>OU342496.1:40000-10040000 GCA_910589525.2 Ennomos quercinarius
AACCGGCGATACGGAAAACAAAAACGTAATTTTTAAAGGTACTTACCCAGGTCCTGTATATGAGTGTGATACACCGATAGACGCGTCTCCGCGAGTACTAGCTGTACCTGAAACAAAAACGCATCCGTTAGTTTAAAAAACCGTAATTTTTGGGAAAAAAACCGTTTTTTACGGTTATTTTTCGGGTGCCGAGCAAACTTGCACCTTATTGCGGCGTCACGGGTCTCAATAGATCCGCGTGCGCGTCCCGCACCCGAAACCGTGAAGATCCGGGAACAGTCCCATACCAAATTTTCAAATTAGAGTCAAAAAACCGTTAAAAAACCAATATCTCGCGTTTTTACAGGATTTCTTAGGGTTCCGTGCAAACTTACACCTGACCGCCTCCGTCACGGGTGTCAAAAGATCCGGGAGCACCCCGCGAACCCGATCCTGTGAAAATACGGGACCTCCCAGTACAAAAAGTTTACACCCGACAGCTAAAAACTGTTCGGATTTCATTTTTTCGCCCGTCACCCAATTTTGCCACTTTTCAGTGTATTTTTTCAGGTGTAGTCATCTTTTTTCAGCAATAAACGTTCAGGCGTACCTCTACGGAGCTGCGTCTGTAGCGTGGGCTGCAAGAAAGAACGAAAATAGAACATCGAAATTTTCTCAGTACTTGGTCTATAGTGAAAAATCCACCTAACCGGCGATACGGAAAACAAAAACGTAATTTTTAAAGGTACTTACCCAGGTCCTGTATATGAGTGTGATACACCGATAGACGCGTCTCCGCGAGTACTAGCTGTACCTGAAACAAAAACGCATCCGTTAGTTTAAAAAACCGTAATTTTTGGGAAAAAACCGTTTTTTACGGTTATTTTTCGGGTGCCGAGCAAACTTGCACCTTATTGCGGCGTCACGGGTCTCAATAGATCCGCGTGCGCGTCCCGCACCCGAAACCGTGAAGATCCGGGAACAGTCCCATACCAAATTTTCAAATTAGAGTCAAAAAACCGCCCACCCACCCTAGTAAGAACCCACCCTCCCACCCAGGAGAACTTTATCGGATGAAAATTTGCCGCTAAATTTTCCAAATCTTTTGGTATATATATTACTTGGTTTTGATAGGTCTAAGGCAGGAGCATTTTGGCGTAAACACTAGGAAAACTTATTTTAGGGTATTTTGACAAAAGTTATTTTATTGCTGTGTATTGTATTATTGTTTGTCTTTGTGTTGTGACACTGTTTGTTGACAAATATATTTTTATATTTTATATTAATTTCGGACCATTTACATCCGTAAAAGTTGACACATTTTGAATAATTATTAAGATAAGATATATAACTTTAGTCCCTTTAGTCTTGTTTTGTTTTGTTTTATTTCATTATTGATTAAATCTTCTATTCATTATATACGATGCTTGGAATTCACACTCCCGTGAAGAAGGCCAAAGTGACAAAGGAGACCCCGCAGATGGATACGACATTCCCTTTAGTAGACGTATCGGAAGGGGGTGAAAAATCCCCAAGCCAGACAACAGGACCATTGCAGGAAGAGACAATGATACCCTCAACCGTAAGGCGTAGTATCGGCGAGTGGGAATCAGGCAAGCAAGACCTACGTGCAAAGACTAACTCCGTAAAGGAGGCCTCCCTTGCAGGCCCCTCTAAACCAAAACTGAATACACTCTTGCAAGAGGGCGTATTGGCAGCGCGTGGGAACCCGGTAGTTACTGTGAGTAGCCCGCCGCTTCCGGGAAAGCCCAAATATGCAAATAGGGTAGTGGAAGCTAGAGCCTGCCTGAGCAAAGCAAAGTTGCACCTAAATAACTCACGCAACTTGAAGACTGAAATAAAAACAGAGGTCTCCCAAGCGATAGAGCGACTTTATCAGCTTGTTAAGGAGGCGGAAATGGGGAAGGGAAAAGAATATAAAGGACAAGAAAGCGAGGTGGATTTCTCCACGACAGCGTCAGCGTCAGCGTCAGCGTCAGCGGAGACTGAACAGGAAAGAAGAAAATATGAAATAGAAGTGGTAGCAAAAATGAAAGAGTATAGCATGCTGATAAAAGAGAATAACGAAATGATGGGGCAGCTAAAGGAGTCCTTGGAGAGGAAGACATACGCGAGTGCAACAATGTCACTGAACAGGAGGCAGCTCCCCGAGCAGACCGCCTTGCACTCGGTAGTGGTCACCGCCAAGGACGAAACAGAAACAGGGGAAGAGGTCTTGGACAGGATTAGGAAGACCATAAACGCGAAAGATGGATGGGTAACGGTTGAGAAGATCAGGAAGGCCAAAGACAGGAAAGTAATAGTGGGATGCAGAACTGAGAACGAAAGGCAAAAGGTTAAAGAAAGGCTAAATAAAGAAGAAAAACTAAATGTGGAGGATATAAAAAATAAAGATCCATTGGTCATTTTAAAGGATGTGCTGCAGTATAATACGGATGAGGACGTCTTCAGAGCACTGAGGAACCAAAACAAATCCTTGTTTATGGAGCTGGATAAACAAGATGATCGGATCCAGATAGCCTATAAAAAACGAACTAGAAACCCACACACGAGTCACATAGTCATGAGAGTCTCTCCAAAACTTTGGCAGCGCATGGTGGAAGCCGAGGCAGTTCACATAGATCTGCAGCGAGTAAGGGTGTCAGACCAGTCACCACTGGTTCAATGCTCGCTTTGCCTCGGCTATGGACATGGCCGTCGTTTCTGCAAGGAAGAGTTGGAGAAATGCAGCCATTGTGGAGGCCCTCACCTAAAAACACAATGTACGGAATGGCTGGCGGGTGCAGCCCCATCATGCTGCAATTGCGTACATGCCAAAATCGATAAAACAGACCACAATGCTTTCAGTCAGGAATGCAGCATCAGACGGAAGTGGGAGGCACTGGCGAGAGCTACTATAGCGTACTGCTAAGGGCGTCCCTAGTGTCATCTCAGCTCGAACTACAGTGCGGCCATACCTTGCAGCCCAGGCAAATCTACAGAGAAAGGAGCTAGCTACCAAAGAGCTCATGCTTGAAGCCACCAAGAGGAAAATGGCCTTCGCATTAATCCAGGAGCCCTATGTGGGAGCGATAGGAAAAATGAGAGACTACACTGGAGTAAGAATATTCCAGTGCACTAATCCGGAAATTGGAACAATCAAAGCGGCAGTAGCTGTTTTTGACAATGATATGGACGTTATCCAATATCCGGAGTTGACCACACCTAACATCGCAGTAGTTAAACTTAGGACCAGTGCATGGGAAGTTACTGTAGTCTCTCTCTACTTTGAAGGCGACAAACCCATAGAGCCTTACTTGGAACATCTGAGAACGATTGAGCGAAAATTGGGCCGAAGACTCTTAATTGGTGGCGATGCAAACGCAAAAAGTACGTGGTGGGGCAGTGCAAAGGTTGATGATAGAGGAGAGGACATGGCCGGAATGTTGGAAGAACTGAGCATGCAGATACTGAACGAAGGTGATACCCCGACTTTTTATACTGTGAGAGGAAACAAGGTGTACTCTAGCATAGTAGACGTTACGGCATGCACAACGGAAATTATGGATCTTGTTGAGGATTGGAAGGTGGATGACGGCATGACGAGTTCGGATCACCACGCTATCACTTTTAAAATTAGGTTGACTAGAGCTAAGGGAATTCATATAAATCGAACAACAAGGATATATAACACTAGGAAAGCAAACTGGAACCAATTTCATGAGAAATTGGCCCAGTTGCTAGAATCATGCAAAATTAATACCACAGAAATTAATAAAATAGTAGACAAAACTGAACTAGAGCTGATTATAGTAAAATACATAGATATGATAACGCAAACATGCAACGAAAATTTACCAAAAAAGAAAACAGTAAATGAACTTACCTTTCCGTGGTGGTCCGAAGAACTTGTCAAGCTGAAACAAGATGCCCTCACGAAGAAACGCAGGATCCGATGTGCAGCGCCAGTCCGGAAGAGCAGAGTCGTCGCGGAGTACCTGGAAGCAAAGCAAAAATATGAAGAAGAAGCAATGATGGCTCAAATATCTAGCTGGAAGGAATTTTGCGAGAAACAGGATCGAGAAAGTTTATGGGATGGAATCTATCGCGTAATAGGCAGATCGACTAAGAGACATGAAGATGTACCACTGATCAAGGAAGGGAAAGTGCTGGACCAAAAGGAATCAGCTGAATTGCTAGTTGAGACCTTCTACCCCGATGATAAGGAGGAAGTTGACAATCTGGATCATAAGCGAACGAGACAAGAAGCAGCACGAGCAAACGAACTGGGTCATGATGAAACCCATGACCCACTGTTTACCTTCGAAGAGCTGAAAACCGCTATGACCAGCTTCAATCCTAAAAAGGCACCGGGATCAGATGGCCTCACAGCTGATATTTGCGAGCACGCAATAAGGCAGAACCCAACAACCTACCTCTCACTGGCCAACAAATGCCTGGAGCTGGGTCACTTCCCTAATATCTGGAAGGAGGCAACGGTGGTCGTTCTTAGGAAACCTGGAAAGGAACTGTACACAGAGCCTAAGTCCCACAGACCAATAGGATTGTTGCCGGTAATGGGAAAGATTTTGGAAAAGATGCTAGTAGGAAGGATAAAGTGGCATATTGTCCCAAAGTTGAGCCCTCGTCAATACGGATTCATGCCACAGAAAAGCACGGAAGACTCCCTCTATGACCTAATGCAATACATACGCGAAAAGCTGGAACAAAAGAAATTAATAACAATGGTATCGTTGGACATAGAGGGAGCTTTCGATAGCGCTTGGTGGCCTGCAATAAGAACACGATTGGCAGAGGAAAACTGTCCTGTTAATATAAGAAGAGTAATGGATAGTTATTTGGAAAACAGGAAAGTGAGACTGAGGTACGCAGGAGAAGAAGTGACCAAAGCAACATCAAAAGGATGCGTCCAGGGATCGATAGGGGGCCCACTCCTGTGGAATCTCCTTTTGGATCCTTTGCTGCAAGAGTTAGAGCGACGCGGCAATTATTGCCAAGCATTCGCTGATGATATCGTGTTGCTTTTTGAGGGACAAACGGCAATGGAGGTCCAGCAACGTGCGAATGCCGCTCTTGCCTATGTCGAGGAGTGGGGTGTCAGGAACAAATTGAAGTTTGCTCCGCATAAAACAAACGCTATGGTCATTACGCGTAAGTTGAAGTACGACACCCCACTTCTGAGTATGGGAGGGATCGACATTGGCATGTCGCGAGAGATCAAGATTCTTGGCCTCACAATAGACGACAAGCTGACATTTAATACACATGTCACCAATGTTTGCAAGAAAGCGCTAAACTTCTACAAAAAGCTAGCGAGAACGGCAAAAATTAGTTGGGGCCTCCATCCACAAGTGATTCACACTATATACACGGCGGTTGTGGAGCCCGTGATAATGTACGCGGCCAGCGCGTGGGCGTCTGCCACCGAAAAACTTGGTGTCCAAAAACAGCTAAACGTGGTGCAACGGGGATTCGCTCAGAAGCTGTGTAGAGCATACCGCACCACTTCACTGAACTCGGCGCTGGTGCTGTCTGGGATACTCCCTTTGGACCTCAGAATACAAGAAGCAGCCGCATTGTACGAGGCCAAGAGGGGTGTGCCCCAGATAGCATTAGCATTGGGAGATAGAGAAGTGGAACGCGTAGTACCATATGCAAACACGCCTCACCCAGCCGAAAATATTGACCTGGAATTCATATGCCTGACAGACCAAGCTGAAGTAGATATACATGGCAACCAAGCAGTACGCATTTTTACGGACGGCAGTAAAATTGATGGCAAGGTCGGAGCTGCATTGTCTCATTGGAGCAATGCAGCCGAGATCAAAAGCCAGAAATTGAAACTGTCGTCCTATTGCACTGTCTATCAAGCGGAATTACTGGCGATATATAAAGCTACATGTGATATCCTTCGAGGACAAGACACCAGTTTTGGTATATATAGTGACTCGCGATCATCACTCGAGTCAATCGTAAACCACCGTTCACTGCATCCCTTGGCTGTCAAAAGTCGTGAAAACCTGAAAGCAATAAGACAGCAGAACAAAAATGTCGCGCTCTATTGGATCAAGGCACATGCAGGACTTGAAGGTAACGAACGGGCTGATCAATTAGCAAAGGATGCGGCAATGAACATCAAACGCAAACCCGATTACGATTTATGTCCAATCTCACATATTAAGAAGCAAATCCGAGTGGGAACGCTAGATAAATGGAATCGTAGATACAGGTCGGGCGAGACTGCTAAAGTTACAAAATTGTTTTTCCCAGACGCGATTGAGGCGTACAGAGTAGTGAAACAAATAGAACCAGCTGGAACGTTAACACAGATTATGACTGGGCACGGTGGGTTCTCCGAATACCTGACACGTTTTAGGTGTAAGGAGGACCCATCTTGCCTCTGTGAACCCGGGAAAAATGAAACTGTAGAGCATATCCTACTGGAATGTCCTGTTTATGGCTTGGAAAGATATGAGGTAGAGCAAAGTTTAAATAAAAAACTGACGACTGACACTCTGCACGAGTTAGTCAGAGATGTAGCAAGTAGGAAGATATTTTTAGATTTTTGTATAAAAATTGGTAACAAAGTTATTGATAGAAATAAGACTAGATAATTAAGTATATTGTATTATATATATTGAATATAAATTGTAAATAGTCATAATCTAATTAATCACTATGCTATATATGTATATTTATATAATATACGATGTTAGCATAATAATATAATAAAATTGTAATAAGTTTGATACCTAATGATATGAATTGAATAATGATTTTAATTTAATGATAATGTGAATTTAATAATGCAATAATAATAATTAATTGAATATGTAGTGAAGAATTTTTGTTTTTATTTTGACGAGTTGAATAGTGACAATATATACAAATAATATGAGTAAAATAGATAATATGTAATTTGAATGGTATATACAAGTAAAATGATGAAATTGACTTCATTTACACATGATTGTGTGTACATGTTTAGTAAGAGTAATAGAGTCACGACAGACAAATTGAATGAGTACTCAATAGGAAGATAGACAAGGTCTCTGACTTTCGTTAGAGGATTTGGAACAAAGGGAGGGGTGGTTTAGTCCGTAGGTCGCCAAGGCGGAGTCGGACATAACCGTGGGGCCCGAGCCCCGCGGTATCCATGAGGATTCCCCACTACCCTCGGGAGTAAAAAAAAAAAAAAAAAAAAAAAAAAAAAAAAAAAAAAAAAAAAAAAAAACCTAACCTAACCTAACCTAACCTAACCTAACCTAACCTAACCTAACCTAACCTAACTTAACCTAACCTAACCTAACCTAACCTAACCTAACCTAACCTAACCTAACCTAACCTAACCTAACCTAACCTAACTCTAAAACGAGCATGGAACGCAATAAGTTCAAAGCGCTACCAGAGTTGAAAGTGGCAGACTGTTCCTGTCGACTGGTGCAATCTCAAAACAAGATGATCGCGCTATTCGAGTGGGGAGCGGAAACGCCTTTCGTTCAGGCATGCTCAGTGTTATCCCGATTGAGAGAGACGGCTGAAGGCCGTAAGATCAGCGTAGACGCAATGGTGATTGAGTCAGAAAGAGGTGAAGTCGCAGATAGGTACGGATGCCTGGAAGCCTCAAAAACGCATGAGGTCATCGTGTAATTTTTAAAGGTACTTACCCAGGTCCTGTATATGAGTGTGATACACCGATAGACGCGTCTCCGCGAGTACTAGCTGTACCTGAAACAAAAACGCTACCGTTAGTTTAAAAAACCGAAATTTTTGGGAAAAAACCGTTTTTTACGGTTATTTTTCGGGTGCCGAGCAAACTTGCACCTTATTGCGGCGTCACGGGTCTCAATAGATCCGCGTGCGCGTCCCGCACCCGAAACCGTAAAGATCCGGGAACAGTCCCATACAAAATTTTCAAATTAGAGTCAAAAAACCGTTATAAAACCAATATCTCGCGTTTTTACAGGATTTTTTAGGGTTCCGTGCAAACTTACACCTGACCGCCTCCGTCACGGGTGTCAAAAGATCCGGGAGCACCCCGCGAACCCGATCCTGTGAAAATCCGGGACCTCCCAGTACAAAAAGTTTACACCCGACAGTTAAAAACTGTTCGGATTTCATTTTTTCCGATATTTTTATATTTTATATTAATTTCGGACCATTTACATCCGTAAAAGTTGACACATTTTGAATAATTATTAAGATAAGATATATAACTTTAGTCCCTTTAGTCTTGTTTTGTTTTGTTTTATTTCATTATTGATTAAATCTTCTATTCATTATATACGATGCTTGGAATTCACACTCCCGTGAAGAAGGCCAAAGTGACAAAGGAGACCCCGCAGATGGATACGACATTCCGTTTAGTAGACGTATCGGAAGGGGGTGAAAAATCCCCAAGCCAGACAACAGGACCATTGCAGGAAGAGACAATGATACCCTCAACCGTAAGGCGTAGTATCGGCGAGTGGGAATCAGGCAAGCAAGACCTACGTGCAAAGACTAACTCCGTAAAGGAGGCCTCCCTTGCAGGCCCCTCTAAACCAAAACTGAATACACTCTTGCAAGAGGGCGTATTGGCAGCGCGTGGGAACCCGGTAGTTACTGTGAGTAGCCCGCCGCTTCCGGGAAAGCCCAAATATGCAAATAGGGTAGTGGAAGCTAGAGCCTGCCTGAGCAAAGCAAAGTTGCACTTAAATAACTCACGCAACTTGAAGACTGAAATAAAAACAGAGGTCTCCCAAGCGATAGAGCGACTTTATCAGCTTGTTAAAGAGGCGGAAATGGGGAAGGGAAAAGAATATAAAGGACAAGAAAGCGAGGTGGATTTCTCCACGACAGCGTCAGCGTCAGCGTCAGCGTCAGCGGAGACTGAACAGGAAAGAAGAAAATATGAAATAGAAGTGGTAGCAAAAATGAAAGAGTATAGCATGCTGATAAAAGAGAATAACGAAATGATGGGGCAGCTAAAGGAGTCCTTGGAGAGGAAGACATATGCGAGTGCAACAATGTCACTGAACAGGAGGCAGCTCCCCGAGCAGACCGCCTTGCACTCGGTAGTGGTCACCGCCAAGGACGAAACAGAAACAGGGGAAGAGGTCTTGGACAGGATTAGGAAGACCATAAACGCGAAAGATGGATGGGTAACGGTTGAGAAGATCAGGAAGGCCAAAGACAGGAAAGTAATAGTGGGATGCAGAACTGAGAACGAAAGGCAAAAGGTTAAAGAATGGCTAAATAAAGAAGAAAAACTAAATGTGGAGGATATAAAAAATAAAGATCCATTGGTCATTTTAAAGGATGTGCTGCAATATAATACGGATGAGGACGTCTTCAGAGCACTGAGGAACCAAAATAAATCCTTGTTTATGGAGCTGGATAAACAAGATGATCGGATCCAGATAGCCTATAAAAAACGAACTAGAAACCCACACACGAGTCACATAGTCATGAGAGTCTCTCCAAAACTTTGGCAGCGCATGGTGGAAGCCGAGGCAGTTCACATAGATCTGCAGCGAGTAAGGGTGTCAGACCAGTCACCACTGGTTCAATGCTCGCTTTGCCTCGGCTATGGACATGGCCGTCGTTTCTGCAAGGAAGAGTTGGAGAAATGCAGCCATTGTGGAGGCCCTCACCTAAAAACACAATGTACGGAATGGCTGGCGGGTGCAGCCCCATCATGCTGCAATTGCGTACATGCCAAAATCGATAAAACAGACCACAATGCTTTCAGTCAGGAATGCAGCATCAGACGGAAGTGGGAGGCACTGGCGAGAGCTACTATAGCGTACTGCTAAGGGCGTCCCTAGTGTCATCTCAGCTCGAACTACAGTGCGGCCATACCTTGCAGCCCAGGCAAATCTACAGAGAAAGGAGCTAGCTACCAAAGAGCTCATGCTTGAAGCCACCAAGAGGAAAATGGCCTTCGCATTAATCCAGGAGCCCTATGTGGGAGCGATAAGAAAAATGAGAGACTACACTGGAGTAAGAATATTCCAGTGCACTAATCCGGAAATTGGAACAATCAAAGCGGCAGTAGCTGTTTTTGACAATGATATGGACGTTATCCAATATCCGGAGTTGACCACACCTAACATCGCAGTAGTTAAACTTAGGACCAGTGCATGGGAAGTTACTGTAGTCTCTCTCTACTTTGAAGGCGACAAACCCATAGAGCCTTACTTGGAACATCTGAGAACGATTGAGCGAAAATTGGGCCGAAGACTCTTAATTGGTGGCGATGCAAACGCAAAAAGTACGTGGTGGGGCAGTGCAAAGGTTGATGATAGAGGAGAGGACATGGCCGGAATGTTGGAAGAACTGAGCATGCAGATACTGAACGAAGGTGATACCCCGACTTTTTATACTGTGAGAGGAAACAAGGTGTACTCTAGCATAGTAGACGTTACGGCATGCACAACGGAAATTATGGATCTTGTTGAGGATTGGAAGGTGGATGACGGCATGACGAGTTCGGATCACCACGCTATCACTTTTAAAATTAGGTTGACTAGAGCTAAGGGAATTCATATAAATCGAACAACAAGGATATATAACACTAGGAAAGCAAACTGGAACCAATTTCATGAGAAATTGACCCAGTTGCTAGAATCATGCAAAATTAATACCACAGAAATTAATAAAATAGTAGACAAAACTGAACTAGAGCTGATTATAGTAAAATACATAGATATGATAACGCAAACATGCAACGAAAATTTACCAAAAAAGAAAACAGTAAATGAACTTACCTTTCCGTGGTGGTCCGAAGAACTTGTCAAGCTGAAACAAGATGCCCTCACGAAGAAACGCAGGATCCGATGTGCAGCGCCAGTCCGGAAGAGCAGAGTCGTCGCGGAGTACCTGGAAGCAAAGCAAAAATATGAAGAAGAAGCAATGATGGCTCAAATATCTAGCTGGAAGGAATTTTGCGAGAAACAGGATCGAGAAAGTTTATGGGATGGAATCTATCGCGTAATAGGCAGATCGACTAAGAGACATGAAGATGTACCACTGATCAAGGAAGGGAAAGTGCTTGACCAAAAGGAATCAGCTGAATTGCTAGTTGAGACCTTCTACCCCGATGATAAGGAGGAAGTTGACAATCTGGATCATAAGCGAACGAGACAAGAAGCAGCACGAGCAAACGAACTGGGTCATGATGAAACCCATGACCCACTGTTTACCTTCGAAGAGCTGAAAACCGCTATGACCAGCTTCAATCCTAAAAAGGCACCGGGATCAGATGGCCTCACAGCTGATATTTGCGAGCACGCAATAAGGCAGAACCCAACAACCTACCTCTCACTGGCCAACAAATGCCTGGAGCTGGGTCACTTCCCTAATATCTGGAAGGAGGCAACGGTGGTCGTTCTTAGGAAACCTGGAAAGGAACTGTACACAGAGCCTAAGTCCCACAGACCAATAGGATTGTTGCCGGTAATGGGAAAGATTTTGGAAAAGATGCTAGTAGGAAGGATAAAGTGGCATATTGTCCCAAAGTTGAGCCCTCGTCAATACGGATTCATGCCACAGAAAAGCACGGAAGACTCCCTCTATGACCTAATGCAATACATACGCGAAAAGCTGGAACAAAAGAAATTAATAACAATGGTATCGTTGGACATAGAGGGAGCTTTCGATAGCGCTTGGTGGCCTGCAATAAGAACACGATTGGCAGAGGAAAACTGTCCTGTTAATATAAGAAGAGTAATGGATAGTTATTTGGAAAACAGGAAAGTGAGACTGAGGTACGCAGGAGAAGAAGTGACCAAAGCAACATCAAAAGGATGCGTCCAGGGATCGATAGGGGGCCCACTCCTGTGGAATCTCCTTTTGGATCCTTTGCTGCAAGAGTTAGAGCGACGCGGCAATTATTGCCAAGCATTCGCTGATGATATCGTGTTGCTTTTTGAGGGACAAACGGCAATGGAGGTCCAGCAACGTGCGAATGCTGCTCTTGCCTATGTCGAGGAGTGGGGTGTCAGGAACAAATTGAAGTTTGCTCCGCATAAAACAAACGCTATGGTCATTACGCGTAAGTTGAAGTACGACACCCCACTTCTGAGTATGGGAGGGATCGACATTGGCATGTCGCGAGAGATCAAGATTCTTGGCCTCACAATAGACGACAAGCTGACATTTAATACACATGTCACCAATGTTTGCAAGAAAGCGCTAAACTTCTACAAAAAGCTAGCAAGAACGGCAAAAATTAGTTGGGGCCTCCATCCACAAGTGATTCACACTATATACACGGCGGTTGTGGAGCCCGTGATAATGTACGCGGCCAGCGCGTGGGCGTCTGCCACCGAAAAACTTGGTGTCCAAAAACAGCTAAACGTGGTGCAACCGGGATTCGCTCAGAAGCTGTGTAGAGCATACCGCACCACTTCACTGAACTCGGCGCTGGTGCTGTCTGGGATACTCCCTTTGGACCTCAGAATACAAGAAGCAGCCGCATTGTACGAGGCCAAGAGGGGTGTGCCCCAGATAGCATTAGCATTGGGAGATAGAGAAGTGGAACGCGTAGTACCATATGCAAACACGCCTCACCCAGCCGAAAATATTGACCTGGAATTCATATGCCTGACAGACCAAGCTGAAGTAGATATACATGGCAACCAAGCAGTACGCATTTTTACGGACGGCAGTAAAATTGATGGCAAGGTCGGAGCTGCATTGTCTCATTGGAGCAATGCAGCCGAGATCAAAAGCCAGAAATTGAAACTGTCGTCCTATTGCACTGTCTATCAAGCGGAATTACTGGCGATATATAAAGCTACATGTGATATCCTTCGAGGACAAGACACCAGTTTTGGTATATATAGTGACTCGCGATCATCACTCGAGTCAATCGTAAACCACCGTTCACTGCATCCCTTGGCTGTCAAAAGTCGTGAAAACCTGAAAGCAATAGGACAGCAGAACAAAAATGTCGCGCTCTATTGGATCAAGGCACATGCAGGACTTGAAGGTAACGAACGGGCTGATCAATTAGCAAAGGATGCGGCAATGAACATCAAACGCAAACCCGATTACGATTTATGTCCAATCTCACATATTAAGAAGCAAATCCGAGTGGGAACGCTAGATAAATGGAATCGTAGATACAGGTCGGGCGAGACTGCTAAAGTTACAAAATTGTTTTTCCCAGACGCGATTGAGGCGTACAGAGTAGTGAAACAAATAGAACCAGCTGGAACGTTAACACAGATTATGACTGGGCACGGTGGGTTCTCCGAATACCTGACACGTTTTAGGTGTAAGGAGGACCCATCTTGCCTCTGTGAACCCGGGAAAAATGAAACTGTAGAGCATATCCTACTGGAATGTCCTGTTTATGGCTTGGAAAGATATGAGGTAGAGCAAAGTTTAAATAAAAAACTGACGACTGACACTCTGCACGAGTTAGTCAGAGATGTAGCAAGTAGGAAGATATTTTTAGATTTTTGTATAAAAATTGGTAACAAAGTTATTGATAGAAATAAGACTAGATAATTAAGTATATTGTATTATATATATTGAATATAAATTGTAAATAGTCATAATCTAATTAATCACTATGCTATATATGTATATTTATATAATATACGATGTTAGCATAATAATATAATAAAATTGTAATAAGTTTGATACCTAATGATATGAATTGAATAATGATTTTAATTTAATGATAATGTGAATTTAATAATGCAATAATAATAATTAATTGAATATGTAGTGAAAAATTTTTGTTTTTATTTTGACGAGTTGAATAGTGACAATATATACAAATAATATGAGTAAAATAGATAATATGTAATTTGAATGGTATATACAAGTAAAATGATGAAATTGACTTCATTTACACATGATTGTGTGTACATGATTAGTAAGAGTAATAGAGTCACGACAGACAAATTGAATGAGTACTCAATAGGAAGATAGACAAGGTCTCTGACTTTCGTTAGAGGATTTGAAACAAAGGAAAAAAAAAAAAAAAAAAAAAAAAAAAAAAACCTAACCTAACCTAACCAGGGTATTCAAATTGGAATGCAAATTGTGTGTACACCATGAGCATTCACGCTCACTAAAAAGCTTCTTCTTGCGGTGGCGTCGTGTGTCGGGTCGTCCTCTTCCCTCAGAAATGGTTGAGGAGGGCGATGGCTGGTGCATGCGTCAAGCTCGTGAACGGGCGCTGCTTGCGGGAGCTGGTCTGCTCATGGTGTATGCACGATTAGAAATAAGTAAATTGCCATAGTCCAAGAACTTAAATTAATAGTACGTGTTACATCCCCTCTTTTATAAAAGTAAAATTGTTTTGTGTATTTGTGTTATTCATTAAAAAAAAAAAAAAAATTATATAAAAAAAAAAATATATATATATATATATATATTCAATTATAAAAAGTATATATAAAAAAAAAACATAAAAAAAAAAAAAAAAAAAAAAAAATGTCTCTCCTGTACTAAATTGATGTTCCAAATTTTATAAAAATGTATATTAATAAAGTAAATAAATGTTAAAAAAGAGCACGGACCCAGGAGTCTGTGGAAATGCAGAAAAAAAAAAAAAAAAAAAAAAAAAAAACCTAACCTAACCTACAAACCTACATACGTACTACACCTCACCTCGGGGGCGAGAGAGAAAAATATATTTGTTATTACAGATATATTTTTGCTTATACTGGTACATCATTTTATCATCTACTGCTTGGTTACATGATTATATCTTAAATGGCTTTGTCCTATTTTTATGAATAACATATTCTTTATTACCTTTTAAAATCTTAACATTAACACCTAAATCATCTAAAATAACAAATGGGCCATTCCATTGCGTTTCTAACTTACTTGCTGTTTCATTTTTAACTAAAATTAATTGTCCATTATTATAAGTTACATTTTTTACATTTTTATCATACAAAAACTTGCGTTTTTGTTTACTTAACAATAAATTATTCCGAGCATCTTGGTGTGCTATTTGTAATTTAAACTTAAGATCTAAAGGATAGTTTTCCGGATTATACAAAGGTTCTATACATTGACTTACTCTACATGGAATTTCACTAGCTCTACCAAATACTAATTCGAACGGTGTGTACTTTGTCTCTGTATGAACTGTATTGTTAAAACTGTAGCACCAAAATGGTAACCAATGACTCCACGTTTCTTTATGACCATCACAATGAATTCTTAAAAATGCACCTAGATTTTTATGTGAATTCTCAAGCGCTCCAATCGATTGATGGTGATACGTTGTAGAAGTTAATTTTTCTATACCTAAAAGTTTACATACCTGGTTCATTATTGAAGAGACAAATTCCGTGCCACGATCCGTCGCTATGACATTCGGTGTTCCGAATCTTAAAATAAAGTTATCAACTAAAGCTTTCGCTACACTTACCGTTTCTTTAGTTTTCAGTGGATATGCTTCTACAAACTTAGTAAGCTCGCACTGTAACGTTAGGACATAGCAATTATCTTCAATGTCTTTTTCTAAAGGACCTACTATATCGAGATAAATTTTCTCAAAAGCATATGAAGCTGTTGTAGTTATCTCCATGGGTGCCTTGACATATGTACAATGTTTCATTTTCTGGCATTTAATGCACTTACTCACAAATTCTTTAACGTCTCTATCTAAACCTGGCCAATAAAACTTTCTCTTAATATTATTCGTCATCCTACGTACTCCTGCATGACCTACGGTGGGTAGTAGGTGAAAGTCGTGTAAAATATAGTTTCTTTCTTCTTTATCATCAATTCTTGTAACTCCTTTCAATACATAAATTCGAGGACCGGTCCACTCTTTATTATCTTTTATCTCTTTTAAAGCATTTTTAATAAAACTTTCGTATTGTTTACTTTTCACTATCACTATCGCTTTGTTTCTTTACAGTACATAAATTAATAATTTGTAAATAATTAGATTTTATCTCATTCTTCAACAACTTTTTTTTTTTTTTTTTTTTATGTAAACGAATGACGTGACGAGCTAGTCGTTCGCCTGGTGTTAAGCGTCACGGCCGCCCATTACAGATTGCAGTGTCACTCGGAACTCTAAATTAGTTTCGCGTGACACCGCGCACTGCGCACGTCATCCTGAGACATCACACAGTCTAAAAAAGATTTCTAGACTGTGAGATCAGTTCTTAAGTCTCATTTGCCCAGTAATTTCACTAGCTACAATGCCCTTCAAACCGGAACACAGTAGTGCTTGCACACTACTGCTTGGCGGCAGAATAACTGGCAAAGCGGTGGTACCTACCTAGACGAACTTTGCAGGAAAGCCCGTCAACATCAAAGATTCTAAAACATCAGTTTTTAATCCTTCTTCTTTCGACAATAATTGAATTAATTCCTTACTCTTGTCATAAATAATTTCCGCTTCAGACAATTTATTCTTAACAACATTACCTTTAAATCTAGATTTTCCTTTCTTAATCAAATATTTTCTTATTAATACAAGTTCATCTACACATTTAAATAAATCATTTTCCATTACCTTACACAAATTAGTCCATTATACAATAAAATAATACATACCACATTCTCATCGAGTTACCGTACCTAGTAGGGGTAGTACACGGAGCGTTACTTCGTAACTTGATACATCGGTGGTATCAGAATGCGGCCACTGTCCTCCATAAACTATTTCTTGCTAGTACATAATATCAATATTCCGACTATTATTAAACACCGATTACTAAAACCTTATTTTAAACATCACTTAACAGTTCCTAATTGAGTCTATTTCCAGTAAAATAAATCACGCGAAAATAATTTATTATTTAGTTTGACGACGTCACGGATATTGTTCTTTATTTTACCGCTGCACATTTATTGAATTTCTACTTTATTTTTACACCGTAAAATAATTTATTTAATTTACTGCATAGCACACACTAAAATACACTTCGCACTTCCACTACGTACTCATTAATTTTATTATTTTATTTCATTGGGATTTAACGCTGCGCTCCTCTCTGCGAGTTATGGCACGGGCGAAGCAACCTCTCAGGTTACTCTGCATCATCTCGTTCCTAATCCAACCATTGTGGCATTTCTGGTACTGCTTGTACAGGAAGTAAACTGCACCAAGGCCCAACAGCACGCAAATGACCATAAGCACAATGCTCATAGACATGTGTGTCTTCAAGTCTTCCAAATGGGCATTATTGGAGCCCGCTGCATTCTGGTTGATAAAAACGGTCTCCCTTCCGACGTTTGATCGGCACATTTTGACTTTTGTTTTCAATTTTATTTATTTAAATCTAATATTGACAGCAGATTATTATTTCAAAATTAAAATTGTTTTTTATTTCACTTGCTAAATTTCGTTTGGAGCCGTAACACCACGCCGCGTTAGTACTTATGCGTCACGCGTATACCGGTCACGAGCCCCAAAAATGGCACGGGTCGCCATGAGGGGATGTAGCATTATTGAAACAACTGCTCTCGATAGACTACCTTTATTAACTCATCATATTTACAATAACTTACGCTCTTATATGCTAGATCTACCTAACCTACATACGTACTACACCTCATTGGTAATTATTACACAGACAAATACTTACTTATTTGTCTGTAGTTGGCCTTACCAAGTTACCTCTTCTACTCGAGAGAAATAGGTATAGGTTTAGTAAAAAAATCATATTTGCCTGAATTTCAAGATTCGCTCAATTGTTTTTTATGAATACTCAGCCTCAGAGTTCAGGCTATCTAGCATCATGTATATTTTTGGTCTAGATAGTCTGAAATAAGATAAAAATGGAATAGTACCAACGACTTGACCAGCGGCACTTTTTCAATTAGCCGTAGCCGTATATTTTGATGCTTTTAAAATAATTATCGTGGTGAATTTTTGTTCTGTCTGTGTCGATATTTTTATGTCATTGGATGCGTATGTAAGTTTCTTAACGTAAAAACTAACCATTATGAACGATATTACGTATAAATCACTACATCATTATTAAAAAAATATGAGGTACGCGAACTGAAAATATTATGAAAAATTAAATTACTAGTACTAACGGTACACCTACACAGCGGGACTATAACGGACCACAGCCACGGTACTACATCTTTTCACCGATCGTTCGTAATTTTGTTCCTGCTGCTTGGACTACCAAACCACTTTTTACAAAGGTATGTCAGAGGCGCATACTACAAGATTTAGAAAGACATAGATCACAGATCAAGGTGACCAACTTACATTTCACATAACCGTTTCATTTAGCCGTAGGTCACACTACAGAGTGGGCGGTGCGGAGGCGGGGGGGCGTGGGGGGCGCGGGGGCGCGGGGGCGGGGGAGCGTGGGGGGCGCGGGGGCGGGGGAGCGTGGGGGGCGCGGGGGCGGGGGAGCGTGGGGGGGGCGGGGGCGCGGGGGCGGGGGAGCGTGGGGGGCGCGGGGGCGCGGGGGCGGGGGAGCGTGGGGGGCGCGGGGGCGCGGGGGCGGGGGAGCGTGGGGGGCGCGGGGGGCGCAGCGCCACGCGCAGCTTGTCCCAGAAGTAGGGGTCCCCCCACCGCACGTACGTGTTGGTCTTCATGTACCGGCGCAGCTCCGCGTCCAGCGGCAGCGCGTCCGGCTCCTCCAGTAGCACCAGCACCAGCCGCGGCGCCGCCTCGCGCAGCGCGCGCGCCTGCGCCGCACGGAACTCCGCGCGCGCCCACGTCGACGTGAGGAAGTGGCGCGACACCAGCGCCACCGTGCGCCGCGACCGCTGCACCGCCGCCTCGATCTGCGCGGAGATCAGCGCGCCGGCCACGAAGTCTCGCTCGTGCAGGCACAGCCGGTACGGCGCCGGCCCGCCCTCCAGCTGCCGCGCCAGCTCCATCACCACCTTCTCGTCCTCGTGCGAATACGATATGAACGCATCGAACTCGCAGCTCTCGTCTACTTCGGCGGGGTGACGCAGCAGGCCCCAGCGGTAGAGCAGCGCCTTGAGGAGCAGGCGCCGCTGCGGGGAGGCGAAGTACGCGAGGAAGGCAGCCGCGGTGGTGAGT
Source organism: Ennomos quercinarius (assembly GCA_910589525.2). NCBI lineage: Eukaryota > Metazoa > Arthropoda > Insecta > Lepidoptera > Geometridae > Ennomos > Ennomos quercinarius. Next base: position 58,995 of record OU342496.1, read on the forward strand.
ATGGCCGCGAGCGCGACCGCGAGCCACAGGGCAGGCGGAAGGCGCGCGGGGCACGGGGGCCGCATCAGGGCGTCACCCAGTGGGCCGAGGTCGCTGCCGCACGCAGCTTGTGGCAGGTCGAGCACCTCGGCGCCGCTCCCGTGCAGCGCCTGCAGCAGCGCGTCACCGGCGCAGGTGCAGTCCACTGGGTTCTCCGCGAGCCACAGCTTGAGGTGTGAGGCGCCACTGAGCGCCTCCGCCGTCTCGGTGTCCACTCTCTCGATAGAGTTGTTGCGCATGTCGAGTTCCTGGTGGAGAACGGTAACGGGGTTGATATTGATGGCTTTGATTGAAACGATGGAATCGTAAATACTATGGATGTGGTGATCGATTTATCCAGCAGAAGACAATACACATAACGCAGAATAATATGATATGCAGATGATTTTGTTATGACGGTCATTATAGAAAGTAATACATAAATGGAACATCTTGCACTGCACTAGCTTCATTGATGGGAAGCATATTAACATACCATTGAAGCTGTTGCGTCCCAGTCAAGGTACACAACACTATTTTGGTAGAAGTTGAAGGTATTTAGTAGGTTATTAGATACAAGAACTGCAGCTTTGGGTTAGCCGCTGTTAGCCGATTCTCCCACTCGTGCGTGTATCTGTCACAGCGTATCAAAGCACGCCGTCTTATTGAGTGAAGTATAAAATATGCTTAATTGCAAAAGGTATCGTTATTTACGAGCTGTAAGCGATAACAGCTTGTATACGAAGCCACCAACGCATCGAGTAAACAGGATGGTGGAGCACTGACCACGATAGCAGGCGTGATGTTTGCGGGTCGCAGGGTGGAGATGCCGTTCCCCTGCAGCAGCAGGCGGTAGTAGCAGTTCTCGCTGGGGCGCAGCGTCGGCACGGCCCCCCGCGACACACCGGAGCAGTTCGCGGTCACCAGCCACTGCGGGCCGCTCTCGCTGTACGGCTGCCGCGAGCACGAGCATGCCGCCGGCAGCCCCGCGTCCGAGCAGTTCGTGGGACACTGCAGCTCCCTCGGGTCCAGCTCACGGAGTGGCCGGCCGAGTGGGCCACACTTCAGGTCCCGCACGGGCAGGGCGGTGGGCACGCGGCGCAGTGCCAGCGCCGTGAGGTACATGTCGCAGTCGCACTCGAGCAGCGAGTCGAGGAGCACGGTAGCACGGGAGGCGGGCGCGCTGAGTGCGGCCCTGTAGTCCCCGGGCAGGAAGCGCACGGCGACGACCGGCGCTCCCTCGAGCCGCACGGTGGCCTCGCGCACGGACTCGTGCCGCGTGAACTGCATGTCGGGGTACTGCGAGAGAAGAGACATGGATGTGAGGTTTCAGGTGAACTTTGAAACCTGGAGAAATAACTAATTGAATCTTTTTTTTCGATTATTATTCTATATTTTTTGCCACATCTTTTATTTTGAAATCTAAATGTAAGTTTTTTGGAGGCAATTTTGTTAAAAACGATGAGAGTGTTTTGTTTAATTACCTACTGGCATGCAATAGCTTTTTTTCTATACACATAATAAGCAACCACCAACTCGATTGATGCTAAATCGAGTGACGCTGTGGCTAAGGTGTAGGTAACACGTAAATATAAAAAATAACAAATTTTATTTACTGTGGCAGTGGAAGCATAATTCGATTTCAGAAAATGCCAAGTAAAAGACAACATGCGGAAAAATAATAATTGTTATTATAAAATACAGTTATTAACACATAACACTTTATAAAAGACGAGAAGTGGCTGATCTTTCTTTTCTGCATAGCATCGTATGGAATTTATAAAAGACGAGAAGCGGCTGATCTTTCTTCTCTGCATAGCATCGTATTGAATTTATAAAAGACGAGAAGCGGCTGATCTTTCTTGTCTGCATAGCATCGTATTGAATTTATAAAAGACGAGAAGTGGCTGATCTTTCTTTTCTGCATAGCATCGTATTGAATTTATAATAGACGAGAAGCGGCTGATTTTTCTTCTCTGCATAGCATCGTATTGAATTTATAAAAGACGAGAAGCGGCTGATCTTTCTTCTCTGCATAGCATCGTATTGAATTTATAAAAGACGAGAAGCGGCTGATCTTTCTTTTCTGCATAGCATCGTATTGAGTTTATAAAAGACGAGAAGCGGCTGATCTTTTTTTTCTGCATAGCATCGTATTGAATTTATAAAAGACGAGAAGCGGCTGATCTTTCTTCTCTGCATAGCATCGTATTGAATTTATAAAAGACGAGAAGCGGCTGATCTTTCTTTTCTGCATAGCATCGTATTGAATTTATAAAAGACGAGAAGCGGCTGATCTTTCTTCTCTGCATAGCATCGTATTGAATTTATAAAAGACGAGAAGCGGCTGATCTTTCTTTTCTGCATAGCATCGTATTGAATTTATAAAAGACGAGAAGCGGCTGATCTTTCTTTTCTGCATAGCATCGTATTGTATTTATAAAAGACGAGAATCGGCTGATCTTTCTTCTCTGCATAGCATCGTATTGAATTTATAAAAGACGAGAAGCGCCTGATCTTTCTTTTCTGCATAGCATCGTATTGTATTTATAAAAGACGAGAATCGGCTGATCTTTCTTCTCTGCATAGCATCGTATTAAATTTATAAAAGACGTGAAGCGGCAGATTTTTTTCGCTGCATAGCATCGTATTGAATTTATAAAAGACGAGAAGCGGCTGATCTTTCTTCTCTGCATAGCATCGTATTGAATTTATAAAAGACGAGAAGCGGCTGATCTTTCTTCTCTGCATAGCATCGTATTGAATTTATAAAAGACGAGAAGCGGCTGATCTTTCTTCTCTGCATAGCATATTGAATTTATAAAAGACGAGAAGCGGCTGATCTTTCTTCTCTGCATAGCATCGTATTGAATTTATAAAAGACGAGAAGCGGCTGATCTTTCTTGTCTGCATAGCATCGTATTGAATTTAATAACTGACTCCGATTACTTGGTATCCAAATTCAAGCTTGTAACTCCTACCAGGACAATTTGTCGAAGAAATTATCTAAAGCTGCACACCCCGTTTTGCTCCACCAACTATCGTCAGAATTCATTCTTCATTCGCACCGTTAATCTGTTCAATTCTGATTATTCCGAAAATGTTGATCTATTTACATCGAGGCGTAATACTTTCAAAATCATTTATTTAGGCAATTCTTTCCAAATTAGTTTTTTTCTTCATTTATGCACTTTGCATTAGTGTAGTTACATACCAATATTTATATTTATATTTATTTAGAGATAAGATATTACTTAGTGCCCATTGTTAATCACAGATCCTATATAGAAACTGTATTGTTAGTTTAAAAATGTAAGTTAGGATAATAATATTTTTTTTGATGTTGCATGACACTAAAACTAGTTCAACCTATTAGCGATAACTGTTTTGGCTGTTCCAATATCTAAAGTAATGTATTTATTAGTAAGTAAGCAGCTGTTTGCTTTCCTTGTAGAATAAAATGAAATAAGTTAAAGTAATACTTAAACTTATTAATTAGCATAAATAAATGACCGCGAATACGACGTGATCAAAGCAAAGGGCATTGCTTCAGCGCGCCTGTCTAGTCTATCACGGCCAACTTTATACTAGTTAATAAAAATAAGCCAAATAATATTTTATTTTATACCAGATTTATACCAAAATTGTCAAACCATAAAAATATTAGGTTCAAAGTATGAAATTGCCGATTTGTACTGAAAAATTGAAACTCATTTTTGTTCTAAGATGTAACATATTTGTTTAATCAAAGTATTACCGTCATTATCTATACATTGCTGCCATCTAAACGGAAGTTCATCGATGGCTTTACGATAGCACTCTGGGGACCTAAATTCGACAAACTGTGTGAAAGCATTTTGTACTGCCTGAGAAGAACATTTTTGATCACGTAGAAAATTGTCAAAATTACAAAAAAATGGTAGTCCGTTGGAGCAAGGTCTGGTGAGTACAGAGGATGACGGACGGTTTCTAACTGCAGATCTTGCGTTATCATGGAGCAGTAATGGTGAACATCGATTCACGAGTCGGAGCTGCCCCCGTATTGTGTAACTCAATCGTAAACTCAATCGTAATCGATGAATGGGCTTCATTTGGTCACTTCCGGTTGTGTAAAATCCTCATCCATCGGTAGTTTCACCATCATTGTTCGAAGTTCGGCACAGTAAACATCTGCTGTTATTGCCAGACCAGACCTAAGAAAACTATAGTAAATAACACCATGAAGAGACACTAAACAGTCAGCTGTTGCGGCGTTTGACCTTTGGTCAGCCATTACATTTTTCGTTTACGGTTATCGCAAACAATCCACTTTTCATCACATGTCACAATTCGATCTTCCATTCCTTCATTTCTGCACCGATTCAACAAGGCAACACAAGTTTCAACGCGCATTTCTTTATGCAGATCAGTCAAATCATGAGGCACCCATTTTCAAATTTTTTTATCTTATTGATTTGATGCAAATGAGTCAATGTTGTAGGTAGGGTATCATTAAACCATGCCGCAAATTCGCGTTATTCACATGTTTGGGCGCTCTTCCACGTGGTTTGTTCTTCATGTCGAAGTTTCCATTATGAAAGCGTTTAATCTAAAAACGCTACGGTGCGTTCATCGCTTTGGCCGTCTTCATTAGCAGTCTCCTCTCCAAACGCAGCATTGATATTGCGAGGCGTTTCTGCCGCGTTAGTTCCGCATCGGAACTCGTATTCAAAAATGACTCGGATTTTCGAAGTATCCATCTTTCACGTCTAAGCTGGATAAAAAACCAGTTGAAAATTGAATAGGTATCACATGTTGCACTTTTTTTTAAAGAAGAATCTCATAGGTATCATGCGATAAAAAGTTTCATGAAGAAAAAGTATCTATTAATATACAACGGCAATTTCATACTTCAACCCCTATTATTTAAAAAGTTATAGCTTATAAAAATAACTACAACTATGACAAGGTACGGTATGGCATATCACAAACTATTTTGTAGATAAAATAAATCTGGGCTAATTGTGGTGCACTTTTGATCGATTATGATTTATTTGGTTTATGGAATGAAATGACGGTACCTGCCAATTTTGTTATTGTAGTAGTTAGCTTGAGTATAAGGGCACATCGTCCGTTAAAAAAAAATTGTTTCATATCTAAATGTTTGAGGCAGGTGATGACTTGCCACCCACTAAATGGGCCCCCTATAGTGGTTACCTTCAAAAAGTATGCAACCTATGGTTCCTCATACACTACTGTGTATGTAGTTACCTACTTTGTAGTATGTTTAATTATGTTGTAACAAATTATAAATGTTGTAAACAAATTTAAAAAAAATGGAACAAAAATGACAAAATAGTTTATTGACATAAATATTTTTACATTATCTTAATGAATCCATAGATGACACTGTAAAGTTTCTTGTAGCTTCTTCTAGATGTAATCGAAGCTACGATTCGGAGTTTTCTATTCTAAATTGTGCCGGCTTGCACCTGATGTGGGGAAGAGAACATTTTTTTTCAAACTCGTATTGTTGTTGTTCGGCTTGTTATAATATTTTGACGTTTTTGACATTAAGCACTGTGTAAGTTTTTTTTAATTATGCCTGCTTAGAATATACGAAAACACCAAATGACAAAACTGAAGACCGAAAATGGTAGCGTCATTTCATCCAAGCCTGAGATTCTGAGAGAGGTCGAGAACTTCTATGGACAGTTATACACCTCGACACGTAAGCCCGCTACTAATACAGCTCAGGACATCAGAGCCAAGTTAGTCCAACACTATACCGAAGATATCCCGGACGTCAGCCTGTACGAGATTAGAATGGCCCTCAAACAGCTTAAAAACAACAAGGCACCAGGTGAATATGGAATTACGACCGAATTTCTGAGAGCGGGTGGTAGACCGGTACTTTTAGTCCTCCAGAAGTTATTTAATTCTGTCATCCTTGAAGGTACAACGCCAGAGGCATGGCACAAGAGCGTGGTGGTGCTCTTCTTCAAAAAAGGCGATAACACCTTATTGAAGAACTATAGGCCCATCTCGCTCTTGAGTCATGTGTATAAGCTGTTTTCGAGAGTCATTACGAATCGTCTCGCACGCAGGTTTGATGAATTCCAGCCTCCCGAACAAGCCGGTTTCCGAAAAGGCTTTAGCACCATAGACCACATCCATACGCTGCGCCAGATTATACAGAAGACCGAAGAGTATAATCGGCCGTTATGCCTAGCGTTAGTGGACTATGAGAAAGCCTTCGATTCAATCGAGACTTGGGCGGTGCTGCAGTCCTTGCAGCGATGCCAAATTGACTATAGGTATATCGAAGTTTTGAAGTGTTTGTACAGTAAGGCCACTATGTCAGTCCGACTACAGGACCAGAGTACGGAACAAATTCCATTGCAAAGAGGTGTGAGACAGGGAGACGTTATTTCTCCGAAACTGTTCAGAAACGCATTGGAGGATGTTTTCAAGCTCTTGGAGTGGAAAAGATCTGGCATCAACATAAATGGCGAGTACATCACTAACCTGCGTTTTGCTGATGATATAGTCAATAATGGCGGAATCGCTCGAGGACCTTAGCACCATGCTCAACGACCTCAGTAGAGTCTCCCAGCAGGTTGGTCTGGATGGATGAATATGGACAAGACAAAGATCATGTCTTATGCTGATGTTCCACCTATACCGGTAATTGTTGGGAACGATACTGTTGAAGTTGTCGATAAGTATGTCTGCCTAGGACAGACTCCAATTAGGTAGGTCCAACTTCGACAAAGAGGTGGCGCGAAGAATCCAACTCTGCTGGGCAGCGTTCGGGAAGCGTCGTCCTATCTTTTCGTCCAAAATACCGCAGAGCCTGAAAACGAAAGTTTTCAATCAGTGTGTGTTGCCAGTGATGACTTATGGAACTGAGACATGGTCTCTTACTGTTGGCCTCTTTAGTAAGCACAAAGTCGCGCAGCGAGCTATGGAGCGAGCTATGCTCGGTGTTTCCCTGCGAGATAAGCTCCGGAAAGAGGAGATCCGCAGGAGAACTAAAGTGACCGATATAGCTCTTAGAGTTAGTAAGTTGAAGTGGCAATGGGCAGGCCACATCGCTCGTAGAACTGACAACCGATGGGGAAGAAAGGTTCTCGAGTGGCGACCACGAACCGGAAGACGCAGCGTAGGCCGGCCCCCCACACGGTGGACCAACGACCTGGTGAAAGCCGCGGGGGCCGATGGATGCAGGAGGCGAGCAGCCGCTCAAGGTGGCGTGCTCTGGGGGAGGCCTATGTTCAGCAGTGGACGTCTTCAGGCGTTTAATGATGATGATGATGATGAGAATGTACATACGATAACATAATTTTTATTATTTTTAAATACATTATCTAGTTTTGATTCGTTAAAGTGGTAAAAATGGCCTATATGCAATAAATATTTTTGATTTGATTTGATTTGAAAAACTAAATTTGGGTCGATCGTCATTTTATCGTGTAAAGTTTTCGTTTTGGAAAAGCAGGAATTGGCGTTGTAGATTATATTCATAATTAATGTATGTAGTTGTCGAGACACATGTTCACGCAGCGCCAGCTGGCAGCAAAATGGTGCGACAGTGACGGCGGACTTTCCCACAGCTCGGAGACGTTGGTGTGCCGGAGGTCGAGCGTGGCGAGCCGCGTGAGCAGGTCGCGCCAGTCGCGGCACGTGTGACGTATGCCCGTGTAGCTCAGGTTCACGCAGCGCCACCTGTGTGATGGTGGACTCACCCACAGCTCGGAGACGTTGGTGTGCCGGAGGTCGAGCGTGGCGAGCCGCGTGAGCAGGTCGCGCCAGTCGCGGCACGTGTGACGTATGCCCGTGTAGCTCAGGTTCAACGTGGTCAGCTTCCTCAGGTGTGTGAGGGGTGAGTAGTCTGCGTAAATTAAAAAAGCGAGGAATGTTTTGTTTGGATTTTGATTTTTTATTCAGAGTGCAATTAACCAGCGTACAACGGACGTAAAACGAACGATCCAGTTTAAGAATTTATTATAAAGTTGTTTTTTTTGTTCACGCAATGGTTTATGTTCTCACTTCGTGTCATGCCGTCCATTATTTGTAATTTGAACATTTTTTTGTGTGTTATTCACAGAATTCGCCCTATTTACATAAGTCTACGGTGTCATTTGACAGTGATGAACGTAAAAGATTTTTTTAATCAGTAAGCTCAATCCAGGATTATCTTAATGACAAATTTAAATGTAATAAATAAATAAATTCTTGTATGTAATTATTTAATGACAAATAATTATAATTATGCCGAATATTTTGATAATGACTATTGTAAATAATCTTTGGAATTAGTTAAGTATTTATTAATGCCCTCCTTTCCTCCAACATAGTTAATATTGTTGTACCCAACAGGGTCCATAATGATCTTTACCCTTATGACGTCATCTTTTGTAACATTGTGGAATGCAATAAACATTTTAAATTCATTTAAAGAAATTCATGGACGTCCACCCGGTGGTAAAGTATAGTTTTGCCTAAAAATTCCACAATAGCCCATATAGAATAGGCTCGTTTTGAAGAATCAAAACACAAGACTTGGTCAAACAAAGATGCGTCGGTACCAGCAGTGAGTACATACTACATACCGAAGGAGCTGTCGCAGAAATCCTTGAGCGGGTTGTGCGCCAGGTCGAGGTGCGCCAGCTCGGCCAGCGAGCCGGCCAGCCCCGCCACTGAGCTGGTGAGCTGGTTCGAGGCCAGCTGCAGCGACTGCACCGACCGCGATATCGAGAACAAGCCGCTGTCCAGCCGAACGGAACTCATTTCAATATTTATATTCTACACTCAGGCTGACACAAAAATGTCGAATCTTCCTGGGTCAGTATGAGAAAGCGAAGCCAATCAAAGAGATACGAAATCTAACAAACCGTTAATTATAATCATACTCGATTGTTAGATTTCGTATTTCTTTCTACGGTTTCTTTTCTCGTTCTTTTAAGAGTTTTATGGATCCGCCCATCCCGTCTAACGATCGGACGCACATTCTCGATCATAGATCTAAAACAATGCGGTACGGTACGGTTTTGTGATTTTGTAGTTATTTTTTGTAGACATTATTATTCGGTCAAATCTATAGCCGGCCACCGCTAAACTTTACCCCGGGAGCGCTCGCAGCCGGTTGTCGGTGAGGTCGAGCGTGCGCAGGTTGGGCGCCTGCAGCAGCAGGTCCGGCGGCAGCGCGGCCAGCGCCGCGTGGCGCAGCGACAGGTGCAGCAGCGCGGTCGCGTCCGGCAGCCACCCGGCCGGCAGCGCGGCCAGCCACCGCGCGTGCTCCACCACCAGCCGCTCCACCGCCGGGCACGCGCCCAGCCAGCCGGCCGGCAGCGCGCGCCGGGCCGGCAGCACCACCTGCACCGAGCGCAGCCGGCCGCACCGAGCCAGCGCCGGCGCACCCCACCACCCCACCAGCGACAACGACTCCAGCGCCTCCGCCGCCACCAGCGACACGCTCGTGTTGGGCGAGCTGAGGCTCACGCGTTCCGCGCGCGCCGGCACCGGGAACTCGCCCAGCTCCGGCTCCTGTAGCGTGACGGCGGTCAGCTGGGCGGCCAGCCGCGCGGGCAGCCGTCGCACGCCCGCCTCCCGCAAGCTCAGCACGCGGAGCGAGTCGGGTGCGGTGAGCAGCTCGTCGGGCGGCAGGCGCACGGAGAGCAGCACGAGCGAGCGCAGGCTCCGCAGCGGCGCGAGGAAGCCGGGGCGGGGCGCGGGGCGCGGCCGCACGCCCACGGCGCTCAGGTGCAGCGCCCGCAGCCCCTCCAGCCCGGCCAAGTGCGTGGCGGCCAGCGGCGGCGAGCCCGGCAGCGACGTCAGCGACAGGTTGCCGTGGACGTCGCCGATCACCAGCGACGCGTTGAGCGCAGCGAGCGCGGCGGCGAGCGTGCCGCTTGGCGGCGGACACCCGGCCAGCGTCACCGCGGGGATTCGAACTGTGCTCTCGAAGCTCGGCAGTGCGGGGGATTCCAGCGACATGCCTTTCTTGCATTGCACTAGCAAGTATTTGCTGTCCGCAAATTCTATGATGATTCTTTTACCTGAAATAAAACAACATCAAATTGTTACAATATTGTTTCGATCGCGGTTTCTTTTCCTTCGTTGCTTGCCGCGGGGATGTCCATGGTTACGTTGGAAATTTGCCGCAGTCTATTAATTACTAGTGCTACGTAGATTATACTGATACTATAAACTTTGAGCCTACAGCATTACATCCACGCGGGTCGGCGGTTGTTTGTTGGCCGTCCCGCCTTGCGCGCGCACATCGCATGATCATTGCCCACCGCTTGCTAACGCAACGGCAACTACTGTACCGCCCCCTAATTACCTAACTCGCAACAGGTTTGCGACAGGCGTAAATCTCGCGGTGATTGCTGTCATACATCATTAGTGGTGTCGAGAATGTATGCTTCGCTACTGCTGTCGCATTGCTACTGCTGTCGCATTGCTGTTGCAAATTTTACGTAATTACCCCGCCGGTTATCAACCGCTTCATAAGCAAAGTCCAAGATGACACACATACCTACATACCCACCACTTTATAATCCACTTTATAAATACGTATGTTATTTAACTTATGTAACAACTGTTTAATAATGTGAATGTTTTGGCTTTTGCTAGCTGTAAGTTCACAATTATTGTACTTAACAAATAAATAATATTGCCCGAACTCAAGACTGTGTCAATTTTATAGTTATTATCAATTATCTAGTCATGTTGTATGTCCTCCACATGTGTTTGTGCCATAATAATGGGTATGCAGCTCAATGAAACTACACTACCACATACACCAGCCACTATACACAATCTACGTTAGCTATCGTAAAGCGGCCAATAATACAATCACCTGAATGTTTTAAATTTTTTCCTTTGAGCATGTGTTTCACTTTAATTGTGTATAAAAGTTACCTAAAGAGAAAGGCCCGGTATGTTTTGTGTTGTAACACAAAACATACCGGGCCTTTCTCTTTACCCTTTCCCGACCTTATAAACTGACCATGTAAAAAATACAAAATGTTTGTAAGGAAAACGTCTCTGTAGCACACAACGGATATCAATCTCACTAAAAAAAAATTTTTTTACAGGCTTGATCCGGAGCCCTAAAAAGAAGTAAATTACTTATGAAAGTAGTTCCAACTACCCTCCTCTATACCATCTGTTGATTCCGTGTCCACGTCCCAGGTAGCAAAATGACATCAATGACGAAATAAAGACGTCATTTTAAGGTCATTTTAGGGTCGGTACGGAATTCGTTGCATGTGTACGTCATAATGTCGTAATTTTAAAGTCTTAAGTACGTGCGGAATCCGTCGCATGTGTACGTTGCAATGTAGTCATTTTAAGGTCATTTAAGTTTTTTTGTAAAACATGCCATCTAGATTCAAATGATGGAACTATCGACAAAATAACTAGATGGGGCCAGCATGCAAGTTAGCACACGCAAGCGTTTCACGCGCGCATAGCGACTCATTGCTGTAGTCTCAATGCCAATACCACTAGGCAGACAGAAAGCCTGCGGGAACTATACGTTCTCTGTACAAAAGAGTAAATCCATACAACTCAAAATTATAATTGTATAGATATAGATTTACTAACGTTACGATTACAAAATAAGTAACGTTCTTCCTGCCTAATTGCCTATTTTAATTCCCTCTCCCCTTAAATGGGATCCTCTGGTCTTTTTGGAGTGTCATATTAACAATTATATAAAATTGTCGTCATTCAATATTCGTTATTTTTAAGTCCTGATATAACGACGACAGCACATCTTTTAGAAACGTCAAAAACACGACATACGGAGACGTCATCAGTCCGTCTTCAATAGTCGTCATTTTCACGTCTTGAGACTGTGACAAATGTACGTACTTTTCTGGTACTCCCAGACGTCATTGTAGGACGTCTTTACGTCACAGAATGACCTGATAAAGACGTCTTTATGATGAAGATTTGCTACCTGGGATGTGATCTGCCAGAGTTGTGTTGTATATGTGGTGTGCACAAAGATTATAAAGCCAGTAAATGGGTGTGCAGGTCATCGTACCGTCCACCTCGTACTCCCGTTCGAAGTTGGATCCGGTGGCGCCGCCCACCAGACGACAGCGTCGAGGATCCGTGCACCGCAGCTCGCCTGCCACCGTCATCACCATCATCATCGTCACCATTGACACCCACATCGCACGCTCGCACAGAGATTATATTGGATGTACGTTATTAATACATGCGATTTACAAATAAAAACAAGGAAAACCGGTTTACTTTATTTCTTCGCAGTCAATGAGGAAAACCACAGTCGGTGCGTTGCGGTCGCATCACACGCGGACTCATTGTCATGGCAGATTTACATTCTATGTGTTTATTAATATTGATAATAGGGACGCGGGTTGTTCCCAGAGCGAGCACTGATACAGCTTGCAGAACTCGAGCGAAGGAAGGAGCGCCAACCGATCGTGACGGCGCGCGCGCGAGCGGGGACGCGTGCGTTCGGTCTCGCGGCGAGCGACACACTGACCACAGATTACTTATGTGTAGCATGACACTGACCATCCATACTCCATAGTCATACCAAAACTGTCATGATGCTGCGCAAGCGCATGCCGTCACGCTACCACCCATAGGTTGGTACGACTCAGTGACACTATGCAGAGCATTACATGTCAATGTCATTATGGCCATCTTCGTTGGATACCAAATACCAATAACAGAGTGTGTTGCTTGGCAACGTATAGGTAACATACAATGTATTTAGTTATTAAATTATTAGTGATCTGATAGTCGACACGTAAGCCCGCTACTAACACAGCTCAGGACATCAGAGCCAAGTTAGTCCGACACTATACCGAAGATATCCCGGACGTCAGCCTGTACGAGATTAGAATGGCCCTCAAACAGCTTAAAAACAACAAGGCACCAGGTGAAGATGGAATTACGACTGAACTTCTGAGAGCGGGTGGTAGACCGGTACTTTTAGTCCTCCAGAAGTTATTTAATTCTGTCATCCTTGAAGGTACAACGCCAGAGGCATGGCACAAGAGCGTGGTGGTGCTCTTCTTCAAAAAAGGCGATAACACCTTATTGAAGAACTATAGGCCCATCTCGCTCTTGAGTCATGTGTATAAGCTGTTTTCGAGAGTCATTACGAATCGTCTCGCACGCAGGTTTGATGAATTCCAGCCTCCCGAACAAGCCGGTTTCCGAAAAGGCTTTAGCACCATAGACCACATCCATACGCTGCGCCAGATTATACAGAAGACCGAAGAGTATAATCGGCCGTTATGCCTAGCGTTTGTGGACTATGAGAAAGCCTTCGATTCAATCGAGACTTGGGCGGTGCTGCAGTCCTTGCAGCGATGCCAAATTGACTATAGGTATATCGAAGTTTTGAAGTGTTTGTACAGTAAGGCCACTATGTCAGTCCGACTACAGGACCAGAGTACGGAACAAATTCCATTGCAAAGAGGCGTGAGACAGGGAGACGTTATTTCTCCGAAACTGTTCACAAACGCATTGGAGGATGTTTTCAAGCTCTTGAGTGGAAAAGATCTGGCATCAACATAAATGGCGAGTACATCACTAACCTTCGTTTTGCCGATGATATAGTCATAATGGCGGAATCGCTCGAGGACCTTAGCACCATGCTCAACGACCTCAGTAGAGTCTCCCAGCAGGTTGGTCTTAAGATGAATATGGACAAGACAAAGATCATGTCTAATGCTCATGTTCCACCTATACCGGTAATTGTTGGGAACGATACTCTCGAAGTTGTCGACAAGTATGTCTACCTAGGACAGATTGTCCAATTAGGTAGGTCCAACTTCGACAAAGAGGTGGCGCGAAGAATCCAACTCGGCTGGGCAGCGTTCGGGAAGCTTCGTCCTATCTTTTCGTCCAAAATACCGCAGAGCCTGAAAACGAAAGTTTTCAATCAGTGTGTGTTGCCAGTGATGACTTATGGAACTGAGACATGGTCTCTTACTGTTGGCCTCATTAGTAAGCTCAAAGTCGCGCAGCGAGCTATGGAGCGAGCTATGCTCGGTGTTTCCCTGCGAGATAAGCTCCGGAACGAGGAGATCCGCAGGAGAACTAAAGTGACCGATATAGCTCTTAGAGTTAGTAAGTTGAAGTGGCAATGGGCAGGCCACATCGCTCGTAGAACTGACAACCGATGGGGAAGAAAGGTTCTCGAGTGGCGACCACGAACCGGAAGACGCAGCGTGGGCCGGCCCCCCACTCGGTGGACCGACGACCTGGTGAAAGCCGCGGGGAGCCGATGGATGCAGGAGGCGAGCAGCCGCTCAAGGTGGCGTGCTCTGGGGGAGGCCTATGTTCAGCAGTGGACGTCTTCAGGCTGTTAATGATGATGATGATGATGATCTGATAGCTGCGACATGTTCAATATGACCTGTGAATATGACTGTAACGGCTCGTTCACGCATGAATCCACGAACTGTCCACCAATAGCAAAAAAGAAACAATTCGACAAGTGATTCATATAATCCGACAGAGGATTCATCATTTTAGGTTTGCAGTTGTGGTTCGTATCGTGATTTTTCATGAGCGTTTAGAGTTAGATGTTTATTATTAATTTCACTACTGAAATGGGATAAATGAAAATGTTATTGTTTTTTTTTACCAAATATCCATATTATATTGGCCACAACTGAACACAATTATATTTTAATAACTCGGGGTATGTGTGCGGACACGCGTGTAAGACTCCGGAGGAACTCAGATTCAACTCCCTTAGAACTGCGACTAACCTTGTGACCGACTCGCGACTAACTCAACTCTACTCTACTCTACTAATTATTTTAATCTCGCGCCCCTTTATAACTGCAGGTCAGCGCTGGCGTCGGCAATACCGTGCGTCAATATCCGGGCTCACCCTCGTCAGGTATATGATCCATATCAATATGTTAGAGAAGGTTCACAACGAGTTTTTCTGTTTTATCAACTACACTAGGTAAATATTACAATAATTATCATTAGATGTAGCTACGCCCCAACACCACTAGAGATAGACGACACGGATAAGCTTTCTGGCTTTCTCATAATCTTAATGTATTTTTAAAATAATGTTTAAACTTTATATTTCCTACTAAGCTGTGGTTATTCCTTAGATAAAAACAAAACACAGTGAAATAATCACAGCTACAAGCTTTATTTGAGGGAGATGTTATTTTATTTATTTATCCGTTCATCCTATTAATTAGTGAGTTAATTAGTTTTAATAAAATAATATAAATAATAAGGAACATTCAGTTAAAGGAACACCCTCCCATCCTGGCTCCAACTTCAATGGTCATCATCAGATCAGTTCCAAAATACCATAAAAAACTTTCGGATATACAGCGCCATGCCAAACCACAAGTCGATTGAACCGCTGGCAATCACCCTAAAATCGATTCCAAGATGCCCTATGACCTGTGATTTTAAACACAACATCCTTATTCTTGTTCGTGTGCAGCGTGCGCTACCTACAACAAAAAGCCACTAGAGTTATCGACGATCCCCAACTTTTCAGAAAACTAGAACCACTCTCCCACTTAGCCTCCGAAGATATTTTGGTTCTCTCTATGTGCTTGACCATCTGCACGATATGGGAAGTGCGCATAGCCGGTAATAAGTGCGTCGCTGGCCGCGATGAACGATGGTGATGGCTGAGAGTGCAGCGTGTGACTACGTTCCTTTTATTTTTATAAATGTTAAAAACTACTTAATTAATTTTGTCCGGTAGTCCTTTGATCACGATGGTAGCAACGGGACATTTTCGGGATTATTGGAGGGTCGTATTTTATTTAAATTTCTAATTGATTTCTGAAAAAAATCAAGTGACAGGGATATGCCTACAGTTGACCTAGATTTTTCGGAGAAAAAAAAAGTTGTCTATAGAGGTATAATCCGGAAGGAAATATGGGAATACATCATCATCAACAGTCTGAAGACGTCCACTGCTGAACATAGGCCTCCCCCAGAGAGCGCCACTTTGAGCAGCTGCTCGCCTCTTGCATCCATCGGCTCCCCGTGGTTTTCACCAGATTGTCGGTCCACCAAGTGGGGGGCCGGCCTACACTGCGTCTTCCGGTTCGTGGTCGCCACTCGAGAACCTTTATGCCCCATCGGTTGTCAGTTCTGCGAGCAATGTGCCCTGCCCATTGCCATTTCAACTTACAACGGAATACGTTTGGACATATTTATATGAAGAATCGTAGCTCGTACATCCTCTAGTATAGTTTAAAACTAGTAATCGTAAGAATAAGTTCATAATGTAAAGTCGCAATAACTCCTAACGACGCTTTGCTACAATATGATTCGACCCTAAATTGGCGCAAGATGATAAACATGACCATAAAAAGGTCAGTTATATTTATTCTTAAGTACCCAAATGTAATGAAGCTATACATTGCGTCGTGGTTGTGATTAGTTTGGCTGATATCGGTATCGGACGCTTGGGCATTATCTTGTTAGGTACCAAACCAAAATGTACTCAGCCGTTTTTGTAACAAACATTACATACATTCATATGAAGTTCATATGTTTACCATGCTAGCATATAATTATTATGTTAACCTACAGTCCCCACAGTTCCAGCGAACTAATGAAATAAGGTTAATTGTGGTATTACAAAAAGTTTTTACTGTTTAAGTTTTTATGTACGTAACACTGTTACAACTAGACGAGTTTCTAACAATAAATACAATATTGTGTTAAAACTAATTTGTACTACACATTGGCATACCTATACATAGGTCCTATTTAAACCCATAATAATATTATTCCAATACTCAAAACTCAACAATTTTATTGCAATTAGGCTATTTTTGGCACTTTTACAAGTCAAAATGAGATAAAGTACGGTCTATATTTTAGAAATAATAAAATCAAATTATTCTTCATTATTATGTAGCAAGCATAATTATGCAACATTACATACTTCGTACAAACCTACCGACCGACACATAATACCATTATCATTAAATTACTACACAGTGTACTTAACAACAATGTACAATGGACAAAGACAAAATGTGCGTTTCTTCAACCATCCACCCATCCAGTCAACTCTACATAGACTCTCCCTAAGCTTATCCTTGGATAAAGCCAATAAAGGCAGGCTTACAACAACTGTACACCAAAGGGACCATTGCATTGCAAGTAGGTACAGGTATTTAGGAACAATGTTATCGACGTGTTCACACTTTGAACATGGTTTCCTGCCTGCCACTTCAGTTTGCTAACTCTATGGTCAGTGATCTTTGTCTTCTGATGGATCACTACATTCCTAACTCAGTTAGCAGATAAATCTCCATGAATATGGCTCTCTCCATAGCTTGCCGAGCAAGGGGAGTAGTGGGTGCGTAACATTTAACTGAATTACATCTTTCAATAAAATTATTTTCACTGCAATACAACTCACTGGATCGAAACGACTTTTGATTATAGTGACCTACGGATCTATTGACTGCTTACCGTAATACAAACGTTTCAACGTTTTGTTTTCGTTTATATTTCTCTGAAGAAATAATATTATCTGGTTACATAGTGTTTTTATGATTCATTGGTCAGTGGGAACATATATTATTATATTTGATATTATTTTATTATTGGAGATAATAATGTTTTTGTAATATAGTGGTTTCATTCTAAAACACGTGTGTTATCTCATTTGAATAAGGAATGCCAATACACCAAGAAAACAGCGTAGATCAAAAAATTGACAAAAACTAGATGGCGTTGTAAAATGAGCGGGCTATAAGCTGAGCACAGAAAGATGCCAAGAAACCGTTTGCAGAACATAAGTTTCTACGACTCGGCTCTGGGTTCCGTATGTCACGGCTCTGGGTTCTGTATGTCATAACATAGATCGAAAACTTTGATATTCCGTCATCGTCATCCTAGCTGTATTGTTCTGTAAGCTTCATTCTCAAAGTTGAAGTCTTACCCATTTGGAACACCTGCCCTTAGATAACACATTTGTAGACGACGCGCCTCCTTCGATCAGTTATGAAAAAGAAAGTGATTTAAAAATTAATTTGATTGATATACTGTGTCAATGATTTTTCACGTAAGAAATATACCTTGAAAGACCTGGTACCTTTTTTTTTACTTTTATTGTTGCTTTAGAGATTTCCTTGAGCCATAATCCGACGTAGCTTACAACATTGTAAAACAACTTAAAATGCAACCATGTTAACAATAATCGTTCAACTATGTAACGACGTCGGCTGCAAAGTAGATGTACCTACTTGCTATTGATGTTTACTTATACATCGTCTATCTCAGTCCACATGCCAGTCTTCAACAAATTCTCCACCAAGTGGTTGTGTGTTTGTTGTGTTTGAGAATAATTTCAGGATATGACGTTCCCTTGTCTTATGTCCTTGATTATGTTTTGGTTTCCGCCAGAAATAAAAATGCACTACGTTGCCACGGCGATAGTGAAATTAGAATGGTGGGCAATAGAAACGGGAGGCTGCAACTCTAGGTGATCCCTTGACAACATCATCATAGAACGGTTAAACCTCCAAGTTGGCGTAGACATCACGACTAACGAGGGTGGTGGCATGGTGATCGATGCCAAGGAGACGCTTGCTATACTCGCAGAACTTGCGGGTGATGATACACAAGAATCGCTCCAGTCCGTAGGAATCGGCTTCGCAACCGAAACTGGCGGAGATGCAAGCAGCACCCGCGGTGTCGGTGGCAGCAGCGCCATCTTCAACTTGTCCCAGAACAAGGCGTGGTTCCAGGGCACGTAGGTGTAGGCCTTGATGTACTGGCGCAGCTCCTCCCCAAGCGGCAGTGCAGCCGGCTCCTCGAGCAGCACCAGCACCAGGCGTGGCGCCGCCTCGCGCAGCGCGCGCGCCTGCGCCTCGCACAGCGCGACGCTCAGACACTCTGACGTGAGGAAGTGGCGCGACACCAGCGCCACCGTGCGCCGCGACCGCTGCACCGCCACCTCGATCTGCGCGGAGATCAGCGCGCCGGCCACGAAGTCTCGCTCGTTCAGGCACAGCCGGTACGGCACCGGCCCGCCCTCCAGCCGCCTCGCTATCTGCATCGCCACCGCCTCATCCTCGGCCGCGCTCATCACGAACGCATCGAACTCGCAGCTCTCGTCTACTTCGGCGGGGTGACGCAGCAGGCCCCAGCGGTAGAGCAGCGCCTTGAGGAGCAGGCGCCGCTGCGGGGAGGCGAAGTACGCGAGGAAGGCAGCCGCGGTGGTGAGTATGGCCGCGAGCGCGACCGCGAGCCACAGGGCAGGCGGAAGGCGCGCGGGGCACGGGGGCCGCATCAGGGCGTCACCCAGTGGGCCGAGGTCGCTGCCGCACGCAGCTTGTGGCAGGTCGAGCACCTCGGCGCCGCTCCCGTGCAGCGCCTGCAGCAGCGCGTCACCGGCGCAGGTGCAGTCCACTGGGTTCTCCGCGAGCCACAGCTTGAGGTGTGAGGCGCCACTGAGCGCCTCCGCCGTCTCGGTGTCCACTCTCTCGATAGAGTTGTTGCGCATGTCGAGTTCCTGGTGGAGAACGGTAACGGGGTTGATATTGATGGCTTTGATTGAAACGATGGAATCATATATACAATGAATGTGTATACCGACGATTACCTACTTAAATATTATTATATTACAAATTACACAAAATACCTAATATTATATACATATGTTTATAAATTTGTATAAATTGAATTTCATGTACTGCGTTGGCTCCATTGACGGAAAGAAATATTAAAATACTATTGAAACATATGGAAATTGTATTTACTCAAAAATGCTCGTTTTGTGGGCATTTTTTTGACAACCTTCTTTGTCAGTCATGTCAGTCTAAGACGCATGTATGTATCTATAAATTACAGTGTAAAGTAGTTGTAACTGTTTTTTTGAAATAAATAAATAAAATAAATATACATTACTCGCATTTGAGTAGTTAAGCACTATACAAGCCTTGGTCCGTAACGACTGCACTGCTGGCCTCGCTACGATGGCCTCGAGCTTAGCTTAGCTCCACCCCCGGCCTTCAAGCTTGGTCATCATTGGAGCCCTTGCTGTCCGCGCTGCGATGCCATAGACTTGCGATAAGTTGCGCTTTTGGCCATCATTTATCGCGGCCACCAATGCAATCATCGTTACAGACCATGGCAGTAATGTA
The DNA here is from genome assembly GCA_910589525.2 of Ennomos quercinarius. Taxonomy (NCBI): domain Eukaryota; kingdom Metazoa; phylum Arthropoda; class Insecta; order Lepidoptera; family Geometridae; genus Ennomos; species Ennomos quercinarius. The sequence goes on from OU342496.1 coordinate 79,157, forward strand.
TGGGTACATTACCCAATACTCAATAATTTATTGCCGCCATCATATGTTTTAGTTTACCTACAGGTGTTATGTATGTGTGTGCAAAACATATGACCCCATTACGGTATAGCAAAAGGTTAGGTGAAGACCAGGCCGATCCATTAAATAAAATAAAAATCTACAAATTTACCTTTGGACAAAAATGATGATAAGTGGTACCTATAGATTTATACAATAAATCACAAGAAATTGAGTGTTATGATATTACTTTAAGATGCCGTAAGCGATAACAGCTTGTATACGAAGCCATCTGTACGGAGCAAGCCGTACATTGGACTCTGCGTTGTGCTGCGGGTGCACTTTACACACCCGCGGCCGCCGCGCCGTGACCCAAATTCACCAGTTCGCAATCAACCATCATAATCATCACGCGTTCTCATCAAATTTACTTCATAGTTTATTTGAATACAATTTAGTGCCTTTTGAACTCCTACCTTTAATTTCATCATCATCACCACCCAAGGTGTACGGCAACAGGAAACCGTACACTTTGTTTTTGGTCCTTCGACGCTATCGGAATAGCGGGGGCAAACGCGAGTGGCATAGACATATCTGTCAACGTGTGAGTTCCTTATCAGTGACATCTGGAAACAGTGTTATAATCCGGGAATCATCGTGATTCCAAACATAAGGATCGTCAGCGAGCGCATCACAGCTCGTGCGGATCACCAAGGATCTACGCAGGCGATCTCAGGGAGAATAAAGGCGCATCGCGGATCACCAGGGATTCGAGCAGGCGTCATCAATTGGCACAAGGTCCCGCACAGGAGCACCAAGGTTCCAGTCCGGAGATTTTGTTGAGCACCAAAGCTCAACAATAGCAAGTAAGATCTTTCCTTAATTTTCTAGCTGCTAAATTTTGTGGTGTGTAAAAATGGAGAGTCAATTAGCAAATCAGAATCAGTTAGTGGCTGCCATAGAGCAGGTATATACCAACTTTAAGAAAGACAGTGCTGATCGGAAAACTTCCGATTATATCAAGAGAAGGCTGGAGCTCCTCGATAAATACTGGCAGGAGTTTCAGACAATTCATATAGAACTGTGTGGGTACGTCGGAATCAAGTCTGACAAGTACTTTACAGAAAACTTTTTCGAACAAACTAGGTCTAGGTATGAGTTTATTAGATTAACAATTGAAACTTATACAACAAAGTCTGCCGAGGAGCTCCATGGGGGACAAAAGCCGCCAAAGCCCATCGCTAGAGCGGAGGTTTCCTCGCCGTGGGCAAGACCAGGTACATCTGGTAATTTATTTGTTACGAGCGGTACCAACAACATATCAGAAGAGGCTGTACGTAGCCCGACAGGCCCACTACCGAGAACGAACAATGAGTTATGCTTGGAGTACAAGTCCCAAGGTGTAACAAGTAAAACAGAAGAATTGTTAAGAAAACAGGCGAGTCACTTTAGAGCACTTGAGCGGTTAATTTTCAATATAAATCTAGATCAAGTCACGGAAAAATGGGAATTCGATGATCTTTTAAAAACTCTTCAATTGAGATGGTCAGCAATCGATTCCTTGCATTTGGAAATTGACTGTGAACTAGAAGGTCAAAATCAACAGTACGAGCAGCAGTTCCATCATTATGAGCAGGTATATGGTGACATCAAAAAGGCCATAAACAAGAAAATGTGGTCGATGTCCCACAGAGAACAATCTACCCCTAGGATGGAGCTGCCAACTTACAGCGGCAACTATCACCAATGGCTGTCATTTAAAGACCTTTTTACTGAAGTCATACACACCAATCCCTTGCTTTCAAGAGCTCAAAAGATGCAGTTTCTCAAGAGTAAGGTAACAGGCGAAGCAGAGAAACTTATTCATCATCTAGATATTAGCGCCGATAACTATGATGTATGCTGGGATATCTTAAATCACAGGTACAACAACAAGAAAGTCATTTTGACGGCCCACATCAATAATTTAATGAGCATCCCCATATCACAAAATCAATCTATTGCCAGCCTCAAAAGAATTCATGACACCACAATCGAGGTGGTAAATGCAGTTAAAAACATAGGGGCCAACGTCAGTTCATGGGACCCCTTATTGGTACATATTTTATGCCAGAAACTTGACACGGAAACTCACAACGAATATATTTCGTCTCTTAAACAGCCAAGAGAATTGCCTATGTTGCGGGAGTTCCTGGAATTCCTTGAAAATAAATTTACTGCTTTGGAAACATCTCGAAAAAGGCAAGAAGTTTTCGTACCTAAATCATTTAGTTTTAATAACAAGCCATTACTTCACAAAGAAAAGAGGTCAGCGTACTTTCAGTCGGCAAATAATTTCACTACATGCAAAGCAATTGCGCAAATGTCCAAAGGTAACACGAGCAAAGGTAATTCCTTGAAGAAACAATGCGTTCTTTGCAAAAATCATGAACATCGACTTTACTGCTGCCCTCAATTTTTAGAAATGCCATCTCAAGTGAAAATAGAAACATTGGCTAAGTTAGATATCTGCGAAAATTGCCTTAATAAGCACCCAGGCCGAATGTGTGTTTCTAACCATCGTTGCCAAGAATGCGAGGGTAAACATAATTCCATTTTACATGATGCATTTGCGCAATATGGAAGCAGCAAGTTACAACCAAAACTAAAGAATGCAACATACAGCAATTCTGCACAAGCTAACACATCACTACAACGTGGTATGCCTGAAATATTATTAGCAACCGCCATAATTAAGGTCCAAGGAAATGATGGATTACAACATCAGTTTAGGGCTTTAATTGACCAAGGATCACAAACATCATTGATCACCGAAAAGGCTGCACAGATTTTAGGGTTACCACGCAAAAAGTGTCACGGTGTGGTCTCCGGCATTGGAGATAAAGAAAGTAACAGCAAAGGGCTGATGACCATCATATGCTCGTCAATGCAAAATGATTATTCTTTTGAGACTGACGTCATCATCATGAACACCTTGATTAAACATTTACCAGGACATACATTCTCAAAACCTATTTGCCCTATTTTAGATGACATTATTTTAGCTGACCCGGAGTATAACGTTCCGTCGATATATTATTCGGAGCCGACGTATATGGAGACCTCATCATGGTCGGCATACGTAGAGCTGGGACAAACCTACCGATTGCGCAACAAACTCACTTAGGTTGGATTTTGAGTGGTGATGTCACACGATCACTGCACTGCAACGTCATCATAAATAACATTCAGGAAATACAACAGTTTTGGCAAATAGAAAACATAAGCAGCGACGAAACAATAACATCAGAAGCCCAGAAGGTCATGGATTATTACCAGGAAACCACGATCCGTCGTCCAGATGGAAGATATGAAGTGCGACTTCCATTAAAACCGGCGATCAATCATGCCATGGGTGAATCAAAAAGCAAGGCCGTGGCACAGTTTAAACAATTAGAGCGAAGATTTATCAAGAATCAAAATATCGCAAAAGAATATAAGCAATTCATGAGCGAGTATTTACAATTAGGTCATATGAAGTTAGGCGACGACAACAAATTGTTAGGTTTTTATTTACCTCATCATTGCGTAATTCGTAATGACTCGCTGACTACTAAGTGCCGAGTAGTTTTTAATGGGTCATCAAAATCAAGTTCGAACTACAGTTTAAATGATTTAATGGAGAGTGGCCCAAATTTGCAACTTGATTTACTGGAGCTAATCATCAAATGGAGACAGTATGAATTCGCCTACACTGCTGACATTGAGAAGATGTTTAGACAAATCTGGGTGAACAAAGAAGATCAGAGATTTCAAAGAATCATTTGGAGAGATGCACCATCAAACAAACTAGATACTTACCAACTTACTACTGTTACGTATGGGACAGTCAGCGCCCCGTTCCTCTCGATGATGACAATTCGACGATTGGCCCAGGATGAGCGAAATAATTATCCAGACAGCGTCGTGCCCAGGATTGTTGAGTCATCTTTTTACATGGATGACCTAGTTCATGGGAGCCATTCTCTAGAGGAAGCTGAACAGGTACTTCTGGATATCACTAAACTGATGAAATCAGGAGGTTTTCATTTAAGAAAATGGAAGTCCAACGTTCCTGATTTGTTGAACGTAGTCAATCATAAACAAGAAAAAGAAGACTACGACTTCAAATTTGCTGAATCATCAAAAACTTTAGGTTTGAGTTGGAACACAAATCAAGACAATTTTGGCTTTAGTTCAGAAATAGACTGGACTACCAAACCATCAACTAAGCGATCTCTCTTATCAGACTCCAAGATCTTTGATCCACTTGGATGGATTTCTCCAGTGACCACAAAACTGAAGATTTTATTCCAAGAGGTATGGAAATCTAACGCCCAGTGGGATGATACACTTCTTGAAAACATCCAAACAGAGTGGAGTAAACTAAAAATAGATATATTAGAAAACATCAAGGCTTTTAGAATAACCCGTTGGTTAGGGATCAAGAACGAGGACACCATAGAACTCCATGGTTATTCGGACTCCTCTCTCAAGGCTTATAGCTGTGTGATATACTGTAAAACAACGAGAAATAATCAATCATCAACAGTTTTGCTAGCAGGTAAAACAAGATTAGTACCTGTCAGCAAAAATATCACGTTGCCTAAGCTTGAGCTCTGCGGCGCCCTCTTATTAACCAAGCTGATGGAAAAGGTTCAAAGGTGCCTTGAAGCCTACAACATAGTCGCATACGGCTGGGTAGACTCTATGGTCGTCCTAGGCTGGTTAAACGGTGAACCACAACGCTGGAAACCCTTTGTCGCCAACAGAGTGAAACAAATTACTCAGACAATACCACCGAAAAATTGGGGATATGTCAAGTCAGAGGAAAATCCAGCAGATTGTGCCAGTCGTGGGATAACAGCATCTCAATTAAGAACCCATGAATTGTGGTGGAATGGACCTAAGTGGCTCCCCACATATAACAGCAATACTGAAGAAAACAAGAAAACATTTGAGACAGACTTAGAATTAAGAAAAATCAACCAAGTGAACGCTGTAGTTCACAACCAAGATGAGAACAGTATTATCAAAGAACTGCTAATGAACTACAGCTCCTTATCAAAAATAACAAGAATCCTAGGATGGATATATCGCTTCATCTCAAATAGCCGAAAACAAAATCAACAAAATAAAGGCTATTTGACGATAAGTGAAATCAATAAAGTAAAACATAAGATAATTAAAACATCACAACGACAAGAGTTTTGTCAGGAAATACATGACTTAAAAACAACAAACAAGATGTCAGCAAAAAGCAAAATAGCAGCGTTGAATCCGTATTTGGATGAAAATAAATTACTTCGTGTGGGTGGTAGGCTGAAACATGCTCAAATAAGCTCTAATATGAGGCATCCAATCATCATAATGAACAACAGCCGACTATCAGAGCTACTCATTGATCAGTGCCATGAGTTAACCTATCACGGTGGACCTCGACTCACTCTTTCATTTATGAGGCAAACATATTGGCTTATTGGAAGAATCAGGGCTACTAAGAAGCGAGTGAGTCGATGCATAACATGCAGACGCCAAAAACCAAATCTGCAACACCAAATAATGGGAGATCTACCCCCATCAAGGGTAAACCCAAGCCGTCCATTTTACCACACTGGAGTAGATTACACTGGACATGTCTACGTCAAAACCAACAAGGGCCGCGGAACCAAGACAACCAAAGGATACGTAGCTGTTTTCGTCTGTATGGCAACCAAGGCTATACATCTCGAACTCGTATCAGATCTAACAGCCTCATCATTTTTAGCTGCCCTACGTAGAATGTCTGCCAGACGAGGGAAACCAGGTCATTTATATAGCGACCAGGGTACATGTTTCATTGGAGCCAACAGAGCACTTCAAGAGGAATATGAAGAAATAATAAACACGCTTGATGACAAAGTACTCGGAGAAGTTACAGAATTGGGGATTAGCTGGCACTTCAATGCGCCATCCTGGCCCTCGGCAGGAGGCCTTTGGGAAAGTTCAGTCAAGAGTTTAAAGTTCCACCTAAAACGAGTCATCGGTGAACAGCGACTAACGTACGAAGAGTATAGCACACTGCTTGCGCAACTAGAAGCCTGCCTTAACCAGAGACCATTATGTCCTTTAACAGAAGACGTTGATAGCCTAGACTGTTTGACTCCGGCGCACTTCTTGACAAATGGTCCCAATTTAGCATTGTATGATACGGAAACGGACTTACGAACAAGATGGCATTTAATGCAAAGAATTTATCAAGACATTTGGAAAAAATGGCGATCCGAATACCTAACCCAATTATCAGTACGCAGCAAGTGGCGATACGCACAGAATAATATAAAAATCAATGACATGGTAGTTATTCACGATGCCAATCTCCCAGCTGGTAAGTGGGCGCTTGGACGCGTCATCGAACTACATCCTGGAAGCGACGGGTACGTAAGGGTAGTTACCCTAAAAACAAAAAATGGCATCATGAAAAGGCCGATTGTCAAGTTGTCAATTTTGCCAGTGTATCCAGAAGCAGAAGAAAGTCAACCAAGCACCAATCCGATGTTAAAACAAAAAAAAGGCTAAAGAAGTTAAGCAAACAAACTATAAATAGGCCAATGACATAATGCGCCGAAGGGAACGAAACTCAACACAGTGCAAAGTAATAAGAGACTCCTGTGAACCACAATGGATCAAGTTACATCATGTAAATAATTACTTTTATTATTGTTGCAATGATTGCACGCTAAAATGGTTATGTGAAGATCATGTTACGTCGGTGCAATTGTCGCGTGCCGGCATCATAACAATAAGTGACAGCTGTGTCATCAAATTCAAAGATTACACGATGTATACACACAACCAAAGAAGAAGTGACCTCACGATAAAAATGAATACATTCACACCAGAATTGGCACCAATTAATAAGTTAATCAATATAACCATACCTGTACCCACTTCATCAGATATTGAGCCAGACCTAAATACACACCACAAACAGCTAGCAGATATACAGCAGCAGTTATCGGTTATGAAAAACACGATACCGCTGTACGATGATGTATCACCATATGACGTACATCATTACGCAGCCATTTATATCCTGCTGGCCGTCGTCATCATACTTGCGGCAGTATTTATCGTGCTGATAGTCCGACAAAGGTCCTGGTTCCACCAGAGGAACCCGGAGTCGAGAAACGAGACGGCAGCAGCTGGTGGGATGGCAGAGACAGCGAGTCCGGAGGCGGACGCTGCGGATAATGATCCGCAGCCCGCCTCCCGCACCAGAGTACACATCACGGAGGCGGAGGTTGTGGATAGGAATCCGCAGCCCGCCTCCCGCACCAATGCGTCTGGTCAGTGTAGTGTTAATGTAAGGTTCCCAAGTGAAAAATTCAACAAACGTGAAGTGAAGTGCAGTGTCGGAAAACAAAACAAATCGACCTCACCAAGGTCACGTGCGGTATACTATACAAACAATGCATTTAGTTCATCCTTGTAAGATCACCATACTAACATAATTGTGAAGCAACCTGTAATATTAGATGGTAAAAATCATATTGCAAGGTTAATAGTATCTTATTATCACATAAGAGCTGGACATGGTAATCAGGAGATGGGTGTCAATGAATTAAAACAAAAGTATTGGATAATTAAAATAAGGCCTACAGTGAAAAATATATCATCTAAATGTATGTTGTGTAGAATTAGAAAGGCTAAACATCAAATCCTAGGGTGTCATCTTCAGGGTACCATAAAAGTCCTAGGGCTCGTTCACTGTCCGGTTGTTGACCTATTTTTAATTTATGTGCGTTAGAGGCGAGCAATTCATTAGGAAAAGTTTTTAGTACCTCTGCGCTATTGCTCAGCCAGTTACATATCACAAATCCACCCTCCTTATGAACTTTAGCTACATCGTTCGCTAAGTTAATGCACGCTGTTTCATCCGGTTGGCTATCTAAATAATCGTCCATGTAGTGCTGCTTACATATTGCATCTACCACCGACGGCATCGTGGAACGAAAGCGCTGCGCGTTTTTGTTTTTAACGAACTGAGCAATAAATGGGGAACAATTCGCACCAAATATCAATGACGTCATCTTATACGTTTTAATAGGACAGTTTAAATCATCGTGCCATAAAAATCTCAATACGTCTTGATCTTTAGGTAGAATTTTCACCCTTAAAAACATATCTTTTATGTCTCCAGCAATAGCAATTCTATGTTCCCGAAATCTTAACATTATACCGAATAAAGACATAAGTAAATCGGGGCCCTTTAATAAATAATCATTAAGTGACAAATCTTTTGTCTTCGCCGACGCATCAAAGACCAAACGTAACTTCTTTTTGTTCGGGTTATCTACCCCGAAGTGAGGCAGGTACCATGCTTTTTGATTTACATTTTCTACAGTTACCTCCTCGGCGAAGTCATTGACGAGCAAATGTTTTACTCGCTCCCGATACCTCTGTGCGTACTCTTCATTTAAAGACATCTTTCTTTCAACTCCTCTCAGTCTAGTAAGCGCGGTCGGTCTAGAGTCAGGCATCATACAGCTAGGATCACGCCAAGGAAGTGCGACATGCCATCTACCATCAATTAATGTAGCACTTTTTTCTAGGCAATCCAAGGCACGCAGGTCATCAGCGTTCTGACGAGGCTTCGCTGATATACCCATCGACTCAATAGTAAATGAATTTCGTACCTCGTCATGCAGTTGTTGTAGCACCAGTCCGTCCTCATCCCGAGCCACTCGAACATCATCCCTGATCAAGAAAGTGGAGTGACGCTGCGATGACATCACCGGCACCCTTCCGTGGACGCACCAACCTAGAGGTGTGAGTGCTGCACAGGGTTCGTTAATCTTACCTACCCTTGTTTCTAATGGCAATAACAAGTGATAATTATCCTGCCCAATAAGTAATTCCGGCTTTACACACTCATTGCTAAAATCTAACTTTAAATTACTTAAATGGCTGTAGCTATTACAATTTACAGAACACAAATATTGTTTAGGTAAATTTAGCTCCTTAACACTACGCGCATTAAGTTCATATTTCTTCCCTTCGCAGGTTGACAGCTCGAGACGCACTACGTCAGTTTCACAAACAAGTTCATCATTGTTCCACGCACCGAACACGCGGATTGTGTCCCGATGTCCGCGCAGCCCTAAGCGTGACGTCAGAGCGGCACTGATAAGACTCACAGTGGACCCGTTGTCCAACAACGCATACGCGCTAATAATACCGTTCGGTCCATGCAGATTAACACGTACGACTTTCAAAAGAACTTTACAGTCGGCTTTTGAATCAATGTGAGTTACACTTTCAGGTTGCAGCTGCGGTTGACTTTCAGAGACTTCCATCTTGTTAAAATCTCGCTGACTTTTCTCGTCCTGTCTATGGTGTGCGTTATCGCTTTTCTTTGCGTTATAGTTGTAATGAAGTAGGCGATGATGCGCTAAGCCGCAGTTATCAATATCGCAAGCGGCGGCAGGGCAAATATCTCTTTCGTGCCTAGACGACAAGCATTGGAAACATAGTCTATTCCTCTTAACAAAAATCCATCTGTTTTTTCGTAGCGCTTTAATACACTTTTTGCAGTCTGACAGTTTATGTATCGAGATACAGCAGTAGAGACACTTCTTGTCTACGTCTGTTTCGTCATTCAATAACACAGTGTGTGAGCGGGTAGCAGTAGGCTCCGGAAATTTCCTTCTGTAATTTCTGCTATCAAGTGTACTGCTCGTATCTAATAACGCCATAGATCTTACTTTAACAGCTTCTTCGTTGAGAAATTTTGATAATGTGTGCAGTGTTGGTCTCTTACCTTGAGTGATCAGCGGGTAACAGTAATCAGCCCATTTTGACAGCATGACAGCAGGTAGCTTTGACAGTACGCATGCTATCACATTCGATGCTACCAAGTATTCCTCGCGACCAATGACACTAACAGCTGCGACAAAGTTCCGCACTTTTACGGAGAAAGGTACAATTTCTTTATAGTACTCCTGCGATACTGGGTGAAGTTTCTTGATGTCCAGCATGATTCTCGCCAGGATCGTATCAGGGTTGCCAAACTGTAGCTCCAGGGTTGACATTACCATCTCTGGCGATGTAGCACTTATAAGTAGAGCTGAAACGGCTTCACGCGCTGGTCCACGAAGACATTTTCGTAGACCATTAGTTTTCTTTTGGAGTGAAGTTGCATACCTGTGTGGACTCCTCGTAAGCCTGCCTGAATTGGAGCCATTCCATAGGGTCTCCACTGAACGGCGGTAAGTCTTTGGGTGTACATATGCGACTCAATAGGCTTGCATTAGGGACGTTGTTTGCGGAAGCGGATGCTAAATTTTTGAGAGCACTGGCCAGAAGTCGAACCGTCCCATCATCGTTACCGACATTATTTGCAGTCGGTGGACACAGCGCGCCCGAATTGCCACCATAATCGGGGGCGGGCTGTGCATCCAGTTCTTGTTGGCTATTCTCAATCCACTTCTCTACTTCACTGATCGTATTGCTTTCAGAACGTGCGTACTCACTGTTGGTTTCAGCTAATTCAGCAGCGAGCCGCTTGTCGATTAGCTCCATTTGTATTTTCGCTTTTGCTTCTGCGGCCTCCAGTTCCAGCTTTGCCCTCCGTGCCCGTACAGATGAAGACTTCGACTTCGTCTTTGCAGATCGATGCTCAGTTGGCGTAGGTACCGCGTTCAAACTTACAGTGCGGTTAAGTGCCAACTTCGCATCATCCTTCTGCCCATCAGGTTCTGTATTCGGCCGAGGATGTCGGATTTGAGGCTCCATCGATGCTTCCTTTTCCGTTCGTTCGCGTTCTTTTCTGAGGAAACTTCTTGTATTCACCATAGTGTGCGGCGGAGTTCGTAACATTAAGATCCGGCTCGAAGGAAATGTTGGTGACGACGACTCGGTGTTTCCGATGAAAAGTAAATAAAGTGCGATATAAAAGGAACGAAAGAAAGCTTGTAAAGCAGCGAAAATCAAATTATAATAAAAAATTAAAAATTTTACATAAAAAAATTAATGCGACATATATTTCCTTGTCAACCTAAAGTCTGTCTTTCCCTTCTAGACAATTAAAAAGAAACTAAAATAAAAAGAGGCTAAACTCCGACCTCCGTGTCGCTCACACTCCCCACCCTAGTGCTGACCTGGCAGCACTCATCCTCCATCGGTATCCTGGCGACACGTGCCACTGATCGCTTCAGAGTGCCGGTAGAAGTTCGCACAGTGACTACACGCACTCGACCATCTCTACTGGGAAATGTCTCCTGGATGATGCCTCGTGGCCATACACCCCTAGGGGAATCGGGATCGGCGACAAAAACCAAATCACCTACTGCTAATGGCCGTGGTTGCTCAATGTTCCACTTTTTTCGAGGAAGCATATCGGGCAAAATCTCACGGACCCATCTTCTCCAGAACATATCTGTCAACGCCTGAGATATGCGCCATTGTTTCCTTAAATGGAGATCAGAATCATCAAACATTCCAAGAATAGGTAAATTGGAAGAAGTTCCTAGCAAAAAATGGTTAGGTGTCAATGATTCCTTGCTTCCAGACTCAACGGACACGTGGCTCAGTGGTCTGCTATTCACGAGGTTTTCGACTTCTGCTAAAAGAGTAATGAGAACCTCGTCTTTAGGTGCACGCTCTTTCAATATAATATTCAAACTCGCTTTGACACTTTTTATCATGCGTTCCCACGCCCCACCCCAGTGTGGGCTTGCTGGAGGAATAAATGACCATTGTGTTCCATAATTGCTGGCTGCAGTCCTGAGGCTCTCTTCATCTAATTCCAGTATAGACTTCTTTATCTCCGTTTCTGCTCCTCTCAGATTTGTACCATTATCAGAATACAAAAATCCTGGCCATCCTCGCCTTGAAGCCATGCGGCGCAACGACATCAACAAAGAATCGGTAGTAAGAGAAGGCACAATTTCAATATGGACGGCCCTTATTGTAAGGCATGTAAAAAGTACACCATATCTTTTTTCTCGATGTCTAGCGACGGTAACCTCCATTGGTCCAAACAGGTCCACACCACAGTGCATAAATGGCCTCTGATGATGAGCTACCCTTCCAGCAGGTAAGTTACCCATCCTAGGTATTTCAGGTTTAGCCTTTCTAATTCTACACAACATACATTTAGATGATATATTTTTCACTGTAGGCCTTATTTTAATTATCCAATACTTTTGTTTTAATTCATTGACAACCATCTCCTGATTACCATGTCCAGCTCTTATGTGATAATAAGATACTATTAACCTTGCAATATGATTTTTACCATCTAATATTACAGGTTGATTCACATCTAGAGAAACTTCAGCGGCGGCATCGATGCGACCTTCACAACGAAGTATTCCATGTTCATCGAAGAACGGCGATAAGGTAAGTAACCTAGAATTCTTACTAGCACATTTATTTCTTTTATTCCAGATATATCTTCACTGAAGGACTGGAGCTGTGAGTACTTAATCAACAAGTTTTCAGCGCGAGCCATCAGCACACAATCACTTACAACTATATGCTTACATTTGTTAATAAATTTTAACAAAGCTGCAGTGCTTCTCACTAGGCGTAACCACGACGAAAATCTATTGGGATCTGGTACGGCAGGTAAGTCTTCACTCGCTATTTGTATTTGTACACACACTCAACGTCATAACTTTCTGAACTTCCAGGTGCACCGATGTCCGTCGGCTACGCGTGTTCATCACAGTATAGAAACCTCGGTCCAGTGAACCACTCTTTCTGAAACACTGACACATCATACGACTCCCTGGTAGCGACGTCCGCTACATTTAAATTTGTAGGTATGTATCTCCATTCATTTATATTAGTCAACTCATCTATTTCTCCTAAGCGGTGAGCAACAAATATTTTGTAATCCCGTTTATTATTGCGTAGCCATTGTAGAACAGTCGTAGAATCACACCAGAACACTCGTCGCGTAGGCTTTATTCTGTGCTGCTTCTCAATACTTTCTGCTAACCTAGCTGCCATCAAAGCTGCCTGTAATTCTAATCTAGGCACAATTGTAGGCTTAACAGGTGCTACTCTGCATTTGCTAGATACAAATGCTACTTTGACTTTGTTGTTTACGGTCCAACGCCAGTAAGCTACACAACACATAGCTTGTCTCGAAGCGTCACTACATACATGTAACTGTAAGTCAGTATAACTTCCAAAATCGTCAACGCTTTGAGGGATTGCGCGCGCAGGTAAACAATGGGTATCGGTTATGTTCGGTACATTCGGTGCATTTTGGTAACATCTTGATAAGCGTATGTCACCGATTGACTTTAAAACGTTCAACCATTTTATCCATTTTTCATAAATCTCATAGTTTAAAGTAGCGTCCCAACCAATGTTAGACGTCCACGTATGTTGCAAAATAATTTTTCCGTTTATAGTAAATGGTGATAAAAATCCATAAATATCAAAAACCGACATTATTAATCGTAATGCCTCTCGTTTAGTGGGTCGCTTCCCATCTAATATCTCTGATGGAATTCTTTTGAACGAAACATCAAATCCTAGGGTGTCATCTTCAGGGTACCATAAAAGTCCTAGGGCTCGTTCACTGTCCGGTTGTTGACCTATTTTTAATTTATGTGCGTTAGAGGCGAGCAATTCATTAGGAAAAGTTTTTAGTACCTCTGCGCTATGATGATGAGTGTAGGTGTTTCCGATGTAGAAAAGATAAAATAAAGTGCGATATAAAAGGAAGCTTGTACTGCGGCGAAAATCAAATAATAATAAAAAGAGGCTAAACTCCGACCTCCGTGTCGCTCACAATAATGGTTAAGCTAGATAAGTAAATAAACAGTGTGATCATCTTGTATCGCCCCATTACTTCATCTGCTAACCTCAGCATCCTCCACCACACCTCCACACATCCCATTCGGGCCCGGGAGCATGTACGGAGCAAGCCGTACATTGGACTCTGCGTTGTGCTGCGGGTGCACTTTACACACCCGCGGCCGCCGCGCCGTGACCCAAATTCACCAGTTCGCAATCAACCATCATAATCATCACGCGTTCTCATCAAATTTACTTCATAGTTTATTTGAATACAATTTAGTGCCTTTTGAACTCCTACCTTTAATTTCATCATCATCACCACCCAAGGTGTACGGCAACAGGAAACCGTACACCACCAACGCATCGAGTAAACAGGATGGTGGAGCACTGACCACGATAGCAGGCGTGATGTTTGCGGGTCGCAGGGTGGAGATGCCGTTCCCCTGCAGCAGCAGGCGGTAGTAGCAGTTCTCGCTGGGGCGCAGCGTCGGCACGGCCCCCCGCGACACACCGGAGCAGTTCGCGGTCACCAGCCACTGCGGGCCGCTCTCGCTGTACGGCTGCCGCGAGCACGAGCATGCCGCCGGCAGCCCCGCGTCCGAGCAGTTCGTGGGACACTGCAGCTCCCTCGGGTCCAGCTCACGGAGTGGCCGGCCGAGTGGGCCACACTTCAGGTCCCGCACGGGCAGGGCGGTGGGCACGCGGCGCAGTGCCAGCGCCGTGAGGTACATGTCGCAGTCGCACTCGAGCAGCGAGTCGAGGAGCACGGTGGCCCCGTGGCCCTCCGCCAGCCAGGTGGACCGAGAGTAGTCCTCTTGGGTGAGCTGCACGCTTCTCACTGGAGCACCGTTTAGTTTTACCTCGGCATTTACGTCTTCGCGCACGTACCGCAGTTCGGAGGACTGTAAAACCATCATTGAACATTATTATTTCATAAAGGGTTGAGCGGCAAATGATTATATCAAGTAATGGGAAACCAGATTTTGTTTCCACAAGCTCGTTCCTACTGTTATGTAATGCGGCACGAAAGGTGCTACTGGTATACGGCCGGTACCTTGTGCATCACCAGTTCTGTCACTTGTTACTAATTACTTACACGCACGGACGTATGTTGCACGTTATGATAATTACACAATACGATCCCCCCGTAGGAGTGTAACTGTAGTACAGCACTAGCGGTATTACTTATTATATATGATATGAGTAGGTACATAGGAAACAGGTCACTGTTGGACACTTGCACTTGGCATAGACTGCTAACGCGGCAGGAATAGTAAAACGCGGCAACCGTGCCGCTCCGGCCTCCTCAGTTCTCAGTCCTTAGTATCCCGTGTGTTGTAGTTCCCTTGGAGTCCCCCGCACTATAGATACACGCAAGACCAGTGAAGATCAGCCGCAGATCTTGTTTCCCACAGCCACTAATGTTTGTTTGATGTATGTACAATATTTAACCAAAAATAATTGCTAATTCAACTTGCCGTAAGTTTTGAAATTTTGGTAGAGGCGAGGTCCAGCGTGGTAAGGAACGTCATGTTGTCGCGCCAGTCGCGACAGATGCAGCTTATATTGGTTTCAGCCAAAGACAGGTGTGTGAGATTTGTCAAATTCATAAATGATGAATATTCTGTGAAAGGTTAATAATGAATATAATATTATAAATTTTATTATATTCTATTGGATACTATCGCGTTAATTT
Organism: Ennomos quercinarius; assembly: GCA_910589525.2. NCBI lineage: Eukaryota > Metazoa > Arthropoda > Insecta > Lepidoptera > Geometridae > Ennomos > Ennomos quercinarius. The sequence goes on from OU342496.1 coordinate 94,668, forward strand.
ATACAGGTGATTGGTTTTTTTTTAATGTAAACGAATGACGTTACGAGCTAGTCGTTCACCTGGTGTTAAGCGTCACGGCCGCCCATCACAGATTTCAGTGTCACCCGGAAATCTAAATTAAAGTTTCGCACGACACTGCGCAATGCGCACGTCATCCTGAGACATCACACAGTCTAAAAAAGATTTCTAGACTGTGAGATCAGATCGTAAGGTCTCATTTGCCCAGTAATTTCACTAGCTACAATGCCCTTCAAACCGGAACACAGTAGTGCTAGTGTAGGTGATTGGTTCGTGAGGCTGTTGATGATGATGATGATGATGATGATGATGATGATGATGATGATGATGATGATTGGTTCTTAGACCGTATCCTATCAGGGTGTGCTTAAACAGGTCTTGGGCTATCTTTTAAGGGTAACATTAATTCAGCGATTTTTATTTATTTTCTGTTATTCAATATTATTTTGTAAAAATCGAGAAAATTATCCGTTTTCGACCTTAAATCGCTAATTTCTGAAAGTACGGATACTTATTAAGTAATCAGTTTTTTGTTTTAATTAGAAAAAATACCTCAATGTCTCTATTATATATTGACAGTTAAATTTAATCATAACTAACCATCGTTTTTAAAATCAGTGCTAAATCATGAAACAATTTTTTCCTGAAAATGATGACCAGTGATTTAAGGTCGAAAACGGGGAATTTTCTCAATTTTTACAAAATATTGAATAACTCTAAAGTAACAAAAATCATTGAACTAATGTTACGCTTAAAAGATAACCCAAAATATGTTTTAACACCCCCTGAAACGGTTCACGTAATGGTAAGTCATGCTCCTTATAATACAAAAGCCGAAGCAGGACCTAGCATTATGTACATCTATACTTATAATAAAACTGTAACAGGTCCAATTCTGTACATCGAAGATATATTGAAAATTTTTTGGAGGGCTCACTGTTCCATGCATTTTGTCTGTCTGTCTGTCTGTATCTTGGCTGAGCATCACGCCAAAACTACTGAATGGATTCAAATGAAACTTGGCATGATTTGAATTCATATTACGAGGTAGGCGGATACTTCTAACCCCGAAATTCAGCACGGTTCCCTCGGGAAAGGGAATGAAAGTAAAATGCATACTTAGTTGTAATTCAAGTTGTTAATGTTTCAAGTTGTGACTCAGTAATTACAGATATCCTACTTTCATTATTAGGTCCAAAGCCACTCCTATCCTGTACCATACCTGTACTATGGGAAATAGAGAAGGGAGGGGGGAATATAGATAAGGGAAAAGGACGAATGGATGAAGATCAAAAGTCCATTCGCCGTTTCATCCATTCATGCTTTTCCTTTATCTTTTTTCCTCTTCCTTCTCTCTTCTTTTAGACTGAGATAAGATGCAAAAGTAATGAACCCGTTTGAAGCTGGGGCTGGGGCGGGTCAGATAGTGTATAATAAAACTATAACTGGGCGAAATCTTAACATTGAATATTTTTTGAAAATGTTGATTGCATTATACTTCTTATTCGATCAAGATATGGATTTTTAAATATTTTGTCTGTCTGTATTTCCCTTTGAACACGAATCACTATGGAACTACTGCACAGATTTCGCTGAAATTTGGTTTTAGCTAATTTATCAGAATAACAATAAAGGATATCTACTTTTTGTTTTCTAAAACGGCAAAGTGGGGGGGGGGGGGGGTTACACGAAGAAACAAGGATGTATGTTTTATGCAAGAACTTTTTTGTTTGTATATATTTTTTTAGGCTAATGTCTATGTCTATATCTACCTATTTATTTATACTCATCCTGTCGAAGGGAAAACAGAGGGGAAAGGGAAAAATTTAGGGAAAAAGGATGAATGGATGAGACGGCAATAGGCTTTCGCTTCTTTTTTTACCACGAACAGGGTTAGAACGTAAAACTAATGAACCCGTGCGAGGCCGGAGCGGGTCAAACAGTTATGTTAATATGGATGACAGCTGTGTGCGGTGCAGCCGGTCTCACCGTGTGCGCCGCGGCACAGGTCGCCGAGCGCCGCGTTCCTCGAGAGGTCGAGGTGCACGAGGCTCCGCAGCCGCGCCACCGGCGCCGCCGCCGCCGCGTCCAGCCGGTTCACCAACAAGTCCAGCCGCTGCAGCCCGAGGGACCGCGAGAACAACCTACTGCATACGTTGGGAAAAATACCGGGGTTAAAAGAAACAGTAACCGAAGTTAAAATAAGGGTAGGCTCACTAGCTTTATTTATTATTATTAATTAGATTTATATTTAGTCGTTCATACAAAAATAATTAGATACCAGTTCATTTTGCTGTGAGTAAAAAATGTTAAATATACAATATCAGTGTTTAAAACATGTTAACATTAAAGCCCTAGCAGTTTAATAAATATAAAAAGAATTTACATCCGCGTTACTCTTAATACCGAGTTACATTAAAAATTGGCACAAATGAAATAATAATTAAGCGCGCAGATAGTGCAATCATAATTATTTAGATAAAATATACTACTTACCTTTAGCTAAGTTTTAAGAGACAAAGAAAAAGAAAAATAAGAAATCATATCAATATTAATACATACTTTAGGTTGACGATTTCCCAAGTTTTTTATTTAATTCACAAAAATAAATTCGCAAAAAAATAATTGTTCTATTTGCACATTTTTATTATTTTGCTGAGACCTACCTACACTATAAAATTCATCCATCGATATCATTGAATGAATAATTTGGGAAAAGCAACCTGTAAGTCATCAAAGACCAAGTTGTAAATAAATCAGCATCCTTAGATTAGGTAATTACTTAGAATTGAAGCTTTTGCATACCTACTTGAATAAAGTAAAAATTCAGCGTATAAGTAGTCGAACATGTACCTACCTACACAACTATCCACATGAAACATGATAATAGCACGAGTATGAAGTGCAATCTTTGACAGAAGATCGCAACCACAGAGCATTAAAATAAGGCAAACCGTATTTTTTTTTCGTGCTCTGTGATCGCAACATGCAATTTGTTCATTAGTTACTGTCGTCAATATCGAAAGGTTGTACAATTCATAACTTATATCTTGCTAATAAACAGTACTTAACAGTGGAATAGCTTCTCTGTGTTTTCTCTTGTTTCATCTTTTTGCGTAGGTATTTCAAACTTGATAGAGAGACAAAACACAACATAACTGTTCTTCCACTACACAAAGTTTAGGTAAGGTGTAAGGTGTATTAGTATAAGAGATTGGTATAATAATGTAAGTAATTATATAAGCAGTAGGTATACCTACCTAAGAAAGGTTCTCGAGTGGCGACCACGAACCGGAAGACGCAGCGTAGGCCGGCCCCTCACTCGGTGGACCGACGACCTGGTGAAAGCCGCGGGCAGCCGATGGATGCAGGAGGCGAGCAGCCGCTCAAGGTGGCGTGCTCTGGGGGAGGCCTATGTTCAGCAGTGGACGTCTTCAGGCTGTTAATGATGAATGATGATACCTACTTAATATTGGTATACATACGGAAAGGCAATTTCTATCCCGGGAAATTAGTTGTGTGTTTATTCTTGTATCAATATGAATGGTGCTTACCCTGGAATACTTGTAAGGTGGTTATATCTCAAGTCTAATTCCAGTAGCTTGGGCGAGTAGTACAAGAGATCTTCCGGTAGGGTCTCGAGCCCGCCATGGATCAGCTTCAGCCGGACGAGCTCAGCCGCGTTTCTCAATAATCTTGTCGGCAGCTGCTTTAGGTTTGGTGCGTACGACAGATACAGATACTCGAGGTGCGAGCAGCGCGCCACGAAGCTCTCCGGCAGCTCCCGCAGCGCCGGCCATCCCTCCAAGTCCAGCGTGTGCACCTCGCCGCACTGCATCACGGGCGCCAGCCTCTCTTCTGTACTCGAATCTATCGTCCACTTCTGCAAGAAACACAATTAATAAATAACAAATAACCAAGACCGATGCCCCATCCGAGGGCACCGTGTTGTTTATTGATCGCGGACTGACACAAGTTGGGAACTCCACCTTATCTTTCAGGTCGGTGGGCGGACGGAGCACGTGGGCGCCATCGAGATAAAGCTGCGAGTCCGTGCTGAGGCCAGTCAAGTGCGTGTCGTTGAGCGGCGACAAGAGCGGCAACCCTGTCATCGACAGATTGGCAAACGTCGGGGAGACGTTGAGGGCCGCGAGAGCGAGGGCGAGCGGGCGGGTGTGCGGCGGCGGGCAGCGGCGCACTGTCACCTGTGACACGCGCAGTGGCTCCTTCAATTGTGGCAGATCGGCAGAATCGAGCGCTTCCCATGCATTCTCACATTCTATTTCCAGGTGTTCGCTGATGATTTTGATCGTAAAGTCTGCATAAAAGAAATATTAATTGTCTCCCAGAATCATAATATATTTATTTGAAAGTACTTTCGACTTCAGCCATTCATCATTTTCCCTTATAATTATTCCCCCCCTCTCCTCTCTTTAGGACAGGCCACTCATTTCCTTCAGGATCCTTTCCTTTTTAGGATATGAACGAGGATAAATAAAGCTGACTTATTATCGTAGCGTATAGATCACCTCTCGTAAGTACATGTACACTTCACACAGTGCGTAGGCCCTCCGTATTATCTTACACCATGTACTCATGTGTGCACTGAACTTAGTAATTTTTGTGAAGTGCACTCGCTAGCTTCAGATAAGCCGTCCACTAAGGTTCCCGTACATTCCGAGTTTCAAGTTATTTGGACCGAGGACTGAGGGTTGAATGTCTGTCATTTTTGAACTAAAAAAACCGATGAACTTGAAATATTTACGAGACAACATTTAAATCAGGAGGTACTTTAAATTTTTGGACATTCTTTTCTTATTTTTACAAAAAAAGAATGGCTGAAATCGGCCTACGCGTCTCATCATCATCATCATTAACAGCCTGAAGACGTCCACTGCTGAACATAGGCCTCCCCCAGAGCACGCCACCTTGAGCGGCTGCTCGCCTCCTGCATCCATCGGCTCCCCGCGGCTTTCACCAGGTCGTCGGTCCACCGAGTGGGGGGCCGGCCCACGCTGCGTCTTCCGGTTCGTGGTCGCCACTCGAGAACCTTTCTTCCCCATCGGTTGTCAGTTCTACGAGCGATGTGGCCTGCCCATTGCCACTTCAACTTACTAACTCTAAGAGCTATATCGGTCACTTTAGTTCTCCTGCGGATCTCCTCGTTCCGGAGCTTATCTCGCAGGGAAACACCGAGCATAGCTCGCTCCATAGCTCGCTGCGCGACTTTGAGCTTACTAATGAGGCCAACAGTAAGAGACCATGTCTCAGTTCCATAAGTCATCACTGGCAACACACACTGATTGAAAACTTTCGTTTTCAGGCTCTGCGGTATTTTGGACGAAAAGATAGGACGAAGCTTCCCGAACGCTGCCCAGCCGCGTTGGATTCTTCGCGCCACCTCTTTGTCGAAGTTGGACCTACCTAATTGGACAATCTGTCCTAGGTAGACATACTTGTCGACAACTTCGAGAGTATCGTTCCCAACAATTACCGGTATAGGTGGAACATGAGCATTAGACATGATCTTTGTCTTGTCCATATTCATCTTAAGACCAACCTGCTGGGAGACTCTACTGAGGTCGTTGAGCATGGTGCTAAGGTCCTCGAGCGATTCCGCCATTATGACTATATCATCGGCAAAACGAAGGTTAGTGATGTACTCGCCATTTATGTTGATGCCAGATCTTTTCCACTCCAAGAGCTTGAAAACATCCTCCAATGCGTTTGTGAACAGTTTCGGAGAAATAACGTCTCCCTGTCTCACGCCTCTTTGCAATGGAATTTGTTCCGTACTCTGGTCCTGTAGTCGGACTGACATAGTGGCCTTACTGTACAAACACTTCAAAACTTCGATATACCTATAGTCAATTTGGCATCGCTGCAAGGACTGCAGCACCGCCCAAGTCTCGATTGAATCGAAGGCTTTCTCATAGTCCACAAACGCTAGGCATAACGGCCGATTATACTCTTCGGTCTTCTGTATAATCTGGCGCAGCGTATGGATGTGGTCTATGGTGCTAAAGCCTTTTCGGAAACCGGCTTGTTCGGGAGGCTGGAATTCATCAAACCTGCGTGCGAGACGATTCGTAATGACTCTCGAAAACAGCTTATACACATGACTCAAGAGCGAGATGGGCCTATAGTTCTTCAATAAGGTGTTATCGCCTTTTTTGAAGAAGAGCACCACCACGCTCTTGTGCCATGCCTCTGGCGTTGTACCTTCAAGGATGACAGAATTAAATAACTTCTGGAGGACTAAAAGTACCGGTCTACCACCCGCTCTCAGAAGTTCAGTCGTAATTCCATCTTCACCTGGTGCCTTGTTGTTTTTAAGCTGTTTGAGGGCCATTCTAATCTCGTACAGGCTGACGTCCGGGATATCTTCGGTATAGTGTCGGACTAACTTGGCTCTGATGTCCTGAGCTGTGTTAGTAGCGGGCTTACGTGTCGAAGTGTATAACTGTCCATAGAAGTTCTCGATCTCTCTCAGAATCTCAGGCTTGGATGAAATGATGCTACCATTTTCGGTCTTCAGTTTTGTCATTTGGTGTTGCCCAATAGACGAATCCTTTGCGAACACTTTAGAGCCTTGGTTCCGCTCAATTGCGGCCTCAATACGTGAAGTACTAAGAGCACGCAAGTCGTGTCGCAAGGAACTCCAGATTCGTCTATTGAGTTCACCGTAGGCTGACACATCAACTGAAGACTGCAGCTTCATTTCGCTCCGGTCAGCCATTAGCTCAAGAGTTTTTTCTGAGAGCTTTTGAGTCTTCTTTCGGCGTTGGGTCTTAAAGAATTTCGATCCAACAGCTTGGACAGTTTCCACCAACCCGTCGTTTAGCTCGTCCACTGTGTTACAGTCGGCTAGGCACTGGAAGCGATTTTGGAGTTCCAGCTGAAAGCCTTCGGGGTTTTGGATTTGGACAGGATTTGGACGGAGCGTAGACTTCACCAGACGTGACCTTTCGAGCTTAACATTGATATTCAATGTGCCTCTAACAATACGGTGATCGCTACCGGTTTTCACCTTGCTGATCACAGAGACATCATCGAATATGTGCTTCTTGGTCGTCATGATGAAGTCTATCTCATTTTTAGTGGAACCGTCGGGACTTATCCACGTCCACTTCCTGGATGGCCGCTTCTCGTAGAAGGAGTTCATCATAAAGAATCCCTCCTTCTCCATGAAGTCAGCCAGCCTCTGTCCTCGAGGGTTCCGCTGCCCGTATCCAAATGGCCCCACTCTCAGCTCATCGCTATTCCTTGTGCCCAACTTCGCATTGAAGTCTCCCATCACAACGGTGAAGTATGTTTCGGAAGTATGCATGGCTTCGGATATGTCCTCATACATAGCTTCTACTTCATCGTCTGAGTGTGCCGACGTCGGCGCGTATACCTACGCGTCTAATGAATTACAACTAAAAACCTACACAATTTGACATATGAATGTCAAATTGTGTAGGTTTTTACTTTTGTGTAGGCCTTCTCCCGAGGGAATCATACTGAATTTCGGGATAACGATAAAAAGTATCGTATGTCCTTTTTTATGTAAAGGAATGACGTGACGAGCTAGTCGTTCACCTGATGTTAAGCATCACGGCTGCCCATAACAGTTGCAGTGTCACTCGGAACTCTAAATTAGTATAAGTTAGTTATGCGTGACACTGCACTGCGCACGTCATCCTGAGACATGAAGTGTAGGGTAAGGTGCCCTAGCAGTGCGCAGTTTTCAAACGATTGCCTATATCTCAAAATCAAATGGTAGTATAGGAATCAAAACACTTTTAATACATAGCATGGATATTATCGATTAAATTTTATTACTAATAACAAACTACCATACCAAGATTTAAAAGTTATAGCGAATCTTACAACCGAGGAAAAATGCGCACTCATTGGACACTAGTATCCCAAGAGTGCTCATACGGTACCATAAGAGTGCGCGTGGTATCCTAAGAGTCCGAATCATAGAATAAATTTTACAAATCACAACTATTAGTGCCAATATACAAGTAAGAGGTGCATTTATATGCCACCATTGTATACAGGTCTATAATGTATCCAATCTTCTGTAATTCCAATCTATATAGTGTTCGTGGCATCCAGGATATTTCCAGTCTTTTTTTAAATTTTTGGTGGATTGGTTCACTTTTAAGTGTCTTTTTAGCTCCTTTTTTGTTAGAATATTTCTGTTGATTCCCGCTTTCTATCAGTCTGTTACATGGTAAACTTGTGATAATTCAGGCCTCTTAGTATTGTGATTACTAGATTGATCAAACACTTTCACTTTTTGCAGGGGTTGAGAAATATTTATCTATCTGTTTTCCTTGGTTTTGATGCCATTTGGAAGTAAAATAGCAATTGAAAAACCCCAAGAGTGCGCAGTTCTACAAGAGTGCGCACGCGCACTCTTGCTGTGCGCACTTTTGGTGCCTACCTCATATTTTTTTTCAGAGAATCCATGAAAAGCCATCTGTCAAACGCAGGTGTGAAACTATGAAGCCAGATAATTGTTTATGGAGTATTTTAACCGGATTAATCACAGAAACAACAATGCCTCTTTGAAAAAAAGTTGCTACACACATTGCAAAACACAACAAAGTTTTAGCAAAAGTATTAAAAATAGAACATCTTAATTTTTTCCATCAAAACACAATTAATTTTTACTAAAGTTCATTGACACATAGACCCACGGAAGGCGACTAAAACACAACTGAAGTTTATTCGAATCGCGTATATTTGCAGGAAATATGAACGATTCGTACTCTTAGGAACCGCGCGCTCTTGGGGCACCCTACCCTACTAGCTGGATGAAGTTTGCAGAAAAATCCTACCCTAGTCTACTTTCATGCCCTCTCCCGAGGGAGCCGTACTGAGTTTCGGGATAGAAATTATACCATGTCCTTTCTCGTATTATGTATATAATATTCAAATCATGCCAAGTTTCATTTGAATCCATTCGGTAGTTTCAGCGTGATGCACAGTCAAGGAACAGACACCCAAAAACAAAATTCAAAATATCTTCAACGTATAGAATTGAACCTGTAACAGTTTACTATACCTAAGCCATCATCAACAGCCTGAAGACGTCCACTGCTGAACATAGGCCTCCCCCAGAGAGCGCCACTTTGAGCGGCTGCTCACCTCCTGCATCCATCGGCTTCCCGTGGTTTTCACCAGATTGTCAGTCCACCGAGTGAAGGGCCGGCCTACACTGCGTCTTCCGGTTCGTGGTCGCCACTCGAGAACCTTTCTTCTCCAACGGTTGTCAGTTCTACAAGTTATGTGGCCTACCCAGTGCCCATTGCATTTCGACTTGCTAATTCTAAGAGCCATATCGGTCATTTACCTAGATAGAAATAAGAAAGATGGAAATAAAGATGTATATGTAATTAAGTTAAATTATAATTATTCCCTTGCCAAATACGTGAGTCAAACCCATTTAAAAAAGGTACTTTGTTCGTGACATGGCAACCCGTACAATAAATAAGGTAAATGTTATAAAAATGTATAATGTTAAATAATTAAATAAATATATAACGTTACATCTCCCTTCAGGGCTATCTAGTTAAAGTAAAACGGAGGAATGTCATAATAAACGAGTTTGAGCCTGTACCTATTCTAAGGACTCTGTTTTTAAAACGAGTCAATTCGAGAGTTCGGTTAAATGCTACAGTTAAATCGAACGTTTTGTTTCGTCATAAAAAATAGTATTTCTTAAATTATTGCTATTTAAACACATAGTTTTTGTTTACACTGGACAAACATTATTTACTTACCCCGATGTTTCGACCGAGCTGCGTCGGCCGAGCGCCGCGCGTGGTCACGAGCAGACCGTCAGGTTAGCGCGATTAAGTCCTGCGTAAACAAAAACTATGTCACATGTAAAATGTTTTATTGTCTTCCACAAAGATACTACTAGCGATACTTACTAGCGTCGGTTTTTGTGTCTTTCCTGACCAACGTCATCATTCGATCGAGAATAATTGGACTAGCTTTTAGCTTGCGGTGGGTTGCTACTTACGGAAGCGCTTGCGAGTAACGTTTACGAATGTCCAGATGGAACGTACCTTGAGCTGGGTCACCGAGCTGGAAGGTGTCGGAGGATGAGGTCAGTGGTCCGACAGGGCGGCAGGTGGTGCCGGCGCGGCAGTGGGCGCCGCCCGCCCCCCGCGCGCCACCCGCCCACGCACACGCGCACACCAGCACGCACACAAGCCACATGCCACTACACCATCGCGGCTGGCTGCAGCGTCACGCCTCGCTCACCGGGCCAGGATCTCAACAACCATTGTCCTCTACTTCAACTAAGGTGGCATGGTACTAAATGCACCATAAAGAAGTATAAAAAACACTGGTGAAACTCTTCACGTCCCTCATTATACTTATGCGTCAAACACAAAAAGAAGTATAATTGAATATTTCCGAGCAGTGTGCGAGTACTGCGCTGTAGACGTAGTCACGCGCAGGCGCGGAACGCGACCGAACTGAGAGGCGGCATCGTATGTACTGTAATACTGTTATCTATAAATAATTCTGTTATATATATGTATATCAACTTTTTAGGTATACAGGTTTGTCCATTCGTCTGTTTTCAGCGGAGCTACAGTAGATAAAATATTCTTGTTTCATTTAGTAAGTATTCCGCGAGGTTACACTTGAGTAGATCAATAACCTTTATTTTATTGTAAGTTGGAGTTCACTTCAAGCACCTAATGGAACCTAAAGAAGTTATAATTTAGGGAATAAAAAATCTGGGTAGGTAAGTAAATTTCATGATAAATAAAATTTCTTTTCAAATTTTTACAGTCACAAAATATTTTTCCAAGATTTTAATTTTTTAAATACATGCATGAAATATCTTGCATAGATGTTTTATGTATCCGTAAATTGTGAATTTAGAAGTTGTTCTGAAACTAAATCGGGGACGAAGTTGGTTGGTCCTTTGTTGTACATATTTGTAAGATGCATACAGCTATAGGTATAGTTTATTTAATTCAATGTTAATGTACAGCAACAATACTGATCGTTGTGGCGGTGTCTACCTATAGTAATATAGGTAAACTGGAACCTTATGGCATGACCAACGAATACGAGGGAATATTATCCTGTCTCATTAAGTTAAAACATAATTAAGTAGGTAGGTATTATAATTACCTACATTATAATATTACCAATTATTTAACTGAAAAGTGTAACGACATACGTAAAAAATAAATTATAACCCAAACCAACATTAATAGAGCGTAAGTTATGGGAAACAAATGACAGGTTAAGGATATAATTTTTGCCGCAGTAAAGTAAATAGTTAAATGACCATAAATAAATAGGGCGAATTCTGTGTACCTATAGTATGTTTCAAATCCTTAGAGAAACTCGTGCATTGCTCCCCCGGTATTATGTTAGCCCCGAAAAAAGCGACAGTATCGCTTTCCATACAATTATGCATCGCTTCACTATCGCTTGCGCGTCTATCATCTTTCGTGGTACAAGAAAGTGCGCGAGACAAGTTCAATCAGCGGCGCTAAACCAGTCTGGACATGTTTCAATGTCGAGTTTCTCAGAGGATTGGAAAATATAAAGCGACACACCATAAAAAACAGGTTGAGAGTCGCTGTAGTCCGCTCAAAGGTCAATGTACGAAATTCTCAGGGGATTTTAAACATACTATAGGTAGATCATAAGTACCTACCTATAGTAGGTAATCCAGTGAAGTGTGTGTGTATCATCATCATCATCATCCTCATTAACAGCCTGAAGGCGTCCACTGCTGAACATAGGCCTCCCCCAGAGCACGCCACCTTGAGCGGCTGCTCGCCTCCTGCATCCATCGGCTCCCCGCGGCTTTCACCAGGTCGTCGGTCCACCGAGTGGGGGGCCGGCCTACGCTGCGTCTTCCGGTTCGTGGTCGCCACTCGAGAACCTTTCTTCCCCATCGGTTGTCAGTTGTACGAGCGATGTGGCCTGCCCATTGCCGTTCCAACTTACTAACTCTAAGAGCTATATCGGTCACTTTAGTTCTCCTGCGGATCTCCTCGTGTGTGTATACAATGAGGTAATCACATATTTCTGCTGCATCTTATTTCACTGAGAGTCACATATTGCGTTATATTAGACAGCCAGCAGACGTCCATTGCTGAACACAGGCCAGGCCACTCACCACGCTTGACAGGCAGCTTGGTGGTTGCAAAAGATTATAATGTAGCTAGGAGGATGATGCCGCCCATTCCCTGGATATTCTCTTAGCCCTTAGCCGGCTCTACGGCACGATCGTCACGTCATTCAATCGCATAAAAAAAAAACATTAAATTGCCGTCGGGTACGGACCGTAAAAACTGAAAACCATTTTGGGGGATTTAATTATTTTATTAATATCTACTTCATAAAACACATTTATTATAATTATTTTGAAATAATAAACGGCTTGTTTAAAAATAGCAGACACTGCTTGATGAGAGCACAAAATAGACAAATAAAAGATACATAGCTATTCTAAACTAAATCGTGTAATATGGTGTTTTCAATAAACAGTTTATCCTATAATTATCTATCTTAATTGAATGAATGAACAATGAACAAGAAGCTACAAGTCAATAATATTTTCAGCACGGACTGGTAACAATAATCATAATTTCATTTCAATAATAAAAAGTAATATTTTATACATATTAGAAAATGGGTTCAGTCCCCACTCGGCCCGGTTCCGCTCAGCTCGAATAATTGGTAATACCAAATATTCCACATCAATTTCTTGTTTGACAAGCTTAAAAAAAGTTGATGTACAATCCGAGATATGAATGAAATGAAATAATGAAATGAAATAATTTATTTGTAAGAATTTTGGGTTACAATATTGCAAAGATGGATTAGCACATAATTCTTCCAACAAAATTCTGCCCATAGGTACAGGCGTACAAATATTCGTAATTGGATCTAATTTACAGATTGCAGTGTCACTCGGAACTCTAAAGTATAAAGTTTTGCGTGACACTGCACTGCGCACGTCATCCTGAGACATCACAGTCCAGTAATATGATTACTAGACTGTGAGATCAGATCGTAAGGTCTCATTTGCCCAGTAATTTCACTAGCTACAATGCCCTTCAAACCGGAACACAGTAGTGCTTGCACACTACTGCTTGGCGGCAGAATAACTGGCAAAGCGGTGGTACCTACCTAGACGAACTTTGCAGAAAAGTCCTACCACCTAGTGATAATAATGAGATTAAGAAATTATATTTAACATTTTTGAACATTGAGTTATTATTTAAAAAACATAAAATACATTGAACACATTAAATACAAATTAAATACATTGAATTGGTCAAACTAATCTATATCTATAAGTACTAATCGAAGCGTCATTTAAAAAGTCTTTTACAGAATAGTAGCATTTATCCAGTAGGAAGTCAAATATTTTTTTCTTAAATTCATTTATGTCATATACTTTGAAAGTGTCAGGTAATTTATTAAATACTCTGATTGCCATACAATTTACATTTTGACTATTCAACTGGAGTCTTTGTATAGGAACAAATAGCTCATGAACATTTCGACTTCGTTTTATAACTTCATGTTGTCTTTTAAACAAATTTGGGTGTTTTTTTACAAATAAGCAGATTTCATATATATAGAGTGCAGGTAAAGGCAAAATTTTGAGTCTTTTAAAAAGTGGTTTACAGCTATCTAAGAATCCTGCGCCACAGAGTGAACGTATGCACTTTTTTTGCACAAGAAATGCTCCTTCTGCATCAACGGAAAAGCCCCAAAGAATGATCCCGTACCTAAGGCAGGATGAGACATAGCCATGGTACGCCAATAGAGCAGCTTCCTTAGTTGCTACCTGTCTGAGTCGATACAGAACATAAACAAATCTGTCTAATTTACTGCAAAGATTATTGACATGAGGTTTCCAGTTGCAAAATTTGTCTATTGTAATACCTAGGAACATTGTCTCATTAACTCTATCTATTACATTACATCCGTACGAAACGCAAATATTTGTAGGATTTCCGTTATAAGTTTGAAACTCAACTATTTTTGTTTTGGTGATGTTTACCGAAAGATTATTTATATGAAGCCAATTCATTATGCTATTAAGGGACTCATTGACTTCCCTCTCAAATGAAGCTCTATCTTCACATTTAATCATTATTGTTGTGTCATCTGCAAACAGCAAACATTGATGTTTCGTGGCATCAGGTAAATCGTTTATGTAGAGGAGGAACAAAAGTGGTCCCAAAACGCTGCCCTGTGGCACTCCAAACTCATTTAAGCGATACTGTGAACGGCACGATTGTTTGGTATCTTTTAGTATCTTACTTATCTCTACGCTTTGATATCGACCGCTGAGATAGCTTTTTAGCCACTCGTGAGCTTTTCCACGTATTCCATACCTGTCCAATTTTTGAAGCAGAGTCTTATGATTTACGAAATCAAAAGCCTTGCTCATGTCCAAAAATATTGTAACTATTGGTTTGGATAAAAGTTGGCTTATGTTTAAATTACCACCAGATGTAGCAAATGATCACCAAAAAAATAATAAACTTCAACCAACATTTTAATGATCACTGGGTGTATGGATGTTTTCCAGAGTGTATAGTTTTTGTGTGTATAAAAAAAACTAACCACGAAGACAAAAGGCGGGGGACTTCCTTCACTCCGCTCCCGCCTTAGAATGAAGCCAAACGAGCGTAAATTTTTGAGTTATCAGTTATCAGTCATGCAATTTCGAATTGACGCCCCTTTGGTTTCACCTAGTCTTCTAACCTATCACAACCAACTCGGACTCTGCTCAGGTGAATTTTCGAATTTCCTCGATAAGATTTGGTAATAAATAAAAATATTAGGTACTTACACGTTTTTTGCCGGACTGTACAAATCGTACTAATCAGTAGTAGAATATTTGATATTATTATTCGGGCCGAAGGGAACCGGGCCGAGTGGGGATTGAGCCAGAAATAGTGGGATGGGATAAATAAAATGTACGAAATGATGAATACATAGCACATACAGATTCAACTACCTATGTTCAGGTTTTTATTTATACAATATCAATACAGTTACAGCCGGTTCTACCGGTGTTACCAGTTTTCGTAACAATAACGTTTTGAAAAACATCTACCTGTGTAAGAGCAAAAAACTTCATTATAGGTACAAGAATTGAATACTTCAATAAATAGAATGTATCAATAAATTACAATTAAAAGTATCACCTAGATATCATTAGTTTAGCGACAAATAGCAATAGACTGAAATCCAAAACGAAATTGGTTTATTGCCATTTGTCGCTAAACCAATAATATTTAGGTGATACCTTTAATCGTAACTTGTTGATACATTCTATTTATTTACGTTAAATCAGTTTTCATGTAATCACGTTTTCTAATTAAGCTATGATTGGCAAAAAAATGCAAAAAAAAATTGGAATGTGCCGCGCTGAGTGAAACGTTCCACCTTAATACTCTTTGTTTGTAAACACATTATTAATAACTACTGTCGTGAAATTTATTAATTGATTCTAACTTTTAAATATTAAGACGTGTTTTTGACTTTGGTAGAATCTGTGGTTCCAAAATAATATTTAGGTTGACAAACTGTCAGAAGGGCCATGATTGGTTGGTAGGTTGGTAGTGTTGGTACCATCAGACAATCATGGACGGTTCCGCTTGAAGAATATAGAGTTTGATGGGGGGGAGTTCAGACATTACGAAAAGGTCGAAAAAGCAGTCAATTCTGGTTGAGCAGGAGCAGCGTCAAGACATATAGGCCGATTTACTCTTTGATTAGTAGTTAGTGCAGTCATGGAAGTTTGTATAAGAAGCAACAAATATACATAATGGAAGATGCAAGAAGTTTCATTTGAACACCCTCTGGCGCCAGTAATAAGTAATTAACCTAAAATAATAGTTAGTATAATATCGGTAAGTATCTAATTATACTTTTTTTTGGAAACCCCTTATTATTTCATATACCTACATTTAATTATTTACAGCTTTATTTTATTACTACTTAGTATTTACTGCTAAAAATACTGTAGGTACCTACATATTATGTACATTATGAAATAATCAAGGCAGTAGCCTGGTGGCGCGGACATTATCAACAAATTTATCAACTAAGCACGCGCGTTACTTAAAATTAAAACATTGGGCCCATTTTATTTAAAGTATCTTTTATGTCATGTATGCAGATGCTGTGGAAGTATCGATGACAATAATACATTAATCATAATGTTATATCAATATGTGTGCAAACTGATCCCGCAGGCGAGCGCGGTATGGGAGCCGAGAGCGTAATGATCAATGCACAAGCATGTCATACGACTTTTTTCATCACAGTTGCGTGGAAAAAACAGAGTTGTACTGTTAAATGTCGTGCAGGATTCTTATTTTCACGCGGCGTCAGAGAAAAGCGGCAGTGTAAAGTAAATATCACGCGTTGGAAATTTCTTGGTTTATGATTCTAAAAGCGGTGGAATAAGAGCCACTTTACGAGCAACTGTGATGAAAATATAATTTTTATTTATTTCTATTAGAAACATAAATAGTTATTTATTTATTTGTTAAGTAACACCAATAATAGTGTACGAGCGCGGCGCGAAAGGTCCAACAAGCCAAAAATACCCGGGAAATAAAAGCCTTATTTCGAGATACCATAAGGTTTAATAACTCCAAGAAAACTCAAATAAGAACATGCACTTAACAAACCTACTTAATTTGTACGCATGAAACATCACCGCGAGCTAATTTTTCTAGTAGCGCCATCTAGTTTAAACTGACTGAAATAACTACTTGAATATTGACCGTATCTTACTATATGGACTCAACATTCCACCCATCAAGGAGCATTATTAAAAATAATGGTCCTTCGAAAAATCTATACAATGAAAAAGAAAATGCAAATTGAATGGTAAAACATGAAACTGACAAAGTGATTCGATACAAAACTAAGTTGGCTCTAAACATTGACCACCCATCATGAAGAAATGAAAGTGAATTTAAGAAAATCTACCACCCATCATGACCAAATTAACTGAATTTATGCATCTACTGGTAACAAGCAAATTTTAGTGATAGGGCGTTTGATTGTACTATTTTTACATTTAAGCGAAACTACTCTGATAAGTCCATCATCACCTGGGAGTACATCAGTGATTCTGGCTAGCGACCATTTACCTGGGGGTAAGTTATCGTCTTTGACTAAGACCAAACTACCGATTTTGATGTCATTGTCCATTTGTTTTACCCACTTAGGTCGCTGTTGAAGTCTGCCCAAATACTCACTCGACCACCTGTTCCAAAAATGTTGGACTAATCTCTGAGCAAGCTGCCATCGATTCAGTCTGTTAATATTAGTGTTTAGATGCGACTGTTCTGGCACTAGTATTGGTGGCTCTCCGATCAAAAAATGACCGGGAGTCAAAGGTAACAAGTCATCGACATCATTACTAATCGGTGAAATCGGTCGTGAATTTAGGCAGGCTTCAATTTGGTTAGTAACGGTCGACATCTCTTCATAGGTTAGGGTAGAATTCCCTAGAATTCTTCTCAGGTGGTGTTTAATGGAGCGGACTCCGGCCTCCCAGAGTCCACCGAAATGAGGCGCGCTCGCGGGAATGTGATGCCATGTTGTGCCATCTTTGGCTAATTGATCGTAAATCTGGTTCTTCACCGTCTCTAATTGTCCTTCGAAAAGGTCTCTCAACTGTTTGTTGCCAGCAGTGAAATTTGTAGCGTTATCGCTCCAGACATGACTACAGTGCCCACGTCTGGCCGTGAATCTCTTGAAAGCCGCCACAAAACTCTCACTCTCTAGGCTGCTGACAATCTCGATGTGGATGGCTCGTGTGGCCATGCAAACGAATATACACAAATACCCCTTGTAGGTTTTGCATCCTCGTCCTTTAGACATTCTCAAATCTATGGGCCCGGCAAAATCTACACCGGAATGCAGAAAAGGCCTAGTTGCGGCATAAGAGGTAAAGCGAACGAATGGATTAAAAGTTATTTATCAGATCGATATCAAAGTGTTGAAATTGGAAAAATTCGAAAATGCCATAAAATTATGAGTAGATCTAGTTTTCAAGGTAATAATTTCGGGGTACCACAAGGTAGTGTACTGGGCCCATTTCTATTCCTCATTTACATAAATGATCTTCCAAATGTCACTGAACACAAAACTATTTTATTTGCAGATGATACAACTGTTCTTGTAAAATGCGTTAACCGAAACACTTATGAAAGTGAAATAACCCTAACGCTAAATAAAATAATCAACTGGCTTAACATTAATAATTTAAAAATAAACGTCGAAAAAACTAAAATGGTCCAATTTCAGACTTATAGGAAAAAAAAGCTGGATTTAAATATAATGCACGGACATCAAAAAATTGAAGAAGTTAGCTCTACGAAGTTCTTAGGGTTAATGCTCGACCAAAACTGCGACTGGAAAAGTCATGTAGGTTACGTGTGCGACAAACTCGACCGATTCGTGTTTGCTATCAAACGGTTACGCTTAACGGTATCCACTGAAGCCGCACTGAGTGCATACCATGGCTACGTGTCATCGGTACTTTCCTATGGTCTCTTACTGTGGGGAAACTCGGTCGAAATTGTGAAGGCTTTTCGAGTTCAGAAGAAATGTGTGCGTGCTATTTGTGGCGCCTGGTTCATGGACAGTTGCAAGCCACTTTTCAAAAAACTTGGCATATTGCCGCTGGTTTGCATGTATATCAGGGATCTCTGTGTTTTTGTCAAGCAGTACCCGAAGTATTTCCAAATACAGTCGGAGGTATACATTAGAAGTACTAGATACAAACACAAACTCTACCTTCCTCAGTGCAAGCTAGAGCTGTACCGAAGGAATGCTTATATAAACGCAATCAGAGTGTATAATAAATTACCTGACATTTACAAGAATTTACCTTTAATTACTTTTAAGCGAAAATTGACTCAGTGGCTTTTAGAGAAATGTTTTTACGATTTAAATGAATATATGACTCATAAGCATAAGGACTAAAAATTGTATGACGAGTATAATGATGAATGGTTGATATTTGTTGAGGAATAATATTTGTAATGTGTAATATAATCTTTAATTTATATATTTTTATCTCACATAATTATAATGACTGCTTGACATAATGTAATCTAATATTCTATAAATTTATTGTTTAAAATTTCAATTTGCACACCACTGTCGTGGTAGAATGTACGGACAGTTTACTCATAATACCAACTATTTGTACTACATTCGGCAATAAATTATATTCTATTCTATTCTATTCTTGGTGTTACTCGTTGTTGAGGGAGATCTGCCATCAATTGGGTTCTGGTTGCGGCTCTGTGACGTACGCAAACCATACAACGATGTACTTCTTGATTGATCATGCTCTTTCCGCCCAGGATCCAATATCTCTGTCTTATGAAATTTAGCATCAGTGTTGGTCCCCCGTGGAGAGTCTTTCGATGTGCTTGAGCGATAATTAATTTGGAAAATAAATGATTGTGTGGCAAAATAATCTGATGTTTGGCATCATCATCATTAACAGCCTGAAGACGTCCACTGCTGAACATAGGCCTCCCCCAGAGCACGCCACCTATGACCTACCCCTACCTACCTATGGCTACCTATTACCTATGTTTGGCATATTCCGGTATATTAGCATAACGTAAGCCAACTCTTAAACAGTCCATTTCATCTAAAAATGGGTTAAGCGATCGGAGTTTACTCCTTTTTTTAAGGGGTTTGCTCTCCCTTAAGCAACATACGTCGTCTGCGAATTCTTTCTTCTGGCAAAGAAGAATGCAAACCGTCAATGCATCTGATATTTCTGCAGCAGTAAGGTAAGTAGGATACTTCTCTTTTCTTTTGAATCTCTTGCACCATGCGATTACTCTCAGTAGCTTCTCCAATGTTGAAAATCTCTCAAAAATGTATTCTCCGAAATCTGTCTCGTCTATTGTCTCTGAAGTATCTATAAAGTGTACTACCCTTTCTTCCAGCTCTAGATCTTTTGGTAAGTCCGTAGGTATTTTATGTTTTGTTTCTCCTTCCAGTAACCATTTAGGTCCAGTCCACCACAGCACTTCACGACTAAGCATCGAGCCCAGCACTCCTCTGGACGCAACATCGGCGGGATTGTCCTTCGACGCGACGTGACTCCAGTGATGAGCAGGTAAGGTAGTTAGAATTTCAGATGTGCGGTTCGCGATGAACGTCTTCCATTTACTAGGGTGCCCTTGCAGCCACGCCAGAACAACTTGGGAATCAGTGTAAGCATAAATATTCTCTCTAGGCACTTTCAGGTGTTCGGCGACTTCATTTAGCAGTTTAGCAAGCAGAGCAGCGCCGCACAACTCCAAACGAGGTATGGATATTGTTTTTACAGGAGCCACCTTCGTCTTCGCCGTGATAAGATGTACGTGTATGTCTCCATCAGGACCAAATACTCGTGAGTATACCACTGCAGCATAAGCCATGGTACTGGCATCAGCATATCCATGTAGTTCTAATTTTGTGTTAGTCGTATTTGTGTGTAACCATCGTTCTACTTTGATTTCAGATAGACAAGGTAGTTCTGAACGGTATTTTAGCCAGTCTTCTTTTATCGGTTTAGGTATTTCCTGATCCCAAGCCACGCCAGAAAGCCATAGTCTCTGCAGAAAGACTTTTCCAATTATAATGGTTGGAGTGAGCCACCCCATTGGATCGAAAAGCTTGGATACATCGCTGGCTATAGTTCTCTTCGTGACGACATTCTGTTCAGGTAAGTTAATAGAATATTGAAATTGATCCTTTTTATTGTTCCAGGCTATTCCCAGCGTTTTGATAGTTGTATCGAGGTTCAGTTCTTTATTGATATTGTTGTTTTCGTTCAGGTGCATGGCTTTAACAAGGTGAGTGTCGTTACTATTCCATTTTTGCAGCTCAAATCCTCCAGATTCTAATAGTTTTGTCATCTCGTTGTAAATAGCTATTCCTTCTTCGTAGTTGTCGCCTCCAGTTAATAGATCGTCCATATAAAAATCAGTAATTGCGATGCTTGCTGCCAATGCATGGCGATCCTTTTCATCTTCTGCCAACTGCTGTAGCACTTTAGTAGCAAGATAAGGTGCGCTTGCTGTGCCGAAGGTAACTCTGTTTATTCGAAAATCTCTGATCTCTTCCTTCGGATCTTCACGCCACAGTATTCGCTGAAAGTCAGGTTCGCTAACGAAAATCTGGCGATACATTTTTACTATAATTATCAGCTACCAATCCTACTTTATGTTGTCGCCATCGCATAATGATGTGTCTTAAATCTTGTTGTAGTCGAGGCCCAACCATAAGGTTATCATTCAAAGACACTTGGTTTTTGTATTTACAACTGGCATCAAAGACAACTCGTACTTTGGTTGTGGATTTATCTGTTCTTATCACTGCGTGATGTGGTAGATACACTGCAGTTGGTTTGTGTCTGTCTTCTTCGTCCTTGATTTCTTCCATGTGGTTCAACTCTAGATATTCTTTCATGACTTCGTTGTATTCCTTCTTCAACCACGGATCTTTCTCTAGTCTTCGCTCCATGTGTAACAGTCTTGCCTTTGCGACTTCTCTTGATGAACCATATTGGCATGGTGGGTCTTCTTCTTTAAATGGCAAGGCCACTGTGTAACGTCCATCTTCCTGTCTAGTATGCGTCTCACTAAACTGTTTTTCACATCGTTCTTCTTCTTCCGATAAAACTTTCTTGCATGCGACATCTTCTAGCTCCCAAAATTTTTGAAGTATATTGTCTTCAATGTTTATGTGCATGCTAAGTGTAGTTGTGTAACCTTGTAGAGCCTCAGTACTTGGTATCTGGCCTGTCAATATCCACCCGAGGTGAGTGTTTTGTGCTATAGGTGTTCCTCGGGGGCCCTTCTTCAGTCCATGAGATATTATCTCCCCATAGACATCTGCACCTAACAATAGATCGACCTTTCCTGGTTTGGCATAGTCGGGATCTGCTAGCTGAAGTTGGTGCAAATGAGACCAGTCTCGGTTGTGTACTTCTGTAGTTGGTAGCATTCGAGTGAGTGATTTGAGCACGAGTGCTTTCACAGGTGTAGAAAAGTTGGTTTCGTATCTCGAATGCGCTTGGAATAAAACCATATGTTTGGAGTGGAGGCTTCTCCCTTGCTCGCCCAGTCCATTAATTTTGCAATTGATTGGTATTTTCTTCAACCCAAGGAGCTGTGATGCGGACTCTGTAATAAATGATCCTTGGGACCCCTGATCTATCAATGCTCTCAAGTTGTATGTAGTCCCATTTTGTGTTACAACCTTCACCACGGCTGTGGCCAACAGCACGTTTGTGGGAAGCTCCTTCTCCGCGTAATGGGTCACTACATTGTTGACTGGTGTATTGGCTACTTGTGAATGTGTATCTCGAGTGTTAGAAATTCCAGCTCGATCTGGAATTTTATCTGTGGCTTTATTCTCGGGGTGAATTAAGGAATGGTGTCTTTTACCACATCGGCGACAAGATGTTTTATGTTTGCAGTTAAACACCGTGTGGTTTGGAATCAAACAATTGTAGCATAAGCCATTCCTTTCTATGAACTTCTTTCGGCCAGTGCAGTGTAGATTTATAAATTCTTTGCAATGGTAAATTAAGTGATTTCCATTACAGTAGTTGCAGCTGGTGTCTAATGCGGTATGATACGAAGATTGTGTTTTCGTATTAGACCGGTGTGGTTTGGAAGACTCGAGCACTTCGAGCGTTCTAAAGCGAGATTCTAGAAAAACACATAGCTGTTTATATGTAGGTAGTTGATCACCACTCTCTTCACTGGTACTTATGTGCTGTTCCCAAAGTCTAACGGATTCTGCATCTAGCTTCGTTACAGTGATATAAACCAGCATAGGATCCCAGTCATATGCGGCGATACCCATATTTTTAAGCGCGCTTAAGCATTCGTTTGTTGTGTCTAGAATTGTTTTTACTGCATGTGATGACTCTGTATTAATAGATTTTTGCGACATCATTCTCTTCAATAATGCATTCACAACAAAACGTTTGTTACAAAAACGCTTTTTTAACGTACACCACGCTTCCTCATAGTTAGCATCTGTTACGGGTATATGACGCAATAAAGACTCTGCTTCTCCGCTTAAGCTGGACTTTAAATAATGTAATTTTTGAACATTGGTAAGTGATTTGTTTTGGTGTATAAGTGACATAAATAAGTCATGGAAAGAAATCCATTCTGAATAACTTCCCGAAAATGTGGGTATATTAATTCTTGGCAACTTTATCTCTGGTTGGTGTGATTGTGACAACTGAATAGGTTCTTGTAATAATTGAGGCACGGCTGGCGCTAATTTGCCTAACATTTCAAGCATCTCACACTTCCCCATAGTATAAGAATCCTCAGCTTGTGCATAAAAATCTTTTGTTACATATTCTTCCGAACTAACATCTTTGTTCATCAAACTCATATGATTATGCATGAATTTGTCCCACAACTCTTCAAGAAGTTTCAATTTTACATCAACATTTTTTTTTTTTTTTTTTTTTTTATAGCAAATGGGTCAGCGTTTGGCCACATCTCACCTGATGGTAAGTGTAGATGAAACCTAAGGTGGGACACGCTTACCCAGAAGATACCTATTCACTCTGCTCTTGAATACGCCTAGATTGTATGTGGAAGGGAAAACTGTTGCGGGAAGCAAGTTCCATTCCTTAGATGTACGGATTATAAACGAGCTTCCGAAGCGATTTGTGCGAACATGGGGCACGTTAACGACATAAGGATGGAAGGCTTCACCACGTCTAGTTGTTCTGTGACGGAAAGGAGAGGGTGGGATGAGATTATGGAGCTCCTGAGAACACTCTCCAAAATGCAAACGGTAAAAGACGGACAGACAAGCTACTTTTCTTCTGTGTTCCAGACTTTGCATCCTCTGTCCAAGCAGTGTCTCATCATTAACCACTCTTCTAGCCCTCTTCTCTATAGAGTCCAGAGCTGCCAGTTGGTACTTTGCTGAACCATCCCACAAGTGGCTGCAGTATTCCATGCAAGACCGCACTTGCGCTTGGTATAAGTTCAGCAGTTGTGTGGGAGTAAAATTACGCCTGACTTTAGATAGAATACCAAGTTTTCTCGCAGCGGTCTTTGCCCTGGACTCAATAGAAAAACCGAAATTAAGTTTGGGAGAGATTTGCATTCCCAAAAGTTCGATGCGGTCTCTGAAGGGTACCACCACATCTCGAAAGATTGGAGTGGCTATTAATGGGTCTTTCTTTGCACTAAAGAGACAAGCCTGAGTCTTCTGAGCATTGAAGCTGACTAAATTAGTGTCACCCCAGTCGGACACCAACTTTAAACATGTGTTTGCTCGCTCGATCATCATAACTCTCTCACATTGAACCTCGTGACTCTTGACTTTAGGAGTGGACAGGTATCTCTCAAGGACTGTACTGTCATCCGCATACCCAACAACCCCCGATGTAAGGAGGTCATTGATATGCAGAAGAAAGAGCGTTTCAGAAAGAACAGATCCCTGCGGGACCCCAGCATTGATAGCCATCCGATTAGACGTGTAGCCATCAATGACAACTTGGATTGATCTACCGCGTAGGAAATCAGCTACCCACTCACAAAGGCTGGGAGGTATTCCGTAACAAGGAAGCTTGCATAAAAGCCCAGCATGCCATACTCTGTCAAAAGCTTTTGAAACATCGAGCGATACGGCGAGCGTTATCCGTGCCGCTCGATAGCTTCACCCCAGTAATGCGTAACTAACGCTAGAAGGTCCCCAGTAGACCGGTTTCGGCGAAAGCCATATTGCCGATCACTGAGGAGATCGTTGCCTTCAAGGTAGTGTAGTAGCCTGGTGTTAATAACACGTTCCATAATTTTGCAAAAAATAGAAGTGATGGCAATCGGCCTATAATTACTGGGGTCAGCCCGACTACCTTTTTTAGGAACTGGCTGCACATTCGCAAGCTTCCAAGACGCTGGCACGGAGCCAGTTTTCAGAGAGAGCCGAAATAAGCGTGTGAGGATAGGGGCTAGTTCAGGTGCACACATTTTAACCACAACAGCTGGGATGCCGTCAGGACCGCTGGATTTATTTATGTCTAATTTCGTCAGCACTTTAAAAACCTCTTTTTGGTGAATTGCAATTTCCGGCATGGAAGTAGCACAGGGAGGTAAAGGAGATGGTATACTATTGCTGGAATCGAGACGCGAGTTCGCAGCAAAAAGAGAGGCAAAGAGATTGGCTTTCTCCTCTGGTAAATGGGCTAAAGACCCATCGGACTTCAAAAGAGGTGGTAGTGAACTGCGACAAAAATTACTCTCAATAGATTTAGCCAGAGACCAAAAGGCTTTACTTCCAGAAGGGTAGGAAGCTAGTTTGGTACCAAAGTGAGCAATTCGTTCAGAACTAGACATACGAAGAGCTTTCTTGTAAGCCTTAGTGGCTGCATTGTAGTTTTTCTTTTTCTCCTTGATGTCAGGGGACTTAGAGGCTCTAGCACTAGCCCAAGCCCTATAAGCATCCTGCTGAAACCGTTCAGCCTCAGCGCAGTCAGGGTTGAACCAAGAGCGAGCCTTTCCAGTTGTTGTAACGTCCGTGAAAGGAATAAAGTACTCCATACCTTGCCGGACAACTTCTGTTATTGCTTCCGCACAAGTGGAAGGGTTTTCGGAAGAAAAACAAACATCTCGCCAAGGGTAGGACGAAAAAAAATGTCGCATTTCGTCCCATTTGGCCCCCTTATAACGCCAAAGTCGTCTACTTCTAGGACTAGAGTCAGGAGAGGAATACTCGGAAACTGCTTTTATCAGGCAGTGGTCTGATGATCCTAGTGGTGCCGACACTGATACGGAATATCTATCAGGATCATCTGTTAACAGTAGATCTAAACAGTTAGGCGTGTGGCCTGAAACGTCCGGTATTCTCGTTGGCTCACCAACAAGCTGGTTAAGGTTGTAATTTAATGCAAATTTACGAGTCTCTCGACCAGCATGATCTGTAACCTGGAAAGGATACAGCCAGTCCTGATGATGTGCGTTGAAATCCCCAAGGACCATCAGCTTAGCACGCGGGTACCGGAATTGAACGAGTTCGGCTGTGTCGCTCATATATTGAAACAGACCAGAAGTATCTTGATCACCAGAGTGTGATCTATATAAGCACGCATACATCGTTTGCTGTTCTCCAGTATCAACTAGTACCCACAAGATCGAAAATTTAGGCTTCTCAAGATTGCGGAGTCTTTTGCAGCAAATGTCATCGCGTATATAAGCACACACGCCAGCGTGTGCCTTGAAATGGGACTCTAGTGAGTACCCGGGATAATCGAGGTATGACGCATCTAGCGGACATATGATTTGAGTCTCCGTTAGGAAAAGCAAGTGAGGCTTGGCGGTTTCTAGGTGGTGGTGAACCGCTTCAATGTTAGAATGTAGACCTCGGATGTTAGCGAGGTGCGTTTTCAGTGAGAGGAAGTGCATCTGCTGTATATACTTACTCTTTTTTCTTGACTTTTTCATGTTTGTTGCGTGAATAGGATAGATAATGCCATGCAGTCGAGGAATCGGTTTGGTTGCCCATTAGCAAACTAGTAAATGACTCTGCTTTGGGAGACTTGCACGGAGACCGCGGGGACGCCCGTGCCCCCCCAGGAGTGGCCATCGGGTCCTCTCGACCGGTCGCCAACCGGCACGATGGAGCACTCCGGGATTTTTCGCGAGGTGGCGGGGCAGCCTTTCATCAGTGGCTAGCTGACTACTTGGGCCCCCTACTACCTGCGGTCGGCCAGCAGATAAAACCGTGCCACGGATCCCGCTGCTCTCCGAACAAGGCACCCGACAAAGTCAACACCAATGACCAATAACCGGCTTTTATTCCCGACTCAGCTGATCTGCAATAACATCATCCGTATCTTTGGTTTCCACAGACACCAATGGTGGAACACGACGAATCGCTTGGCACCAAGACTTTGTCTATGGGGTGGTAACCAACCACGGCCGAAGCCTTCCACCGGTGTTACAGTTGCTTCTTAGCACCACCCAGGGGGTACGTGTAGAGAAATTATGGTATCTTCTACGGACGTGAGCAACAAAAACCCCCCAAAAAAATGCGGTTCAATCGTGTCTTAGGTGTCTTTTTGAAATTAGCAAACGCCGACTTAAGTTGTCTCATTATTTCTTCTTGTTGCTTGATTAATTCTGCCATTTTATGAAAATGTGGGTAGGTCACTATTTATTGTATGAATTTATTAAGTCCGGAATGTTAACACTGAATTTACTAATTTAAGTTTGTTTGAATTTATTAAAGTCCAAGATCAGTTAATGATAATTTACACTGTATTTTTCTAAGTCTTTTTTATTGCAAATTATTCTAAGTCGAAGATTGTCACAAAAATTTTACAAGTGTTTTTAAGTTCGAATTTTTCTAAGTTGAAGATAGTCACGGAAATTTTACAAGTCTTTTTTAGTTCAAATTATTCTAAGTTATATCATTTTCACAGAAATTTTACAAGTCCAGTTTTATCACTATTTTTATAAGTTCCACTTCACTTGCAAATAAAGCTCAATATTGTCTATTCTATTACTCACGGTTACCAAGTCCTCACTTCACTGTAATCCAACGTGTCCCTCACTTCACTGCACTGTCACTTGCCGAACTCACACGCACGCACTAATCGCGACTTCGCTGCTACTCCGACTCGATGGACCAATGTACGAGCGCGGCGCGAAAGGTCCAACAAGCCAAAAATACCCGGGAAATAAAAGCCTTATTTCGACATACCATAAGGTTTAATAACTCCAAGAAAACTCAAATAAGAACATGCACTTAACAAACCTACTTAATTTGTACGCATGAAACATCACCGCGAGCTAATTTTTCTAGTAGCGCCATCTAGTTTAAACTGACTGAAATAACTACTTGAATATTGACCGTATCTTACTATATGGACTCAACAAATAGCTTACTATACATTTACTAATATCGATGGTAATGCTCAATGTCTTAATCTAATACAATAATAAAATCGTTCTGATACGTACCGCAGGTACCGCACGGCTACGGCGGGTTTACCCTGCACCAGAATGTGGGCGGGCTTACCGTGCACCAGAACGTGGGCACGTTATTTAATCTGTAGGTATGTACACACCGTAGTCTATACTTTTAAAATATTATTTTTGAGTACGTTTGACTGTTACTCATCGTTGGCCTATAAATCAAATAAATCAAATCAAAGCGTTTATATTCATAAAAACATGGTTAAATATATAATAACAGCAGGTGTTTGGTATGTAAATATATTAATACTGATTTAATTAAGCACTTGTATAAATATCTGTGTAACATGATAATTATAAACTTTATTGTTATCTTGCAAATGCGCAGCTGATCCCGGAAGCTCAAGCTGTAGCTATCGAATTTCTTCGTACGCGTCTTTCATGATGTGACGTCGTTCTAGGTATCGCTTCTGGCTGTAATACTTATTAAAATTTTTACCACCGACTCCTCGGGCAGTAAAATAATAGCAGTCACATCCGCAAAGGTTGCAATAAAATAGGTTAAATTGATAAGCATCCGATTATACATAATTAAGTATTCTTGAGTTACACTGAAAGATTAATATTTTGCGTCTGTTTGTGGAGGTGTTCAACCAAAGTGTTTGAGTTTACCTACTACTTATTATTTCCGGGCAGATATAAAAGTGCGCTATGTTGCCACAGCAATAGAGAAATGGGGATGGTGCGACACAGAAACGGGAGGCAGGCATCTCAGGGGATCCCTTGCCGTTGTCGTCGTCGAACGATTACTGATCCAAGTTGGCACGGGCGTTACGGCTAACGAAGGTGGTGGCATGGTGATCGATGCCGAGGAGACGCTCGCTATACTCGCAGAACTTGCGGGTGATGATACACATGAATCGCTTGAGTCCGTAGGAATCGGCTTCGCAACCGAAACTGGCGGAGATGCAAGCAGCACCCGCGGTGTCGGTGGTAGCAGCGCCATCTTCAGCTTGTCCCAGAACAAGGCGTGGTTCCAGGGCACGTAGGTGTAGGCCTTGATGTACTGGCGCAGCTCCTCCCCAAGCGGCAGTGCAGCCGGCTCCTCGAGCAGCACCAGCACCAGGCGTGGCGCCGCCTCGCGCAGCGCGCGCGCCTGCGCCTCGCACAGCGCGACGCTCAGACACTCTGACGTGAGGAAGTGGCGCGACACCAGCGCCACCGTGCGCCGCGACCGCTGCACCGCCACCTCGATCTGCGCGGAGATCAGCGCGCCGGCCACGAAGTCTCGCTCGTTCAGGCACAGCCGGTACGGCACCGGCCCGCCCTCCAGCCGCCTCGCTATCTGCATCGCCACCGCCTCATCCTCGGCCGCGCTCATCACGAACGCATCGAACTCGCAGCTCTCGTCTACTTCGGCGGGGTGACGCAGCAGGCCCCAGCGGTAGAGCAGCGCCTTGAGGAGCAGGCGCCGCTGCGGGGAGGCGAAGTACGCGAGGAAGGCAGCCGCGGTGGTGAGTATGGCCGCGAGCGCGACCGCGAGCCACAGGGCAGGCGGAAGGCGCGCGGGGCACGGGGGCCGCATCAGGGCGTCACCCAGTGGGCCGAGGTCGCTGCCGCACGCAGCTTGTGGCAGGTCGAGCACCTCGGCGCCGCTCCCGTGCAGCGCCTGCAGCAGCGCGTCACCGGCGCAGGTGCAGTCCACTGGGTTCTCCGCGAGCCACAGCTTGAGGTGTGAGGCGCCACTGAGCGCCTCCGCCGTCTCGGTGTCCACTCTCTCGATAGAGTTGTTGCGCATGTCGAGTTCCTGGTGGAGAACGGTAACGGGGTTGATATTGATGGCTTTGATTGAAACGATGGAATCGTAAATACTATGGATGTGGTGATCGATTTATCCAGCAGAAGACAATACACATAACGCAGAATAATATGATATGCAGATGATTTTGTTATGACGGTCATTATAGAAAGTAATACATAAATGGAACATCTTGCACTGCACTAGCTTCATTGATGGGAAGCATATTAACATACCATTGAAGCTGTTGCGTCCCAGTCAAGGTACACAACACTATTTTGGTAGGAGTTGAAGGTATTTAGTAGGTTATTAGATACAAGAACTGCAGCTTTGGGTTAGCCGCTGTTAGCCGATTCTCCCACTCGTGCGTGTATCTGTCACAGCGTATCAAAGCACGCCGTCTTATTGAGTGAAGTATAAAATATGCTTAATTGCAAAAGGTATCGTTATTTACGAGCTGTAAGCGATAACAGCTTGTATACGAAGCCACCAACGCATCGAGTAAACAGGATGGTGGAGCACTGACCACGATAGCAGGCGTGATGTTTGCGGGTCGCAGGGTGGAGATGCCGTTCCCCTGCAGCAGCAGGCGGTAGTAGCAGTTCTCGCTGGGGCGCAGCGTCGGCACGGCCCCCCGCGACACACCGGAGCAGTTCGCGGTCACCAGCCACTGCGGGCCGCTCTCGCTGTACGGCTGCCGCGAGCACGAGCATGCCGCCGGCAGCCCCGCGTCCGAGCAGTTCGTGGGACACTGCAGCTCCCTCGGGTCCAGCTGGCTGAGTGGTGGGCCGAGTTGCGCACATTTCAATTTATTCTGTTTCAGTACGAATAAATGGGGGAGTGCCAGTCGCGTCCAGTACATGTTGCAGTCGCACTCGAGCAGCGAGTCGAGGAGCACGGTGGCCCCGTGGCCCTCCGCCAGCCAGGTGGACCGAGAGTAGTCCTCCTGCGTGAGCTGCACGCTTCTCACTGGAGCACCCTTCAGGTACACCTCGGCACGGTGCACTTCCCGCGTATACCGCAGGTCAGAGAACTGGAGGGGAAGCAACCGTTGAATATAAATTTTCTATTCTCATTCGTAGTGGTTGATAGGTAAATAACTTTGACAGAGTATAAATAAAGTGAACAAAGAAAATTTAATATGATTCGTTTTGGAAATTACCTGGGTAATCTGGGTAAAGTCTGAGTCCTGATGGATTTTATTATTAGCAACATTATTTTACCTCTATCGCTAAAGATAAAGATAAAAGAAATTTATTTGCAAAAACATGACACAGTGCAGACAAACATATATTATTTACCAGTAACATAATATTTAGCTTAAATCGGCGCGCAAGAATTAGAGATGCAGTCACCATTTTTATCAAAATATACAGAAATTCAATAAGTATTCAATAAGGTCAATTAACTTTTTTAAAGCAGACAAATAGCAGCCAAATCAAGAGCCAAAGCGTTCAAGAAGGTATTTGAGAGAGCTCGCTTTAACAGAGTTGGTTTGATTGGGAACAAACTAGCTTCATACCCGTCAGGGAGCAAAGCGTTCTGGTCTCTCGCCAAATGAAAACTGCCACTGATGATTAAAGCAGACGGATCGCTTGCTCACAGTGCCGTTGATAAGGCAAACCTTTTTGCTTCCCTTTTTGCAAACAATTCGTTTCTGGACCCTGGTCACAAGCAGCCCCCCGATTTGCGACACTGCGGCTCCTTTATGCCTGAAGTCTCAATAAGGCAAATAGAAGTGAAGAAAGCCTCGACGTTAATAAGGCCAGTGGTCCAGACGGCATTCCTGCAGTGGTGCTAAAAAACTGTGCTCCAGAGTTGACTCCTGTACTAACTCGTCTGCTTCGTCTCTCACTCGTGACTGGCATCGTGCCAAAATATTGGAAGCTTGCCAATGTTCAACCTGTTCCCAAGAAGGGAAGCCGAGCTGACCCCAGCAATTACAGACCAATTGCCATAACTTCCATTTTCTGTAAGATCATGGAGCGTATAATTAACATAAGGCTCCTTAACTATCTACAAAGCAACGACATCCTCTGCGATCGCCCATACGGTTTTCACCGGAACCGGTCGACTGGGGACCTTCTAGCGTATGTTACTCATTACTGGGGTGAAGCAATCGAGCGGCATGGTGAGGCTCTGGCTATCTGGCTGGATATTTCCAAGGCTTTTGACAGTTTGGCATGCTAGCCTCTTGAATAAGCTTCCCTCATTTGGCATCCCTTCCAGCCTGTGCACCTGGATCTCCAACTTTCTGACGGACAGGTATTCGGGTAGTAGTTGATCGATGCTCTTCGGACCTAATGGCAATCAACGCTGGAGTCCCTCAGGGATCGGTTCTCTCCGCAACACTGTTTCTTCTGCATATTAACGACTTGCCCGTGCCAGGAATTCTCGGTTATGCAGACGATAGCACTGTCGTGGAGAGATACCTTTTGAATGCTCAGACTGGTGCTCATGATGTCCTGATTCACAGAGAGATGACTGCACGTGCAAACTTGACTCTAGAAGTAGTGTCTCACTGGGGCGCTGATAATTTAGTCCAGTTTAATGCGTCGAAAACACAGGCGTGTGTTTTTTTCTGCCAAACGGGTACCATTGTCTGACCCGCCTCTCTTTCAGGGCGAACTGGTGCAGTTAAGTAATCAGCTTGACCTACTTGGCGTGCAAATTTCCACTAGTTTAAATTACGGACGTTTTATAGAGTCTAGAGCTAAGACGGCTGCAAGAAAACTTGGAGTACTGTCTAAAGTCAGGCAGTACTTCACACCATCCCTGCTACTACATCTATACCAAGCTCAGGTAAGAGCTAGTATGGAGTATTGTAGCCACATATGGGATGGTTCTGCAAAATACCAGCTTGCGGTTCTGGACTCCATTGAACGTCGCGCCATAAAAATCATAAATGACGGGCGCTGGTTGTGGGAAGACTGCAGAGCCTGGAGCACCGACGGAGGGTGGCATGTCTTTCTATTTTCTACCGATTGTACCACGGCGAGTGCGCACAAGAGCTGCACGAGTTAATCTCATCATCTCCATGGCACCACAGAACCACAAGGCGCGGGGAGTCGTTTCATCCCTATGTAGTAGATTTGCCAACTTGCCGCACCAAGCGTTTCGCTGAGTCCTTCATTATGCGGACTGCTAGGGAATGGAATTTGCTCCCGGCGTTCTTGTTTCCTAATAAATATAACCTGGGTCTTTTTAAGACAAGAGTGAATAGGTACATCATGAACCTGCGTGCTACACCTTCGGCTACATCGTTGCTTACCATCAGGTGAGATGTAGTCAAACGCAGGCTCATTCTAATATAAAAAAAAAATTGAAATTCTTAATTTAAACATTGACATTTCTAACTTGGTCTTCTTAATAATGAAATTACCTATACAGATAATAATAGAATTGGTAATTTAGAAAATCATTAATTGTGTATTAACATTTATCAACCAATAGTTTTCTAATGCTTCTTGAATAGATTGACATCCAAATCCTTCAAACTCTTTGGAACTCTTTTTCTCGCTTTCTTTTTTTATGTTAAAAATAACGGGAGCCATGCGCACGACACTCTCGTGCACTAGCGCTGCTTTTGTTGTAGGTAGGGCACAGTTTGGTAACATCAGGAAATTATTTATAACCGTAATAGCCGACAAGTAGTGAATCTTAGAAAATGTAACGTTGTGGCTAGCATAGAACACTAAATAAATGATATTTACTAACTATTTGTACAATAACTAAATCCTACATAAATATAATCTAAAACACTTATATTCTAATAAAGCGGAACCCGTGTCGCGCCGTGTTTTAAGTGCACTCGAGATTTGGTTTCGTGCATCGCTGCCTGCGCTTGAGCGGTCAGCGCGGATCCCTAAACGCAAAAACCTGTTTCGGAAAGAAATCACGAGCCCAGTTTAGCTGGCGCATCGGCAGAACGCATTTTGCTACTTCAGAGCGCGGTCATGCCGCTCTGCTGACTAAAATTTAACA
Source organism: Ennomos quercinarius (assembly GCA_910589525.2). NCBI lineage: Eukaryota > Metazoa > Arthropoda > Insecta > Lepidoptera > Geometridae > Ennomos > Ennomos quercinarius. The sequence continues at coordinate 128,478 of OU342496.1, forward strand.
TAAAATTTACGTTTTAGTGTTGGGAATCTGTTAATTTGCCGCAAAATGTTTCAGCTTACTTCAATGAAATTATTACTTTAAGTTGCTTATAAATATACATTGTGAAAATTCTATTTAAATAATTATTTATTTGTCCTGCCTTCTCTACATTCGTTATCAGTATTTTTATTATATCGTTATCTTATTTAAAACAAGATACAAATGGCGGGAGGAACAAATTTCCAAGGAATTCCAATGTTAAGCAGTCGAGATGGCTACACTTGCTGGAAATTTAAAATGAGGATGCTGTTGATGCACGAGGAGTTGTGGTGTACAGTAAATGGCTACGCGGATACTGATAAAACTCCTCTCGAGGTACGTGCCCGTAATGACCAGAAGGCTCTTTCAAAAATATGCCTGACCGTGGACGGTGCTGCGATTACACACGTACGTACAGCAACTACAGCAAAAGAGGCGTGGGAATCATTGCAAAGAGCATATGAAGATCGAGGCTTAGGTCGTAAATTATCGTTGGAGCGAAGGTTGTATAGATATTCTTTATCAGATTTCTCAGATTTAGAGTCTTACATTACTGCAATTACGACGACCGCTCAAGATCTTGCCGATATTGGTAAAAAGATAGAGGATAGCTCTCTTGCTGCAATAATTCTGGGTGGCTTATCGTCCAGATATGAACCTCTTATTATGGCCCTTGAGCATAGTAATATTGAAGTGACGACTGAGTTAGTGAAGACTAAGTTATTGAGCGAAATGACACGAGAAGCTCAAAATGATGTGGCTGCGCTACGTTCTTCGCATAAAAAGCCTATTATATGCTATAGATGACATCGACCTGGGCATAAGAGTCCAGATTGTCCCCTCAAGAAGGACAAGAAGAAGGCAAACTGTGTTGCGGGAACAGAATTGAATGTCACTGATATGGAACTGTGTACAACGACAGAAAATGTAAATGAATTGGCTTTATCTGCACCAAGTAATCAGAATTGTGACAAGTGGATCATAGATTCTGGAGCAACTGTGCACATGACTTCGCATGCTGAATGGTTTAAAAGTTACCGGCCAATTGAAGGTGGAACAATAACCGTTGCTAACGGCGAAAAGTTGCCAGCTGTGGGTATTGGTGAGGTATTTATAGATACCAATTCTGATGTAAATAAAATATCTAATGTCGTTCATGTTCCAGGATTGAACTGTAATTTACTTTCGGTGAAGAAAGTTGTTGAAAAAGGTTTTTCAATTATTTTTGATAAAGATGGTTGTAATTTTTATAAATCGAATGATGTATCTTTTACGGGTAACGCTATATTGCACGGTTCTTTTTGTGGTGGACTATATAATTTAGATTGTTCTGTTAATTTGCCGCAAAATGTTTCAGCTTACTTCAATGAAATTATTACTTTAAGTTGCTTATAAATATACATTGTGAAAATTCTATTTAAATAATTATTTATTTGTCCTGCCTTCTCTACAGAATCCCTCTAGGGTGAGTTACCAATCTAATAACTTTGCTAATCGTGTTTTCTGCGCCTATTTCAACTGTAAAGCTGTTCTGCCTCGCTTAAAACTTCACCCGGCCTACCTAGTTATTTAGTTAGTTCTTCTACTGCTAGTCACTGGACGATGCTTGTACTCGCACTACCTTTTAGATGTGGCTTGGCAGAACGGTGGTGACCTATATGGAACGAGTTTAACACCCGGGTCTCTTCCAGGATTCTTCCCTACCCTAACGAAGTACCATCTGCAGAGTACTACTACTACTACGCCTACCTGTGCGTGTAGCCTCAACGGTCGGCAGGCCTACCTACGCGGGTACCTAATCTACCCCCCGCGACTTGGAAGCCATCCAACATCTGGAACACGGAGGAAGAACGGGCCGTACCCTATTAGACGGCGAGTGCGAGGCCAGTGACTTCTTTCCTCAATAAAGTGCCGAGTGCGGGCAGTGCGGCTGTGTAACATACAAGGCAACTTTTATTTCCCACCCCTGACCTACCTATCTGTGGTAGTGCCGCTTCCCGGCAAACGCCGCAAAAACAAAGACCCCACAAGTGAGAATGAAAGAGAGGATTAGGACAGGGACACAGACCAGGATGGAGACTACATAGTACGAGGATGAAGAGAACAATAGAGGAAAATAATTGCTATTAAAAATAATATTAAGAAATTATCCATGGACAAGAAAAAGTCGATCATAGCCTGTCAAAACATCTCTAATAATGATAACTTGTTTATTATGAATGTCGTATATATAATATGTACTTGTCCCTATTTTACGAAATGAAGTCAATTGAATTGTTTTTTTTTCTGGTAAGCGTGCGCTTGGGTAAGAAGAGGTAGTCAGGGGTTGAGCAAAAAGAGCGATCTGTCACTTGGTCTTTGGCGTGCTACTGAAAAGTTACAAAGTACATAATTTATATTGCAGAATAAAGAATACACAGCAACTTAAGATGTGCTCCTGGTTTTATTTACTACATGTATTAATTTTACTATACTGCATTGTTTTAGGTTTGTATTTATTTCATACTAGCTGACTAGGGGAGTCCGTGTCTACACAGGGAAGTGGTGATTGGGGGTTAGAGCCATTCTAATTCTACCCCTAAAGTTGAAGCATAAAGCTATTGAGGTATATACGCTAAATGTGGATAATTTGTGGGCGGCGAAAAGCTGCATCTTGATGTAACGGCGCAAGCTGAAACAATGTGAAATGGCGGAAAGCCAACGGATTACGCCCTTGAGGCAAAACGGTTCAAAGAGTTTAAACTCATAGACCCGCCCCAGTTTCGCACGGGTTAATTAGTTTGGCGTACTTGACTCCTTTTACCTTCATCCATTCATCCTTTTCTCTTATCTTTTCCCCCTACCTTCTCTTTTTTCCAAAGTACAGAATAGGAGTGGTTTTGGACCTAATACTAAAGGTTGAAGGTCTGTAATTTCTGAACCACATAACCGACGACCTTGAAATATTTAAGGAACAATATTTAAAGTACCCTCTGTCTAACAAAAGAAAAATAAATGAAATTGGACCACGTATTCATGAATTACAATTTCAATTAATTTTAAAGTTCATCCCCTCTCCCGAGAGAACCGTGTCAAATTCCGGAATCAATAGTATTCTATAGCCCACCTCGTAATATGAACTCAAATCATGCTTAGTTTCATTTGAATCCATTCAGTAGTTTCGGCGTAATGCTCAGCCAAGGTACAGACAGACAGATAGACAGACAAACTAACAAAATTGAAAAAAAATATAGTTTTGCCTTTAATAACAGGGAGCCCTCCAAAATATTTGCAAAATATATCAATGTACAGAATTGGATCTGTAACAGTTATATCTATCTATCATCACCGGAGAAATTTAAACAGCCAACCACAAATTTGAATATTGTATAAAATAAAAAACTATGTCCATTTATTTCAGTACTAAATATAAGTAAACCTTTAACTACTCAACTTACCGTAAGTTTCGAAATTTTGGTAGAGGCGAGGTCCAGCGTGGTAAGGAAAGTCATGTTGTCGCGCCAGTCGCGACAGATGCAGCTTATATTGGTTTTAGCCAAAGACAGGTATGTCAGATTTGTCAAATTCATAAATGATGAATATTCTGTGAAACGTTAGGTAAAATATAATTAGTCAGGAGTCCACAGAACTAACACACATCAGTACTTTACATAACGGCACATTTACTTATTTACTTGGTGGTCATGTGTCATACTGATTTACATGATGATAATGATGTAGTGTGAAGGTGCTCACCATATATGCCGCGACACAGGTCGCCGAGCGCCGGGTTCCTGGCGAGGTTCAGGTAGGTCAGGTGGCGCAACGGTGCGAGTGCGGCCGCCGCCGCCGCCTCCAACTGGTTATGCAACAGGATCAGCGTCCGCAGTGTGGGAGATGTCACGAACGTCTCACTGCATAAACACAACCAACGCTTCATTCTATTTACATTCGCATATAATTATACAATTTACGTAGGTTTAAACTTCTGCTCATTCAATACTGTAGGTACCTGGGTAAAGTAAATGGTTTTATTCTTATGTTGCATTTGTTTTCGTAATTTTCCTTACCGTCTTTTGAAACATAATATACCTGTCATGCCTGCCATATCATATTACGTCATTTACATAGGGCACCTACTGCGTTAGTATATCTATAATCTATAACATCTGTAATCTATAACAATATTATAAAGAGGAAACATTGGATTGTTTGTTTGTTTGCATTGAATAGGCTCCGAAACTACTGAACTGATTTGAAAAATTCTTTTACTGTTGGGAAGCTACACTATCCCCGGATGACATAGGCTATATTATATTCACAAAAAATATAGGGGTCCTTACTAAAACAACAATAATGTAACCCAAGGTGTAAAAAAATTACCTAAAATATTCTTTACATCACGTGCGCTGCGTAAACTATTGATGATAGAATAAAATAATGTATTACGATATTGCAGAACACATCATGATTTACAAAAAGTGTCGGGACAGCATATGTCTAATTTGTGGTATAACTATAATAATAGTTATACCACAAATAAGTGTTCTTTTATTTTAAACGTGTAATTGAAATTCCGCCGCTAGAAAAGGCTCTTTATTTGTATCTTGGTTTTGATCCTTATCTAAATAAATTACGTTATATTCAAGACTACTTCAACCTTTATATAATTTTTTTTTCCCTTCTCCTAGAATGCCTTGTTCGACAATCTATTTATATTAAAATCTAGCCATCTATTTGACTAATGAGTAATTTGAATTTAACCTAAACTTCTACAATCAAATTATCTAAGAATGTGTCCAATAACACGTTTCTTATTATCTCTATTAAGGCGCAGACACATTGTTCTTATGTTCTTTTTAGGTAGCACTTGTTTGCACTGCACTACACTATACTAACATTTAATACAGACACTACACTAACTCAAATGGTTTTGTTCTTTTCAATCTCCTAACTATATCTGTGTGATCGAGCTGCTGGATTGCTTCGACGTTCACGTGATGGTGAAGTCTATAATGATGACTTTCTGCGTACTTCTTACTGACTTTGACGACAACCTCTATATTAAGGTCCCGATGTAGGTCATCATTTCGTATGTACCGGGGTGCATTTACAATTTCCCTTAGTACCTTGTTCTGAAAGCGTTGGATCATGAGGATATTACTCTGTTTGGTACAATCCCACAGCTGTATACTATAAGTCCATACTGGCATCAGGACTTGTTTATATAACAATATTTTGTTGTGTACTGCTACTGACAGAGCAGAGTACCTTCCAAGCAGCCAGTACATTTTTTTAAATCGTTTATCAAGATCTTCTTTATTTTTCTTGACGTGTGCTTTCCAGCAAAGCTTTGCATCAAGAGTCATACCTAAATATTTGGCTGTATTCTCATATGAGATTTGGCGATTGTTAATATAAATCGGAAAATACTGATTGTTATTTGTTACTAAAATCAAAATGGGTCGATTTGAATCCACCATTTTAAAGTCCAATCATGGATTTAATTGACAGCCATTTGCGCCTTTTCTGTTGCTTCTTCGTGGGTATTTCCCACACCTATTATTGCAGTATCATCAGCAAAGGTTGCCATGGTGTTATTGTCTAGTTCAGGAATATCACAGTTATATATCAGGTACAGGACCGGACCTAAAACACTACCTTGTGGTACACCAGCTTTTATGTCTTTTATATCTGAGTATGTATTCTCTTGCCTTATTTTAAATACTCTATTCGATATATAAGATTCCAAGATGTCAGAAAATTGTTTTGGTATCATTGTTCTTAGTTTGTATATAGTTAAGGCCTTCATGCCAAACTTTATCGAACGCTTGCGCTACATACAGTGGAGCACACTTTCTTATCTTCTAGAGATTTTTCAACGATGTTTGTGATTCTGTGCACTTGATCAATGGTTGAGTGGCTTTCTCTAAAGTCAAACTGATGCTCTGGGACTAGGTTGAGTTCCTCAATGACTGGTTTCAGCCTTTTGAGTAAAAGTTTTTCCATTAACTTTGACATAATAGAGAGCAAAGAGATCGGCCTGTATGATGATGCTACATGAAGCGGTTTCCCTGGTTTTGTTATCATTACAACCTCAGCAACTTTCCAAACATCTGGTACATACTTCAACCTCAGTGAAGCGTTGATAAGGGTTGTTAGCTTAACAAGTGCTTTTTTCGGGAAATTATGCAGTATTTCTCCTGGTATTATTAGGTCATACCCTGGAGATTTTCGAGGATTTATATTTCGTTTGATTTCTTGTATAACTTTTCTTGGGGTGACCAGTTTTATAGTGTCACTTTCATGTAACAGCATGTGGTTATTATCCATAATAAAAGCTTCATTGAAGTTACTCTCATTAGGTTGAAATATGTTTGCTAAATGATCTGCAAATCTTTTAGCTTTCTGCTCGTTATTTACCGCCCATTCTCCATATTCATCTATTATTGGTGGAATTTGAGTAATTGGTCTTTTAAGGTTCTTTGTAGCCTTCCACAGCGAATAATATGTGTTGCGGTCACTAGAAGCTTCAAAAGATACTTGTTCATCGTATCATCATTATAATATTGAATTTGCCTATTAACTTTCTTTGTCAAATTATTAAGTTTTCTTTTATCAGCAGGGTTCCGTGATTGGTGCCATATATTTCGTTGCCTTCTCTTTTTATAGATAAGCTGTTTAATTTTCAGTGGGTATATTATATGACTTTTAGTTTTGTTGTTGACTTCTGGCGTATTATTCCAAGCTGCTTGTTGGATATGCCGTATAAACTTTTCTAACTCTGTATCGAAGTGCTCTGATATGTATAATATGATCTGATTTAAAAATTTGGAAATAATTATAACTTATTGAAAAATTACAATAAAATAATTAAAAAATAATAACAAAAAAATAACATTAAATTAAAAATAAAAGTTCATTAAAATAATAAAATATTTACTTTCATTATTATAATTTTCTTTTTTTTTTAGTAACCTGACGCAAACAGAAGAGTTTATGTGTGTGTATTATAATTACTCATTTTGAAAATTTTGTTTAGTACTCGTGCAAAGCCGGGGCGGGCTGCTAGTTTTGTATAAATATATAAAGCAAAGAATAATAGGATAGGGATAGGGATAATTCTTAAGAATTTCTCAATAGATGGCGCTGCCAACCCCGTAAGTTGGTTGTAAAAAGGTGAAGGATAAATTCGGACACGAGACCACTTGTCACGGTAGCTTAAGTAAAGCATGTCCCGGCTTTAGGGACGGATGGATGCGGGTTCAAGTCCCGCTCGTGATTCAAATTTTTCCTTTACAAATTAATCAATATATAAAGCGTTATTCCTCTACATATCCGCTACCTACTTACACACCGTCACCGTAGCCACTAAAAGAAAACATTTTTAAATGCGTTTATACTTCGTTGTTAATGGTTCTTACCTGGGAATAGTTTTAATATTGTTGGATCTCAAGTCTAGTTCCTGTAGTTTTGTCGCGTAACCTAAAAGCTCTTCGGGCAGCGTTTCAAGCACGCCATGCATAAACTTGAGCTGGACAAGTTCAGTTGCGTTTTTTAATAATCCTGGTGGCAGCCGCTTTAGTTTCTTTGCGTACTCCACATGCAGATACTCCAGCCGCGGGCACAACGCCACCCAGCTGTCCGGCAGCTCCTGCACCGCCGGAAACATTAGGTGCAGCGTGCGCAGCTCGCCACACCGCGCCAGTGGTGCTAGGTTCGCCATGCTCGACCTTTTGAGCGTCAGTTTCTGCAGTTCCGCGGTACCCTCCACCGGCATCGTGTTATTTCTTGACCATAGGCTGAGCGACTTTAAGCTAGAAGGAATCGGGAACGTCACTAGTTTATCTTCCGCTACTTCGAGCTCCCGAATCGGTAGCTGGAACAGTTTATCAGGCAGTCGCTCTACACCGGAGTTCCGCAGGCTTAGAAGTTGCAGTGAGTCGGGTGCGGTGAGCAGCTCGTCGGGCGGCAGGCGCACGGAGAGCAGCACGAGCGAGCGCAGGCTCCGCAGCGGCGCGAGGAAGCCGGGGCGGGGCGCGGGGCGCGGCCGCACGCCCACGGCGCTCAGGTGCAGCGCCCGCAGCCCCTCCAGCCCGGCCAAGTGCGTGGCGGCCAGCGGCGGCGAGCCCGGCAGCGACGTCAGCGACAGGTTGCCGTGGACGTCGCCGATCACCAGCGACACGTTGAGCACCGCTAGGGCATCCACGAGCGACCTAGTACGTGGCAGTGGACAACCATTTATTGTCACAAACGGCACGCTAAGCTGCTCCGTAAACTGTGGCAAATCGGGAGAATCGAGAGCATTCAAGGATTTCTTACATTTAACTTCAAGGCCAGCACCTTCGCTGAATGTGATGATAATATCTGAAAAGAAAATGGCTTTTTCGTTATTTTTTATAACCTGAAACAAACACTTGTCTGTCATTTAGATACCTAGTGGATAATGAGCAATAAAGTAATGCTTTACTTGAATTTTACATCAAACGTTCATTATTTGTTTTTTTATATGCGGTTGTTCCTCAGAATCTAAGCACATTGTCATATTTTCATCATCATTAACAGCCTGAAGACGTCCACTGCTGAACATAGGCCTCCCCCAGAGCACGCCACCTTGAGCGGCTGCTCGCCTCCTGCATCCATCGGCTCCCCGCGGCTTTCACCAGGTCGTCGGTCCACCGAGTGGGGGGCCGGCCTACGCTGCAACACACATTGTCATACGTATATACCTAAATGTACTTTTTAGTAGATGCTATGTTAGAATTGGTTAGAGGGTACTTGTCTACTTTGTTTGTATTAACAATGTGGGTTCAGTGGGTAGTTGAGAATATTCAGTGACATACCCACTCCTTGTACTGGCTACCTAGCGCAACACACGATTCATGATTAAAATGTGTTTTGATTAATATCTGGAAACATTACACATCTAGGTTCGTTTGTATCTCTATGCTATTTTCACACCAAAACGCCTCCAATAAATAGTATATTAATATTATAGCAGTATCGCCTGCTTAGCGTAATCTGCAGGTGAAAAATTTGAATCACGGATTTGAACCCGCATCCATCCAACCCTAAAGCCGGGACATAACCCTGTAAGTCCAGTGTAAAAGGTGAAGGATAAATTAGGACATGAGATCACTTGTCACGGTAGCTTAAGTAAAGCATGTCCCGGCTAGAGGGATGGATGGATACGGGTTCAAATCCCATGCGTGATTAATTTTTTTCCTTTACTTTTACTATGAGAAAAATCAGTCAAAAGTTGTCGATATATAAGGCCGTATAAGGTCTGATGTCAGGACCTATTCTTAGTAGGTACTAAGTATGAAGATAACATCATACCGTGTGGTCCCAGCACGGTGTGAGAATAGGACCACCATCGTTCCATCGATGCCGTAAAAGCTGGCTTAGCCTTAGGTACCTATATCCAGAGAATGGACAGCTGCATTCTCCTCGGTACATTAAATCTTCTGCGATGACCAAGCCGCCTGGCAAGCGTGGTGATAATTGCAAACCCCCTCTTTTGATAACCCTCCGTAGTGGAGTGTTATGGGGTAGGCCTGTGTTCAGCAGTGAACGTCTGCGGGCTGTTGATGGTGTTCTGACACTAGTGGTACTCTAGTATAAGTGACGCGAAAATATGACGCACCCTCAGCCGCGGTCCCTGTGCCTAGTGTGAACTGTGCCTCGTTGTTGAGCGCAGCGGAGGTCTGTGGTCCGACAGGGCGGCAGGCGGCGCCGGCGCGGCAGTGGGCGCCGCCCGCCCCCCGCGCGCCACCCGCCCACGCACACGCGCACACCAGCACGCACACAAGCCACATGCCGCTACACCATCGCGGCTGGCTGCAGCATCACGCCTCGCTCACCGGGCCAGGATCTCAACAACCATTGTCCTCTACTTCAGCAACAGTTCAAATTACTCGCCACATTTCTCGGTGTACGTATTGCGCCCAACACTAATAACAAGTCGTACGATTATTTCCGATGTTGTCGTGAGTCACTGGCGGCCTACAGTCGGTATGCTTCCGAGGCGCGAGGTCACGCGGCGGTGAGACGCGACCGCGCTGACGGCTTACACCTTCGAGACTGGCCTCGCCGTGCTTAAATTGCTAAAGTTAGTATCCATACATAAGTACTAGAAACTTTGATTTCTTTTTCCTAAGTTCAAAGCTAGTAAGTACCTACTAGGCAAAGTAAGCTAAACTTGCTGATCGTTTCTAATAACTTTAGTTATTGGGAATAATTTTATTATAAATTGTTTGAAACAAATCGACAAAATTTCCTGTTTATCAGCAGCGTAAATGCCTACCTATGTAATACAAGCGAATGTTTATAATCTACTTAAATTAAAATCCTTAATTTAATTGACCGGAAAAGTGAAATGGTAATAAATTGCACGTTGGTGGGCACTCAATGCTGAAGGGGTGGTATAACTTAGCTTGTAGAATACATAATAAAACGTATAATAATTTACCTAAAATATTCTTTAGGTTTCCTATTGTTTAGTCAATGATTGTGCACACAATAATAATGTAAGTGATAACAGAGTTGTTATTGTGGTGGTAGCGCGGTGATTATGGCAAGCCCCTCCCCGTTTATGATAAGCATCTCCAGTGATATTTAAGGGGGAGGGCTATGTTCAGCAGTGACTATAGCACAACAACAATGAAATTGAAACAGTGAGTACCTAATCCTTAGTTCGGAGATTTCAGGGCTTCACGTGGCTTGTCCTAGTTATGTATCGTATTATAGCTGGCTATTTTTCTTTTATCACACACTTCTATAGTTGTATAACTTACCAACATCATTAAAATATGTTTTCCTCTTAAAGGAATATATTCCTATGGTTTCCCTATGATCTGGTGTTGGGTTAAAACTTTCAGAAGTGACGAGGTACCTAATCTACTATTCGACGCGAGCAAGAAGTACCGAGTGTATAACAGCGGACATTGTGCGGAAGTGCGGTATTGTGCAACGCCAACCGAGCTTAGGAATATACGCAACAAAGCTGTTTCATAACGCCAGCCCATTGCAGTAAGTGTTCAAGCTACACGTGAAATAATATAAAGTTTCGGCTGCACCTAGGTACCGTACCTCATCAACATCAGAGTTTGCTTGCGGTTGGAAATAGCAACCGTCTCCGAGGCGCGCCACCGTGTACCGCACCGCACCGCACCGCACCGGCACCGCACCGCACCCATCATCAACAGCCTGAAGACGTCCACTGCTGGACATAAGCCTCCCCCAGAGTGCGCCACCTCGAGCGGCTGCTCGCCTCCTGCATCCATCGGCTCCCCGCGGCTCTCACCAGATCGTCGGTCCACCGAGTGGGGGGCCGGCCAACGGTTCTGTTCGGAACGGATCGGTATCAGTTCTAAGAGCTATGTGGCCTGCCCATTGCCATTTCAACTTGCTAATTCTAAGAGCTATATCGGTCGCTTTAGTTCTCCTGCAGATCACCTCGTTCCGGAGCTTACTCCGTCTTACTAATGAGGCCGACAGTAAGAGACCATGTCTCAGTTCCATAAGTCATCACTGGCAACACACACTGATTGAAAACCTTCGTTTTCAGGCTCTGCGGTATTTTGGACGAAAAGATAGGACGAAGCTTCTCGAACGCTGCCCAGCCGAGTTGGAGTCTTCGTGCCACCTCTTTGTCGAAGTTGGAACTACATAATTACCACAATTAATTGACATATTTATTTATTTATTTATTAATATGTCGGGATATAAGCGGAATAGCAACATCGTGGTATGAGCAGCAAAAGCAACATCAAAACTGGTCGCAATCGGGTATTGCGTCACATTCTACCTGCAACGCCCCGCCACTGAACAAGTATAAAAGGAGTGGTCGACCGGCGCTCGAGGCATTCGTCGTTCGACTCTGGACGTGAACACAAGTCGTAGAAATCGTGATAGTCATTGTTACTATTTGAGTGAAATCGTTAATGATAAAATGAATAATAATTATCACCGTGAAGTTTCTTGGAGCTTCTTCTTTACGGGTGTAATCGAAGCTCCGGATCAGTTTCTATTTGATGATCTATGATGAACTTGATTGAAATACAGTGATTAGTGATTTATGATTGCAGTTGCAATAACGTAACAACTCCGTCGTAGGTAATATCCTACATCAGAAGTGGGATCAGAACTTCTATCAGCCCACTGATGTTTTTTTAGATCTGAAGTATTTCCTGGTGGTGGAATTGTTGAAACCGGAAGTCCATTATTTGTCAACTTTGTCTGGCGTTTCTGCGCTGTGAATTTGAAGCTGCAATGTAAGGAGATCTTACCATGAAGAAAAATGATGCGATTTGACAAGTGAAATGGAAGCAGAAATAAAACAGGCATAGTTTCGGCATGGCATGGCTGGCTGTTTGAAGCTGGTGGAAGGGGCGGTGTCAATATGGCGGCTGCCGGGTTGGCCATGGCGGGCTGGCTCGCTGACTGACAACACATCCGTTACACAAGTATCCAAGTAATGATGTGTGGTTGGTTGGGAACTGGTGTTTCTGCCTTGTACATGAACCATGTTGGTAAAAATGCTAAATCTGGTGAGTCGTTCAATGTTGTATTTGAATTTTACTGATTTATTGTGTAGTGGAAAACCTTTGATAGCAGTCAGTTTGTTGAAGGCTGTCCGAGCTGATTGATGATGGGTGTGGCTATGTTAGTATATAGTCTGGTCTTCTTTTCGTGTAATTAATTGGTCAGCCATGGTGTCGGTAGTTTTAGGCTGCCCAAAGGGTTCTGACTGTTTCTAGCTTCTAAATATCTAGCGACCATAGGTGGGTCCGACAGCTTAGCGTACCTCCTGAGGTGTGATAGTAATCGGTTGCAAATGCCACTTATTGTAGTTGTCGCCAGTCCAAGTAGTGACCGCAGTGAAACGTTATTTGAATTTAGCTTTACCGATTGCTAAGAACAGCTAGTCCATTTTCTCCATAAAACGCTACAATCGTAGTCATATGATCTAACTTTTGAGATCGGCTTAGGTTATGATGGGACTGGCATACCCTAATGGATAAAAGTCCCTAAATAAAATAAAGATTTAAAAAAAAAAAAAAAAAAAACTTTTGAGATCAAGACTTGTACTCTCGTGTGCTTATATCTTTACAGATTGACATCATCAGCAGATTGTAACAGTTGCTGTGTGACTGCAGTGAAGGAAAATTGCTGGTGTATGTCTGCGCTACTGTGGCTGTTACTGTATATTGGCTGCTGAGCCAAGTGGCGCACGCTGTAGAACGAAGCTAAGTACCATTTGAAATATGTAATGAGGAATATAATTTGTCATTTGTGGATGACGTCACGTTGCTAATGTGTCTCGAACTAGTACGTATCAACAACTGCTATACTGTTTTACCAGCTGCCTTTTTAGTTTCAACACTTTAGTCTATTTGGTGTTTAAATGATGATTCACTGTAAAAATTCCTGGTTATAGACTCTGTAGCGAAGACCAGTCAGGATGACTCTGCATTCCCGCGGGGCAGCCCGTGAGCAGAGTCGTTTGCTGGAGCTAAGTGATAAGATGTTTTTCCGTTTGACTGTTGTAATTGGTGAGATTTTGATCTATATGAATAAGGTCGTTCAAGGGTATTTGGTCTTTGGTGTTCTAAATTGAGGAATGGATGTTAGCTTCGGGATTCTTTAATAGTTTGAAAGAACGTAGTGAGTAGTTAATATTTTTTTAGTTTGGCAGACATTCACCGAAAGTAGAAAATGAGTTGAGATTATGTTTGAAACTGTATCTTTTCAGTGATGACGATAAACAAGCCTAGGTAACTTTTGGATAGGCTAAGCCTAATTGCCGTGAGCTTAAACATCGAATCGATGGCTTGTCTATTTTAGACATTGATGACAATGACCATGGTAGCCGTGTAAATTAACATGTTGGGGAAGGACCACCATGTAGTTCCAAGCGGGAGACTGGTGAATCATTGACTGAAACATAATTGAGTCACAACTGACTGTAGTATAAGGAATTTTGGTAGGGGTTTCCAAGAGTTCCTAGTTAATAGAGGCAACTAGACTTTGACATGACTTGTGTTATTTATTATTTATTATGATTGTTTTAACTAGATTATGTACAGTCGGGTCCAACCTTGGTAGTCTTGGGATGACTGGTCATTGTTGCTGGGTCAAGTTAGACAGTTTCTAAGATATCGCTTGCTAGCGTGATATTTACTAGTTAATGTTGGTGACCATGACAGTTTAGAATCTTATATTAGGCAAAGTTGTTTGTTGGAGCTATTAAGTATAAACCGCGAAAGTGAACAGAGTTTTCTTGTTCATATTTATCAAACTGTACAATAAAAGAGATACTGAGATTTATGTTCGTTTAAAAGCTGGCGTAGCTGTAGTAGGTGGCAAGGTTGATCTTTATCAATAAGTTCCCTCAATAGTGCGTAGTTATCAGTCTTTTTCAATATTGTGGAATCTCTGTATTGTTTAATGTAGACCCTCGGTATTTAAGAGGTTGTTCCTCGCTTAGTTTGTGTTTTTGGAGAGTGCAGGCGATACCAAAAGGAGAATATAAAATTGGTATAGAAATGGAGCTAGCTGAACGTAGGCAAGGATCATTGGAGATGACTAATTATCCAATTTGTAAAGATTTGAGTTTAAAGAAATTCACGTGGTAAATTCGTTCCTGTTCAATTGCTTATTTGCATTCCACAATATTGTTTACAGGTGTACGATGTTTCGGGTTCCGTACCCAAGGGGTGAGACGGACCCTGTTACTAGGGCTTTCCTGTCCCGTCTGTCGCCGAGCTGTCTCGTGAGCTGTGATGGTTGGACGGTTGAGTTTTTTTTATGATGGATGATGTATTGCGGTTGCCGCTGTAGCAACGGGTGCTGAAGGGCAGAATAATGTGGGTGTTTGGGGGCTCCCATGCAGCGGACGTGGTTTTTTTTGCTCGTTGAACAGATGAGTCATGGATGGCGCTGCTTTAGTTAAATACTAGTTCCAGTATCAGTTCAGTTAATTATAATAGTGAACAGGACTGTCATGAGAACTTCAATAAGAGCCACTTTTAGTCTTCTTAAAATTAACTGAACAGTAGTAAGACTTTTGTCGGAGGACAAGATGTATTGAGTAATTTGAAGTTTAAGAAATTCTATTGAATCAGGTGTATCCTCATGAAAGTTCATCTTAAATATAAAATAATGCAAGAAGGTATTTTGAGATATTTTAGAAACATTTATTGTCAGACATTAATAAATTAAGTCATTTCGAGTTTCAGACATAAAGGTTTCAGCTATTACAATACAAAGACGTTCTGACATCAGACATTTCGAGATTAGGTTCTAACAAAGAGTAGGTGGTCATGTAAGTGAGAGAGTAATTTTGATGCTGTAGGAGCCGCAAAGTTGAGTGGTTCACTGGTGCTCGTAACGTGAGGCTTGGTCGAGTTAAGCTTAGAGACAGGACTTCATAGATGATTCTTTTATGCTAATATATAATTTCCCTTCTGGGTCATTAATTATAATGTAATGGAACACTTATTTATGTTGCAGATTCATAGAAGTGAAGTTGTTGGTCAGAGTTGGCCGAACGGAACATAATGATGACTTTTGTTCTCCATAAATTGATAAAGTTGATAACACATGAATCATGCGTGACGTAACATCCTTACAAGAGGCGCCATCTGTTTCCGTTTATTTGAGTTGTGCGAACAATGTGATCCAAGTAAAGGTACTACGAGTGAAAGACTGAGGTGATCCAAGTTGAAACTGGTTGAGTGGTTAAATGATGGGTGAGCGAAATCTGGTCCAGTGAATTAACTGAAGAGATGAGTTTGAAAAAATAATATAGGCACCGGCCCAGTTTTTACTGAAGGGTGAATAGTTAAACACCAAACAACCGATCAAGTTCTATAACTAAAGAGATACTGAGTGCGTATCTGAAGGGTCTATATGACCGGACCATAAGTTGTACTTATCTGAAGGGTCTATATGACTGGACCAGATGTTGTACTTATCCGAAGGGTTAATTTTAACTGGGCCAGGCGTTGTATCTGTAGGGTCTATGATGACCGGACCAGACGTTGTAATCTGAAGGGTCAACAATGACCGGACCAGGCTTTAGTAGGTGTTTATTGGGCATTTCAAAACAAACTTCAAAAACCAGTGGGCATTTCAAAACAGATTTTCCATACATATCGATGTCACTCTTCAAACACAATTGTTTTAAACCAATTGGTCATTTCAGAACACATTTTTCCAATAATGAGCTCACTTCGTGTTCACTCAGTTCGTTCATTATTGGAAAAAGGTATGCTGAAATAACCAATTGGTTTAAAACAATTGTGTTTGAAGAGTGACATCGATATGTATGGAAAATCTGTTTTGAAATGCCCATTGGTTTTTGGAGTGTGTTTTGTCTGCCCAATAATTTCTGTTGTATTGCGCTTCTCGAACAATATAATTTAATTTATTATCAACATGTCAAAAAAAGCTCGATGACTAGAAAGGTTTGAGTTAAATACGTCTCCAATATAAATATTTCGCCTTGATTGAGTTTCGATAATATTTCAAAATGAGCTCACCTCATGTTCACTCTGTTCATTCGTTATTAGAAAAACAGTGTTCCGAAATGCCCAATTGGTTTTAAACCAGATTTTTGAATAGTCACACCAATATGTTTTAATTAAAGCACACATAGGTTTTGAATTATCTGTTCTGTAATACTCGTTATTTATTGAAATATGGTTCAGTTTTATTTATGTTTTCAAAAGCCCAATAGGTTTTGAGTGGTTCGCGTGAAATGCGCCTCCAATATAAATATTTCGCCTTGTTTGAGTATACATAATGTTTCAGATTGGTAGTATTAGGTAGACCTTACTCATAGTTTTTTTTTCAAATAAAAACCAGTTGTTTTATTTTCACCAAGCAACTTTGTTCAAGCAATGTATCGTCTAGGCTGATTTGCTTGTGTTGTTCACTCATACTAATTATTTACGAATTACTAAACACCTAGAGATTGCAGCTCCTCCTCATAGTGAGAGTAATAAAATATCGTAAGCAGGTATTAGATTTTGACCGTTTAGTTTTAACCATGAGGCTGTTTGCTCAAGGAACTCATTGTCTAGGTTGAATGTTCTTGCCGTACACTCGTACTTATTTCCGAGTTAGTAAGCACCTAGAGATTGCAGCTCCTTCTCATAGTGAGAGTGATAAAATATCGTAAGCAGATATTAGATTTTGACCGTTTAGTTTTAACCATGAGGCTGTTTGCTCAAGGAACTCATTGTCTAGGTTGAATGTTCTTGCCGTACACTCGTACTTATTTCCGAGTTAGTAAGCACCTAGAGATTGCAGCTCCTTCTCATAGTGAGAGTGATAAAATATCGTAAGCAGATATTAGATTTTGACTATTTAGTTTTGACCATGCGGCTGTTTGCTCAAGGCAATTCATCATCAAGGCAGATTGCTCGTGCTATTTACTCGTACTTATTTCCGAGTTACTAAGCACCTAGAGAGGATGATTCCTTCACAAGGTGAATTTGAAAGCAAATATTACGGGTTATATACTAATGTTATGTACAATACACAACGATAATATATATTTGTGTGCCATGTGTGTAAAGATCTAACACAGCATATCTACATGTTAAGGTTATATTATTGCACGTGGAGCTGAGTTAGCATTATACCGCGCAAGTACAGTCAGTTCAAAAAATACAAATACATCAATTACCCACAGACCAAGAATTTTTTCGTTTCTCCTAAGTCTATGCAATTACCAAAATGTGTAGGTAAATACTACTGAGTCTGCATAATGAGGATGATAGCTCCTAACACTTGCTGTTGTATGTATGGGCAGATACGTGTTTATTGAGATTTAAAGAGTTAAAAAGACAGTTCTTTACGTATTTTTCATGTGCTCAAATTTTAATTATGTTTATTGCAACATGAACGACATACCTACCAATTACGCTTATACAGTACTAAAGTAACTATAGTGTTAAAGATTTTCGCAGTCCCCATGCAGGCAACCGTAGCTCAATTGGTAGAGCGTCTAATTTGGTGAGTAGTTAGAAGACGTGGGCTTGAACCCCGCTGGTCGACAAAATTTTTGTAGTCTATCATTTTATTTTATTATTTGATTAGGATTCAAACAAGCACTATAAATTTAAAGAATTATGCATTGGATTGTACTTTTAAGCGTTTCATAGAGTAGCTAATAGTGAATGTTGCTGATTAGTTAATTTCATAAAACTGCCTTCGAGGATAGGTACTCTTTCCATATGTGCAAGTAAGCGAAAACTTTACTTGGAACACGAACTTGATATCATATAACAAACTTCCTTTACTCAGTATTCAAAGCGCCGACACAATTATATCAGAAAGAAATAAGTACTGTAATCTAGTAGGTTTAATATTAAACCTTATATTTATTACTATACGTTTTAACTTTGTCATTGTTATGAGATTACATTGTTGCAAAAAATGAGTGACTTAGCGTGGTTGACTGGTTGTTTAATGCTTCCATTTTCATTTTAATTTTATCGAGCGAAACAAGTGCACCTGCGATTACGGTACAACATGTAAGTAAATTGTTAGTATTCAATACTTTTCATTACAATCACTATTTATATATCTTATATGTTATATATATATATATATATATATATATATATATATATATATATATATATTTTAATCATTTTTATACATTTCATGTAACGAAATTATGTATAAGTTAATTTTGTTAACCTTCTAACGTAGATATTATTATGACAATAGATATTTTAACTAACGTTTTTCATCATCATCATCATTAACAGCCTGAAGACGTCCACTGCTGAACATAGGCCTCCCCCAGAGCACGCCACCTTGAGCGGCTGCTCGCCTCCTGCATCCATCGGCTCCCCGCGGCTTTCACCAGGTCGTCGGTAAACTAACGTTTTTACAGTGGAATAACTGACATAAACTTCAAAATATAGTTTTTTCCATATTGGTACTTAAATATTTTGTAAAACATATTTAATATATCACGTTATTTGTATGTTTACGAAATAGCTAGTTAACACGAGTTTTCACAGGATTACATCGTGGTAAATTTAAATCTTGTTTATTAATTTACTAATTTTATATTTCAGGTCGGACTATGAAACTAACAAAAAACGAGCTAAAAGAGTTGATAAATCACTGCAAGCTGTTTTGGACTCTGATGATGAGAACGAAATCCAGGTTGAAAGGTAAGCTACTATTTCAGGTACCTATTAACTGACTATAATATTTTTATTCTTTTTTCTGACTATAATTATGTACTTATTTAATTATTACGTAATATGGGAAAAGTGGTAGCAGGTAAGTGTTAAAAAACATTCACTCTAATCTAAACATTTTCCATGTTATTTATGTGGGATGAAAGATCAATTTATATTAAAATTTAATTTGAGCTCCAAGCACATAGTTTTATCTACATAAATAGCAACCGTTCTTATAGTATAGGTTAACTAAATTTTTTAGAATTTGATGTAAACACCTGTTGATTAATGTTAATATTTATTAGAATTTACTGCTTTTTCAGTTCTTACACCAATAAGAAGAAGGCGTGTGGAAAGGGCAAAAGGAAGGCGTCCTCGACTCCTGTAACCACCAAACCTCGTAATAAGGACGCTTCGAGCTGGCTCAAGGAATCCGATTCTGAATCTGACTCGGAGTCAGTACGGCGGGCACAGGAGCCTGCATCACATTTGCCATCCGTCTTGACACGCAGAGTCGCTGATGGCGTGCTACGTCGCATCACCAATCGCACTGGAGACGTGTATGTTGATTTAAAACTATATAATACTAACGATATTTTAAAATTAGCACCCAAAGATCGTTGGGAGAAAGCGGTGGTTGCACTTAAATACAGTGCAAAATTTGATAGTGCAGAGCTTACACCGCTAAGGGAATTTATAAATCAATGTAAAAAAAAATTTACTGGGGAAGGCACTTTTTATGCAGATAAAAAGTGAATTGTTGTACTATATTACCAAGCATAAAAAATAGCTGGGTTTTACACATCTATATCATCTGTTTTATCATCTTGTTTTATCTATTTTGTTGTGTGTAGGAAATAGACTTATATTATTTAAGTGACCAGTCTTTTTAACAACTTTATAAAAAGTAACATGGCTATAGATACACTCAATTTAATGCGTATTTAATTTGCATCATTATTTTATTTTATACGGGAGAAGCTTTTGAGTTAGTCATTCCATAAAATTATTAAAATCATGTCTAATCGAGCAGTATATTGCTCAGTTTGCGATATATCCATTAAAAGTAAAGCATTTTCGGCACATTTGCGAAGTAATGTTCATAAAAATAATAGTACTGTTCAATTAAGTGATGGCATTGAAAAAATAGATAGCGCTTTTCGTAGCCGTATAGCATCATATCGAGTTTTTGAGAATTCTACGGATACGGCCAGCAGCTCAACGTTGAAAATGCCAGCAGAGTTTTTGCTGCAGCTGCGAACCCGTGTGCGCAGTCTGCTCGACGCTAGACGAGCTACGTATAACTCAATCAAAGCAAATTTTGAACTATTCGCGGAGTTTTCTTTACCGAAAAGCGATACTCTAGAAATCAAATCTTTTGCTACCGAAAATATAGTTATTCATCAGAATTATGATTTTAATGATATATACTCAAAAGTTTCTCGTAGTATATGTAAAAAAGTAGACGATTTTGAAGAAAGAGATAGTGGATGGGCTTTTATAAAAAATCTATATTTGGAAGTCAATATTAATAAGTACAATCCTTTGAGATCTTCAGGGTTTATTGAGTTACCGAAATGTATAAAATATAAACGTGCATGCATTAACATTCAAAATTCAGATAATTTTTGTTTTTTATATTGCATTATCGCAGCACTATTTCCAGCAAAAAATAATGCTCATAGAACTTCTTCATATCCTCATTTTGATGGAATTCTCAATATAAATAATATGACGTTTCCAGTAAGTTTTAATGACATTAAAATTTTTGAAAAAAATAATAGGAATATCAGTATTAACATCTATGCTCTCAAGAACAATGCGAGTGTTGTGGGTCCTTTGTACAAAACAATTAATAGAAGGAAACACCACATCAACTTATTGATGTTAGAAAAAGGTAACCGAACTCATTATTGTTTAATTACAGATTTAAGTAAATTACTTAGATCCCAACTAACAAAACACCATGGGAAAGTGTATTTCTGTGATGAGTGTATGCTATTTTTTAGTACTGAAAAAAAGTTAGACTGTCATGTGTGCAGTGGTATAGCAACAATTTTACCCGATAAAGGCACTCTTATACAGTTTAAGCATTACGAACGAATGCAGGATATGCCTTTTGTTGTATATGCTGATTTCGAATCTTTATTACAACCTAACAGTAGTGAAACCGAGTCTAGTACATGTAACACAACTACATTACAGAAGCATGTGCCTGCAGCTTTTGCTTATTACATTGTTTGTTCATACAATAGCTCTCTCAGTAGATATGTTAATTATCGTGGAAGAGATTGCGTAGATGTCTTTTTGAAGAACCTTCGATCAGATATAGCCAAGGTACATGCAACAACCACTAAATGTGTTCCAATAATTTTTACCGACGAAAATTTAAAACAGTTTACAGATTCAAAATATTGCTTTCTTTGTAATACACTACTATTCGATGATAAAGTTAGGGATCATTGTCACTTAACGGGAAAATATCGTGGTGCTACTCATTCATACTGCAACATTCGATTTAAGCTACCGAAGTTTATTCCCGTATTCTTTCATAACTTGTCCGGTTACGACTGTCATTTGTTCATTCGCCAACTAGGAGAATTACCTGGTAGAATCAAAGTTATAGCAAAAACAAAAGAAAATTACATATCGTTCACTAAATTCTTCGTTACCAATCAGGAAGAATATATACCAGTTCGTTTTGTAGACACCTTGAAATTTTTAGGTTCAAGTTTAGAAAAACTGGTGATGGATCTGGACAAAAAAGATTTTATTCATTTGTCACGTTTTTTCCCTTTAAGCAATCATTTTAGTTTGTTGAAACGTAAAGGTATCTACCCGTATGAGTACATGAATAGTTGGAATTCTTATGAAGAAAAGAAACTGCCACCACGTGATTGCTTTTTTAATTACTTGCGTGATGAAGTAGTATCAGAATTAGATTATGCTCATGCACAACGCGTTTGGGATACATTTAATTTAAAAAACTTGGGAGAGTATACAGATTTATATCTTAAAACAGACGTTATTTTGCTAGCCGATATTTTTGAAAACTTTCGCAAAACCTGCAGGAGAAATTATCGGTTAGATCCAGCTTTTTACATGACGGCTCCAAGTTTAAGTTTTGATGCTATGTTACTTAAAACGAAAGTTAAGCTACAACTTATTGATGACTTAGAGATAATTAGAATGATTCAAAAGGGAACCCGTGGTGGCGTTTCGTTGTGTTCTACCAGGTACTCGTTCTCAAATAATCGATACCTCGCCACTTACAATAACACTGTTCCTGAGAGTTATTTGTTATATATAGATTGTAATAACCTATATGGTTATGCAATGTGTGCATGTTTACCGTATTCAGATTTTAGATTACTGAATGCAATTGAAATGGCTGCACTTGATATTTCTTCCGTACCAAACGATTTTGAATATGGTTACATTCTAGAAGTAGATTTGGAATACCCCGAATACTTGCATGATTTACATAACGATATTCCATTTTGCCCTCAAAAATATACACCACTGGGTTCAAACACTGCCAAACTAATCCCAAACTTGTATGATAAATTTAATTATGTGATACATTATGTTCACTTAAAAACATGTTTAAAACATGGATTGATATTGAAAAAAATACATAGAGTAATACAATTTAAACAAAGTCCGTTCCTTAAAGAATATATAGATTTGAATACCGAATTACGACAGCGTGCTATATCAGCTTTTGAAGTAAATTTCTACAAATTGCTTAATAACAGTATTTTCGGCAAAACCTTGGAGAATACTGAAAAAAGACTCGATGTAAAGTTGGTTAATAAATGGAGAGACGAAAGTAACAAAACTAAAAAACAATTTACTGCTGAGCAACTAATAGCGAGACCAAATTATCATAGTTCTACTATATTTACCGAAAACTTTGTTGCCATTCAAATGAAACCAGAAACCGTAGTCCTAGATAAACCAATTTATATAGGATTTACTGTTTTAGAAGTATCAAAAAGTCATATGTATGACTTTCATTACTCTGTAATGAAACCTTTTTATGGTTCAAAATTAAAACTTTGTTATACAGACACCGACAGTTTTCTTTACTCCATCCACACAGAAGATGTCTATCAAGATATAAAAACAAAATTTTATCATTATTTCGATACTAGTAATTTTCCTGAACCTAACCCATATAATATAATACCTTGCAACAAACGAGTCCCAGGCTTATTTAAAGACGAATTAGGTGGTCAACTTATTACAGAGTTTGTAGGATTAAGGTCTAAACTATATTGCATTAAAACTCAAGATAAAGAATTAAAAAAAGCTAAAGGTGTAAAAAAACATGTTGTGAATGGCTTAGATTTTGCAGATTATAACGAAGTTCTGTTACAGAATAAAGTTAAACGAAAAAGTAACATAATATTTAAATCTCTCAAGCATGAAATATTCACACAAAAAATTAACAAAGTAGCATTGTCCTCTAATGATGACAAGCGAATTTTGTTAGGAAACAAGATATCAACATTATCGTGGGGTCACAAATCATTGTTTTAGCTTCCCATTATCTTCATTTTTATTTACGTGAATGAAAATTATAGCTTCTTGTTGTGTTTATATTGAATCTGAGTTTAATTTTGCAACTCTAAATATTACATAAAAAATATTTAATGTAGACCTGAACTTCTAGCACTGTTTTTATTTACTACCTAACATTATGTTCAATAACAAATTTTTCAACTCATATATCTATACAAATATTATGTTTGATTACCATCAAAAAGTGTTAAACAGACTGGTCCTCATTTATTAGGTAGGTACGAAAAATGTTTATCAACCACATAACTGTTGTAATAAAAATATTCTTATACTTATCTCCATAAGTAGGTTGTCACCAACTTAATAATACTTACCCACTCTATTAGCTGATATAATGATGATGATGATGATAACGTATATAATTGATTTAATTTAGAAGTTTATTTTGTGTTTGTATTCGTATATGTTTTAAAATAATTTTTAGTAATAGCATATTCAGGTATAAAAAGTTATAATTTGATGATTATAATAGGTAGTCTAGTTGTAGTAGTTTCGAATAATTAGTTGTATTAAATAAAGTGGGGTTTCTCTTGAATTTTTACGTTATACAGATGTAAAGTTGTCATTTTTGATACTGTTGTAATAGGTAGGTAGTTTAGTTGAAATAGCTTTGTACCTATAATCTTTTAATCGTATGTAATAAAATTAATTTTCTCCTAATGTTGCGTAATTATCTTCATTTATAGTATTGGTGTTTTTATCGTTGTAATAAGTAACCTAGATATGCATAGTTTTGTACAATTACTTATGAAATAAAATGGTTTTTCTCTATATTTTATTTGTTTTATTATAATATTAAGTATGTACCTTACGAACATATAAGTTTTTGATTGGTTGGAACTTAAAATCTATAAACGCCTATATTTTATTTATGATCACTCTAGCTCAATAGTTCTATGCATTTTTCTATAGGCAATCAGATCAACCACAAAATTAAATGATGTCTGTCTACATATACCTACATACCTTATTAAGTAGGTTGATAGATAGGTAGGTACCTAATAATGTTTGTAATATCATTTATCACATTTTAATAATTTAATCAATATTATAAAAAGCAGGTTCAGACAAGTCAATTTCCGTAACCTTGCGCTAGGTATCAGTTTACATCATGCATGACTGTTTGTGCTGCTATTTGCACTTTTATACATGAAATGAATGAAAATATTCATTCAATACGATTCCACGCTTAGAAACAGTTGTTATTTGTTGTATTCCTGTGATCAAATAATTAAACCACCATCATGTCGGTAAGTTGCTAAACCAAACTTTTAATAATCACAATAAATTTAATATTGGTATTTATATATTGTCTTGAAATATTATTGTTTTATTGTTTCAGTCCCGTACAGTCTGTGACTCTGGCGAATTTTTCCAAGATGCTCAGGACCTGCTAGCTGGATTTGACGAAGACTTCCCGGAGTTCGCCCGTAAACAGCGGGATCCAAAAGGATCATTAAAGTCACGACGCAGCAAGACAATAAAAAGCCCTAAACTACAAACATCCTCATACGTAATCAATAGACAGCCTAAAAAGGGAATCCGTTTAATTAAGATAAGCGTATATGACTTATCGCAACAAATGAGCGGAGATGAAAATGAAGACAGTGAAAGTGTAATTTTAAGTGCTCAATACGTAATATCGGAACCAGTGGATGAAATTATGGACCAAACAGAAAGTTTAATAAATAAAATTTCAAAAAAGTTGTGTGGCTATAATTTGTAAGTAGATAAAAATAGTACCTGATGTAAATATAGTTAGTTAGATTAAATATTAAAATAGAATTATTTTTTAAATAGGTAGAAATAGGTATCTAAACTACTAAAACATAATGATTAAATAAACAAAAATATCGTAGATTGTAATTTTAGTGTAAATAGTTAGACTATAAATATTGTTAGGTACTTATACGAAGTCATTTGATGTTATGAAAATAATTATACATTATAATTTTTAGATGTTTTTAATAAATGTGGGTCTACATACCTACTGAATAAAGATAAATAAATAATTTCATTGTATAACTAATTAAATTAAGAAATAAAAATCATTTATGTATTTAAATTAATTTATTGAAAATAAAAGCTACAATTTATATATTGATATTTTAGTGTTTTATTACAACCATGATAAGCATTTAACAATATTTGATATTATTAAAGTAAAAACATAAATATAGTTGATAATTATAATAAATCCGAATTTTACGTAATTATTTATTAAACAATGAGAATTTGTGAATATGATTTTCATCCATCCATTTTTTAATACATATAACATTTTTCAATGCACATTGTTTAATATGGTTTACACACGACAAAGAGTTATTTAGATCAAAATTGCAAAACAACATAAATAATTTAGGACAGCCTTTTTCTCCTATATCAGTAACTTTACAGTTAGCACCAAGTTCTTTAATCCATTTCATTTTTTCCAAACCTTTGCATAATATATTTTTGTTAGTTAAATACGGTTTAATAATACGTTTGAATTCTCTATAATCAACAAATCCATCGCTCCAGTAAATGCCTCGGTTGTTTTCTACCCATCTCACTTGCTTCTTTTCTTCTTTTGTTAAATAATTATACGAGTAGGGTGGTTTTACTAAAAATGTTTGAGTATATTCTGCAGATAAAATTGCTAATTCCTTGATGATAAACGTATTTTTGGAATCTTTGAACCCTTGCAGATCTACAATAATTGTATCGGAATTCATGTTATTTTCTTTACTAGATTACTTAAAGGTTTATATTCTACTACACAGTCGTTAAGAATGAGGCAATATGCAGATGTATGGGCGGGTATCTCTTTATTACTCTCGAGCTCTACGCGCACATTTACCACAGGGCCTGATTTTATGTTATCACTTTGTCTAGAGCAATCAATTACAAATAACGGTGCTTTATTTTCAAATTCCGATGTGGACAGCAAGGGTTCTGTCTTGCGAGCGTAATAAGACTGTTGAAATCTGACATATTGTTCATATAATATAGCGTATTTGTGATCAGTAAAATTAACTTCAAAACTTTCATACGGGAAGTATGTAGAATTAAGATACACTTTGACATCGCGTAAATTACAGTGATCGAATTGTGACATATCTTTATCACCTTGATTTTTTCTATTAGTCTGTAAACCTACAATTACGTATCTAGGTTTTTCAATTTGTGTTGAAGTTTTAATAGACCACGTATGTTTTGTTGTTTGAGGTAATAAGGGATACTCATACAGATCCCAATTTCTATATACTAACAGAAGCGCTCTATCTTTTTCTAAGAGTCTTAGTAAATTTATTTTTTCTCTGTCTGATACTTTAACGTGCGGTACACGCCATACTATTTTACGGATTTCAACACCTTCCAGAACTTCCCCAGTATTCAGTTTCAAAGCATTCAAGTCTGTATTGCTGCGTAAGAGTATCAACTCATGTTTACAGTTAATTATGACTTTTTTAAAATCTTCAGCAAAACCGAGTATATTACTGAGTGGTATTGAAGCTGAAAAATTTCCTTCATGCTTTGTACCATCGATATCCCAAGCCCAGGATTTGGACACTTTTGATTCACTGTCACTCATTGATATTAAAGATTTAATCGTTGTAGTTATTCCGGCGTTTTTAATTTTATCTATTTCCACTCCATTAAGTTCGTATCGAATGTCTTGAAAAAGGTAAAGTAAAGAGTTATTTGTGAAATCAATACTTGTTACCTTCTGTTTTGTATCTTTTTTAAAAACATTCACAACTCCTTCTAAATAAAGAGTACTGGCTGATGGTAGCACGTACAAATCCTGCTGATTGATTGGTATGCGGATTTCATCATTTCTGTTAAAACTTGTTACATAAGGTTTGTATGAATGATATTCAACACCATCGATGGTATTATCGTAGGCAGGAGTACTTGTTATATCTAAAATATTCATTTTAGTAATCCAATTAGTTTGAGATATTTTTTATTTTCTTTAGTTATTTTTATTTTCGGTTTAGATGTTCCTTTGAGGATTGTGCGATTAGCACTAATAGGTTTCGATACAGGGCTCACGTATTTATTGTAGTTAATCATTTTCTTTTAAGATGTAAATAAAGTTGAATCTCTTCACCACGTAAGTTAACTAAATTATTATTTACATCTAACACTCTAATATTTATAGTGCTGATAGTTTTTTGATTAACAGGAAAGTAAACGATGTTTTTAGGTATTTCAATGATACGGTATCCAGGCGGTACGTTAGGCGCAAATTCGTGAATAATATGACTTGATTTTCCATTAATATACGATCCACTCACTATATCACATTCGATCCTCACCACGGTTGTTGACAAAATGTTAACTGGAAGCTGTGATTCGTGCAATATATTAGCTTTCAAAGTCTGTTTACCAAATCCCAATAACACACCAAGAGAATTTTCTTTTTCAAAATGTATATCTTTTGTACAAAATATAAAAGTTTTCAATGTATTATTGTTACAATATAGTCTTAAGGTTGCACCATTTACCTTATTTTTTATGAAATCACTAATATCTTGAAGTTCATATGCTCCTTCAGGTATTTCTATGACTTCATTAAATCCATAATTAAATTTATTATTTTTCTTATCAATGTTCGGAACAGAGTTAAAAGTTGACAAACACAAAAGAGCACATTCATATTCACCGTCAAGTTGTAAAGCAGGAGAATAGTTTGTTGATAAAATTGATGTGTTACCAGTTACAGACAGTGTGAATGACATTATAGGAATGATAAAAATAATACGGTTACTTACATTTTATACATTTTTATTAAGAATATTCTGCAGATATTTTTGTAAAATTGCGTTTGGGTTTTTCCAGTAATCTTCTAGGTATTTCAAACATAAATGACCGCAAATGTATGAGTTGAAACCTTGATATTTGCAATAGTTATAAGTTACACCCATATTTAAATATTTGATTAATTCAAGCGGAGGCTTTAAATTACCAAAGCTGTCGAAATACTCACAATAATCTAAAAACTTTACATAGGCTACCCAATGTGTCCCCTCGTTGGCAACACTATCTAAATTCACGATTGCACATTCAATGACTAACGGTCTTTTAGGTAATTTATCTCTCATATATACACCTCTAAAATAAGGCACATGATCAACAGCATATTTAAGAATATCTATGTTAGTGAGGGCGTGATTAGGTAGCTTTTGCATTAGTTTTTTGATTTTACAAATAACCCATTACCTGTTTTATAAGGTTTTATATATAAGCCTTTACCCAAAGCGATAGATTCCATCGCTTTATTGTGTCGTTGAGACTCTTGTAAGTTACGTTGCGAGGATTTATAGTCGTTCACAGTTTTTGCAATGCCTGCGGCGCCGCCAGCCAACGTGCCTAAAGCAGAGAGTCCAGCAAATATAGGTATTAATGGTAGAATACCACCGGTTTTTGGTAACGGTATAATGCGTGGTAAATGAATTTTTTTATTTTTACATTTTACCAGCTTCTTAGCTGCTGTATAGGCTAATTTTATTGCTGTTGTAATATTTTTTGGTTTTAACTTCTTCAAACGAGAGTGTATCCTAGTAACAACATTTTGAAATGATTTAACTCCAGCTCCATGTTTCAGCTTAGTTTTCATTACTTTGCTAACCAACCAGGATGCTAGTTTCTCTCCCTTTCCTGCATCGTTAGATTTAACTCTCTGTTTTGCCATATGTAATAATTCTAAATCTGCTTTATGACGATCTTCTAGATTATTATATTTAGAGTATGCAATATCGTGTTGCATGCAAGCTTCATCCAAACTGTTTATCCCTCTGTCACCACGCAGTAATCTTTCCTTTAGTTTGGTACCAGGTCCACAATAATTATAACCAGGCAAATGTAATTCAAATGGTAATTTATTTATCAAACTATTAATAAGTCCTCCACCTTGCATAACTAAAATGCTAATGCAAAGGTTCCTCTATAACTCAATTTTTATACTTTATATAATAACTCGTTTATCAATCCAACTGTTCTCACTATCATGCAATCCTAACCATTTTACAAACAATTTGTCTCCTTTTTTCCTAATGATTTTTTCGATTAGGTACAAATTTGGATAATTCGTTTTTTGCAATTCTTGTTCATAAAATGTTCCCAATATTGGTTGTTTATTTAAATCTTCAATTAAGTAAGTAATAGGTGAAGTACGCCTAATTTTACTAATTTTAAACAATTCTGTGGACCAGTTAGGCGTATAACCTTTCTCAAAACAACCTTTAAATTTGCTGATTCTTACGTAGTCGCCAATTTTAAGTTTGCTTCTTTGCTTGTTAAATATAAGCTGTGATTTTCTTATGTTATTCTTGACAACTTCTTCGTTTTCTTTACAAACTTCAATTGGTTTATGTTTTGTAATGCGATGTTTTGAGCTGTTGTAAGATTTCAAAATACTGTCTAAAGGTTTGCCAATCCATCTGTAATTACCGTTTAAGCTAAAACTTTTATATAATCGGCATTTCAAAGTTCTGATTAATCTTTCAACAATTGAAGCTTTTTTAACTGAATAGGATGAATAATGATTAATATTAAATGACTGCATTAGCTTCATGAATACAGCGTTGTAAAACTCTGTGCCTTTATCAGTTTGTAAGTGTACCGGATCACGATGAGTTCGAACTAAAAGGTTTTTAAATGCATTCGCCACTTCAGACTTGGTTTTAGTCTTTACTGGAACTGCCCATGAAAATTTTGAAAAACAGTCTATCACCACTAATATGAATCTAAAACCATTATTGTATTTTTTCAAATTTTGCATGTCTATCAAATCTGCTTGCCACAAATCATCAATTCCTTTTAATATAACAGGTCGCCGAATAAAATTTTTTCTTGCTTCTTTATGAATTTCGTTTACGATGTCTTGTTTACTCATTATGCTTTGGATTTTATTATTTTTTCCAATTCAGATTTGGTGTAATAGTTTTGCTTAAAACTACTTATGAAGATTTGAATATCGTTTTTTATTAAGTCCAGTAAATCTTTAACTTCTTTTTTTGTGTAAAGAGTTTTAGTTATTTTATCTACGTATTCTTTATTAACAGCATCACTGCTAGACAACGGAGATTTGATACCAGTCAACCTTGCAGACTTTAAATCAAAATCACCGTTTTCTTTCTTCGTTAAAGTCTTATCAAAAATATCAAAGAATTCTGAGAAGCGCAATCGTTTATGTATATGATGGCCAAATTTATCTACGTTCATTTTAACCGAACCTCTAGCCTTTATTAATTAAGATCAAATGAAACAATTTTGATAGTTATGTCTTATTTATTTATTATACCACTTTCACGTAGCTCTTCAACAATCGATATGATTTCATTATCCAACCCAGTGTTACCAGCATTTCGAGAGGCGATTAATAGTTTTAATCTATCGACTAATTCATTAGGATTGTCCCAATAAACATAATCTACATTCTCATTCCACTTTTTTAATAGCGGCAGACCCCCTCCATGGCAGCTACTATCAGTACTCGCAGAAACTTTCCGTAATTTAAATAACGGTTTTATAATAGTTAAGTATTTTCGTCCTCTGTTACTTCGTATTGGTTTACTCGGATCATAATCTCTCCTGTGTACATTAGTGTCCAACAACATACTTTTATAATTCATTTTATCATCTTGAGTTACTAACTGTAATTTTGGTACTTTTTTAAATAACAGTTCATTTAGTCCGGATGTTCTTTTGTATTTATGACCTCCAACTTGTATATAATCATCAGTAGCAAGCACACGTGTCAAGCCCATCATAAGTTTTCCACGTTCATTTCTCACACCAAAGGGGATGTCATTAAAAACTTCTGAAGACAGAGACCATGATGATGCATCAATTTTCTCTCCAGAATCAGCTGATTTAAATGATGTATCGTATGTTACGTTTTCCATTTCATCATTATCAGACTGCTCTAAATCAGAAACACTGTTATCTGAATCGGAAATTTCAGTTTTGTTTTTGTAATCAGATGTTCTAATATTAGGTTCTCTCTTCCTCATAGTTTCGTTGGTTTCGTTTGTTTCGTTTGATGTATCTAACTTATTTGAATTGAACTCGGACGTCTTTTCTTGATTAGAATATGATGCCTTTGAATTGATAGCCATTTGGTTTAAGGGTTTAATAATTGGCTTAAAAAATTTGTTTAAAACTTGATCATTTTCTGTATCTATAGCCTTTATTTTGCGATATTTTCTTTTAACAGCTTCTGCAGCACTTATTATTTTCCTTTTAAGGTCTTTCTCCATTATATTATTATAGAAACTTGAAACACGTATTTACTTTTGTACTGCCATGTGTTAAATGATTTAGTATAAAATAAATACTTATATTTATTTTAACTGAATACAGCAAACGTATCAAAATTTTTTCTGTACCTACCATTATTTTTTTCGCTGTCTTTACAAATCACTAAGTAACTGTGAGATTCTGACCATATTTTTGAACACATGTTTTTGAATTCAAACCATGTCATATCTGTACTTACATGTTCATCATAAACATGTTTTAAATTTATATCATCTTGCTTAAATAAAACTATTAGATTTGCATTATCTCTAACTAACTGCTTAGGTATTTTAGTATACGACTGGTTCAAATAAAAACAGTCTATGATTTTATGTCGTCCCATTGCAAAGTAATCTCGCATATTATT
Source organism: Ennomos quercinarius (assembly GCA_910589525.2). NCBI lineage: Eukaryota > Metazoa > Arthropoda > Insecta > Lepidoptera > Geometridae > Ennomos > Ennomos quercinarius. Next base: position 160,935 of record OU342496.1, read on the forward strand.
TTGGTTTTCACATGCAACATCATCAAATATTATTATAGAATGAGGTTTCGCTTCTTGTGGACTACGAACTTCTTCATTTTCCTGATACTTGATAAATGATGTATTTGGCACCATTTCAATAACTTTTTCTAAAAATACGTACTTAGGTTGATAAAGAGTTTTGGAATAAACATATACATTTTTATATCGCAACCCATTTTCATGTAAGAGTAGACCCACCATTAAATTAGTTTTTCCACAGTTCGACGGGCCGCTAATTAAACATCGTATCGTATTAGGTAAAAGTTTACCGTGACGATAACTTTTATTTTTTAATTCTCCATATATTTTGTCAACTTGCAGTGATTGAATTTGTTTTACGAACTTCATTGTTATTAAAGCTAAGAATGTTCAGAAAACAATGAGCACGCGTTTCGATTCACTATCATTATATAGGTACCCATATATAATTGGTAAACGTTCACAATGTATGTGTAAGTAATATTGCAGAACATAGTTTATGGTGAGTGAACACAGTTAACACACCCAGTTCAAACGCTTTGAACAAACGATTATTGGTCATTTCAAAACACACTTCAAAAACCAATGGGCATTTCAAAACAGATTTTCCATACATATCGATGTCACTCTTCAAACACAATTTTTTAAACCAATTGGTCAGCACACATTTCTCCAATAATTAACGAACTGAGTGAACACGAAGTGAGCTCATTATTGGAAAAATGTGTACTGAAATGACCAATTGGTTTAAAAAAATTGTGTTTGAAGAGTGACATCGATATGTATGGAAAATCTGTTTTGAAATGCCCACTGGTTTTTGAAGTTTGTTTTGAAATGCCCAATAATCACCTACTGGCTTTATATCTGAAGGGTCAATGATGACCGGACCAGACGTTGTAATCTGAAGGGTCAACGATGACCGGACCAGGCATTATATCTGAAGGGTCAATGATGACCAGACCAGATGTTTTATCTGAAGGGTCATAGATGACCGGACCAGATTGTATAACGTGAGACTACGCGAACGAGGACGTTCGCACGTCAGAATGGCCGTGTCGGGATATAAGCGGAATAGCAACATCGTGGTATGAGCAGCAAAAGCAACATCAAAACTGGTCGCAATCGGGTATTGCGTCACATTCTACCTGCAACGCCCCGCCACTGAACAAGTATAAAAGGAGTGGTCGACCGGCGCTCGAGGCATTCGTCGTTCGACTCTGGACGTGAACACAAGTCGTAGAAATCGTGATAGTCATTGTTACTATTTGAGTGAAATCGTTAATGATAAAATGAATAATAATTATCACCGTTAAGTTTCTTGGAGCTTCTTCTTTACGGGTGTAATCGAAGCTCCGGATCAGTTTCTATTTGATGATCTATGATGAACTTGATTGAAATACAGTGATTAGTGATTTATGATTGCAGTTGCAATAACGTAACAACTCCGTCGTAGGTAATATCCTACAAATATATAGGCACACAAAACAAATTACAATATTTGTCGACACCTTCGAGAGTATCGTTCCCAACAAAAACCGGTATAGGTGGAACATGAGCATTAGACATGATCGTCGTCTTGTCCTTATTCATCTTAAGACCAACCTTCTGGGAGACTCTACTGAGGTCGTTGAGCATGTGCTGAGGTCCTCGAGCCATTCCGCCATTATGACTATATCATCGGCAAAATGAAGGTTAGTGATGTACTCGGTATTTATGCTGATGCCAGATCCTTCCCAGTGGGATGTTCCCACTCCAAGAGCTTAAAGACGTCCTCCAATGCGTTTGTGAACAGTTTCGGAGAAAAAACGTCTCCATGTCTCACGCCTTTTTGCAATTGGATTTGTTCCGTACAGTCCAGTAGTCAGACTGACATAGTGGCCTTAGTGTACAAACACTTCAACACTTCGATATACCTATAGTCAATTTGGCATCTCTGCTACAGCACCGTCCAAGTCTCCATTGAACCGAAGGCTTTCACATAGTCCACAAACGCTAGGCATAACGACCCATTATACTCTTCGGTCTTCTGTATAATCTGGCGTAGCGTATGGATGTGGTCTATGGTGCTAAAGCCTTTTCGGCTTGTTCGGGAGGCTGGAATTCATCAAACCAACCTGCGTGCGAGACGATTTGTAATGACTCTCGAAAAAAGCACACATGATTCAAGAGCGAGATGCGCCTAGAGTTCTTCATTAAGGTGTTATCGTCTTTTTTGAAGAAGAGCACCACCACCCTCTTGTACCATGCCTCTAGCGTTGTACCTTCAAGGATGACAGAATTAAATAACTTCTAGAGGACTAAAAGTTCCAGTCTACCACCCGCTCTCAGAAGTTCGGTTGTAACTCCATCTTCACCTGGTGCCTTGTTGTTTTTAAGCTGTTTGAGGGCCATTCTAATCTCGTACAGGCTGACGTCCGGGATATCTTCGGTATAGTGTCGGACTAATTTGGCTCTGGTGTCCTGAGCTGTGTTAGTAGCGGGATTACGTGTCGAGGTGTATAACTGTCCATAGAAGTTCTCGATCTCTCTTAAAATCTCAGACTTGGATGAAATGACGCTACCATTTTCAGTCTTCAGTTTTGTCATTTGGCGTTGCTCAATAGACGAATCCTTTACGAACACTTTAGTTTAGAGCCTTGGTTCCGCTCAATTTTGATCTCAATACGTGAGGTACCTACTAAGAGCACGCAAGTCGTGTCGCAAGGAACTCCAGATTCGTCTATTGAGTTCACAGTAGGCTGACATATCAACTGAAGACTGTAGCTTCATTTCACTCTAGTCTGCCATTAGTTCAAGAGTTTTTCTGAGAGTTTCTGAAACTCTTCTTTCGGCGTTGTGTCTTAAAGAATTTCGATCACAGAGACATCATCGAATATGTGCTTCTTGGTCGTCATGATGAAGTCTATCTCATTTTTGGTGGAACTATCGGGGATTATCTAAGTCCACTTCCTGGATGGCCGCTTCTCGTAGAAGGGGTTCATCTTGAAGAGATCCTCTTTCTCCATGAAGTCAGCCAGCCTCTGTCTTCGAGGGTTCCGCTGCCCGTATCGAAATGGCCCCACTCTCAGCTCATGAAATGAAATGAAATGAAATGAAACGAAACGAAACGAAATGAAATGAAATAAAAAGTTACTTTATTGCCTTTTTATCATACTCATCGCTATTCCTTGTGCCCAACTTCGCCGCAACCACTTCGATACAAATATTAAACACAGGAGACGTCTGTTTATTATGTCCACTTCCAAGCGAACATTCCCAAGGCACAGGATGTATTACTTATACCTACCACTTTATACTGTCTGGATATACCGGATGTTGCCTTGGATTCTCCCCATACTTGTAGAGTTCCTTGTAATACATATCAAGGATGATGATGAAACACAAATAGCCCGTAGGAGGCCTTTGTGTGGGGTGTGTGGAGCGCCCTCACATCATCAGTCCGGAAAGCTTAGGTCTACTGCTGAGCATTGAACACAGACCAACGCCACTAAGGATGCTTATCATAGGAAGGATTTGCCATAATCACCACGCTTGGCAAGCAAGGAACGCCATAAACAGGGTGATTCTACAATTTTTACAAAACTTACTGTGTGTTTTAAATGAGGTCGCACACACGTTTGGTTTTATTTTTAGACAATTATTATTTTTTACAGATACTAGGTATTATTCTTTTCATTCGATTCTTGTGTAAGTGCAGTAGATCAATCTCTGTAAATATTGTGGGGATGCAAATCAACACCCAGTAGTGTACATACCTATAGTGTAAAGCCCTATTCAAACGGGCGCGTTATTCGTACTGCTGTAGGTAGTGGTATACCGCGCAGGATTTCGCCCGGATATTTTGTATGAAGTTTCGCTCAAGTTTCGCTCTAGCCGCGGAACTTCAATACAAAAATAAGTTTCGCTCAAGTTTCGCTCTAGCCGCGGAACTTCAATACAAAAATACCGCGCCTAATTTACCGCTACCTACAGCGGTACGAATAACGCGCTGGTTTGGATAGAGCTTTATGCTCATCTCATAGACCTAATAAATGTTTTTAGCACATCACCATATAGAAAAGGTAAATACCTAAAGGTTAGTGTAGTGTAATGAAATAAAATTCGGTTTTAGAAACATGTTTTTATTTTAAAATATCAATTTTATTTATAGCTCTATTTATTACCTTAACAATATTTAATATTTACATTTGTGATATACTTAAATTAGTAAGTATGACAATAATTTATAACGCAACGAGCTGCTTACTTTACAGTGGTTGTATTTATACTAGTGAGCATATCAACCAATCAGTCAACTATACATATAAATAAAATGCTTTATCTTGAACGACTGACAACGTGCAGCCCGAACCTCTGGACTTAGAGACGTGGTATTTGGAAGGTATCTTATGGCGTAGGAGTGTACTAAGGCATTTTTTGTAAATTTGGAAAATTCAATTCAATGATAATGTCAGAAAACTGCGAGCAAGCTGCAGGGTACATAAAAACCTATTCAAACCGGCGCGTTATCCTGTACCGCCTGCGGTAGCAAAATCTGAGTGGGGACGCGATAATCCTACTGTTCACACACAAGTGAATTTCACTGTGGCTAGAAGATATCCCTTTGGGTAGCGGAACTTAATTGTCAGGGTTTGGCCCCATAGTAAAATTTGTTCACATTGATGAGTACTATGACCCCTAGGTACTAAACTGTTTTGGGACAAAATGTAACATGGTGTGAAAGTTATATCAATCGATTCTTCTATCACTAGAACTTCTGAACATACTCTACATATTATATGTTTTATGTTACAGCTATTTTGGGGATCTTGACCAAACGAACGAAGTAAACGAAAGCTCTGCTTTAACTCGTCGTTTTTGCTTTACGCATTTTTCAACTTTTCAATAATATTTGGCAGGAACATTGGGTACTCGATTCTAAACCAGTATTTCAAATATGAGCAAAATCGACCAAAAGGTTGTTGAGATGTAAAGCTGTAGCTTGAGTGCGGGACAATATGTCTCGAACTCCGGCTGCGGCTCGATTAACTCAATAGAGTACTATAATGAATATCACATCATACCGTGGCCCCAGTGGTGTGAGATTAATGCCCATTTTTACCAAAGATTCCTAAACTACACTCTAACTAGGAATCCCTTTGGCTAAGGGCCCGTAGATTTGACCCTTACCTAAATTCGTTTTCACAGCACTGAGTGACACTTAAATTGCAAAGTGACAGTTTATTCTTTTCTATGGTTTCCGGAAACCGTACGTTGCCAATTTTCGTTATTATATTTATATATTTTAGAGAATAATCGTCAAAAATACAAGCAACATGCTTTATTGATATTAGCTTAAAATTTAGAGATCTTTAGTGAAAACGGGCATAAGATCACTCCATTGCTTTCCGTGGATACCGTAAAAGCCGGGTAAGGGCTGTCTAGAAAAAGGGTAACAGCATATTCCACATACTTTAAAATGAAGGTTTTGTTTGTTGGATTTCGGTGTTGAAAATATAGTATTTTTGCGTACTATATATTTCTATCAACAGTATCTATATAGTACGCAGACTCAAAATACAGTACAATGCTACTACACTATACCACTACATTATAGTACGGTTGGCAACCCTATACTATACCACGTGCGACCGCGGAACTTGTTTCGCCTTAAGCGAAAAATACCATGTACCTAGTCGGTGAAAGTTTCCCTCTAGCCTCAGATAACCTACGGTAGCCTACGGAAGTACCGCGCGGGATCCAGTACGGTATTTACCGCTACCCACAGCGGTAGCGGATACCATACTTATTTGAATAGGCCTTAATATTATTCTACGAACCAGCACGCGGCCGACCGACGCAGGTAAGCGTCCACTGTGCACTGGTCACGCGGCGCCGCGCTGCCGTGCGGTCGACGGCGATATTATGCCGCGTCGGAGCGCGGCTTGTATTGGGACATTCGGGGTTCGCCATGGGCCGCGGCCACCCGTCTACCAACGTACACCCTCTTACCACTTTCGAGATTGTACAATGCAATAATTGTACGAATAAATAACACCCATCATAATCATTGCATAAAATGTACATAATTTAAATGATATTTTACAGTTACAAAGTAAAGTATAAACCCATTCTGTTAAATTATTTTCTACACATTTGCTCAAAAAATGCATTTACAAAGCCTGTATACATTGTTCGAAAGTTAAACATTACGCACCATACAACGGAGCGTGCGGTAAAATAAGTACTCTCACCTAAGTACCTATTTTACCGTATCCTCCGTCGTATAGCGCCGTGCGTAACCTTTACAACTTTTTTTAAATTTCCATTAAAAATATATAAGAATTACACCAAAGAGTTTCACATAACGAGAATAAATGAGCTGAATGATCGAACCTCCTTGGAAGCGTTTTTGACTTGCGTTGCGTTTTTTTCACTACTGCAGATAAAATGAAACTAAAGATGTAGTTCTAATTTTCACCACACGCGCGTGGCGCCATTTGAATTGAAAATGCGTGCCATTAAAATGGCGCGTATTTTCAAGTCAAATCTAATATGTATGTATGTATGTATAAATCTAATATGAAAATGGGCTAAAGCCCATTTTGATATTAGATTAGAAACATCAAAGATTGTTTGTTGCGACTTGCCCACTAATAAACAAAAGTTTGTTTCATTACCTCTTGTACTGTTTTCTCGCAAATGTGTTGAAAACCGTTGTATGATACACGTGCGGAAATTGGTTTCTACAAACTCGTGACTATGGTAAGCCCTCGACTTCGTCTCGGGCTTACATTTGTCTACTCGTTGGTAAAAAACAACTTACCGCCCTAATATCATAAATAACTATTACTGCTGATTTAATATTAAAATTATGTCAAAAATACTTTAGGTATGTTCTACTTACAATTACTTATGTATTACTCATATTAAATATTAACATACAAATTTTTATGTGTACACCTATATACATGATACTTTGCGAGTGAAATCGTATCTTTTAAAACGCCTGATGTGATTCATTAAATCATTAGGTATTCTTTTACATGATTTATTTATTTATATGCCCTAGCATAATAATAGAATAACAATAACCAGAAGTCGTGATATCGTGAACATGGGATTCCAGAGGTAGATTCCTCTACAAAATGCCACTATATTTATTTTATTTTGTTTCGACAACGAAAACGCCACTTTATATAAAAAAGGTTAAATGTTTTGAAACAAAAGTTGTTTTCATTTTAACGGTGTGTTAAAATGGTCTAAAGGTACAATTGATTCAATCAATCTTTTAATTATATCAAAAGGCTCTTTATTTTTATCTCCTCATTGTGCAGCAACTAAACATTGTAATTTTTCCTAAAAGTTGTTTTGTCAAAATAATTATATAATTATACTCCAATTATTTTTATTAAGAATTGTAACAATCTCAGATCGACATATTTATTCTGATGGAAACAGCGAACCTACACACGAAGTATAGAAATAAAATACTGGAAGATAATTAGGTACAAAAAGTGCACTTTCTACTTTTGAGTTCATCTATTTTTAGGAAATTCTAAGAACACAGAAGCCTAACCGAAGTACGAAGCCTAAATGCGTAGGATGTAAGTAATGTCCATAAAATATTACAATGGTGGATGGCACAGGCACCTGGCACACTCGATATCAACAAAAAAAAATCAAAAGCACTCACGAAGTAGTTGAGTTCTTCAGATAAATTAAAGATAACAACGTTGCATGTCGGCACTACGCGTACTAGAGAAGCTAGTTCAGATGTTATAGGGAGTAGACAACGCTTGGTTCGATGCGTGGCGGTGACGGTGGCCTCCAGTGCGGCCCCGGAGCGGACCGGGAGCGGGCGCTGCGTGTTGCACGCGGTCGTGACGTCACAATGGCAAGTCGTTGTCGACGTCCAGCTTGCGCCGCACCCACTGCATGACCGCCTCCTGCGACAAGACGACGTCGTAAACACGTGCACCTTGCACTATACCCAAACATGACAGGTATCCATAGTATGGGCGGACGGGGTCATTGATTCGATGATCTGATGATAATAGATGTAACAACGAAAACAACGGACTCAAAAAGTTCGAAGAAGTCTATTTGTTAAGTTCTTCATAAGATTATTGTGATGTAAATTAATAAAAAGAATCAAACCTTAAGAAGAAGTCGTAGAGAATTTAATTTACCGAAACGCAGAATTTAGATCTATAATTTTATCTCACGTAGCAACAGTTCGGTAGTTTTTTACGTAGTTACAATATTTTATGAATAGTGCTCTATAGTACAGACAAAAACACATTATTTTACTTATATATAATATTGTAGATGCCAAGTTGCTGATAATAGCTTAATAACACCTTTTTCCTATTTAGTAGTGTTGAAAATATTTATTAAGTCATTAAAGTAAAAATAGAAGTAAGTTAGTTAAACCAAATAGCCATAAGCTATATAACCAAAACCCCAATCGTTAGTAAAGTGCCAAACCATTCAGTACTCACATGAGACGCGTAAGGAAAACGCCACTCTTCGGCGCAGCCAGAGGTGTTGGGAGTAATATAGGGACTCTGGGGACAATCATGTGGGGACAAATGTGGGAACATACGAGTGCGTGCGAAAATCGGGATGAAAGCGAAACTCTAGAAAATGCATGCTTTAGGTTTAACAACGTTATATATTTCTGTTGCACAAAATTATCTTGTAAAAAAGATTCATAACGAAGAGGTGCCAAGTATGAGTCACATGAAAGTTTGTGGTATTTGTGTCTTTTCTGGCTACCAAAAAGCTTGAGGTATTTCTGAAAAGAAAAAAAAAACTAAGGAAATAAAGCATTTTAGAAAATAAATGTGAAAAAAAAAACACGAAATGAAAAAATGGCTACATGTACAAAATATTATAGCTCTATTTCTCAGTATGTTTCAATAGGTTTGTGGTTTTATTAGACTGAGCTCTTAAAACACCAATACAAGTTATTACAATTAATATGGGTTTTATGTTAACAGAAAAGAGGCAACCACGAGTGCGTCAGATAAAAAAAGGAGATATGAGTCACATAGGGGGAGCCTCAGTGCTAAAACAAATGGTTGAAGCACTAGCGCTCTCCCTATGTGACGCACATTCAGCACATCACATAGGAGAGAATGAGTGTGTTAAACAGAGAGAATGGAAGTTGAAAAATGTGCGTCATATGTGACGTCATGACGTATCAAATGTGAAGAATGGGAGTATGTTAGACAAGGAGGTAGGAGTGTGTTAGACAAGGAGGTAGGAGTGCATCAGTCGTGGTGGTGGTCCAGGTGCGCGTTGTCCGTGTAGTCGTCGTAGTCCCTGGGGGGGTCCAGGTCCGCCCCCGCGCCCTCGTACTCGTCACCTCCCTCTCCCCCCTCTTCCTCCCCGCTGTCGCCCGCGCCCCCCACGCCCCCCGCGCCCTCCTCGCGCGGCAACTCCGGCACCGACTCCTTGCACACACCACATGCAACCCACACTACACTACCGCAACATCACAGCAACTTGCAACCGATTTCGCAACAAGCCCGTTCACGTCGATGGTAAGGCTGTCATTGCGGTTATTTGTTAAAGTTGGGATATTTATGCTCATCTGCACTAACGTCTCTTAAAATACTGCTTAGCTAAAGGTGGCTCCACACCATCCAATCTGCTGGAATCGCGGTCAATCGACCCGCAGCACGCCTCCACACGATGCGATTTGACTGATTGAGTTGACAAATCGTGTTGCAGTTTGTATGGTGTGTAGAGTACTTAAGAAACACTATCCCCCGTTCTTGTATATTTGTTAAATTTGCGTTAACTTGCACACCAAGTACTGAACACTCAATGGTTGCCTATTGATCATCGGCTGTTTTCAACAAACGAGCGTACGGTATTTGGTGATTTGGTTTAACACAAGTTTGACAAACGCACGAGGATCGGGGACTAGAGAGATAAGTGTGAACTAAGGAGCTGTCAAACTTTAATGCAGACGGAAATTACTGTTACGAATAAATCAAAAACACGTTTATTATCACACTAATATTATAATTAATATAGGTATCATTAAGAGTCGATACTCGTTTTAGTAAGAATTAAGTACCATGGTTATCATTATTTGTAGAGCATTAGAATAATTTCGGTGCCACAACCTATATATATGACAAGTGGTGTGCGTACCTTGGAGGGTCTCCATCCACAGCCGGGCAGGGGCAGACCGTCGGGACCGAGCGGACACGGCGCGTCCAGGCCGGGCACACCCTGCTCGCCCTTGTCTCCCTTATCTCCTTTGCGGCCACGCTTGCCCACGGGACCCTGCACACAGCACGGGGTGAGTGGTTGTATACTGGAACCAGCGGGCGGTTAGTGAACATGCGCGACCGGGAGCAAGCCAGGCGGGTGAGGCGAGAGCGGACGCATCCGAAGCGCTTAGCGGTTTCTAACTTACGGGTTCTCCTTTGTAGCCTTTATCGCCCTTGGGTCCCTACACAGAAAACATATCGAGTTACTTTCGCGAACGAACGACGCGAAGGGGCTCCGCGGGTTTCACCTCGCTACTGACCTCTTGTCCCGGAATGCCGTCGGTTCCCTGAAAGTTGATCGTATGATGGGTGATTATTCTTAGAAACGCAACGCGAGAAAGGTCCACCTGAGATCGGTAGGATAAGAGTTAAGGCACATACTGGCAGTCCGGGGTCGCCCCTCTCGCCCTTGGAGCCCGGCTCGCCTTGCGCACCCTGCGTGACACGGCACAAGTGAGTGACACACAACAAACACTTGGAACAGATCAACAACGGTAAGGGTGCGGTGGACACTCACCTTCATGCCATCGAGTCCCGGCGGGCCCTGCGGAACAACAAACGTGTGAGCGAGCGCTCTGGTCGCGGCGCATGCAGGCCACCGTCTCGGAGGCAAATCAAACTCCATTGTGCACGGCATGCAATTATTTTATTTACCTTCAAAATAATTTTGTAAACAACAATATGCTCTCCAGGTGTATGGTACAAATGACGACTTTCGTTTCTCATACAAAAACTAAATTCTTAAAATTAGCTTACGCGGTACTAGTAGTTGATATAGAGACGGGAACGTGAAATAGTTAAAATTACAATAGTCACATTATGATTTTTTGATAATTACAGTAAATATTATGTAGATATAACAATTTTTTTCTTAATTCTAGAAGTAGTAGTAAATATAATATAGATAGATACTTACATTATCATTCATGTCGTTGATGATATTGATAGATTACAATGATTCATAGAAAGTAACGCAAAATTATTGTTTTATAAGAATTAGATTAGACTTACTAATAAGTACACCTAAGAAGTAGAAGAAAGAATATTTTTGTACATTATGTAAGGTTTCTTCTTGAGAAGCTTCATTATAACAATTTGCGATCTCTAGGCATCATCAATTGATCATTCAATAATTTATAATTGATGTAATTTTAACAAAACACACTTTTTATGTTTGACACGTAAGTTACAATTTCAATAAGTTGGAATTTATTTTATTTCTTTTTATAATGAAGACTTTACAGTTGTTGAGTTTCCAGAACCGAAAATGAAAATGTATGTTTGTAATGCATTTAGAAATTTTCTATATAGTGGAGGGAACTGATGAGCAGCCACACATCTTAGATATCTTGCAAAAGGATGGCCGATCCTCGTGACAAGATTGTCCTACAAGAGTAATCGTTATTTAGGTAGAAAAATTACATATTACCTGATCAAACTGATGGTTTTTTGTCGGTTGAACATAAACACTCCGGGGCAAAAATCGGCCAGGTCAATTGCAAATAGCTAGAAAAGAAACTAGATGTAATTACTATGACGTCAGGCAACCATATCCACAGAAAGCGTGATGCTATCATATATGATATATGGATCTAGAAAATAATGAGACGAACGCTAGACGTTCAGCAAATACGATGGTCCATCACTATGATAAAATATATTGGTGGATCTATAGACCTACTCAATACTTAATAATTTATTGTAAACATATGTACATATTTATTATGTAATACAGGTGGTATGTATGTGTGCGCAATACATAATTATGACCCCATTAGGGTATACACAATAGGTTAGGTGATGACCAGGCCGATCCATTAAATAAAATCTACAAATACCTTAGGATGTACAACGAAAATATTCTGGGTCTGTGGATGGATCACATTCCGTAGACGTAATAAACAAGCAAGCTTAGTAGACGTCAGCATTATGTCAACACAGTAGATTAACACGATCAGTAAATAAATACTATGGCACCATATTTGATAAAAAGTATTATACTAAACGCCTAGTGTTCGCTTGAGTCGCACGGCGACGCTTCACATAAAGGCAGGCAAGGAGCCGTGCGGTTGTGAGGCGGACGCGCAGGGGGCGCCCCTCGAGCGGCGGCTGACCGCGCGTTAGCTGACGCGGCGCCGGACGGTTTCCCGCTCGCTGTGTGCGTCCACCCCAACCTGCCGCTGTGAACGCTGCGTGCTAGCAAGTAAGTCACCTTGCGGGCGATAGGTAGCTACCCTTTAGGTTAAATCGAATCGAACCCATTAGCTATCTTCCAAAGATTAATACATTAATTAAATTGAGTACATAATCTTGGAAATGTAAACAGTAAAACAATGCCTGTAACTGGTTTTGTGTGCAGTGAGAAGGATTGTTAGCAATCCAATCGACGCGATATCCACTTGGCGGTTGTTGCCCGGTGCATGCCGTCACTGTTGTCACTGATACTGGTACGTACCTAATGACGAACCAGTTGAGATTTTAGTTTAAAAAGCCAATGTTTACGTTACGATTTCACTCTTTATGTCGCCAGCACAAGGTACATAAATATTAAATATACATATATTCAATGTAACTTTGATAAACATTGATATTATTATTTTGTTCGACCGGTGTGGCTTTGTCATCGACGGACGTCGCGTTCTCTCGCCTTATACAACACAAGTGTAATTATTTCAACAACAGGAAAATAGCGATTGGCTAGAATAAATTATTTACAGGACCGTTTTTTCATTAACAATTAGGCCTTTACACTAGAGAGAGCTTAATTTAAATAGGACGTGACAATAGGGGCACATTATATACATATATTAACACGAGTGTTCTGCCATAATAGGAAAGCGCACATTTATCAATAACGCATCATTGCTTTTGCTACCATCGCATCAGTACGTAGGGTACTGTTATAGTATTCTGTGGCATCGGCGGGAACTACTACTGACCTACGTAATGAGATGAATGAGGTATCACTTACAGAGTACTTGGCGCCGGCGTAGAAGTACTTATCTAGTCTGTGGCACAGGACAACTTGTTCAAATAATACGGTCAATAATTATAGAGTCTGTTCATCGTCTTTCCTTCACCCTCGTATAGGCATATGGATGGCACACACGAAAAAATCAATGTACCTATATAATAAAACGTAACGTGTGGCCGTGCGGTTTCAGCATAAAAATAGTACCACCCCATCTATTCCCGAGGGTGCCGGCTATAAAGGGAATATCCAGGGAATGAATTAGGTAGGTCCAACTTAGGTAGGTCCAACTTCGACAAAGAGGTGGCGCGAAGAATCCAACTCGGCTGGGCAGCGTTCGGGAAGCTTCGTCCTATCTTTTCGTCCAAAATACCGCAGAGCCTGAAAACGAAAGTTTTCAATCAGTGTGTGTTGCCAGTGATGACTTATGGAACTGAGACATGGTCTCTTACTGTTGGCCTCATTAGTAAGCTCAAAGTCGCGCAGCGAGCTATGGAGCGAGCTATGCTCGGTGTTTCCCTGCGAGATAAGCTCCGGAACGAGGAGATCCGCAGGAGAACTAAAGTGACCGATATAGCTCTTAGAGTTAGTAAGTTGAAGTGGCAATGGGCGGGCCACATCGCTCGTAGAACTGACAACCGATGGGGAAGAAAGGTTCTCGAGTGGCGACCACGAACCGGAAGACGCAGCGTGGGCCGGCCCCCCACTCGGTGGACCGACGACCTGGTGAAAGCCGCGGGGAGCCGATGGATGCAGGAGGCGAGCAGCCGCTCAAGGTGGCGTGCTCTGGGGGAGGCCTATGTTCAGCAGTGGACGTCTTCAGGCTGTTAATGATTTAATGATGAGCAGCATCGATCACCAAGGCGCCTGGAAAGCGTGGGGATCATTACAACCCAACTCCTAAAGGGAAGGCAGCAGACTGATAGCAAAATATGTGAAGTCCGATTTACAAGAAGTGTAATACTGGGCGGCCTTATCACTAAAAGCGATCTCGTCCAGGCAACCTTTGAGTAAAGAGGACATCGAAGTTGTAAAGTATTGGCCGCAAATAACGGTGGATCGGATCAGCCAAGTCGAGCTTCATCATAAGCGCTACTGTGTTGTCAGTAGGTAAGTCTGTACAACAGGACAGGTTGTCGGCGAGAGTTTCAAAGCAGGTCAGACAACACATGTCAGCGGTTTCTCTACCTGTCCGCTGTAACTGGTTCAAACGTCATCTTACCGCTGATACGCTCTTTTTTTAACTGACGTCACAATAGTAGAAGCTTGAAGATTCGACTATAATTATGTATTCTAAGTTCGTCAGGTCTGTCTGACCGTCTGAATCCATTATTTTATCTATGTTTACCGAATTCTCCAGATTTAGATTTCTGAACTGATTTATTTTGTAGGGTTCCGTACCCAAAAGGTAAAACGGACCTTATTACTAAGACTCCGCTGTCTGTCTGTCTGTCCGTCTGTCACCAGGCTGTATCTCATGAACCGTGATAGTTAGACAGATGCCGGTTATTTTTATTAGTCGAGGGACCCGGCGCGGCGCGCCGGGTCCCTCGTACATCTTTGAAGTTAGACATATTATACAACTTTTTAATTCTAATAAATCCTTTTCATAATTTTCCTATAGGATAGTTATTGGCAAAGATGACAAGTTGCCATTTAACGTGTCAATAATGCTGGAAACGATGCCGCGATGCTAGCAGGTTTGATGGCAGATAGGAAAATAACGCGCCTACTGATGCTACTATAATATTATGTACTAGGTGGTAGGACTTTTCTGCAAAGTTCGTCTAGGTAGGTACCACCGCTATGCCAGTTATTCTGCCGCCAAGCAGTAGTGTGCAAGCACTACTGTGTTCCGGTTTGAAGGGCATTGTAGCTAGTGAAATTACTGGGCAAATGAGACTTTATGATCTGATCATTCAGTCTAGTAATCTGATTACTAGACTGTGTGATGTCTCAGGATGACGTGTGCAGTGCAGTGTCACGCGAAACTTTATTGTTTTAAAGTTCCGAGTGACACTGCAACTGTTATGGGCGGCCGTGTTGCTTAACACCAGGTAAACGACTAGCTCGTCACATCATTATATCGCATAAAAAAAAAAAAAAAAAAAAAAAAAATGTACATTATATTTTATTTGAGGTAAATCGTGTCATAACTGTATCAGTACATCCATATTTATATTATTAACGTGATGTCTTTTTCCTTAAGCATGTTTAAGTTGATCTAAAGCATAATATTAATGATGAGATCAAGATGATTTTTCCTGGTTTGTTCACTCGTTTTTGTTCAGCAGGCAGGTGGTGCACCAAAACCTGTTGTTAAGATATTTATTGGTAATAATGATGTTTGAGTTTTCGATTTGGCATAATGACATTTGGAATGAAACTAGTTGGTATCTTCGCTAGACGGCTGCGATAGGCTCGTACGGATGGCGCGGGTGGTGACTGGCACACTGGGAGTGTGGCCCGTTTGTAATAGCTAGTGGGTTACTCGCCCAAGAGCTTTTCATGAATAGCGCAAGATGTTTGTACTGGTTGACGTCTCACACATGGAGTGAAGTAGTACGTATATTGCGATTGTACGAGGACGAAGGAGAGATAAAACGCAAATCAGCACAATTAACTATTGCTCGATTATGTACTCTAAACCTTAGCCCCACTGGCGCGGCGCGTTTGCGAAGCGGCATCGTCAGCGACGCGAAACTATTTGGTACCCATCGCTGCCCGCGGGGATCGCGGCGCAGCCGTCTATGAACACGGGCAGTGATGGGTGCCGAATGGCAGATTTTGATTTTCACTGACGTCACCCGATGCGCCGCGCAGGTGTGGCCGCAGCTTTATTTTTGACAGCATAGAGGGTTTTACACGAGTTGGAGTACAGCTAATATACAAATAGAATACATAACAAATTTTTACACGTTAAAATACTTAATAATAATACTTTTTACAACGTAATAACACTTACACCTAACATGGCTCGTTTACTTAAATCAAGTACATACAAATTTTACAATTTACAGAACAGTCGGAGCGGTGCGGTTACGGTGCAGTCAGACCCGCGCGGGTGACCGGTGGTGTCACGTGGCGTCGCGTCACGTGGGGCGGCGTGTCGGCAGTAGCACTACGTGAAGGCGAAGTCCGGCGGCCAGCGGTTCTCCTGCACCCACACCACCCGAGTTAGTACACACACACCGCATGCGGGGGGGGGGGGGACATTAGTGCGGGGAGGGGGGGGGGGGGGGAGGGGGGGGGGATACGTACCCGCGGGCCCGCCTCGCCGCGAGCCGACTCGCCCGGCAGCCCCACCGGACCCTGCGACAATTCACACGTGACGTCAGGTACAATACGCGCCACGACGCATCGCGTAATTTAACTTGTACCTTTAGGCGGTATGAAGTCTGAGGCGGGAAGAAAACTCTCTGAATAGATAAACCAACTATTGCCAATTATAGATAACTATTTCGTACACGATGTACAGGCTCCTAACCGAGGCTCGCCAAGTACAAGGCGCGTGTTGTACGCGTCGCATCTAACGGATTAGTCTACTGTATCCGCAATTGCATAGCATTTGGTTTTGTTTCATCATTATTTGTCCCACATTTTATTACCGTCTCACCTGATGGTAAGTGAAGTGGCGGTCGATGGTGGAGCATGCTTGCCCAGAAGATACCGGCGGGGTAATTACGTAAAATTTGCAACAGCAATGCAACATTAGTAGCAAAGCAACAGCAGTAGCGAAGAATACATGCTCGACACCACTATTGATGTATGACAGCAATCATCGCGCAATTTACGCCTGTTGCAAACCTGTTGCGAGTTAGGTAATACGCCCGCCGTTCACTGTAGCCTTAAACGCTCTCAGATGTAGTTGTCTCTACCTATATAGGTACTTCTCTATCAACTGAATAATCATCCGCTTCAAAACCCCCGTATACTAAGTTTGAATTGAGGTATTATCTCCAAAAGGGGGGGGACTGGGACCATGATAGCCCACAAGTTGTAAGGGCGTTACTTGAAATTGTGCGTTTCCAAACCTCCATACTAAAAAATAAATCCACTCACAAAATTGCACGTGCAATCGCTACGAGAGTAAGCAAGATACTATAAAATCATTTCTAAACACAGGTCGTTAAACTCTTTTAAACGCATTCGGCCAAGGACGAAGTTCAACCACCCAGCTGCGCTAGGGGCTATCATCGAACGTAATCTTTACATGGCATTTCTTCAATGAAAAACTATTAATTTAGAAAAGTCGTAGAAGAAACATTGTCTACCTTGGGGGAGTAGATTTACCCTCTTTTGCACTTGTGCACAAATACTTGTCTTAACGCGGGAATGGAACCCGCAGCCTCCGGGTTATGAGCCAAAGAAACGTCCTCTTAGTATTTGTATTAGTTTACAATGTAGTAGAGTGACAGCAACAAGTGTCTGCAGTGTAATGCAAGTAGTGCAACTCACCGGTAAGCCCATCGGTCCCGCGTCACCCTTCTCGCCTCTCTCGCCCTGTGTCCATACAACAACATCATAAACTGTTAAAAATTACAATAAAACTGCTACTTTTTAAATGAAGTTAAAAAGACAACGCAAAGAATCATCATCATCATCATCATCATCATCAACAACATCCTGAAGACGTCCACTGCTGAACATAGGCCTCCTCCAGGGAGCACCACTTTGAGCGGCTGCTCGCCTCCTGCATCCATCGGCTTCCCACGGTTTTCACTAGATCGTCGGTCCATCTAGTGGGGGAAAAAGAATCATAATAGCGCATTCTTTACGTACATCGTGTAATGCCTGCCATATAAACAATTATTAGTAACAATAAGGATAAAAAATAATTACATTTATGTTGCACCAGTCATCATTAATGCATGGTAATATTATTATAAATTGATATTTCCTACACGTGGAAAATAATAGAAACAAATTAAATTTAAAATACAATACATTGGAAAATCAATAGTTAAATATTCAGTTGTTATTTATCCAGGATTATTTTAGTATGCTTATGTAACTGTTCCTATTAGCTTCAAACTTATAGCGTGGAAATGTTGAACCTGATTAAACAACAGATTGTATTCAAAATTATCTAAACATGTTCTGGCTTTTAAAAATAGAATTCCTCTTTCTCTACCCGTAGATATAAGAATCTGTTCCGGGTACTAAAAAAATTACAAAGCCTTTAAAAGGGCCAAAGAAACTTGTAATAAAGCTAAAACTAGTCTACTTTTAGCGAATTATTTGAGTTTAAACAGATAGCTAACTGGAGACGGTTATTCTTTCAATGATAGTTTCCTACGAATGTATAAAGACATGTACTACGTATTCCGTGGTGTGCGTACCTATAACTTATTATGAGGTGTAGCATACGTACGTATAACATATCAAGTTGTATCATGATACGTACGTGTAACATATCAAGTTGTATCATGATACGTACGTGTAACATATCAAGTTGTATCATGATACGTACGTGTAACATATCAAGTTGTATCATGATACGTACGTGTAACATATCATGTTGTGCCGCGATACGTACGTGTAACATATTGAGTAGTGTTATTTTCCGTACGTATCATCTATCAAGTAGTGTAATGGATACGTACCGCCTTCCCCCGCGCGCCGGGCTCGCCCTTGTCCCCCTTGATGCCGGGCGGGCCGGCCACCCCGGGCGGGCCCGCCGCGCCCGGCGCGCCCGGCGGCCCGGACAGCTGCAACCACACCACTGCTGTACTACGGTGGGCAATAGTTAATAGGCAATACTCAGTAGTCAATAGTCAATAAACAATAGTCACTTGACAGTCGACAGTCAATGGTCTCGATAGTCGGTAAACAGTCAATAGTAATTTATTTATGTCAATAAAAAATAATCATCATCATTATAATCAGCCTGAAGTCGTCCACTGCTCAACGTAGGCCTCTCGCATAGAACGCCACTTCAAACGGCTGCGTGCCTCCTGCATCGGCTCTCTACGCCGCATCTTCCGGTTCGTGGTCACCACTTGAGAACTTCCCCATCGGTTGTCAGTTCTGCGAGCGAGGTGACCTGCCCGTTGCCATTTCAACTTGCCAATTCTAAGAGCTATATCGGTGATTTTAGCTCTTCTGCGGATCTCCTCATTTCGGATATTGGTATTAATAATTTATAATTTTAATAAGTGCTAAGTACCTAATGCAAATATTGTTGAAACCGTTAAATCTTTTGTTTTAATCTGTGGTATTACAAACCACAATAATACAGTTCTGTTTTAATTATATTGCTATAAATACATTTTACAATAATAATAGCAATCAAAATAACACGTTTAAATGTGACTTCATTAACCTGAAATTAATTTAAATTACAATTTGGACATTTTAGATAGCAAACATTCAAAACACAGAAAGAGGAAAATAATTTCTAGCTGTTAGTCCAATTAAAATTTTACAACTGTGATACTGTTACCTTGTTTTCTATAAATGAAGATGACAACACCTATGTTATGAACATGGCAATGTAGGTAGTTAATATGACGGTCATGTTTGGATGCACCGACCTATAGGTTCAACTGCGGGGGTCATGTCGGATAGATAGTGATAGATATCAATATTGTAACGTCATTGCTGATAAGTATAAGCTAAGTACAATATCATTTTCGAGACAAGCTCAAATAAACAGACAAACAAACAAACGGAGAAACGTAGCTATAACGGAGTATAATATACATTACAAAATACCACAATAGCACGCCAGGCAGCGCAGTGATAACATACATACGGTGCTTATCGCAACTATAATTATGTTGGTACAAAGTAAGGCGTTACTTATGATGACAGCTAACACGGTAAAATGTGCCTTAATAGCTGAGTACAAGTGCTAGTGTTCCTCGACTGACTGATCCAGCACGGCAAATTAATAGGCCACATTTCATTTACCCATTGGGACTTTCTTTGTGTAGGTGTTGTTTCGTTATAAAGTCACAATATTTTCTTAGTTGTCAAACCGAGCCTATGGTACGTAGGTATTGTGTCAACTTTTTGGATAGCATGTCAGGCGCGGGACGCTCTATCGCATGGTCACTGTCGGGAAACATAAAATACTAACGTTACTTACCATCACCTGAGATTGGCATCCAATGCACTAAGTTTGATGAAAAAAAAACAATAAAATTCTACCAATCATACACGCGAAAGTTTGTTTGTTTGTATGGTTGTTAACAGTCAGCGCTGCGGTTAAAACTGCTGAAAGTATTTTGGGGAACTTAGGTGTGTAGATTACCTTTAAGACCTGGAGTTTACGGACAATTTAACCCCAGGAGAAAAAAATGCGAAACGCAACTAGCCAAAAATGTTTTAAAATCATAATTATGTAGAGAACTTACCATTTCATGTCCGTAAAGCTCGTATCCGGTGCCATCTCCCTGCAAGTTCAACAGTGGGCATAAAGATTAACAGTTTGGACACCGACGCGATGGATGACCGCGACCATGGACGCTTATCTGTGCTGTTTCCTTAGATAGTCAAAACTGATAACGCTAATTACTGACGATTGGAGTTTACGTGAAGGGGGCACAAACAACAATATTATTACGAACTATCGTATAAATGGACATTATGTTATGGGTTATCATATCATGCAATGTCACAGCGAATTACAGAGTTGGCTGACCTACTCTTGTACACCTAATAACTTGTTGTAGCAGAAACTACTCTTGCATACCTAATAATTATGTTTCAATGTTTTAAATGTTACATTTTTGTTATTACATACTTTAATCATATTTTTAACAATATGAATTGAATAATATATTTATAATAATTTGACAAGACACAGTGTATGTACATTAATTTAGCATTTATTTTTATAATAATTTATACTAGTGTGTTCTCTGTGACAATAAATTAATTCTATTCTATTCTATTCCTACACACCAACGTGAATGTGAAATGTGAAGAGTGAAGACCCAAGTATGTAAGTTATCTATTCTAAGAATTTAATTAGCGAACACTTAACAAACTGTTCGGACAGTCACTCTAGAAAGCTAATCAAGGCATAGCTAAGCGCCATCTTATCGTCGTGAACTCGATTGTAGTGCTCAAAGGTTACCATGTTTTGTAATAATAAGATAAGAATGCGGTAGTTAAGTACTAGGTCACGATGCGGCGGTACCTGATGCCGGTATAAATAGTTACCTGTCTCCTCCTGAGCTTCCTGTACTTCTGGTCGAGAACCGCCGCCACCGCCGCCGCCACCGAGAACAACCAGCGACATGTTAGCGCAATGTCACAATAACTCATCATCATCATCAAAATTATCATTCATAGGTACTCCCATTAATACTCCCATTTATAACCCCAACTAATAGTAGAGTTTTGATAAATAGTTGGATAAGGATTTGTTTGATCACTTCTCTTCGTAATTCTTATGAATCCTAAGAATTATGAGGAATGAAGGTGTGTTTGCGCGTTATTTTGAAGCCATATCACTGCTGTAGATAGACCAATCCACAATCAATATTAGGGATCCTTATCCAACTGCTGCCAATCTCCGTATAATCATCACTTCATCTAGCTATGGAGGGGGTGACACCTCTTAACATATCCAGAACGAATACGACATGAACGAATTATCAAAGTTGTATAAAATATTATCTTCGATGCGAAAGTTTGTGTGTAAGTGTATTTGTATAATCTTTGTGCCTCAAGAGCTGCCGAAGGAAGGAAGCTACATGGAGGTGAAACACTGACGTCTGACGAAGGGCTGTTGGTGCATTTCTCCTGGCTGCATCTACCCGAGCCATCCCAGCTTTTTGACGTTATGGAGTGTGTCTGTAGGCTGCTGGCACAGGTACTCCAGTAGAATTGATGTTAGGTGTTGTCATGAACGCTTAAAGTAACGGTGACGGAGTGAGGCTTTGAGTTGCTGGCACTGCTACTCCAGTGTCACTAATGTTGCGTGTTGTCGTGAGTGTTGTGTAGTGTTGCAAGCTAGTCCCTCACCGAGTCTCCCTTGTCCCCCTTGTCGCCCTTGAGCCCCGGGTACCCGGGGGGGCCGGGGAGCCCGGGGGCCCCCAGCATGCCGGGGGAGCCCATGTCACCGTACTCGCCCTTCACGCCTTTCGGGCCTATCTCGCCCTGGATAACAACAATCATGTTATACATTGAAGAACAAATTTATACATGTGATGTCAATGAAATTTTGTCTTAGAAAGAGCTTAAGCTACTTTTTAGAGCTTGACCATAATAATGAATAGTAATCATCATCAGTTTGAAGATGTCTACTGCTCAACACAGGCCTCCCCCAAGGGGCACCACACTGACCAGCTACATGATTCTTGCATCCATTGACTCGCCACGATTTCGACCAGGTCACCGGTTTACCTTGTAGAAGTCCCCGCTCTGCATCTTTTGGTTCGTGTTCAGCACTCAAGGTTTAACCTGGGTCTTTTCATGTCAAGAGTGAATGGGCATCTCATGGGCAAACGTGCTCCACCTTAGAGAACTTCGTCACTTACCATCAGGTGAGTTGTTTTTAAATGTTTGCCCATTTTAGCATATAAAAGGGTTTAATACCAAATTATATATGTACAGTTATTTTTATTACTGAATTATAAACCTTATGATAAATATGATGAGATAATTGACAAAACAAACTATTTTTACTGCGGTTAGGTACTCACTGGTTTTCCTGGGGGCCCCTGAACACCAGCAGCACCATCTACTCCGGGGGGCCCTCGTGGCCCCACCTCGCCCTGCCGACCTGCGTTAACAAACCATCTTAGATCTACACCTTACAATATGAACATCAAGACTTCTAGTGTGGAACGAGAAGATAGTCAGTTGAAGGTTAAAGGGAAATAACTAGGTAGATATTTAAAGTTCGTCGTTGAGTCACAACAAGAAATACTAAGAAGTAAAAAGCTGTGGAAAAAGAGACGCTATTAAAAAGTGGCTTACCTGATGCATCGCTTAAAACATTACAACACAAAGGTCAAAACCGTTTCATATCCAGAATCGCGTAGTTTAATCGTTAGTCATCGTTTGTACCAAAACACCAAGACGCGTGAAATATTTGAGCGTGCGAGTAAGCATGCACCGGCGGCGGTGCGCGTGGCATGCGCATGCAGCCCCGGGGCGGTGCGAGGTGGGCATGCGAGGGGGGCAGGTGGGACGCTCGGTTACCCGCTTGCCCCGCTTGCCGCGCGTGCCGCGGTCCCCGGCGGGCCCCGGCGGGCCGCCCGCGCCGCTCTCCCCGCGCTCCCCGCGCGCGCCCGCCGCTCCTTCAACAACGCACCATCTCACCCTGTGTGCTGTGTACTGTGTGCATCTCCCTTGTACCACTAGCTAGTGCCACGCTACCCTACGCTACTCTACAGTCACGGCTTTACTAGACCACACTCGAAATCTTGATCGATTCGTAAATTATTAGCTATTTGTTGTCATCAATGACATGTAATCGAGCAAAGTAACGAGAAATGATTCAAAAATTAAGTACTATAAAAATCAATTATTCATAACAAATTCCAGCCGAGCGAGTGTCAGTGTGAATTAAAACAGATCAAAAGTTGTTACTAGTGGCATAAAATGTCACCACTTGGTCAATACGATTAATAATTGTGAACAGCAAAGCTACGTGAATTAGTAAAAAAAAACTACCGCCAAATACTAATAAACAGACTAAATTACAAAATTAATAAGTAAAAAATTAATGAATTGTAATAATTACTTTTAAGTCTAACTACTCAACATCTGCCATGCATCCAAGATAAGCAGAAAATTCATACCAGGTGGTCCAGGGGGCCCCGGAGGCCCCTCGATGATGCCCGTCGGAAATGCGTCGCCTTTTAGCGTTGTCGTGAATCCTCGTTCACCCTTGTCACCCTTATCACCCTAGAGTTTGAACAAGGACAGTTATTAGCGTTTATTTTAAAAGATCACTGGATCGCTCAGTCGTCAGTATTAGTAATTTTCTTCACGATTAGCCGTGTAATTATATAAATGTTATAGTACCTTGTGTCCAGAAGGTCCAATAGTTCCAGGTGGCCCGACGGGCCCCACCGGTCCGGGGGTACCGACCGGGCCGGATGGCCCCGCTGGTCCTGGGGGGCCCCCGCGACCGTCGTGCCCCGGCAGGCCCTCGGGTCCATGTGGCCCGGGTGACCCAGGCGGGCCTGGCTCTCCTGGCTCACCCTACACACAGTTATTTAACTAGATTTACATTTGCACAAATAAAGGTTCAAACAATAGCTTAGAGAATTTGAATACTTTAGATTATTACAAATTTTAACATAATAAAATCGGGACTTGTACAACATTCAACTGAGCGATTGTTGTTTTTAATAAAAACGATTATATCATTTCAATAAGAACGCCATGATTTTACTGACATTTTATATCATTAGAGGAATGAAAAAATGCTATAAGCACAAAATATATAAATTAATTTTACTTATTATCGACAAACGTTGGCATGCAAATATAAGTACACAACCAGTTAATTATAACAATATAACAACACAAAGCATCAAAAAGCAGAAAGCAGTTTTGACAGGTAGAGGTAGAGTTAAGAGACGAATGGTTAAATAATAATAATTATAGTCACTAGTACAATGTAAAATATACTATGTAGCGAACTAAATTGTGACTGTATCCTTGAAAAATTACTCTTGTTAGAAATGGTAGGAGAGCGTCAAAATGGAAAGACGCTATAAGTATAATTAAATTCGTTAGTGAATCAACCATTAGTATAGAAAAGCACATCATTAGTTAAATGGTATGACTTTAAGCTGAATATATACTGAGTGTAATTGAATTCATTAGCATCCTTTGAAACTAGGTACCTACTCCTGACACCGGTCACGTGTGAACCAAAATTTATGAAATTGAACGCATCGATTTGGTATTCATAGTAAATCCAAACAATGGGATTACTTACTTGCTGCAGTAAAATAAATAATTAAGAACTATTTTTAATTATGGCATAAAAGTTAATAAAAAGTATGAAAAGTACCAAAGTTATTCGTCCCAACTACATTAGGCGCCAACAAACTTCACAGCTTCCAAAATTAAATTATTCTTGTATGCACTCTGTACTCTTTAAAACCATCAATAAATGATGTAATAAATGATGTGCTCAATTTATGCTACTGAATTAAATTGCACCCTGTATTTCTTTAAGATAAATGTTGAAATGCTATTTTCAAATATTTTATTTATTGCTACAATGTAGGATATTATTGTGCAAAGAGAAGAGCTTATTCGCAGAAGAGAAGACATATACAAGCTACTCTCGCCAGGGGCCCCTGAACTGTTCCCCCTGGCGAGAGGCCCTGTAACTCCTACTAGAGGCCCTTGTGCCCCCGCCCTGAGTCCATGCACCGACCTTGAGCTGGATGATGGTCTGCGCGGAGATGTTGTGCCCCGCCGCTTGCAGCCCCTACGAGCAGCGAACTACATCAGTACAACACACAGACATGCGAGCGGACGTAACGACACATTTGATTTCAACGAGGTGTTGGTCTGTGGCGACCTTTACAATGTCACTGCACTGGGTTGGGAGACGACCAAGGAGAAGACGTTTACGGTGCGTCACGTTGAGTCCTTCTTTCACAATAATAAGTAAGGACTGTTTATAACCGCTTTGTTATTAAATATAGTTCTACCATAAACTACTCTATTATAGAGTAACTTATGGTAGAACTATTTTTTGTTCGTATTGAGAAAACTCAAGAAACTACATTTGAAAATTTTACTTTTACACCATAATATTAAGTGACGAGGTCGTGATCTTTGTTTAAACGTATTTTCTTGAGTTTCGTCAAAACGAAATAAATATAGTTCTATAATAAGAAATAGACTATTTTTTTTACATTTAGACGAAACTCAAAAAACCATGTTTAAAGAAAAATTACAATTTATCACATTTATGTGTAGATAAAGATCAAACAAGATCACTTACTATCACTTAATGTTTTCAACCTTGCATCGCTACGTCCGCAGTAGTAAACACTTAGCCAGAATAGAAGTAAAAACTACATACTTATCTATACATCGTACATAAAATATGAAATTCAGAAAAGAAGTCAAAACATTAAATTATTCAAATTAAATTACTATTATTAAGTTATTAAATCAATTAAAATGATTCAAAGAATTGTACAACTATTATTGCACTAGTAGACCCGCCCCGGCTTCGCACGGGTTCATTAAATTTACGCTCTAACCCTGTTCATGGGAAGAGGGAAGCGAAAGAGAAAAAGAGCGCCTCCCTCTTCTGATGACGGCCCATCCATTCATCCTATTCCCCTAGGTATCTGTTTCCCTTTCCCTTCTCACTTTCCTTCGACAGGATGTCTACAGACAGGGCTTCTTCTTCGGTGTCGGCTATATTTTGTCGCATCGTATGGATAGCGTCACGTAATTACCGATATCTACACAGCTCTGCACTGTGGAGGCCATTATTATCCTATACCATGAATATGACGCAAGGATTGAATCGAATAACTTCGTAATTTTTAAGGATATTGAAATAATTCTTTTACCATCGTTAATTGTCTTTTAAATAATATACAAACTTAATGGTTCTTGCGTAAAACTTTCTTCCTTATCCCTACATCCCTATCACTATCACTACATATAATCACTACATATAATAAATGTGTAAATCTGGTGCACTACGGAACATACACATAATTATACCAAATGTAATTTATTCCATAGGTTTTATTGTTCAAAAAATATCGTTTGCGCGATGCAGGCCACGCGGCTTTTTGCCCTTTTTCCATACATTATCTCATTTTATTTATATCAGCGCCATCTAGGGACTCTGATGTGTCGTTGTTTGTTTGTTACGACTGAACTCCTAAAATACTGAACTGATTTTCATGCAGGTTTCATTAATATGCTTAGAAATACCCGGCGCTTCAAATAGGATATATTAAAATTGAAATATCATTAATTTTTTTGCTCAAAAGTATTAATATTTCATTACAAAACGAAACAGAATTTCAAACAACATGGCCGCTTTATTGGGAATTTTTTTTTGGCTACTGACGGTAACTTTATGGGCACAGATTAAAGAAAAATTTTTGTCTAAGGATATGACCAAAGAGTAATATAACCGCTACTCTATGAGTTAACCTTTTTTGCTACCTATCCATAACGTAACTTTAATAGTAGTTCAACAGCCGAAAGTTCATTATAATCAATTTCCGAAGTAGGTAAATATGCAATAAACAGCGTATTGAATATATATCAAAAAAAAAAATTCAGGTTGTTTGGGGTTTCAGAGTAAATTAGATAGGTAGATAGACATACCAAAAATATTAAAGCTTACATGCTTACATAATTCAAATTTTTATTCAATTTTTCGATTAAAAGGGTTCTGGCCTTTGGATTTCTTCCTGGGTGTGATTTTACAAGCAGTAAAACTGGGTGTGGCTGCTAGAAAACCTTTTGCAGCGTTTACCAAACGGAGTCAAGTTCCAAGATGAGGTTTCATCAAAATCAGTTTTTAAAAATAAAGCCATTTCTTCATTCCTATGCAATGTAGGAATATACTATGCAGAACAAAGACAAGAGTTTCTGGAAAAACAAAGGTAGTACGATCCTTAATGCTGTGAATATTCGACAGTTTTTACATGTTCTGTATAAACCATAGACTTAGAAGTAAATAGGCCAATTCTGTGGTAGGTGCAGGCATCTTTTTAGAATGTGACACAAGTGATATCTGCTGGCTGGCTGGTTCAGCAAAAACTTAACAAGACACCTCAAACCTTAGATGTAAATGAATAAATAAGATGTAGGTTAAATAGATTTGCCTCAAAACGATATTTTTGTGCTTCTTTTGTCATACTTAATACTTTTTATTGGCAACATTATATAATATGCCCTGCAAGTATGACGAAATACCGAATACAACAGAGCATTGCAAAAATGACGCTTATTTTTTTTAGTGTAGGCTTATTTGGCGCAAGGAACTTGGACGTATATTGGCTCGGCGGAAACGGGCTACAGACCACAGCCACCGCTGGCTGTCATGCGCCACAGCCACTTTCGCAGCAGTAGCGGTGGAGTGCGACAGTCATCGGTGTTTATGTAGTCCAACGCGTGGCAACGCCGCGGGCAGCAGCTAGTTATATATATTTATATTGCTTCGTGCAACCGTTTTTTAAAACAAAAAGCATACTAAATGTTCTTCTGAAAAATTAGCTATAACCATAATAAATAGCAAAATCCGTTTAGTTTTGTTAGGGTGACGCGTGTTCAAAAGGACAGACAGACTAAATAAAAAAAAGGTTCTACTTCTATATCGATAAATAAGTGTAATGCAATCAAAATAATATTCAATAAATATACAATTTACAGATTTAGCCCAGTTACAGTTTTATTATAAAATGTATACTTAGTCAATTCATTAAAATTGTCAGTAGAATTTATTAGGATTTAATATTTTGATTCTTGATACTATACCTACACACACGCTAGGTACACCTTACAATATAAAACAAGCGCAAATGTAACTACACAACTGAAGCGGATACGTCGTACAGCGGAATAAGTGCTATACCACTTGCAACAATAAACTATTTTAAAAGCCGCAAAAAATTAGCTTTGACTCTTTCAGTTCTGTAGAAAGAAAGAGAGACAACAATAGCAGCGTGAGCGAGCAGTTTTGAAAACGTTTGTTTATTGTCGCGAGCAGCGGAGCAGTGGATGCAGGCGGTGGTAGCGGCGGCGGCGGCGGCGGTACCTTGACGGCTATGATCTCCGCGGACGTGTAGGGACTTATCTTAAAGTTGTCCACCGACCGCTTGACGCCCTGCAACCCGCACGCAATCGTCAGACTAGTATAAACCCACTGTACTTAGCGATAACCTTCCATTTTGGATGTTCAAATTCTTGTGGGTATTATCTTGTTGCGAAAGTTTATAAATACAAATGTTTAAAATTAAAAAATGAACGTCCATTAGCGGTCATTGAACCCGCTACGCGAGTCCAGCGTTGCTGCACTTACGCTTTTCTAGATAGGATGCATATTTTAAAATGCGTAACATATTCACGACTTTCACTTGTTTCTACATCTCGTGAATGAACAACTATTATGTGAAAGGTTTATTCATACTGTCTCTTCCAAAACTTCGCTTCGGCCGCCTATGACACCGGAGCTTCGTAACCAGTTACGATCGCACACATTTTTGTCCTTATACGAGGCCAGTATTTTGAGGCAAAACTTCGGATCGGAGAGGCAATTTCGGTGTTAATATAAAAATTTGTAAATGTGATTTCAAAATCCAATCGCTTAGCTACTGCTGGTGATAAGTGGGTGGTTACATCATTAATTAATTAATTGATAACGCCCAATGATCACATACGTAAATCCTGGACCCTAACTAGGATTTCCTGTATCTCTAGACCCAGGAGCTACGAGGACCATGGTCCCACAACACCCCAGACACAGAACAAGTATTTGCGCATGTTTTCCTGCGCACAAACACATGTCGCGGGAATCGAACCCGCCGCCTACGGGTTATGACCCTACCTGCTCAACCAGTTAATTAAAAATCTGAATCTGAAGTTATTTGCTGTTTTGGAAAGTGCATATTGAACAATATTGATATGATGTTCGTGTGCCAATAATTTATGTGATTAGGTAAACAGAAGTGCATAATGCATGAGTGTCGGGTTCTGGAAATTCCATCGAGTCAGAGATATATCTACAACGGCCATAGTTGTAGCGTGAGTGTGCCACATACTATGGCCATGTAGGCTGCACACTGCACAGTGTCCGGTTTATGTTAGGGTACGTGTGTGTGGGTGGAGGGATGTGTGTGTGTGTGTACCTTGACCGCGGAGAACACATCGAAGCCCGGGCTACCGTGCTCGCCTTTTTGCCCCTTGTCACCGGGCCGGCCCT
The DNA here is from genome assembly GCA_910589525.2 of Ennomos quercinarius. Taxonomy (NCBI): domain Eukaryota; kingdom Metazoa; phylum Arthropoda; class Insecta; order Lepidoptera; family Geometridae; genus Ennomos; species Ennomos quercinarius. The sequence goes on from OU342496.1 coordinate 191,071, forward strand.
GTACATACGAACAGTACAATCAAATATTTATTACATGTCAGTCATACTTCAGTAATACAAAACACATATAAACCCGATTATTAAAACACGAGATAAAATCAACCTTAAAAAGCTCCAAAATAATATTAATCATTAACTGAACTTACCGGGTCTCCTTTTGGGCCGTCCAAGCCGATTGGACCCTGCAATATAAAACAAATATTAACAAACACCATCTCAATAATATGTAGTGCCATAAAAATTGTAAAAACAAGGAAGAGGTTAATATTTGAATGAAGAAAGTTTAGTAAATAAGAAGTAGCGAAGTTAAAATTCAAACCATAGCACACACTGCCTCAACATAGATTAAGTTATCCCATGTCGTTATCATTCATTCATAGGTGTCATTCAAGACGACAGACAAGTCGTCTTGTCGTGTTTCGACATTGAAGGTTTACAACAACAGTGCTAAAGATCAACAACTTTTTAGTACTACAGAATAGATACTGTTTACATACGTGACGTCAGCAGATTAGTTTCAGTTTATTAATTTATTAATAACTAATTCCTCTAATTAACTACGACATAATGCTTTAAAACCAAACCCAAAGCGCGAAGCACAGAGACATTAAGCCAATTAAAAATAAAAATAAACAATATTTAATCCTACGTCATTATACTATTGAATGCTATGGCCTTTAGCATTTGATACTACTAAAATTTTTAGGCCACTGCCCTGCCCGGACGAGTTCCTTCTTAAATTTTTATGTTGTTATTATCATTACTACGTACGACGCATCTAATTACCAACAAGCGTGGCAGAGACTGCGCGGGCGGCGGCAGGCGGCGGGCGGGCGGTTTCTAGGCCTACGTGTGATTACTCTAACAAAAGACTTCAACGCGCGCCCTGCGCCTTCATTAGCTCGCGATGCGCTATGATATCGCTATCTTCAGATGATATTAAAACTTACTCCAGCTAGGTCATTGAAGGTATAATTATTTACTTGTACACTTCTAAATGCATGATATTTAACAATTTATTTAATGAATATACATTCACCAGTGAATTTTTTAGAATAATCTTTCTAGTCTGCTACTTTTTGTAGTTTTAGTGTGATTCTTGATGATTCAATAAATAAATAAAGAAATAAGAAAGAAATTTAATAAAATAGGAAGAAAAAAAGAACAATAAAACACTAAATAAGATAAAATCAGGTTTTATCACATGTTGGTACTTAACGATTCTTACTAAAGAGCAGTATGTCACTAATCTGAACTAGAAGGGTTGGCGCACGCGCACGGAGCCACTCATAAGGTAACCTATTTATTTATGATGGTACTAACACTGCTCCCAAAAAAGAAGGTTAAGTGAATTTATTCCAGAAAACTAACTGTTTCCTGAGGGATAGTTCAGAATACAGAATACAGAATTTATTGGTAATAAATAATTTACAAGTCAAAACATATTAAGATACAATAATTATTTTACATATTATATCTATGTAAGTATACAAAGTTCAGGAGGGCGAAGCCGCGGGCAGAAACTAGTGTTCTATTATAAGCAACACAAAACTTGTTTTAGCCTAGATGAGCTGCAGAAAGTCGCGATTGCCAAGCTTCCACGCCGCCCACCGGCAGATACCATAAGCGAACTGATAAACTAAATCCAGCATAAAGCCTTATAAAAAGCACGGCTTGTTACAGAGCCACCAACAACAAGAAGCGCACCAACACAACGTTTAGAAGCGAACTAAGGACGGCCGTCGCTGGACATTTGCAACATCATTCGTTTCTCTCGGACAAACTGCCTCCACTAAGCTAGCTATCTGGTTTAAACGCGAATATTATTGTATGTATGAAAATGTATGTATGTGAACTAGAAAAAAATGGAACCGTGAGTGCTGTGTGTTCCCTGGGAGGCTGACCTGGGGGATTCAAGGAGAGGGAGCGGGCCGTAGAAGTGGCGTATTTGTACCTAATTAATACAGTTAATACAGTGCTGCAATAGCAGAAAGGATTTTGATAAAATTTGAATATGGATGACACAATAATAATGTTCTCACGATTCTCGAACCTGCCGATTTCCTCAAAACGTTTTCCTTCACCGTTGAAAGAGCAAGAGCAAACTCCGCATAACTTGAAAGTGATGCGAGGCCGAGAGGGACTCGAACCAGGGCGCGTCGCACCGCTACCCGGTGGTACCACACCAGCCACACTCTTTTTATCATTATCAATCATCACATTATAACTACCGCTAATAAATTATTATAGTTGCTGATAATTAGGTGAGCTAGGGTTAGGTGTAATGATAATGAGATGATTCATCATAACTCAATAATGGTTATTATTATTTTGCAGGCAAAACCAAAACGTCATTAGCATTACATTTACGAGAATCGTAGGTAGTAATTTTTATTCTCAAAACGTAAATTTGCAGAACGGAAATTTTAATATCATTTGTTTTGTTTAATAACTGTGTCGATGATTCACACAAATGTTTAGTGCCAATCATTGTGTTGCCGCCTTGACTTTCCTGTATGACTTTTTTGTGGTTGTATTGTATGTTAGTGACCGAACGTGGAGTCGTTTAACTTTATGACCACCTGCGTCTATCCTTATTGGGTCTACTCGAATGTAGCTTGCATTATAATGAAGTTGCAAAAGCCCTGCGAGACACAGTGCGAGGCAAGGGGCGCGGTCTCTTACCATGAAGCCTCGCTCGCCTTTCTCTCCCTTGCTACCCTGAAACGTCACGCCGTTTAGAAACATCGTCACGCATACACACACACACACACACACTAAAATTCACTCACACACAAGAACCTTTGATCTGTGAGAAGGAATGCACTCGACAGAAACTGAGTGAATAGTGCAATCATTCGAAAGGGAAAGTGGAAATTGAGAGCAAAGTTCGTGAACCGTCGAGAGTATTTACAGTTAATTGGGATAGAGATTAAAAGAATTATGTACCGGGAATCCATTCTTCCCTGCTGCTCCCGTGAGCCCCTGCAAACAAAAGAATACAAATAAGCAAGCGTGGTGCAGCGCAACACAAACGGTGTGACGGCACTCAAGTGATCTGCGATGAAATAACTGCTAAATGGCGAAGCACTTGGCACTAGAGGCGAAATTATAAGTCTAGAATTTATAAGCTAAAGCATTTTTCTCAACAAAACATTTTTTTATGATCGCATTGTATCAAGATACTTTAGTTAATGCCTACTGCCAACCCGAGTTAAGTTCAGAGTGACTGGTTAAGGTGGATAGTTCCAGTCCATCTCATAATGCCAACATGGAAGTTTCGAAATGATATAACTTTACAGTATTGTAAACTGACAAGGAAAAGATTGCTTTTGTAGCTAGCACAAGTAACTATTATTTACAATAAGTACCCACATCATCTTATAAAACATTAAATTACATAGATCCTTATACATTTTTTAACAAACAGCACCAATACAAATGTTTATTGATTCTCTTCGTGTCTGTATCGTGAGCATTATACATTACTTGGATTTTTTTGTTTTGTGGATGAGTAATTACCGTTTATTGCGACTATCGTTATCTTAAAAAATACAGAAACTGGCTATCCCCAAACCCCTAACCCACCTAACCCCACCCGCACCCCCGCCCGACCTAACCATCGTCTACTCTACTAAACAAGCAAATACTCTATTAAAGCTAGCCACAAACGCAATCATCTAACAACTCCCATATAGAATAATTATTATCCACCTTAACAATCAAAGTAAAAGTTAGGTAATAAATAAACTACTTTCTATATTCCAATCAAACTCGGGGAGCATATTTCCGCATCCCAGTTAGCACGGGCGGTAAACAAAATTGTCTTTCCCCTGTTTTACTCCACTTGACAAGTAAGCAAGCATGAGGAAAGTGACATAAAACGGGAAAAGACAATTTTGTCTACCATCCGTACTCCTGCTGACGTAGCTATTCTATTCAGAAAAGTCCAATAGTGGGTGGCAGCGGGAGGCCGCGAGCGTGGCCTTGGCACCTACAATATATTAAAATAATAAAACAAGGGTAAGTGCGGTGCGGTACGTACCGGTGGGCCGGATTCCCCCGAGTCCCCCTTCTTTCCCTTCTTGCCGCGTTTCCCCGGTGGCCCTGGCGGACCTGCAACAATAAAATATTCCGTTATAACACTAAATTAATTTTGGTGGCATAGCGGCACTAGTTTCATGAAAATGTTCCACTTAAATTAGGTGCAACCCACACAATTTGCTATAAATATAGATGCGTACGCATCTTGTAAGTGACAAATAAAACACAGGGCTAATTTTGTTTTTAGTGATGTGAGGGTACCTCGTCCTCTCCAATTATAATTACATCTTTGGATGGTGATTATAATTAGGCAGGTCAGGGTCTACTGCGAAATAAACTAGCAGACAAATTATTTAATTTTATAGCATGGACAAGTTGAATTGTTACTTTTCAAAGTAGCCACATTATATTAAAGATTTATAAGTTGCGTAGTATCTAAACTAGATATCACTCTAACAAAACTCGCCGATCGGTAACCGTTAAGCAACGATCGCTGCGGTAATTACTTGGATTGGATGGGTGACTGCTACAAATAGTGTTATTTACAACTGAGTGCTACCGTGGTTCGGTGAGTACGCGGATGTGTTGTCGTAAGAGAGTTGTTAACTCAAGTCGGAAGCCTTGGGCCGGCTTGAAAATTCTGACACTAGGGCCTATACAAGCCCGAAGGAACGAGGAAACACTCGAGCTGATTCAATCACCAAACATAGAAAACCACCAAATTCAGTTTAATTTTATTTGCCTCGTGTCGGGAAAAACATAGGTAGGTATATACCTACATTCCTTATTGGTATTATACCATAATGTTATTATTACAATCACAATCACAATCACAATCATCACATCACAATCACAATCACAATAATATAATATTATAAAGTTTGTGTGTATGTGTGTATATTTGTTACTCTTTCACGCTCTAACAGCTGGACGGATTTGTATGAAATTTGGTATGGAGGTAGCTTATACCCTGGATTAAAACATTGGCTGCTTTTTATCTCAAAAATGGGAACGGTTCCTGTAGGAACGTCGGTGAAACCGCGGGGCGCTGCTAGTTGGTAATAAAAGCGTGAACGTTATCCAAATTATAAGGTTGAGGCATGAAGGCATCATGTTCTGATACGTCAACGAGTTGAGGACAATAATTCAGTCGGTATACCTAAAAATGAATTTAAATTACCTATAAGATTGTAGGCAAATGAGCATTACGATAATAAAAAAACATAAATAGCTTATAATTGCGTTCCAAAATTTAGGAAATGTACAAACAAAAGCATGAATTAAACCTACAGTGCTGGGTGGACTACTTCTGTCAAAATGATAATATTAGCTGTTACTCTGCTACAAAGGTTAACTTTCCTGGTTGACAATACTGACTAGTGACTAGACCTAAAGTCACCGATATAGCTTTGAGAATTAGCAAGTTGAAGTGGCAATGGGCATTGGGCAGGCCACATCGCTCGCAGAACCGACAAGCGATGAGGAAGAAAGGTTATCGAGTGGAGACTACGACCCGGAAGACACAGCGTAGGCTGTTCCCGCACAAGGTGGGCTCCAAACGTGGGGAGCCGATGAATGCAGGAGGCAAGCAGCTGCTGAAAGTGGCACTCTGTGGGTAGGCTTATGTTCAGCAGTGGACGTCTTCAGGCTGATGATAATGATGATAATGATGAATAATGACTTGTGCGTGATTGGACTAGAGTGTTGGTCGACGGTTGAGTAAGAAAAGCTCGATGGGTAAAAATATTACACTTGTAGCTTTTGGTTAGGCAGTGAAAAGCTACAATGGATATTGAATGGATATCTTCCGGAGGATTTTAAAATTTTACCGTTAAATATTTTAAAATTGCGTTTACATAAGTGGCTAGTAGAAAAGTGCTTCTATTCAGTTCACGAATTTTTTAATATGGATAAAAATGTGTAGTTTTATTTGAATCAGCATGACATTAAATTAATTTATTGTAATATATTTTGACATCATATAAATTATAATTATTTTAATATTTATTGGGCAACATGTAAGTACTGTTTTTTCTTTTGTTCCGTTCGTGTTATAATTAATTTATATTGTTATCACAAAAGCCCAAAGTAAAGCCAAAGTAAAGTATAAATATTTGCATGCTGTTAAGTAAAGAAAATGTGCTGAACTAAATACCTGTTGAACTTAATCATCATCATTATATTGTACCCATATTTTCGGCAAATAAATGATTTGATTTGATTTGATTTGATTTGAAGAATTAAGAATAAAATGTTGGTTTACTAGGTTCTCCTGGTTATAGGTATTTACAATAAGTAATTTTTCCTACAGGACTCAAACGAAGCTGGCGGTAAGTCTCTCACTACACTATGTCCAATGTCCATAGCAAAATGGCACCACCACACAGACCTTGCATTGCACTGGAGAAGCTGCAAGTTTCAGGACTGCTATGCCCATACAATCTGGCACAGTGTTGAGTGCACACAGAAATAAAAGGGTTATTGTAACTTGGGCTCAGTTCCAAAACAATTTTATTTTAAACGACTCACCTTGACTGATTTTGGTACAGTTAGTGAAAATGCTCATCTGATTACCTACTTTGCTTATAATTATTGACGGCTATGATGTATAAATTAAGTAGGTACAATTATTTTTGTAATAAAAAATTATCTGAATTCGGTAAATCCAATTCTGTCAATTTTTACATAAACTACTTTACGGTTTTTTTCGGGTTGTTTACATAAGTTATCTAATAGAATATAAAGCAAAGTTTATCTAAAGTGTAGTTTACGTTATAGATAAACTTTATTTTATATACACTACACTACACTGGTTTATATTATTTTTGATAAAGTAAACGTAAAACAAAAAAAAACCAGTAACATGGTAGGTATCCTAAAACGTCCATGCCTCATAATATATGCCTCTGTTCCTAAAGATTTCTGTATCTATGTGATATATCCATAAGCGACACCTAAATATTTAAAAAAATTAAGATTAGTATTGTTTTATACGTATGGTAACATTGTACCTACTTCATTTATAAATTGAGATGTAATTAGGCATTATTTCATTTAAACGACAATAGTTTCTAATTATTAAGATCAACAATAACAATGATGGTATAATTCGCGGTTACTTATAATATTGTGTATTGTACACCATGTTTTCTCACATTGATTTTATTTCATTATTTCATGTTCCGCTTAGGTATATTATTGTTATGTTATTAAAACCCTGTACTATTATTAATTCTGTAATTATTGTTAATGCCACTATCATTACGCCATTTCTACTTCGGGGTACACAGGGAGGAAATAACGCTACATAATATACTAAAGAATAATAATTATAATAAAACTAAGTTAATATTGAGTATGGAGCGTGATAATAACGAGTACCAGTTGTACCATCAATGGTACTAGTGAGACAATTCTGTTCCAACTGTACCATAAATGGTACATCTGGGACGGCGGTGACCCCATCACATAAGAATGTTGACTTACACTAATTTTGTATTGCGAAATGCATGTAATGATAGTTGTAAGTACAATACTACAATTATAATTCTACTAATACAATACTATACTACTATGATTATAATTTCAAATAAATAAACAAACTTTAATGATTCGTTACTGATTATATGAAAAACGCTAGTTTATCTGGCATATAAACAACTGCTCCCCGCGGATACAGAATACCCTGTTATTAGGTATCTCCACACTCCAGTCCAAGTTGCATTCAAATCTGTTCAGCTAATTGTGGCGTGAAGGGGAGCAGACACACATACACACACTCGCATTTATAATGTTAGTGTGATACATGATTGTTTCTGTCAGAGGTCAATATACTCATTAATAATCTGTAGTCAAGGTGATCTTATCTTACGAAGGATGTGCAAAGTGCGGGGAGATCGTAAAAAAGGAAGTGAATTGGGGTCCTCCGGGATGGGAGCCTCTAGGATCGGGGTACTCAGGGAATATTATATGATTATTGACTATTATTGATTATTGAATAACCCAAAAATTCAAACTCAATATTAAGACGTCCATACAAAATTACAGGTTGAATATGACATTTATGACTCGACCTGTATCTCTAACAGTGGTATTCATAGTCAACGGGTGAACAAACCCCCAAAATCCATCATTCAACTTTCACGTAGAGGTTAAATGTTGAATCGTTCTTCTTACACTTTCATAAACAATCGCTGGAGAGACCCCTAACTAAATGGCAGTTCAATACATATTTTTTCTCTAATCTGTGCATTTCAATCTATGAAAATTTTCGCGGGTGTCATTTTGACATGATTTTGACGCGGCTTTTGAATTTTGATAGATAATATAACGCGGGAACGGGCCTCTCGTAACCATGGCCCGAGGTGGGACGATCGGTTGCCATGGTTACGAGAGGCCCGTTCCCGCGTTATATCCATAATTTAATTCACTTTCATTATCTTACACTATAATTATTATTTATAGAAAAGTTAATAAGATTTAAAAAAAACTTTATTAGTTCACACAGGTTGTAAGGGACATCATCAACTTGTAGTGTTAAGTGTAGTAAAAAAAATTGGTTTGTATTAAGTTAAAGTTATTGTGTATTTACATTACGAATATATCGCTTCGGCACTGATATAATTCGCATTTCATTCAAGGCTTCGTCGGCCATTCATCATTTATGAGATCCTAGTCACCATCTACTTCCATATTTACGAAAATCACAACACAACACTCACAAAATAATAAAAAGTAGCACGTTATCAAGCAAGGGGACCGTTTGGTTGACGAAATTCGGACAATCAGCATCCAGCCCCTGACAATGTCAAATTAGGGGTTACTTTTGTTTATGAAATGCATAAAACTAGAATTCGCTACTCAGCGCCTGAATCATCCCCTAGAGGAGCCCCCGACTTGACTATGAATTCCAGTGTAAATCTGCCACCTTAGCCGGGGCCGTGTCGATTGGAAAAAATACAAATAAAGTAATCAACAGTATAATTATTATCATTCCCTCACCACTTGATCAAACAGCTGGTGTGGACCGTGAAATGTAATTGAATATATTTATCTCCCTTATTGAGCAACCCGATGAAACATGTATGTATTGGAATACTTCCCAGAATACTTCTCATAAATACTTCAAACACTAAGTTAAACATATTTTTGGTAATGATCCGTATTTTGATAAAATACAAAGAAATAAACATAAAATGAAATTGTTATAAAATATATCAGTGTTTTGTCATTTCCGGTTTGCACTCTGGTGCATCGTCAGCCAGTTGTGGAGATATTCCCACAGCCCTCTAAGAAGTTTCTCCGCCCATACCAAAAGGAGGCAATTCTAATTTATTGACGACAAGAAGCCAGCGGTGAACATGTCCAACACGCTGCGTACGCACGTACAAACCGTATCTCCCTCATTGAAATCACTGGCAAAGAGCCATAGATCATATACAAAAATTATACACCTGTAGTATAATATGTGGTGTATTATTCAATTACATAGTTACCTACTATAGCAACATGACCAATGTATCGCTAATGTTAAGCATTGACAACTGCGCTTGCCTAGAAGATACCTGTTCACTGTTGACTTGCAAATCTTTAGTTCAGAAAGGACGCCGACAAGTTGTCCCACAGATAGTTGTTTCTAATAATTCTTCATCCATTATCTATGGATCACATAAACATATCAGGGGCCTTACTGTCACCTCTTAGCGCGATTCTAATGCGAAGACCTAAAGTGAATTTTGTACTGTATATTTCAACACACTGGGACGGAAGCGATTCAGTTTAGGTCTTCAGGTGAATCGCACTAAGTGTGGATTTTTTTATCAATAGTTAAGGTAACTAATGGTTAAAATCTCTAACAAATTTTGACCATTGGTTACAATTTGTTAGAGTTTTGAACCATTGCTTACCTTAACTATGGATGAAAAATCCTGCCCCACCTGAACCCACCCGAAGAGGTGATACCTCCTGCACGAAATATATACCGTACTACTAGCGCTAAAAGATTAGTTTATCAAGGAAACCATAAATCATTGAAATCGATGATCGTGATTGCTTCAGTGTGCGAGAGTTGGTCTCTTGTGACGTCAGCGACGCCAATAACAAACAGGAATAATACATTTATTGCAATCTTAGAACAACAGGTGGCACGAGCGCAACTACATATTGAAACTTTCTAGAGTAATACCAACCTTTTGCCATAGACTTTGCCGACCACCTAGGACTTATTGCTGTTCGACCTTTCCATTACAAATCTCCCCTCAAAACTGAATATCATTGTGAGAGAATCTTCCACCAGATTTTTTTATGCGATTGAATGACGTGACGAGCTAGTCATTCACCTTATGTTAAGCGACACGGCCGCCCATAACAGTTGCAGTGTCACTCGGAACTTAACACCAATAATGTTTCACGTGACACTGCACTGCGCACATCATCCTGAGACATCACATAGTCTAGCCTCAGTTTACTAGACTGAGTGATCAGATCATAAAGACTCATTTGCCCAGTAATTTCACTAGCTACAATGCCCTTCAAACCGGAACACAGTGCTTGGCGGCAGAATAACTGGCAAAGCGGTCCGCAAGAGAACTAAAGTGACACAGTGAAATAGAAATGTGCAGGCCACATCGCTCGTAGAACTGACAACCGATGGGGAAGAAAGGTTCTCGAGTGGCGACCATGAACCGGAAAACGCAGCGTAGGCCACGGTCCCAACTAGGTGGACCAACTATAATATGGTCCATATAACCACGAGGAGCCGATGAATGCAGGAGGCAAGCAGCTGGTCAAAGTATGGCGCCCTGTGGGAGAGGCCTATGTTCAGCAGTGGACGTCTTCAGGCTGCTTATGATGATGTTAGTATTTACTAAAGACACCACTTCCAACTAAACTGTTGCAAAAAAATTCGTTCACGAGGTCTACTGTTCGCAGAACTCATATCATGTGGATTGCGAACCGTTCCGGTAAATTGTGAGTTAGCCTGCGGATCGCGTCGAATGATACATCGGTTTCACTATTTTATTCCTTCACTAACTAATACATTTTATTTATGGATGCGATGAGTAGTGTAGGTATATGAAGTTGGTGAACACTTTAATAACTCATTAAAAGACTGGTTTCTTTTAGTCTGAGGTAGAAATTAAACTTTGAAGTGGGGAAATCCTCCGCCCGAGAGACGACGCATGTGGTTATTATTAGCTCGAGAACTCCGCATAATATATTGACCCTGTGGGAGGAGGCAGCACTTACTGCGTGTTCACGAACGATATATTCTTGTATGTTACAATGTATGCACAATGTATAGTAAGTCATGGTGAGACGTTCTACGTCTCGAATGTATTGTATTGAGTAGACACAGGATAATGAATAAAACACTAGTTTGATGGGTCAATGCCGGAGCAATCGATTAGTGGTATATTATAATAAAACCGAGTTTTTATTGATAAACTCGAAAGTCACAAAGGTTTTAGCAAAAGCTAAAGCACAAGCCACTAAGATAAAAGCAAATTAAACTCAAACGCTTGCACAAGCACAAGAAAATTAACATTATTTCAACACGATGTCTTCCTCTTACTGATTGCTTATAAATGGCAAGTGAAGCTTTACTACCACTACCACTCAGCCACAGATAGCATAAGGAAGGCACTGCTATGATTGGTCAACGGATCAACATTTTATTTTGGATCTACCTACAGCAGGCATGTCAAACTTGCGGCCCGCGGGCCGCATGCAGCTCTCAATGCAATTTTTTGCGGCCCGATCAAATTTAAAGAACAGCCTCCTTTCAAGGATACCAAGTGTACTAATTTCAAATAACAAATACCTATATACCGATAAAATGAGAAGAGTTCAAGCAGAATTTGAAAAGTGTTATCAAGGTTTTAAGCTTCGAGAGATAATAGATAATTTTTCGTTGGTCCTGTGTTTTTTGTCTACCAACATTGATGGTGTTCTCACTCGCTTGCAGATAGATGTCATAGAAATCAAAAACCGACACAAAGCAAAAAAAAAGAGTTTTGCGGTTTACTGTTTCTACGGTCTATTATACATGCGGCCCATCCATGACTTTCAGTTTGACATGCATGACCTACAGCATAGATAAGTTATATATATTATGTATATGCCAATAACCTACGGCCAAACAAAATGTAGTACAATTAACCACAAGACTCCTGCGAGGACTGGTCAACTACACACATGCTAAATTCAAATTTCATTTAATACACGTCCGGAATACTCACTAAAACAGCGCAGTTTTGGCGAAGGCAAAACGATAATCAATTTTGCTGGTTAATAGTCTGCTTATCACGCAACTCGACTGCACAAAACTCACGCGGTATCTACGTTTATCTAATTGTTTTTAGGCATTTAATTTTAATGACAATAATAAATGAATGTGCGTATAATTTAAAGTATATATGTTATAAATACTACTCTGTTATCACATTTTGATAAACACAACTGAATAAACGCAAAATATAACCGACCAACATGTTTTGACATCAGTTCGTGGAATACAGTGCGGCTAGCTTCCCCGTGCTGATTTACAAGGGGGATTTATTAGTACTATACAGGTCATCATGTTGTTGCAAATGTAATTACATAGCTTCCATTTACATTAACGTGTATTTAGTCACGTATTACAAGTGGCGAAGTTATACATTTTCCACATGCAGCAATGTTGCATCAAGTTACGGCATTCAGTAGATTGGCGCAAAACTTTAATAGACTGGGTGCCTACGGTTGAATCAAGGTACGGTTGAAACAAAGTTAATGATTCGTAATGCCGCAATCACATTACACTAAATTCAGTCGTTTAGTTAGGAGTCGGGAGACGAAGCTTACTTACATAACCACCAGTACCTATCCAGTTTGTTGGCTGATTAGGAACCGATTTAATGTAATAGCATTTAGTGATGCACTTAATGCTAACTACACACCACTAACCTGCACTAAATGCTATTAAACCTTCCTAAATTGGTTACTGGTTAGTGGTGTTTAGTTTAACATGTTACATTTTAACTCTGTGTTCGTTTTACTGGTGCTTGAGGGGGTGGGAACGGTTGAGACAAATTTTGTGGATACGGTTGAAACAATTTATAGTTTCCTTTTTTGTTGTAGATGCCCAGACAACAAATAAAAAACATCTAGAGGCGCGTGTGATATTATAGTTCACTACAAAAACGCATATAACGAATTAAGAAAAGGGCCTTCCTTTCAAAAAGCTGCAAATGTTTGGAATTCATCACTCTTCTCTTCTGCAATACAAGAGGAAAAGAGCTCTATTTAGTCCATTTGTGTTAATTTGTTAGGTTGAACCAGAGCCAGTCAGAGAGCCACAGAGTCCTTTTTGATGATTCAAGTTACTTATTTAGTTTAATTTTGTAGCTTTTCTATCTTCATGTGTATTAAACCAAGAGGAATCAATTGTCGAGACTGATAGAAATAGTGCCATACTAGAATTGAACTGTTTCCTGTTGTTTATTAATAAAGAATCTGATTCTGTATTACTTATTTACTTGTTCCAACTGACCCCCATCACAGTTTCAATCGCCCCTGGTATAGGGTCAGTTGAAACAGTGCCCACATATGCGGGCTACGGCGAAGGTTCGCCATAGCCCGTATATGTGGGCACTCCATCACAACAGTGAAGAAATACATCGCGAGGATACCGGCATATTCAAGACTCTGCTTGACAGCAGAATAACTGGTAAAGCGGAGACGGAGGAGAAAGCTGCTGCCCATTCCCTGGATATTCCCTTAGCCGGCCCTTCCGGCATCCACGGGAAGAAATGGAGTATTACGTATATAATTATTTCTATACAAATAGGTCTATCTATCTAGCTATCTTTGGGTTTTCTCAATCGCAAATAGGTTATCAGGTCTTCTAACTACTTCTACTATCATTCTGTGGTTCAAAGCCGTTAACAAAGAGGCTATATCACAGCACGTCAATGCTGGAAATACCAGTTGGTATAAACGATTATTAAAATTAAGTATGATGCTATGTATTATCACCAAGTTTATTATTGTATTACTGGCCGTAAGAATGTAGCTTAAATACTAAAGTTTACTGTAATAATAAGGAACAAAATCCGTTAGCTAAAAGTTTAATATAACAAAAATCGTACGCGTGTGACGTGAGCGTGATATATCTACATATTGATGCTTTTCTGGCAGAAATATTTAAGGAGTCGCAATCAATAGGTTTTCGACGTAGCTTGATTACCGCTCATGTAATATCGAAGTACAGTTATTAGGTAAACCGTTGCTTGGAATAGCGTGCATTAGGCTTTCATGTTTAGGGCCGAGAATAAGGGTCTTTATTATATTTAGGATTCAATAGTTTCATTGTTTTAACTGATGTGTGGTTTCACCATTTATTTAAGACGTTGATTCACCATTAGTCAGCATATGATATTTTAAAAGTTATAAAGAACAACGTGAGCCTCTACCACAGTTTGCAACAAAAAGTGCAACGACAAGTGTCCACTAGGCGACGATTTTGGAATCTCAGTCCAGAAATGCCCATCCAAATGATACATGGGCATTCTGTATGCGGCTCATATTTTGCGGGCAGATTGCTTTAAGCGAAATCAATAGGTAAAATGTAATTTCTTGCTTTCTTTTTATCCCGGAAGATCAATAGTTCCCGCTCAATATCAATAGTTTCTGTATAAACAATGCATGTAAGTACATAGGTATACCGCGCCAGGGCCACCGACTGCGTGTTACCATATTATCAACATTCAGCACGGGTCAGGGTCATGCCCTCTACCTACTTATCTTGCGTAAATTGAAATTCAAACGTATTTTTTATGTATTTGCACGCGGCAGACACAATAATCATATATAAACAGATTTTTCAATAAACCTTCTAACTACTCACTCACACATTATTAAAGCTTGTAAACGTACTACCTATGTACTCATTTATTACAATCTCTTTAAAAAATATGTAGCAAAAAATACAAGGAAAGGTACAAAAAAAGATAACAACTAATGCAATTAGACTCCATACTTTGACGACTGCATGATCTTCACTCTGGGAACTTCTCGGACGTAAATTAATGACGCCACGTCGTCTGAATTCAGAAGTGATTGGTGTCGTTGACATCATGGTTTCACCCATTCCCGACCTCACGCCATTACTGACGTTATTACCAGCCTAGCTAAGTTTATATTACTGTACACTAGACGCCGTTCGGAAGGTCAGTGTGACAGAGTGCACTTGAACTCTACGGCTCTGGCTCTCAATCAACGCTTAATTACCACTTTAATAAATGGGAAGATTTAGGCATATTGTCAATTAAACGATTTAAATAAAAGCTTTGAAATAAATATGTAGCATTAAAAGGAGGTTTAGATTACCTACCTGTCAATTTCACATATACAGTCATAGTCATAGTCATAATAAAACGATGATCCTGAAAAAAAAAGGAATAAAAAATAAAAAACCTGTAAACTCAACGATGCATAGTCAGAGAAAATGTATTATTTAAAATCGTGTTGGAGAGGTAGTCAGCGCCATCTATGAGCGACGCCACGATTCATTACATCGGAACTAAAGCCAAGCATGAACACTGTAGTGTTATTCATGCTTGCTTTTAGTTCACAGTTCTGAATAAGGTGGCGCTGATAAATAATGTAAAACTTGTACGAATGTTTTGAAAATCGGTTTATTGCTGGCATAAAATATTTAGTAGATTCGTAAGTTATCATGTAATAGTTTTATTACTTGATAATCAGTATATTATATCATAGTCAACAAAATTACAAGGAAGGTCGATAAAAATGACATCGATGTACCTAACGATGATATGTGTGATGACATGGTTCACTCCTCACTCGGCCCAATAATAAAAGTGAGAAGATATTAAGGCCTTGTCACAAATGGTCCACTTAAATTGGTACAATGCAACTTGTTGTGCAAAAAAGAGACAGTAAGTATACTATGAATCGGCAGGGCTAAGGTTTGAACTTTTGACTACGTGATGTGAGGTTGTGACCTACTCTGGCTACTTTCAGAGATTATTGAATGTGCTCCAGTGGCATCACTTGACATCAGTCATCACTACCTTCATCCCTATCGACATAACACTTGCAGGGTATGAACTGTAAAAACCGACATAACCCCTTCCTTCAACAAGTGTTTGACTAATGAAAGATCACGTGCTAACCTTTCATGCATATCCTTTGGTTAAACTCTTTCTCAAGAGATCATTTTAGTAGGTCATGCTGGCCCTGCGCGATGTGGTCAACTGCTACCATAGTATGATGTACTTCATCATCATCATCATCAACAGCCTGAAGACGTCCACTGCTGAACATAGGCCTCCCCCAGAGCACGCCACCTTGAGCGGCTGCTCGCCTCCTGCATCCATCGGCTCCCCGCGGCTTTCACCAGGTCGTCGGTCCACCGAGTGGGGGGCCGGCCTACGCTGCGTCTTCCGGTTCGTGGTCGCCACTCGAGAACCTTTCTTCCCCATCGGTTGTCAGTTCTACGAGCGATGTGGCCTGCCCATTGCCACTTCAACTTACTAACTCTAAGAGCTATATCGGTCACTTTAGTTCTCCTGCGGATCTCCTCGTTCCGGAGCTTATCTCGCAGGGAAACACCGAGCATAGCTCGCTCCATAGCTCGCTGCGCGACTTTGAGCTTACTAATGAGGCCAACAGTAAGAGACCATGTCTCAGTTCCATAAGTCATCACTGGCAACACACACTGATTGAAGACTTTCGTTTTCAGGCTCTGCGGTATTTTGGACGAAAAGATAGGACGAAGCTTCCCGAACGCTGCCCAGCCGAGTTGGATTCTTCGCGCCACCTCTTTGTCGAAGTTGGACCTACCTAATTGGACAATCTGTCCTAGGTAGACATACTTGTCGACAACTTCGAGAGTATCGTTCCCAACAATTACCGGTATAGGTGGAACATGAGCATTAGACATGATCTTTGTCTTGTCCATATTCATCTTAAGACCAACCTGCTGGGAGACTCTACTGAGGTCGTTGAGCATGGTGCTAAGGTCCTCGAGCGATTCCGCCATTATGACTATATCATCGGCAAAACGAAGGTTAGTGATGTACTCGCCATTTATGTTGATGCCAGATCTTTTCCACTCCAAGAGCTTGAAAACATCCTCCAATGCGTTTGTGAACAGTTTCGGAGAAATAACGTCTCCCTGTCTCACGCCTCTTTGCAATGGAATTTGTTCCGTACTCTGGTCCTGTAGTCGGACTGACATAGTGGCCTTACTGTACAAACACTTCAAAACTTCGATATACCTATAGTCAATTTGGCATCGCTGCAAGGACTGCAGCACCGCCCAAGTCTCGATTGAATCGAAGGCTTTCTCATAGTCCACAAACGCTAGGCATAACGGCCGATTATACTCTTCGGTCTTCTGTATAATCTGGCGCAGCGTATGGATGTGGTCTATGGTGCTAAAGCCTTTTCGGAAACCGGCTTGTTCGGGAGGCTGGAATTCATCAAACCTGCGTGCGAGACGATTCGTAATGACTCTCGAAAACAGCTTATACACATGACTCAAGAGCGAGATGGGCCTATAGTTCTTCAATAAGGTGTTATCGCCTTTTTTGAAGAAGAGCACCACCACGCTCTTGTGCCATGCCTCTGGCGTTATACCTTCAAGGATGACAGAATTAAATAACTTCTGGAGGACTAAAAGTACCGGTCTACCACCCGCTCTCAGAAGTTCGGTCGTAATTCCATCTTCACCTGGTGCCTTGTTGTTTTTAAGCTGTTTGAGGGCCATTCTAATCTCGTACAGGCTGACGTCCGGGATATCTTCGGTATAGTGTCGGACTAACTTGGCTCTGATGTCCTGAGCTGTGTTAGTAGCGGGCTTACGTGTCGAGGTGTATAACTGTCCATAGAAGTTCTCGATCTCTCTCAGAATCTCAGGCTTGGATGAAATGACGCTACCATTTTCGGTCTTCAGTTTTGTCATTTGGTGTTGCCCAATAGACGAATCCTTTGCGAACACTTTAGAGCCTTGGTTCCGCTCAATTGCGGCCTCAATACGTGAAGTACTAAGAGCACGCAAGTCGTGTCGCAAGGAACTCCAGATTCGTCTATTGAGTTCACCGTAGGCTGACATATCAACTGAAGACTGCAGCTTCATTTCGCTCCGGTCGGGGTATGATGTACTTGCTAGGTATTTATTTTCACTGTGTACTGTTCCACCGTGTTTGATGTCGCCGCCTCGCTACTCTCACATTCGATTACGCGAGCAAACAGTTTTTAACATACAAAGTGCGCCGTTTGTTTGATCATCGAGAACAAATTAACCAATCTCGCGACCCCCGACTGTCTCCCCCTTAACTTAATATGTATTCACTCAGATACAAGCTCAGAACAGAAGAGTGGAACCAAAAAAGGAATACCAAGTCGCAGTCATACCCCGACCCGTACTGGCCCGTATTACAACGAATCGTACTACCAGTAGTGATTATTGAAGTAATCGACATATAGTTAATAGAGACATTTAATGGAGTTTAATCGACATAAAAATATTTTGCGAGGCTTTTTTGCAGACGAAAATATAATTTTTCGGTGGGTTATCTAACTTTAGCATATCTTACAAGTCCCATAAGCGTGTCTACGTAGTTCTCGTCTGAGCGTATTCATTAGATCGTTTCACTTGTCTCCACGCGCACGGCACCCAGCGGCGGCGCCTTTGATCTCTGAGATTACTTCGTCAATAAATAATGTTGTTACTCAATTAATTTCACTCGTAAAATTTCAATCTGTCCTTTTCCATTTATTTCAATTCAAATGCGGAAATTGCTCATTTGTTAAGTGTTTGTTGAGTTTGAAACGTTGTTCCTGAAACAGTCGTTTTCTAAATGTAAACGAACGACGTGGCGAGCTTATTGTTTGCCTGATGTTAAGCGCAACCGTCGCACATAACAGGTGCAGTGTCACGCGAAACTGTTTTTTATAAAGTAATGCGTGACACTGCAGCTGCACTGCGCACGTCATCCTGATATGTCCCCGCAGGCCCAGCAATGGTTTCCGAACTACAAGATGAAGGCACATCGTCTTGTAAAATAAAAGATCCGTGGTTCCGTAATGTCGGTAGCGAGGTGAACGACCGCTCTACGAGGAGTTACGTAGCAGGCTCGTAGCACGGTGCTACGAGATACTAAGCTTAATGATCGCTTTTCAATTTGAATGAAATGTATCTATTAAGGTTTTTTTTATTTTTTATGAGGATGA
The DNA here is from genome assembly GCA_910589525.2 of Ennomos quercinarius. Classification (NCBI taxonomy): domain Eukaryota; kingdom Metazoa; phylum Arthropoda; class Insecta; order Lepidoptera; family Geometridae; genus Ennomos; species Ennomos quercinarius. The sequence goes on from OU342496.1 coordinate 210,358, forward strand.
TTGACGTGACGAGCTAGTCGTTCACTTGATGTTAAGCGACACGGCAGCCCATAATAGTTGCAGTGTCACTCGGAACTTTAAAATAATAAAGCTAAGGTCATGTTACAGATATATAAATAAAAGCTATATATAAGACCATATAAAATGAACAATTTAAACGGATTAAGTACAGTAAGAAACATACCTATCATACAATTATTATTATGAAAACTACTTTCTTTAACACACAACCTTAGTGAAATAGTCTTTGACTTATTCAGGGCTCACCATTAAATGTTTCTATGAAATCATGAATTTTGTTTTAAACTTTTACGGTTGTTCACTACGTTTTTAATAGTACTTAGTGTAAAGATCCCGTAAGTACTATTTAAAATCAAATATCTTGGATTTTTCGTTGGTCAAATGCTTTTACTACAAACAAAAATAACCCAAGTACAACAAAAAACAAACCTGTCAGCAGCATAAGGGTTGACAGAAATGTGTGTTTCATTCACAAAAAGTAAGGGAAGAGTACAAAAAGTATGAATAGCGCGCCAGGGCGGGCGGCCGCGCGGATGCGACATCGCCACCGCGCCGCCCGCCCTGCCGCCGCCTGGCTGCGACGCAGACTAATGCGAACCCTTCCTCTACTATAACTATGTTGATAATAATACCGTGAAATCTTATTTAAAAGAAAAAGATGTTTTCAGGCATGTTACAGTCCATCTATCTATCGACCTATACTTGCAAAATACATGCCATGTTTATTAAAGTCACTGGTGAAGTCATCTAAGTACATTTTGATTTGATCTTAAGACTATATCGGCAATAATGGTAATAAATAATTGATAACGCTCAACAATCGCATAGGTTGCAGATGCCGTTGATAACTAAGTTGAGTCTATCAATACAGATTGAAGAATAAAGACACTAGCCCAGATTCAAATTGTTTCAATTGGTGCAGTTGGCGGGCAGTACGGCGCGACGCGGGGATGTCGAGCAGACGACTTTTTCTTCCAACACGACTTAACTTTCGATTGGCTCCAATAAAATTTAATTGCGCCGCGAGGGTCCGACGCGGGGGTGAAGTGGCGAGAGTAGAGGGGAGGCAGGAGCATTCCCAAAAACGCGAGCTTTAATTAAATATCGAACATTCTGGATACATACCGATGTTGTAATGTACTATTACTATATCGTAGCTATAAAAATCTGACTGATGCCTTATTTAGAATCAAATGCTAACTGTTAAAAGTTTTTTAGAATGTTTTGTGAGTTCGTATTTTACGAGTATAGACACACAATTTATAAAGCATGTACGTGGGATTTCAAAATACTACACAGGGAAATATTTTTTTCCAACAAAATTCTTTTCTGTTTCATTTCATTAGTAAGTATAACATTAAAAAAACCATTTTCTCAGCACAAACAAATAATAAAATAACGGACCCAATATAAAACAAATATTGCTCGTTATGTAAATTTTCACCCACAAAACGATCCATTTGTAAGATTTATATTATAATCACCCCCCCGTTCCAATTCCAATATATTTGGAGTACATTTTTCAAAACTCATTGAGGAATCCCTTTATTACTCTCATTAGTTATTCTGTCGCTCAAATATTCCTCCTAATTGGAGCGGACCGCGGATTTCAGGAACCTTCATAAAAACGTAACAATATATAGAAAACTGCCTGTTTTGAAAATGGATTTTGAATTGAACATAAGAGCTCAAAATACTTTAGCCCTAGGTTTTAATAATACCTATGGTAGTTAGAAGCAGGACGTTCGCGTCAAACGAGAACAGGCCCGGCCGCGGCGAGCTCGCGCGTGAAGCCACAAATCACCGGCACATTATTGAGCCATTACTCGCGCTTCTGAATTTTGATAATCGAGTTAATCCCCGTCGAGGAGCAAAAAATATGGGCTCCGACCCCAGCCCCGGCCCCGGAGAGAATCGCACGCAAATTGAGTTAGCCCCATTCAGGCGTCATTTCGCTTCAAACTTCAGAAAGTAATCTCGTTTTCGGAGGGGCCTCTTTATAATGAAAATATTGTTAGGATGCCAAGTCGCCAGATTACAAGTGTTTGAGGAGCAGTGGGCGGCGTTGGATGCATTTGCATAATGTGCGACAGACAATTCGCCGGCCGCGCGCGGGTTGTGCATTCAGCTGTCAATCCGACCGAACCTCACGGCTGTGCAAATACAACTCTGTTTCTTAATGAATATACCGAGTAATCCGCAACCGTAAGCTCCAGTCTCTCCGCTGACTCGCAGTTTATTACTATCCTCGCGGTGCGTCGCGGTGGCGCACGTAAAGCGGCTCGCGTGGCGCCGCCGGCATTGTTCGAGGGTAATCCACCGGTGGCGTGAGGCTGCTATTTAATAACACGATTATACACCGCCGCGTCTCTTCCGACTTTCATATATATATCTCAAGCTGAGACGCAGGCTTAACCTTGTAGGGGGGCGTGGGGGGCATGAAAGTCGAAGACCTCAGTTATCTGTGATAAAGGTGGAGTCAGGACTTTTATATATGTACCGGCCACAGAATAGATATATATAGAACAAGCACTAAAAGCTGATGTTTCCCTGATGGTTCTCATCCACCACTTATCGGATAAGTGATGGATGAGAATAATCAGGGAGAGAGAGTTCTTTGACCCTTTCTTACGGTTGACAGTTATTGATAATTTCAAATTATTCAAAAAAAATAGTATAGTTGTAATCGTGTGAAAAAGCGATAGCAGAGTTTATATTAAATAATTATTTGAAGTGTAGACTCCAAGGTTCAAGATTACCTAAATCTTCAGGGCAAGGAGGAAAGCGTTCGCCAACGATAAAGGGATTAGGGCGCACCGCGGCGCGCCACCGGCACGACACCGGCACAACACCGGCACGACACCGGACCGAGATAACCCTTCTGCAACTCCTTGTGACTTCCAAACGACGAAAGTATCGAATAAAACATGCTAACGGCGCAACTTGGGCCATAACTGTTGTTGAACTGTTGTTAGCGATACATCGCGGGTTCATTCCGCCCCTAATTACACCCCAATGGTGGGGAGTGACCCGCAAGACACTTCACTATTCAAAATTAATTGTGTAACGTCGTAAACTCGCTCGTTATTTTGTCTAAAGAACCCTTAATTTCTTGTGTAATCCCAAAACGAATAAAACGACATGATTACGTTTTCCCCGCGGCTGTCGGACACCCTTATATCCTTGGAGCGTTTATGTTTTATAGTTTGAGTAAATACTCGGCGCGGGTATCAACGCCCTTCAGACCTATCATTTGAGAAAACCCAGCTTTGAACTGACCCTCTCCGTAAGTAACGTCGCTCGAAGGCACTTGTTCGCTCAAGTAGCCAAAACATTGCAGAATTTATCTGGTTTGAATTACAAGAGGTTTTGTGTTTTGTTTGCATCGGAACACTTTCTCTAATTTAGGCGTGTCAAGTGTTTCGGTTCTGGTTATCAAGCGAAGTGTAGCGGTGTCACCGAGTGTCACCGAGTGTCACGGAGTGTCACGGAGTGTAGCCGAGTGTCCGCGCTTACCCCGAGTGCTCTCAAGTGCGGCATTCTTAAAACTTTTTGTGAAACCTCATAAACTTGGATTCTTTATTTTACTCGTGTCTGGTCCGTTTTCCATCTTTTTGTAAATGGATTTTTATGCACGATTTATATTATATTGGGATCTAAATGTAAATTAATATGTTAATTACTAGGCTTTTAGGATTGAAAGAGCAAATAAACTAATTAAATTAGAAATTCGAATTCCTAATGTACCTAGACGCTCTTTCATCTGAGTTTAGTTGTAACTTCGAAATTAAGTAATATTTTCTAGCTGTCTACGAGTATATTAATAAAAGGGTTTGTCCTGAGTGACTGACTGGCTGACTGACAACGTACAGCCCAAACCGCTGGACGTAGAGCCTTGAATAAGGAAGGGCTTTTTTGGTTCTAAGAAATCATATAATGTAGTAAACACTCTGTAGATATAATATAAACAGTATCTCAACTCACTATTTCTATAATTTCTCTTACTGACAATTATTTCTATAGCCAAGGAGGGTGACGGACTCGCAATTAAAGAGGTTTGCTTTTAATTTCACGTTATTGGGACAATCTTCCGGAAACAACTAGCAATTGAGAGGGGGAGGGTACATACATACATACATTCAATCACGTTCTATACACCAAAACACGTATATAATTAAATAAAAAAAAGAAATAAATGAATTGATAAAAAAATGTATATTCTGTGATAATATATGTAGGCACTCTCTGTGCTGCGTCTAATGTAACGGGTAATGCTAGAGGTAACCATAGATTTAACCGGATCAACATATCAATACCCAATTTATGTTGGGTAAAATTTAATTGTACTTATAGGTGCTATAATGCCTGTTTCAATCTAAATATAATATAGCGCTGTTTAGCTGTAGCTGGGATCTTTTCAATACACGATGATTACTAGTTCCTCTAGCCAGCCAGCCTGCGGAGCTACATAAAGACATTAGTGGAAGCGCTGCAGCGCTGTTGTCTCGCTGCCTCGCTCCATTACCAGCCTCATTGAGGGACCCTCGCGTGCGCCCATTACCCAGCGCGCACGGAAACTAAATTAAGTGTGGAGAAGATTGTTATAAAGTTTGTGTAAGTGAACTTGGGCTTTAACTTACTGTTGGTAGTTGATTTTATTATCGCACTAGTTGACCCCCCCGGCTTCGCACTGGCTAATTAGTTTTACGTCCTGACCCCGTTCACGGAAGAAGGAAGCGAAAGGGAAAACATGAATGGGTGGACTATGAATGGATGGCAATAGAGAGCGGCAGGCGTTTCGCCGGCCCTTCGACATGATGAGTATAAATAAATAGGTAAATAAAAATATAAAAAATAATATAAGAACAAACAAAAAATTTTTGCATAAAAATTACATCTTTATTGCTTCATGCAACCCGCACTTGGTCGTTTTAGAAAATAATAAGTATCCTAAATGTTATTCTTATAAATGATCTATAACCGCACCAAATGTCAGCGATATCCGTTCCGTAGTTCCAGCGCGTATTCATAAATAACAAGAAAGTTATATAATAACACGTAATGTAAAAAATATCACGATGTATCTATACCTTCACAGACGGCTTTCATCGTTTATTCCCAGATGGGAATACCAAGTTATCATTATACCTACAATTAGTGGGAAAAGTTTTGTTGAGTTACCTACCATAGTTATCAAATAGGTATCTGTTTATTTCTGCAAAATACCATGTTTGATAAGTGGTTATCTATTGGAGATATTTGACCCACAACGAGACAGGTTACAATATTATCTAAAAAAACGCTGCTATCAGTTAAAGTATAATAAATAATAATAATAATAATTCTTTATTTTACAAGATATAGACATTTAAGACATATTATAGCTAAGGCAAAAAGATACACACTTGCAACTTGTGTTGGGTAGCTGCTGCCGAAGTAGACTTATCGTCTGTGTTTCAGCGTACAGTGCCCTCCCCGAGAAGTTGTTTAAAAACTAGCCTTATTATTATAGATGTTGGTACAGTTTACTTAATTACGTTATGGTAGAAACAAAGAAGGCATAAAGTAAAACTATATAACGCTAATAATACGGTATTAGATGCTATGATTAGGATATTATGTTCCTCTGTTGTGTGTATGGCGAGTATGAATGCGTGAGTGTGAGAGGATGTTAGTATTGTAACTATATAAGATTATGTGTATTTTTATAAAAACTGACTATAGTTTTTAGTATTGGAGAAGTTGTTGTAGGAACTTGCTGATGAATTTTATGGTTCACAAAAATAAGCAAATGTTAATGTAAAGGTTAATGAAAACAAAAAAAACAAAAAAATAAGTAAGTAAATGCTATGTTATAACTTTTAACAAATCCTCTGTCTTTTCGTAGGTAAGGTCAAATTTAAAGTCACAAGTTGGCTAAAAACGTTTAGCCAACTTGTGACTTTAAATTTGGCCTCAGTTTTTGATAACGAATATATATCTAGAATTTTAATAAGTTGGTTGTAAAGCAAGGGACCCAAAAAATAGATGAATTTTTGAATGAAAGTACACATAAAACCCTTATAGTTGCTATGAAATATTGTCATAATATCCTAGACTGGCCTGATAGCTCATTTGATAGTAGCTCTGCCTTCTGAGCTATAGGTTGTGGGTTCGATCCCCACCCAGGACCAACATATTTTGTGTGATGAACTTAGGTGTTTGTGCTGTCTAGATGTTATAAATTATTGTATTCTATGTATGTGTTTAGAATCAATAATTATCTAAGTATTGTATCATTTATCTGGTTCCCATAGTACAAGCTATGCTTAGTTTGGGGCTGGATGGCATTGTGTAAATTGTACACACATTACATATAAAAAAATTAACTACTTGCCATTCAATTTTCAACACAGTTGGTGTATACTATAACAAGGAGTATAATATGTACCAGCAGGGAGTATAGACAATAATTAGCATATTAATAAAGTACCTACATGGTACTTATCTAAACAATACATAAACAAAACACACACAAACCACAAATTCAAAGCTATGTTGTAAAAGTTCATTAAAATATATTAAAAAAGATATTGTAGATTTTTTTTTATTGTTTGTTAGGCTTGCGCTTGACCACTATCTCACCTGATGGTAAGTGACGATGCGGTCTAGAATGTAACGCGCTTGCCTAGAAGATACCTGTTCACTCTCGATTTGTTTTCTCTCGTTTCTCTCTCTTGTCTTTTCTTTTGATTTTTGAGTTCTGTCCGCAGTTTCATCTATTTCTATCCTACAGCGCAGCTACAGAAAATAAAACTAATCTGTCTAGATTGAAAAAAATAATTAGTGCAAAGTTTTCGAACTATTAAATTAAGTTCATTATTTAAAAAAAATGTGGAATTTTGCGGTTTATCCGCTTACAATTTTAACCCTTTTGTTTTAAACAAAGGAAAGTCTCAAAATAGTCAAAGTGAAAAGTATCCCATAAGTGACAGTCAGCCGGTTAATGAGAGATGTAATCCTCTCCATCGGTGGAGTCGGATGTTTGGCTTTGTTACAGTACTTTCGTTACTACCCCCACCCCCCACCCACGGTGACCTGAAGTTAATGGGGGAATGGATACCAATTGGGAAAGTATTCATCAGATTAGGGCAACTTTATTTAATACCATTGAAAGCAATGTATAATATAATAAGGTATACTACCCTCATCAAACGGGATAACTAATAAGTAATTCCACGAACAAGATAGAGTGTGACATGGGGGTTTGATTGTTAGTTCTCTTAGGTCTTTGCAAAAGCACAGGTTAATAGTGTATAGAATAAATAATAGTGCACATGCTGGTGTCCTGCTCTAGCACTCAAATTATCACGATCAGTTTAGTTTATTCGTGAAAATGTATTAAACAGACGGAGAGAGAGAGAGTTGATTTATTTAAATTCTTTTCATTATTGGTGGCTTTCATTTTCAAACCAATTTCCACCCACGAACCATTTAAATTGGGGCTCCACCCACGAAGTTATAAATACTACTAAAACTACAACATATAGTAGAGAATTGAGCTGTCTGTGTCTTCGAGAGTAACGAATATAGGTATTCTAGGTCTGTGGCCTAGCCACTCATGATCGAGCTTCTTTTAATTAACATACTTAGGTTGATTACACAGCCAGGCTGTCTTAGCAAGTTGCGTTGTCTTGTAAAAGGTAGAATCCTAAGAATAAAATTGGTAAACACACTTCAATTTTGCTTATTAAGATAGCTTGGAATTATCGTCTAGACCTACCTCTATAAACTTTAATGAAGTGGCTCCAACACCGAGTGCAAATCAATGAGAGAAGATTCGGCACATGCTATGGAATAAAACTACAGCAAGACCGACCGGCTGATGAAACTGGTCCCGGAGGGGCGACCGGCCCCGGCCGACCCGCGACCGACCGAGACAGTGGACTACGGAGGCAGAAGACCAACTTGTGTGAAGTTATGAAGCTTAGAGAAGATCATGATAGTAAGAACAAAAATTACAATAATAACCGGCCAAGTGCGAGTCGGACTCGCGCAGGAAGGGTTCCGTACCATTATCTATAAAAATGCCCAAAAAAATCACGTGAGTTGTATGGGAGCCCCTTAAATATTTATTTAATTCTATTTTTTAGTATTTGTTATATAGCGGCAACAGAAATACATCATCTGTGAAAATATCAACAGCGGATAGATTAGGACAGCGGAGCCTTAGTAATAGGGTCCGTTTTACCTTTTGGGTAAGCAACCCTAAAAATGCTATGAAATTTGTAAAAACTGTGCTACCGACAACGAGGAAACTTTGTCAGTCTGAAGGAGGATGATACGCTATAATGCTACCATCTGCTCAACCATCCGACCAACTTCAGAGTGGTTGTCATTTACTGTAGTTTGTCTACTGATGACGTAACAGTAAGGCTATTCTGTCATCTCGGTCCTCTAATCGGGGTCGGCCCGTCAGCCACCCGATTTGCTATTTCTCGCTCGCAGTGGAGTTGCAATTGAGTGAATTCGTTGCTTTTTGATGAACCTCTGCTTTGTCTTGGGTTGCGCTTCCTTTCGATTAATTCTTTAGCGAATATGAGTGAAATCACTTAAATTATTTTTAACCGACTTCAAAAAAGGAGCAAATTCTACGCTTTTTTTATACTTCACCGATTTCTTCGTAATTTTCCAATAGGTCTAATTTACGTGATTGTTTTACTTCATTAAAGGCTCGTACACAAATCATTCTGAACTATTTAGGCGGTTTCCTAGGGTGCCTGCGGTGTTCCAAAAAAGGGTTTTCAAGAAATTAACACTAGAAGGGGATGAATCTGGGTGTTAAAGATCATATGAAGAAACGCGGGAGAAACCACCGGCTGCATCTAGGAAAGTATAAAAATAAGGATAGAAAAATTCATATTACAACATTAATTAAACAAATGGCAACACAAGTAGCAGTATTCTTATAATTTGCGCAAAGTGCGAGACATCCCCTCGGTCGGGTCTGTTTTGTCTCGCGTCGGAAAAAATAAGGGAAATGTTGAGCCAGCGCTCGGCGAGTTCTTTCTGACGAATAAATCATACTGAGTTATGTTACCTGCTGGGAATTAATTCCCGAGATACAGGCGAGCACCGGCACGGCGACGGGACTTCGATTGAGACACGCTTTACCATTATTTCAGTGTTATCCTGAGAGAGTAAATTATGTCAAAATATCACAGTTTTTTAAATTCCTATTTAAATATCCTTATGACTCTCGCTCGGAATATCGACTTCTCTTCTGTGTACATAAAGTTAGAATGCTACCCAGTGTGTTTGTATATTGGATGGATTTTACCAAAGTGGTTGAATTTTGCACACAATTTCCTTATAACACTGCAATTAAGATATAAAATAGGTACATTTTATTCCGAAAAATTGTTGAGACCAGATAGATGTTGGTGAAACTGCGAGGCGCTTCTATTTCGTAACAAATACGACACATACATACGAATGAAAAGAACCTGGCCAGGCCCACGGGGAGACTATGGATGAAGGAGGCAAGCAGCCACTCTAAGTGGCGCTCTGTGGGGAGGCCTATGATTAGCAGTGAAAGTTTTCAGGCTGTTGTTGATGATGATGATGATGATATGAGAACTGTTTGTAAATGTGATATAGCATGGCTAAAGAACGAGCGATAGCGTGACAACCAAGTAACATCCCTGCCCTATACAGTCGGATAACAGAGCAGCCGATAAATTTCAACTTTACAAATTGTAATGAGCCCAAACAGATTGAAACAACGGCGGCCGAACATCAAACCCTACCCTTTAATCAGCATAAACCTCTGTGATCTCCCGCGGAACAAGTGTGAGAGGGGGAGGGAGATATACGGAGGGGAGGGGAGGGATTTACGACAAAAAGTAAACTTCGGGACGTGATACATGTCCGCGAGCCGTGCGGGGACTGCTAACTAGGACGAGAGGCAACGTGCTTGACTACAGCAGTGGAGGAACAAACCAATGGAGTACCTACCTACTAATATAACATTTCATAAAGAACATTTTTAAATAAAATCAACATGTTGAACTTCTGTTTATTCTTGATTATTCAATATTCATCGTAATATTAAAAGGCTGACCATTTACCATCGAGTTTTTTTTACTTAACCATCTGAACAAGGCGCTCGTCCAATCACGTGCAAGCCCACAGCATACTATCCCTATAATCGCAAGCCAGTGTTGCCATTCTGATAATTCAATTAATCCAATTTTTCAAAAAAATTAAGCCATTGAGTGTTTTGCATAGAAATATGACCACCAATCCGGATGGGGATGATGGAGGTTGCGCTTTTGTTAATAATCAACTAACAACAGATCACAATATAATAATGATCATAGTCATGTAAAATATCCTTCCTTATGCTTTTTATGTTAAATTCTAAGTAAGTAAAGCATGCACTGAATGACGTTTTACTTAGTATGTTTTCTAATTCTATCGCTTTCCAGCACATTTGCGTAAACAAACCTTTCTTGTAAAGTTTTAAAAATAGTTTACCCTGCAATATATTACATAATTATTTGATTTCGATTGTGGCTTTCTATCATTGCGTCATTTCAGGTTAATAGCGGAGCTGATCCAATCACGTCATTGTTAGCAGCAACGAAGATGAAAGGAGAAGAAGAGAAGACGACATAATGGTTGGCACATTTAAAGATCTTAGTGTTAGTTACTAACTAAAATATCTTAGCTACGATTGGTTGATAAAATATGCTTTATATAACAACGTACTATGAATCGGTAGGGAAGCGGTATCTGTAGTCTACAAAGGTTAGTAATCTATGACCACGCTGTTCTCTACATACAATACATCCGTGCGGGGGCAAGGTCCCTTCTTAAGTTACAACACTATTTCAGCGATTACCGACCCGACTTTTGATCGTTGATGAGCTGCTGTACCAAAGTTTTGTCCCGGCGAAGGGTCTTCAATAGATGTTGGCGAAGTTTAATCGGAGTAAACACAATAGTACGTTCTTGGTGTACTTTGAAGAGCTCGACGTGTACTCTCTGGACCATTGTGAGGTCTTTGAGTACAGTTTCCACAGTAAAAAAAATATATGAGCTCAGAGAACATTCTGTTTTACGTACCTACGTTACTTAAGAGGTATTTATCACTTTCAATTTCGAGTATATTTTCTGTAGCGTAAAATTAATTGTCGTTCAAAAGTTAGAACACAATGGAAACCCTTCTCAACTTTCCTTTTATAGTGTTGAAAATAGCATTAGACGGCGACAAATGCAAGTCACTAAACAACACTCTTAACTCTAGCTCTATCCCTTTCATTCGTTATTCGGGGAATGGAGACAGATGGTAGAAAATTAAGAGAATGGTACCGCGGCCACTTTGGTGAGCGGTGGTGGTGACTGCAGCCACAGAGTACTACGTTTTTATTTAGTATAAAATTAATAGCTTAGTTTTGGGTATAGTTTGCAAGATATGACTTTTAGATATTATTTATAGTAGAAATGTATAAAATCACTGCGCTAAATTAAAAAAAGTTTATTACTATTTGAAGTGGCCATAGGCAGGCCACATCGCTTGTAGAACTGACAACCAATGGGGAAGCAAGATTCTCGAGTGGCGACTACGAACCGGAAGACGCAGCATAGGCCGGCCCCCCACTAGCAGGACCAACGATTTGGTGAAAGCCGCGGGGAGCCGATGGATGCAGGAGGCGAGCAGCCGCTCAAGGTGGCGCTCTCTGGAGGAGGCCTATGTTCAGCAGTGGACGTCTTTAGGCTGTTGATGATGATGATATACCTACTACAAACTGCCTACTATGAAGAGATTAGATGCCATAAACTCGGGCGTGGTGTCACACTAGCATGTGGCACACTAGGGTGATGCTAAGTCAAAAGCCTTTTGTAGTTTACAATATTTATAATTCATAGCCATACCCACCTATAGGAACTGTAATTAAGCAACAAGAATTCATACCAATGAGCTTAAAGCACTCACACCAAGCTTTTTTGTCTGACACATAAACATTTCTGTAATACACTTTTTTTTCAAAGTTGCGTGATGTCATACTGTTGTGAATCGCACCAACGCAACGTTTGACACTTGTCGGGTGCACAGTAGACATGGTATTACAACAGTGGACCGTGTTGCTGCCGGAGGTGCCTGGATGTGCAAGTGCAGGTGAGTGCGGAGCACCAAGCTGTGGGATTATATTTCATGTTAATGAAGACAGCAGCACCGCGCCGCCCGCAGTCTGGATTCGGAACTCTGCCCACAGATCAGTAATATGTAGCTAGCTACTCTGCCCTGTGCTGGGAAGATACCGAGCTACCGGAGATAGCTTTTAGTTCTTGGGAGAATATTATACCGATCGTTATACTATACACGAGCTAGTGGCCTCGGGTCGGCCCGTGTCGCGGACCGGCTCTTCAAGTCGTCGCGCCGGCCAGCCGGGTGCCGCCGCACGACTATGATTTATCATTTTAGTAACAGACTGAAAATACATGCTGACATTTGCGTTTGTCCACATTTTAAAGTCTGGTATTAAAGCTAGATAATTCATAACGGCAGACAGTTTTGCGTCTTCCCTATCCCTATCCCTATCCCTACATATAATAAATGTGAAGTTCTGGTATGCTTTGGAACACACACATAATTATAACCAATGTAATTTATCCCATAGGTTCTATTGTTCAAAAAATATCGCTTGCGCGATTCAGGACCGCGGCTTTTTGCCCTTTTTCCATACATTATGAAATTTTATTTGTATCAGCGCCATCTAGGGACAGTGATGTGTCGTTGTTTGTTTGTTATGACTGAACGCCGTAAATACTGAACTGATTTTCATGCAAGTTTCACTAATATGCTTAGAAATAACCGGCGCTTGAAATAGGATATATTAAAATTGAAATTTCATTAATTTTTTTGGTCATAATTATTAAGTTTTCATTACGAAACGAAACTGAATTATAAACAACATGGCCGCTTCATGGTGAGATGGTGAGGTTATTTTTGGTCACTGACGGTAACTTTATGTCACCTATCTGGTGCCTAGCAGTTTATCTGGAGGCACAGATTAAAGAAAAAAATATCTGTATAGGATATGACCAAAAAGTAATAACTATAACCGCTACTCTAAGAGGTAGGTAGGTACAATAAGTAATTGAGAACTTAACCTTCTTTGCTACCTATCTATTTTATAGTTTTTCTATTTATGCCTTTACAGGTTGTATAACTTGTATGGCGTTTTAGGAGTAAATAGATACGTACCAAAAGATAATATATTAATGCTTACATAATTTAAATTTTTATTAAATCTTTCGAATTAAAAGGTTCTGGATTTAAAAATAAAGCCATTTTTTCATTCCTATGTAATGCAGGTAGGAAATATACTATGCAGAACAAAGACTACACTGACACACGTAACCTATTCAGAAGCATGAGACTGCACAGCATAAGATGTGGCTGCTTCCAAATACCGGAGGCTGTCGCGCGTAAACGTTACTGCTGCGAAAGTACCATAAAGTTACCATATGTCTGGACAAACCTAACCTAGGCTTAAGGCATATTTTTACCGAATGTAAGTTGCGGTGGTGCGTGGCAGCCATCGGTGGTTGTGGAGGGTGCCCGGTCTGCATCGGGCTAAGTACCTATAACTATTACTATAGGTAATGTAGTCCACGCGTGGCAACGCCGCGGGCAGCAGCTAGTATAAGTATAAGAGTTTTAACCATTATTGTTTGAACAGATTTTGAATCAGTGTCAAGCTTAGAAATAAAAATGGCAACGTTGGGGCACTGGCAGTGGTATATTATTTTTTCTTAGAGAACATTTTAATCTCTATTGGTTGAAATCATAAATAGCTATGAATGCAAGCAATTGTGGATAGTATAATAATGTAGTTATGATTAAACAGTTAAACGGATTTAGATGAAATTTGGAAATCCTCGTGCTCTATTCTATAAGTTTTATTCTTGTAAACTCGGGATGCAGCTAAGATAGACTGTAAGTACTTTGTAAGTAGGTACACACCAAATAATAAAAGTTTACAAAGAATACAATCGTTTACAAGAATTGAGGAACAATGGGCGATCTTATTGCTAAAAAGCAATCTTTCCCAAGCAACCTTCGATGGCAAGTATTCGAATAGCCATTGAAAGTAATCTAAATAGGTTTTACTACTATATTTTATCTAGTGCAGAGCAATCTATTCGAGTAACGAGCTCATTTACGTAATACTCGTCTACTAACGTCCTATATATTAGTAAGCATTGGTTAAATACACAGTATAAATAAAACCAAAGTGAACCTACATTCCGGTTGCGTGAGACGCCCCAGTATGGGAGCGAGCATCATTAGCCGAGAGTGTGTCGCCCTCAGACCGCGCGACGCGCGACGCTCGCTGTCTCGCGTCAATCAGGCGCGCGGCGGCACGACCGGAGATGGGCTACTGTGGGCTATTGCTACCGTGATAGAACTAGAACTTAAAAATCTACGTCATGGTGAATCATCGTCAGCCTGAAGACGTCCACTGCTGAACATAAGCCTCCTCTACAGACAGCCACTTTGAATGGATTCTTGCCTCCTAAATCAATCGGATCCCCGCAGCTTTCACCAGGTTGTCGATCCACCGAGTGGGGAGCCGGCCTACACTGCGTCTTTCGGTTCGTGGTCGCTACTTGAGAAACCTTTCTTCCCCATCGGTAGTCAGTTCTACGAGCAATGTGGCGTACCCATGGCCATTTCAACTTGCTCATTCTATGATCTATATCGATCACATTAGTTCTCCAGCGGATCTCTTCAAATTCGGATTTTATTTTGCAGGGAAACACAGAGCATAAAATTAATGTTACAAGGACAAAGCCTATGAAACCTCAATACTTTACAAATTGTCTTGTTAAACTACCTACAGTATAAATAAGCTCATGTAAAGTACCCCGTTGGCACCTACTGTAGTGCATTACGTACCTACACTTTACATACTAACTAGCCTGTGGTATTATGAGTGGCCGCCACAAGTGAGCCGTGTCATAGGCGTACGTACGTCGTACCTAGCCATCCAATTTATGACGTGGTGCGGCCGCGGTCAGGCTTTTTTAGTGAATTACATATCAACATAATAATCATAGTTGAAACACATAACAAATATTTAAAACAGATGCACCTAATTAATGTGTAGTAATAAAAAGTCTACATTGAGAAAATGTACTGAAGTAAGTATAGGTATACTAAAAATGCAATAAGTAAATAAAAGGTTATTTTTATATTACTTCATTAAAATTATTACTAACTTTGTAGTGGGAAGTACCTATACTTACCGTATCTAATGAGTCGGCCTAATGATTGAGTGAAGTAGTTAACGAAGCCTATTTCTCGCGAGTTCACAACTCGGCAAGTTCCCGCCTAAACTTGAAACTTTGAGAGTCATCTTGGCTTAGCTGAGATTACTGTTTACATTCACTTTACTGTCTCAACTTGGTTATTTTAAGTCATTCAAGCGTCGATGTTGAAAGAAGCTATGAGCAGAGGGTTAATTCAAAGTAGTTCACGTACACCGATTTAAAAGAAGGAAGCTCTACCTTTTCTAATTCCACCATCTCCATATCACCATCGGACGACAAGACGTACAGCTACACGCCATCCATTGATGGTTGATATTCCTTCGATTCGCACAAAGCGGTTTGACTCGACATTTATAATCCGAGTACATAGTCAAGGAATGGAACACTTTACCAGCGTCTTTGTTTCGCGATAAGTACAATCTGGAGCTCTTCAAGTCACGAGTGAATAGGTGTCTTCTAGGCAAGCATGTACCATCGTAGACCGCTACATCACTTTCCATTAGGTGAGACTGCGGTCAAATGCGGGCCTATTTAGTTATATAAAAAAGCCCGTTTGTGACATTTACCATGTAATATCGACCAGAGCTGATAACCATAACATCCAATGGAACTGGAAAATTGTAATATCTTAAGCACAATATTCTAACAAATAAATTAATTTGATTTGATTTAATTTGATTTGACTTGAATGAACGATCACACGGATCACGTCACCGTATTGTTGCGTTTTCATTGGTCAAACGCTTTCTCGAGAGAAGAGATAATTTCGTCGATTTTACAGCTCATGCTATCCCAGGATGAGAACTAGTCGTTATCAGTACGCTGATGGTTTCATAAACTTCGTCCCCTACAATCTTTATTGTTGGTGACACCCCGATAAGTCCACGTTTGACGGAGTGAATCCACGCTAACCTCTGTCCCCTGCCTCCTCAGTCCCTTGTCCACTCAGTCCCCTGTCCGCTCTTCCCTATCCGCCAACTCATTGGCGACACATTAGAGGCCACGTGTGCCGATCACACCTGTTGAAGGGCGGAAGGGGTAGTGTTACTGCTTGGCGGCAGAATAAATGGCAAAGCGGTGGTACCTATACCTAAAAGAACTTCGCGGAAAAATCTTACCACCTAGTGAATATTACCGTTTCTTTAACGGTAAAATAGTCTACATAATAAAATCCAAGACTGTACTCCTCAAAAATGGAAAACAAGAAACAAAAATGTAATGGTAAATAGTCACGCACGGCACGTTGTGAAGTCGCAGTCGTTTCAAAAGTGATGAAATAAGGAAACCGTGTTTCCCACCGCGTCGACGCAATCAGTTCCTATTTACAAGCGTCAAACATCGCGGGTCGCGGGTCGCAGTACTCATTCTCAAGATGCGGGCCATATTTTACGACCAATGAAAGTAAAAGTAACAAACTGATACTACACAGACGGCTTTTCTTAAAACACGTTGCTTTTATAGTCATACTTCTCATTCTGTATTCCGTTCCATCAATCATAGCTGAAAAATGAACAGTCATAAAAACCCAAGTACTAAGGATTTCGTGTTTGACAGTCTTGCTACTATACGTAATGCGTGGGCCTACCATTTTGTTGCATTATCCATCTGAGTGCCTAGATAAACAGTTTGGATCAGGCCATAGCAGCTTTTACAAATTAGCGGAGTTAGACTTCACTGATGTTTTTTTTAGTTCTCTTACTGGCCGATGTGGTCGTTCATTGCCATAGCCCTTAAATAAAATCTTGTAAACGTAGGTACTCCATTGGTTACTTACTCAATGGTAGCAAGTAATGGCCCGCATGCCGCGTGCTGACAGCGCGTCGCGGGCCGCGGAACGCTAACAATGTGTAACTGTAGCTGAAAGTTGAGAATACTTTCTATCAAAAATAAAATGCGACGTTGTGCTAATAACATAAAGCATTCAGTATAAAAAGTAAAGTGTAGACTTATTTAGACGTGCTTTAAAACGACGCAAACCTTTGAGCGAGTTTACAAAACGATTTGTTTAGACATTAAAACGTAACAATATATTTTACTTGAGTACTTATTTATTTATTTATTGAACGCAAGTTTAATGCACACCATCACAATAAAGAATACAAATAATTACAGTTTAAGGTAATGTGTCATATCGTGTATGTATTGAGACTATGTATCTGATCGAAGGCGTTAGGAATTTGTTTTAAATGTCTATTTAATGGAATTTTAATTTTTGAACAGAGATAAATGCCCGTCTGCACTAACGTCGGACAGCTCCTAAGTTCGCACTTATACCTCTATGACGTACCTACTGCAATGCATGTTGGCACGTCCTAGAGATAAATGCAAACTTAAGAGCTGACAAACTTCAGTGTAGACGGGCACCAGTCATTAAATAAAATCAATTACCCATCAACAATATAAGTCGTGACACAAGGAGGTGCAACATGCGACAAGAGGCATGCGACTGCATGCGACACGCGCAGCACTCCAGCCGCTATCTGCTGGCAAATTGCAACAGATTGGACTATTGAAGCAAAACTCTACCAACACTGACTAATTGGAGTTGGATTTTGCAACAAAACAAACTGTTTCCAGTTGATAAAGCTCACTGTGAGATTTTTTAAATTGGGGGGTAAAATTGTTGGTGTGGTATTGGAGGGTAGTTACTATCTATATTATAGACTATAACTATAAGGAGCCATCTTTAGCAGAAGTCCATTAGACCCGACTGAGTTGATACTATCACCAAAAACTTATTAAACACTGATGCTAACATTACTTTTGCTGTCTGACGCGTGTAGGTGAGTCCACGCAGCCAACTGTACCTATATTTTTCATCTCATCCACAGAAATTATGTGACTTCTATGCTCTTGAAGTTCAGTACAGAATTGGTCCCTAATTTTTTAAATTTAAGTTACGATTAAGTATAGTGTCTTAAATGAGGAAAGTTTTTGAAGGGGTTTGATGAGAAGTCTTGAGTATCACTTCTATATATATATTAGCAAACGACATTAGTATTCAACATAGTTTTATTAGATACTCCCAACTAATCGACATATTCATCAACATCTCCAGCAATTCCACTGGTAGCTCATCTTTTTCCAATATATTGATTTTTCATCGAGTTTTTGCACTTTTTCACTTCCACTACTTTGCTTCTTCTTCGTGTTGTTGTTTTTTCTTTTTTGGGTCGTGCCGCCTGCGCGACCACTGACTTTATTCCACCTTTTTATTTCAGCGCCATCTATGCATTCCATAGAAAAACTGCTCTTCCATCGGTTTATTATTAACAACGCTAACATATGTATTGTTTGGCTGCTATAAACTCATCTTGTTGTCTTCGCCATTTAATCACTACGAAATAATATCATGGAGTAACTTGGTCATGATGATCAATGTGATCGATTTCAAACTTCTAAAGCAATCTCCTATAATCATCAAGTCAAATCTAACCAGCTACCCACGCCACCCAATTTATCTGATCATAAGTCTAGAACATTACTCAACACGATTTCTTTCTTCATATTACTCCGCGTCTATTGAAACTCAATTCAGTCATGTGTTCTAAAAGGCTCACAAAGCTGGCGGATCATTTATCTCTCACGTTAAGTATGATCCGTTTTTAGCCGTTTGGTATTTAAAGCCGCCCACAGAGGTCGCCGGGTTCATCGATACAAACGACAATGTGAGCCAGCGGACTGAGTAACCTGAATATAACGGTATAATAATGTAGCTGTATTTACTTTTTATCTTATTCTGAGTGGGGGCGATAAAGGCCTGCACTGACGTCCCGCTTGGGGTGTATTGTGCATTTCCCCCTGCCAGCTCAGTTACCCTAGCCAACCTAACTCCTTGAAATATCAGAGCACAGCCTTGGGTCGCTGACATAACTGTTCCAGTGATGATGATGGTGGTGGTGATAATGACAAAGCACTCAGTACGGATAAGCCCAAGCATGCTGATGATGATGAGCTATTCTTGTGATTGACGGGTTTCGACACCTCAGCTCCTAGACCCATTTTAATTCTTGCATCTTCCGTGGCTTCGCAGTGCAGCAGCACGTGCTCCAGGGTTTCTTGCTCCTGCATACAACCACGACACAGAGGACTGTCCGTGTCTCCGATTTTATGCAGATGGTAGTTCAGGTCGCAGTGCCCCGTCATGATACTTACCATAAGGCAGAGGTCCTGCCTTGTTAACTTTCGTAGGTCATTTGTTACATTCTTGTTTAGGGACGGAAACGTCATTTTTGCATGTCTGCAATCCATTGTTTTGTCCCAAAGCTTCAAGTAGATTCATTACTTCCATCGCAGTCGCTTTACAGAGCTCTGACACATCTTTTAAGATTTGCTTATTGGCTCCTTCCTTAGCCAGAGAGTCTGCTCTGTATTTACTTATTATAGGGACAGCCCGTTCTAGTCACTGAATAAAAATATTATTACAGATTTCGCCGCTACATTTCTATTTATAACTATATGCATTACTAACTGCTGCCCACGTGTATTAAACCAGCATATAAGCTATCTCCCTTCCAAATTTCATTGAAATCAGTTTAGCTGTTGTGACGTGAAGAGGGAACAAACACACAAACACAAACTTTCGCATTTATAATATTAGTGTCATAGTGTCATGTGATAGTGTGACCATAATCATTTATATCTCGCGTTGCCAGCAAAATTGATTCAAAATTGATTGATTGACCAGCTCGATGACAACTCTGAAGTGCGATGCGGGCTTCAACTTGTCCATGCTGTAAGAAGATGATATGAGAGGCTACTTCTTCATTCCAGGGGAGTTTACACAATGGATAGATAAGAAGAGAAAAAAAACAAGACCTCTTAATGGTGTAATAATACCCGATTAATACCTTTTTTATTCGGTTCTCGAGTCTCGTGAAGCCGTCGATCGCACCACAAAGGGCGTCGTACAAACAATGGCACAATGCAGCGATATGACACTTGTATGGGAACAATCCCGACACCACCCGCCCATACAATCACATACAATTATTGGTATTACCATTACAACAGAACGCGACCGGGTTGTCGCGTGTGAACTACGCGCGCGATGCCACGCGGGATAATTACGCTTATTAATGTAGTTGAGATACCTATTTTTATTGTCGTGTGGTCCTGGCGCTCTTGGACCACCCCATTTCTTTCCACGGGTGCCTTAAGAATCGGCTAAGGGTATATCCGGGGGATGGGCAGCAGCATTTTTCATCGGTACATTAAACTCTTCCGCGATCACCAAGACACCTGCGCCAAGATTGGTGATTATATTAAACCACCAGCGTCCAACGTGAAGGAGGCATATGTTCAGCAGTGGACGTTTTCCAGCTAATGATGATACCGTGCGTAATCTGAGCTTTTCTCAACTGAGACCCAGCAGTGGGATAGCAATAGGCAGATGACGTGGAACCATATTTTATATTTTACTCAATCATGCATGTCACGCTGGCAGGTGCGCGGGGATATGATAACGTGGACGGTCGCTACTTACATGAGTGTGCATAAAATCCCGACTCGTCACCAGAGGGATGACTATTTCTTTTCTGTCACTGTGTGCGTAGTGCATTAATAAAATATTTATCAAAAATGTCGTTCTATTCTATTCAATGTTAAAAAACCCACGCGAGAAAATTTACTTTTTTTTTTCATGCATGTGTATTTTTAAAGTTTTTGCAGTCTTCTTAACAAATCATTTAACCCTAGTTTTTTAATGCTATTGAATGACGTGACGAGCTAGTCGTTCACTTGATGTTAAGCGACACGGCTGCCCATAACAGTTGCAGTGTCACTTGGAACTTTAAAACAACAAAGTTGTATGTATTGTAGGTTACAATTGCTTCAGGCTGGTGTTAAACATAAACAGCGAACAGTTGTTGAATCTACATCTATAAGTAGTAAGTGTTACCAAGTCTTATAATACAAAACATTCTAGCAAGTGTCCGCAGACTAGAAAAACATCATTGCAGGCGCAAACCATAGTTGCCTGCACAACTTGTTCCCGCAACGCAAGCAAGCGTCATACTAAAACAAACTTATATCCTGCATTTGCTAGTTTAAAACAGTTATTAATTTTTTTTAGTAAGTGCAGTAGTAAAGCTGGCACGCTCAGACCTTTAGGGGCTTGCAAGACTGCAAGCCCCTAAAGGTCTTCCTTTCAGAATAAACGCATACAGTGCTGAGCGCCGTACGCGGGCGGATTTTTAGAAAATTGACGAAAATAGATCCTGTCTGACGTGTAATGTATATAGTTATTAAATAAATGGTTATTGAATATTATTCATAATATGGCTATAAAATATAATTGAATCAATTGTCTTCGTGCCATGGTCTAATTTTATTTCGGGTCAGCACATTATGTCCTTTTCCTCCCACTATCATCGATCGTTCCATTCACTTCTTCACTTTCTTCTATTTTAGACCCGTTTTTCAGAAATCATCAATACACCGCACGATGCGGTACGAGACGCGCAACGGGTTCATCTTATAAATGTATGGGCACAACGCGGCGCGACTGCTTACCCGGGACGCCGAGATTTTTGTCGCGGAGCGCGGCTCGTGCCAACTGCAGGCAATTTGTTTACTTACTTAGTAAACTTCTTGTTCCTTTGAAATATTGCAGCTTTGAGAATTTACTCGCTACATGGCATTATGTAGTAATATTTAACCAGAACTGAAACTGGGAATTCTACTTAATAATGGTAAGCAATTTATTCTCAACATTCCCACATATCTCACCATCACTGGGGATTTTTTTTCTTTAGTATTTTTCTTGCCAGAGCTATTATATATATCATCATCATCATCATCAACAACAGCCTGAAGAAGTCCACTGCTGGACATAGGCCTCCCCCCGGTCCGCCACCTTGAGCGGCTGCTCGCCTCCTGCATCCATCGGCTCCCCGCGACTTTCACCAAACCGTCGGTCCACCGAGTGGGGGGCCGCCTGCGCTGCGGCTTCCGGGCAGTGGTCGTGGAATATAATATAGTGTAATAATGTAATTACTCTATGGTATTAGGTGTATTTTGTACTGCAAGTGGTACAGACAAACAAATCTTTACATTTTAGTCCCCTGGCAGTAACACTCAGAGATCGATCAGATACGAAAATCAGGATGCAACTGAGTGTAAGGACGCAGGACATGAGCGGAGCTTGAGCAAAGTTTCTACCATTTCGTTTTGAAGTCATATTAAAATATGCGTCCACGGAGGAAACGCTAGAACCCTCAAATATGCAAGCAGATAATATATCTCATATAACATCAGCCTAAAGGAGGTACCTAGTTATAATGCTTTACAATTTAAATTGAATTCGATAAGGATCGCTTCTTTAAAAGTAACATTATCCCGTTACCGATCCGATACCTGTTTTCAATTATAAACTGAATATCCTTGGTTACGTTCGTCTATCCACCCGTCTCCGTCTGACGATCCAGCAAGATCCTGGCCGATAGCGGGATCCATCTCCCGGTGACCGGAATGCGCTTCGTTTAGACCAGAGGCATGAAGTACGAATACGTGTAAACTTTGTGAATTATTTCAGTAAAAAATTATATGAAGGTACCGTATCGCGTAGTGGTGTCACGGAAGAGTCCCAGCATCGCGCTGAGAGTGCTGTTAAAATTAGCTGTTAATTGCTTGGCAATAGATTCTTTACTAGTGAATCAGTTAATAAACATCGTATCATTATCATTATTGATATATTAGGTAATAAACTGAGCTGTTAAAATTAGCCAGTTGAAATGGGAGTGGGCAGGCTAGTTAAAATCGCTTGCGAAACTGACAATCGATAGGGTCGGTTCTGCGAGCTAATAAGCGCGAGATAGGGAGATTATTCAGTGGTGACCACGAACCAGAAGACGCAACATTGGCCCCCAACTAGGTGGACCGGCGATCTGGTTAAACTGCGGGGATCCGATGGGTGCAGGAGGCAATCAGCCGCTCAAAGGTCTATATTCAGCAGTGGATATGTTTTAGCAGTTTTCTTTATTTAATGCTAAAATGGGCATACGTTTGACAACATGATTTAGGATTAACTATTACCTACCCTTCAAAGTAATAAAACCTGATTCATTCAAATATAAGTGATAAACATAGAGATAGGACCACCCCTGGAGCGAGAGTAATCTTCAAGCTGGATTCATCGATAGCGTACATTCGTGTCTAATGCGAGTACAATCGGAATCAGATTTATTCCGAGTACGAGACAGACGCATAGAGCATATTTAATTTTGTTTATAAGTGGACAACGAGCTATGAACAAACCAGAGGTAGTGAATGCCAGTGTAACTGATGCAACTAAAACTATTCGTAAATAGGTTTAATTGAGTTTTATTGTATAGTCACTCTGTTGTCTTCGGTTTGTATCATAAGCAATTTTATACATTTGAAATCTGCACAAGATGATAACTAATATCCATCGTACACTCTGACCTTTCATATAAAATTAGGAATTGACCTAAAAGCAGCATTGAATTGATTAATTTGTGAAGGAAAAATTTGAATCACGGACGGGATTTGAATTCTCATTTTATCCGTCACCAAAGAAAGAACAAGATTTAATTAAGCTATAGGTACCGTGACAAGTGAGCCCAAATCAACAGCAGCAGCAGCAGCTAAGCAGGCGATACTCGCATGAAAATCATCAATATTAGTATGGAATTAGATTCCCCATATAGAAGAGTTTTATTTTTATGCTATAGTAGTGGGCATACGTTTGAAACCATCGCACCTGGTGGCTAGTGATTATGTGATCTATGGTAGGGCACGTTTACCCATGAAATACCTTTTTACTGTCAATTTGATGAGACTCAAATTATGAAGAGGAAATGCTGATACTGAAAGTATAGACCATTACCTATTTAGGTGCGGCGTAGGTATGTACTCTATTTAAACGTGTCTTGCGTGGTATGCATAATGATCGAGCACTCCATCTGGCTTACTGTAACACCAATGTGCGTGGATTACTCAGGAGATAGCGGGAGACGGTCCGTGGTCCATGGTAATGAATGATGTGCACGCGGACAATAGATGGAGGAGATTATTGTTTATGGACGGCGGATGGTAACTAATGTGGTGCCTCTTATCGGAGGGATCGGCAGCTTCCGCGTTTCTGTAGTTTATTCAATGGAAGTAAGCTTATAGTTAAAATAGTGTTCATGCTA
The DNA here is from genome assembly GCA_910589525.2 of Ennomos quercinarius. Classification (NCBI taxonomy): domain Eukaryota; kingdom Metazoa; phylum Arthropoda; class Insecta; order Lepidoptera; family Geometridae; genus Ennomos; species Ennomos quercinarius. The sequence goes on from OU342496.1 coordinate 234,858, forward strand.
TTTATAGTACAAATGATAAATCAAAAATTAGAAATTATAAGTCAGAAAAAAATAAAGGAAGACCACATACCTACTTAGAAAAAATAAAGTCGATGCTGCTTTACTTCAGTAATATAATTAAACTACATCAAAATCAGACTTTTACTCGATTGTTAATAAGTAAGCCTTAGCCGTGTGGTTCCGGTTTGCGAATAGGGCCACCCCCATCTCTTCCTGTGGGTGCCATAAAAGCCAGCAAAGGGAATATGCAGGGAATGGGCAGCAGCATTCTCCTCGGTACATTAAAATCTTCTACGATCACCAAGCCGCCTGCTAAGCGTGGTGATTATCTATACATCTTATATTCTATACATATAATAAAACTGTAGAGATAAAAAAGTCTGTAATTGCAAGATATCAAGAAAAAAATGACACAGGTTGGCTTAAAATTAGCCGATGATCACGTTAAGCCACTTTTTAAACACGTTGAATAGATACATAAACCAACAAATATTAAATAGAGTGAAAGTACAGGCCAGGAGGAGTGATCTCTACCAGAAAATTTTGTATGGAGAGAAAGTAAGCGGTGCGTAATTAGGTAGGCATTGAGAATATAAAAGAAGGTAAAATAGTTGTGACGAAAACCAAATAGGTACTACCATGGACTGGCACAGTAGATAGAATAGAATAATTATATTTTCACCTCACTAGCTCGGAAAGATTCTCTTTGTCATACGGAATCTGGGGAAAGTGTTTGTAATATTCGAACCTGTCTATTTAATAAACTAGCACTAATTATAACAATTAAAAATACTCCAAAAATTTTAATGTGATTGATTTATGAGAGATCCGTGTGACAGAAGCTGGAGACTCGCGAGCAAGGATATCCCACACACGTGCGGTTAATTGGCCGCTAAGTATAATTAGTCGTCGACTGTACCCCGGCCGCCTCTGACACCGGGAGATGGAGCCGAAGCGAAACCCTATACTGCACGCTCCGACGCCTTCTATAAATGTTATATCGAAGGTTTATTTGGTGTTATATTGTTTTTAGGATCTATTGAGACAAATAGAGGCCTTGACGGAATTTCACAGAAACTGTGTTTTTTTTTTAGAAATTCAATTGACTCAGGCGTGACTTCAAACACTCAGAACATAATTTCATTTAGTTTTTTTGTGGTATTTCAATAGGCTTGGCTAGGCATGGTTTTAGCCACTAACACATCTACATCTTAAATTATTCTCGCATAAAAAGTGGTTCATCCTGATTTCCCCCAGGAACTATGAGGACTGTTGTCCCACAACACCTAGACACAAGTATTTGAGCTTTATTCTGGTGCACAAGTAATTATCCTGTCGCGGGAATCTAACCCGCAGCTCTCGGGTTATGAGCCAACAAGCGTGACTTGGCAAGTTTCTTAATCCAGTGATACTATACTACGAGCTGGTGTGACGGTGGCATTAATAGCCGCCGCCGCCGCCGCCGCCCTCCGAAGGTTAACCCACGAAGAGATGACAAACGAGCGCGCGTCGGAAGCACCGCGAGCGACATTAAATCAGCTGTTTCCGGCTATAACTCACCGATCAACTCGCTGTGATGCCACCCAAGTGAACCAACACCACAAAAATACACACCGATTACATTTATCCCAATTAATAATAGCTTCGGGAAGAATTTGAAGGAAAAATGTTTACCCAAATTGTATTTTAATAAAGCAGCACCGTAATTAGATTCTCTTTGGGAACGCTCGCGGACATTGTTTTGCGTCGGGTGGGAATATTCACTTGTTTTTGTAATGTCGGATGGGATGGTCTGATAATGAGCACGTCAAAATATTTTATGAACCAAAACGTACTTATAAAAGCTTAGTACAATATTTTTTATCTTTGATCTACTTTACCTTAATTTACTTTACTTTCAGAGCTCTATAGGTAGCCGACCGATCTGTGGATTTTGTGAAATAAAAAATGAAGCTGTCTATCTAATGATAATAAAAGCTGTGCCCTGAGTGACTGACTCGACCGTTGGATCATGATATTATAAAATTATGGGAAGAAATTCGGGTAAAACCGCGGGCTGGTTCTAAATTAGTCTGGCAAGAATTATGTTCCAATTCGCTTCCAATATTAAGGTAAAGTTTTCTCCCCTGCAACTAATTGTATCAACAGTGAAAGCCTGCCATCGTCCACTTTCACCCGAGCCTGCGTTTACAACGCTAAATTAACCGCTTCATAACCTGATGTCAATAGCGTAGCTTAGCTTTTATATCGTAACCACATTTATCACTTTGGACAATACACTATCAAATAATATTTAAGGGGTAAAAATATTATGGCTACATGAATAACTGTTATGACAAGCCGGTAGGGTAATATCGTAATTTATATTGAGTAATGTTTGTGGATTACAACGACAGCACTACAAGAGTAATGGAGTTAACATTCGTTTATAAATCTTTACGTCTAGCAGCGGTTGATAAATTACTCTCATAGTAATCTATCCACCCTAGCGTAGGAAAGAAGAGGTTTTATTTCTATTTATACTTTTCATAGAGTTATACTTAGATCATCATTATCAGCCCGAAGACGTAATAATACTTGTACGAAGCAAACCCAAAAGAAAGGAAACCCTTCCTTTTGTTTTGTGAATGATAAGATGTCCGCACTTGACTGTATATTGAGAAGAAGAGAAAATCACAGATAACACAGCATTATAGATCAGCATGGCAAAGATAATATATTGTCAATTCCAACAGTACGTGCAGGCCACCCCCATTGTCATTGCCATTTAACTTGCCTGCAGACCTCATTCCGGATTTTATCTTAAAACGAATCCTCGCACATAGCCCACTTATGTCTTTGCTCTGGCCTAGCGGAAGCTTACTCTTAGATCGTTCAATAAATTACATTTTTTTGGAACGGGATAAAGCTGTTGGTCTCTACCGACCTTTACAGCATCACCGGTTGGGAGGGCAGGCGCTTAAGGCACCCAGCCGTCAAAAGTAGGAGGCACCTAGCTCAAGAGCACCTCTGGGGTGCAAACCTCGACTTGGACCGTTACCGGGATAAGAGGATCGAGAAGACTAAGTCCCCTGGAAGAGTGAATTCTATGGAAAATACTGCTGTACAAAGCAAAGGCAAAGAAAGATCTAAGGCTACAATTAAGACGGATTGAAGTTGGAAGCTCCAATTACTCGAGTCATTAAAAGCCGTCGGTCCCCTGTCGGGTGCTAAAAGAGGTGCGATTGTGAGGAGTGATGCCGCCGTGCCCCATGACCGATGTCCGTCGGCGACGCGTCTACTGGAAAACTAGGGATGGGAAATGAGCGTTCATGCCGATATCGATGTTTAGTTTCATCCTGCATGTTTTGTATGAACAGTCTCTCAGTTTTAGATCTAAAGGCGTGGCAGGTTGGCTGATACCAATAGCATGAAGTATTCCGTAAATTTGATAATATAGTATGTTTTATGACTGATAAATATAATTAAAACTTTTGCTAATTTAAAATTTAGTGAATTATGTTATTAGTAAACTAGTAAATTTCAACGGTTGCTACATAGTTTTAAATAGTGTCTTTGTTACCACAGTTAATCCAATAAACACAATATTATGTCAATAGTGAAATTATAAAAAATATAAAATTATAAATCGCTTCCAGTGCCTAGCCGACTGTAACACAGTGGACGAGCTAAACGACGGGTTGGTGGAAACTGTCCAAGCTGTTGGATCGAAATTCTTTAAGACCCAACGCCGAAAGAAGACTCAAAAGCTCTCAGAAAAAACTCTTGAGCTAATGGCCGACCGGAGCGAAATGAAGCTGCAGTCTTCAGTTGATATGTCAGCCTACGGTGAACTCAATAGACGAATCTGGAGTTCCTTGCGACACGACTTGCGTGCTCTTAGTACTTCACGTATTGAGGCCGCAATTGAGCGGAACCAAGGCTCTAAAGTGTTCGCAAAGGATTCGTCTATTGGGCAACACCAAATGACAAAACTGAAGACCGAAAATGGTAGCATCATTTCATCCAAGCCTGAGATTCTGAGAGAGATCGAGAACTTCTATGGACAGTTATACACCTCGACACGTAAGCCCGCTACTAACACAGCTCAGGACATCAGAGCCAAGTTAGTCCGACACTATACCGAAGATATCCCGGACGTCAGCCTGTACGAGATTAGAATGGCCCTCAAACAGCTTAAAAACAACAAGGCACCAGGTGAAGATGGAATTACGACCGAACTTCTGAGAGCGGGTGGTAGACCGGTACTTTTAGTCCTCCAGAAGTTATTTAATTCTGTCATCCTTGAAGGTATAACGCCAGAGGCATGGCACAAGAGCGTGGTGGTGCTCTTCTTCAAAAAAGGCGATAACACCTTATTGAAGAACTATAGGCCCATCTCGCTCTTGAGTCATGTGTATAAGCTGTTTTCGAGAGTCATTACGAATCGTCTCGCACGCAGGTTTGATGAATTCCAGCCTCCCGAACAAGCCGGTTTCCGAAAAGGCTTTAGCACCATAGACCACATCCATACGCTGCGCCAGATTATACAGAAGACCGAAGAGTATAATCGGCCGTTATGCCTAGCGTTTGTGGACTATGAGAAAGCCTTCGATTCAATCGAGACTTGGGCGGTGCTGCAGTCCTTGCAGCGATGCCAAATTGACTATAGGTATATCGAAGTTTTGAAGTGTTTGTACAGTAAGGCCACTATGTCAGTCCGACTACAGGACCAGAGTACGGAACAAATTCCATTGCAAAGAGGCGTGAGACAGGGAGACGTTATTTCTCCGAAACTGTTCACAAACGCATTGGAGGATGTTTTCAAGCTCTTGGAGTGGAAAAGATCTGGCATCAACATAAATGGCGAGTACATCACTAACCTTCGTTTTGCCGATGATATAGTCATAATGGCGGAATCGCTCGAGGACCTTAGCACCATGCTCAACGACCTCAATAGAGTCTCCCAGCAGGTTGGTCTTAAGATGAATATGGACAAGACAAAGATCATGTCTAATGCTCATGTTCCACCTATACCGGTAATTGTTGGGAACGATACTCTCGAAGTTGTCGACAAGTATGTCTACCTAGGACAGATTGTCCAATTAGGTAGGTCCAACTTCGACAAAGAGGTGGCGCGAAGAATCCAACTCGGCTGGGCAGCGTTCGGGAAGCTTCGTCCTATCTTTTCGTCCAAAATACCGCAGAGCCTGAAAACGAAAGTTTTCAATCAGTGTGTGTTGCCAGTGATGACTTATGGAACTGAGACGTGGTCTCTTACTGTTGGCCTCATTAGTAAGCTCAAAGTCGCGCAGCGAGCTATGGAGCGAGCTATGCTCGGTGTTTCCCTGCGAGATAAGCTCCGGAACGAGGAGATCCGCAGGAGAACTAAAGTGACCGATATAGCTCTTAGAGTTAGTAAGTTGAAGTGGCAATGGGCAGGCCACATCGCTCGTAGAACTGACAACCGATGGGGAAGAAAGGTTCTCGAGTGGCGACCACGAACCGGAAGACGCAGCGTGGGCCGGCCCCCCACTCGGTGGACCGACGACCTGGTGAAAGCCGCGGGGAGCCGATGGATGCAGGAGGCGAGCAGCCGCTCAAGGTGGCGTGCTCTGGGGGAGGCCTATGTTCAGCAGTGGACGTCTTCAGGCTGTTAATGATGATGATGAGTGAAATTATAATCTGGCTCACGTATAGTTCCTATTAACACATGTCAGTTCAATCGATATCTCACGGCGGAGATAAAACGTAAAAGCCCTACACTCCACCTCTCCGTGACTTCCCCCACATTCATCAGGCTAATCTCCGACATCGCTCATAATGAGTGGAGAAGTGACGGACAATCCCGATCGGAATCTCCCATCTCCCTCATCCACCTACACCCAAAGACTACAAATCCACTATACCGCAAAGACCGCTTCCTTTCAGTCATCAACACGTTGCTACCAAAGGCATACTTCTGTATACGCCACCAATCATAACTCCGAAATAGGTACGTGTTTTACGTTTAGTAAAATTTAATACAATCAACTAGACAAGTGCTTTTGCAAGTTTTTTTTTTTGGTTACGTATTGTAATATCATGTAGTTTATCGTTGTGTGTTATGTCACGAATAAATGTATTTTCTTTCTTTCTTTCTTTTTTCTACCAATTCAAACCGATCACTTCATCTGTCTCTGGACCGTTTAGTTTAATATTTACGAGAAATGCTTGTAATAGAGCTCCATTGGTTACTTTATTCCTGCCCTTATCCTTATAAAGTGGACCCCCGTTTGCACACTGGACATTGTCCTATTGTCACCTCTTGAAATACTCGAAGTGTGAAGAGATAATACCAAACGCTTTTGTTTTGTGATTTTGATTCATAAGATGTTGTTCCACTAAGCTATCTTTCTATTCTCTTCGGATTAAGTGAATGGCATTCCCGCTCAAGGTACCTTTAATTTCTGCCTGAATAGTGATAGCGCTTTTGTCATCTTCTGTGGAATCTCAATTTACTGAACTATGTAATTTTATTGTATGTCTTTGACACGTCATTTTTCGATTATTTGAATGACATCTTATTTTATTTTAAATTCAAAACTAGAGCAAAGAGCGTTTGTCTAGCTAGCAAAAGCTGAAGAAATTGTTACTTACGACAGTAAGTTATGAGAAAAAATTTCAATGTCTGCTCTGTCTATGGAGTTGTTGCCACACGTCTTACCTTACACGAAGTTTGTGTAGAACTTTATAGAGTACTTTATGGAAATAATAAACTTGTAGTACATAGAGTATTCCCGCACGCTACTAGTACTGCGATAGACTGAAACTCATCTCAACAAACTTAGTCTTCTGATTGGGTGTGAGTTGTTAACGTCGATCAACCTACGTATTACTAGCCAATTGCTGCACACTTTATAACGTAGATTTGATGTGAGTCTATTTTCAGACTTTATCAGTTTAAAATTAGAAACTCTGCTGACGAGCGTGATAAAATAAATTAGCCGTAGTCATACAATATTATTCCAACGCGTTAATTTCAAAGCTGGCAAACTCGCCCAAAAAATTGTAAATCTCTTATTATATTTAATGTGTGTAATGTAACGCAAAGGAACTTAGTGAAGGCGATATGCAAATGAGATGCAACTTATGAAGGTGCCAGACTATGTTCTGAACTGTAATACGCGCAAAATTTATGCATAACCTCAGATTTATTGAATAACTTCTTGTGCAGACGAATCGGGGATGTATGATATTCACATCAGATAAGTTATGGGAACTTCGTGTTGGTGTAACTGAAATCACGGATGTTATCAAACTCATACCAACTGTCGATACCAGCGTCATAGTGAGTGATTACCATACCTGAAACAAAAACAACATTATCATTAGTGTCTTCATATATGCATAGGTACCTGTTCTTAATAACGATAGATCATTTATATCAGAAATATAAAAATACTATTAGTACCCGTAGTGCTAAAAACTATTAAGTACAGAAAATATCAAAAGTGGATTTCAGAGAGCTTGAAATACCAAAACGCTAACAGGTCTAAGATGACTATTAAATTAATGTAACATACAAGATGTGTGTGAAATATTGAAGAAGCCTGCTTACAGCCCATTGTGCTTAGGTTATTACCTGATTGCAGAATCAACCCTTACTTATGATAGCATATAATGTAACCCATCGTTTATAACTTGTAACCGTCGCTATCTCATCATAACCCATGCGTCAATATTTACTCAATAAGTTCCCTCGATACTGTGGGGATAAAGTGATGTGTAGGGCAAAACTTGATCGGTAACAACATGACCGCAACAGGCGGATCTGTCAACACAGTTATGAACCCAAAGCCGGTAGCATCCGTGTTTGTCTGTATCGTTACGATTCCTCGAAAACCACTGTTTGCACACCACTGCATCTTTCGTTTACTCTGCGTCAGGAGGGAAGAGTATTACAGGAGTAAACATCCACAGGGCTTGATGCATTCACACAATCATAGGATGTGCCTGTGGAATAAATTGTTTTATTGTAAACTGTATTACTGCACTGTATTTTACAATCCAATTCATACATTTTTAAAATAATTATTTTAATTTATTAATTGACGTTCATTTTACTATTTCCATTTTATTTCGTATTTTTTTATACATATACATTGACTGGCCCGATAGCTCAGTTGGTAGTAGCTCTCTCTGCCATCTGAACTGTAAGCTGTGGATTCGATTCCCAGCCAGGATAAACATTTGTGCGATGAACATAGGTGTTTGGTCCGTGTCTGGGTGTTATATTGTATTCTATGTATATGTATTTACAAACAAAAAGTACGTAAGTATTCTATCAGGTATCTAGTGACCACAGTACAAGCAATGCTTAGTTTGGGGCTAGATGGCGCTGTGTTATATTATTATTATTAATGTCTAGTTACAACTAGATCCCGACTCACGTGTAATGTATAATATATTATTAAATAAATGATTATTGATTATTGATTATGTAATGGCATTTCTCTTTAATACAACAGCTCCCAAAAGAAAGTGTTTAGTGGGTTACTAAACGTTCATGCTTGTCCTATGGCTATACTCTGGCTATACAGAATGCAATTTAATTCATTAGCATAAATTGAGTGCATGATAGTACACGAAAACTTAACAGAGCCATAATTGATAATTATGTTGGAGTAATTAAGACAAATTATGCTAAATAAAAAATTTAGCACACGAACAAAATAAATAGTATTATTCTAAAACAAAAAAGTGCTAAAATCAATCAAAATCTGATCGTGTAAGTACACTTTAGCTCTCTCACATTGAATTCAAACAGCTCGCGCATAATAAAGACGCCTGCATAAGATGCGATTTGCAAACGATGAGCCGAAGTTGATGAAATGTGCACAAGCAGCACTCGGAGATTGGATTCATGTTGATTACTTGGCGTGAATTTGGGTCGACTAAAAACTTACTTCAATGTAATGACAGCTTGCAAGAGCTGGTGGCAAAAGGATAACCTGAACAAGATGCCGAAATTAATTACGAACCTTATCGTAGTCTAACTGTCAAAGAATTACTGAAATTCTGTATTGCGCATGATCAATTTGATGATGAAGTTTCGCATTGCCAAACTTGTTAAGGTGGAACGACTAACGGTGGACGTTTCACTAGCGCGGCAAATTCAACTAAACGTGATCACATTAAAACTGATTTAACGTAAAGAAAAAGAATGTATCAACAAATTACGATTAAAAGTATCTCCTAGATATCATTGGTTTAGTGACAAATGGCAATAAACAAATTTAATCTTACTTTTTCAGTCTATTGCCATTTGTCGCTAAACCAATGATATGTAGGTGATACTTTTAATTGTAATTTATTGATAAATTCTATTAAATTTATTTGCGCAAAATTTTATTGGCAAAATAACGCAAGAAAATTTAAATTTTCCGCGCTAGTGAAAGGTTCACCTTAATGTGAAAATTTCTTTATACTGTTTTGATTCGTCATAATTATAATAATTATGAGGTAGAATGAATGAGGAAGACAAAGTTTCTAGTTTTGTGGTGGCCATCAGCGTTGTAGATTATGGTTCACGGGAAACGCAGGAAAGAAATAAGATAATGATCATGATCATAAATTGTTTAAAATTGGTAGATATCAGTCTGAAAAATTCTATCTAATCATAGAAAATAAGGGATCACGAATTGCAATTTTTAGGAGTCTTCAACAAAAGCAACAATTTTATCAAATGTTCTTAATAATTACCTTCTATTTGCACTAAATGGTATTCAGACATTTCTCAGTTTCTCAACAATGAAAGAACAGTGAGTCATAAAGACATCAGTGCGATACGATCCGCAGCCACGATCCGACAGTCGCGGCGTTATCTCGATCGCGCGACGCGACACGGACAGTCGTGCGACTCAGGAGCACAATTTGTTACTCCGACGGGACCGGCTAATCTCCCATCATCGCGGACAATGGATAAATAATGACATCACAGCCCTTATCGACGCGTTACCTCACCGACCCGATGTTCCTATTGTTGACAAATACCTGACGGTATCTTTCGTACAATGTCCATTTGTGGTAATGATGATTCAGCGGTAATGTAATATAGTACATCTTCATTTCAATTTTTGTGAATCGTTTGCTCTAGAAATATACCTTATGAGCTTAGATAATAATAATAATAGTACATAACTATTTGAGTGATATAATTTATTTCCTTGTCGAACAAGATTATTTATCTTCAAGTTAGATGCAGGCAAATTAAAATTAGAGTTTACATTAAATGTAAACTCTAATTTTAATTAGCTTTTATTATGAGTTAGTTTTATCTAAATGAGAGAATTCCTATTAATTATATTTTATAAAAACATGAGATTAATAAAATTTATTATACGCAGGCAAATTAAAATTAGAGTTTACATTAAATGTAAACTCTAATTTTAATTTTTAATTTTATTAATCTCATGTTTTTATAAAATATAATTAATAGGAATTCTCTCATTTAGATAAAACTAACTCATAATAAAAGCTATTAGAGATAAAGTTCTCGATATAACGAAGCTCAGCTACCTGTGATCATTAAACTTAGACATTGATTTATCAGCTTTGTAAATCGGAACGGTCAGCACTTTATCATCTAAATTGGGATACGTATCGTGGGCGAGCGCTGCCTCATCACATCACAAGTGATCTCAAGCATCGTGATGGATAGCGCAGGCCTGTGTGAGTGAAGCGATGGAGGTCTCGGATGAGTGAAAGTACAGGAAACATATCAATAACCGACCCAACTGCATCCGCACTACGTCATTCATAGGTTTTGTTACACCCACACTCTCAATCGTCATTCTTATTTTAAAATTCTGATCGGTATACATCGAGATAAAGGTTTAAATTGAAGAGTAGGTTTGTTCAATCGGGATAATATCCAACATCATCGATAAACGGTCGGTTTGTCCAAGCTCCAGCAATACCGCGCGAGTGACCACTCATTTCCATATTATTCGAACTTTTGTACTGTTGATAGCGTTATCAGAGCGGAGCTCAGTCTGGGAGCGCGCGGGTGGCCGCTGTTTATTCACCATTTACATATTTATTCTCTTCATAAATGTAAATTTCCAACCGGGTGTTATTACAGGTCCGTGTTGTAACGTTTCCTAAATTAAGAAATAAGCGGCTCTCTGCTATTAAATTAATACGCGCAGTATTTCTAGCTGACAGCGTGTAATTTTATAATTTTGATAAATAAACAGGGGTCCGAGTCGGACTCGACTCTAATGGGAGTCGTGTTTACAAATTACCAGCTGATAGATAAGTCAGAGCTGGATTGAGTCTAGAAGTAGACAGGCCAGTTCTACATGCTAATGTTAAACTGGTACTATCACGTTTAATGACATCAATTAGTCTGTCTAAACATAGACGCGCAGCAAGTAACTTATTATTGCATGCAGTAATAGTAGAGGCAGCACAAAACGCTCCTTGTACAATATTTTCTATTTTATAGTCCTTCGAAATGACTTATGACTTCTGTTTTCAGAAATTTTCGATCAATAATTCATTTCGTTATTCTTGCATCGCTCATTTTCAATATGCCAATTATTTTTCCAATAAATGAATTATACAAGAACCCTTCCTGATAACAGTCAATAACAATAAATAAACAACACTTCAATATTCAGGCGATAAATCAAAACACTATAAATCATGCACAAATTGAATTCTTCCGGAAACATTTAGGGCGAAAGTTGCGTTATCAGTCGCCGAAACGATTTCCTCGGAGTAAATCACGCAGGTGGCGTGACCGGCGCGTATAAAGACCGCCAGCCGTCACCGTCAGCTGACAGCCGCGGAGTGCGGACAACGATAACGGTTCGACTTCATAAAACTAAATGAAAACGTGACCCGACGTACCTCAGGGAAGGGTAAATAAACGAAATGTCCGAAACTACCAGAATGATGAGCGGCGGGGGGTGCACTTTATGGAACGTCTTTTGAATTTCAAACTTTCATAGAAGATAGCATCGCCAGCTTTATTCTAAAACAAATCGCACACAATAGTTACTAATACACAGTGTTTACTTATTCATGAGAGTGGAGGATGAGAAAATGCTTTTCCATTTCGAGCATCTTCAGTTTTGTATTTATAAGCTTTTCTAAAGTACCTTTCATGCAAAATCTCTGTGTAGAGAAACACAAGTAGAGCAAGACGCGAACATGCAAGCGGCACCGAAGCACCACACTGGAAAAATATTTGCGAGCTTTCGGTCGCTACCGTCCCACCGTCCCACCGTCTCACCGTTTCGCTACAACAAATCCTAGATGATATAAAGAGCATGTCGCATCGAGGTGGCACACCCGACGCAACGAAATGAATCTGCGACGCTACAGTAAAAGAATACAAAGAATATATTATATCTATGATTTTGTACGACAATCTAGAGATAGTTTTAAGGATTGCATTTCTTGCTAATTGTTTTCTGAATTACAAAACAGTAATATTTGCTACCTATTTAAATAAAGCTGAAAAAATCATAGTAAACAAGACGTATACATTGCAGTTCTTTATTATAGAAACTTCTGATATAGCGCATGAACTTTAGACGTCTACTAAGTAAACCTAATATTAAGTTGGTAAGGATTCTCGTTACTTCACAACACAACTTACCACAGAGTATAAATTTAGCTGTCTCGTCTAGACACTGCACCGTGCAAACATTATATTTAAGAATACTTCCATAGATATTGTACCAAACAGACTGTAATAAACGCAGATATAAATAGTATTCAGTCATGAAACGGCCTCGCTGACCTATAGTCCGGTATCGAACACATCCAGGCATCATAACGCCTTGTACAAAGCCACATATCAGCGGTCACTCCCGCGAATATCGGGCTCATGTAAATGCGACCCAATCCGTTTGTTTATCATACCGCCGGCCCGACCGGACCGGACCGGACCGCCCGCGCCCGACCAATCCACCAGATTTACACATGCCAATATTCCCTGACTTTGATTTAATATACCGAATCCCACATATTGTTATGGTAATGTTCGCTTCTCACACGGATCTGTTTTCTTTTCGGGTTTCATATTGTGTAGCGATATACTGAATCTTAAGATTATTTGGATTTATATTGCTTTTTACAGATATTGGACATGGTGTCATACCAAACATTAAATACCCCGTAAAATTAGATCACGCTAACACTGTAAGCGCGAAAGTTTGTGTGTGTGTGTGTGTTTGTTCCCTCTTGACGCTGCAACCGTGGCTGAACGGATTGGAAAGAAACTTGGAAAGGAGATAGCTTATACGCTGGATACTTTTTAACGACGGATAAAACTACGATGCGCAGCTAAGTTAGATATAAAAATGAACCTTACGACGTCATAAGACAAGTCGAGAGAGCTGAAATCCAAAAGTCATTTTCCTGCCAAATACATTGTCATCCCATAATCTCGGGAGTTTTGTTCGCGACATAAATAAGAGATGAGACAGAGTTGATGGATGGAGTCAGACGGAATCCCTCAGCGGAGTAGGAACGTGACGCGACGGCCGAGACGCCGCGCGACAGGCGACTGCACATAAGGATCACGCGAGGAGGACCGCGGTCTTATTTACGTGAAAATTTAAAAATAGATCTCCTGGGTTCCAGTTCGTTTCCAAGTTTGGCAATGTACCAAATTGAGTTGTGAGCCGTTGCGACTATTTTTCATAGTGGCATAGTGGCAACGTTAGATAGTTTGCTACAATGTAACTCAGTTTTTGAAGATCATAATTTTATATTTGACACAACAATTTCACTACTTCCACTTGGATCCTCTAGTTCAGTCCCCCAGGGGACTGTATGACACTCACTATTCCTTTCCGATCCCGCGGGGACTCGACTAATACCAACACAATCTATTTCATTTTGCTGACTTTTTGCCCGTTGATTTCTTACAACATCAGATACTACGTATATAGATACCATTCCAAATATCAGAATTCTCTATGGTTTGCAATTTACATCACTTACAATGCACTATCAAATTCTTTTCATTTTCTACCAAGATTGACCTGCGTATGACCACTGTCGCACCTGATGGTAAGTGACGACGCGGACAAATCTTTAGGGTTGAAGAACTACGCTAAACGCGATAAAATTATCACCGATCATAAAATGCCGAGAAGTGTAGAAATAAAAGCCAAGCAAGTCAGCAGTGTGCAGCGTCGCCGTTGCGTCGTAAAGTGCAGCTGACGGCGCGAGTCACGCGACGCGAGCCGGAGACGCGAGCGCGGCTCGAGCGCGAGTGGGAAAGTGTTGCGCCGCGCCGCATACTGACGACACGAGGTTAGAGAGTTTACTTAGAACGGTTGGTTACATGTTACATACACTGTAGTTTGTATTACTGAATACTTGAAGATGCCAATTATATGTAAATTGCATAGTACTGAGAGGGGTTAAAATCTTAGTATAGCTAAGATATTAGGGCTGTAGATAGTTAATTTCAAATAAAATATATCAAACTTTAGATTAGCCAGTATCATCAGGAACATTAACGTATCAACATAATATTTTGAGTATAAATATAATAAAAACAAACCCTCTACTTATTTTGTCCGCCACATGGACCAAACCACAGAGCATTAAAAAAAATGACACTGCACCGAAGCGTTTTTTTTTCTTGCTCTGTGGACAATACCGTATACGTAGATTCCAATTTCAATCATTTCAATTATTATGCATTTTTTGTTCACGTATAATTTTTCCAGTTCAGTTCAAGTAGAGAGTAAAAGCGTCCTGCTGCCTCACCGCAAATGTTTGTGTTTTCCCACGGAAAATCAAAAAGTGGTCCCGTAAGGGTTCGGTTTATTTTTCGGAACCCAATGTACATTCAATTTCAAATTTGAATATTTCTGTAATATGAAAATCACTGGTTCAATTCTCCCTGCTTCCGTTTGCCGGCTGCGGACCGCGTCATGTCGCACGTCGCACTCATTCGATTAGCGCACTCACGTTATTAGCATAAACGGTCGCGTCGCGCGACGATGTTTTTAACGTTCCTAATTAGCAGTTCGTGACCTGTCCGATTCTATTCTAGCGACTGGTTTTGGTTTGAGATTTCAACGTAGATTTAAAATATTCATAACAATGTCTACAACAGATTAATTTTACAGCGTTTGTGTTGATGTGTAACTAGGCCATGCTGTCTGAGGTGATTCTCTGGCTGGCTCTCACTAAATGACGCTACAGTCTTTTTGGTTGTAAAAAGTAAAAGATGGACATGAGATCACTTATCAAGCATGTCTCAGCTTTAGATACGGGTTCCAATACCGCTCGTGACTCAGAGTTAAGCATAACATTTAAAAAAAAACAGCTGATTACGCTAAGCAGGCGATATTGCTATAAAGTCATAAATATCTACAACCATAAGGGCAGATAAATGTTATTAGGTATCTGTCATGTTGATGCTCTAATACCTAATTTAAAATTTTTAACATTTCATTAGTTTTTTTCAATTGTAAAAAAATTACATGTAAAAAACACAAAAAAAATTGCAAGTGATTATGTGATGTGATTATTTGTAAAACTACATGTGTGTGTGAATAAGTGTTGTAAGTAAGTAATAACAGGCAAACATAATAAGCCTGTGTCGGTAAACCTAGCTCTATTGAGTGCTGACAGTATCGCCTGTCGCCACCGCACTAGCGTTATTACAACAGATTAAAATAATAAGCTACATACAACGCTACACTTCGCTTCGTTGCAACGGTATTAGATACATTTATTGTTACTAGATATCATTACAGATGTATGCTTTGAGTAAACTTTTCCATTTCGACGCTTAAAATTATTGGTTTTTTTTTTTTTTTTTTTTTTTTTTTATGTGATTGAATGACGTGACGAGCTAGTCGTTCACCTGATGTTAAGTGACACGGCCGCCCATAACAGTTGCAGTGTCACCCGGAACTTTAAAACAATAGTTTCGCGCGACACTGCACTGCGCACGTCATCCTGAGACATCACCCAGTCTAATAATCAGATTACTAGACTGAGTGATCAGATCATAAAGTCTCATTTGCCCAGTAATTTCACTAGCTACAATGCCCTTCAAACCGGAACACAGTAGTGCTTGCACACTACTGCTTGGCGGCAGAATAACTGGCAAAGCGGTGGTACCTACCTAGACGAACTTTGCAGAAAAGTCCTACCACCTAGTAGGATTAAGTACGAACCAATTCATGATGGTGTTAGCGATACAACAGCTTCTCTAGCACTAGCAACGGCAATAATTACAACGTTATAGTGTTAATAAGTCTTTATAGTGCCTGCTCATATATAAAACCTCTTTAAAATACCTCCTGTGTGGCGAGCACGCTTTTTTATGTTTATTACAAAAGTGATGTCGAAAACAAGTTATCAAAAGAAAAACAAAGCATTAAAGTGTTAAACCAATTAATTCCAACATTTTCAACCTCGGAACGTGTTTTTGAATCATAACAGCAAGTGACACAAAACAACTGGATCCAATTAAGCAAGTGCAGCGAGCAAGGTGCATCGTGCAGACACCCGTACAAAAACCGCTAAGCGGTGCGACGTGGTATTACCTCTAGACGGGTTTTTGTAGAAAGCGCTTCAAGCGACTGACGCTGTGGCAGACGCATCATGTTGTGCTGCAGTTTTAAATTGACTGCGATGCCCCGTATTAGCTCGTTTACTCTCGCATCTCATTCAACGTGTTAAATGTCAGAGAAATCATTTGTGAGATCGTTCATAGTGGATCTAGTCAACGAGTTTACATGGCTGTAATTAACGGGGTGCTATTTTATACAGTAAAAAGCGCGATAGTTTTGTATGGCTTTTATGTTATTTTTGATCAGAAACAGTTCCATGGATATGCAAGTTTTGGGTTCAAGTTCAAGTTATTAAATTGAACTTACAAACAAAAACAGCTCTATTACCTTTAACACGTGTAGGAAACTTAACGAAACGAACTCACTAACTACGTGAGGAATGGGTTCGATAAGAAAAAGGAAATAGTTCCAAAGGGTGAGGAAAATCGGAGAAAATCCGCCGCGTTCGGAAACGCTGACGTTGTTTACTAGCAATCTGCTGATTGCCGCCGCCGTCGGGCGCGGATTAATGAACAAATATATTTACGGAGCCGTGGATTAACGGAATGTTTAGGTACTACACTTTCAACGAAATTGTAAGAAAACGTTTAATACATAATCTCAAAGCAATAATTCTTTCTCGCTTTCAGAAGCTGTATCCCACGACCTATTCGTATTTGACACGACACAAAAATATCACGCAATTCACAGAAAATGTGAAGTGAAAACCGCGTGAAATCTTTACTCGCATTGAATGCCAGCGAAACACATTCTATCGACTTTTTACATACTTGCCGGCGAGCTCGACGATTGTAAGGAACTGCGGTATTCGCACAAAGCCTCGAGTTCCACCTGTCGATACCAGCCCTCGTAGCACTTACTGTAGTGTAAATAAGGGCTATTTTAGCATAGTATCGTGCTAGTGTTGGCTGTGTGCATACATTTGCATCTGCAGATGATGCGAGCGCAACTTAATTTGGTAGATTCAGTCCTCGCGCCAACTTTATAGCGCTTTGTTCTCCAGATCGTTTTATACGCGGGATGATACTGCAGACGTACAGTACATCTTGTTGCCGTAAGGAATCTTGGTATGATCAGCGTCTATTCCTAAAACGACAGTCGTAACTTTCGTTTTAGGAATAGACGTTGACGTTGGGACTTGGGATGTTGGGACGTTGAGTCGTAACCCATAAACGCATAGTAACCACAGATTGACAGAATTTGTTGTTCAACTGACTTAAAAAAGGTTTCAACAAAATTTCATGAAAATTGATTCAGTAGTATGGTTTTCGAAACAAGTTAAGCTTTTTGTCGCGCTATTTCACAGTGCCATATTGCCGTACCTGTACGTAAATAATTTCCAGAGCAGAGAATTTATTTGGTGTCACAAGATATCTAAGACTAAAACTTCATAGCAACCTGAATGAAGAAAGTCATAAAGAAATAGCTTGCAAATGGAAATAGATCTACTGTTTAATGAATGTAAGGTCAACAATAACGCCAACAGCGCGTTAGTATTCCAGTGGTGGCGCAGGTAATATGTTATGAAATTGAGCTCTCAAGCGATGATTTGTTTCTGCGGCCGACACTCGCGACACAACTGTCGTTGGGAGTGCAAGGTGCTATATTGCTATACGGGTTGGGTTATAGAGCTAAATAACCCTATCGGTTTTATATCTATTTACAGGGTTTATATCAACGGCCGGAAGATGTCCACTGCTGAATACAGTCCTCCCCCATAAAACGCCGCGTTGGACGCAATCTTAAGGAGGGTTCGCCAGACGCTTGGCAGGCGTCTTGGTGGTCGCAATTTTAACACTTATGATATTGCTATAAAATGAATTCCCCCTCCAAATAGCATGTCTTATGATTATGTCTAGTGATTTGATCTCCTTACAAGGAGAAAAAAAATATTTATATTTGCCAGATTCTACGGATTGCTTGAACTATCTATAGACCACAGAGTACCTTTTTATAAACGGAAACTATAGACCTTTGCCAGTCTATAGATAGTTCAAGATTCTTTTAGATTGTTATTTTTAGTTTTATGTCTTAGTTTTAAAGTTTTTAGGTCTAGTTTAGTTTAGTATACTTATTTTTATATGTTGTCTAAGTTTTGAAATAAATAATCGGGACCTTTATATATTGAAGAACACGAAAATTTTAACATATTAATTCAAATGAAGTAGTTCTATATATCTATATTTTATAATCCAGATCCTATCTGTACATGAAAAATCAAGAAGACTTCAGTCAAAGTTACATAACATAATTATATTTGGTAAGTAATTATAAAGGAAGATGGGAAGGCAAGATTTTGCCTTCAGTAAACATACAAACAACAACAGGGCACAGGGTAGAGCCATGGTAGAGTAGAGCCCGGGGGCAAAACGTGGAAAAACATGCGGCGAAACTAAATTATCTCTCTAACAGGGCAGGAGCGGCAGGGCAGGGGTGCGGTGCGTATTTATTTGCAATCTGCGCGAGATGAGGGGAGTCCCCAAGTTCTGCACTTCAAACAATTTGCACCTAAATATTCCACTTAAGTTTATTATCCTGACAGCTTCGGTTATCTTCAAACACTGTTTTAGAATATTAAATTGTTTTGTTTTTGTGAACAACGAAACGATTTTGTTCACAAACATGAATCATATTTTTTACTTGTGATCTTGGCTTATGTTTGCGAGTTTGAAACATACAAGAAACATAAATTTACTTATATTATTTTTATATTAAACAATGCATTTGATCACATCAACACTAATAGTTATTAATAGGAAAAGAGACGAGTTTTTGAGGACTTTGGTGTTGATGGGTACAGTGTAAGGTCATGCAGAGTATTATGTCTTCTACAACACATAATGAGGCACAATTAGTGGCTTATGGGTTGGTGACACCCTGTATCCAGTCCGTGAGTGGTAAATAAATTATAATGACACTAGTTGCGCCCTGCGGTGTTACCCGCGGATAAAAAGTACATTTTATGTTTACCCAGCGTAAAAGATATCTACATTCCAAATTTCATCGAAATCGGTTCAGTAGTTACGGAGATATAAGGTAACAAACATTCACACACGCAAACTTTCGCATATATATTTATAATGATAATGACATTACATAGTTTTTAGATACCTTAATGTTTAGGATTGTATTCTTCAAAATTGGGCTACGATAGGGCTGCCAAAAACATTAAAATAATGCAAGATTGAAAACAACTTATATAGGCATCCTCGTAGTAAAGCAACAAGATAAAATCACACTAATATTATAAAGGTGAAATATATGATCTATGTTTGTTCCCCCTTTACGTCGCAACAGTTGACCAGATTTGGTTGAAATTTAGAATGGAGATAGCTTATACGCTGGATTAACACATAGGATTTGATATCTGCGAATAAAACTGGCGCAACTAGTATGATATGTTTATGTAAGCTTCTCGAATGCCCTGTCCGCCAGTAGGGCCGTCGTATGACATGACTTAATGAATAAAATAACAACATATTTAAACAATATTTAATTTTCCTGTTCTGTTTCCTTATTTATAATCCCATGTTTTGGGTGAGTTGTTTATAGCGCGAGGCGCGGACGTGCGGCGCGTGCGAACGCGACGCCTGCGACGGAGTAACCTCGCGATCGACGCCGCCGTTATGAATATATTAGCCGTTGCTCTTTTGTTTTTGAATTAAGTTGTGTTGCGCGTGCAGACAATGTTAACGTAACGTTTGAAGGCTGAGATATAAAGCGCGAGGCCGCGGGGGCGCGGGGACGGGACCAACGTTCTCTGCGAGTTCGTAACTTGTGTTTTATATTAGCTCTCTGCTGGTTTTCTTAACATGAACTTTGATCATTTAAAGCTGCGCTATGGCAGCTCACTTGAATGGCTCACTTGAATATATAACTCCATCATCAACTCTGAAATTAAAGTTAGGGTTTTGTTAAATAGCTATAGCTAATTATAATAAGCACGGCTTGTGATTGGTCATCCTCGCAGTACTGCTGCGGACGTTCCTTACTTAAATAGCGTGAGATTTTCATTCATTATTTTGATAAAACCGCAATAATAATAATATGCATAATTAAAATTTCGTAAATAAGATATTATCCATGCAATAAAATAAATAAGTGTATATTCTCGAGCGTTTAATCCACCGGTAAGTAACGGCCACCCATTAGCATACAATAATTTCAGCAACGTCTCACCCCATCTCAAAACGCATAATTAAAACAACACACCCCACCTCACCCTCTGCTTGGTATGCTCTCGGCGCAGGATCGTTCTCGCGCCGTTTTGCCGCTAAACTTCTTCATTACGACATTCAAAGGAAAAATGCAAGATGTTGGTAAACGTGAGATTTAATAATTTGTGCAATTAGGAGAATTATATAGAATAGCATTCTTAAAGTATAATTGGCAAAGTTATTAAAGGTGAGGTGAGGCTAGACCACTAATTTTTCTTTTAGCCCGAAATGATTATAATTAATATAGCCACGGGCAAACGAATTTTGTGGATTAATAAATTCATTTTAATTACATATTATTATATTTCTAGTCTACTATAAATAAGTACCTTACTTTGTTATTATTACTAGAAAGCAGGACAATACCGTGAGATAAGTTGGCCGCGATGACGTGGAGGAACAGCGGTGTGCTGCAGGTACATACAATAAGAAGGTCAAAACACTAAAAAACACTAAACACTAGTATCCGCCACACGCAGCTCTTAAAAGTGAATTAGAACATCTTTGATCACAAATCATTTTAAAAAAAAAAGTTAATTAAAGTTAAATGAAACAGTTTAAAAACAATACAAATTGAATGACAATTAGGCGAGCATTAAGGCGAAAGTTGTAACCCTCCACTCACTATCTTTGAACAGTTTAAACTGTATTCAGTGAACTGTTGACCTACTGACTCCGCGAACTTGGGCGGACCGCGCCCTGCGCCGCCGGAAGCGGGCGGGGAGCGGGAAGCGGGGCGGGCGGCAATCGGCAAACTTTTCAAATAACTGCCGCGTTGTCTATTAGCTACTTCGTTCTTTACCTTTATTCCCGTCAACAACCGCTACAATATCAAATACCAACAACACCTCTAATACAAAGTGGGAAAGCTCAAAATTGGAAAAATTTTAAAGGTTAGTAAGTTCACCTCGCGGGTAATTTCAAAAATTGTGTGAACTTACCAACTCGGCTGCAACGGATATTTCTTTTACGGTTCCGTTAGAGAGCGGCCCGTACCCGGGGCCGGGGGAATTTGTAAAGTTTTGGGTGTTTATGGGGTATTGCAATTTCCAAACGGATATTACTTATTAAAAGTTACCCCTATTATGAAGAAATATAGTAACCATCTCCTGTGATATACTGAATTTATGGATGTACTGTTAAAATGTAATGAGAAATATTATCAAAAAATGTGTAGTATGTACTTGCGCTATTAAAGCAGCATTTGTTGAAAAATGAATCATTTATTACAGATTTCTTTTCTCCCGTCACTTACCCCCGGTTTATTAACGTTTGTCTAACTCATGTCAGCTTAACTTACCAAATACTGTACGCTCATTGGTTGACGATATCAACAGGCAACCAATGAGCGTTCAGAATTTTTAAGATAACATGAGTTTAACTTTAAGTAACAAACGTATCAGAAACTGTGGGTAAGTCAAACTATAGGCAATCAACAAAACATCAAACACTAAACATATTATACTTTTTATTTAGCATTACTTAAGTAAAAATTGGATTTTTATTTGAATGTTGAATGTGATTTTAATATGTAAAATTCATCTTGTTAGTTTACCTTATAAGTAGTTTTATTTATATTGTGTTATGATTAAAATGGTAAGCTATCAAACTCTGCGTTGACGTCAAGTTGATATAACAAAGCTTCAGATTGTCCTAATGTACATACAACTAAAAACGTTTCCAGGAACGTCTCGCACTGGAACTATCTAGTCACTGAAGTTTATACAAAAAATTAAATGCATTCGTCTGAGGAGCAGCCCCCAGCCCAGTCGTGGGGAAAGTTCTGCAAGTTTCCTCCAGCACTAACCTGCTTGAGCGAACGTTTCTCAGGGTTTCTTTGCTCCGATAAGGAAGGCAATTGTCATTGTTATAACTTTCTATAGTTATACCATAGAGATTAGAGACAGTGATGCGATAAAAAGAAAACCAACTTTTTTCTATTTGAGCTAAATTACACTTTATTATAGCAGCAATAAGAGATACATAATTGTATTAATGTTCAAAAAGGGGCTATTTATGTAAATGTATTTTTTGAAGTGAGTCTTTTATTATGGTAGTACCTACTATTACTTACTCTGTGATTATACTATAGGTAGATAATGTTAAGTAACCTGTTAGACGTTCATCGACGACGTGTGAATAAACGTAGGTAAGGATCAAAAATTATAGAATGCAGAAACCCATATCTCTGTTTTTTTTATTTAGACTCAGTCTGTTTGACTGTTAGGACAGTCACATATGTTATAATTGAGTATATAGAGACCATACATACATGGCCTATTCCGTCTTCTGACGATTACCCTAAAAAATATAATTTTGTAAAAAGGTTAAATATCTGACTTCAGTCGACAGTTTCACAATTGAAGAGCTTCGTTGTACATGGGACCACCACGCAAGGTTTTTTCTATCGAACAAAAAATATTTGGAAATCTCAAAGATATCGGTGAACATATTATAATAAAACACACCACCGAACATAGAACCTCCTTTTTAAACGTGGCTAAATACTTAAAATACATGTCTTTTATGTTAATATTCAGTGTATAAACTACAGAACCCGGTAATATGTGAAGTCCAACACGCCTTCCTCAGTTATTTTTCATTAGTAGATTGTGTTCCCGTGTCCGCCAGCCGATGAGTTTACAGACATGCAAGTATTTCATATGCGGGGAGGCGCGTGCTGCACTCAACAAAAGCTTTGCATAATGTACACGCACTCACTCGAGTGCTCCTGAACTGCATATTATTGCCATCTGGGGCTTTGTTGTTAGCATTAGATTAATTACAAAATTTGCAAATGTATGAGATAGTTAAGCAACGAATTTAGGCATTAGTTGATGACTCTAGGAATTAAACAATCAATTTTTGATCACAACAATCGGAATCGTATATCAAAAGTTGATAACAATAGTGACACTTGTAGAGTTCGATATAATAATCATCATCATTTTATCAAACCTCTTTTCATTTCATCTAAAATCATCCTGGTAGTCTACACTTTTTACTTGTAGAACTCCATCAGATGGCAAATAAAACTATGTGGCGGATCTCATTGCCTTAACTCTGTTATTACTAAAGTAGTGTACCTATGGATAGCGTAGTGTTAGTGTATTTCAAGATATTGATCTTGATATTGATCATATCGAGATGTGGTTTCTTAGAGAACTTTTCTTTTCGATAAATGAGCATTTTTGGAAGAAACCATAACAAAAACAAAAAAATACATTTCTACAGGTAGAAATTTTAATTATGGTCCAAATCCGACTTAACGATAGCTTTATCCAAAGAAAGATGAAAGGTTTACGTATAATTTACTTTGACTGGCCTGTTAGCTCAGTTGGTAGTAGCTCTGCCTTCGGAACTATAGGTTGTGGGTTCGATTTCTACGCGGGACAAACATTTGTGTGATGAACATCGATGTTTGTTCTGTGTCTGGGTGTTATATTGTATTCTATGTATGTATTTACAAAACAAAAAGTATCTAAGTATTGTATCAGTTATCTGGTTCCCATAGTACAAGCTATGCGTAGTTTGGGGCTAGATGGCGCTGTGTGACATGTCCACACATATATATATATATTATAATCTCAATCTGGACCAAAAATAATTTCTAAATCGGTGCTGTATCAGGAATAATACAAAATTCATGAAACAGAAAACGCAAAATAAAATACACTTCAGTATGCTAATCATTGCATACTTCTTCCATCGATCTATAGAAATGGTCCAAGTACTCCATACCAAACCACAGACCCCTGGACCCGGTAATGGCGGCGCCACTCAACCGCGACCGGGCCGCATCGCGTATTATTTTATGCAAATGCCGAGTACCCTCAAACTTCACAAATTTGTACAAACAGATTGTTTTCAGTGGAATTCAATTCGAGTTGATCGCTCGCGTCTCGCGTAATGAAAGGAGCTTAATACGGTATCGGTAAACATTAGCATAAAGTATTCGCAAAAATTGCGTTCCGGGGTTGTGGAGCGGCGAGGAATCTTAATATCCCGGCCCCTTCCGCTTGTATCACCGCCTCGCGACCTAGGACTGAAAACTCAAGGTTTAATGGTAACCGGTACTAAATAGCGATACTGTAAAATTGTTAGTTTTATGGCTAGTGGATCAGATTTACACTGAACTAAGTTATAAATGTTTGCAAATGTTTTCTGGGTTTGATCTCTGTATTAGTTAGACTTCATCTTATACACACTGTTAGAATACGACTATAGTTTGTGATATTTATAAACGCGATGAAAAACTAATTCATTTGTGAAATTAAATATAATTAATTGTCTTTGTAAAAAAAGTAATCATACCATACCGATACAGACGCGACAAAAGCTAGGGAAAAAATATTTTAGATATCCTAAGACCACATAAACATTAACTGTTTCAAAAACCCTTATTTACCCTTAACACCTTACAGGCATACATGAATAAATCAATAAATAAATAAATAAAGAAATAGTAAAGTAAACGAACTGTCGATATAAATATAATTGTTTAGGTTATTCAACCCTAGCCTATAAGAACCGCGAGAGGGTACTTCGCGCACTCGGGAGCGGTCGCGATTATGTGCAATTTCGTCAACGGGTTCCGAATGGAGGCGCGTGACGTTTATCACGAGTGTGTGTGTATGTGTGTGTGTACGAGTTTGTGTATGTATATTTATGTAAAGGTGTATGTATGTGTAAGATTAAGATTGCTTGTGCACTGAACACGTTTTCAGTTTGTGAGCGAACGATCCGTGTTAGCTTTTTGTAATTGATATAAAGTTCACCTCAAAAAGCTGCTCAAATAGCGGGGAGCCGATGGATGCAGGAGGCAGGCAGCCGCTCAAAGTGGCGCTCTTTGGGGGAGGCCTATGTTCAGCAGTGGATGTCTTCAGGCTGATGATGATGATGATGATGAGTGAGGTAACTCCAAAAAAGCAACGATAATTTCGATCTAGTCTCAATTTCATACACTTCAGAAAATAGTATTCTTCAAAATTACAGACATCACGTGTTGAGTGGCCAGGGACGGGCCGGGGTCTTCAGAAAAATAATGCTAACTGACACCTCTGTCCCAGTTACAGAGAGGTCATCAGTCTGTTGACACATTTACAATGGTCACTCGCACTACTTCCGGATCCTATATTTTTAAGTTCAGTTCGCGAACAGAAAGCGAATACAGTACACACACCGCCTAAGCTTTTAGCGGTAATACGCGACCGCTGACGCACGAATGTCGCTACAGATTACATTTACAAGAGTACCGAGTGACAGCCAGCGAGTTTTATTAATTCCTCTCTCCGGGAACACCCTCAAGGTTACACGTAATATTTGCCAGCTTTGGAAGCGGATAGGAAAGCTTGCCTTATTAATTAATCACTTACTTCAAAATGGCTAGGTTTTATGATGATGGGAGATGATTATGTATTTGGAAGAATTGGGAAGCCTCCATTTAAGCTGAGAAGTATCTCCACAAAGTTAGTGCTACACTACCACGGTCATGTTAAATGAGTTTCGTTCTTTTTTTGAATTAGGTTTATGCTATTGGTAGCATTCAGCCCTCTTGAAAGAAGAAGTAGCCTATTGATAGTCAATTTACCCATCATTTTTTATTTTCAAATAAGGGTTCTAAATAGCATTTGATTAACTTTACAAAAGAATATTCTGTGACAATATATCCTAAAACGGAAAGGACTCTACTTAACGACAATGTGTACGACTGTTATGATTCTTCTTCAGCAAAAATAAGACATCACAACCCGCGTCATTAAAATGGCCATAAATCGGATAAACTCCGCGTTTATGTTGCGTACAGGCACGCTCAATATAACCCTTGTGAACACAGATGGAAATGAAAATAAAACGGGGAAGAGATGTTAGTAGTCTCTCGAATTGGCTCAAGTGAATTAGGTGCACCGCACACAATTTTCCTTAGAAAGAATGTGAAATATCGCCAAAGGACCAGCAAAGAAAATGTGGAATGAGCTTCCAGATGAGGTCTTTTCGACTAGTTACAAGATGGGGCGCTTCAAGCATCGCCAACAGTAACAGCTGACAGATGGTTTGTCCATGTTATAAAAAATAGACACAAGGCTAGTTATTAAGTAAATGATGTGAGGACATTTCTTGCCCTTTAAGTTGATCTCTTGTGTAAGTTACGACGATATCCGAGAAGGGGCCTCCCTCCTGCTTAATATTCTAACTGGTTGTTTGTGATTCTCCGCAGATATCTGACAGCGTAAATAAGGGCGTGCGCGCAATAACCTCGACGCAATTATCCGCGCTTCGGCCGCGGTTATATCTATCACAAACATGTTGACAGTAGCTGAGAGCTCGTAGAAATAGAAAGTTTATTTTATATTTTTTCCATAGTAATATATAAGCTGACATTTGGTGATGGTCTCACCTGATGGTAAGTGACGACACAGTTGACGATGGAGCATGCCACAGCTACAAGTAGCATGGTTAATAAGGATCTCTGGACAAAATGCCCATCTAGTAAGGTTCCTGGCTGTGGATTTTTCAATTAAGCTGTGTTTTGTACATGAAAGTGAGTGCTACGCTCAATTTTCTAAGTTCAGGAATATTATACCTTCGTTTCGTAACAAATATATTTCCACGCCTACGCGATAGCTATCAGCTACATCGGATGATAATGCAAAATGTTTTTTGTACTAAACTTACGTAGCATGGTTTTCGTTGTTTTACGAATTCGTAAAAAAAAACTAGTTTCGTAGATATAAATAATAATAAATAAATTATTTTTATGCAAAAAACATGTCTAATGATTAACCAAATACTATTTTTAATTGAATGATTACATAGCCAAATGGTTACGTAGTAATATTGGATTCGTAGCACGGGTTACACGGCCGACCAAATGTTCTAGTTGTCTTTTCGTAGCAAAAGACATAACGGCGTAGCACATAATTCGTAGACGTATTTATCGTCGTCGTATACGTCCCCACAGCTGGGGCACGAGCCTTCTCTCACAGGGAGAGTGTGTGGGCCATAATCCGCCACGCTGGGCAAGTGCGGGTTGGTGGATAAAAACAAGTCAACAAACTTTGTGATTCTTTGAACATGCTTCCTCACGATGATGTTTTCCTTCACCATTGTAAGAGCGACTGCAAAATCCGCACATAAATTGAAAATTACTTGGTGCAGAGCCAAGCGGAATTTCAACCTGGGTACATCAGTTTCAAAGTCACGCGGGCTCCCACAGAGCACAGACCACGCTCGCTATCGACATATTTGCGTGTGTGCGTAAGTTCCATCAACATTTCCTGTACATAAACAACTGGTACCAACGGAGAAGACCCCCGTCCTATACAAGGGTGGAGGGATGTTGTCAACTGTTTAAGAAAATGTAAATGTATGGTAATGCATGACTCCGCGGTTGCACCACAATAGCTATAAACGGGAACAAGTTAAACTTCGTGCGCGATCCCACAACGATGCTTTGTTTTGGATAACTGGGAGCAGTTACACTATGCCAACGTACCTACGTATAATATAAAAACGTGTACAGGGTGATTGGTTCGTAGACCGTATACGTATTAAAGCACATCCTGAAAGTCACCCTTCATTTTTTAAGCGTCACGGGGCCTATAACAGTTGCAGTGCTTGGAACTGTAAGTTTTGCGTGACACTGCACTGCGCAGTGCGCATGCCATGCTAAAATACCACTCAGTATAGTAATAAGATTGCTAGACTGTGAGATCAGATAATGAAGTCTCATTTGCCCAGTAATTTCACTAGCTACAGTGGCTTTCAAACTGGAACACAGACAGGTTTCAGTTTTAGCGCAATCGCATGCGTGATATCTGTTGATTGCTAGTAATTAATGAAGTTATTGGCCAAATAGGGCCGCGCACCGTTCAGTTGGTTCACAGAATTATAAATGTCTCTGAAAAAGCATTTAATATCCACGGCTAAAACATGATTTCCGTACGTAATTTTTTTACTACTTTATAAAGTAGCAAGTGCAAGTCGCAATGTTTCAGAACGAAAATTGGCGAATCTCTACAAAACTCCGCAAAGCAATGATATGAAATTAAATCACATAAAACTTAAATATATCCGAAGTTGGAACGATGTGAAAGCGATCTCATACGCGGTTTATTTTCTCGGAGCCAATCACGGAGCGCCGTTTCCCTGCGTTCAAAAACCATCGTCCATCCCCAAATGCTTTACTGCGTAATATTTTCCATACTCCGAGTGACTTAATAAAACAATTTGATGAATGCAGAACACAATTTATTCCAAGATTTACGGCTTCATATTCAGAACACATGAGTTTTCTCAGAATATTAAAGTTTTATTAGCTTACCAGCTAACTTAAAAGTTCTTGACCGGCGAAGTTTTTATACAGAAAAAAACTTAAACTGAACTTAACTAGATGGTATTATGTTTCAAGTACTTCGCCAAACTTGGCTTAACGCTAATAAGCGGGGCTTAATATAAATTTAAGTCCCATAAATCATATTCATAGCGAACGTTCGGAACATTAATATTAGATCAAGTACCCGCGTGCCGCGCGCGTAATTAATGTCATGTTAAACAAATCAAAGAATAATCCAGCTTGCAGTCGCAACTTAAACCCGGCTTAATGCCAGGGGATTAAGGCTTCGATTCGCGTGACTGAAGATTAACTGGTATGTTCTCGTCGGCTTGCCGGTTAAGGCAGAGGCATTTATTATTGCAAACGGCAAAATATTCTACGATATGTAGCTGTCAACATTTTATTACTTGGCACCTACTAGTTATGAAAATGTATTCATCTTTTCATAAACTCAAAACTATTCAATATCATAATAAATACATTTAAAAACAACTCTATAATGACAGTTGCAAGAGGAAATCGTAAATAATACCTACACTTAATTTGAATTTGACCATTTAAATTTAAATTTATTAAGTTATTCCGAGATAAAACTAGTCATGCTCTTGTGAAATAAAGTCTGCGACAAAATGTCAGCTGTAACATTTGTTTTACGTAATTATAGTTGAAAACGTTGGTGGTGTGAAACTGCGAATATTTCGAGCGAGTGTGAAAATCCGCGGAGTCGCAAGTTGGCGCGACGCCAGCGTTGCATGGATGCGACCAGCGCGGCCGAGGCAGACGGAAAAAATAGCCAAACGCTGCGCGCGGCTTTATGCAGTTTAAGCCCACCCAGTGTGCACTACACTTTATGATATTATCCGGAGAACTACAATACAAGAGATCTCTTTATAATGCAAATAAAAGGTATTTATAAAGATAAGCGAATTGAGTCAGGCGATTTATGGTTATTCATCGTTCTCCGTTTATCGAACATGTATATAAATAAAAGGGATAGTAAGGCACTTCTTCTTCTTCTCGCGTAAGCAAGTGGTCAGCCATGGTGTCAGAATTTTCAGGCCGCCCGAAGGCTTCTGACTTGGCTTAACGACTATTGTCTTACGACAACAGCAGGGACCAACGGCTTAACGTGCCCTCCGAAGCACGGTAGCGCTCAGTTGTAAATACCACTTTTTGCTGTAGCGGTCACCCATCAGAGAAGTGACCGCAGCGAACATTGCTTAACTTTACAGATCGGTTAGAAACGGTTAGTCGGCCTTCGCTATGAGCGCTACGTAAGGCGCCAGATTCTTCTAAGTGGTGAGAGATAGAGACGGCACGAACTTGATGCAGGAGCGTTATGTAGAACATTTAGAGACAGCATTACGCTTGATACAAGCATTATTAATATGCAGCGTTGTGAGTTGTCTTGAATTAAGACTTTTTTTTCTTTCTTTTAATACGCATTTAGAGATCAAATAGAGCGTGATGCCGCACAATTGGCTAAACGATGTGAGACTTCTATAGCAAAATAGATAGATAACTCTTTTATGTCCCACCAATCAAATATACAAGTATAAAGGATACCTTATAAATTAGTGTTACAATGGGCGGTCTTATCGCAGATAGCGATCTTTTCCAGAAAACCTCATCTTCTGTCAAGAGTTTGAAAACACTAATAATATTGTGAAAACTATTCAAAAATAATAAAAGACGTGAGTGACGTCTACATCCTGGTCGTGAGTATATAAACAACAGTAACATATGAAATAATAACATCACGTGGCTCGGTGACAGGTTTAGGAACGTCCAATTAATTATGTTTAAAATAATAACTGGTGTTGCGCAGACGCAGCCCGTCTGGCGGAGCTTATTTAAAATATTCTTAATGCAGAGTGTCGTCGGTGAGGCGTCACGTATAATATATCATTATTATTGTATGGATCATGACATCTTCATGACGGAACTTCAGTCGGAAGATGTCTGCTGAGCACAGGCCTCCCCAAAAAACGCCAATTGGGGCGCTTAACTATCATAACTCCAGGAAGGGAGGCGGTAGCCAAAATCATCACGTTTGCCAGGCGTCTTGGTGATCGTAGTTGAGAACAAAATACATTATAACAACGTCAACGAATATTCATTTTCGTTAAAAATACATATTTTTTTTCATTTTAATGGCAAAATTATTATTGATTAATTCATGTTAGTTATTTAAATTCCATTCAAGTTTCATTAATCGACGGTTAAATTTTTACATAAAAATACCGAAATGTAGTTGAAACCATGGGTTTGGGTTACGCATTTCTAGAGTTAGCTACGAAATACTAGTATTTACGCCAGTTTTACTTGAGAGCCAAAAAATAGATTTTTATAAATAGACTCATGCCATAGTGTAATAAATTATTTCCTTTCAAGCATTGACTATAAATCCAGGTTTCAAGCTTGCATACAAATAAGTATAGAGCAAAATATCACAGCCGTATCTTCATGAAATAATTCTTTCATTCATTAATTATGCTTTTTAGGGTTCCGTACCCTAAGGGTAAAACGGGCCCTATTACTCAGGCTCCGCTGTCTGTCTGTCTGCCCGTCTGTCACCAGGCTGTATCTCATGGACCATGTTACAGTTGAAATTTTCACATAATAATATGATGTATTTCTTTTGACGCTATAACAACAAATACTAAAATACAGAATAAATTAATATTTAAGAGAGCTGCCATAAAACCAACTTGATTTTTTTGCTCGTTTACCAGATGAGTCATAGATGGCACTGCTTTAAATAGTACTGCTACTCAACACTAGATGGCAGGCATAGATAATGGTACGGAACCCTTCGTGCACGAGTCCGACTCGAACTTCACTGGTTTTATAATTCTTAGTCGTAATTAGGTATAAATCGGTACGGTTTGCTTCACAGCTTTCAAAGAGTCACTGAGTACAGATACAAAGATAGACTTCAAGCAAAGTTACTTAAACTAACGTTTACTTTCGACAACTTTCCAGACGGCTTCAACTGGCCACACACTTGCCATTTGCACATCCACTAGTCATCTGCAATCGTTGAGAAGTGAATAGCCTGTAAACACTAATGGGTGCAAAATTTGTCCAGCGGTTGGATTGGTCGATGTTGGTTGACGAATATAGTTGGCCACTTAGTTGGCGAGATGTTGCTTAAAATGATAATGAATACGCGACGAGCTAGACGTTCGCCTGATGCTAATCAACAGGACTGCTCATTAATGGTTGCACTGTCACTCGGAACTGTAACACAACAATCAAGTTTCACGAGACACTGCCTGCGCACGCCATCCTTAAGACATCAGCAGAGATCAGGTCGTAAAGTCTCATTCGATCATTAATTTCACTAGCTACAGTTGCCTTTAAACCGCAATAAAATAGTGCTTGCACACTGCTACTACTTGGTGGAAGAATAATTGGCAAAGTGGAGGTAGGTACCTAGTCAAACTTTGCAGAAAGGTCCTGCCACCTAGTAAACTTAAAGTTTGCATAGCACTTACATTTGCCTGTAAATGGCAGCAATAACAGGTATTGGCCAAGGTTCGGTCAACATGTGGGCGCCTAATACAATCAGGGTGATCATTCCTGGTCCTCGAGGGAGCAGGGCGGGTGTGCGCAGGGGATAGTAACTGGCAGACAGCCGAGACAGTAATCATACAAGTAATTGACATTCGGACAGTTGGTAATAATGTTATCTGGTAACGCCTTTTACTCCCCTTCGTACATTTACTAATAGTGAAATTCATCAACCGTTCAATCTGATTATACCGGTTTATTTAAAATATTTCAACATAAAAATAGTTTTTTGCAGATTCAGTAAAATAAAACTGTATATAATATTGAATGAATGAATGAATATAATATAATAATATAATAATAAAATATATTTATTCAAAATTACATTATGCTAAAATACAATACAATATGAATCTTAGGAACTATACATAAGTCTAACAAAGCACGGTGCCTGCACTAGGATAAATCTATGTCACAGGCGGCATATGTGCTAGCTTGATTGATTGATTGAATAATTATTTAACAAACAAAAGTATTATCTAAAAATATATTTACCATAATTAACTTATCAATTACTTAAGCAGAGTATATTAGAATTGAACAAAAGGAAAAAAATAACTAATTTACTTATTTATCAATGTGTAACAGTAATTCGGTCTGATCATAGGTCAGACCTTGTAAATGCTTATACAGTATTAATTTAGTACTAAAATAATTGAGGCCATAGATAGATAATGCTTTATTAAGTTTATTGTACAGAAAAGGACCTAGGAAAAAGAAGAACCGGTTTGTGAAAACAAACTTAGACACAGAGAGTGTAGTACATACAATATCTTTCCGCCTCTTGATATTAGTAAGCAGTGCATTATGCGTCTGAGTGGTGTGCTGTTTATGAATGAATGAATGACATTTTATTTGCTTGAATATAGGTTACATCTAGATGAGCTATCATGCTAGATATTATAATGCTTTGTATTCCTTCAATGGATTGATATAGAAACTTTGAATACCAATTTTTCTTATCATTGGGTATAATGACAGTACAAGTTGAGGTTAATATTGGATCAGAAAAATTATACTGATAGCTAATTAGTCATAGCTTGCATGTATAGTCGCTAAAATTAAATAAAATCAAGATAGTTATTATTTTGGAATAGCTCGTTTAATCTTAGGTCATAATTATAGTACGTTATCGGCACAAGTAAGTACTAATGTAAGGATGAAATCTAGTCAAACAAAAAATATGATAAAAAACAAATCATGTTGCAAAATCAAATAAGCCGCGCTCCGAGAATTTGATATTAGACGAGACGTAGTATGTAGCTCATAATAATTTACAAGACTAATTTATATTATACAAGACTTAATTACTTATTTTCGTAGAAAATCGTGAACAACATTTATTATGAAATACCAAAATATACGAAATATTAATAATTCAATTAAGATGCTCGTGCTAGAAGGGTTTTTAAATAACAATTTTATAGAGTTTTATACTGAATGTAATTGAATTCATTAGCATTCTTTGAAACTAGGTACCTACTCCTGACACCGGTCACGTGTAGACCATAATTTATGAAATCTAATGCAACGATTTGGTACTGACAATAACTCCAAAAATGGGATAATTTACTTAATCAACTGCTACAGTACAAAATTAAATTAAAATAATGCGCTCAGTTATAAATACCACTTTTCGCTGTAGCGGTCACCCATCAAAGTAGTGACCGCAGCGAACATTGCTTAACTTTACCGATCGGTTAGAATCGGCTAGTCGTGCTTCGCTATGAGCGCTTCGTGCTTCGGAGGGCACGTTAAGACGTCGCCGTCCGGTCCCGGCTTGTTGTCTGAAGTGAAGACAATAGTCGTTAAGCCAAGTCAGAAGCCTTTGGCGGCCTAAAAATTCTGACTCCACTTGCCTACACGAGAAGAAGAAGAAGAAGAATAATAATTGAAATAATGTAAGTACTTTAATTAATTATTACACACTAGCTTCTACCCCCGCTTCTATAAGTATATGTATATAGGATAAGTAGTCTACGCGGGCTTTGCCCGCGTAGACTACTTATCTCTCTGGAACCGTTTATATTTCCGGGATAAAATTACCTTATAACTAACCTTTTTGGGAGGCGTTTAAAAAGTCCTATAGGTACCTAACTAAAAAGGTTACTTTTAAATCCTTTTAATCTTAAGTGGCCTCGTGCAGTGATTTTTCATGGGGGCATTATGAGAGGCAGGGATGAAATATGTAATTTTTGAGATATCCGCTAGTAATTGACATTAATATTTTATGTAGGTACCTATAGTTTGACAAGAAAGCGAAAAATGTTAAAATATGAAACCCATTTTTGTTCCTTTTCAACCCACCTACCTAATAATACCGGTTTTACGAACGTGACTTCGAAAATGAAGAAACAAAACTTCCTTCCCTTTTTACCCCTTCAAATCAACCCTCGCAAAAAGTATTACTGTAGCACGATTACGTTTTAAAAAGTTTTTTTTTTTTAACGGGCAAATTGCCTTTATTACTCAAGCTAACTACTACAATAATAAAAACTAAAAGTATATACAATGCCAATTTTCATCACAATAATTTAAAATACACAGTTTCGTCCCTTATTTCAACCACGTAAGTAATCCCTCTCAAAAAAAAATTTAAGCAACATTTTGATATCAAAGGAACTATCCAAGTTTGAACACATTACGATCTTTTTTTATTTACAAAGTTTAACCACATTTTGGGGTTGAACAAAGAAAACCCATTTCATTTTAACTCGTTTGTATGGTCCGAGTTTAAAAACGATAACCTATCTACGTTAAGAAATAAAGAATATTTCATACAAATACTTTTTACACTTTCCACCCCCTTAAGGGCTGAATTCATTGCACCCCTATGTAATGAACATATCCGAAATTTCATGATTTTAGCCTTAGCGCTTAGGCCGTGCGAGCGTCTTACGATGGGACCTTATTCCGTATTTTTTTACCTCTCAGGGGATGAAATTCAAGAAACCCCGCGACCCGTATCTATTTATTTTGTATGATTATTACACATTTCAGTATGATACGGTAATTTTTTTTGAAACATCCATACAAATTTAAACAATTTTTTTAACCCCCTTATGTATCGAATTTCAAAAATCTAAAAGATATCATTTCTTTTATTTGTATACTTGTTTGTATATGTTAAGTTTCAAAACGATACGTCACGAAATGTAGGTTTTTCATACAACGGTTTTTAACCCTTTTCGCCCACTTAGGGGTTGAATTCTCAAAAATCCTTTCTTAGCACGCGGTTACGCCATAAAAGGAAGGCATCCCACAAATTTCAAGTCTTTACATCCAGCGGTTTGGGCTGTGCGTTGTCTGTCAGTCAGTCAGGACAAAGCCTTTAATATAATAGATAAGGTTAAAAAAAAAATTAGAAGTATCAAAATAATTCGTGCCGTTAGGCGCCGGCAATCTTCATAATTTTCAATAAAGAATTAATGTCATTTGCATTCCTTACTCTTCCATAATCATCAATAAATGATGTACTATCATCGTGCAGGTACTCAATTTATGGTAATGAATTAAATTGCACCCTGTATAGATTTGATTCCCAAAAATCTCTCAATAAATGACCTGGTAAGTTGGTTGTAAAAGGTGAAGGACTAATTTGGACATGAGATCACTTGTCACGTTAACTTCGTTAAACTGTGTCCCAGCTTTAGAGATGGATGGGTGTGGTTCAAGTCCCATTCTTGATTCAAATTCTTTCTTTAGATTAAAAATGAATCTTGGAATGGGAGTTTTGGCGGGAACGCGGAAAAGTTCACGTCGCGTCGTTGCATTGTATTCTTTTTTAAAACTAGTGCTTTTTCCAGTGTTAATGTTTAAAATTGGTGGCGTTTTACGCATTTAAGTGCTGAATCACAAGCATGAGCGTGGGCAAGTGATATAATGTGGAAAATTGTGTTTTTTCGTGTTGTGTCCAAAATTCCATAGTGATTAGTGCTTCTGGTGAAGTTGCCACCACTTTACTAGGGCATGACATAGACTGGACTATGACTACCCAGACTGTGAATAAAACTTGACTTTACGTGAAATATTCTATAACACGATGAAAAATTACAATACTTGACTCTGGCTAAATATACTAATTACTATGTGTGGAGCCAAAATATAACAAGAAAAACTCTTTTTTGTTTTTTTTAGATTGTTGTATTTTATTATTTAGTACTGAATCTTTTACATATCAAACTATTTAAAACATACAATACAATACATTTTAGTAACTTAAAAATACCGCATTTACCACAGCAAAAAAACCAGTAACTTGGCAAACGCCTGCTGTGCAGTCAGACACAGGTTTCTCCTTTTGCTATAGGTGCCAGCATTTTTTTCCTATACTATGGAGTTATGAGTCATGTCTTGTAATAATTATTGTACTACATGTTGCGAAAATCGAACCGTATTCTTTACTTTTATTACAGCAATTGTGGCTATTTCCGTTGACACAGATATAAGGCAGTGGGCGCAGAGGACACTGCGCGCGCGATTTATTACTTTCGGTTCGGATTGTCGCAGAAAAAGGCTCAGTTAAAGAAAATGTGGCTATTTATGCTGAGCTACGGGGTAGAGTTGCGCCTAAGTTAGATTCTCGATAGTTAATATCGATACTATATCGAACTACTAAAACTACTACTTCGAATACATTATCACTGTAGATAGTTTAAACTTTACTTACTACTGTCTGACTAAACCTAGCGTCATATTTACTACGAGTACTTTTTAGGGTTCCGTACCCAAAGAGTAAACCTATTACTAAGGCTCCGCTGTCCGTCCGTCTGTCTGATTGTCTGTATGTCTGTCTGTCCGTCTGTCTCATGAATTGTGATAGTTAGACCGTTGAAATTTTCCCAGATGATGTATTTCTGTTGCCGCTATAACAACAAATACTAAAAACAGAATAAAATTAATATTTATAGGGTCTCCCATACAACAAACGTGATTTTTTGCTCGTTTTTATAAACAATGGTATGGAACCTTTCGTGCGCGAGTCCGAGTCGCACTTGACCGGTTATTCTAACTTTATTAGATGTTACAGATTTACAAAGTTCATTTATCGATAGCCCATACATCGATCTTTTCACAGCACTACTACTGCAGAGCAATAATCCTCGCAGCGGGATGTTATACCAGAGACGTTCCGCTGTTGTGAGAGTTAGTTAAAGGTTAATTTATGTTATTATGAAAGGTTGCTCTATATACATCTACTTAACTACTAAATTTTATAGTTTAGTGGATCACCTTGGAAATTGTTTTTGAATGGGATAGTAGTTTGTCTCTGCCGGCGTGTGTAGCGTCACTAACTAGACCACACAGCCTGCGCTTGGCCACTAGGAAGCTTAATTGGAGGTTAGGAAGTAGAATCTAGTAAAATAAGGTATATAATGTATGCACCTATTGTATGAAATACATATAGATTGGTCTATGATCTAGCTACGCGGGATAAATGTAATAAGTTACATACCATAATTTCCTCCCACTAAGCGGACCGACGACCCGGTCAGCACCGCAGGAGCCGATGGATGCAGAAGGCCAGCAAGCTTAACGCGGAGATCTATGGGGGAGGCCTATGTACGTCTACATGAATTTCAAGAATTTTTATTACCTAAAAGATTCTCGGAATTTACTGAATGTACCTTGATTATTTGCGAAAGCTACGCTTAGTAATATAAACAAAGTTTCAACTCCCATATCAGAGAACAGTCTTAAATTACGACATTTCAGTAAAATCTCTCTACAAAACAAAATCACATTACTCTTAACGTACGGTCTCAGAAAAGGAATAAATTGTCGCTTCATTTCGGATTGCGACGCGAGTCGCGCGACAGACGCGCGACAGACGCACGACCTGTCGCAACCGACGCGACGATAAATAAAATGACAATGGTGACAGAACGCATTCAGCCGGAGGATCTTCCACCAGAATATGAAGTACGGAGCTATTAAAAGCTGGGATTGTTTGCGTAGGCTGTGTGGTGGTATGAGTATATCAATATTTTCGTACAATAGCAGATAAAATATACGCGCAATGGAGCGTATTAAGTGCAGAAAGACGTGTATTTCTGAACGGAACTATTTGTAGGAATAATTGAATAGTCGCCGAGAAAAATTGAAAAGATGTAAATAGAATCTAGGTTTGCTAAGACTCTATGTTAACGTAGACTCTACGAAGTTCAGGAGAATTTGTTTAAATTGTTGCTGTACACAATTATATGAGAATTTTTGCAAGTTGAACTTACACACGTGACTATGTCACAGAATATAGGTAC
Organism: Ennomos quercinarius; assembly: GCA_910589525.2. Lineage (NCBI taxonomy): Eukaryota > Metazoa > Arthropoda > Insecta > Lepidoptera > Geometridae > Ennomos > Ennomos quercinarius. The sequence goes on from OU342496.1 coordinate 273,829, forward strand.
ATATTCCATAGTACAAATAATTGTAGTAATACAAATTTGAATTATCTTTTATATAAGTAGAAGGTAAATTATAACTTTATAATGTAAATATGGCTTATGTATAGTTTTAAGCTTATTACAATACCAAAAATAATATACCTAAATGCTACGCTACAATACAAAACTCACCAAAAAGACGTGTTATGATAAACATTTTTTTCGCTGAGCTTACCTGAAACAAAAACACCACAGATAAATAATATTACTATCACAGTTATGAATACTTACACCTTTATAATCACTACCTGTATCAGCTGCAGTTTATGGTGCTACAATAGATTTGGATGCAGTGACCTGCAAGTAGCCGATACCTAGTTAGTTTTTAGGGTTCTGTACACAAACGGTAACGTAAATATAATAAGTAGCCGACTGAAATTTTCTCAGAATATGAGTTATTACAGTATATAACCTAAAAATAAAAAAATCGTCATCATCATCATCAGCCTGAAGACGTCTACTGCTGAACATAGGCCTCCCCCAAAGAGTGCCACCTTGAGCGGCTGCTCGCCTCCTGCATCCATCGGCTTCCCGCGGCTTTCACCAGATCGTCGGTCCACCGAATGGGGGGCCGGCCTACGCTGCGTCTTCTGTTTCGTGGTCGCCACTCGAGAATCTTTCTTTCCCATCGGTTGTCAGTTCTACGAGCGATGTGGCCTAAAATACAATAAAGTACATAAAGGAAATATTGAAGTTTATTGATTTTAGTGCGAACTCTGTATTATTCCAACAAATACTAAACTGGTCAAGTGTAACCTACACTTGACCAGTTTAGTATTTGTTGCAATAAAACTGGCAATAAAAGTTTCTAATCACTACTTACAATATATAATACAATTGAATACAATTTAGCGAGGTATTTTAATTATTATCACAAAATGTAAGTACATGTAAACGGAACCCTTGGTACGCGAGTCCGACTCGCCTTTGACCAGTTTTTGATCAATGACTTTAATAAATTACAGATTTGGCTCCGTAATAACAGTCAAGTACATTGTCTGTCAGTGCGTCCAGTAATGAATGCGAATCACATCGACTTCCACACGTGCTAGTGCAGTCAGGCGCGCGCCTTCACACCTCCATCATTACACACTCGTTTATAACGCGTTATTACGTATTACATACACGTACGCCATATTGCACCTAATGCCTAATATAAAATATCTATAACTTGCGCCAATATAGAGACTAAATGAAAATGTTGGTTCCAAGTGGATTTACCACATAGAACCAACCACCGTATGTAAATCTATGTGTAAGCAACAGGAATAATTTTTCAAGTTCATTTTTGTATTTGCGCGGGTTATACTCACTTCAATTGCATTCAACGTAGCACCAATAATTATTATAGCTTAATCTAATGGAAACGTGACTTTTTAAAGGCATCTAGAGCATCCCTTCACGTCTTCGCTAAAACTGTGAATATTACAAGTCAAAAACTCCACGTCTTTGATTTGTATTAGGTACCTATTTACTTAGAGACGCCCGCGGTTTCTCTCGCAAAGTAACCGCTTTCCGCGGAACAGTACATTTTCCAGAATAATAGCGATTTTTCGGAATAATAGTGAGTTGAGAAGCGATAAAATCTATCCTAATTAATATTATAAATTGCGAAAATTTGTGTATGTATATGTGTTTTGTTACTATTAAAACTATCCTGAACCAACTTTGGTGGAATTTTGGAATACAGACAGTTTATACGCTAAACTAACACATAGGATACTTTTGTCCGCGGGTGAATCCGCGTGGTGCAACTAGTCCACTATAATCAACAAAAGCGACAAAGTTTCCACAGCTCCTCTATCCTGATTCAGTTATAGTCCGCCAACGATCCATCCCGGGACAGTCGCGACAAATGTCTCTAATCTCCTTCACTTTTCCCACTTTTCTCATTCCCCTGGCGAGTTCTTCCCCTGGCAGAGTAATGAGTGAATTGTTGTCCGCCAGGAATTTAATATACTCTCCCTGGCTGCTGCAGGGATAAGCGAGCAACTTGCGCGGATAAACGGATTTTCTTGAGATGTTTTGTTGTGTTGGCTTGGAGTGAGGACTGAAAAATGTGAAAAACTACCGGTATCTCATGATATATAAATATAATAATGCAATTATTTTATTGTATTGATTTAAAGCAGCATGAGTTACGCAACTCGTAGGTAGCCAGTAAATAATAGTATTTTGAATACTTACATAAGTAAGTATTCACAAGTAAGTGTTTCTGAGCGTAGATAAGTACGCTCATAAGATAAACTATAAAATGTAATTGTAAGTATGACAAAACAATTTTTTACTTGTATCACGACCCGTATAAGTAAGTTAAATTGCCTGATGATTTCCATGGTAAGTAAACGATTTCTTAATGTAGTTTTGCTACTGCCTCAATAATATGTCGTTGTTATATCGTATCGTCGCTGGTAGGTTATTCAGTCCCCGCGCGCGAGGATTGTCGAGCGGTAAGCGTTCGGTTGATTGCGCCATTATATTGTTGGGATAAGTGCGAGTATGAGATATTGTTTTTAGAGAAGTAGCGGTCACTTGAACACACTTTTTTATGTTTTTTGTTCTGTTGTACTTGTAGTGTCGCGTTAAAAAGGTAGACATAACTTTGAACATTATGATTTGAAGATATATATATGACTGATAACGGTAGTACGTTCATTATTTGAATGTAGCTAAAACGAAAATAGAAATGTGAAGTAATTTAATCGTAAATTTCCCGTGTCATTAATTTCATCATCAAGCTCCGAAACATATAAAATCACCCACCCCACATAACACCCTACATACCTACATGGAAAATAATTCCACCAAAAAGCAATTACTTATTTAAAAAATTACATTTAGCGCTCAACCAGCAATAAAGCATGATTTACCGAACCGTCATCACGAGCGATTGAGTAATTATAACAACAGCAGTAACAACACACCGCGGACAACAGACAAATCCCCGTTGTTTGAAAACCCCAGCTTTAAAAATTTAAATCCGTGATTTTTAAACCGTATTTTATTTTAACCGTGCGAGTCGCATAATTGGATCGGATCCGGGTCCGGTTTGAATAAAGATAACTTACTGCCCGGTTCCGTACGTTTTATTTTCGGCTATTGTTTTAATTGTTGCGTTCTCTCGCTCCGCGTACTCGAACGTGGATCGTTTCATCTGGTTATTAATGAACTGGCTGTTGTTCTGTATTTTCAGTTTATGACGACAGATTTCTCGTAACGTTTTTTGCGTGAAAAATATATACCTATATTTTTTTTATGACAAGGCAATATTTTCAATAGAGATAAATTGGTGAAATCAATTTGCACAAATGTTATCAATCAGCATAAAAACGTTTAATAAAGGCGCGTCCGCACGAATCGCTCGCGTCGCGCGACGGCACAACCCTCATCATGCGACAAAAGTTTTTCAATTAGTTGACCGAAACCGCGCCTCTGTCCCCCTGCACTCTGCGATCGCCCGATGTCCGACTCAATCCACTTATACACACAGAATTAAATTAGTTTCCAAACATACCGACGCCCACATCTACCGTATTGGTTCCCGCTATTTGATCTGCTAAAAGCATTTAAAACTTTTACTTACCTAGTGCAAACTTTTTTGTTATTTTTATTTTATTACCTCAACATTAATATCGTAGCTATTTTGATTTTTGGTTTGAGTGGGCAGCAAATTTAATTTTATTTAGTCATTAATTATGAGAGTCGACAATTATAATTACTTTTAGAATCTATAACCAAACAGTCGCGTCGTCAATAAATATTCAATATAGCTTCATCTGAAAGCGCCATTAAGATTATAATCGCGTGCGCTTGCTTCTATAATGCGACAATTTGTATGCGCGCGTGTGATCACCTTTTAATAGATAAGGCCGCCTACACACTCGTCTACCAACTTCGACTATTATCTCACACAATTATGGTGCGTTTTAAAGATAATTGTCGATTTAAAACCAAACGTGGGGATCGAACGTTAAAGTTCAGTATTTGTTTGCACCGCGCTTTATAATTGTTTGATCAGCTCGCTTCGAGAGATATTAATTGGATTGGTTGCCTAATAACGTTTCGACATTATAATATTTCAATTTAGAAAAATAAAGATTTATGTAGATAAATACATTCTCACGTACCGTAGAGGGACATTCAAAATATTTATACAGAAAATAAAATAATCATAAAAATTTGAGAGTCGTTCTTACTATTTACTGGTATCAAAAAAAAACTGTTTCTCTTTGGTGCGGTTATAAATATTTAAACGACTATCAACTACTGCAAAGAATTCGAACCTATTCCTTTTCGAAGCCTAACTCAAGACTTATATTTTTAAATGTAACTTTACTAAAACATGGCATCTTTCTTCAAAACTTGCACCAGCACATCTTATTTAATATCACCAGTGGGCGTGTCTCCGCGAGACCACACCGAACGATTTAATGCGTTGTAATACAACGGTAATGCCAGGGTAATTCCGCCGCGCAGTAATTTATACCGGTAATGAATTATACCGCATCACTCGAGCTATAAACATGTTACGCTAATAGTCGGCCTTGGCTACTAGTGGTTGGGTTGGTACTGGTAGTGACGTTCTTTGAAGGCTAGCTCGCTAGCTAGTGAGTTTACATTATGGTTTTCAAGCTGGTACAATAAATGCCGTGCTTTTCAGAGGACTGATTTCAGCTACTACAAAATCATTTGGATTGACCGGCTGCACTAACATATAGACAGAGTCTTAATGCTCGAACCACTACCAGTAGGTAATTATAGAATTTGTACGTGTCTGAAGCTGTGGTTCAAGGATATGTGTTCGATAGATAGACCTTGGCAGGGACCTATCGACATCCATTCTGTTACCAACTAATAAAACCCCCATAGCTTATTCTTTTTTCACGTTATTATTTTTGGTAGGATTTGGATTTAGTTGTGATGATGTGAATACACGTGACAAGGCGTGCACAGCTACTGGAGCTAGTTGTGTAATACGAACTGTATAAGTAAACGGTTGGCGTTACTAAAGAACGTCACTCTTTTGGATCCAAAGGTTATGCGAGCCTTTTCATTACAATGAAAGCAACAGTTGGCCGAAATGGGAAAACGTATCTTAGCAATAAAAGTTCCTTCCGACATTTTCCTACGTTTTTATTTTCGGGAAAAGAAATAGGCAGCGACAAGTGTTCGTAATTTTGTCTTTTTAATACCAACAAGTGAAGCTGGAGAGATGTGTTGGTTTCATTTCGTTTCGCACATTTTTGACACATTTTGAAACTGTCGGCGCCATGACATAAAAAATGGATCCCAGGGTTTATAAGTATTTTTGGCTACTATTCCAATGGGGCACAACTATTTTGCCACTAACGAATAAATCCTCTGTAATTTTTTCAATTTTACGTATAGTAACCGACGTCAATTTTTTTGGCGGGAACTCCGGTCGCGTCCTCGCCACGTTCGGAATATTCAGCTCGTGTGCCTCTAGTGTCCTTTTTAATAACAGAAATCCTGTTTCCGGTTGCATGAATGCACAACGCATCCGTTCGTTTGTTTTATGCCCAATTAAGTAGCAAAATAATTAGATAAGAGCAAAGTTGTCTTAATAAAATAAAAAAAGTAATTAATCAGCAAAATATTTATTTGTACGAAATTAAAATTGAACACAAACATACACATATAGTATATATATGTGTATTCTAACACGTTTGTGAGTTATGAATAATTTAATGGCATGATGAACAGGATACTAACATGATGGTAAACCCATACTACCTAGTAAAATATCAATTATTATTTTTTAAGTGATTGTAACCACTATTATTAATGTTCTCATTGAAAACAATAACAATAAACTGATAAATCACTCTCTAAAGTCTTCCTCCTCCTCTTTTATCTAAAGGAGGTTAAAAAGCAGCTCAATTCATAAAATACAGTTAGAACATTCGGAACCTATTAAGACGCAATGTCTCAAAGTAAGTTCCACCATTGAATCAAATAAAACTACCAACTTCATAATCAGAGTAATCTACGAGACAAAGTTTTGAGACAAATGAGTTGGATTTTAATTGGTTTTTGATTTACTCAACTTTAGTTGTTGAGGTTGATCGTGTCGGGTATAACTTCTAGATTCTAGACTAAACACTGACGCGGCGTAGCCCTGCTTACTGGCTCTAGACAGGGCAGTATTTAGGATGTGTAGGGGCTAAGTTTAGATAAATAAATAAAGAGTATAATAAAGTGAGCTCGTTCTGTCCGCAGTTTTAAGTGCACCTGCGTTGAGTAAGATAGAAAGGTGTCAAAAATTCCAGCAAGATCGGTGAGGTAGGACTGACAATAATACTTCTCGTGTTAGAGGTGATTTTGGAGAATAGTAAATATTTCCGAACTTACATTTATTTATTAAAAAAGAAACAACAAGAACCTATCAAAATAATGCTAACGGTGAATCTTCGCATTTAATAAAATATTTTTTTACATATAAGTAAAATAAATACGTCCTGTGGTCCGGGTGGCGTAAGAATAGGACCACTGGACCACCCCATATCTTCCCGCGGATGCCATAAGAGCTAAGAGAATATCCAGGGAACGGGGAGCAGCATTCTCCTTGATCTGTCTGCATCTACCGCGATCACCAAGACGCCTGCCAAGCGTTCCGATAATGGCAAACGTATGGAACGGGGAGCAGCATTCTCCTTGATCTGTCTGCATCTACCGCGATCACCAAGACGCCTGCCAAGCGTTCCGATAATGGCAAACGTATTCAGCAGTGGACGCATAAAGGCTGATAATGATGTATGCCCAAGACAGCGTACTCTTACGCCGGCCCTGAACATGCGTGAAACTTGACTGATGCGCAGTCGTCCCGTCTCGCGGTCGTTTTGTGCGACCAATTTAGAACTAGTCCGCGCCTGTTAATAGTACTATGACTGAGCAACCTGTTTACTTAGTTTAACCTTATGGATTAGAGCAAGACAGTGTTATACATATTTCCTTTTTGATTTTAGTTTCTTTGCTGTGTATTTTCTTGTGTACGTTCGAGACTTTCCCCCGTTGTATAAGACAATAGCAGGCACCTAATGCAGGTCGAAAATAAACAAGTTTGCATGTTGCACATTTAAAAACGTTTTGTAATGGATACTAGATTTTGTTATTGTGCGTAGGTACCTAGTTTTGTCTAAATAATGCACAACTAGACTTGTTTTGCTCGATAAAATGGTATGGCTCTTGTTACAACCCCACACAAGAAGAAGAGAAGAAAAGCTATCTTTTCTATTCTCCGTTTGATTCTACACATAATAAAAAATCAACTGACAACCGATGGGGAAGAAAGGTTCTCGAGTGGCGACCACGAACCGGAAGACGCAGCGTAGGCTGGCCCCCCACTCGGTGGACCGACGATCAAACCGCGGGGAACCGATGGATGCAACCAGCCACTTAGAGTGACACTGTTAAAAAAGAAAGAATAAAATTAAAACAATCTAGCTATACTTACGTATATTATTTACATGAAACAAATTTATATTACAATGTAAGACCGAAATGAAAAGCGGAAATACGACGTTAATAAGTAGCTATGTGTATTGACTTCCGGCGAGTCGACTGCTCAACGACCCCACGCGTGGGCGGGTGATGAAACCATGTGGGAAGATGTGTACATAACCACATATCTCATATATCTGAGATATGAAATTTGCACATAAATGGTTGATGTGGGATTTCTTTACAATTTTTAAGTATCTATTTATTTGTTGGTGTCCGTCTCGTAACACTAAAGTGTCTGCACCCGAGTGTAAAATATTATATTAAATATAGGTTTATTTTATAAAACAACAGGAACTGACAACAGAACGTGCCCTACAAAGCACGATAATGGTCAGTTGGGAATGCCACTTAGTTGCCACCCATCCAAGCAATAAACAAACGCTGTTAAACTTTACCGATTGGATAAAAACAGCTAGCTAGAGCTAGTATATAGATGTAGAGTTCTAAATAAAAGTAAGGGAGGTGGGTAGATCTAAGCTGTCACAGATTAGCTAATCAAATTTAGGTAAAGCTAGTTAACTAAATAGAAAGGTAGATAGAGCTGTTATGCAGTAGACCTAGCTAGGTAGACCTAGGTAGAGCTAGGTAGAGTCTAACCGCAGTTGATTACGCGTGTCTCGCGAGCTCTACATATTTGCCATACACTGCTCGTCGAGCCATTATCTATGCGACGGGACGCAAACTGTGGAGCCATGGCATTAGCGATTGATAATTAAATTAATATAGTGTTATTACGTCATTAGCCATTACATGTGACTAGAATTGATTTGACGTAACTGTGTTATATTTAGTAGTTAAAAGTAAAACTTTCCTGGTGATTTTGGACTGTTCATTTCAATTTTATCTTTTTATTCTATACAGACTTGTTAAGTAGTGCCTGTATTTTCAGTGTGTCTCTGGTATTTGGTGGAAAGCGCAAATACCTAAATCTAAATAATACTACAATTGTAGCGAGAGAGCATAGAGAGCGATGGTGGTCGAGCGGTAGCATGTGCGCTTCGCAATCTTACGGCACCGGGTTCGATCCTCGGCCCTGCACCAATGACTGATCTAGTAAGTTATGTGCAGTTTTCGATGCCATCGCTCCGTGCCTCGGAGAGCACGTTAAGCCGTTGGTCCCGGTTGTCATAAGAACATCTATGGCAATCGTTACGAGTAGTCAGAAGCCTGATAGAATCTGACGCCTGGTCTAACCATCCCTGTTACTGGTCCCTTATGTGTTGCGAGGTCAGATGGCAGTCGCTCGTGTAATTCTGGTAGCTCGCCGCTATAGGTTAGATTGGGAGCCAACCCCAACAACAAATGGGAAAAGGCAAAGTGGATGATGATTTACGTACATTGTAGGTAAATGAAAAATTTGGGAAAAGTTATAGTAGGCAACAAAGCGTTACTTTCCGTTTACTATCCCTAAACTGACAATAACGAAAAACTTGTAAAATTATAACAATACAAAACAGGAGATGTATTCAAAATTTTAATTCGGACAGGTCTTAAAGCAGTGGCCACACGACCCAATGTGGCATGTTGCCGTCGTCCGGCTGCGGAGTAATGCCGACAAATTGAGCGCGCGTCCACCGCGTGACCGACGACGCCGCACTCTCTACTTCGCTACTGTATACATGTACAAGTTGCATATGTAGGAGGCACCATGTGCTGATACCTATTATTATTTATTAGATTATGGATTGGGTTGTGTTAAGTCTATTTATCTCTTGACAAATAAATCCAATGTCAAATAATTTAGCACCGTTTTACCACTTTTACAAAAAAACAAAAAATGTATGATGGCAAAACTGTTGCTTATTTAACTACAACATTTACAGTTAATTATTTAACTTTTTTTTTTTTTTTTATGTGAATGAATGACGTGACGAGCTAGCCGTTCACCTGATGTTAAGTGACACGGCCGCCCATAACAGACACAAACTTACAAAACAACAACTAACTTAACAACAACTACACAACAACTTAACTTTTCACAAATCTTTGATACCTCACAGCTAAATCACAAAGCACACGTCACAACTAAGCTAGCGTCAACCATCACACCGACACTCGGCTGACACCCGGACTACTTCACTCGGTGATGGATTAACCATTTTGCCCCGTGCCTTACATGATTGCCTGTCAGTTGACCGGCTGAGGCGTTAGCTGCGCGGCCGGTTGGAACGTGTAGACGGGGCATTAACTGTTGCATGGTAAAGTGCAGACAAATTGAATGCCATACGAGAACAATAAATCCTGAACCTACATCTTCATTTTATTATTTATAGAACGTTTGTCTATTTTCATGAATTATTGTAGTAACACTTGTTTGTTGGGCGAAATAAATTAATACATCGATATACTCACGGCTTTCAGTTTTATTTTCTTCGGTATATTTTTATTCTAATTTGTTTTTCTTGCGCATACACACACACAGCAATCCGTCGTTCTCGTAGGCTTCTTCCCCCTGTCTCTTTTACACAATCTCATTTTCTCACTCATTTACCTGATGAGAGTTGGCTGGGTTCACTGTCGAAACTCATAAACTCGTTTATCATAATTTTGATACAAATAAAAATGTTACTTATAGTCATCATTTCACATAATGTGATTTAATATACTTTCACTACATCTAATTTTCTTTATTATAAATCAAAATTAATAATAATCCAAATTTATAAGAATGGAACTCATAAGGCGTATATAACATAACAGTACATATTTATAATGTTCTTTTACTATAACTAACTTAAATCATAAAACAAAGTATCAATAATACTGTAAATTAATGTGACTGGAACTGTTGATTGTTATATATATCCTAATCAATTATAAAAACGTAGTACGGCAAGCCAATTTGCTCTTCAATCTATGCAGGCACTTCATCCAGTCAAAACAAACAAGATTAACGTGTGGATTGCGGGTAATTGTAAAATAACTTATATTTTCTCATGTTATGTTGATTTTGGTGTTGTTGGTGAACGTTGTGCATTATTTTAATAAATAACTTGAATTGTCTAATAAAAACAAGTGTAAAATATTTAAATCAAATATAGGTAATCTGAAACGTAATATAGATGGTTTCTGTAATTTTTTATATAAGCATAAGTGACTACTGGCACTTCGCCGGCCGCTCCCGCGGCACGCTCGCTCGGCTCGTGCGTCGTGTGGTCACAGTTAACCTAACGCTCCTCCTAGCTTCGCTCGTCGTCGCACCTATTTATGACTTTGCCTTAGACTAGTATCTTGGTATCTTTAGGGTATACATGCATATGTAGTTATGTAATGATTTAACTACCTCAAAATTATTATTATGTTAACAAAAACTATGAAAAAAAAACATTACAAACAATACAATTATGAATGCTGATTGTTATAAAATTATAAGTAAAAAAATTATAATAAGAAAAGATATGATAAAAAAATTCTTAACATTAACATTATAACATAAAATTTTATAAATTTAAACATTATTTCAATAAATTGTATCAGAAAACATCAATATCAAAAGTAACTATTATGAACAAAGTTATTTATACACAACCGCCTTTATAAATTTCATCGTTATTAAAAATGAGGTATGTGAAATGAAATTATGAATAATGAAATTATTAGTACAGACGGTAACCCAGTTGGCTGTCAACGTCTGCATTAATTCTTCTCTACTTGCCACTGTCATCCATCTATCGTTTGTCAATGTCACCTTACGTCATCAGTCATTATTACGTTCCATTCTACGCTTTCCGTTCTTACATTATCAACAATAATTTTATCATTAAATAAAAACATCCTTCGTTGTTATTAAAAAAAACATGCCTAATTTCTAGCTGCGTATTTAATTTCATGATTCTTTGTAATGGACTATCAAAGGAAAACTACAGACAAAACAAAAAGCACGTGTAACTTCGTTGTATTACTTAATTACATAATTGTTTTCGTTGCCTTTCCTTGAAAACACCCGACAATTTCCTGCGAGTAGGAGCCTTAATAACTGTATCATAAAAGATAATAGTATATAATTAAGCGAGAAAGCGAAAATAGGCAGTAATTTGATTTAATTTCCAAAAAAAGTAATTTACGGCGGGAAATAAACGTGGCCACGCGTTTTTGTTCAGATTAAAACGTTTAGGCGATCTTTTTGACGATATCAAGTTATGCTATAGTGCTATACAAGCAAGATTAAATATTTTCCATTAAAATATAGTAGGTACTTTAAAAGCAGTCTAAAAATACAGGAAATCTTAAAAACTTACAAGAATATCTAAATAATTTAATTTATTAAAAATAGTGAGATTATAATTAGGTGCGTAAATAATAACAATTAAATAATAAGTAGTTATTATTTTCATATATCTTTTAGTGATGGCTTAAGAGCCAATACAACGCCAAATTGCTTAAAACGGCTTAGCTTGAAGCAGTATCCTGTCAACAATATTGCAACAATGACTTTGAAATTAAAATATGGTAAAGTCCAGGACTAATGCTACTGCAAATGTATTGTGAAAACACGAATTAATAAAATTTTCTCGATAGAAAAAAATTACAAAGTTACCTCCAAACCGTACAAATAAACAGCGATTATTCAATGAATACTTTAAATAAGATCATGAAACTTTGTGTAGTAGTTGAATTAAATATAATGGAGGGCTTATGTATAGTGGATTTTTAAAATACCCTTTATATTCAGTGTAATAATAAATTACCTAAACTATTGCGCGTTGGAACCAGTTTAACTTAGACCGCCCCTGCCGCTCGGCCCCTGGCTCATCCCCGCTTTGGCCTAGTACTATACATCTATTCTGTGGCTTTGACGTGAATTTGCGCTGGCCTTGCACAAGCCCTTAATATTAAAAAAATCACACGTTTATGTTTAAAGCATCATAATTTACAAACAAACCAACATTCACAAAACACATTACAAATTCTATCCGACGCCCAAACCAAAACGAAAACGCCATACTCCAGTCGTTAATCACCAAGTTCAGAAGTTCCATTTAACAAACTATACAGACATAAATCATAAATAAACTAAATAACTGGAGTCAATTCAACTATTCGAGTAGAGTGGTAACTGGTAATGTAGGGTGGCAACATCGTCACTCAACCATCTGAATAATCAAGATTCAAATGCTGACAAACTTAAATGCTTTTTGAATTAATCATTACAACTTCACTCGTTATTACACTTCAAGTCTACATGTTCAAAATACTGTGCTTTAATAATGTTGATGATGATAATGGTTATTCAGTCTAGCCGTGAGTGAGTGAAGGTTTAAGGGTTGTGCGGCACGAGGCCTACTATGCTAGGGCTTATTATTCCATAGCTGGCTGGATTCTTAGATGTCTACAGAATTTGATTAAAAGGCCACTCAAGTGGTTAAAAATGTATCAATACCACCTATTTACTTTATGGTGCCGTATGATAGCCAGCAGCTGACAGCTTCAATCTAAAAACATGGCAATATTCTAAATACGTACCTACAACTGAATTGTTGCAACGTGAATTTGATACTTTTATAAAAGTTTTAAACTATAAAACGGGTTTCTCGAACATTAATTATTAAAAAAGCCGTCTGAAAAGTGCAGTTTTTATTTTATCGCTGCAAAATAAAATAGTTGTTTTTATTTCGCACCTAACAATAAAATCGCTTCAAGAGCTTACGCCGTCGGGCGTCGTCCCTAGCAGCGGCACTCACAAACACCAAACAACCGGGATTATAATGTAAATGTATGCAAATAGTCCGGGGCGGACAATATTCGACGCACCGTGAGCTGAAAAAATGGCGGATGGCACAACTGGGGTCCGCCGAGCGCGGTGGTGGAATGGCGGAATGGCGGCTCCGAGATAACGACAGCTTACGCGCTCGAAACGTGAGGGTTTAGTCCAAATTGTGGAAACATGACTTGTATAGGAAATTTAGAGACTTAGATGTAAATGGTATAATAACAAGGGACGCCCGTAAGGCTCTTAAAATTTGAATTTCAGTCCGCGGCGGAGTTTAAATGGAAATCATTACGGTGACAAATTAAAGCTTTTCTTAACAAAGACACTCTTGTGCTATCAATTTGTGAAACCATAGCTTTTACATAAAGTATTCTACGCAAACAATAAAATAAGCTAAATGTTGTCATTTTCTTTCTAAAGTAGACCTTGAACGTTGTACTTTATAACTTCCTTGCCACTACTTATACATATGATGTCTGCACTAACATTAGGCAGCTCTTAATTCGTACTTATCCACACCTAAATGCGCTGCAGTATCAGGCGCGGATACAGAAATTTCTTAAGGGGGGGGGGGGGGGGGGGGGGGCACAAATCATAATAGTAGGGGAGTCCAAGAGGGAAATTTGGGGATATGGTGGGAACACATGAGTATACGATACAAGACCAATTTGTGCTCTTTTCTTTAAAAGATTAATTCCATGCACCTATATCTTGCTGTTAAATTAGCTAATTACCGCGCTTGGTGCTGGACTGCCTGTGCCAGGGGGGGGGGGGGGCTGCACTCCCCCACCTGTATGGTCCGCGCCTGTGCAGTATGTACGTCATAAAGAGATAAGTGGGAACTTAGAAGTTATCAAACTTCTCTATCATATGCTAAGGCTTAATTGAATTTTAAAATTAAAATTATTTACCAATCGTTTACCAATTGATTCCATTTCAAAACACATTAAATTTAAATATACCATCAACAAAACCAAATCGGAATGTTAAGCGAGTGATTAAAATGTATTTAAATATTCTCCCTTTGAGTCCCGTCGTACGCCATTCTGGAGACTCGTGGTCTTATGACTATAAATACGTCTCTCGACTCCGCCATTATTCCACAGATACAATAAAAGTACAGACAGATCCGTGGCTTTTCATACAATTTAAATAGACAATTTGCCGCTTCAGTTATTTACTCGCCGTCAACCGAGTACCCTTCTATTATAATTTTAAGTCTGCGCACACTTGATGCTTTTCACAATGCGGTGTTTGGTTGGGATGTACTTTTGTATTTTAAATCTAAGCTGTGGACCGGTCGCTGACTACGATCGCTATTGTGGTGCGCTATATATAAAAAACCAATAAATAAATAACGCGGCCAACGATCACATACATAGATCCTGGACCCTAACTAGGATTCTCTGTATCTAGGGGACCCAGGAACTACGAGGACGAAAGGCCCACAGCACCCATAAATACTACTCTTTCGACACGGAAATCTTTATCAGTTTTATTTTTATTCATCTTACAAAAAACAATAGAATTAACCCAATCGATCGAACTTTTTACTGTAACTACTACACGTACCACACACTAAACATCACACTATAATTGCTGGATACATACAGAAAATAGTATTTTCTTATTAAATGAGAAAAGTAAAAGAAAATTAATTGGTTTGCGTTAATCTACTCTATCTAGTAATTGAATCCCGAATACACGTAATCGTTAGCGAACTAACGACGAATTAATCCTTCGTAAATACGATGGAGCTAAAATACATTTCTTGAAATTGTTAGGATTCGAGTATTAATTGAAATCTAAATGATCCGACATGAGATGAAAGTGTATTTATTGAGATATAATTTAAAAGAACGCAAGACCGGAAGACGCGTCGTAGGCTCTCCACTAAGTGGACTGATGACCTGGTTAGAACCGCTGGGAGCCGATGGATGCACGAGGTAAGCAGCCGCTCAAAGTAGCGCTCTATGGTGGAGGCCTACGTTCAGCAATGGACGTCTTCAGACTGTTGATGGTCAACCTAAAAGAGCACCACTGAAAAAACGCCTAAACTATTTCCATTGTAGCAGCAAAAGAAAACTTACGGACTGGTGCCTTTTTGGGAATAAAATTGAATGTTCAAAGCTTTCTCAAATGAGCACCTACAATTTTAAACATTGATGATGGAATATACTTCGGTATCACAGTACTACACACACATACACACCCCAACATACAACATAACACACACAACACAAACAACAACATTCAGCAACAACAACATCATCAACAACAACATTCATTCATTTTCCACGAGGAGATTTTCATAGAATTACTTAAATTGAAGGCCACGCATTACACATAGTTGCAATAGCACTGATATTCATTTTTATGTCGTAGTTACGGCATAATTCCAACAATGTAAATTATTTTCCATTTTCAAGCCGTCAATTGAATAACATGCAACAACACTAGACTAAACTATATTTCCAACCTACGAGCAACTTGTACAAATAATAGTCAGGTAAACACCTATACAGTACCTTTGTTTTAAAGATCTTACTGAAGTCTCTCTTTAGTCCTGTCCATTACACTGCGTATACCTCATAAAACGCATTGCAGTGCCGCACTGCGCTTCCACGCTGGACCATAGAATAAATAATAGTTCTAACTGGACCACGAGGTTTCGTCTATTGTTCAGTGGCAAGGTATAATTTGCAAACGTTTTGGCAAATTATTATCTTACTTCTCTTTCTTTCTTTTGTAGTGGAAAGCCGAAAGGCGTTGTTATTCGATAACCAGGACTGACGGCTTGACGTACTATGTACAAGTACCCTCCGGAAGGTACTATTTACTTACTAAAATACTTCTATTATTATTTATATTTTATGCGGCTGCAAGTACCTGAAATAAAATATGTAACCCAATTTAAAGAAAATGTTTTGCAAGATTTTCCTATCAAGATCGCCTCATTTAAATTTATTTTTGACGCTAAATTAAAACATAATTGAGTTTTAAAAGTCTCTTTAAACAATCTCAAGATGAATCTCCGCGACGTCTGTCTCCGGAAATAAATGATACAGGTGCGGACGTTCTTCTTACTAACCATTTTTTACTTTAAAATGATAGTAACAAAGTTCAGAATGACTTGATTGTACTGAAGAATATAATTTCAGTAATTAGGAATTGTATTTTTGGTTGGGCTTCTACCGCGAACTCTAGTAATCTTCTTTGTCCGTCGTTCCGTCATTCTGTGAAGACGTCATGAGGAGACGTCGCGTCGTCGAGACGTTCTCGGTAACGGTTGTATAAACGAGAGAACAAATAATGGTGGTTTGAATGAGGAATTCTGAGAAATTATTCTTAACTTTTTGATAGATTATCCTCCGTTATGATACTTTTTAAATCTCACTAATTAAAGGACATATTTTGACTTAAATATTG
Source organism: Ennomos quercinarius (assembly GCA_910589525.2). Taxonomy (NCBI): domain Eukaryota; kingdom Metazoa; phylum Arthropoda; class Insecta; order Lepidoptera; family Geometridae; genus Ennomos; species Ennomos quercinarius. Next base: position 290,528 of record OU342496.1, read on the forward strand.
ATGTAAAAGTGTTTTTTTGTATGGAATGAAAATCAGTTATTCTTAAAACAAAATAAGGCTAGATGACTATTGACTACTTCTTTTTAATTGCGTACATTATTAATATTCCTCAAAAAATAAACAGTCGTGAAAACAAAAATTAAATATCTCAAAAAATTACAAAGTTTTAAATTAGCATTTTAAAATACAGGAATAGAAAGAGACAGCTATGTGACGTCAGTGTATGGTCCTTCGTCATAGTACCTCATGACTAACCTGTGGTAGCTTTACATACTTAGAGTATAGACTTTTACATACAATCTCTTTGGCATATGACGTCACAATCACGTGTCTCATAGTAAATGTTGGGAAGCTTTGCTAGAAGAGGACAGGCGATGCCCTCACTAGAAACTTTAAAGCTTATTACTCCGTGATTTATTTACAGATTTTACTTATTTTTTCAATTATTGCGTTCATTTTTAACCTACTTTATGAAAATAATATTTACTTGTTCATTTTTAAAAGCAGGCATCTAGCCTATTAGTACATTAATAAAGCACCGATAATAGTCATTATATGTCTAAACCATTCAATCTATCATGGAGTGCGACTAGATGTGAACAACTGAACATGTATCCGAAATCAGCGCAAAAGCAAATAGTCCTGTGATTAAGCACCAAAATACGTTTAATGAGACAGCCGATTTACTCATTTGCCCAATAATTCGTGCCAGCATGATGCCGTCCCTGGCATCATGCTGGCACGCGTCCAAACTGCGTCTGCTCGGAGCGCATCGAGCTTTTTATTTAGTGATAGGCAATTCTACTATTTAATCGAGTAAGCAGAGGTTATATCGACATGAGTTGTCTCTACCCGATGATTCGTCTTGTTAACCGATTGACATAGATGTCAAGTTGCTACAAGATCTTTGAGTAAATGTACCAAGTTTACTTTATTGTGTGAGGAAATGCAGAAAAAAAATTGATATTATCACACGAACTAAGTGAAACAATACGCCTCGCGTTGTATGAACTCATAATAATTATATTATAGTAGGAATCACTCGGTTACACGATACAACGCATGTATCATGAGTTGTGACTCGATTCAACAAACATTTCAATACCAACCCGATTCAAATCGAATATGACTCGCTTCGTTTAGTTCTTGCTGTCAGTACTTTACAACTGGCGATGCTGATTTACGCGACAACAAGTCGGAAAGAATCGTTTTATTTCTGTAGACAAAAATGAACAGTCGTCAGTGGAACTCACATGGACTCATCGCTTAAAAGGGTCGCGCTTTTGTTATTGCCAATTACGGGCCGTTGAAATATGGACCGCGAGCAACACTCGACGGTCGCAAAATAGGTATCATTTTGTATTTGTCAAGTATTATTTTTAGGAAAGCTTCTCACAGTCACAAAACTATAACTGACATTGACAAGTAAACATGCATCTTGGATCTTTTTTCAGACGCTATCATCTGCAGCAAATTAACATTATATGTACCATTGATCATTCCTCCATAATTATAAGATTTTAAAACTCCAAAAATATTATGAGGTATTTAAACTCACATCCCCGCGATTTGTTTGTGATCGTGGTGCTTGCGGTAGCATAGAAATACAACCGATAGAAATTATACATGTTACATATCCCGAAGTATATGCTAGGTAAACAATATCTTAAAAATGTTTTATATAAAGTGATAAATGAACAAAAACCGCAACTAAAAATAGATTTTTTTACTGAATATCCTAGAAGCTTTCACAAAAGCTGTCTTCATAGACTCAGTGCAATATCTACCAACAGCACCAACAGAACCTAACTGCAGCCGTCACATGAAGAGCAGGAGTACAAGTACCTTGACCCACTTCCCGCAGGAGTCAGCGAGGTCGGTTGGGTTGGGACCTGCATTGGTTCAAGAGACACATTTTCGACAGTAAACATGTTTAGCCCGACCTTGACCTTTATTGCCTAGATTTGTTGCTTAAACAATAGTAAAAAAATAAATAAATAAATAGTAAATTTTAAAAGCAGCCGCTCGAAGTGGTGCTCTGTGCGGGACGCCTATGTTCAGCAGTCGCGAGTGTGTTCGCTGTGTGTGTTGTGTGTGTCTTCGGGCTGCGGGTGATGATAATGATGATGATGAAATTTTTGACAGACCTAGCTTTGTTACAGTGAAAAGAAAGATACATTTTTCTTTGAACCAATTTTTGAGTAGCACACTTTTGAATCATAAGGTTAGTGTTTGTAGAAATGTCACCAGCGGGGTGATCATGTAACTTTGACAGCAATGCAACAGAAGAAATTTCATTCCGAATTTGAAAATTTTCACAGTAACTATGCACATAAACTGCGTATTGAAACTGTGAAATACATACATTTTTGTGTTTCTATTTGGTTGCAATCAAGTTACATGATCGTCCTACTGATGTTAAGATTGAGGTTTTTGATCCGTAGTAAAGATAACCAATGGTTAAAAACTCTAACAAATTCAAACCAATGGTCAAAAGTAAAAGTTTTTGACCATTGTTTAGTTTAACTACGGATCAAAAACCCACCGTAAGTGACGCCCGCGCCACTGCCCACATATCACGCCTTTATGAAAAATAAATACGCCGTAAACACAATGGCAAAATTTCAAAATCATAGAAAAGTTTAGAGGTTATTTGGATTTGGTTTCAGACTGTCTTAGTAACTACATCAGTTTAATAGACATTAATGACTATTATTGTATTATATTTATCAATAGATACGAATTCTCAAATAACACACAATAACAAGTAACAATTAATTAATCTTTGAGTGGATTGAGAAATCGAGGGTCAAAATACATGAATATTAATTAGTGTAGACGTCTTACGATACCTAATATCAGAAGGAAGATTCAGTTAAATTTGATTCTATCTAGTCTCTGATCTAAACAAACGATATTCATTCTGATAACATTTGATATTAGATAAGCCATTATGGTTATTTAAATTTAATTACATGAGTGATTTTGATTTGCGAATGTGAAGCAAAATTTGACGCTTGTCATATTTCAATTGAAAAATTCCAGGGTTTTAAGAATTTTCAACTTTCAATCAGTAAAATACCTACCATATTGCTGAACTTAGCATAATTGTTAAATCTGCCAATTATGCCGTTGTAATGTAGGAGGCAAAATGGCCGTGTGGTCCCGGTTACGAATAGGACCACCCCATCTCTTCCCGTGGGTGCCGTAGAAGGCGGCTAAGGGAATATCCAGGGAATGGGTCGCAGCGTTCCCCTCGGTCTTGGTGGCAATCAATCTTCACCTAAATTTTTAACCATTTTCGGTCTTCAGTTTTGTCATTTGGTGTTGCCCAATAGACGAATCCTTTGCGAACACTTTAGAGCCTTGGTTCCGCTCAATTGCGGCCTCAATACGTGAAGTACTAAGAGCACGCAAGTCGTGTCGCAAGGAACTCCAGATTCGTCTATTGAGTTCACCGTAGGCTGACATATCAACTGAAGACTGCAGCTTCATTTCGCTCCGGTCGGCCATTAGCTCAAGAGTTTTTTCTGAGAGCTTTTGAGTCTTCTTTCGGCGTTGGGTCTTAAAGAATTTCGATCCAACAGCTTGGACAGTTTCCACCAACCCGTCGTTTAGCTCGTCCACTGTGTTACAGTCGGCTAGGCACTGGAAGCGATTTTGGAGTTCCAGCTGAAAGCCTTCGGGATTTTGGATTTGGACAGGATTTGGACGGAGCGTAGACTTCACCAGACGTGACCTTTCGAGCTTAACATTGATATTCAATGTGCCTCTAACAGTACGGTGATCGCTACCGGTTGTCCGGATTCGGTATAGTCCGACACTATACCGAAGATATCCCGGACGTCAGCCTGTACGAGATTAGAATGGCCCTCAAACAGCTTAAAAACAACAAGGCACCAGGTGAAGATGGAATTACGACCGAACTTCTGAGAGCGGGTGGTAGACCGGTACTTTTAGTCCTCCAGAAGTTATTTAATTCTGTCATCCTTGAAGGTACAACGCCACAGGCATGGCACAAGAGCGTGGTGGTGCTCTTCTTCAAAAAAGGCGATAACATCTTATTGAAGAACTATAGGCCCATCTCGCTCTTGAGTCATGTGTATAAGCTGTTTTTGAGAGTCATTACGAATCGTCTCGCACGCAGGTTTGATGAATTCCAGCCTCCCGAACAAGCCGGTTTCCGAAAAGGCTTTAGCACCATAGACCACATCCATACGCTGCGCCAGATTATACAGAAGACCGAAGAGTATAATCGGCCGTTATGCCTAGCGTTTGTGGACTATGAGAAAGCCTTCGATTCAATCGAGACTTGGGCGGTGCTGCAGTCCTTGCAGCGATGCCAAATTGACTATAGGTATATCGAAGTTTTGAAGTGTTTGTACAGTAAGGCCACTATGTCAGTCCGACTACAGGACCAGAGTACGGAACAAATTCCATTGCAAAGAGGCGTGAGACAGGGAGACGTTATTTCTCCGAAACTGTTCACAAACGCATTGGAGGATGTTTTCAAGCTCTTGGAGTGGAAAAGATCTGGCATCAACATAAATGGCGAGTACATCACTAACCTTCGTTTTGCCGATGATATAGTCATAATGGCGGAATCGCTCGAGGACCTTAGCACCATGCTCAACGACCTCAGTAGAGTCTCCCAGCAGGTTGGTCTTAAGATGAATATGGACAAGACAAAGATCATGTCTAATGCTCATGTCCCACCTATACCGGTAATTGTTGGGAACGATACTCTCGAAGTTGTCGACAAGTATGTCTACCTAGGACAGATTGTCCAATTAGGTAGGTCCAACTTCGACAAAGAGGTGGCGCAAAGAATCCAACTCGGCTGGGCAGCGTTCGGGAAGCTTCGTCCTATCTTTTCGTCCAAAATACCGCAGAGCCTGAAAACGAAAGTTTTCAATCAGTGTGTGTTGCCAATGATGACTTATGGAACTGAGACATGGTCTCTTACTGTTGGCCTCATTAGTAAGCTCAAAGTCGCGCAGCGAGCTATGGAGCGAGCTATGCTCGGTGTTTCCCTGCGAGATAAGCTCCGGAACGAGGAGATCCGCAGGAGAACTAAAGTGACTGATATAGCTCTTAGAGTTAGTAAGTTGAAGTGGCAATGGGCAGGCCACATCGCTCGTAGAACTGACAACCGATGGGGAAGAAAGGTTCTCGAGTGGCGACCACGAACCGGAAGGCGCAGCGTAGGCCGGCCCCCCACTCGGTGGACCGACGACCTGGTGAAAGCCGCGGGGAGCCGATGGATGCAGGAGGCGAGCAGCCGCTCAAGGTGGCGTGCTCTGGGGGAGGCCTATGTTCAGCAGTGGACGTCTTCAGGCTGTTAATGATGATAATGAATGTAGGAGGCAAGCAGCCGCTCATAAAGTGGCGCTCTATGGGTGAAGCCTATGATCAGCAGTGGACGTCTTCAGCATGATGATGATGATGATGAAACCAATTGAAGAAGTTCAGACAAACATTTCAGGTAAAATGTTGTTCAAGATTTGTCAATCTTGGCGACCGCGACAAATCACCAACGACCAATTTTCAAGAATTCATTTTTTGGTTGAGTGAATTTGCAATCCCCGGAACAAAATGGAGACCGAAGCCGAAAAATTAAAGAGCCTAATTAGGGCTAGAGGACAGCTTCGCCGGCTCTTCACTAGAAGCTTATCAAATGTGACATCGGAAACAGACTTCGTACATGTAAAGGATTTATACGAGAAGATGATAAACCTCGACAGTTTAATTCAATCAAATCTTTTACAACAAGCAAGTGACGAAGAATTAGAAAAAGAATACGACGACAGCGAAGCATATACTAAAAAGTGGCTAACACTAAAGAATAGCTTCAGTCAAGCTGCGAAAACAGACAGAGAAAAAACTTCATCAAGATGCAACATTAATTTACCGAAGCTAGAGATTCATAAATTCAACGACGACCCGAAAAGATGGCTGCCGTTTTGGAGTCAATTCCAGAAGATACATGAAGACACTGCACTGGAAAATTCAGACAAATTTCAATATTTGATCCAGGCAATGGAAGTAGGGTCCAGCGCCAGAAGCCTCGTCGAGAGCTACCCGCCCACCGGTGACAACTACGAGAAAGTTATATCTTTTCTAAAGGACAGATTTGCAAGACAAGAAATTTTGGTAGAAACGTATATACGTGAGTTACTAACTTTAGTGATATCAAAAAACAATCATTCTGTAAGCGTTATGTATGACAAATTAGTATCAATAACCCAAACATTAGAAACTTTAGGTATCACTGAGCAAAAATATGAATGTATTTTATATCCCTTGATTGAGTCTGCCTTGCCAGACAATACATTATTAGCATGGAGCAGGGTACCACATGGCAATGCAGTTGAGTCCAAATTATGTAGACTATTTCAGTTTCTAAAAAATGAAGTTGAAGCAGAGGGACGATTGCATATGGCTAGGACCGACATATTAGGTAGGGTGTCATCTAATCCTTCAATTCCAACAGCTAACTGCCTGATGACCAAGGAGTATAAGGAGAAAGAAAATAACAACTCAGAAGGTAAAATAACTTGTTATTTTTGCGATAAGTTTCATAATAGTAATGAATGTACAAGGGTGAATAAGTTGAGCATGAACGAAAGAAAAGATGCAATTAAAAAGAAAGGTGGGTGTTACATCTGTCTTAAGCAAGGTCACCTTGCTAAAAATTGTAAAGCTTATAATATAAAGTGCTTGAACTGTGGAAAACGCCATATGGTCATCCTCTGTCCTGGTCTGAACTCTACCCAGCAACCGCAACAGCAGCACTCCATACCTAAAACAGGAAATAAAGATGTTATTAATAGCTTATCATGTAATAACACAACCACTTTATTACAGACTTTAGTGGTAAAGATTGGACATCCTGGTAGAGAGAAGAAGGTAAGAGCGTTGTTGGACTCCGGCTCGCAACGAACATACATTAAGACGGGCTTGGCAGATGAACTCGGCTTGGAGGTGACCGGAAGTGAATGTCTGGGGCATTCATTATTTGGTGGTGTTAAGAAGCAATCCGAGGTACATAAACTTATCAAGTTCAAAGTGAGTACATTAAATAATAGTTATGAAACAACTATGATAGGACTAGAAAATAATGTATTATGTGGATACTTACCCAAAGTGCGAGATCCATCTTTGATAAAAAGTTTACAGACAAATGGGATCACACTGACAGATGCTAATGAAAATGTGTCTGATATTAGTATCCTCATAGGATCAGATTTCTTAGGAACTATATTAGAAGACAAGATGTTCCATGTGTCAAACAACATAATTGCATGTAAAACAAGACTTGGATGGGCTATTCAAGGTCCAATGCAGGGTGTGTATAGTACTACTGTTAATACACATCTGATCACTACCCTGCAAGAAGAAAATTCATTGCAATTTTTATGGGATTTAGAGACACTAGGAATAAGAGACCCGTACGATAAAGATTCTGAACTTACTGAAACTGAGATTATAAACAATTTTAATGATAATATTTCAGTTAATAAAGAAGAGCGGTATGAAGTCAACCTGACCTGGAAACTGGGATGTCCACAGTTACAGTCCAACTACGACCAGGCATACAAGAGACTACACTCTACAACAAAGAAGTTAGAAAGTACAGGAAAAATAACAGAATATCATGCAGTATTAGAAGAGTGGAAAAAAGAAGGTATTATTGAGAAAGTAGAAGAGGACAGAAATGATAGCGGACACTACTTACCACACCATGCCATTATTAAATTGAGCAGTTCCACAACGAAAATTAGACCTGTATTTGATGCATCAGCCAAAGACAAAAATAGCAACTCCCTGAACAACTGCGTAGAAAAGGGACCTAATTTGATTCAAATGTTACCGAAATTATTGATGTTATTCAGAGCGAATACATATGGAATCATAGCTGACATCAGAAAAGCATTTCTTCAGATTGCTTTATCTCCACAAGACCGTAAGTACTTAAAACTATTATGGTGGAATGATCCAACTTCGAAAAAGGAGGTAGTCACTTATCAGCATGCTAGAGTACCGTTTGGAGTGGCCTGTAGCCCGTTCATACTGGCGGCAACTTTAAACTACCATCTACAGAAGCATGAGAGTATGTACCCAGAGACTGCACCAAAATTAAGAGAATCATTCTATGTGGACAATGTTGTCACCAGCTTTGATACAGCTAAAGAAATAGAGACATTTATGGTTGAATCAAATGAATTGATGCAAAAGGGAAAATTTGAATTGAGAGAATGGATGTCATCTTTGATACCCGAGGACAAAACAACTTCAGTACTTGGATTACAATGGAACCTCCAAAGAGATGACTTACAATGTAACATTAACATGGAAAATGTATGCAATGGAGTAACCAAGAGACATTTATTGTCAGTTATTCAACAGTGTTTTGACCCTTTGGGATTTCACTCGCCTGTAACACTGTGCCTAAATTAATTATGCAGAAGACCTGGTTGTTAAAGACAGGATGGGATGAAAAAATACCCACAGAACTAGAAAAAGAATATACAGATTGGTTATGTGCTGCACATTATATTTCTGAATGTAGAATACCACGCCGGCTTACTACTGCACCTATGAAGGAATGTGAAACCAGTGTACATCTCTTCTGTGATGCCAGCAAAAATGCATATGCAGGATGTGTGTTCTTACGCACAAAGAAAGGTACACAGGTAACAGTTCAACTTATTATGAGTAAGAGCAGAGTTTCTCCTGTAAAGAGACAGATGTCGCTACCACGTTTGGAGCTCATGGGGGCTGTCATAGCTTCCAGACTTTACAGAGAAGTAGTAGAATCAGGACTGTTATCTGCATGCATGGCATATAAGACTTATGCTGGACGGACTCTTCAGTGGTGTGGGCATGGCTAAAAAGACAAGAAAACTGGAAACAATTTGTTAGTAACAGGGTAAAAGAAATATGTCTAAATACAAATAAGGAAGATTGGTTTCACTTACCTGGATCACAAAATCCTGCAGACTTACCCTCACGTGGCTGCACAGCGGAGAAGCTGCTGAAGGACACCTGGTGGACTGGACCCGCTTGGTTGTACCTGGAAAAAGAAAACTGGCCAAAATCATTAATTAATATTGATGAAGATACAGTCAACAGTGAAAAGAAAAGCTGCTCAGCGGTTCATGTAGAAATAAATTCAGAAGATTTCAGTCAGAGCTTATTATACTTTAATCAGTATACGAAGATAGTTCGCTTAGTAGCGCGACTATTACGAATGAGCCCTAGAATAAGAAAAGAATATAATGTCACCACAGAGCATATTGGAAGCGAAGAATACAAGAATGCAGAAATGACATTATTAAGACTTATACAGAAAGAAAATTATGGAGAGTCTAAAAAGGATAAGAAAATGGTTACCATAGAAGAAAACGGAATTTTGAAGGTAAAGACTAGATTAGAATATAGTGTGGATGTGGATAAAGAATTTACTTACCCTATATTATTACCTGGAAAACACGAAATTGTACAACGAATGGTTCAACAGAAGCATATTATGTTAAAACATGCAGGAACACAGCTTATGATGTCTACATTAAGAAATTCTTATTAGATTACTGGAATTAGAAGACTCACCAAAAAAGTTGTATCACAATGCATGGTATGCAAGAGATACACAGCTAAGCACTATGAAGCACCAGAGGCCCCATTACCTGCTGATCGAATATCAAGCACAGCTGCTTTTGAAATCACAGGAATCGACCTAGCTGGCCCATTGATGCTAAAAGGCAATCAGAAATGCTGGATTGTCTTATTTACATGCGCAGTTTACAGAGCTGTCCATCTGGAGCTCACAGACTCCTTGTCTACAGCTAGCTTCATTATGGCTTTAAGAAGGTTTATTGCAAGAAGGGGTAGAGTGAGAAAGATATATTCAGATAACGGAACAAACTTTAAAGGTACCTCTAATCTTCTACAAGAAGTGAACTGGCAAGAAGTAGAAGCTTCCACGAACTTCAGCAACATTGTTTGGACATTTTCTCCGCCTTCTGCTCCCTGGTGGGGAGGGTGGTGGGAGAGACTGATTCGAGTTGTCAAAGACATGCTCCGCCGGATCTTAGGTAAGGCCTGCATAGACTGGATTGAGTTGACGACTATACTATGTGACTGTGAAGCTGTAATTAACAATAGACCATTGACATATGTAGAGATGGGCGAGATGAAACCATTGACACCTGCAATGTTTTTACATGGACTCCCCACAAATGATACACCAGACTTAGACCAAATTGACCAGAAGCTGAATGTAAGATACAACTATCTGCAACAGTTAAGAGAAGACTTTAGAAAAAGATTTAGAAATGAATATTTAGGACTATTAGTACACAAAGGAAAAGGAAGTAGGAATGAACCTAAAGTTGGTGAAATTGTTTTGATAGATACAGACACTAAAAGATTGCACTGGCCGTTAGGTATTATCAAAGAAATATTCACAGGAAAGGATGGCTGCACCAGAGTTGCTAGGGTCAAGACTGCATCAGGAGATAAGGTAAGAGCTTATCAAAGACTCTATCCATTGGAGATCAGCGCTACCTGTAAAGAGACACTTGATATGATTCCACAGACAAGTAAGTATAATTTGAATATTCCTGAAACTGAACCGCAACACCTGGATGTTACTACTTCCATGGACACTGTACCTGGTGATCAGATTACATCTAAAGTCACTACGAGGTGCGGACGAGAGGTAAAGTTACCTTATAGGTTTTTATAAAATTCCACTTTGTTCCTGGCTTGTCAGATAATTTAAAATTTATTTTGGTTTCACTGCCTCGCCATGTGATTTACCTGAACTTAAATAGTACTAAGATGCCTATGTTAAAATAATTATTGTACTTAAGATTAAGAAAAGAAGATATTATTTAGATGCGTAATTGATTTCATTTGTTAAGATTTAGATTTGTAATTTGTATTACTTTGTAGAGTCACACTGATGAATATTGATTATTGATACTTAAGTGAGTTGAAACTTGACCAAGTTATTTGCTAGTAATATAAAGAAGTAATTTAAGATATGATAATAATTTGTATGTGCTATAATTTGTAGTATGCTACATAATTTGGATTAATAATATTACTTAGGTACTCAGTTTTCCTCGCTTAGGAGGATGTTGTAAATACTCTGTGATTTGCTTATAATACTAGTCTATGACTATTATACTCTGCGGAAGATGGCGTCGTACAAAAAAGAACTTTGTAATGTGTAAAAATGTGAACGTAAAAGGCCTTCGAAAATTATAAGATTCTCTGAAGAACGAAAGACCATGTTTCATTTATAAGATGATAAGCTAACGAGAAAAATCCAGAACAATACCATTCCTGTCAATAATTACATTGAATTTTTCACTTACATAATACTTCATTTCCGTTTCTGTACTAGTACTGCGATACTAGTACCAAGTGTGTAATATAAGTGTATCAGTGCGTAGGATCTTGATACCTGTCTAGTGTCCACGATACCAGTAGATATCATGTCCTGTAGGCATTACTCGCCTAGTTGTTACCTGTCTTGTTAAGCCCCACTAACGAATGTGAGCGTGATTAGTAATGCTTAGTGATGTTAACCGTATTTATTGGTGTAAGCAATTGCATTGCTGCAGTAATGCTGCAATTTATTGCAAAGTGTGTTTACTTGTTGCGATCGATGGATTAATGTTGCTAGTGTGTGAAGTGGAACTAAGAATAGAGAAGTTAAATTGTTTAGTTTATCTATTCATAATAAACAGTTCTTACGTCTTAGTAGTTTAGCATAATAATGCTATTATTTTTTGCTATTTTAAAGAAACAATCTGGTATATAAGTAAAAAAATGTTTTAGAGTTTGGCATTAGGCTGAAAGCTTTTTTTAGAATTTGGTTTTATTTTCACCCCTGTTTCGCTGTTAGTATAAGTGAATATGAAGTTTGTGTAGAACACGACACCTATCACCAGCGAAAATAGACTTCAGCAGGAAATGATGAAAATGGAAGCTCAACGCTTCGGCCTAGTGTGAATTATCAGTCATGTAGCAGTGAAATTTGGCCTTATCGTTCAATTTTGGAAAGATACCATAAGTCTTCGACTTCAATCCACACTAAAAGATATCAAAGTTATACTTCAGGAATAAACCAAGGCGAGAGTACAGTTTTCTTGCAAGAAAATAAAACAACAGAGAGGAGGAAGCCACAACAGCGAAATGCTCTTTCACTTAAAATGAAATGAGAAAGTAATCTTGCAATATGAACTGTAACAGTGTAGAGTGGCGCGAACAAATGTTCAATAGCTAGACTTCCGCAGATATGAAATAGCCACAAATCAGAGCATACAGCTTTATAATACTTACTATATACATTTTCGTGAACTAACAAACTTATAGAGATCCTAGTACCAGTATATTTCTATACGTATTTTCTTGCCTTGTTCAAGGACAAAGAAAAATAAATTTCCTTGGTAGATCAACTAGATGCTGATGTATACAGCACATGTCTTTGAATGTCTAAGAAATATGTCATTATTTCTCTGGTTCACCAGACGTTAAAAGTAGCCATGTGTACTCAACACTCACGTAAAGTTACCTACTTTTGGTTGATAGATACATCGGCTATAATGTGTTTAGAGAAAAAACTAATTGCCTGGGATCACTTAACTTAGCCACAAGATGAGCAACAGCTTCGTACACGTACAGCTCCTCCCAGCATCAAAAACCAATTGTGCAGCTGTGATGGGTGTGATGGAGATAAGGAATATGGCTATTAAAGCAACTTTCGGAAGCAGTAATATGCACAGTCAACTAGTTTAATCAACCTAATACAGTACCTACACCGGCACCGCAGAGAATTCAATATGCGCATCGGAAGCGATGGTACCGTCTACTGCAAATTTCCCCGCAGCAGCGATAACGGCAGATGTTAAACTTTATTTTAAAGCTTTTAAGTTTATTATTTCCGTAGTCTAGTTTTATACATCTCTTACTTGTAGTTTCAATTGTGCTTGGTTTAACAATTAATTGATGAACAGGTAAACGTGGTATGGCGTGAGTGGATAAGTGGATGCCACTTATAGAACGTATCGGTTCTATGACGTGACGGGAACAAAATCGAAAATATAAGTTTAGGTGGCAGAAGAAATAAGTCTGTAGGTAGACTAAAATTGGTAAGATTATGTAAGTGGTGATTGTAAAATGAGAAAACAATAGGTAAATGTTAACGACAAACACGCAGTGGAAAATAACACCGTGTGTACTGTAAGCAGATAATGAAGATGAATATAACGATATATTTTTGGCATTAAAAATAAGTCAGTTGAGACGATTTAATATATCAAAATTCTAAGTGTAACTTGCAATAATTTAGCCATACACTTTAAACTTCAAAGATACTTCAGACTAGTAACTAGCCCCAAGATCTCTATCGCACAGTCCATCAGTGTGTGTGAAGCAGTATCTTGTACCGATACATCACACTGTTTTACTTTACACACTTCAAATACTAGCACGTCCGAGTTAATAGCGTACCGTCCTCATGCATCTCGGATGTGGGCTGCACCGGCCGCAATACTCATTGCTTTGTATTTATTGGCACTACATAAATATTTGATTTTAAAGTAGTTGTTCTTAATGTAAGTAGCAATGGTGTAAGGATTTGTGTTTTGTTTGTTGTAGATTGCACGCTATAAAGAGACTAGAAGGCGTGCTAATGCAAACCACACCTTGAGAGTAATGCGGACAAATATTTAATGTTGCGATTTGGTTTACTTTTTATTGGCCTTCGTTTTATAGTTCCTATTATGTTTTTGGTATTTTATACTAATACAATCTAGACGTTCAATTAAACATGATTACTACACGAACCCTTGGGCTGGTCAAACTGCAGGGAGCCGGTGGGATGCAAGAGGCAAGTAATCGCACTATCTAGTCCTTAAAAGCGTAGTCCTATGTTCAACCAGTGGATGTCTTCAGGCTGCTGATGATGATTATGATGAAACATTAATTGTAATAGAACATAATGTTATAAAATAGAAACACAACCATGAGCCGAACCAGAAAACCCGTTGTAATGAGTTTACAAAGATAGTTCGGCTATTAAGTCTTACAAAAGCCGTCAATCCTCAACCTTTCTGCAAATGTTTCATTTGTTCCATTTCACGAGATCTCTCAAAACATAATTGAGCAAAAACAACAAAATTAATGGAGTTATTTACAAAATAAACGTCGCGAGATGAAAACTGAGACTGTTTGCCGACAAACAGCGGGAAATATTTTTGAGGAGAGCAATTTACTTTTAGAAATTATAAAATAAAATAAGCGTTTATTTCGGGAGTAAAGTTTCTAGCGAATAAATAGGTCGGAATGGAAGTAAACATACGGATCTTATTTAATTAGGAACCGTAAGGAGAGAATTGTTTGGAGTCGCCAGCCGGAAGCGAGGGATGCTTGCGATTTGTCGCCAGAACAAACATTAGGAGTGATACCCACCGTGTGACGTCACTCCAGCACTCGGCTGGCTCTACACCAGGACCACTCCAATGAAAATATTGTGAGTGTTGTTCAACCGTTACTCAATGATAATAAACATGGTAACGAAGTGGACCTAGTACGCACAGTTGAGTTGTTTAGTCTCCTTAGAGCACGGATTACCGCACCGAGCATTCTTGGTAGTGATGCAATACCTATCAACTATTGAAATGTTTTAATTATGTGGCACGAGAGTTTTGGCGGGAACTTGAAAAAGTTCACGTCGTTTCATTGTATCATTTTTCTAAACTTGTGTTTTTTCCAGTGTTAATGGTTAAAATTGGTGGTGTTTTACGCATTAAGTGCTGAATTACGAGCATGAGTGTGGGCAAGTGATATAATGTAGTGAAACGTGGTTTTTCGTGTTGCTTCCAAAATTCCATAGAAGCTTCTAGTAAAGTCGCCACCACTTTACTAGGGTATGACTTAGACTGGACTATGATTACCTGACTTAGACTGGACTGTGACTAAGACTTGAAGACTTGACTTTACACGTGAAATATTCCATAACTCGATGAATAATTACAATACTTGACACTGGCTAAATACACTATGTGTGGAGCCAATGTATAAGAAAAAAAAAAGAAAAAAGTTTATTAATTATCATCATCGGCCTGAAGAGGTCCACTGCGGAACGTGAACATAGGTCTGTCTCCCCCACAGAGCGCTACTTTGAGCGGCTGCTTGCATCTTGCTTCCATCGGCTCCCTGTCATTTCGACCTAGTCATCGGTTACCATTTCAACTTGCTAATTCGTTTCTGAAATATGCTGTAAAATACAGTATTCCCACTTTAATAACTCTGTCGAAAATGCAAAAGAAAAGTAAGTATAAAAAATATTTTACCATTTTTCAATATTTTCGTATTTTTTATTTATTTTAATAGGTTACACGACAGTTACCGTCAATATATATATAACAAAGATGCTGCCAAGTAGGTCAATATGCAGAATACTCTATATATTAAAACACTGTTCGCAAATCACTTCGCAGCTGTGTCTGTTATCAGGTGCGAGTGTGTCTGTATCTCACACCGACGTGCACCAAACGAATGCCATCAGTTCCCGTCTAGTTCCCGAGAGCGGGTGACAGCGCCGTTCGGTGTGACAGTGTGACACATGTACGAGCACGGTGACACTGCAATCTTGTGTAGGTATAGGTATCGAGAACTGGAGAGGTACCAACGGAAATATTTATTTTTTGTGATACATTTATGTTTCGTTTGACTGAAGAAGTTACAAAATCGTTTCTTCTTTATTTTCGGTCAAAATAAAATAACTTATTTTTTTAGTTGTTCTATGAACATTTAAATGTTAGTTTGGATTTTATAAATATTCAAATAATACACTTACCGATTAATTAAAAGGTAAGTAATTGAATCGATTAAATTAGATATCCATAAAAGATTCCTTTTAGATTTATATCTGGTTAACTTCCGGCCTCATTTAACTTTATTTTTTTAAGTATTTTTAATCTAAGGTAGAGCAACGTATATAAGTGCAACGTTGGGGACATGCTTGTAAATATATTATGCCAAAAAAGCACCAAAATATTAAATAGATCGACGCCAATCAACGCTCTTTCAGGAACGCCGAGATCGTCCGAACGAAGTGAAATAAACAGTTCCCATAGTTTTACTTTGTTTTGAAATCGTAACCAGTATCTACAAAAGGATCATTTGCGGAGAATCCCAAGCAGCGATATACAAACAGCTGTGTCTCCGAACAAAGCTCAATCTGAAATATAAAATCAGATCCGCAGCGATCAAACTGTATTGCCGGCAACGTCAGTAATATAAATGCATGGTTAAAATATTCAAAGTGTCCGCAGCAGGGGTCGGCGAGGGGTCGGTACGTGAGCGGGGTCCCGAGCGACCCCTCGATGAAGACGCGTTATTTACTCGAGTGACCCCCGTGAAGGAACCTTCCTTCAGGATTGCGGCTGATGCTTGAATTTTAAACACTTGTTCTTTACTGATTTCGTGAGGTGCGGACGTGTGGAGACTGTATAGGTACATACAGACGGGGAATATGTAATGTGTTCCCTTATGGTACGGATTGAATAAACGAGATAAGCGACAATAATGGAAAAGTAAATCTAGGAATAGAACTTATATCGCATTTTTTATAAGTATGGCACGGAGTTTTGATGATAGCGATGGTGACCGAGCGGTAGCATATGCGCTTCGCAATTTTACGGCACCGGGTTCAATCCTGAGCCCTGCACGAATGACTTATCTAGTAAGTTATGTGCAGTTTTCGATATCATCGCTCCGCGCCTCGGAGAGCACGTTAAGTCGTCGGTCCCGGTTGACATAAGAACATCTATGGCAATCGTTACGAGTAGTCACGACACCCGATAAAATCTAACACCTGATCTAACCATCCTGTATTTGTTGTTATGGGTTGCGAGGTCAGAGGATTACACGAGCGACTGCGAAGTCGCTCGTGTAAATCTGGTTTAGATTGGGAGCTGACCCCAATAACAAATGGGAAAAGGCAAAGACAGAGCAATGGCACGGAGTTCTGATGCTATTGCTTTGATACGTGTTTTGGAGAGATAGCCTATCAATTAGCCCACAGGGTTTAAACTAGCTTACCAGCCAAATTTTATCATAATCCGTTCAGACGAAAGTGGTAAAGTACAAAAATAACTTACGAAGACTTATTAATAGACCGTGCATTTACAATTTTATTTATCTAGATGCAAATTCAAGAGGTACGAAACATTATTATCATACTTAATGAAACAAGGAGGCTTGGTGATTCTTTGTAGTCTTACGTCGTAACCTTCGACTCGCAGTATAAACGTATTGCCATTTATGATCCGAACAGCTTAGATATGGAGTGCTCATCCAGCATTCAAGGTTATACCTAACTAAGAGGAACCTGGGTTTCTTCAAGTCAAGAGTGAATGGGCATGTCATGGGCGTGCTCCACCTTAAACAACTTCGTCGATTACCATCAGGTGAGATGTTGTCAAACGTATATGCCCATTTCAGCATTCAGAAATATTACCTGTATTTTACCGCATAATCTCACGTTTAATGTAAGTATGGTTATATTCATATTTAAGTAAGTAAGTATTGTTGATTAAGTAGTCTATTATTTTATATATCATGAATTTTTGCCTGTCTGCTTGCCTCTTCGAACACGTCGTCATCATCATCATCAGCCTGAAGACGTCCACTGCTGAACATAGGTTCCCCCATAGATCGCCACTTTGAGCAGCTGCTTACCTCCTAGATCCATCGGCTCCCGCGGCACAGAATAGATATATGTTCTGATCAGTCCACCTAGTGGACGGCCGCCCTACGCTGCGTCTCCCGGTTACTTGAGAACCTTTCTTCCCCATCGGTTGTCAGATCTACGAGCAATGTGGCCTGCTCATTGCCACTTCAATTTGCTAATTCTAAAAGCTACATCGGTGGCTTTAGTTCTCTTGCGGATCTCCTCATGTCGGAGCTTATCTCGCAAGAAAACTCCGAGCATAGCAAATATAGCAAAAAAATTGCCATATTCTTTTTATTTTTTTTTGACCTAGAATATTTTCGTTACTCTAGCGAGCTACTGCATATGCCTCCGCGGTCGACGCTTTGGCCACCCCATAATCTAACAGCTAACACCCATATCCATATACCTTAGTGAGCACATTTTCGCATCAATACAACCCCACAAAGGTTAGTACGAATAGTCGATAGCAATAATAATCATACACACAATGCCAGCATCCTTATTTCTAACTAAAAATAATCTCAGAGTTTTCAAATCAAAAGTAAGCAGTTATCATTTCAAGTTATACATAATTTAATAAATGGTTGATTACTTTTTGAGGAATAAAAAAAAGTGTTTTCTACAAAATAATTTGTTAGGCTACCCCGATTTCACCAAACTAGAATAAATTTTATTCCAGGTATAACTTTCCGAGAACAACCGAATTACGCGAATATAGCCCTTATACCACAATACACAATTTTGTGAAGGAATAAGACTTATTCCTTGGATACAATCAAAATGGCGTCTTTTTTGTGTAATTTCATTTGTCAATTAGCTGTATCCAAGAGTAACGAATAGCCTTATACTTGGAATAAACGTTGGTGAAATCGGGCCTAAGTATAATTAAGTGCTTATAAAATTGTCACGTCATAACGTCATTAAAATGACAAAGTGTCTGACGCACCAATAGCTCATGATTCCCGCGGTAATTGGTCGTAAAGTGTTGATTGGAGTATTACTGCAGTGCAGCGTGACGCTTATGGACGCTGGTTAGGAAGAGAGTTACTCTTACGAAGGCTTAGGTATACCATATTGTCCAAATCTCATTTTCTCTAACTCTAAAATTTTAAGTGCGAATTGATAAAAATGCATAATAAATCATGAAGGTACTACACATAGATGTAATAAAAATGAAGTGTCCTCGTGACACAAGTCAAGCCAAACTTGGCCAATGCATCTCCCTTTGCTTGTCGCTCAACACGCGTATCATTATCATTCTGTAACACGGTAAATTGTGTTTATTGCAGTTAATTTAAATGAACCAGCTACGACAAACTTAGCCTTATTTTCTACCATATTTTAGATCTATTTATGGATGCCACGTGCTCTGTCCGACCATTGTTAATGTTTAAAATAACTATAAGCTCACTTCAAAATATTTCCGTTCTAAGTAAAACGTAATTATAATTACCTACCTATATGTTTTTTTAAATACCGGAAAAATCTCTTATAATTTTAACATCATGTACCTACATATCAATAAAATTATGAGAAAGTAACAGTGTGAGTCACCTACAGTACTAATAATGAGTCATAGTTTAACATTAGAAGGGTCGCTAGCGCACTATGAACACTAGTGTTTCAATAATAACCCACTATTAGTAGAATAACATCAGGGTAGTCGCGCGCCGTCATCCTCAGTGGGCGGACACTTGGCGAAATGATAGAGCGATGGAGTGATTGCTTAATTGCAGAGTGTCACGGGCGTCGGGCGCAGTCACGTTGGAGAGTTAGTAAATGGTGAATATGGAGGAAGTGATTACATTTACTTCATAGTCTAGTGCTTGCATTAGCCAGATTATGAAACTAACTATTTGCTCATTACTTTGTTTGTGTGAAAATAACCCAATAGAAATAGATAGGTCGATTGCAGAACCGACAAAAATAGAACCCTTTTATAATTTGCCATTGTTCATATTTGAATTTTTTACTTATTTCACTCACTGCATGATTATAATAATTATGAAAGGAAATGAAAGCCTTGCAAAGCCGACAGTAAACTCCCCCGAGCCAAGATAAAACGCGGCACGCTGCGTAAGTGCTGCTAAAACAATTACAAAACCCAGGACGGACGTTCCGGAATGACTTAAAATCCATCCGGCATTGATGTCGCTCTACCTGGTGTCGAGACAGATGGTAAAACAATTACCGCTCCGAGGTAACCTCATTACCCGAGACACCGGTGTCGCGACACTTCGATCACGAAGTATATAGAACAGAAGGTAAACTCGACTCGAGTCGTGCTTGAAACGCTCAAGACTGCAGTCGCGGTGTTGTCAATTCCGACTTTTGCAGAATTATTATAATTTATAAGTTAATTTTGATTTATCTACTATATTTTATAAATATTCTTTAGAAGCCACAAATACAAGCATGTAACGTTTTTAAAGATAATCGTTACGCAAAATATTGTAAAAAAATTCCCTGAACTAATTTAAAACCATCTATAATATTTTCCTTACGCCGTAAGTTAAAGCGTAGTAACGATCACGTGTACCCCCGACACACGGCACACGTGACCGATTAGCACGTTTTGTACAGAGTGGACCTTCTGTCTATTCATTTTGTGCTGCGACACTGGTACGAGCGTCAGCCGAGTGTGTCAGCCGTCGGACACTAGTGTCGCGCGTCAAGCCGCCTGGCACTTAGCATGCCCGAATTGGACGGAATCGGATTACTTCTTTTGACTGAGCAAACTGGCATTTTGTGTACGGTTTTTGCTATACTGTGAAACCGCCCAAAATAAACTAAAAATCGTCGATCGATGGCCTAAAAGCTTTCTATATTGATCGAAATTTTTAAAGAAGTTTGAACCTTTAAGCTCTTGTAACGGAAATACCTAAACTAAACGGAGCCCTACCTACTCTATAAAGGGGACTACTCCTAAAATAACTATGTATAAGGCCAACGTGATCGTCATCCACTACGTTATGAGATAAATAACCCGGAATTCTTAGAGTTAATGAGACGCATTCAATGAGTGATTAAATAATAAAATTAAAGATCAATAATTGGTAGATAATGGTTAATTGCACCAAATCCTCCTCGTTCATTATTCTGCTGCTATAGTATAGTAAAATAAAATAGATTAGTTAAACATTTTGGGAGGGGAGAATAGGAGTGTCCCTTCAAAACATTTTTTGTTTTGAAAAGAGTTGGTGAGCTCCAGCCATCGCCCCCAACAGTAGATGTCAACCACTATTTGCATCCCCCTCGGAGCGGAAAAGGACAGAACCGGAATTAGCTATACAAAAGCCATATTTTAATAGCAAAGCTAAAAATCCATTCAGTCCAACATCGTTGATCAATTCAATATTGATAATACGGTCTTAGCCGTAGTCTGTAGATAAGGCTAAGTAGCCAATATAACGGTTAATACCGTAGTCTGTAGAAGTAGCTAAATAGCTAGTAAGTAGAACGGCCAGTGCCGCGGTTTGTAGTAAGTTGTAGCTGATATACAGCTATGCCGCTGTCGTACGTAGAGGTAGAGCAAGCTCCACTAATTGTATGTTTCCATACTAAACTTGTAGTGTTGTCTGGCATTAGCCAGTAGGTTAGTTATAGTAAGGAACAAGTCCTAGTATAAGTCTCCAAGGCTTCTTGCCAGCTATGCGTATGGCCCCAAACAGTCCCTGTGACTAGACAGAGCGGAATTTACACGAAGGGTCCCCAAAAGAATACCTCCGCCGAAGCATCACTGGTATCCAGTTGATTTTCCATCAGTGCCGGGTACCCAGATCACAGAGAGGTCAAAATCATATTCATAACTCACCTCAGTTTAGAAGTCGAGAAGATAATATTGTAAAATACATATTCGGCTCAGCCGAATTGTTCAAGAAGTGAGGATCGAGCTGGTTGCTACCACCATGATTTTCCCCAATCCAAAGATTCCCCTAACAAGCAATGTCTAAAACCCTGAACTGTCTCCTGCATCATCCACAGTGGAATCTCGATGCAGGGAGGTCAAGAATAATAATAACCATTTACTACGCCTGAGGAACCCGTGAATTATTAAACTATATTTAATTTCTAGAACATTCTTAAATCTCAGTTGAATAGGTAACAATTATCAAATTGTAAATTTTAGTCGACGTATAAAAATCAATATGCATAGACTGAATGGTATTATTGTTTCTTATTTATTACTTCTATATTATTATTCCGTTTCTTCAAAGATTTGGCAGGATACGATCATTACTCAATGTTAAGGAAGACGGGAATTCGATACTCTAAATACTTCTTTAGCTTTAACTCGACTAGATTAAAAGTAATTATTGATAAATAATAGAGAAGGAAATGAAACGCTGGCCTTGCGTAACATTTCTTAATCCATAAATAAGTTGATATAAGATCATGCAATACTAGTAAATTGTTAAATAGAAATAGTTATGCCGCTTTACATAACATTATATTAAATTTTAATCAATTTCAATCGTTAAGCGTGCTTGTTGTTTAGCCGCATATATTGTTAAAACGAAGAAATCTTATTTAATTGAATTTAAGGAAACATTACTAAAATGGAAAAGTAAATTAACAGTAAGAATTAAGCGTAATATAAAATGTCGAGATATAGCTAAATTAATAAATGAGATCATTTTATCAGGACAAAAGTCGATAAAAAAAAGAAGGTAATTAAATATTTTTTTGATAATAATCAGTTTCATCAAGAAGCTATGTAGGCACCTTTACATACCTACAACTTCCGTCTTGCCTTATTTCATAACAAAATGAATCGCCTTAAATATTACTGTGCGACATTTTCTCAATAATAAACCTGTACTATCAAGGGAACTGAAGTACCAATGGGTAAACCAATTCCGAGATCAACAAAGTTTAACTCATGAAGAAAAGTCACCTTAAATATTACTATGCAACGTTTTCTCAATAATAAACCTGTACTATCAAGGGAACCGAAGTACCTGTAGATAAATCAATTCCGAGATCAACAAGGTTTAACTCATGAAGAAAAGTCACCTTAAGGTCTAAAAATAACATAAGACACTCTTTTGGTGATAAGCTTGTTCTACCAAGGGAATTGAAGTACTCTTAAATAAATCAATTCCGAGGTCAACACAATTTCTTAGCACCCTTAGAATGAATTCGCACTTATACTTTAACAAAATGGAATATCGCATTTAGCATATATAATATAACATTTCAACACAGTCATTTTAAACAACATCTTACTCAGCAGTACATAGAGAGATTCTATTTTAAAGCTCAAATAATAATAATTATTATTATTTTCCAATAACAATAACAATTACCAGTATTTCACTTGGTAAAACCGCTCCATATAATGTCTGATACATAATAATAGCACTAACCTTCGACGTCTTCTTTTTACCTAGGGTTACCATGCCTTTCCACCTGTAATAAACCTAACTGTGGTTTAGTATCGTCACTAACACCTTCTGTCATCATCTTAACATCTCACTATCATCGCCTTATCTCGGTCTTTAACATGTTCTATATAGTACTATACTAAATAACTGACGGTAGCTTATACAGCTCAAGTACCTCCTATACCACCAGCTTAACGTCACATCATCATCCCAAGAGACGTCAAGATTATTAGCACAAAAGTAATCGATGGAAGTGCATACAACTTAATTTCTACAATACCAGCATTTTCACAACAATAGAACAACAATGCATGCCGGCAGCTCGATATCGAGTCACAGAAGTGCAAAAGTTAAATGTTTCCTTTTATCACTGACTATATACCTACTACATCATCATCCTTATCATGACCTACTAACATCCCTATACTATAAATAAAATATTTGAAATAAAAGAAGAATGTGTCCAGTTCGTCATATCGATTATTCTATAACCAATTTAACTACTGTCGTTGTTGATAATAATAACTGCTTTAAATAATAAAACCATTCGAAGGTTTCATTCAATGCATGCCAACTCGATATCGAGTCACTGGAATTCCTAGGGTTAAGTGTCTCCTTTTATCACTAACTCTATACCACATCATCATTTCCATGATCATTAGACTTTGTTCAGACGACCACACTTCAAAATTATTGAAACTAATCGAAAGTTTCCTTGTTTATATCAATTGAAAATCCAGCCGTCTACTTTGAAATGTTCTTATATCTAAGATTCGGAGTGCATGGTAACCCACAGATACTGCATCCAGTCGATATCCCAAACTCCATTGCTTTGGAACCAAATTACTCACGTACTCTGCTTGAAGAAAACTAACACTAACAAAATACACTAACAAGAAATATTAACACATACTAGTCCTTTAGAAGTTCACTATCTCACTAACAAAATACACTAACAAGAAATATTAACTCACACAAGTCCTTTATGTCATTAATAGCAGCGTTTTACTTTTTTTTTATAATTTTAGCAAATTATTTAGTTACGCGATTTATTTCTAAGGGATCGGCCCTCGTGAGCATGCGGTCGATCCGCTAGCTTCTTCTCTACTGTCTACTCCGCGAGCGACCCCTGCCACGGAAAATCCTCCACACAAAAAACTCTAGCGCAGGAATCACGAATCGTAAACATGCGCCGTCTCTCTTTTTCTCAGTATAATCCGTCCTGTCGTCCTTGTCTACTCCAACCGATACCTAGTCTGGCGACCGTGAGAACGTCACTATTACCTATTCCCCAGAAATTACCGCTTCTTTTAAAAGGATCGTAATGACTATCGTATTAAGGTTAATTTTACAATACAGATCTTTTCTTTTGCGTCTTTATGAGCGGAATCCTTTGAATGTACGCCGATGCGCAATATGTGTATTGTTGTCTTTAAAATCCCTTTTTGCTTTATTTACTTTATGACTTAGGTATGATAGGTACACTCTGCAATTATTACTTAGAATTAAACGCACTTTAATTCAACAACCCCGGCAGCTTAGTACACTCAGCTCAAACTATCAGCACGTAGTAACTATTACATAATCTATAACAATCTGTCCCTTCACTTTGTGCCGCCACAGTGTCACTCGGGACCTCTTAATAAACTGCGCTCTCGGAGAGTCCTCGTGTCACTAGCTCTCAGCTCTCAGCTCTCAGCTCTCAGCCCGCGGCCTCTCTGCTTTGTTAGCAGCTGACAGGCTTTACACAATTTGAGGAATGAAAGTAAAAACGTGTGATTGGAAACTTAGCACGTTAAACTCTGTAATTTTAACCATGATAAACGGTGGTATAGTTAAATTCAATTGTGGGTATCAGCTTTTATATTAATCTGTCAATATCAACTGTAAGTATTTATGGACTTTTGTTTGTATAAAAAATGCTTTTCCATAAAAAATATTTCTTTCTCTCTCTCTTCAAGGACGAAATGACATCGAATTATTATGTCCGAAATATAGCCGGAGTAATTGTAAGTATATAAATTGACTTGATGTTATCCATTGTTATTTACCAAAATGAATCATAATTCACGAACTAGAAATTAAATAACATAACAAAAAGATTTCATATCCCGATTAGCAGGCAACAGTAATTGTCCAATGATAGGGTAACTGTAGCCAGCTATCGCTGCAGATTAGGATGTCCGCCACCCACATACATACACCTATGAACCTAGAATTGTCTAATTGAGTGCGCAGACACCTGACCTTTACCACTTGCCTATCCGTAGCCAGCCTGGATGAATACTGTATGTACATTACGCGTCAGACATGCACAGATTGCATTAGCTGTGGCACGAGCACACTATGTATAGTAGCCACTATAATTTGCGGTGGCGAATTGAATAATTATATCAAGTTTGCATGACTGTATTTCGTAGTAGGCCTATTTTCCTGATACTATCATAAAACTTCCATTCTTCAGATGTCTACCATTGTACTTCATTAGTAAAGACGTTGCAAAAGAGGATTAATTTTGACAAGGTTCTAAAGTGTCCCTTTTAAAGCTTTTGTGTTGCTTTTGAGCATCTAAAAAAAGATCGGTGCTCTTTAGAAAAAGTTCTATCACGCATAAAAAATGTTTGTTAATAAGTTACAGAGCGTTTTAATACTGATCCATCTAACTGCCACCTTCAAGAATCTCTAAGTAGCACATTTGAAACGGGCACTGCGGACGGCGGGAATGCATCTCAGCCTCATTTAAGGACTGTGCTTATTTTGGCCATAATGTCAGTTGTGCACGTGTGGAATTCACACTTATTTACTTAATTTAAAGAAGCAATAAGTACGTTTGTCTATTCCGTCAAAACCAATAATAGAGCTTAGTTAAGTTATGAACGAAATAAATAAAAACCTAAACTGCGACAGCTAAACGTTTTTAAATTTTATAAGGTAGTTAGATCGAAGCACGATATAACTCCGGAAATGGTTCCCAGAAGCGACGAGAGCAGAACCATTATTTAAATAAAACCTGTGGACGTGTCGCGAGTGCGAACTACACCTGCAATCATCCAGTAATGCGGCAATAAGAAGCAATCAAATACGAATTAAGGCGCGCTCACACGATCCGACCGACGCGTCGCTTGCGGCGGTGTCCTCAACCGCACATTAGCGCTACCCAACTAGAATTATGATGTTATTATTTAGGAATATTCTGTTGTTCTGGTTTAGAGATTAACGTTACGTAATTTAAAGATTATTACGAGCAAAAAGCATGTAAACGATAATGGTTACGAGCTGAATAAACTGTGAAATAACATATCGGAAATTAATGTTTTTGAATCATCATCATTATCAGCCTGATGTCGTCCACTGCAGAACATAGGCCTCCCCCAGAGGAGGCACCTTGGGCGGCTGCTTGCCTCCTGTATCCATCGGCTCTCAGCGGCTTTCATCAGGTCGTCGGTCCACCGAGTGCGGGGCCGGCCTACGCTGCGTCTTCCGGTTCGTGGTCGCCACTCGAGAACCTTTCTTCCCCATCGGTTGTTTTTGAATATTTATCAATAAATATAAATCTGAGTTGGAACGTTATGTCTCTCATCCAAGTTTTAGGTTGAATGCCTTTATCATAAACTTAATATATTGGTCCTAAGTTTTACTCTACTTCAGTCTCAGGCCCTACCTCGGTCCTATCACATAGATTTTTTTGACTAGACCTAAAATAATAATTTCAGAACTAACTTTAAAATCTTCAAATTCTCACTCTCGCAGCAGTCATGAAGTTTTAATATTAACCAATTACAAACCGAATCTCTTACACACAGGTTTACCGGCAAGTCATTAAAATTCTAGCATCTCATCTCGTTCTACTCTGACATAACCTCAAAAGCCTCGACACCCTCATATTCACAACACCCGCACGGCGGCGCGTGACAGCTGGCGCGCATCTTCGCGTCGTAAGACGCTGCGTCGCGTCGCACCGCGTAATCACCTCGTAAATCACCACGCGTCGCATGAGGAAATATTAAAATTTGCGACAGAACGTTGTCTCCACGTATGTGCTTGTCATTATTATTATTGCTGAGAGATTTAAGGAAGTTATTTTCATGAACGTACTAGTAGAATAGAATAACTCTTTATTGTATATCAATATAAAATAAATTACAATAGTACCTAGTACAATTATAGGCGGCCTTAAAGCGACCTCTTAAATGGTAGCCTGGACATTTTTGTTTAACCAAGTAGTTACTACTTTTTGGGTAAAACGAAGTAAAAATGGTCAGATATTGTTTTAGCTTCAATTTGACATAGAACCGTGTCTCTCCCATAAACACCGCAGTAAGTGACAAAAACAAAAAAGTGCAGCTTCTGTAAGCAAGTACATAGCGTTAGGTACAAATCCTATTGACAGCCTCAGTGGTGTGGTGGTTGAGCGGGTCGGGAGACGGCGGGATCGATTCCCGGGACAGGACAAGGATTTATGCACATAAAACAAAGCGCTAATACTTGTTCTGTGTCTGGGTGTTGTGGGACCATGGTCCCTGTAGATCCTGCGTCCCTACATACAGAGAATCCTAGTTAGAGTCCAGGACCTATGTATGTGATTGTTGGGCGTTATTTAATTATAATTTGTTGACTTTATCGACAAAGAAGCACTCCTGTATAAAAAGTATTTTATGTTGAACCCGGTAGGTACTTAAGTATCTCATGTGCAAAGCAAACATCAAAATTGATGCAGCTGGTTTCAAATGAAAGTCAATGATCACCTATTCCATTTATAATTATGTGTAGGTCTTTTGTGATATTAACAAAATAATCCATAGTGCATCAACGCCTTAAATCTGAATTGAAATATCAACACCGTGTTCCATTAATTACAGTAGAATGTAACTCGCTCGTAATTGCCACGGCCGATAGTGTCGCCCTCTATTGGTGTAGGTGTTTATCTGATCAAGGTTCATGTGCCTTAAGTGCGCAGATATTTGTGTTCCTTGGGATTGATAATTTTACTGTAAACTGTACCTATTGTTGAGAATTGCTCGTTGTATTCATGTCTAAGTAATGTTAATCTCGATAGTAACGTTGACTTAGAGATTGATCGATAATTATTTAATTGAGTTACTCGGTGGTAGGACTTGCCTGCAAAGTTCGTCTAGGTAGATACCACCGCTTTGCCAGTTATTCTGCCGCCAAGCAGTAGTGTGCAAGCACTACTGTGTTCCGGTTTGAAAGGCATTGTAGCTAGTGAAATTACTGGGCAAATGAGACTTTATGATCTGATCACTCAGTCTAGTAATCTGATTACAAGACTGTGTGATGTCTCAGGATGACGTGCGCAGTGCAGTGTCACGCGAAACTTTATTGTTTTAAAGTTCCGAGTGACACTGCAACTGTTATGGGCGGCCATGTTGCTTAACATCAGGTGAACGACTAGCTCGTCACGTCATTCAATCGCATAAAAAAAATAAAGTTTACTTAATACAAATATGGATGTAAAAAATATTATATTGCAGTGATGTAAAAAAATAATATCGCGTAAATATTCAATCTTTTGTGTGTTTAAATATCGTGCGTTAAATCTAGTATTTTTAAACTTACATCCTGCTGAGTTCTCGGTCTTCTATATGTTCGGATGATAACATCCATCCATGACTCCATACCAGGCACCCCACCTGATAGTAAGAATTTATCATCACTATTGGGCATTCGCAACACAAGACCCAGGCTTATGGACTATTAGTAGACCTACTAATATTACTAAAATATCGTTTATTAACGGGATATTTTTAGTAATGTTAGTGGCCATGGAAGTTTAAGACCTACTAATAGTCTATAAGCCTGGGTCCAGTAGACCTACTAATAGACCATAAGCCTGCGGGTCCTGTGTTGCGAATGGTGAATTCTTACTATCAGGTGCGGTGCCTCCTTTTTTGCCACTCATGACATAAAAATTATATGAGGCAATATAAAAAGAATAACCTAGAATAAAAATTATGACCTAATATATTATGCACGTGCGTTCACTATAAATGTTGCGAAATCTCTCTTTTCAGATACCGCATGCAGTTCACAACAGAGAATATCATTGTCCCAATCAACTGATTTAATCTCGACCGAAACGACTCTACTGCGGCTGTAGTACGAACCCGGATAACCAGACATAACCGGCTATAACCAGCTATAACGAGCTATAACCGGATTAACTTGCGATCTGCGCCGATTACGGAACGATGGCTGAGTTGCCGGGAACACCTGGGCTACTCTGCACTAGTTACCCTACACTACAAGCTACGCTACAAGACAGTGCGGGGCAGTTGTAGAGATAGATTTATCGCACAGGTTTAATAACGTATCGCGCTAGAAAATAAAAAAATCGCGTAAGCCTATAGAAGAAAGTAAGACATTGGTCTTGTGAAAAACTTATTTTTATTTTCTACAGATAAAGCTGAATAATCGAAGCCTATATTAAACGCTATGCCTGGATAAAGCTGTTTCTAGAATTTTTATCCAAGGATCACCATTGACAGCTCTTATTAAGCTCGCGATGGGAATAACTGGACAAAAAACAATCCCTATATAACGAAGAAAGTCCATAGGTTTATCAAATCAAATCAAATCATGTATTTACCGAAAATATGGGTACTATATCATGAATGATGTTATCGAACTTCATTTGAACTCTTCGTCCTTTTTGTTTTATCAGAAAGTTTGCAGCTCTATAACTTGAACCAATATCATTCAGATAATTATATCAACGATTGTCGGAAACCTGTTTCTGTTGGTCCTAATAATGACATCAGCATTATCAGCCAGAAGACGTCCACTATCGAACAAAAGCCTTCCGCTAGAGCGGCTGCTTGCCCCTGTATTGCCTCTGTATAGGGTTTCCACAGTTTTCACCAGATCGCCGGTCCACCTAGTGGGGGGCCGGCCTACGCGGCGTCTTTCGGTTCGTGGCCACCACTCGAGAACCTTTCTTCCCCATCGGTTGTCAGTTCTACAAGTAATGTAGCCTGTCGATTGGGATTTCAACTAATTTACTAGGTAGGTACTTATGGAATTAAAAATTTCGGTACCTTCGGTACCTATACACTTTTTGGTTTCATTTATCGCCGCTTTTCGGTAGTAAATGAAATGCATTGTCTTTTAGCACTTTTCCGTTATTTCCTCATTTCGTGCAATCTCACCTACTGAGGACATGGGACTACAAATACTGGTAAAATATAATCTATGATACTGGACTAGTCTAGAACGTGGTACAGACTGGTGAGAGTACACGGGCGAGTCACTCGCCGGACCAACTTGCGCCGTTGTATCAAACAATTAAACCGCTATTGACTTATTAATGTTCTTGTTAGACTTCATCTACTCGTTGTTAGTTTAGCTTTTACAAGATTGATTACATTTTGAGTTGGTTCGATTGTTTTAACAGGCTTTTGTTTCATTTGATATATTATACATGAGTAGTGTTTTGTTTTAGTAAAGTGAGCGAAAAAGAAGACTAAAATATCGTGCACCATTGGACACTTCATAATTAATTGTTCTCTTGGAGCATTTTTCATTAATGCCTCTTATGTTGGGTTTCGTCTATTATACTGTACGTCGCTTTTTGTTTTATGGACTTACAAACTATAATCATAATGTTATGTATTCACCTTGTAGTCTTCATCAGCGTTCAAGACGTTCACAGCTGAACATTAAATATTGTACTCTCACCATATTTATAATAATTCCCCAATATTATTCCATCACCATTGAGTTATAAAGGAAGTCCCAATAAATATACATCAAACGAGACCCGTCGTTGGAACTTATATTTTGATTATAAGCAACCTTCAGAACAAGAAGTAAGCAAACACTTCGGGTTACTTTCGGAGCAGAAATTGTGTAATTCTAAAGGTTTCATAACCCAGCCTTTTTAGGGTCCTGACAAATAGACATCAAAGTTGTAGTCACCAGCAGTGAATTAGCTTACTTTGAATTAAATTTGGTAATACTTTCAGGCAGTGACTTCGATTAAATTTCATGAAGAAACAGATTTATTTTTCCGATTTATTCTTTTAAAAAGACACAGTAAGCTACGGATGTTTACTGAAAAAGCTCCAAAAGTATGAACAACTTTATCGTTTAAACATTTTTGGTATAAATATAAGTACTTATATTTAATTTTAGTTCACTGTACAGATTAACAAGCTCAAAAGACTTCGTATTACTGGTGTACAGTCACTTGCAGTTCAGTGTCTCTTCAATGCTTAGCCAACCACGTCATGCTCACAGGGAAACATGCACCTACTCTACAAGTCTGCAGCAGGTAGTTCAACGGCATGCAGTTCACAGCACTGACTGCAGATGACTGCATGCAGTTGTTTTTACGCGATATATGAATATGTATGTCAAAGCCCTTACCAAAAAGATTGTTAACTTTGACTTCACTTTAAGAAGCCTACTCAGTGGAAGGACAAGGCTGATGGATGGAGGAGGTACCCCCGGGGCCTGTTTTGTATTAAGAAGAAAATTTTTGTCGGGCGATGGACAGCTTCATATAACATTTTTGAATGACATAAGCATTTAGTTATTTTTATTAGAAAACACAAGATTGTATCTAGTGGTTCTGTAAATGGTAGACCTCGCGAGCACAAACGATAATAATGTATTCAGTCTGTGCATAATCACACCATTACAACCGAAAGACGTTGACTGCTGAACACAAGGGTACGCCATAAAACACTAGCCACTTTGGATGCTTCACAGGGGGGTTTGCCATAATCACTACTTTTGGCAGGAGGCTTGGTGATCGCAGAAGATTTTAATGTACCTAGAAGAATTCTGCTGCCCATTCTCTGGATATAGAGTGAATTTTACATGTGGGCATGGTAGGCCAAATCTTAAACTGTGAGGAATAGCGAAAAATACCTCAAAGGAGTCTCGGGCCCAGTTTTGATGAATACTAAAAGAACTAACTGTATCATCAGATCTTTGAAAAATCAATGTCATTACTTCCCAGAATTCGATCCTTATTATTAGCGACACTATCAAACAGTGTAATAATATAGGGTGTGTTTTCGTCAGACAGGATGATCTGATCTTTATTCATTTATTATCCTAACAGGAATCAATACGTCATACTTGTAGAAACCACAAGAAAGGAGCAGCTGCGCCTAATTCCGGTCACAAGATTACTTTCAAAAGCTGCATCTTACGAGTACGTAATTACGTAGCCAATTTTCTTATGTTTAATCCACAATCGTCACCCAACATCTATTGTGAACTCTACATTGTAACCAATAAGGTGAAGATTTGATTGTCTTAGGGTAAAATAAGGTTGGTAATACAATAAGGTACCAAATTACAAATCAGTACATGTCCCGTGTCCCCCAGGATAGGGGAGCGTGGGCTATTGATGGCTTGTATTACTTATTGAACGTTGCCTTTATTATTAGGTGAAATTTCACATGTTACATGTTTCTTCTGATAATGATAATGTCAATGTGTTCTTTAACATGTCAAAATAATTATATCATAAACTAATAATAATTAAAAAAATAGCCATAATAATAGTAATTTGAAAAAATCAACATCTGCCTTTGAAGTTTAAAGATAGAAACTGGATTTTAAAAACGGTACTACTTGGACCTCTAACACATTAGGTCTATGTACGTGCTCGATTTAAAGAAATATAACAGTTTATCAGCAAAATATAAAAAAAAATATCATGAGCACTGACTAAGCTTATAAAAAACGAGTCAGATTTTAATTCTATGGTTGATTTAGGAAACACCTTTAGTGACATTTTTATTAAAAAACCTAGATTTGATTGTCTTGATCAATCTACGTAGACAAGGTTCGAGATTCTGTGCCTAAGACAAGATAGAGAGATAGATAAACTCTTTATTGAAACACCACATCAAAAATAATTAAAACTAAGTGAACAAACTTAACCAAAGTGTAACAATGGGCGGTCTTATCGCACAACAAGTTGAGAGAAGTTGTGCCAAAATGACAACAAAATAAACATGAGAATAAAAATAATGATCATCTACTGGTTCTGTTCTGGTGGGTCTGATCAGCTGGTTAGCAGTAGTAACAAAAAAAAAGTAACACCAAAAGCACGAAATAGAGCGTAACTTGCTAACTTGTATCAAAAATGTACGAAAATCACAAAACATCACACGTGTAGCGCTCGCCCGTGATGGATCACTTGACGATTGCATTCGAGGGGTACGAATGCTACGTTTTATTAAAAAACTAAATAAATCGCGAACATTTAGCACATCTGCCTCGAAGCAAAAACTAGTTTATTTCCATTTTGAAATTTAAAATACTGCTTTACACAAATTAACCTTCGCAAGAAGCACAGCTCAGAATAAAATATATAAAAATACTTAGTACAGAAAGCACAAGACTGTGATGAGTTCATTCTAATAATATCCTGCTTATTTACCTAACAATGTTTCGTGGCTGGAAAAATCTCTTTTATATTACATTTGACGTGTTTCTTATTTAGCTATTGCAAAGCTTGTAGTAAAACTTTTAGTTACTGTACTAGTAAATTCACATAACATCTCTTAAATCAGTAATAATAATTATAATATCGACTAGTTTTCATATAATTAATGATTTTTTTATCTATGGCTTCTGATAATTAATAGTGCACTGTCTCTCCGAGTACAGCTAGAGCTATCAATAATGTTTGCCGCTACCTGCAAGTGCGGCGTCGTTTGTCTTCGTACATCTATCTGCAAGGGCACAACACTATAGTGTGAGATGCGATGCAAATTAATTCAAGGTTGTTATTATTGATAAGACCGTTATCGGACAGTACTGTTTGTTTTTGTTAGTTACTGTCTTTTGATGCTTTCTATGATAAATGTTTGTGGAGGAAAAGCACGTTCAGAAAAAAACACACAAAAACTATACAACAACATGAGTCAATTTATTATGAGAAAAGTCAATGTGAACCGCACTCTGTGAACAGATTTGAACCAACAGCGGGATTTTCTATGATATATGAAATATAGAACTCTAGGCATTATGTAGTACTTGGAAGTATTGTTAGACAAACGATGCCAATAAGTGTATCAAAAATAGAAAAAAATAATAATTATAAAACAGATATTCAGTCAGCAGCAATATAAAATTTAACATAGCAGAAATTATTCTATGTGCTGTTTATTTTTATAGATCATCCAGGTGTAATTGTGTAGTGTCTCTGTCGGCTTTTCGGTGTAATGTCTCGTAGCATCTAAGTATCATGGAAATGTAATTGGCTTCTATAGCCGTTTTAATTAAATAAATAAATAAATAAATGGGGAGATAAACGCTACCATGTCGTATCTAAACAATTAAAGATGACTTTAGAACCTATTACTAATTTCATCTGGTCGACCCGCTCATAAAACTTCTAGTTTAAATAGAACAAATTGCTTAGTGGAGGGCTACCTTTACCCCAGCCTCCCCTCCGTCGAGCCACGTGTGCAGTCTTATATAAAAGAACCTCCGAGTGGGGATGACGTACCTGAAACAAACACAGTATGTCTTTAATTAAATGTCCAAGAATAAAATGTACATGGCCTACTTTTTACCCCTTTTCTCGTCGTAAGTAATTTATTTGCATAACAACAGATAAATATCATAAACAATTAAAAGTGTACGACTGTCGTACGAATAACATTCGAAAGTAGTCCAAGTCTAGGCCTCAGTTAGTTTTTCTAAAGTTGGTAAAATTGAATGAATGAAAGAATGAATCATTTATTGCAGAAACTGTGTTACAAATAGGTCTTCAACGTTAGCACTATAGAGTCAACAGTTGGGGTAATAATAAGAATTGTAAAAAACCTGGATCTGCAAAAAACAGAATAAATGTAATGAAAAGTTTACTAAGTAGCCTCACAAAAAGAAAAAAAAACAAAAAAACAAAATCAATATCAAAATGCAATGAAAAGTGAACTAAAGTACCAACAGTAGCCGGCGAGTGGCGCTAACATGTCCAGGTACAAGGATAATCCGAGCTCGGGCTTCACTCGCCTGTCGGCCGCAACAAGTGCAGCCATTACACCTTACCTTACCTTACATCTTTCACCATTCACAAGAGCGTTAATTCCCATTAGAATACCAAGTTTGATGACTGGTTTTCAAACAGGAAAAATATTTGACCAAGCGAATGTAAGTTCTCTGCTTCAACTCGTGATTTTTGCTTTCACACATATGGAGGGAAGCCTACCACAAAATTGTAAAAACCATCAAGTCTCACGACAGTAAAGGTCGCATTTTTCAACGAATCTTGACGAAACTTGGTACAAAGGGAGTTTTTTTGTCGTCGGTGATTTTTGATCGGAGGAGTCTCTCCTCCAAGAAGGAGGTAAGTTTGCTGCGGCGCCATTTACCCGCTGTTTTTGATCTTATTTGGCAGAAATTGTGGGTACTTAATATTAAACAAATATTTCAAATATGAGTAAAATCGGTCTAGAGTTTGTCGAGATATAAAGCCATGAGATCTGAGTTCGGGACATAACGCGAATTTATTTTTCTTTTTCGTAGAACTGACAACCGATGGGGAAGAAAGGTTCTCGAGTGGCAACCACAAGCCAGAAGACGCAGCGTAGGCTGTAATGGCTGCACTAGGTAGACCGACGACCTGGTCAGAACCATGGGGAGCCGACGGACGAAGGAGACGACCTGACGCTCAAAGTGGGAGGGACGCTCTCTGGGGGAGGCCTATGTTCAGCAGTGGACGTCTTCAGGCTGTTGATGATGACATATCATCCAAATAATTTGCAATATGAAATTAACGATATTGATGTCAGTACTCTAGATAGTTACACGGTACAATATTAATTTATCAACGACATGACATTCGTTTGTTATTATTTGAATATTCGTTTTGTAAATAGAACATCAAAATGGTAGTTTTTGTTTTCAGAATTCGTTTATCATTTGTTTTATAAAGGGCTATGTTTGCTAGTTGTGTTATCATTTTCATTCTACACCTTAATATCTTGATGGAGAAACAGAAAAACATTCGTTAGTAGCATAAATTTGGTAGCTACGAATGGCTACGAGTCTACGAGTTTACGTCTACGCTTGCTACGAAATGATAAAAAAAAACTATGTAGTTTTAAATGTCTCTTTAGCTAATTTTAGTGTAAAGAAATAAATCTTTACTTTTAATTTTAACTATAAAGCATCATACGTAAAATATTCATATCACATTGAAATCATACCTCTGTTTTCACATTCTCCATCCCACATCACAAGCCAAAAACCACAGACAAAAATGAAAAAAGTAATTTTCCAAAAATATTCTAACTTTCGTTCACAAAAGTACCATGTAATGGCAACATTTAATCCTTTGAAATCTCTTTTGGCGCTTTGTCGTGGCAGCCCTAATTACGACTGCGAAAGTACCAGTTCTAGATTAAAACGAGCAGCTGTAAAAATCAACCATCCAAATTCATACTTTCCCTGTTCATATACAAAACTCATCTTTCTTTAACAATAGAACCTTATATGTTAGCAGGTGATACTATTACTTATACTGTGATATCAGTTAAAAGATCTAAGTACCTTGACGGTATAGACATAAAGTTCATTTTTCTTTAACAATAGGACGAAAGTTAGACTTTACAAAAAGTGGTGGAGAAAATATTATATAGAAGAAAAGGTCGTATTCCAAAACAAAAGAGAATCGGGTTGTTTAAGATTTGGTGTTGGGTTATAGTGTTATGTTTTGGAAAAATTAAATCGTATTACTAGTTTTCTTGGAACATTTTCATTGTGTAACTTTATACATACCTTCTCGTTTTGTCTAAGGGTTACTGGTTAGACACCAGTGTGGTTATTATCAGAGATAATAATATAACTATCTATTACGAATCTTTTTTCTTGCTTTCGATAGGCTTGCGTTTGACCAACCACTTGTTCTGACCGGTCTCACCTGATGGTAAGTGATGACGCTGTCGACGATTACACATGCTTACCTAGAAGATACCAGTTCGTTCTTGCCCTGAAAACTCTCAGATTACTAGGTGGTAGGACTTTTCTGCAAAGTTAGTCTAGGTAGGTACCACCGCTTTGCCAGTTATTCTGCCGCCAAGCAGTAGTGTGCAAGCACTACTGTGTTCCGGTTTAAAGGGCATTGTAGCTAGTGAAAGTACTGGGCAAATGAGACTTTATGATCTGATCACTCAGTCTAGTAATATTCTTACTAGACTGTGTGATATCAGGATGACGTGTGCAGTGCAGTGCCACGCAAAACTATATTAATTTAGAGTTCCGAGTGGTACTGTAATCTGTTATGTGCACCCGTTTTCTAATGATTTGTGAAAAGAAAGCTGACACTATGATGGTCGGGAGAGACCAACAGCATTCAATCTAGTGCGATCATTAAGACAGTTCAAATCCAACCAACATAGACAATGAATAGCCAGACTACACTCATCCATAACAAGTGCAATGAGTAAAAACAAATCCTATTTTACGAGTCAAAGTTGATGCCATAAAGTTTATG
Source organism: Ennomos quercinarius (assembly GCA_910589525.2). Lineage (NCBI taxonomy): Eukaryota > Metazoa > Arthropoda > Insecta > Lepidoptera > Geometridae > Ennomos > Ennomos quercinarius. The sequence goes on from OU342496.1 coordinate 328,158, forward strand.
GCTAGTTTTATGGCAACTCTCTGTCTCCCGGCTCCCTAAACACGGTGGATCCCCGATGTGACGCGACTCCCTAATCCGTATTCATGGGGCTGCAAGAATTGCTTTATAGTCTGTGAAGAGTAACATTTTATGACGTCATAGTTCAGGATTTACAAGACGTCTGAGTAGACGCGGCGTAGACGGAATACTTGATGGATATTTTGTAGCGATCTTTAAATACATTTTTATGACTTTACGAAATTAGTAGATTTTAGCTTTTATGTATTAAGTTTGAACCGAGCAAGCACCCTTAAGTAACTGACATTGGCATCAACTTATTAACTAAGCGTGAAATCTTATATTCGCTACACTACCGATTTTTTTTATCGGATTTAATTTTAGATATTGGAAGAATTTTAGCTAAATAAAAATTCTGAAATAAGCGAAGATAATGTTTTGAATGTACATGATTCTCATAACGTGCTAGTCATTCGTTTGATGTTAAGCGTCACGTCCACCCGTAGCAGTTATAGTGTCACCTGTGCTACTTAGCACTCCAAGTTTTATATACGTGATACTGCTCTGTGCGCATTAATCCCGAGACCTGATTAGACTAAGTAATAAGATTTCTAGACCGCGATATCAGGTGACAAAGTCTCATTTGCCCAGTAATGTCACGCTACTGTGCTCTTCAAATCGGACCCAGTAATACTTGTACATTACTGTTTGATGGCAGAATATCTGGCAAAGCGATAACCTACCTATAATAGACGAATTCTTGTAGAAAAAGTACCCTACCTTGCCAAATAACTCATACTCTTTATAGATATACAGAAAGTCTAATAATACAGTAAAAGGAAGAAATAAACAATAATTATATTGACAAGGAAGTTTCATAATGGTAAAATAATATCCAACATCAAACTATCTCCTCAATAACTCACGACTCCTCTCCCTAATTGAATGTGACACAGGGCGAGCACTAAATTAAACAAATTGTTCATAATCAACAATTATAGGTTGTTTATTACCGCGCGACACACGAGCCGTAAATCCGTTAATATCGTTGAAGTAACGGCCGGTTCATGACACTGTCGGCGTCGTGTGAGGGATTACAATTAATTACTTCTTTTTAGTTAAGAGACTGTAGAAAAAGAGTGTCGTGTGAAAGTGTTTTGGTAGTTTATGGGGTCCCGTACCAAAGGGGTTAAAAGACCCTATTACTAAGGCCCCGCTGTCTGTCTGTCTGTTTTTTGCTCATTTTTATAGATAATCGTACGGAATCCTTCGTGCGCGAGTCCGACTCGCACTTGGCCGGTTTTATTTTTTTGGTCTGCACAGTGAATGTTTTCCAAAGTAAATGCTTTACAGGTCACCTTTAAAATAAGTTTGGCTTATAAATTGAATGTATGAAATTATAAACTGCAGGAGATCCGCAGGAGAACTAAAGTGACCGATATAGCTCCTAGAATTGGCAAGGTGAAATTGCAATTTGTTCAGGAGTGGACATCTTCAGGCTGTTGATGATGATGATGATGATAATGATGATGATGATGATGAATCAAAAACTGTAAAAAGTAGGTAGGTATTTACAATATAGTACAAAACGTAATCTAACAAACCACTCAAGTAGTCGAAGTTCCCAAAATGCTAGCAGCATTGCCACGTTGAGTGGCAATGCCAGATTGTGGACACGTGTTGCTTCGACCAAAAACTCTTTAAATTTGTGTCGTTTAAAAATGGCTGTTGAAATATACAAATTGATATATCGACAGCGTGATTTAACAAAGCAACGGAAATATGGTGGTACCATTATTCTAAATCAAAATAAAAAACAAGCAATATGACTACAAAAAGAATAGTTAAAAAAGTAACACGTAGATATCATTTTCTCATGTGTTTGTATAAATTCAAATCATTCGAAAGGTTACATTAATTTAATTAAAAACATATAAGAGTAAGGTCCCGTGTGACCCAAAAATGTAGAGTCAAATAGAGTACATTTTAATTTAGATCGTAGATATAACAAGTGGCAAGCTAAAACCTCATTAGGGCTCTCCGCCCCATCCCTTCATAATGAAGTATTTCGGAAGATAACAAGCTCTCCTAATTCCGTTTTAAATTGATATAACTGTGTAGAGTAATGTAGAGTAGCAATGTGTTTGTGTGTTGCGTTATATAGAGTAGTGTAGCTGTAGAGTAAGGAAAATTACCTGTGTTTTTAAATATATAAGTATTATTGTCCAACATCTGTCCGAAAGTAACATAGAGTAATGTAGAGTAAGAAAAACAATAATAGTTAACTTTTGAAACAAAAAGGAAAGTAACGTATGGATTAAGTATTAGATCGATCTTAAAAACGATCTAAAAAGATTTACAAGTTTCCGGCTACTCTACACAATATTTAAAAAATATTATGTAGAGTTGGTGAAATCGTGATAATTTGGAGATATTGACTGGCTTGTTAGCTCAGTCGGTAGTAGCTCTGTCTTCTGATCTATAGGTTGTGGGTTCGATTCCTGCTCAGGACAAACATTTGTGTGAGAACATAGGTGTTTGTTCTGTGTCTGGGTGTTATATTGGATTCTATGTATGTATTTACAAACAAAAAGTATCTAAGTATTGTATCAGTTATCTGGTTTCCATAGTACAAGCTATGCTTAGTTTGGGGCTAGATGGCGCTGTGTGAAATGTCCACACGTATTTATTTATTATTATTTATAATTTATTTATTGTTTTATTTATGGTTCTTTTTTTACGAAGCCAAATAGCTCCGCAATATGATTAGTATTAGTCAATTCAATAAAGGTCACGTAGAATTCAGTCAAAACATTCAATTAATTTTCTTTGAAAAGATAAATATTTTTACTGTCATTTTGGTTCATTTTTTTCTACTAATTTAAACTCATAACTTTCCATGGAAGCATGTTCCCGAGGTCTAGTGGAAAGTCCCTCCATTGTGGTGGAAGCTCACGTGACGCCATAATTTTGGATAACGGCTTTTATGCACCGACACACTAATTCTAACGTCTCCTGCAGATAACATTCAATTTGGGAGGTTTTAATATAACAAAAAAAACTGAAAATAATAAAAATGTTAGTGTTTAATCGAATCTAGTTACTATTTTTTTTATAACTAAATAGGCCTGCTTTGACCGCAATCTCACCTGATGGAAAGTGACGGCGCGGTCTACGATGGTACATGCTTGCCTAGAAGAGAAGATACCTATTCACTCGCGACTCCGAGCTCCGTATTGTATTTATCAGGAAGCAACACGCTGGTAAAGTATTCTATTCCTTCGCTGCTCAGATTATAAACGCCGAGTCAAACTGCTTTGTGCAAATCGAAGGAATATCAACCATCAATGGATGGCGTGTAGCTGTACGTGTTGTCGTCCGATGGTGAAATGGAGACGGTGGAATTAGATTGTGTAGCTACTTACAGTGAACTATTCACACATATTATACGTCCTCTCTTCTAGATGTAAAGATAAAAGCAACGCTACATTTAGTCCACTTTGTATAAAGATATTTTACATGTTAGGTAAAAGCTCATTATTGTTGTGAATTTTAACGGAAAATCTATTAGCAAAATATTTTTTATTAATGTATGTTTAGTTAACCAAGCCCAAGTACGTTAGTTGTAGTAATGAAGAAACTTACAATCGTCCTACATAAATCTTTTTGGCCTTATTTTCGTTATTATTGCCTCAAAATAATTCCAGGACAAAAGGGTAAGCATTAAGGTAGTACTCCTCATAACCCGGGCGCGGTGGTAACCACTCATAACTTGGCTACTGTGGTTATGAAATAGCGGGTATTTAGCGGCATTTTAACGACGGTCGTTTAGATGCTGCTATGTGGCGAATCTATTTTAGATATATATACTTTTGCAGTAAATATTAATGTTATTATTGACATTTTATTATGAACTGAAAACGACGCAACATGTAAAATTTAGTTCTATATATTATACTTAATTATACATTCTACTATCTGAGTTTGAATTGGTATATTATCCCGAATGGGGGAAATCTACTCCCCAAGGTAGACAATATTTACACTCGTCCAAACTTAAAAGTTTAAATTGTAATTGGCGTGGCCTTCGAAATACCATCAATTGGTACACTTTTATACACATCACAATACGTCCAATGCTGAACATAGGCCTCCCTATAGAGCGCCACTTTGGATGCCTATCATAGGAAGGTAGCCCTATTCACCAAACTTGGCATGCGGGTTGGTGATCGCAGTACATTATAATGAAGACCGAGGAGAATGCTGCCGCCCATTCCCTGGATATTCCCTTGGCCGACTCTTACGGCACCCATGAGAAGAGATGGGGTTTTTTTTAAAACTGAAATGGGGGCATACGTTTGACAAGATCTCACCTGATGGTAAATGACGAAGTTGTCTAAGGTGAAGCACGTTTGCCCATGAGATGCCCATTCACTCCTGACATGAAAAGACCCAGGTTATACCCAGGAGGAAATACTGGGTGGTCCGATTTGGACACGTAGACCACACAGTAAAAAAATCATTTCTTGTTAATATAATGATGACATAGGTAGTTAAAACTTTCCATATACCTATTATTAATTTAACCAATGAGACTCACAGTTAAGATAGTTCTCACCACATAAAACGTACCGGTTAATATTACATAGTTATTAAACCTCCGGGTCACCGGATTTACCAGACAATGTTCGCGACAGTTAGGGGTTAACTGGAATTTGGTGGTAACTCGGCCGGGCGAGTTAAACCCCTCAATGATCTGTGTAACTGGCTTGTATAATTTTAATAGTTCGTGGTAGTCATTATTCGTTTCTTGTGATCATACTTGTCAGCACACAGTTTAGTAATATACTAGATAGACTGTGAGATCAAATCACAAAGTCTCATTTGCCCTGTCATTTCGCTAGCTTCCTCTTCTTCTTCTTCTCATAGGCGAGTGGTTAGCCATGGTGTCAGAATTTTTAGGCCGCCCAAAGGCTTCTGACTTGGCTTAACGGCTATTGTCTTAAGACAACAGCCGGGACCGACGGCGTAACGTGCCCTCCGAAGCAGGGTAGCGCTCAGTTGTAAATACCGCTTTTTGCTGTAGCGGTCACTCATCAAAGTAGTGACCGCAGCGAACGTTGCTTAACTTTACCGATCGGTTAGAAACGGATAGCCGTGCTTCACTATGAGCGCTAGCTACAATGCCCTTTAAATCGGAATAGAGTAGTGCTTGCACACTACTGCTCTACGGTAGAGTAACTGGCAAAGCGGTGCCTCTGCCACGGCTGACGAACTCTTGCAGATCTCTTAGAAAATAATGTTGGCTAATCTTATCTACTCCTATTAGATACGCTTCTTTACGCATCTCATCACACAAATTATCTTTTTCTCATTATGTAAGAAATTCATTTCAAAAATTCCTCTCAGAAAACCACATTAATTTCAAATATAATGTTTCTTTGGTAAAATTGGTTTATATCCTCTCAAATTTAGTTCCATTTTGCCTTCACAATTACACCATTATCTATGTAAGCAACAGTAACTCAGTTAAGTTGGAGTCGGCTTTGTTCGCCGACTAAAGCCAAGTCGAGCGAGTTTATCTCGAGCGCCCGCCGACTTTCAAGTCGCGTTGTAAGACAATGTCTTAGGACGATTTAATTATGAAATTATTTACCGTACTTCACACCCACTACATACACAGCCATCTGACATTTATCGACAACGAAATAACGCCTACTTTAGCTTGCTCAATCGTTTGGTAAAGTTGCCAGTCTACAGGAATTATCTTGTGATTGAGATGGAGGAGTGCTGACGCGAAATTATGAAGCGATGAAAAGGCGCGACGTTAAATATGGTGGCTTTGATGATATTCATCTTTATTTATGCGATGCCTTTATTTACGGGTTGCTATTGAGCCGAGTTGGAGCCGGAATTGGGGAAATTATCGAAGCCTTGATTACGGTGCTCTTTGTTTCGGTAAAGCGTAACTTTAGCCGAATGGAGGATACTTTATTGAGCCATCAAAATACGATCACTCACATTTCATGTTCATCTCTTGGTTCAATATTTTAGTTAAACTAAAATAAACTATGTGTCGTAGTCACCCGTCATAAGCCTTTATAATATAATAAGTATAAGCATTCCCAATGCTGGGATACGGGACTTCTCTTTCAAGGAGAAAGTGCATAAAGGTTATAATCTACCACGCGAACACCAAGTGCGGGACGGGGGGATGAGACAACACGTGACTGTGATTCTTGACTACGCCGGTGTTATTACGTTTTTTCTCTTTACCGTTGTAAGTACGAGTGCAATAATAATAATGTGTTGCAAAATTTTCAGTTAAATTCGTAGCAATACAGAAATCTACAACAATGTTATCGGGTATAAATATTTTACACCAGTAATCGTACGTGAGGTAATTTCATACAGGTATAAAGCAACGGTAAATTCAACAACTTGCAGGACTTATGAAATACTGAATTACAGAAGTTAGTGCCCTTTCTGATTTCGTAGCTCTATTACAGATTTCATGATGCAGTAACTTTTTTAACCGATAATGGCGAAAAATCGGTAAGAATCTCAATTTAAAGAGAATCGAATATTACTTTAGTAACGTTTTTACTGTAAAATACTTTAAGTTATGTTCTAGTTCCCCGGGAATATCAGTGTACTATCTATCCAGACAACAGCTCGATAAGACAAAAATATCCCATCCCACGCAAACCTGAGCTAAAACAGATTCTCGTGCAGGCATGAATAAAAAGCTAGGAAGGGCTCCCTCAAATCTGCGCCGGCCGTAAGTTATCGCCTTTGGATACGAAAACAATCCGAGTGTTGGAAGATATCGACTTAAATCGAATGTGTGAATGTTGCGAGCTATCGATGCACCCTACCAGTGTAGGATATATTCTATTCGTGAGGTGTGTTTTAAAACACGGATGCCGTGGATAGATTGTGTGGGTATTCTTTGCTTAGTCTTTTTCTTTTCTTTATAAAAACAGGCATTTCAAAGAAATTCAGCTTATCTTGAACCTCCAAAAGTAATTGGTCAGGTGACACAATCAAATTGCGTTTGTTTCACATAGTCATAATCAGATTTCCTAGCGATCACGAACCGGAAGATGCAGCGTAGGCTGGCCCCCATTAGGTCAAAACAGCAAAGGCGATGAATGCAGGAGGCAATCAGCCGCTCAAAGCAACTCTTTATGGGGAAAACGTATGTTCAGCAGTGGCAGTTAGGCTTTCAGGCTGGTGATGATAATAAATAGAAAAAGTGAATCTGTAACTGGATGTCTAGATTCTGTGAAATAAATAAGTAATATAAAATAATGATTCATATAAATATTATTCCAAGTCTACGCCGACCACACCCCCCCACACACACACACACAGACACACTCACACACACCCACAACACTACACTGACAGCTTCTGTGGTGTGGTGGTTGAGCAGGTCGGCTCATGGCCCAGAGGTAGCGGGTGCGATTCCCGCAACAGGACAAGTATTTGTGCACGTGAAATAAAAAGCGCAAATACTTGTTCTGTGTCTAGGTGTTGTGGGACCATGGTCCTAATAGTTCCTGCTAGTTACAGGGAATCCTAGTTACGGTCCAGGATCTATGTACGTGATCGTTAGGCGCTATTTATTTATTTGGTAATAAAAATATTACGAACTGCGAAGGTTGTTTTCCAACCAACGCGAATTCTCCGAACCTTGTCATCCGCTGCACGACCCACAACATAATTTAAGCAATAACATTCTTATCATATTGAAAATCACCATAAAAATGTATCCCATCGCGACGCGTCATACATAGAATGTATGAGTTACATTATGCATGTTCCACACCTCACAGTCATGTTCTACGTCTTGCGATTTTGTAGACCTTTGTATCAGTTATCCCTATTCACACGTTCTATAAGGTTCGTTTCTACTGCGAACATTTGCTTAGCAAACATTCGGTACCATACACAACCATATTATATTATGAAAATATGTTACACGGTGAGCACATCATCGAACGTTTCACTTCTGTAAATTCTGTGTAAAAGCATGTCCAAGTTTTTTTCATAAATTGCTACAAAACTGAGTGAGTTTATTTTGAAACAGTTTTATACATAATTATATTCTATTGCGAATGTGAATAAGAATGTCTGTATGCAAGAAACATATTAATTATTTTATTTCAAAAAATTAATTTGAGTAAAATCTCTCCTGAAAAAAATTGAATGCATGAACACGTGCCCATTTTGCATGATTCAAGCACACTTGCACAGTTTGTTACTTGTATGTCAAGTGTTCTCCTGCGCACAGTTTGCTCGTACTTGAACGTTCTCTAACGAATGTTCGGTGACGAATGTTTGCTTGGTTCTCAGTGGTGTTAAGGCGATTATCATCAATATTGAGACCTCTATCGGCATCTAGTGGAGTGAGAGATGTGGAAACAAGTTTGAATTATTGCTGTGCTCCCGGGTGCTGTTAAGATGATAACGTGATTTAGATTATGGATTATACATTTTAATGACGTTCGTAACGTTGGAGTCATGTTAATGAGCTGCTTTTGAGATTTGAGAATGTCCTGAGTTCAGGGTTTTTTTATTGTATGTAAAATCGATAATAAGAAAGAAAAAGGTGAGACAGTGGTCAAAAGTTATGCCTATAAGTTACAAAAAGGTAAGAAAAACAATAATAAGTATATAAAATGTAGGGTAATGATACAGATACAGACTTAGGCATTTCCAAGGAAGTTTTAAAGTAGGTATATAGTATGGAATTTTTTGGTTCGGCCTGGTTTCATTCGTAATTTGTTAACACCTCTCCACCCGCTCAGTGAGACGAGAGTGTGTGTTTCCTCTGTCTCTGTCTGTCTCCCACATTTCCACGCACCGTAAATATTTCAAGGGGATTTTTATTTTCAACCCCAAGTTGAAATATGGCGATTCGAATGTCGCGGGAATCAATGATTGATAGCCAATTTTAGATTTCCAATGAGATTCATATGAACGGTCGACGAATTTCAAATAGAATGATATCATTCTGCTGCGGATTTAACGCATGGTTAACATTTTTATTAAAATGTTTCTCAATGTAGAAAAGGTTACTTATTTTATTTAAAACGGTATCAAACAGTAATATTGTACAAAAGACGACCCAATCTTACAAAGAAGGTCTTTAGAAAGGAAACCCAACACTTTCAACCGACCTTTATGAAACTACCCTCATAGAAAAAAACTGTCTCCGAGTTACACGCTATTATCACCCTAAACTGACTTGATTTACGGTATATAATTACTTGTGAGTTAAACCAGGTGGTAAGAAAGCTTAATCCTCAAGGATCTCAGATGATATAAGGTACGGTTCCATTGACGCAGACGGCCCGACCGCGAGACGACGGATTATCTTAATCAATGGAAACGGCGGGCGTCTGGCTTGAAAGCGGTAATTTATATTTAATCTCCTATTCCTTTCAGATGAAGTTTGGAATTGAGGTTTTTTGCAATTTAATGGTACATTTGAGACCTCAGACGTAGAAAAAAAGAATACAAAAAGGTTCTTTATTATATAAAACGTATGTCAAATAGGTAAGGCGAGATATTTTTAATTGTCAAAGTGTTTGAGCATTTGGGAATAGCTTCCAATAAAGTGATACGCGTTGAAATAATGTGTACTTAATAGAGCACATACATAATATAAACATTTTTCTATTTCGTGTATGAAGATCTTTATATAACTAAGTACGTAAATAACATACTTTTTAAACGTGTTTTTTTTTTAGTTTGGACCCTGGACTATGGTTCCCTGTATCCAAGGATCAAGGAACTAATATTTGTCCAGTCGCGGGAATCGAACCCGGACCCCCGAGTTATGAGCCTAACTGTTCAACCAGCAAGCCGCAGAGGTTGTGTGAAGTATAGATATATCAACCACAAAAAAATTACCCTTTCATTACTTACCATTAGATACCGCCTCCTACATCCTCACTCCAAACCGTCAAACGATATTCCTTTTTTGTCCGAACAAAAGTTGTCGGAACTACTCCCTGAACCCAAATTCCAATAAAAAGACAAAAGTCCCGTACATTTTATAAAATACAAAAAAGTATTTCCATCAGACGTTATTACATTAAATACTAAATTCTTGTGATTAATTTCCCTCTCGCCTGAGGGATCAGGCGCGGCCGAAGGGTCGGATTAATCGCGAGACGTGACCCGGAATCCGATGGGCCTTGTGGACCGTGTAGTCGGGGGGGTACATGTTCTTTTTGATTACGTATCATCATCATTGTTTAGGCAAACATTTTTCTATTATGTATTTTAATAAATAAATGGAGAGGGTGTTTTTACTCTTACTTAAGTATGTATACTATTACCAACATACAATATTTTTACCATAATATGTTACTAGATAGTAGATTTTCTATGCAAGAGTAGGTATATTATCTAGGTAGATTTAGATATGGAGACCTATCACCGCCAGATATTTTGCTACCAAGCAGGTTACTATGCAAGCACTATAGATACTTATTGTATTCCGATTTGAAATCCCTTTAGTTTATTAAATATCTAGGCGTAATATAAGATTTAGTGAGCTGATTTTTTAATTTCAGTAGGAAGATGTGTAAAACGCAGTGTCACATAGGACTTTACGTTTAGAATTCTGAGAGACTGCAGCTACTATGGACAGTTACGTTAGGCTGTGACACTTAAAAAAGATAAATGACAAGCTCGTCGCGTCATTAGCACCCATATAAATGTTTAAAATACACCATAATTTAGTTCTTTGTAATGTCATTGATTGCTAATCTCTACTAGTAACTGAACCTCCCCTCAGCCCCTCGACTCCTGAGACTCAACATTAAGCTGCAGCACGGCGGTCCACTAATAAATAACAGATATGATAATTCGCGTCACCGCACCCCCTCTTTTCCCCCTCCAACACCGCGATCGGTTTTAATCAATTAAATTGTTGACGAATGAGTTTTGTGATCGGCTGGTAATATTGACTGAGCTTAGGTATTGAATTTAACTGTTATTACTGTTTTTAATGAGCTATTTTAAATTCAGCGTTGACGATTGCATGACAACGGATTTACAATTGAAAACACATTACATGATGTGCGTCCGACATATTATTATAATTGCCTTAAATCAAAACAACGATTTTTAACGTGCGCAGCTACTTATGCCTCTGAGAATAAACAATACAAATGGTTTTTCTTAACGTTAGTTAAATTAATTAATCAATGCTTGAAATGTCCTGTGTCGTTTTCACTGGTGATAATATTTCACGTCAGCACACCAGATATTAAAACCGGCCAAGTGCGAGTCGGACTAGTGCACGATGGGTTCCGTACCATTATCTATAAAAACGAGCAAAAAAATCACGTTTATTGTATGGGAGCGTCCTTAAATATTTATTTTATTCTGTTTTTCAGTAATTTGTTATTATAGTGGCAATACATTATTTGTGAAAATTTCAAGTGTCTAACTATCACGGTTCATGAGATACAGCCTGGTGACAGACATACAGACGGACAGACAGCGGAGCCTTAGTAATAGGGTAGCTTTTAGAGTACCTAGCTCTAGTTCAGCTCTACTTACTGAAACGTATTAATCTAACTTTTTTTAAATAAGACTTGATGACAAAGGAGTTTGTAACGTCAAATCGGGTCAACATGAATACCTTGCGAGCGCACTCCACGCGGCGACGCGACGCGACGCGACACGCCGCCCGTCACGCGGAATCACGATTTACCGTCAATAAAGTTAGCGCAGACAGACAGACCTCGTAAAAATAATATCCATTTGCAAGCGAAGCAGTCAGTTCAGTTGTGACACAATGAGGGAATTTTGGAATTTTAATCACTTTTGATAGATTTTTGTTCTTAGTCTTCTATCATATTTTCTTTAAACTTTTGTAAAAATAAATACTTACAACTTGAATGTACTACGTATCATCATCATCATCATCATCATCAACAGCCTGAAGACGTCCACTGCTGAACATAGGCCTACCCCACAGAGCGCCACTTTGAGCGCCTGCTTGCCTCCTGCATCTATCGACTCCCAGCGGTTCTGACCAGGGGGCGTACCGTGAGCTCTTAGCGTGATTAAAAACAGAGCCTATATTGGATCGCTTTGTTTTTTTTGTATGGGGATTTTGAAAAGCGATCCAGTATAGGCTCCGTCTTGAATCGCGCTAAGAGCTCACGGTACGCCCCCTGGTCGTCGGTCCACCTAGTGGGGACCAGCCTACGCTGCGTCTTCCAGTTCGTGGTCGCCACTCGAGAATCTTTCTTCCCCATCGGTTGTCAGTTCTACGAGCAGCTAGTATTGTACTATGTATAATAGTTAAAAAATATTAATTCTTAGTCTGTGGTATAATCGATATCAAAGTCTAGAAGTATATTTCTAGAGTGTGACTTCATTTTATTTGAATTTTTTTTTTTGTTAATGGATCACGTAACGAGCCAGTCCTTTGTCTAATGTTAAGCGACACGGCTCCTCATGACAGTTTTAAAAGTATTTAAATTGTCAAAAATATATATTCTACGAAAACTATTAAAACCGTAAATTTCATGGATTTTATGCAACCAACCTCGTTTTTCATCATAACAATGATTTATTAAATTCTCAGCTACTAATAATTAAGTGTGGAATTTATTAGGTGGTTCAGTGTATGCATTACAATGATCCCTACAAATATGGAGAAGATATAAAGAAACGCCCTGCATTCCATGAAAACTATCGAAACCGTCAATTTCATAGATTTTATGCAACCAACCGTTTCACCACGTCCGCAGAAAATCTAACACCACGAGCAAAAATAAATGCGTGGTGGCAGATACAGCGGATCGCGATAGTGAGGGGAGATAGCGATCAACCGCATTACTCGGGTCGCCGGGGTGAGGGGAGTTTACATTTAGATGCGCAGGTAGAGGGAAGCGGGTAAAAATAATTAAAATTACGTAAACTTAATTAGTACTGTACGAGATTAGAATGGCCCTCAAACAGCTTAAAAACAACAAGGCACCAGGTGAAGATGGAATTACGACCGAACTTCTGAGAGCGGGTGGTAGACCGGTACTTTTAGTCCTCCAGAAGTTATTTAATTCTGTCATCCTTGAAGGTATAACGCCAGAGGCATGGCACAAGAGCGTGGTGGTGCTCTTCTTCAAAAAAGGCGATAACACCTTATTGAAGAACTATAGGCCCATCTCGCTCTTGAGTCATGTGTATAAGCTGTTTTCGAGAGTCATTACGAATCGTCTCGCACGCAGGTTTGATGAATTCCAGCCTCCCGAACAAGCCGGTTTCCGAAAAGGCTTTAGCACCATAGACCACATCCATACGCTGCGCCAGATTATACAGAAGACCGAAGAGTATAATCGGCCGTTATGCCTAGCGTTTGTGGACTATGAGAAAGCCTTCGATTCAATCGAGACTTGGGCGGTGCTGCAGTCCTTGCAGCGATGCCAAATTGACTATAGGTATATCGAAGTTTTGAAGTGTTTGTACAGTAAGGCCACTATGTCAGTCCGACTACAGGACCAGAGTACGGAACAAATTCCATTGCAAAGAGGCGTGAGACAGGGAGACGTTATTTCTCCGAAACTGTTCACAAACGCATTGGAGGATGTTTTCAAGCTCTTGGAGTGGAAAAGATCTGGCATCAACATAAATGGCGAGTACATCACTAACCTTCGTTTTGCCGATGATATAGTCATAATGGCGGAATCGCTCGAGGACCTTAGCACCATGCTCAACGACCTCAGTAGAGTCTCCCAGCAGGTTGGTCTTAAGATGAATATGGACAAGACAAAGATCATGTCTAATGCTCATGTTCCACCTATACCGGTAATTGTTGGGAACGATACTCGAGAAGTTGTCGACAAGTATGTCTACCTAGGACAGATTGTCCAATTAGGTAGGTCCAACTTCGACAAAGAGGTGGCGCGAAGAATCCAACTCGGCTGGGCAGCGTTCGGGAAGCTTCGTCCTATCTTTTCGTCCAAAATACCGCAGAGCCTGAAAACGAAAGTTTTCAATCAGTGTGTGTTGCCAGTGATGACTTATGGAACTGAGACATGGTCTCTTACTGTTGGCCTCATTAGTAAGCTCAAAGTCGCGCAGCGAGCTATGGAGCGAGCTATGCTCGGTGTTTCCCTGCGAGATAAGCTCCGGAACGAGGAGATCCGCAGGAGAACTAAAGTGACCGATATAGCTCTTAGAGTTAGTAAGTTGAAGTGGGAATGGGCAGGCCACATCGCTCGTAGAACTGACAACCGATGGGGAAGAAAGGTTCTCGAGTGGCGACCACGAACCGGAAGACGCAGCGTAGGCCGGCCCCCCACTCGGTGGACCGACGACCTGGTGAAAGCCGCGGGGAGCCGATGGATGCAGGAGGCGAGCAGCCGCTCAAGGTGGCGTGCTCTGGGGGAGGCCTATGTTCAGCAGTGGACGTCTTCAGGCTGTTGATGATGATGATGAAACTTAATTAGTACCAGGAGAAATAAAATTTGAATTTTTTTAATTTATAAGTTACCTTTACTTACTTGCTTACTTTGCCACAATTTTAGTTTGATCAATTTCTATCTGTCAATTCTTTTCATTAGATTATTCTAATTTACTTTTAAATGAATACTCGCTATTTTCTTCACTTTTTTCTTTTGGGGATATGATTATTTACAATACATACAATTTGTAAGCTAAATTTAAGTAGGAACTTTGAGCACAGGTTAATCTAACAAAGAGTCGTATAGCATAGTATAACTATTTTATACGACTTGGCAAATACTCCGTATACGCAATTACTACAGCGGATATATATCTCTCAGAGCGCCCCCGTCCTCCCGGTACAGATTACTCCGTTCCGTACTGTCCCAGCGATATACGGCGGAATAAATACGACGTATACGCGAATACGGCATTTATTATCCGGAGAATATCGAGATGGACCGAGTGCTTTTATAAAAGTGCATTTTTATGACCGCGTTTTATTAATGGAGGATGGATGCCTCGCGGAACGAGCAACAAATTAGGTAGGTAATTTAGTATGGTTTTAAACCAGTTTTTTCTCCTGCAGTGCATTAATTTTAAAGTTATCAATAATTTAATAATGTATCTACTTAGTAAACTAATGATTAAAAAAGGGCAATTAAAAATGCAGTGTCAAAAGAATTTTGCACAGCACACTTAGCAAGAGCTGCTGCAATACCCTAGTTGCCTGCTATTAAAAAAAATGTTAATTTCATAAAGTAGGTTAAAAGTTTATGCAATAATTGAAATAATGAAAAATCGGTAAGGAAATCAATGAGTAATAAGCTCTAAAGTTTCTGGAGGGGGCATCGCCTGTCCCTTTCTCGCAAAACAGGAGATTCTCCACGGTTACTATGAAAACGCACGTTGTGTAGTCACACATGCCAAAGAGACTGTATGTAAAGCTACCACAGCTTAGTAATGAGGTACTATGAAGGAGCAAGAGTGACGTCACTGCATGTTCGAGCTGTCTCTTTCTATTCCTGTGTTTTAAAATGCTTATAACTTTGTAATTTTTTGAAATATTTAATTTTTGTTTTCACAACTGTTTATTTTTTGAGGAATGTTATTAATTTCTGCAATGAAAAAATAGCAGGTCACAAGCCTATTGCTATAGCAGTGCCATTAGGTATAGTTTCAATCAGCTATTATATCGAGTACCTATAGGTAATTTCATTATCTTTTGAACTGGAACTGGAACATGAAACACAAAAAATTGCAAAAAGCACTGATTCTAAGAACAGTATCAAGCAAAACACCTATATTTTACAGTTTAGTAAGCTCTGCATCAACTGCATTAATAAAATCCAATTCTCATAGTGGGTAGGTATAATGTTGGAAGAGGAATCAATCCCAGTCCGCTACGTCGGAGATCGCATCAATGCGCTACATGTACTCACCTCTAAATTACTGAGCTAAATGGAAGCTAAGGCGATGGGCAGGTCATAAGCGATAGCGATTTCAAATCTGTAGAATCTTTGACTTGAGATAGCGATAACGTTACAATCAAAAATTTTGATATTGAAGAATAAAGAATAAACAGACGTTTAAGAGGTGATCCTTGTTTTGTATGCAATTTTATAAGTACAGATACTTCTATGTTTTATTTGTGAAACCTATTAATCGATTGCTTAGTATGTTTACTAAACGTTTGTTTATTCTTTTATTTTTTAACCACCCTTTACCAACGAAACTGTAACGCTATGGCAATTAAAGTTTATAACAAAATCCCTATGTCAATAAGATAACTCCCTAGCAAATATTTCAAACATAAATTGTTTATGTGGTTAGCTGAAAACTGTTTTTATGACATGAAAGAATTCTTTAATCTTAAAAATTGTAAATGAATTCTTATAACAATATGCTGGACTTCTCTGTTAATTGTTATTTTTGATTGACATTCATTTTTAATATCTGACAATGGTGAATTGTGATTTCTTTTATTATAAACTAATTGGGAATAAATTACTTTTATAATTTGTGACGAATGACATGAATATTGTAATTTAATGATGTAGGATAATTGAATTTTATAATTTTTGAAGAATGTGTTTAATTTTGTATTTTATTGATGTAGAATAATTTAATTTTATAATTTACGACGAATGTGTATAATATTATGTGTGTGTTATTGTGTATTAATCTAGCTCAAAATGTATGTATTTTTTTTTTCTGCTTGTTCTTTCATTTGTTTATATTCTGTTTTGTGTGCCAAATAAAATAAATAAATAAATAAATAAATTATATCTCAATGATTTACTTAAGTGGCAATTATTATGCTGACAATTTTATAATTATACAATTAACACCACATGACAACAATAACAAATTTGTAGATTTAATAACTTTTATCATCGCATTGTGTTCAATTTAATTTTTGTATGCCAGTTTCTGGTGAGATATGCTGAACTGCTTTTTTTCTGTCACCTTATTGTACCATATTTCGTGCAAATAAATATTTTAATTTTCATTTCTTATGTTAATTCATGCTGCGGGCAATAAACTACAACTGTTAATTTATTTTATTTAATTATCATTTACCACTAGCTTTCCAATTATTTTTTATTATTGTTTATCAACTCGCTACCCTCCCATACCTTGTGTCTGTTTTAATATAGATAGCTATATACCTATAACTCGCCATTATCGCGCTTGACGCGTGAAATAACGCCCGCGCGCGCACCCGCTACCGCCTAATTACTAACGTCTGAGCTTTATCACCATTACAGAATCTAGATTTTGTTTTAATAAGTGGTTTTTAGTAATAATAATTATGTGTAAGCAAGCATTACCAATGGACAGGTGACATCGCTCGCAGAACCGACAACCAACGGGGAAGAAGTTTTCAAGTCGCGACCATGGTCCTGTCGCATCCGCCCACCACATGGCGCCCTATGGCCCCGCGGGTTTGACCAGGGTACGTACATACGTACCCTGGTCAAACCCGCGGGGAGGCAATTGAAGGGCGTTCTACGGGGAAGCTCATGTTGAGCTAACTTTAAAGAACAAAAGAACAAAAAACAAAATAAGATATATGTATAAAAAAATGTTACCTATATTAAACTGAAACACAATCTCAAATCAGAATATTAGAAACAACACAACCAGTGAACTATAAAAGTTTCAAAACATAACTAAACCTCATCTCTTATCCCAGGAAGAATTGAATTCAGATTTTTTTTTTTATACATGAATGGGCTCACGTTTGACAACATCTCACCTGATGGAAAGCGATGATGCGGTCTATGTTGGAGCATGTTTGCCCATGAGATGCCTATTCACTCTTGATTTGAAGAGACCCAGATTATAATTTGTTGGAAACAAAGAAGCAGGAAGTGCATTCCACTCCTCAGCCGTGCGAATAATAAAAGAACTAGCAAAACGCTTAGTACGCTACGCTTATTCAGATACTGTTTTAATTGGGTCCCGATGAGCGATAGAACGGTCCAGTTAGTAAACACTGAGCCAGTGATTAACCTGTGCTCTACTAAACGGAACAGTTGCTAGGCTATAAGCTGCTCCCGCAAGCGTTACCCATCAGGGCTAACTTTCAATCGAAACAACAATTACCCTGCTTAGACTAATTTTTTGAAATAAGATAAGGTTAAATAGCCATCTTCATCATCATCAACAGCCTGAAGACACCCACTGCTGAACATAGGCCTCCCCCAAAGAGCGCCACATTGAGCGGCTCCTTGCCTCCTGCATCCATCGGCTCCCCGCGGTTCTGACCAGGTCGTCGGTCCATCTATTGAAGGGGTCGGCCTACGCTGCATCTTTCAATTCGAGATCGCCACTCGAGAACCTTTCTTCCCCATCGGCAACTACAGTTAAGAATAATATTTTAGAAATGTTAGTGACCATGAAAGTTTAAAATCTGCATTTAACTAATTATGAAGGCATATAATATAAGGTAAGGTAAATTCACTAAACGTGGGCATAAATTATAGTAAACGTTCAGATCAACTGTCTTTTACCTTTATCGCAGAGATCGGACGAAATGGGCAAACTTAATTTATGGGGCTGTAATTATTGTGACACGGCACTTGATTTACGTTTGAAAGCTCGTCGTATCCGATCACCGATATGATAACGTTTCCGATTAGCTAATAAAACATTAGTGATTCAAATAATTCGCATTAAACTTTCTTTTTTTTGTTTTTTATGCAGAGTTGTTTATGCCCACATTTTACCTGATGCAGGCGTGGACTAAAGTCCGAAGCTAGCATTACGAGAGTGACATTTTCAACTTTGACCAAACTCCCGCGGTACGAAGCTACCCCTCGCGGTCACCAACTCACCATTCACATAATGGATTACTGCAGCTGCTATATTTGACACTTTGTAATTTTATAATAGTATGCTTAGAACAATAAATATCATAAATAAGTATCTATGTATACGATTTTTTTTAATTCTGTATATTTTAGTTTTCTGATTTTTTGGCTTGTAAAAATGTTAAAGTTAGGTTATTTGCAATAAATTGTTTGAGTTTTGAGTTTTGAAACGTTGTTCAGGGTGGGTTTATTATAATATTTAAGGTAACCAATGGTTAAAAACTCTAACAAATCACCATTGGTTAGAATTTGTTACCATTACCTTTACTACGGATCAAAAAACACACCGTTAATTTGACCGATGACCGTAGTCACTATGAATACGAGTTCGTTTATAAGTATAGTATGATATTGTATCACCCTAATTATACTTTTCAATTCCTTCGATAATGAAGAGCATAGATAACTACTTAGATAAACTACTAATAAAATAGAGGTACGGAGCATCATAGCATCACGTTTCGCGTCGGTGGCGGCACAACACTCGCGTAATTAATAAATAGACGTGCGGATACCGCGGGACTACACGTACCTATTGGAAATACGCGTATTCACGTACTTATGTAATGAACACGCGTATTCGGACTGTGAAATACACAAGTTCAGAGATAAGCGGTATAACAAAGTAAACATAAGTTAAAGCACGAAAAAAATACTAAATTCAATATTACCATGTTAACCCTATAGCTTTGGTTCAAGTAAATAGGGCGAATACTGTGACTAAAACATTTCAACTATACTACAGCCCAACTAAAACATTTCAAACCTTGACAAAATTATATAATCAGTCGTCACCTATAAATCAACAGTTTTAGTAAGAAACCACACCTTTATAATTTAGTTTATCAAAGTAACGTTTTGAAAGTCAAAAACGAGAACTCTTCTAAAGGTTACAAAAACCATATTAAAATTGAACATATCCAAGTTTTAATGTAAATAAATTCGCTGCGTGGTAACTAGATCATTACCACGTTTACGTATCTCACAGATGTATAAATTGTACGCAGCAAAGTGACGTCATTTGAATTATCGCACCCAATACGATAATTGGTTAAATTGACTATCGCCTTACAAAAGGGTCTGTAAAGGTTTGTGTACACAAGCGCTGTCATTCTCACCCATACACAATTAACTCACTTGACTGCCTATACAGCTACCCCTCTATTGCCTAAAACGCGCTATTCTTAGCGTATAAATGTCCATGTCAATCATAAGGCTTTTTAAGTAATTGATTGCTTCTTCTTATTCTTCCAATGAAATTTTCCAAACTCATTTTTTTAATAGGCTTGCTATATTTAGTCTTTAAGTTCTTAATATTTTTTTTATATTGAATTGTAAAAGTTTCAAAATTAGCCTATTTGCAATAAGTTATTTGACTTTGACTTTGCAATTTTTAGCATTAACATAAAGTTTGACATTTGAATGTTTACATAACCAATCACAGCAGAGCGCTGACCAATAACAGCAGTGCAGTTTCCTACACCCCCATACTCACGTCACGTCATTCATTCTCATTAAATAAATACTCAGATTAGCAGCTTAAATTTCTACAATAGCACGCTACTACAGGTAGTAGTCTACAAGTTGCTTATTCCGTGTTCTCGCCTATAACTAATAGCATTATTGCAGCTATCAAGTTACAGCGAGAGTCAACAATTGGGGAAGTTACCCTATGCACACATCTGACGTCTTATGTCTCAGTTTTCAAGGGATGACAGTTTATTTACGTCATCTCTCATAAGATTGGCAATTTGATCATGCAGAATTTGTGTACTATAGGTACCTTTTTAGTGGTAAACAATAGTTTCTTTAGACCAAAATATTGACTGTTTTTAAAGAACTGTATTGTGTTAAAAACCGACCCTGAGGTCTTGCACTTGCACTTGGTTCACTTCTTACAGCACAGTTTTTCCACAAATCATGTGCCTTAAAAAAACACCTATTACTTAAATTGATATTTTTGTTATTTTTTTTTTTTCAAGTTGGATATTTGTGTACTGACTGATGAGATATTTTTTATTGATGTCTGGTTGTGTAAATAACTCTCAAAATTTGCGGTCGTTAGAACTCTAAAAGGAACTCCTAATTATGTTTTGCATTTTATTATGTGACTTGTATCCAAACATAACATTAACAGCCAATAAGTTACAGAAATACAATTTCCATAATTTATAACCCCACATTCACGCCATTTCTTACCTTATTCCACCGACATAAGGCATACAAAAGCGTTAGTTCAGTCAAATATTTGGTAGACAATTCAATTACTAGTGTACATAATATATAATGCTGCAAAGTTGGGTAAAACAAACCGAAGCCACTTCAGTCGGATTGTTTGTACGCCCGTCTGAGCAAACATCGTACGGCGCATACGGTAGTTGGTGATGTGGACACACCTTTAACTTAAGACGTGCCCACTGGCCATGTTTGATGAAGTTTGGCCAATCTTGGAGATGGTGGAGAGCTTTAGGGTTTGAAATATATTTAAACAACGGCAAGGTAATTGCTTTTTCATTACCGATAAAGCTCAAAAGATTAGCAAGCTGAAGTGGCAGTGGACTAGTGGCATATCAAGAAGGATGAATGACCAATGGGGAAGCCGTGTCCTTGAGTATATAGAAACTGCGATTCGCCAAACGGGTCTAACGAAAAGCTGCAGGCTTGAAGGAGAAAATCCCATAGGCTGAGCTCAATGACATTCATTCGGAAAGGTTTTTATCAAAGCAGCGTATTTAAGTCTGGTCCACAACTAGACATGTAGGCCTCCCAAAGCATGCCACTGGGCATGACTTTCTGCTCACTTCTCTTCCAGTTATTACCAGCCACCTAAATAAATACATAAATTCAATATGTGCGTTTATTCTTAAATCCGTCCTACTTGGTTTCATGTTCAAACTCACAAAATCTTTTGACATTTCTTTTAAATCTTTATTTTACTACTGAAAACATAAATCAAGAGTTTCCTAGTTGAAAGTAAAGTGTGTAAGGGTTTTTTTTTCTTTTTTTAATTGTTTGTAGGCAAAGCATTTGACCACTGTCTCACCTGGTGGAAAGCGATGACGCAGTCTACGATGGAACATGCTTGCCTAGAAGATACCTGTTCACTCTCGGTTCCACTTAATTGTTTATTTACTACTTTCAACTAGCCGCCACATTTCACTATAAATCGTCCATCCGGTAACTCAGTGCAGCACTTATTTAGCGTGTTTATAGCCTATGGTACTTGTAGGTACTCTTTAACGACTCCAATTACTTCTCTAATTATTGCCAATCTCTATGTAATGTTACTTGTGCTAGTATTTATTCTAAGGTAATGCACACTGTTGAAGAGTGTAATTGCAACTTACTGCTAATGGATCTGTTACAATAAACCGTATCAATATGCACATCAACAGCTCAATAGCTGAACATGGACCTCCCTCATAAAATGACAATTTGGACGCTTATTATAGGGGTGGTCTGCCATAATCAGCAAGCTTGGCGCAGGCGGCTTGGCATCGCAGAAGATTTTAATATAGGTACCTAGGAGAATGCTGCTGCCCATTCCCTGGATATTCCCTTAATCGTCTCTTATGGCACCCTCAAAAAGAGGTAGAGTGATCCTATTCTCACCCGCTGGGACCACACGTTACACTTGAAGAGTATAATAGCAACTTATTGCTCATGAAAACTGTTTTAGTTACCCGTTTCTCTGATAAGTTGCTATTCCTATCCATTATTTTGTTATTTTTTTATTTTATTTATATTTACACTTGTTGGTAGTAAAAATCCTGTAGTACCGTGTATGAGCCGTTCAAATAGCTCGCAGAATCAATAAATATGGACAAATAAGTCCACCGTGTGCATTATTATGATTCTTGACCATCGTTACAGTCTACATCTACCTACACGTTGATAATTTTCTTCATTATGCTTTCTATGGCATGTAGGGCTATGTAAGTACTACTACAAACTATGTGCTGGTCTTGCTGGCCTTCGCATCATTCTTCAGGCTTCAAGGGATGTTGGGCCTTGTCTTAAAAGGCCCAAAGTATCAGAATATCTAGGACATAATGCCCAGTTTCAATACCTGGAGTAATGTCTACAGTAGAATTGACCATCAACAAAATGAAAGAGACCTCAAAACACGAGTACATCGGCCCCACACGGCACTCAGCAATTTGCTCACAAACACACCCCTGAGGCAGCCGCGTTATTAAATTAATGCGATTTGTGGAGACTGCCCGCTCGCAGGCTGCTGAGGATTGATGATGCAGAGAATAGTAAGTATAGGAATAGTGAAACAATAACGTTCTATGTCAATTTATTGTTGAGAACGGTAAAAAACGTAAATAGAGGTAAAAACGAGCCCTATTCCCAATCCGTCTCTATCTCTTTCTATCACATGGCTTATTGTTTGCGTCTCACAAAGAAATGAGGAGATCCGCAGGAGAACTAAAATGACCGATATAGCTTTTAGAATTAGCAAGTTGAAATGGCAATGGGCAGGCCACATCGCTCGTTGAACTGACAACCAATAGGGAAGAAAGGTTTTCTAGTGGCGACCACGAACCGGAAGACAAGCGTAGGCCGGCCGCCACTAGGTGGACCGACGCCGACGATCTGGTGAAAGCCACGGATAGCAGATGGATGCAGGAGGCGAGCAGCCACTCAAAAGTGACGCTCTCTGGGGGGCCTATGTTTAGCAGTGGACGTCTTCAGGCTATTGATGATAATGATGATAATGATAAAATGATTTAACCTGCATGAATGACTGACCTGCCGCAGGCTTGAAAACTTGACTTGAGTTGACTTTAAAATATTTGGAGAGTGTCATCGTTTTATAGTGCAAGAGCTTACTCAAAGTTTTTTAATTCAACTCCCAAGGTGTTCTCTTTTGACTTTAACTTTCTGTCTTTTTAAAAAGCTGGACTTTACCCAATAAATTGATAGTACTCGTACCATGAAGTATGGTAGTAAACGAGAGTGATCCCACGTAGTAGTGTTACTTTAGGGTACCGTGTAATTACTGGGAGGGTTCCGTGACGACGTCTCAATTAAGCTTTATTACTTGGCTGCCACCTGTGGTGGCTGACTTATGGCGGTGCGACCACAAGCGGTTGTTAACAAAACATCTGACTTCCTGCCATTGCTGTAAATAATATAGTGTTCTTGAAGGATATTCAACTATCTGTCTTTACTGTTATAAATTTATAGTTGAAACATTACTTTTTGCCATTGAACATTATGAAATTAGATAAACAAGTTATACGGTACTAAAGCACCACTTTCCAGCCGTCTTCATAATGGCCATAATTAATAAGAGACAGAAGATAGATAATGATAATTTATAAAAAGTCTCTCGCTAACAGCAAGCGGTAATAGCAAAAGATACTCAGTGAGCAAATTCATCCGTAGAAATATTAATACTTAAACTAAAATGCCTGTGTTGTATCAAACATACAAAAGGCGTTACTGCATAAATGATCACGAAAATAACATAGACTAGGCAGAATTATTATGAAAAGTGAACCATTTGATTTATTGTTAAATATACCAGCACAATAGTACTTTTCTTTTTTAAATTTAATAAATCAAAATTGAAACGAACTTAGTTCATTTGTGTTGTCTGAAATGTAGGAAAACTATAAACAATACCACTAGATGCTTCTAGACACTGCGCAGGTAAGTGTGTAGGATTATAGGTGGCGCCTGGGAGCGATCATTTTACTACGATTACGATACGATTTACGATTCAGCTCACATTTGTAATAAGTTGACACTTTGAAATGGTACCTATAATTATGCTGAGTATCTAAAATAATTTAATTTTAATATTTTAAGTACTTAATATCATCTTGATTTGTAAGAGTGCTAAAAATAGCCTATTTGCAATTAAAACAGTTGAATGACTTTTTTTTTCTAACTTTTACTTGATTGACTTTTAAGCAGCGGGGATAACAGGTCGCTAGCAGCAAGCGTGTCGTTGTATTTTATCCCTCAAGAACGTGCCCCACAGCGTAGGTACATAGTACTATCATTAATTCTGTGACATAGGAAGCCGTAAGTCAGTCTTGGAGATAGAGAACGAACAAACTAACCGACGCGCGCGAGTTCACGTAGTTCGCCGCTGAGACTGCTCGTGCTCATGCGAACTGGTTCATTCGCGAACTACACAAGACTATTCCTATAACAGAACCAAAAACTTGTAGTGAAATGTAAACCACTATGTTAAATAGAACTCGCACACACAACTCATCCGACTAATAACATGCATTTAGAAACACCAATCAAATCCAACACCCATTTACTCTATCAATTTAACACAGATCACTGTGCGAAGATTTACTACTGTAAAATGGTATACTGTGGCATTACCGGAGGGACGGTAATAACAACTTTCTTGTGGTAATTATTAGTCACTCGATGTTAAATAAATAAGCATGTTGTAGAACTAAATTGATAGGTCCGGAGGCAAGGGCAGATAGAGTAAGGTGATTGAATAAAAAAAATTGGTGCAAGGTATAAATTATTTTGTAATTTACTACGCTTAAGCTTATAACTCCATTTTGATTTTTATTTTTTTATATTGGCATATTCTTTATTTGTTGTTGTTATTTTCATTGCTTTGTGTAAATAGTAATAGGTGATGTTCTTTATGGAATTTTAATAAGACTATTTTTTTTTAAAATTTAAATTGAATCTGCGGTTAGAATATTTTAAACACCTGATTCAGAATGACCACCACCTCTTCTACAAAGTTGTATTTAAAATTAAAACGGTCCAACTGGAAATGCATAAATTAGTGTTAGAGTAGATTCTAGATAGTTAGCAATCAGTTAGTGCGATCGATGTAGGGAAACAACTACCACTATATCTAATAAATCAAGCCGGCTTACTTACTTACTTACTTAGTACCTACTTACTCGCGTAGGTATCTATATTATAGTGTATCTTTGTTTGTGTAAATTTGTGCGCTTATTTAATCCATTTGTATTGCGTTATTTTATTTATTGATTACAGAAAAAACATTGACCACTGTCTCACCTGATGAAAAGTGATGTCGCAGAAGACCGACTATTTAACCATGGTAACTATGCATTTATTTTCAAGAAAATACATTTTCAATACAGTGATGACACAACGTAGGCTGGTCCCCCGCTAGGTTGACTGACGATCTGGTGAAAGCCGCGGTGAGCCGATGGATGGAACAGGCGAGCAGCCGTTCAAAGTGGCGCTCTCTGGGGGAGGCCTACGTTCAGCAGTAGACGTCTTCAGGCTGTTGAGGATGATGATATTTTCAATATTTATGATTAAAAAATATCACAGTTTGCACGTATTTCACTGTAATCCTAACTGCTTGCTTACTCTATCTTATCTTAGAATCTAAGCCAAACTTAGAATTAAGCAATTTAGAAACAAGCTTTATTGGACAGAAATCTGAATTATAGTTCTGGTTATAATTTACTCAAATTAATTTTAATCCTTGTTTAAAATCGGGTAGCAAATGTGTCCCCGAGGCACTACAACTAAATTGAAACATAAATATTATAAAACTTTGATTTTTGATTTCACAATTCAATGCTTAGCGGCAGTTCTGTCAAATGTATTAATCCTAAACAGTGTTAAAAACTTTAAGTAAATCGACAAAATATTTTTTATTTTTGAGTTTAACTAAAACTTTGCGGCATAGATTAATAATTGTTTTGTATTTTATGTTGATTTCAATAATAATGCTTGATTTAAACTTCAATGGACTGTATTTTATTATTTTAAATTTTAAAGTGACAATTTCCTATTGCACACGCAAGTTATCGTGAGAGAAGAGAAAGGGTAATAATTCACACAGAGTATACAACAAAGCGGACCATAGACTATTAAATCGAAGAGTAGACAATAAAATGATAAATACTAAACAATAATACTTAGACAAAGTAACTAATAAAAAGTAGAGGGTATCCCACGGTGTATCCATTACTTAAGTATAATATGGGCACTTTTATTTTTTTGCAATTAAAATTACTCCATGTCGGTCTTGTTAGTGTGAGCAATCTAGGTGTCAACATTTTTGCCGAATCAGTTCATCCATTTTGGTATTAACCGCACAAGTATACATTACATATCAATAAACAAACAGCCAAAGTTTCACTTTTATACTAGTAGGGCTTGAGATTGAACATTGTTGCAATATTTCCTTTGTTACAGATTGCGGTGAACCGATATACTGAAATAACTGAATTTAAACAATCAACACGGAATTACTAGCTTTCAAATAACAACCAGCCAACTGAGCGGCACCGAAGCTGTTATGGGCGGCCGTGCGACTTAACATCAGGGGAACGACTAGCTCGTCACATCATTCATAGACATAAAAAATGTATTTATGTAGGTATCTTAACTACATAAATCTTGACACCTTTGTATTTATGAAATATTGTTTGGATTAATATGATATTTATTTATGTTGAACATTTGTAATTTTATTCATGAGAACATAGTTTAGCCAGATTTTTCGAAAGTAAATTCAGTTATTTGTGATATCTTCAATAATGTAGTAATGCGTGAGTGAGATAGTCAATCTGCGTATACAGCAGCCTTAAAGATCCTGATGAGCGATGTGGCCTGCCTATTGCCATTTCAGCTTGCTAATTCTAAGAGCTATATCGGTCACGTTAGTTCTCCTGCGGATCTCCTCGTTCCGGAGCTTATCTCGCAGGGACACCGAACATAGCTCGCTCCATAGCTCGCTGCGCGACTTTGAGCTTACTAATGAGGCCAACAGTAAGATAGGTCTCCCGTCCCGTAGATTTAATCCGGTCAAATGCTGACGTTTTGCATTGCAATGAAAAGACGCACCACGGGTGTCGTACGCCCACCATTCTTTGGATTATATAAGAGCGAAAACAAGGCTGGGGGCGGGGAGCCGATGGATGCAGAAGGTGAGCAGCCGATTTAATGTAGTGAACAATCGTGAAAGTTAATTTTTTTTGTTAAGTACAGAAATTTTGGACATTCACTTTTTTTACCAAAATAATGTTCAATTGTAATTGATAGCTGTATTATCGGAACACCTCACTAATGCGTCGGTAACAAGGTTACTACAGCAGCCATCGAGGAGACAGGCAAGTGGCGAGCTTTCTGTTCCAGATCGAATTTCACACGGGTCCTGTTACCGGTGTGAGGTGTTACTGTAGGCGAGTAGCGGGCATAGAGATCTTCTGAGATCATGGTAGTGGGTATTAGAGATAGAATTATTGTCGGTGAATTGAACGGGGTATGGTTTGAAATAACGAATAACCAGATTTGAAAATTATAGATATATTGCGTGGTAATAATGTTTATAGAGTTTATAGCCCGAATTTTAGAAATGTTTTCAAGTCGAGGAAAATTGTGTAGGTAAGTGTTCTCAATTTTTGATCACATCGTCTCGTAGTAGGTAAGGCAGACTTGTATTTGATACTTAGTTGTAAAACTTTAGTAAAAATAATTATCATTAATAGCAGTATCGCGGTGTTAGCGTAATCAACAGTTTCTTTTTCATGTACCTACCTACAGGAAAACTCCCCATGGCATGTCCTCGTAACTAAGAGGACGGATGGATGCGAGTTAAATTTTTTTTTTTTTTTTTTTTTATGTGATTGAATGACGTGACGAGCAAGTCGTTCACCTGATGTTAAGTGACACGGCCGCCCATAACAGTTGCAGTGTCACCCGGAACTTTAAAACAATAAAGTTTCGCGTGACACTGCACTGCGCACGTCATCCTGAGACATCACCCAGTCTAGCAATCAGATTACTAGACTGAGTGATCAGATCATAAAGTCTCATTTGCCCAGTAATTTCACTAGCTACAATGCCCTTCAAACCGGAACACAGCAGTGCTTGCACACTACTGCTTGGCGGCAGAATAACTGGCAAAGCGGTGGTACCTACCTAGACGAACTTTGCAGAAAAGTCCTACCACCTAGTAGGGTCAAATCTCGGGATTTAAATTTTACCATTACTTTAAAATTGTATACTATACAAGTTACAGTATTTCTAGTTAAAAAAAATACAATGGCACATTTTCATTAGTCGATAATGATATTATATCGTCCTAATAATTATTTGATTCGTACAACTCGGTCCAATCAAACCACTGATCTAAAAAAAAACATAAATTCAAAATTGAATACACTAACACAAGACTTAAAGTTCCACAAATATTCATTACTAAAATATTAAACACCCATGTATTATTGCATGAAATCGCTCGCACTAGCACTCCAACTTTACCAATATCAGTTGGAGAGATCGGCACCTTGCTACAATGGACTTTCCACTTGCTCCAGCATTAATAAGGTACCTACACCACGTGACGTTAATTGACAATGCTCGATGCACTTTAATAGTCTAAGCGGTTAAAGCTAAATCTATGCAATTGATTTTAATTGTCTATCTGTCCCTTAAACACGCTTTACGCTGAAGCTACTGCAGGTACGGATTTTGATGAAACCGTAACGGTGATCTGGAAACGGAGGTCATGGCGACGCTAAAGGCCAAGCCTCCTACTACGCGAAAAAAGTTGCGGGCTATAGCTAGTACACAAATAAAGATCGCAGGGCTTATACATACAAAAACGTACCATTTAGTATCAATACCTACCAAAAAATAGCGAAAGACCATCTCCATAACAAAACATCTTAAACAAAATGTTCTACTAAAATCCTCCAGTTTAAACCTCCAAGGAAACGCCACTTACCCCTACTCTAGAGTAAGGACTAAATTGAGAACTCTCCAAACTCTACCGTTGCTCTACCCCACTCTACCCGCCGGAAACGGTTGTTCCCGTAACTGGAATACAGGGATATTTGTTATGACTAGTACCACGCAAATATTGTACAAGGAGTTATAAAGTTTAGTAGAGTTGTAGTACTATATAATATGTGGTAGAGTTACAATGGTAGAGAACAAGTTTAGTGTTTGTTTTGGTGCTCAAAAGTTATAAAGTCAGTTTTATTGGTTTTCATCATCATCATCAACAGCCTGAAGACGTCCACTGCTGAACATAGGCCTCCCCCAGGGAGCGCCACTTAGAGCGGCTGCTCGCCTTCTGCATCCATCGGCTCCCCGCGGCTTACACCAGATCATCGGTCAACCGAGTGGGAAGCTGGCCTACGCTGCGTCTTCCAGTTCGTGGTCGCCACTCGAGAACCTTATTATTGGTTTTACTAATATGAAAATATCTTTAGCAATAATAATATAGCGATCTTTTGCTTTTCGTTTGGAAATAGTTAAAACCAAAGTTTTTTTAGAAGTACTCTACAAAACCATAAATTAGTTAAAGCATAATAATAATTCAAACCTCAATAGTTAGTAGGTTAACCAAACAAGTACATTATCACACTAATATCATAAAGGCGAAAGTTTGTATATATGTGTGTATGTTTGTTACTTCTTCACGCTCAAACGGCTGGACGGATTTGTATGAATTTTGGAATAGAGATAGCTTATACACCGGGTTAGCACATATTGAGGTTACTTTTATCCGCGAGGCGCAGCTAGTACTTAATAAAAACAGGAGAAAAGAAAATTTAATATACAACTCTATCTGTTGGAGCTCTTCAACGAAACTACAAAGACTCTACAGCTGGTGTACAGCCTAGAGCTTTTTTAGGCCAACGTAATACACCTTCGACCGCATCGTCGCTTAACATCAGGTGAGTTAGAGTCACACGTTGGCTTATTCATACGTGAAATAAAGAGCTGATTGTTCAATGCCTCACGATGATTATTTTTGTTTAATGCGTTCTACCGAAGTAATAATTTGATTCTTTGCAGAATAACAATGTCAGTAGATTAAAAATTCATCAGCGTTTTTAGATTTACCACAATAAGTGTATTCTGCTTCTTTGTATTCCCAGCTTCAAATTACCTGAAACAAAAAAATGTACATCAACAAAACATAATCGATCAGTATATTTACTACATAACACTTTAACAAGCATTGTAATGTAAACATCCTAGCGAAAATAATCAAAGGTCTGTGGTATCAAAGTAATAATCATATAACAACTATGTACACATCAAATTACCCCGCGGCCATGACAATCCCTTAACTACGAAGACTTGACGTCATCTCTGATAAAGGAGCAGTGTTGGATTACCCCCACCCCTTGCCCCCGCACTAGCCACAACATGTTTACCCCCCCCCCCCCCCCCCCTTCCTAAACACGGGGAATATCCGCAAATTGTCTCCGTCTTAAACCCGTAATTGAATTTATAATGGGTTAGTTTAAGGTACTTAGCGTATAAGCGGGTTTCTAAGATTGTTAACCCATTTGTCTGGGAATCACCGCGTGTTTTTAGTTGCCTAAAAGCTGCTTTAAAAAGTGTACTTTGTAAATCTGCCTATTGCGCCTTAAAAAACATCAAGTTTGTATTTATATATTTTTCAACTTGTATGTCTTTTTGCTTGTACCTATCTATATTTTACATTTAGATATATGTTATTTTGACATAAGTAAATTACGTTTTTATTCGTCTTGGATTTGCTGTTTGAATTTACTTATTTGTTGTTAAATTGACCAATCACAGCAGTGCCTATTTCTGCCTATAGCAACTCGCTTATTCTCCATTGGTTTATTTATCAACGGAGGTTCGGTGGGAATCGTAACGTAAGGTAGGTAGTAAGGCAGCGAAGGTGAGGTGTGGAATTATCTGGATACCTCGCGGCCGTAAGTTTCTGGAATTAATACGTTTTAGGTGCGAGGAGGAATTTCGGTAACAATGTTAACCAATATTGATGTTTACTCGAATTATGTGGTTTCAGTTTACTGGAGACTCGGTGAGTTTGTGTGCTTCTAGAATAATTAATGATAATGTTGACTGAAATTACATTTACGATTTTGACCTACAGTGTTAATAGTGCTGAAGAAAAATGAAACGACGATGTGTCCTGCTTCTATTCTTCTTTTTTAGGGTTCCGTACCCAAAGGGTAAAACGGACCCTATTACTAAGGCTCCGCTGTCCGTCCATCTGTCTGTCTGTCTATCTTTTCGTCCGTCACCAGGCTGTGTCTCATAAACCGTGATAGACAGTTAAAATTTTCACAGATGATGTATTTCTGTTGCCTCTATAACAATAAATACAAAAAATTGAATAAAATAATTATTTATGGGAGGGAGCCCCCATACAACAAACATGATTTTTTGCTCTTTTTTATAGATAATGGTACGGAAGCCTTCGTGCTTCGCTGGGGCTCTAATAATACAAACTGTACCAATATAAATGTAACTCTGTTAATTGAAGTACACTCAGTTCTCATCGGTGTTAGAACAAACTAGAAGGAGCCCGGTTATAATTTTACATATTGTGCACTGAAACCATACTTGCAACACTGCAAACACTTGCATTTACGCACCATACTTCTAAAACAAAATGCCCAATTCTTCATGTTTTACCCAAAAGCTTGTGTGGGAATGATATTAGATAGTTAATCAAATATCGTACCTGACGAACACATCCCAATAATTAAAAAAATTATAATGGTAGCCCACAATTTGTAGTACATGAAAGAAGCACAGTTTAGAAAATATTATAATTTGTGGCAGAAGGTTGAATGACTGCCGAAACCGGGCAATAACTTGACCTCGAATTGAAACAATAAAGTGAAACTACACTTCTTTAGAATAGAGTCGCCTCAGTGCAGTCTGCGTTCAATACTCCTAACTTCTTAACTCTATGTACCTACACCGCACCGGATCCATAGAACCTGGTACATTTCTATAACAGCATTACCAAGTCCGCAGCAGTATGCTAAGATATTCATCAAGCTGCGAGCTGCATAATTGCATTATAGAACAACGCGCTTTGCCCATTAGCTTTATTACTTATCCAGATGTGCTTCTTGGTCAGTTCTAGTTAGACAGTGTTGCCAGATCCGTGTACTGTTTTGTTTGAATAGTGTCTTTTTTATTGTAACTCTGCCGGAAGTTTTTTCTCCTTAATTTGTTAGTTCGTTCATCATCCTCATCTTTAGGGCGAATTGACTGAAACCCCGACCATTTGGGGCCATCATTTTTAATATTATTTGCGAATAGTGTGCTTCCATGCCCTGAATGTAAAAAGGATCTTACAAAAAAGATTGGTTCAGCCACATTAGTCGAAGTGGCTGAAATCGGCTATGATATCACAATCATCATCATTAGCCGGAAGACATCCACTGCTGGCTGAATATTAAGTTCCCTTAAAGAGCGCGACTTTGAGCAATGAACCTCCTATACTGGGTGTAACTGAATACTTGAGATGATTTTGATACTTTTATTGAAAGTATCAAAATCATTCGTGCCAACTACGTTGGGCGCCGGCGATCTTGATAATTTCCAATAAAAAGATATTTTCATTTGCTCTCTTTACTCTTTAATAATAATCAATAAATGATGTACTTATGATGTACTCCAATTATGCTGATGAATTCAATTGCACCTTGTATAGTAGGAGGCGTACTGCGTTTTCCAGTTTGTAGTGACCACTCGAGAACATTTATTTTCCATCGTTGGTTCAGCAAGCGATGCGCCCTATCCATTGCAATGTAACTGCCTAATTTTGAGAGCTACGTCATGGTTATATTTTTTCCATAAAGACATAAACGATTCAAAATAGTTTCACCATATTTGTGAAATTATTCGTAATAGTACAAACACATACGTAATTTATATCTCATTAGAGGTCGGCGTCCAATCGGAAGGATCGCCTTTCATGTCGTCCCTTCATTCATTACGTTCATCGCGGTAATGGAGTGTAAACCGCCCGGTGAAATGGGGACAAACTACAAAACATAAGTAACTGTGGGTTTTCTGAAAATATATAAAATGTTACGCAGCGTACGACGTGTAGCGCAACAAAATTTACACTACCAAAGTCAAAGACAAAAGTAAAAAAAAATCGCTAACAGGCTAGTTTTAACACTTCTACAAGTCAAAATGACATAATAACACATAGAACACTTAATTTAACCTATTGTTCTAAGAATATAAAATTGCGAATAGCCAAAGAGTGGAACGCTTTGCCAGCGTCTGTATTTCCTGAGACCTACAACCTTGAGGTCTTCAAATCGAGAGTGAACAGGTATCTTCTAGGCAAGCATGTTACATCCTAGACCGCATCGTTCACTTACCATCAGGTGAGATAGTGGTCAAGCGCAAGCCAACAAACAATAAAAAGAAAATCTTAAGTGCTCAATGTCTATCAATGATTGCTGGTATCTACCCGCTCTCACAGTGCAGTCGGTAGTAGCTCTTCCCACTGAACTGTACGTTGTGGGTTCAATTCCCAACCAGAACAAACATTTGTGTGGTGAACATCGGTGTTGGTTCTGTGTCTGGGTGTTATATTGTATTCTAATTCTAAGTATGCATTTACAAACAAAAAAGTATATACTTAACTATATAAGTATTCTTTAAATTTTTTCTACGCCATATTTATTCAAACAACCACAAGAAAAATTAGACGTAACATTTTACTTAAGTCAAAGATTGTATTCGTTCCCGTTACAAAACGTAATAACACCAAACCTCTTCCTCCATTTATTCGAATCCCGCCGGAGACACGTAAAAGACGTTCCATAACAAATAAATGCAAATCTAATTCCTGTTTCGCAAACTTGAGACCTTAAAATTAAACGATATTAAATTCGCAAAAGCCTAAAATCTTGGCTCGAGCTTGTATTCCCTGAAGGCGCTTGTTTTTTAACCTTCCTGAAGCTCGAGACAACGTACAAACAGTGGCAGTATCCCTACTTCAAAAT
Organism: Ennomos quercinarius; assembly: GCA_910589525.2. Lineage (NCBI taxonomy): Eukaryota > Metazoa > Arthropoda > Insecta > Lepidoptera > Geometridae > Ennomos > Ennomos quercinarius. Next base: position 362,782 of record OU342496.1, read on the forward strand.
TAAAGATGAAAACAATTTATTTTCCTTTTTTCGGATTGGCAAGGGGCAAGTCTTTGATGCGAGAAGCGGACGGCAGGCTAGAGGCTTTCGTCCCGATTTGATAACTGCTAATTTGTCGTAGAACAAACATTTACTGTTATAAAAATTTGTAACAGAAAATTTTAATGTTTGTATAGTAATTTGTGTGGCTGTGCATTACAATAATATCAATAATTTATTACCTACATAAATAAAGGATAATAGATTAATGATTGGTCAAAAGTTCAGTTGTTTATTTGTAACTAGCACTTATTTGAGCAAACTGTACAGTTCGCAATATATAGTGTAAGTGAATTCACAAGCAGAAAATAAAGAACCACCCCGTTATAGAACTGAAACTTTTGCCACCAAACCTCCTACTGTTACTCGTGTATCCAGAACCAAAGACTTTACTGAATAATTTATCTGACTTACAAGGATTAATATGGCGCTGCGTTAAAATATCAACCCCCAGGGCTGTAGCTTAATGAATCGTTGTTTATAGGGTGAGTCCGCTAACTCGATCGCAGTGCATTTAACAGTGTTTAGTGGAAGGGGCAAGTGTAACGTCAAAGGGAATTTTAATAGAGGCTTAAGCAAAGGTAAATAATGTTTAAGTATTCATTAGCGTTGCTTCGTGAACTAGGGTCACACTAGGGTTAACTTGTTTTTAGATTTGGTACAAAAAATTGTACTCGCGTTAGGTAGGAGCATGTTTTTCTCTAATCTGTGAGTTTTATATGACTGCGTGGTGTGTGAATTTGATGAATTACTAAATCCGTAAATTAATATGAACGTTATGTAACTATTTAAATAATCTTTAAAATATGGAATGAAAAACAAAAACTGACATTTAGACAATCTAAGCTTCTGATGGATTTTGAATTATTAAAACCATTATGAAAAAGCAAAAATAAACGTGTATTATGATTATTTTCTACTTGAGAAAAAAATGAGTACTACTCACGAAATTATTCTGCCTATGCGCGGAAATTGCTTAGTTATATTCCTGTAAGTACCTAAATGTGAAATATGCCCTGAGATTACAAGAGGTTGTTGACCGATTGCTGCATTTAGAATGACACCCGCAAGTCCAGTCTTACCTGCATGTGAGGAAGACAATGAACATTTTTTCCCTTTCGAAGATTTACTATTCAAGTTCTTAATACAAACAAGTTCCTTACAAAATCTGCTTTTACTGTAGTGTCAGTTTCAGTAATCTAACGCCACATTTTCCCCCGATATTGGTTCTATCTCGCGACTAACGTCTCTGAAAATCGTGGAGAAGCCGATTTAAAATGCGCCGACACGCCTGATTGCAACATTTTTCATTGGATGAAAGGCGGGACCAAATAGGACGCACTAGGACTGGCTCCTACTGGGACGTACCAGGACACAGCGGGACAGACATCTCCCTACTACTTTTTTACGATGATGGTTTAAATTTTTAAGTCTGGTTTTGTAGTAAAGAGAAAATTTAATATAATCGAAAATAAAGAAAATCATTACACTTATCAATTGATATTTGCGAGGTTTATCTAGGCATTTATATAAATTCAAGTTAATGTCGTCACACTCCATTACAATGAATTTATAAATGAAAACTGTGCCTTCGACATTCGTAGTTATAAACCATTGCTATATTTTTCATTGTAGCGCTCATAGCGAAGCACGACTAGCCGTTTCTAACCGATCGGTAACTTTGATGGGTGACCGCTACAGCAAAAAGTGGTATTTATAACTGAGCGCTGCCGTGCTTCGGAGGACACGTTAAGCCGTCGGCCCCGGTTGTTGTCTTAAGACAGAAGTCGTTATGCCAAGTCAGAAGCATTTGGGTGGCCTATAAATTCTGACACCAGGGTTGACCACTTGCCCACACGAGAAGAAGAAGAAGAAGATTGTAATAAGTAGGTATAAGTTTAATTAAAAAATATCCAAAGTCCCTCCCCCCCTATCACACATTTTATACCAAAAAGGCTATGTAATAAAAGCATCGTCTACCACCGACCGACCGAGAGTAGCCCCCACGTTGCGAATGTAGCAAGACGAGCTCTACGAGTGACGTTATCGCGTATCCGACCGGATGCAGAACTTGAAATCTTGTGGCGCTTCTGAGGGAGGTATGGCAAATATTTTACGAGGAGAAAATTATTGAGGGCGTGGTTTTCATATTTTTTTGTTTAGGAGGAATAATTGTAATGTTCGCAGGTTCACCCGTGGTTCTTCATACAATCTTTAACACCCTATTTCAGTTCTTTATGAACACATTTTTCAAAAAAAAAACAACAAAAACCCAGTACCTACACTACACCCCTACTCCATAAAAAGAAGATGGATACTCTCCAACTTTCTAGGTCCAGTGTTTTGGGCCATACGTCTGTCAGCCAGTCAGGACAAAGCCATTTAATAGATAGAGTTGTGTGGCTCATTGGGTTAGCTTGATCGGGACCGCGTTTCTGCAGTATGACCAATACACAAAATGTCTAGTTAAGCATCAGCATCCAGCATCATGAGTCCATACGTTTCAACTGCTGGGATACCACTTACAAGTCTTCTCTCATAAACGTGTTGGTGGATAAAGCATTTCCCAACGCTCTTCTTTCATAACTGGCGAAAGTTATTGGTGCAGGGCTTAAAAGCCACACTAGCTCATAAACCACACTCGCTCATTTACAGGTTACTTCTCTACATACTACTTATAAAGTAATACAGCCCAATACAAACAAATTCTAACCTAACACGTAGATGTGAAATACCAACACATCACATTCAGAAGCCACGAGCGATAACATGAAGTCGTCTTTTGTGAAAGGTTTTACAACTGTTCCAATAAAGAGCTAAATAGTAAACAACAGGTTGTTGAATGTTGATCCAAGAAACTTGAAAGCTTGTGTTGTGATTGTTGGACCAATATCAGTGACTGTAATTATTTGGGTTCCGTAGTCTTGTAATATTGAAAAAACTGACTGTAAGTCCCAAAGTTCCGTATATAGGATACAACTTTCAGCGAGTGTGCAATTCAAATGCATGATTATGATTCCCCATTCCACCATTTGTACCAGACGTAGGTACAGCATCACGGCATCCGTATATGGTTGCCAATACCAACCAAGCGTTTTTTTCATCAACAGCCTGAAGACGTCCACTGCTGAACATAGACTTCCCCAGAGAGCGCCACCTTGAGCGGTGGGGAGCCGATAGATGAAGGAGGCGAGCAGCCGCTCTCTGGGGGAGGCCTATGTAACATTTATAATGCGAGAGGAAAAAGGATAGTATATTCAAATGTCTCATCCGCAGTAGTTTCATTTGGAATCAAATTACGACTATGTGTAAAAATATCCACGAAACCACTCGACCACTACCCAAAACGACGTGCCAAGCATTTTTTCACCATAATAGTGACAACAATATCACCCCTGCCCCCCTACCCACCCACCTACCTACCCACTTCCCCGGGATATGATATCACACTGTTTAGATATCAGATGCCACTACACGGAATCTGAAGGTGTCTTGTTTGGACACGTGGAATTTTTATTGTGATACTCTGTCCGATACCAGTGTTTAACTTTTTGTTTACATTTTCGAAAAGAATAAAGCTATCTCTGTCACGCTACTTAGTATAAATAAGATTCCATTCCAATCCATAAGCTGATGTCTGAATTTTTAACCGCCCCGTCTGTGCTTCAGACTGTTTTTAATAGTGAGGATGATGATGATAATAATAATATTGATGAATCAAAAACTTCTCGAAAGTGATCTGCTTAAACTAAGCGCAACACACACAATTTGCCGTGCGAAAAGAACATTATTACCTACGCGCCTAATGACGACAGCCAGTTTATGACTAACAACGTCATAATTATTTCCTCTTTTAATTAGATCTACGATATTACGTTATAGAGTCCAAACTAAACTATCAACAAAACTTTGAATAACAAAACGGTAAAAAGCGCGGTATGTCCGCACCAGCCATAAAACTGATCATAAACCTCCATACAAAACACTTCACGGCTCGCAACCAATAGAGCTATTCGAAACAATACAAATAGATAAAGCTAGTGGACACGCGAATAAAATCTCTACCGACAAATAGTCGCAGTGGACGAATAGTCGCAGCCGACGAATAGTCGCAACTAACGGTCGACGCAGATGTGTGGAGAGGCGCGATAAAATTTAACGACGCTAGAACGACCGTCGTGGTCGCCGTCTACGCCACTGTTGCTGAATACAGACAGACAGTAGTTAAACTTACGTGTTTTATTATGGCCTCAAAGTTTGTACTTAATTGTTGGGTTCATTTATTTTTAGGACAACGCATTGTGCTCACGTGTGGCAGTTTTACGTTACGTAGGTCATGCATTTTAGAAGGCGCGTCTCGTCGCTTGTGATGTAGTGTGGCGTAGAAGGACTTCCTGGAATTATTTGCCCGTATATATCCTGAATTTTGATAATTATGTTGTGCTGAAAGGTAGACTACTCAGCAAATCTGATTACAATGGTTTACGCTAATTTTAAGGGACACCAGCAAATATAAACTCTTTGGATTCAGTTATAATCTAACGCTACTAAATTTTTAATAGCACTAGAGAAAAACACAAGAAAAAAGCGTATAGGTACACTTAAAATATGTCGCACGAAAATAATACTTTCATATTTAAATAACTGTATTTTTTTGTTATTTTTGTGCCAATACAATGTCGCATGATTGCGATGGCCATCAGTTTCGGTGTCATTTACTACTTGTGTAAGTAGGCCGCAATATTCCAACAGTTGTTGACAAAACTTGATTCACTGCCATTTGAAGTTATGGTGTCACAGCTAGTGCTGAATAACCCTTACAATTTAGTTTAGTTTGGCCAAAGTTATTTGCGACACGTTTTTGGCTAAAAGTTCTGATTGGAGTTCTGCGACGTTTTAAACTGAGTTAGGGCGAGTAATTTTAGTTTTGTAGTTCGCCAAATCGTATTTGGGATTTAGAAATATATGCAAATAATGTTTGTTAGTAAAGAGTTTGTTATAGTAAAGTGGTTTGACGGGCGGCAAACATTCACAATATTATCTTAATAGACAATAATTGTTACCTACCAACCAAACATTCATAACAATTTTTCATGGACTACTACCAACTACTACAACGTCAACAATTAATTGTTGAATAAGCATTAGAAAAAGGCGAATAAAATGGGGTTTAAATAGCCTTAATAGCCAATTACCTGCATTAAATTGTATTCCGAATTAGGAAGGGTTAAATAAAAAAGCAAAAACCCTAAGATCTCAATTGCCATTACAACAAATTACTTAAAAGCACCATCTGTTACTAAAACACCCCAATATATATCAAAGACAAAGGCACGTGCCGCCGGCGTTGAACCCAAAGAACTCAGACGCGCGACCTTGCTATCTATTTCTTCCTCTCGGTGGATCACAAATCTGTCAGTAAGATCTTTATACGGCAGGACAGCCACTTCATTGGTCAAATTCAATTCACTGATGAATTTCAGTTCACACAGGTCCCTCGCTAAAAATAATACCTACATCTAAATCACTTAAATTGTTGGACATTGAAAATTCAAAAACCACGTGCTAGCCGTTAATTCCGCATATGAACGTTTTTAGTTATACATTGTTATGGTAAATCATCATACCCGTATGAAACTAAAATCAAAATTCAGCAGAAAATAACACACCCCAATACCACAGAAACAAATCCTCAAGCTAAAAGTAAGAATAAAGTTAAGCAATAAATAACTAAGACAAATAGATCCCCTCCCCCAATGGGAAGAATCTTTCACCACACGTGCCCAAGCCATCGCCACGTCTAATTCCTTCCTCTCCGCAGGTCACAAATCTGTCATCCAGATCGTTTTACGGTTGGATGCCACGTCGGAGGAGTGAGCATGATCACTGCAGAGGCGATGGGAATAGTAAATTGTATGCATTCATAAATATATGTAAATTTTATAAATTGTTGCGAATGTAGCCGTTTATATACAACTTGGATCGAAATTCACTTGGTAAGTTTAGTTACATCATCAACTATGGTGCTTAAGTGATAAAATAGTAATCATCATATGAATAAAATCAAACTGTTATTAAATTCAAGTTATTAAGTTAGTGTTAAGTAACGATCTCAAAGTTATTATAATAAAATGTAAATTACGTATAGCAACCGTTCGTTGACCAAGTTATATTAGTTATAATAATGTTATTGCGTTACCTACTAAAGTTTATAGAGAGGTATCGAAGATAGCGAGAAGACGTTACTATAGAAAAGTAAAAAGCTCTAATTGATGTTTTGGTATCTTCTTCTCGTGTAGGCAAGTGGTCACAGCCCTGGTGTCAGAATTTTTAGGCTGCCCAAAAGCTTTTGGCTTGGCTTAACAACTATTGTTTTACGACAACATCGGTCTTATTAAAATAAAAATGAAATTGCATTTTATATTATAAAAACAGATAAAAACATCAATCACCGTAGCCAATCACAGTCACTTTAGTCCAATACTTTTATGAGGACAAATAAGAAATCAGTCGTCGAGAGCGTTATTGAATCCAGATGCTGTGACATTACTTATCTTTAGTGATGCTGATGCACTTTATTTTATCAGAGACAGGTAATTTGTTCTGACGGTACTCATTTTATATGCACCCACATAGAATACTTCAATACTCCCACTTGTATGATTATCATTTTGCAACTATCATCAGCTTTTTCACGTTTCAACTGCTAAGAATCACAGCTACTTTCAAGAACTACTGGGTGGCGCAAAAGTAAAGACCCTATTTGGTTCAGCTATAACATTTTTTCTAAATTAGAAAACTAGATTTAGGTTTTTTTAAATGTATATTTGTGCCATTAAATTTCGTACCATTAGGATTTAAAGATGATGTCTTTTAAATGGTGACCTCCAGAGTTGATACACATTTGAGCCCTATTTATGACATTTTGCATAACTTGCCGTAACACTTCCTGCGATATGTTCGTTATTTCTTGACGAATGTTTTCTTTTAGAGCTGCGAGAGTCTGTGGCTTGTTCACATACACCCGAGATTTCAAAAAACCCCAAAGAAAGAAGTCTGGACTGGTCAGATCGGGTGATCTTGCAGGCCAAGGCAAATCGCCAAAACGAGAGATAACTCGGCTTGGAAAAGCGTCCCTCACTAAGTCCATAGTGTCGCGCGCTGTGTGTGCCGTAGCGCCGTCTTGTTGAAACCAGATGTGCTCCAGCCCCAATTCGTCCAAACTGGGTATCAAAAACTCACGTAACATGGTTCTGTAGCGTTCTCCAGTGACAGTTATCGCATTGCCTCCAGCGTCTTCGAAAAAATAGGGTCCGATCACTCTGTCAACACAGATGCCACACCATACAGTAACTTTTAGTGGGTGTAGAGGTGTTTCTTGAATAATGCGCGGATTATCAGTGCCCCAGAACCGAGTATTCTGCTTATTGACATGCCCTGAGAGATGGAAATGCGCTTCGTCACTCATAACCAATTTTGAAGGAAAATCATCTTGCAAAATGTCATAAATAGGGCTCAAATGTGTATCAACTCTGGAGGTCACCATTTAAAAGACATCATCTTTAAATCCTAATGGTACGAAATTTAATGGCACAAATATACATTTAAAAAAACCTAAATCTAGTTTTCTAATTTAGAAAAAATGTTATAGCTGAACCAAATAGGGTCTTTACTTTTGCGCCACCCAGTATATAATATTCAAATTTGAATTTTACAAACGCAAATTAAACAAAAATTTACGCCATTAAATATGTAATAGTAAACCATAGAGTGTTTTTTAAACAAAGACCTATTGCAATCTTTTTTCCTTCTTCTCATGTAGGGCAACCCTAGTGTCAGTATTTTTCGGCCGCCCGAAGGCTTCTGACTTGGCTTAACGACTATCGTCTAACGACAACAACCGGGACCGACGGCTTATCGTGCCCTCTCAACCACGGTAGCGCTCAGTTACAAATAGCATTTTTGACGCGGTCATACATCCAAGTGGTGACCGCAGCAAACGTTGCTTAACTTTTATTTACCGATCAGCTAATAAAAAATGGCTAGTCGAGCTTTGTACTAATGGTGCTACAATACAATACAATCAATAGCAATTACTTCCTCATACGAGACTAATAAACTGCACGACTCATCTCCAAAAGTAAACAATCATAACTTCCAACAAGTTCGTAGTCCTCCAGATGTCAAGTGCAAGTCAAGAGGCTCCTCAAACGAATCTCTGCCGCATTGACACTCAATAGGTCGGAGCAGTTTTAAGGCTAATTCATACAATGTTATTACTTCCAGCCGCGCTCCCTCAACATAACTTTATGGGTGAGAGTATAGTGATGTGTGCGAGAAGTCAATGAAATACAGATTATACAGGTATTTTTGAAATAAGTATATCGGTAATGATTTTGCTAGTGAAGAAATATGTACCTAATGAGTCAAGAACAGTTTAAAAGCTAATAAAGAACATACATTTTAAACTGATGTTTTTAACACAGTAGAACTTTTGGTAGCTGCATCACAGGATTTACATCGTTACAGTATATATATTTTGCAAGTGATGCTACGCTAGTACATCGTTACATGTTATTCTGTGATTATGCATAAAGATGCACACGGTTCTGAATTTCAAAATCGCGTCTCCACACAATGTAACCTCATCCTCACACATCCTCGGCTATAACTTTTATGTTCTTACAAAATTGACGCGTTTGCAAAAAATGGCACTTTAGGAAGCTCTTGGGACATCGTGACGCAGTAAACATACAGAAATAAGTTTTCGTCGAGCCAAATCATTTCCCAGTTTTAGCAGACAATAGTGTGGGGGGTTTGTGATTATTTAATTGATATTATTGTTCTGACATTTATTAATATGTAAAGAGTTATTAGTATGTAAATAAGCGTGTGGCATTTAAGAGTCAATATATAGGTGCATCAACTCCAAATTATTACTGTTGGTTTGATTCATACATTCACGGATACCGAATAACTAAAGCAGCAACCCATTCTTACTCGGCAAATGGTCAGCTCGTTTTAAGCTTAAATGAAGGTTTCTGGCTTGGTTTAACGATTGATGTCTTACAAAATATCGTCTTAAGCACGGTAGCGCTCAGTTATAAATATTACGTTTAGTAGCGGTCATACAAGTAGTGACTGCAGCGAACATTGATTAAATTTACCGATCGGACCTGTCGGATGCCATTACCTCACAAAGCAATAGATTATAGTCAATTGTTTTTTTCTCTAATCTGTGCAATAGATGAACATACAAAAAAGGTGCAGCTATCGTACGAATAACGTTCCTTGAGTTAAAAACTGCTAGTCGAGCTTTGCTATGAGCAACCGATGCAACAATGCAAAGTTACTACAAACGATTACCAATACTAAAAGTGAGGATGGGCCATGCCTGTATACCATTGAAGAAGAGTTTTTACCAAAACCAATGAAATATGTTTATGACGCTTTCAGTGTGCAGTGGCATTGTGAGGCTGCGTGTGTTGTGTGCGAATGAGATGCTTACCGGGATGGAATGCTCGTAAAATGGAAGGCTGAGAAACCAGTACATATTGTTGGTATTATGAGATTTACATTTTGTGTTCAATAAATTATTGTCATATTACAATGCATTTTTGCTGTGTGCGATAGTGCTGTGTACAAGGTTATTTGGCAATGTTTATGAGGATATAAATATATCGATAAATGTTTTATTGAAACAAAATGTATTAAAATTAACTGAGAGACGGTCATAGGCGGTATTATCGCATATACAAACATCACTTTTAATAAAAAAAACATGTTATCTATTATTGTGTCTTAAATGAATAAGTATTAAATTAAGTAACGTTACAAGAAAACCAACTAGGTCGTAGTAAGTTTATCTTCATTTTAATCTTACTTACAAAATGAACAGGCTGAAAACAAACACATCAAGGTAAACTACGAAAGGGTTTTCGTATTTGTAAAGAACTCAAAGAGCCATTTGGCTTTAATACTTTAGGCTCTTGAAATAAAATTCAGAAGCCTTTTTAAAGCTAAAATGTTGCCAGTCTCAGTTTACAAGTAGCTTGGAAGATATTTGCAACCAAATGGAGTTATTTTAAGAAATATGTAAAAGGAAAATTTGCTCGGAGTATTCTGCGCAAAGTTTTAAAGTAAACCTTGTAAATATATCAGTTTATAAGTGCATGTGAAATGTTATTAAGTTATAAAACGTTGAGCAGGAGTAATTTTACAACCACTTCAAATTGTCACCTTGGTTCGAAATTTCTGATTGGTGGCAAAGTTAAGTCGTTTAAACATTTATCTGCAACATAAGAAACTCACATTCACTTCTTTGCATTATACTCAGTTTAAAAAAATAAAGGAAGGAAATGTGTTTCATTTTTAAAAAAAATTATACTACAGGCTACATTTTTGCAAAAGTAAGACACAGATGTGTATATTCTCAAATCTGATCATTACCGACAGTGCGTTGCATCGTGCGTGTCGCTTGGTCGACGGAGCGCGGAGCAGTTGTGAATGGCAACGACGCGTATAGTACCCTGGAGAAAGATGTGTTTTATAACGTGATCACTTTTAGATTAGAAATCATGCTGCTTAATTATTGATTTGTTTATGGTGAGACTGACATACCCTAATGGTAAAAATCCTTACATTAAATAAAGATTTAAAAAAATGTGATTAATGCTATTGAGTTAAAGTAGGTATAATAAGTGTAATAATAAATAACTACGTCAACATATCGTACTCACTGCTGAGATACGAGTCTTCTCACACAAGGACTATACTTCACTAATGAGTACACTGAAAAAGTATGTGTAGTGTTCATGTTCATATTTCATTTGTATGACACCATGTCCTCTTTTGAATTCATGAAAATGTTGGTTTCCATGGAATTAAGACGTTTTCCTTTACTGGTACAAAAGCAAATGCAAATTCGGCTCATAACTTGAAAGTCATTGGTGTGGAGCTAGCAAGATTCAAATCCAGGCAAGTTGATTTTAAAGTTGCACGGACCACCACTGAGTCATGCGCGCTTTATTTTTACTTATTTTAGTATGTTTGCATTAACTGATGTGGGTAATAAATTAATTAGTCATCTGAAAAGTGTTTTGCTACAATGTGTTATTAATGTAGTATGAAATATGTAAATAGGGCGAATTCTGTAGTATGAATCTGGCATTCAACTGATCCTAATGAAGAAAAAATACTAAGTGTGACCAATTTCAATCATAGTTCGATCATGATCCGTTGATCACTTTATCAAGGTGATTAGAAAAGATGATGTTAAATAATTTGTGTAAAACTAAAAATAAATAGGTAGAGATAATATTTTTACAAATAAAACCCATAGATGAAACAAAACTGTGACATCACATACCATGCTAACAAAACGTCAACCGGCAACTGATAGCACGAGCGACACGTATCGTTCCAAAATCTCGCGTCAGCGCGCCGAGCCGTAAACAAGTGCGACAGATTGACGCGCGGTGCCGCGCCGCGACACGCCTGTCACCCGGTGACAAACTTTATTTTCGGGGAACGCGAGTGTGATGTCGAGCGATAATTGCATTGTTTCTTGCTTCCGCGATCAGAATAGGGGTTGGGGCAGCTGTTTACAGATTGGCATTTCCGGCGTGGAAATTTACTCAAACTGTATTTTATTTAGAAAACTGTTGATCCGTCTAAATGTTTACGTTATCATGATATTACATGTTACAGCGGTTCATTGTTAACTATGTTAATTTAAAACATTGCTAATTCATCAATCTTATAATTTATGGGCAAACGTGCTCCACCTTAGACAAGATCGTCACTTACCATGTGATGAGTTGTTGTCAAACGTACACCCATTTTAGCATACAAAAAAAATCATGCATAACTTCCAAGAAAAAGTTTTGTACGGCAAACTAAACGGAAACTCTACACATAGTAAGATATTCAGTAATCTGTGATACTACCATTATCCATGGAGCTTAAAATCATCATCATCATTATCATCATCAGCCTGAAGACGTCCACAGTTGAACATAGGCCTACGCCAAAGAGCGCCACTTTGACGGCTGCTCGACTTCTGCCACGGTACTGACCAGGGCGTCGTTCCACCTAGTTTGGGGCCGGACTACGCTGCGTCTTTCAGTTCGTGGTCGCCACTCGAGAACCTTTCTTCCCCATCAGTTGTTAGTTCTACGAGCGACGTGGCCTGCCACTGCCACATCAACTTCAGTTCTCTTGCGGATCTCCTCATTTCGGATCTTATCTTGCAAGGAAACTCCGAGCATAGCTCTCTCCGTAGCTCGCTGCGCGACTTTGAATTTACTCATAAGGCCAACAGTAAGAGACCACGCCTCAGTGCCATAAGTCATCACTGGCAACACACACTGGGTGAAAACTTTCGTTTTCAGGCTCTACGGTATTTTAGACAAAAAATTGCTTAAAACGGAGCTTAAAATAGTTCAGATAAAATAGTAATACTTATCAAAACCTAAAGTCCCCAGCTACATAGTTCTACTTCATTAAAAAAAAATTCATCGAAGGTGAAGTTTTTTAAATCATCACTAAACTGAAAAGACCACCTATATAGAACATCTCTCTCTTTCCATATCGCACACGATCTTCCAAAATGTTAATGATGTCGGCAGAGTTTTTACCCTTACTTTTTGTAGCCACTTAAGTGCACGGATTACAAAGCGCAAGCTGGTATTTTTTCTGAACGAGGAACATTGGCACATTAGACTCCATCTGGAAAGGTGTGCTCGAACACACATACGAAGTAAGTCCTTACTATCCGTATGTTTCGAATAATTTGATCAAATTTGAACTCTGTGTTCATGGCGCAGGATTGTTTTTTAATAACGTGATCCTGAAAGGTGCTGCAAGTAAATGACTAAAAGTGCACAAAAATAGCCAACATCTTGCCTTCAACACATGGGGTGCTTACCGGAATGCTTTTAAACGCCCCATTGAATGTGTTGACGTATGTAATTTCAGATTCTTTACAAAAAGCAAGTGTAGGGCGGCATTGACGACGTTTCGCCGACTCACAGTTTTTGTTGCATAAAAGAACGCGTTTCTAAATACTGGGGGAGATGGTATCGCAATGGCTTTTCATGCAAATGGTAATAATGCGATAAAAGAAGCTTATGATCCAATCGATGAAAGGAACTGTTCACAGAAACGGAAATACATAAAATTTCAATAAAATGTAACCAACAAAGAATTTATCGTGCTGAATGAAACCAGAATAATTATCAATATTAAAAAAAAATACAAATACAGACTTCATATAGACTACGAACAAACCACAAAAGCCACTGTAATTTGCAGATAATTACTACAGCATCATTATTCAAACAGCTTCAAATTCCCACAGAACCAGCGATAATGTAACGTCATAATTTTCGTACTGTTGCGGTTACGGGCGGAGAGTGAACCGCAAAATCTACCTTTTCACCGCAGTCTTTACTTTTGATGTGCTCTCTTGGACTTTAATATCTACATAGAGTGACGGTAGCTTGTTTAACGATAGCATTAGCCAGTTTTTATGGATTAACTTAGTTCAAGGTATACTGTAGTGACTGTAGTTATCTACTGATTCATTAATCATTGCAGTTATTTTAAAATTAAATAGTAAGAAGAGTTACTGATCCAAAACTATTTGACGGTCCCAATTTCCAAGCTCTTTTATGTCGTCTTTGATGGCAAAAATAAAATTGTGAAACTAGATAACCTAAAATTCGGTGGGCGGCTTCTGGTTAGCATTTTATATCACAATATTTCAAATTTAAAGTGTCGCTTTACGGAGTAATAAATGTGAAATCCGAAGTTGTCAATTTGGTTTTATTATTCACTAAAGTTAACATTAGTACTGTTATTAAGAGCGAAGTGTGGGATTCAATGATGGTGAAGATATAAATTTAGAAGTGATTTATGTTTATAGAAAGACTTCGAACTATAGATTTCGTGGGAATTAAATTTCGTAAGTTTACGAAGGTCTAACTGATAGTTGAGAGATGGGGCACATCAAATAGTTTCATGACGACCGATTTCCATACAAATGACGAAGCGAAACATCTAATTTGTAAGCTCTGGCTCATTGAGGAGGCAATATAGATGTAAATGTGATTTTCATTAGACATCAGCACCGCATTAGTGCGACGATACACGTTCCAATGATTACACTTTCTGCATTTTAATATACGTAGATACTATTCCTTTTTTGCTTTGATAGGAGCTTTAATAAGCTCACTGAGGAATATTATTACCATAGGAATAATATTGAGTTAATTCCAACAAAACACTTTATTTAAAAGATACAAATTATAATTTGGCCTTCAAACAGCACTTTATATAAACACGAAGATGATTAACTCGAAAGTAAAAACGTTAATACTCAATTTCTCACATAACAGAGACGTAAACATGTTTAAAAGTGCAGGACAAGATGTGAATGTAGTTTGCAGTGAAAAATCATTAGCCTTCATCTCTCTGCAATAAACGAACAGCACTCAATTTTGTAAGATTACGATTATGTTATCTATATTGCTTGTAAATGAACTCAACAATTGACGTAATCATGGCAAAACATAAAATTATCTGGTGAAATTAAGCTATCAGGGTTAGTATAAGATTTTTAACTGTCATGGTCACTAACATTACGAAAATACATGGTAAATATCCCGTAGGTAAACAATATTTTTGAAATCAGGGTTAAGGAGGTGCTAATGAATTATAAATGATAGGGTGGCTACAGATCGACAGCCTCTGTGGTAGGCGGTGGGTTCGATTCCCGGGGCAGGATAGGTATTTGTACACAGAAAAAAGCGCAAATAGTTGATCTGTTTCTAGGTGTTGTGGGAGCATGGTCCTCGTAGTTCCTGGGGCCCTAGACACAGGGAATTCTAGTTTTTTTTTTATCAACGATAGGCAGACATTTGACCACGGTCTCACCTGATGGTAAGTGACGATATAATAAGTCTAGGATCTATGTATGTGATCGTTCAGCGTTATTAGTTTAGTTTTTATTAGGTGAAGTAACTTTCTCTACTTATTTAAACTTACCCAGCACCCTTTAACGTAAGTAAAATTTTTAACATTACGCTTCTAAAATTCAATGATGCCATAAACTGAGTTGTTAAATCCACAAAATTCCGTCGTTAAAGTCATTGCACAGCAGCCAACACGTAGTTTAAAGATTTCTAACGTAGGTAGAACTTACTATTACTACCTACATCGTTATTTACGTCACAGACTAAAGTTTACTAAAAGTGGGTTGCTCTTCACACAGGAACTGGTACTCAATTCATGGTAGCAGACTTCAAAATTACAGGTTAGAAAGCTAACTCAACTGGTGTTAAATTACAGGATAGAGTGAGACCCGTTTTCACCGGCCTTTTACGGTGAAAAGGGGACTTTGTGAAAAAGTGGACGAAGAATACAGGTGTGCAGTTCGAATAAATTTGAAAAGCGGTGGCATTTTAATGCTGCCTATCTGCACAAAATAAAAAATATCATGTACAAATTTTTTAAGAGTTTATGTAGACAATGTTAAATGAGAATGTAGAAGGTATAAAGAAGCGTGAAAGAATAATTTACTTTGGTCTCGCGGCTTCAACACAGATTTCATTGTCGCAAGTCTTCACTGACTTCAAAACAAAGAATCAACATACTTCAATGTCTTGAAATACGAGTCGGCAACAACCACGTCAAGATTCGGTTATGAAAAGACGTTTTCAAGTCGGATGAAGCAAAGCTAATGTAAAATTCATTAGTCTTGCTGCTGAGGTATCGCCCTCATAAAATTACAAGCTTCGTTGAGCTGAGGGCTTTCTTTCAACGGGTTGTTTTTTAAAACGAGCAATAATAAGTCGGGCCTCACTGTTGAATGTTTCATGTGAATAATAACGTTCTACTACTTACTACGTATACAGATTGCTTTTAAAATTACGCTAACGTTTGGAAGCGATTACTGTAATAAATTATGATTAAGATTGTTAAAAATATTAAATTAAAGATTTCAATTTTCAGAAAACCCTACGTCATAAATGGAAGACATCCTCCATAATATAATTATAAGGTATCGTGGTTTGTCTTGCACGTTGTCGGTTGTCGGTCAGTCAAGTAGGTAAACCGTAAAAATAAATACTATACATCAAATAAAATTAGGTTCGATGGATCACACCGCATTTACAAATCATAAATATAATATGTTTATCTATTGTGATAAAACGACTAGAAATCGTTGAAATGACATAATATTTATTATCACGTATTCAGTGTTCAAAAGTCCAGGAATCAAGATTAGTCACAAAATGCTGTGTCTCTCAAAATCGTGTTCTCTATCCCGATATAGCTTTAACGCCCTAAATAGCTTTGTCTCGTCGCGTCGCCCACGTTTAAACAATGAACTATAAGAATGCAAAAAGCAAATCTAGACATCAATGCTTACTGTACCAGAAGACTCTAATCCATGCTTAATACTTACATAAAACTATATACACACATACTTACATATACTTACACAAATTTTAGTTTTATTAGTTGTTTCTCTCTCTTTGTAATGTACAATGTACATCACTCGTGTCACATGTTTATTGCCATAGATACATGTTTATTGAAAAGTAAATAAAATCAATACCGATCCCATCAGGCCGTAACCTTGCACAAATGTGAGCAGTTCTCTCGGGGGATGCCATGCAACACGCCAAATGCTGCGTGACTGAAATAGCTTATCAGATATTTTTTGATACCTAGTCGAGAATAAAATGTGAAATTAAAACAACGGTAGTATTTACTGGTTATAGTTATGAATACTACTCATGTTAGTTTCTATAATATTACAACGGTAGTGATTGTTTTATTTATTACCCGATGGTTGCATATAGCGCCAGCGTTTTGTTCAAGCTTCTCTGAAATTTTAAAAGTTCACCAGACAACACCATAACAAGTCTCGAGAGGGGGCCACATCCGCAGGTCTGTGCGTGACCGAAATTTTACGCCGTATTTTGCTGCTTCCTGTATTATCAGTTGCAAAAGTAAAAACAAAAAAGGAAATGTACCTAGAATATTTCAAAGTCTAAGAAAGAGCTTTTTTAAAGCGTGTTTACAAAACTATTTTTAAAATTTAGTATTATCCTTCAGGCCACCGATTAATTTACTAAGTATGTAGTGCAAACTCAATTCAATAAACTTTCTAAACTGAACAGCCTTTAAAGTAAACAGTGCCTTGTTTTAAACAGTCAACGAACTTATTTCAATTTCGCATTCGCGTAGTGCCAAAAACTAGTTAGCATTAGATTTCAAAATAATGCCCCGAAAGGCTTGACTCGTGGAGTGTACGCCCGGATAACGGCAATTGGGAGTGTTATAAAAACTTTTCTTTGTTTTATTCGCTCTTCGGTGGAGCCCTTGGAGCCTTTTGTTGAGATTCGTCCGGACTCTAAATCGTTTTCCAATAGTATTTTATATGTAATGGACAATAACACATGCCCCCAGGGCCCATTGTGAGACGCGCGTTATATTATATTGACGACTTGGTTGTAACGGGTAAGGATTTAAACGGACATTATGCCTTTTATTGTTTGTGAAGGATACCAAAGCCGTCGATAAGTATAAGGTACGTCTTGATCTCAACCTTTACGTTATTAAGAAAAATCTTACTTGCGAAAAACGAAAGTATTAACAACTGTATTATTTGAAAAGGCTACGAATACCCAATATTCAGATTATTTACACACAACATTTTGTACCATACAAGTTTTATAAAACAGTATAGATTTAGGAAACTGAAAAACTTTAAAAGAACAGATCTACTCCACTTAATATACCTAGCCTATAGTATAAAGAACTTGACACAGCATTAACGCCATCACACTACCCAAACGTTGTCATTCTCATAAATTACTTCCACAACACTCTATTTAACTGAGCAAGTCGTAAAATGCACTGAAATGGTATATTTCCTGCACGCTTTAAAATCCTTCCGGACGCAGTTATGAATGTTATATGACGACTGGGAATTACTGTCCGTCCATCAGGGGGCTGGCGGCGCCATTATATTTATAGAATTATGCTGAATACCGTTAACATCCAGTAAATTACCTTAAATCGTTTAGTATTGCTACTTGACTGCTGTGAGCCTGTGTGTAATAAATAGTTCGGCAAATTAAATTGTTTTCATTGACATAAATAATATTACTTCGTATTTTATTCAAACTTCTGCGGACATTTTGTCTCCAGTGAGACGTCACAGGCATGGTAAAGGAAGATTGTATAATGTGCGTAATTATAACTCCGGTTGGTTTGAGTATAAGTTTAGAAAATCATCTAGCTAAAGTAGGTAAAAATCTACTTGTCAAAGATCATGAACCGGGTTCAAAAATGTTATGTTATATAGTATTATGCTAGAATAAAAGTGAACTACCTACTTAACCATAACGCGTAATTGCAAACTATTTACGCTTACTTTACCAATCCGTGAGCTATAAAATCAAGTATAACAACATTGGGCTAGAAATAGTCGAATACGCCACTGAGCAAGCTGCTGTCAACTGCAGTATTGACGTTAACTGCACTATTGACGTTAACTGCACTTGTGGATTGATAGCGGCGAAAGGTTACACCGATTTTATTGTCAAAGCGGTTTGCTCGCGGCTGCTTGAGGGTTCGAGGGAAATTTTCAATCACGACTCGGCTAGTGGTGTGGTCGCCGGTACCGATCTCGATTTGACTTCGATGGTTGAGGTTCAAATGCAAATTCTTTTGGGAAGTTTCTTTGTTGGGCGAAAGTAAATTTATGTTCGGTCCCAAATAAATCGGGAGTGATTTACTTAGTGTTATACTTTTTGGAGGAAGCAAAAACGGTTCTATTTTGAAAATGTGAGTCTCAATCTTAGTTTTTTAATTTCACTGCGAAAGCTTTGTTTATAGTCATGTCATTGTGGATTCGAAACAAGACTTTTTTCTTTGTTTATTTTACACAGGGTCTTTCCACCCTTATTTCTAATCAGAATTAGGTAATTAACTTAATCTAATTTTAACGGTTGCTCAAAACAAGACTTGTAATACAATTACCTACTGTGTTCTCCAACACTACTCAGGTCAAGCTTGACGTTTATTGTTTAACGCTATAAACATTAGTGGTTTACGCGCTCATATCGGTTGTTTTATTCCTTTCTCTAACTGATTTCACAGTTTACACAATAGCTACTATGAAGTCTTGAAGATATTTTTAGTTTTATGTGAGCAAGCCTTCACGTAAATTGTGGGACATTAATTACGGTAGTAAACATTATTTGGGGAAAATGTGTTCATTTTCATTAAGTCAAAACATAAAATAAGAATACTTGAGAGCCACTAAATTATACGGAAAGTGTATAACAGTTTATGAACGCATTTATGTATAATGTGGAATAAAATAAAGTAATGTTATTTACTATTATGAATGATTTTATAGTTAAACAAAATGATGGTTTTTCAATTTAATAAACACAATAATTCCTTAGAAATAGATAAATTAAATAACTATAATATATAAAGTAAATAAATAAAAATGACATTACTTGTATTTTGTTTGTATCATTGTTTTTTTAAATGTTATTCCCACGCCAACAACAAGTTACACGCACCCCTCTCAACCCAACGAAAATCAGAAAACTGACGAGCGGATATTTTAACGATTTCCGTTCGAATTAAAGCAGTGCTAATTACCAACCCTCCCGTGTAGGGGTGACGCATTGTAGTTTACCAAATGTTGTTGTATGAGGTCTATTGGGGTGGCTTGGGTCAATAAATTGGCTTCTACGCTAACTACTGAGTAGTAACCGTACTTAATGTGCTCAAGTTATTAATCATAATCATCATCATCAACGTGTATTCCCAAGCAGCAACCAAGCGTAATGAACACCTAAAAAGCAGCTAATATAACACTTAACGCTGTTTTACAGCTGTTTAGGAACGTTAAAAAGATATTGTAGTGTTATAATGTCGGTTTAGGAGTAAGTATTCAGCTCTAACTGTATTAAGTCTGTATTAAGGAGTCAAAGTACGCTTAAAGTTCTAATTCAGTGTATGATAACTGTCATGTACAGCTTTAAGTTTCCTGTAACGCTTTAATCTCATTTAAGTATTAAAGCTGTACAATAGCTGCATTTTGCATACCATCACTTACTTAATACAGCTTAGAGCTGTATTACGGTGGTCCTCAAATCTTATTTCTGTATTACGAAGTAGGCAAACTCTCTTCTACAGCTTCTTTTTATGGTGTAATTGTACACCCTTTTACAGACAATAGCTGTTTAATTTCTGTCTTTGAGAGTAATAAACAGCAATAAAAATAAATGACGCCTATAGTACAGCCTTAATCTGTATAAGCCAGAGTCGCCATTTGAATTATTAATGCATTTGTATGCTGTATTTCGTGATTGTTTTATAAATATGTGGAAAAAGCGAAAAAGATTTGGTGCTATTAGAAGAAAAATTGAACAGGAATATTTAAATATTACAAATTACCAACAAAATGAAATTACTGCCGAGGAACATGGAGATGCAACAGATCAGATTACCTACAGTCAAGCGTCAATACCGTCGACATCTAATGAAAGTGGTTCCGTAGAAAATATTGTGAATGATCATAGCCATATCAGGTGTAACTTATTAGCTTTACCTTCTGCAACTGATGACAACATTTTATCATGCAGCAGTTCAAGTGACGGCGAAAGTGAATATGATAAAACTTTATTATTTCGCCAACAAATACAAAATTGGGCCAGAGAAAGAAACATAGCTCAAGTAGCATTGAATGATTTAGCTGCTATTATAAGCTTAAGATTTCCAGGAATTTTACCATGCGATGCCAGAACAATTTTAGGTACTGCAAAGCAAATAGAAATTAAACAGATTCAAGGAGGTGAATATTGGCATAACGGCCTAACTAAATCTTTACAAAATATATTAGAAAAATGGGCTGACGTTCCGAGTAAAATTGGTTTGAATTTCAATTTTGACGGTCTTCCAATATTTAATAGTTCTAATAAAGAATTTTGGCCGATTTTATGTACTATATTTGAAAGACCTGATGTAGAACCGTTGGTGATTGGTATTTATTTTGGTGTTGGAAAACCAAAGCAAATTGACGAATATTTAAATGATTTTGTAAACGAAATTGACAACCTAATTAAAAATGGAATGTACGTTGAACAAATCAAGAGTAAAGTATCTATAGGAATAAGATGTTTTATATGCGATTCTCCTGCGAGAGCTTACATAAAAGGTAAAGAATTGAAACAGTAGAATATAAGTAAATCATTATGCATAGATATAAAAAGATTGCAATTCACTTAAGTAATGCTACTACTTTTCTTTCACTTAATTAATGAACTATGAGAATAAATATATTATTCATAATATATTTATTCTCATATATATTATTCATATAAATACAAGTCACTTTGATAATTGTATATTCATTTATTTTTCAGGTGTATGCAATTTTAATGGAAAGCATGGATGCTTAAAATGTGTGACCGTAGGAGAATATTCACATACATCCCATACAGTAATTTTTCCTGAAATGAACTGCCGTCCGAGGACTGACCAAGAATTTCGTGACAAGAAGTATGGACCTCACCATAAAAAAGACTCACCTTTACTACGATTAGGAATCGATATGATTGAAGACTTCCCGGTAGCAGATTCTTTGCATCTAGTCGACTTGGGCATAATGAAACGTTTACTAGTTGGTTGGCGCAATGGTAATTTTGGAAAGTACATAACTAAATGGTGTGCCAGAGATATTGAAACAGTTTCTAATTTTCTTTCTGAATGTAAATTGCCATCTGAAATTCATCGGTCAGTGAGAGGACTAGATTGTCTTTCCCATTGGAAAGCATCTGAATATCGATCATTCTTGCTTTATTTAAGCATTGTTATACTTCCACATGTGATGTCGCATGACGCATTATGCCATTTTTTGACGTTTTTTTGCGGTATAACAATATGTACTAGTAAAAACTATGTTCATTTTCTTCCGCTGGCAAAAGAGTTCCTACAGTATTTTGTTGAACATTTTAAAGACTTTTACGGAGTAGATTATATTACAAGTAACGTTCACAATGTGGCTCACATAGTAAATGAAGTACAACGGTTCGGTTCGTTTCATACTTTCAGCGCATATCCTTTCGAGAACCAGCTTTATTTAATTAAAAGGATGCTAAGGCACGGACACAAACCTCTTTCTTGCTCAAGTGGTGAAAAGATTTAGCGAAGATTTAGTAGCTTCAGAAATCGTACAGAGCAGAAAAAAAATCGTATTTAATGAACCCTTTGTAAGCACTAACAATAAAAAACTAACTGCACTACATTTCAAAGACTATAAACTGTCACCAAAATCGAAAGATAAATATTTTTTATGCAACGATGGTCAGGTTCTCGAGGTAAAGAAAATATATATGCTTGAGAAGAAAATAAAAATATGCGCTCTTATAATTACAAACTTAGCAGAAGTTTTTGAATCACCAATAAAATCGTCATATTTGAATATATTCAAAGCCAAATTACAGCATGCCTCTGGGCAAATTGAGACCATTGTTAATCCTGAAGATGTAAAAATGAAACTAGTATGTATAGAACATAAAAACCAATTATATTTTATACCCCTTTTGCACACAGTTTGATACAGAAATAAAATTCATTCTAATATTTTATATCGATTTTTTATTTTTTATCAGCTTTCGCTAATAGAGTCATACAGATACAATTGCAATACTCATTGCAAAGTAATTTTTGACATATTTATCTATAAACCGTGAAATTTAAGTATAAGGTTCCGTTTGTCAGGAGAACCATGAACATTAACAACTTTCACTAAGGGGCCTACTTAAGATCTTGAAAAATAAAATAGCTGTTTCTAACAAATTAGTCGAAAAAGTATTGATATAAGTTAGAATGTCATTTATTGTAATCGAACAGCTGGCTTGTGAATATGAGCTAGAGTTAGTCCCAAAGTTAAAGATGAATATTTAATAAATCGCTTCACTAAGGACCTAATAACTAATAACTAAAACTTCACGGTTTATACAGGGTGTAAAAAAGAGTGTAGAAACTTATGGAAATTGTGTTCCTCGGGGAACATAAGTCAAATAAAAAAATTCACTTCCTGAATTTTACGTAAGTATGTTTTCAGAGGAAAATTGTTTAGTTTTCATTTTTAATTAACTAAGTATTAAAATTAAAGGCTATAAAAATAAGTTTTAGTGGTTACTTATGTGTTTTTGGTAAGTATTAAACTAACATACGTACCTACTAAGTAAAAGACTATAAAATAAGTTTTGGTATATGTTTTGTCTTAAGGACAATCACAGTCACAAGATTATGTATCTTCTTAAAAAATAGGGTAGCTTAACACATTTTTTTCCATTGCTTCATTCTTATAACATACTAAGTAAAAGACTATAAAAATATGGTAGGTACCTATATGTTTTGTCTTAAGGACAATCACAGTCACAAGATTAAATATCTTCTTAAATAGGTTAGCTTAACAAAATGGTTTTTTCATTCCGTCAGTCTTATAACATAAATTTATATAATAGTTTAATTACTACTTTGTCTCATAAGAAAATCACAGTCACGAGATTACGTGTGTTTTTAAAACAACTTAACTCTACGTTTTTGATTTAGATAGCTAAACAATTTTATCACCTATTAACAAAGTGATTCTTCATTTTCCTCTTGTTCACTAGGTTCTGCGTCATTTGCTATATTTTCAGAGCTTTCTTCGTTCGTTTCCATATCATTTTGTATTTCCTCTTGTTTTTCGGCGTTTTGGTTTTCTTGGCGTGGTACAGTTTTTTTTGTCCTTATTCTTTTTGTAGAGGCTCTTTCGTTCTTATTTAGTTTCCTCTTGCAAGAGTTTTTTAACACAGACTTGAAAAAATATTCGTTATCAGTCAGGGTGTAAGTGTCATCCCAGGACCTTACAAGTTCAAAGAAAAAATTAAGGAAGTTTTTGTATTTTTTCAATCCAAATTTGGTCTCCTCGCTCATCCTGCTCCCCCCTGTCCAAGAGCATTTACACAAAAATTCCCGAGTTAGAAACATGTCTAGTATTTTATAGGCGCATGTTGCCCCTTTGCCTTCTGATTTTGGACATACAAAAGAACATTGTGTTAAAAGTTTAATTTTATTTTTTTTTGTCCAATAGGAATGACTCCATCTTCTCTAGGTCTGAAATACAGTCAATAGGTTTTATGATGAAAGCTTCACTCTCAAATCTATGTTTGGATTCGGCCAATGAAACCACATCTGCATTTCTGTTCAGATCCTGCTTGGAAAATCCATCGTCTAATTGTACCGATAAGCTTGCCAATTTATGAAAAATTTTTTTTTGATTACTTTCCAGAATGTTTATTTTTTGTTCTATATTATATTGATTTTGCAATATTTGTTGTAGATACTGAATAGTATTATCATTATTTTGCTGGGTTTCAATGGGAATTTCAGTTTCAAACTCATTGTGCAAGGTTACCATGCTGCCCGAATTCGTTTCGACATCTGCTTCATTTTCAACGTATTGAACAATATATTCCGTAGTTGAAGGGTCCAGATTGGGACGGGGTTCGAGTATTTTCGAAGCTGATGAAGTGGATTGATGTAGAGTTGGTTTCTTAAAAACCTGAAACCAACCATAAACAACATAAAATAAATATTATCAAAAACATCATGAAATGTTATCAAAACTGCAAAATATTCATACGTTTAACCGTGGAATACAGAATGTAAACATTTCAAACAGAATATTCCTATTGAATATAAAGCGCGCCGGTGCCGAACCACGCGCTATACCACACTACTAATCAAAATAATGTAAAACGAAAAATATACAAACCAAGTGCTCTGCTAAAGCGTTATAATTCAAGTTTTCTTTTTGACATTGCACTTTACTGTTTTGTATTTCTCTGTCGGTGTCATCCGTATCGCTTCTTTCAAGCATAAGTTCTAATTCTCTCTCTGCTTCCGAAAAGGACGATATTGAGTGTCTTTTTACTCGACACCTTGAGGCTGACCATCCAGTTGCAGGCAAGCAATTTTCATTCATGACCAATTTGCGCACATCTAAGCATTTTTTTGGCCATTTCAAAATGCCATTTGTTTCCCATAAACTGGGTACAATGAAAAGTAAACTTTTCCCTTTCTCCACTGTCTCCACAATCTTGAACGGCATTTTTCCTAAAAAATAAATAAATATGTAAGTACTTATTATATAAGGGTTTTTTAAAACAAGCTTTTATTTTTGCCTTAATTATTTTTCACTCCATGGCCTAACATTATTATGTAATTTACAAGTCTATACAAAAATCTATTTAACTAGTTCAATCAAACAACATGAAGGTAGTTTCTATTTCAGACTGATCGATAACAGGTTACTAGTTGTGAGGCTAAAAACGCTATAAAAAAATTAAGTGAGCCTTGAATAGTTAGTAATTCAGAATACACTCGCCAGCCCGATATCAAGCTAGCGGCTCACTTAATTCGGTTATTCTACGATAGCCACATAAATTGCATTTAATATAAGGCACATTCCCCTCATTGCTCGCACATTCATTTCATGCACCTCTGCTCACAATTGAAGCTCATTTACCCACTCACCTGACGTTCACAAATAAACGCTTGTAAAAAGTTTTAGGATACTTTAATAAATAATATTACTGCCGAATTCAATTAATTTACACGAGATTTACAATAAAACATCTAATAGTTTTAGTTTTGTTTTACCTAATCAGTGTTGCCAACTGAGCTACTACGAAATATGCTAAATCGATGTTTAAAAAATGCCAAAAATATGCTATTTTTTTTAAATATGCTAAAAAAATTGGCCAAATTAATTAAAGTTAATAAAAAACATACAGATATTTTGTTCGTAGCATTATTCCAAGTTTTGAAATATGAGTCGATAATCTTCTTAATCTTGTGACTTGATTGGTTCTATTGCTTATACAGATTGATGTAATAAATTGCTTTAAACAATACTATTCAGCAATAATGTATCACTTATAGAGCGTAGGTACCTACTGTAAGTGCCTATTGTAAAATAAATAAAAAATAACTCTTTGAACTCGGGCATTTGCTTCCAGGTTCACACTGTTTCTGCTTCCAATTTCAATTGTTTTAGATAAGTAATGAGTAATTGAGGATGTTTTTTCTCACTCAATTCTACAGAGAAGAGGGAGAGAAGAAATATTGTTTGTCTATGGTATCCATCTCACAAAACTAAACAGTTTTATTGGAGAATCCCCTAGAAATCACAGAAAAGATTGTTCGTTTCGTGTTTAAATTTTAAAGTTTTTTTGATTAATTAAAAATATGCTGCTAAACGACAAAATAATGTGCTAGACAGAAAGAAAATATGCCAAATTTACCTTGAAAAATGCTAAATCGGCAACACGAAAGCGAAAATCTAAAAACGGCACGCGGCGTGCGCTCTTGACCGCTACTAAACGAAACAAAATATTATACACACACAATCTCATCACAATCTTATGAGTACTCTGTGTACCTTCCTCAGCCACTTGCAACTCGGCAATATATATCCATACCTTACGAGTAAGGCAGAGTGAAACGTTAAATATTTTATTTTATGAAAAAAAGAGATAGCGATAATACTGTAAGGACTTCGCTTTTGTTTACTTTATAGAGTCAAATAAAACTGTGTGTGTGTGTGCACTGAGAGATAGCATCGCAGATTCGTAAACGAAGATTTTAGGGTTTTGTAGAAGACGCAGTGTTATTGTTATTATAATATTCATAAACAAAAACTTATAATTTCCCAGATGTAGAAGGTGCATTGTGAGAATTGATGAATTGCGCATAATTATGTTTTGGACTGCATCACTTTATTTATTTCTTTACAAATTCTAGGACGCAAATCTACAATAATTGCTCTGAAAAATAACTTTAATACTTACTTTATTTTCTAAAACGTGATGTGATCTCTAAGTGCATTTTGGTTTTTCACTTAATATTACGTATCCCTAAAAACAGTCACAGGTTATGATCGAAACACTGCTATGCAACATTAATAGTAAATTTATTCGTTTATACAGCCCATCAACCGCTAAAAGCTGGATAATAGTATCCGTTACCTATATAGTACAGCTAATAGCTGTATAAGACCATCAAAATAGAATTTAGGCTGCTTAGCAAATTGTCGCCATTTTACCAATTACAAATCGAAGATTACGAACATGATTACATAAAAATTAGACTAATGTTTTTATGATTATCAATATTTTCAGTTTGTCCAATAACCTACTATATACCAATGAGACTCTACGTCCATTAATTCAAACATTTTTAAATTCTAACCTATAAAAACCATATTTACTTACCTTATTTAATATCTCTTCCCTGGTTATTTTGCTGGCGCGTTTATTTTTTATCACAAAACATATATATGTCCACAATAAATTTATTTTTGCACGATAATGCACTGTATCCTGCGCTTATTGAATCTCCAAATCTTTAAACACAACTAGTGTTTATAATAAATGTCACTTTGATAAATATTTTATAATTGAACGCCATTATTAAAATATATCTTCTGTTTCGTTTTAATTCTTTTGTAACTCTGTTCAACAGACTTTTTACGACGTAAAGCTGAACAAGTGAGTTACAATGTAGTAATTGGAGTGTATTGGTTTCCTTTTACACCATAGTACAGCCGCAAAACAGCTATTATGCAGCCTATTTTATGCTTATACAGCTACTGTACAGCTAATATAACGCAAAACGCTGTATAATTTGTGCCCATTTCAGGGGTATAAGGGCTGTATAAGCGCTTATACAGCCTTTATGCAGCCAAGAAATACAGCATTAAGAGTATAAACGAACCTTAATACAGCTGTTATACAGCTTGTGATGCTGCTTGGGTTAGTCTACTGCTGAACATAGACCATAACAATAATCACAAATTAAAATGTGGTTTTATAGGCTTCTTTTGTATTAATACATTCTCCATCGTGACAATGTATAGTAACAATGTTATTATTATTAGTTACAGTACGAGTTCTACAAAGCTATCTAACCACTATTACCATTCTATTCTATGTGTTAAGTACTTTTTCGGAGGTCATAACACCAATTGGCCAATCCTATTTTTTGGCGTCCTCAATAAATTTCATCGATCCGGGATTATGAGCTGCCTTCTTATAAATCCTGAGCGCGGGTGGCACGTCCGAAAGTATCGCAACTGGTATCGGATATAGGAGGGATTGAGCCCAAGGGACGGCTGGTGATTGCGAATGATCGATGGGAAGCGATCGACATAATAATATGGCATATACAAGAAGTACACATAATTCCCGTCATATGTAATACTTCTTTATCGTCTTTGACCGCATCACTTAGCATCAGGTGAAGAAACGCGACAACTCTATCTTTCAACTTGGTGTCATTATTAACATTTATAGCAAACAGCACTATAGAAATGTTAACCAATCCATACATTTTCCAATAATATGTAACATAAACTTTTTCAATATCAGTGATTGAGTCTACAAACTTGAGACCGTCCCATTCCTAAAATGATTTTAAACTTTTTTGCTAGACTGTAAACTTTTGCTTGCCATTGAATAAGTTTTGTCACATCCACCGATGTACTGATATACCTAAAAGAGGAGAAAAGTAGAGAAAGTCTATCTTGGATGCAATAAAAGTCAAACCTCGCATCGCTTTGTCCTAGACACCGGAGATACGCTCGGTGGTTTATCGAACATAAATCCCGAACCTGCCGCGATCCCGGTCCGATACAAATGCAACACAATTGAATGGTTCCGGAATAGACGCCCTAACAACGCGACTAGTGGAAGACCACTGAACAACGAAGGATGATTTTTGCTTTGGAAATGGTAGTGGATTGTAGTATAAGCTCATCAAAGACCAAGATACAATACTAGGTTTTATAGACGCATGCCACACTACCTACATACATTAAAAAAAAACAATTTGGATGCATACTATTAGCCCATAAAGATGCTCCAGCCCACTATCAGGTAGCATACCCAACATACTGGCAGCATTGCCCCGTTGAATTAAAATACTGATACGTGGTGCCAGATACGTACCAGCATTTTGGTCACACGTCGCATCGACCATACATCAACAAATTGCTATTTTATTTTAGCCTAGATATAAAAAAGTTCGATACTAAAATACTATAATAATACTTTTTCGTTAAATAGATTTCAATATAGACTAGAGTTCACCGAGCGAATGTTTCACACACATTGATAAGCGTTCAGCAAAGATACATCGGTAATCATATTTTTCGAATTTGTAACTTTTTTGATGGACCTAAACACTACTTATAGTGTAGATAGATAATCAAAACTCAAGTAGGCATTTATGTGCATCGCAGGGCAATTACTAACATACTATGTTGTATGTTCTGGTATAAACTTGCAAAACTATATTTAATTTATTTTTATTTTGCTGCGACACGCCGTAGTTTAGAGTCACATTATTTTCATATATCTGCCGTTTACTGTATATCATTCTTATAAACATGTCCAACCAAGAAATCCATGACAATAATATCTTAAGCGTCATTTACAAATTATAGGTACTTTATATTACTGTGAAGACATTACCTAAATCTTTAACGTCTCTATTTCTTCGAATAAGATAATTATTTAAATGAACACGAGAGTTTGGAGCATAAAAGTCATAATACTTATATTTCACGTTTATTAGATTTCTCGTTTAAATGCGATCTAATCATGGCGTCCGACATTTAACACTTTTGTAATGTGAGCGAGAAAAAAAACCAAATGCAGGGCAGCAACTGATTGAAAAGGTAAGTTAGAGGTTTCTAGAAATAATATTTATACATTTGGTTTATAGTGATCCAGTACGGAGCATTTGAAAATATTGTTATGAAATAAGGGCATCATGTTGTTAGCCATACGTTTTCATTGCTGGAACCCGGATCTTCTCTCACATCAAGAAAGTGTAGGAAGCTGACCAACTGCGAGTGAAAGATGCAATGTCCTAGATCTATTAAGTATAATATAACTAATATGCTCTGTGGTTTTAACCATATAACTTTTTAAATGTGATTTTTAACAACCTATTAGACCTGTTGGGGGTTAAATTTTCTATTTATTTGCCTATTAGCTTTACCCCGTTTCTTTAAAATTAATTAATTCTCCAAACACGTTTTAGGCCCAGCAGCTGCTTATCCTCTGGATGGTTTACGAATACGATATGTACTATCTGTCAGCTGAACTTACTTACTCGGCTTATTATGATTTTATTCTTATTTAGAATAAGAATAAAATTAAAGACCACACAACTAGATTTTTCTTCAAATCGGATTATAAGACTACATAGTGAAATAAACAAATTGTAATAATATTTGCATGTTTACAACCATTCTTACTTTCCTATCAAAAATGTTCCTAAAACTTCAATTTCTACGTAATACAGTTAAACATTTAACACACCAATAATAACAATAAACCCTATCAACACCCCGATACACTTCAATAAAACTTTATCGCCACTAAAGTATATGATACTGACGACGGATCAAATCAAGCGTCTGGTTCAAACCAATTTGACTTGAGAGTGGATATTACGATTGAAAATGTACTAGATCGTTTTTATAAGAACAAGTTTTTCCTTCATTCAGAACTTAATTTGAGTCAAACGATGAAATTGTCTATCAGTCCGTGATACACGAAAAGTGAATAATTATTGTAACGTCAATAAGACGTCGTGTGTAATGAAATTATCCTGCATAAAACATAACAATCCACAGTTCATATAAATTATAACTTAACTATACCAGACAGATCAACATACTTTTTAAATAACAGATAGTAAATAAAAACAAAAGAAAGTAGCAACATTTTATACTATGCACAAACTTTCCCATTAACGTCTTGTCTTATCAGAAAGAAAACAAAAGAGCATCGCCAGCACAATAATGAGCTGTTATTTATGCAGCGGAGATTTGAATGCCTAATGAGAGGAGCGTAGGTACAGTTGAACTTTAATAAAGTTGCGTTAGAGAAAAGAACCGTTTATAGGAAAAGTTTTGTATCCTTGGGGTGACGCTATAGGGGAGCGGACATTGTAGATGAGGACAAAAGATTCGATACTTTTGATTGTAAGTGCGTTGTGGAAAAGAAAGTTTTGATTGCTACATAATATTAAGAATATCTTTAATATTGAAAAAGAGCAAAAAAATACATTAATGGAGTTTAGCACAATTCTATATTTTCATATTTTGATAGGTGTATTTTAAATCATCATGATACCATTACTGATTGTGATTACCAATCTGTTAACCTGTGTACCGATAGTTTACCAAAATATAAATTGTGTATTAGAATAGAATTTGTTACTTACATAAAAATGTTGACTTAAAAACCACACAATAAATATTACAGAATACAAAAATATAGACACATGAAGGCAACAATATAAATATTGACATTCAGAATCCGTTAAATCCTCTCCATATTGACAGAAGGCTGCGTTTGTCCATCGGCTACGAACAAATATTGGTCGGTATCCACGCGCCCACCACATTTTCCGTTATATCTATAAACGTTGACAATAGATCCACGACTCACAATAAATTACGGGAAATATTTGCGAATCAGACTTAAAACGCGTGAAATCCAATGATTCATAATTAATGTAGAGCTGTAGCTAAAAGTATTGCTGGAAAGCTTGGATGTTTTGAATGTAAATGAGTCTCATTTCTTTATAGCTCTGAAGTTTAATACAGCCCGTCATGTTTCTTTGAAATTTTTCGATAATATATAATAACAAGAATGCAAAGGTAGTAAATTGTTAATCGAGAAAGTAATCGTAAAATGAAATCAACTTCATTTTGCCCTATTTCTGCTAGTTCAACTATTCTCAACTTTAGTAGACGTGAGCTAAAACTGAAGTTTAATTCCATATTTTCCGCTAGCTGTTCAAATCAAAAGCTTGTTGATTCATGAATCAACAAACATATATCAAAATCTTACCTACTTGCCCTAGATTATTATATAAATATTCGAGGAAAAAAACAGCAACATTAGATGGAAATCAATATTATTTCCAACCTGTAGATATTCAACATAAAAGTTTCGTTTGCATTTTCACAATACGTTCCCATTATTGTAAAGTGCGCTCACTGGTATTCGCTAATAGCTTCACTAGCAGCCGTGGCGTGCGCGGGGGAACTAACCAAGGAGCTATCGCGTGTTCGCACCTCACCACCGACCTCGGTAATTGAATTCTTTTTTACCAGCTCACTCGTTCAACTTTTTCCTTATTGCATTAAGTTCGTAATTCGTATTGGATCTGCGTTAGATATTATATATGGTCCGCCTGAGAAATATTTTATGTTCTTCTACAGGGTATCATTTTGATCACATTTCAGCGTCTATAGCCAAAGATTTCGCTTTGTTTCGCTTTAGAACTGTCTCTCGAGGCTGCTGGAACATCCGTTAAGTGCTTGGTGGCAGGTTCTTAACTTGAGATTGGTATACAGCAAGGTGCATTAGAAATTATTAGATTACTTTTAATGTAAAGAAAAATTTGAATCACGAGCAGAATTTGCACAGTTTGGACTTGCATCTATTTTGCTATAGTCGGGACATGCTTTTCTTAAGTTACCGTGACAAGTGAACCCGTATCACCATGCTATAGTTAACTCACAATGTTGAAGCTAACTGTTCAGGATTCTAACCCACGATCCACGGATTGTAACACAAGTCGACCAAAGTAACTACTGAGCTATTATCACTTCAAACAGCGTATGTTTTGTAATTTTTTTTTTTTCAGTTGAAACTGAAAATTTTGGATTCACATTGAGAAATGAATCATTATGGATAGGCAACGTTTCTAGTATTGCAGATGTTCGCAGGTGACTGGTTACCCCCTGCCATCAGGTAAGCTGCCTGCTTGTTTGTACTCATAATCATCAGTTACAATTTTTTTTGTATTTTGTACGTTAGCCATTTCACGTTCGGCGTTGTCATTTTCTAAAATAGTATTTCAATAAGTATTTAACAGCTGACTTATATTTTTTATTTGTAAAGACTACATCTAAATTATATTACGTATATCTATGTACACTAAGCCTAAGAAAACAAAATAAGTGAGTAATAAAAAGTTATAAATAGAAAACCGAATTTAGGTCACTATCTGCGGGTAGCGTGCCCAAAAAGCTGGCGACATTCCCTCGTTGAATTGCTAGGCTAATTCGTTGGCCGAGGTATGTGCCAGCCCTTTGGTCACGCGTCAGCTCGACTAAAAAATTTATTATGACAGTATTTTAAAAAATATTTCTGTTTTTTATAACCATTGTATTAGTTTAAAATTATATTCTCTTAAAATGATATTAAAGCGGTTTCAGCCTTTTTTTCGTACAGTTCATAACTCATTACAAATTCTGTAACAAATCCTCAGTTTTTCTTCAAACCAATGTTTTCCGAACGCCCTCCTTAAACAAAGCTCAAGACTGCTAACTTATTCATATCCGTACAATCATCGATACAAACTGTTTCCTACTTTATTATTCTCACTGATATCTTCAATCTAAATTCAACCTTATTCCACATCTATAGGATTATTCTTTCTTAAATTAGGTTGCAGAAATTCGGCACCTGTGACCTCATACATCAATGTAAAAATAGGAAGGTTTAAAAAAGGCTTATTCCTTCGTGATATGGAAAAAGATACTTTACGAAGAAAGAGTTTTTCTTTTGTGTTGAAATATTTGTAGGAGTATTTCAATAGGTTGGGGTTACTCAAAGATACTGCTGTGCCTGTTGCGTGTTCACATAAAGCCTAAATAGTTTACACACTATACTTGTAACTATTAATATTCCTATAGATAAATCACTTACCACCGCTTTGCCAGTTATTCTGCCGCCAAGCAGTAGTGTGCAAGCACTACTGTGTTCCGATTTGAAGGGCATTGTAGTTAGTGAAATTACTGGGGCAAATGAGACTTAAGAACTGATCTCACAGTCTAGAAATCCTTTTTAGACTGTGTGATGTCTCAGGATGACGTGCGCAGTGCGCAGTGTCACGCGAAACTTTAATTTATATTTCCGAGTGTCACTGCAATCTGTAATGGGCGGCCGTGGCGCTTAACACCAGGTGAACGACTAGCTCGTCACGTCATTCAATTACATAAAAAAAAAACTTAGAAGCCGAGGACAAAATGACAAAATTCAAAATATATTTAAAAGCGAATAACAAAGTAAAACTTGTATCAGCAGTAATAACAGACGATGCGGTCATACCATCAATACACTAAGTCAAATTAGTAACGGTTGCGTACAAACTATTAAGTAATCTACCATAATAGACAAGTAAAGTACCGGCCGCCCACAGTTCCTACTCTGTAGGCGGCTTATTGCCCAAGCCGAGGAAACCTCGCGTCGTCTGTAATTAGCCTCGGAACCTTTGTCTAAACTTTTTAAGGGCATTATCGTAATTAAGTCATCCAACTTCGGAGCTGGGACTTTTAGTTTACTCTTAGCTTAGCTATTAGTGGATTAAAGACTTGATGCTAACCAATTGATGTAAATTTTGTGTGTGCCTTCTTCAATGGCGTAGCCTTATTCTTTTGGTACTTAATGATAATCAGAAATATTTTTTTATCCATGAATGTCTTTGCCAGGAGGCTTATTTATAAAGATCGGTAGGTATTTTATATTTAATCTTGAGTTTTTCATAGCTTCTGTAAAAGACCCGTTGACCCGTTGTTCGTAACTTCACCGTGTTTCATCCTATTAATCATGTAACATCGCAGATCGCATCGTCATTTTCCATCAGGTTTGATTGCGGTCAAATGCGGGCCTATACAGTTATAAAAAAATGAACAGCACATCAGCTTTGTTTAAAATATAGGTACAGTTTATGACTTCCACTCTAATATTGCTCAATTCAACGGAATGGTAACGCGCTTTCCTAAATATCGAAAGTATATTTCCGATATAAAAATACGTAACAATATCCCACAGAAACCGATATACATTCTAACTTCCTAACAAAGCAAGGGCTCGCTCCCTTCCCAGTTAGAAACAACTTAACTTCCTTAACTCTTCAACACGGTCCAAGTATTACACAAACAGAATTCTATTTACTGACCCTTCCGAAACTCACACTAAGTTTAACGTTTTATTTACAAAAATGTACGGAAAACTGTATTGAAGAGCATTACAAATAATATTTGAGCATTCAATATTTTATATTTCTCAGAAGTTTGTTTGAAGAGCTAACCACTCTCATTAACATCATGTGGGTTTGCTAACATTAATTGAAATTCAATTTATTGATTTAGTAAGCTCAAAGTCGCGCAGCGAGCTATGGAGCGAGCTATGCTCGGTGTTTCCCTGCGAGATAAGCTCCGGAACGAGGAGATCCGCAGGAGAACTAAAGTGACCGATATAGCTCTTAGAGTTATTAAGTTGAAGTGGCAATGGGCAGACCACATCGCTCGTAGAACTGACAACCGATGGGGAAGAAAGGTTCTCGAGTGGCGACCACGAACCGGAAGACGCAGCGTAGGCCGGCCCCCCACTCGGTGGACCGACGACCTAGTGAAAGCCGCGGGGAGCCGATGGATGCAGGAGGCGAGCAGCCGCTCAAGGTGGCGTGCTCTGGGGGAGGCCTATGTTCAGCAGTGGACGTCTTCAGGCTGTTAATGATGATGATGATGAATTTATTGAAGGTGAACTAATGTACTTAACACATTATGGTCTAGATCTAGAATCTAAACCCTGACACAGCACACAGGTTATTTTCAATGCTTGAGCAATGTCTATAATGAACTCTTACT
Source organism: Ennomos quercinarius (assembly GCA_910589525.2). Classification (NCBI taxonomy): domain Eukaryota; kingdom Metazoa; phylum Arthropoda; class Insecta; order Lepidoptera; family Geometridae; genus Ennomos; species Ennomos quercinarius. The sequence continues at coordinate 398,657 of OU342496.1, forward strand.
TTCTTTATTCTCCCTCCCATTTCATGTAGGCTTCTAAATTGGCTTAACGAGTGTTGTCTTACGACAAAAGCCGGAACCAATAGCTTAGCATGTCTTCTGAAGCATGTAGTTGTGAATACCGCTTTTTGTAGTAGTGACCTATCCAGCTATCACTAGGTGGACCGAAAACCTGGTCGAAATCGAGGCACTTACCTTCAGTAGAGATGTGGTCAAACGCTGATCCAATAACAATAAAAAAAACCCTTGGATATAGGAGGCAAGTAGCTGATCACAGTGGCGCTCTATGGGGGAGACCTATGTTCACCAGTGGTCATCTTCCGGCTGATGATGATGATGATGAAGCTATCCAAAAAGTGACCGCATTCATCGTTGCTAAAGAACAGCTACTCGAGCTATCAGCACTACAAGTAGAAACTAAAATTGCATAACTAAAGTAAGCTCCTCAGCTCCTTAGTTCGCACTTATCTCTCTATAACTAACTATTATAAACTGAATAATAAATAAATAAATAACGTACTCACTGAATCGCATTCAAACATTAGTGCAGACGGGCATAAAGGTAATGATCAAGCACTGAAATGAGTAGAACCCGGTACTTATTGAATGGTCTCATTTCACCACACTCACTTATGAAACGTTTTTGTATCAAGAATAGTGGCTTCATCGTAACAATCACGATTTACGAACACTATATCACTTTATAATGCTGACTCAATTAGTGATTATGACAGTATGACGACGTGAATTTTATATCCACTCGATATTTGTGCAACAATGTCTTCTATGAGTGATAAGCTTACACAACAGCTGTTACTCTTGACAATCTGATTTAGACTCTATCTGAGTTAATTAACGCTTAAATTATCTTTGAGAAGGTGATGTCATTTGCGGGCAGTCCTATTAAAGTTGGTGTAAAAGTTTTACAACAGGTTGCTTCTCGCCATTTATTGCCGTACGAAAGAAACATAAAACTGAAATTTATCAGCAGTTAGTGCCTCGAGGTAAGAACAAAAGAAAATGAAGGCCGACATGCTCATAAAGAAGCTTTTGTTAATATAGCTGTAATTTTTCGCTCCGCAAAATGTCTATTAAAACTTAGTAAAATAACCTTCATCAACATGAAAATTCTAATTTCAAGTTAACTTTAGATATCGTTAAAAAAAGAATTTCCTCTCACTACAGTATGTACCAAGAAACACAAAAGACAATCTCGACAAAATAAAACATTTGCATTAATTCTCCATTACCGTGCAAACCAATTCACTCCAGGCTCAAAAGAAGTGCAAAAAAACATCGGCACCCACACAGAACCTTCGCAAGGTCGTTCACGTAACACAATCAAAGTGCGTTAACCCCTGGACACAGATTAGGTCTCAGTCTCTACAGATGAGGATTCAGGTTAGAGAGTATTCAGAGCTGTGAAACTTTATGAGTCGGAAACTGTACCGCTCCACAATACTCTTTGTTCTGTATGACACTGCACCGCTCTGCGGTAACGGATATGCTATCTCTTAGCTTACGTTTCATTAGGAAAACAGCATAGAGCATTGTTGAGATAACACGAATGTTTTATTTACTTTACTGTAAAACGACTAATGAGTTACACTAGTTTAAGATCGTGGAATTGATTTATTCCAGTATACATGTATAGTTAGTTCATCATCATCACCAACAGCCTGAAGTCGTCCACTGCTGAACATAGGCCTCCCCCAGAGAGCGCCACTTTGAGCGGGTACTCGCCTCCTGCATCCATCGGCTCCCCGCGGCTTTCATCAGATCGTCGGTCCACCGAGTGGGGAGCCGGCCTACGCTGCGTCTTCCGGTTCGTGGTCGCCACTTGAGAACCTTTTATAGTTAGTTACTCGTGCATAAATCCAAGTTTGGTCAAATCCACCTTTAGGCGGCAGCGAAGCAAGTTCCTGCCTTTTGTCTTCGTGGTTTTTTTTTATACACACGAAAACTATACATTCTGGAAAACATCCATTAATCCAGTAAAATTCAAATATTGGTTGAAGTTTACTATTTTTTTCGATGATCATTTACCACAAGCCTTCTTTAACATGATGGAGAGGGTGTAGGCCATACATAACCTACCACATTAGCCAAGTGCGGGTTGGTGGATGACGCATGTTATCGAATTTTGTGATCATCACGATGTTTTTCTTCGCTTTTGTAAGAGCCGAGTGCCTTTATAACCTGTCTAATAATTCCATATTTCTGTGTTTCAATAATTATCATTCTATCTTCTCAGGTAAAAGTAGCACAATACTTAGGAACCAAGTAAGGAAATCAAAGCCGTGTGCATAACACATTTGGTATGGATACTCGAGGCCTGTTTTTTGCTCGATTGCTGTCAAATAAAGTTTCGAGCTGAGCTGACAGGCTATTCCAAAAATGGAAACGAGCCTTAGATAGCTGCGTCAGGTTGTAAAGGCAATAAATAGAAATAAGGAGAGAGAAACAACACGATAGAAATTTACCGGCGGGGCGTGTTAGTAGCAGCATTCGGCGGCATTCCCCAGGGCGATGCCTTCGGCCCACTTTTATATATTTCATACACTTAGACCTTTCCTGTCGTATTCGACTTTCACCGCAATAAAACTGACGATAGCAATAAATAAATAAATGAAACCGTATCGGCCGTTAACACTGAAATATTTAATAGCAATAAACTTGTCTCGAAAGTCTCGAGTGGTGTCTAACAAGTTCTTATTCGATTGTCTTTTTGTAAGACGCGATAGCAATCACCAACAAAGCTATTTCAAACAAAACGTGTTTCAATACAAGTCTAACACATAATAGTAACACCTTACTATTTATTTCGTAATTTAGTTAAATGATGACCCTTATTTCTATAGGCAAAGGGCACATAATACTTTAATCATGGTCCAAATTTTGAAACAAAATCATTTGAAGATTGTTGTCATGTTTCCCGATAAACAACTGCAAGTACCGCCGTAGAGAATTTTAAAATACAACTTTATTATCTTGAAAATGAAGACTTACTATTTCAAAATGCCAGTTAACCCTCAGAAAGTAGATGTTTTTGGAACGTACCTGCAATAAAAGAAGAAATATTAGCATCTAACATCATCAACGCACAGATTTCTATATGAAACTCAATGAAACAAAACACTTATTGTCCATGCGATGGACGCAATAAAATGATAAGTATTCATTACCGCAATACGATAGTGTGAAGAGAACCTTCTCCAGTTTTGTTTGGAAAAGCTCTTGGATTACTTATTTTTACCATAAAAATAAAATAAACTAGTAAATACCCTTTTATTACGTTAAACTCTTGACATAAAATAAATTTTAAAGGTATTTAGCTAAAGTATCGGTTTTTTCTATCATTATTCATCTATTTTCTAAAATATTCTTTAAAAAATTCTACGGTTGCTTATTTTCTTGTATAGCTATTTTAATGCTAGGAGTGTTTGAGAGTTAACATGTCAAAAGTAAAGTCTGACGTCTTCCAATTTACTGGCCTTTTATAATATCTACAATCACTTCGTTACAAGCTTTTAGAAATGTTAGAGCTTACTTACTTTATCAATTTCAACCATAATCAAAAACAAATTGATTCCATTAACAATCTCGAAACAAACATGAATCTGTCAAACGACTGACTTTAACACCTTCCATTAAACTGTGAGCCGATAATGATAGCATTCACGTTATTAATCAAACTTTAGATTTGTCACTTTCACCTGAGCCGATAGTGTCGCATTACCCCATATCTCGAGATACTGAGGACACTCACGGAAACTCTCCGGTCACTCGTCGACACTCGGACACCAGATAAACAGCTGCGTGTGAATTATTCACGAGTGGAGAGAGATATGGCGTCAATCTGTGAATGGATGTCGTGTGAGGTGTCTCTGAGACGGTAATGGTAATGTATTGGTGTGTACTACATTTACAGGAGTGTCTGCGAGATAAATGAATGACCAAGTAGGCGTTGGACGTAAAATTGATGTTAGTGGTTTTCCTGGATAAGAAAACTATGTGTTAGATATACAAACCAATGTAAAGTGTTTGACTTTCGTTATTGACATGATTTTATTACAGACAATTTAAAGAAAAATTTAAATAAATAGAACGCTGAGCTGAATTCCAAACACATGCAAAGCATGTAAAGGAAAACAACTAGCATACACTGTTTACAAAAAGTAATCATATAGAAAGAGCCAAATGACTAGAATATGTCGCCGAAATTACCAGAATTTGTCACTCACTCCTCCCTCCCTCGTAACATCTGTACCATATGAATATTTTCGTACATCAAAAAAGTGCTGACAAGCTTTTTCATATTAATATATTGCGGCAGATATAATCATATTTCAAGCGCTTAATCTTTCAAAAGACTGACAACAATAAATCATGATCTCGCGATATAAGAGCTTATTTTCTATCAACGCCATAAAATTACTTCGGTGTGAATTACAGTATGTAATCTCAATACGATGCGTTTTACGAGTAAGTTCACAACGCTGTTAATCTTTATACACGTGCTAACATACCATCATAGTAATATACAGTTGTCTTCTCTATAAAACTCATAAAACTGTGGTTTGTTAAGATTAGTGACTGATTAGTTTTCTTTCTTCTTTTACTTAATGTTTCGTAAGGGTTCATTATTTTGCCGCACTCTGCTATCACTCTGAAAAAATATGAAGCTGTTTTTCAAAACACAGTGAAAGTTTTAGTACTGTATTCATCTTCCAGTGACATTGCGAAGATGGCGCGGCGGACAAGTGAAATATAAATATGAAGAAGGCTCCGGATGATCCCGGTTGATTGATGTATTGTCTGCGGCACAGATGATCTTGAGGTTGCTCGAGGCAAGTAATTTAGAACCCAACTCAGAAACATTTTATGAAAGGTTTACTACTATTGATTATTTTCCTACAGCCTAAGAATAATTAGTTCTTACGGAATTTAAAAGAGAGATGAAATTTGTATTTTACGATATAAATTATTGTATCTAGTTAAAGTCAGCGCTAAAACTTCAAATGTCAAAAGGGTTATGACCACCGCGGCGAATCTGTGGTTCAGCTAAAAGACTATGAAAATTGCAGAAGATCAGTGTGTCTTTTTTCAACGTCACAACCAATCTCAAAAGTAAATTGAAGTATCAAGTATATTGAAGTATAATAGACTGCATCTTGAGACCCAACATTTAAAAGCTATAAATTTAGAAAGGGAAGGCCCAGTTAGAAGTTCAGGCACATTTCGACAAGCACACAATGGCGATATTCCGTTTATAAACCACTGATACACGTCTCACCTACGCGTTTCGAAATAGGCATTCTAACTTACCGAGTGTTATGTTACGGAAGGAATATGGAATTACAGACTACTGTACTGATTGGTGGCAATCAGAGCTATATCAGTGTCCTACTTGTTAAGGAGTATTCAGTAACCTATCCTTGGAACTTTTTTCCGTGGAAGCCACGATATCACAAATTGTGTTCCTCGATATCCTTCAACAATTTTGCCCTATTCATGAAGGGGTGATTTTAGTTTTTAAACTGCTCGTATTAAGACTATAGTAATAACAATATCATCATTAACATAAACCAGTTCAAATTGTACAATAAACTTTACGTGTTTCATTACAAACTTTAATTAAGTAATATATACAATCTCACCAATCGATTTTTCATTAGGTTCTGATGATACAACATAACTGCCAGTTAAGCCCTGAACGTAAAGCTCGACTTTGATGAAGGTTAACAAGACAGGACTCTAGTAAAGGTTAACTCAATTTGTCTTGACTAGTTGACAGAAATTTGACGAGTGTACTAAATAACAGACATTCAAATGAGTAACTGAATGTGCCTAATTTATTTTGCCTTGCAATGTTAAGAACTAACAGATATTTTTGATTGAGACTTTTTGATATTATATTTTTTGATTTTAGATTTTCGAAAGCTAAAATTAATTAAGAATCATTATGCGTTCGTTAATTTAGTTCTTCAATAGTGACAATTAATGTTTTTTTTAGCTCGTACCCACTAAAAATAGTTATATTTTGTAATTAAATAAAATTACATTGTATCTCTGACGTTACCGGTAACAGTTATCATTAACAGTACTAACGTTGTGATTTTAAAACACATAAAATAAATATGCTTCTTAATAAAATAAAGATCAAATTGTAGTAAGAACAGATCATCAAAGCCTAACAATACTGAAACACAATAATTTACTGACACAGATAAAATATGCCAACCTACTTTCCATACTGATACTTTTATCTCAATCAGGCACTGCTAAAACTAACAACAAAATAGCTTTACTCCATCGAAATAGGCACGTATTCCAAACAAAGCCACACACGTGACAATTATCCTACTAGGAACACAAAGAGATCTATCTATTCTCTCATATACGGACAAAACATACCGAAAACATAACGAAGTGTACCAACGAGGAGGCAGCAGGATTGTCTAACTGTCAAGCTAGATAGCCATTCACCTAAAATGTACCAAGTAGAGGGATAAAACACAGATTAAACCATAGTCACTGCACTGGGCGGACACCAATTAACTAATTGTGCTTGTTCGTGTACGAGTAACAAGGTTTTAATTGCGCTTGACATGTTAATAACCTCTATTGAGCGATATATAAAATGGACACAGTGAATCAATTAATAACTCAAAGTTGAAAAATGAAACTCTACACAGATTGCATTTAAAGCTATTTTGTACGTAAGTACTTCTTATTTTTAAAACGTTTTGGATTTATGTTACAGGGTTAGTATTCATAATAATTCATAATTTATTTATTCAATAACAATTTTTACACTGTGTTTGAAATTTACCTAAAACTCTAATCACCTATAATTAAATATAAATCAACAGTATAATTCAATATTTAAAGAATGATTATTATGATAGACTAAGCCTGCAAGCAAGAGCAAGTTCATTGTACGAAAATAGATCGCTGTTGGAAATATTTTATAATGCAATTAGTGTACAAAATAGCTACAACATTATTTAAAACTGTGGATTTTCTGGCATTATTTTGACCAAATTAAACATTTTTGGGTGGTAATTCTGAGAATGAAAGATAGTAAAGCCAGTGAAACCATGAAGGACAAAAGTACGTAAGGTCACTTTGGTTAACAAAACTTGTACCTATTAGAACATTTTCAGCAGCAGCATCAAAACTGACAATAGTAACAATAATATTAAAAACAATACTAGGATTCATAGCCATTCAAGTACTTAACTGTAAATACAGTTACAGTAGTGTGGGGCATAAAGAATATGCTTACTGCGTATTTCACTAATATTACGAAAATGTTGCATTAACTTAACCTGTAATTGGCTTACTATGGCTACATTTACTAGGTGGTAGGACTTTTCTGCAAAGTTCGTCTAGGTAGGTACCACCGCTTTGCCAGTTATTCTGCCGCCAAGCAGTAGTGTGCAAGCACTGCTGTGTTCCGGTTTGAAGGGCATTGTAGCTAGTGAAATTACTGGGCAAATGAGACTTTATGATCTGATCACTCAGTCTAGTAATCTGATTACTAGACTGGGTGATGTCTCAGGATGACGTGCGCAGTGCAGTGTCGCGCGAAACTTTATTATTTTAAAGTTTCGGGTGACACTGCAACTGTTATGGGCGGTCGTGTCACTTAACATCAGGTGAACGACTTGCTCGTCACGTCATTCAATAACATAAAAAAAAAAAAAAAAAAAAAATATCGAATAATTTTGCTAAAATAAGCTGTTGGTTTTCCAATAAATGAATAAATAAACTTAAACACAATATTGTACACAACAAAGCAACTAATACAGAATTATCTATTAGCTACAAATTGTTGGTTGATTAGTGAAGCCACTGTAATTAACAGAGCCCGTTCAATTCTATCCTTAGGTATTGTGAATTGTTGATTGAATTCAATGCGCTTCGTTGTATTAGTAGCGGCTAATTAGACGCGTTATTCTATTAGGTAGTGGATAATGTGTGAAGTTTATGTTTTAAGTTTAATTGAGCTATTTCGCTCTAACCTCATTGACTTTGTCGGAATGTAATTACATACTTAATAATCATCTGAGTCTCTGTGTGTGGATCACGTTTTGATGGATATTATAGATGTACTTGTATTTATTGCCTTTTAGATTTTTATTAGAAGCTAGAAGATTTTTCAGTCTCCATAATTTTGTTATACTTTTCAGTGTGTAATTACTGACATAATACTAACTATTTAATTGGATTTAATCACAATAGTATTCATTTACTCTTATTATCTTGTTTTTTTTTTGCCTGAACTCAATACTGTAACATCACCTTTCACTGCTGATTTTGATTTAGGGTTACCATTTTGCCTTGAAATACTTACTATTATTAATCCAAAATTAAGACCACTAAAATCCTTTGCATAAATATCAAAAGTTACGTGGGTGTCTATAGAAGTCATTCGTCTTAAATTTCATTGTTCCTGATTCAAGATTTCTACAATTGTTTGTTTATCAGCAGTGCCTTTGTTTTTTGCTTGCAGATTCCTAGTTGCTCGATACATGACATGGAGAAGAGGGACCCCCCGGCGATACCCTCGCAGTCGCGGGACCACCGACATCGCACACCCACTGCGATACATTGGACCTTTATACGAAATTATTTTATATCTGAACCTTAATAACCAAGAACGTGTTTTATTTCAAACGTAAGAAGAAAATTACTCAGTATTATTGGCGTCTTGAATGGAACACACGTGGAGTTAATCAATGGAACCAATCAATTTGAAATGAACGCCGATTGAGATGGTATTTCTGATGAAATTTTCTGGTGATAAGCTACGGGTAAACAAATCATTATGGCTTGTTTTGTACGTACTTGTTACTATGACAATATTCATAAATAGCTATTTGAATATATTGTAAGTAGCTTAGTATTTACTTGAGGTATAAAAACGTAATGCAGCAGGTAAATAAAAATAAATGTGACATTAAATCTACTTGAATTACACCAGTCAAAATATTTCTCATAGTTGTCAGATATTCACAATTCATGTAGAAATGAATGGCCATAGTTTTTATGCTATTAGCTTAAAAGAAACGATGTAAAATATACCCAAAGATATTGATACAAAAGCCGTTAACGATGACAAATGACATAAAATCTATAAACATTGTAAAGGTACCCGTATCCCGTATTTATATAAACCTCTTCCGATTTTATCGAATATATTGTTCTCGGTATCCCATGGGTTGTTTTCATATATTCCGGACCCCATAGGCATCGTATAATACATATTGGTAGAGGCACTAGCACAGGGTACTAGAGATATAATAAAACGTGAATATGCCGGAGAGCCAGAGCAAAATATATGCAATGTGCAACATATATTTTTTTTGTTTGGGTGATAACGTCGGCAGCGGTAGATTTTTGACGTCAAAATTAACATGACTATTTATATGATGAACTTACGACATTTATAACTATGCATACCTATATGTACAGTAACATGCATCATCTGTGATGTATAAGTATTCAGTTATCACTCTGACTGAAGCAACATGCGGCATAATTGAGATAAAACTTCACTGCAGGTAAGCTCATTTAATCTCTGCTTAAATAATGGATCATGAATAAATAATTACTTGTAATTATTTACTATTAGTGAATAATTATAATTTATTTATTTATTTATTTAATCGCACACAAAATAGAATGCAATCGTACAGCTACAAAATATTAAGAAAATTATTATTATTGTTCTAAATTAATTCCAAAACTATGTATGCCTAATTGCAATATAATTTATTGATTATACAAAAATACGCTAGAGTTAGTTATACATTATTATAGATATAAATAATAGATAATAATTTTAGTAATTAATACAATGGTATCATTATTAAGCCCTAGCTACATTTACATAGAAATTATCGATTTCAAAATATTTAATTTATGTACTAACGTTTTGTGAACAAAACGTTAAACACTGATAACATACACATTTTATATTACTGTTGATAAATTAATATTTCGTGATATCATCAAATTAACATAAAAAATAAATAATTGATTAACTATTAAACCGTAGTATGATTTTTATCTGCCTCTGAAATGGATACAACTCCAGGTGAAATATATCAATGTCTCTGTTGGAGACAAGTATATCATTGTATTGGCGACACATTCTGACCATCGGGTTATAATAAGATGTATTGTTAGAGAAAACTCGTAAAGTAAAAATATTATAATTACGATTACGGGTCCTAAACCGCGTATTAAAATTTAAAAGGGAAAGTAGTAAAGGGGAGTCGATATATGAGTAAATGATTTTGTACAACAAGGTGAAGTCACTGTATCTGTAATTTATCTTTAAACTTATTGCTTTATTCATGAACTCTAAATCATAAAGTTTCGCGTGACACTGCACTGCGCTACACAGTACACAGTCTAGGAATAAGAGAGATCAGGTAATAAAGTCTCATTTGCCCAGTAATTTCACTAGCTACAGTGCTCTTTAAACCGAAACACAGTAGTGCTTGCACACTACTGCTTGGTAGCAGAATAACTGGCAAAGCAGAGGTCATGACATTAGTTTAAAAATATATCCAAAAAAGGCGAATGGCATACAGCCGGATATTCCTCACACCTCTACAAATACAACAGACGCTCCATGCGTACAACAGTTGCGATTGCACAGACGATAGGCCAGCCCGAGGGGTACAACATGCGAGCCCAAGTTATAGCAGACTTGAGAACAGCTCGTGGAACTTGGACCGGTGTGTTTGGAGCACTAGTTAGTTGTGCTATTCGTCTGGTACATCGCATCGGCTGCGTTGAGTGAGATAGCCAAAATTTGCGAAGAATTTATAGGGAGGGTTTGTTTACAGGATTCCAGTGATCGGATTGAATTAGCTACAGATCTCGGAGCATTCAATCTACTGATACCGTGATGCAAATTAATATTTTACTACTATTGTACACACTGATCAGTATGGCTATTTATGTAAATGCAACTCTATATTTTTTTAAACAGCATGTTTTGAAGTTTCTTTTTTAATTTAAAGAGCGCCCACTAAACTCAATGAGATACTTTATTCTGATAGAAGCTTAGATCATTTATTTGGAAAAATAAGCTAGATTTTAGCTTTACACGTGTCATATGATATAAGAAACCATTAGCCTCCAAGAAGGCGAAAACGGAAGCAACGGCTGCATTGTAAATAAACGTAATATGAATATACATGCTTTTGTTAACTCTCTGAATGATACAGAACCCCACAATCCCAAGCATAAAGTTCCTTTTGAAAAGATCTAAATGATTTACAGCATTTTTTGCGCCAAAGTTCCGGGAGTCAATAGTGTTTTTATTAGCTATGACATTATTATGACAGCGGTATCACAAAAAACTTCAATGTGTATTGTCAACTTTTTTTCTAGACAAGATGAATGATTTGGTATTGAATGAAAACGGAATGTTGAACGATATAAATTGGATATTAGTATTCAAAGTAGTAGCAAAGAATACTAGTTATTCATCCGAAAGAGATATCAAACATATTCTTTAAAAAAATAGGAATAAACGATAAAATATTACGACTAAGAGGTAATTTAAAATTGATAAACAGTAAACGTCTAATAAAACGTTTTTTACAGCCATCGGTAATTCTCTGTAGGTATGGTTAAACAGAGAGTGATACACATGGTTGTTGGATTTTACAGAAATTACTTATTTTTCACGATTAAAAAAGCATTTACTTGAACTACTAGTACGTACTAGGTGGTAGGACTTTTCTGCAAAGTTCATCTAGGTAGGTACCACCGCTTTGCCAGTTATTCTGCCGCCAAGCAGTAGTGTGTAAGCACTACTGTGTTCCGGTTTGAAGGGCATTGTAGCTAGTGAAATTACTGGGCAAATGAGACTTAAGAACTGATCTCACAGTCTAGAAATCCGTTTTAGACTGTGTGATGTCTCAGGATGACGTGCGCAGTGTTACGCGAAACTTTAATTTAGATTTTTGAGTGACACTGCAATCTGTAATGGACGGCCGTGACGCTTAACACCAGGCGAACGACTAGCTCGTCACGTCATTCGTTTACAATATTAAAAAAAAGTAAGGAAGTTTCATAAGTGTACATTGTGCCTATATGACAATAAATGAATTGAATTGAATAGAATAAAAACAAAATTGAAAGGCGGTACAGTTTCATTTTGTTAGCTGTTTATATTTATATACATCTCGTAACATTTCTCAGATAAAGTTTATCTTTATTGCCATTTCATTCCGTTCAAAGCTTATTAAGAACCAAAATAAAGAAACAACTAGGGCAAAGCCGGTTTTTATACAACATACACATTTATTGAAATGGGGCAAATGTATCTATAATCAACTTTATCGACATTTTATTACTAAAATCACTCTATATATTACAGATCGGTATCTCAATTACGTATTCATACAAACAGTAACTGAAGTCGTTGAGATAAAAAAATGTCAAGTCATATGTAACTATACCCACGTTCATTTGACGTTTTAATAATTATCAATTTTTTATGCATCAAAGAGTTTGGTTTGGATCAGTAAGTAATTTACTCGTATGCTAAACAAGAACAAGGATTGTTATTCGTTGTGACGAATAACAATCCCTGCTTTATTCTTATTTATACCAACCTAAATATTAGTGAGACATAAACAAAATATAGTCGTATACCTATGGCATCAATCCATTTATCACACAAACACTAGTACCTACCATAGTAAATTAAGTAAGTACCTTATTTATTGAAAATTATTACTTTCTTAGAAATTACTCTACATTAGTTGATCTAAACAAGCTGTACTCAGATCTGTAACTGAGACACAATACCTAAACAATTTTAATCATCATCACCATCTCCAGCCTATCCTTGTCACTGCTGGACGTAGGCTCCAATAGAGCTAATCTGAGTTCGGTTTTCAGCTTTCTGCATCCAGGCTCTACCTACAGCTTTCTGCAAGTCATCACTCCACCTGGCTGTAGGTCACTACGTTTTCACGTCTTTGTCTTGCCATCTTGCTCATTTAAATATCGTTGTTAAGTTGAGATACTGCTCATGTGAGTGTACATTCTGCGTGTTGACAGAATAGAATGAAAAGCTTAGCCGTGTTTCTGGCGTAGAGTCGATAAGGGCCGTCCTGCACTGGCCGTGGCCGTGTACGGTCGAGGGACAAAAAAGTAATTTGTAGCCCCGATGAAGACTTTCGTTTGTTTTTGTCTCACAAATCGAAAACATCGTTCTGTTATTTTTTTGCCCATCTTCATTGTTTTGGGAAGCATCCTTTATTTATGTTGAATCGATGTATCAGCGAAAATAAACATTGTGGAGGTTTTATGACTTAATTGATTTGTTATCATTTGTTTTTTTGTCAAATAACAAAACCGTTCAAATCAAAATTATTTTAAACGTTTCATAATAAATGTCTAAGGCAAATTATAACACCAGCAGAATAATGTAGGTTCCCTAGTGGCGAACATGTAAAGTTTTTTGGATAATTTGAAAAGATTTTTCGTGGGATGTAACATTATTTGTAAATCGTGTCATATTAAATATACTCTCACGAGCCGTTTTCACTCGTTTTTGAATCGAATGCGTCCAAATTTGCTTTTTACAAATGTATACCAAGTATACCAAAATGGCAAAGCTCCTACCTAAGAGTCCAACCCTCACCAATTACGAGCATAACTTTAGACCGCAATTTTTTACTTCCCGTACTTGAACAAGTTACACCCAAATTAGGTGAAAGTTATTCAATATATCAGCTAAAATTAGTTAATAGCGCACGGTAGCCGACAAATAAAGATTAATCGTTGGCTGCTATCTGTAACGAGATCTTGGCAATTAGCTAAATAACTGGCAGCGGCTCATGAGGGCGGGCCGGCTGATAGAGACCGTAGAATACGTAGAAGTAGTAACAAGAAATGATGTGTGTGGTGTCATGAGGGAAGAGCTGAAATTATACGATAGGAAAACCATGTGAATTAGCAAAATGTGACTGACCGAACTTTGCGACTACTTAATAAAGATTCGAGATTTAAATAATTTAAGAATTGTAATGGGATAGTTGTTAAAAAGTCATCGATATAATATTTTATACAATAAAATTTTACACAGATTATTAATAATATTTAGTTATAGAGTTTAGTTTTTAAATAATGACTTTCACATACACTACCTATTTCAAAATCCAACGAGACACTTAAATCTCTATTGTGGAAAAAGAATAGTCTAATCGATGAACAACAAGATGAAAGTCATTGTTTTGTCAAATAGTTTGTTCGCAACTAAAGCAATTGAAAGCTGAATTATTTTTCTGCTACATTTCCACTTAAATTCAAACTCTTAGCTGACAAAACCGCAACATCCCAATGCTGCACTAACTCAATGTGACAGACATAACAGTTTTACTCGAATCAAACTTCCTCGTTAGAATCTGAAAACTATCAAACCGTAGCCAACTGACCACATTTTGCTAAATCGTGGGAAAATCTACTTTATTTCCAAAAACATAAGAACTATGTAAACCTACCTTCGTTGTCCCTATAAAAGTCGTTATCCTTTCAAAAATGAGTTCTATTCCTGTTGCATACAGACTATAAAAGGCATGTCATTGTCTTGGGTGATATTTTCCGCTGGAAGTCGATATTGTAATTTACACTTTATAACCATATGAAAAAAGGTGTAGTTAGGAGCGTAAAGAGCTGAAGGCTGTGTGTGGTCTGCGGTTTGCCGCATCCAACCTAGTTTTATTTCGTGGGAAATACTGCAATTTCGAATGCATGATATTTCGCAGACAGGTGAATTGCTTTATTGATTAATCAAGTTTTTCTGTTAGTTAACTCTTAAGTAGTATAAGTGAATAGTAATATAGAGTTACATTAATACCAGTCTGAACTAAAATTTGAGAGCTATTGAGTTTGTACACATAACTCTCTAGGACGAACCCCAATGTGCAGTATGGTGCGTCATACAGGTACAAGTCCGAACTTAGGAGCTGTCAATCTTTAGCGCAGACGGGCATAAGACTTCGATTTATTATTTCTCCGTTCAATCAGCTACAGCTGCAGATTACTCTGTGACCATCTGTATAATATGCTGACTAGGATTTTTTTGTTGATGTTGTCAATAATACAATTTGACGTAGAACCAAATGTGATATTATATTAACTCTAATCTATTATCAAATAAAAATTTGGGTAATTTGTCATTGTAATTACCTACTTATACCGTACCTGTACATAATTGAAGCAATAAGGAATCTGAATCTGAAGGTCTCAATAAAAAATGCAAGTTTCTATTCAATTAACCCAGTCTTTTGTTTATCTAAAACAGTTGATTGAATTGCAAGTTATTCCATTTTATCAAGTCCAAACAGCAATGTTCATTGATCAATCGAATGTTTTACCTGATGGTATAATCTGAACAGTGACATTATCAGCACCGAGCTTACCAACGGGTACTATCAATCGAGCCGTGGATTAGCAGCCGGCTGGCAATTACTACTGGCATTAGTATTGGTATTACTAATAATGGCTTTGTTAGTATAATCGATATTAGGATTCATTGGTGTTTTTTGTTCAACGTTGTCGATATGTTTAAGAAATTATTTTGAAGGCTTTAGTTCACAGGCCTTAATTTACTAAAATATATACGTCTCTTACATTACCATCTATTTGACAAGAACAGCAACAGTTTTAAGACTTTCAGATCAGTCAGCCTTTAAAATTGGCTCGATTGTCTTTGTACAAATTCAAATTCAAACTCAAGTGTTTCTTGCATTCCATATGGTTATTGTTTATTTCTCGTGTCCTATTTTTACCTTTACTGGGTCAGCTTATTCTGTTTTGGCTTACCTGCAATGAGAAAAATAAAACATTAATTTTCATAATCATATCTTCTCAAAATTAAAAATTTATTGTTGCTGCTAACTCAAGATTTTTTAACTATTAGATACCGTAGAGATAATATCTGCAATAACATTTTAATGCCAAAGATAAAAAAATGAAAGGCGCAGATTGGCTTCCTTATAGATACCGTATAGGTACTGTATATTATCCTACTTTCTGTCCTTATTAATCCGTCAGATGCCAATAATTTGCATAATAGATGAACAATAATCAGAGAACGTCGTACGAATAACAATCGAGTTAAGCAAAAGTACTCAAGGCATGCAGTAACGTCCCGCAAGGGGTGTATTTTGCATTTTCACCTAAAGTCAAAAACATTTTAAAGTATTAAACATTTTCATATGCTACTTTATGGATTTAACTTCTTATATTTTACAACTTGGATAACAAAAGCAAAGACATAAACGACATATTTTAACAGGAACACATTAAGGAAATGGCTAAACTTTTCTTTATTGTCGCGAAAACAATCAACACCTACAAAAAATTTACAAAAGAGGCAAGCAAAACAATATTAATTTTCTCTTAACATCATGTTCAAAATGACATAAACGCATGAATGAAACCGTAGAAGCATAATTAAATAATTCATGAGCTGACACCGTCCCGGCGCGGGCGGGCAAAGCCATCGGAAACTATTAACATTTTAATTAAGGTTTTATTTCTCGGCAAGCGCCTTCGATGACTTAACACTACAGAGATATTTTGCGTGAGAATTGAGGTTAGAATGAGGTGTTTGTTATCACTTTGAGAACTTATCCGATTAAGTATACTTCTTAAAACAGCTATCATCAAACCTATAACGGAGATCTTTAAAACTAGAACTGCAAGTAAAATAGAAAATGTAAGTTTACCGTAAAAAAAATATTAATTTGCCATCAACTAGCCATTTTATCCCTACGTATGGATATTAAATTATGTAGCAAGCAAAATGACTTTTTATTGGTGATTATATAAGTATAATTATCATCAAAAGAAAACGAATGAAATCTAAAAACAAGTGTAAAAGTATTAGGACACTGCTACAATATAATATTAAAAAATCTCTCATTCTCGAATGGGAATCTTCGATGGAACAGGTTTTGAGCTCTACGTGCTGTATTTCCCAGATACCAATACCAATGAAACACATTTCCCAAAATTTCATCAAAAAGCTCACAACCTGATCCACTTACAAAAACACAATGTCGTCGAAAATTGCACATTTCCATAATCCGCACACGATTTTATCAGCGGATATTTTTTCCGGATGTATCCGTTGAACTGTCGCGTCGGCTGGCAAAGTGCCAGGATTGGTCGAAGCGCCAACGTTTGAGCCAAGCCTCGGTGCCAACCGCCCGGCAGATGCTAGACAAAGCGTAGACTAGTTCTCTCACTACCAAGATATGAATAGAATGCGAACACTACGAACTTATCGGAATACTCGCGCGCTTGTGTGAAATGTTGAATGTTGTATGGTGGTGCTCACAAAGGTAAAAAGGTATTTTGTAGAGAGTTCTTATTATTAGAATAAAAACACTATTTTTTATCTTTGCGCGTACGTTTCTTGGGTCTAGGCATTTATCATCATCATCAGCAGCCCGAAGACGTCCACTGCTAAACATAGGCCTCCCCCATGGAGTGCCACTTTGAGCGGCTGCTTGCCTCTTGCATCCATCGGCTCCCCAAGGCTTTGAACAAATTGTTGGTCTACCGAGTCAGCCCCCCTGGCCTACGCTGCGTCTTCCTGTTCGTGGTCACCACTCGAGAACCTTTCTTTCCCATCGGTTGTAGGCTCTGCGAGCGATGTGGCTTAATAGTTTCACACTATATCATTATTGTGTTGCATGTAACAGATTTATTCCTCCAACCAGATGGATGCAAGAGGCGAGCATCCGACCAAAGTGGCGCTCTGTGGAGGGAGGCCTATTTTCAGCAGTGGATGTCTTCAGGTTGTTGATGATGAACGGATTTGTTTCAATTCCCTCAAAAATTATTCCAGACTGTTTTGGAAAATTAGTGCATTACCGTGCCACGCAGAGCAATGCAAGGCTTTGCAATAATAACCAATGCAGTGGCACTGCAGTTTTTAAATGACAAATGCCGGATATCGTCAGTAAAGGTTTTGTTCTTCTCGTCGCTCAACCATATTAGGAAAAACACAAAACTTTTCTGTTGAAAGTGTCGTAGACAATCTTTGCGACTATGACAGGGTTACTCCACTGTCCCCTCAAAACTACATTACATATTATATCCCTGCGAGCAATAAACACGTGATTTATTAAGCGCCTCCATTAAAAGGGACGTTTCATGCGACAAATAAACATCTACTTAAGTTTATTGGTGCTTCGATATTTTATTGAACTTGTCAAGTGCAGCATTAAGTATTCAAGCCGTTTATTGCTAGCAACGGCGACATCTGGCAGCTATGATTTTTACTTGAGAAAAATTGTGACCTAAAATATTATTATAAAGTTGATGTTTTTTACAGTGAAAGAGTTCAAGGTGACACAGTCATTATACAGATTAATTTTAATAAAGTAGGAATAATTTGAATCACGAACGGGATTGGAATCCGCATCTATCCGTCCGCTACGTTTCCACCAAATCGCGGATGAGCGGTACGAGTATGTGTAGCGGGCTCGATTATGATGCGCGCGGGGTGGGGTGTGGTGGGAGCGGAGCGCGCGTGCCTTTGTCCATACACATCCCTTGCACACATCCTTCGCACATATCCTTCGCAACACATTCCTCGCAACACATCAGTAGCACACATTTTTCCATTCTTTTGCATGTACAAAAACCTCGCTCTGCTGAGCCGTTTCCACTAGAGCTGCGCTGAGCGAGTCTAGGAAAAAGTGATTCTATTGGTTCTTAACAAACACATCCCTCGCTACCCATCTTCGCACATTTCTGGTGGAAACGCAGCCTAATGCTGCGACTTTCTTTTCTGACGAGTGATAATTATCATGTCCAGAATAAAAAGTGTGATAAAATGGTTACGGTAAGTAGCCGATACTACTAAAAACAAAAAAATTATAACCACCTGAGGATTCCTGGTTATAAATCACAAATCTGTTTATACTGTAGCAACATCATCCCGAAATAAAGTTATAAACATAATTGCATCGTAACGCCGAATATAACAGGGCTATAAGATCCCAAATTACCAATACTTATCTTTAAACCTCTGTAGTTAAGAGCCACAATTTATAATCCTGCTCGCTCCTGTCTGCGGTCCTGGTACCCCATTGTACTATCGCACTAATTTAACAATTAATTACTATCGGCCTATGCACTTCCACTTCCTATGCAAGTGGTTAATTTAGAATGATACGACTACGGTGTTACAGTATGGACATTTTGGACAAAATAATCAACGTGGAATAATAATTAGTCAAATGCTGATGTTTAACGTAAAAATAGATTAACATTTAAAAGGCGTACGCCCAACATTCCAAAACTACTAATTGGTTTTTACTAGTCTTTAACGTTACCAAAAAAATATACAATAGTACCTACACGTTACTCGATTCGAATGGTATAAAAACAAAAGAATTCGGAATCGATTTATCCTTTCACCAGATTTTAAATTCTTATATTTTAATTTTTTGTAGAGTGCGATTCGTATTATGTAAGCTTCTTTTGCAGAAAAAAATGCCGCATCCCGGCCAAGTAAAAAAAACAGGGTGGTTAAAGTCAAAAGATTATTTATTGCAGTGTAGATGGATGGATATAGGGTCTATCGGGATCATTATGCACCCTGTAGTGCGCATAAATATCATACAGAAAATAGAAATAATATTACTACAGTTTTAATACTGTGCTTATGATTACCATGAAATTGCTCGTTCAAACATTCTACACGTTCTATTTTTGAAAGTTGTCAACTAAACGCCCATACTGTTTATAGAAGTGTAACGGAAGGGTCTCGTTAATATCCGGTCCTTGCGACAAGGGCGGGGGTTAATCATAACTCATTTCCGGTAGCATTTATAAGGTATATTTATTTTAATATTATATTTTAACGCTTGTAATTCGGTCGGAATTAAGTGATCATCGAAGCTCCTGCTGCGTGAATAATGATATTTTACGTACATTGTTTAACCGACTTTCAAGGGAGTTTGTTTTCAATCCGGACCGAGAAACGTATTTGTAAGTCTCATTAATAAACTCGAGTATAAATTTACCCAGACTGTTATGCGTGATTATTTTTTGTTTGTTAGAAGAAGGTCTTACAGTGGTCTCCTTAAAGTTTAATCAACATTGGTTACGTGGTTTTTGAAGAAATAATTTATTTTTTTATGTACTTAAATGAATGACGTGACGAGCTAACTCATTTTCCAGATGTTAAGCGTTACGACTGCCCATAACAGATTGCAGTATCACTCGGAACTCTAAATTGATAATAGTTTCGCGTGACACTGTACTGCACACGTCATCCTGAGACATCACACAATATAGTATTAAGATTACTAGACTGTGTGATCATAAAATCTCATTTGCCCAGTAATTTTTTTAGCAACGATGCCCTTCAATGCCAACACAGGTAGTGCTAACACACTACTGCATGGCGGCAGAATAACTGGCAAAGCGGTGGTACTTACCTAACTAGACAAACTTTGCTGAGAAGTACAAAAGTGAAAATTGCTTAATTTACTTCACAAAGTTACATAGTTTATTTGCTTTACATTTTACTTCAGAATCTAGAACATATAGAAAGAAACTATTTCATCAAACGCAATTTTTGCAATCTTTAGTTCTAAATCCATGTTATTTCATTACGTTGCGTAGCCCAAAAAAAAATTTTTTAGGCAAGCATGCATCCATCGAAGACCGCATCAACATTTTTAAGTATCAGATGAGACAGTGATCAATTTTTTTTGCCCATTAGCCATGAAAAGACTTAAGACTAATCATAAATTCGTGCAAATCCAGAGGTAATAACTAGCGAACATTCTTCTCGGTTCTCATTGTAACGATTTCACACCAAACAGCTAAATTACGTAACCAAAGTTAGCATATTTTGACACTATATCAACATAAAATTATATCTTCATTTTGGAATAAGATGTTCGTAATATCACTTAATATTCTACAAGCGATAAACTGAACCCATCTAATAGTTCTCTTGTATTATGGAAATGTATGCAATAACCATTCCTATACGGAAACTCCCATAACTTTGCTTTCTAGATATAACCATAATTAGAATAAATAGTTGCGCCTACTCCCGTAATATAACTTAATGTCATAGGAATAATAATAATATAACAAAGAAATAACTAAGGCCAACGACAATCTGCAGAAAAAAAATATAAACTTATTAAGAAAGTGAATTTATTAATTAAAAAAAACTTGATTATTCAGGGTATACAGAATCGTAACGTAATTGGCGAGAGATGAGACAAACATATAAAAATTATGATTAAAATTAAAATAAAAGTGCTGGTGAAAGTCTAATAGATTTCGAAAATAAAACCAGACTTATGTAGTTAGAATGTTATTCACAGTAGTAATGGTATGCAAAGACAAAACCAAATTAGCAACCAGCAGGATTGGAAACCACTTCTTCCAACTCATCAGTGTGCATTTGCCACTCTCAAGCTTTTTTTATGTGATTGAATGACGTGACGAGCAAGTCGTTCACCTGATGTTAAGTGACACGGCCACCCATAAGCTATGGTCGCAGTCCTCAGTGGCTGCAAAAAGCTCAAGAAAATTTTGTACCAACTACTAAGTACCCGTGGCGTATCTATAGAACTTACATTACACACAGATATAGGTATACATCACCCTTAATATAACATCATCATCATCAGCCCGAAGACGACTACTGCTGAACATAGGGCTCCCCCAAAAAGCGCCACTTTGAGCGGATGCTTGCCTACTACATCCATCGCCTCCCCGCGGTTCTGACCAGGTTGTCGGTCCGCCTAGTGGTGAGCCGGCCTACGCTGCGTCCTCTGGTTCGTGGTCGCCACTCGAGAACCTTTCTTCCTCATCGGTTGCCAGTTTTACGAGCGGTTTAGCCTGCGCACTGCCACTTCAACTTGCTAATACAACGTAGTCGGTACATCAGATACTTTTTCGATATGAGTAATGCGGTTTGCCTGTTTTGGACATTCTAGGAGCACTAGCCACTAGGTATATGAGTAAAGAGACGTATATTTTCCGAACAGTGAATGTCTCTGTCACAGTGTTAGTAACCCTTGTATTCTTGTACAAACTCACTATTGAAGTTATAAATAACAGTTCAAAGGAGAGCGCTCGTAAATTTTCAATATACGTTCGGGGGTGCTCGTGTGATCTCGGAGTTTGTCCCTTCAACATCCTCAAAAACAAAACCCACTTGACTGGTAATGCAGCTTTCCTTTAGTCGCAAAATGTATGCTTTTTGTAGCATAGATTTGGCCTGGTATAGTTATTGCAATTCGACTTTGATTTGACTTATGATTTTGTTTGTGTCTAAGGCTCTTCTGTATCAGTTCCTATATTACTGGCTATTACCCTAGCCTAGTATCTACCTACATTATCACACCGACATGTAGCTAGACTCAATTTGACCAATCATGTGCGCGCATTAGAGGAGTGCATTTTATTTCCCAACACTTTTTGTCGTATTTCTACGATAAATACACTAAATAATATAATAACGTGTCCAACCTCAAAAATAACCTTTGATGAACTTTAAAATTACAATCCAATACGAGTTCTACATTTTAGTAACTACAACGTAGTAAAACCTGATCAAAGAAAAGTTCAAACATTCTTAAGTTTTAGTATCTCCATTGGTTTCTTACATTATGGTTAGCCCTAAACTCGGCGTCACAGAATATCGGCGTGATGCTGGTGAAGATAACAATCGACTGAAGATGTTATTGTTGTTAAAATATGAGTGGTTTTGAGATGTGAAGTTGTTGAGATTGTGGAGGGTGATGCTCTTAAACAGCTTAAGTATCAACCGTACCTACGTTTATAAGAATGTTGCCATTTTGAAAGAAATAAAAACATTTTTAGAATTCGGCACTCCTGCTAGGAAGCTAACTTCGTTTTTAACTGCATGTTTCCTGAATGTAGAATAAGTGATTAACATATTACATGGCATGATGACGGCAAGTCACCATTAGCTTAACAGTAATTATTAGCAATATTTGGATAGGCTTCTGGTTAAATGATATTTACATCAAAGTGCAAATGTGCACTTTTGAAGGCACGTATTTTGGTAGTGCTATTCTTTAGGATGAAATAAATTTTAACACGGTATGTTGACCTTGGTAGGGAGCAGTAGATGCTTTTGAACCAGAGAAAAAAATATACGTAAGCTTTATTCTTAGTTTTTAATTTATCACCTACATAACCACACTCGATCCCCGGGGCGACATATATTTACGCGTTCCGTATCTCGGAGAGATCGCTTATTGCCTGCGGAACCCTAACTCTCCCGTGTGGGGTGAAATGGGGTGAAATGGGGTAAAATCACATTTTCTGATAAGTGTTTCTTATTATAGAATCGATATGAGGTAAGGGCAATAAATTAGGCAGGTCGTTAAGTAATTTTATGGTTATTTTTTACCGGAGTCGTTCAATATTGGCAATTATGGTGAAGTGGTTGACAGTGGTTTAACGTTTAGTGATCTTAATATTATTATTATTATATTAGCCCATATTGTCCCACTGCTGGGCAAAGGCAAAGGCTTCCCTCCCTTCTTGATCTTAATAGTGTAAACAAAAAGTTTTCTATAGGTATAATTAGTGCCTGAAAATTTACCAAGCATTTTACTTTTATGATATGCAATTGACGATGTTAGAAGTCAGCTTCAGCTAAAAGATATATTTCAACAAATCAACGTTATATTTGCTCCACCTAATTCGTAATAGAATGATTAGAGTGTTATCAAATACAGTGTCAGAAACCGCTATATTCTTTACGGCCACAGAGCATTAAAAAAATTACGCTTAGCACGGCGAAGCCTATTTTACTTCGTGCGCTGTACCTATTCACGGACATTGGTCAAGAAAATTATTATTTGCACAGATTAGAGAAAAAAACAATCAACTGTTTATTTGTATATACCATCAACAGGTGAACGTAAACCACATTAAATCCATGAGGTATGGAATGAACGTAAAAGCCAAGTCACATAGTTAATAGGTATTGAGGTAATAGTACAAGTAGTTCAACTGTCTGAGGGATGGATGGGTAAGATAATTATACTCTACTATTTTGGGCTGAGATTGAGCTTTTAGTTTAACTAAGGTTTATGTCCATGTTTGGGTCCATGAAAATTGAGATCAATATTATTATTTGATCAACTCAACCAATAAAGCACCAACTATCAACCAATATGACTATAAAGCAAATAGCTTCCAACGAGCTTACTAAGTTACAATAAGCACGATGATAAGACCAACAATTGTAGCCGAAAAAAAACAAAAAAGGTTCACGTCTAAATTATAGTCCTAAATTCCTTTCCAAATTAACCGTTTAGCTACACAAATAAACGGTAGCACCCAAAACCAGAACTAATAAAGTGCGTGTTACAAAAGCGATTCCAAATAAACAAGCGGATTCAATACCGCGGCCGTGGGGCGGCGATATTGGAAGTAAACAGCTGTCGAGAGGACGTTGGAATTAGAAGTGTTATTGTTACGAAATACTGTACAGATTTATGTAAAGAAATATATTTACTACGCGAGCAGTGAAACAATATTACCGTACGTAGTGAGTAGCGTAGTAACGATCAAAGGCAAGACAAGGGATTCGCAGGTTCAAAAGTGCTTGAAAGGTTGCTAAGAAAAGATCAAAAATTTTTTACCGTACATCTGTAATAAGTGGAATGAGCTTCCACCTGCGGTCTATCCCCAGAGCTACAACTTGCTGCAATTTAAAAGGAGGGTCAAAAGAGGTACACAGGGTAAGCAACGCATCAGTGGCACGACTAGTGTTACACATGTACATAGGTTACGGTGACCTCTAGCCTTCAGGAGGGCCGTAGGTATGCGTGCTTGCTACCTATAGCATCAAAAAAACATAATAAGGAATATCAAGATTAATAATAAATCTATTCACAATAATATTGTTATTGAGCTTTCATTTCTCTAACAAAATAATAGTGTCTTTATTAATGTAAGCAGTTATTTAGATAGTCTACAATTTGCAAGCATAATAGGCTCGGCTACTGTATTAATCTTTGACACTATAACAGCTATTGAAACTAGTTTATCGCTCTGTACTCTGTACGACATCTGTTAGAATGCCATTTGAAACGCTTTATTCCATTAGCGAGTTCTCTGCGATTGTCCCCACGTTAGGAGCTTTTAAAAGGGGATGAAAAATGAGGAGAGCATTTGATTTTGATAGTTGAACACGGTTTAAAGTTTGATTAAGTGTTCTGCACGTGATGTCCCTTGCGTCATAGTCTCATCACTATGAGGGGCTGAGAGATTTTTTTTCTATTCTATAAGAGAAAGGGTGATTAGATACCTATACGTCTCCTTTGTATAAAGGGGCTGTTTAGTTTTTAACTCGCAAACTATAGAGTAGATTTATAGTGAGTGAAATATTTAAAAAATACAACCGTCTTATTACTGAAGAGGATTAAATATACCAAATTACCAATCATAAACGATTAATTATTATGTTGTGCCAATTTCT
The DNA here is from genome assembly GCA_910589525.2 of Ennomos quercinarius. Classification (NCBI taxonomy): domain Eukaryota; kingdom Metazoa; phylum Arthropoda; class Insecta; order Lepidoptera; family Geometridae; genus Ennomos; species Ennomos quercinarius. Next base: position 424,215 of record OU342496.1, read on the forward strand.
AAGATTTCATTTGATTTGGTGTTTTTTCTACATGATGTCATAAACAGCTTTAAAAAGTTACAATAATAACGAAAACGAACAAATAATTTTATCGCCCAAAGATCATAGTCATACTTACAAAGAGATAGTCTTAAATATATTATGATAATGGCAAATAAATATTATTGACATCACTTTTCGTAATTTTGGGTAAAATTTGGCATAAATTTGCTATTACTAATTTAAGTTTAGCAAAATAATCTAGTGAAACATTTGACTCCGCTCAACCTAATCAACAAGACACATCTATGAAACCAGATAGCCACTCTATTCCGCGTACATTAGCCAGTAAGCTAAAACCATGTATTACACTCCATTGTCACCGACACAATGCATCTAGCCGGAGTAGCCAGTTTTTGTGTCACCCGAGCCGGGCTTAGCGTCGGATCTTCTTACTTAATGCCAGCAGCCACTTTGCCCGTTGTGAAGATGATATACTGGATACGTTTTTGTAAAGAACATTGTTTGGAGTTTTTGTTAGAGCTGCGGCTGCTGTGTAATGTTGCTACAGAAACTAATAGAAGTTAGAGTTACATTATTAATTAAGTTCTTGTCTTTGTGTTTATTTTGAATGATGAAAAGGTTACGTTTTGGGTCAGAATTCTACATTGTGTGCAGACTAATTACAAGGCTACAAGTTCAAACACAGAGACAGCAAAACTTAAAGGAAAACGTAAGTTCTGAAGGTAATCTTTTGGAAATGCTTTATGTGTATTTATTTCTTATAGGTACTCTAAGTTCCTTTGGGAATACTTCTAACTCAAAATGATAATAATTAATAATAATAATGGAAGAGAAATGAGACTTCCTTCCTATTATCCAAATACAACAAAAGGTAAAGCTATGGATAGAAGTGAAAAGTTATTTTTAAAACAAACAGCACATAGCACTGACAACTACACTATTTTGAAAATGCGGAAGGTCGTTACACTAACGAAAACAAACAACTATCGCGACACGACTTGACAGTGTCAAAAATAACATAACAGCTGTGACGTGTGACGGCACGAAAAACAAGAGAGTGACGAATCATTGAATCATTTGGCGAAACGTATTGTTTTTCTTGCTCTGTGATTATTATATATTTTGGGCAGATTTAGAGTTCTTTATCGAAACCAGTGTACCGAATAAAGAAAAAACGTATTCCATAGTAACTAGTATCGTATTACAAATAATTTGTCTTCTACCGTAACTGGTTACGAACCTCTGATTTCATACGCGACCGATGGGAATTTACATGTGGCTTATAATTATGTTATCAAAAAATGCAAGATCACGTCTTCTATGATCATTGATCACGTATATTATACGTGACACGTGATAATTCACGTGCCTACCATTTAGTTTCTTTAATTCAAGAACTTACTGCCGTCTACCACAATCACCTTATCAAGTGCTTTATTCACTACTTTAGTGTTATTATATGAGTTACATAATAATAATTTTATTTATTTTGAATTACCTCATTTCGAACGCTGTCTCGTAATCTAGTTTTGCTGTTCTATGAAATAGTGTGGATTTAGATCGTTTTAAAATCAATCAATCAGTGGTTTTTTATTATGAAAATGGTTACAAAGTTGTAAAATGCTTATACTCAAAAATGGTGTCTCCCATTTTTCTTCTAAATAAAGGTACCTCCCGACAACAGTAGATAGTTACACCGTGGATATGCTGATGATGTCATAAACAAAATGCGCCAAGAATAATGTCACACTTTCATAAATAACGATATACCGTGACGCGTTACAGTGTGACACAGGAGGTAACGCGAAGTGACGGCTCATTGAGCACATTGCCGGAGCGAATGCAGGTCGTGACCAACTGCTGTTATTGTATAATAGTTTGAGGAAATTAAACAATAATAAATTATACAATATACCAAAAGAAAAAAAACACACATAAAGACAAACATAAATAATAATGAATAAATTTGAATGTAGTGGCAAAATCCTTTATTCCATGAACCATTCATATTAAAATATTGTCAGTGAAGAATTCCCATGGCTTACTATTTTTTGTTTGCTGGTTTAACATATGAAGCATATTATCTGCTCTCTTTTTCATCTGATCTTGATATATAAGATCTTAAAATATTCTTCATTCACAAGCTAAATAATGGAAATGTTGTTGTCAGACAACATCCGTGAGTCAGAAGTCTTTGGTCAGTTTCATTTACACCAGGGCTAATCAACTCTCTAAGACATTTCCAATTACTTTTGGCTAGTTACTGTATTTTACAAGTAGAGTTAAACTAAAAGGAATTTACACAATATGTAAATAAGACAAAGAAATAACGCCTTGTAATGACAAACGTTTAACGGCACATGACGTACCAGCTTTACCGTTTCTAAGTGTATTAACACCTACTAACAAGACAATACCATTCTCAGCCGAGTTACTCAATCCAAAGTGCAACTGACAAGTGAGATTAAATCGGCTATTAATCTGTAAAGCCATTAGCCGTACCCTCTCGCAACAAAGCCTGAACTAATAGATATGTAAATTGCCCTACAAGGGCTTTCAAAAGCTCCAGTCATATGACGTAAGCTTGAAGATATTTTACTTAACTTCGAGATAATCCTCGGTGAGTAAATGTTAGTAACAGTAACCTAAAGTCTTGTATGTTGACAGTTGAAACAAACAACTCAATATCTAGTCTAGAGGTTATATAGCACTAAGGCCCGATTTCACCAAACTAGAATAAATTTTATTCCAGGTATAACTTTCCGAGAACAACCGAGTTACGCGAATATAGCCCTTATATCACCAATTTTGTGAAGGAATAAGACTTATTCTTTGGATACAATCAAAATGGCGTCTTTTTTGTGTAATTTCATTTGTCAATTAGCTGTATCCAGGAGTAAGGAATAGCCGTATACTTGGAATAAATGTTGGTGAAATCGGGCCTAAATGGAACAACACTTGCTGGTTTCTAAAGTCCAAGAATCGGAAGCCTGTAAGTAAATATTACTAGCTGAAGTCTAAAACTGCTGTGCTTAAACTGGGAACTTGAGTAATTTTAGTAATATTTGCATACCTACAACATGGCAATTGGATTTTTTTTTAAATACAGAAGCAATTTTGTTAGAGTGCGATGTCTACTGGTGATTTGATTGGAGCATTAAGATGGTCGAAAGCCTATTAGACTCAGTCACTTGGATACTGACGTTTTTGAACTGCCGCGCCAATGGATAAAAATCTACTTGAAATATCAACTCAACCATTACTCCACGTACCTGTTTAAATACGTAGGAATATAAAAGAATACAATTTGGCACGTTTGAAATCACTTTATCTGTGTCTATATAGAAATATATAATGCTCTACATTTCTACTCACAGACCAAAGTTGACTACAAAATCAATCAAAAACAATGATCGATAAAACAAAGCTAGCAGTAGTAGCAGCTAGATTCTAGACGAAAAGAACTCATTATGTTTATTTTTGTACTGGACTAATTCAGCTCAATAGACTAAAATAAGCTGATGACGACGGATGATGATGAAAAAGAACTAAACAGCGCATAAATTTATTTAAACAACACACACTACTACACATCACATCATCATCTACTACATTTTTTATTCTGGCATCTAAACGATTTGACCTAAGCATTTAATTTAATTGATTTAAGTCAGTAATTTTGATTTCAATAAACTCATAAAGTAAATAAGTAAATTCATAAAGTAGTAACAGTAGTAGTAGGTAGTCAAATATCATAAAGTGTTTTCTTACTCTATTCAAATTAATAAAGCTTACTAATAATGTAAATATTGTTTATTGGAAACGTTTACCTATTTAGTAGCAATATTACTAACGGGATACAGTAGTGATGTGGCTTTTAGTACTTAGTCACGAATAGAGTAAGTTAGAATATCAAACACGGAAGACAAAACTGAGTAGCTGGGACAATTGTACCACTGTATATTTGGTGTTATTGTCTAAGTAATGCCTCTAATGGAACGTTCTAGTTGCATTTTGTAAGATAAGACCAGCTACTTTGCATTTGTCTGCACCATTTTCAGGTTTGTTTGCAATTTATAAAACTTTCGCCTTTGATCTGGTTTTATAAACGAAGTTTATTAACGTAGCCAATTCAGTGAACCTTATGTATAGTAGAAGGTGGCACAGGTATCTTTTGATTTGAAATTAAACTTTAGTTTTTCGGAAATGTTGAATGAATCGCTCAGCACATGAACATATTAGTCGGTCTATTCTACTATGATCCCCTGGGGTAATCATAGGCTATAGTATTTAGTCATGCATAGTAGGTACTTACATTCATTGATAGTAGTGAAGTATCTTCTTACTAGCATAGTTATTATATTTTATTTAATCAATTCAATTTTTTCAACTTTGTTCAACTGTTTTGTTTAATTTGTGATTGTTTTTTTATTATTTCAATTTTACAAGTATTTTACCTGAAGGTAATTATCGACTAAACAAAATAAATGAACCAACTTGAAATCTTAAATTCCGAACAATATTTGGTTGATTGGCAGTACTTATTCATTTTATTATTCACTAATATACTCAGGTTTCTTAAGTTTGTGTATTTTACATTATCTTTATAAAAACACAGCTCAAAAATGTTATGTTTTTATCATACCATGTGTCTGAATGTTCTTCATAGCAATATGCCAGTATTCAAATTTAATTCAACAAACCTTTGTTAGTCCTTGTGGAAAACCTGCTGTAAAATTTACATGAACACAAAAAAAATTACATAAAATATGTTGTTCTTTGAAACGCCGATCACACAAAAGCTACCACAGAAACACCATCCGGATCTAAAAAGAGCTTGAAATTAAAAACGCAGAAAAGCTTTGCATGTTGACCACACAAACCCATAAACAAGTTTTTTGTTATGCAAAGTAGTGTATTGTAGAGTGAGCGGTACATGAGCCGAAGTGAAGCATGCGACTGGTGAGCCACGCGGTAGGGTTGACAGCTGCGCAATCAAGCCGAGCAATGAGCCGAGACGGGTGAACACCTTGTATTTTAAAATTGTTTTTATACGGAGTGATGCAATAATTATAAAAGCTAAATGTACAAAATAAACAAAGTTACCTTATAAAATTCCGCAAAGGTTTTTAAAGTAGGTAAATACCTATCTACATACTACAGAAAATAGGATATAGATAGGTTGTGATGTCATTGTAGAAGTAACAGTCGCCGAAACCACACTGAAACTGCTGAAACTTAGAGCAGAAAGACGCACTATGCTCTTTTATAATTTCACCATCCCTATACAAAAACAAGTAGCTATACCAAAGAAAATAAAAAATACAATATAATAAAAGTTTTCAAAATATAAATAAAGTAACGGCATTTTTTCTATATCCCAAAACATTACATCAAATAAAGAAACAACAAAAACACCGCTGACACAAATTCATAATCAAATCCAAACATCCTCTACACATAAAGGGTTGGACTGTCCGCCGGCGGCGCGGCGCACCCCCATGGCTCGCGGGGCGTGATTCAGGGGTCGTTGTCTTGCGGCGAGGTGGACCTCCTCGCTGCAGTAGCAACCTTCGTTCTAGTGGCGACAGAAAAGTTTTATTGACAGTAGTGACGCGGTGTCAATCAGTGAAAATATTATCACGGCAAATTGTTCATTTATAATTCCTTTTTATTTTGTATATACTTATCTAATTCACAGTAAAACCAGTTATTATTTCTTCTCATCAACCATAATTACCAGGTAGCCCCCACATATATTTGGTGACCTTCGTTTTGAACATTTTCTTCTGAGTAAATTCAGATTTTCCGTTGTTCGACGGGGGGCTACTCAGAAACATTTTTGGTGACAGGTCCTACCGTGAATTTTTTTTTTAAAGTGATTAGTTGGATTCTACCGTGAAATCATCATAATGGAATTTTCCGATGCGCGCGCTGACGATCCAACACCACCTGGATTATTTCGCGTCGGAGTTCGCATGCCACCATTTTGGACGGACAAGCCTGCAATTTGGTTTGCCCAAGTGGAAGGTAGCTTCGCTATATCAAATATCACTACCGACGAGACCAAGTTCTATTACATCATCGCGCAGCTGGATGCTTCGGTAGCAGCGGAAGTAGAAGACATTATTGTTGCACCTCCTGCTACCGGGAAGTATGAAAAATTGAAGCTGGAACTGATTAAGAGGCTGACGGCTAGCAAAGAGAAGAAGGTTAAGCAACTTTTAGTTCACGAGGAGCTTGGCGATAGAAGACCTTCGCAGTTTCTTCGGCATTTGCGACATCTTGCGGGAAATGAGGTACCTGAAGATTTTCTTAAAACTATTTGGTCGAGCCGTCTCCCTAGTAGCATCCAGGCTATCATAGCTTCACAGTCGACTTCCCCATTGGATGTTCTGGCGGAATTAGCCGACAAGGTGAATGACATAGTTCCTCAGCACCACGTCTCGTCTGCTTCAGCTGAACCTTGTTCTAGTTCCTGCGCACAGCAGATTGCGGCATTAACCAAACTTGTCGAGAAGCTGGCGTCACAGATAGATCGCTCGAGACCACGATCCAAAGATCAACAGCGTAAGCGTGGTCGTTCATCTTCAAGCCGGCGCTCTCAGTCCAGCTACCGCAAGTTTCCAACATGTTGGTACCACTCCAAGTTTGGACCAAAGGCGAATAGATGTATCAAGCCATGTGATTACAGTCCGGAAAACTCGAAGAGCAGTCAGTAACGGCGGTAGATGACTGCAACACCTGCAAAGGCCGCCTTTTCATGACGGATAAGACATCTAAGGTCCAGTTTTTAATTGATACAGGTTCTGACATTTGCGCATATCCTCGAATGCTTCTTCGGGACAAACGCTGCAAGTCCAAGTACGAGCTGTTTGCAGCTAACGGCACACAAATTGCTACGTATGGATGCATGGACCTGAATCTGAATCTGGGACTTCGTCGAGATTTTAAGTGGAAATTCGTGGTAGCCGACGTTTCAAAGCCTATAATCGGAGTGGATTTTCTAAGCTTCTATGGTTTGCTCGTCGACTACCGTCACCACCGCTTAATAGACAGCCTGACAACACTTTCTGTTGAAGCTCCGCAGTCTCATCAACTCGACAACGAACTTCTGTCAGTCAAGTGTATTACTGGAGATTCACCATACCATGAACTCTTGCGTCGTTTCAGTGAGATCACAAGGCCTGCAGGATCTCAAGCAGAAGTGGTTCACAATACTAAGCACCATATACGCACAACACCTGGACCACCTGTAACTTCTCGACCTCGTCGTTTGGCACCGGACCGTCTCCAAATTGCCAAGAAGGAATACGAGGACATGTTGCACAATGGTACTGCTCGTCGATCAGAAAGCTCATGGTCATCACCTCTACACCTGGTCCGCAAGAAAGATGACTCCTGGCGACCATGTGGAGACTACCGGGCGTTGAATGCTCGGACGATACCAGACCGCTACCCGATCAGACATCTTCATGACTTTGCCTATCAACTGTCAGGATCACAGGTCTACACGAAAGTCGATTTAGTTAAGGCTTATAATCAAATTCCTGTCGAAGACCTGGATATTCCGAAAACGGCAATTACCACCCCTTTTGGACTTTTTGAATTCCCGTTCATGACTTTTGGACTGCGCAACGCTGCTCAAACTTTCCAGAGGTTCGTGGACGAAGTGCTGCAAGGGCTGGATTTCACGTTCGGATATTTGGATGATATTTTAGTCTTTTCGAAGAACCAAGCCCAACATCTGGAACACCTGGAAATTTTGTTTGGTCGGCTAAAGAAGTATGGCGTTTTGATTAACACTGCCAAGAGTGTTTTGGGCGTTAGCGAGCTTACTTTCTTGGGATATCACGTTTCTCCAGTCGGAATTCGTCCCATGGATGAGAAAGTCAAAGCCATCCAAGACTTTCCGACGCCAAAGACCGCAAAAGAGCTCAGAAGGTTCCTTGGGATGCTCAATTTTTACCGGAAGTTTTTGCCTGGAGCAGCAGCTATTCAAGGCCCGCTCAATGCAGCCCTTTCTGGACCTGACATCAAAGGCAACACACCTATCGATATGACGCCGGAACTACAGCACGTTTTCGATGAGTGTAAGTCCAGCCTGTCCCATGCCACACTACTTTCGCATCCAGATATGCAAGCTGAGCTAGCTTTATTCACAGACGCGTCAGATGTTGCCATCGGCGCAGTCCTCCAGCAGCGCAGAAATGGAGATTGGGAGCCACTTGGATTTTTCTCGCGGAAATTGATGCCTGCGCAGAAGAAATACAGTCCATATGACAGGGAGTTACTGGCAATTTATGAAGGAATTCGGTATTTTCGCTACATGGTCGAGGCGAGGACTTTCATCGTTTTCACCGACCATAAGCCTATCACCTTCGCCTTCACCACCAGAAGAGACAACTGCTCGCCACGTCAATATCGTTATCTCGACTACATTTCACAATTCTGCACGGACATCCGCCACATTTCTGGAAAGTCAAATGTCGTAGCAGACGCATTTTCACGTGTCGAGAGCATCAACATCATTGATTATGAAGCTATGGGACGAGAGCAAGAGGAAGATGTTGAACTTCAGGATCTGCTGGTAAATGGTTCTTCGATGAAGCTTGAGAAGATCACAACTCCTGAAGCTACGTTGTACTGCGATCTGTCCATGCCTAGTCCACGTCCATACGTACCACCTGGCTTTCGCAAAACGATTTTTGATAGCCTTCATAATTTGAGCCATCCAGGTCCAGCAGCCTCCAGCAAGCTTATATCAGAGCGTTTCGTATGGCCTGGAGTTCGTCGCGATTGCAGGAAATGGGCACAACTATGCACAGATTGCCAACGCAACAAAATCTCACGTCATATTTCCACTCCTCTCACCCCATTTTCACCTCCATCCGATCGTTTTTCACACATTCACATGGATATCGTGGGGCCATTACCATACTCATCTGGTCACAAATACTGCCTCACCATTGTCGACAGGTTTACTCGTTGGCCTGAGGCGTACCCTTTAGCCGACATCACAGCTGAGACCTGCGCTTCAGCGTTCATCTCCGGCTGGATTGCTCGTTTTGGTTGTCCGCAACGTATAACCACCGACCGAGGGGCCCAGTTCCTGTCGCAGCTTTTCAAGTCTGTCTGCCATCTCCTCGGCGCGAAGCATTGTCCGACGACGGCATATCACCCAGCCAGCAACGGGATGGTGGAACGTCTTCACCGTCAACTGAAGGCATCCATCATGTGCCATAATAATGCACAGTGGGCGGAAGTGCTGCCGCTGGTCCTGTTGGGTATTAGGAGCGCATGGAAGGAGGACATAAAATCTTCTGCGGCGGAACTGGTCTACGGAGAACCTCTGCGGTTACCAGGGGAATTCTTCGCGCCTTCTAAAGACCATTCATCTGACGTCACCAGTTTCATCGTGCGACTTCGAGATCATGTGAGAAAGCTGTCACCAACAGCACCTATATGGCATGGCAAGAAGCCGTTCTACGTGCCCACAGACATCTTGACGAGTGACTACGTGTTCCTTCGGCAGGGTCCAGCAAAGAAGTCGATGCAATCTCCTTACACCGGGCCGCATAAAGTGCTGGAGAGAGGCCCGAAGACTTATAAGATTGAAGTTAAGGGCAAAGAAGTAACGGTGACCCTAGACCGATTAAAACCAGCGTTTCTGGTTACTGAAGATGATAATCCATCTCCTATAGCCAGCACAAGTTCATCAGATCCAGCAGTTCTGGATACAGAACCAGAACAGAGAACCAGCAGTGGTCGTAGAGTCCGGTTCCCTAACTACTTTCGCCCGTGATCCGGTCTCGGCAGGGGAGTGATGCGGCGAGGTGGACCTCCTCGCTGCAGTAGCAACCTTCGTTCTAGTGGCGACAGAAAAGTTTTATTGACAGTAGTGACGCGGTGTCAATCAGTGAAAATATTATCACGGCAAATTGTTCATTTATAATTCCTTTTTATTTTGTATATACTTATCTAATTCACAGTAAAACCAGTTATTATTTCTTCTCATCAACCATAATTACCAGGTAGCCCCCACAGTCTCTTTAAAGGGCTGAAGGGCAGAGAAGATAGGAAAATAACGAATACAGAGCCTAATCTAGCAAGGAAATGATATCAGAGAGCTTATGCGGAAAAACGAAACTGGCCATGCGATTTAGCCACTGTATACTAGTTAAACATCTTTGAATCTCATGTATAAGCTATTTTTACTCCTACTAATTTAATATTTAAGGGTTCAGAAATTTAAAATTTTGTGTCGTTGTTTTGTGTTACGCAGCGTTACTATATTGCCATATTTTTTGCTAATAATTCATCATCTCTCTCAATGGTCTCTAGCATTAAGTTCGCCTATGTACCTACATTTGTTGTTTGTGCAATAAAGCATTTTCTATCTATCTATCTATCTATCTATCATCATCATCATCATCAACAGCCTGAAGACGTCCACTGCTAAACATAGGCCTCCCCCAGAGCGCGCCACCTTGAGCGGCTGCTCGCCTCCTGCATCCATCGGCTCCCCGCGGCTTTCACCAGATCGTCGGTCTACCGATTGGGGGGCCGGCCTACGCTACGTCTTCCGGTTCGTGGTCGCCACTTGAGAACCTTTCTTCCCCATCGGTTGTCAGTTCTACGAGCGATGTGGCCTGCCCAGGGCCATTTCAACTTGCTAATTCTATGAACTATATCGGTCACTTTAGTTCTCCTAATAATTCATTCACTCAAAATATTTTATGTATAAAAAATAGCTTCAGCAAAATCAATCAACTTTGAGCAAAAAAGTACTTGACTTCAGAAAAATAACTCAACTTAGAGCATAAAATACTTGTTTTCGGCAAAATCACTAAACTTAAAGCAAAAAATACTTGAATTCAAAAAAATCTACCTATCTTGAGCAAACAAATACTTGACTTCAGCAAAATCACTCAACTTTATCTACTGCATAAATCAGAATACTGTGTTCAAAAGACCGAAGGGCTCAAAGAGAATAGCCATTACAGTGCATTTGAAGACAAACAAACACACACGCAGACACGCGCCTAAATCGTTTGATTCAAACCGGATTACAATGATTGCGATACTTGATTCACTGTTATTTATGTGAGAATATAACGAAAGGCCTTTTGAATGTTTTGTAAAAATTAAATCGAGGATTGCTAACCATCAACACGTTATGTTATCGTTATAATTATTATAACGTTATGCATTATCGTTATAAGCATCACATATTTTGACGCTATTGAATCACGTTACACGTAAATATTACATATTATGATATTCATCTTCGTTCATTAGGTTTTTTTTATAAAATATTTAAAGGTAAAACGTAGAAATATTTCTGATTGGAGTTCAATAATTTATATCGAGTAAGCTAAAATTATAAATTAAATTAAAATAAAAAATTAAATTAGCATTGATTGCATTAACAAGGACAGTTTCATTCATTTAACACTATATTATTATAGCTGCTGCAGCTATGTGCTAATCCAGTGTACAAACTATTTTCATTTAAAATTTCATTAAAATTCTTTATCCGCTGCAGCGGAACAAATAATATCGCTAAGGGGAACAAATACTCGCCAAACTTTCAAATTTATAATATTAGTTAAGAGTGTGATTGTATTTCAACTAAATGGTACCATTTAATTATGTCCGATTACTAAATATTGATTGTTATAGAAGTATTACTATAAGAACTTATTATATTATAGAGAAAATAAAACGTTGGCGTGTAAAATACTTCCATGTAAGATCATTAATTTTACCCTTTACCGCCTATACCTGTTGTTTTAATACCACCTCGGAGATTGTACCAGTACAATTAAGTAAAACCTTTACTAAATAAACAGTATTAACCCGGCGAGACTAAGGCTGTATTCACACGTTCCAAACATTTTCTCTCATTAGCACCTCGAGCGGACCGGCTCTGGCGCGTCGATAACCGTGCGTTAGGACACAGCTTAATTAATCAGACGGTACATTATGTGGAGTATGTGGCACCTTGTGATCTCTCATTAGCAGAAAGTATACTACCTATATCCATGGACCGATGACCTGATTTGAACTGCGGGGAGTCGTTGGAAGCCAAAAGCAAAAAGTCAGTCAAGTGACGCTCTGTGAGGGAGGCCTATGTACAGCAGTGGACGTCTTCCGGGTCTTCTATTCAGTACGATGAATGTGGTATCGCTAATAGCGAGGCTCGACTATCAAGGACGTTCTCTAGAATATGAATATGCCCAAGGCAATTAGCAGTTAATCGGAAGAGCAAGGCTGAAATGACTTAGATTTGGAAAAGGCGCAACGTCTCATGTTCATAGGAAATACCATAACCATATTAGTTTAATTGAAAATCATTTTATTTGCTTCTTCAGACCACCAAACAATAAATCGTTCGTACTGCACTAAGCTATAATATACGTCAGGCCTGGGTGCTCTCCGCGCTTTAGCTACGAAGCTACAAGCATATTGGACTGGCCCGTCTTATCGGGTTGGTCCGTTACGAGTAACGCGTCAGAAGAGCAACGCTATAGCGATAGAACGAGAAGCAACTGTTAAGGGTAGGCTTGTCTGTGCGAGCTAAACTACACTTTATTGCATTGTAACAAGAGTTGTTATTTATTTAAATGACTTCGCGGAGTGAATCTTCTGTACATGTACTGTTAAGTATTCTGTGGCTACGTATACCTATCTTAAGTACACAGCTACTGTTTGGCAACCCTTGTACCGTGTATCGGTGAGGTCCGAAGGTGGCGGGTCGCGGCTAATTGCTTGTTTGTTTGGTGGTTATACGATGGTGAAGCCTTGCAGGCTTTACGTTATTTGAATATTAGGAGCAAATTTTTGACCTTCTTTTTTCAGTCCTTGCTTCCTTTCTCCTTGAAAGGAGGAAGGAAGCTTTAGTGTCAGAAAGTTTGAGCAGCGTGACGACTTTCGATGATTTTTTATTTGATCTTGCTTGTTATTAACGAACACAAAAATTAAATATTATACAGATTTGTGTACCTTTATTATAGAAATGAGTTAAAAAATAAAATATAATGTTGCGTTTACTAGTGCAGATAACTGCAGCAAAATAAAACAGAAAACACCTTCTCCAAATCACTTTTTAACGAAATAAGTAAAAACACCTTCGATAAAACATCCAAAAAATACTTACATACACAAAAGTATCAAAGTAGTTGATTTCTTACTCTACCGTACATCTCCACCACCGTTAATAGAGAAAGGGTAATCTTTCACATGATATCTCACTCAATTACTACTCACGCCTCTACCGTGGAATCTCTCGCGACGTTAATGGCACCGTAGTGTCGAACTAATTGATTCCTTACTCTACCTACTCTCCCAGTGGTGGTAGAGTCGGCAGAGTTCACGACTATAGGTTTAAAATAGAATGGAGAAAATAATACAGTGAAAATAGACTCGAACTTGGCCTTTTTTATGCGATTGAATGACGTGACGAGCTAGTCGTTCACCTGATGTTAAGCAACACGGCCGCCCATTACTGAAGTTAATTTCTAATACTTGGATTCCTTTGCAAATAGTTCAAAGAAAATGTAGTTAATTAAATCCGAAGACCTTTACCTGTAGGTTTTTCATGTAAATGAATAAAGAATCTGCATCACGACTGCCCACAAAAGTTTTCCATTCAGAGCTCTACATAATTATAACGAGTCTTACGTGACACTGCACCGCACATGTCATCCAAAACATAAGGACTGTACTGCGCACGTTATTCTGAGATATCATAACTGCAAATTGATCACTGACGGGTACTTGAATAGCTCATTCTCTAGCAATCTGCAGTATACTTATCTACATTACGATGCGTTTTTGTCACCCATTGCAGCGTTTCCAATTCTTGCCCCATACTCCATCATCAGATTAACAGATTCACACAAGTTTACTTGGAATCATCTTTAAAGATACTTTTTTTATGTACGACAAATGACTTGACAAACTAGTCGTTAACAATTAACGCTAGATTGAATAGTCAAAGATTAGCGCAGGTATCGGGTAACATAAACAAAAAAATATGCATCTGCATTATGAACAGTCTTTTTTGTAAGTCGCTTAAAATGTAAAGACTTGGACAGGTAAGATAAAAAATCTATAATTAAGTTCGTCTTACGTCCGTCGCACCGCGATGATCTCATCGGCTCGTAATCCTTAATCCAAACTTTTTGTTTCAAATTCCATCAACTTCAGTGCCACAGAATACTTAACAGTTCAAGCTTAGTATTTCAAAAGAGCCTTTTTAATAGGTGTTAATAAAGTTATCATCGAGCCCCTCAAGCTGGAATGTTTAAACAAACATGGCTCCCATCGATTAGGGCACTTCATATGAAACAAAACGGTGGCCGGGATGTACCTAAAGTAGATACTTCATTTTGGAATTGTACCTCAAATACAATAGGCGTGTGTGAAGCTTAGAGTACATAGATCTAAGGTGTGAAAGATGGTTCGAGATTTTATATGACAGTTATGTGTTCAAGTCTGACTTTTTTTAATATAAACTGTTGGCACCTTAAGGTCTGTGATTTTCTAAATGATTGTAGTCATATAGTACAGCTTTACACAATATTCCATCGTTGTTGACGAAATCAATGGTAATAGAGTTTAACGTTTCCATGCAAAGCCCCGAAATATTGCTAGTTCGCAATAAACGAAACAAAAACAGTCACTCCACCGCAATCGACTGTCGCGCACTGATTGACCGTTTGGACACTCCAACTATGCAACATCCATGCGACATGTAAAAACGTTTGTCGGACAAACAGAAGCGTTTGCATTTGCATCAATAAATAAAATAGGCTTTTACATCATGAAAATGGTACAGGTTTCAGCAGTCTTCACAGTTAAAATTGGAAAATTTGACTCAGTGGCACTGAGTGGAGTTCCTATCCATGGGTCGTTGATTTGGATCCTGGAATAAGCTTGAGATTTTGATGAAGGAAAATATCGTAATGTTACCATAAAATTTAATGGTAGGGCATTTTGCAGAATTCGACTGTTAACTATGATTAGCTTCCACGTTTATCATGCGAACAGCCAAAGAGTGGAACGCTTTACCAGCGTCTGTATTTCCCGGAAAAAACCTACTTACACCTTGGAGTCTTCAAATGAAGATTGAACAGGTATCTTCTGGACAAACGTGTCACTACTGAAAAGCACGCGACAACCACGGTTGCAAAGATGCACCCCCCTCGATCCCCTTTGCAACTGTGGTTGCATAATTTTATTTTGGCGAAAATTTAAAAACGGCGCTATTTGGGGGGTAGATTGAATGTAATCTGTAGTAGAAACATATTTTCAACAACATCGTCACTTTACCACCAAATGAGGCCAGTGCAAGAATATCAAACAATTGTAAAAAGAAGTTCCTCGCCAATCACCTAACGGCGGTATCACTAGTGTAGTGTTATACTATTTACTATCTGCGATGTGTTCTATAGCCTTCTTGAAAGCCATCTTAAATCCAGGCGTAGTGTGGACAAATAATTATTAACATTATTACCTATGAGGTGTGAAATGTATAAATAAATGGTAGATAAATCTAAAATCGTAGCTTACGTCAAGCTCAGAAAAGATTATGCAATCAGCAGCCACCCACCCATATGTCCGTAAATACATTTTCTAAACACAATAAGCCACAAAAAGCCACAAACCTCGTAGGTCCAAGCTAATAACAAGCTGCCACACAGCTTTCTAGCTGAAAATACACGCGTTTGTGCACTAAATGGTTGAGCACACACGTGCCACGGTTAACGACTCTATCGTGTTTACTTATTGAATTATAATAGATAGCATTTATTACTATTCGTAAGTGGTGAACGAAAATCAATTTGCATTTGTAAATAAATATTTTGTGATTTTGTATGCCTTGAAAAATTTCTTTCTAATATTTTGAACATGATTTTTTATCTATAGTTTTTAGCATGTCACAATTTATTATAGAAACCACCTATCTTATTTTAGTTTATCTATGATGTTGACCAAGTTGCTCCCCGCATCGTGATTGCAGTGAAAATTGATGAAAGAAATCGGGAAATGAATCTTTTTTAAGCTCAGCGATCATCGGCATGATACCACTCCAGCGTGGTGATAGTGGCAAAATGATAGATCCCATTGTGTACAGCAAATAACAGTGACTCAGATAATGACTATGATGATTTTTATAGAGTATTGTATAGGGTTGCCCAATGCCCATACCCGAAGAAAAAAAAATCTAACCCTTCTTTTTGCTCGAGTCCTAAGTAGGACTCACGCGTGATATAATATTTGATCCTTTGACTATTCAAAATCAAATATTTAACAACTTATAACTTGAAATTGAGATGGTCAGAGTTACCGTGTGGTCCCGCTACCGTATGGCTACGGTTTGCGAATAGGACCACCCGATCTCTTCCCGTGGATGCCGTAAAGGCCGGCTAAGGGAATATCCAGGGAATGGGCAGCAGCATTCGCCTCGATATAATAAAATCTTCTGTGATTACCAAGGCTCCTGCTAAGCGTGGTGATTAAGGTAAATTCCCTCCTTATGATAAGCGTCCAAAGAGGCGTTTTATAGGGGGGGCCTGTGTTCAACAGTGGACGTCTTCCAACTGATAATATATGCATGTATAGCCAGAGATGGTAGACAACCATGGAATGCAACTTTTTTACCATTCTACGCCTGGATATATTTTATTCTCTGTCATATTGTACGTAGAGTAATTGACCATAGGGGCAAACGGCACAATATTCACCCGCTACACTCAGACTTGCTTTAAATTATTTAATCTGTTCGTTTGCTAAACAAACGAATAAGTTAAATAATTTATAGATCCACCGAACTAGAACAACATTTAGTTATCGTCTGAAGATTGTTGAACCGCGTTTAATGAATTGACTAGTGAAGTGAATAATCTACAGATTGTTTTATTTCTAATGCAAATTTTCATTTAGTTTACGACTGAGCTATATTTTAACAGTATTTTTTGATGTTCATAATTTTTATACATCGCATTGTGTTAAATTTGAGATGGATAAACCATTGAAAACTGACAGAATGTTAACCTTTATTCTCATTAATAAAGAAGCTCTGATTTTGTTTCTTCTTTATCTAAGCATTTGCAAACTTTAAAAGTATAATGGAAGGTTCAAACCACAGACTATAGAACATGTAAACACAATTTTTGAATAAAACATGACACTAATCAAAATATTGCGTAATTACTGTTTATACAATTTTCATAATTTTACGATAAAATACCATTATATTATATCAACATAATTTGAACAAAAACTATATATTAAAACAAAAGTACAACATGTCAATTCAAAATTACGTTTTATGTTATTTTTTAACATCGAATCCATGGGATTGAAATAATGTATTATAGAAGGGTTTTGCCCAAGGACAGTAAGTTATTGCCCTGAAATACCGCAATCTTATCATGTACTGTTTGATCAATGATTGGATTTGCTATAGCGAATTTTTTAATCCAATGGTACAATATGTCGCTAAAAAGTATGGACAATATTTTAGAATCTATTAGTGTGAACTATTGCTCTTGGACATGGCACTTTATATTAAAAAAAAATCTTTATTTATAATATGTTGTTAATTAGAAGGCTTTGTTCAAAGTTCAAAGTTTTTTATTTGCTGCGAAACTGTTTAATACTGATTGATTAGTTGACAGACAATGTAGAATTAAAACCGCTGGACGTAGAGTTGACATTTGGAGGATGTCTTCTTTTTATTGCATAAGAGTGTCATAAGAATAGATTTTTACTTTTTAACCCAAAGTAGTCAAACGTTGTGTGTACACACGATGAAACGTGGATAGAATTGCGGGTTCTCTCTATAGCATTTAACTCTAACAATGTTTAATATTGCGAATCACAGGCAAATTTCCAACAATGAAACTAAGCAACTAAACCAAAATCAGCAATTAACGTTCAATAATCAGCAATCTATAGCCTCAAACACTGAAGACGTAAACTCCTCGCCAAGTATTTACAAAGCTAAACTATAAGCTAAGCTATTATGTTTACAAAACCTTATTGACGCTAAAACTAATACTGACGCTGAACTAAAATGGAATGAAAACTAAGCGAAACCCAACGAAACGGAAGCGGGGAGACCTTTTGAGTTTGTAAAGGAAACCGCAAGGTTTTATTGCTTAGTCAATGATTTGATTAAGGAAGGTTGATTGGCGTTTGGTTAACAATAGCTATATAGAAATTTATAACCTCACGCTAAAAGGGCCGCTGTGCGGCCTATAGTTGCGGAAAAGAAGCGCACACTACAAGTACTTCCCAAGTAGAAATTTATAATAAAAGCGTTTTCTCACGTTTGTTGTAATGCCCAAGATTGATACCGAAATGTTGGTCTTATGGAAAAGGAAAGAGACTATCGTGAACTGTAGTCTGAACATAAACGTAGTTCTGTTTTGTGTAATAATAGATTCTAGATTATATTTTGATACATTATTTTCATATGATATCGAGTCTGTTGGTAAATCCAACAAACGTGAGCGTGCTTATAAAATGTAATTCAAATACTTTTATGTTTTTCATTTTTTCGTTCACGGATATTTGCTTAATGGTTATTTTATTACTTCACTAACATACTCAGAAACTTTTTTATTCTGTAAAATATAGAACGTAACCCTTTTTACCCTCTACGGCTTTAACCTAGACATTTTCAGTTCTGTTGGGATACAAAACATAATTTTTTCCAGTAAAGAAAATGATAACGGAGTATCTAATTGAAAGGACCAACGTCAAATAGGAAAAGTTAGTATGAGAAAAGGTAAGAAAGGTAAACGAGAACTGGATGCCTTTCAAGAGTATGGATGGTGGTCTGAAGTTTCGGAGGACAGAGATATCTGGTATGGATTAATAAAATATAAAAATTCTCTGTCATCAATTATTATTCTAAAGCCAAATACTTTGTAAGATTGTATCCAAACTATCAAATATTAAGTAGTAACTACGAAGACGCCCCAAACAGGCACTTGGCGCTCTAATTACCACATCGGATGACAATCCGGAACGCTTTAGAGATCTCCACTCAAGACCCTTACGTAACCTACATTTTATAGATAGTAAGAGATCTAAAACTGTTTAGCTGTTTGGGTTGCCAATGACGAAACCTGAAATAGTGATGCAAAACGATAATTTTAAATTATCCTAGAAGTCCTAGAATCTTTTTTAGACTGTGATGTCTCAGGGTAACGTGCGCAGTACGCAGTGTCACGCAAAACTTTAATTTAGAGTTCCGAGTGACACTGCAATCTGTTATGGGCGGCCGTTTCGCTTAACATCAGGCGAACGACAAGCTCGTCACGTCATTCGATTACATTAAAAAAAGTAACAATTTTTTTTTCGGTAAATGTAGAACGTTACCAAAATATTGTAGTAAAACTGAATGTTATACATTACGAAGAACGTACAACAGTTAAGAAGTCACTAATATTAATACAATAGTTGTTTGTTATACCTACTAGGGGCTGCAAAGTTGGTTTTTGGCGCGAGTACTTGAATTGAAACCTGAGCAAGCGAAGGATTGTAGGATTGAAAGAAGAATCAAATGAAGAATCCTGAGCGTAGCGAAGGTTTCAAAGGTACGAGACTCAGAAAAACTTTGCTGCCGAGTGCAACACACAACTTTTCACACTACAGCGAGGAAAATGCAAGAAAAACAGCTAAAAGGCTTAGAATAGATTAGTTTTTCGCTTATTAATTTAGTTCTGGGCGGCGGTAACGCTTAACATCAAGTAAACGACTAGCTCATCACGTCATTCATTGAAAATTAAAGAAAAAGTGTTTTCCATCCATTTTTCATGCAGTCCGTTGCTGGATAACGTATTGGTTATAATAATACTCTTTGATGCTGGACAGTGCGATTATTCCAAAAATAAGGTCGGCGAACGAGAAAATAAGAAAGTATTAATGTATTAATGGTATCTTTCAATAGGTAGTCTGTGGTATTAATGAATGTTCAGTGGTCACTGGCAATATCAAGAAGGTTTAATTCGGGCAGACCTGTGGTTAAATCCTCAATATAGAAATTATTGAATAGAAAGGTTCGAATTTTAAAAACACTTTCCACGCTAGCGATTAAAATGCGTTTTTGCGCCCAGATTTCGAATGACAAAGAGAATCTTTCCGAGCTAGTGAGGTGAAAAATAATAAGAATATTGAGTATAACTCTCTTATAATAAGTACCTATTTAGATAGATTACTCTTTCGCGGAGTCACATACTCTATTCTAATAATTCCGTATTTGTGATGATTTATTGCGAGGTCACGTCTGAGTCAGAATTAATACTAAGCTTTCAATTCCAAAAAGTATGATGTTAAAAATATTATTACACAATTTATCCCACACCACAAGTACATGGTAATAATGCAATGTTTTACCATTTTGAAGTATGGCTAATTTGGCATTTCATCAAATGGAACTGAAATTATGTAAAGTCCTTACTGCCAATAGAGATTATGTGCGCTTTAAAGGGTCCTCAACGGATATACTCTCAGACAATCGCCTAAATGGATTAGTTTTGAAGTTATTACAGAGTGTAGGCAGATGAGATTAATATATAAAGGATGTTCATTTTATTGAAGTATTCGTTAATTGGATTATGTAGATATTGCAGAGTTGTTTGTGTGGATAAATTATTAAGGTTTAGCTATAAAAATTATGCTTAATGTTTTGATTACAAAATTGAGAGTTCTCTAAATTTTATTTCTAGCTTTAAGATTTTTTTTATTTTTTATACTTATTATTTATTCTTAAGGTATCATCTTTTATTAGCTTTTTTTTTTTTTTTTTTTTTTTTTTTTTATGTGATTGAATGACGTGACGAGCTAGTCGTTCACCTGATGTTAAGTGACACGGCCGCCCATAACAGTTGCAGTGTCACCCGGAACTTTAAAACAATAGTTTCGCGCGACACTGCACTGCGCACGTCATCCTGAGACATCACCCAGTCTAATAATCAAATTACTAGACTGAGTGATCAGATCATAAAGTCTCATTTGCCCAGTAATTTCACTAGCTACAATGCCCTTCAAACCGGAACACAGTAGTGCTTGCACACTACTGCTTGGCGGCAGAATAACTGGCAAAGCGGTGGTACCTACCTAGACGAACTTTGCAGAAAAGTCCTACCACCTAGTAAAGCTGATGACTACTCAATTTCTTTGAATTAGAATTTAAAAATAAACAGCTAGTAGGTATCTAACCTAATGATAGATTCCTTATTTAAAATGCATAGGTACAATAGATTTTTTCAATCAAATTCCGATTACGCCCTCTAAAAACCTATCGTCATTTACGAGTCAATGACCGCACCACACAAATCGTTTCCGAAGCGGCATACTAACATTACAATTTGGATATCCCACGCCTACCAACATAATGAGAGAGCTATTGAAAAACTCCAATGGGCTGCTAAATATCCGCTTATGTGTATGGTCAACAGAGCGAAGGACCAAATGCTACTCAATAGGCCTAGTTATATGTACGTTCATTATACCTAGTGTGTGTGTGTGTGTGTGTGTAGCTATTATAGCTACGGTTAAATTGATTTCATCTGATTAAAGCTATATGTTACAAAACATTAGTAGATTTTTTTTTAGTTTCGGAAAGTCACTTTGTTACCTAATTTTGGTATTGATAACTTTCTATGCGTTGTGTTTGGCAACTATCTCACTTGATGGTAGTTTGATATTTGCTTCGTTGCATTTATTCTACTTTGAGTTACTCAGTAAGTATTTGTAGAGTTCTGTAGATGTCTAATAAATTGACCAGATTCTGTCACGTTGTGTGCCACCCAACCAATAAACCGCCAATTTATTCGTAAATGATTAACAAAATCTTTTAAATTTAAAATGAAATGACTGAGTATTTCATTCGAGATACACTTAGTTTGCAATTGTACTTTTAGATCTGCTTCAAGTTACTGGCAGAATGTGGATTAAAGATCTACTAAAACTAGCCGAAAAGTATTTGGTAGAGTACTTTTAGAGAGGTTCACACACATCTAATGTGGACCGACACAAGCTTTAATGCAATAAACATCGCTGGTGAAGCTTAACTTTACTACTTCAAAAAAATCTGCATTATCACCATTAGTGATAATTGACGCAACTAACATGACAATAATCCTCGTGATGGGTACACTAGGGAGACCGGTGTCAAACGCACGCGTCAACCAACTTCGGAACTGCGGACCCTCGCAGTTTATTCAGTTTTTATTGATTGCCGCATTAATGCCGTTCCGGCAGAAATAAGGATTGGTGCGCGTTTAGCTGAATGTGTTGCTACTGTATTTGTAATGTTAAGTAACGTGGGAAGTTTTGCAGAAATATCAACATTGATGACTGCGGTCTTGTAATAGAAAAGATGACTCTATTCATTAATAACAATTATATGTTTAACTTTTACTTGATTATTATTAGTATTAGGTATGAATGATATTATTATCTTCCTGAAATGGTTTTATTTTACTTAGAAACGGTCATGCAGGCAGATTTTTCTTTCAATCATTTACAAAGAGACTCATTTTATGACAGTTTTCATTAGCTCAGTAGAAAATATTACAAAAATTATAATACAGATTAGTAGAAATTTTCAAGATTGATTGAATATATTGGTCCAATGTTATCAATTATAACCCAAATAACCAATCAAACAATTCGAATCTTAGCATCACATTTTATCCATACGCATTATATTATCCCCTTGCACAAAAATGTCACCCGCTCGCACCAGCGAAGCGTTTATCATTTCTCCGATCTATCCTGCAAATGGAAGACATGGCGGGTGCTGGCTGACAGCTTTCCATCGGGATTATACCATTGCGGGGAAAAAATTTAATAGCATCCGAAGGAGATTGGTGCTTTCACCCTCGTTGGCTGTTAGTTAGGGAACTGCAGTAAGATTTGTCATGTTTTGAATTTTGAAGAAGTTCGTTTACTAAATGTAGTTTTAATAGAGCGCTAAACCCGAATCAAGAAACGTTTTCTATCAAAGGTTATTGAAGAACTTACTGAAGTTTTTATGTAAGCAGAAGACTTTATATTTATATAAAATATAAAATCAAGCCAGTAAACATAAAACAAAATGTAAGTATATTGAATTATCAAATCGTTTTACTATCTCACATTATCCATTCACAGAAATATGTTTAGCAATAAATTAAGTGAATGGCAATTCACAGCAACATATTGCATTTCATCACTAATTTTCTAGACTCGTAATGATAGGTTCGAGCTGTAATTACAGAATGTAAGGATACGATATTGTTCCTCTATGATTAAGCCTTTGAATTCAGAATGCAGTGTTGGTGCAGTGAATGGAATGAATGATTACTATGTAATTTTGTATGAGAGTGGCCCATTGCTCATGCCATTATTAATGATCGGAGTGAAAAAATTCAATAATGATTATGATGAACACGATAAACATGTAACCAAAGGATAAAATATCAGACCACCATAAACATCGGTAACAAACTATAAATAAAGTACGGGAAGTTAATGACAATAAACAGTTTTAAGCTGAATTTATTAATTTTGAAAGTGATAATGTTGACATTGTAAACAATAAATAATTTAAATTGTTGATGTTGTAAATTTTCACGGTATAAATTAAATTTTGCCAGAACATTGTAACCGAAAACGTAACAGCTTTATTTCGGCTCGACAAATACTGGGATTGTAATAATTTCTGCTTGTGTAAACAGCTTCTAACACGGTAATTTTCGTAAAGAAAACCTTTTAAGCCTTGTCTATTTTTGTTAAAATGTTTGCCTTATAACAACGAATTAATCCATGAAAAGATATTATTGAGTTTTGAACCATATTTTGGTCACTATTAAATAAGACATCATGACCTGAATAAAAACAATTGAGCATCAGAATCAACATTGAATAAAGGCTTCTTATAATGTTATTATTCTTACCTGGTGGACACATGCAGTCTCCGTAGTCCCTGATACTCCGCCTGGGCCTCCAATAGGACGGTGGCCGCGCCAATACCTCTCTCCGTAGCCTCTCTACCAGTGGCTGCTGTGGCTCCAGGACCACACTCCTCAGCGCTAGATGCTGTTCCTCTAATACCGACAGCCTGTCCGTTAGTCCTTGTTGCTTATACAAGCTGTACCCGCTTGATATCAAACTCATGGCACAAGCACACCACAACACAGCACAGTATGCCCATGGATCACCTGGACATTTGTCTTCGCATCTCTCCCATCTTTTCTTCTTCTCTTCCTTCTTCACTTCTTTGTTGTTTTCTTTTTGTGTCTCCAGAGGTTTCACCCCCGGAGATATTTTCCCGCCTATCTTCAAAATCATTTTGACTTTTTCTGTCGCATTTGCAGGCGTTAACAGCTTC
Source organism: Ennomos quercinarius (assembly GCA_910589525.2). NCBI lineage: Eukaryota > Metazoa > Arthropoda > Insecta > Lepidoptera > Geometridae > Ennomos > Ennomos quercinarius. The sequence goes on from OU342496.1 coordinate 448,618, forward strand.
ATCTGTTCCAAATCACCTTATTTTTCTGATCATTTTCCTGTTTTCTAAATAGTTTCGAAAACCAAAAGTATTTAACACAATCATTCAAAAATCACACAGAACAAAACCAAATCATGATAACCAGCGCACCTGAAACTACAATTTTAAAAAGTAACTCTGTATACCGAAATTTGTAAATGGAACTACTGGTAACGTGTTTGAATTCGTATTTTTAGCGGGCGAGTTGCGTAGCGTCGTACTCCCGGCTCGGCAGGCGGATCGCCACTGCCGGCTCGCGAGCCATGCCTGCCTTCATGGATTGTGGAACACGCCGGCTGCGGGAGACAATGAGGCGTGCGCGACGTCAGAGGAACCGCGTCGGGATTCTCGCCGGAACACACGCGAACGGATGCTGGAGCCGCTGCGCTGGTGCAATTATTATTTATATACCAGTAAAATTTTGAATATTTGTGAACCTTTAATAGTAAGAAAGTAAACTTTGTGTAAGATGTTTTTGGATAAATGTAAAATTAATCGGTGCAAACGAGTATCTATACTAGACTTACCAAACAGTATTTGAATGACCTGATAGCTCATTCGGTAGTAGCTCTGCCTTCTGAACTATAGATTGTGATATCAATTCCCACCCGAGCCAAACACTTGTGTGATGAACATCGATGTTTGTTCTGTGTCTGGGTGTTACATGTTTTCTATTATGTATTTAATAACAAAAAAGTATCTAAGTATTCTATCAGTTATCTGGTTCCCATAGCACAAGCTATGCTTAGTTTGGGGCTATATAGCGCTGTGTGAAATGTCCACACATATTTATTTTATTAATTTATCATACGCAAATTTGATATGATAAATAAATAAACTTTTGTTTTAACTACTCGCATCTAATGTAAGTAATATGCGAGTAGTTAAAACAAAAGATGGAAAAAGCTCTCAAAAGCTATCTAACATTGTAGAGTTTGCGTCCAAATTAACAATCTCTAAATCGATGATAAAAACTCGATCAATAACCTTATCCTTAACAACATAAACGAACAAACTGGTGCCGTTATTGGCAATGAGTTTTTCTTCATCGCTTTACTCCGTTTAGTAAAATCCTTTATTATGTACCTACTACACCACTTTTGCACACAATACAATCGAATATCGCTCTTATATTGATGATGTTATGGAATAATCTAAGGCTTATAATGATTCAAAGTGAAGTACTACATCTATCGAATTGCTCAGTCGATATGAAGCTTAATATCTAAACGCTTAAAGTGCAATTTTGATGATATGAGAAGAGATTTTAAAAGCGAGTGGCAGTAAGGCCTGTAAGGGGATGCGTGTAAAAACGTGCAGGTCGGGAGCCGAGCGCCAAATTGGGCACCAATTCGCGTGGAAGCATCGGAGGGACATGTAGTGATGTAACTGTCTCTGTTTACGGAAATTGTGGCTTTTTATATCTGCCAGAATTGTTTCACTATCTTTAATAATTACGTCATGAGGAATTGATTTAGCGCACCGGAGTGGCTGTTTCCTGGAATTTCTTAGATTTTCGCTTCAAATTCATAATTATGGATACGAGGATGCTTGGTTGTCGTTCGCTACACGGTAGTTTTACATAACTATTGAACATTCTGCGACTAAACTAACTACATTATTGGGATAAAACTCAATAAATATTCACACTTTTAAATTGCGTAGTTATTGTATGTGTCCCGTGTGGTCCCGGTTACGAATAGGACCACCCCATCTCTTCCCGTGGGTGCCGTAGAAGGCGGCTAAGGGAATATCCAGGGAATGGGTCGCAGCGTTCCCCTCGGTCTTGGTGGCAATCAATCTTCACCTACTGCGATCACCAAGCCGCCTGCCAAGCGTGGTGATTATGGCAAACCCCCCCCCCCTAATGACAAGCACAAATAAAAACGGCCCCCAGTCCCCGGCAGCTCTGCTATCCCGTGGCTACGGTAGCGGCCACGGTAACGGCAGGGCAAGGGGTGCGAAGAATCCCCGGCAGACGCCCGGCTACCAACCCCAACGACGACCCCTGGCCCTGGCAACACATAACGTGCGCACACTGAAGGCTGACGAAAGGATGGTCGAGCTAGAGGCGGAGATGGGTAAGTTACGCTGGGATGTAATGGGATTGTCAGAAGTCCGAAGACAGGGACAGGACACGATAATCCTAAATTCCGGTAACTTATTCTTCTACCGGGAGGGAGACCAACTCTCCCAAGGGGGTGTCGGGTTTCTCGTCCGCAAGTCTCTCGTCAACAACGTGGTCAAAGTCGACAGTGTGTCGGCCAGGGTAGCGTACCTGGTACTCCGAATAACCAAACGGTATTCGTTGAAGGTTATACAGGTATACGCGCTGACATCGGCACACTCAGACGATGAAGTAGAAGCTATGTATGAGGACATATCCGAAGCCATGCATACTTCCGAAACATACTTCACCGTTGTGATGGGAGACTTCAATGCGAAGTTGGGCACAAGGAATAGCGATGAGCTGAGAGTGGGGCCATTTGGATACGGGCAGCGGAACCCTCGAGGACAGAGGCTGGCTGACTTCATGGAGAAGGAGGGACTCTTTATGATGAACTCCTTCTACGAGAAGCGGCCATCCAGGAAGTGGACGTGGATAAGTCCCGACGGTTCCACTAAAAATGAGATAGACTTCATCATGACGACCGAGAAGCACATATTCGATGATGTCTCTGTGATCAGCAAGGTGAAAACCAGTAGCGATCACCGTATTGTTAGAGGCACATTGAATATCAATGTTAAGCTCGAAAGGTCACGTCTGGTGAAGTCTACGCTCCGTCCAAATCCTGTCCAAATCCAAAACCCCGAAGGCTTTCAGCTGGAACTCCAAAATCGCTTGCAGTGCCTAGCCGACTGTAACACAGTGGACGAGCTAAACGACGGGTTGGTGGAAACTGTCCAAGCTGTTGGATCGAAATTCTTTAAGACCCAACGCCGAAAGAAGACGCAAAAGCTCTCAGAAAAAACTCTTGAGCTAATGGCCGACCGGAGCGAAATGAAGCTGCAGTCTTCAGTTGATATGTCAGCCTACGGTGAACTCAATAGACGAATCTGGAGTTCCTTGCGACACGACTTGCGTGCTCTTAGTACTTCACGTATTGAGGCCGCAATTGAGCGGAACCAAGGCTCTAAAGTGTTCGCAAAGGATTCGTCTATTGGGCAACACCAAATGACAAAACTGAAGACCGAAAATGGTAGCGTCATTTCATCCAAACCTGAGATTCTGAGAGAGATCGAGAACTCCTATGGACAGTTATACACCTCGACACGTAAGCCCGCTACTAACACAGCTCAGGACATCAGAGCCAAGTTAGTCCGACACTATACCGAAGATATCCCGGACGTCAGCCTGTACGAGATTAGAATGGCCCTCAAACAGCTTAAAAACAACAAGGCACCAGGTGAAGATGGAATTACGACCGAACTTCTGAGAGCGGGTGGTAGACCGGTACTTTTAGTCCTCCAGAAGTTATTTAATTCTGTCATCCTTGAAGGTATAACGCCAGAGGCATGGCACAAGAGCGTGGTGGTGCTCTTCTTCAAAAAAGGCGATAACACCTTATTGAAGAACTATAGGCCCATCTCGCTCTTGAGTCATGTGTATAAGCTGTTTTCGAGAGTCATTACGAATCGTCTCGCACGCAGGTTTGATGAATTCCAGCCTCCCGAACAAGCCGGTTTCCGAAAAGGCTTTAGCACCATAGACCACATCCATACGCTGCGCCAGATTATACAGAAGACCGAAGAGTATAATCGGCCGTTATGCCTAGCGTTTGTGGACTATGAGAAAGCCTTCGATTCAATCGAGACTTGGGCGGTGCTGCAGTCCTTGCAGCGATGCCAAATTGACTATAGGTATATCGAAGTTTTGAAGTGTTTGTACAGTAAGGCCACTATGTCAGTCCGACTACAGGACCAGAGTACGGAACAAATTCCATTGCAAAGAGGCGTGAGACAGGGAGACGTTATTTCTCCGAAACTGTTCACAAACGCATTGGAGGATGTTTTCAAGCTCTTGGAGTGGAAAAGATCTGGCATCAACATAAATGGCGAGTACATCACTAACCTTCGTTTTGCCGATGATATAGTCATAATGGCGGAATCGCTCGAGGACCTTAGCACCATGCTCAACGACCTCAGTAGAGTCTCCCAGCAGGTTGGTCTTAAGATGAATATGGACAAGACAAAGATCATGTCTAATGCTCATGTTCCACCTATACCGGTAATTGTTGGGAACGATACTCGAGAAGTTGTCGACAAGTATGTCTACCTAGGACAGATTGTCCAATTAGGTAGGTCCAACTTCGACAAAGAGGTGGCGCGAAGAATCCAACTCGGCTGGGCAGCGTTCGGGAAGCTTCGTCCTATCTTTTCGTCCAAAATACCGCAGAGCCTGAAAACGAAAGTTTTCAATCAGTGTGTGTTGCCAGTGATGACTTATGGAACTGAGACATGGTCTCTTACTGTTGGCCTCATTAGTAAGCTCAAAGTCGCGCAGCGAGCTATGGAGCGAGCTATGCTCGGTGTTTCCCTGCGAGATAAGCTCCGGAACGAGGAGATCCGCAGGAGAACTAAAGTGACCGATATAGCTCTTAGAGTTAGTAAGTTGAAGTGGCAATGGGCAGGCCACATCGCTCGTAGAACTGACAACCGATGGGGAAGAAAGGTTCTCGAGTGGCGACCACGAACCGGAAGACGCAGCGTAGGCCGGCCCCCCACTCGGTGGACCGACGACCTGGTGAAAGCCGCGGGGAGCCGATGGATGCAGGAGGCGAGCAGCCGCTCAAGGTGGCGTGCTCTGGGGGAGGCCTATGTTCAGCAGTGGACGTCTTCAGGCTGTTGATGATGATTGTATTTTTGAGATTACCTTGTCATACAATATTCAGAAACCACCATTATTTTTAATGCTAAAGTAAATTGAATATTTATGGTAACCTAGCACAAACTAAACCAAAATTTCATCATTAATAAGCTCTCTAAACAAACATTTTTGTAGAAATCTTGTAAGACCTTGACTAGAGCTCATCTTGTTAGCCCTTTTGGTAAACAAGTAACCTGAACCCCAATTTACCCTAATCAGAATAATATAACATTATCGGATTTTCCTTAAACCAAATTCAGTTCCAATTTTTAAAAAGGTCGTGAATAAATACGAGATTTATAAAGAAAATGAACTACCAACACTATCCTGGCAATCCAGTTAGTAGCTCCCCCATGCAAGCACTGGAATTTCAACATCGGTTAGTCTTGACTGATGCTATATCCTTATCTCACACTAAGTATGAAAGAGACGCACATATAATTCAATTTGAAGCTCACGTTAAACTTTCCATTACAGCAAAAGGGTCTTCAGAAGGCGCAAGTTGCGTGATTTGAACTTAACGATATGTAAATAAATTCAACGTATCTCAAAATTTATTGAGATGATACTGTTTGTAAATACGCTGCCTTTATAATGATGATAAATGAATCGTATAGATCTTCGATCTCAAATAATTTTAAAGAAAACATTTGTTTTAGTATTAACAATATCAAAAATGTTTGAGATTGTTTCAAAGATAATGATAACCAATTTGATTACAATATTATTATCCTTCATAAAAATAAATAAATAACGATCCTCCTATAATCGGCTTAAACGCAGCTACGCGTAAAAGATCTGTATCGACATTAATTAAATTTGTTAGGAATGAAAAAAGGGGATGTGTTTTTTAAGCGATAGTAACAATCAATCTTTTTAATAGAGTCATTAAAAACCGAGAGGCGGCAAGCGCCGACCGAAACAAAAAACCTTACTCCGGTCGTGTCCTGTACATTAAAAAGCTTGGCTATAAAGCACTCATAATAAAATTAGAGATAGCTTTGATAGGCGAGCATCATACATACCAATCTAATAACCAAGTAGAAGTCGTTATCAATACTCGAAACATCTAAATGGTCACTTTAAGTTTTTATTATTGTTATTTACGATACACATTACGTTTAATGTTACAGCTCCTTAATTGGATCTTGTTTCTTCTCATTTATGATCAAAAGTGTTTTGGTCTTTTGATCATCTACTTACTTAAATATCTCTTCAAATAATATATTTACGCTACCAAATATGTAATACAACCTTATACAAATTCGGACGTATATCAATCTATATGACTTCTGAATTGCGGAGCATTATCAGAAACTGATCTGCTAGAGTCTGCAAGTGGAAGCTAAAGACAAATAGCAGCAATTAAAACTAGATTGTCGTTATTTAGCTCCCGCGCCTGGCGCGGCGCAGACGTGTGCACAGGATCCATCTTCTCTCCGCTTGTATAAATTTAATTTAAACTTTTGTACTTCGTCAAACGCAAAGTTTGAGACGCCCTCTCTGCTGACAGTTTATTTTTAATTTAATCCGCTGCACTCTTAAATAATTCACTTCAAAATAAACACTTAATGGCTTATATAAACTTTCGTCATTTCGTTTCTCAGTTTTCTTTTAGTAAATATTTGCTGTTTCCGGTTATAATTATGATATGCAGCTAGAATTAAGGATTCTTCTTTAGACATGTACACAGTCATACTTCCTATCTTCTATTCAAGCATGCTCCATCGTTGACCGCGTCGTCACTTACCATCAGACGAGACCGTGGTCAAATGTAAGACTATCTAGGATTTTAAAATGCATTTTGTCCTATATAAACTTAAGTTTTTACGTGAATAGATATTAGTGAAATAAATATCCAGGAAAAGTAATATATTTCATTTTTAAATTCACTAAGGGCTACTTGTACTAAAGCCCTTTTTATTAATTTACTACCAAAAGTTTCAATGAAACTTACCAGTTTGCTACTTTACTAAATATTCTTGGCAACTTTCGTCTATGTAAGTTCGACCAGTGTCATGGGAAATCAGCGGAGGTGGATAACCATTCTATTTGTTTTAAACTTTGCCCCAATCATGAACTTTGTTGCGAGGTGTTATAATCTCTAGGGAGGGTCGAATGAATTATTTTTTTTATATTGCTTTTGGAGATTTGCTCATATTTAATACTTTTTTGAACTTCTGCCTAATTTGATTTGAATTTATATAAACCTGAACCTGTTGATGATACTGTTATTTCACTATTTTCCATATCCAACTGTAACACAATAATGGGCCAAGTGCGAGTCGAACTCGCGCACGATGGGTTCCGTAGCATTATCTATAAAAACGAGCATATAAATCACTCTAGTTGTATGGGAGCCCCTTAAAAAAATATTTTATTCTATGTTTTAGTATTTGTTGTTACATAGCAGCAACAGAAATACATAATCTGTGAAAATTTAAATTGTCTAACTATCGCGGTTCATGAGATACATCCTGGTGATAGACAGACTGCGGAGCCGTAGTAATAGGGTCCGTTTTACCCTTTTTGTACGGAACCCTAAAAATGAACGTCAATCTAGGATAAATACTTATTATGACTAGATTATGACTTCTTAATTTCAATTACTTTATAAAATCAATTCAATTACGAGCCCGTTTGTCAAACCCTTGCCCATTCCTCCTTTGAATAAGGGAGTAAATAAATATTGTACCGCTATTATGTGCCACACTGGGGATACTGGCACCGGAACGAAAGTGATATATCTGGCGCGTTTTAACAAAATTGGGCCAACCACGTTATCGTCGCATTACTGGTTGTTTACAATTTGTTTGGGCAAAAGTTTTGAGCTTAAATTGAGTCACTCTTGTTGTTTACTTTATTTTTGGCTTATGCATACTCGACATTTTCATTGAAAAAAAAACAGCGTTTTTTTTACATCTTCAATTTTGAGACTTTTTGACATGATTATAAAAACAAAATATTATTGTTGTTATTGCACTGCCAAAAATTGGGAAAATGGTCTATAATTACTTAAACAATAAAATAATGTTATTGTCAAAATGATTTTATGCAATCTTTAATAGCAAGATCACTTGTTGTGCAATGTGCTATTGTGCACTATAAAACTTAATAAAAAACTATAACTGATAGACTTCTGTAACATTAAAAAATACCTTTTAAATAATATTGATACTGGGTGGCGCAAAAGTAAAGACCCTATTTGGTTCAGCTATAACATTTTTTCTAAATTAGAAAACTAGATTTAGGTTTCTTAAATGTATATTTGTGCCATTAAATTTCGTACCATTAGGATTTAAAGATGATGTCTTTTAAATGGTGACCTCCAGAGTTGATACACATTTGAGCCCTATTTATGACATTTTGCATAACTTGCCGTAACACTTCCTGCGATATGTTCGTTATTTCTTGACGAATGTTTTCTTTTAGAGCTGCGAGAGTCTGTGGCTTGTTCACATACACCCGAGATTTCAAAAAACCCCAAAGAAAGAAGTCTGGACTGGTCAGATCGGGTGATCTTGCAGGCCAAGGCAAATCGCCAAAACGAGAGATAACTCGGCTTGGAAAAGCGTCCCTCACTAAGTCCATAGTGTCGCGCGCTGTGTGTGCCGTAGCGCCGTCTTGTTGAAACCAGATGTGCTCCAGCCCCAATTCGTCCAAACTGGGTATCAAAAACTCACGTAACATGGTTCTGTAGCGTTCTCCAGTGACAGTTATCGCATTGCCTCCAGCGTCTTCGAAAAAATAGGGTCCGATCACTCTGTCAACACAGATGCCACACCATACAGTAACTTTTAGTGGGTGTAGAGGTGTTTCTTGAATAATGCGCGGATTATCAGTGCCCCAGAACCGAGTATTCTGCTTATTGACATGCCCTGAGAGATGGAAATGCGCTTCGTCACTCATAACCAATTTTGAAGGAAAATCATCCTCTTCAAGGTTGAGGTTTATGACGCGCTGGCAGTAATCTAGACGAGCTCGGTGGTCAGCAGGCAGCAGTTGATGAGTCATTTGAGTTTTATACGGGAACATCTTTAAGTCTTTTACCAAAATACGCTGCAGGGTCCGTCTGGAAATGCCCAATTGCGTGGCACGTCGCCTCGTTGATGTTTCTGGACACTCTTCCACATCTTCGCGCACAGCATCGATATTTTCAGCTGAACGGCCTGTTCTTGGTCTCCCAGACTTAGGTCTATCCAATGTTGAGCCAGTTGCTTCAAGGCGTGTGGCAAAGCGTCGAATTGTGCGACCAATCGGTGCCGGACGGTGGGGAAATCGTCGACGAAATTCACGTTGTGTTCTTATCACTGATGAATTATTCCGTAAGAACATTGACACAATTATTCCACGTTCTTGGGGAGTAAAACGGTCCATGTTTATTTTCAGTGTATTTTACATTTGTTCACTACACAATTTTCAACAACAGAATGACAGAAAATGTCATATAAAAAAAATAAAAGTATTTTCTTTAGTGCCAGTACTTTTGCGCCACCCAGTACAAAGCTCAATATAAGAACCTTTCTAAAAGTCATTGCGCAACAAATCAGCGACGAAAACGTATCGAGCTTGCCGATGCTGTTTTTCCAGTTGCTGACTCCGTTTTATGAATTGTCGAATACCGGTCAAGCGGTTCGGAGTTCGAACCAATATTGGTTTCTCAAGTGTTTTAGGATCCTCGTAAACTTTGAAGCTTGCGGGTGTTTTTAAGTCCACGCTGCGGTTTAGGATATTTACTGCTATTTCTATTAGTTTCTTAGTTTGGTGTGTGCTGATTTTGATTAACTTTATCGTTGTTTCAAAAGTAAAGTTTGATTATAATGGTCTTAATTACCAGTGATGTTATCATTTTGTTTCAAGCAAATTGAACTTTGAATTATACGATGAGATTTGTAAGACGTGGCATTGTATATTTTTTTTACAAATACACATCGCAATGGCATTATGCAAATCAGGTGCATTAAAGTTATTCTCAACACATTTGCTCAAAAAATGCATTTACAAAGCCTGTATACATTGCTCGAAAGTTAACTATTATGCACCATACAACGGAGCGTGCGGTAAAATAGGTACTCTCACCTAAGTACCTATTTTACCGCATCCTCTCTTGTATAGCGCCGTGCGTAACCTTTACGGTTTTTTTTAATTTCAATAAAATATATATAAGAATTTCACCAAGGAGTTTCACATTATCACAACCTCAAGGAGTATCAATTATTCAATAAATTATTCTGATTCTGATTCTGATTACGAGAATAAATAAGCTGAATGATCGAAACTCCTTGAAAGCGTTTATAAAACTAAAGATGTAGTTCTTATATTCACCACACGCACGTGGCGCCATTTTCATTGTAAATGCGCGCCATTTTAGCCCATTTTCATATTAGAGTAGGAACATCAAAGATTGTTTGTTGCGACTTTCCCACTAATAAACAAAAGTTTGTTTTATTACCTACTACTGTTTTCTCGCAAATGTGTTGAAAAACTTTGTGTGATACACGTGCGGAAATTGGTTTCTACAAACTCGTGACTATGGTAAGCCCTCGACTTCGTCTCGGGTTTACATTTGTCTACTCGTTTGTAAAAACCAACTTACCGCCCTAATATCATAAATAACTATTACGTCCTGAAAAGTTACCGACTTGAACTGAGTACTTCTGCAGATGGCATACTAAAACATAACCGCTTAACCACACCAATAACATAAAAATGAGCAATAATGTCACAGCTCTTACAAATGTTAACGAGTCCCAGACTTCAGTAACAATAGCAGTGTCAGTACTGCTAACCATCGGAACTCGGAGGTAATCTCAGATTGCGGTGCCAATAAACAAGTAATAAACACGGTGCAATCGGTCCTCTCACGAGGTGTGGTCACGGCTCTACAATAGTTAACATCTGTATTGGTACTGTTCTAGTCTAGTTTGTCTTTCGGGAGTATCAGTGTTACGTTTGATACTAATTTATATGAAGACTTGTCTTATCTTTTCTTTTATCATATATCATATCAACTCATTGAATCCTCAATCGATTCTTTATATTTAGTAAAATTTAAACTTATCTAAGACCATGATAGATTTGCTTGGAAACTTCACTCGGGTATACCAATTTATAAAGATATATAGAAGATAATGTCATAGATATACCAACAAAAAGTATCGTCGCAACGATTTCACGCTGCACTTCCATCTTTATGATTTATAGTAGGGTGTGTATCGCCCTCGGCGGGTGATATCTTTATAGCTCTAATCTCACTATTGTCTTTGTTTTATGGCTCTAACTCTCATGAAGACATAGCGTTGATGCCCGGAAGGGTTATTAGAGGAGGGGTCGTAAGTGCTGCGTTTGTAAATGCAAGTGAGAGTTTAATGTATTTCGAACAGAGACACTAAAGTTTGTTAGCAATGAAATTGATGAACTAGAGAATATGGAATTTAATCATCAAAGCAACACAGCTAAACTGAATCTTAGACTAGGAAGTCTCCTATAAAGAAAAGCACTTACAATAACCACAATAACTTACTGGTTAAATTTACAATAATTTTCTGAACCTTCGTTCTAAGTTAATTTCTATTAGCCGATAGATCATGGTTAGTTTATTCCACTAATAAAATTTCTTCCACAACATATAAACGTTGGACGTGGTGTCAGATAAACCCAGTCACGATTTTAGTACCAACGACGGTATATTCAAAGTTTGCATGACACGTGATCTCAATAATTAACGCAAGCTGACAGATTACACCAATCAATCGAACTATTATTATACGGATCACATTCATCGAGGTTGGGTCGTGAGGGTCTCTTTGAAGACCTAAAGACAGAGATACACACTACACAGACAACCTTAAATACTTAATTACAGAGGTCTTATAAGATGACGAACAAACTCTTAAGAAAGAAGATCCAATCAAATTTTGGATCTGAATGGATCTTCTTTCTTGACAAAACATAACAACTCTAGTTTTCATAAGAGTTTGTTTTATTCAATTCAAAGTAAACTTTTAACGCAAAGGTTTTAACATCGGAGCTAACCACTTGAAATACAAGGAGCAAGGAAGATAGAACTGTTTCTCTTAAAAATATTCTTCATCTCGTTAATGTTTCCTACTAGTGTACACCAGTCTTTCCGTTCCATCACATTACACACGTCACCTCTCGAAGGGTCCGACTATTTGTCCCGAACCATTTGGAATTCAGATCGAATCGAAACGTCTAATTGCTGCGGTCGGCTCTTCGCATACTAATCAAGGGTTACTCGCATATAGGGTAGTGCTAGTGTTCGATAGTTTTCTGGTTAATGGTGTGAGCCGGGTGGGTGGCTGGTTAAGCTTATTGGTGATAGTGAACAAATGAGAAATGCATATGAATTTGAAATTGTGGGATTAAAGTTTGGATTATATACAGTTGATTTTATCAGTGGTGGAAAATACATACTTTTTACTTCGTAATATTCCTTCACTAATGGTAGATATTTTATTCTGTAAAAACTGAAATATCATATAATTAATTATATATACTGAACTAAAGTAGACCTCAAAACTAAACTATGGCCAATTGATGGTATTATAACATACTTAGTTAGTTATGTCTACATACACCACTACAATACTACCATTAAGATCACTTTGAATTTAAAAAAAAATGTTGGTTCTCAACTTCTCTGTCTGCGATTCTCATCTTTGAATAACATAATGTATATTATACATTTTCCAATAAAACATTCTACAGATTTTGTTAAAACCTCATAAGTTCAGAATCTACACTTCTACCAACCAAACAACATGATTATGTGACAGCTACCATCACATTATAATTTGATCCTTCCGTACAAGTGCAAGGAGACACAAAGCTCAGATAAAGTTATCAAACATCGTAAACGGAGTGAAAAAGGATATGATTTGTTTTGGAATAACAAATGATTCTTTCTGACGACCGTGAAGCATATCAACCGTGAGAATATGAAAGGCAATAGTAAATAAAAACCCACAAAAATGCGCCATAAAATAAAAATATAGGTAGGGGTGAAAAAAAGTAATCCAAGTTTAAGTATTTAAATAAGTTGGCTGGTTTTTGCTGTGGCAGTAGGCTGGCCATATCAGACGCAGAACTAATGAGAAAGACGTGTTTTTGAGTGGAGTCTGCAACATGGAAAACGCGTAGACGTAAGACTAGATATAGTGATGACTGACGGCTTGCACCATGTAGCTGGCAGCAGCTGGAGGAAAAGTAATGAAGGTTGGGCACAATGATGTATCTTGGGAGAGGCCAATGTCCAGCAGTGAACTAATACAGGCTGACGATGATGATGATGATGATGATGATGATGATGATGGTTTTAGCAAAACATTATTTTATTGTTTACATTATTAAAATAAAAGCACCAGCAACTAACAGGACCACAAAAGTTTGTTACTAAATATACAAACTGTGGCGTTCAGGTTAAAGAAGAAAAAACTTTTACCCCTTCCGAAAACAAACAACAAAGCTATAAGTTGCTAACTGATAAAGAAACTACGGTAGGTAGGGCTAAGTTTTAGACAAATTATCTATCTTCGCCCACGAGCGTGTGTTTAGGACCGCTTTAAACCAACTACTGGCCTGCTGAGAAAACTCTTTAACCACTCTAACCAGGCCTGTGGTTATTCATTAAAACCACCAGCGAGCAAGTCGTTCACCTGATGTTAAGTGACACGGCCACCCATAAGCTATGGTCGCAGTCCTCAGTGGCTGCAAAAAGCTCAAGAAAATTTTGTACCAACTACTAAGTACCCGTGGCGTATCTATAGAACTTACATTACACACAGATATAGGTATACATCACCCTTAATATAACATCATCATCATCAGCCCGAAGACGACTACTGCTGAACATAGGGCTCCCCCAAAAAGCGCCACTTTGAGCGGATGCTTGCCTACTACATCCATCGCCTCCCCGCGGTTCTGACCAGGTTGTCGGTCCGCCTAGTGGTGAGCCGGCCTACGCTGCGTCCTCTGGTTCGTGGTCGCCACTCGAGAACCTTTCTTCCTCATCGGTTGCCAGTTTTACGAGCGGTTTAGCCTGCGCACTGCCACTTCAACTTGCTAATACAACGTAGTCGGTACATCAGATACTTTTTCGATATGAGTAATGCGGTTTGCCTGTTTTGGACATTCTAGGAGCACTAGCCACTAGGTATATGAGTAAAGAGACGTATATTTTCCGAACAGTGAATGTCTCTGTCACAGTGTTAGTAACCCTTGTATTCTTGTACAAACTCACTATTGAAGTTATAAATAACAGTTCAAAGGAGAGCGCTCGTAAATTTTCAATATACGTTCGGGGGTGCTCGTGTGATCTCGGAGTTTGTCCCTTCAACATCCTCAAAAACAAAACCCACTTGACTGGTAATGCAGCTTTCCTTTAGTCGCAAAATGTATGCTTTTTGTAGCATAGATTTGGCCTGGTATAGTTATTGCAATTCGACTTTGATTTGACTTATGATTTTGTTTGTGTCTAAGGCTCTTCTGTATCAGTTCCTATATTACTGGCTATTACCCTAGCCTAGTATCTACCTACATTATCACACCGACATGTAGCTAGACTCAATTTGACCAATCATGTGCGCGCATTAGAGGAGTGCATTTTATTTCCCAACACTTTTTGTCGTATTTCTACGATAAATACACTAAATAATATAATAACGTGTCCAACCTCAAAAATAACCTTTGATGAACTTTAAAATTACAATCCAATACGAGTTCTACATTTTAGTAACTACAACGTAGTAAAACCTGATCAAAGAAAAGTTCAAACATTCTTAAGTTTTAGTATCTCCATTGGTTTCTTACATTATGGTTAGCCCTAAACTCGGCGTCACAGAATATCGGCGTGATGCTGGTGAAGATAACAATCGACTGAAGATGTTATTGTTGTTAAAATATGAGTGGTTTTGAGATGTGAAGTTGTTGAGATTGTGGAGGGTGATGCTCTTAAACAGCTTAAGTATCAACCGTACCTACGTTTATAAGAATGTTGCCATTTTGAAAGAAATAAAAACATTTTTAGAATTCGGCACTCCTGCTAGGAAGCTAACTTCGTTTTTAACTGCATGTTTCCTGAATGTAGAATAAGTGATTAACATATTACATGGCATGATGACGGCAAGTCACCATTAGCTTAACAGTAATTATTAGCAATATTTGGATAGGCTTCTGGTTAAATGATATTTACATCAAAGTGCAAATGTGCACTTTTGAAGGCACGTATTTTGGTAGTGCTATTCTTTAGGATGAAATAAATTTTAACACGGTATGTTGACCTTGGTAGGGAGCAGTAGATGCTTTTGAACCAGAGAAAAAAATATACGTAAGCTTTATTCTTAGTTTTTAATTTATCACCTACATAACCACACTCGATCCCCGGGGCGACATATATTTACGCGTTCCGTATCTCGGAGAGATCGCTTATTGCCTGCGGAACCCTAACTCTCCCGTGTGGGGTGAAATGGGGTGAAATGGGGTAAAATCACATTTTCTGATAAGTGTTTCTTATTATAGAATCGATATGAGGTAAGGGCAATAAATTAGGCAGGTCGTTAAGTAATTTTATGGTTATTTTTTACCGGAGTCGTTCAATATTGGCAATTATGGTGAAGTGGTTGACAGTGGTTTAACGTTTAGTGATCTTAATATTATTATTATTATATTAGCCCATATTGTCCCACTGCTGGGCAAAGGCAAAGGCTTCCCTCCCTTCTTGATCTTAATA
Organism: Ennomos quercinarius; assembly: GCA_910589525.2. Lineage (NCBI taxonomy): Eukaryota > Metazoa > Arthropoda > Insecta > Lepidoptera > Geometridae > Ennomos > Ennomos quercinarius. The sequence goes on from OU342496.1 coordinate 464,253, forward strand.
GTGTAAACAAAAAGTTTTCTATAGGTATAATTAGTGCCTGAAAATTTACCAAGCATTTTACTTTTATGATATGCAATTGACGATGTTAGAAGTCAGCTTCAGCTAAAAGATATATTTCAACAAATCAACGTTATATTTGCTCCACCTAATTCGTAATAGAATGATTAGAGTGTTATCAAATACAGTGTCAGAAACCGCTATATTCTTTACGGCCACAGAGCATTAAAAAAATTACGCTTAGCACGGCGAAGCCTATTTTACTTCGTGCGCTGTACCTATTCACGGACATTGGTCAAGAAAATTATTATTTGCACAGATTAGAGAAAAAAACAATCAACTGTTTATTTGTATATACCATCAACAGGTGAACGTAAACCACATTAAATCCATGAGGTATGGAATGAACGTAAAAGCCAAGTCACATAGTTAATAGGTATTGAGGTAATAGTACAAGTAGTTCAACTGTCTGAGGGATGGATGGGTAAGATAATTATACTCTACTATTTTGGGCTGAGATTGAGCTTTTAGTTTAACTAAGGTTTATGTCCATGTTTGGGTCCATGAAAATTGAGATCAATATTATTATTTGATCAACTCAACCAATAAAGCACCAACTATCAACCAATATGACTATAAAGCAAATAGCTTCCAACGAGCTTACTAAGTTACAATAAGCACGATGATAAGACCAACAATTGTAGCCGAAAAAAAACAAAAAAGGTTCACGTCTAAATTATAGTCCTAAATTCCTTTCCAAATTAACCGTTTAGCTACACAAATAAACGGTAGCACCCAAAACCAGAACTAATAAAGTGCGTGTTACAAAAGCGATTCCAAATAAACAAGCGGATTCAATACCGCGGCCGTGGGGCGGCGATATTGGAAGTAAACAGCTGTCGAGAGGACGTTGGAATTAGAAGTGTTATTGTTACGAAATACTGTACAGATTTATGTAAAGAAATATATTTACTACGCGAGCAGTGAAACAATATTACCGTACGTAGTGAGTAGCGTAGTAACGATCAAAGGCAAGACAAGGGATTCGCAGGTTCAAAAGTGCTTGAAAGGTTGCTAAGAAAAGATCAAAAATTTTTTACCGTACATCTGTAATAAGTGGAATGAGCTTCCACCTGCGGTCTATCCCCAGAGCTACAACTTGCTGCAATTTAAAAGGAGGGTCAAAAGAGGTACACAGGGTAAGCAACGCATCAGTGGCACGACTAGTGTTACACATGTACATAGGTTACGGTGACCTCTAGCCTTCAGGAGGGCCGTAGGTATGCGTGCTTGCTACCTATAGCATCAAAAAAACATAATAAGGAATATCAAGATTAATAATAAATCTATTCACAATAATATTGTTATTGAGCTTTCATTTCTCTAACAAAATAATAGTGTCTTTATTAATGTAAGCAGTTATTTAGATAGTCTACAATTTGCAAGCATAATAGGCTCGGCTACTGTATTAATCTTTGACACTATAACAGCTATTGAAACTAGTTTATCGCTCTGTACTCTGTACGACATCTGTTAGAATGCCATTTGAAACGCTTTATTCCATTAGCGAGTTCTCTGCGATTGTCCCCACGTTAGGAGCTTTTAAAAGGGGATGAAAAATGAGGAGAGCATTTGATTTTGATAGTTGAACACGGTTTAAAGTTTGATTAAGTGTTCTGCACGTGATGTCCCTTGCGTCATAGTCTCATCACTATGAGGGGCTGAGAGATTTTTTTTCTATTCTATAAGAGAAAGGGTGATTAGATACCTATACGTCTCCTTTGTATAAAGGGGCTGTTTAGTTTTTAACTCGCAAACTATAGAGTAGATTTATAGTGAGTGAAATATTTAAAAAATACAACCGTCTTATTACTGAAGAGGATTAAATATACCAAATTACCAATCATAAACGATTAATTATTATGTTGTGCCAATTTCTAAGATTTCATTTGATTTGGTGTTTTTTCTACATGATGTCATAAACAGCTTTAAAAAGTTACAATAATAACGAAAACGAACAAATAATTTTATCGCCCAAAGATCATAGTCATACTTACAAAGAGATAGTCTTAAATATATTATGATAATGGCAAATAAATATTATTGACATCACTTTTCGTAATTTTGGGTAAAATTTGGCATAAATTTGCTATTACTAATTTAAGTTTAGCAAAATAATCTAGTGAAACATTTGACTCCGCTCAACCTAATCAACAAGACACATCTATGAAACCAGATAGCCACTCTATTCCGCGTACATTAGCCAGTAAGCTAAAACCATGTATTACACTCCATTGTCACCGACACAATGCATCTAGCCGGAGTAGCCAGTTTTTGTGTCACCCGAGCCGGGCTTAGCGTCGGATCTTCTTACTTAATGCCAGCAGCCACTTTGCCCGTTGTGAAGATGATATACTGGATACGTTTTTGTAAAGAACATTGTTTGGAGTTTTTGTTAGAGCTGCGGCTGCTGTGTAATGTTGCTACAGAAACTAATAGAAGTTAGAGTTACATTATTAATTAAGTTCTTGTCTTTGTGTTTATTTTGAATGATGAAAAGGTTACGTTTTGGGTCAGAATTCTACATTGTGTGCAGACTAATTACAAGGCTACAAGTTCAAACACAGAGACAGCAAAACTTAAAGGAAAACGTAAGTTCTGAAGGTAATCTTTTGGAAATGCTTTATGTGTATTTATTTCTTATAGGTACTCTAAGTTCCTTTGGGAATACTTCTAACTCAAAATGATAATAATTAATAATAATAATGGAAGAGAAATGAGACTTCCTTCCTATTATCCAAATACAACAAAAGGTAAAGCTATGGATAGAAGTGAAAAGTTATTTTTAAAACAAACAGCACATAGCACTGACAACTACACTATTTTGAAAATGCGGAAGGTCGTTACACTAACGAAAACAAACAACTATCGCGACACGACTTGACAGTGTCAAAAATAACATAACAGCTGTGACGTGTGACGGCACGAAAAACAAGAGAGTGACGAATCATTGAATCATTTGGCGAAACGTATTGTTTTTCTTGCTCTGTGATTATTATATATTTTGGGCAGATTTAGAGTTCTTTATCGAAACCAGTGTACCGAATAAAGAAAAAACGTATTCCATAGTAACTAGTATCGTATTACAAATAATTTGTCTTCTACCGTAACTGGTTACGAACCTCTGATTTCATACGCGACCGATGGGAATTTACATGTGGCTTATAATTATGTTATCAAAAAATGCAAGATCACGTCTTCTATGATCATTGATCACGTATATTATACGTGACACGTGATAATTCACGTGCCTACCATTTAGTTTCTTTAATTCAAGAACTTACTGCCGTCTACCACAATCACCTTATCAAGTGCTTTATTCACTACTTTAGTGTTATTATATGAGTTACATAATAATAATTTTATTTATTTTGAATTACCTCATTTCGAACGCTGTCTCGTAATCTAGTTTTGCTGTTCTATGAAATAGTGTGGATTTAGATCGTTTTAAAATCAATCAATCAGTGGTTTTTTATTATGAAAATGGTTACAAAGTTGTAAAATGCTTATACTCAAAAATGGTGTCTCCCATTTTTCTTCTAAATAAAGGTACCTCCCGACAACAGTAGATAGTTACACCGTGGATATGCTGATGATGTCATAAACAAAATGCGCCAAGAATAATGTCACACTTTCATAAATAACGATATACCGTGACGCGTTACAGTGTGACACAGGAGGTAACGCGAAGTGACGGCTCATTGAGCACATTGCCGGAGCGAATGCAGGTCGTGACCAACTGCTGTTATTGTATAATAGTTTGAGGAAATTAAACAATAATAAATTATACAATATACCAAAAGAAAAAAAACACACATAAAGACAAACATAAATAATAATGAATAAATTTGAATGTAGTGGCAAAATCCTTTATTCCATGAACCATTCATATTAAAATATTGTCAGTGAAGAATTCCCATGGCTTACTATTTTTTGTTTGCTGGTTTAACATATGAAGCATATTATCTGCTCTCTTTTTCATCTGATCTTGATATATAAGATCTTAAAATATTCTTCATTCACAAGCTAAATAATGGAAATGTTGTTGTCAGACAACATCCGTGAGTCAGAAGTCTTTGGTCAGTTTCATTTACACCAGGGCTAATCAACTCTCTAAGACATTTCCAATTACTTTTGGCTAGTTACTGTATTTTACAAGTAGAGTTAAACTAAAAGGAATTTACACAATATGTAAATAAGACAAAGAAATAACGCCTTGTAATGACAAACGTTTAACGGCACATGACGTACCAGCTTTACCGTTTCTAAGTGTATTAACACCTACTAACAAGACAATACCATTCTCAGCCGAGTTACTCAATCCAAAGTGCAACTGACAAGTGAGATTAAATCGGCTATTAATCTGTAAAGCCATTAGCCGTACCCTCTCGCAACAAAGCCTGAACTAATAGATATGTAAATTGCCCTACAAGGGCTTTCAAAAGCTCCAGTCATATGACGTAAGCTTGAAGATATTTTACTTAACTTCGAGATAATCCTCGGTGAGTAAATGTTAGTAACAGTAACCTAAAGTCTTGTATGTTGACAGTTGAAACAAACAACTCAATATCTAGTCTAGAGGTTATATAGCACTAAGGCCCGATTTCACCAAACTAGAATAAATTTTATTCCAGGTATAACTTTCCGAGAACAACCGAGTTACGCGAATATAGCCCTTATATCACCAATTTTGTGAAGGAATAAGACTTATTCTTTGGATACAATCAAAATGGCGTCTTTTTTGTGTAATTTCATTTGTCAATTAGCTGTATCCAGGAGTAAGGAATAGCCGTATACTTGGAATAAATGTTGGTGAAATCGGGCCTAAATGGAACAACACTTGCTGGTTTCTAAAGTCCAAGAATCGGAAGCCTGTAAGTAAATATTACTAGCTGAAGTCTAAAACTGCTGTGCTTAAACTGGGAACTTGAGTAATTTTAGTAATATTTGCATACCTACAACATGGCAATTGGATTTTTTTTTAAATACAGAAGCAATTTTGTTAGAGTGCGATGTCTACTGGTGATTTGATTGGAGCATTAAGATGGTCGAAAGCCTATTAGACTCAGTCACTTGGATACTGACGTTTTTGAACTGCCGCGCCAATGGATAAAAATCTACTTGAAATATCAACTCAACCATTACTCCACGTACCTGTTTAAATACGTAGGAATATAAAAGAATACAATTTGGCACGTTTGAAATCACTTTATCTGTGTCTATATAGAAATATATAATGCTCTACATTTCTACTCACAGACCAAAGTTGACTACAAAATCAATCAAAAACAATGATCGATAAAACAAAGCTAGCAGTAGTAGCAGCTAGATTCTAGACGAAAAGAACTCATTATGTTTATTTTTGTACTGGACTAATTCAGCTCAATAGACTAAAATAAGCTGATGACGACGGATGATGATGAAAAAGAACTAAACAGCGCATAAATTTATTTAAACAACACACACTACTACACATCACATCATCATCTACTACATTTTTTATTCTGGCATCTAAACGATTTGACCTAAGCATTTAATTTAATTGATTTAAGTCAGTAATTTTGATTTCAATAAACTCATAAAGTAAATAAGTAAATTCATAAAGTAGTAACAGTAGTAGTAGGTAGTCAAATATCATAAAGTGTTTTCTTACTCTATTCAAATTAATAAAGCTTACTAATAATGTAAATATTGTTTATTGGAAACGTTTACCTATTTAGTAGCAATATTACTAACGGGATACAGTAGTGATGTGGCTTTTAGTACTTAGTCACGAATAGAGTAAGTTAGAATATCAAACACGGAAGACAAAACTGAGTAGCTGGGACAATTGTACCACTGTATATTTGGTGTTATTGTCTAAGTAATGCCTCTAATGGAACGTTCTAGTTGCATTTTGTAAGATAAGACCAGCTACTTTGCATTTGTCTGCACCATTTTCAGGTTTGTTTGCAATTTATAAAACTTTCGCCTTTGATCTGGTTTTATAAACGAAGTTTATTAACGTAGCCAATTCAGTGAACCTTATGTATAGTAGAAGGTGGCACAGGTATCTTTTGATTTGAAATTAAACTTTAGTTTTTCGGAAATGTTGAATGAATCGCTCAGCACATGAACATATTAGTCGGTCTATTCTACTATGATCCCCTGGGGTAATCATAGGCTATAGTATTTAGTCATGCATAGTAGGTACTTACATTCATTGATAGTAGTGAAGTATCTTCTTACTAGCATAGTTATTATATTTTATTTAATCAATTCAATTTTTTCAACTTTGTTCAACTGTTTTGTTTAATTTGTGATTGTTTTTTTATTATTTCAATTTTACAAGTATTTTACCTGAAGGTAATTATCGACTAAACAAAATAAATGAACCAACTTGAAATCTTAAATTCCGAACAATATTTGGTTGATTGGCAGTACTTATTCATTTTATTATTCACTAATATACTCAGGTTTCTTAAGTTTGTGTATTTTACATTATCTTTATAAAAACACAGCTCAAAAATGTTATGTTTTTATCATACCATGTGTCTGAATGTTCTTCATAGCAATATGCCAGTATTCAAATTTAATTCAACAAACCTTTGTTAGTCCTTGTGGAAAACCTGCTGTAAAATTTACATGAACACAAAAAAAATTACATAAAATATGTTGTTCTTTGAAACGCCGATCACACAAAAGCTACCACAGAAACACCATCCGGATCTAAAAAGAGCTTGAAATTAAAAACGCAGAAAAGCTTTGCATGTTGACCACACAAACCCATAAACAAGTTTTTTGTTATGCAAAGTAGTGTATTGTAGAGTGAGCGGTACATGAGCCGAAGTGAAGCATGCGACTGGTGAGCCACGCGGTAGGGTTGACAGCTGCGCAATCAAGCCGAGCAATGAGCCGAGACGGGTGAACACCTTGTATTTTAAAATTGTTTTTATACGGAGTGATGCAATAATTATAAAAGCTAAATGTACAAAATAAACAAAGTTACCTTATAAAATTCCGCAAAGGTTTTTAAAGTAGGTAAATACCTATCTACATACTACAGAAAATAGGATATAGATAGGTTGTGATGTCATTGTAGAAGTAACAGTCGCCGAAACCACACTGAAACTGCTGAAACTTAGAGCAGAAAGACGCACTATGCTCTTTTATAATTTCACCATCCCTATACAAAAACAAGTAGCTATACCAAAGAAAATAAAAAATACAATATAATAAAAGTTTTCAAAATATAAATAAAGTAACGGCATTTTTTCTATATCCCAAAACATTACATCAAATAAAGAAACAACAAAAACACCGCTGACACAAATTCATAATCAAATCCAAACATCCTCTACACATAAAGGGTTGGACTGTCCGCCGGCGGCGCGGCGCACCCCCATGGCTCGCGGGGCGTGATTCAGGGGTCGTTGTCTTGCGGCGAGGTGGACCTCCTCGCTGCAGTAGCAACCTTCGTTCTAGTGGCGACAGAAAAGTTTTATTGACAGTAGTGACGCGGTGTCAATCAGTGAAAATATTATCACGGCAAATTGTTCATTTATAATTCCTTTTTATTTTGTATATACTTATCTAATTCACAGTAAAACCAGTTATTATTTCTTCTCATCAACCATAATTACCAGGTAGCCCCCACATATATTTGGTGACCTTCGTTTTGAACATTTTCTTCTGAGTAAATTCAGATTTTCCGTTGTTCGACGGGGGGCTACTCAGAAACATTTTTGGTGACAGGTCCTACCGTGAATTTTTTTTTTAAAGTGATTAGTTGGATTCTACCGTGAAATCATCATAATGGAATTTTCCGATGCGCGCGCTGACGATCCAACACCACCTGGATTATTTCGCGTCGGAGTTCGCATGCCACCATTTTGGACGGACAAGCCTGCAATTTGGTTTGCCCAAGTGGAAGGTAGCTTCGCTATATCAAATATCACTACCGACGAGACCAAGTTCTATTACATCATCGCGCAGCTGGATGCTTCGGTAGCAGCGGAAGTAGAAGACATTATTGTTGCACCTCCTGCTACCGGGAAGTATGAAAAATTGAAGCTGGAACTGATTAAGAGGCTGACGGCTAGCAAAGAGAAGAAGGTTAAGCAACTTTTAGTTCACGAGGAGCTTGGCGATAGAAGACCTTCGCAGTTTCTTCGGCATTTGCGACATCTTGCGGGAAATGAGGTACCTGAAGATTTTCTTAAAACTATTTGGTCGAGCCGTCTCCCTAGTAGCATCCAGGCTATCATAGCTTCACAGTCGACTTCCCCATTGGATGTTCTGGCGGAATTAGCCGACAAGGTGAATGACATAGTTCCTCAGCACCACGTCTCGTCTGCTTCAGCTGAACCTTGTTCTAGTTCCTGCGCACAGCAGATTGCGGCATTAACCAAACTTGTCGAGAAGCTGGCGTCACAGATAGATCGCTCGAGACCACGATCCAAAGATCAACAGCGTAAGCGTGGTCGTTCATCTTCAAGCCGGCGCTCTCAGTCCAGCTACCGCAAGTTTCCAACATGTTGGTACCACTCCAAGTTTGGACCAAAGGCGAATAGATGTATCAAGCCATGTGATTACAGTCCGGAAAACTCGAAGAGCAGTCAGTAACGGCGGTAGATGACTGCAACACCTGCAAAGGCCGCCTTTTCATGACGGATAAGACATCTAAGGTCCAGTTTTTAATTGATACAGGTTCTGACATTTGCGCATATCCTCGAATGCTTCTTCGGGACAAACGCTGCAAGTCCAAGTACGAGCTGTTTGCAGCTAACGGCACACAAATTGCTACGTATGGATGCATGGACCTGAATCTGAATCTGGGACTTCGTCGAGATTTTAAGTGGAAATTCGTGGTAGCCGACGTTTCAAAGCCTATAATCGGAGTGGATTTTCTAAGCTTCTATGGTTTGCTCGTCGACTACCGTCACCACCGCTTAATAGACAGCCTGACAACACTTTCTGTTGAAGCTCCGCAGTCTCATCAACTCGACAACGAACTTCTGTCAGTCAAGTGTATTACTGGAGATTCACCATACCATGAACTCTTGCGTCGTTTCAGTGAGATCACAAGGCCTGCAGGATCTCAAGCAGAAGTGGTTCACAATACTAAGCACCATATACGCACAACACCTGGACCACCTGTAACTTCTCGACCTCGTCGTTTGGCACCGGACCGTCTCCAAATTGCCAAGAAGGAATACGAGGACATGTTGCACAATGGTACTGCTCGTCGATCAGAAAGCTCATGGTCATCACCTCTACACCTGGTCCGCAAGAAAGATGACTCCTGGCGACCATGTGGAGACTACCGGGCGTTGAATGCTCGGACGATACCAGACCGCTACCCGATCAGACATCTTCATGACTTTGCCTATCAACTGTCAGGATCACAGGTCTACACGAAAGTCGATTTAGTTAAGGCTTATAATCAAATTCCTGTCGAAGACCTGGATATTCCGAAAACGGCAATTACCACCCCTTTTGGACTTTTTGAATTCCCGTTCATGACTTTTGGACTGCGCAACGCTGCTCAAACTTTCCAGAGGTTCGTGGACGAAGTGCTGCAAGGGCTGGATTTCACGTTCGGATATTTGGATGATATTTTAGTCTTTTCGAAGAACCAAGCCCAACATCTGGAACACCTGGAAATTTTGTTTGGTCGGCTAAAGAAGTATGGCGTTTTGATTAACACTGCCAAGAGTGTTTTGGGCGTTAGCGAGCTTACTTTCTTGGGATATCACGTTTCTCCAGTCGGAATTCGTCCCATGGATGAGAAAGTCAAAGCCATCCAAGACTTTCCGACGCCAAAGACCGCAAAAGAGCTCAGAAGGTTCCTTGGGATGCTCAATTTTTACCGGAAGTTTTTGCCTGGAGCAGCAGCTATTCAAGGCCCGCTCAATGCAGCCCTTTCTGGACCTGACATCAAAGGCAACACACCTATCGATATGACGCCGGAACTACAGCACGTTTTCGATGAGTGTAAGTCCAGCCTGTCCCATGCCACACTACTTTCGCATCCAGATATGCAAGCTGAGCTAGCTTTATTCACAGACGCGTCAGATGTTGCCATCGGCGCAGTCCTCCAGCAGCGCAGAAATGGAGATTGGGAGCCACTTGGATTTTTCTCGCGGAAATTGATGCCTGCGCAGAAGAAATACAGTCCATATGACAGGGAGTTACTGGCAATTTATGAAGGAATTCGGTATTTTCGCTACATGGTCGAGGCGAGGACTTTCATCGTTTTCACCGACCATAAGCCTATCACCTTCGCCTTCACCACCAGAAGAGACAACTGCTCGCCACGTCAATATCGTTATCTCGACTACATTTCACAATTCTGCACGGACATCCGCCACATTTCTGGAAAGTCAAATGTCGTAGCAGACGCATTTTCACGTGTCGAGAGCATCAACATCATTGATTATGAAGCTATGGGACGAGAGCAAGAGGAAGATGTTGAACTTCAGGATCTGCTGGTAAATGGTTCTTCGATGAAGCTTGAGAAGATCACAACTCCTGAAGCTACGTTGTACTGCGATCTGTCCATGCCTAGTCCACGTCCATACGTACCACCTGGCTTTCGCAAAACGATTTTTGATAGCCTTCATAATTTGAGCCATCCAGGTCCAGCAGCCTCCAGCAAGCTTATATCAGAGCGTTTCGTATGGCCTGGAGTTCGTCGCGATTGCAGGAAATGGGCACAACTATGCACAGATTGCCAACGCAACAAAATCTCACGTCATATTTCCACTCCTCTCACCCCATTTTCACCTCCATCCGATCGTTTTTCACACATTCACATGGATATCGTGGGGCCATTACCATACTCATCTGGTCACAAATACTGCCTCACCATTGTCGACAGGTTTACTCGTTGGCCTGAGGCGTACCCTTTAGCCGACATCACAGCTGAGACCTGCGCTTCAGCGTTCATCTCCGGCTGGATTGCTCGTTTTGGTTGTCCGCAACGTATAACCACCGACCGAGGGGCCCAGTTCCTGTCGCAGCTTTTCAAGTCTGTCTGCCATCTCCTCGGCGCGAAGCATTGTCCGACGACGGCATATCACCCAGCCAGCAACGGGATGGTGGAACGTCTTCACCGTCAACTGAAGGCATCCATCATGTGCCATAATAATGCACAGTGGGCGGAAGTGCTGCCGCTGGTCCTGTTGGGTATTAGGAGCGCATGGAAGGAGGACATAAAATCTTCTGCGGCGGAACTGGTCTACGGAGAACCTCTGCGGTTACCAGGGGAATTCTTCGCGCCTTCTAAAGACCATTCATCTGACGTCACCAGTTTCATCGTGCGACTTCGAGATCATGTGAGAAAGCTGTCACCAACAGCACCTATATGGCATGGCAAGAAGCCGTTCTACGTGCCCACAGACATCTTGACGAGTGACTACGTGTTCCTTCGGCAGGGTCCAGCAAAGAAGTCGATGCAATCTCCTTACACCGGGCCGCATAAAGTGCTGGAGAGAGGCCCGAAGACTTATAAGATTGAAGTTAAGGGCAAAGAAGTAACGGTGACCCTAGACCGATTAAAACCAGCGTTTCTGGTTACTGAAGATGATAATCCATCTCCTATAGCCAGCACAAGTTCATCAGATCCAGCAGTTCTGGATACAGAACCAGAACAGAGAACCAGCAGTGGTCGTAGAGTCCGGTTCCCTAACTACTTTCGCCCGTGATCCGGTCTCGGCAGGGGAGTGATGCGGCGAGGTGGACCTCCTCGCTGCAGTAGCAACCTTCGTTCTAGTGGCGACAGAAAAGTTTTATTGACAGTAGTGACGCGGTGTCAATCAGTGAAAATATTATCACGGCAAATTGTTCATTTATAATTCCTTTTTATTTTGTATATACTTATCTAATTCACAGTAAAACCAGTTATTATTTCTTCTCATCAACCATAATTACCAGGTAGCCCCCACAGTCTCTTTAAAGGGCTGAAGGGCAGAGAAGATAGGAAAATAACGAATACAGAGCCTAATCTAGCAAGGAAATGATATCAGAGAGCTTATGCGGAAAAACGAAACTGGCCATGCGATTTAGCCACTGTATACTAGTTAAACATCTTTGAATCTCATGTATAAGCTATTTTTACTCCTACTAATTTAATATTTAAGGGTTCAGAAATTTAAAATTTTGTGTCGTTGTTTTGTGTTACGCAGCGTTACTATATTGCCATATTTTTTGCTAATAATTCATCATCTCTCTCAATGGTCTCTAGCATTAAGTTCGCCTATGTACCTACATTTGTTGTTTGTGCAATAAAGCATTTTCTATCTATCTATCTATCTATCTATCATCATCATCATCATCAACAGCCTGAAGACGTCCACTGCTAAACATAGGCCTCCCCCAGAGCGCGCCACCTTGAGCGGCTGCTCGCCTCCTGCATCCATCGGCTCCCCGCGGCTTTCACCAGATCGTCGGTCTACCGATTGGGGGGCCGGCCTACGCTACGTCTTCCGGTTCGTGGTCGCCACTTGAGAACCTTTCTTCCCCATCGGTTGTCAGTTCTACGAGCGATGTGGCCTGCCCAGGGCCATTTCAACTTGCTAATTCTATGAACTATATCGGTCACTTTAGTTCTCCTAATAATTCATTCACTCAAAATATTTTATGTATAAAAAATAGCTTCAGCAAAATCAATCAACTTTGAGCAAAAAAGTACTTGACTTCAGAAAAATAACTCAACTTAGAGCATAAAATACTTGTTTTCGGCAAAATCACTAAACTTAAAGCAAAAAATACTTGAATTCAAAAAAATCTACCTATCTTGAGCAAACAAATACTTGACTTCAGCAAAATCACTCAACTTTATCTACTGCATAAATCAGAATACTGTGTTCAAAAGACCGAAGGGCTCAAAGAGAATAGCCATTACAGTGCATTTGAAGACAAACAAACACACACGCAGACACGCGCCTAAATCGTTTGATTCAAACCGGATTACAATGATTGCGATACTTGATTCACTGTTATTTATGTGAGAATATAACGAAAGGCCTTTTGAATGTTTTGTAAAAATTAAATCGAGGATTGCTAACCATCAACACGTTATGTTATCGTTATAATTATTATAACGTTATGCATTATCGTTATAAGCATCACATATTTTGACGCTATTGAATCACGTTACACGTAAATATTACATATTATGATATTCATCTTCGTTCATTAGGTTTTTTTTATAAAATATTTAAAGGTAAAACGTAGAAATATTTCTGATTGGAGTTCAATAATTTATATCGAGTAAGCTAAAATTATAAATTAAATTAAAATAAAAAATTAAATTAGCATTGATTGCATTAACAAGGACAGTTTCATTCATTTAACACTATATTATTATAGCTGCTGCAGCTATGTGCTAATCCAGTGTACAAACTATTTTCATTTAAAATTTCATTAAAATTCTTTATCCGCTGCAGCGGAACAAATAATATCGCTAAGGGGAACAAATACTCGCCAAACTTTCAAATTTATAATATTAGTTAAGAGTGTGATTGTATTTCAACTAAATGGTACCATTTAATTATGTCCGATTACTAAATATTGATTGTTATAGAAGTATTACTATAAGAACTTATTATATTATAGAGAAAATAAAACGTTGGCGTGTAAAATACTTCCATGTAAGATCATTAATTTTACCCTTTACCGCCTATACCTGTTGTTTTAATACCACCTCGGAGATTGTACCAGTACAATTAAGTAAAACCTTTACTAAATAAACAGTATTAACCCGGCGAGACTAAGGCTGTATTCACACGTTCCAAACATTTTCTCTCATTAGCACCTCGAGCGGACCGGCTCTGGCGCGTCGATAACCGTGCGTTAGGACACAGCTTAATTAATCAGACGGTACATTATGTGGAGTATGTGGCACCTTGTGATCTCTCATTAGCAGAAAGTATACTACCTATATCCATGGACCGATGACCTGATTTGAACTGCGGGGAGTCGTTGGAAGCCAAAAGCAAAAAGTCAGTCAAGTGACGCTCTGTGAGGGAGGCCTATGTACAGCAGTGGACGTCTTCCGGGTCTTCTATTCAGTACGATGAATGTGGTATCGCTAATAGCGAGGCTCGACTATCAAGGACGTTCTCTAGAATATGAATATGCCCAAGGCAATTAGCAGTTAATCGGAAGAGCAAGGCTGAAATGACTTAGATTTGGAAAAGGCGCAACGTCTCATGTTCATAGGAAATACCATAACCATATTAGTTTAATTGAAAATCATTTTATTTGCTTCTTCAGACCACCAAACAATAAATCGTTCGTACTGCACTAAGCTATAATATACGTCAGGCCTGGGTGCTCTCCGCGCTTTAGCTACGAAGCTACAAGCATATTGGACTGGCCCGTCTTATCGGGTTGGTCCGTTACGAGTAACGCGTCAGAAGAGCAACGCTATAGCGATAGAACGAGAAGCAACTGTTAAGGGTAGGCTTGTCTGTGCGAGCTAAACTACACTTTATTGCATTGTAACAAGAGTTGTTATTTATTTAAATGACTTCGCGGAGTGAATCTTCTGTACATGTACTGTTAAGTATTCTGTGGCTACGTATACCTATCTTAAGTACACAGCTACTGTTTGGCAACCCTTGTACCGTGTATCGGTGAGGTCCGAAGGTGGCGGGTCGCGGCTAATTGCTTGTTTGTTTGGTGGTTATACGATGGTGAAGCCTTGCAGGCTTTACGTTATTTGAATATTAGGAGCAAATTTTTGACCTTCTTTTTTCAGTCCTTGCTTCCTTTCTCCTTGAAAGGAGGAAGGAAGCTTTAGTGTCAGAAAGTTTGAGCAGCGTGACGACTTTCGATGATTTTTTATTTGATCTTGCTTGTTATTAACGAACACAAAAATTAAATATTATACAGATTTGTGTACCTTTATTATAGAAATGAGTTAAAAAATAAAATATAATGTTGCGTTTACTAGTGCAGATAACTGCAGCAAAATAAAACAGAAAACACCTTCTCCAAATCACTTTTTAACGAAATAAGTAAAAACACCTTCGATAAAACATCCAAAAAATACTTACATACACAAAAGTATCAAAGTAGTTGATTTCTTACTCTACCGTACATCTCCACCACCGTTAATAGAGAAAGGGTAATCTTTCACATGATATCTCACTCAATTACTACTCACGCCTCTACCGTGGAATCTCTCGCGACGTTAATGGCACCGTAGTGTCGAACTAATTGATTCCTTACTCTACCTACTCTCCCAGTGGTGGTAGAGTCGGCAGAGTTCACGACTATAGGTTTAAAATAGAATGGAGAAAATAATACAGTGAAAATAGACTCGAACTTGGCCTTTTTTATGCGATTGAATGACGTGACGAGCTAGTCGTTCACCTGATGTTAAGCAACACGGCCGCCCATTACTGAAGTTAATTTCTAATACTTGGATTCCTTTGCAAATAGTTCAAAGAAAATGTAGTTAATTAAATCCGAAGACCTTTACCTGTAGGTTTTTCATGTAAATGAATAAAGAATCTGCATCACGACTGCCCACAAAAGTTTTCCATTCAGAGCTCTACATAATTATAACGAGTCTTACGTGACACTGCACCGCACATGTCATCCAAAACATAAGGACTGTACTGCGCACGTTATTCTGAGATATCATAACTGCAAATTGATCACTGACGGGTACTTGAATAGCTCATTCTCTAGCAATCTGCAGTATACTTATCTACATTACGATGCGTTTTTGTCACCCATTGCAGCGTTTCCAATTCTTGCCCCATACTCCATCATCAGATTAACAGATTCACACAAGTTTACTTGGAATCATCTTTAAAGATACTTTTTTTATGTACGACAAATGACTTGACAAACTAGTCGTTAACAATTAACGCTAGATTGAATAGTCAAAGATTAGCGCAGGTATCGGGTAACATAAACAAAAAAATATGCATCTGCATTATGAACAGTCTTTTTTGTAAGTCGCTTAAAATGTAAAGACTTGGACAGGTAAGATAAAAAATCTATAATTAAGTTCGTCTTACGTCCGTCGCACCGCGATGATCTCATCGGCTCGTAATCCTTAATCCAAACTTTTTGTTTCAAATTCCATCAACTTCAGTGCCACAGAATACTTAACAGTTCAAGCTTAGTATTTCAAAAGAGCCTTTTTAATAGGTGTTAATAAAGTTATCATCGAGCCCCTCAAGCTGGAATGTTTAAACAAACATGGCTCCCATCGATTAGGGCACTTCATATGAAACAAAACGGTGGCCGGGATGTACCTAAAGTAGATACTTCATTTTGGAATTGTACCTCAAATACAATAGGCGTGTGTGAAGCTTAGAGTACATAGATCTAAGGTGTGAAAGATGGTTCGAGATTTTATATGACAGTTATGTGTTCAAGTCTGACTTTTTTTAATATAAACTGTTGGCACCTTAAGGTCTGTGATTTTCTAAATGATTGTAGTCATATAGTACAGCTTTACACAATATTCCATCGTTGTTGACGAAATCAATGGTAATAGAGTTTAACGTTTCCATGCAAAGCCCCGAAATATTGCTAGTTCGCAATAAACGAAACAAAAACAGTCACTCCACCGCAATCGACTGTCGCGCACTGATTGACCGTTTGGACACTCCAACTATGCAACATCCATGCGACATGTAAAAACGTTTGTCGGACAAACAGAAGCGTTTGCATTTGCATCAATAAATAAAATAGGCTTTTACATCATGAAAATGGTACAGGTTTCAGCAGTCTTCACAGTTAAAATTGGAAAATTTGACTCAGTGGCACTGAGTGGAGTTCCTATCCATGGGTCGTTGATTTGGATCCTGGAATAAGCTTGAGATTTTGATGAAGGAAAATATCGTAATGTTACCATAAAATTTAATGGTAGGGCATTTTGCAGAATTCGACTGTTAACTATGATTAGCTTCCACGTTTATCATGCGAACAGCCAAAGAGTGGAACGCTTTACCAGCGTCTGTATTTCCCGGAAAAAACCTACTTACACCTTGGAGTCTTCAAATGAAGATTGAACAGGTATCTTCTGGACAAACGTGTCACTACTGAAAAGCACGCGACAACCACGGTTGCAAAGATGCACCCCCCTCGATCCCCTTTGCAACTGTGGTTGCATAATTTTATTTTGGCGAAAATTTAAAAACGGCGCTATTTGGGGGGTAGATTGAATGTAATCTGTAGTAGAAACATATTTTCAACAACATCGTCACTTTACCACCAAATGAGGCCAGTGCAAGAATATCAAACAATTGTAAAAAGAAGTTCCTCGCCAATCACCTAACGGCGGTATCACTAGTGTAGTGTTATACTATTTACTATCTGCGATGTGTTCTATAGCCTTCTTGAAAGCCATCTTAAATCCAGGCGTAGTGTGGACAAATAATTATTAACATTATTACCTATGAGGTGTGAAATGTATAAATAAATGGTAGATAAATCTAAAATCGTAGCTTACGTCAAGCTCAGAAAAGATTATGCAATCAGCAGCCACCCACCCATATGTCCGTAAATACATTTTCTAAACACAATAAGCCACAAAAAGCCACAAACCTCGTAGGTCCAAGCTAATAACAAGCTGCCACACAGCTTTCTAGCTGAAAATACACGCGTTTGTGCACTAAATGGTTGAGCACACACGTGCCACGGTTAACGACTCTATCGTGTTTACTTATTGAATTATAATAGATAGCATTTATTACTATTCGTAAGTGGTGAACGAAAATCAATTTGCATTTGTAAATAAATATTTTGTGATTTTGTATGCCTTGAAAAATTTCTTTCTAATATTTTGAACATGATTTTTTATCTATAGTTTTTAGCATGTCACAATTTATTATAGAAACCACCTATCTTATTTTAGTTTATCTATGATGTTGACCAAGTTGCTCCCCGCATCGTGATTGCAGTGAAAATTGATGAAAGAAATCGGGAAATGAATCTTTTTTAAGCTCAGCGATCATCGGCATGATACCACTCCAGCGTGGTGATAGTGGCAAAATGATAGATCCCATTGTGTACAGCAAATAACAGTGACTCAGATAATGACTATGATGATTTTTATAGAGTATTGTATAGGGTTGCCCAATGCCCATACCCGAAGAAAAAAAAATCTAACCCTTCTTTTTGCTCGAGTCCTAAGTAGGACTCACGCGTGATATAATATTTGATCCTTTGACTATTCAAAATCAAATATTTAACAACTTATAACTTGAAATTGAGATGGTCAGAGTTACCGTGTGGTCCCGCTACCGTATGGCTACGGTTTGCGAATAGGACCACCCGATCTCTTCCCGTGGATGCCGTAAAGGCCGGCTAAGGGAATATCCAGGGAATGGGCAGCAGCATTCGCCTCGATATAATAAAATCTTCTGTGATTACCAAGGCTCCTGCTAAGCGTGGTGATTAAGGTAAATTCCCTCCTTATGATAAGCGTCCAAAGAGGCGTTTTATAGGGGGGGCCTGTGTTCAACAGTGGACGTCTTCCAACTGATAATATATGCATGTATAGCCAGAGATGGTAGACAACCATGGAATGCAACTTTTTTACCATTCTACGCCTGGATATATTTTATTCTCTGTCATATTGTACGTAGAGTAATTGACCATAGGGGCAAACGGCACAATATTCACCCGCTACACTCAGACTTGCTTTAAATTATTTAATCTGTTCGTTTGCTAAACAAACGAATAAGTTAAATAATTTATAGATCCACCGAACTAGAACAACATTTAGTTATCGTCTGAAGATTGTTGAACCGCGTTTAATGAATTGACTAGTGAAGTGAATAATCTACAGATTGTTTTATTTCTAATGCAAATTTTCATTTAGTTTACGACTGAGCTATATTTTAACAGTATTTTTTGATGTTCATAATTTTTATACATCGCATTGTGTTAAATTTGAGATGGATAAACCATTGAAAACTGACAGAATGTTAACCTTTATTCTCATTAATAAAGAAGCTCTGATTTTGTTTCTTCTTTATCTAAGCATTTGCAAACTTTAAAAGTATAATGGAAGGTTCAAACCACAGACTATAGAACATGTAAACACAATTTTTGAATAAAACATGACACTAATCAAAATATTGCGTAATTACTGTTTATACAATTTTCATAATTTTACGATAAAATACCATTATATTATATCAACATAATTTGAACAAAAACTATATATTAAAACAAAAGTACAACATGTCAATTCAAAATTACGTTTTATGTTATTTTTTAACATCGAATCCATGGGATTGAAATAATGTATTATAGAAGGGTTTTGCCCAAGGACAGTAAGTTATTGCCCTGAAATACCGCAATCTTATCATGTACTGTTTGATCAATGATTGGATTTGCTATAGCGAATTTTTTAATCCAATGGTACAATATGTCGCTAAAAAGTATGGACAATATTTTAGAATCTATTAGTGTGAACTATTGCTCTTGGACATGGCACTTTATATTAAAAAAAAATCTTTATTTATAATATGTTGTTAATTAGAAGGCTTTGTTCAAAGTTCAAAGTTTTTTATTTGCTGCGAAACTGTTTAATACTGATTGATTAGTTGACAGACAATGTAGAATTAAAACCGCTGGACGTAGAGTTGACATTTGGAGGATGTCTTCTTTTTATTGCATAAGAGTGTCATAAGAATAGATTTTTACTTTTTAACCCAAAGTAGTCAAACGTTGTGTGTACACACGATGAAACGTGGATAGAATTGCGGGTTCTCTCTATAGCATTTAACTCTAACAATGTTTAATATTGCGAATCACAGGCAAATTTCCAACAATGAAACTAAGCAACTAAACCAAAATCAGCAATTAACGTTCAATAATCAGCAATCTATAGCCTCAAACACTGAAGACGTAAACTCCTCGCCAAGTATTTACAAAGCTAAACTATAAGCTAAGCTATTATGTTTACAAAACCTTATTGACGCTAAAACTAATACTGACGCTGAACTAAAATGGAATGAAAACTAAGCGAAACCCAACGAAACGGAAGCGGGGAGACCTTTTGAGTTTGTAAAGGAAACCGCAAGGTTTTATTGCTTAGTCAATGATTTGATTAAGGAAGGTTGATTGGCGTTTGGTTAACAATAGCTATATAGAAATTTATAACCTCACGCTAAAAGGGCCGCTGTGCGGCCTATAGTTGCGGAAAAGAAGCGCACACTACAAGTACTTCCCAAGTAGAAATTTATAATAAAAGCGTTTTCTCACGTTTGTTGTAATGCCCAAGATTGATACCGAAATGTTGGTCTTATGGAAAAGGAAAGAGACTATCGTGAACTGTAGTCTGAACATAAACGTAGTTCTGTTTTGTGTAATAATAGATTCTAGATTATATTTTGATACATTATTTTCATATGATATCGAGTCTGTTGGTAAATCCAACAAACGTGAGCGTGCTTATAAAATGTAATTCAAATACTTTTATGTTTTTCATTTTTTCGTTCACGGATATTTGCTTAATGGTTATTTTATTACTTCACTAACATACTCAGAAACTTTTTTATTCTGTAAAATATAGAACGTAACCCTTTTTACCCTCTACGGCTTTAACCTAGACATTTTCAGTTCTGTTGGGATACAAAACATAATTTTTTCCAGTAAAGAAAATGATAACGGAGTATCTAATTGAAAGGACCAACGTCAAATAGGAAAAGTTAGTATGAGAAAAGGTAAGAAAGGTAAACGAGAACTGGATGCCTTTCAAGAGTATGGATGGTGGTCTGAAGTTTCGGAGGACAGAGATATCTGGTATGGATTAATAAAATATAAAAATTCTCTGTCATCAATTATTATTCTAAAGCCAAATACTTTGTAAGATTGTATCCAAACTATCAAATATTAAGTAGTAACTACGAAGACGCCCCAAACAGGCACTTGGCGCTCTAATTACCACATCGGATGACAATCCGGAACGCTTTAGAGATCTCCACTCAAGACCCTTACGTAACCTACATTTTATAGATAGTAAGAGATCTAAAACTGTTTAGCTGTTTGGGTTGCCAATGACGAAACCTGAAATAGTGATGCAAAACGATAATTTTAAATTATCCTAGAAGTCCTAGAATCTTTTTTAGACTGTGATGTCTCAGGGTAACGTGCGCAGTACGCAGTGTCACGCAAAACTTTAATTTAGAGTTCCGAGTGACACTGCAATCTGTTATGGGCGGCCGTTTCGCTTAACATCAGGCGAACGACAAGCTCGTCACGTCATTCGATTACATTAAAAAAAGTAACAATTTTTTTTTCGGTAAATGTAGAACGTTACCAAAATATTGTAGTAAAACTGAATGTTATACATTACGAAGAACGTACAACAGTTAAGAAGTCACTAATATTAATACAATAGTTGTTTGTTATACCTACTAGGGGCTGCAAAGTTGGTTTTTGGCGCGAGTACTTGAATTGAAACCTGAGCAAGCGAAGGATTGTAGGATTGAAAGAAGAATCAAATGAAGAATCCTGAGCGTAGCGAAGGTTTCAAAGGTACGAGACTCAGAAAAACTTTGCTGCCGAGTGCAACACACAACTTTTCACACTACAGCGAGGAAAATGCAAGAAAAACAGCTAAAAGGCTTAGAATAGATTAGTTTTTCGCTTATTAATTTAGTTCTGGGCGGCGGTAACGCTTAACATCAAGTAAACGACTAGCTCATCACGTCATTCATTGAAAATTAAAGAAAAAGTGTTTTCCATCCATTTTTCATGCAGTCCGTTGCTGGATAACGTATTGGTTATAATAATACTCTTTGATGCTGGACAGTGCGATTATTCCAAAAATAAGGTCGGCGAACGAGAAAATAAGAAAGTATTAATGTATTAATGGTATCTTTCAATAGGTAGTCTGTGGTATTAATGAATGTTCAGTGGTCACTGGCAATATCAAGAAGGTTTAATTCGGGCAGACCTGTGGTTAAATCCTCAATATAGAAATTATTGAATAGAAAGGTTCGAATTTTAAAAACACTTTCCACGCTAGCGATTAAAATGCGTTTTTGCGCCCAGATTTCGAATGACAAAGAGAATCTTTCCGAGCTAGTGAGGTGAAAAATAATAAGAATATTGAGTATAACTCTCTTATAATAAGTACCTATTTAGATAGATTACTCTTTCGCGGAGTCACATACTCTATTCTAATAATTCCGTATTTGTGATGATTTATTGCGAGGTCACGTCTGAGTCAGAATTAATACTAAGCTTTCAATTCCAAAAAGTATGATGTTAAAAATATTATTACACAATTTATCCCACACCACAAGTACATGGTAATAATGCAATGTTTTACCATTTTGAAGTATGGCTAATTTGGCATTTCATCAAATGGAACTGAAATTATGTAAAGTCCTTACTGCCAATAGAGATTATGTGCGCTTTAAAGGGTCCTCAACGGATATACTCTCAGACAATCGCCTAAATGGATTAGTTTTGAAGTTATTACAGAGTGTAGGCAGATGAGATTAATATATAAAGGATGTTCATTTTATTGAAGTATTCGTTAATTGGATTATGTAGATATTGCAGAGTTGTTTGTGTGGATAAATTATTAAGGTTTAGCTATAAAAATTATGCTTAATGTTTTGATTACAAAATTGAGAGTTCTCTAAATTTTATTTCTAGCTTTAAGATTTTTTTTATTTTTTATACTTATTATTTATTCTTAAGGTATCATCTTTTATTAGCTTTTTTTTTTTTTTTTTTTTTTTTTTTTTATGTGATTGAATGACGTGACGAGCTAGTCGTTCACCTGATGTTAAGTGACACGGCCGCCCATAACAGTTGCAGTGTCACCCGGAACTTTAAAACAATAGTTTCGCGCGACACTGCACTGCGCACGTCATCCTGAGACATCACCCAGTCTAATAATCAAATTACTAGACTGAGTGATCAGATCATAAAGTCTCATTTGCCCAGTAATTTCACTAGCTACAATGCCCTTCAAACCGGAACACAGTAGTGCTTGCACACTACTGCTTGGCGGCAGAATAACTGGCAAAGCGGTGGTACCTACCTAGACGAACTTTGCAGAAAAGTCCTACCACCTAGTAAAGCTGATGACTACTCAATTTCTTTGAATTAGAATTTAAAAATAAACAGCTAGTAGGTATCTAACCTAATGATAGATTCCTTATTTAAAATGCATAGGTACAATAGATTTTTTCAATCAAATTCCGATTACGCCCTCTAAAAACCTATCGTCATTTACGAGTCAATGACCGCACCACACAAATCGTTTCCGAAGCGGCATACTAACATTACAATTTGGATATCCCACGCCTACCAACATAATGAGAGAGCTATTGAAAAACTCCAATGGGCTGCTAAATATCCGCTTATGTGTATGGTCAACAGAGCGAAGGACCAAATGCTACTCAATAGGCCTAGTTATATGTACGTTCATTATACCTAGTGTGTGTGTGTGTGTGTGTGTAGCTATTATAGCTACGGTTAAATTGATTTCATCTGATTAAAGCTATATGTTACAAAACATTAGTAGATTTTTTTTTAGTTTCGGAAAGTCACTTTGTTACCTAATTTTGGTATTGATAACTTTCTATGCGTTGTGTTTGGCAACTATCTCACTTGATGGTAGTTTGATATTTGCTTCGTTGCATTTATTCTACTTTGAGTTACTCAGTAAGTATTTGTAGAGTTCTGTAGATGTCTAATAAATTGACCAGATTCTGTCACGTTGTGTGCCACCCAACCAATAAACCGCCAATTTATTCGTAAATGATTAACAAAATCTTTTAAATTTAAAATGAAATGACTGAGTATTTCATTCGAGATACACTTAGTTTGCAATTGTACTTTTAGATCTGCTTCAAGTTACTGGCAGAATGTGGATTAAAGATCTACTAAAACTAGCCGAAAAGTATTTGGTAGAGTACTTTTAGAGAGGTTCACACACATCTAATGTGGACCGACACAAGCTTTAATGCAATAAACATCGCTGGTGAAGCTTAACTTTACTACTTCAAAAAAATCTGCATTATCACCATTAGTGATAATTGACGCAACTAACATGACAATAATCCTCGTGATGGGTACACTAGGGAGACCGGTGTCAAACGCACGCGTCAACCAACTTCGGAACTGCGGACCCTCGCAGTTTATTCAGTTTTTATTGATTGCCGCATTAATGCCGTTCCGGCAGAAATAAGGATTGGTGCGCGTTTAGCTGAATGTGTTGCTACTGTATTTGTAATGTTAAGTAACGTGGGAAGTTTTGCAGAAATATCAACATTGATGACTGCGGTCTTGTAATAGAAAAGATGACTCTATTCATTAATAACAATTATATGTTTAACTTTTACTTGATTATTATTAGTATTAGGTATGAATGATATTATTATCTTCCTGAAATGGTTTTATTTTACTTAGAAACGGTCATGCAGGCAGATTTTTCTTTCAATCATTTACAAAGAGACTCATTTTATGACAGTTTTCATTAGCTCAGTAGAAAATATTACAAAAATTATAATACAGATTAGTAGAAATTTTCAAGATTGATTGAATATATTGGTCCAATGTTATCAATTATAACCCAAATAACCAATCAAACAATTCGAATCTTAGCATCACATTTTATCCATACGCATTATATTATCCCCTTGCACAAAAATGTCACCCGCTCGCACCAGCGAAGCGTTTATCATTTCTCCGATCTATCCTGCAAATGGAAGACATGGCGGGTGCTGGCTGACAGCTTTCCATCGGGATTATACCATTGCGGGGAAAAAATTTAATAGCATCCGAAGGAGATTGGTGCTTTCACCCTCGTTGGCTGTTAGTTAGGGAACTGCAGTAAGATTTGTCATGTTTTGAATTTTGAAGAAGTTCGTTTACTAAATGTAGTTTTAATAGAGCGCTAAACCCGAATCAAGAAACGTTTTCTATCAAAGGTTATTGAAGAACTTACTGAAGTTTTTATGTAAGCAGAAGACTTTATATTTATATAAAATATAAAATCAAGCCAGTAAACATAAAACAAAATGTAAGTATATTGAATTATCAAATCGTTTTACTATCTCACATTATCCATTCACAGAAATATGTTTAGCAATAAATTAAGTGAATGGCAATTCACAGCAACATATTGCATTTCATCACTAATTTTCTAGACTCGTAATGATAGGTT
This sequence comes from Ennomos quercinarius, assembly GCA_910589525.2. NCBI lineage: Eukaryota > Metazoa > Arthropoda > Insecta > Lepidoptera > Geometridae > Ennomos > Ennomos quercinarius. The sequence goes on from OU342496.1 coordinate 489,463, forward strand.
CGAGCTGTAATTACAGAATGTAAGGATACGATATTGTTCCTCTATGATTAAGCCTTTGAATTCAGAATGCAGTGTTGGTGCAGTGAATGGAATGAATGATTACTATGTAATTTTGTATGAGAGTGGCCCATTGCTCATGCCATTATTAATGATCGGAGTGAAAAAATTCAATAATGATTATGATGAACACGATAAACATGTAACCAAAGGATAAAATATCAGACCACCATAAACATCGGTAACAAACTATAAATAAAGTACGGGAAGTTAATGACAATAAACAGTTTTAAGCTGAATTTATTAATTTTGAAAGTGATAATGTTGACATTGTAAACAATAAATAATTTAAATTGTTGATGTTGTAAATTTTCACGGTATAAATTAAATTTTGCCAGAACATTGTAACCGAAAACGTAACAGCTTTATTTCGGCTCGACAAATACTGGGATTGTAATAATTTCTGCTTGTGTAAACAGCTTCTAACACGGTAATTTTCGTAAAGAAAACCTTTTAAGCCTTGTCTATTTTTGTTAAAATGTTTGCCTTATAACAACGAATTAATCCATGAAAAGATATTATTGAGTTTTGAACCATATTTTGGTCACTATTAAATAAGACATCATGACCTGAATAAAAACAATTGAGCATCAGAATCAACATTGAATAAAGGCTTCTTATAATGTTATTATTCTTACCTGGTGGACACATGCAGTCTCCGTAGTCCCTGATACTCCGCCTGGGCCTCCAATAGGACGGTGGCCGCGCCAATACCTCTCTCCGTAGCCTCTCTACCAGTGGCTGCTGTGGCTCCAGGACCACACTCCTCAGCGCTAGATGCTGTTCCTCTAATACCGACAGCCTGTCCGTTAGTCCTTGTTGCTTATACAAGCTGTACCCGCTTGATATCAAACTCATGGCACAAGCACACCACAACACAGCACAGTATGCCCATGGATCACCTGGACATTTGTCTTCGCATCTCTCCCATCTTTTCTTCTTCTCTTCCTTCTTCACTTCTTTGTTGTTTTCTTTTTGTGTCTCCAGAGGTTTCACCCCCGGAGATATTTTCCCGCCTATCTTCAAAATCATTTTGACTTTTTCTGTCGCATTTGCAGGCGTTAACAGCTTCATCTGTTCCAAATCACCTTATTTTTCTGATCATTTTCCTGTTTTCTAAATAGTTTCGAAAACCAAAAGTATTTAACACAATCATTCAAAAATCACACAGAACAAAACCAAATCATGATAACCAGCGCACCTGAAACTACAATTTTAAAAAGTAACTCTGTATACCGAAATTTGTAAATGGAACTACTGGTAACGTGTTTGAATTCGTATTTTTAGCGGGCGAGTTGCGTAGCGTCGTACTCCCGGCTCGGCAGGCGGATCGCCACTGCCGGCTCGCGAGCCATGCCTGCCTTCATGGATTGTGGAACACGCCGGCTGCGGGAGACAATGAGGCGTGCGCGACGTCAGAGGAACCGCGTCGGGATTCTCGCCGGAACACACGCGAACGGATGCTGGAGCCGCTGCGCTGGTGCAATTATTATTTATATACCAGTAAAATTTTGAATATTTGTGAACCTTTAATAGTAAGAAAGTAAACTTTGTGTAAGATGTTTTTGGATAAATGTAAAATTAATCGGTGCAAACGAGTATCTATACTAGACTTACCAAACAGTATTTGAATGACCTGATAGCTCATTCGGTAGTAGCTCTGCCTTCTGAACTATAGATTGTGATATCAATTCCCACCCGAGCCAAACACTTGTGTGATGAACATCGATGTTTGTTCTGTGTCTGGGTGTTACATGTTTTCTATTATGTATTTAATAACAAAAAAGTATCTAAGTATTCTATCAGTTATCTGGTTCCCATAGCACAAGCTATGCTTAGTTTGGGGCTATATAGCGCTGTGTGAAATGTCCACACATATTTATTTTATTAATTTATCATACGCAAATTTGATATGATAAATAAATAAACTTTTGTTTTAACTACTCGCATCTAATGTAAGTAATATGCGAGTAGTTAAAACAAAAGATGGAAAAAGCTCTCAAAAGCTATCTAACATTGTAGAGTTTGCGTCCAAATTAACAATCTCTAAATCGATGATAAAAACTCGATCAATAACCTTATCCTTAACAACATAAACGAACAAACTGGTGCCGTTATTGGCAATGAGTTTTTCTTCATCGCTTTACTCCGTTTAGTAAAATCCTTTATTATGTACCTACTACACCACTTTTGCACACAATACAATCGAATATCGCTCTTATATTGATGATGTTATGGAATAATCTAAGGCTTATAATGATTCAAAGTGAAGTACTACATCTATCGAATTGCTCAGTCGATATGAAGCTTAATATCTAAACGCTTAAAGTGCAATTTTGATGATATGAGAAGAGATTTTAAAAGCGAGTGGCAGTAAGGCCTGTAAGGGGATGCGTGTAAAAACGTGCAGGTCGGGAGCCGAGCGCCAAATTGGGCACCAATTCGCGTGGAAGCATCGGAGGGACATGTAGTGATGTAACTGTCTCTGTTTACGGAAATTGTGGCTTTTTATATCTGCCAGAATTGTTTCACTATCTTTAATAATTACGTCATGAGGAATTGATTTAGCGCACCGGAGTGGCTGTTTCCTGGAATTTCTTAGATTTTCGCTTCAAATTCATAATTATGGATACGAGGATGCTTGGTTGTCGTTCGCTACACGGTAGTTTTACATAACTATTGAACATTCTGCGACTAAACTAACTACATTATTGGGATAAAACTCAATAAATATTCACACTTTTAAATTGCGTAGTTATTGTATGTGTCCCGTGTGGTCCCGGTTACGAATAGGACCACCCCATCTCTTCCCGTGGGTGCCGTAGAAGGCGGCTAAGGGAATATCCAGGGAATGGGTCGCAGCGTTCCCCTCGGTCTTGGTGGCAATCAATCTTCACCTACTGCGATCACCAAGCCGCCTGCCAAGCGTGGTGATTATGGCAAACCCCCCCCCCCTAATGACAAGCACAAATAAAAACGGCCCCCAGTCCCCGGCAGCTCTGCTATCCCGTGGCTACGGTAGCGGCCACGGTAACGGCAGGGCAAGGGGTGCGAAGAATCCCCGGCAGACGCCCGGCTACCAACCCCAACGACGACCCCTGGCCCTGGCAACACATAACGTGCGCACACTGAAGGCTGACGAAAGGATGGTCGAGCTAGAGGCGGAGATGGGTAAGTTACGCTGGGATGTAATGGGATTGTCAGAAGTCCGAAGACAGGGACAGGACACGATAATCCTAAATTCCGGTAACTTATTCTTCTACCGGGAGGGAGACCAACTCTCCCAAGGGGGTGTCGGGTTTCTCGTCCGCAAGTCTCTCGTCAACAACGTGGTCAAAGTCGACAGTGTGTCGGCCAGGGTAGCGTACCTGGTACTCCGAATAACCAAACGGTATTCGTTGAAGGTTATACAGGTATACGCGCTGACATCGGCACACTCAGACGATGAAGTAGAAGCTATGTATGAGGACATATCCGAAGCCATGCATACTTCCGAAACATACTTCACCGTTGTGATGGGAGACTTCAATGCGAAGTTGGGCACAAGGAATAGCGATGAGCTGAGAGTGGGGCCATTTGGATACGGGCAGCGGAACCCTCGAGGACAGAGGCTGGCTGACTTCATGGAGAAGGAGGGACTCTTTATGATGAACTCCTTCTACGAGAAGCGGCCATCCAGGAAGTGGACGTGGATAAGTCCCGACGGTTCCACTAAAAATGAGATAGACTTCATCATGACGACCGAGAAGCACATATTCGATGATGTCTCTGTGATCAGCAAGGTGAAAACCAGTAGCGATCACCGTATTGTTAGAGGCACATTGAATATCAATGTTAAGCTCGAAAGGTCACGTCTGGTGAAGTCTACGCTCCGTCCAAATCCTGTCCAAATCCAAAACCCCGAAGGCTTTCAGCTGGAACTCCAAAATCGCTTGCAGTGCCTAGCCGACTGTAACACAGTGGACGAGCTAAACGACGGGTTGGTGGAAACTGTCCAAGCTGTTGGATCGAAATTCTTTAAGACCCAACGCCGAAAGAAGACGCAAAAGCTCTCAGAAAAAACTCTTGAGCTAATGGCCGACCGGAGCGAAATGAAGCTGCAGTCTTCAGTTGATATGTCAGCCTACGGTGAACTCAATAGACGAATCTGGAGTTCCTTGCGACACGACTTGCGTGCTCTTAGTACTTCACGTATTGAGGCCGCAATTGAGCGGAACCAAGGCTCTAAAGTGTTCGCAAAGGATTCGTCTATTGGGCAACACCAAATGACAAAACTGAAGACCGAAAATGGTAGCGTCATTTCATCCAAACCTGAGATTCTGAGAGAGATCGAGAACTCCTATGGACAGTTATACACCTCGACACGTAAGCCCGCTACTAACACAGCTCAGGACATCAGAGCCAAGTTAGTCCGACACTATACCGAAGATATCCCGGACGTCAGCCTGTACGAGATTAGAATGGCCCTCAAACAGCTTAAAAACAACAAGGCACCAGGTGAAGATGGAATTACGACCGAACTTCTGAGAGCGGGTGGTAGACCGGTACTTTTAGTCCTCCAGAAGTTATTTAATTCTGTCATCCTTGAAGGTATAACGCCAGAGGCATGGCACAAGAGCGTGGTGGTGCTCTTCTTCAAAAAAGGCGATAACACCTTATTGAAGAACTATAGGCCCATCTCGCTCTTGAGTCATGTGTATAAGCTGTTTTCGAGAGTCATTACGAATCGTCTCGCACGCAGGTTTGATGAATTCCAGCCTCCCGAACAAGCCGGTTTCCGAAAAGGCTTTAGCACCATAGACCACATCCATACGCTGCGCCAGATTATACAGAAGACCGAAGAGTATAATCGGCCGTTATGCCTAGCGTTTGTGGACTATGAGAAAGCCTTCGATTCAATCGAGACTTGGGCGGTGCTGCAGTCCTTGCAGCGATGCCAAATTGACTATAGGTATATCGAAGTTTTGAAGTGTTTGTACAGTAAGGCCACTATGTCAGTCCGACTACAGGACCAGAGTACGGAACAAATTCCATTGCAAAGAGGCGTGAGACAGGGAGACGTTATTTCTCCGAAACTGTTCACAAACGCATTGGAGGATGTTTTCAAGCTCTTGGAGTGGAAAAGATCTGGCATCAACATAAATGGCGAGTACATCACTAACCTTCGTTTTGCCGATGATATAGTCATAATGGCGGAATCGCTCGAGGACCTTAGCACCATGCTCAACGACCTCAGTAGAGTCTCCCAGCAGGTTGGTCTTAAGATGAATATGGACAAGACAAAGATCATGTCTAATGCTCATGTTCCACCTATACCGGTAATTGTTGGGAACGATACTCTAGAAGTTGTCGACAAGTATGTCTACCTAGGACAGATTGTCCAATTAGGTAGGTCCAACTTCGACAAAGAGGTGGCGCGAAGAATCCAACTCGGCTGGGCAGCGTTCGGGAAGCTTCGTCCTATCTTTTCGTCCAAAATACCGCAGAGCCTGAAAACGAAAGTTTTCAATCAGTGTGTGTTGCCAGTGATGACTTATGGAACTGAGACATGGTCTCTTACTGTTGGCCTCATTAGTAAGCTCAAAGTCGCGCAGCGAGCTATGGAGCGAGCTATGCTCGGTGTTTCCCTGCGAGATAAGCTCCGGAACGAGGAGATCCGCAGGAGAACTAAAGTGACCGATATAGCTCTTAGAGTTAGTAAGTTGAAGTGGCAATGGGCAGGCCACATCGCTCGTAGAACTGACAACCGATGGGGAAGAAAGGTTCTCGAGTGGCGACCACGAACCGGAAGACGCAGCGTAGGCCGGCCCCCCACTCGGTGGACCGACGACCTGGTGAAAGCCGCGGGGAGCCGATGGATGCAGGAGGCGAGCAGCCGCTCAAGGTGGCGTGCTCTGGGGGAGGCCTATGTTCAGCAGTGGACGTCTTCAGGCTGTTGATGATGATTGTATTTTTGAGATTACCTTGTCATACAATATTCAGAAACCACCATTATTTTTAATGCTAAAGTAAATTGAATATTTATGGTAACCTAGCACAAACTAAACCAAAATTTCATCATTAATAAGCTCTCTAAACAAACATTTTTGTAGAAATCTTGTAAGACCTTGACTAGAGCTCATCTTGTTAGCCCTTTTGGTAAACAAGTAACCTGAACCCCAATTTACCCTAATCAGAATAATATAACATTATCGGATTTTCCTTAAACCAAATTCAGTTCCAATTTTTAAAAAGGTCGTGAATAAATACGAGATTTATAAAGAAAATGAACTACCAACACTATCCTGGCAATCCAGTTAGTAGCTCCCCCATGCAAGCACTGGAATTTCAACATCGGTTAGTCTTGACTGATGCTATATCCTTATCTCACACTAAGTATGAAAGAGACGCACATATAATTCAATTTGAAGCTCACGTTAAACTTTCCATTACAGCAAAAGGGTCTTCAGAAGGCGCAAGTTGCGTGATTTGAACTTAACGATATGTAAATAAATTCAACGTATCTCAAAATTTATTGAGATGATACTGTTTGTAAATACGCTGCCTTTATAATGATGATAAATGAATCGTATAGATCTTCGATCTCAAATAATTTTAAAGAAAACATTTGTTTTAGTATTAACAATATCAAAAATGTTTGAGATTGTTTCAAAGATAATGATAACCAATTTGATTACAATATTATTATCCTTCATAAAAATAAATAAATAACGATCCTCCTATAATCGGCTTAAACGCAGCTACGCGTAAAAGATCTGTATCGACATTAATTAAATTTGTTAGGAATGAAAAAAGGGGATGTGTTTTTTAAGCGATAGTAACAATCAATCTTTTTAATAGAGTCATTAAAAACCGAGAGGCGGCAAGCGCCGACCGAAACAAAAAACCTTACTCCGGTCGTGTCCTGTACATTAAAAAGCTTGGCTATAAAGCACTCATAATAAAATTAGAGATAGCTTTGATAGGCGAGCATCATACATACCAATCTAATAACCAAGTAGAAGTCGTTATCAATACTCGAAACATCTAAATGGTCACTTTAAGTTTTTATTATTGTTATTTACGATACACATTACGTTTAATGTTACAGCTCCTTAATTGGATCTTGTTTCTTCTCATTTATGATCAAAAGTGTTTTGGTCTTTTGATCATCTACTTACTTAAATATCTCTTCAAATAATATATTTACGCTACCAAATATGTAATACAACCTTATACAAATTCGGACGTATATCAATCTATATGACTTCTGAATTGCGGAGCATTATCAGAAACTGATCTGCTAGAGTCTGCAAGTGGAAGCTAAAGACAAATAGCAGCAATTAAAACTAGATTGTCGTTATTTAGCTCCCGCGCCTGGCGCGGCGCAGACGTGTGCACAGGATCCATCTTCTCTCCGCTTGTATAAATTTAATTTAAACTTTTGTACTTCGTCAAACGCAAAGTTTGAGACGCCCTCTCTGCTGACAGTTTATTTTTAATTTAATCCGCTGCACTCTTAAATAATTCACTTCAAAATAAACACTTAATGGCTTATATAAACTTTCGTCATTTCGTTTCTCAGTTTTCTTTTAGTAAATATTTGCTGTTTCCGGTTATAATTATGATATGCAGCTAGAATTAAGGATTCTTCTTTAGACATGTACACAGTCATACTTCCTATCTTCTATTCAAGCATGCTCCATCGTTGACCGCGTCGTCACTTACCATCAGACGAGACCGTGGTCAAATGTAAGACTATCTAGGATTTTAAAATGCATTTTGTCCTATATAAACTTAAGTTTTTACGTGAATAGATATTAGTGAAATAAATATCCAGGAAAAGTAATATATTTCATTTTTAAATTCACTAAGGGCTACTTGTACTAAAGCCCTTTTTATTAATTTACTACCAAAAGTTTCAATGAAACTTACCAGTTTGCTACTTTACTAAATATTCTTGGCAACTTTCGTCTATGTAAGTTCGACCAGTGTCATGGGAAATCAGCGGAGGTGGATAACCATTCTATTTGTTTTAAACTTTGCCCCAATCATGAACTTTGTTGCGAGGTGTTATAATCTCTAGGGAGGGTCGAATGAATTATTTTTTTTATATTGCTTTTGGAGATTTGCTCATATTTAATACTTTTTTGAACTTCTGCCTAATTTGATTTGAATTTATATAAACCTGAACCTGTTGATGATACTGTTATTTCACTATTTTCCATATCCAACTGTAACACAATAATGGGCCAAGTGCGAGTCGAACTCGCGCACGATGGGTTCCGTAGCATTATCTATAAAAACGAGCATATAAATCACTCTAGTTGTATGGGAGCCCCTTAAAAAAATATTTTATTCTATGTTTTAGTATTTGTTGTTACATAGCAGCAACAGAAATACATAATCTGTGAAAATTTAAATTGTCTAACTATCGCGGTTCATGAGATACATCCTGGTGATAGACAGACTGCGGAGCCGTAGTAATAGGGTCCGTTTTACCCTTTTTGTACGGAACCCTAAAAATGAACGTCAATCTAGGATAAATACTTATTATGACTAGATTATGACTTCTTAATTTCAATTACTTTATAAAATCAATTCAATTACGAGCCCGTTTGTCAAACCCTTGCCCATTCCTCCTTTGAATAAGGGAGTAAATAAATATTGTACCGCTATTATGTGCCACACTGGGGATACTGGCACCGGAACGAAAGTGATATATCTGGCGCGTTTTAACAAAATTGGGCCAACCACGTTATCGTCGCATTACTGGTTGTTTACAATTTGTTTGGGCAAAAGTTTTGAGCTTAAATTGAGTCACTCTTGTTGTTTACTTTATTTTTGGCTTATGCATACTCGACATTTTCATTGAAAAAAAAACAGCGTTTTTTTTACATCTTCAATTTTGAGACTTTTTGACATGATTATAAAAACAAAATATTATTGTTGTTATTGCACTGCCAAAAATTGGGAAAATGGTCTATAATTACTTAAACAATAAAATAATGTTATTGTCAAAATGATTTTATGCAATCTTTAATAGCAAGATCACTTGTTGTGCAATGTGCTATTGTGCACTATAAAACTTAATAAAAAACTATAACTGATAGACTTCTGTAACATTAAAAAATACCTTTTAAATAATATTGATACTGGGTGGCGCAAAAGTAAAGACCCTATTTGGTTCAGCTATAACATTTTTTCTAAATTAGAAAACTAGATTTAGGTTTCTTAAATGTATATTTGTGCCATTAAATTTCGTACCATTAGGATTTAAAGATGATGTCTTTTAAATGGTGACCTCCAGAGTTGATACACATTTGAGCCCTATTTATGACATTTTGCATAACTTGCCGTAACACTTCCTGCGATATGTTCGTTATTTCTTGACGAATGTTTTCTTTTAGAGCTGCGAGAGTCTGTGGCTTGTTCACATACACCCGAGATTTCAAAAAACCCCAAAGAAAGAAGTCTGGACTGGTCAGATCGGGTGATCTTGCAGGCCAAGGCAAATCGCCAAAACGAGAGATAACTCGGCTTGGAAAAGCGTCCCTCACTAAGTCCATAGTGTCGCGCGCTGTGTGTGCCGTAGCGCCGTCTTGTTGAAACCAGATGTGCTCCAGCCCCAATTCGTCCAAACTGGGTATCAAAAACTCACGTAACATGGTTCTGTAGCGTTCTCCAGTGACAGTTATCGCATTGCCTCCAGCGTCTTCGAAAAAATAGGGTCCGATCACTCTGTCAACACAGATGCCACACCATACAGTAACTTTTAGTGGGTGTAGAGGTGTTTCTTGAATAATGCGCGGATTATCAGTGCCCCAGAACCGAGTATTCTGCTTATTGACATGCCCTGAGAGATGGAAATGCGCTTCGTCACTCATAACCAATTTTGAAGGAAAATCATCCTCTTCAAGGTTGAGGTTTATGACGCGCTGGCAGTAATCTAGACGAGCTCGGTGGTCAGCAGGCAGCAGTTGATGAGTCATTTGAGTTTTATACGGGAACATCTTTAAGTCTTTTACCAAAATACGCTGCAGGGTCCGTCTGGAAATGCCCAATTGCGTGGCACGTCGCCTCGTTGATGTTTCTGGACACTCTTCCACATCTTCGCGCACAGCATCGATATTTTCAGCTGAACGGCCTGTTCTTGGTCTCCCAGACTTAGGTCTATCCAATGTTGAGCCAGTTGCTTCAAGGCGTGTGGCAAAGCGTCGAATTGTGCGACCAATCGGTGCCGGACGGTGGGGAAATCGTCGACGAAATTCACGTTGTGTTCTTATCACTGATGAATTATTCCGTAAGAACATTGACACAATTATTCCACGTTCTTGGGGAGTAAAACGGTCCATGTTTATTTTCAGTGTATTTTACATTTGTTCACTACACAATTTTCAACAACAGAATGACAGAAAATGTCATATAAAAAAAATAAAAGTATTTTCTTTAGTGCCAGTACTTTTGCGCCACCCAGTACAAAGCTCAATATAAGAACCTTTCTAAAAGTCATTGCGCAACAAATCAGCGACGAAAACGTATCGAGCTTGCCGATGCTGTTTTTCCAGTTGCTGACTCCGTTTTATGAATTGTCGAATACCGGTCAAGCGGTTCGGAGTTCGAACCAATATTGGTTTCTCAAGTGTTTTAGGATCCTCGTAAACTTTGAAGCTTGCGGGTGTTTTTAAGTCCACGCTGCGGTTTAGGATATTTACTGCTATTTCTATTAGTTTCTTAGTTTGGTGTGTGCTGATTTTGATTAACTTTATCGTTGTTTCAAAAGTAAAGTTTGATTATAATGGTCTTAATTACCAGTGATGTTATCATTTTGTTTCAAGCAAATTGAACTTTGAATTATACGATGAGATTTGTAAGACGTGGCATTGTATATTTTTTTTACAAATACACATCGCAATGGCATTATGCAAATCAGGTGCATTAAAGTTATTCTCAACACATTTGCTCAAAAAATGCATTTACAAAGCCTGTATACATTGCTCGAAAGTTAACTATTATGCACCATACAACGGAGCGTGCGGTAAAATAGGTACTCTCACCTAAGTACCTATTTTACCGCATCCTCTCTTGTATAGCGCCGTGCGTAACCTTTACGGTTTTTTTTAATTTCAATAAAATATATATAAGAATTTCACCAAGGAGTTTCACATTATCACAACCTCAAGGAGTATCAATTATTCAATAAATTATTCTGATTCTGATTCTGATTACGAGAATAAATAAGCTGAATGATCGAAACTCCTTGAAAGCGTTTATAAAACTAAAGATGTAGTTCTTATATTCACCACACGCACGTGGCGCCATTTTCATTGTAAATGCGCGCCATTTTAGCCCATTTTCATATTAGAGTAGGAACATCAAAGATTGTTTGTTGCGACTTTCCCACTAATAAACAAAAGTTTGTTTTATTACCTACTACTGTTTTCTCGCAAATGTGTTGAAAAACTTTGTGTGATACACGTGCGGAAATTGGTTTCTACAAACTCGTGACTATGGTAAGCCCTCGACTTCGTCTCGGGTTTACATTTGTCTACTCGTTTGTAAAAACCAACTTACCGCCCTAATATCATAAATAACTATTACGTCCTGAAAAGTTACCGACTTGAACTGAGTACTTCTGCAGATGGCATACTAAAACATAACCGCTTAACCACACCAATAACATAAAAATGAGCAATAATGTCACAGCTCTTACAAATGTTAACGAGTCCCAGACTTCAGTAACAATAGCAGTGTCAGTACTGCTAACCATCGGAACTCGGAGGTAATCTCAGATTGCGGTGCCAATAAACAAGTAATAAACACGGTGCAATCGGTCCTCTCACGAGGTGTGGTCACGGCTCTACAATAGTTAACATCTGTATTGGTACTGTTCTAGTCTAGTTTGTCTTTCGGGAGTATCAGTGTTACGTTTGATACTAATTTATATGAAGACTTGTCTTATCTTTTCTTTTATCATATATCATATCAACTCATTGAATCCTCAATCGATTCTTTATATTTAGTAAAATTTAAACTTATCTAAGACCATGATAGATTTGCTTGGAAACTTCACTCGGGTATACCAATTTATAAAGATATATAGAAGATAATGTCATAGATATACCAACAAAAAGTATCGTCGCAACGATTTCACGCTGCACTTCCATCTTTATGATTTATAGTAGGGTGTGTATCGCCCTCGGCGGGTGATATCTTTATAGCTCTAATCTCACTATTGTCTTTGTTTTATGGCTCTAACTCTCATGAAGACATAGCGTTGATGCCCGGAAGGGTTATTAGAGGAGGGGTCGTAAGTGCTGCGTTTGTAAATGCAAGTGAGAGTTTAATGTATTTCGAACAGAGACACTAAAGTTTGTTAGCAATGAAATTGATGAACTAGAGAATATGGAATTTAATCATCAAAGCAACACAGCTAAACTGAATCTTAGACTAGGAAGTCTCCTATAAAGAAAAGCACTTACAATAACCACAATAACTTACTGGTTAAATTTACAATAATTTTCTGAACCTTCGTTCTAAGTTAATTTCTATTAGCCGATAGATCATGGTTAGTTTATTCCACTAATAAAATTTCTTCCACAACATATAAACGTTGGACGTGGTGTCAGATAAACCCAGTCACGATTTTAGTACCAACGACGGTATATTCAAAGTTTGCATGACACGTGATCTCAATAATTAACGCAAGCTGACAGATTACACCAATCAATCGAACTATTATTATACGGATCACATTCATCGAGGTTGGGTCGTGAGGGTCTCTTTGAAGACCTAAAGACAGAGATACACACTACACAGACAACCTTAAATACTTAATTACAGAGGTCTTATAAGATGACGAACAAACTCTTAAGAAAGAAGATCCAATCAAATTTTGGATCTGAATGGATCTTCTTTCTTGACAAAACATAACAACTCTAGTTTTCATAAGAGTTTGTTTTATTCAATTCAAAGTAAACTTTTAACGCAAAGGTTTTAACATCGGAGCTAACCACTTGAAATACAAGGAGCAAGGAAGATAGAACTGTTTCTCTTAAAAATATTCTTCATCTCGTTAATGTTTCCTACTAGTGTACACCAGTCTTTCCGTTCCATCACATTACACACGTCACCTCTCGAAGGGTCCGACTATTTGTCCCGAACCATTTGGAATTCAGATCGAATCGAAACGTCTAATTGCTGCGGTCGGCTCTTCGCATACTAATCAAGGGTTACTCGCATATAGGGTAGTGCTAGTGTTCGATAGTTTTCTGGTTAATGGTGTGAGCCGGGTGGGTGGCTGGTTAAGCTTATTGGTGATAGTGAACAAATGAGAAATGCATATGAATTTGAAATTGTGGGATTAAAGTTTGGATTATATACAGTTGATTTTATCAGTGGTGGAAAATACATACTTTTTACTTCGTAATATTCCTTCACTAATGGTAGATATTTTATTCTGTAAAAACTGAAATATCATATAATTAATTATATATACTGAACTAAAGTAGACCTCAAAACTAAACTATGGCCAATTGATGGTATTATAACATACTTAGTTAGTTATGTCTACATACACCACTACAATACTACCATTAAGATCACTTTGAATTTAAAAAAAAATGTTGGTTCTCAACTTCTCTGTCTGCGATTCTCATCTTTGAATAACATAATGTATATTATACATTTTCCAATAAAACATTCTACAGATTTTGTTAAAACCTCATAAGTTCAGAATCTACACTTCTACCAACCAAACAACATGATTATGTGACAGCTACCATCACATTATAATTTGATCCTTCCGTACAAGTGCAAGGAGACACAAAGCTCAGATAAAGTTATCAAACATCGTAAACGGAGTGAAAAAGGATATGATTTGTTTTGGAATAACAAATGATTCTTTCTGACGACCGTGAAGCATATCAACCGTGAGAATATGAAAGGCAATAGTAAATAAAAACCCACAAAAATGCGCCATAAAATAAAAATATAGGTAGGGGTGAAAAAAAGTAATCCAAGTTTAAGTATTTAAATAAGTTGGCTGGTTTTTGCTGTGGCAGTAGGCTGGCCATATCAGACGCAGAACTAATGAGAAAGACGTGTTTTTGAGTGGAGTCTGCAACATGGAAAACGCGTAGACGTAAGACTAGATATAGTGATGACTGACGGCTTGCACCATGTAGCTGGCAGCAGCTGGAGGAAAAGTAATGAAGGTTGGGCACAATGATGTATCTTGGGAGAGGCCAATGTCCAGCAGTGAACTAATACAGGCTGACGATGATGATGATGATGATGATGATGATGATGATGGTTTTAGCAAAACATTATTTTATTGTTTACATTATTAAAATAAAAGCACCAGCAACTAACAGGACCACAAAAGTTTGTTACTAAATATACAAACTGTGGCGTTCAGGTTAAAGAAGAAAAAACTTTTACCCCTTCCGAAAACAAACAACAAAGCTATAAGTTGCTAACTGATAAAGAAACTACGGTAGGTAGGGCTAAGTTTTAGACAAATTATCTATCTTCGCCCACGAGCGTGTGTTTAGGACCGCTTTAAACCAACTACTGGCCTGCTGAGAAAACTCTTTAACCACTCTAACCAGGCCTGTGGTTATTCATTAAAACCACCAGCTTTGTTTGACAAAGTTTCAAACGCAAGGGCTGGGATAGATCAATCATGGGTGGTCGCCTCAACAGTTGCGTGTGACATTTGGTTAGAGAGTTAGTTTGGGGTGTTGTTGTCTTTCTTGGCAATTGTATACTCACGCTACAAACAAAACTTTAAAGGACTTTCCGACAAACAATCTAAACTAAGCTAAATATGTAGACGTTAATACACAAAAGTTATATTATGAAACATTCGCAGCTGTCACATATAAATAATTTTAGAAGTAAGACAAATAACGTCGGTTGAAATGAATAATATGTGACGGCTACATTAATACTATCAGCAAGAACAGATCATAATAATTTGAATAATACTATATTCTGACCGTACCATATTATGGAGCCCACGCTCTTGCATAGATCAAAGTTATCGAACAAATTGTAATTTGCTACAGACGATAGTTGCCTTTGTCTTGCCAATAAAATATTAATATCAGAACAAAATTATTTTTACTCATTCTAATTTGCTCTCTTCTATTTACGATCTTGAAACATGGTACTCAAAACAATATCTTGTCTCGTTTAGATGATAGATATCTTCTGGTGGTAGTTTAATAACAATAAATTTTGTACACAATGCTTGCACTCGTATAACTCAGGACTTTTACGGTAGACCCAAGGACAATATGGGACTCTAAAATATGTTGTCTAGACGTTAAACACGGAGTCTTTTGTAAAGGACTTATGCAACGGGAAGTGAGCAATGATTCCATGAAGCTGATAATAAGTAAGGTGGAGTATGTGGCTTATTGAACTGTGGGCGATGTGATTTATCTAAACCCATTCAGTCATAAATTGCTATCTTAGATATGCAATTCTCAGATCTGGTTATGACAGGGACAAGTAAAATAGATTTGTGTTGCGTGAGGAAGGCTGGGTTCATATAATGACGTTGATATAGTCTGGTGAGTCAACTTTGGTATTTGTTGGCAAAAAGGTTCCATATTATGATTACTTAATAATTTTGTTCAAACCACCGTACAAGTTAAATTTATTAAAATGTTATTTTTTAGGCTTGGCAAAGGAGATCATAGACGAGAAAGCGCCATCTCAAAGATCAATTACTCCGCAAGAACCAACAACTTGTGAACCAACGATCAAAGCGATCGCAAACCAATTTAAACGGGTAACGCACCAAAGAAATATAAACAGAGTCTAAATGAAATGGGGGCTGTATCTTTTTACACGGCTCAATGGGCGCGAACAGTAGGGCGGGTGGCCAGTGCGATATCTCTTCGTGGACAGAACGAAAAGTATCTATCAGTTTCATAACTTTTGGAACGAGGCGAGTTACGCACA
The DNA here is from genome assembly GCA_910589525.2 of Ennomos quercinarius. NCBI lineage: Eukaryota > Metazoa > Arthropoda > Insecta > Lepidoptera > Geometridae > Ennomos > Ennomos quercinarius. Next base: position 505,474 of record OU342496.1, read on the forward strand.
CAGACGAGGCTTATGATTATAATAACACAAAAACACTTTTCGACTTTGTAGTATTTCTTTTAATAAATACTGCAGAAACGTAATATGGAACACCACGTGACAAGAATTACTTAAAAACTGTTTCATGATAAACGATGATTTGTAAACACTGCTGATATGGTAAACTATTTATTTACTGTCACACCACATAAGCTTTAGAGGTTTTAGAAATGTACTGTAGATTCAAAAATCTTTTAAAGGCTCTATTAGCAAGAGCTTTTACACCTATGTTTTTGTAAATTAAGTATTTTAAGCTTACCCTACCTGACATAAATTGTGAATGAAACAATGTGCGCTTTCGTAATAACGTCACTGTCCATGCAATACACTGTCGCGTGGACGCGCGCGGCGTCCCTCTTCCTTATCTTGATTAATTTGCGAGAATTTATTGCCTTGAATTAGTGTAGCGTGCTTTTTATTTAGAAAATACTCTGGAGGATGAGTGTGGACGAGAGATACAGCTTTATGGGTTGTAGGCAAGCATGCGTGAGTTTATTAGATGATTTTTGTCTTGTAACTTGTAAGTGGCTGTACAAGTTTCAAAAATGCTTTATCTGTGCGGTGCTGCTGAAATAAGTTTGAAGTCTATTAAGTCTATTAAGAAATGTATTGTCATTTGTTGGTATGTCATACCAAAGTTATATTTCGTACTTAGATCGTAGTGTCTAATTAATATGATTTATATTAGCTTTTATTTTCTTTAAACGCTTGAATACGTATTGTAATATTGACTTTCTTTTTATTCCATATTCCTTTTCAACTTTATTGAACTGTTACCTTGTATTATAAAATTACGTATAACCTATCTGTAAAAACCATTTTTTATTATTCCTCATTTGGATGAGCATTTGACATCACATTTTTAACCCGTTACTATCAGACCCGATCCCAATGTCACTATTTCGATCCACCTGGCTCCGCTTCTCCATCATTTGCATTATCGCATTTTAGATAAAAAAAGGTAGGAAAAAAGCGATCGGCTAACAGATGATAGCAGGCCGACAGTGATAAACTGCGCTGGATGGTAAATAACAAATGTCATATGAAGATGGGAACCGGCCCTCATGATCAGTCGGACAGGTAGACTTTTGACTGTGTTATCGGCTTGGTACGATGGTAAAAAATGATTTAGCTTGTAGTCTATGAAAAACGTTATTATGTGAATGTATCCGATAGAATAAAAATCTTAGTCGTTAAATTACAAATATTTCATAAAAGATACAAAATAAAAATCATACTTTTAGTAACATCATAACTTTAATTTAAACAATTGCCTTTATTGTTTTATTTGTGACAAAGAAGCATACAGTCTACCAGAATAAATGGTAAGTAAACAACATTACTTATTTACATCTGCAAGACAAGCTTTGAGGATGCGTTGCTGACTATTCATGGAATTCATTGATAGGCTATTTGAAGAACTCTATGTTGAAATCCTGAATAAAGCAGAATGGCAGATGGGTGGCTCTGAAAAAATAATAAACAATAAAAATAATATAGTAGAATGATATAGAATTAAAGCTTCTACATCAAGCCAAATAAGCATTTTCGAAATCAACCTAATCGACATTGAAAATCTCCCCAAAATCCTACAGATAACCGAATTGGCGAAGATTCTTGGTTTCCTCCCGGGACTCCAACCATTTATATTCTTTGATCTCCACGGTATTCGAATATCCTTCAGCTTTCATGCGATAGTTCCAGCTATTCTTTTCATAAGACGAATGCTCCGACTATTTATTATGAAGTTTTTAAGCCTTGCGGAAAAATATGACGGAGCTCTATTGATGGAATTCTTAGCCAGCTTCTTTTTCTATTTTTAATATTTATTATTATTGTGGTACGTAGAGACATGAAACGATATAAAATGTACAATTTTGAATGAACTTTTCTGAAAGGAGTGATTTAGTGCTCGGTTTAATATACGCATTAGCGTCTGGCAGAGGAGAGAGCTTTAAAAGGTTCCCGCTATTACTTTTAACTCGATTTTGTTATTAATCTTAAAATGGAATTAAATTGGCTTCTCTGAATGATGTTTTATGCTTTGAAATGTTTTACTGTTAATGAAAATAATTTAAAAGGTCAAAAAGTTTTCTAGACTAGTCAAGCAATTAAAAAAAATTGTAAACTAAATACTTCTCAGCTCATTTACTCAATAACACGAAAGTACTAGCTAGATTTTTATGTTTGAGCTAAAAATTGCTTGAGCTTTTTTATTTATTTTAAGGATCAAATATCACATTGAAAATTAAATAAGTAACTTCATCATGTTTCTAGTTAATATAACCACGTCAATGCTTAGGCTAGGTTCTGACATTTCACTTTTCACTTTCATTTAAATTAAAGCTGATGTGATTATGTTGTACTTCCTGTTTCTTCCAATGGAAGCAAATATGAGTGTAACACATGGCAACTTTAACCGAAATTAAGGTGCAAACATACCTTGGAAAATTTAGCTACGGCCAACATTACGAGCGTGAATCGTCACCGACCATAAAGATCCACCACTCAGGAAACGTCCGTTCCCAGCTTCAAAATTAACACATTTCCTACCAGTCCCATCCTATATAAATCTCTCAACATAACCACACTAAATTAAACCCATCTTCGATGACAAATATCAGTAGTATTATAGTAAAGTATCGTACAGCTGTTGGTGAAACAACTGGGATGTGTCATAATAATTCACCAGATGGAATTCTACAGAAGGGAGGGTTCTTATTAGGGTACATGATTACGGCTGTTGCGTAGATGAACTTGTACAATTGTTTTGTTAATTTAACAATTCTCATGTTGTGTTAGCAAAAGTTGGAGTGTTCTGATGAATGTGTTTTTGTTTATCCATTTACCAGACTGTTTGTAACGGTGTCAAAATTTTATATTATTTATTACTAAAAGTCACCCCTGCAGCTTCATCCGCAACTTCTTACGTTTACTGCAACAATCAATATTTTTTTAGAATAATTATATAGTATTGAGTATTATTATCATCATCGATTATATATATATTTGTCCCTAAAGCTTCATTCTAATCAGATCAGCCATTTTGGAGGCAAAGCCACACAAACTAACATAGAAATAAATAGACAATCATTTTTATAATTTTCATTAGGGATATGGAACTAGATAGACGATGGAAACATACATGGTTCAAAGAACATTAAAGAACTTAAATTTAAATTTAAGTTTAGTAATTTGCGATATTTGTATTTTGATCTAAAATGAATGCTGATTCAAAAATAATAAAATTGGCAGGTAAATTTTGACTTAAAATAAATTCTAACTTATTTTCGTAAACTAATAAGAAACAAAAGTGATTTATTTTCAAAGCCATCAGAGAAATTGCTTTGGGAATAAATTGAAATAGCTTTGGCACCTAGGTTTTCAGGTCCTATTTATTTCAATGTTTTTTCCTATTTGGTGTCAATTTTTGTACTTTTGAAAGTGGGTGTATTTTATTATTGGGTGGGAATGACTTTTCGATGGTTTCTTGTTCAGCAGAAAAATATTTTGCTGGCAGGAGCAGCTCGATTTCTCTTTTTGTTGTTGACACCATTTTTATTACCAGCGGATTACACTTACGTGTGTTTATTTTTGTATAACGTTTAAATAATAACATTTTATTTAAAACATACCACAACTGTATCTTTAACTAAAGCAATTCATTACAAGTGTTCATCGGTAATGTGCCAGCAAACATTTACGTATGACCCCTCCCAGACCCCCAGGAAATAAGCATTTGAATTTTCCAAGCCCAAACTCAAACACTTCGCATTTGCATCACACGCAGACTAAAAAAATATCCTAAAAATTCTTAGCTGAAATGCAGGGGGAAAATTTTCATGGTGCGGTTTGAAGTTATCTGTGGCGTTTGGTGTATCGGTTTGAATGGTTATGAAGTTTTGAGGCAGCAAGTGCTGGACTTAGCTACTTTCAACATATCACCCCTATGTTGATATTGGGATCGCACGGTTAGGTGTTACGGTAAATTGTAGGCTCAGTGGTTCTGCATTTGTTTGTTCTATGATAGTTGTGTGGGTAAATTTGTGAGGAGAGGTCGGATTTTCCAGGATTATAGGTTTAATGAGGACTTTTGTGTTAACCGTCTTCAATAGGTACTTATTTTGTTAAATCGCGGCCGTAAAACCGCTTTTTAAAGTACTTACCGTAGTTAAGTTTGGGCAGAAAGTGATTTGTATTTGTTCCTATTGTAACTATTTAATGATTACTGTAAAAACCGAAAATACTTTCATAGATTGACATGTTCATATGCAACTCATTTTGTACTCTATTTTGAGTTAACATGGGTTTTAATATCAATGATTCTATAAACATCTATGACGATATTGATGAGACCTTTGATAATGGTCTCAAAATGATGTCACAAAATATCACTAACCTATAATATTTTAATATAACAATGTAGTATCCTTCTAACAACTATATTCCAGATAAACTTAAAATAACTATTATAAATGCAACAACAGAAGGAAACAAAATAGACAAGACAAAGAATTACTACTTCCAAGATAAATACACTATCAAACATAGCAAAACATGGGTACAAACAAGGACTGAAATCTACAAAAAAACGGTATAAGTACCGTTTTTTTTATCCCAGACTAATATCAAAGTTGTTTCATGTAGAATAATGATAAAATTATACCTTTGTCCAAAGTATAATGATATGAGAACGTAAATGCCTTATTAAAATTAAAACTATGTAACCATGGTGCCACATTAACGAAACAATTACACCGGATAAAACAAATGGACGCTATTAGATAAATATTATTACCTTAATAAAGTGGTAATAGGACCATATTTAAGTAAACTCGCTAGATCAAATAATTAACTCTTGCATCAAAGAAAAATAACACTTATCACCTCAATCGCATAGCATTTTTAGATCATTTTAAAAGGTTGCTATAGATAAATAAAAACATATACCACACACCGCTATATACACACACATACCGCATTTTAAAGGTACATAAGATATAAGTCGGTCCCAAACAAGACGTTCCAACATTATACGATGGAACTTCCGAATTATTATCCAAACATAATAAACGTTAACCGATTCCTCTACTCTCCCTGCCCTCGTCAAACAAGTCAAAACAATGCGCGGTAAAGGTAAGACTAGATAGCGCGATTGTGTTTTGCGATTTGATTTGAGCCAATAAAATATCATCTGTGACTCTCTTAATAAGAAGTGAGAAACAATTAATTTCATTTACATCTTTGTTCTAGAAGAGAAAGTAAATATAGAAATTAGCTGTTGCTGATGGTTTAGTATGTCAAATGAAGTGCAGCAAATTCCAGCTTGGTACCGCTATGAAGGCAAAAGTAGTGCCATGCAGGTTAAAAATTATTACATGCTGCTCTATTTCTACACCCGGATATTGTAAGTGTCAATTAACAGAGGTAAATAACTCAGAAATAGCTGAATGATAGCGGTATTACCAAAGATGACTCCCGCAGAGGATTGGCGGCAGGCAGGCGGTTGGTTGTGAATAAAAGCCAAATCTGTTTCAGAAGCATACATAAAAAGCAATGCTGCACCGACCATTAGAATATTATAGAAGGACAAAAGGAGGTCTAAGACAAACTAACCTAAACAGTGATTAATATTCCAAGGAGTAGGTGGTGAATGATAGAGAAGTGATGTATTTTGTTTTTTTTTTGGAAGAAATTTTGATTTTTTTCTTTCTAAACTGAAACAGCAACCTTAAAACACAAACTATTGTTATTAAATTAAGTACCACTAATGCAAACCCAAATAATTCAAGAACACGTTAGGATGTTACCATTGTGCTACTGGGTTTTATAAAAGAATAGTTACGTTTGGAATTTTTACTTGCTATTACAATGGTGAAAACATCGTAAAAAAACCAGACGGCATATTCAAGAATCTCAAAAACTTGAGAACATAACTACTTAATATGTATTGTGTTATCCACCAACCTTCATTTGGCCCGTGTCCCAGACTTGGAAACGCATTGAGCTGATTGAAGACGTATCAATAAATGAAGCTTTAGAAGCAATTAATCAATTCCCAAGTAGGTAAAGGTTAAAAATGATGGTCATGGTGTCACGTAACACCTCCGCCCAGGGTCTTAGGATGCCTAACTAGGTCCTGATCCTACCTAATCAGACCCTGGAGGGAGACGGTGACATGATGTAGAGGAGGAGAATAGGCCTGAAAGGAAAGGTACGTTAGAGTAGGTAGTAAATATAAAAATAGAATACAGAGAGACAATGAAGAAATATAGGTGGTAAAAGGTACACAGAACATTTAAGGTCTCTAGTAGTTGGCACAGGCACTGAATTTGGACGTGGATAAACCAGAGAGAAGGGAGGAGAATGCGAGTTAGGGGTGGAGGGTAGCGATTTAGTTAGATAGGTAAGAACGTAACTGTGACGTGTGGATGTACTGAAGGCTCTTCGATTATTTAGTAGAACAGATTAGGTAGGTATGGTGTACGACCTTGATGTCGATCTTTATCCAGGCGCGTTCGGTCCAGACACCTTATAATCAGCCCACTAAGGGTTATGGGGGCACTTACCCTTCGTGCTGTACAAAAGACCACGGTCGAGCCTCTTAATCAGTATTCTCAGCTTCTTTCTCTTCTAGAATAACAGAGCTTCCACCTTAATGTTCTGCAGCCTGCAGTCTGTCTCCCTGTCGTTGCTTTTTCGTGTTTTCTCTTTTTTTTTAATTAGAATTTATGAAAGATGTTGAAAGGTGGATGATGGTGAATAGCGAACCCTACAATGGTCATCACTCAAAACCACTCAATATAAGTCGCAGCAATATCAGCTAACATGATGACCGAGCCCTACCTCGTCCTAACACAAACACTCTCGATCTTGGAAATTGAGACGTTTGTCTTCGTTGTATAATGTATACCCCCATTATAAGGTAGGTAAATACAAACAGATCCAATACGTACGCTCTCTAGTTAAATACGATGAGATACTATGACGGGGTGGATGTAGTTTAGAATTTCAGAAATGATAGGATTCCAAAATCAGCAACAGTAGCAGGGTTAAACACACTACAGTAATATGCGCTCACGAAAGTGGCAGATGATAGTATTAGGGTATTATGTTGCTAAAAGCTACTTTTATACAAAACATTTCAAATCTAACAATAATCTACACAAATCCTCAATAATTCCCACTACGAATTCGTGTCACATTCGACCACCAATACCCAAAGCAAAGCAAGTATTTGTACACACATCGACACCCGCATCCAATCACACACAGATAGTGATCAGCTTGTCCGTCTGTCACACCAGCAGATTGTAATAACAGCACAATGGAATACAAAAAAATACAATAGGATTACAAAGGAATATAATAATTTACGCGTAGGATGTCCACGTTCTGGAATTTATGACAGAAAGTTTTTAGGCTGGTTAAAAATTTAGCTAATTTTGAACAAGGTGGAAATCTCATACGATGCGATACTTGCGCTCGTTTCTTCCACAAACCTGCAAGACGTGGAATGATCTTTCTCCTGAGGTTTTCCTGCATAAGTACAGTATGAGGAGCTTCAAGAAAAGTGTTAAAAGAGTCCTCTGTAAGGGTAGGTAACGCGCTGGCAATGCCCTCGGTGTTGGAGATATCCATACGCGGTGGTGACCAACTTACCATCAGGTGGGCGGCCTGCTTGTTTGCCACTCATCTCATAAAAAAGGTCTGATGATTTTCGAGCCACGAGGACATATTTTCTGTCCTTGCAATATTTGTTGTAGCAGGTGGTAGCCCTTTGCCGTTTCGTATAACGTGACCAAAGTATTGCATTATTATTATTTGATTGATGAAAGAACCTGCTAGTCAGCAAATACAATTGCACATGTCATTTTAAACTGAACGTTAAATTTATATCAGTGACAAATATTTTCCACAGAAAAAGAAAAATATGGTAATCCTAAATTGATTCAAGTATTGAATATCTGATTAGAGGTTTAGAGATAAACAATTATGTTCACAGAAAATTGTATGAAATTGTAATTTTGTGATTATGTTGATTGAAAGTGGCGCGGTTGTAATCTGTTTATATTTTATCTGTGGGATGGGAAAATAGTTATTGGAATGTTATTATTATTCAAATAGAGGTATCATTAATAACATTTTTCTACAAAGGACAAACAAATTTCGATAACGAAATGGTTCTGGGACTAGAGTTTTCATACATTTTAATTTAATCAACTGCTGGGTCCACAGATAACCCCCAATAGATACCGCATTACAGAATTTTTGTTCGGATCCTAGTTCACCAAAACTGGCGGAAGGCGCGGGCTGCGGGGACTGGAGCCAATGCGCTATTATTGGCTGTTTCGAGTGACGCCCTAATAATGAACTCTAATAATTGGTCGAAACTAAGGCCGTGCTGCGAAGCGGCGAGTTATATAGACCCATTTACGCCAATGCGTGGTGCGCGGTCGTCGTCTTTCATGCGGTATCTATTGGGGGTTATCTGTGGCTGGGTCACACGAGCGTATGAGTATGAGCGAGATAGCCGCGCATAAAAATATGCCCACGATGTTTTAATACTGAAAAAGTGTATTTTTTCGATACCTCATGTTTTTTTTATTAAATTCAGTATAAAGTAGTATAATCTACGTGTATAAATATTTAACCTGTTTAAAATCACAGCTTGTGCCTATAGATTAGCGTCAGTTGAGTACATGACAGTACATCCTTTATTGATGATTATTAAAGAGTAAATAGTGCAAATAAAAATATTTTTATTGAAAATTATGAAGACTGCAGCGGCGCTTAACGTTGTTAGCACGAATGATTTTGATACTTTTAAACGTTTTTTACCTTGTATGTTATAATGAAAACAGTACTTAATTATATTAATTCAGTTTGGTACTGTAGGAGTTGATTAAGTAAGTTATGCCATTTTTCTTGGAGTTATTATCAATATTAAATCGCGATGCGTTAGATTTTATACATTTTGGTTCACACGTGACCGGTGTCAGGTGCCTAGTTTCAAAGGATGCGGATCAATTCAAATACAACCAGAACAAAAAACTATGGCTTGACGGCCCAATATTATTACGCATAAATGAAGCCAATCCTCACGAATCCTTACCTTACGAAATAGCCAAACCAAGTCAGGTCAGTTCGGTCATTAATTTGACATACTGCCCCCACCGCATACATGCAATAACAGCCTTTATTGCTTAGCATTAAAGCACAATGGATGTTCTGACTGCGACTAGGCCAATGCAGGCTGTTTGGCACGCGCCACCGTTTGCTTGGTTATGGTTATATAGAGTACGTCAAATGCGTTCGTATAGGAGAAGAGGTGACGGGCTCTTTTATTATTCTTTTAACTTTATACAAAAAAAAACAGTTATTCTAATTGTGCATAAGATGAATACGTGATTCGCTTTCGATAAATCAGTTCAGCCATTTTAAAACAACCAAGCAACTCATATACTTCTATACTTATAAATAAATATGTATATAAACTTTTAGATATTAGTAGAGAACATACAACAGAAATAAATAGGTACAATTTTGATTAAGGATTCAAAAACCCCGGGTTTTTTTTAAATTATGTTGAGGCAATGTCCCATAAAAATAAAAGTAGTAAAAAGAAAATATCTAGAGAGCTGTATTTGTAAATTACAGTTTGGCCAAGTTTGGGCTTGCTGATAAAAAAAATACAAAATGTTACGGTGCAAAAAGACTACAGTCAATATAACCAGTAGCTCTCCTCCAAAAAGCTATTCGTCAAGCGCGCGGTGGCGGCCTCGTCTTTATTTACGCCATAAAGTTGAGTTACTGCTTTATGGCCAGATTTAGCAACTAAATCAAGGTTTAGGGGTTAGTGGTGGAGAATGGACCGAGCTTTTTTAACAACAACGGGGTAGCTGTATATTTTATATGGTAGAGGTTTTAGCAAAGTAATGCTGTTGGTCTCTACCGGCTTTTACAGTGTCCTTGGATGGAGGATTAGCAATAGTATATGATACGATAGGCATACTAACCATGATCAAGTTATACCAACACAAATACTAAAATAATTAGACTAACCCCCGGTTTCTCGTACGTTTCTTAAAGTTAAACTCATGTCAACTTAAAAATACTGAACACTCATTGGTTGAAGACAGCCGATGATTAACAGGCAACCAATGAGCGTCCCGTATTTTTAAGTTGAGATGAGTTTAACTTTCTAACGTACGAAATACTGGGAGAAAGAATCCTAAATCTAAAGATTTTATATAATTACAGTACCGTCTGCTTAGCGTAATGAACAAATTAATTTTAAATTAATGTATAAGAAAAATTTGCTGCTTGAGCGGGATTTGAACCCGCGTACATCAGTTCTTAAAACCTGGAAATGTTTTTTAAGCTACATGCAAGCTTAGATGATAATATTGTTACTAACAAAACAGTACCGTTAAGAACTATTGCTAAAATAACATTTTTAAATACGTTTTACTGCCTATTCGCTGATTCAATTATTTTAATTCCGAAATAAGAAAAACTAAACTCTAACTCTAAACACGCTTTTTAATTGAAAGTACACACAGTGAGACCCTCAGGGGTTTAACAAAGTCAAACTATCCAACCGTACTCCGAAACAAGTCAAATGTAATTTTAGAGGAACAATTCAAAACACTACTTTAGTATAGAGGAGTAAATAGGTACCCACCCATGCAAAACGTATACCCTGTCAATAACTTAGCTTCATATTACCGTAATTCTTGCTTGATCCTCCACAGACATCCAATTCCCTCGTAAGCGACGTAAGCGCTGCCTAAACCAATAACAGCACTACAAAGCCGACTATTAAGTTAATGCTCATATAAATAGTGCGATTTCCGCCTAACCCTGCGCCTCTCCTTAAGCCTCGCAGCCAGATCCTCGCTGATGGGATCAATTTGTATGGCTCCCGTCTAAAACCCTCAACCGCAATCACGCTAAAATCTACCCTAAACATGTAGCCTTAGAACACAAATTGGGTCAACTATTTAAAATCACAATAAAACAGTAAACGGAAAACGACCAGCTCAACTTTACCCATCCTTCTCTTAAACGTTCTATCTTTTTAGTTTAAATTTGCGATCGTCAAACGTTTTCGAGGGTCAAGTTATAGTGGATGGTGTTGATTATAATTTGCGCGTAAGGTGGGCAATGGGCAAATGGGCATAGCTTCGTTAGCAGGAACTAGGAATGCAGGTATAGATGGAAGTGAGCCTAATGGCCCGTTACTGAGTGTTGTGTATTCTGTGGCGTAATGGATGGTTGGTCTAATGGTATGTAAGCTTAGGTCAAGGGTCGTGGTGGCAGTTACTTTCATGGGACCATTTGCATTTGTTTGCATGTATTTGCATGAGGAAATAAGGCTTGTGCTAGCAAGTGTTGAATCTATTGTTTGTTTTCAGCCGCAAATGCTATAAACAGTTGTGAATTAGTCGCAAAAGTTTCGAGTTCATTTTAAAGGATCAAGATTTATTAAAATACAACTAATTTGAGTTTATTTGTCAACATCGCGCCTCTAATTAGTAGGTAGGCTCCTGCGATGTTTATCAGGAACTTGTATAAACGAAGAATAATCCGAATTCTATTTAGTTTTGAATGGAACTGCTTTTTAATTTTTTCAAAAGTATTTACATTATGTTAGCACTTCAAGTAAGTCAATGAGATCGAACCCGAACTAATTTATCTATAACCTCAGGGAACTTTTCTTTACATTGACAAAGTTTTCAAGCCACGCTTAAGTTCCGCGGCGTCGTGTTTCGTGACTTTGTCAAATTAGCCGCATTACAGCTAACCGTCTAGAGCTTGGTCCGCATTCTTTAACAACTTATTTAAGGCTTTATGAGATGAAATCCGGAAAGTTTTCAGAGATGGAAAAGTTTCGCTACAATTAGGAATAGGTTGGGGAAACGGCAGTTACTTATTTCCATGAGAATCAGATGAACCAATTATTATAGATTAGAAAAGTGAAAATACGTAAGTGCTTAATCGGCAAGGATTTGCACAACGTTAACATAGAAATTAAAAAATTAAAAAAGTTTACCATAACAACCAAAAAAATTAAAAGAATTCATCCTTCTTTTTCAAAGTGTAGCTACATTTTTAAAATGTAATAGGTACAAATAATATCTTAATAATTATTAGTAATTTAAGCTTAAACTTTCCACCAGCATTAATAATTTCCAGAATCATGGATCATACCATACATTGTTACATGAATCACTCTTTCAAATCTTATTTCAAAATACCATTGTTACAAAAAATCTTTTTGCCTTTAAAATTATTTGTATCCTTCAGGTTTCACATTAATTTGGAAGAAAGAAAACTTCTACAGAAACACAACGAATAAATATCAGCAATCCGTGTCTGAATTTACAACGTGACCACGAGCTGGTTTTTAGAATCTTCAGAGATCTCTAAAGAATGGCTCAGACTCTAATGAGATAGACAATGCTTGCAAAGTTAGGAGTGAAGCCAACTGAAATAATACTGAATAAATAAATATCAAACTATTTTGTATACAAAATTCTCAATCAGGGTTTAATCCTCAGATTTGACTGGCCCGATAGCTCAGTTGGTAGTAGCTCTGCCTTCTGAACTATAGGTTGTGGGTTCGATTCCCACCTGGGACAAACATTTGTGTGATGAACATCGATGTTTGTTCTGTGTCTGGGTGTTATATTGTATTCTATGTATGTATTTACAAACAAAAAGTATCTAAGTATTGTATCAGTTATCTGGTTTCCATAGTACAAGCTATGCTTAATTTGGGGCTAGATGGCACTGTGTGAAATGTCCACACATATTTATTTATTTATTTATTTATTAGACATCAATGGTACTTACTAGACGTGTAAAAAGCAAATCACCATCACACATCACAGCATTGACGATGGTGATGATCACGAACTGGAAGACGTTCACTGAGCATATGCTTTATCAAATCATCATCATCATCAACAGCCTGAAGACGTCCACTGCTGAACATAGGCCTCCCCCAGAGCACGCCACCTTGAGCGGCTGCTCGCCTCCTGCATCCATCGGCTCCCCGCGGCTTTCACCAGGTCGTCGGTCCACCGAGTGGGGGGCCGGCCTACGCTGCGTCTTCCGGTTCGTGGTCGCCACTCGAGAACCTTTCTTCCCCATCGGTTGTCAGTTCTACGAGCGATGTGGCCTGCCCATTGCCACTTCAACTTACTAACTCTAAGAGCTATATCGGTCACTTTAGTTCTCCTGCGGATCTCCTCGTTCCGGAGCTTATCTCGCAGGGAAACACCGAGCATAGCTCGCTCCATAGCTCGCTGCGCGACTTTGAGCTTACTAATGAGGCCAACAGTAAGAGACCATGTCTCAGTTCCATAAGTCATCACTGGCAACACACACTGATTGAAAACTTTCGTTTTCAGGCTCTGCGGTATTTTGGACGAAAAGATAGGACGAAGCTTCCCGAACGCTGCCCAGCCGAGTTGGATTCTTCGCGCCACCTCTTTGTCGAAGTTGGACCTACCTAATTGGACAATCTGTCCTAGGTAGACATACTTGTCGACAACTTCTCGAGTATCGTTCCCAACAATTACCGGTATAGGTGGAACATGAGCATTAGACATGATCTTTGTCTTGTCCATATTCATCTTAAGACCAACCTGCTGGGAGACTCTACTGAGGTCGTTGAGCATGGTGCTAAGGTCCTCGAGCGATTCCGCCATTATGACTATATCATCGGCAAAACGAAGGTTAGTGATGTACTCGCCATTTATGTTGATGCCAGATCTTTTCCACTCCAAGAGCTTGAAAACATCCTCCAATGCGTTTGTGAACAGTTTCGGAGAAATAACGTCTCCCTGTCTCACGCCTCTTTGCAATGGAATTTGTTCCGTACTCTGGTCCTGTAGTCGGACTGACATAGTGGCCTTACTGTACAAACACTTCAAAACTTCGATATACCTATAGTCAATTTGGCATCGCTGCAAGGACTGCAGCACCGCCCAAGTCTCGATTGAATCGAAGGCTTTCTCATAGTCCACAAACGCTAGGCATAACGGCCGATTATACTCTTCGGTCTTCTGTATAATCTGGCGCAGCGTATGGATGTGGTCTATGGTGCTAAAGCCTTTTCGGAAACCGGCTTGTTCGGGAGGCTGGAATTCATCAAACCTGCGTGCGAGACGATTCGTAATGACTCTCGAAAACAGCTTATACACATGACTCAAGAGCGAGATGGGCCTATAGTTCTTCAATAAGGTGTTATCGCCTTTTTTGAAGAAGAGCACCACCACGCTCTTGTGCCATGTCTCTGGCGTTATACCTTCAAGGATGACAGAATTAAATAGCTTCTGGAGGACTAAAAGTACCGGTCTACCACCCGCTCTCAGAAGTTCGGTCGTAATTCCATCTTCACCTGGCGCCTTGTTGTTTTTAAGCTGTTTGAGGGCCATTCTAATCTCGTACAGGCTGACGTCCGGGATATCTTCGGTATAGTGTCGGACTAACTTGGCTCTGATGTCCTGAGCTGTGTTAGTAGCGGGCTTACGTGTCGAGGTGTATAACTGTCCATAGAAGTTCTCGATCTCTCTCAGAATCTCAGGCTTGGATGAAATGACGCTACCATTTTCGGTCTTCAGTTTTGTCATTTGGTGTTGCCCAATAGACGAATCCTTTGCGAACACTTTAGAGCCTTGGTTCCGCTCAATTGCGGCCTCAATACGTGAAGTACTAAGAACACGCAAGTCGTGTCGCAAGGAACTCCAGATTCGTCTATTGAGTTCACCGTAGGCTGACATATCAACTGAAGACTGCAGCTTCATTTCGCTCCGGTCGGCCATTAGCTCAAGAGTTTTTTCTGAGAGCTTTTGCGTCTTCTTTCGGCGTTGGGTCTTAAAGAATTTCGATCCAACAGCTTGGACAGTTTCCACCAACCCGTCGTTTAGCTCGTCCACTGTGTTACAGTCGGCTAGGCACTAGAAGCGATTTTGGAGTTCCAGCTGAAAGCCTTCGGGGTTTTGGATTTGGACAGGATTTGGACGGAGCGTAGACTTCACCAGACGTGACCTTTCGAGCTTAACATTGATATTCAATGTGCCTCTAACAATACGGTGATCGCTACCGGTTTTCACCTTGCTGATCACAGAGACATCATCGAATATGTGCTTCTTGGTCGTCATGATGAAGTCTATCTCATTTTTAGTGGAACCGTCGGGACTTATCCACGTCCACTTCCTGGATGGCCGCTTCTCGTAGAAGGAGTTCATCATAAAGAGTTCCTCCTTCTCCATGAAGTCAGCCAGCCTCTGTCCTCGAGGGTTCCGCTGCCCGTATCCAAATGGCCCCACTCTCAGCTCATCGCTATTCCTTGTGCCCAACTTCGCATTGAAGTCTCCCATCACAACGGTGAAGTATGTTTCGGAAGTATGCATGGCTTCGGATATGTCCTCATACATAGCTTCTACTTCATCGTCTGAGTGTGCCGACGTCGGCGCGTATACCTGTATAACCTTCAACGAATACCGTTTGGTTATTCGGAGTACCAGGTACGCTACCCTGGCCGACACACTGTCGACTTTGACCACGTTGTTGACGAGAGACTTGCGGACGAGAAACCCGACACCTCCTTGGGAGAGTTGGTCTCCCTCCCGGTAGAAGAATAAGTTACCGGAATTTAGGATTATCGTGTCCTGTCCCTGTCTTCGGACTTCAGACAATCCCATTACATCCCAGCGTAACTTACCCATCTCCGCCTCTAGCTCGACCATCCTTTCGTCAGCCTTCAGTGTGCGCACGTTATGTGTTGCCAGGGCCAGGGGTCGTCGTTGGGGTTGGTAGCCGGGCGTCTGCCGGGGATTCTTCGCACCCCTTGCCCTGCCGTTACCGTGGCCGCTACCGTAGCCACGGGATAGCAGAGCTGCCGGGGACTGGGGGCCGTTTTTATTTGTGCTTGTCATTAGGGGGGGGGGGTTTGCCATAATCACCACGCTTGGCAGGCGGCTTGGTGATCGCAGTAGGTGAAGATTGATTGCCACCAAGACCGAGGGGAACGCTGCGACCCATTCCCTGGATATTCCCTTAGCCGCCTTCTACGGCACCCACGGGAAGAGATGGGGTGGTCCTATTCGTAACCGGGACCACACGGGAACCTGGTTTTTTTTTGTTTGTACAATATTGCAAGCGCTTAGCAGAGAAATGTAATGATGAAACTACGTTAGAAGCCCATATACTGGATGTAATTGAATTCATTTGCATCTTTTGAGACTAATTACCTACTCAGACACCGGTCACGTGTGAACTAAAATTATTGAAATCTAACGCTTCGATTTGATATTTATAATAACTCCAAAAAATGGTATAACTTACTTTAGAAACTGCTACAGTACAAAACTTAATTAAACTAATTAAGTACTGTTTTTAATTATTACATACAAGATAAAAGAAAACTTTTAATGGTAATAAAATTGTTTGTGCCAACTACGTTAGGCGCTGCGGCAATCTTCATAATAATTGCCAATAAAAATATTTTCATTCGCACTCTTTACTCTTTAATAATCATCAATAAATGATGTACTATCATGTACTTAATGAATTCATTTGCATCCTGTATAAGTGTGTAATGTACAGAAATATTTTTTTGTTTATTTTATAACTATAAAACCACAGCATGTGGTTTTACCCGCAACCATACCTATCTTTTACAGCTCCTGGAGAAATCGGAGATCTTAATCACGGTAGTAGGTATAATATTTAATCAGTTTGCGAAATTTCATTCAAATTGCTTTATCCATTTTGGCTTGACAGGCACACAAATATATAAACAAACAAAAAAATTGTGAACAAACAGACAACGCTGCATTATATATTAGTAGGCATATCATCATGAATCTTCCATTACATTATAGCTGCAACTAATTTTCTTTATTCATCTAAACCGCCTCAAGCCTATATCAATAATGTAAATGCATAAACATCTATGTTAATCAAGAATTAACCATCCAATATAACTCAATGTAATTTATAAACCAACACTAAATTAGCATAAACAGTTAAACGTTGAACTCCAACTTATTAATTAATTAAACTATTTTGCATAATAAAGAAATAATCCACGGATTTATAACTAACCTTCAAATATTTACAACCGTATGATCATAGAATGAAGAATAACCTAGAAGTTCATTGCAAGCTAAACTGAGGCAACTAAACCCATACTAAAA
The DNA here is from genome assembly GCA_910589525.2 of Ennomos quercinarius. NCBI lineage: Eukaryota > Metazoa > Arthropoda > Insecta > Lepidoptera > Geometridae > Ennomos > Ennomos quercinarius. The sequence continues at coordinate 522,729 of OU342496.1, forward strand.
AGCATTGTTTAATAATTTTGAGTTCTACTATGAATTTTGTATAAGATGGTCTAGGTTATGAACGTTTTATTTTTGTTATGGTAAAATGCTGATTGAGGCATAAAGAGACGCAATTTGTGATTTCATAATTCAGATGGGAAGAAGGTCAAGAGCTTTTTAAAGACGTCACGAGCAAAGATAGAATTAGAATAAAATTTATCAATACTTGCTTAAAATAATTACGTACTAAACACATTACATTATTATGCACTTAAAGTATTGAATGGGCATCGATTGAAGATGGTTTAAAGCTCCATCTATTTTGTTATAATATCAAAGGGCTTAAGATAAGACTTCTTAACAAATTTAATTATAATAAATTGCAATGCGATGGAATAAGTTACACAAGTAAGTAATAAAACATACACGAAATGCAATTATGTGACTAACATTGGTCGTTACGAAACTATGTTTATTAATACTCTTCACTGGTATCGTGTTTGTATAGTCTTAATGAAAAGAAATAAGGTTTATCAGCAAAAACTCATGTTTTTTTTTGTAGAAACACTTAACTTGATGATACTTTTAGATTAGTTATGCTCGGTGGAATATGGAAAAGATGGTTCGCCTATATTTTTTGTAGTTGTACTATATCTCCACATTTGAGGATCTGATGATGGAGTATGAGATAATAACCGAGAAACTTTTCAATTGATGACAGCAAAATTAGGGTGATCTAGATTCTTATAACTGGAGATCTCTAGAGATTTTACCCATCATCGTCATTATCCTGAAGATACCTACAGCTAACCATAGGCTTCCCCATAGAGCGTCTACTGTTGAACATAGGTTTTCCCATACGATGCTCAAAAACATTCTTCAAATCATAATTGATTGATTTGACGTGTCTATAAATTAAACGTTGCTACCAATTAAGGCAACCACATCAGATAATACAAATGAGACATCTAATCCAGATTTGTCCCTGGAAGTGGCTGGTCGTCCATCAGCTATGACGTCGATAAGAATTCCCTCGGGATAGGAGCATAAATCGAATCCGCCCCCAAGGCTCCGGGCAAAAAGACCCAATGCGAAAGTAATTTGGGATATTTGAAGTGTTGGGCGATTAAGTTTAGTAAGCAACTCTGTGGAAATGTTACTTAGTTTTACAAGTATTCTTTCCATTTCCTCGTAAGGCTATAAATAACAATCAATCGAGGCAAGCATGTGCCATCGTAGACCGTACCGTTACTTTCCATCGGTGAGACCGCGGTTCAGTAATAAAAAAATTAAATAAAATAAAACTCAAAAGTTGATGATAGTAGGTAGTTATTGGGCATTCTATTCCACTTTTCGCTCGTTCCTCGCTCCAAGTTGGAATAAAACACCCAATAACTAAAAAAAAAGGTTTAGATGAGTTACCAACCCATTAGTCTGAAATATTCCATTCAGAGGAAACTGAATATTTTTTATATAAAACAGTGCGTTGGGGCTTCATTTATTCATTTTTGTCATAGCAACCACATTGGTCATACATGTTATTTGTTAAACAGCCCCATTCTTTGAGTTTAGATCAAATTTGTGTATCAACTTCGCCGAAGATACAAAAACATGGCAAGCTACTGCCGAGCACTATTCGGTGCATCATTTGTGGACCATCAAACTGTGGCAAAACCAATCTATTGGTTGGTCTCCTTTTACATGAACATGGTGTCAACTTTTTGAATGTTTTAATTTTTTCCAAAACGTTATATCAACCTAAATACGTTTTCTTGGAAAGTGTCTTAAAATTAGTACCAGAAATAAGCTTTTATAAATTCAAAGATAATGACGATGTGTTAAGTCTGGAGAATGTTAAACCAGATTCGGTAATAGTCTTTGATGATGTCGCTTGTATGAAACAAAATAATATACGTGACTACTTTGCTACAGGAAGGCATAAAAGAATTGATTGTTTTTACTTAAACCAAACCTACAGTAAAATCCCGAAACAACTGATCAGAGATAACGCTAACGTTATTGTTCTTTTTAAGCAAGACGAAATAAACCTTAAACATGTTTATGACGAACATGTGAATACAGATATGTCGTGGAATCAGTTTCGTGAAATGTGTAAAGAAATTTGGAGCTGTCCATACAATTACTTGGTAATAAATAAAGATTGTGAAAGGAATAATGGTGGCTACAGGAAAAACTTTGATACATTTGTTATTTTGGATTAGCTGTTCATATATAATATGTTAAACAAGAATAAAAAACTCATTCACACATTAAACATCACGAAGAATAGGCTTGTGCAAGTAACAATAATAACATGAATAATATTGAAAAGAAACTAAAACAACAAATTGTAAAATCAGCAGATGTTGTAAAAAGAAAGGTTAAAATGATTAAAAACTTTAAATCAGATAGCGATTTAGCTATCGAATCTGTTTTAAAACCAATAACAGAACCTCTTAACAAAATGGTTGCAATAAGTGGCTCAACTGCTAATAAAGTAATTGCGAAACCATATTGCAAAAAAATTAAGTATAATGAACGTGGTGCGCCAGATGATGATGAACGTGAATTAAACAACACTCGCAGATTTGATATCAGTAATAGATTATCTGATCAAACTGTCATCCACAAACCCGAAGAAGAATCAAGCTCATCAGACAGCTCTAAAAGTACAGAGGAAGACAACAGTACTCCGAATATAAGTGGTACATCTTTCAAATCTATTGAAGAGTCAGATGATTTGTCATGGTCATTAACAGGTGAATCATTTAGAAGTATTCCTTTTGGAGTTAGATTAGAACGTGGAAAACTTAAAATGGGCACATCAGTTTTTCATATCACGGATAATGAAATCAATGTGGGTGGACGACATTATAATAAAACACCTGGAATTTATGAATTGTTATTAAAAAAAATACCTGAACTAGAAAAAGTAACTGAAGATGATAGACAAAATTATAAACAAATGTTAATAGACACAAATGCACACCGTCGTGATTATGATCCAAAAAAACCAATTAAAAGTAACAAAGGTATAAAATATCTAAACGTTGTAAAACCGCTTTTTAAATTAGCTAAAGAATACTACACAACTAGTACCGAAAGTCTTGTTAAAGGGTCGGGGTTGCCAATCATGAAAAAAGTGAAACCAAAAGTGGACTATGTGTATTGGGATGATCCTAATGAATTAGTTGAAAGATTAAAATTGTTACTCGCTTCTCGTGACGCTGGAAACACTGGTTTAGATAATGAAATAATATCAATTATCGAGGAATTGCGAGAAAGTGGTGTCATCAATTAATAAAAAGAATACACTGTAAAAACTCACTCAGTTTTGTTATGACTGTTGACCGATCAATAACTCTCTAGTGCTATGAATATAGATAAGTTCGGACATCATGTTCATAAACGTTTACGTTTATCAGAAGATTTATTCAATAAGCATACAATAGAAATTGACGAAAGAGTCATCAAAAAAAATTTCTACACAAAGCAAGAGATAGATTCTATGTTGGAGCTAATCAACGGTCAAATTAAGACATTACATCAAGTTCATACCGAACATACAATAAACAGCATTGCTAAACCGACGATTAAAAATGACTAAACAAGAAATTGTCAATGAAATTCATAAACAAGCACGCAGAAATTTTAATCGTCGCTGTGTTATGATTAAAGATATTGATGATTTATGGCAAGCCGACTTAATAGACATAAAAAATTTAAGTAGGTTTAATTTAGGTTATAAATATATTCTTGTGGTGATCGACTCTTTCTCCAAATTTGGATGGGCAGTTCCTGTGAAAACTAAGTCGAAATGTGAAATATCAAACGCTATGGAAAGTATTTTTAAGAAGGGAAGAATACCTACCAATTTACAAACTGACTTAGGGAAAGAATTTTATAACGACGTCTTTCAAACACTTTTGAAAACATACAAAATTAATCATTACTCTACTTTTTCCATTAAAAAAGCGTCTATCGTGGAAAGATTCATCAGAACTATAAAAAATATATTATATAAATATTTTAATTTAGTAGGAAATTATGTGTGGAACGGAAAACCTTTGCAAAAAATCATAAATAATTATAATGAAACCATACATCGTACAACAAGGTTTAAACCAATAGCTGTTAATGCCTCAAATAAAACGATTGTATTGAGCAATATCATAAAATCGAGAAAAATACTCGATATAAAAAATCCAAAGTTTCAGATAGGCGAGCAAGTTCGCATCAGTAAGTACAAGGGCAGTTTTCGAAAAGGGTACACACCAAATTGGTCCACTGAACTTTTCACGATTGTAAAAATAAACAACACGAAACCAGTTACATACCATATAGAAGACCAACACAAACAAAATATTTTAGGAACGTTTTATGAACAAGAGTTGCAAAAAACAAAGTATCCTGGTATTTATTTGATAGAAAAGATACTAAAACGAAAGGGTAACCAGTTGTTTGTTAAATGGTTAGGTCTAAATGAGAATGAAAACTCGTGGATTCATAAGAATGCTGTCTTATAACCTATAAAAAGATTGTGTCGTAAGAAAATTTTCATTTACATAGAACCAATGGAAGGAGGTGGTCTCATTAACAAAGTAATAAATAATTTACCTTTTGAGCTGCATTTACCAGGTTATAATTATTGTGGACCTGGTACAAGATTACGAGAACGATTATTTCGTGGTGACCGAGGGGTTAACGAATTGGACGAAGCTTGTAAGCAACACGACATAGCCTACAACAATAGCTCTGACTTAAAAGATCGTCATAAAGCTGATTTAATACTTGCTGAAATGGCTAAAAAACGAATTAAATCTAAAAACGCCAGTACAGGAGAAAAAATGGCTTCCTGGATGGTAAATAAAGTTATGAAAACAAAGGTAAAGTTGGGTGCTGGTGTAAAAAACTTTAAATCTGTTGTAACTAAAATACGCACTGAACTAAAGAAACTGAAACCTAACAGTGATGAGAAAGCAATCAAAATTGCTTATGCAGTTGCAAAAAAATATTTTGTTAAAAATAAAATTCGGCTGCCGCGTGTTATACCCATACCCAAGACTGGAGGAATATTACCATTGATTCCAATATTTGCCGGACTATCAGCCTTCGGTGCTTTAGCAGGTGGTGCTGCAGGTATTGCAAAAGCAGTAAACGATTATAAATCAGCAAAACAAAATCTTCAAGAATCTGAACGCCACAATAAAACTATGGAAGCAATAGCACTAGGAAAAGGGTGTTACTTAAAACCATACAAAAAAGGCAGTGGTTTGTTTCTAAAAGCTTCAAAAAACTAAATAAAAGGCTGCCCAACCGCGCTCTAACCGATGTAGATATTTTAGAACATTCTAGTGTTATACCATATTTTAGAGGTGTTTACATGAGAGATAGACTACCGAATAAACCTAAGCGTATAGAATGCGGTATTATTAACTTAGATGATCATCAAAATCCTGGAACACACTGGGTAGCCTATGTAAAAAATAACAATTATTGTGAGTATTTTGACAGTTTCGGTGATTTAAAACCACCAACAGAATTATTAAAGTACTTAAGTCATAGAGAAGTTTTTTATAATTACATGAAGTATCAAAGTTATGATACAGTGAATTGTGGACATTTATGTATTCAATATCTAAAAAATTTTTGGAAAACACATTTAAAGTGATAAAACACTAAATTACCATCAGTAGCACAATGTCTTTTACGCTATCTATATCTAGCTCTACTCCGATGACAACCACACATTATTCGCCTGCCTTAGAACTAAATGGCGAATATGAATGTGGGCTGTTGTATTTTTCAACATTTAATTCTATACCTAATATTGACAATTCTAACAACAAGTTATATTTCGGTGAAGATGAAGTCATTGAGATACCAGAGGGATCGTATGAGCTAAGTGATATAAGTGATTATTTGGAACAGAACATGAAAGAATGTTCTTTCAAGTTAATTTGTAATAACAATACTCTAAAGACTTCTATCATTTGTTCTAAAGACATACATTTTGAAAAAAGTACGTTGCTTGCAAAAGTGTTTGGTTTTAACAAAATTGTACTGAAAGCTAATATATTAAATGAATCTTCTCATCCTGTCAACATTCTTTCGACTACCGTGCTGAGGATCGAATGTGATATCATAAGCGGATCATACACTGACGGAAAACCTAGTCACATAATCCACGAATTCCCTCCAAACGTGCCACCTGGTTATCGAATAATTGAAATACCGAAAAATATAATTTATTTCCCAATTAATCAAAACAGTATTAGCTCGATCACTGTTAAAGTGTTAGATTCAAACAATAATTTAGTAAATTTACGTGGCGAAGATATCCAGTTATATTTTCATGTTAGACAAAAATGATTGACTTTAATAAAAACTCATCAGCAACAGTGAATCGGTCCATTTCAAGCCGCAACATCATCAAAAGAAGACCTAAAGTGAAGTTGACGAAGGATAACAAGAAATTTCTTAAATTAATTGGGTTATTAAAATGAGCATTCTTAACATAGCAGATTCTCCACGCCTTGATAACACCATCGAGAGTGTAGAATACCATTCATACAAACCCTATGTGAATAGTTTTCGTGAAAATGATGAGATACGGATACCTATTAACCAACAGGATCTGTATGTTTTACCTTCAGCCAGTACTTTGTTCATAGAAGGAAGCATTCTTGTTACTAAACGTGATACAAAAGCAATAGTAAGCAAGGTGCATTTTACAAATAACCCTGCATTATTCTTTTTTCAAGACATTCGATATGAGCTAAATGGTGTAGAAATAGATAAAATAAAAAATGCAGGCATTACTACAACTATGAAATCTCTTGTTTCAATGAATGATAATGAATCAAAGATGGCTAAGTCTTGGGCCTGGGATATCGATGGAACCACAAATAAATTGTCTGGAAAATTTTCAGTTTCCATTCCTTTAAATAAAATACTTGGGTTTGCTGAAGACTATAATAAGATTATTATGAACTGCAAGCATGAATTAATATTACTTCGTAATAGCACAAACCTTAATTCTGTAAAGTTGGAAGCTGGTGAAATTATAAATTACATTGACATTAAACAAATTAATTGGCGCGTTCCACATATAAAAGTGTCCGATCGCGAGCGACTCAATTTGCTTAAATATTTAGAAAAGGATCGCACAATTAGCATCATATTTAGAAACTGGGATCTGTACGAGTACCCATCACTTCCAAAAACTACAAAACATACATGGGCAATTAAAACATCTTCTCAAATAGAAAAGCCTCGATACGTGATTGTAGGGTTACAAATAAATCGTATGCGACAACTTGACAAAGATATGTCTCAGTTTGATCATTGTCAGCTACAAAACCTTAAAGTATTTTTAAACTCATGCTACTTTCCATATGAAAATCTAAATATCAATTTCGATGATGATAAGTACACATTAATATACGAGCGCTACGCTAATTTTCAACAGTCTTATTACGGCCGTCGTCCGGAACCTTTATTAAGTTACCAAGACTTTAAAACCAAAGCTCCTTTATTTGTGATTGATTGCTCGCGACAAAATGAAACTTTGAAAACAGGACCTATAGATGTTCGCATTGACCTTGAAGCTGTTGTAGATTTTCCTGAAAACACGACGGCTTTTTGTTTGATTTTAAACGACTGTATTATTGAATACAAACCTTTGACTAATATCGTTAAGAAGATATCATGAATCCGGATTATGTTATAGTTGATTTACAGGGATTCAAAGATTCCTACAACTCTTTTATTGTTAAAGAATTTGCACTTGCTACGAAAGATTATACCCAAGTGTTTTTAGTTAAACCACCCCATCCATATTGTAATTTACCAGAAAAAGAAAAAAAACAAGTTTCATGGATACAGAGGCAACGCGGTATATTTTGGAGTGAAGGTTACATGAATTTACATGAACTTAAACGTGTTGTTATACCTTTTTTAGCTAAAAAGAAAGTTTTTGTTAAAGGAACGGAAAAAGCGAAATGGTTATTTGCTTTATGTTTAGGTAACTGTCAAATTATAGATATTGGTGATGAGGGTTGTCCTAGTTTTTTGCGATTGAATCAGCTTTATAATAATGATGCTAACTGTTCATTTAATTGTGTTTATCATAAAAAGCACTGTGCATTAAAAAATGTAGTTTTAATAAAGACGTGGTTTACTGAAAATAATATGCAGATTTTTAAATTTAATGATATTGGCGGTAAAAAGGAGGATAAAATATTAATAAATCAAGAAAATAAAACTAGATCTAGTAGTTATGATTCAAGCAAGGAAGGTTACGATTGGGTCGAAAATTGTTGTTGCTAATAATAAAATCTTGTCTAATTTAATTGTATTAAGTATTTTTTGCTGTGTACTGTGTTAAGTAATATTAAATTAAGATAGGGTATGTACCTAATACTTAGTCATAGATAATATAATACTATACTTAGCTAAATAACTATCTATTGTTTTTTTAAATAAATGTTATCAATTACTAACATTTGTTTTATTAATTATCTGCCTACCTACCTACTTAGGAACATAATAATAAGCCATAATTTAATAAGAATTCATGTTTATTTCATATTTAAAATTTTAAACAGTATTAATTATAAGATTATATACTTATTTAGGAGCTACTTATTATAACACGGCATCATCACTTAATTTTTTTGAAATTTTATTAATTAAATGTTGAGCATTGTCCATTATGTCGTCGATACAGTCCGTCATCACATATTGAACGCGAACACTTTCGTTGAACAAATTTCTCACGTCATCATGGTCATAGATCTGAATTTTCAGCATGCGACGCCCTCTTCTGCCAATATTGGTAATGACATAGGACATCGCATCTTTTTTAGACTTCTTCTTCGTCCTTTTTTCAAAAGCGGATGTGGCTTCAGCGAGTTTCTGTTCTGCTAGCTCAATGTTTCGCTTTCTCTGCATTTCTGCTGCAAATTCATCGTCCCAAGCTGCTGGATCCTGCGCACATGGCAGACTACTGTAATATGTCTGATCAGTATCCGACATCATGACCTGTAATAATGTATTAAAACTTTTAGTACATAAACACATCACAAATAGATTCTTACGTGAACAAAGAAAGCAAAAATAACATTTTTTATGAAAATAAACAAGTCAAGTAGGTACTTACGTAAAAGTGTAGATAAAATTTAACTTGTTGAGTAGCGCACGACCGATCACTGGTCTTGATATAGATTTAATGGTTCTTTAAATCATACATTATTTTTATTGTTGTCCTGTGCTGGCTATGGTGTCATCTTGCTTACACAGAATGGATCTATTTGATACCATCTAACCGCTTGCTCAATAAGTATTTTAGAGTAAAATTAATAGCGCTTCCAAGTAAAGCAAAATCTTTCTTAGTAAGTACATTATAAAGTTTATTTATACTTGTAAATATTAAAAAGGCATCTACCAATCAAATTCAATAAGTAGGTATAATTATTTCTAATAAGACGTGTTAGATTACATTACATGTTCTTTGTTCAAGTTCAAACTTGATTTCTAGTTCCGCTTATCATATCATAACTCTATAATGCTAAACACATAATTTAAAACGCTGACTGAAATAAAAACCACTTCTTAGAAAGATAGCAATACTTACACAATCCACGTCGATGCGATTGAAGTATAATACCTACGGTGAACTCATTATCAGGTTAAGACTTGAAAAAATTCTGAATTTTTGGTTAGATTTATGTTGGTGCCTACTACCGACCTATATCTATACAACATTTATTATAATTATTATGAATTATATACTATAACAACTACCTACAGGACATTATAATGTAGGTACTATGATCTATCCAAATAATAAACGCTATTACTTATATCTCAATCTGCTTCTTACTCAATTCGCATTATAGGCAATATTATGCTGCAGTGACATCTTTAATTTTAAGCAATGAGCTTAAAATCGAAGTTTAGTGAGACAACCCATAGGTACCTAATCAATAATCAAACAATCATAATAAACGTTTCGATTTTGAGTAGGTAGCTAGGCACTTAATTAAACACGCGCTGATGTGACTCTATTTAGATAATAGCAGGTACCTACTTGCATTCATAAAAATACTTAATGATATACATAAGTACATAATATATTGATATGAATTGACACAAACTTGTCGTGTCGCTTTACTAGCTCTTGATTGTTTCTATCATTAATCGAGTTCTAAAGGTGAAAATAATGATTACCTGCCTAATTACCTAATTATAATGGGTAGGTGTTGATCATAATAAATAAAAAACATACATCAGCGTAAGGTAAGTATTCATTTATTTAACTTTAAAATTATAAGTAAGGGTTTTACATTTATATAACTAAAACTGTTTACGTTTAATACATCTTATAATAATAATATTCATTGAAACATTGAATCTCACCTAAATTACCTAATAGTTACATAAGCATTATAGCTAATACCATCTCGAGAAAGTTCAGTTTATTCTTATAATAAAAAACAGTAGGTACATTGTATTTAAGGATAAGTAATATTTACTTAATTAACCCAAATTACGATTTTAAAATAAATGTACTGCCCCAAGATTTGGTAGTAATCCTATCTTTAGAAACACAGCGCTTATCATCGTTTCCAGAGAGAGCAATTTTATGAATACCTTTTGTAAATATTTGATGTTTAATAGATTTAAACAAAACATTTTTTTTGCGTACAATGCTTTCATTAAAATTCACATTCTTGTATTCAGATATGTCAAATTTACGTACAACACTTGTTTTGACTCCTTTAGCTTTTTTTATTGTATGAGTTTCAGTTTTAACGCAATATAACTTTGATCTCAAACCAACAAAATCAGTAATTATCTTTCCGCCCATTTCATCCTTAAATAAACCAGGTATTTTTTTGTTTATTATTGGCAGATCATACTGGTTTTTTTGATCATAATTACTAGTGTCAAAGTGATCAAGAAAATTATCTTTTAAATCTTGATAAAAGTCTGGCGTGTCCAACAAATAAATAAAGCTGTCGGTGTCGGTGTAACATAATTGAACTCGATCATTGTAAAATGGTTTTATAACATCGTAGTGGAAATTGTACATGTGCACTTTAGATAATTCTAAAACAGAAAAACCTATGTAAATAGGTTTATCAAGGATTACTCGATCGGGTTTCATTTGAATCGCTACTAAGTTATCGGTGAAAACTGATGCGCTATGAAAGTATGGGCTAGCTATCAGCTTGTTAGCGCTTATTCGTTTTTTGGTTATATTATCATCGTCAGCCCACTGATTGACAAGATGAACGTTTACTCTCATTTCGTTGTTTTCGAGAGTTTTGCCAAATACACTGTTATTTAAGAGTTTAAAAAAGTCTTGTTCAAATGTCGATCTAGCTTTTTGACGGAGCTCAGTGTTAAAATCAATGTATTGTTTCAGATAAGAACTTTGTTTGAATGCAATCACTCGATGTATTTTCCGTAAATCTAGGCCGTGTTTTAGACATGTTTTTAGATGTATGTAGTGGATTACGTACTCATATTTATTGTACAGATTGGGAACGAGTTTATTGCTCTTCCCACCTGGTGGTGTACATTTTTCAGGGCAAAATGGTAAGTCATTATGCATTGCATGTAAGTTTTCCGGATACACTAAATCAACTTCAAGAATATAACCTTCATCCGCATCATCAGATATTGACATTACGTTTAATCTGCTGATTTCAGGTTTATCTAAAAATCTGAAATTCGATAAAGGAAGGGACTGACACATGCTAAATCCATACAGATTATTACAATCCAAATATACTATAAAAGTATCTTTTTGTGTTGGATCATAATCAATCATATGTGCGTTATTTGATCGTCCCATACGATGCGTACACACACAAACGCCGCCCCTAATGCCTTTTTGTATCATGCGTAGTATCGATAGATCGCCAATGAGTTCAAGTTGCACCCCTGTCTTTAATAGCATCGCGTCAAATGACAAACTGGGGGCAGTCAGATAAAATGCTGGATCTAACTCATAATGATTTTTACATGTTTTACGAAACTTTTCAAAAATATCTGTCAAAAGCAGAACATCCGTTTTAACATACAAGTCAGTATATTGTCCTAAATTTTCAATATCAAAATGTGACCACACCAACAGCGCATGTTTATAATCATCTTCAGATATGTTTGTGTCGTTCAAAGAGCTGTAAAACTTTTCTTGTGACGGTAAACTTTGTTCTTCATAACATTTCCAATTCGACATGTACTCGTAGGGATAAACTCCTTTACGAGATAATAATTCTAATTGATCTGTATCCGGAAAATGGTTTTGCATATGCACAAAATCGTTTGGTGATAATGTTTTAGCTAGTTTATCCAAACTTGCACTTAAAAACTTGTATGAATCAACGAAACGCAACGGTATATACTCCTCCTCCGAAACGGGTACAAATTTAGTAAAAGAAATGTAACTTTCTTTAGTTTTTGGTATAACTTTAATTGAACCCGGTAATTCTCCTAATTCCTTTATAAATAAGTGGCAGTCATAACCTGAGAGGTTATGAAAAAATATTGGAATAAATTTAGGAATTTTGTGATTCAAATTGCACTGTTGATGAGCCGCACCTCGATATTTTCCTGTTAAATGACAATGATCGCGTACTTTACTACCCCACGTAAAATGTTTGCAAATATGACACCGATTAGTTGAATTATAGTCTTCAGAATCAAGTTCATTGAAAATCATCGGTGCAGTAGTATTTAATATTTTATGTATATTCGTTACGTCATCACATAGCGAGGCGATGAAGCGTGTAACACAATCCTCTCCTCGATAACTTACGAACCGATTATGAGTCTCATCTAATTCGCAAACAATATTATAGGCAAATGCGACAGGTATGTGTTGATGCACATCGAAAGTACTGGCACTGTCAGGGTCAGGTTCACAGCCTTGCACAGGAAGTAACATAGTTTCAAAGTCCGCATAAATAACGAACGGTACATCTTGCTTGCGATTGTAGTTTTTAAATTGAATTACTGATCCCTTTTCAGGTAGAATAGTCACAACACCACCACAGATGTGTTCATTATGTTTCTGATTTGAAGAAAAAAATAATAAACAGTTTTCACAAAAGTATAACTTTCCGTGATGTTTGGTCAATTGATTTCTTACAAGGCGAGACAAGTTTTTAATCAAACAATAATGCGAATTAGTATTATTTTCAAGCAACAGCAAATTAATTCGTTTTTTGTATGTTTTGGAGTCTGACTTGTACAACGGCCCAGTAATAATTTTTTTGTCTTTAAGTCCATACACACATATACTTAAGTCAGGATTATTTTTTTCAAATGTTGAAATGTCTGAGAATGTGACTGGAAAAGATAAACCTTTAATGTTCAATTTATCTTGAAACCTTGGATAAGAAGTAACTCGATCCGGATGTTTGGTAGTGGGATAAAGCGCTGCAATAACGGACCACAAAAAACAATAGTCATCCTTGTTTTGAATATTTAAGCATGCTTTTTTGTTTTTGATAAATTTTGGTAAATCTATAAAGTTAGAGCCTTGCAGTGGATCGTACTTGCATATATTTATTTCGAGGTGACAGTTTTTTAAAAAAGTCCACCCACTGTCTCGCTCTTGAAATTCTTCTACTTTTTTCATGACGTAGTCTAATACTTTTGCTAACAGATTATTGATATCATAATTTAAATGAAGCGTAAAATTGTTTGTTGCAAAAGACTTAATTTCGTGTGAATCGTTATTGAACAAAAGAAAAGATGAAAACAATTCAAAGTTCACTTTAACACTTGTATGAGATTGGATCGTTTGATCAAGGAGAGACTCAATCTTTGTGCGAATAGCGTTTAAAAATGTAGGTATGCAACTACCTTCCTCATTGTCAGCTGCTTTAATTCTATAGCTAGCTATACGGCTGCGAAACGCTGACTGAATTATATCGACGCCGTCAGATAACGGTACAATGCTTTTAATTTTATGTGCATTGCTTCGCATATGACCTACCCATCGCTTATTATCAACTTGTATATTACAAAATGTACAAAAAGGCATTTTTGTGTTTAGTTATTTTACATCAAGTGATCAGTAAAGTTTTGGTTATATAAGTCTTCTAATAATAACAATTAAAACGTACAGAACGAAATATTAAAATTAAGACTATCAAAATACGCCAAAGCTAATAAAACTCATTTGATAACTATAAAAAAGATTTTAGGTGCTGTCGTGATACATTGTATCTCATGAACAATATTCAAAATCAACCCTTAATAAAAACGTTGTTCGAATAGAATGTTGGCTCACAGCTTTCAAAAAGCTTGTGAGCTTCTCGCACTAAAGCTTGAAGCTTCGCCCACTGAGGTGAGTCTTCGGCAACCCTGAACGTGGTCCGAACTAAAGCTTTTTTCCACCTATCTTCCGGCACGGTGGATTCCACATCCACAGTGTTGTATACCTTGAGGTCCACGTAGAATTCACCTCCAGTATCTGCGACGCGACGCTGAGATCCGCTGGCCACACGGTTCACGAATGATGACTTTAATGCATTCTTCACTGCCACTGGCTCCACGACCTCCTCTACATCCGTATCGCACAGTCCGAATATGTCCACACGGGCTGGCTGCGCCCTTTTGCGACCACTGCAAAATAATAATAAAGTTATTGCATATCTACTTACATATTGAATTTTAGCTAGAAACCTTAAAGTATTATTTGTACCTGTATAGATATCCAAAGAATTACAATATACTAGAAAAATCACTAATCAGGTCATCACAAAAAACGAAGTCGAATTTCAACCGTTCACATAAGAATTAGGTAATGCTAAACAAAATAAATAATAATTTTGTCAATAATGGAAATATTAATATTGTTATGATTACCTTTGCGTGCTGGCAGATTTTCTTTTTTTGGCTGCAGTGCTGCTCGAGCTGCCGCTAGCCGGAGGTGCCTTTTTTTCCTTTTTCTTGTCAGCACTCACGCTTACAATTCCTCTCTCTGATTCCGAGTCAGACCTGTAATATATAAGCAAGATTTAAGTAAATACACAAATCATCTAAGACGAATTTAAGAGTTATACATTATAACTTGCTGGCTATACTCACTTACATGTTAATGATTTATCGGTGATTTTACAGATGTAGCAGCAGCGTGACAGCTTGGTTTTCTTCGATGACTCACTATATCGCACTGAATCACTACTGAACTTGAAATAATGAAAAAAGTTGGTGTAAACCGATTTTATACGGGAAATATGCGACAATATCAAAAAAGCTTAAGTCGTAAATTAGATCATCGAAATTCAATGCAATTTCTATTGTTACTAAAGTACTTAAATACTACCATCATAAAACTCATACGTCAATTTTACAGGGAAATTCAAATAATGAACAGTAGTATTTCACCTTTACAAAGGAAAGTGCTGACATAGGTACCTGCACACATAGATACGTAAACTCGTATTTCACATTATAATATTTTGCTATTGTTGACATTTCCATAAATATAAAGACACGGATAGTAGGTAGTTATTGGGCATTCTATTCCACTTTTCGCTCGTTCCTCGCTCCAAGTTGGAATAAAACACCCAATAACTAAAAAAAAAGGTTTAGATGAGTTACCAACCCATTAGTCTGAAATATTCCATTCAGAGGAAACTGAATATTTTTTATATAAAACAGTGCGTTGGGGCTTCATTTATTCATTTTTGTCATAGCAACCACATTGGTCATACATGTTATTTGTTAAACAGCCCCATTCTTTGAGTTTAGATCAAATTTGTGTATCAACTTCGCCGAAGATACAAAAACATGGCAAGCTACTGCCGAGCACTATTCGGTGCATCATTTGTGGACCATCAAACTGTGGCAAAACCAATCTATTGGTTGGTCTCCTTTTACATGAACATGGTGTCAACTTTTTGAATGTTTTAATTTTTTCCAAAACGTTATATCAACCTAAATACGTTTTCTTGGAAAGTGTCTTAAAATTAGTACCAGAAATAAGCTTTTATAAATTCAAAGATAATGACGATGTGTTAAGTCTGGAGAATGCTAAACCAGATTCGGTAATAGTCTTTGATGATGTCGCTTGTATGAAACAAAATAATATACGTGACTACTTTGCTACAGGAAGGCATAAAAGAATTGATTGTTTTTACTTAAACCAAACCTACAGTAAAATCCCGAAACAACTGATCAGAGATAACGCTAACGTTATTGTTCTTTTTAAGCAAGACGAAATAAACCTTAAACATGTTTATGACGAACATGTGAATACAGATATGTCGTGGAATCAGTTTCGTGAAATGTGTAAAGAAATTTGGAGCTATCCATACAATTACTTGGTAATAAATAAAGATTGTGAAAGGAATAATGGTGGCTACAGGAAAAACTTTGATACATTTGTTATTTTGGATTAGCTGTTCATATATAATATGTTAAACAAGAATAAAAAACTCATTCACACATTAAACATCACGAAGAATAGGCTTGTGCAAGTAACAATAATAACATGAATAATATTGAAAAGAAACTAAAACAACAAATTGTAAAATCAGCAGATGTTGTAAAAAGAAAGGTTAAAATGATTAAAAACTTTAAATCAGATAGCGATTTAGCTATCGAATCTGTTTTAAAACCAATAACAGAACCTCTTAACAAAATGGTTGCAATAAGTGGCTCAACTGCTAATAAAGTAATTGCGAAACCATATTGCAAAAAAATTAAGTATAATGAACGTGGTGCGCCAGATGATGATGAACGTGAATTAAACAACACTCGCAGATTTGATATCAGTAATAGATTATCTGATCAAACTGTCATCCACAAACCCGAAGAAGAATCAAGCTCATCAGACAGCTCTAAAAGTACAGAGGAAGACAACAGTACTCCGAATATAAGTGGTACATCTTTCAAATCTATTGAAGAGTCAGATGATTTGTCATGGTCATTAACAGGTGAATCATTTAGAAGTATTCCTTTTGGAGTTAGATTAGAACGTGGAAAACTTAAAATGGGCACATCAGTTTTTCATATCACGGATAATGAAATCAATGTGGGTGGACGACATTATAATAAAACACCTGGAATTTATGAATTGTTATTAAAAAAAATACCTGAACTAGAAAAAGTAACTGAAGATGATAGACAAAATTATAAACAAATGTTAATAGACACAAATGCACACCGTCGTGATTATGATCCAAAAAAACCAATTAAAAGTAACAAAGGTATAAAATATCTAAACGTTGTAAAACCGCTTTTTAAATTAGCTAAAGAATACTACACAACTAGTACCGAAAGTCTTGTTAAAGGGTCGGGGTTGCCAATCATGAAAAAAGTGAAACCAAAAGTGGACTATGTGTATTGGGATGATCCTAATGAATTAGTTGAAAGATTAAAATTGTTACTCGCTTCTCGTGACGCTGGAAACACTGGTTTAGATAATGAAATAATATCAATTATCGAGGAATTGCGAGAAAGTGGTGTCATCAATTAATAAAAAGAATACACTGTAAAAACTCACTCAGTTTTGTTATGACTGTTGACCGATCAATAACTCTCTAGTGCTATGAATATAGATAAGTTCGGACATCATGTTCATAAACGTTTACGTTTATCAGAAGATTTATTCAATAAGCATACAATAGAAATTGACGAAAGAGTCATCAAAAAAAATTTCTACACAAAGCAAGAGATAGATTCTATGTTGGAGCTAATCAACGGTCAAATTAAGACATTACATCAAGTTCATACCGAACATACAATAAACAGCATTGCTAAACCGACGATTAAAAATGACTAAACAAGAAATTGTCAATGAAATTCATAAACAAGCACGCAGAAATTTTAATCGTCGCTGTGTTATGATTAAAGATATTGATGATTTATGGCAAGCCGACTTAATAGACATAAAAAATTTAAGTAGGTTTAATTTAGGTTATAAATATATTCTTGTGGTGATCGACTCTTTCTCCAAATTTGGATGGGCAGTTCCTGTGAAAACTAAGTCGAAATGTGAAATATCAAACGCTATGGAAAGTATTTTTAAGAAGGGAAGAATACCTACCAATTTACAAACTGACTTAGGGAAAGAATTTTATAACGACGTCTTTCAAACACTTTTGAAAACATACAAAATTAATCATTACTCTACTTTTTCCATTAAAAAAGCGTCTATCGTGGAAAGATTCATCAGAACTATAAAAAATATATTATATAAATATTTTAATTTAGTAGGAAATTATGTGTGGAACGGAAAACCTTTGCAAAAAATCATAAATAATTATAATGAAACCATACATCGTACAACAAGGTTTAAACCAATAGCTGTTAATGCCTCAAATAAAACGATTGTATTGAGCAATATCATAAAATCGAGAAAAATACTCGATATAAAAAATCCAAAGTTTCAGATAGGCGAGCAAGTTCGCATCAGTAAGTACAAGGGCAGTTTTCGAAAAGGGTACACACCAAATTGGTCCACTGAACTTTTCACGATTGTAAAAATAAACAACACGAAACCAGTTACATACCATATAGAAGACCAACACAAACAAAATATTTTAGGAACGTTTTATGAACAAGAGTTGCAAAAAACAAAGTATCCTGGTATTTATTTGATAGAAAAGATACTAAAACGAAAGGGTAACCAGTTGTTTGTTAAATGGTTAGGTCTAAATGAGAATGAAAACTCGTGGATTCATAAGAATGCTGTCTTATAACCTATAAAAAGATTGTGTCGTAAGAAAATTTTCATTTACATAGAACCAATGGAAGGAGGTGGTCTCATTAACAAAGTAATAAATAATTTACCTTTTGAGCTGCATTTACCAGGTTATAATTATTGTGGACCTGGTACAAGATTACGAGAACGATTATTTCGTGGTGACCGAGGGGTTAACGAATTGGACGAAGCTTGTAAGCAACACGACATAGCCTACAACAATAGCTCTGACTTAAAAGATCGTCATAAAGCTGATTTAATACTTGCTGAAATGGCTAAAAAACGAATTAAATCTAAAAACGCCAGTACAGGAGAAAAAATGGCTTCCTGGATGGTAAATAAAGTTATGAAAACAAAGGTAAAGTTGGGTGCTGGTGTAAAAAACTTTAAATCTGTTGTAACTAAAATACGCACTGAACTAAAGAAACTGAAACCTAACAGTGATGAGAAAGCAATCAAAATTGCTTATGCAGTTGCAAAAAAATATTTTGTTAAAAATAAAATTCGGCTGCCGCGTGTTATACCCATACCCAAGACTGGAGGAATATTACCATTGATTCCAATATTTGCCGGACTATCAGCCTTCGGTGCTTTAGCAGGTGGTGCTGCAGGTATTGCAAAAGCAGTAAACGATTATAAATCAGCAAAACAAAATCTTCAAGAATCTGAACGCCACAATAAAACTATGGAAGCAATAGCACTAGGAAAAGGGTGTTACTTAAAACCATACAAAAAAGGCAGTGGTTTGTTTCTAAAAGCTTCAAAAAACTAAATAAAAGGCTGCCCAACCGCGCTCTAACCGATGTAGATATTTTAGAACATTCTAGTGTTATACCATATTTTAGAGGTGTTTACATGAGAGATAGACTACCGAATAAACCTAAGCGTATAGAATGCGGTATTATTAACTTAGATGATCATCAAAATCCTGGAACACACTGGGTAGCCTATGTAAAAAATAACAATTATTGTGAGTATTTTGACAGTTTCGGTGATTTAAAACCACCAACAGAATTATTAAAGTACTTAAGTCATAGAGAAGTTTTTTATAATTACATGAAGTATCAAAGTTATGATACAGTGAATTGTGGACATTTATGTATTCAATATCTAAAAAATTTTTGGAAAACACATTTAAAGTGATAAAACACTAAATTACCATCAGTAGCACAATGTCTTTTACGCTATCTATATCTAGCTCTACTCCGATGACAACCACACATTATTCGCCTGCCTTAGAACTAAATGGCGAATATGAATGTGGGCTGTTGTATTTTTCAACATTTAATTCTATACCTAATATTGACAATTCTAACAACAAGTTATATTTCGGTGAAGATGAAGTCATTGAGATACCAGAGGGATCGTATGAGCTAAGTGATATAAGTGATTATTTGGAACAGAACATGAAAGAATGTTCTTTCAAGTTAATTTGTAATAACAATACTCTAAAGACTTCTATCATTTGTTCTAAAGACATACATTTTGAAAAAAGTACGTTGCTTGCAAAAGTGTTTGGTTTTAACAAAATTGTACTGAAAGCTAATATATTAAATGAATCTTCTCATCCTGTCAACATTCTTTCGACTACCGTGCTGAGGATCGAATGTGATATCATAAGCGGATCATACACTGACGGAAAACCTAGTCACATAATCCACGAATTCCCTCCAAACGTGCCACCTGGTTATCGAATAATTGAAATACCGAAAAATATAATTTATTTCCCAATTAATCAAAACAGTATTAGCTCGATCACTGTTAAAGTGTTAGATTCAAACAATAATTTAGTAAATTTACGTGGCGAAGATATCCAGTTATATTTTCATGTTAGACAAAAATGATTGACTTTAATAAAAACTCATCAGCAACAGTGAATCGGTCCATTTCAAGCCGCAACATCATCAAAAGAAGACCTAAAGTGAAGTTGACGAAGGATAACAAGAAATTTCTTAAATTAATTGGGTTATTAAAATGAGCATTCTTAACATAGCAGATTCTCCACGCCTTGATAACACCATCGAGAGTGTAGAATACCATTCATACAAACCCTATGTGAATAGTTTTCGTGAAAATGATGAGATACGGATACCTATTAACCAACAGGATCTGTATGTTTTACCTTCAGCCAGTACTTTGTTCATAGAAGGAAGCATTCTTGTTACTAAACGTGATACAAAAGCAATAGTAAGCAAGGTGCATTTTACAAATAACCCTGCATTATTCTTTTTTCAAGACATTCGATATGAGCTAAATGGTGTAGAAATAGATAAAATAAAAAATGCAGGCATTACTACAACTATGAAATCTCTTGTTTCAATGAATGATAATGAATCAAAGATGGCTAAGTCTTGGGCCTGGGATATCGATGGAACCACAAATAAATTGTCTGGAAAATTTTCAGTTTCCATTCCTTTAAATAAAATACTTGGGTTTGCTGAAGACTATAATAAGATTATTATGAACTGCAAGCATGAATTAATATTACTTCGTAATAGCACAAACCTTAATTCTGTAAAGTTGGAAGCTGGTGAAATTATAAATTACATTGACATTAAACAAATTAATTGGCGCGTTCCACATATAAAAGTGTCCGATCGCGAGCGACTCAATTTGCTTAAATATTTAGAAAAGGATCGCACAATTAGCATCATATTTAGAAACTGGGACCTGTACGAGTACCCATCACTTCCAAAAACTACAAAACATACATGGGCAATTAAAACATCTTCTCAAATAGAAAAGCCTCGATACGTGATTGTAGGGTTACAAATAAATCGTATGCGACAACTTGACAAAGATATGTCTCAGTTTGATCATTGTCAGCTACAAAACCTTAAAGTATTTTTAAACTCATGCTACTTTCCATATGAAAATCTAAATATCAATTTCGATGATGATAAGTACACATTAATATACGAGCGCTACGCTAATTTTCAACAGTCTTATTACGGCCGTCGTCCGGAACCTTTATTAAGTTACCAAGACTTTAAAACCAAAGCTCCTTTATTTGTGATTGATTGCTCGCGACAAAATGAAACTTTGAAAACAGGACCTATAGATGTTCGCATTGACCTTGAAGCTGTTGTAGATTTTCCTGAAAACACGACGGCTTTTTGTTTGATTTTAAACGACTGTATTATTGAATACAAACCTTTGACTAATATCGTTAAGAAGATATCATGAATCCGGATTATGTTATAGTTGATTTACAGGGATTCAAAGATTCCTACAACTCTTTTATTGTTAAAGAATTTGCACTTGCTACGAAAGATTATACCCAAGTGTTTTTAGTTAAACCACCCCATCCATATTGTAATTTACCAGAAAAAGAAAAAAAACAAGTTTCATGGATACAGAGGCAACGCGGTATATTTTGGAGTGAAGGTTACATGAATTTACATGAACTTAAACGTGTTGTTATACCTTTTTTAGCTAAAAAGAAAGTTTTTGTTAAAGGAACGGAAAAAGCGAAATGGTTATTTGCTTTATGTTTAGGTAACTGTCAAATTATAGATATTGGTGATGAGGGTTGTCCTAGTTTTTTGCGATTGAATCAGCTTTATAATAATGATGCTAACTGTTCATTTAATTGTGTTTATCATAAAAAGCACTGTGCATTAAAAAATGTAGTTTTAATAAAGACGTGGTTTACTGAAAATAATATGCAGATTTTTAAATTTAATGATATTGGCGGTAAAAAGGAGGATAAAATATTAATAAATCAAGAAAATAAAACTAGATCTAGTAGTTATGATTCAAGCAAGGAAGGTTACGATTGGGTCGAAAATTGTTGTTGCTAATAATAAAATCTTGTCTAATTTAATTGTATTAAGTATTTTTTGCTGTGTACTGTGTTAAGTAATATTAAATTAAGATAGGGTATGTACCTAATACTTAGTCATAGATAATATAATACTATACTTAGCTAAATAACTATCTATTGTTTTTTTAAATAAATGTTATCAATTACTAACATTTGTTTTATTAATTATCTGCCTACCTACCTACTTAGGAACATAATAATAAGCCATAATTTAATAAGAATTCATGTTTATTTCATATTTAAAATTTTAAACAGTATTAATTATAAGATTATATACTTATTTAGGAGCTACTTATTATAACACGGCATCATCACTTAATTTTTTTGAAATTTTATTAATTAAATGTTGAGCATTGTCCATTATGTCGTCGATACAGTCCGTCATCACATATTGAACGCGAACACTTTCGTTGAACAAATTTCTCACGTCATCATGGTCATAGATCTGAATTTTCAGCATGCGACGCCCTCTTCTGCCAATATTGGTAATGACATAGGACATCGCATCTTTTTTAGACTTCTTCTTCGTCCTTTTTTCAAAAGCGGATGTGGCTTCAGCGAGTTTCTGTTCTGCTAGCTCAATGTTTCGCTTTCTCTGCATTTCTGCTGCAAATTCATCGTCCCAAGCTGCTGGATCCTGCGCACATGGCAGACTACTGTAATATGTCTGATCAGTATCCGACATCATGACCTGTAATAATGTATTAAAACTTTTAGTACATAAACACATCACAAATAGATTCTTACGTGAACAAAGAAAGCAAAAATAACATTTTTTATGAAAATAAACAAGTCAAGTAGGTACTTACGTAAAAGTGTAGATAAAATTTAACTTGTTGAGTAGCGCACGACCGATCACTGGTCTTGATATAGATTTAATGGTTCTTTAAATCATACATTATTTTTATTGTTGTCCTGTGCTGGCTATGGTGTCATCTTGCTTACACAGAATGGATCTATTTGATACCATCTAACCGCTTGCTCAATAAGTATTTTAGAGTAAAATTAATAGCGCTTCCAAGTAAAGCAAAATCTTTCTTAGTAAGTACATTATAAAGTTTATTTATACTTGTAAATATTAAAAAGGCATCTACCAATCAAATTCAATAAGTAGGTATAATTATTTCTAATAAGACGTGTTAGATTACATTACATGTTCTTTGTTCAAGTTCAAACTTGATTTCTAGTTCCGCTTATCATATCATAACTCTATAATGCTAAACACATAATTTAAAACGCTGACTGAAATAAAAACCACTTCTTAGAAAGATAGCAATACTTACACAATCCACGTCGATGCGATTGAAGTATAATACCTACGGTGAACTCATTATCAGGTTAAGACTTGAAAAAATTCTGAATTTTTGGTTAGATTTATGTTGGTGCCTACTACCGACCTATATCTATACAACATTTATTATAATTATTATGAATTATATACTATAACAACTACCTACAGGACATTATAATGTAGGTACTATGATCTATCCAAATAATAAACGCTATTACTTATATCTCAATCTGCTTCTTACTCAATTCGCATTATAGGCAATATTATGCTGCAGTGACATCTTTAATTTTAAGCAATGAGCTTAAAATCGAAGTTTAGTGAGACAACCCATAGGTACCTAATCAATAATCAAACAATCATAATAAACGTTTCGATTTTGAGTAGGTAGCTAGGCACTTAATTAAACACGCGCTGATGTGACTCTATTTAGATAATAGCAGGTACCTACTTGCATTCATAAAAATACTTAATGATATACATAAGTACATAATATATTGATATGAATTGACACAAACTTGTCGTGTCGCTTTACTAGCTCTTGATTGTTTCTATCATTAATCGAGTTCTAAAGGTGAAAATAATGATTACCTGCCTAATTACCTAATTATAATGGGTAGGTGTTGATCATAATAAATAAAAAACATACATCAGCGTAAGGTAAGTATTCATTTATTTAACTTTAAAATTATAAGTAAGGGTTTTACATTTATATAACTAAAACTGTTTACGTTTAATACATCTTATAATAATAATATTCATTGAAACATTGAATCTCACCTAAATTACCTAATAGTTACATAAGCATTATAGCTAATACCATCTCGAGAAAGTTCAGTTTATTCTTATAATAAAAAACAGTAGGTACATTGTATTTAAGGATAAGTAATATTTACTTAATTAACCCAAATTACGATTTTAAAATAAATGTACTGCCCCAAGATTTGGTAGTAATCCTATCTTTAGAAACACAGCGCTTATCATCGTTTCCAGAGAGAGCAATTTTATGAATACCTTTTGTAAATATTTGATGTTTAATAGATTTAAACAAAACATTTTTTTTGCGTACAATGCTTTCATTAAAATTCACATTCTTGTATTCAGATATGTCAAATTTACGTACAACACTTGTTTTGACTCCTTTAGCTTTTTTTATTGTATGAGTTTCAGTTTTAACGCAATATAACTTTGATCTCAAACCAACAAAATCAGTAATTATCTTTCCGCCCATTTCATCCTTAAATAAACCAGGTATTTTTTTGTTTATTATTGGCAGATCATACTGGTTTTTTTGATCATAATTACTAGTGTCAAAGTGATCAAGAAAATTATCTTTTAAATCTTGATAAAAGTCTGGCGTGTCCAACAAATAAATAAAGCTGTCGGTGTCGGTGTAACATAATTGAACTCGATCATTGTAAAATGGTTTTATAACATCGTAGTGGAAATTGTACATGTGCACTTTAGATAATTCTAAAACAGAAAAACCTATGTAAATAGGTTTATCAAGGATTACTCGATCGGGTTTCATTTGAATCGCTACTAAGTTATCGGTGAAAACTGATGCGCTATGAAAGTATGGGCTAGCTATCAGCTTGTTAGCGCTTATTCGTTTTTTGGTTATATTATCATCGTCAGCCCACTGATTGACAAGATGAACGTTTACTCTCATTTCGTTGTTTTCGAGAGTTTTGCCAAATACACTGTTATTTAAGAGTTTAAAAAAGTCTTGTTCAAATGTCGATCTAGCTTTTTGACGGAGCTCAGTGTTAAAATCAATGTATTGTTTCAGATAAGAACTTTGTTTGAATGCAATCACTCGATGTATTTTCCGTAAATCTAGGCCGTGTTTTAGACATGTTTTTAGATGTATGTAGTGGATTACGTACTCATATTTATTGTACAGATTGGGAACGAGTTTATTGCTCTTCCCACCTGGTGGTGTACATTTTTCAGGGCAAAATGGTAAGTCATTATGCATTGCATGTAAGTTTTCCGGATACACTAAATCAACTTCAAGAATATAACCTTCATCCGCATCATCAGATATTGACATTACGTTTAATCTGCTGATTTCAGGTTTATCTAAAAATCTGAAATTCGATAAAGGAAGGGACTGACACATGCTAAATCCATACAGATTATTACAATCCAAATATACTATAAAAGTATCTTTTTGTGTTGGATCATAATCAATCATATGTGCGTTATTTGATCGTCCCATACGATGCGTACACACACAAACGCCGCCCCTAATGCCTTTTTGTATCATGCGTAGTATCGATAGATCGCCAATGAGTTCAAGTTGCACCCCTGTCTTTAATAGCATCGCGTCAAATGACAAACTGGGGGCAGTCAGATAAAATGCTGGATCTAACTCATAATGATTTTTACATGTTTTACGAAACTTTTCAAAAATATCTGTCAAAAGCAGAACATCCGTTTTAACATACAAGTCAGTATATTGTCCTAAATTTTCAATATCAAAATGTGACCACACCAACAGCGCATGTTTATAATCATCTTCAGATATGTTTGTGTCGTTCAAAGAGCTGTAAAACTTTTCTTGTGACGGTAAACTTTGTTCTTCATAACATTTCCAATTCGACATGTACTCGTAGGGATAAACTCCTTTACGAGATAATAATTCTAATTGATCTGTATCCGGAAAATGGTTTTGCATATGCACAAAATCGTTTGGTGATAATGTTTTAGCTAGTTTATCCAAACTTGCACTTAAAAACTTGTATGAATCAACGAAACGCAACGGTATATACTCCTCCTCCGAAACGGGTACAAATTTAGTAAAAGAAATGTAACTTTCTTTAGTTTTTGGTATAACTTTAATTGAACCCGGTAATTCTCCTAATTCCTTTATAAATAAGTGGCAGTCATAACCTGAGAGGTTATGAAAAAATATTGGAATAAATTTAGAAATTTTGGAGCATTCTTAACATAGCAGATTCTCCACGCCTTGATAACACCATCGAGAGTGTAGAATACCATTCATACAAACCCTATGTGAATAGTTTTCGTGAAAATGATGAGATACGGATACCTATTAACCAACAGGATCTGTATGTTTTACCTTCAGCCAGTACTTTGTTCATAGAAGGAAGCATTCTTGTTACTAAACGTGATACAAAAGCAATAGTAAGCAAGGTGCATTTTACAAATAACCCTGCATTATTCTTTTTTCAAGACATTCGATATGAGCTAAATGGTGTAGAAATAGATAAAATAAAAAATGCAGGCATTACTACAACTATGAAATCTCTTGTTTCAATGAATGATAATGAATCAAAGATGGCTAAGTCTTGGGCCTGGGATATCGATGGAACCACAAATAAATTGTCTGGAAAATTTTCAGTTTCCATTCCTTTAAATAAAATACTTGGGTTTGCTGAAGACTATAATAAGATTATTATGAACTGCAAGCATGAATTAATATTACTTCGTAATAGCACAAACCTTAATTCTGTAAAGTTGGAAGCTGGTGAAATTATAAATTACATTGACATTAAACAAATTAATTGGCGCGTTCCACATATAAAAGTGTCCGATCGCGAGCGACTCAATTTGCTTAAATATTTAGAAAAGGATCGCACAATTAGCATCATATTTAGAAACTGGGATCTGTACGAGTACCCATCACTTCCAAAAACTACAAAACATACATGGGCAATTAAAACATCTTCTCAAATAGAAAAGCCTCGATACGTGATTGTAGGGTTACAAATAAATCGTATGCGACAACTTGACAAAGATATGTCTCAGTTTGATCATTGTCAGCTACAAAACCTTAAAGTATTTTTAAACTCATGCTACTTTCCATATGAAAATCTAAATATCAATTTCGATGATGATAAGTACACATTAATATACGAGCGCTACGCTAATTTTCAACAGTCTTATTACGGCCGTCGTCCGGAACCTTTATTAAGTTACCAAGACTTTAAAACCAAAGCTCCTTTATTTGTGATTGATTGCTCGCGACAAAATGAAACTTTGAAAACAGGACCTATAGATGTTCGCATTGACCTTGAAGCTGTTGTAGATTTTCCTGAAAACACGACGGCTTTTTGTTTGATTTTAAACGACTGTATTATTGAATACAAACCTTTGACTAATATCGTTAAGAAGATATCATGAATCCGGATTATGTTATAGTTGATTTACAGGGATTCAAAGATTCCTACAACTCTTTTATTGTTAAAGAATTTGCACTTGCTACGAAAGATTATACCCAAGTGTTTTTAGTTAAACCACCCCATCCATATTGTAATTTACCAGAAAAAGAAAAAAAACAAGTTTCATGGATACAGAGGCAACGCGGTATATTTTGGAGTGAAGGTTACATGAATTTACATGAACTTAAACGTGTTGTTATACCTTTTTTAGCTAAAAAGAAAGTTTTTGTTAAAGGAACGGAAAAAGCGAAATGGTTATTTGCTTTATGTTTAGGTAACTGTCAAATTATAGATATTGGTGATGAGGGTTGTCCTAGTTTTTTGCGATTGAATCAGCTTTATAATAATGATGCTAACTGTTCATTTAATTGTGTTTATCATAAAAAGCACTGTGCATTAAAAAATGTAGTTTTAATAAAGACGTGGTTTACTGAAAATAATATGCAGATTTTTAAATTTAATGATATTGGCGGTAAAAAGGAGGATAAAATATTAATAAATCAAGAAAATAAAACTAGATCTAGTAGTTATGATTCAAGCAAGGAAGGTTACGATTGGGTCGAAAATTGTTGTTGCTAATAATAAAATCTTGTCTAATTTAATTGTATTAAGTATTTTTTGCTGTGTACTGTGTTAAGTAATATTAAATTAAGATAGGGTATGTACCTAATACTTAGTCATAGATAATATAATACTATACTTAGCTAAATAACTATCTATTGTTTTTTTAAATAAATGTTATCAATTACTAACATTTGTTTTATTAATTATCTGCCTACCTACCTACTTAGGAACATAATAATAAGCCATAATTTAATAAGAATTCATGTTTATTTCATATTTAAAATTTTAAACAGTATTAATTATAAGATTATATACTTATTTAGGAGCTACTTATTATAACACGGCATCATCACTTAATTTTTTTGAAATTTTATTAATTAAATGTTGAGCATTGTCCATTATGTCGTCGATACAGTCCGTCATCACATATTGAACGCGAACACTTTCGTTGAACAAATTTCTCACGTCATCATGGTCATAGATCTGAATTTTCAGCATGCGACGCCCTCTTCTGCCAATATTGGTAATGACATAGGACATCGCATCTTTTTTAGACTTCTTCTTCGTCCTTTTTTCAAAAGCGGATGTGGCTTCAGCGAGTTTCTGTTCTGCTAGCTCAATGTTTCGCTTTCTCTGCATTTCTGCTGCAAATTCATCGTCCCAAGCTGCTGGATCCTGCGCACATGGCAGACTACTGTAATATGTCTGATCAGTATCCGACATCATGACCTGTAATAATGTATTAAAACTTTTAGTACATAAACACATCACAAATAGATTCTTACGTGAACAAAGAAAGCAAAAATAACATTTTTTATGAAAATAAACAAGTCAAGTAGGTACTTACGTAAAAGTGTAGATAAAATTTAACTTGTTGAGTAGCGCACGACCGATCACTGGTCTTGATATAGATTTAAGAGCTTAACATACGCCAATGACCTTGAGCGTTGGACACAAAGTTATTAATAAGAGCCACCTGGGGCGCCACACTCGCAGGTTTGACAATGAGCTAGAGTTTGTCAAAGATAAACAATTCCAGATGAAACTCCGTGAAAAATATATCTACCTATTATAATAATATTATGGTGCCCGGTTTATTACTTATATAATATATCTATCTATATTACTTATAATAAAACTGTAACAGGTCCAAATCTGTACATTGAAGATAATGTATAGAAATTTTTTTTGAGGGCTCCATTTTGATGGCCTTGATAGCTCAGTTGGTAATGGCTCTGCCTTCTGAACTATAGGTTGTGGGTTCAATTCCCACCTGGGACAAACATTTGTGTGATGAACATAGATGTTTGTTCTGGTGCTGGGTGTTGTATTATAATCTGTGTATGTATTTACAATCAAAAAAAGTATCTAAGTATACATAAAAAAATATTATTTTGGAGGCTTGCATTAAATAAAATTAAGCAAGATTTAAAATATATTTTACAAAATACAATCAATCGTAACACTTTTTAAACTTTTGTGACTTTAACTCATATTATTAGGTTGGGGAAAAAGTCTTTTCGCATTATAGTAAGTATGAACTTGTAATAAAATTTCTTTGGCTGTACTATTTGTATCTGGCTGGTTTTATCATTAAAAGTTTAAATTTTAAAGAAGATATTTCCATATTCAAATTAGGAATATGTGTGATTTTTATTTGTTTTTCGTACTGTGAAGATGAGTGAATCGAATGAAGAAACTCCATACATTTTAAAATTTTACTACAAAAAACATGGACCTAATAAAAAAAGAAGGATGGAGTCCCAATTGATCCCGAACCGAGGTACCCTTAGGAAGTCGGAACGCTAATAAGTACAAGCGGACACGCACACACTCACATCATAGGAAGTCTATCGCCTGCCATTACTGCTACGGACGTCGCCCAAGACGCTTAGAAAAAAAATTATAAAATGCTGTCTTGCGTTGCGAAAAGTTGTCGGAATCATAGTAGTTTAATAAAAAAAACTCAAGGGATCACTTTTCACAAGTAAGCTTGTTATTATTCCACTAATTTTTTGCTTTTTCGATAAAATTATTGAGATGCAATCAATACACAAAACCAGCTTAGTGTTGCCAACAATCAAACTTGCAAATTACCCGGAAGTATGGGAGAATGACGAAATTGTGTTCGAATACAAGTTATTCACCTATATTGATCATAATTAGAGAACTGACTATATGCAAATGCATATTTCCATTATGCATATTATGCATGTGTTGGTCTTTTTCAGGTTAATAAATATTTTACCTGTAATGGACCTACTAATCGTGCATATTTGGGCAGGTTTTCTATAACGTAGAAAAAGTAAAGTGTCATGAAATGTATTAATAGATACTTACTTTTACAAATTAAGACGTGTTTTTGTCTTTTTTGGTTGGCAAACTGTCAGAAGGGCCATGATTGGTTGATACTTGATAGGTTGGTAGTGTTGGTACCATCAGCCAATCATGGATGGTTCCGCTGGAAGAAAATTGAGTTTGCTGGGGAGTCCAGCCATTACGAAAATGTCGAAAAAGCAGTTAATTCCCGTTGAGCAGCAGTGGCGTCAAGACATATGACACTTACTAGTATTGGAAGTTTGTATAATAAATAACAAATATACATAATGGAAGATGCAAGTTTCATTTCAAAATTAAAGTAGAAAAATACGAGTGATGTGTTCATAAAACATTTTCAGCAAAAGCCTGGCTATAATTCTTTGTGCGAAATAAACAGTTTTATTGACTGACTAACAGACCCGACCCGGTTAGTTAGTTTTACGCCCTAGCCCTATCCAAAGGAAGAAAGAAATGGGAGAGGAAAAGCCTCAATGGACGCAGGTGCGCCTCTGTTTACCATCATACATTCATCCTTTTCCCCTATCTTTTTCGCTCTCCCTTCCTCTCCCCTATAGTATAAAGGATAATATAGAGTGGCGTCAACTTCGTTGCTGACGATGTTTTATTGTAGTGTATGGATTACATCGCGCAGGTATAACTGCAAGGACTGCACTGCCGAAGCTCGCCGTACTATCGTACACCATGAAATTACCGCTAGGATTAAAAATTTAGTAATCTTTTGGCAACATCTGACTCTAAGCCTGTACGATAAATAATGCACACCAGCTCTAGGTCATCGTAAAGTAGGTAGGTATCCTATAAGTTGAATCTAATATGGACAGACAGATACACAACAAAATAATCCTATACGGGTTCCATTTTCATACTGAAACGGAGCAAATATAGCATTAATAGCGTGTAAAAGTATATATATATTTATGTCGTAATAGTTTTTTACAAATTCAAATAGGACTAACCCTGAGGGATGAAAAATAAAATGACATAAGTTATTAAATTTTGACTACTCTGTTACAAGATCGCGTAGCTTTTTGGTCATACAAAAAGTCACACCAAAGTCAGATCTTTTTTTTTGGCCGGTTTCGGGTAATTTTCTTCACATGGCAATTTTTTAATCCATCACACATGTTTAGGTGTCCGCCAGGGCCCAGAAGTATATGACGTCATTCATGGACAACAAAGATAGTGCTATACGTTCGGTACTAAGCAAAAAAAAGATGAACGCAATATCTTTGGTCCTTGTCACCGTTACCGGGTTTTTTATTTGGCTTCGTTTGATCTAAGCCAAACAGGTTAACAATTTTTTTTAATATTGTGGTTTCTTGTGAAATAATCCAATTGAAATAGTGATTAACGCAATAAATATTTGAGAAATAATGTGTGTGCAGTAGGTGAATGCAGCATTTTATGCAGCAGAAGTCGTACTGAGGCGTAAACATGAAGGAATAATATTTCACAAGTAAGTAGACATTATTTTGTCTATTTTCCCTTTTAGAAGAGTTTATTGTGAAAAATATAAATACAGCGTTACATTTCATGTAATAACAGGTCCTCAGCTTAACAGAAAAACAGCTAAATGATTAATTCATGAATAAAATAACCAAACATAACCAAAAAATTTCATTGTCAAGGTACTGCCAGTTTATGCTTTTTAATTTCCCATAAAACCAGCTAGGTACCATGTTGATTTGCAAATAGTTTATAAGTCGGAATAAATCTTATTGTAGGTATAGTAGCTAATTATTTGCTTGATTTCACTTATTTTTTCGATTGTAATTTGTTTTGTGCTTAAATAAATAAATAAAGTAAAATATATCATTTTATATTTAGGGTCAGAGGGGTAAGTGAAACATACTTGCACATCTGTCCACTTTGTGAATTCTGCTAGGACGCTAATTTTTTACACATAGAAAGCCTCAATCTGAAATGGCAAATGACGGCAATAAATACTTTTCAAGAAAATAATTTCTGAAAATACAATTTGCATGAATGAAACATCACTTTAAAAATGGTTCACGATTTTGACAGAAACGTTCCGATTCAATATTCTGACGGTAGGTTGACATTGGGGTTTGATTATTTTGTAGGTGACTATATTGACAGTTTTGTTTTTATTGTCTGTTATCCGCAATTATTATCCTACTTATATAATAATAGCTGCATAGTATCTTTATAGCACTTTATAAGCGCAGAATCTCCATCTCTTTCTGTGGGTGCCGTTAAGAGCAGACTAAGGGACTATCCAGAGAATGGGCAGTAGCACTCTCTTTGGAACATTATAATCTTCTGCGATGACAAGCCATTTGCCAAGCGAGGTGATTATGGCAAACCTCTAACCTCTCTATAATCAGCGTCTAAAATGATGTTTTATGGGCACGCCTGTGTTCAGCACTAGACGTCTTCCAGCTGTTGATGTGAAATACGCGATTTTCGCCCATCGGACATTTACAATGACTTTGTAATGTAGTAGGTATTTGATTGATTTTATTACCTGTGTCGTCTGTGACTGCAAATACTAACCGCACATTACGCGCCTTTTCATGCATTTTTTTGTGTAAAAATGTACATAAACACTATTAAATTGCTTCATGGCATCAACCGAGTTGTGTTTTGTAAACTTAGAGATTTCTTTTTATTATATGACCTAGCAGAAAGATTGTGTGACGCGTGTGTTAGAGCATTGAAACCATTTCGCCACATAGCATAGAGCTAAACTGCGTGATTTATTGATTACGATAGGGTTTCACTTACCCCACCTGACCTTGCATTTTAGTTTTTACAATAAATTTGAAACAATAAACACTGGTAAAACATAATTTTTAGGTATCAAAGTAAATTACTCTATAGATAGAGCTAACGCAATCACCCATTGTTTACCCAAAATTTTGGGAGACGTTCTTATTCAGGCAGCACCTTGTGTGGGAGCAAGAAACAACTAGGCGGGCACGCGCTGTAAAATTATACTAGTGGGAATTCTGTGGTGTCCGCCATTGCTGTACGTCAGTTCGATGTCAATCAAAACTCACTCCTGTTTTTTTTTAATTCTATGACAAAAAAGGTAAAAATGAAACGCAAGCCGCGAAAAAAAATTGCGATGTTTATGGACCTAGTGCAGTGTCTGTGAGAGTAGCACAAATTTGGTTTAAGCGTTTTCAATCCGGACATTTTGATGTCAAAGATGCACCTCGCTCTGGTCGCGTATTACGCCTATTACGGATAAAATGGATGCCATTTTTAAAAAAAAGTGGAGCAAGAGCGGCATATCAGTAGTTACGACGTAGCTGAAGAACAGCATTGCGTAGCATTTGAAAAAAACTGGGTACACAGAAAAGCTCGATATTTGGGTCTCTCACGAGCTCACTGAAAGAAACCTAATGAACCGTGTACTCATCTGTGATTATTTATTACGACGTAATGAAACCGAACCATTTTTGAAGAAGCTGATAACTGGTGATGGTAACACGTTCAATTTTATTGATCAATAAAATTGACGAGACCACTTAAGTCAATGTTTTCTCCATACTGTAAACCGAAAAACATTGACCAATACTAACCCTAAACGATCAATAAAATTGATCAATCCCAAAGATTGATCAATAAAATGTAACGTGTATGGGAGGCCTAACGCTAATTTAGTTCGACTGGAACCCTACCCTGCCAAAAGAGTTTAAAATACCTATACTGACCTTCTGTGTATACGATCTATTATTGTTCCAAATACTTTTACTGACATTAAAGTCACTAAGAACTAATCAAATGGCTCTAAAACTGACTTTTTCGTATAGTCGATACCTATTTATTGGCTGTTTAATTGATAATTTTCTTACAAATAAGAAAAACATTTAAAATATTTTATATAAAACAGCAGCGCGTCCACCCGTTGGCACATGCCGGGGCAGACTAACTCACGCGCCGCCAAGGGCCTCGCCCTTGGCTCGCCGCAAAATAACGCAAAATATTACTTAACAGACTTAATTTTGGCTCTAAAAATAAAATGATCAAATGAGCTTGTATATTTTTAAATTTCCTATCCGAGGGTGTAAAAATATTTAATGACGCAATCTTCCTTTACGCGGCATTGTACACTGTGTGACTGGAAAGGTGTTCTTAAAGTATTTTTTTTATTCATAATGTACCTAGTAATCGAATATTTTGTTCAATTGATAAGTACAGGTGCAGAATGATCTTATTGGTGATATTTTTTTCATGTCTGTAGAATTCATAGGTTCTTCAGTATGATTAGTTAAAAAGACGCGTTTGGCCTATGTTAAAGGCTTAATGGTTCTTTAAATCATACATTATTTTTATTGTTGTCCTGTGCTGGCTATGGTGTCATCTTGCTTACACAGAATGGATCTATTTGATACCATCTAACCGCTTGCTCAATAAGTATTTTAGAGTAAAATTAATAGCGCTTCCAAGTAAAGCAAAATCTTTCTTAGTAAGTACATTATAAAGTTTATTTATACTTGTAAATATTAAAAAGGCATCTACCAATCAAATTCAATAAGTAGGTATAATTATTTCTAATAAGACGTGTTAGATTACATTACATGTTCTTTGTTCAAGTTCAAACTTGATTTCTAGTTCCGCTTATCATATCATAACTCTATAATGCTAAACACATAATTTAAAACGCTGACTGAAATAAAAACCACTTCTTAGAAAGATAGCAATACTTACACAATCCACGTCGATGCGATTGAAGTATAATACCTACGGTGAACTCATTATCAGGTTAAGACTTGAAAAAATTCTGAATTTTTGGTTAGATTTATGTTGGTGCCTACTACCGACCTATATCTATACAACATTTATTATAATTATTATGAATTATATACTATAACAACTACCTACAGGACATTATAATGTAGGTACTATGATCTATCCAAATAATAAACGCTATTACTTATATCTCAATCTGCTTCTTACTCAATTCGCATTATAGGCAATATTATGCTGCAGTGACATCTTTAATTTTAAGCAATGAGCTTAAAATCGAAGTTTAGTGAGACAACCCATAGGTACCTAATCAATAATCAAACAATCATAATAAACGTTTCGATTTTGAGTAGGTAGCTAGGCACTTAATTAAACACGCGCTGATGTGACTCTATTTAGATAATAGCAGGTACCTACTTGCATTCATAAAAATACTTAATGATATACATAAGTACATAATATATTGATATGAATTGACACAAACTTGTCGTGTCGCTTTACTAGCTCTTGATTGTTTCTATCATTAATCGAGTTCTAAAGGTGAAAATAATGATTACCTGCCTAATTACCTAATTATAATGGGTAGGTGTTGATCATAATAAATAAAAAACATACATCAGCGTAAGGTAAGTATTCATTTATTTAACTTTAAAATTATAAGTAAGGGTTTTACATTTATATAACTAAAACTGTTTACGTTTAATACATCTTATAATAATAATATTCATTGAAACATTGAATCTCACCTAAATTACCTAATAGTTACATAAGCATTATAGCTAATACCATCTCGAGAAAGTTCAGTTTATTCTTATAATAAAAAACAGTAGGTACATTGTATTTAAGGATAAGTAATATTTACTTAATTAACCCAAATTACGATTTTAAAATAAATGTACTGCCCCAAGATTTGGTAGTAATCCTATCTTTAGAAACACAGCGCTTATCATCGTTTCCAGAGAGAGCAATTTTATGAATACCTTTTGTAAATATTTGATGTTTAATAGATTTAAACAAAACATTTTTTTTGCGTACAATGCTTTCATTAAAATTCACATTCTTGTATTCAGATATGTCAAATTTACGTACAACACTTGTTTTGACTCCTTTAGCTTTTTTTATTGTATGAGTTTCAGTTTTAACGCAATATAACTTTGATCTCAAACCAACAAAATCAGTAATTATCTTTCCGCCCATTTCATCCTTAAATAAACCAGGTATTTTTTTGTTTATTATTGGCAGATCATACTGGTTTTTTTGATCATAATTACTAGTGTCAAAGTGATCAAGAAAATTATCTTTTAAATCTTGATAAAAGTCTGGCGTGTCCAACAAATAAATAAAGCTGTCGGTGTCGGTGTAACATAATTGAACTCGATCATTGTAAAATGGTTTTATAACATCGTAGTGGAAATTGTACATGTGCACTTTAGATAATTCTAAAACAGAAAAACCTATGTAAATAGGTTTATCAAGGATTACTCGATCGGGTTTCATTTGAATCGCTACTAAGTTATCGGTGAAAACTGATGCGCTATGAAAGTATGGGCTAGCTATCAGCTTGTTAGCGCTTATTCGTTTTTTGGTTATATTATCATCGTCAGCCCACTGATTGACAAGATGAACGTTTACTCTCATTTCGTTGTTTTCGAGAGTTTTGCCAAATACACTGTTATTTAAGAGTTTAAAAAAGTCTTGTTCAAATGTCGATCTAGCTTTTTGACGGAGCTCAGTGTTAAAATCAATGTATTGTTTCAGATAAGAACTTTGTTTGAATGCAATCACTCGATGTATTTTCCGTAAATCTAGGCCGTGTTTTAGACATGTTTTTAGATGTATGTAGTGGATTACGTACTCATATTTATTGTACAGATTGGGAACGAGTTTATTGCTCTTCCCACCTGGTGGTGTACATTTTTCAGGGCAAAATGGTAAGTCATTATGCATTGCATGTAAGTTTTCCGGATACACTAAATCAACTTCAAGAATATAACCTTCATCCGCATCATCAGATATTGACATTACGTTTAATCTGCTGATTTCAGGTTTATCTAAAAATCTGAAATTCGATAAAGGAAGGGACTGACACATGCTAAATCCATACAGATTATTACAATCCAAATATACTATAAAAGTATCTTTTTGTGTTGGATCATAATCAATCATATGTGCGTTATTTGATCGTCCCATACGATGCGTACACACACAAACGCCGCCCCTAATGCCTTTTTGTATCATGCGTAGTATCGATAGATCGCCAATGAGTTCAAGTTGCACCCCTGTCTTTAATAGCATCGCGTCAAATGACAAACTGGGGGCAGTCAGATAAAATGCTGGATCTAACTCATAATGATTTTTACATGTTTTACGAAACTTTTCAAAAATATCTGTCAAAAGCAGAACATCCGTTTTAACATACAAGTCAGTATATTGTCCTAAATTTTCAATATCAAAATGTGACCACACCAACAGCGCATGTTTATAATCATCTTCAGATATGTTTGTGTCGTTCAAAGAGCTGTAAAACTTTTCTTGTGACGGTAAACTTTGTTCTTCATAACATTTCCAATTCGACATGTACTCGTAGGGATAAACTCCTTTACGAGATAATAATTCTAATTGATCTGTATCCGGAAAATGGTTTTGCATATGCACAAAATCGTTTGGTGATAATGTTTTAGCTAGTTTATCCAAACTTGCACTTAAAAACTTGTATGAATCAACGAAACGCAACGGTATATACTCCTCCTCCGAAACGGGTACAAATTTAGTAAAAGAAATGTAACTTTCTTTAGTTTTTGGTATAACTTTAATTGAACCCGGTAATTCTCCTAATTCCTTTATAAATAAGTGGCAGTCATAACCTGAGAGGTTATGAAAAAATATTGGAATAAATTTAGGAATTTTGTGATTCAAATTGCACTGTTGATGAGCCGCACCTCGATATTTTCCTGTTAAATGACAATGATCGCGTACTTTACTACCCCACGTAAAATGTTTGCAAATATGACACCGATTAGTTGAATTATAGTCTTCAGAATCAAGTTCATTGAAAATCATCGGTGCAGTAGTATTTAATATTTTATGTATATTCGTTACGTCATCACATAGCGAGGCGATGAAGCGTGTAACACAATCCTCTCCTCGATAACTTACGAACCGATTATGAGTCTCATCTAATTCGCAAACAATATTATAGGCAAATGCGACAGGTATGTGTTGATGCACATCGAAAGTACTGGCACTGTCAGGGTCAGGTTCACAGCCTTGCACAGGAAGTAACATAGTTTCAAAGTCCGCATAAATAACGAACGGTACATCTTGCTTGCGATTGTAGTTTTTAAATTGAATTACTGATCCCTTTTCAGGTAGAATAGTCACAACACCACCACAGATGTGTTCATTATGTTTCTGATTTGAAGAAAAAAATAATAAACAGTTTTCACAAAAGTATAACTTTCCGTGATGTTTGGTCAATTGATTTCTTACAAGGCGAGACAAGTTTTTAATCAAACAATAATGCGAATTAGTATTATTTTCAAGCAACAGCAAATTAATTCGTTTTTTGTATGTTTTGGAGTCTGACTTGTACAACGGCCCAGTAATAATTTTTTTGTCTTTAAGTCCATACACACATATACTTAAGTCAGGATTATTTTTTTCAAATGTTGAAATGTCTGAGAATGTGACTGGAAAAGATAAACCTTTAATGTTCAATTTATCTTGAAACCTTGGATAAGAAGTAACTCGATCCGGATGTTTGGTAGTGGGATAAAGCGCTGCAATAACGGACCACAAAAAACAATAGTCATCCTTGTTTTGAATATTTAAGCATGCTTTTTTGTTTTTGATAAATTTTGGTAAATCTATAAAGTTAGAGCCTTGCAGTGGATCGTACTTGCATATATTTATTTCGAGGTGACAGTTTTTTAAAAAAGTCCACCCACTGTCTCGCTCTTGAAATTCTTCTACTTTTTTCATGACGTAGTCTAATACTTTTGCTAACAGATTATTGATATCATAATTTAAATGAAGCGTAAAATTGTTTGTTGCAAAAGACTTAATTTCGTGTGAATCGTTATTGAACAAAAGAAAAGATGAAAACAATTCAAAGTTCACTTTAACACTTGTATGAGATTGGATCGTTTGATCAAGGAGAGACTCAATCTTTGTGCGAATAGCGTTTAAAAATGTAGGTATGCAACTACCTTCCTCATTGTCAGCTGCTTTAATTCTATAGCTAGCTATACGGCTGCGAAACGCTGACTGAATTATATCGACGCCGTCAGATAACGGTACAATGCTTTTAATTTTATGTGCATTGCTTCGCATATGACCTACCCATCGCTTATTATCAACTTGTATATTACAAAATGTACAAAAAGGCATTTTTGTGTTTAGTTATTTTACATCAAGTGATCAGTAAAGTTTTGGTTATATAAGTCTTCTAATAATAACAATTAAAACGTACAGAACGAAATATTAAAATTAAGACTATCAAAATACGCCAAAGCTAATAAAACTCATTTGATAACTATAAAAAAGATTTTAGGTGCTGTCGTGATACATTGTATCTCATGAACAATATTCAAAATCAACCCTTAATAAAAACGTTGTTCGAATAGAATGTTGGCTCACAGCTTTCAAAAAGCTTGTGAGCTTCTCGCACTAAAGCTTGAAGCTTCGCCCACTGAGGTGAGTCTTCGGCAACCCTGAACGTGGTCCGAACTAAAGCTTTTTTCCACCTATCTTCCGGCACGGTGGATTCCACATCCACAGTGTTGTATACCTTGAGGTCCACGTAGAATTCACCTCCAGTATCTGCGACGCGACGCTGAGATCCGCTGGCCACACGGTTCACGAATGATGACTTTAATGCATTCTTCACTGCCACTGGCTCCACGACCTCCTCTACATCCGTATCGCACAGTCCGAATATGTCCACACGGGCTGGCTGCGCCCTTTTGCGACCACTGCAAAATAATAATAAAGTTATTGCATATCTACTTACATATTGAATTTTAGCTAGAAACCTTAAAGTATTATTTGTACCTGTATAGATATCCAAAGAATTACAATATACTAGAAAAATCACTAATCAGGTCATCACAAAAAACGAAGTCGAATTTCAACCGTTCACATAAGAATTAGGTAATGCTAAACAAAATAAATAATAATTTTGTCAATAATGGAAATATTAATATTGTTATGATTACCTTTGCGTGCTGGCAGATTTTCTTTTTTTGGCTGCAGTGCTGCTCGAGCTGCCGCTAGCCGGAGGTGCCTTTTTTTCCTTTTTCTTGTCAGCACTCACGCTTACAATTCCTCTCTCTGATTCCGAGTCAGACCTGTAATATATAAGCAAGATTTAAGTAAATACACAAATCATCTAAGACGAATTTAAGAGTTATACATTATAACTTGCTGGCTATACTCACTTACATGTTAATGATTTATCGGTGATTTTACAGATGTAGCAGCAGCGTGACAGCTTGGTTTTCTTCGATGACTCACTATATCGCACTGAATCACTACTGAACTTGAAATAATGAAAAAAGTTGGTGTAAACCGATTTTATACGGGAAATATGCGACAATATCAAAAAAGCTTAAGTCGTAAATTAGATCATCGAAATTCAATGCAATTTCTATTGTTACTAAAGTACTTAAATACTACCATCATAAAACTCATACGTCAATTTTACAGGGAAATTCAAATAATGAACAGTAGTATTTCACCTTTACAAAGGAAAGTGCTGACATAGGTACCTGCACACATAGATACGTAAACTCGTATTTCACATTATAATATTTTGCTATTGTTGACATTTCCATAAATATAAAGACACGGATCTACTTTACTGCTGACATAACAACTCATTCTCGTGTGCCCCGTGAGAAATA
The DNA here is from genome assembly GCA_910589525.2 of Ennomos quercinarius. Taxonomy (NCBI): domain Eukaryota; kingdom Metazoa; phylum Arthropoda; class Insecta; order Lepidoptera; family Geometridae; genus Ennomos; species Ennomos quercinarius. The sequence goes on from OU342496.1 coordinate 564,274, forward strand.
TTAGAGTGAAGTAGTAGGTACCTACTTCTTTCCCTCTGTACCCAAATCCCTAAAAGGTATACATACTTTTAACAACATGATGTTTTACTCATCATCAACTGAATACATTCTCACTACTGGCCTTATCTCACATCGAGGGAGTATAGACCATAATCTAACATGCTATAAAGATACGGCGGGGTTATTACGTAAAATTTGCAACAGCAATGCAACAGCAGTAGCATAGCAACAGCAGTAGCGAAGCATACATGCTCGACACCACTAATGATGTATGACAGCAATCATCGCGCAATTTACGCCTGTTGCAAACCTGTTGCGAGTTAGTTAATACGCCCGCAGGTTGATGGATAGAAGAACCAGTCAAGTGCGAGTAGGACTCGCGCACGAAGGGTTTCGTACCATTATCTATAAAAACGAGCAAAAACATCACGTTTGTTGTGTAGGAGCCCCCTTAAATATTTATTTTATTCTGTTTTTTTAGTATTTGCTGTTATAGCGGCAACATAAATACAAAATAATAGGTATTTTTACTAAATTAATAAATAGGTATCATTTGTGAAAATTTCAACGGTCTCACTATCACGGTTTATGAGATACAGCCTGGTGACAGACGGACAGATAGACAGACAGACGGACGGACAGCGGAGTCTAAGTAATAGAGTCCGTTTCACCCTTTGGGTACGGAACCCTAAAACCATGCTGGGTCTCTCACGATGATTTCATACATCGTTATATGAGCAATTGCAAAAATTGGTGGGAGTCAAACCTGCCTGCATCTGTTTATGAAAGCCGCACTGGTTACCACTAACCCACACTCGCTACTTGCCTGGAATGTTATTTTCCCAGCGTCAGGCGAGCGAGGGGAAAAGGTCGAAGTGCGCGGGTGCTCGTCTGTCGTCGCTATGTTCGTACTTTTTGCTAACGATGCAAACTCTGACACGGAGCCAGCCCAGTTACCTTTTGTAAGTGAAACAGTGTAATTGTTTAAAACATAAAAAGTGCAAGTATGTTTAATATCATATACGGAATTTTATGATATTTTTGGCATTAACAAACTATCTTACGTGTGCGGGGATTTAGTGCAGTACCCGTTTGTGAAATGACAAGTCGATTGGTAAACCTTAATATACTGGAAAATGTGTTGACGAAAATGAATGAGAAAACTTTCTTGGTGCGTTTTATATGCTTTTCCAGCGTCAACTCTGGGGAAAGAAAAATGAGAAAAAAGTACCCAGTGTTTGATATGATAAGCGAAATTTTAAAGTGTCTTAGAGCCGAATCAGGTCTCTGGGGATAGTTATTGAGTACCCAGTGTAAGACACGACTAAAATACCTTGTGCAGGAAGTTTTTCTGATCTCGATTTTGGGGAAAGGAAATGTAGTACCCAGTAATTGATGTGAGACAAATTTTAAAGTGTCTTAGAGCCGAATCAGGTCTCTGGGGATAGTTATTGAGTACCCAGTGTAAGACACGATTAAAATTCCTTGTGCAGGAAGTTTGTCTGATGTTGATTTTGGGGAAAGGAAATGTAGTACCCAGAAATTGATGTGAGAGAAATTTTAAAGTGTTTTAGAGCCAAATCAGGTCTCTGGGGATAGTTATTGAGTACCCAGTGTAAGACACGATTAAAATTCCTTGTGCAGGAAGTTTTTCTGATGTCGATTTTGGGGAAAGGAAATGTAGTACCCATTGATTGACAAGTTACATTGAAACAAGTTAGGTTTCTGGGGATAGTTATATTGAGTACCCAGCACCAAATAAAATTTCAAATTGATACAGTTTCGGTTATTTTGGTGTTGACACTGGGTCTAGTACTCAGTTGTTGACAAAAGCGACAAATCATTTCACATTACACTGGTAGTATAGTAATCTGTCAAGTTCTGATAATTCCGATATGGTATAGACTGTGTTAGACCAAGTGAGTGAGTGACTAGTTATTTGTACTACGAGGATGCTGAAAGAGAAACTACGTTCGAACATAACAATGTAAGGTTAGTGGTCTAGTTTATTAACTCATCTAAACCTTTTCCTTTTTAGTTATTGGGTATTTTATTCCAACTTGGAGCGAGGAACGAGCGAAAAGTGGAATAGAATGCCCAATAACTACCTACTACGGATCTACTTTACTGCTGACATAACAACTCATTCTCGTGTGCCCCGTGAGAAATATTAGAGTGAAGTAGTAGGTACCTACTTCTTTCCCTCTGTACCCAAATCCCTAAAAGGTATACATACTTTTAACAACATGATGTTTTACTCATCATCAACTGAATACATTCTCACTACTGGCCTTATCTCACATCGAGGGAGTATAGACCATAATCTAACATGCTATAAAGATACGGCGGGGTTATTACGTAAAATTTGCAACAGCAATGCAACAGCAGTAGCATAGCAACAGCAGTAGCGAAGCATACATGCTCGACACCACTAATGATGTATGACAGCAATCATCGCGCAATTTACGCCTGTTGCAAACCTGTTGCGAGTTAGTTAATACGCCCGCAGGTTGATGGATAGAAGAACCAGTCAAGTGCGAGTAGGACTCGCGCACGAAGGGTTTCGTACCATTATCTATAAAAACGAGCAAAAACATCACGTTTGTTGTGTAGGAGCCCCCTTAAATATTTATTTTATTCTGTTTTTTTAGTATTTGCTGTTATAGCGGCAACATAAATACAAAATAATAGGTATTTTTACTAAATTAATAAATAGGTATCATTTGTGAAAATTTCAACGGTCTCACTATCACGGTTTATGAGATACAGCCTGGTGACAGACGGACAGATAGACAGACAGACGGACGGACAGCGGAGTCTAAGTAATAGAGTCCGTTTCACCCTTTGGGTACGGAACCCTAAAACCATGCTGGGTCTCTCACGATGATTTCATACATCGTTATATGAGCAATTGCAAAAATTGGTGGGAGTCAAACCTGCCTGCATCTGTTTATGAAAGCCGCACTGGTTACCACTAACCCACACTCGCTACTTGCCTGGAATGTTATTTTCCCAGCGTCAGGCGAGCGAGGGGAAAAGGTCGAAGTGCGCGGGTGCTCGTCTGTCGTCGCTATGTTCGTACTTTTTGCTAACGATGCAAACTCTGACACGGAGCCAGCCCAGTTACCTTTTGTAAGTGAAACAGTGTAATTGTTTAAAACATAAAAAGTGCAAGTATGTTTAATATCATATACGGAATTTTATGATATTTTTGGCATTAACAAACTATCTTACGTGTGCGGGGATTTAGTGCAGTACCCGTTTGTGAAATGACAAGTCGATTGGTAAACCTTAATATACTGGAAAATGTGTTGACGAAAATGAATGAGAAAACTTTCTTGGTGCGTTTTATATGCTTTTCCAGCGTCAACTCTGGGGAAAGAAAAATGAGAAAAAAGTACCCAGTGTTTGATATGATAAGCGAAATTTTAAAGTGTCTTAGAGCCGAATCAGGTCTCTGGGGATAGTTATTGAGTACCCAGTGTAAGACACGACTAAAATACCTTGTGCAGGAAGTTTTTCTGATCTCGATTTTGGGGAAAGGAAATGTAGTACCCAGTAATTGATGTGAGACAAATTTTAAAGTGTCTTAGAGCCGAATCAGGTCTCTGGGGATAGTTATTGAGTACCCAGTGTAAGACACGATTAAAATTCCTTGTGCAGGAAGTTTGTCTGATGTTGATTTTGGGGAAAGGAAATGTAGTACCCAGAAATTGATGTGAGAGAAATTTTAAAGTGTTTTAGAGCCAAATCAGGTCTCTGGGGATAGTTATTGAGTACCCAGTGTAAGACACGATTAAAATTCCTTGTGCAGGAAGTTTTTCTGATGTCGATTTTGGGGAAAGGAAATGTAGTACCCATTGATTGACAAGTTACATTGAAACAAGTTAGGTTTCTGGGGATAGTTATATTGAGTACCCAGCACCAAATAAAATTTCAAATTGATACAGTTTCGGTTATTTTGGTGTTGACACTGGGTCTAGTACTCAGTTGTTGACAAAAGCGACAAATCATTTCACATTACACTGGTAGTATAGTAATCTGTCAAGTTCTGATAATTCCGATATGGTATAGACTGTGTTAGACCAAGTGAGTGAGTGACTAGTTATTTGTACTACGAGGATGCTGAAAGAGAAACTACGTTCGAACATAACAATGTAAGGTTAGTGGTCTAGTTTATTAACTCATCTAAACCTTTTCCTTTTTAGTTATTGGGTATTTTATTCCAACTTGGAGCGAGGAACGAGCGAAAAGTGGAATAGAATGCCCAATAACTACCTACTGATGATATCTTTCGTTTGCTCGCTGGTTACCTAAAACGCAGTGTGCCTTAATCGCGTTGTGCCTAAATGAAACGCAAGTTAGGCATATTGAGATTTATGTCCATTGAGTTTTAGTTCAAGAGCGAGATAGACACTGTGAGACTTAAGTTCATTGAGTTTTAGTTCAAGAGCTTTCTTTATGTCTACGGTATTAATAGAATTTGCAACATTTAAATAACTATGTTGCAAATTTTATGCCGATTTTGATGCCGATTTCTCAAAAGGACACTGCTAAATTTTGTGGTATTTTTCTTCAATATTAGTTGATATTTTATAGTTTTACAGCAAACTTAAATAACTTAATCAAAAACGTATTTAACATCAATAAAGTTTCGTAAAAAATGTCTGTAAGTACGTACGAATCTCTGGGCGCAAGACTCGCACTAGTCTTAGACTCATTTAAAACTAACTCTGAAAACCTAGTTTAAAGTTGGTCGATCAGTAGAAACTTTTACACAATTCGGTTCAACAAAATACAACTCAGCTCCTCCAGAATAAAAGCAGTCAGCACAATACCCAATGAACAGTGAAACTTGAAAAGTAAACCGCACAAAACCGAAGATACCTTGAGAAGCAGAACTTTGAAAAAGCTAACACATCTCTTTGTTACAACTTTCAGCTAACAAGAGCTGGTAGTGCTGGTTACTGTTACTCTAATAAAGATGCATTTTATAGTAACTATGCTTTAGTTTAGTTCTGTATCGTAATTTCATTCATAAATTCACAATAAATTAGTTTTTTTTGATAAATATGGTGCTTCCCTTCATATATCTAGTTGCCTGCTATTAAAAATTAACAAGTAAATATTATTTTCAGAAAAGTAGGTTTAAATGCACGCAATAATTGAAAAAAATAAGTAAAATCGGTAAATAAATCAAAGAGTAATTTTTAATGTTTCTGGAGGAGGCATCGCCTGTCCCTTTCTCGCAAAACAGGAGATTCCCCACAGTTACAATGAAAACGCACGTTGTGAAGTCACATACCAAAGAGACTGCATGTAAAGCTACCACAGCTTAGTAATGAGGTACTAAGAAGGAGCAAGAGTGACGTCATTGCATGTTTGAGCGTTCTCTTTTTTTGTTTATTTTTTGAGGAGTACTCTATATATTTATGCATTGTCGAAGTTGGACCTACCTAGTTGGACAGTCTGTCCTAAGTAGACATACTTGTCGACAACTTCGAGAGTATCGTTCCCAACAATTACCGGTATAGGTGGAACATGAGCATTAGACATGATCTTTCTCTTGTCCATATTCTTCTTAAGACCAACCTGCTGGGAGACTCTACTGAGGTCGTTGAGCATGGCGCTAAGGTCCTCGAGCGATTCCGCCATTATGACTATATCATCGGCAAAACGAAGATTAGTGATGTACTCGCCATTTATGTTGATGCCAGATCTTTTCCACTCCAAGAGCTTGAAAACATCCTCCAATGCGTTTGCGAACAGTTTCGGAGAAATAACGTCTCCCTGTCTCACGCCTCTTTGCAATGAAATTTTTTCCGTACTCTGGTCCTGTAGTCGGACTGACATAGTGGCCTTACTGAACAAACACTTCAAAACTTCGATATACTTATAGTCAATTTGGCATCGCTGCAAGGACTGCAGCACCACCCAAGTCTCGATTGAATCGAAGGCTTTCTCATAGTCTATAGATCTCATAGTCTCATAGACTATATAATCGGCCGTTATGTCTAGACATAACGGCCGATTATACTCTTCGGTCTTCTGTATAATCTGGCGCAGCGTATGGATGTGGTCTATGGTGCTAAAGCCTTTTCGGAAGCCGGCTTGTTCGGGAGGCTGGAATTCATCAAACCTACGTGCGAGACGATTCGTAATGACTCTCGAAAACAGCTTATACACATGACTCAAGAGCGAGATGGGCCTATAGTTCTTCAATAAGGTGTTATCGCCTTTTTTGAAGAAGAGCACCACCACGCTCTCGTGCCATGCCTCTGGCGTTGTACCTTCAAGGATGACAGAATTAAATAACTTCTGGAGGACTTAAAGTACCGGTCTACAGCCCGCTCTCAGAAGTTCGGTCGTAATTCCATCTTCACCTGGTGCCTTGTTGTTTAGTTCTAAGCTGTACAAAGAGGTGGCACAAAGAATCCAACTCGGCTGGGCAGCGTTCGGGAAGCTTCGTCCTATCTTTTCGTCCAAAATACCGCAGAGCCTGAAAACGAAAGTTTTCAATCAGTGTGTGTTGCCAGTGATGACTTATGGAACTGAGACATAGTCTCTTACTGTTGGCCTCATTAGTAAGCTCAAAGTCGCGCAGCGAGCTATGGAGCGAGCTATGCTCGGTGTTTCCCTGCGAGATAATCTCCGGAACGAGGAGATCCACAGGAGAACTAAAGTGACTGATATAGCTCTTAGAGTTAGTAAGTTGAAGTGGCAATGGGCAGGCCACATCGCTCGTAGAACTGACAACCGATGGGGAAGAAAGGTTCTCGAGTGGCGACCACGAACCGGAAGACGCAGCGTAGGCCGGCCCCCCACTCGGTGGACCGATGACCTGGTGAAAGCCGCGGGGAGCCGATGGATGCAGGAGGCGAGCAGCCGCTCAAGGTGGCGTGCTCTGGAGGAGGCCTATGTTCAGCAGTGGACGTCTTCAGGCTGTCAATGATGTTGATGATGAATGATATATTTATGCAATAAAAAATAGCTGGACACTAGCCTACAGTAGCTAGTGAAATCACTGGGCAAGTGAGACTTTATGATCTGATTGCACAGTCTAGTAATCTTATTACTAGACTATGTGATGTCTCAGGATGACGTGCGCAGTGCAGTGTCACGCGAAACTTTATAATATAGAGTTCCAAATGATACTACAACTGTTATGGCAGCCGTGACGCTTCACATCAGGTGAACAACTAGCTCGTCACGTCATTCGTTAACATAAAGAAATCAGTGATTATTTACCATTATTTCAATTGAAACAGATGTATGAAGCTTATAGTATAGCAGAGCATATTACTTTTACTTTACCGGTAGTGGGCTGGAGCATTTGGTGTGTCTATAGGCCGTCGCGGCTAGTATATAGTCCAAACATTCTTTCTATTAGGTAGATAGTGTAGATAGTTTATTAGTTTTTATTATTGTAGTAGTTAGTTTAAATAATAAAGGCACTTTGGGATTAAATTTTATTGTGCACCCGGTAAAAGTTATAGGTTTGATTTATTTGACGATATTCTTTTTGTTTTTTTTTTTAATGTTGATAGGCAACGCATTTGACCACTGTCTCACCTCATGGAAAGTGATGACGCTGTCTACGATGGAACATGCTTGCCTAGAAGATACCTGTTCACTCTCGACTTGAAGACACCCAGATCATAGTTAGCTGGAAAGAAGGACGCCGTAATAAGTATTATTTTATACCATCTACAAAATAACCATCATTTATTGAAAAAAAAACCAATAATTCGCCAAACTGTCAACAGTTATGTAAAAGTTCATTAACTAGATTTATTTTAAACCAGTCCAGCTTCAAGTCAGATTATCCCGAAATGGTTTAACTCCCCTCAGAAGCCGTCACCAGCAATAAAAGCCGAAGTTTTCATAAACACCCAAAGTGTTTTTTCCTCTATACCACTTCCTAAAACGAAGTGCTAAGAGTTTCCGCTTAAGCTAAATTGCGCGGCCTACGACACGACTCCATTTGCAAATTAGACACTTGCAAACTTAATAATGCAAATGAAATAGAGGGAATTAACTTTTATTGCACTGAATACAAGAAACAAAACGGTAGCATAATGAAAGTGAGCATTTTTGGTGGAAAATTATATTAACGAATACTTAAGTTTTCAACTTAAATTTTCAGCTAAGTAATTGGGAGCAGAAACAAATTTGTGTTAAAAAATTCACATTGATTTAAAAAAATATTGTAAATCAGATTTTGAATGAACTTCAGGAAAAATGAAACAGTACATCAACATAACGGTGATATACCTATAAAAACATAGGCAACTCGTTACAACCATTCACAATCGAAACAAAAGCATAATCGATCATAATCGATAATAACGAATTAGTGGAGGCGCAATGATCTCTGACCCGAATGATGTCAATCAATCAGTCTGATCCCTCTAAATACTCCATTCTGATCTACATGAAACAAACATCAAAATAGAAAACAAACCTTGTGATGGCGGTGATAAAGTTTTAATTAGAGATACAGGGTTGGTTGTGTCCAGTTACCGCAATGACGTGATTGATGAAACAGATCCCGCGGTACAAGAGGAAGTGTCTACGCTCAACGTTGATGTATTAGAAGAAAATACAAAACATTGAACGGTACAAGTGATACTGTTTTGGTGGATGATAATTTGAAAAATATTTTAATGCTTTTATTACAAAATTTGGTGAAAGTGCTTTGTATGTTGATGACGATTTTTATATTAATAAAAACTCAAAACTTACAAAGGCTGACCTCCGACTAAAGAATAATGATAAAAACTCTATCTCTACCGTTCTATGCCTAGATTATTACTATAATAAATGCGCTACTATTTCAACTTAACCTGGTGTAGGGTAGTGGTGGTCTAGATCATGATTTTCAAGCTTATAGAATTTAGCCACTGCTAATTTCAAGTGACACTGCTATGTTCTTAGTCAATGAAAACTGTGGGCCTACTTCATTTAAACAAACGAAAACCTCTCAACCTGACATTTTAATCCGCGAATAGGCAATAAATCCACCAAAAACAAGACGACTCAAAACGTAGGATAAGACAAATGCGAAATAAAGCCGGCTTGCGGAGCAGGCGATACCACTTACTCCGATGGGATGTTGATAATATAAATCATTGGGTTGTGGAATCGGGATTGAGGTTCTGTCGCTGCTCGACCGTAAATAGGGAATATTAGAAACAGGTTATGGGAAAAGCTGTATTTTTGCTGGCGCTAGTTCTGAGACTTTTTGAGAGTAATTTGGTATTAACTGTGTTAAATTGTCAAAAAAAAACAAAAAGGTTTGAGATTTTTATATAAGTAAATTGAAACAAATAATGATTTAGCGGTGGCCATTTTCAACCAACTTCAAAAAAAAAGGGGTTGCAAATTCTCATAATTCCGTCTGAAAAACGAAAGTTGGAACATTATTTTTTTATTTGAAGGTATATACTTTCAGATGAGTCCTATAGAAATTTCATCGAAATCAATTCAGTTGTTTGGTATTATATCAAAATAGCTGAAAAAAGTGTGCGGTAATAATTATCATCCAAGTACTTCCTCAGTATGAAGTTAAGGCATTTGAAGTCGGTTGAACCCCTTTTGGCGTTAATCAATCAATAAGCAAAAGAAATAATATTTATATTTACGTACAGTTGAGTATCCTTAGCAAAGCCAACTCCAAGGTATTAACAAAAAGCAACAGACCACTATCTGCACTATCCAAGAGGTCCTCAAACAAAAACATCGTAAGGAGCTAACAAGTCGGAGGTATTTGCATAAATTTGCGTTAAGTAAATGGGGTCCCATGACAAGTTTAATCTTGCCTTTGGAATTTATTGCCGCCTACTGCAGCCTCTGCATTGGTAAATATTTGTTTTAATCTGGAATTCCGTTGTTTGTGTACGAGATAGGTGAGGGTATGTTGGGCGTATGCTCTGTGATGCGAAGCGTGATGACTTACTCGTTGTTTTGTTAGATTTGCGAATAATGGTAAACAAATCGGGGTTTTCAGTAGCTTTTATTTAATTTGGCATAGGATTAGCTGCTAGCTAAGTCAAAAGCTTTTGAGTGGCCTAAAAATTCTGACACAAGGGCTGCTTGCCTACATGAGAAGATGAAGAAGACAACCCATAAAAACAGGAAAAATTGTAGTAGTCTGTTTGCGTGGTTTGCACGTCTAAACGAAGACACAAAGTCACACCAAGAAATACTTAAGTTCCAGGGAAATGAAAAAGCTGCAGCTAAATCCACGCAGTGGTTATCTAGTTAAAAATGATAAGGAAACAACTACCTAGCAGTTACAACTTCATTAAAATAATACTGAAAAAATGAAAAAAATCGAAGTCAAATATAATTTGTTGCAAATGAGCTATTTCTAGCACTTTATAAGTTAAAATCGGAATACTAAAAATAATTTAAATTTGGTTAAGCTATAAAGAACAACCGCTCAAGGTGGCACTCTCTGGGGAAAACCTCTATGTTCAGCAGTGGACGTCTTGAGGCTGTTGTTGATGATGATGATGATGATAAAGACAAAACTAACAATGAAAATACATTAAATAACTTATATTTTCTCAAAATCTCTGCCAGCGTTATAGTTAAACAACAGTATTAGCTGTACGCGATCTGAACAACAAACAATGTAGAGTTCAGAAGCCACTGTACCTCTGGCAATGTGAAAACTTTACCCTAACAACGGGTTGTTTTTAAAACTACCCAACCGACTATTTTTGTTTCACTACTTGGTAGAGATACATTCTGAGAAAAAGTTGGAAAAACACTCATCCTCGTTAATTTAAACTAAAGTTAAGCTACCTAACTACTAATGAGTAGGTATAATTAATTTTAGGACCACAGGTTTAATTGCTAATGTGAAGAAAACAATATCAACTGCGCGTAGATTAGGGCTCTTGAGTGAGCAATTTAAATTCCATCATTCTAAATTATCTGAAAAATTGCACTTACAAGGAAAATCGTAAAGAAAGAAATAATGAAGTGGGATTGGGCAGGGAACAGAGAGAGGGGGCTAGTATACAATAAAAACACAATAATGTAAAAGAAAAGACCTGTTTATTTGACCTTTTCACACTTAAACATAAACAAACATTCAACGAAAAAAAAACCATAAAAATCACACCCGAATACAAGCGTATCTTCCGATCTTCTTCCGAACACGAGTTAAAAATTCATAAAAACCATCTTACTTCCTTGGAATGGGTCTTTTAAAAAGTTAAGATAAGAATAAGTTATGGCGGAGGAAGCGCATTAAAATAATATTAATTCGTTTGTAACGCGTCTCGGATGAGGGGAGATGGCGAGATGGCGCGGTGACGGGTGCTCTTATCGGTGTGGACTAACCTTGGTGACACAGTGCAGGGAATGTAGGAACTTTCATGTTCCTCTTTGTCAGAATTTTAGCATGTACTTGCTTTAATAAATTGATTCACACGCTCAACGTGACTCTTTGTGGGGAAGGCCTCTGTTCAGCGGTGGACGCGTTTAGGTTGATGATGATGATGATAAGGGTGATCAACGACTTCTGTTTTAAAAATCAATTGCTGAAAATCATAAGACAAGCACAAAAATATGTCCAGCAATCAAAGCAAGGTACAATACGAAAATAAGTTGTATAAAATGAGTATCCTGGGTGGCACAACGGGTAAAAATAACTTCCCGTCTTACTACTGAGCCAGACAGTAATACTACGCGAAAGAATGATTGCCCATGCTACTGGTAGTAAAACTGGTAGTACCTAGACGGGTTTTTCGATATATAGATTAATTTGTAAAGAAAAAATTTGAATCACGAACGGGGTTCAAATTTTTGGGACGCATCCATCCGTCCTTACCCAGGACATGCTTTACTTAAGCTATCGTGACGAATGATCTCATGTCCAAATTTATCCTTCACCTTTTTTTTAATTTATTTACCACCATGAGCTTCTCCTTTTGCATTACTGTGTCCTGAAGGCGTCACTTTGCATTGGTTATCTCCACCCCGGAGCGAAGGAAAGTTCCGCGGACCATCATTTCACTTTCAACTTTAAAACTGTTTTCATTGTGATAGAGCTACGTCTGGGAGATAGATGAAATGCTAAGTAGACATTGGTTACTTGGGTTTCAATGATTCTTTAAGTATTTGTAACAGAAGGGAAAGGAACACCACTTCATTCAATATTTATGTGGAATTCTTTTTCAACTCTAATATTTCATTCTATCATAATCATTTCTCTATAGAAATGATTATGATAGAATGAAATATTTATGATAGCATTGAGCATCGATGAGAAATAACTACCGCATTAACATTTTCAATATTGTTCAACAAAAAGAAATACTAAATTCCTAGTGCCTTTTTGTGCGGACATTAATATCAATTGCTGTCTGAATCTCGATTACACTGTCTTGGCATATTTTTTATGTAAACGAATGACATGACGAGCTAGTCGGTCGCCTGATGTTAAGTGCCACGACCATTACAATTGCAATGCCACTTGGAACTCTAAAATAATAAAATTTCATGATATGCGCACGTCACGTTGAGACACTGGCACAGTCTAGTAATAAGATAGGCTTACACTTGACCACAGTTTCACCTGATGGTAAGTGGTGACGTGGTCGATGATGGACCCTGTTGGCCTAGCTCTTTCCATCTCTTCCAACTCTCTGAAAAACCACCCTACAGCAAAATAATGTGGTCAAATGAAAACCAGTAATTATCCTTAATTTGAATAGTTCTAGTTAGAACTATTCAAAAGTTCTCCAATACTTAGCCTACATATAAGCTGGCGTGCCTGACCCCGGCTTCATTAGCGACGGCTTTGGTGCAAAAACGGCTCGTAATGCTCAACTTTAGACTTATTTTACTTGAAGCGTGTATGCTTGTTAAGGTGAGGTCCCCATATTTTCTCGTAGGTGGCGTAAGAGCCAGTTAAGGGAATATCCAGGGAATGGGCAGCAGCATTCTGATTCGGTACATACAAATCTTATGCCATCACCAAGATACCTGCCAAGATTGCTATGATTTCGGCAAACCCCTTATGATAAGCTATGTGGTATTTTATTGGGGATGCCTATGTACAGCAGTGGGCGACTTCCAGCGAATGATGTTAAGTTGATCTGATAAATAAGTAAGTAAGTGACGCAAGTAATTTCGTTAACGTGGTATATACCTATCTAATTAGTTCAAAGCCCATCATAATAAAACAGAATGCTACCGGTACTTATATTTTGCCAAATGTTTGGTACCGGATTGGAATACAAAGCCCATGGCAAAATAGCTATTAGCATAGGTTAGTACCGCATTGACCGGAATGGCGCAGACACCATAATGTCCCTACAAATATTTGTGGTGCATAGCGTTATAGTAGAGTTATAGGGGGCTACTGTGAAGGTATCATTGGTAATTTTACTAATACTAGTAGATATTTTTTTTTCATATATTTGGTCTGAAAGTAGTTTATTATTTATATAGTTCATTAGTACTTAGTTAGCTCCAGTACAAAGAACTTGCATGAAAGCACTTTAAACTGCTAGTTAACATTACAGTAGTTAAACTACACCTCTGTTCCATTTCGTAAAGAATTGCCAATTGCCATTGATCATAAGTTCATACTTCATTAGACAAATGGAAAATCACATGTGAAATCACAGTGACAAAAAATAAATCATAAATCATCAAATGACAATGAAGGAAAAGTAGTAATCATTTCCATGCCTAGTTTGAACTGTCAGCGCAGCCAGTATGCAACCCATATATATATTTTTAGTAGGTATTAGCTAGTAGCATTAAGTAGAAGTTAGAAAAGAGGCACAAAAAATGCTTAGATACATAAAACGTTTGAAATAGAAGTCTTCTTCTTTCTCAGTAGTGCTTTGGGACGCGGCGCCGCGCTCGCAGCGGTTACTTGTTTGACAACCAGCGTGTCGGGTTCAATTCAAAACGTTTTTTGAGGTACGCCTTTATAAGGTAAATATTTTTGCACTTTCTCAGCTTGTTTGCTAAGGAAGCCAGGTTGATTGAAGGTGGATTGCTTGGTTTGTTTGCTAAAATTATTTTAAAGGGGTACGTCTTAAAAAACGATATTGTAATCATTTCCTTTCACTTGTACTCGTAGTGTTTTTTCACAGGAAGTGATATAAATAGCAATTTTTCAAACTAGCTCTTTTAGTAGTTCTATTGAAATAACTGAGCTTTTTAGAGTGCAGTAGCCAAAGGGTGAAAACGCGACACTATAAGTACATTATATTATTAAGGCTCCTGTGTCTGTCTCTCCGACCTATAGACGATTGTATCTCTTGAACCATAGTATAGCTAACCGGCTAATCACATATCGATATTGGCAGTGTGGTCCCAGTTTGCGAATAGGGCCACCCCATCTCTTCCCGTGGGTGTCATAAGAGCCGGCTAAGGGAATATCCAGAGAATAGGCAGCAGCATTCTCTTCGGTACATTAAAATCTTCTGCGAGATCACCAAGCCCCCTGCCAAGCGTGATGATTATGGCAAATCACCCCCTATGATAAGCGTCCAAAGTGAAGTTTTATGGGGAAGGCCTGTGTTCAGCAGTGGACGTCTTTCGGCTGATGAAGTGAAGTGAAGTGAAAAAGATAGAGGTAATACAAGATACGTATTTTAAGCTGTTTGTTTTCAAAACTAAAACTTGATGTGATTACAGTGCATAATCTGTAGTATAACCACAATAACACTAAAAACCAGCCTAGTGCGAGTTGGACTTGGAGTAAAGGTTCTCACACAATTCAATTCAAGCTACTTATTTTAGTTGTATTTTCCCAAATGTGAACGGAATCCTCAATGCGCCAGGCTGGCTCGTACTTGGCTGGTTTAATTTTATCTGCAGTTCCTACCTACTCATTAATATTAGTCAAAACAGACCTTACCATTTTACTACAATATTTTTTCTTAATGTACAAATAGCCCAATGTTTGGTTGCAACTCACATGATGTTAAGGCGGTGAATAGAGCAAACAAGGTGTTTTTGCTACGTTTCCTGGCGTAATTAAAACATGTGGAGCTTTGAATTTAATATATAATGTAATTTATTTAATTTGTCTTTGTCGTAAGCGCCGTGCTGAAGTGCAGACTGAACTGATATTTAAGACTATGACGTTAAGGTTGATGTTTTTTTGAACGGATTTGGTCCTGCATAAGCAGGAGCCAGAGTAGAGCCAGATAACTGGCTCTACTTGTCACCTTAAGCGACAATACAATCGAAGGTAAATTTATACGTTGGCCTATGAAGACTCTACGTAATTTATTACCTCTGTATCTAGTACAAGTCTAAATCCAAAAAGATCGATACATTTCCAGAGGCACACCGACAAGCCATCCCGATCACAAGCTCGCCTGATTACCGAAGATCATTAGCAGTATTTGCAGAAGGCGCAGCCTCCGCGGGGTCTGAGTGTGTCATTACGGGAGCAAATATTTTCCCTTCTGTATCGTGGGACGGAGAGGGCTTGCGATGAGGAATATTAGAATTACTTATTTATGTATTCGTACGTTAGATTGTATTGGTAAGTAAGCTAATTTTGAGTTCTTGAGATAGAAAATATTAATGAATAATTCCCTTCGTTCGTGTACTAATTGCGGTCAAAGAATTTTTCGTTCTTGAACCAAAAAATTATTTTTACCCGTTGTTATTTTTCAACTAATCTTAACGAAAGTTATGAATACTCTACATTTCATACATGTTTTTTTCTTGGGTTTTAGTTTTATTGTAGGTTTCCTTTACTTAAAAAAGCGGGGGACTATTATTATTAGTTAGTATTATTTAGGTTAGGGGCTGATTTTGCTATAAGATTATTAACTTGTAAAAGTGCTAAAGATAGCCAATTTGTTGTAAACTATTTGACTTTGATCATCAAAACAGTTTCATCATCATCATCAACAGCCTGAAGACGTTCACTGTTGAACATAGGCCTCTGCCAGAGAGCGCGACTTTGAGCAGCTGCCTCCTTCACCCAAATCAGTTAAAATAATCAAAAATAAGCAAATCTGTTTAATATTGGCAAATGTAGATTTCTTTTTATGTAAACGAATGACGTGACGAGCTAGTCGATTGCCTGGTGTTAAGCGTCACGGCCACCCATTACAGATTGCAGTGTCACTCGGAAATCAAAATTAAAGTTTCGCGTGACACTGCGCACTCCGCACGTCATCCTGAGACATCACACAGTCTAAAAAAGATTCATTCCAATATCCGAAAATACTACATTTTCAGAATCGCAGAGCCATTTTAGTAATTTCAGTTCCTAAACCTCCCAGCTCCCATTCACCCGGACAATAGTCCAGGATATCCCGTACGTCCGGGTCGCCTGAGCCGGTTCCGCACCCGGACCATTGACTCCGTCGCCGGTGCCAACTCAACCGTTAGGATAGTGAGATTAGAAGCGGATGCTCATTTACATATACCTCCAATCCAAACTAGACAATCAAAACAGTTTCTCATAAACATTTGATACCTACCCTCTTGTGTTAAAATGTTTTGTATCGCTCTCACAAGTGAAATTTGGTCGTCAGCAAGATGTCGCCAAATAATAAACAAAATAGATTTGGTCATTACAGAATTTATGAATAAGAGTGTTCATTTTTATTTGACTTTTCATAGAAGTCTTTTTGTTACCTGTTTTGAATTGAAAGACATGACGTTAAATGGTGCAAACAAGCATACGGCTTACCTGATGAGAAGTGGTCACTGTAACTTACGGACATCTGTAACACTGGGGGTGTCACTAATGCGTTTCTTACCCTGTATATAGGACTCTTTTAAAGCTAGTGCTTCATGTTACAACACGCTACAAGCTCTACGGAAAAACTACTGGCGGAAGATCATTTCATATTTTGCATGTGTACGGTAAAAAAGAACATATGAATGAATTAG
Source organism: Ennomos quercinarius (assembly GCA_910589525.2). Lineage (NCBI taxonomy): Eukaryota > Metazoa > Arthropoda > Insecta > Lepidoptera > Geometridae > Ennomos > Ennomos quercinarius. Next base: position 581,173 of record OU342496.1, read on the forward strand.
GTCGTGGGTTGTTTCCACGATACTAAAAAACCTCTTTAAAACAAACTAAATTTTCATAAGACTTCCAATTTCCAAGCTACAGTTATAGTCGTATTAACATTAACAGATGGAACAGCTGTAAGCCTGACACATTCACATCTGAAATAGTGACTAAAGTAACATTTCAAAAATACATTGTTAATCCATTAACATGTCATGGCTTCTAAATTAAAACATCGTTGTCCTTAACGTTGCATTTCCTTTCTCAGACATTCAAATGACTTTTTTGTTTGCTAGGAAAAGACAGGTTTAATCCAAAATTACTTATTTAGTAAGAGTTAAAAAAATAGGCCATTTTTTTATTTCACTACCCATATATCTTGCTTGTTATCGCTGACAATTCTGACAGCTCTACATTTTACTGAGCGAAATCCAATATTATAAAAGTAATATGTAATAAGTTCTTTTAGAATCGATCACTCGTCTGGAAGTTACTAACATCCCTTGATCAACTAGAAAAGAGTTGATGACAAACTCTTCTTAATGTTCAAACTATTGAACAAAATAATTATTTCATTGAATCATTGCTAAGAACAAAAAAAAAGAAAAACCTAAATTGGTTCTTCCGTTTGGGAACTGCAATGCCACAAACAGATAACAGATACACAAGTTAAACTAATAACACCCACCAATTGAGAGGTTAAAAAATAGCTATTGACTATTGTATCATTTTAAATACACCAAAAGAAAGTTATACACTATATTGAGACTTTCTGAATGAAGTCAAATAAATTAAATGAAAACGAAATTCCCCGAGGAAATTCTCGACTTCTAAAAAAGTCAAAGATCGTCGTTCGTATAAACAACGCAATCGATCTCGTTAATCCATCCGCGGAACTAACGACGGATCTGCCGACGAAAATAGAGGAATCGTTTGTTCGATTTAAATTTAGGATATTGCCTTTGTTTTAGATAGTTTTTAGTGTGGTTGCTTTGTGTTTATTACTTTGAAGGAGAAATTTTATTGGTCCAAGCAGAACCGAAATGTACGGTCTGATTTGGAAAGAATCAATTTGTCGTGTCCTCTAATATTTTTTCTGAGTTTGCCCGTTGTACTTGTGGTGACACAATCAACATCGCGTGCCAGCTCGCCTCGACGTGCAACGCGCGTCCATCGAAAGCGCGCATTGCGCGTGCACTGATTTGTAGTGGCTGCGCGCGAGCATATTTATAGTGTGCGAGTAGGCAGATAGATAGAAGCCGTGTAGGTGGAAGCGTGATGGGTGTAATCATGTCTTGCGCGATCACGATAGTATAGGTTAGTTAGGTGTAGCATTAATTTATGTATAAATATATGAATGGTAGAAAATAAAATTATTACGATCTTGAACTCCGAACCAGTCGTTTCTCTCACCATCTCCATAGTTCGCTCTCCGTAGGTGCGTATAGGCGTGTTGTTCGCGGCGTACAGCTGGTACTGTGATGTAGTCGGTTGGCTGTGCTTCTTATTTCTCGCCGCTAACACAGAGATGTCTGCGCCGGTATCCACTAGAAAGCGTTCTCGAGTATTGATATCGATAACGCATAGGCGGTGGCTTGCAGTGGAAACATCGACACCCGCCGCGGTCGATGTTTGCGTTAGTTTTCCAGCTTTCTTTTTGAGCACGGTGATTCACAGCGCCGGGCCTTGTCGCCGTATCGAAAATGATATCTGCATTGCCAGTCAGCATCACCCGGTTTCCGTCTTGCATCAGCTGGGGTGCGGGAACTTGAACGAAAGCGCCCGCTTGAGCTGGAAGTGCTGGAACGCCGAAATCTTCTCGTGTTGTTGTTGGCACGCATCTCTGCTATTTCGAGTGATAGTTTCTGGATTTCTTTTGAAAGTACAGCGAAGTCATTTTCTTGCAACATTATTGGAGCGTGTTCCCTTCTTCCATTTTTTTCGCAGGTCACCACTATGGAGATGGTGAGAGAAACGACTGGTTCGGAGTTCAAGATCGTAATAATTTTATTTTCTACCATTCATATATTTATACATAAATTAATGCTACACCTAACTAACCTATACTATCGTGATCGCGCAAGACATGATTACACCCATCACGCTTCCACCTACACGGCTTCTATCTATCTGCCTACTCGCACACTCTAAATATGCTCGCGCGCAGCCACTACAAATCAGTGCACGCTTTTTTTTTTTTTTTTTTTTTTTTTTTCTCATTGAAGACTCCCGCCAAGCACAGCGTTATGCATCACATCGAGACTTCGGGACCGCCTCTCTATGCACGACCGCGTCCCCTTCCGCCGGACAAATACAAGGCTGCAAAAATAGAGTTCGAGAAAATGATGGAGATAGGAATATGCCAGCCTTCTAAGAGTTCCTGGGCTAGCCCGTTGCATTTAACCTACAAGAAAGATGGCTCACTACGTGTCTGTGGCGATTACCGAAGACTCAACGCTGCGACTGTTCCAGACCGTTACCCGATACCGCGGATACAAGATTTTACATACCAGCTGCACGGCAAGAAGATATTTACAAAGCTTGACATCAAGATGGCCTATTTTTGGATACCAAATCGAAAAGAAGACATTCCAAAGACAGCCATCATAACACCGTTTGGCCTCTTCGAATTCAATTGCATGACGTTTGGCCTTCGTAACTCTGGCCAAACGTTCCAGCGGTTCATGCATGAAGTGCTGCGAGGGCTCGATGACAACGTATTCTGTTTCGTTGACGACGTGCTCATCTATTCAAGAGACGAAGAATCGCACAAGAAGCATCTGGAGCAAGTACTCGAACGCCTGAACAAATATGGCATATCGCTTAATATCACCAAATGCGAGTTCGGGAAGGAAAAAATTCAGTTTCTCGGATATGAAGTGACCGCCGAAGGAATCAAGACCACTGAAGACCGCGTGCGAGCAATTGTCAACTACCCCAAGCCACAGACAGTTCAAGAATTGAGAAGATTTCTCGGCATGGTAAACTTTTACCGCGATTGCCTTCCACGCCAAGCCGAACACCAACATGAACTCAACAAGTACCTGCACAATAGTAAGAAGAATGACAAGACATCGATCGCGTGGACAAACGAAGCGGAAAAAGCTTTCGAGAAATGCCGCCAAAGCATCCTCGAAGCCACCACTCTGACGCACCCGCTACCAAACGCTCCACTGTGCCTGATGACTGACGCGTCGGACTGTAGCCTGGGTGCCGTACTACAGCAAAAAGTCGACAATGTTTGGAAACCTCTCGCATTCTTCTCCAAAACCATGAGCGAGACACAAAGAAGATACTGCGTGTACGATCGCGAGCTCCTAGCAATGTACACAGCTGTAAAGCACCTGCGCCGGCTGATAGAAGGCAGCGAAATGATTATCTACACGGACCACAAACCGCTGTCCTACGCTCTCACTAGACCACCGACTAGTAGCGACACACCGCGGCGAGAGAGACAACTACACTACATCAGTCAATTTTGTTCGAGTATCAGATACATTGTCGGCGACAGAAATCAAGCAGCTGACGCCATGTCCCGCATCGAAGACATCGAGATAGCTTCATGTATCAATTTTTCAAAGATATCTGAAGACCGAGAAGAAGATGAAGACTTGAAGACATTAAGAGCAAATCGCAACCTGACATTTGCGAACGTAAATCTGCCAGGCGTTACTAAACCAATCGGATGTGAGACGTCAACGGGGAACTTGTGTAGGAGGCCCTTAAATAAAACAAGGTAACGATGTAAGTAAATAAAATCCACAGTCTATATTTCACACGTTTTAAATATAAATAAGATACTGCTGCTGTACAAACTATACTACACGCTATAAACTTGTGCGGTAAAATATCCTAACAACACTAAGCGATATTGTACGAATGCCGACTCAAACTCAACTGCCGAATAAAAATGAAAAACCAGCAAACGTTCCTCCTGAGCCGCCATTTTTACCGGACATCAATTCGGTCACCAATGGCAGCTCAGCAGGCCTCTCATTGGTTGAATTAATTCGTTCAGAAACCAAAACTTCAAAAGTACGTTCAAAAACACGAATTAACAAACCAACTTAACGTATACTTAAAACTCGCGTCTGTATTGTGGAGGCGCTAGCGTCGCCTGCAGTTTTATACATCAAAAAATAAAGCTGAAGTTGCCAGGCGACAACACTTGCGACCGTACCTGCCAGCGGCTTATCGTTACGAAGCTTTCAAAGCGCAACACGAAATAAGCCATCCAGGAGTGAGGACTACAAGAAAAATAATGACTTCAAAATACTTCTGGCCGTCAATAAACAAAGATGTTGGCGCTTGGACGAAGTCATGCACCGGATGTCAACGCGCGAAAATTCATCGTCACGTCGTTAGTCCCCTGGGCGAATTTCCAAAATCAACGCGGTTCGAGCACATCCACGTGGATATAGTGGGACCACTGCCTGTATCAAACGAATATCGATACATCGTCACAATCATCGATCGCACCACCAAATGGCCAGAAGCTATACCTACCCGAGACATAACAGCTGAGACCATCGCCAAAGCAATCTACGAAGGGTGGATATCTCGGTTCGGAACCCCGATCCGCGTGACATCGGACAGAGGGATGCAATTTCAATCATCCCTATACGAAGCGCTGATGAAGAAGCTCGGCGTTACGCATATTAGAACCACTGCCTATCACCCTCAAGCCAACGGACAAGTCGAAAGATGGCATCGAACCCTAAAAGCCGCCCTTATGGCTAGGGGCGCGTGCACAAGATGGAGCGACGAACTTCATACAGTACTACTCGGGCTACGAACGGCTCTACGGGAAGATACCAACTTAAGTCCAGCACAGATGACATATGGGTCAACGTTAAGAGTCCCGTCAGATTTCTTTGTACCTACAAAGTCAAAGATTGAAGATGCAGAATTTGTTCGCCGACTCACAGAGACTATGGCAGCACTAACGCCTGTGCAAAGAAGAGCAGCAACGAACAAACATCCGTTCATATACAAGGACCTAGCTACGTGCACCCATGTATTCGTACGTAACGACACCGTGCGAAGTCCGCTCAAGCCACCTTACGACGGACCATATGAAGTACTGGAGCGCAGCAGCAAATATTTTAAGCTGCAACTACCTCTACGCACGTCGAACGTCTCCATAGACCGGCTGAAACCAGCGCACCTAAGTAATGAAGACAGAGACGCCGCAACGACATGTACGGGGAACAACGGAATAAATCTGACGTCATCAACGCCATCAACCGACCAGACGTCGACACCAGCTTCAAACCCCGGACAAAAGCCATACGTCACGCGATATGGACGTACTGTGAAGCCCTGCGTGCGCTTCGCTTGAAGGGGGGTTATGTGGTGACACAATCAACATCGCGTGCCAGCTCGCCTCGACGTGCAACGCGCGTCCATCGAAAGCGCGCATTGCGCGTGCACTGATTTGTAGTGGCTGCGCGCGAGCATATTTATAGTGTGCGAGTAGGCAGATAGATAGAAGCCGTGTAGGTGGAAGCGTGATGGGTGTAATCATGTCTTGCGCGATCACGATAGTATAGGTTAGTTAGGTGTAGCATTAATTTATGTATAAATATATGAATGGTAGAAAATAAAATTATTACGATCTTGAACTCCGAACCAGTCGTTTCTCTCACCATCTCCATATACTCAACGGTACATTTATTAAAATTGTCCCCTTTGCAAAAAAACTTTGTTTTATTGGTTATCATAATAATTCATACTATGATTGTCTAATCAATATTATTATCATATTGGTGGATTTATTTTTTATTTCTTCATTTTACAGTTTCTGATAAGTATCCATGACAGAGTAATTTTAGAAATGAAAGCTTTGTTGGTGTGGTGGTTGAGCGGGTCGGCTCATAGCCCAGGAGCGGCCAGTTCGATTCTCGCGACAGGACAAGTATCTGTGTAGAGGGAAAAAGTGTAAATACTTGTTCTACGACTGGGTGTTGTATAACCATGGTCTTCTTAGTTCCTGAGTCCTTAAATACAGGGAATCCTAGTCAGGGAATCAATGAGATCGTAGGGCGTTGTTTTTTGACATCTAATAATGTCTGTGGATTGGCGCACAATTTGAAATTCTTATAAATTTTATTCGAAAGCCGTGCTATTGTTATTTCAAATTCAGTCATTTGTTTTTAGATAGTGTTTTGTTTTTTTTTGAAATTATGGTAGTTTCTGGCGCCATGGATAAACTGAAAAGTACAATTTTCGAATATGAGTTCCTACGTGGAAGTATCGCTGCGCAAACAACGCGAAACATTAATGTGTACGTGCCTAACACTGCTTGCATAAACACGGTCCAATATTGGTTCAATCGTTTTAAATCTGGAAATTTTGAGTTGAAAACGAGCCTCCCGGTCGACCGGTAACCATTGTCGATAACGACGATGTGAAGGCTATAGTGGACGCGGATCCAACTCAATCTACGGCTGAGATTGCTGCGGGCCTTGGAGTTAGTGTCAAAACAACATTGAATCACTTGCGTCAAATCGGAAAGATAAAAAAAGCTAGATAAGTGGGTGCCACACGAACTAAACGACCATAAGCGAGACTTACGCGTCGAAGCATGCATAGCACTGGTGAATCGGCATAGAAACGAGGGAATTCTAAATCGAATTGTTACCTGAAAAGTGGATCATGTACGACAACCGTAAGCATTCGTCTCAGTGGGTGGAGCCAGGTACAGCACCTAACCAGTGCGCTAAAAAAAAGATTACTCATAGGAAGTGATGGTGACTGTCTGGTGAACCAGTGCCGGACTTTTACATGACAGCTTCTTACCGAATGACACAACAGTGACGGCAGATGTTTATTGCCAAGAATTGCAAACAATGATGGAGAAGCTCGCAATTCAACAACCAAGACTGGTCATTCGCTCTTCCCCATTGCTTCTCCACGATAACGCGCGAGTTATCACTTCACGACAGACCATCGCAAAGCTACAAGAGTTACAGCTGGAAGCTCTCCGTCACCCACCGTACTCACCGGACCTTGCCCCAACAGATTTCTACTTTTTTCAAAATTTAGACAATTTTTTAAGTAAGAAAAAATTCAACACCCGAGAGGCAGTGCAAAACGCTTTCGCTGACTTCATCGCCTCCCATCCGGCAGACTTCTACAGTAAAGGGATAAACAAACTGCCATCAAAATGACAAAATTGTATAAATCATTTACCAGCCAGTTTTACCAGTTATTTTGGCGAGTACTTTGATTAGCTAAAATAAAAAAATTACAAAAAAATTTACATTTTAATATTTTCATACAAATCTCCAATTTCATAGGTAAAATGTATAAATATAGTATACTCAGTCTACAATCTCATTAAAAGAACAGCAACTAAACTAATGACAAAAACACATTCCACGGTCAGGCATCGAGCACAATTGCAGCTAATAATGCTACGTAATAGACCGTTTCCAGGATCTTCCCGGGAAGAGAGATCTTAGGGGCCATAATAGCAACGACACAATAAATTCACTACAATTTACAAGTACTTACTTTACAAGTCTTAATTTTTTTTATGTATTAAGCTTACCTATATATTTAGTGGTCAGTCTACGTCTGTCTACTCGAGGTTATAAACGCCAAAATCAAAGCAAACTGTAGTTTTGTGTTTTCTCTTATATATGTTGACCATACATAAATATATTCTTCTAGAACCATCACTTTCACATTATTAGTCCAAAGACTACCTCCAGCTGCTAACCGTTTTCTAAAGTATTTAACAGTTAAACTGTACTCGGGCACACCGACAAACCTTTATCATGGTAAAAACCGTTGTAATATTGAAGAGCAGGCTCTTTCACCATTTTTGTAATGGACTCTGTCCATTAGCGATAAATTGTCGTGTGTAGCGTCTAGACGGAGTCACTTGATCCGTAGTCGGATTTGGAGTAACATAGAGTCTGAGGAACGGCACGAATGCTATGGAATCATAACCTCCGAACCCAAAAAGAAACTAGTTGAGTTCGTAATAAAAAAAGAATGTCTAGTAAAATTCCGCTTAAACTAAACACAAAGATTACCTAGCGGTATATAAGATGAATTTCCGCAAGGAGGAAATAATTTGTTTAAGTTAAAATAAAGGTTTATAACAGAAAATAATGTTATCTAAGTACAAGATATAATTTTAATTTTCTAAATATTTAGAAGTGTTTTATTGTATACTTTAAGTAACACGTGTACCTACTTACAAGCTAAATATAACATTAGAATTTATAAATATACAATAATAAATGACAAAAACTACAAAATATAAAAACGACAACTAAAACAGAAACCTACTTTAATTGTAAGTAACATACCTGCAACTTAATTTCGTCATCAAGTCGTTCAGTTTGTTAACTGTTTCATTTACTGTATCGACTAGTTCAATGAAATTGTTAACAGGCATACACATAAGTTTATAATTGTGAACTAACGTGTTATTTACACTAGATTATTTTTTTGTAACATTTGGACCTTGTTTATGATACGAATAGCTGGTACATACAGTTTCAATTGGTGTTTTAAGTTCGATTGTTTTTAATGTTGCTTATAATTTTAGATTGTTTGAAGCGCTTATATGTAAATTAAATGTCATTGAGCCGGGATAGATACATCTAGATGCAACCCGCGGGTTCACCTGCGTTTCGCGATAGGAAGACACCTTCTAAATATCAAGTCGAGTGGTTTGGGCTATACGTTGGCTGCCAGTCAGTCAGTCAGTCACTCTAGACAAAACATTTTATGACTATAGATTATACCTACCTACCTCAACTGCGTATTCTAAGCGACAGAAATATTATCCTTATTAATTCCTTAAATTATAACTAACACAAAACGGTGACGTTGGCTAATGCTGGCGTACCACAGGGATCTACTCTATAACCGGTGTTGTTCATCCGGCACAGCAATGATAATAATATTTCAAATCAGCACCAACAAACCAGAGAACTCATTCCTGTTTCCTTCAAAATTCTTCATGCATTGATTTGTAAATCCTCCAAACCAAACGGACCATCAGATCATTCACATAATATACTTTATTTTATCACTCACATACACGTTTACTGTTTGGAAAGCGATGGTGGCCGAGCGGTAGCATTATGCGCTTCACAATCTTACGGCAACGGGTTCGGTCCTCGGCCCTGCACCAATGACTTGTTTATTAAGTTATGTGCAGTTTTTGATACCATCGCTCCGTACCTCGAAGAGCACGTTAAACCGTCGGTCCCGGTTGTCATGAGAACATCTATGGCAATCTTTACGGGTAGCCAGGCGCCTGATATAATCTGACGCCTGATCTAACCATCCCCGTTACTGGTTCCTTATGGGTTGCGAGGTCATATCGCAGTCGCTCGTGTAATTCTGGTAGCTCGCCCCTACAGGTTAGATTGGGAGCCGACCCCAATAACAAATGGAAATAGGGCAAAGACGATGATACACGTTTATTGTTTGTATGGCAATAGATATGCATCCTAGGCTTCCTAGACATAGCATATTAAATGGTTCTCTGAATAGCATTCCGCAAATGCAATGTGTGGGAGATCGCTGCAATGCAAGCTATTATTGAAATACCTACCTACTTGCTGTGAATATCGGAAGGTATAATAATGCCAGTGCTACGTTTAGTTCGCAGAACTCAACAATTATTAAAATACTACTACTTTTGATCTATTTATTATGTTCATTTCATGGAAAAACTGAAATTACTACAATCCCCTCATCAACATTTAGTAGTAATATATCTATTGGTATAACCACTACTATGTGTAAAGATTTGAAGTTTAGGTAAACGTAGCGTTGGATGCTCTGCAGCCAGGTGGAGTCACGACTTGCAGTGTGACTGGATGCAGAGCTGAGGACCGAACTCAGTGGCGTGCTACTGGAGAAGCCGTTGTCCAGCGGTTGACAAGGAGAAACTGATAATGATGATGTGTAAAATTGTATGTTGTGGATAAACGTAGGCACTATATTAATTACCAGTATATTATTGTCAACGATTTTAAATATTTTTATACAGAATGTCCTTTTTGTGACTGATATAATACTTAGAATTAGCACGTTGAAATGCCAATGGGCAGGACACATCGTCCGAAGAACAGACTACCCATGGAGAAGAAAGGTACCACGAACCAGAAGACGCAGCGTAGGCCAGCTCCCCACTAGGTGGGCTGACGTTCTGTTTAAAACCGCGGGGAGCCGATGATGCAGGAGGCAAGCAGCCGCTCAAGTTGTGCTCTGTAGGGAAGCATATGTTCATAGTTCAACAGTGGACGTCTGCAGGTTGATGATGATAATGTTCATTTTGTAATTTATTTGTCTGGCTCTCAGTGAGGCTGCCGGACCACGTCGGTAAGTCCAGGCGGCAAATGGACACAGTAACTGGGCATAGTATACTTTTGTACTTCTTGGGGTTCAAATCTAGCAATGAGTATGATGTAACGATGTTTTCCTTCACTGTCAGCTCATACTGCTGGATTTGAACCCATGACCCACAGATCAGAAGTTGCCCTCACTAACATCATTGACGAAATATTTGCCCATTCTAATATCAACTTAACTATTATTGTTCGAAAAGCTTATAACTAATGTTGACAAAATAACAATATAAATACCCCAAGACGTACAAAAATATACTGTGAAGTGTGTTCTCTGCAAATCAAATGCTCACCAGCGAATCAAAAATATAATTGAGGCTTATAACAACAGTTACACTACGTTAAGTGAATTAAATTGCCGACAGCATCCGGCGGCTGGTAAATGCAGCGAACTGTTGAGTCGTGATTGGAAAGTGACTGTAATGTAACACGGGTAAAAGCTGGAACTGTACCTTTATGTTGCCAAGAGAGCATAGTCTTTAGGGACAGGTCTTCTGGCTATGATAGATAGGCTACCAAAAACTGTTATACTCATTGGTGTGTTGTTTTCAGCCTTTTGGTATGATAAAATCGTTTTGTTTGTATATCAAACAGAGTAGCGTTTGACCAAATTTCACCTGTCATATCACTATACACTGAAGGCGGTGCCATACTACGCTTTCATAGTTGCATCTATCAATCATATTTAGGTATACGTGTATGTATAATAGCTATACACCTGCTCTAATAATTTCTCAAGAATAAAGTTGTACAAAAGTTGAATTTGTTGTACTGCAACTGCGTAAAGTCAGAGGTACAAGTGGTCACGATATCGACCAATATGAGCCCGACTATTACGGCTGCATTCTTTATGAAGCGAACTTTGCTGCCCCGGGGGTGGGCTGTTGTGAAAATTGGAAATTGTTTAACAAGGTATACAATCAAATGGGATTTGACTTATCGAAGATATTATTATATTGTTCAAATACAACCCTTAGATCACAATTTAATATTCACAGTGTCATTTTGTACAAAAATAGCTAGTACCTTTGAAACAGAAGACGTGTGCTCATTTTACGTTAATTTAAAAATCAATTAAACACTACACTTTGTTACTTTTTATTTTAAAGTTTGGTGTGTACAATATAGAGTTTATCTATCTATCTATACTGTCCTAAAGAGAAAACCTTCCAAACTCTATAAGCGATGGTAAATTTTATGTAAATGAATGCCGTCAGGTGTACGCGCACGTGCTTATGAGAAAATATCTAGATCTGTGCTTATAGTACTTTAAAAGTAACGCTTAAACATCTTACCTCGGCAATGAGTGTAGATTCGAAATCTGTTATCAAATCAAATATTTATTTTCTAGAACACAATTTACAGAGAAGATCTTAAAATAACATAATTAGACATTTTGTGTTCAGCCTGCATGCAAGCGGTGCAAATATTATAAAGAATTTTTGTTACAGTACATTAGAAATTCCTTAACACTATAAAATGTGTGTTGTAACAACCAGTCATACAATGTTTTTTTGAATATAATTATTGCTTGTTAACATTTTTATAATAATTAGATATGCAGTTATGTACTGATGCAAATATTGCAGACGTTTTTCTTGTATATATCTTTACGACAAGGAGGTTAGGTTGACATTTGTGTCGTTTAATAATTTCACTGCGTTTATGGAAAAAAAGTGAATTGGCTTTAGTGAAAATACAAATTTCTTTGATTGATTGCCAAACTTCTTTGTTAGTACAAGTAGTGTACTTACTAATAACTAGAATATCGTCCTTTTCATTTACGTTGCGTAGACTACTCTACTAGTTTAATTGGTCCCCATAGCTCTCAGTTCCAGTCAAAAGATCATTCGCCGCCACCCTGCTGTGTAGGTAATAGCTTACGAAATGACACGGATACTCCAAGAAGACAGGTCGGCACGCGACGCTTTGCATTGAGAAGGCACTACTGTATCCTAGATCTAGGGTCATTCCTGATGAGACAGTTCTCTTTATACTAGAGAAGAAGAAGCAGTAGGTATTGCCTCTTAAATTTAGAACAATATTTTACGTTGCATGGAATATAGTACAAAAACAAACACAAGTAGAAATTATTACAATTATGTATAACGACCGATTAAGTAGGAAAAAAAAATTGCAAGAAACTCAAATCAATCAAAAATTAACTTTCAAAAGTTACAATTGTAACATTTGAAAATTAGATTGATAACTAATTATTTTATTGCTATGTTTTCTACTCTCTACCAACTTTAACAGCATCCGTCACATAGCTTTAAAAATTAATATTTTTTTTTACATAATAATGCTTTACAAAAGTAAGTAGTATTATTACCTTTTCAAATCAATTAGTGATTATACGGTGCTATCATAATATTATTATTTTACTAAGTCCTGCTAGAATTCTTTTTTTTTTTATTTTTTTTTTTATCTATTTTTTTAAGGGGCTTTTAAACAGCGTTTTGCTAGAATTCTATGGTCATTTTAATGATTGTTTTTACTACTTGCTAATTTTGCTTGCTTAATTACTTGCTTGTCCTTCAAATTCTGGAATATGTCTTTATAAACAAAGATCAGGCCTAAAATATTCTTCTAGATTACCTCAAAGAAAAGCTAACTCGTATAGTGTCATGCCCCATTCAAGCGAGCCAATCTATAGTGGACCTTTATTGTCTCACTCTATAAATACATGTTTACTGGATTGCGTGTGAATACGTAATTATGACCCAGTGGCTGTCATCGCTTAGGCTTCATTCACTGTAATTGATCGGCGACATTTCGTCTAGTTGTCGTATTTTAAATGTGGAAGAAAGTAGAGATTTGGTTTAGTTGTTATTAAGAAATTAAACTCTTAACCGCCAACATTTCTATGATGACTGTTTTCAATATTTTTATTAATAGTTTTAACGACGAGAGTATAGTAAAATTTTTATAATGTTATATTTTACAATTAAAGATAAATAAATAAATATTGAATAGTAGGTAATAAGGTGGGTGGCCATGTTGCTTAACATCAGGAAACGACTAGCTCGTCACGTCATTCCTCGCATAAAAAAAAATAAGGTAACGGTTAATACTAAGTATTAAAACTTACGGTTATGTACCTATTGCTTAAACGGGCACTTACCTGAAAAGGAAATAACATTTATTAGTATTTGAATTATATTAAAAATAGGTATAACTATAAATACAGTAATTTTATTGATGAACTAAGTCTTGTAAAGTTGTTGCGGTGAAATTAACCTACGATTATGTACATTGTACAAATATACGTTAAAAAATCCTGCTCCCTTTATAAGCCATCCTAAATTATTCAACAAAAGCAAAATCAAAAACTAGCACCACCTTGCATTAGCATTTGGACACTCCATAGTAATACATTTTTCCTTTACTTTTTGACTCCCACCCATACCTACATAACCTTCACCTAATTTAACCTTTATGGTTATTATGTTAAGGCTTATTGTCCTTCGATAGATTTAATGATAAGATGCTTAAAGTGTCGCCTAAAACCATCTTTACAATTGCAATGTAGAAAACTTACAGTTCTTCCAATTTGGTGCTTATCAGGATGGGATAAGATTGTCTTGATTTTAAGATTGGAATGTTTGAATGGTAAATGTATATTGGTTTTATATGAGTAAAACACTGTAGCAAGCGAAGTGCATTGCATATTTGCCGAACTGCTTAAGCGATGCGTTCATTTATTACGTAACGCAAAGCATGGCTTTGTGATAAAGTTTTATTGATTTTCCCATGTTTTGCTTTATTTCGATGGGCTTCTTATGTTTGTTTCTAGGACTATTTGTTTTAACAATTCGTGGACTATTTTCAAGTTCTTTTGTCACATAGAATAAATTAAGTCGAGTAGTGTCTAAGGCTACAATTCATAGCTACACTTTGTTTTATGTAATCATGGATGATTTTTTAAATCAATATAAGTGCAGGTGTTCTAAATAACTACAATTCTGAACAAGCCGACTTGTTATTATTATAACAGGAATACCTAATAAAATTAATTTTGTTCGGGCCATCTTCATTGATGTTTAAGGATAGTTTAAAATTCATAAACTTTACTGTAAACTAGGTAACAAAAACAGATGCCATATTATTGCTTATTTTGTCTTTACTTGAAATTGTACTACCCTTTAAGTGAAAATGCTAATTTCTGGGGCAATGTTCAAATAACCATGAATATTTTCAAAAACAGAAACGTCGGGACAACCAGGACTGTGTCTAATTATTACGGCACATAAAGTTTTACTGCTTGGTAAATATAAGTGGAAGCTTAATTTTGGGAAGTATCTTTTGAAGTAATCTACTAAGCACTACAGTCTAGAGAATATTATGGAGTGGCCAAATTATCTAAGGTTAAAATAAATCTAAGTCGTCATAATGTTCAACAGCGTTTTTCCTCTAATGATTCCAGCAACCTAATATCAAATAAAAGATCCATAGGGTCAAGCACCGTCAAAAAAGAAATAATTTGACAAACAACAAGCGGATTTTCAGATGCTCATTGCACATGGATCCAGCTAGATGTAACCCTATTATATAAAACTGGTTCATAAATAATCTACCTCTCCTTTAACACTCGACAAAAAATACTACTAACGAATGAAGCTCATCATCACACATAACTTGCATTCAATGTGACCGAGATTCGCTACACAAGAAAATATGGGTCCATAAACAAAGTCGCAGTCGCTATCAGGGCCAGGCCCACACACACAACACACAGTTAGTTATTGTTATTTACCATGTTGGTACTGAAGCTGTCAACGACGGTAATTAAAGTAGGTTGATCTGAGAAATTACTCCTTGTTTAGTGTCCAGGACGTGTTAGGTTTGATATTAGGAGTGAATTTGGCGTGGTCAATTGATATGAATAGAATACTGTTTTGATCTTTTGTTGATTTTAAGAAAGCTTATAATATAATAAAAATTCAGCATAGCTAAAGGAATATTGGGAGTGGGTTTTTTGTTTTTTGAAATTTAGGATTTTATGTAGGCTTTGGCAGTAACAACAGTGTGGGTAAATTTCTTTATAGCGTATTTGTAAGCTCCAAAGGTTAAAACTTACTTATTGTCGATGATGCATATCTTGATGATTTTACTGATAGTGAACCATTATAACATCCTAGTGCCAATAATTTAATGTTTGTGTAACGAACAACAAGAGTCTGTTTAAAAAATTAAATAAGATTAGTGAATTCTATGTAGGTGTATGGTTTTTGATTAGAATAATTTTATAATTTTGGTGTCAGAACAAGAGAACAAACCAAATATCACACAAAGGATAAAAGCAACATTTGAGCTTTATTGAAACTAAGTTTGAAATGCTTTGGACATATTTTACCACACATTAAATGCCTAGAAGCTATAATTAGGAATAAATTAAGGTCCTTTGTCGTCTATAAATTAGAGCCGTTTGATGTACCAGCGGCGCGTCTCCTATAATTGTCTATTAATCATGATATATTCGAATTAATCACGCGTACCTTTTAATTAACATTTTCAGTACTTTCCAATAATATAATAGCTTCTAAATTAATGAGTATGCAATATTCAATAAGGAAACAAAACATAATTAAAACTTCTTGGGTACCATTATAAGAAATGAATGCTAGCGACGAAAAGAAAACAAGTGGACTACAACTGCAAACTGTTGCTATAGTAAATAGCAGATACGGAATCTGCAAGGAGATAATATTTGGGATGTAATTTATTTTATGTTGTTACCAATTATAATAACCTCAACCGCAAATAGTTCTCTAAACTTGAAATTATTATATATCAGGTTTGTTTTTAGGTTGGTTGAAAACCTAGGCTATGAAGCTATAAGTCTAACACAACTCCAAAGTCTCAAGAGCCTTCTAAGCTGCCTCACTTATTACCACAAGTTAAGGGTTCAGTCTATAATTTCGCAGAATAACTCATATGGCCTTACCTAACATACCCTCTATTAGTGAAGTACCCGCTACATCCACCCGTAACGAGTCAACTTAGAATCACTTCAGATTGGAGCTCTGAAAACGGCGAGCTATGTAGGTAAGTATAAGACAAATTTTAAATACAAAGATTATAGAATACTTCCCAGCATTTAAGCTTCTTTAATAGCATGTCACTATAATAATATTCTTCCTTTCTTAATTTCCTCATCTTTTGTAATTAATTAGCTAGTAAAATTACTGGGCAAATGAGACTTTACAACCTGATTTCACAGTCTAGTAATCTAATTACTAGACTGTGTGATGTCTCAGGATAACGTGCGCAGTGCAGTGTCACGTGAAACATTATTATTTTAAAGTTCCGAGTGGCACTGCAACTGTTATTGGCGGCCATGTCGCTTAATATCAGGTGAACGACTAGCTCGTCACGTCATTCATTCTCATAAAAAAACCCACAATAATTTACTCTTGGTTATTTATATGAGACAGCGGTATTAACAAATGCGTGGTTTCGTGTCTACTAGGGCTGAACTAGTTTTCCTAAAGGAGCTAAAAGTTGCAGGGTAATCTACTTGCATCAAGTTTTTTTTCTGGTTATACAATAAAATATATGCTACTTTTTGAGATAACTTGCACACACTAATAAATAAATATCATCCTCATCAGCCTGAAGACGTCCACTGCTGAACATAGGCCTCCCCCATAGAGCGCCACTTTGAGCGGCTGCTTGCCTTCTACATTCATCGGCTTCCCGCTGTTCCGACCAGATCGTCGGGCCACCTAGTGGGGGGCTGACCTACGCTGCGTCTTTCGGTTCGTGATCACCACTCGAGAACCTTTTTTCCCCATCGGTTGTCAGTTCTACAAGCGATGTGGCCTGCTCATTGCCACTTCAACTTGCTAATTCTAAAAGCTATGTCGGTGACTTTAGTTCTCTTGCGGATCTCCTCATTTGGGATCTTATCTCGTAAAGAGACTCCGAGCATAGCTTTCTCCATAGCTCGCTGTGCGACTTTGAGGTTACTCATAAGGCCAACAGTAAGAGAACACGTCTTAGTGCCATAAGTCATCACTGGCAACACACACTGGCTGAAAACTTCCGTTTTCAGGCTTTGCGGAATTTTAGACATAGGTAGAAGCTTGCCGAACGCTACCCAGCCGAGTTGGATTCTTCGTCCATGTTCACAGAAAGCCCTCCTTGGCGAAGTTGGACCTACCTAATTGGTAATTGGATATAAGTAAATGTGATAAGGCATAATAATTAAAAAATCGCTTTATCTGTGGCCCACTGCACAACAGGCCCGTTTCTCGCGCTAGGTAAATATTTGAAGGGCAAACAGAACCGGGAATAAACTGTGTCTATATGGGGGAGGGTATCGATCACCGTGTCACCTCACGCAACCCCAGTAAATGGTTGCTGGTGAGGGTAGGAGCTGCCATTTCTAGAATATGGGGACTGCCTAGGGATTAATTTTACTGAGACTGCTAGATTTGGTAGATTAGGTATTTGAGAAATGGTAGAAAGCCACACCAAAATTTTACTGTTAGTGTTTGGAAGATTCAAGCTGCCTTTTGAACCTAGTAGGTAGTTAAAATGAGAATAATATTAAACAAATGATGATAAAAACTAAACAACTTTAAATTTAAATACATTAAGATTGAAATAGGTACCTATTACGTTCGTTCTTTTGGAAATGTTTAAGAGTGGCAGTGACCATCTTCTGGCTATTGATAATTATAATGTTGTAATGATGATAAAAATACCTCCACCAACAAAGTGCACATAGGTACCTACTTATAATAAACCATTCAAGCTCGATCAACCGTCATCAAAAAATGTTCAGCACCGCTGGTCACAAGCAGCCTTACCTTTTCAAGAGCTCATTGAAATTCAACCACAATCATAGAATACATAGCAGTACGTGCCACAGTGCCCCCCCCCCCCCCCCCCCACGCATGCAGGTAACAAGCAAAATTGAAATTAGTTAACGAACCAAACAAAAAGTATCGGGGTGCTAATGGGTGTAAAGGTGTATGCAAATGGGAGGAGTAAATCAACTTTTTGTGAATCGTTTTTAGTATTTGCTTGTACTAATATGGTCTTCTGTGCCCCTTCTTGACTTACTAGGGGATGAGTAGCTATAGCTACTTACCATACTCGCAGATAAACGAACTTAAAAAAACACATAAAAAAACGAAATAGGTACACATTAGTTACTGCTTGAATTTTTTAAATAAATAAATAACGCCCAAAGATCACATAAGTACATAAAAAAGTAGATAAAATGTAATGATAAATTTAATGTTCCTGTGTCATTTTGTTCTTTTTAGGGTTCCGTACCCAAAGGGTAATAAACGGACCCAATTACTAAGGCTCCGCTGTCTGTCTGTCCGTCCGTCTGTCACCTGGCTGTATCTCATGAACCGTGATAGTTAAACAGTTGAAATTTTCACAGATGATGTATTTCTGTTACCGCCATAACAAAAAATACTAAAAAAACAGAATAAAATAAAGGGAGGATCCCATACAACAAACGGGGTTTGTTGTGCTCGTTTTTGTAGATAATGGTACGGAACCCTTTGTGCGCGAGTCTGACTCGCACTTGGTTGGTTATTTTTATTTTGGTACACAAACTCTTAAGTAGATAATTTTGAAAATAATACTTTCGATCCCAGATTATCTTTGTATCTTTTATATATTTTTTACGATAAAAATCGTATTGTTTTACAAAAAATCGAAATAATACCTACTGAGATAGCTGAAATAACATTCAATGTAGTATTTTCTCTTTACATCAATGCTGAATTTACATCTAAGAGCCAACCGTCTACAATATTGTGTTGTTACTGCTTAATTTTACTTTATGCATTTTACTTTAGCTGAAACTCATGAATAAAACAAACATATTCTTATTTTGAGAATTTAAATAAATATGTTCAATTACGTACGTTTGCCTTGAGTTAATACTAGTCTATCTTATACTTAAATTTAACTCATATTTTTAAACTAAAGACTAATAGTAATATACAATCTGTTATGCTATTGTCTTATACTAGTCGAATGAACATTCAGATGTTTTATAAAAGTAGGTACCAACATTAGAATGTTGATACCTACTTTTGTAATTTTTCTTGCAATATATTTATATTGAATGTTTCTTAGTTATATTACACTCTGGCGAATTCACCAGATACCTAATCCTGCGTCTATTATTAGAAGGCGTGGCGGACCCATCTCAATAGGAACTCGATCGAGAGGCGTTCCACTCCCGATTTATGTTCGTTCTCGAGGGAGCTGCTTTGTTCCTCGTAGCCCAAGATATGAGTTATTTGCTTGAGTTTCTGGATCCATTTCATCAGGCTTAATCGTTTTTATCGTCACGCTGGGATTTTTTAAGCTATGTAATTTTTCCAAGTTAAAGTTAGTGCTTTGGGATTGTAATGTTCAGTTTTTTTTGATGTTTAAGTGTGCAAACATGCATATTGTCACCGTAGCCTAAGAAAAGTATCCTCCAGAGGTGTCACTAATCCATCACTTACCTCGCAGGATTAGTCTTGCGAAGTAAGCAATGGATTAGTGATGGTGTTAGCTTCTTAATTTGTTGCTGATTGGTATGATGAGCTGAGAGATTGAAACTTGCACAAGAACGGAATGGTGTCACTAATCCATCGCTTACCTCGCAGGATTAGTCTTGCGAAGTAAGCAATAGATTAGTGATGGTGTTAGCTTCTTAATTTGTTGCTGATTGGTATGATGAGCTGAGTGATTGAAACTTGCACAAGAACGGAACAGATGGCGTGAAGGACGTGGCTTATACCCAACAGTAGGTCGACATGGGCTGAGGCTATAACAATGATGATGGTATGATATGTAGCGAACATTATCTATAGAGCGTAGACATACTAAGCTTTTGTTACTTCACTATTAAAATAAGATGTCCCAAAATACGGAGTCAATAATAATCTCAGCTATTTTCATCCAACCTTTACCTACCAGCTATTTTCTATGTATCGTCACTATTTCAGATTGAAATACATTTCAAATCTGAATAACAAAAGCTATCAAATGTAATATCAGCTCGGTCCAGTGTCTCAGGAATCGATGTTTCATAGTCGCGCGTCGCGGCGGAAACGATATCGCGCCTCATAAATCTGCCGGTCGGCGACCAATGAATAAATTGTACTGCAGAAGCGCTCAGCCAGGCGTCCACATGCAACCACAGAAGAGACCAACCGTAGATGGTTTCACGAATTATATCTAAAAACGCAGTGGTTTTGTTGCTGCTAATTATGTATACTTTTATTGTATAATCATCAACAACAGCCTGAAAACGTCCAATGCTGAATATAGGTCTTCCCATAGAGCCTTTATTAATGTAGACCTATCAATTAATACAAAAAGCCAGGAATAAAACTTCTCACGAGAACCATATTTGCTGTTTTCTTTCAATGCAAAAAAGCTCTTTTACTAACTGATAGTGGAACTACTCATGACACATGATAATAAAGTTAGTGCAATGAATCTGATACTCTGAGAATAAAATATTCAGAAAAAGATGTTACCTACGTCACTGAAGTCGTAACTACGTCTATACGGTACTCTGAAAAAATAATCGCCTGTAATCCATTCTATCCAAGTTATTCTCTGTAACGCGAAGTCCGCTCACCCATGCGTTGGTGAAGAATGGTGTTTGTAAATACGCCGCCGCAGGGTGTAAAGTCTCAATTTGTTAAATTTATTTGGAGGATGGTGTTTTATCGGTGCGTCGTTAGGGAGGAACCTAACAATGCCACGAAATTTATTGCCAGAGAAGAATTGCCATGGTGTGAAAGAGTTCTTATTTTACCAGGTCTAAACAGTTCCACGTAATATTTGTTGTTTCTCCAAATCTCATGTATCAGTGGTTTTGAATAATAAAACTCTGGCATGAGAAAACCGTAGTAATACTTTTTTTTATGCCATTGAATGACGTGACGAGCTAGTCGTTCTTGTTGTTCGTGATGTTAAGCGACACGGCCGCCCATAATAGTTGCAGTGTTACTCGGAACTTTAAAACAATAAAGTTTCGCATGACACTGCACTGCGCACGTCATCCTGAGACATCACACAGTCTAGTAATTAGATTACTAGACTGAGTGATCAGATTATAAAGTCTCATTTGCACAGTAATTTCACTAGCTACAATGCTCTTCAAACCGGAACACAGTAGTGCTTGCACACTACTGCTTGGCGGCAGAATAACTGGCAAAGCGGTGGTACCTACCTAGACGAACTTTGCAGAAAAGCCCTACCACCTAGTAAGTACCCTACCGCCTAGTAGTATTGCTATAATTGCTCTACTAATTGAGGGCACTGCAACTGTTATGGGTGGCCATGATGTTTAACATACGGCTATCTTGTTACAGATTCATTAACAGAAAAATAATTGCCCCATGGCAATAAAAATAGCACCACCATCTCTTCCTGTGATTGCTGTAAGAGTCAAGGAAATATCCAGGGAACCAATCACCAAAATGCCTGCCAAGCATGGGATTACGGCAACTCCCCCTATATAAAATACTTATATAAAAATATTTCATACAAATTGTATAGAATGTGAATACAAATACTTACAAGTCCTGACTTTTTGGAAGAAGGGTAAAAGGATTTTCTCACATATATACATTTTATGAAATGGTCCATAAAGCCATAAACATACTAGCGCGTTACGCTCAGAATAACAACTATTACTTTTAGTTTACTCAGACTTCGTCTTGGTGTTATTTTTGATATTTATATTAACT
Organism: Ennomos quercinarius; assembly: GCA_910589525.2. Classification (NCBI taxonomy): domain Eukaryota; kingdom Metazoa; phylum Arthropoda; class Insecta; order Lepidoptera; family Geometridae; genus Ennomos; species Ennomos quercinarius. Next base: position 603,267 of record OU342496.1, read on the forward strand.
ACATTCTTATAACTTTTCTATGGAAAATATGATCAAATTATAAAAAAATATATTCTGAATCGCAGTTTAGCAAAATGATTGAAAAGAGTAGAAATTAACAACGTAGAAGCCAAATAGCAAACTTCTAAGCCAGTATATCAACTAGCCATTCCAAGGCCGGCGCACACCGTGAGTCCATTACCGGATAATCTTGTATCAGCCTTGGACATAAATCATAAGCCGTATAGCCGTATTGCTCCCGGCTCGCGCCATTGTAGCCGGCTTCATTCAGCCATGAATGCAAGAGTGATTTATGCGATGATATGTACTCAGCTTTGGATGTGAATAAAGTGACTCTGCTACTGAATGAAGCGGTTAGGTTAGGATTAGCGTGCTGCAAGGTGCCGTTATTGCTCACGTTTTATATAATGTATACATACATCTTACTTTTAATGATAAAGTAGTAAAGAGTTTCTCCAATCCTCTAGCTCACACATTGATCTTATCAACTGTTCTTTTATTTCAGAACCAATGTGAAACTCAGAAAAGAAGTCAATAGTAAGAAAAAATTGGCGCTGTGGGTAAAATGTACCTACTATGATATTCTTTGGAAACTTTGCGTGTTTGCCATTACACTTATAGAACTTCCCATAATTTAAGTGAAATTTAAAATATAGCTTCGCATTTTGGCAAATTGTATTACGAAGGTTCTCTAATTCTTATCTGAAAGATATCAATTAAAAATGAAACGTCGAAATAATGACCAATCTGCAAAATTTCTTCAAATTTTACTTTATTGAATTACCTCCGATACGCACCAGATTTGCGAAGCTGGCTCGTTCTAATTAAGAAAAGAAATAAATTGGGAAAAGTCCTGGCAAATATAGATTAAAAGCCTTTATTTAATAAGGTATCAATTAATTATCGTGTCCTCAACAAAGCTGTAATCAAGTTTAAATCAGTGAAGGACCTATTACAGTTCAAAGAGAGACTATGAAGAATCTAATTAAAAATAAGACACGACATGATTAATCAAATTATATAACATTTTGAAGATAGATACAATTAAGTTTAAAATCAGTCTTTGAAAGATTTTGTATATTCAAATTGAAATCTTTTTGTTTTTATGTAGACCTTGTTTGATGCAGATCCAATTTTTTTTTCGTCTTGTGAAAGAGAAATTCAAGAATAGATCTAATAAAACAATATATCTTCTGAATTATATTTTGTTAGGGCCAGACCGTTTTAATGTTATATGAGAATAGTTTTTGTTTTTATTTAAACTATCGTAAGTAGATACAGTTATTCTTTTATTAATATGAAAAAGCAACAGAAGTCAGTCTATCTTCCAAAACAGTGATCAGCATCGGCTAAAGAAATCTATTTGAAACCCAATATTGCTGTTATTTGCCGCTCCATCAACCAGCGCTCAGCCGAATTCACATCAAACGCACAGAAATTGTTCGAGAGCCGAACGACGCGTATTTGATAGAAATAATATATTTTATACTCCCCCGCAGTTTGCACGCAATGGTGCGGAAGCTTATATGAAATGTTTGAATATAGCTTCTTCTAAATGTGCGGTTGTGACGTGGATTGGACAGAAATGATCAAAAATCGTTTTGATGACGAAAAGTGGTTCAATATTTGAAAATTTAAAACTTCCTAGTTTATGAATCAATGTTTCTAAAAGTAGTCGATGTTTTCTGAATGTAGAAGGTAATTTAGTCAATTGGTAGACCCTACTTCTAGGTCTAGATTCAGATTTAATCCTTCCAAGTATAAAATTGAATTTGATAGTACCTAATATCAAATAAAAAACAATGAGTAATTAAAATAGTTACAGATGGGCCTTCTATAAAGTTATTTAGGTACGTAGAATATGATCAATTCAACTGGCGTCCAAGTAGTTACGAATATTACGTATCGTAAAAATGAAAAAGTTACCAAAAGTCTAGCAATTTGTGGAAAAGTGTCAAAGTTAAAGAAAGTTGTAGACTTGTGGCCGTTTATGTATTTAGTTTATTGATCTCAACCAATTCTTGTTCAGAAAATGATCAAATCGTATTATATCGTCTAGTAATTGGTAATCACAATTCAACAACTATTAATGTGTATAATGTGAGATGTAAGCAGCCGGTCAAAATGAGGAGGCCTATGGTCAGCAGTGGACGTCTTCAGGCTGTTAATGGTGATATAACGTAACTCAAATGACTTGGCACAATAATAATAATATCGTGAAGCGTAACACTTGTTATACTTAATTATTGCAGAGTACTTAGTTTACTTAACTAGTACAATATAATACAACACATAAACTCTATAGTGCCAAGATATTTAACATACAAAAATGAAAATTACATAACCAGCGATTTGAATTACATTACATTATTGTAAAAATACAAAATGAACTTAAGCCATTAGAAACAGCAATTCTCGTAAAAAAGGGCCCGATATAGGAAAAACTTTCAACATTAAACACTTTGACTGAAAACAAGAAAATCAATACGAAACATCTTCTGAGCCTCTAAAAATTCTCGTACATTTCTTTTAAGCTTTTAATTTTTTCGATCCCCTCGCAGTTGTTGCTGTGATCTTTGTAATTTCCGGTGCTTTGAAAGGAGAAATAAATATTATTTATGATAATATCCTGCCGTTGGACGGAAACGCGAATTTCGCATGAGTGCCAGTCAAAACATCACGCTAAGTTTGTAAACTTAGACTAGCTAAATATGGATTGTGTGAAACTGTGATACCATAATCACAAAACAAAGAGAGTTCTTCTAAGTATCCATTTATGTGTACTTAGCTGCGTTCCGTGGTTTTACGCGCAGATGATGGTCATTCAAAAATTAAAATAAGTATATAATGTCGTTGCGACCTTATGAGAGATGGAGTAGCACTTATCTAACTCAAAATACTTATATCAATGCGAATAACAATTTTATGTGTAACGTGAGTATTTTAAATTTAAAGTTCTATTGAATATTGGTAGTTGACATCGGATTGTATGTTTCTAAATACCATGAATATAAAAAGTAAGTACTAGATGGTCATCACAGAACTAAGGACAACGTCTACAAAGCTCAAAGCTCTATGCCGGTAGTTTATGAAACGCAAGTCTCAAACCAAGAAACACACACACAACAAAAATAGTTCTATTAACTAGACTGTTACTTGTTATTGCATGTAATTACTCTCAGCTACTACAGGTTCATGGACCACTGTATGCTTACTTACATGTAAAGTAAAATGTTGAATAAGCTGGTACTAAAAAAATTGTAAAGCAACAATCATGCAAATATAAACAAAATTTAGGAAATAAAATGCGACTATAGCATGGTTGGAGAGCGTCAAATCCGGTGAGTTTGTAGATTAAAAAAATGATCTCTGCAAATCAGTCTTTTTAAACTGAAAAGTGTTGATAATGAGTGACTCTTGCTGAAACTAGTAGTTTCAAGTATAGTTAAGTCACAAACCCATTTCTCCAGACTACCTGCCAGATTGAACCATATTTATGACCCAATAAAAGTTCAATGCTGTATCTTCATGGAAAATCTCCGAAAATACCTCCAAATACATAGATATTGGCATCTCGCTTGTCGAGGGTACATATCGTATATCAGAAGGGCAGAGGCCGTCCAATTTCCGTTGGACCCTCGATTATGCCGGCCCTTTCGGCTTAAGGAAATATTTTTACTTTGAGGACATAATTTTATTGAAAAGTGAGCAGCAGAAATTGTGGTCTATGGCGAAATATGAACTTAGCTTGCCTAGTTTTAAAGCAGTTTTTTCTATGAGATATTTTTTTTTGTAAAAATTACACTCAATTTTAATTGACTACGGTTCTCATAATTTCATACGTTTGGCAATTTAAATGACCCAAAACATCAATAACTTAATTTTCATATGTTTTTGCATGCACTATTTGAAATGATTAACATAACTGTGTTTTATATACCCAACGCATTTCTCATCGAAGCCGTCATCCTTGATGGATGCATCTGCTGAACACGCAGGGTTGGCACAGTCCTCTGACCACTCGCACTGCATTAGTAACGTGACACCCCTCCCTGGCACATCCATCTTCCCGGTGTTTGCTTTGCATTAACTTGAATTGGCTGAATATTGCTGGACTCTAAGATATAGAGACGTGGATATGAATTTTATTTCACTTGATGTTAAGTAAGTGATAACAATTATATAAAAAAGTGGTGATACGCTACGCCCGGGAACTGGCTCTGATAACTGAGGCTACCGGAACACACTCATAGAGTACATAACCACTACGCTAATACACACTGTTAGGCGCTTGGTGACAGATTGTTTTTTTGAGAGCAATAACTTGCCAGACGTGCACCAAAAAATGAATGAATCTTATGATCATCATCATCAACAGTCTTGAAGACGTCTACTGCTGAACATAGGCCCACACAGAGTGCCACTTTGAGTGGCCGCTCGCCTCCTGCATCCATCGGCTCTCCGCGGTGCCCACTAGACCGTCGGTCTACCTAGTGGGAGGCCAGATTACGCTGCGCCTTCCGGTTTGTGGTTGCCACTCAAAAACCTTTCTTCTCCATGGGTTGTCAGTTCTGCAAGCGATGTGGTCTGTCCATTGCTATTTCAACTTGCTAATCCTAAGAGCTATATCGGTCACTGTAGTTCTCCTGTGGATCTTCCCATTACGGATCTTATCTCGCAGGGAAACACCGAGCATAGCTCTCTCCATAGCTCGAAAAAATACTCTACCACCATGCAAAACGACCTATAGATTACTCGGCACTTTCTTACATTTAACTTGAAATGCCATTCATACAATTTTAAGCACATGTCTCGAAATTGTACCAATTGATAGTTTGTCGTGGTTTTGGCGTAAGAATAGGACCGCCCCATCTCTTTGCGTAGAATATCCAATATATAGGCAGAAGCATTCTACTGGGTCTGTCTGTATATGCTTGCCAAGCGCGATGACTATGGCAAACCTCTAATGGATGGTCATAGTATAATCGTAAATATAGAAACTTGCCTTAGCTTCTTCTAAAGGCTGTAACTCCATACAGCTAAAGACATAAAGTAAAACTCGTCTACGACATAAAGTGTAAGCACACGCGTGTTTCGTTTGCAACGAAGGCGTTATCTAGTTTCACGCCTCATCGGACCTTTACGGTACAATGTATCGGAATATCGACTAGAAGAAACGAATATACCGCCGAGACTTTAATAAACAGCTTTTGGATGAAACAGTCAAACAGTAAAAAAAACATTATAATCATCAGCCTATATACAACTGCACATAATCATGTCATTGATCACGATCTCCAGTTCGTTGTTTTCAGTCATTAGCACTCACTATAAAAGTGGAACAGTAACTAAAATGAAGTGTTGAAGAATTTTGATTTTGTTTTGTAAAATCTACATTGAATCCTAAAAAAATTAACAACTTAATATTATTTTTGTGAAGTAGGTTAAATATGAAGCTAATAATATAAAAAAAAAACGGTAATTAAATCACGGAGCTTTTAAAGGTGGGCATCGCCTGCCCCTCTCTCGCAAACAGAGCTTCCCAAAGTTACTATGAAAACGCACGTTAGTGACGTAACATGCCAGAGAGAGTATGTATAACTATAACTACCATAGCTTAGTAATGAGGTACTATGAAGGTGAACCAACTAACGTCATTGCACTGCACGTTTGAACTGCCTCTTTCTATTCCTGTATTTAATGTTTGTAACTTTGTAATTTTTTTAGATATTTAGTTTTTGTATTTACTACTGTTTGTTTTTTGAGGTATATTATTATTTTGTGCAATAAAAAAATAGCACGACACAAGTCTATTATTTGACTTTGACTTAGACCTTGACTTTGAGTAAGTATGTTATTTCTGCAGAGCGCTAGGCGTCCTATGATACGTTGCACTTTTTTTTCGTTACACTTTGGCTCTACCAAAGACAAAAAAACACTAATGAACTAGGAAAAACAAAATTCTTCTTAAAAAATTTAAGTGCAAGAAAGCCCGAAAATCTATCTCTAGCGTCAAATTCGAATTACCACCTCCGGACCTCTGATAACTCTGTAAAGTCCATTTAGCGGGTCGCGGCTCCTCGCGTTATTTCGTTAGTTCGGATCCGATTTCATTTTATGCAAAAGCCGATCCAATTTCGTATTGGAGGGCGACCAAAGACCTTCAATCGGGATAATGCTACAGAAGAATGATCCAAATTGAATTCGCGATACTTCTCCCTTCGTTTCCTTTGCTCTGTAACATGCTATAGGTACCTATATAGGTACCAACGAAACACTATTAAGTATAAAAAATACTTTTTCATTGTAAAATGTGCTGTAATCATTCGGAATTCGGTTATGTTTAGCTTGGACAGAAGGAAAATATAGTACTTTGTTTGGATTTATCTATCTAGTCTATTTCAAGTTTAATTTTATCAGTTACAATTGTTTTATAAGTTGTCTGAACTCTGAAACGTCTCCGAAACGGTTTCTAAATTTGTGGTAGCACCCTAAGAACTTAAGATATCTCACGCTTTCACGGGCTACGACTCAGCGAAATTTTCTTGGTCGGTTAGCTTCTCTGGATTTTTATTAAATTTCTCGAGCTTCGACATTCTAGGGTCAATACCCTTGTCCTTAGGATGCGGACCGTCGAATTGTTGACGAATGTCTACATAAAGTAAAGGCCACGAGGTATGTTTCAGGTGAAATAGTTTTTTGCGAGCATTTGTATCAACGAGCTTTAAAAGCTTTAGTGTAGTAAACGTAAGTGCGTAAATTGCGTAATAATTGCGTATAACATGAGTATTGTACATTTTCTTTTTGTGTTTGCCTATTTCAGACATAATTTTGTGAAAGTCCTTTTTTGGTGGCCAGTATAACCTTGGCTTATACCGGCCGATCCACTGACAAAACACAAGCACCGTCACTTTAATGGCTACACTACTAGCTCTTGACCATCACCATCTTAAGGGTTGACAATTTAATCACGACGGCATATTATTATACCTGCTTCATTCTCTAAATTCTTCACAGTGTCATTTTATCCATTAAAAAGTCGGTAAAAGCGCACACAAGTTACTAAACAGTCGAACGTCGCATGGCTCTGGTTATATTTACCCTTATCCTCTTTGTCATCAGATTATTGCATTACAATAGCCCTCCTCTTGAATAGTTAACTTGTTACCATACAAAATATTTTGTCGCTTACCAAACTATAAGAAAGTTGTGTGTTTTGTCAATTTTTAAGCTACTAAATAGTTGCTTAGTATCGCATTTTCTTCAATTGAAACTGAGTGGTCTCATGATACAGAGGATATGAAGATGGAGCAGCATCGCTCTTCTACAGAAAGTACAGACTCATGATCAACTAAGTTCTAATCCAATCCAGACTTGAATTTTACTTTTTATGCATATGAACTATAGTCATACAATTTTATATTTTAATAATGAAGCGTATAACGTACTGAATCGGCTTATGAGATGATGACGGGCCGCAACAGTGAATTTGATATCGCTAATGAGATTAAAGGTTTCGAGTCACTCATGATGAAAAGATTTAAAGAATTACAACAATAAAAAAGCAAAAATAATAATAACACTGAATATACTTACAGGAGATTATAAAACAAGACTGTAATCTGGCACTGTGGTGTGGTAGTTGAGTAAACCGGCTCAGAGACTGCGGGTTCGATACTAGGACAGGGTATTTGTCCGTAGAAAAAAAAATACAAATACTTTATTGTGTCTGGGTGTTGTCTACAGCTTCTAAATAGAGTCCAAAATATATTTATAATCTATTATATCGTCGATGAAGTACCAATACCTCCTAACTGACATTTTGGTCCAAAATTACTTTCTTAATTCAATAGACATAAAACTCATATTCGCATGGATTGAATTAACTTCTAACCAATCAAATCAAAGAAATGTTGGTTAGAAGTTAATTCAATCCATGCGAATATGAGTTTTATGTCTATTGAATTAAGAAAGTAATTTTGGACCAAAATGTCAGTTAGGAGGTATTGGTACTTCATCGACGATATGTGATAGTTGGATAAGGGTAAAAAAAATATTTTTAGAAAAATAGGATTTAGGATACCCCACGCCGAGAATGTAGATAAAGATCAAAAGTTGGTAAAAATTAAAATACTATGATTATTCCTGACACCATCCACCAATACCACTTCTACTGGTGTTGATTCTACTGGTGTTGATTACAGATCACATCAAGCTGATGCCTAATATTGGAATATTGCAAAATTTACTGGTCCTAAAATACATGAAATTAGACCCAAACGCAAATTCTTTGATCCTAAAGGCTTCCAAGCTATCTAATATAACGAGAACAGGTCAAAAGGTTCCAAAGGTTTCCTATCATGCAACATAATATATTGTAGAAGGGTTGGGGCATATCGCATTCTACCACCTCCCTGATAAACGGAAGCCGACTTAAATAGGCTTATGAGAAGCGATGAAATCCGACGCAAAGAGGCTAAGTAGGGCCAATGATGAACGTGCGTAACAGAATCAGGGAAAAATGGGTCTTGAGAATATTTGATTGTAAAGTAGAGATTATAGCATAGGTGTAAAAAACTGGCTTAGTGCGAGTCAGGCCCACGAACAGGGGATTCTGTACACGTGTTGCGGTAAGACCAAATAACTTAACAGTGGTCGAAAACTTTTCGTGAGGCTCGAACATTTTTTTCCCCTGCTCTGTGTGTCTCTTGGCAACCAGAACAATAATTATTGTAAAGGTTGGAACCATGCTGGAATAGACCAACTCATGTAAATGATACAGCTTACTGTAGGCAGCGGCTAAGTTTCTCTTCAGTTTATTTCAACCTCAACAGTGCTGTAGTTTTCACAACATACGTCTCCCCCACAGAGCCTCACTTAAAGCAAGTTGCTGCTTGCTTCTTGCATTCATCGGCTCCGCGGAGTTTTGACCAGATCATCGATCCCACCTAGCGAGGGGCCGGCAAAGTTAACATAGATAGAGTCTTATGTCTTACGATACTAAAATTTCTTTCAAAACCTTGCTTAAAACAAATACATTTCAAAGCCCTCATTAAAATTAAATCACAATAAAACCAACAACTATTAAGGCCGGGAACAGACGTCGAGGACCCGGAGGAAATAAAAATGTTTATGACATTGTCCTTAATTTACGGGCTCCTTTAACGACGTCCGTTGGAAAGGGCTCGATCTCTAATTTCCGTGGCTTAAGTTTGGTTGAGTGGGGAAATGATTAAGATCTCGTAGTCTTCTCTTGTGTAATTATGCTAGCCTGGTACTAAGTCTGCGAATTTAAATGAAAACAAATACAAATTTCCATTCTATTAAAACACTATTGAGATTACCATAAAGTCTTTTTCTAAGTAAATGAATTACGCGACAAGTCGCTAGTCTGATGTTAACCGTTTGGTCGAGGGAGTTGTGTTTCGTAATTATTTTTTGATCTAGTTCCTTTGACACAATCTGATAGTAACTACTTTATATAAAGTAACATGTAACCTAGTACATCATAAAGAATATATTCCACATAATATATTCCGAAATATATTTCTCAATATTTCCAGTCCCGCGGAGTGACGAGAGCTAATGACCCGTGAAGAGTGAGATACAACACATTATACTGTCACGTGAATATGATATTTATGTCACCTTATCTTGAACTAAACGACACGTGGACTGTTGAGTATAACGGTCGGAATATTGCGAAGAAAATAACATAATATAACCTTAGGTAGCGTAGTGACGCTAATTCTCTGAAACTGTTCACGAATGGGACAGTTCAAAACGGCATTACGAACCGTCTTGCACGCATGCTTGATAAATTCCAGTCTCCCGAACAAGCCGATTTCCGAAAAGGCTGTATGACTATGGACCATTTCCATGCGCTACACTAGATTACACAGAATTCTAAAGAGTATAATCGGCTGTTATGCCTAGCGTTTGTAGACTATAAGAAAGCTTTTCAATTCAACCAAAATTTGGGCGGTAACTGCCCTTAAAACGATGCCAAACTGACTAAAGGCATATTTTTATTCTTTTTTTTACAATTAAATAGGTCCGCATTTGACCGCAATCTCACCTGATCGGAAGTGACGATGCGGTCTACGATGGTACATGCTTGCCTAAAAGATACCTATTCATTTGCGATTTAAAGAGCTCCAGATTGTACTTATCGGGAAACAAAGACGCTGGTAAAGTATTCCCATCCTTGGCTGCTCGGAGTATAAATGTCGAGTCGAACCGCTTTATAAACATATTAATGAAGTGTTTGTACAGCAAAACTCCGATATTTTACACACACTCGGTAGATCGACGACTTGGTGAAAACCACGGGGAGCCGATGGATGCAGAAGGCAAGCAGCCGCTCAAAGTTGCTCTCCTTGAGGGAGGCCTATGATCAGCAGTGGACGTCTTCAGACTGTTGATGAAGATGTTCAGCAAAATCCAATATATCAGTCCGCCGATAGGGCCAGAGCATGGAAGAAATCCCTTTGCGAAAGGCGTGAGACAGCTCCATATCTCACGCCTCTTTGCAATGGGATTTGGACGTTATATTCGGAACTGTTCACAAACGTCTGCAGGACGTTTTCAAGTTCTTGAACTGGAATGAACCTGGCATCAACATAAATGGTGAGGTGATCAATAAATTTTCGTTTTGCCCATGATACAGCCATAATGAGAAAGTCACTCATCCTCCTCCATGCTAAATGGCTTCAGTATAGAGTCTGCCAACAAGTTAGTCTTTTGATGAACATGGACAAGACGAAACCCATGTTCTGTAATAACTTTAAAAACTCGCTGTATACACCGTAACACGTAAATATGTGGTCTGGTCTGATCTCTGTGGAGCGAAAAGATTAATTAGCAAATATTGAAATAAGTGACCGAAAAATCAAGTCAAAATTAAGGGTAGTTATACCTCTAATTACCACTTGCTCTCCTAGAAAGCTAGTCAGCTTATTTTCTTCTTATAGAACGAAACCATGCGTTCATGTTACTCAAAAAAACTGAACTGCGACAAAGTTGATAACTTTTTAAATATTACAAGTACACGTACAGTATAACTTTTAACTGTATTATTCCGCTAAAAAGTTAAAACTCTGCAGTCACTGAACACTGCAGTTAGCTTGACTAGACAAAGGAAACTGAACAAAGTTGAACAAAATTTAATAAAAGAAGTAAATTCGACGCAGACCAGACCTCACGGTATCGAGAAAATGACCCATTCTAGGGATAGGTTACTAACGATCTTTGCATAAGAGTAGTATCCTAAAGAATAAATTGTATTTTGAACTCTGTGTTCTAGGTTATAGAGTGGATAAAGATGGTAAAAGTGAAGATGGTGGAAATGCAGAGCTTATCAGCTGTGTAAGGTTAAAGCGCTTTTGCTAATTGTCAGAAGAAACAGTCGGACGCCAAAGAATATGCAATGTTGGAAATTGTTGCTATTTTTGGAGCTTTTTTCATGTTTGCTCTAAGAATATTTGTCATTTTCGATTTTTTTTAACCCTCGACCAAACAGAGGTGTATAATAACTTGAAAGTGTGTACGATGCCTATACTCGTGAATGACACCTCGCAGTTTTACCCAAATATTACCAAATGTTTCCTGTGACAACTCTTAACTTTCTTAGATAATAAATGCTATGTTGATCTCTGTGCAAAATTTCATCCTATTCAGTTCAACTGTTTTGACATAAAAGCCACTCGCAAAATTAAACAATCGTATGTGACAACATTGATAAAAGATAATACTAGTTAATCCTTATTTTTCTAAATAATGTTGGGCATTCTTTTGCTAGGTATAGTTGGCAACACTGATTGTCACGTGATTGGCCGGGCGCGTGAATCACAAGGTAAAGCAGAACATAGATCACACTTTTTAGTGAGAGCTACGATCTATACTAAAGAATCCAGAATGACCAGAAGTTAGCGAGGTACTCCTGGTTTTATTAAGGTACAATATAGTACAGACTGTCTAACTACGTAGGTCCAACTTCGACAAAGAGGTGGCGCGAAGAATCCAACTCGGCTGGGCAGCGTTCGAGATGCTTCGTCCTATCTTTTCGTCTAAAATACCGCAGAGCCTGAAAACGAAGGTTTTCAATCAGCGTGTGTTGCCAGTGATGACTTATGGAACTGAGACATGGTCTCTTACTGTTGGCGTCATTAGTAAGCTCAAAGTCGCGCAACAAGCTATGCTGAGAGCCATGCTCGGTGTTTCTCTGCGAGATAAGCTCCGAAACGAGGAGATCCGCAGGAGAACTAATGTGACCGATATAGCTCTTAGAATTAGCAAGTTGAAATGGCAATGGGCAGGCCACATCGCTCGTAGAACTGACAACCGATGGGGAAGAAAGGTTCTCGAGTGGCAACCACGAACCGGAAGACGCAGCGTAAGCCAGCCTCCTACTCGGTGGACCGACTATCTGGTGAAAGCCGCGGGGAGCCAATTGATGCAGCTGCTCAAGGTGGCGCGCTCTGGGGGAGGCCTATGTTCAGCAGTGGACGTCTTCAGGCTGTTGATGATGATGATGATGACAATATAGTACGAATTGGTAACTTCTGCACAAACTACACCCCCCTATTCTATGTCCACCTGGTAATGCAAACAGTATCGTTATCCGCTAACGAAGCGCGCGGGGTGTGCGGGGCGGGCGGGCGGTAATTAAAGGCGTTTATCTCCGCCAGGTGGCGCTAATGGCCAGATATGGCACTGAAAAACAATTGTATTCAGCTTCGCGAGGTCATGAATGGGGTTATTTTATTGTATCTTCTAGCTTTTTGCCCGTTAACCCCTATCGCAATTGAGGGGTGATATAAGTTTATCTGTATCTATCTGTGTGTCTGTCTTCGGTCAATATTGATAAACAGAGCTTTGTTTTTCTGTTTGAATGTGACAGTAGGGTTTTTTAAATATCTATAATTTACGTTTTCTTGTATTGCAGTTTTTCGGTTCTTACTCATTTATATTGCTTGTTATTGCTAAGATATGCTAAGAAATTATTGTTAAATAGCCCAGATATAGTTTTTTGTACGCCGTATGATTAGATGGTCATGTGGCTGTTGACTTGCGCAACATAAATATTATTACTACATTTATGTAATGCTCTGTCTTCACCACTCCAGTTCATGTGAAGTACGGCCCCAAAAAATCTAATAATTTGGTACAGTCGCGCGCAGAATCGGTAATCTGAGGTACGTATAGGTGGCGCTAACTCTCGCCGAGATATGGCAACATTCCAACGAGGAAAATATTACGCAACCTTACAATGGTACGGTGGCCATGCATCTTGTTATTTAGACACATTTGGGTTCTATACTACATTATCAACGTGAGAAGAGATCTTGAGACTATTTTCTAATTTTCTTGCGAAAAACCTACGTATTTTCCGGAAATGCTAGCCACCATGCTATGTCGGTCATGGTAGCGCAAGTAAGCAACATTTCTTAAAGAATTAGTTAGGAATTTTTCTAACAGGTACATAGGAAGCCTATACACAAATCCGACTAAACAAAGTTTCACTAATAATGTTTTTAAGGAATAACGACTAAATTTGAATAAATTCATATTCAAATATTTTTTCAATATTCATTAAAAATGTGATGTACATACTAATATAATAATATATAATTTTTATTAGAATAAAAGAGATGATTTTTTTTGTCCTACTCGTACAAAAATCTTGGCCGCCAGCTCTACACAATCTTAAATTAAAAACTACTAAAATATTCTACGAATTTTTCATCTCGCATTTTTCTCGCGGAGTCAAACCACGTCGCTATTTCATAAATTATTTCTTGCAAGGCCAGGTATTCGGTCGGAACTCGAGATAGAGCCACTTTAAGGGACCCTCGAACTCTAGGAATAACGTTTGTTGGCTGACGTATGCAAATAAGAATTAAATTAAATGTAATTAAGTCAACTAATTATATTTAATTTAATTTTTATTTGACGATGAAGTCATCTAACTCCCTCCATTTGAAAAAAATGTATACCAAAAGGTTTATACATGTTTGACGCAACATGGTGCATAACTATATAAACTACCAACAAGCATGGACGTATCAACAAGTGATTTTCTTCAAAAGTACAAGAAAATTCTCGATCAAGTTAAAAAAAAGAAAACTCAAAATTCGTTCATTCGTTTGGGAGGTACAGTGCCATAGTAAGACACACAGATGCACAATACATATGTTAAATTTATAACGCCCCTGTGTTTGTTCGGGGGTAAAAAACGATAACATCAAAGTACTTAATTATTTATGACAATTCAAAGTTCTTACAGCTTTTGGTTTGCAACAAAAACGTCGTTTTGTAACCGCGGGTACTTGTATAGTATCATATTACCTGTGGAATTATATTTATTTATTATCTGTGCCGCGGGAGACATAAACATAAGCATTAATAGTGTAAGCAGGGTGTTATATTATCTTAAGGCTGATGTATACGCAGATCCACTATCTCGCTCACGCATTTCGTCATTATTCAAGATATTAAATAACTGAATGTACGCAAAATCTGGTTAAACTATATTCTCATGGATAACATTATTTAATTTCAACAAAAATTTCATGTTAATCCAAACAAGTTTTCATACATAAAAACGGGTATGAGTACAAAAAGATTTGATACCGTTGTATTTATGAAATCTTATTTGGAATAATATGATATTTTTGTTAAATTATGTAATGTTATTCGTGAGAACATGGCTTAGCCAGATTTTTCCTTCGTAAATTGAATTATTTAATATCTTCAAAAATGTAGCAATGCGTGAGCGAGACAGTGGATCCGCGAATATAAAATATATTTTTTTTAAATTATGAAAATGGATATTTAAACGCAATTTTTCAATTTTTGTTACACGTTTATTTGAAGAACTTTCAAAGCTGTTCTACAAATGTATAGATAGGTTGCGTTGTTCTCAAAAAATATTTTCTTGCCCAAACAAACCGACTATTCCTTCATATTATTTAAGTCAACACCCTCGTACCAGCTGCGTACTTCCAAACGCTACGACGTAGCAAACCTCCATAAGCGCAGATGATAGCGTAATCCTCGCAGAGGCAAAGATCACACCAGAATACATAATAAGATGCCACTCGTACGTATTCAAATAACAGCATTAATATCCTGTTCACACTATGGCACACGTTTTTGGCACAAGTTGCCAAAAATATAACCCTGTTACGATCAAAACTCTACCACTGCCCTTTGTGGTCCCGGTGTAAGAATAGGACCAAGGAACTCTTCCCGTGGGTGCCGTAAGAGCCGGCTAAAGGGATATCTAGGGAACGGGCAGCATTAAAGAGGTCGCACGAAGAATCCAACTCGGCTGGGCAGCGGCATCTTTTCGCCTAAAATACCGCAAAGCCTGAAAACTAAAGTTTTCAAACAGTGTGTGTATAGAGATCTATAGTGACCGATATAGTTTTTAGAATTAGCAAATCGAAGTGGCGGTGGGCGGCCATATCACTCGTAAAACTGACAAGCGATGGAGAAGAAAGGTTCTCGAGTGGTAACCACGAACCAAAAGACGCAGCGTGGGCCACTCCCCACTAGGTAGACCGATGACCTGGTCAGAACAGCGGGGAGCCGATGGATGCAGGATGCAAGCAGCCGCTCAAAGCGGCGCACTATGGGGGAGGCCTATATTCGGCAGTGGACGTAAAAGACCTGACGATGTCATCTTGTCAACCTGAAATCAAATTTTGTTCATGTAATTAGTGTATGAGAGCGAGTGCGACTTACTAGTAAATCGTACGGATTTTAATAATATACGCACCCTGGTTCGAATCCCTGTCATCACTAAATGATTTTCCAAATTATGTGCGGATCTTGCACTTGCTCTTAAAATAATGTAAGAAAACGTTGAAAGGAAGGAAGACTTTATTTTTAGTCAGTTTAAAGATTTGTATGTTGTCTAAATTGTAGCAATAGGATAATTCGAAGAAAAAAATCTCATAGTGCGTATCTTGATGCATACATCTTTGGAGTTGAATAAAAAAACTCAACCACTGCTGCCGGTACAAGCTCTGAAACATACCTTAGTGTGAACAAGACGTTTGTATTAAAATAATAGCATTAGCTGTCTTCAGGCATAGCGATATAAGTACCAAAGCATATTGCTTTTTGATGACGGTAATTACGTTTTTGGCGCAAAATCGCCGGGAGATAAAGCGTTTTTGAAGATGTGTACCACTTGTGCTAATGATTTTAGAAGGGCCTTAAGCGTAAATCATTGTGACAATGGCAGAAAGACTAAGTATGTGTAGCTAGTTCTTTATGAAGTTTTTTTCTTAAATTTATACAAAGAAATATAACAATTAAGCTGACGTAAAACAGATTTTAACAAGCATACATTATGCAGTCCTTGCTTGCAGAATTTTGAGTCAATATGAAGAGACAGCAATAAAAACGTGCTCCAAGATAAGCCGCATCATCACATTCCATCAGGTGACATGTTGTCAAACTTGACACCATTAAAAACATAAAAAAAAAAAATTGACTAATTTTATTATTGTTTATTAGGAGCAGCCCGCGCTCCCCGTTTGACCACCTCAGGGGTTGATAATTTCAAACCCCCTTTCGTAGCACACCTCTGCATCATAAAAAGAGAAACTCTTCCTAACATCAAGCCTTTGACGTCCAGCGGTTTGCACTGTAAGTCTCTTGTCAGTTACTCAGGATCAAGTTTGTATTAATTCTAAAACAGATATTTCAATTAAAACACGTTTACTACCCTGTAATTGAAATTGCATTGAAGTTTTCATTGGTAAATTTTCAGAAGCTTTTAGCACGGAGCAACTTACTTAATAACCTCTCAAGAGATTCCTACCCCATTAACAGCTCCTCAAATTCGAATTAATAATAAATCACTTCTGAAACTTCGCTGTTTACTACACACTAACACTAACGGAATAACTGAAATCCCCATCACTAAATACAATTAGTAACGTTAATTCCATAAGGAGCGGGTAACTAACTATTATACTAACTGATAAGTACATTACAATTTTGAAATGTATTTAAAGTGTTATCTCTGGATTAAGTTTTTCGATTGTACCTACCATCTGTGGTACAATCAAAAAACTTGATGTATTATTGAAAAATAGGATTTGACTGGTAGTATCCATTGGGAGCTACCCAGTCTTATGGGTAGGTGCTAAAAACTAAATTATTATTTGTCAGTAATTGTTTAGTTATTAGCCCGATTCCTGAAATAAAGTTTCAAAACTAGGTCTAGAATCTATCGATTCATTAGCGCACAATGGTTTTACCGATGAATAAAATGTACTCCAGCGTATAAGCTATCTCAATTCCAGATTTCATTAGAATCCGTTCTGCCGTTGCGGTGTGATGATGGAACAAACACACACACACACACACACACACACACACACACACACCCACACACACACACACACACAGACACATGACACACACATGTGATATGATTAGTGTGATTAGAGTGCGATATTATGACTCTTCCAGCAACAGTATTTCCTCCTGGGTCCTTTTCAAGTCAAGAGCGAATGGGCATCTCATGGGCAAATGTACTCCACCTTAGACAACTTCGTCACTTACCATCAGGTGAGTTGTTGTCAAACGTATGCCCATTTTAGCATATATAAAAAAATATTGTGCTAATTGAATGTTACATAGAGATTCAAAACAAAATACTGCCAATATCAATAGATACTTTTTATTCCAGAAAATAGAGATTTTCCGCAGAAAACGGTTAAATAGCTAGTAAATAGTTTTCGTATAAGCGCCATAATATTTAGTGGTGCACACCACTATCCAATCTTGAAGCAGCTCTGCAATATCCTACTCCATTACCATCTCATTCCATCATTTATTCAGACACGCTAAACGATTTCCGCTCTACTATCCCACAACTTGATTTATATGATAAATGTTTTAGTATATCGCTCAATTACTTACCAAACACTATGGAAACGTACAATTAATACTCCCCTTATAAAGGCGAGACAAGGGTGGGCTACGTAAGGAATTAAGAAATACTCCATATCAAGGAAATAATTATAATATAAAATAAAATATTTATAATAATTATACATAAATATAAGGCTCAACGAATCAGCATTGCCATTCAACGTGGCAATGCTGCCAGCATGTTGGGTACGCATCCTACCGGTAGTGCGCTGGAGCATTTAGGCTGTGTATAATAGCCGCGACACTACAGTTTAGGTCATAGCGGCTAGTATTATAGTCCAAATGTTTTTTTGTCTCTATGGAAATTTTTGCACATGTTTTATACCATTCCAGGTCTTGAACTACAGCAATTTTAGAGAATTCGAAAAAGCTGGGCCACGCTTAGCACGCAATAGCACCAAGCTATTACGGTGTGATCAATTAATGAGAATCAAGTTTATTACTATTACTGTTTGACGAACATTTGCATATAGGTAATATCTTAACAGCGATTTGGTTCCCATTTCCCATAGTACAAGCTTTACTTAGTTTGGGCCTAGATGCCCTGTGTGAAATGTCCACAATTTAGAAACCACAGAAAATTATTTTGAATGACAATTGCGCGGTGAAATTGTAACACATCAGAAAAGCAGCATAAGAGTTCTGGTGTGACTGGTAAGCTATTAATTTTATTGGTTAAACCGTCAAAAATACCAAAAAAGTAGCGTGTGTTTTGAAAAGATGTTGTTTGGAAACTTACCTTCTATACCTATAGGTACTTATTCCAAGCTTTTTGATAAAAACCCGTGAAAAACAATAAATTACAAGTAAAGTTACATGAAACGGTCAACACAGTACAATAATTTCAAAATATTGTTACATATGCACCGGACACCTAAAAGCGGTGGCGGCTGGCAATCATATTGGCATGTGATTAATGCGCGACAGAACGTTCTAGAAGCCGCGTGATCAAGATATCGAGTGTTTAAGACTTGCATTTATCATAAATGGAGCAACTTAATATTATAACTAGACTAGACCAAGAGTCGGTATACGATAATAGATTATACAGTATATTATTGCTTAAATGTATAAAAAAATCGTGTATATTACGGATTACGGTGCCATCTGGCTTCAAATTAAGCAAAACTGTCTTAAGATCATCGCGGCTAGTATATAGTTAAAGTGTTAATTAACGGGAATCAAGTATCAAATATTGTTTATTAACGGGATATGTACCATGTATAATATCCCGTTAAATTAACACTTGAGTAATGTTAGTGACCATGGAAGTTTAAAATCTTGTATTACTTCTTTTTTTGTAGTAGGTAATGTGCTAGCTAGGTATTTAGTATATTATTGTAGTAAGTAAATAGTTAAAACTATAAACGCACTACGCCAATTATAAAAAGCAAATTTTCTATTATGAGAACTATATAGATAACTGATAATAAGGTACTTAAATGCTTTTTTGTTTGTAAATAAATACAATATTCAGACAGAACAAACATCGATGTTCTACACAATGTATGTCCTGGGCGGGAATCGAACCCACAACCTAGTTTAGAAAGCAGAGCTACTACCAACTGTGCTGCAACGCCAAGCAAGGGATTACTCTCATTTTGTAAGAATACAATAAAGCGGTTCAAATGAAATTAGTCAAGGAGATCATGGTTTTGCATGAAAAAGTGAAGTAGCGATAATATAAAAACTCATATTATAACGAAATATAACGAAAAATATTTAATTAGTTCTTAGATTGCTGTATATTTGCATAAACTAAAATACAAATGGAGGTCCACAAATTTTGGACATTCCCCATTCTAAGAGCTATATCGGTCACTTTAGTTCTCCTGCGGATCACCTCATTTCGGATCTTATCTCACAGGGAAGCACCGAGTACAGCTCACTACAGTTTCAGTATAGAATACAATACGATACAACCACCAAATTAAACTACACTCAACAATTTACTTGAATTATGAGTCGAATGTAAATCGTGCCTCGAACATTTCTCAGACATTTATTCGCGGAATAACACTTATACACCAATAAGGAAATAGCATTTGTCAATGTAAACTAATATCTGGTTAAACGTGACGTAGTAATTTTATCAGTGATTGGAAATGTGATGTAAAATATTTTATTGAGGCAGATTGAGGCATTTACATTTAGAATTTGCAGGTTGATTTTTATCTATTGATTTTTTGTACAATATTCTAATAATTATTTTTCATTTTATTTATCAGAACAAAGTAATTATCATTGAAATATTTATGCAATAACAAAATAATCAAATATTATATGAGAAATCATTTTTTCGGTCATAATACAGATTTGATAAGTAAAGTTAAGATGAACTAAACAGTGATAAATGCCTCTAGAACCCTTAAAAAGAATATCAAAACATTGAAGCCATCGGAAGACTTCCCACCATGCTGGAATGGATCCGATATGACACAACTAAGAAGAAAAATGATAATATTAAATAATAACGCTCAACGACCGCATACATGACACACTGGACACTAATAACTATAGGATTCCCTACATCTAAGGAGCCCAGAAGCTACGAGGAGTATCATGCTCCTACAACACTCAGACTCAGAACAAGTATATTTGGGCTTTTTTCTGTGCTGTGTGCAACAATTTGTCCTGTCGCGAGAACCGAACCTACCAACTCCGGGTTATGAGACGACCTGTTCAACCACTACACCACGATGGCTATCAAAAAGGGCTCCCACAGTTTTAGCAATATGTTATAAATCATCATCATTCATTGACAGCCTGAAGACGTCCACTGCTGAACATAGGCCTCCCCCAGAGCACGCCACCTTGAGCGGCTGCTCGCCTCCTGCATCCATCGGCTCCCCGCGGCTTTCACCAGGTCGTCGGTAGCACCCCTTGCCCTGCCGTTACCGTGGCCGCTACCGTAGCCACGGGATAGCAGAGCTGCCGGGGACTGGGGGCCGTTTTTATTTGTGCTTGTCATTAGGGGGGGGGGGAGATTTGCCATAATCACCACGCTTGGCAGGCGGCTTGGTGATCGCAGTAGGTGAGGATTGATTATCACCAAGACCGAGGGGAACGCTGCGACCCATTCCCTGGATATTCTCTTAACCGCCTTCTACGGCACCCACGGGAAGAGATGGGGTGGTCCTATTCGTAACCGGGACCACACGGGGGGTATGTTATAAATACTCTTTAGCAATCACCAGGTATACGCAGCGCAAGACACCCGAAGCCGCAGCGTAGGCGTGCCCCCTAGGTGGACCGACGACCTGGTCGGAACCGCGGAGAGCCGATGGATGCAGGAGGCAAGCAGCCGCTCAAAGTGGTACTCTATGGGAGAGGCTTATGTTAAGCACTGGACGTCTACAGGCCGAAGAAGATGATGATGAATCACCCATATTATATCATTTTATTACAATAATAGTTTCATATCTTGGAAATATATAACACTGGTCAGGTTATGGTTACACTCGGCTACGAACTGTAAGCTTTTCAATTTAACGTATTACCGTTAAGTGAGGCCTTACTATCCGTGAAAATGTATAAAAACCCTTGGGATGGGGTAAAGGTATGTCTTGACTGAAAGCGGATTACATCAACAACAAAGACCCGTATACTATACCAAATTTCATTACTGTAGTTTAGACTATAATTCATTTTATTCAAGCAACAATTTTGTTTGTCTCGCCTCCAGGCAAAACCACTTTACTAAGTAGTTATCTATGGGCAGAGTTGCCCAAACAATGGGCCAGTCATCCCTTCATGAAAGGTCAAGGGTCATGGGTGTAGGAACATCAAGCGTAGGCACAGCAAGCAAAACCGCGGCGCAAAGTTAACTCGCGCAAAACGTTCTTGCGTGGACCGGTGTACGCGGCTTGAGTATTGTGCCTTATAAAATCGCTGTCGCTCGGTCGCCCGCGCAGTGAGACTCTGATTCCCACGGCGAATGCACGGTCGTTTGCGCTCCGCTCTGGCTACCAAAAATTACGTTTTTCTTTTTGTTGCTTATAATTTCCAACTCTTATTCTACTCTTCACCTTTCCAAACCTATTCTGTCGCGTGTGTGTGTGCATTCTATCATTCCTTTGTGAAATGTAAAATTGTATGTGGACTCGCTATACCTATAAATATACACCTGTGAGTTTAAGTGGACTGAGGACTATTATTTGCTATATATATATATATAGGACTTAGGTAGTGGATACCACATAATTGGTGACCCCGAAGAAAGAAGAAAAGGAAGATGGAACGCGGACAGAAACAAGACACAGTTTCGGACGAACCTTCCGGAAGCGGCACGAACCGTACAGTCGGCAGCGCAATGCCAGTTACAAATGTGGAAGTTTTTAAAGTTGGCGTGAAAATTCCTCAGTTCTGGCCAGAAGAACCTTCCCTGTGGTTTGCCCAAATCGAAGGTCAATTTGTCATATCGGGAATTACGTCGGACGCAACGAAGTTTTACCATGTTATTGCGCAGTTGGACCAGCAGTATGCGGCCGAGGTGAAAGATGTTATTACTTCATCACCAGCAGAAAATAAATATATAAAATTAAAAACAGAGTTGATCAAAAGACTTTCTGCGTCACAAGAGAAAAAAGTAAAACAACTTTTGATGCATGAGGAGCTTGGGGACAGAAAGCCGTCGCAGTTTCTTAGACATCTTCAGACGTTAGCTGGACCCAATGTGCCCGACTCATTTTTAAGAACGCTGTGGTCGAGTCGTTTACCTCATAATATACAGACGGTGATAGCGTCACAAGCAGATTCGCCCCTGGAGACTGTAGCGGACCTCGCGGACCGAGTCTATGATATAGTACCAGCGGCGCCAATGGCACCAGTTGTGGCCAGCACCGACTTCAACTTCAGCAACATGGCAAGGCAGATCGCAGAACTGACACGAGAGGTAGCATCATTAAAAGGTCATGTATCACGTTCCAGTAATAATGATTACAATAGGCAAGAAGCGCGTGGGGGTAGATCGCAATATTCTAACCGCAATAGAAGTCGCTCACGCTCTAACCAACGTTACCCTGATTTTTGTTGGTACCATAACCGATTCGGCAACCGAGCTACTAAATGCACGACTCCGTGCAAATTCAGTTCATCGGAAAACATGAACGGCAGCCGGAAGTAGCGGCTAACGACTGCCCCTCCATACCAGGCCGCTTATTTATTACAGACCATTTCACCAAAATGCTATTCCTCGTTGATACAGGTTCGGACCTATGCGTGTACCCTCGGTCAGCACTCAACCAAACCCGTTCCAAGACGGACTATCAGCTCTACGCTGCAAATGGCTCTGCAATGGCAACATACGGCTGGATTTACCTGCAGCTCAACATAGGTCTACGCCGAGTCTACAGCTGGAGATTCGTTGTAGCTGATGTCTCAAAAGCAATTATTGGTGCAGACTTTCTCAGACATTATAATCTGCTTGTAGATCTGAGGAACCACCGCTTGGTCGACGGCCTAACGTCACTTTCTGCTGCAGCGACACCTGAAAAGGAGGCAACTGACATCGCGTCAATAAAGGCAGTATCCGGAGACTCCGTGTATCACCAGCTGCTGCGTGAGTACCCCGATATTACCCGACCTGCTGGAACCCACCGCGAAGTCAAGCATGGAACGGTGCATCACATCCGGACAACCCCTGGCCCACCTGTCTCAAGTCGTCCCAGGAGACTCCCACCGGATAGGTTGAAGATTGCCCAAAAGGAGTTCGAGGATATGCTCGCGAACGGAACCGCCCGCAGGTCAGAAAGTCCTTGGTCATCGGCTTTACATCTCGCCCCTAAAAAGGACAACGGATGGCGACCCTGCGGGGATTACCGAGCACTGAATTCCCGAACTGTGCCGGACAAATACCCGATTAGGCATATACAAGACTTTTCACACCAGCTAATGGGTACAAAAATCTACTCAAAAATCAATTTGATAAAAGCCTATAACCAAATTCCCGTATTTCCAGATGACATCCCAAAGACGGCAATCACGACACCGTTCGGGTTATTTGAATTCCCGTTTATGACCTTTGGTCTCCGAAATGCGGCGCAGACTTTCCAACGATTCGTCGATGAAATGCTCAAAGGACTGCCATTCTGTTACGGATTTTTGGACGATATTTTGTTGTATTCCCAGGATGAGAACCAGCACCTCCAGCACCTCCGGGAGCTGTTCCAGCGCTTGGCAGACTACGGTATGCTCATAAACACAGCAAAGTGTGAGTTTGGCAAAACGCACATAACGTTTTTGGGCCACGAAGTATCGGCTGATGGCGTTCGACCTCTCCCAGATAAAGTGCAGGCGATTCGAGAGTACCCGACACCAACGACGGTAAAAGAAATGCGCCGATTCTTGGGCATGTACAACTTTTATCGCCGGTTTGTACCAGGAGCGGCCGAATTCCAGGCACCGCTAAATGGTGTACTGTCTGGACCTAAGACAAAAGGATCGCAAAGCATCACGATGACACCGGCAATGCTGGAAGCTTTTAACACCTGCAAAACCAGTCTCTCCGAGGCAGCAATGCTTGCCCACCCCGATCCAGACGCCGAGATAGCAGTATTTACTGATGCATCAGATACCTCGATCGGAGCAGCGCTGCAGCAAAAATGCGGGAACAGCTGGAAACCTCTCGCATTCTTTTCTCGACGCCTCTCATCTGCGCAAAAGAAATATAGCCCCTACGACCGTGAACTGCTGGCTGTATACGACGCAATTCGTCACTTTAGACATATGGTCGAGGCCAGACCGTTTATAGTTTTTACGGACCACAAGCCTCTGACGTTTGTTTTCTCCCACAATCGCGACAAATGCTCACCGAGACAGTTCCGATACCTGGACTATATTTCTCAATTTACGACTGACATCCGCTTCGTGAAGGGAGACCAGAATGTAGTCGCAGACGCGCTTTCGCGGATCGAGGAAGTATATGTAGCCGTGGATTATCAAGCTCTTGCAAAATCTCAAGACACAGATCCAGAACTGCAAGAACTTCTGCAATATGGCTCAGCACTTGATCTCAAACAAATCAAGGCTCCAGACTCAGATACGCACCTTTACTGCGATGTTTCAACTCCACGTCCTCGTCCGTTTGTGACAGCTGCTTTCCGAAAACCGGTATTTACATCACTGCATCAGCTAAGCCACCCAGGTGTAAAAGCGACTGCAAGATTGGTCACTGAGAGATTTATTTGGCCCGGCGCACAGAAAGATTGCCGACAATGGGCCAAGGAATGCATAGATTGCCAGAAAAATAAAGTTTTCCGGCACACCCATTCTCCCACATCTCCATTCCCAGTTCCTACCGAACGCTTTTCTCATGTCCACATGGACATAGTAGGGCCTTTACCTATTTCGTGTGGTTACAGGTACTGCCTCACGGTCATCGATCGTTACACTCGTTGGCCTGAGGCATATCCTCTGCCCGACATCACGGCGGAGACATGCGCCCGCGCCTTCATCGCTGGCTGGGTGTCTCGCTTCGGCTGCCCGCACAAGATCACCACCGACAGAGCTAAGCAGTTTGTGTGCGAGCTCTTCTGCACCATGACTGCCATCCTTGGTACTCAGCATCGACCTACCACAGCATATCATCCTTCCTGCAATGGCATGGTGGAACGCTTACACCGCCAATTGAAGGCTGCGATCATGTGCAATCAGACCTCCAGCTGGACAGAAGTACTTCCTCTAGTGCTGCTGGGTATCCGCAGCGCCTGGAAAGAAGATGTCAAGGCTTCGGCAGCGGAGCTCGTCTACGGGGAGCCCCTTCGTCTTCCCGGCGAATTCTTCACCCCCTCCAACGCATCCCACGATGTCACCGACTTTGCATCACGACTCCGTCTCCATATGGCAAAGCTGTCTCCAGAACCTGCAAGCAGACATGCACAAAAAACATTCTACATACCTAAAGATCTGGCCACCGCAGAGTACGTCTTCCTTCGACAGGACGCCGCCCGGCGCTCTCTGGAACCTCCGTACACCGGCCCCTACATGGTATTAGAAAGAGGAAACAAGACGTTTAAGCTTGCCATTGCTAATCGAGAGTCTACAGTCTCAATAGACCGGTTAAAGTCTGCTCACATGGCTCGTGATGACGCCAAGACTACTTCCAACACCAATCCACCTGCAGCTGATCCTGTTCCTGAGAGGAAGACCAGATCCGGCCGCATCGTCCGTTTCCCAGACTACTATCGCCCTCAGTAACCTTCGGTCTCAGCGGGGGAGTAGTGTAGGAACATCAAGCGTAGGCGCAGCAAGCAAAACCGCGGCGCAAAGTTAACTCGCGCAAAACGTTCTTGCGTGGACCGGTGTACGCGGCTTGAGTATTGTGCCTTATAAAATCGCTGTCGCTCGGTCGCCCGCGCAGTGAGACTCTGATTCCCACGGCGAATGCACGCTCGTTTGCGCTCCGCTCTGGCTACCAAAAATTACGTTTTTCTTTTTGTTGCTTATAATTTCCAACTCTTATTCTACTCTTCACCTTTCCAAACCTATTCTGTCGCGTGTGTGTGTGCATTCTATCATTCCTTTGTGAAATGTAAAATTGTATGTGGACTCGCTATACCTATAAATATACACCTGTGAGTTTAAGTGGACTGAGGACTATTATTTGCTATATATATATATATAGGACTTAGGTAGTGGATACCACATGGGGATGGGGGTAGATTTCACACGCTGCTGCGAAGAGTAACTTTTTAAAAGGCTCTTCAAGTCAGTTAACCTACCTATGCAAGAATTTAGTGAACTCAACCCTCTCTAAAACAAAGGGAACTTGGTCTAATACTGTTTCACTTGAACTGTTTGAATAGATACCATTACAAAAGTGACGCACAATTACACATACGTATTACAAGGCATGTTTTATTCAGCGCAGTGGCACCACGCGTCGATTCGCGGCGGTCATTACAGCCAATCAAATAAAGTGGTCACCGTCCCGCTTGGTCCCGCGCGACCTACATGGGATGCCCTGATTGTTACCTGTATACTCCAGTATATATGGACCGAGAAATGAAAAGAACTTTATAAAGACGTTTCTTTCGCTTATAAGCGAGTAGCTATACTTTTGACTTAACAAATATTGTCTTAAACACAATAGCTTGTAATTATGTGCTTTGAGTAACAGGGACTCAGCGATGCAGGGCTAGTTGTACACTTCTATTAACATCTTCAAAACTGGAACGATCGTGAACCCCTTCACAAATATAAATGAAGACAAGTAACAACTCAGACTTACTTTTATTCATATACTGCAAGGGGTACAATGTTATGTTCTTCTCGCTGTGATGATCTTGGAAGTCTTAAAAAACTATAATAGACCCAGATTAAAACATCGAAGAATGCACTCATATTATCACCATGATAGTATTTTGTATGCATAGTAATTTCATCAACACCCTAAAGACGTCCACTGTTGAGCATAGGCCTCCCCCGCAGAGCGCCAAGTTGACCAGCTGTTGGCCTTCTGGATCCATCTGCTCCCCTTGTTTTAGACCAGATCGTTGGTCTGCCTACGATGCGTCTTCCGGCTTATAGTGACCACTCGAGAACATTTGGTGTCTTCACCATCGGTTATCAGTGCAGCGATGTGACCTGCCCATTGCCATTACAACTTGCTAATTAAGTCCGGTGATTTTAGTTCTCGTTTCTTGACTGTTGTTGTTGTTGCGAGAGTATTGTTATTTGAACCTACCTGATCTACTACACCACACATCATTAAATTTTCAGGACAAGATGTACTGTTCATTAAAATGAACCATGTGTCCCGGGCGGCTTCTCCGGTTAATTTAATGTAGCAAATTGGGCCTCCCCTTGCGCGTCGCGGGAGGATTTATAGTTGGGCGACATTACCCCTTGAGGCATCCTGGTCAATGACCGGATGGGAAGGCTGATGTCATTTTGGAGGGTATTTTTAGATTGGGCCGTGATTTACCGGGCCTTTATTAAAGGCTATTTATATCCTCTTTTTTACCGACCGAAAAACTTTTATACAAGCTGATATATGTTTCATTACGAGCACGGAAAACTTGATATTGCAAATTCTAGTTAGACCTTATTTGAGTCCAGAATAGCTCAATTTTTTTAGTGATTTCGGAGAAGAACTAAAACTTCTCTTGGAAATTCCACCACTTAATGTTTTCCGAATTCGATGATGTTGTCTACACAGTAGAAAACTATGCTCGTAGGTCTTTTTTATGTTTTCGCCATATCTTCGTAGTTACAGCCACCTAAAGTGACGAATTATTGGCGTCAAAATTATGACATAGTAGTTGTAATTAGACGCAACATATTTTTGAAAAATCAAGACCCGCAAGCGTAGATTATAATCTATTCAAACGATTGACATGAAAATCAAAATAGTTTATGATTTAGAGGGTGAAAATCGTTTCGCTCGATACACTAAAATGTAGGTAAATTGGCTCACGGGCTCTATTGTCTCTATCATACGTGCGGATAGCAAAACGACGGCAATAACATTTTCAAAGAACAGGATGAACCTCTTAGAACAAAAACTGCATAGTTTAACTACAGTTGACGAAGCATAACACCACAAGTACATAACTTAAGGCATTCAAAATGAGACGGTCCCTTATCCTCTATCTTCAACACATATTAACCGTGCCAGTAAATATACCCCGTTATGACAATTCAGCAATTTCCACTTCCCCGTCTCCCGGGAGCACTTTATCCCGGTCCCGGGCCGTTCCCGGTACATTGTGTGGTATTTTAAATTCACCCCGGTCGTGTTGTGTTTACGCTGCGTTTCTGATGGCTGGATCTGATTATGTTGTGGACTAGAGCTGGAAATTGACGCGTCTGGAAACCCCGTGTGCTCTGTAAAATGTTGGAAACTGGTCGGATAAAGGTTTTTATTAGGGTTCCGTACCCAAAGGGTAAAACGGAGCCTGTTATTAAGGCTCCGCTGTCTGTCTGTCCGTCTGTCACCAGGTTGTATCTCATGAGCTGTGATAGTTAAACAGTAGAAATTTTCACAGATGATGTATTTCTGTTGCCTCTACTTATAACAAAAAATATTAAAAAAAAACCGAATATAATAAATATTCAAGGGGGCTCCCATACAACAAACGTAATTTTTTTTGGTGTTTTTAATAGATAATGGCTGGTTTTTATTTTTAATTATTCATTTTCTATTGTTTTATTGATCCCGGTCAAAATGAAAATTAGCTTTTGCTTGGTGCAAGTATGGAGCCACACTGAGCCACACACTTGCTTGTATGGGAGTCCTATGTAGTTGCGAAGAGTGCAGTTGCAAAATTTGTATAGATCAGTCATAAGTTCGGTAGCTCGTCGTGTGAAATACCAATCCATCGAACGACTCTAAAGCTGAAATATACACACATGTATGAATATAGTGTTTTTATTATGAGCCTGATTCATCACCATCATCATCATCATCATCATCAATAGCCTGAAGACGTCCACTGCTGCACATAGACCTGCCGCAGAAAGCGCCATTTTAAGCGGCTGCTCGCCTCCTGCATCCATCGGCTCCACGCGGCTTTCACCAGATCGTCGGTCCACCGAGTGGGGGGCCGGCCTACGCTGCGTCTTCCGGTTCGTGGTCCCTGATTAAAATATACCAAATGATATTAAAAATGTATGTAGAAATGCTGATTGTAAGAGTAAATCTACGACCGCAATGTATTCCATGTATATTGCTCCCCCGAGACTTGTAGTGGATGGGGGGAAGGGTGGTATTGTGCCAATGTGAGAATTGTCATAACACGTAAATTACCGTTATAAAAATGTCAGATGACAACCTGGCTTATAACTTGTAACAAAAATGCTGAGCATATAAAAAGGAAAAAAGTCAGGAAAAGTAGTCCGTAAAATTACAGTGTATAAAACAATAACAAATTAAGTACAGTGGCGTTTATATGCCAGTGCAATGTACGTTTAATAAATGTATCTGATCAATTATGTCGTTTATCGTTTTTGACATCTTTTTCTAATCATGCAGATAATGGTTTTGCTGAAATGAGATAGGTGGTGAGGATTGACCTGTTATTATCAAGTATTTTTATTTAAACGAATTACGTGACGAGCTTGTCGTTCGCCTGGTGTTAAGCGACACGGCTGCCCATTACAGATTTCAGTGTCACTCAGAACTCATTAAACACTGCGCACGCCGTCCTGAGTAATCAGATTATTAAACTGTGAGATCAGATCATAAAGCTCTACAAAGGTCGATAGAGATTAACAATAAAGTAACAGCTAACGAATGATAATCAGTTAATCACGTATCAGTTTTGTACTTTCATTATTATATGCCAAAAATCTGACTTTTAATTTAAAATCAAATCCCACAACAATGCACCAAAAAGCACGACATTAAATCCCATATTCCAATCGGGTAAACCCTGACAAACACTCTGTCGCGTCGGAATTACGTTTTTAGCGTCGCGGCGCCCCCTACTGGCGACCGGTCAGCTTATTTAGTGTTTGAGGCTTTCGATAGAGGAGTGTGAGTTGACGTAGAAATGAGCATCATGCATAAATAGTCTAAATACATAGGTTATTTAATTCAATAATTAATAAATAGGTTTATTTCTCAAAAGATTTACTTCTTAAGAACTCCATACTAAACTCCAAGAATTTAGTGAAAATAGGCTAATTTTAGCACTTTTACCCAACTAAAGAAGACTAACGGACAAATGTGGTTCATGGGGTTGGGGCCCATTTGCCCCCATTTGCCCATTAGTAACATGTTTGTATTTGTTTTTCATATTTTTTACAACCGCAGAGAAGGATGTAGAGAGGGAGACGATTAACTATTTATTGGATTCTCTAAAATGCATTTTTAACTGGTAAAGTGTCAGAACACTGCGTAACTTATGAATGAAAACTGGGCACTTCAAAAAAAAATTAGTCAAAGTCGGTTTTATCTTTTCGTCTCTTTAGGCACGTATAGTGCGAAACAAACTCAATGACGGCTGTGAAATTGGTGCGAAACGCTGCGCAATAGCAAAAACGAGAGGTGCGCGGGCAGAGGTAAGCGGTGAGCGCAGCGTGTGGGGGGCTTGCAGCACATTTCACAGTCGCCATTGAGTTTGAATCATACTCTACCTGGGTTAGTTTCTCTCACCCAACCAGCCGGACAACTCAACCCACAGTCTACCACCGCTTGTTTTATAAATCAACGGCGAGCATTGAAACCGGCGGCCGACACACGTGCCGCGTTATTTATTGCGACAAATATTGTCCCGTATTCATTTCGGTAAAAATTACCGCCAGAATACCGGCTAAATTGTTACCAAATGGAATACTCTTAGTTCAATTTGTTGACACAATCCGATTTGAGTTCTGCGTTTCAAATTAAAAGAAGAAATGCCGATAATTTTTAAACGAAAGAGCACTGGATTGATGATTTACAGACCGGTATAATTATTTCGCAACATTACGTAAAAGAAAAATAGTGGTTAATTGAAATGTATAAACCTATTCCGACCTGGCCTATGTTTAACCTATATGTGTATGTGTAAGTATAAACCTATTTTAAAGGCAGAATTTCCACTGTAGTTTTCAGTATTTTTAGGTTATTTCCCGATTTTATATTGGATTATGTTAAGTACTTAAGTATGATAAGTAAGTAAGAACTTAATACTAATAAGTGCTTAGTGTAACAATTTTAACGTTTTGGCTTAGCTCTAAGTTCACAATTGTATATAACAAATAAATAAATAAATTAGATGACATCTAAAAATATAATATCTAATAATATTTCGATTTTTTACATATTTAAACATTTAATTCGAAGAAATCAATAAGGAACAACCGTTTCTACATAGATTGAAGTAACACTTGCTCAATTAACATGTTTCTTGCTCTATCAGACACTAATAGCTCTACTACAAGCAATAAAGATAACTCTACCATTAATAACTTTACTTATAGAAAACACGTTTGTCTGAACCATACTAATATTATAAATTCGAAAATAACAGTAATGTCTGTCTCTATATTTGTTACTTTTTAACAACTAAACAGCAAAACCGATTTTGTTTAAATGTCAATTCAAATTCAAATAATTTAGTGCAAATAGGTCAATTTTAATACCATCACAAGTCAAAATTAATTTTTGATATTTAGATAGTTTAGTTTTTAGGTCTAGTTTAGTTTAGTATACTTATTATATGTTACTTAAGTTTTGAAATAAAGTACCTAAAAATTTTTGATATTGTTCTAAGCATATACAATTACAAAGTGCTTAATGTTAAATATAGCAAGCCTATAAAATAAGTTCTTTCCTACAACCTGTTGTAGGAAAGAACTTATTTTATAGGCTTGCTAAAAAAAGCTACGGATCGGAGTAGGACACCTGTGTCCTACTCCAATCCGTAGCTTTTTTTATGAGAATGAATGACGTGACGAATTAGTCGTTCACCTAATGTTAAGTGGCACGGCCGCCCATAACAGTAACAGTGTCACTCGGAAATTTATAATAATAAAGTTCGCGTGACACTGCACTGCGCACATCATCACACAGTCTAGTAATCAGATTTCTAGACTGTGAAATCAGGTCATAAAGTCTCATTTGCCCAGTAATTTCACTAGCTACAATGCCCTTCAAACCAGAACACATTAGTGCTTGCACACTACTGCTTGGCGGCAGAATAACTGGCAAAGCGGTGGTACCTACCTAGACGAACTTTGCAGAAAAGCCCTACCACCTAGTACAGCTTCGATTACATCTGTAAAGAAGCAGCTACAAGAAACTTTACAGTGGTGTCATTTCTATTTTATGTGCAATTTTAGGTAAGGAGGTAGTTTTGACAATAAACTTTAGAGTTACAAAGAAGGTACATAGTTTTGACCTTAGTCAATTTTTTTTTTAATTTATGGGCATATCATTTGACCACTGTCTCACCTGATGGAAAGTGATGACGCATTCTACGATGGTGCATGCTTACTTAAAAGATACCTGTTCACTCTCGACTTAAAGACTCTCAAATCATAGTCGGCTGGGAACAAGGACGCCAGCAAGGTGTTCAACTCATTTGTTCGCACTTTAAAGGCAAAACGCTTAGTGCGGGTTCCATTTTATGCCGTGTTTTTGGAGGAGGAGGAATAAAATCATGTAATTCCTTCACATAATTGTATTCTAAAAAGCCGTTGGCAGCAGCTAGTATAAAATATAAAGTTATTACCAGAGACTCTACCAAGAGTAATCTACTTACTCTATTTGCTCTACATAGAGCCATCTAACGCTTTCTGTATCGGAAGTAGAGACATAATACTAATTGAATTTGCCACTAAGCTCCACAGATTATGTAATAAAATAGATAAGAAACACGAATTGTCTTTGAAAGAGCCTCAAAGTGCTATAAAACTGGCATTTTATGGTTATAGAGATCATAAAGAGAGCTGATTAGGGAGCCACAGTTAAAAGTTTGATGTGGAATGATTTTAGTGGCATGGGATTTAAATATATCCTGCTTGTATGATTGATGATTCTCTGTGTATATATTTATTATCTATTTAATATAATTTTAACTATGTCATGTGGTAATTCCGTAAGTATAGTACTACCCCATCTCTACGCATGGATGCCGTAAGAACCGGCTATGGGAATATCCAGAGAATGTGTAGCAGCATTTCTCTTCGGTACAGTAAAATCTTGTGCGATCACCAAGCCGCCTGCCAAGCGTGGAGATTATGGCAAACCCCCATCTATGATAAACGTCTGAAGTGGCTTTTTATGGGGGAGCTCTGAAGTAGACGTTTTCCGGCTGGTGGTGATCTTTACACAAAAAGTAACCAATTGCTCTGACTAGGTACTACATTTTTGGTATGACAAAAAAGTACCAATTATTTGTATCAAACAAACAAAATATGATAAAATGAAAAAGTCTTTTTGGCACTAAAACCAATAAAATCACCACCATATCCCCTCCATGCCTTGTCAGTGCTATTCAAAGCTGCCCATGTTTCAAAGTCATAGTGTTCACTCCAAGTATGTTTTACTTCAGGCGAAACTGTTTACTATAACTATTTTAATTGAAAAATAGACATTAAAAATACACCCCTTTGACGGGATCACCTTTAACTATGTGAGTGGGATTGTAGTCAAGCGTGTGAAAGCAAACTAGGTTTGTCAAAAACTTGCATTAATTTTCGTACAACCCGGGATTGAAAACCGGGAGGATTCAAGTCAAGAGTGAATAAGTATTTACTTAGACAACGTGCTACACCTTCCTTCCCGTCAGGTGAGATGGCAATCAAATGCCTAGCCTAGCCTTAAAAAAAGACAGACATAGTCATATTACTAACCTCTCGACCGTCCCTTGCCGATAATCTCAGTAATTTACTTGCAGACCGAGAAAAGGCGGACCAAAACAAATTTCTGCGGCCTCTAACTACAGCGGACCCTATCTGCGGGCCCTCGTTTAATCAGCGCCAAGTGTTGACGCGATGTGGATGCA
The DNA here is from genome assembly GCA_910589525.2 of Ennomos quercinarius. Lineage (NCBI taxonomy): Eukaryota > Metazoa > Arthropoda > Insecta > Lepidoptera > Geometridae > Ennomos > Ennomos quercinarius. Next base: position 637,661 of record OU342496.1, read on the forward strand.
GATTACGTAATAGTACGGTTCAAGTCTGGACGCAGATTACGTAATAGTATTTTTTAATGAAATAAGTGGCAAACAAGCAAGCTGCCCACCTGATAGTGATCATCGCCGCCTATTATGGACAAACTATTGTAAATTTTCTATGGTTAAATAAAGATTTACTTCACATCTGCAATAATGAGGTCATTGCTGATGCGTTGTCTACCCTTAAAGCTCCCTATATACTGTAGCTATGTGTACGATGCAAGTCACATAGTCAAATAATATTCAACTTTGTACAAAATGGAAAAAGTATATCCAGTGTATATCCGCTAAAAACTCCTTTTTTAGCTGAATAACACTAGATATACTTTTTTCTTTTGTATTTAAGATGATCTTTCGCGAACCCATCATGGTGTGAATCCCACTCATCTCCAATGATTTTCCATAGTTCATGCGGAATTCGTATCAGCTCACCGGAGAATGAACACATCGCAAGGAAACCGGCAAACTCAAGAACCACGAAAATCGAAGACATGTGATTCGCCAACTCATTCCTTACCTCCAACTTGCCTAGCGTGGTGGTCCTTATTATATGACAGCACTATCTCTGTTTGAGAGAAAGCCTGTGTGCCAGCTGTGGGAATGTAATGAGATGATGATGCTAACAATCATTGTTTTGTGAATCAGCATCATAACTATTTCACTTGAAAGCTACCCTAACATCACTAACAAATAATATAAAATATATATAAAGATATGTGTAGACATTTTACACAGCGCCATCTAGCCCCAAACTAACTATGTATGCTTGTACTATGGGAATCAGATAACTGATACAATACTTAGCTACTTTTTGTTTGTAAATACATACATAGAACACAATATAACACCCAGACACAGAACCTATACCTAACCTAACCTATGTTTATCACACAAATGTTTGTCCAGGGTGGGAATCAAACCCACAGCCTAGTTCTGAAGGCAGAGCTACTACCAACTGAGCTGCCAGGCCAGTCGTTTGTAAAAAACTTAAAAATTATTTAGGAATTGGCCGCATATTTTCACTTCAACAGTTATAAGCGGAACTGCAGGCAATAACTAGCTTTAAAATGAATATCAAAATGTATCTAGTATTGCAATAGCATAACAATAGGTACCCGCACAGTCTCTCTGAAGTATTTATTCTATCTACTTATACACAAACCACAGGGTCCGCCATTTTAATCGGAAAACAGGAAATAACCGCCTTGAGCCGGTCATATCTGGATTTACCGGATCCAACCGGTTTAGCTCTCCGGGTTATGTGGAAGTGGTGTGATGTTTTCTTTGAGATATTGACGTGAGTGGGTCAGTTGAGTCTTTGGGGGCGATGGAGGTTTTATTTTGTGATAAGAGAGTGAATAATAGCAAAGATAAAATATGATGTTCTTTTGTAGATGTGATTATTTTCCGGGTATGGCCAACCTACAGACATTTATAGAGTAATCTTTGTTGAAATATCTTTGTAATATCTTTGTTTGAAATTGGCCATTTTGAAAAGGAAAAAAGGTATTGAATATTTTCCCAATTTTTTCTAAGATATACGTTGTGTTATGTTCATAATATTATTATAGTTTACATAAAACAGCTGTAAAACATAGAATGAAGTAGGTATCTATTGAAAAAATATGTCTTTGACATGAATTGCAGTCATCTAAAATATTTGTGAAAAATTTCACTATGACTTAAGGCCGTGTGTTTAAAGCAAAAGTTTTAAGTTTTTGAGGTCTAATCAGAAATTAAATGTAAAGTTCAAAAATTTGAACATTTTAGGTCATTTTCAATTTATTAATATTTATTCTGCATCGCGCAAACGATATTTTTTCCGCTTTTCGTATATAAGGAGCATCACTACAAACAACTGAGTAATGAAAGTGTGTCCTACTGGGAGAGTTACGAATTTATTATAAATATAGATGTATAGAAGAAAACTCAAACTATTTAGTTAAGTTGGATTCAGTCTCCGTTCACTTTTGTTACATTTTCTATTCAAACAATTTTTTTCAACTGATTATTTTGAATCGTCAAGTCACAACGGAACTTTAAAAAATAGTGCTTTTTTATTGATTTTGTGATTGGACTCCACCTTAAGCTGACCAAAATGGGGAAAGTTTTAATTTAAGTACACACTCAATGGTAAGTTCAGTATTTAGGTACTATACTTAAGGAGCGACAAATGGACGTTATTTATTATGACATTAATTAAGAAAGAACTAACAAGTATTTTAATAGATCATAAATTGTGCGAAAACATAACCCATATTCTGAGAGCTATAAGGAACTTCTTAGTAAATTATTCAGCATTATGATGTCCAAGTATTTGGGAAATGGGTCTTTCATTTAGCAACATAGCTTAGCTTAATTACATAAGTCGTCTACTACTGTTTAATGAGTAGGTATTAATGTCCTATCATTTGTATCTTTGAAAAAGTTCAACTGTGCACGACGTTTGTGGTTGAATTTTTCATGACAATGCCAAATTTAGAGTGATATCAATGAATCCTGGCCGCTTTAAAGGTAGGTTAGTCACAAATCACATCATCAGTCAGAAGACGTCCACCGCTGAACATCATCATTATCAGCCTGAAGTCGACTACTGTGAACATATGCTTCCCCCAGAGAGCGCCACTTTAAGCGGCTGCTCGCCTCCTGCAGATCGTTGGCCTACCTAGTGGGGGGACGGTCTACGCTGCGTCTTCCGGTTCGTGGTTGCCACTGGATAACCTTTCTTCCCCATCGATTGTCAGTTCTACGAGCGATGTGGCTTGCCCATTGCCATTTCAAATTGATAATTCTAAGAGCTATATCGGTGACTTTACTTCTCCTCATTACTCTCCCCTAGAAAATTTAAAAGCTTATTACTCCTTAATTTATTTACCGATTTTACAAACTTTTTCATTATTGCATTCATTTTTATGAAAATAATATTTAAATATTAATTTTCAATAGCAGGACACTATTTAGCCTATAGTATAATAGAAGGATACTACTCAGCCATCCTCACAGTCGTTCATGACCAAAATGTTTTGAGATCACTGTACATACTCTCTATCGGAGTCGTTGAGTTGTACTTAATACAAAAATAGACGTAAAAATAGTTTTAATTTAGGTTCCCAAGACGCTACCTTCCTTCATTATGCAGGCGGTCACACATGCTCGACGCTCAGTTCAGTTCGATAGCGAGTGCACAATTAAATATTAATGACTGCACCAGAACGAGTTTTAATTAGGCAGGGTACTGTACCCTAGATTATATTATGTAAGTGGTACATAGAGAGGATTTTAATAATAACTTTCTTTTTCTTTTGTAGAGCTCATAGCGAAGCACGACTAGCCCTTTCTAAACAATCGGTAAAGTTAAGCAACGTCCGTTGCGAAAAGTGGTATTTACAACTGAGCGCTACCGTGCTTCGTAGAGCACGTTAAGCCGTCGGTCCCGGCTGTTGTCGTAAGTCGTTAAGCCAAGTCAGAAGCCTTTGGGCAGTTTAAAAATTCTTACACCAGGGCTGACCACTTGCCTACATGAGGAGAAAAAGAATATTGTTGAAAAATAACCTTACATTAATTTAATTCCGCGTATTCCTACAAAATGCATTCAAAAGAATGTTATGTAGCATAATAAGCAGAAATAAAAAAAAACCGTGACCAAATCTGTCAGACACGATATTAAAAAACGAAAGCTTACCAGATTCTGCATGAGCGTTCCTATTGGACTTATTTATTTATTTATATTTTGATTTTTTTTAATTCCTAGGTAAAATACACTTTGTTATCAGCTCCCAATCAGACAGCAAAGATATTTAACAGCTTCAAATAAGTTTAAGGGCTTAGTATCTATTAATGATGCTGCAGCCACCGTGCCGAACCCGGTGCCGTATGATTGGAAAGCGCACATACTACCGCTCGGCCACCATCGCTTCACAAAAAAATATTTAGTACGAACTATTATTATAGACGGCCGATCCGGAAAACTGAAACTGAGTGATTTGTTTTGTCTCAGTCTGATATGGAGCCCTACAAGGCCAGCGACAAATCAGAGGCTTCCGATTTTGGAGAATGCAACAAGGCCATTCTATCTTCGTTTTGCAGAGTTGTGGTTTGGCGGCAAGACGGAGAAACTAATGTATTTGGTGCTTAGATTCTGAAAAGCAATTTGCTAAGTAGAAAACTACCAATAGAGTTATTTATGCTTAAGAAAGAATAATAATAATTGTTGCTAAGCTATGAAAATAAATTGAAGGACCTGTTAACACATTTTTAACATGAAATAAGTTATAAGATCGACTGTAGATGCAACCATTTGGTTCAATTTCATTTAAATACAAAATAAGCAATATTATTAAACTTACATACGAGATCTTCTAATTTTTTATAAGTGTTTCATATAGATTGTAAATTTTAAAGTTTAATTCGCTAAGGCGAGGTTTATTATGAAGCTGTTTTCACGACTTCATTACGTTTTTGTGGTTACAAACACTCTGAAACCAGGTCGTGAATAGTATGCTACTTTTAGAATATTTAATTAAATATTAGGCACAACATAATAACGTTTTTGTTACCCCAAGCGAAAGGAATAAAAAGTAGGCAGCCACCAGAAAACAACAAGCCCTACCTGAGGATTCCTGAGAATAAATAGCAACACCCACGCACCGCCGCGTGCCTGGTTTAATTAAAAATATAAATCTTCAGATGACTTACACCACTTACACCTACAGTTATAATTTGCCCTGTTATATAAATGCAAAAATAGCTAATTAAGTACATACCTTTTTTTAACGGGCAATGTGGCTTTATTCTTTAAACTAACTACTACAATAATAAAAACCAATAAACTAGCTACATTATCTACTACAAACAACATTTGGACTAGTAGTATACTAGCCGCGATGGCCTATAGACAGTCCAAATGCTCCAGCCCACTACCGGTAGGTAGCGTACCCAACATGCTGGCAGCATTGCCTCGTTGAATTGCAATGCTTATTCGTTGAGCCAAATAAGTGCCAGCATTTTGGTCACACGTAGCATACATAATAGCATAATTATTATGTTATATAAATCAAAATCTGTAGTTGAACTAAAGCAACGTATTTTTTAAAAACCTTGGATTGGATTTTGTTTGGTTAGAGCAAAATCTAGAAACTTGAAAAAAAAACTCAACTCTAACTAATATGTTCATATTTTTACAGCAGTTACCATAAATGTAAATGTATGAACTAAGTTACTTACCCACCTCCTGCGTAGCTCAATGTCAGAAAAGAGACAGTTAATTCATTGTATGCGCCCTAGTTGTCTCAGAATAAATCGTCCTACCCACGCATGTGTACCTACTACAACGCACTTGCTGCCAGTATCCTGGTATGTTCAATTAAAAATGCAAATGTCGCCAAGAGCCAAGTAGCGTAGGGCTTTTGTCAGTCTTGGAAATCTTAAAAAAATTGTGAATCTTGAACCTGGTTTTAAGCAAAGACATATTTTTGTGTAAACAAATAAACATGAGAAGCTCACACATCGCTCGTAGAACTGACAACTGATAGGGAGGAAAGGTTCTTGAGTGGCAAGACGCAGCGTAGGCCCACCCCTCACTAGGTGGACCGATGATCTGGTTGGTAGGGGAGGCCTATGTTTAGCAATAGACGTCTTCAGACTGTCGAGGATGATGATGAAATAGACATGGTATCAGGGGTGCTTCAAAATAATAGTCGCCGAGTTTTGATTGAAACTTGCTTTGGCAGAATTCACCGGCTTATTTCAATAATATTTGGAAGAAACATTTGGTTCGAATATAAGGAAAATCAGTTAAAAGGGTTGCCACGCTACATGATCGTATAAGGCCCGAGTTTGGTACTTTAATAAATAATACCAATTGTTCTTCGATCCTGATGGAAGCAATTGTTGCATAAAGTTTGTGCTCGAGAGTTCTACTGTTCGCAGAACTACTATTTTTATAATGTTGTCCAGGATTTTATGTAATTGGTTTTATATCTTGCAGTCTTCCTTCTTGGTGAGGTCACGTAAGTAAACAGTTCATCCCGGCAATTATTGCCGGACAAACAGATTGGCCCCGTGTTTACAGTAGATAATTGACTCGACTTTTATGGTTAGGGGTGGTTTTGTGATAGGGGTGGTGCAGTGATAATGTTAACGTCTTGTTTTATCAGAGTTTTAAGAGTAACTGATAACGATTATAATGTTCTTGCTTGAGTTCGGTATTTTTAAAGCTATTGTTTATGTAAGGCATCTATCATTTTGAATTTAGTGATTAGATCAGTTTTTGGCAAATAAATACTGGATAAGTACCTAATTAAAAGAATGAAATAGAATCATTTTCTTATTAGAAAATGTACGCGATAAAAAAGGGTTAAGTCGCGAAACGAATTTTATCCTTAGTTATATAACTATTTGACGTTTTTATCATAATACGAGGTAAATTCAAAGAACCTAAAGAAATATTAAATTGGAATAAGTTAAAGAACTTTTCAATTTTCGAAACGTTATTGTAATTATGACTCCGTGGCTTAATCTTTTGAGGAATTTAAAGGAGCCTTTAACAGAATCATTGCAAATCACCATTGTAACATTTTTTTTTCTTTACGAAGCGTGGAGAATTTTTTATCTTATGCAAAATGAATTTAAAAAAAAATAATATGTCAAGGACACTTCATAACCATCAAAACAATAAAAATACTCAACTAAACTCTTTCTAAAGGACAACAAAAGCTGTAACGTTATAGTAGCTCATTGTCCCGCGCTCGTTCGAGAGGAGTCGTGTTACATCGTTTGTAATAATGAATGTGTTTTATGATAGGTATAAAATTCGAGCCGGCACAATAGGCGGCGGTTTATACATGGAGTGCTGAATAAAATAGGAAAGTAGGTAGGCTACAAACATTTAAAAATATGTATTTTATTGTTTTAAATGAAAATACGATATGATTACGTTATGATTTATGTTTATGCTCACCAAAATGTGGGTCCGGCCTACGCTGCGTCTTCCAGTTCGTGGTCGCCACTCGAGAACCTTTCTTCCCCATCCGTTGTCAGTTCTACGAGATGTGGCCTGCCCATTGCCATTTCAACTTGCTAATTCTAAGAGCTATATCGGTCACTTTGGTGGAGAACCATAGTGACGGATGGTCCTATGGACCTCTTCATTTCGGCCCCCAGTCAGATGGACCAACGAACTGGTTAAAATTGTGGGGAGCCGATGGATGCAGGAGGTAAGCAGCCGCTCTAAGTAGCGTTCTGTGGGGGAAGCCTATGTTCAGCAGTGGACTTCTTCAGCCTGTTGATGATGACGATGATGGCTGTTGGTGACCCAGTTATTCAGAGTGGTGGATTACGGCCTACACTATCTCCCTGTGAGAGAAGGCTAGTGTACCAGCAGTGGAAACATATTGCGCTGAGAAAGACGATAATTAAAAAAAAATCAAGGTAAAAAAAGAAAACCTATAGACACTTCTGTGTCAGAGTATGAAAATATACCTAATTGAAAAATTCGTTCAAAAATTGTTGTTTGAATTTTAGTAAGGTCCTATGTAATTTTTTATTCAATAGCATTCCAAAACAGCTGTGTTTATTCATACATAGAAAGTGTGGTGGGCGGTAATGATTTCGTAATAAAATTGGATACCTTTACAATCCTAGCATACTGCGCTATAAATACCAATGAAATGCTCACTCACTTTTACATAAACGTAAATTTGAAATGGACTTGAAAGGAAAAACGTTTCTCATCATTGACTTCTATGTCTATTGAATTTTTATATCAATTGATAAATTTTTTACCTGCGGCTACTTAAAGAACATTTTAGAAAGTGAAGAACCAAATTAAAGAAATCAGGGAAAAATATAAGGCACAAAATACTCTACTGCTGAACATAGGCCTCCCTCATAAAACGCTATTAGACGCTTATCATATGAGGGTTTTCCATTATCACCATAGTTATTACGATTTATTCAATTTCCTAATAAAATAAGGATTCTGATAAAATCCAGTTTTTACTCCTACCCCACTCATAACTAACAAGAGACTGAAAAAACAACTAATATTTATGTTCGCTGTTTAATCTCTCTAAATAATGGTAGATCCTCTATAGGTTGAGAGCAGCCGAGGCATACGTGACGTCATTATTATTCTTCACAAACAAAACGCAGTTCAAAAATCCATCAAAGTGTCATCAGCAAAGTTGCCGCGACACGTGTACTGAAGCGTATTTTATTCGACAAAATATAAAAAAACAACGAGCAAGTGGGCATCGAACAAAAATTATGCAGGGTTCCGTAGGTGCTAAAGTTTTTGTCATGAAAGTACAAGGAACGTTCTCACAGCCCGCACTAAGATCCTTAGAGGTTATAATGTAACGTACAACCACAGACCTAGAGTATTTTTGATACTCGCACTTTGGTACTCGTGGTTTTTCGGACCCGTTGCGAATCATATTGTAGGAGCGACAAGTTTTAATCAAGTCCACTCTCTCTGAGAGGAAAAAAAATAAAGAACTTATTGTAGTATACTGTTGTGTGTCACGCATAAACGTATATTCTTTCTTTTTTTTATTTCCGGTATGTCATTATTTTGAAAAGTATGTGGTCATAGGTGTCAGCGCGGTTTCTTCTCACGAAAAAGCGAGTTTTGTGGTCATGGAGACAACGGTAGTTGAAAACAGCCAATATTCCCAAGGATCTCCAAAAAAACTTAAATAGACGTCGCATAAGTTTACGCGGAGTTTGTATGAAGTTGTATGGAGGAGTTGGGAATTGTTCGCGGGGCTTGGAAATAGGCGGCCAATAAATCGATTATGGGTCGCGAGGGGTGTTTCGAAGATTTACAACGTCAAAACGCCATGAGGATATGTTGAAGAAAAGGTTTGGTAGTTTTTGAAAGTTAGCATGTAGATTGTAGGTACTGGAAAGAAATTGTGACTTTTTTAAGAGAAAGAGAATGATTTGTTTTCATTCCAACGACATAATTTGCCTCAATATTTTTTTAGTTTATAACGTCCGCTATATTGGATCTAGTGCGACGATTCATAATTATTATATCCTATCACTCGGGATGTTAAGACGCATCAAGTCATTCCTCTTGCCTCCATACGTTACACTCACGGATCCGTTAATGAATAACAGTTTGTGCCTACTATACATAGGTACTAGGAGAGCAGTAACTTGTAGGAGGTAACACTACACTTATTTCGTCGACAATATCCTCATTAAAACGTGTTTTAGCAGCGTTTATCGATTGTTTTACGTTCAACTCTTTGATTGGGATCAGATTGTGGTATCTGGTGGTATCAGTTGCAAAAAATAATAGGTGGGATCCGTGGCACCTACCCGTTTGAAGGCCCAACTTTGCATCGCCACTAAAAACTCGATAAAAATCCAAGACCATAAAACTAGAAACTCAAGTTTTAGTTAAAAACAATATTTCATACTTGCTCTACTTTCTTCCTTAAAGGCGGTAGCGTCACGTACCACGTCTACTTAAAGCCAAACTACTTTTCCTGTTAAGAAATTTTATTTTTAGCATGAAACTTTTATCAAAACGCAGCGCAACTTCCAAGGCTGGAGTTCAGCACGCTGCAGCCATATTCATGAAGCTAAATAGTCTCGGAGCTAGTGCCCGTTTCAGTCACGGTTAAAAGCTGCGCCATTCAAAAATTCTGAAACAAGTGGGCATTTCTCTCGCATTACACTTTAAGCATAGTGGTCGGAATAAGTAAGGGTTTCATCAGATTCATTTGAGCTCATGCACCAATAATTGAAAATAAAATAAATAAACAACAAAAATACACACATCATCAGCTGGAAGACGTCTACTGCTGAACATAGGCCTCCCCCATAAAACGCCACTTTGGGCGCTTATCATAGGGGATCTGCCATAATCACCACGCTTGGCAGGCGGCTTGGTGATCGCTAAAAATTTCAATGTACCGAGGTAAATGCTGCTGCCCATTCCCTGGATATTCCCTTAGCCGGGACTACACGGCAACAAAAATACGATTCGCAGCAATTTTAAAATCATTTCGTACTTGATTATGTATCTACCTACTTGGTTTTTTTTATCAAGCTTTTCATTACGTATGGCCAAATGGTTACTTTATAAAACAAAGAGGTATACACGTAAAGTTTCCAGAAACAAAAATATGCTATATACCTGAAACTGCAGGTGAAATCACAGATTTTTTTTAGTTTGGGGCTAGATGGCGCTGTGTGAAATGTCCACACATATTTATTTATTTATTTTTTATTTTAATGTTAATGAATGACGTGACGAGCTGGTCGTTCACCTGGTGTTAACCGTCACGGCTACCCATAACAGGAACCCACTAGCCCCTAGTCTAAGCGAAGAGGAAAAAATGTCAGTCTCGTCGCGGCTATAAAGTGCACCTGACGCCGCATCGCGAGTTAGCGCCAACTTTTATATCACACAAGTTTTTTTAGGAGAACCTTGCTATTGTTGGGCCGTGATTCGCGTTAATGTCAGTGAGTTAGATCTTTTGGCATATAAGTACAAGATATATAAACCTTGCCACTGAAAGTATAAATCCGAATCAGGTTTAGAGGCAGAACTTAGGAAAAGCTTATATTGTTTTTTTAATATTTAGTTACTTATGGGATCTTTACCGTAATTGGAATCATTTTTGAGTCTCCAATATTTCAGCACATAGGATTACATGGACTATGTTCACGAGTAGACTGAAGAATGCGGGTGGATAATAAATGTTAAGGCACATCAATTATCACCCAATATGGTACATGTAACTGTGTCAAATTAATGTAGAGAATTAAGAAATTATTCCAATCACGGTACAGACCCCGTAAGTATTACTGAAGTTGTATTGAACAACCCTGAAAGTATAGTTTTTTTAAATCTATATGAATGACTTGACGAGCTAGTCGTTCCCTGATGTTAAGCGTCACGGCTGCCCATAACAGATTGCAGTATCACACTGAACTCTAAATTAATACAGTTTTGCGTGATACTGCACTGTACACATCATCCTGAGACTACACACAGTCTAATAATAAGATAACTAGACTGAACAGTAAACAGTAGTAAACAGTGTTTATTTAGGTAAGCATATATTCTGTAGTAGTACTGGAAGACTAGAGCGATGATATGATGATGATGTCAAGTTAAATTACAACATGCCTTTTTTAATTTAACCGCTCAAATTGGGCAAATGCAACCACCGTAACAAGAGTACCGAGCTGACAATATAAGGGCGACGGAGCTTCCTCAACACATGTCGAGAAGATTTATCTCCCAAACAATAACTTTGCCCAAATTACACAAGAGATTTCTCCCTGACTTTTACTGCATTTCCTTGTCTAATATTATAAAAATTATATGTAATCAGATGATATTCGATGTTATCAAAACATGTACCTAATTAAACCATACCTTCGAAATTTAATCTTATTCGGATATCAGACAGTAATGCAATTTTGTTGAAGGCAACTTTGAAAATACACCAATTCTTCCTTTATGTTTATACTTTGCCGGGTTCCTCAGGATGTTTTCCTTTTACAGCCATTGTAAGAGCGAGTGCAAAGTCTCTACACACCTTGAACATCGGTGCAGATGAGTGACACAATAAGTGAGAAAAACAGGAACTATTTATGCAGATAAGCACCATTTAACTATGCCTTCAATATAAAAAATTGCCCTTGGTCTGTTTTAACGAAACTTAAACCATTGAAGGGTTGGTGGACGCAGTCTGGGTACATTTGGACCGATGCCACGCGCTGGTCTGTTTGGACAGAAAACTGTAAAATGGTGCGGATTCAACCTTTGCACTGAAAAAAGGACTGAACATTTGATATTTTACGGTATTTAAACGGTATTAAAGAATGATTATTTAATTAAGGTTTGCCTTTTTTTATTTTTCATGCAAATAGCTTAAAAAAATAACTGGTGTCTGTACAAAAACTTTTAATAATAGTAAAATTGTTTATATTATTATTTTTAGTACTTATATTATTTTTTTCTAGTATTTTTGTATTGTATTTTATAACAATATTGTAAGACAACATAATTATTCCCAAAAAAAATAATAAATGAGTGAATAATAAAATTATAAGAAGTATGTAAAAATCTCTATCCGAACAGTCAACCAGCCGCCAGTCAGAAAGCCGCGAATTTTACAAGATAATCTTTAATTTCGGTTTCCACCATACTTACTTAAATCTGTACATACAATTATTAATTACTGGGCAAATAAGACCATATGATCTGATCACTCAGTCTAGTAATCTGATTAATAGACTGTGTGATGTCTCAGGATGACGTGCGCAGTGCAGTGTCACGCGAAACTTTATTGTTTTAAACTTCCAAGTATGGGTGGCCGTGGCGCTTAATATCAGGTGAACGACTAGCTCGTCACGTCATTCAATCGAATAAAAAAATACATTGTATGGAATATGATATGGAACTATTTTGAAATGACTACAATCACGAACACAATCATTATTATTGTCTTTTTATTTAATTAGGAGATGGGTAAGCTGATTGCCTATTAAGAGGACCTATTTCGCAACTGCAAAAATAATCTTAATATAAATGACGCTATTTACGATAGAAGTAATATGTTAACAATCACATACTTTAAGTACCCAGTATAAGTAACAAAAAATAACCACGACAATGATTTAATCATGATGTAATATTAAATAGTCATGATATTTTGTACGCATGCAGTTTTTTCCGGTTATTCAGTCTTTGTAAAGTTTTAACCTTTTTAAAGAGTAGAAAGATTGGATTGCATGCTGACTGTATTTTTATACGGATTGGAAACAATGCTCTTTGTTTCGCACTGGTATAGAGTTTAGAGGATTGCATCAGATGACATAGTCTTACCAGTTTTTTTATTGGATTGGAAGAATCATATAAAGTTTTGCTTATAAATACTTATTTAAGCTCAGCCTTTCCTAATTAAAGCTTAAAATATATTGCTAATTATTATTGGACAACAACTAAAAGCGATTTTATTAAGCTTTGCTTTATTATATAAGACGGTAGTTAGATTTTATTCATAACTAATTTCATGGAAGCAAGTAACACCAAAATAATTCTTGTACACCCAAAACAAAAAAATCACAATTTTGCTATACGACACAAATCGTTAAAATCATTATTTTCTTTCATCATTCGTCATCATTTCAGCCTTTATCAACCCACTTTTGGGTAAACGCATCCTCTATTATTTTCTTTACTTGTTTTATTTTTGCACTCCATCTCTCACATAATGTCAAGGTTTTATATAAACGCAACGTACCTTATTGGTTTTGATAGGTAATTTATTGTGTATTTGAACACCAAGTATACATTTACAAAATCGATAGATATAATTTAGGAGCAAATAAAAGTACGATCAGTAATCCACGCCAGCCGACAGCGCGTCTAATAAGTGACAGTATCGGGACGTAAGATCCGTTGCGTTGCGTTCCGCCCAAACCTTGTATCATGGAAACAGGGTGCGATGTAGCACAGTGAGCTATGTTCCTACAAAATATACCTGGATTTGCTTTTTTTGGGCACACAGTACCCTCTAGCCTCAAAATAAGCAAAGCTGTACCAGATAACTGAATACTTAGAAAAAAAAATACGCTCGTGCGGCATGCAGTTCAAGTGCTCATTTTAGATAGAAGGGGTAAGTGTCAGTCATAGTACGTATATTTTAAAACGCCACGTTTGAATTAGATATTATGACATGTTTGTCTAAAAGATTATAAAATAAGGTTTAGATAATAAGCACACTTCGACCGAAAAACAATGTCACTCGGAAATCTAAACATAAAAAGTTTTGCATGGCACTGCACTGCACACGCCATCTTGAGACATCACACAGTCTAGTAATATTACTAGACTATGTGATTAGTGTGATAGGTCATACATTCTCATTTGCCCAGTAATTGCACTAGCTACAATGCCCGTCAAACAGAACACAGTAGTGTTTGCAACTGCTTGGTGACAGGATAACTGGCAAAGCCTGCCTAGACGAACTTTTCAGAAAAGTCCTACCGCCTAATAGTATAATAATTATAGTCTGTAGTTTGTAACTTGTTTCATATTTATAAACTTAGCTACTGTTTCCCAATCCCCGTCGATCCACCATAGCCGGGTGGTCTCGCAGACCCGCAGCGGGGGGCTAAGTGAATTAAATGATGAAAAACGGATGACTCGATGTCCAGTTTTATTGGATGGAGTTGAATTGACAGTTTGTCCGTTTGTCCGGGTTTCATTAGTGTGAATGGTATGTTTTTTACGCAATGGAATTTATTTCTTTTTGAGTTAACAAAGTTTGATTGAGTTGGTATATCTACGCGATTTGTAAAACATTTTTTTTTATTTTAAGATTTTTTTGTAATTTGTGGGCATACCATTTGACCTGATGGAAGGTGATGACGCAGTCTACAGGCAAGTGATCAGTCAGGTGATAAGGCAGTCGATGTTGCATGCTTGCTTAGAAGATACCTGTTCACTCTTGACTTGAAAACTACCGGGTTCATCATCATCATCATCAACAGTCTAAAGACATCCACTAGTGAACATAGGCCTCCTCCACTGAGCGCCACTTGGAGCGGCTGGTTGTCTCCTGCATCCATCGGCTCCTCCTACATCCAGGGAATAATTAGTGGTTATATATTTATTAAATAACATCATCATCATCATCATCATCACCACGATCAGCCTATACTAGTCCACTGCTGGACATAAGCCACTCCCAAGACACGCCTCTGAGCCCGGTTTTCGTCTCTACTCTTCCAGTTGCTGCCAGCTGCCGTGCGTATATTATCGCTCCATCATTCATCATCTGTCGATTCGTGGTCTCCACTCCTGAACACATCCTAATGGGTATTGGTTCTTCAGAATACAGGACCAGCCCTTTACCACTTCAGCTTGCTAATATTAAAACAGCAACTTACATTTCATTAAATTTTCCCTAACCCGTAAAGTTTCCGATCATTTAGGGTTGAAATATGGCGTGTAGACTTCCTCTTCGTTACAAAACAAGGAAAATATATAACGTTTTAACGTTTTTTTGTAAAGTAATTTAGGATATGGCAGGAAAATAGCTGATAAAGGTTCCCATCCGCTGATACTATCTATGAGGCTCCCCTTCGATGATAGGGATGTAGTTTAAGAGCTAGAAATTGAAAAATGATCATTAACAATTTCACCTAACAAAAAGTTTAATTTAATAATTAAACTATTTCGTTCAATAAATAAAGTTTATTTTTAATTATCATTACAATACATACAATACACATCGTTGGGTCAAAAGTCAAAACCATGTTTCTTGATTTACATCTCTTTTAATCCCTATTCTACCTGTTTACCATAGCTTATTTTTTTTTATTGAAACGAATTGAATAAGTTTTGTAAAATTATTGTTAGAACTACAATAACGAAACAAATTAAGAAAACTTTTCATTCTCATGAAAACACAGATTTCCCCAGTGGTGGGTTATAATCCACACCAAAATATTCTATAAAGATTAGACACTATCACGTAAGCGTCTTCTAGGTCGCAGCAATTACTTCTAGTTAGTCCCCTACTAAATCCGCCAAAGCCTTATTTTAAGACCCTACTTAGCACTCAAATCTTAAACTTGGCTCTGAGCCTAAAACCTTGCTACACACGAGAAAATTTCCTCAAAACAAGGGGCGGGATATATCGCCTGCCCCATTCTGCGCTTGCCCCATTTATTTCGTTAAGATACAATAATTTCTTTGTCTTCTTTCTTGGTGCATTGTGTTCCGTAGTACGCAATAAAGAAAGATATTTCGGTTTAGTAGGGGAAATAATAGTCACGTGAAAAGGGAATAACTTTTATGCTTCACTTATTGTAGTAGAGTAGATATTGTTATATATACATAAGCATTAAAGATATATACC
Source organism: Ennomos quercinarius (assembly GCA_910589525.2). NCBI lineage: Eukaryota > Metazoa > Arthropoda > Insecta > Lepidoptera > Geometridae > Ennomos > Ennomos quercinarius. The sequence continues at coordinate 653,581 of OU342496.1, forward strand.
TATTATAATACCTATTTCTTACAAAAGTACTTGCTCTTGAACTGTTTTTAAAGAAAAGTTGATTTTATTATTAAAGTAACTTACTGCTTGTTAGCACTGTTATTTATTTACATGTTATATATAGTTTTATAAAAAAAACCGACTATTTGGTTGATAATAATGTACCTATTCATGTCTACTTATTTACATTTGAGTTACGCGCAGGTTTAGAATGTAAATGGTTTTTTAATTAAAAATTATGAAGATTTTGGCGCCTAACGTAGTGGGCACAAATTATTTTAATACTTTTAAAAGTTTGTGTTACCTTGTATGTAATAATTAAAAACACTTAAACACATACAACACACACAAAACACACAAACACACACACACACTTAATTATTTTAATTCAATTTTGTTCTTTAGCTGTTGATGATGTAATTTACTCAATGTTTTTGATTTATTATCAATGCCGAATCAATGCGTTAGATTTCAAAAATTTTGGTCCACCCGTGACTTGTGTCATGATTAGGGACCTAGTTTCAAAGGATGCTAATGAATTCATTTACACCCAGTATAATTATGATCTTTAATTGTATTGAGATAGATAGTATCATATATTGTACCTACTTATTTTAATGTAATTTTAGTCAAAATTCTTCAGTCCAATGTTATGTTCGTAATATTTAAAAACCCTTAATAATAAATCATCTCAATTGCATTAATATAATGCAATACGTCTCTAACTCACCATAAAATCGTTTAAACAAAGACCATTCCCATAAACACATTCATAACCACCATACACCCCCATTATCCAAACCCCTAAAACGCACAATTCCACGCACAAAAAAATCAGAAATTGCTCGCTGGCAAGGACTACTAATTTAATCGACTGTGAAACTTCACGCTGGAAGTAATCTTGCTGCTTGCAGGCACCAACACCTTCCTTTATGACGCATACTTCTCTTACATAATTAGGTTTATACTATTCTGTCCATTTTAACTTCCAGTTTCTATTCTTTTCTAGACTTAAGTTTGTCATTCCACGCAATTCGACAGTAGCTTATGTTGACCAGGCTGATTGCCAACCAATCGCAGCAGTGTAGTTCATTTTTCACTAACTCTGAAATGATGTTTCAGAAAAAGCAATGAGCTGATCCGACAGAAAACCAAGGTCACCGATGCACCCCACCAAATCACCAATCCAAAGTGGCAGTAGGCTGGCCATACTAGCCGCAAAATCGACAACCGTTGGGGCAGACGTGTCTTTGAATGGAGACGGTCACTTGTAGCATACGTATTGTAAGACGCTCTCTGATTAGGTAGAGCAACGATTTCACAAGTGGTTAGCAAGAACTGGATAAGAAGAGATCCGGCATCGTAAAGCAATGAACAGGCTGATGGTGAAAATTATCAAGTAAAAGTATAATTTACTTTATCTATTTTGAGATCTTGACCTTCCTACTGACCGGAAAAGCGGCGCGGTGAAAAATATATAGGAGGCCAAAACTCACATTGAGTTGCAGAGCTGTTGGACTATAATTTGAGCTCTAATTTTACATCTTCTATTTTAGTAAGAGCACTTATTTTATCATAGCCTAGGGTACGAAAATAGGTGCCTACCTATAAGTTTCCATATCAAGCATGGTTCAAGTACCTATAGTAAGTATTCTATAGGGTTTTTACTCCATGCTCCCGAGCAATACGGCGTCAATGCAAGCGGACGACTTTTATGGCCCCAGTTTATTGGACGATATATCCCGGAACCCTTGTTACTATAGATGCCTACTTTCGTATAGAACATGTGATATTTCTCGGTAAAGAGGGTTTATGATGGGAATCTGATAAGTTGCTGATTTGAACATTTTGAGAGGCAGTAAATATTGGTTTAGGTAAAATAATGTAGCAAGGCAAGTTTGAAGCCTTTAAAATTCTTACAAAGTTCCTATTTTCATTTTTATTATGTGTTAGTGAAGCTGAAAATAAAAACAGTCTTATTCAAGAAAATATTTAATATTTTTTCATGTAAACGAATGACGTGACGAACTAGTCGTTTGCCTGAAGTAAAGCGTCACGACCGATATAGCCAGATACAGATCTATGTACATAGCTCTTAGAATTAGCAAGTCGAAATGGCAATGGGCAGGTCACATCGCTCGTAGAACTGACAACCGATGGGGCAGGAAGGTTCTCGAAAGGCGACCACGAGCCGGAAGATGCAGCGTAGCCCCCATTAAGGGGACCGACGATCTGGTAAAAACCGTGAGAGCCGATGGATGCAGGAGGCGAGCAGCCGCTCAAATTGGTGCTCTCTGGGGGAGGCCTATGTTCAGCAGTGGACGTCTTCAGGCTGTTGACAGTGATGATGAAAGCGTCACGGCTGCCCATAACAGTCACTCATAACTGGAAAATGATAGAGTCGCATGATACTGCATCGCGCACGTTATCTTCAGACATCAGCAAAGTATAGTCATCTTCAGCCGAGCAGGGCTAGCATGAGGTATAAATAAATAAAAATCGGCATAAATATTATTCTCTCGAGAAGGCGTTTGCCCAAAGAAAACGCAAGACATGTTTTATGACGTTATCTGCTTGATCGTTCACTGGTGGAACGTTTTCAAAGAGATAAATATGGCGGATCTTATAGCTCATGCTAGCATTGCTGGTGTCAGAATTTTTAGGCCGCCCAAATAGTAATGAGATTTCTAAACTGTGAGAATAGGTCATAAAGTCTTGTTTGCCCAGTGATTTCACTTACAGTGCCCTTCAAATATCAAATAGGGACACAGTAGTGTCACACTATACTACTTGGCGGCAAAGTATGGCAAAGCGTGGTAGAACTCGTTCGAAAAATCCTGCCTGGTTAAAAACTCTAACAAATTCTAACGAATATAGTTAAAATTGGTTAGAGGTTTTAACTAATGGTTACCTTAACTACTGTTCAATTTACCCACCCTTATTAATCAGTTAAATCAGTTTAATTCATTTTTTTAAAGCCATAACAATAAACACACAGACAACGTTTAATTTTTATTATTAAGTAAGTATACAAAAATGGCAAAACCTAGCACACCTTGTTTAAATCACAATCTTTACCTTAGATATAAAAATATACGAGACACGGTAACGAAACCATACCACAGTAAATCCAAGCAGCTCAACTCGTCACGTCGAACCCGTTACTTTCTATTTCAGCGCAAATAACTTAGACTAACGCGTATATAAACGCCGTATAACCAATATTGAACTTTATACGGCGAAATAAGTGGTGTAAGTTCTGTACGGGGTGGGCTTTGATAGAGATAAAAAAGAGATTCGCTGGAGCTATTTAAAAATCAAAAGATGTTCAACAAAATCAAAGCAACAGTGGGTCTAACAGACATTTGTAGGTGTATAATTTCTAGGTCTAGTGGTTAATCTATATTTTAGTAGTAGTTGGTGTTATTGTAGTAGTTTATATTATTATCCATAAAAGATTTTTCCAAAGTAAAAGTTTACTGTATGTTATCGAAGAGTATAGTATCTGAATCTCCAGGCTGTACAAGTGTACAATGCTGACCAAGAATTCATCATCATCATCATCATCAGCTTGAAGACATCCACTGCTGAACATAGGCCTCCCCCAAAGAGCGCCACTTTAAGCGGCTGCTTGCCTCCTGCATCCATCGGCTCCCCGCGGTTCTGACCAGGTCGTCGGTCCACCTAGCGGGGGGCCGGCCTACGCTGCGTCTTCCGGTTCGTGGTTGCCACTCGAGAACCTTTCTTCCTCATCGGCTGTCAGTTCTACGAGCGATAGATAATATTACGTATTCGGAAATAATAGAAATAAAGGTATACCTACAATACATGATTGGGGATTAGAAACTATGTAAAAAGTACATACTTACATAATCTGAATACATTTGGTTCATAAAGAAAGATTATAATATTACAGCATTTGAAGGGTTTTGATGCTAAAGCAGACGATATTCTTTACTGTCTTTATCTTCCTTTGTGATATCTGAGGAGATAACCGTATAAAAATTCCGGTACAGTCTCTGTGAGACACAAAACGGTATCGACCGAACGACACATGCAAGCGCCGTGACGAAAATTTTAACTGTTAATGCCTTCAGCCACAGTAAACTTATGGAAAGAAGACTAAAATGAATCTTTATAATATTGTAAAAGCTGGCAGATGACAATACATATTAACAAGGTAAAATGCTAGGTATTGCAATCCCACATATTGTTCAGTTTTTTTTGCATGAGCATTATTCTATGAATATTTATATTGAAAGAGTTACCTACCTTATACGTAAATTTTATTTTTCACATACCAACTATCTGGTACGTAAATTGTTCTGTTTTTAAGTAGCCATCAGAAACGATACAAAATTCGATTACTAATAATTAATCTAAAACTATTAATCGGGTTTTTATATTCGGTTATATGGTTTTAAAGACCTTATGGTTTTACCACAGCAGTATCGTAAAAAAAACTTGTTTTATTGTAAAACACATCTGTTGGCTTCAAATTAATAGTACTCCTAAAGCGGCGAGCAGAGCGGCCGGTGTTCCCGCCAAAAAATCTCGCACAGCGCCAGTGCAGGCAGCGCTCATCATGTTCGCGGTATTTGCAGTATCAAGTCGAACCAATTTTTGGGATAAAATAAATCCTAACCTTGTTAACGTTTGTATCCAACCAAAGTACCCACCTAATATTTTTGCAACCTAAGCTGAAGATTATAGTGATTTGTAATAGCCCTACTGCACGCTTTGAACTGTGACAAAACCCAAACCATAATCGTTAACGTTGGCTCGTCCCGCACATTTGCGATTCCCGTCCCGATGCCATGCCGTGTGGTGCCGCGGTCGGTAACCCACCGACTGTCCACCGTTGGGAATAAAGACATTTATTTTACAACTACTTTAAAATACTTACTAGGTTGTTTTTTTGAACGGGCTAATGCTGTTGGTCTCTACCGACCTAAAGAAAAAGTAACTTAACACTTTTGGGTTTAAAACTTTGAGCCCTGGGTCAGATTTTTTTTTATGTGGTTGTGGTTGATCTCCGTCGCTCCTACTTGTGTCTTTATAATTATGTACAGATAATTTTAGTAAGAAATGATGATCCATTTGATAGATTCTATAGATTTTCTATCATAAAATTCCAGCTTAAAAAAAATAACGTAGCTCTCAGAATTAGCAAGTTGAAATAGCAATGGGCAGGCCACATCGCTCGTAAAACTGACAACCGATGGGGAAGAAAGGTTCTCGAGTGGCGACCACGAACTGGAAGACGCAGTGTATGCCGGCCCCCCACTAGGTGGACTGACGACCTGGTGATAACTGCGGGGACCCGATGGATGCAGGAGGCAAGCAGCCGGTCAAAGTGGCGCTCTGTGGGGGTAGCCTATGTTCAGCAGTGGACGTCTTCAGATGTTAATGATGATGATGAATTTTAATTTGGAATTGATGATCCGTTTGATAGATCCTATTTCCTTTAAAAATTTTATATTAAAAAAAAATAGCATGGAAGATATATACTAGAAAACAATTATTCGTATTACCTTTTTGATACCATAGATAAGTATGAAGCGAAATTTAAGTTTCCCGCAACTTCGTTTTCATACCGGGAGGTAAAAGAGCCTTTTTATGATAAACAAGTCTAGATTTTCCCTTCCCAAAATATTGGCAAAAGCAGATACCTATTTGCAAGTCAACTAGAGGACCGCTTGTTATTTCGCCAACTCACGAGACAGGGGGAAATTTGGTTACCAAAACAACTGAATACACTTCTTCACATGAATTGGTTTTTGATTTTAGGGATAATACGTTGCTGCTAGACTAAAGTAGAGAAAGCAAGTATTCTGGCCGAGATTTGTAAATCAAGAAAATTCACGGAGTACAGCGCAAAAACATAAGTATCCTACTTATTGCTGGTGCGACACACTGGGGTGGGACAAGGGTGCAACTTACTATGTATTGTATAGTTAACTTCGAACGCCTTTGATCGCAGTTTTGGTTACGAAAAAAATTACGAAGTCTTTGATCGCAACTGGTTTCGTACAAGGACGAAAAGTTTGACCGCAAGTAGTTACGAAACTCAGTTTCGTACAAGGTCGGACATCACGCTAGTACGACAAGTGTATAGTGATAACAGTGGTAAATGAATCTGCCATAATAAAGCAGAGTAATTTTTTGTTTGCACCCAACCTATGTATACAGTAATGCATCGTCACGCAGTTTTAAACAAATAAAATTAAACAAGTAAGCTATAGTTATGCAATGAAAACGTTTTAAAATCCTAATAAGATTGTGGTCAATAATTCCAGCCAGTATTATGAACTCTATTTACTTAATATAAATTTCATTTTAATTCACTAGAACCTGTCCTTCTAATGTTATCTCTGCTGTCCATTCCTGCGTTATAGCAGCATAAACTGTCACGTAAGAATACTTGTGCAGTAACGTGGCACTTACATTTGGTTTACTGCCTGGGTTTATTCGCACTGTTACTTGATATGGTTCTTCATTCCACAGTGTACCATTCACAACAAATATACTTTGGAACTTCCTTGACCATTAAACATTTGAAATCTTTTAAGATGCTAAAATAGACATAGGTATACCTAAACTTGACAACATCTCACGAAGTGACTATATTAGTCTAAGGTAGAGCACATTTGCCTATGAGATGTCCATTCACTTTTGACTTTAAGATATCTGGGATACACCTAAGAGAAAATACTGTTGCTAGAAGTGAATTTTTATAAATGAATAGCATTTGACCACAGTCTCATTTGATGGAAAGTGACAGCGATTCTTTGGCCGTAAATTTTACGGTAGCGGTTGAGTCTTTTTTCCCTAACGTACCGTTTCCTCATCTGCTAGACTAGATGACTTCCACTGATAGGTCTCCCCCATAAGGGGGAGAGGTTGGCATAGTTCATAAATCCAACAATGATTTTCTCTACCAATGGGAATTCGTAGAGTTTTTGTTCTAGAAATCTATTTGATGGGCCATAATGCTTAATTGCTTATGAAGGTTTGCAATAATCACCCCTTTGCGTCTTGGTGATTGCAGTAGTCTATAAAGCAGACTAAAAAAGACTGCTGCTGCCTATCCTAGATTTTTTATATCTTGGCCAGCTCTTACGCTAAGGGAAGAGAAACGCATACTTCTTATCCTATCAATATTTTAAGTCAGTAACTTCCTTCTCCATATTTATTAGCATATTTCGTATAAGGGTATAATGTATACATATTTCAGAAATGGTTGTTTTATAGTGACACTACACTAACTTCTAAGAACAATGCCTGCAGGATAACGCTAAGGTTTCGTTGCCAGCTTTAGATATAAGCTACTTACTGTGCCAGAGATAGCCCTTGGGAATATACTGAAAAAAAGTAATAATTATGAAAATCCAAATATATATAAAATTAAAATGTGGTCTGTTTGTGTGATTTTCACGTTACAACGGCCAAACCGATTTGGATAAAATTTATAAAAGGGTCGCTTAAATTAACGGGGTCTTAAAACCATATACTATAATAAATTGAAATTGCAAACAAACCTACAAGCTGTACTAAATTACGATAGCAAAGGTATGCCCAATTCTTATCCATAACGTAGCGTGTCTCGAAGTATACAACTAGCTTTCTCAATAAAGTTGCAACTGCCATAACTTTACTGAATTAGCTTGCATTGTACTGCACGATGCAGTTCACTAGTGTTCCAAGAAATCTTGGTATTGTGCTGGATAACTTCTAGAATAAGATTAGTACCTGTATTGTTCTGGCAAGCACTTAGGTACATGTGAAAACCATGTTTTGAGCAGATAAAGTAGCTATGTTTTAGGTACTTTATTACAATTTAAAACTATTTAAATAATAAATTTAGAGAATATATATCTCAGCCTCTGTGGTGTCTGGTGGGGTGGTTGAGCAGGTCAACTCGTAACCAGCAAGCTACGGGGTTGATTCCTGTGACAGGGCCAGTATTTGCGCTCGGGGGAAAAAGCGCAACTATATACTTGTTCTGGGTATGGGTGTTGTGGGAGCATGATCCTCGTAGTTCCTGGAGCATAGGATCGCTGCATGTAATCGTCAGCCGTTATGATTTTTTATTTAGTTTAATATGTATTCTTAAGTATTTCTAAAACCATAGGTTTTATCTCATTGCGCAAACAACCTATAAACAAAAGTTTCAGCAGAACCGCAACAAAATTATGTTCGTAAAGTACTCGGTGTTTTCAGCGTCTTTTGTCTAAATTTAATTTAAAACTGCGGTGTGCTTGCTTCCCCCGGGATTTGGCATCAAATTGGACTGCTTTTCTACAACTTGTGCATTTGCATAGGAACAAAAGATGTTAGCACCGCAGACTTTAAACTTGTGGTACGATAATGTGGAAATAGAGCAGTAACGCAAGTTTCAACAAACATCAACTGGGATATCTACAAGTCATTTTAAAATTATAGAAAACCAGTTTATAGCACAGTAATGCTGTTTATACTGTAGTTGAATTCAATAGCATCCTTTGAAACTTGGTACCTACTTCTAACACCGGTCACTTGTGGATTTTGTTTTGAAATCTAACGCATCTATTTGTTATTGATAATAACTCCAAAAAAATTGAATAACTTAACCAACTGCTACAGTACAAAACTAAATTAAAGTAATTATGTACTGGTATTAATTATTACTTAGAAAGGTAAAAAAAAAACTTTAAACACTATCAAAATCATTCGTGCCACCTACGTTAGGCGCCGGCAATCTTCATAATTTTCAATAAAATAATATTTTTTCTTTTCCTTTTTAATAATCATCAATAAATGATGTGCTATCATATGCTCAAATTATGCTAATTAATTAAATTGCATCCCGTATAACCAAGTCATCAAAGACCCACCAACCCGCACTTGGCCAGCGTGGTAGACTATCTTCTGCACTCTCATCATGTGAGAGACGGTATAGTGGGAACGGAATGGCCTGACGACGTAATTCCAAAGATAAACAAGGGCACAGCATCAAATTACCAATAAATAAAAATAATAATTATTTAGTGGTGCGGGGGACAGCGTAGTTTAAAGTAAGCATTAAAAATGCTATGCTTAAAACTTCGTTGCTGTAAGAAATAAGATGGCGATTAAGCTGACATTCATAATTAATTTATAGTGAAATGTAAAACTATGGTGAAACTGCTACTTTAAAAAATAACAATCATAAGAAATCCTTATATTTTCTCATACTAAATTATTATGTAGCAAACAATGTACCTAAAGTACCGGACTCCGTCAAAAAACTGATGTCAAACTGTCACATCAAGTGGGTCATCCCGCCGATGTGGTCAGTTGAGGGAGCCGATGGATGCAGGAGACAAGCAGCCGCTCAAAGTGACACTCTCTGGGGGAAGCCTATGTTCAGCAGTGAACGTCTTCAGGCTGTTGATGACAATGAAGTAGTCATCTAAGGAAGCACGCGCTAGTGTGTGTGATAGCTTTGAGCTTTCCATCCAACACGTGACATAAGCTACTGCACTGTTTGTACTGTTGTATACTATAATTTAGACTGAATTATACGTTTGATTGTTGTCCCGATAGCAGGACAATAGGAATGAAAACAGTTTCATCCACATAATAGTAAAAGTCTGGGTTTTAGTATACAATATTTCACGAAGGATTCGAGGCGCTCACTTAATGTGGATTTATCTACAGTGTTGAACTGCAGTTGGTGAATACTTTTAGTTATCTATCTTATAATTGCTATTGTAAGGTTGCAGTTTGACTTATCCTCTTAAATTAGGTACACAACATTATTATGTTGTTTTACGAGTACCTTCACTAAAACGTGTCTTAAAACTTTCAGTTCTAGTTTTGGAGGACCTACTTGGTAAAATAACGAAAGTTTGTTTTTGTATATTTATGGTCGATTTCGTCGTCTGTACATTTCATGTGAGAGCGTGGATTAGCGGTAGCACGTATGAGTTGCAGACCGACGCACCCTGGTTTGAATCTCACTCAGCTTTGCAATAAATTTTCAAATTATGTGCGGATTGAAACCGACATGTTCACGAATCATAAATTTTGAAAACATTGATGTGTCATACACTTGGCCTGCGTGATCGGTTATGACCGACACTCTGCCTGTGAGAAAGTATTGGGCTGATGACGAAATTCCATGTTAAAACATAATAAATCAGATTAGTACTGTTGTGTACAGTAAAATTATTATTTTAAATCATCATCATCATCCTCTTTGTCTTTTTCCAATTTGTTATTGGGGTCGGCTCCCGATCTAACATGTAGGGGCTGTTCTTATGGCAACGGGGACCGAAGCACGAAGCGAAGGCATTGAAAACTGCGCATAACTTACGAGATAAGTAATTGGTGCAGGGCCGAGGATCGAACCCGGTGCCGTAAGATTGCGAAGCGCACATGCTACCGCTCGACTACCATCGCTTCTATTATTATTTGAAATCTTTGTTTAAAAATTCCTGCACAAGAAACGAAACAAAGTAAAATAAATGTTGTAAATAGTTGTACGAACATCAAACATCGATGAAAGTGTATTACCTATTGAGAAATTGGAAAATATAAAATGTGGAAACCCCTGGATATGGAACTAAGTGGACAATGAAAAATTTACCCCAATAAAAGCCAATTAGGTATTGTGAAATCTCAGCCACTGATGATGGAAACACAAGCTAGCACAAAGTGGATTTCCTTACGCAACATAACTATTTACTTATAGAGAAATAGAAAATTGTTAGAGAACCAAAGCAAATGTTGAAATGAAATTGTAAAGGCATTACCACTCCAAGCGAAGCTCTGCAAGTTATAAATGAAATATTGAAATTTTGCGGCACGCGTGAATTTCCACTTACACCTTTTGCCGTCTTTCTAACTTCTATGTCCACGACATAGAGTTTATTTTCATGGGTTTAGTTTTAGTAGTGATAATGTGGTATCGGACGTGTTACTGCGGCTGCCTTTGACACTTGTCATGATGTTCCGACGCGTTAAGAGTGGGAAATAGCATTGAATACACGTTTGTAGGTACAACAGAAAACATGCTGAAGTATACCATTTGCCAATCTATATAGGTATACTGAATTTGAACCTTATGGTGCTGTGTTTACAGTTCATTGCATTTGTTAACTTTAAATGCTTAGTGTAAACATGGAACAAGGAGGAGAGGAATGCCAATACACCAAGAAAACTGCGTAAATGCTTTCATTAGTTCCAAGGTGATCATTAAGAGGGCGTTATAAGATCAAAATATAGTTTAGATGAACAAAAACACAAAATAAGATAATAGTTACTACTGCGGAATTTTAGTGACAACTTATAGCCCGCTCATTTTGCAGCGCCATCTAGGTTTAAAACGGTTTTTGGCATATTTCTGATCTACGCTCAACTTATAGCCTGCTCATTTTGTAGCGCCATCTAGGTTTAAAGCGGTCTTTGGCACATTTCTGATCTACTCTGTTTTCTTGATGTATTGAATTGGCACTCCTCTCCTCCTTTTTCCATGGTGTAAAGGAAGAGATGTAAGTAGTGTCCGAATGGTGAAGTTTAGCAAATGATTTACGGATTTTTGCATCATGAGATATGTATTATTGTCAATATTTTGAATTATTTATGCGTGGGGTGTGAACCGATGCCGAGGTCTTTATCATCGTTAAGATTTATTTTACACTTACAAATGACGGGGCTATAGCAATTTGTAGTTCTGTCAAACAATAATTGTTTGTTATACTAGGCTGCAAAGTTGATTTTTAGCGCGAGTACTTGAATTGAAACCTGAGCAAGCGAAGGATTGTAGGATTGACCCACGAGCGTAGCGAGTGGTTCAAATGAAGTATCCTGAGCATAACGAAGGTTTCAAAGGTACGAGACGCAGAAAAACTTTGCTGCCGAGTGCAACACACAACTTTTCACCTCACTACAGCGAGGAAAATGCAAGAAAAACAGCTAAAAAGCTAAGAAAAGATTAGTTTTTAGCTTATTAATTTAGTTATGGGTGGCGGTAACGCTTGATATCAGGTAAACGACTAGCTCGTCACGTGATTCATGGAAAATTAAAGAAAAAGTGTTTTTCATCCATTTTCCATGCAGTCACCGTGCTGGATAGCGTATTGGTTATATACTCTTTGGTGCTGGACAGTGCGATTATTCTAAAAATGAGGTTGGTGAACGATAAAAAGATGGTATCTTTTAGGAGGTAGTCTGTGGTATTAATGAGTTTTCAGTGGACTGGCGATATCAAGAAGGTTAAATTCGGGCAGATCTGTGATTAAAATTATTGAATAGAAACGTTCCAATTTTAAAAACACTTTCCACGCTAGCGAGCAAAATGCGTTTTTGCGCCCAGATTTTGAATGACAAAGAGAACCTTTCCGAGCTAGTGAGGTGAAAAAATAATTGTAATATTTATGTGAGTATTAAAGTTGTCTGCACTTTTACACGCATGAAAGTAATATATGTATAAATCATTGAGGATGAGTGTTCCAAAGTAAGCATCAAAATTAAAGCTTGAAAAACAAAGTCATAATCATACCTACTATTTATTAAAAATAGGCTATGATCAATTAGCAATTTTGCAATCAAAATCAGATGCTCAATGCCAAATAAGTACCTTCCTAAAATGATTTTTCATCAAGTTAATGAGATAATATTACAATGATACCTATCTATACTCTATATTGTTTTACATCTTGTTGGAAAAGTAGATCATTGAATTTGCCAAATGTTTGTAAATAAACTAATAACTGCTCCTAAAATGCATGAGACATGAATCATGATACAATTCAAAATTATATAATATACCAGTTCCAGCATCCAGTGCCTTTAGTAATAATTAATAACCTAGACCTTTTCAAGTCTTGAGTGAATGGGAATCTCATAATGAGCAAACGTGCTCCTTACTCCGTAGACCACACCGCCACGTGATAAATAGGTATAAACATGTGCCTATTCAGAAACTTTTGACCCAAATTTCACTCCAAAATACTATATTTTCCGGAAAATATCCTCAGATAGTGTACACTAAATCTCTCCAAACTTTGAAGTGGAAACCCCGCAGTTGATTTTCAAAGGAATTCCTCGGAACGCGGGTCAATTTATTTCTGTAAATAAAGTTGCCGAATATCTACACATGGGAAGTTTAACTCGATTGTGGGTAAGCTAGGGTAAGCAATTGTGTGATGGTTTGTACTCACTCGGTGAGAAACGCTGCGTTAAAACAAAAAGCCCTATTCTCAAAAATTTTACTTTTTTGAAGTTTTGATCGTCCAAAATTATTTTAAAATACGAGAAAAAAAACATGAACGATTAGTGAAATATGCGAAAATTTTAGGCCGATGTGCTTATTTAATTTTGAGATGCGTTATGCTGATAATCAAATAAGATAGTAAAAGAAATGTAGAAGCATTTTCTCGCCCTAATCTTATGTAACAACGTACTTGAACGCATTCCACTGCCTTTTCAAAAATTAGCCTGCTAGGTGTCTAGGTGTGATGCGCAACTCTACAGTTTATAGAGCAACCCTGTCAGCTGCAATGGAATGTGAATATATCACCAAATTCTAACTTAATATTGACTTTAAATTTAATCTTACTGCTGATTTTTTAACAAATCAGACCATCGATGTGTTTTCCAAATTCAACGACAACGAAATACTTCTAACATATTATATCATGAAAAGTTGTCTATTAAATAGTTTATCATATATTGATGTTCTTATAACGCTGCAACTTCCAACCCCAGTGCGTACTCACTCGGACTCCAGTCCGCATGGAAATATAGTCTCACCATTCCCAGACCGGCTGCACACGCCTTTATACTGTAGTTGTGATAAATGAGTTACGGAGAATAAATAGTTGAGTTTTTACAATTGAACGAGCTGAAAGGGTGTCTGGCACTGCGGCGAGAGGATAAATTGTTTACTTCCCGTACGTACGCTACAGACCGCCAGGAATATTTTCGATAAATATGTGGTTGATGAATGAGTAGTTTTATGAATCTTTGTATTTTTGCAATTAAGTTTAGGTTATAGATTTTCAAGGATAAGAAAAGTATATATCGAAGGGAAGGAAACAGTAGACAAAGAGTTACAGTTAAGATGTGACCGCTTAGTCCCGGTGGTAAGAATAGGACCTCCCCATCACCTTACACGGGTGTCGAAGAGACAGCTAAGGGAATATCCAGGGAATGGGCAGCAGCGTTCTCCTCAGTCTGTGATATATTGAACTGCGATCATCAAGACGCCTGCAGAGCGTGGTGATAATGGGAATCCCTATGACTATAGGAGGCCTATGTTCATGACTAGACGCAAAAAAGCTGATGAGAGAATAGGCAAAGAATTTTTAAAGTCTAAATAGACTGACTAACACTGGAATTCATAGTCAAGTCGGGGGCTCCTCTAGGGGATGATTCAGGCGCTGAGTAGCGAATTCTAGTTTTATGCATTTCATAAAGAAAAGTAACCCCTAATTTGACATTGTCAGGGGCTGGATGCTGATTGTCCGAATTTCGTCAACCAAACGGTCCCCTTGCTTGATAATGTGCTACTTTTTATTATTTTGTGAGTGTTGTGTTGTGATTTTCGTAAATATGGAAGTAGATGGTAACTTGGATCTCATAAATGATGAATGGCCGATGAAGCCTTGAATGAAATGCGAATTATATCAGTGCCGAAGCGATATATTCGTAATGTAAATACACAATAACTTTAACTTAATACAAAACAATTTTTTTACTACACTTAACACTCCAAGTTGATGTCCCTTACAACCTGTGTGAACTAATAAAGTTTTTTTTAAATCTTATTAACTTTTCTATAAATAATAATTATAGTGTAAGATAATGAAAGTGAATTAAATTATGGATATAACGCGGGAACGGGCCTCTCGTAACCATGGCAACCGATCGTCCCACCTCGGACCATGGTTTTTTTTTTTTTTTTTTCTTATATTTTGGCTCCACACATAGTGTATTTAGCCAGTGTCAAGTTTTGTAATTTTTCATCGTATTATGGTTTTCACTTAAAGTCAAGTCATAGTCACAGTCAGAGTAGTCATAGTCTAGTCTAAGTCATAATCCAGTCTAAGGCATGCCCTAGTAAAGTGGTGGCAACTTTACTAGAGGTTTCTATGGGATTTTGGAAGCAACACGAAAAACCACGTTTCACTACATTATATCACTTGCCCACACTCATGCTCGTAATTCAGCACTTAATGCCTAAAACACCACCAATTTTAAACATTAACACTGGAAAAAGCATAAGTTTTGTAAAATAATACAATGCAGCGACGTGAACTTTTCCGCGTTCCCGCCAAAACTCCTCCGGACCATGGTTACGAGAGGCCCGTTCCCGCGTTATATTATCTATCAAAATTCAAAAGCCGCGTCAATTTCATGTCAAAATGACACCCGAGAAAATTTTCATAGATTGAAATGCACAGATTAGAGAAAAAATATGTATTGAACTGCCATTTAGTTAGGGGTCTCTCCAGCAATTGTTTATGAAAGTGTAAGAAGAACGATTCAACATTTAACCTCTACGTGAAAGTTGAATGATGGATTTTGGGGGTTTGTTCACCCGTTGACTATGAATACCACTGTAAATTAGAGTGTCAATCAAATACAATTTGTTAACTTTGTTAATAAGATCATTTTGAGATGACTAATAAATTGTGATATCCGAGACACCACACAAGTTAAAAGTATAAAAAAATTAGTAAATTTTGCATGTTTAGAGCTTGCCGGGGTTTAAATTCTATAACCTCATTCTTGACAAACATTAAACAGTTCCAAACGACACCATTTTTTAACGCAAATGATCCGTATCGCTTTTTCAAGTCGAGATATTTTAGTTTGCATGCCTCATTCTGTACCGCACATCAAAGACTACTAAATCAGTAGAGGGGATACGTCAAATCCCGCAGAATTTAAATTGAGTAACAAAAAGTGCTCGCAGTGACATCTGCCTACCTAATCATTCAGTCGCTGCATCATTATTTTCGAGTTGACAAACGAATTTATAAGAGAGACGTTTGCGAGTGTGATTATGTAACAAGCGGTTGGCAATTGTTTGTTTACATTATAAATGAAACGCATTTTAGTTTGATAGATTAGATAGGTACGTCTTATCTATTTTTAACAGAGTAAGATGTATAAAAACTTATTACTAAAAATCTTCATTTAGAAAACCATTTTCATCTGCAATCCAGCTATAAGCTAAGTTGCTGCCGGTCTTGGCGCGGTGTTCTCTATCGAGCACAGACCAAAACTTAATAATGACGTTTATTAAAAACTGCTACTGAATGCCAGTCTCATTGCTTAAAACATATTACCTGCCTCCTTTCACCTTCATTCATTCATCCATTTCCCTTATCTTTCCCCCCTTCCTTCACTCTTTCTTATAGTACAGGATAGAAGTTGCTTTCAAATGATTAGTTAAACAAGTAGGTAGGTGGAAATTTTATTATATACCCAGTGTTGCCTATATATTTTAAGCAACGAGACTGGCATTCAGTAGCAGTTTTTAATAAACGTCATCATTAAGTTCTGGTCTGTGTTCGATAGAGAACACCACGCCAAGACCGGCAACAACTTGGCTTATAGCTGGATTGCAGATGAAAATGGTTTTCTAATTGAAGATTTTTAGTATTAAGTTTTCAACCACCTTACTCTGTTAAAGTAAGGTGGTTGAAAACTTAATACTAAAAATCATTGTCACCATGCGTGGTAACTCAACTACGTAGTACTCTATTATTTATTCTATGGCTCAATCTTAGGACCTTTTATATTTTACTGTATTAACTTGAAAACAGTTCACTTTACAACCAAAACACAGTAGTCGCAATAATTAATTTACGTATTCACAAGCCCTCATTTCACACGTGACATTTGTCACACGCTTGTAAGTACCCCACTCGTAAATCTATGTTGAATATTGCGATTTGTTTCCACTGGGCGCTCTGCCAACTCACTGCAAGATTGTCAGACTGCGTGAAACAAAAGGACATCGGGAATAAATGCTATATCAATATGAGATTGTGCGATGTGGTATGTAAGTATACGTAGTCTGGCTGCCTTGCACCATCATCCATGTAAATTTAAACTGTGCTGTGTCTCTGCTACTTTTCCACAACTTGAGTGACCCAGTTTTATGTATTTTGTCTATGATTAGATTTAAAAAAAAAAATATCAATTTTTTTAAAATAATTCATTGAATAGTAGAGTGGATTAAAAATCAATAAGTAATTATAATAGCGACTGCAGTGACGCGTCAATATTGTTTATACAGTAATTTGTCTATATTTGAGCTTACTTTTAAAGTGCCGACCAAACAGAGAAAGTAGTATCTGTGGAGGTACATACTTGTGTCCATCCGTGGCATCATAGCATTTATAGTGGTCGAGAATATGGTGTTCTGTATTTGATAAAGGAAGTTTTTAGAAAACTTCTACAAATCAAAGTTTTTTGAACTAAATACTTTTTAGGTTGATATAAAGGCTCAATTTAGTGCATAATCATTTCAATGTGTATCTAAGTATTGTTATAAGAACCAAGTGGCTAAGACAGAAGCTATCTGTTTGTTATAGCACCATAACCCTTCCGCAAACACTTCATAATAAATTAAAATTATTCACAGCAAAATGACGCAATTAATTATTCTTACAAATGTTTTACGGCCGTTAGCTCCATAACTCTCCATTTTGTCCGAAGAATGGGCCAAGTCCGGTCATACCCAGATTTTACCCGGTATTCCCAGTCACCCAGTTATCCGGGCCCTTTCATGCCGTTCTTTATTTGCATAAAATTATTAGCCGCATAATTTTTAGGGTAACTCCGATTTCTTCGGTTTAATTACCCGGGTTTGATGGTACTGGCTTCAAATATTATATCCTTATTTTTTTTGGTTAGGTTAGGATGTTATTTTAGGTATGTGTTTTTTTAAGCAACAAGTTTTTTTGTCGCTGTCACGAATTCATGTGTGCGTGTGTGTGAGTGTGTGAGCGTAATCAAGCTTTATTTACTTGACAGTTCCGATAAAATAATTTTGGATTTTGGTCTTGCCATAATTACACTAGAATACAAAAATGAGCATATTCATAGCAATGAAAACTCAAGTAATATAGGTACTAATTTGAATCGTTTGAGTCGTTTTTCGTTTTAACAGTGCCAGTTCTTGTCATACAACTTCAGTTGCTAAGACAAAATAATATGATGTCTTTCTAGATGCCCTCATTAGTCTAAACTGTCTAAATAGATCAAAAGGTGAGCTGAAATAAATCAAACTTTACTTATGAAGCCTCTATATAAGTACCAAGTCGATTGTATTTTTATATTTGCCTAACCTTTCGTGGCAAATCAAAAGAAACGGGTAATAATTCACAGCAGCTAGGCTCTGAGTGCCAAACTTAGGGAATTACCTAACAAGAACCGCAGAAACGTAGACGATGAAGAAAACAAAAGTAATTCCAAACTAAAGCAATAACACTGGAGGAATAACGGTCAATGAAACAATTACGGCGGAACAGATGACTCCCTGCTGTGTTGTGCCAACGGTTCTAGGCCGAGAGGTAGATGCCATGGCCAGTAAGGTCCGTGGACAGAAGAAGTTTTATTAAAAATGCCGATGACAGTAAAACTTAAATAACTTATAGATGTTTTCTAAATGGTCGTGGGATTTTGGTGTAATATCAGAATTCTCATGATGATATCTTGTCTGACGCAATTCAGTGGTGAGCTCGGTTATACCATTGGTCTAATATCGGTATAATACATACCTTAATATTATGGGTTTTCTTCATGTATTTTATCTATATTTGGGATGATTTAGTTTGATCTTAATTTAGGTCAGCAAATTGCAGTGTACCAGCTGTGTAACAATTTTATCTTACCACGGTTGATGACGATAACATAACATTAAGGGTGGTTTTTGACCAGATAGTTAAGTTAACCAATAGTTAAAAATTCTAACAATTGTCAACCAATGGTCAATGTTTGTAAGAATTACTGACCATTGGTTAACTTCTTAACTACGGATAAAAACCCCATTCTAAGACAATGTTAATAATCTACCTATAAGCATATGTCTATAAGCTTAGTATGTACCCATTGTTCGAAAATAATTGTGGAAACACACTAAACATTAGAAATTAATTATGGTCCATTTTTGGACCATTGTGAGCACCATTGTACTACTATTATACTTTGATTACATATTTTAATCTTGATAATATCATAAAATTCATAATGATGTGTCATGATTTTGGAGACAAAAGACAAACTCATTGCATGATTTCAGCCCCATGTATAACACTGAGTTAATGCAATAATAAAATAACTTAGGGGAAGGTTATTCAATAAAAGGCATTTAAATATTCTGAGGAAAAAGCATCCGCCAGCTCCACTTCTAAAATCAAACGACGGATGTTGTATTTTTCTCTTCGATAGAACAAAGCGTTATATTGGACAAGTGGTCCGAAGTGGGGCAATCGCTCCTATGAGATACGTTTGGGCTCAGAGACGTGAGTACCTAAGTTGGCTGAACCTCTTTCTAGTAATAATTATAATTAG
Organism: Ennomos quercinarius; assembly: GCA_910589525.2. NCBI lineage: Eukaryota > Metazoa > Arthropoda > Insecta > Lepidoptera > Geometridae > Ennomos > Ennomos quercinarius. The sequence continues at coordinate 673,138 of OU342496.1, forward strand.
CGAATATAAAGCAATCAGAATAATGATATTATTATGATAAGGTATTGGACGAAAAGCATATTTTAAATCACATGGTATACTGCAGGGGCGTACGTCGCGACGTATGCCCCTGCTTGCATCTGCTTGCATTTGCCCGCGACGTATGCACTAAATACACTTAAAATGTATACACATAAATGCACTTTTAGTATTGCTTTTTTGTTTTGTAAATTTAGAGAAAGTTTCATATTAAAAATTAATAAAACTAAGCCATTTCAAAAGCCAAATCTATAAAACCCACATTGATCTCTTGAAATTTAAAACTTTTGTCTATTTATCCCCATTCTTCAACTCAGAGATCTTCAAAAACTTTAAACAATTACCAAAGCGCCTTTATTTTATTTCTTCTCACAATCAGAAGTAATTAGCAACCCCTGGTTTTTCATTACTCCTGACTCTCGCAGATTTTTTTAACTTTAAACCCCTTCTTTGTCTTTGATTGAATTTTTGAACAAACTTTTTTTGAATAGATCCAACTTTTTTAAAATTAAGATGACCTCCGTCTCAGGGGTTCCATTAATATCTGTCTTGATTTGCGAGACAATGGAGTTGATGGTATCAAAAAGATAAAAGTGTGTTTCATACTGACGTAAGAATGAATGAATGTAATGGAAGTTGTCATTCATAGTGAATGTACGACAAGAGGTCCAGAAAAATTTGCAGAAAAAAGTTACATAGTTACAAAATATATTTATTCTGCTTCATAATACAACGTTTTACATCAAAAGCCACTCTGGTGATATTTATGATGAAACTTCAGCTATGACCATCTAGACATGTAACGCGTCGCGTTACGATATCTTCGTGAAATGGTTTTGGGGTTTAAAATACTATTCTGTGTATGCCGTTGCCAAATTTGACAAATGCATCTAGACTCGTTCTTAGAGTATAGACTAAAGCAAAGAGAGATCATCTCTATGCTTTACTCTATACTCTAAGAGGCTCGTTATACGCACGTCGAAACATAAAAAACACTGGCCACAATCAACCTAATGCGTGGCATACAGAATAATACGATTTTTTCATTCCATATCGTAGCGCGTTAAAGCGCGTTATTGGCAAGGAATCTCATCAAATAGTATAAACAGCTCTATAGATGCTTCATCACAATTAAAAGAGTTTATTAAGGTGAAACGTTAATATGGCATTAAACAATTTTCTTCTTAGTTTTTCAGTCTATTGCCATTTGTCGCTAAACCAATGATATCTAGGTGATACTTTTAATTGTAATTTATTGATACATTATATTTATTTGTGCAAAATTAGTTTTCATGTAATCACGTTGAGTAATTAAGCTATTATTGGCAAAAGAACGCAAGAAAATTTGAATTTCCCGCGCTAGTGTAACGTTCCACCTTAATAACGTATTGCAAGGTTGCTAGAGGCAATTTATCCGACGAAACTTGCAGTACATGCATACAGTTTAGGTATTCACTAGGACACCATTGACGAAAACAAACAATTTATTTTGCATCGCCTGAACTCTACAATTTTTTGTGACATGAAAAATACTTATATTGATATGGAAAGAACATAGTAGTAACAAATCTGGCCCCGAAAACATGGATTTAAATAGAACTTCATTCACGCGCTAAAAGAGGAAACACCCAATAAACCCAATCGGGCAGATATAACAAATCCTTTCAAGCAATTTAAAGGGACATTTTCCATATCCTGCCGAGGTCAATATACCTTCTTCACACACATCGAATTTAGAGTAACATGGTTTGAAGTTGAAATAGCATTTCTAATAGTTCATTCAATCATTTTATCTAAATAATAACTATGACAATTGGACATTACAAATTTGCCTCTGGAAAGGCCACGTCAGAACCATAAACTCGTAAGTTCTACTTCTTTGAAACGAAACATTGTGTATCGTATATCTATATAGCAAGGTCTTCTTTACACTGAATGATACCATCTCAATTGAGTTTATTACAGGATATTGTAAAATGGTCGTAGTTACAGCACAATGTGACGGTAGGCATCGATGATATGCTCTATGTTGTATGAACCAGTGAAATTAATTTGAACTGTTCTACAGTTTGAGATTTCAAAGACTGATTGGATTTCTGAGAAGACTTTCTGATTCTATAGACGCTATCGGTTAAGAGAAATCTAGCTCACGAAAACGTTTATATTTAGTTCTAAGCGGAATTCACATCAAAGATTCTATCGGGAGTAATTGATGAGAGGCGTCGAGTTTCAATGGTAGTCAAATTTCAATTACGGGTAACGCCATTTCTTTGCGGAAATGCTTTTCGTAATTCAAACGACATTAAATTTCGTCGAGGAAAATGTTTATTGATACCAAATCGAGAAAGATTACGACTTCGAGACATTTCATTTTGCTAAAAGCATTTTGTGTACAGAATAAATCGCTTTCAGTGTTATATTATTTTTGATTTTCAATCGGGTCTTCCACATTCAATAATTCTTCCTTCTATTTTCATGTCGTTTAAAGCTATCATGCCACTAACCTGCTGGACAAACGCAGTCATTGACGTCCCTTGTCTCTCTTTTCAGCACCGGTGCCTCCTCCGTCGCCAGCTCATCACTTTTCACCATCTCCACTGTCCTCTTGAAATCCTTAAACTCCTTCTCTAGCACTAACACTCTTTCCTCTAAAACATGCTGTCTGTACAGCCCGTACCCACATATTATGAAGAAGAATCCACAACAACACCCAAGCACTACTGTGTTCAATACGTTCTTATCACTTTCCTTTGGATTCGCCATGATCACGAACAGAAGACGGTCACTGTGGATGTTGTAGATGCATGATCATGCCAATGTGAAGTTCAAAGGTCAACTTTGGATCTAGGTGTGTCCTCGGCCGTCGTCGTGCCTCCACTGGGCCCCCGTTCGCGCGCTCCCTCGGGAAAGGAAGTTGGTTATCCACGCTAAATGCCCTTAGTTGTGTCGATTACGTTCGAGTACCCTTCCAAACTTTGATGGACGTGTAACATTGTTGGCTCCGGATGCTGCCGCTTGCTGGTTCTTTGCTTATTTGGATCAATTGGTGCGGTGAAAGGAGGTGGAGAGTTTTAAGGTGCATATTTGTTGTGGTCATTGCTTAGAACGTTATTGTCACTACGTAGACGAATGGGAAACTTTTTGTGTCCTTCGTCTCTGAACTCAATTCAACTGATTGGAGAATTGTTCTTCACAAAATTCAATTCAAATGCAAAAACGAATAATTTTCTATCAAACAACGGTGATTATCAATGAGAATTTGACTTTTAATTTGCAGCAAAAAATCAGAATTAGAATAACAATACGCCCTACAAAATTCATTTACATTTATATTGCATATAAATCGCTCTCTGATCTCTGCACGAACAATTAAGGCCGTCGGGGTGCGGGTGTTTCTTGTTTTACATCCAGAGACTAATATCAAGGGATGGTGCAGATAAAAATGTTAATGTAAGTTAACTGGGGTTGCCAGTTGTCTAGTCAGAAAATCCCAAAGATGACTAGTAGTTTTTTTATAAATAATTTCGTTGTTCAGTTAATAAAAGTTAGGTATGATGATATTTTCATAAGTGTCTTTCGAGTCACTAATGGTTTACTTTTAAAACTATAAGAAAGTTGAAAAGCTTTGCTTCAAGCATTCGTTGTAGGTGAATTAAATGTTTATTCACTAAAAGTAAATAAGACTTTAGCTACGCTCAAATAATAACAATTGAATGAAAGTACTAAATATAATAGCGTTTACAATCTTTTAAAAGCATTTATATAAACCCAATTTTCTTTTGTTTAAATTTTGTTACTAACTTTTCCAATAAAAATGGCAAATGAACCAACACTAGCAACCCTCAACTTAACCTTGCAGGCGCATTAGTCGTGAGATGTCAGGGGAATTTTTCATCTCCCCTTCCCGAGAATAAATCTTGCAGATCTAGAGTCCTAGGGATTTTTGTCGTCCGCCCCACGCGTGGCCGTGACAAATGATCGCGACAGTACGCAAATCTCGTTTAGGACGCGCGGGATTACATTCTGGAGCTTTGTTATTTTTGGTAAGCTGTGACTGTGACTGTACTAGACAATGTTTTGATTAGTTTTAAGGAATGCTCTTCTAGCAACAGTATTTCCTCCTGGGTATAACGTGGGGTCTTTTCAAGTCAAGAGTGAATAGGCATCTCATATAGTTCATCTTAGACAACTTCGTCACTTACCATCGGGTGAGATGTTGTCAAACGTATGCCCATGTTACCATAAAAAAGTTTTGGTGCATATATTTGCATTTTTAATACTAGCAATATATATTGTCAGGGCTTGCAGGTGGATTTCGCAAGCAATATGCGTCAGTAATTATTTTGTCAATAAGTATTCGTAGTAGAAGGATACGTCTGACGAAGCAAGTAGCTTAACTATTATGTAAAGTAGTTAAATAATATAGAGTTGAGTAGTAGAATGACTATGCAATATTTTTAAGCCAGTGTTTCACCTTGCTCATTAATCTTTTACTACTAAAACCTCCTACTTGTCTAGCTTTAAATAGAAGTCCATTTATAAAAACAACAAGGCACGTAGTCGCTTAAAAACACTGTAGGTACATTTTTGCTAAAACACTTGGATTAAAACAATAACGCCAAAAACATTTCCGAGTTGCTGAATTCCCAGCATTCCACACAGTTCTGCTTGCCACTTGCCAGTTGACACTGTAGTAACGCAGGGGAAGGTAACGCGGGTGACTCTAACGAGGGTAAATTAAAATTCCTGGCCGTTTTATACGCCGGGTCACCCTTGTCTACGGCAAATATCGTTACTGTCACATGAGAAGCTGTGGAATGCTGTAATTTAGAGTACTTATACAAGCAAATCAGCATTTATAATTACTTATCTTTGTATGTTTTAGAGATGAGTTTCAATTAAATCTAAATTAGTAGCACATTGTCAAAGGTTTGGCTCCTGAAAGACAGTGTTCACATTAGTTTGGGAGTCTATGGACTCATTAAAATGCAACAACAGCCTTAAGTAACGTCCACTGCTGAACATAGACCTCTTCCACTTGCGCCACTTTGAGCGGCTGCTAACAATTAAAATTACTTTAGCTGTTTCAAAAATGAAAAAATAATTATAATGTATGAATTAAAAAACCACAGAGCATGAAAAAAATACGCTCCCCTAGAGTATTTTTTTTAATGCTCTGTGCCAAAAACGATGAACTGGATACCATCAGGAATCTGTCGTAAAAAGAATCTGTCGTAACAAGAAACTGCCGCAACCAGAATTTGTCTTATGAGTGAGTGCAAATAATTATGTTGTCATAAATTGACACATCCATAAAATCGGGATAATTTTATACGGTAACTAATCTAGTTCAAATAAAAAAGTCCCAACGAAAAGTGAAGTACTTGACCCCGAACACGCGTATCTGTCCCAACATTTTAATCTCGGCCCAACGCAAAAATAAAACACGGGCTAAATCAAATATCATCCAATTAAAATCCAAGCAACCTAAACGCCACTCACCCCAGCACCTCCAACCTTAAAATCAAATAAAGAACCCTTAAAAATTCAATTAAATACTAACCCGAATACAGATAAAGGGACAAAATCTGGGACATAGACCCAGGACCGTGGCTGTGAGGCTGGGAACCTGGGACAAAACATGGGACAAAAAGGTACAGACTTAGGATCGTGGGACAAGTAGATAGAAGTCGGGACACAAGTAAATGAGTAGCAAACAGCCAGAGCTCAGCTCAAAAGGTAATCCGATTTTAGAAGAAAAAAACTAGTTGTAAAGCTTGGACGTGTAGTTAAGTTCTGTGGTTCCGTATAAAATATTAATAATAAAAAACCGCTTTTGCTAAGATCATTGGAAAATAGGATAAGTTTGGTGGGACCACATAAGAGCTACCCTACCATATATGCATATGTACTTTGGCTCCCAACTGGGTTTACTATCATTGTTCCACGACCATTTAAATTTATTTACCTGGGGCCCCAGCCATATTTACTATCATTTTTTCCAGATCATGCACTTTCACCTTATGACCCCTAATTGACAAATAGCTATTTCTACCCTGCGGATCTCTAAAAAAGAGATCCGAGCTTAATCGGCATTACTCGGTCTGGTGAGCCCGCCGTGCTTGTAACTAGACACCTAGATTTATACAGTTTTACATGATAGAGGGCAGCACCGACCACTTTTACCATTTACCGTTCGGATTAAAAATGCTTGGATTTCAGGAATCAAGAGGTTAATAGATTTTTTGTGCAGATAGCAAACAGAGGGAGAGGGAGCTTTAAAGGACAGGAATGAGATGAACAAAATAAAACTGACTATGGAAATCGAATTTTTCTATTGAAAGGTAAGTTTTTTTGTAGAGCTTTCTGGCAACACTTTCCCCGAGTTTTCATACGTTTGTTAAATTTGTGTCAAGTTGGCACACCAAATACTGACGCATCGGTTCCTTTTTGATAATCTGTCTTCAACCAATGAGCGTGAAGTATTTGGTGAGCAGACTTGAGACGACTCTGAAAAACGTACCTACGAGAACCCGCGGGGCCTATACACAGGTAGGTGTGAACTTAGAAGCTGTCCAAATTTTGTGCATGACTGAATTATGTTTATTATACTAGGTGGTAGAACTTTTCTGCAAAGTTTGTCTAGGTAGGTACCACCGCTTTGCCAGTTATTCTGCCAGGCAAGCCGTAGTGTGCAACTCTACTGTGTTCCGGTTTGAAGGGAATTGTAGCTAGTGAAATTACTGGGCAAATGAGACTTTACGACCTGATTTCACAGTCTAGTAATCTGATTACTAGACTGTGTGATGTCTCAGGATGACGTGCGCAGTGCAGTTTCACGCGAAACTTTATTGTTTTAAAGTTCCGAGTGACACTGTTACTGTTATGGGTGGCCGTGTCGCTTAACATCAGGTGAACCACTAACTCGTCACGTCATTCATTCTTATAAAAAAAATTAGCTTTTGAAGTTCTGATGAATTAGTCATACAGAAAAAACCTTAATAAACCTTAAAACCCCAGAATAAGTCATCCATCAGTCAGTAGACATCCACTGCTGAACATGAGTCTCCCCATAGAGCACCACTTTAAACAGTTACTTGCCTCTTGCATACAACAGCTTCCCGTGGTTTTCACCTGGGGCCTTATTGTAAAAGTCTGGTGGCGATCGTGATCGTATGCTCTCTTGCTCCCACTCACGGACTTGTAAATGTGTGCGTGCAGGATGGCAGGCGATTTCATAACCAGAATGGTTATGCGGTAGGGATGCACGTCAATAGTCCACCTAGTAGGGCTGGCCTACGATGAATCTTCCGGTTCATGCATAACTGAAATCATATCTCAGTGTACAGCTTATTTATGCAGCTTACTTTCAACTCACCAATTTGTTCAACAGTATTTATAAAACAGTACACAATGTTACCTCGAACAATAACTCACAATTGCAACAGATTAACGGGAGTGCATTCGGTCGCAACACGAATTACAAAGCCCATTAGCATCGCATAAATTCATATTAAAAGTGCGAGCTACATGGCAGCGCGGGACTTATACTACTGGAATTATTTATGTATTGTGCATTTAGCAAATAGGAGTATTATGTTTACTAGGTGGTAGGTTTTTCTGCAAAGTAGGTAAGTACCACCGCTTTGCCAGCTACTCTGCCGCCAAGCAGTAGTGTGCAAGCGCAACTGCATTCCGGTTTGAAGGGCATTGTAGCTAGTAAAATTACTATGGGCAAATGAGACTGTGATTTGATCATCCGAAGTCCCAGAATGACGTGTGCAGTGCAGTGTCACGCGAAACTTTATTAATTTAGAGTTCCGAGTGACACTGCAATATGTTATGGGAAGCCGTGATGCTTAAGATCAGGCGAACGACTAGCTCGTCACGTCATTCATTTACATAAAAAAATGACATTTTATCAGTCGTATAAGTCACAGGGTCGACCTCTTCACCTCTACTTGGACTAGCTGTGTTAAACTAATCGGTAAAGTTAAGTAACGTTCTTTGCGGTCACTATTTGGATAGGTGACTACAGCAAAAAGTGGTATTTATGACTGAGCCCTACCGTGCTTTGGCAAGTTCATTTGCCTACACGTACAACGGTCAGTAGTCAATTGTGAATACAAATCTTTTGATAGCGGTCACCCATCCAAGAAAAGATCAATTATTACCAACAGATACTCCAGTTTATCTGTGAACACTACGCATTTATTGATAGATAGATAGATAATGCTTTGCACACGAGTAAACCAAGTACATAGGCGAACTTAATGCTTATTCATGATTTACGAGGGCTGATCAAAAAGTAATGATAATCTAAATGAAATGCGTTATTTAGGTGTCTGGATTTAATTTATTTTTCAACGTAACCTCCTGACAACTCAATATAGTTGGTCCATCTGGACTCTAAAGGCAAATTCCTTTAGAAAAAAAATCTTCTTCTTGGCTCTCCTAAAACGCTTCTACGGCAGTCATCACATCGTTGTTATTCTAAAATTTCTTACCCTTCAACTTTCTTTTAAGCCAGGGAAAGAGATAGAAGTTGCTGGGGGCCAGATCTGGAGACTAGGGTAGGTGATCAAGCAATTCGAAACCCGCTTCTCGAATGGCAGCCATCGCAACTTCGGATTTGTGCTTTCTTATTTTGTTCAGCGGTTAACATTCTGGGTACCCAACGCGCCGCCACCTTATTCATGTGAAGTTCTTCGTGGAGGATCTTTTGAATGCTGCCATATGAGATCCCCGTGACTTCAGCTAAATGCTTGATGGTCACTCTTTGGCCACATAATACGAGATCTTCGACTTTTTTCACATTTTGTTCCGTGTGGGACGTGGATGGCCGTCCTTCACGGTGCTCGTCTTGTCCCCGCTTAAACTCTTTGCACCAGGGTGCAACTGTAGAATATGGAGGAGCCGAGTCCCCCAATGTTTCTACCAAGTCGGCGTGTATGTCTATGGTAGACCTTTTTTCAGGTAGAGGTACTTAATGACGGCTCGAATTTCGTTTTTCTCCATTTTCGTGTTATCATTTCGACTGTTCGTAACCAAATGAATATAGATTCCAGGGACGACGTGCTAGTTATATGATGTTTTTACATGGAATTAGCGTTGAATTGAGTGAGCTTCCTTAATTTTTTCAAATTTTTCTGACCTCTCAACATACTCGTTTATCATTACTTTTTGATCAACGTAGTACTTTACCTAAACAAATCATAAAAAAACTGTTTTTCAAAAGAAATTGTAAGTTAAATGACTACAAATTTGTAATGCAAGCTTCCACCCTAGCTACCGAGCGATAAAACGCTTAAAATTAAGTTAAGATAATGTGATCCTGAAGCCATTAGTCGCTGAGATCCTCTCAATCGAGTAATTAGCTACTAATAGCTCTTGGTGATGGAATGGAAGCATGGTTGGAGCTCTTAGTGCTGAGGATTTTAAGACGAGTGGTCGGGATATTGTACTATATTTTTTAGCTACACGCGGGATTTGCACCGGTGCGTTCCAACTCATTGGGTTTGAACACTAATTATGTTTGTAGAACACTTTTAAACACTCCATTCCGTGATACTAGAAGTTATGATTAAAGTGATTAGTTTTCAACCAGAATCAGAATCAGAATCATTTATTGAGTAACGGACACAGTAAATGTAATGCTAGGTCTACCAAACAAAAGGTCAACCAAACAAAAAGAAAAAAAAAAAGAAAATACATTTATTTAAGAAATCACACAACATGACATTTTAATTTAATTTAAATTTCAAAGAACAATGAGTGCAAAAGCTGTGCATTGTGTTATGTATACTTTTAAACTAAACAGCTCCAATTCTGTACATTGAAGATATTTTGAAAATATTTTTGGAGGGCTCCCTATTATCTATGCTGAAGCCGAAACTATATGAATGCAATTTTCTCTACGCAAGAAAGAGATAGCAATGCTTTTGTTGAGGTACTTGGATTGCAAGGCCAAGAGTTCCCCGCCCGGTGACGCTGTAAATGTCGGTAGAGACCAACAGCCCGTTTCAAACAATTAGATCCCGCGGAATAAAACAAATTGTAGTAAAATAATTTATTTCTCTATCCAACACTGTTTTAACTTGTAAAATAAAAAATGAACTATGCTCCAATATCCTAGATTAATGTGTATTAATTGTCCACTTACAATAATAACTGTACACAGTGTCATCAAGTAAATAATGTCATTTCATTCACTGACAAGCGAACGATAATTCACCCGAGCTGCTATCGGCTCGCCTCAGGCTTTGTCGGTGTTGATTTCAAAATATAAATACGGCTTGTAGTTGAGTAAATTAACTCTGATGATTTGGATAAATTTATATTGTTGTTGTTATCAGAAATAAAATAAAGCTCCATTAGCTTTATAGTTTACATTGTTGTTATTTAAACTTAAAAAAATTTGTAACATACCTAGTCCAAGTAAACAACATAATAAATAGACTATTAAAAAGTATAATTGGTATTTACCTACAAAAAAATTACATACAAGAAATATAATTGATTGACTCAGGCGTGACTTCGCGGAAGTTCATCTTAAATACAAAATGAAAAAAGTATATCTAGTGTAATTCCGCTGTAATAATCCGTGTTCCGTGTTGTAATTTTAGTGTTTTGTGTTTTGTTGTGCGTTTTTTTTTTTTTTTTGTTGGGTTTTTCCTAATCCTGCGCAACGAATGTTGGAACAATTTAGGTGTCCCAGTTTTTGGTTTCAATAAATATTATACATTATAAACTTTTCCTATCATTTTTGTAATACATTTGCCGTTTTTGGGGGGAACGCGGAAAAGTTCACGTCATTGCATTGTAATATTTTTCAAAACTTGTGCTTTTTCTAGTGTTAATGTTTAAAATTGGTGGCATTTTACGCATTAAGTGCTGAACTACGAGCCATGAGTGTGGGCAAGTGATATAATGTGGTGAAACGTGGTTTTTCGTGTTGCTTCCAAAACTCCATAGAAGCTTCTAGTAAAGTTGCCACCACTTTACTGGGGCATGACTTAGACTGGACTATGATTACTTGACTTAGACTCGATTATGACTGTGACTAAGACTTGACATTACGTGAAATATTCACATGCACGATGAAAATTACAATACTCGACACTGGCTAAATACACTATGTGTGGAGCCAAAATACAAGAAAAAAAAATACATTTGCCTACAACAATCATTTGCAGCTTCCCCAATATAGATAATCTTATATGATATTTTTAGCGGAATTACACTAGATATACTTTTTTCATTTTGTATACAAGAAATATATAAAACAATGTTCTTAGGTACTTACATTCATCATCGAAAGCTTTGTAGGTACTTTTTTGCAGAAAGTCTGTGTTAATTCTGCAGAATTCTATATAATTATGTGGTTAGCTCGTGTTTTACACCTTAGGTGCCTATTTTTGCTGATTGGTTCATGTGGTTTAAGGGCTTTTGCAATAACTTCTGTAGTCAAAAAATTTTTGTATGCCAAACCAATAAAAATGGGAGTATGTTTGTTAAAGAGGCAATCATGTACCTGGTAGTGAGTATCATCGCATATTCCTATATTTATAGGTAGGTATTTTAGACAGAACATAAATATGTGAACATTTCATAATTTCAAAAATATTCACGTGTCGCACGAGCGTGGGCACTCGAACATAGTATTCGTAGTAAAACTTCATCGTTACTTTATCATTTTGTCCAAATCAAAAACAAGTTTAAGGTAAAATAAAAAGAAAATTAGCGGAAAATTAGAATTTTATGAGTGAATTTCCCTTCTCGGATGGAAATCTCCAGCCAAGATCCCCCGCTTCCGGCCTTTAAATAATAACGTCGGGTAATGATACAAAAAATGCGAAATTTTGATGGAAACCACTTGAATATTCATAAGTGCTGCGTTAAGGTTAGCTTTTAATAAAATTATTAGAAGATAAGATATAAGTATCATTGTGGTAACAGTGGATCAGTGTTTTTTCAAAGCATCGTAGACAAGTCACTTTTTTATTCTCAGCATTTATTTTGATATGCCTAAAAAGGTAGACTATCCAGCTACATTTTTCTGTAAGACAGCAGTCGTGTATCTTTAACAAAGAAGAAGATATCAAGGTTTAAAAAAAAAAGGGAAATGATCCACTGTGTACTCATAGGTGTACACAGTGGAACACAGTACATGTTCACAGTGGATCGGGGGGTACACAGTGAATAATACAGTTTTAATTAAAATAAAACAGGTATGATCCAGTTTTCTTAAATGCGTTTATTATATTTGTTGGGGTCATGGCTTTGTTGAACGCATTTCCTATTGGTTCAGCAAGGTCGTATATGGTTACTACTTTCCCCGGGTTCCTCATCATCCACGAGTCAAGTGCAGCGTTGTAGAACACTTTAAATGGAGAATTGACGCCCACGTCCAAGGGCTGCATTTTCCCGGTCGTGTGAGGATGAAGTGTTACGACTGTCACGCCATTAGCTTTTGCTAAGTCTAACGCCTCGATAGATAAGTGAGACTCATGATTATCCATCACTAGAAGGGAAGGATTCTCGGTGGAACTGGATGTGCGTTTAATGAAATGAGCCATTGTTTGGACGAATGTTTCTGTATTCATCCAACCTGTTGGAGTGGCGAGACCTAGAGTTCCAGGCGGAGCTCCCTTTATCATGTGGTCCTTAAAATTTTTCCTCGGAAAAATCAATACGGGTGGTAATGCGTAACCAGCTGCACAAATTATCAAACAAGTTGTTACAAGAATGCCCCTTTCTCCACTCGTCACCTTGTTAATGCTTTTTCCTTTTGGACCAATGACTCTTGGGGGCTTCTATACCGTCGTAGTTGCAGTTTCGTCCAAATTAAACAGTCGTGTGCCATCAGCAAAAGATGGATATCTATGATATACAGTCTGCAGATTATCAAAGAAACTGTTCACTGTGTGCCTATTAAATGCAGTGGCTCCTGCTAAATTGCAAGCTTCTGGCCGTCGCAATGACAGCTCAGGATGCCGTTTGCGGAAAGCCTTGAGCCAATGAACGCCTGCTAGCTGATTTTTGGTCCAAGCGTCCGGAATCTTCAATTTATTGATAATAGCCATTTCGTAAGCCACTTTTCGGCAATCTTTGGTAGATAGGCCATAGAACATAAAGGCGCATTTTTCAAAATAGTCTTTAAGAGCCTCTTCCTGGTCATCATCAAAAATTTTGTTGATAGTGTAGTTGGGCTTTAGCCTCATATTCTCTATTGAACCTCTAGCCTTCATTTTCACATTGTAACGGTATAGAGTTGTGAATGGAATACCTTTTTCCTTGGATACATTGCGGACTTCTTTCATTGCTTCTTCTGTCACTCTTCCAATTTTTCTGCCATCCGGGGCCGGTTTTCGTGGCATTCTGCAGACGAAAGATATATAACTTAGATAGTCCTTATTGCCAACTGTGAGGGTACACAGTGAATCGCTATCCACTGTATCCCCTTAGCTAGCTATTCACCGTGTACCCTCCCGCCATTTTATTTTTGTTGCGTCATTACAAACATGTTAGTACTATAGCAGGCAGCAGACTTACGCTCAAAGTATAGCTTTAGATATAGTTTCCATGAACATTTATTAACTAGGGCATAATATCAATAGGCAAAAGCTAAAAATTCGCAAAACTTACTTGTTTTATTTTTATTTTGAGTTCACAAAACACATAACCTGTAACTGCACGTGTATGCGACGGCGCAGAGGCACGCTGACTAGAGCGGTGATGTTGTACATTAGATAGCGTGGCGTTAGAAAGAGATAGCATCTGTCAAGCCATTTTTCTACAAATTATAGCGATGTTTCACTGTGTACACTTGATCCACTGTTGCCACAATGACCCTATTTATTGTGAAGACGCATACCTAAATACGTTATTTTAAACTAATAAGTACTTAGGAATAGTAAGTAGGTGTTTATTTTTGGGATTTTTTTACTTACGCTTAACCGCATGATAAAAATAAACAATGATAACACTACACTTTGATGTTGAATTTAAAATCAAGTTGGATACATAATTAGACAAAATTAAAAAAAATCAAGGAGATTCTTAATATTTATAAGGATAAAAAAATTAAGCATGATAACAATCGACCCGGTTTTTGCGATTCTGAGAATTTCTGAGAAATCCCTGAGGAGTATAATAGAGATAATATGAACCGCGGGGAGCCGATATGTATGAAGGAGGCAAGCGGCCACTCTAAGTGACGCTCTGTGGGGGAGACCTGTTTAGCAGTCAACATCTTCAGGCTGATGATGATGATATTGATGATGACTGCTCACATAACAATGGAGACTGTATCGATTTCCCTTCGAGTTGGCAGTAAAGCATCGCTAAGTATAAACGATTCATCAGGCTCATTAAAGTCGGTAAACCAAGTTTCCCGCAAATAAAAGAAGGAACTCTGAAGTTTTCAGATCGGGAGAGGATAACTTTCATCTTGGGGTATAAGTAACAGAATTACTACACACACATGAAAACACTCTTATAAAATGAACTTTAAACTCTCTGTTATTAAGAAACAAAATCGTCTCATCACCTTTACTGAAAGAAAAACATTTTGGGTAAAGGAGATTATGACTAATGAGACTACTGACGACACTGATGACTTATGATGATATGTGTATGACTCAAGAATAATTTAGTGCGGTACCTAATTGATCCCATCATAATAAAAACCCGGTGGTTAGAAAAATCCTTAAAAATTTTAATTTTAAAGAATTATTATGTAACCTGAAAACCAAGTTAAAATGTTTAGTATGAAGAGGTAAGTAGGTAACATTTTATACTAAGCTGATAGACTATTGGATACAAGAGGCAAAAGCTAACGGCCACTCAAAGTGAAGCTCTATGACCATAGAAAGTAAAGTAAAGTTGTAGTGTAAAGAAGACACAAGCCGCCCAGCTTGTGTCTTCTTTTAGACCATGGTATTGGCTACAGGATCCTACCATAAGTACGTAGTACCTACTATTATTTATTCTGTGGCATAAGCGCGTCTTGTCTATTTTATCAATAACTGTACCAAAGTATCAAAATGCTAAAGTGACCAGTAAGGAAAGTGCCCAATTCAAGAAAGTGTCGAATCTGGGAAAGTAATGAATTAGCAAAAGTAGCCAATTAGGGAAAGTGTCGACATGATTCTGGACTCAGCAGTAGGCGTCTCCAGCTGGTGATGATGAAACAGGAAATAACTTTTTTAAATCATAAAAACATGTTACTGTTTATTAGCAACATTATCTTTCTGATCCAGTTTCTTTCAAACAAGTAGATATACGTCAAAAACAGAAAAACAAGGGTTTCAAAAATTGCAATTTTTTTTTGCTCATCCGCTTTTAGCTCTCTCCTCGTTCCCCACGGGGAAGGAACAAAGTAAGTGGAATGAGTGTGGTACAGTTTTATCGGCGTTCATTGAGCACTGCTCCGCCGCCGCGCCGGAAGCGCGCTTGCTAATGAATAAACCCATGCGAATGTTCGCAACTTACAGTGTGGCAGGATTCGGAACCATTATGATTCTGTGTACAAAGATATTTGGCTGAATTGTGATTTATATCGGCAACATAAACATTACCACAAAACATGAACATTGTATCGTTCAACGTGTGTTTTAAAATTTATAGTAATTTGCCACTTATTTAGGGCTAGTGTTAGGATGTGTTTATTTGATCCGTAGTTAAGATAATCAATGGTTAAAAATGCTAAGAAATTTTGACCACTGATTAGAATTTTTTAGCATTTTTTATCATTGGTTACCTAAACTATATGGATCAAAAACCTGCCCTAAGTTTCCAGTAAAGTTGTTGATGTTTAGAGTTTTCTCTCCTAATTGTTTTAGCAAGATATTTAGGAACATAATTGATAACTGTTATTCGTCAGGCGCACTAGTTAATAGTAAAGCAAAATGCCTAAATAACCGCTCTTGCTTAGCTTACCATTCTAGATTCTAGCGAAATTATAATTTTATTAGAATCTAAAATGTAGTATGTTGTAGTAAAGGTACTCTCTATATCGTGCGACAGGTAGAGTCTGAGAGCTCTATACCAATATATTTCATACAATTTGAACCAGTTGTATTGTACCTACATAGATAATTATAAAAAAGTGTCATTTAAACTGCTTTTAGTTAATTTGCATTACAGGTTTTCGTTTACTCGGTGGTAGGACTTTTCTGCAAAGTTCGTCTAGGTAGGTACCACCGCTTTGCCAGTTATTCTGCCGCCAAGCAGTAGTGTGCAAGTACTACTGTGTTCCGGTTTGAAGGGCATTGTAGCTAGTGAAATTACTGGGAAAATGAGACTTTATGATCTGATCACTCAGTCTAGTAATCTGATTACTAGACTGTGTGATGTCTCAGGATGACGTGCACAGTGCAGTTTCACGCGAAACTTTATTGTTTTAAAGTTCCGTGTGACACTGCAACTGTTATGAGCAGCCATGTTGCTTAACATCAGGTGAACGACTAGATCGTCACGTCATTCAATCGCATAAAAAGGTACCTAAATATGTAGCAGTGGCACCTATTATTTTTGGCAATGATCTCACAACCACAACGAGCTAGCTGATTTTTTTTCTCTGTGGTCAGTTTTGTATTATTGTCTACCTAACGCTTCTAGACGCTTTACACGGCATATTAGAACTGCCTCCAAACATAGTTCTCATTTCTGAAAGCACATCGCTTTTTCAACAATGTCCCGTTCGTTCCACGCAACATGTCGTCACATTTTCCTCACGGAGGAAATGAGTTTAATTTCCTACTTTTATACGCGGTCGTGGCGCGAGCGAGCGGAAAAACTAAGGATTTTCCGGTCACTTCGATAGATGGGAAACTTGATGGTAGGGGTTGGCAGGGAATGTTTTGTGTGTTCGCATGTGAGTTGTGCTAGTATTAAGGTCAGGCGTTTTGAAAATTATTGCATAATTGCGTAATGCTTGCGGAAGTCTTTTATTATTATTTTTTATATTCAAAACATTTGACCACTGTCTCACCTGATGGAAAGTGATGCGCTACGAAGTCTTACCGGCAACAGCCCAATACGTTCCTACTTCTGGAACACGAGCCTTCTCTCATTTGCATAGAGTGCAGGCCATAATCCATTACACTCAACAACAAATTCGACTCCCGTTCAATTAGATTTCCGATTTGTGGCAACTGGCAATCGTTGTTATACCTTTTTTGTTTTTTAGATGTTGTACAGTTTATTAATTGTTGTTGTCATGAATAAATCATTTTTCTTTCTTTCTTTCTTTCTTTCAAATTATGTAATTCTTGAACACCGTTGTAAGAGCAAGTGTAACACATAACTTAAAAAGTGATTGGTTCATTTAAGAGTTTTCCTATTATTAAATGCATATGAGTACCCGATGCTGTTTCAGGTTTTGTAAGATCCATTAACATACGAACACAAATACTTTTTAAGCTTTCGCGACTTGATCTTCTTCATATTATAAAGTTAAACCCAGTCTCTTCGCGCACAAAAGGTTAGAGGTGAGAGGTTCGTCAAAATTATTTTTTTGATAATTTTTCGTGTGCGAAGAGACCCGTTTTGACTTTATAAGTATGAAAGGAAATAATTTCACAAGACTAGAAATCACTTAAAACATTTAATAATAAAGAATTTATAAATAATTATTCAGCACGAAAGTGGGCAGCTAATACGCACGCTTTTAAAATTGTAACTACTCAACCTAGTTTCCCAACTAGATAGTTATTTTAATACCTATTAAAGCTTAGAAAAAGTTTGATAATCCATTTTAGCCTAGAACAGTACCTGCTAAAATTCATACCTACTGAAACATTTCGTTTTTATTGCACAAAATTGGGAACATTTGCATGAAAAACATAAAATTTAACGACTCAAACTGCCTTTGTTTCCAGTAAAATATTGATACATATACATTACGGGCGCAGTAACGACTGCGTGTGCTGTATAACTCAACTTATGCTGAAAACTACACTAAAACTGTTCGAGTTAGCGTGGATACGTGGGCAAATATCATGGTAGGTTATAGCTGGGGAGAATCAGTAGGTAAAGTAAATAGTTCTTAATTTAAATAGCTAAATGGAGCTACGAATTTTAAACCACAAAAGTTTTTTATATTAATCAATACTTAGGTATTCTTATCTGGTCGAAAAGAGTCCAAATCTTTTCTGTATTCTTCATTCTAAGAGCTTTTTGTTTTAAATAATCTTAAGATGTTTCTGTTTATTTTTGTGTTTATCTGGTTATGCGATGTCATGTGCATGTTCAAAGGTAAAAAGTTCGTAAACTAGGCGCTTTTTATTTTGTTAGTAGATATAAACCGTCGTAAACAACAAATAAGGAAGTTTTTAAAATCATATAAAATGAATGAATTACTTAACACACATCACACATTAATAGCCGGAAGACGTCCACTGCTGAACATAGGCCTCCCCCATAAACCGACACTTTGGACGCTTACCGTAGGGGGGATTTGCCCACAACCACCAAGCTTGGCAGGCGGCTTGGTGATCGCAGAAGATTTTAATGTACCGAAGAGAATGCTGCTGCCCATATCCTAGATATTCTCTTAGCCGGCTCTTACGGCACCCGCGGCAAGAGATGGGGTGGTCCTATTCGCAAACTGGGATCACATGGCAGACAAACCGGCTTATGACTTAAAATTCCTCCTAAAAATGTTACCATACCTACTTAATATTATTTTCAAAATTAAAACCTCTATCCCTTTAGTTATGTGACAGGTGGTTGCAACATCAGTTAAGTTATTAATTTCCTTTTTTAACTTCCGGCGAGAAGAGTGTTATAAGTAGCTCCCAAATAGATAAAACAATATGTTTTTTTGCTTTTTTTTTTGAATGGACTTGATTTTTTTAGCTATGATTAAAAAACTATTTAGCCATTTGGAGATCATTAACTCGTTTCTTATAGAGGAAAAGCATGTCGGGGATATTTAAAATGTTGAACAATCAATTGTTATTTATGATTTCACTTACCGTTGGTTATTTCCACTGCGACTCCAACTGTCACTGGAAGGTGTCCAAGACAATAAAGTTGTGTGCGCCTATAGCGCCCGCGGTGTTTGGCAGCGCACGCGATTTGTGGTCGAACATAGGCACAGTAAGCTTGTTAGGTAAGGACTGGACTTTGCGGGGCCCTTGTTACTCAAGTCCAGTCAAATGAAGTGCATATTTTGTTTTATGGTCTTTTTCACCACAACATATCTCAAAGATCATCATAATCTATAAATGGGTTATTTGATACATAGTCATCATTCTTATATATTAGTCCAATACCATAATTATGGTGTTCACCCTACCGTACATTTTGTTTATGCCTAAAGCTTCCATATTCCAGCCAGGTGTTGTTGACCCATCTCTCTACGAAATCAATGTCATCACATTTTGTAAGAAATATAATGATACAAACACATAATTAAAAATTTAGACCTTTTTTGATAATAATAGTGGCTATATTATCCAATGCTAAAAATTCATTAATTGTTTTATTATTAAAAATAAAAACAACGAAGAACCTGCACATATTTTTTATAAAAATCCTGAACCATTTAACGAAGAACAAAAAGAAGCTAGTAAAAACCGGCTGGAACTACTAGCTACTTTTCAGAACCTATGAAACTGTCATGCTTCGGTACTCTTGGATGGTATCCAATGCGCCCCCATACCATGAACCAACCAACTTTACTTCATACTCTGCACACTAGTATGAACCTAGCAACCTGCACCATAAGTCATATTATCGTTTGAAAAAACTAGACAGTTTTCAGCAATGATTTAAAAAAGCCGGAAAACGGTCCTTTAGATTTTTTACGGAGCTCCCATAAACACCGTTGGAAGTCTTTGAAAAATTTGCGGTCGCTACAAAGAACAGGAAAAAAATACGGAAACAGGTTTCTTGTTATTATAATACAGCTTTGATACTCATTTTCCTCTTTCTTGTAATCGACTTAATTTAAATTATTATAAAGACGTTGGAAGTAATAAAGGCATTGTTGAAATACGAATTCTTTCTTTATTAAAATTCAAAATAGGGATTTAGATAGTTCCAGGCTAAAATATTGTTCAATGTGAAGAGTCAGTATCAGAAAAAACTTTGTAAACTCCAAAGGGTCTATTGTTATGAATATTATTAGAAGCCAAGTATCCATACAGATTATTGTAATGATTATGTATTCCGTACATACCTTGTAAATAATATCCATAGTTTGACAAGAACACAGCTAGCAATGGATTTACTGGCAAATGATTTAGGTTATTGTATTTATTGATAACATGATTTTGAAATGGTTTTACTGATATATTAGATTTAAAAGGAATGTGCGCTTTTTGTCGTCGAGATAGAGCGTAATTTGGCAGTTCGTCGTCTTTGTTGATTTTGTACTTTGAAAGGATCTCGTATAATCTAGAAGTTTTGTTATGTTTGTTAGGAGGTTCATATTTGTATCCAATATCCTTTATTACACTTTCTTCTAGTTTGAAAGTGCTTTCCGAATCGGAATCTTCTTTAACTTCATAGTTTTTGGAAAAAGGTTTGTCTTCGTCTAGAAGTAAATTTTGTACATAGCTTTTGTAATTGAAATCTGCTACTTTCTTAGATCGCCGTGCAGTTGCAATTGTGTCATTTTTTATAGGAACGACAAAAACATTAGGCACGAAGTTAGATTCTTTGTTCCACGTGGGGTACTTGTCGGTTTTATCATTATTGCAATTCGTTGCATCTGAAAAAATAATGATAATTTATTCTTTGCTCATTATTATTTATTTATTTATAATATGAACGCATTTGCAATTAAAACAAATTATCAAATACTCATCAGTAATAAACCTTGTCAACTAAATAAATTGAATTTATGGCTAATAGCTACTCGTAGGGTAATCTCCGCGACATAAAATTATATCCAACATTGTTGGTGTTGTTGTTATATTATGTTTGAGATGTTTTAAATTGAAAGTAAACTTACCTGTATGATCACATTTGAGTATGAATTCATCAAAACTTTCTTCAGTGCTATCTGAAATTGCTTCTTCTGTAATCCTCTCGTTATGTTTTAAAATTTTATTGACATCAGTGTTCAAGGTTTGCACGGGAGAAATATAATCAGCAACTTGACCATTTCCTCGTTTGATTTGATCAAACACAATATCACTGCTAACTGGGGTCCACCCATTTGTAAAAACTATATTGTCCTCTTGCGCATCTATTATACTCATAAGCCAAATCTGAAAAATAAAAACTAGCCTCTTGATAATTGTCCACTGACTAGCAAGAATAAACTTTAAAATAGCTTTGCCATTTTGGAGGGTATATAGTCACGCACAGCAAATACATAAATGTAAACCGTCCACATTTCCACCAGTGTCCACTTACAGATACAAAAAGAAAATGACACGAGATCACGGACCATGAGCTACTACAAGTCCGGCCACAGGTCACTGCTGTTATCGTAAGTGTATTGTGAGAGCTGGTATGTTTTAAGACTTTAGAGTGTGGTTAATGGATCTTTTTGTGGTCTTAGGTGGTGTCAACAGTGGACGGCGTGTTTCTTTGTTCAATTACTTGGGCATACCTAAAACAATATTATTATGAACATTTTTGAGTAGGTACATTTCCGTATAATTTGTACTTCACGCGTGAACAAAGGATTGCAACGAATGAAAACTTGGTCAAACATTAAATTTAACCTTGTAGAAACATTAAATTTGATCTTGTAGATGCAATATCGGTATGTTTCTATACTGTTTACATAAATAAAATAGCTTGGAGGAATCGAATAATCTCTCTATGAATGTTTTTGGAGGAAATCGGAATAGGACAGATAACAAAGATGAGACTTTACAGGCAAGGTAAATCGCAAGATATAAACAATTTATATGTCGAAGGTTATCGTTATACTCTTACCTTAAGCGAGCTTGAGACCTTTTGGAGTAACAAAGGTAACGATGAAAAACTTATAAAACAGAATCAAGAAGAAGGAGTTCTTTGCTATTGAAATTCAATGAATAATTTATATTTATTACAAATTATTCCCATCATAAAGATAAAATAAACATTTCCACGCCTGTACAATATTTCTAGTTTATAAAGCAAATTCCCTTTTCCTAATCCCATATTGTTACTATGGCCACAGTCTAAGAAACTAAAACCACTAGTAGTAATTGCTTCTTTGCGCCACTCTGCTATACACGGATTTGCTTTCAACTGTTCACCACAATACTATTTACTTATTGCGTTTGTTTAATAGGTAGTATGAGAAGAGTTTTACCATTTAGTATAAAATAAGGGGAAAGGGTTCATTTAATTTAATTTATTTTTCTTATATCAGGTATAGTTCCTTTAATATTGCGCATCATTTTGCATGTAAGTCTGACGTAAATTTTTGTTTTATTTAAAATGGTTACTAAGAAATCTATTACTTTAAGAATTGTATGCTATAAGGTCTATATTTATTTTAGTGACAATGCAGGACAGCATTAGCAAAAGCCGTAGGTCGACAGATATGTGCATGTGCATGGTGATATGTAATCAAAATTTAGAGGTAAAACGGAGCTGGTGGATGTAATTCAAATGTACGAGAATAATTACGACCAACGATCAAATAGTATACGTAAAGATCCTGGACCCTAACTAGGATCCTGTATCTAGTGCCCCAGGAGCACGAGGACCATGCTCCCATAATCACATAGACACCATCCTCAGACACAGAACAAGTATTTGCGCGCACAAATAGGTAGGTACTTGCTCTGTCACGAGAATTGAACCCGCAGATTTCTGAGCTGCTCAAAACCACCATACCACAAAAGCCGTCAGAAGAATTTTTAGACAAATAATAAGCGATATAAACATTTCACCACAAAATATCATTGTATAAAGAACACTTATTAATTAAACAAACTGAGAACCATTTCAATTATTGTTCCGTGTAACGTAGAGATTTTGTTGCCCAAGGTCATCATTTAGAACTAAGGGCTTGCCTCAAAAGGTCTTCCCTTAAAAGCTGTACCTACTTTACTCGCGCCTTCAAGTACCTTCACCAAAACACTTCCCCCACTTTACTTAATTTCTCTCTCATCTCATTAGCCCACTTATTGCGATAATTATTTCACTTCAAAGGCGGGTGCAAATCATGAGAGATTTTGCTCATTTCGCTCATTCTGCTCGTTTCGCTCAGATCGCTTCAGCAGTAATTGAAGTCAGCCGGAGTTTTAATGGGTGGTAATTGGACAAATTGTCTGGTGGCACGGTGCCCGGAATGCGGGTTTTGAGAGTCTATAATGTGAATTTTAGGCAGGCGGAGGGAAATGTACTCCGGGTTTGCGTTTGAACACTATCTCATCTAGTGGTAAAGGCAATGCAGTCGAATGTGAAACATGTACCTATCTAACACTTGCCTAGAAAATACTAATTAACTCTTTATGAATCCATCGCTCCGCTTAAGATTCTACTCTAGAATCTTTCGCTGGGTTTAAGCAATCGCTCTTGCCCTAAATACATTATTTTGGTGCCTTGTGACACAATCTATTATTATACTGGGTGGCGCAAAAGTACTGGCACTAAAGAAAATACTTTTATTTTTTTTATATGACATTTTCTGTCATTCTGTTGTTGAAAATTGTGTAGTGAACAAATGTAAAATACACTGAAAATAAACATGGACCGTTTTACTCCCCAAGAACGTGGAATAATTGTGTCAATGTTCTTACGGAATAATTCATCAGTGATAAGAACACAACGTGAATTTCGTCGACGATTTCCCCACCGTCCGGCACCGATTGGTCGCACAATTCGACGCTTTGCCACACGCCTTGAAGCAACTGGCTCAACATTGGATAGACCTAAGTCTGGGAGACCAAGAACAGGCCGTTCAGCTGAAAATATCGATGCTGTGCGCGAAGATGTGGAAGAGTGTCCAGAAACATCAACGAGGCGACGTGCCACGCAATTGGGCATTTCCAGACGGACCCTGCAGCGTATTTTGGTGAAAGACTTAAAGATGTTCCCGTATAAAACTCAAATGACTCATCAACTGCTGCCTGCTGACCACCGAGCTCGTCTAGATTACTGCCAGCGCGTCATAAACCTCAACCTTGAAGAGGATGATTTTCCTTCAAAATTGGTTATGAGTGACGAAGCGCATTTCCATCTCTCAGGGCATGTCAATAAGCAGAATACTCGGTTCTGGGGCACTGATAATCCGCGCATTATTCAAGAAACACCTCTACACCCACTAAAAGTTACTGTATGGTGTGGCATCTGTGTTGACAGAGTGATCGGACCCTATTTTTTCGAAGACGCTGGAGGCAATGCGATAACTGTCACTGGAGAACGCTACAGAACCATGTTACGTGAGTTTTTGATACCCAGTTTGGACGAATTGGGGCTGGAGCACATCTGGTTTCAACAAGACGGCGCTACGGCACACACAGCGCGCGACACTATGGACTTAGTGAGGGACGCTTTTCCAAGCCGAGTTATCTCTCGTTTTGGCGATTTGCCTTGGCCTGCAAGATCACCCGATCTGACCAGTCCAGACTTCTTTCTTTGGGGTTTTTTGAAATCTCGGGTGTATGTGAACAAGCCACAGACTCTCGCAGCTCTAAAAGAAAACATTCGTCAAGAAATAACGAACATATCGCAGGAAGTGTTACGGCAAGTTATGCAAAATGTCATAAATAGGGCTCAAATGTGTATCAACTCTGGAGGTCACCATTTAAAAGACATCATCTTTAAATCCTAATGGTACGAAATTTAATGGCACAAATATACATTTAAAAAAACCTAAATCTAGTTTTCTAATTTAGAAAAAATGTTATAGCTGAACCAAATAGGGTCTTTACTTTTGCGCCACCCAGTACAACGAATATTATAAATAATAAATATATAGTACATGTCTGACGTCCAACGATCACATACATAGATTCTGCACCCTAACTAGGACTACCTGTATCTAGGGACCAGCATCCCAAAACGTCCAGACACAGAACAAGTAGACATTTTTTTCCTGTGCACAAACACCTGTCGTGGAAATCGAACCCGCCGCCTCCGGATTATGAGGCAACCTGCTCAACCACCACAACACAGAGGCGGTCTAATTATAGTGTATTTATTATTTTGTATACTCTATGAAATAAGGTCCTTGTGCCAGCAGTATATAGGAACATATTGGTCGGATGACGATGACAATGACGTTTCTCCTATGACGCTTTGCTCATACTCTATTCTATTATCAAATCCTTATTTACAAAATCTGAGTCGCGGCACCCCTGATGTAACCACCTATCCTCACCTGCCTTCGGTATCACCTCACAAACAAGGGTCATTATCATTTATCTTCCGCACAGACTTGGATTGATGATTTTATGAAAAATGTTTACCGTGTTTTTCTTCTTTGAAAATGTAATTTTGAGGTTTAGGTTTCGTGGTGTGGGCGGTAAAATTACATCTTTTTAAAACCAGATTTGGTAATGCCATAAAGGTTAAAGGTATAAGTATAACATGTATAGACTGCCTATGTAGTGTGGTGGTTGTGCAGGTCGGCTCATAGCCTGGAGGCAGCGAGTTCGCTGCAGGACAAGTGTTTGTGCAGTTAGTATTTGTGCACAGGAAATCATTTTTCTTCTATCAACAGTTAGGTTGTGATCCAGTGATGATTAAAAAAATATCTATAAATAAGTATATTTATCTGCGGTAAGCATGAAGTTTTTAAAAACACATAACACATCGCGGTTCCATGTGTAATCACCTGATTTTCCTCGGAACTGATAATATGTACTAGTTGAAATAATATGGTAATCCCTAGTGTAAGCCGTAGACCTGTGTAAATAGGGCGAACTCTGTGGTGTAAGAAAGTTTCTTTCATATCGCTTTAGCCCTTTTGGTGTAAAATCCACACAAACAGTATTTTACTTTTGTATATTTGTATATAATAATTTATATTTACTTAGGGATAGACATTATATTTAGTATAGTAATTTAATATCTTTCACTAAACAACAAATCTTCAGAAGAAAATAGTCTGTGCTTTTCACCCATTCGGGTAGCTAGAATAGAACCTCAAAACCATCTATTCATGAAGCCATTAAAATAATACACACCCCTTCTATTCAACTTTTTAATTCCATCGTCCATTAATTTTTGGTTAAATCTATGACCTCCGTACTGAGTTTCTCTTTTTTCCGCAACATGTCTAAACATATAAAGGTTCTAGATTTCCGTTTTCCCTCATATACCTCTTTGTCCTCTGGTTCTACATAACCTTCAGGAATGGTCATCTGTATTTTACTTATGGGACTGCTTTTAAACCTAAAAACAAACAGTTAAATGTTAACCATTTACTTATAGAACTAATGAAGTATTTTTTACGATACAAAAACGGTACGGTTACGGTATTTTGTATTACAGTTTTGTTCTTTTTATATTATTTTTTATAATTGCGGCACTTGTTACATTCCTACCCACTTGTTATTCCTTCCTATATGTATGAGGTATTTTCTAGATCTATTTTAATGAATGTTGGGGCTGAGTCTTTATTAGGATATGGTGGGATACTTCTACTGGTAGATTCTACGGTCTATCATTCCCCTTTAGCGTAGCGGTTATTATGCTCATTGTTCTACCGATCGCCAGCACAAGGTATCAATCAATCAAGATGAACTGAATTATATTTTTTACGGTTTATTTTAGAAGCTTCGCACCTTCCATGAGATGAGTCTAACAATTTTCTTAGTTCTTCTGAGGTGGACCTGTGAGCGGATGCCATTTTCTAATAGAGTTTTGATATCAACAATAATATAAAAACTTAGTAACAGTTACAACTTGAATGAACCGCTAGCGTGTTTTAAGATTTGTCAGCGTCATCTAGTTTATTCTGTAGGTAGTTTTTATAATGAGCTACCGAATAACGAATTATAAACCAGTGACACAACCCAATCAAATTTTGTATATCAAAGGCAAATTTAGTTCTTATAATAACTGTAGATGGCGCTATAATACATACGTAAGTCTTTATAAAAGCTAACTCGTAAACTCGACCTGAAAGATCTTGCTATAGTTCTAAAAGTAACCGTAGATGGCGCTGAATCAAGCTTTTAAGCTGTAATCGAAGGTTTTGTTCAAAAATCTTCACGACCTTTGATAATATTATTTGAAAGGAAAAAATCGATATAAATAAGACATTAGGTAACTTAGGCAACCTCTAGGAAATTCAAATGTTAAGATATTAAAAAAAGAATACCAAGACACACTAGGGTACATACGCTTTATATTGGCGAGATATTCATCTACCCATAAAATATTTTTAAAGTTCGCCTATAGACTACCTATCATGAGAAAAAGTAATGAAAATCAAAAACCTAATAAAAATTCATAAATTCAATAGCACTTCTTGTTGAGAATAAGAATACATTATATTATACGAGAATCCATGTAACAATACGGGGAAAGTGGTTTCAAATAAAATGAGAATTGTATAAAATGTTAATGATGAATTTCCATAGTCTACTGGGCCGACTAGTCAGAGAAACAAATGTGGGAGTATCGATGTGGGAACACTGTGCGCAGGTGGATGTGGTATACCTACCTCATTTTGGGACAGTTAATTATTACGTCACCACTATTTCAGTGTTTCACCCTTCTTACCCCCCACAGATCACGTCAATGCCTACCTTATCCATTATCTAATTTAGCTATATCTAATCATGGAGACTAGATGGCGCTCTATAGGGGAGGCCTATGGTCACGTCTTCAGGCCGATGATGATGATGATGATGATGAATCATGGAGATAAAAAGTATAATCATCATCAGCCTGAAGCGGTCCACTGCTAAACATAGTGCGCCACTTTAAGTGGATGCTTGTCGCTTACAACCATCGGATCCCTGCGGTCTGGGGAAAGGCCTATGTTCAGCAGGGGACATTCAGTGTTAGTTTCAAAAAGCACTGACACATCCAGTTTGTAAAACATTGATGAGGTACTTTGAGTCTACGTACTGACGTAGACTCAAAGTACCGCATCAATGTTTTACCACCTCATTGATCACCGTCCCACAGTGAAAGTAAAGAGCCTAGTAATATGTGCAAATGTATGATCGAATGATTTAATAACCGGTTGCCGATGAAATTGGTTTTGTAAATGGATAATAACGACGTGTTTTTTATATTAGTCATTATATTATATGAGATGGCATACTTCCGATCTACATACATTACACTAGTCTTCGATGACATTGTATGGCTCTACATCTACATACTTTATCATTTCTCCAAAAACGTTTATCCCAGTTTTTTTTATACTATACATTTATGGTGGCCGAGCGGTAACATGTGCTCTTCGCAATCTTACGGCACCGGGTTCGATCCTCGGCCTTGCACCAATGACTTACTTATCCAGTAAGTTATATGCAGTTTTCGATGCTATCGCTCCGTGCCTCGGAGAGCACATTGAGTCGTTGGTCCTGGTTGTCATAAGAACATCTATTGTAATCGTTACGAGTAGTCAGACGCCTGATAGAATCTGACACCTGGTCTGACCATTCCAGTCACTGGTTCCTTATGGCTTGCGAGGTCAGATGGCAGTCGCTCGTGTAATCCTGATAGCTCACCGCAGGTTAGACTTAGGAGCTGACCTCAATAACCAATAACAAATGGGAAAAAGGCAAAGAGGATGATACACATCTTATTGATCGTCATCAGCCAAATACGTACCCACTGCTGGGACTCGGGCCTTTTCTCACAGGGAGATCATCATTATCAACAGCCTAAAGACGTCCACTGCTGAACATAGGCCTCCCCCAGAGAGCACCACATTGAGCGGCTGCTCGCCTAATGCATCCATCGGCTCCCCACGGTGTTCACTAGATCGATTCGATAACATTTCTTCCATCAATAACAAGTGCTCACAAATGTGCTACTTTGTCATCACGTTATTTCATATCCAAAAAGGTTGGTATCTGTGTAAAGCCGGAAAAATCAAACAACGTCATATTCAACATATCAAACGTTTGAAGTACCTACCTACTCACGCGAGTGGGCAGTTTGGCAGGAAGTTGCAGCTGACGAGCTGGGGAAATGGCAGCATATCCGGCAACCTTCATAATGTTGGTATTCAATATTTGTAGGTGCACGTGGACTTACTTGGGTGCGGTCTATCATGATTTCTACTTTTTTATGTGCAGTTGTAAGTGTATTATCCGTATATTATTAGTGCAGAATTTCGTTTTGAATACGATATACTAATTTATTGTACGACGACCTGCCCGCCTAGCATGCGCACCGCGACAAAATTGTTCGACATTTTTTCTCGTCAGAGACCGTGACAAAACTATGACAGCGCCTGAGTTTGTTTCACTCTAACAGGGACGATAAGTTTTCTCGCGGTGCGCATGCTAGGAGGTCCTGGTCAAAACCACGGTGAGCCGATGGATGCAACAAACAAGCAGCCGTCTTCAGGCAGATGAATTTACTATCGTTATGATGAATTTTATTCTACTAATTTAAGGAAATAATTGAATAAGGCAATCAAATATCCATGATTAAATAGTTTCTGTAGATTAAAAAAAATCGGTAAGGATATTTGTGAAGCTTTTCATAGTTATGAGTATTTAAGGTAAGGGCTAAAAATTGGATACTGGGTAAGAACTTAATATATACCTAAGCTATAAAAAATTGTAGGTAAATGATATAAACAAAAGATTCACAAGCACTACTGAGTTCCGCCCCCTAATTACCTAACTCGCAACAGGTTTGCGACAGGCGTAAATCTCGCGGTGATTGCTGTCATACATCATTAGTGGTGTCGAGAATGTATGCTTCGCTGCTGCTGTCGCATTGCTACTGTTGTCGCATTGCTGTTGCAAATGTTACGTAATTACCCCGCCGGTTGGAAGGGCATTGTGAAATTACCTACTAAACAAATGAGACTTTGATCTGATCACACTGTCTAGTCTCAGGATAACGTGCGCAGTGCAGTGTCCCGCAAAACTATATTAATTTAGATTTCCGAGAGTCATACTGCAATTGTTATGGGCAGCCGTGGCGCTTAACATCAGGAGAACGACAAGCTCGTCACTTTATTCAATTACATTTAAAAAAATACCTGTTCAAATATACAGACAGCTCTGTGTATCGTGTGCATATTATCAACTTGTAATATAGACAGCACACCACAGGTAGGTATCAATTTAATATTTACCTAATGCTAGAGTGCAAAATATGATGATATATTATGCACTCAAAAGGATGTGGTGTAACTAAAATGTCATTAAGTGAAAGTACTCAGATATTAATATCGTCGGGATGACCTTCGGTGCTGAAGGGCATTTTAACGTTGTAATGAGGATTGAAGAATAAAGCAAGTGGATTTCATTTCGTCAGTAGACAGAAAAAAGATCAAAAAACTAAGGAAAACTTCTCAACGAAATTTTAGTCTGAAGTCGACTGCTATTCATGGTATTTAAGTGGTTTGGCAGTGCCTTTTTTATGCTAAAGTAGACATACGTTTGACAACATTTCACCTGATGGCAAGCGACGAAGTTGTCTAAGGTGGAGCACGTTTGCCCATAAGATGCCCATTCACTCTTGACTTGAAAAGACTCAGGTTATATCCAGGAGGAAATACTATTGCTGGAAAAGCATTCCATTCCTTGGCCGTTCGGACTATGAATGACTCATTATATTTGAACTAAAGCAGATGCTTCTTACCTTACTGAAGGTTTAACCTGGTCTAGGCGGTGTTTAGGAAAACTTTGATTTTTGTCTTGTATACCTCATAATATAATCAGCTGGGTAACGTCCACTGCTGAACATAGGCCTCCCCATAACACGCGCTTGGGCGCGTCATAGGGGAGGGGTTTACCATAATCATTACGCCTGGCAGGCGGTTTGGCGATCGCAGAAGATCTAAACGTACCTACAGAGGAGACCATGCTGCATGGAGATGCTGCTACCCATTCCTTAGATATTCCCTTAGCCGGTTCTTAAGGCACCCACGGGAAGAGCAATTTGGGTATAATTATGCCTCAAAGTTAAAGTGTTCATTCAGATTCAGTGCGTCCTACCTGTTATGAAACATATAACAGAGTTGATTTGTGGATCCTCGTGGCACAAAACAGATGACAGATGACAGATGACAGCTGACAGACTACAAAAGTGTTTTGTGGTCGTGGTATGACTAGTCCACCGATATAAATTTACTGCGAGAGCTTTATGAGTGAAACCAAGGTGCAGATAGTTGTTCATATTAACGATCTTGTTAATTAGGTCACTGTTTTATGTTGTTTAACACATCGTAACACAGGATTATATAACGATGGTATTGACATAATCTAGCATCAAATTAAGATTTGATGCGGAGCTCTAGGTGGGGCGTGAAATTCTGTATTTATATGACAACGCGCTTGTTAAGGTGAATGTTCACTACATACTAGGTAGTAGGAGTTTTCTACAAACTTCTGAGTGACACTGCGACAGAATATTGACGGCCGTGTTGTTTAACATCAGGAAAATGACTAGCTCGTCACGCCATTTAACATAAAAAGTCATTAACATAAAAAACCTATGACGTTTTAAGTTTCCTGTAATAATCATACACTCGTTCCTACTATTATTATTTAGGTAATCATTATTAAGGCTTTTAAGCCAAAATGGCAACACTGGTTGTTATAAAAATATTCTTTATAATTTTATTTGCACTATTGAAATCCAAGCTAAAAGAAAAACAAAAAACTCCACTATTCCCCTTCACTGTTTTCCTTCATCTTCGTCGAATGGTTAATAAAGTGGCATATAGTACAGTACGCGCAGTCGTGACTAATTAGTGCAATGGTTACTTACAAAATGCCTTATCCACTAGTTTAATAGTTCTTCATCATGACCACCTACTTAGTTTGATGTTCTGGGTGTTGTTGTAAGACAAAAGTCGTTAAGCCACGTCAGAGGCCTTTCGGTTGCCTATTAACTCTGACACCAGGGCTGACTACTTGCCTACACGAGAAAAAGAAGAAGAACTTTAGTCATTCATTTATTTTGAGCTAGATTTGACCATAACTACTCAGGCTGAAATACACAAGTCAGCACGCAGCCATGATTTCGCCACTTATCTGTATTGCTCCCATTGAGTGACAATGTGAGCCCGCCTTACTGAATGCATTCTGCTATGAGCTGTAATGTTGATTCATAAATAAATTCGAAGTAGGTACGTGCCTTTTGATCATTTATCAGTATTTTATATAAACTATAAATTACTGTTGTATCTTTAATCTCGCAGCCAAGTGTACAATCTACCTGATCTCGAGTGGGTGCGAACTGCGCGAACTGTGATAGAAAGCTTCACTAATTGTTACGCAAATCAGAGTATTCATTTACTACTAAATTAGTAAGCTGGGATCGTAGTTCCGTTCCGTTTCAACTCTGTGGTTTATAGAGAAGCACAACTATTCGCTCCTAATAAATATTGCCGTTGCAGTCACTGTTTTGGTGGGTGACTGCTACACAAATTGGTATTTACAGCTGAGCGCTACGTCCCGGAGAAGACCATACTGGTTTTTGAAAATGTTATTTCCGTTGCTCAGCTCTTCACACGTATACAATAGAGCCCATGAGTGAATTTAACTACATTTTAGCGTTTCGGTCGCCAACCGTTTTCTCCCTCCAAAACTTCAGAAAAACGATTAATTTTGGTGTCAATCGTTTGAATAGATTATATATCTATGCTTGTACGTCTTGATTTTTTAGACAATATGTTTCGTGATCTAGTTGCAACTACTTTTTGTTTCTTCGTCATAATTTTGACGCCAAAAATTCGTAACGAGGCGGCTATAAATACAAAAATCACACTAATATTATAAAGGCGAAAGTTTGTGTGTATGTGTGTGTGTGTGTATTTTTTTTTTTTTTTTTATGTGATTGAATGACGTGACGAGCTAGTCGTTCACCTGATGTTAAGTGACACGGCCGCCCATAACAGTTGCAGTGTCACCCGGAACTTTAAAACAATAGTTTCGCGCGATACTGCACTGCGCACGTCATCCTGAGACATCACCCAGTCTAATAATCAGATTACTAGACTGAGTGATCAGATGATAAAGTCTCATTTGCCCAGTAATTTCACTAGCTACAATGCCCTTCAAACCGGAACACAGTAGTGCTTGCACACTACTGCTTGGCGGCAGAATAACTGGCAAAGAGGTGGTACCTACCTAGACGAACTTTGCAGAAAAGTCCTACCACCTAGTAAAATGTAAAGTATGTTTGTTACTCCTTCATGCTCAAACGGCTAGACAGATTTGGATGAAATTTACAATAGAGATAGCTTATATACTGGATTAAAACATAGGATACTTTTTGTCCCGGAAAATTAACCCGTTCCTGTAGGAAAGCCCTATAAACTCAACTTCGTAAATAGTCAATGAATTTAAGCTCACCACTTGCCTCAAAGTGCTGAAGGGTTCTGTGGACTGTTTACTCTTGCACAATCTACTGTGTGTGTTATTAGTCCCTGACGAAATCGTGTTCCCGTTAAAGAGGCGTGGTGACAGAGGACAGCATAAACTCTTCTCAGTTGATAGCGGTCGTACAAGGGCAAGAGCGATGTCTCCGCTGGTTCGCCCTCTGCGCCACCTCAATGCACTCCGTGACGCCAACACTGATTTTGACTTTTCTTTTGACAAGTGGTCTGACATTGTTGCTGCAGTATTGACATATTGTGAAAGCATGAGTGACCAATGGAGCAATACGGGTAATCCCGATAGTAGTGACAGTGAATAACATTTCTTAATATTATTATTATTTTTATTTTATTTTTTTTGTTTAATTCTGACTTTATTTTATTTGACATTTGTAATAATCCATTGTACCTATTTTTTATTATTTAATACTTTGACATGTTTATTCTGTATGAAATGTTTTGTGGTAATTGTAATTGATTTTGTCGTTTTTATCACAATAAATAAATAAAAATAAATAAATTAAGTGAAGTAAAGACTGTATCATATACTAACGGCCAAAAAATATTATCATGGAAACATAGAAAGTGGATAAATACATGGTTCCTGTAGGATATCATTATCACTTAAAATCCAATTCTTACACTAATTTGGATGATAATAAGGGCAATATACGATCTAAAAAACAAAATACTTTCTATTCCGGAACGAAAATGTTTCCTGTGGGATACTATCCCGCAAGAGCAAGTATGTATCAAATGTGGCATGTGGTAGATGTTGGGGTTTTTAAGAGTCAGTTTGTATTTGTAGCAAAGGTGACCTGTGGGTCATTTTATTTTTTCGAAGTTGCTCTATTCGCTAGGCCGCAAGCGGCCCGCGAGAGTGAGTTTGTAGCGAAGGTGACCTGTGGTAAAAGTTGGCGTTTTTTTTTCGAGGGTGCTCTGTTTGCTGGGCCGCAAGCGGCCCGCGAGAGTGAGTTTGTAGCGACGGTGACCTGTGATAAAAGTTGACGTTTTTTTTTCGAGTGTGCTCTGTTCGCTGGGTCGCAAGCGGCCCGCGAGAGTAAGTTTGTAGCGAAGGTGACCTGTAGTAAAAGTTCACCAACATTTACTTTTTTTTTTCGAGGATGCTCTATTCGCTGGGCCAAAAGTGGCCCGCGAGAGTGAGTTTGTAGTGAAGGTGACCTGTGGTAAAAGTTGACGTTTTTATTTTCGAGGGTGCTCTGTTCGCTGGGCTGCAAGCGGCCCGCGAGAGTGAGTTTGTAGCGACGGTGACCTGTGATAAAAATTGACGTTTTTTTTTCGAGGGTGCTCTGTTCGCTGAGCCGCAAGCGGCCCAGCGAGCACCCTTCTTCTTTTTAACCGCGGGTGAAACCGCGGGGCGCAGCTAGTATTGTAATAACTAAAAAAAAGAAGACGTACTTACGAGCATAGTTTTTTATTGGGTGCACAACACATAAAAAAATTATCAAAATCAGATAACATTTATAGAGCCGGAAAAGCGTTGGCACTTTTTGTATAGACAAGAGGAGGGGACGGGGACGACGACTTTGTTTAAACTCGTTAGACGAATAGAGTTGGGTGGTACGGGTCTGGTAAAATTTTCTATCATTCGTGGGTCAAACCGGAGCCAATTCAACAGTTTGCGTCACGGAAATGATGACTAATTACATTAATAAGTTATAACTTTTATTTTATTTCCGCGAAAGAAAGTGCAAGATTAAAAAATTGATAACATTGACAAGTGTTTTCCATTCTGTCACTTTCTAATTTAAATGCTTAAAAATATATTATTATTTAATTAACCATTTTTTGCTACTAATAATCTGTAATAATAACAGTCGGACGCGGTAATTACCGCTAAATGAAGCGTGTTTTACCGGTGTTTTAATTTGTTTTAGCTTTGCAATGCAGGAAATACTATATTTTATCATAAGTAGGTCTAATTAATAACTAATGGTCTGTTACTGATGGGGTTTAAAGACATCAAGTTGTATCATGTGAAAAGATAAATGGTAATTTTTGTTTATAAATAGAAATGATAACTAAAATATTGTCGATGTAAGCACACGTCACTAAACAGCCGGAAGACGTCTACTGCTGAGCATAGGCCTCCCTTATAGAACATCACTTTGGACTTTTATCATAAAGGGGTTTTTCATAAGCTTGGCAGGCGGCTTGGTGATCGTACAAGATTTTAATGTACCGAGGAGAATGCTGCTGCCCATTCATTCAATATTCCCTTAGCACAGCTTTTACGGCACCCACGGGAAAAGATTGAGTGGTCCCATTCTCACACCACCGGGACCACACGGCGTATTGTGAGCATTCAATCGGGATTGAATGCTCACAATACGGGAAGTGTCCTGCGTGTCCTGCCAATTGCTCAAAACAGGACCTTATGGAGGCCACAAATAACGCAGTAGACGTGGCTAGGTTCTGGGCAGCAACTATTTAAAAAATTTGCTATCGACACGCTAAGAAGAAGAAGAAGATCGGGATTGAACCTCCTTCTAGGCCCACATTAGTCGGTAGTTCAACAACAACAGTTCAGTAGTCAACTATAAAGAACTGATCTTAAAATCACTGAACAAATCTTAAATCGTTGCTAAGAACATTCTTGATCAGGTCAACTTTCAGACAACAAAATAAATATCAAATCAGTTCATCTGTTTGGGAGCTATAATTATGATGCCACAGGCAGTCACACAGATAACACCCCTTTGTTCAGTCAGGGGTTCAAAGTTATGGCTCGAAATTAGGAATTGACTTTTAGCAAGGCTGCTAGAACACTCCATTAATACATTGGAAAACTGGGTTTATAGTATTATAGGCACCAGAATGTCACTACAGATGTTGCACAGACTAATATTGTAGTATCTAGTATTGTGTCACGAGGAAGCTAATACCTAATCTATCCCAATTTCACGCCGCCTGCGTCCTGCATCGTCGGTCGGTAATGTGCAGTTACAACATATTGTTATTTGTTTTCGATTTATTCTTGGTCATGTTAAGTTATATGGAGCGGTTTATGTATAACAATTTGTTAATAGAATTGTGACTTAGGATAGGTTTTTTTGATTCGTAGTTAAGGTAACCAATGGTTAAAACCAAATTTTGTCCATTGGTTAGAATTTGTTAACATTTATAACCATTGGTTACCTTAACTATGGATCAAAAATATCAAAACACACCCTTAGAATTATTATTGAAGAATTTGTGAACCAGAGTCATTATGTTGTGTATTTTTTACATTGTAATGTATTTTTTTAAACGTAGTTTCTGGAATAAAACCAATAAATAAATCTGCACCATCTAAAGCTTTGCAAAGTGCTTTGCAACATTAAATAGAAGCTTTTGTGCAGTACAGTTGTGGGTTGATTTTTTTCAGTGCAGGCGGCGATGGTATACCGAAAAAATTAAGATTGCCTAAAACCGTTAAAAGTTCAATAGAAATTAAACGAGCCACTCTATATAAATCCAACATATACGCATACGCATTGTTTACGTACGTAACACAAGTGCTCACCTCCATTGACACATTGTTGTCATATTGAGATTGCATCGCTGCCTGTCTTCCTTTTCCTTGCTTCTAGAGCAAGATAAATCGAACGGCTTTCTAGCAGAGCATATTTGTTTGCCATATTACTATTATTATATAGGGGTTATAAACCATATCATCATCATAGGCCTCCCCCATAAAGCGCCACTGCGAGCGGCTGCTTGCCTCCTGCATCATTTTATCTGTCATGAGGCGCATGTTTTCAAATTTGTGATTCTTGAACATGCAGATTCTTCTCGTGGGGGCAGGGAAATGCGAGGGTATTCCCAACTCAAAAAATATAAAAAGGGGCGTTGGTTTGAAATCTCAGTGGTACGATACACTCACTGACTCTTTCCAGTCAACTTTCAGACAGAATAAAATATACTATTACAATACAAACTCACCATTGTCAGTTACGCAACCTAAAATTATCAAAACATTTTGCATTACAAAGCCATCGCCAGTCATTCAATAGAAAGTAAATTACTCAATCGTACCTTCACAAAACTAAATAAAAGCTGCATTGAACGGCAGACTCCGTTGGAGCTGACCACAAGCGGGAAAGACCGCAGAGATGGTGACTTATTTCTAAAGACAGTATCAAAGTTCTAGCACTTCAACGTGACTTCAATAAAAGAAGGGCATCTCTATTATGATATATTTATAGCCAGAGTGTAACCAACAGGTTCCTTTGCATTATAATTAAGCTGTCTTCTCTCTCCCACGTTATCGCTGCTTCTCTCTCGATATCTCAATAATTGTGAACCAATATTAATGATTATTTTTTTATTCTCTCAAATATATTTTCAGGCAAGTTCCATATAAACTTGGTGAGGATCTGAAAATCGAGTACTAGATAAAATTTATATCATCCGTCGATCAAACACTGTGATTTGGAGATACCTTACAAAATTCTTTTTTTTTATGGCGATTGACCTTCTGCCCTACCGATTCTACTTAATATAGTTTTCCTACATTTGAAAGTACAGTAAAAATCAACGTGTGAAATGTAAGAGATTTTGTACTGTAACTTTAGTACAGTGTAACTGGTGTAAATTACTATGGTACGTGCCTAGCCCTGGGTAACGGGTTAAAACATTAGAGCCTAGGTATTGGAGATGATCTATCTGAAGACCGCGGCTGTGGTCTAACCGGCAATTTTGAGGAGTTTCCTTGAATCGATTGACGTATCTCCATAAACCACAGGGCTTAAGAAAAATAATGAGTATGTTTTTAGATAAATAGAAAAATGTCTTTTATATACAAACTACTTTTAAGACTGTCCTTCTTTTCGTCTTTTTTAGGTAAGTGATCAGCCCTGATGGTGTCAGAATTTTAAGCTACTCACTGAAATTAATAAGCTTTTTGTATTTTTTATTTATTTATTTGTATGTTAAAAGCAATAACTTACACAATCTTTTATTATCTTAAAATAAAATATCTTCAATAAAAAGCTATCACAATATATTTTGTAACAATATCAGAGGTGCGAAACATTTTCAAACTTTATAATTAAAGACATCTTTAAATAACATTTTAATTGTTTTACTACCACTTTGAAGTAACATACATGTTGATTGCCACACTTGTAACTTTAGAGTTACTATAAACCAGACCTTACCTACGTGTGTGAAACTGAAGCATTCAAAACTATACTTTGACGTTAAACAGTTGTAGGTTTTTTTGTACTTATTAAATTAATTAGTTTTTCATCTCCAAAAAAATAGGTTAGTCCATTGGTAAGTTTGTATCATGAACAAATGAATAACCACACTTTCACATTTATCTATACCAATATTATAAAGAGGAATGATTTGAATGTTTGTTTGTTTGCATTGAATAGGCTCCAAAACTACTAAACCGATTTGAAAAATTCTTTCACTGTTGGGAAGCTACACTATCCCCGGATGACATAGGCTATATTATATTTTCAAAAAATTAAGGATCCTTACTAAAACTCCAATAATGTAACCCAAGGTGTAAAAAATTAACTAAAATATTCTTTACATTGCGTGCGCTGCGAAAACTATTACACCCGTGTGAAGCCGGGGCGGACCACTAGTAATAGTATAAAAATTCGACTTAAAATGATCAATAGATCCAACAGATCCAAGCATTTTCGAAGGGAAATGTTAAGTGCAACTTTAATGTCCTTATTAATAAACGCGATGTAGCATTTGATTAGTTACACCATATCTTGTCTTTTTCGATCGCTTTCCAATATTCAAATGTCAAAAAAGGACAAAAGCTGAAGGTAACGTAAATAAAAAATAAATAAAAAAATAAATAAAATTTATTTTCACATAAAAATAATGATTTTTAAATCTTTATCAATGACTAATATTTAAGATCTTAGTGTAATGTAGGTAATGTATAGTTTCAGAACGTGACATGCAATCTACGATCCAACATGTCCCAGCTGGTTCTATCAACGATGCTAACATATCATATATTTTCAAGTTGCATAACTAAAGATGGCCGGCAACTAGAGCATGTCATTTGGACTCAAACATGTTGATTACTAAATAATATAAACAATCTTTTACTCGCGACTGTTGATTATTTAACAAGTAAGCTACGGATTCTACGTGCACATACACACATGTAAAATTAATATAGGAAGTCGTCGTCTCGTTCCATTTGGTGAAGTAAACCGCGGCCAAGATTTCCAACGATCCAAAACCGAGCCATGCCCAGTTTAAGAAATGAACTTTCCTTATGTTTTTGATAATAATTTTCATTACTGCGTGACGATCAAAGAGAAAGACAAAGAGGTCGCACGAAGAATCCAACTCGGCTGGGCAGCGTTCGGGAAGCTCTGACCTAGGTACCTTTTCATCTAAAATACCGCAAAGTCTGAAAATGAAAGTTTTCAACCAGTGTGTGTTGCCAGTGATGTCTTATGGCACTAAGACGTGGTCTCTTACTGTTGGCCTTATGAGTAAGTTCAAAGTCGCGCAGCGAGCTATGGAGAGAGTTATGCTCGGAGTTTCCGAAATGAAGACATTCGCACGAGAACTAAAGTCCCCAATATAGCTTTTAGAATTAAAAAGTTGAAGTGGCAGTAGGCAGGCTATGTCGCTCGTAGAACTGACATCCGATGGGGAAGAAAGGTTCTCGAGTGGCAACCACGAACCAGAAGACGCCTGACGCAGCATAGGCCCCACTACCGACTGACCGACGATCTGGTGAAAACCGCTGGAAGTCAGGGATGCACGAGGCGAGCAGCTGCTCAAAGTGATTATCTGTGGAGGCCTATGTTCAGCAGTGGACGTCTTCAGGCTATTGATGATGACATGGAATACTGAATAGTACTACGTATAATATATTGAGCACAATGTTGCTGATCCTGGATATTCCCGCCAACTTTTAGCACCCACGGGAAAAGATATTGAGTTGGAGATCACGATTAACTAACATTTTCACAATATGAAAGACACACTAACTCACATATTAACAGCTAAAAAAGAGTTGAGCCACCATTATCAAGAAACCGTTGATGCATTAAGCTTTTTAAAGGGAAAGAAATTGTATCACTATAACTATCTCTAATTTGATGATGATCATAGTTTATTTTTAAATATATTTCAAGTCATATAACGTCTTAATCTACATTCGTGTTCTCTCACGTATTTATTTAAATTGTGTTAGTAAAAGATTCTTGGAAGGTTACGTAAAAGATTCACACCATAAATCAGTTGTTGTTGCCTTCATCTAGAATCTCGTTTGTATATTTTTTATACGATGAGTGACAGAATCTCTCGTCCCGCTTGATGTTAAGTCGTAACACTCGTAACCACTTGGTATGGACATGCTGTAAGACTATTGGTTATCGATGTGTTGTTAGAGCTCGGAAAAGCTGTGTATCCTTCTTATACTATGCAAGAATTGACTGGCCTGATAGCTCAGTTGGTAGTAACCCTGCCTTCTGATCTGTAGGATGTGGGTTCGATTCCCACTCGAGGCAAACATTTGTGTGATGAAGATCGATGTTCGTTCTGTGTCTTGGTGTTATATTGTAATCTATGTATGTATTTACAAGCAAAATGTATCTAAGTATTATATCAGTTATCTGGTTCCCACAGTACAAGCTACGCTTAGTTTGGGGCTAGATGGCGCTGTGCGAAAAAAAGAATTATTATGAAAAATACAAATATTTCATTCCTTTTTTTAACGTGCAATGGGCCTTCATTCTTTAAACTAACTACTACAATAACAAAAACTAATAAACTAGCTACACTATCTACTACAAAGAATATTTGGACTGTATTTCTAACTGTGATGGCCTAAAGTAAAAACATAGTCCAAATGCTCAAGCCCACTACCGGTAGGTAGCGTACCCAACATGCTGGCAGCATTGCCTCGTTGAATAGCAATGCTGATTCGTTGAGCCAAATAAGTGCCAGCATTTTCGTCACGCGTCGCATCAACCAGGCGCTCTGATAAACTTTGGAAAACGCGATGAGCTCCCGGTCCCCATGGACCCAGCGTCTCCACACCTTTTATTCCTATATCGCGCAAGTGTGTTGTAGCTAATAATAATGAAGTAAATATTAAATAACTAGGGACAGTTGAATCAACACAAAAATTTACATAAGTATATTTTTTGATTCCTAAAGTTAATTCATTAACTATAACTCGTATGGTAGTTCCAGATTTACATAATATAAAAGTGTGTTGAATAGTAAATAACACAATATCTTATATACAAACAAAGTAAATTAGTAATAACTAAGTATAGATAATGAAATAAAAATGGTGAAATCAATAAGTTAATTTAACTAAGTATTTTATTTTTCGATAATGAATAAAATTATTATTTATTGTCAAAGTTTTATTATAGAAATAAAAAATCACTGTTTGCAAATATTCAGATTTAATCTGTATTATATTTGGCTGTTACCATAAACAAGTTAAAATTTTAGAAGATTAACATAAGTTATTCAATGCTAACATAATACAACTCAATTTTATTCATTTTCTAATGTGAAAGTTCCAAAAGCAGAAACTGTCAAATATAAGCTCGTTGAAAAATGTAGTTTTGAGTATATAAGTGAAATAATTTATCAAAAAAGTTAATATTTTAGGAAGTATTAGCACGTAATGATCAACATGCATGCATGTGTGTTATCTAAGGCTGTTTTTTAATGCTCTATTTAATTATGAATACGAAATATAAATAGTTATGTAACTCAAGAATGTTTATAGCTGCCGTGGTTAGTATGTAGATTCGAACATTTTGTGCGTTTTTTGTTTTTGTTTTTTACAACTAAATAGGCCCGCATTTGACCGCAATCTCACCTGATGGAAAGTGACGGAGCGGTCTACATGCTTGCCTAGAAGATAGATATTACTAGGTGGTAGGACTTTTCTGCAAAGTTCGTCTAGGTAGGTACCACCGCTTTGTCAGTTATTCTGCCGCCAAGCAGTAGTGTGCAAGCACTACTGTGTTCCGGTTTGAAGGGCATTGTAGCTAGTGAAATTACTGGGCAAATGAGACTTTATGATCTGATCACTCAGTCTTGTAATCTGATTACTAGACTAGGTGATGTCTCAGGATGATGTGCGCAGTGCAGTGTCACGCGAAACTTTATTGTTATAAAGTTCCGGGTGACACTGCAACTGTTATGGGCGGCCCTGTCACTTAACATCAGGTGAACGACTAGCTCGTCACGTCATTCAATCACAAAAAAAAACCTATTCACTCGCGACTTGAAGAGCTCCAGATTGTCATTATCATCATCATCAACAGCCTAAAGACATCCACTGCTGAACATACGGACGGATGGTTACGGGTTCAAATCTTATTCGCGATTCAGATTTTTTTCTGTGAGTACCAAAATTAATCCAAAGATTTATACCGTGATATTTTGTGGACTTTTTTGCAAAGTTCGTCTAAGTAGGTACCACCGCTTTGCCAGTAATCTTATTAATATACTGTGTGAAGTCTCAGGATGACGTGCGCAGTGCAGTGTCACGCAAAACTGTATTAATTTAGAGTTCCGAGTGATACTGCAATCTGTTATGGGCAGCCGTGACGCTTAACATCAGATGAACGACTAGCTCGTCAGGCCATTCATTTACATAAAAAAAATTGTTACTGTATTCTATTAAAAAGTAGTAAATAAGTGTCACGATGCGTAACTCACGGCGCTTGGTGCAGCGAGATGTAAATGATAAGGTGGCATACTTTTTACTTCAAACTGTTTTTGTTCTCGTTTGAAACTGAGAGGTAGCATAAAAACGGGCAGCTGCTACGTCGGTGTATTCAATTAATCTCTTAATTTATTTATTTAATTAAGTATTAAGTAACACCCAGACAGAACTGGTGCGGAATGTTTAAGTGTTGCGAGTTTTTTTTATCTACTGTTGCTGTTGATTGTACATTATTGTTAATTTGAAGCTAGAAAATATGATGTGTCAATCAGGGATAAATCTTAACATGAGTTACACTAAAAAGGGAAGTACTTATTTTTATTACATATTGATTTGATTAGCCTGATAGCTCAGTTGGTAGTAGCTTCACCTTCTGAGGGTGTGGGTTCGATTCCCACCCGGGACAAACAATTTTGTGTGATAGATATCGATGTTTGTTCTTTGTCTGGGTGTTATATTGTATGCTATGTATGTATTTACAAAACAATATAGTATCAAGTATTGTATCAGTTATCTGGTTCCCATAGTACAAGCTATGCTTAGTTTGGGGCTAGATGGCGCTGTGTGAAATGTCCACACATATTTATTATTTATATTTTTTTATTTATAACAGTTTGATTTGCTGAATTATGTATTACATTAAATTTTATGATTTGCGTTGTAGCAAACAATTAATAAGGAAAATAGGTACCACAGGGTCAACTTTAAACCATTTTACATTTAATAAATAACGTAAAGAGCCAGTGATCTCCTGATGTTAAGCGTCTGAGTTATCCGTTGGTATCCTGACCACCCTTAACAGTACTCGGAACTCAAAATATAAAGTTTGCATTCCACTGCACTGCGTACTAACATTATAATTATTTGACTAATTACATAACCAATTCTTTTAGTATCTTTCCTCAAAACGATTTTATTAGTACCAATAAATTTACGAGTTCTCTACAAAATTGTAGTATTAAGGATCGTGAACAGCTCTAGGGGTAACAGAGCATGGTAGAGTCGATGATGATTCACTTTCTAATGCTCATACGTTTTCGGCAAGGGTAGAGTCGTAGAGAAAGTACGTGCTCTACCGTTGATTGGAGTCATTAAATACGTCGTGATGAAGGCGTTAGCCAAATAACTGGTTGAAAGTGAAAATATTGCTAATACAAAAAAGTAGAATTTATTGTATTGTATTGAAGTTTTGATTGATTGAAGGAGGAAACCAAGCGCGAGTGAGATCATGCTTCACGATAGAATAAATAACAGTGCTATATGTACAGTATCTTTAAGTCGCTTAATATTTAAAACACAACTTTTAGTGGGGATATTTCCCTAATTTTTTCATGCACATTCAAAGTTCATCTCGAGAATCATCGATGAGCCCTGTACTGGGG
Organism: Ennomos quercinarius; assembly: GCA_910589525.2. NCBI lineage: Eukaryota > Metazoa > Arthropoda > Insecta > Lepidoptera > Geometridae > Ennomos > Ennomos quercinarius. The sequence goes on from OU342496.1 coordinate 717,680, forward strand.
TTTGGGAATCCCTGACAATTTCAAAGTCCCGGAACACGAGATAGCCTACAATCAAAGTCCTGGGAATTCCTGGGACTTCGAAACTTTTAAATTTTTTTTATGAGGGTTAAGCCTTTTTTGTAAAATTTTAATTGAGTTAATTTCTGGTGAAACGTATTAAAAAAGGCAGTTAAAGAAAGATTATTTAACAAGGTAAGTATATGATTCTATTTCGGTGGAGGGCCTGCACCAAAATAGAATCATGTACTCACTATTGGTATCACGAATAAATAGCTTCGTTGTAGAACTTCAGAGCTCTAATACCAATATTTTGTGATGCTCAGGAATGTATAACCCGCTCAACAGGTTGAACGGAAGGCGGCCGAATTGCGCCAAAAACACAACATATTTCTAAGAAATGTATAAAGCTCCATAAAACGAACGCTGTTTGTGAACTATGTTTATCATTATATTTCTAATCTGACTATCACATCACCAGCATTTTTTCATTCGCTGCTGAACATATAGGCATCCTCATGGGAAATGGGTGCATTTGCCATAGTCAACACGCTTGGTAGGCTTCTTCGAAGAAACTTTTGCTGTCTATGCCCTAAATATTTTCATAGCGGTCTCTTACGGCACCCGCAGGACGTGATAGGGTGGTCCTATTCGTATTTCTTACGCCATCGGTGCCGCCGGGGATCAAGCAGTTACTATGCAACGCGACTATGATATTTATTAAAACTAGCGTAGGTACTAAATTTCTATGCGAGCCGCTTTTTTACGCAATGCCATAAATCAACATCATCATCATCATCAACAGCCTGAAGACGTCCACTGCTGAATATAAGCCTCCCCCACAGAGCGCCACTTTGAGTGGCTACTTGCCATAAATACTGCGAACAAAAATAAAACAACAACAATAATTTTAACAGTAATTACAAAAATACTATATTAGAGATACACCCCAAACCGCTAGATCTAAGGACTTGTTTTAAAGGTGTCTTTCTTTTATTGCGTAGAGGTAAACAAAGGGTTTTTGCAAATTAAACTCCTAGCCCTAGGGTGTCAAATGGGGTGCTTAACATGAAAACGCAAGTAAAATTATGGCTGCCTCTAGTTGTCAATAAATCTAGTCGGCATTTAACTCTTGTACAAAAATAAAAGCAAAGTTCTTGATACTAGACTTCTCACTGGATTTATCAAAGAACACCACCAGGTACCTCCATTGCTCTTCCCATTTTCTCCGAGGTTCAAGAACCGGCAAGGTGGTTTCCTATTCCTACAGTTATGTAAAAACTTTAAGTTCACCACACACCGTCTATCATTAGAGTTAATGTATTGCATCAGTGATCAGTAGGGTGACTGTTTGATCTTAGTTTTTGGAATATATTATTTTTACATTGTAATTTTTAGGATTATTAACATTATGAGTGAAAATTAATATAAGAGTTAGTAAAGTTGCAATAATGCCGTTTCTGACATAACTTATTTAGTTAGGAAATTATTAAGTATAGCAAAAAATATGCTCCAATTTATATGAAAAAAGTTGATTAAAGTTAAATTTCATTACATTGAAAATAACATTAGTAATAACGCCCTTACTGTAGTTAAGTTTATATTTTTTTAACTAATGTTGCGTGTTGAGGATGCTTAAATCATTTCATTAGTGATGAAGTTAGTTCTTATAATCACAGAGGAGAAATATTTTCATCAACAATACTAAGTCGCAAAATAAAATCTTTTGCCGATTATTATTTGCTAAAACGACGTCATTTTCTGCTAAGTCATTGTAGTACTGCTAATGAACAAATGATTTTTTAGCACAAGTAACTGAGCCCTAATTTTAGATTATGTAAGCATTTTCGAATGTCAATGTAAAATGTTTTTGCACATCCAAAATTTTTATGTAAATAAATGACAGGCACCCCAGCAATCAGGCATAATGATCACATCTGCGTTTGCCACTATCCGACGCGAGCTGCCAGTGCCAATAAAAAAGTTACTCTATGCCGCCAGTAACGTTTCTTCTGACGCGAGGTTCGGTCGCGAATCGCACGCAGCTTTTGCGTGTTTTCGAGCCATTTGACGTTTCCCGTGGCGGGAAATTGAACTGTCAAACAGTTGTGGTGCAGTGACTTTCTCACGCTTTTTTTGGATGTTTGTTTTGAATTTTTCGGTAAGATAAAGATAAAATTACTAGGTACTTATATGTTAAGTAACCATTACTATCATATTGCTATCTAGATACAGTTATAGATAGATACAGCTGTAAAATTGATGATCTAAATAAATATAAATGAGATTATATTATTTTGGATATTCTACGTAACTGCAAAACAAACAAAAGCTTAAGTCTAAAAGAAGAAATGAATTACAAAGAAGTATTTCTAATAGCTCACGTAAATTTTTACCTTTTGTTTTCTTCAAAAGAAAAATTGAAGCTTGATAAAATAAAGATTATAACTAATTACTTTGTTATCTAGATACCTACTTACTTACAATATTATAGACGGGAGGAGCTTTAATAACCTTCCTTATACTTTATGTTAAAACATTGAAAGAAAAGCTGTTGGTTCTTAACAATAAATCAATTAATAAATAAGTATATTGTTGTAATTACGTGAATTTTGAAGGATAACAATTACTAAGTTGTATCAATTTAAAACTTTTTTTTTTTTTAACGGGCAAATTGCCTTTATTACTCAAGCTAACTACTACAATAATAAAAACTAAACTAAACTAAACTAAACTAAGCATAACTAAGCTAAACTAAACTAAACTAGCTACACTACCTACTACAAAGAACATTTAAAACCATTTTTATTAGTGTTGAGTAAAATGTACGTAGGTAGGCAGTAAGGTACCCTTTCTTTTGAAAGCTTGTAATTACACAATGGTTCGTCATATTAAATAACTCCAAGCGTTTATGAGTGATTTATGCGTCATAATTAAAAACTTTCCAATTTATCCTTTAGTTTTGCATACATTTACATTTCGATGTTGCAATTTTTGCTTAGAAAGCATAAAAATCCGTTGTAAGGTGAATGCTCTTTTGATAATTATCTGCTATTTTTCTAGGTTTTTATTAATTTTATACCTCTCACCTCGAGAACATCTGCTGCAAAACAAAAAAAAAATTACAAAAATAAGGCATTTTATTTAAATTATGCATTTGTTTTAGTGTTATTTCTATTTCATTTATTACCTAGTATTTTTATATAGATTATTTTTTAATATATTCTGAAATCATAGACGTTCTATAAAGTATAATTTATAACTTAGAGTTCCGAGTGACACTGCAACTGTTATGGGCGGCCGTGTCGCTTAACATCAGACGAACGACTAGCTCATCACGTCATTCATTAACATAATAAGCAATTTTAATTTAAAATTGAATAATTTATTACAAATGGGCAATTTACAAGAAATCCAGCACAACATACACAGATTAGGAAAAAAGAACAATTGAATATAGTAGTCAATTGTTTTTTCTCTAATCTGTGCACAACACAAAAGAAAACTCCGATCCACAGCTTCGATTTCCTACATCTGCCAAGAATAAGTATACCAATAAACTTTGCAGTGATACCATTTATCCATTTGTTATTTTTGTATAATATAATTTTGTATACTTACGGTAAAAGAAAGGTAAGAAAGGTATAAGAATTTTACTCAAAATATTCTTAACCGACGACCTGGTTAAAACCGATGACTCCGGATGCAAAAGGCAAGCAGCCGCTCAAAGTGGCGCTCTGTGGGGGATTCAGCAGTGGACGTCTTCAGGCTGTTGATGATAATGATGAATATTTTTATAAGAAACCGCAACAGCCTATTTTAAAGCTACCCCTATGTATTTATACTAGGTTGAATAGCCAAAGATGTAAACAAAAACTCAGTAAACAATTCATAGCAATTATAGTCAAAATACGTCGCATTTGCAAATAGACATGTTTTTGTGCGCCTACCGTCCCTGATTACATAATAATGACTACTTTATGTCAATTCGTTCACTATTCCTCGTAATGCGTATAAAATTATCGAAATTAGACTTTACGAAATTGGATAGTAATTTTAAAATTGGAACAGTATTTTTATTACGAGTATTATGAAACCGGAAGTAGTATTTATAATAATATGTAACATTCATTAAAACTTGTTTCGTGGCATTGAAATAAAAAAAGAATAATTAGAATTTATTTTGCGGCATCGAAATAGTTTGCTTTATAATTAATGACGGATTATTATTATACTTTCTTGTCATAGTTGTCAATAAGTTGAGGTCAGAGAACATTTCACAACCCTAGTACACTCGGATGTTGTCTTTTCAATTTTCTTCTCCAAACGGCTCGAACCACGGTACTTGACAAATAAGCGAATATGAAGAAAGCGACATAAAACGGAGAAAGACAATTTTGTCTACCGTCCATGCTAGGACAGCCACTTTTCTCCCTCAAAAACGGTGGTTAAACTTTCCTTTTTTTTAATATTTTGAAGCCACTTTTAAAGAGAAATTCAAACAGAAACATCTTAGTTCTTTTCTTTAACTCTAATCAACGTTCAACAAATCTGGAATAAGTTAAGCAATAAAATTTCTGATACAAAATAAATATCTCACACATTAATTTTGAATACTATTATAGTTAATCCAAAATATAATAGATGTACACAATTATTAGCTTTGATGTGTATGTGTGTGTGGTGTATAATAACTTCCTAGTGTGTGTAACTATTGCGTTGCAGTTAGTTATTATAAATGCCTAACGCATGTCCTGCGGTTAGGGAAAGCTAGTAAAATTATGTGTAATACTAACTACACTCGCTATGCAAAACAGCATTTCTGATGTATTATAAATATTAAACTGTAATAAACATTTATAAATATAACATGAGAGGGGTTTAAGCCCATTTCTCTGGACAATCCTTGACATCCGTTTAATCCCCGTAGCGGTTGAGCTTTCAAAATAGCTTTTTTTTTGTAGAGCACGCAACACCATAAATAAAAGAAGCCCTCCAAATTTCAAGTCTCTAGGTGCAGTGATATCAGTCAGTCTGTCATTCAAGACAAAGCATTTTATTAATATAGACAGAAAAAAAGGTCGAAAAAATGAAAAGCACTGAAACTTCTGTAGTGGAAAGTGAATAAATAAAAAATAATACATATGTGTGGACATTTCACACAGCGCTATCTAGTTCTAAACTAAGACACATTGTACCAGAATAAATCAATAGAATCGTTAGATCAACTCAACTGTTTCTTACTCAGGACAATGACAATTATACACTCGTTCGGGAGTAATATCGACCTGTTTATTACTATTTTATAGCTTTGAGCTAAATTAAATGCAAGACTGTAGGTTCGAAGCTCAACTGGCCTATTTACGTTTATATTTCACCTGAGGGTCTACCAACGTTTCGTAAGACGATTTGTTTTCACTGGTCTTCAAATTGTTTTGCTGGTCTAATCCCTGCCTGCTTGTTTGCTGGTAGTACTAGATCAATGTTTGTTAGTATGTTTGTTTGTTCAGCTTTCACACCCTGGATCAATTTTGATAAAGTTTTCGACAGAGATTAAGTACGTACAGAGAAGAGAGATACGTAATGCCAAGGGTTAAAATTACCTTGTGTGAATCAGAATCACATGGGGTATTTTAATTTTGCACGGTAAAAATTACCCCGGCAAATGAAGTGTACCCGCGGGAAAACGCGACAATTTCGACTAAAACCGCAGATGCCTCCATGGCACTAATAACATAAATAAGTCATTAGTTAGGTGTTCCAAATTAATATCATACTAAAAATTGAGTAAGGGATAAGTAGATTTTATAATTGTAGTTTGTATCGTTTAATCGCAATGCTTGTGCCAAAATACTTACCAGCATTACGATCACGTTTTGCTTTTTTGTGATAGAAACTAACTTATAATACCTTCATACCATCGGTGACTCTGTTACAACCGGGCCGATGAGAAAAAGTGCCACCAGCTCCGTTGTAATCGGGTCCACCAATTGATCAATTGACCATCTTGGTGATGCCGGGGCATTAAATTAAAGTATCATCAGCCCCGGCAACGTGGCTATCAAAATCATTTTCGGAGCTGCATAGTTAATTTAAAATAGAAAATAATGACAAAACTCTAAAAGTCTGTCCTGTAGGCTGGTAATACCTAGAGTAGGCCCCTCGACGCCGACTGCCTGCGGGAGGCGCAGTAACGGTCGGCCGTTACTCTGCTCCGGTTCATTGGATGCTGCGCGATGTAAGATGATACGAGCGTCTTATGTCTTGAACGAGAGGAGATGAGTTTCATACAATTATATTCATTGTATTCATGCATTTTCAAACCGTAAATTAATATATGCTTGTTACAAAGATGCTTTGAAGTTTTGTTTTATCGTAGCGGGATTAAATTGTCATTAAATCATCTTACATAGGATTAGGTCGGTAAAAAGTCTTTCGTATAGAATGAAGAAATTAGCTGTATTTTTGACGTTAAAATGATCAGATTGAAAATACTTGACCCAAAGTAGTGGTACACTACAGATAGTTCGTAAACGGAACACAACCTTTTTTTTCTTTATAATATTGTATTCCGTTTTATTCATTCCTTTCTTCTAATGATATCCAAAACCAGTCATCAGGAACAAAGGAACAAGCAAAATACAATCGTTTTCAAATTCATACCTAAATATACGAAAAATCTTCTTCTCCGACGTGTTATTATTTCCGAAACATAAACAAACTTCAGTTATACAAATTGCATTATATTTGTCGAAACTGACAATTTTAGATACTAAATTGTTTATTTTATGTCCACTAGAAGCGTATTTCAAAATAAATAAATAAATTTAATACTAAACAAAAACTGTTTACAGTGTCAAAAAGATAAGTTCTTTTTTGATGGCAATTACAAAAACGATGTAAACCCAAAGGTGGACAAAATCCACGGTAATTGTGCAATGCGTGAAATGAAAATGAATATGCAATAATTTGACTGTAGCTCGACGGAGGCCTATACGAAGTGCTCATACATTCTGTAACATGTGGCGGAAATGATTACCCATTAGTTCAGTTAAAAAACTTGCCCAGTAATTCAATGGACAATCCCAAGAACAATGCTTGTTCTACCTTGTTTAATTTAACATAAATAACTTGGCGATTCTAAGAATGAATTATTCAATTTTAATATAACAGTAACACAGTACATACTCTTCTACTCGTAGCTAAAAGGTGATTTTCTATTCGCTCTCACTTATAACTACTTAGGTATATTGTTTTATCATTTGTTTTAATTATAGTTAATTCACTTTAACAAATTTTTACTAAAACAAAATAATTGACGCACAATTTCTAAAATTATAATTAGATCGATTACTGAGTTTGTTAAGTCTTTGATATTATGCTATTTGGGCGAAATGTTATTTACATTTTTGCCATTTTGTTTTTAGTTGATTTGCCCAATTTGCTAGTCGTTTCGTTACGAATAGATTAGACATTATGATAAGGCTATAGAAATATTATTATGTTAAGTTTATAACTTAATAATAAATTATCGATAATATCATCACCAACTAATGTTGTGTAGCATCAGGGAAACTGCAAAACAAGTAATCCGTACAAAAGACATCAACGCGTTCCTATCAACTTGAGCACAGATTAGATTATAGTTACTAAGTGACTGAAGTTTCCAAACAAAAGAATTTAGCAATTTATAAGCATTTTAGCCAATATCTAGGTTATTAAAAATATCAAGGTTCTTCTTATTATTGCTAAAATAGCCTATTTGTAAAAAAAATATTTGACTTTGATTTTGACTATATAATTAGTAGTATAGTTAGTTTAAAGAATAAAAGCACATATCACTTTAAAAACAAGGTTAAATTTCTAATAAAAATTGTATGTATATTTGTGGATTCGTGATAGTTACACCATTTTTAATTGAAACTAATGCAACATAAGAAATAAAAATCTGACATATACCTAGTTAGAAACCAGATATTCTGAATACTAATCTATACTTTGTTAGAAATACTAGAATATTACATAATTTTATTTGTTACATTTAATGAAAATTCATGTAAATGACTCAACTGGCATACTATCACTTTTGACGCAATAATCCAACTTTGGCCTGACATTTCCATCACAAAGTAATCTGAGCTTAGTTTACTAAAATTTATCATAAAATTTGATTTTTAGTCGTAAAATATTTAAGTATTATGCTGTTACTGTTGACCTAGATTTATTGTAATAAAACAAATAGTTATAAATAGAAAGGCCACTGGCATTCACAACATGTCTAGACAAAAATATTATTGCACAAAATTGCATTTACACTTATTTAAGCTTTTATTGTCTAAATATACAATAATTGAAGAGAGGGCTAAACTACGTTCTTTTTACTTATATTAGTAAAGTATTGAATACAACAGAACTCTACGATAACGATTATAATTTTGAATAAATAAATAAAATATACCAACTAGTATAACATGGGGCTGCGCCCGACGGGGTCCATAATGAGCCTACTTAAATAATTTTATACTTATTCCACCTATGTACACTATGGAAGCAATAAAATATCTGAATCTGAATCTGAATCTGAATCATGTTGGTCGAAGCAACACGTGACCGAAATGCTGGCCTCTACTTGGGTCAAAATTAGAGCATTGCCATTCAACGTGGCAATGCTGCCAACATTTTGGGCACTTTCGATGGCAATGTGTCAGACGAAATTTTATTTATTATTTAAAAAATGTACTTATGTAGTTTTTGTACACAATCATCGATGTACGTAATTTGCTGATTTGCTTAGGTTTATGTTCAAAAATAAATACATTACTTATCTATTATTATTTTGCTCATAGACTGCTTATTAAAACTGTCAAATCCATATGTATTTCTACCCGCTGCAATTAATTAACGTGATTGCCTAACTGATGATAATTGATAATAAAATATTATGACCACAGGCTGCGCCATATTTTTTTGCTACATTTCACTGCATTTATGCTACATTTTATATGATTAATAAAATTCTAACTTGTATTTTCTGCTTGCAGGTATATTCATCATCGAAAATGTTAAGAAATCACAAAAACTGTGTGTGACAAAGTTGTTTGTGTCAAAAATGCAGTCAGCTAAAAATGTGTTAGTGAACTGATAAAAAGATCATCAAAATGCGTCCAACAAGACTTGTGTTTGTGTTAGTTTTGTGTTTGTTGGCGGAAGATGTACTTGGTAAGTTTTAATTGAATTGTAGTAACAATTAACTTTATTATATTTCTTTAGTGAATGATTGGAAGTGTTGGTTGTGTAATATCTTCTTCTCATCTTGACCATGTGTTGAATATTGAGGAATTAATTTATTACTTATATTATTATCTTAGTTTTATGGTGTGATGTTGGAAATTTATCTGTAATTAATTAATGTAAATGGTGTTTATTTACCGTGTTAATTAAATAAAATAAATAAATAAATAAATACCATATATTTATTTAGTAACAAAAGGAAATGAATATTAATGAAATTATCGGAAAGATATATTAGATTAAACTAGATAAAATTAATGACAGCATTACCTACACTGGATTCATTTCCAACAAAGGTTTTTTAAATTTTTTATTGTTATTTAAGTGTTTATTTCCACTGGGAGTAATTGAATTCATTAGCATCCTTTGAAACTCACCGTTCACGTGTGAACCAACATTTCAGAAATCTAACGCATCGACTTGGTATTGGTTATCCAAAAATGGGATAACTTACTTAATCAACTGCTACACTACAAGATTAAATTAAAAGAATTAAGATAACTGTTTTTAATTTTTGCATGCAAGCTAAAAAAAAATTAACAGTATCAAAATCATTCGTGTCAACTACGTTAGGCGCTGCAGTAATCTTCAAAATTTTCAGTAAAAAATATTTTCATTTGCACTCTTTGCTCTTTAATAATCATCAATACACGATGCACTCAATTTATGCTAATGAATTAAATTGCATCCTCAGAAGAAATTACAACAATAAAAAATATAAAGTCTATAAGATAATTTCATTGAAAGTTAGAATTTATTGTAATTTCTATGACCAATCTAAAAGTATAATTGATTCAAATAAAAAATGTATTTCTCAAATTGGATAACAAAATGACGGAGTTTTGACAAACATAAAAAATACAACTAAATTAAGAACCTCCTTTTTTGAAGTCGGTAATTTTTTATCAAACATACCTAGCACCACATTAAAACGTTAAATACGAAAGTTCATTAAACTTATTCAAATAAAAGCGTAAAAATGTACTGTAATTGTTAATGCGCATAACTTATGAATCATCCAGTAGAAAAATTACGACAAAATGACCACATTACTATTTTATAACCCCAATATTACCTTAAACAACTAAACATTACATATTACAACACATTACCGAGTATTACCGAGTAATGCACATAACCGGGTACATTTACAGTCAAGCAGACATTTTATTACGGTTTTTTATTCCGTAATTATTCATATAATTGAAATAATTACAGTTCAAGAGATCATAGTGCTATACCGCTTTCGCCACTTTCACTTGGCGGTAGTTTGTTTTTTTGTTTAAAGATAATATGATTTGTTTTGTTGATAATGTGCGGGAACTTTTGTTGTTTTTATTTGAAAAGGTTGTTTAGGATGTGAATGAAGATGTCGTGTTGGTCTATGCTTAAGATAAGCGTATATGTGAAGTTTTTGGAAACTTTTTCTAGTTTTTATCGACTACTAAAGGCGCTTTTAAAAAAACCAGCATCGTTTTTACCATTACAGGTACAAGTGAGACAATTCAATCCCAATTGTACCATCAATGGTACTGCTCATTGCTACATCTGGTCCAGGGAAAAAAAGCCAGTACCAGTTGTACCATCAATGGTACAAGTGGGACAATTCGATCCCAATTATACCATCAATAAAACTGATCAATATGGTACTGAGAATAAAAGCCAGTACCTACCAGTTGTACCGCCAATGGTACATCTGGGATGGCGGCAGTTTTAATCACTAAACATGTTTTCTCCCGGAAAAATTTCACCATCAGCTGGAAAATATCTACCTACTGATCCATTTTTTTATGTCATCGAATGACGTGACGAGCTAGTCGTTCGCTAGTTTTAAGCATCACGGCCACCCATAACAGATTGCAGTGTCACTCGGAGCTCTATTAGCAGTTTTCCATTATCACCGCCCTTGCAGGTGTCTTGATGATCACAGAGTGTCTACCTGCTTCGATTGACCATATCTGCGAATGGTATTATAATCTTATCTTGCAGACCAAGGAGAATACTGCTGCCCATCCCATAGATATTTTCCCTAGGCCGACTTTAACGACACCCATGGGAAGAGATGGGGTCTCATTCTTACACACAAAAACTTGATTCCGATAGTATCAACAGTGTGAGTGCTTTTCAGTCAGATTGGTTCAGCCGTTTTGGCGTGAAAGACAGACAAACAAACACACTAATAGCTAACGTTACATGTTTATAGCTCCAACCGATATAGCTCTTAGAATTAGCAAGTTGAAATGGTAATGGGCAGGCCACATCGCTCGTACAACTGACAACCGATGGGGAAGAAAGGTTCTGGAGTGGCGACCACGAACCGGAAGGCGCAGCGTAGGCCAGCCCCCCACTCGGTGGACCGATGATCTGGTAAGAACCATGGGGAGCCGATGGATGCAGGAGGCGAGCAACCGCTCAAGGTGGCGCGTCCTGGGGGAGGCCTATGTTCAGCAGTGGACGCCTTGACGATGATGATGATGACATGTTTATAGCATAGCCGGACGACGTCCACTGCTGAACATAGGCCACTTAGGACGCTTATTATATTGGGTTTGCCATAAACACCACGCTTGGCAGGCGGTTCTGTGATCACATAAGATTTTAATGTAACTACCGAGCAGAATACTGCTACCCATTCTCTGGATATTCCCTTAACCGATTCTTACGCCACCCACGGGAAGAGATGATGAGGTGGGCCTATTTGCAAATCGGGACCACACAGCCTATGTATTTAAAATAAACGGGATTGTTGCATGCGAATCCGCGGGACGCCCTTAGTTTAATATAAAGTGAAATGTGAGTGGCACAATTTGTAGGGTTTGAAAGTGGAACAGTACTGTGATAGATGTTTATCAATGCTTGTAAAGTTTACAAGACATGACAAACTGGATTACTGTGCGTCCATTGCCGTACTCGACAATAACGGACACTTTTAGCTGTGAATTAATTTATAAGCTCCTTTATGACCTTTCAGAAACAGGCGCCAATTTTGCACTATATCACAGAAAATGTACTACGTGACTGTATATTTCACTGTACAGCTCTAAATCATTAACAATTTTCATAATAAGGGAGAGTAACTACATTGGACCACTTTTAAAAGAATTCGGTGATATGTGCCATTGCACCACATATCACTGAATTCTATCTAGCTATAAAAATGAAACATGGCTCACAATATATCTTGATTCAGTAGCTAGTTAATATCAATCTTTTAATAAAGTAGCATTATTGTTATTGGTAAAAAAAAACACCCTACGGTCCAATAAAAGGTAACGGTATCTTAAATTGTACCACCAGGGTCCTAAATTACAAAATTTAAAAAAAATATAACTAACAAGTTCTGCTGGGTGCTAGTCACTGCAGTCACCTCTATCTTCATTGTCAGTGTAAAAACAGTGTATTATAGTAGAAATACAGCAGTGGTACAATTTAAAGCTCTCATACTACGTTATCGGGAATAATATTACAAATGTTCAACAAAAATATCATATTAATCCAAACGAGATTTCATAAATACAACGGTATCAATGTTTATATTCTTTCTAAACTGTTGTATGTATGAAAACTTGATATTTTTTTTAAACAGTTATAATGTTATTCACGAGAACATAGTTTGGCCAGATTTTATGTAAGTAAATTCAGTTGTTCAATATCTTCAATAATGAGTGAGATAGTGGATCTGCGCATACAGCAGCCTATAGGTTATTATTATTATTAGACATGACCGTCCCACTGCTGGGCAAAGGCCTCCCTTCCCTCCTTACAGTCTTCTCTATTAAGAGAATCCAATCCGGGCAGTGGAAATCAAGCTCATCTCGCCATCTTTTTCTGGGTCTACCGCGGCGTCTTCTGATTTTCTGCGGTGTCCACATCGTTGTCGTCTTAGCCCACAAGTCATCTGACGTGCGGCAGATGTGGCCGGCCCAGTTCCACTTCAGGCTAGCAGCCTTTTCTCCAACGTCTACGATTTGTGTTCAGCCTATAGGTTACTCTTATAAATTCGTTTACTAACCCGCACTTGGCCAGCATGGTAGGTTATGGCCTACAGTCTCTACAAGTGAAAGAGGGGACCGTTTCTTAGCAATGTGACTTTATTAAGCTGATAAAATACAAAATGAAATTCAATATAATAATTATGTACCAAATCATTTTGAGGTTTAGTTTAGCAGAGAATACAACGATTGTTTATTTTCTCTGTTGTACAGGATAAACGAGTATCAAGTGTTTCTTTGTCAACAACTTCAATTTAACTTTCTCACACTTATTTTAATAAGTTTAGTGTGAGAATGTTAAATTAGAATTGTAGAAAAACCACAGACCTAGAATATTTTCGTTACTTTTATAAAGATTTCCGTAACAGGTTTTACTCTCAAAACCTGTGAACTTATACCAAAAGTTCAATAGCAACGCATGCACAGTTTTTTCGGTAAACCGTGTTGGGAGCAACTTTATTGCTCTCTGTCATGCAATCGAATGTTTTTGAATTAAGAAGATCGAACTTAAAAAGAAAGATATTAGCTTTTATTATACTTTATTGGAAGACATTTTAAATTTTAAATAAATAAGTATCCGACTGTTACTCACGAATAGTGTGTTTAAAATGAATCACACTCATGAGAATTTTAATACATTTTAAATTGTAGGTTAATTACAGTGCTTTGCAAGCCAAGAATACCTTTAAAAAAGCTTTTAATATTTTTTTGAATTCAGTAAAATAAATATTCTTACACCAGGGCTCATTTTAGTATAATTCACTTTATTGCATTTTCTTAGATCTAAGTTTTTAAATATTCCTATTTAAAATAAATTACAAGAATAATATAACAAAACTTAAACCTAGAGTGTCGCCGGCAGCGGGGCGAGACAATAATACAATGAGTAAAATTCTACAATACAATACAATACAATAATACTTTATTGAACACCAATAAATAAAAATGCACATATAAATTTACATAACAACGGCAGAACAACGGGCGGCCTTATCGCATTAAGCGATTTCTTCCAGGCTACCTTAGGATGGACAGGAATTGAATATACGAAAATTACGGTTGGTGCTGTTGCAGTTACAACTCATCTAAAAAACCTCTCTGTTCTCTCTGTTCTAATTATGTATTATCCAACACAATAGGCACTTTAAACATGGAATGCAAGTACTTTTGATCTTAAAAATATGCGTAGGTACTAAACCATCATGTTGAATTTATTACTTACATAACACCATATCGAGTGATCAACATAGCACACTAACTTGCATTGTTAACCTACTGTTATCACTATCCACACCATTCGTATGATAGTGCTTTAGTATTTATATGATGCATTACTGCTTTTATAGTTTGGAAACCATAATACAGACAAATTGCAGACTAGTAATTACAATATCATTGATCATAGGCCTTCAGGTTGATCCCTGGTGGCTGTAAATTCTAAAAGATAACAATCGAACCAAATTGGTCAAAAATATACATGTTCATCAAAAGTTGTAACACAATGAGCATTATAATATTTTTTTTTTATGTAAACGAATGACGTGACGAGCTAGTCGTTCGCCTGGTGTTAAGCGACACGGCCGCCCATAACATATTGCAGTGTCACTCGGAACTCCAAACTAAAGTTTCGCGTGACACTGCGCACTGCGCACGCCATCCTGAGACATCACACTGTCTAAAAAAGTTTTCTAGACTGTGAGATCAGTTCGTAAAGTCTCATTTGCCCAGTAATTTCACTAGCTACAATGCCCTTCAAAACGGAACACAGTAGTGCCTTCACACTACTGCTTGGCGGTACAATAACTGGCAAAGCGGTGGTACTTACCTAGACGAACTTTGCAGAAAAGTCCTACCACCTAGTAAAAATAATAATATTGAATGTTATTAAATATGTACACATTCAGACATTAATTCGTGAACAATAAACAAAAAATCGTGAAACAATTGTGCCACGAAAATTCGGAGCTCATCTGTCACATAATGAAAGTCGTGGATCACGGTTCACGAATTGTGCTTTGTTTAAGAATATCTCATCATATTTGAAATTATGTGTGTCAAGTACAATACAGAATAGAAATGGAAGAAAGAGTAAAAAAGAGTAGATACCGCTGCACAAAGAAGTTTATTATTGGTCGAAAGATCTTGGAGGGTGATCTTGCACCAAGAATATAGGCAAATCTAATACTGGGAGACGTGAAAGTAATATAGTTAATTTGCCAACCCTCCTTCCCCCTTTATCCGGGAGATGCTTTACTTAAGCTACCTACCGGGCTGCTGGGGCGTGCTTTGCTGCTTTGATTTACCTTGGTGTTTTAGCTTTTTTTGATATTTGTGATCATTAACCTAAAATACTTAGTTCTGATATTATAAGTATCTCTAAAGTACTCTTACTAAAATTAATAACATTATAATAAACTTTTAGCGTACGCTCCCTTTCTCTATTTTTCTGTCTCACAACACAAAAGCTCACATATTCATTCATAAAAGTTTGATGACTACAATAATGCTAATTCACCCGTATTTTCACATAATTCATCTAACATTGCAACTTTTACAATACAATTGAAACTCATTATAAACAATTTAAAGAAAAAGTGACCCCGAAATGAAATATTTAGATGAGACAAAACCATTCCTTCCCCGAGGAAGTGACAATGCAATACAAACATGTGTCTGGAAAGAAAACCACACACAATGGTCCCACTTGACGCATTTCTTTATTGTTCGCTTTGCTAAGTAACACGTCTCACGGATTAAACCACTGAGAGAATGCAGTTCACGCCAGCTCTAAGTTTTGATGCGTAGAGTTGACATTATACCAAATTCAGTTTAACCTATAACTTAGTTAACTTTAGCCCACTTTTGCTCGGTTTGTGTAATAGCGATGACACGCTGCCTTTTTTCTTTAGCTAATTAATTTGCTCGGCTTAGTGAAATCCATGGGAGTAGTTTTGTGTAATTTTTCATGATTTGGTCGATGTTTTGACATTTTATTCGTTATGGGGCCAAAGTGTCAGTAAGCTACAAATTTTTCAGTTTTTACATCTGAGTTAGCACGGACGGTAGACAAAATGGTCTTTCCCCGTTTTATGTCACTTACTTCATACTTGCTTACTTGTCAAGTGGAGTAAAACGGGAAAGATAATTTTGTCTACCGTCCATAGGTGTCTAACCGAGCAGATTTGTATTGTATTGTTCTTTGTCATAATATATATTAAACTGGTAACATTTCGAAGGACATCTATATCATCTTTTTGTCCAGTTCTACGTACTTACTTTTTAAATTGCTATAAGTCGAAATGTATTGTTACCATACACGAATTTTTTGCTATCGAACACATAATTTGAATTTAATTGTGTCTTTTGCATGTAGTAAGAGAAGTACAAACCGCATTTCAACACTTTACCTTAATACCAACGACTCAGCCCTTTTGCAAGAGATTCTACACGCCTTTTCAAATTACATTTTAATGAGAAAATTAAGATGTGAAATCACAATTCATTAGGAATAAGAGCACTTCAAGTACCTACTAAAGTAAATATAAATGAGTTGGATAGCCAGAATAAGTAACATTGCTTTTACACAGTTAAAATGTAAAGCATTTTACTTACTTTATTTGTAGTTGTTGAAAATAAAAAAGATACAGTTAAAATGTACATTTAGATCATTACAGGACAAATTCAAATAGCCCTTACCCACATTCCGAACTTAACACTCAATGACTCAACCATCGTGTGAACTAATTAAAACAAATATGTCTAACAATTAATATGTTTGACAAATATGTCAAAAAACGTGTGTAATATGTAAGTAAAAAATTTATATATGTCTGCGCGCTACAGTTTCGGCTGCATCATCGCTTACCATCAAGTGAGATGATGCAGTCAAACTCAGGCATTCTCATTAAATTAAATTAAATAAAAGTTTGTAAAAAGATGCATTCTTAATTTTATATAGGTAGTTACTCATATTGTACTTCAAAATTTTATAAATGTCCAGAAAACTTAAGAGCAACATTATTAAACTACCCGGTACCTCTTTTTGATCCGTCAAGCTTTGTAACACAAGGCACCAAAATGACGAACCCGGTACCTATTTAAGTATTAAGGTATTGAAAAAAAATATGTAAGTTACTCGAAAGAAAACATACTTAATAACATACGCTATATTATAATGCACTTATTCCGAGTACTGATAATCTAACAATAAAAAATCCCGGTTTGATAACCAGTTATCAAACTTGGTATTGTAATGGGAATCAACAAAGTATTTAACATGTCAACAATAATTACTTATAGATAGCTCAGACGTTTTATGTAGTCATAAATTGTATTGTAGTATGTTGTAATTACCAGTAACTATTAGTAATCAAATAGTATGTTATAAATCATAAATATTCGTCTATTATTTTGTATGTTATCTATTTCTAACTATGTACATCTTTTCAAAGTTCATGTATTGCTAAACCATGCGGCGTAAAGTTTGCATTGCCACACAGTTTTATAACTTAGTTTTAATGAACGTGGATAAATACTGTAATTTGGATGCCGTTTTGAAACTAGGTGCTGGATCGATTGGACTGGTATATTAAATTTAAAAGGTGTTAATTGTTTTAGATCATTCTAAGGTGTAATAGATAATAAAAATGAATTACAGAAACTCTAGGTTTTAACTGTTTTAAAACTATTACTTACGGGATCTTTACCGTGATTTGAATCATTTCTGAGTTCCCGATATCGGGAACTCAGAAATGATTCAAATGACGGTAAAGATCCCGTAAGTAATAGTTTTAACGTAGTGAACAACCGTGAAAGTTTAAAACGTGTTTAACTGTTTTATTTATTTATTTTTCAAATTACTGGAAGTTCTGAGCATAAAAATAAACTTACCAATTTTTTTCTTTATAGTTCTGAAAAATACAATAAAATATATTAAACCTAAATATAATATTAAATAAAAACGGTCAAAATTAGTAATTGCGTGTAATTATGTCCTGACGTTCAGACGACTGAATTATTGATATTTAAGTCTACGACGTTATCAAACAAAACAATTGTAAAACTATTGTAAAATAATACGTGCTGAAATTGACCTTTTCTGAATTATTATTAAAATTATTGCATGAAACTACTTGACTCCTGCATTCAAACTTTTATAAAAATAATAACAAACACAACAAACGAACAACAACAACAAAAAACAACAAACAAATCAACAAACAACAATAATAAACAATAATTGAATTAAACCAAACTCTAATAATGTCAAACTGAAAAACCATGAGAAAATACGTATGGAAAGCTGACACCAAAAATTCAGCACTCAAGAGTGTGTTATTCATAACACCCATTGAGTTGAGACAAGGCCTTCTATAAATCCAACCATTGCACTTCCTATCCAAAGCTTACACGTACTGTCTTTGCGCATAGACTTAAACATACCAGATGAGGTATTATGCGGGCCCGTCTGAGGCAATGAAAATCAAACGTAAATAGTATACTTTCATTGTATTGGTGTTTAGGTACTCGTGTCAGATGATAGATCTTATCTTTTTTCCTAAAATAATTATGTATTTTCTTTAGAGTTCTAAAACGAGAAGGTAATGTCTGTTGCATGAATTTCAGCGTCTGACGTCACGAACGTACTCCACGCGATGGGTAGCATTAGCTAATATTTTATCACCCTCCGTTAAAAATGAGAAAAACTAAACATCCAAAAGAGCTAGTCCAGATAGTGAAAGCTTCTATTGCTATTAATTTATGACGTCATGTGGCTAAAAAAAGAAGCAGAATAAAATTGCATTTTGAGTAAGAAAACCATAGGTTCGTAGTGAATTTAGCTTCAATTTCTCATAGAAACCTCCATCTGGATAGTACTAACATCGCCGACTAATCGAACTCGCACAGGTCGTTGCCTTCAGCAAAAACGCAGGAAATATTGCAATACGTCGAGAAATGACGTGCTAAAGTATCGATAGTGCAGGGCTTGCGTGATTCTAGTTTGAAGTATCGGCTAGATTGCGAGACTAGTGTTTATTTTAAATATTTATGACCTTATTATGTATACTGAGAGATGAGATGTTGTCAAACGTGAGCCCATTCATGCATAAAAAAAAACTAATACATAGTTAAACATACCTACATACTACATTTATTCTTAAATAAAAGAGCATTATATTAAAACCTGCAATGAGCTTGTGTTTTCGGTGAAAAAGAAATAAATCGTGGAAGATAAATTTCTTGTGCTCGCCTGGTTATATGAAACATAAATTGAACCATGTTAAAAACCGTAAATTTTACAATGCAGCGATGCAGCCAACAATTTTTTATTTAATACTCTAATCAAATACCTACCTTCTTAGGTGTACGATCTTTGTATGTAACACAGAGCCAAAAACCATTAACCCTTAACGCTGGTAATCTGTTCTTGGCCGACGACAATGCACCCGCCTACTAGCTATTAGTATTGGGAACATATTAGCGCACACGCAGGGTTGCAAAAGTAACTTCCAACAGTTGTCCTTTGGCTGCCCTTGAAACACCCAAAATGTCAGTTAATATGGCGTGCAAGGTGTAAAGCTTCACAGGCAATACGCGCTGATGCCGACGCTGAAGAACTCCTCGGAAATGACATTGTCGATCAACCCAAAACGTAGATAAGTTTTCAAGATAATTTATCGACAACGAGAATAAATTATTCTAGAGAAGTTCCCATCTCTATCATAATCATAAGTGTGCTACAGTGGAGTATGAGAACATTCAATTCACTGATTGTCTAGAACGGAAAAAATCAGAGATTCCATAAACGCATTCCATCCGCATTCTCCTAAAATGAGCATGACTGAGACTGTGACAACTTGCCTTCTTATTTATTTCTCATCTGAAGAAAATCTAAGCTTTCTCTAAACAATATAGTTTTATACATTAATTGCTTTTTTCTCCAGCTTAAAGGCTTTTTTCCAGTAGTAGACTAGCGTAAGCTGATGATGATAATGATGACATTTGCGTTTACAATAATAAGATTAAAGTTATTAATTAAATAAAACAAAACACTGTAATAAAAAGTATATTCCCTATGAAGGAATGTACGAGAATGAAACAGGATAAAGTGTCTCTTAAATAATAACTTAATCATGGATTGATTTTAAAGTGTAAACCACACATCAGGTATATCTATAAAGATATTATAGTTCTTAACTTTTTTATAGTTATTTTTTTATGTTTTTTTTTTATGTTTTTTTCTTGTTTTACCTTTTCTTAATATCTTTATTTCTATTGACGCAGGCATGATACATACAAGCAAAGATTTCTTACTTTCTTTACCAAATGATTGTATAGTGGGTTTTTTTTATGTAGATTGCTTTTGTGTCTATTATGATGATTATTTTGAATTATTATACATTAAACACATTGCATACAATTACGTTTAACATAAAATCTTTTATTGAGTATAATTACAGTAATTCGCTACTACAAACTCATTATTATAGTTGGCAAGTACTTCACTATCTGTTATTTCACTTTATGGGTCTATCGTATAATTTACATTTAAAACGCCAACGACATTTCAATCTATACATACCTTGGTTGATGCTGAGTTACCACTTTCGTTTTTTTCTACGACTGGTTTTTTAATTATATCAGGTTTGGGTTCATCCGCTATTTTAATACTTCCGCGATGTTTATTAAAAGTTGTGTAATCTTAGGTTCTTATGATAGAAGTTGTTGTCGGCTATTGATTGTTCATGACATTTCCTTATAGTTGATGCTAAGCAAATTGTTACATGTGTCTGATATTGAATTTATACTTTACAGATTAGAATAATTTTTCTGAACTGTTTCCTTTTTATATCTCCTTCATTTTATATTTTGACTGTAACTGATTATTAATTTACCAAAAGATCTAATTTTCAATGAAGAAGGCTGACCACATTTATCTGGGTTATCATTATATGCACATTGATATGCGATAGTCGAGTTCTCAAACTCAATTATGAAAAATATTGTTAAATATTAATAAATTAAGAAATGTAATAAATAAATAAATATGTGCAGACATTTCACACAGCGCCATCTAGCCCCAAACTAAGCATAGCTTGTACTATAGGAACCAGATAACAGGAAGAATACTTAAATACTTTTTATTTGTAAATACATACCTACATAGAATACAATATAACACCCAGACACACAACAAACATCGATGTTCATCACAGAAATGTTTGTCCTGGGTAGGAATCGAACCCACAACTTATAGTTCAGAAGGCAGAGCTACTACCAACTGAGCTAACAGGTCAGTCAATAGAAATAAACATCTCTAAAACTAATCTATATTAATTTAAAATTTACTCTCCAATCACAAGTTATATCATAAAATCACACAATTTAACCAAATTTTATGCATTTTCATTAAATAACAGAACGAATATAAAAGATGTTAACATAAATATTATTATGGTGACCACTCATCAAGCACCAGTAGCTGACATAACGGGTGGATGGACCAGTCCGGTAGAAAATGAAATCATAGGTCAGGCACCTGCAGCCGTTACGTTGATTCAGATGGACTCATTTGTGGCCTTGGAAGTATTCCATAAGAAGGACTCTTTGGGTTTGATTGATTCAAGAGTAAGTAGAAGTATAAATTACGCATTCTAACAGTTACATCGTTCAAGTTAGCTAGAAAGGATCCTGCTCAAAAGAGTCGTGTAAAAAAAGTGTCTCATTATTACAAGTAAAGTATTGTTAGCTCTGCAGTTTCTGCTAGGCTCAAAATAAGAAGGATCTGCCATTCTTCTCTTTTATTGTTTCTTAGTAATGTATGGAAATAATAATAGCTGGCAGAATGTTCTTTAGTTATACCTTTTTTTACATTTTGGGTTGTCTGGAAGAGATTGCTTGAAGCAATAAGACCACCTATAATACACTTTGTTGTAAGTTTTTGTCTACCTATCAAATTTACGTCTGTAATAATTGATCATCAACTCGGAAGCGACAATAATATATGTAATGCCCTACTGAATGTTATAATATTCATAAATTCCACAAAAATAAACAAACTGAAATATTAATTATTCATGGAAAGGAAAAAACAAGATGGCAGATGACAGATGCCAGTTGAAGGATTACAGTAAACGTAATGGCTTGTGAGTTGTCGTAACGGGTGAACGAGTCTAAGGTAGAAATCGAAATCGACGTAGGTCAGGCAACGACCGCTGACTGCTGAGACTGGGCTTACGACCTTGGAGAGATGTATTCAAATAAAAGTTGCAGAGAAATGTGTCACATGAAGTTTCAGGGAAAACTTAGAGCTGTGTGATTGATAACGTGTTTCAGTGTTTTTTCCTACTCCTAAATTATTTTGATTTGTTTTCGACATTCTCTATTTCACTAGCTTACAAACCTAATAAAGAGTTGAATGACTCTAATTACATAAATGTAACATGCTGACTATTAATAACTACGTACAAACTACCGCTTCACAGGCATTAGTAACTGGCTCCTAGAACGAGGATATCGAATATGTCCGAGTCGAAGTAATTTTGACTGTAAATTGAAGTGAGTTTAGCCATTGTTATTTTCCAAAATTAAATTATTTATCATCACATTTTTCAACTGAAATGGTTCACTGTAGAAAATTTGCCGGAACTCAATTTAGATACTATAAATACTACAATCATATGTAGGTACACTTTGTTATAGAATGAAATACAAAACAAAAAGTACCAAGTCATATGTTTGCTGCCATAAATAAAGCAACTGCTATAGATGCATCTTATGAAGCAATTATCATTATTGTCGGTCTGGTCAATTAACCTAAGAGCAATAAAAATCTGATCCGATGCGTGACTAAGGTCAACGTACGGTACAAACATTCAGTACAGTTAAAAGAAGGTTTTATAATAAATTCCAAACATAAAAATTGCGAGATATGTGCTAAAATATTCCACGAACAAGGAAGTTATTCAGTCTCATTTAAAAGTGATGATATCTGAAATGTCAAATAACTGCTAATAAATTCAATTTTGTGATCAATTTGTGAAATCTAATATCTAAATGCGAGAAATATATCTCAAGAAAGACCATGGCAATATGATAATGAATATTAGGAATATTAAAGTTCAAACCTATTTCGTAAAATATCAGGTTTTTGTTTTAATTTTAAATACAATATAATGATAGTTATAGAAATTATTTAGTAATACAGCAAATAGGATTAAATTCTTTAATTATTTCTTCTTTTAAAACGCACCTTCTTGTTCATTAATCACTATTTAGTCAAACTAAGGTGTGCGTGAGAATCTTAACTTAGTCATTTAACTAATGTACAGTAGGTGTGTCTTAATCGAATAACTCATCCAAACCGATAATTATATTAATTGAAACAAAATCTATTACATAAACGGAGTTGAACTCTCAACTCGATTCATTTGGATGCGCTTGCTTTCCATCCACGCTTTCTTTGGAAATCGATATTATCGTAGAAAAGTAGCAGTATTAGCATTTATTTACGTAATTATTGCGTCATTTATATTTACTACCACTGTCACATACATTTTAAGATAATTTATAGAAGAAAGAAAGCGCACGGATTGTCGTAGGCGCAGTTTTATCGGTAAATTATCTGGTTGATTGATATTTTACTATTTTATAAATGTCATTGAAATAAACATGACAAGGTACATGTGTATCTGTATTGTTATATAATATAACCAGCTACAAAACTTGATTTTAAAATAAAATTACATTTATTATAAAACTAGCTGAACCGCTCCGGTTTCTCACGGGTTAAATTAGTTTTGTGCCCTAACCTTTTTAAATCATTTACTTACACTTAGCATAATAATATCAATGTATTACATTTTTATCAAATCAAATCAAATAATATCAATTCAATTAATAACATAGTGCCAAAAATTTCGTTAGAAAAGATGTGTACGGTTAGCGTCATGGTGATCACAGTAGATTATGATGAAGGACAAGATGGTAGGGTTGAATAGGATCGTTTCATTCGATATCACATAGACATCGATAATCACTTCAATGAAATTATTCTACAAACCTCACCACAAAATGATTACAACCTAGTACCCGTAAAATTGACTACCATTTTATGTGTCTGTTTCAACTAAGAACAATTTGCAAAACTAATGTACTCTGAGGTGAATACTTCTAATCAATGTTCTATCAAGTCTATCATAAAATAGAGAAACGCTCAGCCCTCGAGTAAAAGAAAGCGAACTATCTCCGTTAGATCGACCTAAATTATAAGGTAGCTCTACCCTTCAGTTGATTATGTGGATGCTGATAGTGAAGTGGTAAAATTTATGAAATACTAGTTGCACCCCGCGGTATTACCCGCGGATAAAAAGTATCCTATGTGTTAATCCAGCGTAAAAGCTATCTGCATTCCAAATTTCATCAAAATCGGTTCAGTAGTTACAGAGATATAAGGTAACAAACATTCACATACACACACACACACACAAACTTTCGCATTTATAATATTATAGTGTGAATACACACACACACACACAAACTTTCGCATTTATAATATTATAGTGTGATCGAATACCTTAACAATAAATTGGACATTTCATTTTAGAAAATCATTTTTGAGAAGGTAGATTCGAAGCAGATTTTTTGGAAATTTCAACAAGATATATGCGCTTGTATTTATTTTCTACATATTTTTCTTTAAAGAACTATTTAGATATTCGAAATTGGTCTGTGCAACAGTATTTTAGCGTTACCATTATCAGATGAAACCCAAAACATATATGCTTGCTTGCAGACCAATGCTTTTAACGTAGTTTTAACCTTTTTGCTGTTTTCTTGGCGTGTTCCCGATAGGGCGTAGTGGTCGCGACTTTATTATTTTTTATTATTTTAGTCATCATAAATTTAAAAAAATGCAATGTAGTTACTTAAATGTATTTTCCACATAAAATTATACTGCTGTGATTTTTCGCTACATCATTTTATAAACTTTGAAGTTTTCTTTTGTGTTTTTGATTAAAGATTTAGAACTGGTAGTGATCAATAGTTACCATTTTTATCTATTTCTATTAGTACAATTTAAATACCTCATTTCTACAAATGTCTGCAATGCTCTAATACTCACTTGATATTGCCCGGACGTTCCAACATTTATCATGATGTTAAACTTATCTTAGATTACAGCAGCTTCCTTTATATTATTCTTACTCGTTGCGATATCAAAATGATTGATTAGGTGCATTGTTTCTATTAAAGATTTAAATCTCCATTAGCGTGGCCATTAAAAGAGGATATGAAGCAATGGACGCACGTTATTATGATTACTTATATGATAATTAAAGATAACTAGAATTATTAAAGATAGCTGCACCAATATATTATTGTATGTAACTATCATTTTAACTACGCATCTTCATTACTTTCGGAAATAATGTCAATGAAAAAATGTGTAGCCTCTTTTAGCTATATACTTTTACCCTAACTAAAACACTTAAAATAAGTATTTTAACATTTTTTTATTCAATAAAATTGGCAACAGTTTTAACAGTCCCAAGTTTACTTTATGTTTAGAAATCGTTAGGTACGAATCAAAACAAATGAATTGTGGTAGATGTTTTGCAATCAATGGTTTATATGGTAAGAGCCATTGATGTTGCGGTAAACCAAGTAGGTATAGCATATAATACATACCTACCATCAGATTACGGTATTATTGCAAAACACTGAATTTGCTATTTGATCTAATATTACACCAATGAACCGTGAGTCCATAGACAACCCCTCATTTACCACAATGTTTTTCATTGTATCCAATAATGCATAAAAAATTCCCAGGCAATATTCAATGAACAAGATCAACACTTTTATTATCATGTAATGAGCAGTTCACTGTATGGACCCGTTATTTTACCCTATTAATTTTGAAACAATGGATGAAGGAAGCTTTTAAAATAATGGTGTAAAGCAGTGAAGAATATATTGAAGTTGAGAGTATTTAAAGTACCTTTAATTAAAGATTCAATTTCTTCAAGCAAAAACAAACGTTTTCTATTATAGATCACATCATCGTTTCGCATCAAAAGAGATTTCGTCAAAATGTATTACCGGAAAGTATAAAATGCTGTAACTGCTATTACTAGAAATTAAATCACGTTTTTACAGTTATGCGTGTCATAATTAATAAGAACATGTTTCCAAGTCTTGACTTTAAACTAATGGTTGTTGATGTTGATAAAATGAATATAATATATTTCAAATATGCGCCATCTTACGTACCTACATCATCCAAGTAGACCAGACCATTGTGCTTTAGATCTAGATGGTGTAACCTTGAGAGGGTGTTCAATCCAAACGTGTTTCCCATGGCTTGGAAGATTGGCATCGGTGTTGGTATAACATGCAATATTTTGATTTAGTATAGATTGTGGTAATAAGGTAGTTTAGGTGTAGTGAGTTAAGAATCCTATATAGGTAATATTGAAATTGCTATGGTATCGAATAAAACGGACCTATTTTCTACAGCCTTCTATTCATTATTATTTCTTGGTCTTACTAAATCTAAGTGAGATAATTTGTAAAGTTTTTTTGTTATTTCTACTACATCTGCTAAAAAGTATTTGTTTATGGCATTTATATTCTTTAAATTCACATTAATTAGTATTTATAAATCCTGGTTTGAGAAATCTTCAAGTTAATTAAGGTTATCAAATTATGAATAAAATAAAATCTAGATTTTTTTTTCTAAAAGAATTTACCTGAAGCTGTTTCATTGTGTCGATGAAATACCGTTGTTTTTCTTTTGTTCCTTAATTATTTAATAGAATGTAAAACTGATGTATCTCTTGTTTAATAACTGTTTAACAAGCTTACCCATCTTTAACAAAATATTAATTAGCTTTATCATTTCATCTTAGCGAACCACTTTTGAATTTCTCATAATCTTGTTTCCCTAGTCTAATAATTTGAAGTCCGCTACGTGACATGAAGCTACACGTAGTATTAGTACGTAGATGTATTTCTTACGGTATTCTATTTAAGAAGGCTATATCTGTACCGTGCCTTGAGAACCTTTAGAGATGCAATATCACAATTGTGATTTCGTAATACATAAAAATTAAATTTCATAATTTAACATTTTGCAGTCATAAAGCATCTGTATGATTCTTTATATTGACGAAATGGAAATATAATATTAGTAAAAAACGCAGATGGAACTTACTCGACATAAGTAGGTAACCAATAGCTCTTGAAACATTAGCTTAGTAAAATAAGCTTTCTAATATTGCAATAGAACTAATATAACTAATAAGCTTGCTACAAATCCAGCATGATGTGAAAAGCAGTATAAAAGAAAAATAGCTTGAGACGAAATGTTACATAAAGGGTCCATTAAAACTGACAAGTGCGACAAAAATAAATGATGACATTGGCGATATGAACGTAATCGTTATTAGGATTAAAGAAACCTCTGCAAATTGTTAACATCACATCATAACTACTTGTAATCACGTCACTACTGTAAAACAATCTACGGTCACACTTACAGTTTATAAAAATACTTATTTCAATGGTAAAAATAAATTATAGTTCACAATAACAATAAAATTATAAATCCATCTATCTTCATAGAACTTTCTACATTTTGATCTCACTTGTGCCATCATCACTATAATGGCTTTCCTGGTGATTTTGGTAACTCTACAAAAAAAATCCATCAATATTGTACTACATTAAACCTTTCACAATCTATGTACTTACTATTTACGTATTTGTTTGTAAAATAATATTTTTACAATAAACTAAGCACACAATTTTTATACACTTATACATCTTCTTAACGAAAAGGTATTTAAATAAACAATTGCCAAACAACAATTTAAGTTTTCATAGATTGCAAAACCCATGGTCAATGGAAAAATGGACCATAACGCCATTTGCAAGCCGTCAGTCAATTTGTTTCGGGCCTAAGAAATCTGGTAATATTGTAATGAGGAAGCTGATGAATTTTAGCATAGTTGAGTAAATTCTGATGAAATTATGGCAAAATGTGATGCAAAATATTAAACAGGCAGATTTATGTTGATTTTGCCACTGTTCGCGAATTTCGTTAGGAGTGTGATAAGTATATTAAATTATGGATGCCCAAGATTAACTAATAATTATGCATGAATATAATTAGATTAAAATATTCAAATCAGCTTATTTGATTGCTTCTCAAGATCCTAATTATACTGATTTCGGAATATATAAATAATGTTAATTATTGGATCAAATAATATGTACTCAATCTTGTGTGTTTTATTAATCGGTAAAATAGTCTTTATTGCGATATAGATTCACAATGACCTTGTATATAAATTGTATATCGATATACTACACCTACACCTGCATACTGTTGTAAGTCCAAAATGTTTTTATACTCGTAGTAAGTTGTAGTTTAGGTAGTCTACATAGTAAATTGTATTCACCGTTAGTTAGCATTACTGTAAAGGTTAGTTTACTTTTGCCAAAAACGTGACCATTAAAATTTAAAATTATTTTTTTTTTTTTTTTGATTGAATGACGTGACGAGCTAGTCGTTCACCTGATGTTAAGTGACACGGCCGCCCATAACAGTTGCAGTGTCACCCGGAACTTTAAAACAATACAGTTTCGCATGACACTGCACTGCGCACGTCATCCTGAGACATCACACAGTCTAGTAATCAGATTACTATACTGAGTGATCAGATCATAAAGTCTCATTTGCCCAGTAATTTCACTAGCTACAATTCCCTTCAAACCGGAACACAGTAGTGCTTGCACACTACTGCTTGGCGGCAGAATAACTGGCAAAGCGGAGGTACCTACCTAGACGAACTTTGCAGAAAAGTCCTACCACCTTACGTTGCGTATTAATAAAAAAAAATATTAATTATCACTTAGTTGTAGTCTCACGGTAGTGTTACAATTACTGTGTATCTACACTAATTTTCAAATTTTAATTAAAATACACCTTACATATTACAATAAAACTAACAGAAGCAAAGGAAAGTTGTACGCCACTTAAAATTTGGATGTGATCTATTAAGAGTCTTCTTCTTCTCGTGTAGGCAAGTAGTCAGCCCTGGTTTCAGAATTTTTAGGCCGCCTAAAAGCTTCTGACTTGGCTAAACGACTATTGTTTTACGACAACAGCCGGGACCGACGGCTTAACGTGCCTTTGCACGGTAACGCTCAGTTGTAAATACCGCTCTTTGTAGCGGTCACCCATCGAAGTAGTGACAGCAGTGAATGTTGCTTAAGGCGAAGGGTAGGGCAAAGAAGGTGTTTTTGGCACGTTTCCTGGCGTAATTAGAGCATGTGGAACTTTGAATTTAATATATCATGTAGTTCATTTCATTAAGTCTTTTGTGATGACCGCAAATACAAGATTAATATAATAAATATAGCTCTATAGAAAAAAATCACAAACCTCCCTCAAAAAATTTGAATGTTTCAATCAATGTGCAATGTGTATGTAAGTTTAACTGTCCTTCATTAATAATATCAAATTAATGCTGCACAAACTATTGCTTAGTGTAAACGTAATGCCACAAAATACTAAATATGTTACTACTAATGCATATGACGTTTTCCAATATACCTACGCAGCACTCTGACAGCAAGAAGATGATTAGATTACCGAAAATCGTGGGCTTTGTGGCATTCATTACGAGAGGCATTATATCC
Source organism: Ennomos quercinarius (assembly GCA_910589525.2). Lineage (NCBI taxonomy): Eukaryota > Metazoa > Arthropoda > Insecta > Lepidoptera > Geometridae > Ennomos > Ennomos quercinarius. Next base: position 747,670 of record OU342496.1, read on the forward strand.
AACAGTGGAATAACATAGTCTGATGATGATTAAAACAATATCCTACTAACGCTTTCCCAACAAAATTATCTCTGTATCTTGTTTAAAATAATAGATTCGCAATGGACGAAAAGTTACATAAAATCATGTGTAGCGACTGCAGTGAGTGCATATGAGACATGACATCACACTTTATACAATAACAACAAAAAGTCTAGGCTAGACTGGCGTGTTATCAATACGTACAAGTAACCAATCATTTCTTAAGCATACCTATGAAACTGAACTCCATGTCTGTGTGGCCAATCATTGTTTTTTTAACTTGGGAGATTATTTGTTTTACTGCATTGTCTTTTTGGATTATTAAATCGACATAATAGAGATATTGTTTCAATTCATTTTAGTGATTGTCGGCTCATTACGTGATTGTTACGGTAATCGATTATTACCAATTACTTAACAATCGTGTGTTAGAACAATATGACTTTTTAGCGAAATTTTGTAACATAATTATGCGAAAACTATTCAAGATTATTATGACCTTACTGTATGTATGTGTATAAATAACTGCAAGAGTTCATTTGTAATTAACCATTATTTATTTCTTTCAGGTTGCAATTTCTACCCAGTTGGAGAGTACCTAAAGTTTGTGAGGATACCAGAAAATCTCCAAGTTGGTGATGAAGTGCTCAGAGTAGAAGTTCACCCAAGGTAAACATAAATAATACAACCACTAAACAAAAAAGTGAGACAGTTTCTTATCCTATAAGAGATGACTCTACTAACCTAAACAAAACAAAGTTTAACACAAAGATGAATTGCTGTGCACCCTGTACCACTAGTTTAATTAGGTTATTAGCAACTGTCCCCTTGCAACAAAACCAATCGTACCAGTTTTGTCTTACTCATTACCCACTTTTGATTCATTGAATTCAGCTATTCGGTGCAATTAATCAAATGCTATCGATATAAAAACTTGTTATAATGTAAACTGGTTTACATCCACTTGAATTACTGTTTTTTTATGATCCATTGCCTGCAGCAGTACTGTCTTCTCGTCTAACTGATCATAATGATTTATTATCATTATCACTCATTGCTACTATTACGGTTGTTATAAACAAACAATGGCTCTCAATATTAACAATAAATATTCATCTTAAAAGTATACATTTGGTATTGACTATAAACAACTAAATGGGGAAAATAACGGACCCTTGCGGAATACATTCTACCACAGCTTATTTTGTAATGTAATTATAGTGATTTTTTTTACTGGTGGGTTAAAATCAAATCCTTTTAGTAAATGATTCAAGTAAATCTCAATATAGAAACAAGTCAATTTATAATAAAGTCAAAACAACGTCGTCATCGTGTGTCGTTTAATACATGCAACGGCATGCAATTGTTAAGTCAACTGCAACGTGTTGTGTCACAGCCAAACCAAATAAGAACGACCTTTCATTTTATGATAATACTCATATTATATGCAAAATTAAAAAAAAAATCTTTATACAATTTACTATTTATTTTAATTTTGCTATAACTTAATGGGCATACGTTTGACAACAACTCACCTGATGGTAAGTGACGAAGTTGTCTAAGGTGGAGCACGTTTGCCCATGAGATGCCCATTCACTCTTGACATGAAAATACCCAGGTTATACCCAGGCCTTTAAATGTTCGACACAAACTGTTACAATCATGGCAGAGAGTTACGTAATCCGGATAGTAAAAGTGCGATATGACACTAAGTTGTGAGTAGCGATGTATCGATTAATGTCGGTTGTGTTTGTAGAGGATAGACGAGCGTTTATTTAGTTTATTTATTTTAAAAATCTTAAGTTTTGTTAAGAAAAGAAGTTTATAGGTAGGTACGTGTTACTAAAACACAAAATTAATTCAAAATATCTTAATGCAGTCTTGGCGTCAATAACGCCAAAGCTGCGATGATGTATTTTTAAAACAAATAAATACATGAAAATTAAATTGGGCGTTGATGAAGGAAATGATAGCATTATGTTGTGTGAACATTTATGACTAAATAAGTGCGAAAATAGAAACTTAAAAAGCACATTGCATTAACACTATGGTTATTAATATTAAAATCATGACCAAATCATGATAAAAATACATCCTATGCGTTTTTCGTAAAGTTAAATTATGAAATATTAAAGTTGTATTTGCAATAGTTCAACGCTCGTCTGCGTCAAGTACCAATACCGCTATTCTTGAGCATGATTCGCATTTTTTTGTTTCGATTTAATACGTCTACGCTTATTGCTTTAATGTAGGTTAAAATGCCATTATTACACAAGACAGCGGTCAATAGGTGATGACTTATTTTACATCGGTATTCGGTGTGAGAGTTATGTAGTTGAGTTATGTATTGATAGATGCTAGCAGATTGTTCTGTTGTCATTTATGGTAGAGAATTAAATAGTAGAGATGTATATCTGGTATAGTTTCGTTACTTAGAATTGTTGGAAATTAAAGAATAGCTTGCAGATTCACAGAAAAATGTACTTGTGTAACGTGTAAAAAAATTATAGGTAGTAAATAAAATATGTTTGTGGACATTCACACATCACAATCTAGACCAATTATAGAAGCTTTGCTTAGTTTGGAGCTAAACTAAGCAAGCTTGTATAATAATGGTAATAATAATAAGTTAGAAGCAATACCTAATACATAATGTCCAGCAAAAGATCTATTAACACTGTTTTGATTAAAGAAGGGAATGTGAGCTTATAGTCAACCTCGACTAGCCGTTAGTTGCAGTCTCTACTGGGATAGGTGATCACTACATATAGTGATATTTACAACTAAGCACTACCATGTCAGGGGGAGGTTAAGCTGAAAGTCCAGGCTGTTGCCTTAAAGAATAGTCATCAAACCAACTCAGGAGAATTCAGGCAGCTTACATATTCTGACACCAGCTGCCCTAGCATGGACAGTAGACAAAATTGTCTTTCCCCTGATTTACTCCACTTGACAAGTCAGCAAGCATGAAGAAAGTGACATAAAATAGAGAAAGACAATTTTGTCTACCATCCGTGCTAGGGCAGCTGGGCTGACCACTTGTCTACAATCATGAGAAGATGAGAATTTCACTCCAAATTAAGTTATAAAGATTTTGTTGAATCAAGTTAGTCAAAGATATAAATTAAGCCAAAGTTGTTATAATAATATCTGCCGAATATTTTATAATAGTAAACTTACATAAAAACTTAATTAGAATAACTACATACTTTTTTTTATAAAAAAACTACAGCTAGAAACATAATAAAACTTATAATTTGACATTTTGTGGCTCGATTCATTTAGTATCATCTAAAAGTGGATCGGATTAACTCAGAAGGTCATCTTTATCGCCTAATACAAACTGGTTAAGTGTGATTTTATTCAGTGCTTTCATAGTTCCGTGCTATAGCTAAAATTTTCTAATTTTCCAATTAGTTGGGCTTATATACATTGTACAGTCACATCGGTTCATTATACATGTATTAACAGGAAAGTCGCTCAGACAGCTAACAAGAAGGCTATCTATGTATGCTTGGATTTTCTCTGAAGGGTCGAATCAGGAATGAGGTGATCCGGCAGAGAAGCAAGATCACACAGCTCACCGAATCAGCAAACTGAAGTGGCAGTATCGTGGTCCTCCAGGACGGGGGCTCGGGGACTGGGGTACTCAGGGAGAAACCTAGTAGGCTGGCCATGATATTTTCCGCAGAAATCACCACAAATAATTAATAATTAATCCACATTTAATTTTAGGTAATTTCGTAAATATGTGTTATTAAAAACACGACAGATTTATGATCAGTTTAGACAAGAGACATTTACGTCAAAGATGATATATATTTATCTTTTTCCATTAATTAATTTTAATTGCTAACACTAGCATTTGATAGGTAGGTGTTATCAAGGCTAACGTTCCATTCCCGGATGCTGTAATATTAAAATTTATGATAATAATAAACGTAGGCAAAATCAATGAGGTGTTTTATTAAAAAAAAGAAATTGTATTTTATGCATGACTCAATAGATGGCGCCAGTTGTGGCTTTTGCTAAAATCTGTCACTGTCACTGTTTCAAGCATAGACCACAGGTTAAAGGAAATGTGTCACGATACTGACTGACAACTCTAAACTCTTTCGTTATTTTTAGTTTCATTGCGGTACACCTTGGCTTTATTTACATAAACAAACAACAACAAACAAACAAACAAACAATTAAACTAAGCCAATTAACGTTTATCTATCTCACAGATCTACTGTACTTCAATTTACTTAATAAGAATGCACCACAGACTACTTAGGAGATACTACAGACCCCTACAGACAATGCACTCGTGGTCCACTCAACTGAATTTGACATTTCTTTGAAGCATTTTCTTATGTTTAAACTACTCTGTGGTTTGAAAGGTTTAAACTATGTACTTACAGCGCCATCTAGAAAAGAAGCGGAACTAGTGTTTTTTTTAAATAAAATGCCTCATTTGAATTATTTCATATTCTAGTGTCGCCACATTCACAGTATAAATGATCTAAAAATACGTTGAAACGATGCTAGTTTATTTCGTGGTCTTTTAGAAGTACTTCGTTATTTTTTTAACCCAAATGAAACCATTCATTTAATGTTGGTTAACTTTTAAGTAATATTTAGAGCGTTTGTTAAAAATCATTTCCTAAATAAAATAATGGCCATAGATCACATATATATAGGTAGATCCTGGACCCAAGGATCCTGTATCTACGAACCCAGGAACCAAGAGGACCATGCTCTTATATAACACCCAGGCATACAACAAGTATTTGCGCTTTTTTATTCACTGGATTTTAAGTAGTATTTTCTTTCTATGTCACTTTTTTTTAATGTCAGTTTTGAATTTCGTCGTTTGCCAAAACTAAGATTTTATAAAAAATACAGAACAAAACAAGGAGGAAGGAGGGAGGGGGGAGGTATATAAAAACAAGTTGATTGATGAATTATGAATGATCATGAATGGAAAACGCGAATACCTAAATCTAAATAATACTACATAGTAATCTGTGACGCTAATTTGAGTAAGGACTAAGCAGCCTCCGCAGTTTTGGTCATTGATTTACTAACACTATGAATGAGAATAACCTAGAGCAGAGCTATCTATTTCCATCAACAATTATTCGCAATCTAAATCTAAAAACCTCAGCCTCTAATAACCTTTGACACTAATAACCTGATAAATAAGAGATAGAGTAGACAATAGCGTCTGTTTATATAAGGTCTCAATCATACTCACCTTCAGGAAGTTTCCGGTCGGATTGTGTGACTGCTAGCTTATTATCTCATAACCTGACCTCAGATTTAACGGCTCGCATGACTAAAGACATCAAAAGGAATACCAAATATAAAATACCATTTAATTCACAGTACTTTTTTTCGAGTTTATCGAATTTTTGTTCATGAAAGTAAAGGGCGTTAATAATTCGTATTTCATTGTTATTTTGTGATTAAACCATTGTTATTTTGTGGAAAAAAAATTAAAAATAGTTTTTGTTATTTTATAGGCAAGCATTTGACCACTGTCTCACCTGATGGAAAGTGATGACGCAGTCTACGATGGTGCATGCTTGCCTAGAAGATACCTGTTCACTCTGGACTTGTATAGACTAAAGTCAATGTCAAATGATTTATTGCAAATACAGCCTATTTAAATTATATTATCATAAAAAATTAGAAGTCTAATAAAGTTACATTAATAATATAGTCCAGATTGTTGCTCGAAAAGAATACGAGCTATTTAAGTACTCAAAGTGGGGTCAAAGTCACGCCCAACTCTACTCTAGTTATAAATCAGTGTCGAGTTGAATAGCTCTTTACGATAAAACATGTAACTTGACAGTAGGCCTAATTTTGAAGGCTTTAACTTACTAAAAATATAGCCGTCTTAATTTTACATTTCCCTCTATCTGACAAGAACAGCAACAGTTTTAGAAGTTATATATCTGTCAACTCATCATCATCATTAACAGCCTGAAGACGTCCACTGCTGAACATAGGCCTCCCCCAGAGCACGCCACCTTGAGCGGCTGCTCGCCTCCTGCATCCATCGGCTCCCCGCGGCTTTCACCAGGTCGTCGGTCCACCGAGTGGGGGGCCGGCCTACGCTGCGTCTTCCGGTTCGTGGTCGCCACTCGAGAACCTTTCTTCCCCATCGGTTGTCAGTTCTACGAGCGATGTGGCCTGCCCATTGCCACTTCAACTTACTAACTCTAAGAGCTATATCGGTCACTTTAGTTCTCCTGCGGATCTCCTCTGTCAACTAAAGCGTTTAAAATCGGCCCCACTGGCTCAATACAACAAATGCACAATGGGTGGAATGTCACAGTATTGCAATTTGGTATTCTTTTTATGTCTTCGTATATACACGCTCTACGTACTTACCTTTTTTTTTCGGTCTTAGCATCTGACATAATGGGCGTTATTATGTCATTGTAAATGCCGCTGTTAGCTGTGGCTTTAGAGTTAATTGCCTACGTGAGAATTTATTTTAGTATGTACACGTACAGTACTGGGTGTTATCCGGAGATTGTTAACATTAGAATATTAGTATGGTTATCGGTACCTACAGCTACTTATCTAAATTTTTATACTGATATTTGGACACAGCGCCATCTAGCCTCAAACTAAGCACAGCTTGTACTATGGGAACCAGATAACAGCTTATATAAATTTTGTTTGTAAATAGATACTTAGAATACAATATAACACCCAGACACAGAACAAACATTGATGTTCATCACACAAATGTTTGTCCCGAGTCGGAATGGAATCCACAACCTGCAGATCAGAAGGCAGGGTTACTACCGACTGAGCTATCAGGCTAGCCAATTATGCAGCAACTGTCACGAACTGATGTGACTTTGACACAAACGACTAGTAGGTAGGTGTATCGTCACTTCATGTTTAACATGCAAAATATGAATTAAAAATCTTGCTTTTCTTTATACACAACTTGTAGAAAAATGCTTTTATAAAACAATCAGACGAGTGGTTAAGTAGCCTACCTACAAGGTCAATTAGTGGCCTTTACTCCCACAAGAATTTTTCAGTTTTCTATCATCGTTGTTCAGTTGTTGATCTTAAATTTGTTTAAAGTGCCATCTAGCGATTACTAGGTTAAGCTACTCAGTGTGTATTATTATTATAGAATCATGTACATTTCCATAACAGTCTGAGGAGTGTACTGAGAATTATTTATTTACTCTTGTCGTAGAACCATTTTTTATATTAGTTCACCGCAAGCGTGTTAGATGTCGCTTAGTCACAGTTTTCGTAGAAGTTATTATTTTTGAATCTTCATTTCGTCGATAAAGCTGTAAATAAAATTCCTTATTTTTATATTACGCCTTTTTTATTTTTATTCGTCTATCCCCCCCATGACACTCAGGTTTAGGAGTTAGGAGCATTAGGACTACATCTCAATATGACTAGAGAGTAGGTATCTATTAGATTGCATTTCATGTGGATGAATATAGGAAATTTCTCTCTCCCGTGATCTGTCTGTAGAAGTATCAACTGCTTCTCCTGCCTCCCTTCTATTGCTGTCCCTTCCATTCATCCTTTTCTCCTATCTTTTTCCCTTTTGCTTCCCTCTTACCCATAAACAAAACTAATTAACCCGTGCGAAGCCGGGCGGGTCAACTAGTTCTATCATAAAATGCACATAACACAATTTTATAGAACTTCCAATCCATTTTCAGAAAAAACCTGAGCCTCCAACCAGTAGACAAGGAAGAAGACGCCCACCTGTTCACGTATCGAGACCTGAACCGCACCCACGTGTCGGTGGTCCTGGCGCAGAGTGTTGACTCCCTGGTCGACAGTGACTTGCCCCAGAACGTCGTCAAGTTCCGACTCGGCTGCGACTTCGACTCCGGCGATGACCTTGTAAGTTTGATAACTTGGCTGATTATAATAGCTGGTGGCTTTTTGGCCTATGTTCAGCAGTGGACGTCTTTCGACTAATAACGGTGATGATGATGATCTATATATAATAAAAAACTTGTTCTGACTGAGTGACAGTCAGAAAACGTACATATAACTATTGGTTGTAGAGACTTTTATATTTGGAGAATGTCTTCGTTTGTCACACAAAAAACAGACAGTAGGTACTAATAATGGGTAATGGGGTGAAAAAGAGTACAAAAAAGTGGGTGAAACCGCGGGCTACCATTAGTCATGGATATAGCCATAGGTTTATTTTAACTATTATCAATCATGGACAGCAAACGTGTGTGTGCACAACTACTCGACTTTGTTGATGCGCCTCGATGATAGTCGATTAATCGATTACTAATAAGTAATTACGGGTTCTACTGTTTTATATATGGCGCCGGCCTGCCCCTTTATATGAATGGCATAGCAATGAGATATGTTACGAGTTTCAAATATCTGGGTCACATAGTGGCCCCTGACCTGGTGGATGACCATGACATTGACAGAGAGAGACGGTCTCTTGCTGTCAGAGCTAACATGCTCGGTAGGAAGTTCGCTGGCTGCTCGAGGGAGGCGAAAGTTCTGCTGTTCAAGACGTATTGTACTGCGCTTTATACTCCACAGCTGTGGTCTGTTTACAAAAAGGAAAGCTACCGGACGTTTAAAGTGCAGTACAATGATTCGTTCCGTATAATGTTCCGCCTCCCGCGGTGGTGCAGTGCCTCAACAATGTTCGCGGAGGCCCGGGTGCCGGCTCTCGATGCACTTATCAGACATCGCATTGCCAGATTTAGAGCCACTCTCTCTAAGTCTGGTAATGTGATTATAAGAACGATCAATGACCATTGTTTTGCTATGTTTAAACATTGGTCAACATTATTATTAAGTTGAGTTTATAATTTTATTGAAATGGATCTAGTTATCTGAAATAAATGATTTATTATTATTATATTATTATTATATGGACAGTGTAATAAGACTTTGATTTTAATTTTAAAAGAATACTACCCCCAAATAATAAAACATAGAAAAATAAAGACCGAAGTAAAGTTCGCAGTTTGTTCTTTCTCAAAATTTACTGAGCCTATAAAAATTTAATTCTTAAAAGAAAATAATCTTCAGTCTTAGTACTCTACAAAAGATAGGAACACTGTAAAGGTAAGTGAGAGAAGCCTAAACATTTTTATGTATTTTTTTACAGCAACATTAAACGGAGGTCAATGAACTGTGGCACCATGGTAGGCATGTTTGTGATAAATGTTTTACTCAGGTTTTATTACTTGAGGACATACGTCACGACATAGTAATGTATAGGATATATTATGGGGTACAAGATGTAGATAATGCCTATTGAAATCTTCAAAGGCATATTATTTCAAAATAAGACAAAAACCTTTTTAGGCGACTAAATGATGACAACTTTGGTGATTTGGCTCTTTTATTAGCAAATCGACCCAGAGTTTTTGAAAATTAATTTTCCCTATACTTCTAAGTATTGGTTTATTTCATTTGATTTTTAAATTCAAGAGTACTGCTTAGTTTTTCATTTTGTGCTCTGTGTGGCTGGAATCAGTCGCATGGCTTCCTAGTTACGAAAGATTTAATAACAACAATACATACGTTAATATTTCATTTTACATTCTCTTTTATTGCCTACGCACCTCTTTTTCCTATATACTAACCGCTTAATACCACTATAAAGCATATTTGAGGGAAAAGTTAAGAACTAACCCTTATGAAATTTTACCTACTCATTCGACTAGACGCATGTTTTGAAATTACGAAAATGCATGCTAGGCACTTTCTGAGCAATTAATATTTTATTAGACAAAGTTCATTTACAAGTCAAACCTCAGCCCAATCAAATAACTGTTTCTTCCGCAAATAAACAAGTTAGTCAAGTGCATTCTCGAAGCAAAATTGCTATTTAAGATGCAATCTAGTACTTCAACTATCACTTTCAACTCCTTAAGTATCTCTACGCTATTTCCAAGTTTAAACATGGGAATTTAAATGCGTTTTCCCTTTTCCAAAGTGCACTTGTCCTATGCAATATCTGTGAGGATCTCTGTGTTTGCACATTTTATCTTTCGTGCTTTTCTTTTATATGTATTCTAAAGTAGATTTGAACGATAGAGACTTCAAAAGGCTATTGTTGCACAATTCGGTTTCAGCATCGTAATTTGTGCTGTCTTTTGCTAAAGGTACCGCTGAATAATGTTTTACATTTATGCAAATCAACAACACAACACACACTAACACATCAACACACAAACAACAACACACCAATCAATCCCATCAATTATTAAGATATATTATGTACTTATACGTTTTTTTGACACTTTTGCCAATAAATGACAATGTCTATGAATTTTTAGCATAGATTCTATAGACTTTTAATGGACACAATGTTGTTTTTCCAGATATCAGCATACTTGTCGGTGACGGTGTACATAGAAGATGTAAATGATAACGTCCCCCAGTTCCTGAATACACCGTACGAGGTTGTTGTTGACGAATTAACTCCTACTGGTGAGTCCCATTTGTTAAAACGGCTGAACACAGGCATTAGAGAGTAGGTTTTTTTCTCTGACTACGATGCACCCTAATAAAACGCCACTTTGAACGCTTATCATTATCATAATAATTTGCTATAATCACCAAGATTGGCAGGCGGCTTGGTGATCGTAGATACTGTACCGAGAAAAAAAGCTGTTGCCCATTCCCTGGATATTCCTTTAGCTGGTTCTTATGGCACCCATGGAAAGAGATGGGGTGGTCCTATCTGCAAACCTTTTTAAACATTTCCATCATTCGCACATGATTTGAAAATCATTCTGGGCCAAGCAGGATTTGAGCCTGTGTGAGCAAGAGTGGCTAAGCGATTTTCAAATCAACGAAAATCGCTTAGCCACTCTTGCATAGAGCAAGTACTACTCTACTCTCACTCTGTAAATAACTAATTGAGTGATCCTGCACACAATGTATTTCAAATATATCCCAGTACAAACCAGAGTCCAGACATCGTATTTGACGGATTTAAAATAAATCGACCGGATTTTGGAAGATCCGATCAAGTTCCAGACGCGGATTTATGAGGATCTCCAGTTAAAATTGGCGTCTGTGTCATCAAAGTAAATCAAAAGAAAGTTTCTTTTGGGCGAGAAATGGCATAAACAGATAAATTGAATTATAAAGTTATTTCCGTTTTGAGGACAGTTCATATTTCTCATTAGGCGATGGAGAAGACATTTAAATTACTTCGGTGACGTTATAATAAGAAATACCAACTGTTCTATCATATTTATTTTGTTGTTAGAATTAATACAAATAAAGATAACATAAAACAATTTCGAAATAATTAACCTTACTGATTTCAGAGAGTTTTTGGATATAACGCTCACACTCAACCTTAACATTGATACCTTTATTGAGTCCAAGGCCAAATTAGTTGCAAAAAACCTGGGCATACTGTTTTAAGTGCGACAATCTTTCATACCGGAACAGCTTATTAACTTCTATCAAGCTCAAGTTCAGACGTGTATGGAATAGGCACTGCTCTCACCTGTGGGACGGTTCTGCTAAGTATCAGGTCAAAGCCTTGGATCAAACAAGCTCATTGGTGATGATGCGCTCAAGAGGAGAGTGGACAGGTCTACATCTTCGAACGCATTGACGCCTAACATCTGGAGAAAAGTAGTCAAATTCGAGCCTATCTAGTATTTAAAAAATCTTTAATCATAGTAATAACGTTTTTGTACCATTTCACGTACAATACATACCTATTTACCACTGATTCTAATTCATTCAATATAAATAATATGGAAACTCGTTTAGGTTTATTCATCTACATTTTCTAGGGTTGACAATCTTCAAAAACATCGCTGCATTTGACCGCGATAAGCCGAACACCCCTAACTCGGATATCCAGTACACCATCGTCTCCGGTGACCCTCACGGACACTTTACGCTCGTCAGCTCTCACAAGCCTGCCCTCGTACTGATGAGGGCATTGGACTATGATATGGGTGATAAGGAATATTTGCTGGTTGTGACTGCTTCGGTAAGTTTAAATCTTCAATACCTGTGACTTTTATGCTAATGAATGAGGTGACGAGCTGATGTTAAGTGTCACTCGGAACTCTTAAATATTAAGTTACGCGTGATACCGCACCACGCACGTCACCCTGAGACATCAGCACAGTCTGACATAATAAGATTAACTACTAAACTGTGAGACCAAGTCATAAATTCTCATTTACCCAGTAATTATACTAGCTTAAACAGTGACTTTTCCCTGAATACTGATGTGTTGCCAAGTTATTTATTTTCTTCTCGAGTAGGCCTAAAAATTCTAGAGTTTTTAGATGGCTTTTGACTGGGCTTAACGACTGTTGTCTTACGACAACAGCTGTGACCAATAATGAAGCAACATGCCCCGCAAAGCACGGTAGCTCTGAAGTTCTCAGTTAAATCCATCATGATGTGCAACAAAATATATGCAGGTACTTGCTATTTGTTTACTAATGTAGTCAGAATACAAGCCTGTCTTGTATTTAAAAAAAAAACAGAACAGCTGCTAGAAATCACAACTGACAGTTTGTTTTACGTCTTGATGGTTGTAACTTACTCGGTTCACGATAAAAAGCCCGTAAGCAAAATTAAAAATGTAATTCACTAAATTGACGTTAAAATCAACTCTAAACTTAACAAATGTAAGGGCATCGGAAGTAATAAAACTTTATGATTGTTATTCCAAGAAGTCAGCAGTCAGTGACTTATTAATAAAGCCGTGACTTTCCCGAAGTTTGTCCAATCTGCAAATGTAGGACACCTCTTGAACAAGGTTTGACGCTCCCAAGATAATTGTTTGCGACAATTTGGTGGGTATTATGAGCTTATAGATATCAAGGGCTGCTGGTTATTGTAACTTTAATTGGATCTGAAGGATCCGCTTCTGTGGATAAACGGTCAAATTATATGATAAGACAGGGGCTATGTATTCGATTTCCGCTATAACTACACGAATTGGTTTATCACCAGCCGGAAGTTGTCTACTGCTGAACATAGGTTTCTTTGATAGAGAGCTGCTTGGATCAGCTTCTGCACTTTCAGCAAGATTTTTGGTTCACCTAGAGTTCTGGCGTATGTTACGTCTTTCAGTTTGTGGTCACCACTCGAGTACTAATTAGTTGAAGAGAAAAAATCTTAGACGTTAAAGGTGATTTCTGTTTTTTTTTAAGTAAATGAATAGCAAACAAGCAGGCAGCCGCCTACTGATGATTAGATGGATAGTAATAATAATTCGCTTTGTTTTCATTTCTCCTTATAGTATACACGCCTAATTAATAGGTGTTATTATAAGTCTGAAAAATCATCAGATTCTATTAATAAATGCTTCAAGCCAATGTCTGTAGACCCAAAATATAAACTGTCTTAGCATTTTTTTGTTAAACACCACACCTCAGGTTTAAATTGTTTTTTAAATTCCGCTATAAAGTTACTTATTTATATACTGTTTTTTTTTTGTTTTTCGCTTTTGTCAGAGGTTGGATTAGATTATACGTATAATATTTATCTGTGAATTCCAGGATCGTGGCTCTCCTCCAAGAAGCTCCAATACAACGGTTCACATCGTGGTCCAGGACAATGATGACCTTCCTCCCAAGTTCACGAACGACGTCTACAGGACGCAGATACCAGAGTTCTATCCTATACTTGTGGGTATTTATATAAAAAGGATCTTTGGTAACAACCCTAAATAACTAGATTTATTGAACGTTTAGCATTTTTAAACAATTTTTTAATAAACATTCATATTGATTGATTGAAAATGAATTACTATAAGTACCTACAGATTTACGATTTATAGCAGTATCATCTGCTGATAGCCTTATCAATAGATTACATTTTAATATATTTTATATTAATGTAAATGTAACATATCCCGGTTATAATTATAGGGACGAATGGATACGGGTTCAAATCCGGGTTGCATTCAAACCAAGTTTGGGTTTGTGGAAGACACAATAAATTTCGAATTTTGTGATTCTTGAACTGAGTTTCTCAGAATGTTTTCCTTCAGCGCTGTGCTTCATCTCATACTGCGCTACTGACGAAGTAGAAGTTCTTTCCACGTCACGCAAAGTTCGTGGAAGAAACAAACATTTGAAACACACGCACCCGCCACACACACACATCACGCATCATCAGCAGGAAGACGTCCTGTGCTAAACATAGGCCTCTCCCATAAAACGTCACTTTAGACACTTTATCATAGGTAGAGTTTGTCATAATTACCACGCCTGCTAGGCGTATTGGTGATCACAGAAGGTTCCAATGTACCGAGGAGAATGGTGCTGCTCATTCCCAGGATATTACCTTGGCCGGCTCTTTTTTTTTTCTTTTTTTTAGTTAATTTAATGGGCTTTGTCGCTGAGCGACCATACCACCCAATTGGAAAAAATCACAGTTATTGCACTATAATTTTAGACCTAATTCTACTAACTTATATAACGGCTATTAACTTATGGCCTTATTTGATAATGGCGAAGCTAGTAAACTATTGTAATATCCGACATCGAATCTATTTTTACCGATCCATGGCCGGCTCTTATGGCAATCACAGCAAAAAATGGGGTGGTCCTATTCACACAGCGAGGATCAAGCGGTATAAACACACGTGATATAAGGTTCCTACACAATATCTATTCCCTTCCTCCAGGGTAAACGCATCCACCGAGAGCTAATATTCCCGGAGTCGATCCACGCGTTCGACCAGGACGTGGCGGTCGGCTCACCGCTGCGGTACGAGCTGGTCGCCGGGAACGAACGGAAGCTGTTCCATCTGGACCCTTTCAACGGGACGCTGTTCTTGGAAAAGGAAATTGATTTGGATAATGAGAGTGCACTTCCAGGTAATACTTTACGAAATGTAATGTAAAAAAAAAGTGTTTATTTGTAGTATTTTTGCTTACTTTTTATCTACGTGCATCGTCTGTTTTATAATTAAGTTTTCGGTTTCAAGAGCTATTTCTGGCTGAGTAGGTAAACGAAGTGAGCGAAAATCTCCGCTTCAATTTGCCAAGTTTGGTTTCGTCTGTCCGGATGTACGTACACACGTAACGGCCGCATTTTTCAATGAATCTTGACGAAACTTGGTATGCAGATTCTACAAGTTCAGGTATTTTCTATGTCTTCGGCATTTTTTGATTGGCTTACAACCATTTACCAGCCTGTTTTGCACAAGTATTTCAAATATGAGCAGAGTCGTTCAAGAGCTTGTCGAGATATAGTATAAGGCCGTCGCTCATAACATAAAAAAGTCTGAGTTCAGGACGTACCTACTAAGCACAACATCATGTCGTGTGGTTGCAAAACCGTTTGTGCTCGCGAGGTCTACCGCTCGCAGAACTCCTAGTTATTTTAGCAGCATTATCAGGAGGCGTACTACGAGCTCTTAGCGTGATTCAAAACAGAGCCTATACTGGATCGCTTGTCAAAAAACTCATACGAAAAAAACAAAGCGATCCAATATTGGCTCTGTTTTGAATCGCGCTAAGAGCTCGTAGTACGCCTCCTGATAATGCTGCTAAAATAACTAGGAGTTCTGCGCTGGACTGGTACGCCCCCTGTACTGTCATTACTACCATGTTGAGAGTCGTTTTGATGGATATAGAACTATTTGGTATTTTGAATTGGTATTGGCATTGTGGTATTTCGAAAAAGATTTCACTTGATCGTTTAAAACGTTCTAAGAAAATTTTACGTAATCTGTCTAACTAAATAAGCAACGAGATTTTTCTGCCACTCGTCAATCCAACCAAGTGTTAAATAAACCAGTAACGGTGAGCTTCGCTTGATTGCGGTCATAAACTGAATGCCAATCAATTATACAATTAATTGGGTTTTTACGAGAAATGCTCACGTTCTGGTGCCTCTTGACAGGGCGAGATGAGGGGAAAGGTTACAGGCTAAATGATTTTACATAATCTGCTTGCAAATAAAGTACCTATTAAGTACGGTAGAGACCTTAGCATTAATAACAATAATAATTATACATTTCTTTCACACGACAAACTCATAAAATAAGAAGTAGAAATGGGAGAAAAAACCGTAAAACAGCATACATTTTTAAAATGATTATGCAAATCTCAAAAATACAACACTGAACATAATCAATTTTGTGACTAAAATAGATACTTAATTTATTTCAGCAAACACATTCGTCCTACAAGTGCAGGCGTCTCAAGTAGACAACCCGTTGAAGACCGCACAGGCAAGACTTGAAGTGGAACTGTTAGACCTGAATGATAACCTTCCAGAATTTGAAGTGGACTTCTACAACATTAGCATTGTCGAGAACCTGCCTAATGGTACGTCCACTTATGCATAAAATCAAAAGGTTTTTGGCGTTTCTCTAATGGAAACATTGTGTTCATCATTTCATGAATAAATACGATTTCAAAATGGTTTTCGATTGATGTTTTGTTACTGAAAGTGAAAATTGCTTTTTTAATGAATTTTGCCAATGAGTATCATTAAAACAGTAACTAAGTACCTATGTAGCTTTTGTTGTACGCTGAGGTGTGCATTTTATGTATACTTATGCGTATGTCGTTGGCTTACTGCAAGAACTCACTAACTGCATTGCATTGAGTATAACGAATACTTTCTTATTCATATAATGACTAATAATCAAATTGAATCGATAGTAGGTACTAGAAAAGCGAGATCCAGATATTCGAACGAAATTTCAACTTTGTCAGTCTTGAAATAATATTGGAGCACAGCGAAGTATTCGTTAATCGTTATACTCAATGCAATGCAGTTAGTGAGTTCTTGCAGTAAGCTGACGATGTATTCATTTTTCTAATATTCATTTATGATTTACAATATAAAATTTAAAGGTTTCAGTGTTCTTCAAGTGATGGCTACTGATAGAGATCAAGAAGAAAACGGCGAATTCACATACCAACTCAGTGATCCAGATGGTGCTTTCTCTATTGACCCCAGAAGTGGCTGGCTTACTGTCAGAAACCAAGTAAGCCTTTCTTTTTATACTAAAATATAAATGAAAAGAAAGATATATTAGTGAGACGTTGTTTCTTTTTTCCAGACAGTTTTAGACAGAGAAGTTCATGCGTCTCTTCGAATGAAAGTCTACGCAAAAGAAAAGAACCCAAGCGTAGTAGGGACCATTTATGATAAACATCGAACGTCAAAATGGAGACGAGCTCCTACTACACCTCGACCTTTTAGCTTAAAGGATAAAACTACGTACGTTTTTCCTGATAAACTTGGCACAAAAAGTGAAAACATAGAATATTTTGATGACCAATTGATGTCTTTTGTAAATGTTGAAGTCACACTACTTGATGCAAATGATAACAATCCAGTATTTGTTCCAAGCAATCTGTACGAATTCACTGTAAAGTCAAATTCTAAAGTTGGTTCTTTTATTGGTAAAGTAAAAGCTATTGATCCCGATTTAGGAAGGAATGGAATGATATTATATGATCTTCAAAGAACGAGTAATTTGACTATAACGTCCCCTTTTCAAATCGATGCTAAAACTGGAGAAGTAAGTGTGGCAGAATCACCAATTGTAGAAGGAAGGCATGCCTTGTTTGTTGAAGCATCAGATCAACCTGCTAATCCAAGTGAAAGAAGATATTCACTGGCTGTTGTTACCATTGATGTTACAAGAGCCACCAAAGGTATGAATTGTGTAATTGTTTTATTTTATACTTTTTTTGCCTTTCAAACTTTAACTAATTATTTGGTTTCATTTTATAGCAAAAGGCCCAGGTTTTCTTGGATCTCCGTATGAGTTTTGGGTTGGATCAAACGTCGGCGTTGGAACAAGTATTGGGCAGATAAAGGTTAATGATGTTATGGACATTCACGACGTTTCATATGACTTGTTACATGGATATGAAGAAGGAGGTAAACATAATTATAATAGTAATGCTTCATTATTATTTTATTCAATAATTCTGTAAATTTTAATTCTCTTTTTGTGTTTTCAGTACCATTTGCCGTAGAAGAAAGATCCGGAGTAATAACTGTGATAAATGAACTATCGAAATACGATAGGCCTATGTATGATTTCGAAGCTGTCGCCATCCAAGAAAATGCAAATATTTCTATAGTAACCAATGCTACCGTTCACGTTGTAGATGTAAACGATGAGCGAGGTGTTCTGTTGAAGTAAAGCATTATTCATTTTAAACAATTTTTATCATCGGCCACATATTAATAATATATTTTTTTTATTACAGGGGTGCACATTCACCACTCGTTTTTCGTGTCAAAGAAAACGTAGCAGGTGCAGTTATTGGCCAAATATTTCACGTAAATATGAGTTCTCTTAGCAACGGGAACATCCAGTTTCTGATCGCCAATCAACAAGACCTCGCAGATGAAATTGCGATAGGTAAATAATGTTAAACCCAAATTAATTAAAGGCCTGATTTCTTATAAATTGTGTGATATAAAATTTACTCTACTCTATTTTCAGGCCAAGATGGAACTCTGTACGCGCAAAAGGCTTTAGACAGAGAAAAAAGAGACACTTATGTGTTGACAGTCATAGCTGAATACACAAAAGGGCTCATTTCGGGAGCTGGCATTTATCAAGTTACAATACACGTTGACGATGATAATGATAACCCCCCAATATTTGATTTGCCAATTTATGAAGGTTTCATCAATGAGAACTCGAAACAAAATACTGAAGTTAAAATGACAAACAAAATTAAAGCCAAAGATGCTGACATCGGCCAAAATTCTATATTTATGTATACATTGTTTGGTGAAGGACGAGAACTATTTACTGTTGATGAAAATACTGGAGCTGTTACATTTATAGGTAGTAAATTAGACCGAGAAGAGAAAAGTATGTATGTGCTTAAAATTATAGCAAGAGACAGAGGAGGTCTTAGCTCTGAAGCAAAGTTGACTATTAATATTGTAGATGAAAATGACAATATTCCAAAATTCAATCAAATTATTATACCACTAGGTGAAAATGTAGAGTTAGTAGAAGCTGATGAAAAATCAAAAATTAAAATATATTATGAAAAGAGAAATAATAAAAGCAGTGGTATTAGTAATATAGAAGCTAAACCAAAGAATAAGTTTGCACTTAAAGTAGAGGAATTAGGCCCATTATTTTCAGTGCCAGAAAGCGTTGCAATCGGGTCTACGATTCTAAAATTGCATGCTTTTGATATGGATAGTAGCATAAACGGACAAGTGAGGTACGAATTTATTGCAGAGTTATTTAAGCCCCCATATACAACACCATCAAATGCAGCTCAACCTAAAAGATATTTTGTTATCAATGAAAGACAAGGACATGTCATAGTTGCAAGAAGCTTACCTCCTGAATCTGAGTTTAGATTAAACGTGTCTGCGTTAGATGGGGGTGGCTTGAGCGATCACATTTCTGTAAGAATTTTTGTCAAAGATGTCAACGATCATTTCCCCATGTTTAAAAAAACATGGTATAATTTTAACGTTGAAGAAGCTCAATATACTAGAAGAGTATTAGGCAAAGTTGATGCTACTGATGTTGACTTTGGTCAAAATGCAAACTTGACCTATTTTATCCAGCCTTCAAGAAAAGAAATTCCATTTGAAATCTCTCCGCTCAGTGGGGTATTTAGTGTTAATGGTGAGCTAGATAGGGAAAAAGAAGATAAATATATTATTACAGTAGTAGCAAGAGATAACGGTCAGGATAAAAAACTGTCATCTACAGTAAGTGTAGAAGTACAGGTTTTAGATGTGAATGATAATGCACCTAAGTTTTTCGCATACGACGAATTACTTGAGTGGAAACATCCCGAAGCTGATGAATTATCTAATCATAACTTTGAATCTGTTATGATGATACCTGTCTATAAAGCAACGTTAGAAGAAAATGCTCCTGTAGGCACAATGGTTACAAGAGTGTATGCAAATGATACGGATTTTATTGGTAACGGAAATGGTTTAATACTGTACAGCCTTCCACAAAAGAAAAATCAAATGAATCTGTTTACTATTGATTCAAAAGAAGGAGTCATTACTACGACAGCTAAACTAGACTATGAAAGTCAGTCCGTTCATAATGTGACCGTGGTAGCTTCTGATTTAGGATCTCCGAGCTTAAGTTCAACTGCCATTGTAATGTTAACAGTAACAGATGTGCCAGACGATATTGAGTTATCAGATAAACCAGTCTTCATTTCTCGGTACTATGAATTAGAAATAGAAGAAAACGTTCAAGCTCCTGTTGAACTAGTCACATTGAATCTGACTGAATATTATGAGAACTTTAAAATGAGATATTACATTTTAAACGAGAACGATACAGATGTGAAGAGAACTTTTGTCATCGACCCGAAAAATGGAACATTGTATTTAGTGCGAAGTCCAGATCGAGAAATAAAAGACGTTTATGAAATTATTGTAAGAGCAGAAAGACAAAAAGTTAGTAGAGAACTACCACATATGATTTATCCCGTATCAGATGACGTTTTAGAAGGAATGTCCAAATTTGATGTGAAAGTAATAGTAAGAATCAAGGATGTAAATGACAATGCACCGAAGTTCACAAACGGTGGACGTCCAATGGTTACTGCGATACCCACTACCGCACCTTTTGGATACCAGGTTATACAGTTGAAGGTATGTAACATTTAGTAAAAGATGTTGCGCTAAATATTGAAAAGTCCACCAAATTAGTTACAGTACCACCTATAGCTATTCTTTAATACGACTCAATAATGTTTAACTAATCGATAACAGTGAATTACTTCTTCTTTATTTTTTTGTAGTCCGTATTTCTCCGTTATTTCAGTAGTTTTTGTGATTGGTACTTTCCGATCCTATTATTTATATGCCAGTTGCAATTATTGTGCATATTTTATTTTTCTGCAATTCTCCAGGCAACAGATGCAGACGTGGGCATAAACGCAGACATCCGCTACCAGATCCTGAACGAGCAGGCGCCGCGGTTCGCCATCGACCCCGTGTCGGGCCGCGTGCGGGTCGCGGGCGCGCTCGCGCGGGACGCGGGGAGGGTGTTCGGGTTCGATGTGAAGGCTACCGACAAGAGGGGCGCTGATGATGGGAAGTCGGCTATTGCCAATGTTTTTGTGAGTATGTTTTGTGTTTTCCTGAGGTAAAATTTTGATGATTGGATTACGGTGTTACAAAACCGTAACAATATTAGTGCAATCAACAACAGGTATAAGAAGGACATTGATTTCATAGAGCATCGCCGGTCACCCTTGTTCATAAATTCATATTTCATTATAAAAAAAATTACAGCCTGGTAAAAATCACATGTGAGATCACAATGACAAAAGTAAATCACATTATCATCAAATTGAAATTAAAGCAAAAGTAGTAATCGTTTCCATATCTACATACCTTCTTTAATATTGCAGGTTTACGTCCTCGATGAGAATAAACAACTAGTCCTCGTATTAGGTGGTAAGCCCATGGACATTGAGAAAGAGATAGAAAATATTACACGTACTCTAACTGGCATAACTGGGTTTGACATTAGAGTCAGAAGACTAGAAGCCAATATGAAGGCTTCAATGGATGGATATGCGTGAGTTACTTTGAAAAAAAATTATCAATTTTCTTAACCAAAGTTTATGTCAATCATTTAATATTTTTTTCAGAACCGATATGTATATTTATGGAGTGGATCCGTTATCAAACGCTATTATCGACATGTCGGTTTTACAAAAGTAAGTTTAATAATTATTTATTTTTATGTTATAGTCATTTTCCTTATTCACATTGAGCTACAACGTAGCTCAGTAGTGTAGAAACAAACAAATTGAGGGTTTTATGAAACTGTTAAAATTTATGAACACCTCTTTAACTATTGTTTATTTCATTTTCTTTAATTTCAGATCCATCATGAAAAGAAACGCTGAGATTCGTCAGAACCTCGCTGGTTTCAAAGTCCTCGAAGTGGGAGACAACACGATGTCACAAGCGAGAAGTGGCAGGTTACTCAGCACGATGGAAATAAGCGTCGTCGCTCTCGGATGTATCGTGTTTGTTGGCGCTTGTACTACTGCTATCTGTATACTGTGTGTTAGGAGGAGCAAAAGGTACTTTTACTTTTTTTTGTATTTGATCATTTTGTTTATTTTAACACCATATAGTTTTTGTAGTTGTTCCAGTTTCGATGTTATTATTTACTTTTACATATACAAATTTTACTTATTATCATTTCAATTTCATGTCGTAATTCAGATTTGTAGTTAGATCTTATATTGATTATTTTTGTTTATTGTTAGGTGTTTTCTAAATTATATTGTAAATGGACGAAAGCTAAGCTGGTTTTTGTCGTTATTCAATTTTCAGACCAAGACACCAAGCCAAGAGAAAGCATGTGACGCACTATATCACATAATGTCTCCACTAGCTTCTTCTCTTATAATATTTTGTTTAATTATTTCAAGACTTAATTATTATTTTAATAAAGATAGTTACTTTAATATTGCCTAGATTTTTTTGTGTAGATAGTAAGTAACAGTAGCAGTAGTTATATTGCAAGTAGTTTTGTAGTACTATTTTCTCTTTACTTTAAACTGCTTTGAGTCTTTGCTTATAAATATGCCACTGGTCTATGACGTTCATCTTGGTTTTTTATATTTCATGTTTCCACTGAGTATTCATATCTATTCTTTATCACTAAAAAAATATCATTCTCTATTTCAATTATTGCGACAAATTAAATACATTAGCGACAGAGATTTAGTCAAAGCTTACGTGGACACATTACCATTTTGAAAGTTAGGATCATTAAAAACCATAGCGTCATTGGCCTATTGTACCATACCACCAAATAACTTACATTTCAACTGACTTTCCGTATTTGCCCTAACAGAAAACACAACAAACCATATTCCCAGCAACGTCTTAATGCTTTCTCAACTGAACACCTTACAAAGTATGGCGGTCTCTTCCCGTCTGGAGCAAACCAGTGTCAAGAGCTAAACCAGTCTTACAGTGAAGCCGACTCCTACATAGATGTGATCAATCACAATGTAACGAAGAAGATCTGCCCTCATGGCAACACGGTGGAAGAGTTTGGAAAGGCTCATCAGAAATGTGTGAAGAATCAATTTGAGACTGACATGTTTGGGCAGAAGCATGAAAGAATGTGTATAAAATTTAATCAAAGGCCACTGCAAAAGAGGTAAAACTTGCATGCATATTTTGTATAATTAATATGAATAAACTCTATTTACATTATTTTTACCTTGTTAAACTAAATTTTAAACTGTTACGTAACCTAGTTTTCAAACTTGTCACCTCTCGGCAAACAACCATAGATGGAGTTCTGATGTATGCGTAATCTATGACCCAAATTGAAATATCCAAATATTTGATTGAAGTCTCCACAAACAGAGTAGAGTAGTTTTCGCATCTTGAAACTGTGTTAATGAGGAATTACAAAACAGTTTGTTAAGGTGGAACGTTTCCTAGTATTCTATTTATTTGCGCAATATTAGTTTTCATGTAATCACGTTGAGTAATTAAGCTATTGGCAAAAGAACGCAAGAAAATTTGAATTTGCCGCGCTAGTGTAACGTTCCACCTTAAGGCACAAACTTCAAAATAAAAATTCCATTTATAAATTCTGCGCAAGTAGGTAAAGCATTGTAGTTTGTAGGTAATTGTTAACAGTACCTACCTATTTTAACCATTTTTGTTTGTGTGTTTATAATTTTTGCACGTTAATTAATTCTAATACCTTTGTTTTAATTTTCTTTTTCTTTCACTACTCCTCTTCACATCATATTTTGAACTACTACAAAAACCTTACTCAAATTATTATTATGTTATCTAATCAAATATTCAAACATTCTAACACAAAATAATACTTCATCTGATCTCTATTAAAAATTCAAATAATTGATTATAACAAACAACAGATACTTAAACATATCAACACTCCCCATGTATAGAAAGGGGCAGGATACATCCATCACATCGGTGAACTCGAGTGGGCAGGACTCGGGCATCGCGGAGGTGACGCGGTGTCCGTGTGGCCAGTCTAGTGTTCATACTTCAGAGGAAAGCAGCGGGTAAGAAAATTATTAAAAAAAAATTGTACAGCACATCAATAGTCAAGGAAATGAAAATGATGCTTAATTCTTAAAATCATTAATTTTGTAAGAAAGAATACATTTTTTATCGATGTATCAAGGTTGGGACAGACCAGCGCGGTATATCGTGCAACCTTAAGAAAGAAAACAAAACAATGTAGTTATAATATTATAGTGTCATTCACTCTCTAACCAAAGTTCATAGTTTAAATTTTTGTAGCAATATTAGGACTTGCACATTTTCCTAAAAGCGTTTTTATTCGCCCCGTGTCACAACGTGTTTGCATCGTAACAACTGCAAATATTTTGACTCTATGTGAAAACCTAAATTAGGATAATATAGGTACTTTTAAACTTCACAGGTGCAGTTACGAAGACTCCCTCAAATCCAATCACAACCAAGAACTGCAAAAATCTTACCGCCATGACGAGCCTCGTGTCCGTCGAGCTTCCTTCAACCACCAACCTGTAGACACGCGGCAGTTTAACTTACGACGTCAATCATTCTCAGAAAACATGCAACGGCACTTCCAGCCCGTTGAAAGAAATCCTCGAATCACTAGACAAATTTCAACTCCCAACGTCTCAAACATTACACAATCCTACTTTATGAATAACAAAAGGAAAGATAACAGAAGAAAAGAAGTACTAAACGAACCGATGGTAGATTACGATAATAGTGAAGGAGAAGACATGTTTGATACGAGAATTGAAAGGAGGGCAAGTGGGAAGCATAAAAGAGGTAAGTTTTTAGAGATTGGAGGACAAACAGCGGTATTTGTGACACCAGCTGCCGCAGAGATGATGCGGAGGCAGGGAAGTGAGAGGTTGATGTTTGCTAGACCTTTATAGAATTCATAGCAATCATGCAAAGTCTGGTGATTACAGATTGAATTGAATTGATTACAGAGAAACATTGATGTTTTATACTATGATATAATGATCAAAGGTTGAAATAATGTAATGTCAGATATGTGCTACTATATTTATTTGCAAATCAGATAGGAATTTTGAAAGTTTAAATGGAATGCTATTTATAGGAATGCTAGGTCAAGCTTTGTTAATAATATGATAGATGTTGTAAACTAGGAAGAAAGTCATGTACCAAATGTAATACTCGCTGTAAATAGGGATATTGTAAATGTTTGAGATGATAATAAACTTAGTGCTTATTTTAAATCTCCTGTCAAAAAAAGTAGTAATCATAATAAGCTCTAAAATAAGAAATAGTAATTACTATGTACTTCAATAAAAATCGAATATTCTGATGGATTTTATCGAAATTCTATTGGAAAATATTAGTCTCAAATCGAAATGTTATCATGTAAATACAAGAACGTGTAAATACTGTAAAGAACACGTTTATAATGTAATTTAAATAAGGTAATTTTATTGTAGATACTGTACATTTTTTAAATAATCTTGCCTTCTGGAAAGCTTTATTAAGTTACGTCCGATACGTAAATGATTCTTAAATTAAGTGCCATTCGAGCTGTCTTCATAGACGGAGACTCTGATATATTACGTGTAATTTCATATTTAACCACCTTTAGTTAAAATTTGTCCATATTTTGTATTTTTGTAAATAGTTTAGTGTTAGCAAATAAAAGTTATTATATTTCGACACGTTGTTTATTAATTGTCTATTATTATAATTATGGCGAACTTAGGTTTGTTTAATTATTTTTACAGTTTACAATCTAGCATTTCCACTAATAGAAGTAGAAGATAGGTACAATGGATTTTTATTACATCTATCTGCATTTTTTTTAACTTAAAAGTAGCAAATAAATTACTAATTCCTCAAAGGGACACATTTCTTTAACCATACACTATTTTTTCCACCATAACTCGGGGAACATAATAGATCTCATAAGAGAAGTGTCTTGAAGTATGGGAGACATAAATAAAAACCGACATGGGAAAACAGAGGGGAACGTGTGTTTGCTGGTTAAGACAAATAGTGCTTTGCAAAATGTATGGTGACCATGAGACACCTAGCAAGTTAATAGGAAATGTCCTAGTTCTGGTTCTAGCCCTAAAGTATCGTCTGAAAATAATGTACATCAACCTAAAGAGACTTAATTCTCTACGAGCCAACAATGTCCTTTTTAGTGACAGAGACAATACTACGAAGCCGATTATACATATCTCTCAGGAAACCTTTGCATGGATAGTATCAAAAGAAGTAAGAGCAGTCGGTAGAGATGCTGACCTACAGGACTCAAACTCTATAGTATTTTTAAATATAGTATTAATATTTATTTGTAATGTTACCAATACCACGCAATATTTGGGATAAAACTAATATTCGCACGGGAAAACTAGTTTCGAACATTTTCGAACAGATAATTAAACTAGACATGGTCTCTTACTGTTGGCCTCATTAGTAAGCTCAAAGTCGCGCAGCGAGCTATGGAGCGAGCTATGCTCGGTGTTTCCCTGCGAGATAAGCTCCGGAACGAGGAGATCCGCAGGAGAACTAAAGTGACCGATATAGCTCTTAGAGTTAGTAAGTTGAAGTGGCAATGGGCAGGCCACATCGCTCGTAGAACTGACAACCGATGGGGAAGAAAGGTTCTCGAGTGGCGACCACGAACCGGAAGACGCAGCGTAGGCCGGCCCCCCACTCGGTGGACCGACGACCTGGTGAAAGCCGCGGGGAGCCGATGGATGCAGGAGGCGAGCAGCCGCTCAAGGTGGCGTGCTCTGGGGGAGGCCTATGTTCAGCAGTGGACGTCTTCAGGCTGTTAATGATGATGATGATGATGATGAATTAAACTAACTTATATCCCTAATATATCCGACACGCTCCAAAAGCAAAACAATCTACTTAAAAATTAACTTTCCATCCTAATTGGCAACCGGGAAACCATTCATAAATCACTGTCCGTGATTTAAGCCCAACACTTTACAAGCTAGGACATGTCCTAAGCCACACCTACAGAGGGTCATTCTACTCCATTCATACCTCCTAGGGACGATGACCTCGCAGATGGAACTAAGGAAATGTGGAACTCTGAAATTAATTAAGATAACTTTAATTTATTGTTACTTAAAACATTTTCGGGATTTGTTTTGATAGAGTGGCTAAGTTTTTTGAATTGCAATGGGGTTTTAGGCGTTTCAAATTTTAGATGTTTTAGATGGTGTAATGAAGATTAAAATCACAATTAAAATGGGAGGTATTTTAGTCTATGCTTTTAAATACCACTTTAATGTATTTCATTAATTTAGTTAACTTTTGATTCATCATCATCATTATCATCAGTTTGAAGACCACTGCTGAACATAGGCCTCCTTACACAGAGTCCCACTTTGAGTGGTTGCTAGCCTCCTGCATCCATCGGCTCCCAGCAGTTCTGACCAGATCATCGGTCCACCTAGAGGTGCACCGTCCTACGCTGCATCTTCCGGTGCGTAGTTCCCACTCGACAACCTATCGGTTGTCGGTATTACGAGCGATGTGGCTTTTTGTGAATTTTTGATTGGTTATTAATTATTTTGAAAACATTTATTGTCTTAAAAAGGTCAAGACGTTTCTACCACCCATCGGCTTGTTCCAAACAAAAATGTACATAAAATGAAGTATCTTGTCGATGAAGATTACTTTATTGTGGTAATTTATGAAAAGGTTTATATGCATTTTTTAAAAGTTGTATTTTAAATTAGCCTGAGTTTTGTTAAAAGTTTATTCAAGCATCAGAAAACAAAGAAGATAATGTTATTTGAGAGCATATTCCACCACTTGTTTAGATTGATAAACAATTGAATCAAATAGGTACGTTGAATCTTATGCTTAGTGCATTAAGGTTTTCAGAATATCTGCAATATTTTTTTTGCCTAATGTATAATGGTCATTAAGCATTAATTATCCGAACAGTCAGACCCAAAACCGTCTCCCTTTCAACCCCTGTAACCCCGTCATCATAAAGTTCAAGTTCCCGGACCTTTTGGTCCAAAACTGTGCCTATTGAGTTAAGTGGTTTTGTCATCGTGGCATTAACTTTACGAACGTAAATAGCGCCTATAAATGGCGCGTGGCGTGGAGGATTAAAGTTGTAGAGGAACCGCAATGGCCGTAGACCCTTATATAATAGTCAAAGTAGCAGTCAGTTACTTTGACGACAGCGCTCATAAAATTTACCAAAATTTGACATACTTAGAAACAAATAAAAAAAAATTAACGTAAGAAATAAAATAGACAAGACGCTATACTTTTCAACAGCATAGAGAATGCTTCTAAAATAAAATCTTGGGTAAACTTACCTATTAATAATATAGAGAAAGTTGTCTGTTTTTTTCACGTGTCAAAAATTTATCAACGATGAGAGACTAATTAAAGGAAGAATTCAAAGTCTTGAACACAGACGCAAGGTCGCCGGTCTGTCGATCTTCTATCGGTTACATTTTGGAGAGTGTGCGCATGCCCTTCATCCGCTCATTCTTCATCCCCTTTCTATGATAGAACTAGACTTGGTGATTCTTCACATCCTTACGTCGTTAGTGTACCACAAGTCCGCACTAAGCGCTTTGCTGAGGCATTCATAGTCCGAACGGCCAAGGAATGTAATGCTCTTCTAGCAACAGTGTTTCCTCCTGGGTATAACCTGGGTCTTTTCAAGTCAGGAGTGAATGGGCATCTCATGGGCAAACGCGCTCCACCTTAGACAACTTCGTCACTTACCATCAGGTGAGTTGTTGTCAAACGTATGTCCATTTTAACATTAAAAAAAACGTACCTAAAAATTTATTTATTTATTTATTGAAGTTCAATTACTCACTGTGCTTACAGAACGAAAAATGTCTGTAGTACACGTTCTTAATGCTTGGGCATGAAGGTAATTATTATTTGCTACACTTCTGAAAACGAAAGGTATTTTTGACCCAGAAAATCTGATTGGTGCAATCTGATTTTCAATTTCGCTACTCTATGGGGAAAATATTCTCGAATATTATGACAGAATGCTATTTTTACTGTTTTATTGAAATTTCTCCTCTATCAGCCTTTATTATCCTCGAAGGGCGGTAAAAATATAATGGGCCCTGGAACGCCTGGACGTTAATTTATGGCAGGTTTTTGGGTTTATGAAGGTTCGGAGAAAAATGCTTCAGGAGAGCTTTTGATAGAAAAATAAGCTTGTGACGAGATTCTTGTTAATATTATTTTTATGTTTTAAATATTATCGAGTGTTAAAAAAGGATTTTTATAGAGTTTATAGCGCCATAAATTTAAACGAAATTAGGTTTAATCAGCATTAGAACTATGCGCAAAACAACCTGTAGTATTCGCATATTATTGACTTATTCTTAAAATGACCTATTCGGGTAGGCATTAATAAGCCTTTTTCTAAAAAAAGATTAACAATTTAACAAGATATTTGCATTTCACCGTTTTCTCTAATAGGTACTCGTGTCAAAAGGTAACAGTTTCACTTTGATCTGGATATTTCAATAAACTGAACTGAAAATTGTAAATAGATTTCTATGAACTTCCGAACAACATGAGAGTTCACTGACCTCGCGTAAACAACGTAGCGACAAGTTTTTTTAATTGGTTATTTAATAATGAAAATTGTATGCGCATCGAATTTCTGGTCGAGATGTGATTTTCGTCATTTTCCGAATGAGAAATTCATTCATTCTTATATGGAGAAATGTGGAGAACCTGACTGCAATTTAATTATTTGTTTTGCATGGTATAGTAGTTATTTATTGTATTAACCTAGCCAAATTTCACTTACTATATGATGTAGAGTAGGTATAGGTGTTAGGTAATAATCACTTCTTTTAGCTGTTCCTAACCTAACCCGCTACCGGGTCAATTTTAGTAATAAGCCGTAATTATGGAATATTAAAAAAAAATTGATCGTTATGCATTAGCAAGTTGAAATGGCAATGGGCAGGCCAGATTGTTTGTAAAACTAACCATCGATGGGGAAGAAAGTTTCTAGAGTGGCGGCCACGAATCGGAAGATGCAGCGTGGGTAGGCCGGCCCCTATTAGGGGGAGCGACGTTCGAGTCTAAACCGCGGGGAGCCGAGCAAAAGCCAAGCAGTCACTCAAAGTGGCGCTCTGTGGGCCCATGTTTAGCAGTGGACCTCTTCAGTCTTCAAGCTGTTAATGAAAACCATGACGAAATTAAAAACATGAATGAACATTAAATTCGTAGAAAACGCGAAGTCTGACGAAAATTCGAAAGTTATAAAGGTACCTATTTGTCGTGTTATTTATAGATTTACTGGAAATGGATGTTATCAAATACATCAGACCTTTTCCTGTTCGGAAACTTGTAGGTGGGTCTTCAAAGGAAAACCACACTGAATTATTTTCTCGCGTAGAAACGTTGCTTTAAACGCCAGTTTATTCTAGCACAAGATACCTGTTTCATTTGGAAGTTAGAATTAGTTTGTTTGTAATGTTTTCTCAAAGAAAATTCTTGTATGCTATTTACCTCTGACAATAAAAAGTTTTTTTTGGCTCGTAGACTACATATTATATTAATCCACAGCGTAGCATTTTTTAGCAAACAATAAGCACGAAAACTATAATGTACCTACCTATATGTAATTAACGATAAATATAACCAATTTGTTTGACGAAATTGTTTCAAGCACATACCTACTTATCATAAGAAAGATATTAAATACTTTTTTCATAGGAAGATGGTCACATTGTCACTTAATTAGGAACACACCAGGAGTCAACCTGCAAAATAGCAGGTAATTAAACTACCTCTACGCCATCATTCTTATCGTCTGTATTACTTTAAACTATACATAAATAAGTTAAAACTAAAATTATTATTTCAATTATTCAAACGTACAATTGGCATGTGACTTCACAACGTGCGTTTTCATAGTAACCGTGAAGAATCTTCTGTTTTGCAAGAAAGAGACAGGCAACGCCCTCCAGAAACTTTAAAAGCTTCTCCTACCTTAGCTACTTTTATTCCTTGATTTATTTACCGATTTTACTTATTTTTTCAATTATTGCATTAACCTACTTTACGAAAATAGTACTAATTTGTTAATTTTTAATAGCAGGCAACTAACCTATGCTATTAGGTACTAATGTACCTACATTAATAATTAAATTTTAATATTCTAAGTACCTAATATAATCTTGACTTGTAATAGTGCTAAAAATAGCCTATTTGGCAATTTTTTTTTGACTTCCCAGCAGTAAGCAGATGACGACAAAAATGCACGCTGCAACCGTGTTTACTAACTGAGTGTGGATCCTTCCCTCGGAGTTTCTTTCCCTCCCGACCTCGATTTGAATACAATAAAGTTGTGCAAATGAGACAACTGATACGTTTGTGGTGTGATCCCAGAAATATTGTGTTGAAAGTTCTGAGAATGGAATGAAAACTGAATATTTCTGAAGTGGATAGAAATGGGCATGGTAACAATTATGGTTGAGTTATTGTGATTCGAGGAAATGTTTTTCTTGGCTTCTCTCTACGCCTTCAGCTCTGCTAAAAAATTGCGACGGAACAAAATCCTAGTACGATAGTAAGGTATATAATATAATATATAAGATAGGTAAGGTAGTGTAAGTTACTCAATTGACTAGCTTTTTTTATGTACGAATACGCCAACGTTTGGCTAAAACTCGTCACTTTGACCTATGACTTATCATGCAAGATTTAGCACCAAAAGATCGCTACTTAGATTAGGTATACTACGCTATATTCAGAGATGGCCTTGTGCAGTCGCGTTAGTTCTTTACTTCTAAAGGTTATTCATTTTTGGTTGCCTGTTGAAATGATCATCGGCTGTCTTCAACAAATGAGTGTTCAGTATTTTTAAGTTGATATGAGTTTAAAATTAACAAACGTACGTGAAACCGGAGTTCAGATTTTAACACATGTCCCCATCCTAAATCAACCAACATGATCAATAACTGCTCATGTAAAGGTACACCCACTACCAAAACAATACGACAACCGGAAGAGACAGATTTAGGAAACCCCTATCGTCTCGTAAAATAAACGTGACGTCGCAGGGGTCGCTGACCCACCTTCGCCATCTGCAGACGAGAGCCAGTTTGTCACGGTCCCAACTACCCTCCAGGAATCAACTTCAAGGCAGTACTTATTACTTAAGGTTATTGTGGCGGCATACGCTACACCGCAAGAGCCACACACTCGTCACTGTCAATGTCGCCTTGATATTGTCATATGCGACGTTGACAGTGGCGGCATCCTAATTGAAGCCTACAGGCTCTCAGCTCTGCCTTAGCGATCTGTACTGTGGTTTCGGATCTTAATAAACAAGTGTAGTGTAGTTCATTCAGAGTGTCTATATAAACCCAAGGCAGGGCTGAGCAGCTCTTTTAACGGCGAGCCGGCACAGTAGTAGACATTGTAATATCTCCGGTCAGGGGTTGACCGACACTTGGTCGGGCGTCCGGGCTAGGTCAATTTTGTAGGCGTGCAAGCTTTGTAAATGTGAGTACCAAGAATTATATTTTATACATCAATTTGTGTGTATCTTATTTGTGCTCCTGGCTAGGCACGTCTCATTTAGGACCCTCCGTCCATTAAATACAGAATTATGGTCAATATCTATCACTTTAACACTAGGCTGATTGGTATCTGACAGGACAGCGCATGAGTGTAAACTCGTGACACCATCAACTAATCTTTTGTTAGCACAGTCTGGCAATAAATTGTAATGTGCCAGAAAATCTGATCCAATGATAGGTGAATCAACATCGGCGACTACGAAATTCCAAGTGAATTCGCGTCTCAATCCTAAGTTTAGTGACAGCTGTACTTTCCCATAGGTATTTATTCTACTACCGTTAGCTGCAGTCAGCTGATATGTAGTGGCTTGTAGTCGCCCTTGTGATTGACTTTTAGGTAAGCAACAAATATCAGATCCTGTGTCAATCAAAAAACGACGTTTAGTAATGACGTCATAGACAAACAAGCGACGACTAGAAGTGGGGTGGTCAGTACTCGTCTCTACTGACCACCTTTTTTGTTTAAATTATCCCTACTGCCCGTCCAGTTGCATGGTGCAACACAACGGTAGGCCTTGTCTTTATGCCGGCCATGATACCAGCATAAACCAGGAGTTTTAGAAACTGAGCGTGATCGGGACCTATTGCGAGACCGACCTCTACGGGGGCCACTGCTATTGGCAGATAATGATGCTACGGCTTTTGTAAGCTCTGTAACTTGGCGCTGCAACTCAGTGATTTGAGTAGAAGTGTCAACCCGGGTAGAATGGTTTATTGAATATACCTGATTTCCACCGGTGACTTCTTGCAGGCGGTCTGCTAGGTCTCCCAGCTCCTCCATGGTACCTTGGTGGGCAGTCAGGATCCCCTGTATCTGGACTGGCAGTCGGCCCATCCAGATGGTTTGTAACAGGCGGTCCGGGACAGACCCAGCTGCAAGCGCCTTCAGGTGGCGCAGGAAAGCTGACGGTTTTCTGTCCCCGATTTCCTCTCGCTCGAGCACCCGCCGGAGTTTCTCCTCGTAGGAGGCCGAGAACCTGTTAATTAATGTTTTTTTTAATGTGGCATATGGTGTATTAGCGGGGGGATTGGTAATAATTTCCTCTGCCTCTGCTGCACTCTGGTTGTCTAGATGGCTTATGCGTGGTAATATTTGGTCAGCTCCTGTGTAATGCCTAACAAATGAAATTGAGCTTCCAAGCTCGCAAACCACAGAGCGGGACGCTCTGGCCAAAAGGGGGGAACTCGAATAGCGACTTTGCTTACAGCATCAGATGTTGTCTGTTGTTCCTGGGCCATGTTTGAATAACACGTTGAACGCCACGTGGCCCACCATGTGGGCCAACCAGGAATTTCCGTTCAGGCCGAGGCGAAAAACACTAATCCGTCAAAAATTTGAAAATCTTTTTTTTGTTCCATTCGATAGACAATGAGTTTATTTGCATTATAAAGTGATATAAAACGAGTTTATGTTAGGAATAATGGCGGCAATCTCACTAGGGTCACCGGTGTCCCCCGCGGCGTCCCGGGAAGGAAATCATTTTGAACTCCCGCAGGCGCCGCGGGGTCACCCCGCGGCCTACCCCGCGCGTCACCTCGCCTACTCATCGAAGCAATCGCAGCGCCCCTCAGTCATGCGCAAACGCTCTTTTTTTTGAACGGGCTAATGCTGTTTGTCTCTCTGCCGACCTTTAAAGCATCACCGGGCGGGAGGGCAAGTGCTTAAGTCGCTCGGCCGTCAAAATTGGGAGGCAACTACCTCCAGGGCACCCCTGCGGTGCGAGCCTCAGCTTGGGCCGTTGCCGGGATAACAGGATCGAGAAGGCTACGTCCACTAGACGAGTGGACCCTATGGAAAGGCTACGTCCACTGGAGTAGTGGATCCGGTGATCCTAGCGCAGCCGACACAACAGCTGCTATAGGATCATCCGGGTCTACTGAGGTCATTAAGCATTGTGCTAAGGTCCTCGAGCGATTCCGCCATTCTGACTATATCAGCGGCAAAACGAAGATTAGTGATACATCACTAATCTTCGTTTTGCTCGCCATATAATGCTGATGCCAGATCCTTCCCACTCCAAGAGCTTGAAGACGTCCTCCAATGCGTTTGTGAACAGCTTCGGAGAAATGACATCTCCCTGTCTCACGCCTCTTTGCAATGGGTTTGTTCCGTACTCTGGTTCTGTAGTCGGACTGACATAGTGGCCTTACAATACAAACACTTTAACACTTCGATATACCTATAGTCAATTTGGCATCGCTGTAAGGACTGCAACACTGCTCAAGTCTCAATTGAAGCGAAGGCTTTCTCATAGTCCACTAACGCTAGTCATACCGGCCGATTATACTCTTCGGTCTTCTGTATAATCTAGCGTAGCGTATGGATGTGGTCTATGGCGCTAAATCCTTTTCGGCAACCGGCTTGTTCGGGAGAATGGAATTCATCAAACCTGCGTGCAAGACGATTCGTAAAGACTCTCAGAAACAGCTTATACACATGACTCAGAACGAGATGGGCCTATAGTTCTTCAATAAGGGGCACCTTTTTTGTAGAAGAGCACCACCACGCTCTTGTGCCACGGCTCTGGCATTGTGCCCTCAAGGATGATAGAATTAAATAACTTCTGGAGGACTAAGTACCGGTCTACCACCCACTCTCAGAAGTTTGGTCGTAACCTCGCGCCTTGTTTTTAAGATGTTTTAGAGCTATTCTAATCTCGTACACGCTGACGTCCGGGATATCATCGCTATAGTGTCGGATTAACTTGGCTCTGGTGTCCTGAGCTGTGTTAGTAGCGGGCTTACCTGTCGAGGTGTATAACAGTCCATAGAAGTTCTCGATGTCTCTCAGAATCTCAGGCTTGGATGAAATTACACTACCGTTTTCGGTCTTCAGTTTTGTCATTTGGCGTTGCCCAATACACGAATTCTTTGCGAACACTAGAGCCTTGGTTCTACTCCATTGCGGCCTCAATACGAAAAAAAAGTACTAAAAGCAAGCAAGTCGTGTTTCATGAAACTCCAGATCCGTCTATTGAGTTCACCGTAGGCTGACATATCAACTGAAGACTGCAGCTTCATTTCGCTCCGATCTGCCATTAGTTCAAAAGGTTTTTCTGCGAGTTTCTGAGTCTTCTTTCGGCGTTGAGTCAAGAATTTTGATCCAACAGCTTGGACAGCTTCCATCAACCCGTCGTTTAACTCGTCCACTGTGTTGCATTCGGCTAGGCAGTGGAAGCGATTGTGGAGTTTCAGCTGAAAGCCTTGGAGATTTTGGATTTGGACAGAATTTAGATAGAGCGTAGACTTCACCAGACTTGACCTTTCGAGCTTAACATTGATATTCAATGTGCCTCTTATAATACGATGATGGCTACAGGTTTTCACCTTGCTGATCACAGAAACATCATTGACTATGTGCTTCTTGGTCGTCATGATGAAGTCTATCTCATATTTTGGTGGAACCGTCGGGGCTTATCCACGTCCACTTCCTTCTCGTAGATTCATCATAAAGAGTTCCTCCTTGTCCATAAAGTCAGCCAACCTCTGTCCCCGAGGGTTCCATGGCCCGTATCCAAATGGCCTCAAATTACAAATACACCAAAATCTATGGCTATATGTAAACAAACAAATAAAAATTATAGAAAAACAGTGCTAATAACAGTTTATTTCGAGAGTTTTGGGAAATTTGTAGTGTTTCCAACAAAAAACGTCATAGAATTTTATACTTGAATGTCAGGCAAAAACCAAGCCGAACGTTTTAATCTACAGGGCCATGCGGCCCACTTTCCATTGGTTTATGTATGAATTCCGTGTTCCTCGGCGAGTAATTTGGATTCAAAGTGAAGCCCTACCTTGGGTCACGGGTGACCACCGTGGCCTGAACGGAACAGTATGGAATGGCTCACCGGTGTCCCCGATGGCCTAAATGGGGGAACACGTTTTTTTGCTCGGCGTTCAACGTGATAAGCTATTACAATTCACAGAGAGAGGTGATGTGTGGTTGAAGTTATAAGAACTTTAGTTACGCAGGATATAGTTTCAAAAGAAAAAAAATTTTCACACAAATCCCTTTTAGGCTGGCTGCCTGATGGGCAATTAATAAGGTTTAAATATTACCGCTTATTGTCTGTAATACCACTGCACCGTTGCACTGTAGAGATGAAACTTGTTGTCTTCAACACACGTGGCAGCTTGCTGTTGATGGTAGCACGTGGATGCTCGCGCTCGCACGTGCTAGGCCGCAGCAGCGCGCGACAGGGCGCACCGGCGCGGCGGCGACACGTGTTCACACGTGTAAGGTGACAGCGGGGCGCTAAGAGGCGCACAGCGGCAGTGGCACACGAATAGGTGTGCGCGTGGTGGCAGCGCACGTAGGGAGTACGTGCGGCAGGGGCAGCGCAGGCAGCACGTGGGTTCTCGAGCTCACACGTGCTCGGCGTGGCAGGAGCGCCCGTCAGAGCGTGCAGCGTGGTAGCACAGGCGGCACGTGGTTTCTCGTGCTCACACGTGCTCGGCGCGGCAGGAGCGCCCGTCAGAGCGTGCAGCGTGGCAGCACAGGCGGCACGTGGTTTCTCGTGCTCGCGCGGCAGGGGCGCACGTCCGTGCGCGTGGTAGGCTGCACGCCGCGTGGCACCGTGCCCGCAGCGGTGAGGTGAAGCGCTGGTTGAGCGCGGCCAGCAAGCGCACAAGGGCGGCGCAAGAGGGGCCGCGCCCGGTTTCTCAGCCTCAACTTAGATGGCCTAAGCGGCGAGAAACCGGTGCCCGTAAGTCGGGCACGCTTCAATACCGCGCGGCACCAGAGCCACGAGGCGACGACCAACGGCAGCGGTGACGGCACAGCGACAGTTAGGGGGGGCGGTCAGGGGTTTGGGCGAAATAACTGGGCAATCGCGACGTCCGGGGTTCATTAGAGGTCAAATAAATTTTGAGGTTATCTCTCAATTTTAAAAAATTTTACTCACGTGGCGCTGGTATGGGTCACCAATTTAGGACGGAGGGTCCTAAATGAGACGTGCCTAGCCAGGAGCACAAATAAGATACACACAAATTGATGTATAAAATATAATTCTTGGTACTCACATTTACAAAGCTTGCACGCCTACAAAATTGACCTAGCCCGGACGCCCGACCAAGTGTCGGTCAACCCCTGACCGGAGATATTACAATGTCTACTACTGTGCCGGCTCGCCGTTAAAAGAGCTGCTCAGCCCTGCCTTGGGTTTATATAGACACTCTGAATGAACTACACTACACTTGTTTATTAAGATCCGAAACCACAGTACAGATCGCTAAGGCAGAGCTGAGAGCCTGTAGGCTTCAATTAGGATGCCGCCACTGTCAACGTCGCATATGACAATATCAAGGCGACATTGACAGTGACGAGTGTGTGGCTCTTGCGGTGTAGCGTATGCCGCCACAGTTATTACTGATATTAAATTATAAAAGGAAACTTTATAAATCTTTATTATAATTGTTTCATTATACGAATGCTTATTGTTATACTTTAGTTCATAAAATTTACTTAAGACTATTCTTATTTAAGTGAAACAAAAATTGTGACTGTTAGTCTCTTAATTTAGGTTGAATAGTCAAAGTTTTGACCAATCTGATCATAGACTGCATTTAATTTGGTTTGTTAAATATAGGCAATTATACCCACTACAATGAATAAAAATAAATAAATAATAAATAACGCCCAACCATCACATACATACCTAGATCCCGGACCCTAACTAGGATTCCCTGTATCTAGGGGACCCAGGAACTACGAGGACCATGCTCCCACAACACCCAGACATAGAACAAGTATTTGTGCTTTTTTTTCCTGTGCACAAATACTTGTCCTGTCGCGGGAATCGAACCCGCCGTTTCCAGTCTATGAGCCGACCTGCTCAATCACCACACCACAAAGGCTGTCCAAACTACAGAGTTGCATTAGTACATACATCCCTACTTTCCAATATATAAAAAGACATTGTTTGTTAATTTAATTGGTTTTCACGCTAAAATACCTGAACCAATTTGAATACAATTTTAAACATACTATATTGCTTACATTACAAAAATTACATAGAAACTATTGCTCTTTAACAAAAAAAGAAGTGTTTTCATGGGGCGCTCCTGATACAGTAAAATATTGTCCGCAAAGTAATACTAAGGAAGCGAAAGAATCCATTTTGCCATGTTATTATAAAGCATCTTTGCAAAAGTAGATCACCTTAAACCTACGCATTTTAATCTATGCCACAAAAATAAAGAATATAAGTAAACTGTAAAATATTTCGTAAATAGTTTTTGGTATGTTTGAATATAAGACAAATTCGTGGAAAACTGCTTAAACCACTTGGGAACCAAAAATAAGTTATCTATTTCTATTTGTTTCATACTAAAAAGCTTTTCACAATTCATTTAACAGTTTATAAATAACTCGTATTCTTAAAGTTTGAATGACGTTAACGTCGTCTTCAAAGAATGACGTTCTTCTAAATAAGTTCGATGAACCCCAGAATGTATCTTGAGGCCCTAAGATAAAAATAGTCACACATTCATACCATTTATCTAAAAATGTAATTTGCTTCATCTAACACAATAATGTTCTTCACTGTAATCACTGCCTAAGACCATGGAACAAGTAGGAGAGGAATGCCAGTACACTAAGAAAACAGCGTAGATCAGAAATATGCCAAAAACCGATAGAAAACTAGATGGCGCTGCAAAATGAGCGGGCTATAAGTCGAGCGTAGGCTCATTTTACATCAGAAATATGCCAAAACACCGTTTTAAACCTAGCCCGCCGTAGCTAGCCATTAGCCCGCTCATTTGGACGGTTTTTTGGCATTTTTCTGATCTACGCTCAACTTATAGCCAAGCATTTTGCAGCACCATCTGGTTTTATAATGGTTTTTAGCATATTTTTGATCTACGCTGTTTTCTTGGTGTATTGGCATTCTTCTCCTACTTGTTCCATGCTAAGACTTTTAATATCCCTAAAGATTATAAATGAATTGAAATTCTATTTTATTCAAACCGTCGTAATTTCAACTTTGTAACTTCCAACGTATCTACATAGAGTACCAACATAATCTCCGCGACCGTAAAAAAATCAATTGTGAATTTTGTCCTATTACGTTTGGACTCGCTCTTAAAGCGGTGAACATCGTAAGGAATCCGGCATATACAAGAATCACACACAGAGAACATTTTTCATCCGCCAACCTGCACTTGGCTAGCGTGGAGAATTATGGCCTCCACTCTTACCGTGTGAAAAAAGGTCCGTATCCCAGCAGTGGAAACAGTTTTTATCAGGGTATCAATTAACAAAATTGTCGACCAAAATATTGCAGGTATAGGTACTCCAGTTCATTACTAAAATACTGATTACCTATAACATAAAATCGAAATCTTCCTTTTACTACCATATCTCGATAACAGACACCAAAAACACCGAACGAGTAGAAACAATACGCCATATTGTTTCAATTTATCACACAGCCATTACATTTACGTATCCATAAAATCTTCCTTTTCTTCATACTACGTCATTCTTTTCCCCACAGCCCACAGCCTAGTGAAATTACTACGTAAACCTATCAACGCGTTGCTAAATTCTGTTAGAGCATATCTAGTCTGTGACATGGCATCACTGTTTTCCCTTTTTACGGTTATGATCTGTGCGTAAAATTTTTCGACGATAAAATATATGACTTTATTGTTATAGTGCGCAATTACATGGCCGTTTTCAAAGTAGTATTGAACTTGAAGGATCGAAGAGAAAATACGTTTATGTTGATGAGATGTCGTAAAATAATCTTACGTCAATTTTGGTGAAAAGGTGCATAAGTAATATCAAAATCATAGAACAACTACTCATTCTAAGTTCAAAATATATTATATAATTGAGGCTGATATATTTTGCATAGCGTGCGAAAAGATGATGTTGTAATGTTCGAAAGCTTCTATATTTTTTATGTACTCACATACGTTCAATTTCAATTTCATCACAATTTCTTTGAAAATTCTTGACCGATTTACGTATTTTTTTATTCCCTTGGCTTTTAAATTTATCGATAAGAATCGAACCAAAAGGTCAACTACAGATTCGTAGAACCAAGCCCATTAATAGTCTAAAAACAAGTAATTCAAAAGCAGAGTGAATAGGTATCTTCTGAGTAAGCGTGTCCCACCTTAGGTTTCATCTACACTTGCCATCAGGTGAGATGTGGCCAACCGCTGACCTATTAACCATTAAAAAAAACACGAATCTTGATTTATTTATCACTGGGAGGCATCCCATAAATCAAGGCTAATTTTTGACTATGCCGTGTGCTATGACGTGTTGAATTTGTAAGAAATAGATATAATGTTATTGAACTATTTTGAATAAAATAGATTATTGTATAGTATCTAAGTTTAGTTGAGAAATATCGTACTTTTTTGCTCAAATATAATTTCATCTTCAACTTCAAACCACATTGTCTCCGACACATGCAATTTATCAACTACTCATTGTTTTATTTGCTAATAATTTGTCACGTATCTTGTTATTATAAATGTACTAGCTGCGCCCCGCGGTTTCACCCGTGGATAAAAAGTGGCCTATGTGTTAATCCAGTACATAAGCTATCTATATTCTAAATTTCATCCAAATCTGTCCAGCCGATAATTCCGATATATTTCTTTGTTCTCTCTAATTTTTTCATCACGTTTCACTTTTATTTACAACTTATGACTACACGTCGTGACACGTCAGAGAATTATATAAAAACTTTTATGAAATTAGAGCCGCAAATTTTAATGTATTATTAAGTTATTTTGTGATGTCTTTGACGGCGGGTATAGTAAATTCACGTCACGTTCAAGGTAAGTAACTTCGTGAGACCAGAAATAATTATAATTCTGCTATATATATAGACTTTTATTAGTAACCTGATCAAGACATTAATAACATGAATACTGGTATCTATAATATAGATACCAGTTGGTATTTGTTTAATTTTGCTATTATGTAAAAGTTACAACAGCAATAGCAAAGCGACAGCAAACACATAGCAATCGGTCGCAATACGTCACTGGAGATCGTAAGTCGCCCGCTTGTTGCTCTTCTGTCGCTGAATGCACGCTATACTAGCGCCATTAGCAACAGAACAGCAATAGTTGGAAACAAAATAATACACTTTTTAGTTCATCGATTGTCCGACAGACGGTGATCTAGCGCTCGATCGCTTTATGCTCTGTCAAAGTGATGTTTGACAGCAATGATTGCGAAATTTACGGCTGTTGCAAACTTGTAGCGAGTTGAAATGGATATAGCTTACCTACATATAGGACTGAGTATACTGAATTAAAATACATAGATATTTTTTTATGCGCAGGTAAAATCATGGAACGCAGCTGGTTATTATGCATGCTTTTCATATTTTCTACCAATATATTCTCCGACGACGATTAGTGATTACTTTCTTTCTGAATATTTGTCTAGAAAAGACTACAAATCTTTATAACGTAGAAAATTGAGAACTATTTAATCTCCTATTTTATTTGCTTAGAATATTAATATAAATTATTTAATTATTCGCAAAGCGCAGCATACCTAAATGGGCCCACTAGGTAGACCGACGAGCTGGACAAAACCGCGGGGAGCCGAGGGATGCAGAAAGCAAGCAGCCGCTCACAGTGGCACTCAGTTACGGTGGCCTGTGTTCAGTAGTAGACGTCTTCAGGCTGATGACGTAATGTTCTTTAAAGACCTGCAAAAGTGCTAAAATAGCCTATTTGCAATGATTAGTTGACATTATCCCTTTTAAACTCTGGCAAAATACGATAACACCGCACCACGCATAATCAGAAAAAATCTGTCTGGAAATATGAACCCTGTTAAAGAATAACAACTTTTCCAATATTGAACACGACAGCGGAAAGACCAATGACCCTGACTTTGAATCTCACAGAAAGAACAATAGAAAATGCTCCGTTATCGTGGCATTGAATAACAAAGCCGGTGTCAATAGTGATGGGGGATGGAAACAAGTAGGTGTTTGTTACGACATTTACCATGATTTGCGATGGTTGCAAGGATAGAAAAGCCGAGGGCAAAAGCTTGGCCAATCTAGGTGCTAGTCGGATGGCCAACACTGGTAAATAGAAGGGGACTGGAAATTGTATGATGGCTCATGATCACGAAAACCAAAGCCAGCGCGGACGGTTCACTGAAAATGTGATACGACACGTTTTTAACACGAAAAGCTAAAACAAAATGTATGCGCGTTAAGTTTCTCGACTGGCGACCACGAACCGGAAGACGCAGCGTAGGCTGCCCCCCACTAGGTGTACCGACGATCTGGTTAAAACCGCGGGGAGCCGATGGTTGCAAGAGGCGAGCAGCCGCTGAAAGTGGCGCTCTGGGGGCCTAGTGGACGTCTCCAGGCTGTTGATGATGATGACGCGCGTTTACCGTAAGGTCCCGATGT
Organism: Ennomos quercinarius; assembly: GCA_910589525.2. Lineage (NCBI taxonomy): Eukaryota > Metazoa > Arthropoda > Insecta > Lepidoptera > Geometridae > Ennomos > Ennomos quercinarius. The sequence goes on from OU342496.1 coordinate 790,706, forward strand.
AAGAGTAGAACCACCGCATCATCAACAGCCTGAAGATGTCCACTGCTGAACATAGGCCTCCTCCAATGAGCACCACTTTGAGCGGCTGCTCACCTCTTGCATCCATCGGTTCACCGCAGAAAAGACCACCCCATCTCTTCCTTTTATGAGCTGAAATGTTTAAAACACCACAGAAGCTGTCAAATAATCAGTCAATAAGTAAAAACGTCATCTCAGAACACTCAAACTATCCTCGGACTGCTTTTAAGGTCAAATGTTGTGTAATTGTTATTAGATTTGTTTGCAATTTATTGTTTTCCATTTTTATTATTTGAAGAGGGCAAAAAAGACGGAATTATTATTTGTAGTGACTTCCGCACAATATTTTCTGGGGTATCTAGAAAAAAGAATGAAATGCTAGAGTCAATACGAAGTAGGTAATGAGGAAAGATTGTCCGCTCATGAACGCCCACGCTTCACAAGCATCCTGTCGTTATAAAAATATTGAAGTACCAAAACATTAGTTCAAGCGCTCGACGTGATGACCTGCAATGACCTGCCGCTGGGTCACAGATTAACGATGAGTTACTGCAAAAGGTTGTCATTTATTGTAGTAACTTCTACTTAATCTGTGACGGTGGTCTAATCCAAAACGCAGTTTTCTCTCAAAGTTAGGTTATGTCTACCGGATTTCCTCACTATTCAGGCAGCTTCTAATTCAGAATGACTAATGCAAAAACTTTATTATTTGTCTAGTAACCCAATATAGGTATAGGATAGGACCAGTATAGAAGCGACCGGCCCTTCAGGGTGTAAGTGTACTCCCTACTTATTATAGTTATCATTAACAGCCTGAAGACGTCCATTGCAGAATACAAGCCTCTTCCAGAGAGCATCACTTTGAGCAGCTGCTTGCCTCCTGCTACCATCGACTCCCCGCAGTTTTCACCAGATCGTCGGTCTACCGGTCACCGGTCGGGTTATGGTTACACTCCATCTTTATTTTTATCTAAAGGCGTCTCGCGCTTGCAGTTATTCATTTTCCCCCGAAAACTCAATTTTCCGTAATTTTTTGAAGGTACCCTATAAAGTGTGAAATCCACATAAGCAAACAAATGAACCGAAATAATTTCAGTTTTCTATATATGTATAAATAGGCAAATGTCTATTTGAACCACTTGACTACTCGAATCAAATAACTTTTTCTAAGCTATTTGGTCTACCGAAAAGCAAATCTAAACAAATATGTCAACAACTGAAGATATTCGAAGATTCAAAAAGTAGGCCTCTACCTGATGACTGTTTGCCCACAAACTTGGTCAAGCGTGGCTGGTCCTTCGAGCCGAGGTTATTGAACCTTGTTTATGTTTGGGCAAGTTGGTAAACTTTTATAGCTATTTTTACTTAAAAGGATATGAAAAAGTGGTAGTGTTAGGGTCACGTGAGAATAACTAGGGTCAATAAAGAACCGATTCTGAAAAAAGATAAAAAGACCTTTGTCGGGAGACGCTTCAGGATTGTAAAATTAAATACATACTATACAAAGAGTTTCTTCAAATTTCTTCATTCATCAGCTACGCGTATCCCTACTGTGAAATAATGAGAAGAAAGCGCTCATAGTGAAGCACGACTAGCCGTTTCTAACCGATCGGTAAAGTTAAGCAACGTTCGCTGCGGTCACTACTTTGATGAGTGACTGCTACAGCAAAATGTGGTATTTTTAACTGAACGCTACCGTGCTTCGGCGGGCACGTTAAGCCGTCGATCCCGGCTGTTGTCTTAAGGCTATAGTCGTTAAGCCAAGTCAGAAGCTTTTGGGCGGCCTAAAAGTTCTGACACCAGGGCTGACCACTTGCCTACACGAGAAGAATAAAGATGAGCAGAAAAAGGCATACAAATAATCAACTGGTGCAAACTCAGATAGTCATTTAATAAAAGGTTTTATTATTCACTCATGGTTCACCTCTTCACCCCCACTAAGTGGCCGGATTGATGCAGCATAACATGATTTTTGGACTCTGTACCACTGACTCTATTTTTCTTTATCCTGTAAAGACAAAAAAAAACATTAAATAATTTACAAGTCAAGATGCGAAAACATCAAAAGGTCAAGCTTCAGAATTGTTAATTACACAGAAACATGGAACAAAGTGATTAGCAAAGTAAACATAAAACAACAATGAGTTTCTGAAAAGCCTCTACAAAGGAAAGGGGAAGATTTTACTCGTTCAAAAGGCTTATATAAAATTGCCAATGGTCGAGTACAACAGTATCGGATTTAGTTTGACCAGTTTTTTTTTTGTGAGATGAGTGGCAAACGAGCAGGCGGCCCACCTGCTGGTAAGTGGTCACCGCCGCCTATGGACATCTGCAACACCGAAGGCATTGCCGATGCATTGCCTATCCTTAGAGAGGACTCTTTTAACACTTACTAAAGCTCCCCATACTGTAGTTATGCGGAAAAACCTCAGGAGGAAGATCATTCTACATCTTGCAGGTTTGTGGAAGAAACGAGCGTAAGAATCGCGTCGTACGAGATTTTCACGTGTCAACACCAGTTGGCTCTCTTTAAATTTTAAGAGTTACAAACAAGTAATATTAAATCAAATCACTATCAAAAATATCAGTCATTAATACAATTCCTCTCTTTATGGTAAAGCAAATAAAATATTTAAAAACAGGATAACTAAGGCAACAGATTTTTAAAAAATATTGCTAAAAACAACATCACATTTAAAACTCCTCATTGGTACCTGATAGCATGTGAATGGATTATCCACTTTAATACAAGAACAAGAAGACAAAATGACTATGTTGCATGAAAAACGATGCTCCAAAGTTTAATGCATATTTCTTTCATTAAAATCATATAAGCTGATTACAGGATTTAAGCCAAGCTGCGGGTATTTAATTGATTTCACTACAACTGTAACGTACGTAGCCCACTTTATCGTTAAAATGTCTCCTAAAAAGTAAATAAAATCTCCTGCATTCTATCAGTAATCTAGCCCCGTCTCCTGGTACTAATTTGCAAATAGGCGCTAAGGACTTTTGCACACAGAGAGCGTCAGGTGATGTTCAAACGCTTAGCGTCTCCAGTGGCGAAAGTGACGCCACGCTACCACAGAATAAATAACAGTACTTAACCTATTCGCATCACAACAAAGCTTACAAAGCCCTGTCAATGCATCACAACGACTGCTAAGCAAGACGACCAAGAAGGCAAATCGACTAACCAGAACACACTTTTATGTTACGTACGGCGGTATAATCGAGCAAACTTAAATACTTACCCATTCGTTCAAATTCTTGTATATCTATTATGCTGCGTTGTACTGTCACATAAAAATTTCCACGTTACACCCAGGTTAACTGGAAGATAATGCTCTCTAGCATTAAGTTCGCCTATGTATCTACATTTGTTGTTTGTGCAATAAAGCATTTTCTATCTATCTGTCTAACAAAAATATAAAATCCAAAACCCGCACTTTTCTAGCCTGTTGGATCATGGCTTACGCTATCTACTCTTTTCCACGCTCCACGTTGGCCTATACCCTATGGTATGGTATTGGCTGATGACGTAATAAATACGCATGTAGATCTTGTCTCCTGTGTGTGAAGACCCTTACCGGTCGCTGACTCCACGATGGCTCTGTATTTGATGGATTGCTTCCAGGGTTTTGCACTTTTTGCCGTTAAATTGAGGGGATGATAGCAGAGATTTTGAGAACGAAGTGGTGATTATATGGAGTTGGGTGCATTTGCATGCTAGACTTGATTTATACGGGCTTTGTTTAGAGATGAGTGGAGTACTGGTTGTCGACCAACTTCAAAAAGAAGGTTAAGTTATTGTTCTTTGATATTTTCTCTAATCATTATTAATCACTATCGTAGGAGTGCAGTGTATACACTCTCCCTTGACAAGCTTAACAATGCTTTCCTCAAGGAACTTCAATAGTGTATAGAATACCTATACTAAATAACTTCCTTGGGTAAAGCAAATGAAAGAAAGCTCCTTCACTTGCTTGAGAAATGCGGGTTGGTATCCACCAGAGATTATAAAAAAATAACCGGCCAAATGCGAGTCAGACTCGCGCACGAAGGGTTCCGTGCTATTATCTAGAAAAACGGCAAAAAAATCACGTTTGTTGTATGGGAGCCCTTTTAAATATTTATTTTATTCTTTTATTAGTATTGTCATACTAAAAAATGAATACATCATCTGTGAAGATTTCAACTGTCTAACTATCACGGTTCATGAGATACAGCCTGGTGACAGACGGACGGACAGACAGACAGACAGACAGGCGGACGGACACTGGACAGCGAAGCCTTAGTAATAGGGTCCGTTTTACCCTTTCGGTACGGAACCCTATAAACGATCTTACTCTGTGTATACGTGTGTATCGTGTGAGGAAACCGGCATAAAATGTTTCACAAATCTCAAAATGTGATCAATGATCCATCTCCTAAGCTGCACTTGTCAAACGTGGATTAGATCGTCTTCAACTTTTGTAAACCACCTTTGGTAAGAGCAAGCGTGAATTCAGCACATAGCTTGAAAAGTCATTGGTTGAGTGGGATCCGAATCAGGGTACGTCAGTTTGAAAACACGAGCAACCTGTAAGCCACACCCGCTCTCCAACTAATTACCTACCATTTTCAGACTGAGAAGTCAGCGAACCTAATACCCAATTCATCATTTGCCGCGATGCCGTATATCTTTGTTTTCTTTTAGGGCTGTTCCTACTAATTAGGGTAATTATCTTTAGTGTTGTTCCCTAACTTAATTGTTAATGGGTGTGATGACTAACAATGGCGGAAAACTGAAGTCAACGCCTCTTTAACTCGTGAATTAAGAATAAATTAAGTGCTGACTATATAATGCATACCTATATCATTTATTAGATTGAAACTGAAACAGGAAGATAGAATAAACATAATTAGGGTTCTGTACCCAAAGAGTAAAACGAACCCTATTACTAAAGCTCCGCTGTCTGTCCGTCTGTCACTAGGCTGTATCTCAGGAACCGTGATAGTTAGACAATTGTAATTTTCATAGATAATGTATTTATGTTGCCGCTATAACAACAAATAAGAAAAACGGAATAAAATAAATACTTAAGGGGGCTCCCATACAACAAAAATGAATTTACCCCCGTTTTTATAGATAATGGTACGGAACCCTTCGTGCGCGAGTCCGACTCGCACTTGGCCGGTTGTTTTTTTAATAACCAAAACATTATTAGAGAGTTATGCTAAATATAAATAATATCACCCTAGCTTATAAGTTATAACATAGCATATAAGTAATTATTAAACAAATGAGTTGCATTTTCACATCGCTTAGTGCAACTCTATTTTATGGTGGATTTTTTTTTCATATTGAATATTGTGTGCGATCAGGTGCAGGTCTGTGTGTGCACTGTATACATTACTTCGAAGAAGATTACGCCTTCCTTTATTTAGATTAACACGAAAAAAGTTAGTAGGTATGTAAGTACGTACACTCGGGGAATAGAAAGGTTCGTCACCTATAGGTACACGTTCTTGAAGTTAGCAAACAACAAGGAAAAAATGTTCTACATCATAATTACATCAATAAAATGTTGTATCCCATCAAGAAAAAGATAAAATGAATCAACGTTATAATAAAACTGGTAAATTTTTATGTAAAGAAAAAACTTGAATCATAAAACAAAATGAATTGGTAGATTGATTGCACGTAGCAGGTGATACTGCTTTAAATTCATAAACCTCTAAATAATAAAACATTCAATCCTGTTTATTAACAATGTTCTATCTATGTTTGGTCAGGTCACTGGTCAGTCTTCCTTTCCCTACCACACTTCATACCTCATCACGATTCAATAATGTCGTGTCGTTGTAGATTTTTTAACTAAAAATTATTAATCTAAGTCACATCCAATAAAAAAGTTTGTGTGAGAATATACTGCTCTACACGTGACATGTGATATAAATCAGAAACATTTATTTTGATAACGCAATCTTTAATGTTAAATCTCTGCATCAAGGAACTATTAAACAGTTTTGTTTTTCACACAACAGTAAGACTAAACAAGTTTTTGCTTCAACTGTGATTCTAACGATATTAAACATTGGATTATGGAAGATTGTATATCCAACAATGAAGAAAGGAAAAATGATGAGAGAACTAGTTGGAAACCATTTTTCCGACAGGTAATGTTAATTTCATCATCATCAACAGCCTGAAGACGTCCACTGCCAAACATAGGCCTCCCCCAGAGAGTGCCACTTTATGCGTCTGCTTGCCTCCTGCATCCGTCGGATCCCCACGGTTTTAACTAAATCATCGGTCCACCTAGTGCGGGGCCGGCTTAAGCTGCGTCTCCACTCGAGAACCTTTCTTCCCATCGGCTGTCAGTTCTACGAGCAAGTGGCCTGCCCATTGCCATTAATTCTAAGAGCTATACTGTATCGGTCTCTGTAGTTCTCCTGCGGATCTCCTCATTTCAGATCTCATCTCGCAGGGTAACACCGAGCATAGCTCTCTCCATAGCTCGTTGCGTGACTTTGAGCTTACTAATGAGGCCAACAGTGAGAAACCACGTCATAGTATTGCCGGCGTATAATGGCAAAACCATCCAAAGTGAAAATTGGTGCATTTATCGTTTCTCATTTTAACCATTTGTATATTATATTTTTTTTGGTGGAAGAACCGTGTACTGTTGGCCCATGTTCTGGTGAACTTCGGAGGTAGACAATAAAACTCCTCAATTATTAACTCAAAATAGCTGCAAAAATACTTCTCAATTTGAAATTAAGGCAACTGATGTCAGTTTAACCCGTTTCTTTAATTCTATTTCAGTTATTTATATGCACTGGTGTGTGGACGTCTTACTTCATGTATGGCCTCTGCATGGGTGCGCCTACAGTCTTCATCCCACAAATAAGAAAAGAATCAAACTCATCAGAAGTTATCAGTGATGGCATGGCATCGTGGCTGAGTAAGTCTTCTGGTCGACTTTTACTACATTTTAACTTCTTTACTTTTTGCTATCATTCAGAAAATATATTATGTGTAATGTTTTTGTTTTGTTTTCACTGCATTCTGCTCTAACCGATTATTTTTTCTTTTGCAGGTTCCACTATCAGCTTCAGCGGTTTCCCTTGTGTTCTTATCATCGCAATCCTCACAAAACATGTCGGAAGAAAGATATCCTTCACGGTAGCCTGCGTTGATACCTTCATTGCCTTTCTCGTTTTTTTCTTCAGTACCACAGTTACTCAAATCCTCATCAGCGAAATCATGCAAGGCCTATTTAGCGCTGCCCAAATCGTTATATCCATCATGATACTTACTGAGTACACGTCCCCAAAACACCGAGGTTTATTCCTCGTTATTAAGTCTGCGACATTATATTGGGGCATATGGGCATCGAACACCTTAGGTACCTTCTTTCATTGGAAGAATATTGGACTTTTGGGGATCGTATGCGCTGCATATACACTTACGACAATTCTAATCTGGCCTGAGTCCCCTTACTGGCTGGCAAGTCAAGGAAGGTACGAAGAGTGTGCAGCAAGTCATCGATGGTTAAAAGGATGCGATATTCAGTCAGAAAAAGAATTAGAAACGTTGATTTCAAACCAGAAAGAATACATAAAAAGATGTAGCAAAGTAAAACTATCGAGGGCGGCAGCATTAAAAAATGTATACGTGACAATTACTTTAAAAGAGTTTTATAAACCCACCTTAATTTCAATCATGACAGGACTTCTCAGTATTTTAACCGGTAAGCTAATGTATACGGTATATGCTTTAGACATAATCAAAAAGATAACTAAAAGTGATTCCACAGCATACACTGGTATGCTGATCTTAGATGGAATCACAGTTCTGAGTATGTATATCGGATGCATTTTAACAAAATATTTTAAAAGACGATCTTTATTGCTCACAACCTCATCTATTGGAGTTTTATTTTTATACGTACTATCGTTGTACTTATATTTGATAAAATTATCGATAATAACTGAGAATAATTATGTATCGATGTGTTTATTGATGTGTTTTTCGATAGCAGTTAGCTGTGGACCATTGATTATGTCAATAGCCGTATATGGAGAATTAATACCCATACGGTCTCGTAACTTAGCAGTATGTATCATAGCTTTGGTAGGTAAACTTATAACTGGAGTAAGTCTCAAAATAGCGCCTTACATGATCAAAACGTTAGATTTGCCGGGAACATTTTTATTTTTCGGTATTACAGCTTCAATTTGTATAATAATGTTGTATAAATATCTACCAGAAACAAAAGATAAGACATTACAAGAGATTTCTGATAGTTTCTTAGGCGTTACGCCTCACAGTAAAGTTTCTTCAGCAGAAACAGCAAAGTTGGTTGTAACAAAGGATACATGATATATAGGTTACTAAAAAAATTGTTAGGAGTATCTTTTTTTAAAATGTAAATGATGATGTGACGTGCTAGTCAAGCCTGATGCGACACGGCTGCCCATAACATTACAGCATCACTCGAAACTCTAAATTAATACCTATAGTTTTGCGTGACACTGCACTGTGCACGTCATCCCTAGACTACACACAGTCTAGTAATAAAATTACTAGACTGAGTGATCACATCATAAAGTGAATTTGCCCAGTAATTTCACTAGCTACAATGCCCTTCAAACCGGAACACAGTAGTGCTTGCACAGTGTACACTGCTGCTTTGCGGCAGAATAACTAGCAAAGCATCTCCTTAATTACATACAAAAAGCGGAAAAATAGCGTTTGCGTAGCGGATAAAAACTAATACCTTATCTTAAAAATACGTTAAATGTTGACTTTTTTTAAATTAAGATATCCAAAGTCCTAATTAATTTACCAAGTAAGTAAAATAGCCCATTACCGCTAGCGTCTACGTGGCGGTCTGGCTGTATCTTGGCTGAGTATCACGCCGAAACTACTGATTAATTCCAATGAAACTTGGCATCATTTAAGTTCATACTATGAGGCAGGACTAAAGATACTTTGTATCCCGAAATTCACCATGATTCTAAATTAAATTTTCTAAGTTAGGCCCACCACCGCCATCTAGCGACGTATAGCGGAAGCGTAGTATTGTACCATTAAAATAAAAATACTGCATCCGTCGAAGACGGTATGACTTATATTAGTTCTGCGACTCCCCAATAGATGGCGGAGCTTTAGTTTGTGGCGAGTTCCGCTACTGAACGCTAGATGGCCTTGGTCAGAAATTGCTCTACAAAAACTCTGAGTTAGTTTAGATTTAATTTAGTTTTAGTCTTTATGATTTTGTTTTTTAAGTTATAATTAATTTTGTTTTATATTACCAACATTGATTAATACACGAATACTCTAAACTATAAGTTGTAAGTAATTATTATGATCATTATTTTTACCTCTACATGTACCTATACCAAAATACATTACTAAAGTTACTGAACTGGATCGTGTCTTGTAATTAGCTAGTAGTTTGGTTGCTGAAGCTTTTGTTTTGCTGTAAAAATAAATAGTGATTAATTAATACATTTTATTTGAAAACTATGAGAAACTTAATATTATCCTAACGACAATATTTTTATTTTATTTACGAGATAGTAACTAATTTGTCATCATCATCATCATCACCAGCCTGAAAACGTCCACTGCTGAACATAGGCCTCCCCCAGAGAGCGCCACTTTAAGCTCCTACATCCATCGGCTCCCCGCGGCTTTCACCAGATCGTCGGTCCACCGCTGCGTCTTCCGATTTGTGGTCGCCACTCGAGAACCTTTCTTCTCCATCGGTTGTCAATTTTACGAGCGATGCGGCCTGTGCATTGCCATTTCAACTTGCTAATTCTAAGATCGGTCACTTCGGTTCGGATACAACTATGTTGCCTACCAAATCTTACGTCATGTTAGATTAGGAGTGTGTTTTATGATTCGTAGTTATATCCGAGCTATATCGGTAACTTTAGTTCTCCTGGGGATCTCCTCATTCCAACTAATCAACAATTAATTTGTAGGTAATGCAATGATATTTTACCTGAGGTAATGTAAGTTCTTTTATTGTTTTAGTTTTATTACTACGGTAACTAAGCTAGTATAAAAACAAATATTTGTACAAACAACAGATTTGGTGGTATGTGCAAGTGAATTCTATTTTTTCCACCTTTCATTTTGTTTGTACCGTACCTTGGCCAAAGCAAACAACTATGTTGAATTCAAGATACGGCAATGCACTTTCAATAATACTTGATCAAGAATAAATACTTAGTATATTATTATTGTTTCACTGAAACTAGGTCACCAGATGTGCCATAAATTCGCAAGCAATTCGCCTGACCGTACTTGGCAGCGCGGGAGGAAGTGCCCACCTGATAGTGGCATGTAGGCCGAGGTGACGGAAGCATGGCCTCTGACATGATGCATATCCAAAATACGAAGAATGCTAGAAAGATGAACTAGTGATGCAAAAAACCATCTGTATTTGTTTTATTCTGTTATGGAGATTAACCAGCTTCCTTTACAAACGAAAAGTTAAACTCTACTTCAAATGTCACTTCATTTCAATAGCAAAATTAATCAACATGTGGGGTATATAAAATTAATAAAGGTACCTATGTCATTAATTATCAATATTTCTTCGTCTTATTACCTACTAGCGGCTCGCCTCGGTTTCGCACGGGCGCTATTTAAAGAATATTTTACGTATTTTTTTACACCTTCGTTTACATTATTGGAGTTTTAGTAAGGATCCCTGTTTGTTTTTGAAAATATAATATAGCCTATGTCACCCGGGGATAGTGTAGTTTCCCAACAGTTTAAGAATTTTTCAAATCAGTTCAGTAGTTTCGGAGCCTATTCAATGCAAACAAACAAACAAACAATCGAAACTTTCCTCCTTATAATATGTTAGTTATAGATTATAGATGTTATAGATAGCAAAACTGCATGACAACATTTATTTTGCACAACAAATTAGCACTGCCATTCAACGTGGTATTGCTTCCAGAGTTTCGGGCACTTTTCTCTCCACCAACGGACAATTTAAAGTTTTTAGTATTTCAGTTTTATTTATTGCAAGTTTTTAGGTACCTGTAGTTTAGTTTTTAGTTGCATCATGTTAGATTAAGGGCGTGTTTTTTGAACCGTAGTTCTAAAAAAATAATGGTTATAAATTCTAAAGAATGCTAAACAATTGTCAAAAGAATCCAGGTGATACGAGTACTAGCCTACCCCTAAACAAAGAAACGACACACTATGCCTGTTTTCGATAAACGAGGATGTTCACGTAATATTATTATGGTTAAAAATAGCGTAATTTATAAGCACCTATATATTTGTATGTGTTAATTGTTATTAAAGTTTGTGTACATACTACACAGTCATGTTATATGTAGTTACCTATTATACTAAACTTACGCCCTGTAGGCTATACCTTGTCCATTTTATTAATAGTTTTTTGACAGCACGACGACTGACAAGTTAGAGATGTTCGAAATACTGTCGAATGCAATACCATTACCATTCCGATTGTACTATTATTATTAATTGAATTAGGTACGTAAACGTAATAATCGATACGATAAATGTACATTTTGATTTAGTTTTGATGAGTTCCATGAAGTACAATATTATTTGTATGAACTTTTAACGTAAACAATACGAAACTTCATGGGCCTGAGCTGTCAAAAACTATTAATGAAATGGACAAGGTATAGCTATACCTATATAATAGTTCTATTTCTATGCAATATGGATGTAACGATTACATACCCTCAAATTCTAAAACTAAATAAGTTGTACAATAATTATTATATGAGATGAAACAACAAATTAAAAAAGAATAATGCGTCTAGTATTCAATATTAAAGTTCAATCATTACAAGGCATTTTTATCACATCACTCACATCGTCCTCAGTAGAGATGGTCGGGAAGTCGAGACCCAATCTCGAAGTCTTAGTTTCTGCTGAGTAGCGTAGTCGTTGGACTGATTTATAGTTTCATAATTATGATCTTTGGTTTTGATGTTTCTATAACATATAATAAAGACAGGTTATATTTGATTAAAATACTTATTTATTGTCCTCGTCGATTTGAACTATCATCATCAACAGCCTGAAGACGTCCACTGCTGAATATAGGGCTCCCCCAGAGAGCGCCACCTTGAGCGGCTGCTCGCCTCCTGCGTCCATCGGCTCCCCGCGGTTTTCACCAGATCGTCGGTCAACCTAGTGGGGGGGCCGGCCTACACTGCGTCTTCCGGTTCGTGGTCGCCACTCGAGAACCTTTCTTTCCCATCGGTTTCCAGTTCTGCGAGCGATGTGGCATGCTCATTGCCATTTCAACCTGCTAATTCTAAGTTCGGTCACTTTTTCGGTTCGGATACAACTATGTAGCTTACCAAATCTTACGTCATTGGTTAAAAACCATTGGTTAAAATTCGCGAATTCTAACCAATGGTCAAAAGTTAGAGTTTTTAGCCATTGCTTACCTTAACTACAGCTAGATCAAAACAAAAAACACACCCTAAAAATGCCAAAATGCATCTACAAAGTATCCAGGTACCTCAGGTTGCAGCAGCCAAAGGCCCGGCCCATCCCGCGGTGACCTGTTTACCCAGTTCCGGTGACCTCGACCTTGAAGTCCTGCCGTTTGTTTACCTGCCGTGGTGCAGTCATTGGAAAGGTATTTAGGCCAGGAATGGATTGACGGGAATTTGAAGGATTTATGATCGAGTAATGCCTCTTTATTGGATTTTCGATAATATTGCTGGGTTAGAGGAGATGCTAAAGATGCTTTTATGGTATCAGCTACTATAATTGCTAAGCTTGTGTACGCAAATAGTTGGTAATTTGAGGTAAAGTTAAACTAACGCTTTTATTAAATTAACTTAGTACACTCAACTTGTAGGTTATGTTATTGAATCTCTAGAAATCTAATATATGAATAAATGAGAGCAATAATTATTATTACGTTACACAATATTAATTTGAAGGCACCCACTAACGAGGATTAATAATTTTTAATTACTTACGAGGTTACGAATAAAATATACTGCCAAAACCCATGCACGTTTCTAGTAGGTAAGTATATAATATTTTATATGTAATCTTACATGATTCATACATTACTTTTAGAAAAAGTGCAAAAGGCTTTCCTGAGATATCTATATCAACGCATATATACCCATTTATGTACCCTACGCGTTTTCTTCTGGGTTCATTAAGGTATAACTCTCTAGAGGTCAGGAGATCTAAGGACCAACTGGTCACTATGTTTAAAATACTTCGTGGGGGAGTGGATGCTCCTGATCTCAGTGACCAGTTGTGTCGGATTTTCGTGCCGGACAACTACCGTCGGAGCAGGAAACATATACAGTTTGCTGTTCCAACGTGTCGAACCGTCGCTCGAGGAAACTCTCCCATACCGCGAACCGTCACGGCATTTAATGCTCTTCTGGATGCCAACCCTGACTGCGATGTGTTTGCTGATGAATGGAAGGTAATGTTATCGAAATGTTTGAAATACTGAGAGGAGGATTTTACTAGGTGGTAGGACTTTTCTGCAAAGTTCGTCTAGGTAGGTACCACCGCTTTGCCAGTTATTCTGCCGCCAAGCAGTAGTGTACAAGCACTACTGTGTTTCGGTTTGAAGGGCATTGTAGCTAGTGAAATTACTGGGCAAATGAGACTTTATGATTTGATCACTCAGTCTAGTAATCTGATTATTAGACTGGGTGATGTCTCAGGATGAGGTGCGCAGTGCAGTGTCGCGCGAAACTATTGTTTTAAAGTTCCGGGTGACACTGCAACTGTTATGGGCGGCCGTGTCACTTAACATCAGGTGAACGACTAGCTCGTCACGTCATTCAATCACATAAAAAAATAGCGGAGTCTTAATTTTTAAGTTGACATGTTTATTTTAATCTGCGACTTATTGTAATTTGTTTTGATAATTTGTATTTTATTGTTTTATTTTTATGTAAGTTATTGTAGGGTTAGAGTAATTGGGCGTGTCATCCGTTCTAGTTGTAATATAAATATAATAATTGAATAAATATTTTTTAAAAATTGATAATTATAAGTGACGATGGAGCAATGGTGCCATCAAATTATAACCTGTTAACACACCCCGTATTTACCCTTCTTTCCACACAAATTATTATGATCCAACCTTGCTACCTTTCAAACTGAAGTGCATAGGTACATGCAGGAGTAGATGTAGAAATGGCTGCACACGATGATATTTACTAATTAAAAAGCAAAAGTGCTCCAACATAGACCGCATCATCACTTTACATGGGGTGAAATGTTGTCAAAAGTGAGCCCATACAAGTATTTTAAAAAATCTCTCATTATAATAAGATCCATAAAATAACCAAAGATGGTATTAAAAAAAATTATATATATAAGAAGTTCCCTCAGTTTGTTCGGACCGCGTACCTGGTCTCTGGTTGGTTCGCGCCTTTAATGCCTCCAACTTACCTCCAAGTCAATAAATCTTCCTAATAAAGAAGCCTCATCGTGAAATCACGGAAGAAAAGTGCCGTCCCTGAAAATATCGCATTATGAAAATGATAAAATCGTGCGGCCCCAGCAACTGGGTCAAGAGTCGGGACTGGAACAGCATTTGCATCGAATTTGTTTGTATTATTCACCTGTCTACTTAGCTGCAAGGTGAATGCGGCTTCTGGTGATCTATGCAGGGCTTTTTAGACACAGTTACCTACTAGACTACGTAAAGTCTAGGAACTTAGACTGGATGAGAAGGGCCGAAGACCGCTTGTTTATGCAAACAAGTACGATCCAACTTCAGACAAGATTTTGAATTTCCCGCGCGCTTATAACTACATCTGCGTCTGCAACTTCACGGCATTTAGCCACCGACAGTGACCGGCAACTCTAACCTAAAAAATTATTAATTTAAAACTTTATTGTAAAGCCGAAATAAAGGCATTTTCCTACGACAAAATCTTGTGCATATTTATTTCAAAAGTATCCTGAACACACACCGCTTCCAGTGGTGTTTAAGGCTATATAGGTACGCGGATCACTATCTCGCTCGCGCAATGCGACATTGTTTAAGATATTAAATAATTGAATTTACTTACGAAAAATCTGGCTAAACTATGTTATTCTAAATAACATAAAAAAAATTCAGCAGAAACATCATATTAATCCAAATAAGATTTCATAAATACAACGGAATCAAAGATTTTTTCTTCTTTTTATCCTGTTTTTATGCATGAAAACTTGTTTGCATTAAAGTGATATTTATTTATTTTATTATTTAGTTATTTTATATCTCCAAGAATTATGCAATGCGCGAGCGAGATAGAGGATTTGCGAGTCTTAATAACTATTGTTAATAATGTGTTGTATATTGTTGTGTAAGTAAATCACAGTATCAGGTATAATTATTTTCCAATAACTTGAGATATTTCAGTCACATTCATCAACAGCCTGATGTCATCCACTGCATTCAATCCCATACAAAACTCACGCATACAATACCTACAACATACATGCACACGGGGTAGACTATCTGTTCCAATAATAAAATATATACTAGTTTATATTAATTAGTTTGTATGTAATCTTTATTAATTAATTGTTATTATTGACAACCAATGTGCCTCATTATACTGGGTGGCGCAAAAGTAAAGACCCTATTTGGTTCAGCTATAACATTTTTTCTAAATTAGAAAACTAGATTTAGGTTTTTTTAAATGTATATTTGTGCCATTAAATTTCGTACCATTAGGATTTAAAGATGATGTCTTTTAAATGGTGACCTCCAGAGTTGATACACATTTGAGCCCTATTTATGACATTTTGCATAACTTGCCGTAACACTTCCTGCGATATGTTCGTTATTTCTTGACGAATGTTTTCTTTTAGAGCTGCGAGAGTCTGTGGCTTGTTCACATACACCCGAGATTTCAAAAAACCCCAAAGAAAGAAGTCTGGACTGGTCAGATCGGGTGATCTTGCAGGCCAAGGCAAATCGCCAAAACGAGAGATAACTCGGCTTGGAAAAGCGTCCCTCACTAAGTCCATAGTGTCGCGCGCTGTGTGTGCCGTAGCGCCGTCTTGTTGAAACCAGATGTGCTCCAGCCCCAATTCGTCCAAACTGGGTATCAAAAACTCACGTAACATGGTTCTGTAGCGTTCTCCAGTGACAGTTATCGCATTGCCTCCAGCGTCTTCGAAAAAATAGGGTCCGATCACTCTGTCAACACAGATGCCACACCATACAGTAACTTTTAGTGGGTGTAGAGGTGTTTCTTGAATAATGCGCGGATTATCAGTGCCCCAGAACCGAGTATTCTGCTTATTGACATGCCCTGAGAGATGGAAATGCGCTTCGTCACTCATAACCAATTTTGAAGGAAAATCATCTTGCAAAATGTCATAAATAGGGCTCAAATGTGTATCAACTCTGGAGGTCACCATTTAAAAGACATCATCTTTAAATCCTAATGGTACGAAATTTAATGGCACAAATATACATTTAAAAAAACCTAAATCTAGTTTTCTAATTTAGAAAAAATGTTATAGCTGAACCAAATAGGGTCTTTACTTTTGCGCCACCCAGTAGAAGAAGACGCCGGACCCCGAAACACAGTTTCCAATTAGTTCGGGGACTGGAGGCTTCATCTAAATAATTGTTGTACCTAAAATTATGTCAATAAAAATATTTGATTGATTGATTGACTGCTGAACATAGGTCTCCCCCACGGAGCGCCACTTTGAGCGGCTGCTTGCCTCCTGCATCCATCGGCTCCCCGCGGTTTTCACCAGCTCGTCGGTCAGGTCTGCCTACATTATTAAATATTAATTAGTTTATATTAAAAAAATGCGCTATATATATTGCCAGTCTTTAGCTGGTGCACTTCGTTCACCCCGCAAGGCTATCCTAAACCACAGCGACGATTTTAATTTAGATTGACCGACCGGGCCAATGCGAAGTTGATGGGCACAAGTTGGGGGAACTAGCGGGGTTATTTCAAGTCTTCGTAGGACTCTTGCAGAAAAAACGTTTTTTCAATTTATAATAGCTTCTCTTTCCTTTTTCTATCCATCTCCATGGAGAGAAGATAGGATGGAAGATACTTTTACATGGATGAGTGGGAAGAAGAAGTAAACGTCTTAAGCCATAATATAAGACTGGCTTAACAATTATCTTGCAAAGATAATTCTAATGCCAGTCTTATATTATGGCTTAAGACGTTTACTTCTTCTTGATACTCCTCTCATTCTATTTCTATCTTTCTGCTTATAACTTGAGTGCGATGATAAATATCGGACAAGGACGATTGCCACAGCGATTTCAGTTTGATTTTCAATTAATTTGTTGAAAGTATTTTCATATTTCACATCGCTTAATTGAAAATAATGTTCTCTGTTTTTTTAATGAAGCACAATAAGATATTAGGCATACTAGAACCACAAAGGCTCTGTTGAAATTAAATTGTACATGCATGAAAAAAAATTAAGACGTCTCATCTTTACTAATCTCTACTAATTATAAAATGGATTGTCGGTTTGTTTATACGTTTGTGTGGCTTTCAAACGAAAATGGCTAAAACAATATGGATAAACTTTTCACTCATAAACAATTTATGTGTGACCGAAGTCAACATTGCCAATACCGAAATCAACAACACTTTTTATGACAGAAAACTGGTAAACAGCGGCCCGTGGGCGCTTTTAGTAACTTATCAACGTCCAAAGTGGCGTTATATCGGAGAGGCCTATGTTCAGCAATCAGCAGTTGGATGTCTTTAGGCTGATGATGTGTACGTGTGTCTGATGTTAAATAAATTAATAAGTACGTGGTCAATATAAATGATTGAATGTGACAAATAAAAATGGGCAGGTATGTATGATTGTGTGTATCTACCTACTTAAATAATAATTATGTACAAATAGTTTAACAAAACCAAAACTGAAGGAACGGAGAGCGTAGAATAAAACGTTTTTTCTGTTTTTTTTTCTTATGTTTTGGCTCCACACATAGTGTATTTAGCCACTGTCAAGTATTGTTATTTTTCATCGTGTTTAGAATACTTCACGTAAAGTCAAGTCTCAGTCATAATCTGGGACAGACATAGTCTAAGTCAGGTAGTCACAATCTAGTCTAAGTCATGCCCTAGTAAAGTGGTGGCAACCTTACTAGAAGCTTCTATGGAATTTCGGAAGCAACGCGAAAAACCACGTTTCACTACATTATATCACTAGCCCACACTCATGCTCGTAATTCAGCACTTAATGCGTAAAACGCCACCAATTTTAAACATTAACACTGGAAAAGCATAAGTTTTAAAAAATAATACAATGCAACGACGTGAACTTTTTCGCGTTCCCGCCAAAACTCCGAATAAAACGTTGACTTGACTTCTTGATTATGGCCTCTGCAACGGAATGATGTCGCAATTTCGCCAGTGTCACGTACTATTATACATATAAATAATTATAATAAATAACGTATGATGACAGGTGCAAGTTGACGTTGACAGCTGACTTACAAGGTGATGAGAGAAAAAGCGAGAGTGTGTGAAAGGGGCGAAAAGGAGCTTGCAAAAAACGCAATCGCAATCGCAAGAAAACTGAATAATGAATATTAAGTATGTATATTCTGTAGCTGTGGCCCCGGTACAACAATTTATTCGTGTATATATTTCACCAAAGAAGGATAAGTGTTACTACATTCAAAAATGTATGACTGCTGTTACTTTCGGAGCTTTATCAGTAATATTGTTACTAACGAATCGACTGATCCGCACTTAAGTGACGCAAAAGACGTAAACATCCAAGCGAACTGCTAAATTATTCCCAACGTTATGTGTGTATCCAAAAGGTCGACAGTCGTTACGCTGTTCCACAACATGAACATGTTCATAAAGTTTAACGACTTTAATAACGTATCTTAATTTATTCTCTTTATGTCGTCTAAAAGGCTAGACGTACTACCTACAGGAAACGTATTAGCGTCAACAGAGGGGTCGCCGACCGATAACACAAACAAACCATCAACAAACTTTAAGGGAAATTGTCTTTGAAACTTACTCTATTATACTTTTAGACGTGAATTTATTAAATTTGTATGGAAAAGTTCTTAGCGAAGAAGAAGTTCATCTGACGGTCTTGCTTTTAGCCCGTTTCAGTCATAAGTTTTATGTATATATTGGTGTTGATTCTATTGTACTAAATGCAAAGCTAAGCTTAATATAACAGTTCAAAAACTATTGCGCTACTTTCCAATTTCATAAATAATAAATAGAATAGCAAAATTTTAAGAACGGTCTATTAACACTTATATTCCCTATGACATTTCCTTCTTTACTTTCTAAGTCTTCTCAATAATCATTCCATCTATATGCTGCTTTAAGGCTTTAAGTAAGTACAAAAGTCTAAATTATAGACTTCTCGTCAAATTACTAAACCAGTATCGCATTATCGATTAAGATTAAGATTAAGAAGGCGTCTGCTGTCAGATGAATTTTGTTATGTTACATTATTCATTGCCATTATTGACATGGGAGTTTTGCTGTAATCACCACACTCAGGCATGGCAATCATAGTATAGTATGGTGTGTGTGATAGTGGTTGGTTGGGTGGTATAAAGTATTATATATTAGTATATATTATATGTTAGTATATATATTGAAAAAAAGTAACGCGAAAACGTTACTGCCCATTCCCAAACCTTTGACAACTTTCATAAACGGCATGAAGCAAGATAATTGTAATAATTATGTTCACCAAAACCACATGGCCATGTTATGAGTTCTAAGCATATTACCAAATATCTGAACCAAAATTATTGAGGCATAAAGGATATAAGAGAAGGTATTGTCACAAAACCCCAGCCATAACATACTCAAGCAATGAGCTATGCACGTGACCTAGTTTCCTCCAAAACAGTTCAGGGACAATGCACCGTGCATGGCTTTGGCCTGTATATAATGTCAACTGATTATTATAATAATGTATATAGTTTGCTGAATGTCACAATAGTTAATAGTTAAAACATTTTATTACAACTGACAACCGATGCGGAAGAAAGGTTCTTGAGTGGCAACCACGAACCGGAAGACGCAGTATAGGCCAGCCCCCGCTCGGTGGTCCGACGACCTGGTGTAAGCCGCGGGGAGCTAATGGATGCAGAAGGCAAGCAAATTGCTGCTCAAATTGGCGCTCTGTTGGGGAGGCCTATGTTCACCAGGTGACGTCTTCAGGCTGTAGATGATGGTGATGATGATCTGCATGCTGAATAATGTTCACAAAGCTAAAAACAGTGCACTTTGTTATACTCGTACCGACTTGGTCTTCCGAGTACACTATTAAATTAAAAGTAGTCTAGTACATAGGCATACTCTATGCATATACTAGATAAAGTGATTGCCATAAAACCTATCATCCATCTATTATTAATTATAATTATATGTCGATCATTGAAACAATGATAATGATCTAGTAATTTAAGCATTGTGCCGCGTTTAATTCTTTTCTTGATTTTCTATATCACCTTCATTTCAATTCAATCTATTGGTTTTAATAGAACTATATAGACTATTTGCTAAATTCAAGCTAAATTACGATACCAAATTGTACCACTGCTGTATTAACAAAATTCTTGAAAATCAATAACTACGTATTTCAGATTAACATCACAGTATTCAACCTTATTCTCTTCACAATATGGGGCAGATATCCTGCCTGGGTGGAGTTGCATCTGGGCAATGGCCTTGAACTGACGGTTTCAGGTCAGGATTGGGTCGGCTTCCTGGAGCATTGGATGTGGATAGATAGCTCAGATTAGTTTTATTTCAGCGATATAAAGATGAGTCTGGGAAAATAAGATTGATTGTATTATTTCACCGCACCTTTTTTTTATAATGAAGGTTTAAATATGAAATATTTGTAAGAAAACGGTGACGCTTTCCATATCTTTTTTTTATGGAAATCTGATAACTTCTCTAATTATAGTAAGCGGATAAGCTTTTGTTACGTAGAGAATAAACAAATGACATAAATGCCAGCTAGATATTTTTTGTAACTTTTTATTAGTACAACCGATTCAGAATTCAGTTCATAGACTCTGTACCTAATCATCAAGAAAATTCCATAGCAAGCAATTTCATTTGTAACTATCAAATTTGTACTATTTAGATGGGAAATATTTCTTCATAGGACTGTCTTTACTTGTAGGTACTCGATCTTCAACAGTTGCAACTAAATATTTTTTACAAATTAGACTTTTTCGCATCTTTTCATCAAAAAATGTTCCTGACCGTGAACTGCCAAAAGGCATCTCACGCATCCACCAACCGACGCGCATCGATCGTTAGCAAGCGGCCATGCGGTGCATCGACCTTGAGCTGTTTTCCGCCTGGAAACTGGGTTATAGACCCACCATATACTATATCAACGTTTGGATCTTTTCAAGGTAGGTGGCATGTCCTGGACATAGCTTTTAAATTCGGGTTAAGCTTTTTGCTAAATATTTAAGTTTAAATTTTTTACCTCAGACAATTTCGTCGTCGCCATCGATTTACCAAGCAACTAACTAATCTGGTTTCAATTCAACGAAGGTGTGTGGTGTGGGCATTGGTAGGTATTTATAATATTTGAGGTATTACTTTATATTCTTTATAAATATCTACTTATGCTTTTTGTACCAGTGTGTATCAATGAATCACACTCGTGAGATTTTAATACTAAAATAGTGTATATTTATAGTTATTAGATATTCAAGATTTTATATTTTATGTACCTACTGGTATTAAATAAAATATACAGAACTGGTTTTTATTTTATTATTAAAAACCGTCAAAATTGTTATATACTTGGCACCTCATTTTCATTTTATTCACGCTATTACTTTAATTCCAAAAATGTTGATGAGAATCCGTAGTAAAGATTTATATGTATTTCGTTCCATCTTTGAGATGTGCGATACGGATAATTGCCATTTGTTTGACTTATATTACTTCTGGTAGCTAATAAAATATTTTTATTTACATGTGCGTAGATTGCGTAAACTCTCTCTATGTAAAAGAAAGTCTGTATAGCAGCCATGAGAAAGTATTAAGCTGATGAAGATGACATTTCTATATCTACATATCACTTATTGTCTTTTATCTTTTTAGTGAGTTCCACTATTGTTATCGATATTAGATCTTCCCAGCTGACCTTTACGCTCTGGACTCCCATGGTCGCGATATCGTGTCATCCAGTTATTGTTATTCTATTATTATACAGAAGGCTGGTATTCAATGAATTAACTTACACATAATTAGTTAGTACTATAATAAAATGCTAAACGATATTGCTTTTATTTTTATTTTTTTAAATACTTCATAGGTAAGCATTTGACCATCTGTCTCAATGTGTGTCTGTGTGTTGTAATTCACTAACTAATACAGCCAGCCAAATAAACACCACACCACAAGGCAAACAGCTGCAAAAAACGACAACACCCCTATTTTCCCACCATTTAATCGAACAGCCTCGGGGTCCGCAATAAGACGAGGTGATGCATGTAATGAATCCATGGTCCTTGACCTCATAGACTGTAGTTAGGTCATCCTGCAGTACTGTCAATCGCATCAGCTGATTTATGGTCGAGTTCACCTCGGTTCGAGGCTGCTGTTTGTCTTGATTTTGGGATTGATTATGGGTTTGACTTATTACTTTGTTTCAGAAAGGCTAGCTAGGCTAGCTCGGCTAGTTTAAAAAATATTTAGCGCCTTTACTTATATAAAACTACTGACTAGTAAAACCAACGCTAGCCAATCAATAGTTTCAAAGATACATCTTAGAATTGAAATGAAAAACAAAAACTGTCCTAAAAGTGTCTACATAAGAACTTTAAGAGATTTTTTTTAATGCTTTTGAATATTCTTAGTACAACCTTGATGCTATTTGAAATTTCCACCGATAGGTATAAATATATAATTATAATTATTTGCTTAATCAATCTACTAGTCTATAACATCTATAATCTATAACAAGAGGAAAAATTAGATTAATTGTTTATTTGCATTCAATACGCTCCGAAACTACTGAACCGATTTGAAAAATTCTTACACTGTTAGGACGCTACACTGTCCCCGGGTGACATAGGCTAGATTATATTTTCAAAAAAATTAAGGATCCTTACTAAAACTTCAATAATGTAACCCAAGGTGTAAAAAAATTACGTAAAATATTCTTTACATCGCATGCGCTGCAAAAACTATTATACCCGTGCAAAGCCGGGGCAGGCCGCTAGTAGAATATAAATTACTTATTTATAATATGAAATCATCGAAAAGCTTAAGAAAATATGTGAACCTGTACAAAAATGTATCCTTTGAGCGGATAATTATGGGGCTTTGGTATAATAATTTGCTATGAAATCTGGTTAAATAAAATAGCGTTCCATGGTGGAAAGTAAAGTATTCTGAAAGAGCTTATCTAGCCCCTGTTCAGGTACACAACAACGGTCCCTGCGTTTGAAATTCCCGGTAGACCAACAGCTAGTTATCCTCAGCAAATAAAACAACTCGCCTATGCAACCTTGCACCACTGACCTAAATTCCGGAGTTCATGACCGGGCGAGATGCAATCCGACAGGTATTACTAGGTGTGTGTACGTAGGGGTATCGGTGCAAATAATTGTTTGTTTTGAGGCACTGTGATATAATTATTATGTATTGATATTGATGTTATTGATGCTGTTCTTTTTAGACCACCCCCTGCGATGAAATATACCTAGGGTAGATCCACGTTCACCGCTTTGAAAACGGCACGTCAAAACAAGGTACAATTATGCTCTGTTTTTGTGAAAGTAGTGATAACTCACATATTATTGTTTTACAACACTATTACAAGGTGCCATAGTTCATTATTAAAATTAAACAACCGCTTGTGGACTATTTTATATTAGCTGGAGAGGTATATGATCTGTTCGCTGTTTGCCCCATTATCTGTAATAAGTAAGCATTGGTGCGGGGACACTTTTGAGGTTTAATCTTCATAGAAACTGTATCATAGTATATTTGATTTAAGAACACCCCCCATCTCTTTACGTGGGTGCCGTAAGAGCCCGTCAACGAATGGGCAGCAGCATTCGCCTCGGATGAATCATAATCTACTGCCATCGCCAAGCAGGAGAGAGGCCTATGTTTAGCAGTAGGTGCAAAAAGGCTGACGATAAATGAACATTGGAGAATTCTTATTCCTCATTTACTTGTTTAGCTGCGTGCGCCTGCGAAGCGGCAGCGTCAGTGACGCAGATCTATTCGGTATCCATCGCTGCCCAGGCCGTGGGGATCGCAGCGCGGCCGTCTACTAACGCTGGCAGCGATGGGTGCCGAATGGTTTATTTTGACGCTTCACTGGCGCCTTATCTAGTAAGTTATGTGCAGTTTTCGATGCCATCGCTCCATGCCTCGTTGTTCCCGGTTGTCATAAGAACATTTATGGCAAGGGTAGTCAGAAGCCTACAATGATATTAGAATCTGACGCCGGGTCAAACCATCCCTGTTACTGGTTCCTTATGGGTTGCGAGGTCAGATGGCAACCGCTCGTGTAGTTCTGGTAGCTCGCCGCTACAGGTAAGATTGGGAGCCGACCCCAATAACAAATGGGAAAAGGCAAAGAGGACGATGATAATGATGATGACTGTAGATCACAGGAGAGAGTTAGTGCTCACATTTTGCCAATTGGGCCATGTATGATGTGCTTAAACGATACCTTTACACTCCTCAGTATGAAATAAAGGCGATAGAAACCGAAAACACCCTTTTTTAAAATTATATTTTTATAACTCTTGGTAAATTTGCGTACGGTACTTCAGTTTTTAGGCATGATTCGACTAATTTCCTTAATTATGTTTTGGAACTTTACAAAGTTTTGCATTAATGCTAAAGTGGGGAACAATAAAGGCCGTTGCCTTCGGCAGGAGGCTGAAGAAGTTAAGTGTTCTATCATAACGTATTACTTAACTTTGACATTTAATCTGATTATTTCAAGTGCTTGGATACGCGGATATTTCAATATAACATCAGACAAAGATCATCATGAAATATATTAAAGCCCGATTTCACCAAAGTTTATTCCAAGTATACGGCTATTCTTTACTCTTCGATACAGCTAATTGACAAATGAAATTACACAAAAAGACGCCATTTTGATTGTATCCAAGGAATAAGTCTTATTCCTTCACAAAATTGGTGGTATCAGGGCTATATTCGCGTAACTCGGTTGTTCTCCGAAAGTTATACCTGGAATAAAATTTATTCTAGTTTGGTGAAATCGGGCCTAAGCCAGCTTTTGAAGAACTTAGTGAGTAGGCAATAATAATTAATTTTTCCTTTTGTTTTCTTGAGCCCTTATGGTGGCAGTTCACGTTGGTTATACCTACTACGAGAAAACATTAATTAACTTTATTAATTGTTATTTTGAATTATAATTTATTGAAAATTATTTTGATTAATGGAACCACACAATCATGACGTAGAACAACAAATTTTAGGTGTAGGTATTCACATTGATTGTTCCTTTCCAAGAAGTTTATCGACCTTCCAAAATATTTTATTTATTTGTCTTACCTAGTCGTAAATTACAAGCCACATCTTAATCGATGAATATAAAAAGAGTTTTACGGAATAATTGTGAAAAAGCACGACTGTTTTAATTAGAGACAAAAAAGACACATTACGAAGACCATTACAAAATCACTCATAATTATAGAGAAGGTTAAACATAGAGCATAATCCTATTCCTACGTATTTTAAAGTCAATTTGTACAATTATAACGGCAGTTCCCAACCGTTTGGTTTGTGTCATGAACTATTTAAGTGCCGAGACAAATTAATTGAACCTCCATGTTAAAAACGAGTAACGGGTTCTTAATTTTTATTTTTCTCCTATATTATATGTCAGCACAAATTCGTTTAACCCCAATAGGCGAAATATATGTAAGGGAATAAGAGCCCATTCCCACGGTACGGTTTCTATCTTATGCCACACGAACCGGTTTTCATACGGTTTCATACCGCCGAGTATAGTATAGACACGGCGCCCGCGCCGGCGGCACCGGTGCGCAAACGCCAAAGACTGCATTCTAGCTCATAGGGTCAAAGAGTACCTATCTACGTTACTGTATCCGTAAATAGGGCTCCAAATGTAAAGTAAATTAAGTATCCGGTGGCGGGGGTGGTGGTGGTGGTAGTACTGGTGGTGATGGTGGTGGTGCGTGGCTATTGGACTATTCTGTAGCCACCGAAAAAGCCCTATTAGATCTCTATGTAGCCGTTCACGATGCCTGTGCTATGGTCGGATCACTAATACTTAATACCCAATCCTCTATCCACCAGTTGTGTATGGATCAGATCATACACGACTGGCGACCGGATAGAAATTGGACCGTGTTGAAACCGGCAACTCAAAACAAATAATTTACATGGTAAATATCCCGTTAATAAACAATATTTTAGTCTTGTTGAAACCGTCTCGTATATATAACCCTTAACTAAGACATCCTGTTTTGGACTATCCCAGTCCTTTGCAGAATCCTTGGTAGTTTCCTTTGTAAAAGTTCTAAGTCATGTTCGCTCTTTAAGTGCTTAGTTGGTAAAGCTTCCGCAATAATGCTTCTTTTTAAATGTAATAAAATTTTAGTAGACTTTGGAAATAGTTACAGCGACATGAAATATACCTAGGGTAGGGTGCCCCAAGAGCGCGTGGCTCCTAAGAGTACAAATCGTTCATATTTCCTGCAAATATACGCGATTCGAACAAACTTCAGTTGTGTTTTGGTCACCTTACGTGGGTCTGTTGTGTCAACGAACTTCAGTAAAAGTGAATTGTGTTTTGATGAAAAAAGTTAAGATATTCTATTTTTAATACTTGTGCTAAAACTTTGTTGTGTTTTGCGATGTGTGTAGCAACATTTTTTCAAAGAGGCATTGTTGTTTCTGTGATTAATTCGGTTAAAATACTCCATAAATAATAATCTGGCTTCATAGTTTCACACCTGCGTTCGACAGATGGCGTTTCATGGATTCTCTGAAAAAATTATAAGGTAGGCACCAAAAGCGCGCACAGCAAGAGTGCGCATGCGCATTCTTGTAGAACTGCGCACTCTTGGGGTTTTTCTATATAATAAATTGCTATTTTACTTCCAAATGGCATCAAAACCAAGGAAAACAGATAGAAAAATATTTCTCAACACATGCTTAACCTTGCTCATAAGCTTTTGATGGATTATTACCCCTGCAAAAAGAAAAAGTGTTTGGTCAATCTAGTAATCACGTAGTAAGAGGTCTGAAATTATCAGAAGTTTACCATGTAAAAGACTAATAGAAAGTGGGAATCAACAGAAATAATTAATTAATAAAGAAATTATTAATTATTAATGAAGAAAGAATTAATTCTAACAAAAAAGGAGCTAAAAAGACACTTAAAAGTCAACCAATCCACCAAACATAGAAAAAAAGACTGGAAATATCCTGGGTGGCACGAACACTATATAGATTGGAATTACAGAAGATACATTAAAGACCTGTATACAATGGTGGCATGATAAATGCACCTCTTACTTGTGTATTGGCACTTACAGTTGTAATTCGTAAAATTTATTCTATGATTCGGACTCTTAGGATACCGCGCGCACTCTTATGGTACCGTATGAGCACTCTTGGGATACTAGTATCCAATGAGTGCGCATTTTTCCTCGGTTGTAAGATTCACTATAACTTTCAAATCTTGGTATAGTAGTTTGTTATTAGTAATAAAATTTAATGAATAATGTCCATGCTATGTATTAAAAGTGGTTTGATTCCTATATTACCATTTGATTTTGAGATATAGGCAATCGTTTGAAAACTGCGCACTGCTAGGGCACCTTACCCTAATGTATGCAGAAGGTCATAAAAAACCTGAAAACATCCACAGCTGAATATAGGCCTCCCCCTGAAAGCACCACTTTGAGCGGCTGCTTGTCCCCTGCATCCACCAGCTCCCCGCCGCTTTCACCAGATCATCAGTCCACCGAGTGGGAGGCCGACTTACGCTGCGTCTTCCGGTTCGTAGTCGCCACTCGAGAACCTTTATTCCCCATCGGTTGTCAGTCCTACGAGCCATGTAGCCTGCCCATTGCCATTTTAACTTGCTGATTTTAAGAGCTATTTTTCGGTCACTTTAGTTTTCTTGCGATTCAGAAGGTACCCATGTGATATTAGGTCATCCAATCTATCTGATGATCAAATTGGATTTCGCATGATTTTTTTAGAGTTAGTGACACAGTAGGTACCTGTTCGGCTGATTTTGAATAAAATTTCTTACCAGTTTCAAAACTTGCCTAACAAGTAAAACATGTGACATTTATCTATCTATACATATAATAAAACTGTAGAGATAAAAAAACTGTAATTGCAAGATATCAAGAAAAAATGACACAGGTTGGCTTAAAATTAGCCGCTGATCACGTTAAGCCACTTTTTAAACATTTTGTCTGTTTGTTTGTTTGTTTGTTTGTTATGACTGAACTCCTAAAATTATGAATGGATTTTCATGCTGTTTTCACTAATATGCTTAGAAATAACCGGCACTTAAAATAAGATATACAAAAATTGACATATCGTTAAAAAAAATTTGATTACAATTATTGAGATTTCATTACGAAACGAATCGAAGTTTTTAACAACATGGCCGTTTGATGTTTTTTTGGCTGCTAACGGTAAGTTGTAAGTTACCACATATTGTCACAGATTAGAAAAAAAAAACAATCGACTACACTCTGTGCCACAATGACCAAAGAGTAATTAAAAAAAGTAAAACAATTTATAGGTTTCCTATTTATATTTTTTCAGGTTGTTTAGCATTTTAGAAGTTAAATAGATACATATACCAACAAATATTAAATAGTGTGAAAGTAGATTCTTTTTTTATTTTGGCATTGGACGACATTTGTATTTAGCCAATGATACGAAATATTTTATGAAAAATGTTTTAAAAGGGTACTTAGATGTAGGTAAGTATAAATTATACATTAGGGTAAGATCCTCGAATTAGCAACATGGCCGTGTAACGTTCGGTTTTGATTTCTTCTTCGTCTTACACGTAGGTAAATGAGTTTTAATAGTTAAAATATTTTAGGTCTGTGGGCTTTTCAATGAACTAACTGAGCGGTTCTATTCTCTTTAGGACAAACCACAGGTTAGAACAAAAAATTATTGCTTACTCGATTGCTCCAAGAAGATTAATTATATCTTTGGGTGTATTTATGCAATGAGAATTTAAACTTTTTGGTGGTAATGGCTTGGCTCTGCAGACAAGTTGTAAAGTTTATTAGAATTTGGCAAGAAGACAAAAGGTCTTTGAAAGTGGACGTCTTCAGGATGTTGTTGTTGATGATGATGATGATGATGATGATAGCCGTATTTGAGTTAATTGATCATAGATGTCAATTTAAGTTTAATTCTTTTCGTTATTCTTAAAATAGCATACTGCAAGTTATAGCGGGAAGTTTCGATAGCCCGATAAGCAGAGCATTTGTCAGTGTGCTTGTCAAATAGTTTTAAATCTTTCGATTCTTTAGCGATAGTACTAACACCTAGTTATAAGTCTGTACACTAACCCTTGGGCCTTGATGCCAAAATAAACAAATTATTATTATTATTATTAAAATAAGTAATGGTCTCGACAGATACTTAGAAAGACAAACACACGGACAACAAAGTGATCTTACCTATAAGGGTTCCTTTATTTCAGAACTGTTACGGAACCCTAAAAATAAAACATTCTTTGCAAAAGCAAATCTGATTAGAGCTTTGTACACATGTTATTTTCTCACTCCCACCACTATGTTGAAAGTGCAGTGGGAATGAGACAATCTGAAAAATAGCGGACATAATATAAATGTCGACTCTTTTTATAGTGGCGTACGTAAGTACTTGTGATTTCTAATTAGTATTAACAAAATTAATTATGTACGCATCGTATAGGTAAATGTAATACTCCAGCTGTAAAGTATGTATTTTATAAACTTATTATTGACACTGGCTAAATACTCAATTTGTATGGACCCAAACTTATGATAGTAAAAAAAATATGTGGTGAATGCAACAAAGATACTCTTTGGGAGCGAAAAGCGCGCGGATATGAAAAACTGACCAATATGTGGTTGTTTTGTATTTTTATAAACTGCCTAAATAATAGGTAGGTAGTAGGTACTTATGTAGGTATACTTACTACCTAAACAAAATTTACTGGAACCTCTTATGAAGACTTGAACGGTTTTTATGGTGAAAACACAAGAACATCTGTTGAAGTGAAAATGACAAGGAAAAGATCGACCGTATCACTAGTATGTAGGTATACCATATTACAGAACTTTTATTAGTTATATGCTTAGACTTATCATATATTTAAAATAACTAACGTCTAAGTATAAGGTAGGTCTAATTAGGTATACATATTTAATTAAATATTGTACCTATGATTTGCAGTTTCTAACCCACTATTTTATCAATGTGTAGGTGATCTGATGACACGTGAAAAGCCATACTTACCTACTACCCAAACAACATTTTTACACGTGTGCTACCTAATCTGCTAATACGTGCTGAGCTCCGAAAAGATTTAGTGGATTTTGTTGTTTGGTATATAGAAAATGCATGAACTAAGCTATTATTAGACTACCTAAACGTAGAAATAACACAATACAAGCGTGCGAAGCCGCGGGCAAAAGCTAGTTTGAAATAAAAGCAAAAAGAGACGAGTGTGTTTCCATTTATAAAACAGTCGTTCTAAAAAAAGCTCAAATCAGGGATGTGTTTGTCTATTTTTAGATCCAGGTTCTTCACCCCACAATACAAAAGCAACCTTGACAGTGCAACGACCGTTTGACAGTCCATCAGCAGATTGAAGACCTGATTGATGTCCCTTCCTCACAAACAGCTGTCAATCTCTCGTCCTATTGTAATGGACAGAAAGCTCGAAATGGGTGAAAAACTAAATCACACTTCTATATGGTCCGGCTGCTGAAAGGACGCGTTTGAAAGCTACAACAACATGTTAAAAAGTTGAATTAAAACCAAAAATATGGTAATTAAAGAATGGAAGATTTAATAAACTTCTTGGTACGGATGTGACATTACCATTAGCGGATATAGATATATATCCCCAAGCAGTTGCAAAAAGTCTGTGCTCGTGAGGTCTACTATTCGTAGAACTACTCGTTATGTAAGTGTTGAATTATGCTACATTCAATTTGGTAGACCTATAGGTCTAGAAAATAATGTAGATTTTTATTAAAATAATAGTTGTCATTTTAATGTACCTAAATGTCTTTGAGATGAATTGAATTAAGAAGGGTTAGGTACAGCCTCTTGCAGCCAAGGTTCAAAAAAGTAATTATTATCAAACCTGGAAAACGAATGTTTCCTTAGCTTAGATATAATAATGGGCATCCAGTTTTTTCATGGGCTTCTGTACATAATTATGGTGTTCCGAATAAATATTCATTATCCATTCAATCAATTAATTCAATATAAGAGCATCAAGTCACAAAATCTAAATAGCAATTTCTGCGAGCATAATGTTGATACAAGATGAATATCAGGCGTTGTGATTATAATTATTAGAACGTCCGCTTCGTAAGACCTCTATGAGCGTCAAAAAAAAATTATTTAAATTTCTTAGGCTCCTTTAAAAATTTATTAATATAATCTATGCCTGCAAAATAAGATACCTACATTTTCTAACCTATCTACTTTAAATCTACTTATCTATATTTATTCATATAATATAAAAATCATCTATGGGTTTCATGGCTATTATTTAATAACTTGTCTTGTGCTGCATAAAGCACATAAGAGGAATCAGGGTAATGAAAACAATAATACTATTTTTGGAATTTATTTTATAAATACGTCAATGCTGTGAATTTCCAACAGAGATTAAATTTTAACAATGTCATGGATTATTTAAGTTTCAAACCTTGAGGTTTGTTACAATTAAGCCTTTTATGTAGTTACATAATTTTCTAAATTTAAATTGAAAATTTTGTTATTGTTATACATAGTTAATTCAAATGACTGATTATCTAAGAAATTAGTTTATGAAAGTTGATAACACCAGTGTTTGATTTAAACTTGTAAAAATATATATCAATAGAATATTATCCTTGAGTCAACATTAGCCATAGACTTGACCACAAAATTTTATTTTAATGACATGATTTTATTCAATTGTTTATAGTATTATTTAATTTATTATAAATAATATAAGTATTACAGAAATAAAATACCTATATAATTATCAATGTTATACAGTTCATAATTAAGGAATCTGGAGATATCATAATAGTAATGAGGAATAGGTAATAAGGGAACTAAGTAACTACTAGTAATAAATATATCTTTCGCAATTTAATATTTGATTCTTAATCAAAGTTCAAAATAGGTTATATAATAATATTGTAGTTTTAGATATAACGGTATGATAAAACCGTTTATGACCAACATTTCTGCAAGGATAGCCATAATTTTATGGCATTGGACTAAAAAACAAAACATTAAATAATATCAACATCAATATCTAAGTGGTGTAAACGATAAAAAAGTAAATTAACCATAAATATACATACCTATACTATTTCTACGTACTTTATTGCTACCTACGTTATATTTTTACATTCAACAATAAAGTAAAATAATTCCATGTTCATTTAATTTTTAGCATGAAAGTAGCTATCATTATTCGATTTCGTTTAAATGTATTTCAATTTAAATTATAATATTAATACGCATATAATTATAATTTAATTTATGCAATTTTTAATTAACGTAATTCCTAAGATTTTATTTAATTAAATAATCTGTAAATTACAAGATGCAGTATGTTTTCCTACACCAGGCTTGGTGGGAGGGCATGCTTTGACACTACATGCTGTAGAAAACCGACATATAAATAATATTATTATTAAAGAATGAAAATATATTATAAAATATTAATTTGATTTTATACTATTTAATTGTATATTATAACCATCGATAACATTAAAAATGTAAGAATATAACTGACATTAAAAGTGAGAGGTAACGTCGTTTGATATGTAGAAAAGGGATAATAATTAACATCGGCATACTAAATAAAAATTGTATAATTGCTTTTTATTATAAATGAGAAAACATTTTACAGAATATATTATTATATAGAATATATAATAATTATAGTAAATATAAGTACAGTACTGGTTTGATTATATTAATATAGATAATAACTACTTAGATTATACTTAAGTTGTAGAGTTTGATAAATAATTTATAGTGCGTTTCAAATAAGAATAGGACTGAATTCGTGTGAACTTCACACTTTGGGCAGTACAGATGTGATCACGTGACCGACAAGTCTGTACCAAACCTAACCCGACTGAAGTTGCAGTTCTTGTAGTGACAGTCATAATCATAATCTTATTAGAAACGCATTGTCTTTAGGGAAGAGTAAAACGGTTGTCAATATTATTAATTTACAAAAATAGCAGAAATGCAAATGGTAATGTTTTCAAGTCAAGATCGTTATAAAATTAATATTATTGTACTTATTTTTTATGAGACAAAATGAATAATACATTCACTCATTGAAAATAATAATTTACCAATTTCTACTCAGATACCTACATATTAAGATGAAGTCTAAAGGCAAGATTTTAAATTCAATTTCAATATAAAACAAAAATAATATTTTAAAATAATAATCAAACCAGTGGTGTTTACTACAAAAAGCTTAGTAAATTCTAAAACCATCTACCAATGCTTATAACATCAAACTAAGTAACCAATTTACTAAGTAAGTAAGTATATAAAATTTACAGATATCTTAAATACAAAACCATCTATTTAACATCTATACTACAAGCCCCTGATATTTTATTATATTTTTCTAAAATATTATTATATATTATTCACATTTAAATAACTTCACATTCTAACATAGAACAATTTAACATTTTAACTTGATAATTTAATCTTAAAACTACTGTCTTAAATTTCTATCTTAATAAAAACCAATTAACAATGTTCATGAACATTGTGCCTTGGCAATAATAATATAACATTGGGTTATAATGTAACAAAATCAAACTAATAAGAGTAAAACACATGATAATATTATATTCTGTTTTTCTTTTAATGCATGAAACATGAAGTTTGAATAGATAAATCATTATTATTTTGAATATATTTACTAAATGTGTATGAAAGACAGTAGTAAGAAGACTACATTAAGAATTATTTATTATTATAGAAGAATATTTACAATCAAGTTTTAAAATCTAAATCAGGTCTCACATTATTACGAGCTTACACATTCTATAACTAACACCAAACACAGCAAATTAAACACAGCAATTTTATACAGTTATGCGTCTGTTGAAAATAAAGTACATTTCGAGTTTTCTAATTTATTATTGTTCTAAATATAATGAATAATTTTAATGTACAAGTATTTATTTACAAGATAATTACAATATCAAGTTCACGTATAGTCCTATACCTAGATAAGGTAGATGATGCCCGGACCAAGATTATATATATAAACAACAAACTTCAACTTTATATCTTTATTGAAATTTCATATATAAATTTATTATTAGAAGAATAATAATTGTATCATTATGAGGATTAGAATAAGGTATATAAAAGTTTACTATAATTTCATGGCAAAATGCGTGTTGTTACGAATCTAATGTGACAATAAGAAAACTATTATTTCTAAAAAAGCTTTCTTGTTCTTGTCAATCAAAATTTTATTTGTTTTGTAGACGATGTGAAAAGAGCTGTACTAAAATACAATATAATATAAAGTTACGTGAACTATAAGCATTTATATTGTACCAAAAATAATTTCTAATTGTTTAGCACTTAGTCTACTGGACCAATTATATTTGTTTTTTGCCTTTGCTGCCCGCAGCATTGCGATTCTATGGAATAAGCTATTAACTAGGTATATTTATATTACTATAGGTTATAATAATATACAACGTTATTATTATTATGGTTAAAGACATGCTCTGCATGCTTAAGTGCTATAATTTTATAAGTATTGCCTTTTCATTCCCGTTTTCTCACATCCAAATAATTATTTAAATTTTATTTTGGTGACTAGAACATTATGGAATAATAACTAAAAATTATTTAAAAAAAGAAATGAACAAACTTCAATAGTAATTACTCGTTATAATTTATTATTATCACCATAAGATGTCTGAAAAAACCGAAATAACGCGTGATACAAGCTAGATTTAAGCACAGATTTATAAAAATAGTCGTATTCGAAATCCATGACTATTTCCTATCACAAGATTTGTCCTTTTAAAGGAATGCCACGCGATTATCAGTCTTGCAAGCTTCGACTACGTCTTTGATATAGCATTTTGATAAGAAAAATCATCATTAGTGAATAAATAAATAATTCCGACATCATTTCCATCATACCATAGTTATACAATAATAATATATATTCTAGTTTATTTCAGTAGAAAAATAGTATTTCAATTTGCTTATCTACTATGTAAAAGCGGTTATCCAACTCAATTATAATATTGCAGATAATATAACAGCATAAGAACGGAATATTATGAGTTACGAATATAAATAAATACCTGTGAGTACATAAACTTTTTTTGTACTAATAATATTAATTATTATTAGCTTTTGTGTGTGGTTGAGTATTTAGATTTTTACTTGTGTTGTATTGTAATTTTACTTTGTGTTACATCGTCATATGTAGCAATTATTTTATAAGTAATTATTTATTGCAGCGTTTGATGTTTTTACCTTAGATCTATAACTGGCGCTACTCATGACCATGAACATAGACTTGTGAAAACCTGCGAGGTTTAGTTTAACTACAAAAATAACAACTTAACATTTAATGGGAAAACATGTTGTGATTTTAATATAATTTATAATTTCAGCTACAAGAATTATAATACATGAATATTATGATAAAAAAATTGAAAACAAATAAGGAGCACAGTTTTCGCAGTTATGTGTGTGATTTAAAAGTTTTATTGATGATGAATTAGTATAAAATCAACAATAAGACAACACTTCTTATATACTATAATAATTTATATAATATTATAACTATTATACCTTGTTATATAGCTACAATCTATACTTTTGTGCTCTCAAGCGGCATTCACCTGTGCTTGACAGGGAAATAATATTTCCATAAATATATATCATTGAAATTGAAACACCATTTGAATGAATAGATTGATAACAGCATTCATCAATATTGGTCATGAATTTTCAATGAGACTTATGTTCATCTGCACTAAAGTTTGAGAGCTCCTCAGTTTTCCCTCATCCCTGTGACGTACCTACTGCAACGTACCTATATGGGTACCTACGTCCAAGAAAGATAAGTGCGAACTTAAGAGCTCTCACTCTTTAGTGCAAACGAGCATTAATATAGAGGTATATTTTTAATTTCGTCCATCAGAAGTTAAGTTAAAGATAGAGTTATACTCCCTTACTAACATTGTATAGCGGAGGAATAGTTATTTATTGGTTTGTTTCTTTCTGTTGAGTTTGAAATGACCAAAGATAAAACAAGACAAAACACTGAGTAGCCATGCCACTGCCATGCAATGTTTATTGGTAAGGGGGTTATTGTTATCATTATTAGCTGATGCTACTAACTATGACTGATATTAAAACACCATCATCATTTTCTTTGCCTTTTCCATTTGTTATTAGTGGCAGCTCCCAATCTAACCTGTAGCAGTGAGCTACCTGAATTATACGAGCGACTGCCATCTGATCTCGCAACCCATAAGGGGCCAGTAACAGAAATGGTTAGACCAGGTGTCAGATTCTATCAGGCGTCTGACCAGCCGTAATGATTGCCATAGATGTTCTTATGACAACCGGGACCAACGCGGACGGCGTGCTCTCCGAGTCACGGAGCGATGGCATCGAAAACTCCACATAATTTACTAGATAAGTCATTGGTGCAGGGCCGAGGATTTTAAGATTGCGAAGCGCACATGCTACCGCTCGGCCACCATTGATCTCAGATTAAAACTAAAATTAAAGAGTTAGATGGGTATAGTAATATTATAGCTGGAATCATCTAACGCGAAAAATCATTTTTTATAACAATTTCCAAAATATCAACCATGTTTCAACTTTAATGATATTTATTTATAATACGAATATTTAATACTAATATTTATTCCTATAACTCCTTAAACTACAATATATTTGTAACTATACTTCGTTCAAATTCAAGACGGGATTTTTTAACTAATGAATAATCAGTATTTTGTATCTAATATAATAATTGTATCTATTATTAAAAGTATTAAAAACCAAAAAATGAAAAGGGTTAATTTCAATACTTCTTTTAGATTCTACTTAACAGGGAATTTCGAGACTTTCATTGTAATAATGTCGCATAAAACATTCATTCAAAGGTATTCATTCAATGTGTAAGGTATGTCATTATTTTGGTATTAAAATTATAACATGGTAAGTATCTAAAAAAGTAAAAATATATAAAATAAAATTAATAGTTTTCATAATATTGATAACACTGTTTGGCTTGATTTTTTTTTCTATGAGTAAATGACATATACCACTGAATTCATATTATAATAATATAAACCATTCAATAAAATAACATTCTGATCAGTTCTGACATGTATGTGGATCATTTAATTAGGATATAATTAACTTATTATGGTTAAGCGGCGTAAATTCGATACCGACCATAATAATTGAATTTTATTGCGTCTACCAGCCGGTGCTTTGAAGATCATTGATAGAAGTAGTTAACAGTTGTGGATGATTTTATTTATTTTAAATTTAAAAACCATTATTTTATAATAATTACTTATTAATTTTCCCGTTGTTATTTAAAATGCTTAAATACTACCAAATTTTTGTACTGTTGTAATTATTTTAATGTCTGTATTTTTATTTATTTTCTGTTTTTGTAAAAAACGTCAATAAAATCTAAAAATGTAAAACATCAAAAGAGATATGGAATGATTCAAACAATAAAATTAGTAGAACGCCTTAGCAAAGCAATTAGGCAAAATTGACAAAATATAAAAATATTGCTAGGAGATAAATAATTGAGAGAGATCTACTAAACGTAAATTTGTCATGTAGGTACAAAATTGTGCATAATGTGCGTTTCAATTATTGCCGCACCTAATTATTACAATCAGTGTAAAAATAAAAATTTCTTACACCATTTATCCAACTTACGTATAAAAGTTACAGTATTCTATAATAAAAACGTACACTGATTATGTTCAAGGTTACTAAACTTTTAGAAAACTTCGCACAAGACAACATCAAACTGTCAAAACGAAAAACGTACAAATAGAAATCGTATGCGTCGATATGCTGTGTCGCGCCGATCTCCCGCCGCAGCGCGCGTGGACGCGCTTCGCCGTCCATGGCTTGTGAAGTACAACCATTCTCTCGACCAGCTCGAGCCTACACCCCAGTGTGGTTGTAAATAAACGACACCGCGTTCTTATCCACCACAGGAGGCGACCGCCGCGTGATCGAAGGATGATTGTTATTATTATAATGCCAGGATTTCCTCGTTGACGTACTCGATGACTGCAACGCGATGGTTTCGTAATATCTCAACCTTCCACAACATTTTCTGCTCTTTATTATAGCGACAAAGCCCTTCCTGTATTTCTTATTGAAAAATGCGTACAAGATCGGGTTGATGCAAGAGTTTGACGATCCAAGCCATTGAGCTAGAGGCGTCACAACTGGGAACATTTCTTCCTCCCATTTCTGAACTGGTCCTCCAAGCTTTAACCTTGCGAATATAAGATACAACGGGAACCAGGATAGAACGAACAAGATGACAACAGCAACAAGCATTTTGACAACTTTGACTTTAGACTTCTGTTGCATTCGTTCCATTTGGGCGTCTTGAGTATCAGTAGGGATCGATCGTCTCCAAACTTTAATCCAGATGAGAATGTAGCACATGGTGATGAGGACCATGGGAAGGATGTAGCAGAAGATGAGGTTTCCGATGACAAAGTAAAGGACCTCGCTCAAAGGGTTCGGCCATACGTCCAGGCAGAGACGGACGTTAGGGCTCTCTTCAAACACGACCACCAGATCAAAGAAGAAAACCCAGGGCGTGGTGATGAGGATGGCAAATATCCAGATGAATACAATCATCATCCTGGCCCGGCGCTTGGTGATTTGACACTTCAACGGCCACCAGATGGCGAGGAATCTGAAACAATAGAAAGAACTGTTAAAACAATTTGGCCGGCTCAAGTTCTTTGAGAGATCAAGCGGGCATTTTATTAATGGGTATCATTTATTACTTCGAAGAGCTTAAATTTCGTTGGATAATTAATAAAACTAATTCCATTTTATGCCAGTTTTCTTTTCTGTTTTTTTTACATGCTTTTTAGAATAAAAACACCGCGGCTTAGTGTAGGCGAGGGGTTGATTAAATTAATCATTATTTAGGATTCTATAAAAAAGATTCGGCATGGAAAAAGTGGTGAATGAAATAGAGTATTCAAATTAATTATTATTTTACGTTCACAATATTGTTCGTGATTTCTAAGGAGTCTACATAATTATTCAATAGGTCTACGAAATCATTCACACAAATTTCGTTTTGTATGAATAAAATCATACCATCACCAAAAATCCGACTAGGTATAATTATTATTATGGATGATACAAGATAATATAAGATGTTAAACTGTTATGGGCATTATCATTCCTAAAAATCGGCAATTTGAAACAAATTAATTACATGGTAAATATAACGTCAATAAACGATACAAGATAAGATACAAACGATAAATACAACGTTTGATGTTCAATTCTAAACACTGTCATTTTAAGCAAAAAGATCACTCAAAACCAAAATGCTGCCATAATCGACAAGGTTATCTCCCAGTTAATAGCTGTAGACGGCAGATAGGATATAAATCCAGCGGAGGATAACGAGTTATCCAGTCTGTTGGGTTAATTGGATCTTGGGGTAAAAAACAAGGGTAAGTTAAAGACGAAGCCTTGTTGAACGGAATTCAAGCTACGAAGGTACTTCTGATTGAAATTGTAGATCGGAGTTTGACGAAGTTTAACAGAAAAAAAATTCTTTAAGGAAAATAACGGACATCATTTTCATGTTGACCTTAATTTATTTCTTCAATGATATTGAAAAAATATTAAAAACCACACTTTGACTACTTGTATGATAGATATGTAGACAAAGTTAGACAAAAAGTTAACCTACATAAACTGGAAAAATTATATAATGCAGCAAACATTACACGCAATTGTTAATATCCCATGCTAGTTGTAGTTGTTATGTTATAGGGAATCACAAATGTTTATCTAAACTTTAAAAACATTACAGTATAAGATATTAAACTAACTAAAAGTTTAACAAAGCCTGTGGCAAAGGTTTCAAAGTACATAAAGTTATCTAATGCTAACGGCTACAAAACAACAATAAGTGGACTACTTAACAACTTAGTTGTGTAAATTGGTACGCATCAGCCACAGGCAATGTTAATATTCAAAAACGTGTTCGAAAATTATTATAAATTAATTTACGCATAAAATAATCAAGAACTCTACTAGAACGCATTGTCACTGATCTAATGCCAGTTATACTTGTGCTAATACCGGAAATTCTTAGTTATATGAAGTTAAAAATTGTGATGGTGGTAACACATATTTTTCAGTGTATTTTATTTATTAGTTAAATCATTTCAATTGTTTTATCGACAACATAGTGAAACGAGCACTCCTCTTCAAGGATAATTTTATTGTACTGAATGACATGCAGGTTTGCATTAGGGTAGTACGGCAGATGAATATAACCCAGTACTGTTTTTTTATTATTAGGCATTTTTATTAATGGGCATTGGCTTTGAACCCTTTTCCAATCCGAGGCCGGATTATCTCAATGATGATGAAAATTAAGCTTTTTGATTCCTTAGGATACTTTCATCCCACCGCACAGATTTTTAATAATATACTATTACTGATATCAATAGAAAGGTTCTCAAGTGGCGACCACGAACCGGAAGACGCAGCGTAGGCCGGCCCCCCACTCGGTAGACCGATGATCTGGTGAAAGCAGCGGGGAGCCGATGGATGCAGGAGTTGAGCAGCCACTCAAGGTGGCACGCTCTGGGGGAAGCCTATGTTCAGCAGTGGACGTCTTCAGGCTGATGATGATATCAGTAATGTTGGTAGATAGTATTAAAAAATGACATAGAAATTCTCCAACAACAAACAATTCAACAACAACAACAACAACAACAATCAACAACAACAAACAACAATCAACTACAAACAACAACAATCAACAACAACAATCAACAACAACAACAACAACAAACAACAACAACAACAACAACAGCAACAACAACAACAACAATTCAACAACAAACAACAACAATTCAACAACAACAACAACAACAACAACAATCAACAACAATCAACAACAATTCAACAACAACAACAGCAACAACAACAACAACAACAACAACAACAATTCTTTTTTTGATCTGTGTGCAATCTCCCCGAAAATATAAATTTTAAGCTATTTTTATTTAAGCAGCGGCTCTTGAAGTTACTCTGTGATGTCATGAATATGTGTTTCGACTGAAAATCAGTTGTTAGTCAGGGTCTTTTGATCTTAATACAGGCTGAATCGGGACCTATATATTATCATGATGACGTCATCCAAAACTATAATACTTTTGTGTATAAATTATACATAAGTATTATTATTTATATCTGCTTTAGTTACAATAAAGTGTGCCTATCTATTAATCTTATACCAATCATTAATCAACGATTAATAAAAGCAAAAACAAACAAATGTTATTGAAATCAACCTTGCAAACTCAATCAATGACTGACAGTAATTACGATTAAATTACATATCAATGCCTGCTTAACTATGCAGGACTGTAATGACACTATCAAGGCCAGTAGAAACAGGTGAAAGTGATTTCATAGTCAAATTAGCTACAATTAATGCAGATAATGACAAGGTAAATTAGGATAATAAAACCAAAATTATTTTATACAAATAAACAAATAGACAAAGAAGAAAATAATTTAAATTAATTGTTTATAATGTTTTATTTCATTTCATGTATAATTCAAAACGTCAGTTATTGGTGGTTTTTGTAGAACTTTGCTAAATCAATGTATGTACATATATAAGCTATTGAACTTCTTCTCAATAAATTAAAATAAAATAGATCTTAAAACATCAAAGTATCTTTTTCAAAACTTTTGTGGGAGAAGAAGGATCAAAATTTTAATGCCTAAGTATGTTCAACGGAGGGCGCAAGAGGTTGATGGTGTGTGATATTCTTATTTTGAGTCTAAGTATCTATCCTAATATAAACCGATCATTTGTAGTTTAATTTTTTTTTTTCAGCAGTATGTAATTAAAAGCAATATTTTAAACTGCAATATGCCAAATGACAACTCGGCGACAACTTGATTCATTGCTCTTGTATCTCGCGATTACTTAGCATTAAATAAACAGGCATGCAAAGAGCTGTGTATACGAGTATAAGCCTGCCACTATAGGTGGACCGAAAATCTGATCAAAACTGCGAGGAGCCGAGCTCTGTGGCGGAGACCTATGTTCAGCAGTGGATGACTTGAGGCTGTTGATGATGATGAGTAAGATTTGAATATTATAATGGTTTTATAATAATAGCTAGCGGCCCACGATAACTCACAACCAAACAAACATACTGAGTGCCACGATTTTGCACAACTTATCAACCTACTTGTTTTCCCACGGCAACTCTTAAATTTTCCGGGATAAAAGTATCTTATGTTTTACATCACATCATCAGCCAGAAGACGTCCACTGTTGAACATAGGCCTCCCCCATAAAGTTATACTTTGGGGCTTTTATATTTTCTATAATTACCACGCCTGACAGGCAGCTTGATGATCGCAGTAGATTATAATGAAGACCGAGGAGAATGCCGCTTCCATTCTCTGTATAATTATTCTCTTAGCCGCCTTTTATAATACCCATGGGAAGCGATGGGGTGGTCCCAGCTCACACGGTGGACCATCTTACGTTTACCCCGGTTATAAGTAACATATGTGCAAAAATTCATCCATATTGGTTACAGTTAATTTCATATTAAAAAAACCTCCTTGTGCGTAATTTTTATAATTCAGAATAATGAACACCTCTCGACGTCCATAAATTGACATTAGCCACCTTTATTCAGGTTATTCTTCGTTCGATTGGCCTTTTCAAAATAAAATATCGGTGAATTAAAAATTTCGACACCTCAGAAATTGAAGATTAAACGGTGTCATCTTCCAACCAGTAATTCCCTACCATGTCACAGTTAATATCTTGAAGAACTCGTTTACTATTGTATGGAAGAATAGTCTTTCTTATTGCCACAAGGTTGATGAGTCGTTTAACTTTATATATGTGTCCTTAATATTTGGAAAGAGGCTATAATAATTTTGCTTTATTAAAATCTAATGAAACATTTTCTATTTTTGGTTATGAGGAATTATTTTTGTAATCCAGCCAGACTTCTTACTTTAGTGGCATATTAAAATAATTTATTCACAGGTGAGAGGAAAAGTCTGAGAGTAACTCGAAAACATTGGAAATAGAAAGTACCCACAGGTACTGTAAAGGACTGTTCCCGAACAAACTTTAACAACAAACCAAACCATCGCAGAGCGAGCGATGGTGACCGCGCGGTAGCATGTAGGCTTCGCAATTTTACGGCACCGGGTTCTATCCTCGGCCCTGCATCAATGACTTATCTAGTAAGTTATGTGCAGTTTTCGATGCCATCGTTCCATGCCTCGGCGAGCACGTTAAGCCGTCGGTCCCAGTTGTCATAAGAACATCTATAGCAATCATTGCGAGTAGTCAGAATCCTGATAGAATCTGACGCCTGATCTAATCCCTGTAACTGGTTCCTTATAGGTTCCGAGGTCAGATGGCAGTCGTTCGTGTAATTCTGGTAGTTCGCTGCTACAGGTTAGATTGGGAGCCGACCCCAATAACAAATAGGAAAAAGACAAAGAGGATGATGATTAACAACAAACCAAAGAACCGTTTTAAACAAAAAAATAAACAAATAAATAGATTATTCTTAACTTATATTTCTTATCCAAAACAGAATATTGGTTAAGAAATCACAAAACAGATACAGATAAACAGTGTTTCATATTTGATAAATAACACACAGTTTTAAACACAACAAAACACGTATTTAAATGAAACAGCCAACTTTGCCTCATAATTTATAACAAAACCATAAATAAGATTACCAATTAGGTAATTTCCAACTAAAGGTTAACCTCGGAGTGCTTTTTTTAACCTAAAATAATCGAACACTGAATTCTGAGCTCCTGGTCTCTACCTATTACCAATCTATTTGAAAATTAAATAAGCATAAAATTATCATAATATAGGTAATTTAAAAACCGTAAGCTATTAAAATGATAGCTGATAATAGAAATTCCAGCTGTGGGCGTGGGCGTAAGCTAAGATCACCCACGATTCATTGAGGAAAAAGTCTGATTTATGCCAAGTTCTGCTTTAGATGTCGGAGGAAAAATATTTCTGCCACTGGTAATCCCCTAAGACTTTGGGTTTTGTCTTGTAAGATTACAGACATGTAATCTTTCACTGGCCTCTAGGTATGTGGAATGTTGCCACAGTAAAAATATAATAGTGTTAGGTTCTTACGGGTTTTGTTTCGAACTCAGATACAGGCGAGAACC
Organism: Ennomos quercinarius; assembly: GCA_910589525.2. Taxonomy (NCBI): domain Eukaryota; kingdom Metazoa; phylum Arthropoda; class Insecta; order Lepidoptera; family Geometridae; genus Ennomos; species Ennomos quercinarius. Next base: position 835,523 of record OU342496.1, read on the forward strand.
TTCCCATTCATGGCTCGCAATTCTATGGTGAGCTCTTCACTTTTTGATGGTTCTTACTGTAAAACTCGAATGAAGCATTAGATGTACCAAAGTCAAAGATCAGCATAACTGACTGACTTATTAGGCTACTGGAGTGGAAGGCTGTGAACTGGAAGAAGTAAGTGGGCCGCTCGGCGACGCATGGAGCGACGACATACGCAAGGTGGCAGCTGGTAGTAGGTTACCTACGAAGAGTAAAACTGAAGACCATGCTCAGTTCTACTATAGATGTATATCTGTTATCCCTGCTCCCTACTAAATTAATAAAGTAGTCTTATGCTACGTGATGTATTACATAGCAAATCAAGCGTGCGACCCTCCTGATGGACAGAGATCACCGTAGCCTATGGACATTTGGTAAAAGCTTGGTATAGCTGACTATTCTGACAGACAGCTGCTCTATACGTTGTATGGAGTCATGAGGCTGAACTTGATACTTGGGTGCTCCGTTCCAATGGCGCAGAGCAGTAGTACCTCCGTCTTCAGCATGTTTCTTTGTTTATTTGTATGGTTCTCATGCCAAAATTCATGTGGATAAGCTAATTTACATGAAATTTTGCATACAGATTGCTTACAGGACAGATCAAAAAAGGATGCGTTCATGTCATAAGCCAGTTCACTTTTACTTTGACATGAACAGTATTTTACAAGAATTAGTTTTAGTTCAACTATTTCCATACTGCTTCGCGAAGACCCGCCTTTTCTTACTGAACTATAATTATCCTGTGACACGGGTTCTAGCTACAGTTTATATTACGTAACTCGCCGCCATTTATCCGTACTTGCATTCATTTGTCAAGTGCGTGTTTATTTGTGGAAAATTATTGGGCAGGGTCATTGACTCGAAACACGTCTGGAAACAAAGAAGCAACAAATATTAGTATTGTTATCTTCATTTGTTAGGTACAGTATACTGTTTCCTTAATTTTAGGTGACGTAGTGGTCACAATACTGCCAATGTCTTCCCACTAATGGGATACGAGCCTCAGCCTTCTCACACACACAGAGAGAGAGAGAGTGTGTAGGTAGTAACATATTTAGTAATCTGTGGTGTAGGCCATAATCCATCGAGTTGGCAAAGTGTCGGTTGGTAAATGACATATATTTTCTTTGTGATATTTGAACATTCCGGTTTCCTCACGATGTTTTATTTCACCGTTGTTAGAGCGACTGTAAATTCTGCACATACCTAACTTGAAAAGTCATTGATGTGGGGCCGAGTGGGATTCGTTACAGGGTGCATAAATTCGAAAAAAGCACGGGCTACCTCTGCGCCACACAATATATCTCTTTGCCTTTTCCCATTTGTTATTGGGGTCGGCTCCCAAACTAACCTGTAGCGGCGAGCTACCAGAATTACACGAGTGACTGCCATCTGACCTCTCAACTCATAAGGGACTAGTAACAGGGATGGTTAAACCAGGCGTCCGATTCTATCACGCGTCTGACTACCCGTACTATTGCCATAGATGTTCTTATGACAACCGGACCGCCGGTTTAACGTGCTCTCCGAGGGACGGAGCGATGGCATCCAAAACTGCACATAACTTACTAGATAAGTCATTGGTGCAGGGCCGAGGACTGCACACAATATTCTTTTGATTTATTGTACATAATCAAAGTACTATCCTGTATTTTAATTATAAAGACGGAGGAATCATCACCAATAATCTCCCAAGGTGGAGAGGAATTGCGGGAAAAATGTTAATGTTATTATTTCGTTATTTTTGTGATTGATTGTTCGTTTAACTTAACCTACTATTACATCAACACAGTTATAAAAACAAATATCAGCTCAATCTCATAAATCAAGTCAATTACATATTTTCGTCTATAATTTGGCAACGAATAAGGTGTTTTACGATATCTCAAAAACGCTTTTCAACGCGTTAACCTGTCAATGTGGCGCTACTTTCCATCTGCCAGAATGACATTGACATGAAATTGGTGCACTTACGTCATAATTGTGACTCTGACAAGATTAACGATGTCAATATGTTAAGCTCAACGTTTCTTATTTCGAAGAGCGTAGAGATGAAGATGGTATGCGTTTTATTTCGGTAAAGATATGGGTAAGTCTGTACACCTGTCAATATTGATGTTATTTTCAGTGGCATGCTACCACTTTCGGCTAAACGTTCCGTGAGGTCAACTTGTGATGTATTAAACGATCACTATTCCTTTTTGTATTACAAAACGTAATTGCACATAAAATTTTATATTCGAGAAAATGAAGTAATTTACATAAAAACTTATGTTTATCGAGTGTAATGATGATGATGAAACAGTTGATGAACTTGTAGAGTTTTGACAAGTGACACTTGTAGCTTGTTAACATTTTTCAGTTTCTCGGTAACCTACTTCAACGAAAGAATTAACGAAAGAATTATTTGTGAGCGTCATGATTTATATTAATTTTAAATACTTATAATCATTATTATCCACGTTTCAACTTCTTTAAATTTCATTTAAACTTATTAAGCTTTAATACTGATGCCTACCTAATTTACACTTTTTATCTTTGGATCTCCAACAGATGTAGCACCACATTTTGTTTCATGGAATGTACTGGTTAAAAAATAGATGAAATTATCATCAAGAATAACCCACTATTCATCTTTCGTATAAATTGAAGCATTTTATAAATTGCATAAATAATGTGAGAACATTTACGTACATCAAAAATTAATTTGATTATTACCCCCATAAGGCCACCCAGATTACCTACGGCCATAATCATCGTTTGACATTTTGGCTTGGTAACCATATATCACTTTTTCTTTCAATTATATTGCTTATCTTAAATCTCGATACCTTTTAATTATTACAAAACGGTAAGTGTTGAATTAATTATACTCCAGAAATCAAGAGGTCAACACCTCTTGATTTGACCAAAACAGAGTCGTATGTATTTGAGATAAGAATCACCTTGATGGTAAGTTTAAGTTGGTCACCAATTAAATTTTACAGCGGTAGCATAAACGTGATTATTGGATTCGATGTGGGGGTTAAAATATTAATATACATCTGACAGGATATTAATATTGGTTATGTGGGTTATGTTTAGTAGCACTAAGGAAGGTTCTCAAATGCTGACCACGAACCGGAATATGCAGCGTAGGGCAGCCCCGCAAAGGTTGACCGACGACTTGGTCAGAACCGTTGCATGCAGCCTGCAGGAGCACAAAATGGCGTTTTATGGGAAAGGCCTATGTTGAGCAGTAGACGTTTTTAGGCTGTTGATGATGATGATGACAATTTAAGTATTTTACTTGGACTCAGGTTAAATTTTAGCCTTACTATAGAATGCCGTGCTCAGTGCAGTGTCACGCGAAACTATATTAATTTAGAGTTCCGAGTGATACTGCAATCTGTTATGGGCAGCCGTGACGCTTATCAGGTGAACGACTAGCTCGTCACATGATTATTTAACATTTAAAAAAATATGTATTTATGCGGAAATCACTGAACGTCATACGTCATCAGCTCAATACGTTCCTTGTGCTGAAATACGGGCCTTTTCTCACATAGAGAGATTGCAGGCTATAGTCCGCCACGCTGGACAAGTGCAGGTTGGTGGATGACACATGTTCTCGAATGTCGTGAATAGTTGTGATACTTATGCAGGTTTCCTCACGGTGTTTTCCATCACCGTTGTAAGAACGAGTACCAAATCCGTTCATAACTAGAAAAGTCATTGGCCCGAGAGGGATTCAAACCAGGATTGGTTTGAAAGTCGGACGAGCTACTGCCGAGCCACACCCGCCATTAAAGACACTTTTTTGGCGGAAAATTATGTGGCCCTTGCAGGATAATCTGATCATTATTATTGAAGTTGAAACCGCGGGAAGCATATAAATTATTTTTCTTTTAGAAATAATTGGGTTAGTATTGTGTCATGTAGTGTAATGTTGTGTTGTGTGTCATGAATGTATTTTCTTTCTTTCTTTCTTTCTTTCTAATTTTAGTGAAAAATTGAACAGTCTTGATTAAATTAATTGCCCCAGCTTTATCTTAAAAGACGGCGTTCCACACATTTTCTAACATAAAAGAGAAAGCTTTTACTCCTCATGCGTTAATGTTAATAATTTGAAACAAGTAACTTAATGAACAAGAGCATTACGGGGCTTATGGAGCTCGACTTAGCTTCATATTTCATCTTTTCCGTAGCTTTTTGTTGTACTAGCTGCGCCCCACGGTTTCACTTGCTGATAAAAAGTACTACTAAGTTTTAAACCAGCGTATAAACGTATAATTTCCTATCCTATAATTTAATTCATATCCATGCCGCTTTTGCGGCGTGAAGAGAGAAAAAACCCACGAACCAACTTTCGCATTTATAATTATTAGTGTGTAATGTGATGTAATTAGTGTGATAGTGTGGAAGGTGATAGTGTTATTAGTGTAATGACTAGAGGCGTCTCGTATAGTTACACCCACGACTTACCCGATTCCTATGCGTCCCGACATGCTCTAGACAAGTTTCTATATAATCCTTCAGCCCAAACCGCTGGACGTATAGTTTTCAAGGAAGACGGCTTCCTTTTATAACGTAAGCGCGTGCTATGAAAGGATTTTTGAAAGTTTAACCCCTAAGTGGGTGAAAAGGGTAAAAAAACGTTTGGATGAAAAACCTATATTTCGTGATGTATCGTTTTGAAACTTAACACATACAAACAAGTATAAAGTTAAAGAAATTACACTTTTTAGTTTTTCAAAATTCGACACAAAAGGGGTAAAAAAATTATTAGTATGCAAATTTAAAAAAAAATTACTATGTCATTTTGAAATTCGGAATGTGTAAAAATCATATAAATAGACACGGGTTGCGGCGTTTCTTGAATTTCATCCCTTGAGGGGTTAAAAAATACAGGATAAAGTCCCATCGTAAGACGCTCGCACGGCTTAAGCGCTGAAGCGAAAATCTTGAAATTTCGAAGATACGTTCATTACATAGTGTATGGTTGCAATAAAATGGAATTCATGAAAATTCAGCCCTTAAAGAGGTGGAAAGGGTAAAAAGTCTGTATGTAAAATCCTTTATTCTTTAACATAGGCTATCGTTTTTAAACTTGGACCATACAAATGAGGTAACATGAATTAGGTTTTCTTTGTTATTTGGAATTAAACCACTAAATCAGTGGTTGAGCTTTGATTAATTTTTTTATAGTAATGTATTCAAACTTGGATTTTTCCTTCGGTATAAAAATGTTACTTTAAATTTGTTTTGAGAGGTATCACTTACGTGGTTTAAAAAAGAAACGAAACTTTTTATTTTAAATTATAGTGATGAAAATTGGCATTGTATATACTTTTTAAGACATAATCGTGCTACAGTAATACTTTTTGCTAGGGTTGATTTGAAGGGGTAAAAAGGGAAGGAAGTTTTGCTTCTTTGGGCCATTTAAGATTAAAAGGATTTAAAAGTAACCTTTTTAGTTAGATACCTATAGTACTTTTTAAATGCCTCCCAAAAAAGTTTAGTTAAGGTAATTTTATATAATAATAAATATAAACGGTTCGTGAAGGATAGTCCACACGGGCGGAGCCGCGGGGTAGAAGCTGGTATAAGATAAACGGTTGACGGACGGTTGATAAATTTTTATGCATACGTCTATATTCGACTGGTTATATTTTAAAAATGTTTTGTAATTCAAGAAAACAAGTAAACTCAGCTCAAAAAGGAATTAAAAACACTTCATTACCATAATTATAGGGCCAATGCGAAGAATGAAACTAAAGGGCATCATAACAGTTTGAATGTAAGAGAAATGATTTATTGAACACTCAACGGAAAAAAGGCTTCAATTGAGTAACCGTGACTCAATGCAACTGCAGGTGTGAATGGGGCTTAATTATTGAATTGAGAAGAAATTAATGGAGTTTAAATCTCTTTTTAAAAATCAACTGTGTTTTCAATACCCATAATTATATTTGAGTCTATATGCGCTTACTGATACCTATTTCTGCTTCAGAGATTACGTAGATAGGTATGTACATGGTACAGAGTTTTCGTGTGATGAAAATAATTACCTAATTACTTATTATTTATTATTATCAGCCTGTATTTTCCCACTGCTGGGCAAAGGCCTCCTTACCTTCTTTCCATTTCTCACGGTTTTGAGCTGTTAGGGGCCAGTCTAATTGGTGGGAGTCGAGCTCGTCACGCCATCGCCTTCTTGGTCTGCCGCGTTGCCTTCTACCATTGCCAGGGGCCCATTCGGTGGTTATTCTGGCCCAAAGTTCGTCATGCATGCGAACGACGTGACCATTACTTACTTTATTATTTCTAAGCTTCAGTTTTTTATCCTCATACATTTCTATTGTAATCAGCTAAGTGCACAAAATGGCTTTCATACCACTATAATTCTGATGAAACATGGATTAATTAAAAGATGATGTGCAATGCGTAGGCACCAATACTATGGATTTTATATAGAAGTGTTGTGGTTTTTGAAAATAACCCCAACCTTAGGGTAGGTTACAAATTCACAAAATGTTTGAACATTGGTAAGAAGATACATATGTATATAGATATAGGTAAAAGTAAGAGAAGGTAACCATTGGCCAAGACGTCTAACCGACGTTTTGACCATTGGTTACCTTAACTACAGATCGAAAGACCCAGCTTTAGTTCCATGGGATAGTATATTCAACGTTAAAGTCAATGATATAAATAAAAGTTATGGCCAAGAGTATTAATAAAACACTTTTAAAGAAAAACTAACAGGATTCAGTTGGTTAAAAATGAAAATAAAACATATGAAAAAACAATCCCAAAAGTAAACCATACCATATTTAATGTCACTCATTAAATTAATTATGCCAACCAATTAGACAAAGTGACATTAGACATGGTCGTCGATATCACATATCAGTTGCGTAATGTTGATCGCGAAATTCAAGTACAAAAACAACTTTATATCGACTACTGTACGACTGTGTACGTGCTATACACACTGTTGCATATTCTTCCACGGTCAAAAAAGTGTCGTGCCGTTTAGCCAATATCTGGGCCATAATTTAACTGCTTATAAAAAGTGCAAGCCCGACTTGCAACCCATCAGTCGGGACTCAGCAGTGAGAGAAATATTAACAATGCAAAAAATCGTAAGTACTCCATAAATCAAGATGACCAGAATGTAGTCAGAGATGACGAAATTGGCAGGCTGGTTGTTAAAGGAAAATTTGTCATTGCCGGCGAGATTTATGTGTATACTCCGAGTTCAGTTGTTGCTAAAAATAAACTTGGGACACAAAAAGCGAGTCTTAAAATATTATATCAACACATACGACTCGCAGCATTTAATGTATGATGCAATAAAAACAATCGAACTACAAAAACAATAGACCATACGTTAGGATGCGATATAATTTGGTATATGCTTTATATTACTTATTTCGGTAGGCATCATATTTTAAATCTTATTTATTATTATAACCGTTATTAATTGTGTGCAGGAGTTTCGAGGATTAATATATGTAACTGTGTTTCAGATTATCATCAGCGCCATCTTGGCTTACGCTGTGGCGTCACCAGCTCTCTTCATCGCAGACCACGAGCTGCACTATCCCCTACTCTCCAAGTCCACCATTACCCATAGCAACCAGCTCGTCGATCACGGAAGCACCTACGTCCACGCACCCATCGTCCCCGTCGTCCACGAAATTTCTTCGAAGAAGTCTACCCTTACGAAGGCAAGCCAAGTTGTCAACCACGGAGGCACTGCAGTGTTGCATGCTCCTGCGTACGAAGAATATCATCCATTTGCCTACAGCCATGTTGTACCCTCAAAGATGACAGTGACTAAGAGTAACCAAGTCGTGGACCATGGAAGCACAACCTTGATCCACGCTCCGGTGGTACCAGTGGTACATTCCCCTGTGGTACACTCTTCTGTGTACTACCACTCTTCCCCAGTAGTGTCGGTAAAATCAGGAGCTTCTGCAACTTCTCACCATAGCTCAACGGTGCATGAGACTGTGCCAGTTGTTAACCATCTGCCATTGTATGCTCTTCACCATTGATTTTGTCAAGTTTTGTTTTCGTTATTAAAGTATTATTTTGAAAATAGTTGATCATTTTATTTAAATTATTTGTAAGTGTATTTTATACGTATTTTATTTTGGTACATACATACATTATCAATTATACAATATTTAATTTAGTGAACAGCTTTACCTACTCTTAGAATAATAATTTTGTATGTTATGATATTGTTATGAATTTTTACTGATAAATAAATAATAACGTAGAACAAGAAAATAATAGGTAGATCCTGAGTAAAACATATTGACGAGTAATATGGAAATAATATTATTGACTTAATATTATTTTAGTATTGACTAGCATTTTTCTTTGATCTAGGTTATAAAACCAAGCGACATATTTTTTTAAAGAAATGTTTACATAAAGCGTTACCAAAGCTCAAAACAATACCAGTTCTAAGAGTTATAAAAAGATCGACCAAAGAAATTATTATTTATGTGTATAAACACAAATACAAACATAGTACACAAAAACACGCTACACTACCATACAAAGTCCTTTTTGAACTTTTGTTTCTTATTGTTACACTTTTAATAGGTTTTTATATTACGTTAGTCAAATAAGTTTACTAAACCTTTTAGATATTTACTGAATCAGGATCATACGTTTTTGTATGTTTGACTGAAATACTTCGGCATAACATACTTCAATACACATAAATTCTGAGCTAATAAAATCATTTCACATTTATTTTATGGTTCTGGAATGTCAGAATCTTCAGATAAAAGTGATAAAAAGATAGTTTATGCTTTATGGGTATAGTAGCGCTCATAGCGAAGCTAGACTAGCCGTTTCTAACCGATCGGTAAAGTTAAGCATCGTTTGCTGCGGTCAGTACTCTGATGGGTGACCGCTACAGCAAAATGTGGTATTTACAACTGAGTGCTACCGTGCTTCGGAGGGCGCGTTAAGCCGTCGCCGTCGGTCCCGGCTGTTGTCGTAAGACAATAGTCGTTAAGCCAAGTCAGAAGCCTTTGGGTGGTCTAAAAATTCTGACACCAGGGCTGACCACTTGTCTACACGAGAAGAAGAAGAACGGGTATCTACTATTATAATGACCATGCAATTTCACTAACCATTTAGATTCACTGATGAGATTGCAGAATCATTTTCTCTAATACTATCAACATAGAAATTATGATTAAGATGTTCGATGTTAGTTGTGGAGTTGATTTTATTTTGTTAAATATAATCCACCAACTTTTAAGAATATCAAGATTCTTGTACAGAGCGAACTCAATAGTTTTAAAGAGTTAGGTATGATTTATAGCGGTATCCCCCTGCTTGGCGTAATCAAGAGATTAACTTGTTAGTAAAGAAAAAAGTCACGAACGGGACCCGAACCCCAACGCCGTGGTTTGGTTAAGAGGGCCATTTTGGTATTTGAAAATGTTATTGCTTTCACTCTGCTATCTGCACGTATGATAAAGAAAATAGAGGCCGTGAGTGAATTTACCTAGATTTTAGCGTTTCGGGTGAAAACGGTTTTCAACCCTCTAAATCTTAGCAAAACCATTTACTTTGATTTCAATCGTTTGGATAGAGTACAGTCTATGTTGGTACGTCTTGATTTTTTGAAAGTATATTTCGTTTTCTAAGTACTTACGACTTCTTTTCTTCGTCATAATTTTGAAGCCAAAAATGCGTAAGTTTGGGTGGGTATACCTAACTATAAAGATATTTAGAAAACTTAAAAAAAAATGACGTGCGAGCATAGTTTTTTCTTGCATCGACAATTATAAAGAAAATCATTGAAATCAGATAATATTTAGGGGTAGAAAAACGTTAGCGCTTTTTGTATGGACAAAAGGAGGATAGTGTAATGAGGGTTAACGCGATAATTATTATGTTTTCACATTTTTTTATCTATGTAATCGAATGACGTGACGCTAGTCGTTCACCTGGTGGTAAGCATCACGGCCACCCATAACAGATTGCAGTATCACTCGGAACTCAATTAAAGTTTCGCGTGACACTGCGCACTGCGCACGTCATCCTGAGACATCCCACAGTCTAGAAAAGGTTTCTAGACTGTGAGATCAGTTCATAAGTCTCATTTGCCCAGTAATGTCACTAGCTACTATGCCCTTCGGACTGGAATACAGTAGTGCTTGCACACTGCTTGGCGGCAGAATAACTGGCAAAACGGTGGTACCTACCTACCTAGACGAACTTTGCAGAAAAGTCTTACCACCTAGTAAAATTACACCTATTATAATTCCGTAAATGGGATTCCTCATAAGTATTTCAAAACCTAACAATCCTATGTCTTAACTAATCGACAAGTTAAAGTAACTTGTAACCAGTAATTACTTACTGTTGATAAGTACATGAACTTGGCATTTAAGTACAATGGAGGTTTAGCAACGCATTGCGCAGACGCACTTTAACTAATACCATCGAACGCTCAACTCATAATTAGAGCACCTTGTTACAATATCTATATTTCAAACATGATCAACTTTATAAGAAATTTTAAGCATGTTTATTGCGATAAAGTTCTATGATTACATTTTTGTAAAAGTAACAATGGGTGTGTCAAATCTCTGGGTGTTAGTAAAATGTTGTCCACTTTATCGTTGTTCTCATCTCCCAAGCTTTTAACTTTCAACTTATATTTTGCAATTTTATAATTCTAAAGGGATTGGATTAAGAAATGTTTTTAGTTATTTAGATTAACGTTAGACCACCAGCTTGGCAGATGGTAAGCGATCGGTCGCCGAAGATGGAGCACGTGAATCTAGGAGGTATATTACTCGGGTCACCTGGCCATGAACACTTACTATACTTGAGGTTATAAGGAAACACAGATGATGGCAACGAGTTCCATTCCTTAGCAATAGGTACAACATAAGAACTAAAGTGACCGATATAGCTCTTAGAACTAGCAAGTTGAAATGGCAATGGGCAGGCCACATCGCTCGTAGAACTGACAACCAATCGGGAAGAAAGGTTCTCGAGTGGTGACTACGGAAGACGCAGCGTAGGCCAGCCCCCCACTCGGTGGACCGACGATCTGGTGAAAGCCGCGGGGAGCCGATGGATGCAAGCGGCGAGCAGCCGCTCAAAGTGGCGCTCTCTGAGGGAGGCCTATGTTCAGCAGTGCACGTCTTAAGGCTGTTGATGATAATGATGATAATGAGGTACAATATATGTCATACAATGTTTATTTTAATATTTTGGTTTAATAAATAGGTATACATGTATTACAGGCATATACTGGGTGGCGCAAAAGTAAAGACCCTATTTGGTTCAGCTATAACATTTTTTCTAAATTAGAAAACTAGATTTAGGTTTTTTTAAATGTATATTTGTGCCATTAAATTTCGTACCATTAGGATTTAAAGATGATGTCTTTTAAATGGTGACCTCCAGAGTTGATACACATTTGAGCCCTATTTATGACATTTTGCATAACTTGCCGTAACACTTCCTGCGATATGTTCGTTATTTCTTGACGAATGTTTTCTTTTAGAGCTGCGAGAGTCTGTGGCTTGTTCACATACACCCGAGATTTCAAAAAACCCCAAAGAAAGAAGTCTGGACTGGTCAGATCGGGTGATCTTGCAGGCCAAGGCAAATCGCCAAAACGAGAGATAACTCGGCTTGGAAAAGCGTCCCTCACTAAGTCCATAGTGTCGCGCGCTGTGTGTGCCGTAGCGCCGTCTTGTTGAAACCAGATGTGCTCCAGCCCCAATTCGTCCAAACTGGGTATCAAAAACTCACGTAACATGGTTCTGTAGCGTTCTCCAGTGACAGTTATCGCATTGCCTCCAGCGTCTTCGAAAAAATAGGGTCCGATCACTCTGTCAACACAGATGCCACACCATACAGTAACTTTTAGTGGGTGTAGAGGTGTTTCTTGAATAATGCGCGGATTATCAGTGCCCCAGAACCGAGTATTCTGCTTATTGACATGCCCTGAGAGATGGAAATGCGCTTCGTCACTCATAACCAATTTTGAAGGAAAATCATCCTCTTCAAGGTTGAGGTTTATGACGCGCTGGCAGTAATCTAGACGAGCTCGTTGGTCAGCAGGCAGCAGTTGATGAGTCATTTGAGTTTTATACGGGAACATCTTTAAGTCTTTCACCAAAATACGCTGCAGGGTCCGTCTGGAAATGCCCAATTGCGTGGCACGTCGCCTCGTTGATGTTTCTGGACACTCTTCCACATCTTCGCGCACAGCATCGATATTTTCAGCTGAACGGCCTGTTCTTGGTCTCCCAGACTTAGGTCTATCCAATGTTGAGCCAGTTGCTTCAAGGCGTGTGGCAAAGCGTTGAATTGTGCGACCAATCGGTGCCGGACGGTGGGGAAATCGTCGACGAAATTCACGTTGTGTTCTTATCACTGATGAATTATTCCGTAAGAACATTGACACAATTATTCCACGTTCTTGGGGAGTAAAACGGTCCATGTTTATTTTCAGTGTATTTTACATTTGTTCACTACACAATTTTCAACAACAGAATGACAGAAAATGTCATATAAAAAAAATAAAAGTATTTTCTTTAGTGCCAGTACTTTTGCGCCACCCAGTATAATATAATACTATACTAGTTACAGGTATATAGGTCGACTATTACATATGTAAAATAGAGTTTTTAACCATTACTAATAAATCGTATATTATTTTCCTATTTTTATCTGCTTTACCCAAAAAACCTTTGAACGAACTCCCCACACTGGTCCCCCGAAAGTTTAAAAAATATTTTTTCATTAGCAAAAATAATATTATACATAAACCATCAACCACCTAATAAAATCCATAAATATAAATCAGTGCCCTTGTTTAAAATTATTTTAATTAACAATAAAAATAAACAGGTTCATAAATATCGTAAAACTGACAAATTGATACCTACCACATAAGATAAACTACATATTTTATACAATACCTAAATATACATACTTTTATTAGGTACCTATCTACATAAACTTTTATACTCAACTGATACGCGGGCAAAGTCACGTGCTACCCTTAGTAATACATAAATAACTTTAACATAACATCTTCAGTTGCTTATTATGCCTTTTTAAACTTAATGGCATTAATGAAGTCCTTATAAGAGTCATCAAATTGCACATAACTTATTGCATACAATATCTTCAACAGTAGTACTTACGTTATGTAAGTGAACTTGACTTCAACCTAAATACATAAGTTGTGTACTCGTTCTGCTTATTTATTTATTTATTCGTTAACTTGTACTCGTGATACGCGAGTAATTGTGAGCTGCGAAGAGTGAAAGCTTTCGTAGATGCGGCATTTTGAGAAGTCAGCACTGATGAAGCGTGCTCCGAAGAGAGACCGTCTATGGCTAAAAAATATTTTGCTTATAATAATTATTATTTTTGAGTAAAACTTACATACGTTAACTCAGTGATTAAAAATAATCATCATCAATGATAGCATCTGTACCCGCCTGCAACAGATGCTATTATTGAATTGACACATAACTATCTGTAGTCATAAAGTCTGTAATCAGCCTAAAAACTGTTCATTCACATTTCATGTTTATGCCTGACTATTGGTAACCTGTTAATTGCTTTGTTTGTCACCTGTACGTTTTTAGTTTTATGTCTTTATGTAATGCTGTTGATTACCTTATGAATAATAAATAAATAAATAATCATGATTTAAAAACGTGAAGGATCACGTCAAAAAAGCTTTTTGTACAAAAGTTACACACAGAAAACAGAAACCATTGATTGGGTATAAATTGTTGTTTTATTTGTTGAAGTACCGTAGATTCAACCAGATTGGACACGAGTTGAACATGAAATACACTGTGAGTTAAATGCCGCATCCACCAAAGCTCTCACCTACCTTGTATAATGTATACAGCATTCAAGTACATTCATTCATTGTCAGATTTCGGCGGTCAGGGGTATAAAACCCAAGAGTCCTACCACAGGTCGTTAGATACCACGGTCCCCTTGAGACGAACACCAGCTTTTTGAACATACTTTGTTTATAAAAAGCATAATCACCAATTCATCATGCAGAGCTTCGTAAGTTTTTTTTTTGTGAAAAGTGATTTTGAGTGACAGTGATGCAAAATATTGATCGGTCAAAATTGTGACCAAAATAATTAGCTGGGTAGTTGTTGATTAACTACTGTGCAAACACAAAAACTCCCTGAAATTTTTTTTTTTAATTAAGAAAGATTTACAGTTGTTGGATCAATATGATATTCGTATTTGAATAATTGTACAATTATGTTTGTTTTCTAATTCGATGACGACTTTTTATGTAGATTAAGGTGTTTATATCTCAATATAAGTAAAATTACTACTAAATGTAAAAAAATAACCAGCCAAGTGCGAGTCGGACTCGCGCACGAAGGGTTCCGTACCATTATTTACAAAACGAGCAAAAAAATATCATGTTTGTTGTATGGGAGCCCCTTTAAATAATTATTTTATTCTGTTGTTTAGTATTATTTGTTATAGCGGCAACAGAAATACATCATCTGTGAAAATTTCAACTGTTTAACTATCACAGTTTATGAGATACAAGCCTGATGACAGACGGAAAGACAGACAGACGGACGGAAAACATAGCCTTAGTAATAGGGTACATTTTACCTTTTGGGTACGGAACCCTAGAAAGATCGTTCAAATGAAAGCCACTTCCGGGAGAAATTTTTACGTAGGTGCAAGAACAACAGTAAAATATTTTACTACCTAACTAGTAAAGTGGTTTGTTATTCCAAGGAGTTTAGGAAACCATCTCATTAACCTATTCAAGTTTCACCCACTTTGAAAAAGTTCATTGTTTTTGTTGGGGCATTCAATTCGGAGTTGTTTTTACTTTTGCTAAAGGTTACCGTAATTTTGAATAGATAATATTCGCCTTAATAATAAAAATAATTTGTATTGTATTTCATTATATTTCATCGTACTATATTAGACCAGTGGTTCAGAGACACTGCTTAAAAATAGCTTTGACAATAATATTTTACCGAAACAAATAGGTATTTTAAGGGTAAGCAAAGGTAAAGAATAACATCAAAAAGATCAACTCAAAGGGTAACATTTTAAGGTCCCGTCGAGATTGTATTACGTTTTATGAATCTAAGACATACCCACCTGGGATATGAATTTGGAATGTTATAAAAATTCGTGAGCGAAAAGAATGGAGCGAGTAGAATCTTATATTTTGAAAAAAAAAAAACACTTAGCACTTTACTATGGCAAGCAATACAATATTCTTTTTATAAAGAACAACACAACTAGCAATAATTTTTTTTTAAATTTTGGATGAATGAGATTGTCTAAAAGGATTTTGATAGAAATAAGAAGGAGCCTAGTCAACAACAAAATTAAAAAGAAATAGACATCACTAAATTGAAGTTAATTTTAAATATACACTGCAGCATTAACTAATTGATTTCAAGACTGCCTTTCTTTCTAGATTGCCTTCGCCGCCATCTTGGCCTGCGCCGCCGCCGCTCCCGGGCTTCTACTTGCCCATGAGACTCCCGTGGTTCACGCCGTCCATGCGGCCCCGCTCGTCCACGCAACGGTCCCCGTCGTAGGCTCTAAGACTACCATCACTAAGAGCAGCCAGGTGGTTAACCACGGATCCCCTGTGGTACACACTGTACATGCTGCTCCCGTAGTCCACGCTGCCCCTCTTGTCCTTAAGTCAGCTCCCATAGTCCACGCTACACCTGTAGTCCACTCAGTCCATGCTGTACCAGTAGTCCACGCTGCCCCAATAGTCCACGCTACCCCACTAGTCCACGCTACCCCAGTCGTCCACGCTGCCCCAATTGTAGTCAAGACTGCCCCTGCTGCCATTGCCCACAGCAGCTCGGTTGTCCACCATACTCCTATCGTCAAGACCGTTCCACTGATTGCTGTTCACCACTGATTGAAATAAACGAATTACCACTAGTACCTGAATAACATTGTTTTATTTAATCTTTATTTGTTTTGAGTTGTTAATATAGAAAGAAAAAGCATTTAACTTATTCAGATATTGATTGACTCTAGTTTGATGTTTGCTATGATGAAAGTATTGCCTCACGTTTATTTAAATCTAATTTTGAATATGAAATTCAAAAAATAATATTTCAATAAATAAACGTTGGATATTTTTAACGATCAAAATATGCTTTATAATTCAAATAAATTATGATACGTATAAATTACGGCTTACTTTCAGGCCACTCACATTTTTTTGCAATATACTATATTATTTTCTAAATTTATAGTGTTTTTTTTTACATCGGACTTATCTAGCGATTGACCACGCTCTCGCCTGATGGAAAGTGACGATGCGATCGAAGGTGTAGCATGCTAGCTAAGTAAGTACCTATATATTCACTCTTCTCTTGAACACGGCCGGGTCATATTTTGCCAGAAACACAGACGCTGGAGGGACATTCCATTCCATAGCAGTTCTAATTAAGAACGAACAATCAAACCGCTTGGTACGAATGGGTGGTATTTCGACCATGAAGGGATGGCACCTAGCCGAGCGTCTAGAGATCCGCTGTTTCAAGTACACAACGTACTCGATGTTTGGTTGTAACACCTAAAATTGTGACTGCATGTAAATGATGAATTTCCAATCCAAACTATTGTTTTGGAATAAATGTAATGAAATGACAGTCATTATTTTATATGGTCATGGTAGCCACATAAAACGAAAAACATTCGCTAATGATGCATTTAATTACATCAAAGTACACCATATAATTTAAGAATAATTAAACCATTTCCTTTCATTAAAAATCCAGAACGTGTCATATCAAGATCTTAAAAACTATAAGTAAGTACTTTTAAATAATAGTTCAAACAATCAGATGTCGTGATGACTTAATAGCTTTGAAAAATACTATATACACATAGATATTAATTAAAAACCGTCCAAATCAGTCATTCCGTGCGTTGTCTTTGTCGTAAGCGCCGCGCTGAAGTGCAGACTGAATTAATATTTAAGACTACGACGTTAAGGTTGATGTTTCTTTGAACGGATTTGGACCTGCTCATCTGGCCCAACTCGTCACTTTAAATCAAACCTTTAAAAGCAATAAGTTTTTAGATTCAGGAGAAACCATTTACAATAAAAAAATAATTTACGTAAAGGAAAAAATAAAGGTAAATAGATTAAAAGACATATATTTTTGACCCAAATATCGCAGAGTAGTAGTAATAGTAGTAGTAAATTTTATTATGAATTTTTAGTCAATTAATATTAATTGAATAATAGCAAAGACCTACTGCTATACATAGAGGTCTTTGAATATTAATACATTTTTAGTTTTAACTGAATTTTATTTTACGTTGTTACGAAGGAAGAGCAAAAATATTTAATTTAAAGATAGGAACTTATGGCGTAATGGTAGGTTCAATTGTTTAACTTTTTCATCTATGTAGGTAACACCACATTGCCTCACACTTCGCTACCAAGTACTACTGTGTAAATTATTATCTGAGTCATTTACCAACACAACAATATTTTAATTTATATTAGGCGTATCCCATTCCTTGAAATAAATATCAAATTAGTGCAATAACTTACCAAACTCCTAACTACTATTTTAATCTTTTTTTTATTTATAGAATAGACAAAAAAGACCTATAAATAAAGAATGCTTTTCTCAAGCTACTTCGAAACCAATAAAACTCTACCAACTGTCACACTTTGCCTTACCATGCTAGAGCCAATGCCATTCAACTGTGGAATCTGGAGACATTAGACAAATTCCTTGCCATTTAAGTAGTGAGCTATGTTCGGGAAAACCACGAAAATCACTATATAACAGTAAAACACAGGCTTATTAAGCCAGTTGGAGACTGGTGCGATTGCTATTCGCTCAGAAACTTTAATTGTGTGCAAAATGTTCCGTTTGGTAAGTGAAGTTTATTCTATTGGCTGCTTAGCTGCACTCCAAAGATTTACTTGCAGCAGTTTTGCATATTGCTTTTTTACGCCCTCCTCTCAAATAATTTACTACATTGAAATTTGGTTCAAAGTGTTCCATTTTATAGGACAGATTAATTACCTACTCTGTGTTCTATAAAATAGAGGCCTAAGCTATGTTTCAACACTTTGAATCAAGTTTCAATCTAGTTAGTTAATTATTTGAGAGGAGGGCGTGAAAAGGCAATAAACAGACATACAAAGTAAATACATATTAATAGCATTCATATTTATTTAGTGATCAATATGGATCTAGCGGGGTAATTACGTAAAATTTGCAACAGCAATGCGACATCAGTAGCAATGCGACAGCAGTAGCGAAGCATACATTCTCGACACCACTAATGATGTATGACAGCAATCACCGCGAGATTTACGCCTGTCGCAAACCTGTTGCGAGTTAGGTAATTAGGGGGCGGTACAGTAGTGTAATAAAAGTACACTATAACGTCTATAACACTATTTGTTCATACAACCACTGTATACCATCATAAATGATTTTAATTTATGAATAACGTAAAGTTTTTGCTGTTACGCAGACGAAATGTTAAAGTATATTTTATGAAACCGTAAAAATAAAAAAGTAAACATCTATTATTTTATTTTTTGATTAAAGTATTTTCATTGCGAGATCAATAAACGTCTGATCGCTTTTTTAGCTCATACAAATTTTTAATTTAAGTTTCAAAACTATTATGTGACATCAACATAACTATTTCTAAGTTGTTAAATTATATTTATCCAATAACATGTAAATATGTTATATAAAAGATAGTAATAAACTGTATTTTTGGATAATCGAAAACTCACTTGTGCTAATAAAGTTTTGATTTATAAATAAATCCACTCTATGTGATAAAGCTTTATAGCCAGACAATGAGACAACGCATGAGCAGTCAATACGGGTTGAACCTTAGCAATACCGGTGAACTACAAAATATCTTGACCATGCCATTGTGTGAAGCGGCTAAGACGCTATTCACAATGGTGTTTGATATAAGGGCAGTTAAGTAAGAGCAATTAAATGCAAGTAATGACGGGGCTGACATAGTCGATGTCGTCTCAAAGTCCCAAAAAAATAATAGATAAAAAAAAAGAAGAGAAGATGTCTATAACGCACCAAAACCCTCGTCTTGTGCTCTCATTTTTAATGTTATTGCACTCCACAGGTGGTTATCTTCTCAATCCTGGCTGCAGCAGCGGCCGCACCAGCTCCAAAGCCCATCGTAATATTCCCACAAGTGCTGCCGCCCGTGGTCCACCATGCCCCACTAGTCCATCATGCCCCATTAGTCCATCATGCCCCATTAGTGCATCCAGTAGTACACCATGCCCCAGTGTCAGTATCACATGTGAGCACGCTTGTGCACCCACCCATACTGCCTTATAAAACTGTAGTGCACTCGCCGTATTATTTCTAAACGACATACTGTTATCATACTGCGTTTTTGGATTTTAAAAAGATGACGACCTCATTTCTATGTGTTTTGTGACTTCATAATAGTAATTTGCAAATCTTACACGAAATAAAAAATTTGTGTTGCTAAATTAAGTATTTTACAATGTTTTTCTTTTTTTTCACCTACCCCACGTTTTATGTTTGTATTATAATGATTTTAAATTTAAGCCATGCTGAATGATGACCACAATGATAAGTTATTTAATTTTGTTGATATTGTTTAATATTAATTCTAACAATTTAAATAACAGTGATAAAAAATATCGATAGATGGTGTGCAATTCAAATTATATGCAAATTGAATTATAAGTCACCTCCACCAGTTAAATGTCCACTATGTACCCACACTAGATCATAGTCGGACGGAAGGTTAGGTTCCTAGAAAGGGCGGTAGGTCACGTGACGTTTTACATCATTATAAATCTTGATCAATGATCATGACCGCGATCCACGATCCAACAGTTATACAACTGCGTGCCATAAATACGACATTGCTTTTTCTAGTTTGGCTCTACGCGATTATCGTATTTAGCCAGTGTCAAGTTATGACATTGCATGTATGTGTCCGATGGGAATAGTGTGAGGACACCGAGGAAGGTTCATGACTAAGTACTTTTAATAGTAGCCATATTTAAGCACTATGGTCTTTGATTTTTGTAATATTTGTTTATATTTTTTCTATAAATAAAAACCAATATACAAGTGAGGACGTATATTTTTATATTTTAGAATTAGAACAATACGTAACACTTTAATGAATTTCGGACAAAGTTTAAAATAAAAAACAACTGTCCCTAATATAATACATCCGATTTTATTACTTTAATTTATTTTCTCTTTTAAGCACAAAGTATTGCTAAAAATATTGTAACTAAATACTATTTAGAATTAACCATAAAATGTTTTATTTTAATAATACAAATAATAACCTCACAATTGACTGGACCTGCAAAAAAAAGGAAATCACAGTTTTTTTAGGCGAAATTTTAACCCAATACATTTTTAGCCAATTACATTGGCGAAAATATTAAGATTTAAAAAAACGGTAGATAAAAAATTGTTTGTTTAAATGATGTGAGATATGCCCTAAAAGGGTTTTTGGTAAATTAAGATTATCCCTGTAAATTCTAACAGAAACATTCCCATCCCTATTTCAGAAAGTTTGTGAAGAGCTATTAACTTATAGAGGCGACTTTCATAAAGAAATTGTAAACAATTTAACTCACGTCCTGTATCCGCATTCGCTTGGAAGTGTTATTGGAAACAAGTTATTATCATGAATGTAGGCTGGCCAAGTTTACGGAGTAACTATCTTGCACAGGTAGGTCTTTGTAAATTAAATGTATAATTCCTCTTTTTTATTTTTATCAGTGGATGCAATTTGTAATCGCGCAATTGTTTGTAAAAACGTAAGTGACAGATTTATTTCTTGGCGTTATAAAATGTAGCTTATCAAAATGTGTCATTTTTAAGCCACGGTCTTTAACAGATGAATGTTTCCCTAGATAATTAGAGTTGTAAGTTGGTCTTGTCTGTGTTTATGTATGTATGTATTTACCTACGTAAATTATTTACTTGGATGAATTACTTAATTTTTAATTACTTATGGAGTGAGAGAATGAGAGATTTATCATTACATAGTCCAAGACCATGTTGAACCTATCGCACACCATTACTGTATGCAGTTTTCAATGAGGTGTTTTATTAAAAAAAAGAAATTGTAATTTTGGCATGACTCAATAGATGGTGCCAGCTGTGGCTTTTGCTAAAATCTGTCACTATCACTGTTTCAAGCATATACCACAGGTTAAAGGAAATGTGTCACGATACTGACTGACAACTCTAAACCCTTTCGGTTTTTTTAGTTTCATTGCGGGATACCTTGACTTTATTTTGGATCAAAATATTAACGTTTATCTGTCTCGCAGTTCTGCTGTACTTCAATTTACTTAAGAAGAATGCACCACAGACTACTTAGTAGATACTACAGACAATGTACTCGTGGTCCACTCAACTGAATTTGACATATCTTTGTAGGTAGTCTAAGCATTTTCTTATGTTTAAACTACTCTGTGGTTTGAAAGGTTTAAACTATGTACTTACAGCGCCATCTAGAAAAGAAGCGGAACTAGTGTTTTTTTAAAATAAAATGCCTCATTGTAAATCCATTATACAAACGACAGCATTCAACATTTTATACTAGTTTTGAATTACTTTCATTAATCCCATTATAACAGCAAATCCTACTAATAATATTAAAAATGCGTGATGTGTGTGTGAATGTTTGTTACCTTATATTTATGTAACTACTGAACCGATTACAATGAAATTTGGAATGTAGATAAATTATACGCTGGATTAACATATAGGACACGTACTTTTTATCCGCAGGTAATACCGCGAGGCGCAACTAGTAAGTATTAATCCTTTGTCTAACTCACTCAAAGTTTTGACGTCACACCTTTAATCACATGTCAGTTAATCGACTAAAGGAAGCGATAATTAATACCTTCTGACAATTAATTATGAAACAGTTCTATTGTTTTCGTAACTCTATGGAGAAAAAGTAGCTTATATATAAACCTTGATCCTTTGTCAAGACACATACAGACACACCCCGAGACAACATGACCCGTGGCTTGATACTCGTGAGTTTTCATGTATATTTTAAACTGACTTGAAAAATGGGAGGTTTTCGTTTCGTTTCTGTTTTTATGTTTGTTATCTCAGAACTCAGATGCTTTGGAAAATTCATTATTTCAATCTAATAGAATTTCGTCAAAAGCAGTTCAGTACTTGGCTTTTAAATCAAAATAACTAGAAAAAATATTATTTCATTCTAGAACTTCTCGTTTGTCAGACTCTGATAGTGTAGTGGTTAAGTAAGTAAATAATGATATAAATTATGAAGATTGCAGGTTCGGTTTTTTTATGTAAATGAATTACGAGACGAGCTAGTCGTTAACCTGGTGTTAAGCGTCACGGCAGCCCATAACATATTGCAGTGTTACTCGTGACCCTAAATTAAAGTTTCGCGTGACACTGCGCACGTTGTCCTGAGACATTACACAGTCTAAAAAAGATTTCTAGGCTGTGAGATCAGTTCATAAGTCTCGTTTGCCGGTTTTTATGCAAGGACTGGTGCCTTCAGTGGAAGTGGTACAATTCATTGTCATTTTTATTTTCACAGTGCTTTGTTTTTTAGATCATGCCTAAATAAATAGTAAAATTCCAAACAGCATCAACTCACTAATAAATATTAATTAGGTTATTAGGTACATACATTCGCTTGATTCAATGATAAGGTTACAACCTCTACCTTGCTTGATTTATCATGTATAACCTAAAAAGGTAATAAATCTCCTTTTAATGGTATAACGAGTTTCACCATGTCAAGGTGAAGCTCATCGGAAACGCACTTTATTGCAATATGCAGCTGTCCAGTTTGGTTATGGTCACTTTTTGCAAGACTGGCCGTCTGCAACCCGCCGTAGTATAAGGAGCTAGTACCGTTTGGTCACAGGCCCGTTCTGTCACAGCAAATCCTCGTTATGTCTTTAATAAGCCATCTAAGTGCAAATTATAAAATTGCCTTTTAACATCTCGTAAAATTCTGCCAACGCCTAATTATACAATTAAAATCTACTACTAACTTAATTGTAATAATAGGAAAACGTTGTTCATTTGTTTTTATTTTAGTGAGGCTTTACAACAGACTTAGGGGTTTACACGATTTCACTGCTCACTCAAAATTGAAATTTGTAATCTTAAAACTATGGCTTACATTTTATTTTCTATCCTTTTGAAGTCTCATCATCAACAGCTTGAACACTGCTGAACATAGGCCTCCCCCGCAGTGCGCCCCTTTGAGCGGCTACTTGCCACCTGCATCCATCGGCTCCCCGCGGTTTTCACCAGATCATCGGTTCATCTAGTTGGGGGGCCGGCCTATGCTGCGTCTTCCGGTTCGTGGTCACCACTCGAGTACCTTTCTTCCCTATCGGTTGTCAGTTCTACGTACGGATCTTATCTTGCAGGGAAACACCGAGCATATAGCTCTCTCCATAGCTAATTGCGCGCTTTTGAGCTTTGAACCTTTTTTTGAAGTCTATTTATAAAAAAAACATTCGATTGGAAATAATTTAAAAATAAACTCAATGAGACTTTCCATTTGATCTCGAGACTCTCAGGCATCTTCCCACTCGGAATAACAGAATAATGATCCCACTCCAGACGTAAAGAACAATATAGTGCAATGCAATATTATCTACTTACGCTACACCAATTTATAAAAACAGCATTACATATTAACTTTTAATATAATATACTATTATAGAAACTATCGTGAGATGTATTCATAGTTTGACAGGTATGTAATCTAACTCGAAGACACTGATCTCTATTATACAAGTACGCAGTATAACAGAGGTCAGTGCCCGAAGGGTATATAAATCTCAAAATAAGAATATGTTTTACCGATTATGTCGACATATTAAAAACAATGCAAGACTTTGTATTCATTTTTAAGAAAACAAATGAATAAAAGGCTGTCGTAGACAGACCTAAAAGCTCATAAACTGTTGCTGTTCTTGTCAGATAGACGGCACTGTAAAAAACTGCTATAGTTTTAGTAAGTTAACGTTTGTCAACTAAAGCCTTCAAAATTGGGCATACTACAAACGTAAAGATACTAAACGATATGTCTTCTTTTTATCTTTTAGCGAGCAAATTAACGCGAAATGAACGAAAGTCATAATTAGCGATGAAATTGGGTTAATTTTTAAATTAAAATGAAATAAATTGTAATCCTTCCTCATAATTAGCACTTAGAATTAGCAAGTTGAAATGGCAATGGGCAGGCCTCATCGTACGTAGAACTGACAACCGATGGGGAAGAAAGGTTCTCGAGTGACGACCACGAACCGGAAGACGCAGCGTAGGCCGGCGTTCCACCAGGTGGACCGACGACCTGGTCAGAACCGCGGGGAGCTGATGGATGCAGGAGGCGAGCAGCTGCTCAAAATGGCGCTCTCTGGGGGAGGCCTATGTTCAGTGGACGTCTTCAGGCTGTTGATGGTGATTCTTTCTATAACAGCCAAACTGTTACCTGTTAAGACCTTTAACATTAGACGGAAGGTATTTGCATGGCTCTTTATAACTGAGTCATAGCGGTCACTGTGTCAGACAAAACCACATAAACTAGGTCGATAGGATATAAGCTTTATTTCTGTGCCTAGGCCACGCGCAAGAAATAGATTCATTAATATCAGTCGGGCGAGGTGAATTAATGACAAGACAAGTGGAAATACGTGTATCACAGATACAGGGTGGTGTAACACTTACTATCATTGATTTGTATCACGTGTGAAGGTTTTTTAGGTTACAATTTGTACCTACCGTTTATTTTAGTTTTTATGTAAGTTAACTTATTTTGACCGATGGGGAAGAAAGGCTCTGGAGTGGCGACCATAAACCGGATGATGCAACGTATAGGTCTCCCACTAGGTGGACTGACGACCTGGTCAACCCACGGGGACACGATGGCTGCAGGAGGCAAGCAGCCGCTCAAAATGGCACTCTATGGGAGCATACATGTTCAGCAGTGGACGTCTTTAGGCTGATGATGATTGAAGTCTCAGGAACAGGACCACCGTCAGTCAGTCAGTCACAGTCGGCTAAGGGAATATCCACGGGGTTCCAAATATTGACCTACCTAATGAGAAAGATTTGTCTAAGGACAGTAACAGATCGTATACTTTGTTCCAGGTCCTAGCAGCCCTAACCCTGGCTACCTCATCACCGTTACCAGGCGTCCATTTCCACTCAGACTACCATTCTGATTACCACACCGTGCCAGTTCACGAGCATGTACACCACGCCGCGCTAGTGCAACCTATTCACGCTGCACCGCTACACACCGTGTATACTGTACCTGTTGGACACGCTGTACACCCGGTGTCGATAGTGCACCATTCTAGTGTTCCGATCGTCAAGTATAAAGTGAAGACGCATTATCATTTATTTGGATAAATAAATTATCATAATTTAAGGTTGGTTTTAGTTGTATCTACGACTTAGGGGATTTTGCAGCTGTTTTTGAGTAATGTTTTTTCCTGTGAAGATTTTAATTGTAAAGCTCAAAAATAAACAACACGGTACCGATAAAAGAATATAAAACTACTTCAAAACGCAATTAGCATGTTGAAATAAATACTAATATTTCTTTAAGTGTAATCACCGATTATAGGTATAGATGTCCTACTAACGGATCTCCTCATTTCAGATCTTACCACGAAGAACACCCTCAGCATATTTGTACCATAGAACACATAGGCTACAGTACGAGAATAACCTTCCCTTTTGCAGCAGTTGGGTAAAAAAATGTTCTATTCTTATCATCCCCTTATATATAATATTATACAAACCTTCAATCAAACATGCGTCTGAAACACCTCAATGGGTGTAAAAAAACTGGTAAAAGCACCACTTAATTATATTTCTATAGCTCTACAACTTAATTTATTTTCTAATAGATTAGCTTGTAGAGCCAAAATAAACACAAAGTGGAACCAAACATTCTATCCATCATTTTATTAAACCTGTGTGCTCCATTTCCCAAAATCAGTGTTAGCAGTGCGAAGGTACCTCAACAAACAAGAGGGAAGCTTGGTTTCCATCCCCCGTATTACAGGGATGATTGATCTGCCTACGTAACATTTAGGGTGTTATATAAAGCTTCAGACACACCTATGCGTCAGCGAAGCGGCAGCGTCAACAAAGCGAAACTATGCGCTTATCGCAGCTCGCGGCAAACGCAGGCCGCGCCGCGACCACGGGCAGCGATAGGGACCAAACGGCTGATGACGCTGATGCTTCGCCGATGCTTTGCTGACGCAACTTGATGCGCAGGTGTGGTTGAAGCTTAATGCCACGGCCACTTCCTGATCAAGGCCAAGTGTTGTGAGATCAAAAAAAGGTTATTAAGTAAGAAGCGCCTTAGTCATATGTGGGCTGGTTGAGGGATGATACAATATAGGAAAAGGTACCTAAATATTTATTATCATAGATATTTTTATTACTCAATGTTTGTATAATACTGTGTCCAAGGATACGCGCACAAAATAAACGTGTAAACCACCATGTTAGGTAAGGGTGAGAGCTACAGGATTGTTGGGTTCGCTGTCTCGCATGCACATTTAGAACTTTTGTTTAGTGTGAGTTTCCAAAAAGTGGATGTTGTACGCTTACATCATCATCATCATCAACTAATTAACAATTAATTACAACCGAGTATTAACCTGCTTCGAAGGACTGGAGCCGCTAACTGATGGTTGTTGTAAGAGAATAGTAGAGCCAACACCGAAACATTCGGGCGGCCTACAATTCAGCCACCAGGGGTTACAAGAGAAGAAGACCTGGGGTCTTACTGTACTGGTCGCGATTCAATTTAGGTCTTCAGTTGAGTCGCGATAAGAGGTGGCAGTCTCTTCTCCTCGTTTATGCAAGTGGTCAGCCCTGGTGTCAGAATTTTTAGGCCGCCTAAAGGCTACTGACTTGGCTTAACGGCTTTGTCTTACGACTACAGCCGCGACCGACGGCTTAAGGTGCCCTTCGAAACACGGTAGCGTACAGTAGTAAATACTACTTTTTGCTGTAGCGGTCACCCATCATAGTACTGACCTCAGCAAACGTTGCTTAACTTTATCGATCGGTTAGAAACGGCTAGTCGTGCTTCGTTATGAGCGCTACTAGTGGGCCACCACTAGTAGCGCTCATAGCCGCTCACCGTTTTCCGTGGATCGCTTAACATCAGGGGCTTTTCTGCCAAACAAAGCCCCTGATGTTAAGCGATCCATGGGAGATGCGAATCCAAGCTACGGTTCTTGAAGATATATTCTTAACCTGAGTGAAATAGCTATTATAGTTAAGCATTAGAAAATTCTTTCAAAGGCACATACTGTCATTCTGTACCCACGATTTGTTAAATACTTACAGAAACTGATATTAGTTAGCCCCCACCCCTCCCAACTATACAAACAAGCAAATTTAATCAAGCTCCACACTAATGTTTTAAACTTTTAAGTGCAATTAAAAACTTCTGGTTCATTGGCTTCCAATCAAAATGTTTAGACGTAGCCGTCGCCGAGACTTCAACTTGGATTTCATTATGTTGTTGCTGACAGTCACTTTGAGCGAATTATGCGCCTACTTACGTACAGGGCTCGAAGTCTACTATTAAAATTGCAATTGAATTGTTATATACATATAATTTGTTACTCTTTGACAGATTTTCCTTAGAAGTTCTGTCAAATACCGAATCGCTGTGAAGCAATACAATCGCAATTTAAATAGTAAGTAGGCTTTAGGGCCTTGTACGTGTGTGTGTTGGTCCCTGGTGGTAATATTGCTTCATTTTTCATCAGCAAAACTTTGATAAATGCTGAAACCATTGTTGTCTTTCAAACCGAGTTCAAGAAAGAAGATTCTCAGATTCGTTTGCATTTTTTTGAGCTTCTAACCCCAAATCTCCGTCATTTTATATGCAATCTGTTAAGGGCAGCCGAAAATGACTAGCTAGTAGCGTCATATGTTTCCTTAAAAAAAAAATAAGCACATTTTAGTGTAAAATTGTGTTACTGCTGTCACTTTATATCTTGTGCTTCGGTTAAAATAAGTAATATCATTATTTGAAGAGAACCATCAACCGAAGCGGTAATTGTTTTATGCAAAACATTTCGTTCATCGATTCGTTCGCAGTTTTTAGGAAGGCTTTTGAGCTTTTAGGTGACTGACCTTTCAGTGATTCTAAATAAACAATATTTGTTTATTTTAGTTCTGAACGAGATCTGATTTGATTAGTTTTTGAAAATATAAATAATTACTCGTAAAATATCTTCTAGTAGACTAAACAATTTTATTTGTATTATTTCTTTCTATTTGTTATTGGCAATGCCATTAAACGCTAATTATTGTACAAAAATACATACGGCAAAATAATAGCATGACGTTCGCAGCACGGTAGCTCAGCTGTTGTTATAAATACCACTTTTTGTAGTGGTCACCCATCCCAACAGTGGCCGCAGCTGCTTACCTTTTTCCGTCGGTTATGAATAGATTATCGAACTTCTCTATGACCACTACTTTGCTAATAGCTGAAGATGATGATGATGATGAAGTTATGGCCCAGAAACTGACGTAAATAGCTAACAGCGGCAAAGCGATGGTACCTACTTAGACGAACTTTGTAGAAAAGTCGTAAAAGTCCTACCACCTAGTAAAATAGGTAAGTACTTGTTTCGAGTCTGTGTGTTGTGGGAGCATGGTCTTCGTAGTTCTTGTGGTCCCTAGATACAGGGAATCCTAGTTAAAGGGTGCAAGATCTTTAGGTATGTGATCGTTGGGCGTTATTCATTGATTTATATTTATATACCTACCCATATTATTAAAAATTCAGTAGTTCACCACTTTAGTCTAAATAAAAAATATTTTAGTTTTATTGCCTAATAAATAGATTGTAATTCCAGCGATAACAAACACAACTCCTGTGATGAAATCTTTAGTTAATACGCAGTAAATCGTATCGCGCTAACCTTTAATACAATGAGAATATTCAATTAATTACCCTACCTACTCTATGTATCATCTATCGCGATACAATCGCTGTTCACTGGAGTTCCATGACAATTCTCGCCACTATACTGCAATTGAATGGTATTGGTCCGATGAAGTGAGATCAGCCAGTGCTTTTTTATTGGTAAGCGTTATTGCATGGTGTAGTTTAGGCGGATTGATTACACTGAAGTGTTATCAAGTGGATATCACGAATCGGCAGATGTAGTATCGCCCTACCGATGCCGGCGAGATGTAGTGGTGATAACTCTAAGCAAGGTAGCTGGTAATAACTGGAAGAGTGACCGAAGACAGGGCTCAGTGACGTACGTTGGGACAGGCTTAAGTCCAGCAGTGGACTAATATGAGCTGATGATGTTGATGATGATGAATCTTCTATTCACTAGTAATATTTTTTGCTGTAGTTTACTATGAGGTAGTTAGTCGATCCATATTTATTTT
Organism: Ennomos quercinarius; assembly: GCA_910589525.2. NCBI lineage: Eukaryota > Metazoa > Arthropoda > Insecta > Lepidoptera > Geometridae > Ennomos > Ennomos quercinarius. The sequence continues at coordinate 865,085 of OU342496.1, forward strand.
TATAACTAATCTTTACACCATCGCCAAGCTAGAGGGCAGATGCATTTATATGGCATTCGATTATTTTATAAATTTGACATTTAGAAACATATTATCAAAATATAATTAGTACCTAAAGGATATTTATTTAATGGCTATTATTGACATACTAATTTTAAGTAAAATAGATTAGGTATGTAACTTATATTCTAACCAACCTACCACATTTGAAAAGAAAAGAAGGAATTATTACACTTTTTAATTGGAATCAATCATTTTATACGATGTACATCTTTTAATTAGATAAACTTCGTATTCAAACATCAATTGATATCAAAAAGTCTGTTAACCTAAAATTGTATGATAAACTACCCTCGTCCTTGAAATATAACAGCTTTTTTATTCCGAGATCAGAAACAGATGTCAGGGGAAAGAATTTTCGTTACAAATATTTTTGTGTTGTCGCTGTCTTTTGATTTATAGGATAAGTACGGTGTGCCAATTATCTTTGATATTTTTTGTGGAAACTATTTGTTTCATTTAGACGATTATTTGTACATCTAGGTTATTTCAAGAATTTATTGAGGTAATTGAACAGTCCCAAAATGATATTATATCAATAGCACAGATGAAATTACATTTGTGACGATTATGCAAAAAATTAAGTACCTACATAATTATCAAATTATCACACTTACAAATTATTGAAAATTAAATCTTTTAATGCTTGAGCAACTTTTAAAACCTTCACGGAGGGCTTAGATAATAAATAACATTGACCATTTATTAAAAAAAACTAATTGACTATTTTGCATCGTGTATATATATATTTAACTCGTATTTTTATTTTAAAAGCCATTACACGGCTAAAAACAATTACTTTAATCAATACATGTATAAGTTTTGTGAGTATTTACCTATCTGTAAATGTAAAGACTATCTCAAATAGTATTATTTTAAATTTCCAAACTAATGTACAAAAGAGGCCCTTCAATCCCTATAAACTTGGCACTGTCAAGAACACCGATAAAAAATCACCTCATTACCAAAAGACAAATTTTATCATGGAAAGCCAAAGAAGCGAAGTCTGATTAAGGGGCTCAAAGATTCAAGGTCGTGATTAAAAAGGGGAGTTAGAAAAATTATCCTTCTAGTTAAATCGGCTTTTCACAGTCTTAAGGTCTCTCATTTCGTTGTTTTACGACAAGAATAAATTTGGAAGGTAATTAACGAGGAAGTTATTTTATTATTTACTCTGTGGTCTTATTTAATTGAATAAATGGATACCTTAGTTTGTGGAATATGACCTATATAAGTGTAACTCGTGGTATTTCCCACGTAGAATTTTTTGTGAGATAAAAAATATCGTGTATGCTTTTCTACAACATGAAAAGTAGGTATAGTTTACAACAAAATTTTATCAAAATCATTTCTTCCGTTTTGGCGCTGAATGGAGACGAATAATTATAAATCAAAACACACAAATAGAATAATATTAAGTATGATTTAGCATAATACGATACCTACATATTAGTTTTGATGGGTTCAAATAACTTAATTGGAATCACGGAATCAAAATTATAAATTAACTTATTTATCAAAAAAACTTATTTATCTAATCTTTCCATCGAGATTCCAATAATTTTTTATACAATGCCGAGAGTGTTTAAAGCCCTAATTAAAAATTTAGTGTGTTTTATGTATGTTATGTATTGCGAGACCACAAAAGTACACTAAATTAACCACAAATAATAAATCGTCCAATTCACGCCGTACCCACTATATCCGTTCTCGTTAGTACCTATGGGTCTCTTCTCAGGTTGCATATTGCTAAACACTAGATTTATTACAGACTGTAGCTACCTAGCCTAGACTTAGGACTATAAAAGGACTAGACCTAGGTGATCTAGGTACACTGTCTCGCAACGTCCCATTAGATTAATACTAGAACAAATTATTAATTCTTTCATACAAAATGCATAAGCTGGTAAGTGTTTTAACTTAATATAAATATTTTACTTTATCTTAATAAATATTGATCCAATAACAATAGAAGTGAATAATACGAAGACTGTCAACCAAGTTATCATCATCATCATCAGCCGGAAGACGTTCACTGCTGAACACAGGCGTCCCCTATAAAACGCCACTTTAGGGCGATAAGCGTCCAAGGTGGTGTTTTATGGGGGGAGACTTGAGTTCAGCAGTGGACATCTTCCGGCTGTTAATGCATGACATCAATCTTTACTAATGGATGAAGGGAATATTTAAAAAAAATATTACCTATCTTAATTATTGTTAAATGTTATTTTAATCGTGGCAAAATAAAATTCTTCTTGGTCATTCCTGTAAACAAAATCTCTTTTAATAAAAAAGTTTAATCAAAAAGAAAAATCTTTTAACAACTAAACTTCTCCTATTAACCCGCAGGATACTGAAAAAGTTTTCAGGTACCTTGATACATCGCCATATACCTACTAGGTACCTACTAAACCTTCTGTTCTGAGTATAATCTAGACGCAAATATAATATTAATAATAATTAAATAAATATAATTATATTCGACTGTTACCTACGAATAGTGTCAAACGACACACTATTCGTGAGTAACAGTCATATATATATATATGTTTATTTAAAACGAATCACGCTCATGAGAATTTTAATACTAAAATACCAATACATACTCCAAATAAAAGTAATTTATTGTTCTATTTAAAGGTTTTGTGTGTCCAATTGTATTTTTGTCGCTAAAGCCCACGGATTTAGACTACGAAAGTTTTGATTAAAATCTCCGGGAATTTGTCGTTACATTTGTTTTTTTTTTCAGGCTGTATTCCTCGCTATGTTGGCGGTCGCCTACGCCGGGGTTATTGCCCCCGTGGTTCACCCGGTAGTTGCCCATCCAGCAGTGGTGTCGCATAGTGCTGTGATCCATCCTGCCCCAGTCGTCCACGCAGTCCACGCTCCAGTGGTCCACTCGCCCGTTGTCCACGCTGCTCCAATAGTGCATCACGCTGCAGTGGTACCAGTAGTGAGACATGCACCACTCATTGCTGTGCATCATTGAGAATGTCGTCGTAAATGGAACTGAATAATTTGTTGGTTTACAATTAAAAATAATTCACGAAATTGATTTTGGTGTCTACTTTTTCCTCTTAAGAGAATAGTATGTCCACACAAAAAGGGTGCGAGAGCCCACTGCACAAAAACCTACGTCATCGGGTACCCCAATAGGCTATCTTTAGATCATTAACCGACACCTAAATATGTAAAAAAAATCAGGTCTGCCAGTGCCGATCCTGCCGGGTTATGGAAATAATTGAAATTTTTTGACGTATTTTTTTTTGTCAAAATTACGTCATTAGGTACCCGAATGAAAGTGCTGGCAACAGTTAACCATTGATTATTTATGTAAAAAAAATTGGTCTGCCATTGCACGCCCTGCCGGAAGTACCGGGCAGACCCCTAAGAATGTGCCCTTTACACCCTTTACCTAGGTACCTCAGCGAATACCCCGCTGAAACCTACGCCCAAGGTCTGCCAAGTCTAAACTTGACGAAAATTAGTATTCAAGGCATTTGAAGTTGGTGCAGGTGGATTATTTCCATGACACGGCAGGATCGGAGCTGGCAGACCTGTTTTTTTTTACATGTTTAAGTGTCAGTTAACGATCTAAAGATAGCTTATTGGGGTACCCGATGACGTAAGTTTTTTTGCAGTGGACTCTCGCACCATATTACTCACGTGCAGATAGCAGAGCGAAAGCAATAACATTTTCAAATACCAGGACGGTCTTCTTAATTTAGATCCCCTTAATCTTTTTTATGTTCTCTCCACATCCATTCATTCCATTAGTGGGGCCGTTGGAAAATATTTTATCGATTTCAGTATTACCAGCGTTTTCAAACTTGAGAAAATGAAAAACCAAATCCGCACCATATCACAATAAACTCTCGCGATTTGAATATACACAGTATACTCGTAACCACGGCCAAAGCAACTTGGTTGAAAAGTAGAGGAAAAAAAGAAAAAAAAAAGTACTGTAACCAAATTAATATCGCACTATCTTTTCCACCAACTTTGACCTAATTTTACATATCTACCCATTTGAAGTTACAAAAAATGTTACAGCAACAAGGACCAAAATTGCTTCATTCACATTTTGGTAGCGTCATGTAGTTTTCCACCTTCATGTCATTATTTCGAGAATTTATTGGATTCGGTGACAATATGGTAATGCTGTCGGCGCGCTCGCCGATCGTACATCAAAAGATTTGCCGCGTGTATCCTGCACCTATTTATGTGAACCCAATGTCAACGACATAGCGGGACGTTACCCTGTCAGTCTACAGGTCATTATTGTCTGGGAGTATCCCTTTCCGCCATTTTAATTGCTTTTCTCCATCCATTTTTATGGCTTCTATGATTGATAATACATTGGTTGAGTATAAACATAAACCTTATTTTAGTGAATAATCTTTAAAATTTAAAAATCTTTTAGATATTACAATCGCATTTGCAATAGTGAAGCATGTTTCATGAGAAACATGGCCGGTTTAAGAATGATAAAATCCGAGGACATGATTTTTTTATATTCGAATAGGCCAGCACTGCAACTCACCTGTTATATGAACATCATATTTTATTATTTACCAAATCAAAATTGGTCAGCAACACGCAGCGTGACACTCTCACTACCTGTCAGAAAAAGCCAGCGCCCCAGTAGTGGGAACATATGGGCTGGTGATTGAAAAATTTGCCTGAACATCTGGATAAACCTTCTATACAAATTGAGTTCAACAACAAGGCGAGAAAGTTTTAATTATTATAAGTAATACGATTAACATTAACATTACGAAAAGCACTTAAGCACTCTCTTAGTACAATATAACCAAGTAGTTATGTTGAGTTATTAACTCATACTCATTCACTGTTCAGGCAATGGGTCCAGGTCCATATGAATCTTAATAGGTACACGCATTGCAAATTCTGCAAATTGGTGCAAAAATAGACCTTACTAAAATACATTCGCTAATTGAGAAAAGGGTTTTGAAACGGGATAATGACGACAATGAAAGAATAAAAAGTCATTATTTTGTTAACATTGACAATGTACGGAAAACCTTATTTTGCAAGGCCTTTGACCGGTCAAAATCCTCCTTCAACCCTCGAATGTAAATAAACGAGCCAGATCTGTCAAAGAGTTGTGTGACTGATTTGTAAACAAACACATTGAACGGAAATTATCGTGATAAGGAAATTGCTGTCGCAACAACTTTGTAATGGAGAGAAACTTTGCTAACAACTACGCTGAGACCATGGCTGAGGTTGAGACTAAATTAAATCTATCACTCGCTGTTCTGCAGTTCAACGCCTGCTTAAACCCTTTGTTTATTTAACTTACGATATCTTGCTCTGAGGATTAGCATAATGATGCGCCTGAATAAACTCAGTCTAACATGATCGGATCATAAATAAAATACATATTGACATGGAACAAGGAGGAGAGGAATGCCAATAACCAAGAAAACAGCCGTAGATCAAAAATATGCTTAAAACTAGATGGCATTGCAAAATGAGCAGGTTATAAGAATGTCTTTTTTTAATAATTTTGGCAAATTACTTGTATGTATTTGTTAAATAACTATGTAATAGGTCATAATACGTCATACATCTGCAGATCAGCTAGAATCCTTAATAATTTGTATCCCCACTAATTATAAAAGAAAAAGCCTTGTCTGTAAGTTTGTATATTTTGATTGTTGGTTTGTTCGTGACGTGTGTCTTTCAAGCACCCGCTGAACCAATTGGTATGAAACACAACTTGTTTTCACTACCGAAACTAGCGTAGAATACTTTTATAACAAAAAAATCTGAATTTCCGAGGGATAACGAGTAATTTTAATGGTAATGTAAAAAAATTGATTGGATTTCAACCAGCATCTACCTCTTACTGGGACATGCTTCACAGAAACTATCGTGACTAGTGATCTCATGTCCAACATTAATCTATTAGTTACTCTAAGCAGGCCATACTGTTATAAATAAGTAGGTACCTAATTAATCTAAGGAACCTTGTATCCAAAATAAACATGTGTCCAAACATGTCCTCTAAAACCTTGGGAGGATTTAATATGTAGTCCTCCAAGTTAATTCCTGGACCCCAAAATACCCTTGAAAAAGATGCATTGTGTACTCCAAGGGGCTTAAGTCCTTAATAAACGTATCTTCAAGGATAATTGCGAGGGGCGAGGGTACTTAATAGGAGAAAGCTACTAATCCGCTTTTTGTCAGCTCCTTTCGCAGATGTCCTCGGACGCTGTTAATGAATGGAACAAATTTCTTTTGATTTACGGAAGTCTGTAGATTATTTCCTAATTAGATGTTGAATAGGACTTTACTTTTGATCGTGCTTAAAGAATGTAGAGAGTACTTAACGCAGTGTATTTTGAAAGTTTAGTGTGACTTTAATATCATCATCCTCTTTGCCATTTCCCATTTGTTATTGGGATCAGCTCCCAATGTAACCTGTAGCGGCAAGCTACCAGAATTACACGAGCGACTGCCATCTGACCTCGCAACCCATAAGGAACCAGTAACAGGGATGGTTAGACCAGGCGTCAGATTCTATCAGCTTTCTGACTACTCGTAACGATTGCCATAGATGTTCTTATGACAACCGGGACCAACGGCTTAACGTGCTATCCGAGGCACGGAGCGATGGCATCGGAAACTGCACATAACTTACTAGATAAGTCATTGGTGCAGGGCGGAGGATCAAACCCGGTGCCGTAAGATTGCTAAGCGCACATGCTACTTCTCGGCCACCATCGCTGTATGACTAGTGTGAATACTGTGACTTTAATTATACGTAATAATACTTAAGATAAATAGGTATAAAGTTTTCATTGAATAAATACGACTTTTTACTATTTTAATGTTCTCTTTCTTACACAACTTATATTCGTACTTCTCTAGGACGTTACCCAAATGCGTTGCAGTTGGTACGCCATAGACTTCGAGTTTGGTAAACGCTCATAAGGTCATAGAAAGATAAGTGCGAACTAAGGAACTGTCAAACTTTTGTGCAGACGGTCACGAGTTTTTCATTCGGTGCAAATTACGTGGGAACTGAAATTTTTGAATGTCAAGCAAGCAGGCGATGTGTACATTTACCATCAGTGCCTCAGGGCATTATCACTAAGCCACATATCATTACTAAGAGATAACTTTTTGAACACCTCTAAAAACCTCTTGATGTTTTTGACCAATGCTATTTTGGTAAATAATTCTGATTCTCAGTAGCAAGGATTCAAAAGGATTAGTAGAAATGTCGTCAATAAGCAATAGAGTAAAAAGCTTCTTTTTTTCTAAGCTCAATGCACTCTAAGGAGATCTCTCTTTATATATTTAACAGATTTGACAACAAGTTTTAGCAGACTGGACAATCCTAGAGATTATTCTGTATTGGGAACTCTAGAAATAGAATCCTTTTAAAATCATTTAAGTAACTTGTTTTTTTGAAACATTGTGAGAACTTCTTCTGAAATTGAAATAAGAAAGTTACTAATACTAAGATCACAGAACTTTAACTCATTTGATGATCAAAACTTTGTAGTAATTCCCGGCCGCACTAGTCAGCCTAGAGTATATTTATTTATTTATTTATTTATTTATGGACCTTCAACAGTACTACATGATATACAAATGTAATAAAAATTTTAGCTTACATGATTTACATGACAGGTTTTGAATTATATGTAGGCCTAATTACAGAATGGCCACATCATGCATTAAGAAGTGAGAATCCTATAGTAAACCCTACAGTAAAAATAAATACATATTTAAAAAGAAAAAGATTACAAACAATAGATAAACAAAAAATAGGTACCTACACAGCAGCACAGACAACGCATTTTGCATAGACCATTGTTGTAATACATTTCATCACCTAATTATTCTATGACTTAAAAAAAAAATCCTAATTATGTAATGATACCTTTTATAAAATTTTTTTATTTGTAGTCATAAGTCATAATGAGAGGCGGATGCGGGTAGGACCCGCGTAAGCATTGTCTTCCGCGTATTTTTATTCAAATTATTGTTTTTTTTAACCATTTGCGCGGTTTAACACTTTAATCATTAAAATTAACCCATGATACAAGTGCACCAGTGTTGTCCCGAATTATTTTCCAGTTATTCGGGAATTACGTGTAAAATTGTGGAGGTGCCATCGTCCCTGCAACTGCCTTTTGAACTTGACGTTTTCGCCGGTTTCCGGTGCGAAGGTTGTGGTGTATGGTGTCGACGAAGTGCTTAAATCGTTTATATGCCTGTGATGGAAAGTCGGAGAGTGGAAAAGTGAAATTTCCTCGGTCTTAAAGCACAAGTGACGCAATCTCTGCTGTTGGTGACGCATTAAGTGCGTTCAATCGATTCCTCTAGTCGGCCCAAGTAGCACCGTACTGGAGTATTACCTGGTGACACTACTGGCAGAAAACGATTTGCGTGAACGGGGTCTTTGTTTCGGCTGCTCTCCACAGAGGGCGATTCATTTCAATTTCGTTCGAAGCATCACCGAAGAATATCGTTTGGCTACACTGAAGTTCCGGCAACTAGGAAGACAGCGACACTGGTTGGTCTTCCGCGGATCGGGATTCGAAGATTTAAACATGGCAATGTTTTACGTATGCCTTTTTGACGCATATAATTTATTTTAATTATTGTAAATTTGTTTACAACTCGATTAATATTATAAGTATTTAATTGGATGTATGACATTATGTTGGAAAGTACCTATTCCTCGTTCTAGGTACCTACCTTTTTTGTGAATCATTTTTTAACTTATTTGTGCAGTAATTTTTATTGTGTCCGGGTCGTTTAGTTCTGTGTATAATAATCTAATAATTTTGATATTGTAAATCAAGTTTAGCGTGTAACGCGGCGCGTAATTCAGCATCTAATTACAACCCCTGAAAGTGTTTATAATTTTGCTCAGACTTTCTAATGCTATCATGAGTAGTCCTTCACGCGCCCCGTGCCCACACTGTCCAGGCTCGGCGAGACTATTTTCCGTCCCTCATGGCCTACGAGTTCACATCGGTCGCAAACACAAATGTACCCCCGTGCCGAACGCAGTAGTTCCCGCGCTCGCTACCCCCGCTGCCACAGTCGTGCCTGGAAATTCTTCCAGTTTGAGCTTGGATGTCTTGCCCTCCTTTAAGGCCAGGGTCCGGGTCCTTAGGCATGTACCCAAGGGGGCAAGATGTCTGGCGGCTGGCAAACTATCACACTTAATTGACCAATGCATACATTCTAACAGTACTGCTGACTGGACAGAACTATTGTTTTTTGCCTACACGGCTTTGAGACTACCGGATCAGGGGGATAAGAAGTCTTTAACATCTAAGGTCAAAGCCAACATAGAGGGTGCTCATTTAGGCCTGCCGACCGAGTGCTCGCCTCGCAGATCACCCTCGTTGTACAAAACCGTACAAGCGAAGGTCTACGAGGGAGACTTGAGAGGTGCGGCGCGCCTACTCACTTCGGACTGTACTTTTGCCCCACCTGGTGGCGAAACACTGGCAACCCTAAAAGAGAAGCACCCTGCCCCCACTCGTCCTCCTTACGTTCCCCCGCAATGCGTTGGCTCGACGTCCTGCCTTGTCGTGAAGATGGAAGATGTTTCTGATGCACTCCAGTCATTTTACCGCGGCTCGGCAGCGGGCATGGATGGATTGCGTCCGGAACATCTTAAGGAACTGTCTTCGGCTTCGGCGGGTGATAATGGGCAAAGGCTCCTCGAATCGCTAACGCGTCTATGCAACTTTCTTTTGCGGGGGAATTTAAATCCCGAGATTTGCCCTTTCCTGTACGGTGGTTCTCTCTGCGCCCTCCAAAAAAAGGACGGTGGTATAAGACCAATTGCAGTAGGCAGCACTTTCCGGCGATTAGTGGCCAAACTGTGCTGCCAGGCAGTCAGACACGAAATAACGTCTTATTTGCAGCCTCACCAGTTAGGGTTTGGTACGCCTCTCGGTTGCGAAGCAGCTATTCACGCCACACGATCTTTCGTCATGCGGGAAGGAAGTGACGATGTCCTCATAAAGCTAGACATTCGTAACGCTTTCAACAGCATTGACAGGGGCCCGATGTTGTCGGAGGTAATGGTTTTGACGCCGTCGATATTCCCTTTTTTGTCCCAATGCTATTCAGCTCCGAGTAACTTCTCTTATGATGGTGAGTGCGTCTTGTCCCAGGTCGGCGCTCAGCAGGGGGATCCCCTGGGTCCACTTATTTTTAGTATGGCCATCCATAAGGCCATAAAATCTTTAGAGTCTCCCCTCAACATTTGGTATCTGGATGACGGGTCCTTGGGGGGAACTCCGGACGTAGTCGAGAGGGACGTAATGTCACTCTTCCCGGCTTTGAAAGAGCTGGGCCTGGAGGTTAATACCGCCAAGTGCGAATTTTATCTCTGTAGCCCAGCGGCCGCGAAATCGCGCGATAGATTCTCGTCTCTCATTCCGGGTCTGAGGGTCATGGATCGGGAGGCCTTAAGCCTACTGGGCGCTCCGATTTTCCCGGAAGGTGTTCGAGACAGCTTGCAAACAAAAACGCAGACTCTGGCGTCACTCGCGAATCACTTTCAGCACCGCTTCCGCTTCTGAGGACCTGCTTCGCGATGCCTAAGTTGACGTACGTCATACGAACGGCTCCGACGTGGCTACTCTCAGAGGAGGTCTTCCACTTTGACGACACGCTCAAAAGAATTGTCGAGGAAACTTTAAACATTAGCCTCAGTGAGACGCAGTGGCGCCAGGCTAGTCTACCGATTCGGTTTGGAGGTCTGGGCGTTCGTCGGTTACAGGAGTTCGGGCCCATCGCCTTTTTGGCTTCCTCGTTCGGGGTCGCAGGTCTGGTCACTAGTATTTTGCCGGGCTTTGGCACAATTCGCATCCCCTTCGCCGCCGAAGCTCTTAATGTGTGGTCACGCCTGTATCCAGATGCTGAGTTACCAAAAACACCTGTGTCCCAAAGAAGTTGGGACAATATATCTGGGAACCGCATCCTCGCGCAGCTATGCAACGGAGCTACGGGGGTCGAGTTGGCCCGTTTTAACGCTGCTTCTAAGCCGGAGTCTGGTGCCTGGCTGCATGCCCTACCATCCCCTTATTTGGGCACGCTGCTAGACAATGACTCCCTTAGGGTGGCTGCGGGACTTCGGCTCGGCTGCGCAGTGTGCGAACCCCACGTTTGCGTTTGCGGCGCGTGGGTGGAGTCAAGCGGCATCCATGGCCTCAGCTGCACCCGTAGTGCAGGTCGAAGGCCTCGGCATCACGCCCTTAACGAGGTGATACGGAGAGCGCTCATGTCAGCGGAGATACCCTGCGTGCTGGAGCCCCCCGGTTTGTCTCGTCTGGACGGCAAACGGCCGGATGGACTGACGCTGATCCCTTGGCGGAGAGGTCGCTGCCTTATCTGGGATGCCACGTGCGTCTGCACTTACGCAGCATGCCACCTCAATGGCACTCAGCGGGAAGCTGGCGCAGGAGCGGAGACGGCAGCAGGAGGTAAACACCTCAAATATGCCGTCTTGGAGTCAGCCTACGAGTTTGTCCCGGTTGCCGTTGAGACGTCGGGGCCATGGTGCTCGGAGGCAAAAAAGTTTGTCGCGGATCTCGGACGTCGTCTGAGGGAAAGGAAGCGTGACCCTCAGGTGGGCCACTACCTGGTCCAACATATTTCGCTGGCCATACAGCGAGGGAACGCCGCCAGCCTGATGGGCACCTTTGGACGAGGGGGTACCGACGGTGGCGTCTAGTTTGATGCTACAAACTGTTAGGTTAGGTTAAGTATGTAGGTATTTAAATTTTATTATTATTGTTTTGTAATTTGACATGAGAAATATTACTCTTTTTGTAAAAATATTATGACTACAAATGATACCTTTTTGAATTTAGTTGGATGGTTCTCTTCATTACCAAAATTAAGTTTTCCGGTTCAAAAGTAAATAATTATGTCTCATATGCTTTACTATCCTCAAGTATCAACCAGTATAAACCAGTACAAAAACATCTTGAGTCATAATGAAACCTCAGTGGCCACAAGCCTTCCTTATTACAACCACAAACACACGGAAACAGCAATGTACTCTAATATGCACACAAGTGTTTGAAACACCCCAAACTGGGTTAGGGCGACCTTGACGAAATTTCATCCCGACAAAAGGGCCTTTTCTGCTGAATTTAACTTGCAGCCTTGAATCGGCCCTCCGGCGAAATAACTCGGTACATATGAGTGTATGGGTGTAGCAAGGAGAGTTGCTTCCACCATTATACGCAACAAATCGAAACGAGTTGTTGAATAAATCATGATTTTTTTACGAGTAGTGAAGTGTTTTTTTTTTTAGGAAAACCATTAAAAAGTAAAGTATAAAATTATTAAATGTTTGGTAGAGCTTTAATTTTTCCATCAAACTGCCTTAAAATTTTCCAATCTGGCAAACTTTGTATTAATTTCGGTCATTTTTCAAATCATATTTTTACATTTAAAGTAGTGGTTAGATGCAGTAGTTTTCAAAGTCCATGACAAACCTTCTACCTATTTGAACATGAAAAAAAAAAATTATTTGCCACTTGTCATTGAATGCAATACCTCAGATTTTTTATCGCTGACCTCTAAACTAAGTCCTTGGTTCTCGTTATGCCCAAGCGGGAACATATCGTTTGAGGAAGTTGCGAATTCGGAAACGAACGATAAAATGTTGAGATTTATGGGTGTGGAAGATATGTGTTTATTTAGTGAAGGGACAGTCGTTACAGGGTCTCTATCTCTAAAACCGATATTCTTATGTAACAGATACTAGATAATAATAAAAATAACTGAGCTCATATTTTCAACTTGATCAGGGACACTTACTTTCGTTTATCATCGTACGTTTATGTTAGTTCATCTAGCTCAGGCTTATTTGCCACTCTATGGCCAAACACAGTCACGTATCAGGTAGACAATCTTTTAGAAAGTTCCAGATGGATCTTATATTCTTCAATTTAGAGACGAGGAAGACCAAAGAAACAATGGATGAATTGTATAGGAGGAAATGAAAATGAAGTGAATGAATCGATAATAGCTGACATAGGAGAGTGGGAATCAAAAAACATACTGCACCTACCAACTGTCATTCTGATATTAACTTCTAAAGTACTAAACATAGCCTATTTGCAATAAATTGATTGATTTCAATTGATTTGACCCTAAATAAAATAGGAACAGGGTAAAAGGATAATGATTCTTCTATTACTAAGAATTAGTGTCAATGACAACTTTGGATTAAAGACCAATTCAGTTCAAACTTTGAGAGTTCCAGGAAGACTAGATGTAAATGACTGGAAACAAATTAATGCCCAAGAGTTTGGTTATGTTCTACAGTTCCACTTTGGAACAGTGGTATTTGATGATGTCTAAAGCCAACAACAACCGTGAGACAGGACAAGGGTACAGCAGTGACCTTGCGGTTGCGGTATTATGTTAATCCTTGGTCGTGTGTGCGAACTCCGGACGATTTATTGGAAAAGAGCGAATAGTTCGGGACCATTAATGGGGCAATTTGTCTATGATGTTCAGAGTTTCTCAATAATAGTTAAGAATAATTATTACACTGCTATCATAGAATGTGTTTTAAATTATAAACCATTCTACAAACAAAAACACCACGTACCACTATATGATTACCTATATTTTTCTTATCAAAGATAGGTTAAAAATTAAGACTTAAGATTTTCGCAACTATGTAAATACGGTACAAATGTATGCATCGTCACCACCATTCACAATTTTTTTGGGATATGAAGAATAACATGTTTTTGTACACGTAATGTAGAAAGTTATATGTGTATGTACCTCGGGGCACATTTCTTAGGCCCAAACCTGCCTTATAAAGTATGTATTCTAATACACAAAATAATTTACTTTAGATGTAGTTTATATAATAAATGATATTTGTTACGGTTACATAGATATTTTAATGGAAATACCTTTTGAAACTCAGGCTTCTCATTAACAACACTTTCTATGTTTAGATTTGTGAAAGTGAATGGAATAAGGATCAGAGTTTCATTAAGTCTGTGATTAAAGCTTTGATTATCGTCAGTTATTGAAGAGTTTCTTAGAATCATTACCGTTTAACAAACGGCAGCGTTTGGTGTAAAATAACATAATTCAACGTTTTGGTGATTATATTTTATATCTACTATGTTAGTAGCTGCGGCCAGTGAATTCACCCACGTGGAAACTTATTAGACCCTGCACATATTCCGCAACCTCTAAAAAAAGATTTTACGGCATAAAAGATCCTTTATCCTATTCCATGGCCTATGCAGCTCATACTTTATAACATACCAAACATTTATTAAAATAGTGCGAAAGCCCACTTCACAAATACCTACGTCATCGAGTACCCCAATAGGCTATCTTTAGATCGTTAACCGACATCTAAATATGTAAAAAAAATCAGATCTGCCAGTTCCGATCCTGCCAGGTCATGGAAATAATTGAAAATTTTTGATGTATTTTTTTGACCAAATTTACCCGAATGTAAGTTCTGGCATCAGTTAACCATTGATTAGTTATGTAAAAAAAATTGGTCTGCCATTGTGCACCCTGCTGGAAGTACCTGGCAGACCCCTAAGAATGTGTCCTTCACAACCTTTACCTACCTCAGCGAATACCCCGATGAAACCTACGCCTAATAATAGCCAAGGCAACCCTGATAATAGATTAAAAGGTCTGCCAGGTCTAAACTTGGCGAAACTTAGTATTCAAGGCATTTGAAGTTGGTGGAGGTGGATTATTTCCATGACCCGGCAGGATCGGAACTGGCAGACCTGTTTTTATAACATGTTTATGTATCGGTTAACGATCTAAAGATAGCTTATTGGGGCACTCGATGACGTAGGTTTTTTTTTGCAGTGGGCTCTCGCACCAAAACCTATTCTTCCGTTTCAGCACTGAGTTTTCGATACTTAGTGGTAACAAACATAACTAATAACTGTGTACATACATTCTTTCATAGACACTTTCATAAACAGAAACTTTCGCTTTTGAATATTAGTTGGCTGTACGTTTAATATTTACAACTTTTTAAAATAATTAAGATGCTGTTAAAACCAAAACGTTTAGCAAACCTTTAACCAATTATCGATAAGATTTCAGTACCTAATTAATCATACAATTAGATGACAAAATCAAAGAGACAAAATCAATTTAATACAACAGTGCCAACAGCTGGTACCTTCATATCGAACATTTTAATCAAACCAAACATTTTCATCAAAATATTAACATCAAGCAGGCTGTGAAGCACTCGTAGCTAACGAAATATTTGCTTGTCAAGATGTCAGTAAATTCTATCTCAGATACGAAATCCTTGTGTAAAATAAACAATTCTAATGGCTCTCTCTCATTTTGATAGAAGAAGTTTTTATGTAGTGATGTTAATATGCTATGAAAGTTGTTCTATATACACGCATTTATAGTTAAAACCCAAAACAGAACATCCGCTCATTCATGTCGTCCTCATAGACTTCATAGACTTTACTTCATAGACTTTTTTTTCCTTTTTAGGTTTTTTTATCCGTAGTTTAGGTAGCCGGAAACGATAAAATTCTAGGTCTGTGGTCGTCTTTGAAATGCTTGACCATAATGGTGGAGTTGGCACTGCTGACTTTTTAGTTAGAATTAGGTATTATAAACTCTTACCTGATTTTTTCGACTGAGCGTAGTTTTGTGATACGTTCCTGAGATTGCCTTAATGCAAGTGATGACTTGACTATATTGTGAATCGGACGTTTTGTTACTATTTATTTTGTAATTAAAAGAAAGCGTCCAAAAAATTTGTGTGCTTGGATATATTTTGGCTGATCGTGAAGGACTATGAACTAGTTTTGACAGAGTACAAAATGTTATTACCTGTTAGGTTAGTGGGTACATAAATTTATTTAGGTGTAGGCAGATATTTTGAATAGTTTAGCTAATTGGTACACTTTGTTACACAACTTTATATACTGTAGAATTAACTCGTTCATTTGTAAACGCTACCTACGTGAAGTTTAGGCAAGCGTATAATGTTGTGTAGGCGGAGAATGGAATCACATTATATACAACATTTCACGTTCCATCTCAAATTGATTTTATAGAGGTACTTAGTTCCTTGAAGAAGGTCATCATTGATTTCTGGCTCTGATTATTGTACTATTTTTATCGTATTTATCAACTTCTACACCAATCTTGTACAGTTAGCTTGTTTAACTTATTTGTTTTTAACTTTTCGAGTGTTTAGTTATCCAAAGTCAAGATTATAAAGCAATCTTACAACTTCCTCAATTTTAATTAGTTGCATATTACATTTTCTGATGTTATATCTGCTTCTAAATAAATTGACAACACCTACGGTACTTATCATTTTATTTTTCTATATGACAGAAAAAGTGTGGTTTTGCAAAATATTCCAGCCGGTTATTCTGCCACCAAGCACCACTACTGTGTTCCGGTCTAAAAGGCATAGCTAGTGAAATTACTGGGCAAATGAGACTTATGAACTGATCTCACAGTCTAGAAATCTTTTTAGACTGGGTAATGTCTCAGGATGACATGCGCAGTGCGCAGTGTCACGCGAAACTGTAATTTAGAGTTCCGAGTGACACTGCAATCTGTTATGGGTGGTCGTGACGCTTAACACCAGGCGAACGACTAGCTCGTCACGTCATTAGTTTAAATTTTCCTTTACTTGTAAACTTTTTCCAATTAACGAATAGTACTAAAATAATTACTAACGAATAATAGTGGATTTTTCTACTAGGTCTTACAAAATGTTCTTATACTTAGATAATTAGGTACCTACTTCTTTCTTCACGTGTCGTTTCTCAGCCCTATTCACTACAAAATCGATCATTTCTGTCGTTTCATCTTTCCTAGAGCTTTTAAGTTTATTCATTTTAGGGGGTTTGCGAAGAGCTTACTGAGGTTTTACACTGATTGGTCTCCCGCGTCTCGAGCGTATTAATTTGTTGAGGGGATGATGAATCAATCTTCTGGCTCAAACACGAATTACTTTGTTGAATTAAGCTTATTTGTTTTAGAAACATCTACCACTTTGAATAAAAAATCTTCATCTTTATTAGTTGTAATGAAATGACCTGGAAAGCGCAAATACTTAAATCTAAATTATACTACAATGTGCCTTCCACAATATTGATATAGATATGACAGATGTTCAGCTCTTTTAATGGTACCTGTTGGATGTTGTGGGTCCAAGACTTTTTTACAACTCGCAGTTATCTTGCCGCAACTTTGTGCATCAAATCTCGTGCAGCAGATTAATAAATAGAATTTACTGTCTCATTTACAAGAAAACTTTTCTCTGAGATTTATTGCAGATTAAACATTTGACTTGCTACGTCCTTTACTTACGCTGATATTACTACCACCATCACAATCAACGACTATTATTAAATAAGCTTAAGTAGAGCAGCATATTTGATTCTACACAAAACATACTAGAAACTTCTGATTGATTATGTTATTAAATTAACTGACATGATAATTACATGAATTTTTCCTATCTCAGAAACTATAAAACTATGCCATATTTTGGATCTTGGAGCCATATTAAAGAGCTATTCTAATGCTTAAGGGGCTCGCTTAATAATTCCCGAATGTACTCATAAATCAGCCAGTTTCTCCCATAGGCTGACGAATGCCCGACACGCGAGACCTTGGCTCGGTGAACCCCTCATTATGGTAATGCTCGTGTCAGGGTCTGCAGGTCGCGGCAGGAGTACCTGATTACTTGGGACCCTCGGGAGTACTCATCAAGAGTAGTGCGGAATTTATTGGAGGTACTGAATGGTTGATTCAATGCAGTGTTGTAAAAAAATTACATTTTAATACCTACAGTGACATTTTGATTAATTATTAAGCAGAATCGACAAGTGTATTTGGTTTAAATTGGTGCAAACGTTTGATCACCTGCCAGTATTTGAAAAAACAATATTATGAATCACAACCCTTCCTGTTTAGATTTAATTGGTAGTCCACAGTTTCCTGAGTCGAGTTGATCGTTGAATATAATAGGTTTCCAGACTTATATTCAACCTATGGGTCCTTTAGTAGAGGATGAAGTATACTTTCAAAAAAAGTAAAGGTGTTAACTACGTAACCACACATATACCTATTGACCTATATATACAACCTACGTAAAAGGACAGGCGGCCGAAGGCGCGGGCGCGGGAGCGGGTGAACCTGCTGCGGCACCGCACTACATTCAGACCATTCGAAGGCAGAATCATTAAAATAGAAGCATCGTCATTGTAAATTTAAAAAGGTTGCAAATTAAAGCACTTGTACAAAGGAACTAGTATTATTTCAAGCCTAGCAAGCTTTCGGCGGAAACATTGTGGAGGCCCCGACGAGATATCAAGAATGAATACGAACTAAATCACCAAAAACCGAAGACAGAAGTCGTCCATTATTGCGTCGTAATTACTTTCGCATTGAAGTCTACTGTGTCGTTCATACATGGGAAGTATCAGTGTGTTTGGTGATAATTGTTACTAATTAATTGTGTATTGCGTAACAGTGGTAAAAGTGTTGTTTCTCCTCGTAAGTTCCAACCAGGTAAACAATCAAATAATTGCTTCTTTTGACAATTACGCACTTAGTATCACTTACGTTTCAATATGCAAATGGCGTCATTATAATTTAATTTCAGCGAGTTTTAAGATTAATTTCTATTTCATTGCAACAATTCCATTGCCGACTATTCAGTATTCATTTAAATAAGTTTCTAAAAGAATCAGCTTGCTCATTGTGCTATACAAAGCTTAATTTCAACTACAATTCTTTACTACTACGAGCTATTACTTATTACTACAATCGATATACAATTTACTACAAGCTTACCTATTTTCATCTTTCTTTCTATTCATTGCAATGATTACGGTGCTTATTCTTGACAAACATTACTAAGCGATTTCTATTCAAATTCTTTACTTACGCAACAAGTTATTGCATACGTATTTCCAGAGCATATTCATCTTTCAATCAAACTACTATAAGCTAAAGACATAGCAGTACTTCATCGGTAAACAGTAAACAGCTGTTTGCTTCTAATACATAATATACCTAAAAACGTTATCGTATAGTTTTGCTTTAAAGATATTGCCGAATATTTCAGAATATTGCCGTGCACCTCTCGTTTGGTGTTCTGGATACGACGTGCAAGCATTATACCTACGTGCTTGTCGACGTACGTACTCCGCCGCTGCACTGGCTCGCGCGCTGCTGGCTATCCGTGCTCCCGCTGCTGGCGGTTTGAGCTGGCTGGCTGACGACAAGTTCTACTAACCGCGAGTAAAATTCATTCTATTCAATTCAGTTCCATTTTGTTTTGGCCAGTTCAATTAATTCAGTTATTTGGTCAATCCAATTGCACTAGTTAATTATAAACAAAATGGAAGAAGATCTAAAATCATTAGTACATCAACGTGGCACTATTAAAGGCAGACTTACTAAATTTGAAAGCTACATAAAGGTTTTGCAACAAATTCCACCAAGAAATATTGTTAAATTACAAGCTAGCGAGTTAAAGTTCAAGCTAGACAAAATCGAGCTATTATTTACTAATTTTGATGAAGTACAGACTAAGATTGAAAAACTATCAACTGCCAAGGTTGACGATGAGCTAGATGAACGTGACAAAATTGAAGGTACATTTTCTACGTTAATAGCGTTGGCACAAGAAATAATTACAAGTGCGCAGAGCACGAATGCTCCATCGTGCTCATCAGATACCATGGCAAGTGCACATAATGTCAGTGGTGTCGCGTCGATGAATCATATCAAACTGCCAACAATTTCTTTACCATCGTTCGATGGAAATCATTTGCATTGGCTCGAATTTCGTGACACGTTTGATTCATTGATCCATCAAAACACTTCGATCCCATCGATCAGCAAATTTCACTATCTAAGGTCATCACTACAGGCTGCTGCTGCTGTCGTTATTAAATCAATCGAATGCACTTCTGCAAACTATCAAGTCGCTTGGGATTTACTAAATGAAAGGTACAATAACAAAAAGATATTAATAAACAATCATTTAAAATCACTATTTAATTTTGAGCAGATTAACAAAGAGTCATACAAGTCATTAAGGTATTTAATTGATCACATTTCTAAAAACTTGCGGTCTCTAAGTTACCTTGATGAACCCACTCAGCATTGGGATACGCTCATCATTTTCACGATGGCTGCGAAGCTAGATGGCGCCACAGGTCGCAAATGGGAGGAGTACAAAGGCACACTTTCACATTCAGCTACACTAGAAGACTTTTATCGGTACTTGCGAAATCGCGCAGATGTTTTAGAGACAGTACAATTTAGTAAAAATGATTCTAAACCCGAGTATAACAAAAGGCCTTACACTAAACAAACAGCATCGTTCGTATCTTCTTCTAACGAAAGTAGTCACTCCAACCATCAGTGTCTTTTATGTAAACAAGATCACTGGCTTTACGAATGTCAACAATTCAAATCAATGACACCTGAGTCCAGATTAAGTGAAGTGAAAAAGCTCAATCTTTGTTCAAACTGCTTGCGTCCCGGTCATCATCGCTCCAGCTGTAAGTTGGGCAACTGCAAGATCTGCAACAGAAAACACAATACGTTATTACATTTACAAAATTACAATACAAATAATACAAATAATACAAATACTAAAGCTACTAACGAACAACAACAGGTAAACAGTAATGTGCCACAAACTACAAAAAATTATAACTCACAAGGTACTAACACAAAGGTACTAACTACTACTTTTACTAATATTAAAAATACAAACTTACCTGATTCAGTATCGCTTTCCACAGCCACGTCTGGCCAGGTACTATTGAGTACAGCATTAGTCGAGATAGTGGATCCCGCAACTAACAATACTCACCTGGCACGGGCACTGCTGGACAGTGGCAGTCAGTCATCGTTCGTAACTGAAAATATAAAAAACAAATTTTATCTTACTACTAAATCTAATTCAGTGGCGATTACTGGCATAACCAAAGGTACTGTTCATGCAACTCAAAGTTGCGACTTACTAATAAAGTCACGAGTCAATTCATTCAAAATCAATGTTTCGTGTGTGGTCATACCTAAAATCACAGGTAACCTACCAAGCATTCAGATCGATCCAGATACACTCAAGTTACCAGCTGATATTCTACTAGCCGACCCAGTTTTTTATCGTCCCTCAGAAGTTGACATTCTTCTCGGGGCAGACGTCTTTTGGGAAATAACAAATACTACTAATAATCAAATTAATTTAGGGCGTAACAAACCTACATTAAAAGAAACAACATTAGACTGGGTGGTAGCTGGACCAACGGGCGAGAGTCCTACTATTAATTAATACTAATAATCATAATACATACCCCCCGACTGGCACGCGAAAAGATTTTACGGCACGCGCCACGGGTGAACATTTCACCAATAGTAAATTCCATGGTGTTTGCACAGACTAACAATGTATGAGAAAATTGTAGAGGGAGAATTGCTCTTCTCTTTGGTATATAATGCTAAAAATCTGATAAGAAAGAATCTTATATGAAAAGACTTCAACTTCAACTTGAGCGTGACTTTGGCAGATTTTGACGGTGCCTTTACACATAACTCGTCATCACATGTTTTTTTTGTACTAAGACATTATAGACTGTGAATATAGAGTATTGAGCCGATAAATACTGAAGAAAAATATAGATACCTGTTCTTTCCTGGCGGTTTTATTATTTTTTGGGGAATTTTTCAAAAACCGCCTTTTTTCGGCAAATATTTTTTTTCTATGAAGGATTGCCATAAATCGATTGAATATGAAAAATAACGTAAAATTAAAAATAAAACATAGATATATCATTTCTATTCGATTATGTCGATTATCCCTGCCATTGCCAAAATCTTTGAGAATGGGATAAGTGCTCGTCTGACAAAGTTCCTAGCTGATACTGATGTGTTATCAAATAGACAATACGCATATCGAGCCGGCTGCTCGACGACAGCTTTGACCCGCGAGGTCATTCGAAGAGTGCTCGAGGCTTGTGAGCGGAAGTGTCAAGTCGCGGTTCTTAGCTGCGATCTATCCAAGGCATTCGACGTCGCAGACCATGGCGTTCTCGCTGACAAGCTTCGGCATTACGGTATCGTTGGACGGGCACACTCTTTGTTAACTGATCTCTTAAGAAACAGATCGCAAATAGTAGTCGGTGATGGCAGCGTGACCAAATCCGATTCGCAAGGAACATCAATGGGTGTAGCGCAGGGCTCATCCGTCTCTAACATCCTGTTCTCCTTGCTGATGAATGATTTACCGAATTCGATAACTGCAGGAGAAGTTTATATGTACGCAGATGACGTAGGCGTAGTCGTAAAAGCCCAGTCGGTAGACCTTCTCGAGCAGCGGTTAAATGAGGCAGCCCACCAGGTAGCTCAGTGGTTCAAGTGGAATGGCCTTGTGCTGAATGCAAAAAAGACCTACTTTATTCATTTTTCAATCTCGGGTAGGAAGGCGAGAAGTTTGTCAGTCTCAATTGGTACTACACCGATAGAACAGGCTGAAGTGGTCACATTCCTCGGCTTCCAAATAGACCGTAGCCTAACGTGGAGCTCGCAAATTGACAAACTTTGCTCCAGGCTAGGTAGTGCGTGCTTCGCCTTGAGTAGACTGTCCCGTGTGGTTTCGGCCGACGTAGTGCGCACCTGCTATTTTGCAACCGTGCACTCGCTTCTCCAGTACAGCGTGGAGCTGTGGGGGTGCGCCGCCGATAGGCTACGCATCTTCAGGATGCAAAAACGTGCTGTGAGAGCGATAGCAAGGGTGTCGCGAATGACGTCGGTGAAACCGTATTTCACCTCCCTAGGGATACTCACCTTGCCTTCCTTAGTGATCCTGCAGATGGCGCTGTTTGTTAGGCAAAACATAGCTCAGTTTAAAACCCGCGCAGATGGTCGAGTGAAACACCTAAATACTCGTGGCGCCGGAAAGCTTGCTACCGTGACGCGTAGACTCGCAAAGTCTGACCGACTGACGCACGTCTTGGGTCTGGCCATATATAATGAGCTACCAGAGCACATAACTTCTGCCCCCAGTTTTTTGGGATTTAAGCGACAGCTTAAAACGTGGCTCGTTGAGAAGGCGTTCTACAATGTCGACGAATTTATAAAATTTGTACATTAATTTTAATTATTTTACAATCAATTTATACATTTTTATAATATTAATTGTTATTTGAATTTTTTTAATTTATTATGTATTATTAATTTATCAATTGACGTCTATTTTACTTATTCATTTTCATTTCATATTATTTTATATCTAGTTAAAACTAGATCCTGACTGACGTGTAATGTATATTATTAAATAAATGATTATTGATTATTGATTATTGATTATTCATAATTCATCAAAAAATAGCAACATTCTACAATATTTGAACATAAACCATTTTATTAAACCATTTTATAAAAAATAGTCCGCGGCGCGGCCGCCATGCGGACAAATCTTTTCGCGTGTGAGTCGGGGGGTAGCATTAATTACACAAAAACTACGCAACGTCAACTGACGGACGGTTTTGTGTGACCTAATCCCAGAGTAAGCTTCGGCAAAACTCAATCTAATTGAGAAGAAGCGGTTTACCAATCTGAAACAATGATTACTAATAAAACTACCTCTACTCAAACTTTACTAACTTACTAACAATAATTATTATAATAAACAATTTAACCATTCATCATGCATCAGTTAATCATCATGTTAACAATGAAGTTACAACATAAATTACCTACCTATCACATTACACTTACTACTAACAATAAAAATGCACAAAATACTTACCTAATTTGTTGTCAATCCGGCACATCGTTATCCGTCAGGTCAATAACCTCGATGCAGCGGAGCGATAAGGACTGATCTGCAAACCATCTCCTTGAAGTTTTATACCTGAAACAAAAATAAACATTACCATAAAATTACAGACTTGTTATTACAATATGCAAAACAATCAATAAAAACAATTAAATAAATATTACTAGCTACACAAACTACACAACATGAGTACAAAGGATAAATATATACTCTCTCATATAATTAATTAACATATCACTTAGATTTGCTCAATATACAAAATACAATCTAAGTAATACAAAATATGTACAAGGTAAAACTAAATCAATAAAGGAAGTAGGTACTTACCAAAGGTGATGCTTCAATCATACGTTTAATTAAAATATTTGCTTTAATTATCAATTATCGTTCACCACAAGCTATTTACTTACCTTACATTTTGGAAATCACTAGCGACATGAACATAATTAATGTCTCATCTCATATTTACAAATTCACAAGTTCTATTTTATTATAATTATATAATGCAACAACAATAGCACCAATTTGTAGGTACAAATAACAAAATTAATAAAAAATATTCATTGTCGTCGATCAGCCAGTTCGCGCGTCGTCAGCTGTTTTGCTAGCAAAACGGCATACCTACATACGAATATTATTATCATTAATCAACCCGGCCTATTCTCATAATGTGCGACAATGTTCGTGAAGTAAAACAATTTTCAATAAAATCATTATTTCCGTCATTATTGCCATTATTGAAAGGAGTAGCACAGGGAGCAATAATATTATTTCACTTAGATACCTAAACTTTTGAGGAACTAACAGCACTATTTTACTACATAACCACTTCATAACTTTAAATTTACTTTCATTGACACTTGTCAATGAATCCTTTAAATATGTCGCCACTCACACTTGGTCACTCTCTTGTTGGGCGGTCTTTAGCTTTATTGCCGTCACCGACGACCATCGACGACCGAGAAGATCATCACAAGCAATCGATACGAGCTTCGCAGCAGCTATACCTACATACCACCAACATACATTTTGAAGCTAGTGGACGAGAAAATACACATCTAGTATCTTGAGCTCCAACAAGACGTCAGTCAAAAGGAAATCGCAACTGCTGAAATCCGGTGATACGATATCTTCATCATCCAGACAAACATCTTCATCTTCATTCATCTATTCTAGAAGCCCAGACGCATTGGACAATGGATATATCTACTAATTATCCTGACGACATCTGCAGCGTGATCAGCGTTCACACTAAGAAGAATAAATACATCAAGACGAGCCGTTTCAAGGCTTTGTCCTTTCTCAAACCTCATAAAAGAATCTTGAAAGCCAGGTCTTTCAAGGGGCGGGAGCATGTTAACTACGTAACCACACATATACCTATTGACCTATATATACAACCTACGTAAAAGGACAGGCGGCCGAAGGCGCGGGCGCGGGAGCGGGTGAACCTGCTGCGGCACCGCACTACATTCAGACCATTCGAAGGCAGAATCATTAAAATAGAAGCATCGTCATTGTAAATTTAAAAAGGTTGCAAATTAAAGCACTTGTACAAAGGAACTAGTATTATTTCAAGCCTAGCAAGCTTTCGGCGGAAACAAAGGGCTAAACTTACATCAGGTAATTTAAAAACACATCACTCTACTCCGGCTTATCTTTGTACGTGACGAGAATAAAATTAATGTTTTATACCTAAATATCATGCGCAATTTCAAAGTCCGACGGTTTCTGATAGGCCACCCTAACTTGTGACGTCTTTTAAAATTTGCTGTTTATAATGTTAAAAGGTCCTGTCAACTTCTCGCTGACGCAAATTGCCACGAGCGAAAACGAGACAAGGTAATGTAAGTATTGATGTAACTAACGTTTATTGCCATAAACTTTTTACTGTCTTAAATAAGTTTCAAAAAGTATAATAACTTAAAACTTTGTAAGTACCTAATTTTGTTTTAAATAAATATGTATCCGACTGTTACTCACGAATAGTGTGTCAACAGAGTAGTGTGTTCGTGAGTATAACAGTCGGATACATATTTATTTAAAATGAATCACACTCATGAGAATTTTAATACTAAAATACCTAATTTTGCTTTAACTATTTGTACTTAACTATTCCTAAAAGTTTGTGAATGAAGTAGATCGAAAAATGTGGGCGAAAAACATTAAATTATTCCCCCATTTCCCAATCCCAAGTTCCCAAGTGACATGTACAATAAATTTATCAAATATTTAAAGGTTACTGTGGGAAGCTAACGCCCAAACCACACGGTGCCAGTGCTTTACACAATCCAATTTGTCTAGGTATAAACAAGCCAGTACGTAACTGTCGGTATAATATTTTGAAGGCATAGTGTGCTGACTTAACCACTGATTTTGTGTGAGTATTCTCTACATTATCATCATCAACATCATCATCATTATCATTGGTCTAATAATATTTACATTATTTTTATTTTTTCAATTTCTTAATTACAAGACATAAGGGTTATATCCATGATATAACTAGGTAAGCAAATGGCTGTAATGACTCACTACAAGTATCCACTGGAGTAACTACAAAGTTAGTGTGGTAGAGTTGGTAATCGTGAACCAGCCGCTAGCTCGTGTAAGCCATCCAGAGTTCTGATTTGAAAAAAATACTATAATATATTATAATATAATACTGGGTGGCGCAAAAGTAAAGACCCTATTTGGTTCAGCTATAACATTTTTTCTAAATTAGAAAACTAGATTTAGGTTTTTTTAAATGTATATTTGTGCCATTAAATTTCGTACCATTAGGATTTAAAGATGATGTCTTTTAAATGGTGACCTCCAGAGTTGATACACATTTGAGCCCTATTTATGACATTTTGCATAACTTGCCGTAACACTTCCTGCGATATGTTCGTTATTTCTTGACGAATGTTTTCTTTTAGAGCTGCGAGAGTCTGTGGCTTGTTCACATACACCCGAGATTTCAAAAAACCCCAAAGAAAGAAGTCTGGACTGGTCAGATCGGGTGATCTTGCAGGCCAAGGCAAATCGCCAAAACGAGAGATAACTCGGCTTGGAAAAGCGTCCCTCACTAAGTCCATAGTGTCGCGCGCTGTGTGTGCCGTAGCGCCGTCTTGTTGAAACCAGATGTGCTCCAGCCCCAATTCGTCCAAACTGGGTATCAAAAACTCACGTAACATGGTTCTGTAGCGTTCTCCAGTGACAGTTATCGCATTGCCTCCAGCGTCTTCGAAAAAATAGGGTCCGATCACTCTGTCAACACAGATGCCACACCATACAGTAACTTTTAGTGGGTGTAGAGGTGTTTCTTGAATAATGCGCGGATTATCAGTGCCCCAGAACCGAGTATTCTGCTTATTGACATGCCCTGAGAGATGGAAATGAGCTTCGTCACTCATAACCAATTTTGAAGGAAAATCATCTTGCAAAATGTCATAAATAGGGCTCAAATGTGTATCAACTCTGGAGGTCACCATTTAAAAGACATCATCTTTAAATCCTAATGGTACGAAATTTAATGGCACAAATATACATTTAAAAAAACCTAAATCTAGTTTTCTAATTTAGAAAAAATGTTATAGCTGAACCAAATAGGGTCTTTACTTTTGCGCCACCCAGTATAATATTTGCTAGACTCGTGTATAATGACTTTTATTTTGTAATATTCAGATGCTAAAAATACATTGATTCAAACCCCAGGCCATTGACCTCGACTCTCGAAGATCTCAAATTATTTGCTTTATTTTTCAATGGATAGGTCTCAATATTTATCGGTATATAGGTACAGACTGCTGTTACTTATTACTTTTGGAAGTACAATATTCATCATCACATCGCTCGTAGAACTGACAACCGAAGGGGAAGAAAGGTTCTCGAGTGGCGACCACGAACCGGAAGACGGAGTGTAGGCTGGCCCCCCCACTCGGGGGACTGACGATCTGGTGAAAGCCACGGGGAGCCGATGAATGCAGGAGGCGAGCAGCCGCTCAAAGTGGCGCTCTCTGGGGGAGGCCTATGTTCAGCAGTGGACGACTTGAGGCTGTTGATGATGATGATGATGATGACTTATTACAATAATTATAGTTGGTTTCACTTCTTGCCGCCATTGATGACGATTACCTGCCGATCAAATCAATTCTATTTCCTACACTTACCCGTTTCTATTGGCATAATCATCTTGACGGATCAGCTTTTACAGCTATTTTCATTAAGGTGACGGGTAGACGCAAATAACCAGGTCCAAATCCGTTCAAAGAAACATCAACCTTAACCTCATAGTCTTAAATATCAATTCAGTCTGCACTTCAGCGCGGCGCTTACGACAAAGACAACGCACGAAATGACTGATTTTGACGGTTTTTAATTAATATCTATTTGTATATAGTATTTTTCAAAGTTATTAAGTCATCACGACATCTGATTGTTTGTTGCGAATACACTAATTTAGTTTTTGTAAAAATATATTTGGAAGCAGCTCGGCAAAATGGGAGCATTCAAATTTTTCGAGGAAGGTTTGTAATTCTTTTCTATAGAGCTATATTTATTAATCTTGTATTTGCGGTCATCACAAACGAGTTAATGAAATGAATTACATGATATATTAAATTCAAAGCTCCACGTGTTGTAATTACGCCAGGAAATGTCCCAAAAAACACCTTGTTTGGTCTACCCGCCGCCTTAACTTGACAGAAGTTATTCAACACCTTATCAACAGATCAAGGTAACTAAATATCTTGTTACACTGCTTGGAAATTCAGCATCTTGAATCCTTTGATGAAGCTTCAAACTTTATGAAGTCAAAAGAGTTGTGTTAAGTGATCTCTTTATAATCATAATAATTATACTGCTCAATAAGGTTACACAAGGAGTATTTAATTTCATCTTTGATGCGAGTGTAAATTGATTACGTAAAAGGATAATGGTAAAAGTTTTGAACACAATAGACATTTTAGGTAATAATTATTATTGTACCGTTTCAAACAAATACAAAACCTGTAAAACATAGTTCTTAATTGTTACCCGATACATAATAATACATAAAGGTACTGGGTGTAATTGAATTCATTAGTATCTTTCGAAACTAGGTACCTACTCCTGACACCGGTCACGTGTGGACCGAAATTTATAAAATCTAACGCATCGATTTGGTATTGATAATAACTCCAAAAAAATTAATAATTTACTTAACCAACTGCTACAGTACAAAATTAAGTACTGTTTTTAATTATTATACACAAGGTAACAAAAACCTTTAAGAGTATCAAAGTCATTCGTGCCAACTACGTTAGGCGCCGGCTATCATCATAATTTAAAAAAAAATTGCATTTCTTCTCTTTACTCTTTAATAATCATTTAAAAATGATATACTATCATGTAGATACTCAATTTATGCTTATGATTCAACTGCGCCTTGTACAGTTCTGTTTTTTTTAACAAAAGAATTTGATTGGACCTTCGATTCATAAATATTCTGGTCAAACAAATAATAGAGTGAGACATACCATAATAGGGGTGAACTGATAATTGACTCACCTGTCCAGTGACACGGCGACCAGGCTGTATACTGATGCTGCTACTGACAGCCCCTGGACGTACGGAACAGTCTTGCACATCAGCCATCCCAGCACCCACGCTGCAACAAAAAGAAACATTTTAAACACTTGTATTAACCACCGGAAATATGAAAATTAACTTTGACTTAAATAAGATAGTTCACATAGTACGACATACATGTCATACATAATTATATAGGGATGTGATACAATAAAGTACCTAAGGAGTTGAAAAAGAGAAGAGAATAAGAAAGGACAAAAATAAGAATGGAATATACTGATCAGATAGAGAGCACATAGTTTCGTAGAAATCAAATATCAAGCCAAAACGGGAGAGACAAAAGACAAAGGTGAAAATACTGAAAGTACTCCGGTTAAAAGAGACTAAAATAAAATGAAATGCATTCAGTGAGCGGTGTTCCTAAGAGTTCTGTAAGATTTACAAGAAAATTATGTGGTTTAATAGGGATGAGCGCCACCCGATCGGTTAATTATCATAAAGATTTTTAATAATACATTGATGACAAAATAAAATATCTTGATTTTTTGGTAAATACTCCCGTCATCATAAAATCAATTGACGCAGAAGTGACTTGAAGCTCATCTTAATTACTATTAATACTTTTAATTGAGTCAAACTAGATATTTTTGTAGACCCGACATAATTATGATAGCCAAGCGCATAAATGCACAGCATACAGCAACTCATTAGTTTCGTAAATCACAAAATATGATTTTATTAATGATTCGTATGAAACAAGCTTGTGCTTATAAGCAGTTCAGCCATTACACAAGCTTACAAAAAATAATTTCCTATATTTTCACAAAACCACCAATAAACTCACTAAATTCAGATCACGCCAACATAATACCCTCATCAAGAAAATTGGCCAAACTTGAAACAACTCAACTTCCAATCTCTTAACACTCCCTGCCAAAGGACCGTACCTGTAAGCAACAAGTGGCAGGTTGCTAAATCAATATGTACCGTCCTGCAACCGAAACTAGGTCAGGTCACTGTACTACCTACGACCCTTTAGCCTTGCATTCCATCTTTTGCCATCTCTTTCTTCCCCATCCTCGAAGGTATCTTCGTATCCTGCTCACTTGGCCTTGCCCCGTAAAAGGCATTACAATACAAAAGTCGGATATGGCTATGTACGCCTACAAATGAATTCATAGCCTAAACCCGCAACAGTAGATATCAAATTGGTTTGTGAAGCTTACGGAAATTGCATTTGGTTTAGGCTGTATTGATTCAAGTTAGATGTCTAAAATGAATAACTGATTTGTTTTTAATGACGAGCGCGCTGGCTTTTTTCTTAACCTATATTTCAGGGCCTTGGCCTGGCTTCATATCTGAAGACTTCGTTTGTGACAGCGATTTGATTATTTAAATCCATCGAGGAAATGCTCTCGTCTCTGAACTTTTATTTACCAGGAAGAATCAGTTTACATGTTCTTTGTTCATTTAGCAATTTTAAACTGCTAAATGTAGGAGAATAAGATTTAAGCGTAAAAAGATAGATTTAAAGTCTAAATAAAGTGTACAAGCAAAAATTGCTAACTGTTCCAAAAGTGAAGAAAATGTGAGAACTAAAAATGAACTACTTCATCAATCACAAATAGAGACAATGATACAGCAAATGTAGCTTGCAATGTCAATGACTTACTGAGTACTAATAATATAAGAGTAATTGAACCTCCTATAGTTAACACCAATCATAATGTTAACAAACCTGCGTGCCTTGAAACAGGGCTTAATTTGTTAAAAATGAGACTTTAAAATGTGAAAACAAGGCTTGAAAATGATGTATATTGAAATTTATAAGCCTTATAAATATTCAAACCGCATGGCATGGCTTGTAGCTCGTAAATATGGCCGCAATTGATTAGCTTTGCAAAATCGTGACTACACAGCATTGAGATATATTTAGGTCTGCAAACCCTGAGGTCAGTGAGCAGTGGATTTGCTGGATAAAATAGATTTATTGCATTGATTAACTTTGTATTGTGAGTTAACTTAATAACTTCAGTTTTGGGTTGGCCGTTATCTATTTTTTTACAATAAATATTTGATTTGTGTTCCTAGTAGCTAAACGAGATTGTAGAACCAAACAGGTTTGTATCAAAATCCCTTTCCTCTAAATTTTAAGACTGGATCTCATATTCCTTTTGAAGCTGCAAATTCAATTTCAATGAGATTTTGGGAAAATATACTTGGACAATGGAAGGTTTAGAGAGGTTTTGAATCAACAGGAGCTTATACAATTATTTTTCTAGGTATACTATCTGTACATTTTAGTAAAAAAAGGTTACTTCTTTAAAATTACATTTTCCTACACGATTATTTTTGTGTAAACGAATGACGTGATGAAGTAGTCGTTTGTCTGAAGTTAAGCATCAAGATCGCCTTTAAGAGGTGCAGCGCCACTTGGAACCCTAGATTATAAACTCAATAGTTGCGCCCTGCGGTGTTACCCGCGTATAAAAAGTCCTATGTGTTAATTCAGCGTAAAAGCTATCTGCACTCCAAATTTCATAAAAATCAGTTCAGTAGTTACGGAGATATAAGGTAACAAACATTCACACACTTTCGCATTTATAATATTAGTAGGATTGTTATTGTAATTAACCCAACTGCCAACTGGCTACTCTATATTTTGCATGCATCAACAGCTACCTCAGTTGTAAAAACTTCATTACTCCATCTTCTTCTACTGAATATTGCTAATCAATTCACATTTTTACACGCCAAATGTCAGCCAATAAACATCAATATCTTACAACTTTGGCCTTTTTCGGGATCATTTGGTGCAATGCGCACGGAAGTGGATGAGCGTACCCCATGTGCCTTGTCCCATAAATATGTAATTGGGACAACTGGGACATACCATCGGCATCGCTGCCGTTGCATGCCACTTGAGTTTATAGGCTGCTGACAGTTCGAGGGCTCTGCTGACGTTTTTGTGTCAGCTTCGGATGGGTTTAATTGAAAAAGAGGTCAACAATTGCATAATTTCATCGTCTGAATGCTCAACGTTTTGAGCAGCCGGCTTAGCAAACTTTTTGAACAGAATCGTGCTTTCGCAATACAAAGGGTGTGTACAGATTGGACGAATGCGCCGCGAATGCGCTTTTCACATGTTGCACGCGAACTGCACGCGCACCACGCCATTTTTTTTTTTTTTTTTTTTTAACGGGCAAATTGCCTTTATTACTCAAGCTAACTACTACAATAATAAAAACTAAACTAAACTAAACTAAACTAAGCTAAACTAAGCTAAACTAAACTAAACTAGCTACACTACCTACTACAAAGAACACTTATGGACTGTATAATAGCCGCGATGGCCTATAGACAGTCCAAGTGCTCCAGCCCACTACCGGTAGGTAGCGTACCCAACATGCTGGCCGCATTGCCACGTTGAATTGCAATGCTGATGCGTTGGGCCAAATAAGTGCCAGCATTTTGGTCACGCGTCGCATCGACCAGGCGCTCTGATAGACTTTGGAAAACGCGATGAGCTCCCG
Organism: Ennomos quercinarius; assembly: GCA_910589525.2. NCBI lineage: Eukaryota > Metazoa > Arthropoda > Insecta > Lepidoptera > Geometridae > Ennomos > Ennomos quercinarius. Next base: position 898,118 of record OU342496.1, read on the forward strand.
GTCCCCACGGACCCAGGGTCTCAACACCAAACGGCTCAAATATGTAACCGCTACCGAGATTACTATATTTGCGCCGTTTTAGCTGCTCAGCAGAATTAGCCGCGGCGCCGGCCCTAACGTGTGTCTCGGGAAGGTGTGACGGCGCCATAGTATCGACGCAAGTAGCGTCCCACACTAAAGGCCGCCCCATCTTCCAGGGAACCAGAGTCATTCCGTCGGGTCTTTTACCATCGTCACGCATGAGACCATTCGGTTCGAGAATGGCTGCAGCATTGGCGGTGGTAAAAGCCCGGCGAATGATGTCATTAAGACTAGCGTGGCGCGAAATTCGACCAGCGCTTTTTGAACACGAGAGACCGTGATGACCGAGCTGGTCAACTGCGGTACCGCACTGGCAGCGATGGGCCACACAGCATCTTGCGCCCAAACGTAAGCTGATAGCTAAACGAAAAGTAGTCGGATCTAAAAGGTTACCAGTGTTGAAAGAAGGCATGGCCTGTAACCAAAGTCCTGACTCCCACACAGAGACTGCGAGAAGCCGAGCACGATCAGCGACGCTAGGACACGTATCTAAAAGATTTTTCCGTGCTAGTTCGCAGAGCGGTCGGTCCCACAGCCTCTGTGAGGAAAGAACCACCGGGAAATCAGAATTTGGACAAGCCAACCCCCAGGCATTCTTGGCCTCAGACAAATGGGCTACTTCGAAAGTACCTAAAGATGGAGCAAGAATTTTTTCTATTAATTTATGTGTACCATGTACAGAGGACAAAAATGCCGGTAATGCAACACTCGAAATTTTGCGTATCCCTAAACCTCCTAAGCGCACAGGTAGAGAGGCTTGCGACCACGTCCTGTCATCCATATCAACATTCAAGACCGAAACCAGAGTGTTTTTTACAATGCTGTCTAAGCCCATAAGGAGCTCACTGTGTTTCCACAGTTGACAACATCGTAAAATATAAGTAAATTTAGGGACAAATAGACAAAAACGAATAATTGTAAAAGCCATGTGGGCGTTAATTTTGAGTAACCTGTCTGATGCGTTATTGAACTTTTGAATTTTTTCTTCTACAAAAGGTGAGATAGACTCATCCAGAATCGGCGAACCCAAAAGGCGAAGAGAACGCTTGTCTACTAATTTGATATTCGGAGCAAGACTATTAAACTTTTCAAAAACCAAATCTTTATCAGGACAAGTATCGCAAACAAAAAGTTCGCATTTAGAAAAATTTAAATCCAAACCAATGTCGCGAAATTCGTTAATAATGATACCTAGATCATTAAAAACAGTGTTCACGTCGCCTCCTAGGGTTCCGTCATCCAAGTACCAAACATTAAGTTTGGACTGAAGACGTTGAATAATTGGATGGATGGCAAGGCTAAAAATGGCCGGACCTAGAGGGTCGCCCTGTTGGCATCCGACTGAGGATAGGATCGCGTTATTTTGGTAATTTAATTTTGTTGGATTGCCATAACATTGATAAAGGAATTTATATAGTTCGGGAATTTTATCCTTGACTTGTGTCAAAAGAGCGCCTCTGTCGACAGAATTAAAAGCGTTTTTAACATCCACCTTTAGCAACACTTCACCACAATTTAGTTTGAGAAAGGTTCTAAGTGAATGAACAGCGGCCTCACAGCCACCCCGCGAACCAAAGCCCAGCTGTATTGGCTGAAAAAGGTTGCTTAAAAAAGCAACCTTTTTCCTACAGCCGACCTTGGCAGCGAGGCGGCGGTATGTGGTGCCTACCGCAATAGGTCTGATACCACCGTCTTTTTTGATAAGGGCACACAAGTTTGCGCCATACAAAATTTCGATGACGTCACTGTTGACTTGCCCTGACAGCATCAGGTTTACTAAAGCCGTTAAGTCTCTCAAGAGGGCCTCGCCAATTTCGCCGGAAATGCCCGATAAAAGATCTTTTAGAATTTGAGGGGTAAGGCCATCAAGACCTCTGGCTGAACCACTCTGGAAAGAAGTAACGGCTGCAGCTACTTCCTGTGGGGTCACTTCAACAATGACGTCATTTGGTAAGGGTGGTTCAGGAAGGTGGAGATTTGCTGCTGCAGGTGGATGTTTGTCCTGCAGTGATTGAATTGTCTCAGAACAATATGGAGCTATTGTGTCGCTAGAGAACAGGACGCGGGCGGCGCCCTTAATGTCGCCGTCACTAATTTTGCTCTCTACGATTTTAAAGGTGGCCGAATCGTTATTTTGTTTTGAATTTATAATATTGTTTCGCCTGTTAAGCGGAACAATAATTTCATGATCCAAACATTGCTCTTCCAGTACTTTGTACCTTACGCAGTTTTCCTTTACTCTTTTAGTAAGGGAAGATTTGTTTGTAGGGTCTAATTTTACGTAAAGTACATGGTACGGAAAAGTTAGGAGATGCTCCCAGGCATGTTTCGTGTTTTTAGATATAATGTTCCTAATGGATGATGATAATGATTGAGCAACCGAAATGCGAGCACCACGCGGGATGCGTTTTAGAACCGGAATAAATCTTTTGTACGAGCTCAAAACCTCCCAAAACGGTTTGGAAGGAGTAGCAGCGCTCGTAGGGCTGCTACTGGCTACTAACGAACCTGAAACGGGGGCTGATAGAGGAATTTGGATCACTCTGTGGCATTTCGATTGATGAATTTTAAGGCCCTTTTGGCCCTTGAATAAACGTACCTGGGGACAGTCGGGACACTGTATCCTGTTTTCCAGCGACACCACGTTGTTTTGGGTACTCATTTTTTCCAAAAGATGCTGTGTTTACAAAGTAAGTAAATAAATCAACTTAGGGTCTGTATAGATTTGACGTCCGTCAGGAGCGACGTCGAGGCCCGTCGTGCCGACGCCAGACGGCGTTGACATGGAAACAAAAATAACAAATTAGCAGTAGACCGTGATAAAATAAGAATATGGAAAATAAGTAGAGACTGTCGCCAGCTCTACAAATAGTACCTCGAGAATCCCGTGTTGTAGACGGCTAGTTGGTGGACAGAAATTGTCCAAAAAGCAGCAAAAAAACCTGAAAAACCCTATCGAAAAATAGGCCGAAAAAAATACGACTTGACAGGGCTTTCAAATTTTTTTTTTTTTTTTTGTTACCTGCGCACGATTGGCACGCGAACATGTTATACACGTGCGCAGCGAACGCCGCCGCTCGCATGCCGCTGGTAAGCTGCGCATTCGCCAGATCTGTCCACACCCTCAGTCGTTTTTTAATATTTGCCTTATGCACCAATGTAAAATAAATTTGGTTATTTTCTAACTAAACACACACTTGAGAGTGTCGTCAGAAAAGATTTAACATTTGCTGGTAATGCAGGAGTTATTAATAATGTGAGAAATTATTATTTAGAAACTAAAATTCTTATGACAATGGACAGGCTACATCGGTCGCAGAACTGACAACCAATGGGTAAGGTTCTCGAGTAGCGACCACGAACTGGGAGACACCACGTAGGACAGCGTCTCACACTAGGTGGATCGAAGAACTGGCCAAAACTGCGGGGAGCCCGTGGATTCAAGAGACGAGTATCCGGTAAAAGTGGTGCTCTATGGGGAAGGTCTATGTTCAGCAGTCTAACTGGAGCTAATAGAACTTCCGCTATAGTTTTAAAATTACTTGAATTATTCATTTTAAGAAGTATTATGATCAACCATAGTTAAATAGTTAAGATTAAGTCATCTCTCTAAATATTTTGATGTTCCCAAACTCAATTCTCACTAGGCCACGTCAGCACCACTCAGTTTCAATTGAAACTTGAGTTTGTAACTATCCCTTTGAGGTCGTGTATAATGCAAGGGACCCCCGGGAGTGGCTTCATCGTCCGGGCTGCGGCCTTGAGAGAACCGTACCATTGATTTTTGTATGAGCGTTGAACAAGTTCATTTGTGGAATTCACCGTTTGTATTTTGTTTTATTTGCGACCCGTGAATAATTATTGGAGTCATGGAGCTTTTTATATCAAGCATCCTTTTCCCTTTGCAAACGTTATGTTCTTATTTCTGTCTTTAAAATAAACCTAATGTCTCTTATATTAGGTTTATTTTAAAGACAGAAATACAATTGATTCAATCTTAATATTTTTTAACTCTTGATGACTATAAAATGGTGCCTTTCACCCAACAGCACTATTATGTGTGTATACTCTAAGTGTATAATGCATTCTACTGTTATACCTATTTCAAAAATCCAATGTAGACATACTACTCATAGGGCGGGGCAAAATAATGGGAACTCGAGCGTCCCTTTTCCTTTGCAAAAGTTCTTAGGAGACATTAGGATTATTGTAATGAAATATATATCTAAGTATTGAATTTTTGGATACTTGGAAATTGGATAGTATAGTTTACATTTTTTTTTACCTAAGCGAATGACGTGACTATCTTGTCGTTTGCCTGATGTTAAGCGTCACGGCCGCCCATAACAGATTGCAGTGAACTCGCACTCGGAACGCACATACATTACCTACATTTGTCACATATAATAAGTTGGTCTCAATCGACCCTCATTTTCATTAAGATCACTTTTCAGTAGCCTACCAAATCAAGACATAAAATTTTTAAACACTTGTGAAATTGCATTAGCATTGGCGCAGGAAGACCGTTGTAGTTGTAGGAAAACGTTATTATGGTGCAGTCCTAAAATTTTGTAGATATTTACATGGATATTAATAAATTTTATAAAAAAAACTACAGTCAGCAAGAAAATAGGCAAATTACACAAAATAAAGTGTTGCTAACGATCCTTGTTGTATGATCAGAAGACTGACATAATATTACACATTTTTCAATAATACACTGCAACTGTTTCAATTTTAATCTCGTACAAAAATATTCTAATTATTATTTTGCTCAACCTAAAAATCACTAAACAGTAAAGACCTTGACCTTATCTGCACTTGGCCGTATTCTCACATAAAAATATCCAAAGCAAAATCATCTCTTCTAAGAAACCCGTCCAAACCCACTTCCACTCCGGAAGGCTCAAGTCTGACATTCACAACCTATGCAGCATCGTAAACCCTCCAATAAAAAAATTCATTCCTTCATCCCTATTATTCTCAGCCGGGACCAGCAGCAGAGGGTGAAGCGAGGGGGTGCAACAAATGTAGGTCAGGCCGATGAACTGGGCCACGGGGGCGCGGGCATCCACAGGCTGATACACGCTGTCTTTTCGATTGTACACTCCATAATCAACCTTACACCACCCAGCAAAGGTCCCAAATTGCAAATCGAAACTCTTTCCAGTTATGATAAAGAGAAAACTGGATTGTTACAGTTAGAATTGACTCGTATCCAGGTGAGAGTAAGGTGGGATTTTGAATGGTTACCTCGGAGGTCACATGTTCGATTACTTGTTGCGGTTACTGCCAGGAACTGTTGTGTTGTGACTGAGTTTTTACTCGAAGCTTGGGGCGTATATTTCGTTCAGAGGGAAATTAACTAATTAAAACAGGCCCATTTGAGAATGGAATTTTTAATTTTAAGGCGCATTCAATTATGCACCTCATCACAAAGGCAGAAAGTTGTTTAACGCATTGCGGTCGTTTTGGGAATGTTCTCTTTCTAAAGGTCAGAAATTTAGTATGCTCTCTTTTTTAATTTGAGGACCTTTAACATATTTTTTTATTGGTTAAATATATACCCATATTGAAACTAAACCATTTTTTTCTGATTGGAAGTTTCCGTTTATCCCCAATAAGCCACAGGCTAACCACATTTCAATGAATTATCTTTATGTTACCTTTCAAAATAGGTCAAATGCCCTCCAGCCTGTATAGGTAGTGTACCTTAATTTGTTAGTATAGTATCATGCTTCAATTAATTTGCTAAATGTGTGTAAAGAGCAAAATGCTAATTTGATTTAAATTTATTGAAACAGTTTGCGGTTAAAATATACCTTAAACTTAATATAATATTAAAGGGGTTACATAAATTGGGTTTGTTTTTAGGTTTTCTATTGGTGAAATAGACTTTATATTGTACAAATACCTCATCCTCTTTGCCTTTTCCCATTTGTTATTGGGGTCGGCTCCCAGTTTAACCTGTAGCGGCAAGGTACTAGAATTACACGAGCGACTGCCATCTGACCTAGCAACCCATAAGGAACCAGTAACAGGGATGGTTAGATCAGGCGTCAGATCCTATCAGGCTGCTGACTACCCGTAACGATTGCCATAGATGTTCTTATGACAACCGGGACCGACGGCTTAACGTGCTCTCCGAGGCACGGAGCGATGGCATCGCAAACGGCACTTATCTTACTAGATAAGTCATTGGTGTAGGGCCGAGGATCAAACCCGCAGCCGTAAGATTGCGAAGTGCACTGCTCGGCCACCATCGCCCTCACCTTGGACTCCGGCTGGCAGGGCATCATAGCAGAAGAGATATCGTCATATAGAATTTCCATACCCAATTCATATAAAAATCACATCATCAGACGCAAGAGGTCCACTGCTGAACACAAGCCTCCCCTATAAAACGCCACTTTGGATGCTTATCGTATGGGGGCGTTTCCATAATCACCACGCGTGGCAGGCGGCTTGCTGATCGAAAATTTTAACGTGCCGAGGAGAATGTTGCTGCCCATGCTCTGGATGTCCATATAACAATGGAGTTAATAAATTACAGAGTCAAAAACTGCTAGGTACAATCTTTGATTATCTACCTGTAGACAGACAGAGGGTACAAAAGAAAAAAAATGTATTAGTCGAACAGAAAGATAAAGTAATGCAAAATTCAATTCATATAAGAGATGCCCCAAATCTTAATGTCAAGTAGACAGGGAGCTTACCCGGGTAAACGGTTTCCAGGACAAATTGGGCCTTTCTAAAATATTGGAAAGGCTGTCCTACTTTTCATCCACATATTCAAATGTGCCTAGAATATGTGGATGCATCACGAAGGCATTATTTTTATATCAAAAGGTGAACGCATGACGTTGTTATTGGCATCTTGCAAAACTAGTTGATAAGTCTATTTTTTCCAATTACCACTTGTTTCATATATTTCCGGTTCCTCGTATGTTTGTCAAACTTATATCAACTTGAGACTACAAAATTACTGTACGCTCATTGGTTGATGACAACCGATAATCAACAAGCAACCAATGATTCTTCTGTATTTAATGTGTTAAGTTGACATGCGGTGCACGCGACGTAGTAGGCTGACCCCTCACCAGGTAGACCAACCACCTGATCAAAACCACGGGGTTGGATGCAAAAAGCAAGTAATACCTTTCAAAGTGGTGCTCAGCGTCTTCATGCTGATAATGATAAACTATGGTCTTATGAACATAGGAGTGTACATTAAAGTTGTACGTGCAAAACTTACTTTTTTCATTTTTAATGCTAAAATGGGCATACGTTCACAACAACTCACCTAATGGTAAGTTACGAAGTTTTCTAAGGTGGAGCACGTTTGCCCATGAGATGCCCATTCATTCTTGAGTTATAAAGACCCAGGTTATACCCAGGAGGAAATACTGCTGCTGGAAGAGCATCCCATTCCTTGGCCATTCGGACAATGAATGACTCAGCAAAACTTGTGATACACTAACGACGTAAGGGTTTGAAGAATCACCAAGCCTTGTAGTTCTATGGTGGAAAGGGGATGACGGAATTAGCTGATGAAGGGCATGAGCACACTCTCTAAAATGTAACTGATAGCAAACCGACAGACCGGCGACGGTGCGTTTGTGTTCAAGACTTTGAATTCTCCCTTTAACTAGTCTCTCATCGTCTTTGACGCTTCCTAAATAATCGACACAATCTAACAAATAAGACCTACTCCACCACATAATACTGTAATTAGGCCCATGCTGCCATATTTCTACACACTGGCCTAATTCCTAACTAGAGCCGATAAAGTAACACGACGACCAATTTCGGACCAAATAGTAACACGTCCGAACTTCCAATTGACCTACTACATGCCACAGTGTCTAAACATAATAAATATATCCGCGAAGTAATCGGGCAATGCTGTTTTGTTTTTTTGGAATTTTGTTGCTGTGCTTTTAACACTGTCGTGTCCAGTAACTACAGATAAAAGCATGTCCTAGATTAAGGAGCGGGTGGATGTGGATTCCGCTTCTGATTCAAATGCCATTACAATTTATCACTTTACACGGTGGGGGCGATGTATGTGACCTTATATGGTTGTACGACGTCTGAAAAAAGCTAGTGAATTAAATATTAAATTATGTGTGGACATTTCACACAGCGCCATCTAGCCCCAAACTTAGCATAGCTTATACTATAGAACCAGTAGATACTTTATTGTTTGTAAATACATACATAGAATATAACATAACACCCAGACACAGAACAAACATCGATGTCACACAAGTGTTTGTCCTGGATGGAAATCGAACCCACAAACTATAGTTTAGAAAGCAGAGCTACTACCAACTGAGCTAACATGCCAGTCATATAATTAAAACGTATCCCACACAACACACATGCATTTGAGCACTAGAGCCATAGAAAAAGTTAATGATAAAGAACTATTTGATTTTTAGGTATAATAACTTCTACATTATAATAACCACATATTATGTGTATAACAAAACTCGTTTTTTTGTATAAATAGTAAGTTAAATTTTAATTTAATTTCGTAAAAAAATTCTGAGTAAATTCCATTTGCAAATTAGCATAATCTTCAAAGAATTGACTTCACTAAAGCATCGCATACGTTATTCGATTTATGGGTGCCTACTTTTATTTTTCATAGCAATTTTCCACGAGACTTGGTCATATATTATAGTTAATTCATAAAAAGATATCGATCAAGCTTCAATGATTTTAATATTTTGGGCAACAACTTGGAAGTTATTTCTTTAAACGTAAAGAGATCTAGGTACCAATAATAATTACTACACACCGCGAACTGTACATCACTAAATCTACGTTTATATCACCAAACCCCACCTGGCCAGCGTGGTAGATTAAGTCCTACACTCTCTTCCTGTGAGAGAAGGCCCTAAGGCCCTTGTCTCAGCTGTGGGAACATATGGGCTGAAAAACAAAAAGAAACATGATTTTCAATTTTATTTTAAAAAAAAAATAACACTTTCAGCCAAAACTTCACATAACTTAATTATAAACTCACAAAATCCTCTAAGCCGCAATTCATCAACTTTTCCTATCACAAACATTTTGTACCAAAATCACATCAAAATACTAAGTAAAAAATGCTTCAGTACAAATCTAATGATTCATGTAATTGTACTGAATCTGGCCGACTTCACCCATTACTTCTAACGCAAGCCATTCAATCACACATTTCTTACATAAACATCAACAAATCACTGCAGCCCAATAAAATAAAAAAACATTCTCTAACCTTGACACCAAAAATGGGCACAATACGAGAAATGAACTGAATTCACGTGTACGTCCGGAATGGATAATACTGTTTGTGACAATTTTTATAGTTTAAGACCTTTGCATGTACACAGTTTTTATACAATAAAGTTTATTCTATTCTATTCTATCCTATTCTATCCTGTTCTATCCTGTTCTATCCTGTTCTATCCTGTTCTATCCTGTTCTATCCTGTTCTATCCTGTTCTGTCCTGTCCTGCCCTGCCCTGCCCTGCCCTGCCCTGCCCTGCTCTGCCCTGCTCTGCCCTGCTCTGCCCTGCTCTGCTCTGCTCTGCTCTGCTCTGCTCTGCTCTGCTCTGCTCTGCTCTGCTCTGCTCTGCTCTGCTCTGCTCTGCTCTGCTCTGCTCTGCTCTGCTCTGCTCTGCTCTGCTCTGCTCTGCTCTGCTCTGCTCTGCTCTGCTCTGCTCTGCTCTGCTCTGCTCTGCTCTGCTCTGCTCTGCTCTGCTCTGCTCTGCTCTGCTCTGCTCTGCTCTGCTCTGCTCTGCTCTGCTCTGCTCTGCTCTGCTCTGCTCTGCTCTGCTCTGCTCTGCTCTGCTCTGCTCTGCTCTGCTCTGCTCTGCTCTGCTCTGCTCTGCTCTGCTCTGCTCTGCTCTGTTCTGTTCTGTTCTATTCTATTCTATTCAATAATGCTGAGAAACAGCTTGCAGCGTCCACGAATTATAAAAGCAGTATGGGCACTTGGGCATTCGGGATGGGAGAAATTATTTCAGATACCTAAATATTACAAATTATTTACAGATGGTATTAGGTATATGAGTATTGTCGTGAACTAAACATCACCGGTAACATAAATCACAACAGCTCCTTAAAACGGAATCGTGTAAATTAGGTACATTAAAACTTTATTCTCAAGAAGTTAAGGTCCATTTTATCTAAAGCTGTTAAGTTCTAAGATTACAAATTACTCAATTAAAGAAAGATCCTATACTAATATTTATGATTTTTTATAGCAGTATCGCGTGCATAGCGTAATCTACAATTCCAGATGCTGGTGCGGGTTCAAATCCCGTTCATAGTTCTTTTTCCTTTACAAATTAATCTGTAGATCCCATACTGTTTATAGAATAGGTATTGTCTGTCAGATCGGTGCAAGATTAATTCTAGTAAGGACCTTGGAGATATTGTTCGGAACGTCAAGAGATAAGCAGTTTTCGTGTTCAGGGGAGATGTGATTTATCGCTCAATTGGGACCTTTCACTGTTGGTGGGGTGTCAAAAAGTTGACGGCTTCTGCTTAGAAACCAGCAAGCCTTAGATAGTTGGCGATAATAATATATTTACTAATGGTGCGAGAGCCTACTGCACAAATACCTACGTCATCGGGTACCCCAATAGGCTATCTTTAGATCGTTAACCAACATCTAAATATGTAAAAAAAATCAGGTCTGCCAGTTCCGATCCTGCCGGGTAATGGAAATAATTGAAATTATTTGACGTATTTTTTTTTGTCAAAATTTACCCGAATGAAAGTACTGGCAACAGTTAACCATTGATTAATTATTTAAAAAAAAATTGGTCTGTCATTGTGCACCCTGCCGGAAGTACCTGGCAGACCTCTAAAAATGTGCCCTTCACACCCTTTACCTACTTCAGCGAATACCCCGATGAAACCTACGCCTAATATTAGCCAAGGTGACCCTGATAATAGATTAAAAGGTCTGCCAGGTCTAAACTTGGCGAAACTTAGTATTCAAGGCATTTGAAGTTGGTGGAGGTGGATTATTTCCATGACCCGGCAGGATCGGAGCTGGCAGACCTGTTTTTTTACATGTATAGGTGTCGGTTAACGATCTAAAGATAGCCTATTGGGGTACCCGATGACGTAGGTATTTTTGCAGTGGGCTCTCGCACCATAAAAACTGTTTACGGCTAGATGGTTGAACTTTTCTGCAAGGTACACCACCGCGTACGTAGACAGACGTACGCAGACGTAGTGTAGTATGACCTACAGCGAGATTGAGTGATGATATACGTGCGGTAGCTGGCAGTAACTGGTAAACTAGATCTGAAGATCCAGCTCAGTGGCGTGCCTTGGGAGAGGCTTATGTCCAGTAGTGGACTAGTATAAGCTGGCAATGATGATAACGATGATGATACCACCGCTTCGCCCAGATATTCTGACGTCAAGCATTAGTGTGCGCTTAACTACATGAGCAGTGAGCACCATCTTGACCAGTCGAATTCTGACTTTAGCATAATTAAAAGCTGCTCGTTTGTCTGACATTCCTCGGATTAGCAGTGTTCCGGATTACGACTAGCAAAATTACTCTAGTCTAGTACCTAACTCTATACTAGACTGTGCTGATGTCTCAGGATAATGAGTGCAGTGTCACGCGAATATAGATAATTTAAGTTCCGAGCACTGCAACATTTATGGAAAACTGTGCCACGTAACATTAGGTAAATGACTAGTTTGTCACTTCACATTTCCATGTAAAAAACCCTGTGTTAATCTCGATAGTATAACCATTTTTTGTGCAAAATTTCATCTAAATCGTTTCTGTCCTTAGAGTATACATAAGTTCTTAGTATCCTCTAAGGTTCTGCCAGTTCTGCATGAAATCTGGACAAACATACAAACACACAAAAAATACAGACAACGTTCACTTTTGTACATTAGTAGAGTACCTACGCAACTACTTATGTGTAACGAAGCTAGCTTGAGTAGTTATATGATGTTGGTAAAACAAAATTAAAATAAATACTTATACGGTGTAATACAAACATACTGTTTAGCTCTAACAACAAAAATAAAGTCTATAGACATACCATCCTACACATAATATAATATTTCAGCGTGGGCGATCAGAAGATCAAGGTACAAAATATTTCTAACTAACAAAAATAATATAAACTCAGACGTAGGTACGACTTGTATGGCTTAGTCAAAATGTTTGATGACGCGCAAAATACCAAGAAACTTGCCATAAAATTTGGTATTGTTATGTATCTTGATTACATTGAGTTAGAAGCTTTTTACATTTTTGAACATTTTTACAGAACATTGAGAGAGCTAAAGTGACCGATATAGCTCTTAGGCTGACATTCAGAGTCAATGCATCGAGTTTACTCACATCGGTCTCACGTGAGATCGAACTCCGGACTCGGGGAGTATACTCCGCGTCGTTAAATTCAGAGACGAGATCAAACGATAACTCCGTGAAGTTCGACTCCAGCCATAGACAAGCGTAGTTTGACATTAGTGAGCAATGATTTTCTTTTTTTATTTGGCAGTATTATGTTAAAAAGAGAGAAACAATAGCAAATATTATATGAAAAACTGAAACAGGAGACCAAACTTGGTGGTGATATACTCTTTGCAGGAGAATATAAAAAGTGCGCCATTTTAGATTATTACAGGCCCGGGTCAGCTTTAGTACCGATGTCTCCACGAAACGCTCGTGTCACACGCATTCCAACATTTTCTTTGCATCAAGTGACTTCTATAATGTCAAAAGTCAATTGTGTTGTTGTCATGGAAATGATGTACATAACACAACCTAATTAATCGGTATAATTCGTAGTTTTTCTGGCTTTTTGTGTATAATTTCAAATTAATATATCATTATCATCATCTTCTTTGCCTTTTTCCCATTTCGCATTTGTTATTGGGGTCGGCTCCCAAGCTCCCAGTCTATATCTGTAGCGGCAAGCTACCAGAATTACACGAGCGACTACAGGATCGGACCGTGAGTTTGCCTAATTCTCAGCTGTTCTTGTTTTTCGTTAATCCTGATAGTTTCAGGTTTCGCACATTTATAAGTAAATCTAGATAAGACCCGTTAAATTTCAGTGGGGGCTGGGGGTCCTTTATCTCCACGGCGCGCTGGGCTGAAGCTCAAATTGCCCTTATACAAGATCTGGCCCTGAGCGACTGCCATCTGATCTCACAACCCATAAGGAACCAGTAACAAGGATGGTTAGACCTGGTATCAGATTCTATCAGGCGTCTGACTACCCGTAACGATTGCCATAGATGGTCTTATGACAACCGGGACCGACGGCTCTCGGAGGCACGGATGGCATCGAAAACTGCACATAACTTACTAGATAAATCATCGGTGCAAGGCCGAGGATCGAACCTGGTGCCGTAAGATTGCGAAGTGCACGTGTTACTGCTTTGCTACCATCGCTCTAACTTCAAATTATATACCAATTATCTTAATCAGTTGAGCATGGGCAGTGACTATGGTTATTGATCAACACTATGGCGACGCGAAAATGTCATGTTGAAGCTTGCAACTAATAAAACTCATCGCCTGTTAAGTATCCCAAGGGACGATAAATTACGAGAATCATGGTTGTCTTTTCTGATTCCTACAAATACTGAGCTCAGTGGCCTGTCTTAGTGAACAAACGTGTTCGCCAAAATCACTTTGATATACCCCCAATTTGATGGGATGGGTAACCGTCTTCTGCATGGATATCCTTGTTCACTGCAAATGAAGTGTTGCACGGGATTCCCTTGAGCTTATCTGGTGAGTAAACTCAATTTGAATAGCAAAAATAAATAATTAAAATAAAAATGGTTTCAACCCAAAAAATGGCCTAAAAATGGCAGTAAAAATACAAAGCTTAGGCTAAGAAATAAAAATAAATAAAAGCTATTTCAGTCTCATTTGTTTCATTTAATCCTTATTAGCGGGTGCTTCATCTTCCTATAGTATTAAAATGTAATAGGTTAAAATAATAATAATAACTTCCTATGTAACTTCCATGTCGATATTTGTTTGGCGTGGCGCGTCACTATGGTATCGATATCGATATTTGAATATGGAGCTAGGTACATCACTATGGCGACACCAGCGTTTCGTGGAGACACGGGAACTAATTGTCGATGATATAGAGCTGTCCTATCTGTCTTTGACTAGTATAGTAGATATCTGTGGATTATTATTCTGTATTCTGGAAAGCGCGCCGTTATCTGTTTTTGTTTTTCAAAGTTAAAATTATTATAAATTTTGTTGTTAATTACCTAAATTTATTAAAAAAACGAGTGAATTTTAGCGGACATAGCAGTAGTTTAAGTAAAGCAATGAAAAATAAATCGTCTTTAGTGTTCAAAGTTTTTGTAAAAAATATCCGAGGGAGTTAATTGCACCATACATACAAATTCTAGAAGCTAAAATGAATGCTTCTTATAAAATGAATACAACAAAGAAAACACACAGTAACTTATCTGCCAACAATGAGTAACTGGTATATTTGTTTTTGAGTTTTCCGATGTTATTTTGATTTTAAATAAAATTATTACTCAATTTTATTTCGTAATTTATTAATTTTATTTTAATACAAAACTAATTTTATTTTCAATAACCATCTTAAAAATTGGTTCTAAACAGCATTGTATTTAAAAACAGGCGTGATAGCAAAGATGGCGGTGCCTGAGCACGGCTCGAGTCACCGATTTCGCGGCTCAGCCCGTCTCATTCTTAGCTGAGCTTATACTCGTACTCCATTATGCTAAACTCGACTGTGAATGCCGATACGATTGGAGTTTGAGTCTAGACTCGATTTCTGACATAACGAAGTTTGAGATCAAACTCGAACTCGTTTGTGAATGTCAGCCTTAGAGTTAGTAAGTTGAAGTGGCAATGGGCAGGCCACATCGCTCGTAGAACTGACAACCGATGGGGAAGAAAGGTTCTCGAGTGGCGACCACGAACCGGAAGACGCAGCGTAGGCCAGCCCCCCACTCGGTGGACCGACGACCTGGTGAAAGCCGCGGGGAGCCGATGGATGCAGGAGGCGAGCAGCCGCTCAAGGTGGCGTGCTCTGGGGGAGGCCTATGTTCAGCAGTAGACGTCTTCAGGCTGTTAATGATGATGATGATGAGAGAGCTAAAGCCTGCGTCGTTACTTTCTATCAGGCGAGACGGGGGTGAAATGCGTGCCTATACCACAGATTACTTAATATATTACTTCGTAACCTATACTGCCTATTCAGTAACGAAAAATGTATTTGACACTAATTTTTACTTAATACCTACAGTCATTCCTAAGTATTTTTTTTATGTTAAAGGGAGCAAACAAGCATACGGCCCTCCTGATGGCAAGAGGTCACCGCACCCCATTGACGTCTGTAATACCAGAGGAGGCGTCACCAATGCGTTGCTTACCCTGTAGGACTCTTTTAACCCTCCTTTTAAAGTACTCCATGTTATAGCTCTGCGGAAAGACAGCTGGCGGGAGCTCATTCCACATTTTGCATCAGGAGTACGGCAAGAAGGACGCATGAACTGAGTCGTATAAGATTTCCACTCAATAATATGTGGATGAGCTTTTTTGCTCTAACGAGATGTGCGATGGTAGAAACGCAGTGCTGGAATCAGGTTGAATAGCTCTTCAGAACATTCCCCATTATAGAGGCGGTAAAATATACATAAATACCCAATATCCCTGCGAATATTGAGTGGTTCAAAGCGTTCGGTGATCTTGGGACTGTTGACAATTATTCTAATAGCTCTACGCTGTATGAGTCGAGAGGCTGGATCTGGTACTCAATAATTTTGAAATGAATACTTTGCCATGAATATTCCAATCTTCTTCGTGCATAAAACACTACCTTTGCCAATAATAATACAATTTTCATTTAAGGCGACGAGTAGAGCAAACAAGGTGTATTTTGGGATGTTTCCTGGCGTAATTAGAACATGTGGAGCTTTGAATTTAATATATCATGTAATTCATTTCATTAAGTCGTTTGTGATGATCGCAAATACACGATTAATAAATATAGCTCTATAGAAAAAAATCACAAACCTCCCTCCAAAAATTTGAATGTTCCTATTTCACTAAGCATCTACCGAATATATTTTTACAAAAAATAAATCAGTGTATTCCCAACAAACATTCAGATGTGATGAATTAATAACTTTGAAAAATATCATATAAAAATAGATATTAATTAAAAACCATCAAAATCAGTAATTTCGTGCGTTGTCTTTGTCGTAAACGCCGCGCTGAAGTGCAGACTGAATTGATATTTACGACTACGACGTTAAGGTTGATGTTTCTTTGAACGAATTTGGACCTGCTTATCTGGCTCTACTCATCACCTTACGGGGGATTTTCAATTGCTGTATTTAAAGTTAATCAACTAGTGCCCATCTGCAATAAAAGTTTGACAGTTCTTAAGCTCGCACTTATCTCTCTCCAAAATGCGTTGCAGTAGGTACGTCATAAAAGGAATAGGTGTGACCTTAGGAGCTCTCAAACTTAGCACAAACGGGCATAAGTAAACTATAACCCGACTTAAACAAGAAACATGTTTTTGGTAATATTCGGCTTACGAAACTCACTTTTTGTTTCACTTTGTTTTCTCCAACAAACGGCGCAGCAAGCAACCGCTTCACGGTCGAGTGGATAACTTTTATCACTAGTAGGTATATATTGATAAACCGTGCCTTATATTTGGACCTTAGATACCTAATATTTTCTCTATCCGACTATGTTTTAAGCTCTATGAACGAAGGTCAAAAGTAGCTTATTAATGGTAAAGGTCAAAAGTATAATATAATAATTGTTATAAGAACAACTTTTCTTCTCGAGTTTTGAGTTTTTCATGATAATACTGAGGTAACTTGAGGTTTCATTTCAATTTAAATTTTATTTTCACCTCACTAGCTCGGAAAAGTTCTCTTTGTCATTCAAAATCTGGGCGCAAAAACGCATTTTAATCACTAGCGTGGAAAGTGTTTTTAAAATTGGAACGTTTCTGTTCAATAATTTCCTCGTCAAGAATTGAGGATTTAATCACAGATCTGCCCGAATTTAACCTTGATATTGCCAGTCCACTGAAATCTCTTTAATACCACAGACTACCTACTTCTTTTTCTCGTTCGCCAACTTAGACATACTCTAAGTTCGCCAACCTCATTTTTAGAACAACCGCACTGTCCAGCACCAAAGAGTATATAACCAATACGCTATCCAGCACGGTGACTGCATGGAAAATGGATGAAAAACACTTTTTCTTTAATTTACCATGAATCACGTGACGAGCTAGTCATTTACCTGATGTTAATGCGTTACCGCCACCCATAGCTAAATGAATAAGTTAAAAACTAATCTTTTCTTAGCCTTTTAGCTGTTTTTCTTGCATTTTCCTCGCTGTAGTGAGGTGAAAAGTTGTGTGTTGCACTCTGCAGCATAGTTTTCTGCGTCTCGTGCCTTTGAAACCTTCGCTTGCTCAGGTTTCAATTCAAATACTCGCGCCAAAAATCAACTTTGAAGCCTTGTATAACAAATAACTATTTCAGTGTTTGTACCGAGAAGTTATTAATTAATATCTTTCTCTAAAAGAATGCGGAATTTATATTTTAGGTTTTATTCTAAGGTTTATTCCTACTGACAAGGTGTGGAAAAAAGAGAGAGAGAGAAAGAAAGAGAGAGATCTATCTCTATACGTCTATAAAACGTATGAATACATTACCTACACAAGCTACACAACTACCCTGATTTCAAAGTAGCTTATGTATTACTATACCATATGATGGGCCCTATTCTCCCATTTTAATTATACATCTATCAATAAAGACATAATAAAACCCAATATTAAGAATTAGGAGCGTGTGTTCATTGCCAAACTTTTAAAGGAATTACGCAATAAGAGCATTTCGCGTGTTTATATAACTCCTACGACTAAAGACATACAAGTTCGGATAAACACATCGAATCCTCTTAGATAACAAAACTAATTCCCAATTTAACTAATATAATATTACGTAAATGCTATCTAATTGGTATTACCGTTCTGGCAAATTCGTGACGTTAAGCTAAATTGGTACACACATGTATTCATCCTTTGATAAGTAAATAAGAAAGATGTGGTGTGAGTAATGCGTCAGTATTTACCTTCATAGACCGCATGTCATTACTTAGCATTCGGTAAGACACTAATCTACTTGGTTTAAAAATGATTAAAAAAATGATTATTAACTTAAAGGTGGTATAGCTAGCCAGGTGAACACAAGAAAAATTCCCTACCACTCTATTTTTCCATGTTATAGTTCCGTCGCAATTTTTAATTTTCAAAAGTTCAGTGCTCTGCAAGATTCGGACCTATGCTCCACGGAATAGAAGTCAACCTTTCTACCAGCTGTCGTAACCTCAAGCACTCATTTACTGATAAACCAAGTTTACACGTCATACATTTAGGAAAGTCATTTTCAGAAAAACTCGAAATAATTACTTGGTCTTCCTTACCTAACGTATCTCCCACATTTGATTAACCAAAGCACTCGCCCTTGAAATATCCTAAAGATCCTACCAACCGCCCCACTAATGTTTATTGGGACCTTCAGATGCAAAACTATCTCCGGAATTTGGTGAGAGTTTGGAGAGCTTCAGCGTTCAGTCGACATTCTTGTACATACTCCCACGCGGTAGGTGATTGGGGTAATCTAAGGGCCGGATGGTGTTGTAAGTTTCTCAACTAGACTATAGACAAAATCGTTTTACTTGCGTTTAAACTCTTTAGTTTTAAGCTGAGTTTCGACAATTTATTTAACATTTACGCTAAGCTTAAGAAGAGATCTTAAAAAGAGGGGAAGAAGGGCGAAGTTTAAGGTATAAATGACGTAAAAGCTGGTAGACCAAAGTAATTGGTGACTTTACATTAATTTGATCAACACAATAATTATAATAAAGCATGTCCAACTTTTACAATAATTTGTCGTCGTATAGATAATAGTTTTACCTACTACATTTAATTTAACACAGCTGATTATGAAATGTCCCGTGTGGTCCCGGTTACGAATAGGACCACCCCATCTCTTCCCGTGGGTGCCGTAGAAGGCGGCTAAGGGAATATCCAGGGAATGGGTCGCAGCGTTCCCCTCGGTCTTGGTGGCAATCAATCTTCACCTACTGCGATCACCAAGCCGCCTGCCAAGCGTGGTGATTATGGCAAACCCCCCCCCCTAATGACAAGCACAAATAAAAACGGCCCCCAGTCCCCGGCAGCTCTGCTATCCCGTGGCTACGGTAGCGGCCACGGTAACGGCAGGGCAAGGGGTGCGAAGAATCCCCGGCAGACGCCCGGCTACCAACCCCAACGACGACCCCTGGCCCTGGCAACACATAACGTGCGCACACTGAAGGCTGACGAAAGGATGGTCGAGCTAGAGGCGGAGATGGGTAAGTTACGCTGGGATGTAATGGGATTGTCAGAAGTCCGAAGACAGGGACAGGACACGATAATCCTAAATTCCGGTAACTTATTCTTCTACCGGGAGGGAGACCAACTCTCCCAAGGGGGTGTCGGGTTTCTCGTCCGCAAGTCTCTCGTCAACAACGTGGTCAAAGTCGACAGTGTGTCGGCCAGGGTAGCGTACCTGGTACTCCGAATAACCAAACGGTATTCGTTGAAGGTTATACAGGTATACGCGCCGACATCGGCACACTCAGACGATGAAGTAGAAGCTATGTATGAGGACATATCCGAAGCCATGCATACTTCCGAAACATACTTCACCGTTGTGATGGGAGACTTCAATGCGAAGTTGGGCACAAGGAATAGCGATGAGCTGAGAGTGGGGCCATTTGGATACGGGCAGCGGAACCCTCGAGGACAGAGGCTGGCTGACTTCATGGAGAAGGAGGGACTCTTTATGATGAACTCCTTCTACGAGAAGCGGCCATCCAGGAAGTGGACGTGGATAAGTCCCGACGGTTCCACTAAAAATGAGATAGACTTCATCATGACGACCAAGAAGCACATATTCGATGATGTCTCTGTGATCAGCAAGGTGAAAACCGGTAGCGATCACCGTATTGTTAGAGGCACATTGAATATCAATGTTAAGCTCGAAAGGTCACGTCTGGTGAAGTCTACGCTCCGTCCAAATCCTGTCCAAATCCAAAACCCCGAAGGCTTTCAGCTGGAACTCCAAAATCGCTTCCAGTGCCTAGCCGACTGTAACACAGTGGACGAGCTAAACGACGGGTTGGTGGAAACTGTCCAAGCTGTTGGATCGAAATTCTTTAAGACCCAACGCCGAAAGAAGACTCAAAAGCTCTCAGAAAAAACTCTTGAGCTAATGGCCGACCGGAGCGAAATGAAGCTGCAGTCTTCAGTTGATATGTCAGCCTACGGTGAACTCAATAGACGAATCTGGAGTTCCTTGCGACACGACTTGCGTGCTCTTAGTACTTCACGTATTGAGGCCGCAATTGAGCGGAACCAAGGCTCTAAAGTGTTCGCAAAGGATTCGTCTATTGGGCAACACCAAATGACAAAACTGAAGACCGAAAATGGTAGCGTCATTTCATCCAAGCCTGAGATTCTGAGAGAGATCGAGAACTTCTATGGACAGTTATACACCTCGACACGTAAGCCCGCTACTAACACAGCTCAGGACATCAGAGCCAAGTTAGTCCGACACTATACCGAAGATATCCCGGACGTGAGCCTGTACGAGATTAGAATGGCCCTCAAACAGCTTAGAAACAACAAGGCACCAGGTGAAGATGGAATTACGATCGAACTTCTGAGAGCGGGTGGTAGACCGGTACTTTTAGTCCTCCAGAAGTTATTTAATTCTGTCATCCTTGAAGGTATAACGCCAGAGGCATGGCACAAGAGCGTGGTGGTGCTCTTCTTCAAAAAAGGCGATAACACCTTATTGAAGAACTATAGGCCCATCTCGCTCTTGAGTCATGTGTATAAGCTGTTTTCGAGAGTCATTACGAATCGTCTCGCACGCAGGTTTGATGAATTCCAGCCTCCCGAACAAGCCGGTTTCCGAAAAGGCTTTAGCACCATAGACCACATCCATACGCTGCGCCAGATTATACAGAAGACCGAAGAGTATAATCGGCCGTTATGCCTAGCGTTTGTGGACTATGAGAAAGCCTTCGATTCAATCGAGACTTGGGCGGTGCTGCAGTCCTTGCAGCGATGCCAAATTGACTATAGGTATATCGAAGTTTTGAAGTGTTTGTACAGTAAGGCCACTATGTCAGTCCGACTACAGGACCAGAGTACGGAACAAATTCCATTGCAAAGAGGCGTGAGACAGGGAGACGTTATTTCTCCGAAACTGTTCACAAACGCATTGGAGGATGTTTTCAAGCTCTTGGAGTGGAAAAGATCTGGCATCAACATAAATGGCGAGTACATCACTAACCTTCGTTTTGCCGATGATATAGTCATAATGGCGGAATCGCTCGAGGACCTTAGCACCATGCTCAACGACCTCAGTAGAGTCTCCCAGCAGGTTGGTCTTAAGATGAATATGGACAAGACAAAGATCATGTCTAATGCTCATGTTCCACCTATACCGGTAATTGTTGGGAACGATACTCTCGAAGTTGTCGACAAGTATGTCTACCTAGGACAGATTGTCCAATTAGGTAGGTCCAACTTCGACAAAGAGGTGGCGCGAAGAATCCAACTCGGCTGGGCAGCGTTCGGGAAGCTTCGTCCTATCTTTTCGTCCAAAATACCGCAGAGCCTGAAAACGAAAGTTTTCAATCAGTGTGTGTTGCCAGTGATGACTTATGGAACTGAGACATGGTCTCTTACTGTTGGCCTCATTAGTAAGCTCAAAGTCGCGCAGCGAGCTATGGAGCGAGCTATGCTCGGTGTTTCCCTGCGAGATAAGCTCTGGAACGAGGAGATCCGTAGGAGAACTAAAGTGACCGATATAGCTCTTAGAGTTAGTAAGTTGAAGTGGCAATGGGCAGGCCACATCGCTCGTAGAACTGACAACCGATGGGGAAGAAAGGTTCTCGAGTGGCGACCACGAACCGGAAGACGCAGCGTAGGCCGGCCCCCCACTCGGTGGACCGACGACCTGGTGAAAGCCGCGGGGAGCCGATGGATGCAGGAGGCGAGCAGCCGCTCAAGGTGGCGTGCTCTGGGGGAGGCCTATGTTCAGCAGTGGACGTCTTCAGGCTGTTGATGATGATGATGATGATGATTATGAAATTCAAAGCACAAAACCCCTCGAATGCGATGCAGAAGATACGTAGTAACTACTATTCATCTATTTTATTCGTGGCGTAACGAAGCAATCCCGATAACAAAGCATAACTAGACAGGTTTTTTAGCTCATCACCAATTTCTTTATCAGGAAAGACCTTCAATTGTTCAATTGAAACAACAAACCATAAAATTTCCAATCACGCCAAAATAAACGCACGACCACATCTAATCTGGTTACAGCCTCCCTTACGTTTAGACTGAGAAGGTTAAAGCCAAGTTAGAAATTTCCCAAGGACCTTGGCTCAAGTCAAGTGCAACTCAAGGCTGCATGCTTCCGGCAGATGGGAAACTTATTATCTTGTGACGACCTTACTTTTTATATGGAAATGTTACCCGGAAATAAAAGCGTAAATGGATCCGGGTTAGTTGGAACCTTAGATATTGCACTAAAATTGGGCGAATTCTATGATATAGATGAGATTTGCATTGAAATTGATACCCTTAGACTACAATCCCTATCCCTAGTATTTGAATTGTTCAGTGTGTGTATTGTCAGTCTGATCAGTTCAGTTCATTTGAATGAACTGCAATATAAGCAATTTTATTTCGTAGGGAGTAGAAAGAGCTTTCAAGGCAGTTGACTTGACATTTTTAGGTAATCTTAAGCGTGCTTATAACGCACTTATCATGATAAAATGCAGGCCTTCGAAGGAAACAATACATTAAAGCGATTATTTCAACCCTGCCACAAGAAATCATAAAGCATTCTTACCAATCTTTAAATGCCTATTTACCCGTAAAATGGTACATAACTTTTCACAAGCCTGTGATTTAAATGCAATGGAAACTCCCAACTTTGACTCTCACTTACGAGTCGGTCACTTGAAAGATACAATTTTTCGATAAGGATAAACCTTTTGACCCCACCTAACGTCCGAACCCTTCATTGACCTCGGAGGTCCTGATAAATTATCTAAGGATGGAGAATCCTGAGATGAAGTGCATCTCAAGGTTGCATGTTTCCGCCAGATATGAACGATGGATGGACTATGACGTGTTGGATTCAAGGGTCAGAGAGATGATTCGGGAAAATGGATCCAGATTTACGCAAGTTGGTAAGTGCTTTTCGTAGATTTTTTGAAAGTGTTTGCGTAATTTGATAGCTTTGATCTTGAGTGCTTAAGTTGCGTATGTTCGAAGACATTTGCCTCTGTAAAAGTCAACCGTTTTTTTATAATAATAAACAAATAGAAAGCTAAGACGTTGTGGTTTGAAAATTCTGTGTGGGAGGAAAATAAATTTTTACAGTTGACTTTGATATAGCTGGAATGTCAGTGAAGTAGCACCACTATTACATTTTGCTCTGTCTATCTACTTCCATTCGTAATATTCGTATAAAATATGCCATGTCACGGATGTTGATAATATTACGTGCAAACACAACTTACTTGTATGTTATAATTAAAATCCTTTCTTTCTATAAAATACGTATCATTTGAACGACCAACTTTACGTGAATAACTTCTTGAAATATCCTTTTGTTTTCATTTTTATTTTTGACGGTTTTTTCACGCCTGAGTTGCACCACGGCAAATAACAGAGGCGGGTGCGATTTAAAGAGATTTGGGTAAAAATACCTACATACGCGGAATAAACGACTATGTAACTATATAAAGGTAACGAATATTACCTTTATTAACATACACAGTATTCTAACAAATTGTTCAAACGACTCCCAATCACAGTTTTATGCAAAACCAACCCGCGGGATGAAGCTATTTGAAGGGTTGCCACACGGCCACAGGGTTGCCGAGTGGGAGTTAGAGAATTTGGATCATAACGAGCAAAGTTTTATCCCGTTTTACAAACCTTAACTCCCAGGTTTCAAGGTCATTGTATTATAGATTATGCAGGTAGACTCGAAACACCAAAAGGTTTGAAGGAAAGTTTGCAAGCCTCTAACGAACGGTTGGATAAATTACCAAGCAATAAGAAATTCCCCCTAGGTATGTTAGAAATGGCTGAACCCTGTTTCTCGTACGTTTGATAATGTTAAACTCATGTCAACTTAAAAACACTGAACGCTCATTGGTTGAAGACAGCCGATGATCAACAGGCAGCCAATGAGCGTTCAGTATTTTTAAGATGACATGAGTTTAACTTTTACAAACCTACGAGAAACCAGGGGTAAGAGAGAGGATAGTGCTAGCAGCTGTTTAGTAAAATACTATTAGGTATAGACAGAATTTGATGTTTACTATAAAAGCTGATTTTGTAAAATTTGTGTATGACTTTTAAATGTCAACTACGTATTGTATTGTTCACAAAACAACTTGTTTTATATCTTTTACAGATTATCCTGTAAGTTTAATTTCTTGTGGAGGTTTATCACATATTTTATGAATAATATAAAAATATTTTTCACACACAAATGTGCAGAGAACTCCATCTTCGATATATGGGCTTTTTCCATCAGGATATTACGTTCCCTTTCGTACTATAAAATATTTGAAAGATAAGTTCGTATTTTCTCTCAACATAACATCTCTTCGGCAAGTTTATTCATATTTATATAACATTATAGCACACGTTCGTTCTTGGCAGATAAGGCTCGATGTCAGAACACTTAAAAGCTTCTTATATTTTGTAATTATACTGATTATGGGGTGACAAAATGAACTTACCTCTAAAATGAATCTCTAGCAACTCGTCGATACAGAGAATTAAGCAATTTAATCTACTGTCGAAATCGGTTACTCCCAAAAAGCTTTTTAAGTTTTTCACATCGCACATATCATCAACCGGAAGACGTCCACTGCTGAACATATAATCCTCCCCGATAAAACGCCACTTTGGACGCTTATATAGGAGAGTGAACAGAACGAACAGGTGAACGACTTGCTCGTCACGTCATTCAATCACATAAAAAAAAAAAAAAAAAAAAAAAAAAAGTGTCCTATAATCACCACACTTGGCAGGCGGCTTGGTGATCGCAGATGATTTTAATGTACCGAGGAGAATGCTGCTTCCCATTCCCTGGATATTCCCTTAGCCAGCTCTTACGGCACCCACGGGAAGAGAAGGGGTATGTATGGTCCTGTTCTCAAACCATTCGGACCGCACGGCCAGTTAAGTTTTAAGCAAAGTAAATAATATGCCTCTGCCATTAGGTATAGCAAAATTCAAATGTCAGTCTTGTAATTCTTCTTCTTCTTTTCGTGTAGGCAGGTGTTCAGGCTGCCACAGCAAGTCTTCAGGCTGTTGATGTTGATGATGATAATGAAGTGTTCAGCCCTGACGTCAGAATTTTTTGGCGGCCCAAAGGTTTCTGACTTAGTTTTTATAATAGTGATTCTGGTCGTATACCTACTCAATTTTAAAAGTTATACCACCTCTTTGGAGACAATTTGTATAGTTTTGAGAACGCGGTTAAGATAGGGCATTCATCCCTGCCCTTACATTGCCCAGAGCTAGACTATATCTATATTACTCATCCCGTGGAGCCAATAAAGTTTACGGCGGGGTGACCGGGTTGAAGTACTTCCCGTCAATTCCATGTTACCGAAAACATAGAAGTCGGTCAATTTAGTTATTTTCCCTATAGAGTGAGCCACCGGTTTACTTAACTAGATTATTGGTAAGAAATCTCATATTCTGACTTGCACCGCCTGTGACGCGATAGGTATACGACAGCCGTAATCTATTTTTAGCACTTTCATATTGTTGAAACGGTCGCGGGATGAGATAGATCGAGTCACAGGCAGCACGAGTTTCTAGTGTACGTATAGGTACATTGGTCTCAAAGTTGCACAGGATTACCGCTGAACCAACACGCTCTATCATCATCATCATCAGCCTGAAGACGTCCACTGTTGAACGTAGACCTCCCCCATAGAGCGCCACTTCGAGCAGCTGCTTGCCTCTTGCATCTATCGGCTCCCCGCGGTTCTGACCAGGTAGTCGGTCTATATAGTGGGGGGCCGGCCTACGCTACGTCTTGTGGTCTCCACTCGAGAACCTTTCTTCCCCATCGGTTGTCACACGCTCTATGCAGTAGGCAATCTCAATCCAAGGTTGTTCATGTCAAGAGTAAATGGTATTTACTAGACAAGCGTGCTATACCTTTGATCACATAGTCGCTTCCCATCAGGTGAACTTGTGGTCAAACGCTAGCCTAGTCATTGATAAAATAACCTGAGTCTCTCTATTTGTCTGAGCCCTGTTGTAACTGTTTCAGTAGCTGGCAGAGGAAACTTGGAAGGCCTCTTAGCAGACGACCTACTTTCATAGATGAGTCGGCTTCTTTGAGTTACATGATCAATTACTTACTATTTTTGTTGATCTATTGCTTGCCCATTTTATTTTTGCTTCGTAATAGTATCGTACTATTACAAAGCTAAAATCGAATAATTAATATATATTATAACTTTCAACAAGTAGATAGTAATTTTACTATACACTTTTCATCTACTGTTTTGTGACGAGCAAAAGGGTCTCATGCCCACGCAGTGGCAATTAGTCATTTTTGTCAATTACTAATAAAAAAAAAAAAAAAAAAAAGATAAATGATAATAATTATGATGATAATTATGCTTAAGTAAATTAATATTTAGAATTATGTACTTATTTTATAACTAGCTTTTGTCCGCGGCTTCGCACGCATGTATTGTGTTATTTCTGCGTTTAGATAGTCTAATAATAACTTAGTTCATACATTTCCTGTATACCAAACAACAAATCCACTAAATCTTTTCGAAGCTCAGCACGTATTAGCAGATTAAGTAGCACACGTGTAAAAATGTTGTTTAGGTAGAAGGTAGGTATGGCATTTCACGTGTCATTAGATCACCTACACATTGATAAAATAGTGGGTTAGAAACTGCAAATCATATGTACAATACTCAATTAAATATGTACCTACTTAGCCCTACCTTATACTTAGATGTGAGTTTTTTTTAAATATACGTCTAGGCATCTAACAAATAAAAGTTCTTTATGGTATACCTACATACCAGTGATACGTTCGATCTTTTCCTTGTCATTTTCACTTTAACAGACGTTCTTGTGTTTTCACCATAAAAACCGTCCAAGTCTTTATAAGAGGTTCTAGTAAATTTTGTTTAGGTAGTAGGTATACCTACGTAAATACCTATTATTTAGGCAGTTTAGGAAAATACAACACAATCACACGCGTTGAATGCTGTTTTGGTCAGTTTTTCATATCCGCGCGCTTTACGTTCCCAAAGAGTATCTTTGTTGTATTCACCACATATTTTTCTTTACCTTCTTAAGTTTGGCTCCATACGAATTCGAGTATTTAGCCAGTTTCAATTATACCTAATTTTATAAAATACATACTTTACAGCTGGAGTATTGCATTAACCTATACGATGAGTACATAATAAATTTTGTTAATACTAATTAGAAATCACAAATATTTACGTAGTACGCCACTGTAAAATGAGTTGACATTTATATTACGTCCGGTATTTTCCACGTTGTCTCATTCCCACTGCACTTTCAACATAGTGGTGGGAGTGAGAAAATAACATGTGTGTGTGTGTACAAAGCTCTAATCAGATACGCTTTTGCAAAGAATGTTTCATTTTTAGGGTTCCGTAACAGATTTGAAATAAAGGGACCCACCCTTATAGGTAAGATCACTTTGTTGTTCGTCTGTTTGTCTTTCTAAGTATCTGTCAAGACCATTACTTATTTTAGGAATAACGGAAAGAATTAAGCTTAAATTGATCATCATCAGCCTGAAGACGTCCACTGCTGAACATAGGCCTCCCCCAAAGAGCGCCACTTTGAGCGGCTGCTTGCCTCCTGCATCCGTCGGCTACCCGTGGTTCTGACCAGGTTGTCGGTCCACTTAGTGAGGGGCCGGCCTACGCGGCGTCTTCCTGTTCGTGGTCGCCACTCTAAAACCTTTCTTCCCCATCGGCTGAAATTGATATCTATGATCATCATACATCATCATGATCATCAGCATCATCATCATCATCAACAACAACATCCTGAAGACGTCCACTTTCAAAGACCGAAGTTTAAATTCTGATTGCATAAATACACCCAAAGACATAACTAACCTTCTTGGAGCAACCGAGTAACCAATCATTTTTTACTCTAACCCGTGGTTTGTCCCAAAGATAATATAACTGCTTAGTTTGTTCATTGAAAAGCTCACAGACCTAAAATATTTTGACCTATATTTTTTTATTAAAACTCATTTACCTACGTGAAAGAAGAAGAAGAAAAAATCAAAACCGAACGTTACACGGCCATGTTGCTTATTTGAGGATCTTACCATAAAGTATAATTATCCTTACCTATATCTAAGTACCCTTAGAGCTGTGCCTTAGAGTCTAAGTAAGTACCCTTTTAAAACATCTTTCATAAAATATTTCATATCATTGGCTAAATACCAATGTCGTCTAATGCCCAAAATAAAAAAAAACACCTACTTGCACACTATTTAATATTTGTTGGTATATGTATCTATTTAACTTCTAAAATGCTAAACAACCTGTAAAAATATAAATAGGAAACTTATAAATTGTTTTGATTCTCTTAGATTAGCGGTACTAATATTACTCTTTGGTGATTCACAGAATTTTTTTTCTTTAATCTGTGCCTCGAGAAAAACATGTGGCACAGAGTGTAGTCGATTGTTTTTTTTCTAACGTGTGACAATATGTGGTAACTTACAACTTACCGTTATGGCGGAAACAGTAGCCAACTTAAAAAAAAAACTTACCGTTAGTAGCCAAAAAAAAGCATCAATCGGCCATGTTGTTTAAAACTCCGATTCGTTTCGTAATGAAATCCGAATAATTGTCATCAATTTTTTTAACGATATTTCAATTTTAATATATCCTATTTTAAGCGCTGGTTATTTCTAAGCATATTAGTGAAAACAGCATGAAAATCCATTCAGTATTTTAGGAGTTCAGTCATAACAAACAAACAAACAAACAGACAAAGTGTTTAAAAAGTGGCTTAACGTGATCAGTGGCTAATTTTAAGCTTACCTGTGTAATTTTTTTGTTGATATCTTGCAATTACAGACTTTTTTATCTCTACAGTTTTATTATATGTATAGATAGAATATAGAATAGAATACGTATCATTTTAGAGTCATTAAGTTACTTTTTAATAAAGTATGTCAAATAACACTTTGAAAAAACTTATTTTTCAAATGAGAAAAGCTAAGGTTTCTCTCATACGTGGCGTTCAAATTCAATATCTCAGCTATCGCAATTTTTAACGCAATATTTTAGGTCGTGGGGTCATGAGCGAAGTCTAGATGACATCCCAAATTTTGAAGCCAAACGATGCCTACCATTTTTTCGTGAAACTAATTTAGTCTAAGGGTTTATTGAATGAGTTTAAGCTCAGAAGGGGATTTTATGCATTAATTATACTTTTTGACTTGTGTGATTACTATCCTTATGAATTATTTTACTATTAACGGCTGGGCACAGCTTCTTCAGGCTAGCTGCATAATTATCTTCTGCATAATAGTATTATATTGTAACTCATCGCCATATTAGGAACTGGCTGACCCACCCTGGCAGTTTTACGCCTTATCTCGGTCTAAAGGAAGAGAACTAGGAACAGAGAGAGGAAAAGATGAATGCATGCATTCATCCTTTTCCCCCCTCCCTTCTGTCTTTCCCATAGTACAGGATAGGAGTGGCTTTGGACCTAATTCTGAAGGTTGAATGTCTGTAATTTCTGAACCACAAAACCGATGGTCTTGAAATATTTATGGGACAATATTTAAAACACCTCCTTTTTAACAAAAAAGAATGAATGAGATCAGACTACGCGTTAATGAATCACAAATAAGTACATATTTTTAATTACATCCCCTCTTCCGCGGGAACCGTGCTGAATTTCGGGATCAAAAGTATCTATAGCCTACCTCGTAATATGAACTCAAATCATGCTAAGTTTAACATGAATCCATTCAGTAGTTTCGGCGTGATGCTCAGCCAAGATACAGACAGACAGACAAAAATAAAAAATATATGGTTTTGGCTTTAGTATCGATTATAGAGAGCCCTACAACAAAAAAATTCAAAATATCTTTAATGTACAGAATCGACCCTGTTACAGTTTTATTAATATAAGTACAGATGATAAATTATAGACAGAAAGTTCATCCACAACCATCTTCTTAGATCTGTACACATTAGGACATTTCAAACAAGATTTTAAATGCATTTATGTCTAGGTTCTTCAGTATAATTTTTTTGTTAATGTCTCAAAAAATATCAAAAAATAAACCTTACTTTTAGAACGAATAATTTCTAATAATTTGAGGTACATGTCTGCACAAGTATAAAGACGCAATAAATTTCGTGTTAATAGATTTATACTACTCTTTCATGATCCAGTGATTACATTAAACACAACTTGATCGTATAACTTTAATATTGTGCTCGTTATTATTTAGTTTGATGGTCGCCACATATCTCTGATGATAAGTTTACCGGACTATAAACGTGAACCATTTTATGTGAAGCTTAAATAAAAAATAGTAACGCATGGTTCTTTTAACTTACCTAAAAAAAGATGAAAATAAAATGTTTTTGTAATATTTTTTCATCACATTTGCTCGTAAAGTGGCTCTTATTCCACTTTAAGGATCATAATCCAAGAAATTTCCAACGCGTGCTTTTTACTTTACATTATCGCACGATTCAGTTAAGTTTGTGTTTGTTTGTGTTTGTTTTGTTTGTGTTCTCACTGTAAGTTATACGTGCATTCTCGTCGTTTCGTTTCGTTTCGTTCTAGTTCCAGTTCCAGTTCCAAATCACGTTCCAGTTCTCATTCCAGTTCACGTTAAAAGAATTAACAGGCATACCAGCACATAGAAACCACTTTAGCCAGCAGAAGGTAAATAGATATATAATTTATCTTAATAATATTATATTAAAGCGTTTACTGCAACAAACAGTGATAAATAACTAATCCGGATTCCCACACTACCATTCATCATCGTCACCGCCGAAAGTACTTCACAAAATAAAACAAAAGAAAAGCGAGTAAACAACAAAACTCATGCAACAAAAACTAATATCAACAGAGCTAGAAGCCGACACGGAGGCGATACGTCGATGTAAAGTTTCAGCCACACCTGCGCGTCTGCGAAGCAAGGGCGTCCAAGGGGTCCAGCAACTTTTTTTATTTTATGTAAATGAATGACGTGACGAGCTAGTCGTTCGCCTGATATATGTAGCGTAAATTGCAGTATCACTCAGAACTCTATTAATATAGGTTTGTGTGACACTGCACTGCGCACGTCATCCTGAGACTTCACACAATATATGATCAGATTATAAAGTCTCATTTGCCCAGTAATTTTACTAGCTACAATGCGCTTCAAACCCGAACACAATAGTGTTTGCACACTACTGCTTGGTGGCAGAATAACTGGCAAAGCGCTGGTACCTACCTAGACGAACTTTGCAGAAATGTCCTACCACCTAGTAAAACTTAGATACCTTTCTTCAGGTACCTAATGTCATTCCCATACATTTGGAGCTATAGTTTGGCCTTAACGCTAATGGCCAGGGATCTTTGCTAGACACCGAGAACGTGAATTTATCCGGTACCCATTGCTGCCCGCGGTGATCATGGTGCGGCCGTCCACGAACACGGCAGCGATGGGTACCAAACGGCAGACGCTCTCGCTTCGCTGACGCAAGTTGACGCGCAGGTGGGGCTGAAGCCACGCTTCACGATCGCTCCACAAACTCACTGGCTTAGTTTGTCCACATGGCTGTACGTGACTACGAGACCAAACGGTTTATACACCTATGAGTTGTTATGGATATTGACACGATGGAAACACTTTTGATAGCTTTGGTATTGGTGGCCACGGTATGTTTTTAATTTTCTACAATTTTTCAGTTTGCATTGAAAATTTTGAAGGCCTATCTACACCTCTACACCACTATTATAAAGAGGAAAGATTTGTATTTTTGTATGTTTGTAATGTATAAACTCAAAAACTACTGTGCCGATTTCAAAACTTCTTTCACCATTGGAAAGCTACATTCACCCTGAGTAACATAGGCTACACCACTACACATGCGAAGCCGGGGCGAGCCGCTAGTACAATATAATAGAAAAGCGTAGACTTGTGGAGTACAGAGATAGTCCAGCAAGATGTACTCAACCATTTTTGAGACAGTACAATAGGTTTATTGCCTGTGGTACTACCGGTTGTGCAATGCACTTCAGTTTTATGGTTTTGTGAGAGTCTACATAGTTTTTTTGCTTGTAGTTCTCTATATATTTGTAGTGCTCTATTTTAGAATACACCTACAACCATTAGCTATCGGTAATTTTATTCATTCATTTTTAGAGATAATGAGATCCAAAATCCAGTAAATGCTTTACTTAAGCTACCGCGACAAGTGATCTTATATTCTTATCCTTCACCTTGTACAACCAAAAAATCTGAAGATGCGGAATCTTCAGATTTTTTGGTTGGTTGACAATATTTATGATTTTCATAGCAGTATCGCCTGCTTAGTGGAAGCAGGCGATACTGCTATGAAAATCATAAATATTGTCAACCAATAGTGCCCTACCCAAAGTACCACAAAGCCTGAAAACGAAAGTTTTCAATCAGTGTGTGTTGCCAGTGATGACGAACTGAGACATAGTCTCATAATCTTCGCCTCATTAGTAAGCTCAAAGTCACGCAGCAAGATATAGAGAGAGCTAGGCTCGGTGTTTCCCTGCGAGATAAGCTCCGGAACGAGGAGATCCGCAGGAGAACTAAAGTGACCGATTAAGCTCTTAGAATTAGCAAGTTGAAATGGTAATAGGCTGGCCACATCGCTCGTAGAGCTGACAACCGATGGGGAAGAAAGTTTCTTGATTGGTAACCACGAACCGAAAGACGCAGCGTGGGCTGGCCCCTTACTAGGTAGACCGACGATCTGGTGAAAACAGCAGCGGGGAGCTGAAAAGAAGTGGCGCTTTCTGCGGAGGCCTATGTTCAGCAGTGGACGTCTTCAGGCTGTTGATGATGATGAGTTTTAAAGGAATTAGACTAGGTATTCCTGCATCATTTTGTATTGTTTGCTTCCTTGTGTGCTTTTGAAATGTAACAAAATGTAAAGACATTAATCCTGTGTTGTAACCAGACATCGCATTACGATGTACTCCGTTAATCTGCCCACGTACAGAAGTCGACCCGTCGGTCACGATCAGCTGCGGATCTAGTTGGCGCGACGAGACTGATCCCGTCTCAGACTGGCATTTTCATTTTAGGTTTAGGGCATCTGGGCATATTCAGGTTTTTGGTAAATTCTTACAGCAATGTGACCGGATAAGTGTTTTCTTTATGGTCTCTAATTTTGTCATTAATGCGTAGGGTAGAAAATGCTACTTAGCATTAAGTTCGCTTATGCACTTGAGTAATTTTGTGCAATAAAGCATTTTCTTTCTATCTAGGGTATTATTACTATTATAATACACTAGTTGACCCGCTCCGGCTTCGCACGGGTTAATTAGTTTTACGCCTTAACCCTGTTTATGGGTAAGAGGGAAGCGAAAGAGAAAAAGGATGAATGGATCGGTCGGCAACAGAACAGCTAGCTTTCTCTCCCATCTTCCCTTCGACAGGATGAGTATAAATATTTTTTTTAATGTAAGAACCTTCAACCAAGAATTAGAAATCATTATTAATTAAAAGGTTGAATGTAATCGGTAAAGCCGTTCTCAAGTTATAGCGTGACCAGGAGAAATAAGGGTTCACTTTTATATATGCAATGTTATGTTGTAAGCTTTCGATTTGGTCGACAGTAGTATACTTTTTAGGGTTCCGTACCCAAAGGGTAAAATGGACCCTATTACTAAGGTTTCGCTGTCAGTTTGTCTGTCTCTCTGCCCGTCTGTCACCAGGCTGTATCTCATTAACCGTGATAGTTAGACAGTTGAAATTTTCACAGAATGTATCTCTGTTGCCGCTATAACAACAAATACTAAAAATTAGGATAAAATAAATATTTAAGGGGCTCCCATACAACAAACGTGATATTTTTGTTCATTTTTAGATACGGAACCCTCCGTGCGCGAGTCTGACTCGCACTGCGCCGGTTTTTTTTTAGGCTGGGATCAGTTCGTCGTTTGCCCAGCTCATTTGTTGTGCACTTTTTTTTGTTCATTTTATTTCATTTGTTTTGCCATTTTTTTAAATGTATTCTTATGCCAACGATTAGCATCCGACGGGGTTCCTCACGTAATTGTAAATGGACAGTTATAATTTGTATTATGATGATAGTGACATGATCTCCTAAAAGGCATTAGAATTGGCTCTTTTTTAAATTGGAGAAGAAATCTCCGCAAATCTGGTCAAGCAAGTGTTTAAGTACACACACACACACACACACACGCCCTATTTAATTTTTTTACACTATCTTAAAACATTTATAACAAGGATGCCGTCTACGTTGATAAACTATATAGCCCAACGGATGCTTAGATTTAATTAAAAGAGGGCTTGCTAAGACAAATGACAAAACGAAGCATCCTAATCCGTCCTCATCATTGCATCCTTGTCCGCCATTCTTCTCATTCCATCTCCCTTTTTCATCCTATTTACGTAAGGAATAGACATATACCATTGTAATCTGCAAAGCGTTTTACGTAATACGCTATCGGAATGATCCCTAAGTAACCGCTGATAAGAAAATTGGCTATTAAGAGGAAATACGTTAATTGTAAACAGGCTGTGTCATGGAAAGCCTAAAAATAATTTAGTTAACCATGAAATGTCGTAAATGTTCAATAACTTTGAAATCGTCACCATCATCAGCCTGAAGACGTCCGCTGCTGAACATAGGCCTCCCCCAAAGAGCGCAACTTTGAGCGGCTGCTTGCCTCCTGCATCCATCGGCTCCCCGCGCTTCTGACCAGGTCGTCGGTCCACCTAGTGGGGAACCGGTCTGCGCTGCGTCTGTAAGTTCGTGGTCGCTACTTGAGAACCTTTCTTTCCCATCGGTTGTCAGTTCTGCGAGCGATGTGGCCTGCCCATTGCCACTTCCACTTGCTAATTCTCAAAACTATATCGGTGACTGTAGTTCTCCTGCGGATCTCCTCATTTCGGGTCTTATCTCGCAACTTTCACTTTGGAATATGTAATTATGTGGCTGTCTCCCTTTCTCCCATGACATGTCGGCAAGGGCAAAAACTTACTTGCATCTCTGCTGATAATTGATCGAAAGGAACACTATCAGCTAAGCTTCGTTGAGAAACTGATTAGGTGCCCTGCGATTGCACCTGCAATCTTCCTATCTTCCCGCGGAACCTCCTAATCTTCCGGGAGATTAATGTCCCTCTGCACTGAAGTCTATTAAAATATAGCATAGCTAAGCAACACTTTCCCCAGGTTCTTGTAGGACAGGAAAAATTGAACGCTAATTGGTTGTCTGTTGATCATCGACTGTTTTAGACCAATGAGCGTACAGTATTTTGTGTTGACTTTGACACGAGCTTTGACAAGCGAACAAAAACCGAGGGCTAGAGAGATAAGTCCAAACTTAGGAGCTGTCAAACTTTAGTGCAGACGGGCATAAGAGTCTTACCAAAACAAAATAAGACTTGTGCTCTCGTGACAAATAATACGGGCAAGTCATGTAGTCCCTAATTTGACTTTAATTCTCATTCATAAATAATTTTTAAATACCGCATCAAGAGAATTGATACATCTATGATTAAATATACGTCCATGATCGAAAGAGACTCTGTCGATGACACTTGCTTCTCATCTCAGACACATTCAGATATGATTAAAGCGTTTTTACATAGATTACTTGTTTATTTTTATATAAGCTACCTCTGAGTTACGTAGAGGTTAACTAAAAAAGAGGATTTAATATAGAAACTGATATAGAATGTCAATATTCGTCAATCAGATGCTTTCTCCACCCACATGGTATAAAGTCAAAGACTTTTTCTTAATCTTCTAATATAACTTATATCATTTTCATTCACATTTTAGTAAAGCTAGTTGAACGAACTTTCATCCTTCAATTACGTGAATATTAGTAGAACACATATTATAACTTTTTTGATGTTTGGTAGAGACAGCATTACTCCGGTAGAAATAATGAAAATTGTTCCTACTATAAAAAGTACATGCTGAAATGGAAATTAAACAAGAAAATATAATAGCCTAAAGAATTAAAAAGGTATAAGGTAAAGGTTAAGGTATATGCTTGCTATTAAACCAAATGAGTAAATAATACTTCTAAAATGCAAGACAGGTTATTTTCAAAAAAGTCAAATAAATCGTAAGTAGGTATACCTATGTAAACGATATTTTCTCCAAATACTGCGATTTCTAAGTGATTTCGTTTGTGCTCTGTAAACGTGGGAGCGTTGGTAACTTGATCTGTTAAGTATACTTAGGTGTTCCAATGTTGTTGGTTGAAGGTTATTAATGGAGAGGACGAGAGTTGGAAATTCTACGAGTAAGATTTTAGATTGCAGTTAGGAACAATTTATTTGCTAAATTGCACCAAAGAAGCAAAGTCACTTAAAATGTTACTTTGGGAGAAATGTTAGTAAAACCCCGTATTTGATGCTGGGCCACAAGCCTTGACTATACGTGGAGATACATAAGCCATAATCAACTAAGTTTGCCAAGCGAGGGTTGGTGGATGACACAATATGTCCTTGAACTTAGTGGTTCATGATTGTGAGATGGTTTTGTCACGATGTTTTCTTTACCGTTATAAAAGCGAGTGAAAATTCAGCACACAACTAGAATAAGCCGTGGTGACACGATCAGTCTCCTCGGACCGAGTGGACTCAGATATCTACTCGGACGCAACTCGTATTGTTGCAACCGATAATCCGAGTGCACTCGGACGATTGTATCCTAACAGTAAATACTCGGACAGCGCTCTACTTGTCCGAGCTAGCTCGTATACGAGTAGTGAAAGTTCAAACCAAATCCCAAAAAAAATATATTTTTCCAATTTTATTTTTAATAATTTTTTTGAAAAGTATGAAGAAAATGATCCGAGTAAACTATGATAATGTCAAACGATATCCTAGTACACTCGTACAAAGCTTACTCCTACGAGTCTACTCGGTCTGAGGAGACTCTGATCGTGTCACCCCGGCTTAAAACGCGCGGACGAGCGAGATTTGAAGCAGCCGACCGAGTCACCGAGATGTCTATTGAAATAAGCTCGAGCTACCAGTGCGTAGTGTCGCAATCAACTTTATATTTCTTTCTCTCAAACGTTGTTATGCTTAAAATAGCGGAAGAGTGATGAAAATGGGGAAATGACAAACAGAATGCTTGAATAAAATGGAAGTTGAAACCAACACAAGATCTCGAATAATGTGAGCTATTTTGATTTGTGCTATTAAAATCCTTTGGTCCATTTAGAGGACCGTTTTTCATAAACTAGCTATGAAAGGACATTTTTTCTTCACTGACTCTTGGTACTAATGTAGGCTACCTTTATCTTTTACTTTGCTAATATCTATAAATATGCTTGGTATTATTTCTAAAAACATGCATTTCTATGAGCCGTGGTAATATCAAGAAGCCTTCGTGTGCGTGCATAATTTTCTTTCATTTGTAAATAATAAATGAATCTACCGCCACTTCATTGTATAACCAAATTGGTAACATATTCCTTACGTGGAGTGGTTTCAATGAAAGTTGTTTGTGTAGCGTATGTTGTTGTAGCCCATACTCATTTGGCCATGCGGCGAACAAAGTTATAATAATCGAACCTCTTCATATTGTGTAAGACATTATAGTGCACATAAATTACTATTAAATTGCGCATGTCTAGAGCTAACTGCTTGTCAATCACGCGAGTCATCCGCGCCATATCCTGCAAATAGCCAGTCATGTTGATGATGATGATGATACTTATGTACGGTGAAAAGTTGTTTCAATGTTAATTTTTTTTTGTGATAATGGGTAAAGATAAGAGATATAGACTTGTCAGTCCTTCACGAGTACAAAAATGAATGTGAAAGACAATTTTTTAGATAACCATCGTATTTTTTATTCATTAACTAAAATTAAAACGCTAACTATCAACATAATTATGAATGTTATTAAAAGCTTATTAAAACATGTCGTTACAGAAATCCACAAAGTACCACCTCAAAATAAATCTTGTTTTAAAGGCCAAACAAACAAAGTTACGTAACGTTCTCGTTTCAAGTAATTACCAGCTATTCAGCTTCTGTAGCCGAATACGCTAATCTGGACCTATCGCCGACCTTGAGTCCGATTTCCTCTAGTTCCCGCCCTAATTTATTAGAGTTACGGCCCATTTCACAAATTAGGCTACTCACTTTACGTTTAACTATCGTTTAAGTCTTAATTAGTAGAAAACTAACGTCCAATCATAACAAGGGCTGGTGACCTACATTGTATTGAGGTTGGAATTTTCTCAGGATTCTGTTTAAACATGTTTGAGAAGCGGAATGTTTGTTAAATGTTATCTTCAGCTTTGACAATATGAGGTTCGTGGTGTGGACACATTAGATTGGTATTAATCAAATAGATACTTAAGTAAAATAAAAAAGTAAGTTGCCTGAGTGCCTGAGATTATGACTAGAAGTTAATTATACTATAGCGTGTCATCATCATCGTCAACAGCCTGAAAACGTTAACTGCTGAGCATAGGCCTCCCCCAGAGAGCACCACTTTGAGCGGCTGCTGGCCTCCTGCATCCATGGGCTCCCGCGGTTTTCACCAGATCGTCGGTCAACCTAATGGGGGGCCAGCATATGCTGCGTCTTCCAATTCGTGTTTGTCACTCGAGAACCTTTCTTCCCCATCTGTTGTCAGTTCTACGAGCGATCTGGACTGCCCATTGCCATTTCAACTTAAGTGCTTCTACA
Source organism: Ennomos quercinarius (assembly GCA_910589525.2). NCBI lineage: Eukaryota > Metazoa > Arthropoda > Insecta > Lepidoptera > Geometridae > Ennomos > Ennomos quercinarius. The sequence goes on from OU342496.1 coordinate 937,348, forward strand.
AGAATAGTGTGTATTTTTACTGAAAGCTTGTCTGAAATCTAGACTGAACCAATCTCTTCCAGATATCAAAGCATACTCTATTAGATATACTCAGAGAAGTTATTAATCAAATTCAAGCCTATCGACGAGTAAAATGAACTACTTAGACACGATGGGAAATCACATTGTATCCATCCAGGTAGGAAACCAGTACTGGATGTTTTCGATAGCCATCTGAACAGAATAGTTTACTAATGCACATTTAATACCACTAACACACATTTTTTGACAAAATATGCAAACGCGCATACGTTCTACCTGATGGGAAAAGTTCACCGTTGCCTATATGTTCACAGGCTATGGTGACACTGACCACTTCCCATCTGAGGACTACTTAACATTGGAGATGGCACTAATGCGTTGTTTATACCCTGAAACGTATATGCTACTTGTAAGCAAATATATAATTTAAAAAAAAAAGTTTAAGCTATTTTATTCTACTGTTTGGAAACTCTACATCTCACACCCGTTGAATAGAACCCTAGTTTAAAATGCATTCCACCTTGAAGGGGACATCGACCCAGTTGTCTGATGTTCCAGTGTCCCTAGCAACGTTCTCTTGTGTCCCTCTTGACCTGCCGCCGTCGGTCGTGGCCTAGCAATAACTACTCAAGCAACTCTGCCCTTCCGATCTGCTGCCTCATCAAATGAGATAAGCACGACTATCCTTGTGTGCGTCTTTACAAGTAGGGACTATAATTAGGTTAATGTGGTTTTTAATTTATTTTAAATTTGGAAATAACCAAGTAACATAATTATTTTGGCCTGGTTTTTAGGGTTCCGTGCTCAAAGGGTAAAACGAACCCTATTACTAAGGCTCCGCTGTCTGTCTGCCTATCCGTCTGTCACCAGGTTCTCATGAATCTCATGAACCGTGATATTTAGACAGTTGAAATGTTCGCAGATGATGTATTTCTGTGGCCGCTATAACAACAAACCGTAAGCTAACTGCAAGAACTCACTAACTGCATTGCATTGAGTATAACGAATACTTCCTTATTCATATTATGAATAAGGAAGTAGTCTTCCTTATACATAATATGAATATGGAAGTATCCTTAAATATTTATTCTATTCTGTTTTCTTGTATTTAATACGAGAAAAAAGAATATAATAAATATTTTTTATTCTGTTTTCTAGTATTTAATACTAAAAAAAGAATAAAATAAACATTTAAGGAGGCTCCCACGCAACAAACTTGATTTTTTGCTCGTATACCAGATGTGTCATAGATGGCGCTGCTTTAAATAGTACTACTACTCAACACTAGATGGCCGGGATAGATAATGGTATGGAACCATTCGTGCGCGAGTCCGACTCGCACTTGGCCGGTTTTTCAGTTTATTGTTATTATTGAACTACTTACCGTAAGTATGCCATCGTTATGCCAATCTACTTTTGTATGGATTTACTTCTTGGGAGACCTGTGTTCAGCAGAGGACGTAGGTACTCCGCCGATGATGATGATGATGATCATAATATTCAAATAACATTTACAATAAAGTAGGTAGCTCTAAGAAATAAATGAGCCTTAGTTTCAAAAATAAACATACAAAAGTATAGGAACAAAGAGAAACGAGAAATTCTCGAATCCTTATCTCAGAAATTTATCCATCTAATCTAATGAAAAGGCTACTTAATCAGTCACTGGGTAAGTACCTATCTATGAATAATTGAACCTTCCTAAATACATTTTATGAAATTTAGATTTTGCTAACGAAAGTTTTGACTTTGTTGGACCTTTTAATTTATTCCTAAGAAATATAAAAGTGGTTATTCTTAAGAATTCTTTGAATAAATTATTCATTATTTGTATTTGAAAAGATGGTAAATACTACGGTACGTAGAAAAGGAAATAATTTGAAACCTCAAGCAGAAGGGTAGGTAGGGGTAAGTAACTAGACAATTGTATTGTATTATTCATGGACAATAATCAAAGTTGACAATGTCTGAACGGTAGATAAAGCTGTAAAAACAAAATGAATCTTTTGAAGCGATAAAACGCAAGACTGTTGCAAAAACCACTAAAGTAGATGGAGAATCTTAATTATCTTTAAATTAAACTAACATTGATACATTGTACGGATTTAAGTGACATCCTTCAATAAGAGAGTGGCTGTAAACATACACACAAAGTTTCTAAAAAGAACAGTTTTTTTTCTCAAACATGGTACAGACTATAAGGTTTTTTATTTTCACATAAATAATTTCAAGGATTTGGTTTTTTTTTCTTGGTCAATGATATAATTACTCGTCGAGGAACATGATTAACATATTAGGACGTAGTTATACTAATGAGGATAAAAATCTAAAAAAACCGGCAATCTAGACTAGTCCTAAATGCATGCTGAGTTTTGAGAATTGTTTTGTAGTTTGAGTATTAAGCTATGCGATTATTATTGTAACTGAGAATAAGCAGATATGAGATAACCTTGAACCTTAATCAAGATAGAAGCAAAAATACATGCAAAACCTTACGAGTTCCTTTATTAGCGGGTTTCCTCGGCTCCCGGTACATTTCGCAAATTGGAAAATTGAATTGGCAAATTAGATTTTGGAGTAAATTTCCTTTTACGTGTCATCCTCGAAATTATAATGACGTTGTTAAATATTTTTCTATGGTTCTTTGAAATGAAGTGTATTCAACCTCAATACTTTTTGTGTGTTATTATCTAGAGGACATGTGAAAGCGCAGCCGCTCAAAGTGGTGCTTTTTGGGGAAGGCCTGTGTTCAGCAGTGCAAAATTGAACGTCTGATTATGGAATCCAGATATGGCTAAAACTTAATGACTCGATAATTGAATCGATTTTGCTGTAAATGGATGTGCCGCCTACATTAACATGTTTTCGATGAAAATCACAAAACACAATCTGTTATGTTTTGAAGTAGGCCTTTTATTCATCATCCCCCAAGACATACGTTTCTAGTGCGTGGACACGGGATTTCTCTCCCAGGGAGAGAGAAGTAGTCCATGACGCTAACCAAGTCCAGGTTGGATGCTGACACTCAGTGATTTCCTCTAATTTTGCGATGAACAACGAACATTCTGGTTTCCGCACCTTCCATATTTAATTTAACATATGGAGTTACACGAATTTGTAAAATTAAAAACGTGTAAATTTACTACACACTTACTTTACTTCGCTACTTTTGTGTACTTTTATTTACTTATTTTATTTGTTTTGTAGTGTGGAAAATCCAGAACATGAAAAAAAAAACAGATTTTGGAAAAATGATAATGTGGACAATACTTTCTAGTATTGTCCACAATATCATTTTGGAAAATTAATAATTCGGAAAGAAACGCTGACATCTATGAGTTACTAATGTAAAAACAATAATATATTTTTGCCCAATAATACCTTACCTATAATTATGTACCTATTATCTAAAATATTATTGTTGACGTAACTTCACTTCAAAAACATGTTAAATTTTTATCATGGAATCAATAATTTGTATCACTTTGGACACAAGAACCCAAACAAACCCCCACATTCAGTCGGCTATAATCAGTGACTTCCAAGAAGTTGCAATCGGGAATCGATCGGGTGCACCTCGGTACTCGGCACGGTAACCAGGCCAGTGGGGCGGGTCATTCACCCCATGCTACGTGGCAATGTTTGGCCAACACATCGAGGGGTACAAATGTTTGTGCAAGGTGCAAAACGCATTGTGACCATTCTATATTACAATGTGGAGCACAAGTAGTTTCCTATCCATTTGACAGACTATTTTAATAGCTGTTTTTTATGACATTTCATTTTAGCCAGAGCACTAACACTGACATAACCCGACGAATTAGCAAGCTGTAGCCTTAGCAGCAGCAGTACGTAGAAAGGTTTTCGAGAGGTGACCACGAACCGATGGATGCAAGAGGCAAGAAGCCGGTAAAGTGGCGCTCTATGATCTATGTTTAGAAGTGGACGTCTTCAGGCTGATGCTGATGGTGATGAGTACTCAAGTTTATGTAAATGATCTTATTTGGGTGCTATTTACCGTTATCAATTAATATAATACCAACAAAACCTATAAAATCAACCCTACATAATTAACATATACATAAAGGTGCCTTTTCGTGGAATCTGAAACTAACCACTCATTGTGCCATTGGGTAGTTAGATCAAATCGATGTTACAATTTATATTTTTGTGACACCCATGGGAGAGTTATTATACAGAGAATACAGAGGATAATTATAGGTTGGTCATTATTATTGTCATTCTTTTTAGGGTTCCGTACCCAAAGGATAAAACGTCTGTCACCAGGCTGTATCTCATGAACCGTGATAGTTAGACAGTTGAAATTTTCACAACAATACTTTCAACAATAATTTATTGATTAATTTATGATGTATTTCTGTTGCCGCTATGACAACAAATACTAAACAGAACAAAACAGAATAAAACAAAACAGAATAAACAGAATAAAATAAATATGTAAGGGGGCTCCCATACAACAAATGTGTTTTTTGCTCTTATTATAAATAATGAACCGGAACCCTTCGTGCGCGAGTCCGGCTCGCACTTGGCCGGTTTTTTTTTATAATGTTAATTTGTGAGAGTAAAGAAAACGATTCGTGCGTTTATTGCTAAACTAGTACATAAAGGTTGTCTGTTCATTTGTACGTTTGTTTTTTTATTAACTTGTTCATATTCGTGTCACTTTCACAAAATTGCCGGACAGATTTGGATGAAGATTGGAACATGGTTTTTTTATGTAAACGAATGACTTGACGAGCTATTCGTTTGCCTGTTGTTAAGCGTCACGGAAGACTATAACAGATTACAGTGTCAGTCGGAACTCTAAATTAATGTTTCAGTTGACACTGCACTGCATTGCTATATACAACCTGAGTTTGGATCCTATATACAATGTGATGATGGAATTCAAATTGTTAATTTTATTTGCAACTGGTCATATAATTATTATGTAGCTAATCAGAAATGTACAGATTAATTTGTAAAAGAAAAATTTGAATCACGAGTGGGACTTGAACCCGCATCCATCCGTCCCTAAAGCCGGGACATGCTTTACTTAAGCTACCGTGACAAGTGGTCTCGTGTCCGAACACCACGCTGAGCAGGCGATACTGCTATAAAAATCATAAATAATCAGTAATGTAGTTATTTTATTGTGTAGTTTTGTAGAATCTAAAAAAATCGCATCAGTAAAACCTGCTTTCCACGGAAACACAATAACCACAATAGTTTTACAATTTTATTTGGAAACTCTGCGACCCCTACCGATTCTCCCTCGCAATCTTTGACCACTTTCATTTCTTTACCGATACAGCTGACACCATGGTGGCTCTACATATATTTTTACTCAGTGTCGTTTTTTCTTGTAGAGTCTCAGATCGTTAAGTCTGTAAGTACTAAAGATGAAAGTGGTAGAGTTGCAACGAGCAAGTCATTATCAGGTTAATGTATTTCTACGGCTGGCCTTCTCTCACTGGGTGACGGGGTAGGCCATAATCTACCACGCTGGCCAAGTGCGGGTTGGTGGATGACACCTGTCTTCGGATTATTAAAAATACTGACTTCCTCACGATGTTTTAATTCACACTTCAAAGTAAATTTCACTTTTTTTCAATAGTTTATGCTTTGCGCATTTGACCACTGTCTCACCTGACGGAAAGTGATGACGCAATCAACAATGGCCTGATTGCCTAGAAGATACCTGTTCACTCTCAACTTGAAGACTTTCAGATCATAGTTAGCTGGAAACAAGGACGCCGGCAAGGTGTTCTACTCATTGGTTGTTTGCACTATAAAGTGCATAGCAAAACGCTTAGTGCGGATTGAAGGACTTTCAACCATATTTTTTTAAATTTTGAGTTCACTCACACCTACCAGCAGAAATTTCGAGAAAAAGACCACTTTTCTGCGCCAATTAGACACAAGTGCATTGCAACATTAGGTAGAATTGTGAGAAATGTGCTTCACAAGTACTCAGAGATCCTTGTTAAAAGCATATACGATTCATTTTACTCTTCATAAATATTCAGCGTACGTAGAGAGATGTAGAAATCCAGAACGCATTAGTAACCTTCACCTTACGACCTTATCCCCTCTCCCCTTTTTCCCCCCATTTTCTCCTTCCTACCGTCAGCTGAAAAGAAGCGAATTCAAAGGCACGCTTTCAAAAGTGAAAAACCTAGCTGAGATCCGACGTGAGAATTGAGTGGAAAGTAGACTTCGGAAGAAACAGACACTACAGAAAGTTGGATGGTTGATCATTTTTGTTTGTGTTGAAATAAATTCTTAAACTGTAATTGCATGCGTTAATCAATTTTTGTAATTCGCAATCATTAGACTTCATAAACAGTCTTATATAATATCCTTTTAAAAGAAGAAGTTGTTAAAGATCTTTTAGAGTAATTTTCCTTCAATTGTCAAGATGGTCCAATAGACAAAAATTATCGGAATGTACAAGCAAACCACTAAATTGAAAAATTTACAATTATGCATGAGCCCTGCATGGGCCTGCATTTCGATTTTTTTTCTGCTCTCAAGTTGAAGAGTGATTGACGAACTAGGTATACCTAGGTCGTCAATCACTCTAGTATGCTACGATTTAGTACCTACGAAAAAGTTGTTTATTTTCGTTTATTTTCCCGTTTTGAAACTTCTATCCGCGATTCTACGGCGTTCTCAGCTCTATATTCTTTTCAACTGCTTATACAAGCCGTGCATATTCAACAGCTGCGTCTCATTTAATAACTGATTACTTCGCTAAACAGAAATATTTCCATTGCATTGGACATCTTAAAGTTAAAACCTCAGAATACTAAAAACTGCAAGCTCAAAACTAGGAAGTCAACACAGCCAAGTCGTAGTAGTAATAGCTAGTAGCGTTTAATAATAGTAGGTATTATTGTAGTAGTTAATTTGAAGAAGGGAACTTACCCCGTATTAAAAAAAAATACAGGAAATGTTGTAATGATAATATTCCGCCCGACTATTGAGCAACGATATGTACCTACCATAATTATGTAATTATGTGACTTGACTGAAATCAATAGAAACAATAATTTGAATAAATTTGACATGTCAATACACAGTTATTGCGTTATTAACGACGGAAAATTACAGTCATACACGCAGTTTATAATACGTGATTAAAGATGAAAATTTAAAACAGAAATCGGGATTGCCGCGAGAAAATGGAGTGATTTTTATTATATTACACGCATAAAACAATAAAATATCCTATTACATCAATGTGCTCCTTTTTTATAGGATTACTTATAATAAAAATAATAAGAGTTAAGTACGAAAACTTTTTTTTCAAGAAGGATCTCTCTGTATATTACACGAAAAAAAATCTTATAAAAAGGGTTTATTTGCGAATGCGTACTTCTTTCGCCTCACTTAAATATGACTTACTACAAATAATACTCTCATCTTGCCGAGGGGTAGTGCCTGCCTACTGCCTATAAAACCCGATTTCCACTGAAGGCAACATTACTATCGACTAATAAAGTATAGGATAATGTGTGTCTTGCCCGAAAATTGGCCATGACACAGTTGCAGACAGAGGCAAAAACTTTAATTGGGGTAGGCAGAAAGAAAAGTCTTTTCAGTCTATCATTCATAAAATTACTTTTTATATTGGTTTACTGCATCTTATAATTCATGACGCGCACGGTCAAGCACGCCACGGGCGAAATTCTGAAACCAGGGGAATTTGGGACCCCAATTTAGATAATTTTATCACTTTTTTTCATTTAAACAGTTATGACTACTTTACAATAGATAATTATAGATGCCATGCATGTGTTTTAGACTGGCATGTTGAAAACTTTGGTGTGATGACTTAATAGCCACCCAAAGAAGTCAAAACCTGTGCTTGGGTAATCTACTGAATTTATCGAACTATTTATATTGTTGTAAATCAGCAGTGGACGTAGGCACTGTATGGACTTAAATTGTGAAGTTGTACTTGTCAATAAAATCATATTAGTCGTGTGGTTTCCGCATAAATAATAATAGCACCCATCAATCTCTTGCCGTGGGTACTGTAAGAGCCGGCGAAGGGGATATCTAGGGATAGAGCGGCAGCATTCTCCTCGATTTATATTATAATCTACTGTGATCACCAAAACACCAAGTACACTAAAATCAAAAGTGGCACTCTATGTGGGAGACCTATGATTAGCATAGGTAGACGTTTTCAAGATGATCACATTCTAATCTACTGTCACCATGTATGTAGTAAGCTTTCTCGGTTTTTTTTTCTAGACAGCTGAGGATCACTGAAATTGCTGGGCCTTAGTTTCAGTTTAAATTGATATTTGAATTTGAACATTATTATTATGAGAATTGGGTTTCTAACCACTTGCTGAAAAAGGTTAATACCTAATACCACAAAAGCTTACATTTAAATTCTTAGATTAAAACAGACAGACACTTGAACTCGTTCAAGTATTTCTTGACCCTAAGCCGTTTGAGGAGCTCTATTTTGGACCACTTAAGTGCCACCTACGATGTGTCTCGGTCGAATCATAAAAAATTCAGAAGGCTCGTCCTGAACCGAACATCAAAATATACTATCTATTAGCATCAACCTGAAATCAAAGACCAGAGAATATGTTGGGATGGTTAACCGTACTTTTAAGAGCGTACCTATCCATTTGCGCATTTTTAATGTGATCGGTGTTTTAGTAAAAAAAACTGAACGTTGATTTTAACGTAAATGCAAAACAACCGAATTTTTATAATAGTTGTTTGAATTAGTAACCACATTTAAGTAATTTAAGAACTAACAATGGCCAAATCAGATGACGCAGTGTATTCCCCTCACAGGTGGATCCATGGCCATAGTCAGAAACACGGGAAGCCGATGGATGCAAGAAGTAAATAGCCGGTTAAAGTGGCGCTCTATTGAGTATGTTCAGCAGTGGACGTCTTCCGGCTGATAATGATGAGTGGCCGAAGGTAGTGCCATGTTACAACTGGATTGTCAACTTCCTCTCAGATTCTCAAGTGAAAGAAGGAACAGGATTCCAACCACAACCCATAAGTCTACTTCACTATACAGCCTTGTGCGATAATAAAAAAACCTAAATTTATCAAATTCTAAGCTATGCACTTTTTTCCGCAAGTTCACACGGCTTCAAGAGAACTTATCGTTGTGTCCGTGTCGACGCACACTAGCGAGCGCGCTGCAGTAAATACCTACTTGCCGCGCGCCGTGTTTGCTCGATAGAGTCTTAACAACCTTCAAAAAACAGTAAATCACATGTTTTTTAAAACAGTCTTTTTATTTTGAAACTTCAAAAACCACTTCTAAGCAATGAGCGTAGAGGCGGTGTGGCATAGAGCTTTGACTTTTTCAGGAAAAGAGATGAAACTCACGCTATTCACCCTCATTTGCAATTTTAATTATAATAATGAATTAAATTAAAGGTTTAGTTAAAATGAAATATACGTTTAGAAATTTGACTATAATCTGTCAAGTTCGCAGTGTTACGGTATCTATTTATTTAAATGTGGGAGCATGTCAAGCCATGCTTACCTCGGGGGGTAAGCATTCCCTACGTTTGTTAAAATTAAACTCATCATCATCAGCCTGAAGACGTCCACTCGTCGTTGAGGTCGTTGAAAATTTAACTCATGTCAACTTAAAAATACTGAACGCTCATTGGTTGCCTGTTGATTATCGTATCGTCAACCAATAGTATTTGTTATGTTAACATGAGTTTGACAACCGTACGAAAAACCGGGGGTCAGTGCAGGGCTTTGTAGTTATCTAATTCCCCCGGGTAGTAAGAATAATCCACATGGCAAACAGGCATTGGCTTTATTAGCTACCTATTTTGGAATATATTTCGTATATATTTTGGTAAAGGAGTACCTACTTACTACAGCACTTCTTCAGGTTTTTAATGTAAATAGATGGCGTAACGGTCATGTCATTTACCAGATGTTAAGCGCCACGGCCACCCATAATAGTTGTAAGTGGATTGAATACGATCAGATAAACTTTGTGGTTCAAAAAATCAAAATCAGGTTAGCCCTACCTCACCATTAAAAAAGGAAGGTAGTGCCTCAATGAATCTTCGCAACCGATACTTAGCGCTTGACCCCACGCTATAATTCCCTATTAAATTTAACATAAAACTCTTATCTTATTCTGTCATGTCCATCTTATCACGGTAAGTAGCTGGTAGCGATCAGAACATAACGTTAGCTCCACACATTTGGGGCAAAGCTGTTAACTTCCACCGTTTATTTTTATATCGGCCCAAGTAGAGCAACGGGGTAAAAATGGGAGAATTTAGAACCTACCCCGGGTTTGTATTTATTTATTTACTTTGATTTAGACATAAATATTTACTCTGAGAGAAAGTTTCAGCCGTAGAGAAGTATTTACCGATTCAATTCTCATTTTTTCAGCAGGTTATAGATAGATAGATAGATAGACTCCAACATAGACCGCATCATCACTTTCCATTAGGTGAGATGTTGTCAAACGTGAGCCCATTCAAACATTTAAAAAAAGGTAAAGTTTTTTTTATGTAAACGAATGACGTGACGAGCTAGTCGTTCGCCTGGTGTTAAGCGATACGGCCACCCATAACAATTTGCAGTGTCACTCGAAACTCCATACCAGTATAGTATTATATTATCTGTGTCCAAACTAAAGTTTCGCGTGACACTGCGCACCGTGCACGCCATCCTAAGACATCACACAGTTTAAAAAAGTTTTCTAGAGTGTGAGATCAGTTCGTAAAGTCTCATTTGCCTAGTAATTATAAGTGTCTTTATTCTTCAAACTATAACTTGCAATCATACCAACTACCTACACTTACTACATAATGAAAATACGTTTGACCCGTAATACTGGTCATGGTGACTTTTTTTTTTTTTTTTTTTATAGCAAATGGGTCAGCGTTTGGCCACATCTCACCTGATGGTAAGTGTAGATGAAACCTAAGGTGGGACACGCTTACCCAGAAGATACCTATTCACTCTGCTCTTGAATACGCCTAGATTGTATGTGGAAGGGAAAACTGTTGCGGGAAGCAAGTTCCATTCCTTAGATGTACGGATTATAAACGAGCTTCCGAAGCGATTTGTGCGAACATGGGGCACGTTAACGACATAAGGATGGAAGGCTTCACCACGTCTAGTTGTTCTGTGACGGAAAGGAGAGGGTGGGATGAGATTATGGAGCTCCTGAGAACACTCTCCAAACTGACTTGTAGTAATACCCCATAACAGTCCAAAATCCAAATGTTACATTCCATACCACCAGTATATGGTGTACCCAACATGCTGGCAGCATTGCCTTCTTGAGTTGCAATGCTAGCAAAAAATATTCAAAATAGTTTAGTCTGCATCATCTGCATTTACGATATTATGTAAAGAAAAAAAATTGAGCTTGTAAGTTACATTCATGTAAAGATATTTAAAACTTTGTAGAATTGGTACTCGGCGAAAATTTTGTATGCATTAGGAATTTTCCAAGTTTACGCACTTTAATAAGTATCATAGAAAGGATAAGAATATTATATAGACATAGCAGTTTTGATAAATGCCTAGCAGCAAGAAATTCTAGCTTAGTTACCTATTTGCAGATTATGTAAGGTCATTGACCCGACGGAAGCAGACTGCTTGCACCTAGCGTGAAACCTACAAATTGCATGAAACGCTGAGTATGGGAAAAGGGGTAGAGAGCTGACAGCTTTGTCTTTTGTCTTTCACTTTTGCTGATTCTTCTTGTCTTTAGTGCAGGTTGAATTTATTAGTCAAGCCATTTTTAAATAGCAATAGTTACATCGTCAGGTTTCGTTGTAGCATTTTTTGAATCAACTGTAAATCTGTACGTCGCAACTATCCTAACCTTCTTTGACAAAAACATTATGTAGTAGAAGAATATTTATTTTTGTTTTGTCTCTCTCTATCAAGTTGGAAATAGACAAAGTTGAAACAAGAGAAAACAATGAGTAGCTGTTCCACTGTTATGCACTGTTTGAGGATATAAGGCTTTTTCTAAGGTTGAAGGGATGAAGGGCTTAACGTCAGAGCGGCAAAATTAAATTTGTATTTAATCCAACTAAATATTGTTTGAGAATTCAGCTATTATACTATATTACAGATAAACAAACAATACCTATCTATAAAATACTGTTATGTGTGGGTAGCACGATCACGTGTATAACTACTTACGATTAATGATTGGGATTATCCCTATTTCTATCTATCTATGTGTACACACACATAACATTATAATAATAATGTTTGCAAGTTGACATGGCAATGAGAAAACTACAACACTCGTAGAAATGGCAACCGATGGGGTAGAAAGGTTCTCCGAGTGGCGACCACGTACCGGAAGACGCAGCGTAGGCCGGCCCCCCACTAGGCGGACCGACAAGAACCACGGGTTAGAACCGCGGGGAGCCGATGGATGCAGGAGGCAAGCAGCCGCTCAGTGGTGCTCTGTAGTGGTCTATGTTCAGCAGTGGACGTCTTCAGGCTGGTGGTGATGATGATGAATAATGTGTCAACAAACGAACAATAACCTTTTTTATGTATGTTTGTATGTGTGGTGTTCACACAAAAAACTACCGAAAAACTAAATTTTGTGGAATAACAGATATACCTCATGCTTGTGAAACCGTGGGATGCTTCTAGTCTTTCAATAAATATGTTTTGGATCAATAAATTGCGTAGGTGTAGGCATACGATAGCGTAAAGGCTTAGAGCTAATTCCTGGTACGAATCTTATGAGGACTTAATTGAGTGTTAACCCTTCAGCAAACCTTGAGCGGTATAAGCACGTATATAGGGAAACTAGGAGGGGTAGGTGTATTTCCATCCTTATGGCAAACCCCCCCGGAATGTTCCCTGAAGTATTTTATTTAGGTTCCATACGACTTCTGGCATAGTTTAACAATTGTCAGATATTTTAATTTAATCATTGAGAAGTTCCATTGTCTATCGATGTTCACCAAATTAACATGGGAGCACCGTGCAAGGTTCTTTTACCAAACCAAAAATATCCTACTTTTTTGGAAGTCGGATAAATAAGTCCTGCCGTCCGTATTGTGGCTTCACCGTGATGTTATCCTTTACCGAAGAACGAAAGCGAAAGACATTTCAGGATTTGAACTAACAACTATCGGATCCTCTCGGATCAAATGGCTGTCATTATTGTACCATGCTAACATCGCTTCTGTACCTACATACACTAATTTCATTATTTTTTATTTATTTTTCATCGGAAAACTAACAGCTAAATAGTAACATCATGTACACTAGTTAGTAATAATTAACTTATGGCTAATTATAAGTTTACACATCTAGGTAAGTAAGTAGTTTATTTTTATTTTTTCAAAATTGCACATGCGACAGACAACATTTAAAATTGAGAAGAAGTTATGTTAAGATATAAAGGTTATTGAATTCACATGAAAAAATGACCAAAAAATTTTGAAACAACACAAGACTACCATTAAGAATTAAAAAAAACAATTATTTTAAGATTGCTTCAGCATGAATGCCGGCACATTAAATAAATCTAAATCCATTTCCTTCGCCATTGGATTACAACACCTGCACGCTCTAATTAAATAGCTGTTTTGCCTGTAATTGCACTGTACTGTAGGGGTGAAAATAAGATTATATTTTCTAAATGAGGCCGCAGGGGTTCGGATTCCTATCTGTCCGAGTAGCTCGAGACAATCGTTTAATTTAAGTACTTAGTCACCTATGTACCAACTTGTCCTTAATAATGAAAACAAAAGCTAGATTTTCCTTCATCTATTACAGGAATTAGTGCTCCTAACTGAATAAACCAAGCGAATTATAACAAGTGGCACTCGAAAACGGGGCCAACGTGCGAGACGCGAGAAGTCACCTAGAAAACGACAAATCCCGTCGAACGTCTGGTAGGCTCGTGTGTGTGTGCTTAGCGGCAGAAAATTATTGTGTGTGAATGTGGTGAAAATTCTGAATAGGGTTATCCCGATATAGTTTACTTTTTGAAAACGTTGATCTATTTATGTATACCTTTTTTTTTTGCGGCCAATGTGCCTTTATTCTTTAAACTTACTATTACAAGTAGCGCTCATAGCGAAGCACGACTAGCCGTTTCTAACCGATCGGTAAAGTTAAGCAACGTTCGCTGCGGTCATTACTTTGATGGGTGACCGCTACAGCAAAAAGTTGTATTTACAGTTGAGTGCTATCGTGTTTCGGAGGGCACGTTAAGCCGTTGGTCCCGGCTGTTGTCAAGACAATAGTCGTTAAGCCAAGTCAGAAGCCTTTGGGCGGCTTAAACATTCTGACACCAGGGCTGACCACTTGCCTACACGAGAAGAAGAAGACTACAATAATATAATCTAGCTACACTATCTACTACAAAGAACATTTTGACTTATACTAGCCGCGATGGCCTATAGACAGCCCAAACGCTCCAGCCCACTACCGGTAGGTAGCGTACTACCTGCAAACATGCTGGCAGCATTGCCTTGTTAAATTTCAATGCCAATTCTTTGAGCCAAATTAGTGCCTGCATTTTGGTCACGCGTCGCATCACCATGCATAGCTACTTTACTCTTATCATCAAGTCTCTTTGTAGTGTTCATTAAAAGCTCTGATTCAATTTTTTAAGACCCTATGGTAACTAACAATATTTTATGACTTGCCCGTAAGGTTGCAGATTTGAACCCCGCAGATAAATATTTGAGCAAGTAAGTATTGAAATAATTCCGTATTCTAAAACGATGCTGAACCGTGAATCAATGCTCATTCATGCCGATTCATGTCTGATCGAGTATTTTGAAATAGATACGGCCTTTATATCGCCGCTTAAAAAGAATCTATCAGTTGAAATAAGTCAGCAACTTTATTTAAAGATGTAAACACACTGGCAACTGTAATATCAAAATAACATTTTGATAGTGGAAACCCTATAAATACATTTATTCACTTCGTTGATTTCATCCCAATTTGTGAGAATATTCTCCGAAAACCTCCCGAACTCGTAAAATGTAAATAAATGCTCTTCTGCTTTGTAACGTAATATTCCATAAATATTTATCGGTGGCAAGTTTGTACTTATTCACACTAAAATACTGAGACAAAAGGGTAACGGGTAAATTGATGTACCAAATATTGATGATTCTAGTCTATATAAAAATAGTTTGTAATTTTGTTTGTGAGCGTGTTACCGGTCGTGATTGCAGCCGAGTTTGTTAATTGTTGTGATAGGAGAAAAAGATTCTTTGTTCGAAACTATTTAGGTATGAGACTATTTTTTCGGTTGGTACAAGTTCAAGTACGTAAACGTAAACGATCATTAAGGTCGAACGTTTCACTAGCGCGGCAAATTCAAATTTTCTTGCGTTTTTTTGCCAATAATAGCTTAATTACTCAGCGTGATTACATGAAAACTAATTTTGCGCAAATAAATAGAATGTATCAATAAATTACAATCAAAAGTATCACCAACATATCATTGGTTTAGCGACAAATGGCAATAGACTGAAAAGCTAAGACGAAATTTGTTTATTGCCATTTGTCGCTAAACCAATGATATCTAGGTGATACTTTTAATCGTAATTTGTTGTTACATCTATTTCTTTACGTTAAATCAGTTTTAATGTAATCACGTTTAGTAATTAAGCTATGAATGGCAAAAAATGCAAGAAAATTTGAATTCGCCGCGCTAGTGAAACGTTCCACCTTAAAAAAATTAACCTAAGTAGACAAACAGTATAGTAAGTAGAGTAACGTAACAATAAAAAATCCCACAATCCTGAAAATATTCAGGCCTACTTTCATAATTATAATTACTCTCCTTCAAACTTTTCACATTTAAATTTACGTAATATAAGTAATTTTAACTGAGTTTCATAAAAAAACTAAGATATAATATTTCAAAAAAATACAGATATATATACCTACGTATAAATAAATACATTATTTATTGTCATATTTACACTTTATAATCCGATCAACGAGTTAGTTTTTTAATAAAAAATCTACCTCTCTTTCAATAGAGCCGATAATTTCTACTCCATTCAAATCCATCCAGGTTACTTCGCACAAGTGAACTCTTTTTAGAGCCTTCACTGTCAATAATCCTGAGGATTTGCCGGTGGATTTATCACTCCATCGGGTGGAAGAAACAGCCTGACACAACAGCCAGCTTAGACAGCCGTAAAGTTCGCCGACTTCCACAATCTAGATCGGGATCGTGTACTTCATTCACTTACAGAATATAAAATCTTTTTCCGTTTATTTAGGACTTCTAGGATTTATTGCTATGTATCGTTTTCAAAGCTCTGTCAATGTACCTATATATAAATAAATAAATAAATAAATGAAACTTGTTCTGTAATTTTTTATCAGATCCATGGAACGAAAATCCTGGGAGTTAACCTAGATAAATATTATACTATTTATGGAAGTATTATCAGATTTTGTCTGTAACTTTTGTATATAGATAGTTATATCATTTAAAGCTAAAGGTTTTCGCCCACGTTAGGACGGAGAGATTGTACCTAACATTGCAAAAAGACCTGAATTATATTTAATTTAGGTAATATTTTCACTGATATAAGACTTACGTTTATAATTAGTATATTAGGTAATAATTCAACGTTTCATTTTCAAGACGAGTAATAATAAGTAATTATCACGTGCCAAATTCTATGACAAAAATAATATCGAAAAGTTTGAGGGATTTACTGGACATGTTTTGTTAGTCACTGAAAGTAGTTTTTTTTCTTCGTAAGCTGAATAGAGCGCCCGAAAGTATTTAGGTGACCGGGAAATCGAATGGTTGAATAGAAAACGCAAACTCACCATTTGCAGGTTAGCTTTGAGGGCAGCTTAGGTATCTTTAGAAGTTAACCCTCTACAAACATTATACGAAAAGTCTCCGACGGAAACCAGGCCACAACTCTCTGTTTTTTGTATACGAAAAATATTTCGTGACATTAGTGGCGTAATAATAAGTTAGTGTCCAATGGAGGAGGCCTATGTTCAGCAGTGGCAGTGGACGTCTTTAAGCTGATGATGATGATGAGATAACCAAATTATATGATTATAGTAGGTAATATGTTAAGTATTTATAATATTTGAAAGTGACACTCTGCATCTTTTATAATATTTTGTGTTATTCACTTCAAATTGGTACTGGAAATGATTTGATGATAGATTCAGATTCAGATATTTTATTACTTCCATAGTTTAAATAGGTGGAATAAGTATAAAATTAATTAAGTAGGCTCATTATGGGCCCTGTCGGACGCAGTAAATTTGGAGAGAGGAGGACGACTTCACAAAAGAGTCAATATGTACTTACGAAGAAAATAATGATCATATTATTTTGACTATAATAAAGTTTTACTCCCAATTTTTTAATTGTTGTTTTTTATAATTGTTATGCAACTTCAAAGCAAAAGGAGATGCTCTATTCGTCTGTTAATGTGCGTAAGGGGCTAGGTATCTCTTACATCAGCCAAATAGCAGCGTTTCAGCAAGGTAATCTTTGCGGTAGGAACTTGATCGTAACCGCGTTTTGTGGGTAAATATTATCTGAACAAATACACAGGTAAAAGCTTCGGTGAAAGGTTTTTATGAGGTTCGATAACCTACGGAGATGAAAAGTATTTTGAATTTTTTAGGATACGAATTTAGGATTCGTTTGTATAAAATTTTCGAAACAATTAAATGCGAAAAAAAAAAGTTTTAACGTCACATATTATTGAAATATATTTTAACCACATTATAACTAACACTACAGCTTACGAATCGACATTAATCTAGCTTTTTAAGTCTATCTATCATTATTTTTCGAACATAAATAGGGCGTTATAGCCATTAAATGTAGGTTCATACTATGAAGCAGAAACCTATCAGGGTTAATGGTAAGGTGACTGTTAGAACATTGTGTTATATTAATGACAAACGTCGTTATGATCCGAAATAGAACAATTTGTTGACGACACTAACTCAGTTTTAGGACTTTATTCATAGTATAAGGTCATTGATTGAAAACTGCGTTGATTAAAATGTTCCCATCAGTATTGATCACGTGCAAATCGAAATAAAACACGTTTTAGATTAACAATGAATTAAATGTTTTTGTCAGATGGTAGGAGAACCTTTTTGCATGTCTAGGTACTTAGGTAGGACTGTTATGTTAGATACTTATTATGTTCTGTATAATGATCGACTCTTGTGTGCTTATTCATGGCAAGATACTAGGTGGTAGGACTTTTCTGCAAAGTTCGTCTAGGTAGGTACCACCGCTTTATCAGTCATTCTGCCGCCAAGCAGTAGTGTGCAAGCACTACTGTGTTCCGGTTTGAAGGGCATTGTAGCTAGTGAAATTACTGAGCAAATGAGACCTTACGATCTGATCTCACGGTCTAGTAATCATATTACTGGACTGTGTGATGTCTCAGGATGACGTGCGCAGTGCAGTGTCACGCAAAACTTTATACTTTAGAGTTCCGAGTGACACTGAAATCTGTTATGGGCAGCCGTGACGCTTAACATCAGGCGAACGACTCGCTCGTCACGTCATTTATTCACATAAAAATCGTAAAATTTTGAATATTATATCATATTATTAGCCACCTACATAGCATAGGCATAAGTTGTGTCTAAAACATTCAATTTTAAAATTCTTTCAAAAATAGCCTATTTGCAATAATAAATTGAATTTTAAAATTCAATTTATTGTTGCGATTAGGCCATTTTCTGCATTTTTAACTCAAAGACATTTGATTGTTCACATGCCATAACCTAAAATGTACGTAAGGTGAATGCACCGGTACTAGCACAGTGGAGCACCTGTCAGTATACCGAATATCCTGGTAAAAATTTACATAACAAAACAATACACGCTACGGTCTTTATATTAATGCAAAACCGTGTTTGTAAAGAAATATGAAATTCTTGAAAGGTTTTTTGCCAAATAATAGTGAACAAGTCTAGGGCGTGCCAGATAAAAGCGGTTAAACGCTTCAAAGTATTTTTAAAAAATTAATGGAGCCAACCACTTAGGCACATAACAATTAGTAGTAATACAAATAAACTAAGTAGGTATCTACGATCTGCTATATTTTCAGACTTTGATTGAATTACGTCACCTGATACGTCGTGTCTCTTTCAGAATAACTTTTTCGGTGAAAGATAGATTACACAAATGCAGCAGTAGATTGATAAGGACAAAATAAGACACAGACCTAGAATAAAACAATAGAAAACAAAAATATTTGATTGAGCACCAAATAATTTAGCTGTGCATCCTAAGCGTAGATTAGAGAATAAACAATTGACTCTGTAGTCTTAAACACAGATTAGAGAAAAAACAATTGACTATAATTCTAAGCCAAATAAATAGGGTAATTACAGGTAGGTAATTACCGACCTTTCACCGTAACTTGTCGCCAGATGTACTTATATTATTTAAAAATATGCAAGTAAAACATATTAACCTGTGGTAGGTACATACAAGTTTAGATAATGCTTACATATTTCTTATAATATATCACTTTATTTACATTTACGATAATACTTGCATATTTTTAAATAATACTATACATAAAATGATTGATATGATTGATTGATATGATTGTATAAATACAATCAGGGGACAACTTATGGTAAACGGTATGTAAATAGATATAAATAATCAAAGACGTCATGTTTATGACAAGCAATACCGTATGTTGTAAATAGATGCGGCAATAAAACTCAGATGTAGACAGGGCGCGCCGATCAAACTGTTTTACTATGCCATCTCGGCCCACGTGGCGACAGGACAGCTGCGCACCTGCACTCTCTTACAACAGTATATTAACTTCATACAATTGAACGAAAGTTTGATTTTAACGTTTTGGTTACGATCTATAATATTAACTTGACATTTTAATTTTGTTTTGTTGAATTTTTTTGTAATTCGTAATAAATGTAATGTAATTAATGTGACTGTATCTTAATGTGTTTGTTGATTTATATGAGTCTGTTTAAGTTACTTGAAATAAACAATTAAATAAAAAATATAAGATTGATACCAGAATCCGATGCCAAAAATCTGGGCGATCGGTACCACGCCGTTAAAATTAGATTATTTAATTATGGCCTGATAAGGTTGGCATCATATTGTGGGAGGAGAAACCCTATTGAAAATATAAATAAAATACACGTTGAAGTTTTTGGAGGTGTCCCTTCTACAAAAAAAAGACAATAAAAATTAAATGTACCTAGTATTATTTATGACAAGGTGCAATAACTGTAGAAGGCAAAAGACAAGTGCTATGTTGGGCACGTGAGATAATTTAAACTATTTTTTTCTTTATGCCTTCTTTCTTCACATATTAAAAAAAAAAAAAAAATATTACAATTAATAAATGGGTACAAATGCCGACAATGAGGAAAAACGACAATGTTCTCACCTTCTTACTAGTCTCATGTTACACCTTTATCTGAACGTTTACTAACACTATTTTATTACCTATGGATAAATTTTTGTCTTTCCTCAATAGTTGTTATCTTCTTTGGACTATGTGATTTTTATCCACTCTGTCGGCATTAGTAAAAATGATGCCCAATTGATGTGAGTGATTCTTTCCAAATTATTACTTTTCCAAGTTCTATTAGTATTGTCTACATTATTTAGTATTTATGGTGCACGAACCTCGCAAGTTTTGATACTGCTAGCTCTAGGTATAGTGTACACTGTACATCACAAGTGACGACATAAGGCTGTATTCCCACTTTCAACTCCGTAATTGCAATCAGAGCCTACTTTATGAGTTCACTCCGTAGAGAGCCCTATTTTTGGAATTGCTTTAGAAGGTCGAGAACTTATCTGTAAGTCATTTAAATGTTATGACTTGTGGTGAGTACTTTATTCTACTAATGTGACAGTTTGTTCGTTATAGTTTGTTACTGGATGGATTTTGAGATGAAAGAGAAGAATTGAGAAAGCAAAGAAAAGGTGATTGGATAGTGTAAAGGCAGATAATGAGAGAAAATAAAGCGAATGAAACTATGACGGTTGAAGCAAAAGACATACTGCGCCCACCTCAAACATGATGAGACTAGGCCAAGAAAATTATGATGCACCTTTGTATATTGAGTCAAAGCGGTACCTACCTAGTAGGACTTTACAGAAAAGTCCTATACGCCACCTACCTAATGAATAGTAGATACTTTAGTCATGGAACTCAATGGGTAAGTAGGGTAAGTACTTTTAACTCAGAAATTGTGTTTTATTAACCTTTATATAGCCATATGCATCCAATGACTCTCCGTAAAAACTAAAGGTTTTTGTATAAAGAAAAGTAGTCACAAGTAACAGCCATAACACCCCCTACTGGGTCAGTGGGGTGACTGACCGCCTCACCCCATTTTACAATGCCAATTCACATTCAGGGAATTGGCCCCTGATTCGACGTTGCATTGCGAATGCAGCTGAAATTGCCTTTTCATTTTTCCTGAGCACTGTGTCGCGTGCCGTGGAGCTTATGACTTTTATATAATATTTCATACTTGTTTAATACTGGCATGTACTTTAATATAATGTTTAAGTAATTTGTTGTTCCTTCCTTAACTTTCGTATGATAAAATTAATCCCTAAACCTTCCACATACCTATCCGTATTCCTCATCCCTACAGTAACATTGAAAAAGGTATATATTTATTGCTATATAGCTAGGTACTTGCTGTTTTTTTTAGTGGTTTTTGGAATGTTCGCACAGATTGCATGAGCTAGTAGTTCGGCTGAGCAAGCCTCCCACAACATTTGAAGTAATTGTAATTCATTTGTTATTTTTATAATTTATTACTATCAATATTCATACAAACAGCCCCCGCTAAGTGGATCCGACAACCTGGTCAGTACCGCGGGGAGCCAATGGATGCAGGAGGCAAGCAGCCATTCAAAGTGGCGCTCTATGGGGGAGGCCTATGTTCAGCCATTATTACAACTGTAACAAATATTACCTTAACAGTAACTAACGACTCTATCAACCCCAAATAATATTGGTCTTACCCCAAAATGTGACCAAGAGTCCGATCCTCGCAGCAGGCGTCTAATTCGCTTCACCCCGGGGTTCCTTATTAATGTAATTTATATTCAATTAATCCTATGACCGTAATTTATCTGTAATTGCAAGTCTAGGGTCTGGCGGACCGCAAAAACAAATGTTTTAAGTGTTCGGAACTGATTTAGATTTGAAGTACTAAGTACTTTTTGCAGAGTTCATACGTTTCTGAGATCTGTGGTTCACACCGAAGCTCTGTCTGCTCGAAACCGAACAGCAACTTTTTCTATGGTTATTACTTTGATGAATGACCAGTACTAAAAGTGGTACCTATGTACAACTGAGAGCTACCGTGCTTCGGAGGCTATTGGTCCCGGTTATTGTCAGAAGACAACAGTAATTGTTAAGCAAAGTCAGAAGTCTTCATGAGCTCACAAACTCTAATAATATTCCAATGATTCCATTTTATGGGCGTCAATAAAATACTCATGTCAAACAATACACCTACCCATCATCATCATCATCATCAACAGCCTGAAAACTTCCACTACTGAACGTAGGCCTTCCCCACAGAGCGCCACTTTGAGCGACTGCTTGCTTCTTGCATCCATCGGCTCCCCACGGTTTTCACCGAGTGAGGGGCCGGCCTAAGCTGCGTCTTCTAGTTCGTGGTTGCCACTCTAGAACCTTTCTTTGTGGTGACAGCTACCCAAATAATCATAATTTTAAAAACCATTTTCTTTGATTTGTGTAAACAAAAGTAAAACGAAACCAATGATTCTAACCTTCCGTCACAAATATACAATAATCAGAGGATCTAAGTGCGCCCAATAACAAAATTATCATTTGTATAACAAAAAAATTAAACATCAAATAGAGCGCATTTCGCCGAAGAAAAAACCAATCATCGCGATCCATCTGCGTTTGAGTTGTAATACTTCAATTCGCTGAACTTTGAACAGGGCTTATCGTTAAAAACCAGTTAGATTTAATTTCGCCCCAGTCAATGACCGAGACAGTTCTTTACGAGGAGTTTTATAGAAGCCCTGTGCGTGAACGTCGTCGAAGCCAATGCTTAAAACACGTTAGTATCGCAGAGAAAACGTGTAGTTAGTACTTAGCAATAAGTATAATTGTTGCCTAATCTGTGACGTAATGGAGTTTTCTTTTCGGCATTGTCAGTTTAGTTCTCTCATTGCCAAGAGATGGCGCTCGCATAGCTCCTGATATTTGCGGTTTTATCATGAACGCAGGATGTCATACTCGGAGGATAATTATAATTTTTGGTCATTTTGCCTACTACAAAAAAATGTAATGTTTCCATAACTGCCGCCAATGCCATCTAGCGAGAGATAAACAATGCCAAAATTACATTAAGAAAACTGCTCATTATGATTAACAAGACACAGAATCAAAAAGTTTTTTCTCTATATATTATGGCTCCACACATTTACGTAGTGGCAAGTATTGCAATTTTCATCATGTTATAGAATATTTCACGTAAAGTCAAGTGTCACAGTCTGGGTCAAATATTTAAGTCATGGTTCAGCCTAAGTGGTAGCAACTTGACTACCTACTCGTAATTCAGCACTTAATGCGTAAAACGCCACCAATTTTATACATTAACACTAGAAAAAGAACAAGATTAGAAAAATAATACAATGTAACGACGTGAACTTTTCTGCGTTCCCGCCAAAACCTCAACAAAAAACTCATAATTTTCCACCAAGAAAAAAAAAGAATATGTAACAACTTTTCTGGACTTCAAAGGGTATAATAATTAATCAAAGCGGCAGATGAGTTTAATTGGTTCAACTACTTTTAAAACTGATCTACACTATTTGCTCATCAGTTATTAAATTTCTTAAAAAACTAGAAACTTTTAATAACACTTATTAGTCTATCTAAGTGGATCTGAACTTAAAATAAAACACTGAAGCTTCGATTTTTCAAAGTCCTAATTCAATTTTGTCCAAAAAAGCGTTAAACAAACCGTCACCCTCTTTTTCCCCAACAGTCGTTGACCCTGGTGGGGTAGATATCTTTACTACAATATAGTGCGGACCAGCAGACAGAAGAAAAGCACAATTGAAGTCTTTAGTCGGAAAAGTTTGGGAGTGACGTTAAGATAAGGACGGTACATCTGACCAGATTTGTCGTGCTCGACAGTCTGTCTAATAAGTTTCGAAAATGGTGTATTTTCTCAATCATTGTCACTGACAAAGATTTTGACTGTACTTCGCCAAAGTATAATTTACTAACTAACTAAACCTAAACCTAACTAAACTTAACTTTCACAGTTAAATAATGCTACGTTTCTAAACCTAGAACTAACTTATCATCAGTCCATATACTGCGACTTTAATACGACTAGGGCTGGGTATGTGCGAACTTCACATTTTAGGCTATTGCCTAAAATGTGAACATGTGTAACAGATGTGGTCACGTGATCGACAAATCTGGTCCAAATCCAACCCAACTGAAGTTGCAGTTCTTGATGTGACAGTCCTATTCTTATTTAGATCACATTGTATAGACTGATTATTTGCCTCGCATCTTCTCTCCTACTGCGGCCACACTGCCGTGATGTGCCAATGGTTATGACCATAATTAAGGCAAAATGCACGGGTAGCCACGATTTATGGCCATAATTAATTGAATATCACGGTAGTGTAGCCTTAGCATCACAGGTAGAGTTTAGGCGCCACCTTGAGCGCCTGCTCGCCTCTTGCATCCATCGGCTCCCCGCGGCTTAATTACGGGAATAATTACCAAGTTGGATGTAAATAATTATACTACTTACTAGAAACAATTATCCAACGAATTTGTAACGCCGTAAACTGCGTCTGTATCAAAAATCTTTATCAGGAAGGGTCTACAAGTTAATGGGCTCAGATATCATTAATCTTCTGAAGTTGTTTGTTTAAGCGGAAATTGCTGAGCGTATATTTGCCCTCCCTGTAATAAAGCTGTTCTTTAGCTGTTACCGCTTTTATTTTGATTTTTCTTATTAATTAACTGAATTTTCTTAAATGTGTGAAGAGTTGTTGGTGTTTGTTATTATTTCCTTATCGTAAAGACAAACAATTTTAGTAATAAACAATCTAGTATTGATCTAGTCTCAATTTTACAAATGGTATTTTCGTAAATGAAAAAATTTTAAGAAAATAACAAGATTAGAATGTAATTCAGTTGCCTGTCTGGTTTAAGAGTTTTTAAACCTTTAAACCTTTCAAAGGTTTCCAATTCATATTATTTTAAACTTCGTTTTCTTAATTTAACAGCAATAATTATTGTTCCACTGATTGGTTTTTTACTGTTATAGTATGAAATTATTTATGCAGCGGCTGATTCAGAGTCATTTCTGCTCTCTTACATTGCTTGGTTTTCTTCCCCCTTTATGGGCAGTAAAGCAATGATATGTGGTATTCTCGAAGTAAACATCAATATCATGTAAAGGGCCATTCGCACGTACATCCAGAAACGATTTGTCTGATAACTTAGGAATAATATTCCCGATTTATTTATCCTACTGAAGCATAAATAGACGAGCGCTGACAATATTTTGCGTCAATGAATTGAAGTTTGTTGCAATAAGTTTAATCAAAGATCCGGATCGAAGTTTTGTTTTCTGTGTGTAGCTTTGCATCAGCATACACAGGGGAATTGACTTTTTGTTTATATAATAATTTTGTTAGTTACACACGTAGTATTTTTTTTTATTTATCATCATCACAATTTTTTTATACTAACTTGTTCTAGTTTTGACCAAGTGCTAATAAATAGGCTTGCTACTTAATCCAGATTTCTGCAATTACGACATTTTGATTACACAGACTTTTTACAACCCAGACGATAATAATATGTCCTTAACCCGAAAATGGCCTATTTTCTATTATGGAAGCTCTAAAAAAGGTTTCAATTCCCTAAAAAATCAACGTTTCATGAAACAAGTTTCAAAGTGCCTTGTCCCAGCTTATTACACTAGCAAAGAGAACTTTCATTACTACTTGGAACTACCATTTTGCGTAACTATTAAAAATAAAACCTATTTAAAATACATTCTAATACCCAAATTGTGTTGTAAACTTGGCTATAAAAGGCCTTCAAATTACCGAAAGCATCCTAGAAACCTTCCATTTGAACCTCTTTCTTAAGAGGCGTTGAACATTGGCAATAAGCAATTGAGCCGTCCTCAATGCAGCACCGATTAAGGTCAAAACAACACTAGCGTTTATGGGCCCAAACTGTTATTATCCTGGGGGATTGCGGACTCAGTAGAATTTTTAATTCAGTACATTTAAACTTTAACTAAATGTCATTTGTACCGTCGTGTCGTTGATTCCTTCTTTTAGTGTAGGCAAGAGTTTAGCCCAGGTGTCAGTATTTTTGCACCGTCTGAAATCTTCTGACTTGGGTTAACGACTGTTGTCTTACAACCCTCGTGTGGTTTGATATAAAGTGATTTTCATAATTAGATCATATCTGTCAACGTCAAACGTGGTTTATTCTTCAAGACAGGAATCATACACAAAACAGGCGATATCAAATTCTATCATGGTCAGATATACGACTTGTAGGTATTATTAATTCTTTCAATGTTATTATTGTTTTATTTATATATTTAGTTACATCATCCGAGGTGTTTAAGTCTCGCGTCTTAGAATAACCTAGGTAGTTAGTTATTCTCTGTCTCGCGTATTTTTTTCACGTCATTCAACTTGACCAAACCACTAACGCTTGAATGTGTTTGTCCAAAGCTTATATACTGCCATTATTTTATACCGTTTCCTTAAAATCTACGTAACCGATAGTTCAATGACCCCAATTAGTAGTTTATTTTACAATTTCCACCTATAGATTTAGGAGTCATTTACCTAGGTACTTTTCTAGAAATATTCTACGCCACTTTTACTACGCGTATTATTTTAAAGCGCGCCAAATGATTTATTTTCTTAAATTTGGATCAAACTATAAACTGGTTAAGTATTATTTGGAAACTACTGTTGAACAATCTAAATTTCAGAGTTCAATAATCAAAATCGCAATTTACTTTTGTCTTTGATTGTTGGATTTTAGTTGAAAAGGACTATTATTATAAAGAATTCAAGATGCTGTTACTGTATCTTATTTAAGTGGGATCAATGGCCGAACCATGATTGAGTAAATTCGATTAGCTACCTAACAGTTAATTAGAAGAAGAGAAAACTGGCAAAGTTAGTAAAACTTGGGAACCTGCAAATTGGAAGCTTCTTAGACACTGCAAAAATCAGTCCTGCCAGAAGTTACCTCTTCCTTCTTCGAAGTAGGTAAAAATTGTTTTTTTTTTATCAACGATATATAGGGCAAGTCTCACCTGATGGTAAGTGGTGATGCGAATGGAGCATGCTTGCCTAGAAGATACCGGCCCCCTAATTACCTAACTCGCAACAGGTTTGCGACAGGCGTAAATCTCGCGGTGATTGCTGTCATACATCATTAGTGGTGTCGAGAATGTATGCTTCGCTACTGCTGTCGCATTGCTACTGCTGTCGCATTGCTGTTGCAAATTTTACGTAATTACCCCGCGGTTCATTCACCCTAGCCTTAAAAACTCCCAGATTATAAATTTGTCGGGAAACAATGACGCTGGTGAGGTGCTCCATTCCTTTGATGTCGCTTTGTACATATTCGAGGAATTTCTACCATATACGAATGCCGTATTTCCGTGCATCTAGTTGTATGATGGAAAAATGGGGATGGGGAAATAAGTTGAGGGATTCCATCGCACACTCTCCAAAGTGTTGCTTCGACTAATCCGAAAACCGATAGACTGGCAACCTTACATCGTTAGAAATAACGTCTTTTTGAAGTAAGTCAAATTCCATGCAGGATGTACCAACCTATTCTCTGATAGGTTCTTCTCGTGTAGTCAAGGGGTCAGCCCTGGCGTCAGAATCTTTAGGCTTTAAGCCACCCAAATGCTTCTGATTTGGCTTAAAGACTATTGGTCTTAAGGCAGCATTCAGGACCGACAACTTAACGTGCCTTCCAAAGCCCGGTAGCAGCCAATTGTAAATACTACTGGCTGTAACGGTCACCCATCAAAGTATTAAAATAAATAAAAAATAACGCCCAACGATCACATACGTAGATCTTGGGCCCTAACTAGGATTCCCTGTATCTAGGGACTTAGGAACTACGAGGACCATGGTCCCACAAACACCCAGACACAGAACAAGTATTTGCGCTTTTTTTTCTGTGCACAAATGCTTGACCGCATCTAACGTTGCTTAGCTTTACCGATCGGTTAAAAACGGCTAGTCGGGCTTCGCTATATGAACTTTCTGAAAGCAGCTCATTAAAGATCAAAAGTACAGATTAAATGATATCTTATTGTTTTTGCTAACCTTTGTTCCGTTGTTTGAAATAACTCATTATAATGAGACGGAAGGCAGTCTTTTGAAAAAGATCAGATTAACTCTGTTATAAAAGCTTTTTCGATTATGATATTTCCCGGAAGTCTTTTATTTTTCTAATATATCATCGTGTGGTTATATAGGATTAGCCATGTTATAAGAGAGTTTTGAGTTTGTAATATAGGTATCTGTTTTCAATATAATTATTATTCATCATCAGCCGTGTGACCCGGGCGTTAGAACAGGACCCTTACCTCTCACCTCTCGTGGGTGCCGCAAGAGCCGGCGGGGAACATCCAGGGAATGAGCAGCAGAATTCTTCTTGGTCAACTGCGATCACCAAGACGCCTGCCAAGCGTGGTGATTATGGCAAAGAAACGGGGGAGGCTTATAGAATAGAATAACACTTTATGCACTCTAGAATATACACGGTCTAGTAATCTGATTATTTATTTCACATAATTAACACAAAATTATTTATTTATTTATGGTACACAAGTAAGTACCTAACGAACGAAAAATTTTTACTAACGGTAGTACAATGAGCGGTCTTATCGCTTAAAGCGATCTCTTCCAGACAACCTTTATGTTCTATGTTCATGGTCCAGCAGTGGATGCAAAAAGGCTAATGATGTAATGTGACTCATCATCAGCTCCACGTGCTCACTGCTGGTTTACGGGCTTTCTTCCACAAAGATAAAAAAATAATATAGGATGATCATTATAGGTTCTCGAGTGGCGACCACGAACCGGAAGACGCAGCGTAGGCCGGCCTCCCACTAGGTGGACCGACGACCTGGTCAGAACCGCGGGGAGCCGATGGATGCAGGAGGCAGGCAGCCGCTCAAAGTGGCGCTCTTTGGGGGAGGCCTATGTTCAGCAGTGGACGTCTTCAGGCTGATGATGATGATCATTATAAGCCGTAGGATGTCCATGGGTCACATAGGCCTCCTGCACCACGGTACGCTATCTAGTCGTTTGCATTCAACGACTTCCCCATAACTCTAATAAAGTCTTTTATCCATTACTTACTCTCCCTCTATACGTTTTTCGTTGTAGTACAAAAAGTATTTAAGTATTGTATCAGTTATCTGGTTCCCATAGTACAAGCTTTGCTTAGTTTGGAGCTAGATGGCGCTGTGTGAAACGTCCACACATATTTATTTATTTATTTATTTATATACTAAATCAATTTTCTTAAGAAGCTTGATTCGTAATAAACGTCATTTCCTCTGGATAAAGCTTATTTGCCGCGACCGGCTTACAATTTCCGGAACTTTGACAAATGAGAAAAGTTTTACACCTCACAAGAATGGAAAAACTGCCTGTTTTATGAAGTCTTTAAGGTTCAAATTATGTTTTACTTATACAACGCATTATAATTTTTAAGAATTACCTAGTTCTTAAAAAAAATTCTCTTCTAGACAGGCCTCCCCTACATGTACCTATGCTATTGAACCCAGTTCTACTCTGATTTTTAAAATTCCGTACCGAAAGGGTAAAACGGACCCTTTTACTAAGGCTCCGCTGTCTGTCTGTCACCAGGCTGTATCTCATAAACCGTGACAGTTAGACAGTTGAAATTAGTTTTGGTTATTTTTTGTTTCTTTTTATGTCAGAGTCCTGATATCCTATCCTAATAAAATTATAAATGCGAAAGTTTGTGTGTGTGTGTGTGTGTGTGTGTGTGTGTGAATACTGTTACCTTATATCTCCGTAGTTACTGAACCGATTGTGATGAAATTTGGAATGCAGATAGCTTTTACGCTAGATGATACTTTTTATCCGCGGGTAACACCGCGGGGCGCAACTAGTTAATTGATAATTATACGGCTAAATGCGCCACTTTCGGACATATTCTAGGCCCGAAATGGGAACTAGGAAGTACCGAAACACACCGTGAATTCCTTGGCGTTTTATATTTTTCATATTTACTTACTGCAATATCCGTATAACGGTAACATTCTACCCTCAGACGGATATTGCCGTACATAGCGTTTTTTCTTTATAATAAAAAAAAGAGTAACGAACTCAAGTTGCGAGAAAATACGATCACCTGAAGAAGGTTGTTCACCTCTAAACAGAAGTTATATCTTTACTTTAAATTCACACGAAGCTGAAACAAAGCTTCACTTCTAAAGCTATACATATTTGAGCCGTTTGGTGTTGAGACCCTGGGTCCGTGGGGACCGGGAGCTCATCGCGTTTTCCAAAGCCTATCAGAGCGCCTGGTCGATGCGACACGTGACCAAAATGCTGGCACTTATTTGGCCCAACGCATCAGCATTGCAATTCAACGTGGCAATGCGGCCAGCATGTTGGGTACGCTACCTACCGGTAGTGGGCTGGAGCACTTGGACTGTCTATAGGCCATCGCGGCTATTATACAGTCCATAAGTGTTCTTTGTAGTAGGTAGTGTAGCTAGTTTAGTTTAGTTTAGTTTAGCTTAGTTTAGTTTAGTTTAGTTTTTATTATTGTAGTAGTTAGCTTGAGTAATAAAGGCAATTTGCCCGTTAAAAAAAAAGGAAAAAAAAAAACAAAAAAAGCTTCACGAAGTTTCCAATATACGAACAGGACCTCTTTATGGGAACTCGTAATTCTTATTTTGAAATTCTTGCTTTGATAACGCTTCTTATAAACATGTGCTAAACAATTTCCTCCTTACTTATAAACATTGTGTACCAGAAAAATAGTTACTTAGTTTGTCTTTTGTTTCTCTCTATCAGGTCTGAAATAGGCAAAGTTAAAACAAGAGAAAACTGAGTAGCTAAAGAGGTTTGTTTGTAAAGTATTGATATCAGAGCAAAGAAACTTGGAGTTTAATAAGGCCCTTGTGCTTAGTTTGACTGTATTGATGACACTGGTAAGTAGTTTTACTTAAAGAACATTACAAGATAACATCTGAAACGATATTGTGAGTATTAGAAGTAGACTAGCACCTACCTAATGTATAGTAGAAGTATGTATGTTGCCGATCAACCAACCGACCAACCTTTTTACATTTAGTTTTACTTTTTATTGTTTTTCTATTTTTAAAGTGTTTTTGATTTATATGAATTTTTGTTTCTGTCATAAGACAACAACTGCCTCTTCTAGTTTTCATTAAGTGCATTTTCAGTTTTGGTTTTTAATATTTTTTATGGTGTTATAAACACAGAATTTGCCTTATTTACATATGTCGTTATAAGTTTTTTGTGTGCTCCTTTACCACTGGACCTGCTCATCCTCAATAATGTATTTACTGAGGCAAGGTAATTCTGAGAGTTACCGATTTCCGTAGGCTATAAAAAACATAATGCAGCACGTGTGGTAGTAGGATATGATACGACTTTACCGATTGTTAGATGCGGCTAGCTACTATTTTCCCTGTGGCATAAACATGGCAATAGAAAAGCTTCATTAACAGCCTAATAGTCTGAAAACGTCCACTGCTGAACATAGGCCTCCCCCACAGAGCACCATTTTTAGCAGCTGCTTGCCTTCTGAACCCGTCGGTTTCCCACAGTTGTGACCAGATCATCGTTGGTCCACTAAGCTTATGTCCACTTAACATAAGCTTGTGGCAAATTTTATTTTCATCAATGACTAGGGCCTATTTATTGATTTATTGAAGCCGCGGGGAGCCGATGGATGCAGGAGGCGAGCAGCCGCTCAAGATGGCGCGCTATGGGGAAGGCCTATGTTCATAAGTGGACGTCTTCAGGCTGTTGTTGATGATGATGATGATTTATTGATGGAAATGAAATTTGCCTAAGCTGCTGTTTGACCACATCTCACCTATGTAATTGTTCAAACTAAAAAAAACTTTTTAGAGTGCAAAATAGAACACTGCCCTGCGCACTTTTGCATGACACGACTGTACTTCATGACAATGAGCTTATTAGTGATACAAAAAATATCAACTTAGAAATAGCTCTAGGTATCTTAATATGCAACAAATAGTTATGAATACAGTTAGGTAGACGGTACGTAGACGAGTATATTCGCGTATTATGCAGATTCAACAAAAACATGGATTTGGTTACTCTTGCCCTTTCACAAAATATTCAAAGGAAGATAATCCTGGTACGTTGACGCTTAAGCCACGATTTATTCAGTGTTCATAAAAAAAAGACTTTTTCACAGAAAATTTCAATTCGCTGGTACTTCTACTGGTATATTTTGTCGTAGAATGCAATCGCGATAGCGCCGTAAAGGCAGCAAATTTAATTTTGGTATGTTTTTAGAGCGCTTGTAGCGAAGTTTGAATGGTCGTTCAATGCATTTGGGATGCGTTATATGCGATATACAGACTGGTCAGCTCCAGGATGGTTGACCGATTATGATACTGGAATTTGTGACTGTGTACTACGTTGGTACCTATTGAAGTCAATGACTTCACAAAAATTACACTTGAAGTTACTGAGTAACACACGCAGTTACACGAAATTGACATTTTATTTAAAAAATATGGTTATGGAAAAAATTAGATAAACCATTTTATTACTTTTCTGATTTACTATGCTTTGAGTGGCAGTGTGCATGCAGCATGCCTAACATCTTACACGCTCGGATTATAATTATGGCAGTCATAACTATATTATAGTTGTCATGTGCAATGAAGCATTTTCTATAATCAACTGCGTAGTTTAAATTCCTCATGAATAAATAATTTTATAGATTGACAAAGATTTTCATATGAGACATGCTTACGTACTGCAAGAAAATAATGATGAATATTTTTTATATTCTACGATATTGAATCTGGGATAGAACAATTTGTGAATATTACAAGTTCAAGAAAATTTATGACGTTCCTCAAAGACTTTATTATCTGTTTGCGATTTTCAAATCACTGCAGTACGTTTTTATGAATGTCTCACTGGAAAGTATCAACGGAAAAGAGTCTGTAATGTATGCAAGTTGTAAAAACCATTGAGAACGTAAAATGTTTAAGTATTCAGATTTATTTTTAGTTATTTTTTATCAGACTGCAAATTAGCTGACGTCACACCGCCAAGCCACCGTTTATCCACCAACCTGTACTTGGCCAGGGTGGTAGATTATGGCCTACACTATCTCCTTGTGAGAGAAGGCTCGTGTCTCAGCAGTGGGAACTCTGAGCTGTTGAGGTTAACGTTGGCATCGCACCAGATGGTCCTCCGTCTCAGTAACTAAACTTACCTTCAAAAAGTAGTTTTCAGCTGAACGGACAATATTTTTGTGGTCTTTACTCTTGAATGTAATATTTTACAACTGCTAGTAGTAAAATATCGGTTGCTATGATTTTACTTACTCCACCGTGTCTCCCGGCTCTTCACTTCTTTCCGCAATATTTATTTGATCAACATAAACTTCCAAATTTATGCCTCGATCCGATGCTTTCGTAATGCTCAATTGTGATTCCTTTTTACCACTTCCATTGGCTTAAGGAAAATATTGCCGAATGTAGGAAACTTTGTGGATGTAGCTATGAAGTTTACTGCTTACTACTTTGTTTTTGTGACAACGAGCACGCGTGCAGTTTTATTATTATTGGCGCAGAGAGGCACTGAGATTTTTTTATTATTACATTTACTTACTATATTTTATTTAGGTAGCCCTTCATCATCATCATCATCATCATAATCATCAGCCTGGATACGTCCACTGCTGAACATAGGCCTCCCCCAGAGAGCGCTAGTTTGGGCGGCTGCTTGCCTCCTGTATCCATCGGCTCCTCGCGGCTCGATTAGCCTTTAGTCAGAGAATATACATAAGTTACTCTGTAATACGTGTATAAATTTGGACCAGTTGTATTGTTTTTATTTATGCCATCAACAAAGCCTTTTTGGTTCCACTTCCAAAAAAAAAATTGACCAAATTAGAATTAAACTAAATGAAAAGATAGTGGGTGGGGTGGGGTGGGTGGGAACATAGGCCTCCCCATAGAACACCAGTTTGAGCCACTGCGTACTTGTCGGATGGTGGCGAAACAATCACCAGGCTTGGCAGGCGAGTGCTCCGGAGTAAGAATAGAAGAAAAAAAAGGATAACCCAATCTCTTCCCGCGGGTGCCGTAAGAACCGGCTAAGGGAATACCCAGGTAATGAGCAGCAGCACTCTCCATGGTCTATTTGAACCATATTACTACAAGAGCTAATTCAATTCGCGGCAGTTACCATGCATCTCCGCTCATTTATAGCTTATGCACGAACCACATAAAAACAAACCGTAAAATAAAACGAAAAACTCCAAAATATTACCAAAGATTTATTACCCTATCATAATCCACACCTGCACCAAGCATTTTTCTTCCACTTTACCTTGAGTTTAAAAGCCAAAAACCCCATCGAGCTGCAATTTCTAAAAATAAGCTAAACCAGTGAAAGTTTGATTAGATGAGTCTATTAAAAATTCCTGGAATTGATCTATTGGTTAATTGAATTAAAAGGATGGTAAAAAAGTGCTACAGAATAAGCAACGCATCAGAGACACCGCCAGTGTTACAGCATACCTACCAATTAACAAGTACCTAACCAGACAGCAATGAATTCACCCAATAATTAAACCCTTCTAGAATTATAAATCATTTAAATTAATTAATACTACTAGTACACACTACAGTCGGCAGTACTAATAAATATACATTGCATAATTTTCAAAACATTGTCACAGTATTGAATATCTCAAAAAATGTACTCAGATCTAACTTTAAAATTATAAAAATAAGAAAAACACCAAATTATGTAACCACAATTATGTATTTGTGTTGTGTGTGTTATGTTTGTGTTGCAGCTATTCATTATTGATCCTGCACGTAAATTTACCTTAAACACTGTTTCAGCTCAAATATCTATTTCAAGGCGATTAGAATTCCTAGGTGTATCCCAGACTGCATAAACATTCCCAGAGATTCCTTAAAATCCAGACTATAAAATTAAACACCAGCACTTTGCTACTGAACAATTACCTAATCCAGAATATTAACATAGAAATAGATAACAGATCATTCCCGTTTGACTGCTATTTAGGTACGTAAGTATTTTCTTACTTTCTTTCTATTTTATTATGTTCAAATACAACCGACTCTACACTTGTGTTGCTTGGCTCTCAAGTGTTGAAGTTGCTGGAAAAAAACTAAAAAGAGCTTTGAATTTTGGAGAATGTTATAATATAAACAAGCACTAGAAAATTCCCCACCAGGCTATGCTGGTTTACAGCACGATGTTTTCTTTAACTGAAACGATGTTTTCTTTAAGCTCTTTACAGGATTCAAACTCACTAGCTAAAGGTCCCAAGTTGATGTGTCTGCACCAACCACTGAGCTTTAATGATTTTGCAATTACAGATGTAAATAAAAGTGCGAAGATGAGGCATGTCCAAGAATTTTACTCTGGCTCTTGACGGTGATAAGACACGCAATTTAGGCATTGCAAATTGTGTACATTGCACCTAATTTTTGTGGACTAATTTTGCTAGTGCCATGTCTTTCCTGCGTTATTTTTATTTATGCTTTACACCTGTATTTTGATGTCTAAGTATACGTGCCAAATATATTATCTAATCAAATATTTGAGTACATATTTCAATAAACAAAAGTGATGTTAACAAGTTTGTCCATCTGTTCATTATTATTCTGCACAATTTCGAAGTTTGGTAACCGAATCATTCGTTGACTTTGAAAGTTGTAATGGCCGCGATGACAGATGGAGGTTGGTTTATAAAAATAATTAATATAAATAACTTGTCATTTTCTTTCACAACAAGTTATGTGATGGAATTGAAAAATTGAGGAAAATTCCAGACTGATCCAATGACAATAAAAAAATTACAATTTGTTATTTCAATACTGTTTTGAGAATTTGTTTCAAGAAATATGAAACTTTTTATTGGTTTATGGTTTCCGATAGTATTTTAATTCATAATA
This sequence comes from Ennomos quercinarius, assembly GCA_910589525.2. Taxonomy (NCBI): domain Eukaryota; kingdom Metazoa; phylum Arthropoda; class Insecta; order Lepidoptera; family Geometridae; genus Ennomos; species Ennomos quercinarius. Next base: position 973,699 of record OU342496.1, read on the forward strand.
AGAATTCATAATTCATTTAAACCATCATTCATTTATTTAAAACCTTATAAATTCTTATAAGATTTTAAGCGTCCATGCTCACCTACACAAATACTATTTGTTCATTTTATTGAATGATAAAGTTGTTTCCTTGTTTTTTTGTCCTCATTTATTGAAGTAACTTACCAACTTAGTGGTGCCATAAACGAAATGTTTCTAGCAAAATAAAGTAAGTCAGCAAGGCTATTATAATTTTTTATAACCAAATTTTTTGTGGGTATTAATCCTTTGAATTGTCTTAGTTATAACCACATAAAGTCACCGACATAGCTTTCAAAATAAGAGAATTAAAATGGTTATGGGCTGGCCATATCACTCGCGAAACTGACAACCCCCGAACACGCAGTGTGCATTGTACCTATGTATATAGGGGGACCGAAGATTTTATGGGCAAATCACGGGGAGCCGATAAATGCAAGAAACAAGTAGCTGATCAAAGTGGGGCTCTATGGAGAAGCCTATATTATGTTCACTGAGCCGCCGTCTGATGATGATGATGATTAGTGATCGTTAGAAAATAATTCTGAGTAAAACTAATCATATTTTGATGTATATTCAATACATTCAGTGCGAAATACAATCGCTGACAGCCCACTATTGTATTATTATAACGGACCACAAATCATTGAGTTCAACGTCCTCGCCACAAAGAACGAGTAATATGTTCCTGTGTTCTCGGATTTGCTGTTTAGTCTTGGACACTTTTCGTACAAAACATTTCTGAAGGACAGAAATAGGCCTCAGGAATACAGGACTCATTGAGATAAAATTACTACTTCGTACAAAAATAGAAATGTGTTTTTGTAGTTATTCCTAAAACAAAGGTTATTCTATAATCCATTTATATACCTCTAGGTATTACTACTATTGAGGTTGATGGTACATGAGCACACAGAAAACTTATAACACCAATTAAAATTTATTAAAAGAAAAGCCAAAACTGAAAACGCACTCAATGTAATGAATACTAGAAGAGTTAGTTTCTTATGACAGAAACAAAAACACATATAAATCAAGAACACTTTAAAAATAGAAAAAGTAAAACTAAATATAAAAAAGTTGGTCGACCGGCAACAACTACACAAAGCATTTTTTACTGAATATTGGCCGTGCTAACCTATTATAATTTTAATTATAGACTGTCTAAATCAAATAAGGAAAAAATTCTAAGTCTGTGGTCTAAATGCTGGAGCCCTGATGTACTTATACTATTTAAAAATATGCAAGTATTAGCATATTTTTAAGTAATATAAATACATCAGGGGACATCTTACGGTGAACGGTCTGTAGTAGTATTCTTATGACAGAATTAAGAATCTATATAATATTTCAAAAACAACAAAAACACTTTAAAAATAGTAAAACAATAAAAAGTAAAACCAAATATTTAAAAAAATGGTTGATCGGCAACAACTACACAAAGCATTTACTGAATATTGGCCGTGCTGACCTATTATAATATTAATTATAGACTGTCTAAATGCTGGAGCCCGGAGCAGTAGCAAGCTGTCAGCATTTCCCCGTTGAAAAAATTTGATGCAGGTACGTATAAAATTAGTAAATTTATTTACACTATCACTTTTATTGTTTCATTTTTTATCTCATTTTAATTAAAAGATAAGTACTAGGCTAGGCGGTAGGACTTTTCTGCAAAGTTCGTCTAGGTAGGTACCACCGCTTTGCCAGTAATTCTGCCGCCATGCAGTAGTGTCAAAAAAAAACCTTACCTAACAGGTGTCGTTGGATACAAGAGGCAAGCAGTATTTCGTACATTTGTTAATTTCCGTGCTGAAATACTCAAGATGCTAATGTATGCGAAGTTGAATTAATGCACGTGGATATAATATTCTTTTATTATATCTAAGAGTAAATTTAAAACAAATGGACTCTCATTATTGTATTTTCGACATTAAATTATGTACAGTTGAGCATTTATTTACACCGTAAGAGCACATAGGCACTATGACTAGACACTTGGTCTTGGCTTGTAGTTTAAATGGAATTTCTGAAATCTTTTCGTCTAAAAGTAAAATAAAGATCGCTAACATTACACTCGCTTTGAAAATAGAAGCTAATCCGTTTCAACGACTCTTTGTTTCAATTTAACCAAAAGCTCAAGAAAATGTTTGGTTCATCCCTAGCATTTTAAATTCGTAGAAATATCCATTTACAGTCCAATGCGTGGGAAAACATCTTTGGTCAGTCTAAAGTCAACGCTACATGACTTGAATTATTTAAAGCAATGATGCACACAAATGTATCTAAGTTATATACTTGGGTACCTTACTTATAACCGAACAGAATATGAATATGTACACTATGGAAGCAATAAAATATCTGAATCTGAATCTGAATGACACGAGTCGCCCGTTTCACGGGAAACTACAGGGTGCTGATAAAATTCCCTGGATAATCCTTAGATATTCCCTGGGTATTCCCTTATGTTACAATCATAGGTACTTACAGCTAGCAATAACAAAATGGTAGAACCACAGAATTCGCCCTATTTACATAGGTCGGTAACAGTCAAAAACGTGATACGCGTAGCATCATAGCGTAGGTACCTATGACCGAGGTACCTATAAGTATTATCGTACACATTGAAGTAGCACTCGCCAGTCATAAACAATGAGAGCATGTTGCAGGAACGGCGGCGGCGAGGGTCGCCGGCAGCTTGTAAGGACTTGGAATGAGTCTAGGTCTAGGCTATCATGTTTACTAGCTTGTTTGTCTAGACCGGTCGGGAGTTGATGTGATAGTGAAACTTTGATTCAATAATTGGATTTTTTACGTAGTTTGATTTACACAAATAACCGTCTACGCTAAAAATTTACAGATCTTAAATTCGTACTTATTTATCTCGGACGTACCCAAGTTAGGGTTGCCAACCGTCCCGTTTTCTCAGGGCATGTTCTGTTTTTTTTTTTGTGTGACCTGGGTCGTTCTAGATAGTTTTTAAGAATCTTCCTGGGTGTTACAAGGGTCCTGTGTCAAATGCTTTGCAGTTGGCACGTCATAGGCATAAGTAGGAACTTATGAGCGGTCTAACTTTAGTGTAGATGGCCATAAGTCTTCGCTTGCGTTGCAGAGATCGAAGGAAACTTTATAGAAATAGGTTTTTATAAATACGCATCCTGATCATAATATCGTGATCAGCCTAATATATTTGCACTGTTGGAACTGGTCCTGCACCATGGTCTTTTCTAGGTACGAAATTTCCATTTACTATTACAACGGTGAAGAGTATGAATATCTTTATCGTGAGGAAACACAAAATTCGAAGACAACATGCTGTGTCATCCTTCCACCCGCACATATCCCGTGTGGTTGAGTACGGCTGCCACTTTCACCAAAAAAAGACCGTGTCCCAATCCCAGCAGTTGGATCATACAATAGGCTGATAGTAATAACCCTCTGTCTCTCTCTTGCTAATTAACTATTAGACGAGTAAAATGCTTGAAACGTAAATTGATTGAATAATATTATGTTCCTGGGACATCTAAATATGTATGTACTGGTATGTACCTATATCAAAATGAAATACAATTCTATAATACTTAATTCCACAAATTGTCACTATAGTATAATACGAAATGTAGCAATTGAAAAGTTATGACAACCCTGTCCTGGCCTCTACAATAGCATAGAAACTTCAGTATACAAACTTGTGCTATCAGCACGTTTGCTATTTGTCAAACATCGAAACAAGCGTTCTGCTGACTTGGCCCCCAACTGACTTGGCTTGCTTGAGCTCCAGCTACTTTGTTCCCGAACCAATTTGAGCTTTAACACTATAAGCACAACTAGTACATTCGAAATAATGAACAGAGGTGAACCAAATTAAATATTGTGAAACTTTCGACAAATTGAAAATACATCAAAGTTTTGGAGTTAAAACTTAATTGAAAATGAAAATACGTAAACTGCAGCGTAGGCAACACACAAAAGTGATATAACATACAAAAGTGATATAGAAATTATAACTGTTTTTATAGAATGCAGTAAGTTTTTTTGCAAAGTAATTCTAAATTAGGTATACTTATTTTAATGATTTTCAAACAGCTACTGATTTTAATTTTTACATTATGTAATAAAATTAATTACTTTAATCATATCAACACTTAGCTGTGTTCGTTGTTTACATTATAATATTAGTCACAAACTGGCTATAATACTTGAAGGTCCTATATAAATTTGGGATGTTCTGTTCATAAAAATAAAATAAAATAGCTTATAATTAAATGTAAGTTTTTGATATAATCAGAAATACCACCACGTTGCATTTATAATAATGCTTCACTTGTTCGACAAAAAGTCAGAGAAAAATCTTGTAGTACGGTGCGCCTATTCCAGTAATTTCCTCAAATTACGATTGTTCGTTGAACCGTGGTGACTACCCTACGCCACATTGCCTCGATATAACGAGCAGATATATGTATGTGTATTTGTGTGACCTATGTTATTGATAGATTCAGCTATCCCACTTACAAACTAAAGATACTGCAATCGTCTGTTATGATCTGGGTGTCTTCAAGTCGAGAGTGAACAGGTATCTTCTAGGCAAGCATGCACCATCGTAGACTGCGTCATAACTTTGCATCAGGTGAGACAGTGGTCAACAGCTTTGCCTATCAACGATAAAAAAAAAATTGATCAAAAATCCGACCGAAAAGAATCTCATATAGATGAGCATACGCTAAGGTTTTTCTAAATCTTAAAAAATAGAATCGGTTCAAATGACATGTTAATTAAACTTATACTTAACAGTTCTCTGCTTACGTCAGAGGTTAAAATATTTAGAAATGAACCTAATAAACTGTATCTACATATCTGTCTAAGGAATTGTCCAGAACACACACATAATTTGCATGTAGCTACACGTCTCTTGGCACTCGTGAAAGACAATCTACTCATCCATATTCAGAACGATATAGAGCTCATAGAGTTGACGCTGACGTGGGCAGAACTTGCCCTACGTGTTCTAATTACTTACGAAAATCATCATAATGAAGAGCATTCAGATAGTATTGGCTAGGGGATAAGCAGAGAATAAATAGCTAAAACTTTTCATGAAAACTCCGGCGGCGCCGCCAGCGCCGATGGCTGAAATGACAGGCCCCTCGATTTGCGAAACACAAGCAGGAACAGACGAGTGAACTAAAGTCGGAAAACGGTCGCGTAAGCGTAGAGTTATTACTGGACTAGAAAATGTAGATGACGAGCTTCAGCCTGTGGAGCAAATGAAATATATTCAAGTATGGTCTCTTAAGCCAGAAACATCTGTTCAGAATATACTAAACTATATAAATTAAATTAATAAGTATGATGAGTATGTAGTTGAAAAACGTCTAATAAAAACCGAGAGGCATGCGGCGTTCGTCATCGGGAGCCCGGACAGGTTATATACACAGTTAAGCTCGCCAACTTCGTGGCCTCCAAGAGTCAAACTATCGTGAGGTTTCCGCGAGAGCCCCGCACTCCGCGGGGGAACCTAACCGGCTCCGCTGTTCAACTCAGCGCCGCCCGCGCCGGAGCAACCGCGAATGTCTCAGTCTAGTCGTGTGCAGCCGCGCCAATGCAGCGTTCCTTCGTAATGAGTACCGTGCATGAATGTAAATGGATCACTAGTAGTTTGCCACCAAAATATTGCGTCCATCGATAGGAAGGCACCAAAAATAAAAGTTTTGTTAAAAAATAATCTTGTTTGTGATGTGCTTGCACTAACTGAGCATTGGCTAAGTGAAACAAAGCTAAAGTGCATTCATATTGATGGATACAAATTGGTGTCTTGCTTTTGTAGAAAGCAAATTGCTCATGGCGGATCATGTCTATTTGTAAAAATAGGTGTTAAATGTGCAGAAAATTCTAATTTAACGGAATGTTCCTTAGAACAATATTGCGAAGTGTCCGCAGTAGATCTGATTGATTATAGGATAACAATTGTATGTGTTTATAGGACAAATTTAGTAAGTGCAAATTAATTCTTAAACCACTTTGAGAGTTTGCTTGACAAGATCAGCGAACTACAATTGGATTGTGTAATCGTAGGTGATTTTAATATAAATTGTCTAGGGTCAGTTAACAATGAACAGAAACGCTTATCTGACTTACTGTCGGCACATGACATGGTCAATATGGTGGATTTCCCAACTCGAGTAACAGCACACACTTCGTCATGCCTAGATCACCTATATACTAAACTACCACCAGATACTGTATCTGTTAAGCCTGTAACCACCCACCTCAGTGACCACTTGGCGATCCGAGGTGATATTGTGGTGAATAATTACCCTTCTGTTACTAAGCCGAAACTAGTGAGAGATTACTCACCAATAAATCGCCATAATTTTGTGGAGTCGGTGGCTAATAGGCCCAATTTTAAAGGCTTTAGTTGACAGTCTTTAACTTACTAAAAATATATCCGTCTCTTACATTGCCGTCTATTAGACAAGAACAGCAACAGTTTTAAAAGTTTTAGATCTGTCAACTAAAACCTTTAAAATTGGCCCCAATGTAGACTGGGAAGGCATAAAAGAACGCTATTGTAAAAATCCAGACAAAATTACAATGGCTGTAATAAACGTCATCAGCAACAAGTTTCTTGTATGCTTCCCATTAAAAAAAGTTATCAATAAAATTAATAACCCATCATGGGTATCGCATGACATTCAAAATTTTAGATTATTATTGTTTGACATAATTGATTAATAGCTTAGTGTACGATTTAAATATGGAATATGACATTTTAATCACACAGGCACGCTCTAAATTTTATACTAGAATTTTAGAAAAGAGTAGAAATACTTCGAAATCAATGTGGGGAATTATTAACCAGCAAAGGGGGAATCTAAACGGTTGCAATATCGATTTCACTGATATCATTACTGATTCAGACGGTGCACCGTTTCAATCAAAAAAAGTAATAGTTGATGAAATGAACGCTAGATTCGCAACTGCGGCGAGTGCGTGCGGGGCGCCCCAGACGAACCCAGCCTGCGTGCAGCGCACCCTGAGTGCAACCCGTGCGCCAGCAGATCGCTCGCTGTGGCTGCGCCCGTTTACAGCTGGTGAAGTTTTTTATATCATTACTAAGAAAATCCCCCCAAAACCGTCTAAAGATGCGTACGGAATTTCTATGAAATTCCTCAGCATGGTAGCGGCTCCTTTGGCACCTGTGTTGGCCGATGTACTTAATTTATATTTAAAGTAAACACGGCATCCATATATGGTAGAAATTCCTAGAATACGTACAAAGCGTTTTGATTCCTCGTTTATAATTCGGACAGCAAAGGAATGGAACACTTTGCCAGCGTCATTGTTTCCTGACAAATATAATCTGGGAGTTTTTAAGGCTAGTGTGAACCGGTATCTTCTAGGCAAGCATGCTCCATCGTCGACCGCGTCGTCACTTACCATCAGGTGAGACCGTGGTCAAATGTTAGCCTATCGTTGATAAAAAAATAAAAAAAAAAGAAAAGTGTGGCGTTTACCCATGTTTTCTTAAACTTAGCAAAGTCTCACCGCTTTTTAAGGGTAAGGGGAAACGCCAGGATATAGATTCGTATAGGCCCGTCTCCATTATACCGGTGATTGCTAAAGTGTTGGAAAACGGACTAAGCTCGCGATTAATCGACTACCTGCCTTCTTGGAATGCGCTATCGGATTTTCAGTACGCATATCGCGAGGGCAGATCCACTACGTGCCTAACGCGTCGGGTGGTTCATCTAATAATGGATGCTCGTGAGAGGAAACAGCTCGTAGCAGTAATGTGCTGTGACCTCTCAAAAGCATTTGACGTAGTTGATCACAACATTCTCGCCACTAAACTTCGGCATTATGGAATTCAGGGCACGGCACTTGGCGTGTTACAAGACATGATGCATAGCAGGCTACAGGTGGTTGTTGGAGATGGAGGCAACGAGAGGTCGGATCCACTACCCTTAACTATGGGTGTGGTACAGAGATCATCTGTCTCTAATATCTTATTCTCACTGCTCCTAAACGATCTGCCAGACGCAATACACTTAGCTGACATCGTTATGTCATCGTTGTGTTGCTGATGATGTTGCGGCAGTAGTAACAGCTTCGTCTGTTGATCAACTCGAAGAGGAACTAAATAGGGTGGCTCGCCAACTGGCAAGGTGGTTCAGTGAGAACGGACTAGTTCTTAACCTGTCCAAAACCCACTTCACTCATTTCTGTCTAGGAGGCCGAAGACCTAGACCCTTGCAGGTTTCAGTAGATGGTGGTATTAAAATTGAGCAATGTGAGCGCACTCCTTTTTTGGGTTTCGAATTAAACAGGGCCCTCACCTGGGAAGCTCATATTCACAAAACATGCGGAAAGCTGGGCAGCGCATGCTTTGCTCTGAATAGGCTAGCCAGACTCGTACCGGAGGAGGTTGTACGTTCGTGCTACTTTGCGACGGTCCACTCTGTATTGCAGTATGGAGCAGAGCTCTGGGGCCGCTCGGCCGATTGATTGCGCGCCTTCCGCATGCAGAAGCGGGCCGTCCGAGCTATAGCACGAATTCCTCGGGACTCCTCTGCTAGGCCGCATTTCAAGAGGTCAAAGGTGCTAACGCTGCCTTGTATTGTAATATACCAGGTGGCAGTATATGTAAGAACGAACCTGTCTTTGTATTCGAAGAATAGAGACCGGCATACACACTACACCCGCAGCGCTGGGAAATTATGTGCTATGCGCCATACGCTTACTAAATCTGGGAAGTTGACTCATGTCATGGAGCCGACGGTATATAACAAGCTGCCTGATAGTGTCACCTCAGCACCTAGTTTTAATAGTTTTAAAATGAGACTGAAGTGCTGGCTTGTTGACCAAACCTTCTACACGTTTGACGAATTCGTAAGCACAAAGCCAAGTGCTTATGACAATAAATGATATTAAATTTTTTTATTTATTTATTTGATATCTATCAATGTTATATTCAAATAATTTAATTTTCATGTTATTTAATTTTATTATTACTTGCACTGATTTATTTATATTTTTTTACTGGTATGGTTTAATTGATGAATTATGAATGTGTATTTTTTAAATAGTTGTACAAAATGTACATCTTACTTATTTTCATTTGTGACGTATAATTCTATTTATGAATAAATGAGTATCTGAGTATCTGAGTATCATTCCAAAATTTGCAGCGTCTAAGTTCACCATCAAACGTTATTATAATATTCGATAGAAAAAACTGTTTTGTGGTATTTAAGATCAATGGAAGTAGAAATAAGGTTCATTGTTAACAGAATCGTAGAAGCCATAAATATCTGGAAGGTAAAAGGCCTTATAATAGCTTCTAACTCTTATGTAGCAGAGGTAAACCAATTTCAAAAGTATGCTTATACGTTGAAGCAAAATACTTTACTTACAACAAAGTGTTAAATTAAACAATAGAAAATCACAAAATAACACTCATAACAACGCGTAACCAAACAAATAATACTTACATATTACAAAAGTTTGAATTCGTAGGACTTCCAATTCAACGAAATAATAGTACAAGATTTCTTCTTGAGCGTTACTCAAATACTTCAAAGAGTCTTTGAGCTTTCCTGTTGGTTCGAAAATATAACCACAATGAGGTCTTGTATATTGGGATGGGAAGTAACAAGAAATGGAAAGATTTGGCGAAAATCTACATAATTGAGGTGGTAACACACCTACGTGTGACATTTTAGACGCAGATTATTTCTTAAAGGTGTAAGCAACTTTCAACTCTTATTATGTGCCTTATTTTATTACGTAGAATTTTAATAATTTTAATTTGAAATTAAAAGAACTTAAAAAGAAATTATCATGACGCAACAATTAAGTTTAATTAGTTTAGTTTTATTTGTTAAGTTTAGTTTAGGTTTTTGGTTATATCCCGCATATGCGAACAAAGCGATTTGCTTCCACATTCATCATGCGAACAGCCAAAGAGTGGAACGCTTAGCTGGCGTCTGTCCGAGGACTACAATCTTGGAGTCTTTAAATCGAGAGTGAACAGGTCTCTTCTAGGCAAGCGCGTTACATTCTAGACCGCATCGTCACTTAACATAAGGTGGGATAGTGGTCAAGCGCTATCAAACAATAATTTAAAAATCAGATGAGCTTTCACCGGTTTAAGGGAGACGGTCAAACTATCTATTTCACATGAAGGTATTTGTATATGCATTTAATAATAAGGTTTGTAAATATTATATGAAGTGACACGCAGGTGAGGATTAATTATTATACCTACTATACTAGTAATAGAGTTGAAACATTCATAACAAAAGAATAGTTTTCTTTTGATATGAATGTCTTTTGTAAAAACAATCTGGCATCATAAGTTTTTTTATAACGTCATCTTTTTGTATGATTACTTTTACAAAGTTTTGTTCACCTGTGTCTTTGAATAAGAAATTGGACAAACCCAATCTTACTTCAAAGTGTCTCCTAGCTTGGATACATCTAGGCTTTGTATCGGGTGTCTGCCAGTAGATTTGTTTGTTTTTTCTTTATTCCACGAAGCTTACCGGAAATTACATACAAATCTGTAAACGAAAACAGAATGAAAAACAGTCTTTTTCATAGCTTTCAAAAAGTCTACTTTAAATAACACATGAGTGTGTCTAGTCCAGTATTTGCTCAGTTAAAGTTGCCAGTCGCCAGGTTAGAACGACCGTTTAATTCTGTTAACTGGTAGCCCTAGCAGGAGCAAGAAGTGGAGTTGGATGTTCAGAAATATCGTTTTATTGTCGGATGGATTTGTTAGCCGTTTGTCTGACATGCAGTTCGTCGTGATAGAATCCAACTCGCATTTCGTCCACTCGCATATTTTCGATTACCTCTGCAATTTTTTTGGTTTGGTAAGTTTTAGGGCATAAACCTGTTGTATGTGTTAATGAACATACTATGTATCAAAGTAATTATATTACTAACAAAAACGTTATCAATTTTTTTTTATGCGATTAAATGACGCGACGAGCTAGTCGTTCACCTGATGTTAAGAGACACGGCCGCCCATAACAGTTGCAGTGTCACTCGGAACTTTAAAACAATAAAGCTTCGCGTAACACTGCACTGCGCACGTCACCCTGAGACATCACACAGTCTAGTAATCGGATTACTAGACTGAGTGATCAGATCATAAAGTCTCATTTGCCCAGTAATTTCACTAGCTACAATGCCCTTCAAACCGGAACACAGTAGTCCTTGCACACTACTGCTTGGCGGCAGAATAACTGGCAAAGCGGTGGTACCTACCTAAATAACACATCATCATCATCATCATCTTAAGCAGCAAGTGATCCGTCCCTGAACATGTAGGAATCTCACGATGAATTACTCCATTAAGCGCGACCTTCGTTTCTTCATCCCTGCTGCCAGCCACTCTGCATATAACGTCGCTTCACTTACCACAAAATAATGAATAGTAAGTTCTACAAAGTATTTCGCCAAGTCTGCCATGTCGCGGTCAACAACTTCCAGTACATGTCTACCCTAATGGACACCACAGTTTGCTAATTCGGAAAGACTACTGAATCAATTGACTGCTACACTAATAATTTTACCTATTTTTGTACATTATAAACATATTATTGTTGAACTTTCAAGCATCTTAATCAAGTCAAACATGTTATATTTCCTGATAAAGATCTTGAACAAACACTATCGCCAAAGATTTTGCCCGCATAAAAAGACCCACTCTCAGCAAGCAATATTGAAATTTGTTATTTTACCAATATACCATTTTTGTTATAATACTTAATGAGAGCATATTGTAATAGATGGACACTTGAAGTTGACCATTTAGGTATTTGGTATTGAAGTCCCCAATACAACAAGCTATCAGGCCTCTAAATTAAGGTTAGGCAGAAATCGGCACACTTTGTGCCAACTAGGTACCTATGTGCCATCCAATCACATGCTCTATTACCGCGGTTAATACAATATCGATGTATCCAAGTGAACTCTTGATGTACCAGTTTAGTAATCGAGTAAGCTTAAACATAAACCTAGCCTAACACAATCCTAAAGAACTTGGTCACTGTAGTTCATTTTAAATTGTTACTTAACATCTGGAACATAAGACCTATAATTACCTGCAGACCGCAGAGGTTAGTGATTACACAAGGAAACTGTTGGGCATTCCTTTCATTTTCACCAACTTGCACTTGACCAGCATGGTGGATTATGGCCTGCAGCTGGGAATATACCTACATTATCAATTCTTCCACTCCTTGCAAAATAATGCCCACGTTCTAGCACTCCAATGCTATAATATGCTCAATGTGATTAATAATTTTATTTATTTTAATCAAATAGATCAGTTACAACACTTACATTACAACTATCAAAATTAGCATTTCACTACTATTTTATTTCGTATAATTAAGAGTCGGGAAACATGTAAAAACTGTAGTAGGTACCTACGCCTCTAATAAGAAAGCCGGCCAAGTGCGATTCTATAAAAACGAGCAAAAAATCACGTTTGTTGTATGGAGCCCTCTTAAATATTTATTTTATTCTGTTTTATAGTATTTGTTCTTATAGCGGCAACAGAAATACATCATTTGTGAAAATTTCATCTGTCTAACTATCATGGTTCATGAGACAGCATGGTGACAGACAGACAGACAGACAGTGGAGCCTTAGTAATAGGGTCCGTTTTACCCTTTGGGTTCGGAACCCTAAAAATGAAACATACTCGCATGTCAATGTCCTGCGAAACAAAAGTTGTTCAATCAGAAGCACAAAGGAAACGCCGACCCAAACAGTGCATGCAACACTGAACAAACTGGCGAGCACTCATCTTGCAATCAATGACAAATGAAACTCTATTAGAGATTCAATGAGAGCTCTCGATCCACTGCGCTTCGTTGTTTGTGTACTTGATTAATAATTATTTTTTTCGAACATAACACGCGAATTTCTTTCAATTTCAAAAAGCTACTTATTTTATTTTATTTTGTTTTATTTTATTTTCAAAGGAAAACTTACAGCTAGTTATATATACACATTAATACTACACTATAACAGAAGGCTAATTAAAAGTTTTCACAAATATCATAAACAGAATAGCCGAAACAACAAAAGTACAATAGAAAGACGGACGCGCACAAACTATTAGATATTGAGAAAAATACGGTATAGCAACAATGTTCGATACATACAGTTTTACAATAAAATACTTAACAAAATAGATATAAAAAAAACAAAATTATACAAAAATCGAAAATTATAGGTACTATAAAAAACGTTTATAAAAAGTACTTATCGCCCACAATTCTTTTTAATTTGGACACCGCCGTGTTAAACAGGTCCAAGTCAACGTCTTTGGACATGGTGTTGTAACTACTGCATGCTCTTCTAAGGTAGCTGTTTTGTCTATAATTGCTCCATACTGCTGGAGTATGCAAAAGATTTGGTTTTCGCACACGCGTAATAGGAGTATGCAACCCCAGTTGACCAAGCAGCTCAGGACAGTCAACCGCACCATTTGCCAAGTTAAAAAGATAAACTATGTCTGCCATGTGTCTTCGTTCGTGAAGCGGAAGTAAATGATGTTTTTTGCACCGGGCAGGATAATCAGGTAGGAAGGTTTTAGTACGGTATTGGAGATAACGCACAAATTTTCTTTGTATGCCTTCAATACGATTGATATAGATACCATAGATCGGATTCCAAACTTGAGAGGCATATTCTAGGTGGCTACGTACATACGCACAGTACAAAATTTTAATAGTTTTTATAGATGTAAACTGAGATGACATTCTTAACACAAACCCTAGAGCTTTCGAGGCTTTTTTTACAACGCTACTGACATGACTATCAAATAATAATTTAGAATCAAAAACAACACCTAAATCTCTAATTATCGAAACTCGTGAAAGAGGGGAGTTTTTAAGAGTATAATTATAAATAATAATATTACGTTTACGAGTATAGGAGCAGACATAACACTTAGAGACATTCAAATCAAGTAAATTTCTAACACAATAGCTTTGAAATCTATTCAAATCCTCTTGGAGACGCAAGGCGTCGTCATTGGTTTGAATCGGAAACAGAATTTTCATGTCGTCAGCGTAGAGCAGGATTTTAGATGAATGGAAACAGGAAGAAATGTCAGCTACAAACACAACAAAAAGAAGAGGCCCGAGCAAAGATCCTTGAGGAACCCCGGAAGGAATACACATTGGCGCAGACGTAAAGCCATTGAGTACTACAGTTTGGCATCGATTTTGTACGTACGATGAGAACCACCTAAACAAGTTTCCGTGGATGCCAACCTGTTGGAGTTTTTGTAAAAGAATTACATGATCAATCCTGTCAAATGCCTTACTATAATCGGTATAAATAACATCAACTTGGGCAGGACCAGACATGTATTTTGTTAGATATTCAGTGCATATTAAAAGATTGGATGTTGTTGATCTACCACTAAGGAAACCATGCTGGTGTTCACCGAGAGTGTGCTTTATCGCAGAATAGAACTGCTTATAAACGATTCTTTCCAATACTTTTGCAAAGACACATAATTTAGAGATAGGTCTGTAGTTCTCAATAACATCTTTTGGTCCTTTTTTGTGGGTAGGAGTTATATAAGCAGTCTTCCATAGCTTTGGGACGATACCTTCATGGATAGACCTGCTATACAATAGAGTAAGTGGCACCGCCAAACTTTTGGCACAGTTCACAATAAAAACGGGAGGCAAGCTGTCAGGACCGGCCGATTTATTTAGGTCTAACGACTGAAATTGTTTGGCTACCTCCGATTCCAGAACCTCAATATCGCCAATATCAGCAGAGGTTTGGGGTATCCCAATATCATATGCATCACATGCATGCCCATTGCTAGAAGTAGATGGTATGAGAAAGTTAGAATGGAAGAACTCAGCAAACATGTTAGATATCTCTTCACCTTGGTCAGACGAAATTTGACCAAATTTGAGTACTGAGGGATATGCACTAGATTGTTTTTTTGCCTTTACGTAAGACCAAAATGCTTTGGGGTTCTTCCTTATATTGTGTTCGATACTGGCAATATAGGTTTGAAACATTTCACTCTCCATGACTTTAGCGCGATCCTTTAATATATTATAAGAGTTAAAATCACTTAAATTACCATACCGCTTATATTTACAGCGGTATTTATTTTTTTCACTTAAAAGCTTTATTAGAGGGGATTTATACCATAGAGGATATTTACGCTTGGGAGATACCACTTTAGAGGGAACAAAAGTATCGCGTAGGTGATTAAGGGTGTTATAAACGAAACTGACCGCTTCCTCCAAAGTTTTTTTATTGATCAAATCTGGCCAGTTCATTGTATTCAATTCAGAGGAAATAGCATCATAGTCACCCGAGTGGTAAAGGTATTTTAAATATGGCTTACATTTTAATGCGCGAAATTCTACAAAATCAGCCGCAACGCAAAGAGATACATGATGAGGGTCTTCAGGCACTAACGGGCTATCAGATTTCGTGACAGAGACATCGTTATTAGACAGAACTAAGTCTAGAACCCTGTTATTTATATTTAAAATTGAGTTGTATTGCGATAAATTACAAAGAGTAAGGTTGTCGAATAATTCAAACTGGTACTCGCCATGAATGTTGTGGGGCTCATAAGAGCCGTCTTCAGAAGGTTTCCAAATTAAATTTGGTATATTAAAATCTCCCAAGATAATAAACTTATCTAATGGGTGATTCAGAACAATATCAGTGAGATTATTTGAAAAAGTCGTCGTTTGGATAGCCAAAGAGTTTCCTAAGTTTTGATGACATAAATACACTACACAAATATGCATTTTATAAGCTACCTTAGATTTAAGATCTTGAAGTATCAGTGTGACCCAAAAATCTTCAGCCGAGGAGCACCAATCACTTTGGCCTTCGGCAGCGAGCTCACGGCGCACAGCGATTAAAACTCCTCCACCAAACGCCTGCGAAGTTAGATTGTAGTTCCGGTCACGCCTCCATACTAGATAACGGTTATCAAATAATTCACTACTACTTACCCCATCGACAAGCCAGGTCTCTGTTAGGCATATAATATCATAGTCATTAATACACACATTTCTATAAAATTCCGAACATTTAGTGCGTAAGCCCCGAACGTTTTGGTAAAAAATTGTTATCGGATCCATTGTGAATGTGACAGTTCTAGCATCTGGGTAGGTATAAAGTGAAATGTAATTTTAAAAGCAAAATGCACGTAGTTATATAATAGACTCGTAAACATCTCAGTAGAAGTGTTGCGGCTAGAGGAAAGCATCAATTTCAATATAAGCTGGCAAGTGAAACAAACAAAATCAGCAAAAAACATTATTAATATAAGACAATAGCAGAACAACAACAGTAAATAACGCAAATGACCGGCCAACCGTCGCCGCTGCAAAGCGATAAGCGAATAGCAAACCGGTTCCAACCGCGCGTACCCGTACGCCCAGCAACAGAGTACGAGCGCATGCAGTCTTATTAAGCTGCAGTAGTTACAACCAAAGATACAATAATATTCATGAACAGAAAATATATAAAAGTAAACTAATTTGAGAGTCTCTTCAAATCTGCTTCCGACTTGATGATGAGGGCGGGTGAAGTAGTAGTCTTCCGTACAAAAATCTTGCACCCCTTTACCCACGTAAATGCAAAATTCCGTTCCTTAGCCAACAACTTTGCTTTATTAAGCAAAAGCTTATTTTCTAACGTCAGGTGATCATTCACGAAAATCCGGGCGTTACCCTGCAGGCCAAATTCCGCCGGAGTTATTGTGCGTTTTTTCGAGGCAGCGACAAAGTCTTCTTTTAGGTATCTGTTATGTACAGACACTATGATGGATTTATTGAGCTTATCATTTCGCATAGGAACTCTCGCAATATAGTTGATTTGCTCTTTTGCTATAGGACATTTAATGACGCTGCCTAGTTTTGATACTAACGCGTAAAGGTCTTCGGTACTAGACACCGGCACCCCCTTAATCTCAACGTTATTCATGCGCGATCTTTGTTCCTGTTCACGAATGGTTCCCTGAAGCTGCTCAACCTGCTGCTGCAGAATATTCACATGATCCTTCGTTTTAAGAAGTGCCTGAATTTCTTGATCAATGACAGAGACCCTGCCCGCCAGAGATTCCACAGAGCCCTGAACAAAGTCCAAAGACGCCTTCATGTCAGCTATATCGGGCTTCATAAGCTTGAGCTCTGCGATGTCAGACTTCATGGTCTTGAGGTCCTTGATATCCGCCTGTATGGACTTCATACTTTCCGTTAACGCTGGCAAGGAAGACATCTGAGCGCTGAGGCGCTTAAGGTCCAAGGCAATGCTTTCCATGTCTGCTAGTTTTGGCGATTTAACCGAGCCGGTTTTTTTCCTGGGAGATAACGAGGGGACTTGATGCCCCAGATCCCTTGCATGAGGTGCACTTCCACGTATTCTTCCTGTCACCCAACTTACGGTATCCGACCTCCGTAATACCCGCGCACGGAAAATCAAAGCGGCACTCACAGGCAGTACATTGTACTCCATCTCTAAACTCCCCCTCACAACGCTTGCACTGATACATGGCGACACGATACTATAATACTTCTACGTAAACAAACAAGAATGTTTGAAACCGCGAGCTGGTACCTGTGTGGAACAGGTTTGCGGTAAGCAATGCGCGCTCGCGAGTGCACAGTCCGCCGTCTACGGACTAACTACTTAATAATTAAAAATGTCTAAAGCTCAGCACGAAAACGCAGAAATTGCTGATCGTAATTAGTCGGGAATTGCCTTCGGAAACCATAAAACTCACAAAGTAAGAATAAAAAATTACACTTGGCGCGAGCGTAATTGTTTTTCCTGTTCTATGATATATAATATGGTACCCAGAAAGGTCAAGTCATCATCATCATCAACTGCCTGAAGACGTCCACTGCTGAACATAGGCCTCCCCAGAGCGCGCCACCTTGAGCGGTTGCTCGCCTCCTGCTTCCATCAGCCTCCCGCGGCTTTCACCAGATCGTCAGTCCACCGAGTAGGGGGCCGGCCTACCCTGCGTCTTCCGGTTCGTGGTCGCCACTCGAGAACCTTTTTTCCCTATCGGTTGTCAGTTCTACGAGCGATGTGGCCTGCCCAATAAAAATAAGTAAACTCTGCAAAATATTTCTTAGAGTGGAGATCACGATTTGACAGTGAGTTTGGCAAACATTTCTAGCAGCCCATTATCGAATTGGAATCTCGTAGTAGGAGCTACCTCTTATCGTTAATATATAAAGTTGCAACGTCGGATAAAACTGACTAAAAGCAAATTGACTAAAAAGCAATTCTCTGTTTTGAAGTATTGAAATTCTAAATTGAAAGTGTTTTATTCATTTTAAGCTTGGTGTCGTTTGTCTTGGCTACGAGTTTTGTCATTGATCTTACTCACTATCATAAAATACATAGTAACAATTTTTAACATAACCGATAACATATTTATGACCCCGACGCCTTTCAAGAGCAGTGGTCTGAGGTTGCGGGGGACCGAGATATCTGGAAGGATATGGGGGAGACCTATGCCCAGCAGTGGAACAGTTAACGAAAAAAAAAACAAAAACATATTCATATTTTGCACCCTAATTAGGATTCCCTGTGCGCAGAGGTCACATTTATAGGAATTATAAGAACCATGATCCCACAATACCACACGTTACACACGGAATAAATTATGTTTTCTATGTCTTTTATTTCTATTTATGAATTATACTTGCCCTGTTACGGAACAAATGAAAATCATATATCTTAATGTAAATTTACCAATTTTAGAACGTTTACAAGACAAAATCGGAATACTAAATTATTTTTAAAAATGTTCTTAGCTTATAAAATTATGTTACCTACTACAAAGTGCTTCATGACAAAGTATATAGCGAGCTAAGTATCTACAATAACTGAATTATCTAATGAGGTACCTACTTAAGCCCATTAGGGAACATCTAAATTATCTTAATTTCTACTTCAGCGTATGAAGAACATAGAGTGTCTATCATAATTGTTCAAAGTAAATTTATTTATCGCGTTAATCAATTTTTTCACTTGTTTGCGAAGACGCGTCGAACATTTGAAATAACTTGTTGACATTGCCTTTTTGTTGATGGTAATTGACGTTCTATTGTCAGGAACGATTTGCAAAATGAATAATGGAGTTGATAAATTTCTTTGTTGTTATCTGTGGCACTTAATTCGTATGAATTTGCCAACGTTTTGCATAAAATAAAGTTTTCTCACGACTATTTATTAATATGGTTCACTTAAAGTTCGACGACCCGCTGATAAATCAATAATCTTTTTTTTTTAATGTAGTATAAAGTCTACTGTGTCTAAGGTTTAATTTTTTTAAAAGTAAAATGATGTATATTTTTTTTATTCATTTTCTGTGGTGTGGTGGTTGAGCAGGTCGGCTCATAATCCGTAGGCGGCGGGCTGGATTTCTACGACAGGTCAAGTGTTTGTGCACAAGAAAAAAAACTGCAATTACTTGCCTGGGTGTTGTGGGACTATGATCCTCGTAGTTCCTGGGACCCTAGATACAAGGAATCCCAGTTTGGGTCCAGGTTCTATGCATGTGATCGTTGGGCGTTATCTATTTATTCATTTACTACTTACTCTTTTTCGCAAAAAAAAAAAACAATACATTAAAAAAACAGAACTAAAGTAGATAAAAGCAAGCGAGGCTGCACTCAGTAGGTAATAAATGACTACAAAGTGATAGACACAAATAAATTAAATAAACACCAATTTATAACTGACCATTTCCTTGCTTCGTAGGGTAAGATATAACATAACAAACGGTGTAAGACAGTAGCTTGCAATTCACTTTAACTATTGAGTGGAAAGCTATATCCTTCAACAAATCAACCGTGGACTTACTACCAAATCTCAAATACTTAGGTACGTTATTCGCGTGGCCTTAAAAATCCACAGAAAATACACCCAAGTGGGTAATCGTTCAACAGTAAAGCACCATCGTAAAAGGAAGAAGGCCAGACCGCCAGTGGAAAGCAGTTAAAAACACATTCCAGATATGTGAATACTAAAACGCGTCAGTTAAATTTTATGCGGAAGAGACCACGATTGAATAATTTATGAACGTATTTAGTTGGCTAGCTCCTGTTTGCATAAACTTGTTAGCGTATACCAGCGAGATAACTTCATCAGGGTAACTGTACTAGGCCGCTTGGTACCGGCTGTTCTTCTGTCTCATTTTGTTGCATTGATTTGGAAATGGAAATGAAAGAGACCGGAATATAATGAGACGAGAATAATAGGAGTCAAATTCAATTTTGACCAGTTTTTTTGCCAGAGTAGTGTGTCAGAGAAAGTTGATACAACCAAATCATCACCAAATAACCTACAAAGCACCGTTCTCAAAATGAATTTGTGAACTTTTTGAAATAAATTGTTTACTGAATTTCTTACGTGTTCATTATCATTATTATTATTTATCATCATCATCGTCATCATCAGCTTACATTAGTAGACTGACATACTCCTCTCCCAAAGCATGGCGGATACTTTACCACATATCCCACATATAGAATAATTATATCTACTTCTAGACCTCTGCTAAACACTAATTTCTGAGAAACCCTGTTTAAAGTCGTTACTCCACCTAGATCCACAAAAAATAGACTAAATAAAGACTAGGTATAGTCCGTAATCTAAGACCTAGATGCAAGGCATTCACACCTACGTTTACAGACTAATAAGAGTACCTACTACGGTTACAGAGTTACAGAGTTACTAATTTCTAATCTGTGGCACCATTAACAGATTAGTTGAACCGCAGTTAAAATAATAGTAGTATACGCATTAAAGTCAATTGTTTTTCTCTAATCTGTGGTTAGTTGAACTTTGTAACGATAATGTCAGTAGGTCCTTTGCTCCGTAGAAAATATAGTTAATAAACTACAATTACGAGACGACATCTTACATTATATTAACAACAAAAACAAAATAAACCTTAATTTGCTAATAAACAAATTGCAGTAATTTAACACTGTTCGTCCACAGATAATAACGTGCTTAATTAAATATTTAATTATCATGGAGCTGGTGACCTTTTTATGTACGCTCTAAGAAAATTCGGTAATTATTTTTGGATTTGAAATAAAGATATTCTATTATTTTTTGAATAGCTCACGTAATTATATATGTATATTATAGCCGTGGCTATGGTTAACAATATTATTATAAAGATATTATATTTTCTAAAAATAATTAGCAACCACCGGGTTTTGAACCCGCACCTTCCATTCATCGCATTAGATGCTCTCCCAACCGAGCTATGTATACATGCCCAGTGACTGCGAAAATCTTCAGCACTACATTTTTGCACTGACTAAACAGCCGTGGCAATATCAGATAGAGCTCAAGTTATTAATAGTAGTAGTAGTAGAAGACAAATTAACTTAATCACATCACATCACACTATCACACTAATATTATAAAGCTGAAAGTTTGTATGTGTGTATGTGTGTTTGTGTGTATATGTGTATGTTTGTTACTCCTTCACGCTTGAACCGCTGGACGGATTTAGATGAAACTTGGAATATAGATAGCTTATGTACTGGATTAACACATAGGCTACTTTTTATCCGCGGGTGAAACCGCGGGGCGCAGCTAGTTATATAATAAAGGTTACATTACAATACAAAATACTGGCACGCTGTAGAACCCGCCGCGCCAGTGGATTGTACCAGTGGAGTCAAGGCAGTGGATAGAGCCAGTGGAGTGAAGCCAGTGGATCGAGCCAGTGGATTCATGCGTGGTTATGCGGTTTGTAACTCGACCTATGGCAGCCGGTAGATCACACCACGTCACAGCAGCGAAGCCCGAGAGCAAGGCGATGAGTTTCTACTACTTTTTGTTAATAGTATTTATCAATTTTTATTTTAGTTTTAAGTAGTTTTGTAGTTAATCTTTTTTAGTCTCTGAATTATTATGTTGAATAGAATCGTGTAATAAATAAAAATATATCACATAGTATTTAACTAATAGTAGATTCCTCGAAAAGCTTCGACGAACAGAAAATAATTTAGAATAGAGATTGTAATAATAACTCATTTGTTACGCGTCTCCTATTATACAGCTGTGGGTATATATATAATATTAAAATTCACGTGAAATTCGTAGAAGGAGAGCTTTCATGTCGTGTTCCAATTATCCACCTCCACGTCCATTTCCAATATTCCCTTCGGGACATTATTTTACTTTTATTAAAAACACGATTAATTTTTTTTAAAGTAATTCATGGCGTCGTTTGTAAACCTAGTGGTAATCCAAAAATTATTACAAAATTATTATTACGCTAAAATAAAAAAGTGAGTATTGTTTAAAAACGGCAATATACTTTTCTGCCAACATCTCTCAATACACATCCAGCGTTGCAAAGAGCTATAAAAAACACTGAATATTATAAATCTTAATCTCCCCTTATTAAACACACTTTTTTTAATAACTATGTACAGCGAGATGTCTATGACCTTGAAAATTTGAAGTAGTCTCAGAGGTGAACATTTTAACATCACGTAAAATATGAGGTCTAATGGTTGCCAGACATAAAAAAAAGTTTCTTGGCCGTAATCACAAACACGTAAAATGCAGTATTACTATTATAGCTATGTAATCAAAAAAATATATAATGTCTTGTTCACGATATAACAAAATTATTCTTTCCCCGTATAAACTGTCTAATATCACATTGAAAAACTGTGAATTTCTGTTTAAATTAAATTAATTAAAAATAATTAAGATCTCACAAGTTTTTTAATAATCTAACAGCGTTCAGAAAACTGTAAAAATTCGATAGTGTCAGGCGTAAGTAACCTAACGAAAGATCAACTTAAATAAAAAACAAACGATAACAAAACATCTTGTGTAACTACACCATAATAGATATTCTTGTATCATTTAATAGTTTCATACAATAAAGCTTTATAAACTAAATACATAAAGTCAAAATCACTTACCGAAATGTGACAACAATCTTCCCTCCAAGCGACGTTGCCGAAATAGCCTAGATACGACGCTATTAAATCTAGCTTGAGCTAGAATACCGATCAAACTTCCTTGCATACTCGTTAGCGTAAGCGATATGAAACTCTGAACCAATATAAAATTGAATTTTGGAAAGTGAATATAAAATACTAGTTTTCAAGTTATTGGAAAATCGTTTGAGTTGATTTTTCAATTACAATCGCGCTTTTTTTAATTGGAAGAATATGTTCTTGCGATATCACATTTACGTATTCATGTCTCATTTTTGATTTGAAATAATGCAATGACAAGAGAGTGTAGACATTGTAATTTGATTAGTGCGTTTTTTAAATGAAAAGTTAAGAAAACATAGTGTTGTTGGAAAATAGTGATATCGTATTATTTCGAATAACTAAAGTTAAATGAATTCTCCAAACTTAGTCTGCAACATCAAAGTAACAAAAACATTGTCATTCATTGCTCTTTTAACCAATTTATTAATCTTTACAATTTTTTTTTACAGTTTTGTTAGCAGTTTAGTCAATTAAAAATCTTATTATGGTTAGATCGGTAATCGCATTTTCATTAGAAAATTAAGGCAAATAAAAACGTACTCCATCATTTAAATATTTAAATCCTCGTAAAAGTTTTCTAATATCTATATGCGCTTTTGATTTATTTTACAAGAAAAATCATTAATCATTAACACAATCCTATTCTACATTGCAACTAAAAATAAAAAATAACAGAGATTTGTATTTCTTAATATACAGAATAAACCATCAACATTTTAGGAGCCAATTTAGGTATCTAACTTTTTTTTTCATATAAATTTTCATTACTAAGCTAGAATCTATAAGCAATACTCACGGACAAACAAGTTGGACATCAAGGTAGCAGGCAAGCAGAACACTATCACGAGGATATCCGCCACCGCCAGGTTTACGATGAAGAAGTTGGTGACGGTCCTCATCCTCGGAGAACGGTACACCACCGCGATCACGAAGCAGTTCCCCACCAGTCCAACCACAAACACCAAAAGGTACGCAGCGCAGTAAACCGCGGTCATCATACCGCTGTGCCGATACATGAACTCATCATTGATAACACCATAGTCCGACCGGTTCATCGAATCGTTCAACTGGAAGTGGTGCCGTTCCATCGACTCCATGTGAGTCGAAAGCGGCTCCAAGTCAGGTAACACACTGTTCTCTGGAACAAATTTATTGTTCACCACTTCCATTATGGAGTTTGAGAGCACGTCGACCACGTTGTGCTTCACATGGTTCTCTCGTAAGTGAGAGTGGTTGTGGTGACGCCAGTGGTGGCGAGGTGGCTGAGTCGAAAAGTTCAAGTTATTCATCGCGTTTCTCGTATCGATATCCTTTAGAGGCAGTCTCAAAGGTGCCATTTCAGCACATATTTATAACAAACACACCATACTACGTCTACGATTCTACTCATAAATCCCACACACACAAAAATTCATAAACGAAAAGTTTCAAACTTAACGCACGTAAAATAACGGTCCATTAGAAAAGTATGAAAAGTTCCGTAGAGGGTCTACGCGCGGGTCGTAGCGGTTGCGCGTTACTCGGTCGGCGTTGTTCCGCCGTCTGCCGTAGACGCTGCGAGCCGCTACGAGACTCGTAGGCTTGTCGTTTTGACGCATGTGCATTTTGCTAAGTATCCAAACAAACCGTTTTGCACTTCCTCTCGGCCTTATCTCTAGAGCCATAGATGCTATTTTCCACTAAAATTAAATCGTTCGTTATTTGTATAGGAAATTGGAAGGTCGTTTAAAATGGAGCGGGAAAGCCGGAAAGGTTAGCATTCCATGCATTTTAATTGAAGTGAAGTTTGATAGCTGACAGAAATACTATCTAGGTTAGAATTAATAATATGCCTCTAGGTTTTTGAACTGGATCTAACTTCATCTGAGTGTACCTATCATTTAAACATTACTAAGCTTAGTTTTACATATTATTCGTAATACAATACCGTGAACCTACTTATTTTGTATATATTCAATGCTCTTTATTGTAGGCTTGGTTTTTAGCTTCAGTTACTATATGCGCTTATTGCGCGTAGTATCTATGTCAATACCCTTCCGGTTATCCGATAAACAAGCAGACAGGCAAGCCATTCTGTCTCTTTTTTATGCATTTGTCCGTAGCAAGTTAGAGTTCAATGCGATAATATGGGACCCACACGAGGCTAAATACACAGTTATGTTAGAACAAATACAAAAAAAAATAGCTCGACATTTGTACAAAAAAATGCATGGTTACTATGCATTCCTATATCCGTCGTTATTTGTAAATGGTATGGTAGGATTGACACGCTGGAGCTTAGGCGAAAATGCGCGCTCATTTTACACTATTACCTACTATTAAATAACAAAATAGATAACTCCACCGCATTATCTCAATGCTCGCTATACGTCCCCGACAACTACCTCCGAGCGCGCGCGCACCGGCTGCTCGCGCGGCCGCCGCACGCACCAACACCGCTCACTACGCCCCCACGTCGCACGCACTCACTATGCTCAACGCCTTGGTTGCGCACCAGCCGGAGTTGGACATATTTCACACCAATATAAAATTATTTGTCAGTATGTGTATCCAGTTTTTAAGTACCTAATATTTTTATAAGTCACTTCTGTAAAGTAATAATGACATGCCTATTTGTAACAATACTTTATAATCCACTCCGGTGTTATGACCCTGAAGCGTTTGGTTTTATACTGTAAGCTTTTTGTGTAATTGAAATAAATAAATAAATAAATAGATAAGTTAGCGGAGTATATATGCTATTTTGATAAATAACCAATATATTTTTGTAAATCATTCAGATACGCCTCATTGTAAAGCCGTACTTTTTGATAACACCTAATTTATCATATTTGTTTAGACCGTTTATTCCCGTTAGAATACCAAGTTAGATAACTGGTTATCGAATAAAAAAATATTTACTATTAGACTAACCCGTTATCAATAAATATTAACGCATAATGTTCAATATGTATTTTTTTATAACTAAATAGGCCCGCATTTGACCGCAATCTTACCTGATGGGAAGTGACGATGCGGTCTACGATGGTACATGCTTGCCTAGAAGATACCTATTGACTCGCGACTTGAAGAGCTCCAGATTGTACTTATCGGGAAATAAAGACGCTGGTAAAGTGTTCCATTCCTTGGCTGCTCGGATTATAAATGTCGAGTCAAACTGCTTTGTGCAAATCGAAGGAATATCAACCATAAATGTATGGCGTGTAGCTGTAAGTCTTGTCGTCCGATGGTGAAATGGAGATGGTGGAATCAGATTGTGTAGCTCCGCAGCACACTCACCGAAATGTAACCTATATTGTGGAAAATAACGGTATTCTGTTTGCTTACTTTCACTGTTACAAGTGTGATACTTTATTTTCAATGAATTAATTATTTGACTTGGACATACTATTTTGACTAATAACAATAATGTAATACGTAAGATTTCCATAAGTTTACTTTTAGATCAGTATTTTTACATAATTCGAGTTATTCTTCGCTTTACATACATATTCATCCAATGAGTAAGCAAATATGCTCAATACATAGGTCAATCTTGACTCACCCTGTATCTATCATTCATACGGAATGCGTAGACGTTATCTATGAATAACGCATGATGTTATCCTTGTTATGCCACTTATGATGTAGTTATTGCTTACATAATTCAATAGGATTATGCTATATATATCTTTATATAAGTAAAAAACTGCGTAACTGACTGACACAAACATACGTGAAGGCTGCAAGGTTCTGTAAAGAAACAAGTTGATTCCAGGCGAGTGTGACACAGTGGTTGCTCGAATCCTACATTACCGTGGTTCAAATTCCACTCAGCCAACCAGTGACTTTCCAAGATGAGGACGGAATTTGCACTCGGACTGTAATGGTGAGGGAAATCATCGTGAGAAACTGGTAATATATATAAAAATCACAAAATTCGAGAACATGTGTATTAGAACAATTGGTGCCACCGCTTTTCTAGCTATTCTGCCGCCAAGCAGTAGTGTGCAAGCACTATATGTTCCAGTTTAAAGGGCATTGTAGCTAGTGAAATTACTGGGCAAATGAGACTTCATCATCTAATCTCGCAGACTAGAAATCCTATTACTAGACTGTGTCATGTCTCAGGATGGCATGCGCAGTACAGTGTCACGCAAAACATTAGTTTTGAGTTCCGAGAGACACTGCAACTCGAACGACTAGCTCGTCACGTCATTAGTTCACATAAAAAAAGTATCTGACCAGATAGTTGATCGTGGCCTAAGACGAAGTAAACAAGGTGAAATTCTATAAAATCGTGGTATATTACTAGGTGGTAGGACTTGTCGTTAAGAGTCTGGCTAGGTAAGTAGGTACCACTACTTTGCCAAATATTCTGCGTCAAGCAGTAGTGTACATTCTACAAGCACTGCTATGCGTAGCTAGTCAAACTACTTATGGACCTGTGGGACTTTATAGTCTGATCTCACAGTCTAGAAATCTTTAGACTGTGGAACGTTGACTCTGTAGCAGGAAATCCAAAATTATCACTTTTTGGTTTTTATCCACTCATCATTTTTACTTTCGTAGCTAGCTCATGTAACTATTGTATTAAGTTATAACATTGTACATATTGCATATATCGGTTATTATTTGTATTATTTAATGTTAATACTTTACCATGTACATAACTCTAACTAGATAAGCTTCGCCTTTTAACGTAAGAGAGAGCCTAAGAACTT
Source organism: Ennomos quercinarius (assembly GCA_910589525.2). Classification (NCBI taxonomy): domain Eukaryota; kingdom Metazoa; phylum Arthropoda; class Insecta; order Lepidoptera; family Geometridae; genus Ennomos; species Ennomos quercinarius. The sequence goes on from OU342496.1 coordinate 1,001,501, forward strand.
TCCCTGCGAGATAAGCTCCGGAACGAGGAGATCCGCAGGAGAACTAAAGTGACCGATATAGCTCTTAGAATTAGCAAGTTGAAATGACAATGGGCAGGCCACATCGCTCGTAGAACTGACAACCGATGGGGGAAAAAGGTTCTCGAGTGGCGACCACGAACCGGAAGACGCAGCTTAGGCCGGCCCCACACTCGGTGGGCCGACGATCTGTTGGAAGCCGCGGGGAGCCGATGGATGCAGGAAGTGAGCAGCCGCTCAAGGTGGCGCGCTCTGGGGGAGGCCTATGTTGTGCAGTGGATGATGAACTCTTACTATATTGACAGAGTAATATAATAATTTTTTTTTAAGAATTTTGTATGCCAGTTTATATGGTGAAACACGAGCACATTCAAAGATTTCTTAAAACCTGTATACCTTACCGTGTTTCGAACAAATAAATAATTTCATTTCATTTCATTTCATTGCAATAATAATTGTTATCTATATAATAAAAATTAACCTAATTACATATTTGTAAAAGATTTTTTTTTTTTTTTTTTTTTTTTTTTTTTTTATGTAATTAAATGACGTGACGAGCTAGTCGTTCACCTGATGTTAAGTGACACGGCCGCCCATAACAGTTTAACAGATTTCCATGATCACTAACATTTCTGCAACATGGTTAACATTTTCGGTTGGCTAATGACATAAATAAATGAACAATAAATAATTATGAATTCTCACTTCAGAGTAAACGTTCGCCCTCCCTAGTGCTACGTCATGGAAATGACCTCTACTGGGAAGTCAAAGATAGTGACGACATTTTAGTCCGTGAAGTTAGTAAGTATACATTAGTGTTTTTTTTTCATATATACGCAGATCCTGGCCTCGTAAACGCGAGTCCCAGTATCTAGGGAATCGTGTCCAAGTAGGGGAAAATTTTCTAATCTGATGGTCCTTATAGATCTATGAAATAAATGAAATAATATTACACTTTTCAACACTTATGTACTTACCTATATAAGAAAAGCACTAAAGTAAATTGGAATAATTAAGATATGTTTACAGAGTACCTAATAGGAAAAGGTTTTTTACTAGTAAAAGTTTTTTTTTACTATTAGGTAGGTACGGCGAGTGCATTATGGATTTTTGAATATAAGCTGTGCACCTGATACGATGGGATTAATTACGCTGAGCTTGATTCCTATACTTTACATTAGGATTATAAGTAGGTACAATAGAATACAACACGACACGACACGACACGACACGACACGACATGGCACGGCACGACACGACACGACACGACACGACACAATACGACACGGCACAACACGACACGGCACAACACAACGCGACACAACACAACACAACACAATACAATACAATGCAATGCAAAAAATCTTTATTGTGCACCATATATGAAAACTGATACAGAAAGAAATAACTTTGAGCTATAGGTATTAGTACAATGGGTGGAGATAAAAATCAGCAAACACATCGTCACTCTACCAAATCAAAATAATTTATATGCAAACTTAAATATGGTTAGCATATACTCGCGTTATAGGGTTAGTAGAGAGTCAGATCGCCATATTATAACATTTGGGTGTGCAAATTGGGTCATTACATTGCATGTCCCTATCAATCAACCTACTCATGAAAACAATCACATTTAACAAACACCAACATTTAACAATAATGTTTATCCATAGAATTAAAACATTAGTAATAATAATTTAGAAGGAAGGATGAGGACGGGTATTTCATAACATGGCAAAGTAACCTAGTATGAATACTGGTTTTATACTCACGTATCTTTTTAAGTACAAATTACTATGTACCCAAACAAAATATTATATAGGTATCTACTGAATACTGACTGCATGTTTTAAAAAAGGAAAAAATGACTTGTTATTATATTTTCTAAATTAATATTTATATTTGTGTTTTTTAAGTGACTTAAAGAGTCACTTAAAAAACACAAATTTACCTAAAATGAATCGTACTGATGAGAATTTTGGTACTAAAAACACTGTCAAAATCATCGATATAATTAACTAGGTATAGCAAATAATACCTAGGTATTATTCCGATGGTCAAAATAAAGAAATGAGTATTTATGTATACATTATTTCAACTCAAGTGCAGTTCTTAAGAAAGAGGCAGATAAGTACACTTATCCATAAATATAATAATTTTACAGCCAGGTGTTTTATTAGTTCAATGCCAGTCCCTTTTATTAGTACATCTGTGACTAAACCAATAAAATGTATCCAAATATAATGTACTCGTTCGTACTCTACAGCTTAAGTACTTTCGTTGGATCCTTTAGATATAAACTTAACTACTTTACAATAAATCATTTGGAAGTTTATGTCGAATGAGTGTATTTATAGTGTGAAGAAATTAATAAATCTAGATTATCTAATCTTCATTCAATGCGAGTTCAAAAACATAACATGAGGTAACCATTCATCTGCTTTTTTCCATAAATAGTGAAGAGATAACAAACAGGTGTAACAAGATGAAAATTAGAATGAAGTCTGTGGCATGCTTTCAGAGAGGTTTTTAATGCTGATGATGAAGAAAACATGTTGGACAAACATGTTTATCTTAGTAGTAAATATAAGAATCCATGTATTAATACAAATTAGAGTTGAGCTGGGGTCAATAGCATACATGGTTATTAAACGTTCATAGTTATTAAAAAATAAATAATAAAAAGTAAAATAAATGAGTAAGTAGTAAGTAAGTAAGTAAGTTAATAAGTTAATTTATATTCGTAAAAGCAGGATTTACATGTCATAAAACAATTAACATAATAGTTATTACGCGATGTAACTCTACACATGGTAGGTACTCTAAAAAATTCAGGATAGTAAATATTGCTGCAAATTCAGTTTCTTTCATTTTATAATATAAAAGTGAAATACAATCAATTAATTATATTTAAAAAAAAAACAATGTAGGCCGGCCTGTCTAGAAGCATTATCATCAGACGTCCACTGCTGAACATAGCTAGGTCTAGAAGTATGTCTAGGTACTAACTCAAGCTAGTGATGAAGATGATTAATAATAATTAGCAGTAGAATAACAGTCGCAAATGTGATGTGTCGAGAAACACACACACACACACACACACTCGCAAGAGAAAAACTAACGAAATTATTTCATTTTATTTTAATCTTTCTCACGTTTCATCAACATTCATCAAAACTTATCAAACTTTTTCCATTAGGTACAATTTATTAGTACACGTTTCACCAAATCATAACTTACTAGCTGGTTCCTTCGGCTTCGCACGAAATAAATGCAGTATATCGCCAAAACAAGTAGTAATACTACTTGTTTTGGCGATATACTGCATTTTTTTTTTATTTTTTTTTTAAGGGTTGTTTAGAGTTACCTCTAATGAGCTAAATATAAACCCTAAATTCAAACAATCTCTAAACCAATCATGATCTATGCAGTAATTTAGCCGTAAAAAAGTAGCAAACAGACAGTCACGTTCGATTTTACAATATAAGTACGGACTATAGACCGTTATAAAATACTAGTTATAGTAAATCACTGTAAAATCATTTATCTGAAGGACAAAACGTGTTGTGCCGCGTGACCCTTATACCTACCCTAAGGGTAACCACGTGATGCAACCTGGATAATTATTAGAACGGCGTGATGTATTATTTTAGCTACTAATGAAATGCCATTGAGAATCGTTTTCACAAAATGCTTACATTTTTTTACTAGTTGTGTACTATGGCTCCACAAGGCCACACACATTTAAAAGCGCCTCTCTCTCATCATCGTCATCATCAACAGCCTAAAAACGTTCACTACTGAACATAAGCCTCCCCAGAGAGCGCTACTTTAAGCGGCTGCTTGACTCCTGCATCCATCGGCTCCCCGCGGTTTTCACCAGATCGTCGGTTCACCTAGTGGGGGGCTGGCCTACGCTGTATCTTCCAGTTCGTAGTCGCCACTCGAAACTACTTATTACTAAATTTAAATAATCACGTCCTATCACATCACACTAGTCACACTAGTATTATAAAGGCGAAAGTTTGTATGTGTGTACGTGTGTTTGTGTGTATGTTTGTTACTCTTTCACGCTCAAACGGCTAAACAAAGAATGTAATTTGAAATAGAGATAGTTTGTATACTGGATTAACACATAGGATACTTTCCAGCTGTGGGTGAAACCGCGGGCGCAGCTAGTAACTTATAATGTGACTGTAATGTGTAAACTGAGTGGCAGAGATAACGCTCTATAAAGCTGACACGAGACGTTTCCCTCTTTAGTTTGTCCATTATTTATGTAGGTACTCTTAAAGTACCTATTTAAAACTAATTTAGTCATCATAATCATCATCATCAACAGCCTGAAGACATCCACCGATGAACATAGGCCTCCCCCAGAGCGCGCCACCTTGAGCGGCATTTTAGTCATTCTGTCATATAATTTAACAGTCGTTTTTTTTGTCTTTCACATACACAAACTAATAGCAAGTTATTGCGTTTGTTCTATAGACTGGTTCAAACGAACAAACACCAACATAGCGAGGACCGCAACGTGCCGGGTGGCGCGCGGCGGCTGATCAAACAAACATCTTAGAGTCTAGGTCACTTTAGCTGAGAGTTCAAGTTTGACTTGATGTTTAGGCCTGAGTTATAGCATAATAATTATTATGTAATAATCTAGAGTTTGGTCACTATTAGGTTATTGTTAGCTATCTTGTTATCACGCATAATAATGTTAATACCTAGACACGTGGTACTAGTAACTTATACTTGTAGGCTTGTAGGAGTCAAGAGGTACTTGTACTATTACTTATTCTATGACATTAGTTTCAAAATGAATAGCATGGTAGCACAGTAAAATGTAAAAGTAACCAAATAGCAGCGTTTTACCTGAAATAAAACGCATATTAAAATACTTACCTTACTGGAACCTTATATTGAGAATAGCATTTCCGTTTCCGTCGATTTCCTGCCAGTTTTTCCGTACTTTTATACCTCGTTTCCTGTAAAGTGGCGCCACCTGGTGGACGCGCAGCATTTTAGTTTACTTGGAAAAGTGCAGCGCCATATAGGATCATTGGCTCAATTTTCACCAGGCAGAAGTTAAGTGAAAGGTTCCAGTAAGGTAAGTATTTTAATATGCGTTTTATTTCAGGTAAAACGCTGCTATTAAATAACTGTACCGTTACTGGAACCTTATATTGAGACGTGTTTGTTATCGCCTGGTGACGCCACTTTTAAAATAATTAAGTATTTAGATCCTTATTAAAATAACGCCAATGTGATGTGATGTGGCTTTTATGTGAAACACAGTAGATAAGTGTGGTTTTCTATTATGAACATTCAAATATAATTATATATTACATAACAAGAAGTGCAGTGAATAATATTCACACTAAGGCAATTTAGATTGTCAATTCAGCATTATGAATTGTGTTACAGATTGTAAATCATCGTATATGTTATTACCACTTCATGCCGGTAGACCTGATGAAATGTATTTAGCTGCTTGCTAATTGCCCTGCGCCAAAACTTGATTGAGAGAGACTTTGTCTAAATATTTTAATACTACTGCTGATGCTTTGAAGATGTGGTTTGATGCCAGCCTCTTCAAACAGAGTTTTATCTCAGCCAGATACTGCTGTGCGCGAGGTGGTTTTGCAATACCTTCCTCTGATGAAATAAAACTTGACGTTTTATATTTGGTGCTTTCTATCCAGAATCAAGCATTAAGATTTTTACTGTTTACATGGCTATCTAAAGTAAAAATATAAATATTATATATTCGACAGACTTCAACCTTACACAATGATTAAAATCTTCTCTCAACAATGCTTTGTCTGATATTTTCAGAACAAAGTAGTAATTGCAGTATGATGCGATGCCTGAAATCAATTGCTTTTGTCTAATAGGTACAACCATATAAATCAGCTGGCATTCCATCATCATAGCACCTCAAGGCTTTTGGATAAGCCTAAAAAAGAGCGTGAGAGCTTACTGACTGGATCTTTCGAGATACAATGCAAGGTGAAAACGATATGCCTACGACAGAATAAAAAATAGTTCTAGCGTAATTACGGTTAATACTCTTCCAAAGCTGGCCTTCCCTGTCAAGGAGAGGGTGCAGGTCACGATCCACCACGCTAGCGAAGAGTGAGTTGGTATGTAAATTTCCGAGCTATGACATGCGGTTTTACGTCACAAACTTAAGGAAACCATAATTTTATAGTTTAAGTTAGGAATCTACGGTTCCGTCACCTTGGGCCACCCCGTATTTTCAATTTCGTGAGCTGAATGCTCCATCTGTTCATGATTCATAAGTCGTTCAAGATCAACCATGCTTCAAGTGCTTGGGCATTGAGATTTCCAAGTTTTCACATCTTTGTGGGCTTAAACATCACAAACACGCCATTTGGCCGATGTTGGTGAGTCAGGTCAGGACTCGAAAAATGGTCATGGAAGCGCCCATGTGAGTAGATAGTTCGTTTTAACACTGATAAATACACAAACTAGATAGCTATACTAACGTATTATATACTCACAGACCAGGTAGTGGATACTACGTATACTGATATGGGACGCAAAAATAGGGATTATCGGTTCTCACATTTCGTGTCAGAAGAAACAAAAGACGGGCTGTTCCGAACTCCCAACCATAGATATAACCATATAACCATACAATACTAGGGCGCACTATACTTACCAGTACCTAGTCCGAATTAAACAAACCCGTTGTTTTTAATTTCATTATTTCTACACTGGCCAGTATTATTAGCAGGTGCCACTCTGGAGGATGGTGATGCAGCGATAGATGATCGGCTTGACTTGCATTCAGCATGAATGGACGTATCATGACATGAGTGTATTTGATGCTGATCTAATACTTGCAAAAGTTTATTTAGCATCTCTATAGTTCCATTATTGGGCGACCTGGCAGTTTTGTTGTCGCTTGTCGCATTTATTGGAGACTGAACTGGCTCGAATTTACTGGGGCGGGGCAAGGCAATGATATCTTACCTGTAGGTATGTTGTACGCCCGCCAAAACTAACACGAAGAGTTCAGGATATTTTGCCCTGCCGTGCCGTGCCGTCATCACTACCAGTCTTGCACTCCGAGCGTCCGGCAACACATCGCCACCAATTAGATAAAATATGCTGATAAACGTCGTAACGAAAATTGCATTCTTGTCTCTTTCTAACAACTGTGGCATATATACTCGCCATACTCCACAAACTTTATAATAAACATACGTAGGTATGTATAGGTGGCTTCTAGTTAGTTTTTAAAGCAGTGTGGTTCGACTGTAATGTCTCTATATTTCCAACTCACTGGGGCAAGGGCGTTGCTCGCTTGCAGTTCATAGACCACTCAAATCGTTAAGAATATCTTTCGGTAGTTTTAAAGGTTCCTCAAAATTTATTTACGGTTAAACAAAACACGAGGTACCTACCACAACAGGCAATATTTATTTTTCTAAGTACCCGACTATTTATTACTATTTATTTATACTAATATTTCTTTGCTGACAAGGATCAGCGCAAAATTTTTACTATTCTGACGAACCGCAGTGTTCATGTATTCATTTCAGAAAAAAATATATATATAGTCGAGAGAAATAGCATAACTACTATGTCCCATTTTTCTTGCAATAATTGAGCTACCCAATTGTAAGAATCAAAGTTCTTTTGGTGCTGTGCTCAGACACAATGGCAAGAAGGTCACCTCTTACAGTTCACAAGGTGCAAAAGGCCTGTCTGTATAAAACTGTATATTTTCAAAGGGATGCTCAACATAAACTTACTTTCACACCCAGTCCTGATTTGGTTGCAAGAAGTATGGAATACAATTCATGTATATCAGGTGAAATGGTGCGGCCATTATATTAACGCTTTAAGGTTGTAGGTAATTATAGCGGACGGACTGATCTATCCAACTTTGATATTTGAAAAAGAGAGGAGAGGCAACTAAAGAAGGTTATCTGCTACTTTTGGAATGCCCTTTATTTTTATAGATTTTATGAACAATTACAGACAGTTGTTCTGAGAAAATAAATTTATGTATGGATTAAATGCATATGTACGTGTATCAAAGAATTGTATTTGATGCTCTTTAATTTTAACTTCAAAATCATTCCTGCTAGGTGATCACGAAACTTCTATTACATCTATAGAAACCCCAATTTGTTTGGATTTGACAGTTTCAATAAATGGTTTACGTGTATAATTACTAAGGAAGTTTTCCAAATTAGGAATTAAAATACTCTTGTTGCATTGCAATCAAAGTTCCATGATCACCTCATAGGTGTGCTCATTTCTGCACAATTCTGCTCATTTCATACCTTGGCTGATTTGAAAATGTTTGAGCTATTACTTCTCTCTGAAGGAGCGTCTGAGCATTTGTACGCTCTTTGCTACTTTTACGAGCGGGCTGCGAGCCCCGGTTGTGAGCCTAGCTCAGTGCCAGTTACAATGGCTATTTGAGGATTGACCTCAGGGAGGGCAGTTCTTGTGATACAATCCTGCGAAGATAGATCATTGTAAGTTTGTTATGACAAATTTTGCTCATTGCATGTGATACCATCCCGTGAGGATGGCTATTCAATTTAAGACAAACTTTACTTTAATTCACAGTATATGATAGCGTCCTGCGAGGATGACTCATTGTAAGTTTTAAAAGACAGACTTTAATACACAGTATGTGATAGCATCCTGCGAGGATGGCTCATTGTAAGTTTTAAAAGACAAACTTTAAATCATAGTATGTGATAGCATCCTGCGAGGATGACTCATTCTAAGTTTTAAAAGACAACTTTAATTCATAGTATGTGATAGCATCCTGCGATGATGACTCATTGTAAGTTTTAAAAGACAAACTTTAATTCACTATATGTGATAGCATCCTGCGAGGATGGCTCATTGTAAGTTTTAAAAGACAAACTTTAATTCATAGTATGTGATAGCATCCTGCGAGGATGGCTCAGTGTAAGTTTGGAAAGATAAACTTTAATTCATAGTATGTGATAGCATCCTGCGAGGATGACTCATTGTAAGTTTTAAAAGACAAACTTTAATTCACAGTATGTGATAGCATCCTGCGAGGATGGCTCATTGTAAGTTTTAAAAGACAAACTTTGTTCATAGCATGTATGTATAACATCCTGCGAGGCAGGCCCCTTGTAGGATTTTAAAGGATAAACTTTGTTCATAGCATGTAATAACATCCCGCGAGGAGGGATCATTGTAGGATTGAAAACGGCATACTTTGCTCATATCATGTGATTGCATCCCGCGAGGATGGCTCATCGTAATTGGTAAATTTGTAAATGACAAATTTTGTTCATAGCAGTAACAAATATCCAGTTCCATGCGATGGAACGACAGGCTTTTGATTGCAAGTCGCTAAAGGTGGAATTCTGTCTACCGTAGTGTAACACGCAATCTGCCAAAACATCTATACAATCCATTATTATTTTTACGTAGTCAAATGCTGACGTTTTGCATAGGGACAATTCAACATTATAAATAATTCATAATGACTATGACTGTCACTCTTAGGATTACGAAATTATCTTCAAAATCGATATCCTCTAGTATAACTTGAAATGACATGACATGCATTATCTATAAAACCTACCGAGGTATTTGTAGTAAGAAAATAAGAAAATTGTTATAAAGCTCACCCCTGCTTCGTATGGCTGGAACGCTTGTAATTCTGTGGCTGGAACCTTCGCCTCTGTTTGTTGCCTGAGGACGACAAACCTGAAGAGCTGCTGTCGCTGCTTCTGCAGCTAGATCTGCTTCGGTGCCGCTCTTTAGCAGGGCTTGAATGGCAGCCTGCTTTCGTTATCCGTGTGCTCTGTAACTTCAAGTCCATAATAAAACTACTGTAAGCACTACGAAAGATATATACACTGGCTATTTAAAATTTAAACTGTAAGTGTCGAACGGCAAAAGCCGTTTAAGCATAATGTAATTGGTTTACTTACCAAGTGTGGGTACCACTTACTTTTACAATTTACTCACATATTCACTTTCACTATAATATAATTAAATAATAATGTGAATGTGAAGTAAAGCATATAGAAAATACACTTAATAACTTTGCAACTCACGCAGAGCCAGAGCTGCTGCGCACAAGTTGCTACGACGGGAACTCAAACGCCAATGATCCTATATGGCGCTGCACTTTTCCAAGTAAACTAAAATGCTGCGCGTCCACCAGGTGGCGCCACTTTACAGGAAACGAGGTATAAAAGTACGGAAAAACTGGCAGGAAATCGACGGAAACGGAAATGCTATTCTCAATATAAGGTTCCAGTAACGGTACAGTTATTTAATAAATCAATAATGTAAAATGGCGAGTGTTATTACCAGCGTCGCTAGAGAGCAGACGTACTTACTACGCGCGCATAGTGAACATTCATAACATTGAACTTGAAGGTATTTGCAAAAAATATTTTTTGTTGTAGTAATTAGCTTCGAATATCGAAATATCGAAATGTCTATCTGTAATGGGTGTAACAAGTTGATTAAATCGTCTGACAATAGAATATCAACATGTTCTCGCGCTTCGTGTGCTAAGAAATATCATTTCGTGTGTGTTAACCTAGCTGCGGATGACTACAAAAAGTCTCAACCTTGGGTATGTCCACTGTGTACCTGCAAGCAACCAAAAGGTGGTGATAACTCAAATACCCCAGTGAAGCTGACCCTGGATTTGCCTGCTGAGGAACCTGGTACTGCCAACGTAACTGTGAGAAGACGCACCCCGACGCCTACCGCGCCTCACGACGGCCCTGATCTCCCTCAAGCGTCACCAGTTGAGCCATCATCGGCTGGCAGCGAAGAAGCGCAGGCGGCTATGGCTAAGATGATCAGAAAGGAAGTTACTAAAGCCCTTAAGGATGCGACAGCGGTTCAGTTCCAGGCACTTGGTGACCGGCTGGTCAGCCTCGAAACCTCAGTCAAATATCTTAGTGGTCAGTGTGATGATATTCTTAAGTATTATTCTGATACAAAAGCTGACATAGCCGTTCTCAGTGACGAAAATAAACAGCTTCGTCAGGAGCTCAGTGAGATGAAGGCACGAACAAAATCCTTAGAGGACGCGCAGGCCCGCCAGGACCAGTGGGCCAGAGCACAAAACATTGAGGTGGTTGGTGTACCCGAGGTCAAAGATGAAGCTACTGTGGACGTGATTCTGAACATCGCCGCTCAAGCTGGGATCCGCCTGCAGAGCGGCGACGTCGAGTTCGCGCACCGGGTGCAGGCGCGCCGGCCTGCTGGCGCCACCGGGGGTGCCCCCTCCAGCCGCGCCATCGTAGCCCGATTTAGGCAGCGCAGCACCAAGGATGCCGTTATAGCCGCCGCTCGGAAGCATCGTCACATTACAACTAAGGAGCTCGGAATGGGAGGCGAAATCAAAAAAATCTATGTAAATGAACATTTAACAAAAGAAAATAAACAATTACTAAAGTTGTGCAAAGCGAAAGCGTCAGAGTTTAATTACAAACACGTTTGGACAAAAAACTGCCGTATTTATATGAGAAAAACAGACATATCGCCTCCCATTCCGGTCATAAGTGTATCGGATTTAGAAAAAATAAAATAAGAAATATCTATAACTTGTCAATTTTCTTTACTAAAAAAATAGACATTTACAACATTATTTTCGCTATCTTAAGTGTTATGCTAGAATATATTACGCATTACTTGCAGGCATCACACAGTTATGGGAATAAGACAATAATCTCAATATTATACAGTCACAATCACGCACTATTCGCATATCATAATATTTACATATACAAAACACCATGTCACAGTAAACACTACGTTTACTACTACGTTTTATTGCTGCTACGCTACGCTATCATGTCAACACTACTTACTCAAAAAACAAACCTATCTACCTATTGCACTTTTCTTTATAATGATTATTATCATCACTATGCCCTTACTTCACAATATAAGCACTCTTATTTCATTAAGTTGAGCACACCTTTATTGAATCCGACAGATAAAAGGATTATTGTTTCATGGCCTCACAATGATGACTAGTAAGTTACAGCTTCTGTATCAAAACGTGCGCGGTCTTAGGACGAAGACAAACGATTTTTACAGTAATGTGTTGCACTGCGATGCGGATATAATCCTGATAACAGAGACATGGTTGTGCGACGGCATCCTGGATGCAGAGCTGAGCAGCGGTCGGTACGAGGTATTTCGCCGCGATCGGGCCTCGCTCGGTGGGGGGGTTATGATAATGAGTGCAACACGACTGGATGCGCGCGCGCGCTGGGAATGGCAGCGCGACGACCTTGAGTGTGTGTGGGCTACTGTGCCGCGACGCGCGCTTGACGCGATCTCGTTTGCCTCACCCGCCCTTACCACAGGCTCCCTCCGCTCACTCCATGACCTACATATAGGAGTTGTTTACCTGCCTCCTGATAAATTCATACCTAAGCGTGTTGATATATTGCTTGAAGTTCTGCATGAGATTTCTAATAAACATCCAAATGACAATATTATTTTAGTAGGAGATTTTAATCTGCCCTGTATACAATGGTCTTCGGGTGATCCTATTATTTTAAAAAAGGGTTCCGTGGAGCTGCAAAACTGTGCTTCATTACTAATAAATCAGACATCATACGCGGGCTTCAACCAGTACAATACGTTAGTGAGCTCGCACCATAACACTCTGGATTTAGTGTTTGCGAATTTTTCCTTAGAACTAAAAAAATTAGAGAGCCCGCTAGTTAAAGAAGACACTCATCATCCTTCTTTTATTATAAACGCAACTGACATATTAATACCGCCGCTTCAAAAAATCCCATTCAAAAGGCAACTTTTCCGGAAAGCTGATTACTTATCTATTAATAAATATTTACTAAATAAAGACTGGCAGGAACTGCTCCTGGCCTGTGACGTAGAAGAAGCGGTGAATAATTTTTATGCTACTCTTGAAGAAGCTATTGAGCAATACGTACCGCATGTTTTTACGTCAAGCTCTCATGTTTATCCAGTCTGGTACAGCCGGGAGTTAATAAAGCTTATTAAGGAAAAAGCTAAGGCTCATTCCAACTGGAAAAAGTATAACAATAAACTGGAGTATCAGACGTTTTCAGACTTGCGAACTAAAGTAAAACTATTACAGGATACTTGCCATGAATCTTATATTAAATTATCTGAAGATAGAATAAAATTGTGCCCTAAGCTTTTCTGGTCTTACGTTAAATCAAAAAGAAAAAATAATACAGATTATCCAAAATTAATGTTCTATAATGATAAGCCATTAACGAATGAGAAAGAAGTGTGTATAGCCTTTAATGAGTTCTTCTGTGAAAATTTTAATGTACCCACTCCTAATCAAGTAACTATTTCAACCAAAACAATTGCGAGTACTGACAATCTGCACTCTATAGTCGTTGATAATGATTTTATTCTGAAGCTGCTTAAAAATGTTGATACTAATAAGGGTGCCGGCTGTGACAAGATTCCGCCGCTGTTTTATGCTAATTGTGCGGAGTCCCTTGCACTTCCTATTACGTACTTGTTCAACCGTTGTCTCCGGGAAGGTTTCTTTCCGAAGATATGGAAAACTGCACACATCGTCCCTGTCCATAAAAAAGGCACAAAAACTTTGATTAAAAACTATCGTCCTATATCAATTTTGAATACTTTAGGTAAATTAATGGAAAAAATAGTGCATCATCATCTCTACCCTGTTATTTATAATAATATTCCCCATCAGCAACATGGTTTTATGAAGGGTAGATCTACTAATACAAACTTGGCTATTTTCACTAGTGACGTTTTGCGTGGTATGGATGGTGGTTCTCAGGTTGATGTGGTGTACACGGACTTTGAGAAAGCTTTTGACCGTGTAGACCACAGCATCTTGTTACGCAAGCTTCAAGAACTTGGCATATGTGGTGATCTACTTCGTTGGACGGAGTCATATCTCCGCAATCGATGTCAGGCTGTTGTTGTGGGTGGGTATCGTTCTGACTTTATGGATGTACCTTCAGGTGTCCCGCAGGGTTCGATCCTTGCTCCCCTGCTATATGCAGCATACCTGTATGATGTTGGAAGATGTTTCCAGTATGCTAGCTATATTATGTACGCAGATGACACTAAGATCTACTGCAATATCAACACGTATGCTGACTGTATTGGGCTTCAGTTAGATCTAGACAGATTGAATGTCTACTATTTAGAAAATAAAATTAATATTAATGTTAATAAATGCGTGCTTATGACCTTTACCAGGAAAAGAAAACCCATTCACTTTAGTTACAAAATTGCCAACACCACAATATTGAGAACTCAATGCGTTAGGGACCTGGGCGTTCTTTTAGATTACAAGTTATCTTTTAATGAGCATGTATCGGATATAGTTAGCAAGTCTTATAAGAGCCTTGGGTTTATTTTGCGTGTTAGCAAGCCTTTCTCAGATACTAAATGTCTTAAAATACTTTACTGCGCATATGTAAGAAGCATTCTTGAATATTGTTGTAATGTTTGGAGTCCACAATATGTTACGTATATTCAAGATATCGAAAGAATTCAACTAAAATTTCTAAAACATTTGAACTACCGATCATATCACAAATTCATCAATTATGAAGAGTCCTGCAAGTTTCACAACTTCATGTCGCTTCAGGATAGGCGAACGCTGTTGGATCAGTTATTTATGCATGGTGTCTGTCACGGTGCTATTGACAGCATCAAACTCTCTGAACAGTTCCTGCAGCTTCGTGCCCCATCATATCGCACAAGGCACACAACTTTGTTCTATGTCCCGCACGCACGTACCAACTACTATGAAAATTCTGTTATCCGTCGAACTCAAGAAAGTTTTAATAAACGTTTTAGCTCTGTTGACCTATTCCACTGCCAAAAACAAAAGTTTAAAAGCTCTGTCACTAATATAATTTTAAACAAAATTTAAGTCTGTGGTTAGTGTAGTAATGTACTTAATATTATTTATTTATATTATTCTGTTATCGCTTAACATTAGGCGGGCGACTAGCCCGTCACATAATTCATTAACATAAATATAAATATATATATATATATATATATATATATATATATATATATATATATAATATATAAATATATATATATATATATATATATATATATATATATATATATATATTATATTATTGAACACCTTAGTATGTGCTCGTGTGTATTCGCCCTAATTGCTGCAAGTATACCTCCACTCGTGCACGCACAGTCGCACACACGCACATCTTACACGATCACACTTACATTATGATTCCTCCTGTGGTTACATATGTACAGACTTATTTCACTGTTGTTGTAAGATAAATACCTATGGGATTCTTTTTTTATTTTTATTTATCATAACTTTTGAATATTTGAAAATGAAAATGTCTGTGTGTAATAATCGCCATTTTTATAGTTTAGTAGGTATATCAAGTCTTTCAATCGTTCAACTTTTCAAGTATCACAAATTGTATTTTCTCTTACCTGTGTCTAGTAGGTATCCATGACATTACCTACCTATAGATAGGTAGGTATCGTTCTTAGTGATATTTTTAGTATGATTCTTTATTAGGCCCAATTTTGAAGGCTTTAGTTGACAGTCTTTAACTTACTAAAAATGTACCCGTCTCTTACATTACCGTCTATTAGACAAGGACAGCAACAGTTTTAGGAGTTTTAGATCTGTCAACTAAAGCCTTTAAAATTGGCCCCAATGTGTTGTTAGTGTATTGTATTATGTTCTGTTAATTAGGTTATTACTTATCTCTTATATTTCCTTCTTGTCAAGTAACCTACTTAAGTTTGTACTTTCTGCTCTCTATCTTTAACATGGAATTTTACAGTATAAAGTAAATCCGTAATTGGATGTAAGTTCTAGTATTAAGTGAAATTGTACCTTACCTTAAGATCTGTGGATTTTGTGAAATAAATAAATAAATAAATAAAATATCTGTCTTTTCCCTAACTCATTCTACCAAAACAAAGTACAACAAAAACTTAATAAAACTTTTTCTTTCGTGGACATATTTAGCGAGAACAATCGCAAAAAGCTCAATATAATTAAATAGCCAGTATGAACGAAGGGTTTGGTGAGAAACAAAGCTTTGGCGAGCAAGTTTCAAACAATCACACTATCGCGTTGCTATCAGCACGACTGTTAGTACGAGGGATGGGTTCCATGGGTGCTGCTTGTATCGATAAACTACCTTTAGATGATGAGTTAGGTACTGTTACAAGATTTTTGTAGTATTTTGTTGTACGAGCGAGTGTGAGACGCACTAACGTGATGTCAAACTGTAGTGGGTTGCATACATATAAAACTAAATAATTATTATCCTTTTTGCCTTGTCTCATTTGTTATTGGGGTAGGCTCCTAATAGTCCTAATCTAACTTGTAGCGGCGAGCTACCAGAACTACACGAGCGACTGCCATCTGACCTCGCAACCCATAAGGAACCAGTAACAGGGATGGTTAGATCAGGCGTCAGATTCTATCAGGCGTCTGACTACCCGTAACGATTGCCATAGATGTTCTTATGACAACCGGGACCGACGGCTTGACGTGTTTTCCGAGGCACGGAGCGATGGCATCGAAAACTGCACATAACTTACTAGTCATTGGTGCAGGGCTGAGGACCGAACCTGGTGCCACAACATTCCAAAGCGCACATGCTACCGCTCGGCCACCATCGCTCTCATATAAATCTAAATAATGAGTTGCAAAAATATTCTAGGTCTGGGATAATAAGGCACTATCATTTAGATTTCTATGATTGCATCTCAATGTGTAGCATCAGCGTAGACGCTTCAGCCGCGCACGAATTTGGAGCTTCGGAGCTCAATTTAGGCATGCACATAGATATCTTTCACGACTTTAATCCTTAGATTATTATACAATTATTTTGTAACGACGATCTGGTGAAAGCCGCGGGGAGCCGATGGATGCAGGAGGCGAGCAGCCGCTCAATGTGGGGCGCTCTGGGGGAGGCCTATGTTCAGCAGTGGACGTCTTCAGGCTGTTGATGATGACCCGACTATGGCGAAGCAAAAAGGAGGGTTATGATTTTGACTGGTATGTATGTAAGTATATCACACTAATATGTAGTATAAATATTATGTATGTATGTTCATCTGTTTCCTCATAACTTCTAAACTACTAAAAGTAATTTAACAAATGAGGTATTGTTGGAAGCACGTATCTCAGAAACTAAAGTAGGTACCTAAACTAGATCTCTATGGTTTTTTTTATTAAGGCACGGGCCCGCGGGTTTGTCTGACTCCGCCAATTCCGCCATGGTGACCTACGGAAAATACCTCCCTCCCTATTATTAGTCACTGCAGACATGAAGTACGCACCATTTTTTACTCATTATCTTTTCTATTGGTATATTTTTCTTTTCAAATACGCCAGTTCTCTATGGTTGGAAGCTTCTTGCTTATTCTATCGTGTTCTCCCAGCACTAAAGATCCAAGAGCAAGGTCATAGCACCGATACAGAATTCCTTTACGCCAGAACTTAGATTGAGACACCGGATTTACTTATCAAAGTGCAATTTATCAAACTCAGCTCGATTTAAGCTACTCTGGTTAGATGTCCGGACGCAATGGGCGGTGAAATTCAAACTACTTACTTGAACTAAAGCTTTTTAGACAGAAAAAGATAAGAAATACTTAAAACTGCGTGCAATAAGTTATGTATTATAAGGGTAACCATAGTTAAGGTAACAAAAAACTAAAAAAAAAAAAAACTATTAAAAACTCTAACAAATTTTGACCATTGGTTAGAATTTTTTGCATTTTTAACCATTGGTTACCTTCACTACGGATCAAAAAACCTACCCCAAGTCGTACATTTAATCAATCCTCTTGATAATAAAACATGAGACATTTAATTACATTGCTGTTAATTGAATTTTAAAAATATAGTAAACTAACGGTCTGCCCCAGCTTCAAATCAAATCAAATCAAATCAAAACGTTTATTCGCTAAAATACATGTATAGTAGATGTTACAGCAAGTTTTGTTCATGTATTTAGTCTGCAAGCAGACGTGCAAATGTTATTTAATAACTAATCACAATTTTATTATAATTATAATTTATAAGTAAATATTGGTACAAAATTCATTATAATCCTTAACACTATAAAAACAGTTGCATTGAAGCAATCGCATGGGTTCTAAATATAGCCTATGTTACTGGGTGAATGTAGCTTCCCAATGGTGAAAGAATTTTTGAAATCGGCACAGTATTTGTTGCGTTTATTCATTACAAACATACAAAAATACAAATCTTTCCTCATTATAATAGTGGTGTAGATGGTGTAGATATATTATGTTGGCTTGTCAACTACTATACGCCATAAGCGTCTGATGCATAGAGCGGTTGAGCAACTTCTATACAAGATTTTACTACTTATTATCTACACTGCAACCTTAAATACCATTAGGGGCATCAGGTGTCATGTGGTCAACCGTTACCGCCTGTAAAAAAGAACCAGCAATTTTTCCCACAATTCACATTCTCTATTTTATCGCCAGACTTAATGACACTTTTATTACAGTTTATAAATACCGCGACAGGTAATAAAAAGGCAGAAAGAAATCACAGTTATCAAATTCTTTAGGCAGTGCCTCGACAGTGCATTGACCCTTAGTTCCGCTCCTTTATTACCTGGGATGACGTGCCATCTCTATAGAGGAGCAGCGGCCTTAAGCCTCGACTCTCTTGATACGATAAGTTTTATCACCGGGTACAAAAGGCGAAAGTTACAATTTATACTGAAAAGGCATTGTGTTGATGACAATGGATTTGGAATTACTTATGTTCAAAGTTATTTGGAGCCTAATCAACACCAGTTTTGAGTTCATTTGTGATAACTTCAGTGTATTCCAGTTTTCTTTATTGGTCCCTATCTCCGCTTTGCTGTGAAAACCTAACAATTTTCTCAACCTAGTCCTAATTGACTGGCTTGATAGCTCAGTTGGTAGTTGTTCTGCCTTCTGAACTGTGGGTTGTGGGTTCGATTCCTACCCCGGACAAACATTTGTGTGATGAACATAGGTGTTTGTTCTGTTTCTGGGTGTTATATTATATTCTACGTATGTATTTACAAACAATAGTTATTTGTTATACTAGGCTGCAAAGTTGGTTTTTGGCGCGAGTACTTGAATTGAAACCTGAGCAAGCGAAGTATTCTAAGATTGAACCACGAGCGTAGCGAGTGGTTCAAATGAAGAATCCTGAGCGTAGCGAAGGTTTCAAAGGTACGAGATGCAGAAAAACTTTGCTGCCGAGTGCAACATACAACTTTTCACCTCACTACAGCAAGGAAAATGCAAGAAAACCAGCTAAAAGGCTAAGAAAAGATTAGGTTTTAGCTTATTAATTTAGTTATGGGTGGCGGTAACGCTTGACATCGGGTAAACGACAAGCTCGTCACGTGATTCATGGAAAATTAAAGAAAAAGTGTTTTTCATCCATTTTCCATGCAGTCGCCGTGCTGGATAGCGTATTGGTTATATACTCTTTGGTGCTGGACAGTGCGATTGTTCTAAAAATGAGGTTGGTGAACGGGAAAAATATGGTATCTTTTAGGAGGTAGTCTGTGGTATTAATGAGATTTTAGTGGACTGGCAATATCAAGAAGGTTAAATTCGGGCAGATCTGTGATTAAATCCTCAATTCTTGACGAGAAAATTATTGAATAGAAACGTTCGAATTTTAAAAACACTTTCCACGCTAGCGAGCAAAATGCGTTTTTGCGTCCAGATTTTGAATGACAAAGAGAACCTTTCGAGCTAGTGAGGTGAAAAAAGTATATAAGTATTGTATCAGTTATCTGGTTCCCATAGTACTAGTTTTGCTTAGTTTGGCTAGACGGCGCTGTGTGAAATGTCTACACATATTTATTTATTATTTTATTTTATTTAATTTTAGGGAAATGACTTCTTCGTCTCCTTATCCATTCGTCTCTTTATATACTTAACGATCTCTGTCTACCCATCAATCTTATTTATAAGAATATTATAATTATAATAATAACAAGACTCTTAAAAGCATCAGACATTTTTATCATTGATAGGCTTATTATTCATTTGACCACTGTATCACCTGGATGGTAAGTGACGACGCGGTCGACGATGGACAAGGACATGCTTGCGTAGAAGCTAATTCACTCTAGCCTTAAAAACTCCCAGATTACACAGCCACACACACAGCTACAGCTCAGCTATTAGGAAAAAAACCTTTTGGGGTATAATGCTTGTTCTATTTCCAGCCATTTAGGGACTTTTGGAGCGACGAATTTAGTTTTTGTAATTAGGCAATTTACAGCTAACTGAAGTACGCCATTTCTTTTCACATCGGTATCGCTGTTTTATTAATTCGTGACGAGAATAAATAATTAAGCTTCTTACAGCTTTATGCAAAATTTAACAGAAACGCAATTTGTTGTATTAGTACGAATACAAAGAGATGGTGGTGTCTACATTAGATTTAGGATGTCCAATATTTTTTACAGTAATCATCAACAGCTTGAGTGGCGAGCGCCACTTGGCTGCTCGCCTCCTACATCCATCGGCTCCCCGCGGTTTTTGGCAGGGCGTTGGTCTACCTAGGGAGGCTACTATTTTATACTACTATTTTATAGTAAAAATTACAAATTGGTGTATAATTATCGAGTGCGAAATAAAAAAACGCGTTCAATCATATTGACAAAATGTATACCTTACAAAACCTTATATCCCTAAATGTATTTTGCCATGAATATTTTAGAGTTGTAAAGGGGTTATAAACTTTAAAACATACCAGACACAAAGTACAATGAAAATATCGTGACATTTAGGCTCTGGACTCCCCTGAGGAACCATTCAAAAACATGTATTACATACAACCTCGTTAGTGAAAATCGCAGCTATGTGCTATAGTTTAATTAAATAGCTATTAAGCTCGCTGACGTAACGGCGCGACGGTATTAAGTTATAGCCATTGTAGGTGCAATGTCTTCAGCACTGCAGCTCGTAAAGATTCAGCTATTTTATGTTTACAGTGCCTTGTAGACTTTCCGCACACATGAATTTAATACTAGAGAGACCCACGACTTAGCCCGCAACTGCATTAACTCTTTATCCCAGGGTTGTCTTTGCGGCAACCCTGGGATAATGAGTTCTATGTTCGCCTTGCGTATAAAACTTCCCCTACGTTTTCATGGGAAAATCCTACAAATAAACTTGCAAACAAAGACACACAACATTTATTTTATTGAGTACTTTAACATAACCTCCCAATTTTGAAAGAGTTTTTAGTTTTTAAGTAAATCGAATGCATTGGGTAGCCAAGCAATCGCCTTCAGACTTTTCTGAGTTCAAGGCATATTTTGCTGGACTATCGAACAATTACTAGGTACTAGGTGCACAAGTACTAGGTGGTAGGACTTTTCTGCAAAGTTCGTCTAGGTAGGTACCACCGCTTTGCCAGTTATTCTGCCGCCAAGCAGTAGTGTGCAAGCACTATTGTGTTCCGGTTTGAAGGGCATTGTAGCTAGTGACATTACTGGGCAAATGAGACTTTATGATCTGATCACTCAGTCTAGTAATCTGATTATTAGACTGGGTGATGTCTCAGGATGACGTGCGCAGTGCAGTGTCGCGCGAAACTATTGTTTTAAAGTTCCGGGTGACACTGCAACTGTTATGGGCGGCCGTGTCACTTAACATCAGGTGAACGACTAGCTCGTCACGTCATTCAATCACATAAAAAAAAAAAAAAAAAAAAAATTAGCCAGTGTGGCATTGTCTAGCGTAAGTCTTTCTCTCTCTCTCTCTCTCTCTCTCTCTCTTTCTGCATATTATAGCGATTCCCGTCACATTTATTATATATGTATAAGTATAACTATTTAGTTATAAAAAGGAAAAACTACCTTATTATCTTCTATATCTATCTATACATCTATCTATACATATAATAAAACTGTAGAGTTAAGAAAGTCTGTAATTGCAAGATACCAAAAAAATAATCACACAGGTTGGCTTAAAATTAGCCGCTGATCACGTTAAGCCACTTTTTATACACTTTGTCTGTTTGTTTGTTTGTTATGACTGAACTCCTAAAATACTGAATGGATTTTCATGCGGTTTTCACTAATGTGCTTAGAAATAACCAGCGCTTAAAATAGGATATATTAAAATTGAAATATCGTTAAAAAAATTCATGACAATTATTAAGATTTCATTACGGAATGAATCGGAGTTTTAAACAACATGGCCAATTGATGATTTTTTTTGGCTACTAACGGTAAGATTTTTTTTACTTGTATTTTGGCTCCACACATAGTGTATTTAGTCAGTGACAAGTATTGTAATTTTCATCGTGCTATGGAATATTTTACTCATACTCGTAATTCAGCACTTAATGCGTAAAACGCCACCAATTTTAAACATTAACACGAGAAAAACTTTTGAAAAATAATACAATGCAACGACGTGAACTTTTCCGCGTTCCCGCCAAAAAAAAACCTACCGGTAAGTTGTAATTTACCACATATTGTCACAGATTATAAAAAAAAACAATCGACTACACTCTGTGCCACATGTTTATCTGGAGGCACAGATTAAAGAAAAAAATCTCTGTGAACGGATATGACCAAAGAGTAATATTAGTACCGTTACTCTAAGAGAATCAAAACAATTTATAGGTTTCATATATATATTTTTACAGGTTCTTTATCATTTTAGAAGTTAAATAGATACATATACCAACAAATATTAAATAGTGTGAAAGTATATGTTTTTTTATAATATTACTTACAGGATCTTATCCCGTAAGTAATATTATAAACGCAGTGAACAACCATGAAAGTTTAAAACAGATGTTTTTTTTATTATTTTGGCAATAGACGATATTTGTATTTAGCCAGTGATACGAAATATTTAATGAAAAATGTTTTAAAAGGGTACTTAGATGTAGGTAAATATAATTATACATTATGGTAAGATCCTCGAATTAGCAACATGGCCGTGTAACGTTCGGTTTTGATTTCTTCTTCTAGGTAAATGAGTTATAATACTTAAAATATTTTAGGTCTGTATAGGCTTTTCAATGAACAATCCACAGATTAGAGAAAAAAACAAATGGAACAATCTAAGCGGTCATATTCTCTGTGGGACAAACCACAGGTTATAGCAAAAACTGATTGGTTACTCGGTTGCTCCAGGAAGGTTAATTTTATTATATCTTTGGGTGTATTATGCAATGAGAATTTAAACTCCTTAGGGGCATTTGCTTGGCTCTGTGGACAAGTTGTAAAGTTTATTAGAATTTGGAAAAAACACAAAAAGTCTTTGAAAGTAGACGTCTTCAGGATGTTGTTGTTGATTATGATGGTGATGATGATGATGATAGCCGTATTTGAATTAATTGATCATAGATATCAAATCAGAATGGATTTGGACAGCAAGGAACAAGACAAAATGGAAATTTTTAGAGCAGGTCTTTGTCGAAGGACAAGCTGTTACAAAGAGAGGTTGAACCGGTGCCGATATTTTGAACGAAAATAAATAAATCAAAAATAACAATAAAATATCGTACTATAGAAATTGTTTTTTTTTTTTTTTTTATATTAAGAGCGACAAACAAGCATACGGCCCGCCTGATGGAAAGCGGTAACCGTAGCCTATGGACATCTGCAACACTAGGGGCGTTGTCGACGCGTTGCCAGCTCAGTAAGGCTTTTTTTGATACCCTTTTTAAAAGACTGCATATTGTAGCATTGCGGGAATACTTCCGGGGGAAAATTATTCCACATCTTGCACGTGCGTGGTAAAAATGAACGCATGAAGCGAGTCGTGCGTGATAATTCTAGCGGCTCTTCGCTGTAAAGAATCAAGAGGCCCAAGTAAGTATTTAGGTGCACCGTTCCAGAGGTGGGAGCAATACTCCACGTGGGGCCGCACTTGAGCTTTTTAAAGCAAAAGCCGCTGACTCGACGTGAAGTATCGCTTTGCCTTGTTCAGCACACCAAGCTTTTTAGAGGCAAGTTTAGCTTTGGCCTCTAGGTGATTCCGAAACTGGACCTCACTAGAAATTTCGACACCAAGGATACCAAGACTCTCCGAAACCTTAAGGGAAACACCCTGGAACAGCGGTGCAACCTCAAAGGGAGTCTTTTTTGCGGTGAATGCGCAGACTTGGGTCTTGGAGGGGTTAAATTGGACTAGATTTAGCCCACCCCATTCGGAGACTCTCTCTAAAGAGTTCTCAATTTCTGAGACCAGCCTATGTCTGCCTTCCTCCACCTCAGCATGGGGGGCATTAGCACGTCCGGAGTATAGAGTGTCACCCGTACTGTCATCCGCATAGCAATGAAAGTTAGCAATTTGCAACATATCATTGATATGCAGGATGAACAGCGTGGGCGACAGCACGGAACCCTGAGGGACGCCAGCATTAATGGGCATAGCGTCGGAGCAAAACCCATCAACGACGACTTTAATGCTCCGCCCAGACAGAAAGCTGGCAACCCATGTGCAAAGCCCAGAAGGCAATCCAAAGGATGGTAATTTGGACAATAGTGCTTTGTACCAAACCCGGTCAAAAGCTTTCGCAATGTCCAGACTCACCGCAAGCGCTTCCCCTCTACTCTCTATTGCTTCAGCCCATTTATGAGTGAGATAAACGAGAAGATCACCAGCTGATCGTCCGTGGCGGAATCCGTATTGACGATCGCTGATCAGCTGGTGATCCTCTAGATATCGGAGGAGTTGGGTGTTTACCACACCCTCCATGACTTTGCAGAGTAGAGAGGTAATTGCTATTGGGCGGTAATTAGACGGATCTGTGCGATCACCTTTTTTGGGTTCGATTTGTACTACAAACAGCAATAAAGGCTTATTTATTTATTATCAGTTTCAGCTTAATTCTTTCCGTTATTCCTAAAATAAGTAATGGTCTCGGCAGACACTTAGAAAGAATCAGGCGGACAACAAAGCGATCTTACCTATAAGGGTTCCTTTATTTTAAAACTGTTACGGAACTCTAAA
This sequence comes from Ennomos quercinarius, assembly GCA_910589525.2. NCBI lineage: Eukaryota > Metazoa > Arthropoda > Insecta > Lepidoptera > Geometridae > Ennomos > Ennomos quercinarius. The sequence goes on from OU342496.1 coordinate 1,026,560, forward strand.
AATGAATCCTTCTTTGCAAAAGCGAATCTGATTAGAGCTTTGTACACATGTTATTTTCTCACTCCCACCACTATGTTGAAAGTGCAGTGGGAATGAGACAACGTGTAAAATAGCGGACATAATATAAATGCCACCTCTTTTTACAGTGGCGTACGTAAGTACTTGTGATTTCTAATTATTATTAACAAAATTAATTATGTACGCATCGTATAAGTAAATGCGATACTCCAGCTGTAAAGTATGTATTTTATAAACTTATTATTGACACTGGCTAAATACTCAATTCGTATGGCGCCAAATAAAAGGTAAAAAAAAATTTGGTGAATACAACAAAGATACTCTTTGCGAACGAAAAGCGCGCGGATATGAAAAACTGACCAAAACAGCATGTGTGTGATGGTTTTGTGTTTTTCTAAGCTGCCTAAATAATAGGTAGGTATACTTACTACCTAGAAAAAATTTACTGGAACCTCTTATAAAGACTTGAACGGTTTTTATGGTTAAGTATAGTACCTATGATTTGTAGTTCCTAACCCACTATTTTATCAATGTGTAGGTGATCTGATGACACGTGAACAGCCATACCTACCTACTACCTAAACACATTTTTACAACATTTTTACACGTGTGCTACCTAATCTGATAATACGTGCTGAGCTCCAAAAGATTTAGTGGATTTTCTTGTTTGGTATATATACCAAACAAGAAAATCCACAAAATCTAGAAAATGCATGAACTAAGCTATTATTAGACTACCTAAACGTAGAAATAACACAATACAAGCGTGCGAAGCCGCGGGCAAAAGCTAGTTATATATATCTAAAATCAAAAAAAGCAAAAGCTAGTTATAGCTAGTTTTATCATAGTCACAAGTCATTCTTAATACCTTAGAGTACCCAAATACCTACTTTTCAAAGTACCTTCATAGTTACTTTGCTCAATTTACCTACTCTCACGGATCAGTAAAAAGACATGTAAACAAAATAAAACTGGGCTTTCCAGACTTTCATTACTTTCATGAGGCGAAACCTCTCAATTTTAATTTATATCTCTATGTAGGTGCCAAAATATTTTTTAGTTATAGCTTTTCCTTTTTCATGGTGGTTGTAACGTATCAAAATTTCCAGTAAGGAAAGTGTCGAATCGAGGAAAGGGTCGAATCGAGGAAAGTGTCGAATTAGGGATAGTAGCTAATTGATAAAAGTAGCCAATTATAGAAAGTGTCGACCTGTTACCTGACCCCCAGCGAAAACAACAGCGCAATATCAACCAAGACGGTGAGAGATAGGTCTCTTTTATAGTTCTAGTTTAGTTTTATAGAATACCTAGTTTTATTGTGTTATTATATTGTATTGGTAAAGTATTTAGTAAAAAAAATATATATATACACTCACCATAGTAGGATCATTGATAGTTTGTCAAAGGACGTGGAATAATTATTTTGGTTAAGGCAAGTCAGTGGCTTGGATTGAATTACAAAACTTTTTTACTTTTATTCAGTGAGTCTGAAATCACAATGACTCTCTACCTTAACATCATTAGTTATCAACAAAAACGCAGCGGAATGGAAAACCTCCTTTATAAACTCAACATTTTGTTTAACTTTGCAACGTGTTACTCACAAATTTTATTTCAGAAAAAGTGTAGTGAAGCATATTTTAGCAATAAAATGGCATTACAAGTTCCTTGGCATGTGCTTTTATTGCCAGGAGACATTTTGAAGTGCTGTTGTACGTTTGATCTCCGGCTGAGCATGGATTTGTGTGAGCAGTCCTAGCCTAGCGCAGCAGCTGTAGGTACCTACAGATAAACTGCTCTGTGGCAATTATCTTAGTCTCACGATAAAATTCATGTTAAGATTATAAGATATGGTATATTTTATAAGTATCTAAATAAGTAACTACGTTTCTACTATGCCAGCATGTCAAATAAAAAACCTGTATAAGGGTTTTGTTTTTCAAAAGTACAAGAATGGGTTTTTTATTCAGTCTCTGTATTGTGTTCTTTGAATAGTTCGACTCATAACCCGGAGGCGGCGGATTCAATTCCTGCGACAGGACAAGTAATTCCTTTTAGAAATTTTTATTCCTGTTATCCCCCATGGGGCTGAAAATGTGGGGGATATCAGGAACAACCCGTATTTTATATGCACAAGAAAAAGCGCTAATAGGTACTTGTTGATTTGCGTCTGGGTGTTGTGTTGTGGGATCATGGTCCTCGTAGTTCCTGGGTATACAGGGATACAGGGAATCCTAGTGGGTCCAGGACCTCTGTATGTAATCGTACGGCTATATATTTATTTCTATAATAAGTAAAGTCATGATATTTAAGGTATATAATAATTATGTGCATGTTACGTAATTTATCACTATATATTATATATGAAAATAGCAATATATTTGTAAAACAAAAAGGCTTCCGGCCACTTAATACTGTATACCTACCTATAAAGATTTCAAGCAAGACATAAGTAAAAATCATGTAAAAATGTATACTTACTGAAAGCGTGCGTTATCTCGATTTAGCTTATTAACTCTGAATATTTCGTGATGGCACTTCTGATTGTGTGCGATTCTGACTTTTCTTTAAATTATTCTGTGCTCTCAAAGGAGTTGTTTTACTCGAGAAAACTAGATAGCAGTTTAGTCGAAATAATATAGCAAATAATAATTTCTTATTTCTTATTTTTTTTCTTCTCTTTTTTCTTTTTTTTCTTATTTCATACATGATGTTAGATGATACAAAAAATAGTTTGAAAGTTTTATTTTGTTAAACACGGTAGTTTTTTAATATATTTCACTAAGTGACGCACAAATTTTTCACTTTGCGCCTAGATTAACTGGAACACTCTTAAAATGAAAGCTTTTAGATAGCAAACTTAACTACATAAATAAAAAAACTGCCTATATAATTAATCAGCAATCTAAACCCTTGAACTATCTAAAGGCCGGAAAACTATGCGGAAACGGGATCTAAAACTTACAATTTAACAAAGTGGCCTCTTACGATAGAACTAGTCTACAGTGTTAAAGTCGCTCAGAGGGCTATGGAAACTGGAAAGGGCTATTCTCGGTGTTTCTTTGAGGGATCGTATCCGGAACGAAGCAATTCGCCAAAGAACGAATATCACCGACGTACATAGCTCAGCGGATTAGCCGGTTGAAGTGGCAGTGGGCTGTTCATATCTGCCGCAGAACCGACAACCGATGAGGCAGACATGTGGGTATTAGAGTGGAGAGCACGAATCGGTAACGTAGCGTAGGATGCCCTGCGACTCGATAGAGCGACGATATACGTAAGGTAGGTGACGACTGGAAGAGGAGAGCTGAAGATCGTGCTCAGTGGCGTGCTTTGGGAGAGGCCTATGTCCAGCAGTGGACTAGAATGGGCTGATGATGATGATGACGATTAAAAAATCTCTTCCAAATTGGTTCAATTGATTGGAAAATATAAAAGTTTTTTGTCCAAAAAACCTTCTAATCTATAAAATTTACCTCCTTTTTAATGTGCGTCGTGGATCACTCATCGCTTTTAAGAGCCCTTAAATATTCGTAAAATGTATCCACAGGTCTCTATTATCAAAATCCCGTCCGTACAATTATGATGATTAATTCACGAGAGTTACCTGCCCTGCCACCCCAGCTCTAACGAAATCAACGTAATGTCAATTCAAATAATTGGGGGCGCGATGCGTTATGCGACGGGGTTAACGCCCGTACGGGGTGATCTGGCACCCACCCCTTTCGGTACAGAGACGTTAAATGTTGAGAAATTTAGTGCAGGAGCTGTCTGTACGAAGTACGAAGCTCAAAGATTCATTGAATAGGAAATATGTACATTGTACAGGCACATCTCTTTTGAGTTAATCGATTGTAGCTTTGATTATCCTTAAATTCAGTACAAATACAAGTACCTAGCGGGGGCTCGGCCTACGCTGCGTCTGCGTATGCTGCTTCCAGATCGTGGTCACCACTCGAAAACCTTTCTTTCCCATCAGTTGTCAGTTTTACGAGCGATGTGGCCTGCCCTGCCACTTCAACTTGCTAATTCTCAAAGCTATATCGGTGACTTTAGTACCAACAGTAGGTTACATTAATTTTGGAAAAGGACTACAAAGGACACAGGATAAAAGAACCTTAAACGGAAGTGTATCCGCTCCTCGCCCACAAGCCGTCTCAATCACTTCACACCGCCCCGTACGTCTCCACGGGAAATCTCGACGCCATAAAACCCGCTTTATTTATATTCCTGGACGTGTACCAGACAGATTTCGGATCAGCATTGTTTATGGAAGCCGAAGCTCTCATCTTTCATCGTTCGTGAAGGTACCTAGATGTTTCATTGGGAAGTTTAAAATATTATCAAACGCCACCTATACATGGTCAACATGCCACATGTGCGAACAAGGCGATTTACTTCCACGTTCATCATGCGAACAGCCAAAGAGTGGAACGCTTTGCTGGCATCTGTATTTCCCGAAAACTACAACCTTGGGGTCTTCAAATCGAGAGTGAACAGGTATCTTCTAGGCAAGCACGTTACATCCTAGACCGCATTGTCACTTCCCATCAGGTGAGATAGTGGTCAAACGCAAGGCTATCAAAATTTAAAAAAAAAAATTATTGAAAGGACTTACCGTCACCCACAGATCTCAGAAATCTCCATGGCATCACCTCTTATTAAAGTATTCAAATTGAAAATCTAATGTGAAAAAGAGGAGCTATAGTTTTGGTCACATCCGCATTTTTGTTATCTTTACAATTCAAAAACTAACCGCAATCCTACTGATCCAACCGGAATAGAAAATAATTGAGAATCAACCAGGAATTTAATTTGAAAGATGAATAGTGGAGGTCGTTTTTGGGATATCAACCGGAATACTTAATTGCTATAGTTCAAGTTGTAGCGATTCGCTTTAGACGTTGATGCTAAAGATGTCCTAGGTCCTAGCCGATTTCGGCCACGGTGACTGCATTCAATTCTTTTGAGTTTTTCTTTCATGCACTTTGAAAGCCGCTTAGAGCTATTAAACTCATCCTATTAGGTACATGCCTAAGCTTTTGTATTCCTTTGAAAGCTTAGGGCTTAGAATCTTGCGAAGTTTCTTAAAACAGTCAGAAGTTTTAAAACCATTTCTTTTATTTTTTTTTGTTTAATATTGTTTCGGATATTCTTTGTTCGAAAGCTAATTTGTTACTTCCGGTCCAATTCATTTAAATTTTGTAATGGTAAGGAAAGTCATTATTTTATCTAAATACGAATGAACCATCGATATACTTATTAATTATTTAAAAAAAACTATTTATAATTATTTAAATCAAACCATTGAAAACCCTACCCAAAGAAATGTTTGTTTTTTTAAGCAGTCGGCAAATATTAGGGAAAAATATTCCTAAACTGTGACAAAGCGTAGAACTTAGTACGTATGGGGTATTTTCGTGAAGCCCTTGGTACGAGGAATGTACATTTTTCGGATTGGCATCACCTTCCGAGCCCCTGTATACCTTCACAAATTCCTTCACAATCATCATTAACAGCCTGAAGACGTCCACTGCTGAACATAGGCCTCTCCCACAGAGCGCCACTTTGAGGGGCTGCTTACCTGCGGCAACCATAGGCTCCCCCCGGTTTAACTAGAACGTCGGTTCACCCTGTCTGTGTTCAACAGTGGGCGCCTTTAGGGTCATGAGGATGAAAGTACTCTATCGCTGCAGATCATCTTCATTCAGTTTATCGATGAGATGAAATAAGATTTTGCTGCCGCCATGGTATAAAATATGATAGTGGTATGTGATGGTAGTGATGGCGCCACCGGCGTGGCCCATCTTTGGTTTATCAATGTTACTAAACAGGGTAGGTGTTTACTACGTTTCTTGCAATCTGAAACTTCAGGCTCGTCGTAGAAAAGTCCTGTCTTTTCTATTTTGATAAAGTATGATTTTTTTAAATATAAAAACGTGTAAACTCAAGCAAGCAAGCCGCGAAGCCGATCGTAGCTGGCTTTAGTTGCACTCCCAAAAGGAGGACATCGAATAATAAGTATGTCCGAAACTTCGCTGTAATTTGACTGTAAATGTGTGACGTGGGTTTAGCCGTAATTATTATTTACCACGTCGTGTATCTTATAACTAAATTATATGGCAAATTTGAAATGACAGAACAAAAACACGAATACGTACCTAATTGAAATTGGCGAGTTAGAGTTTGGAGAGACTCCCACGTGTGTAGGTATCATCCACAGACCTAGAATACCTATCTAGTGTAGGTATCAACTAACAAATTGACGTAGGTAGGCTTGTCTTGCTACCTAGGTAAGTATTCTAGTATCTACTGGTGTTAATAACACTTAAGTAGGTATTTCGCTCAGTCAGCAGCGAATCGTCTAATTTAAGCCAATATAGACACAGACAGTCGCGTGAGCAAATAACTAAATGTAAATCATCCACGGCAAGTGGCTGCCTAATGCTTGGTGTGCTTAGACGGCAGTATCTTAAGTCATTGTACTGGGAGACAGGTCTCGTCTGATCGTTTCCATTTCCTTCTGAGAGCCCAGCTTCCGGTGACAATCATTTCGTCTAGCTTTTGTTTATATAGTGTCTTAACTAATTATGGTAAGACGTAAGTATATTATTGTATACGTACTTAGGCCAATGTGTTGGATTGTTGTTTGATCCATTATCACGAAGGAGTGTTTTTATAAGACTGAGTTCATTGACATAATGTCAATGACATTATATTATAAGTATATCTACTAAGATATTGTCATAATCGTGAAATCACCATTTCTTTCTACGTATTAACGTATTTAGTATCTATTCTTTGGTCATAATTAGCAACCAAACTAAAACTATTTCGACGAATTGGTAAAGATATACGCGGTTAACTACCTATGCTGATATAGAATCTCTGTGGCGGGTAGTCGCAAAAACAACATCATTAGATTTTCGTCTTAATAATTATATTTATTAAAAATACTTACATGGAATAAAAAGTGACAAAACTAGCAAAAAAAACATATGTAACTGAGGTTTGCAGAATATCACTTGTTTGCAGCAGCCTACTGGTATGATATAAAGAACATTTTGTTGAATTAGCCACAAGCACCCCACTTTCACTAACACCTCACTTTTTATATTTGGATCACTCCAACCTTAACATGTCTTCAGAGAAGAGAAAGCCCACGATCTTCAGTACCGATCCTTTGGCAGCAATTAAAGAGCTTGATAGTAAGCTAGACGCATGTGTAACATCCTTTGAGGCCCGACTTAGTAGCGCCTCGGCAACTGCACAGCCGACCTTGGACCAGCTAGCAGCTGATTTTAAACAATTTAAAGTGTGCATGAAGTTGGCCATCGACATCATGCGTTCCCAAATGGCTCAGGTGTTGTCAGCTGTTGATGACTTGGAGAATAGGAGCAGACGTAAATTTCTTCTATTTCGCGGTGTCAAAGAAACAAAAGGTGAAGGGTTAAATAGCTTATTGACGGACATCATTGTAAAAAAGCTCAAAATTCAAGACTTTAGCCCCGACCATATTCGCTTCTGCTACCGTCTAGGCAAGGACACCACCAATGCTGGGCAACGGCCGATACTTGTCAAATTCCAGACTCTCGACATTCGCTCCCGGATTTGGAATTCCAAAAAAGAGCTTAAAGGTGCTAGTGTTTCTATTGCGGAGTATCTGACGGCTCCAAGACGGGCTGTATTCAACGAGGCACGTAGATTATTCGGAGTGCATAAGTCTTGGTCACAAGACGGCTGTGTCTATCTGCTAACATCAGATGGAGCGAAACACCGGTTAGTTTCGCTTGTACAGTTGACGGAGATAGTGCAAAAGTTCCCTCCAGCTAAGGCAGCAGCCCCCCCGGCCACGAAATTGGCACCAACAAGTCGGTCAAGGGGAAAGACCTCACAAAATAAATAATATTGTTGCTGTGCACCCGAGTTCTTCTATAGTATTTACTTTATAAGTTGAATGTGGGTAGGAAGCAATGTTTTCATTTATTTCTTTAGCTACTTTGCTTAGCTACTACCCGCATCCAGGAATGTATAAAATTAAATGTCTCCTTTGATTATCATACCGTTTTGCTGCATGACGAGTGAAACTTTGTTTTAGCATAATCTCTATTTCCTGCTATGTAGATATTTAAACTTGTACTTTTTACACAATTGTTTAAAAATATTAATGTTTTATTCTTTTCCTGTGGCATCACCGCTCTTCAGTAAAGAGCGGTAGAAACGGTAGAAAGTATATTTTCTTGCACTGGCAATTTAATAATATTATGGTTTTACGTTCCGGTCTACGCAAGAATTGTTTGGTTTTATTTATTTTCTACGTATGTATAGTAATCCGCTTCGCTGTTTTGGTTTTTGCAAACTATGATTACATATATTGCAGTTGATCAATATAATAGATTTTAATAACTTTCCAAAGTTTGATTAAAAATAGAATGGAATTTAATGTACCGAAATACAATAACGTTGTTGTACGGTATTATGTTAATATCTATTGACCTGTGCTATGCCACATTTTCACATTCGCGGGAATTGTGGTGGGGTGAGAGGAGGGGGAGTATGGAGGGGTGAACTAATAGTAGCTCACATTCTACACAAACATCTACACTTCTATTGTTGCTTCTACTTCTTTTTTACCTTACTTTTTCCGCGAGTGTGAAGGCGTGGCTTCCCCAACGGGGTATTGCGTACTGCTTGCCACTTTTCCTTCCAGCTTATCACAAATGCAATTATAGGTATAGTATAGGTAACTCAACATGAAGTATATACATAATTGTCTACGGCTGGCAGGTGCGCTATACCTCAGTGGGGCCTATCTAAAATTCTTTGTAATCGTAAATATTTCTAAGAGCATCCATCTACCAAAAAAAAAAACCAGTGGTGTTTGTGGCTGTTTTTGTTTGTGTTTTTTGTATTTTTTTTTTTTAATTTTGTTTTTTGTTCTTGCATAACATATTTAGTTAAGTAACTAGTATATAATATAATTATAATTTATTATTTTATTCATAAAAATACGTATTAATCATGGACTGCTCAATCTCATCAGACTTATTTTTGTCTTTAGATTCGGATCAATTTTCAGACGCCCTTGACGATAGCCTTGATGATACTCCACTCAACGACCTATTACATCAGTCGTTCTCTGGATATAAAAGGAATTTCAATATTTGCCATATAAATGCACAAAGCATACCTGCGCATCACTCGGAACTTCTCGCAACGTTCACTAGTGATAACATACATGCTTGCTTAATATCTGAAAGTTTCCTTAAACCTACACTACCTTCCCGATCCTTTGTTCTCTCTGGTTTTGTGCTAATACGGAATGACCGGACTGGCAAAGGCGGTGGTGGTGTTGCGATATATCTACGCTCAGAAATCAAGTATAAGGTAATTTCAAGCTCACCCTCTCTCTATTCTAGCTCTATGGAGCACTTGTTTATTGAGGTTACCTTAAAAACTACCGTTAAATTTCTACTGGGTGTAGTATATTCTCCTCCCACCATTGACTATTTTGGCACGTTGGAGCAACTTCTCGACTTGTACCTACCCCAATATGACAACTTTATGATAATGGGTGATTTCAACACATGTTTGTTGCGCAATGATAATAGGTCTAACAAGCTGAATAATATCGTATCTTCCCTTGATCTTACTCTGTTAGATCTGAAACCAACATATCACCTAAATGACAGTCACACTAAGCTTGACCTTATCCTTACGCGGAAATCTGATCCAATCTCTGTATTTGGTCAATTTCCTGCTCCAGGTTTTTCACATCACGACCTCATATACGCCTCTTACAAAATAAAAGTTCCTAAATGCAAGCCCAAGATTATAATTCAGCGAAACCTAGCTGCCGTGGATTGGGAAAAACTCTGTTCTGAAGCCAGTGCTTTGGAATGGGATTTACTGTTCAAAGCTACTGAAATAAATGAAAAGGTACAGGTTTTTAATGGTTTTCTCAATCATATCTATGACACTCATGCACCTAAAAAACCTGTCCGCATGAAAAGGCCCCCAGCGCCATGGCTTACAGACGAGATCAGGATATTGATGTCGAGACGGGATTACCTGTATGGCAAATATAAGAAAAATAAAAGCGACGAAAATCTACACAACTTTAAAAAAGCTAGGAATCGCTGCAATCAGGCAGTTAGAAACGCTAAACGTCGTCATATCTTTTTTCCGTCCCTACCGTTTTTTCCGTCCCTACCCTCCAGAAAAGAAACAGTGTTGGAATTTACGTCGTATTTTAAAACTTCGCTAAAAATAACTAACGCGCTAAAAGACATTCTGAATATACTATTTTACGTTATTACCAGTCAACTAATTGTGCTCAAACGTTAGAATACGTAAAAAGTGCGTCTGTGAGGTGTTTTGATTGTGAAAAATTTTAACGGCTTTTTTTTTCGTACCAGTTATAACTTAAACGGTTATCTCGATAAAATGAAGTGTTTTCAGTGTGAAGATGACCACAGTGAGGATAATACGGTGCAGTGTGATGGTTGCAAGAGGAATGTCTGTTTGCAATGCAGTAATTTGACAAGTAGTGAGGCGCGCGTCATGGGTTTAAAGGGCAAGCGTACCCTATTATTTTTGTGCTCGCCATGCCGGGAAGCCTTATTCCAAGTGCCTAAGCTCATTAAATCTTATGATGGATTACGTGAGGAACTTGATGAGGTCAAAAAACAGCTCTCACTTAACTTAAATTCGACTCCACCAGTTGCAGCGCCTGCACCGCCGCCTTCTCTTGATACTAATGCATTATTAGAGGAAATTGTGGAGCGGGAGCGCAGGGCCAGCAATGTGATTTTAGTTGGTGTCAAGGAAAGTGATTCTGATGATGGCGGCTGCAGGAAATTGTATGATGAGACAAATGTGAATAAGATCCTGCTGGATATTATTGACGGTCGCGACTACAGCGACAAGGTAATTTCTGTGATACGCTTGGGTCGCCGTGAGGATGGAAAACATCGACCAATAAAGGTGGTGCTTAAATCGCGCCAGGATGCAATCTGGATACTGAAGAACAAGAGTAAGGCCAAAAGGGAGGTAAGAATTTATGATGATAAAACACCTAAGCAGCGAGAAGAGCTAGTGAAACTTCGAGAAGTTCTTAAAGTTAGGACAGAGAATGGTGAGGTAGACCTTACCATAAAGTATGTTAAAGGCACACCTAAAATAATACTCCAAAAAAACTAGGTTATGATACAAGAAACCCGTATATTGACCTCACATTTATGTACACTAATTTATGCTCTTTGCCATCAAAATTTGATCTCTTTTTACTTTATGTGAACACTAACAAGCCCTCCATTATAATTATCACTGAGACCTGGCTAAACAGCAAAGACCGCAACAGTACATATAATATACCTAACTATACACTATTCCGACTAGACCGTAAGCATAAGAAAAAGAAGTCAGAAGGGAAAACTAGGGGGGGAGGTGTGGCAATGTATGTGAAAGATGAGGTGAAAGGTATTCCAATTATAGCTAGACGCAACCACAAATATATATGTGATGAGGTGGAGGCACTTTATGTTGATGTTCAATATAGCAACTATCACTTTCTTGTAGTAGGAGTATATCGGTCTGATGACAAAGACGAAAATGTATGGAAGCCACGCGACACCAAATTACTGACAAATCTTTTAGCAGCATCAGAGAAAAACACTGTGATAATTTCTGGAGACTTTAACTATCCCACCATGACATGGCCTATTGATATGCAGCAACATCTGCCAGGTCAAGAAGAGTTATTTGTTGTTATGTTTAACAGCAGTAACCTCTTTCAATTAGTGAATAGTGCTACTAGATTTCGACAGAACCAAGTACCATCACTGTTAGATCTCATAATGGTTAATGAGGATTCTTTGGTTAAAGAAATAGTCTATAAGCCACCCATAGGAAAAAGTGACCACTGTGTTCTGGAGTTCAATCTTCAGTGTCTCATACATAAATCAAATACCTTGCCAAAGTGTAGGCGATTTTACCACCTCATTAACTTTGATAACTATAACTTTGATTTAAAAGAAAATCTGCAGATGGTAGACCCCAACGGTGACACTGAACAGCTGTGGGTAGGCTTCTTAAATGCTATTCATAGAACCATGGACAAACACGCCCCTAAAAAGACAGTAAAAACAAAAATTCAAAATAAGCCATGGATTGATGACAGCATACTTAAGCTTACAGCGAACAAGAAACTACTATGGGATAAATATAAGAGTTCTGGTGACGACAGTGACTACCAGAAGTTTCGCGAGGTGAACAATAGATGCGTCGCACTGTCTAGAAAACAGAGAAGTTTGTATGAATCAAAGATACTGGAATATGGGGACAAAGCTTTTTACTCTCACATCCGCCGGTGTACTACAACAAAAGTTAGCATTCCTCCAGCGATTAGAAATGATAATGGAGATTTGATAACGAAACAGATCGAGATGGCAGACGTTTTTGCTAAGGAGTTCCAAAAGGCCTATTCAAAGGAGCCTGCTATTAGTCAACATATGGAAATAACAGCAGTAGCTAGTATAGAAAACAGTTTGAATGACGTACTATTTTCGGAAGATGAAGTTGTAAAAGTCATCTCGAACCTGAAAACTCAGTCTTCTCCGGGGCCAGACGAACTTCCAACCTGTATACTGAAAAACTGCTTTAATACTCTGGCTCCAACTCTGACAGAACTGATGAACAGGTCCTTTGAGACTGGTTACCTCCCTCAAGACTGGAAACATGCTATCGTTACTCCAATTTACAAGAAAGGTGACAAAACTGATCCTGGTAACTTTAGACCTATCAGCCTTACTAGCGTCATAGTTAAAATCATGGAAAGAATCATAAGCAATAAATTGACACAATTCCTAAACAGAGAGTGCGTAATATCTGCCAAACAACATGGTTTTGTCAGGAAGAGGTCGACCGTTACCAATTTGTTATCGTGTGTTCATGCTTGGAGCAAGGACTTAGACATAAAAACTCCTGTTGACGTAGTATACTTAGATTTCGAACGTGCATTTGACAAAGTACCTCACCAACGCCTACTACTAAAATTAGATCACTTTGGAATACGTGGATCATTACACAGGTGGATAAAGAACTATCTAGCAGATAGAACATTCCAGGTGCGGGTTGGTAACTCTTTATCACAACGGCTACAGGTTTTGAGTGGTGTTCCCCAAGGATCAGTGCTCGCTCCCCACCTCTTTGGAATTTTCATTACGGATTTGCTTGAATGTTTGGAGTCTCAATCTGCTTTTTTTGCTGATGATGGGAAGTTCTTTGCTAACCCTTTATTGAAGTCTGGGCAGTTGCAAGAAGATTTAAGCCGAATTCAGTCCTGGACTAAAGATTGGATAATTAAATTAAATGTAGCAAAATGCAGTGTACTTCATTTAGGTAATGTCAACCCCCAACTTACATATACCTTGGATGGTAACGCCATAGCATCAGTCAGCCGTCAAAAAGACTTGGGAATAATCATCACAGCCAATTTAAAGTGGGAAGAGCACATCATTTCAATTGTCAAAAAGGCTAATGCTTTTATATATGTTATACGCCGGTCCTTTCAATCAATGACTGTGGAAGTCTTTCTTAAGATCTACAAAACGTACATTAGGCCACTCTTGGAGTATGGATTTCAAATTTGGAGCCCTTATTTTCATAAGGACATTGATCAGCTAGAAAGTGTTCAAAGAAGAGCAAGTAAGATACCACAGGCTCTGCGACGCAAGTCCTATGAAGACAGACTACAAACCCTGCGCCTTACTACCCTTGAAGAAAGACGTCTGCGTGGTGACCTCATTGAAACATTCAAAATTATTAATTACAATTATAATCTTCCTGACATCAAAGACATTTATATTATGAAAAAAGGAAAACCCCTGCGAGGGCACCAGCAAAAAATCTCCCGTACACCATCTAAGACCAACACTGCACACCACTTCCTAAGTAATAGGGTGGTGCACAACTGGAACAGACTACCGGAAGATGTCATAGCTGCAACCTCTGTGAATGCTTTCAAAAATAAACTTGACAACTGGCTACGAACTAATCAAATATCATTACAAATGTTATCATTATGAAGTGACTTTCCAACACTGTGGATATAGACACATCAGCAGTAATGCTGCTCGTCTATTATCAATAATAATAATAATAATAATAATAATAATATTTTTAGTGCCATTAATAACAGTTCCGCTAATAATATCTGGAAAGTTCTTCGTAACCTAGGATTCGGCAAAAGTAAGACGCTCACGACCCCATCAGTAGATGTTAATTCATTAAACAAACATTTTTCAGCGGTGCCATGCCGTGTCCAGGCAGACATCAAAGCTCAAACTATTGCACAACTAATGCGTCACCTTGCACGAACTCTGAAAGCCTCTGCTTCAAAACAGTGGGCGAAAACGAAGTGCAACGTATCATCAATAGCATTTCTAGTAAGGCTGTCGGACACGATGGTATTGGTCGTGAACTAGTAACTCCCCTGCTTCCAGTTATACTTCCTTACATCACGCATGTTATTAACTTCTCCATTGCTTCCAATAGTTTTCCTAATGCGTGGAAGTACGCTCATATAATTCCAATTCCTAAAAAAGCTGCTTCATCCGATCTAAAAGACTATCGTCCGATATCAATTCTACCTTTTCTCTCTAAGGTATTGGAACGAGTTATACATCGACAGCTCTCACAATATCTCCAAACGTATAACCTACTTACCCCATATCAGTCAGGTCTCCGTTCAGCTCACAGTACCTGCACTGCTCTAATTAAAATAACTGACGATATAAGATCAAGTATTGACCAACGTAAACTTACTTTACTGCTTCTCTTAGATTTTAGTAATGCTTTTAACTGTGTGGACCATGATATCCTTTTAGCCATCATGCGCTCTCAAAATCTAGCACAATCTGCTCTGGAATGGTTTCGTTCATACCTCGGTGGGCGGCAGCAACGCATACAGGTAGACGACGTCTTCTCTGATTGGAGTAATGTTGATGCTGGCGTACCACAAGGTGGCGTACTCTCACCTCTTCTTTTCTCGATTTTTATAAACACCTTAATCTGCCATTTACGCTATTCCTCATTTCATCTGTATGCTGATGATGTTCAACTCTACCTTTCTTTTAGACCTGATAACACTGCAAGTGCCATTGACGAACTTAATGAAGATCTTAAAGCTGTATTTGCTTGGACGCAGCAGTTTGGTCTTCTCATAAATCCCAGCAAAACACAGGTCATGATAGCTGGTAGTAATAGTCTTGTAACTAAGATTGATCTCCTGTCTATTCCCCCTGTCAAATACAATGGTATATCGCTAAAATATTGTAAGGAAGTAAAAAATCTTGGTCTTATCATGCCGCATAATCTTTCCTGGGACAATCACATCACAGAGATTAGCAGAAAAATGTATGGATCCATACACAGCTTAAAGCGGTTAAAGAATTTTCTGCCACAACATGCCAGAGTAGCCCTTGTCACTGCTTTACTGCTCCCTTTTCTTGATTATGCGGATGTATGCTATACTGATGCCACAGAGGAGCAACTAAACAAGCTAGAACGTTTACTTAATCTGTGCATCCGCTACATCTATGGTCTGCGCAAGTATGACCATGTGTCTAACTTTAGATCTGAACTCAAATGGCTAAACATTCGCTACAGACGTAATGCACATACAGTATGTCTGCTTTATAATATTCTTTTTCATCCGATAGCCCCAACTTATCTTAAAGAACGTTTTACTTTCTCTTCTTCGCGTGGTCGGCCGCAGCGTTCCTTTCAACATCTCGAGCTCATAATCCCACAACACAAATCTGCTTGTTACTCTGATTCATTTACTGTTACAGCCATACGTCTATGGAATAGCTTACCTCCTGAAATTCGTCAGGCATCGTCAATTTGTGTATTTAAAACTAAGGTATATAACCATTATCTCGCACTCCAAAATAAAGACAATAACTGAGCAAAAATATAGTAACTCCATTGTCATATGAATATGTATATATAGGTATATAATATAGTGTAATTATATATTTTAATATAAATGTATTATTAATATTCATGGTAAAGATAGGTAATATATATTTATGAGTCTTAGTTTATTAACGTGTAAAAATATAATACTTTGTATATTTAAGCTGCCTTGTACTGCCACATAAATTTTCCATGTTACACCCAGGTTAACTGGAAGATAATGCTCTCTAGCATTAAGTTCGCCTATGTACCTACATTTGTTGTTTGTGCAATAAAGCATTTTCTATCTATCTATCTATCTATGCTCCTAAAAAATCTTTGACCGTTCAGGATTGATTATTGTTTTCTGATTATCAAGTAGGTATGGTTATTTAGAAAATACATTTATTCAGGACAATAAACAACTCTACATTACAATGCAATAACGATTGTCACTTTTCTTTTCTTCACTTCATTGTTCACTTTCTTCACTTACGTTTCTGTAAAACGTGAGCTAATAACTATAAATTAGTGTTACACTGCAAAAGCACAGATAATAATACCTATCTACAAAATACTAGTAAAAACCAATAACTACCTATTTTAACTATAACACGAAATTACCCAGTAAACTGAGCATTTCCGTTTTGTCAGCAGCAATAATTAAATAACTTATGAGCGAAGGTTGTGTAAAGTAAAGAGGCCCTCTCTAACACACTTCTAAACTACATACCCTAAATCCCAACACCCAAAACAAAGGGAACCAAATGAACAGGGATCCAGCCAGGCATAATTAGGCACACCTAATTACCTACAGCCAAGGCCTACCTATATATCTACCAAAGATTATTAAACCTCTGAACTGATAATACCTACTACTAACAAAACTACAGTCACCAATAATATGGTATTTGTAGTGTAAGCTCCGCCAATCATAGCTCAGAGGTAGTTCGACATTAGGCCAAATTAACTTGACCTGCTATAGTCAATTGATTAATAACAAGAGTTCACTGACCTATCAGGACAGATTATTTTAGACCATAGAGTATACCTAATTATGTAGGTACTAACTGCCCCCGACAAGGACCGGTGACTTTTTTTTTATCTATCCACTATACATATAGGTACACACACCCACACTCACAAATCAACAGCCGGAAGACGTCTACTGCTGAACAGAGGGGGTCTATCCCCATAAAACGTCACTTTGGACGCTTATCTAGGGGGGGGTTTGCCATAATCACCACGCTTGGCAGGCGGCTTAGTGATCGTAGTACTAATGAAGACCCAAGAGAATAGTGCTTATTCTGACGCCCCCCCCACACACGTGCAACTTTATTGATCAACCTTTGTGATTGATCAATTTTATTAATCGTGTAGGGTTAGTATTGAGCAATGTTTTCGGTTGTTTTTCGGTGTACTGTATGAAAAAAACATTGACGGAAGTAGACTCGTCAATATAATTGATCAATAAAATTGAACGTGTATGGGGCCTAAGCCTGCTGGATATTAAGCCGGCTCTTACGGCACCCACGGGAAGAGATGGGGTGGTCCTATTCGCACACCGGGACCTCACACCGCACTCAATATCAATATCGGACATATTATAGGGCTCCATTAGTTGCTTACTTCATGCAAGGTACCCTTAACCCTTTGCCGGCAGTGGCTGCATCGTTAATAATTCCCCACGGGCTGTAAAGCAAGCTGGTAAATAAAATAATGTTTGGAGATCCAAGGGATCTGGGATCGTGGGCAACTTTTAGGGGTGGCAGCTGGACCAAATCATGAGGAAAGTCTTATTTCCTTCCCGTATAGACACCTAGTACGTAGTAGTAGGTTACCAGCTAGCTCTAGCCCTCGTTTTAAAAATAGCCCCGTTACCAGACTACCTACAACTATTTGGAGCATGGCAGCACACACCACAGTCATATACTTAGTGGTCACCCTTCGATCGAAGTGGTCACCTATCCGAGTCCAGTACCTACCCACTAACCACAGCGAATTTGCCGATTTGTTACTGGAACAAGTAGGTATAGTAACCTATAGCTACTTAGGTATTTTCTTTTTCTTCGACTATATAGGTATAGGATGACTAAGTACAATCTTAAAGATGCGCAAGCAGACGCATTGACTCATCTTGACGCTTTGGCACCCTTGTGCCTTACTAATGAATTTTCCCTAAACAAAACTCAGAGACACAGCCCTAGATGTAAAGAGCCGGTCATTAAATCTTTACAAGTCACCTTGGCCTAGTTCTCGAGTCGGATTTCCGGTTCTTGTAACTTTAGGGAAGTAACTGCCCCTGAAACTGTGGCTTCTTTCGTAGTAACTTTTGTTTTAGCTGTGGTGTTTCACGTATAGTAAAGTATGGTTGAAGCTGTGGTTTGCAAACTGCTAGCAATGTTGTCTCTAGGTCAACTGCAGGTGGGAGCAGGATTTACGAACTGCCGCTGGCCAAGTTTGGGTCTTAAATAAGTTTAAAAGCCGTTCGTAGACCTGGGGAAGCGAAGTTTCGAAGTTTGACGAATTATGATTTTAAATTGATGAAGAACATAAAAGGGAGTAAAAGTAACCAAAACTCGCATCCTCAGAGTTTCAGCAGGTACCGCTCACGCCTTCTTTGTATTAAGGTAGGTTATAGCTTTAAGTATTCGACATCTCAAAAAAGTTAACATTGAGAATTCTTTTAAGTTGTATGAAAAATTGACTTTTTCCCATTGACATTATATTTATATATTACTTGGAAATGTATGTTTTTTCCTACTTATTTATGCTATACTTCCTCTGCGTACCTCGGGGCTATGCTTGCTGTAAATTATAATATGGTTTATTTGGGCAACCCAAAGTAGGTGTACCTACCTTTATGGCGTGCCAACTTTCTTGGCGTGTGCGAATCTGTATCATACATTAGGCATGTACCTACCTACTCTTTATAGAGACTATATACTTTACTAGGCGTAGGACATTTCTGAAGAGATGGTCTCTGGATAGGTAGGCTTATAACATCAGGCGAATTCATTGAAATCTAAATACTAAGGCACTATTGGGTATTTAGACGCAGCGTAGGCCGGCCCTCACTAGGTGGACTGACAATCTGGTGAAAGCCGTGGGGAGCCGATGGATGCAGGAGGCTAGCAGCAGCTCAAAGTGGTGCTCTCTGGGGGAGGCCTATAGGTACATTCAGCAGTGAAGATACGCCTCCCCCATAAAACGCCATTTTGGACGCTTATCATAAGAGAGAATTTGCCATAATCATCAAGTTTGGCAGGCGGCTTGGTGATCGCAGAAGATTTCCTACCAAGGAAAATGCTGCTGGCCATTCCCTAGATATTCCCTTAGCCGGCTCCCAAACCGGGACCACATGACACGGTGATACAATACATAATAACGCAAGCTTTAAAATGCAAGAAATTAATTTATTTTAGGTACTATCTACCTACAAAACAGCTTACGGTGACGGACATAAAAGACGTCCAGCAGTAAAACCACCCATGACGCCCTAGCTCGTAATTACACCCTCTCTTCTGACTTTCAAATAGGATCGTTTTATGTGGAATGTTAATAGGACGTTAATTTTATTGGTATCCTTGAATGAAACGTGTAATTTTATCAAGGATAACCACACACTTTATTAAAGGTTTGGTGCTTTGCCTTGAATCAGGCAGTTACGCTAATAAACCGTGGGTTAACATGCAGGAGTAGATATTTATTTTAATCTACAATTTGAATAGTCGTGGTTAATTACCTAGGTATAGAGTAAGTGGATACGGTGAATAGCTTTGCAAAAGTGCGCAAAAGTATTCGATCATGTTACTTATCCATCGATTTACTGGTGCGTGACCACAGTGCGTGACCTTGAGCAAATAATCTGATTTAGTCAATATGAGTAACAGAACTGGCTAAATACAACTATATACTAACGCATGGAGCCAAAACAAAAACATAATACGTTCTATCTTGACATTGACACTAATTTTGACAGTTGACAGTGGCATTACTTTGACACGTTTGTAAGAAGCGATTTTTTTTTTTCTTTTATATTTTGGCTCTACACATAGTGTATTTAGCCAGTGTCAAGTATTGTAATTTTTCATAATCATAGAATATTTCACGTAAAGTCAAGTCTTAGTCACAGTCTGCGTAGTCATAGTCCAGTCTAAGTCAGGTAGTCTCAGTCCAGTCTAATTCATGCCCTAGTAAAGTGGTGGCAACTTTACTAGAAGCTTCTATGGAATTTTGGAAGCAACACGAAAAACACGTTTCACCACATTATATCACTTGCCCACACTCATGCTCGTAATTCAGCACTTAATGCGTAAAACGCCACCGATTTTAATCATTAACACTGGAAAAAGCACGAGTTTTGAAAAATAATACAATGCAACGACGTGAACTTTTCCGCGTTCCCGCCAAAACTCCAAGAAGCGACTTTTTTTTTTTTTTTTTTTCTTATATTTTGGCTCCACACATAGTGTATTTAGCCAGTGTCAAGTATTGTAGTTTTTCATCGTATTATGAAATATTTCATGTAAAGTCAAGTCTTAGTCACAGTCAGTCAGGGTAGTCATAATCCAGTCTAAGTCATGCCCTAGTAAAGTAGTGGCAACTTTACTAGAGGCTTCTATGGAATTTTGGAAGCAACACGAAAAACCACGTTTCACTACATTATATCACTTGCCCACACTTATACTCGTAATTCAGCACTTAAAGCGTAAAATGCCACTAATTTTAAACATTAACACTAGAAAAAGCATAAGTTTTGTGAAATAATACAATGCAACGACGTGAACTTTTTCACGTTCCCGCCAAAACTTCAAGAAGCGATTTTTTTTTTTTTTCTTATAGTTTGGCTCCACACATAGTGTATTTAGCCAGTGTCAAGTATTGTAGTTTTTCATCGTATTAGAAATATTTCATATAAAGTCAAGTCTTAGTCACAGTCAGTCAGGGTAGTCATAGTCCAGTCTAAGTCAGGTAGTCATAATCCAGTCTAAGTCATGCCCTAGTAAAGTAGTGGCAATTTTACTAGAGGCTTCTATGGAATTTTGGAAGCAACACGAAAAACCACGTTTCACTACATTATATCACTTGCCCACACTTATACTCGTAATTCAGCACTCAATGCGTAAAATGCCACTAATTTTAAACATTAACACTAGAAAAAGCATAAGTTTTGTGAAATAATACAATGCAACGACGTGAACTTTTTCACGTTCCCGCCAAAACTCAAGAAGCGATTTGCTTGCTTGGACAAGCTTGGGAGACCGGAAAGTACAACCAAAATATCGTTACAGCCCGTATTGTACAGCCAGGAATGAACAGCCCGGAATTGGTGTACATGGCTTCGAAATATTGGGCTCTGCAATACGTGTCGTACAATATTAGCTGTGCAATGTTGATACAGGCAATATTGCACGACCCGGAATGTACAGCCCAGATTCCGTGTACATGGCTTCGAATTGCTGGCTTGTGCAATACAGGTCGTACAATGCTAGCCGCGAAATATCGGCACGGACAGATAATGTACAGCTTGGAATTTACGGCCCGGAGTTCGAAGCCTAATAATAATCGATTTTACGCTTCAGGTGTAGTATCCGAGCACCCTGACCCCACGTGGTCCGACTCTGTCATACCCATATTTACTAGGTGGTAGGACTTTTCTGCAAAGTTCGTCTAGGTAGGTACCACCGCTTTGCCAGTTATTCTGCCGCCAAGCAGTAGTGTGCAAGCACTACTGTGTTCCGGTTTGAAGGGCATTGTAGCTAGTGAAATTACTGGGCAAATGAGACTTTATGATCTGATCACTCAGTCTAGTAATCTGATTACTAGATTGGGTGATGTCTCAGGATGGGTGCGCAGTGCAGTGTCACGCGGAACTTTATTGTTTTAAAGTTCCGGGTTACACTGCAACTGTTATGGGCGGCCGTGTCACTTAACATCAGGTGAACGACTAGCTCGTCACGTCATTTGTAAAAAAACACCCAAATTTGTTTAAAAGACAACATGAAGTTATAAAACGAAGTCGAAATGTTCATGAGCTATATGTTCCTATACAAAGACTCCAGTTGAATAGTCAAAATGTAAATTGTATGGCAATCAGAGTATTTAATAAATTACCTGACACTTTCAAAGTATATGACATAAATGAATTTAAGAAAAAAATATTTGACTTCCTACTGGATAAATGCTACTATTCTGTAAAAGACTTTTTAAATGACGCTTCAATTAGTACTTATAGATATAGATTAGTTTGACCAATTCAATGTATTTAATTTGTATTTAATGTGTTCAATGTATTTTATGTTTTTTAAATAATAACTCAATGTTCAAAAATGATAAATATAATTTCTTAATCTCATTATTATCTCATTTAATAAATTAGATCCAATTACGAATATTTGTACGCCTGTACCTATGGGCAGAATTTTGTTGGAAGAATTATGTGCTAATCCATCTTTGCAATATTGTAACCCAAAATTCTTACAAATAAATTATTTCATTTCATTTCATTTCATTTTCATTTCATTCAATAACAAAAAAAAAAAAAAAAAAAAAAAAAAAAAACCCCCCTTGGTGTAATTTAAAAATGCAGAGCCAGAAGCTCGCAAGGAGGTCTTGAGCAAAACGAGCGCACTGTGTAGCGCAGGGACGATGATGCGAGAGTTCTGGCGAGAGCCCGCTTAGAAATTCTGCTAATTTTTAAAGTTGATCAATTATTTTAAGGCTGGGGACAATAAATATTGTTTGAATGTTGTCCCCTCAAAGCAAACGACGTTTTGACTTTTACATTTCAATATACCATGTACAGGGATTCCGGGCTGTACATTCCTGGCCGTGCATTGTCACCCAGGACCGATTTTGCACAGCCAATATTGTACGGCCAGAAACGTATAGCCCGAAATCGGTGTATATGGCTTCGAAATATCGGGCTGTGCAATACGGGTCGTTCAATATTGGGTGTGAAATGTTGGTTCAGGCAATATTGCAAGACCCGGAATGTACAGCCTGGAATCCGTGTACATGGCTTCGAATTGCTGGGTTGTGCAATACAGGTCGTAAAATACTGGCTGTGCATTATTTGGACGTGCATTCCGGGCTGTACAATATAGTGACTCCACAAACTTTGTTCAATTTCGACCGGGGAACCTGAAAAGTGAAAAGGCGCGCTTTTAAACAAATATTTTTAAAAAACCCAAAATTATTGTAAA
Organism: Ennomos quercinarius; assembly: GCA_910589525.2. Lineage (NCBI taxonomy): Eukaryota > Metazoa > Arthropoda > Insecta > Lepidoptera > Geometridae > Ennomos > Ennomos quercinarius. The sequence goes on from OU342496.1 coordinate 1,049,746, forward strand.
TTTGTATATTTTTCGTGTATATAGTCTTGTATATATTTGTAAATAGAGCACAACCTTAGAGAGGGCCCAAGGATGGGCAAAAAACGTAAAAGAAAAGGAGATGACTCTCCACCTGATGAGCAGCAGCAGCGGCAGGTCTCATCCTTCGAGTCTTGCGATTCCGACTCGGACTCTCTGAAGTCGATCGCTGTAGAAACACCAAAAGCTAAAAACAAGGATAAGTATGACATCTTTAAGGTACGTGGATACTCGCGTAAGTACCCTGAAGACTCGAAAAAGACCGAGTTTATTGTGTTTCTTTCGCACGTGGAAGAAAACATTACTTTCAGCGACAAGGATCGTATGGCACTGTCCAAGGGTTTGCGGGAGCATGGTGTTTCAGGCGTCATGCACCTCAAGTCTATAAACAAGTACAAAGTAGGTATAACCTTCGATTTACCTAACAACGCCAACATGTTTCTGCAAAATAAAAAGTTACTGGAGCAACTGTCCCTGAAGGCAAATATACCGGCTGGAGACACCGAAGTGACGGGTGTACTCACCTCGGTGCCGACCGACATGTCTAATAAGCAGATATTCTCACTAATCGGAAGCTCTAAGAATGTTATACAGGTCAGGCGCTTTATGCGCAGAGTTAGAGTTGACGGTGGCGCTGCTGGCGCGTCCTTCGTACCCACGCAGGCAGTCGCAGTTACATTTGCGTCTACCAACCTTCCCGAGTACGTTTATCTTGACTCATGGCGTCATGAGGTGAAAATGTACATACCTCCCGTAAAACAGTGTCTGAAATGTATGTCTTACGGCCACATAGCCAAATTCTGTAGGAACACCGAGGTATGCTCAGTCTGCTCAGAAAACCACAATTTCAAAACATGTCAAGTTGACTCCAAAAATGCTAAGTGTGTCAATTGCAAAGGTAATCACATAGCCATTTCATCAGCATGTCCCATGAAAAAACAAAAAGTCGAAGAAAACAAGATTAAGTCCCGAAATGCTACCTTCTCAGATTTGTTTGATTCAAAGTCATTCCCAGCACTAGCAGCACGAACACTTGATGTTCAAGTAAACAACCTTATGAAATCAGAAACATTTATTAACATTCTAATTGAAACAATAACCAAAATTATCAGTAACAAAGATGTACCTATAAACTCAGGGTCTATTCGAGAGACTCTTAAAAAAACCCTCAGTAATAAATTACCTCCTACTTCCTCATAATGGATCAGTTAAATATTATACAGTGGAACGCACAAAGTCTAAATAGTAACAAGCATATATTTATTAACTACCTCTACACAAATAATATACATATTGCGATCATTTCAGAAACATGGTTTAAAGCTAACCAACATTTTAAAATTAAAAATTACAACATTGAACGTAATGATTGTGGAAATAGCCATAATGGAGTGGCCATAATCATTCATAAAAGCATCACATATTCAAATATCAACACATACTTTGATGATTCGATACAAAATATCTGTGTCAAAATCACAGTAAATAAACAGGATTTATGTATTGTCAGTTTTTATAGTCCTACTAATTGTAACCCAGCTTTTAAATAAAGCTAAATTTGATACATTGGTAAAATCGATTCCTAGTCCTTTCATATTCGCAGGGGATTTCAATGCCCATCACACCTCTTGGGGTTGCGGTTCTGACTCTCCCCGTGGAAGGGAGGTGTTGGAAGTCATCGATGACAACAATTTAGTCTTGCTTAATGATGGTCAAGCAACAACAGTTGGTTCATTAACGTGGCGTCCAAACGCACTTGATTTGTCGTTGGTTTCCCCATCACTGGCTCTTCATTGTGAATGGTCCGTTCTTGATACTCCTCTTGGTACTAGTTACCACCTTCCTGTAATCATTAAAGTATTGCTTAGTAATAATAATGTAAATTCAGATGGAAACTACTGTAATGGCAAACACTTGCCCATCTACCCAAATTATAAACAGGTAGATTGGAAAGTGTTTAGTAGCTGTGTAGATGCATTATTGAATGATTTTGAATTGAATCTTTGGAGTCCTCAGGACGCATATTTGCTATTTTGTAAAATATTACAATCAGCAGCAAAATCCGCTTCGAATTTAAATAGTAGTTGTTCTCACAACATTAATCAATCCTGTCATAGGAATCTCGGTAAAAAACCTCACCTTCCATGGTGGAACCAAAAGTGCTCAGAAGCTGTTCTAAAATTCAAAGAAGCATATCTTAAGTTTAAGTACAACCCAACAGAAACCAACTACTTGGAATTTAAAAGACTTCGAGCTCTCAAAAAACTTATTATAAAAATAGAAAGACAGAACAGTTGGAAATCTCTCTGCGAAACTTTTAATCGTTGTACTCCTATGTCCATTGTATGGAAATTTATGCGTAAATTTAATAAAACATATGTTTCTAGCAATAATGCAGATGATTCCTGGATTTTAGATTTTCTACAGATGTATACCCCAGATTTTGTATCAAATGGTCTCAACACATCATATAGTAGCACTGGCAATATAAACTCCAGTAATAGTTACTTCCTTAGTCCATTTTCTATCAATGAATTAATATCTGCTGTCACATCTAGAAGAGATACTGCCTTTGGTCTTGATGGTATACCATATTCTTTTTTTAAAAATTTCAGCAGTAAGAGTATGGAAATCTTCCTAAAAATACTGAACTTACTCTGGGAAAACAATAATATACCCCACGATTGGAAAGTAGATTGTCTGGTACCAATTTTAAAACCTAACAAACCAAAATTGTGTCCTGATTCCTATCGCCCTATAGCGCTTACTTCATGTGTTGGAAAAATATTTGAACAATTGTTAAAGCAGCGTTTGGAGTTCTATATAGAACAAAATAAAATTTTACCTTCAAACCAATTTGGTTTCCGTAGAAATCGTTCAGCTAGGGAGAGTATCTGTCAGTTACAACTTGATATCCATAATGCTTTAGATGCACATAATCATCTCCTTGCTGTTTTCTTCGACATCACAGGGGCCTTTAATAGTGTGAATATTGATATACTTTGTCAGGAATTGTTGTTAACAGGAATACCTGGAAAGATTATACACTGGATTAAAATTTTTTTAAGTAGTTGTGAAGTCTTTGTTAAATATAATAGGCATCTATATGGTCCTAGACTTTCAACAAAAGGAGTTTGTCAAGGCGGCATTTTATCGCCATTAATTTTCATATTGTACATACGTCGTTTAAATATAATATTAGGCTCAAAAGTGAAAAATTTGCAGTTTGCAGATGACCTAGTTGTTTATGCATCAGGAAATAATATAAATCAACTGGTTGAAATTGTTAATGATGCATTGGCAAATCTCAATAATTATTTTTCTTACCTTGAACTTGATGTTAATCCTTCAAAGTCAAAGGTTGTTCTCTTTGGGAAAAGGTGTCCCAATATGCCTGTTGTTCATTATAAAGGTTCTTCTTTACCTGTTTCACTTGATGTTAAATTCTTGGGAGTATTGTTCTCCCACAATTTATCCTGGAACAATTATTTAAAACATTTAATAAACAAAGCTAACAAAGCTTTTAATGTATTAAAATCTTTGTCTGGTACATACTGGGGTGCAGACCCACAAATTCTACTATTATTGTACAAATCATTAGTTCGTAGTCATTTTGAATATGGTTTTTTATGCTTTGCTGCAGATGATAAAATTGTAAATAGTCTAGATGCTTTTCAAAACAAATGCATGCGAATAATAACAGGGGCATTTAGAAGCACACCTATAAATGCAATGCAGATTGAATGCAGTCTGCCCCCCATGACCATTCGTTTTAGGTATCTTAAAGAAAGATTTCTCCTTAAACTCTACAGTGTCTCTAACAATAGTCTTATAACTAATCTGTCTAATACATTAACCCAATCCACTGTTAAACCGTTTTATATGCTACAGGGATATGAAGGTTTCTTAGATTTTCTTCAAAATCTAAATATCTATCAATCAAACCATATTTTGCCTTGTTATGAAGGATCTTTTATTAGCAAATTTCCAGCAATGAATATAGTCATAAACAAAAAACTGTCAATAAAAGAAGAAGTATATACAATGTTGGCAGAGTGGACAGGTCACAAATTTGTTTACACAGATGGGTCGAAAAATGATAATGCTGTGTCTTACGCAATATTTGAACCCTCATTGAACATTGCTGTGGGATATAGAATTGATAAACATGCTAGCATTTTTACTGCTGAAGCTGTTGCTATTTTGAGTGCTTTGAAGCACATCAAAAACAAAAATCAGGGACACACAAGATGGGTTGTTGTTAGTGATAGCATGAGTGTGTTGAAAAACTTGGCAAATAACAAATTACATGCTAACACTAATTACATTATTTACTTTATAAAACAGTTATGGGTGGAATTATCTGATTCAAACATACAAGTCAGCTTTGCGTGGGTACCTTCACACATAGGTGTTGATGGCAATGAAAAAGCTGACTATTTAGCCAGCACTATAGTTAAATTTTCAGATGTTATTTCCAGGTATGCCAATGATGCAGATGTTTCATTGCCATACACAGATATTGTAAGCCTCCTAAAACAAAGGATGGTTCAACTATGGGGGAAACATTCGTACCATTGTACACAAGTTGAAAACAAAGGTTCTTGGTATGCCGCTTTAGATGTTCAGATAAATTCAAAGCCATGGTTCTGCAAGGCCGGTACTTTTTTAAACAGAAAGTTTTATTCAACTGTTTGTCGTATGCGTTTTGGTCACTGTCGTTTGAACTTTCATCTCCATCGCCTTCGAATGGTGAATTCCCCATATTGTGACTATTGTCAGTCCTCGAATATCCAATCCTTAGATCACATTTTCTTTGAGTGTTCATCTTTCAGCATTCAGCGCCTTGTGTTGATAGACGAACTTCTACAAATCTATGATAAACCTGAACTGGTCCCGCGGTGCATTCAGGAGTTGCTTGAGAATGCCTCTGTTTTTACCTATTTGTATAAATTTATATTGTGTACTGTAAATGAGATTTAGAATAAGATATAAAATGATAATTTTATTATTACAATACATATTACAATGGTTTTTTTATAAAGTTTTTTTTTGTGTGTAAATATGTAAATGTAAATAAAGGTATTTGACTGACAGTCTGACACTGGCAGTCTGTCTGTCAGTGTCGGAGTGATGAAGTAAACGTCAACAATTGACGCTTGAAGTTATAAGGTACCTACTAATTGTAAGGGAAAAATTAAAATTGACTTTCATTATCTCGGAAATGAACAAAGGACGATGATCCTCTTACTTATGACAAAAATGATCCGGATTTGACTATGAAATAAATAAAACGAATGAAATTAATATCCTAACTATGACGAAAGAAGTAAATCCTACGAAAGACTAGGCGGTATGGTCTCATGACTTTAGCCTGCCCAATAGGGCGAACAAAAAAAAAAAAAAAAATCAATTTCGACCTCCATTCATCCTTCCCGTAGTAAATTTTGCGATTTTAGCTCCTTTTTCAACAAAAATCCCTGAAAGCATTTACGTGAAAACCTCTAAATAGGTTAAATAAGTGTTTTTATTTGATATTACTAGTGTAGTGTATTAGAAATGGCGTTGAAATCGTCACCGGGCGTTTTAGGAGTGCTCTCTCGGTTATCTCGTAATTTTTCGACTGGTAGGGCTTTGGCGTCAAAGCCTGTGACTGTCCGAGATGCCTTAAACCAGGCCATCGATGAGGAGATGGAGCGGGATGATAAGGTGTTCGTGATGGGGGAAGAAGTAGCCCAATACGATGGCGCTTACAAAGTTACCAGGTACGGCTTGGTACCGCATTATAACCTAGCCCTAATGAGCTATTTCTCGCTCTAATAACTCCAACTATTATCCTTTGGTTTCGAAACCATTACACACATTTTGATATTACACTATTTTTAGGAGTAAAAAATGGTTATGTTACATAACCAAGAAGTTTGTTGACAGTACTGGTATCTGAGGTTGTGCGAATAACAGCTGTTTATATCTCGGTTGCATTGTTTCACTGCCAAGTGCAAAGTATCCAAGTTCAAGCACAACATTCTCTTTTTGTTAACTGTCCTCATGTTTTAGAGTAATAATACATCAGTTTAATTGATTAACTGGATTGATATTCTATTGAAGCACGGCCTAGCTAATAACAGATTTTAAAATTACTAACCTAACTGAGTTGAAACTTCTTTTGACTGGCTGTTTCCTACAAAGTAGGTATTACGGATATTTTCTCATAATAGGTTTGTCAGTATTATCAACATGCAGGACTTGATTCTGTGTCTTGATTAATCATATCTTTATCAAAGAGCATGTTGAACTATGGGCATTTTACTTAGCGCTCATATGTATAAGTTAACTTTTTATAAATATTAACATATTCAGTATTAATAAAATTGACCTGGCAGTAGCTAGGTAGACATGTTCTTTAGTGGAGCCTGCCTGCTGGGTGGAGTGACAATATGAGCAGTGATGGCAGCATCTTGATGAGAAAAGCCGAAAACGGAACTAGCATGTCTTATTTTCTATTCTAACTGATATTTATTCTAGGACTAGTTTACTTCATTGTAACCTGAGCTATTCTGACACTGAAGGGAAGACAATTGTTGTTTGTACAACCAGCAGCATGCTGCGTTAAGACCACTTTGTGGCAACAGGCAACAAATACTTAAAGATTGATTCTAGTATGCAGTTTATTACTTTGTACCTTTTGTCAGGAATTTTCTATTTTATTCTAGACATTAACAGTCTCATGCTTATCTAATTATTTGACAATTTTAGGGGTCTATGGAAGAAGTATGGTGACAAGAGAGTAATTGACACTCCTATTACGGAGATTGGATTCGCTGGCATTGCTGTTGGAGCAGCCTTTGCTGGCCTCAAACCCATCTGCGAGTTTATGACATTCAACTTCTCCATGCAGGCTATTGATCATGTAAGTTGTTCTACTTATACAGGTTTTAATTTACCATGATGGAAACTTTTTTGTTTGTGCACTGTCAACCTCTTGTAAACAGCAGGAAGTCATTGGACAAAAGAAGCAAGTAGCTACTCAAAGTGGCGCTCTATGGGGGAGGCCTATGTTCAGCAGTGGACATATTCATGCTGTTGATGATAAAACTTAAAACAGTGCTCATGCAAAGTAGAAGCATTTGGGCAGCTTCAAAATTCTGACACCAGCTAGGCGATCATGTAACTTGTTGGCAACCGATAGAAACACAAAAATGTATGGATTTGACAGTTGCAGTACGCAGCTTATGTACAGAGTTACTATGGAAATTTTCAAATTTGGATTGAAATTTCTTTTGTTGCATTGCTATCAAAGTTACATGATCACCCCGCAGGGTTCCTTTTTTTTGGATTGACAAAAGGCCTTTTTTTGAAGGTTTTATTGCAGAGTTTATCATGTTATAGATTTGTATAGATGAATGCATTTATAATAACTCATCACTTCAAAAATGAAATAATAACTTGAAATATTACAGAATTGATGTAAAAATCAAAATTACCCAAAGGAGTTCATGTCACAGACATTTTAATCCTAACAAATGAGAAAATCAACAAACCTTTTATCATTGAGATAAGTTTGTGGATTGTGATAACATTGTGATTATCTGTCATACTTTCTGTGACATTGAATCTTAATATCAATAACGTTTTTATTTTCGTAATGGATCAGATAACAGTTTACTATTGAAATGATCTGATTGAATGATTCATTGTTCGAATTGTAAATTGTTATGTTTAACTGTAAGACATAAACCTTTATAGTCATTCAAGTTATACAATGAGTTAACAATTACCTTCTTGCTAACTAACATTGTGTAACAGAAGAATAGTTATTTACCCCTTACTAATAAACAGTGCATAACAGTGAAATAGCTACTCACTGTTTTGTCTTGTTTTATCTTTGCCTATTTCAAACTTGATAGAGAGAGACAAAACACAATATAAACTACTATTATTACTATTATAAGTGGTTGATAGTATCAACTTGATACATACTATTAATCATCAAAATCTATGTAGGGTTGAGCAAATGAGCTACCAGAGCCATATTCAACATGCAATATTTCCTAACATTGCACTGACAGTTGAATCAGCAGATTTTTAAGGTTATCGTCACGAAATGGTTGAGCGATATCAGAACTACAATGATTTTACTTATAAATTCTATACGATTTGTCACAATTTTCAATAGATACGTCAATGCTATGAAAAATCTAACTACTTGAATTTAGAAATTTTCAATAGGTGATCAAAAACGAAGATTGAAATCACCAGCGAATTATCAGTGCATGCCATAATGAATCGCAGTTTTGACGTCCTGGGTAGGAAATAATTGGTTACTTTTTGACTATGACCCGTCGCTCCTAGCAACCAAGAGGTTCTCCATAAAGATGGTATGAAAACTGTTTCATGGGCGAGTACGCTACAGCCAAAAATGTTTGTAATCCCTGCTATCAGCTGATTCAACTGTCAGTGCAATGTTAGTAAATATTGCATCTTGAATTTGGGTGATATATAGACCCTACAATAATAGATATTTATATTTCTATGCTGCTGCCCATTTTCTGGATATTTCCTAAGCCGGTTTTTAACGCCATCTTCGGGAAGTTCCCATTTTTTTTTTATCACCGCACAACACAACGCAAGAAAACACGACTTCCATATATGGTAGGGCATACCTCCAATCCGCTCAGTGTTTCGCTTCAACATTTATTGTGCGGATGGCAAGGAACGGAACGTCTTACGAGCATCTCTGTTATCTGAAAAATATAATCAGGGAGTTTTACATGGCAAGAGTGAACCGGTATCTTCTAGGCAAGCATGTACCATCATCGACCGCGTCGTCACTTTCCATCAGTTGAGACAGCGGTCTAATGCAAGGCTATCAAAGGTAAAAAAAGGGATGAGATAGTACTAATCCACGCCGAGACTGCGCATGAGTTCAATAAATAAATGAAGGCAAACAATTCCAGATAATAAACTCAGCAGCCAAAACGTTCTACATGTCAGCGGGCCAGATCCCCGTCCCCGTAGTGTTCCGCGGGCCCAACGGCGCCGCGGCCGGCGTGGCGGCGCAGCACTCGCAGTGCTTCGCGGCGTGGTACTCGCACTGTCCCGGCCTCAAGGTGCTCATGCCGTACTCCGCTGAGGATGCTAAAGGTACGGTAACATGAGCTATTGAGCTGGTGTTCTTGACCCTGATGATGATTCCTGAGGATTTTCGCAGCCTCCCAGGATTGTAACCATAGATCAGCGGGGTGATCACGTAACTTTGATTGCAATGCAACAGAAGAGATTTCATTCCAAATTTGATTGTATGCACATACACTGAGTGTTGAAACTGTCAAATCGATACATTTTTGTGTTTCTATTGGTTGCAATCAAGTTACATGATCGCCTAGCAGCTAGCGAAGCGTCTGATCGGTTGAGTTGGAAAACGTGGATTTAATTTCGAAACCAATGTGATTACTCGATAACCAAAATTAAATTGATACTTACAATTATTTTCAAATTATTTTATCAATAATTTTCAGTCCAGTTTCAACTAATCAGCAGTAATTTTTTATGTAAACGAATGACGTGACGTGCTAGTCGTTAGCCTGATGCTAAGCGTCACGGCTGCTCATAACAGATTGCAGTATCACTCTGAATCATGTAACTTGATTGCATGTAAATGATGAATTTCCTATACAAATTATTGTTTTGGAATAAATGAAATGAAATGAAAAGGAACACTAAATTATTTGCTTGACACTGCACTGTGGTGCGCATGTCATCCGAAGACATCACACAGACTATTACTAAGATTATTAGACTGTGTCTAGTTACGTAGTAGTTAGTACCCAAATGAAACATTTATTCCAATGTTGCAGGTCTCCTGAAGTCGGCGATCCGATGCCGCGACCCCGTGGTGATGTTAGAAGATGAGCTATTGTACGGAGTCCCATTCCCAATGTCTGATGAAGCGCTCTCCAGTGACTTTGTAGTGCCTATTGGTGAGCTTTGGACTTAATAATACTTTGACACATACATATCAACAACCGATACATAGGTCTCCCCTTAAAACGTCACTTTGGACGCTTATCATAGGGAGTTTGCCATAATCACCACGCTTGGCAGGCGGCTTGGTGATCCCAGGTTTAAATGTACCTCAGAGAATGCTGCTGCCCATTCCCTGGATATTCCCTTAGCCGACTCTTACGGCACCCACGGGAACAGATGGGGTGGTCCATTCACCACACGATGGAATATTCAACATGAAACAAATAAATTACATAAAATAATTTCTTGTTCGTAGTACGTATTATAATGGCACCGAAATGTTTTAGTACAGTTCATGTCTGTTTTCAGGCCTCTTATTCTGATTTTTGATAAACCTTAGATGGACGTCGAATTCACCCCATTTTTGTACATATTTGTATGGAAAATGGCGTGAATACAACTATCTATTAATTTCTGATCTTAATAGACCCCCCTTTTGTGTCCCAGATCACTTTGACCGTTCAATTCTACTAATTTACTATAACTTTTCGAATTCACTTGTGAACTTATCAACTTGGATAGCTTTACTTCTATCATAATTGTATGTATTTTCCAGGCAAAGCTAAAATAGAGCGCGAAGGCAAACACATAACGCTTGTATGCGCCGGCAAGGCTACCGAGACTGCGCTCAGTGCGGCCAACGAGCTCGCAGGGAAAGGTAACTATACCACCAGTACTTTACGGGTGAAATGAAACATTTTATCTGACTTTTCAGCATTTTTTTGCCTAGTTTGTGCATTGTCTAAATATACAGGAAATCATTATACTTATAACAATAGTTTAAAAAAAATACATGATTAGTGGAGATGTATTCCCGGACACTCGCAGTGCAAGACTGGTGCCGATCACGGCAATTACCTTGAATGTGTCTAGTCAATATGGTGCAGGCACAACACATGTACAGGTAAAATATCATTGGTCTCTAATACCCTGGTTATTGTGTTCCAGGTATCGAGTGTGAGGTAATCAACCTGCGATCGATCCGTCCGCTAGACTTCGAGACTATCGCTCGCTCCGTCGCCAAGACTCATCATCTCGTCACTGTAGAACAAGGGTGGCCACAATCCGGTAATACTCTTCTTTTTTTTCATGTCACACTGCGCCATCTAGCCCCAAACTAAGCATAGCTTGTACTATGGGAACCAGATAACTGATAGGATACATGGATACTTTTTGTGTTTAATACATACATAGAATACAATATAACACCCAGTCATAGAACAAACATCGATGTTCATCACACAAATGTTTGTCCTGGATGGGAATCGAACCCACAACCTATAGTTTAGTAGGTAGAGCTACTAACAACTGAGCTAACAGGCCAGTCTTACATAATTAAATGCTAGTGAAATTACTGGGCAAATGAGACTTTATGATCTGATCACTCAGTCTAGTAATCTGATTATTAGACTGGGTGATGTCTCAGGATGACGTGCGCAGTGCAGTGTCGCGCGAAACTATTGTTTTAAAGTTCCGGGTGACACTGCAACTGTTATGGGCGGCCGTGTCACTTAACATCAGGTGAACGACTAGCTCGTCACGTCATTCAATCACATAAAAAAAAAATATAATAATAATAATTTAATTACGGTGTTCGGTTTTAGTATGCGTTATTATAGTTTGTGTTTGTGTAGGTTTGCTGAGAAGAATACGAAAAGTTTGTTTTAAGAAATGTTTATTCCTCTGTGGTGTGGTGTTTGAGCAGGTCGGCTCATAACCCGGAGGCGGCGGGATCGATTCCCGCCACAGGACAAGTATTTGTACATAGGAAAAAAGTGCAAATACTCGTTTTATTTATGGGTATCGTGGGAGTACGGTCCTCTTAATTCCTGGGTCCAGGATCTATGTACGCGATCGTCGGGCGGTTGTGGGCGCTATTATTCATCATAATTTAATTCTGCTGCAAAAACCGTGATTACTTACCCAAACGCGGTGATTATATGGCAAATTCCCTTCTATAAGCCTAAGCCTGTTTTCAGCAGTAGACGTATATCGGTTATGCAATAAAAATGTATCAGTCATATACTTTATAGTAGGCATGGAGCATTTCACAAGGAGCAGGTGAAAAATCATATGATTTTACTTTTCATAAATCTCTCTGCTACTTTTTGTTACACACTGTGCTACTAATATCTGTGTGAAAATCACACTTAATGAATCGTGGCTTCGGATTTCATAATACGAGAGTAAAATAGCGGTAAACATTAAAACATATAGTTTTTTTATGCTTCAGTAAACAAACCTGAGACCTTTAGATCTTATTAACACCGGGTGAGATGTAGCGGTGAACTTTGATCTAGAGAGTACTGTTAGATTTCTTAGTGATCACGTGTAGCAGGTCGCAACTTTGCTAGGTTCCTCCTAAATCACATCTCAGTTTCATTTCATAAAGCACCGCCAATCACCACAATTTCATTAGGCATATGAAAAATCACAGGGACAAAAATAAATCATATGAAGAAACGATAATGATTTTAAAGGAGCAATCATTTCCATGGCTACCCCATAGCACGATGAGCGTGGCACTAACCCGCCCCCCGCCCGCAGGTGTCGGCGCGGAGATCTGCGCGCGCGCGATGGAGTCGGCGACGTTCTTCGAGCTGGACGCGCCGGCGTGGCGCGTGACGGGCGCGGACGTGCCGATGCCGTACGCGCGCGGGCTCGAGCTGCTCGCGCTCCCGCGCGCGCCCCACGTGCTGCGCGCCGCCGCCGCCGTGCTGGGGGACAAGTGCGTCGCGGCTGCACGATACTATACCTTACTACCCGTGGAGTTATTTTTGAAATCGGATGTGTGGTTGCGGAGATTACCCCGTTCGTACTATGCTAATTTTAATTCCTTGTATATCGATTATTGCCGGGTAATCTCGGCGTATGAATAGGACCGCCTCATCTCTTTCCGTGGGTGCCGTGAGAGACGACTAGGAGTTGGATCATCCATCGATATCCAAGGAATGAGCAGCGATCGACTTGTACTCGAGAGATGCTCGCGGAACTATTGATATAGACACTCTCCCTCCGTTAAGTTTAATCTTTCCATCCTGTAGTAGAAGTCGCACATTTTTTTAATGAACATGTTGCAATTTTTTTATTTTTGTTTCAGATTAAGCGCAGCACTAAGCCAGTAACACCGAATCTCTAGGTACCGAGTACCTTCCGTGCTTCGATTACAATAATTAATGTAAATAATTTATTTATTTTTACAATTTACAACTTTTTTCCATTATGTCGCAGGTCATCGCTCGCTGTGTATTTATTATTATGTAATAAATTAAAAGTTGTTAGATATATTTTTGTTATTTAATTTAGCGCCATCTATGTTGGTTTGTTAGCAATTTCGTAAATCGGTAAGGTAATAATAATGAACTTTGTCAAAAACACAATTTTACATTGCTAACTATACCTAAAAAGCATTATGTAAAGAGTGTAAACTCAAGGCAGGTATATTAAAATGTGGGTTACTTGTAAAATAGTAGTTAGCACACCTATCTTGCTTCATCTTATAAGAACTCTTAGTGTATTTTACAAGGATAACAACTAGATGGCGCGGCTTGTCAATCTATAGTTATTTTCCCCTTTCAACGTACAGAATGGAAAGTTGAACGTCAGCTGATTTTCGTCAAAGGCTAATAAAACCTACACATAACAATAATGAAAATAGTTGTAATATGCCGCCAACATATAAGAAAGAAATATGTAAAACACGGTCACATTGTCTCTGGGCCTCGCTGAAATGCAATGCCGTCAACGCTAGGGATAGTGCGACCGTGATAGTAAACTGGATTCAAAGGGCCTCTTGGTATTAGCTTCGACCCCACCAATGCCTTCAAAGTGTCCGAGCTAGACCCGAGAATTTAAATTAAATAAATAATGAGAAAAACTACAGTTCAAATAAAATCACTAGATGTTATAGGTAGCTTCACTGAAGCTTTAAATTAGAAGATTCTTCATTAGTAATTATGTTCTTCCTACTTTGTCTACATATTTAAATTCTTTGTGGCCATTTTGACTCCGAATCAAAAAATTTTGGCTCATACATCCGTTGACATAATTGAAAATAAGTATACAATTTCTTCAAGCACGAGCTGCATATATTTTTCATACTATATCAAAATGATTTTACCCGACTTTCTCTAATAAAGATTAGTTCTCAACACGTAGCGCTGCGCATACATACCCCACGTTCCGTCCCGTCCTACACAGTATAGTACCGCGCCGTGTCCGCTGACAGCTTGATGGATCGCGGCTACCGGCCGGTACTTCCACTGGCTATTGTACATTTGGGACTACCTAACTACAGCGATTTTTCTGGTAAACGTATAGAATTACATAGGACCCCGCAAACTCTGTAGGGTTATGAATTTTATTTTATTTTATTTTGAGATTTTAAGCCATCTTACAGCTAGGTACAAGTATAGAGAAATGAACATATAAAGGCCAATTGCAAGTTTCCATAGATGGGTAATAAAAATAATAATTAAGTGGGTGCACTTACAAAACCGGACGCACACACCCAAAAAAAATCAACCCTAATTATGTAAGTAGGTATAGAAGATACCTACCAAAAAATTAAAATACACCATTAATGACCATCCTATTTACTAAAAAATACACTGCTCATCAGCTTCTTCAGCTGATATATATCTTTTTCAATTATGATATACAGCACTCACATGAACAGCTGGAAGACGCTGCTGAGCACAGGCCACTTTGGACGTTTATCTATAATCTTTGCTATAATCACCACGCTTAGCACGCGTCTTGGTGATTACCGAAGATTTACTCGATGTACCTAGGAGAATGCTGCCCATTCATCGGACTACAAGGCGCACAGAAACTCTGTATTCTTATATCGTTAATACTCCTACAGCCCGCACTAAGCGTTTCGCATCAAACTTTATAGTGCGTACAGCAAATGAGTGGAATACTTTGCCGCTGTCCTTGTTTCCAGCTAACTATAAACTGGGAGTCTTCAAGTCAGGAGTGAACAGGTATCTTCTAGGCAAGCATGCATCACCGTAGGCCGCTACATCACTTACCATCAGATGAGACAGTGGTCAAATACTATGCCAATAAATTATACAAAAATAACCTTTATAGCCGGCTCTTACGGCACCTACTGGAAGAGATGGGGTGGTCATTTCCTTTAGGCTAGTTTTACCGCTTTTCAAGTCGAAATCAAACGTACTACGTATCGTATTTAGAAAATGGAAATACGCAGCATCCTTCGTGTATAATTTTAACGTAGTCTTATTCGTCACTTACCTACCAAACAGCCGAAATGTAGTCAAACGTTTTTGATATAAAAAATCAGCTCAAAATTATTAGTCAATCGCTTCCTAGTTTAAACGTAGTATCCGTGGTAGATCTATTAAAAAAATACTGATTACCTCTTATTCTGATTATCTTTCTGTGTAAGTAAAAATTAGAAAATCTTGAGTTTATGGTAGAGTCCGTTTGACTTGTTCTCCTAGCTATACCTATAAATTTCGTGCACCTCATCATATTATTAAATATCACGTTTCATCTCAATTTAACCCGTAAAAAAATAGCTCTAACGAAAATGTCAATCTTGAGTATGTACCAACGGCTCCCTGCAAGGGATAATTCGTATAGGAGGTGATCCATCAAGCCGCGAGGACAGTGAAGGACAGATTTTGGTGAATGGCGCACGTGGTGCTGTAATAAAAATGGATTTTGAGGGTAGAATTAGGAGAATTTGAAGCTGGGAATATTTGAACGAAGCTGCTTATTTTCAATTTCAAAAGGATAATATTTTATCGTTAAATGTAATAGGTACCTATATACACTTCAGTTTTGGACTCTGGCGCCTACCATCACCTCTTAGTAAAGCGAATCGCTCCAGATTGCATGGCCCCTGGACTTTTAAACAAACATACCCAACAGTGTAGTATGGGTACATAATGCTTAGATGCAGCTTGCAGGCACTAAAGCTTTTTTGAGGGTGGTTATAGGCAAAGCTTTTGGCTAAGTATTTACTTTAATAGTAATGAGTAGGTACCTATAGCTTTTGATGTTGAATCTACCTTTTTCAATTATTTATTTTAGCTTCTCAATAAAATTTGGAAAAAATTAGAATGGGCTTCTCGACTGATCTTAAGTAATGACGTGGTGTACGATGGTGCATGCGTTTCTAGTGATAGTTAGGTTAGGGCCTGTGCGAAATTATCTTATTATGAAGTAGGTAGGCCCGTAATCTTCGATTAGCCGCCCAATTATGTCTACCTCCAAGACGGCATATTATGTCACATATGATATCAAAACGTCTCAACTAAATAGACTTTTTAGTCTATGTAGTTGAGACGTTTACTCTGCCTTTAAACCCGCCTCTCCCAACAGAGTTCCAAAGTAGATCCATCACAAGTTGTCGGCTAACTTTAGACGGCGTGCGCTGACATTGGAAACTGTCGGAAACTTTGTACAACCGTTTAGTAATATTGTAATAAAAATTACATGTAGGTATTGTTTAGGAAAATAAGAAACTTTAGTTAAAACTGCTTATAACTTTTAGCTGAACGGAGAATAAAACGATATATTGTGTATTTTTAAAATAGCCTGACTTTACTAATACTAGTCCTATGTAGTTGCGAAGATCGCTGGTAGGACGCACCCTGTTGCATTCTTCGCAACCAAGTACATAGAACTCCCTAAACTCCTGGACTCCGACTACCATTGAATTTGATTGCTCGGTTGATGTGGCCGCCAAATTACGATTCCTAGATGTGTTTTCACCAACTCAGACATCACATTACATCGGGAAGTGACATAACGTACTACGTATGGTCAAACGGCACCGTATCCTCCTTAGATAAAATGGTGCCTAAATAATGATGAAATTCAAATTACTGCTGTGTCATGGAAATCCCTACTACTTAGTACCTATATAAAAGTGAAACGTCTATTTGTTTAGCTATCAAGCAAAAACGCCTTAACCAATTTCGATCAAATTTTGCACACAGATTGCTTATATGTACCCAGATACTATTTAGTCCAGAAATTTGAGTTCCCTTACGGGAACGACTTAATTAAACCAATATAAGCTCATAATGGCGTCACGTCACCCATCCCTCAGGGGTCCTTCGACTTTAAAGATTTAAACACCCAATTTGAGTAGAGGGTTGTAATTCAATAGAGAGGCCGATAAGCCATTGCATGGGTCGCTGGCTGTTTAAAATTGTGGGTTTCGTGACAAATGAGGGTTGGATTTTGAAGAAGAGCTAGGTATCAGATCTGAAGGGGGGCCTGAAGAAATTTCTTAGTTAGGTATATGAGATGGACACCACATACCTAGGTAGGTACTTATCTACTTTACTTTACTTTGCTTTTAGTAGGTATAGATATACCTACTTACTTTTTTCAAATTAATTAGATGCAGAATGTAGTAGATACTGCATTGGTACCTACTAAGATGAATACCTTGAACCGATTGAGTCCCCTAGAGAGACCGCTGCGAGGCTCAAGGGTGGTGGAGGGACGGGTTGAACGCTTTGTGAAAGATTGGCCAACACTTTTAGGAATAGACAAGGTATAGGTAGGTAGGTATTAGGTATATATTTCTATAGACAAAATAGACCGCAAAAATTTTGAAAGAAAAGGGTGTTACGCTGTTGATGTTATGCTTAGGTATGGTACCTAAGCAAAAACAACACACAATTAGGAACAAATTATGATTGGCTTTGCTAAAAAACTACTTAGGGTAGGTCGTTAGGTACAGTCTGGACTAATAATTTCAAACACTTAAATATTTGATTACTTACTTAGATACTTACCTAGAAAAGTATTAAGGAGAGCCAAAAAAAATTTCATGCAAAAATAATAGGTACCCCATTTAGTATTAATATATGTGTTATAATTATATAGATACCTACCAATATATTTATGTGTTCGTTTGTCTCGGCTAAGCCCGACTCGATGGAGATATTTGCTGTTTACACGTTTATTTGGGAGAATATTCGCGGCGGCACGGCTGCCAGTAAGTACCAACTAATATATTTTATTTAGTGTACTTAACTTTATTTTCTATTTATTATCGATTAGCATTGATACATAGTTTCGTGATGATGGTGATGTAATCTCACTTAGGCCATATTTCAAATATCTGAGTCGCAATTTGACTTCATCTCATCTAGTCCACATCTCGGAATGTTCAATTAGCAGAATGACCACGTCGCTGCCAGCCATCAACACAAAAAGTACAAGTATCAGAATTCCGTAAAAATCGATTCTGAAGCGAAGTTGTGTGATTTATCAAAACCTACCGATTGGTTATTATTAGGTACATTTTTTATGTGAACAAATAACGTGACGAGCGAGTTGCTCGCCTGATGTTAAGCGTCACGGCTGCCCATAACAGATTGCAGTGTCACTCGGAACTCTAAAGTATAAAGTTTTGCGTGACACTGCACTGCGCACGTCATCCTGAGACATCACACGGTCCAGTAATATGATTACTAGACCGTGAGATCAGATCGTAAGGTCTCATTTGCCCAGTAATTTCATTAGCTACAATGCCCTTCAAGCCGGAACACAGTAGTGCTTGCACACTGCTGCTTGGCGTCAGAATAACTAGCCAAGCGGTGGTACATACCTAGACGAATCGTGCAGAAAAGCCACTACCACTTACAACAATCCGGTGGCACTTTCCCACCTCCGTACCACCTAGGCCTGAGGCCTCACTAATGGCATGTGACAGCGGCGGTGATGGATCGGACCTACCCCTCCTCCGCACCCCTCTCACTCCTGGCTTGGGGTGGAATTAGCCGATTTTTCTGAAGCGCCCGCTTAAGCTCCTTATTTCTTAGAGAAATCCTTATTTCTTAGAGATTCTGCGATATACTTTATGTAGTAAATGAATAAAATTGGACGTCTTGAAATATTGAATATGTAGCTGGTGTCCGTGGCTTTGCAGGCATGAACTACTTACAGTTCATGGCGATAAAAATGATCCTATGTCCTTTCCTTCCCCAGGGTTCAAACTATAGTGATGGCAAATTCGGTTTAGCTAGCCGTGAATAGGTTACAACCAGACAGAGAGGAGTTTATTTATATAGTACTTGTTTTTTTATACGCCAACGTTTGAATGCAGCTCCCCTGATGTTAAGCAGCGATGCAGTCGCAGGTGTAGCACGGTGGCCTATGAAGAGCCTATTCATTCTAGTCTTAAAGAAACCCAAATTATATTTGTCAGGAAACAAGGAAGCCGGGAGTTCCATTCCCTAGCAGTTCGCGTGATAAAAGAGCGAAAGCTTGGTGCGGCATGTTGGCAATTCAATGGAATCATCTCATGCAGTTCTTGAGCGCATTCTCCGAAATGCCACCGGTAGAAAATTAATAGACAGGCTTTCGTCGGGAATCAAGTTACTTATCATCATCAGCATCAACAGTCTGAAGACGTCCACTGCTGAACATAGGCCTCCCTCACACAGCGGAGCGGCTGCTCGCCTCCTGCATTCATCGGCTCCCCACGGTTTTCACCAGATCGTCGGTCCACCTAGTGTGGGGCTGGCCTGCGCTGCGTCTTCCGGTTCATGGGCGCCACTCGAGAACCTTTCTTCCTCATCGGTTGTCAGTTCTACGAGCGATGTGGCCTGCCCATTGCCATTTCAACTTGCTAATATCAGTCACTTTAGTTGTGCGGATCTTCTCATTACGAATCTCAAGTTACGTATATACTTCATGATATTTGTTCGAAAGTCTTACCCTTTAAAACAATAGACATTTTTTATTTGAAGGTAATACGACCAGTATTTATCATAACTATTAACACCTACACAATAAAACAATATGTAAGTATATAGGTACATAACTATAACTTTATTGTAACAACCATGAAATGTCCGTATCAACGTGTAGGTATAATAATGATCAAATACAATTAATTATTAATATCAGTGGCTATAATATTGACCAAGTGACCGTGCTGCCAAATTGCACAACTTCATTCGTAGTCGGTTATATTTCAAAGTCGCTATTTAGTGAACTGTGACTTCTTAGAAATCATAAGTACCTGCTTAGTAGATAGGGATAGTTTATAATGTCCTAGTAGCAATGTAAAATGTTCTTCAGCTCTCTTTATCAGAAGTATTTTAGAGATCCAAGTTATTGATGAGGTGTCTTTTCTGAGTATTGCTGATTGCTTGCACCAGTAGAAAAACGAACCTCTTTTATATTCTCAACTTCATGTTTTAGAATAGAATAGAATAATAGAAAAATAAATATTTATTCATGATAAAAGACACAAAACAAAAAGTGTTGTTTTCTGTGTATTTTGACATTAAGTACTATTTTAATTTAATATTGTTTTAGATACCTACATTTTAACTATAGTGTCGATCTGCACTAAAGTTTGAAAGCTCTTAAGTTAGCACTTATCTTTCTAGGACGGAGGTACCCATATATCAGTAGGTCAGTACTTTACACACGATACAATCTGCCACGCGATTTGTTGACTCAGTCAAATCGCATGGTGAGGAGGCGTGTTGCGGCTCCCATCCAGCAGATTGAGTCAACAAATCGAGGAACGGATTGATTGGTGAGTAGAGTAATTTATAGAGGGTTAAGTGTAAACTTAGGAGCGATAAAACTTTAATGCAGACGGGCATATTCATAATTGTATTATTCACATAATTCATAAATAGGTGTTGTAGTATACCTATGTCTATGGTTGCTCTCTTCCTGTGTGACCGGCAGTGTGAACGGAGTGCGGGCTAAGATATTAATGATATCAAAGTAATAAACCGAAGTATATATCCAGTGCAGTATATTAATTAATTATCCTGAAACTAGGAACCTTCAAGATATAACAAATATGGCGACGAGTCCAAGGAAACAAAACGTGTGATTTTGTTACGCGTGAGTAACCTAAAAATCCAAAGCAAACACTATATGCAAAGTACTCTGTGGTCGGTACTCCGTACACAGTTGGCGTAGTCTGTGTATTCTGATTGAATTTATGCATAAAAAAAAAAAAAAAAAAAAAAAAAAACTATGAAATGAATCTGCAAGTTTGGCATTTTTTGGAAGAAATTACTGAAAAGAAAACCAGTTGGATCCAGGAGCTAAATAAAGAAGAATTAATAAAGATTTTCGACGAGTTACGACTACCACACCGTGACCAAAACATTGAAGCACTTAGGAAAACACTGCGAGACTTAGTGAAAACTGGGAAACTGTTGTCGTATTACGAAGTAGCTACAGAAACTCGAAACAACGAAGCGATATCGGCACCGGCTGTAACGAAAATGACCAGTTACACTAGTACTAATATTGATAAATTTGACGGCAGCAACTTTGAACTGTTTGAGCAACAATTAGAGTGCGTAATATGTTTGAACGATATTCCAAAAACAAAACAAACGCCATTATTAATAACTAACCTGTCAATCAAAGTGTTAGAAACGCTAACCCATTTATGTTCCCCGGTAAAGCCGATAAAAAAAGACTACGCTGAACTATTGCAGATATTGCAAACAAGATATACTAGGTCCACAAGTACAGCCTTAGATCGAGCTGCCTTTCGGTCCAGAAATCAAAAGCACAATGAAAAAGTAGAAGATTATATCATAGAACTGAAGAAATTAGCTAAAAGATGTGAATTTAAGGACTGGGAAGATCAAGTGAAAGAGAAATTTATTGACGGTGTAAATAAACCACTTATAAAATTTGAGCTACTAAAAAATGGAGAGGCTCCATTGGAAAAATTAATTTTCATGGCAAGGACAGTAGAAGCAGCAATGCAACAATCAAACCTCAGTGAACATGAAGCCATGGAGTCCTCACAGGCCCAAGGGCCTAAAGAAATGTTTTACACAGAGCGGCAAAACACTTCAAGTAGAGGTCAGAATAAACCACAGAGACAAATGAACCAAAATAAGAAAAGTAATGTAAAATGCTTTGTATGTGGCAAGGACAACCATGTGAGAGCTGAGTGTTCCTTAAAAAATAAATTTTGCTCAGAGTGTGGTAAACAAGGGCATATTTTTCGAGTTTGTCGTCTACGCCAAACAAAAAAACTGGAGGTAGTTGATGAAAATGAGCCTGAAATTGAAAAGGACATTCAACATCTATTTAACACGGAGGAGGACAATGCGGAGATGTACTGTATGTATGCTAATAATACT
Source organism: Ennomos quercinarius (assembly GCA_910589525.2). Lineage (NCBI taxonomy): Eukaryota > Metazoa > Arthropoda > Insecta > Lepidoptera > Geometridae > Ennomos > Ennomos quercinarius. The sequence goes on from OU342496.1 coordinate 1,071,927, forward strand.
TTTAATGTAGGTCAGAAAGTAGCACCACAGTTCATAAATGTACTAGTGGAAGGAAAACCTGTTGATTTTGAGTTGGATACTGGCTCTGAAGTTAGTACATTAACCATCAGTGATCAAATTAATTTGTTCCCTGGTCTAGATATCGAAAAAACAAATGTTTCTTTTAAAAACTTTGATCAAAGTATATCAAAACCAATAGGTATGATAAAGAATGTAAAAGTAGATTGGAATAAACTAAAAAGACAGGTAGATGTATATATTGTTACTAATGATAAACCTAGAATATTAGGTAGAAATTGGCTTAAGGCTTTTGAGCAGTGGCCCATAGACTTAAACAAAAAAGTCTGTGAACTCAAAGCTATTGATAAAATTAATGATACATGTAATCCTATTGAAATAATTAAGGACAAGTTCATGGAAGTATTTACCCCGGGTTGGGGTGATTTTAAAGGGGAATGCATCAGTCTACAATTAAAAAAAGATGCAAAACCTAAATTTTTACCTGTCAGGCAAGTTCCTTTTGCATTAAAAGATAAAGTTAAAAATGAAATTAAAAGGTTATTGGATAATAAAAGAATAGAACCAGTAAAGTACAGCGAGTGGGGAACCCCTGTTGTTCCCATATTGAAGCCAGATGGCTCTGTGCGCTTATGTGGGGACTACAAGGTCACACTCAATCCCCACTTAGAGACGGATATCCGGACGGAGATCCTCTTCCCCATATTGATAGTATTTTTCAAACCTTGAGAGGTGGTGAATACTATTGTGAACTTGATCTTAAAGAAGCGTATCTGCAAGCCCCACTGGATTCTAGTTCTCAAAAGCTTACAGTTATTAATACAGAACTGGGGACATTCAAATACTTGTACTTACCATATGGAGTTAGTACCGGTCCAGGATCGTTCCAAAGATTGATGTGTAAAAAACTGAATCATGTACCTAATACCATAGTTTTTATCGACAATATTTACATGTGTGGTCAGGACTTTAATGAAATGACAAAAACATTAGAAGCAGTACTTACAATATTGAAAGAATCTGGGTTAAAAATAAAACCACAGAAATGTAAATTTTATCGAAAAAGTATTGAGGTGTTTGGATATAACATTAATAAGGAGGGTATCAGCGTTGTCAAAGAAAATATACAGCCTGTATTAGAGTTACCCCCACCAGAAAACATCACAATGCTGAGATCATTCCTGGGTAAAATAAATTATTATTCACGATTTCTTAAAGATATGGCAACCATACTAGCTCCTCTATATGAGTGTACAAAATTAAGTAAATTCAAATGGACAGAGGAATGCCAACATTCATTTGAATTAATAAAAAGAAAATTAATATCGGTACAAAACTTAAGGCACTATGATCCATCATTGCCACTTATTTTATCATGTGATGCGTCAGCTTGTGGCATCAGTGCAGTCTTGTCAAATCGTGGACCAGACAACATAGTAAAACCAATCGCTTTCGCAAGCAAAAAACTAAATGATACCGAAAAGAAATATAGTGCTCTGGATAAGGAGGCAATGGCAATCATTTTTGGAGTTACCAAATTCTACAACTTTATTTATGGCAGGCAATTCGAACTAGAAACGGATAATGCTGCTCTTGTTAGAATTTTTGGGCCAAATAAAGCCATCCCAAAAATGGCTGCAAAACGTTTGCAACATTATGCTATATTTCTCTCAGCATTCTCATATAAAATCAGACATATACCTACAAACAAAAACCCAGCTGATTATTTGTCTAGGCTACCATATCATAATGCTGGGATTAATAATGACAAATTTAAAATATGTACAAATTATATAGATAGTAGCTCCACAAATGATATAATAAACTGGGAAACTATTCAAAATGAAACTAAAAAGGACCAGTTCTTGTCAAAAATTATTAGGTATAGCTATGATGGTTGGCCAGATGTTCATTTAATTGAAACAGATCTAAAACCGTATTACATAAAAAGGAATGAAATAACTATTGACAGAAATTGTTTGTTTTGGGGTCATAGAATTATAATACCTAACTCTGTAAAAAATGAAATACTAACTGAACTACATAAAAGCCACTTTGGTAGTAGCAGGATGATCGATATTGCCAAGTCTTATTTTTGGTGGCCAAAATTAAATGAAGATATCATTAATATAACAAAACAATGTCTTCATTGTTTGTCTTATAGAAATTCACCCACAAAGTCTGTATTGAAATCTTGGCCAGTACCACCATCACCCTGGTACCGAATCCATGCTGACTATCTGGGGCCATTATTAGGTAAAATGTTTTTAATTGTAGTAGACAGTTTCAGTAAATGGCCAGAAGTGTTTCAAATGGTAAATATTGGTAGTGGTCTAACTATTGAGAGATTCAAAGATATGTTTTTAATATTTGGTTTTCCCATACATTTGGTGACAGATAATGGTACATCATTTACCAGCCACGATTTTAAAGCATTTTGTAAAACAGTAGGAATAAAACATACATTCACACCCCCCCACCATCCAGCCACAAATGGTGCGGCTGAAAGGTTTGTGGAGACATTTAAGTCCAATGTGACTAAAATAGTAGACAGTGGAAAATCACTTAATTATGCCATAGGCATATTTTTGGCAGATTACAGAGTTACCCCTCATAAATCCACTGGAGTCTCACCTGCTCGACTTATGTTGGGAAGAGAAATAAGGAACCGTTTTTCATTATTTAGACCAACTCCAATTTTTCAAGACCTTATAGTAAAACAAAGTAGAATCATAGACACACATGGTGGCTCCAGAGATGTTCACTTCAAAGTAGGTCAAAAGGTTATGACCCGTGACTTTAGAAAAGGTCAAAAACCTTGGACTGAAGGCATTATCATTGAAGAGTCTATTCCTGGAGCTACTTATTACATAGATGTTCAGGGATTGCGATGGAAGAGACATGTTAACCAAATTATTAGTTGTAGCCAAAGCATGGTGTAGGATGTAGGTAGGTATTTAAGAAAAGTCTTAACTATTTATGTTATAAATTGGTTCTTTTATTAGCAGTAGTATACACTATATATATATTATAATAAAAATTAGTTTTATAGCTAAAAACTTTATTTTTGTAAGCTGGGAAGAGTGTAGTATACCTATGTCTATGGTTGCTCTCTTCCTGTGTGACCGGCAGTGTGAACGGAGTGCGGGCTAAGATATTAATGATATCAAAGTAATAAACCGAAGTATATATCCAGTGCAGTATATTAATTAATTATCCTGAAACTAGGAACCTTCAAGATATAACAGGTGTTAATTTAGAGATGCTAAAATTATGTTAAAACTGGCCTATTTGCAATAAATCGTCTGATACTATTTTTATCCGTATCTAATGTTTTATAGGCAAATTTAAAATGTATTATGTAAAGATTTTATATCAGCGTTGGAGTGGAAGCTCGACATAACTGTGACCACGCCCAATTTGCCAATATTTTTCTAGTGATATCAATTATACTACTATCGAATTACAAAGCAATTGAGACCTAATCAGAGGTCATATTGTATACCTCATACAGTCCAGGTACCCACTAATCAGAAATCATTTTGCAATGAACTGTGGTTAAAAATTGGCTACCTATGTCTACCTACGTACCTATAACTTTGCGAGGTCCAAAGCACATGAAGGTCGTAGATATCGTGATCCGCAAACCAATTGTTATAACAGTTTTAAACAATTTTAAGCGCCTACGCATATTTACTGTAATTAGATTAGCAATGCTAAAAAATAACTTAATACGTATGCTAATTTATTATGCGTTAAAATCGGAATGTCGAGGCACGATTTACTTAATTATATTTTCGTGTGAATCAACATGTAATCAAACTAGCAGCGCACCGCGTCTTCACCCGCTTTCCTACAGGAGCCGTTCCCGTTTTCGGGATAAAAAGAAGCCCATGTTTCAATCCAGGGTATTGCCTACCTCCATACCAAATTTCATCCAAATCCGTTCAGCTGTTAGACTAGCGTGAAGGAGTATCAAATATACACACATATAAACTTTCGCATTTATAATATTAGTGTGATAAATGCAGTTATGTAGCTGGCGGCTGCATCAAGTCAGTTTGTTGATTAAGTGTAGGTACGTCGTATAAGCTCGTATAACCACACTAATCTACTACCTCTTGCCAATGCAAATTGTCTCCATAAGGCGCGTCCAGTTGTTGTCGCTAAACAATTAGTTGTTATGTTGATCTTAAGAGATACTATATAATGCTTTGGACGACCTAAAAATTCTGACTACTTTACATTTGCCTAGACGCAAGGACAATCTTCCCTGTATATATTACACTTTCGCGACCTAAACCCATACCTACCTGGTTTAAAAGTTAAAACGGATCTATTCGCACACATAACTTTATTAAAACATAATATCGACTACGCTCGACGTTTCGTACAAGTTGCATTGGCCTTTGTCACGAGGGGGGGACCCATGCTGACTCTCGATGGAGCAATCAGCATCCAGCATCATGCAGGCCGGGCGTTGTCACCATTGACCTGTAACATTATTTTACTTTGGTTGTCATCCAACTACCCAGATATGTTATTTTTGCTTATGCCTGTCCAAATCCGTTTTTACACTTTACGTACCTATGTATAGTACCTATATATTATGTAGGTACGGATACAAAATACAAAAATGTAACCTTGAAAGAAGAATTAAAATGAAGCTTATAAATTATGTTTTATCTCTAACTCCAATTATTCATTCCTCATTAATATCCCAGTTAAAAAGCAAAACGCGAGTAAGTCCGGCGCGAGACATTAACCTTGCTGGCTAGATGATTGATATATCTAACATCCGCAATCGGCACCACTCCACCAGTTCCACCACTGACGGCCATGCTCACTGATATTGGTTTTAATAATAGGGTAGTGTTCAATTGTAACATTATATACAGCCTTTGTTGTGTCGGTTAGATTTGACCAGATTAGGTGAGCTTATACTTGGCAGAGTGTGTAGGTAAAGTTATTCAGGTATTTGTAATCGGAATGGTTTTTCTCGTAACTCTAAAATAACTTATACTTCTGACATCCTTTTTTTAAGTACGCGAATGGCGTGTCGTTCTAATCGTTCACAGGATGTTATCATCACTGCCAGTAACAGTTGCAGTGCAGTGCCACTCAGACGTCTGAAATAAGTAGGTACCTATACAAGTTTGCGTGTTATCTACTGCACGCGTAGGTATAGGTATTCGTCATCCTGAGATAACATCAGCACAGTCTAGTAATAAGATTTCTAAACTGACTGACTGAATGTGACTGTTGACTGTGAGATCGGTCATACAGTCTCATTTGTCCAAGTAATTTCACTAGCTATAGCTATAGCTCTTCAAACCAGAATATTAATAGTCCTTGCTTGTACACTATGTTTGGTTGCAGAATATCTGGCAAAGTGGTATTATATCTACATGGACGAACCATTACAGAAAAGTCCTACCACCTAACAAAACCATTTCATCATATAAACGGTTTAGGTATAGCATTCATATAAAACACTAGGGTTACTCCTTGAGTAACCCGATCCCCGAGGAAGACCATATGTTCATGGTATAAACCAAAAACATTACATTATAGTGCGGCCAACTGCAGGTCTCAGGTCCCTTTTTTCAAGGAAAATATCATAAAGCATCCTTGGGTAGGTAGAAGTTAAAAACTCTAGTCTAGTTTATAGTAGAGCTATCTCTAAATTTAAAAAAATAAGTAGGTATGTGGTTGATATGCTCATCTTCAAGGAGATTATAGCAAGATAATGCATAATATAAACTCATTCGCAGGTCTACGTAAAGATTAGGATCACAAAATAAATAATGTTTAGTAAAGCTATATTCATCGCAAGCGATTATTGTTTAGTGTGTCTAAGTCATTCTATTATTCTCGTTGCGTAATAAAAATAAGATCTAGATTGGATTTCGTTTAAAAACATTATTAATTAGAATTTTAAATTCAAGTTGCGCCTTTAAAATGCATTTTCAAAATCGGATGAGTGATGACCAAACCACGGACTTTTAAATTCTCAAAAATGTAAGATGGATTTGTAAATTATACTCCTTACACAACTGCTGTTTAAATATATTTCACAATACATTAAGCAATGGATACGCGAGAAGTATAAGCATAATGTAATTGATATATTATGGAGCGTTGGGAAATGTTCGGAAACGCATCCAGAGCGGAAAAACAGGCAAGTGTGAGTGAGTTTTATAGGTACTCTTATTAATATTTACTTGACATGATAACTTATACTTTTTACATGCACAGACAGTCTGGCGACCCGCCTATTTTTAATCACAGTCATACATTGTCACGTATTCGTATAAAAAAATATAGGTATAAAATATAAAAAAACAGATGACCCAAACACACATCCAATATACACAAGAAATATTTTTAGTTCTATGACTATCTCATTTCGAATATAATTAAACAGTTACAGTCGCCTATAGACACTTGCAATATCAGGAGTTGCCGAAGATATTTACCCATAGTTTGTATACCCCATGTTGTAGCTCAACGGAAACACTTCAGATGGTAACTCATTCCACATCTTGCAGATGTGAGAGAGAGAGATCAGCTTGTATTAGACTATTGCTATAGAAATAGGCTTCTCGTATGGTACGCTTACCATACAGAGCTTCGTTTTGGTATATTTCATCATCACCCTGTTTTCCTTTTCCCATTTGTTATTGGGGTCGGCTCCCAATCTAACCTGTAGCGGCGAGCTACCAGAATTACACAAGCGACTGCCATCTGACCTCGCAACCCATAAGGATCCAGTAACAGGGACCAGGTGTCAGATTCTGGCGTCTGACTACCCGTAATGATTGCCATAGATATTCTTTTTTTTTTTTTTTTTTTTATGTGATTGAATGACGTGACGAGCTAGTCGTTCACCTGATGTTAAGTGACACGGCCGCCCATAACAGTTGCAGTGTCACCCGGAACTTTAAAACAATAGTTTCGCGCGACACTGCACTGCGCACGTCATCCTGAGACATCACCCAGTCTAATAATCAGATTACTAGACTGAGTGATCAGACATAAAGTCTCATTTGCCCAGTAATTTCACTAGCTACAATGCCCTACAAACCGGAACACAGTAGTGCTTGCACACTACTGCTTGGCGGCAGAATAACTGGCAAAGCGGTGGTACCTACCTAGACAAACTTTGCAGAAAAGTCCTACCACCTAGTAAACAACCAGGACCATGCAGTGGAACCAACGGCTTAGCGTGCTCTCCAAGGCACGGAGTGATGACATCGAAAACTTATTACTATAAGTCATTGGTGCAGAGCCGAGGATTGAACCCTACCGCTCGGCCACCATCAGTTTTGGTTTTGGTTTCGGTATCAGTTTTGGTTACTTATAAAGATATTAGAGCTTATTGATTAGTAGGCACTGGTGTCTATATAGGCTGCGGTGGCCCCTTCCCATCAGGTGAACCGTATGCTTGTTTGTACTCCTTAACATATTAAAAACCTTAACAGCCCATCCAGATGATGATGTCGTATACTTGTTCTGTGTCTGGGTATTGTAGGACCATGTTCTCCCTAAATACAGGGAATCCTAACTAGGGTCCAGAATCTATGTGTGTGATCTTCATCTATGTGTGTGATCGACATCCAGGTTGACTGGTAGATAATGCTTCATAGCATTAAGTCCGCCTTGTACATTTATTTTTGTGCTGAAGTATAAATAAATAAATAAATAAATCTTTGGGTGTTATTTGTTTATAAACCATCCTAATTATTTGACTCCGCATAACACATTTCTCAACACTAACTTTCCAATTACCTACCTAAAAAAACATTACGAAATGCACGGAAACACGACGGAAGCCGAGAAAACGCCCTGTGTATCATACATAAGTGGTTCATTAAAGCACTTCCGAATTCTGATCAATGGTGGAATATATTAAATGTCATGTCACATACCGTAACTACGCAAAAATTTGTCTGTGACATTTCTATTCTGCTTGCGTCTGCGTCTGACCGAATTTGGTCGTAGTTACAGTCGTATTAGTTACTTATGTAATTGTCATAGAGTAGGTAATTCCTTTTAAGCTAGATTACACAATAGTCTCAGTTAAAGTAATTGCTATACTTATTTAAAATTTAACCTTAACCACAACCATGAAATTTAACCGACATATTTGTGTTGCAGCATCATGCTCGTCGTTACATAGGTATATAATATTTATGTAACATTTAAATGCTTCCCATTCCATTTCATGTTTGACAGATATTATAATGAGGAATGCTCTGAAAAGATCTTTGATCTTATTCCATTTCCTCGATTGTACTGTCGAACTTATCGGCAAACGTGAAAAAGTGCATCTACATATTGTAGCACGTAGAAATATATGCAAGCCTGCAAGATGTGAAATAATCTTCTTCCTGAGGTTTTTCAGCATAATTACAGTATCTATGGAGAGCTTCAACAAAAGGGTTAGAAGAGTTCTAAGGGTTGGCAACGCACCGGCAATGCCTGCGGTGTTGCAAAGTGCACTTACCCACCATCAGGTGGGCCGCCTGCTTGTTTACTACTCATCACATAAAATAAAATCAGCTTATCTTATACGTAGTTACACTTACTTAGTTAAATTACAGATTTGACTGTAGTTTAAAGTTAACCGTAGACGGTACAACCCAGCCAAAGGATAAGACCAGCATTAATTTGCTTGACTGACTTTTACATTATATGCCTTCATGTTAAATGATGGTTACCCATATTACTGCAATAGATATAAGCTTGACCTCTACACTAACTGTTTTTTTAGTCTAGTTTCACTAAATGTAACTCATCACATGGTAAGTGATGACGCAGTCGATGATGGAGCAAGCTTTCCTAAAAGATCATGTTGCAGGAACAAAAAAACATACCAAGAAACTTGCTTGGCGATGCACTTCTACATAAAGGTAACTGAGGTGACTGTAAAGTGACACAACGCTGCATGATTTTATCTCACCGCAAGTTCAAGTTCAAGGATTCGAACTCATGATTGACATGTCAACCGGGTTGACAGCCGATTGAACTGCTTCGCCATCCCTGTACATTGTAGATTGACAGCGATCAATCAAAACATAGACTATGTTTAGGCTATATGTTACCATCAGTGGTCACCACTCGCATAAAAAGTAACTGCGATCGCGTGCTTGCGTATTTACCCGCCGTCACTTGCCGACGGACGTCTGCGGCGGTTACTTGTGTTCCAAATTTGAATTTGTAATTCGAATGAGATCGATGTTTGAATGAAACCGTTGATTTAGGTTTTGAACTGTGATTGTGGTTGCCAGTGTTGGTTTAGTTTTTTTTTTGTCAAGATGTTGCGTTATGCGGTGAGTGATATAAAGCTTTTGACAAGCTTTTAAGGTATATGTTATTAAGATTTTTTTTAAATAATAATAACGTATGTTTAGCAGTGGATGTCTTCAGGCTGATGATGGTGATGATGATGACGTATGTTTAGATTAAATCCATTTGAATTCAAACGACCGTTCATTCTAACATATATAAGTACTTTATAATTATGTACCGATGCTATATAATAGTCCAGTGGCTAACTGATTATGATGGGTTGATAATGTTCAAAAAGAATTGCCTTGACTTTGACTTATATAAATATAACTTATTTCTATCTTTCATAAGTATTGTCACTTATAATTACGTAGAGTTCGTCTCACGAAAGAAGTCCCGCAGCAATAAGTGGAACTGATTGTCAATACATATAATTTTCTGTATGTATAATGTAGGTAAGTATATTTATGTTTTATTTAATTTAATTTACTAAATAAAATTGATATCACCAATTATTTTATATTGAAATTTATGGGGGTCTAAAATAGTAGAGCGTAGCAACATTTCACCGGGGGGTAAGTGTTATGTTTATTGTCATTGTAGAAGATAGATAGGTCCTAATAGGTACAGCCAGCATAAACGAGAAAACACCGTTTTTGCATAAACTCGTCTGCGATCGAACTCGTTGCATTTGCTATTATTTTGTTATTTTTACGTAACAGTAAAAGGTACTTTTTCGGACTTTTTATTTCCATGTTACATTTCTCGTCAATTGGAAAGTATGACCAATAAAAGTAGTGCCTTTTTGAGGTGTGGTCACCTCAGATACTATTCGTTTATCATCAGGTTAGTTAGTGGTCATCGTTGGGAGTAAAAGAAAATCAAAATACCTTATTACATTAAAAATTGATTTTTAATTATTATTTACTAGTTGAGCCCCGCGGTGTTACCCGCGGATAAAAAGTACCCTATGTGTTAATCCAACGTAAAAGCTATATACATTCCAAATTTCATCAAAATCGGTTCAGTAAATACTGAGATATAATGTAACAAACATTCACACACACACACACAAACTTTCGCCTTTATAATATTAGGGTGATTATTTAACACTAAGTTTTTATTTCTCTGTAAATAATTTAAAAGAAAAGACAGCCTAGCAAATCAGCCTAGTAAATGCCTAAGAACTTATTAAATTAGGCACGTATATGCCAATGCATTTTTAGAGGTACCTTTAGGTACTGCTACTGTGGTTCATTTTATCTTAAATAATATTCTAATCATCCTTTATAACATAAACGCTCGCTAAAATTTAGATTTACCGTAAAACATGCTACGTAGATTTACTGGACAACTTTTAGTAGCATCATCTTGTCGTAAACGGAAAGGTAAAGCAACATTTTACTTTACACCTAACCCCTAAAGCTTCGGCCCCACCAGCGCGTCTACGAATACGGGCATGGGTGCCGAATGACCATCAGCATCATCAACAGCCTGAAGACGTCCACTGCTGAACATAAGTCTCCCCCAGAGCGCGCCACCTTGAGCGGCTGCTCGCCTCCTGCATCCATCGCACTTACCTATTCACATTTTGCTTAATTTTTCATTTGTCTTCTATTGCGATTTATGGCGAAAGGTAGGCATGCATTGAATGATTGGATATCTAAACAATCAAAGATGTAAGTATGTCGTAAGTATTTCACAAATATTACCTTTGACGGAGATTAAAATTCAACAGGCCTACCTCCTAGGCTCGGACTGCCTACCGCATATTTTGAAACTGCACATCACCAACCTTGCTCTAAAATATTCTCCAAAATACCCACCTTGTTTACATATACAAATTCCATAAAAGTTTCTAAATCTTCATAAATTTAAATTATTTCGGAATCTATTCTATCAATTTTGAAATTTTTTGTGTCATCTCTATAGCCTAGTTGCATTTTGAATTTTGTTATGAAACTTTTTTCAAAGGTTACACAGTCAATATAAACACTTTATTTGGATTACAATCTGCATATTGTAATAATGAATCTTATGCTCTATATCCAATTAACTATAATAATTAAGAAAGTGACTTTATAATTATTAATATATGGAAATGATATACATGGGTACCTACACATAATTTTCACAGGTAGATTTACCTTCAGACTAACCCAGACTAGAACCTAGGTCCTATATAGATTAGTTGGTATTTTGCAGCCGTTTATCAAAACAAAATCTAGTCAATTATGTACACAAACCCACAGAACTTAGACACAAAGTATATGAATACAATAGGTAACCTTAGAATACTGGTACTTATTCTAAAATAGTAACCTAATAAATAAGTGTCTGCATTTCTAAGGGATCCCATGAACCCTGGAGACATAATCACACATCCTCTGATTACCAAACACAAGTAAAAGTGGATCGCTGAAACAATCGACAATTCGGCTTGAAACAATGCAATTGCGTTGCAAGGCTCGTTAGATCCGGCTTGTATACACTGCAATTAAGAAATACAACCTCCTGTATCGGCAATCATTGTTGATATAATGTTGCATGAATGAAAAATTATATTACCTACAAAACCCCAACAAACCCTTGTTTACGATTAGGTACCTACTTTACACGATAAAAGACCCATTTATATCCATATTATAAAATCTAAAGCAACTCTGTCAGTTTTTTTGTCTTCTAATTACATCTTCACGACTAAATGGCTGAATCAGTCTTGATAACATTTGGTATGGAGATGCAAAGATACTATAGTTCCTGAAAATTCCCATTTGTTGCTAAAATTTTGATCTTTGCCTTGTTATCTTTGAGTTGACACTTAGAACCCATTCCATGATAGTAGGGATATAGTTTGAATCCTAAGTAAGGACATTACTTTCGCGATAAACTGTAGTCAACGCATGTGAAGAAGCAAGCAGCAGCTTGTAAAAAAGAAGTACCTATCCTTGGATCCACATGTGGATTTAAGAGGAAATAAAAGTATCCTTGGATCCATATGTGGATCCAAGCTGTGGATGCAAGTGGAGGGAGCCTCATAAAGCGACATACTATAAATGTCAGACGATATAATATAACTGACAATCATCATTCAATTATAAGCCACGTCGTGATTGTTTGATTTATATTATTCAAGAAGGTTCAATCCTCAATTCTTGGAGGATATGTGCCGGCAGGTGGGATAACGGTCAAAGTCAAAATATCATGCTAGATAAACGCTAAATGACTGTAGAAAACCTCGTAAAGTAATTAGCGCAAATCTCGGTCAATCGTGCGTGCGAATTAAGTAAATATTACACAACATGAGATTCCTAAAAACGTCATAAAAATACAAGTGAAAACAATAATTAGCATTAACTACCCACAAACACAAATAAAGTTAAGTAACCGAACTGCTTTACGGAAATCTTCATTAGTCTCTGTTACGATGTAAATAAAGCCTACATTCGGCAAACCAGTGTAGTTACTGTTACGAGTTTTACTAGCGGAAACTATGGAAAAAACGCGGTCAGTCCGAGTGTTATAATAGACTTAGAATAATTATTTTTAAACACTCGTAACTAGACAGTTTGTAATTTAAAAAACCTACTTTTACTTTACCTAAAAAAAACGTGGTTTAGCTAGTTCTTCTTTGCGTCTTATATACAATTTTTAGTAGTCATATCCGAAAAAAAAATGTAACATACCTACCTATGTAGGAGATACTGAACTTCAATTTGTAGACAAGACCTAGCCTAAATAAGGATTCTGGTTTGTATATAAGAATATTACTTACTAAATGATTTCTGTCCTCAGGTACCAATCATACTCTCTCTAACTGCCATTACAAGAGCAATCCAGTACCACCCAGCACCATTCTACTCGGCAGCGTCGGAAGCACAAATCAGATTCGCCTTAGAAAACAAATACGATGACACCGGACCAGGAGCAAAGGAACCAGAATACGCTTTTAACACATACAAGACCTTAGAAGAAGCGCTGATTGGCTACCTGGATGACCCAGACACTAAACTACCAGAGCAAGACAGAAACCGTGCCATACAGCAGCTGGTTAAATCTGATTACAACGAATACAAACCTCATTATGAAAATCAGGAATTCAAGAGGTACTACCCAAAGACTGTTGAAGAATACACTGGATTCAATAGACAGAAACAAGAGCCAACTTTGGAAGAGGTTCCCACGTTCGGCGTGCATCAGAAGCCAATTGAGATGTATAAGGGCTTAAGGCACCCACAGCCTCAATCGCATCTGGTGTTGACGAAGCTGCGAACTAATCCATCCAAGAAATACTACCAGTCGCCCTCAGGCCACCTGCGTGGAGGGTTCCTCAAGCAGGGTGAGACAGAGAGAGAAGTGGCAGAGCCATATCTGTTACAAAAGGTGAAACTGCCGTTTCGGACCAACCCGTTAAGCGACCACTATGCGAGGGATCCTGATCTACAGAACGCTCATGACCAGTTCGATACTAATCCAAAGTACTCGTTCTCTTATGGAGTCCATGTAAGTAATGTATGACAAACCATTAACATTATTCCTAAGGTTAAACTTTACTGACAAATTAAAAGTTTCGGCTGTGTACTGTAAACTTTACACTATTGCCAAATATTTTAAGCAAATAGGGTCACATGTTGTACCTATCTTTCAGCATTTAGAACTCTATGAATGCTCCTATTAATAACTGGTAGCTTATCTCAATCTTTGAAAAAGCCATGCGGAAATGAGTACCTACCTACACCTACTTTATTTTCATGTAGCTAAAACATATTGATATTTTTAAATATTAAATAAAATGTTATATCCGCATACTTCGCATTATAGAATATCATTAAAACAATGTCGGTACTTTAACAGTTACCTTTTTTATGGCAGTACCTACTTACTTAACTAATTTAACATTCATATTATTTACTTGCCTGTTCAACAGTCTAACCTTTATTATGACTTTACCGCTCATATGCAGAACGATGATTCGTCTTTGATCGGTGCTCAAGACGAAATGCATTCACAAATGGATATAATTATTTTGTGAATGAAATCTCGCGGCTGAGCGTAGCGCGCCTTACATATATGAATATGTTAATTATGGTTATTCTTATAATACGCAAGTTGTATTGGAGGAGATATTGATACTTGTGATTTTTGGTGTCAATAATTAATAAAAGTCATCACAAAAATAATTGATACTTTCAAAAGCTTTAACAGTAAATGTAGGAGTAACAGCGTAACACTAACAATATGGGATTAGAAACCACGAAGGCCGTATTTTTAGTCAAACAATGTTATGTAGCAGGTTAAAAGAGCGGTTGTAATGAAATATAGCTTACGCATTTGATGAAGCTTCAAGTTATTCTGCTGACAGTGAATATCAGTAGAACTTTAATAATGATGATGCCAAAGAATGGAACGCTTTGCCAGCGTCTGTATTTCCTGAGGACTACAATCTTGGAGTCTTCAAATCGAGAGTGAACAAGATCTGAGTGATCTTCTAGGCAAGCGCGTTACATCCTAGACCGCATCGTCACTTAACATCAGGTGAGATAGTGGTCTAGCGAAAGCCTATCAAACAATAAAAAAACCATCATTAATAAATCATTGTTACCTATCATCTATACCATGCTCTGGCACATTTATTTTAGCATCCCCTGCTTTGGCATCACCGTCACTACTCTCCACCATGTGCCCACGTTTTCCGCTATTTTAAGAAGTGAGGGTTAGGTTAGTTCGAGTAAGTAAATGTGCTGGACGTCAGTGTAGGCCTTTGACACCCCATAAGTAATTTGAATCAGAATCTTTAGAACTAAGACCCCAAATATTTGTAAATTTTATTTTTCTTTTTTCATATTTTAATCAAATAAAAGAAATTCGTGGAAAACTAAATATCGTAGAACCACCGACTAAATTGGCTTAAGAAAAAATATTTTTGACAGTTATTGTGGAAGAATAGGTTAGGTTACTCAGGTACCTCCAGGTACAAGTCTGTGGGTACTTCTAAAATTACTTCTGTAATGAATGACAGATGCCGGACATAAAAAATTTGACAGCTTTACAAATGCCTTCCTCCACGCTTCACACCAAACGAATATCTAAACGTAACGTAACCTCAACGCAAACGTTATGGCTTACTCACGAAGTATTAGATCTCCAGCAAGGTCGAGTGTTGTAAGAACCGGTCGGACTTTCCTGAATGGAGAGAGTGGTCACGTGGTCGCGGTGGTATTGAATTCATAAACGCTTTGATATGACTCTACGTTGCTCTAAAGTAAAACAGCAGATTTTATGATACAGTCAACTGCAATGACTTGAATAATATCTGTTTTATATTATATTTATCTTTTTAACTACTTACAAATCCTACGAAAAGTGAACAAAACATGGTCTCTAGAAGCTCTGAATTGAGAAGGAAGAAAAAAAATTCGTTACAATTTTGATAATGACGAAATACGTGCACGCATATTTCAGGATGGACAATTTAATTAGAGGCAAACCTTCAGTGAGTAGACAGTTATTTTGTATTATGCCTAGTTAGCCAAGTTACAGTTATCAGGAGTTCGAAGTAATTAAGTGAGCAACAGCCTGGAAGAGGTCCGCTGATGAACATAGGCCTGCCTCTTGCCTCTTGCATCCATCGCCGCGGTTTTAACCAGGTCCACCAGGGGGGACCAGTCAGGGGGTAGGGGGGGGGGTAGGGGGTCAGTTGGTCCACCTAGTGGAGTGTTATCTAATCAATAGCAACAGCGTGATTATTACAAAAACTTCAAAGCACAGAGATAAATTTTGGTGAGTGACATTCTAAAGTGAGACAATGTTTGAAGCTGACTGTACCTAAATGCTGATGCTGCTTATATAACTATTGTTTACTAATGTTAAAATGTAGGCCAATGATGATCGTTACTATGAAATAATAGTGCTGAACGTAGTCATTATAGTGTTATGATTGATGATACGCAGTGATTACTTACGTTTAAAGTGATGATAGCTCTGCTCTGTTGGTATGGTTGTTGGTACCTATATAGTGACGTGGGCTTACTTGCAGAAGTGTTCCCAAGACTTCAGTAGCTTTGCTCGCTCGATCAAACAGCTCAAACATGTTCAACTTGTTTCGTTTGAGCTCTTTCATAATGAAACTACATCATCATCTTCATCAGCCTCCACATCCATCGGCTTTCAGAGGTTTTAACTATCGCCTCTTTCGATTCGTGGTCGCCACTCGAGAACCTTTCTTCCCCATCGGTTGTAGAATCTTCCTTCCCTACTATGAAACTACATAATTATAGCATAATGTTAAAGCATTTTCACAGTCTCTATTCTTACTACCTCTTACTCTCACTCAGTCTATAACGGAGACTAAAATATTTGCAACCACGTTGCAACTGATTATTTAGTATCCAAACAAATTGTAACATACTATGTTGTGGTATCATAAAATATAACAAAGAGGTTGTCTAATTTGCAAAACAAATAATAAAAGGAGACGTGAATCAAAAGTTATAAAATATTATTGAAATTTCAAAAAGTAGCAATTATTGCAAAATTTTAATAATGTTTAATTGTAAAGGATAATTAACTTATTCGCAACAAAATATAATTGAGTCTACATTTAATTGTTATGTAGACGATTGTACCTTTCACCAACATACGTCTCAGTTTTTCTCAATCATCATCACCAGCATCGACCGAAGAAGTAATCTACTGCTATAATATCACGGGGCTTACACTTAGAACGCCGCAATGTCATGTAAGTACTTGATTTACTAAATTAAGTACATATCAGGAGGTCTACTCTAATTTTACGTATTCGAAACTTCGGAAACGAAGTAGCAACCCAAGTCAGAGAGTTGATTTTTGAAATGTCCGTCTGTATAACGAATCATCGAATTACAGTTTAAGCCTAGTAACAGTAACTATAAGTAAACGTACTAGTCTGACTAGTGTAATGCATACAAATATCTCTGCTGAACCATGTCCACTTTCCCTCGGTATGCAACGTGCAACCCTGGACCTTGGGGCGGGGGCAATGACCCGCTTACCGGATATAAGCAATGATTGAATATATTTGTCTGTAACGTGTTTTAGGCTCTTTAAAGGCGATCATAAATAGATCGCCTGTGCAAAGCAAAAGACTGACATCTCAAAGACCTGGAAATTCGTCCAAGACCTAGTAGTATTGGCTTTTGCAATATTTTTTTCGAAAATCATACGAAGGCAATTTTTAGATGAAATTGAATTAAAATTCTTCTGAGGATAAGTATAAAAAAACTCTAAGTGTTATAAAACGTTTCGTGAATAGAAGTATTTGTCGGCGGAAGCTAATTTTATTAAGTACCTAAAATTATCCTAAGAAACGCATACTCAAATTACAAATTGCAAATTATTTATTGACATATTGGTTAGGTACAAAGTTATGATCAACCCATAGACTCCCGGACTAGTTGAAACTGTGTTTCAGGAGAGCATAGTATTATAAACACATAAAAACGTAATGGGAAATCAGTCCAAACACCAGACATAGGATATCTTTCAGTTTATCTCCTCACAAATCACAAATAAAAGGCCAAAACAAAACACCAATAAACTTCCTTGCTTACTAATAAACATTGCATAGAGGAAGAACTGAGGATGAATAGTTATTTTGTGCATTGTTTGTGGGACTTATGGAATTGAGACATGGTCTCTTACTGTTGGCCTCATTAGTAATCTCAAAGTCGAGCGAGCTATGTTCGGCGTTTCCCTGCGAGATAAGCTCCGGAACGAGAAGATCCGCAGGAGAACTAAAGTGAACGATATAGCTCTTACAATTAGCTAGTTGAAATGGCAATGGGCAGGCCATATCGCTCGTAGAACTGACAACCGATGGGGAAGAAAGGTTCTCGAGTGGCGACTGCGAATCGGAAGACGCAGCGTAGGCTGGCCCCCACTAGGACCGACGATCTGGTGAAAATCGCGGGGAGCCGATGGATGCGGGAGGCGAACAGATGCTCAAAGTGGCGCTCTCTGGGGGAGGCCTATGTTCAGCAGTGGTCGTCTTCAGGCTGTTGATGATGATGATGAAAGATAAAACACTTCGTAGATATTCCACTGTTATGCAAACGTTTGAAACAATTCAACAATTTGTTGTCATTCCCAATTGGTACACAAGATGTTGCCTTTGCATTATTAGATACAATAGACGAATAGTAAATTAAACGTCCAATGTCACCACTTGAATGCTTGATAACCAGTGAAAGTCACATGATATACAAGCAAAACTGATACTTATTCATGGATAGAATGATAGAGCAGCCAACAGTGTTTGTATAGGTACCAATGACAATGTATGTAATGGTATGTTTCACTCTAATGTCTTCATGTTATATCAATTTGTTTTGAATGAATTTCTGCACTCCAAATGTTCTTATTATAGACATATTTTATTGTTCTTCTGCTTAATGGCTTATATTTGAAGTTGAAATGAAACTCGTAAGTTTATTACAGAAAACAATAGATAAAGCCGTAGTTACAATAGAACATAAAGCACAATTGCAAAAGCAAACATGCACTTGCAATACTTATTCGCCACAATATTGGTTGGAATTTGGCAATCCTCATTGAAGGTTGCCATCCTCAGTATTTTTTTATTTTTTTTATTTGACATCTTTATAAGTACCAGCGATGGTGGCCAAGCGATAGCATGTACGCTTCGCAATCTTACGGGACCTCGGCCCTGCACCAATGACTTATTTATTAAGTTATGTGCAGTTTTAGATGCCATCGCTTTGTGCCTCGGAGAGCACGTTAAGCCGTCCGTCTCGGTTGTATAAGATAACTATCGATTAGGGTAGGAAATCTATTCTTGAAATAACATTTCATTTTTATTGTAGATCCTTGAATTCTGCCACCCACTACACCATAGCAGAACAATCAATGTAAAAACATCGGCTTACAACACTTCTCTTTGTAAAATAAAATATAAAATTATAATATTTTATTAATTAGAGCATGCATTGTTAATATTACTTGTTATAAATCTTGCTCTCGATCAAGCGATGATGGTTGTTAAAGTAAGACAATGACTGAACAGTGTTGAATGGCGTTATTGACAATTGTGATTTGTTAAAATATAAGTAGGTATTTGATTCGATAAAAAATATCAAGTAGGTAAGTATGTACAAATATTTGGTAGTAAAGGCCGTAGCTACTTATTTAGGCAAAACATTTTTTCTTAATTCACAATTAATAGTCACGGTACCTACTATAAAAACTTCGGTAAAGCTTTAACAATATGTAGCAAGTACTACAAGAATCAAGACCCAAATACCACTGACCTTCTTCGATGACGGCTTTCAAAACATTCAAAAAATTATTATTGACACAAAAACAAAATACATGAGCGAAATGTACTTACCTACTACTTATTGTGTATGTACTCGAAATTCCTCAGACAGACCTACAACCTTGAAAGTTTACATTCTATCGCAAAAACAACTCAAATATCCTGATTGCAAAAAAATAGGTACAATAGAGCACTAAAGTTAACACTAACACTGTCAAATCATTGATGCAATACAAATTGTACATAAATATAAGCTAGATCTATAAATATATCTATTTATTAGGTACTTACTCATAGATTTTTACGCTAAAATGCTTAGAATTTAGCCAGAGTTTTAAGCCATTCAGAATATTATGATCAATACAATAATTACTTGCCAGAAAACGACGTCTATGTGGTCTTAGAGGAATTGTGGTCATTTCAAGAAGTGTAACATTAAAAACTGGTCATTTCCAAAAGTGTTTGTTTATTTAAAGAAATTGGCTTTTTAAGAAGTAGTAATTTCAAACATTGGATATTTTTACACGTGGTTTTAACATCTCAATAAAATTACCATCACTTAAAACAACATTCTTACTCAATGAAACTGCATTCTCATGTGAGAGGAAACTTAACGAAACATCAATACTGCCCCAATATTTTCTACTCTGTAATACAGTGCCAAGTCGTACTTATCAGTAATTAAACGGTCACTTTACAAGTAACACTGGCTGAGAAGAATTTGCATAGCATGTCTTGAAGAGATGTTATTAACTGCTTTGAAATATCAAATTATAGGTTGTCAATAAATTACAACAGACTAATTTATTATTATTACTTTGGTACTTTATAATAACGGTGCCCCCACTATATGCTGGCTAAATATTAATCTATGCTTATATCAACTTGCCACAGCCTCTGTGGTGTGGTGGTTGAGCGGGTTGTCAATTATGACATCGTTAGGCGCTATTTATTTATTTATAACTTCGTCATTTTCATCACAATTATCACCACCAACATCATCACCATCAACATCTTATTCATCATTATCGTCATCAATAACAACATCATAACCATCGTCATCCAAAGAATTCACTACAGTTAGTTCGTTAATTATACCTATTAGGTAACCAAGGATTAGTTCACCAAACTAATACCTAGTAAGTTAAATTGATTCCGTAAATTGCAAGATAAACTACACTTTCAACCTTCATTCGTAGAATTTTTACCATTTTCTGTATATCAACTACATACCATAAACCAATCTTGTAACTATGAATTGAACTTAATGCTAACCAGTTTAAAGTTCTGATTTCTTTGTTCCTATAAAATTCTGAGAGCAACGATCGTACCACCTGATTTAATAGCATGCGCAATGTCCAATGTCAGGGCAGGCTACAAGAGCAAGTATGCCAGCAATGTAGGTGTGGGTGTTGTGTAGAGTCTTACGCACTTTACTCTCTTGCTAATTTGATTTAATTCTCTGAATACTTGATTTATTAGGTAGTAGGCCTTTTCTGCAGAGTTCGTCCCGCCCCATTGCCCATAGCACCAGGCGCGGATACAGGGGAGGGGGGCGCAGAGCCCCCCCCCCCCCCCCCCTTGGCGCAGACAGTCCAGCACTAAGCGCAGTAATTAGCAAATTTACCAGGAAGATATAGGTGCATGGAATTCATCATTTAAAGAAAAGAGCACAAATTGGTCTTGTATCGTATACTTATGTGTTTTACCACCATATCCCTGAATTCCCCTCTTGGACTCCTCTACTATATTGATTTGTGCGCCCCCCCCTTGAGAAATTTCTGTATCCGCGCCTGCATAGCACTACTGTGTTTCGGTTTGAAGGACGAAGGAAGGGTCGGTTTGGAGGTAGTTTATGATGAATTTACTGGGAAAATAAGACTATCTCATAATCTAGTAATCTTGTTACTAGACTGTGCTGATGTCTCAGGATGACGTGCGCAGTGCAGTATCACGCAAAACTTTATATTTTAAAGTTCCGAGTGACACTGCAATCTACTATGTAGCCGCAACGCCAAAAGACACGTGGAATTAAGAGCAATTTCGGGAAAGGATAATAGGGGATAGGATTAAGGGAGTGAGATTTTCGTCTATTCGGCTTATCTTCGGTCGTCGTTTGCATTCATATCCTAAAACTTACTTAAATGATAGACTCCAAAAAAATAGGGGACTTACCATCACTTATTAGCGCGATTGAATCGTTACATTACAGGCCACTTTGACAAGAGCTTGTACTTAATAGATCCAGTCATCCGCTACTTTCTAATTAAAAAAAGCTATAAAAAGTATTACCTAGTTTAATTATAATTTATACTTACTAGGTTTACTAGGTGGTAGGACTTTTCTGCAAAGTTCGTCTAGGTAGGTACCACCGCTTTGCCAGTTATTCTGCCGCCAAGCAGTAGTGTGCAAGCACTGCTGTGTTCCGGTTTGAAGGGCATTGTAGCTAGTGAAATTACTGGGCAAATGAGACTTTATGATCTGATCACTCAGTCTAGTAATCTGATTATTAGACTGGGTGATGTCTCAGGATGACGTGCGCAGTGCAGTGTCGCGCGAAACTATTGTTTTAAAGTTCCGGGTGACACTGCAACTGTTATGGGCGGCCGTGTCACTTAACATCAGGTGAACGACTAGCTCGTCACGCCATTCAATCACATAAAAAAAAAAAAACTTACATCAAATTGGACATATTATGCAAGTTCGGAGTAGTTACTACTTCCTCGTTTTTGAGTAATTAATTTTTTTGCTTGTTCAATACGTAAACTGCCAACTATTTAAGTACCTACATCCGTTAAGAAACTCTTACTCCACAGATTGGATAATAATTACTAACGTAATAACAATAGTAAAATTAGATGTTTTATGCACTTGTAGTTACAATCTATGATCTACATCCGTATTAAGTTTAGGTTACACTAGAGGCAGAACGAGCAACGAGCTATGGAGAGAGCTATGCTCGGTGTTTCTCTGCGAGATAAGCTCCGCAATGAGGAGATCCGCAGGAGAACTAAAGTGACCGATACAGCTCTTAGAATTAGCAAGTTGAAATGTCAATGTGCAGGCCACGTCACTCTTAGAACTGACAACCGATGGGGAAGAAAGGTTCACGAGTGGCGACCACGATCAGTAGGACGCAGCGTAGGCCGGCCCCCACTAGGTGGACCGACGGTCTGGTGAAAACCGCGGGGAGCCGATGGATGGCCTCCTGAGGAGAGCAGCCGCTCAAAGTGATGCTCTCTGGGGGAGGTCTATGTTCAGCATTTGACGTTTTCCGGTTGTGATGATAATGTATAAATTTAAGTTTACGATGTACCTATTTCTGGCTCGTCACACGTTTTGGCGTCGCTGTAAGTGTGCAAGCATTTATAAATAAATAAATGATGACGATGAGAGGCAGAAAGAAAATGTCACCTGCCCGTTGTTTCGCCATTCTTTGTTTTGTGTCATGTGCTTTAGTGTTCAATAAAGTATTTTTGTATTGTATTGTATTGTCATCATTGGACATACACACAGATTAGAGAAAAAACTATTGAGTGGACTTACACCGTTGATTTGTTATTTTAACCGTAGGTTCTGTATAAACACAATATTTTATATTCGGTATTAAACTCTTGTACCTTTGTGCCTGGTTGACAACTTGCATGTAAAAATCTAATTCTAAACATATTCATGGTCAAATGTCAAAGTCATGTAAAACATAACCAAAAATGTATTTATTCGATTTGTAAATGGAAGTATGGCAGGATTTGTTAAATGTTGTATTAATTGATTTACAATTTGAACTCTGCATACCTACCTATTCAATAGAAGAAAGGGTTCTTCTCACACACTCATTCTTGATCACAGCATTCTATAGCTCTTTTTGGCAGATGTACACGGACTACATTTGACATTTTTGACCCCTAATTTTTACTCGTTTTATAGAAAGTTAAACTTATCTTTTTATTTTGATTTTAAATAATTACCGATAATATATAACGAATATAAACGATTTTCCAATTGCCCTTATTTTCGGCAAAACGAAGAGTGAAATGCCCGTTTACAACTTACAACTTATGCAACCTAAATACTTAACATACATAACTGATGTGCACTCAGCCTAACTAGAGCACACGCGCTCACGCGTATATTATAAGCACATTACGTACGCTTATTCACGTTACACCCGACCTTGTCCGTGGCACCATAAAATTGCTAGCTACTATGATACTTAACCCCATTATTTTAAAGACCATTATCACGTGCGATAAACTTCTAGAAAAGAGTAATGGTGCTAAATATTTGGCGTATAATACTAACATAATATATCATATGTGAAACAAAAAACTGGCTGCTGTTACCACCAGGAAACTATTAAAACACCTTGTGCTAATATAATCAATTAATTATATAACTACTAAAGGTGCTAAAGGTGATAATGTGCTTGAAACACAAAGTAGGAACTGATTGTCCAAGTCAGCATGAAAAAAACCAGACGTATTTCCATGAACATATTCTGTCTTTATCCACTGCCATTTTAAATCACAAGATAAAAAAGGAGGTTAAATTGACCCACCTATATTTTGTTTCTCATAAAATTTAGCTAACACCTTGTTAATTTTGTTTTCCAACTTTATTGTAGTTACCATATAAAAGACTTCAACGCGTGCCATACACTATTGACAAGATAATAGATCATAATAATGATTCTATTGGGTCAAAAAAATTCCAGTCTTTCTGTCCATATACTTAAACCTATTTTGGACTATAACGAATATTATAATATAGCCCTAAAAAGTGGTTAATAAATCGTAAGCGGTAAATCGGTCCTGCCGGTCTCATTGAATGATGCGCTTACCAACGAATGCATGGGATTTCATTTTTATTTACATGTATTATTTTTGTTGTTTTCCAGTCACCAGACACGGGTGACTCCAAGTCAGCTCAGGAGACGCGAGAGGGCGGCAATGTTCGCGGGTTCTACAGCTTCACAGACCCTGATGGAAAGCTGCGCACCGTGCACTACACAGCGGATGACAAGCGAGGCTTCCGCGCTACTGTGCAGAGAGAGGACAACAGCTAGACGCTTAGAAAAACTGAAAAATTAGCTGATTTCGTAGAAAAGGCTTTTCCGAAGTGTAAAATATTGTCACCAAAAATTCTATCTGGTTTCTGAGTGTGCATGTTGTTTGTGAATGAAAGTAGACTCTTGATGTCTCTCTTTCTCTATTTATTTTGCGTTCTTATCCTTTCTTGGTAGAGACAAGCATTTCCTTTGATTTAAATCCATTCAGCTGGTATGGTTTTGAAAATGTTTACTTCTTTCATGTATGTAACTCTTCACAGCCGTACAGTAACAGTTAGGTCCCGATTTTACCAAAGTAGAATAAATTTTATTCCAAGTATAAGCCTAGGTACTGGTTACTCTCAGATAAAGCTGATTGACAAATGAAATAAGTCGTCATTTTGATTGTATCGTTGTATCCTGATTGCTTTTTATTCCTTTAAAGTTGATGGTATAAGGGTTATACTCGTGTAACTCGGTTGTTCTGGGAAAGTTATACTTGGAATAAAATTTATTCTACTTTTTGGTAAAATTGGGCCTTAAAGGCACAGTAATGATTCCTATCCGTATTACTATCCCATCCCACTATCCCCCATCCCACTAATAATAATAAATTCGAATGTGTGTGGATATGTTCGCTCTTGTTACTCTCTTGTACTTCACATCAAATAGTCAGTTTTCTTAAAAATATTGCAATTATAATAAGGCAGTAATTATTAAGTTCATATTTTATTTGCGTTTGTGTTTTAAATTATATAAGTAAGAGATCTTTTAATTGCAAGGTAAATGTTAAGGTTTTCAATCTCTCTCGAAAAAACTTTAAACTTAAATTAACGATATTAACAGGCTATTGAATGATCGGCAGAATATTTAATTAAATGCATAAGTACTTTCTTTCTTAATTATTTTATCAGTCATATCCTAGAATAAGTCAGTTCGTCTGCAGCTACTAGAGTATAGACCTATATAAGTAGTCTAATCTCTAAATCTTGCCTTGTATTATCTTTTGTAAATAGACTTAACCAATACATTAAATTACTTTTATACGATTTATTATTTAATTAAACTTTATTACATATTTGACGTGTTATTTTTTTATTCGTATAGGTACCTCACATTTTTTTATAATTTATAGGCGTAGTATTTGACCACTGTCTCGCATGATGGTAAGTGATGTCGCGGCCTACGGTGGTGCATGCTTGCCTGGAAGATACCTGTTCACTCTTGACTGGAAGACTCCCAGGTTATAGTTAGCTGGAAACAAGGTCGACGGCAAGGCATTCCACTCATTTAGGTTCCTATTAGTGCTCGAGTAGCTTACAGTGGGTGCATTCTTGAATCCTTGTTTTAATAAAACCTAGGTAATATAGGCGTATAGGTAAAATGCCACTAACTTGGTGGTCGTTCTATTTATTTTGAACGGCGCAATAATGTTGGTCTCTACCGACTTTTACAGCGTCATTGAGTGGGGCATCACTGGACGGGAGAAGTTTCTTAGACAAATCTAAAATCAATTTATAGAAAACATTTGAAGTTTTATCGGTCGAAGTGACGCTCATAGGGGGGGCCTATGCTTAGCAGTGACGCTCATAGGGGGGGCTATGCTTAGCAGTGATGCTCATAGGGGGGCCTATGCTTAGCAGTGACGCTCATAGGGGGCTTATGCTTAGCAGTGACGCTCATAGGGGGGCCTATGCTTAGCAGTGACGCTCATAGGGGGGCCTATGCTTAGCAGTGGACGTCTTTCAGCTGACGATGCATAATGATGTTTTGAAATACTATGACTAGAAAATTTTGCCTATAGAAATTAGTTGTACCCAAGCATGTCATAGCTCAAAATCCCACACCTGGAAATCATGAGGTAAGACTTTATGCCCATCAGTGCACCTACAGACAGGTAGATAATCAGACAGGATCATAACGGGAAACGGAAAATGGAGTCATATGTTTTGCACACACATACATAACACCTGTATTACTAAATATTTACATATGTTGGAAATAAATAATTGAGTATTGAAAATTCTGCTGGTTAGGGGTCGCCCATTAATAATGTTATGTTTTTAGAGCTACTTAAAAACTTAGTAAACTAGAGTCTCGTTTTTACCCATACGGATACGGAACCCTAACAACTAATGCCGTTAGTCTCTACCGACCTTTACAGCGTCACCCCAGACGTCAAAAGTGGGAGGCAACTAGCTCAAGGGTACCCCTGGAGTGGGCCGTTGCCGGGATAAGTGGATCAAGAAGACTTGACTGGACGAGTGGACCCTATGCAAAGTTGAAATTATTTCCTACAGTCAGTTTAGATGCAAAAGATCGTTCATATTCATATTAATTTATTTGCATTACTAAGTGTAACAACATGTATTGGTGTTATTCTACGTGGTGATCATAATTCTTAGTAGCCTTTTTCGGGCATCGCAAGATTCTGTAAGGGCGCTATAAGTACCTACTAGGTATAATATAATAATAATAATATAATAAATTCTTTATTTCGGAAAAAATAATCCATAGGGGTGAATAGGATAACAAAACAATTATACCTACATGAAAAATTAAACACAAGTAATACTTAATCTACTTACCTAATTAGACCAAGTATAATTTTAACCCAATGTGTTTGGTAAGGACAATCAGGTTTTTCAGCAATCGCTTTCAGAATTCCATTGGCACTGGCCCTGGTTCTGTTTAAGAGGGACGATGTTTTTTTACGCATAATCGCAAAGAAATCATCTGTATGATGTTCCGCAAACATTCCGGACGCGCTGCAGAACCGAGGCAGACCCAATAAAACCCTGAAACCATTGTTGTATTGGACCCGCAGAGCACTGTAAGCCTTTTGCATATACTGAACCCAAAAGTTGCTCGTGTAGAAAGATTGGCAATACGCTTTAAATAAGGAAATCTTTACGTCATTATTGCAGCGAGCAAACCTACGAGACAACATATTGCAGCGTACTGCCAGTGCTCTGCGTTCCCTTTCCCTATAATATTATAATTAACAATACAAGTTCTTCAGAAAATTCCAATGCCAAGACAAATAATTATGTAGGAAAGCTAACTGTGAGATGAACAAGAACAACGCATAGAATGGTAGCAAAAGAATAAAACATGTTTTTATTCTCTTCATGTTGAACAGGAAATTAAGGCTCCTACGAAAAACACTAAAGCAATTTACACGACATTACTTTGCTGCAGGCCAACAACGCATATTTTAGACCTATTGGTCTAAAATAGACCTATTGGTCAGAAATTGGCGTTATAATATTTTATAAGTACTACTACACGGCAATTTATGATACTTAAATATGTTAGGTAGGTCACAGATATAACACTACTTATACTAGTAAGTAGGTACCTACATTAAATCATTCCAACTTAGTATATATCTATTTTAACTTCTTAACTTTTGACAATAGTTACAAAGACAATATATTAGGTAAATGGTAAATTTTTGAGTATTCAACCTGGTAGTCGAAGTACACGGTGGATTAGAGACCAACACGGTATAGACACGTCAGATCTAGTCTAGCTATTCGAACAATAGTCAGCCACCGTCACGTCACAGTCATATCCTAAGATAGTCACATCATATTATGACATAAGTTCTGTTAGTAATTTAGTGATAAAATGTAACGTATTAGACTGTTCTGTGACGTTATGTTTTATGGTAAACAGTACCTAACGAATACATAAATAAATAAAAATAAGATAAATCATCTTCCTTACATTACGAAACACTTTTTGAAAATACTATTTTAAGATGTTCTTGACTCAACTTTACAACAAGAATTAGATGTTTGACATCTGCATGCTCATGACTTAAGCTTTTTTCAACTAAGTCGCCCGTCACATTTTGATATAAGCACCTTTAATCCCATTATCCAGTGCTACCGTCTCCAACCGCTGCATTGTCCGGCTAATATTGTTGCTTGGGATGGGATCGAGATGGATTAGTTATTGATAACCTTTTTGTGAGTATTGTTGTTTGAATGTCACTGATTTGTATCTGAGGGACAATAATTACGGAAGTTTTTTTTTATTGAAGTTTTAATATATCATATTCCAATCTTGTTTCTACCACTACTATGTCTTTCATTACATTTGACAAAACTCAAACACTTGAATTCAACAAAGTATTCCAAAAATATGATAAGCTGCACCTATATACCTGCCTCATGATTTCATCCAATTGGACAACCAACTGTAATTTATGGGATCTTCTATTTCTTCTTGTGTAGGCAAGTGGTCAGGGTGTCAAAATCTTTAGGTCATTCAAAGGCTTAAATTTTTTTGGGTAAAAAGTAATCAACATAAATAAACTATCTATACTCGAAATTTCATCGTAATCTTTCCAGCAGTTTCAGCGTTAACTGATAAGTTGAGAACAAACCTGTTTACTAAGACATTTTTATCCTGTAAATTTTGTCCAAGCGGTCGAGTCCGGGGTTATTCCCAAAGTACTCCATTCTTTTGTTTAATAAAGATAAGAATCTCATACATTAATTCGCAAAATGCTCCACAAAATTATTATTATAAATAAGTTATTTGAAAATACTATTTTTCGGTTTCATTTTACTCCACGGCCATCTGAGACCATTCTCAAAGTACTCCGATATCTATTCTCAAACTGCTCCATCGAAAACAATAGAAATTTCATTTTAACCAAAAAAGGTTTCATCGCATTTCATTCTACTCCATGAGATATTGAGGCGTACAGTCAGTCACGTAAGTAATAGCTCTGTAGTTAAAATATGCTGAATAACAAAAATATAAGTTAATGCCATCCATCTTACATTTACTAGGAACATAGAAGAAACAAAAGAATGCGCGCAGGTGCAGTTCTTACAATTTTCGGCAATATTGTAAAAGACATAATGTATTGTTTTGCTTTTGAAATTAGCCGTTACATTAATTAGAGGGCTCAATACCTGGTGGCTAATTTCACTATACAAAAGAACTCAGACTAGAACTTGCGTCGGGACTTATTTATTATCTACGAAAAGTGCAATTCACAAAAGTGTTATCAGGGTTAGTTGCTAGTTGCACGTCATTATGGTTAGTTGGTCAGTTAAGTGAATAAAAATGAATGATTCTAACGACAGTGAAGGTCCAGGACCAAGCAGCGGAGTCCCGGAATTTAAATTTGTAGCTGATCATAGTAAGTACTTTTATTAAAATGTTTACTGTTAACTTATCTCCACTATTAGCGATTTAATTGTTTAAAAAAGTATGTGCTAAACAATTAGGATGGCTGTTTTCACGTTTAGAGTTTTGTACCAAAACATTAAGTTTGTCGGGGTGATGATATTCATTGAAATATTTATTTTCAGAAGGAAGAATTCTCATTCGTAACCAGTATCGGTTTTATTTACTTCACACTACTGGAGATGGATACTGGCTGATTTTATTACCTGATTATTTTTAGTGTTGTGTGTTAGGTTTGTAAGTTCTTATATGTTTTTTTTTTGTTTTCGTTGTATTATTTGATTTTTAAGGTTTCCTGTTTGTTATCTTGTTTGATTTTGGTATTTTATAATTATTGGTATAAATATATCTATTAACCTCAATGATTAATTAATCATATCTATTAATAAAAGATATTGCTAATCAAGTACTGTATTTTATTTAAACTTCTCCTCATAGCTAGCACACAGTTTTATTACAAGTAATAGGTACCTAGAATTTTTGCATCTGACTGTACGGCAGCGTTTTGGAGTAGAATGAAACATAAAAATAATAATTGTACATTGAACAAAAATTGCGTGGGGTTGATTGAGAATGAATGTATGGCTTATTCAATTTAACGAAACCAGTAGCGTGGAGTACTTTGAGAATGCCATGGAGCAGATTGAAACCCAAAATTATTATTAATTATTTTGATGTTTTTTCGTGGAGTATTTTGAAACCTTTTCTTGGAGTACTATGAGAATAACCCGAGTCCGTAGGGAATAGCTAGTTAGCTGTTAACATTAGTAGGATAGGTATTTTATGTTGTTGATATTTTTTATCATTATTCATTATCAAGGGTTTGAGTTGGATTACCTGGCATAGTCGCACGGCGCGATGCGAATGTTTGGTTTCACAAAAAACGCATGCCATTCCGATTCATTGAACCATTGACAGCAGTTTGCAATGATTCTCAAACTGTAGGGTATTGTCCTTCTTTTTATTAGTATCAATGTCCTATATAAATAAAGCGGATGCAATAACATTGTAAAAATATGAAACGTTAATGTTCTTTGTAGTCGATAGTGCAGCTAGTTTATTAGTTTTTATTTTTTAACGGGCAATGTGCCTTTATTACTCAAGCTAACTACTACACTAATATAAACTAAACTAAACTAGCTACACTACCTACTACAAAGAACACTTATGGACTGTATAATAGCCGCGATGGCCTATAGACAGTCCAAGTGCTCCAGCCCACTACCGGTAGGTAGCGTACCCAACATGCTGGCAGCATTGCCACGTTGAATTGCAATACTGATGCGTTGGACCAAATAATTGTCAGCATTTTGGTCACGCGTCGCATCGATCAGGCGCTCTGATAGACTTTGGAAAACGCGATGAGCTCCCGGTCCCCACGGACTCAGGGTCTCAACACCGAACGGCTCAAATGTGTAACCGCTACCGAGATTACTATATTTGCGCCGTTTTAGCTGCTCATTAGTTTTTATTATTGTAGTAGTTAGGTTAAAGAAAAAAGGCACATGGCCCGCACAAAAATGAAACGTTAAGGTTTTTTAACATGACAGTACCACATACTGTAATTGGGGGAGGCCTGTGTCACAAAACAGAAAAGTATGTGTCCTGCAGTGGACGTCTTCAGACCGTTGATGATGATGATGATGACTGTAATTATGATCTCTAACGACCTTTACAGAGATTAGGTATCATAAGCCTGCTGGGCCTACTATGTACCTACTTATTTCACTAAGGTATTGTCACAACACACACAAAGAATGCAACTCGGCTGGGCAGCGTTCGGGAGCTTCTTTTCGTTCAAAATACCGCAGAGCCTGAAAACGAAAGTTTTCAACCAGTGTGTGTTGCCAGTGATGATTTATGGCACTGAGACGTGGTCTCTTACTGTTTGTTGGCTTTATGAGTAAGCTTAACGTCGCGCAGCGAGCTATGGAAAGAGCTATGCTTGGAGTTTTGCGAGATAAGATCCGAAATGAGGAGATCCACAAAAGAACTATTCTATTCTAACTAAAGTCACCGATTTAGCTTAGAGAATTAGCAAGTTGAAGTGGCAGTGAGCAGGCCACATCACTCGTAGAACTGACAACCGATGGGGAAGAAAGATTCTCGAGTGGCGACCACGAACCGGAAGACGCAGCGTAGGCTGGTCCCCCACTAGGTGCACCGACGACCTGGTCAGAACCACGGGGAGCCGATGGATGCAGGAAGCAAGCAGCCGCTCAAAGTGGCGCTCTTTGGGGAGGCCTATGTTCAGCAGTAGACGTCTTCAGGCTGATGATGATGATGATGATGATGATGATGATGATGATGATTGTCACAACAGCATAGCATAGTGACGTAGGTACTAACTAGCGTGATGTCACACTGATTACCGAGCCAGCTATTGAGTCGAACCAAAAGTCGAACCCACAGTGAGTTGCAGCTTACTATAATTATTATTGCTGTCCTGTATATGGCTCTTCTTTACAATGCTGGTTGTGAGTTAGATAATTACTTATATTTTATCATTGTTGTTGTTCACAACATCAGCTAGAAGACCCACCCTTGGCAGGCGGCTTGGTAATCGCAGAAGATTTTAATGTATACCTACCGAGAAAGTGTTGCTGTGTGTTCCCTGTGTTATAGCCAGCTCTCACGGCACCTACGGGAAGAAATGGGGTGGTCCTATTCGCAAACTGGAACCACACAGCAATCATGAATATACACAATCTCCTATAGCTGAAGAATTAGTAATAATTAGTAATAATTTTATTTATAATTAATTACTTGATATACTAAATCTCATAATGAGCAACGATGATTAGGGCAAATCCTCTCCCTACTTAATGAGTAAGCAAGACATTATGCGCGTCAGAGGCTGAGCTTCTTCTGATGATAAATAAATATGATGTGTGTTTTACGTAAGTGAAGATTGAGCACCGCTGCAGCATCCGTCGAAGTCCGCGACAGGTCGAGGTGTTTTGACAGCTCGCCATGACGTCGCTTTTGTTCTACATCTCCATCCGACGTGGGCCATTGTCCGTCTCTCTGTCCCAAGGAAGCTTCGAGAGAAACAAGGTCCTTGGGGAATGGAATAGGTTTGTTATGTGTCATATTTACTATAGACTTAATAAAGACATTAAACTTTTGTCATTTGTATGCACTTTTTTTCGCTTAGTACAAAATTCCATCAAATCAGCACAATGAGTCTACATTGCGATTCAACAGAGCAATGTTGCCAGCATCTTAGGCCTGCTACTAGTACTGGATTATTTGGACTGTCTATAGTCAACAGTCAGCACGGTCAATAGCTATGCAGTCAGAACTCAGAACGTATGTGTAGGTATAGTTGAATTTAGCGGAAATTACTAATTAGTACTACATACCTATAGTAGTATGTTTTTTATTAAATAATAACAATCCACAATACACTCTTCAATACTATTATATTATAAAAAAATTACGTGTTCCCGCGGGTGCCGTAAGAGCCGGCTAAGGGAATATCCAGGGAATGGGCAGCAGCATTCGGTCTACATTATAATCTACTGCTATCACGAAGACTCATGCCATGTATGGTGGGTATGGCAAACCCCTAAGCTCCTATGATAAACGTCCAAAGTGGCTTTTTATGGGGGAGGCATATCTTCAGCAGTGGACGTCTTCCGGCTGCTGCATGCTGATTTAATGTGAATAAAGTCTATAGGCCGAAACTCTACTCCACAGTGTTTCATTTTCAAAATCCTGCAAAATAAAGTATCTTCAATGCGCAATCAAAGCTAGATTCCATCGCAATTTCCACAACATTTTCAACATATCTCGAAACGAAATCAAGCTACCAAGATACACAAAAACACTGATAAAACGTAGCTAAACGTAGCTAACAGTTGATTAATTGCTAATAAATTATGATAATTCCGGTATTTTCGACAGCCAGTATCTCTGATCAGGGCGCGATATGGGGATTACAATGGTGCAGCTCTGAAGTTTGATAGCGGTGCCATGATTTTGTTTTTTTTTTGTGTCATGGTTACGTAACCTTCGAGGGGCGTATGCGATACCAGATAAACTAAAAAATGTTAAAACTAAAAAGGTCTGAGATATTCATCATCATCATCATTAACAGCCTGAAGACGTCCACTGCTGAACATAGGCCTCCCCCAGAGCACGCCACCTTGAGCGGCTGCTCGCCTCCTGCATCCATCGGCTCCCCGCGGCTTTCACCAGGTCGTCGGTCCACCGAGTGGGGGGCCGGCCCACGCTGCGATATTAGATTTACTAATAAGGTTCTTGTACATATTTTTTGTGTTTTGCCGGATGTCGCAAATTCATCGCGGTAGGATAGTATGACTTTAGTGAAAGGGCTCTGACAGGTTGCAACTGTGAAGGTAAGTAGATGCCAAGTGTGGTATAGGTAGGTGGGCAGACGATGATTAAGAGTGACCGGTTACAGTGATACACTGATACCAACTCATTATCATCATCATCATCATCATGACGATCAATGTGGTAGTTACTTTAAAGAAGGCAATTTTAATTATTTTCCCGTCAAAAAGCAATTGGATCAGTAAAAATTTCGAAAGGTAACCTACAATTTCCAATGGGTTGATTTCATCAAATAAGTAGCGAATTATATTTGTATTTATTTAAAAAATCTATGCCATTTGTCAGTAACATAATCTCTACTTATGAGGAAGCTAAGTCTCAGTGTTGTAAGCGGCGGTATTCCCAAATTTAATGGTTTTAGAGCACCGATGAAAAGCAATATGCAGGAGGATGGATGCAGGAGGCGAGCAGTCGCTCAAAGTAGCGCTCTCTGTGAAAGGCCTATGTTGAGCGGGGGACGTCTTCAGGCTGTTGATAATGATGAAAAGCACCAAAGTACCTACCTATTTCCAAAAGGTCATCAACCCAATTTCTTTTTGGTGCTCTTTCGGCTACATTCAAGTAGGTTGAAGGCAGAATCAACTCCGTGTTTTATCAAATTGTATTAACTTACATGATTGTTATACCTAAAATGGGATCCGTTTTGTTGTATCCAGTCAATTTGACCACAAGGTTTTTTTCCTGTTCGACAAATCAGTTAGATTATCCAGGCTGCATGAAGAACCTCATTTGGAGCTACCCATAATAACCTAAGGTGACATATTCTACCTCTACAAGCTACAAGTCTTATTTTTACTAACTTTTTACTTTTTTACTCTCTATATCAATGAGGAACAACAAGCTAGATGACTTTTTTTTTTGCATATATTAATGATATTCCTCAAAAAATAAACAGTCGTGAAAACAAAAATTAAATACATATCTCAAAAAATAGCAAAGTTACAAGCATTTTAAAATACAGGAATAGAAAGAGACAGCTCAAACATGCAGTGACGTCAGAATTTGGTCCTTCATAGTACCTCATTACTAAGCTATGGTAGCTTTACATACAATCGTTTTGGCATGTGACGTCAAAATCACGTGTTTTCATAGTAACTGTGGGGATGCTCTGTTTTGCCAAAAAGGGACCAGCAATGTCCCCTCCAGAAACTTTAAAAGCTTATTACTCCGTGATTTATTTAACGATATTACTTATTTTTTTTCTATCATCGCTTTAATTTTTAACCTGGTCTATAAAAATAATATTTACTTGTTCATTTTTAATAGCAGGCAACTAGCCTATTACCTACAAGTTACAATTACCAGCTTTCCCAAATCCCAACGACTCTACAATTTCTACAAGGTGGTAGGCTAGAGTCCGGGGCGCTACGTGCAATTTCCTGTGTTGTCACTCTACGTAGAGCTCATCTGCATATCGCTGTATCTACTCGGACTCTACCCGCGTTGGGGTATTGATAGAAAGGTCAGGATGGCTTGGTCTTTGTTTATTTTAATACAAAATAGTCCACTGAACACAGGCCTCCCCCACAGAGCGCCACTTTGAGCAGCTGCTTGCCACCTGCGTCCATCGGCTCCCCGCGGTTTTCACCAGATCGTCGGTCCACCTCGTGGGGGGCCGGCCTACACTGCGTCTCCCAGTTCATGGTCACCACTCGAGAACCTTTCTTCTCCATTGTCGGTAGGTAGCTTGGTTTCTACGAACGATGTGGCCTACCTATTGCCATAAAAGCACTAGCTTCTTGGAAATAATAGGTAAGCTTAAATTAAGTACCATGCACCAATGTGCACATACGATACAATGTGCACATACAATGTGCAACGCGCCAAACTGTGTGTATTGTGCAATGACAATACACACAGTTTGGCGCGTCAATGAAAGAGTTACGCGATAAGAAGAGCGTGACGCAGGGCCAGTGCGTGTTTATGTGTAGACGTCCCTCATCTTATTGACTGCTATCTGCTGCCCGCGGCTTTGCGTGGACCTCAGTTAAGGCTGCTGTATACGCAGATCCATTATCTCGCTCGCGCATTGCGACATTTTTGAAGATATTAAATAACTGAATTTACTTACGCAAAATTTGGCTAAACTATGTTATCATGAATAACATTACAAATGTTCAACAAAAATATCATATTAATCCAAACAAGAGAGATTGCGGTCAAATGCGGGCCTATCCAGTTATAAAAAAAATCTTCTGGATCTGCGTGTACAGCAGCCTTCACCACTACAAAAATATTCCGTGGCCTCAAACTCAATATCTATATTAGGTACCAAGTTACATCCGGATCTGTTCATCTACCAGACGTAGAAAGGCAATAAACAGCCAGAAATACAGTCAAGAATTACCTACTTATAGAAATTTAGGAACCTAAATATAATAGGTATTGGCTATTATTTTGTACTAAAAATCAGCATTGCCATATAGCGTGGCAATGCAACCAGCGTTCTAGGAACATTACCGTCCACCAAGGGTCTTTTTGATAAATTGTGATGATGAACTTTTAGTTTAGAAATGCATTTTTGTAATAAAATAAAATTGAACACTGGTATTGGTATGAAAGTAAGGATGGATAGAAATAGTATGAAATTATGGAAAAATAGGTACTGGATGGAGATGGATTGTATTTATAGTCCGCACAGATTTATAAGAAGTAGTCCTTATACAAGTTGTCAATAGAAGTCCCCGAATGACATAAAAATTAAAAGCGGGCATTTTGAAGATTTCGGGAAGTCTTCTTCTTCTCGTGTGAGCAAGTGGTCAGGCCTGTAGGGTTAGCACGGCCGGTAGACAAAACTGTCTTTCCCCTGTTTAACTCCAAGCAAGTATGAAGAAAGTGACGTAAAACGAGGAAAGACAATTTTGTCTACCGTCCATGCTAACCCAGCAGGTGTTAGAATTTTTAGGCCGCCCAAAGGCTTCTGGCTTGGCTTAACGACTATTGTGTTACGACAACAGCCGGGACCGACAGCTTAACGTGCCCTTCGAAGCACGGTAGCGTTCAGTTGTAAATACCACTGTTTGCTGTAGGTAGCGGTCACCCATCAGAGTAGTGACCGCAGCGAACGTTCCTTAACTTTACCGATCGGTTAAAAACGGCTAGTCGTGCTTCGCTATGAGCGCTACATAGCTTTCGAGAAGTGATATTTATATACCTCCTAAAGGAATAGGTACACATATAAGGGCGACGACGGCGCCAATAAATTATTTTTACCACCAGCACCATAAAACGCAGATCATTTATTAATATAGCATAACTATTCTAAAAAAGAATTTAATGGATGTATCTACGACATTAAACGCGCGTGTTGCGGTTAACCACGACTTGTAACATCAAATCTACGAAAACTGGATCTCAGCGCGGCTCGGGTTACTGGATGCACAATAAACTGAACGTTGGTAGGCACGTGGAGTTGAATTTAATAAGTTGGGGCCAGTACAACTTTTGGCAACTCACCGGCAATGCTCTTAGTGTTGCAGATGTTCATAGGTGGTGGTGACCACTTGCCACAGCCCCAAACCAATCAATCATCTCTACATTTTCATTCAATTGCTTATTAGCAACAGGTTGGCCAAAATAAAAAGTTATTTAGTCGATAATTTTAGTTAAGGTAAAATGTAGGGCAAATAAGGTGCTTTTGGCACATTTCCTGACAAAATTAGAGCACGTGGAGCTTTGAATTTAATATATCAAGTAATTCATATCTTTAAGTATGCCGTGATGTCCGCAAATACAAGATAAATACATTTAGCTCTATAGAAAAACAATCACACGAAACATTTGAATGTACCAATTTTACTCAGTTTCTAACGAATATATTTTTACAAAAAAAGTGTGTATTCCCAAAAATCATTCAGATGCAAAGAGGTATATGTACTACGTACTAGAGAAGCTATTCGAAGCAGAAATAGTTGTCATTTTTTGTATAATTAAACTAAAATCCGCTACAGCGCTTTACGAGATTAAATCGTCTAACCAACGATCACAACACGCAGCGCTAGTGCAATGGCACATTCGGATCATAATTTTTACTGCTATTCACTGCTGCACGTGCAGTCGCTTTGAGTGCTGAGCATCGTATGAGCGAGAAGATGCTCATAGGCATATTTGCAGTGGTTGACAGTGCAAGTTAGAGATGTCCTGTCTAGTGTATACATTGAAGTCTTTGTTCAGATGTTGTAATGACTTGATCGTTTTGAAAAATACTATATAGACGTAGACATTAATTAAAAATCGTCAAAACCAATCATTGCCTGCGTTGTCTATGTCGTAAGCACCGCGCTGAAGTTCAGAATGAATTGATATTTAAGTCCCACGACGTTAAGGTCGATGTTTCTTTGAACGGATTTTAACCTGCTTCTCTGGTCCTACCCATGGAAAAGCTAACTCATAATGAGTGAATTTAGAGCTTACCTATAGCTAATGCTTTCGCTCGGGACCTCCCAAATTTCCTGGACAAAACGTTTCCTCTACTTAAACTCGATGGAACCCTAGAACTGGCCTACCCCTATCACATCACACTGATTGGCTAGGAAGTGTCGTGTTCATGTTAACCCTGCGCTTGTATTTATTTCCACGACTCGACTTTACACTCAAAATATCTAAGAAAAAACTTAAACTGGCGCCAAGTTATAAATGTAGAGGTTATCTCAATATTGTACTTTTATTGATGTGGTAACATCGGTGTCTTTTATCTGGGTCGCGTTCTCTAGACGAAATGAAATATCTCCTTCTTTTTCATTTTCTCTATATAAGAACCAAATCTTTAAGTTTAGTTTTTAAAGGAATGCGACAGGGACCATTAATGACATTGCATACTTAGGTACAGTTAGGACCCATGTCAATGACTATATATTACTGATGGTGGACCTGTTTGTACTTATATTGTACCTACATACCAGATGAACGTTATTTCATTTAGATGAACTATTATTCAAATGATTATATAAGTTTTCTCAAAGCAACAAGTAGGCTTCGCAATTCATAGCCGTGAAGCTTTTAAGTTAGAGTTAACTTTAAATATGGATCGCTACATGTTCCCGAGACACAAGTGAGGGCCGTGGCGGCGACGATGTGGCTAATACGACATGAGTAGCTGAAATGGCGCAAATATATAGTAATCTCGGTTACATATTTGAGCCATTTGGTCTTAAAGTTGAGATCCAGGGGGTCTAGAAAAGATTCTTTTCCATAAGCGTTAACGCCAAACGATAACTCCAAAATGTATGGGAATGACGTTATCTGCGGAAAAGTGACATCCACAGGTAATGTCGTTCCCATACATTTTGCAGTTATCGTTTGGCGTTAACGCTGATGGAAAGTGATCGTTGCTTTTCTCCTAGGGTACCGGGAGCTCGTCGCGTTTTCCAAAGTTTATCAGAGCGCCTGGTCGATGCGACACGTGACCAAAACGCTGGCACGTTGGCACAACGAATCAGCATTGCAATTAAACGAGGCAATGCAGCCAGCATGTTGGGTACGCTACCTAGTGGTAGTGGGCTGGAGCACTTGGAGTGTCTATAAGTCAACGTGACTCATAAAGACCTATTAGTGTTGTATAGGTATTATTGAAGTACACTTTAAGTATAGAATACTTATAATTTTGTAGAATAAAGGTCACTTTGTTTAAAATATCTTTAAATTAGTCATCCACTCACATTAAGATTCAAGGATCACTAAAAAACATACAAAAATTAAAGTTATTCACAAGATAAAAATGGCAGTGTCACCGAAAAACAATATTTCAAAAAAGTTGAGACTACGAACCTGTCAAAAATGCTATCGAAACCTCTGAACCCTGCAATGTAAAATGAGTTCAATAGAAACTATAATAAAGTTGAAGATCGAGTGCTGCTGAACTTAGCTGTCCAGTCAATTATTATGAAAAAAACTGTCTTGTCGTTCTAATTACCAAGTGACGGGGACTGTCGACAAGGCGCAGAGATAAACAAATAAGATGATACTTTCCGGTCCGAGAGGAAAAGGGGAAAAAGGTATAAATGAAGAGCGAAGCGCAATGCCACGGCTGTCGAGATTCAGGCAGAGGGCTCAGTTTTTGTGGTATTTTTGATTACTGACATGTTGTCGCGGGCCGATGTTACTAATGATTTGAATTTTCGACGTAGTTTTTGAGTTACATTAATGCTGAATTATTTGTGTTTATTGTCATTATTACTAATGTTGTTTTTTATGCTATAATGGGCATACGTTTGATGGTAAGTGACGCAGTTGTCTAAGGTGCAGCACGTTTGCCCATGAGATGCCCATTCACTCCTGACTTGAAAAGACCCAGGTTATACCTTAGGCCCAGGAAACACTGTTGCTGGAAGAGCATTCTATTCCTTGGCCGTTCGGACTATGAATGTTCTACTATCAGCTATAACTTAATTCAATAACCAACATTACTATGCATAGATAAAGGCTTCTTTTCGGTTTGATTTTACAAGGCCTGGATGAGTTCTACACTTCCATTGCTTGTCATATTATCAGGGGAAAGATCGGTTTTGGACGGCTTTCTATGGCCTGACTAAAAACCACCTTCAGTCCCATCCACCCCTTTGCCGTTCTATAACATATTCATAGGTACCATTTGGAGTAAAAGACATATTAGTGTAATATTATTAATGCAAAAGTAGAAGCTTAATACGTAATGGCTACTCCATTTTATAATAACTTAAATAACGCTGGCATGCAAAACTTGATTTATTAAAGTTGATAGCCACAGTACCACGCAGATCAGATAGGTACATGATAAGATACCTGGCAAAAAATAATCGGATTTTAAAAATGGTTTTTCTAAATCTGACTCCACGTCACACTGATAGAAATCGATATCGCCTATGTGATACGAATACGATATCGAACTTACTTATTTCAAGTCTATTCAATATTTATAATCATTACCTGCTACACCTCACTTTAGCCGAATATGTATGTACCTATACTCGTTGTACTTGTCCACTGCCACTGGGCCTGGACGACAAAATAGCACACCCTGAGTTCGATTTGAGCTGTCTGTCCCTGAAATATAACCCGTTTTCTGCAAGTGGTCACTCTACCTGGAGCTCCAGAATAAAGACTAGCAGAAGGTGGTACTGGAGACAGAACAGATTGAAGTGGGGTTCTTATTATAAGATTCAAACATAAGCCTTTTTTTAGCTATGCTTGAAGTTTCTCTCGAATTAGAATGAAGGTGAGGTGATCCGACAGAGAATGAAGATCACCGACATAGCTCACAGAATTAGCATACGAAGTATCAGTGGGATGGTCTTACTAGCTGTGGAACTGATAACCAATGATGCGGAAAAACGTGATGTTCTTGAGTGGAGATTTACGACTTGGCAAACGCCCTTTGATTAGGTGGAGCGACGACCTAAACCCACTGACTGGCATCAGTTGGATGAGAAGGGTTGTATATAATATAACGAATATGATGTACCGGATGCACACTTTGTTTCGTAAAATCATTGTTATTCAGCGCGCTCAGTAAATCAAATCAAATCAAATCAAAAATTTTATTGCAAATAGGCTATTTTTAGCACTTTTACATGTCAAAAGCACTTTTACAAGTCAAAAAACCGATGGGGTTCTCGAGTGTCGTCCACGAACTGGAGGACGCAGCGTAGGTTCCCCGCTAGGTGAACCGACGACCTGGCTCCTTTTTCATAAAGCGACAGATCATAATTAACCTACAAGTATTGGCAGTCCATATGACTGACAATCATCAGTCACGTATAGTATTATTGTTATATGAAACGCAAGTTTGGCGCATTCTATGTGGTTAAACGCTACCCTGACAAGTATCTTTTAATAAAAATATCACAAAGTTATTGTATTAACATGTATCAGCAAACTTGATTTTTACCCTTTAGCTCGCCCCCGCACCGTCAATATGGAAACTAATATAGCTGCCTATCTGTCCTCTGAGGGATTATATGCATTACGGGATTAGGCGGTGGCTGGCTTGTGGCTACTGATGATTAGATAACAGATTTTTTTGTCATAAATGTACAATAGGTATTGACATTTTCTACTCTCTTTGTAAACGTGGAATCAACACAGTATGTGGAGTAGGAATGACGATGAAACAATAATGAACCTAGAATTGAGCCTTGCGAGAACCAGCTTGGATTTTCAAAATAATATGTTTGGGTATTAAAATTAATTAGATATTTTTTATTTTACTTGTTTATTATAAGATAGCTTAAAATATAATCAACAATATTTTAGTAATGTAAGAACATAGTTTTTCCTATTATTATATTTGTTATCTTTATGTAGCTATTTTTGTACCTAAAGTCTATTTTTTATCGTAGATTCTATCTAACCTGATATGCTTTTCAATAATTATCTTCGTCTATTGTGATGATCTATGTTCATAGTCCATCCATCACTAGTTTATAAGTTATAACATATTTTTCCTTCTACTATTCTGAACCCAGCTGTATAAAATTCAAGTTCAGTCTTGTAGCAGTGCAGCATTTTAAATTTTCAATTCAGGGATATAAGGATTGAAATAAGTTCTGTTTGAAGACATGTAACAACTCATTTACTTGTAATCTTCTTCTTCTCGTGTAGGCAAGTGGTCAGCCCGGGTAGCAGAACTTTTAGACCGCCCAAAGGCTTCAGACTTGGCTTAGCGACTAGTTTCTTACGACAACAGCCGGGACCGACGGCTTAACGTGCCCTCCGAAGTACGGTAGCGCTCTGTTTTAAATTTCACTTTTTGCTGTAGCGGTCACCCACCAAAGTAGTGACCGCAGCGAACGTTGCTTAACTTTACCGATCGGTTAGAAACGGCTAGTCGTGCTTCGCTATGAGCGCTACTTGTAATAAAGATACCACACAAACACTTTTATAACAACCATTCTTTATTACGTTATTCAACCGTAGATACATCGAAAATTTTAATTAAAAGCTCGACCTATCTCAGATAACAGATAATACCTACCTGCAGTCCTACTATACTTCACCCAAATATCCACGATGGTGACAAAATCTAAAATAATTACCAGCTACTGACTTTATTCACAGATAACCATGATATATGATGTGAGCGATGTCCCCATATCAAACACAATAACCTAACGCACCTGAAAATACTATAATGGAACTTATTTACACAGCTTCAAGGTTCAGAGTTGATGATTCGTTTTGTAAAGGTATGTTTGCGGGACGATATAGAATTGTTGGCATATGCCAGTAATTATTTCGACATGGCAAGGTAATTGCAATTTTTGATTGTCAATTAAACAATACGTAAACTACAGACCGTTCACCGTAAGATGCCCCCTGATGTACTTATATCATTTAAAAATATGCAAGTAAAACATATTAATCTGTGGTGGGTACATACAAGTTTACATGATGCTTATATATTACTTTACATTTACGATAATACTTGCATATTTTTAAATAATATAAATACATCAGGGGGACATCTTACGGTGAACGGTCTGTATCTATGGAACAAGTCTCTGATAGACGGGCAAACAATGTTACCAAAAGAATAAAAGGTTTTTAATAATGAGAATTTAACTAATTAATGCAACTAAGGACTAAAAATAACTAATAATAATATCGAGTAGGTACCTACATATTAACACTTACACTAAGTTCTCTTAGATCTATCGTAGGTAAATGGATGATATAGTGATTTATTTCTAAGTTCTAAGTTTTGTTTACTCTGTGTTAAATAGTCCGCCTGTACGTTTGTTACCAACTTGTATCGATAAAGATTGTTTTGATACCGATAATAGACTTCAATATCAAAATGTCGACTTGTGAAACACCGAAATTATCAACTTATCAGTTGATGACGTCAATAATATTTATTTTTGCAGTAAAATACATATTTTTATTTGAGGTTTGTCACGTTCGCTACAAACAGGATTTTTTCGTTTAGGTATTATTAAACGACCAAGAGATGTCTAGCTCAAGCTTTTTTTCTTATTTTCTTAGGCTTGATTTTTCAATAATCAGATAAAAGTTATTCATTATATAAAACAAAACAACAAATATAAAGCGAATTTTATAAGCGGAATACTGAAAATTGTTTTTTTTTGTTTTGGCTGGTTTATAATTTATTAGTCGGATAACCTTTATCTAGCCATTGATAAATCACCCCTTAATGGTTTTCAGACTTGGCTACAGTTAGGTTTACCACGAAAATGTATTTCACGAAAACTGAAACAGTCTCTCATCTTTTATTTTATGACCTTTAAATAGTGTTAGTTTTATAAAATTTTAATGAGCACCATAATTTATTTTTTTGGCAAACTATAAGGCTAAGCTAAGCTGTAAGTGCTAAGGATACATCAACCTCCAATCCTTGCGTTACAACAGTTTGGCCAGATACCTACAGACAGGAAAACAGATAGACCAACGCTACCTATCGCTAGATGGAGGTAGTGGGTTTAACTTGCAAAATTTAATTTAGAATTTGATTGTTATCTTTATTTTTATGTATGCGCTTAAGTACACATTTTACGTCAAATGATTAATTATGATGTCTTGATAAATTGCGAAGTGCAAAAAGTGCAACATCTTAGGTAATTTTTAATGTTTGCATCTCGCAAGCGTTTTTTTCCGCTTTTTGTATATTAGGAGCATCACTACGAACAAGTGAATAATGAAA
Source organism: Ennomos quercinarius (assembly GCA_910589525.2). Taxonomy (NCBI): domain Eukaryota; kingdom Metazoa; phylum Arthropoda; class Insecta; order Lepidoptera; family Geometridae; genus Ennomos; species Ennomos quercinarius. The sequence continues at coordinate 1,116,807 of OU342496.1, forward strand.
ATGTATCCTACGGTTACGGATTTACTATAAGTATACACCGTGGAATTGAATTCGATATTTTCCTGAAATGTATGTACTCAGTCCATGCTATAGAACAATATTACAGCGATAAATTAATCAATAATAATTAAATAAATGCCTCAAATAATAATTTGCCGTTAGCCGAAATGTCTATTTCACACTACATTCTGCGGGCAAATGTTTCCTAGGTAGCTAAAACACCTGCACCGACCTCCCCGCTCTCCCGGAGTGCTAAATTATTACACGTCGTAGGCCTTTTGTTAAGGATTTGAATATGGACTAATTTTATAGTAGCTAGTTTTACGTTTTACATTATAGGTATTTCTGTGTTTAGGTTTAAATAAACATTCTACAGCATGGACTGAGTACATGCATTTCAGAAAAATATCGATTTAAATTCCACGGTGTCACAGACGTAAATTAACTTTAGTTTGGAGTTCCGAGTGACACTGCAATCTGTTATGGGTGGCCGTGTCGCTTAACATCAGGCGAACGACGAGCTCGACACGTCATTAGTTTACATAAAAAAAATAGCTTTTATTTGTAAACGTTAAACACCCTGTAAATCTGAACCGCTATCAATACGTAGACCACATACCAAAAGATTAAGATATTCATGATTAGATTACTCACACTTGTTATAAAAATCAGAATCGTAATCCTTGTCTTTGGTCTAAGTATGTAGGTGTTAAATACCTATTGCTCAGCAATCAGTTTTTTCTATACGAAATCATACGAACTTTAACTAGGTAGATAGATACTTACCTCATCATCAACAGCCTGAAGACGACCACTGCTGAACATAGACCTCCCCCAATGAGAGCAACTTTGAGTGACTGCTCGCCTCCTGCATCTCTCGGCTTCCCGCAGCTTTTACCAGACGTCGGTCCACCGAGTGAGGGCTGGCCTACGCTGCGTCTTCCGGTTCGTGGTCGTAACTCGAGAACCTTTCTTCCCCATTGGTTGTTGGTTCTACGAGCGATGTGGCCTGCCCATTGCCATTTCAACTTGCTAATTCTAAGAGCTATATCGGTCGCTTTAGTTTTCCTGGGGATCTCCTCGTTTCGGATCTTATCTCGCAGGGAAACACCGAGCATAGCTCTCTCCATACCTCGCTGTGCGACTTTGAGCTTACTAATGAGGCCAACAGTAAGAAGTAAGTCTCAGTTCTATAAGTCATTACTGGCAACTAGGTACATGCTTGCCTACCTATACTTAATTATTTCAAAGTACCTTTATTCTATAGGCTTTGAAATACTTTCCATTCATTTAAAAAATCTTAGGTAAGTAAGTAATTAAATTCCGTAGATATTAGGCTTACAATATATACAATTTTTCGCACTTGCTATAACCAATGTCAACCAATTAGAAGAAACAAATATTTCTCTTGGTCTCTAAACATTGCGGTTTGCCTGATTTTTGCAAGTAGTAGGTAAGTACATCAATGTAATTTTACTATATCTATATATATATATGTGTTTATTTTTTACTTATCTATTTTTATTTTAGTAATTTGTTACACGCCGAAGTGTTATGGAGCTTCCCTGAAAACCAGCGCCGAATGTCGCACTGGGCACAATTCTGATCCGAGACCTCTTCTTTGAAAGAATTTTCGTTGTTTCTTTCTAATTTCTTTAGGACTAGATCTTCTGTCAAGCATAGATAGCTCTTTCGATAAGTCACGTTATTTTCATACTAGATCTCGTTTAAATACGAGAAGTTTTTAAAATTGTCACAAGTGAAACCTTCCACTGGGTTCACATCATCACCCACAGCTATGCGTGTAAGATAATATTTCTATTAAATATTTTAAAATAGATCAGAGGCAGCTCGTTATCAGTGCTATCACCACTATCGCGTGACGTGCTTCCGTCTCTGGTATGTTTGTGTAATCTATAAAGTAAACTTAGTGCTAGGTGGTAGGAAGAACACTTGCTCGTGCTCTTTACACTTCACTATTTTTAACGATCACATTACACAGATCTTGTACAGTAACTAGGACTCCTTGTATCTAGGGAGCCAGGAACTACGAGGACCATGCTCCCACAACACCCAGACACAAAACAAGTATTAACGCTTTTTTGTAAAAATACTTGTGCTGTAGAGGGAATCAACCCGTGGCCTCCAAACTAAGAGACCTGCTCAATCACCGCACCATAGAGGCTGTGCTTAGCATCAGGTATGCTTTATTATTAGTAGTATTAAAGCATAGCTATATATACATCTTGTTAAGAGAGAGATTCGATACATTGAAAAGGGAAAGTGGCAGTGATAATGATGATAAAATAATCCAAAAACGGGTATTTTGCATGGTTGGGTTGTGGAAAAACCGCTCCATACGTACAAAAATTGCGTCAGTGCCGTACCAAAACAAAAAAGCGTACCTTTTCATGAACATCATCACCAGCAGTCCACTCCACGTCCACCTGCTGAATATTCTCCCCACAGAACGCCACTTTAAACGGCTACTTTCCTCTTGCATCCAATGCCTCTGCACGCCCGCTTGTCTAACTTTTTTTATTATGTTAGTCAACTTTAAAAAATGTATATAGTTATAATCCCGTTAACTAATAAAGTGTTCTGTTATTATGTAACGTGTTATGTGTGGCTGTTTTTATTTATGGAGACCCAGGAACTACGAGGACCATAGAGGATCGCTGCAATACCCATTACACACAGAATAATAAGTATTACTTTCATTCACAGATTAGAGAAAAAAACAATTGACTACTGTGCTTTCATTTCTTATTCATTTGTTTTTCTTGTGCACAAATCACAGAGTAAATTGTATTTTTCTCTAATCTGTGGCACAAATACATGTCTATCATGGAAATCAAACCCGCTATCAACTAGACCAACCAGCCAGCCAGCCAACCAGTTAGTTAATCACCTAACTGGGTAAAAGGTTAAAATAACCTAATGAGTTAGTAAAATCACAAAATCTGTATTAACAAGTGCACTCGGTTGTGTTTACCTAATATGTTACGTTGTCCGACAAAACGTAACCGTAACCTATTTTTTTTCTCAATATTATAATACTCTATTAATAAAATCTCAACATGGCATTAGCAATCCAAAGTTCCCTTGCCCTCCAAACGGGAACCTAGACCCTGATCGATGTCCTGCACCTCTCTCCACCTTCCCACGGTCATACATTACGCAGTTTATGGGTTTATTGCGCCATAGAGCAGAGAAAGGAGCCGCGGCTCTATGATAACGACGTGATAAGCCAAACGACAATATTTGCATATTGATCTCGGGGAAACAATCGGGGTCTTTGTGCAGCAGCGTTGACGCGGCCTGGATCGTAGTTCGGAATTCTTATAGTTTAGTTCTAAGGTCTAAAAGGTCAAACTCCCTTATTGTAATACGCTTGCTATATCTACCTACCTACCTATTTGACATTTTGTAATTTTATATGCTCAGAAGTCGTATGTAAAATTACAAAGTGCGAAGAGTTTGACCTTCTAGACCTTGGAACAATTCCGAACTATTGGCCATACAGTATTGGCCACAAAATATCGTCACGGCCAGAATTGTACGACCTGTATTGCACAACCCAGCATTTTCAAGTCATGTACATGGATTCATAGAGACACTTTTTGTTTGTAAATACATATATACATATAAAACAAGATAACTGGCAGAACGGTGGTAGGTGCTACCTAGACGAATTTTGTAGAAAAATGCAACCAGATAATGTTTATCTATGAGTCAGACTATGACTAAACGATGGAACTCGTCATGAGGTGGAGTCTCTTGCTTGTGGCTGAAGTATTATTTTATCTTTTGATAGGTACCTAATGTGGCTGAGGCTGTGCATATATATAAATCTAATAGATTTAAAAGTACTAGAGTAGGTACCTAATCAGTTTGATTGACACATCGCGGTAGAAGGATAGCTGTAACATATTGTTTCTAACTCAGATTAATAGAGTACGTACCTACGTACTTAAGGAAAATCCTAATTACGTAAGTAAGTGAGTAGTACCTATGTTTTGAAATTTGATTTGTTTTAAATCAAGAAGCTGACTCACGTTACATATAAAAAAGCGGTACCATGATAATTAAAATTATGCATCAAAATAAAAACAATAGTAATGTAACCGGCCAAGTGCGAGTCGGACTCACACACGAAGGATTCAGTACCATTATCTATAAAAACGAGAAAAAACACCCTTGGTGTATGCGAGCCCCCTTAAATATTTATTTTATTTTGTTTCTTAGTATTTGCTGTTGTAGCGGTAACAGAAATACATCATCTGTGAAATTTTCAACTGTCTATCACGGTTCATGAGATACAGCCTGGTGACAGGCGGACAGATAGAGACAGACAGCGGAGCCTTAGTAACAGGGTCCGTCTTACCCTCTGGGTACGTACCCTAAAAATGGGTAACATAATAATTAAAATTATGCATCAAAATGAAAACAATATATAGCGTGCAACAACGCGTAATAAAATTATCTATCATCACTATACCATTCACTGTTTACGTGAAGTCAATTTAACTACCAACCCATTAAAAATTTGAGCTACCAAATTTTTTTGTAACTGAAAACCATTCACTGCGGGTGCACAGTCGTCGCAGAAATGATGGATTGAGAAACGCAAACTCTCCGCTGTACCCGTGTAGGTACCTCGCCAGTTCAAGAAGACGGATGGTCCCGCTGGGATCTCGGGACATGTCGGGACATTGGGACGCGGTACACTGGGACACGTCCCAGGAGATATGTGAACATGGCTGTCCCACGTTGGGGTAGTTGAAGAGTTAGCGAGCCGTGACGGCTTCAGTGAGGCTGTTTATGTGGAGTGCTAAAATGTGGGTTTAAGGAGCCTCTATATTTTAAATTAAACTAGGGGTAGGGACTACTTTGGTTGTGTCATTTTAACTCCGTGGTTGATTAAACAGGTGAATTTTTGAATTGGGTGTGGTAGACCAAATCCGAAACTTAAGGAAATAGGAAGCGAAAAGTGATCTACAGAGTATCGGGCCTGATTTTGATGAAAACTAAAACTGCGCCATTGGATTTTCGAAGAATCATTATTCCTAGCCAGGAATCGAACCCGCTGATTATGAAAAAATAAGCTGCCCTGTACTATGATTACCTATATCCTGTATTATCATACCATTCGATATTACCTAGTGTCGCTATTATGGGTCGAACTCTGAGAAGTACTGACTTACGGCAAACCATGTCTACTTGAAAAATTCATCTGTAAGTATAATAAATTACTGGTAAATAGACAATAGGGTCAAAATTGATTGTGACACAAATAACGCATACTAGAGCCCAAATAACAGTGACACTACCACGTTAAAATTAAAACCTATACTATATTATAGCTGCAATAAGAAAACTTTACGATAAACACAAACAGGAAGTCAAATGACCATCTAAAACGTTCCACCCTTGAACTGCACTAGGCCTCGAGCTGTCAAATCTGACAGCTGTCAAACTAGCAGTCACCGCGCGTCAGCAAGTGATGGAGTGGCTGTGATTAATGAGACTAATTGATTTGACGAGTGAACAAATTAATTCGGTGTTCGGTAAACTGTTGTGGCAAACAACTAAACTCTAGATTTAACGTAAATATTATGAAATATGTATAACTTTATTTATTCTGTGACAGCTATATAATGATTAATAATAATGCACGCTTGACGAAGAACGTTTTAGATTTAGCAAGCATTTTAACTGTTGATGTGCCTCATTAGTTACCTACGTGTGCGATAATCTAAGGTTCACCTTTATGTCCAAGTCCATAATTTTATTTTTAAATTTAAATAAAGATAATCTTTTTTTGTCGCACTTGTAGGTAATAGCTGAACACACACTTATCATTGATTAATATTCCATACAGAAATATACCCAATACATTGAAAATGCAAATCGAGTTCTAAAGCTTTAATGAGACGCTTCTACCTACTCATGAGATATAATATCATACCAACATTGACATGATAAATAACTCACTGCACTTACTTCCAACCTAATGACACTTATCGAAACAAAACAAAAAGAAATCGAAACATTAGCGCAGCGACTTACTTATCGACTCTCGGACAATGAAAGCACTCTGACAGCCGATGTCTTCATATTCACTACATAAAAACAATGGCCTATCATTTGACATGACATTATAAGCCCCAAAATAATTAATAATTAAAAACTAAACTATAATGTAGCCAGAAATAAAGTCGATATTGCATTAATACTATCGTCGGGTCCCATCTCTACATTGCCATAAACGTCAACTAACTATTATTTAAATTTGACAGCTAACCTACAAAAAATAAGATTGGTTTTCAAATGCTTTCATGTACAAACGAAAGGGTTTTAATTGAATAACGATATCATAGTGTTGTGACGTGTCGTTTGATTAATAATGGAGCAAGCTTGTCCACTTTAAAGATCTTTTTTAGTAACGATGGTGTAGAAAACATGGTGTGCTTTTAACGTAAACTGTAAATGATTTCTTGTTAGCTCATAACTTTGCTTACCATCATTCATCATCATTAACAGCCTGAAGACGTCCACTGCTGAACATAGGCCTCCCCCAGAGCACGCCACCTTGAGCGGCTGCTCGCCTCCTGCATCCATCGGCTCCCCGCGGCTTTCACCAGGTCGTCGGTCCACCGAGTGGGGGGCCGGCCCACGCTGCGTCTTCCGGTTCGTGGTCGCCACTCGAGAACCTTTCTTCCCCATCGGTTGTCAGTTCTACGAGCGATGTGGCCTGCCCATTGCCACTTCAACTTACTAACTCTAAGAGCTATATCGGTCACTTTAGTTCTCCTGCGGATCTCCTCGTTCCGGAGCTTATCTCGCAGGGAAACACCGAGCATAGCTCGCTCCATAGCTCGCTGCGCGACTTTGAGCTTGCTAATGAGGCCAACAGTAAGAGACCATGTCTCAGTTCCATAAGTCATCACTGGCAACACACACTGATTGAAAACTTTCGTTTTCAGGCTCTGCGGTATTTTGGACGAAAAGATAGGACGAAGCTTCCCGAACGCTGCCCAGCCGAGTTGGATTCTTCGCGCCACCTCTTTGTCGAAGTTGGACCTACCTAATTGGACAATCTGTCCTAGGTAGACATACTTGTCGACAACTTCGAGAGTATCGTTCCCAACAATTACCGGTATAGGTGGAACATGAGCATTAGACATGATCTTTGTCTTGTCCATATTCATCTTAAGACCAACCTGCTGGGAGACTCTACTGAGGTCGTTGAGCATGGTGCTAAGGTCCTCGAGCGATTCCGCCATTATGACTATATCATCGGCAAAACGAAGGTTAGTGATGTACTCGCCATTTATGTTGATGCCAGATCTTTTCCACTCCAAGAGCTTGAAAACATCCTCCAATGCGTTTGTGAACAGTTTCGGAGAAATAACGTCTCCCTGTCTCACGCCTCTTTGCAATGGAATTTGTTCCGTACTCTGGTCCTGTAGTCGGACTGACATAGTGGCCTTACTGTACAAACACTTCAAAACTTCGATATACCTATAGTCAATTTGGCATCGCTGCAAGGACTGCAGCACCGCCCAAGTCTCGATTGAATCGAAGGCTTTCTCATAGTCCACAAACGCTAGGCATAACGGCCGATTATACTCTTCGGTCTTCTGTATAATCTGGCGCAGCGTATGGATGTGGTCTATGGTGCTAAAGCCTTTTCGGAAACCGGCTTGTTCGGGAGGCTGGAATTCATCAAACCTGCGTGCGAGACGATTCGTAATGACTCTCGAAAACAGCTTATACACATGACTCAAGAGCGAGATGGGCCTATAGTTCTTCAATAAGGTGTTATCGCCTTTTTTGAAGAAGAGCACCACCACGCTCTTGTGCCATGCCTCTGGCGTTGTACCTTCAAGGATGACAGAATTAAATAACTTCTGGAGGACTAAAAGTACCGGTCTACCACCCGCTCTCAGAAGTTCAGTCGTAATTCCATCTTCACCTGGTGCCTTGTTGTTTTTAAGCTGTTTGAGGGCCATTCTAATCTCGTACAGGCTGACGTCCGGGATATCTTCGGTATAGTGTCGGACTAACTTGGCTCTGATGTCCTGAGCTGTGTTAGTAGCGGGCTTACGTGTCGAGGTGTATAACTGTCCATAGAAGTTCTCGATCTCTCTCAGAATCTCAGGCTTGGATGAAATGATGCTACCATTTTCGGTCTTCAGTTTTGTCATTTGGTGTTGCCCAATAGACGAATCCTTTGCGAACACTTTAGAGCCTTGGTTCCGCTCAATTGCGGCCTCAATACGTGAAGTACTAAGAGCACGCAAGTCGTGTCGCAAGGAACTCCAGATTCGTCTATTGAGTTCACCGTAGGCTGACATATCAACTGAAGACTGCAGCTTCATTTCGCTCCGGTCGGCCATTAGCTCAAGAGTTTTTTCTGAGAGCTTTTGAGTCTTCTTTCGGCGTTGGGTCTTAAAGAATTTCGATCCAACAGCTTGGACAGTTTCCACCAACCCGTCGTTTAGCTCGTCCACTGTGTTACAGTCGGCTAGGCACTGGAAGCGATTTTGGAGTTCCAGCTGAAAGCCTTCGGGGTTTTGGATTTGGACAGGATTTGGACGGAGCGTAGACTTCACCAGACGTGACCTTTCGAGCTTAACATTGATATTCAATGTGCCTCTAACAATACGGTGATCGCTACCGGTTTTCACCTTGCTGATCACAGAGACATCATCGAATATGTGCTTCTCGGTCGTCATGATGAAGTCTATCTCATTTTTAGTGGAACCGTCGGGACTTATCCACGTCCACTTCCTGGATGGCCGCTTCTCGTAGAAGGAGTTCATCATAAAGAGTTCCTCCTTCTCCATGAAGTCAGCCAGCCTCTGTCCTCGAGGGTTCCGCTGCCCGTATCCAAATGGCCCCACTCTCAGCTCATCGCTATTCCTTGTGCCCAACTTCGCATTGAAGTCTCCCATCACAACGGTGAAGTATGTTTCGGAAGTATGCATGGCTTCGGATATGTCCTCATACATAGCTTCTACTTCATCGTCTGAGTGTGCCGACGTCGGCGCGTATACCTGTATAACCTTCAACGAATACCGTTTGGTTATTCGGAGTACCAGGTACGCTACCCTGGCCGACACACTGTCGACTTTGACCACGTTGTTGACGAGAGACTTGCGGACGAGAAACCCGACACCTCCTTGGGAGAGTTGGTCTCCCTCCCGGTAGAAGAATAAGTTACCGGAATTTAGGATTATCGTGTCCTGTCCCTGTCTTCGGACTTCAGACAATCCCATTACATCCCAGCGTAACTTACCCATCTCCGCCTCCAGCTCGACCATCCTTTCGTCAGCCTTCAGTGTGCGCACGTTATGTGTTGCCAGGGCCAGGGGTCGTCGTTGGGGTTGGTAGCCGGGCGTCTGCCGGGGATTCTTCGCACCCCTTGCCCTGCCGTTACCGTGGCCGCTACCGTAGCCACGGGATAGCAGAGCTGCCGGGGACTGGGGGCCGTTTTTATTTGTGCTTGTCATTAGGGGGGGGGGGGGGGGGTTTGCCATAATCACCACGCTTGGCAGGCGGCTTGGTGATCGCAGTAGGTGAAGATTGATTGCCACCAAGACCGAGGGGAACGCTGCGACCCATTCCCTGGATATTCCCTTAGCCGCCTTCTACGGCACCCACGGGAAGAGATGGGGTGGTCCTATTCGTAACCGGGACCACACGGCACAACCACCAATACATTGAAATTATTTAATACAAGCTATACAATCTATTGTCGTTAGTATATTACACTAACAATAGATTTCATAATAATAGATCTACAATGATAATAAATAATAGGTCATCTTTTAGAATACCTAATTCTAGGGGGATTAACATTATAGGTACGTCCAATGTGGGTACAATAGGTAGGTAACCACCTACTGATACCTATTTTACACGACTACGCCTTTTTGCTAGTAATTTTCTAAATTTTTTATGAAATAAAGAAATAAAACATTTTGCACGTAGCTCTGTTGTAAAGGTGTAATAAGCGTAATGACAGTTATCCAAATTCTACAAGGTGAGTTTGAATTGGTATGTTATCCCGAAAGGGGAAGAACTTGTGAGAGCTTTACTTGAAACTGCGTGTTTCCAAACCTCCATACTAAAAAATAAATCCACTCACAAAATTGCACGTGCGATCGCTACGAGAGTTAACAAGATACTAAAATAAATATACAAATTATTTTCCAAACACAGGTCGTCAAACTCATTTAAGTGCATTCAGTAAGGACGAAGTTAAACCACCCATCTGCGCTAGGGCTATCTTTCAACGTAAACTTTACATGGCATTTCTTCAATGAAAAACTTATAATTTATAAAAGTTGTAGAAGAAACATTGTCTACCTTGGGGAGTAGATTCACCCCTTTCGGGATAATATACCAATTCAAACTCAGATAGTATAGGTATACAAATACGAATAAGTAGATATCAGAAACATTTAAAAAGAAAAAGGGCAGTAAAAAATGTTCTATTGAGGTTGTAGGCCATACCTATAATTTATGCATAGAACAATATTTTATTACTCACTAGCTTTTGCCCGCGGCTTCGCACGCTTGTATTGTGTTATTTCTACGTTTAGGTACTCTAATAATAGCTCATACATTTTCATGCATTTTCTATATAACAAACAACAAATCCACTAAATCTTTTCGGAGCTGAGCACGTATTAGCACACGTGTAAATTGCATTTACCTATACGATGCGTACATAATTAATTTTGTTAATACTAATTAGAAATTATAAATACTTACTTAAGCGCGCTACTGTAAAAGGAGTCGACATTTATATGTCCACTATTTTCCACGTTGTCTCATTTCACTGCGCTTTCAACATAGTGGGGGGAGTGAGGAAATAACATGTGTACAAAGCTCAAATCAGAATCGCTTATGCAAAGAATGTTTCATTTTTAGGGTTCCGTAAAAGTTTTGAAATAAGCCAAGCAATGGGATCGGTATCGTTTTTGGCATTTGCAAAATTAGCGTTGTTGTAAACCGTTCGGTTTGAGAATTTCGCCAATAATGCCACTTTACCATTTTTACTCGCTACCCAAAACGAACACAAAATAACCAAATGCGGTTTGTTATCTCAAATGTCAAAAACAAATTGGTGGAGTTTTACATAACACACGTAAACTTACGTCTGTCGTCTTTCTTCTCACTTCTCCGTGCTCCGTTCTCCGTTCGTCATTACGATAACTACAATTTTCACAATGAAAATCAGTAATTTTACATAACCGCGACAATAATTTTACATCAATCTCTAATGTCAGAAAACGATCACTTTTAACCACAGCTTTTAACCCACCTCCACAGGTGGGTCAAAAATGGCAGTTCACGATGGCATTTTTGACTGTTTTTGAGCTATCCGAACGGTGAACGAAAACAGTTAAAACGCAACTATTGCTCACACATACCCAAAACAAACGGTGCATGTGATCGTTTTTAACTGTTAATTTTGCCACCAGTGGGCTATCCGAACGCAGGTTAAGAAGATTTAAGCACGGATGTACAGACTATATGTACCTACTCCGTGGAAGTATAATAATCCTCATTGCATCATTTTTGCTCTAACCTGTGGTTCTTCCAAAGAGAATATCACCACTTAGTTTGTTCATTGAAAAGCCCACAGACCTTAAATATTTTACCTTAAAAAACTCATTTACATGAAAGAAGAAGAAATCCAAAACGCGGCCATGTTGTTAATTCGAGTATCTTACCATAATGTATATACTTACCTATTTCTAAGTACCCTTTTAAATTATTTTTCATAAAATATTTCGTATCATTCATCATCAACAACCGGAAACGTCCACTGCTGAACACAGGCCTCCCCGTAAAACGACAGTTTAGACGTTTATCATAGGGGGGAATTTTCCATAACCACCACGCTTGGCGGGCAGCTTGGTGATTGCAGAATGTTCTAATGTACCAAGGAGAATGCTGCTGCCCATTCTCTGAATATTCCTTCAGCCGCACCCACGGGAGGAGATGGGGTGGTCCTACTCGCAAACCGGGACCATACGGTGAATCATCAATGGTTCTTATCATTGGCTAAATACAAATGTCGTCTAATGCTACAATAAAAAACATCTACTTGTTGCTTTTATTTTGTTTTATTTTTTTTTATCTATTTGTTGCTTTTTGTCTAACTTATAAAATGCTAAACAACCTGTAAAACATAAATAGGAAACCAAGAAATTGTTTTGATTCTCTTATTGCTGATTTTTCAATGGCTGGATAACGGTTATTCGGGACTAATAAATTATAAACCAGCTAAAACAAAAACATTTCAATTTTCAGTATTCCGCTTAAAAAATTCGCTTTTTATTTTTTCAGTGTTTTGTTTTACCTAATGAACAACTTTTATCTGATGATTGAAAAATCACGCGTTAGAGTACCGGTATCTACTAATAATACTCTTTGGTCGTATACATTCTTCACAGAGACTTTTTTCTTTAATCTGTGCCTCCAGATAAACATGTGGCACAGAGTGTAAGTTATCCAAAACATTAGTAATCTCCCCCCTTTTTATGAGTGACTATACCTTCATGGTTAGTGGCAAAGTTGTGCCGCATTTGGCGGAAACAGTAGCCAAAATAAAAAAAAAGTAGTCGATTGTTTTTTTTCTAGTCTGTGACATGTCGTAACTTATATACCGTAAGTAGCCAAAAATAACACCAATCGGCCATGTTGTTTAAAACTCCGATTCGTTTCGTAATGAAATCTCAATAATTGTCATCAATTTTTTTTAACGATATATCAATTTTAATATATCCTATGTTAAGCGCCGGTTATTTCTAAGCATATTAGTGAAAACCGCATGAAAATCCATTCAGTATTTTAGGAGTTCAGTCATAACAAACAAACAAACAAACAAACAAACAAACAAACAAACAGACAAAGTGTTCAAAAAGTGGCTTAACGTGATCAGCGGCTAATTTTAAGCCAACCTGTGTCATTTTTTTCTTGATATCTTGCAATTACAGACTTTTTTATCTCTACAGTTTTATTATATGTATAGATTTCAAATAATTACTTATTACTTATAGTAAATACTGAATTTTTATGCATCTATAGTATAGTTACCTACCTACTTAAATTATATAGGCCCGCTTATATAACACTAGCAGCGCCCCGCGGTTTCACCCGCGTTCCTACAGGAACCGTTCCCGTTTCCGGGATAAAAAGTATGTTGTATGCCTATGTTTTAATCCAGGGTATAAGCTACCTCCATACCAAATTTCATCTAAATCCATCCAGCTATTAGAGCGTGAAAGAGTAACAAACATACACACATACACACAAACTTTCGCCTTTATAATATTAGTGTGATTTCATTTAGGAGGTATACCTACCTGTTTGTGTAGTTTTCACGGAAAAACTTCCTTAAGATTGGGATAAATAATTTTAAGCACTGACTATACCTACTTAAACCGACTGTGGAAGCATACAGCACCTAGATTAAATAACTTAGATCTCGAAAAATTAAAATTCACACATTATGATTAAATAATGTGAACCTGAAACCGTGTGGTATGTAATCTAGGCATTCGCCTTTAAAATCACTGTAGACAGACTTACTCACATAGTATTTTTTACAACTGTGCTATGATATGACTATATTGACTATCACATAACCCGTATAAAACACCCAGGGTCATAAATTGCAACGAATGCAGCCTTTACACTCACAACATTAATCATTAGATCACGATCCGCTTCCGTTGCCTCGCGGGACAGAGACAAATGTCAAAGAAACCCGAAGGAAAGAAAGAGAAGGCATTTCGCAGCATACAACTTAATTGAAACAAGGAGGTAAGGATGGGACATTTTGATGGGTTGTATCGATAATTTTATTTCAGTGAACGTTTACATTTCCAACTAAAGTGTTATTTTTAACGTGAATTACGACCAACTATTCTGATTTATGGTAATATTAATTTAGACAAATAAGTAGGTGCTTACATATAATAATTAATAGTAAAACTTTTATACCGCTTGGTAAACAATAGATATGCAAAATAGATTTCAATTGCTGATTTTCAAAAATGCAAGTTTATATCACTCTAACTGTGACATTGCATTGCAATGCATGGTATAAATAATTATGTGGTTTAAGGTTTTCACGGAAATTTCAAATTATAGGTACTCATTTCTCTCGCCACCTTAAGGAGACTAGTAGAGCAAAACAAGGTGTTTTTTTGTTACGTTTCCAGGCGGAATTAAAACATGTGGAGCTTTGAATTTAATATATCATGTAATTTATCACATGTTTACATATTTAAGGCGTTTGTGATGACAGCAAATACAAGATTAATAAATATAGCTCTATAGAAAAAAATCGCAAACTTCCCTCAAAAAATTTGAATGTTCCCATTTTACTGATAACTACCAAATACATTTTTACAAAAAATAAATTAGTGTATTCCCAACAAACATTCAGATGTTCTTCTTTTGTTTGATGAGATTGTTTCTTTGAACGGATTCGGACCTGTGTATCGGGCTCTACTCGTCACCTTAAAAAAATCCACAAACGTCCACTTTTACTGCAGACAAAATAGACAACGTATTACAGAACTAAGCTTGCAGTGGTTGACATCACTACGAGTAGGTCTATCACCGGTTACATCCATAATGCGTTATCTGTCTCGTCTCGAGCATTAACACGTCCAAGCTCATTATAATAACCATCAACACCATAGCAACATTTTCATAAGCATTTTATACCTTATTCTGAGGCAGTAGAAGTGAGTTTCGTCGCATGGTTTTGCTTTGTACATCAGTCTGCTAAAGACAACTGTCGCCAGATCCCGTCCGCTTCAAATAGGGGACCACAGACCAGAAAATTGATATGAATATTGTTTCATGAACGGTAAAAGTTCACTAACAATGAAATTTGTATTTGGCTACACTACCAACTGACTACCTAATATGTCTGTATTTCTGTCTATTGCACCGGCAGAAAATATTCAAAGTACCTACTCCTTAGGGTTCATGTTACATGAATCCTATATCATTGCGATATTTTTGGAGATGAGATGGAGACTGAACTGTATTTACTTACGAAATATCTGCCTAAACTAGGCCCACAAGAATAACGTTGCAAATGTTCAATAAAAATCTATAAGTACTTATAATAAAACTGTAACAAGTCTAAGTCTGTACATTGAAGACATTTTGAAAGTTTTCTTGGGGTCCCTATTATCGAAGCTGAAGCCTATATATTTTTTTATTTTTGTCTTTGATTTATTTAGGACCTACTTTTTATTCCGGAAAATTTAGATTTCCTGCAGTAATACTAGTAAATTCCGGGTGAAACCGCAGGGTGCCTCTGTAGCGTTATTGAAATCTGAACTAGGTACACTTTATAAATAGATGGCTTATATTAAAAAATAAAGAGCATAATTCTATTATACTTATTTAGAAACACATATTAGGTATCTGTATTTACATGGTTTTTCTTAGATGTAAAAATAGTTTTGTATAAGGTTGAGGAAATAATAAAGGCTATTTTTTTTTTTTTTTTTATTAGGTATCTGTTTGCAAAATCAAACAAAATTGGCATTCAAAAAACAAGTAGTGGAAGCTTTAGCAGAACAATCTAAGAATAAAACCTTATTTACTGCATAAGGACAGCTGTCAGAAGACTTAACATGGCAGTAGCGTAGCGAAATAACCAACTGTTCACACCTTGAAATCGATTTACGTCAGAGGGATAAATTAAAGCATTTGGCGCAAACGGACGCCAAGGGCCTTTCAGCACAATACAAAGTAAATAAAAAATATCCGTCGTCGCCTGCATCCAGCCTCCCAGATTCGCACTATTATCTCGCCGCGGCCAATACACCATGGAACGAGAGAGCGCAACCTGCCATTGGCTCACACAAACCCTTAGGCTCCTCCCATTCACAAACTCCTCCCACTGAATACAAAAAGTTTCCAGACACTTTGCCTGCTCACGACACCAAGAGCTTAGTCTCCGCTCCGGCTACCGAACGAATTTTTAACTAAATCATAAAATTCGTGTCTTTACATTAAAATCACGGTTCTAACTCTCTTATCAAGTTGATATCGCCGAAATTGTTGATAAGTCCGTCTCCGTCAGACAAGCGAGATCCTGGCTAGTCAGACAAGGACAGTGAATCCACGTTTTAGGTGTGGTTAAGAAAAATTATGCCGCGGTGTGCGAAGCGACCAGTGTCCGTCGGCTCACCTGGCGCGCGGGTGTGTGATCGATAAAGCACGGCTCGGCACAAGCCCGTTTAAAAATTCGATCGTTCCGAATTCCGGGACGCCAATAGCCGCCGCGAGCGACTCGACCGATCGCCCTAGTGATGTGTGTGATGTAATATCGAATAATATCGTTATCGATAGACACGGTGATCGTGACAAACATGATGACTATGGACGTCGGGATGTACAACAACCAGCAGAACGGTTACGGGAGCGCAGAGTACTACCAGCAGGGGACCAGTTACCAACCACCGTACGAAGGCTACCATGAAGGGTACTACGAGGCTCCCTCTCACTACTACGACCCCTTGTTGCACGGCCAGACGGCGCACGAGCACCCCCCGACCCCGGTGATAAGCACAGACACAGGACTTTGTTACACGAATCTGGACTATGGAGAGCTGCAGCCGAACTATCCCATCCACACGTTGCCCCCTCACACGGAGCCTTATAAGCACAGAGAAGATGTGCCGAGGCCGGAGGAGTTGCACATGCATGAACATAAACTGGATAATCATTACATAGAGACCAAATATAATATGCATTTTGTGGATGAGGCAGCGATGCAGTACAATCACACGGGCTCGCCCCTTCCGTGTCCAGAGTTTGAGCACTACCAGCCCAAAGAGGAATTCGGGGGGTTACGGGAAGGCTTCCCTCGCGAGGGGGAGTGTGTGGGGGGCCACGCACACCTGCAAGGCCATCAGCCTCATTCCTCGCTTTCGGCGGTGCCCACCTACAAATGGATGCAAGTCAAGAGAAATGTGCCTAAGCCTAGCGGTAAGCCGTTATTTTTTATTTATTTAATTTACCTACTAGAGTGCATAGCAACACACTAATACAGTTAGTAGCATCTAGAACAGTAGTCAACCTAACCAAAATATCAATAGGTAACATATTCTTGGCATAATATCTAGAAGTGTAGTATAAGTTAAAAAACTGGAAAAAACTATCGATACTTTTACTCAATCCTACACTATACAACAATAATTCAAGTTATTATCTAAATATTGTAACTTGGACTTGTTGCTGAAATATTTTAAAGATTTTAAAATAAATCTGTAATTAAGTAGAAACAGTTGCTTACCTGCTTCTGAATGTTACGAAAGTCTGATTCAAAAGTAGGTAGGTATAGATATAATATAAATCCGCTACGAACAAGTCAAAGGTTAAGTTAAGCCGCGCCGGCCTGTGTCAGTTATAAGGTTAATAAAAACTGTAAAGCCGACATAAACTGTTAAATGGCTAGTTAAGTTATGTTTTTATTGAATAATAACTTTTATTCAATAGACATTAAAACCCCATTTAATAAAATTATTTAAAAACTAAATTATAAATCAAGCGTTTGACTAAAAATCGCAACATATCAATTGAAGCTTATAAAAGCTTAAGGTTTGTTAAACTATGTTGAGTTAAGCTCAGTTTGATGTGATGAAGTTAGGGAAATAGGTAATAGTCAAATTAAATACAAGTAGGTAAGTCAAATTTTATTGAAACTTAAAACTTAATAACAATGCGAAGTGTTTGCCGCATAGAAAGATTGATTCTTTTCATAAATTGATTACGCACACGATACCTAGGTATATAGGTAGGTACCTATCTAAAGATAATGAATTCTCTAATCCTAATACCTAATAGGTAGTTCCTCACAATCTAAACATAAACAAATTAGAGGCAATTAAATTGTAATATTAATTAATAGAAGTAAACAAACTCAACTAGTTTTTCTTTGCAATTGGATTTCATAAATTTTAGATGCAATATTTAATGGAGAGATTTGTTCCTTATGATTGACCCATAAAAACGCCGTTGTCGAAGTGGACGAATTAGGAGGAAACTAAACAAGAAATGGACTAAAGTGTCCATTTGTTATTTAGTGTAGAAGTGGTCAATTTTGGAAATGGACAAGTAAAGAAGTTACCCAAGTCGAGGAGACTCTTGTTTTAATCTGTATCGTAAAATACATTTTCCACATTTAGCGGGTTCGACTCCCGACTCTGGCAAGTGACCTTAAAAATCCTTGAATGTAGTAATTTTTAATTGTCAAATTAAAGAAAATATTCCATTTCCTAACTCTAATATAATATTTAGGGTAAGTATTTACTTGTCCTCCGTGGAGTATTGGTTTGGTTTGGTCTATACCCTGTAGATAGATAGACAAATCAACTCTTTATTGTACACCGTAAAAACACAAAATTTACAAATAGAAAAAACTTAATTAAATTATACTAGTACAATAGGCGGTCTTATCGCTTAGAGCGATCTCTTCCAGACAACCTTTGCAAGGGAAGGATATCAGCAGCTTAGAGCTATGGGCTTCGGTGTACAGGTAAATCAAAACAACATAAAAGTAAATAATAGAACGATACATGGTAAGACTATTACAAAACTGTTATTCTACTTAGAATATATTGCAAAAAAATATATACAAATAATAAACAAAAAACATACATAAAAATATATAGGTTTTTTTTTTATGTGATTGAATGACGTGACGAGCTAGTCGTTCACCTGATGTTAAGTGACACGGCCGCCCATAACAGTTGCAGTGTCACCCGGAACTTTAAAACAATAGTTTCGCGCGACACTGCACTGCGCACGTCATCCTGATACATCACCCAGTCTAATAATCAGATTACTAGACTGAGTGATCAGATCATAAAGTCTCATTTGCCCAGCAATTTCACTAGCCACAATGCCCTTCAAACCGGAACACATTAGTGCTTGCACACTACTGCTTGGCGGCAGAATAATTGGCAAAGCGGTGGTCCCTACCTAGACGAACTTTGCAGAACAGTCCTACCACCTAGTATATAGGTATACTAGGTATATGAAATAATATAATATTTTTTTTAATATTAAGCGCGACTAACAAGCATACGGCCCGCCTGATGGAAAGCGGTAACCGTAGCCTATGGACATCTGCAACACTAGGGGCGTTGTCGACGCGTTGCCAGCTCAGTAAGGCTTTTTTTGATACCCTTTTTAAAAGACTGCATATTGAAGCATTGTGGGAATACTTCCGGGGGAGATTATTCCACATCTTGCAGGTGCGTGGTAAGAATGAACGCATGAAGTGAGTCGTGCGAGATTTCCAACCAATATACACCATACAAGATCAATATGACAGTTACAACGTGACGTCACGTAACGTATTTCTTGTAAGTCATTATCTTCTCAAATCTAACCCATTAATAACAACTTACGATTGTTTTAACCAGCCATGTTATGATTGGTCACGTTCAGGCCACACCGCGTGCAGTCAGGGGTTGCGACACACTTGACCCGCGCTCTACGACTCGAGGCTTCGTGTCTGAACAACTTCAACTTTGAGACCTCTGACGGCATGTGTGAGGCTAACGTGGCATGATGAGACCTATCTTTGTCTAGGATCAGATGGATACATTCGTAGAATGTTTTAAGTAACGCTAATATCTTGAATCATCATCCACCTACCCTTATTTCGATACTATAACTGACCAGCCTTGGCTTCACATGGGTTTACGGTATTAGTTTCCCCCCTCTCTACCGTTCCACTTGATTTCCCCTTTCTATACATTTTACCCCCATATCTTCCTTCGCCTCTCTCTTTGTCTTTACTTTCTCCCTTCCCCTTTTGCTATTCAACTTTCCGGTTTTCCATACTGGCGCGGGCGGTGTCCGGTGCGGAATCCCTTTAAGGTACCTATCTAAAGAGGTCTATACAGGTACCTATTTTGGAAAGACTAATTTTGATAAAATGATTTGATTTTTTTTTGATCCTGCTCCGAACTTCAAAGAATATAAAATAGCAACGGCATTAAGTTCATAAAGCAATTCTGATGTCTTTATGTAAGTAAAACATATTTTCGAGAAAAACGCGACAACAAAAAGTTGCGAGTAGTCGAGTTGCTGCATTCTTCCTGTTGTTTATTATTTTTTTACTTCCTGAGTTTTTGGGTTCCAGGTGGAATTTTGATACGTGAGAAAGAACAGAATAGGTATAGATTTTTTTTGGCGATTCCGAATATGTATCTAACTCAATTTTGCCAAAAACGTTAGTTACTGCGTTCTTCCCTGTGATGGCAGAATTTATGTGTACCTACCTAATGAATTTTCATATAGATAATAGACAAGCCAAAATTCTTAAAAACTATACCTACTTTAGATACAAGTTTTGTTCCAAAATGTATTGTTTATTTGGTTCCAATGTCCCGGCGGTATGAGATAGGACCACTCCATCTCTTCCGTGGGTGCAGTGGCATCATATGGGGAGGCCTGTGTTCAGCAGTGGACGTCTTCCGGCTGATGTCGATGTGAGCAAAGGTTAGGATAAAGATAAAGCACTCATATTCTATATACTCTGCGCTCTGGGGGAGGCCTATGTTCAGCAGTGGACGTCTTCAGGCTGTTGATGATGATGATGATGACTCATATTCTAACCCCTTTACTAATAAACATTATGTATCGGGTGTACAGCTACTCAGTGTTCTGTCTTTCTCTGTTGAGTTTGAAATGAGCAAAGAAAAAGCAAGAGAAACACTGAGTAGCTATTCCACTGTTATGCACTGTTTACTTTTTTAGGGGGTTAGAGTCGGGATCTGCACGCCACGGAAAAAACGCTATGTTGATTATGAACTTCTAATAACAGAGTGTTTATAAATAATTAATTTCTTATGCAAAGATTAATAAACGAATCAAAAATTATAACACCTTTTAGGTTGTGATTTGTCAAATGAACAATTACTTATTTTTCAAGACAAACGTAAGTAATCAAACTGTGTTTTTTAAAACACTCGCAAAATGAACATAGCCCCAAAGGCAGACCCAGTTTTACATCCAAATAATAATCTGCGATTTTCAACTTTGAATAATTCCGTCTAGAGACCTTCTCGAATATATAAAAGTAGAGCTCTTATAGCTTTAGTTTAGTGGTAGGTAGTTACGTTTTTTTAGTTATTGTAATTTAATTATTTAGGTACACATTAAATGTACGTAGGTATATACATAGTTATATTATAACCTAGTCTTACTAAGTTACTATTAAGGTGAAACGTTTCACTAGCGCGGCAAGTTCAAATTTTCTTGAGTTCTTTTGCTAATAATTACTTAATTACTAAACGTGATTACATTAAAACTAAATTAACGTAAAGAAATAGAACGTATCAACAAATTACTATTAAAAGTATCTCCTAGATATCATTGGTTTAGCAACAAATGACAACAAACAAATTTCGTCATAGTTTTTCAGTCTATTGCCATTTGTCAATGATAAGTAGGTGTTGCTTTTAATTGTAAATTATTGATACATTATATTTATTTGCGCAAAATTAGTTTTCATGTAATCACGTTGAGTAGTTAAGTTATTATTGGCAAAAGAACGCAAGAAAATTTGAATTTGCCGCGCTAGTGAAACGTTCCAAATTAAAGTAGAGTTCGGACTCTGGTTTAATAAAAAGTTAGCTACAAAATTAAATCTTTTCCAGTCACATCAACATGACCTCAGGAGCACGGGAGCTATATCTATTATCTACCAACGTAGTAAGACAGTGCGAATGTGCTGATCTGTATCTTTATGCATAGGATCGAGGGTCGAGGGTGAAAGCTGTAATAGTTTTTATCTTATTTCTCTGCCATAAATGTTTGTGATTTTTTAGAGTTATTTCGGTTTCAATGTCTTCTTTTTCAAAGCTACGTATAGCCTATTTGGTAACAATGATAGCTCAGGTGCTTTTAAGAAAATTTTTGATAATTTACGTATTTTTATTCCTAACCTAACAAACTTACATTAAACATATCAACTTCCAGAAAAATGAAGATCTTGTCTATTTTATTATAGGTAGAGTACCAATAGATAGGACTATAACTAAACCTACTTAATCTACCATCTATTTATTTTAAATGGTGGTCAAGTGGTATGGGTACGTAATGGATGGAGCTGACATAATCGCTATGCGACCAAAACTCCCACAAATTATAGATAAAACAAAAGTAGTAGTAGATTGGACGAATCATCCTGGTTGGTTCGTCCAAGGGCAGCAACTATATGTACATAATCAAAGCCTGCCAATTTATTGCAAGACAGAAACGAAAACTCAAAAAATCATGGTTAGATGTATCTAGATTAACATTTTAAATCCAGCAAATCTTTCCTTTTTTTTAGTTGTAAAATAATAAATAAATAAATAATATAAATATTTTGTTATAAAAATGCCCTTAAATTTCTAGACAAATGTATATCACACCTATTTCAGTTTCAAGTCTTGTAATGGCATAAATATACATAATTATATAACTTAGCATTACAATATGACTCAAAAACTTTCAACAGATTTCAATAACCATAGATCACGTAACCGCAGCTCACTAAAGAAATCCCCCAATCACAACAGCATCAAACACAGTCTAGCCACAGACCAACTGTCACTGCACAGACATACCGACAGACAAGTGTTAGATCGTAGGAGGCGATAGCGCCGGGTGACGTGCGTACGCGCCGCTAGCTATGACGGCTGGATCTCGTTTTTAATGCCAATTAAAATTATAATTTTTAAAGCTTGGTAGTTATGTAGCGAATGAAATTTTTAGATCTAAATAAATGTACAAGCATACTTTTAAGTAGGAAACAAGTAGACAGCCTGTTAGCTGGTAGCTGCTTTAGTCATAGCGTCGCCTTAGAGTCTAAGCAAAGATTATAAAGCCCGTTGATAGCTCGTGAACATAATTCTCGTACAAACACGACTTACCTGCGCGGGCAGGGGGCGAGGTAACAAAACGAGACAAAGTCATACGAAATTACAAAGAACAGAGCAGGATGGAACAAAAGACATCAACGGGTTCCCATGATTTATTAGAAATTCATAGTATTTATTAGAAATTAGTGGTTGAAATACACCACTAATTTTCGTATGAGAGGAAGTTGTATCATTGGTCAACTGGATTTATACACAATGAGTCTACATAACCGCCATACGTGTTGGTCTAAGGCTAAGGCTTAGACCAACACGCATGGCGGTTATGTAACCTTAACCATCTTCGATTTGCAGACGATCTGGGGGCGTACCGTGAGCTCTTAGCGCGATTCAAAACTGAGCCTATATTGGATCGTTTTGTTTTTTTTGTATGGGGATTTTGACAAGCGAGCCAGTATAGGCTCTGTTTTGAATCGCGCTAAGAGCTCACGGTACGGCCCCTGATCTTGTTTTCTGAAAATCCAGAAGGCCTAGAACTAATGCTGCAACAATTATCAGAACAAAGCGCCAAAGCAGGTCTGTCAATGAACACGGCTAAAACAAAGATACTAGTTCTTTAAAAACATATAATATAACCGTAAATGGTGTACCAATAGAATATGTAGATGAATACATCTATTTAGGACAGCTAATATCAAATCAATCAAATCAAGCTAATATCAGCTAATATCAAAATATTAAATAGTACCTACCTACATAACCGCCATACGTGTTGGTCTAAGGCTAAGGCTTAGACCAACACGCATGGTGGTTATGTAGGTAGGTACTATTTGACTTGACCAACACCAGAAGGAGAGACGTTGCATTGCCAACCTTTTAAAAGTTTACATACATCTTAGTTTGATGCTGTAGATACTGAAGATTTTTTAATTTCTTCTGAAGGAAGACGAAAATGTTTGCAGTTTGTGTGCAGTTTTAGCTGTGTTTTCGTACCTAACTAACTTAAAAGTAACAATGTGCGAGATTCTATCACAAAACGAGATTCTATCAACCTTAGCTAGGTACCTACATTTACATAATGCGTTGAAAGGCATATAGGTATCTTAGATAATTTACACAGACTAATAATACCACTATACAAAAAGTCTTAGAATTAACAGGTTGAAGTGGCAGTGGGCAGGCCACATCGCTCGTAGAACCGACTACCGATGGGGAAGGAAGGTTCTGGAGTGGCCTACTGGTGGACTGACGACCTGGTCACAACCGCGGGGAGCCAATGGATGCAGGAAGGAAGCAGCCGGTCAAAGTAGCGCTCTATAGGGGAGGCTTATGTTCAGCAGTGGACGTCCTCAGGCTGATGAGGATGATGATGCATAATACCAGATTAAAAGTTGAATTAATATACCTACCTTATCACTTTTTGTTCCCAAGAAACGTTTTTCAGTAAATCAACCCTAAAATCAGTCTCCAGATCCTATTGATATTTTACAACGCGTTAATTAGTAATTTAGTAATTAAATAGCCTCTATACCACGTCACTCTATAATATTGGGGGACTTTCCTGAAGTTCGGAACTCACACGCGACGGTCGGCGCGGCTCGTTTACATTTCAACTAATCCGATGTTAAGTCTTTATCACTGTTTGTTTCTTTAATTACACGAAAGGGACAATGTCACCCGAAATTAGGGGAATATATAGGCTGTTTTGGGGAACAAAGGGACTTTCAAATGTTATTGTTGAGTTTTTGTCGTACAAACGAGGTTTATAATATTTTGGTGAAAACATAATTAAAATAAAATGGAGATAAGTTTTCGAGCTCTCGAATTGTAATCGTACGACAATTGTACACTTTTAATTGTTCATCTATCATCCGAGAAAGAGACATTCTGAATACTAAGGTTTAGCTTTTATTTTCAATGTGCCTTTATTCCTTAAACTAACTACTACTATACTAAAAACTAGTAAACTAGCTAGACTATCTACTAGAAAGAACATTTGGACTGTATACAGTGTATACTAGCCGCGATGGCCTATAGACAGTCTAAATGCTCCAGCCCACTACCGGTAGGTAGCGTACCCAACATGCTGGCAGCATTGCCTCGTTGAATTGTAATGCTGAATTGTTGAGCCAAATAAGTGCCAGCATAAGGTTTCATAAGGTTTAGCTAATGTGAACTACAGTCGAATCAAGTTCATAATACTAAATTGCTGGGCTTCCAAAAAGATAGCGCTCTTGTGTGGGAGACTCACATAGACGAACTGTGTGGCAAGCTGAGCCGCACATGCTTCGCGTTGCGAAGGCTTGCGAGTACCGCCGCCCGCAGCGTCGTGCGGTCTTGCTACTTCGCAACCGTCCACAGCACCCTCACCTACGGCGTGGAGCTCTGGGGCCGCGCCGCGGACATTCAGAGGGCGTTTGTGTTGCAAAAAAGAGCCGTGCGTGCTATTGTGGGCGTCAAAGACGACGTCTCCTGTAGAGGCCTATTTAAAGAGCTTGGAATCCTGCCACTACCGTGTGAGCTCCTGTTTCAGCCACTTTTACACACACGCACCTCCAGATATTTGAGCGTAGGGGCGAAAATCTGTCTCGAGCGATGCGTAGCAATAAACACAAAGACCGCCTGGTGACTCCTGCGCATAAGCTTGCATAAGTCTGAGAGGTCCGTCTATATTATGGGACCGTCTGTGTACAACAGACTACCTGACACTGTTCGTGATGCACCTTCGACTGGAACGTTTAAGGCCTGTTTAAAAACCTGGCTCTTAGATAAAGTTTTTTACAACTTGCAGGAATTTTATAATCTGCCAGAATCATTATAATTTACAATTTAATTATTATCAATTTATAATTTTTATATAATATCGATATTTTCCGATTATACTATAAGACCTATGTAAATAGTGCCAATTTTGTGATTATAAGTAGGTAATGATGTTTTTATTCCATTACGTGAACTTGACCTGTAACTTTAGAGTTATGAATAAATTATTTGTATTTGTATTTGTATTTGAATCTTAATAGACATGCCTTTGCATTGCTTATCCTTATAAGGTAACTCTGAAGCTCTCTCCTAACCGCCTTCAGCCGTTCCTAACCGACCGGTAAAGTTAAGCAATAAAGCTACACTACTTGGATGGGTGACCGCTAAAAAAAAACAAAAAAGGTGGTTACAACTGAGCGCTACCGTACTTCGTTGGTCCCGGCTGTTGTAAGACAACAGTTGTTCAGGCAAGTTTGAAGCTTTCAGGTAGCTCAAAAACACTGGCACTGAAGGGCTGACCTGGTGAACTGGACCAGAAGACTAATAGGCGTAATGAACATAAATATTTGTTTAGTAATAAGAAAATAATGAAACAGGAAAACAAATCGCTTTAACGCACAAGCACCAAAACAACTAAATAAATCCAAAGCACATTCTTACAATAATATTAATAAGGTGAGGCAATTTGTCAGACGGCTGCCTAAGCGTCGGCGCACACTGAACGACAATGGTAATACCACTTTACAGCCACCGCACACGGAGTGCTTACTCATCCTGATGGTGGACTTTCTGACAATGGAGGCTAGGGTGCAAATATTTGGACTTTTTTGGATTTTTGTGGCACTGATGTTTGCAGCTGATGAAAATCAACTGCGCCACAAAATCTTACAGAATCACTTAGCCGTACGAGGTGTGTGTGATTGTCTATTCTAACCCACCAGTATTGCATACAACGTGAGATGACGATGGGACAGGTAATACTCGATGGTATTTGAAAGACTGTAAGTCTCCTGAAGCTCAAAGTCTTAAAGAATACACAGATGACAGAGCTCTTTAGTGATTAACTAATAGATTTAGAATTTATTTATTTATTTATTTATTACGATTACCAACATAATGTACACCGTAGCTAAGTTTGGTTACACAATTCGGAGGAAACATTGCTAACTGTCATCACAGTTACAGGTAAAGACTGCGTGCATAATTATAGAATACGAGTGAATTTAACAGCTGTTCAACTAAGTTACAGAAGACTAGGAATACATAGTTAAAAAATTGTAGGATTTATACTGAACAATAATAAAAACGATTGTAAATATTCGAATGGATAAAAAATATTAAATAAAATAAAAAATAATAATAAATAAGTAATAAAAACTGATAAAGATTTAAAAATTAAAACACACAAACATTAAATTAAAACACACAATATCACAGATTTTCAACAGTATTTCTAAACTTGCAAATGTTATCCGCAAATAGGTAAATATTGACATTATTCGGGATCCCATTAAATTTTCGTACCAAAGGTGCGTTTTGGCCAAGATTAGATCTGCATTGGGTGTCTTTAAGTAACTTAAATCTGGATGCCCTCGGCAACCTTGATGGTGACGAGAAGTTCAACAGTGATAGGAGACCAGGTGTGTCAAATAAACCATTGGCAAGCTTAAAAAGAAAAGAGAGGTCTAGACGAATGTCTTCGATCCGACAGGGAATCAATTTTGAAGTGTCTCAATCTATCAGGGTAACTTCGAATCGTTTTGGCAAGATTGCACGAGGAAGTAAGATGCCACAGAAAACGTTTTTGTACAGACTCAAGTCTTTTAGTATGAATATCGTAAAAAGGATTCCAGACGACACTACAGTACTCCAAGCCACTGCTAACAAGTGAGTTATAAATTAGAATTTTTGTTTTTGGAGATCTGAAGTCTTTACAATTGCGAAGAACGAAGCCGAGGCATTTAAATACTTTTGTATATATACTGTCAATATGAACATCAAGCCTTAGCTTGTTGTCCAGTATTATACCTAAATCTCTAATACAGTCAACTTCCAATAAAATATCGTTTTTTATCTTGTATTTAAACTTAAAGTTATTTGTATTTTTTCTAGAAAAACGTATTGAGAAACACTTAGAAGCATTAAAATCCATTCCGTTTAATTGACACCATGCTGCAAGTCGATCAAGATCCTCCTGAATTAGTTCAGCATCAGAAGTGCTATCCACAACCTTAAATATTTTCAAATCGTCTGCAAACAAATAATGGTTACAATGATGGAAACAGCTACCAATATCATTAATGAAAATATTGAAAAGTAAAGGGCCTAAATGTGAACCTTGTGGGACTCCTGAATGAACTGAAAAAGTGTTAGATGAGTACCCGATCGAAGGCCTTGCTGAAATCGGTGTAAACCGCATCAACAGACGAACGCCTGTCTAACTCAAGTGAAATGGCGTTTACAAGAATCAGGTACTTTATCGCATCCACACAATAAACAACTTTGGATGACGATTTAAAAAACATAACCTATTAGGTGCGGTCGAAAATTACGTAGTTTAACTGAACATCTTAAGAATAGAGGTTAGTGAGGGTGGGTGGGGGTAAAGCTGTGTACAATTCAAAGTTTCAAAACACACTCAAAACAAACCAAGCAAAACATGTAACATCAAAAAATATGCCAAAAATTAGACCACACGTGAAGTCTGTCAAAGACCTCTTAGATCTTATCTATTCCTTACAATGCAATCCTTGTGCCAAGCCATTGAACCTCGAGGGACCAAACACATACTTATCCGTACCCTCTAAAACCTCCTGTCAAAGAATACTCAACCCTATTTCCTTGAAATATTTGAAAAAGTCGCTTTAAAATGCATTGGGATAGGTGCAAAGTTACTTTGGCAAATATAGCATTGTCGCTCTTGGATGTTGTCGCTTGACATATCAGAAAACATGTGCTTTGAACAATTTCCAACTTTCCCCTCTTAACAATAAAGTTGTTTTTTTTTAATCGTGTTCCTGATTCAATTCAGAAAGGCACAGCTATGATTGGCAAAACGCTGAGATGCGAGAAGAGGCAATCGCTTACTGTTGGTATGACATGACTCAGCTGATTCGATTGAAAGGATAAAATGCAAACAGTAGGTATCTTTGTATAGTTAACAGGATTTGGAGGCCTACTTTGTTAGTTCCACTCTTAAAGGTACTATAATATTCCGATTGAAAGAAGAATCTAACTTTAAGCCATAACCAAAAATGCCAATACCTTAACGTGAGCGACCGATGTCGTTAACATAAACTGGCTGTTCAGTAGATTAAAAATATTTGGATTCACATTTATCATAAAAATATTCACCCTCACGTAGTAGGTACATTTATCTATTATCTGCCATCACAGACATAGACCCAAAATTTGCTCAGTATCTACCCTACTCTTGATCGTATGAAAAATTCAAGAAAAGTATACACCTCATCAAATTGTCGTAAAGCGTATTGATATAAAGTCGCGGGGTCATTACCAGCGGAGGGCGAAGGTATCGGAAAGCGAGGTGGTCACGTGACCCGGGGCGAGGGTTAGCGGGGCGGGGGTTGCGTGCGAGATCGCGCGATAGTTGCCGCTAGTGGACGCCGGCCCTTAATCGGTTTACTGGACCTGACTGCTTTGAGATGTGGAGCAAGAGATGGGCTGAAGCGATGTCAAATCTTGAGAACAAGTCTCATAACAAACACTTCAACTAAGTACTTATCTACTAATGAAGATGAAGAGATTTAAATTGTGTTATAAAAACTCAACTTCATCAGACTTAAACATCGTCTCATCGTCGTCTCATCGTTGTCGTTATTTATAAACCAGCAAAGGTTTATGGGTTGTAACGGGTGATTTTTTAAGAGCTTGAGAACTTTTTTTTAAAAAAAACGCATAAAATTTGCAAAATCTCATCGGTTCTTTATTTAGAACGTTAGATTGGTCCATGACATTTACTTTTTGAAGATAATTTCATTTAAATGTTGACCGCGGCTGCGTCTTAGGTGGTCCATTCGGAAAGTCCAATTTTGGGCAACTTTTTCGAGCATTTCGGCCGGAATAGCCCGAATTTATTCGGAAATGTTGTCTTCCAAAGCTGGAATAGTTGCTGGCTTATTTCTGTAGACTTTAGACTTGACGTAGCCCCACAAAAAATAGTCTAAAGGCGTCAAATCGCATGATCTTGGTGGCCAACTTACCGGTCCATTTCTTGAGATGAATTGTTCTCCGAAGTTTTCCCTCAAAATGGCCATAGAATCGCGAGCTGTGTGGCATGTAGCGCCATCTTGTTGAAACCACATGTCAACCAAGTTCAGTTCTTCCATTTTTGGCAACAAAAAGTTTGTTAGCATCGAACGATAGCGATCGCCATTCACCGTAACGTTGCGTCCAACAGCATCTTTGAAAAAATACGGTCCAATGATTCCACCAGCGTACAAACCACACCAAACAGTGCATTTTTCGGGATGCATGGGCAGTTCTTGAACGGCTTCTGGTTGCTCTTCACTCCAAATGCGGCAATTTTGCTTATTTACGTAGCCATTCAACCAGAAATGAGCCTCATCGCTGAACAAAATTTGTCGATAAAAAAGCGGATTTTCTGCCAACTTTTCTAGGGCCCATTCACTGAAAATTCGACGTTGTGGCAGATCGTTCGGCTTCAGTTCTTGCAGGAGCTGTATTTTATACGGTTTTACACCAAGATCTTTGCGTAAAATCTTCCATGTGGTCGAATAACACAAACCCAATTGCTGCGAACGGCGACGAATCGACATTTCACGGTCTTCAGCAACACTCTCAGAAACAGACGCAATATTCTCTTCTGTACGCACTGTACGCATTCGTGTGGTTGGTTTAATGTCCAATAAAGTAAACTGAGTGCGAAACTTGGTCACAATCGCATTAATTGTTTGCTCACTTGGTCGATTATGTAGACCATAAATCGGGCGTAAAGCGCGAAACACATTTCGAACCGAACACTGATTTTGGTAATAAAATTCAATGATTTGCAAGCGTTGCTCGTTAGTAAGTCTATTCATGATGAAATGTCAAAGCATACTGAGCATCTTTCTCTTTGACACCATGTCTGAAATCCCGCGTGATCTGTCAAATACTAATGCATGAAAATCCTAACCTCAAAAAAAGTTATATGGTGAACTTAGCGATATCGATTCATTAAATGGCACTCTTCCTGATCATCCATTTTTCCCAATTCTTTTTCACATCATGACTATTAGATACTCTGACTTTCCTCCCACAACATGTATTCCGTGATCCTTCCAACTCTCGAACTAAAAAAACTTATGATAGTTCTCTTCTCATTAAGTCAGTCTCTCTTAACTTGTACCACCGCCCACCTGGTCCGCTAATGCATGTGACTTGCAAGCCGTAGTTAATACAGCCACTTGGATCTAATAACCCCTTCGACATGTCTCCAATCTGATGGTCGCGCCTCAAGTGGAACTGCTCCATTGTTGGAACACCTACATTCTGCCACATTGTGCTGAACGTGGAACTAGAGAAAATTGGAAATTACTTTTTTTATGTTAATGACTGACGTGAGGAGCTAGTCATTCACCGGATGTTAAGCGTCACGCCCACCCATAGCAGTTGCGGTGCCACTCGGAACTCTAAAATATAAAGTTTCGTGTGGTCACCTTACGCACGTCATCCTGAGACATCCTCTTGGCTCATTCTAGTAATAAGATTACTATACTGTATATATCACAGGGCATAAAGTCTCAGTCGCCAAGGTGGTTAGGGCATTTTTAGTGCCAGCCATCAGGTTATTGGTTGTGACACGTACCTCACGTTTCACCTCTACGTATTCATTCCAGTTCAGAATCCGACCAGTTTTGAATCCATTCAGTTGCGAATCCATCGAGTTGCGAATCCGTCCAGTTAGGAATCTTTCCAGTTGACAATTTTTCTAGTTAAGAATCCATGTCCATGTGTCTCCAGAGCAGTTACCACCCTCAAGTCAAGAGTTACTTACCAAACAGTTGACTAGTTCCAGCTTGAATTCCAGCAGCCTTTGGTTTTACATTACCTTTTAGATATCATTTTATTTGTCAAGCTGATCATGGACCTCACCCATTACCAAAATAATCTCGATTGAAAGCCCATCAAGGCTCTACAAGCATCATTAGCCTACGGAGCCCGTAGATAAGGTCACATTGCGCTGTCAGTCGACGCGTTGGTACTGTGCCTTAATCTACCACCCACGGCCTGATCAAATATTATGTGAACGTTGAAAAATTTCAGTTTATTCAACTTCCACTTTAACTCTCCGTTAATAGGCTTTGAGAAGTACCCACAATTTAATAATTAGGTAGACTGACGACCTGCTGCCGCAGGTAAACAGCCGCTCAAAGTGGCGCTCTGGGAGATGTGTAGGCCTATGTTTAGCAATGGACGTCTTCAGGCTGTTAATGAAACCACAATTTTGTCAATGTCACGTATTATAGAATTATAGCAAATAAACAATCACTGGTTCGGTGAGAAATTTTGCCACATAGAATGAATGAGAGGTCACTGGTCAACTATAAATCTTTTGTTAAAACAGAGTAATTAGTGAAATAATCTAATGACCTCAGCGTTTTTTCCTATTCTCAATGAGGAGTGGAAGTGCCGCTAATGAATATAGTCATGAATGGTGGTCACAACAAGCTATAGGCCTAAAATAAAAGTGTGCCTTTTTTAATGTTTGATCGGGCTAAAGGGTATGTGGAATCGCTATCTGGGTTCTGCTTTATTTCCAGTATAGATACAACATGCATATTTCTGATTAGCGCTCAACTCTTAACCCGCTCATTTTGCAACGCCATCTAGTTTTAAGCATATTTTTAATTTACACTGTTTTCTTGGTGTATTGGCATTCCTTTCCTTGTTCCATGGTATTACCAACTAAGTAGATCCACACAAAACACATGCATACGTCGAGTTTAATGGTTCCTTAAATATAATAGCCCATCATCGGTAGCTCAGCCGTCCATTATGATATACTCACGATCACTAAACAATCATCCTCCCACGCTACACAGTAATCTGTAGGTATGTCCATCCGCATGTATCGTCGAATAGCGCTAAGACAATGGAGCTTATCTGCGGGAGAGGTCTCGCATCGCCCTCGTTAGCGTGTGGGCCGGGGTTTTGGAAATTCATTAAGGCTTAGAAAGTGGACAGTGTAACGGTATAGTTTACAAAAATAGTTTTAAAATTATATATCGGTTTGTGATGGGATGACCGCACTTACTGGGATGACACGCTACGAATAGTGTAAATCACATAATACAGCGTACATTGCTACTATTTATAGTGTTATTTAGTCGCATATCGTTCAGCAATTTGCAACATGATTAACCAGTCGATTGCCACCATCATCATCATCAGGAGGAATATAGGCCTCTCTGACCACCTCTATCACCACCATAGATTAGTGAAATTATTTTTTCCACGTCACACTTTGTTCTTTCTCTCTTGTTTTTTAATGTAAGTGAATGACGTGACGAGCTAGTCGTTCGCCTGATCCACGGCTGCCCATAACAGATTGCAGTATCACTCGAATCTCTAAATTAATATAGTTTTGCGTGACACTGCACTGCGCATGTCATCCTGAGACTTCACACAGTCTTGTAATAAGATCACTAGACTGTGTGACAATTTGCCCAGTAATTTCACTAGCTACAAATGACCTTCAAACCGGAACACAGTATTGCTTGCACGCTACTGCTTGGCGGCAGAATAACTGCCAAAGTGGTGGTACCTACCTAGACGAACTTTGCAGAAGAGTTACCACGTAGTAGTCTTGATAATGAAGATGAGGCGAAATTGTTCCTCTTCACTTCACTTTACTTTCTTTATTTTATGCAGTAAGGAACTCCCCATTATATGGTAGATGTAGAATAGATGACAGTGTAGACCTTTCCTTTTTACGCAAAAAATATAGTACTTAATACAATGAGAGACAATTTTAACATTTACATTTCAAAACAATGAATTTTCTGTAATTGTTTGTTGTAGAGTTCAGTTGCGATCAAGACAAAAAAAATTATAAGATTTTTACTTTATAATGTAGGTAATATAATTCCTCGTTATCAGCCCCTAACTGCGTCATATGGATTATAATGCACAATAACAATCTGTTATCTATCTGATAATCATAATTTGGACAAGTCGTGTAAGATACACGCGGCCGCCACTTCTTGCCGTACCCACAGATAAGCTATCTATACTATACTAAGCATGGTCAGGGCGTCTCTTGCTTTATTAAGTGTTGATGTTGATGGAGACTAAAAAATTGTTGATAGACTCTCGTGATTGGCCAGGGAACCAAAATTTGTAGTAATCTATTGAACTGATACTGAATTGATTTCATATAGGTACACTCCTTTTTGTTTTTATATAAATGAATGACGTGACGAGCTAGTAGTACCTGATGGTAAGCTGTCACGGCTGCCCATAACTGATTGCAGTATCACTCAGAACTCTACATTAATATACTTAGTTTAGCGTGACACTGCACTGCGCACGTCATCCTGAGACTTCACACAGTCTATTACCAAATAAAATTATTAGGCTTTGTGATCAGATCATAAAGTCTCATTTGCCCAGTATTTGCACTAGCTACAATGCCCTTCAAACCCGAACACAGTATCTAGTGCTTGCACACTACTGTTTTGTGGTAGAATAACTGCAGGCAAAGCGGTGGTACTTACCTAGACGAACTTTGCAGAAAAATCGTAGGTACCACCTAGTAAACTATGATGTGATAGCATAAATGCTTTATAAAGGCTTTAAACTTAAAACTTTCTCCGTGTAAGACCTTTATATGGCTAGGTATACATATATTTAGGTAGGTACTTAATATCTTGTGCCCTACGCTACTGCAAAGAACTGTTCTCTGTTTCAACTCGGGGTTTTTGCTTTCGTCTGTCCAGATGTACGTACTCACATACAGGTCGCATTTTTTAACGAATATTAACGAAACTTAGCATACAGGTTCTACAGGTCCAGAGATTTTTTTTAGCTGTCGGCACTCACCCTTACATCGGTGAAGGAAAACATCTCAAGGAAACCAGCATGTTCAAGAATCACAACACTCAAGGACATTCTGTCCTCTATACCAACCCCTCTCAGCCAGATCCTTGTCTCATACATACTTACGTAGTTAGTGGTATTAATCACAAAGATGTTAGATACCTACAGATAAATTGTTATCTAAACACCTACTCAAAATTTAAATTCAACTCAATAGGTCGTATAAAATTATGAAGCGATGATATGAAATTACAGACACTTTTAACTTCAGAAGAGTAAAATAAAGTTAGAATAAGATTTCTTCTAATTTTTTTAATACCATCTTAACGCCTGCCAAGCTAGGTGATCATGGTAAACCCCTTCTTAATTGGAAAGGTATGTTCAACAGTAGACGTCTTTCGGCTGATCAAGTAAAGTGAAAATCAAAATGATGATATAGCGAAGGTATCTACAGATTAATTAATCTTCAAATAAGTAAGTCCTTGTAACCAATTCTAAAAGGACATTACAAGCTTTTTCAAACACTTGATTATTTGTCTACGTCACGAAATCGAACTCAGGGCTATCGGTCGAAGGTCTTATACTGTCGTATTCTATAAA
Source organism: Ennomos quercinarius (assembly GCA_910589525.2). NCBI lineage: Eukaryota > Metazoa > Arthropoda > Insecta > Lepidoptera > Geometridae > Ennomos > Ennomos quercinarius. The sequence goes on from OU342496.1 coordinate 1,152,173, forward strand.
AAATAATACCTACTTTAGATATCTTATTTTTGTACGTTATCGCGTGGCTTAAGCTGGACTATATTCGAAATGGATTTACGAATCTCGTCGTTATCTGTGGAGTTAGGATTTACTTGTTGCTATTTCTGTTAAGATTAAAATGTATTATGAGATTCTTGGTTTTCGTTTTTGGCACGTGGCTAATCACGTGCATTTGGAAATGCGGGAAAAACAAATGGTAGCGGCCGTTTTCGATTGTGTTATGGCCGTGCACCACCAACCGATGAAAAACGTACACATTTAGAAAAACTAGCCTCCACTAATTTTGTCTTAGATTAGTAGGTATACAGGCTGGGCTGGGACCCGGAGGGAAAGTACTCATCATCATCAACAGCCCGAAGACGTCCACTGCTGAACACAGGCCTCTCCCACCGAGCGCCACTTTGAGCTTCCGGCATCCATCGGCTCCCTGCGGTTTTCACCAGGTCTTTGGTTCACCGAATGGGGGGCTGGCCTACGCTGCGTCTTCCGGTTCGTGGTTGCCACTCGAGATCCTTTCTTCCCCATCGGTTGTCAGTTCTACGAGCGATGTGGCCTGCCCATTGCCACTTCAACTTGCTAATTCTAAAAGCCATATCGGTCACTTTAGTTCTCCTGCGGATCTCCTCGTTTCGGATCTTATATCGCAGGGAAACACCGAGCATAACTTTCTCCATAGCTCCCTGCGCGACTTTGAGCTTACTAATGACGCCAACAGTAAGAGACCACGTTTCAGGAAAGTACTCTAAATACTGTAAATTTCTGTACTTATAATATTTCAGATAAATTAGGAACTCTCATTGAAAATTAGGGGAAACCGTTAATAAATTCAAAAATAGATCAAGATAGCAATAAAGGTAACCACGGGGTGACACTGACACTAACAATGCTCGCAACACAATGAAGTCATCAAGATGACGTTTGTGGCGGCCATCTTGGATGCAGCTGCGGTGCCTGCGGTCATCGATTAGGCCGCGCAATCGATCATGGCGACGGGTCGCCTCACTATCGCGTGTTTGGTATTCAGTAATTTATTATATTTGGAGTGCAGCTTCCGGAGGCATGGTCCGGTGCAGTGTCAACACTCAATAAATCAATTAAATAAACGTAACATCTTAACTGAGATAGTGGTGTTTGATCGGAGCGCGTGTGGGACGCGCGATAGAGACCACAGAGTAGAGTAGGACTAGTACAAACTTAACCACATGTTCAGGTTCTATTGGGTCAAATGTGGATGAACCGAGCTGCGAACTATGTATTCTTGGGCACATAGGTTTCATGAAGATGTTTTAATCACAGAATTCGCCCTATACATAGGTCTAAGTCCATGGTTTTCATTTACTTTTGGCGAAAGCAAATGCACGGGCTGAAATGAAACCTTAGATAAGGGAATAAATAGTATCCCTTATCAAAAAATGAAGCCCAATCACCTTCTAACTTTGTCAATCGAACTCGCTTCGGATATATAATACAAAACAAAAACTATGGGCATATCTACCGGTAATGGTATCCTGGTAAGTAACTTTTTTTTTTACTATTCGAGCAATAATGGCAAATTCACTTGCCGACATTAGAATCGATCTTCGCCAAGGTTAAATTTAACCAACCGCACATGCTTTGATTTTGTTTAAAAAACGAATGGAGCAGTTTTGAACTTATTGTGAATGCTATCGTGTATCGAAGTCTTGATGCGATGGGAAACATCAACAAGTTCAACATTTTTTATGCCAAAAACTCCAATAAAAATCACAAAACATCTATTAGTGTTATCAGATCCATCGGTTAGGAGTGGCGTCTACTACTAATCTAATCGCTATCATGAGCCCTGAACGAGGACTCGATATCAGTCAAGATTGGCGACTCCACAAACACTAGAAATATTCAGATTTGCTGAAGCAACAATCTGCACTTGACTAAATCCGTACTAAAATACAATATACAGTCATGCATTTTTATGTTGGCACATGCTTATTTAATACTCTATGGCAGATAAGGCACTGGCTTGAATTTGGCCCGCTTAAATTAAGTACGACACACACAGTTTTCACTGTGAAATAAAGAAATACCAAACTTGAATAAAAAGAAGAGCGTGACAAAATGCCAGTTTTTGAATAGGCTGTCTGACGTCTTTTATTCTTTGATTAAATCTAGGAATGACACGGTTTATTTCGCACATACCTGTACAGGCTTGGTCTTTATGGTTGTTTAAAAAAAATGCTAATGCTCTGCCATCTTCACCAACATCAAAATGCCAACATTTTACAATGATATTATAGTTTCTAAAAATGTAAGCAGCCAATGAGACTAGAACCCACGCTTTCCAACTCACTGGATTAGACGCTTTGCCAACTAAGCTTTCCCTAGTGGGTGCGAAAACCTTTATCACTAGAGTTTCGCAGTTTCGCACCGAATAAGCAACCGTGGTGACATAGTAGGTATGGCTTGGTTGGTACAAAACTATTAAATACCTAGCCCTTAAGATTTTTGCGGCTAAGACTTTTTAGGTAGCAGTTATTCTGCCGCAAAGATGTAGTGTGCAAGCACTACTGTGTTTCAGTTTCAAGGACGCTGTATAGCCAGTGAAATCACTAGGCAAATGAGACTTTACGACCTGATCTCGTAGTCTAGGAATCTTATTTCTTACTAGACTTTGAGACGTGAGGGAACTTGTCTTTTTCCTTAAAAGTGGTTTAAGTACACTTTGAAAACCATCGCATTTCGCCAAATATTTGTTTACATTACTGTTCGTTCCTACCTAAAAATAATCGCAATTCTTAGCCGAAACTTGATATCGCTAGATGTCTACAACTTATCTCCTAAATTACACTACACTTGATCGATGTCTTGTCTTCAGGACAAAAGACCTCGCAACATTCCTCCTGACGCGTGTACCTACGTTACATGTTTTTCATCAAATATTTGAGTGTGATAGGTACTCAGATCATGATAACAGCTTTGCAAAATATTTCTTTTGTAAATGACGTGTCTGTTATGCAACGAATATTACTGACAGTCACCTATTATAAAACTTGTGATATGACGTGGAAATCGTAAACATCATGCTATTTATTACCTAGAACGTGAAAGCTTTTGCGAAAACGTGTGGTGTGACGTCGGAAATAGTTATTAACAAGCCAATATTATTAATAAGCTAAAGTACACGGTTTACAAGGGTTTTGACTCTACCTGAAATGAAAGATGCCAGTCCTGCATATACCTATTTACTATGCTAAAAAGCAGATTTGCCTACAATGCATTGTGACTATAATTTATGGTACATAGTGGTTGGTCGGTCAGTTATTAGTCATGGGTCGTGATGTTTATCGTCGTCAATGTTTAATGACAAGTCTTGAAACTTTTAAATAGAGGACCCATGTTCAATATTTTTTGTAGACAATAGTCGTTAGCCAAGTTAGAAGCCGTTGGGAGCTTAAAAATTCTGACATGGCTAACTGCTTGTCTACACGAGAATAAGAAGTATTCAGCCTTATTAACATATTTGGTGGTAGGACTTTTCTGCAAAGTGTGTCTAGGTAGGTACCACCACTTTGCCAGCTATTCTGCCGCCAAGCAGTCGTGTGCAAGCACTACTGTGTTCCAGTTTGAAGGGCACTGTAGTTAGTGAAATTACTGAGCAAATGAGACTTTATGACCTGATTTATGAGTTGAGATCGAAAGAGTTTTTAGAATTCAAAAACGATGTATGATGTGATGAACAAGGCCTGGTTTTGGATAGCTGTAAACCACTATTTAAAAAATGTAAAATACTTCCTCTGCCGTGCATCTACATCAAGGAAATTTGTATTTTCACTAAAGCCAATTCACTTTTTTTCCATAAACGCAGCGAAATTATTAAACGACAGGAAAGAGCCAAATTTGTCAACCTACTGCATCAACCTCCTTGTCGTAAAGACATATACAAAAAAAATGTCTATAATATGTGCATATCAATATATAACTGTATACCTGATTATATAAAAATGCTAACAGGCAATATATTCAAAAAAACATTGCATGACTGGTTGTTACAACACACATTTTATAGTGTTAAAGAATTTCAATTGTATTGTAACAAAAACACAATTTAATATTTGCACGCTTGCATGCAGGTTGAACGCAAAATGCCTTATTATGTTATTTTAAGATCTTCTCTGTAAATTTTGTTCTAGCGAATAAATATTTGATTTGATTTTGATTTGATTTGATTTCACAGTCTAGTAATCTGATTACTAGACTGTGTGATGTCTCAGGATGACGTGCGCAGACAACATAACATAAGAGTTATTTGAAGTATAAATAACCAATGTCGATTAAGTTCTGTGCAATACAAAATTATATCTAGTGTGCATTTTTAAAGATCATTTAAGTCGAAGAGGCGTTTATATCAGTAATTGTATATATATAATTGTGGTTAGGATTGTGGTTAGGATAACATTGCGAGACGCAACGTTTGCATAACGAATGCAATCGCAAAGTTTTCTTTTACCATCTTCTTTGTTTTCTTGTGTCACAGTTCTTTGTTAAGTACGTTTGTTTCTTTGTTTTTAGTCGTTATATTTTTTGTCCAGCCTTCGACCATGATAGATTTAGCAAGCGCGCCATCTCTCGTCTTCAGTGGTATCGGAATTACTACTAATTAATACATTACCTGACTTATACAGGTTCTATAGATGTCGCCACGGCTGCTTAGTCGGTAAACACATAGTCCTTAAGATTCTTGCAGTGACCTTAAGATGACCGCTGTCATGTGACCATAGCTCAGTTGGCAGAGCGTCTAATCCGGTGAGTTAGAAGACGCGGGTCCACGTAAATAAACATAGCAACTAAGTTGACAAGTATTTAACGTCTAACCTAAACTAAACTATTTATTCTGATCTAAGTTTACGGCGTTGCGAATTGCTTATAGCGATTTATGCTCTTATAAGGAACGTCTTCTTTCTCTCTAATATTAATTACATTAATGTAGACTAAATTGAGTAGGTTACGAAGACTTCTAGAGCTGTTTGTATCATATTTATCATAACCTAAGCCAGCTTATCTACGAAAAGATTTGATTTGAAGATATGTCCTTATATCCCTTAAATGCACACTTTTGTTGTAGATAGTTATCGGCGGCCTTCATGCAGTATCTTGTACTCCGCGGCTATCTAAATCATCTGGTTGGAACAGATACGGCCGAGGTTTTGGATGTAACATTACTATTACATACAATACTGACTGGCCTGATAGCTCAGTTGGTAATAACCCTGCCTTCTGATCTGTAGGTTGTGGGTTCGATTCCCACTCGGGACAAACATTTGTGTGATGAACATCGATGTTTGTTCTGTGTCTGGGTGTTATATTCTATATTCTATATATTCTATGTATGTATTTACAAACAAAAAGTCTATCTAACTAAGTATTACATCAGTTATCTGGTTCCCATAGTAGAAGCTATGCTTAGTTTGGGGCTAGATGGCGCTGTGTGAAATGTCCACACATATTTATTTTATTTATGTATTTTACAATATACGTTCTGCAACAAGATTTTTATTTATTAAACTAGAGGCAGCCCGAGGTTTTACCTGCAATTCTTCATACAATCTATTATATATATAGGTAACACGCATTTAACCGCCTCAGGGGTTGAATTATCTAAAACGCTTTTTAGTACACCCTTGCACTATAAATCAATAAATCAATCATCATCAACAGCCTGAAGACGTCCACTGCTGAACATAGGCTTCCCCCAAAGAGCGCCACTTTGAGCGGCTGCTAGCGTCCTGCATTCATCGGCTACTCACGGCTTTCACCAGATCGTCGGTCCACCGAGTGGGGGGCCAGCCTACGCTGCGTCTTCCGGTTCGTGGTCGCCACTCGAGAACCTTTCTTTCCCATCGGTTGTCAGTTCTACGAGCGATGTGGCCTGCCCACCAGAGCCCATTGCCATTTCAACTTGCTAATTCTAGTTAAGAGCTATATCGGTCACTTTAGTTCTGCGGATCTCCTCATTCCTATTCAATAAGTCAATATTTCTGGACAATTCACACAGGCCTATCTAGCCCCAACCTAAGCAAAGCTTGTGCTGTGGATAACTGAACGAAGACACCTTTTAAGTCCCCTAAAGGCCAGTGGTTTGGGCTGTCTCTCAGTCAGTCACTCAGTACAAGTCTGTAATTAAACACAAGCGCTCCTCTTTTAAGTACTTAGGTTGAAACAAATTCATTACAAGGCATGGCAATTTGGTTTCTTCAATATCTTGCAAGTTTTTCACGGACCGTTCCAAGTTTTTGATTTTACTCGGTAAATCAAAAGAGGCATTATAGTGCTTTGCAGTTAAAATACAAACTGAAAACAAATTATTGCTACAATTTGATCTGAGGCTTTATTTTATTGTTGTATTCTGAATTCAGATTGTTGTGTTTCCTTGAGATAGCTATTACAGATATTTTCATTCGCCCTTCTTTGTGTATGACTGTAGCGACCGAACTTTGGACGTTTTCAATGTTTTTGGATATTGTAAGCATTGGAATGTTTAAGGCGATGTTTACCTACACAATCATGTTGACCATCAAATAGTATTTTATTATACGGCACTCTCACCTGATGGCAAGTGATGATGCAGCAGAAGGTGTAGAAAGTAGATTCATGAGATTAAACAATCCACCTGATTTGGCCAAAAACAGATAATTTTCATCGCAGATTGTCTTTACACTCACGGCCACGTTTGTAATTTTGCAGAAATAAGAGTATTTTCGCTAGCTGTCCTCCGCAAATATATAAAAGTAAAGCTGGAACCGATCCTCTGGGAGGCGATCAATCGTGCGGAGTGACGGACGCGGCGGTCGGAGGGCGAGGGACGGACAGTGTTCGCGTTTTTACTAACAATTGACTACAGTTTCAGGGAAATATTTTGTAAACAAAATAACATAACATTTTTGCTTTTAAATATCGGCACTGGCAAAACATTTTTTCTATTAGTGAGCGCCAAGTCGGTCTAATCAATAGCTGCATTTCACGATATTCTACATGCCTCTTGCATAATTCTCTCTACCTGTTTTATTATTTACCTCATCATCATCATCATCATCAGCCTGAAGACGCCCACTGCTGAACAATTATTTACCTACCCTATCTATATTTCACATGCAAACGTTTTCAAGACAATTGGACATATTATTTTTAGGAGTGAGTAAACAGATTTTTTTTGACCGTGCGAACGAAGTGAGCGTAAGTCTCTGCTTCGACTCGTAATTTTTGCTTCCGTCTGTCCGGATGTACGTACTCGCGTACAGATCGCATTTTTCAAAGAATCTTGACGAAACTTGGTATACATCAGGCTCTACAGATCCAGGGTTTTTTTGTCGTCGGTGATTTTTGATTGGGGTATTTCCCCCAAAAAGGGGGGAAATTTGGTGCCGCGCCATTTAGCTGATTTTGATAATACCTGGAAAGAACATTTGGTAGCCAATTTCAAATAAGCATGCTTTATATGACCACAATCTGTCAAGAGGTTGTCAAGATATAAGGTCTGATAGTTTGGGTCACTTTAGCGGCTAATTTTGATATATGATAGGTACATCATTCGTGCTGACAACCGATGCGGGAGAAAGGTTGTCGAGTGGCCACCACGGACTAGAAGACGCAGCGTAGGCCGGCCTCCACTGGGTGGACCGACTATATTATGTTCAAACCCGGGGAGAGCCGATGGATGCAAGAGGCAAGCAGCCGCTCAAAGTGGCGCTCTGTGGGAGTGGCCTATGTTCAGCAGTGGACGTCTCCAGACTGTTGACAATGATGATGATTTTAATACTAAAAAAACCACTTGCAACCAAATTGTTGCAAAAAAACTTAGTGTTCGTGAGGTCTAACTATTCGCAGAACTACTAGCTGGACGGATTTGGATGGAATTTGGTATGGAGGTAGCTTATACCCGAATTAAAACATAAGTTACTTTTTATCCCGAAAGCGGGGATGGTTCCTGTAAGAAAGGGGTTGAAACCTCGAGGCGCTGCTAGTTGTTATATTATATTTTCTGCGTAGTACCTTTACATTGTTGCGAGTGACGTAGTGGTTACACAACGTGATGCTGAATTTGCAGGCGACATTTTATCCGTTATCTGATATAGTGATAGCTGAGATTTGCAACTATGACAACCCGCTACCAGCCACGTCACAGATGTTGTTTACCAATTGAAGTGTTTACACGTGGTCTTGTACACACACATTAACACTATCTACTCTGCCAATTTATTAAACACTAGTTTCTGCCTGTAACTTCGCACGCTATATGACCAAAGTAGGTACTTTGACGTTTAAAATTATGAAAACGTACAAAATTTCATCAAAATCAGTTTGATCGTTATTGAGTGATCTGAATAGTATAAACATAACGTAAGCCTGGCCGCAGGCGGAGGCTAGTAAGTATCATTATAGGCAGTGTGGCTTTCTTGAAAGGAAGGGAAAAAATTGCCATTTTATTACACTAAAGCTTGATTGGAGGACCGTTGATTATTTTTTATTTATATTTTTTCAAGCCACGTGCTATCATGTACCTACATATATAATACAATGCTTACGATATGACTTTGATATCTATATCGTTACCATAGGTCTGTAAATGACAAAGTACCTTCAATACTTATATATCTCAGATTTTTTGGTTGTATGTTAAAGAATGACGTGACGAGCTAGTCGTTTGCCTGATGTTAGGCGTCACGGCTGTCCATAACCCATAACAGATTGCAGTATCACGCGGAACTCCAAAGTATAAGGTTTTGCGTGACACTACACTGCACACGTCATCCTGAGACATCACACGGTCCAGTAATAAGATTACTAGACTGTGGAATCAGATCGCAGTCTCATTTGCCCAGTAATTTCACTAGCTACAATGCCCTTCAAACCGGAACATGCACAGTAGTGTTTACACTATTTCTTGGCGGCAGAATAACTGGCAAAGCGGTGGACCGGTGGTACCTACCTAGACGAACTTTGCAGTAAAGTTCCACCACTTAGTAAGTCCTATACGCGCTTAATTTGGCTTCTACATTGTTTTTGTATTTATATTCAAGTTTAAAAACGAAAATTCAAAACTATCTTCGAGGTGAAAACATTTAGACACGATTAAAGCTTGTGCCGATTGGTGTTTCATGTAAAATTAACCTCAGCTTAGATAACAATTACCACGTAACCAATGCTATACTACACAAACAGTAATTTTTGTATAAATTCTCATTTATTCTTCTCAATTTCACGTCATCCTTAGACTAATAAATGTATACGTTACCAGCAACGTAAAAAAAAACCCCCGACGGTGCGCGGTGACGTTGAAATTGCCGGGGTCTTGCGCAAATATAGGTACCGCGAACCGCGAGCAAACATCAAGGGATCCTTTGGCATTACTAAAATAAAACATGAGAAGAATAAACGTGATGACATTAAAAAAAATGTATAGGCAAATATTATTCTGTATATTATAAGGTCAAAGCTATTAGATTAAAGGTTAAAACAATATTAAAGACGACCTAAACAAGTCAAAAAGAATTAGCAAGTTGAAATGGCAATGGACAACCACATCTTTTTTTTTATGTAAACGAATGACGTGACGAGCTAGTCGTTCGCCTGGTGTTAAGCGACACGGCCGCCCATAACAGATTGCAGTATCACTTGGAACTCCAAACTAAAGTTTCGCTTGACACCACGCACTGCGCACGCCATCCTGAGACATCACACAGTCTAAAAAAGTTTCATAGACAGTGAGATCAGTTCGTAAAGTCTCATTTGCCCAGTATTTTCACTAGCTACTATGCCCTTCAAACCGGAACACAGTAGTGCTTGCACACTACTGCTTGGCGGCAGAATAACTGGCAAAGCGGTGGTACCTACCTAGACGAACTTTGCAGAAAAGTCCTACCACCTAGTAATCGCTCGTAGAACTGACAATCGATGGGGAAGAAAGGTTCTCGAGTGGCGACCACGAACCGGAAGACGCAGCGTAGGCCGGCTGCTTACTAGGGGGACCGACGATCTGGTGAAAACCACGATGATCCGATGGATGCAGGAGGCGAGCAGCCGCTCAAAGTGACGCTCTGTGGGGGAGGCCTATGTTCAGCAGTGGACGTCTTAATGATGATACAATGATAATGATAATGATAATGATAATAATTATTCATAATTAAAAAATTACAAGTCAACATAGTGAAAAACAATAATAATTACATAATTTTATGAACTTAGATAAGTACATCATACTTGCTACGTGACAATGTAAGCAATATAATTTTTATTGCCATAATACAAATAAGTACCTCAATAAGGTATCATTTTATATTTGGAACGAATTCCAGAACGCTATACGGCGCCATCTTGATTAAAAAAGTCTTAACTCTACTCTTAAATATGGGTAATGTCTTTGCACTGCGCACGGACTCTGGCAGCAGGTTGTACACTTTCACACTAAAAATACGTGTACATTTGCTCAACTTGGTGAGTCTATGTCTCGGCAGGACAAGCGTGTGTGCTTGCCTCGTACCGATATTGTGCGCGTTGCTATGTCGTTTGAATGAGTCTAACTGCCTAAAAATATACATGCATGCATGGTACATGTGTAGTGCCGGCAGAGTCATTATCTCTAAATTCTGGAAGATTGGTTTCGCCGGTGATCGCGGTGCGACGCGTGCGACCACCCGAACTGCCCGTTTCTGCATTACAAATGCACGGTGCCAATCTGCCGAGTTCCTCCTGAGATCAACGCCATAAGCCAGCAAAGACTGTACAGTCGCGTAGTAACAATCGCGAACCGCTTGCTTAGACAGGACGCGCGCAACTCGACCAAGGGCGAAACAAGCCCGTCCTAATTTGTCACACAAAGTGTCTAAGTGTTTAGTCCAGGTAAGGCATCTATCCATTTGGAAACCAACCATAGTAAACACATCAACCTGCTGCAACGTCTCCGCTTCCATCTTTACGGTAAGATCTGGATAGCGTCTTCCCGACAAATTAAATTGCATAACACTTGTCTTTTTTGGGTTGAGCGCTAGTTAGACCGTTTACTCTGAACCAGTACGCCAATTGACGTGCCGCACTATTTAGCTTCTGTTCTAGCACCGTCACTTCCGTCGCTGTAACAATAGCGGCCACGTCATCAGCGTACATGAGGAGTTGCGGGTCAGGTACAGAATCGGGAAGATCGTTCATTAGCAGGCTGAAAGTTAAGTTCGAAACGCACGATCCTTGAGCAACACCTATTTTTAGCTCAATCGGTTCAGACTTGACTTCACCTGCTGCGTCTACTACCGTTTGTATTCTGCCTTGCATAAAGTCTTTTATTAAGCACAGGGTGGGCCCCCTGATCCCGTAGTGCTCCAGTTTGCTTTCAAGCAGGTGGTGATTACAGACGTCGAATGCGCGCGATAATTCACAGCTGATGACCCCGACCTGCAGTCCCACTTCTCGCGCCTGTAGCACTTGCCAGACTAGCTCACGTCCTAAGTCCGTTGTAGAATGACCCTTGCGGTACGCAAACTGCTTATCCGACAATGACTCTGTTCTTATTAGATGATCTTCCAGCCTAGTACATATGCCTGCTTCTAATACTTTGGCGGTAAAATAAACTACTCTATGGCCTTTCAAAATTTTTATGATAGCCAATACTGGGCGTTAATCGTACTTTGAAACGAGTACCTAAAGGCTCCTTTTGGACCGTGGAGTACGTGCTGCTGCACTGCGAAGCCACGGAGGATGCAAGAATTAAAACGGGTCTACGAGCTGAGATGTCAGAACCCGCCAATCACAAGAATCGCTCATCATCATCGGCATGCTTGGGCTCATCCGTATTGACTGCTTTGTCATTATCACCACCATCATCATCACTGGAACAGTTATGTCAGCGACCCAAGGCTGTGCTCCGATATTTCAAGGAGTTAGGTTGGCTAGGGTAACTGAGCTGGCAGGGGGGAATGCACAATACACCCCAAGCGGGACGTCAGTGCAGGCCTTTATCGCCCCCACTCGGAATAAGAATAAGAATAAGGCTCCTTTTATTTCCGGTTTAAAAAACAGCATAATAAAACGGAAGTAGCAGTTATTGTCATCATCATCATTAACAGCCTGAAGACGTCCACTGCTGAACATAGGCCTCCCCCAGAGCACGCCACCTTGAGCGGCTGCTCGCCTCCTGCATCCATCGGCTCCCCGCGGCTTTCACCAGGTCGTCGGTCCACCGAGTGGGGGGCCGGCCCACGCTGCGTCTTCCGGTTCGTGGTCGCCACTCGAGAACCTTTCTTCCCTATCGGTTGTCAGTTCTACGAGCGATGTGGCCTGCCCATTGCCACTTCAACTTACTAACTCTAAGAGCTATATCGGTCACTTTAGTTCTCCTGCGGATCTCCTCGTTCCGGAGCTTATCTCGCAGGGAAACACCGAGCATAGCTCGCTCCATAGCTCGCTGCGCGACTTTGAGCTTACTAATGAGGCCAACAGTAAGAGACCATGTCTCAGTTCCATAAGTCATCACTGGCAACACACACTGATTGAAAACTTTCGTTTTCAGGCTCTGCGGTATTTTGGACGAAAAGATAGGACGAAGCTTCCCGAACGCTGCCCAGCCGAGTTGGATTCTTCGCGCCACCTCTTTGCACTTTCGCAGTTATTGTGTACAATACAAATACACCAAAATAGTAGATAGCGCAAAAATAGGATGAGCGCGCGTTGATGTCACAACCTACGCCTCTACGAGCCTACGCTGGCCTCTACGCATATTACCTACATACTTACATAGATCATTTTACTACTCGATGAAGCGACGACATACCCATTTTTATTTTAATGAGTGACGTGAAGAGCTTGTCGTTCGACTGATGTTAAGCGTAACGCCCACCCGTGACAGTTACAGTGCCACTCGGAACTCTAAAATCTGTCTAAAATGTTGCTTACGTTTCGCGTGACGCTGCACGTTTTCGTGAGACATTTGTAGTTAGTAATAAAATTACTAGACTGAGATAAGGCAGGCGATCAAACTTGATTGCTACTGATAGAAACACAAAGTTGTATGAATTTGACAGTTTCAATACGCAGCTTATTACATAGTTACTATGGAAATTTTCAAATTCAGAATGAAATTTCTCCTGTTACATATTGCAGTCAAACTTCCGTGATCAACCCTTAGGTCATAGTCGCATTTACCCAGTAATTTCACTAGCTACAGTGCCCTTGAAACCGGAACTTAGCAGTGCTTGAACACTACTGCTTGGCGGCAGAATAACTGGCAAAGTGATGGTACCTACCTAGATGAACGAAAATAGTAGTTCCATGTACCGTATACACGCGTACATGGTATCTTTAGATTATACTAGTCTATGGTACCGTATACCACCCATTATAAAAATCATTTCAAAAATAATTACTAAACTCATACACGCGGTTGTTTCCACAATTAAATATTTTGTCCTCCTAATTCCTAGTCCTATGTTCTTAGAGTATGCACTAAAGCAATGAGAGGACTTGAATCTATTGCAATCACTGACCTCTATAATACTTGTATTATAGAGGTCAGTGATTGCAATGCATACCATTTTTGGTGGTTATCCTACAAACTTAAATTTTTCTATGTCAGGCGGGATGGGTAGGCCAAAATCTGGTTGTTACATGCTCCATGGAATTTCGGTGGGTTATATGTGTCTGACAGATTTGTATAGAAAAAACAATCGACTCGAGTCGAATCAATTTTACGGTGAGTTTTCGCAAGCAGCTAACCACTATATGTTTGTTTCTTTCCTTTGCCACTGAGGTAGCGTAGGTGTACGTGTGAACAGTACAAATATAATATCGTTTTGACTGGTTTTAATAATCTCTCTCCATATTCTAAGCCTATATCTATGGTTATTTCTCCATATGTACAGTAAATGTTGCCAGCCCCTGCTTACGTTAATAATTTCGTACTGGCTGCATTATGCCGGCACGACAGCGCATGACGGATCGCTCCATCCGGCTCCCGGTTCCCGCAAAAAATATTCTGTACGTAATAATGGGAAATACGTGAATAGGCTTTCCAGAAATAAAAGGAAATGTAAGAATGTTTTTATTTTTAGATGTAGCGTGTGTAATAGGTACTGATGAGGTTTTTAAATTATTTTAACCAACTTACATAACGGATGTGCCCAATAAAATTAAATCGTATTAATAAAATTCAATGTCTACCTAGGACAGATTGTCCAATTAGGTAGGTCCAACTTCGACAAAGAGGTGGCGCGAAGAATCCAACTCGGCTGGGCAGCGTTCGGGAAGCTTCGTCCTATCTTTTCGTCCAAAATACCGCAGAGCCTGAAAACGAAAGTTTTCAATCAGTGTGTGTTGCCAGTGATGACTTATGGAACTGAGACATGGTCTCTTACTGTTGGCCTCATTAGTAAGCTCAAAGTCGCGCAGCGAGCTATGGAGCGAGCTATGCTCGGTGTTTCCCTGCGAGATAAGCTCCGGAACGAGGAGATCCGCAGGAGAACTAAAGTGACCGATATAGCTCTTAGAGTTAGTAAGTTGAAGTGGCAATGGGCAGGCCACATCGCTCGTAGAACTGACAACCGATGGGGAAGAAAGGTTCTCGAGTGGCGACCACGAACCGGAAGACGCAGCGTGGGCCGGCCCCCCACTCGGTGGACCGACGACCTGGTGAAAGCCGCGGGGAGCCGATGGATGCAGGAGGCGAGCAGCCGCTCAAGGTGGCGTGCTCTGGGGGAGGCCTATGTTCAGCAGTGGACGTCTTCAGGCTGTTAATGATGATGATGATGATGAATAAAATTCAAATTCATTTGTTTTCTTACGAAATTGGTGACATGGGTGCTACATATTAAGCTGTTAATGTTGGGCAGTGGTCAATATTAACGGCTTACTTTCGTAAGTAAATGAGTTAATGAATTAAAATTTCATCCACTCGGAATAATTTTATGCACTTAGGAAAGTACATACAAACTTAGTTGTTTATTTATAGTTTCTTTTTTTGTATCGACACCTATAATAATTATAGCGCATCTATTAGAAGTTAGAGAGAGAGTTAGAGTCCTGAGTTTATTATATATTGCGTATCTTTGCGTGATGCTTTTTCACTCAAAGCGCACACCAGCCTCTGCTCTTCTAGTACATTTTGAGGAAATAACCCACATCACGCATTTATTAGCTGCTACGAGCTGTTTAATCTCCGTTTTGTTTTTATTAATATACCTGACGTATATTTAATTAAGAACGCCATCCACCATTGTGTGTACAAGCATTATGGGCTTGCATTTGTCACCAGTATCAGATACACGGAAGCTAAAGGATTAACGGCTCACGCGTATTGGCTCGGCTGCGTGTTTGCTCAGCTCTCTAATTTCGGTGATACGCCAGTGTGAAAGCGCACTTATTGCAGGAGGTTTTATTAAAATAGATTGGGAAATTCAAAATTGGAATGATTATAGGTCATAAATTAAAATGAGAGATGAGTTTTGGGGGAACGCGGAAAAGTTCACGTCGTTGCATTGTGTTATTTTTCAAAACTTGTGCTTATGCCAGTGTTAATGTTTAAAACTGGTGGCGTTTTACGCATTAAGTGCTGAATTACGAGAATGAGTGCGGGCAAGTAATATAATAAACTACTATAAACTGAATAATAAATAAATAAATAAATAAATAAATAATAATGTAGAGAAACGTGGTTATTCGTGTTGCTTCTAAAATTCCATAGAAAGCTTCTAGTAGAGTTGCCACCACTCTACTGGATGAGGCTATGACTTAGACTGGACTATGACTACCCAGACAGTGACTAAGCCTTCACTTTACGTAAAATATTTTGTAATACGATGAAAAATTACAATAGGTGCCTACTTACTTTTTTTACGGGCAATGTGTTTTATAAAGTTAAAGTTAAAATTAAAGTTTTATGAAACTTTTTAAGTACTTTTAAGTGTGTATTTTAGAATATCTTTACATTTCTTTTAATGAAAATTACAGCACTCTCATATTGAAATATCTTGGTTATTGATCTATTTACTTAAGTAGGTAGGTACTTAATAAATATGCCAATAACCAATAACAACGCCTTCTAATTTAAAAGAAATATACTATGCATATATTCACTCAATTCTGTCATATGGCATTATCTTATGGGGTGGTTCGACTGATTTCCAACGAGTTTTAAAAATGCAGAAACGAGCGATTAGAGTTCTAATGGGCTGTAAGTACACAGACTCTTGTAGAGAGCCTTTTAAGGCACTTCAAATTATGACATCAGTAGCTTTATATATAATGGAAATAATTAAGTACGTGAGAAAAAATATAAATAAATACAAATTTAGAGAAACCATGGGTAAACGCAGCTGTAGAAATAAAATAATGCTGGAACCAACTAACCATAGGTTAAGTATGTCAAATAGGTTGCCAATCGTTATGGGCCAAAAACTATTCAACAAGCTTCCAGAGTCATCATCATCATCATTAACAGCCTAACGTCCACTGCTGAACATAGGCCTCCCCCAGAGCACGCCACCTTGAGCGGCTGCTCGCCTCCTGCATCCATCGGCTCCCCGCGGCTTTCACCAGGTCGTCGGTCCACCGAGTGGGGGGCCGGCCCACGCTGCGTCTTCCGGTTCGTGGTCGCCACTCGAGAACCTTTCTTCCCCATCGGTTGTCAGTTCTACGAGCGATGTGGCCCGCCCATTGCCACTTCAACTTACTAACTCTAAGAGCTATATCGGTCACTTTAGTTCTCCTGCGGATCTCCTCGTTCCGGAGCTTATCTCGCAGGGAAACACCGAGCATAGCTCGCTCCATAGCTCGCTGCGCGACTTTGAGCTTACTAATGAGGCCAACAGTAAGAGACCATGTCTCAGTTCCATAAGTCATCACTGGCAACACACACTGATTGAAAACTTTCGTTTTCAGGCTCTGCGGTATTTTGGACGAAAAGATAGGACGAAGCTTCCCGAACGCTGCCCAGCCGAGTTGGATTCTTCGCGCCACCTCTTTGTCGAAGTTGGACCTACCTAATTGGACAATCTGTCCTAGGTAGACATACTTGTCGACAACTTCGAGAGTATCGTTCCCAACAATTACCGGTATAGGTGGAACATGAGCATTAGACATGATCTTTGTCTTGTCCATATTCATCTTAAGACCAACCTGCTGGGAGACTCTACTGAGGTCGTTGAGCATGGTGCTAAGGTCCTCGAGCGATTCCGCCATTATGACTATATCATCGGCAAAACGAAGGTTAGTGATGTACTCGCCATTTATGTTGATGCCAGATCTTTTCCACTCCAAGAGCTTGAAAACATCCTCCAATGCGTTTGTGAACAGTTTCGGAGAAATAACGTCTCCCTGTCTCACGCCTCTTTGCAATGGAATTTGTTCCGTACTCTGGTCCTGTAGTCGGACTGACATAGTGGCCTTACTGTACAAACACTTCAAAACTTCGATATACCTATAGTCAATTTGGCATCGCTGCAAGGACTGCAGCACCGCCCAAGTCTCGATTGAATCGAAGGCTTTCTCATAGTCCACAAACGCTAGGCATAACGGCCGATTATACTCTTCGGTCTTCTGTATAATCTGGCGCAGCGTATGGATGTGGTCTATGGTGCTAAAGCCTTTTCGGAAACCGGCTTGTTCGGGAGGCTGGAATTCATCAAACCTGCGTGCGAGACGATTCGTAATGACTCTCGAAAACAGCTTATACACATGACTCAAGAGCGAGATGGGCCTATAGTTCTTCAATAAGGTGTTATCGCCTTTTTTGAAGAAGAGCACCACCACGCTCTTGTGCCATGCCTCTGGCGTTGTACCTTCAAGGATGACAGAATTAAATAACTTCTGGAGGACTAAAAGTACCGGTCTACCACCCGCTCTCAGAAGTTCAGTCGTAATTCCATCTTCACCTGGTGCCTTGTTGTTTTTAAGCTGTTTGAGGGCCATTCTAATCTCGTACAGGCTGACATCCGGGATATCTTCGGTATAGTGTCGGACTAACTTGGCTCTGATGTCCTGAGCTGTGTTAGTAGCGGGCTTACGTGTCGAGGTGTATAACTGTCCATAGAAGTTCTCGATCTCTCTCAGAATCTCAGGCTTGGATGAAATGATGCTACCATTTTCGGTCTTCAGTTTTGTCATTTGGTGTTGCCCAATAGACGAATCCTTTGCGAACACTTTAGAGCCTTGGTTCCGCTCAATTGCGGCCTCAATACGTGAAGTACTAAGAGCACGCAAGTCGTGTCGCAAGGAACTCCAGATTCGTCTATTGAGTTCACCGTAGGCTGACATATCAACTGAAGACTGCAGCTTCATTTCGCTCCGGTCGGCCATTAGCTCAAGAGTTTTTTCTGAGAGCTTTTGAGTCTTCTTTCGGCGTTGGGTCTTAAAGAATTTCGATCCAACAGCTTGGACAGTTTCCACCAACCCGTCGTTTAGCTCGTCCACTGTGTTACAGTCGGCTAGGCACTGGAAGCGATTTTGGAGTTCCAGCTGAAAGCCTTCGGGGTTTTGGATTTGGACAGGATTTGGACGGAGCGTAGACTTCACCAGATGTGACCTTTCGAGCTTAACATTGATATTCAATGTGCCTCTAACAATACGGTGATCGCTACCGGTTTTCACCTTGCTGATCACAGAGACATCATCGAATATGTGCTTCTTGGTCGTCATGATGAAGTCTATCTCATTTTTAGTGGAACCGTCGGGACTTATCCACGTCCACTTCCTGGATGGCCGCTTCTCGTAGAAGGAGTTCATCATAAAGAGTTCCTCCTTCTCCATGAAGTCAGCCAGCCTCTGTCCTCGAGGGTTCCGCTGCCCGTATCCAAATGGCCCCACTCTCAGCTCATCGCTATTCCTTGTGCCCAACTTCGCATTGAAGTCTCCCATCACAACGGTGAAGTATGTTTCGGAAGTATGCATGGCTTCGGATATGTCCTCATACATAGCTTCTACTTCATCGTCTGAGTGTGCCGACGTCGGCGCGTATACCTGTATAACCTTCAACGAATACCGTTTGGTTATTCGGAGTACCAGGTACGCTACCCTGGCCGACACACTGTCGACTTTGACCACGTTGTTGACGAGAGACTTGCGGACGAGAAACCCGACACCTCCTTGGGAGAGTTGGTCTCCCTCCCGGTAGAAGAATAAGTTACCGGAATTTAGGATTATCGTGTCCTGTCCCTGTCTTCGGACTTCAGACAATCCCATTACATCCCAGCGTAACTTACCCATCTCCGCCTCTAGCTCGACCATCCTTTCGTCAGCCTTCAGTGTGCGCACGTTATGTGTTGCCAGGGCCAGGGGTCGTCGTTGGGGTTGGTAGCCGGGCGTCTGCCGGGGATTCTTCGCACCCCTTGCCCTGCCGTTACCGTGGCCGCTACCGTAGCCACGGGATAGCAGAGCTGCCGGGGACTGGGGGCCGTTTTTATTTGTGCTTGTCATTAGGGGGGGGGGGTTTGCCATAATCACCACGCTTGGCAGGCGGCTTGGTGATCGCAGTAGGTGAAGATTGATTGCCACCAAGACCGAGGGGAACGCTGCGACCCATTCCCTGGATATTCCCTTAGCCGCCTTCTACGGCACCCACGGGAAGAGATGGGGTGGTCCTATTCGTAACCGGGACCACACGGCAGCTTCCAGAGTGTATAAAGCTAATAACTAACGAAGTTCAATTTGCCAACCGCGTAAAGATGCTCTTGTTAGATAAAACACTGTACAGCATAAAAGAATACCTTGACAATGACTACAGTCACTTGGAGGTTGCTATTACTGTGCATAAATCTGTTCTGGATACCTAAGCCCCTTTACAGCTAATCTACTTAATAATAAATGTTGTATGTTTAATTTGTGTATGTGAAAATTGTGTAACGCTCATTTACAGCGAGAAACTTTATATGTTTTAATAAAATGGAATAAAACGTAGGAACTTAAATATCTGATGATACTTTATGTGTTTATGGCCGCAATTGAGCGGAACCAAGGCTCTAAAGTGTTCGCAAAGGATTCGTCTATTGGGCAACACCAAATGACAAAACTGAAGACCGAAAATGGTAGCGTCATTTCATCCAAGCCTGAGATTCTGAGAGAGATCGAGAACTTCTATGGACAGTTATACACCTCGACACGTAAGCCCGCTACTAACACAGCTCAGGACATCAGAGCCAAGTTAGTCCGACACTATACCGAAGATATCCCGGACGTCAGCCTGTACGAGATTAGAATGGCCCTCAAACAGCTTAAAAACAACAAGGCACCAGGTGAAGATGGAATTACGACCGAACTTCTGAGAGCGGGTGGTAGACCGGTACTTTTAGTCCTCCAGAAGTTATTTAATTCTGTCATCCTTGAAGGTACAACGCCAGAGGCATGGCACAAGAGCGTGGTGGTGCTCTTCTTCAAAAAAGGCGATAACACCTTATTGAAGAACTATAGGCCCATCTCGCTCTTGAGTCATGTGTATAAGCTGTTTTCGAGAGTCATTACGAATCGTCTCGCACGCAGGTTTGATGAATTCCAGCCTCCCGAACAAGCCGGTTTCCGAAAAGGCTTTAGCACCATAGACCACATCCATACGCTGCGCCAGATTATACAGAAGACCGAAGAGTATAATCGGCCGTTATGCCTAGCGTTTGTGGACTATGAGAAAGCCTTCGATTCAATCGAGACTTGGGCGGTGCTGCAGTCCTTGCAGCGATGCCAAATTGACTATAGGTATATCGAAGTTTTGAAGTGTTTGTACAGTAAGGCCACTATGTCAGTCCGACTACAGGACCAGAGTACGGAACAAATTCCATTGCAAAGAGGCGTGAGACAGGGAGACGTTATTTCTCCGAAACTGTTCACAAACGCATTGGAGGATGTTTTCAAGCTCTTGGAGTGGAAAAGATCTGGCATCAACATAAATGGCGAGTACATCACTAACCTTCGTTTTGCCGATGATATAGTCATAATGGCGGAATCGCTCGAGGACCTTAGCACCATGCTCAACGACCTCAGTAGAGTCTCCCAGCAGGTTGGTCTTAAGATGAATATGGACAAGACAAAGATCATGTCTAATGCTCATGTTCCACCTATACCGGTAATTGTTGGGAACGATACTCTCGAAGTTGTCGACAAGTATGTCTACCTAGGACAGATTGTCCAATTAGGTAGGTCCAACTTCGACAAAGAGGTGGCGCGAAGAATCCAACTCGGCTGGGCAGCGTTCGGGAAGCTTCGTCCTATCTTTTCGTCCAAAATACCGCAGAGCCTGAAAACGAAAGTTTTCAATCAGTGTGTGTTGCCAGTGATGACTTATGGAACTGAGACATGGTCTCTTACTGTTGGCCTCATTAGTAAGCTCAAAGTCGCGCAGCGAGCTATGGAGCGAGCTATGCTCGGTGTTTCCCTGCGAGATAAGCTCCGGAACGAGGAGATCCGCAGGAGAACTAAAGTGACCGATATAGCTCTTAGAGTTAGTAAGTTGAAGTGGCAATGGGCAGGCCACATCGCTCGTAGAACTGACAACCGATGGGGAAGAAAGGTTCTCGAGTGGCGACCACGAACCGGAAGACGCAGCGTAGGCCGGCCCCCCACTCGGTGGACCGACGACCTGGTGAAAGCCGCGGGGAGCCGATGGATGCAGGAGGCGAGCAGCCGCTCAAGGTGGCGTGCTCTGGGGGAGGCCTATGTTCAGCAGTGGACGTCTTCAGGCTGTTGATGATGATGATGACTTTATGTGTAAGATAATGTTGTGTTGTTCATGTTTGACAAGATTTTATGATCCACAAGACTTACTATAATTTACAATATGTTGAGTGCTTCATAATATTAATAAAAAATATTCTATTCTATTCTATTCTATTCTATGACAAAATAAATGATGTTGAATTATTATTTAAATTCAAGTGAACAGAACTGAAAAGTGTAATCAAAACAAACGAAAATGAAAGTGTAGTTACGACAACATCATGAGAAAGAAGATCTATGGAAAGAAGTGAAAAAATGTATTTTGTTGATACAAAATATTTTTTTTACTTTTTTTTTGTCTAAAATCTAAGCACGTTTTTATATTTTGCAAAATTATTCATCACAGTTTAGGAATAAGTATGAATACGTTATAATGATACAACGAGCGAGACCTCTTACAATTATATTTACCAAAACGAATACTAAGCTTTTACTTATGACACATAAATTAAAACTCATGAAGTAGCCTCTAATATAACGGCTGTTATAACATTTAATACAGAAAGGTGATGCATCATTCTCGTCCTCCCGATTTTATCTCGCTATTATGAAATGATAATAATTCCAGTGGACCCTGTGTCACTTGCATTACCATTTTGTAGGTTGTTCCGCTTAATAAATATGTATATTGCTTTAATTTAATCGCTCGCATCTCCTGTCAACTCTCCACGGCGAATTGAAATGTCCCAGCTGTATAATACATAACCTACCGATATTTTTTGTTTGCCCATTTTTCGGTAAAGAATTCGAGCAAACATGGCGGTGAATAAAAAAATTCGTGAGCGCATCTGCCGCATTGTCCAATTTCCAACCAATCCCGTCTGCTCCCGCTCCCCTAGCTGTCAGTTTACTGTCAATTGTATGATGTTCGAATGTTATTTTTTTCTGGCGGCGGCGGCATAGGGCGTTGACGCGAGAATACATGGCCAGTCGTGTTGTACAATTGAATTGATTGAATTATGGTTAATTTGGGAGCCGGAGTAACGTTATGGATTGCCACCCGCATTGTCATCCGGTAAATAAAGGGTATGGGATCTCTGTTTAGGTTCGCATAAAGAAGAGGGTTGTAACTACTCTATGTGAAATTATTATTAGGCACTTATTCACAAACTTTTCAAGTTGTACCTACATACTCACCCTCACACATACACATTTTTACCGGAGTCATCACAAACATTTGTTGAATTTCAAAAAACCAAGTTTTTTTAGTTCTGACATAAATCACTAACTGTTAATTAGGAAAAGCCATTTACTCCTGAAACACAGTGAACACTAGTTCAGGAGTCTATGGTTTCACTACATAAACTGCTGTAAACTAATTTATGTCAATAAATTTGTTTTTGTTTGTTTTTTGTAACCTTTTTCATAGTCTCATTACACATTTGTGTTATAGTAGATTGAACATTAGCTACGAATCCGTAGCCTTGCCGTAGCTATCGTAAAACATTGATATTTCTTTTTGTTTGAAAGTTGTTTACACAAATTAATTGACTTCTTTGAGCGCTTTATTTTAGACTGCAAAAAAAAACAATCAAAAATACTCGTGCTATTTTTGAACCCAAATAAAAATATACAGTTCACAGCCATTGATCACGATCCTACTTATTGTAGCCTACAAATACAAGCTCTACGAACAAAATCGGATTCCCACACAAAAACAAAAAGCGTAATCGTACGCAATGCGAGTTTGAGCAAACATTTGCACGGGGTAATGGATTAGCGATGTCGCGGCGGCCGGTGTTCTGTTTCAGCCGGTGGGCAAACATCGGTGCCTTTGTGGGACGCAAGGACGGCTTGCCTTGCCCTGCCCCCCATGCATGGGCAAGCTGACACGTCAATACGATTTTAAAAACATTATTTTAACCCTTGAACGGTGAAGGTTTAGCAGTAGGACGTTTGTACTTATAGCTGAAATCTCTTCTCTTTCAGTAGCAAATTAGGTAACAAGCAAGGACCTGTGCTACTGCAGGTCCTAAAGTCTCCAAATGGTCGTAGGTTACTTTTTTGTTCCGGAAAATTGAACACTTACTTTAATTTATGTAATGATGGTAAATTGGTAAATATTGTTATCGTTAGGTACTCTTTGCTAAAATAAATACAAAAATCTAATTCAACAGAACTGTGGGCTTAGATGTAAGCTGAGATGCTATTACAGAATGACACTAACAATAAATATTATGAATGAAATATCGACTGGAGCTTCAATCGACGTCTGGACCGTCATCGTTCTGTACAGTAAAATAATAGACCGTACGGACCGGACCGTATTGCAAGCAAAAAATCCGATGTCTCGATCGAAAATGTTAGTTTTGTCCGTGCTTCATTCTAAGTTTTAAAGAATGTAGTGCATCTAATTCAATCATACATTACTACGGCATTTGTCTGCTTTTTTGCCATCCACATTATTTAGAACTAGCTATGCTCTAAAATTGCCTAATAAGTATTATTTACAGTAGGTATAAGAGCATTACCATGGGCATTGATTCCTCTGCGGAATGGACTCTGCTGCGAGCTCTATAACGTACCTTGTGAGAAGCCTATATGTCCTATGTAGGTACCTACAGCAGTAGATACGAACTAAATAAGAAATAGACGAATGGAGAACGGATCAATGGACAGTTTAGGAAGGGACGAAATAGGATTTGAAGTATGACCATTTAGAAAGAAAACGTTGTTGAAGTGGAAAAATTAGGAAGAGGAAAATTTAAGGAGTGTATCTAACCGACCGGAGGTAGTATAACTATACAGAAAATTGATATTGTTATGTATTATCTCTGTGGCATGATCCAAGTGGATTTTCCGAATGCAAAGTACCTACCTGGGTAATCAATGGCTCGAGCAAACACAAACATTAAACAATATGCATTATACGCGTGATTTAAGTAAGCACACACTTGGATCAATGACAACATTGTCATGCAATCAAAGCTTGGAACAATCAGCCGGGCTAGGATGCGCGCCGTGAGATAATTTTGTCGTCTCTTTATGTCGTGAAAAATAGAGATATCTCTTTATGTCTACCTGTGCTAACATGGCAGCGCAAGCAACTCATCTCGTTCTGTCAAATGAAGAGATAACGCAAATGTTTATCTATCTGTGGAAATTTTGTCGAGTTTTGTCGACAACCGCTAACATGCACACCATAGTCTGAGCTTTATTTGACACATTGGCGCGAGTATTATCTCGTCGTAATTTTTGAGGACGAGATACGCAGAGAAGGCTTAATCCAAAGGTAAAGTGGTATTTTGATATACAGTAGTTACGTAAAAAAATTGAAATACATAAGAGATCGTAAATATGGCGGTATCTCACATTACTGTTTCATTTTATAAAGGTATTTACCATAGACTTTTAGGGCGAATTCGGTGGTATTTACCCTATCAATGAATGGCACAAATAATGGACAAAATCAGAAAGGGGGCAAACGGCAAACAGACCGTGTTGAAACTCACCTGTTACGTGATTAAAATGTATTTTACATTAAATATAAGGATCAAGCTCAAGCTAGATGGTAGGACTTTCAGGATTTTCATTAATATGTAGGTACATACGTAGGTATACCTACAATATACTTATCTATTAAAAATGCTTATTTTATTTAGATCGCGTTTAATAGCTTATAATTTATAATTCTTATGGGTACATATTAAGGCTTCCGTTTTGTGTAACAATATTTTGGTATCAATTGTAGGTATTACAGTGTTCTAAATGAACAAATAAAGTAATAAACTAAGCAATATTGTTAGGTACTGATGTGTACGGGCACCTTGTGGCAAACAATATTCCCCTGTGGTACTATTATATATTCTGTGCCAGCGGAAAACTCTGGATGTTGAGCCATATAATATATTGATAATAGTATTTTCATCTGCTTCTGTGTACTTATTCTGAAACAATAATGCAGCTAATTAAGTACCTACAAGTTATACTGGGTGGCGCAAAAGTAAAGACCCTATTTGGTTCAGCTATAACATTTTTTCTAAATTAGAAAACTAGATTTAGGTTTTTTTAAATGTATATTTGTGCCATTAAATTTCGTACCATTAGGATTTAAAGATGATGTCTTTTAAATGGTGACCTCCAGAGTTGATACACATTTGAGCCCTATTTATGACATTTTGCATAACTTGCCGTAACACTTCCTGCGATATGTTCGTTATTTCTTGACGAATGTTTTCTTTTAGAGCTGCGAGAGTCTGTGGCTTGTTCACATACACCCGAGATTTCAAAAAACCCCAAAGAAAGAAGTCTGGACTGGTCAGATCGGGTGATCTTGCAGGCCAAGGCAAATCGCCAAAACGAGAGATAACTCGGCTTGGAAAAGCGTCCCTCACTAAGTCCATAGTGTCGCGCGCTGTGTGTGCCGTAGCGCCGTCTTGTTGAAACCAGATGTGCTCCAGCCCCAATTCGTCCAAACTGGGTATCAAAAACTCACGTAACATGGTTCTGTAGCGTTCTCCAGTGACAGTTATCGCATTGCCTCCAGCGTCTTCGAAAAAATAGGGTCCGATCACTCTGTCAACACAGATGCCACACCATACAGTAACTTTTAGTGGGTGTAGAGGTGTTTCTTGAATAATGCGCGGATTATCAGTGCCCCAGAACCGAGTATTCTGCTTATTGACATGCCCTGAGAGATGGAAATGCGCTTCGTCACTCATAACCAATTTTGAAGGAAAATCATCTTGCAAAATGTCATAAATAGGGCTCAAATGTGTATCAACTCTGGAGGTCACCATTTAAAAGACATCATCTTTAAATCCTAATGGTACGAAATTTAATGGCACAAATATACATTTAAAAAAACCTAAATCTAGTTTTCTAATTTAGAAAAAATGTTATAGCTGAACCAAATAGGGTCTTTACTTTTGCGCCACCCAGTACATGCAACAATAACATAATATTATGCCGTCTAGTATCCGACTGTAGTCTTGAATAGAAGGTTTGTACTTGTATCCAGCTAGTTACAAGTGTTCCTCATGCCTCATAATTATGATGAAATAATAGGACTAATAATTGTATCATTACGACAGAAAGGAATGTTCCGTGGTGACAAAGAAACTAACTCAATATTCGAGTGCAAACACACAGACCCGCTAGTCTCGATATTTAGGCTTAATGAAACTTTACTTACGTTTATATGCTTGCAACTTGCATTTTCAATGTAAATCCAAATTTTCAGAGAAAGTAATGAAATTTTTTTCACTGTTTTCATTTTACAACTGACGGATTCTGTCAAAGAGTATATTTATATAACAATACTCTTTTACGAAAGACAGAAACAGCTATATGTAACTATTTCTGTCTTTCATCAAAGAGTATATTTTCAGTGTCTGTATTAAGGTCGCGTTCATGTAAAAAACCTTAAAATTGAATGAACGAAACCGATGTTGCTACATTAAAATATAGTAGGAGTCATGAAAGGGCAATATTGGTTTGTCTACGCGACATAAAACGACAAACTTCTCTGTCGCGGCGTGCATGTTAGAGTAAACGAGAAACTTGTCTACATCGAGGAAATTTGTCGTCTCGTGCGTGACATATCTCGCGGTGCGCATCCTAGCCCGGCAGGTCACCTGGCCGAAGACACGCTTCTGCACTAAATCGTATTCTTCCAAACTATTGGGCAAACATGTGCCAATGCACGGCGTAGTTAAATGAAGCGGGTATTAGATTTGGATGCGATGTTTACTTGGATGTGTCAATATTGTCGTAGGTGGCTTGCGTTGCATGCGCGCTGATCTTGCTGTGGACCTTTCGCCATTGGCTGGAACGACACGATTTTTGTGGGTTGTTTAATTATATATTTTTGCATAGGAATTAATTGGTTTTCTAATTGATTGTAAAACTTAATAGGTATGTGTAGCTAATTGTTGGCAAAGTCGTTCAGTATCTATGAACCGTATACAGAACTTAGTATTGTAGGTATATCTAATCTGTGACGACGCTTAGTTTTTGACTGATGCTGTTAAGAATTCATTGTCAAAATTGATCTATTATCTATTACTTAATGAAATTTTGATTTGACTACAGATTCACAACTTAGTTGTTTGTGTGGTTGTGGGTTTTTTGATCCATAGTTAACGTAACCAATGGTTAAAAACTCTACCAAAATCTAACCAATGGTCAAAATCTGTTAAAGATTTTAACCATTGCTTACCTTAACTAACGGATCAAAATACCCACACTAAATGATTGCGCGGTAGCTTGCGTGACATTCAAAACGACGTACCCAGGTTCAAATCCCGCTCCCTGCACTAATACTCCATAGGTACGCATATTCAGTAACGTATATTATATAGCATTTTCCATGCCTTTTTTTTTGAAGTTTCTTTAAAAGGACAACAAAACAAAACCCTTAATTCTCAGAATGTCGTATCGCACGAAACAACGGGCACGCGCATCGTCTAGTTTAATGTTTGCGGTCCATAGTGGCCGTTGCGCAAACATACAGACAGACAAACACCCGGCGCGTTTGATCTGTCAACGGGTTCGGAACACGATGCCGAAGGTACAGCGAATGGTAGGAGCTTAGTCAGGCACCTGCGGGATCTATGGGAGATCAAACAAAACTGATTAGTAGGTACCTACTTGTATGCTTCTAATGATGCAGTTGGAGAAGATACTGAAAGCAGGTACATCGGGACGATGCCTTCGTGCTCTTGAAAAACTTACACGTATTGGGAAAATAAAGGTATAAAGGTTTTACTAGGTGGTAGGACTTTTTTGCAAAGTTCGTCTAGGTAGGTACCACCGCTTTGCCAGTTATTCTGCCGCCAAGCAGTAGTGTGCAAGCACTACTGTGTTCCGGTTTGAAGGGCATTGTAGCTAGTGAAATTACTGGGCAAATGAGACTTTATGATCTGATCACTCAGTCTAGTAATCTGATTATTAGACCGTGTGATGTCTCAGCATGACGTGCGCAGTGCAGTGTCACGCGAAACTTTATTGTTTTAAAGTTCCGAGTGTCACTGCAACTGTTATGGGCGGCCGTGTTGCTTAACATCAGGTGAACGACTAGCTCGTCACGTCATTCACTCGCATAAAAAAAAAAAAAAAAAAAAAGGTATCGGTCTCGTGAAACCCTCGTATACCTCAAGTAGTACCCTCAACTAGGCACCTACACTATGTAGTGTAGGTGCCTACTTGAGGGAGTTTGGCTCAGTGATATAGCCTGTGGCGACGGCTCAACTTTCAGGTTAATACCGTTCGATTCTGCATGAGATTTAATTCCATTTTAAGTGCACTGGTAGTAAAGACAAACTATAGGCAAAACTCGTATTTAAGGAGGGAGAGCAAAGGTTTTAATGTACTTGATAAGCGTCTTAACTTTGACCGATTCTGCACAAGCGTAGCATCGGCCAGACAGCGGTTGAGCAGTGAATTTTTTGACTAATGTTAACTGTTATATTCTTAGTCACTATATTGGCTAGCTGCTACCTTAGTTATTTCATTCATCATTTTTTTTTTTTTTAATTTGGGTTATTTTTATAATTGAATGTATATATTATTATATCAGCTGTTGGTCTTCCAAGATGAAATAAATAAATGACTTTTCTAACTAGTTACGTGCGGAATTTGCACTTGCTCTTTACTACTCCTTACCGTGGGCATATATATTACGAGGATTGGGCATTTCAAGAATCACATGTGTTCGAGGAAATGTGCATGTAATCCACCAACCCGCACTTGACCAGCGCGGTGAAAGTACACTCTCTGAGGTAAAGCTCGTGTCACAGTGACTGGCATCGCATGGGCCGATGACACTACGGGTACGATTTGTACGCTTTCACGCTAAAACGGTTACACCGATGTTGATGGAATTGTGCACTCTGATTATTTATTAGGTATTAGCTGACCCGCCACGCCTTCGCACAGGTTAATTAGTTTTACGCTTTATCTCAGTTCAAAGGAAGAGAGAAGGAAGAGGGAAAAAGAGAAGGGAAACGGATGAATGGATGAAATGGCGAATGGATGCAGCGTGACGCTGCCAAGATACAGACGGACAGACAAAAATGCAAAAATTTAGGTAGTTTTGGATTGAACAGAACAGAATTGGCCCTGTTACAGTTTTATTATAAGTAGGTATAGAAAGTAATAGATTATCGAGTCGAGACCAACATAGTAGGTACCTATTTACCTTTGGTTTTTAGCCCACTTAATAAAGAATTCCCGCGGAAAACGGATTATGTTGCAAGTGAAATCGCGGGGAGCCTGTAATTTTTTTTTTTTTTTTTTTTTAACGGGCAAATTGCCTTTATTACTCAAGCTAACTACTACAATAATAAAAACTAAACTAAACTAAACTATACTAAGCTAAACTAAACTAAACTAGCTACACTACCTACTACAAAGAACACTTTGGACTGTATAATAGCCGCGATGGCCTATAGACAGTCCAAGTGCTCCAGCCCACTACCGGTAGGTAGCGTACCCAACATGCTGGCCGCATTGCCACGTTGAATTGCAATGCTGATGCGTTGGGCCAAATAAGTGCCAAATAAGTAATTTATTAATTGGTCACAAAATTGTATACTGGGTAAGTACCCGTATCACGTTCTCGCCGCGCTCAATACTAATATCTGACATGCTATGTAGACATGCCAGATATCCACTATCCCATCCCGGAAATCAAAATCAAACATCCAATTAACTAGCCCTTGGCACGTCCCGTTGAGATGTAAAGGATTATCTGGACATCGAAAGGGATGCCAAAAATATAGCCGGAATATTATGGGCATTGCATTTAGCCGGACAAGCTAGCCAAGAGATAGGTAGGTATATACCTAGATATCTAAAAAGGAACAATTCCTGTAAAAATAATATTATAGAGATATATAACGTGAGTAAAAATATTTGTTAAGGTGGAACGTTTCACCAGCGCGGCAAATTCAAGCTTTCTTGCGTTCTTTTGCCAATAATAGCTTAATTACTCAACGTGATTACATGAAAACTAATTTTGCGCAAATAAATAGAATGTATCAATAAATTATAATTAAGAGTATCACCTATTATCATTGGTTTAGCGACAAATGGCAATAGACTGAAAAAGTAAGACGAAATTTGTTTATTGCCATTTGTCGCTAAACCAATGATATCTAGGAGATACTTTTAATCGTAATTTGTTGATACGTATTCTATTTCTTTACGTGAAATCAGTTTTAATGTAATCACGTTTAGTAATTAAGCTGTTATTGGCAAAAGAACGCAAGGAAATATGAATTTGGCGCGCTAGTGAGACGTTCCATCTTAATTAAATAGCGGACATATTTCACAATTTTTATTTTGACAAGGTTTCTATATAGTCCTTTGATATATGTACCTATTTTTTGTCTTCCAACGGCCTGACTGGTTCAGATTATTTTCTACCTATGTGCCCTGCGAAACACAGTAGCGCTCGATTCTGAAATCGCTTAGCTATCATATTATATGTATCCATCTAGATTTTGATCTTACCCAACATTGCCTAGATTTACAGAGTTGTTACCAATAGGTAACAACTCTATAAATCTAGTATAGATCGACTATACGATCGATATGTTATATACTTACTTACTATACTTATTAAGTACCCTAACCTTTTAGAGAGATTCAAACTATCTGTACCTCGTATAAATAGTCGTCTTCACAACCGTAAGACTTTCAATCTACCACTGTGTAGAACGAGTCATGGTCAACACTCACCAGTCTACCGCATGTCCTCAGCTTGTAATGAAATCAATGACAAAGTTGATATCTTCAATGCATCGATCGCTACCATCAAAAACCTTTCATTATCTTTTTTGTTTAAACTCAATATTTAATTTAACTTCTTAATAATAATTATCGTAGGTAGTCACTTTGCTTCTCTGATCCCTACAGTTTTGGCAAATTAATTAGTAAGTAGGTAGCCATATTCTGTTTAGACTTAATTTTTTAGTTATGGAGAACTTTAATAGAATGCATGTTGTGTTCACATCGAGTAGGTTGTTTGCCAGTGTTATTTTTTAATTATTACATTGTTTATTGAAAGGCGATACAGCCAGTTTTGTGAACCTTTAAATAAAAAAATAAAAAAAAAAGTACCCACCTGTACTAATTTTGCAACACATACCTAGACCTACCTATACCTATAACTATGCTTACCTACTGAAATCGCACCGTATTCGTGACATGCAATTTATGAAGCAATCATTTTCTCACTAAATCCTAACTGCCCAGTTTGTCAGTATGTCAGATAGACCACCAAAAACCCTAGTCCGGCTAAATCAAGACGCCTGACAACACTGGAGTACTGCCACGCTGGTTATATGGTCATTCGCCAGGATGAGCATCGATCACAATTTGTGCGTCGCAGTCGCAGTGACCGGTGCGCGTGATGGGTGGCGGTGCTGTCGGATTAGAGCACTTTATTACAACTGTCAGTGTAATGGGTTGATTCGGTTTTAGCACCTACTGTTAACGGGGTTATGCTTTCATCCAATAAAAATATTAATGTAAATTTGAGCAAAGTTGTAAACTGAAAGTTAATAATTGTGCGGGGTCACGGTTATAGTTACATATTTGTAACTATAACCGACAGCTACAGTAAGCACAGCCAGGTACCTACCAACTGTAAGAATATAGGTACATTTAGAATCTTCTACACTAATAAATGTATGTGTCCGAAAAGGATCAATACGAAATTTAGACTGCCTAATTGATGTTATACCTACATTACCTATCTATTATGGTGCATGCACCTATCTAGTTTTTTTTTGTTAGATCTATTAGTATTCAAGCTCAAATAAAACTGGTTGATACGAATAGGTGAGTGTCCGCTAAAAATAGGAGGTGTGTATTTAAACTACCTATTTGTAGAATGACAACCTCATCAGGCCAAACAGTGTCATTGCCATCAGCCGTAAAAATAACCTATGTAGGTAATTACCCGATAGAATCTTGATTACGCCCGTCCTAGAGCGGAGTAAACATTTGCGAAACATAATCCCCGCTGTAACAGTACAGCAGAGGATTATGTTTCGCAAATTTAAAAAAAAATGGTACAGGCGTAGGTACGCATAAATTCGCTAAACCTACAAGGTCAATCAAAGCCAACGGATTAAAAAAATAATAGAAGTGAAACACCTGATTCTCAGAAAGACCTAAGTCAATATTTACATCTTTAGAATCAACAGAAATCATTCAAATAAATAACGGAGACACGTTCAATTGAATAGATGTTTGCTTCAACAATGTCCGTCAAAAACATTGATTCGCCTTGAAACGAGCACTGGCACTCGTGCGCAGCGGGGCGCCTTCTTTAGGCTAATATTGAAGTATCTTTTATCTTTCTCCACTTTTTGTGGCGTCGAATTAGAAAAAATGACACCTGTCATAAACGTGTAGGAGTGGCTCCCACGACTCGCCTTAAAATATTCGGTAAAAGATTATTTCCGAGCCATAATATGTTTGTGTAGACGGACCTGTGTCCGGTCGCCAATACAATAGAGTACCTAAACGATATCAATAGAATTCTTACAGAGTTTATCATAGGTAGGTAATTGTATACTCAGCTGTTAGAATACAAAACAGAAACAAACACAAAACAATACATAAAACACCTAAAACGCACCAAAAGTTTGATTAAGAAGTATAAATGTCATCGATTTAATTAACCAAAGTATTTCTTTATCTTTTCAGTTCCAAAGCTGATGATCCCAGGACCAACTGAATTCATCAGTCAAGGAGTCATCGGCAGTCCACAGGAGGGCATGCGCACTCCCACGAGTGGGCAAATGCTCGCCAACCCACTACTGAACCTCAACAACACCGGCCGAACTAACTTCACCAACAAACAACTAACAGAACTCGAGAAAGAATTCCATTTTAACAAATATCTCACCAGAGCTAGAAGAATAGAGATAGCTTCGGCTCTACAACTCAACGAAACGCAAGTAAAGATATGGTTCCAAAACAGAAGGATGAAACAAAAGAAGAGGATTAAAGAAGGGCTTATAGTAGCGCCCGAGGTGACCCCAACTTCCACAACGCAAACAAGCGTAGTGGGATCCAGTGAAAATAGTCGGGAATCCAGCTAGAGCTAACCGGAACTTAATGCTGATTGCTTTAAGGACGATTATGAAGTGACCTGTTTAAAAATTATGTTTTGTGTACTTCTACGGAGTCAAATGCTTCTTACAATTCAGTAAAATTGTTAAGGAAATTGGTTATTTGTATAAGTTATATTGTTCACATTGTCCTGTACATATTCAACAGTTTCTATCTTTAGGAAAATTATGAAATCATATACTTATAATTGGGAGATTTAAAGATAGCAAGCTGCTTTGTACATAGTTTTTGTTATTCTTAATGCGCTTTCCAAAACATTAGTAAAATTATGTTTTCGGACACATGAGCAAGTGCTAGGAATTATTTAACTAAACTACTGTTTCTTTCATACCCTAAAAAACCTGAAAAAATCAATCACCTAAGTATCTGTACTGTACCTACTTACCTACATAAAGTAAACTATCAAAAAGTTAACAATAAGATTTAGAAATAAGGATTTAAATTAGATAACTAGATTTAAATCTTGAAAATTGTATAGGTTTTATTAAAGTTTTTTATCATTGAAAACCATAGATTATTGTAAGTATTTATTACATTTTTCGGGTCTTTTTTATTTTCCGCAATTTTACAATTCATTTAATGTGATTTTTGCTTAAAATTGATGCACTAAGATATTTTTTATTAATTTATTTTGCAACATCTGTTATTAATTTATTACTATAAAATTAGTAGATAATATTATATTATAGACCAAACAAAGCTCATATTTTTTTGGATTATTTGAATGTAGTCTGTGTCCCATCGACGTGTCTACGATTAAATCTACTTAATATTTAGTTATTCCACAGACATAGGTACCATTACAGTAAAGTTATTCCGTCTGCAAAGCTTTAGTATTTCTATAACATTCCACCATTTCTTCAAAATACAATAAAGCTTACGATATGTTTCGAAACATGACGCATGTGAAAATATATATTTATTTATCCGATCCAACATAGTAGGTATAGTGATAAAAAAAAAATGTAAATAAAATGATAAGAATTCGTTATTACCTACTTTTTATCGGTGGGTTTATCAGACGCTCAATTTTGTGTTTTTGTTCAGTAAATATAACGTTACTATAAGTAATGCCTATACTATTATTGCTCTCATTTTGAGACAATAATGGTAGAACATCCTATAAGCAATCACTATTGAACTTAATAATACCCATGATAATACAAAAGATTCTTGCCATAAAAACTGCCTAGATCAAGCGATCACCTTATGGTAAAGTCTTTTGTTAGATCAAGTTGATCAGAAGTTTCGTAATAGGTATTTGGAGACATCATGCATTTCTAGTTCATCCCGTTAAAAGATCGTTTGATGCTATTGTCCTGAAATTGTTTGCAAGTTTTC
This sequence comes from Ennomos quercinarius, assembly GCA_910589525.2. Lineage (NCBI taxonomy): Eukaryota > Metazoa > Arthropoda > Insecta > Lepidoptera > Geometridae > Ennomos > Ennomos quercinarius. The sequence goes on from OU342496.1 coordinate 1,187,333, forward strand.
AATGTAAATTATAAACTCAGGCCCTGAGATATTAAGATTTATAGCTAAGTACAATAACATTGACAAAAATAGAATAAAAATCGTCAGTTCACTTTTGCTAGGTTCTTAGCTGGAGGTGATAGCTGATACTACCTATCTACTTATATGTTTTAGTTCAGATTTTTACAATATTGGAGCTACCAAACGCATTCTCGCAGCGCTCGGCATTTAGTTAATGTTTTTAAGAGTTTAATAATGCCAGACTCTAAAGAAAAATCTTGAAACCCTTTTCGTAGTATAGTACCTATCTTTTAAATCTTGTTCTACCTAGTTATCACCTGAATATCAATTTTGTGATCACTAATCGTTAACCCATTTATGTGAAAAGCTGTTTTGTATAGGTACTTCGAGAAATTGATAGAAATAAACCACCAGGAAGTAAACTAAGCCCTGGCGTAGGCGACAAAATATTATAGAGAACGTGTGCCTGTCACAAATAATGTGACAGGCACAAGGAGAAACTCTTGGATGGGAGACCACTAATAATATGTATAGTTAGCGCTAAGCTTCGGCCTGTCTATCCCGGCTAGCTTATTACGTAAAGTTTGCAACAGGCGTAAATTTCGCAATCATTGCTATCAAACGTCACTTTGGCAGAGCAGAAAGCGATCAAGCGCTGGATCACCGTTTGTCGGACAATCGATGAACTAAAAAGCGCATTATTTTGTTTCCGTCTATTGCTGTTCTGTTGCTAGTGGCGCTAGTATCAAAGGCCAAAGTGAATTCAGCGACCGGCGAGCAACAGGCGGGTTGTTGCTTTACTGTTGCAATTTTTACATAATAAGGATGCGGGCGCGGTTGCAAGACAACAGTCGTTAAACTAAGTCAAACACTTTAAAAAAATCTGCAGACTACGAAAAGGAAGGGGAAGCATCACACAACTTTATTCAGGGCTCAACTTATACATATTAGACAAGTCATCAGACTTATAAATTATAGTGTAATTTATTTACCTATATTCAACCCAAGAAAGCATAATAATAATGAAGGATATTAGGTACATGGACAAATATCTGTAGTCTATGATCACTAGTCTTTAATTTTGTAATATTTATGTACAGATTTAAATCTAATTGTACATAAAGTCGCGTGAATTAATTTGATGGTGTAAAAACTTAGTTAAGATAATAATTAGGTGTAATTTCATCATTAAATTAATGTATCTATTTTGACATTGAAGTTTTAATTATACGACACGCCAAGGGTTGAAATCCACCCCGCTCTTGGCCTATACTCTCTCCCTATTAGAGAAATCCCGTGTCCCAGCAGATGGGCACGTATGAACTGATGAATGTAGGCTTGCATTGGGCTTGCAATGCAAAACATAATCGATAAAAGGTGCATGTAGGAACCTTCCATAATCCCGAATTCACTATTAAGTAATTCTAAGATTTCATACATATTTTGGACATGGCCTATGTAGTGTGTGAATTCGGGATTATGGAAGGTTCAAAAGGTAATCCTTTTGATAGATTTAATTTTTTACATGAAATTGTAGATTTCGTACTTCGTAGATTATCTATCGCATTTGAACTATTTGTCTAATATGGTTCATGTAAATAAAAGACAATTTAGAAAATACACGTTTATTTGATTAAAAATAACGGTTACAATAATTATAAACAACATAATAAGGCACATTATTATCATGAGGCAAAATTAATGGAATGCAAAAACATTAAAAGTTTGATAAAGATGAACGCCTATTTATCCACGTTGTACGTAACCGTGAATATCGTAAGTTACCATGCCACTAACTCACGGATCAGAGTACATTTTAGAAGCGCTACGCTATCATGGATTTTAATCACCCGAATTAAACAATAACAATAGATACAAATAGATATTGATTTTATTTGTTACCGTCAGTATTATCAATTCGTTTGATTACACTGAATGCGAAGCAGCTGTGCAGGCACTACAGTCAAATTGGAATCGTAGGTCACAACGTTTCTACATATCATTAGTTATTTACGCTGCGTTCAGCGTAGATAACTGAGCGATCACCTTAATATTATTAATACACTTACGAATATATGTTTTTCATTATATATAACTTTTAATTTTGGAATGGAATAATCATTTAAACAACCTGTTCTTTACACACCAACAAATACAAAAGCGTATAAAAAAACTTGAATTAATAAAAATGTAAACTTAGTGAAAATCGACAATAGTTTTATTTTTTTATCTATTACTTTCATTGTATTGGACTAGAATTAGATATTAGTGCAAAACTTAATACACGGTAACCATGAGTTCAAAAATGCAAACATTTTACTCCGTATTAGATTGACTAAAGCTTTTCCTAAACATCATTTGATACTAAGTCATTGGTAATCACAACTCTCACGTCATAGTATCAATACAGAATCGGAGTACTTACATTAATCGCTAACAAAATATTCAATAAATACGACCGCCACACCCAGCACCGAAACCTTAAGCTCGTTGCAGAAGTCAAACCAACGACTAACGGATTGCATCCCGTCGTCAGAACAAACCGAGCTATTATCGCTTCAAAAAAAGGTAAGATTATACTATGACTTGTAATTCGTTTCACGACTTGACATCTAACAAATGTTAAAACACGAAATAATGTTGCCAACCCTCACTGATTATTTCGTGTTTTACAGTTCTGATTTAACATGTGAAATGTGTATCAATCATTCATATTTCAATTTATTATGCTGATGTAAGGCACACAATATCATAATGATGCTAAAAGGATAGAGCGATGGTGGCCGAGCGGTAGCATGTGCGCCTCGCAATGTTACGGTACCGGGTTCGATCCTCGGCCCTGCATTAATGACTTACCTAGTAAGTTATCTGCAGTGTTTCTTTTTTTAACATCACTATTTTATATTTTCTAAATGTGGCATCCCAGAACCGTTATGTGGTGAATCGAATTAAAGTTCTTAGTGTAGAAGTAAGTTTTTATCTATGACTATAAAAAAAATTAAGAATATACATGCTTATTATTACATTCCTTTACATAATACAAGTAGTACTTACCTAACTCTAAACTGTAACGTATCAAAACCAAGGATCGAGATCTTCGCGTTTCGAATTCTGCCGTCTTTATGAAAAATGCAGTAAGTAGGTGAAACATATTTTTTCGAGAAAAACGCGAAAACAATAGTTGCGAGTAGTCGAGAGTAGTCGAGTTGCTGAATTCTTAGTTTCTGAATTTTTGAGTTCCAGGTGGAATTTTGATACGTGAGAAAACTGAATATAATTTTTTTTTTGGCGATTCCAAATATTTGTTTAACTCAATTTTGCCAAAAACGTTAGTTACTGCGTTCTTCACTGTGAGGGCAGAATTATTATAGTACTTTTGGGATAGCATACAGTTTAACAGTATGGGTGGTTATATGGTTGTGGTGCTGACGATCTCAAATTTGATGCCATTTTCGTTGAGCTTCTGTATCAGTCTTGTGTTTCTGAACGCCGCTGCGGTGGTTAAGACGCCACCCCTAGAAAAAAAGCTTTATTATTTTCTCGTAATTTTTGATCGCCTTTACAATTAATATTTGAGACAACTAAACTGTTTTTACCCGACTACAGCTAAAAAAGGGTTAGAAATAAAATTGATACTAAATGTAATTTTAAAAAAATGTATATCTGCTGACGGTATTCAAACCCGTACCCATCTATCTGTGCGCGGCAATTACGACGGCTTACTCGATCAGTCAACCAACATCCTCATGGTTTTTTTTTTGCGCGTGTACGATAGCAGTCGAAGACCGTTTGCAGAACAGTTACGCGATAGGGGTTCTGGTCAAACACTGTAGTGTTTGACCAGAACCCCATCGGCACCCCAGCGGAGCATTATCATATTAGTGCCTGATGATGATAATGACGATGATGATGACGCTACAGTAGATATTGATATGAGAATACACACTTGTCAGGCAGCTTGTCCGGTTCGTCCAGCAAGGTGAGCGCACACTGCAGTAGCGCGAGCGCGGTGGCGCCGTACCCCGGGTTGGTGCCCGACACCTGCGGGGAGCAGCGACCACACCGGTGTAGCGAGACAAGCGCAGTAGCGGCTGAGGTCGGCGCAGTCGCTATCATTACATGTGGGGGGCCTAGGTTCAGCAGTGACGTCTTCAGGTTGTGGATGATCATGATGATATTTATCAGTTATCTGGTTCCCATAATACAAGGTTTGTTTAGTTTGGAGCTAGATGGCGCTGTGTGAAACGTCCAAACATGTTATTCATTTAATTTATTTCATAATGCAGCCCGAGGAGAATTTGGCTGCCCATTCCCTGGTTATTCCCTTGGCCAGTTCTTATGGCACCGACAGAAATTGATTCGGGCGCGATAAACAAAAAAGTCAACAGGTATTTAGGCTACACCATCGACCGCTTCGTCACTTTCCATCAGGCCCCTAATTCTGTATGAAAAGACAGATTTAGAAATACATGCACCTTACATGAAAGTTACATTTATTTTGAATAAATATTGACACAAGTGGTGGTAACTTTTGACGTGTTGATGTTTCGGAACGCGTCTCAGTGGAACATTATGATTTTTCACAGTTCAAATCGAGCGATTCCACATTCATTTCGCGCGGCTCCGTTTTCATTTCACAGAGATTTCTGTAGATTTCGATTGAGATTGAGAGCTTATGTAAAACAAGGAATTCGCGTGGTTTCGAAGTAAGGAATCGTAAAGTAGTCATAAAGAATTAGGGCCCAGGTGAGAGTGTGGTTAAATGCTAGAAAAGTCTGATGTAAGAAAAGAAGCGGAACCACTCGGTAACCAAACCATTGTATCACAGCATACACACCCTAGCGACCATCCTCTTGTCACAAGGTCCAGTGGGGTCCGCCTTCTCCCAGCCCACCCCGACCAGCTCCACCCGGAACGTGGTGCCCTCCGCCACTGCGCGCGGGGGCCCCGCCCGGGAGATGTACCCCGCCGAGAACACGCGCGGGTGCGACACCAGCAGCGACCGGGTGTACTGCCATCTGGGGATACAACGACAACGTTCACTTTGTTCCTAATAACAATCTGGAAAAATATAAATTATCTAACGGTTCCTATGAAGTTGGATCGTAGATCGATTTCTCTGTCAGAAATTCATCTACTACCAGGCATGTCAAACCCGCGGCCCGCGGGCCGCATGCGGCCCTCAACGCATTTGTTTGCGGGCCGATCTCATTTTAAGAACAACCTTCAGGATATCTGAATCTGAATCTGAATCTGAATCTGAAACCTAGCGTCCCAATTTTAAGCAACAAGTATACCGATAAAACGGGAAAGACTTCAGGCAAAATCTGAAATGCTTTTTCTAGATTTTACACTAGAAGAAAATAACTTTTCGTTGTAACGACTCTTTCCCTTATCAATATTGATTGAGTTCCCACTCGCTTGCAGTTAAGATGTCATAGAATTAAATAGAATAAGTGTCATAGAATAAATAGAAACAAAACATTTTTTTCTCTGTTAAATCCAAATAAAATATGCGGGGGGCCATCAATGACTTTCAGTTTGACATGTATGATCTACGTAAGTGTTGGAGCAAAGAGGTGTGACAGCACATATTATGGCATGTAACCTCATGTCAGACAGACATACTGGGCCCTAATTCTGTATGAAAACACAGATTCCACACGATCCCACGTCGTTATCGTGTCTTGTTCAAATCGTGTCACAGCATTTGAAATACCTTCACTTTTGCATTACAATTATTTTTATTTTTAATAAATATTGACATAAGTGGTAGTAACTTTTGACGTGTTGATGTTTCGGAACGCGTCTCAGTGGAACTGGAACATTATGATTTTTGACAGTTCAAATCGCGCCCATTCCAAATTCATTTCGCGTGGTTTTATAATGTTGTTGTGTTAAGTTTCTGTTTATAAAGATAATTGATATCTGCGTTTTAAGTGTCTAACAACCTTGGATACTTTCTGAGTAACTCTCTAAGCAGTGGAGTTATCGTTAGGCCAAGTGGCTTTAACAGCTTTATCGAGCAGTAGCATCTTGAGCTTGCGATGGCACGAGCTGTGATTGGATGCATCAAGTATACTCTTGAGAAGAGTGTTACAGATATCGATGCCTATGTAGGGAAACTCTCTGTGACTTGGTTAGCCGTACATGCGGCGGTTTGAGGCGATACTCTCCAACTATCTGACAACCGATGGCGAAGAAAGGTTCTCGAGTGGCGACCACTAACCGGAAGACACAGCGTAGGCCGGCCCCACACTAGGTGGACCGATGATCTGGTGAAAACCGCGGGGAGCCGATGGATGCAGGAGGCGAGCAGCCGCTCAAAGTGGCGCTCTATAGAGGAGGCCTACGTTCAGCAGTGGATATCTTCAGGCTTTTGATGATGTACTCTCCTTGACATATTCATTCTACGATCACAAAGCGAAGCGTAGTGATATGGCCCCTATGATATTTGTTGTAGGTCGCCACACACAGGACATTGTAAAACGACTTGACATGGAGTACAAATATTGGATTAGGAACAGCACTTAACAATGTATAGTAATTAGTTTGCGCAGGACGTATTAATAATTAATTTCATCATTCATCATTAACAGCCTGAAGACGTCCACTGCTGAACATAGGCCTCCCCCAGAGCACGCCACCTTGAGCGGCTGCTCGCCTCCTGCATCCATCGGCTCCCCGCGGCTTTCACCAGGTCGTCGGTCCACCGAGTGGGGGGCCGGCCTACGCTGCGTCTTCCGGTTCGTGGTCGCCACTCGAGAACCTTTCTTCCCCATCGGTTGTCAGTTCTACGAGCGATGTGGCCTGCCCATTGCCACTTCAACTTACTAACTCTAAGAGCTATATCGGTCACTTTAGTTCTCCTGCGGATCTCCTCGTTCCGGAGCTTATCTCGCAGGGAAACACCGAGCATAGCTCGCTCCATAGCTCGCTGCGCGACTTTGAGCTTACTAATGAGGCCAACAGTAAGAGACCATGTCTCAGTTCCATAAGTCATCACTGGCAACACACACTGATTGAAAACTTTCGTTTTCAGGCTCTGCGGTATTTTGGACGAAAAGATAGGACGAAGCTTCCCGAACGCTGCCCAGCCGAGTTGGATTCTTCGCGCCACCTCTTTGTCGAAGTTGGACCTACCTAATTGGACAATCTGTCCTAGGTAGACATACTTGTCGACAACTTCGAGAGTATCGTTCCCAACAATTACCGGTATAGGTGGAACATGAGCATTAGACATGATCTTTGTCTTGTCCATATTCATCTTAAGACCAACCTGCTGGGAGACTCTACTGAGGTCGTTGAGCATGGTGCTAAGGTCCTCGAGCGATTCCGCCATTATGACTATATCATCGGCAAAACGAAGGTTAGTGATGTACTCGCCATTTATGTTGATGCCAGATCTTTTCCACTCCAAGAGCTTGAAAACATCCTCCAATGCGTTTGTGAACAGTTTCGGAGAAATAACGTCTCCCTGTCTCACGCCTCTTTGCAATGGAATTTGTTCCGTACTCTGGTCCTGTAGTCGGACTGACATAGTGGCCTTACTGTACAAACACTTCAAAACTTCGATATACCTATAGTCAATTTGGCATCGCTGCAAGGACTGCAGCACCGCCCAAGTCTCGATTGAATCGAAGGCTTTCTCATAGTCCACAAACGCTAGGCATAACGGCCGATTATACTCTTCGGTCTTCTGTATAATCTGGCGCAGCGTATGGATGTGGTCTATGGTGCTAAAGCCTTTTCGGAAACCGGCTTGTTCGGGAGGCTGGAATTCATCAAACCTGCGTGCGAGACGATTCGTAATGACTCTCGAAAACAGCTTATACACATGACTCAAGAGCGAGATGGGCATATAGTTCTTCAATAAGGTGTTATCGCCTTTTTTGAAGAAGAGCACCACCACGCTCTTGTGCCATGCCTCTGGCGTTGTACCTTCAAGGATGACAGAATTAAATAACTTCTGGAGGACTAAAAGTACCGGTCTACCACCCGCTCTCAGAAGTTCGGTCGTAATTCCATCTTCACCTGGTGCCTTGTTGTTTTTAAGCTGTTTGAGGGCCATTCTAATCTCGTACAGGCTGACGTCCGGGATATCTTCGGTATAGTGTCGGACTAACTTGGCTCTGATGTCCTGAGCTGTGTTAGTAGCGGGCTTACGTGTCGAGGTGTATAACTGTCCATAGAAGTTCTCGATCTCTCTCAGAATCTCAGGCTTGGATGAAATGACGCTACCATTTTCGGTCTTCAGTTTTGTCATTTGGTGTTGCCCAATAGACGAATCCTTTGCGAACACTTTAGAGCCTTGGTTCCGCTCAATTGCGGCCTCAATACGTGAAGTACTAAGAGCACGCAAGTCGTGTCGCAAGGAACTCCAGATTCGTCTATTGAGTTCACCGTAGGCTGACATATCAACTGAAGACTGCAGCTTCATTTCGCTCCGGTCGGCCATTAGCTCAAGAGTTTTTTCTGAGAGCTTTTGAGTCTTCTTTCGGCGTTGGGTCTTAAAGAATTTCGATCCAACAGCTTGGACAGTTTCCACCAACCCGTCGTTTAGCTCGTCCACTGTGTTACAGTCGGCTAGGCACTGGAAGCGATTTTGGAGTTCCAGCTGAAAGCCTTCGGGGTTTTGGATTTGGACAGGATTTGGACGGAGCGTAGACTTCACCAGACGTGACCTTTCGAGCTTAATATTGATATTCAATGTGCCTCTAACAATACGGTGATCGCTACCGGTTTTCACCTTGCTGATCACAGAGACATCATCGAATATGTGCTTCTTGGTCGTCATGATGAAGTCTATCTCATTTTTAGTGGAACCGTCGGGACTTATCCACGTCCACTTCCTGGATGGCCGCTTCTCGTAGAAGGAGTTCATCATAAAGAGTTTCTCCTTCTCCATGAAGTCAGCCAGCCTCTGTCCTCGAGGGTTCCGCTGCCCGTATCCAAATGGCCCCACTCTCAGCTCATCGCTATTCCTTGTGCCCATTTCGCATTGAAGTCTCCCATCACAACGGTGAAGTATGTTTCGGAAGTATGCATGGCTTCGGATATGTCTTTTATTTTATTTTATTTTATGTCTATGTCCTCATACATAGCTTCTACTTCATCGTCTGAGTGTGCCGACGTCGGCGCGTATACCTGTATAACCTTCAACGAATACCGTTTGGTTATTCGGAGTACCAGGTACGCTACCCTGGCCGACACACTGTCGACTTTGACCACGTTGTTGACGAGAGACTTGCGGACGAGAAACCCGACACCCCCTTGGGAGAGTTGGTCTCCCTCCCGGTAGAAGAATAAGTTACCGGAATTTAGGATTATCGTGTCCTGTCCCTGTCTTCGGACTTCTGACAATCCCATTACATCCCAGCGCAACTTACCCATCTCCGCCTCTAGCTCGACCATCCTTTCGTCAGCCTTCAGTGTGCGCACGTTATGTGTTGCCAGGGCCAGGGGTCGTCGTTGGGGTTGGTAGCCGGGCGTCTGCCGGGGATTCTTCGCACCCCTTGCCCTGCCGTTACCGTGGCCGCTACCGTAGCCACGGGATAGCAGAGCTGCCGGGGACTGGGGGCCGTTTTTATTTGTGCTTGTCATTAGGGGGGGGGGGGTTTGCCATAATCACCACGCTTGGCAGGCGGCTTGGTGATCGCAGTAGGTGAAGATTGATTGCCACCAAGACCGAGGGGAACGCTGCGACCCATTCCCTGGATATTCCCTTAGCCGCCTTCTACGGCACCCACGGGAAGAGATGGGGTGGTCCTATTCGTAACCGGGACCACACGGCAAAAAATAATTAATTTAGTAACAATTAAATAATGCAACTTGGTCGAACGGCGGCTTTTTTTTTTTTTTATGCGATTGAATGACGTGACGAGCCAGTCGTTCACCTGATGTTAAGCAACACGGCCGCCCATAACAGTTGCAGTGTCACTCGGAACTTTAAAATAATAAAGTTTCGCGTCACACTGCACCGCGCACGCCATCCTGAGACATCACACAGTCTAGTAATCAGATTACCAGACTGAGTGATCAGATCATAAAGTCTCATTTGCCCAGTAATTTCACTAGCTACAATGCCCTTCAAACCGGAACACAGTAGTGCTTGCACACTGCTGCTTGGCGGCAGAATAACTGGCAAAGCGGTGGTACCTACCTAGGCGAACTTTGCAGAAAAGTCCTACCACCTAGTAAATGAATAAAAAATATACTTTTAACGCGATGAAGTCCTAAACGAATAACGTCTGTGCTAAAATCGCGAGAATTCAAGATAATGAAATAGTAATACTCACCTAGTCATGAGGAACAAGACGGCGGCCCCCACTATGAGCATGATAGCCTGGAGCAGTCCCTCGAGCTGTAGGTAAGCGCGGAAGTGCACGGGGCGGCGAGCTTGCGTCTCGAACATGTGTCGCTGCGAGCGGTACACCACCGAGTTGTCGGCGCCGGGGAACGGGACCGCCCACCGGGATCCTATGCGGTGGATCACACCACTGCGGAAGGTACAGTGCAGTGCAATACAATGCCATAGAGTGCATTGCAATATAATGCCGTAAAGTGCAGTGCAATACACTGCAGTGTAATATATTGTAGTGCAGTGCAGTACAGTGCAGTACAGTGTAGTGTAGTTCAGTGTAGTGCAGTGTACTGAAGTGCAATGTAGTGCAGTGCAATTAAGTGTACTGCAATGCAGTATAGATGATAATATCATCCAAGTATTTCTCAATATGAAATGAACGCCAAAATGAAGAAAAAGAGGGTATCATTAATAATTCATGTCTGGTGTCGCAAGCACAACATCTCTTGTTCAATGACCTTTATAATAATTATCATTAAAGTTATTTTTAGGAAACAAACAAATTCTCATGTTAAATACAATGATGGTTTAAGCGGGGCCCGGCATTGATGGTGTAGTTTATTTTATTTTTTAATTAATTTCAAGAAATATTACAGCTATAAATAATGTACAATTTTAATGTAGTTAGGCCCGATTTCACCCACGTTTATTCCAAGTATACGGTATTCCTTACTCCTGGATACAGCTAATTGACAAATGAAATTACACAAAAAAGACGCCATTTTGATTGTATCCAAGGAATAAGGCTGACATTCACAAACGAGTTCGAGTTCGATCTCAAACTTCGTTATGTCAGAATTTGAGTTTAGACTCAAACTCCGATCGTATCGGCATTCACAGTCGAGCTTAGCATAATGGAGTACGAGTATAAGCTCAGCTAAGAATGAGACGGGCTGAGCCGCGAAATCGGTGACTCGAGCCGTGCTCAGACACCGCCATCTTTGCTATCAAGCCTGTTATTTAAAAACAAAGCTGATTAGAATTAATTTTCAAGATGGTTATTGTGAAGAAATATATTTTGTATTAAAATAAAATGAATAAATTACGAAATAAAATTGAGTAGGTCAAAAAAGGTGTAGGTAAATTGGGTAGGTTGTTATAATCAAAATAACAATAAAACACCCTAAAATAAATATACCAGTTACTCATTGTTGGCAGATAAGTTACTGTGTGTTTTCTTTCTTGTAGATATTAATTGACATAATTATATAAATTTACTTCATAGTTTTATTATATAAAACTGCTGTATACACGTTAAATTTAACTCTTTTCTTTAATATTTAGGTACATAACATCGCAATTTAGAATAATTTTAACATTGAAAAAAAAATCAAAGAGAACGGCGCGCTTTCCTGAATAGGTACGTACCTACAGAATAATAATCTGAAATGGCGCGCTTTTTAAAGTTTCCTGCAAAGAGTATATCACTACTAAATTTCCAAGTCTCCTGTTTCAGTTTTTCATACAATATTTGCTATTTTTTCTCTCGTTTTAGCATAATACTGCCAGATAAAAAAGAAAACGTGAATAAAGCATTGCTTACTAATGTCAAACTACTCTTGTCTATGGCTGCAGTCGAACTTTACGGAGTTACCGTTTGATCTCGTTTCTGAATTTAACGACGCGGAGTATACTCACCGAGTCCGGAGTTCGATCTCACGTGAGACCGATGGGAGTAAACTCGACGCATTGACTCTGAATGTCAGCCTATGTGTTATTCCTTCACAAAATTGGTGGTATTAGGGCTATATTCGCGTAACTCGGTTGTTCTCGGAATAAAATTTATTCTAGTTTGGTGAAATCGGGCCTTAGTCTTGTTAGCATACAAGGTGAGTTTGAATTGGGATGTTATCACGAAAGGGACGACTGGGACCATGATAGCCCACAAGTTGTGAGAGCCTAAGTTGTGAGTCCTATTCAAACCGGCGCGGTATTCGTACCGCGGTGGGTAGCGGCATCCCGCGCGGGATTCCGCCTGGGTATTATGTATGAAGTTTCGCTCAAGTTTCGCGCTAGCCGCGGAACTTCGGTACAAAATACCGCTACCCACCGCGGCACGAATACCGCGCCGGTTTGAACAGGGCTTTATTTGAAACCGCGTGTTCCAAACCTTCATACTAAAAAGTAAATCCACTCACAAAATTGCACGTGCGATCGCTACGAGAGTTAACAAGATATAAATTCATTTCTAAACACAGGTCGTTAAACTCATTTAAGTGCACTCGGTCAATTACTAAGAAACTTGTTAGAGTTTTTGACCTTACTTTAACTACGGATCAAAAACCCCAGTTATTGATACTAAACAGAATACACCACTCACACGATATCCAACTATACAGCAAAAATTAACAAAAACGCCCCGATATTTGCGCCGATGATTGCGCCTTACTCTTACTCTGGTATGTTTTTTTTTTTTTTTTTTTATGTGATTGAATGACGTGACGAGCTAGTCGTTCACCTGATGTTAAGTGACACGGCCGCCCATAACATATATGTTTTTATACAATCTTTAACATCACACTCTTGAGAGTTGAAATTTCATATCTATCTTCTCGTATAGGCCTTAACGCTCAATACAACCCGTTACACCATAAGAGTAACAGACCCAATAGCTTCACATTGTGCTAGGTTCAGCGGTTTGGGCTCTGGCACAGAATATGTAATAGTCTGCATTGATTATCCTGTCAGATCTTCTAAATAATGCCCGTCTGGACTAAAGTTTGACACAACGTAAGTTCCCAATATGATAGTTGCTTGCTATCAAAAACTAACAAGTAAATATTATTTTCATAATGTAAGTTATACATTAAGGTGGCTCGTTTCCCCTACTAATATATTTTCTTATTTATGGGCGAAGGGCGTATAATTTAATACTGGAATAACTATAGTTTGATTTTTATTGGTCCTCTAAATGCGATAAATCAACTGCAGTTGAAGAAAATAATGGATTAATAGCAAAAATAACATCGAAATTTTTGTAAATTTTGTCAATGTATGAGTGAACACTGATAGTGTCGTACGCTATGACACTGTTTAGTTGTGTTTGATGGCGGCGAAAACGCGCGACGGTGCCAGCTCGTGACATGTACGCGTCACGCACTGTTGCCGCTCTTCGCTGTTTTTTCCATAATTTGAACTCGGCTCAAAAACAAATAATGAAGGATTGGACATTTGATTATCCAGTACTAGAATTTTGGATAAGACGTGTTCATTTATTGCGTAATGGAGAAATTAATTATACAATTCTAATTATATTACTAATAAATAAAAAATAAATAAAAGCTATTATAAATAAAGAATTCTGTTTTAGTTGTAATTATGGTCAGGTGCAAGCTAGATGCAGCAGGCGAGCAGCCGCTGATAGTGGCGCTCTCTGGGAGGCCTATATTATGTTCAGCAGTGGACGTATTCAGGTTGTTGATGATGATGATGATGATGATGGTCAGGCAGGCGCGGATCCAAAGGGGGCAATTGCCCTCCCTGAGCTACGACTGATCCTTCAAATGATTGAAATCGCGTAAAGTCAGCCCCGAAGTATTTCTCAACAAAAATGTACCTACTTACCTATTGGCAATAAATAAGATCAAGCCCAAGCCAAAAGCATCTGAGTTCTTCCTAAAATTATTTTGCCAAAATCTGTCAGGGTATGAATGAAAAATATTTCGTGCTCCCTCCGCTCGCGCATTACAAATTAGTTGGTACTTGTGTCCCTTGTTTTACAGTGGTGTTCATTTCTACATAATATTATACCTGCTCCTACAGTGCTGATTACCCAGGTGAATTTTCGTGCTCGCTACGCTCGCATTGTCGTTTTAGGTACTTGTTGAAAAAGTGTTTTTCTACAATGGGTGAGATGTTTATTATTAGATCAAAGAGAAATGCGAAAATGCATAATTACCTACGCAAATATGCTTTTGCATAAAGCCCGGTCAATACAAGTAAATAAGTTGTATTCCAACACAATACTATCATTCTCTCACACTTCCGGGTAATTTGCAAGTTAGTCAACGAAATCCTGGATTTGCGCCTGGGGTCAGGTGGGGTAAGTGAAACACCCTATCGTAAACCATAATCTATTCCGTGCCAGGTGTAGAAATCATTTTGTTGGGTGCCAAGCAATTGCGAGCGAATAAAAATATTCGTATTTAAAACATAACTTTGATAAAATTAGATGTTTACTAAGGAGGTACCCAATACATTTATACACAATTATACACAATACATTTATTTATTTAAGAAAATGTGTACCTGTTTTAGCCGCATAAATACTCTTTGTTAGTATAATAACATTATTCATTAATCTGTGGTATCATGCATACTGAATCTAAATTATCCGTATAATCCGGGTAAATTAGAATTTACCAGGATTATACGTATAACTTCCAGTGAGATACAAACTTAACTGAATCGAGATATCATCATGGAAAAAAATAGCACTGAGTGGAAATGAACTCTATTTTGCGGTGAATATAAACAACTGTGTTGTAATGGCATTAAAGGGGTTGTAACATTTTGGCCTATAGATCGGCACCCATGTTGTTTTTTTTTCATATGCGCGGTCACTTTGAAAACCTATGCCAATGTGTAGAGGACATTCATACAAGCAATAAATGTCAAGGAAGTAATCTTGTAAAGTGTTGCATTATCCTGTTATATGATAAAAACAAAAATTGATTATTTAAAAAATTACAAATTCATTACCATCTAATTCATGCAAAATAGATCATTTATGTTTACTGCAGAGCACAATTGATGTAATGTTCAATAATAATCCATCATCATCATCATCATCATCATCATCAGTCAGAAGAAGTTTACTTCTGAATGAACATACGCTTTTTACTCCCATCAACCGCCAGACTGAACGAGATTCTGCCATCTACATTCACTGGATGCCCGTCACTTTCATAATGTCGTTAGTTCATCTAGTCGGAGGCCTGCCTACCTAGTCTTCTAGTTAGTTCATAGTCTACACTCAAGAACCTTTCGTCCACATCGGTTAGCGGTTCAAGTACGTGTTCCATGCGCAGTTTCTGCTTTTTTTTTAATTATGACAAATCATGCATATTGTTTTCTCATAATAAACCAGAGTGAGTGAATACAGGTAGCTATTATAATATTGTGTTGTGGTTGATCCCATTTTGCATAATAAAACAATTTATTTAGCATTTAGAGATGTTTTTAAGTATGCTGCCCGCGGGGTCGCAAAAAGTTATCGGTGCGCTAGCTAGGAAGGACACGTGCAGTGAACCGATTGTTGATTCCCGATAAAATGCAGGCGAGTGCTAACTGTGGACAATAAAATTGGCAAAAATGTCTTTAAAACAGAGAGAATACAGAAAAATTAACAAACAGCGTAATATTTTGTTAGTTTGCCACTTGTTTCTCACTGTGCGCACGCGTCCATCATCTCAATTATTAAACCCTTGGACTCCCAGTGGCTCGATATCGAGCTGGCATACATTGTTACTCTATTGTTATGAAAAATGCTGGTATTCCAGAAGTTAAATAGTAAATAACGCCCAACGATCACATACACAGATCCTGGATCCTAACTAGGATTCCCTGTATCTAGGGACCCAGGAACTATGAAGACCATGGTCCCACAATACCCAGACACAGAACAAGTATTTGCGGTTTTTTCATGTGCGCAAATACTTGTCCTGTCACGGGAATCGAACCCGCCACCTTCGGGTTATGAGCCGACCTGCTCAACCACCACAATATAGAGGCATTAATTCTGTTATTTTTGCCATCGTTTTGTAAAGTTGTTGTTATCGTTTTGTTATTGGTTACAAGATGTGCCCACTGCCTATCTCATGAGTGTAGTGTGGTTTGTGGGATGGGCGAGGAACCAAGAGATCCAACCTCTTTCTCCTGCTGCTTTTATAGAATATATCTTTACTTGACAATGAGGATGATTTATGAGTAATTAAATATTAGTGGAAACATTTCATTTTGTTTTTTTTTTTTAACTTTGGTATACCTATAAATATACATAAAGCCATGCCTTATGCCCAGCGGTGTATGCCTTTACATAATATACTTTACTAGATCTTGACATTTCTCGGAATTTATAACGTTTTTGCGGCGACCTATGGGCCAGGCTTCATACTAAAATGTTACAACCCCTTTATTAACCAGCGTTACCCTAATCGGAGACTGCCTGTAAATTCGAATTTATGCGCTCAATCATGTAATCATGTCTTTCCTGAGAGAATGGATATACGCGTCACCAGCTCGTGCATCATATACATAATATTATTATATCGCAATATTATATTTTTGTTCCTTTTTTAATATTGTCTGACAGCAATTCGATCATGCATGCAAACTCCAAAAAGTTTTTAATGTGTGTGTGATAAGGATAAAACTCAGCCTAATTTTTTAAATACAAAATATATAAGTAAATAGACAATCCAGTTGCCATAATCACCGCGCTTGACTTGCGTTTTGGTGATCATAGAAGATTTTAATGTAGGTACCGAGGAGAGTGCTCGTGACCATTCCCTAGATATTCCCTTAGCCAACTCTTACGGCACCCGTGGGAAAAGAAAGGGGTGGTACTATTCACTAGAGCTGAGCTATTTACGTAAAATTAAAAGTACGTAGGTAATGTCTGTTTCACTTACCCCACTTGACCCAAAATGTTTTTTATTGTTGGGTAAAATAAGACAAACCAACATACTTTCACTTCAAAGTCATAATATTAGTAGGATTAAGAGTATTATTAACCTTGTAACAAAAAGTAATAAATTATTTATCTACACCACTGTTATAAAGAGGAAAGATTTGTATTTTTGTGTGTATGTTTGTAATGAATAAACTCAAAAACTACTGTGCCGATTTCAAAAATTCTTTCACCATTGGAAAGCTACATTCACCCTGAGTAATATAGGTTACACCAATACACGTGGGAAGCCGGGGCGAGCCGCTAGTAAATAATATAGATATTATAGGTAGGTGCGAGATAAGCTCCGGAATGAGGAGCTCCGCAGGAGAACTAAAGTGACCGATATAGCTCTTAGAATTAGCAAGTTGAAATGGCAATGGGCAGGCCACATCGCTCGTAGAACTGACAACCGATAGGGAAGAAAGGTTCTCGAGTAGCGAACACCGGATGACGCAGCGTAGGCCGGCCTCCTACTCAGTATACGGACAATCTGGTGAAAGTCGCGGGGAGCCGATGGATGCTGGAGGCGAGCAGCCGCTAAAAGTGGTGCTCTCTGGTGGAGGCCTATGTTCAGCAGTAGACGTCTTCAGGCTGTTGATGATGATGATGATAGATAGATGGGTAGTTATTGAATTAAAAAACAAAACACACTGAAGTGGGGTATGAGTCAAGGACTTCTACCCTTGCAGTCGAAGGCTTTCACCACTGGTCCAGTCTAGATCATTTTCTTGAGACTAAAATAATTAGCAATAACATCAAAAAATGCATACAAAAATAAAACATGCAAAAATGAGAATAGAACCCAGGACCCTCTCCTTGCAGTCAAAGGCTCACACGACCAGTCCAATCTAGTTTATTTTTATGCAACCAAATTAGCAATCACTTCAAAACAAAATTGAAATTGAATGAAAATATATAGTATGCAAAATCAATACGAGCGGTGAGGCTCGAACCCAGGACCCTCCCCCTGCAGTCAAAGGGTCACACCACTAGTCCAATCTAATTAATTTTTATGCAACCAAATTAGCCATCACTTCAAAACAAAATTGAAATTGAATGAAAATATATAGTATGCAAAATCAACACGAGCGGTGAGGCTCGAACCCAGGACCATCCCATTTGCAGTCAAAGGCGTACACCATTGGTCCAATCTATACATTTGTAGTGACACCAAATTAGGCATTCGTTTGTAAATACATACATCTTGTACTTTGGTAGAATAAGAACCTTGTATGTGTGAGTGAATAGTTCTGCCGCCAGACCGGCCTTTTGGGATAATGATACACCACAAATAAAAGTATTTTAGAAACCTAAATCACCTGAAATATTGGTGGATACATTACAAAATATTATGCTATTACCGGTAAACATAAAATTACCAAATAATATACTCATTTTCATATATTAAAAAATAAAATACGCTAAATTAGAACATCAACGTCATCTGTTGACGTGGTGTGCTTAGCTGTTGAAAAATAAGTAAAATCGGTAAATAAATCACGGAGTAATAAGCTTTTAAAGTTTCCCATCCCATCGCCTGTCCCTTTCTCGCAAAACAGAGATTGAGTGGAGCTTCCCCACAGTTACTACGGAAACACACGTTGTGACGTCACATGCCAATGAGATTGTATGTAAAGCTACCACAGCTTAGTCATTTGGTACTATGAAGGACCAAGAACTGTACTGCATGTTTGATCTGTCTCTTTCTATTCCTGTATTTTAAAATGCTTGTAAATTTATAATTTTTTGAGATATTTAGCTTTTGTTTTCACGGTTGTTTATTTTTTGAGGAATATTATAATTTGTAAAGGAAAAATTTGAATCACGAACGGGACTTGACCCGCATCCATCCGTCCCTAAAACCGATACTGCTATAAAAATCATAAATATTGAATATTAGCCTATTATCCCTCTATGACGTACCTATTGCAACGCATTTGGGTCATCATCACGCATCCTAGAGATAAGTGAGAACTTAAGCCAACTTTAGTGCAGACGGCACAATTCTTTCGATAATTATAATAGAATGCTAATTACCGCGGTTCCAGCTTTGGTTTGAAGGTTGGCAGTCGGTTGGGGTATATCTTCTGTCGCAGCGGCTTCAGTTCGTCCCAGTGCGATAGGCTGGAACAATTATGGGAAAGTTGTAAAGTTGGTGTTTTTGCATTATTGTGCTTGAAGCCAAATTTTGACAAAAATGAAAATAGTGTAGATGTGTGTATCAGCACGGGTAACATAAAGCAAGAGTAACAAAAACCAAATGTAACAGAGTAAGGGCAGCATAGAGCAAGGGTAACATAGAGAAATGGTAACATAAAGCAAAGGCAACAAAAAGCAAGAGTAACAGAGTAAGGGTAACACAGAGCAAGGTAACATAGAGCAAGGCAAACAGAGCAAGGGTAACATAGAACAAGGGTAACATAGAGCAAGGGTAACATAGAGCAAGGGTAACATAGAGCAAAGGTAACATAGAGCAAGGGTAACATAGAACAAGGGTAACATAGAACAAGGGTAACATAGAGCAAGGGTAACATAGAGCAAGGGTAACATAGAGCCAGGGTAACATAGAGCAAGGGTAACATAGAGCAAGGGTAACATACCCAAGCACTAAAGACTCCCAGGTGCCAGTATGTATAGCGCCGTGTTGGCGCGCCTCGGCGCGGAGCTCGGGAGGCAGTGACGAGCTCATGTATGACTCCACACTGTTGAGTGTGCCTGGAATGTACGGATTACGACCTTGGTGCTACGCGATACAGTTCACTTTCTCAGGCATGCAGGGCTAGCATGACCCACAAACAATTTATCATCATCAACAGCCCGAAGACATCCACTGCTGAACATAGGCCTCCCCCACAAAACGCACAATCAATCAATAGTAAAAGTCAAAGCAAGTTGAGTCTAAAACTTCATCCGCACCGGCGCGTCAAGTGGCGTCAGTGAAGCGTCAAAATTAGCTATTGGGCACCCATCGCTGCCCGTGTTCGTAAACGACCGCGCCGCGATCCCCACGGGCAGCGATGGGTACCGAATAGTTTCGCGTCGCTGACGCTCCCGCTTCGCAGAGGCGCCGGTAGGGCCGGAGGTTTAGGCACCACGTGACCGAAATAAATATGTTTGGTACAAGTGACGCGGTTCAGACATCGAAATAATACATACAGAAGGTCACGTGATACCTCTACATGACCAGTTTGCTATATTAATGTCGCCTACCTCCAAAGTTATCCTGTAGGAACACGACCCCCATATCGTTGGGCACGCTGTCGTACCCGCAGGCGCTTATAACACACACCCCCGCTTCACGCGCCAGAGAGTCGTACTTCAGCTGCATTGTTTCTATGAACTGTGGAAATACAAAACCATTCATACAATGAAAAATTCTTCCAAATTGATCCATCGACGGTTCCTTAGTGATAAAGAAGCTGCTTACGGTTCCCCAGTGATAAAAAGTTACCTACGGTTTCCCGATCTCGCAGTGATAAAGAAATTATGTACACTACAGTTCCCCGATTCCCAAATGGTAAAGAAGTTACCTACAGTTCCCCAGTGATAAAGAACCCTGCCATCTCCCCACAGACAGTTACCTGCGGCTCCCCAGTCACGTCGACATGGTGCGCTTTACACTCGACGGCGGCCTTCACGACGGGCTCGCCGTACAGGCGGTACGGCCCGCAGCAGTTGGCCACCACCTGCGCCTGACGACACATCGCCTTCAGCGACTCCTCGTCGTTCACATCCGCCACTATTATCTTTACGTGGCTCTGATCTTCGCCTGGAAGCAATAGTTGGAGTTGCACGTGTGACGTTTTAGCCGTTTCTTCTTAAGAATCTTTTTAAAATTTGTGTGACGTGACAGGCTAGTCCTTTGCCGAAACCGACATATTCAAGAATCACAAAATTCGACAGCATGTGTCATCCACCAAACCACACATGTCCAGCGTGGTAGATCATGGCCTATACTCCCTCCATGTGAGAGAAAACCCGTGTTCCTGCAGTGGAACGTACCTATTGAGCTAATGATTAATGCCGTGACGATGACGATGAGATAGGTAGTCGTTAGCCTGAAACGCTAACCGTAATAACATCTGCATTACTATTCTGAACTCTTAATTATATAGTCTTACATGTGCACGTCATACTGAAACATCAGCACAGTCTAGTAATCATCATCCTCTTTTCCTTTTCCCATTTGTTATTGGGGTCGGCTCCCAATCTAACACACAAACAAAACCAAACACAACACAAAAAAACTGCACATAACATACTAGGTAAGTCATTGGTGCAGGGCCAAGGATCGAACCCGGTGCCGTAAGATTGGAGACTCCACCATCGCTCTTCTACGACTTTGACTGAATCTCAATATCTTATTATATTTCGGAATTACACTAGCTAATGACAATATAATGAGTGTAATTTTTCAATTGGCGCCATAAAAAGTTGCAAACAATTGGTAGGCTAATTATTATGCGACGAGGCTCGGGATCGAGACCTGAAACTACTTAAATATGTACTTGAAAAAACATGACGTGACCGCGTCTATTTTTCTATACCTACATCTGCAGCAAGTAATAAGCAGTGTTTGTTATTAAAGGCGCGGCGACAGTAGAAGTAGGTAGGTGTTCGATGATACTTGTCTTCTTACAAATACAATTAATAATGATGTACAAATTAAAAAGATACTAAGTATAAATAAAGTAAATAATAGATTAATTATTTCCAGTTATAATATCTTATGTATGCATTATGCAGGTACATTGTGTTATTGTCAATAAATAACAATATGTAAGTATTGTTATAATGATGTACTGCTGTAGGTAACATATAAATGAGCCACATCAATTCATTTCAATAATACATTTGTTTCCAGTGACGTGTTATACAGGAAATTACGAGAGCTATAGGTAGGTATATAAAATCTTTGGTAGGTATAGACAAACCCAAATTAGTCTTGTCTTGGAGTAAAAATGTATGTCAACTTTGTCTACCACTCTTGCTACGGTTATCCATAGGTGGGTGTAAATACCCTAAAAATACCTGTTATAAATGTTGTCTGGTCATGTGATGTTGATTAATACACCAAAAGCACTTTGAGCAGATAATGCGGGGGTACGTTTTAAAAGTGAATTATCTAGTTATGATACCACCTAACGATATTTTTTATCATATCACGTATGTTTATGACTATGTGACACATCAGTAAGCTTATCATGAGTAATCATGATAGTCCATTCTTGGAAATGTCTGTTATCCCTGGAATTGTATTGAAGTAAAGGGACTATACTATGATTAATTATTACAAACAAAATGTTCAGGTATTGACCTGCAAGCCTCGGAAACGTCTACAGATTGCGTGCGCGTGACACTGCACTGCGCACGTCATCCTGAGAATCAGCTCACTATCGATAAAATTACTACTGTGAGATCAGGTCATAAAGTCTCATTTGCCCAGTAATTTTTGTAGTTTTTAATACCGACGCGACACTGGCGAAATTGTGATCAGCCGCAGAAGCCACAACAAAAGAAGTTGAAGTAGAAGAAGCAGCGGTTACGTACCAGTAGCCTCGGCCACATCCCGCATGAGATCCTCGAGGCGGGCCTGCGAGCGGCCCGCGACGGCCCACGTGAGGTCGGGCCGCTGCCGCACCAGCCGCGCCATCTCCACCGCGGCGTGCTTGCCCGTGAACCCCGTCGCACCGAATATTACCACGCTGTACCGCGACATCTGACGATTAAACTAGGAACCTTAGTTGTAACTTTATTTTATTTTACGTTTATGGATAACAACTATTAGCAAGCTATCTATAGCTTAGCATCACGATGGCACAACACAAGCTTAACAACTTCTTTTTGTAGTGTATGTAGGCGTACCAACAAAAATGTAAGTGTTATCTCTTAAAATAGAGAATGATTTTGACACTTATGCCTGCAAATTGTTCAAGTTCAGAGAAATTTTGGGCGTAAAAATTAAATATTTTCAACCTCACTTCGTTAGATTTTACTAGCGGTGGGTAGGTAGGCTACTTCTTTCACTTTGCTTACTGCCGACATAATATCGTTTAGAGTGCAGGGTATTAGGGCACAAATGGTGCGATTGTCTGGACTGAACTCAACGCCTATTGCGACAGTCGCACTTGTTCTTTGTTTCGTCAATAAATACTTCAATAATTACAATATAGGTAATATTAGAGAACCAACAAATAATCTAAGAACATGTCTCTGAATGGTATAAACTGTCAACATGCTAATGGCCTTGATAGTAAAGCTGCCTGGGGGCGTACCGTGAGCTCTTAGCACGATTCAAAACAGAGCCTATATTGGATCGCTTTGTTTTTTTTTGTATGGGGATTTTGACAAGCGATCCAATGTAGGCTATGGTTTAAATCGCGCTAAGAGCTCACGGTACGCCCCCTGTATCGCATTGTAGTGTACTTCTCGTAAAACGGGAATATTATCGTTAGCGGGACGTGCATGGCATGACCACAGATCCTATAAAAAAAGCGGCATGACTGTATTATCTAATTATTGCTACTTTGCAGTAAAACATAAATAAAATGATGCTAGCAAACTTACGTTAACAATGTATCGAATTTTATACATGTTTTAATTTAAATATAGTAAAGTAAACTTGTAAGTAAGATGATCTGATATTGTATGTCTGATATTGTCTATCCGCATGTCCAATATTATTTATCGTACATCTTACTACTACTATTACACACTACTAGCGGTACTTGATCCAGAGTTCCCACATTTATATATAATCTGCCTAAAACCATTTTTTCTCTAAGGTCAATAACATTTGAAGTAGATTTCTCCTCTTACCTATCTCAAGTAGTTATTAACAAAATAAAAGTTGTTAAGTGTGAAATAAATATCCCAAAAGTCTACAAGTCTACAAGTCACATGGGAATCATCCTAGTGTGACATTTACGCCTCTCACACTGCATTCTTATCATAAATTATAACTATTTACTTAACTTGTTAATCATAGTTATTACTTGCATGTCAAATTATCTGCTTATATGTATATTCTAGGTATGTACGTACTATATTTCTACATACTTATGGATTTTATAAATAATTAGGTATAACTTACAAATGGTACCTAC
This sequence comes from Ennomos quercinarius, assembly GCA_910589525.2. NCBI lineage: Eukaryota > Metazoa > Arthropoda > Insecta > Lepidoptera > Geometridae > Ennomos > Ennomos quercinarius. The sequence continues at coordinate 1,211,475 of OU342496.1, forward strand.
ATAGTATTACTTTTGTTGTTTTTCTTGTCTTTTGACATACTTAAACTTTTTGTTTTTTTTATATTCCTTCAATATTGCACTACCACTTTAAACCTTCCACAATACACAGGGGTTAACTGGAAGATAATGCTCTATAGCATTAAGTTTGCCTATGTACCTACTATTGTTTTTAGTGCAATAAAGAATTTTTTATCTATCTATCTACTTTTGTGGTTTGTTTGATAAATACGTTGTAAATTATAACATGTAATAGTTAATGCATATAAATAAATTTATACAGTTAGTATATTAGTAATACTATTTCATATACAATATTATTTAATATTGTGGTGCAATCTTGAAGTAGTTTGAGGATTGGTATAATTTTACACCATGTATTAGAACACTAAACAGTGTAATTTGGACACAATTTAGCAATGCAAATCAATGATTTCTTTGTTATTCAAGGTTCTTATCAAAAACTTTTTCTCAAACATGCTTGGAAACTTGAGCATTATTTTGACAACCTTCTTCGAGATAAATCGAAATTGCTGTACTGGTGAGCAGCAGCTGGCAAAAGTTGTATGTCCATATCTGTTGTGGTTTAGCGGCCAAATAAATTACATAGTAAACTCATATCTGTTGTGTAAACAATCTCGTACTCTGAAACCTGCTAACCAAGGAAGTAACTTATCAAAGGTTTTATTTCAATTTCAAACGGCCCACCCGGTCCCCCACCCCCCAAACCTATATACACCTATGGGTACATGGATTAATAAAAAAGCTACTTTTGCCTTCTAACTCAAAGGTCATTGACCTTTTGAATTGATGACCCTTACAAAATATTCTTCTTTTTACACCACCTATCAAATGGCACCTTAGAAAGTAGGGGTCATACAAACATAAAAATTTAAATTTAAATTTTTCTGTATTTTTTCCTCAGTGCTCCGTTTGCTACAGTCCAAACCCCATGTGTTTTATGTTATTTAAATAGTAGGTAGGTGTATAAACTTATTAAATATATATACCTAGGTCACTAACTAGTTCCTAAGTAAGAAAAATTGTATCTGTTAGGTACTAAGCATTAGCAAAGTTGGGAAACAAAAGGTTTTTTTATTTTATAAACTACCTTCTTACCTAAAGACCACAGAATTCAGAATGGTCCCAGACTCATCGCATCGCAGGTCGCACAACCACAGAATTATCCCTATCCCTATGCCCTATTTACACAGCACCAGAGATATCTATTATATTAGCATAGCGCAACAAAAATGATGTAGGTATCTGGTGGTGGTGGCCGACTGTGGCCGACCCTGCAGTTATGCAGTAGGTAGATACGCGACTATAGGTAGGTAATAGGAAGTATACGTATGTAGGTAGTCTACATAAATTACTATGCACGTAAATTTAAACTACGGACTTCCTACTTACCTGATCTAGGATTTGTTAGCAACAATAGCAATTATAATAGAATCTTTTGATATTATTTTCACGTATTCTGTTTCCAAGCCCAAGCGACAGCCGGCCGGCACAAAACAAAAAAACAGAAAACTAAAAACGAAATAAAACTAAACGGTTAACAACTGTCAGCACATGAGCACCACAGAGTCCACAGATGTCTACTATACTAGTCAAAGACAGATAGGACAGCTCCACAGAATTCCCACTAGTAGAAATCTATTTCTTGTGGCCGCCTAGTTGTTTCTTGCTCCCACACGAGGTGCTGCCTGAATAAGAACGTCTCCCAAAATTTTGGGTAGATAATGGGCGATTTCGTTAGCTCTATCTAGTGAGTAATTTACCTTGATAACTAGAATTTATGTTTTACTAGTGTTCACTGCTTCTTTATTGTAAAAACTAAAATGTAAGGTCAGGTGGGGTGAGTGAAACGAAAGAGTACCTAAGTGAAACCCTATCGTAATCAATAAATCACGCAGTTTAGCTCTATGCTATGTGGCGAAATGGTTTCAATGCTCTAGCACACGCGTCACACAATCTTTCTGCTAGGTCATAAAATAAAAAGAAATCAGCTATCTTTAAGTTTACAAAACACAAGTCGGCTGATGCCATGAAGCAATTTAATAGTGTTTGTGTAAGTTTTTACATGAAAATAATGCTTGAAACGGCGCGTAATGTGGGGTTAGTATTTGCAGTCACAGACGACACAGGTAATAAAATCAATCAAATACCTACTACATTACAAATGTCATTGTAAATGTCCCATGGGCGAAAATCACGTATTTCACATCAACAGCTGGAAAAAGGCTAGTGCTGAACACAGGCATGCCCACAAAACGCCATTTTAGACGCTGATTATAGGGAGGTTTGCCATAATCACCTCGCTTAGCAAGTAGCTTGTCATCGCAGAAGATTATAATGTACCAAGGAGAATGCTACTGCCCATTCTCTGGATAGTCCCTTAGTCTGCTCTTATACGGCACCCAAAGAAAGAGATGGAGATTCTGCGCTAATAAAGTGATACCTGGCAGCTATTTGTATATAAGTAGGTACCTAATATAATGACTGCGGGTAACAGATAATAAAAACAAAACTGTCAATATAGTCAACTGCAAAATAGTCAAATGCCAATGTCAACCTACCGTCAGAATATTGAATCGGAACGTTTCTGTCAAAACCGTGAACCATTTTGAAGTGATGTTTCGTTCACGCAAATTGAATTTTCAAAAATATTTTCTTTGAAAGTATTTATTGCCTTCATTTGCCATTTCAGATTTAGGCTTTCTATGTGTAAAAAAAAATTAGCGTCCTAGCAGAATTCACAAAGTGGATAGATGTGCAAGTATGTTTCACTTACCCCACCTGACCTTAAATATAAAATGATATATTTTACTAAGTTAAATCAAGCAAATAATTAGCTAATATACCTACATAAGAATTTTTAACGACTTATAAACATTTGCAAATCAAAATGGTACCTAGCTGGTTTTATGGGAAATTAAAAATCATAAACTGGCAGTACCTTGACAATGAAATTTTTTGGTTAGGTATGGTTATTTTATCCATTAATTAATCATTTAGCTGTTTTTCTGTTTAGCTGAGGACTTGTTATTACATGAAATGTCACGCTGTATTTATATTTTTCACAATAAACACTTCTAAAAAGGGAAAATAGACAAAATAATGGCTACTTACTTGTGAAATGTTATTCCTTCATATTTACGCCTCAGTGCGACTTCTGTTGCTTAAAATGCTGCAACCACCCACTGCACACACATTATTTCTCAAATATTTATTGCCTAGATCACCATTTAAATAGGATTATTTCACAAAAAACAACAATTTCAAAAAATTATTATCCTGTTTGGCTTAGATCAAACGAAGCCATAAAAAACCCGGTAACGGTGACAAGGACCAAAGATATTACGTTCGTCTTTTTTTGCTTAATACCGAATGTATAGCGTTCTCCTTGTTATCCATGAATGACGTCATATACTACGGTTCTACTCGTACATATTCAAAGGACAGCTCCATATGATTGACAATTAGTTCTCGTGTCTGCGCTAAGCGCTGGGGTCGCCATAGTGATGCACCTAGCTCCATATTCAAATATCGATATCGATAGCATAGTGACGCGCCACGGCAAAAAAAATCGACATGAAAGTTACATAGGAAGTTATTATTATTATTTTAACCTATTACATTTTAATACTACAGGAAGATGAAGCACCTGCTAATAAGGATTAAATGAAACAAATGAGACTGAAATAGCTTTTATTTATTTTTATTTCTTAGTCTAAGTGCTTTGTATTTTTACTGCCATTTTTAGGCCATTTTTTGGGGTGAAACCATTTTTATTTTAATTATTTATTTTTGCTATTCAAATTGAGTTTACTTTACCATCTATGGCAATCGTTACGGGTAGTCAGACGCCTGATAGAATCTGACACCAGGTCTAACCATCCTTGTTACTGGTACCTTATGGGTTGCGAGATCAGATGGCAGTCGCTCAGGGCCAGATCTTGTACTTATACACGCTTGTACTTGTACGCGCTGGGCTGAAGCTCAAATTGCCCTTAGGCAATTTGAGCTTCAGCCCAGCGCGCCGTGGAGATAAAGGGCCCCCAGCCTCCACTGAAATTTAACGGGTCTTATCTAGATTTACTTATAAATGTGCGAAACCTGAAACTATCAGGGTTAATGAAAAACAAGAACAGCTGAGAATTAGGCAAACTCACGGTCCGATCCTGTAGTCGCTCGTGTAATTCTGGTAGCTTGCCGCTACAGATTAGACTGGGAGCTTGGGAGCCGACCCCAATAACAAATGCGAAATGGGAAAAAGGCAAAGAGGATGATGATTATGATATATTAATTTGAAATTATACACATAAAGCCAGAAAAACTACGAATTATACCGAGTAATTAGGTTGTGTTATGTACATCATTTCCATGACAACAACACAATTGACTTTTGACATTATAGAAGTCACGTGATGCAAAGAAAATGTCGGAATGCGTGCGACACGAGCGTTTCGTGAAGACATCGGTACTAAAGCTGACCCGGGCCTGATGAGCACACTGTCAGTCAGTTATGCCGTGCCGTCACACAGTCAGTTTTTTTTCTGTTTTTTATAAATTTATTTGTTGACCTGGATACAAAGTCCTTCAGTCGCGATATTAAAAAGTCTATTCATAGTCCAGTCAAAGTCATGCTCTAGTAAAGTGTTGGTAACTTTACTATAACCACTCACGTGCCACGCGCCAGTAAACTGGCGGATCCTGCAAAACCTTATGTGCCACGGACCATAAAACTGGTCGGTCGGTCGGGCCTACCTAAAAACCGTAAAATATAACGGATTTGGCTCTATGGTATGAAAATATTGACCTTGACAGCTAGGTCTTGAAATTTGCTACAGTATAAACGCCTGGTACCAGCTTTTCTTGGTACTTTGTGAATAATCTATCGAAGTTTGCAAGATCTGTGCTCAAAGAGAATAAAATTGTTGTTCCGTGATTGTGTCAACGTAGTGCGTGCAGCAGAAATATTAACTGTGAGTAGATTTGGTCCATATTTTCTAATGTAATTATACATCATTTTGTTCGTAATTTAATGTTCTTTCGAATGGTATAATTTTTTGATGAGTAAGTATATAATAAGTTGGATGTATCAAGTAAAAAGACTTGTAGGAAAAAAATTCAATGCGGCTCTAGTTGTCTTCATTTAAATACTACTTCATAAATTATTAGTTTAAAGAATTTATGATTAGATATCTATCTAGAGTGTTTATTTACGAACAAATTGATACCAAAAACATGTATCCTATGGTGTAAGATCACGGAAAGGGGTTTATTTGAACATTACTTGGTGACGGCAGTACGACTGAACTTGCGCGGAACGGGTCTTTTTACGAAATAGGCTCGCAACAGACGCCAAAAATGATGTTAATAATGAATGTGCATATTAGTCTTGTTTTTGCTTTTCTCCAAGAAATTATAATTTGTAAAACTTTAAGTTTCTATAATATATTTTTTTGTGCTCACAAAAAAAAACTTAAACATTTTTCAGTTTTTGTATGGATATAATTTATATAGGTAGGCTTTGCTTTAGTGGTGCTAAGTGAGTGTTATATAAAGTTTGGGGGGGGGGGGGGGGGGGGGGGTGGGAGAGGGGAGTGGAACCTTCCTTTACAAAAAGGGGGGAGGGGGGTGGCGGTTACGTGATTTTCGCAAAAAATTAAGTATTAGGTTAATAATTTGAATAAATAAGTATTTAACTTTTTTCATTTTTTTTGTGTGTTCGGGTTAGGTGAGCAATTAAATAAAGCATGCGCTTTCTACTAACTTTATAAAATGGTTTTAGCAAATATGGAAGAGCGTGGTGCCGGACATGGTGCACGGCGAAGCCAAGCCCGTGGTAGATGACGTGGCTGAGGACAAGGGCAGTCCCTGTCTACGCAGTCCGAGGAGTAGGCGTTTTGCTTTTTTAAAGGTTTATTTTAGCTGGTGTAGGTACATGTATCATCAAAATTAATTATTTTGTGTATATTTTTTAGTTCTATACACAGCAGATACAGCCAGTGGCCTTGAGAGAGCCAGTGCTTTCAACAAGTGACGGCACTTGAGGGATTTTGTATGTATAATAATGTATGTATTAAATAATGGTTACGTTACATTGGTACTTTTTCATTTTGTTAACTATGTAACTATGTATGAAATTACTTTTGTAGACAATCAATAAAGCTGCACAAACTAAATAAAAACATAACAAAGGCAGTAAATGAACAGTTATAATTTCATCATAATTGGTTCAGTAATTTAGATTTTCAAAAAAAAAAAACACTAGAAAAAAAATTGTCATCTAAGTTTTTCTCAGTATGTAATTTAGCGGATTAAAGTCAGTTTTTAAAAGGATATTATTATTTTTAAATTCGGTCAGTTAAAATATTATTTCATCTAGCACTTAATTAATTCATCAATAATTAAGTAAAGTCATTGTTTAATTATTGATAAATTTAACTATGGTAAATATTTACTAATTTTATTATAATAATGGTGTAACTGTACTGGTAGTAGTGGTGGTAGTGGTGGTAGTACTGGTTTTATTATAACTATTAATTATCTGTGATTAGTGTAGCATAATGTCGACTATTAATATAAAAGTATTAAAATTATAATTTCTGAAATTTGTGTTCGTTTTTTTTAATACCTCTCTCGTCTAATTTGCATAATCGGAATCGAATTCGGAACTGTAATTTAATGGAATAAAATTAACGTTTGTAAACGGCCTAAAATGCTCGATGAATTCCCGCCAACTGAGCGTGTTCGAACATGCGTCCGGCACAATATAGTTACGATTGCCGTTAAATTTTTTTCTAGGACATGATTAAATATTTTGGTGTCATTTTAAAGCTATTGAATTAAACTTTATTTCGAATATGAAAAAAAGTAGTGTTGTCACTTTAGATTTCAAAATAAAACCTATTTAACTTTTTAACTATTTATTGAAAAATAATGACATCACCTAGAATAATCAACTTAATTACAATTAAAAGCCTGGTTTGTACACTTGAGACAGCAGTCATTCAATAGGTAAATAGTCATTAGGTGTCTTAGTTAGAACCGATTAGTTTACCACTTGACGCCCTGCCGCGCATTACTAAATCTCAGGTGGCACACAAGGGTTAGCGGCGCGCGGAGCGTGGCACGTGAGTGGATAAAGCTTCTAAGGAATTTTGGAAGCAACATGAAAAACCACGTTTCACCATGGTTTCACTACATTATATCACTTGCCCATCAACTTTAATTATTAACACTGGAAAAAGTGCAAGTTTTGAAATTGAATACCATGCAACGACGTGAGCTTTTTCACGTTCCCGCTAAAACTCACTGTCAGTCAGTCAGTGAATTTTTTTTTGTTGCCAGCACTGATTCAGAAAGAGAGCTAAAGTGTCCTAAAAAGAGCTAAAAATTTCAATTAAAAGGCAAAACTAATTTCCGTCTCGATGAAAACTGTTCTGCAGATTTGAGATGCTTTATGCATTTCATTAAATTCAATAAATCAGCCGTCTTAGGCTTTAACTCGCAGCGATAATAACTGCAGCATGCTTTTTATCACTTACTACTTTCAACCAATCATGAAAAGGTGCCAAGGTGCAAGACAATGTCAATGACAGAAACACTTTTTTGCCCACAACACTTTCGTTTGTATTATCCGAAAAACAGGCACGGATCCAGGATTTGGTTGAGAGGGATGGAGGGGGAAATCTTAGACTATTTTGTCAATAACTTGCAAGTTACCCGGAAGTGTGAGAGAATAATAGTATTGTATTCGAATACAGCTTATTCACTTGTACAGACCGGGCTTTATGCAACAGCATATTTGCATATTTTGACATCTTTTTTAGGTTATTGTTTAGCATTTTAATCTAATTTTCTCTTTGATCTGATAATAAACACCTAACCTATTGTAGAAAACACTTTTTCAACAAGTTTCCAAAACTCACCTAGGTAATCAGCGCTATAAAAAAACATGCCAATGAATACCACACCACTGTAACACAAGGCACATAAGGACCAACTCATTTGAAAAGCGCAAGTGAAGCGACTCGCTCCACTCGCGTTTTGCGAAAAAAATTTCATTCATACCCTGACAGATTTTGTCAATATAATGATGGAAAGAACTTAGATGCTTTTGGTTCAGCTTGATGCCTTACCCCCTAAATCCACAACTGCTCAGAAATAATTATGAATGTTTGAAAAACCTGCTTGCATTGTATTATTTTTCAAAACTTGTGCTTTTTCCAGTGTTAATGATTAAAATTGGTGGTGTTTTACGCAATAAGTGCTGAATTACGAGCGTGAGTGTGGGCAAGGGATACAATGTGGTGAAACGTGGTTTTTCATGTTGCTTCCAAAATTCCATAGAAGCTTCTAGTAAAGCTGCCACCACTTTACTAGGCTATGACTTTGAGTGGACTATGACTAGATTTTTTAATAATGCGACTGAAGGACTTTGTATCCAGGTCAAGAAATAAATTATAAAAAAAAGAAATAAAATTATAAAAAGGTACTCTGCGCTGCGATATTGATGAGTTTTGGCGGGAACGTGAAAAAGTTCACGTCGTTGCATTGTATTATTTCACAAAACTTATGCTTTTTCTAGTGTTAATGTTTAAAATTAGTGGCATTTTACGCATTAAGTGCTGAATTACGAGCATGAGTGTTGGCAAGTGATATAATGTGGTGAAACGTGGTTTTTCGTGTTGCTTCCAAACATAGAAGTCTCTAGTAAAGTTGCCACTACTTTACTAGGGCATGACTTAGACTGGATTATGACTACCTGACTTAGACTGGACTATGACTACCCAGACTGACTGTGACTAAGACTTGACTTTACATGAAATATTTCATAATACAATGAAAAACTACAATACTTGACACTGGCTAAATACACTATGTGTGGAGCCAAACTATAAGAAAAAAAAAATCTAGTGATATGCTCTTTGCTATAATCGCTATTATATCAAAGTGTATAACTACGTAAGAATGGGAGTTTTTGGCGGGAACGCGAAAAGTTCACGTCGTTGCATTGTATTATTTTTCAATACTTGTATTTTATCCAGTGTTAATGTTTAAAATTGGTGGTGTTTTACGCATTAAGTACTGAATTATGAGCATGAGTGTGGGCAAGTGATATAATGTAGTGAAACGTGGTTTTTCGTGTTGCTTCCAAAACTCCATAGAAGCCTCTAGTAAAGTTGCCACCACTTTATTGGGGCATGACTTTGACTGAACTATGACTGTGACTATGACTAAGTGAAATATAATATATATAATGCAGACTATGTAGACTTTTTAATATTGCGACTGAAGGACTTTGTATCCAGGTCAAGAACTAATTCTAAAAAAAAAAAAAACAATACGTAAGAATTATATGAAGGTAACTGATAACCTCAATTTTCGCAAAAATAACTAAAATGGAATTAAACGAAAGGATTTTACACCACCTAGATAAATGTGATGAAGTGGATACACTGTTCTTGGCGAGTGAGTTTAATGAAGAGCACCAGAGGATAGTGGGCGCAGTGAAGAGTCTGGAAACTCTTCAGATGGTTATAGCAGAAGCTGTGAAAAATACGCGATGGGAGCTGACTGAGGAAGGAAGACTGGTGGCGGAGAAAGGCAGCCATGAAGCTGTGTTGTTTAGGAGCATACCTGAAGCAGGTATAGCGCAAGCAGAAGCTATGAAGGTTTGTGTTCCAGCAACCAAACTTACAAAACAAACAATTTATATCGCGCGCCATTCATACGTCGCTCACCGCTGATAGGTTTGGAATCTGAAAAACTGCAGTTGTGGATAAACAAAAATTATGAAGATGATGGTCAAGATTGTTTCCCGCAAATGCATAAATATGCGGTCTCTAACGAGTTTCACAAGACTTGGTGCCCTGTTTCACAGAACATGTATTTATAATATTTATATATGTACAATAAGTAACTATATCAGAAACACCAAATTTATAACTAGCTTTAAGTTATTTTATATATTTTTAATTCCAGGCTGTTCCAAATGCAAAAGTAGGCTTCAGCAAAGCAATGTCTGCAGGTTGGATATTAATTGACAAGTCAGGTGGAGCTCCTCTTGTCAGGAAAAAAGTTGATTCAATCATAGACACAGTCCAAGATCACTTGAATGAAATTTTAAAAGGCATAGACAACATTCCAGATAACATCCGAAATGACTACAAAAAACGAAAATTGCTAGAACAGGTTACTGTGACAAGTTTCTGTTTAACTAAAGGCCCGCAGTTTGCTACTACAATCAAAAAATTAGAAACGGATTTGACAAGTGAAATGTTGCTAACTGGATCGTGGAAGACCTTGCAGTTCAAACCATACAATTTTGATGCCCTAGGTGAGACTTAATGATTTATGCATAAAGCTTTGTTTATATTTCTATGCAATAAAAGCATGTTATCTCAAAATGTTTTTAAATAAACGGGAATAATTAGTTAAAACTATTTAAACGTTAATCAGATCACCCTGGTACATTATAAACCCTCACATCCATAGGACAGCCACCAGATTGCGGCCATCTCCACCCGCTTTTGAAAGTGCGATCCGAATTTAGAGAGATTTTCCTTGAGATGGGATTCTCAGAGATGCCAACAGACCAATACATAGAGAGTTCCTTCTGGAACTTTGATGCACTGTTCCAGCCACAACAACATCCAGCGAGGGATGCACATGACACATTCTTCATATCATCCCCGGCTACTTCTACAAGCTTCCCGGAGGAATACTTGGAAAGAGTTAAAAAAGTGCATAGTGAAGGTGGTTATGGTTCACAGGTGAGTTGAAAAATGAAAAATACATTTATTTGGATCTGGCATCATCATCAACAGCCTGAAGACGTCCACTGCTGAACATAGGCCTCCCCCAGAGCACGCCACCTTGAGCGGCTGCTCGCCTCCTGCATCCATCGGCTCCCCGCGGCTTTCACCAGGTCGTCGGTCCACCGAGTGGGGGGCCGGCCTACGCTGCGTCTTCCGGTTCGTGGTCGCCACTCGAGAACCTTTCTTCCCCATCGGTTGTCAGTTCTACGAGCGATGTGGCCTGCCCATTGCCACTTCAACTTACTAACTCTAAGAGCTATATCGGTCACTTTAGTTCTCCTGCGGATCTCCTCGTTCCGGAGCTTATCTCGCAGGGAAACACCGAGCATAGCTCGCTCCATAGCTCGCTGCGCGACTTTGAGCTTACTAATGAGGCCAACAGTAAGAGACCATGTCTCAGTTCCATAAGTCATCACTGGCAACACACACTGATTGAAAACTTTCGTTTTCAGGCTCTGCGGTATTTTGGACGAAAAGATAGGACGAAGCTTCCCGAACGCTGCCCAGCCGAGTTGGATTCTTCGCGCCACCTCTTTGTCGAAGTTGGACCTACCTAATTGGACAATCTGTCCTAGGTAGACATACTTGTCGACAACTTCGAGAGTATCGTTCCCAACAATTACCGGTATAGGTGGAACATGAGCATTAGACATGATCTTTGTCTTGTCCATATTCATCTTAAGACCAACCTGCTGGGAGACTCTACTGAGGTCGTTGAGCATGGTGCTAAGGTCCTCGAGCGATTCCGCCATTATGACTATATCATCGGCAAAACGAAGGTTAGTGATGTACTCGCCATTTATGTTGATGCCAGATCTTTTCCACTCCAAGAGCTTGAAAACATCCTCCAATGCGTTTGTGAACAGTTTCGGAGAAATAACGTCTCCCTGTCTCACGCCTCTTTGCAATGGAATTTGTTCCGTACTCTGGTCCTGTAGTCGGACTGACATAGTGGCCTTACTGTACAAACACTTCAAAACTTCGATATACCTATAGTCAATTTGGCATCGCTGCAAGGACTGCAGCACCGCCCAAGTCTCGATTGAATCGAAGGCTTTCTCATAGTCCACAAACGCTAGGCATAACGGCCGATTATACTCTTCGGTCTTCTGTATAATCTGGCGCAGCGTATGGATGTGGTCTATGGTGCTAAAGCCTTTTCGGAAACCGGCTTGTTCGGGAGGCTGGAATTCATCAAACCTGCGTGCGAGACGATTCGTAATGACTCTCGAAAACAGCTTATACACATGACTCAAGAGCGAGATGGGCCTATAGTTCTTCAATAAGGTGTTATCGCCTTTTTTGAAGAAGAGCACCACCACGCTCTTGTGCCATGCCTCTGGCGTTATACCTTCAAGGATGACAGAATTAAATAACTTCTGGAGGACTAAAAGTACCGGTCTACCACCCGCTCTCAGAAGTTCGGTCGTAATTCCATCTTCACCTGGTGCCTTGTTGTTTTTAAGCTGTTTGAGGGCCATTCTAATCTCGTACAGGCTGACGTCCGGGATATCTTCGGTATAGTGTCGGACTAACTTGGCTCTGATGTCCTGAGCTGTGTTAGTAGCGGGCTTACGTGTCGAGGTGTATAACTGTCCATAGAAGTTCTCGATCTCTCTCAGAATCTCAGGCTTGGATGAAATGACGCTACCATTTTCGGTCTTCAGTTTTGTCATTTGGTGTTGCCCAATAGACGAATCCTTTGCGAACACTTTAGAGCCTTGGTTCCGCTCAATTGCGGCCTCAATACGTGAAGTACTAAGAGCACGCAAGTCGTGTCGCAAGGAACTCCAGATTCGTCTATTGAGTTCACCGTAGGCTGACATATCAACTGAAGACTGCAGCTTCATTTCGCTCCGGTCGGCCATTAGCTCAAGAGTTTTTTCTGAGAGCTTTTGAGTCTTCTTTCGGCGTTGGGTCTTAAAGAATTTCGATCCAACAGCTTGGACAGTTTCCACCAACCCGTCGTTTAGCTCGTCCACTGTGTTACAGTCGGCTAGGCACTGGAAGCGATTTTGGAGTTCCAGCTGAAAGCCTTCGGGGTTTTGGATTTGGACAGGATTTGGACGGAGCGTAGACTCGAGCGTGGATCTGGCATATAGGTAGGTAAATATACATTTGTTTAAAAAACCTGGATCCCATACTAGCCACACGGCCCATATTATGAGGTCCAGGCCTCTTTCGCCGAAAACAATATAGGTAATGCCTAATCTAGGTTACTAGTTATTTAGCTTATGGATTAGGATGAGCAGGTCAGCTCAGTAACCAGATGTGTGTTCGATTCCCTCAACAGGACAAGTAAAGTATTTGTGTATTGAAAAAAAGCAAAAGTACTTGTTCTGTGTCTGGGTGTTGTACAGTGTAGACACAGGGACTCCTAGTTATGGTCCAGGATCTATGTGATCATTGGATGTTATTTATTATTTAAGACTAAATAGTGATTCTGCAAATATGACATTTTGGATACACAGATGTTGCATAACCCAGATAATATGCCCCTAGCAGTGTTGCCAATCGCGGGGAAAATCCCCGATTTGCGGGGAATTGAGGGTTAGAGCGGGGAGAGCTTGGGGAATGACAAAAATCGGGGAATTTCGGGGAAGCCAGAGTCCAGACCAACTATTTTCGGTTAGCTTCGCCTGCCTCCCTTCTATTGCCGGATGAGTATAGTGGCTTCATCTTCATTGTCAGCTATGTTTTATCGCACAGCGTATAGATGATACCGTGAAAATGACGCAAGGATTAATTTAATTAACTTCCTCATTTGGCCAGATATTGGAATAATTATTTTAACATCTTTAATTGTCTGTCTTCTAAATAATAAACAAACAAAAAGCTCTTGCCTTATTGCTTCGTGCAACCCGCACTTGGTCGTTTTGGAAAAAAGTATTCCAAAAGTTATCCAAAAAAATTTGCTGTTAGTAACTGTACTTTCAGCGAAATCCGTTTATTTGATTGAAGGTTTAGTTGTTCCAGCGTGATACGTGTTGAAAGGGACAGACAGACAGATAGACAGACATACAGACAAAAAAGCAAAAAAAAATGTTTCTACTCCTACATCAATAAAGAAATATAATGCAATCAAAATTTTCATAAAATATTCATTGTACAGGTTCAGCCCGGTTACAGTTGTATGTATGTAGATTAAACAAATTTTGTATAAAAGCGTGTTTTTATTCCAAAAATAGCATTTCGGGGTATTTATGGGAAATTATTCAAGAAGCAGGGAATTTCGGGGAATAAACACACGCGGGGAATTAAGAAATTTTTATTGGCAACCCTGGCCCCTAGCTCTATAGGATACCTATATATAGGTTGGTGTTTGGTATGCATACATAATATAGGTGATAAAAAAATTGTGTATTCATATAGAAAACTGGTGTGAAACTGCAGGGCGAATGTAGCTTCTTCCTCTACCACTGAACACAAGTGTAACTAAAGTTGGTGCTCCATAATGTTGATGGCTGTCCACATTCCCAGGGCTACCGTTACGAGTGGAAGCGCGCGGAGGCAGAGAAGAACCTGCTGCGGACACACACCACAGCGGTCAGCGCTCGCATGCTCTACAAGTTGGCGCAGCAGGGGCCTTTCACTCCACAGAAGTACTTCAGCATTGATAAGGTAACGTGCATGGTTTTATGACATTTTTACATAGCGTCTTTCTTGCCCACAGCGTATTTGACTGATATATTTTTATTGAATAAATCGATAAAGTTCTTCAAAAAAAGCAATCGTAAAATCAATATATATTAAATAAGCGTTGCTACAGATGTGATTCTTTTGTCTGGTAGCGCTATTATGTATTTGTTTATACACATGCTCCCCCAGATCTGGGATGAGGAGATCTGTAAGAGAACTAAAGTGACCAATATAGGTCTCAAAATTAGCATTGAAATGGCAATGGGCAGACCACATCCAATTAACCGATGGGGAAAAAAGGTCCTCGAGGTAGATGAAGAGGAAGATGCAGCGTAGGCTGGACCCTCGTTAAGTGGACCGACTACTGGTCAAAACCGCGGGTAGCCGATAGATGTAAGAATCAAACAGTATACATTTTTGTTTGCTGATTTGTTCATTTTTTAAACTACGCATTTCATGTTTGTGAGTGATTTTGGGTTCATCCCGTTTTGACTCCAACCTTATCCTCATTAAGGATTTAGAGAACTTTTGTTGATGACACCCCCGCGTATGACGAGTGGTCCCGGTTTGCTAGCAGGACTACCCCACCTCTCCCCGTGGGTGCCTTAAGAGCCGGCCAATGGAATACTTAGGGAATGAGCAGCAGCATTCATCTCGCTATAAGATCATCGATCACCAAGCCGCCTGCCAAGCGTGGTGATTATGACAAACCCCCCTGTGATAAGCGTCCAAAGTGTCGTTTTATGGGGGGAGCAGGGGACATCTTCAAGCTGATAATGTTGAGGGTACTCCGCTGCAGGTGTTCCGCAACGAGACCCTGGATGCGACCCACCTGGCCGAGTTCCACCAGGTGGAGGGAGTGGTGGCCGCCGCGGGGCTGGGGCTGGCCGACCTGGTGGGGGAGCTGCACGCATTCTTCTCCAGGCTCGGCTTCCAGGGGGTGCAGCTCAAGCCTGCGTACAACCCTTACACCGAGCCTAGCATGGAGATCTTCGCCTTCCATAAAGGTAGGTCGTGGAGGCGTAGTAGATTGACAAGCTTTGCTTAGTTTGGAACTAGATGGCGCTGTGTGGAATGTGCAAACATATTTATTTATTAATTTTATTTATAGATTGGTTTATTTTTAAAGCCAGCCCGCTTAGCGTAATCGCCAGATTTATTTTTACTGTATAAGAAATATTTTGTTTGATTTTTTCCGGTTTGTGATTCCATTTTTTCCTTTACAACCTTTTTATGTTTTTTTTTTTTTTTTTTTTTTTTTTTTTATGTGATTGAATGACGTGACGAGCTAGTCGTTCACCTGATGTTAAGTGACACGGCCGCCCATAACAGTTGCAGTGTCACCAGGAACTTTAAAATAATAGTTTCGCGCGACACTGCACTGCGCACGTCATCCTGAGACATCACCCAGTCTAATAATCAGATTACTAGACTGAGTGATCAGATCATAAAGTCTCATTTGCCCAGTAATTTCACTAGCTACAATGCCCTTCAAACCGGAACACAGTAGTGCTTGCACACTACTGCTTGGCGGCAGAATAACTGGCAAAGCGGTGGTACCTACCTAGACGAACTTTGCAGAAAAGTCCTACCACCTAGTAAAAGTGCTAGTATATAATAAATTACATTTTATAGCGTGTAGGTTTTGATTATTTATTTATTTATTTATTATTCAGTTTATAATAGTTAGCTTACAGTATTACCAAAACGCTAACTATTGCAATGGTGACAGGTATAAATCTTAAAGTTATTACATATGGTTCGTAAATTATCGTGAAATACATCAACATGCTGGCACTTGTGAGTAAATGCATTTAGTAAGGCTAGTGCCCGCAACGTGGGTGAATTATTGCAGTGCTGCGTCCGCGGCACTGGACAAGCGAACAACTGGTGCCGACGACGCCCAGTTCGCAAATAGTTGTTAGGAACGTATAAATTTATAGAAGCTAGTATATCCGGGTTATTAATTGTAGCATGCAATATCGAGAAATAGTGGATCACAAGAAGTAGTTAACGCCCGGATTCCAATGTATCTAGTCCAATCATTCCTGACACAAATAAAGATGGGTAGAGGTAAGGATAAAACCCATACATTCTTTTATAGATGTATCTGGCAAACTTCCGCTGCACTCTCTCTATCATCACAGTGTTGATGATGCTCACCGATTATAAAATATTTGATTACACCAAATGGATTATTCTTGTAGTTCCTATTTTTACAAGTTTCCCAAATCGAGTGAAAAACATTAACCAACTAAGCTATAGTCGCAATTCCCAGTGGCTGTGAATACGAATAATTAAATCTATACAAAAATATGTTATTTTTTTTCATTTACACTGTAAAATCTATTCCGATACTAAAATAAAATAAACAAGTTACAATTTTCGAACATTAAAAAATACTTATATAATATTTTTCGTATGTGAAAAGGTCACGATTCGAATAATCCAACTCCTGAAACTGCAAGTGCAAAGCGATACCGTAAATCTCACCTGGGTTTCCCAGGTCTCAACAAATGGATAGAGATCGGCAACTCCGGCGTGTTCCGGCCGGAGATGCTGCTGCCCATGGGCCTCCCCGACGATGTGAACGTCATAGCTTGGGGCCTCTCGCTCGAGCGGCCCACCATGATCAAGTACGGCCTCAACAATATCAGGGACCTTGTGGGACCTAAGGTTGACCTGCAGATGGTGCAGAACAACCCTATCTGCAGGCTAGATAAGTGACATACTTATGCTATTTATTGTTGAAATATATTACTGCAATGAGATAGTTGTTTTATTTTTTGCTCAGGAAAAATATGACTGGACTGATAGCTCAGTTGGTAGTAGCTCTGCCTTCTGAACTATAGGTGTGGACATAGAATAGATAATAGTACTACGTACAGAAGACTCACTCCGCGAAGTCACTTAACAAATAGAGACTCTTGCCGGAACGCTATAAAGTGTAGTTCAGCTTGCACAGCGGTACAAGCCTTCCTTGAACAGTTGCCTCTCGTTCTATCGCTATATCGCTGCTCTTCAGACGCGTTACATGTAACAGACGGACCTGTCTAGACGCGGGGTCCCAGGTATCCCAGCTTCATACCTAACGCGCGGAGTCAGGCAGACTTGATGGCCTAGCACTTGTCGTCGCTGTTAGAGTGAGACACACTTAGGCGCTACCATAGGCTTGTCACGGTCTCTCACGAGATAAAGTGTCGAGAAAATTTTGTAGCGGTGCGCATGATAGCCGGGCTGGTGTGGGTTCGATTCCCACCCGAGACAAGCATTTGTGTGATGAACATCGTTGTTTGTTCTGTGCCTGGGTGTTATATTGTGTTTTTTTTTTCTTATATTTTGGCTCCACACTTGTATTTAGGCAGTGTCAAGTTTTGTAATTTTTCATCGTAGTATGGAAATTTTCACTTAAAGTCAAGTCATAGTCACAGTCAGAGTAGTTATAGTCTAGTCTAAGTCATAATCCAGTCATGCCCTAGTAAAGTGGTGGCAACTTTACTAGAGGCTTCTATGGAATTTTGGAAGCAACACGAAAAACCACGTTTCACTACATTATGTCACTTGCCCACACTCATGCTCGTAATTCAGCACTTAATGCGTAAAACACCACCAATTTTAAACATTAACACTGGAACAAGCATAAGTTTTGTAAAATAATGCAATGCACCGACGTTCAACTTTTCCGCGTTCCCGCCAAAACTCTATATTGTGTTCTATTTATGTATTTACAAACAAAAAAGTATCTAAGTATCCTATCAGGTATCTGGTTCCCATAGTTTTTTTTTTATGCGATAGAATGACGACGAGCTAGTCGTTCACCTGATGTTAAGCTACACATACAAGTACTACTATAGTATTATATTATCTGTGGCACAAGCTATGCTTAGTTTGGGGCTAGATGGCACTGATGGCGATGGGCTAGATCATCATCAACAGCCTGAAGACGTCGACTGCTGAAAATAGGCCTCCCCCAGAGAGTGCCACCTGGGCCGGCTTCTCGCCACCTGCAAACGTAAATATGTGTAGACCTGGAAGTGTCCACACTTATGAGGACGAAGTACTATCACACAAATAGGTATCAATATTTTCTGTTTATAAAAAGGTACTCTGTGATCAATATGTACACTACACCTCCTCAATGGTTACGGAAATGGTTTCGAATTCAGAATAAGTTATTTGTCAACATCTTTCAGCTTTGACATTTTTACATTTTTATCTTAAAATTTTGTTTTTCGTTTTTTAGATATTTTTCTAAATATTCATTATTTATTTACCTAATATATAATGTCGTTTCCTGCACATTTATATAAAACTTTATTTCAAAAGAAGAAAAGTTTTCTGCCGTTAATAATAAAAAGAAACTATGAGATCCCGAAGAAACTGCAGGACATCGCTACCATGCCTAACCCAAGTTTCTACCGAATGGTGGAGTATTTCTACCACAACGCTGTGAAAGTGTGCGAGCCGGCTCTCTATGAATACTTGAAGAAGCAACACCCGATGCTATCCGATAAGAAGAGGGCGCAGAGAGTCGCTGGGATTTTGAAGGCATGTACCTACTTTTTACTACTGGCTTCATAATACTGCTTTAGTATTTGAGTAGTTGCGTTAGCAGTTAATTACTCGACAGTTACTTGAGTTAGTTTATTTTTAATGTGAATTGGTTTAAGCAGTTCCATATAATTAGCAGCAGCGAGCTATGGAGAGAGCTATGTTCGGTGTTTCTCTGCGAGATGAGCTCCGGAAAGAGGAGATCTGCAGGAGAACTAAAGTGACCGATATAGCTCTTAGAATTAGCAAGTTGAAATGGCAATAGGCAGGCCACATCGCTCGTAGAACTGACAACCGATGGGGAAGAAAGGTTCTCGAGTGGCGACCACGAACCGGAAGACGCAGCGTAGGCCGGCCCCCCACTCGGTGGACCGACGACCTGGTGAAAGCCGCGGGGAGCCGATGGATGCAGGAGGCGAGCAGCCGCTCAAGGTGGCGCGCTCTGGGGGAGGCCTATGTTCAGCAGTGGATGACTTCAGGTTGTGGATGATGATATAATTAGCAGTCAGTTAACTGAGCAAGCAGCTGAGCCATTTAAAGTTGTTATTAGTAGCAATTGAGTTTGCGGTTAGTTGAGTCAAATATGTAGGTGATACATTTTAACTTGGTTTGAGCAGTTTAATTACTAGTTATATACTTACTTGAGCTAGCAGTTATTTGAGTTAGGAGTTAATAGTAACGTCAATTATAGTTGGATTAAGTTGAACGTGGCCCCATTTCTTCCCGCGGGTGGCGTAAGAGCCGGCTAAGGGAATATACAGGGAATGGGCAGCAGCATTATAATCTGCGATAATCAAGACGCCTGCCAAGCGTGGTAATTATGACAATCCTCCTCTAATGGGGAAGGCTTATGTTTAGCAGCGGACGCTTAATGACCTGATGATGTGATTAGAACGTGAAATGGTTTACCCAGGTGATGGGATCGTGCAGCTCGTGCATCCAGTTCGAGTTCCCACTGAAACGCAAGAGCGGCGAGTATGAGATCATACAGGCGTACCGCTCGCAGCACAGCGTGCACCGGCTGCCTTGCAAAGGAGGTACAAACCGAACTAGAAGAAATTCCGTTTCCGTCAGAAAAATTACAGCCTCTTATTTATTTTATTTTGACGAAAGCGGAATCTGACCTAAGTCAACCAATTCATCTGTGCCGAGTTGAGAATCTGGTGAGTTGCGAATCTGGTAAACTGCTCCGGAGCGAATTCATCTAGAAGTAGGGAGCTCAAATCTGTTTTATTTTTTAAATTTTTGTTGCATGTTACAGGTTTAAAACGACCTAGATGACACTGCAAAATGAGCGGGCTATACGGGTAGCTACGGCGGGCTAGGTTTAAAACGGTTTTTTGGCATATTTCTGATCTACGCTCAACTTATAGCCCGCTCATTTTGCAGCGATATCTAGTTTTCTATCGGTTTTTTGCATACTTTTGATCTACGCTGCTTTCATGGTGTATTAGCATTCCTCTCCTACTTGTTCCATGATGTTACTCTTAAACTCCGATTCGGAAAAATCTCTTTTTATTTGAAAAGGCGTTACTTTCAAATCTGTCCCATGGACATTTCGTCAAAATCGGTTCAGTTAGTTTGGTTTTTACATTAAAATAATTGGAAAATATCATCTAAGTACTTCTCAGTGTGAAGTTAAGGCAACAGAAGCCGGTACAACCCCATTTAAAGAACTAGCCAACCTATGTAGTTAGTAATGTGAACACCCGCCAGGTATCCGATACTCCGACGACGTGAACATCGAGGAGGTGAAGGCGCTCTCGGCGCTGATGACGTACAAGTGCGCGTGCTCCAACGTGCCCTTCGGCGGCGCTAAAGGAGGTTGGACATTAAGCTTCAGCCACACATGCGGCAGCGTCCACAACGCGAACTACGCGGTACCCATCGCTGCACGCGGCGATCGTTGCCCGGCCGTCCACAACGCGGGCAGCGATGGGTACCGAACGGCAGGCGCTGACGCAACTTGACGCGCAGGTGGGGCTGAAACTTTATACATCTTGCTAAATGTTTTTAAGCGAAATAACGTTCTACATTTCCTCTATATGGAATCCTGTAATAAGTATACAAAATCGAACATCGAACACTACCCCTAGTATGGGGTTAGGTATACTGTTCTCGCTATCAAGTATCGTAAATTCGTGAAATATTTATATGAAATCCAGCACAGCGCCCCTAGCGGCTACAATATGCAACTGAGGATTTCATACAAACATTTTGCTATACTGGATAGCGTACATAATCATAAACCCGTACAAGGGGTGCTGAGGTCAAGTCAACTGAATATGGTTTTTGTTGCCTCAGTATTAGCCGCGTGTATGACGTTCACGGTTTAATTCTAGTTTACCTTTCAGGTGTGGCCATAAACCCAAGGAACTACTCGAGATCGGAGCTGCAGCGTATAACAAGACGGTACACCCTGGAGCTGGCAAAGAAAAATTATATTGGTACGTACCTACATAAAACTATTATTAGGTATACTTTGTTTTTTAAAGTAATCGAATGATGTGACGAGCTAGTCGTTCGCCTGGTGTTAAGTGACACGGCCGCCCATATCAGATTGCAGTGTCACTCGGAACTAGTCGGAACTCTAAATTAGTTTCGCGTGACACTGCGCACTGCGCACGTCATCACACAGTCTAGAAAAGTTTTCTAGACTGTGAGATCAGTTTTTAAAGTCTCATTTGCCCAGTAATTTCACTAGCCACAATGCCCTTCAAACCGGAACACAATAGTGCTTGCACACTGCTGCTTGGCGGTAGAATAACTGACAAAGCGGTGGTACCTACCTAGACGAACTTTGCAGAAAAGTCCTACCACCTAGTATTTGGTATACTAATACCATATTGCCCACTATGTAAGTCTTTACGTTTGGTGAGCGTCGTAAATTGTAATATTACTGTAACGTTGTGGCTAGCATAGAACACTAAATAAATAATATTTACTAACTATTTCTACAAAAACTAAATCCTACATAAATATAATCTAACACTTATATTCTAATAACTAGCTTTTACCCGCGGCTTCGCACGCTTGTATTGTGTTATTTCTACGTTTAGGTACTCTAATAATAGATCATGCATTTTCTATATACCAAACAACAAATCCACTAAATCTTTTCGGAGCTGAGCACGTATTAGCACACGTGTAAAATGCATTTACCTATACGACGCGTACATAGTTAATTTTGTTAATACTATTTAGAAATTACAAATACTTAAGTACACCACTGTAAAAGGAGTCGACATTTATATGTTCACTATTTTCCACGTTGTCTCATTTCACTGCACTTTGAACATAGTGGAGGGAGTGAGGAAATAAAATGTGTACAAAGCTCAAATCAGAATCGCTTTTGCAAAGAATGTTTCATTTTTAGGGTTCCGTAACAGTTTTGAAATAAAGAAACCCTTTGTGGCGAAGTTGGGCATGACATGACAAGTACGTCTCCACACTATCATGCCTGCCTAAGGTTCCATTATAGGTTAGGTGTAATGTACATCATCATCATTCATCATTAACAGCCTGAAGACGTCCACTGCTGAACATAGGCCTCCCCCAGAGCACGCCACCTTGAGTGGCTGCTCGCCTCCTGCATCCATCGGCTCCCCGCGGCTTTCTCCAGGTCGTCGGTCCACCGAGTGGGGGGCCGGCCTACGCTGCGTCTTCCGGTTCGTGGTCGCCACTCGAGAACCTTTCTTCCCCATCGGTTGTCAGTTCTACGAGCGATGTGGCCTGCCCATTGCCACTTCAACTTACTAACTCTAAGAGCTATAATAATTATATAGTTGTAATGTACGCCACAAATGAAATGTTACAGAGCATCATTGAAAGGAATAGATGAAACAGTTCTTATTTTTACTTATTAGGTGAGAGTCGCCTTTGATTCCATGAAAACACCGAGAGCCACAGCTAAGTGGTAGGATCCTCTCACCAACGAGTGAAGTCATTATCAGATGCGAACTTACTTCTCCTCACCTTAAACCTTCAGGACCCGAAGGTCCCGAAGGAGGGTCCACCAGCCTTCCCCATTTGACCCGCCCTTACCACCGTGCAAAACTCTTTCTAATTCCTCTTTTCTTTTTTTTCTTTTTTTTTCTTATATTTTGGCTCCACACAGTGTATTTAGCCAGTGTCAAGTATTGTAGTTTTTCATTATGAAATATTTCATGTTAAGTCAAGTCTTAGTCACAGTCAGTCAGGGTAGTCATAGTCCAGTCTAAGTCAGGTAGTCATAATCCAGTCTAAGTCATGTCCTAGTAAAGTAGTGGCAACATTACTAGAGGCTTCTATGGAATTTTGGAAGCAACACAAAAAACCACGTTTCACTACATTATATCACTTGCCAATACTTATACTCGTATATCAGCACTTAATGCGTAAAATGCCACTAATTTAAAACATTAACACTAGAAAAAGCATAAGTTTTGTGAAATAATACAATGCAACGACGTGAACTTTTTCACGTTCCCGCCAAAACCCCCTAATTCCTCTTTATTTCCCTTTCAATAAGACTCACATCAAAAGTTAAACTCTCATCACAAGTTAACTCTTTGATCACAAGTAATCTTAGTTCTTAGGTCTAGTTTAGTTTAGTATACTTATTATTATATGTTGCCTAAGTTTTTAAATAAATCGTGTTATAAGTTTGGAATATAAAAAGTAATCTTTGAACCACTTACCCAGTCTAGCCAGGATTATTAACAATTACCTCTCATAATTGTTTCGTTGAGGTTATTCATTGCTACACCAAATTTTCTTAATATCGTTTTACTTCATACTCTCTTCGCTATCTTTTTCTAAATAAAACCAAGGCAAGGCACCACTCCCGCCTTTTTTCTCTCATACAATACAATGTTACCAGCACAGATAACCTAAAACTTGGAATCGATTCACTTACTTACCTCTCGATTAAAATCGTATTCGCGACACCCTTAATTCGGGTTTTATTTTTAGTGTTTTGTTTTATCTAATGAACAACTTTTATCTGATGATTGAAAAATCACGCCTTATAGTATCATACCTACTAATATTACTCTTTGGTCTTATACATTCTTCACAGAGACTTTTTTCTTTAATCTGTGCCTCCAGATAAACATGTAGCACCACAGACCTGTGTGTGTGGCACAGAGTGTAGTCAATGGTTTTTTGCTCTAGTCTGTGACATATCGTAACTAACCGTAAGTAGCCAAAAAAAAACACCAATCGGCCATGTTGTTTAAAACTCCGATTCGTTTCGTAATGAAATCTTAATAATTCTCATAAAAAAAAATTAACGATATTTCAATTTTAATGTATCCTATGTTAAGCGCCGGCTATTTCTAAGCATATTAGTGAAAACCGCATGAAAATCCATTCAGTATTTTAGGAGTTCAGTCATAACAAACAAACAAACAAACAAACAAACAAACAAACAAACAAACAGACAAAGTGTTTAAAAAGTGGCTTAACGTGATCAGCGGCTAATTTTAAGCCAACCTGTGTCATTTTTTTCTTGATATCTTGCAATTACAGATTTTTTTATCTCTACAGTTTTATTATATGTATAGAAGCGGAACCCGTGCCGCGTCGTGTTTTAAGTGCGCTCGAGATATGGTTTCGTGCATCGCTGCCTGCGCTTGAGCGGTCAGCGCGGATCCCTAAACGCAAAAACCTGTTTCGGAAAGAAATCACGAGCCCAGTCTAGCTGGCGCATCGGCAGAACGCATTTTGCTACTTCAGAGCGCGGTCATGCCGCTCTGCTGACTAAAATTTAACATAAAAATGACGTTTTAGTGTTGGGAATCCCTCTAGGGTGAGTTACCAATCTAATAACTTTGCTAATCGTGTTTTCTGCGCCTATTTCAACTGTAAAGCTGTTCTGCCTCGCTTAAAACTTCACCCGGCCTACCTAGTTATTTAGTTATTCCTTCTACTGCTAGTCACTGGACGATGCTTGTACTCGCGCAACCTTTTAGATGTGGCTTGGCAGAACGGTGGTAGCCTATATGGAATGAGCTTAACACCCGGCTCTCTTCCAGGATTCTTCCCTACCCTAACGAAGTACCCCTTGAGGACTACTACTACGCCTACCTGTGCGTGTAGCCTCGACGATCGGCAGGCCTACCTACGCGGGTACCTAATCTACCCCCCGCGACTTGGAAGCCATCCACATCTGGAACACGGAGGAAGAACGGGCCGTACCCTATTAGACGGCGAGTGCGAGGCCAGTGACTTCTTTCCTCAATAAAGTGCCGAGTGCGGCTGTGCAACATACAAGGCTACTTTTATTTCCCACCCCTGACCTACCTATCTGTGGTAGTGCCGCTTCCCGGCAAACGCCGCATTACGTCCAACGTGCGTTGTCAGCTCATTTATAAAACGTCTGCAAAGGCTCGAAACTGATCTTTGATAAACTTAACATTGCCGTTGAATTCACGCCAATTTCGTACCTATCTGTATCGTTAGTTTCAATAAATGAACACTTGTATTAAATACAGATTATATTGTCCAGCACTTTACAATAATTAATATTTGTTAGTACCTACTAGAGGCGCGTCTAAGCTCAGTGTGTTTGTGAGCCCCCCTCTTGGTAATGCCCTGGCATCCGCACCGATTGCTAACAGTATAGAAAATGGCGAAAACTCGCTTCGACTTTGAATCGATGAAGTCGAAAAGTACCCAGAATTTCAAATTTCACCGAAAAATGCGGGCTCGAGCATATTTTATTAAAAATCTATGAAAGAAAAGCAAAATGTTGTTTCGTTTTGCGTATACTAGTGCACACCGCGGTGTGAGCCGCATTTTTCCCGCGCAAGCTCTTAATTTTCTGGGACAAAAAGTACCCTGTTTTGATCTCGGTAGCATCAGCAATATGTGTGCACCCCCTTTTTAAAAAGATATTTATTTTTATTTTTATCATGATTTGTACACAATTATGATTTGGTTCGTTCCAGGCGCGGGGATAGATGTGCCAGCGCCAGATGTCAACACTTCCGGCCGAGAGATGTCCTGGATCGTCGATACTTACGTCAAAACTTTAGGTAATTTTGTATCTTTATTGCTAAAATCGAACACCTCAATTTTTAATGTAAGCTAAAGGTGATAAAAATTTCAAACTAGAAAATGTCCCAAAACCCAAAAGCATTCGTATTTCTCGAAAGATGCGTATTATAATATTTATAAACCTCGTAAATGTAAGTAGGTACATAGCATGCGGTAATGTACCACCAGGGTACCAGGACATAAACGCGGCGGCATGCGTGACCGGCAAGCCCATCAACGGCGGCGGCATCCACGGCCGCGTGGAGGCCACCGGCCGCGGGGTCTTCCTCACCATCAACACCTTCATGCACGACCCTTACTGGATGGACATGGTCGGCCTCAAGCCTGGACTTAAGGTACTGTAGGGTGGACTGACGGAATACCGTGCTGGACTGACGGTGTGTCGTGCTCGACTGACGGTATGTCGTGGTGGACTGATGGTATGTCGTGCTGGACTGACAGTATGTCGTGCTGGACTGACGGTATTTCGGGCTGCAATGACGGTATGTCGTGCTGGACTGACGGTATTTCGTGCTGGTCTGACGGTATGTCATGCTGGACTATGGTATGTCGTGGTGAACTGACGGTATTTCGTGCTGCAATGACGGTCTGTCGTGCTACAATGACGGTATATCGTGCTGGACTGACGGTATTTCGTGACTCAATGACGGCATGTCGTGCTACAATGACAGTATGTCATGCTACAATGACGATATGTCGTGCTACAATGACGATATGTCGTGCTGGACTGACGGTATTTCGTGGTGGAATGACGGTATGTCGTGCGGGACTGACGGTATGTCGTGCTGGACTGACGGTATGTCGTGCTGGACTGACGGTATGTCGTGCTGGACTGACGGTATGTCGTGCTAGACGACAGTATACCATGGTGGACTTAGGGATCACATCACAGCCTGAAGGAAGACGTCCACTGCTGAACATAGGCCTTCCCATAAAACACCACTATGGTCGCTTATCATAGAGGGAGATTGCCATAATCACCACGCTTGGCTCGCAGAAGATTTTATTGTACCTAGGAGAATGCTATTGCCCTCTAGATAGTGTTGTCGTGGTGCAATTTAGGTATGCCGTGTTGGACTTAGATGTGCCATAATGTAATCGGGTATCTGGTGTAGGCCTATGTTCTCTGTGGGAGGCCTATGTTCAGCAGTGGACGTCTTCAGGATGATAGATAGATAGAAAATTCTTTATTGCACAAACAACAATAGTAGGTACATAGGCGAACTTAATGCTATAGAGCATTATCTTCCAGTTAACCCCGGTGATGATGATGATGACTATGTATCTGAACTAACTTGCAGGGCAAGACCGCCATAATCGAAGGGTTTGGTAACGTGGGCAGCTACGCCTCCATATATCTAGAAGAGCAGGGAGTTAAAATCATCGGAGTAGTCGAGATCGATGTCAGCCTCTCCAACCCTGATGGGATTAACTCTGTGGTAAGTTGGACGACTAGCGAATTATCATGAATAATTATGGGTTCCGTCCATGGAGCACGTGCTGCTGCACTGCGAAGCCACGGAAGATGCAAGGATTAAAACGGGTCTACGAGCTGAGATGTCGGAACCCGCCAATCACAAGAATCGCTCATCATCATCGGCATGCTTGGGCTCATCCGTATTGACTGCTTTGTCATTATCACCACCATCATCATCACTGGAACAGTTATGTCAGCGACCCAAGGCTGTGCTCCGATATTTCAAGGAGTTAGGTTGGCTAGGGTAACTGAGCTGGCAGGGGGAAATGCACAATACGGGGTGTATTGCGAGACGTCAGTGCAGGCCTTTATCACCCCCACTCAGAATAAGAATAAGAATATGGGTTCCGTTGGTTATAAGATTGTGACTTTGATTTCATGTGCTAACTGGAGACCTATATATCATGGCATCACGCGACATTATATTTATTTTTTGTATTTACCTTTTTTGTCGTTTATGTCGATGTTGTGCGATGACTTGAATAATACTTTCTTTTGTGCGACTTTGGAGAGTACGGCTCTGTGATCTGATGCATCCTTATACGTTTTACTTTTTTGCGTCCATTACTGAACAGTCTCCCCAATTGGGTGAGGCGGAATTTGTCATAACCACCGCGCTTTGCAGGCGGCTTGGTTATCGCAGTACATAGTATAATGGAGACCGTGGAGAATGCTGCTACCCATTCCCTGGATATTCCCCCTTAGCCGGCTCTTAGGGGAAGTGATGGGGTGGTCCTATTTTTACGCCGGGATCACATGGCAATTGCTTAAATGGCATTCACTCTTTATTTTGCTACAGTCTAATACTGCATTATGAGCGGCTTTAACACCCGGCGAAAAACACAAGCTCGTCGCGTCATTTTTTTACATAAAAACACAAAGCTAATTTTTTAAATTGTTTTATTAGGGTTCCATACCCAAAGGGTAAAACAGGTATTACTAAGGCTCCGCTGTTCTGCCTGTCTGTCTGTCTGTCTGTCTGCCAGTCTGTCACCAGGCTGTATCTCATGAACCGTGATAGTTAGACAGTTGAAATTTTCACAGATGATGTATTTCTGTTGCCGCTATAACAACAACTACTAAAAAACAGAAAAAATAAATATTTAAGGGGGCTCCCATACAACATACGTGATTATTTTTGCCGTTTTTATAGATAATGGTACGGAACCCTTTGTGCGCGATGCCGACTCGTACTTGGTCGGTTATATTACCATATCCCGAAAGATATACATCCAATGCGGCATCCTACCATGCGCCCATTACTTACCTACTTAAAAGACCCAGACTATCCTACCACAAACAGATACTGTAGCTTTAGATAGTTCAACTTTGTTTTAGTTCAATGTAGGTTTGAATTTTTTTTATTTGATATCATAGGAGTTACAAGAGTACAAACGCAAGAACAAGGGCAGAGTGAAGGGGTTCTCGGGAGCCAAGGAGGTTGGCAAGGAGATGATGTACGAGCCCTGCGATATACTTGTCATGGCGGCCATGGAGAAGTCGGTCACTTCGGAGAATGCAGACAAACTCAAGTGCAAGGTTACATTTATATAATATTTATTACTACCTTCTACTTTTCCGATATTTATAGCAGTATCGCCCGCTTAGCGTGATCTACAGATTAATTAAGACATGTTAAGGTTTTCTTAATTGACTCCAAAACATGGTGGATCGATTTTACGTGATTTTTGTTTTGTTTGGTAGAAGAACCTTGTGTGTTGTCCCATGTAATTTTTGTGAAGATCTTATAATATAGACAACGGAACTCATCCTTTTTAACAGTATTATACAGTAGTATACAGTTTTAGTTTGTAACAGATCCATTATAAAACAAATTAAATCACGACCGGGATTTCAAATGGCATTCTTTGGTAACCCCCTCACTCGCCGCCAAGAATGTGACAGTATGCTGGACATTCTCCACAAACCTACAAATGTCAGTCGAATACGTTTCATATAACAAAATCTACGTGACTGATGATTGTTAGTCATATCATCGTTGGCATATTTTTGATCTACGCTCAACTTACAGCCCGCTCATTTTGCTGCGCCATCTAGCTTTAAAACGATTTTTGGCATATTTCTGATCTACGCTGTTTTCTTAGTATATTGGCATTCCTCTCCTTCTTGTTTCATGGTCTTATTTCCTGACAATTGTAGGATTATTGTGATTTGTCGCTTTATGAAATAGGGGCCAGGTCAGATAAGAGCTTCTACTAGTTCATTCATTTTGAGCTGAGACCACAGTTTGCTGCAGCTCTGTAACTTCTTTAAACCTAGGCTTTCCCCACGGGGAGGCAATGGATGCAAGATGCGAGCAGTTGCTCAAGTTGGCGCTCTGTGGGGGAGGCCTATGTTCAGCTGTGGATGTTTTTAGGCTTTTGATGATGATCTATTTCCCCGTAGTAGGTAAGCTAGTACGGTTGTAACTTCCCTACAGCTACTCTTCTCGGTCCTCTACTTCCGGCAACGGCACAAGGCGAGGCTGCCGCCCCTTGAGTTATTTGTTTCGGTGCTTCCCATTTTGCCTCCCGTCCATTGATGTTGTAAAGATCGGTAGAGACCACTGATCTTTATTATACAAGTATGCGGATAGGCGATATCGAAAAAGTTTCTTGTGCCGATTTGAAGCGCCACTCCGAGCGTCCTGGGGAATATAATTTGAAAGTCCATCGCGTTGATTGGTTGGTTTAATTAGTTCCGAGGACGCTCACGATGGCACTCTTAGCAATCAGCGCCCCAGCTTATAATAGAGGTCAGTGGTGACCAACGGCATTAGGTCGCTGTGAACACCAGAGGTGTGCCAGGTGGTAGGCGAGGGAGCGAACGGGCCGATCACGCCGTCCGGCGACGCCAAGCTGCGCGCGCGCGGCGTGCTGGTGCTGCCGGACCTGCTGGCCAACGCGGGCGGGGTCACCGTCTCCTACTTCGAGTTCCTCAAGAACCTCAACCATGTCAGCTTCGGCAAGCTCAGCATCAAGTTCTGGCGGGACTCCAACACTGCGCTGCTCGGTAAACATTCGCCAGCCTTCTAAATGTTACGTTTTAGCTATAGGTAGAAAACAAACGTACGGCCTCCTGATGGGAGAGGTCACCGTAGCCTAAGGAGATCTATCACTAATGCTTTGTTTACCTGAATATTTAACCTTTCAGCCGTGATACTATGAATGATGCTGGACATGCCTCATAATCATAATCATAGGAGTATTTCACAGTAATATTTGAAGCAATCCAAGATCACTATATATGTTACTACGTAACCCAAATGTGGTGATATTCTTGTGAAACGCAAGGCGTGCACAAAGTGGTGGAAACTTTACTGCTTTACTTTTTACTAGGTGGTAGAACTTTTCTGCAAAGTTCGTCTAGGTAGGTATCACCGCTTTGCCAGTTATTCTGCCGCCAAGCAGCAGTGTGCAAGCACTACTGTGTTCCGGTTTGAAGGGCATTGTAGCTAGTGAAATTACTGGGCAAATGAGACTTAAGAACTGATCTCACAGTCTATAAATCTTTTTTAGACTGTGATATCTCAGGATGACGTGCGCAGTACGCAGTGTCACGCGAAACTTTAATTTAGATTTCCGAGTGACACTGCAATCTGTAAATGAGCTCGTCACGTCATTCGTTTACATAAAAAAAAACTGATTCCAACAGTGAGTAAGCGCTACCGAGAACATTTGTGTTTCCAGATTCTGTGGAAACATCCCTGAAGAAGGCGAACGTGTCGGCCAAGATCGAGCCGACGGCGGTGTTCCAGTCCATGATAGAGGGCGCCAGCGAGAAGCAACTTGTCAACTCTGGCTTGGAGTACTCCATGGCTAAAGCGTGTCAGGTGAAACTCGTGACACAAACCACAAAATATCCGTCTATTCTCAGTAGTTTAATTAACAGTTGTGAACTACTGAGATTTTTTATTCACACTAGTTCAAAATCAGATAATCAGAATCAGTACTCGCAAAAAGTACATCATGAAAACGTCCAATGCTGATATTGACCGAAGATAATTCTATTGCCCATTCTCTGGTTATTCCATCGACTACTGAATCGTTGCAAAAAGTCGCCGTAGGCGATCTCCCTCCGTTCAAGTGTTTTTCCTTTCTATGAAAACTTGTTCTGATTTGATATTTTTAGTGCTTGCCTTAATTAATGTCTTAAAATGTTTCCAGAATGTGAACACAGCCGCGAAGGCCCACAAGCTAGGCTTGGACATGCGAACGGCCGCCTACATCACTTCCATATCCAAGATATTCGTCACGTACGACGAACAAGGGCTCGCCTTCTGACCGCTACTGATGGACATTCTCATCCAACATGTTACTTTGGATTATTTGTAACTAGTCGCCTTGTGATCGCGCTGACGAATGTGTCAAAGTCTTTTTCAGTGTTCATGAATGACGTAACGAGCTAGTCGTTAGCCTGATGTTAACGGTCACGGCTGCCCATAATCCTGAGACTTCACACTGTCTAGTTATATGATATAGACCGTGTGATCAGATCATAGTCTCATTTGCCCAGTAGTTTCACCAGCTACAATGCTCTTCAAACTGGAACACAGTAGTGCTCGCACACTACTGCTTGGCAGAAGAATGACTGGCAAAGCGGTGGCCTACCTAGATAGAAAAGTCCTGGCACCTATAGTTAAATTACGAAGTGAATGGTAGCAGTATTACAGGATTATAACATGTTTTGTAAATAAACGTGTAATTGAAAATAACGTATTTTATTTTTAACCATGATAACAGGTAAATACTTACAACAGTTTATAAATAACCCCTTTATATTTTAGGATGTTTAGTTTTACGGTAGAATTAGGAGCTCTCTGTCAACATGCCCGGTCTCAAAAATTGTCTGGTGTTAATTTTTGGCTTGGCTATTCATAATTCGTCAAATCATCTGGAATAAATAATAACGATAAGACTAAAATTGATAATTACCGAAGAGACTTCCAACACTAATATTTAAAAATGTGTCTGGACTCATACCTACTTAATAGAAATGAGAATAGCAAATAACTGCAAAATGTGAACGTTTTTAGTTCATATCGCTTGATTCGATTGCTATACAAAAGCCATTTTTGCGTCAGTAAAAGTAACCGTTATCAAGATAATATGCCACAAATATTCGTAGTTCGTAAGTCAGACAAAGCATGAGAACCAGACAAGCTGATAAGTGCCCTCGTTTGGAATAGTGCTATCTCTTGATTATTTTGCGAAAGTCCACAACGATCATTCCTTGTTTTTAAACAAAATGTTGTTCTCTTTTGAACCAATTTGATGCCAACCATTTAGAGTTAACTTTTCGTCTCCTCATTATCAAATATGACCTTCCTCGTGGATATGCATTTCAAAACAATTTGGCTGCAAAGAACAACCCAGTAATTGACGATAGGCACTTTTTCTTGAATACTTATCTAAGTCTACGTCCGAGCATGTTCCCGGTTCTGCTTGAACCAAGCCACGGTGTCCTGTATGGCAGCATCGAAGGGTGTGAACTGGAACTCCGGGTACAAGGAGCGCAGCTTGTTGTTGGAAGCCGTCTTCTTGTGCTGTCCGTCGGCCTTGGTCGTGTCGTACACCAGCTCGCCGGTGTAACCGTGCGCTTGCGCGATCTTCTCCGCGACGTAGCTTATTGGGACTTCGTCTTTTTCGTCCACTGGAATGGGAATAGCAATTTTAGTGTTGGGTTGTACGAAAGTATGTACCTATGTATAAGTACATTTTTTAAGTAAATGAATGACGTGACGAGCTAGTCGTTCGCCTGAGTTAAGCGTCACGGCTGCCCATACCACATTGCAGTTACATTATGAGATTTACCAACATTTTGGCCTTTGGAAAGTTGGTGCTCATAACGAAATATAATTTATGGGTCGAAATAACTATTCACATTTTCTCAAATAGTAGAGACAACTAAAACATTTTTTTTTATTATACTATACATAATTTGAGCAGCAGCTCAATCTAGCGCAGGGGACGTCTTCAGGCTATTGATGATGATGATGATGATGACATGCACTGTTAATTTTTAAAAAACAATTAAAATCACCAATTTTAATAAAATTCCTATGGAACCAAAAAGTATATTAATTTCTATAAATAAGTCCTTTCAAATAAAAATATAATTTTTCTAATCGATTTATAAATAAATAACGGAGATATGGAGTAACAAACATAAAAAAAGTTAAAAAATACAATCGATTTGAGAACCTCCGCGGTTTATGAAGTCGGTTGAAAATGGTACAATGCAACCAATTATTTATCCATTAATCCTTTTCCCTTTCGCTTCCCTCTTCGCATGATCAGATTTAGGACGTAGTGCAACTAATAAACCCGTGCGAAGCCGGGGCGGGTCAACTAAGTAGAGTGCGGTTGGCGTAGTAACAGAACTGACCTCCCCCGGCGTGGGAGGAGGTCAGGCGCCTGCGAAAGCAGGCGCGGGCCGCCCTGTTGCGGCGGTGGACGGAGGACTTGGCTCCACCGGTGCCTGGACAGAGGACGGTGGAGGCCATCCGCCCGGTCCTCCGGGAGTGGGTGCGGCGGCCATTCGGGTCGCTAACCTTCCGATTGGTGCAGGTGCAGGTGCTTTCCGGACATGGATGTTTCGGAAAGTACCTGCACCAGATCGCGAGACGGGAGGCGACCCCGGCCTGCCACGAATGTGGGGCGCCGGAGGATACGGCGCCCCACACGCTGGAGGTGTGCGCTGCTTGGGATTCTGAGCGGCGCACGCTTTCAGCGGTCGTTGGCCGGGATCTCTCGTTGCCGAGCGTGGTGAACGCCATGCTCGGCAGCGAGAGAGCGTGGCAGGCCTTGGTCTCCTTCTGCGAGGCGGTAATGACGCAGAAGGAGGCCGCGGAGCGGGTCAGGGAGGATGATCCCAACTCTGACCGGCTCCGGCGCAGACGGACCGGGGGACGGAGGAGGCGTTTTGCGCGCCTTCTCCATCCTCCGTAGTGGGGTCGGTGGCGGATAGTCGGGGGACTCTCCGCCACACCCACACGGCCCCACACGTCTGGTGGGTAACCGAGGTGTAAGGTTGCCCACCCAATGGCGCAGAGGCCCGAAAGGGCCTACCGTCGGGGCGGGATAGTGAATGCTATCGCGACCCTATCTCGCCCCATCCCGGCGGCGGACGGATCACGGGGGGGTTTTAGTGGGTTCGAGTCCCACATACCCCCTGCCACCACCCCCGTGGTGGCAGGGAAGTGCGAGGGCATTTCCCCCCCTCAAAAAAAAAAAAAAAAAGTAACAGAACTGACCTGACAGTATGATAGGATCGATGGAGGCATAGTTCCGCAGCGCCCACACGAACAGCCTGCCCAGGTCCAGCGAGTATATGAACTGGCGGAGGGGCTTGCCGCTACCCAGCACTGTGAACGTTGCAGCCCCTGGGTAACAAGCAAACATACAGAAACAGTAACAAACACTTTATGTCATATTATTTATTTATTTATAAAAACGATAGTAAGCTTACAGTCAAACACCAAAACGCTACCTATCTTAAACAATGCGTATAAAATAACTTAAACTCGCAGATAATTTTTGCTACCCTATCATTGAATATGCCGACATGCTGGAACTTGTGCGTAAATAGATTGAGCATAGACAACGCTCTATTTGTAGGCGCGTTGTTGGCATGGCAAGTGCGTAGCGCGGGACATGAGGACACCTGGTGCCGGCGACGGCTCCCGGTACGAGTGTAACTATTTTTATATTATAAAGTCAAAAGGGTCTTTTGGAGCATAAAAATATATCATAAAATAATTGATCATCATCATCATCATCAGCCTGAAGACGTCCACTGCTGAACAAAGGCCTCCCCCAAAGAGCGCCACTTTAAGCGGCTGCTTGCCTCTTGCATCCATCGGCTCCCCGCGGAAATAACTAACGCGGAATAATTGAAACTTTTTTCATAAATTTTTGTGCGCGAAGAGACCCGTTTTGACTTTATAATTAAGTTTAAAAAGTGTTATAACATTTTATGTGTATGTGCAAGAGTGATTATTTGATACCACACGGCATAAATTTCGCAATTAAGAGTTTGTTATGATTTCAACAATAATCTTGGATAACAAAGTTTTAATGAATGAGAGAAGCGATCTGCAAATCTGCGGAGGGCAGTCAAGTCCATCGTAAGGATATATTTATGGTGTGGTCCGAAACAAACATAAAACGATATTATCACATGAAAGTGTGGTCCGAAGCAGCGTTATGCGACAACAACAGACAGTGTAGCGCCATGAATCGGCATTATACTTGCGCCATATTGGACTGGCAGAGCTTTGGTCCAGCATGAAGTCACTGACGCAAACCTCAAATTGACTTGCATAGGTAATTTGCGCGAAAATTTGGGATTTTTGTAGTTGTGTGTTTGTGAATATTTGATGGCGTAATATAAGTCACGTCAAGTTGTGATCATTATTAAATGGGGAGATATAAAATCTTCCTCACAAGGTTACGTTGCTGATATGACAGTTGACACCAAAACAGAAGTTCGATTAAATCACGCTGACATTTCATTTCAGACTAAGACACCGTGAGCATTAAAATGTTAATTCGGACTGCACCAATAGATATGGCTATATAGTCCGTTTACCTGTCTGCATGGCGTCATCCATCCTGCGTACGAGCGCGGGTATAACATGCGAGGCGCCCACCGCGAAGTTGTCGTGTGGACCGAACACATTGCACGGGACCACCGATGTGAAGCAGCAGCCGTACTGGCTCTCGCTGTAACCCCTGCGCCCACAAGTGGACTATGTTACCCAGCATGACCACATATCAACAGCCGGACGACATCCACTGCTGAACACAGGCCTCCCCCATAAAACGCCACCTTTGGACGTTTATCATAGGAGGTTGCCAGAATCACCACGCTTGGCAGGGGGCTTGGTGATCGCAGATTTTAATGTACCTCAGAGAATGCTGCTGCCCATTCCCTGGCATTCCTTAGCCGGCTGTTACGGCACCCACGGGAAAAGATGGGGTGGTCCTATTTTCACGCCGCCGGGACCACACGGCCAATGGGACATACACACGTTTATTATTACATCGGGGAGAAATTTGTTTTTTGTTCGATAGGGCTCAATTCAGACAGAGCAGCAAAATGCTCGAGCAGTTTTTTAGTGCTATATGAATATCAACCTTAATCTATTTAGACAAAGCTGAAAATAGTATGCAACGTTAAAATAGGTAAGATTTTAATGTTGCGTACTGTTTTCAGCTTTGTTTAAATGGAATAAGGTTTATATTCCAATAGCACTTAAAAACTGCTCGAGCATTTTGCCGCTCTGTAGATTGTACGGAAAAGGATGGATTTTTGGAATCACCTGGAACCAACGTCGTGGCTATCCTCACTAACACAACAGCTGCTCTAAGCACGGACGGTACCTACACAAAATTGTCTTTCCCCGTTTTATGTCATTTTCTTCATACTTGCTTACTAGTCAAATGGAGTGAAACGGGGGAAAGACAATTTTGTCTACCGTCCGTGCTAAAGCAGCAAGATGGTCCGAACACATCTTTTTGCGGCACCCTGTGTTTTGTTGTTTTAGTCATTTAAACATCCGTGTTTCCGTGGTACTTTTCGATTATCCGGGAAAAAGTATCCTATGTGTATACCCCTCTTGCTCTGTAAGGAACAAATAGCTCAAACACGCAGTGACGTCACACCTCAAAGCAGCTTCACAGAACCGCCATACAATCTGTCTAGCGAGATAACAACAGGGGACTGACCTGTTCAGTACGTCGATCATCCTTTTAGCGTAGCTGTATCCGAAGTTTGATGAATGTGGAGGGCCATTGTGTACCTGAAAATGCAAATGAAAATAATGTTAGTGTCGTTGTACATTTCATTCCGGTTTTAATATCAAGAGCTATGAGGATAATAATTTAATATGATACGTCCATGGCTATACACCAGGGGTGCCAAACTTTTTAAGTAAGCGGGCTACATTGTGATTCAAAATAACCCAGCGGTCTACCGATACCGCCAGCAATATTAAACTGTAACCAGGCTAAATATGTACATTAAATATTTTTTGGGGGGTGAGATGATAAAAATGAGATCCTGAAGTATAATTGATAGACCTTGCTACATAATGTCAGGTTTGTTTTCTTTATCGGGTCAGTCGATTGGTAAAATTCTCATTATTTAGTTATTTGGGAAATATGTAACCGAGCGCATAACTTGACAGTTAGACATCGCTCGCGACCGAGTTCCGGATAATAAATAATGAAGCGAAACGTTTCGTGCAAATGAAGGAATGCCTAGCATAATAGAAAGCAGTGCCGTGTTATCATGCATCGTGCTATTCGGTGGTAAAAAACGGCATTTGTGTACCTTGTAAAAGACCGTTTCGTTTATCAACAAAAAGCAAATTCCTTAATATAGCAGCTAGCGTTCAGAGTATTTTCAGCACACCTGCTCGTAAAGTGGTTATTATTACACCGCTTTTAGGATCATAATCTAAGATATTAGCACAAAATAGAAATGTTATTACGCACGCGTGCTTTTTACTTTATATTAGCGCTCTAGTGTTTTATGATAATATCCCGATTCAATTATGTTTGTATCTCACTAAACACACTGTATCGTTTGTTCGCATATAGATTCGGCCACCGCTGCGGTCACTACTCTGATGGGTGACCCCTACAGCAAAAATTGGTATTTACAACTGAGCGCTACCCTGCTCCGGAGGGCACGTTAAGCTGTCGGTCCCGACTGTTGTCGTAAGACAATAGTCGTTAAGCCAAGTCAGAAGCCCTTGGGCGGTCTAAAAATTCTGACACCAGGGCTGACCACTTGCCTACACGAGAAGAAGTGTGAGAATATACACTTACCATAGTTTCATCGATCGGATACGTAGTGTTGTCGGGGAAGATGCATGTGGAGAGACACGATACAACTTTCTTCACGTTGTACTTGTAGCTCGCATGCAGAACGTTGTCGTTTATCGCCATGTTTTCTCGCTGCAATTTATTGAGAAAGTACAAATAAATAATAAATATATATGGACATTTCACACAGCGCCATCTAGCCCCATAAACTAAGCATAGCTTGTACTATGGGCGCCAAATAACTAATAGAAATACTTAGATACTTTTTTGTTTGTAAATACATACATAGAATACAATATAACACCCAGACACAACAAATATCAATGTTCATCACACAAATGTTTGTCCTGGGTGGGAATCGAACCCACAACCTATCAGAAGGCAGAGCTACTACCAACTAAGCTAACAGGCCAGTCAAAATATGTATACTACCGCGTTACTAGTTAATAAACACTGCAGCGAAGCACGACTAGCCGTTCCTAAACCAATCTGTAAAGTTAAGCAACATTCGCTGCGGTCACTACTTTGGTGACCGCTACAAAAGGCGGTGTTTACATCTGAGAACCACAGCGCTTCGGAGGGCACGTAAAACCGTCAGTCCCGGCTGTTGTCGTAAGACTAGTCACTGCAACTTAAATTGTCATTTGCATAACGCTGCAGTGACAGCCAGTCCGCTCTGTCGGGGTTGTCTGCAGGAGAACGAGACTGTGGAGCATGTGTTGTTCTACTGCGAGGCCACGTAAGAAATAAGACTTAAAACCGGAATGCATGAAAGAGCGCAAAAACTTAGCACCCACTCATCATCGTCAACATCTGCGACACCAACACTGGAGCACGTGTGCCAGCACGCCAAAGCTGCGCTCCTGGGCTGGCTTGGGTAATTGCTGGCGGGGGAAATGCACAATACAACACAAGCGGGATGTCAGTGCATGCCTTACCACCCCCACCTCAAATTAGAATTAAAAGACTAGTCGTTAGGGACGGCAATAGAAGGAAGGCAGGCGAAGCCTATTCATTCATCCTTTTCCCCTATCTTTTTCTGTTTTCCTTCCCTCTTCCCATGAACACGGTTAGGACAGGTTAGGTGAAGCCGGGCCAGGTCAGCTAGTGATAATAATAATATTGATAAAGTCATGGCATGACTATCATGTACACATAAAATTTATTTTCATAGACATAATACAAGTTTTATAAAGTGTTACAACTGTTACAAGTAACACATTTCAGATTTCATATCAAATAAGATAATGTTAATTGATTTTTTGTGTGACAACTAAGATTTTCAATTTAGATAATGTTTATGTCGCGTTTAAACATAACTACTATGGTTCAAATAATCAGTAATATCAATTTGTTTCACATAATCAGTATTATGTTATCTGGTTACCTCTACTTCCTTTATGAATAACAGTGAAACATTGTTTGTTTGCGTGGCTGTCATGCCAAAATTACTGTAAGTACATAGTATACTTGAATGAAATTTTGCTCACAGATTGCAATCGTTACCAAATGACATATACTTTAAACCAGGAAAAGTAATGAGCTCCCACACGGAAATGGGTAAACAGCAGGGTGTCTCTAGTAAAAATATATTATGTTTATGATGATGATAATAGGGGCAGAGCAGTGCAAAAAGCCACATGAAGAAATACAACATCGATCCTTCTTGCTGGGAATCGCAGGCGGAAAACCGTCCTGAATGGCGTCGAATGGTGCAGCGTAATGTAAACGCATTTGAAAGTGAAAGAAGGCGCGATCTTGATTATAAGCGAGACCAACTTATGAGTAAACCGCCTTCAAATATCCAATACCATTATGTCAACGATACTCTAACGTGCACTAAATGTGCACGTACATTTTCCGCAAAAATAGGGTATATTAGTCATATTAGAGCTAAACACCAAGACTCCTAAATTAACAGAAAAAGGTTGCCGTTGCCGAAATTGGCCTGGATGGTTATTATTATAAGGGCAGAGCATTAAGTACATACTTTAATATATTCTACCGGTTATTTACAGGCACTTAACCTTATTATAGAAGATAATAAGTGGGTACAATGTACAAGTGACATTAATTAAGTTATCAATGATGTGCACTTTATTAAAGTGGGTGCAAAAAGACTGCCATTAAATGCTTTCCCAAACATTAATTGTATTAAATTGTTTGTTGCTTTCTGAGAAGTTGACTAACCATTTATAGCAAAGACTGTTTTTTTAAATGAACAACAGGCTAAATAAGTGATCCCTTTACAGCTTTTTGCGGGATATCACATATTTCAAAATTGTGTTTTAATAACTTTATAGCAGCATACTATATTTTTTTATAACTAAATAGGCCTGCATTTGACCGCAATCTCACCTGATGGGAAGTGACGATGTGATCTACGATGGTACATGCTTGCCTAGAAGATACCTCCTATTCACCTTATATTTGCCTTTCAGTACATAACCACATTACCACACCCAAAGGCAACAGGAAGCCCTATATTTACACAGCAGTGGGATGGAACAGGCAACATCAGACAACTCACAAAGAACTCCAAGTTGTGTGCCATGTTGTGGAATAGCCCTCCCACCATTGCAGCCAAGTGGATCACATGAGTGGGCTTGTGTTTCTGAAACAATGCCTCTGTCTGGGCTTTGTCTCTGGAAACAATATGATAAACAGAAAATGTTTTAGGCCATTGTTTACTTTATCTTTAACTTCATTGAATGCAACATGTAACTTTCCCTGAACAAGACTAAACTGCATTACTTGAATACCTTAGGTATTCAAGTAATGCAGTTTAGTCTGTTTTCAGTGTTGTCTGTGTTAAGTCTTTAGTTTAGTCTTGTTATTCACATATAATTTAGTATAAATAATCTATACTTATCATCAGCCTGAAGACATCCACTGCTGAACATAGGCCTCCCCTGTAGAGTGCCACTTTGAGCGGCTGCTTGCCTCCGGCTTCCTGCAGTTCTGACTGGTAGTCCATACTTAACTCACATGAACTGCACATTATGATAGGATTAGTAATGTGGTGAGGACAGATTAGGAAATAATGTAATGTTGATTGTATAACACCTGATTACAGGTAAAATCCCAAATTAAGCCCTATTCAAACCGGCACGGTATTCGTACCGTGGTGGGTAGCTACAAACCTCAAGTCACCATCTTTGGATCCACAAAATATCCAAGTTTCTTGTCCTGCTTTCTGTTCGTCCTCCGTCTCCACAACAGTCTTTATTGCTTGTCCGACGAGTCCTGAACCTCCAGTTACCAAAATTACACAGATTTCTGCACTCATCTGAAAGATTTTTGTTCTTATTTGTAATATTGCACTACAAGACAAGCACATGACTATGTCGATGCAATGCTATACTAAATGAAACTACTAGGTACTTACCGTAACATTCAGATTTTTCCGAAAAAGAAAAGAAAAGAACCAATATTTAGATGATGAAGTTAGAAAGCTTTTACGAATTATTTAATTCCAAACCGAAAGAATTTACAGTAACCTTATTATGAACCTAATCAAAGACAGAAACCTAAATAGTAAGTTAATAAATATGTATTGAACACACTCTCGCTCTATTTGCAGAAATTC
This sequence comes from Ennomos quercinarius, assembly GCA_910589525.2. NCBI lineage: Eukaryota > Metazoa > Arthropoda > Insecta > Lepidoptera > Geometridae > Ennomos > Ennomos quercinarius. The sequence goes on from OU342496.1 coordinate 1,253,439, forward strand.
AGATAAGAAAATGTAACAATTAATTTTATTTATCTTGTCAGCAGGCAGCACAGGTGTAGGGATGTTCCGATACTAGTAAATACGAGTAAGTACTCGATACTTTTCTTTCGATACCAAGTACTTTTTAGCATCGAATCATTCTTTCGATACCTACTTGGTATCGGAAAAAAGTATTAGTATCGAATCGTATCAATGCTGCTAAGTCAAAAAAGCAATAGAATCACCAAAAATTCAATGCCAAGCAGCTTTATTTTGCCGTAATATATTTTTTCTTTAAAAAAGCATAGTATGGCATAACTTTAAGTCAAGTAGCCTAATAAGGTGATTTTTTATCTAGGGCTAAAACAACCCCATTCTTAATTTAATCAGGGTTAAATTGAATTTTAATTTAATTCCATGCGTTAAATACAGTTATAACCCACAAACACACACACTCAGTACAGTTAAGGTAGTTGTTACACTAATAAAAATAATTTAATAAAATAAAAACGAACCATTCTCGCGTCGCGATACCTACTCGGTATCGGAAAGAAAATACTCGTATCGAAAAGAAATACTTAGTATCGGAATGAAAGTACTTGTATCGAATATTGTCAAATATATATCCTAAATGCATACTAAGCCTTCAAATGTCTGATTCTTCGAGAAAATGTAGTTCAGTAAAAGAAACAACAAAATTTTGTTCCAATAAGGTATTTGTTTGATTTCGGTTTTTATAAATAATTAAAAATGTATCGATATGAGTAGGTATCGATACTTTGGTGGTATTGGAACATCCCTATACAGGTGTTGTGTTCCCACTTACAATTTTCGTTTTACCCTAAACTATTTGTGTATTACTCCGCACAGTGTGACAAAAGACCCCATTTTGTGACACCATCTTTTTACATCAAATTCGTATAGCTATTACTAATACATAAGCATAAGTAGAACTCCCGCGCTTTTTAGATGCATAGTTTTTGAGCTATGAATTTTTGAAAATCGCTTAAATTTTATCCGGAAAATCACAAAAATGTAATAATTCATAAACCATAGAAAAAATCGCATAATTGTTGGAATAAAATAGCAGCATATAAAAAAGATCTATATTTTAAAGCAATCATCAAAGTCCTAAGATCGTTTTTTTCCGAGATATCACGTTTTAAATTAAATTCGTTTTTATTTTTTTTCTCGGAAAGTCCAGCGTAGTATAAAATTATTTTTGTACCATTGGTAGCTGATAAGCTCTTCTATGTCCCCTAAAATCAGGTTGAATAGCTCTTCAGAACATTCCCCATTATAAAGGCGATAAAATATACACAAAGACCCAATATCCCTGCGAATATTGAGTAGTATTTGGGAGTAGTGGGCACTATTCGCTTTGCCTAGGGTATCCACATTAGCCGAGTTTCCCCTACAGGCCAATGTTTGTTTGCCTGTAACTTATTGAAAAGCAAACATTTTCGATTTGTAATCTCACTATTTCACGCAATATTTATGTTACTTACCCTAAAGCAAATGCATCTACTGTTGTTTTAATGCTGGTACTTATCACTTATTTTTATAACAAAATTTGTGAGTCAATTTTATTTATAAATACCTATGTGAGTATTTATTTTTGTCATGTATATATTTATGTATATTTATATTCATGTATGTACTTATTTTTATTTATTCATTTTATTATTATTGTAAGTATTGAGTTTAGTTTATATCTAGTTGCCCACCTTTCTGAAGTGGTAGCTACTTCATCTATAGTTATAAAATTATTCCTGTACTGAAACCACCGTCCTTATTGTTGTTCCTTTCGCTGTTTTCTGGGTTGTCTGGAAGAGATCGCTTTAAGCGATAAGACCGCCCATTGTGACACTTAGTTTTAAGTTTTTGTAATTGTCAATATTGTTCCTGGAATGTGGTGTTTCAATAAAGACTTTTATCTACCTATCTATCTATCTATCTATCTATCTATATCTATCTATCTATCTCACTTTTTTATATATATTTGCTTATATAATCAGAATATATTATTTACTAAAACCCATGCGCAAAAAAAATACTTTTTTTTGTTGACCAGTGTTATTCCTAATATAAAACATCTTCATAATTTCTTGGTATGATTAAAATAATGAATAACAAATAATTTCAAGTATTCAATAACATAAATTGTCACAAAACATGAAAACATTCGTATCATAAACATGATCAAAGTTGAAGCATTACTTTTACACCTATTCATTCATTTTTAGGTTCGAAAATTGGCTAGCATTTCCAGTATGGAGAGGGATGTCCACAAAGATCACTTCCATTAGCGTTAATGCCAATCGAAACCTCAAAATATATGGAGATGACTTTACTCTGCGGAAATCACTTATAACTCATAATAAGTAATAAAAATCATAATAATTCCCAAAAGAATATAGACTAAAATATTTTCTGGCTATTGTTCCGCGATGCAAAATGTAAAATAACTCTACTTGACGTATAGTACGTCTTAGTTTCAATGTCACCTTTAGCACCAGTAATACAACGTACAATTACTATGGCAACTAATATTAGAGAGATACACTCATTCATTACTTACGAGTTGAGGGAATCCCCTAAATTGGTGGTGCAATAGAATGAAGTACCCAATACATTGGATGGTGCATATATATGGTGCAAAAAATAGGACTACCATCTCATAAGGTCGATTTTACCCCAAAATAACTGTATTTACCCTAAAAAAGGGAGAAATTTCTAAAATCGGTATCACTGTGGTTTAAACCTTTCAAACCACAGAGTAGTTTAAACATAAGAAAATGCTTAGACTACCTACAAAGAAATGTCAAATTCAGTTGAGTGGACCACGTCTGTAGTAACTCCTAAGTAGTCTGTGGTGTATTCTTATTAAGTAAATTGATGTACAGTAGATCTGCGAGATAGATAAACGTTAATATTATTATCCAAAATAAAGCTAAAGTTGTCAGTCAGTATCGTGAGACACATTTCCTTTAACCTGTGGTCTATGCTTGAAACAGTGACAGTGACAGATTTTAGCAAAAGCCACAACTGGCGCCATCTATTGGGTCATACATAAAACACCATTTCTTTTTTTATTAAAACTCCTCATTCCTAGTCAGTGCCACAGAGTGCCAAGGAAGTTTTTTTATATTTTGGCTCTACGCATAGTGTATTTAGCCAGTGTTAAGTATTGTAATAGGGGATTTTCTGACAGCTGGATGGCACGTAGTTCTACATCCAAAGGTAGATGGCACTGGCGAGATATGGCTTGTTTTTTTGATGAGGTGGCTTTGCCCTCTGTCCTTTGAATATGTACGAGTAGAAGTGTAGTATATGACGTCATTCATGGACAACAAGGAGAGCGCTATACATTCGGTACTAAGCAAAAAAAAGACGAACGTAATATCTTTGGTCCTTGTCACCGTTACCGCGTTTTTTATTTGGCTTCGTTTTCATCTAAGCCAAGCAAGTTGAGAATTTTATTAAATATTGTGTTTTGTGAAATATATTTACTTGTGTGGTGATAAAAGCAATAAGTTTTTATAAAACAGTGTGTGGGCAATGGGTGGTTGCAGCATTTTAGGTTGCAAAAGCCGCACAGAGTCAAAAATTGAAGGAATAACATTTCACAAGTAAGTAGCCTTTATTTTGTCTCCTTGGGAGTCTTTATTGTGAAAAATATAAGTACATAGTAACATTTCATGTTATAAAAAGTCCTCAGCTAAACAGGAAAACCGTTAAATTAATAATTAATGGCTAAAATAACCAAACATAACCATACAATTTTATTGACAAGGTACTGCCAGATTTTGAGTTTTAATTTCCCATAGACACAGTTACCCTACATTGAGAATGTTCATTAGTCGGCAAAATCTTTTTGCTTGAGTATTGCTTATTACGTTACATAGCTCAGTAGTTTCAATAGTAGGTGCGGTGCTTAGTTGTAATTTTAGACAAAAGACAACGCCGGATTTTGTATGGAAGGTGGCTTCTTTTTTTTTCGCGCGGCCATTGATCAAACCTTGATTTTCTATTACAGTATACGGTAATAAACAAAACTTGTTTAAGAAGCATATCTCTAAACTTAGTCCAAAATGAGATATAAGAGGTAGAAGTTCATAGATATTAATTACGTTTGAAGGTTATTACCTAACTACGGCGAATCAAAAAGGAGGGTTTTGATGACCAGTATGTATTTATGTAGTGTATCTGTATGTTATTATGCATGAGTGTGTATGTATACAGGATGTTACAATTAAAGCAGTTAATTAAAATCCAACATTTTCCTGAAGTTTGCCGTAGTCATTACTTCCTAGAACTATAATGTTCAACAGTGGACGTCTTCATGGCTCTATGGTGTTCGCAAAGGATTCGTCAATTGGACAAAGCAAAATTAATGACAAAACTAAAGGTCGAAAATGGCAGTATCAGTTCATCCAAACCAGTTCTGAGAGAGATGTTTGTTCTGTGTCTGGCTGAGTGTTATATTGTATAATTGTATGTATATATTTACAAACAAAAGTATCTAAGTATTCTATCAGTGATCTGGTTCTCATAGAACAAGCTATGTATGAACGACAGCCTCTGTGATGTGGTAGTTGAGCAGGTCGGCTCATAACCTGGAGGCAGCGGTTTCGATTCCCGCAACATGGCAACTATTTGTGCACACAAAAACAAAACGAATAAAAACTCAAATATATGTTTTGTGTGTGTGTGTGTTGTGGGGCCACGGTCCTCATAGTTCCTGGGTCCCTAGATACAGCGAATACTAGTTAGGGTCCAGGATCTATGTACTATGTGATCGTTGGGCATTATACATTTATTTGTTTATTTATGTTTTTTTTAACGGGCAATGTGCCTTTGTTACTCAAGCTAACTACTACGATAATAAAAACTAAACAAAACTAGCTACACTACCTACTACAAACAGCCTGCCAACATGGCAGCATTGCCACGTTGAATTGCAATGCTGGTGCGTTGGGCCACATAAGACCCAGCATTTTGGTCACGCGTCATTTTATGCTTAGGCGGGCCCTACACGTTCAATTTTGTTGGTAAATTAAATTGACGAGTCCATTTCCGTCAATGTTTTCTCCATACTGTATTCCGATAAACATTGCGCAATACTAATCCTACATGATCAATATTACTGATCAATCAATAAAATTGATCGTTTATGTGCCGCCGTAGTTTGAGGCCAGGTGTGTGAAATGTCCACACATATTTATATTTATTAATTTCCTATTTTAACCACTTTACTCCATACCACTGCTTGACAATTCGCTCAACATGTGATACCTCCACTAAAGTTGAACCTGGCTCACAGACCTACGGACGATAGACCATGGGACCCGTGATAATCCATGATTAGTCATCGACACCCTCGAACGATGCTTTATTGTCATTTACATCACAACATAAATGATTGTTCAAGCTAGGCCGTAATGTCCTAAGATGTGGACAATGTCGTTTGTAAGTTTATATTTGTTCGAGGTAATTTTTGGAAGTTCTGATTTGATTTATGCATAAACCATACACTATTAGACAACTACATTGTTTGTGATTGATATAGGCTCGATTTTTATCAAATAAATAATAGTTGAAATGTTAGAACCAAGATATAACTAATAAAAGTGATATGTGAATATATTTTTGTCGTATCTTTTATAATTTTCTGGCTTGTGTTTAAATAGTCATTGTAGATACGCTGGTACCTAGATAATATTACCTAATAATGTTATGGCATATTACGGTAAACGGAGACAGGTAGAAGCCTGCCTCCCTTCCCTTCTTTTAATTAGTTTATTATGATTTGTAAAAATAAAATTAGTAAAGTAAAGTACTCCATAGATAGGGCTAACAAAATCGCCCATTATCTACCCAAAATTTTGGGAGACGTTCTTATTCAGGCAGCACCTTGTGTGGGAGCAAGAAACAACTAGGCGGCCACGCGAAATAGATTTCTACTCGTACATATTCAAAGCCTCTGTCATAGCCACGTCATAGCGCAGTGTCACTTTCACTTCACTCACCAGTGTGACCGTTTGTTGCCGATTTCTGCCATTTTAGCAGATTTGCGCTATACAGGGCAGTGGCTACTTAGAATTTTGACAGATTTAGTAGTTTTTATTATTTTGAAGTAAAATTCAGAAATATTGCTAAGAAATCTTAATTCATTGACTTCGATATTTGGTGGGAATCGTTGTTACGACACACATCCGCAGGAGAACTAAAGTGACCGATATTGCTCTTAGAATAGGGGATTTTCTGACAGCTGGATGACACGTAGTTCTACATCCAAAAGTAGATGGCGCTGGCGAGATGTGGCTTGCCATTTTGACAGATTTGCCCTTCACAGGGCAGTGGCTACTTAAAATTTTGACAGATTTAGGAGTTTTTATTATTTTAAAGTAAAATTCAGAAATATAGCTACGAAATCTTAATTCAGTGACTTCGATATTTGGTGGGAATCGTTGTTACCACACAGATCCACAGGAGAACTAATGGGACCGATATAGCTCTTAGATTAAAATTAGCAATGGGCAGGCCACATCGCTCATAGAACTGGCAACCGATGGGGTAGAAATGTTCTCTAGTGGCGATCACAAACCGGAAGACGCAGCTGCCTCTATTAGGTAGGTACCTACTTACCTTAGTCCTTATTTTGGGATTCGCTGACCTCATGATTAAAGGGTTTATTTAATTTACTAGCAAATTACAAGCTGGTTGCATCCTCACGCCAAGTAAAGACATGATTAGAAAAAATATGAATGTAAAACCCATGTATGATGAAAAGATGAGGAATATAAATAACGTTGATTAGGTGATTAATGAAAATTTTCCTCCTATTTTTCATCATTTCTACATGAATTTTGGGTTTCTATTTAATAATTCCTTGATATTTTAAAATAAATATAAGTAAATATTAATGATTTTTTTTCTGTTATTTCCCTTGTACCTATTATTACTATTACATAACGAGGCATATTTCTGGGAGAATTCAAAGTGTGGGCGGTTTTTAGCCTATTTAGGGCAGACTCTGCAATGTACAGATGGTCACACTGTCACAGCCTTCCCTGCATTTGCTTCACAGTGGGGACATTGATGCAGAGAGTAGCTGTTTATGGTCTATGCATAAATCACATTGTTTTTTCTCTAATCTGTGGCATGAATCATCTGAACCACAGACATGGTAGTGATAATATTTCACGCCATGAAAAAAGTCTAGGTCTGTGATTCGCGGCCATGTCTTGTCAACGCCATCTTACGTAAAGAACTAATTTTTTTTTTTATTTTGGTTCCCTGACAACCTCCTATTTTTCGTCGTGTTATATTTTACGTAAAGTCAAGTCTTAGTCACAGTCTGGGTAGTCATAGTTCAGTCTAAGTCCAGTAGTCATAATCGAGTCTAAGTCATGCCATGCGACCAGTTGAGACCAGAGACCAGTTGAGTTCGGCTATAAATGGACAATTTTAGGAAAATGTCCTTTAATATGAATTGTCAATGTCAAAAATAAGACAATGTCAAAGACAGTGACACTTTTTTTGCCACAACACTTTCCTTTGTATATTCCAAAAGATCACCGAGTAGTGGATGATTATGGCGGTTTCAGCGATAAATTTCACAATCTATATTTTCCGATTTCTTAGTAAAACACAATCTTATTAGTCCATATTCTTAATTTTCTGCATTCTTTATTTTCCTAATTAGAAATTGTACAAATTCTTAATTTTCCGGACAAGTACAGATTTATACACAAAGCGAAAAACAATAATTCAGATATGTAAATAGAACATACATTCACGAGAAAAATATGTTTATGCACCTAATGAAAGAAGCCAAATATCCCAAAAAAAGGAGCTAACGAGCTAAATACAATTTTTTGAGTTGCCGATGTGAAAAAGGAGCTAAATTTAGCTCTAAAAGAGCTGATTTGGCAACACTGCAAAGACCCCAGCGTGAAGCGGTAACGCCTCACGCTAACTCCAAAATGTATGGGAATGACAGTGTCCGTGCGGATAACTTTTCCGTAGCTAATGTCATTCCCATACATTTTGGAGTTAGCGTGACGCGATAACGGACCCCCAGGGGGATCTAAAAAAGGTGTCAGCGTGAGGTGTTAACGCCTCACGCTATGGAAATGAGATTAACTATGACATTAGATGCGGAGAAGTTTTCCGCAGGCAATATCATTTCCACAGATTAGAGAAATATACAACTGTGATCATTTCCCATATATTTTGGAGTTAGCATGACGCGTTAACTTCTCGTGCTGGCATGTTTGCTAGTCTCCCTGTAGGCCCGTTACATGTTTACTCTAAGGTTTCACGTCGTTGACGCTGCCTCTTCGCAGACGCGTCGCACCGCCACGCGGTGGCTTGACGCGGGTCGCAGACGCGTCGGTGGGGGCTGAGCTTTAAAAAAGTATAAACTCTAAAGGTTTTGTCTATGATTAAATCCTCGCGAACTATTGGCCAATCAGTCGCCGGCAGTATTTCATTTCTCGCTCCGAAAACGCCAAATCAAATCCGCTTTCAAACCAAAATGGAGGATTTGTCGGTCGAGGTGTACGGTGAAAATGGTGCTTATTATAAGGTTTGTAAATTGTGAAGTATACTGAAATATTGTCCAGAGAAAGTTAATATTATAAGTGTCAAGGATGATCAATTAAATCCAGCCCTAAGTGTCGGCTTATGGCTCATACTTTCAAAAATATTTTACGGGAAGATCATCACGGCTGGAATGGACGCCATGTCCGTCTGACAGGGCGTGATTTTTCCATGTGTTGTAATAATTGTGCGCTTTCTATATTTTTAGCAGCAATAACGACTCAAAGAAGTTGGAGCGGCACGCTTCTATTTCTCACAATTGCCCATTGGATGTTTATGACCTATATTTTAACTTATTTCTAGCACATCGCTAACTTGCTGAATATTGGGAATGTTCTAAAAATTTCTTTATTTTTAGGCCATTGTCACCGACGTGCTCGACAACGAGGTTCTGGTAACCTTTGAAAATGAGTAAGTATCAGTTGTAAACTGGTTTATTCGTCGAGGAATTTGGTTGGAAGGTTTTATTTACATTGTGTGTGTTTGTGTGTATTGTAGCTGGCAGCCTGAGTCCAAGTTTCCGTTCTCGCAAGTGTTCCTCCCACCGAAAGACACCGGAAAGCACACAGAGTTTGTGGAGAACCAAGAAGTTGAGGTTTTTGCTAGATCCAATGAGAAGGAAGCATGTGGGTGGTGGACTGCAAATATCAAGGTATTGGATTACAACAACATTGTTTTATTGTTGCCACAATCTGTATAGATATTATTTATTATTTTAGAATATGTAGTGTGTTAGTGATATGTGCTGTGTTTGTGTGTTGATTTTATTGTTTATTAATTTCATGGGGGTCTTTAAAAATTAACCAATGGTACGGTACCTACCTAATAATGCAATTAAATTTTTTAATTGAGATTTCCTGGTGTCTACTGGTGTAACAAATTATAGGCATCATAAAAAAATTTTTAAAGTCTGCTATTGTTGTTTGATCAATTTTGGTTTTTAACTAATTGTGATATTTTACTTCTCTCTCAACAATCTATATGATGTATAAGTTATACTTATACAAATAGTATAAGTTATACTTATACAAATAATCATAGTCTATTGTTGCAGCGGGTAGCATTTGCTTTGGCTTGTTTTTTAGAATTATTAAGACTACCCTATTAAATTATTTTCTTACTTGGGGTCTACTTATTGTACCTACATGATGTGTTGAACTTTCTTTGTACTTATTTGCATTTCTCCTGTAACATAAACAGCTTATATTCCATATTAGATCACATTGTTTCTGTGCTTCTAAACAAACAATCAGACCAGGTACATATAAACTTCCTATTAATTTTATATCAACATTCCAGATATTATAAGCTTGAAATACATACTAATGTTGATAACTTGTGTTTGTGATAAATTAGTTTTTAATTATCAGAATTTTTACACAGCATGAAATACAAAAGCCAATTACTATGCATTCAAAATGTATCAAAGTTTTAAAGCTCATATTGCTAGCAAAACGATGTATGGTAAATAAAGAAATTCATAAGTGTATTGAAAAGTTTAGAGCTTTTGAGATAAGTATACTTACCTATTGTTTCCCATGGCAGTGTCATAATAAAACATAGCCTATGTCATTTAGGGATAACATGTAATGTAATTCATTTATTTACGAAATATAGGTACAACAGGCTACACTGTCAACTAAGGCATCAAATAACATATTAATATTCACTAAACACTTGTTCCTTTAACATTGCATAGCTTTTTATGGAAGAAAGAGTTTTAGGATTGGATTGATAGTTTATTTATGTATGGACCTTTCGGGGTCCTACATCCACCAGATTTCCAGAGATTACCTCCATCAACTATACATAATACCTGCATCAAACAATTTTACCTCTAAAATTAAGTACCTAGTACAGACAAACATTTTTGGTGGTCCATATTGCCCTCTACCCACTAAAGATAAAAGCATTAAGTTTAAAAATCTAAATTTAGCTGCATGTAAAGGAGTTCTGCATTAAAACATCTGCATTGGGGATAGGTCATTGACACTTGTGTTTATACCTACACTTAAGTTCAAAAGATTTTAAATTGGATATTATGTATACTGAATTTCCCACAGTACTCAAGTTGCAGTGGTATTATGCATTATGTAATAGCACTGATATGTTAGTTACTGGGTCAAGTTTGGTTCATTTATTAATAATGTAAATGATACAAATAATATAATGTGGTTAGAATGTGGCTATAATCATAGACCTAGGATGTACAAGACCAACAATGACCGTTTGAAGGTGGGATGAGAAACAAGAATTTTAAGAAATTGTGTATATGTGTGTGAAAATAAGTTGTTATGATTATGATCTACAATATTAGTGACAAGTTAACTGTAGTATTTAATACATATTGAACCTACATATATCATATCAGCTTTTTAAATAAAATAGCAGGCATTTTATTTACTGAGATCCTTCAAACTGTGGAGTAAAATTGCTGAATAATAAAAAACTGAAACACTGAAATATTGCAATATATCTAAAGGAGCATTTAAAATAAATAAGGTTTTCAGCCAGATACCACACCAAAATTAACAAAATAATATGATTAGTAATAAATTAATAATGCAATAAAATTTGTAACTTTGCTGTGATACATGTATTTGTTCAGGTTAAAATGTCTTGTAACATCACATTCATTAATGGAATAAGATTTAAAAGCTGTAAAAATAGTATTTTGCAATTTGATAATGGAACTATGGTACATGATCGATTGCTCTTTGTTATGAAACAGATTGTATCAGATAATACCTACTCACCCAAAATGATGACCCATCCACCATTGTTTCACTATCTCTTTTCCTCTTGGACAGTGTGTTCTTGATTTGTACTTCTCGCTCCCATGGTTTGTGCGTTTTTTGAGAGTAATGAAAATATTGTAGGTCTGTGAGTATAACACATTTTTTTTGTTAAATGCTGACTACACCTCAGTTTATCATGAGCCCAATATACTCCCACTACTGGGACAAGCCTTCTCACATATGGAGAGTAGTATCCACCACACTGGCAAGTGCAGTTTGGTTGAAGTTGCAAGTTATCGAATTTTGTGATTCTTGAATGTGCTTCATATGATTAGAAATGCAACACAAACTCTAATCCGTTATAAACACTGCATAACAATGGAATAGCTCTTGAGATTACACTCTGTATAGTATGTTTCAAATCCCCTGAGAAACTCGTACGATTGACCTTTGAGTGGACTGCAGCGACTCTCAACCTATTTTTTTGGTGGGTCGCTTTATATTTTCAAATCCTCTGAGAAACTTGACACTGAAACATGTCAAAACAGGTTTATCGCCGCTGATTAAACTTGTCTCACACACTTCCTTGTCCCACGAAACGCGGTAGACGCGCAAGCGACAGTGAAGTGATGCATGATTGTATGGAAAGCTATACTGTCGCTTTTTTCGGGACGAACATAATACCGGGGAGCAATGCACGAGTTTCTCTGGGGATTTGAAACATAACCGGAAGACGCAGTGTAGGCCGGCCCCCCACTCGGTGGACCGACGACCTGATGAAAGCCGCGGGGAGCCGATGGATGCAGGAGGCGAGCAGCCGCTCAAGGTGGCGTGCTCTGGGGGAGGCCTATGTTCAGCAGTGGACGTCTTCAGGCTGTTAATGATGATGATGATGATGATATAAATTTATTGGGATCAATTTACATACATATTATAACTTATTTACATTTTTCAGATGATGAGGGGTGATTTCCTGGTGATAGAATACCTTGAATGGGACAACTGTTACACGGAGATTGTGCCAAAAGACAGGCTGCGAGTCAAGACTCCCAAAACCCCTATTGACAAGAACACCTTCCACAAGTTTGAAATATCAGTGCCCGATGACCTCAAGGATTAGTAAGTGTTTTAGCCTATTATGCTTGGCCTACTAGCCTTATGTTCATGTTAACACCATTCATCTTCAGCATGAAGACGTCCACTGCCGAACATAGGCCTCCCCCATATAGCGCCACTTTGGGCGTCTGCTTGCCTCCTGTATCCATTGGCTCCCCGTGGTTAATACCATTGTAATTAAACAATTCATTCACTTTAAAATTTCCATAATGCATTGAGATTAACTAAAGAGGGCCTGTCTTCTCTATGGGCAGGTCATGAATCAAATGTAAGGACAGATAAATGTTATAAACAGGAAATCTTACCAGTTAAACAGGATATCATAATCAACTATTTTGATGTGTTATCAATAATAATACATGTGTAACGTTTTTATCTTAAATACTTTCTGGTGGGCAATTATTCTATAATTTCAATGAATGTTGTTATAGTATGTAGAAAGCAATATCATACAAAAGGAAAAACGTCTTTAGTGTACTTTCCAAAACTTAATTTTGAGGAAAGTATCCACCGCAGACAAGCTGAAGTAAGTTAAGATGGTATCAAAACTTTTAATATTCATGCCACTTGCAGAAAATCACCATAACATACATTCAAGTTTACTTGGACAAATTATTGAGGTAGGCTTGGGTTGGGGTGCTTGCAACTAATAGTAAAAAAAATACGCTCAACGTTTACATACATAGCTCTTGGACCCTAACTATTGCCTGTAGGGTTAGCACGGCCGGTAGACAAAACTGTCTTTCCCTGTTTTACGTCACTTTCTTCATACTTGCTTGGAGTAAAACAGGGGAAAGACAGTTTTGTCTACCGGCCGTGCTAACCCTACTGGATTGCCTGGGACCCAGGAACTACGAGTCCAGCGACACTCGGACACAAAACAAGTATTCGTTTTTTTTTCTGTGTGTAAAACTTGTCCTATCGTGGGTGTAGAATCTGCTGCCTCCGGTTTATGAGCCGACTTGCCACCACACCATAGACTGAGGAGAGTTATGCATAAGACGCCTTTGTAGGCCTCCTTACAGTAGCATGCCACCAAGCTCAGTCTTCAGTTGTCGGGAACCAGTTTCTACCAGCCGCCTTTCGTCGCCACTCTGGGCAAGAATAGTAGGGTTACCGGGATGGGGGGAATTCTTATAGGAACTCATTGTCCTTCATCCGTCTAAGTCCAAAGTCCAGTGTCGTCACAGTCTAGTCAATGGCGGGTCCTAGGGGGGGGGGGGGGTTCTAGGAAGTCAATAGTCAATAGTGGGAGTTTCGGTGAGAACATGAAACATTTTCAACCTTATGCCATTTGTCAGTGCTCATGCACAGTGCACCAAAGCACCACCACAAATGCAAACAATTACGGTTAATAATTCACCATTGTTATACATTGAATGCAGGATTAGAAAAATAATACAAAATAAACAAAACACCCCAATAGGGACATCAACAGGGCTTATCGCACTGCGTCTAATTAGCAAAACAAAACAGGCCGTCTTTGGTATACCTCCGTACACCAGGTGGGTATGATAACGGTTGCGATGGTTGCAGCCTGCACGACATGCACAGTGCGAAGGTGGTGGACGCGCACAAAGAGTTCCAGAAGGCGATCGGTGCCGCGCTGGTGTGGTACGTGCCGGAGAAGGTGGCCCTCGCCGTCATCTCGCGCTGTGAGACCAGCCACAAGCGCGCGCAGATGCTGCAGGAGATGCATTTTAGGTAACGCATACAATATTATATAACAACACTGATCATATTGCTTCTCTTTTTAGGATCCTGTATTTATGTAACGCTGCTCCCACTCCCAGATATTGCCTTTACGGCATGGTACTAAAGGTTGCTTTATTTTTGTCAAAATCAATTTGAATGCTAGCTATGACATTAATTGGTTTTACAAAAATTTCTTGGTGCTGCTTAACTAAGCCACACAGCGACCCCGTGATTAGGTGGTGGTTGTCACGATGATGATAAATGGAGCAGCTTTAGTTTTTATCAAAATCCGCCTACTTCGAGCTATAGTTTCGGAATTGGTCATGCACACACTTGAAAAGTTCTCTGTTTACCTAAGCTGTTCACTGGTTGCCTAAATCTTTGTAAACCAGCCATCCGTTTTTACCCTAAAATCTCTTTTGTATTAGGTTGGGGAAAAAGTCTTTTCGCATTATAGTAAGTATGAACTTGTAATAAAATCTCTTTAGCTATACTATTTGTATCTGGCTGGTTTTGGTATCATTAAAAGTTTAAATTTTAAAGAAGATAATTCCATATTCAAATTAGGAAAATGTGTGATTTTTATTTGTTTTTCGTATTGTGAAGATGAGTGAATCTAATGAAGAAACTCAATACATTTTAAAATTTTGCTACAAAAAAGGTAAAAATGCAACGCAAGCCGCGAAAAAAATTTGCTATGTTTATGGACTTAGTGCAGTGTCTGTGAGAGTAGCACAAATTTGGTTTAAGCGTTTTCAATCCGGAAATTTTGATGTCAAAGATGCACCTCGCTCTGGTCGGCCTGTTACGGATAAAATGGATGCCATTTTTGAAGAAGTGGAGCAAGATCGGCATATCAGTAGTTACGACGTAGCTGAAGAACTGGGAATTGACCACAAAAAAGTTTTGGCGCATTTGAAAAAAACTGGGTACACAAAAAAGCTCGATATTTGGGTACCTCACGAGCTCACTGAAAGAAACCTAATGAACCGTGTACTCATTTGTGATTCTTTATTACGACGTAAAGAAACCGAACCATTATTGAAGAAGCTGATGACTAGTGATGAAAAGTGGATCACGTACGACAAGAACGTGCGAAAAAGGTCGTGGTCAAAGGCCGGCCAGGCTTCACAGACTGGCGAAACCCGGGTTAACTTGCAACAAGGTGATGCTGTGTGTGTGGTGGGATTGGAAGGGCATTATTCATTATGTGCTGTTACCACCAGGCAGGACCATCGATTCTGAACTCTACTGCAAACAACTGATGAGATTAAAGCAAGAAGTTGAGAGAAAGCGACCGGAATTGATCAACAGAAGGGGTGTGGTTTTTCATCATGATAACGCTAGACCTCACACATCTTTAGCCACTCAGCAAAAATTAAGAGAGTTTGGCTGGGAGGTGATAATGCATCCGCCGTATAGTCCTGACCTTGCACCTTCAGATTTCCACCTGTTTCGGTCTCTTCAGAATTCTTTAGGCAGTGTCAGGTTAACATCACGAGAGCCAAAACTACTTGTCGCGGTTTTTTGATCAGTAGCCCCAAAATTTCTATAGCAATGGGATCATGTCCCTACCTACAAGATGGCAAAAAGTTATCGAACAAATTGGTACCTACATACTTTAGTTAAATGTAAATAAACTATATTAAAAAATGCTCTGAATTTTCTTAAAAAATGCGAAGAAACTTTCCCCAACCTATTACTACATTTTTTAACATAATTTAATTCTCTTATTATTTTCATTTCCTTATACAAAAATCGATATCGAAATATGAAAATAGACATTGATTTTGTCATATGATACATGTGGTGATGATGACTTGTTTACAAAAATTTCGTCCCGAGTTTGGACGACAATACACCACTATGTATAGCAGTAGGATCATAATTATTTTGATGAAGATCTGATGATGGAATCCCAAGATATTCTTTTGTCATTAATCATTGTACTTGTACAGTAAACCAGTAGTCGTTTTGATAATTGGACTGATGATGGTTGCAATTGTACCTGACTTTATCTTCTCGATCACTTTAATGATATTCCTATATCTAAATAATAGATCCAGCACAAAATCAAGATCTCTTTTGTAAAGCTCCAACTGGGGTCTTGTTGGAATGGCCGGCAGACTCACCGACCATCCAGAACTGTGCTAACAGCAGAATAGAGGCTACAGGGCTGCCGGTGAAAAGGCTCTTGCTGTGATAGTAGTATTAAGCTTCTGACAGTTTTAAAATGTTACATTTTACAGTATTTATTCTGACGTTCGCGGTTTATTTAATTTCCAAAATGATTTCAAGCAGTTAAATGCAAGTGATTTTACTACAGAACACTACGTTATTACTTATATTTTATGATGCTTGAGAAGGCGTGGGCGGTGTGCAGGCTAGTGTATTATTATTACATACTAGATAAGAGTATGTTATAACTATTATTTTGTAATTTTTCAGGAACCTTACCCAGAAGCTCCAGTTGCTAAAAAAGACTGAAGAAGCGGCTAGACAGTTGGAGTCCACCAAAATACACAATCAAGGGGGGTAAGAACATATTTTATTCACTGTGTTCTACCTAGATAATACGAAATTGATATAACTTGATTGATACATATTTTAGATGCTATTAAAACTAAAGCGCAACCTTTTGTTTTGTTTTTGTTATAACTTCATATAATTATGTGAAACCAAATAAATAGTATTGCAAAAAAAACCTGAAAGTTTTAATAATCTGGTGCCATTGCATCCTAAAGAACATATAACATGCAAATAGGTCTAAAAAGGTGAAAGCAGGAGTCTGATTATTAAAGATTGGAGATTATATGTTACCCAATAAAGTTTTTATATATATGTATGTTCGTCTCCTCAGTAGGCAGCTGGTACTTATCTATCATCAGCTTCCTAGGGTCTCACTACCAACTACACGAGTTGTCGGTGGTTAGTTTATGTATCCTTGCACGCGATAACGGCCCTTACTCGTGCAGCTACACGGACGAGTTCAGCGTGCGCGACGACCTGATGGGGCTGGCCATCGGCACACACGGCGCCAACATCCAGCAGGCGCGGCGCGTGCAGGGCGTCACCAACATCGAGCTGGAGGAGGTCTCCTGCACCTTCAAGATCTGCGGGGAGGTATGTACTACTGCGGCAGGTCAACCGATCTAATCCTCGTGGTCCAAGTACTGTTGTCGGTAGGATACCAGCGTAACGTGAGCCAGCGAGGTCGACGTACCCTTTGTTGGTTAGATCGTTGGTTATGTATGTGATGTATGTCCGCAGTCGACGGAGGCGGTCCGCGCGGCGCGGTCGCTGCTGGAGTACGCGGAGGAGAGCATCAAGGTGCCGCGGGATCTGGTCGGGAAGGTCATCGGCAAGAACGGGAAGGTCATCCAGTGGATCGTCGACAAGAGCGGCGTCGTGCGCGTGAGTACTCTGGAACTGTCTGACGGTGTCCACTGCTGGGTTCTCCCCATATAGCGACACAACGGATGCGCTTGTCTTCCCGTAAGCACCGCGCTTGGCAGGTGTCTTTTTTAGGTTATCCTCCGGCGTTAAAATCTTCTGCGATCACCGAGATATCTGCCGAGCGTGGTGATTATGGATCTTACGGCTCTCACGATAGATGGGGTGGCCGGGGTGGATGGGGTATTCTCACACCGGGACTTTTTTGTTTGTTATTTATAGACATAGCATTTGACCGCTGTCTCACCTAATGGTAAGTGATGATGCGGCCTACGGTGGTGCATGCTTGCCTGGAAGATACCTGTTCACTCCTGACTTGAAGACACTGCGCCTCATGGGGGCAGGATTTAAATGCTATTGTGTTTTTGACCAATATCAGCGTCGCCACCCAGCCGGTTGAAATTTTAAAAATCTGTTTTCTAGGTACTCGTTTAGAGCAGTTCCCTTGATCTTGTATTGCCAAGCGACTTTTTAATCCGACGTCGCATTCAAGTGCTATTAAAAAAAACTGCACGATAATCGTGCAATATTTTCTCAATGTTTGTTTCATTTTCACCATATTTTGAAAACAAAACGTTTCTTTAATGGATTGAATCAGAAGAAAGGACTCAATGTAAAGGCTACTCCTATTAACTTCACCTTGCTTCCAAGTTCCAAGCTGCGGTGTGCAGCTAACAAAGACATGATTTCTTTAGTTGCACCACCCAATCAGGGAAGCAATATGAACTGACGTACAAGCACCAACTTAATTTACATTAACAATTCATAGTTGTTGGCGCTTGGAGAATGTGCCTTATTTTACCCATAATTTAGTATTAGATGCCAAACGCCATCGCCCATTTAACGCCTCAACCATTGCCTCGATTCAAGATCATGAAAACTGATTTTTTTTAAAATCCAAAATAAGTCCAGTGCTAATTGCTTAAGTTATCATTACACTAACAGAGTTTCTGCTATGAGCTCATATAATATAACCCGTGCTATAAACATCACTACTGTTGCAATCATGATCATCGCGTAAAAAAGGCTTTTACTAATGAGAGCCTACCAGCTAAGGAAGAAATAAGGGCTAATTGAAATGAATACCAGGATATTTTTGTAAAGAGTAGATCGGTAACTTTCCATAGGCTATTTGACGCTATATTTTTATTGCATAAATAAATATATTGTTCAAAAAATAAAAACAGATGGAAAAACAAAAAATAATATCTCAAAGCTGACAAAGTCACAAGCATTTTAAAGCACAGGAATAGACACAGACAGCTCAAACATGCAGTGGCGGCAGTTATTAGTCCTTCATAGTACCTCATTACTAAGCCGTGGTACCTCTACATACAATCTCTTTGGCGTGTGACGTCACAAATTATGCCCTCATAGTAGCTGTGAGGAAGCTCTACACGATCGATTTCTTTTTTGCGAAAAAGGGACAGGCAATGCTCCCTCCAGAAACCTTAAAAGCCGTATTAATTTGTGATTTATTTACCGATTTTACTTAATTTTCAATTATTACATACATTTTTTAACCTATTTTATGATAATAATATTTACCTGATCAATTTTAATAGTAGTCAAATATCCCATTCAATGTGTTAATTGTGGGCTCCTGAGAGGAAAATTTGAATTTTCTAATGTCGAATAATTGAGTAACACAACAATTTTCAGCCCCCCCCCCCCCCCCTCTACCTTAATCCATCACTGGTCTAATGTCAAAAATCATCGAGGTAGGGGCATTGACATATTACTTCGTAAGGACAGGCCTGGCTTCAAAGTGGGAGTCAAATTCACAGATTGGCATGTACTAGCACAGTCTGTGATGTAAGTTAGACGAGATTGGTCGAGTGCTGCAGAGAAAACATGCCCAGTTGTGCTGTGAGAGGTTGTACGAACTACTCCCGTAAGAGTAACAATAAATGCAGCATATTTTACCATAATTATGTCAATTTTTTGAATACTATACTTCGTTTTGTAACAAAATAATATATTTTCTATTTGGAAAATTATTATAAACTTGTACAATGACAGGACGTCATGGTAGCGTCACTTTGATGGCGAGGAATTTTTTCCACCATTTTGACCAAAAAAATGTTAGTTCGCGCATATCTTGAGATTTAAATCTATGGCGGCTGAACATTGTCGTGTTACCTAGTTATTAGCCGATGTTCGACCTTAGAAAATGCAAATATAACATAACCATAACCACTAGACTAGGACGGTGGTAGGACTCTTCTTCAAAAATCGTCTAGGTAGGTACCACCGCATTGCCAGTTATTCTGCCGCCAAGCAGTAGTGTGCAAGCACTATTGTGTTCCGGTTTGAAGGGCACTGTAGCTAGTGAAATTACTGGGCAAATGAGACCTTATGTTCAGATCTCACAGTCAAGTAATCTGATTACTAGACTATGTGATGTCTCAGGATGACGTGCGCAGTGCAGTGTCACGCGAAACTTTACATTTTAGAGTTTCGGGTCACACTGCTGTTATTGGCAGCCGTGTCGCTTAACATCAGATGGGGCCAGAGCCCCTTTATTAGCCTGCTAGATCCTTTGAATAAGGCAAAGATAAAACAGGATAAAACATTACGGGGTCTAGCAAAGATCCCTTTCCATCAGCGTTAACGCCAAACGATAACTCAAAATGTATGGTAATGACATTACCTGTGGATGTCGCTTTTCCTCAGGTAACGTCATTCCCATACATATAGGAGTTATCGTTTGGCGTCAACGCTAATGGAAAGGGATCTTTGTAAACCTCCAGAGTAGGTATTATTCCACAGTTATGGAAGTGTTGATTAGTAAAATGTCAAGTTTAGTACTATTATACAAACGAGTAGCGCGGGCGAACGGTTAGTACCGAGTGGCGGCGATAGATGGGCGTGGCGTGCGGTCGCGTGCAGTGGGCGGTGCGCGCGGCAGTGGGCACGGCTGAGGGCAGATGTGTGTGTCCCAGGTCAAGGTGGAGGGAGACAACGAGCCGCAGCCGTCCGCGCCCAGGGAGGAGGGCATGGTGCCCTTCGTCTTCGTCGGCACCAGGGAGAACATCGCCAACGCTAAGGTGCTCGTCGAGTACCATGTCGCGCACCTCAAGGTTAGTGCGGGGTAGGCTGGGGAGTAGGGTGTGTAGTCAGCTCGCGTCGTAACTCTGCGTTGTTGTGTTCCGCAGGAGGTGGAGCAGCTGCGCGCGGAGAAGCAGGAAATCGACCAGCAGCTGCGGTCCGTGATGGGCGGCGCGCCCTCCTACCCCCCGCCCCGCGGGGCGCCCCCCGCCCGCGCGCGCCGCGCCCGCCCCGCGCCGCCCCGGTACCCCGCCGGTGAGTGCCCCCGTACCGTACCCCCCCCACCCCGCCGGTGAGTGCCCCCGTACCGTACCCCCCCACCCCGCCGGTGAGTGCCCCCGTACCGTACCCCCCCCACCCCGCCGGTGAGTGCCCCCGTACCGTACCCCCCCACCCCGCCGGTGAGTGCCCCCGTACCGTACCCCCCACCCCGCCGGTGAGTGCCCCCGTACCGTACCCCCCACCCCGCCGGTGAGTGCCCCCGTACCGTACCCCCCCCACCCCGCCGGTGAGTGCCCCCGTACCGTACCCCCCCCCACCCCGCCGGTGAGTGCCCCCGTACCGTACCCCCCCCACCCCGCCGGTGAGTGCCCCCGTACCGTACCCCCCCCACCCCGCCGGTGAGTGCCCCCGTACCGTACCCCCCCACCCCGCCGGTGAGTGCCCCCGTACCGTACCCCCCCCCCCCCGCCGGTGAGTGCCCCCGTACCGTACCCCCCCACCCCGCCGGTGAGTGCCCCCGTACCGTACCCCCCCCACCCCGCCGGTGAGTGCCCCCGTACCGTACCCCCCCCCACCCCGCCGGTGAGTGCCCCCGTACCGTACCCCCCCCCACCCCGCCGGTGAGTGCCCCCGTACCGTACCCCCCCACCCCGCCGGTGAGTGCCCCCGTACCGTACCCCCCCACCCCGCCGGTGAGTGCCCCCGTACCGTACCCCCCCACCCCGCCGGTGAGTGCCCCCGTACCGTACCCCCCACCCCGCCGGTGAGTGCCCCCGTACCGTACCCCCCCCACCCCGCCGGTGAGTGCCCCCGTACCGTACCCCCCCCACCCCGCCGGTGAGTGCCCCCGTACCGTACCCCCCCCCACCCCGCCGGTGAGTGCCCCCGTACCGTACCCCCCCCCACCCCGCCGGTGAGTGCCCCCGTACCGTACCCCCCCCACCCCGCCGGTGAGTGCCCCCGTACCGTACCCCCCCCACCCCGCCGGTGAGTGCCCCCGTACCGTACCCCCCACCCCGCCGGTGAGTGCCCCCGTACCGTACCCCCCCCCCGCCGGTGAGTGCCCCGTACCGTACCCCCCACCCCGCCGGTGAGTGCCCCCGTACCGTACCCCCCCACCCCGCCGGTGAGTGCCCCCGTACCGTACCCCCCACCCCGCCGGTGAGTGCCCCCGTACCGTACCCCCCCGCCGGTGAGTGCCCCGTACCGTACCCCCCACCCCGCCGGTGAGTGCCCCCGTACCGTACCCCCCACCCCGCCGGTGAGTGCCCCCGTACCGTACCCCGTACCGTACCCCCCCCGCCGGTGAGTGCCCCGTACCGTACCCCCCACCCCGCCGGTGAGTGCCCCCGTACCGTACCCCCCACCCCGCCGGTGAGTGCCCCCGTACCGTACCCCCCACCCCGCTGGTGAGTGCCCCCGTACCGTACCCCCCCCACCCCGCCGGTGAGTGCCCCCGTACCGTACCCCCCCCACCCCGCCGGTGAGTGCCCCCGTACCGTACCCCCCACCCCGCCGGTGAGTGCCCCCGTACCGTACCCCCCCCCACCCCGCCGGTGAGTGCCCCCGTACCGTACCCCCCCCCACCCCGCCGGTGAGTGCCCCCGTACCGTACCCCCCACCCCGCCGGTGAGTGCCCCCGTACCGTACCCCCCCCCACCCCGCCGGTGAGTGCCCCCGTACCGTACCCCCCCCACCCCGCCGGTGAGTGCCCCCGTACCGTACCCCCACCCCGCCGGTGAGTGCCCCCGTACCGTACCCCCCACCCCGCCGGTGAGTGCCCCCGTACCGTACCCCCCCCCACCCCGCCGGTGAGTGCCCCCGTACCGTACCCCCCACCCCGCCGGTGAGTGCCCCCGTACCGTACCCCCCCACCCCGCCGGTGAGTGCCCCCGTACCGTACCCCCCACCCCGCCGGTGAGTGCCCCCGTACCGTACCCCCCACCCCGCCGGTGAGTGCCCCCGTACCGTACCCCCCCCACCCCGCCGGTGAGTGCCCCCGTACCGTACCCCCCCACCCCGCCGGTGAGTGCCCCCGTACCGTACCCCCCCCACCCCGCCGGTGAGTGCCCCCGTACCGTACCCCCCCCCCACCCCGCCGGTGAGTGCCCCCGTACCGTACCCCCCCCCACCCCGCCGGTGAGTGCCCCCGTACCGTACCCCCCCCCACCCCGCCGGTGAGTGCCCCCGTACCGTACCCCCCCCACCCCGCCGGTGAGTGCCCCCGTACCGTACCCCCCCCACCCCGCCGGTGAGTGCCCCCGTACCGTACCCCCCCCACCCCGCCGTACCGTACTCCCGATAGGTTTAAGGATCGTTGAACCGGCGCACGCGCCAAGCGAGGAGCACTTCACAAATGCACGATGCAATCTGAACCTGAGGCTCTGAGTTACATCGTTTCACACTTACTGTTTTACACAAATCACCCGCGCCGGGGAAGTTAGACGCCGAAGCAACTGCTCACAGCCTATCGGAACATCATATCAGAATTAAACGATGTTTTCCAAAGTCAAACCACGTGAAGGTGCGTCACGTGATCTTCACGTGCTTACCTTCACGTGCCCGCGCACTACAAAACCAAAACGCGACCGTCCGCCGCGGCGGGTCGGCCTCCGATCTAGAAAATAGCCTCACCTTGCGCCATGTGCCATCACCGCGCTTTGATACGAACAGGAACGCCCGACCAATGAGGTCCAACCAAAGAACGTGTTAAGAGTGCGAGGTAAACTTAGTGGCGGCTGCAAAGTCAGTGCGGAACGCTGCGCAGTAGCAATAATTGGATGTGCGCGGACAGAGGTGAGCTTGCAGCACACTTCATAGCTGCCATTGAGTTCGAATTACACCCCAGTTTACAATAATGAATGTGTGCTATTGATGTATTGCATGTGCCGTTCCAGGTGGCGGTCGGCGGCCCCCGGTGGAGGCGGGCGAGGGCGGCGCGGCGGGGGCGGGGGCGGGCGCGGTGCGCGGCGAGGGCGGGCGGGGCGGAGGGCGGGGCCGCCCGCGCCCGCACCGCTCGGCCGAGCGCGCCCGCCCGCCCCTGGAGAACGGGCGCGCGCCGCCCAGGCGGAGCGGGCCCCCGCCCGACAACACGCGCACCATGGTACGTCTGCTCCGCCCAACGGCTCTCATGATACTGTCGCGAGCGCTCGAGTGAGATACACCGCCGCAAGCAAGCGATTAGCTATTAACTATTTTCTCGCCCAAGAAACGAATATAGATTCAGTGTCAATCAAAGAGTCACGTGTATTAATACTTAATCGCTGGCGGTTCACACTGCCGGCGAGGATTCACTCGCATTATGTCGTAGCAATAGTATCTACGTGTGGTCCCGACGCTGTGAGAGTAGGACCACCTCATCTCTACCTGTGGGTTTGTAAGAGCCAGTTAAGGGAATATCTAGGGAATGGACAGCAGCATACTTTTCAGTTTGCATTATGATCTACTGAGATCACCAAGATGCCTGTCAAGCATAGTTATTATAGCTAACGCTCCTCTATAATGGGGGAGGCTTATGTTCAGCAATGGTCGCAATAGGATTGATGATGTGATCTCGGTGACCTTCGCTGTGTCAGATCACCTCATGCCTGATCTGATACACCCTACATACCCTCCATTGAAAATAGTTACGATTTCATAGTAGTATCGCCTGGTTAGCGTAATCTACAAATTAATTTATAAAGGAAAAATTCCGAAAGCATGTCCCGGGGTTTAGGGATGGATGGATGCCAAATCCAGTTTTAGTGATTCAAATTTATCCTTTACAAATGAATCTGTCCATTGAAAGTGAGCAGAGTAGTAACAACAGCTGATATATTCCAGAGCGGGCGGCGGCGCGACGACCGCCGGCGGCAGACGGATGACGAGAGCTCGGTGCTGGACAGCCAGGATGTCTCCAGCGCGGACCGCGGTATGTAGCTCGGGGACATATCGAACATTGACCCTTTCTACACAACAGGAGAATTGATGCGCTCGCGCTCCGATAGGAACGCCTTCCTCAACACTATTTGTACAACTGACAACGTTTAAAAATTTTGGACGCTATATTAGATTTATTAAAAGTATAGTTGAAAAATCAATATAAATAAACAAGATTGGCTATTGTGAAGATTTTAGCAGGAAGCTAGAGGAGAAGAATATTTGTAATGCCTTTGTTTCGGATAAGTAGGCTTCACACGTCGATTACCATTTAGCTTTACTTAGTTTTTTAACAATAACTTGAAATTCTGAACACCTGATATTTTTTATATGAGCTGTTTATAGGATATTCTCGAAATGGTTTTCAAATATCGGTACCTTCTGCAAAATGAACCGTGCCACGTTTTAGAATAAAACCTCTATTTTTTACTTACTTAATGCATCCTGTAAATTAGAATTTGCGCTCTGCGCCCAATAATATGCTCGGCAAGAATACTGTTTTTAGTTTTGTACCTATCGGCGCGCGAGTTTTGTTTTTCTCCTTACCTGTGATTCTCACGTATTTGAGTGTGCATTGGAAACAGATACAGTTGCCATTTGCTAATGGAGCAAGGTTTTCAAAATTCTGGGGATTTTATTTAGCATTTGGATGTGAGGAAATAATGGATGTATCAGCTTTTTAATTGTGTTTAGTATTTTTATTTATACTCCTGATTGGATGACGTTATAAGTACCACATTTTTTATGAAAATTAGTAAGAACCATTGGCTTTCTTAT
Source organism: Ennomos quercinarius (assembly GCA_910589525.2). Taxonomy (NCBI): domain Eukaryota; kingdom Metazoa; phylum Arthropoda; class Insecta; order Lepidoptera; family Geometridae; genus Ennomos; species Ennomos quercinarius. Next base: position 1,278,998 of record OU342496.1, read on the forward strand.
AAAACATAATATTTGAAATTATCTTGACTTTGACTCTGAGATTAATAGTTTATATCAAAATGATAATCTCATGTCAAGGCTTTTATTAAGCAATTTAGGTTCGGTGTAACGTCAATGATGTCATCAGTCGCCAACTAGAATGGTTTTCTTATTTCGTGGAGCTAAATATCAAAAAATTTATGACATTTCAAAATTGTAAAACCTTGTTCCTTATTTTATGTAAGACAAAATACCATTTTGCAGTAAAGGCGAACTATGTCAAAAAAAATCGTCACGTCAATGAATTTGCTTGCTTCTATGAAGCTGCTTGTTTGTGTTTCCAATGTAGCATTGTATTGTTAAATAATAAGCGCAATAAAAAAAAGTGCAGAGCGGATTGCACAGAAACAACAAATACAGACAAGTCACCGTTGGCGATGGATCTCCTTAGCAGCAGTAACTTCAGTGTCCGAAAATTTTATCAACTGAAGAATTTCTACGAAATGTGCACTGCAGGAGCATATTTCATTGTATATCTTAAAGCTTGTAAATTAAACTCACTTTACATCTGGATTCTGTGATAACAATCTGGTTTAGTTTGGTTTTCATTCAAACACACACTAGCATTCATTTGCAAGATTTACCAACCATTTTAGCTCTCTGGATCGCCACAACGTAGCATTATGTCTAGTCCGCTCCGCAGCTTTGATATTGCGACCTTAGAGATGTATGTGACAAGATGCATTTGATATGATTGTTTTATCTAGATATTTTTTTTTGTTAAGGTCGTTTTCTTCACTCAGTACTTTGAAATATCAAAACTGATCAGCAGCCCGATTCACAACCCATCGAAAACGTTACGAATCGGAATTTACACTCTCCATCTCCATCTACTCAGAAAGGAGATGCAGAGTGTAGATACCGAATAGAAACGTTCCCGAAGGATTGTGAGTCGGGGCCCAGAATCCTTCACAATGGCACACTCACACGCCTGTGACTGTCGTGAACGCTCTTGTGCCATTGTTATAAAGGTGGTTTTGATCAGTTCAAATATATTTATGCAGCATCGATAAGTTTTAATAATAGTATCTCTAGTCTATTTACCTCTCTATTTGCCTTACTATTTACAAAAAGTTATTTTTTTACATGTGAAGCTGTGGTCTCATTGAGTAAAATAATGTCTGCAAATACTTGCCTTACTGATCGACAAATCAGTGCATCTTGTCCAATAGATGTGTGAATTAAATAATAGTTCAGGAAGTAACAAGTACACAAAATGCATGATTTCTTTATTTACATTTAATTACATGATCGCTGAATTTCACTGATAGTCGCATGTGTTAAGACTTGGAAAGTTATGAAATACATACCTAATTGAAAATATAAATTTTATATAAATTATAATGTAAAGTTTTATATATCTTGGTGAAAATCGGCGCCATATAATAGCAATAACAACCAATCTCCCGAACTTGATACTTCTTGCCAATGTGTTACAGTACTTTATATTTTACAATGTTGTATTTGAATATCGTGAAGTATAAAGTCTGTGGGCGATGATTATCATGTCCATATTGCTGGTATATTGTGTGCTCGGTATGTTTATGAAATCTGAAAATATTACTGAATGTGCTAGTTAAAATGTAGTTAGTAGTGTTTTGTTCTATTTATACTATACATAAGTGTATCTATGCATTATAATGTTATATATTATGTTTGTCGTTTGCATCCGTTTTATTACATTTTAATTAGTACATAATGTAGAAGGATGAATGGGGTATAATATTTTATTTTGTTATTAGTCGCGGGGAATAGTCGTTTGCTATCGGGCGGTTGAACGTTACTCTCATCGCTTGCCTTCTATCGCTCGCCTCCTTACAGTTTGCAATTCTCGGTGGTGGTTGTAACCAGTGTATTGTATAGTAGCTACGAAAGTTTTCTAAAGTCATACGGTCTAGAGTTCATCATACAAATTCTGTTTAGCTACGTCGGGCGTGGTTTTCGAAATACATAATAATATTTATCGAGGCGTTCAACATTTTTTATTTACCCAACTCTTAAAGTCGAAAAGATAGTTCGTTGATATGTTACGATACTTCTACTTTTACATATTTGATTTCTTGTGCTACACAAGTTTTTTTTTACAACAGACTTATTTAGCATTTGACCACGCTCTCACCTGATGGAAAGTGACGATGCGATCGATGTGCTTTTCATTAGTCGGTCCACGTCATTGTAACTTCTCGTCAACATTTTTATAGCTCTGTAGTTTCAAATAAAGATATTGTACATGGTGAACAAGGTTCATCCAGTTCCGTAGTTTGACATGGACTGTAAAGAACTATTTTACATATTTCCTAAAAAGGACTTGACACCAAAATGTTTTTTCTCCCAAAACTTCGATAGTTTGAAACGCAAAAATAATTTGAAGGCAAAGCTCTAAACCGGGAGAGACGAGCACAGCTAGGTAGGCCCGACCACCAGAGCACGGCGGCAGTAGGAGAGCATAGCAAACGAGCGTTCCCCCGGCGCGGCGGGGCGGGCTGTAGGCACTTCATGTTGTGTAGAGTCGGCGTCGTCGGAGGAGGCCCGCGCCGGCAGCACGCCGCGCCGCCGCCGCCGCCGGAGGCAAGGTACACTGCACCCTGCGCACTTGCACACACGGCTCACATTCCCGCGCCAACGCTAGGGAACACGACACGTTGCATACACAAGGCTCACATTCCTTCCGTTGTCTACGGATAGATAGACCGATACACTACACGCCCGCGGTCATAATATAGGTATGATAATACGCAACTTCGGAAATCTGATATCCCTAATAATCCATTGCGTTACGCCCACACGTTATGCCCACATCTTCATCATCAGCCTAAAGACGTCACTGCTGAGCATAGGCCTTCCCTATAGAGAAGCTTCCAGCTTCCCTCTTGCATCCATCGGCTCCCCGTGGTTTTGACCGTGATCGTCGATCCACTTACGGCCTACGCTGGTCTTCCGGTTCGTGTTATATCTTGGTTGTCGGTTCTGCAATCGATGTGGCCTGCTTATTGCCATTTCAACTTGCTTATTCTGAGAGCTATGTCACCGATGACATTTAGTTCTCTTGCGAATCTCCTCATTTCGTACTTATGCCCGCATAAACAATAAAATCATCAGCCCTTACCTCCCCACTGCTGGAGCACGGGCCTTCTTTCAGAGGAAAACAGTATAAGCCATAGCCAAAGTATGCAGACAAGCATCGTTCCGCAGTTAGCCAGCGTTTAACTGTGGAATGGTGCTTGTCTATACTTTTATGTTTAGATGTTCAAGAGTTTCGTTATGACTACGTACTTTTTTGCGTCAATTTTCAATGGATGTTTCTTGTGGTTTTTGATGCGGCTTCTTCATTTTTATATCTTTGTTGTTCATGTTTAGAACCACTCGATTAAATTAAGCCTTACATCATGGACTTGCCCCCCCTCGTTTTCTCCGCTCTAACCTTTTAGCTGAAACAGTCGGGACTTGTCATAGGAACCCAGTCTCTATGATTGATTCTCTTTCTAATAATCCGACGTTTCGAACACTTTATAGACTGAAAGTGTTAAAAAATAATATAAAATATATGCGTTTAAAAGGTCAAAGTTGTCTCATGTTCAGGGGTTTACAAATTTATTTAAAGAAGTTTCATCATACATCAGTTTATTAACATTTTGTTTCTCAAAGATCGCATTGCAACTTGTAGATCTTACGAAATCGCACCCCAGTTCATCATCAAATTCAAAACAGATATTACTCTAACTACTTTTAATGTTCAGTTTTATAATTGCATCGCATGGAATAGATACCTTTGTGATATCACTTCGTAGAATTACTTGCATCTCGCACCTAACAATACTTCCAACTAACCGGTCGAAGACTAACGCATCCCATTTTACGAATCCCAAGTCCTCGCTTCATTTGACAGCTTTTTCATTTGAGTAGATCCGCGATAGTGAAACTCGGGACTCGCATGGTATACTCGCTTCACACGATGTAAGATTTTCAGATTCGTCCGTAAGGTTCCATTGCACCGCTACATACCGCAGCGTACTGAGAGTTCCGATGACGGAACGCGTTCTCCCGACACCGCATCGGTTGACTAAGCTCTGAACGATCAGCAGTTGATACTCGAACGCAGGGGCGCTGCATTGTCAGCCGCTGACTTATCGGTCTCACTTTGAGTCCGAGGGTGAAGATGAAGCGGCTCGATGGCTCTCGGCCGCAGTGAGCGGCTGACAATACGTTCGGCGTGAAGTCGGGTGCGGTGGCGGTAGGCGCGGTGTGTAGCGGCCGTGCGCGCTGCTTGCAGGCGGCGGCTGGAAGGCCAGCGCGCCCGCGGTGGCGGCGGCGGGCGAGGGCGAGGCGGGGCGGCCGGCGCGCGACAAGCGGCCGACCGCAGCACCGCCCAGCACCACCACGACCAACACCAACAGCAGCAGCAAGCCGAAGCCGGAGCTGGTGAACGGCGCCGCGTAGTCCGGCCGCGCGCGGCGTGAGCCGACCTCCCGCCCGCCCGGAGCCCGGAGCCCGCGGCGTCCCTAGACTTACTCGTATTATGCTTTTGTAAGAGATTCGTGATTTGTATTCCTGATTATTCGATGTATGAAAAATTAACGATGTGTGCGCTCCCCGGACGAGACAGCCGACCCCGCCCACCTGTGGGGCCCCACTGCGGGGCCCGAGCGCAGGCCCGACCGCGGGGCCCACGCGGGGCCACGCGGGGCCACGCGGGGCCCGACCGCGGCGACCGCGGGCCCGAGGTAGCCCTGAGGTTATGTGGTTTCGTATAAAATAAACTTTTCTGTACATATTTTCAATAGTATTTTTATTTGTACGAATTTTCGTTTGGTGACTTATGTACTCTACGATTCGTTTATGTATTAATATGCGTTTAATGTGGTCTCGTTGCGGTTATCTAGTGGAATGATACGTGACGTTACGCTATGTGAAGTCGGAAGACGCCTCGTCGAGGTCGCATCGGGTTGGGGTACATCTATTTGTGTGTCGCTAAAATAGAAATTGTAAAAGTGTGGAGATGACGCGAATCTATCGTATTAATATTTACATGTAGCTACACTATATTATATCAGTCATTACGATAACTTAACGGTACCGTGATATGCATCATTGCCGGGATATCACTGGGAAGTTATATTTACAAAAGATATGATTCTTAGCTACGTTGTACTTGCGTGAACAACAAATTGGAGGTGAAAGGTTCTACGTGCTAACGTTGAGATGGAAATTAAATGATTGTCATTCACGCGGCGGTTTGTTTTTCACGCATAACATCGCTTGCATTTGATATGTAACCATAATATTCGACACGGTAATCATTGCACGATTATTCTGTACTTTCTCGAAAACGCATGTCAATATAAAAGGACTTTCCATGGAAGATAATTGAGATAATCGAGGTCACATGTATGACTAGATTAATACAAAATATGAGTATTTGGCTACAAGACGAATGTCTAACGTTGAGCCTATTGGACTTACGATCTTGCCTTTTAAATTGATGTCAAGAATCTCATTCTCTCTGCCAAGAACATCGAATATTGTATTTATAGTTACTGTTTATACTAGCGTATTAAAAACTAAATTATACTGCGTTTTTTCAGTTACATGATAGTTTTCTTTTCCACGCATGACACGTAAATTGACCACTGTAAATATTATACAAAAATCGATATCTATCTTGAGAGATGGATGACAGGACATCACACAGTACGATCGACCTTTATTGCCAACCTTCAGCTAGTGAAAACTCATCAGTTCCACGAGTGAAAGAACAGGCGCTATTCATACTTTTGCTTCGTTCTTTCACTGAATGTCGGTCATAGCGAGGCGGATAAAACTTAGCGCAGTGATAAAATTTTGTAAAACAATTAGCCACATGTATTTGTGTACGAATATGTACGACTTCCAGTCCATACGTCATGCCCTGTCAACAGTGTTATGCGCTTGAAACATATCAAAGAAGGGAACTGATGAGTTTTATTGGTCATTGAAATCATTAGTAGCTTGGAGTTCTACCAACGAATTTATCCAGAATGAAAAAGAGAAATGTTAAAAAAATTAAATTGTATAAAATCAATAACTAACGCAACTCCATCGCTTTGGAACAGTGATGGGATGTGCAACTTCGAAGCGCTCCGTGACTTTGAAATGATACTCGGTTAAATTCGTTGGGTTTTTTAAATGTAAGGTCTTTGTCACCTACAGAGAGAGTACCTATTTACAAAATGACAACTTTTTTGTAATATCTGATATACAAAGAGAACGAGAGGCTACACATTCATGTAAACATCTATTGATAGTAGCTCAAATTTTTACTTATATTATCATTGGTAATATGCGTAGGTCTTCTCCAAGTAAACTTGTGTGAAATAGTAAAGGATGCAGCAATAATACAGCACAGCTGCGTCCTTTCATTTCGCGCAGGTTTATAAAGTGAAGAACCGGCTTCATAGTCAAGTCCTATGTGTTCGAATCTTCCAGCTTTTATAATAGTATTTTAACAACTTTGTTACACAATGAGAGAAATGCAAATAAAGGCCATGAGAGCAAATGTGGCATTGTTTTTTCCTTATCTTTAAATTAAGATAATTTTACTATTAATTATTATTAAAGTTAGACCATGTCATATCCCCGCTCCCGAACCTTTTGTAAAGTCCCTCAAAATATTTAGAGCCATATAAGTTAAATTAGGAACTAAGTCCAAGCAAGCATAGGAAAGCCTGGTAGAGACGGTTCACGATTTTTCGTATTTCGCACTTAACGCGACTTACCGCTCTTTACGGTCAATTCAGACAGAGCAGCAAAATGCTCGAGCTTGATTAAGGTAGATATTCCAATAGCACTTAAAAAGTGCTCGGGCATTTTGCTGCTCTGTCTGAATTGACCCTACCGTGTGCAGTGTAGGAATGAGCCGTCACCACCAGCGCCTTATAATGCTTAATTGCACTCAAGATCAGTATAAATTAAATATTACTTCTAAAGTAAGGGTGGCGCAGTAGATTAGCCACTGATCTGTGGCGACACCCTTTTAAATTGAAAGGCCGTTAACAACGCCACTTTGATCTGATGGCCTGAATATTACAATTACAGTGTAAAGAATAGGCGAGCGAGACCTTAGATCATTATATTCATGTAATAATACTATTATTTGAACCCGCCGATGTTGCCAGCGCGGCAAGCAATTGGATTGCTTCACCTTCGATTTAATTTGACAGCCATTTTTTTTTTGTATGCAGAATTTTTAAAATCTTCAAACTACATTAGGAATTTGCCTATAAAAGCCCTTGGATTATGTGACCAGACTATGTAACTTTATTGATGTGGCAATTTCAATCCGTAGCTTAGTTAAGATTTAATCCTCCATCACACTAGGTAAGGAGAAGTAAATAAAAGAAAGGGCTTTGACTGTTCTTTGCAATTAGGTATGGAAATGAAATTTCTGTAGGAGTTATCTCGTACTTGATAATTTTCCGAAAATTAGTATAAGTGCCCTTCAGAATAGACAGCAGTCTTCTTTTGACCGCAGCGTCTAGCGCCCTAACCCAACGTCACGAAATAAGGGCAGCTACGCGATACGACTGCTTTGCAGGTGTACTGAGGTAGGTACTTAATTTTCAATTTGATATCACATTTCCTCCTTTTGCCGCGGTAGGGTGGGGTTTTCACCAATAGTTCAAGTAAGCAATGGTTAAAACAAATTCTAACCAATGGTCAAAATTTGTTAGTTTTTAACCATTGGTTAGGGTGGGTTTTTTCACCAATAGTTACGGTAACCAATGGTTAAAACAAATTCTAACCAATGGTCAAAGAGTTTATAACCATTGGTTAGGGTGGGTTTTTGCACCAATAGTTAAGGTAAGGTAAGGTTAGAATTTGTTTTAACCATTGGTTACCTTAACTATTGGTGAAAAAACCCACCCTTAGGGTCATTACAGAGCAGGAAGAAAAAATAAAGCTCAGAACACTTTCCAAGTGGTAATTAAATATCAACCTTATTCCATTTAGACAAAGCTGAAAATAGTATGCAACATTAAAGTATTATCCAATAAGGATGCTACATACTATTTTCATCTTCACTTTCACTTGAAGAATTGCTTGAGCATTTTTCCACCTGATCTGAATTGACCCTTCATTTACTTAAACATTTTCAAGTAATTACTTAATCCGTATCATCTATGCTATTGTTGTTAGTACCAATAAGGATGGAGTGTATATTTAACACATAACCTCTCCAGCCGAACTGCGCCTACGCAATGTAGGTGCTACTTATTCCGTGACAATAGACACACAGCGTTCAAAATAAACCCGCCAGCCAAGCTCACAATAGTAAATGTACGAAGAGTCGTGATAATCGACCGCGCGGCTGACTCAGACGAAGGTGCCCAAGCAGTCGGGCTTCCCGGCAACGATGAGGTGCGTGCATTAGAGCAGGCGGTGGCGGTCCTCGTGGCACGCCTCGCTGTCGTCCGAGTCCGAGGACCGGGAGCAGCACGAGGACTCGCTCCAGTGCTGGAACTCTTCCTTGTGGTGCTCCAGCGCCATCAGCGACGGGAATAGGCTGTCGCAGGCGCTGCACCTGTTGACAACACGAAACGTTCCTTAGTGCCAATTATCACTAAAGAGGAATCGCCCTCATGTGTGTGCTCCAAATCAAAAAGACGGCGCTTTGGTGTTAAGTATTCAAGGATGTCAGCGTTCAAGGGTTAAGGCGTTCTATATCATATAATTTGACGTTAGTATCAGGGGCTATGGGGCTAGTAATCCGTTTATTCCATCTAGTCCTACTAATAGTTTATAGTCCGACGATCGAACTGTTTCTCGTCCCAATTCCGTCATTTTCGTTTAAATTACTAAATCAAATGTAACTCACCCGAAGTGGCGCTTCTTCTGCTGATGATCACCGAGCTGTCGGCGAGTGGAGAACGAGCGGTCGCATACGTTGCACGTCAGCGCCTCGTCTGGAATAAAAGAGGAACACCATTCGTTGATATTTTAGATGCGTTGCCTGTGTAGTTGATATTAACCGTGGTACAAGTATACAGCTGACCGGGCTACCCTACGGGAACTTAACTTGGGGATTGGCAGAGATGTAAAGCATTGAGAAGAAAGACGGGCTGCGATTCACCATACATATATCATCATCATCATTAACCTAAGACGTACCCTGCTGAACATAAGCGTTACTTTGAGCGGCTGCTTGCCTCCTGCGGCTCCCTGCAGTTCTGACCAGATGGCCTAGCATGCGCATCGCGAGAAAACTTGGCGTCGCTGTTAGAGTGAGACCATGCTAGCCGGGCAGGTCGTCGGTCCACCTAGTGAAGGACCGGCCTACGCTGCGTCTTCCGGTTCGTGGTCATCACTCGAGAACCTTTCTTCCCCCTCGATTGTCAGTTCTGCCAGCGATGTGGCCTGCCCATTGCCATTTCAACTTGCTAATTCTAAGAGCTATAACGGTGCCACTTTAGCCCTCCTGCGGATCTTATCTCGCAGGGAAACACCGAGCATAGCTCTTGGGACGGCAATAGTTTCTTCAAATACCTATAGTGTCCCTTGATTTCGGTCAATACGAAAACGTTGACGTCCGACCATTATTCCGTTTATTGAAATGCTTTACACTAATGAGTATCGTAAAGTATGACAATTTCCTGGGGACAACGCCATTGCAATGCAACGAGTCCACGGGTGCTGGGTTTCATATTTTACACAGCATAGGTACAGTAAAAAACTCGTATAATGTACACAAATAGTACCTACAGCTTAGTCCGCCGCGTCGCCGTTGAGGTGTCTACTAAAGTTCTGTGCCCAAACTATTTAATTATGTTCGTGTAAAGGTGTATCTACTAAGCAAAATAATAATACTTAAACAGTTACAAATTAATTTCTTTATTATATTAAAGTAACAATATGAAAAAGTTACTAAAACATATTTATAAAATAAATATGGTAGGGCACCTGCTGTATAGAACAAGAAGATAATAATCAAGAACTTAATGATATGTAATTACAAAACTAAAACAATTTTATCTAAGTCAGCTTATGAGATAAACAAATAAGTTATTCATTTGACAGGCAAGATTCAAGAATGACCACAGTGGGGATTTCCCTGTTATCAAGACTTGTTGCATCGGAATAAAAAAGAATTCATTCCATAAGAAGTAGGCACAAAGTTCGATATCTATTTATAGTTAACATGATATTCATTTCATTACAAAATAACTAAATGAGTCCAAACCGTTTCATTATAATTATTATTCTGGTTTCAAAACATTCCTAAAATATGAAACTTGAGCAATAGTACAATAATGTGAAAAGTGAGTAAACAAATATTATAGATACAAGTTACAACACATTTTTAGCACCCAATTTCATTTAACAATCCTAGTAACTGCATATTTATTATAGTCCTCGTTACAATTAGATATGCTAATTATTAATTATGGTAGGTACATACATTGTATTCGTGGAATATTCAAAGTACCTGTTTCATATGAGCCTATGTAACAAGCCAACTCATTAAAATTAATTATACCTGTGTGTAAGAACATTAATAGCATTTTGCATATACACACTATACTATACATAGATAGATAGATAAACTCTACATAAGTCACACAATAACCCCCTTACTAATAAACAATGTATAGCGGAAGAATAGTTATTTAGTGTTTTGTCTCTCTCTGTTTGTGAGTTTGAAATGGGCAAAGATAAAGCAAGACAAAACACTGAGAAGCTATATCCACTTATAAATAAAAAATAAATAAATACGTGGACATTTCACACAGCGCCATCTAGCCCCAAACTAAGCATAGCTTGTACTATGGGAACCAGATAACTGATACAAAACTTACATACTTTTTGTTTTTGTAAATATACATAGAATACAATATAACACCCAGACACAGAACAAACATCGATGTTCATCACACAAATGTTTGTCCCGAGTGGGAATCAAACCCACAACGTATACAGATCAGAAAGCAGGGTTAGTTACTAACCAACTGAGCTATCAGGCCAGTCATGTTATGCAGTGTTTATTGGTATGGGGTAACTATTTTCAAACTAATCAAATGCTTTGTGCAATAATTGGACAATATTATTTACAAAGACAATTATTTTTATCTGGCTATGACTCAGCCCTTTAAATGCTCAATTCTTCAATATCAAACTATTTCGACAGGAAAGCATTTAATATAGGCATTTATCTGTAACATCCTGTTAAAACATAAGTTCATGCAAAAAGTATCCAATATTTGCAGCCCAATATACAATTCATTGGAAAGTTTCTGCTTTAAATCTACAGTTTTCATCTCTTTCAGATGAAACTCTAAATGTATCTACATTCAAGATGAAAGAGGTGGAGAGTGTATTTCTGAAACAGAACTTTTCTTATGGAATGAGAAACAGGGTACATGCCTATCTAAATAAAATTAGTCTTAAAACTTCAGTGAGCACAAAATATATACCATCCACCATGTGTTAAATAGGAAGAGTATTGGATACAGATGACTTGAACATGCTTCCAAACCAGCGTGCACCGGTGGACCCCCCAGGAATGGATCCCATCATCATCCAAAACAGTGCCATGACCTGTAGCACTGCACAGACTATGGTCCATGGGGTGCTTTGTAAATGCAGCGCACAGTAAAGTGTTGCAATAAGGGTCACCAGGTATATGGATGTTGTGAGGGCCCGCTCTTTTGAGAACATAGATTTCACATGAGACCATGGCCCATACAGGAAACTGAAACTGTAACAACAGACCCATTAGTTTCACTTGATTTTGATTAGATTGTTATCATAAACAGTTAATATCATTAAAAAAGGCATTTTAATTGATTGTGTAAGCTAACTTGATAAAGTAGAAATAAGGAAAATGAATTATCTGACATTTACAAAACATTAGCAATTAAAATGAATTTTTAATGTTTTTATTTTACATTACTTTTTTGTTGATAAATTATGTATGATGTAGAGTAGACAGTCAACTCAACAAGGCAATATGGGAAGTAGGTATGCTGGATATGCTGGTTAGAAGACAAAGTACAATTTAAGTTTAGTTGGCTGTATAATCAATTAATCATGCAGCTTCTACAATAATGATCACAGACTATCTTCTACATTGTAGAATATAATTATATAGCCTATAATACATCTACATTGTAGAAGATAGTCTATAATAATTATTGTTTGTTGCTCTAGATCAATTTAAACCTACCTCAGGAGGAAGAATAGACTCCCTAATGTGAACAGCAAAGCAAACTTTCTAGCTTGCAGCAGCAATACCGGTATGTACAGGAATGACAATATGAAGCATAGGATTCCAAAGAACAAACATATTCCAAATCCAAGAAACCGCTGTGTTCTACTCTGTAAATCATAAAGAAAATAAATGATGTAATTAAGTACCTATCACTCCATAAATAATGCAGCAATAGGTAATAAATGGCACCAGTATAGCAGAGAATACCCAATACCTACTATTCCACATTCGGTGATTGTGTAAATTAGTTTGCCAACTGGGTCAGTTTCTTCTACATAGGAATTACATAGTGAGTCATGTTCTGGGTAAATCTTATTCTGCTAGAGTACAGACTTACCAGAGTGAAATATTCCTTCTGTACGTTTTCAAACCATGTCGCAGTGCTACTAGTCGTGCTAGTAGGAGTTTCTTCCGCACTTCGAGAGAAAAAACTCGGAGTAGAGAATTGAGGTAAGCTAAACTTACTCCGACGACTCTCGTTTTGTAGCAAATATTGATCCAAATCCGACTTTAAGTTGGCCATTTTCCTGTACACTACACTTCGAAAGATTTATATTAATTTGTTGGCGATTTCTCTGTCTCTAGATCTTCATTTTATGGAGTTTCCACCCACAAACAACACTTTGTTGTTGGCTGCTCGCTCGCTGTGACGAAAAACGAAAAGGAAGGAAATGAAATCATTGAAACAAGAATGACATTGACAAAGACATTGTCATCAGACATAACCAGCGGACCAGAGACAATAGTTTGGTTTTTCAAATATAAGTTTGACACAGAGGTTTCAGCGGGAACGCCGAAAAGTTCACGTCGTATCATAGAATTATTTTTCAAAACTTGTGCATTTTCCAGAGTTAATCATAGAAAAACTACCTAGTTATTTTAAAATTGTTTAAAATTGGTGGTGTTTTACGCATTAAGTGCTGAATTATGAGCATGAGTGTGGGCAAGTGCTATACCTAATGTGGTGAAACGTGGTTTTTCGTGTTACTTTCCAAATTCCATAGAAGCTTGTAGAAAAGTTGTCACCACTTTACTAGGCTATGACTTGGACTGGACTATGACCACAGATTAGAGAAAAAAACAATTGACACTATGACTAAAATCTGTGACTAAAATATTTGACCCAGACTGTGATTACGACGTACTTATGTGTTTTTTTTACATTATACTTGACACTGGCTGTGTGTGGAGCCAAAACATAAGGAATAAAAATTTGCCACACATTGGGGTGGGCACGGAAAACATGAAGGCAGGCGCGGCGGCGCGGTGGCCATGGCTTATACTTTTACACTTGTGCTATCTGTGCGCTGCGCATGTCTGCTTAGAATCGATTTTATAACTTGTAAAAATATGTTATGGTACCTATGACGTAGTTCGATATTTTTTTTTTTTTTTTTTTTTTTTTTTTTTTTTTTTTTTTTTTATGTGATTGAATGACGTGACGAGCTAGTCGTTCACCTGATGTTAAGTGACACGGCCGCCCATAACAGTTGCAGTGTCACCCGGAACTTTAAAACAATAGTTTCGCGCGACACTGCACTGCGCACGTCATCCTGAGACATCACCCAGTCTAATAATCAGATTACTAGACTGAGTGATCAGATCATAAAGTCTCATTTGCCCAGTAATTTCACTAGCTACAATGCCCTTCAAACCGGAACACAGTAGTGCTTGCACACTACTGCTTGGCGGCAGAATAACTGGCAAAGCGGTGGTACCTACCTAGACGAACTTTGCAGAAAAGTCCTACCACCTAGTATATATGTTGTTAACGCACGATTAACGCATTTATGGAAACTTACCGTAATCAGTGTCATCGCTGAAATCATCGTGTGTGTGTCGGCGTATGTTGTTGTTGTATCTGTCATGTGCACAAGGAGGGCAAACACCACGCGTGTCACGCTCGTCCAAGTCAGTGCTGCTTGCGTCTGATTCCGGCTCGGCTTCTTCAATGTGAACGTCTTCTGTCTGTCGATTATCAAGCTTTTCATTCGATGAAAGTTGATTGTAGTTTTTTCTTGGAGGTCTGGCATCTGAAAATAAAGGAAATCATTTTTTTATTTCTGTTATCTGTGTGGACCTACCTACAAACGGATTTAAGTCATATAGGTACCTAAGAATTTTGGCGGGAACGCGGAAAGTTTGTTGCATTGTACTATTTTTCAAAACTTGTGCTTATTCCAGTGCTAATGTTTAAAATTGGTGGCGTTTTACGCATTAAGTGCAGAACTACGTGCATGAGTGTGGGCAAGTAATGTACCTAATGTGGTGAAACCTGTTTTTCGTATTGCTTTCAAAATTCCGTAGAAGCTAGTAAAGTTACCACAGGTGCAAGTTGTTGTTGTTGTGTTGCTGGTAGTTACGACTACCAGTCAAGTTTAAGTCATGCCCTAGTAAACTGGTGACTATTAGGGCATGACTTAAACTGGACTGGTAGTCGTAACTACCTGACTTAGACTGGACCTTGACTACCCAGACTGCGAGTAATTTAGGTAAGTATAGGTAATATTTACCAATTTTACACATAAAATATTAGTCAGACTTAGGGTGTGTCTGTATCTGACGAATGCCCTGCTCGCTATATTATGGTTACATAAGTAAGGTTGGTGGTCGCATGAGGCGTGCGAACTACACGCGGACCGCTCGCCCGGCGCCTGTGCGCAGTTGCGCTTGGCTGTTAGGAAGAAACTAAGTGGGTAAGCCAGAGGTGCGGCGCGGTGTGCGGCGGCGGGAGGAAACGGTATGCGAGCTGCGTGCGAGCCGTACGCGCGCGGGCATTCGCCAGATCTGTCTGTACCCTTCCTTACGTAGTAATGTATTCAGTATAGGTAGATATAATTAGGTACTCGTCTGTCATTGCCATATTTAGTTGCGGCACGTCCGCCGCGCGCGGTTGTTGGAACAGTTTTTGGTTTAATTTTGACTCTTGTAAGTAAGTACCTACAGAGTTTCTCTTACTTTTTTAGTGTGCGAGAAATGCGTTTCGATTTTTAGTGAATATACCTAAGGTTAAGTATAATATAAAGGACTAAAGGTCATTAGACAGCAATGTTATCAGCCGCTATTGCATAGATAACCGATTATAATACTTATACAATACCTATACCTACTCAATTGCTTATTTATATTATAAACTTGTTTACTCCGAGACTGCGATAAAATTATTAAAATAGGTACCAGCAGCAAGTTACCTAACAATTTATAGGTAATAAATGTATAATGTGTGCCTATTCTAAGATAATTATGTAAAGCATTTCTATGTGTATAAGTAGGTATAGGTAAGTACGTATTACCTACTTAGTAATTTTTTTATAAATTATTTTCCGTTTTCAGAAACTTACTGCAATGGAAAAGGAAAGCCCAAATATAGCCATTTTGGGAGCAGGTGTGGTCGGTCTCTCCACGGCTAAAATACTGCAAGGACGGTTACCGGACGCGTCAATTACTGTAATCGCGGATAAATTCGAACAAGAAACCGTCAGCTGCGTCGCTGCGGGTATTTTTAGACCAGGCACTAGCTTCAAAGGGCCCACGAAAGAAATCACGAAGCGCTGGATCGTGGATTCCTGGAATTACTGGCAGCAAATACTCAAGACGCCAGGAGCGTATGAAGCCGGTGTCATGCCTTTAGGCGCTTACATATTCTCAAGGGAAAACTATCACGTTACCCAAAATCATCTCATCGAGGACATAGTGCCCCTTTACAGACCCGTTGACGAGAAGGAACTGAAAATCTGCGGCGAAGGTTGGAAATATGGATCATATTTTTCAACTTTGAAAATCGGTTGCGAGAACCATTTGCCATGGGTTAAACGAGTATTTACTGAAAATGGTGGAAAAATAATCGTGCGGAAAGTCGATAGTTTCGCATCCCTATCGGAATACGACTTGGTGTTCAACTGCGCGGGAATGGGCGCCAAAATTCTGTGCGAGGACTACGACTTGGTTCCGATCCGCGGTCAGGTGATCAAAGCTAAGGCTCCCTGGTTGAAGACTGCTTTTTATGGTGATTACGACACTTACATAATCCCTGGCTTGGACGGGGTGGCGACTTTAGGTGGGGTGAGGCAATATGACAGTTACAACATGCAGGTTTGTAGGCATGATGCAGCGTCGATACTAGAGAGGTGCTGCGAGTTACTTCCGGCTTTGAAGAAGGCGGAGGTGGTGACGCACCGAGTAGGTCTGCGGCCGCACCGCGTGCCGGTGCGGGTGGAAGCCGAGGTGGTGGACGGTGTGAGAGTCGTCCATTGTTACGGGCACGGCGGCTACGGTGTCATGTGCGCGCCGGGCACCGCCATACACGCTATAGAAATCGGGTTGGATCTCTTGAAGGGCAATTCAAAAAGCAAATTGTAGAGGACAACACGGAACAGCCTTCATTGTTTAAAGTCAGTCAAATTGAAGGAGTCTATTTTAAGTCTAATTTTTAGCTACACAAGTGCTTGTTTTGTAGGTGGGTGGGTAATACCTGCGTACCCAATGGGTATTTTTATATTCTATTTTTATAAACCCGTTAAGTTATTATTAAACTAGAGTAACGTTTAAATTGTTTGCGATTTTTATTTCACTACGAAATATTTAATGTACCATACCTACCTATATAAGTAATTTTATTGTGTGCAAAATGTAGAGCAGTTGGTACCACAGATCCCAGATAGATTACTTCTCGAACCTCGAAGAAAAGGCCGTCTACAATAAATAATGTGTAGTAGACGCGGCATTTGTGAAAACAATGGTTAAATGACTAGCGGCTGGGCCATCCGTCTTCGACACCCGGTTGTCGCCGACATCGACAGGCCGAAAGCCTTTGGCCTTGACACTTGCCACAATACAATACTTATGTATAGTATTGCTGTGGCAAATGTCAAGGTTATCCCTGCTATTAAACCTGTGCTAGTTCTATCACAGGGTAAGTTTTAGATGGGAATTTAAATGATTAGGTAGTTTAGGCATTACACTAAAGCTTTCATTTGACGACATGTAGGGTAGGATGCCTCTGACCTATGGGTGCAGACAGTATGCCCAATTTTAAAGCCTTAATTGACATTTCTTAACTTACCCGCCGCTTACTTAGCCGTCTTTTACATTGCCGTCTATTTGACAAGAGCAGTAACAGTTTTAAGATCTGTCAACTTAAACCCTTTAAAATTGGCCCCTGTAGGCAAGATAAATCTGTTGAGAATTTTCAGTCAAGGTATCTATCTACCTTTATAATTCCTCTTGCATTATACGTAGGTAGGTACTTGAGCAAATAATATGTACTTAGTATAAACAACGTTAAGGTGATGAATAATAAAGTACGCCCCATACTGATGCGAAAGCACCGCGCCGCCGCTGCGCTGCACGCTGGCCCGCCCGCCCCGCAATTCCTTTGCGATTTTATAATGAGGTAAGTACTTACAACCTTTTATGACTAGACTGCCTACGAAGCAAAAAGACTACGAGGGCAGATGATTAATATATACCTACCTAGGCCATAAAATATATAGAAAAGTAATGTAGATGGCTTATTAGTTGCCTAGAAGTTGTTATAAGGGTCTCGCGTACCTACATATAGGTAGAAATAGTCAATAGGTAGGAAGAGATTTCTTTGCGTATAGGTAAGTAACAACATCAACATCTTTTCAAATCAACCTCAAAGTATTATCAAAGTTATGAGGTAATCTTTGCTTTTCTTCAATGAAAATCTACTAACTTCAAAAGTCGTTTTAACGTTGTTGACCTTCAGCAGGTACCCACTAGATTTAGGTACCTCATACCCGTTTTCCACAGACCACTTAGAAGATACTACGTATCCGCTTTCGGGATAACGTACTTACCAGTTTAACTGAACATGTAGGTAGGTAGGTAGGTCCCTATACCGTCCATAAACTAGTCTCAAACTGCCAAAAGCTTTTATGATATCCCGTTCATATAGGTACCTACACTTTTCACTAATATGGTTGGTTGGTTGGTTGCAAATCCCCGCACGTAGCATGGCATACGGAGCACTGGCACCGATTTAACAATTTAACATATTCACAATATTCAGTAATCTGTGATTTTAGTCTGCCCCTATTTTCTTTAAATAAGTATAGGTAAAGTACCTATATATAAGCGTGGTTTTTCAATAATCGAATAAGTACAAGTTACAGTTAAGTATTACATTAAATAAAACAAAACACAGTGAAAATAATAACTGCATGATAATTATTTTATAAACCGAATAAAAATTAAATATATATTTTTATAATATATTAATCGAATAACGTTAGTCCACCTTAAAGCCGACCAATCATATTCTAAATCCGTAATAGAAATGGAATCCCCTGAAAGAAATGGCATAGCATAGCTAAAATCTAGTAGATATTCAAAGGCTAAAATGCTGCCAACTAAACTTAAAAAATTATGCAAAGTAAGCACAAATTATCGTTTGTTCACCGTAACTTGTCCCCCTGACGTATTTATATTATTTCAAAATATGCAAGTAAAAAATATTAATCTAAGGTGGGTACATACAAGTTTAGATAATGCTTACATATTACTTTATACCTATTTACGATAATACTTGCATATTTTCAAATAATATAATACACAAGGGGACAACTTACGGTGAACGGTCTGTAAGTATTATGCCCAAACCAATGTTTTTTTTTTTTTTTGTTATATTTTGGCTCCACACATAGTGTATTTAGCCAGGGTCAAGTTTTGTAATTTTTCATCGTATTATGGAAATTTTCACTTAGTCAAGTCATAGTCACAGTCAGAGTAGTCATAGTCTAGTCTAAGTCATAATCCAGTCTAAGGCATGCCCTAGTAAAGTGGTGGCAACTTTACTAGAGGCTTCTATGGAATTTTGGATGCAACACGAAAAATCACGTTTCACTACATTATATCACTTGCCCACACTCATGCTCGTAATTCAGCACTTAATGCGTAAAACGCCACCAATTTTAAACATTAACACTGGAAAAAGCATAAGTTTTGTAAAATAATACAATGCACCGACGTGAACGTTTCCGCGTTCCCGCCAAAACTCCCAAACCAATGTTGTTGAAAGTAAATGTCAAAACGTCAATTAGGCCGTCATCTCTTCTTAGTTTCTTCCAGGAAACCGACAATACCTTCAAAGAGGCTTTTCATAAACTTTCATCA
Organism: Ennomos quercinarius; assembly: GCA_910589525.2. NCBI lineage: Eukaryota > Metazoa > Arthropoda > Insecta > Lepidoptera > Geometridae > Ennomos > Ennomos quercinarius. Next base: position 1,298,415 of record OU342496.1, read on the forward strand.
AAATATGACAAGTTAAACAAGTTGTTAGAAATACAATAGTTATACTGAAAGCAACTTAAAGTTAAACGAGCGCGAGTCAAGCGTGCGTGGAGGTTTTTTGGAAATTGATTTGAAACTGAAAATGTTTTAATGAAGCTTAGATAAAAAAAAAATTAAAGAAAAAAAACAAAAAAAGGTAAATTATAGTAAAAGCAAAACGTGTTACATTAGTACCTAGCATTACTTATATAGTTTCGACAGCCTCCGTGGTGTGGTGGTTGAGCAGGTCAGGTCGGCTCATAACCCGGAGGCGGCGGGTTCGATTCCTGCGATAGGACAAGTACTTGTGCACAGGAAAAAAAACGCAAATAATTGTTCTGTGTCTGGGTGTTGTGGGACCATCATGGTCCTCGTAGTTCCTGGGTCCCTAGATACAGGGAATCCTAGTTAGGGTCCAAGATCTATGCAGTATGTGATCGTTGGGCGTTATTTATTGTTTATTTATTTATAGTGAAAACAGCTTGATTGATACCGAAAGTGTACTTAAGTGTACCTACCTACTCATTTACCTAATTTTAATGTTCACTAAGTGCTAAATGGTAGAAGTTTTTGCAGGAGTTTGTCTAGATATTAGATTAGATCTACCACCGCTTTGCCAGATATTCGGCAGCCAAGCTGCAGTGCCTATTGTAAACACTAGGTACCGTATTCCGGTCGAAAGGCATTGCAACTAGTGAAATAACCTACTGGGTAGGTATAATATATGTATGAAAACTGCGATCTGGTGTAAACCGCGGGGAGCCGATCGATGCAGGAGGCAAGCAGCCGCTCAAGGTGGCGCTCTCTGGGGGCAGCCTATGTTCATCAATGGGCGTCTTCAGGCTGTTGATGATGATGATGATATATGTATGAGACTTGATACGCAAAATTTTATACATAGTTTATATCTGAGTGAGAATGACTTAGATCATCACTTAATAGTAGGTATTAGATTTACTTACATTTAAAAAAATCAAGATTAAGAATTTTTAACACAATTATATTGATAAACCACAGGCACATCAAGTGGTTTCTAGGACTGTATCTCTCTTGCTTGATAAGCAGATATATAATACTGTTCGCACAATCGAACAATACGCTAAGGAAGACATTCTGGCTAAAAGTAGGTACCTACAGAAAAAACAAATGTTCATAATAATTTAGCACAACGCTGAGAACGAATTAGTTAGTGTCTATACCAAAAGTTAAACGCATTGTTGTAATAAAGGTCCTACTTATACTTATTTATATAAGTTCATTTCTCATCAGTTTATTTTACTAATAAAGTAGGCAGATTCAAGCCATTTTTACCTATAAGTATATGTTTTCAAAAAATTTGTGACATTCAACCCGCCTGTTTCCTTTACATTAAACATTAATATAAGTAAGTACCTAGTAGGTACATTATTTTCATTAGAAATTGTCAACCTTTTAACTTCTAACCGAATCCGCAGTTGACATTTGAATCGAGTGCTGAACCCTGTAGTCTACAGGCTGTAGGAGGCACTGAAACGCAAAATTTACGGGAGTTAATTACTCTCTCTTTGTATTTGTTTTTGTTGCTCTCAAATTGAGATTAGCATTCCATTGAAAAAGATGAATTTAACACAATGAAGGAAAGCTTCCCTTGAAAAGGAATGCTTCAGTGTTAGACCTTTATTTCTTAGTTGCTATTTTGAGATGTTTGATTATATTTTTAATACTTGATTTTATTAAAAATAGAATAAAGTTAGATTGAGAAATTAGATTGTTGTTTTTTTTAAATAGAATTAGTTTTTTTTGCTTTATTTTTTTTTTCTATAGACATGATAAAAAAATTGGTATTATTAAAAAAATGCTTGAGCAATTAACTTACAAATCTATCGTCATAACGAAAGAATGCCAAGTTATAAGTTATCTACCTTGGGATGGCGCCAACAAACGGGATTGGCCAATCAGTCAAGTCATTATACAAAGTAACTAGATGAAGCCCTCAAATATTTGTGAAGATTCATAAGAATTTTACTAGGATTTTTATCTTATTTGTTTTATATGAATATGCATTATACATAGCGTTATATGAAAGTAAAACGATTTAATGATTTCTATTTGTGAGAAAGCAATACAAGCATAAAATAAATAATTCTAACCAAGCCGTAATTCTGTTGGCGCAGACGGTAGGATCTGTGGTAAGAGGTTTGTGGGCAAGCAGCCGCTCACAGTGGTACTTTATGGGGAAGCCTAATTTCAGCAGTGAACGTCTTCATGGTGTTGATGATGATTTCAAATTGATACATTAACGTTTTTTATAAGATTGATGTCAATATATGATTTTAGCCTTGATCAATGGATGAATCTCAATGTATTTTGGAAAATTTTGCAGCGTAAGGTGTTAGTGCTAGGGGTGTTTGAAAAAAAAGGTATAAATTAATGTGATTTAAAAAGCAATTTCGCATTTTTCCGCACCACAAGAAATTATTATTATTATTATTATTGATAATAGACGAGCAGCATTACTGCTGATGTGTCTATATCCACAGTGTTGGAAAGTCACTTCATAATGATAACATTTGTAATGATATTTGATTAGTTCGTAGCCAGTTGTCAAGTTTATTTTTGAAAGCATTCACAGAGGTTGCAGCTATGACATCTTCCGGTAGTCTGTTCCAGTTGTGCACCACCCTATTACTTAGGAAGTGGTGTGCAGTGTTGGTCTTAGATGGTGTACGGGAGATTTTTTGCTGGTGCCCTCGCAGGGGTTTTCCTTTTTTCATAATATAAATGTCTTTGATGTCAGGAAGATTATAATTGTAATTAATAATTTTGAATGTTTCAATGAGGTCACCACGCAGACGTCTTTCTTCAAGGGTAGTAAGGCGCAGGGTTTGTAGTCTGTCTTCATAGGACTTGCGTCGCAGAGCCTGTGGTATCTTTCTTCCTTGCTCTTCTTTGAATACTTTCTAGCTGATCAATGTCCTTATGAAAATAAGGGCTCCAAATTTGAAATCCATACTCCAAGAGTGGCCTAATGTACGTTTTGTAGATCTTAAGAAAGACTTCCACAGTCATTGATTGAAAGGACCGGCGTATAACATATATAAAAGCATTAGCCTTTTTGACAATTGAAATGATGTGCTCTTCCCACTTTAAATTGGCTGTGATGATTATTCCCAAGTCTTTTTGACGGCTGACTGATGCTATGGCGTTACCATCCAAGGTATATGTAAGTTGGGGGTTGACATTACCTAAATGAAGTACACTGCATTTTGCTACATTTAATTTAATTATCCAATCTTTAGTCCAGGACTGAATTCGGCTTAAATCTTCTTGCAACTGCCCAGACTTCAATAAAGGGTTAGCAAAGAACTTCCCATCATCAGCAAAAAAAGCAGATTGAGACTCCAAACATTCAAGCAAATCCGTAATGAAAATTCCAAAGAGTAATCGAATTAATCCTATTTGTGTGATGACCACGACCACCTCAGGTCGCTACATGATTGCATGTAGGCAGTTTATGCTAATGGTATCACCGTGGCCGAAAAGTATAAATTTTTGGCAGCGGATGAAAATTTGTAATTCGGACGAGCAGTATCCGGGACAAGAGGACCGGGACAAGGGGGACCGGGACATTTGCATGTTCCACTCTGCGAATCTAATACATTTTAATTGGACACTGTGTGAAGTCTGTTGCATAATTTTAATATGAAGCTGTTGTTTGATGTTATTTTAATATTGTTAATTGTAATTATTGCAGGGGGTGGTTTGGGTTAAATATATACCTCATCATCATTCATCATTAACAGCCTGAAGACGTCCACTGCTGAACATAGGCCTCCCCCAGAGCACGCCACCTTGAGCGGCTGCTCGCCTCCTGCATCCATCGGCTCCCCGCGGCTTTCACCAGGTCGTCGGTCCACCGAGTGGGGGGCCGGCCTACGCTGCGTCTTCCGGTTCGTGGTCGCCACTCGAGAACCTTTCTTCCCCATCGGTTGTCAGTTCTACGAGCGATGTGGCCTGCCCATTGCCACTTCAACTTACTAACTAACTAAATATATATAATTAAATATATACCTACCTATACATAATAAGTAGGTACAGGTCAAAGACTTCAATGTATACTAGACAGGACATCACTCAATGGAACTGTTAACCACAACGAGTATGCTGACCAGCATACTTTCGCTCATACGAAGCTGGGTACTCAAAGCGACAGCACGTGCATTGCAATAAAAATTATGAACCAAAAATGCCATCGTGCGTGCTCAGATAGTCGGGGAAAACAAATAAAAGCGTTGCTTTGAGTGTCCAGTTTTGTATAAGCGAAAGTGGCTCGACGGACAGTGCCTGTCAGGGATATCTTGTCTACATACCTGTCTCTATGTAGACCTCTATGTACCTCTATGTGTGTGTATGTGTCCCTCTGTCCTCTCTATGTCTGTGTGTTACTAGACAGTGTCTAGTATACATACATAGAGGTCTTTGATACAGGTACCTACTAATCCAAACAAACTACGCAGCGGTGCCCGGCGGAGGCTGACCACGCGGCTCGAAATCATAGTATTATGCACCACCTTAATATTCTGTGATGGCTAGGTATTATACAGTCTTGGTTAGTGTTTGCACTTGGCGCCTATTGCTCGACATGAATATTGTTATTACTATAACGTTAGTTTTCCTGCTTTGTGTGGGGCGGATATTCGATTCGACCTTTGTACCATGCGGTACAGGTACCACCAGCTTGGTGTAAAATAGCAATTAAGTTTAGTATCAGCTAGTAACGACATGGCAATATCTTCGACCTCCGGTGAGTTTCGATGACAATTATCTAGCTTTTGATATTTAAATATTCGCTGCTTACTTAGATCTATCTGAGTAGGTGCCTACCTAACTTTCTAAGTTGGCAACGCATGGCTTATTCATTTGGATACTTATAACTTATAAGTGTACCTCATCATCATCATCATCATCAACAGTCTAAAGACGTTCACTGCTGAACATAGGCCTCCCCCACAGAGCGCCACTTTGAGCGGCTGCTCGTCCTGCATCCATCGGCTCCCCGCGGTTTTCACCTTTCTTCCCCATCGGTTATCAGTCCTACCAGTGATGTAACCTGTCCATTGCCATTTCATTCTTGCTAATTCTAAGAGCTATGTCGGTCCGTTTAGTTCTCCTGCGGATCTCCTCGTTACGATAGGAACTTATATAGGAACTGTGTTCTAAAAAAAAACCTTAAAGGTTACGCACGGTGCTATACAACGAAGGATGCGGTAAAATAGGTACTTAGGTGAGAGTACCTATTTTACCGCACGCTCCGTTGTATGGTGCGTAATGTTTAACTTTCGAACAATGTATACAGGCTTTGTAAATGCATTTTTTGAGCAAATGTGTTGAAAATAACTATTATTGACATTATGAGGGGACTTGAGTCGGGATGGTTTTTGTATCGTATTGAGCGGTTTATATTTCTAGGTAAATCTTTTCACTTTGTGTACAAATGCGGATCTTTTGATTGACCGTCTTAAAGCAAGCTTGCTTACAAAATATAATGAATTCATGGTGTAAATAAGCTTCTAAAGATTCTAATGGTTCAGATATCTCGATTCGATCTAACGACCATTAAAATAAGGATGTATTTGCCGTGTTTTAGGCAACATAATGTGCCATAATCGGGTTTTTACCACGCCATAACCCGCGATCATCTGCGAAGTGCCGCGCGGCGATAACTGGGAATCACCGCTATTCGCCTTTATTGGTGTAATATTGGAGATGGGACGCTTGTAAGTTGTAAATATGTATGCGTTTGTCTGTCGCAAAATATAACAATCACTTCAAAACAATCATCAACAACCTGAAGACGTTCACTGCTGAACAATAGGCCTCTTCCACAGAGCGCCACTTTGAGCGGCTGCTCGTCTCCTTCATTCATCGGCTCTCCGTAGTTCTAATAAATTTAGGTACTTATTAATGGTCTTTGCTTTTAGTATCTAAAATATTTATAAATATATTAATAATTTAAGTACCTAATTATCATTTTAAGTTGTAAAAGAGCTGAAAATAGCCTATTTCCATAAAATTTGATCTTTGACTATTTTTAAAATATCACCGATGATGATCCAATCAAGGGTAAATGGTTCTAAAGGATTTAAGAGAAGGAAATTTATGGACCGACCTCTATAGTCTGGAACGCCTTTGGTACTTATAAAAATCCCTAGAGGAAAATAGTGAGTAGATACTACATACATTTAGATAGTAATTATAGGAAACCTACTCTATAAGAAACAAAAGCAATGATCCTGAAAGCGACATTTCCAATTTAATATTATGTCAAAAACCAAGTCTGGGGAATTTAGCCGAGAATACATATGTAATTAACTATCTACCTAAGTAGTATATTAATTTGTTTCGATATTGCAGTTGTATGGTTTTAGTTTATAATTTGTTTATTTATAAGCACTTATACAAAAACCTAATACATACATTGCATAATGATTTATAACATATTTCACATAAACAGTAATATCGGGAGCATTACAAAATAATAGTATCCAAAAAGAAATACTAACCGCACTTTACTATTATAATACCTAAATGTAAAACTTCATGTGTAGTTAAGTACCTACCTAGTGTAGTTTGCTCTATCGTCGGTTTTGATGAAAATTTTGTTTTAAGTAAATATTTTCAATCAATCATAAAGTTTAATAGTTTTAATCGTGAGGATGGGTTTCAATTGTCGAATCGGAATTCTGTGGTACCACAGAATATAGTACAGAAAGCAAACAACATAGTAAGTGCGCTCGAGCAACGCACACATAGACACCGCTCACCGACACGATGTCTCGGAGTCTGTCGGAGTAGTGCGAGCGCGAGTGCCGTCCGCTTGAGACACGCGTTTGTGAACCTTCTTTGTGCAAAAATGGAGCAACAAAAAAAAAGCTATTATAATTGTTTAGTGGACGGTTGTTTACATTCAACATTAAACAGTGAATTGTCGTTTTTTAAGCTACCAGTTGTTTCAGAGAGGTAAGGTATTTGTTTGTATTTCAACGGTTCGTTTTAACGTAACACAGAACAGTTAGGTAGGTAGGTAAGTAATTAAAGGTATGGTAGATTTTGCTGTACGAGCCGGCCGGTTTTTATTAAGGTTACGATAATGTTTTTAAGATAATAGAACAGAACTCAATGAACTAAGTAAGTGCGCTCGAGCAACGCACACATAGACACCGCTCACCGACACGATGTCTTCGGAGTCTTTCGGAGTAGTGCGAGCGCGAGTGCCATCCGCTTGAGACACGCGTCTATGAACTACCTTGTGCAAAAATGGAGCAACAAAAAAAAGCAACAATAATTGTTTAGTGAACGGTTTTAAACAGTGAATTGTCGTTTTTTTACTACCAGTTGTTTCAGAGAGGTAAGGTGTTTGTTTGTATTTTGACGGTTCGTTTTAACGTAACACAGAACAGTCAGGTAGGCAAGTAATTAAAGGTAGGGTAGGTTTTGCTTGGCGAGCCGGCCGCGGCCGCCACGCCGCGCCCGATTTACGTGACTAACGTTAAAATTGAAATATTTTAGTTATTATTTTAGTTGTTATATTTCCGTTCTTCCCGTTACATTCTCAATAATAAATTAAACAACTAGATACGAGTGTCACTACCACGATAGTTTTTTGTGCATAAGCCAAAGCTGACGGCCCTAGCGCGAGCGCCGAGAGTAGGTATAAAAAGTGAAATACATACATGTGATTGACTTCTGTAGTATTTTGTGGTGGTACGTCGTAAACGCGTAGGTATACTTATACTAGTCCATCGCGTATGTAATCCCTTCCCTTCCCTATCCCTACATCCCTACATATAATAATTGTGAAATTCTGGTATGTCCCTCTACATATAATAATTGTGAAATTCTGGTATGCTTTGGAACACACATAATTCTAACCAATGTAATTTATCCCATAGGTTCTATTGATAAAAAAATATCGCTTGCGCGATGCAGGCCCACGGCTTTTTGCCCTTTTTCCATACATTATGAAATTTTCTTTGTATCAGCGCCATCTAGGGACAGTGATGTGTCGTTGTTTGTTTGTTATGACTGAACTCCGTAAATACTGAACTGATTTTTATGCAGGTTTCACTAATATGCTTAGAAATAACCGGCGCTTAAAATAGTGTATATAAAAAATTGAAATTTCATTAATTTTTTTGGTCTTAATTATTAAGTTTTCATTACGAAACAAAACTGAATTATAAACAACATGGCCGCTTCATGGTAAGATGGTGAGGTTATTTTTGGCCACTGACGGTAACTTTATGTCACCTATCTGGTGCCTACACAGATTAGAGAAAAAAACAAGCTGTTTATCTGGAGGCACAGATTGAAGAAAAAAATCTCTGTGTAGGATATGACCAAAGAGTAATAATTATAACCGCTACTCTAAGAGGTAGGTGGTACAATAAGTAATTGAGAACTTAACCTTCTTTGCTACCTATGTATTTTATAGTTTTTCTATTTATGCCTTTACAGGTTGTATGACTTGTATGGCGTTTTAGGAGTAAATAGATACGTACCAAAAGATAATATATTAAAGCTTACATAATTTTGATTTTTATTAAATTTTTCGAATTAAAAAAAAATTCTGGTTTGTGGATTTAAAAATAAAGCCATTTTTTCATTCCTATGCAATGCAGGTAGGAAATATACTATGCAGAACAAAGACTACACTGACACACGTAACCTATTCAGAAGCATGAGACTGCACAGCATAAGATGTGGCAGCTTCCAAATACCGGTGGCTGTCGCGCGTAAACGTTACCTACTGCTGCGAAAGTACTATAAAGTTACCATATGTCTGGACAAACCTAACCTAGGTTTAAGGCATATTTTTACCGAATGTAAGTTGCGGTGGCAGCCCTCGGTGGTTGTGGACGGTGGCCGGTCTGCATCGGGGCTAAGTACCTATAACTATTACTATAGGTAATGTAGTCCACGCGTGGCAACGCCGCGGGCAGCAGCTAGTAAAGTAATTAAAGAAATGAAAGATTAAAGAAACATTACAGAGCATTAAAGAAATGACGCTTTTTTGTCTTGCGCTGTGGGGAGACCGCTACGTCTGCCCATAGCTTATTATATTAGGTATCACCCACCCGCAAGTTATTCAGTTTGACCTTGATCGTGGTGCTTGCTACTTACAGCGCCGAAATATCGGCAACTTAAAAAACATGGCAAATAAAAAAAATAAAGAAAAAAATGTTGCTAAAGATATTTTGGCTGTTGGTCCCGGTTTGCAAATAACCACCCCGTCTCTTCACATGGGTGCCAAAAGAGCCGGCTAAGGGAATATCCAGGTATGAGGGACGCGTTTTCCTCGGTGTCGGTACCATAAAATCTTCTTTCACCAAGCCGCCTGCCAAACGTGGTAATCAACAGCAAATCCCCCTTATGACAAGCGTCCAAACTGGCGTTTAACATGTGAGGTCTATAATATGTTCAGCAGTGGACGTCTTCCGGTAGATGTGAAACAAATACATATATAATAAAAAGTTAAATAAAAACAATAATAAATATTAATATAATGCGTTATAAAAAGTTAAATAAAAATAATAATAAATAATAAATATTAATATAATATATTTTAGAAATTGTATTGTGTAAGTACTTTTCTTCACGAACCCTTTATACACCCGAGCCTGAATAGTCATAGATAGATAAATCAACATGCCACACGATTTTCAATTTTAAATAACCTTTCGCACTGATACAATATTAACTTGCGCAATATTAATATATTAATATAGTAATCTCGGTAGCGGTTACATATTTGAGCCGTTTGGTGTTGAGACCCTGGGTCCGTGGGGACCGGGAGCTCATCGCGTTTTCCAAAGTCTATCAGAGCGCCTGGTCGATGCGACGCGTGACCAAAATGCTGGCACTTATTTGGCCCAACGCATCAGCATTGCAATTCAACGAGGCAATGCGGCCAGCATGTTGGGTACGCTACCTACCAGTAGTGGGCTGGAGCACTTGGACTGTCTATAGGCCATCGCGGCTATTATACAGTCCATAAGTGTTCTGTGTAGTAGGTAGTGTAGTGTAGTGTAGTGTAGTTTAGTTTAGTTTAGTTTAGCTTAGTTTAGTTTAGTTTAGTTTAGTTTTATTTATTGTAGTAGTTAGCTTGAGTAATAAAGGCAATTTGCCCGTAAACAATACTTGCGCCCACATACCGCTTAAACTGTAATTACTGTACCTATACAGGTACCTACCTACGTTCAGCCAAATGAGCTGAATTAAAACTCCATTAATGCGTAATATCTCTGTAATCAACGCACGCATTATACAAATATACATTGTAAAATGGAGCCCACGCGACTGTGCTGGTGTAATGGGAGAGTCCTCTACTTTTTATAGGATCTGTGCCTCTGGCTGGGTAACCATGTGATTGGGAGAAGATGTTCTGGTGGGTCTTCCATGTGATGACAACAACAAGTTACACTTTACACTTCTAGATAAAATTAAAGTGCGGCAGCTCAAAGTTAAATAAACAGCCACGACACTAAAATAGACCCTTAATTTTATTAATCCAGTAATTTTTGCGGTTTTACCACGCTTCTGAGAATTAAACCATGGAGATTTTCCTTGGTCATAATTAATAAGGGAAATTAACATTTAAAACAATCAACAAAAGGCAGGATCTACCTTGTCACCACGTTATACTGAAAGGACTTCATTATACCGCTCTTGTTGAAGGAACCAATTTGAGAAAGAACTTGTGTCAGTTGTTTCTATTTGTGAAGAGAGCTCGAACTTAGGTGGTGACTCTGTGAAGTAATCAAAGAGGCAATTAGTCTTGATAAGAGATTGTTTCATGGTGTTTTTGTCGCGAACAAGGGAAGATACCTCTCGCCTCCATAACTAGCTAAACCTTGCCTCCATAACTAGCTATTGCTCTCCACCCGCTGTTAGTCATTTGCACACCATCCGCTTTTGCTGCAGCACAATAGCTGGTCCTTGGTGCCGGTCCCAAGCCCGGACAAAGAGGGAGGGCACCTGGGGGGATGTGGTGGCCGGCACATCAATGTCGCGTTCATGTGCGGACCTCCACACCCCCTCCCGGCAGCCTGTGGCCGGCGTGTTGGTAGGGGGGGAATCGCGGGGTTTGTTTTTTTTTTTCCCTCGATTCCTCCACTACTAACATGCGAAATAATGGGGGAAAGTAGCTTGGGCAACTGCTTTTGCTTTCGCTTAATGCCCACTAACCGCCTATGCTCCACAGAACTTAAACTTTAATGATGAGTACGAATAAGGATATTGTGATGCCATGTGATCCGGCTAGCACCCGGCGTCCCTTGGTGTCCGGGCCGGGGGATGTGAAATTGGTTACCGAAGGCGACGGCGGGGTGGCACCCCAGGCCTCGTCGGCCGCTCCTGTTACTGGGAGGACGACGGAGATGACGACGACGGCAAGGGCGGCGGCAGCGGTGGTTCAGACACCTGGACCAGTGCAGAAGACCGGACCACGTCACGTAGCGCGCCATGGCTACCGCAAGAGGGAGCAGAAGAGGCAGCGCGGGACATCAGGCGCTGTGTTGGGAGGTAACACGCAGGGAACCGGGGAGCCGAACAAGCCGACTGGTTCCTTGCAAAGCACACACCACGGTAAAAACCGGAGGAAAGAACAGAAGGATCGCAGGAGACGTGAAGTCGAGCTGGTAGAGCTATACTACCGGCAGCAGCGGGAGGGCGTGATATGCATGCCTGGAATGTCGGCGCTCGCGCCTTCTCTTGTGGCATGCATGTCCCGCGTCAACCCGCATGGCGAAGCCGTGGCTGACGCGGTGCATCTGTCGGTTCCGAAGGGCGACATCCCTGCGATGGCGACTGGAGGAACGGAGGTTGCAGTGCGGGAGCGACGATCGGTGCCTGCAACGACTAGCGTGAATGCGCCTAAAGAAGACCTCGTACCGAGGACATACGCGGGATCTGAGGTCATGACTGCACCGCGCACAGTCCGCCCCCCGATCGAACCGGAACCTGAACCACGCCCGTCAAAAGGCAAGGGGAAGGGGAAGGGGAAGAAGGGGCGCGCAGTGACCGAGGGCGGCACAGCTAAGACCACGGACACCGTGGATAAAAACAACGCAGAGAAGGGGGAAGAGGCAACCCGAGGCGCGAAGCGGCAGCGGAGTAGCGATCAGGTGTCACCGACTGGCTGCACAGCAGCGGATAAGAAGGTGCGCCTGGAGAGTGGGGTCGCGGCAGCTGCACTCGTGGTACAGGTTCCTCAGCCCCCGTCGTCTAGCGTGACTACACCAAATGATGGCGCGGGACCGTCGACGTATGCGGAAGCGGCTAGGGCTCACTACAAAGTGGTTGTCTTGGACCGCAGTCGTATGCTGATGACTGAGCTCCGCGCCATACAAATTAGGAAGACCATCGAAGAAGCGGTCCTTGGCATTTTCTTGAACAACGGTGGCAGAGGGGACACCCGGCTGCCCCAGTTCATGAGCATGCCAAGGCTGTTTCGCGGTGGGGTCAGGTACACACCCCGAGACGACTACGCGCTCGCCTGGCTCACCGCCACGGTAGGCCAATTGCCAGCTCTGTGGGAAGGATGCGGAGGGTTCGTAGTCGTGCCGGAGAACAAGGTGCCCAGATACCATACAGGGGTAATTTATATCCCGGACTTTGGCCGAGGTAGAGAAGAGTTGACCAAACGTCCGGACATACTAAGAAACTTCCTGGTGGCCTTAAACCCGGGAGTTGGGGTGGAAAGGTGGCAGCTGTTCACTCACGAGGTACGGCCCATGGGAAGTACGTTTAACCACATACTGGTGATGGGCATTCCACCAGAAGACCTAGAACTTCTACGGCGTGAAGACTTTCGCCTGCATTACACCACGGCGAGGGTCTTCGTTAAGGTAAGAGGATACAAACCCGGGGGAGCGGTGGCGGCGGCTCCGGGGGTGGCAGGCGCGGACAATGCACCTTGTGGTGCAGCCACGCTGGCGACCCCCGAGGCTGAAGACGACGCTGCTCTCACCGAGGGAACGGGATGGACGGCGGAGGAGATGGATCGGCTGCTGCGGGTGGGTGATGATGGTGAGGGTGATATTGCTGGGGACATAATGGGCCTCAATATCTTCTCACCAGCGTCATCCATGGACGAGGGGCCGACCATTCCCTCGTCGGACCCCCCGTCCAGATTATAGGTAGATGGTTTTGTGCCGCACCACCTACACTAACCCCACATAAAAAAATTTTTTAAGGTACTTTACAATCGTTTTTAAAAATGGATCCACACGACAAGAATAACATCACAAATTCTAACAATACGACCGATCCCAGGGTTGACACCATACACAGGCTAGACATCAGTAGTAAAATCGATATCATTCAAGCCAACATACAACACAGCGTCACAGGTTTCGCTGCCCTGCGAAGAACCCTGGAAGAGCAACCGAACACAATAGCACTGGTCCAGGAACCCTACCTAAGTCGTGGAAAGGTGAGTGGTTTCGACGCACTGCGGGGTAATGTTTTCGTCCCTACTATGCAAAATAAAATTAGAACTTTTATTTATGTACCAAATCCTTATAAAGCGTCTCTCATGACACATTTGTGTAACGATGACTTGACTGTAATAAAACTGGAGACGGGCTTGCCGGGAAAACTTGGTACGGTCGTCTTGGCTTCTGTGTATATGGACATCAGAGCCGAGGCGCCACCTCCAGCATTAGATGACCTTGTACAATTTTGCATCAGCAACAATCTAGAATTTGTAGTGGGTGGTGACACGAACGCCCACTGCACGGTCTGGGGGTGCCCGGACACAAATGATCGAGGTAAGGACATGCTTGATTTTATTTTAAGACATGACCTTGACTTGTTAAATAGAGGTTCGGAACCAACATTTGTAACGTCCTGGGCCAAAACGATAATCGACATAACCATAGCTACCAGGGGGATTGCAGAAATAATTACTGACTGGCGCGTAGCAACAGATGAAACTTCATGTTCAGACCACAGAAGAATCAGATATAGCTTAAAGGTAGGCAAGCATGAACCGCGTACCTATAGAAATCCAAAAAAGACTGACAAGTTACTCTTTGGTGAAACACTGGAGAAGGAACTGGCAGGGACACCGAAAGTGGAAGCGACCACGAAACTGACTCCACAAGAAATAGAAGATACTGTTAAATCTATAACAAGCTCTTTAAAGGTAAGTTATGAAAAGTCTTGCCCTCTTAAAACGGAGATAAATAAAATTCAGCACAAGAAAGACATGTGGTGGACCAAAGAACTCAGCAAACTGAGAAAGAAGGTGAGACACCATTTCAACAGAGCCATGAATACCGATCAGGAGGTAGACTGGCAAGAATACAGAAAACAGCGGCATCGTTTTAAAGTGGCAATCATAAAAAGTCGCGATAATTCCTTGATGAAATATAGTTCCTCTATTCAGTCGCAGAGCGAGACTGCCAGACTAAGGAAAGTTCTGAGTAACAGTACGCAGGTAAAACTAGGCACACTAAAGAAGGCTGATGGAACATACACAGTCTCTGATCGGGAGCAGTTTGAACTACTCCTTCAAACCCACTTTCCAGACTGTCGCATGGATCACGATGGAGAGTGGGATACGGAAACTCTGCATGAGCCTGTCAGGGAGGACTGGGCATTTGCAGACTCAATCGTTACGGAAGAGGCGCTTTTCTGGGCGATAAGCACTTTTCAACCATACAAGGCCGCGGGGACAGACGGAATATTTCCGGCACTTCTTCACTGGAGCCAAAATAAGATTAAAACCTACCTAATGGCGGTCTTTAGGGCATGCCTGGCATGGAAGTATATACCTAGCATATGGAGAGAAGTTAAAGTAGTCTTCCTACCCAAACCAGGAAAGTCTGATTACACAAATCCTAAGTCTTTCAGGCCTATAAGCCTGAGTTCATTCCTCTTGAAGACATTGGAAAGGTTATGTGACAAATACATAAGAAGTGGTCCACTGACGGACAGCCCAGTGAACAAAAACCAGCACGCCTATCAAACAGGCAAATCCACAGAGACTGCTTTGCACCAGGTGGTTCACAAGATTGAATCAGCGCTGGAGAATAAGCAGTCTTGTCTTGCCACCTTCATTGACATTGAGGGAGCATTTGATAAAACGACGTTTAACAGCATCGAGGAGGGGCTGAGTAAACGAGGCGTAGATATTAGAGTGAACAAATGGATCACAACTATGCTGTCCAACAGAACAGCCAAAATAGAGACTTTGAGTTCGACCCGGTGCCTCGTTACGCGAGGCTGTCCGCAAGGTGGAGTGCTGTCTCCACTACTGTGGGTGGTAGTGGCAAACGAACTCATAGAGCTTCTAAACGCAAATGGCGTGGTGACAGTCGGCTACGCGGATGACATGGCCATTATGGTCTCTGGACTGTTTGAAGCAACCCTGTGCGACAAAATGCAAAAAGCACTGAGAATTGTTGAGGCATGGTGCCAAAAACACAATTTATCCGTGAATCCACAAAAGACTGAAATGGTGCTATTCACTAGGAAAACAAAATTAACAACACTTAACCTGCCAACACTGTTTGGCACAAGATTAAGTTTGAACAAAGAAGTCAAATACCTAGGGGTTTGGCTAGACAGTAAGCTTTTGTGGGGAAAACATCTAGATCATGTCACCACAAAGGCAACAAATATTTTGTGGCAGGTCACCAGAGCTGTTGGGAAAGACTGGGGCCTCAAGCCACAACTATGCCGCTGGCTATATACAGTAATTGTACGACCGGTCCTTACCTACGGCTGTGTAGTGTGGTGGACACGTACAAATCTGGTAACTGTGATAAATAAACTACAGCAAACGCAGAGACTGGCTTGCTCCCTGATTAGTGGATGTTCAAAGACAACACCATCAGCAGCCTTAGACATTATATTAGGCTTGACGCCGCTGCACCTGCATATACAGCAGGAAGCGATGGCATCTGCTCTAAGGATTAAATCCATAAACCAATGGAAGGGAAATGGCCCCATTACAAACCATTGCAGAATAATCGACAGAGCGATAAAAGTCATCCCAGAGGCTTCTAAGGGCACTGACAAGGTGGGCAACACACACCTTGATGGTAAAAGGTATGAGTTGGTCACTGAAGCTGGTGATCTGGGAGACCTCTCGGCATCTTGGAACGTCTATACAGATGGTTCAAAAACCAAGACAGGTGCAGGCTGTGGTTTCTATTCATCGGAACTGGGCCTATCTGAGTCCATAGCTCTAAACAAAACTGCAACAGTGTTGCAAGCAGAGGCTATGGGCCTCCTGCTAGCTGCAGGAGCAATCACATCTTCTGATGCGGTGCAAGTGCAGCTTATGCAAAAGGAGGGTGGAACTATAGTTTTCACCACAGACAGTGCGGCTATCATCTACGCACTAAGGCGACCTGTGACCAGATCAAGGGTCATTCTAGAGTGCCATAGGGCCCTGCAAAAGTTAGCAGAGAACTACAGAACAATAGTAAAATGGACAAAGAGCCATGGCTCGTGTCAGGGTAATATTACGGCTGACACTCTTGCCAAAGAGGGAGCGCAAAAAGCGACTGTTGATGACCTAATGGGACTATGCAAACCATCAGCGATGGAAGTGCGAGAACTATTGAGCCGTCACACGGAAAAAGAACAGCAGAAGCTATGGGAAAGGAGAACGGACTGCAGACATGCTAGGTCAGCTTTTCCTACTCTCAATAGAAAAGTGACAAACAGCTTACTTCGGCTTACACGGCATGATCTCCGCCTTATCACAGGCCTTATTACGGGCCATTGCAACTTAAATTATCATTTGAATAAAACTGGAGCGACAGACAGCCCGCTTTGTCGTGGTTGTCTGCAGGAGGACGAGACCATGGAGCATGTGATGTTTCACTGCGAGGCCACGGAAGAAATAAGATTTAAAACCGGATTGCGTGAACAAGCGCATAAACTTATTACCCATTCATCATCGTCAACATCGGCGACGCCAACACTGGAGCAGTTGTGCCAGCACCCCAGAGCCGTGCTCCGTTATTTCAAGGAGCTGGGATGGCTTGGGTAGATGCTGGCGGGGGAAATGCACAATACACCCCAAGCGGGACGTCAGTGCAGGTCTTATCGCCCCCATGCCAAATTAGAATTAGAAATTAGAAGGGAAGATATCCACACCAGTAACTCTCATTATTAAGTAAGTATACACGATAATGGATATCATTCATTTTATTAATCATGTAATAAATATATGTGTGTAACTAGAATTTTCGTAATTTCCATTGTCGATTCGATTTAGCAAAACATTGTCATATTGACGGCGTCAAAACAATAAAAATATGTCGGAAAATTGAGTGGCACCCACGCACAGAATTCCCACTAGTAGAAATCTATTTCGCGTGGCCGCCTAGTTGTTTCTTGCTCCCACACGAGGTGCTGCCTGAATAAGAACGTCTCCCAAAATTTTGGGTAGAAAATGGGCGATTTCTTTAGCTCTATCTATAGAGTAATTTACCTCGATACCTAGAATTTATGTTTTACCAGTGTTTACTGCTTGTTTGTTGTAAAAACTAAAATGTAAGGTCAGGTGGGGTAAGTGAAACGAAGGAGTACCTAAGTGAAACCCTATCGTAATCAATAAATCACGCAGTTTAGCTCTATGCTATGTGGCGAAATGGTTTCAATGCTCTAGCACACGCGTCACACAATATTTCTGCTAGGTCATAAAATAAAAAGAAATCAGCTATCTTTAAGTTTACAAAACACGTGTCGGCTGATGCCATGAAGCAATTTAATAGTATCATAGAAACTAACGTGAGTAGTATTCATAACTAAACAACTAGCAACCGGCTCAACTCACGTAATTTAGTCGAACGAACTCGTTAATAGTGTTTATGTACATTTTTACACGAAAATAATGCATGAAACGGCGCGTAATGTGGGGTTAGTATTTGCAGTCACATACGACACAGGTAATAAAATCAATCAAATACCTACTACATTAAAAATGTCATTGTAAATGTCCCATGGGCGAAAATCACGCATCAACAGCTGGAAAACGTCTAGTGCTGAACACAGGCATGCCCATAAAACGCCATTTTAGACGCTAATTATAGGGAGGTTTGCCATAATCACCTCGCTTAGCAAGTAGCTTGTCATCGCAGAAGATTATAATGTACCAAGGAGAATGCTACTGCCCATTCTCTGGATAGTCCCTTAGTCTGCTCTTATACGGCACCCAAAGAAAGAGATGGAGATTCTGCGCTAATAAAGTGATACCTGGCAGCTATTATTATATAAGTAGGTACCTAAATAATGACTGCGGGTAACAGATAATAAAAACAAAACTGTCAATATAGTCAACTGCAAAATAGTCAAACGCCAATGTCAACCTACCGTCAAAATATTGAATCGGAACGTTTCTGTCAAAACCGTGAACCATTTTTGAAGTGATGTGTGTGTGTGTGTGTGTTTTGTTTCATTATCGCAAATTGAGTTTTCAAAAATTATTTTCTTGAAAAGTATTTATTGCCGTCATTTGCCATGTCATATTTAGGCTTTCTACGTGTAAAAAAAATTAGCGTCCTAACAGAATTCACAAAGTTGATAGATGTGCAAGTATGTTTCACTTACCCCACCTGACCTTAAATATAAAATGATATATTTTACTAAGTTAAATCAAGCAAATAATTAGCTAATATACCTACAAAAGGATTTTTTCTCGACTTATAAACATTTGAAAATCAACATGGTACCTAGCTGGTTTTATGGGAAATTAAAAATCATAAACTGGCAGTACCTTGACAATGAAATTTTTTGGTTAGGTATGGTTATTTTATCCATTAATTAATCATTTAGCTGTTTTTCTGTTTAGCTGAGGACTTGTTATTACATGAAATGTAACGCTGTATTTATATTTTTCACAATAAACACTTCTAAAAAGGGAAAATAGACAAAATAATGGCTACTTACTTATGAAATGTTATTCCTTAATATTTACGCCTCAGTGCGACTTCTGTTGCTTAAAATGCTGCAACCACCCACTGCACACACATTATTTCTCAAATATTTATTGCGTAGATCACCATTTAAATAGGATTATATCACAAAAAACAACAATTTCAAAAAATTGTTAACCTGTTTGGCTTAGATCAAACGAAGCCAAATAAAAAACCCGGTAACGGTGACAAGGACCAAAGATATTACGTTCGTCTTTTTTTTGATTAGTACCGAATGTATAGCGCTCTCCTTGTTGTCCACGAATGACGTCATATACTACGGTTCTACTCGTACATATTCGAAGCACCTACGTGACATCTTATTTTCAGCGCACACCCCACTCTATGACGTCATCGCAGGAGATCGAGAGGGTCAAATATAATATTATATGATATATTTTTGAGCAGCCGTTAGATAGATCCTTACAATTACAACGATATAACTGTCATATATGAGTAGCTTTGAAACTAGGAGAACGAACCTTTCAATTACATATTTTATTTTCATCTTACAACTTTTCTGGAATGCCCGATAAACCAAATATAAGACGTTTATCGACATCCACGTCAAAAGATATAAAAGCACATGATTTTATTTTTTAACCAAAGAACCTACTTATGGCGTCACACATACATAAGTAGGTGTACTTACCGGTTTCCCGCGGCATCATTTTGTTATATTTATACAACTCAAAATGTTAGCTTATATTTAACTAACACACTGACTGCGCAACTAAACAGTTGAGTATAGAGAAACGTGAATTTTGTGACCTATATTCAAGCAAATAAAGATTTCATTAATTTATTCATTCAACTTTTAAATTTGTTTCAGTAGTGTAAGCCTGCGTTCTAAAGCTCGGATTGGTTCACCACTTTGAAATGAAATCCACATAAGCAAACAGACAAACCATCAATGTATCACTCTTATATTAAATGGGGATAGGGGATAGGGAGATATGAATAAGTTTATGTTGCATTTTACGTAGGTAAGCCAAGCGCTCTATAGGTTAGTTATAATTATATGTAGGTAGGTACATAAACCTACATCGCAGCGTAGGCCAGCCCTCCATTAGGTGGACCGATGATCTGGTTAAAACCGCGGGGGGCCGAAGGAAGCAGGCGGCAAGCAGCCGCTCAAAGTGGCGCTCTGTGGGGGAGGCCAATGTTCAGCAGTGGACCTCTTTAGGCTGTTGATGGCGATGATGACAAGGTACCTATACGTATATATAGGTAGGTAAATATGTGGTACCTACATATGCTACGTATGGTATGGTATTTATCATAAAGGTACGTACCTTACTTAGTACATGTATTTGAAAAAGATCATTAGGCAGCAAATCTTTCAAGTGTAAATAAAGATCGCGTCGTTAAAACTTGCGCTGGGAGGTTAAGAAACAAAAAAAGACAATTTGGAAATGTGCGAGAGTGCTCGTAAAGTGGACCGTTTTATGCGTACCTAGTACCTACCCTTTATGTTTAGACATCAGGCATTTTGTTTGGAGAGTGTGCATGGTTTTTGATGTCTTCATTTTTGTTGGCTTTTTAAAAAAGAGATTATTTTAAGCTACATATGTTTTTGATTATCTTAATATAAGTTATTCTGTAAGTATGTGTGTATGCCACTCAACTCTTCAAAGAGCTGGGCCAATTTCAATGAGAATTTTTGTGTGTTTTATTGGGTCCCTCGATGGTTTAGATAACTCGTGCGAAGCCAACCAGACTTCACTTTAAGCTGGCTTTTTAGGAAGTACGAAACATCGATCTCGTCAAGATTTAGTATTATCGAGCTGTCCCTATCACACTACGGGGAAGACTTGGGCACAGCACGACGGCATATATTTGAAGAAACTATTTCTTCAAATTTTTCAAATTCCTCGTCACTCTAGTCCTCTTAATGTGGTAATAGGAGGTAATCTGTGGGGTAGACTCATAGACTGTAACGGTAGTGTGGTCGCAGCATTAAGACGATGACAGCACCCAACGCAAGTACATTTATTACAACAGTCGAATATAGAGCAAAAATATGGCGATTACGTTGCGTTGTGCGGTCATCCTTTCCATTTTGTGGTACAAATAATTAAATTTAAAAAAATACTTATTTAAAAATATAAGCTAACAGTTTAGATGCATTGAAACATTTGAACTTAACACTTAGGGTGTGTTAATAATGTATGATTTTTTTTGTCACTGTTTATACTTATTTACTTCTGTAACAAGTTTATTTATTATTAACATTTTTTGCATTTGAATAATTTTTTAGAGGTTACTTCACGGTTTTATTCTATCTAGAAAAGTTTTCGTAAACTTGTTTTGATTTTAACAGTTGGAAAGAAGATATGATCAGCATTAACATGCCTTTTTTTCAATTCTGTAAATGATATACTATTTGAGAAAATTACATTAAGTTACCTAGATCGATTGGGCCTCTTAAACCTGACATTAGGTATATTATTAAACACAGTTGACGCAATCAATTTTGCCTAAGTAATTTTACCCTATTACTTATTATTATAGGTTTTATAATCTTCTTCTCGTGTAGGCAAGTGGTCAGCCCTGGTGTCAGAATGTTTGGGCCGCCCAAAGGCTTCTGATATAATATATAAGTTTTATAATACAAGGTAAGCTTGAATTGGTATGTCATCCCGAAAGGGGGACTGGGACCATGATAGTTTACAAGTTGTGAGAGCCTTACTTGAAACTGCGTGTTTCCAAACCTCCATACTAAAAAAAAACCACTCACAAAATTACACGTTCCATCGCTACGACAGTTTCTAAACACAGGTTGTCGGACTCATTTAAGTGCATTCGGTCAAGGACTAAGTGCAACTACACCCAGCTGCACTAGGGCTATCTTCGAAGCTTTTGGGTAATATTATAACGTAAACTGGACATGGCATTTCTTCAATGAAAAACTATTAATTTAGAAAAGTCGTAGAAGAAACATCTACCTTGGGGAGTAAAGATTTACCCTCTTTCGGGATAATATACCAATTCAAACTTAGATTGTATAAGTACACCATAATAACTACACGAAAACATTACGTTCTTTCGCCCTTCTCAGATTTAAGACATTTATGTAATCTGTCGTAATGAAAAGGTGCGCTATAAAAAGGAATTACGTTGCATTTTCACGTTTTATGATAATATTATGACAGAGGGACACATTACCTGGGCGAGGCAATTTCCACTGGAGAAAAATGAGCTCGCGATGCCTATATGTGGATGGCGCTTTATACAAATGGTCGTTTGTGTTTCGTATTCTTTTATTACAGGGGAGTTGTCCTTGGGAAGCTCGTTAATTTTAAACGCGGTGTTGAGGAAGATTTTTTGTTTTATATCATTGTAATAAATCAACTGATAAATCAATAAAATCAAAATACAATCTGAAGCTCTTCTAGTCGTGAGTGAATACGTATAGGTATCTTCTAGGCAAGCATATACCATCGTAGACCGCGTCGTCACTTTCCATCAGGTGAGATTGCGGTCAAATGCGGGCCTAAACAGTTGTAAAAAAAACTAAGAACAAAGACCAATAATGTTCAGATTAGATACAATTATTATACACCCCTATATATACCTATGTTTAGCAGGGGACGTCTTCAGGCTGTGGATGCGTGTAAAAATGAGATTTACTTAAACCACAACAACGACAACATCAGATTAAAAAGTGATTGAACCGTCCTCTCAAATAAACACTCGTTCGTCGTCTAATTCCCTGGAGATTTCTCCCCGACCACGAACGAAGGATCGCTAGCGAGGAGTGCTACGAAAATAGCTTAACATTAATTTCCTTACGAATCTATTTTTGTACCTTTCAAAGTTATAGATGAGCAGTAAATCATTGTTAGTAGCTCTATTGAATAAGTACCTCTATTAAATAACTACCTCTATTGAATTAAAATTAAATTAAATTAAATTATTGAAGTTAAGGAAGTGCTCGAAAATGTTCATTACCTTTTTCAGCATGTAATGGAATACCTTTTCCGTAATATGATACATCATTAGGCTTTCATTATAATCATTGGCGGAAAGTAAACAAACCACAGATTATAGAAAAAAAAGTGATTGTGAAACAAAACAAACCCAAATTCAACCCTGTATGATATTTTATCTTCATCTACATATTCAACATAAAAATTATGCAATCCGGATGTTCTTTGTGGTGGATAGTGTAGCTAGTTTATTAATTTTTATTATAACAAAAATAAAATAGGTTTAGGTACATGGCTTCAAGCTTAATAATGTATCTCTACTAATCGTATTTCTTTCTTGATAAATGTTCATTTCATATTTTTTAGATAACATTGTCACTGTCGAGTGTTTGATTAAAATTTTAATGAAATTTATATGTGAATTTATTGTTGCAAATGTTATATAGTCATTTTCTCAACTAGATTGTACTTTCTAAAGGCTGAGTGAAAAACAGCATGTTAAAATGTTTCAATGGAAACATTTCTTGAAATAAATCAACCGTTATCTCATATTTTGTATAAGAAAACGTGTAAGAAGAAGCAAATATATCTCCAGATTGATCAAAAGACAGATTAAAATCAATCCTAAATTTCATGAATCCCGGCAGATCGCTCTCGAATTGCTTATTTGATTCGTGATCAGATGTTCGGATGAGAAACGCTCGCTACCAACCCCTAATGAGCCGGGGGAATAACTGAATACCGAGCTACACGTCATTACGATCATTATAACTTGAAAACGATATCGGAAAAGCTCAATTTACCTTTTAATGGTACCTATATAACTCTGAAATGTTCTTATACAATATTGCTGATATCATTGAATGGCCTAAAAATTAATGCGATATCATTAAATAACAAGATTGTTTTCTATTTTTATTGGTTCCAGGACTTTTAGGTGTAGGTAATTTTATTGACGCAACACCCCCAATAGTGGCAACTAAATCTATAGATTCTATAGATTAGAGTGTGTGTTTATTACCCGCTCAGTTTGTTCATTGAAAAGCCCACAGACCCAAAATATTTTAACTATTAAAACTCATTTACCTACGTGAAAGAAGAAGAAATCAAAACCGAACGTTACACGGCTATGTTGCTAATTCGAGGATCTTACCCTAATGTATAATTATACTTACCTGCATCTAAGTACCCTTGTAAAACATTTTTCATAAAATATTTCGTATCATTGGCTATATACAAATGTCGTCTAATGCCAAAATAAAAAAAAAACATCTACTTTCACACTATTTAATACTGGTTGGTATATATATCTATTTAACTTCTAAAATGCTAAACAACCTGTAAAAATATAAATAGGAAACCAATAAATTGCTTTGATTCTCTTAGAGTAGCGGTAGGTACTAATATTACTCTTTGGTCATTGTGGCACAGAGTGTAGTCGATTGTTTTTTTTTCTAATCTGTGACAATATGTGGTAACTTACAACTTACCGTTGTTACCGTTAGTAGCCAAAAAAAAACATCAATCGGCCATGTTGTTTAAAACTCCGATTCGTTTCGTAATGAAATCTCAATAATTGTCATCAATTTTTTTTAACGATATATCAATTTTAATATATCCTATTTTAAGTGCCGGTTATTTCTAAGCATATTAGTGAAAACCGCATGAAAATCCATTCAGTATTTTAGGAGTTCAGTCATAACAAACAAACAAACAAACAGACAAAGTGTTTAAAAAGTGGCTTAATGTGATCAGCGGCTAATTTTAAGCCAACCTGTATAATTTTTTTCCTGATATCTTGTAATTACAGACTTTTTTTATCTCTACAGTTTTATTATATGTATAGATATAGACTAGGTGGTAGGACTTTTCTGCAAAGTTCGTCTAGGTAGGTACCACCGCTTTGCCAGTTATTCTGCCGCCAAGCAGTAGTGTGCAAGCACTACTGTGTTCCGGTTTGAAGGGCATTGTAGCTAGTGAAATTACTGGGCAAATGAGACTTTATGATCTGATCACTCAGTATAGTAATCTGATTACTAGACTGTGTGATGTCTCAGGATGACGTGTGCAGTGCAGTGTCACGCGAAACTTTATTGTTTTAAAGTTCCGAGTGACACTGCAACTGTTACGAGCGACCGTGTTCCTTAACATCAGGTGAACGACTAGCTCGTCACGTCATTCAATAGCATAAAAAAAAACCTTTATGCATCTTACGAGAATTCAGTTACTGTTTTGAAAGTTCGTCTAACAAATAGATACAAATTGAATAACTTGTATTCTATGATATTAGTATAGATACATTATTAATTGTAATACCTTATTTATTCTACTGTATAGGTACTACCCTATTACGTTAAATTTATGTAACTCTACTCTATTATTTGATTTGTGTCAATAATGTAGGTACCTAAACTTGTCTAATACCGAAATACCCGAACTTCCAACAGGTACAAGTGTTACGTTAACAAATTAAGTGTAAACAGAGAAGCTACGAGACGTAAGCGTCAAAGACAAGTGCTTTCTGCTAAATATTTCAACTTGAAACTCAGTCAGTTTACTCTAGACAGGATTTGGAGCTCAACGGAATTCTGATAAGTGTCTAATCAATCCGAACCTCGATATCTGTGGGTGGCAACTTGGTTGCTAGTATTTTGGGATAAGTACCTAATATAAAATAGAAAACACAAGTAGGCAATATATATCAAACGAAAAATAAAGGAGATTAATTTAATAAAAATTATAAAATGTAACACGATAACTGTGATATGACACATATCAAGAGCCGGAAGACGTCCACTGCCTCCCCCGTAAAACGCCAATTGGGACGCTTATTATAAGGGGGTTTGCCATAATCACCATGCTTGGCAAGCGGCTTGGTGATAGATTTAAGTGTAGGTACCGAGGAGAATGCCCATTCTCTGGATATAACGGTCTGTGATATGACGGTATTACCTAAATTCCAAGAGGGGTCTCTTCCAAGTAATATTTTGACAGACAACTTTTGATAGGCTAGCGTTATTACAAAAAAGCGACCTCTCCAATAGGGTAAGCTCTATTGATCTGGATCCTTGTGGCATGAAGGTCAAGTAAAACACTAATGCCCATTATGCCCGTCTGCACTAAAGTTTGACAGCTCTTGAGTTCGCTCTTATCTCTCCGGGATGTACACAAATGCGTTGCAGTAGATACGTCATAAAGAAATAAATGCATTATAGGTGCTGTCTAGCTTTAGTATAGGTATTAAAATCATGAATTTCTATTTCGTAGACAAAATTATAACATGATAAATGAAAGTTGTATAGGTTATGCTTTAAAAATAGGAATGGAAGAAAAGAGACTGAAAACTAATTTTCCTCGTAGATATGTACTTTCTGCGTAGAAAAATGCTCATTTTTTAACAGCACAAGGCGCAAGTTCATCTTGCTACATGACCATTTTTATTTTGACAAAATAAATCAATTAATACCATGTCTAGTACCTAACTATTATTTCCCTTAACGTCCAAGCTGTATAACGGCCAAGCATCGTAAATTAGAAAACTTTAATTAGTTTCGTGATAACATCCCTTTACAAACATGGCTATTCTGGGCCGGATCGGATCGGATGGGCCGTGTTTATATACACGTTTATTCGACTTGGAATTAATTGAAAGGTGAACTGGAAACTGTATCCGTTCACGATATAAATTATACACAAAACACAAAACACAGAAACCTTTTTAAAAATCACTTCACGAAACTGGAATCTAATGAGCCATCATCATTAGCTGGCAGACGTCCGTCCACTGATGAACATTATTATAGGCCTGCACCTATTAGAGTGCCACATTGACTTGGCCACTTGCCTCTTGCATCCAACGGCTCCCCGTGGTTCCCCGGCTGATGAGTATCACCATGACGCGACTAATGTGTATTCAACATTATCATCATCGTCATCATTAACAGCCTGATGAAGACGTCCACTACTGAACACAGCACATAGAGTGCCACTTTGAGGCGCTACTTGCTTCTTCCATGCATCGGCTCCCTGCGGTTGTACCAGATCGCCAGTCCAACTAGTGGGGGGCCTACGCTGCATCTTCAGGTTCATGATCGCCAATGAAAGAATCTTTTTTTTTTTAAACTAAATAGGTCCGCATTTGACCGCAATCTCACCTGATGGGAAGTGACGATGCGATCTACGATGGTACATGCTTGCCTAGAAGATACCTATTCACTCGCGACTTGAAGAACTCCAGATTGTACTTATCGGGAAACAAAGACGCTGGTAAGGTATTCCATTCCTTGGCTGCTCGGATTATAAATGTGGAGTCAAACCACTTTGTGCGAATTGAAGGAACATCAACCATAAATGTATGGCATGCAGCCTGTACGTCTTGTCGTCCTATAACGAACGGAGGTGGTGGAATTAAATTGTGTACTCACCGAAATGTAACCTGTGCTCTAAGCTCTGGAGCCTAGCCCTCACCATTGTATCGTCACCTATGAGCTTTTACTTGAACCTTTCCTTTACAATGTGTGTTACTTTTGTGAAACAATGAAGACCCATCATACTTCCTTCACATCTCTATTTTTAATCTTTTTGTAGCTGTACAAGAACACAATAAGCAAATAAAACAGAACAAGTCAAGTTAACCTCTTCCCGGCTTAAAACCGTTGTAAAGTTGAAACTACGTTGACAGGTGGGGCTTGCGCCGGATATCGCTAACTTATTCAATTTAACGCTGCGCTCGTATTTTGCAAAATAAAAACGTTGCAACATAAATGTTTTCACTTTGACGTGAATTTGTGATAGTCTAAAGGTAGACGAAAAAGAAAATACTCATAGGAATTTGTTTACTTTTAGATTTCTATAAGTATACGTCTTCACTTGGTGTCTGACTGTCCGTACCTATAATGGGTTGCTTTCCAACATATGGTATTTATGCATCTTGTTGAGCAGTGGCAAAGTCCAAGAAGTTTTATACATCATTGTAAGTGTCCATCGACTACCGTGTTCTTTAAAAGAAATATCACTAGAGCTCGTAGCATAACTGAACCAGCCCTTTCTTACAATTTAGAATCTTAGATCGGTAACGTTGCAATATTAGTTGCGGTCACTACTGTATAAGTGGATAAGTCAGATTAGGTGTAAAAAAACTTAGTTTGCTTAAAAGGCTTTGTTGCAGAGCGACCACATCGCCCAGTAAGAGGAAATAGTTCTCAGTAGATCCAAATTATAAAAAAAAGTCCTAATAAGTGAAAAAATACTTTGAGACCATAGTGGGTCTACAGAGAAACTTATCTAAGAATCTAAGATAAGAATTTTTCTTCAATCTGTAATTAGGCCTTCCGTCAGTCGGTAGTCAGGTGGCTTTTTAGAGCAATAAATATGGTAATAAATAATAAATCTATGGGCGGCTTATAAAACTACACCAAACTTAGCTACTCGTCTGCACCATTATGAGGGATTGAGCGATTTCGTCGCTTTCAAATAAAGCAGTGGTTTTGCCCCGAGGTCCTAAGTAAACTTTGCGAGGGTCCCTAGGAATTAATTCATATAGGTACCTCAAAATAGTAGTCTGAAAACGTAGTTGGTTTAGACTAAGCTGGTTAAGTAATAAAACATTCTATTTGTGAAATTTCGCATGCTCCATAAATCACCATCATTCAACAATTTAAACAAATTATAACCTCATGAATATACATTGGCATCATAATTATATACATTTTCACCCTTCTTACTTTTCATTCAAAAATGGACCTTATGTATGACCTTAAAACCTCAAACTGGCAATTAAGTTTTTGTTGAACAGCCGGTCCTCACAATGTTCTTCGTCACCATTGTAAGAGGGAGTGAAAATACCACCCCTAACTTGAAAAGTCATGGGTGCAGGGTTAAGCGGGATTTGAACCTGGATGTGTCGGTTTGTAAGTTGCAAGGGTTGTCACTGAGCCACGTTCGCTCTCGTATACTGTTCATGCAATCTAAAGTTGTGTTTATAAACTAAAGTTGTGTTTGCTGTTATGTGTAATTTTATTAACTGCCGCGGTATAACTGCTATACCTTGTTAGTTAATAACATCACACGCAGAGGAGTGCAGTTTCTGGCAACATAAAGGCACACACACTTATAAAATTTATCATCGGAAAAGTAAGCTTTTAGGTTTAAACTTGCTTTTTCCTGTGCTATCGAACTTAAAAACGTCAGACAAAGATAGGTAAACTTAAGGCGAAGGGCAAATAAAATGTTTTTGGCACGTTTCCTGGCGAAATTAGATCATGTGGAGCTGTGAATTGAATATATCATGTAATTCATATCTTTAAGTATACAGTGATGACCGCAAATACTAGATAAATAAATTTAGCTCTATAGAAAAAAAAAAACCTCACTCGAAAAATTTGGATGCACCAATTTTACTCAGTATCTACCGAATATATTTTTACAACAAAAAATTAATGTATTCCCAACAAACATTCAGATGTTGTGATGACTTCATAATTTTGGAAAACACAATATGAACATAGATATTAATTAAAAACCATCAAAATCAGTCACTGCGTGCGTTGTCTTTGTCGTAAGTGCCGCGCTGAAGTTCAGACTGAATTGATATTTAAGTCTGTGACGTCGATGTTCCTTTGAACGGATTTTGACCTGCTTATCTGGCCCTACCAGGCGCCTTAAAGAAAATATATTGGTGTCAGGTGAACGACTAGCTCGTCACGTCATTCAATCACATAAAAAAAAAAAAAAAAAAATCTGCAGATAACATTCCTACTTTAGTTTCCTTTATCACAGATAATATAATACTATACTAGCCTTAATTTACTCAATTTTAAAAAAAAGGGTACTTAGTAGTGGTCACGGTAATCATGTCACTAAACAGGCAATAAGTAACTAACTTCGTACCTATTCGGTAATGCTCCTAGCAGCCAGTTCTATCATATTCCAGTCCGTGGCGTGAAAATAAATGTACATCTGCTACAAAAAAAACTTGAATAATATACATATATTTTTTATATTTGTGTGTTATTTTTCTGGTCTCGTTCTGTATTTATGAAGATACAAACCGCAGCTTTGTTTGATTAAATTTTAGGTACACAGAAGAGCGTTGCCGCAAAATTAGGGGTGTGAAAATGTGGAAATTGTGCTTTACGCAGCGGTTGCCCTCCAAAAATTCCGTCTGGGGTATACCTACTGTACAACGTTCGGCTGTATTCGGAAATATTCGGTTAATAAACTCAGTCGTTAACGTTTTTAATAAAGCCGGGATATAGCGTTAGCGGTTGATCAAGTTATCAACGAGGGACTTATTAAAACCTTCGGCACTTTGGAATGCCACGATCTACAAATCAGTACTAAATCTTCGTACGGTAGTCCCTGTCCAACTAATAGGTAATAAGTAGCTATACAAGTTTTAAGTAATTAGTTTAAGTGTAAATTCCAATAATATTAATTAATATTCTAAAAATATTATAAATGTGAATGTTTGTGTGTGTTTGAATGTTTGTTGCCTTGTAACTACTGGACCAATTTTGATGAAATTTGAAATACAGGTAGTTTATACGCTGGGTAAACACATAGAATACTTTCATCCGCAGGTAAAACCGCAGGGCACAGTTAGTAAGTACTATTTATTAATTATAAGAATATTAGTTCTGTTAGTGTTAAAATGCAACGCATTGGATTGTTCTCCAATGTTATTTTTTATGATAAATATTAATAAATTAATTGAACTTATAATGTGTGGGAAAACTTAGGTTTAAAATACTCAGAATTAAGATCATTCTATTTTTATTTTTTAATCGCAGCACTTACCCTTACCTCTGTCAATACCAAACGGATCACGAGCACCACTTGTGGAATACCTGATCGGTTCCATTACCAGTTCACAGGAAAGCGGCGAGTTTTGGACAATTAAATCATTGATTATTGGGTAGGTTTCATGGTTGAGGACCGGAATTAATTTGCAGAACGTATTGGTTGTTTGAAATTGCTTTCGGATTTTAAATGTACACACTAATTTTCTGCCCGTGGCTTCGCTATCAGATGAAAGTATATAGTACTGTACTTCAAAGTTTATTTTATTCACACACAACATCTTATTCGTCGTTTACTGATACTGTAAAATTTGCTTAAGGCGACGGGTAGACCAAACAAGGTGTTTTTGGCACGTTTCCTGGCGTAATTAGAACCTGTGCAGTTTTGAATTTCATATATTATGTAATTCATTTCATTAGGTCGTTTGTGATGACCGCAAATACAAGATTTATAAACATAGCTCTAAATATAGAAAAAAATCGCAAACCTCCCTCAAAAAATTTGAATGTTCCTATTTTACTGAGCTTCTACCGAATATATTTTTACAAAAAATAGATTAGTGAATTCCTAACAAACATTCTGATGTCGTGATGACTTAATAACTTTGAAAAATACTATACAAAAATAGATATTAATTAAAAACCGTCAAAACCAGTCATTTCGTGACAGACTGAATTGATATTGAAGACTACGACGTTAAGGTTGATGTTTCTTTGAGCGGATTTGGACCTGCTTATCTAGCTCTACCCGTCACCTTAACAATACTGATCGGCTGACAACATTCGTAGTGGTAATTACTGGAGGGTGTGACGTGACAGCTACAAAATGTGGTAGGTAGTTACTTCTGCGCTACTGAGCGCTACCGTGCTCCGCTAGGAGTAATAGTGTGAACTGTTCTGTGCTTCGAAAGGGAGTCCTAATACGCATTAGTAAAGAATGCATCGCACGGTGTTGCAAACAATTTTTTAAATGGGTCGTCAGTTTGAATACTCGTATCAATTTTATTATCATGTGATCTAATAAGACACTTGTTCGAAACACGCGAAGCTAAAAAATTAAGTTTCATGAGATTTGTAGGTGTAAAACATACGATAAGGCCTAATCTGTAATTTTTGGATAGATTTTGTGATTTTAATAAGGAGCCCGCGTGGTCAACCAATTGACGAACAAGCTTTCCGGTGCCTTAAACATCTGACACCAGAGCCAAATACAATACTTGACTATACGAAGACACACCCAAGACCTTTCTAACGTTGACTAACCCCGAACTGTCGCCAAATGATCCGTAAAACCCCAGTTAATTCCCTGATCTAATCCCCAATCAACAAGACAACATTCGTCGGTTTCCGATCGAAATGTTGTCGCCAATGTCTGTCGCACTCGTCAGCCCTTCGACGGATTACAATTCCTCCCTAATTGCTATGCGATTACTTGAATCACGTCGAGTACAGTGCCTGGCAAAACATTTATGAGTTTTGTAGCTAGCGCACATTTAATATATTAGGAACTATAGTTCAATTTACGACATGAGAGTTAGTGGTTTTCCTCATTTTGAGGAAAATAAGTGTGGAAAGATTTGGACACTGATAACAGTTCCTTCAAATGAGTGAATCACTCAGATTTTATGTAAACTTCTTGTTTAGGGTTCCGTACACAAAAGGTAAAACGGACCCTATTACTAAGGCTCCGCTGTCTGTCTGTCTGTCCGTCTGCCACCAGGATGTATCTCATAAACCGTGACAGTTAGACAGTTGAAACTTTTACAGATGATGTATTTCTGTTGCCATTATAACAAAAAATACTAAAAAATAGAATAAAACGAATATTTAAGGGGGCTCCCACCAAATGTGATTTTTTGCTCGTTTATATAGAAAATGGTACGGAACCCTTTGTGCGCGAGTCCGACTTGCACTTGGTTGGGTATTAGATTTTTTTGTTTTTCTTTCGTATGAGACCCATGCTATCATAAATATTGAGATATATTTTTTGATATTATATTTTGATTGATAGGTACACTTTTCACATGTTTATCTGGATGCA
Organism: Ennomos quercinarius; assembly: GCA_910589525.2. Taxonomy (NCBI): domain Eukaryota; kingdom Metazoa; phylum Arthropoda; class Insecta; order Lepidoptera; family Geometridae; genus Ennomos; species Ennomos quercinarius. The sequence goes on from OU342496.1 coordinate 1,331,182, forward strand.
CGATGACCTCTTTCTATTAAGAAGGCCGCATGCTTATTTGCTAGCTATACCTTGATACCTGCTATAAAGTATTTTAATACTAACGATCTAAATACATTTCTGCCGACGTGCCACATTTATAGCCAGCACTGTACTCGTAATTGTTCAGCACTCGACTCCGAAGTAGGGTAATTATGGCTCTTAACCAAAAAAACGAATTCAAATGGGTTTCGCGTTGAAAATGAACGGCTTTATGAAAATGGAGAGAAAAAGTCTGTTAAAGGATATGATTTATTATCCAATGTTATTGATAATGGAAAACATCGAGATATTCGCGAAGGTAAAATGTTAAAGAACATTCGACCAACAAGAAAATGAAAAGAAGCAAAGCCTTCTATCATTTCTATTTATTATTTTATTTTAGGGATCAATAAGCAACCAGCGTACCTATTATATATTATTGTGTAAGTATATCTACTACTCCAAGAGCTTCTTTGAACTTAATTTCTTCATCTCCATTCTCTCATCGGACTACAAGACGCACAGAAACTTGGCATCCATTCTAACCACTGGTTTTCTATTTTGTGGCTAATTAAACCTACTTACCGGAAACCTTCAGGTAATATCACAACCATTTATGAAAGAAAGAAAGAAAGAAAGAAAATCTGTTTATTTGTAAACAACAATTACTAAGAAAAAAGATACATAATATTTTAACAGGCATAAAAAAAAAGATAAATGTTGTCACAAATAGGCCCCAACTCAGCATTATGCTGTGTTTTGCTTCAAGCTTATAGTGGTAGAACAGCTAATGATTGCAATGTATACTTTGACGTCGTCTTTGTTTCTAGATATCTAATTATAACCTGGGAGTTTATTGAACAGGTGTCTTTTGTCTAGGCAACATTGACCATCGTAGGTGGCGGCATCACCATTAACATCGGGATCATCATTATCATCAGGTGAGACAGCGGTCAAAGGCTATGCTAATTTATATAAAAAGTTTTGTACCGACAACTGAATGGAAAATGTAATTTATTTCAAAGACCGGGAGGTACTTTAATTTTATTATAGGTACCTATATATTTAAGTTCTATTTTTGAAAAGACACGTAACCTTTGCTGAACATCTTTTGAAATCCAAAAAGCTATTAAACTAACCTCAAACAAACTCAAAACATAAAACATTTCCCAAAGCATTGCCTTCATATCTTCACCATCAATTCCTTAGAAACCTGACGTTTCTTCGAGGGACTTTTGGAACATCAGCAATAAGACAACTTACTTAGTTCAGAGTTAAAATGAAGATAAATTTCATTGCGACAAGGGCCGTGTTGGTGGTCTTATAATACTAGTTGTTTGCCGCCATCTTGCCACTTGGTTCCCGCCAATAATATCTAAATGTCACCACACTATACATATACGACAGTAGCCATGCTATCATTAGTGTAGTTTTATCTCCTTGAAATTGCTTTAGCAATTTATTCCTTGTCTACCGCTAATGAAGAGAAAGCAAATGAGCGAGCTAATGTAGTGTGAATATAATTGTTCTATTACTTACTGCATTTTTATAAGCTTTTTTTATTTAAGGTGGAGCCTGATCACAAAGTCAACAAAAACACTATTTTTGAAAGCCCAGTGTGACGTGACGAAACAAAATAATAAGATAAATCAGCTATAATAACACTTTTTTAGGTATTAAATAGCCTGACTGGTGTTTTAGGCATCATCTTTTAGTTTTTTTACTTGATATGTCTATTTTACTTAATCCACAGAAAACCCCAAAATTAACACATTTTCAGACCTAGTTCGATCTTTGATTTTCAACTTTATACAAAGCCCTGTAGAGACAAAAAAAACCTCCAAGCCATGCCCCCAAGGCATGCTTGGACGCTGCCTTAAGAAATTGTACAGGTGTAAAACTTTGATACAGGTACTACACACCACCCTAAAACGAAATAAAATCCTTAACGTTCATGGATATATCTGCTCTATCTGTGTCTCTCTCTTTCTCTCTCTCTCTCTCTCTCACTCTCTCTCTCTCTCTTCAATAGGGGCTTTAAGGGTTTTAGCGTCAAAAGCAATTTATTTAGCAATTATTGTGTAGCATGTCTGTTTAGCATGACACACTCATTAGCATCGCCACCCACCTATCCACATTTGATTCCCGCGGTGGATTGTGGCCTCGCGTCAGATTACTCATGTTCCACTTGTTCCAGCAGAGGAAAAATATGGCCTGATTATGTAATAAATAATAAAGCAAATTTACCCAAAATTAATTTTATGAAATGACTACCCAAAGATGTTCTCTTATTCCATGTGCATATACAACAAGGCTGAATAAACACAATGCGCTCTGAGTTGACTATGGTTTTTATAGAGCTTACGTACTGCCTGACTAATTACACTGCGTCCATCAGCGTTGATACCGGCTCAGACCGGATCGTACGAACGCAGACCGGAACGTGTTTTAATTAAATTTTAGTTTATTGTGTACACTCCATTTTCGGGGATTTTATAGCGAATGTCTAACGAAACGTTTGCACAACGTTAAGTTAGCTAAAATATATTATGAAGTGAAATCAGATGCTCAAGTATCATTTAATTGGACTAGACGGTGTGTTTACAACTACAAAGTAAAACAAAATAAGACATATAATATTGCTTAATGTTATTATTCTCAAGTACGATTAAACGCAATGATACTTTAAAATTGGGTACTATTTATCTAATCTAAGAATTAGATATCTGCACAACTGACAACCGATGGAGAAGAAAGGTTCTCGAGTGGCGACCACGAACTGGAAGACGCAGCGTAGGCCGGCCCCCCACTCGGTGGACCGACGATCTGGTGAAAGCCGCGGGGAGCCGAACGATGCAGGTGGCGAGCAGCCGCTCAAGGTGGCGTGCTCTGGGGGAGGCCTATGTTCAGCACTGGACGTCTTCAGGCTGTTGATGATGATGATGATGATGATGACAACTGACAAGAACAGCTTAGTTGGAGAAAGTATTAATTTATTGAGTTTGTTGTTTCTATTTGATTTTATGTATTTAGAGTAAACGGTTCATCATCAGCCTGAAGACGTCCACTGCTGAACATAGGCCTCCCCCAGAGCTGTTCGCCTCCTGCATCCATCGGCTCACCGGAGTAAACGGTATCCATCTCAATTAATTAATAAAACTTAGCGCACTATAAAAATAATCAATTACCTAAGAATAAAAACAATGTTTAATGTACTAAATAACGACAAAAAATATTTTTTTCTACGTTAAAGTTCTTGGCAAAATAACTTACCTACTGTTAAATTAGAAAAAGTTGATGAATAGAATAAAACCAGCCAAGTGCGAGTTGGGCTCGCGCATGAAGGGTTCCATACCATTATCTATAAAAAACGAGCAAAAAAGAAAAACCGGCAAAGTGCGAGACGGACTTGCGCACGAAGGGTTCCGTTTCATTATCTATCCCAGCCATCTAGTGTTGAGTAGCAGTACTATTTAAAGCAGCGCCATCTATGACTCATCTGGTAAACGAGCAAAAAATCACGTTTGTTGTATGGGAGCCCCCTTATATTTATTTTATTCTATTTTTTAGTATTTGTTGTTGTAGCGGCAACAGAAATACATCATCTGTGAAAATTTCAACTGTCTAACTATCACAGTTCATGAGATACAGCCTGGTGACAGACGGACAGACAGATGGACAGACAGACAGACAGACAGCGGAGCCTTCGTGATAGGATCTGTTTTACCCTTTGGGTACGGAACCTTAAAAGTCATGTTTGTTGCCCCCTTAAATATTTATTTTGTTCTGTTTTTTAGTATTTGTTGTTAGAGTGGTAACAAAAATAAATCATCTGTAAAAATTTCAAACTGTCTAACTTACACGGTTCATGAGATACAGCCTGGTGACAGACGGACAGACTGACAGACAGACAGACGCAGAGCCTTAGTAATAGGGTCCGTTTTACCCTTTGGGTACGGAACTCTAAAAAAAGATAACTACCTTTAATCGACTTAATGTGTATGCTTTCAAATCATCTTTATTCTAAAAAAGGCGGCTAAAAATAATAAAACAAACAAAACAAACAACAAAACCGCAAAGTAAGCGATTGGAAAAAGGAGAAGTCTCGCATAAAGTCGATCGAACGAGTTTCGAAAGAGTGTTCACTTGACGAGGGTGCGCCGATATAGACCTCTCACTTGTTTGTTCTACCATGGACAGGGACAATACTTAGTTTATGTGTTTAGTGAAATTACTGGGCAAATGAGACATAAGAACTGATCTCACAGTCTAGAAATTTTTTTTAGACTGTGTGATTTCTCAGGATGACGTGTGCAGTGCGCAGTGTCACGCGAAGCTTTAATTTAGGTTTCCGAGTGACACTGCAATCTGTAATGGGCGGCCGGGACGCTTAACACCAGGCGAACACTAGCTCGTCACGTCATTCATTTACATAAAAAAAGTGTTAATGGGAGCAAACAAGCATACGATCCACCTGATGGGAATCAGTCACCGTACCCTATGGACACCACAGGGTCTAGCAAAGATGCCTTTCCATTAGCGTTAACGCCAAAAGATAGCTCAAAATTACATTTGCATTTGTCATTTTTTTTTATGATATTACCTGCGGGAATTTCTTCCGCAGGTAATATCATTCCCATACATTTTGAGTTATCATTTGGCGTTAACGCTAATGGAAAGGGATCCTTGCTAGACCCCCTGTAACACCAATAATATTTTTATTCAACTCTGTAATACTAGACGTGGCACTAATAATGCGTGGGCGATGTTGATGGGAGCCGATGGATGCAGGAGGCACGTAGCTTGTCAAAGTGGTGCTCTGTGGGGAGGCCTATGTTCAACAGTGGACGTCTTCCAGCTGATAATGATTCTGATGGGAGAGAAGTGTTCTATGAGTGGAAACATGTGGGCTGATGGTATCATTATTACTATAATGGCCCGTTTGGATTTTGAAGGAATGCTACATTATATTTAAAAAAAAATTGCCGTAGTTGCCTACGCCTAGCTACATACACCGTAGTATTCTACGCCGTAGCAAACTACGGCGTAGTGGTCTACACCGTAGCATTCTACACCGTAGCATCTCTACAAAGAACACAACATTACCGTAGATAACTTGAATCAGCACAAACCCTATATTTACTCAAAATACCCCAAATATAAAGAGACAATAAAATTTTAGTAATAACATCCCAAATATAAAGGTTAGATGAAGACCCGACAAATTCGATACCCAACACAAGGGGTCGTTATCGGGGTTGTTTCAATATTTTATTGTAACGTTTCGCTTTGTGTATTAGATAATATCATGTTGCTTGTTTGGTTCAATACATAATAGTGAACCTCGAAATAACGGCTTAATGTGATCGTTAGATGCAACAATAAGTAACTTTTGACGCGTACATAATTGAAATAAGTAAAAACTGGGCAAGTGCAAGTCGGACTCGCGCACGAAGGGTTCCGTAGCATTATCTATAAAAACGAGAAAAAAAATTCATGTTTGTTGTATGGGAGTCCCTTAAATATTTATATTATTCTATTTTTTAGTATTTGTTATTATAGCAGCAACAGAAATACATCATCTGTGAAAATTTCAACTGTCTAACTATCACGGTTCATGAGATACAGCCTGGTGATAGACAGACGGACAGACATACAGACAGCGGAGCCTTAGTAATAGGGTCCGTTTTACCCTTTTGGTACTGAACCCTAAAAATAGTAATAAAATAAATAAATATGTGTGGACATTTCACACAGCGCCATCTAGCCCCAAACTAAGCATTATAGCTTGTACTATGGAAACCAATAAAAGGTTTCAACTCAACACAACTCGACTACTTATTTCACAAACTATTCTAAAGCTATTACCAAAAAATAATAACGTTGCAGACAGACAGACAAACAGGCAGACAGCGGAGCCTTAGTAATAGGGTCCGTTTTAGCCTTTGGGTACGGAACCCTAAAAATAGTAATAAAAGGGTTTAACTCAACACAACTCGACTACTTATTACACAAACTATACTAAAGCTATTACCAAAAAATAATAGCGCTGCAGCGCTAACCTACCACCCACAAACAGTCAACGCGATTTAAATCAGCAAATCAAGCGCTATTCATTATTCACGAGCAATTTGTATTAAACTCCGGTGGAATCCAGCCCGCGCCGGATTAAACTGGTTATAAGCTGTTAATGCCCTAACTTTAGCATCTTTTTACGCGCTGCGCTGCCCGCAGATGAACTTTGTGAAATCGGACTTTGTTTTTTAATGTGTTTTAATTACTTTTATGCGCACAATATTTACTGAATAAAAATACAATGTCTAAGAGAACTAATTTAATAAAAGTTGTTTTGATAATAGTCGCATTACCCATTATATGGTATTACGTCTCACCCTAGAATATACAAAGGGGTTTTGCAAGAAACGACGTCACGTATACGTCAAATTAACCCAATGAAATGTAGAGCGTTCAGTGAGAACTAAAGATGCGCGATTATGAATGACAGTAATCGATTCATTCGATTATGGCGGGCAGTCGAACGGTTCGAATAAATAATCAATCATGTCAAAATTGTATCGTAGCCTTTATTACACAAAAGCTAAGAATCAATTTCGATTGTAGTTGAAAATAAGTTACTTTACTAACTAACTTGTATAATCGAATGATTATGCTGCCTATCATTGTTTGAAACAAAAAAATAGTATGTAAGATAGAAGTAGTATATTATTATTCATTCGTTTTTCGTTTTTTAACGGAACTCTTTTGAACCCGGTCGATGATTGGACTAAACTGATAGTCTTGAACGAATGAATGAATTGTTTCATTCGATTATGGGTATGAGTAGTCGACTTATTTTGTAGTCGATTATTGATATAAGCAGTTTCGAACCGTTCGATTATCGAAATAACGCATTACGCATCTTTAATGAGAACATGACTAAAAACGACCCATGGAATTACCCGTTTCCTCTTAACTTTCTAGAAAAAAACAGTTTTGTACGAAATTTCATCCAAACCCGTGCTTTGGCATGAAAGCCATACCAAAAAACAGACAACGTTTCACTTTTATATATTGATAGGGATATATAGTACAACAAACGTGACCTTGGCAACAGCTGGTCTTACAGAAAATTTCACAATAGAAGCACGTACTCCGCTGACCTAAGACCTCTCCAACCTGTAAGAACAGAATAATAGAACTACATAGACGGCGCGCTGAAACTAAGGAAAAGCGTATGCGCTGTTCTCAAGCGTAGTTACCTAATATTTAAAGACAATCAGGAATGGATTTCAGACTGTAAACTTCAAGGCAATACGTACAAGTATAGGTACTAGAGTTCCTAAAAAATCCAAAACCAAGGCAAACTCCAAGGGTTGCCACTTCTTTTTTTTTTCAAATATATATTTATCATTCTATGTATATTGCCGACGATCTGGTGAAAACCGTGGGGAGCCGATGGATGCAGAAGGCGAGCAGCCGCTTAAGGTGGCGTGCTCCGGGAGAGGCCTATGTTCAGTAGTGGACGTCTTCAGGCTGTTGATGACGATTATGTATATTGCAGCTACGTGGGTCATAACATCTGCCACAGAATTGAAAATCAGTGGCTTCGATTCGACGTGTATTGGAGTGGAGACCGGGAATTGGCTAAGCATGGGACGACTTGAAGAATCGAAGATCATGTTCACTGTATCTATTTTAGGTGGTAGGACTTTTCTGCAAAGTTAGTCTAGGTAGGTACCACCACTTTGCCAGTTATTCTGCCGCCAAGCAGTAGTGTGCAAACACTACTGTGTTCTGGTTTGAAGAGCATTGTAGCTAGTGAAATTATTGGGCAAATGAGACTTTATAATCTGATCACACAGTCTAGTAATCATATTAGACTGTGTGATGTCTCAGGATGACATGCGCAGTGCAGTGTCACACAAACTATATTAATTTAGAGTTCCGAGTGATACTGAAATCTGATATGGGCAGCCGTGACGCCTAACATCAGGCGAGTGACTAGCTCGCCACGCCATTCATTTACATAAAAAAAGTACTGTTGGTCAAGTGGCCTGATGGTGGTGACAGCAAGCATATATTTAAACGTTACTAATAAATAATCTCGGTTCGAGAATAAGGCGGCGTGTGGTTTTATTACGGGATTTAGGTATACTTTTTTGGCTTCACTGTCTAGTTATTAGTGCACCATCTATATTGTTCTAGTAAGAACAGGCAAGCAATTTCTTGCCTAAAGAAAAAAAACCAGTACAGAAACCTTCCCGGTTTACGATCATACCGGGTTTCTTGTGTTTTATTACAACCCTCCGATATTTTATTTCTATGGCATTAATATGGCCAACCTTTGCTGAAAAACTTTTGTTATATAGACATGTTTTAAATGGGAAATAAAATAACCACATAAACGTGTTTTTTATTATGGTTGAAATAAAGGTACGGTAAGTGACATTAGTATATACATTTTGACAAATAAATGAATATCAATTTGAATGGTCTGAATTTTTATTTTTTTTAGCTTCAGCGTCTTATTTGTTTTGTCTTATATACAGCTGCTTTTTATAAGGTAACTTTGAATGATTATTTCTATCCAAAGATCGCTCGAGGGTATCCAATATCCGTAACATCTGCCCACTGATAGTAATGTAGATATTTATGTCCTGCGTTAAGTACTTATAAGAGATCAGACAAGACAACGCTTGACGCTCGATTGCTTGGTGAGATGGGATGAGACGGGATTAGACGAAGTTGAGATGGCATGAGATGGTTTGAATGAGACGACTAATGGAAAATCGGTATGAATTAAGAGTTTAAAAGGTTTTTATTTATTAGAATCAAAATAAATATGGTATAAAAAACTTAAATAATAAACTTAAATATATAAACAACCAAACTTAAAAATAAAAATCTAAAGAAATTTTGAACTATCTATAAACTGGAAAAGGTCTTTATATAGTTCAAGCAACCCATAGAACCTGGCAACGAGCCCATAATGCTGGCAGCGTTGCCCCTCTGTATAGCGACGCTGATCCTTTGACCAAAGTAGATGCCAGCATTTCGGTCACGTGCTGATTCAACCAAACTCTCCGCTGTTATAAATGTATTTTTTATTGGGACGCTACCTTCTCTGGTAGTAGACTGGACCGTTTCAGTGTCAGGTCTATGTTTTTAGTAGTAGGTAGTGTAAGATAGCACTTAACAGTAGTTGGGATGATGATTTTAGTAGTTCGTTTAGATTAAAAGCGTCTCTCTCGTAATAACAGTATCTTTATCAATATAAGAAAATAACAATTCAATTCAAACATAAATTTAAACTTGTAAATATATTTTGATAACGTTTCATTGGCAGAAAAATCTTGAATAAATATAAAATAAACCCTATTTCAACTGCAAAAATGTATGATCTTTTAAAATTTATGACATGATATACAATAGTCCATTGCTATTTCAAACTCAGTTTAAATAAATTTGTTTTATAAAACGGTTGGTAAATTCATGGAACCGCATGAAAGCCTCGGGCGAGTCTACTAAGTTATCGGCTAGTATATCTACATAGTCTATGTGCATAGCTTATCGGTGCAGATATAGAAAGATCAAGTTGAGAAATACGAATTGAACAGAAATTTCTACCTGCTTTTGTTTTCAACCCACATTACCCAATGTGGGTTGAAAATAAATGCCGCTGTCAATTAATGATGAAGGATGATTGAAATAACAAGTAACTTTTTACAAGCAAATATACATAGGAGCCTTGTTGAATATACTAACAATTATAATGAAATAGATATAGAAAAACATTTATTAATGTACTACTTTTAATATTTAGTAGTTTACTAAGTAGTAGGACGTTTCTGCAAAGTTTGTCTAGGTAGGTACCACCACTTTGCCAGTTGCTTGGCGCCAGAATAACTGGCAAAGTGGTTTGGTTCAAATGGCACTGTTCTGCTGAAATTACTGGAAAAATGAGACTTGATCTCAAAGTATAAAAATCTTTTTTAAACTGTGTGATGTCTCAGAATGACGTGCGCAGTGTGTGGTGTCACGCGAAACATTAATTTTGAGTTCTGAGTGACACTGCGATGTGTTATGGGCAGCCGCGACACTTAACACCAGGCCAACAACTAGCTCGTCACGTCATTACGTGACGAGCTAGTTGAAATGAATGCATTTAAAAAAAAAACATAATTATACAGCTTAGCATGATCAAACTGTAACATTATCTATGTTAGTTTGGTTTGGACAGCGTAGCCCCTGGCAGCGTAGCTTCAAACTAATCACGTAGCGCGTTCGTAGCAGGTCTACAACGTACAGTAGATACTACGTGGCGATATAACGGAGCACTACGTTACTACGTTATTTTGCTAAAACAAATTGAATTGTAAAAGAGATGAAAAAAGTTCGTGGGACAATTTATTTTTGGCCGGGGAGTATAATAAACTTGTTTGTTTATTTGGAGACTCACCAAAATTATATTGTGATAACTACCATTTATCCGGGAAAAAGTATTTTACAACGGAAATTACTGATACAACTGCGCGGCATCGTTAGTCATGTTAAAGTTAAAATAAATAATAAATAAATATGTGTGGGCATTTCACACAGCGCCATCTAGCCCCAAACTAAGCAAAGCTTGTACTACTATGGGAACCAGGTAACTGATACAATACTTAAATGATTTTTGTTTGTAAATACATACATAGAATACAATATAACACCCAGACACAAAACAAACATATGCTTATTACACAAATGTTTGTCCTGGGTAGGAATCGAGCCCACAACCTACAGTTCAGAAGGCAGAGCTATCAGGCCAGTCAAATAACCTTACGGTTATGAGAAAGTCCTACAACAACAAGTATCTCAAAGAAACATTTACATTGCCGAGTAAAATTAATATCAAACGACTACATATAAAATCCATTAGTACGTATTTATGATTCTGAAACAATTTTCTTGAGATAATGTTGTTTTTTAATTTCATATTTTTTGAACTAACAAGGATAATGTATATTGCTAATGGGGCTTGTTACATCGTTCTAATAAACACTGTATCTGGGTTTTCGTTCGTTTTTTAACGTAAATGAATGACGTGATGTCGTCGTTCACCTGATGTTAAGCAACACGGCGGCCCATAACAGATTGCAGTATCACTCGGAACTCTAAATTAATATAGTTTTACGTGACACTGCATTACGCACGTTATCCTGAGACTACACACAGTATAGTAATAAAATTACTAGGCTGAGTGATCAGATCATAAAGTCTCATTTGCCCAGTAATTTCACTAGCTACAATGCCCTTCAAACCGGAACACAGTAGTGCTTGCACGCTACTGCTTGGCGGCAGAATAACTGGCAAAGCGGTGGTACCTACCTTGACGAACTTTGCAGTAAAGTCCTTCCACCTAGTTTGAGATAGAGAGTGAAACTATGTGCTACAACCATCATCTGGTATATTTGTTTGCACCAAAATAAGGCGACAGACGTCATATTTTAGTTTTATTCTAGACGCTTTGTATTCATATTAAAACAAATACCTATTTAGTAAAAAAAAATGTTTTATTCTCAGCGATGTTTTTTTAGGGTTCCGTACCCAAAGGGTAAAACGGACCCTATTACTAAGGCTCCGCTGTCTGTCTGTCTATCAGTCCGTCTGTCACCAGGTTGTATCTGATGAACCGTGATAGTTAGACAATTGAAATTTTCCCAAATGATGTATTTCTGTTGCCGCTATAACAACAAATACTAAAAAACCGAATAAAATAATTATTTAAGGGGGCTCCCTTACAACAAACGTGATGTTTTTCCTCGTTTACCAGATGAGTCCATAGATGGCGCTGCTTCAAATAGTACTGATACTCAACACTAGATGGCAGGGATAGATAAAGGTACAGAACCATTCGTGCGCGAGTCCGACCGCATTTGGCCTTGTTTGATAGCCTTGCCAGTATTATATTATCTGTGGCCTTGCATTTGACCACTATCTCACCTGATGGTAAGTGACGATGCGCTCTAAGATGTATCGCGCTTGCCTAGAAGATACCTGTTCACTCTCGATTTGAAGACCCCAAGGTTGGGTGTTTCGGGAAACACAGACGAAGCATTCTCCAGTCCTTGGCTGTGCACATGATAAATATGGAAGCAAATCGCTTTGTTCGCGCATGTGCATGGGATGTTAACCATGTAACGATGGCGTTTTTTCGTGCATCTGGTTGTCCCATGATGGAACGGTGATGGCGGAATCAGGTTATGCAAACTCCAGTGCGCCCCCCTAAAATGCACTCGTTTGTTTACAAAATCCAGGGTAAAATTATTGAAAGTATCCAAATGTGTAATAGAATATTCCCGTTTGCAACAAATTCCCAACGTCTTCACTGACGTTAATAAACAAATTGGGAAAGTCGACTCCAAGGCCCAAGTGGATGAAAAAGAAAAATAACCAATTTATTTTTATCCAATTAAAGCTGAATCACTTAATTTCCTAAAAATTCAAAATTTCTTTTAAGGCTTATAATAGAATTGTAGCTCAATTTTTAATATTCTATACCCACTTTGCATAAATCTCAAAGCAGCTTTCTTCATTTACAAATGCTGATAACAAAATGGAGCAGATCCTGGAAGAATCAACTTGAGATTGAATCCCGGATCAAGTGAACCTTTCACCTTTTTCGTGTTAGCTCAATTGAATTGTTTTTAGGGTTCCGCGCTACTAACACCTACGGCCTACCTACCTACCTCATGGTCTTGTAAAAATATAATATGTGAATCTAACTGACTTCATCATCATCATCAGCCTGAAGACGTCCACTGCTGTACATAGGCCTCCCCCAAAGAGCGCCACTTTGAGCGGCTGCTTACCTTCTGCATCCGTCAGCTCCCCACGGTTCTGACCAGGTCCACCTAGTAGGGTAGGATAACTCAAACTCAAACTCTAAAATAGAGTCTTGAATGTTTCCGTAGCCACTAAGGAATGCAACCATAGCTCAGTTGGGAGAGCGAGATCCAGTGAGTTGGAATGAGCGTACAAATGCCACTGTTTGCTAATCTTTTTAGGAACTATAGTGTCTTTGTAGAACCTTGATATTTGACTTGAGGAAAGGTCTTATAGCATAATAGTAAGGGGAATTTCAAAATTCATCACTCAGTGTATATTTAAAAAGTTTTCGTTTTTATTTAACTATTGTAATTGGTATTTGTACCGTTTTAATTAAATTAAATTATAAGCTGAGTTTGAAAATGGTTTTAAACAAACATCATTCGAGGAGAACGGAACCCTCTGAGGACCAGTTTTAATTTCACTTGCCCTTTTTTATTAATTTAATTCTGTCCTCGTCCCGACTGCGAGTTCACGACACACCGTGATGTGAGGAGGAAGGGAAAGAGGGGAGGGGATCATCTGGTACTCAATTGTTGAACGTGTTTGAGATGTTTATTAAGATAAAGTTATTTGAAAACAAAAAGGGAATGCCTTATAATAAGTATTTATAGAACCTATTATTCGCGATACATTCGCGAAATGTAAGCCGTTTAATTGGTGCCATATATGGCATCGTGCGGACGTTCGCGTGGTTATATCTGTGTGAAGAGCTCCCAGAAAGTTATTTTGAATGACAATTAATACGCGGGGAAATCGTGCCACAACACATCAAAAACGCAGCATAAGAGTTCTGATGTGACTTTCCACTGATAAGCTATTAATTTTCTTGCTTAAATCGTCTAAAATACCAAAAAAGTAGCATGCGTTATATGAAGGCGTTGTTTGGAAACTTACCTTTTGAAGGTAAACGCTGAAAAATACAAAAGCGGATACAAAATAGTAAAAACAGTATGAGATCTTACCGGTCAAATGAAAATTTTTTGCATACCTAACAATAGTTTGACCACAGACCTACAATATTTTCGTTACTCAGTTTCACAATGAAAAGTTTTATTTAAAAAAAGAAATGGTGTTTTATGTATGACCCAATAGATGGCGCCAGTTGTGGTTTTACCAAAATCTGTCACTGTCACTGTTTCAAGCATAGACCACAGGTTATAGGAAATGTGTCACGATACTGACTGACAACTCTAAACTGTTTCGTTTCTTTTATATTCGTTGCGCGATAGCTCGGCCTAATTTTGGATCATAATATTAAAGTTTATCTGTCTCACAGTTCTGCTGTACTTCAATTTACTTAAGAAGAATGCACCACAGACTACTTAGGAGATACTACAGACAATGCACTCGTGGTCCACTCAACTGAATTTGACATTTCTTTGTAGGTAGTCTAAGCATTTTCTTATGTTTAAACTACTCTGTGGTTTGAAAGGTTTAAACTATGTACTTACAGCGCCATCTAGGAAAAAAGCGGAACTAACGTTTTTTTAAAAATAAAAAGCCTCATAAAAAGCGTATAATACACAGACCTGTACCTGGTTTAATATGACCGACATTTTCGATTTGTAGACGTAAACGTATCTAGGCAATCACAAAGTTTATGCATTGACGGTTAGGCAATCTATAGGTACTTCTTAGTCAATTCGCGTTATAGGTAATTATGCAGTTAGATCTTTAGGCAATGAGATCAAAACTGATTCCTTGGAGTAATTCACGTCAGTATATTGTTTGTGATCGAAAGTATTTAAAATTCCCAATCGAGCATTAATATTAGACATTTTGCACGCGTTTTTTTTATTTGTGAGTAGCTTGTCGTTACTGTTCTGTATAAAGACAGAGCGTGCGGGACAAGTGTAACGATCGCCAGTTGACTTCACACTGATTTATTGAACGATGCATCTGTCAGGGTAGGCGCAGCCACACACACACACATACATACTTAACACCTGCCATCATGCAACAGCTTCTAATAACTGACTATAGCGCGATGAAGTTTTTTATTTTTATTTTTATTTTTTTTATATATTTGACTAGGCTAGCGTTTGACCACAATCTCACCTGATGGGAAGTGATGATGCGGTCGAAGGTGTAGCACGCTTGTCTAGTAATAAATACCTATTCACTTTTCACCTTTCACATTCATTCAAGTAGAGCTAAATTGCTGTAAAAAGTTCCTTTTTAGCATGGAATGAGTATACCGGTTTATTCCTAATGGCCGCTACTGGTGGCGGTTGCCACAATAATGACGAATTAGTAGCAACCACCAACAGTTTTGATGGTGGCCGTTGGGAAAATACGAATATCGTGGTTTAAGCAATGCGGTCCTGCGCTCCGTCTTTCAGGGCCTTGCTCGCCTTGTAATTTACACGTATTTATAACTCGTAGCTCATTTATAAAGACTTATACGTAAAGAACCGGAACTGGAAGACGCAGCGTAGGGTGGCCGACCACGGGGAGCCGATGGATGCAGGAGGCAAGCAGCCGCTCAAAGTGGCGCTCTGTGGGAGGGCCTATGTTCAGCAGTGGACGTCTTCAGGCTGTTGATGATGATGATGATGATGATGATGATACGTACGATGATGGTGATATATATGTTTTATACTAGGTAGTGCTCTCCAGCTACCTAAATGTAATCTTTTTGTTTAACCATGAATGCACTTTTAAATTTAGTTTACAAAATCCTAAAGAATTTAATAGTTTCTTTATTAATATCAATAGCCACACAAAAATGTATATGAAAAGATACAAATCTGAAGTTTTACGATCAAAGCTTTATTAAAAAGCTCAGAAGAAATAAAACTATTGAAACGAACTCCATTTCATTTCTTCAAACACATCAAGAGGAGCCACTTCAATTAAAATTAACGAGATAACTTTATATAAAGATGCTTTTTATGAGGTTTTTTCCTTTATTAACATTGTAACTTTTTTCTAAGATACTTTCAACTTTGTAGATAAGAGCTATAGGCATTAGTTCTAAAGCGTTTGAGAGGTAGGTATATCAGTAAAATTTGTTTAAATGTTTTATATATTTTTAACCCCCATTTCTGTACTACTAAGGGTGGGTTTTTTGATCCATAGTTAAGGTAACCAAAAGTTAAAAACTAACAAGTATTGACCATTGGTTAGATTTTGATAGAGTTTTTAACCATTGCTTGCCTCAACTACGATCAAAAACCCACACTTAGGAAGGAGGTAGTATCATAATTTGTGATGACTCTAGAAAAATAGTTATTTATAATAAGGACCCCTTCAATTTTGAAGAAATGTTAAACCAACTGCAAGTAGTACGTCAGTTCCGCTAGTACAAGATGGCGCCACTTGAGCACAGCATAGTTAATAATATTCTGAACTTCCGGCTAGTCCATGAAAACCAGGGAACCAATCAGAGGCAAGTAAAACGGCCGCCAAGAAATGGCGCGACGGCAGCACCAGACCTCGTTTTCCAGAGTTGTTCAGCTCAGTTCATCGTCAGAGTTCAAGCCGTCGAGTCGACACTTAAGCCAGATCGGCATAGTTATTTTGGTGAACGTTTTTAGATTATATACAGCTAAGTATAATTCTGTAAAATTATTAGAACACAATTGTTTGTGATTTGTGTCTGAATTTAGCTCGTGGTTTACTATGTGTCTCTATTACTGTTTAAAAGCGGTTATTGTAATGATTTGTCTATTTTAAAAGAGATATGCCTATGAGTTTCTTGCCCGTTCTTCTCATAAGGCTTTAATAAAACTTGCGAATGGGTGTAAATGTGTTTTTCATTTAAATATCCACTTAGTTTAAATAGCATTAATACATAGGTTTCACAGAAACAAGGTTTTGAATTAAGATGAACATACAATATTTACCTATTTGTGAAAAATATTAAAGTAAATTCAATTCGATAGTTGTAAAATATGATGCAGTTTCTTCCATTACAGATCAAAATAACAAGTACTGCAATGTTTTTAGAACTATATCAAATTAAGGTAAAGAATCTTGTACAACTGATCTACATGAATAGGTACCTATATAATATTACTTTTTCAGTGAACATAAGTTGAACGATTTCTTATATTTCTACGGGTATGCTATAATAAAACATTACTACGCTCCATTATTTTCAGATTTACATTAGGTATTTAATAATTATAACAAAATTCGGGATACACTAAAACATGAGAAAACGAGTAACCAGACATGTCCCAAATAAACAATTTATTATAATGTTACGTTGGCAGTAAAACGTGATTGAATTCGTCTCTATCTACTTCAATATCAGCTCTATTGTAAAGGCATAGCGGTTATTTTGTAAAGTATCGTAGGCGATTGAATCTACGCATTTGTGACCATTTTAACGGGTCGTTTTCTTTGTCATTGCTTTGGATGAAAAAAATATGGCTGTCATGAATTGTGTTATAATTTTGAAATATGGCAGCTATTCTCTCCCTGTATGGTATATAATGCTGTATCATAAGGTTTATGTTCAGTTTTTCTTACAAATTGATATGGATGAGGCTTTGTTATCAATCAACGTGACCTTTGGCGGGAACAGGCCCTACATGTTACGATCCCAAGCGTTTTTGCATATTATAACCAACATTAATTATTACGTTCTATTTTTGCTTCTACCTAGACAAATGGGGTAAGCTTCAAGTATACAGGGTTACTTTTAACTTCCCGGAAACCTTTTAGGGCATAACTCACATCACTGAAACAAACAACTTTTTTACCTCACTAGCTCGGAAAGATTCTCTTTTTTTTTCTTTTTTTTTCTTATATTTTGGCTCCACACATAGTGTATTTAGCCAGTGTCAAGTATTGTAGTTTTTCATCGTATTATGAAATATTTCATGTAAAGTCAAGTCTTAGTCACAGTCAGTCAGGGTAGTCATAGTCCAGTCTAAGTCAGGTAGTCATAATCCAGTCTAAGTCATGTCCTAGTAAAGTAGTGGCAACTTTACTAGAGTCTTCTATGGAATTTTGGAAGCAACACGAAAAACTACGTTTCACTACATTATATCACTTGCCAACACTTATACTGGTAATTCAGCACTTAATGCGTAAAATGCCACTAATTTTAAACATTAACACTAGAAAAAGCATAAGTTTTGTGAAATAATACTATGCAACGACGTGAACTTTTTCACGTTTCCGCCAAAACTCCAAAAAGATTCTCTTTGTCATTCAAAATCTGGGCGCAAAAACGCATTTTAATCGCTAGCGTGGAAAGTGTTTTTAAAATTCGAACGTTTCTATTCAATAATTTTCTCGTCAAGAATTGAGGATTTAATCACAGATCTGCCCGAATTTAACCTCCTTGATTTGCCAGTCTACTGAAAACTCATTAATACCACAGACTACCTCCTAAAAGATACCATTCTTTTTCTCGTTCACCAACCTCATTTTTAGAATAATCGCGCTGTCCAGCACCAAAGAGTATATAACTAATACGCTATCCAGCACGGCGACTGCATGGAAAATGGATGAAAAACACTTTTTCTTTAATTTTCGATGAATCACGTGATGAGCTAGTCGTTTACCTAATGTTAAGCGTTGCCGCCACCCATAGCTAAATTAATAAGCTAAAAACTAATCTTTTCTTAGCTTATTAGCTGTTTTTCTTGCATTTTCCTCGCTGTAGTGAGGTGAAAAGTTGTATGTTGCACTCGGCAGCAAAGTTTTTCTGCGTCTCGTACCTTTAAGTGACTATTGTTGTAGAACAATAGTCATTTCAAAAATTCAACTTTCAAAAATTTAAGTTCTTTTTTTTTATAATGAGTATTTATAAAAAAATATTTGTTACTTTTTGTTTTCGCCTTACCATACATACTAAAAAGTTCATCATAATACGGGTCAATACTCAGTTAAGCAGAATAATAAGCTCTGTAGCCTGTATTATTGCCTAACATGCCAAAAAAGGAAGCTAGTTTTTTAAGCGAAGTTTTAACACATTTATTGGCAAAAATATTAAATAAAAAAAAATAATTGAACTAAAGTTGTTTGTTTAAATGGTTGTCAAGTTACGCCGTAAAAGGTTTCCGGTAAATTAAAAATAACCCTGTACACTATTCTAATAACAAATTCAGACCGCATATAGCACCAAAGACCTAAAAGTAACAAAAATATTTTAGGTCTGTGGGTCACACGAAGAATCAAACTCTATAGACCGTTCACCGTAAGATGTCCCCTGTGTACTTATGTTATTTGAAAATGGTGGGTACATACAAGTTTAGATAATGCTTACACGTTAAGTTACATAACGCTTACATATTGCTTTATATTTACGATAATACTTTCATATTTTAAAGTAATATAAGTATACATCAAGGGACATCTACGGTGAACGGTCTGTATAGACGACTTTACAGTCAGTCACACAACATAAACACTGTTTATCTAAAGACGATTTTAGAAGATTTCGATTTTTTGTTGTTAAGTTTATACACAAGCTTTAAACTTTTTTACATAGTACCATTTTTATTTCTATTCTATTTCACGTTCTATATACGAAAAGTGTTTAAACTGCAACACCGGAAGAATGTGGTTTGCGTGCGTGAAACGCTTTACCGTCGGCCGTGATTGATGGTCCCTGACTGGAGCTTCTTGTTATCATGGACTGTACACACACCACAGCAAAGTATATACTAACACACAGACATAAGAAAACTAACTGTTCATGTGTGTACTGTGGATGACGTGCCCGTGCAGTGACACGCTAAAGTTTATAATATAGAGTTCTGATTCTGAGTGACACTGCAACTGTTGCGGGCAAGACGCTTAACATTAAGCGAATGATTAGTTCGTCACGTTACTGCTTTACAAGTTAAAGTTCAAATAAATAAATACGTTAAATAAATAGAAACCGGCCAAGCGCGAGTCAGACTCGCGCACGAAGGGTTCCGTACCATTATCTATAAAAACGAGCAAAAAAGAAACACGTTTGTTATATAGGAGCCACTTAGTTTGGGGGCTGGCCTACGCTGCGTCTTCCAGTTCGTGGTCGAGACTCGATAACCTTAATTTGTTCCCCATCGGTTGTAAGTTCTGCGAGCGATGTGGCCTGCCCATTGCCAATTGAACTTGCTAATATATTAGGTAATCAATATATTGATTGCCTAGCGATTATAAAAATTATAAAGATATATTGATTATAAAAATACCAAATTATTAAAAAAAAATAGAATAACAATGTCTTATGTCAAAACTTACAGAAATGAAAATGTCGTTATTATAAGAAAGTTTCAACTGGAGGAGGCCTGGACC
Organism: Ennomos quercinarius; assembly: GCA_910589525.2. Classification (NCBI taxonomy): domain Eukaryota; kingdom Metazoa; phylum Arthropoda; class Insecta; order Lepidoptera; family Geometridae; genus Ennomos; species Ennomos quercinarius. The sequence goes on from OU342496.1 coordinate 1,351,300, forward strand.
TCATAGTACGGGCCCTGAGCCTAGTTTGGGATCCAGGGTTTCCACCTAAATATAAATGTTCCCTATATGCCTTGTTCAAAATAAATGTATTTTTCATTTTTTTTTTAACTTTACCCTTTACTTCCTACACGCAGTTTCCATACTTGGCTGTACATAACAATTCCGTAAATGGTACGGAGTTGCCTTATATTCAGGATTGAAAACTTTACAAAATCTGTTTTACTTGGCGTGTTCAGAACACATTAGATTGAAAGTTCCGAGTTTGTCTACGTCTTTACAAGCCCAGCGGTGCTGATAGTGGTATATTTATCGTGTTACTTTACGTGTAGATTTTTAACTTTTTAAGCTATTCAATATCAGAGACTACGCTATTACACCGGTGGGTGTATCGTCATCATCATCATCAACAGCCTGAAGATCCACTGCTAAACATAGGCCTCCCACACAGAGCGCCACTTTAAACGGATGCTTGCTCCTGCATCCATTGCTCCCCGCAGTTTTCACCAGGTCGTCGGTCCACCTAGTGGGAGGCCGGCCTACGCTGCATCTTCCGGTTCGTGGTCGCCACTCGAGAACTTAGGTGTATAGATAGGTACTAATCGAAATTGCAATTGAAGATTTCATTGCATATTATGGATCCTAACTAGGAACGGGACCTTTACAGTTATCGGAATCATTTCTGTTCCCGATGTTCACTCACAATCAGGCCACATCGCTCGTAGAACTGACAACCGATGGGGCATAAACGTTCCCGAGAGGCGACCACGAACCGGAAGACGCAGCGTAGGCCAGCCCCCCACTAGGTGGGCCAACGATTGGTTAAAACCGTGAGGAGCCGATGGATGCAGAAGACAAGTGTCTCGGAGGTCCACCCTATCCTTGTTCCCGGTGGCTCAGTAAAGGGTGGACACTCACGGGAACACGATGATGTTGTGGGAAAATTTAGGAACTGGTGGTAATCAAAACTGTAGGCTTCGGGAAACGGGAGTTTATTCTTGCAAATATTAATCTAGGCCGTGAGGTGTCCGGCAGAGCAGAATAGCACCTACCTCATTCCTACCGAGGTGTCGTAAAAGGCGACTAAGGTAATTTGAATTGACGTTTATTTCAACTAAACATGTCATCCGGTTGATGGCGGGTAAACCATCTCAATTTACGTGGTGGTAGGATCTCTAATGAGGTCCGCCTGGATAGTTACCACCCTCTTGTTAAAGTGTGTCGCTAAATGTCAATACCTTGCGCATTGGCGTGTTCCGGCACTAGTGCTTGAGAACCAGTCCCCCCCTTCCCCCTGCGGTGTCTCTCGTGTTATTTTTCGGAGACCGTCATTTGTGGTATTGGCTTTTTGTTGGGATTGACGTGACAGGTTGGCATGTGGGCCAGGGAGACCCAGTGAAACGGCTGACCGCTGGCCGCCCGAGGGTCAGTAGGGGACCCGAACCCATGGATTGCCTTTAATCTCCGCCTTGGGAGGCTGTCCCGCCAACCCGCGCATAATCCCGTGAAGTGGCTGTCGTGCCGGAGTAGGAGACCGGAGTGGAACCCGGCAGTCACTTTCGGGGGGGTCTGGGGGCCCTTCCGTCCCTCATGCCAGCCATTCATCATTCTGTCCCATCATTATGCCCCAACTATTTTGCTTTTGTCTTTGCAGAATGACTCGTTATACACCGCAAGCCCCATATACCCTTTGAAAATATAACCATGGCATACAACAAAAAGAGCAAGAAATTTTTACCAGCGGCTTCACATTCCACGTTACAGGTGGATTTCTGTAATATTAGAGGCCTGCATTCCAACTTAAACGCTGTTCACCACCACCTTGAAACGGTGAAACCAGCATTGCTTTTTTTGACTGAGACCCAAATATCCTGTCCCGCGGATACGTCTTACCTTTTGTACCCTGGCTATACTCTTGAACATGTGTTCCTGCGTCGTGCCGGGGTATGCTTGTACGTGCGGGATGATATTTGTTGTCGTCGTCTCAATGGCCTGGAAGATAAAGACCTGTCTATTTTGTGGACACGCGTAGACTATGGCGGTCAAACCCGTGTCTATGCCTGTCTTTACAGGTCGCACAGCGGTGATCTGGAAGCAACTCGTCTGTTTGATCATATCACCTTTGGAGCAGATACAGTGCTAGAGCAGTATGCCTCCGCGGAGTTGATTGTACTCGGTGACTTTAACGCCCATCATTCTGAGTGGTTGGGCTCCAGTGCAACAGACCACGCCGGACGTTCTGTTTACAGCTTCGCCTTGGCTTACGGACTCTCTCAACTGGTTACGAGACCAACAAGAATTCCAGATATTGAGGGTCACACCCCCGCCTTGTTGGATCTTTTTTTGACCACTAACCCAGAAGCATATCGGGTATCAGTTGGAGCTTCACTGGGGTCCTCTGATCACTGTCTTATAAGTTCCGAAGTTCCTATCTTGAATCACGTTTGTCCTCTTCCATCTGGGAAACGCACTGTTTGGCACTTTGGTTCTGCTGACTGGGATGGGCTACGAGAGTTTTTTGCGTCTTATCCCTGGGAGCAGCTCTGTTTCTCATTGGGAGATCTAGACGCTTGTGCTGAGTCTGTCACTGACGTATTGCTGCAAGGTATGGAATGTTTTATTCCCAGCTCAGTGGTACGCGTCGGTGGTCGGAGTCGCCCCTGGTTCAACAAATCTTGCGCCATTGCATCTAAGCGCAAGCAACAGGACTACAAAACCTGGGCCGAAGCTCAGGCGTCTAAGGATCCCATGACCTCCACCCTCAAAAAGAAGCTGAACGCTGCTTCTAGATCCAGCAAGAAGGTTGTAGCTCTGGCCAAGAAACAGCATGTGAGCAGGATTGGTGACCAGCTAGCAAGCTTTCCTTCCGGTAGCAGAGCGTTCTGGTCTCTTGCTAAAGCTGCCGAGGGAAACTTCTGTCAATCCTCCTTGCCTGCACTTCGAAAGCCGGATGATAGTCTGGCCCATAGCGCTAAAGACAAAGCTGATCTCCTTAGCGCTCTCTTTGCTGCCAACTCGACTCTCATGATAGGGATATGCCACCACCGGTATTACCACGGTGCGAAAGTTCCATGCCGGAGGTACGCTTCTACCAGAAAGCAGTACGGAAGGAACTCGTATCCCTCGATGTGAGAAAATCGAGTGGGCCAGATGGGATTCCGGCGATCGTTCTTCAAAAGTGCGCTCCAGAGTTGACTCCAGTATTGCAGCGGTTGTTTCTGCGTTCTTACACCTCGGGATGTGTTCCAGCGTGTTGGAAGGTGGCTCATGTGCACCCAATACCCAAAAAAGGTGATCGCACAGATCCGTCTAATTACCGCCCAATAGCAATTACCTCTCTACTCTGCAAAGTCATGGAGCGTGTGGTGAACGCCCAACTCCTCCGATATCTAGAGGATCACCAGCTGATCAGCGATCGTCAATACGGATTCCGCCACGGAAGATCAGCTGGTGATCTTCTCGTTTATCTCACTCATAAATGGGCTGAAGCAATAGAGAGTAGAGGGGAAGCGCTTGCGGTGAGTCTGGACATTGCGAAAGCTTTTGACCGGGTTTGGCACAAAGCACTATTGTCCAAATTACCATCCTTTGGATTGCCTTCTGGGCTTTGCACATGGGTTGCCAGCTTTCTGTCTGGGCGGAGCATTAAAGTCGTCGTTGATGGGTTTTGCTCCGACGCTATGCCCATTAATGCTGGCGTCCCTCAGGGTTCCGTGCTGTCGCCCACGCTGTTCATCCTGCATATCAATGATATGTTGCAAATTGCTAACTTTCATTGCTATGCGGATGACAGTACTGGTGACACTCTATACTCCGGACGTGCTAATGCCCCCCATGCTGAGGTGGAGGAAGGCAGACATAGGCTGGTCTCAGAAATTGAGAACTCTTTGGAGAGAGTCTCCGAATGGGGTGGGCTAAATCTAGTCCAATTTAACCCCTCCAAGACCCAAGTCTGCGCATTCACCGCAAAAAAGTCTCCCTTTGAGGTTGCACCGCGGTTCCAGGGTGTTTCCCTTAAGGTTTCGGAGAGTCTTGGTATCCTTGGTGTCGAAATTTCTAGTGAGGTCCAGTTTCGGAGTCACCTAGAGGCCAAAGCTAAACTTGCCTCTAAAAAGCTTGGTGTGCTGAACAAGGCAAAGCGATACTTCACGTCGAGTCAGCGGCTTTTGCTCTACAAAGCTCAAGTGCGGCCCCACGTGGAGTATTGCTCCCACCTCTGGAACGGTGCACCTAAATACTTACTTGGGCCTCTTGATTCTTTACAGCGAAGAGCCACTAGAATTATCGATGATCCAAGGCTCTCCGAAACATTAGAACCGCTCGAGCTCCGGAGGGACATTGGTTCACTGTGCATCTTTTACCGCCTGTTCTTTGGGGAATGCTCTGAGGAGCTTTTTGATATCATCCCGGCGTCGGTGTTCTATCACCGTACATCACGCCACCGTCAAAAGGCTCATCCACATATCTTGCAAGAATGGAAATCACGCACGACTCGTTTCATGCGTTCATTTTTACCACGCACGTGCAAGATGTGGAATAATCTTCCCCCGGAAGTATTCCCGCAATGCTACAATATGCAGTCTTTTAAAAAGGGTATCAAAAAAAGCCTTACTGAGCTGGCAACGCGTCGACAACGCCCCTAGTGTTGCAGATGTCCATAGGCTACAGTTACCGCTTTCCATCAGGCGGGCCGTATGCTTGTTTGTTGCTCTTAATATAAAAAAAAAAAAAAAAAAAAAAAATATTACATAAAATTTAGGCCGGAAAATTCACTGAAAGGTAAGCATATAATATCAAAACTTGTTCCAACTTGAACTTTTAAGTACCGGCTTTTAACTGGTATAACTACTGGTACTGGTATACTGATAATATAACGCTTCAAGCTGTTAATTAAGTAAAAATATATTAAAATGTAGAGATGTGCAACTGCGAGGGAAGTACTTTTCCTCTTGGTGTCTATCGGTAGAACACATATATCTACTATAGGTAGAATCACAAAAATGTCTGAAAAATGAAAAGAATGCGACTTTTGTTCTAAACTTGAATTCGAATCTAAATTGTGAATGGCCGATGTTTGATACGAAAACTATGAAACCAGGTGGATAGCTGGAATGAAGGAGGATGATATCGTCACAGCAGCCACTCAAAGTGGCGCTCTCTACGGGAGGCCTATGTTCAGCAGTGGACGTCGTCAGGCTGTTCATGATGATGACTCACAATCAGTCACGGTAATGATCCCGTAAGTAAAATATAAAAACGTAGCGAACAACCACGAAAGTTAAGGTGGTGAAGGCTCCCAAATCGACCTAACTTGAACGTCATTTTCTCAAAAGGTGTACCATTTACAGAATTGAAAAAAATGCATGTTAATACTGGTCGTATCTTCTTTCCGACTGCCGAAATCAAAACACGTTTACGAAAAGTTTTCTCGATAGAAAAAAATCGTAAAGTGACCTCTAAAAAAAATTTCAAACGCTCACAAAGTTGTACTTTATAATAAGATACTCCATTTAAGTAACTCATAGTGATAATTTATGTATCAATGAATCCGTCTGCCGATTTATTTTTTTTATAACATTAAGTATTTCTTTTATAATGAATAAAATCTAAAATAGACGAAACGCCACTCCATCCAAATCTAGCTTTCTTTCTCATATCTACGCCGCCAGACAGAGACCGCTCAGGCGTGCTGCTGAATGGACGTGTGCCGCTTTGCTCCGCGCTGCTAGTTTCGTAACGCATGTTTTAATTTTGTTGTTGTTACTTAAAAACTTTATAATTAATTATATTCCAGTGTGTTATTATTATAAGTTTTAGTTTAAGTTTTGTAAATATACATAGAACATTAGTACAAATAAAAAACATACCAAATTGTGCGAATATTACAAATATGGGTAATAAAGACAACAGAAGAAAGCCTAGCCGTAATAAACAAAAATTTCAAAAACGAATGATGGAACTTATGAAGTAAGTACTAAACAAGTATTTACTTTTTACTAATTTACTTTGTATAATAATAAATAAACTGGCGCCTTTTTCGGGCGTACTAAAGATACGTACTTTGATTCATGGACATAGATAGTTATAAAGAATTTCGTCGAATCCAAAAAGAGTTCCGTGGCTCATCGCTCTATGCAGCGGGACAATCACCACTCGCAATAGTAGCGCGGATTCAAATCTCTGCGCGTGTTATCCGTTTTGCTCATTTTTTTTAAAATCATATTATTCAAAATTATGCTTTTTATTTTACAGAAAAAGAAAGTCCGGTAGTTTGAAAGTAGGTGAATCATCGGAGATCTGGTAGGTTGTGGACAAAATAAAATAAAATTGGTACCTATATTATTTACTAACTGTTTTTAGGGCAATGTTATTAGGGCGCCACTTTATCGAGAGCTAGCATGAGGCGTGGCTAAAAACGCGAAATCTCAATTTCAATCAGCTCCTATATGCGCCTTAAAACGATGTGACCTGTGGCGATGTTCTACACTAAAATTTCAATAAAAAATTCTCTTGGCGTGAGCGTAATTATTTTTCCTTACTCTGTGACATGTATGAACAACTTTAATATAGACTTGCTTAATCAAAACATTTGAAATATGCTTCATATTTTGTTTTAATTTAGTCAAAAACAAAACTAATTCGATGGTAAAACACTTTCAAAGAAAGATAAAGATAATTTAGCATTTCATCATCATCATCATCATCATTAACAGCCTGAAGACGTCCACTGCTGAACATAGGCCTCCCCCAGAGCACGCCACCTTGAGCGGCTGCTCGCCTCCTGCATCCATCGGCTCCCCGCGGCTTTCACCAGGTCGTCGGTCCACCGAGTGGGGAGCCGGCCCACGCTGCGTCTTCCGGTTCGTGGTCGCCACTCGAGAACCTTTCTTCCCCATCGGTTGTCAGTTCTACGAGCGATGTGGCCCGCCCATTGCCACTTCAACTTACTAACTCTAAGAGCTATATCGGTCACTTTAGTTCTCCTGCGGATCTCCTCGTTCCGGAGCTTATCTCGCAGGGAAACACCGAGCATAGCTCGCTCCATAGCTCGCTGCGCGACTTTGAGCTTACTAATGAGGCCAACAGTAAGAGACCATGTCTCAGTTCCATAAGTCATCACTGGCAACACACACTGATTGAAAACTTTCGTTTTCAGGCTCTGCGGTATTTTGGACGAAAAGATAGGACGAAGCTTCCCGAACGCTGCCCAGCCGAGTTGGATTCTTCGCGCCACCTCTTTGTCGAAGTTGGACCTACCTAATTGGACAATCTGTCCTAGGTAGACATACTTGTCAACAACTTCGAGAGTATCGTTCCCAACAATTACCGGTATAGGTGGAACATGAGCATTAGACATGATAATAATAATTTAGCATTTACCAGTTTGGAATTACTTCTATCTTTGGTATTAAGATGAGCCAAATTTTATTCATTATTCAAGATTATTCAGAAAGTTTTCTCCGTGTAATACGTACTGCGGTGATACTGTATTAACTTTGATAAAGTTGTTATATTAAGTTAGAACTATACACTCTGTCTTTAAAGATTTTTGAACTTTTTGTTATGTTATCAAAATATTTTTATTATATTTAATAGAAAGTTTTTTGGTTGTGTAACTTTTAGAGCGAGTGTGGCTCAGCGGTCAGCTGTGTGACTTTCAAGCCGACGCACCCAGGTTCAAATCCTACTTGGCCCCGTACCACTGACTTTTTATTTATTTATTTATATATTTATTATTCAGTTTATAATAGTTAATTTAAGTTATGTGCCGAAGTTGCACTAGTTCTGTCTATGGAGAAGGAAACCATCGTCAATAAACCAGCGTGTTAAAGAATCAAAAAGTTTTAGATAATGCGTCTTTCACCATCCTGCACTTGGCCAGCGTGGTAGATTATAGCATACATTAAAAAACTCTCCCTGTGAGAGATATCCCGTGTCCCAGCAGTGGGAACGTATTGGGACGATGACGAGACGTATAAAATGCGATTAAAACCGAACATCTTGTATGATCTTAATGCCAGTATTTATAAACTATGCAGTGCGAGAGCCTCCTACTAAACAACACAGACGTAGCCTAAGAATGAGGAATGCAGGCAGGTATGCACCACCGTAGGTCGCGTCATTACTTACCACATAGGTGACACAGACAAATGCGACGCCTGTACTTTAATTTTTTCAGTAAAATTAGGTACATCAAAAATCATAATCATCATCATCGTCTTCTTTGCCTTTTTCCCATTTTGATTGTAGTCAGCTCCTAGTCTAACCTGTAGCGGCAAGTTACCAGAATTACATGGCGGCTGCCATCTGACCTCGCAACCCATAAGGAACCAGTAACAGGGATGGTTAGATCAGGGGGCGTACCGTGAGCTCTTAGCGCGATTCAAAATAGAGCCTACACTGGATCGCTTGACAAAATCCCCATACAAAAAAAGCAAAGCGATCCAATATAGGCTCAGTTTTGAATCGCGCTAAGAGCTCACGGTACGCCCCCAGGCGTCAGATTCTACCAGGCGTCTGACTACCCGTAACGATTGCCATAGATGTTCTTATGACGACCGGGACCGACGGCTCAACGTGCTGTCCGAGGCATGGAGCGATGGCATCGCAAACTGCACATAACTTATTAGGTAAGTCATTGGTGCAGGACCGAGCATCGAACCCGGTGCCGTAAGATTGCGAAGCGCACATGCTACCGCTCAGCCACCATCGCTCGAAAATCAAAAATCATAATAAAGTTAGAATATAATACAACAATTTTATCATCATCATCATCATCAACAGCCTGAAGACGTCCACTGCTGAACATAGGCCTCCCCCAGAGCACGCCACCTTGAGCGGCTGCTCGCCTCCTGCATCCATCGGCTCCCCGCGGCTTTCACCAGGTCGTCGGTCCACCGAGTGGGGGGCCGGCCTACGCTGCGTCTTCCGGTTCGTGGTCGCCACTCGAGAACCTTTCTTCCCCATCGGTTGTCAGTTCTACGAGCGATGTGGCCTGCCCATTGCCACTTCAACTTACTAACTCTAAGAGCTATATCGGTCACTTTAGTTCTCCTGCGGATCTCCTCGTTCCGGAGCTTATCTCGCAGGGAAACACCGAGCATAGCTCGCTCCATAGCTCGCTGCGCGACTTTGAGCTTACTAATGAGGCCAACAGTAAGAGACCATGTCTCAGTTCCATAAGTCATCACTGGCAACACACACTGATTGAAAACTTTCGTTTTCAGGCTCTGCGGTATTTTGGACGAAAAGATAGGACGAAGCTTCCCGAACGCTGCCCAGCCGAGTTGGATTCTTCGCGCCACCTCTTTGTCGAAGTTGGACCTACCTAATTGGACAATCTGTCCTAGGTAGACATACTTGTCGACAACTTCGAGAGTATCGTTCCCAACAATTACCGGTATAGGTGGAACATGAGCATTAGACATGATCTTTGTCTTGTCCATATTCATCTTAAGACCAACCTGCTGGGAGACTCTACTGAGGTCGTTGAGCATGGTGCTAAGGTCCTCGAGCGATTCCGCCATTATGACTATATCATCGGCAAAACGAAGGTTAGTGATGTACTCGCCATTTATGTTGATGCCAGATCTTTTCCACTCCAAGAGCTTGAAAACATCCTCCAATGCGTTTGTGAACAGTTTCGGAGAAATAACGTCTCCCTGTCGTCAACAATTTTATAGACGTCCATTATTCATGAACAATGGATATGTATAAAATTGTTGTTTATTGTTGCTCCTGTTGATTAGCAATTAACAACTTTTAATTAAAAGATTAAAAACATGATTTCAGTCTGCAGAGTTTACATTACCTACTGATGTAATTATTTGTCCATTCGTAAACACTTTGTTTTGGAGTTTTGATGTTCCAAACAGTCTAGTCTGTGTAAATTAATTGTTTCGGCAATAAACCATTTGAAAATACTCAATTAAGTTTATTGATGTGTGAATATTTTAACAACTGAAAGAATTAATATAGACATTTGATGAATGTCAAGCTATATATAAACTTTCAATTATTATTGAGTGAAAAAATCTAAGTCGGGCCAAAACGAAATACTAAGTATTTCGTTTTTGAGGTTCAGACTTTTTTATGTATAAATAGGCCAAACGTTTGACTGCAACTCATCTGAATGCAGTCGAAGTTGGCCTATGAGGAAAATAACGATGAAAAATTAGATCTTAAAGAAGTTACCCTATCAGATTACCCTATAAGTTGTCTATAAGATTCCTTTCTTTCTTCTCATGTAGGCAAGTGGCCAGCTCTGGTGGCAGAATTTTTAAGCCACTCACAGGCTTTTGATGGCTTATAGCAGACAGGATTATTTCAAAATTACATAAAAAATTACACTAAATAATAACATTAAGATAAGCCCCATTAATACATCCTATTATGTACCTGTATCATATTATATTTATCTATAAACACACAAAAAATACTATTGGACATATTTAAAAGGTGGATTGAAAAATATAGAAATTTTATTCGCACACCTCAAAATTTATGTTTGACGTGTAAGCTTTCCACTGTAGGATAAATATACGTGTCATGTTTTCCAGGACTGTACTTAAAAGCAGTAGCAAATCTTAAATATCAATTTATTTTTAGGTTTGAAGACATTTAGCTGTCTTTTTGAGCTACGCCTCGAGACCCTTGTCACGTCATTCAACACGCAAAATGTAGTTCAAAATGTTGTGCTTTTAACTGGCTAAATCGTCACTCGGCACGATCCTGACTCGGCACGGCAAAAACAAATGAACATTTATGCCCTGGATTGCGAATTCTACAGATGATGTAGCTGTTTTCGAAAGTGGTGACCATAACTCAGCAGTGTGAATCTGCATCTGACACGGAGGCAGAGACTCGGGACGACACCATCATATTACATTTGTTGATATATTTTAATTTGTTTATTTATTTAACGCTAAATTCGCTATAAAGTGAGAATAGTATGACATGTTGTAGAGTACGATGGTAACCGAGCCAGAAGCCTTCAGATGGACGTCCACTGCTGAATATAGGCCTCCCCCACAGAGCGCTACTTTGAGCGGCTGCATGCCTCTTGCATCCATCGGCTCCTCGCAGTTTTCACCAGATCGTCAGTCCACCGAGTGGGGGGCCGGCCTACGCTGAGTCTTCCGGTTCGTGGTCAACACTCGAGAACCTTTCTTCCCCATCGGTTGTCAGTTCTACGAGTGATGTGGCCGTCCCACTGCCACTTCAATTTGCTAATTCTAAGAGCTATATCGGTCACATTAGTTCTCCTGCGGATCTCCTCATTACGGATCTTATCTCGCTCTCTCCATAGCTCCATAGCTTCATAAACTAACCAATTACCTATTCGAAAATAAAAGAAATAAGGAATGAAAAAGATACTACACAAAAAGAGACAACTAGAAAAAGTTTATCAGTTTTAAAGTATTATGGCCATCCTACTAAAAGCCCGTGTGGCACCGTGTGGAAAGTATTCGAATAAAAGTCAGCACATGTTATACTCACGTTATATGTAGGTATACATAGGTACATATCCCCGACAAGTAGGTATAAGCTTGCAGAAATATCCCGATGTCTGCCATCGAAGAAAATAGGAATGGAATCTTAGCGAGGAAATCATATGTACAATAGACATGTAAATATAGCGAATTCTGTGATAATTTATACTAATTTGTCACATCTGTACTAGAAACGAAGATATTATAAGTTTAACAAAGCGATGATTAGAAAATAAAAATAAATATGTGTGCTAACAACCTATAGTTCTGACGGCAGAAGTACCTAACTACCAGCTGAGCTAACAGGCCAGTAAAAAAGTGAAGGTAGTAACAGTTGCATTTTACGGGAGATCCTTCGTGCTAGTTAGTAATTGAGATGGAAGGACCTAATGGAAGGAATTTGGAGAAACAATTGAAGATTATCCTACTCATGTCTAAGTAAGTATTTATCTATCACATTACAAGCTTATCGCAACTACAAACGTTAAGAGACATTATGCCAAATTGTATCAAGATTCAACTTAGGTACATCCACTCTCATTTGAAGCTAGAATGACACAAGCCCGCTAAGAGCTGACATGGCAATTCCAGCCAAAGTGAAGCACACTCCATTCACAGCGGGTAAGTAATTGACAGACGCTTCTCGAAACCCAGTTAATGCAATTGCTATTCCGATACACCGGCTATACCTAGATATACTAAGTATAGATAGCTGTTTGTAGTTTATGTTTCGGGTAGACCACTCCAAATTGAATTGTTTCAAAGCAATACCCGATTTGAATACCGTACTACCGGTACCGATACTTAAACTTTTTTATTAGAGTAGCTCAGTTATGTATGAAATGCGCCACTCTTATAACGGTGAACGAAAATATCATAAGAAATCCAGCACCACAGATAATATAATACCGCACTAGTACTATTAGGTATTACCAGCATGTTCAAGGTTCACAATATTCGAGAACTATGTGTCGTCATCCACCAACCCGCACTTGTCCAGCGTGGTGGATAATAGTTATCTATCTCCAAGTGAGAGAAGGCCCGTGGCGAAGCATAAAATGTTTTAATAATGATTATGATTTCTCATGCAGTTAACCGGGAGAACTTATAGCTTATTTAAAGCCACTAATTGTTTACAATTAGTCAACTAAGAAAAAACCTACAAGATAAACATCCACGTTTGTGAACTGAAGACGCGTTTGTACACGTAATAATCCCAAGCGTCATCTACATGCTCAAAATGGTGTTTCTGTTTAGCACTAATAATTAGTTTTTCAGTTAAAATGTAAAGTTCAGAAAAAACTTAGAACAAAATTTGTTTGTTTAAGGTTAATTATGACCTACAATTAGTAAAATACAAATAACTCCGTGTTTCAATATCAATACAACGCAGATTAGAAGTCGTTGAACTGTGAACCTAATGAGTACGCTCTTTAATGGAGATGAATGGGTGCATCGACTCGAGAGTTTGTAATGAAATAAGTGTAAAGTATTGTGTGGAGGCCAATATATCATGCAGTATTTAATGAAATAATTCTAAAAGCAGATAATTACGAAACAAAAGAACACCCTACTGATGGCACAAGTTAAGGTGCTTTCTAATTTTCTAAACGTTCGTGGTTCAGGGGAGTTAGGATTTAACTAAAATCATAAGTTAATATTTTATTTAACACTAGCTTCTGCCCGCGGCTTCGCCCGCGTGGACTATCTCTCAGAAACCGTTTATTTTTTCAGGATAAAATTAACTTAAGCTTCCTATTTTGGGAACCGTGTTAAAAGCGTCTAAATAAAGAGGTTACTTATCCATCTTTTTAATCTTTTTAAAGTGGTCTCATGCAGTGACCACTCATGGTGACATTGCAGCCATTGTGTTGTACCTCTTGAGGTAGGAAGGAAATAAGCTTTTTTTAGATCTCTGGTAATAACTTTATTTAATGTTTTATGTATACTTTGACATTAACACGGAAAAAATGTTCAAATGCCCGTGATAATCTACAGACCGTTACATGTCCCCTGATGTATTTATATATTATTTAAAAATATGCAAGTATTATCGTATATGTAAAGTAATATGTAAGCATTCCTCGTCACGACGCGAGTGACTGTGGTCGTGTCAACTGCGTGCGTAAAGTCTAACATAGTATATGCAAAAAAATCAGATATAATGTCATCAGAACAAATACATTTTGCTGCTGGAGGAAAGTCGTCGTCGTTGTCTAATTTAACCCGCACCGATAGTGATGAGAATATTGCCAATAGAAGAGTGAAGCGTAAAGCGGCAGAGAGTGAGTTTTCAATATTTAGAGATGAAATTAAAGACATGTTACTGGAATGGAAGAAAGATAGAGATGACAGAGATGAAACGATAGCTAGAAATTTAGAAGTCATGTCACTACAAATGTCAGAACTTTTGGATAAAAATAATCAACAACACAAAACTATAGAAAACAACTCTCAAGAAATCAAAGAACTTAAAGCGCGACTGAATTCAATAGCTGTTGAGCATGCTGCTAAAACATCCTCTTTAGAAGAGCAGCTTGAAGCACTTCAACGCAAAGAGAAGGAGACCGTTCTTGAAATTACGAATCTACCTTTAAACATTAACCTAAATGTAACGGAAACTTTACAAAATATGCATAAAGCACTCAATGTGCCAATGGCTATGCAAGAGCCAGAAAAAGTCTTCAAACGTGCATTCATAACTAAGCGTACTCAAAAATCAGCTATTATAGTTGACTACCAAAACTCACAGCAAAAGCAAGATGTCCTTAAAGCTGCTAAGGTCTTTAATAAACACAAAGAGCAAAAACTCAACACGCAGGATATTGGGTTGGTAGGAGAAAAACATCCAATATATATCTCGGATTCACTGACTCCATTGACAAGAAAAATTTATTATCATGCCCGCAACCTTCAAAAAGCTGGCATCTACAAGTATTGCTGGATATCACGTGGAAGGGTGATGCTACGCGAGGATGAGGGTAAACCGGCAGTTTTCGCAAAGTCAGTTCATCAGATTCAGGAATTAGGCATTCGTTCAGATTGACTAGCAACCTTAGGCTACAATGTCGTTCAGTATTTAAGATTGATGATTTTATTTTCCTCTATACATACTAACTCTCAATCCGTTATTAAAACTTGTTGGCTTATCAATGAACACAATTTTACATTAATTTTATTTACTCATAATCAAGCGCTAAATATTATACATACACGTAATTCCTCACACTTATTCATATATTATGTTTATTATGTTTTCACAAACTTACTATGTTATATACTGTTTATTAGTTACCAAATACTCTGGGAGAAATCTTATACCTTCTTAATTGCTGCACAGTTCAAATCTGATCACCATGGTCAAATATTTAAATCCAGCGTTATTAATTATGATAATGGATAACAACGGGATAAATAACGTTATGCCTGATATTGACGAAAAAGTCAATGTTGGCATTGCCACCTTGGTGGAGGATCCTGAACAGTGTAGTAAATCTATTAATCTATCCAAAAAATCTCTCAATATTTTAACACAAAATATCAGGAGTTTGAATCGTAATTTTAGTGATTTTGAAGTTTTGTTAGCACGCTACAATATTAATCTAGACATCATTGTACTGACTGAATGTTGGCTATCTAAATCTTATAGTATACCGACATTACATGGGTTTAATTCCTATTATACAGAGAATCTGATTAATCAAAATAGTGGAGTCGTAATTTACGTGAAAAACACCATTCAACACATAAAAGTAAGTGAGCCTGCAATAGATGATGCAAACTGCTTACTGGTGGAAATAGGGAATCATACTGCCATATTAGGTATTTATAGACCACCGAGTTTTAGTTCTGTAGAAAGGTTTGTACTCTCATTGGAAAAGCAATTTACTCAACTTAGAACTTATGGAGACATTATTTTAACTGGTGACATAAATATTGATGTTAAAGACAGTAACAGTGATCCCAAGTCTATGGAGTATCTCAATTTATTAGCTTCGCATGGGCTATTGCCAGCTAACCTTATTCCAACTAGGAAAGAAAACTGCTTGGATCACAGCTTCATTAAAACTAAAAAGGAAGTAAAGGTAGCAGTTTGTGCGACTACTGTAACTGACCACTACACTGTAATAACATCCCTTGTGCACAAAAATATCAAAACAGCAAGTGATTCGGCTGTTCAATCAAGAAAAACAGATTATTACTCTGTTGTGAAGGAGCTTGAATCACTTGACTGGGAAAATATTTTGGCATCCAACTGTAATGTAAATCAGGGTACTAGTGTTTTTCTAAATTTGCTAACACACACACTAAATAAACACACTCGGATTGTCAATATACCTAGAAGAAATCAAATCATTAAGCCCTGGGTAACAACAGGTGTATTGCGCTGTATAAAATTCAGAGATAAACTTCACTTAAAATCTAAAAAGAGTTCTAATGATGACTCTTTAAAAACAACCTACTTAAGATATCGCAATCACTGTAACAGAATCCTAAAAAAGCTCAAAAAACAATATGAAAGAAGGAAAATACAGGAAAGTAAAGGAGATATTAAAAAGACATGGCAGGTAATTAAAAGTATTTGTAATTTGAAACAGACGGAAAAATCACCTACGGAATTGCTAAATATCTCATCAAACTCACAAGAGGCAATATCAAATGTAAACAAACACTTTGCAAAGGTAGGACAGCAACTGGCTGATAAAATACTAAATCGCCTCAAAAAAACTGATAACGATCTTAGAAGTGAATACAAAAATGATGAGCCACTTCCTTCTAATTCACTGGTTCTATTACCAACAGATGAAGGAGAAGTAAAAAAAGTAATACTTTCCCTCCGTAACACTTCTTCTTTTGGATGGGATGGAATTCCATCGACTCTTTATAAACACGCCATAGATATCCTCTCTGCACCGATTGCATATCTCTGCAATATGTCTATGGCGTCTGGCGTTTTCCCAAATGACCTAAAGTCGTCTGTCATAGTTCCAATTCACAAGGCGGGGAATAGAGACAGTGTTGATAACTATCGACCAATCTCACTTTTACCTACGCTCTCTAAAATTTTTGAAAAAGTTATTAACACTAGGCTTCTGAATTTCTTAGAAAAATACAACTTAATATCTCCTAATCAATTTGGCTTTAGAACGAAAAAATCAACCTCCGATGCAATAGACAAATTAGTAACTCATGTAATTAAGCAATTAGATAAATCCAAAAAGTGTGTAGGGGTATTTCTTGATTTGGCAAAAGCATTTGATACTGTCTCTATTCCTCTGCTTCTAAAGAAACTGGAACTTACAGGTATCAGAGGTATTGCACAAGATTTATTTAAAAGCTATTTGCAAGACAGGAAACAAACAGCTAGGATAGGATCAATTCTGAGTCAAGCAGAAACTGTATCGTATGGCGTGCCGCAGGGCAGCGTGCTCGGTCCGACGCTGTTTCTCATATATATTAACGGACTTTGTAATAAAGACCTTCAAAATGCACAAATAATAACTTTTGCCGATGACACAGCTATACTTTTCACCGGAGATACTTGGGGCGAAGCCAAAAGCTTTGCTGAAGAAGGTTTATCCAAAGTAGTACAATGGTTAGACTATAATTTGCTAACATTGAATTTGAATAAAACTAAATACATTACCTTCAGCGTAAAAAGCAACATCCAACCAGATAATACATTTGAACTGAGGGCTCATTCCTGTACGCGGCCTGAGGTCTGCAACTGCTATCTTCTAAGCCGAGTAAGTAACTTAAAATACTTAGGCATAGTAGTGGATCAATTCCTAAGGTGGGAACCTCATATGAAGTTATTTGTAGGACGGATACGTAAACTAATTTATCTATTTAAAAACTTAAGACACATTGGTGATTATGACATACTTAAAAGTGTTTATTATAGTCTGTGCCAATCTATCCTGGTCTATGGTATCCTTGGGTGGGGAGGAGCTAGTAAAACACTACTTTTAGATCTAGAAAGAGCCCAGAGGGCGGTCCTAAAGGTTATGTACTTTAAGCCCTACCGCTACCCAACTATCTCGTTATATAAAGACACGAATGTCCTTTCCGTACGCCAGCTCTATATTAAGACGTTAGTGCTAAACCAACATAAACAACCTATGATCATAGGTCATACCGAGAAGCGACGTAACGACATTGTATACAAATCTACTCAATGTAAACTAAAAATAAGCCATAAATTCTCATTTTGTTTAGGCCCATACGTATATAACAAAATTAACAAGTGCTTAAAACTTTCGGAATCTTCTTTCTACTCTTGCAAATTAAAGCTTGATGACTACCTAAAATTATTGAACTATGATGAAACTGAAGCACTACTAACAGTTGTAACTTGAGAGAGATTAATGTACTTACCTATCTATCTGTATATATATTTATTTCTGTATTAAAGGTATTTATGTACCTATGTCTTCTTATTTAATATTAATTACATATTACTCATATAAAATTATATAAATATATATTTATATAGATAAAAAATAATAGAATAATAATAAATAATTATAATATATAATTATAATATATCTGAGACCATATTTATAAATTTTACCCCTATTCTTATTATTATTAAACGCATATAACACACACGAGCACGCAAGAACTCACATATTGACACACCACACGCACATACACAAATAAAAGCATACACACACTAAACATCATGAACACTGAAAACCTAATTAACTACGTGCCTAACCTACCTACAGTTTTCTTTATGTAAGGTACCTGTAACCATTAAATCTAACCTTTAGTTTATAAGTTTGTAAATTTAGAGCTTGTTGAACTAAGTAATTGAAACCTACTAGGTATAATATTTGTATACATAGGTATTACTGTTAAAAAAAACCCTAGCTTACATAATTTGTCCGCTTGCTTTTGAATCATCTGAATTGCTCGCATATACTGTAACAATACAATGTTCGGACGAGGAACAACTCCCTGCCGTCATACAGTGCAAACTAGTACGGAGGGTAGTCGTAAATCTTTCGTTAATTTGTTTTGGCTACTTGACCACTTATACATAATACATAATATTAATAAACATACCTACTAAATTAGTTAACATAGTGATAAATATTTAAACTAATTCACTGTGCTAGCTTCGCTAATATCTTGGAATATGTAACGATCATGCATGGACCCACTCAACATATTTTCATCCTACCTACAAGCGATGGAGATCTCGCTAAAGTAAACTGCAGTTGCAATCGTAAAAAGTATTATTTTGTTTTTGAATCAGCCAGTTTATTACTATTATTTGTAGTTCTATCTTATTATTGCTGATTTAGTCTGTTGGAGGATTTTAGGGTCATTGTATGTATACTTACACTATTTATTCGTTGGGTATAGTGTCACATTATGTAATAGTTTAGTTAAGTTTAATTTAGTAGTAGTAGTAGTAGTAAATAAAGTATATAGTATATTATTATCTAAACTTGTATGTACCCATTACAGATTAAGGGGGAACGTTTCCTCAGCGCGGCAAATTCAAATTTTCTTGCGTTCTTTTGCCAATAATAGCTTAATTACTAGATACTTTTAATTATAATTTATTGATACATTACATTTATTTGCGCAAAATAAGTTTTCATGTAATCACGTTGAGTAAATAAGCTATTATTGGCAAAAGAACGCAAGAAAATTTGAATTTGCCGCGTTAGTGTAACGTTCCACCTTAATATGTTTTACTTGCATATTTTTAAATAATATAAGTACATCAGGGGACATCTTACGGTGAACGGTCAATAACAGTTTCCAAAAAAAAAAACGTTTTCAACCACTTAATAACTTTAAAATGTTATTTTTATTTTAAATCATGCAGGTGGCTAATAATGACTGGTTTAACAAACGTGACTTTGAAAATAAAGAACTTTGAACTAAAACCTTGCTCCCCATTTTCACCCCTTCAAATCAACCCTGGCAAAAATATTATTTTGCCATTTTTGGATGTGATTGACTGATATACAAATACCAATTTTCATAATTACAAGTTCAAAAACAAAGAACAAAGTATATGCATACTACTATTGCTGCGTCTATGCAGAAAGTGTCAACCCTTCCTATATCATCCTTGTCCGTGTGGTCCCGCTTTGCTAATAGGACCACCACTATCTCTTCCCGTGGGTGCCGTAAAAGCCGGCAAAAGGAATATCCAGGGAATGGGCAGCAGCATTCTCTCGGTACATTAAAACCTGCTATTCTCACCAAGCCGCCTGCTAAGCGTGGTGATTATGGCAAATCTCCCCCTATGATAAGCGTCCAAAGTGACGTTTTATGGATTCCTGTGTTCAGTAGTGGACGTCTTCCGGCTGATGTGTGATGTCATTCCTGGCAAAAAAATTGTTAATGCCATTTTTTACTTTGAATGAACTATCCGATGGAATACCTACTTACGATCAAATTTTTTTATTTGACACACAGACTTTAACTACTTATTTCACCCATTTAAGGGTTGAATTTCAAAAAACTATAAGGTACAATTTCATTTATTTTATAGTTGTTTGTATGTGCCAAGTTTCAAAGCTATACAGTACGAAATGAAAGTTTATCATACAAATACTTTTTACCCGCTCCTCTCATTGGAGGTTGTATTTTCAAAAACTCTTTCGTTATACAACCCTACGTCATAGAATCAATGTATCTTCGAATTTGAAGATTATAGCATTAGCGGTTTTGCCTGTGCGAGAATGTCTTACGACGGGATCTTTTTCTGTATTTTAACCCTCTTAAGAGATGAAATTCAAAAATTCCCGAGACCCGTATCTATTTATTTTGTATGTTATTTACACTTTCTAAATTTCAGTATGATACGGTAATTTTTTTTGAAATTTCCATACAAACTTCAACAATTTTTTTAACCCCTTTATGTATTGAATTTTGAAAAACTAAAAGGTACCATTTCTTTTGTTTTTATACTTGTTTGTATGTGTTAAGTTTCAAAATGATACGTCACGAAATGTAGGTTTTTCATACAACCGTTTTTTATCATTTTCGCCCACTTAGGGGTTGAATTTTCAAAAATCCTTTCTTAGCACGCGCTTGTGTCATAAAAGGTAGCCACCCTCCAAATTTCAAGTCTATACGTCCAGTGGTTTGGGCTGTGCGTTGTCTATCAGTCAGTCAGGACAAAGCCTTTTATATAACAGATATTTGTCATTTTAAAAAATCTATACAATAAACTTTACCAATCTTCAATTATTTATATTTCTTTGGATCAGAAACTCTCAATAGGTTCATCAAAGTCACTTTAGTAAACTTCAAGGAATTAAAGCATTCTTGTGTAAATAAGCTGTACCTTGCCCCTGTACATGTACAATGTACATACCTAATGGGAAACCATTTTCAACCTTTTGTTAAGTAGCTTATAAAACCGTCTGTACCTCATAATGATTGTAGGTATACTTACTCAATTGTTTCCGCATCACGACGAACCGAACACTCGCAGCCCACTTTGCTCTTGCGTAAATGGTTTTATTTCTCTATTGTATAAAGTATTGACATAAAAGAGTTAATAGTAGGGACTTTGGCTACAAAACAATGAAGTGCAGGTCAAGTCGCACAGCACTACTAGCCAACCCTACACAGGTGCCTCCTGTTCTATCGCTCGAGCTCTGTTTTCTGACGCGTTGGCCCCATCGAGTTATTCGTACCGCTTCGGGTAGTGGTATATATACCACGCGGGATTCCGGCCGGGTATTTTGTATGAAGTATCACTCAAGTTTCGCTCTAGACGCGGAACTGCAATACAAAATACCGTGCGGGATTCCGCGCGGTATTTACCGCTACCCACAGCGGTACGAATAACGCACTCGTTTGAACGCTACCTCGTTAGGTACGATAAATAGTATGCTCCGTTGAGCAGCCCAGTAGTCGGGGCGGTCTCTTGTACTCAATAGGTACTTACTTGTAGGTTCGTACCTGAAGTAAAGCGCGGGGTGCACCAAACCTGTTACTTTGACAACGATGACTCCTCGGCCTGTTTGGCATAAATTCTTTGCTGCTAAAAATAAAGAGGTTAGATCACTACTTGAAATCAATCAGCTGTAGTCAGCCCCATACATAAAGGAAATCAACTACATTTTGCCAGCTACCCACGTCATCTCTTGCTGATGCACTATTACGTAAGCCGCTTGTATTATAGTTGGCTCGGTGGTGCATTCACCGGATTTACAGAACCATGAATTATTATTTATTACAAATAATAATTGGAAACTAATAGAAAAGTTGGCAAAGGCATTAATACATTTGAAGGGTTGTATAAATCTATAAAACTTTATTAAGTAATCGACGTATCGGATGAATTCTAAGTATAAGAGAATCCCACATTTCTCTATTCTAATTGTCGTAAAATATGCACATAGGTAATATCATGTATTACGTGTTTCTAAATCCACTTTGATCCAGAGAGTAGTAAGTACTTAGCTCTTACGGACTCGCTGCTGCTGTGGCAATGTAAATGCCTGCAGAGCGCATATTTTGTTTCATGAATAATGCACATACAAACACATTAATTGCAATTCAAGTGCACTTAAACGCCAGAATGTTTGGGAAATACTTATTTAATTATAATACAATCAAAACAAGTGTATATTATTTTCACGCCATCCATTTATGGTTGATATTCCTTCAATTCGCACAAAGCGGTTTCACTTGACATTTATAATCCGAGCAGCCAAGGAATGAAATACTTTACCAGCGTCTTTGTTTCCCGATAAGCACAATCTGGGTGTCTTCAAGTCGCGAGTGAACAGGTATCTTCTAGGCAAGCATGTATATACCATCGTAGATCGCATCGTAGATTGCATTTGACCGCAATCTCCCCTGATAGGAAGTGACCTTCCTATCAGGGGAGATTGCGGTCAAATGCAGGCCTATTTAGTTGAAAAATTAGGTTAAAATAAATGCAATAATTGAAAAAATTAGTAAAGTTGGTAAATAAATCGCGGAGTAGTAAGCTTTTAAAGTTCCTGGAGGGGCATTACCTGTCCCATTCTCGCAAAACAGAGATCATGTTTAGCTTCCCCACAGTTACTATGAAAACGCACGTTGTGGCATCTCAAGCCAAAAAGATTGTATACCTAAACCTACCATAACTTAGTAATGAGGTACTATGAAGGAGCAGGAACTGACGTCACTGCATGTTTAAGCTGTCTCTTTCTATTCCTATATTTTAATATGCATGTAACATTTTCATTTTTAGAGATATTTATTTTTGGTTTTCATGACTGTTTGTTTTTTGAGGAATATTATTAATTTATACAATAAAAAAATAGTAGGCAACTAGCCTGTTAGCCTTTGTGCTATTTTAGATTCAAGACTAATCTACCTGCCAAGTATATTATTTAAAATCCGGGCAGCCAATTCTCAACTCTCACTTCAAACTTACGCAATCTTTTACGTAGGTATAGTTATCAATAGGAATTCATCTTGCCTGATATCTGTTTAGACACGCTGGTACTAAGGCGGAAGCTGCTGGTTGTGGTGCATTACTACTCTGTACTGCATAATACGGTGGACAATCCGACCGTGTTGAGTCAGGTGGGACTGCAGGGGATGGTCGTGCCGCGCTGTAAGCCCAGACTGTTTGCAACGCCTTTTAGGCGTACAATCATGTCGTGCCCGCAACTCACCCACAGCGCGCGCGCGCACGCCGCTCGGCGACATGCTCGTTCAGACGAACGACACGAGACGGTAGACATATTTGCCGATAATCTGGCTACAGTTATAAGGCTGTGGGTATCAATTTTTTAATATTATTTTTGTTTTATTATCATTGCTATTTCTATTATTATTTATTTTGACAATGATAATTTTTAATTTTTATTTTATTTTTATTTAGGGTTTTTATTAAGTTGATTATATTTTGTGCATGACATGTTATATTAATTAAAATGTTTAACTTAAGTTTTTTTTTACGGGCAAATTGCCTTTTTTACTCAAGCTAACTACTACAATAATAAAAACTAAACTAAACTAAGCTAAACTAAACTAAACTAGCTACACTACCTACTACAAAGAACACTTATGGACTGTATAATAGCCGCGATGGCCTATAGACAGTCCAAGTGCTCCAGCCCACTACCGGTAGGTAGCGTACCCAACATGCTGGCCGCGTTGAATTGCAATGCTGATGTATTTAAGTATTTTTAATCATGAAGTGTTAGCGTTTTGGTCTAGTAAGCAGCACTTATTTTTATAAATAAATCCGTGGCACTTGTTTTCAAAAGGCATTCCCACTAAAACGTACCACGACAATTAATTATGTTTCAACCCGCATTAAAGTATACAGAAACATCTCACGACCACTAGCCCAAGTAAATTATTTTCCCTTGGCTTAATCACTTGGTTATCAATCAATCACATGTTACTTAACTAAGGCAGCTCAGCAACAATAACTAATTAACTTGTGTTAGAATACTGCTTATCCAAGTTATATTGCTACCGTGAACTAGTGTAGCTGGCCGTCGGATTAAGGGTGGATTCGACCAAACGAGAGTAAGGGTTATACTTAGAATAAATCGCCAGTTATCCGAGAGTAAACCAATTTCACATTTTACCATCTACCATCTACACTCAAGCCTATTCGAGAATAACAACTTATACTACCGTTTTTGGTGGAATAATAAACTATTCCGAGAATATTTTAATGGCGGCAGCGCGCCATATAATTCCAACATTTACTTTCCTGCACTATAATACGACAAAATTGAGTTGCTATGACATAAACTTGAATACCTTGGCGTTGTAGAACAATAATTGTTACCTGGGTAATAGTTTCGTTCATCGTTCACTCCGCTATTCGCGTATAAGTATTCTATACTTTGTATTGCATGGTAAAACGACTAATGAGTTATTCTAGTTTAAGATCGTGGAATAGATTTATTCTGGTATAGTTACTCGCGCATAACTCTAAGTTTGGTCAAATCCACCCTAAGTGATATAGTATAACAGAGAACTTGCTTTATTAAATACAAGGGTTCTAACCTAATAAGAGTACGCCCTCTGGGTCGAGATTATATTCCATGAATAAACTTTATTCTCCTAAACAAAGACTTCTATGTATACACCAGACAGGACATCCCTAACTCGCACTGTCAACCACTGCAAATAGGCCGGCCGGCATCTTCTCGCTCATACGATGCTCAGCACTCAAAGCGACTGCACGTGCAGCAGTGAATAGCAGTAAAAATTATGGTAGGTAGGTACCACCGCTTTGCCAGTTATTCTGCCGCCAAGCAGTAGTGTGCAAGCACTACTGTGTTCCGGTTTGAAGGGCATTGTAGCTAGTGAAATTTCTGGGCAAATGAGACTTTATGATCTGATCACTCAGTCTAGTAATTTGATTACTAAACTGGGTGATGTCTCAGGATGACGTGCGCAGTGCAGTGTCGCTTGAAACTTTATTGTTGTAAAGTTCCGGGTGACACTGCCACTGTTATGGGCGGCCGTGTCACTTAACATCATCAATGAAGCATATACCTCTTTGCTCTTAAACTAGTTCTTATCTAAACATAAGAAACAAAATGATGTTTATTGGAAACATAAGAAAGGTTTTGAATCGTTCATATTAAGAGAACAAGGGGGGGATATACGCTATATATAGTGCTAACGCTTTTCCACCTTTAAATGTTATCCGATTTTGATGATTTTTTTCATATGTTGCCTACCCTGTAAAAACTATGCTGGTACGTCTTCCTTTTTAAGTTTTTATAATATGTTTGTATATAATTATAGCCACCTAAAACTACGAAGTTTTGGCGTCAAAGTTATGACGAAGAAAAGTAGTGGTAACTAGAACACAAAACATATTTTCCAAAAAATCAAGACGTACAACCACAGATTATATCTACCCAAACGATTAACACCAAAATAAAAAGATTTTGTTATCATGCGTGTGGAGAGCAGACCGACGGCAATAACATTTTCAAATACCAGGATGGTCCTCTTAATGTATCCCTTAATTATATTAGGTAGGTGCTCAGATAACACAGGAGCAATTAGCAGGTTTGGTATCGATAAGATTTAACTTTAAAGCTACTTTTTTTCCATAGCTGCGTAATCCCGTAAAGCCTATATAAGAAGTATATAAGTGACGTTTATCAAATCTAAAATTTTCAAATCTCTTCTTCTATTCAAAAACTTTGATAGGTGGATCAATGTGTACAAAATATCCAAGTAACCAAGACAATAAAACCTCCACCGGATCTGTTTGGAGAAAAAATCCTATTGAATCCCCCAAGAGATCCAAGTCAGGGGAGCCAAGTGGACTGAGAGTGATTGGTAGATTGATGCTCATCATAGTGATTATTTGAGATGTTTCTTTGGATTAAAAATTAACAAAAAAAAACGAAAGTGAAAAAAAATCAAACGAAAATAGAATTTGTTATCAAATTTTTTTGACTTTGAACGTAAAATGATAGCGTTAATTCATAACTGCTACGTCGTCGTGAGACACGAACGTATGAAAATTAAACCTATCCAATGCCAGACAAGATAAAAATAACAGGTCTGTGCAGTGTACTCGTCAGTATTAGACTACATATTTTTGCCAGTTATTTTGATTTTAAAGCCAAACTACTGAGCTGATTTACTTAAGCTTTGCTGAGTTCATAAAACTTCTGTGGGATTAATCTGGTAATATATCGTTTCAAATAAAAATTAATTTTCTAAATCACAGTTATATCAGAGTTCTGAAGTAACAAACATTAAAAAATACATCCGAATTTAAAACCTATTCCTTTTTTGAAGTCGGTTAAAACAGATCATATACCCTTACCGATATTTTAGCTCTCCAATTATAATTTTAATCACTTGAAATATCTGTAACCGAGCACTTTAATAATTCATATTCTGTGAATCTTCGACAATGAAACGGAGTCTTACAATTAATGATATTATCTGCCACTAAGAGAACGAGGAAAGGTTTCCTTTTGGGCGTTTAAAGGTTTAGCCACACCGGTGCGGTGGCGCATCTGATGCGTAGTAGCACCGTCATCAACGCAAAACTATGCGGTATCATTGATGCCCGTGCATGGTGATCGCGGCGCGGCGCGGCCTCCCAGCATGAACACGCGGGAAGCGATGAGTACCGAATGGCCGCCGCTGACGCTTCGTTGACGCAACTTGCCGCGTAGGTGGGGCTGAACCTTAATTGGTCACGTGGATCTATTTCTTTGATCCAGGGAGCATGGTTATCCTAGTGTTTTTTTTTTTAGGGTTTCGTACCCAAAGGGTAAAACGGACCCCATTACTAAAGCTCCGCTGTCTATTTGTCCGTCTGTCTCCAGGCTGTATCTCACGAACCGTGATAGTTAGACAGTTGAAATTTTCACAGATGATGTATTTCTGTTGTCGCTATAACAACAGATAGTAAAAACAGAATAAAATAAATATTTAAAAGGGCTCCCTATACAACCAACGTGATTTTTTTGCTCGTTTAATAGATAATTGTACGGAACCCTTTGTGCGCGAGTTCGACTCGCACTTGGCCGGTTATTTGATGTCAGTTGAAAATTAAACTTGAATGTACCAGTTATAAGTCTTCACTAAAGGTTTTTTAATCACCGCAGATCTGTTTAAGCTGTTCCATTAAGATAACATCGGAACTAATTAATTACGCGTCGTACCCTAGCGTCATCCTCAAAGGATTAGGCTTTTTTGTTAACCTGAGCCGGGCTGAAAGTTCGGAAAATAATATATTATCATTCAGTTTAAAGAAAAAAGCGTAACATTGTTAGTAAGATTTATAAGAAAATATTCAGCTTCCTAACAGGTTTGCGCGGATTAGCGCTCCTGAGATGTCTCATAAAGCTATAAAAGATTTTCTTAGTTTTTGTTGGGCGCAAAAACACGCATTTCTTCATCATTTTACGCTTTAAATAATTTTTCCGTTTTTAAAGAAAAATTTCATCATTTGAAAGTACAACATTTTCAAACAGCGCCAGAGATCAGAAGCAACCCCAAATACTCATGCACATTACCTATACTTATGTCATTGTCAACCAAATCTATATAAAGAGTTAGACGTTCGCTATCAGTCGTTGCTCAAAAATACCTAATTAGAATACAAACCCATATAGGTACTATGGTTTTGTGATTTCATAATTCATTTTAGACTTAACTTTTTTAGTTTTGAATGCGCTTCGATAAAATTATTGTTCTAGTCTAAAACTTTGCTCATAAAGAGTTGAAAATAATAAATAAATACAAATTGTTTTATCTAAAACGCTCATGTTTAATCAACTGAGTTTCAGAACGTAGTCAACCGTAAACATATCTTCTACACAGTGTACTAAATCGTAACACAGCTCAATATTAACTTTGATTTTGTAATAACAGTCACAATAACTAAGCTGAGTAAAATATTTTAGCAGACATGTTTGGACATGCGACAGAGTTGGAGGGCTGCGCTGCGGTTGTGGCTTTGCCTGAAGCCGCAGCCACCGCAGGCCTGTCGAGAGATGTGACTGTGAAAGCTAATACTGGTACGATACGTTATGAGTATGAGTATACATTTGCTGAACATTGTTGTACACAGTTGTCTTAAAAGGGCAACAAATGCCATTTGCAGTCTATTAAAAGATACTTCCGTTTTTTTATTAAATTAAATCATCGTTCGAAAATGTTCCCGAGACAGTTCGATTTTTCAGTGAGACTTAAAAATAATGTTTAGTTTGCAACACGCCGTTTTCCTACTACTTTGTCCATCATTATGAGCTGGAGAAGTTGGTATCTCGGTATCTCAATACGCGCTTAAGATACCCAACTTTCCTCCACTTAACGGTTTCCAACAATTCGCGGTTTACTTACTAATAACACAAGCGGCATGTATTAAACATGTTCAAAGTATGTATGTCCCATCTCTATCCTCCTAAGTAGAGCTGACAGTAATTACATCTACTCGGCTTAGGCAGGTTTAACCACTTTAGCTCTAAGCTTTAACTGCCTCTAAGGTCAGACTACATGACTACCGCAGAGCTGGTCCGACATTTTAGTCACGAGAGGCAATTATTGTACAACTATGTGGAACAAAGTTTATGACTGTATTTAAACTATTCCTTAATTGTTCGTTTTTCTTACAGTCAGACATGATATTAGCGATTGACTTCGCTTAGCCGGGTAAATAAATCACAGCAATTTGACCCCAATGATATTTTTCCTGTTGGAAAAATCTGTTAGTCTGTCTATATTATCCAGTTTGAGGAACCTCTTTCGTCTACTTGTCAAATTGTCACCAGTAATCACTTTTTTCTTTCGTTATTTCTCCGGAACTGTTCACAAACGCATTGGAGGATGTTTTCAAGCTCTTGGAGTGGAAAAGATCTGGCATCAACATAAATGGCGAGTACATCACTAACCTTCGTTTTGCCGATGATATAGTCATAATGGCGGAATCGCTCGAGGACCTTAGCACCATGCTCAACGACCTCAGTAGAGTCTCCCAGCAGGTTGGTCTTAAGATGAATATGGACAAGACAAAGATCATGTCTAATGCTCATGTTCCACCTATACCGGTAATTGTTGGGAACGATACTCTCGAAGTTGTCGACAAGTATGTCTACCTAGGACAGATTGTCCAATTAGGTAGGTCCAACTTCGACAAAGAGGTGGCGCGAAGAATCCAACTCGGCTGGGCAGCGTTCGGGAAGCTTCGTCCTATCTTTTCGTCCAAAATACCGCAGAGCCTGAAAACGAAAGTTTTCAATCAGTGTGTGTTGCCAGTGATGACTTATGGAACTGAGACATGGTCTCTTACTGTTGGCCTCATTAGTAAGCTCAAAGTCGCGCAGCGAGCTATGGAGCGAGCTATGCTCGGTGTTTCCCTGCGAGATAAGCTCCGGAACGAGGAGATCCGCAGGAGAACTAAAGTGACCGATATAGCTCTTAGAGTTAGTAAGTTGAAGTGGCAATGGGCAGGCCACATCGCTCGTAGAACTGACAACCGATGGGGAAGAAAGGTTCTCGAGTGGCGACCACGAACCGGAAGACGCAGCGTGGGCCGGCCCCCCACTCGGTGGACCGACGACCTGGTGAAAGCCGCGGGGAGCCGATGGATGCAGGAGGCGAGCAGCCGCTCAAGGTGGCGTGCTCTGGGGGAGGCCTATGTTCAGCAGTGGACGTCTTCAGGCTGTTAATGATGATGATGATGATGAATCACTTTTTTTGTCTGATGAGTATAGTGCCGCGGCGACATTATCTCGCCTCCTGCTGCTGCGTGGAGTCATCTACGACCGTGTACTCTAAGGCTTCTTTTTGATAACCTTTTTAAAAGATCTGACATCTGAACATGTGGGGGAAGATTGTTTATAGATTGCTTTCTTTTTTAAACACTGTACTTATTTAAAATAACCAGCTTTACCTATCTAACTAGTGACCCGCGCTTTTACTCCCGTGGACAAAAATTTCCAGATCATCCTACTAATATTATAAACGCGTAAATTTGTGTTTGTGTATGTGAGTGTTTGTTACCTTATATCTCCGTAATTAATGAACTGATTTTGATGAAATTTGGAATGCAGATAGCTTTTACACTGAATTAACACATAGAATACTTTTTATCCGCGGGTAACACCGCGGGGCGCAGCTAGTAATCTATATAGCCGTTTTGCAGCGCTAAGTAGAATGTGATATAATTATAATGATTGATACGTAGGTTAACATACGCACAAAGTTTTGCATTAGTAGTGTAATACTATCCTTAGGAAGAATTTGAGGTCTGACTAACTATTCTGCAATATTATTTAGTCAACACGCAGAACAGCATTCTTATCTACAGGAGGAGGTAAAAACCTCCTCTTTCATAAAATATAATGTTACAGTATGACGATGAGGTCATACTAGTTTGGTATGACCACGAGGAACCGGTGGTGTTTTCCTATAAAACTCTTCTTTTCGTTCGATTAGGTACCTCATGATCATCATCATCAGCCTGAAGACGTCCACTGCTGAACATAGGCCTCCCCCAAAGAGCGCCACTTTGAGCGGCTGCTTGCCTCCTGCATACATCATCTCCCCGTGTTTCTGACCAGGTCGTTGGTCCACCTAGCTCGCTGCACGACTTTGAGCTTACTCATAAGGCCAACAGTAAG
Source organism: Ennomos quercinarius (assembly GCA_910589525.2). Taxonomy (NCBI): domain Eukaryota; kingdom Metazoa; phylum Arthropoda; class Insecta; order Lepidoptera; family Geometridae; genus Ennomos; species Ennomos quercinarius. The sequence continues at coordinate 1,381,901 of OU342496.1, forward strand.
AGACTCCGTTTTAGTTCCATAAGCCATCACTGGCAACACACACTGGTTGAAAACTTTCGTTTTCAGGCTTTGCGGTATTTTAGACGAAAAGGTGGGTCGAAGCTTCCCAAACGCTGCCCAGCCTAGGTACCTACGTATAAGGTACCTACGTTGTGTTAAATACATTTATTACCGTTTCTTTTGCCCATTAATGATTTCTTTTGAGCTTTTCCTTGACATAGATCGATCTTTAAAGCGTATAGCTGAGAGTAATGTTATCAGCCGTTACGGATGGCTTGTTCCCTTCTCATCCATCACAGAGTGCTTACTGCTCAGTCTGTGGACACAGGCGTTAATATAGCTTCATCTAGGCTTTATGGAGAAACTATAGAGGGTGCTCTGCGGTTTCGCCACCGATGGGGTTGTACGATTTACCTAATTTTACAGGAAAAATATATTCTTTATTCTTATTACTACTGCAAGATTTCATGCAAAACGGTCGACCCATTCTCTTGTTCCAACTAAAAGTGTAATATGGTTCACTGTCGAAACTCATAAAATTGTTTGTCATAATTTTGTTACAAATAAAATTGTTACTTATAATCATCATTTCACATAATGTGATTTATTATACTTTCACTACATCTAATTTTCTTTATTATAAATCAAAATTAATAATAATCCAAATTTATAAGAATGAAACTCATAAGGCGTATATGACATAACAGTACAAATTTATAATGTTCTTTTACCATAACTAACTTAAATCATAAAACAAAATATCAATAATACTGTAAATTAATGTGACTGGAACTGTTGATTGTTATATATATCGTAATCAGTTATAAAAACGTAGTACGGCAAGCCAATTTGCTCTTCAATCTATGCAGGCACTTCATCCAGTCAAAACAAACAAAATTAACGTGTGGACTGTGGGTAATTGTAAAATAACTTATATTTTCTCATGTTATGTTGATTTTGGTATTGTTGGTGAACTTTGTGCATTATTTTAATAAATAACTTTAAATGTCTAATAAAAACACGTGTAAAATATTTAAATCAAATAAAGGTAACCTGAAACTTAATATAGATGGTTTCTGTAATTTTTTAATATAAGCATAAGTGACTTCTGGCACTTCGCCGGCCGCTGCCGCGGCACGCTCGCTACGCTTCGCTTCGCTCGCTCGGCTCGTGCGTCGTGTGGTCACAGTTAACCTAACGCTCCTCCTCGCTTCGCTCGTCGTCGCACCTATTTATGACTTTGCCTTAGACTAGTATCTTAGTATCTTTAGGGTATACATGCATATGTATATAATGATTTAACTACCTCAAAATTATTATTATGTTAACTAAAAAATATGAAAAAGTCATTATGAACAATACAATTATAAATGCTGATTATTATGAAATTATAAGTAATGAAATTTATAATAAAAAAAAGTATGATAAAAAAATTCTTAACATTAACATTATAACGTAAAATTTTATAAATTTAAACATTATTTGAATAAATTGTATAAGAAAAGATCAATATAAAAAGTAACTATTATGAACAAAGTTATTTATATATAACCACCATTATAAATTTCATCATTATTAAAAATGAGGTATGTGAAATGAAATTATGAATAATGAAATTATTAGTACAGACGGTATCCCGTGTAATATATGCCGTTTTCTGTAACCCCCCCTCCACGTCCTTTGTCCCTTACACACCTCACTAATTCTTACTTCCGTTAGAGATTTATGAAAGACTTCTCAGGGACAGTTTATCCGGGTCATATCCGGTTATTTTCTGAAACCGGATAAAGTGTGTGCGTCGTGGTACAGATTAAAGAGGTAACGTGGCGCGTGCCCGGGAAGATAAGCCGGTAATCCGGGTGAAGAATTACCGGCTGTGGCACGTGAGACCGATTAGTTCCAGCGCGCGGGACATCTCGACAAGATTGGAAAAGTTATCTTATCTAGTGTGATAAACTTCTCAAAAGTAACCACATGATGTTATTATAATCTGGATGAAGAAGACGAAAATTAAGATTTAGCAGTATCAGTACCTGCTTAACGTGATCAAACGGATTAAAGGACACTTGAATTGTTTTTTAATTTTTTTTTTGTTTTGTCGGTAGGTCAAGAGAATCATGTCCTGGCTTTAAGAACAGGCGGATACGGGTTCAAATCCAGTTCGAGACTCAAATATTTTTTTTTACATTAAAATTAATCTGATAGCACTAAGTTCGCCTATAGGCGCTTACTGTTGTAGTCGTTGTAACAATTTTTTAGAATGAATCCTTACCATTCAGTTAAAAGGTCAGAATTTATGTAATTTACCAACTGCTACGCAACAGGAAAAACTAACAAGGAAAATAGCCGGCCATAAAATAGGAATAGTGTAGAGTGACACGTGTTATTTATTGGAGAGCCGGATAAAAAGCGACGCACCATAGCATCCGGATGAAAAACGGCGCGGCGTGTTCCCAGCGCACGCTTTTTTCAATGATGCCAGAACTTTTCATCGTGGCTCTAAAAATGGTGCTCTTTTGGGAATACCTGTCTACAGATTCATGATTTATAACTGTATCGTCTGCACCGATTCGCCAAAAAGTATGTCCCAGCCTTTATACGGGACGGATAAATGCACGGTCAAACCCTGATCTTCATTCTAGTTTTTCCTTTACTTTAAAATTATACCCTGAGAAATTTGATACATGTTTAAAGTGAACTGGCTGGTAAGCGATGGCTTTCATAAAATGATTAGCTTCCTAAAGAATCAAACTCTTTTTACAACACCACAGTCTAGAGGAGTACATTAGCATTAGACTGTTTTTCTATGTAAGATTTTTGGTAGGTAAGATACGAAGCAAAAATTATATGTGTATAAATAGATGTCTCAGATCGGATGATGTTGATAAAATGAAAGATAGGGAAAAATCTTCTCTGCCTGCTTCAAAGATAGAGTCCTGCCTTAGAGAATTTAGTCATTAGTTCATTTGAGACTTCGCTTGAAAATTATTAGCAAAGTATACTTACTAAAAGTGTAGGTCGTAGAGCACCATAGACTAGTATTGGTATTATCTATAGAGCATGAAAAAAATACCGCTTCGCCGTCAGGTAGAGATGAAATTCAAAATAGATATTAACTATATACTAGTCCAATTTCGTGCGAAAAGTTAGCGCATAGCGCGTACTAATGTAAAGATATTTATTATTTAAGGGGGCTTTTACATTTTGGCGAGCTCTGTACCGCGCGCGCGGTACCGAGCTCGCAGCGTCCGTCGGTTTGACCAAATATATCCAATTTCATTTATTGATAAATAAATAAGAGCATTAATTTAAAACTATGAAATAATTTGTAGTAGCTTAGAAAAATGATGAGCTTTATTTTGGCAACAATATTTTGTCGATGTAATATAAAACTCCGGAGACATTAGATCTTTTGTTGAAGCCTTTTTGATTAAAAATCAAATTTCATGTAATACTTTTTTAATTGCTTGAAAGGTAAAAATTAAAAATCTGTTCTGACATTATGGAAGTACAGGATGTATTTAGTGGAGTATAATTTAGTTTGAAGACTTACGTTACACAGAATTTGTAAATTAGAGCTCTCAAATCGGGTCTCTGTGTGTTTTTGCCAAAACGAACTTAAAGTCCGTTCTGTCAATATCGAAGAAGATGAAATGAAGGGTATTTTTCATATAATGGCTAAGTATAAACATTAATGCTATGCATCAAATATTGACGACGAAAACCTTGCAACTACGCATGGTTTTGTAAAAGCCCCCTTAATATTAGGTTGGGGAAAAAGTCTTTTCGCATTATAGTAAGTATGAACTTGTAATAAATTCTCTTTGGCTATACTATTTGTATCTGGCTGGTTTTGGTATCATTAAAAGTTTAAATTTTAAAGAAGATAATTTCATATTCAAATTAGGAAAATGTGTGTTTTTTATGTGTTTTTCGTACTGTGAAGATGAGTGAATCTAATGAAGAAACTCGATACATTTTAAAATTTTATTTTTTCATCATGATAACGCTAGCGCACCAACATGGCACCTCTATCTACATGCAAAGCAAAGCGCCTTTTTTTAACGCTGTGGTGTTGGTGTAATATGGTATAATTTCTAAATCATAATCTGTCAACACGAATAGGTATCTACCTAGATTTAATTCACAATATTAAGTCAATATTTGAAAAGGATTCCAGAAAATCTAGTAACTTAGATTATTTATACAGAGCAAGGTTTTTAGTTCGGCAAGTAGGTACTCAAGTTATCCATTCATTCATATTTTAAGCTTTAACTTAGCCCTAAGTTCTACAGCCACCAAGAGTAATAATATGTTTTAATTAATTCTGGCTGTAATTACAGTTTTAATTACTTTCTGATACGAAATGAGCCTTTCGGTGCTTTCGTTCAAAATATTATGTTTCCAAAAACACTGAAAAGGTTTTAGAGTTGGTAATTTTAGGTTGTAGGTGATTAATTAATTTTAATTAAATCTTTTACTTTAATCATCGAACTTAATAAAAACAAGCATTCGTTTCTCGAAATTAGTCTAAGTAAATTAGGTGCAACGTACACAAATAATGAAGCATAAGTACCTATACTGAGTTATGTTAACACCGCGCCAGTTTTATCATTGGCTATTGATGCTGCAACTGATACTAATTTGTCCCAGTAGTATTTGAGTACTTAAATTAGGTTACCTACGGGGTGTACGTAATTCCAGGGTGATCCCCTTATAAATGGAGGACTGCAAACGGCGTATGGCATTTACGTTAAAGATAGCTAGTATACGAAACTTGAAGTATAAAATTAAGGTGATTTAAGCCACTATATGCTGGGAAAACCTATGTTCAGCAGTGGACGTCTTCAAGCTGTTGATGATGACGACATTGCTTTATTCCTTTTAAAAAAGACATTATACGTGTTTAGTAAATATAAATAGGATAGATCTAATAAGTTTATGTACCTGTGACCGGCTGCACCTAGCTCTTGCCGGCTATAACTAGGTGTAACCGCAATTTGGCTTGTAGCCGTAACCTACACTATATACCTATTAAATTGGTAAGTCATCCCTAGAACATTAACCATACCATTCCATCCAATCGCATTAGACATTAAAGTCGCTGACGCATATATTTTTTAACAGACTTTCTTTATAGGCCAATTCGGTCGGTTGTATCTAGCCAGCTCCCTCAATCGCTGTTTCTCTCGCACCTCCGCCCTCGGCTTCCGATATTGGCTCAAATAATGAAATCAATTCGATCACCGACGATATTCCGGCGTGATTGCTTTCATACCTCTTTTTCTTTGCTACGTAATATCATCAGATTCCTTGAGTTACGTCACTTTGCGCGAGACTTGATATTCGAAGGAGATTTTGACGTCACTTTATCGTATTTTCTTTGAAGTAAATACAGTCAGGTACAATGTTGCCAGTGTTTTTGGTTTACAATATAGTGTACTAGCTGCATCTGGCGGTTGCGTGAAGACAATCCTAGTTCTAATTCTAATCTGACGTGGGCGAAACTGACGTCCCGCTTGGGGTGTATTGTGTATATCCCCCGCCAGCATTTACCCAAGCCAACCTAGAAGCGCGGTTTTGGTTGCTGGCCACAATGTTGATTGATAAAAAGCATAATACCTCAAAACCTAAACTATCTACACACAAAATTACGTCAAAATCCAATCCCGTTTCAGCGCATGATTGACAAATACAGAACATGCATAAACATTAATAATTTTTTAGTATGAGTAGAATTTTAATTAAGAATCACAGTTTCTTCGGAAAAATAGATAAAGTACGACTTTTTTTTTCAAATAAGTAAACACTACCTAATATTTCTTGCTGAAACCACTTTTAAAAACCGGAGGGATAGGTACGGACAAAGATGTATAAGTACATAGAAATCTATAACAGTATTGGGTGTGTCTGTCATGTCTGGTGTGGTTTCCTATTGTTCCTTTGTACTATGACTGTGCTGTGACATCACAAAATGACAAGTTTACCTTTTAGCCCTCGCCAAAATCCGACAAAAGCTAAGCCAATACTGTGACCTCTAAACGTTTGTTTGAACGACTTGATTTTGAATTGAAGAGGCGAAGCGTGTAGTTGAGGGTCGAAGTTTGGGTATATTCGGAGTTCGCGTTTGTGATGAAGTGGATAACTTCAGTCGACACTGGATATATCTACAGACTTTCAGCATAAACAGTTTGATTATAAGAAAGTTGAACTTCGTATAAGAGAATTTGTGAGCTATTGAGCGAATGTGCTTGCTCTGTAGCGTTGCTAGCCGTCTATTTAGGCTAGTTAAGACAAACTATCAAAACAGTGACTAAGTTGGGTAAGATTTAAGACCATGTGCGGGTTCTTTTGGATTTAGTTTAGGTACCTACCTGAATAAAAGTTTTTTTTTTTAAATATAGAACTATATAGGTATTCCATAATTTTTTTCTTTCTTTTTAAACGTAGGCACGTGTTCACATCAAGTATGATAGTCGCCACAGATTATATATAGGTAAACAGTAGTCAATAACAAAATTGGACGTCCATCATACTAAAAGACCATTATAAAGTTTCCATCGATTTTCATCGCGTAGGTATATTTTACGAAAACCTTATTTTATACCTGAATTTTCGAACACGTTTTACGACTCATGATCACAGAAATTTTCTTAACTCCCATAACAAACGCTAAAATTTAGGAAGTTATTACGCGGGCCGTATATCTCATCAGCTTTATGAACTTGACCTTCCCGTGGCTTAATTTTGAATTGAACAGGGAAGCGTGTAGCGAAGTGCCGAAGTTGAGATGACATTGGAGTGCGGTTTGATTTTATCGGCCGATCCTCGAAGTGCCGGATAGGCGCGATGAAATTGGCTTCAGTAATAAAATCAAGCGGGCTTACGCTTCCTAACTGAGTCAAGAGCTTTTAGACGGAAGGCGATTTGATTTGTGAAATTAAGTCTAGAGCTATTTCGAGAGAGGATGAAGCTATTTTCAATTTTTATTTCTTTTTTAATAGTTTGACGTCTATGCATATTAAAGTTTGCAAACTAACATGTCTGTTTATACGAAGAGACTGATTCAAATTCGATGCGTTTTCTGCTGCTGCTGATGATAAGATAAAATGGTTCATACCTTTTTTTTATTTATACTAAAATTTGCTTAATTGCCTAAATATTCAGCATCGTTAAAATACTTATAAAATATATTTGATAGAAGCCGTAATTCTGGTTTGAGAGACCACCATTAATCCTGAGCTCTCGAGTATCCCGAGTTCCCGACCCGGGTATAAGGCGGATAACTCACGACGCGACATCTCGGCCGCAGTATGGCGGTTGCGTGGATCGAGTTTTGTAGTGCTGTCAATTCATGTATAGATAAAATGTGACAATCAAAATGATGTCAGATGTTAGTGAGATCACTTTGAGTTATAAGAACGCCAATTGTTACACTTTTGTTAAGTTTGTTCTTTTAGTTTTTAATGAATTGTGATGTGGTGTTTTACACACACATCGGTCGTTGAACTGACAACCGATGGGATAGAAAGGTTCTCGAGTGACGACCACGAGCCGGAAGACGCAGCGTAGGCCGGCCCCCCACTCGGTGGACCGACGATCTGGTGAAAGCCGCGGGGAGCCGATGGATGCAGGTGCCGGACAAAGCGACACGTCAAACTGCGTCACGCGTCGTGTCGTGTGTTGCTCCCCTAACGTGCCGAGGCCGAACCATAACAATGATAATATCAGCCAAAGGTAGAAGAATTTTAATGAAAATCTTCCGGTAAACTTGCAGGCTCGTTTATTTATCAATTAGTTATCTTTTGTACTTAAAGGCGTATCATTTTAAGGGTGTATATAATAAAATATCCGCTGTTATGACTTTATAAATTTAAATTTTAGAGGTTTTGGCAGGACCTTTGATATCAAAATTACTTTACCCCCATAGCAATACTGTTTCGCAATACAATAAAAACTGATTGATTTAAAATTGTAATTTATATGTTAAATGTCTCTTAATTAAAAACCCAAAAAAAGAAAATAAAGAACCGATTCTTTTTAAAAACAGTTAATTAAAATATTCCTCCTTTTCATTAAATTATTCCTTTCATATTCTTTAAACCAGAAGTTGTAGAAAATGTTTTAAATTTTTTTTTGCCAAAACAAATAATTTCTAATGAAATATTGGTTTTAAGTCGCTGACTCTCCGAACCTTTTTTGCGACAAGGGCAAGTAGGTAAACTCTGAGACCTCCTAACTTGTAAACCTGTGCTTGTACAAACAGTTAAAAGGGATGTAAGTTATGTTTGGCCCGCAGCGGTCCCATTGTTGTCATGACAGCCTCCGTGGTGTGGTGGTTGAGCAGGTCAGCTCGTAACCCGGAGGCGGCGGGTTCGATTCCCGGAACAGGACAAGTATTTGTGCACAGAAAAAAAAGCGCACATACTTGTTCTGTATCTGGGTGTTGTGGGACCATGGTCCTCGTAGTTGCTGGGTCCCTAGATACAGGGAAGCTTAGTTAGGGTTCAGGATCTATGTAGGTATGTGATCGTTGGGCGTTATTTATATTTATTTAAACATGTCTGTCCATCTGCCCATGAACAACGCCACATAGTTACACACATTATAACATCTTAATCCAGATTATTAAGTATGGGACACTCACAAGATGTCTAGGTGTTTCGGTGGCCACCAAAGATCTCTGTATTTGCATCCCAGATGCCATGCTTACAATTAACTAGGTGTACTACAAAAGCACGAGTGAACTGTGTTTACATAGAGTCGTTTAAATAAGTTAGAATAATGTTCACACCACAACTATCTTGCAACCTGCTATATTGTCTGCAGTGTACACGGAGGAATTGGAACGTGGCAGACCGCGTCTGCAATCACGGCAACACACTCGATATTATTGGATTCGTGTGTATAGTATACATACTGTGTATGTTGCGACAAAGTTAATACAATTTGAACTGTGGGGTATATTTTAAATAGTAAAGAGTTAATAATGTATGCAACTAGCTATGCAGAGAGCTATGCTAGGTGTTTCCCTGCGAGATAAGATTCGTAATGAAGAGATCCGCAGGACGAAAGTGACCGATATAGCTCTTAGAATTATCAAATTGAAATGGCAATGGGCAAGCCACATCACTCGTAGAAAACCGATGGGGAAGAACGGTGAAAACAGCGGGGAGCCCGATGGATGCAGGACGAGCGGCCGCTTAAAGTGGCGCTCTGTGGGGGAGGTTCAGCAGCGGACGTATTTTCATTTATCTGTATATAAATATATACACTAATATTTCGACTTTACTCAAATTAACTATTCTGAATGTATATGACGTGTAAACATGGTTTATCAATAAATGAGTATTTATGTATTTATTTTCATTTATTATATCTCACAGAATAGCACTGTAACAGAGGTTCTCCATTAGTCTCACGTGCGCCATTTGATTTTATATATCGTATCTAATTGGTTCATTTACAACCTTTATGAATGTTAATATGCTGAGCTGTAATAAAGGTTTTATAGCGACAGATGCGTACATAAATCACAATGACTAAACCTATCTAATGAATAATGTAGTGTAGTTTGTGATTTCATTAAAAGAATAATTCTGCAGTCCTTATGAAAAACGCAGTAAGTAGGTACATTGTGCCGGATTGCTTACACCTATGGGAAAGGAAACTTTTTTTTTCAAACTCACTGAAACTGTAAATAAACTTGCTGCTATGTAACATTTTGACATACGAAGTAATATATATGTCAATGCATTTTTTGATATATTCCGTAGTTAATAAAATAACCAATGGTTAAATACTCTAACAAATTCTAACTAATGGTCAAAGTTAGTTAGTATTTTTAACCATTGGTTACCTTAACTGCGGATCAAAAAACCCACCCACCCACTTTGTGATGTTGCCTTTTATTATGTTTAGTATCTACTATAATTTAATTTTAATATTTTTAAGTACCTAAGCTAATTTTGACTTGAAAAGTGCTAAAAATATCCTGTTAATACCTTCCTATACCTACTAAGAAAGTGGCATTATACTTTCTAATTGTTGATTAAAACTCAGCAAATTATTCCAGCTTTCAATTCTCTTACATTGGTTCCAAAGGCGTTTTACAAAAGGTCACTCTTTAAATGTAAAAGCAATATTTCTTAAATTTTTTCATTTTTATAGCGCATCATTAACGCCGCATCTCGTCGTAAAGCTACAGGATGACAGGAAGACCTTGACCTATATTTAGGAAGACAGGGTCCATGGACCCTGTCTTCCTAAAAATTCCAAAAAAATTCCAATTACTCAAGTCTCATGGACTTGAGTATTTGTAATTTTTTTGAGAACTACAATTTCTTGTTTTCTAGCCACTACAATCTGATACTACCGTGCTTTGTTTGCTCAATGCCGTATAGAGCAGGTGGATGAAATAAATGAATGAATTATTGAAGAAACAATTTGAGTGACGAGCGGAATTTGAATCTGATGCATCCGTCCCTTTAACCGAGATATTCTTTGCCTAAACTACCATGGGGTTGGCAGAACAACATCACTACCTATGGCTAAAGTCAGTTATCCTTACTTCTATATATAATAAATAGAATAGTAAAATCTTGTCTCCTTGTTTTTGGTTTTTGCATTCACACACAGATGGCTTACTCTACCGAGATCAACACTCTTTTATTTACTTCACTGTTTTATTTTTTCACTATTTATTTACACTTTTATTTGGATGACATTTTGCACACAGATGGTGGACTCTACTAAGATCAATACTCTTTTACCGATCATTTATACCACGATAAATTAAAGGTAACCATGGAAAAACGTGTGAATTGCGAGTGAAGCCACAGTGAGGTTCTATTTATACCTAATAATAAACTTTTACATCTCAAAACGTGGGCGAAAAGGCTTTAAATTGGGTCACCTGTGCCTGCGTCAAAGGTCACGTCTCGATCCCGTATCATTTCTCGCCACATTGCGCTCCCATCCGAAATGTTTCCGCCATTTGACTCCGAGATAGATCCTTCGCAAATAGATATGTTATTCAATGAAAAGTTCTTGATGATAAAATGTAACGAAAATTATCTTAGATGACAATTTTGCCGTTCGTTTGTGTTATAACTTTATTCTTTTCATGTAAGTATATAACTATCATCATCATCAGTTAAAAAACATTCCTTTACCGTCTAGCGTCAGCCAATCTATTATCTGCTGGCCTCCAGCGCAATGATGTTGAGGCTGGTGGTATACTGGTCGGAGTGGGTGCGTCATTTTTTTAAGGATTGGCATGTTGCCAAATTCGCCCAGCTCATCGATGTGTTTAAATATGACTTTTATTTAAACTAACTACTACAATACTAAACACTAGTAAACTAGATGACTTAATAACTAATATGACTTGTCCGTTCTTCAACATAAAATGTTGAATATAAGCATAGAGTTGTTCTTGTTTTGGAATCGTAAGGGCATAGAGTTGTTTTTTAACATGCCTCCGCCCAATTACAACACGGAACTAAAATACTTTCCATCATCTGATGTAGGAATTGTGATGGGCATGGCCCTCTAGTTGTTTTGAGGCAGGTCGTCATCAGCCTGAACGCGTGCACTGTTGAGAACATAGGCCTCCCTTCCCCATAGAGCGCCACTTTGCCGGCAAATTGGATAACTTTAACAGCTTCTAAAGTATACCTATCGAATTCTGCATATGCTGGATTTGAGTTTGCTTAATGATCACATATACCTACTGCGTCAAATAAACAGTTTTTCCAATGAAAACCGTTTATAACAAACTGAGTTCGAAAGTATTTCCGCCAAAATATCAAAGTACAGAGTGAAGGGTCTGCAGATTAATTAGTATAACAAATTGGACAAAAACGGTGTCATGTGCGAGCCACAAATAAGGGCTGACCCGGCTTACTAGCGTGTGATATTGGACCTACAGTTACAAGGATTAGGAATAGGTCCGTGTTTTTGCGTGCTACAGGACGTAGGCGATACGTCACTTCAAAAGTGGGATAGGGGAACTTTCTCACTACTACATGAACGAGTACTTTCCTTTTTAGCTTTTGACCACAAATTAGAAGAAAAACAATTGACTGATTGTAAATGAAGGAGAAATATCTAATCGCAAATAATCGCCTTTTATTATTTTGTTTATTATTTAGGTTTTCTAGCTTAGTGTGTGTATGTAAAACTGTACTGAAATAAAAAAATGTGATGATGATGATAATTGAAGCAAAACAATTACGAAGTGCGTCTATAATGTGTTTAATAACGTATATAAAATACCGCTGTTTAATATAGTATGTCAGTAGATTCAACTTTATTGGAACGTGTTGTTTTTCTGTAGAGTAGTGTGATGTGACATTCATAAAATGTTTTAAAAAGAAATTGCAGAAGAGGGAAAATAGAAATTGAAATGGTAATCTTCGAGTAGTGAACTGTATAACAATTTTTGCATCGCTGCTGGTGAAATAAATAAATCAGCAATAAAAATTATGAAACTAATTTAATCCGTTGGGATTAAATTTGATTTAATTTTTATTGCAGATTCCTTAGAGAGGTTTTTCTTTAACCATGGCGTTTAAAATAGTACTTTGATGAAAGAGATCATATCTTTAGTAACTGTGGAACATACTTTACATGAAAGATAAATTAATCATCATCATCATCAACAATAGCTTGAAGACGTCCACTGCTAAACATAGACCTCCCCCACAGAGCGTTACTGTGAGCGGCTGCTTGCCTCCTTCATCCATCGGCTTCCCGTAGTTTTCACCAGGTCGCTAGGTGGACCGGCCTACGCTGCGTCTTCCGGTTCATGGTCGCCACTCGAGAACCTTTTGTTCCCCATCGGTTGTGAGTTCTACGAGCGATGTGGCATGCCCATTGCCATTTCAACTTGCTAATTGTAAGAGCTATATCGGTCACATTAGTTCTCCTGCGGATCTCCTTGTAGTATTATTTAGATTTAGGTAAATGCGCTTTCCATTCATGATCATTCATAATTCATCAACCAACCTGTTTTTATATGACTCTGTATTTTTTTTATAAGATCTTCTTGGTTTTGGTAAGCGCAGGACACGATAAAACTCGAAATTGAAATTTAAAATAAAATTGACAAAGCAAGAAAATCGCAAGATTGCTTGGTCGAGACTCGGGAAAGAAGTTCGTGACCTGACGAAATAAATAAGTAAATGTATAAAAAGTAACGTTGAGCGGATTGGCAAAGATTACATGTCTTGGATTGAACATCCCGCAAAGGCAGACACCAGAGCAGCGCGTATATTTCATCGTAATCCAGTGGTGACGTACCCCAAGGACCTAGGAGTCTTGGAGGAAGGTTGTTTGTCGCTGCAGAACTGTGCCTGGAACCTTGTAAACCCTATAACGAAATGGTTGTATAACTTACCCAGACTTACCTTCACCCTAACGTTTTTTCCTCAAGCATAAATACTAAAATCCTCCATCATCCCCGTTGTTTTCCCCAGTGCAGTGCCAAAGACATTTTAGTTTAATATAGAGTCGAATTAATATCTGTTTTATATTTATTTTCTTTGATTTAAGGTAGGAACCACCTCAGGGCCCACATAGGCTGATTGGTAGTGTGGTGAAACGAACCCTCCAGGTCATTTCATTACATCCTCATTTCGGATAGAAAAGAAAGATAAATCGGAAAGATAAATGAATGCAAACCTTAATTTGCGTAGGAAAGTGCCGAGAAAGGGACAAATTCCACGAGGATCCCGAGCAACACTCTCAAAAGGGAAATATTCATGGCGAATAATAAAAAGATTAGCACAGCTTTGAATGCCAAGAGTACTTACTGGCATGTTATGTGGCACGCCACTTTTATCACTACAATACCCAGCTAGAAGACTTTTTATTCATGAGCAGCTGTTGTTTGCCTGAAGTTATATACAGGCAGCCATATATAACAGTTGCAGTGAACAGCATAGTTGCTACTGAACATATTTAAATCTAACGTTATTTCTAGACCCTTATCATCACTGGTTCACCTCGATAAATAATTCTCTTTGGCTGGTTATGTTATTACATTATCTTTTTTCATAGCCGGTGTGTTTGTTATCAAGCAATTAAGTGAAGTTATCGAATCACAGTAGAAAACAACCATTCTTTTGCGAATATATTTAACAGACACTGTCTATGATGTGATAGATTTTAGTTACCATTCAGCGTGCTATAATTTTGTCTGGTACTGTATTAACGTCTTGAATCTCAAGTAATTTGCAAGTGGATGTCTTTGCAATGTATATAATTATTAAAAGAGGCCTAAAAGATGCCTCGTGGGCAGTGAATGAAAGGACTTTACGTTATAGAAAACTTTCATTGAAAAGTAGACAAACCCAATTACTTATTTTCTCTATGAATACCAGTCTGGGAATAAAAAATAGTTCAAAAATATGTTTAAAAAACAAGGTCTTTTAATAAGATTATAAACATTTCAAATAAGCACTCTCCTAAGTCTGGAGTTCTTTTTAAAATGTTATAAGTTTGTTTCACTGATCCCTTTTATTATAACCGACGCGAAAACATCTTTTAAGAATATTTTCTAGGTTTATGTGTTCATAGCAAAATGGCAGGACATTTTTATTTAAAATCTCAATTTTTTTTTTGACAGAACAACAACTGTTTATACGGCTGTCACCTGTCAAGATAAGAGCAGAGATTTACAAAGGCAAACACAGATCAAAGATGCGGTAACTGCTCTAAACTATATCAAAGGCCTTGGTAAATGCTTTTATCTGTCAAAACTCGGCTAAAGACCCGCAGGAGAACTAAGGTGACGATATAACTTACTAACTCTAAGAGCTATATATTGAGCTTACTAATGAGGTCAATAGTAAGAGACCATGTCTCAGTTCCATAAGTCATCACTGGCAACACACACTGATTGATAACTTTCGTTTTCAGGCTCTGTATGTATATTATATGTATTTAGGGACCCAGGAACTACGAGGACCATGCTCCTAGAACACCAAGACACAGAACAAGTACTATAACTAAACGCATGACTGTCACAAAAGTATAAATGTCCGTTGAAATGGATGTAGGATATCCTGAACCTCAAAACGGCATGTGTCAAGTGTCAACCCTTATTACTCCTTCGTTTAACATAGCTCGTGAATGAAGTTAGCAGTCTTTTGGGATGAGAGAAATGTAAAATTTTCTGAAATACAAAAACTCGCTTAATTTATCCCTAGCTTCTAACTTCTGTGATGGTTTTAATTAATTTAATTATTTTTATTTTATAACTAAGTACTTCATTCAATATATTTGATTTAAAGGAAATTTAAATAGTGGCAAATAAGAGTTATAATCGTGTTATGTAAATTAAAAAACAAAACTTGAAATACAAAAGTTGTTTGGGAAATGTAAGTAAAAAAAAACTTAAATTGGTATAAGAGAATTACAGCAAAACCTTCTTATCTTTTTTTTTTTTTTATATTTGACTAGGCTAGCGTTTGACCACAATCTCACCTGATAGGAAGTGATGGGCGAAGGTGTAGCACGCTTGTCTAGTAATAAATACCTATTCACTCTTGTATCAATATAACAATAAATACCTAATAAATATCATCACCATTGAAACTAAATTTTACGCTACAGAAACGTTAAGCAGTTTTATCAATGCATCAGTAGTCATAGTGGACTGGAGCATTTGAACTGTATAAGTATCCGAACATGTTTTGTTGCAGTAGGTAGTCACAGTTGTATTAAGTCGCAGTTGGTATAACTGTGGTAGTATAACACTGAGAAAAATACTTTCATGAATTACGAACAATTTGAAAGGAATTCCGGCACTTATATCCGTATTCCTGACAAAAAGGGACCAAGAGTTCTTACTAACATTTTGTACGTAAATCATAAAAAACTATCATGAACAGACGTCACCATTAAACATCAGAAAACAGCACGATATTACTAAGTGCTGTATACTCATGTTTTATCGTTACGCGTCATGACAAATTATCATGACGAACTCTTTGAACACTTCAAACGGTAATGACGAGACATCATGATGGGAATGATAGAAATTGGAGAAGTAATGGTATGGAGTCATTATTTCAATGTTAAATTGGTCTGTACATCACAATAGTATGAAGATATTTCCTAATAACGTTAAAGGAAACTTAAAAATATCTTTCATTACGGTCATTGCAGTTTAACGAGCTTCCTCATATATTACTCATGGGAAACTCATATGATGCAATGAACATCTATAATAGTTTGTTGGTATCGTAATGATAACTGTGAATTCTAAGATACCGAAAACTCAAATAAAACTGTGCATTTAACAAAACCTACTTAATTGCTACGAACAAAACACCACCGCGTGCTAACTTTTCTACTAACGCCATCTAGTTTACACAGCCTCAAATAAATACTTCGATACTGTTCTATATTACTAAAATAGCCCTTAGAATTAACAAGTTGAAATGGTAAATGGGCAGGTAAAACTTACAACTGATGGGGAAGAAAGGTTCTCGAGTGGCGACCACGAACCGGAAGACTCAGCGTAGGCCGGCCCCTGCTAGGTGGACCGGCGATCTGGTTAAAACCCTGGGGAGTCGGTGAATGCACGAAGCAAGCAGCCACTCAAAGTGGCGTGGGAGAGGCCTATGTTCAGCAGTGGACGACTTCATGCTGTTGATAATGACTATTATGCACTTAACAAATTTCTTTTCCCGTAAAAATCCGTTAAAATGTATTCTATTGTGCCTGTCACGAAAGTTTATCATGAAATCACACTGTCACGATTGTTTATCATGAAAAATGATATTTTCTATTAACTTACGAATTCATGCAAGGTAATTTATTTATAAATTGTCGTGCTTACATATCTATCAGGTCAAACTTTTAAATTGTCGTGATCTTCTCGATAAAATACCAAGTTAGAACCGACAATTCAATATTATGTAACTTAAGTTTTAAATGATAAACAATAATGATAACTAATCATTAAATTCCCTTAAACTAGTAGTGATGAAGCGTAAATTGATTTGACTGACTTATATTTCATCATGTTCATGATAATATTGTAGGCGTCAGAATAAAATATTATTCTTCATGTTAACATTTAATGAAGTACCGAAGTCATTTTTCTCAGTGAAGCTTAAGGAATAAAGGTATACTAATGTAGGTACGGTACCTATACCACACAATCGAGTGCAGCTAATCGAAATTGATCTGAATTCAGTCTCTAGTCACTCACACACACTCACGCCACAGATAGCTATCTCATTGCATTCCTTATTATCACCACATGATAAATATTAGTATAAAGAAAAGAAAAGAAAAAGGTAATTTATTTGTTCTGATAATAATAATAGTATAATTTACTATTAGGCTCTACACCTAGTACACTTATTCTAAACATGTGTGAAACAAACCAAACGCAGTGTTTCTCTCAGTATAATGATATTAGGTAACAACTTTCCTAACTTGTCATTATTACACACACCTGCTGGTAAGTGTATCACTTTAAACGCTCGCTCGACTCCCGAGCACTCCGCTCAAACTGCTCAAAGTGCTTGGTGCTCGTTCGCTTGAGCACCTCGTTACGTGGTAACTTGTAAAAGCTCCAGCATGTGTGAGTTAATTGATGTATGGTCTGTGGTTAGTATAAATTACAGATGGAAAACTGTTAATAAGTTTGACTAGACTGTGGCGAGACTCCCCGGTTTCTCGTACGTTTGTTAATGTTAAAATCATGTCAACATAAAAATACGGACCGCTCATTGGTTGCCCGTTAATCATCGGCTGTCTTCAACCAATGAGCGTTCAGTATCTTTAAGTTGACATGAGTTTAACTCTTAGAGTATAGACTGAAAGCATAGAGAGATCAATCAAAACGATATTATCTATGTACTGCTCACACGTATCGTTACGTCAGTGGTGAAGAAAAGAAACAAACGTATAGTAATTAGCTACGCTTGCGGAAAGCCACCGTACCATTTTTTCGATTCGAGTCAACTGTTTTTTAATTACAAATCTGTCAGACTCATTCACATCAAAGTGTCCACATCATATAAGAAGTGTCCGAAAAAGTGGTACGCTTGACAGATAATGAAGTTCTCTCTATGCTTTTAGTCTATACTCTAAAGTTTAACTTTAACAAACGTACGAGAAACCAGGGCTTAGTGCCGTACTCAAAACAAATTTGAATTTAAAACCATCATTCGTTAAAATGTGTTATTCTGTTTCCGCACATAAAAGTGCAACACCAGTGCGACAGTGACAAAACACTTTATACATACTGAACGTTTCAAACTCGTTCCATGTGATTTTACTAAGAATATGTTTCTCTATTAGTTGTATTCTGTACTGTAGATTGTTTATTTATAAAAGAGACTTGTTTATTTTGTTCAACACGTTAAACGCGTGAAGCTACAAACGTGATATAAATTAAAGCTCTGAATATATTTACAGCTTAGAGTATACATAAGCAAGATTTACAGGTATTAAGGCAGTTTATAGAGAAGCTACAGAAATACTTGACTGTAGATATAAACTAATACAATAAAAAAACTAAATATTCGCACATCACCCAATACCAATACAAGTTGAATTCTAAAAGCTAAATAAAATAAACATCTCAAAAATCTTTAAATAAATGATTCTCCTATTCATCTCATTCTAATTTAGAAATTAATTCCATGTATTTCAGTAATTTCTGAGCAATAAAATTATTAAAGTACTTAATGCACATACATCCTAATGTAATACCAAATAGGAGGCCTCTCTAATTATAAAGAGAATGTCGAAACTTGTATCTCGCGTAACATTATTATTTATGTCTTGGTGTCGGTACCTACGTGTTCTTATATGAAGCCTGGAGCGTATATACGCACATTATACATGGTAGGTATGTTTATTTGAAGATCACACGTAAGTACCCAACCACTGCCTGGGAATACTGCGTGTGATAATGGCTTTACTTTTAGTGTCTTCAATTGTTGGTTCTACAAAAGTCATGTCTTTTAATTTTTTCGTTCTCTTAATACCGTGCATCAGCGCGGCCAGTACCCATCCTAAATGATTTTTTTGTAGTATAGGTTAGTGTTAATTAGCTAATTATTGTGTATTTATTGCTCGACAGTGCAGGGCTAGTAAAATAATAACGCCCAACGATCACATACATCCTGAACCCTAACTAGGATTCCTTGTATCTAGGGACCCAGGAACTACGAGAACCATGCTCCCACAACACCCAGACATAGAACAAGTATTTGCGACTTTTTTCCTGTTTACAAATACTTGTCCCGTTGCGGGAATCGAACCCGCCACCCCCGGGTTATGAGCCGACCTGCTTAACCACCAGATCACGGAGGCTGTCGCAGAATAAAAAACACAAAAGTGTTTTCAGAAAGTAATTATAATACGAGGATGGCATGCAGTTGATGACAATAATTATGCATTATGCGATGATAACAACAAAATACTATACATATACAATACACTCACGTACGTACCGCCTTATTGTTATTGTCATCAAAACTTTACATTAAAATTGTACAATACAATACAATAAATAAAATAAATATAAATAAATATGTGTGGGACATGTCACGCAGCGCCATCTAGCCCCAAACTAAGCATAGCTTGTACTATGGGAACCAGATAACAGATACAATACTTAGATACTTTTTTGTTTGTAAATACATACATAGAATACAATATAACAACCAGACACAGAACAAACATCGATGTTCATCACACAAATGTTTGTCCTGGGTAGGAATCGAACCTACAACCTATAGTTCAGAAGGCAGAGCTACTACCAACTGAGCTAACAGGCCAGTCTCAATAATACTTTATTGGACATCAAAAAATAATAATGCACATAAAATAGAACAAAATAATGGTTGAACAACCGGGTGGCCGTATTGTATAAAGCGATTTCTTCCATGCTAATTTAATAAGTGTAATCAATTAAAGCAATTCATCTTCAAGGTTCAAAAGTACCCGCCGCCGCTTTAAAAGGTTAAAAAGATCTTAAAGGGTAGGCAACGTATCGGTAGCGCCCCTGGTGCTACAGGGTGTCTATAGGTGACTGTAACTGCTTCCCATCAGGCGGGCTGTCAGCTTGTTTTTCCCTCCATGTTGTAAAAAAAAGTGGTTTTTTGTATAATAAAATCGTTGAAATGACCAGGGACATTGTTTTTGTATTTATTCACCTTTTTTATCTAATGCATGCACATTCCAAAAACAATAAGATGATCGCAAAAGACATAACAGACTTTTATCCAATGTACAAGAATACAGACCCCAGAAAGCGTTAGATTTATATTTTTTACTTTCCCACACACAGTTAGATAACAAGGATTCAAAATATAGACTCTCAAACTAAGAAATTCAACTAATATAACACGACGATCACCTTCAACTTGTCTATTCCTAGACAACCTTCGAAGCCAAATAAAGCACCCTCGAGAGATCCGGAGGTCGAATCAGGATGAACAAAGGTCCCATGATAGGTAAAGTTTCTAACAGTGCGTCAATTGTGGCCTATATCCACTCTAGTTTAACTTTGTTAATGAAGTTGTATTGACATTGACGTTATTACGCTTAAAAATATTATTATGCCGTCTGCCACCACGAACGTCTCACACGTGGTGGTAGGTGGCAACACTATATCCGCCCCCGCAATGTAGAATTTAGATAGACTAAAACAAACAAACTAACAAATACAAATTATTTATTGACATATTGGTTAGGTACATAGTTATAATGAACCCATAGACTCCCGAACTAGTTGAAACTGTGTTTCAGGAGTCAGTGGCTTCTGCATTATTTATTTTACTGTAATCGGTTCTTATTATAATGAACTCATTATTATTGTGTCCTGTAATATATTCTTGCAAAGGTAGAAGCTAAGCCTTTATTATAACCGCTATTTCCTACATGTATTTCAACTATCGGGTTATACCAGATTTATCGGATATATACCTAAATACACAACGGAATATAAAGAACAACGGAAAGTCCTCACCACTCTACCCGAGGTCCGTAGTTATACTGCCCGTTGTCTCGTAAAAATGTACGAGGTATTCGGCAGTCGGCGAAATTAGGCTGCTGGGTAATGATGTTGTATTTACTTTTTCTTCGATCATTATGGTAAAATATTATTCTTTTTGCAAAACATGGGGTAATCTTCCTGAGAATTGGAATGAGGCGTCCTGTATGCACTAAAACTACTTTAATAAAGGTCTTAAATCAAATTCAAATTCCATGAATTTGTTTTTAGGTGGAATTATCATGGCGACGTTAAGAACGTGACGACGTTCGACAGCCTCCGTGGCGTGGTGGTTGAGCAGGTCGGCTCGTAACCCGGAGGTGGCGGGTTTGATTTCCGCGACAGGACAAGTATTTATGCACAGGAAAAAAAGCGCAAGTATTTGTTCTGTGTCTGGGTGTTGTGGGAGCATGGTCCTCGTAGTTCCTGGGTCCCTAGATACAGGGAATCCTAGTTAGGGTCCAGGATCTATGTATGTAATAGTTGGGCGTTATTTATTTATTTATTCAACCAGGGAGTCGTTTTCAGACTTATATGAAAAAAAACGGTAAAGATAAATTACTCCAGTCTATGAATATTTATCAGGTACTGTAACGATCCAGGCTGTCTCGTGACGTCACAAATATTATAAATTTTACCTAAATTATAAAAATATTGAAACAATTTCATTGAAGCAATTTATGCTTAAAGAATAGTCCAATAATAAAGGAAATAGTCGTTGGCATCGCATTAACTGATAGGGAAAATGAAGAGATAGGTGTAAAAGTGGTAATCCGTGGTAAAATAAGGTAACAGTAAAAGAAATCAAACCTTCTTTATATTTAGTTTTACTTTTTTACCTTTTCTATTTTTAAAGTGTTTTTGATAGATAAGAGGATTTTGTTATCTGTCAATAATGAATGGAGGAGGCTTCGAGGAACCTTGGAAGATTTGATGTGTGTTTTTCTATATTTTGGCTTTTTTTAATATAATAAATTATATGTTGGAGATCTTTACGTGTAATTTACTGGATCTGCTCATCCTCAACATTGGTGGCAGCTTTCGGCGTTCACGATGCCAACTCCCAGGTCCATCACGCGGAAAACAAAACGGATTGAGAATTAATAACGACGCACGAAACCTCGATGGAGCTTGCAACGCAGCTGTCGCGGAGCTCCCACTCCAGCATGGTGCCGTTTCTCCGGGTCGCGCATGTTCGTCGCCGAGCGGTGACTATTGCATACAACCCTACCTACAGCCCGTCACACAAGGAAACACTGCACACCCATTTAGATTAGACACACACAACATTAATCCTACGCCTAATTGTTATTATGACAACACAAATAAAGTAAACAATGTAGAGACACAAGACTCTTATATTAAACTGGCGAAAGTCATCGCGGACCTGGGGAGCAGAAAGCAGGTCGGTGTCCTTCCTTTTGTTTGATGGTCACGTCTCTGGCTGGCTTTCCTTCAAGAAGGCCTTTTTACGGTCGGGGGCAGGCTTTACCCCGGAAGAAAACCTGACCAGGCTCAGCGCCGCTTTACACGGTGCCGCCCAGGAGCTGCCCAGAATGCTATTTTAGGAAAGCTAACTCCTCTTCTGCGCTGTAGATGGGCAGATTATGCATCAGCACATTTAGATTCTGGTAAGTTCAAGTTAGAACTTTTGGCAGATTGTTTGGATGCAGAATCAAATCGCCAATTAAAGTTTTTAAATTATCAAAATTATAAAAATATAATCCAAGTTTTCTCGAAGTTTGAATCTGTGGGTGTTTATTGTAGGGCTAGTTTGTCGTGGACCTTGCTTTTGACGGAAAGCTGGGTGATCGCAGAAGGTTTTAATGTACAGAGAACAATACGTAAATTTATAAATCTATTTTATGGTAAAAGTACGTTGTACTATTTATCTATTCTGTGGTATAGGAAGGTATTTCTCTAGCTGGTTTTGCGATGTTCTACGGAGGATATGGGAAAGGTTCTATCCCTACGCGGTGATACCATTACAATTTGGTGCCGTGACCAGGATTGACTAGGATCTCAAATGACCAGGATCTCAATTGTCCAGTATCTTAATTGACCAGGATCTCAAATGGCCAGGATTTTACTTGACAAGCATTTTTGTGCGTTACTTTCGTTATCAGGATGATTTATTTTAGATATTTACATTGGTGATAGTTTTTGGATTAGAATAAGGATGTTGATTGTTTTGGATTGATATTATTTTATGTAGCGATGGTATTTATTTACTATCGCACAATTTGCTGTCCGTGGAAAAGGAAAGGTTTTGAGACAATTATGTAGGGGCGGTTTTAGATTTCAATAAATTAAATGAAAATTAGTTATAATTTATCTCATAGCTAAAAGAAGGACTCAATTTTTTGAGGGTTTTAACCGTTACTTTATTAGTTATTTACAATTTCTCGGGGCTATAATATTCAGGATATCATCGTTACATTATTGTAGACGATGGATTAATAAGATGATGAAGAGGATGAATATATAAACGGGATTCGAACTATTTATGCTAATATTGAGTTATTTCATTTACGAATATTAGGATTGACATTAAATAGATACAAATTTAAAATAGGCCGCGTTGCAATAAACTCAACGGAATTTAAATAAATTCAACATTAGAATGTTTCATTACGATCATGGAAATTCATTGTAGTAGGTTGGAAAGGAGTAGTAGTTTATTAATGAGATGGGTACATCTGTTTAATTAATTTTATAATTTATTGATGCACAAAATAAGGTTGAGCTTCCATTTAGGAAGTACGTGGGCAACTTATCATCACTTAATTTAGGAAAAACGAGAGTCAATTTCCATTCATAATTCAGAAATATTAGAGTAAATTATGTACATTTATTTTCTGGGTTTGGAACTAGGAAAGGTTCGAAATTGGCTAAAATTATAAAACTATAGGGGGCGTTTTACAGTTCAAAATATTTAATAATTTTATTAGTGGTAGTTGATACGGTGGATAGATTAAGTTCCGATTCAACGTTTATTGTACGATGCATAATAATCTAAACAACATAAAAATATATAAAATAAATTATTAAAATTTCAAAATAGTGGTATTTAAAACATTTTGATTAGCTTGTTTGATAGTTTTACGCGTAATTCGAGCTCAAGTTCGGGATTCTTGAGAATTAATATACTTATTGATTAAATTTTCAAATAAAACATTGCGCTTTAAAATTCAAACTTTAATAACGATATTATATTTAAAACGGAACAAAATAAATTATTTTTAGTAGAGGTTAGTTCAGTTCGCGACAATTAATATTTATTTATTATTGTTATTGTAACCTATCTATAATAAATAAAACGTTTCAGCATTGACATTAAATGAAATTTTAAACGAAATTTATTAAATCATATAATTACTTATGTTGTAGAAATGGAATTGAAATAAAATTAAAGGTTTTTTTTTATATCATGATACGTATTAAGCAATAACTTCAAAGAAGCCTTAAATCTATTGGGAATTGCTAACCGTTAAGATAGCGAATAAGTTAGTTGACAGGGGTCAAATGTGGATTAATGAATTGTTATGTTGTTATTTTTGCTTATGAAAGGGATTTGATTTTGGATAATTAAAAAAAAAAGTCATTTTTATGTAAACAAGTATCATTGTATGGACATGGTCAGAGGTATTAACAGTGCAGGAGGATCTTAGTGGCTTAGCAAGATCTACGGTTTAAGGGATTTGTTGACGGGTGGCTTTGAATTTACACGACTCAACAAATGGGTTGATATAATTTAAGGCTAGGTGCTAGGTTAAAAGAGAAAGCCTAAGTTTAAACAAAACTGTTATAACAACCCCGTACTCTACAAGGTAGGAACATCCGATCTGCTACACTCTACATTCGAAATAATAGCGAATTACGGAGTGGGAAATATATGCGAAATATTGCTGAAATCATGGACAAATCTATACTTTGAACTATTAAAGTTGACCTGGTTATCGAAGGGTTTTGTGGGAGGCAGCTCGGAACGAAAACATGGTTCTTAGGGGTACCTTCTACTTAAAGTTATTAGGACTGACCAGCCTCACAACCTGGTTTCTTTTGGTGGCTAGGTTAGCCTTGGGATAAGTGACTTTTGGGTATGATTGATGCGATGAAATTTTGGATATTGACTCATAAAGTAATTCACTGTTGTTACGGCTTAAGAGGGCGCTTAAAATAGAATAGTAATTACGGTTTGTTTTCAAGGATGGATTCAATAGTATATTAAAAATAAAAATATTATCATTGACAACATTAAACTTTCGAAAAAATTTACTCAATATTAATAATATTTAATATTTTTCGAATGAATAACAATTAATACGCAGTATGCATATTAAAAAAATTGAAAATACAAGTGTATTTTTGTTTTTGCAAAATACTTGCTATCGGGTTAAATTATTTTTAGGTGCTCTCTTAAATTAAATTTAACGGTTAGGAACACTACAGAACTATAAACACATTTTAAGTTTGGAGTCAAACGTTAACAAATTATAATTGCTTAAGTGAGGTGGTAGAGTTATAATTATTATTTAAATTATTTTTATTATAGTTTTGCTAATATTTGTGAATGTATTTTAAAGAATAAAATTTTACTTCGGCTTTAAATTTAAAACGCCTGCGCAAATATTTTAGGGGCGATTGTAACGATCCAGGCTGTCTCGTGACGTCACAAATATTATAAATTTTACCTAAATTACAAAAATATTGAAATAATTTCATTGAAGCAATTTATGCTTAAAGAATAGTCCAATAATAAAGGAAATAGTCGTTGGCATCGCATTAACTGATAGGGAAAATGTAGAGATAGGTGTAAAAGTGGTAATCCGTGGTAAAATAAGGTAACAGTAAAAGAAATCAAACCTTCTTTATATTTAGTTTTACTTTTTTACCTTTTCTATTTTTAAAGTGTTTTTGATAGATAAGAGGATTTTGTTATCTGTCAATAATGAATGGAGGAGGATTCGAGGAACCTTGGAAGATTTGATGTGTGTTTTTCTATATTTTGGCTTTTTTTAATATAATAAATTATATGTTGGAGATCTTTACGTGTAATTTACTGGATCTGCTCATCCTCAACATTGGTGGCAGCTTTCGGCGTTCACGATGCCAACTCTCAGGTCCATCACGCGGAAAACAAAACGGATTGAGAATTAATAACGACGCACGAAACCTCGATGGAGCTTGCAACGCAGCTGTCGCGGAGCTCCCACTCCAGCATGGTGCCGTTTCTCCGGGTCGCGCATGTTCGTCGCCGGGCGGTGACTATTGCATACAACCCTACCTACAGCCCGTCACACAAGGAAACACTGCACACCCATTTAGATTAGACACACACAACATTAATCCTACGCCTAATTGTTATTATGACAACACAAATAAAGTAAACAATGTAAAGACACAAGACTCTTATATTAAACTGGCGAAAGTCATCGCGGACCTGGGGAGCAGAAAGCAGGTCGGTGTCCTTCCTTTTGTTTGATGGTCACGTCTCTGGCTGGCTTTCCTTCAAGAAGGCCTTTTTACGGTCGGGGGCAGGCTTTACCCCGGAAGAAAACCTGGCCAGGCTCAGCGCCGCTTTACACGGTGCCGCCCAGGAGCTGCCCAGAATGCTATTTTAGGAAAGCTAACTCCTCTTCTGCGCTGTAGATGGGCAGATTATGCATCAGCACATTTAGATTCTGGTAAGTTCAAGTTAGAACTTTTGGCAGATTGTTTGGATGCAGAATCAAATCGCCAATTAAAGTTTTTAAATTATCAAAATTATAAAAATATAATCCAAGTTTTCTCGAAGTTTGAATCTGTGGGTGTTTATTGTAGGGCTAGTTTGTCGTGGACCTTGCTTTTGACGGAAAGCTGGGTGATCACAGAAGGTTTTAATGTACAGAGAACAAAACGTAAATTTATAAATCTATTTTGTGGTAAAAGTACGTTGTACTATTTATCTATTCTGTGGTATAGGAAGGTATTTCTTTAGCTGGTTTTGCGATGTTCTACGGAGGATATGGGAAAGGTTCTATCCCTACGCGGTGATAGTAAACGCTGATACAAATTTCGCATAAACAAGTTATGACACTAGTGAGAAAATATTATTCTGTGCCTAATTCTGATGTACAAATTCAGCATAAATAGATAGGTATTTTCTTAGCGGATTCTAGGCGGAATTTTACTTAGGAGAGTTGAAGGGTCATGTTCCTGCAAGGAAACGAACGTTTTGTTTTCTAGTTGCAAAATAGGAAATGTTTGAACGATAGTTAGGAAACTACCGGGAATTAGTAACGACTGGGAATTTATTTCTTTTACTTAGATAACTATTGGGAATTTATTCGATTATTTATCGAGTATCTATACATATAATAAAACTGTAGAGATAAAAAAGTCTGTAATTGCAAGATATCAACAAAAAAATTACACAGGTTGGCTTAAAATTAGCCGCTGATCACGTTAAGCCACTTTTTAAACACTTTGTCTGTTTGTTTGTTTGTTTATTTGTTTGTTTGTTTGTTTGTTTGTTATGACTGAACTCCTAAAATACTGAATGGATTTTCATGCGGTTTTTACTAATATGCTTAGAAATAACCGGCGCTTAACATAGGATATATTAAAATTGAAATATCGTTTAAAAAAATTTGATGACAATTATTAAGATTTCATTACGGAACGAATCGGAGTTTTAAACAACATGGCCGCTTGATGGTTTTTTTTTTGGTTACTTATAGTAAGCATAGAGAAAATAACCGCTTACGCTGAAGAGATGGGACTCCCATAGAGAAAAAAGTTAGTTGTATGAAACGTGCGCTACACGTATAAGTGTAGCGCACGTTTCATACAACTAACTCTTCTCTGTCTATCAATATTTTTAAATGCGTTATTGAATGAATGGGAAGGTTTTAGGTAAGTTTTTTTTTAAGATGGCTACTGTTTCCGCCATAACGGTAAGTTGTAAGCTGTGGTTGTAAGTTACCACATATTGTCACAGATTAGAAAAAAAAAACAATCGACTACACTCTGTGCCACATGTTTATCTGGAGGCAAAGATTAAAGAAAAAGACTCTGTGAATGGGTATGACCAAAGAGTAATATTAGTACCGCTACTCTAAGAGAATCAAAACATTTTATAGGTTCCCTATTTATATTTTTACAGGTTTGTTTAGCATTTTAGAAGTTAAATAGATACATATACCAACAAATATTAATAGTGTGAAAGTAGAGGTTTTTTTTTATTTTGGCATTAGACGACATTTGTACTTAGCCAAACAGAAAAGTCAAACAGAAAAAACAGTTGACTCGAGTCGAAAAAATGGTACGGTGAAATTTCGCAAGTGTAGCTAATTACTATGTTTGTTTCTTTCCTTCGCCACTGACGTAGCGATACGTGTGAGCAGTACAAATATACTATCGTTTTGATGATCCCTCTTTGCTTTTAGTCTATACTCTAAGGTTTTTCTATACAAATCTGTCAGACTCATTCACATCAAAGTGTCCACTTCTTATAAAAAGTGTCCAAAAAAGTGGTACGCTTGACAGATAATGAAGTTCTCTCTATGCTTTTAGTCTATACTCTAAGGGTACTTAGATATAGGTAAGTATAATTATACTTTATGGTAAGATCCTCGAATTAGCAACATGGCCGTGTAACGTTCGATTTTGATTTCTTCTTCTTCTTTCACGTAAGTAAATGAGTTTTAATAGTTAAAATATTTTAGGTCTGTGGGCTTTTCAATGAACAAACTAAGCAGTTATATTCTATTTGGGACAAACCACAGGTTAGAGTAAAAATTATTGGTTACTCGGTTGCTCCAAGAAGGTTAATTATATCTTTGGGTGTATTTATGCAATCAGCTGGGTTAGCATGGACGGTAGACAAAATTGTCTTTCCCCGTTTTACGTCACTTTCTTCATACTTGCTTGGAGTAAAACAGGGGAAAGACAGTTTTGTCTACCGGCCGTGCTAACCCTACAGAATTTAAACTTCTTTTTTCTTTTTTGGTGGTAATTGCTTGGCTCTACGGACAAGTTGTAAAGTTTATTAGAATTTGGCAAGAAGAAGAAAGGTCTTTGAAAGTGGACGTCTTCAGGACGTTGTTGTTAATGATGATGATTATGATGATGATGATGATGTTGATAGCCGTATTTGAATTAATTGATCATATATATCAATTTCAGCTTAATTATTTCCGTTATTCCTAAAATAAGTAATGGTCTCGACAGATATTTAGAAAGACAAACAGACGGACAACAAAGTAATCTTACTTCAAATTCATATTCTAATTCAAATTCAATTTATTTTACAGTTTGTAACATAACAGTACAAAAAAGCGTCTAAGGCGTTACAAATAAAATATTTAAAAAAAAAGTCATTTAATGTATACAATATAAAAACAAATAATAAAAAAACAGTATTATTAATGCCATATTATATGATTTGCAGTTTCTAACTGACTATTTTATCAATGTGTAGGTGATCTGATGACACATGAAAAGCCATACCTACCTACAACCTAAACAACATTTTTACACGTGTGCTACCTAATCTGCTAATACGTGCTGAGCTTCGAAAAAGTTTTGTGGATTTTGTGATTTGGTATAGAGAAAAAGCATAAACTAAGCTATTATTAGACTACCTAAACGTAGAAATAACATAATACATGCGTGCGAAGCCGCGGGCAAAAGCTAGTCTTAAATAAAATCGTAATTGAGTTTCACTCTAGTACGAAATAGGTAATGCTTGTACAATAGTTAAATAACTACCGGGAATTTATTCATAGTTTAGGGTTGTTCGTGTTTGTTTATAGATCAAATTAGTGGAATTCAGAGTTGGATTTGTTTGATTGAATTTTCAATAAGAATTTTACTATTTATTCTATAAAAACATTTAAAGTACTAGTGATAAGAAATTGTCCTTCGTGTCTTGGGTCAAGCACAGCAGTACCTGTTAGTGATCTCCTTACCAAACGGATAGGGGTAGCTAATTTAAAGATTCGAATGAGAATATCTTGTTGTTAGGAAATAGCATCAATAATCTATAATATTATTTGAAGGAAACATGTCCTTATCGTATTTCATAATGGTGAAATATAATGTCTAAATTATATAAACGGGTTTAGATTACTTTTCAATACAAGTTCTGGAAAATAGAGACAACCTGAATATCACTAACAGATCATTGAATTCAAATAAATATTTATAGTTAAAATTAATACTACTGTTTAGTCCACTGCATGCTGATGATATAGAATCTACGATAATATTGATAATCTTTAGACGGAAGCTAGGAGATTTAAATGTTGAGCTATTTTTAGAGTCTGTCATATACCGAATGTAGTACGTATTAGATAGACTCACAATTAACTAAGGTGATGTCTATTTTGTTAGGATTTGGAAAAAATAATGTCCTCTTGTCCCTTGCACCTTTTGGAGTCCAAACTAGATAAGGAGATAAGAATAGGTAGATGGGGTACCCGACGTACTGACTTGGGATAAATAGAACAAAATTTAGTAAAATCAAATTTCCTCTAGTGTGGGGGAACTTCACACACGGTACCTCCGTGTGGGAAATTTCAAGCACTAAATAGTGGAGGGTTACCCAGCCTGGAGTCGAGACCCACAGCATTGGAGCGGAGGTGGGGCTCCTATGCCAGAGTTATGATAAACAAATAGAGTTAACTATGACTTTGCTATATAACAAACTCAAACTCAGTTAGCAATACATTTATTTACGTTTTACCTACGCCTTATTTACGTTTTATGTTTATTTCATATTACGGTCATCGTGATTAATTAATTTACTTTCAGTTTTGTCTAGGACTAGGAACTATAATGTTCAACTTTTGCAGGAAAAGATTATTCATTCCTACAATTGAAACCTTTCGAAAGTAAAGTAGGAAATATATTGATTGGTGCATAATATGATTTTATGTGGAAATTTCAGTTCGATTACTCAGAGTATAGGAATAGTGTTCATCAGGGGATTAAATTGCAATTATTTGTAGGACGATGAATATTTTAAATTAATTTAATATTATTGAATAGGTTAGATGTTAGTTAGGTATTGTCTCATTACTTTAAAAGGATTTGGATTACTACATTATCACAACGTACGGTTCTACCATTTGTAGGTGACGATTCACAAGGCCATAAACATTAAAATAGGAAATCTAAAATATTCAACAAACTTTGATCACTTTTTAGCGTCTTAAGATTAGTTTAGAATATTCGGTGATTTGAGGAATAATTTATTATTAATGTAATGTAGTATTATAATTAGGTTAACAGAGGGTTCTTTTACAGTACGGTTGGAAGTACTTGAGGCATCGGATCACTCAGGAAGACCATCAATTTGCAGGTCGAAACGTCATCGAGGTTAATAAAAATTTCACCTATAGGTTGTTTGGGCGGTAGGACTTTTCTGCAAAGTTCGTCTAGGTATAGGTACCACAGCTTTGCCAGTTATGCTGCCGCTAAGCAGTAGTGTGCAAGCACTAGGTACTTGTGTTTCTCTTTGAAGGGCATTGTAGCTAGTGAAATTACTGGGCAAATGAGACTTTATGATCTGATCACACAGTCTAGTAATCTTATTACTATACTGTGTGAAGTGTCAGGATGACGTGGCAGTGCAGTGTCACGCAAAACTGTATTGATTTAGAGTTCCGAGTGATACTGCAATTTCTAATGGGCAGCCGTGACGCTTAACACCAGGTGAACGACTAGCTCTTCACTCATTTACATTTAAAAAAATGTTTAAGCCCTGTGTAAACAAGTAACCATGAGTTTTACCTGCGTTGAACTTCCATTATCTTAATAGGGTGACATTTTGCGTTTCAATTTATGTAATCTTTTTTTATTTTCTAGAGAATATCTTCGCTTTAATCTCATAACTTTGGATGAGTAGTTTTGTGAATTTGAGTCAGATTACATTTTCTTTTGTTATGTATGAATAGACACCGCCGCCGCAATCAAGGTGGAACTATCTTCAAAACTAACAAAGAGCTTTCAAAACAAACAAAAGAGGCTGGAGTCGTAGGTATACGAAATCCCAAGACCGAGGTTAAAGTTCAGCTTCAAGCCTCCAGATCTCCATCTGAACTTTGGTACCTGTGATATTGAGTTTTCATGAACGCCTGGAGAACGGTAAACTATTTTATTGTGAGGCTAAAACGGCTAAAGTTTTATCTATAATATTACTAATATTATCTAAGTTGGTTGAAGTTTCAAGATGCCTTTTGTGTTTTGACTTCGGACAGCTATTTAATTTTTAGCAGTGACTAGTGACGATCTCGTATCCACTTATTTATTGTAAATATGTTCTCAGTATAAATAGCCCACATAAATAATCTTATAGTCAGAAATTATCAAAAAGACCCATGGTGGAGTGGAATGCTCCCAGAACGCTGGCTGCATTACCACGCTGTATGGCAATGCTGATTTTTTGGCAAAATAAGATGAAGAGAAACTTTACCGGAACAGAATTTTATGGACTACATAATTATATTGTAACAAACTTTGGTCTTTATAATATTAGTGGGATGTCTGACGTGATGATGCGTGAGTCCATTCTTTATGGGATAGATCGCACCGAAAAGATTCCGTATTTTTTTGAATAAACATCTGTTTTTATCCCAAAGATCAAAATGTTCTGTTAGGCACGTAGTTTTGAGATCGCAAAGTCAATACACGACTTGGTAGAGAGGTCTAAAAGATTAGGAAAGAAGCAATGATCTCACTGTTGTCTTCATCACCACCTTTAACCTGTCTCAACTCAAATTATTCACAAAATAACTTTCAGCATAATATACGTAAAAACCTATGAATACTTACTAGTAGGGGTATTTGTTGATGAAAACCTTTTAAACCCATGATCCAAATAAGAAGGAAATGAACTGCTCTGATTGGTCACCGGACTGCTGTAATTGGTCAAATCTGACTATTAAACTTTGGTTATTCAACCTATAAGTTGAATTACCAAATGGTGAACTAGATGTCATACCTGATGGAAGTGGTGTTCTAGTTGGGTCATAGTCTGTGTACGTAAGATAGTTCCACAATCGTTCCCAGACGCGCCAACGAGTGTCTGGCGCATACTTTGATAAAATGCGAGAATACCCACATTCACTTGAATATTTATGATATAGACGCAACTCACGCAACTCCGACCCTTCCGATGCGTTACATGGAGGCCTTTTGTCTCCGAGAGGTTGTTAGGACAAGTCAATTGTCGTCCGTTAGGCAATAGAAATCAATTGTGTATTTCAGTTGGACGTTGTAGTTAAGTTCACATAATGTAAGTAGGTACTTGAATGTGGTTATGCTGATTCTTTCCGACTTGATCATTCGAAAATAAATAACACATGATGAATATTTTAGTAAGTTTCAAATGTTTAAGTGAAATCTTCCATTGTAGATTTTTAAAAATGTTTTATTACTTTCAATAATAAAAGTTCAAAGTTTCGAATAAACGTCTTAAAAGCTTTCAATAATTTCAACTAGAGAGACTCAAGAGAAGCTCTTTAAACTGGTCGATGAAAGGTCAGATTAAAAGACTGTGTGACTGACGATGTACCTACTTCTTTATGCTGTAGGTACTCTTCATTCATTACACTAAATTTACACTTAATTCACTCACCAACTCTATTGTCTCTATCACAGTGCAGATAGGCAGAGCGACGGCAATAACATTTTCTAGAGGGTCCTCGTAATTGACAATAGGTTCCTTACTCTGCTAGCCTTGTTTATTACTGGAATCATTGAGGTCCTACCCTTAGTCGAGTGTACTAAATATTTTAAGGCCAAGGTACTACTCTAGGATTCAGTTTGTTTAGTACATTTGATTATTAAGTATTAATGAAAACAATCAAAACATGCCACCGCTAAAACGCGATCTCTTGATTCTAATAAAATAAAATAATAGCCATTGTTCTATTCAATCAACTCAAATGAGAGTCGTTGAAACCTTTGATATTCGGATATATCCCGGAAGAATCCCATCGTCCGGGTCAGGCATTACCCGGTTATAAAGTGGATCGTCCCCGGATAACGATCGATTTGCAGCCTTTTTTTTTTTTACAAAAAACCGTATTTTACGTATGTACAATACAGGCGTATGTGTCTTTACAATTCTTTGATGTTATTTCTATTACTGGTTTTGCTTATAAATTACACAGCAATAACAGTGATCAACGTACATTTATTTACGTAAAACAAAAGTTTAAACTAGTTCGATTTTCAGCCTTTTTTTTTTACAAAAAACCGTTTTTACGTATGTATAATACAGGCGTATGTATCTTTACAATTCTTTGATGTTATTTCTATTACTGGTTTTGCTTATAAATTACACAGCAATAACAGTGATCAACGTACATTTATTTACGTAAAACAAAAGTTTAAACTAGTTCGATTTTCAGCCTTTTTTTTTTACAAAAAACCGTTTTTACGTATGTATAATACAGGCGTATGTATCTTTACAATTCTTTGATGTTATTTCTATTACTGGTTTTGCTTATAAATTACACAGCAATAAAAGTGATCAACGTAGGTACATTTATTTACGTAAAACAGAAGTTTAAACTAGTATTGAAAAAAGTGATATTAAAAAAATTATGGGTAATGCAGTATTTTGTTAGTTGTAGAAGACTACAACTAACAAAATACTGCATTACCCATAATTTTTTTAATACTAAGGATGAACTCAAAGATGTAAAAGATTACATCTTTGAGTTCATCCTTAGTTTTACTTTTCCATAATGGCCTATCTGAGTAGCTCTAAATTTTAAATTTAAACGTCACACAAAACAGATTATAATGCATCACATCTGTCGCATAACTTATTCACGTAATCCGCATGCAGCTGCGTCACTACAAAGCGTCGACCTTCTGTTCTAAGCCTAGCTAAGTCTAGCTTAGCTTAGTGCATGACTAAGTTATGGGTGCGATCAGGTGTGTTTAGCTGACTTTGCATTTGTAGTTAAGAACAAATTAATTTTAAACATAATCTTTTGTCAATGTCTACGTATTCTAACTCAAATACTACTTGCGAAAGAGAAACCAAAATCAATTTATGCATCCTACTAATTTTATAAATGCGAAAGTTTGTGTGTGTGAATGTTTGTTACCTTTTATCTCCGCAACTAATGAACTGATTTCGATGCAATTTGGAATGCAAATAGCTTTTACGCTGAATTAACATATATGATACTTTTTATCTACGGGTAACACCGCGGGGCGCAACTAGTTGAATATAAAAAGAATATTTCAATAAATAAATAAGCGAGTAAATAATGTCCATTTCTGTATTGGATCGAAAAGGTAATTACTTATCGACAGCCGAGGACATACTCTAATAAATGAGCCATTCGTAAAAAAGAAAACAAACCTGAACTTTTGATAACTCCACAAAGAGGGAAGTTATTCATTCAAGAGTAACAAAGCTCTGAATAAGCGGAGATATTCAAAAGTTGATTTCCGGCAGAGATAACGCGAAATAGACGGAGATGCTTATTTCCTCATCTTGTTTTGGCTTCTAGTTTATTTTGCTCGAGTTTTTCTTTCCCGTTAGTAATTTAGGAAGTTTTGTCGGTGGCTTACGGCCTTACTTTAGGTGTATTGAAGTTGTATATTCTAGGTTTTAGTTCAAAACCAATTGGCTAAGTTCTGTAAGGGTTTGAGTAATTTGGAATAAAGTTTTATTTTGTTTCGTTTCATTTGTAATATTACACATTATATACACTATGACAGCCTCTAGAGTAGTGGTTGAGCAGGTCAGCTCATAATCTGGAAGGGTTCAATTCCCGTGACAGGTCAAGTGTTTGTGCACAGGCAAAAAACTTATTCTGTGTTTGGGTGTTCTTGTAGTTCTTGGATCCCCTATATACAGGGGCTGCAAGTTACGGTCCAGGATCTAATTATGTTTGGGAGTTATTTGTTTATAGAGTACCACACAGACACTGATATACAAATCAAATCAAATCAAATCAAATCATTTATTTGCCGAAAATATGGGTACAATATAATGATGATGATTAAGTTCAACAGGTATTTAGTTCAGCACATTTTCTTTACTTAACAGCATGCATACATTTTCATAGAATGGTGGTTAAGATGGTAGATGGTGGAATGACTGCTGGTGATTTTTCCCACTAGATCCATCATGAAAACAGACAATGGAACTACTGGGACCAAGCGGCAAATTTGATGATGTAAAAAGGCATTATATACAACGTAAATTATTACTCTGCTAAATATAATATGCTCTCGAATAATAAACTTTCTTAAACCTGCAGTGTTTACTGCCTGCCATACTTATACAAATACAGCTATACTATGAGATCTGAATTAAGGTGCCTGTACCCGCAAGGCATCCCGAGGCAGCCAGCAAGCATTTTAATGACAATCTTGACCTTAATTATGCGAAGCTTGCGGCGGCACTGCGATGACTGCGGTTGATCCCTACATAATTGGACATTCCCGCAGGTCAGATGTGTCAGAGCATAGACTAGTCACTAATATGTTTGTAACATTGACTATAGATCCAGTTGACCAATGATACAACTTCCCCTCATACGATAATTAGTAGTGTATTTCAACTACTATTTTCATACAAATCACGGGAACCCGTTGATGTCTTTTGTTCCATCCTGCTCACTTACTACGAAATTACAAAGGACACTTTGTAATTTCGTATAGCTTTGTCTCGTTTTGTTATCTCGTCCCCTGCCCGCGCAGGTGAATCGTGTTTGTACGAGAAATTATGTTCACGAGCTATCAACGGGCTTTATAATCTTTGGTTTGTAAGTATAGTCTCCATGCACTAATTTAGTCCTATTCTAGTTTTAGGTGGTAGGACTATTCTGCAGGGTTCGTCGAGGTAGGTACTACCACTTTGCCAGATATTCTTCCGCCAAGTAGTAGTGTGCGAGCACTACTGTGGTCCAGTTTGAAGGGCACTGCAGTTGGAGAAATTATTGGCCAAATGAGATTGTATGACCTGATCTCACGTCTAGAATTGTTGGATGAAGTGCGCAGTTCAGTGTTACGTTATACGAAAGTGTGCAACAAAGTACACAATGTGAATAAATGTGGGACTGGTTCTTAAGAAATTAAAAACGGCTAATGTCTTAGCTTCTTGTTTTTATTTTAATCTTCTTATTTTATAATTTATTTAACACCGCAATAGAAAAAAACACCTTCACTCGTATCGTCACTCATTCGTCGTCCCTCTCCTTCGCACGTCAACCTCTCACTCATTCATTCATTCGTATATATAATACACTCAGACTTCCTCCATAGAGAAAAGACCATAGAGAAAATAACCGCTTACGCGTGGACATTTCACACAGCGCCATCTAGCCCCAAACTATACAAACCATAGCTTGTACTATGAGAACCAGATAATGGATACAATACATAGATATTTGATTGTAAATACATACATAAATACAATATAACACCCAGACACAGAACAAACATCAATGTTCATCACACAAACGTTTGTCCTGTGTGGGAATCGAACCCACAACCTATACTTCAAAAGGCAGAGCTACTACCAACTGAGCTGACAGGCCAGTGTCGTTCGGATACATTCTACAAATCCCACATAAATGTGAAACCATGTCTTATCTATGGTAGTACTTATTGTTTTAATTATCGTAGTTACAAAACCGAGAAACTTCACAGAAGCCATCATGTTATGGCTTCTGTGAAGTTTGTCGTTTTGACCTCAGTTTAGTGAAGGTCCCCGGCAGCAGCGGCTTCCTAAACAAATAAAATTAAAACAAACTCGGGCGCAATACTGTGCTGGTAAACACGGGACTGTTTAATAATGGAAACAGAGTTGAAACGGGTGTCCGGTTATTATTAACCAGAACCCGGCCAAACTAGACACTTAAGAGGACCGTCCGTCATTTGAAAATGTTATTGCCGTCGCTCTGCTCTCCACACGAATGATAGAGACAATAGAGGGCTCTATAAGGTCATAACTTACTTAGACACATAAAGAAGGAAAGAAAAAGAAGAATTTGTTTATTCATGGCAAAAGATACAGATAAAATAAAAAGAAAAAAAACATCATGGATTGATTTTTTAAGTGTAAACCACACTTCGGGTATATCTATAAAGATATTATAGTTCTTAAAATTTTAGCAACCAGCGGGATTTGAACCCGCGCGGTGAGTTAGAATGTGCGGGTTCAAATCCCGCTGGTTGCTAAAATTTTAAGAACTATAATATCTTTATAAAAAAAAACATGACAATAACTAAATACACACACATTATCACTATGGTGTTATATTGGCAAGATGAGGGTAAAAGTGAGTGGATTTTATTCTGTGTGCGTCTCTTTTCTCTCATATTCTAGACAATTAAGTAGCTTATCCAGTTTCATTAAAAGAATTTATTGACCGGACAGGTATCCGGCATAAATACTTATTACCCTATTACAAATTAAAGAAACAAAACGTTGAAATTGTTCAGTGGTGGGTTCTCCTTTGATCCTCTGCCGCAGGGTAAGACCGCTTGCTTGTAATGAAAAATTCAAAGGTCAAGATTTAGATTTTTTGTTTATTTTTATTTGTAAAAAGCTTTATAATAATTACAAGTTACGCCATTAAAATACAGATATTAAATAAAAACGTTTTTATTACAATTTCAGTAAAAATACATAGGGAAATACTTATTTCCTGACTCAAGCAACCTAGAAAGGTTTTGGCATCTCTATTTCCCTCTCGCTCTCTCTCTCTCTGTCTCGTATAATTTCAAAGAGAGAATAAAAAAGCGCATTTACTCTTTCCGACTATTTAATTCTACATGATAGCGGAGCCCTTTTGCGGTGTCTATGTACCTTTCACTTCACTTCACTCTATCTAAAATGTCATCTTTAGAAATGTACCGTCATATCTGCCTTTACATCTCCATTCAGTTTTGTCGTAAATACAAATACTATACATAGCGCAGATAACGGCGTCACTTCGTTCGTCGTTAATATAACAGAATCGTTAGTTGGCGGAGCGTGTGACGGTGTTACCACGAACGTAATTACGAACTACGCTTCCGTACCATAGTTGTAATTACATAGTCTTCGTCGTAGTGAATAGTTTGTTCGATATTTTTTGTCTTTGCTTATTTTATATCTAAGGGTCATTGGCGTAGGTACTTAATATTTAAGACACTTATTATAAAATTTACTGCCTTAATAAGACAAAGGTTTAACAATTTCTTTTATTTCACATTGCACTTTGCCTTACTTTATTGTAAAGGGTATAATAGATAACATAATAAATGCAGCAAAATAGTGATTGAAATTATCGATCTTTACTAGAGGCCTATGTTCAGCAGTGGACGTCTTCAGGCTGATGATTGCATTCTGATCAAAAAGTGTAATTTGTATATAATAGCTGGGGCGCAGAGTGTAAGCGCAGCAAATATCGCATACGTTGGCCGCACCGCTCCTGCCCTCCTCAGTCGTCTCTCTACCACCAACCGTGTCTTTACGTGCATATATCCGATAAATGTTTTACTGCGTAATGAATGAAAGTATGTACCTGTATTGACTGTTTTACTTGGAGTCCTCCGCACCCTGATGTGTAGGTATAGGTGACCAGGCACGCACTACTCGACAATATCTAAATAATAAAATGACTAAATGCCATAACATAACGAGCAAAATGCACTGAATTCAGAATGCCTACAATTCTGGTAATACACATCTATCCTAGAAAACTCCTTTCACCCATTGAAACTTGAAAACACATGTTTTCACAGTATGCTATTAAAGACAAATGCATTGAAACCTTTTAGACATTATTGAGAGCTCAGAATTGAAACCTATTCTGCCCATTGTGCACTGTATTCCAATTTAAAAGCCTCTCATCGAGACCGCGCACAATGGGTACCGCCCATCGAGCGCCGCTGGACCCCACACCACACATGTATTATACAGTGAGCATTAGTGATGCCACGCGACTTTGTCTGCAGCTTAAAACTTTCCTCTGAAAGCTTTACACAAGGTATTGTAATATGTAACTTTGTCATTTGATCTCACAGTCTAGAAATTACATTACTAAACTGCTGATGTCTCTGGATATGCGTATTGCAGTGTGACGTAGGATTCTTTATCACACAACCTTTCATCCCCATCGGTTGTTAGTTCTACGAGCGATGTGGCCTGCCCATTGCCATTTCAACTTGCTAATTGTTAGAGCTATATCGGTCACTTTAGTTCTCCTGCGGATCTCCTCGTTCCGGAGCTTATCTCGCAGGGAAACACCGAGCCTAGCTCTCTCTATATCTTGCTGCGTGACTTTGAGCTTACTAATGAGGCCAAGATTATGAGACTATGTCTCAGTTCGTCATCACTGGCAACACACACTGATTGAAAACTTTCGTTTTCAGGCTCTGTGTTACTTTGGGTAGGGCACTATTGGTTGACAATATTTATGATTTTCATAGCAGTGTCGCCTGCTTAGCGGAATCTTCAGATTTTTTTGGTTGTACAAGGTGAAGGATAAGGATATGAGATCACTTGTCATGGTAGCTTAAGTAAAGCATTTCCTGGCTTTTCGGACGGTTGGATGCGGGTTCAAATCCCATTCGTGATACAAACTTTTCCTCTACAAATTAATGTGCATCTAGCAGTATCTGCCCATTGCCAATTCAACTTGCTAATTCTAAGAGCTCAACGACCTCAGTAGAGTCTCCCAGCAGGTTGGTCTTAAGATGAATATGGACAAGACGAAGATCATGTCTAATGCTCATATTCCACCTATACCGGTAATTGTTGGGAACGATACTCTCGAAGTTGTCGACAAATATGTCTACCTAGGACAGACTGTCCGATTAGGTAGGTCCAACTTCGACAAAGAGGTGGCACGAAGAATCCAACTTGGCTGGGCAGCGTTCGGGACGCTTTGACGTATCTTTTCGTTCAAAATACCGCAGAGCCTGAAAATGAAAGTTTTCAATCAATGTGTGTTGCCAGTGATGACTTATGGAACTGAGACATGGTCTCTTACTGTTGGCCTCATTAGTAAGCTCAAATGAGTACTTAAAATACTTATTTTAAATTATTGTAAATACTGAGCATATGAAATAACAAAGTGCGTCCTGTCAAAAATTGTATATAGCAAGCCTATTACAGTAATGTGAGTTTAGAAAAAAAAAGAAGTTCTCTTTTCCAATACAGGTGCAAGCAATCTGGCACTATGCAGGTCACTTTAGTTTTCCTGCGATCTCCTCATTTTGTTCAGTTACCGTTTAGGCGTACTATACCGACACAAGCCGACAGACAACGCTTTATTTTTATATAGAAAGGGTACTTCAATACTATACCTATATAGTGTATTTTGGGTGGTTGTTTGCTTTCAAATAGGACCCAAGTTTGAATTTATGAGGCGAGAGGTCGTTTATTTGCCATTGTTTTATTGGACTGAAGATTTAATGCCAAAGATATGTATCTATATAAATGTAAAAGAGTTATATTTTTTCGGCGAGTGTACAACGGAATTACACTTCATCATCAACAGCCTGAAGACGTCCACTGCTGAACATAGGGCTCCCCACGCCCCACTTTGAGCGGCTGCTTGCCTCCTGCATCCATCAGCTCCAAGGTTTTAACCAGATCGTTAGTCTACCTAGTGTAGTAGGAATTACACTTTCATTGTGTTTAACTCATCTCCTCTTCTTCGTTAAATGGATGATCAGACACAAAGCTAAGCAGATCCTTAGCTATGAGTCTGCATCGCGTACGTGGAATATAGATCCGCTATATGGCAGACTAGCCGTGCCCTAAGATTTTACCCATGGATAAAAGAAGCCTATGTATTAATCCAGTGTATAAGCTATCTCTATTCCAAATTACATCCAAATCTGTCCAGCCGTTTTAGCGTGAAGAAGTAACAAACATACACACAAGCACACATAAATTTTCGCCTTTATAATATTAGTGTGATGTGATATTCCACGTATGCGCATGAAGCGTTTTGGTCTCACTGCCTTCTCCCATAGACAGTGAGTATAGCCATAATAAGCCAAAAAGCTTTCATAAATCCAAACCGGGCACGCTAAGAGCTACCAGTTGGCATTTTAGGAAGAAAAGCGTCTGAAGTTCAGTATGACATAAAAGCTTAATATTTTATGTATACCAATAA
Source organism: Ennomos quercinarius (assembly GCA_910589525.2). Taxonomy (NCBI): domain Eukaryota; kingdom Metazoa; phylum Arthropoda; class Insecta; order Lepidoptera; family Geometridae; genus Ennomos; species Ennomos quercinarius. The sequence goes on from OU342496.1 coordinate 1,424,069, forward strand.
TGTATTGTACTAAACCGCGTCCTAATACCTCACAATAGTAACTTCCGCATGAGAACAACAAAAGGTTCCCCGGTGTAGCTATTGTTCGGGCGTCGGTTAGTATTCAGGTTGTACAGCAGATCAAAGGTGATATTGAACTCTGTAAGCCTTTTGCGAGGCTTGCGACCGGAAAAATTTAAATGTTTCGCAGAATTATAAACGTTATGCGGACTGCTAAAGGGTTGTATTTAGCATAAATTTTATATTTTTGCATAATATTATGTTGTTTTCCGTTGAAGTTACTTTGCGAATGTCAGTGTTATAAGTACAGACGCTGATCGGTTGTTATATGCTTACACTGTAGAATCATGTACGGCGTAGCTTTTTCTACTACGTAGATATGTCTACACTAGCTTCTACCCCGCGGCTTCGCCCGCGTGGACTACTTATATCTCAGGAACCGTTTATATTTTCGGGATAAAATTATCTTATAACTAACCTTTTTGGGAGGCGTTTGAAGAGTCCTATAGATACCTATCTAAAAACGTTACTTTTAAATCCTTTTAATCTTAAGTGGCCTCGTGCAGTGATTTCTCATGGTGGCATTATGAGAGGCAGGGATGAAATATGTAATTTTTGAGATATCTGGTAGTAATTGACATCAATATTTTATGTAGGTATAGTTTGACACTAAAGCAAAAAATGTTAAAATACACCACCCATTTTTGTTTCTTTTCAACCCACCTACTTAATAGCCGGTTTTACGAACGTGACTTCGAAAATGAAGAAACAAAACTTCCTTCCTATTTTACCCCTTCAAATCATCCCTGGCAAAAAGTATTACTGTAGCACGATTATGTTTTAAAAAGTACAATGCCAATTTTCATCACTATAATTTATAATACAAAGTTTCGTCCCATATTTCAACCACGTAAGTGACCCCTCTCAAAACAAATTTAAAGCAATATTTTTGTATCTAAGGAACTCATCATCATCATCATCATCATTTACAGCCTGAAGACGTCCACTGCTGAACATAGGCCTCCCCCAGAGCACGCCACCTTGAGCGGCTGCTCGCGTCCTGCATCCATCGGCTCCCCACGGCTTTCACCAGGTCGTCGGTCCACCGAGTGGGGGGCCGGCCTACGCTGCGTCTTCCGGTTCGTGGTCGCCACTCGAGAACCTTTCTTCCCCATCGGTTGTCAGTTCTACGAGCGATGTGGCCTGCCCATTGCCACTTCAACTTACTAACTCTAAGAGCTATATCGGTCACTTTAGTTCTCCTGCGGATCTCCTCGTTCCGGAGCTTATCTCGCAGGGAAAAACCGAGCATAGCTCGCTCCATAAGGAACTAAGGCTCTAAGGAACTATCTAAGTTTAAATACATTACGATTTTTTTTTTATTTACAAAGCTCAACCAATGGTTTTGGGGTTGAACTCCAAACAACAAAGACAACCCATTTCATTTTAACACGTTTGTATGGTTCAAGTTTAAAAACGATAAGTAAGTACCTACGTTAAGATATAAAGGTTTCTTCACAAATAATTTTTACCCTTTCCAACCCCTTAAGGGCTGAATTTTTATGATTTCCATTTCATTGCACCCCTGTGTAATGAACGTATTTGTAATTAACGTGTATTCGAAATTTCAAGATTTTAGCTTCAGCGCTTAGGCCGTGCGAGCGTCTTACGATGGGACCTTTTCCCGTATTTTTTTACCCCTCAGGGGATGAAATTCAAGAAACGCCGTGACCCATATCTATTTAGTTTGTATGATTTTTACACATTCCAAATTTCAGTATGGTACGGTAATTTTTTTTTAATTTTCCATACAAATTTTAACAATTTTATTAACCCTCTTATGTATCGAATTTCAAAAAACTAACCATTTCTTTTATTTTTATACTTGTTTGTATGTGTTAAGTTTCAAAACGATACGTCACGAAATGTAGGTTTTTCAAACAAACGTTTTTTACCCTTTTCACCCACTTAGGGGTTCAATTTTCAAAAATCCTTTCTTAGCACGCGCTTACGTTATAAAAAAAAAGGTACCCTCCAAATTTGAAGTCTATACGTCCAGCGGTTTGGGCTGTGCATTGTCTGTCAGTCAGTCAGGACAAAGCCTTTTATATAATAAGAAGATTGTAGAATTATCTACGGCGTAGCCTTCTCTGCGATATTTACATGTCTACGGCGTAGTAGTGTCTAGGGCGTAGACTTATCTACGGCGTGGATTTGATTAAGTTAACCATGCTAGACGTAATTATCTTTCACTATGTAAACTGCATAGTAGTGCATAGGTATCGGTTTCTCTCGCGTACACAATGCAGCTAACTGCTAAATAGGTACTTAATTTCTGAACATTGGTGCAGCGGAACTGGCAGTTAGCCCAGTTCGTTGCACAGTGCATAGTTAGGACGTTACATTCAGTAGTGCGACTGCGGCACTTAGCACAAATAATGTTACTTAGCACTTCCCAGTAGAGCAACATTATATGTGTAAGTAACATTTACTAACATAGTACTTATTTAAATAATATTATTATTTTGTTTTATTTGCATTATTATATTATTAACAAAATTTCAATCCTTAATCAAAATTTTATATTCAAAAATTATCAAAAAGACCCTTCGTGGAGAGGAACATTCCCAGAACGCTGGCTGCATTGCCACGCTGTATGGCAATGCTGATTTTTTGTTGCAAAAAGAGAGCCAGCCTTCTGGTCACTGGTTGCCTCCACCAAAAGTTTTGCCAAGTCCCTGTGTATTTCAAAAGCACCTGGTCCCCACGGTCCCATGGTTTCTACCCCGAACGGCACAAACATGTATCCTCTGTCAAGGTTTCCATGTGCAAGTTGTATATATTTATTTATTTATTTACATTTACATTGCAGCTTACAGCCTAAGCCAACACGCTGGACATGTTATACCTACAAAACGATTATACACAACACGGAACAAAAATTAGATAAGTAGTTGGTCAAAAATTTTACATTAAAACATTAACATTGTTAGAATTAGAATTAAGCATAATTATTTAGGTGCAGCTGTTCACGGTTGTTCTCATAGAACAACTGTCGTTATTAATAGAATCGTTCAGCGTAAAAAAAATTATACCAGAGGGGAAATTCTGGTAATAAAAACAGTTCAGACTTAGGTTAGAAGTATTTCTTCTATTGTGTAAATATAACTATGTCACACCTCTATGTAAGTACGTGCAATAATTGTCATTTTGCTAGTAGACACAAAGTACACATTGCCTTGATGGTTATTTATTTTAAAATGAAGCATGTCCTATAAAGTTTATCCACAAGTAGAGTTAGTATGGTCAGACTACCCTCACGCCCTAAATTACAATGTTTTATTGGAAGTTCCGGTTTCGTGATTTACTATCGGCTGGGGAATGTTTATTTTGATCGCCGCTAGCTTTGTTTAGTTTCACACTCTAGTTCACGCATCGAAACGAGTTTTTGTGTTGAAATTGGGTTACAGTAATTATTTCAGTATCATTAGGCTGGATTTTTTGGACCACGAACCGGAAGACGCAGCGGAGGTCAGCCCCCTACTAGGTGGTCTGACGATCTGGTTAAACTGAGGGGGGCCGATGGATGCAGAAAGCGAGCAGCCGCTCAAAATGGCGCTCGGGAAGCCTATGTTTAGCAGTGGATGTCTTCAGACTGTAGATGATGAGGTTCGATTTTATAGCTAGTTCAATACTTTGGCCGTGTGGTCCCATCGTGGTGTGAGAATAGTACCACCCCATCTCTACCCGCAGGTGCCGTAAGAGCTGGCTAAGGGAATATCCAGAGAACGGGTCGCAGCATTCTCCTGGTACATTAAAATTTTCTGTGGTCACTGTGCCACCTGCCAAGCATGGTAACATGGTGGCATGGTTTGTAATTTCCGTGCATTATTTGAGAAAAGTACTCTACAAGCCTTGGTCACAACAAGGCATTGATGGACTTACGTATGTGTGTGCCCACATTTACACGTTCGTCCGTCAATGCCTCTGTTGCTGGCCGCTGCAGTAATGTACTATTTACAATTGCTGTATAGATATTATGATATTTCTTCATTCATCCTCTGATTCCTTCGTAAAATAAATAAGTGCTCAAGTTTTAATAGATATCAGTACCGTCGTTCAAATTTAATCTCCGCCATTAAACAGGTTCGCCTCAGATTCGCAGAAATAGGAGCGGATAGGTAAATATTAACCCGTGAATTCCGCATAATTTGATCCTCAAAACGAATCCCCTTCGTAATTAAATTCGGTCCCAACAAACTGTTGAAGAACTCACGAACTTCCGGTGCTTCAACAAATTTTAACCTTTGTAGTAGGGGAGCTAATCTTTGGGAAAATTACTAGTTGAATTAATACGGTGATACCAGACTTAAGAATGTATCTTCATACTTAATTTACGTCTAAAATGAGACTCATGTCTTTTTTGAGTGGAATGAAATGTTAGTTTAATTACACCAACGCGTAATAAGTATGTATTTATAAGGTATGAGGTTCATCATCATCATCATCATCAGCCTGTAAATGTCCACATCACTGCTGAATATAGGCCTCCCCATAGAGTGCTACTATGAGCGGATGCTTGCCGCTTGTATCCAACTGCTCCCCGGTCGTCCGTCCAACAAGGGGGGGCGGGGCGTTTACTTGATTAAAACTATTTAATATTAACCAAATCATGTCGTTTAATCAAATCTTATTTCTAAAGTATGTATATCATTCCAGTTTTGATTAATAATTAAACTAGACTTTTGCTTCCTAACTCCCAACACGGCCATATTTTACGACAGTCTTCTTCTGAAATCAAAATTGTAGGCACAAAAGCTATGAGCGTCGCTGTACAGATACAAAAGGTTGCCTTTTATTCATCGTTTTAAATCCCCTTTCTAATTGCTTTCAGACAAATGACCAGAATTCTGTTTAGAAACAGAACCATCGTCATTACCCCAATACTTTCATACTGCTGGGAATCGTGACACCTTGCGACCGATTGCTAAGTGTTTGATGCCGCTTTGCTACTGCTGTTATAACTTTCACATAATACGGCAGCCAGTCTTCTCTTACAGAAAGAGAGAACTACCACGCTGGCAAAGTGCGGGTTGGTAGATGACACATTGTCGAGTTTTGTGATTCTTGAACATGTCGGTTTGCTAACGATGTTTTCCTTCATCTTTGTAAGAGCGAATGCAAATTCTGCACGTAACTTGAAGAGTCATTGATGCAAGGCCGAGCGAGGTGCGAATAAACGGGCGTGGGTTTAAAAGTCGCACTGATTTCCGCTGAGTCACACTCGCTCATATTAACCAACCAGCATCGTAACTTTTTATACTACGTGGTATTAATTTTTGAAAACTTCATCTAGGTAGGTCCCACCGCTTTGCCAGTTATTGTGCCGCTAAGCAGTAGTGTGCAAGCACTACTGTGGTCCGGTTTGAAGGGCATTGTAACTAGTGAAATTACTGGGAAAATGAGACTTTATTATCTGATCACACAGTCTAGTAATCTTATTACTAGACTGTGTGTCTCAGGATGACGTGCACAGTGCATTGTCACGCAGAACTATATTAATTTAGAGTTCCGAGTGATACTGCAATCTGTTATGGGCAACCGTGGCGCTTAACACCAGGCGAATGGCAACACGTGATTAATTTAAATTTAAAAAAAGTCATAATAATTTTATTTATTACTAAATTAGTGAAATATTATTTACTTAATTCTCTATTTAATTAACAAAAGAAAGATAATAAGGCACTACTTCTAGAAAAGATTCGTTGTATTACGTATAATATTGATAACTTTCCAAAACCATTTCACACTACCGTACCTTACCCCTAATGGTACGTTAAGCCTCCCTTACGACCTAAGTCACGAACTTAGGTGTTTTATGTTAGAACTAGCCGCCTTATGCAGCATAATTTCCGCTTAGAAACGTGCATTGCGTCATATTTACTATCGACATGAAAGTAAAACCAAAACCTTTAAAAAGTCCAGTGCGGTGAATCAAGACGTATAAGAGCTCAGCTTTTTTGGTTTCTAATAAAAGGTTTATTTATTTATTTTAGTAAGTAGAGTTAGGTACTTTTGAATAACCTTCAATAATATTTTTGAAAATTGGGCAATGGTTGAGTTTTGTATGTGTTTAAAATTGCCAATGTATTAATACATTGGCAATTTTAAATATCAGTTCATGTAATCATGTAATTCAAATTCTCTCATGTAAATCATGAAAGCTATGATTTTTTATTACATTTGTAAATCATGTAGTATTATTGAAGGTCCATAAATAAATAAATAAATAAGTAAATCAGTTTAATTATAATAAAAAAAATTGAAATCGGTCTAATTGAGAACAGCTCCTTTTGTTGAAATCGTGTTAATAGTAAATTTGACCAGCGTCTTTGTTTCAAGATAAGTACAAAGCTCTTCAAGTCACAAGCCCTATTCAAGGTATCTCCTAAGCAAGCATGTACCACCGTAGACCGCGTCGTCAGTTTCCATCAAGTAAGACTGCGGTCAAATGCAGTCCTATTTAGTTATAAAAAAGAACAGTCCACGAGTCAATAGGACTTGACCTTTTCTATTTTGAATCTCATGACGACAGGCATACACTTCCATCTAACCTTGATTCTAACCGATTGTCCGTGTCACTTCACTTTACTTTTTGTAGGTACCTGCAACAAACAAAACATTTTATTGTTACAAAGTACTGCTTAACAACAGTTTAGAAAGAAGCAAGCTCAGTCAAACGTTTTTCAGCAAATTACTGTATTTTCATGAATGAATGAATGAATGAATGTTTATTTATTAGAATATTGTAAATATAGATGTTATACATAAATTAATAGTTCAATACTCTACCGTTTCCGGTGTTTAAATATTTTATGCAAGTTATCGAAAGTATACATAGAAAATTAGATGTCATTAATATAGATTATTATGGTTATGTCACAATTATTGTTTAGTTATTTCAATTTATTACAATACGCAAATGTACAGAAATTTTGCATGTCACATTCATATTTAATTAAAACCTGAACTAAGTAATAAATGTTGGTCTTCAATGAATGTTATACGTATATGCAAGCTTACTGTCACAGACTCAACTTACTCATTTATTTATTTAGCTAACGGCAGCGTTTCTATAGATGTCACGTTTAACAAAAGCGACTGACATGGATTTTTCGTTGAAGTGAGGCGAGTTTGGCAAATCCTTAGATACCTGAAGATATCGGGTCTTCAAGAAGGGACGAGAGCGGGCGTAATCTGCTGAGCAAGTATCGGCTTTTACGCCACTCACTTCACCAGATTTGAGACCTTATCAAACTGACGTGGATTTCTGGTATAAAATCTTTAACGTAGTGGAAATGTAGTAACACTTTTAAGATACTTATGTAGGCTGAGAGGTTACCAAACACGTCGTAAAATACAGCTGTATGAATGTAGACTTTTACCTCGGATTAAGCTTGAATTGAAGAAAAGAAAAAACAAAAAAAAACTGATTGGTAAAAATATTAATAGTCATTTCGACAAAAAAGTATTTAAGGAATTGTTACTTCGATCAGTGATTCGACTGTTGTGTCGTCTTCTTGTGTTAAACGGCCAAATAAATGTCGATCTCCAGTGGTAAACTCATTAGGAGAGATGATTTTATATATTAAGTAATTTTATGTGAACTTTTTAATAAAAAGCGTTAAAAATGGAGTAAAAAGTAAAATTGTAACACAAGTGGTACCGGATCAAGCAAAGAGGAGTCCCACGTAATCCTCTCAATGAAAATACCTGGATTTAATGCTTTCCACACTTCAATTGGGGTATTTGGCACATGGCGGGTTTATACCGTGGCCATACATTATGTATTCGTGACACCAATTTATTGGGGGCTTGGAATTAGGTATTTTGCTATGATTGGTATTATTAAAAGTTTGATATAAATGTAGGTTACACGAGATTGATAATAACAGGTGTAAGTCAAAGATAAAGAGTCACCCCTTAATAGTGCACTACTAGATGAATCTATAATTCATGAAGATTAGACTATCCAAGCATTAGACTAAATAGGCAGCCTAGATGACTCAGTATCTTGAATCAACCAGCCTAATGATATCCGGCGACGTCACTAATGAATTGGTTTCTAATGCAAGCGCAGGCGCAGCACAGTCTTGACATTTGAGACTTGTGGCCAGACAGTACCCAGGATGATTTAAAAAAGGTATCAATACCAAATTGCAGCTACTTTAATGCTGAATCTCTTACTATTTATTACTTATCACCACAGATCAATGTACACTCTGCAAATAGTTATCTTTAAGAATTTAAGAAATGAAAGTGATAGTTACATTATTTGCAATGACAAGCGGCTAATGCGCGTGCACACTTGAGAGATTTCTGTTCATTTCCCAGACTCTTCAAACGTGTGTTCTGAAAAACATAAAGGTACCCAATAAAGATTTTACAGCAATAGAAAGTAAACTTGCATATGGAGAGAACCTGCAGAGATATACGTATTAAAAAATCTGCAATATCCCCATATATTTCCCCTGGCATTTCCCTGGCACAATCTAATTGTTCCCTGGCCTTCATCCTTCCATCGGCATTATGCACCGTGGCTGTTTAGCCACCCCATGGGACAGGGAATCACTTTCCTACCTAAATTACATATTGATCGGGACTCTCGACGCCATGTTTTGTTGTTGATGGACCTGTAGATTGTGCGTCGTTATTGGATTTAATGTTGACATTGTTGTCGAGTTCGTTGGGTAATTTAGAGGTCTTCAACATTCGACAACAATATCCCAAAACAACTTTTTATTTACTGTAAATGACAGGTTTTATAAACAGTTATTGCCATTTATCATATATCATTTATGGTAGAGTTTGACCATGTTTTACCAGGAGCCCGATTCTCGACGTCAATCATGTTCAAATTCAAGTATTGACCTAATCACAATCTCATTAATGGCACAAATAAAATGTTTCGGTTAGCAATTAGTTTAGCAGTGTACTACATGTTTTTTATCATGTGTTTATCCAGTAAGCATTATCCAGTACCTATAAGTACATTTTTAATGACTATAATTTAAAAAAAACTATTTTGCATTATAATGTATATTGCTAATGATTACTCAAATATATTTTAGGTGACGACCACGGAACAGGCCTCGAGCCTAGTGTGGGTAGTCATCAGCAACTTTTTAGTTTCATAAAGCTGTTAACCCACAGTTTATTTTGTAGACATAAGACTTATTTTGTAGATTACCTACCTACCTATATGGTATAAATGTTTTTTGTAAAATAAACATTTTTCATTTTCATTTTCAAAATTACAAACGTCAAGCTTTAAATGGCTCCAGGAAAATAATAAAATAAATCTATCAAGCAATTGGCCTCTTCCCCAGTTTTAGAGTGGCCCCTTTAAAAAGTTAAATAAAACTAGGTATACCATAAGAGTTAAAACTTAATAATACCATAGTTGAAGGTATCACACTACGCCTGCTAGATTGGAAACTGGCTCCCAAGTGAGCCAACAGTAGGTAATGGAGTGAAATTCATTTTGACACTTGAGCTTGCTGGGGCTGGTACAACCTTCGACGTTGTCAGTCGTCATATTTACTATTAACAATACATCAAATCACGCACATATGTCATTAAGGAAAACTATTCAACTCGATAAGGGTCGAGGGACACACACACACACATTAATATGTATTTTCGTCTACAAAGTAATCTAATATAACACTAATATACCGCATTTTGAATCACGTGCGAATCCCAGGGAGTGTCGGATCATTTCCCTGGATAAATTACGTATCGGCACAGAGTAGATAATAGTTAGTATCGGCCGAGGATGTTTTGACGTCATCGTCTCGTGAATAGATTAATTTAGCTGTATTGGGCCTCGGGGGTTATTTCTGTAATTTTTATTCTGTTTTGATACTTATTTTCTAAGCGGTGAGTATTAGTTCATTGTAGGAATTCGTTAGGACCTGCGTGCCTATTTTCGCTTACAGAATATACATTCTGTCTCTTCAAAACTAAAGTCAAAAATCTCATCATTTGGAATGAAACTATATTAATGGATGTTGGCGGATGCATACAAGCTTGTAAACGCATACAAATAACAAAACATAAAATGCCAGCTGGTATTTTCATATGAAATTATGCTGAAAATTAACCACATTTAACCAACATAATCCGCCGCTTAAAGTGGCGCTCTCTGAGGCAAGCCTATGTTCAGCAGTGGAGGTCTTCAGGCTATTGTTTTGTAATGCTAAAATGGGCATACATTTGACAACATCTCACCTGATGGTAACCTAATGAAGCTGTCGAAGGTGGAGCACGTTTACCCAAAAATGATGATGATGAACCAACATAAACGAAATCAAGTTTAAATCAAAACTAGGTGCCTAAGTTAGTCGAAAAATAGGTGCCTCAGTTAGTGAAAAACCTTTTCCAAAATTCACAAAATATTTAAGCTATAGCGCTGGAAAGTGAGCCAAATAAAAAACCGAGTTAATTTCCGGTTTCTTTTTCAAAGCAATATAAAGAAAAAATTTCATTGAAATCAATATTGTTGAAATATGGTTATGGTTGCATTCACGTACCGTAAAGCTTTTGGATATTTTTTTCTCTATCTGTAATAGATTTATGACGTCATCAGCTAAAAGAGAGAAATCAGTCATATAGTTCAAAGTTCTGTAAGTACCTAAAGATTTGATTGAAATTCACCGATTTCTACTACTAAGTGAATCCGTTGGCTTCAAGTGGTAATTAATCGTATCATCATAAACTGTAAGACGTCCACTGCTGAACGTAGGCCTCTCCAATAGAGCGCCACTTTGAGCAGCTACTTGCCTCTTGCATCCATCGGCTCCCAGCGGTGGATTAATCGTGTAGTTCTTCTTATTCTCGTGTAGGCAAGTGGTAAATCTTGATGGCCTAGCATAGACTGTGTGATGTCTCAGGATGACGTGCGCAGTGCAGTGTCACGTGAAACTTTATTGTTTTAATGTTCCGAGTGACACTGCAACTGTTATGGGCGGCCGTGTCGCTTAACATCTGGGGAACGACTAGCTCGTCACGTCATTCAATCGCATAAAAAAAATAAAAAAAAAAATAAAAAAAAAATGTGCACCGCGAGAAAACTTGTGTCGTCTTTGTTAGAGTGAGACACACTTAGACGCTACCATAGTCTTGCCACGCTCGCTAGCCAGGCTAGTGTCAGAATTTTTAGGCCGCCCTAAAGGCTCCTGACTTGGCTATATTGTCTTACAACAGCCGGGATCGATGGCTTAAGCGCAGGGTAGTTCCCATCTGTTCTATTATTTGTTCTACCAGTAGAACAAGTAGGAAAAAAAATCACGTCTGTTCTACTAAATGAACAAGTAGGAAAAATAAGTCTTGGTTGTTCTACCAACACAAAAAGTGATAGAAAACATGTAATTTGTTCTACCAATAGAACAAGCAGGAAAAACAATTTCCAGTTGTTAAAGTTGTTAAATAAGTTCTACCAACACAGAATAAGAAATAAAATCCCGGTTGTTTTATCGCAGCATCGCTCAGTTATAAATACCACCTTTGGTAGCGGTCACCCATCAAAGTAGTGACCGCAGAGAACGCTCCTTAACTTTATTGATCGGTTAGGAACAGGTAGTCATGCTTCACTATATATGAGCGCTACGTATATAGGTATAACAATATATAATGGCCATAGTTATAATATCAATGTTGTACTTACTTGTAGTGGCCTTAACTATAGCAAACATAATTAATATTTCATAACGTTAATTTACTGCCTAAGTTTGGCTGGAAGCCATTTACCGCACGTCTGTACAGTGTATTACACATATCAAGTGCGTGATTAAATTATACCAGTAATTACTGTTAGATCCACTTACACGGGGTTGGTAACTATGGCGCTTAGCTTTGATAATAGTGATAATTATAGACATTGGAGATAGAGAGAATGGATGTCGCATGTTTTACAATTTTAAGGCGGTCGCTAAACCTTAAGCGAAAATATGCAAAGTGCAGTAAATATCATCATCATCATCATCGGCATCATCATCAGCCTGAATGTTCGCTGCTAAGCATAGACCTTTCCCATAGATCGCCAGTTTGAGCTACTTGTATCCTACAATCAAGTAAAGAGAGAAATTAATATAATTAAATAACGCCTAACGATCACATACATAGATCCTGGACCCTAACTAGGACCCCCTGTAACAAAGGAGACAAGTAATACGAGGACCATGGTCCCACAACACTCAGACATATAACAAGTAGTGGCGCTTTTTTCCTGTGCACAAATACTTTTTTTAATGCTAAAATGGGCCTACGTTTGACAACAACTCACGATGGTAGGTAACGAAGTTGTCTAAGGTGGAGCACGTTTGCCCATGAGATGCCTATTCACTCTTGACTTGAAAAGACCCAGGTTATACCCAGGAGGAAACACTGTTGCTGGAAGAGCATTCCATTTCTTGGCCGTTCAGGCTATGAATGACTCAACAAAACGCTTAGTGCGAACTTGACCTGTCGCAGGCTCCGAATCCACCGCCTCCGGACTATGAGCTGACCTGCTCAACAACTACACCACAGAGGCTGTCAATGAACCTCATTCATCAAAAAGTATCAAATACTTTATTTACGTACGCCCCAAAAGGGCAATAAAGAAAGTTAGGTAGAACCAAGGGCCCGTTAGCAGTAAGACCTACAGCTAAATAAGAAGAAGGACAAGAAACTCGTATCTTTTAATTAAATTTGCTACATCGCAATTTAGCATTTTTTCTCTCATCATTAAACGACTTGTAAACGCCGTTGTGTTGAAATGAAACACACTCTTAATGAAACTGCAAGCTGATTTAAGCTTTTCCTAAATTAGAAATTGGTTATCTATGCTTTTTTGGTCGTAATTTTATTGATAGTTGTTACGTGGTAGACTTCGTACCTACAAGTAAAGTGTTTCTTTCTTTCCAATAAAAGTGATAGCATAGCGCTCCACCACAGATTAGACAAAACCACCAAATAGAAAATGAAACTTCTTCTTAGTTTACGTCATTTATTTATTTTAGGTCAGTGTTGTGTTGTCTTGTTTAGGTAATATTAGGCTATGTAGGTACTATTTTACTATAGGTACATACTTATAGTACATTGTAATACCTACTAAATTTTAATTTAGAGAATTCAGCCACAATTTGTTTATCACCCGTCTTTGTAAATAGTTTATTATTTGACATCAGTGTGGGTTTGTAGGGACATGTTGTTTATGTTATTGCCGACGCCGGCGCCGACCTATATAAGGGGCGCGAGATCAAAATAGTTAGTGAGTCGCGAGTAAGTTACAAAGTTAGTCGCAAGTTAGCCGGAGTTCTAAGGCAGTCGTAAAGCAGGCATAGTTGTAAGGAGTTGAAGCCGAGTTCCTCCGTAGCCTTAGGCGCGTGTCCGCACATACCACAAAATACTACAGAAATCAGTCAACATAGTAAGTGCGCTCGAGCAACGCACACACAGACACCGCTCACCGACACGATGTCTCGGAGTCTTTCCGAGTAGTGCGAGCGCGAGCGCCACCCGCTTGAGATTGAGACACGCGTCTGTGAACATTCTTGTAAAAAAATGGAACAACTAAAAATAGTTATTATAACTGTAACAATGTGATTGGCTTCTGTAGTATTTTGTGCACGTACCCAGAGTTATTAATTTTATTGGGTTTTCCGTGAATCATGATTGTGTTCAGTTCGTGTGGACAATATATTTGGTGAAAAGCAATGACATTTTTATTTATCCCATTTTGGTAGTGAAGAAGCTATTAATAAACATTAATTAGTCTCTAAAGGTATATAGAGTTTGACCATGGCCGATGACGTCATGCACGACTCTTCGTTTAGATTGGGCAATAAAATAAATTATGATAAAAAGAAATAATGCTAAAAAAGCTTTAAGTATTGTGATATGTAATAATTGATTGTCTTGAAAATATGGACCTATTTATTGTTATCGTTTATTTTCGGTTTGTTCTACGAAGATTTTTCCTTTGTCACGTTCGAGTACGAAGAATTTCTGTGTGATTGTCATTTATATTTTATATCTTGACATTTTTACCCTCGCTGGCTTCCATATCAGTAATATCTGTTTTTATGTATTTTTTTTCATCACTAAAATACCGAGCCTTTGATTTTCTCAATAAAACACTATGAAAATATTTCTGAATAAAACACAAATTTTTAGACGAAACTGCCAATTTCATTGAATTCTAAAACGGGTTTTCCATTTTATCACTTTCGCATTACGTGACTGTTTTACAATGTTCGGTGACGAAACATTATTTATGTAGTTAAGTAGAAAAATACCTATGAAAATAATTTTGTTACTTTGTCGTATTCAAGAGTTAATTTTTTATTTCCATAATACAAGTAAGCTAACTTAAAAAAAAATAACTAAAAATAAATTAATCTAGCCTTCAAAATTAGGCCTTATAAGTATCTAAATCTAAAATTATAAATATCTAAACTTAAAATAGTTGATTTTTTTTATGTTTGACTAGGGTAGCGTTGATACTGTTTTGTTGACTTTTTACCACTTTTTATTTCAGCTAAATCAAAGAGTATTGAGTTGGTTGTGGTTTTTTATATTCTCTGTGGTTTTACAGGGATTTAAAGAATACCTATCCATCGACACGTTATTCGTACTACTTTAAACTACACTCTTTAAATTTATAATTTGTAGCAGTTTATTGCCTGCTTAGCGTTATTAACAGATTTCTTGATTCTTATTCCTTAATCCTTTTATATCCTTCAGTTACCTAATAAACACAAGTTCTACTGCAGAATATTTTCGCTACTCCCAACCCTAACTCTAAGTCTATGAGCTCTACTTTAGACACTCGGATACCTAAACCTACCTAAATTCTACCTATATTAGGCACAAAGGCATCCAAGCTTCATTACTAGCGAGGCATGAGAGCCATCCTACTGGAATTCATTTTAAGATCCGTTTGAAATTCAGCCAATGCTCAGTAATATCGTGACGATATTTGGGTATCGTGATGACAGGTACCTTGAAGGAATTTATGTGCATATTTGACGGGAGAGGGGGTCTTGGGTAACGCGTTGGGAAGGTTTCTAACTTGATCGTTTATAATAGTGGGCGCTTTAGTTTTTTGGCTGTATCTGATCAACACCGTTCGCAGTAAAAGTTTTGATAGAATTTACCCAACAGTACAGGTCCTATAGGAAAATGAGCGGAATGTAGACAAAAGAGAATGCTGCGGCCAATTCCCTGGATATTCCCTTAGCTGGCTCTTACAGCACTCACGGCAGGAATATGATAGTCATATTCTTACGCTGGCGTCACACAACAAATAAAATGGAAAAATATTATAATTGCCTAATTACGATAACATTTTTAATCGGAATAGAGTATTTGTAATTTTGTAAAGAAAGATCTACTTAAGCACTTTCATCTTTAAAATTGAGAAGTCTTTTTTATGTAAATGAATGACGTGATGAGCTAGTGGTTCGCCTGATGTTAAGCATCACGGCGCTGCCCATAACAGATTGCAGTATCACTCCGAACTCTAAATTAATATAGTTTTGCGTGACACTGCACTGCGCACGTCATCTAGAGACTTCACACAGTATAGTAATAAGATTTCTAGACTGTGTCTTTACTATTATACTACACAGTGAAAATAATAAAAGGCTTCTCTAGCAGCCCTCACGTGACATTTCTAATACATTTGTAACGCGCACAATAAAACTGCAAACTCCGCCCCTAGCACTAATAAGATGAAGCTAATACGACGCGATGTAATCTACTTAGGGTTGTCAACGCCACTTGTTCCACACATTTACTATAGGACAAGGTTGCCATAAATCCGTTATTTTCGCGGGTAGTGGACAATTAAGTTACTACTTCGGATTTGATTAATGCTAATTTGGTAGTCAGTCAAAACTTCTTAAAAACGCTTAAAGAGCTCCAGATTGTACTTATCGGGAAACAACGACGCTGGTAAAGTGTTCCATTGCCTAGAATCAAGGCAATGACTACCTATATCAATAGAATAGAGCCACTTATAGGTAAGAATAGCCGTCAATAGCACAATAAATGAATATGAATAACAATACGCTTATCGACTAGGGAAATAAACTAATGTAGAAATAGTTGTATAATGCAAGCGAATTATAAACTTTTCAAATAAAATATGAGCATCAAAGTAGAGCGATTCTACTCCGCAATAGAGACATTTCCACTTGGCAACCCTACCCGGGGCAATATTTATCACAATTATACAACTTCGCAGAGTTCGCCAACTCGTCCGAGCACAACTTTGTCGCGAGGATCGCCGTGACAGGATGTTTTTATTAAAGTTTAATTTGATGGGCCTGTAGCTTCAAACAGATGGGACGCAAAGTGCTCTTTATTTACGGTTGAGGAGGATTTTATTGTTAAACACTTACATGTGTATTTGTATAGAAAAGTCTGTGGCATCCTAGCTCCCAGACAGATGAATCGTTTTTGTTTTTTTTTATTTACTTTGCATATCAATCTGTAGATAAATGATATATAATTATTTTAACCGATGGGGAAGAAAGTTCTCGAGTAGCGACCACGAATCGGAAGACGCAGCGGAGGCCGGCCCCCCATTAAGTAGACCGACGACCTGGTGAAAGCCGCGGGGAGACGATGGATGTAGGAGGCGAGCAGCCGCTCAAGGTGGTGCTCTCGGGGGAGGCCTATGTTCAGCAGTGGACGTCTTCAGGCTGTTGATGATGATGATGATTTTAACACATGTACCTATTATGTGGCTATGACACAGGTTCTTTTTAAGTATTGGTTACATTAAGTAATGTAACGTAAGGCTTGCCCGTGTGGTGCCGGTTAGCGAATAGGGCCACCCCATCTCTTCCCATGGGTACCGTGAGAGTCTGCTAAGGGAATATCCAGGGAATGAGCAGCAGCATTTTCCTCGGTACATTAAAATCTTCTGCGATTACCAAGCCGCCTGCGAAGCGTGGTGATGGCAAATTCCCCCTATGATTTAAAAAAAATGATAAGCGTCCAAAGTGGCGTTTTATGGAGGAGGCCTATGCTCAGCAGTGGACGTCTTCCGGCTGATGATGATGATAATGAAAACTTACATTGTATATGTTACTCGATTAGACCGTATAAAAAAAAAGGCACTCAAAGTATTGGGATCAAATGGGACGGGGTGGAAATGAGAAAGATCCCAAATGATTTTATTCCTTTAGACAGCTTTGTTCGCTTTCAATTAAATAGAAAGGGGAGATCGTGTGAGCGTGTGACAGGAGAAACGAGGAGCTACCATCGCAGCCATCGATATAAAACAAAACCGAGATGAAGTATTTGAGCATTAGTACATGTTGCGCATCAAAGCCACATATTATAAATTTTTTCATTTATAAAGATATTATAGTTCTTAAAATTTTAGCAACCAGCGGGATTTGAACCCGCGCCTTCCAACTCACCGGATTAGACACCGGACGGTCATTTGATAGTATCGGAATTACTACTAATGAATAGATTACCTGTCTTAAACAGGTTCTATAGATGTCGCCACGACTGCTTAGTCGGTGAACACATAGTCCTTAAGATTTTCGCAGCCAGTGGTCATGCGACCATAGCTTAATTGGTAGAGCATCTAATCCGGTGAGTTGGAAGGCGCGGGTTCAAACCCCGCTGTGTTAGCGACGCATTTATTGTATGTTTTTATTTGTTTTCTTTTAATTATCAATAAAGGCAAGGAATGCGATCGCGGGCTTCTTGTGTGTAGCTAACGAGCCAGGGACAAGGGTAGATGCAAGGGGCGCGAGAGGGGTAGGCCGGCACTCGCAAACTTCACCACAACAGTTATCCGCCAACTATATACGCGCACCCACACGTCGCTCGCTCGCATTCCATCAATTTTGTTCTGGACATCTACCTATCTTCTTTCTTACTTTCACCCCATCCTCTACAAAACTGGTCTTCGAACCGAATACAGAATCATTTACCTATGTTTTCAACTCCGCCGCGGAAAATGGTGAACACGAGAAGTACGGTCAAAAAGCAGGAAGTAGAAAAACTTGCACAGTTGGGACTTGATCTGGAACAAGAACACAAAATGGAAGTTGCTAATCCAAAAGACAAGACGTGTAAAAGTGATGCTGATTTGCAAACAATTCAAAAAACCGTTTTCGATAAAACATTTGTAAATGTAAATGTGGGTAGCACCAGGACGACGAAGTCGGAAAATGTTCTGGAGTTTCCCTCGACATCAGCATTTCGAAAGGACATAGAAACATCGAAAACTGCTCCAAAACCGAAATCCAAGGCATCAGCTTCGTCTTCTGTGTTGGCCCGAAAAAAGAAGTTGGAGCTGGAAGCGGCACAAGCGAAGGCGCGTATTCAAATGGAGCTCATAGATAAAAAGCTAGAGGCGGATATGGCGGAGATAGATGAAAGATACAGTTCACGATCTGGAGGAAGTGAAGCTAGCATGCAGAGCAAAGTAGAAAAGTGGATAGATCGCAGTCAACAGGAGCTGAATGGGCAGCCCTGCCCACGAGATGGTAACAAGAAGGGCAAGGCGTGTCCTCCACTGCCACCAGTACCAGGTGATGACGGCCGCGAGGCTGATGTGAAAATGCTGGTGAGCGCGATTAAGGACCTGACCGCTGCGACTGCTTCTGCCGCTACTAAAGAATCTGACGCCAAAATGCTAAGCCGCTTATGTACGCCAAGAGACTTACCTTCGTTCTCTGGTGACCCTTTGGACTGGCTTCAATTTAAGCAGGCGTACCAAGAATCAACGCTAGTATGCAACTTCAACGAGAGAGAAAACCTGTGGAGACTCAGAAAATGTCTTCATGGACCAGCTAAAGAAGCAGTAACGTCTCTGTTGATCAGTGCCACGACGCCTGACGTAATTATGTCAACACTAGATCTTCAGTTTGGAAATCCTGACATAATCATAGCCAAGATTATACAGGACATCACTTCACTACAACCGTTATCAGAGCAATACCATCGGGACATTATACCGTTCTCTGTGAAAGTGAAGAACTATGTGGCTGCCGTACTCGCGATCGGTCAAAATGAGTACCTAAGTGCGATGAACTTAGTGTCAGTAATTTTATCTAAATTACCTACTATTCTCATCTCAAAGTGGGCTGACTTCAGCTACCCTTACTTCAACGAAGGCTGTAAGTCAAAACTCGTGATTTTATCCGAGTTCCTAGATGGAGAAGCTGTGAAGATATCACGGGCTGCAGTGAACTTAACTTACGCTCATAGTGAACTTTCTGTGAAACGTAAACACTATAACGTTCAAAATCGCGCGCAAACTGTACTCGTACAAAGTGACAATAACAACGACGATAAGTGCCGGTTTTGTCGTGTTTCAAATCATAAGCTACCAGACTGTAAAAAGTTCAAAAAGTCGCTGCGTAAAGATAGGTGGTTCTTTGTGAAACGAAATAGACTATGCTACAAGTGTTTAATATCAACGCATAATAAAGAGAACTGCACAGCACCCGCGTGTGATAATGATAACTGTGGACAGCCGCACCATCGTTTGTTGCACTACGCTAAGGACAATAATACGCAACGACAAGATAGTGTTAACTTAACGGAATTGCAGGACACTAACAGTGAGAACAGTGACGTGCAGGTTGAAACAGTTTCGCATATAAAAGTAAACAGTTCCCGTGTGTTATTAAAAACTGTGCCTATCAACATCCACGGACCTAACTGTATAGTGAGTTGTGTCGCGTTGCTTGATGACGGCTCGACTGTCTCATTGATAAGCGCTGCGCTGGCGGCGCGCGTAGGAGTGCACGGACAGAAACAAACTATGCGTGTGTGCGGTGCATGGGATTCGACCCATCTAGCGTGCGAAAGTGAAATTGTGGACTTGAACGTGTCAAATAAAGATGGAACTATGTTTACATTCCGAGCGCGCAGTGTTAATAAATTAGACTTACCAGTGCAAACCTTATCACCTAATTTCACGAACTTGAAGTGTTTACCTGAAATAAAAAAATACCTGTATGATAGACATGCTAAACCGGAACTGTTGATAGGTCAGGACAATTACCATTTGATGTTACCTTCGAAAATAATTAATGGTGCACCTGGGGAGTTGTACGCCACTCGTACTCCACTGGGTTGGTGTGTACACGGCTGTGTGCGCAGCTCGCCACGGGCTGCAGACGGGCGCACTGGTGCGCTGCATTCCACGCTGTTCATCTCTGAAGACACGAACCCGATGACGTCAGACAGCGACCGCGGACTTCACGACCTGCAAGAGGAAGTACGACGCTCCTTCACGATTGAGTCAATGGGTATCAGCTGCAAACCTCGACAAAATGCTGATGATGTACGAGCTATTGAGCACCTCGAGCGAACATCTTCTTTGGTTGACGGGAGATGGCACGTAGGACTACCGTGGAAAGATGTCAACTGCAAAATGCCTGATTCATATCCTAACGCTGAAAAGAGGCTGAGGGGTGTGATAAAGAAAATAAAAGCAGATGAAGGCTACTCCCTACGGTACAAAGATCGAATCGACCACCTGCTCCAAAATAACTACGCGACGGAGATCACCGACACTGAAACAACACCAAAGACATGGTACCTCCCGCATTTTGGAGTCGACAACACTAATAAAAAAAAGCTTCGTCTTGTATTTGATGCGGCTGCTAAAAGTGAAGGGTTATGTTTAAATGATTACCTCCTGACGGGTCCCGATCTACTGGTATCACTATTTGGCATAATGCTTCGATTTCGTGAATATAAAATTGCCATAACTGGGGATATACGAGACATGTTTTTGAGAGTAAAAATCATACCTGAAGATCAAAATGCATTAAGGTTCCTGTGGAGATCTACGCTCGATGACAAAATAAAAACCTACGCGATGACATCCCTAATCTTCGGAGCTAACTGTTCCCCATTCATAGCACAATTTGTTAAAAACAAAAACGCTCAACGCTATGAGTCATCAATGCCGGCCGCCGTGGAAGCTATATGCACCCAGCATTACATGGACGACTACATAGACAGTTTGGAAAGCGAAGATACGGCCATCAAACAGGCAATTGACATTGCGCACATTCATTCAAAAGGCGGTTTTGACATTAGAAACTGGACCTGTAACAATGAGGCCGTTATCGACAGCTTACCAAAAGAAAACTTAGGATCCACCGCTATAAAGTTCAAAATCGGGCAACAATATGACGGCGAGCGCACCCTTGGCCTAATCTGGTTTCCGGAAGAAGATACACTAGGCTTCGATTTATCGCTGAAAAGAATTCCTGAAAAAATAATTACTGGTGAAAGAAGACCTACTAAAAGAGAAATGCTTAGATTAATTATGTCTATCTTCGACGTTTATGGATTCCTGGCGCCATTTACCATAAAAGGAAAAATAATGCTACAAGAAACCTGGAAACTTAATCTCGGTTGGGACGAAATGATAACAGATAATGTGTTTACGAAATGGATGGAATGGCTGCAAATGCTAAAGCGCGTGAGTCACATACGTATGCCTAGATACTACAACACAGCAGCGGCGGGCGAGACGGGAGATGCACCAGCGGCGGTGAGTGTAGCTGCACTCAACAACGCGCAGTGGCCGCAAGCCACGCCCACTTCGTCTGGTCTCTGCGCGCAGGCAGGCGCTGGTTATAGCAACCTACAGCTACACATATTTTGCGACTCGTCGACACAAGCGATGTGCTCCGTAGCTTACTTACGCTGGAAAGATAATTATAACGGCCAGATAAAAGTTGCGTTTGTAGCGAGTAAATGTCGAGTCGCCCCAATAAAACATGTTTCTGTGCCCCGTTTGGAGCTGCAGGCCGCTGTCCTAGCTGCAAGACTATCAGAGACGATTATAAAAGAGCATAGAATTCCTATACATAAGACGTACTTCTGGTGTGACTCCTCTACAGTGCTGCACTGGATACGTAACAACACGCGTACCTATAAAGTGTACATAGCTCACCGTCTCGGCGAAATAGATGAACTAACACAAATAATTGACTGGCGTTACATACCTACAAAGCTGAACGTAGCCGACATTGCAACCAGAGAACACTGTGAGCTTTCAGTACTGGAGAATGAATGGTTCCGCGGCCCTGAATTTTTAAAAGGAGAAGAGAGCACCTGGCCTCGCGAATTACAGCCGCCGAACATATCAGACGTGGACCTGGAATGTGTGGCAACTCTTCACGTCATCACTGAAATCTTACCTGATGTACCGGATCCAGAGAGGTTTTCATCCTGGCTGCGCTTACTGAAAACAACATGTCGAGTGTTATCGTTTGTAGAAAAATGTAAAAAACTTACCGGCGTGATAGACGGTGATATGATGGTGAGAGCCGAGCGCCTGCTGATGAGATACTCACAAGCCCAGTCGTTCCCTGAAGACCTCGCCAACCTGAAACATAAAAATAGATTAGATAAAAGAAGTAAATTACTTACCTTTTCCCCGTTCCTGGACAAGTATGGAGTGCTCCGGGTCGGTGGCCGCATCAACGCCGCACCTGGAATATCACAAGAGGTGAAACAGCCGGTAATACTGGATGGCCGCCACCACGTCACGATGTTGATCGTCCGCCACTACCACATCAAGGCCGCCCATGGAAACCGGGAGATGGTTGTGAATGAGCTGAAACAAAAATTTTGGATAATTCGTATCAGACCTACAGTGAAAACAGTTACTTCAAAGTGCATGCTATGTCGCATCAAAAAAGCCATGCCAGCACCGCCCAGAATGGGTGACTTACCAGAGGCTCGCCTGGCCCATCACCAACGGCCTTTTACCTTCTGCGGCGTAGATTTGTTTGGGCCGATGGAAGTAGCTGTATGCAGACGGCGCGAAAAGCGATATGGTGTTATGTTTACTTGCCTTACTGTACGTGCAATTCACATAGAAATCGTTCACAAACTTACATCAGACTCCTTGATTATGGCTCTGCGACGGATGGCCGCCAGACGAGGCTGGCCGCAGCACCTTTACTCAGACAATGGCACAAACCTAAGAGGTGCAGATAATGAGCTGAGGAAGTCCATTCTGGAGCTAAATGAAGATGTGTTGAAGAGCGAGGCTGTCAACTATGGAACGACCTGGACTTTCATTCCCCCGGCCAGTCCACACTGGGGTGGGGCATGGGAGCGGCTAATCAGGAGTGTAAAGAACTCACTTTACTCCACGCTGAACGAACGTGCCCCAAGAGATGAGGTGCTCAGCACGCTGATGGCAGAAGTGGAACAGATGGTCAATAGCCGCCCCCTCACACACGTTACTGTGGAACCTGATACCAGCGAGTCATTAACACCCAATCATTTTCTTATTGGTACTTCTTCAAACTTGCCAGTGCTCGGAGAGTTTAGCGAATGCGACATGTACCTGCGCAAACAATGGCGAATGTCGCAAAACTTGGCCGATATATTCTGGAGGCGATGGGTGAAGGAAGTGCTACCGGAAATGAGGCTAAGAACTAAATGGTTGAGTGAAGAGAGACCCTTGCAAGTGGGAGATCTCGTCCTGATAGTGGACCCTGCCTCTCCTCGGAACGTGTGGCCCAAAGGCTTGATACACACTGTGATGCCTGGAAAAGATGGGCGCATCAGAGTTGTTGACGTCAAGACGCCAAGAGGGCTGCTTCGGCGAGCCGCGGCACGCGTCGCTCGAATTCCTACGGGGAATGAGTGCTGATGCACTGGGGTGGGGTGTGTTAGCGACGCATTTATTGTATGTTTTTATTTGTTTTCTTTTAATTATCAATAAAGGCAAGGAATGCGATCGCGGGCTTCTTGTGTGTAGCTAACGAGCCAGGGACAAGGGTAGATGCAAGGGGCGCGAGAGGGGTAGGCCGGCACTCGCAAACTTCACCACAACAGTTATCCGCCAACTATATACGCGCACCCACACGTCGCTCGCTCGCATTCCATCAATTTTGTTCTGGACATCTACCTATCTTCTTTCTTACTTTCACCCCATCCTCTACACCGCTGGTTACTAATATTTTAAGAACTTATAATATCTTTATAGAAATACTTGAAGTGTGGTTTACTTTACACTAAAAATCAATCCATGAACTTTTCATTTTTTGAACTCGGGATGACGGTGAAATTTATTCAAAGTCAAAGACAAATTGTTTATTGTGAAAAGACTATTTTTAGCACTTTTACAATTCAAAATGAGATTCATCGTCATCAACATACTGAAGACGTCCACTGCTGAACACAGGCCTCCCCCAGATAGCGCCGCTTTGAACGGCTGCTCGCCTCCTGTATCCATCGGCTCCCCGCAGCTTTCACCAGATCGTCGGTCCACCGAGTGAGGGGCCGGCCTACGCTACATCATCCGGTTCATGTTCACCACTCGAGAACCTTTTTGAAAACATTAAAGCTCCGAAAATAGAAGCAAAAATGTGTCGGAACACACTCATAGCGCCAATATATAAAACATCTCCTTTTTTGTACCTTATCACAAGGAAATGATCACATACGTTCTAATAAAGAGATCGAAAGACGCTATTCTCAGAAATCAGCGTCAATTCAGCGTCTCAAGAACATCTCAGGAAAGAATCCGTAGCGCAACCAATAAAATATTCAAAGGCACGGGATGGCAACCCTGAAGTTTTCCCTGTTCGGGCCATATTGGGGAAATTTCCCCGAGTTTCCGAAACACCTTTCTACTTGCTTACGTATAAATTTCATCTCGGGCCTTTTAAAGGCAAAGTTTTAGGCCGCATATTAATAATTTGAGAATTTTACATGTGTTTCAGGTAGACCGACGACGTCACACCACAGAGCAGTTGCACGAAATAGTACTTTTCTATATTGTGGCCGTTGGGTGCAAGATGCGAGCAGCCGCATGACGTGACGCTCTTTGTTCAACACCTATGTGTATTTTTTTTTTTATTAAGAAATTTTCAACTGACTTCAAAAGAAAGAGAAGATTCTCATTTAAGTTGCGTTGTTTTTTTAATATTTAGCTTCATATAATAGAATAGAATAGAATAATACTTTATTGCACACCAAAATAACTATACACAAAAGATACTACACAAGTAAGTACCTAACAAACAAAAATATTTCCAAAAGGTAGTACAATGGGCGGTCTTATCGCTTAAAGCGATCTCTTCCAGACAACCTTTGAATGGACAGAAATACAGATAAACTAGAGAGGCCAGAGGTGCACAGTAAATATCTACCACTTACGGAGTATGACACTAAATACTTACTTACTATCTATATAATCATAAATTACGAATATATACACATACATACTATAAATAGCATATACTTACATAAACTTACCTCAACGTTTATGATACATAGCATAAACTTACTTACTATTAAATAAATAAATATACTGACATAAGTATTACTCCGTCATTTATTAACCGAAGAAAATGTTCAAACTCACATTTTGTAATAGGCTTGCTATATTATATTTTGACCCTAGAGTAGGTATACATAAGCAAGCTATAGATAGAGCACGCTTACTACATATGAACTGTTGGCACCGATATGAACATCAGCGTCCTGTCAATCAGTACAAAACAATGAGATAGTGTTGTACTGTATACGATACGCGTTACGATAGTTTCTTTTGTTATAGTGTAATTTTATATGCGTAATGTAATGTAGTAGAACATCCGCTCACTGAATATTTTATTCAAATAATATGGATTAAATAGTTAAGTCATCATCAACACAGGCTTCCCCCAGAGCGCGCCACCTTGAGCGGCTGCTCGCCAACTGCATCCATCGGCTCCCTGCGGTTTTCAGCAGATCGTAGGTCCACAGAGTCCAGGGGGGCCGGCCTACGCTGCGTCTTTCGGTTCGTAGTCGCCACTCGAGAACCTTTCTTCCCCATCGGTTGTCAGATCTAGGAGCAATGTGGCCTGCCCATTGCCATTTCAACTTGCTAATTCTAAGAGCTACATCTATAGCATGTGCATGTACTAAGGATTATGAATAAAAAAAATTGTAATTGAATTTATAAATCTGACTTAATTACCATTCTTCATTACGTACCTACCTCATTCCACGGGCTTAATGAGATTAATTACTATTATATAAGCAAGATTAATTTGCTAATGAAATATAATAAACCTACACTAAAGTAGATAATTAAAGCTTTCGTCAGAAACATAGTGACATGTTGCTATGAACATTATATTGTAATAATTACTGAAATTAATAGTTAATTAGTTTTAATTAACTCGTCGGTGAACAATTACTCCATATACAAAACTGAAATTAACTTTTTCAATAATTAAAGAAAAATAGAAAAATGTACCTACCTCGCGGCGCACTCGAAGCTGAATCGTATTTTGATATAACTGATTTAACGCTTTGATAAAGTAGTAGAGAAATTCTAGGTCCAAAGTGAAAGGTTGTGCAAGGTAGGAGTAACCACTCCCTAGAGAGCCATGTGGCTCTCAACGTGAGAGTATTGAAATAAAACCTGCTCAACCTTCGAGTATCGGGGTGGAGTTACGACCCTGGAAAATAGGGATGAGATACTGTCATTTTCTTTTATTCTGGAGCCGAAATTGAAGCCCAATCCAAATGTAGTTCAACCTATAAGTTATCATTTCAAAGCAGGCTTTTTAACACATTCCTCCTTCACAGCGTTCATACATCATTTTGGGTCTTCCTGCATTCTAACTTGAGGAACAACGCTGGTAATTTAACTCGGTGTAATGTCTATATAAGTAATTATATTCCAATTTTTTTTTCAATCGCTATGACCGTATTTTTTCTTCAAATTAGGGGAGTGTGGCTGTGAAGCTGGGGCCGAGGTGTCAATTGCTGGTACATTGAACGAAGTGAGTGAAAGTCTCTGCTTCAACTTGGCAAAATTAAATCGAAGTTTAAATAGCGGTAATAGCGGTATATGTGCGCCTGAACTAGGTACGGTACAAGAGGAGGGGCGATATGCACCCATACAACACGCTAAGCTCTGGTAAGTTAGCCTATATCTCCTGCAAGTTAGCCAAATCAACGAAGCTAGCATGTCATGGGACCGGAAGTATATAATCGACTGCCAAAAAATGTCATAGAGGCGTTGAGCCTAAGTTGTTTTAAATTGCAGTTGAAGCGCTGGCTCATCGAGCAGACCTTCTTCCACTTCGATGAATGTAGAAGCATTAGGCCATATTAACTTTAGGTATTTATAATTGACATTAATAACTATTACGTGCTATTATTATTTAAATTCAATTTTTGAATGGACATTATTATGTTGTAATAATTTCGTAATTTTTATTATTTTTCACTTTATTTTATTTTATTTCGGTTTATTGTTCATTAATTTTTAACTCGCTTCTGCTAGTTACAAGATGACGTACCTACGAGTACGTATGTGTTTTACTTGACTTGTATTTTTTGTACCAAATAAATGATTATGATTATTATGATTAAATTTGAATATTATTAGTTACTAGTTGACCCGTCCCGGCTTCGCATGGGTTAATTAGTTTTACGCCTTAACCCTGCTTATGGGTAAGAGGGAAGCGAAAGGGAAAAAGATAGGGGAAAAGGATGAATGGAGCTTCGCCTGCCTCCCTTCTGTTGCCGTCCCATCCATTCATTCTTTTGCCTTATCTTTTTCCCTTTCGCTTCCATCTTCCCTTCGACAGGATGAGTATAAATGTGGGATCTGTGGAATGTATCCGGGCGAGGAAGTCAGAGATGAGTGTAGTCTGTATCCGAACGAATGAATGAGTGAAAGAGGTGGATGTGCGAGAGAGAAGAAAGACGAATGGACGATTACGAGTAAGGTTGCGGTGTTATTATTAAATATAAAATAAGAAGATAGAAGAAGGGAAAAATAAAAGAAGCATTCTCAAGACAAGCTGTTTTTTAATTTCTGCAAGAACCAATCCCACATAAATAAAAAATATAATACAAAAAAGTTACATACATGTTTCTTCCACCACACTTGGCTGTTTTAGAAAACAAAAAGTATTGTAAATGTTATTCTAAAGAGTTAGCTATAACCATACCATATTTTAGCGAAATCCGTTCAGTAGTATAGATGGGACTGGGTTTCCAATCATCGGCCTACCTAGCGGGTAGCCTAAACCGATTTTATTGCAAACCCGAACACTGCAACCGTTTCCCTCTCTACATACGAAACGGGATAACGTTGTGCAACTCCACTGTTCTATGATTGTGCTGAAAAGATGCTGAAATTGCGCTGGACCTTAGGTCCAGCGCAATTTTGCAGACGAAAAATATTCCGAAAAATATGCATACCGATTACCGACTTTGAAACAATTCGTCATAGATTTTTACACTCAAATACCAGTTTCATACCTTATTTAAGAAATAGGCAATGATTTTCTAAGACTCGTAAAATCTAATGTGTTGTAATTTCTTACCGGTTTTTAATATCTTTTATTATTCTATTTAATAAAATAGTGGACTTCCATACAAACTTTCTTCTCTTATTTTACATCTTCAAGGGTTAAATTTCCAAAAATCACAAAAGGTACCT
Source organism: Ennomos quercinarius (assembly GCA_910589525.2). Classification (NCBI taxonomy): domain Eukaryota; kingdom Metazoa; phylum Arthropoda; class Insecta; order Lepidoptera; family Geometridae; genus Ennomos; species Ennomos quercinarius. The sequence goes on from OU342496.1 coordinate 1,452,588, forward strand.
AGTGCCCAAATTTAGTTTTCCTGGCTTTGGTACAGTTTTGGCTATACGTGTGGGACAAATCCAGTCAATGGAATCGAACCCACACCCGGGTCATGAGCCAAACTGGGCTTAAGCACTAAGTCAAAATAATTAATATGACTGGGCGTATGTAACTAGACACACTAGTATCTAGTTAGTAGTCGCCTCCCCTACATTTTATCACTTTTGTTAATTTTCTGGTACAATCTACCGAATACCGTCTGCCAGTTTACGGTGGCCCTATTATGTCTCTTGTATTGGACACGGAGCTAAAAGGAAAAGTTGTAGAGAACCTGATCCTTGTTTAAATAGTAGTTACTACTGCTTATTCATATAGCTAGGGTACTATTTAATATAATTTAATTAAACTAAGTTCCAAAAGGAACACCGCGGGGTTTTTCTTTTATCTAATAATGAATTTCGATATTAGAATTCTATGTTGTCTACTTTCGTACATATGTCTAATTTAATCTACTAAACATTTTTCAAGCCAATTTGAGCTTTATTTTCATACACAAAACGAATCAACATCTAATGTAGAGTGTCTAATCTAATAAGTTAACCTAGAAACGAAATACAAGGTCGAAACGTTTTCAAAAATAGAAACACAATTATCCAGTTTACGATCAATAGCTACGCCGTAGAATATCGTATCGTAGGTTGTCTACAGCGCTACGCAATTCCTGCGCTACGCCAGACATAAATATATTATCCCCTATTTTCACTATAATTAGCGGTAATGCTCATAGTGAAGCTCAACTAGCCATTCTTATCTAATCGGTAAAGTTAAGCAACGTTCACTGCGGTCACTACTTGGATGGGTGGCCACGCTACAAAAAATGGAATTTATAACTTAGCGCCCATCATCATCATCATCATTATCATCATCAACAGCCTGAAGACGTCCACTGCTGATCATAAGCTTCCCCCAGAGCGCGCCACTTTGAGCGGCTGCTCGCCTCCTGCATCCATCAGCTTCCCACGGCTTTCACCAGCCGGGCTAGGATGCGCGCCGTGAGATAATTTTGTCGTCTCTTTATGTCGTGAAAAATAGAGATACGTCTTTATGTCTACCTGTGCTAACATGGCAGCGCAAGCAACTCATCTCGTTCTGTCAAATGAAGAGATAATGCAAATGTTTATCTATCTGTGGAACTTTTGTCGAGTTTTGTCGACAACCGCTAACATGCACACCATAGTCTGAGCTTTATTTGACACATTGGCGCGAGTATTATCTCGTCGTAATTTTTGAGGTCGAGATACGTAGAGAAGGCTTAATCCAAAGGCAAAGTGGTATTTTGATATACAGTAGTTACGTAAAAAAATCGAAATAAACAAGAGATCGTAAATATGGCGGTATCTCACATTACTGTTTCATTTTATAAAGGTATTTACCATAGACTTATAGGGCGAATTCTGTGGTATTTATCCTATCAATGAATGGCACAAATAATGGACAAAATCAGGAAGGGGGCAAACGGCGAACAGACCGTGTTGAAACTCACCTGTCACATGATTAAAATGTATAGGTATAAGGATCAAGCTCAAGCTAGATGCATGGGTAGAACTTTCAGGATTTTCATTACTGTGTAGGTACATACGTAGGTATAGGTATACCTACAATATACTATCTATTAAAAACGCTTATTTTATTTAGATCACATTTAATAGCTTATAAATTCTTATAGGTACATATTAAGGCTTCCGTCTTGTTTAACAATATTTTGGTATCAATTGTAGGTATTACAGTGTTCTAGATGAACAAATAAAGTAATAAACTAAGCAATATTGTTAGGTACTGATGTGGACGGGCTCCTTGTGGTGAACAATATTCCCCTGTGGTACTATTATATATTCTGTGCCAGCTGAAAACTGGATGTTGAGCCATAGTAATATATTGATAAACGTACTTTTATCTGCTTCCGTGTACTTATTCTGAAAAAATAGTGCAGCTAATTAAGTACAAGTTTTACATGCAACAATAGCATAATATTATGCCGTCTAGTATCCGACTGTAGTCTTGAATAGAAGGTTTGTACTTGTATCCAGCTAGTTACAAGTGTTCCTCATGCCTCATATGATGAAATAGGACTAATATTATATCATTACGATGGAAAAGGAATGTTCCGTTGTGACAAAAGAACTAACTCAATACTCGAGTGCAGGCAGACACACAGACCCGCTAGTCTCGATATTTAGGCTTAATCAAACTTTACTTACGTTTATATGCTTGCAATTAGTATTTTCAATCTAAATCCAAATTTTTAGAGAAAGTTACGAAAATTTTTTCACTGTTTTCATTTTACAACTGACGGATTCTGTCAAAGAGTATAATAATACTCTTTTACGAAAGACAGAAACAACTATATATAACTGTTTCTGTCTTTCGTCAAAGAGTATATTTTCAGTGTCAGTGTTAAGGTCGCGTTCATGTAAAAAACCGTAAAATTGAATGAACGAAACCTACGTTGCTACATTAAAATACAGTAGGAGTCATGAAAGGGCAATATTGGTTTGTCTACGCGACATAAAACGACAAACTTCTCTGTCGCGGCGTGCATGTTAGAGTAAACGAGAAACTTGTCTACATCGAGGAAATATGTCGTCTCGCGCGTGACATATCTCGCGGTGCGCATCCTAGCCCGGCTGATCGTCGGTCCACCAAGTGGGGGGCCGGCCTACGCTGTGTCTTGCGGTTCCTGCGGGGTGATCATGTAACTTTGATAGCAATGCAACAAAGGAAATTTCAATCCAAATTTGAAAATTTCCATAGTAACTCTGTACATAAGCTGCGTACTGCAACTGTCAAATCCATACATTTTTGTGTTTCTATCGGTTGCCAACAAGTTACATGATCGCCTAGCTGGTCGCCACTCGAGAACCTTTCTTCCCCATCGGTTGTCAGTTCTACGAGTGATGTGACCTGCCCATTGCCATTTCAACTTGCTAATTCTGAAAGCTTCCTCTTAGCGCTACCGTGCTTCAATTATATGCCGTCATCCGGGTTGTTGCTGTAAGGCAAGAAGTGTTAAGTACAGTCAAAACTTTTTACCCGTCGGCTTCTCGTACGTTTATTAAAGTTAAACTCATGTCAACTTAAAAATTACTGAACGCTCATTGGTTGAAGACAGCCGATAATCAACAGGCAACCAATGCGCGTTCCGTATTTTTAAGTTGACATGAGTTAAACTTTAACAAACGGACCAGAAGCCGCGGGGGTAAATTATATAAAATCTAGCCAAAGGCTTTAACCACTTGCCTACACGATAGCGAAGAATGGATTTGTGTATTCCATTATTTTCTTCTTAAATCCGATACGTATTAACTTTTTCACTTTATGAAAGCAATTCGTATTATCAGTCGAATTGAAGTCTATTTGCAGTCGTTCAAGCGATCTATACGCACAATAGAAGATCGTCGAAACCATTTGTTAAAACACCGTACTGTAATCTTCTTAGCAAACCGAAAATAAATCAAAAAGAAATATGGACAAAGCGCTTTTGCAGTCATCAATAATGTCTAGTATTTTCAGCGATTTATTACGCGGTGACGGCGCGAATCTTTCAGTCAGCTATATTTTGTAATATTAATTTTAAGACAAAACCTTTGGGGACTAGTTATTTTACATTTGAAGCAGTATTTTCACAGTTTTGTTATTTTAGGTTTTGGTAAGAGTCGTGCTGTAAAAAGATTTTGATCGCCTTATATTAAAATAAACCGATTTGAAGATTTAGGATTTATAAGATTCTAATCTTAAAATCCTTTTAAGAAAGATTTTTTTATGTTATTAATGAAATTTTAACTTATTCATAATATTAATCAGTCATATAAAACATGTGGCAATATTTATTGGAATATACCACATTGTGTGTGTAGTGAATTTTCTTTTTTTGTTTCTTACTTAGTTTACGAAAACTACAAGACATAAAGTAAAACTTAATCTTGGAATGATGAAGTTAGCGTTCGTACTTGTAACTAAAATTTACTAAAATAAGGTATACAATAAATACACCATATGAGCCAACGTCATCATACCTGTGTTAGTCCACTGCTGAACATAGGTCTCTTCGAATGCACGCCACTTAGCCCAATTGTCCAATTTTCGGCTAACCTCATCCAGCTACTGCCAGCCACTCGGCTTATATATCGTTGATCTACTTAGATGGATGGGCACCCTATACTACGCTTCTATTATACGAGCATACCAAATAGCTTAAACTTCTAAAATGAGCACACACAAAAGACAGGAAACGACGCCAGCGTCCATTCATAAACTGTACTCATATCACGTAACGTCTAAGCAAGGCTTTAATTAAGACGGCACCCTTTCAGCCAACTCTATTTAGAGCTCGGTCCCAAGCGCCTCTATACACATACTCTTACAGCAAATTTTTACACCCAACCTCCTTTCTCCGCTTTGCTTGTGACGTAACGTAACCGAACTCATTTGCCGAATGCATTTTTTTCTACAAATACTGGCCGCCTGGAAAAGCAACCACTCAGTTTAATGAAAAAAAACCAACCAGTTTTACTTTTTCGCTCGCAGTAACAAAATATGGAAATTCTCAATTACTGGTTGGAACTGAACGACCAGAATTAAAAGTAAATTAAGGTTTACTTTAACTGCCGTTTCTGAGTATAAACTATGTGCTCTTACGGCGCCTCGCTTAGTTCATGTTTTATTTAAATACTGCAACCACAGACCTAGAATATACAAAACTAGAAGTTGTGAAGTAGACTAAAGTAAAGGTATTATACGAGAAAATACTTCTTTTTTTTGTTATGCTATTAAATGACGTGACGAGCTAGTCATTCACCTGATGTTAAGCGACATGGCCGCCCATAACAGTTGCAGTGTCACTCGGAACTTTAAAAAAATAAAGTTTCGCGTCTACCTGCACTGCGCACGTCATCCTGAGACATCGCACAGTCTAGTAATCAGATTACTAGACTGAGTAATCAGATCATAAAGTCTCATTTGCCCAGTAATTTCACTAGCTACAATGCCCTTCAAACCGGAACACAGTAGTGCTTGCACACTACTGCTGGGCGGCAGAATAACTGGCAAAGCGGTGGTACCTACCTAGACTAACTTTGCAGAAAAGTCCTACCACCTAGTAAAACTATTAAGAGCCAGAATAATAAGAACTACTCAAGTGTTCAATTTGAGGTTTCAGTGATTATATCATTTTGTGGGCTTTGTATCACTTAAGTTTAGTTATAATTTGATAAATACTGTCTTGATAAATCATTCTCACGTGTAGATGGACTTGAAAGGAAGGCAAATGGGTTAGTATTATGGGTGGGAAGTGGACAGGTACGGGGTGTTAGCTTTCAATGTGGCTTCAGTGCACAACATTCGGTTGTGATTAGGCGCTCCTTCTCGTTTGTTGTAACTTGTATCCCCATGCTTTAAATCATTATTTATTCTATGCACATTTTTAAGCAAAGCTCGATACAGACTGACAGAATACTTGATTTTATTAAACACATAATGGTTTTTAACACGCAAGTGCTTGTACTGGGTAGAAACTGGACCCACAATAACTCAGAACCAACCGAGCTGTTGGAACCAGTCTACTGTAGCACACAGCATGGAAGCATTGAAAACCCATTATTTTATTTTGAGATGAATTATATAACAGTTTCTCAAGTCAGAACTCATTAAGAACTCAAAAGTTTAAGGCAAAAGCTATAATTAGAAATAAGAGAACGTATTACCAACTTTTAGGATTGGGCCCCTTTTGGAATAAAGACGCGCATGTACGCTTTGTTCAAGTAGGAATTAGTTTTAATTATTTACATGCACGTTTTTCTCTTTGTCTTTGCCCGCATCTTCACCGTTTTGGAGTAACTTTAATAGAAATTATGAATTATAATCATCAGCCTAAAAACAATAAAATTTACAAACTGTGGTTTTGAACAGGTATATTTTGACTGCCTCCGTGGTGTGGTGGTTGAGCAGGTCGGCTCAAAACCCGGACGCGGTGGACTCGATTCCCGCGACAGGATAAGTATTTGTGCACAGAAAAAAGCGCAAATACTTGTTCTGTATCTGGGTGTTGTGGGACCATGGTCCTCGTAGTTCCTGGGACACTAGATACAGGGAATCCTAGTTAGGGTCCAGGATCTATGTATGTGATCGTTGGTCGTTATTTTATTTATTTTTTTATAATACTTTTGTGCTGTTAGTTGTAGCTAGGTTACTTATACCCATACTAGAAAATCCTAGGGAAATAGCAACTGAGTAATTCTGGAGCAAGAACTTATATATAGCAGCCATGTTCTACAGTGTTTTATCCTCCAAGGAGTTTAATCACCATAACAAATATTACCATAAACAATGAGATTATTATGAAACTTTATTTCAATTTCGAGATCAAAGTATCTCAAATGGAATAATCGCTTGCAAACTCAATTCAATTTGTAAGCAAACAAAAACTGACCTTTGGCATAAAAAGAGAATAAAAAGTGAATTGAAAAAGAAATAATGTACCGGAACAAATGGCAAGGTATACTTTCACACTGGGATACTTTTCTTTTTGCAACAGCTTTGATAAGTGCTTTTTCTGCAATTACATTAAACACAACTTTTATCTTACATAATTTTGCGCGGTACATCTAATTTGGGAAGGATCAATTTTATTTATTAATCTTCTACGGATTACTGTACATTGAATCACTGTAAGCATTCATCAAAAAATTATTAACTTACAGAGATCCAAACTTTGCCTCTTTAAGAATATGCTCGCCAAGGTGTGGGCAAACTCAAAGGAAAGTTCCGACATTGTTTGAGCAATATTAATATTTCAATGCGAAAGTCCTCCTAAACAAACCGCGGGGCGAGTGCACCCACCGAGAGGAATTCATCATGTTTCCGAGTTTTTGTTGCAAAACAATAGAAGAAACATTTCAAATGGTCCCCCAGTGGGATTCAGTCACAGTACAAAATAGGCAGTACCTACGTAAAGTTATAAGATGAGGTAAAAAAGAGGTCTTACAACTCCGGCAGAGAATTTAGCCACTATTCGTTAATTCGTCTTTGAACTCTTTGACTCTTGTTCAACTGGTTCTTGACTCTATTATTCTGTGATAAGCAATTATTTATTAGCAGAGAAACAGAGATAGATATTTGTTATTAATAATACGTAAACTTTTGAAAAAAGCCTTATATATGTAAAAATAAAATACACAAATTCAATTCTGAGTCCTTTGAATCTGTTAAAATTGAATTCCTCCAATTAACTAAACTGTTTTCGTGATCGCAACTTATTACCTATGCAATTAAAATACTTAAACCATAATACAAAGCTCCATAATACAAATTAAATCAATAAAAAAAATTATCAATAATTCAGGAATTTTATAAACTTTTGAACCTGCCACCTTAAATGAGAGAGGCGGTAGAGCAATACAGAACTTTGCAGTAAAAGTTTTGCATGAAATTATTATTTATCGACTAAACTTTTCGATGAATATAACAGAAATAATGATTACCTTGCGTGAGTAAACTAAAACACGTAAATTTGAAATCACAAACCAGCACAAAATAATCCAAAGTTTGGTTACATTTGTCGGGTTTCATGCTGGCAGTGATGTGAACCCAAATGATTTTCTGTATGGAGTTCAAGTTTCAAATACCTACTAGTTATTTATCTACTTATTTTATTTATTTATTTTATTTGGCACACAAAACAGAATATAACCAAATGAAAGAACAAGCAGAAAAAAAATACATACATTTTGAGCTTGATTATATCCCAAAACATGTGTACACATCATGATTAACATAACTGTTATTAGAAAATTTAGTAAAAATAGTTAACTAAGTACATTGCTTATGGTATCGATTTAAATCTTGAATGCACTATAATCATTCAAAGTTCCGAAATATAATAGCTGAAACGTCTCTTTTAAATTTTGCTAGATTTTGGTCAAAAATGTCAATTGAGCTGTGGTGTTCCTTCAGGATGTCGTTATACTGCCGACACATTCTAACCAAAGGGTTGTAGAATGAAATATTATTAGTGAACACCTGAAGTGAGAAAATATTTAAATGAGGGTGACGAGCTCTAGGCTTAATATTGAAATTTACTTGCGAAAGCAGAAAAGGCGAGTCAACGGTAGAGTGTATAATTTTGAAAAGGCTAATGAAGTCAAAATATGTCCGTCGAGTTTTGAGAGATTACTATACTACTATTCAAATACTAATATTACATACGTTTTTAAATAGTCACTAACTGTTGATATCGTAGATCACGAAGAAAGCGAACGAGAAGGTGAGAACTACTGAGTGAGATGGCGGTATTAGACTTCGGCATGAACTGGTAAAGTCTTGACTCCACCTTCAAACGACACGAACTGGTCAAAGAGTGTATAACTGTTCTTGACTCCTTCTTCGATGATGGGCAGGTATTTACTATTTAGGTTAATTGTATAGTGTCTTCAGACAGATATGAGACAAGTGACATTCTACAATCGTGTTCGTTCAATAATCCAAAATGTTTTTATTTAGAAGATAAGTCATGTAAGCAAAAATATGGTACATCGAGCTACTTGTATCACTACTTATACTATGATGTAGCTAAAAGATCGGAGCAAGAAACCCTTTGAAAGAGCTCTCGGATATTTAGTAGTTTTATGAATAGTTAAACGTCCGAGAGAAAATGCAAAGTGAAACGGAAATTGTTTTTCGTTTCATCTATTCGAAAAGAGGTAAATCGTTCCTCGAGAAGTGCGAGCAAAATGGGTCATTTCCGCGCGTTTAATAACAGTGACACTATGACTTTTGAATTTGGAAAACTATTTAATTAAATGGTTTGCAATTCGCTTTGATAAAGTCCTGGCCGGTAATAAAAAGCGCATTGCTTGATAAATGTAGAAAAATACGTAAACTTTTTATATGTTTATTTATTACTTTTTATCAAAATATTACAGACAATTTTAATTTTATTCACACATCATCATCATCATCATCATCATCATCAGCCTGAAGACGTCCACTGCTGAACATAGGCCTCCCTCAAAGAGCGCCACTTTGAGCGGCTGCTTGCCTACAGCATCTATCGGCTCTCCGCGGTTCTGACCAGGTCTTCGGCCAACCTAGTGGGAAGCCGGCCTACGCTGCGTCTTCCGGTTCGTGGTCGACACTCAGGAACCTTTCTTCCCCATCGGTTGTCAGTTCTACGAGCGATATGGCCCGCCCACTGCCATTTCAACTTGCCAATTCTCAAAGCTATATCTGTGACTTTAGTTCTCTTGCCGATCTCCTCATTCCGGATCTTAACTCTCAAGGAAATTATGAGTTCTAGCAATGAAAGTGAAATATTAACACCTGAAATATTCGTCATTACGAAAAGCATCTCTTCAGGATGAAAATTTGAGTGTGCCAACACGGTATCAAAGTTATTTAACCTCGAGCGACCTACTTTGAATCCCATCGCAACGCTTAGGGTTCTGCTCTAGAATCCTTCACTTCGCTCTGGATTCAAATATTCGCTCTTGCCCTAAATACATTACATTGATCCCTTGTCCTCTACAATATTCGGCCAGGTAAAAATTTAAATATCAGAATGGTAGAAGCTGTTATTAAAGGCGGTTTTTACTTGCAGCATTATTGTTTATTCTACTTCGATTACTGTGGTGTTATCAGCTGGCCAAAATGGAAATATGTAGGGCCCACTTTCTTCTTGCTTTACGTTCTCTCTTCGTGAAACTTCATATTGTGCGGATTGATTTTTGCCCAGTCTCAAAATTCTCAAGCACTGCGTCAATAAATAAATAGTTGTAATACGTACAGAAAGATTACCCTGCAAATACATTTATATACCTAGCGACACTACGATGCTCAATCACCTCAATCATATTTCAATAAGTATAGGTAAAGACCACGTTGTCGTAGTGGATGTTACAACAAACTAGCACGGTCTGGCGCGTAGCTTGTGACGCAATCTATGACAGCTATCGCTGGCGTTACACCCGTACTATGTAAAAGTTAAAACAGCAGTAGCAAAGCATCAGCAGTATCAAAGCGACAGCAAACACTTAGCAATCAGTCGCAAGATGTCACTGGAAATCGTAAGTCCTGTTGCTCGCCTGTCGCTGAATACATTGTAGCCTTACTAGCAACAGACCAGCAATAGATGAAAACAAAACAATACACTTTTTCGTTCATCGATTGTCCGACAGGCGGTAATCTAGCGCTCGATCACTTTCTGCTCTGCTAAAGTGATGTGAGACTGCAATGATTGCGAAATTCACGGCTGTTGCAAACTTGTTCATCATCATCATCAACAGCCTGAAGACGTCCACTGCTGAACATAGGCCTCCCCCAGAGCACGCCACCTTGAGCGGCTGCTCGCCTCCTGCATCCATCGGCTCCCCGCGGCTTTCACCAGGTCGTCGGTCCACCGAGTGGGGGGCCGGCCTACGCTGCGTCTTCCGGTTCGTGGTCGCCACTCGAGAACCTTTCTTCCCCATCGGTTGTCAGTTCTACGAGCGATGTGGCCTGCCCATTGCCACTTCAACTTACTAACTCTAAGAGCTATATCGGTCACTTTAGTTCTCCTGCGGATCTCCTCGTTCCGGAGCTTATCTCGCAGGGAAACACCGAGCATAGCTCGCTCCATAGCTCGCTGCGCGACTTTGAGCTTACTAATGAGGCCAACAGTAAGAGACCATGTCTCAGTTCCATAAGTCATCACTGGCAACACACACTGATTGAAAACTTTCGTTTTCAGGCTCTGCGGTATTTTGGACGAAAAGATAGGACGAAGCTTCCCGAACGCTGCCCAGCCGAGTTGGATTCTTCGCGCCACCTCTTTGTCGAAGTTGGACCTACCTAATTGGACAATCTGTCCTAGGTAGACATACTTGTCGACAACTTCGAGAGTATCGTTCCCAACAATTACCGGTATAGGTGGAACATGAGCATTAGACATGATCTTTGTCTTGTCCATATTCATCTTAAGACCAACCTGCTGGGAGACTCTACTGAGGTCGTTGAGCATGGTGCTAAGGTCCTCGAGCGATTCCGCCATTATGACTATATCATCGGCAAAACGAAGGTTAGTGATGTACTCGCCATTTATGTTGATGCCAGATCTTTTCCACTCCAAGAGCTTGAAAACATCCTCCAATGCGTTTGTGAACAGTTTCGGAGAAATAACGTCTCCCTGTCTCACGCCTCTTTGTAATGGAATTTGTTCCGTACTCTGGTCCTGTAGTCGGACTGACATAGTGGCCTTACTGTACAAACACTTCAAAACTTCGATATACCTATAGTCAATTTGGCATCGCTGCAAGGACTGCAGCACCGCCCAAGTCTCGATTGAATCGAAGGCTTTCTCATAGTCCACAAACGCTAGGCATAACGGCCGATTATACTCTTCGGTCTTCTGTATAATCTGGCGCAGCGTATGGATGTGGTCTATGGTGCTAAAGCCTTTTCGGAAACCGGCTTGTTCGGGAGGCTGGAATTCATCAAACCTGCGTGCGAGACGATTCGTAATGACTCTCGAAAACAGCTTATACACATGACTCAAGAGCGAGATGGGCCTATAGTTCTTCAATAAGGTGTTATCGCCTTTTTTGAAGAAGAGCACCACCACGCTCTTGTGCCATGCCTCTGGCGTTATACCTTCAAGGATGACAGAATTAAATAACTTCTGGAGGACTAAAAGTACCGGTCTACCACCCGCTCTCAGAAGTTCGGTCGTAATTCCATCTTCACCTGGTGCCTTGTTGTTTTTAAGCTGTTTGAGGGCCATTCTAATCTCGTACAGGCTGACGTCCGGGATATCTTCGGTATAGTGTCGGACTAACTTGGCTCTGATGTCCTGAGCTGTGTTAGTAGCGGGCTTACGTGTCGAGGTGTATAACTGTCCATAGAAGTTCTCGATCTCTCTCAGAATCTCAGGCTTGGATGAAATGACGCTACCATTTTCGGTCTTCAGTTTTGTCATTTGGTGTTGCCCAATAGACGAATCCTTTGCGAACACTTTAGAGCCTTGGTTCCGCTCAATTGCGGCCTCAATACGTGAAGTACTAAGAGCACGCAAGTCGTGTCGCAAGGAACTCCAGATTCGTCTATTGAGTTCACCGTAGGCTGACATATCAACTGAAGACTGCAGCTTCATTTCGCTCCGGTCGGCCATTAGCTCAAGAGTTTTTTCTGAGAGCTTTTGAGTCTTCTTTCGGCGTTGGGTCTTAAAGAATTTCGATCCAACAGCTTGGACAGTTTCCACCAACCCGTCGTTTAGCTCGTCCACTGTGTTACAGTCGGCTAGGCACTGGAAGCGATTTTGGAGTTCCAGCTGAAAGCCTTCGGGGTTTTGGATTTGGACAGGATTTGGACGGAGCGTAGACTTCACCAGACGTGACCTTTCGAGCTTAACATTGATATTCAATGTGCCTCTAACAATACGGTGATCGCTACCGGTTTTCACCTTGCTGATCACAGAGACATCATCGAATATGTGCTTCTTGGTCGTCATGATGAAGTCTATCTCATTTTTAGTGGAACCGTCGGGACTTATCCACGTCCACTTCCTGGATGGCCGCTTCTCGTAGAAGGAGTTCATCATAAAGAGTCCCTCCTTCTCCATGAAGTCAGCCAGCCTCTGTCCTCGAGGGTTCCGCTGCCCGTATCCAAATGGCCCCACTCTCAGCTCATCGCTATTCCTTGTGCCCAACTTCGCATTGAAGTCTCCCATCACAACGGTGAAGTATGTTTCGGAAGTATGCATGGCTTCGGATATGTCCTCATACATAGCTTCTACTTCATCGTCTGAGTGTGCCGATGTCGGCGCGTATACCTGTATAACCTTCAACGAATACCGTTTGGTTATTCGGAGTACCAGGTACGCTACCCTGGCCGACACACTGTCGACTTTGACCACGTTGTTGACGAGAGACTTGCGGACGAGAAACCCGACACCCCCTTGGGAGAGTTGGTCTCCCTCCCGGTAGAAGAATAAGTTACCGGAATTTAGGATTATCGTGTCCTGTCCCTGTCTTCGGACTTCTGACAATCCCATTACATCCCAGCGTAACTTACCCATCTCCGCCTCTAGCTCGACCATCCTTTCGTCAGCCTTCAGTGTGCGCACGTTATGTGTTGCCAGGGCCAGGGGTCGTCGTTGGGGTTGGTAGCCGGGCGTCTGCCGGGGATTCTTCGCACCCCTTGCCCTGCCGTTACCGTGGCCGCTACCGTAGCCACGGGATAGCAGAGCTGCCGGGGACTGGGGGCCGTTTTTATTTGTGCTTGTCATTAGGGGGGGGGGGTTTGCCATAATCACCACGCTTGGCAGGCGGCTTGGTGATCGCAGTAGGTGAAGATTGATTGCCACCAAGACCGAGGGGAACGCTGCGACCCATTCCCTGGATATTCCCTTAGCCGCCTTCTACGGCACCCACGGGAAGAGATGGGGTGGTCCTATTCGTAACCGGGACCACACGGGACAAAAACTTGTTACGAGTTATGTAATTAACCAGCCGCCGTTACCGCAAAGATATGCCTGATGGAATCACAGATTAGAAAAAAATAATTGATGGAATATACCCGTAAAATGTATTGTTTGTTTTTTAAGTTATTATTGAATAAACATCTTATTTTGCATTCGTTTAATATATATAAAATCAACAATCGTTTAGGTTTGTATGATACAAAAACTCTATAAGCCTTTGTGTATACTTTTTCATTAAACACAGCATATATTTGAAAAGGACTCCCAATAAGATTCCAAAATTACTAGCAACATTTCAATTTCGTACAGAATACAAATATTTATCCAACATAATCAAACTTTTAAATAACATGGTCCCCAATTTCAGACTAAGTTTGGAGACAACATCTGAAACGCAGCTAGTACCTATAATATAATCCAAATGTGAATTTAGCAAGAGTAATTGGTATTATTATAGTAAGTATTTATGCCATCTCATCTATTTTTTTTTTGTATATCAGTCATCATAATTATTTAAAATTAGATAATTAAATTAGCCATCTAATGCACTATTCAAAATTATACTACGTATATCTATGTACACTAAGCCTAAGAAAACAAAATAAGTGAGTAATAAAAAGTTATAAATAAAAAACAGAATTTAGGTCACTATCTGCGGGTAGCGTGCCCAAAAAGCTGGCGACATTCCCTCGTTGAATTGCCAGGCTAATTCGTTGGCCGAGGTATGTGCCAGCCCTTTGGTCACGCGTCAGCTCGACTAAACGTCTGGACAGCTCCCTGACTAGAAGTCGTGCCTGTGGGCCCCAGGGACCCATTGTCTCAACCCCAAACGGAACAAATATGTAACCCTCACCTAGGGATTCATATTTCCTCCGTTTGAGGTTTTCTGCAGCTTCTGCCGCTGCGCATGCCGCTCGAGCTGAGTTGTTAATGTGGGAAGGCGCCAGTGTGTCAACGCAGGTAGCGTCCCACACTAGCGGCCTTCCACGACACCACGGAATTAACGTCATGTCGTCAGGCCTCTTACCATCGTCACGTGAAATACCGTTCGGCTCTAAGATAGCCGGCACGTTGACGGTGGCAAGGGCCCGACGAATGACGTCATTTAAAGCGGCATGGCGCGACAGACGTCCCGCACTGCGGCGGCAAGATAGGCCATGGTGGCCCAAACGGTCCACCTCACCCCCGCAGTGATAGAGATGCGGTTCTGTCCTGGAGATGCCCAGACGTAGGCCCACTGCAATAGAAAAACTTATAGTAAGTACTAGGTACCCAGTTTACAGAATAAAGGCACTTTTCCAATAAGAAATCCAATTCGAAACGTTAAAGCCCTATTCAAACCGGTGCGTTATTTGTACCGCTGTGGGTAGCGGTAAATTTTGTATTGAGGTTCCGCAGCTAGCGCGAAACTTAAGCGAATCTTCATACAAAATAGCCGGGCGGAATCCCGCGCGGTATACCGCTACCCACAGCGGTACGAATAACGCACCAATTTGAATAGAGCTTTAACGTTTCGAATTGGATATTTTACTGGCAAAGTGCCTTTATTCATTAAACTGGGTACATACTATTATAATAACAATTACTCTTACTAAAACTGTTACTAAAGATATTTAGATCACTGGGTCACTAGACTATCTCAAATATCAAAATAATGACCAAAAAGTAGCTTAAAGCAGAATGCTATCGTATTTTCATAATATTATGTATTATCGCCGTCGGCGACACAAAGAGAAGACAACCGAAAACAGATCGAAAACAGACATTCTCTTCAGATATATTAAAAGAACATTTATTATTATGTAGGGATGTTTAGGGCTTAAGTTTGAGGAAAATCTGAATGATATCAAATAACTTCTCCCCTAAGATCGTGTATTTTCTGAGATTCTACTATGAAAGGCGGGAGGCAATCCTCTCGGAATTTGATATAAGTTATGTAATATCAGTTTCCAGGATGTAATAGGTAGCTGATATACAAAGAAATGAAACGTTTTCTGGTTGTTTATGTTTTTAGGGTTCCGTACCCAAAGGGTAAAACGGACCCTAGTACTAAGGCTCCGCTGTCCTTCCGCCTGTCTGTCTGTCTATCTCTGTCTGTCTCTCTGTCCGTCTGTCACCAGGCTGTATGATTGTTAGACAGTTGCAATTTTCACAGATGATGTATTTCTGTTGCCGCTATAACAACAAATACTAAAAAACAGAATGAAATAAATATTTAAGGGGACTCCCATACAACAAATGTGATTTCACTCATTTTTATAGATAATGGTACGGAACCTTTCGTGCACGAGTCCAACTCGCACTTGACCGGTTATTTTTTTGCCTTTCAAACCAAAAACGCTGGACACAAATAGGCGGCATCATCGAGATCAGCATTGACTACTTTTTATGCCGAAAAAGATAAGATTTTCCGCTATTATATGGCTAAATTGCGAGTGACACCGCAGGCATACTCTAACAAGATAAGTATAAAGGCTATATTGTAATAACCAAGGTAGGTAAACGCAATCCAAAAGGTACGTTAATGAATTAATGTAGGCAGTATATGGACCGTGGCATAGACATCATAATAGTTAAATTTTATTGAAATTACTTCATTAATTTTAGCATCTATAGCCAGTATTAAATTACATATCTTGTGTGGTGTGTGTGTGGGGGTGTTGGGGTATGTGTGTGTGTGTGTGTGTGTGTGTTACATGTGTCAACAAATAATATTACTTATAAGTTTCTATGAATATTCATAGACTTATTATTATTATTCTTATTATATTATTCATAGTCTTCAACATACACCGCTACGACCGATTAGATAGGTAAATAGCAATATGTAAACAGCTCCGGAATGAGGAGATCCGCAGGAGAACTAAAGTGACCGATATATCTCTTAGAATTAGCAAGTTGAAATGGCAATGGGCAGGCCACATCGCTCGCAGAACTGACAACCGATGGGGAAGAAAGGTTCTCAAGTGGCGACCACGAACAACCGGGTGACGCAGGGTAGGCCAGCCCTCCACTCAGTGGACCGACGATCAGCTGGGTTAGCATAGACGGTAGGCAAAATTGTCTTTCCCCGTTTTACGTCACTTTCTTCATACTTGCTTGGAGTAAAACAGGGGAAAGACCGTTTTGTCTACCGGCCGTGCTAACCCTACTGGTGCAAGCCGTGGAGAGCCGATGTATGCAGGAGGCGAGCAGCCGCTCAAAGTGGCGCTCTGTGGGGGAGGCCTATGTTCAGCAGTGGACGTCTTCAGGCTGTTGATGATGATACATAGGTAAACAGTAATAGTATATTATGTACATGTCGTGTTTAAGAAGGTGCTAAAGATGGAGGTAATAGTTTTAAATGTTCCTAGAAAAATGCTGCTGCTTATTCCCTAGCTATTTCCTTAGACAGCTCTTCAAAACCCGCGGGAATAGATCGGGTAGTCCTATTCCCATTCCGCCGGGACCACATGGCACTTTATATTAGGCATATTACATCACTTTAATGGTCATCTAAAGCCCCTATTACACCACATTAACAAGTCCTGTTGACATCCTCAAATCAAAGTGTGCGGTAACCGGAGCCCACATCCGGACCCGGAGCCATTAGTCCGGCTCTCAGACCCTCGCCGGAAGTACGCTTTTTGATGAACTCTCTTGATCAACTGATGCAGATTTTCACACGTAAACTTGTTCGCAGGGTAAGTAGGATTTTTATGTTATAGATAGCAAGCATCATACGGCCCGATTAAGAAGCGATCAATGTAGCCTATGGACATTTCTAATAATACACGTACCACTAATGCGTTACCCTGGAAAATGGTTTTGATCCTCCCTTTGAAAAACAGCAAACTATTAGTGTTATGATTGTATTTAGAGTTACCTGAATAAGTTTAGTATCCGTAACTAAAAGGTTGTATTGTGCAAAACCATATCAAGAAATTTCCGTTTGCAGACTAAAATTATTTTCATCTACATCATCATCATCAACAGCCTGAAGACGTCCATTGCTGAACATAGGCCTCCCCCACGGAGCGCCACTTTGAGCGGCTGCTTGCCTCCTGCATCCATCGGCTCTCCGCGGTTTTCACCAGGTCGTCGGTCCACCGAGTGGGGGGGCCGGCTTACGCTGCGTCTTCCAGTACGTGGTTGCCACTCGAGAACTTTTCTTCTTCATCAGTCTGACGACCGATCCGACGGTTCTACAAGCAGTATCAGCCCATTGCCATTACAACTTGCTAATTCTAAGAGTAGGTATACCGGTCACTCAAAAAGTTGTTAAAGTTATTTTAAGGCCTGTGTATCTTTCTTTTTATACGCTCATTTATTACACCCAAATCTTGCCTATGGCCTCTCTCAGATGTTAATTGAATTTTTAGGACTCCGAAAACCAGAGCTCTTAGAGGTTATAAGATTACTTTGTTTTTGATCAATACATCCGTGAGCCAAAACCCTTTTTCTCAGAAACAGCGTTGAAATTCCAATTAAAAATGTTTTTATTTTACTAAACGGCGTAAGTAATTCAATTACATTAGCATAACACAAACTAAGATATAAGTACTTAATAACGAAAGCTCCTGGCGATAGTCAAATTTTAGGCTATCGGTCTGACGTGAAATTTCAGTAAAAGCATTTTAATTTCATGTAACATTATCCCTAATTTGTTTACAACGCCTACATCCCATTTAAACACGATAACGGCGTCAATAGCCGATGCTTTATGTATATTTTTTCGTGTAAACGGCTTCACACGCCAACTCGAGATACGTGCCGCGAATGCTCGACAAATATTCAAAGTTCGATGATGCTTGAAAAAACATTGTTTACTTCTCTGCTGGGACGACAAACTCAAATGGAAAATGTATATAAAATCTGCGCAAATATTTACAGTAATAGGAAATAATGGTACACGATGTTTTTTATACATGTATTATGTATATGTGCTTATATAGGTAAGGCCTTGGCGAGTCTTACCGTTTGTGAACCCTAGAAGTTGTAGTCTTTGAGACATTGGTATGTCCAATAGTTTCCATATCCCTCGCAGAACTAACAGCCGGTGGGGAAGAAAGGTTCTCGAGTGGCGACCACGAACCGAAAGACGCAACGTAGGCTGGCCCTCTTATTTTTATTTTAAATGGGGCGATAAAGGCTTGCACTGACGTCCCGCATGGGGTGTTTTATGCATTTACCCCACCTATTTACTCTCGCCACCCTAACTCCTTGAAGCAGCGAAGAATGGACTCCGTTATCCGCTTCTTCAAGCTTTTCTTCGCCGGCCCCTTCCTAGGTGGACCGACGACCGATACCACGGGGAGCCGATGGATGCAGGACGTAAGCACCCGCTTAAAGTGGCGCTCTATGGGGAGGCCTATATTCAGAAGTGGGCGTGGACGTCTTCAGGCATTGATGCTGATGATGAGTCTTGAATATATCACGTCTTGATCGGGATCAAGAAAATTTGGTGAGATGATCTCAGTAGGTAGATAAAGTTCTTCATCTCATGTGAGATTCTTTTTGATTTCATTCGCTCTCCTGAACACCTTCAATCTTTGACCTGAATTTAGCACTAAATATCAAATAGAAATCATCTGTGGAAAATTAAACCTCAATATTGTGGTCGTAAAGTGTTTATTTGTATGGCAAGCGAAATTGACTATTAGTCCGCGTTTTGGCTATAAATCTATTTTGTATCTTATATGGACCCATGTCAATGTAGCTATTGTAAGCGGGATTTATTATAAGGCTGTCAATTCAGCGGACAGTGTCTGTGCGCTACGACTGTCGTATACATATATGTATAGATAGATATGAACAACACCGGTTTTCTTTAGAAAATGTTTTTTCCAACATAAGGGCTGAATATGACGTTTTCGGAAATAATCGTGAGTTCTATACAAGTGGAATACAATTCGAAATGCTCTGAGTACAAATTTTAGAAGATGAGTAATGATTGTTAAAAGTTTAAACCTTAGTACTCCTGAAGTTAAGCGACTTGTAACTGGGACTGTTGTCCCAGAATCCAATCTTTATTAGCGACACTATCGAATGGTCTAATAATACAGGAAGGGTTTTTTTTTTCGGGTTTGATTCTGGCTAGGACTATTGATTTTTCCAAATCCATTGACACTCTTGATTGATCTAGAGTACTTTTCAATATTCCTCATAGTTTCGGATTTGGCCTACCACACTCACTTGAAAAAATCACCCGGTGTATATCGTCCACTTTAGAGTTGAGGCAGAAAATATCATCTATCGCCTTTCCACGGTCGCGAAGTCACTGCAGTTTGATTCAAGAAATTACATTTCGTTCAAATTGTTTAAATCTTTTGGAACACACGGCACACCTAAAACGAAGTGTCGAAATGTTCTAAAGAAGATTTTGACATTACAACCATTTTAAAGGAAACTTTTAGTACCTATTTTAGTCTGATTTTCTCTTTGGAGCTGCACTTTATGTTCAATGGGATATTGACACTATAAAAATCTCTGGGACAGATCCCTCCCCCCCTTTGATGAAAAAAACACAGTTACCTACTCGCTTTTAAAAACCTGTTATAAACTACATCACACATACATAATTAGGTATAGCTAATAAAAACATTAATAACATTCTATAATTAAGCTCTCGCGACCTAAGACAACACCATAAAATAATATAATTACACGTTTAGGATGACACAACGTGGGGCAAGCACTTGTATAAACGCTTTTGTGACGTTAATAATACACCTCGTTTAATCAAGTGAAATTGACGGTTTTGTTGAGAAATGCTAAATTATAATTCGCTCCACGTTTAAGTCCCACTCAGCCCTGCACCAATGAATTTTCAACTTATGTGTGGAGTTTGCACTAGTTCTTATAATCATCATGATCATCATCATCAACAGCCTGAAAACGACCACTGCTGAGCGTAGGCCTCCCCAGAGAGCGCCACTTCGAGTGGCGCCTCACCTCCTGCATCCATCGGCTCCCCGTGGTTTTCACCAGATCATCGGTCCACCTAGTGAGGGGCGCCGGCCTACGCAAAGTCTTCCGGTTCGTGGTCGCTACTCAAGAACCTTTTTTCCCCATCGGTTGTAGTTCTACGAGCGATGTGGCCTGCCCATTGCCATTTCAACTTGCTAATTCTAAGATCGCTCACTTTAGCTCTCCTGCGGATCTCGTCATTTCGGATCTTATCCCGCAGGGAAACACTGAGCATAGCTCTCTCCATCTCCACCGAGCATAGTTCGCAGATAACGAACATAAGGCACGGGCACGCTGTGAGGGCTTAGGTGAACTGTTGACCTGGTCAAAACCACGAAGAGCCGATGGATGTATGCCTAGCAGCTACTTAAAATGGCGCTCCCTGAGGGAGGCCTTTGTTCAGTAGTGGACATCTTCAGGCTAAAGATGATGACATGCCTGTGTTAAACTGCCTTATTAACACATGCCACCACCGCACCGTAAGCCGGCTACATCCGTGATAACAGGAGTATAATTAAGCTGACACGTATACCCCTGTTAATATTCAACGGATCAGATTCGTGACAGAACAATGGTGTGATGCCGTGACCGTGGGCGGGAACAATTAGTTTACATTGTCCTCAGTAATACAGTCCCATGTTATCTGTGCATAAGCGCGTATGTGCGAGTGTGGTTAATTTAGAACAAATATGTAGATATATTTACTGTAGATATATTTATTTACAAATACAAATTTCTTTGTTCAAACAATAAAGAAATTTGTATTTGTATTTTATTTATATAAAAAAAGTAACCAATATTTATGAGAATTCTTATATTCTTATACAAATAAATAATAACAAATACAAATTACAAATTCATTTACCAAAACTTGTGTTATTCCTAAATGAAGGCTTTTGTGTTTATTCCGAGCGTTGTGAAAGCAATTTATATAAAATATATAAAAGGGCAAAAGCTCAGCGAGAGGTATCTAGATTTGTTATTTGTTATTGTTGTTATGTTAGTGTTTCACAAATCTATTGTAATGTCTTTTTTATTTAACTGGTTCGGCGGTACGCGGCCCGTATTGACCAATATTATAATTTATGTATTATATGTATTGTATTATATTTATATATATTATATTTATTTAATTATTGAAATTTTTTACAGAATTAATACCTCATAGATAAGTAAAACCTTTGAATAATCCAAATAAAACTACATATTGATAAATCAATATTATGTTTTAGTACTAGTATAGCATTATATTATCTGTGGTTTTACAGCTCCGAGCGGCACTGCAACTGTTATGGATGGCCGTAACGATTAACATCAGGTGAATGACTAGCTCGTTACGTCATTCATTACCTTTTTAAAATCACACCAAACTAAATAGTAAACCCTATTCAAGTGTGCTCTTTAACAACCGGAAAAACCCTCAACAAACAAAGACACATTTGTGGCAGCAATGACCTACTTCCGGTGACCTACCACCAACTTCCAAAATGCCACTGTTTAAGACCACCCCATTAAACGCGTAAGCAGCATAAACCCAGTACAATGTAGCCCATAAAGATGCAGTAAAGCTTCTTAGATGGGGAGGTAATGGCATTTTAAATTACTCATAAACTGGGGGCACGTGGCTAATTGCTCATGACTTATATGGTTCTAATTTTAAACTGTTAAGATAAAAGATAGTAATAAGTAAGGAGGTGTTTTATTTAATCACATATGTGTTCTTTAAAATGAAACCTTTTATACATAAAATTCTTACGTACTCTCTAGAATTTCCTTTAATCTTCAAAACTTAGAACTGCATCAGTGAACTAACAGGCCAGTCATTATGGACCCTGTCGGGCACGCAAAATGAGAAGAAAGGAGGAAGAAAGATTAGTCGCTATGTATGAGCGCGGGCTGTAAAGACGAAGGAAAAGATACGTATTGGTGCGTTATTATTTGACTGGCCTGTTAGCTCAGTTGGTAGTAGCTCTGCCTTCTGAACTATAGGTTGTGGGTTCGATTCCTACCCAGGACAAACATTTATGTGATAAACATCGATGTTTTTTTTTATGCAATTGAATGGCGTGACGAGCTAGTCGTTCACCAGATGTTAAGCGACACGGCCACCCATAACAGTTGCAGTGTCACTCGGAACTTTAAAACAATAAAGTTTCGCGTGACACTGCACTGCGCACGTCATCCTGAGACATCACATAGTCTAGTAATCAGATTACTAGACTGAGTGATCAGATCATAAAGTCTCATTTGCCCAGTAATTTCACTAGCTACAATGCCCTTCAAACCGGAACACAGTAGTGCTTGCACACTACTGCTTGGCGGCAGAATAACTGGCAAAGCGGTGGTACCTACCTAGACGAACTTTGCAGGAAAGTCCTACCACCTAGTAAAGTCGATGTTTGTTCTGTGTCTGGGTGTTATATTGTATTCTATGTATGTATTTACAAACAAAAAGTATCTAAGTATTCTACCAGTTATCTGGTTCCCATAGCACAAGCTATGCTTAGTTTGGGGCTAGATGGCGCTGTGTGAAATGTCCACACATATTATATTATATTATTATATTATATTGTAATTTTATATTATTATATTATATTGTAATTTTAATTTGTCAATTTTACCACTATATAAAATATCTGCTTGTAACTATTGCTACCTGTACTTATTAAACGAAAAAGATAGAGACGTAAATTCGATCAGTAACATAATCATCCGGTTACTCCCCGCCTACTTGCATTCCCTCGCCGCTACTTAGTTGGAATCACTCGGCTCATTTAGCCCGCTAAGCGACGTTAAGCACCACAGGGGTAGGGATGACTCAGCACACCCTCCCCTGCTATGGGCTCTAGGGCGCATGTGACATGGCTCGACGGGGGTATGTTTAATAAAGTAAGTGGAGGATGACTCGGATTTTTAAATGTTACGTGGTGGTATTTTTTGTTGGTTCACGACCGTTGTGAGCACCCTTTTTGGTGGAAACAAAAGAAAATCGGGGCTCAATGGTTAACGTTTATAAGAAAAGAAAACCTTCCATCTTTAACATAATTTACCTATATGTAAGTATGCATACAATAATATTACCTTGAGTCCCTCGTACCATTCAAAGTTTATCTAAAACAGAGTATTTCTTATTTATTGTCAGTCTTCTTGTGATCGGTTCTGAGAAAAAGCCATTTATAATTTTACGTATGAAATTGAAATCAAACTTTGGTAATATGGAGGCAATTTAAAGCAATATAATATAATACAAACCGAAAACTACAAAATATACTCTGCTCTATTTTAATTTTTGCCGTCTTTGAAAATAAGTGAACATAACTAAAGCTATCGGTATTATTATTTAGTTTTTTTAATTAAGGTGACGGGTATAGCCAGATAAGCAGGTCCAAATCCGTTCAAAGAAACATCAACCTTGACGTCGTAGTCTTAAATATTAATTCAGTCGGCACTTCAGCGCGGCGTTTACGACAAAGACAACGCACGAAATGACTGATTTTGCCGGTTTTTAATTAATATCTACCCCCGTGTAAGCCCGCTACTAACACAGCTCAGGACATCAGAGCCAAGTTAGTCCGACACTATACCGAAGATATCCCGGACGTCAGCCTGTACGAGATTAGAATGGCCCTCAAACAGCTTAAAAACAACAAGGCACCAGGTGAAGATGGAATTACGACCGAACTTCTGAGAGCGGGTGGTAGACCGGTACTTTTAGTCCTCCAGAAGTTATTTAATTCTGTCATCCTTGAAGGTATAACGCCAGAGGCATGGCACAAGAGCGTGGTGGTGCTCTTCTTCAAAAAAGGCGATAACACCTTATTGAAGAACTATAGGCCCATCTCGCTCTTGAGTCATGTGTATAAGCTGTTTTCGAGAGTCATTACGAATCGTCTCGCACGCAGGTTTGATGAATTCCAGCCTCCCGAACAAGCCGGTTTCCGAAAAGGGTTTAGCACCATAGACCACATCCATACGCTGCGCCAGATTATACAGAAGACCGAAGAGTATAATCGGCCGTTATGCCTAGCGTTTGTGGACTATGAGAAAGCCTTCGATTCAATCGAGACTTGGGCGGTGCTGCAGTCTTTGCAGCGATGCCAAATTGACTATAGGTATATCGAAGTTTTGAAGTGTTTGTACAGTAAGGCCACTATGTCAGTCCGACTACAGGACCAGAGTACGGAACAAATTCCATTGCAAAGAGGCGTGAGACAGGGAGACGTTATTTCTCCGAAACTGTTCACAAACGCATTGGAGGATGTTTTCAAGCTCTTGGAGTGGAAAAGATCTGGCATCAACATAAATGGCGAGTACATCACTAACCTTCGTTTTGCCGATGATATAGTCATAATGGCGGAATCGCTCGAGGACCTTAGCACCATGCTCAACGACCTCAGTAGAGTCTCCCAGCAGGTTGGTCTTAAGATGAATATGGACAAGACAAAGATCATGTCTAATGCTCATGTTCCACCTATACCGGTAATTGTTGGGAACGATACTCTCGAAGTTGTCGACAAGTATGTCTACCTAGGACAGATTGTCCAATTAGGTAGGTCCAACTTCGACAAAGAGGTGGCGCGAAGAATCCAACTCGGCTGGGCAGCGTTCGGGAAGCTTCGTCCTATCTTTTCGTCCAAAATACCGCAGAGCCTGAAAACGAAAGTTTTCAATCAGTGTGTGTTGCCAGTGATGACTTATGGAACTGAGACATGGTTTCTTACTGTTGGCCTCATTAGTAAGCTCAAAGTCGCGCAGCGAGCTATGGAGCGAGCTATGCTCGGTGTTTCCCTGCGAGATAAGCTCCGGAACGAGGAGATCCGCAGGAGAACTAAAGTGACCGATATAGCTCTTAGAGTTAGTAAGTTGAAGTGGCAATGGGCAGGCCACATCGCTCGTAGAACTGACAACCGATGGGGAAGAAAGGTTCTCGAGTGGCGACCACGAACCGGAAGACGCAGCGTAGGCCGGCCCCCCACTCGGTGGACCGACGACCTGGTGAAAGCCGCGGGGAGCCGATGGATGCAGGAGGCGAGCAGCCGCTCAAGGTGGCGTGCTCTGGGGGAGGCCTATGTTCAGCAGTGGACGTCTTCAGGCTGTTGATGATGATGATGAATTAATATCTATTGTTATATAGTATTTTTCAAAGTTTTTAAGTCATCGCGACATCTGAATGTTTGTTGGGGATACACTAATTTATCTTTATAAAAATATATTCGGTAGAAACTCAGTAAAATGGGAACATTCAAATTTTTTGAGGGAGGTTTGCGATTTTTTTCTATTATAAATCTTGTATTTGCGGTTATCATAAACGACTGAATGAAATGGATTACATGATAATTATATTAAATTCAAAGCTCCACATGTTCTAATTACACCAGGAAACGCGCCAAAAAACAAAGAGGTAGGTATATGTACTAATACGTACTAGAGAAGCTATTCGAAGCACGAATAGTTGCCATTTTTGGTATAATTAAACTAAAATCCACTACAGCGCTTTACGAGATTAAATCGTCTAACCAACGATCCCAACACGCAGCGCTAGTGCAATGACATATTCGGATCATAATTTTTACTGCTATCCGCTGCTGCACGTGCAGTCGCTTTGAGTGCCGAGCATCGTATGAGCGAGAAGATGCTGGCATATTTGCAGTGGTTGACAGTGCAAGTTAGAGATGTGCTGTCTAGTGTATACATAGAAGAAGTCTTTGCCAAAAAACACCTTGTTTGGTCTACCCGCCGCCATAAAAAAATGCCGCAAAATATGTGTTCTGCTTAACTGACCATCTGTAGGGTAAGCACAAAATATTCCGCTGTGAGGATAGCACAACGTTGGTTCAAGCATTTCCAGTCCGGAAATTTTTAACTACAAACATGGAGCTTGTTTATATTATTATCATTTTTTATTCTATAGAGCTCTCGAAGAAACTTTTTCCCTGACCTAATGTCATTACGGTCACTGGACTTACTTCTGATTACAAGTTTACAATAGTATTAAATTAACCAGAGACAGGAAAGAGACAATTGATCGAACGAGGACACCGATACGGTTCGGGGTGGCGCGTGGCGGTACGAAGTAACCTCTGCTATTGTATAAAATCTAGACTGTGCTACCTAAATCAGCACGCCGCGCGTCGTCCCTTAGAAACATACACTAGCACTAAGACAAATTTCAACCCTGTTACATTAGCATAACGTTTATTTCAGACTATTCTCCCGTCCCGTAACGTAGATAAACTACGCCCATGGTCACACTGATACACTCCAACGATAGACAAGTTGACATATGATATTGCTCAATGAAACCAAAGGTTAGGGAGGTTAACATGAAAGGGTAATGTTGAGACTAAAAGGATAGAGTAGTCGGCGCACGTTACAATTAAAAGTGAAGCCAGAATAGTTATAAGTAGGTCTTAACAAAATGTGTATTGTTCAAAAAGGATCAACGGAACAGGGTTGACAAACGTTTTTTTTTTCTTATCACCGTGAAATGTTGGCGAACTTTAATCTATCTAACTTAAAATAAAAATTTCTGGTTACGAGATAGCAACAAAAGTGATTTTACTTAAGATTTGTAGCCAGCCCTGGGCCAGTTGTGCTTTAAGAAACTGGAAGCATATTGACGTTCGTGTTTTTTTCCCTTTACATTAAAATTAATCGGAATTCTGACGATATTTACTCAAAAAGAGCCATTTTATGCAGTCGTTGTTGTGGCACGAAATAATACCTTACCTTAATAATAACTGAGTCTCACTGCTCAAGGAAAGTGCCAGCGGCTATTTTGCTATTTATCCCAAATCTAACTTTGTATTTTTTACTTTGGATGGCTTTACTTTCTTATTCTCAGCGCACCGTCTAAACATTATTTGGTCTATGAGTATAATGCTATGTCTGCGCTTGAAAGATGAATTCAATCAAAGTCAATTGAAATGAAACCCTGTGCGATAGGTGGCTGGTGGCAGGTGGCAGGTGCAATAGATTTGAAGATATTGCTCATACAAAGTGGAGGTAGATTTTATTCTGTCAATTTAAACAATATTTTCAAGATGGTGTAGTAAAAAGATGGTAAAGTTTTATGAAAGTTGAAACTACGAAGGTTTATAGAAAGTATTTTTGTAGTCAAGTGACCTTGCATGTTATGTTCGGAATTTGCACTCGCTTTTACTTAACATCATTGTCATCATCAACAGCCTGAAGACGTCCACTGCTGACAATAGGCCTCCCCCAGTGCGCGCCACCTTGAGCGGCTGCTCGCCTCCTGCATCCATCGGCTCCCCGCGGCATTCACCACTTCTTCTTTCGCTTTTACTACCTTGAAGGAAAACATCGTGAGGAAACCGGCATATTCAAGTGTTACAAAATTCGAGAACATGTGTCATCCACCAACCCACACTTGGCCGGCGTAGACCACGCTGGCCAAGCATGGTGGACACTCTCTCACTGTGAGACATGGTCCATGCCCCAATAGTAGGAACGTTTTGGGCAGATGACGCAAGGTATAATATCTACATATGCAGTATAGTGTAGCGCTCATACAGCGAAGCACGACTAGCCGTTTCTAACTGATCGGTAAAGTTAAGCAACGTTCGCTGCGGTCACTTCTCAGATGGGTGACCGCTACAGCAAAAAGTGGTATTTACAACTGAACGCTACCGTGCTTCGGAGGGCACGTTAAGCTGTCGGTCCCGGCTGTTGTCGTAAGACAATAGTCGTTAAGCCAACCCGGAAGCCTTTGGGCGGCCTGAAAATTTTGACACCAGCTGCTAGCACGGACGGTAGACATAATTGTCTTTCCCCTTTTTATGTCACTATCTTCATACCTGCCTGGTTAGCACGGGCTGTAGACAAAATTGTCTTTCCCCTGTTTTACTCCACTTGACAAGTAAACACTATGAAGAAAGTGACACAAAACAGGGAAAGACAATTTTGTCTACCGTCCGTGCTATCCGGGCAGCTTACTTGTCAAGTGGAGTAAAGCAGGGGAAAGACAATTTGTCTACCATCTGTGCTAGGGCAGCAGGGCTGACCACTTGCCTACACAAGAAGAAGAAGAAGATGCAGTATAGTACTTCATCAACAGGTGTTCCCATTTCCGATACTAAACTAGAACCATACCGATTGCGGCCAAGTTGTATCGAGTTTAATGGGTGGCTACAACGGATGGCTGGCATTTAATCTGCGGCGGAGATCGGGACCGACGGATCGGGTTACAAGTTATTGCAAATTGGAGTCTGTGACCAAGTCTTCGCTTTAATTTATGTGGGATTGGTTTGATTGGATCTTGCAATTTAGCAAAATTTTGGCGGATTATGCTATCCTATCCTACTAATATTATAAATGCAAAAGTTTGTGTTAATGTTTGTTACCATTAATCTCCGTTACTACAGTACTGCATCAATTTTAATGAAATTCAGAATTTATATAGCTTAGGTATACGCTGGATTGACACATAAGATACTTTTTGTCCGCAAAAAAGTGAAATCGCGGGGCGCAACTAGTTTATAATATAATAAATCTTGTGTATGTTTGTGTGAATGTTTGTTACCATTAATCTCCATAACTACTGAACCAATTTCGATGAAATTTGGAATGCAGATAGCTTATGCGCTGGTTTAACACATAGGATACTTTTTTTCGCGGTGAAAATCGCGGGGCGTAATTAGTAATTAATAAGTGTACGAGTTTTAATGGAGAAAGTAGGACCCTAACTAACCATTGCTGGCGTAGTGGGTGATGGATGGCGCATGTGTGATCTTCGAACTTTATTATTATTGACATGCTATAATATTTCCCTTCACCGCTGTAAGAGAGAGTGCCTTTTCCGATCATAACTTGAAGATCGATGGTGCGGGAATGAACCATTGAAAGTCGTTACCGCACTCTGCCAGTGAGTTTACTTTCGTAAAGGGCTGAAATACTATTAGGGTAACGCAAAAACCCTGTTTTGTTTTACACATAAAACCAAGAAACACATAAGTAGAACACGATTTTATTCTTTTATCAACTGTGTGCGTGGAGAGAATATTTTAGTATCTTCCATCTAAAAATTCCGAAAACATAATTATAATTACGAGTGTTTAAGTACATCTCTTTGACCTTTTGATAAATCGGGTATCTTATATCTATTATATATTGTGTAAATTTCTCTGCCTACGTCTCTTCAAAGACTTTTTCTGCGTAGAAAAGCTGTAAAGGACGAAGTTCTGTTTCGCCAGGACAATACACGTTTGAACGTAATTTTCTAAATTGGCTGGGAGTTGTATGTTACTATTGTTCTTAAGGCTTTGTTACGAAGCTATGTTATTTAGGTTAGTAGCTGAATGGTAGGTATATATGCGGTTTTTACTCTACGCGTCTGCAGTAGGTTTACATTTCCATAACTTTTCTGGCGTTTTGCAATTATCCAATACAGAGTCGAAGCGCAACAAACGAAATATCGATTTGAAACTTAACAACGTAGTACACATATTTTTTCTGAAATAAAAAAGTCGTAATTCGCGCGTCTGAACACGACCAACGCTGATTGGAACTTCGCTTTAATTGTGAAGAATTGGAAGCTTCTATGCGCTTCGACTCTGCGCTAGTATGAATTGGTCAATCACTAAAGTTTTATACATAGAAAGAATCTATTTTCCAGCGTAAGTCGATCAATAATGCTTATATTACGTTACTAAGGATAACACAAAAATCCCAAGATATCCCCAACTACAAATCAATAAAACTATCGCAAAAGGTCATTCCATCCCACGGGAAGCTTTCATCTAAGTTACCTAACTTGTCCTAAAATTCCTCGGTTTCCAGGGCTTGCTCCGATCGCTGAGTCCCGAGTAACATCCTGGGAACGGTCCCAGGGCAATACCCCGGGACCTTTAGTACGTCTCTAGCGGAATCCAACACTTGTAATTGAAGCCCCTCAATAACTTTAGAAGAAGCACTCGCTCCAACTTTGTAATTTTAATTCTTCAATCTTATCTTATCTTCAATCTTAGATGGTTCTGGAATGCTTTTAAGCAAAGTTCCTGAAGTATCTCATAATTTATTGCTGCGAAAATGAATTATGTCGTGTTTAAAATATTAATGTGCCAATGTTTGAAACTAAGCTTTCCATATAAGATTTTAAATTTCCATGGTCATTATCATTACTAATTTACCATGTAAACGCACTAGTAGTAATTTACTGGTGCGATGCGTAGTAAACGTGTACGAAGGAGGGTAGACCGCTAACTTGGCCCATAACTTATTATGATCTACCCGCAAGATCTTCAGTTCGTCCGTGATCATGGTGCTTGCATCAGTACCGAAATATTGGCAATTCGAAACAAATAAATTACATAGTAAATATCCCGTTAATACACAATATTTTAATAAGCTTTCCATAATTACACTGCCTCTGCTGAAATTAGCAAGTTAAGTTTTCATTTCTTGTTAAATGTAAGAAGCTTAATATGGATGGGTAGACTAAAGGCTTTTGAAACGCAAATCAAATATTATAAATCTGCAGCGTAGACTTTCGAGAAATTCTCTGAAATGTATTTCGAAGCACTGATCTTTGAAGCAGAAAATTGGCCGGAAGCGCTACCAACCGCTCGGGGACGGACGAAATGTATGACAAGAATTGATTTCTCAATCCGTGGAATTGTCAAAACCTCGTCAATAAGAGGCGAGTCGAAAGGCCCATCTCACAGTGATTTATGATGTTAATCAGGAGAAATATGGATCAAGGTCAGTAATCGGTTAACGCTGAGCAAGGAACATTAACGTCAAAATCAGAAGTGGGGTAGCGAGAGATTAATTTATTTAATTTAACGAAGGTCAACCGATGAAACTTAGCTTAGGTTTAGGTGATGAATTGGTTAAGGATAAGAGATTCTGTGCAGGTGTTCATTACATAATTGGCTTTGTACCAAAAATCTATGTAGCCAGCACAATAATCGTGTTGTTGTTGATTGTATGGGTTGGATTTCGTTCAGTTGTGTTGTGGTTCTTGTGTTGTATTGTTGTTGTATTGTGTTGTCGTTGTTTGTATCTACTTATCTAGCATGCTACCTACACCTTCGATCGCATCGACACTTCCCATCAGCTGGGTGTTTTCAAACACTACAAAGATTTGAGCTATAAATATACTTATAACACCTATACTTAAACACTCTACTTGGAGAATTTCACTACAATCTATTTCAATACAAACCAACCAAGTCATTGAAGTGAACAAGAGTCTGGCACAGTTATTCTTGTGAACAGAACTATACGTAGAAGTCGTAGAATAACGCGAACGTGGTAAAGTGGTCACGTAGTGCTAGGTCGATCACGTCCGACGTACGAGTAAACTACGGCCCTCGTATATCGTGCGGATACATTGTAAATACAATGTTTGATACTGGTTTATGTGAGGATATTACAGATACATTGTGCAGATGTGGTTTGTGTGAATAAGATGACATGAAGTGACAGGGCTTAGTATATTTCTAATTCTAAATGGAGATGATAAATCTGCACTGTCGTCCCACATGGGGTGTTTTGCGCATTTACCCGTGCCAACACAGCCATCCAAACTTCTTCAAATAGCGGAGAACGGGTTTGGGTCGCTAGCACAGCTGTTCCAGTTATAATGATCATCGTCACCATTGACGATAATGGCAAAGCATCAGGCGATGCAAGAATGGGAAAGTCAGAGCATGGGTATTATGGTACCTTCTATAATTGTACAGTAGTAATACAGTAGGTTCTTAAGGTACCCCCTTCTATTTCTCTCTCTTCTACCGTTTTTTGACAACTTGTATCAGCGGTTTTATATTTTTGCCACGCGCTCTGGAATTTTATTGTATTTTTATCTCCCGCCAGCACTCTCACCTGAGCAAGCAGTTTAGAAGCTTTAGTGAACGTCATTGTATTATAATCAGTCGCTGCCATATTCATCCTTTCATTCTATTTGTCTCCTACCACCTCCCAGGTTTATGTGTCTGAAAACGTAAGTGAATGTAAACTGCACATAATACCGTACCGTATGTGTCACTGAAAGTAAATATTTGTTTATAAAACGAAACTCTTTAATAAAAATAGACAAGTTATTTTTGTACTTTGTTTTCGTTACATTTAAGTAATTTGAGGTACGACAATCACCTTACGAACCATAATAATAAAGCCAGACCAGCCAGTGATGGCAATCGCTAAAAAATTATGACTATCCCTGTGGATTACGCAAATTTTTTTTTTTTTTTTTTTTTGAACAGGCTAATGCTGTTGGTCTCTACCGACCTTTACAGCGTCACCGGGCGGGAGGGCAGGCGCTTAAGGCGCCCAACCGTCAAAAGTGGGAGGCAACTAGCACAAGGGCACCCCTGGGGTGCGAGCCTCGGCTTGGGCCGTTGCCGGGATAAGAGGATCGAGAAGGCTACGTCCACTGGAAGAGTGGACCCTATGGAAAGTGTGGATTACGCAAAGTGCACTCACCTACATATGAGAAAGACGGACCACAATAATTCACTGCACGTGCTTTTCATTAACAACCATAAAAAAGTTTTAGGTTATTAATATTATTGGAGTATGATAAATAAGCTTTTTGAAGTAATTACCTATTATTATCCTATCTAATTCGGTTTTCGAGTCTAGCCCGGACATTTGGGAGGCATTGGTGGGGCCAAAGCTAACACGATCCAAGAGGCCCTGTTGAAAAATCAAATATAACTGACAAGGCATGGTATGGCATATTATAAACTATTTTGCATATACATATACAGGTTAGAAATAAACCAGGGCTAACAATAGCCCTGGTTTATTTTCACCACAAGGTGAACTTATTGTGGAATATGACGTTTATGGAATGAGAAAACGGCACCTGCCAATTTTGTCTCATAGCAAAATGTTTGAGGCAGAATAGAATAGAATAGAATAGAAGAATGCTTTATTGTACACCAAAACATACACAAAGATACATGACAATATGAATTATTTGACAAAAGGTAGTACAATGGGCGGTCTTATCGCTTAAAGCGATCTCTTCCAGACAACCTTTGGATGCACAGAAACAGATTATGAATTAGGGAGGCTGGCGATGTACAGTAAATACAAAATTAGATATGAATACTAAATCCTAAAACTACTAAAATACATATAATACGACATACATACATAAACATACACACTACATTAATAATATAATATTATAATACCATTATACATACATACTATCACAGATATAGGTACCTACATATACGTATATCTACATATAAATATAACTAAATTTGTAAACATAAGTACTTTTAATTAAAAATAATACTAGCTCAGATTGGATAAGTAATGTGTCTTCACCATAGTCTTGAAAACTGACAATGACTTTGCTTGCCTGATAGGCACTGGGAGCTCATTCCAGAGCATGACGGCTTGCACAGAAAAAGATTTGTGGTAGAATTGGGACGTGTGGACAGGAGGTTTCAAAAGTAGGTTTTCTGAACTACGTAAGGAGCGAGCATGGGACTGGTGAAGAAACCTGAAACGTTCTTTCAGATAGGGAGGAGTGGAGGGGAGAAATAGAATGCTATAAAGAAGGGAAAGAATGTGAGTATTCCGGCGAAGGCGGATTGGTAACCATTTGAGCTTGTTACGGAATTGTGAGATGTGGTCATACTTTCGTAGACCAAATATGAAACGAATGCAAAAGTTTTGCAGACGTTCAAGTTTGTTGAGCTGCTCTTCGGTTAAGTCCAAGTAGCAGGCATCGGCATAATCTAATATCGGAAGGAGAAGTGATTGAGCAAGAGCAGTTTTGGTGGTAATGGGAAGGAAATTACGTAATCTGCAGGTGATGACTTGCCACCCACTGAATGGACCCCCTATAGTGGCTGCGGCAAATTATTCTTATTAGCTATTCATTTTGGTAGATAACACTACCCATACATGGATAAAATTCCAGAATAAATGAATTACTATTCTGAACTTTATTTCATCTAATTAAAAATTAAAATACGTTGACGATATACCTAGCTAATAAACAAGTTCATTAGCATAATTAAGCTTTTATTACTTTAGATTAGTCTAGAACACCTAAAAGCACTCTTACCTGCAGATATTGGCAGGTAGCTGGTACTTACAAGCAAAAATGTTTATAAATTACATATTTAGAAACTGCTAGATTGTTTTTCTTTGAAATTTATGCTTATCTATACTTGGTACTAAGTTTTTTTTATGCGAATGAATGACCTGACGAGCTAGTCGTTCACCTGATGTTAAGCGACACGGCCGCCTATAACAGTTGCAGTTAGTATACTTGGTACTAAGTATATAATATATTATACTTAGTATCAAGTATATGCTTGTATAAGTATACTGTAACGAGATATAGGTAGGTACCGTTACAAATTTTTAATTTATTACTTTTTTGTAACCGCTACGTTAATATTTTACTTTTTTGCATTGATATGAATGTGTTAATTATCATAAATTGAAGTTAAGTCTGGTGCCTTATCTACTACAGCGATTTTAATAGATACAAAAATACTCAAATACTCAAATACTCATTTATTAATAAACTCAGTTTACACGTCGGTAAAAAATTAATTAAGATATTGCTAATTTCAATGTTTTATCAAGTTTCTATTAAAGCATGTGCCCAATTTTCATTCATTATCAATTTTTTGCTAACTAATAAAGTAAAAGCAACCATAGTGTTTAATAAAATCTGCTTGTTTTTACTTAATTGTTGTTTGCGATGCAAGGTAATGGAAACGGGTGTGGGGAGCTGGGGAGGTGTCAAGGGACAATCCCCTGTGCACTGATGGCTGACCTATTTTATAAATAAAAGTTTTCTCAAACATGCTTCGAAATTTGAGTAGGTATTATTTTGACAACCTTCTTCGAGATAAATCGAAATTGCTGTACTGGCGAGCAGCGGCCGGCAAAAGTTGTATGAAAAGCTATATCTGTCGTGGTTAAGCGTCCAAATAAATTACATACAAAACTCATGTCTGTCGTGACATGGCTACCAAAGAGGTAACCCGGGGGCTACTTAGTTTTAACTTTCCGCGCATTATTTGATAAAAGTACTACACAAGCCTTGACCACAACTATGGACCATTGATGGACTTACGTATGTGTGCCTCGGCTTGCGTGTTGCTGGCCGCTGCAGTAATGTATTATAAGTAGTTTTCTGTGTGAAATATTGATGGTGTGTGTTGCGTTATTGTTCCCCGATGGGGAGGAAAGGTTCTCGAGTAGTGGCCACAAACCAGAAGACACAGCGTAAGCCCTCCACTAGATGGGCCGACGGGGCGCAAAACCGCGGGGAGCCGTTGGATGCAAGACGGAAGCAGTTACTCAAAATTGCGCTCTATGGGGTAGGCTTATGCTCAGCAGTGGACGTCTTCAGTCAGTCTTTTGATGAAATACACATTCTTGCACAGGCCGGTTTAAATGTTTTTTTTTTCACCGTAAAAGTGAAATTGTAATGCGAATAAAGTAAGGAAGCGTAGAACAAAGTTGCATTCTTTGAAGTGTTATGACAAAACTTAACCCACTTTCAGCATTCTACAGCAGAGATTTTACTAGGTGGTAGGACTTTTCGGCAAAGTTCGTCTAGGTAGGTCGCTTTGCCGGTTATTCTGCCGCCAAGCAGTAGTGTGCAAGCACTACTATGTTCCGGTTTGAAGGGCACTGTAGCTAGTGAAACTTACTAGTACCAGTTCCATTTACTACTGGGGAAATGAGATTTTATGACTAGTATTTTGATTACTAGTCATAAAATCTACATCACTAGACTGTATCTATATTACTAGACTGCGCTGATGTCTCAGGATGACGTGCGCAGTGCAGTGTCACGCGAAACTTTATACTTTAGAGTTCCGGGTGACACTGCAACTGTTATGGGCAGCCGTGTCGCTTAACATCAAGTGAACGACTAGCTCGTCACGTCATTCATTACCATAAAAAATAGACTTTTTAAATTAAGATTTACTACTACTTACATCTACCTTTCAAAGTTCCACGCCGAAAGTTGTAAGTGGCGCATCGGAATAGATAGTTCACCTGAAACAAAACAAGGGAAAGGTGTTGGAAAGGAAATAAATAACATGAGGATTTACTGGGCATTTACTTAATTGCCTGTTCGCGAGAATCATTGGTAATTAACCAGGAGAACAGGTAATTTAAGCCGGGAACATAATTCAAGGTGAAAATTAAGCTTTGTTTATTGCATGGTAGATCAACGGCGTCTTGGAATACTTTTCTGTTTATTTTGTATATTTAAAGATAGGTAGTGTAACGATCCAGGCTGTCTCGTGACGTCACAAATATTATAAATTTTACCTAAATTATAAAAATACTGAAATAATTTCATTGAAGCACTTTATGCATAAAGAATGGTCTAAAAATAAAGGAAATAGTCGTTGGCATCGCATTAACTGATAGAGAAAATGTAGAGATAGGTGTAAAAGTGGTTATCCGTGGTAAAATAAGGTAACAGTAAAAGAAATCAAACCTTCTTTATATTTAGTTTTACTTTTTTACCTTTCTACCTTTAAAGTGTTTTTGATATATAATAGGATTTTTGAGATCTGTCAAGCTGTCAAACGCGGTCAGTTATGAAATCATTCACGGGGTTCGCAAGCAGGCCCGGGTCAGCTTTAGTACCGATGTCTCCACGAAACGCTCATGTCACAAGCATTCCGACATTTTCTTTGCATCAAGTGACTTCTATAATGTCTAAAGTCAATTGTGTTGTTGTCATGGAAATGATGTACTTATCACAACCTAATTAATCGGTATAATTCGTAGTTTTTCTGGCTTTTTGTGTATAATTTCAAATTAATACATCATTATCATCATCTTCTTTGCCTTTTTCCCATTTCGCATTTGTTATTGGGGTCGGCTCCCAAGCTCCTAGTCTAATCTGTAGCGGCAAGCTACCAGAATTACACGAGCGACTACAGGATCGGACCGTGAGTTTGCCTAATTCTCAGCTGTTCTTGTTTTTCGTTAATCCTGATAGTTTCAGGTTTCGCACATTTATAAGTGTAACGGAACGTTACTCATTTAATATTAATTCTATTTAAATAAACATAATTACACACAATTTAAACCTACTTAAAAATTAGAACTAATAAAAATATGTACAACGTAATCCTAACTTATTTTCTACTAAATCTATTTTAAATAACTACAACGTAATCCTAGATCCTAAGTGCGGCACCTGTTTCTTAGCGCTTACTAGATCAACGCGTCCTGATTACGTCCGACCGGTTCACAAGATCTCCGCGGGGCATGTAATGGGGAAGTGGTGGTCGAGCTGGGCCACGACCGCCGGCACCGCTCACAGTCGTCACTAGACTTGTTTGTGAGCAAAACCGTATCACTTTGCCAGCTCCGAGCGCCCTAGCCGACTGTGCAAATTAAATTCGATACTATAGTTTGTGCTCAGAATTACTGCAAATTATTTTAAGTGTCTCCTAAACACGTTTTAATAGTTTTTTGTGTGTTCCCGATATAGGGTAAGTTTTAAATGGCACATAAAAATCAAACTGTATTTGTAATAACCGTTATTTTATATTGTACTAATAAAATATTATCTTCCAGTATCCAAATTGTAGATTATTCACTTGCAAAAATTGCTAAATCATGCTCAAGTTTCCATACGTTAAATTTCATCATCTTTTCTTTTTTTACCTACCTTATGTTTTCCATTTTTTGCTAATATTTCACTAAACGCTAAATTTATGCAATTTAAATTCATTTCTTTTTTTTTAATTTCATTGCCTTTTGCTTTTGAACGATAGCCTTGTGTTTAATTAATAATTTATTGTGAACTCCGTTCTGGTTGTACCACCACGGCAACACTACACTGCTCGTAAGTATTTCTTCCTGATCCTGTAGCCGTTGGTAGGGCCCCCCCAGAACGGAAATTAGATAAATTCCTATATTAATATAGAGGAATTTTATCGATTACAGGAGCAACGTCAAATTTGGATTTAAGAAAAAAAAAAAACTTCCTGCTTCCGGTAGAATTTCCTACCGGCGGAATTTTTACTACCACCACTTCTGCCATCTTCGGGGTACTCCTGCTGCGTCTCCGCCTGCCGCTACCGCTTTGGGGCCATCCACCACCCAGGGGCCCCCACAGACATCAGGAGAGTACTTTTCCCGCGGTAGTGCGTTGAAGCGTAGGAATTGGTTAAAGTGCCCAAACCCACGACCCTATAAATTTATGTGCCCTCCGATGAACTCGCCGGTCTAATATTTTGTAATTTAAAATATTATATAAATTATTTGTTGCGTATACCTTGGTTCTGATTTATTTCTCCCTACTAAATTAGGTAGGTAGGATCAACCATAGGGGCAAACGGCACATTGGCGCCCTCTTACGTGGGTTTAACCAATTTCTACCTTCTTCTGCACGTAGTTAGTTTTGCACGGTGTGTGGTTTTTTTTGTAAAACGCTATTTCTTTTTTGGTTTGCAGTAGCTGAGGTGAGTATAGTGTTTCCATTTTATGGTCGATCTCGATACTCGATACTGTATTGCGAATTTTTTTTTTGGTGTTGCCTTTTTTTTTAACTGCTGCTAAATTTTTTATCCGTATGCTAACGGAGAATAAACCTTTGTTTTTGTTAAGCTGTACTCACACCAGTTACAAATTTTTTATCATAGCTTTTTTTATTTTTGGTTGCAATTTTTTTTCTTGTTTATTTTTTCATCTAGGTACAATCATTCATCATCATCAAACCATAGCGTTCTGTTAAAAGCTGATTGTAACAGAACGGAGTATTTACATCATTGATCAAATTTCCTTTTGTGTGCCATTTACAACTACAATGTCGTACCCTATTAAATTTTTGTCTTTGCAAAAATCAGAATTAGAATACGAGGTTGGTGTTCGTGGAGAGACTCCTGGTTCTACTGTTGCGGATCTTAGGAAACAAATCATCAAGCTGAGTCAATGTTTTCCTTCAGAAGACATCATGTACTCGCATCTGGATGCATTGGTCGATTTAAGCAGTTCCTTAGAACTATTGGAGAAGGTTAAGGCGATCATAGATGAAGGGGTTACCGATAAAAATATTTTAACTCGTACTGAAAATATGTTTCACCATCTTTACCACAGATTGAATAGGATAAACACAGATGAAAAAACTTCTCAACAACATGCTGAATGTAGTACACTTTTCAAACAGTTTTATGAAAGCTTCCTAGTGTTGAAGAAGAAGAGTGTTGATCCACTGTCTTTGCCCGGATCGAGCTCTGAGTCGCAAACTCAAAGCGCCGTACCAATTCATGTTTCGGTAACATGCGATAGTGGTACTAGAACTTCTGAATTGGGCAGGCTGAAGTTTGATGGGAAGTCTTGCGTACGCTCTTTCATCCAACGAGCTAACGAATTTAGTGAAGCGCGCAATATTTCTGGATCAAAACTTTTTTCATATGCTACCGAAATTTTTGTAGATGACGCACTACATTGGTTTAGAAGTGTTAAGGAACAGGTATCGACTTGGGAGGACCTTGTCGTTCTCTTAAAGCAGGACTTCGATAAAACTGATTATGACTATCGATTACTCTCTGAGATTCGATCTAGGACTCAGGGTGAATTAGAGAACATAACAATTTATTTGTCAATTTTGTCAAGCATGTTTGCACGTTTGTCGAAGCCCTTGCTAGAGGAAGACAAGCTTGAAATCATCTTGCACAATATCAGACCGTGCTATGCAAGCACTTTAGCTTCAGCGACTGAAATTAAAACTATTGGACAGTTGCGAACCTTATGTAGGAACTTTGAAAATGTTCAATCACGTTTGGTACATTTTCGTGAGCCTCCAGCTGCAACGTCTGATACTGTAGCACCTGAATTTTCTTATAAACAAAAAACAACTACATTTAATAAACCAAAACCAAACTTTAATTCAACAAATAATACAAACTACAATGATTTTAAAAACAAACAACAAAATACATATAATATGAAACCTAATGCTAATAATAATAATGTTAATGAAAAATATTTACATGCTATACACAAAGGTGATTCTGATTCTGACAGGAAACTACCTTACTGTCCTCGCTGTCGTAATAACTCACATAGCTTGAGCAACTGCCAGAATACTGAAATTATGTGCTTCAAGTGTGGTTTTAAGGGTGTTAAGAAACCTGAGTGCCCTAGGTGTAATCCGAATTCAAAAAACTAGATTCTCAGAATTGTAGCGATTCATCTTCAACAGAAGGTCGTTTTAGTATTGAAGAATGGAATGAATGGTTGAAAACAGTACGAATGTTTTTCAATAGTTACAACATTACTACAATTCTGCAAGATAAGCCTTTAGATGATACACGACCGTACGTGAATATTACGGTAAATGACATAACAGTCTCAGGTCTACTTGACTCGGGTGCAGCTGTCTCCATTTTAGGTAATAATGCGCACCACACTTTAGTTAACCGAGGTCTCAAGGTTTGTACTGATGATAACGTGTCAATCGTTGCTGCAGGTGGACAGTCTTTTGATAGTCTAGGTTATATTAATTTACCTATACATTTTGAGGATAAATTTCATATTGTAAAAGCTTACGTTGTTCCTGAAGTTAAGTCTTCTCTGATTCTAGGAATTGACTTTTGGCGCGCTTTTCATTTGTGTCCTAAATATTTAGGCTCGCTACAACTGTCACGCGTCCCGCTAATGGATTTAAATGCAAATAGCCAGCAAATTTTTATCAATTCCTATGATAATTTAGACGATTCGCAGAAAGCTATTGCGGATAATATCGTCGATCAATTTAAGGATATTTCTTTCGAGCATAAGGGATTAGGTCGAACGCATTTGATATCCCACCGCATTGATACTGGTGATTCACCTCCTGTTCGACAAAGGTACTACCGACTTTCACCAGAGAAACAGAAAATACTTGTCGAACAGGTAGATGAAATGCTTAGTCTTGATGTGGTGGAACCGTGCGAAAGCGCATGGCAGTCTCCGGTTCTTATAGTTACGAAGAAAAATGGCCAGCCTCGTTTCTGTTTAGATAGCCGTAAACTCAACTCAGTTACGAAGCGAGACGCTTACAACTTGCCTTATATTTCTGAGATTTTGGATAACTTGCGCGACGCACATTTTCTTACTAGCCTTGATTTATCCAAAGCTTTTTGGCAGGTGCCAATTTCTGAGGAGGACCGTGACAAGACGGCATTTTACGTCCCAGGCCGCGGAACGTTCCGATTCAAGACCACACCCTTTGGACTTACAAATGCTCCCGCTACGCAACAACGTTTGGTTGATGCGTTGCTAAGTGACGTAGATCATCGAATTTTTGCCTATCTTGATGATATTGTCATTGTATCCAGCTCTTTTGATGATCACGTCTCTCTCCTGCTTCGCGTTTTAGACAGGCTGCGTAAGGCGAATCTCACCGTCAACCTAGAGAAGTGTGAGTTCTTCAGAAGTGAGCTCAAGTATCTGGGATATGTGGTCGATGCGAATGGACTGCGAACCGACCCAGGTAAGGTTGAAGCCATCCTCAACTACGCGACTCCTACTAGTCGCAAGGAGCTTAAGCGTTTTTTAGGCACAGCCACTTGGTATCGTAGGTTCGTTCCCAACTTTAGCACGATCGCAGGTCCGCTAAACAAGCTTACTTCAAATAAGAAAAATACTCCACCTTTCCAATGGACTGATGAAGCTGATGCTGCCTTTAAAAAGCTAAAAGAGTGTTTAGTTTCCGCTCCGGTACTTTCTTGTCCAAATTATAATCTGCCGTTCGAGGTACACACGGACGCCAGTAATTACGGAGTAGGTGCAATGCTTACTCAGACAGTTGATGGTAAGGAGCATCCCGTTGCGTACATGAGCCGATCTCTCACTACGGCTGAAAAGAACTACAGCATTACGGAACGGGAGACTCTTGCTGTTCTGGTAGCATTAGAACATTGGCGATGTTACGTCGAAAATGGTAAAACTTTCACGGTTTATACAGACCATAGCGCTCTGAAATGGTTTTTATCATTAAACAATCCTACTGGACGACTCGCACGTTGGGGTGTTCGTTTGTCGTCGTTTGATTTTGAAATCAAGCACCGTCGCGGTGTAGACAACATCATTCCTGACGCATTGTCTAGAGCTGTTCCAGTCGCATCTATTGTTACTTCCAAGTCATTTGCGACTACTAGTGATGACTGGTATAAAAACATTTACAATAACTGCCTTAATAATCCGGTACACGTTCCAAATTTCCGAATACAGAATGATTCTCTTTTCCGCCTCAGTAAAAATAAGTGTCACCTGACAAATGAGTTCTCTTGGAAAGAAGTCGTTCCACAGGAACTTCGGAATGGCGTTATTGCGGAAAACCATGATGAGCCGACTGCTGGTCACCTTGGCATCTTTAAAACGTACAGACGCATTGCACTTCGATACTACTGGCCAGGAATGTATCAAGATGTGGCAAAATACGTAGGTTCATGCTCTGTATGTCTGCAGTACAAAAGCCAAAATCATGCTACTCTTGGTACTATGGGTCGGCCAAAACAATGTTCACGTCCTTACCAAATGATATCCATCGATTTAATGGGACCTCTCCCGGTCACACGAAAGCAGAATAGCTATATTCTAGTAGTGACATGCTGCTTTTCTAAATTTTGCCATATTTTCCCTATTAAAAAGGCAACTTCTGATATCATAATTAAAATTTTAGAGGAACAGGTTTTCTTAGTTCACGGCGTTCCACAGACCATACTTATGGACAATGGAAGTCAGTTTATTAGTGGGCAGACCAACGATTTCTTCCAAAAATACCGCATTCCTAACGTATTTTTCACGCCTAAATATACACCTCAGGTGAACTTAGTTGAGCGGTACAACAAAACTATAATTACTTGTATTTCCACCTTTGTCGAAGGCGATCACAGGACATGGGATCTTTTCATACCAAAGGTCCAGTTTGCGATCAATAATTCGGTGAACGAAGCCACTGGATTTACCCCATCCTTTCTTGTGTTCGGCAGGGAAGTAGTACTATGCGGCTCGCACTATGCTGATATAGACTTAGGTGATGAGGTTTTGTTTATGCCCCGCGAAGTTTATGCGGAAAACCTCGGTTGCTTAAGTAATGTTTTTGATCAGGTTCAGAAGTCACTATATCACGCTCACGTTAAGAACACATCTCAGTACAACTTGAGACGCAAGCCATTTGAATTTAATGTAGGTGATATCGTCTACAAGCGCGCTTACGTATTGAGCGACAAGGACAAGTTCTTTAGTAAAAAACTTGCCCCAAAATACTTAAAATGCCGAGTTACTGAAAAACGCTCGCCACTTGTTTACGTTTTAGAAGACATGTCGGGTAAGAACTTTGGCACTTGGCATATAAAAGATTTGAAAATTTATGGTAAATATTGTAATTGAGTTCTGTTGTGTTACCAAGTCCATTAAAATCATTTTTACATATCTTGCAAAGAGTTTTATGTCAAACATATAAAAAAGGCATAAGATTTTTGTTATGAAAGGTGCGTCTCATAATTTTATAATATTATTAGATGTTTTCTCTGAAAGACAGTATGAACGTGAGGATTGAATGTCATGAATGGTAGTGTGATAGGTAATTGTAAGAAATTTTGTTCAGAGTAGTTAATGCGGATTTTATTTTTAAAATAAAATCCTTATGAGGGACGAGCGGGTAATGTAACGGAACGTTACTCATTTAATATTAATTCTATTTAAATAAACATAATTACACACAATTTAAACCTACTTAAAAATTAGAACTAATAAAAATATGTACAACGTAATCCTAACTTATTTTCTACTAAATCTATTTTAAATAACTACAACGTAATCCTAGATCCTAAGTGCGGCACCTGTTTCTTAGC
The DNA here is from genome assembly GCA_910589525.2 of Ennomos quercinarius. Lineage (NCBI taxonomy): Eukaryota > Metazoa > Arthropoda > Insecta > Lepidoptera > Geometridae > Ennomos > Ennomos quercinarius. The sequence continues at coordinate 1,496,848 of OU342496.1, forward strand.
GCTTACTAGATCAACGCGTCCTGATTACGTCCGACCGGTTCACAAGATCTCCGCGGGGCATGTAATGGGGAAGTGGTGGTCGAGCTGGGCCACGACCGCCGGCACCGCTCACAGTCGTCACTAGACTTGTTTGTGAGCAAAACCGTATCACTTTGCCAGCTCCGAGCGCCCTAGCCGACTGTGCAAATTAAATTCGATACTATAGTTTGTGCTCAGAATTACTGCAAATTATTTTAAGTGTCTCCTAAACACGTTTTAATAGTTTTTTGTGTGTTCCCGATATAGGGTAAGTTTTAAATGGCACATAAAAATCAAACTGTATTTGTAATAACCGTTATTTTATATTGTACTAATAAAATATTATCTTCCAGTATCCAAATTGTAGATTATTCACTTGCAAAAATTGCTAAATCATGCTCAAGTTTCCATACGTTAAATTTCATCATCTTTTCTTTTTTTACCTACCTTATGTTTTCCATTTTTTGCTAATATTTCACTAAACGCTAAATTTATGCAATTTAAATTCATTTCTTTTTTTTTAATTTCATTGCCTTTTGCTTTTGAACGATAGCCTTGTGTTTAATTAATAATTTATTGTGAACTCCGTTCTGGTTGTACCACCACGGCAACACTACACTGCTCGTAAGTATTTCTTCCTGATCCTGTAGCCGTTGGTAGGGCCCCCCCAGAACGGAAATTAGATAAATTCCTATATTAATATAGAGGAATTTTATCGATTACAGGAGCAACGTCAAATTTGGATTTAAGAAAAAAAAAAACTTCCTGCTTCCGGTAGAATTTCCTACCGGCGGAATTTTTACTACCACCACTTCTGCCATCTTCGGGGTACTCCTGCTGCGTCTCCGCCTGCCGCTACCGCTTTGGGGCCATCCACCACCCAGGGGCCCCCACAGACATCAGGAGAGTACTTTTCCCGCGGTAGTGCGTTGAAGCGTAGGAATTGGTTAAAGTGCCCAAACCCACGACCCTATAAATTTATGTGCCCTCCGATGAACTCGCCGGTCTAATATTTTGTAATTTAAAATATTATATAAATTATTTGTTGCGTATACCTTGGTTCTGATTTATTTCTCCCTACTAAATTAGGTAGGTAGGATCAACCATAGGGGCAAACGGCACATAAGTAAATCTAGATAAGACCCGTTAAATTTCAGTGGGGGCTGGGGGCCCTTTATCTCCACGGCGCGCTGGGCTGAAGCTCAAATTGCCCTTATACAAGATCTGGCCCTGAGCGACTGCCATCTGATCTCACAACCCATAAGGAACCAGTAACAAGGATGGTTAGACCTGGTATCAGATTCTATCAGGCGTCTGACTACCCGTAACGATTGCCATAGATGGTCTTATGACAACCGGGACCGACGGCTCTCGGAGGCACGGATGGCATCGAAAACTGCACATAACTTACTAGATAAATCATCGGTGCAAGGCCGAGGATCGAACCTGGTGCCGTAAGATTGCGAAGTGCACAAGTGCACATGTTACTGCTCTGCTACCATCGCTCTAACTTCAAATTATATACCAATTATCTTAATCAGTTGAGCATGGGCAGTGACTATGGTTATTGATCAACACTATGGCGACGCGAAAATGTCATGTTGAAGCTTGCAACTAATAAAACTCATCGCCTGTTAAGTATCCCAAGGGACGATAAATTACGAGAATCATGGTTGTCTTTTCTGATTCCTACAAATACTGAGCTCAGTGGCCTGTCTTAGTGAACAAACGTGTTCGCCAAAATCACTTTGATATACCCCCAATTTGATGGGATGGGTAACCGTCTTCTGCATGGATATCCTTGTTCACTGCAAATGAAGTGTTGCACGGGATTCCCTTGAGCTTATCTGGTGAGTAAACTCAATTTGAATAGCAAAAATAAATAATTAAAATAAAAATGGTTTCAACCCAAAAAATGGCCTAAAAATGGCAGTAAAAATACAAAGCTTAGGCTAAGAAATAAAAATAAATAAAAGCTATTTCAGTCTCATTTGTTTCATTTAATCCTTATTAGCGGGTGCTTCATCTTCCTGTAGTATTAAAATGTAATAGGTTAAAATAATAATAATAACTTCCTATGTAACTTCCATGTCGATATTTTTTTGGCGTGGCGCGTCACTATGGTATCGATATCGATATTTGATTATGGAGCTAGGTACATCACTATGGCGACACCAGCGTTTCGTGGAGACACGGGAACTAATTGTCGATCATATAGAGCTGTCCTATCTGTCTTTGACTAGTATAGTAGATATCTGTGTTCGCAAGTCGAAACCTGGTAATAAAAATGCACATGAAATTTTCGGTTAAATTCTTAGATAAATTCGCCCTCTCAATTAATTCTGGATCTGGGGGGAAGTATGCCTCGGGTCCAGGAACTCAGTAAGAGATAAGTTGAAACTGTGCAACGAAGCTTGTCTTCCCTTATTTTGCTTAGGGTATGCAGTTCGCGTGTTTTGTGGAGACCTGCACCAGATTTTGCCTCCGTTATAGGATCTGGATCCACCTTTTTGGTTTGGTTTGCATTCTGGCTGAAAGGAGGGCTGAAAAGATTAACTGTCCCGTCTTCGTGTATACGATACCCGGATCCTAAATGCAAATTAAGCTGAACTGTCCCAAGTGTTAGGGTTTTGTCTTGTATGCTGCCCATGGACTCCGGTCCCGCATGAAAGATAAAAATTAGGTGGCAATAGGTTTTAGCTTGCTGTGATCAGCAAGGTGAAAACCGGTAGCGATCACCGTATTGTTAGAGGCACATTGAATATCAATGTTAAGCTCGAAAGGTCACGTCTGGTGAAGTCTACGCTCCGTCCAAATCCTGTCCAAATCCAAAACCCCGAAGGCTTTCAGCTGGAACTCCAAAATCGCTTCCAGTGCCTAGCCGACTGTAACACAGTGGACGAGCTAAACGACGGGTTGGTGGAAACTGTCCAAGCTGTTGGATCGAAATTCTTTAAGACCCAACGCCGAAAGAAGACTCAAAAGCTCTCAGAAAAAACTCTTGAGCTAATGGCCGACCGGAGCGAAATGAAGCTGCAGTCTTCAGTTGATATGTCAGCCTACGGTGAACTCAATAGACGAATCTGGAGTTCCTTGCGACACGACTTGCGTGCTCTTAGTACTTCACGTATTGAGGCCGCAATTGAGCGGAACCAAGGCTCTAAAGTGTTCGCAAAGGATTCGTCTATTGGGCAACACCAAATGACAAAACTGAAGACCGAAAATGGTAGCATCATTTCATCCAAGCCTGAGATTCTGAGAGAGATCGAGAACTTCTATGGACAGTTATACACCTCGACACGTAAGCCCGCTACTAACACAGCTCAGGACATCAGAGCCAAGTTAGTCCGACACTATACCGAAGATATCCCGGATGTCAGCCTGTACGAGATTAGAATGGCCCTCAAACAGCTTAAAAACAACAAGGCACCAGGTGAAGATGGAATTACGACTGAACTTCTGAGAGCGGGTGGTAGACCGGTACTTTTAGTCCTCCAGAAGTTATTTAATTCTGTCATCCTTGAAGGTACAACGCCAGAGGCATGGCACAAGAGCGTGGTGGTGCTCTTCTTCAAAAAAGGCGATAACACCTTATTGAAGAACTATAGGCCCATCTCGCTCTTGAGTCATGTGTATAAGCTGTTTTCGAGAGTCATTATGAATCGTCTCGCACGCAGGTTTGATGAATTCCAGCCTCCCGAACAAGCCGGTTTCCGAAAAGGCTTTAGCACCATAGACCACATCCATACGCTGCGCCAGATTATACAGAAGACCGAAGAGTATAATCGGCCGTTATGCCTAGCGTTTGTGGACTATGAGAAAGCCTTCGATTCAATCGAGACTTGGGCGGTGCTGCAGTCCTTGCAGCGATGCCAAATTGACTATAGGTATATCGAAGTTTTGAAGTGTTTGTACAGTAAGGCCACTATGTCAGTCCGACTACAGGACCAGAGTACGGAACAAATTCCATTGCAAAGAGGCGTGAGACAGGGAGACGTTATTTCTCCGAAACTGTTCACAAACGCATTGGAGGATGTTTTCAAGCTCTTGGAGTGGAAAAGATCTGGCATCAACATAAATGGCGAGTACATCACTAACCTTCGTTTTGCCGATGATATAGTCATAATGGCGGAATCGCTCGAGGACCTTAGCACCATGCTCAACGACCTCAGTAGAGTCTCCCAGCAGGTTGGTCTTAAGATGAATATGGACAAGACAAAGATCATGTCTAATGCTCATGTTCCACCTATACCGGTAATTGTTGGGAACGATACTCTCGAAGTTGTCGACAAGTATGTCTACCTAGGACAGATTGTCCAATTAGGTAGGTCCAACTTCGACAAAGAGGTGGCGCGAAGAATCCAACTCGGCTGGGCAGCGTTCGGGAAGCTTCGTCCTATCTTTTCGTCCAAAATACCGCAGAGCCTGAAAACGAAAGTTTTCAATCAGTGTGTGTTGCCAGTGATGACTTATGGAACTGAGACATGGTCTCTTACTGTTGGCCTCATTAGTAAGCTCAAAGTCGCGCAGCGAGCTATGGAGCGAGCTATGCTCGGTGTTTCCCTGCGAGATAAGCTCCGGAACGAGGAGATCCGCAGGAGAACTAAAGTGACCGATATAGCTCTTAGAGTTAGTAAGTTGAAGTGGCAATGGGCAGGCCACATCGCTCGTAGAACTGACAACCGATGGGGAAGAAAGGTTCTCGAGTGGCGACCACGAACCGGAAGACGCAGCGTAGGCCGGCCCCCCACTCGGTGGACCGACGACCTGGTGAAAGCCGCGGGGAGCCGATGGATGCAGGAGGCGAGCAGCCGCTCAAGGTGGCGTGCTCTGGGGGAGGCCTATGTTCAGCAGTGGACGTCTTCAGGCTGTTAATGATGATGATGATGATGAGGTTTTAGCTTTGGAGAGCTTTTGTCACAGCTCGTTCTCTCATAGGGTTAGATCAGGTATGTTCTCATTGCACACACCGAGAACAGACATGCACGTTTAAAAGTAAATGTGAGATTTGTAGCAATCTCTAGTGTTTGGGGGTACACACTAATGTATAGGGAAAAACTATAAGTCGAGGAATACACACGTAGGAGGGGAAAGTTAGGGTTAAAATATTAAAATTCGCGAAAAAATAATAGTGTTAGGGAAATAGATAAAATTCAATAAATAAATAAATAAATTTAAAACGGCATAAAATACATTTAAAGACAAATTCATCATTATAAAATACTAATAAATAAAAGTGCTAATAAATACAATACGTAAATTATCAAAACTATAAAAATATAATCCAAGTTTTCTCGAAGGTTGAAGCTGTGGGTGTTTATTATAGGGCTAGATTGTCGTGGACCTTGCTTTTGGCGGAAAGCTGGGTGATCACAGAAGGTTTTAGTGTGCAGAGAGCAACGCTGCAAAGGTATAAGTAGGTATTTTCTATAGCTGGCACAAGCTTTTGTGAAACTACAGTAGAGATAGAAAGGGGAATGTGTTTGAATACGATTCATCACACTAGTTTTCGTGACTTAGTCTCAACTGAAAAATTATTGTCGTTAATGTTGCGGATCATATTAGTATAAATACGTAATTCTATAAATCTATTTTGTGGTAAAAGTACGTTGTACTATATATCTATTCTGTGGTATAGGAAGGTATTTCTTTAGCTGGTTTTGCGATGTTCTACGGAGGATATGAGAAAGGTTCTATCCCTACACGGTTATTACAATATGCATAAATAGATAGGTATTTTCTTAGCGAATTCTAGGCGGAATTTTACTTAGGAGAGTTGGAAGGATCATATTCCTGCAAAGAAACGAACGTTTTGTTTCTAGTTGCAAAATAGGTAATGTTTGAACGAAAGTTAGGAAACTACCGGGTATTAGTAACTACTGGGAACTATTCCTTTTACTTAGATAACTATTGGGAATTTATTCTCTGTTTAAAATCATTTGCGAGTAACTTAAATAAAATCGTAATTGAGTTTCACTCTTAATACGAAATAGGTAATACTTGTACAATATGTAAAAAAAACTACCGGGAATTTATTCATAGTTTAGGGTTGTTCGTGATTGTTTCAAATAAATGATCATAGATCAATTTAGTGGAATTCAGGTTTGGATTCATTTGATTGAATTTTCAAAAGAATTTTACCTTTTATTCTATAAAAACATTTAATGTACTAGTGATAAGAAATTGTCCTTCGTGTCTTGGGTCAAGCACAGCAGTACCTGTTAGTGATCTCCTTACCAAACGGATAGGGGTAGCTAATTTAAAGATTCGAATGAGAATATCTTGTTGTTAGGAAATAGCATCAAAAATCTATAATATTATTTGAAGGAAACATGTCCTTATCGTATTTCATAATAATGAAACATAATACCTAAATTATATAAACGGGTTTTAGATTACTTTTCAATACAAGTTCTGGAAAATAGAGACAACCTGAATATCACTAACAGATCATTGAATTCAAATAAATATTTACAGTTAAAATTAATACTACTGTTTAGTCCACTGCGTGCTGTTGATATAGAATCTACGATAATATTGATAATCTTTAGACGAAAACTAGGAGATTTGAAAGTAGAGCTATTTTTAGAGTCTGTCATATACCGAATGTAGTACGTATTAGATAGACTCACAATTAACTAAGGTGATGTCTATTTTGTTAGGATTTGGAAAAAAATAATGTCCTCTTGTCCCTTGCACCTTTTGGAGTCCAAACTAGATAAGTAGATAAGAATAGGTAGATGGGGTACCTGACGTACTGACTTGGGATAAATAGAACAAAATTTAGTAAAATCAAATTTCTCTTAGTGTGGGGGAATTTCACACACGGTACCTCCGTGTGGGAAATTGCAAGCACTAAATAGTGGAGGGTTAACCAGCCAGGTAGTCGAGACCCACAGCATTGGAGCGGTGGCGGGGCTCCTATGCCAGAGTTATGATAAACAAATAGAGTTAACTATGACTTTGCTATATAACAAACTCAAACTCAGTTAGCAATATACTTACTTACGTTTTACCTATGTTTCACTTTCTTGTCTTGTTAATTTCAACATACGTTCGTCATGAAGCTTTAATTTACTTTCAGTTTTGTTTATGACTAGGAACTATAATGTTCAATTTTTTGCAGGAAAAGATTATTCATTCCTACAATTGAAACCTTTCGAAAATATAGTAGGAAATATATTGATTGGTGCATAATATGATTTTATGTGGAAATTTCAGTTTGGTTACTCAGAGTATAGGAATAGTGTTCATCAGGGGATTAAATTGCAATTATTTGTAGGACGATGAATATTTTAAATTAATTAATATTATTGAATAGGTTAGATGTTAGTTAGGTATTGTCTCATTACTTTAAAAGGATTTGGATTACTACACTATCACAACGTACGGTTCTACCATTTGTAGGAGACGATTCACAAGGCCATAAACATTAAAATAGGTAGTCCAAAATATTCAACAAACTTCGATAACTTTTTTAGCGTCATATGTTTAGTTTAGAATATCCGATGATTTTATTATTAATTTATTTAATTAGGTTAAGATTCGGCCGTTACAGTAGGTTTGCTGATTTTAAGTGAGAATGCAGTCAATAAAGTAGCACGCGCGCCTAAAAGAAACCTGTTTGCTCTCCACTTGAAAACAATTAGTCCAGTAACAGTAGGGTGAAAAATTCATATTATTTAGATTTACTATGTTCCGAGTTTTCATTTTTTCCAACAAGGTAATAATAATAGGATAATAGTGTCAGAAGTCATATACAGCCAGCATTTTTTAAATTGAATTTTTTATTAATGTTTTTAAATGGAATAAATATAAAAACTTAATTAGCTTAATTAACGACGGTTAAAATGTTCTAACTTTTAATATAAGCTATCTAAACATGCACCTTATCACGTGACAAAAAATGAACGACTTTAATTATTTCATAAGTTGCATGATAGAGACAATAGAGCCCATGAGTAAATTTACCTACATATTAGCGTTTCGGGTAAAAACAGTTTTCACCCTCTAAAGCTTAACAAATCCTTTTGATTTTGGTGTCAATCGTTTGGATAGATAATCTATGCTTGTAAGTTTGATTTTTTTTGAAAAATAGCTTCGTGTTCCTCTTACAGCTATTTTTCTTCGTCATAATTTTGAGCCCAAAACTTCGTAAGGATAGGTGGCTCTAAATAAAAAAATATTGTGAAAACTTAAAAAAGAAAGACCTACGAGCATAGTTTTTTTACTGGATACACAATATATTAAAAACACTTATGCTTCTCTCAAAAAGATTAAATCCAACATTACCCGAAAACGACCGGGTATCTTTCGAAAATTTCCCTCTCGAAACCCAAAAAGGTACGGTCCTGGCGTAAGAAATAGAATATAAGGACCACTTTATCTCTTCTCGCGGATGCCGTAAGAGACGGCTAAGGGAATATCCACGGAATAGGCAGCAGCATTCACCTCAGTCTGTTCTATAATCTACTGCATTCACCAAGATGCCTGTCAAGCGTGGTGATTATAGCAATCCCCCCTTCCTTCAATGGAGGAGGCCTATGTTCAGCAGGTAGACGCAAAAAGGCTGATGACGTAAGCCAAAAATGATGCCCATCATCATCATCATCATCATCATCATCAATAGCCTGAAGACGTCCACTGCTGAACATAGGCTTCCCCCAGAGAGCGCCATTTTGAGCGGCTTCTCGCCTCCTGCATCCATCGGCTCCCCGAAAATAATGCCCATCGTGTAAAAACTTCAAAACAAGCTTTGGAAATCACCTGCTGGTAAATAACTTCGCCCAGATCCATTAAAAGCTAGCATCTAAGAACCAAAGTCAGTACTCACCCAATTTGTCCTGTGAAATACAAACCATCGTTCCTTCAAATGATCGTCTTTTAATTACAAAGAGTAAATTGAAAGAGAGTGTTATCTCTCGAGAGTCGGAGCGTGAATTTTTTATTCCATCTGAAATTCTGGGTTATGCTTCGTTGGAGGAAGCCATAGATTATTATTCGACGTGACTACAAATATAGTTTTTCTGAGGCACCAATAATATGGTTAGAATAGCATACATTCCACCAATCAACATGCAGATATTCAACTTTGACGTTTGCTATTATTCCTCAATTTTCAATTTACAATTACAGCCAGAGCCGATTAAACAACACATTTTCTTCCAACTGAGTCTTAGAGAAACATGATGCTTACGTACCTATTAGTAGTCCATTGGCTTCTTATTTCATGGAGTAACTGAGGAACATGGAGTACTACGCACGAGGGGCTAAGAAATCATCGGTGCTGGAATACTCTTGTTGAAATAGCGCTAGAAAGATTTAAATTATTTATCAAGAGTCTAGTAGATTTTAGGCACTAGTAGATTTAATTTTAAGTTTTAAATTCGTTATTTGTTACATTACATGTTTAGGTACTTGGCATGATAATTTTACTAATGGATATTATTAAATCATAGACTGGTAACTCTTACTTAATTCACCAATGTGGCAAGCGTGATAAATCCACTGACCTGGAATATTTTCGCTGTACAATTGTACATCCTAAGTCTGTGGATAACTCTGAACTTTTTAAATTTTTATTTAATGTAAATGAATGACAGGAAGAGATAGTCGTCTGCCTGATATTAAGTTTCACGGCTGCCCATAACAGATTGCAGTATCACTTGGAGCGCTAAATTAATATAGTTTTGCGTGACACTGGGCTATGTTGGACCTAACCAAGCATAGCTATGAGAACCAGATAACTGATAGAATAACTAGATACTTTTTGTTTGTAAATACATACATAGAATACAATATAACACTAGACACAGAACAAACATCGATGTTCATCACACAAATATTTGTCCCGGGTCGGAATCGAACCCAAAACCACCATATAGCTCAGAAGGCAGAGCTACTACTAACTGAGCTAACATGCCAGTCAAGTATCAGAAGAAGAGGAGATTGTTCCTATACCCTAACCCCAGGTTCATAACTTTTTATTCCTTCTGTGAACATAAAATAAGTAACAGATTTAAAAGCACAATCACTGGAAGAGATACAACGTTATTTTTTATGTACTAGGTAAATATATACCTTCGTAGAAGCAAACAAAAAAAAACGATCGTAAAGTTATTTACCTTGGCACAAGAGCCCTGGCTATTTTCATGATTAAACTTTTACCATTGAAACCTCGGGGGCATGAAAAATCGCGGTGGAACCCTCAGGGCACTATTAATAATAGAAACTTTACGAAATCCAGACAATTCAAGTATGCCTCAAAGGCAGAGCCGGACCTAGAATAATGTGCTCCATTTGTTGAAGCTAGTTAGCTTTGCTTTGAATAGACATATCTGAAGTCTAGGCCCTCGTAAAGCTAGGGCTAGCGTTAGTAAAGTCTTATCTTGTTGAGTTATTAAGCTAGATTTCCTTATAATACAAAGATAACTAATTATAAACAAGGATACTTAATTATAATAATAACACAGTTTATAGGTAATTAAGCTAAGAAAGATATCTTTTATAAGTTTTGTGTACACTAAGCTCAGACTACAGAATAGCCTGGGTGTTTTTTCCTGGTCTTATATCTACTGTTTTTTCCTCATTAACTTTGGGTTTCTAGACTACTTCTGGATGAATTATGAATTTAATTGTAGCCAGCAAAATAGCTTGCTCTATTTACCTACACTACATCATCATTAACAGCCTGAAGACGTCCACTGCTGAACATAGGCCTCCCCCAGAGCACGCCACCTTGAGCGGCTGCTCGCCTCCTGCATCCATCGGCTCCCCGCGGCTTTCACCAGGTCGTCGGTCCACCGAGTGGGGGGCCGGCCCACGCTGCGTCTTCCGGTTCGTGGTCGCCACTCGAGAACCTTTCTTCCCCATCGGTTGTCAGTTCTACGAGCGATGTGGCCTGCCCATTGCCACTTCAACTTACTAACTCTAAGAGCTATATCGGTCACTTTAGTTCTCCTGCGGATCTCCTCGTTCCGGAGCTTATCTCGCAGGGAAACACCGAGCATAGCTCGCTCCATAGCTCGCTGCGCGACTTTGAGCTTACTAATGAGGCCAACAGTAAGAGACCATGTCTCAGTTCCATAAGTCATCACTGGCAACACACACTGATTGAAAACTTTCGTTTTCAGGCTCTGCGGTATTTTGGACGAAAAGATAGGACGAAGCTTCCCGAACGCTGCCCAGCCGAGTTGGATTCTTCGCGCCACCTCTTTGTCGAAGTTGGACCTACCTAATTGGACAATCTGTCCTAGGTAGACATACTTGTCGACAACTTCGAGAGTATCGTTCCCAACAATTACCGGTATAGGTGGAACATGAGCATTAGACATGATCTTTGTCTTGTCCATATTCATCTTAAGACCAACCTGCTGGGAGACTCTACTGAGGTCGTTGAGCATGGTGCTAAGGTCCTCGAGCGATTCCGCCATTATGACTATATCATCGGCAAAACGAAGGTTAGTGATGTACTCGCCATTTATGTTGATGCCAGATCTTTTCCACTCCAAGAGCTTGAAAACATCCTCCAATGCGTTTGTGAACAGTTTCGGAGAAATAACGTCTCCCTGTCTCACGCCTCTTTGCAATGGAATTTGTTCCGTACTCTGGTCCTGTAGTCGGACTGACATAGTGGCCTTACTGTACAAACACTTCAAAACTTCGATATACCTATAGTCAATTTGGCATCGCTGCAAGGACTGCAGCACCGCCCAAGTCTCGATTGAATCGAAGGCTTTCTCATAGTCCACAAACGCTAGGCATAACGGCCGATTATACTCTTCGGTCTTCTGTATAATCTGGCGCAGCGTATGGATGTGGTCTATGGTGCTAAAGCCTTTTCGGAAACCGGCTTGTTCGGGAGGCTGGAATTCATCAAACCTGCGTGCGAGACGATTCGTAATGACTCTCGAAAACAGCTTATACACATGACTCAAGAGCGAGATGGGCCTATAGTTCTTCAATAAGGTGTTATCGCCTTTTTTGAAGAAGAGCACCACCACGCTCTTGTGCCATGCCTCTGGCGTTATACCTTCAAGGATGACAGAATTAAATAACTTCTGGAGGACTAAAAGTACCGGTCTACCACCCGCTCTCAGAAGTTCGGTCGTAATTCCATCTTCACCTGGTGCCTTGTTGTTTTTAAGCTGTTTGAGGGCCATTCTAATCTCGTACAGGCTGACGTCCGGGATATCTTCGGTATAGTGTCGGACTAACTTGGCTCTGATGTCCTGAGCTGTGTTAGTAGCGGGCTTACGTGTCGAGGTGTATAACTGTCCATAGAAGTTCTCGATCTCTCTCAGAATCTCAGGCTTGGATGAAATGACGCTACCATTTTCGGTCTTCAGTTTTGTCATTTGGTGTTGCCCAATAGACGAATCCTTTGCGAACACTTTAGAGCCTTGGTTCCGCTCAATTGCGGCCTCAATACGTGAAGTACTAAGAGCACGCAAGTCGTGTCGCAAGGAACTCCAGATTCGTCTATTGAGTTCACCGTAGGCTGACATATCAACTGAAGACTGCAGCTTCATTTCGCTCCGGTCGGCCATTAGCTCAAGAGTTTTTTCTGAGAGCTTTTGAGTCTTCTTTCGGCGTTGGGTCTTAAAGAATTTCGATCCAACAGCTTGGACAGTTTCCACCAACCCGTCGTTTAGCTCGTCCACTGTGTTACAGTCGGCTAGGCACTGGAAGCGATTTTGGAGTTCCAGCTGAAAGCCTTCGGGGTTTTGGATTTGGACAGGATTTGGACGGAGCGTAGACTTCACCAGACGTGACCTTTCGAGCTTAACATTGATATTCAATGTGCCTCTAACAATACGGTGATCGCTACCGGTTTTCACCTTGCTGATCACAGAGACATCATCGAATATGTGCTTCTTGGTCGTCATGATGAAGTCTATCTCATTTTTAGTGGAACCGTCGGGACTTATCCACGTCCACTTCCTGGATGGCCGCTTCTCGTAGAAGGAGTTCATCATAAAGAGTCCCTCCTTCTCCATGAAGTCAGCCAGCCTCTGTCCTCGAGGGTTCCGCTGCCCGTATCCAAATGTCCCCACTCTCAGCTCATCGCTATTCCTTGTGCCCAACTTCGCATTGAAGTCTCCCATCACAACGGTGAAGTATGTTTCGGAAGTATGCATGGCTTCGGATATGTCCTCATACATAGCTTCTACTTCATCGTCTGAGTGTGCCGATGTCGGCGCGTATACCTGTATAACCTTCAACGAATACCGTTTGGTTATTCGGAGTACCAGGTACGCTACCCTGGCCGACACACTGTCGACTTTGACCACGTTGTTGACGAGAGACTTGCGGACGAGAAACCCGACACCCCCTTGGGAGAGTTGGTCTCCCTCCCGGTAGAAGAATAAGTTACCGGAATTTAGGATTATCGTGTCCTGTCCCTGTCTTCGGACTTCTGACAATCCCATTACATCCCAGCGTAACTTACCCATCTCCGCCTCTAGCTCGACCATCCTTTCGTCAGCCTTCAGTGTGCGCACGTTATGTGTTGCCAGGGCCAGGGGTCGTCGTTGGGGTTGGTAGCCGGGCGTCTGCCGGGGATTCTTCGCACCCCTTGCCCTGCCGTTACCGTGGCCGCTACCGTAGCCACGGGATAGCAGAGCTGCCGGGGACTGGGGGCCGTTTTTATTTGTGCTTGTCATTAGGGGGGGGGGGTTTGCCATAATCACCACGCTTGGCAGGCGGCTTGGTGATCGCAGTAGGTGAAGATTGATTGCCACCAAGACCGAGAGGAACGCTGCGACCCATTCCCTGGATATTCCCTTAGCCGCCTTCTACGGCACCCACGGGAAGAGATGGGGTGGTCCTATTCGTAACCGGGACCACACGGGACATACACTACATGCATCACTCAATTTCAAAACTTCCGTCGTGGTAGGTAGTTATTTAAACTATAAAATATGTTATATTATTATGACTCCTGTGTTGGCCGAGCGGTAGCATGTGCGCTTCGCAATCTTACGGCACCGGGTTCGAACCTTTGCCCTGCACCAAGGACTTACTTACCTACTTATCTAGTAAGTTATGTGCAATTTGCGATTTCATCAAGATGCCATCGCTCCGTGCCTCGCAGAGCAGTTAGCCGTCGGTCCCGGTTGTCATAAGAGCATCTATGGCAATCGTTACGGGTTCAGATGCCTGATAGAATCTGAAACCTGGTCTAAACATCACTGTTACGGATCCCTTATGGGTTGCGAGGTCAGATGACAGTCGCTCGTGTAGTAGCTGGTAGCTCACCGCTACAGGTTAGATTGGGAGCCAACCCCAATAACAAATGCGAAAAGGCGAAGAGGATGATCACTTTGTATAGGACCTGTGGCATTTCATAATAATTAATCAATTTTTAAGTTGCAGTGGGCAGGCCACATCGCTCGTAGAACTGACAACCGATGGGGAAAAAAGGTTCTCGAGTGGCTACCGTAAACCGGAAGACGCAGCGTATAGCATTCTACTCTAATACAATAAACTTATACTGTAAGCGTTGTTATTGTCTTTAAACTACGTGGCAATGTTGTTGTCAACAAACGCACCTGTTTTATTGTTGTTGTTGTTGTTCCCAGAGCCCTGGCTGAAGAAGGATGCGCCGGTGAGCCGGGCGCGTCGCAGAATCCACCACATTTTCTCAATGATGGCTAATTACAGCCAGTAACTTTGATTACAGACTTGAGTACAATTGCACTCGCACTGAGTAGAATTTATTTGCTATTACAGTATTTATGCTGATTTATTGCCGTTAAAACTACTGCCAACTTTGTAGCTCGTCAGTTAAAAGTTTCAAAATTGAGTTTTAACCTTATACCTACAAGGAACATACGATAGATTTACCTAATCAGTTTTGTAATGTTTAATACGTTTCAGTGATGTACGAAATCGAGCGCGAGTTGAGAGAGGTATCGCAGGCGACACGTCCTCACAGGGCGGCGGTAACTTCTTCACTGAGCGCCACAGAGGGAGACCTGCGCATTAGGAGCTAACCAGCAGGTAAACTTGGTAATTAATCAACTAAACACCAAATTTGCGAAATTAACGGATTTTAACAGATGGTTAAAAACTGAGCTCGTGTTGAAAATGACAAGGGCAAGTGACGAGTGTTGATTATGATCTAACTTCTCTAAGCTTTTCTTTAAACAGACTAATCTAATCGAAGCTACAGATCTAAGTTGTCTACATTGTGCCGGATTGCTTGCACCTGTAGTGGAAAAGAGAACTTTTTTTCTCAAACTCGCATTATTGTAATAGGCTCGCTATATACAATATTTGACATTGCGCACTTTGTGATTTTATATGCTTAGTATTTACAATACATAATTTAAGTATTTTAAATACCTAATCTCATATGACTTGTAAATTTGCAATAAAACATTTTGATTTCGTTTGATTTAACAACGTACCGCGTCTTTAATCTTTAAACTATGCCTATTTTAGCATTTAAAAACGAACTACTACAATAATACCCTACTCGATGCTACTAACTACACCCACAACCACACAAAACACATTTGGACTGTTAAGAAACTTCCCTAAGTTAGGTTTTATAATACGAGCTTACTTTTACAATGCCTTAGATCGTCATTGCTTTTGTTGAGGGTGTTTGTGGTTCAGATTTTGAAATCCGTGCTCGCGTGTTCTTTTGTATTAAAATGACATTGGTTGGTAATGGGTGCGAGACACGAAAGAATATTAAGACGTTTTCAGTTAGTATTTGGGTAGTAACTAATAACTTACTGAGAAAAAGCGATTTACACGAATAATGTCCAAAAACAAAAATGTCCAAGAGCTTAAAAATGACCAAATATAAAAACACCCAAACAGAAAAACGTCCAAGTATAGAAACATCCAACTAGAAAAATGACCAAGTATTGAAAAGGCCGTCTAGAAAAATGTCGAATAATAGAAATACCCAACCAGAAAAATGTCCAACTATAAAAATGCCAACATATAATAATACAAACGGGTTAGGGTGGTATCGTCTGGGTTGTAAAACGTCTGTGTGTTCAAAAAGTCTTAGTTGCAGAGTGCAGGTGCAGAATCATTTCATTTTTGACAGCTGATGTCAAAACAATATCAATACCACAATACGCTATTTCGTAGCGGACAATTAAAATACATATTCTGAAACATGTATTTTATGTTTATCAGACAAATTATATTGATCTTCGGTGAGGCTAATCCGAGAAGTTTATAAGCATTCAAGGTAGAGAACTACGCAGTACGCATGTTATCTGCCATTTATCTTCAACTAGTTCTGAACTCTATTAGATTAAGTTCGGTGCTCTCGGTGATAGATGAAGTTCTAATTAGGTGTAAGGTACACAGATATTGATTGTAACGAAAAGAACAGACATATTTTAGTCTAGGATGTCTTGCAAGGTTACCCAAAAAGTACAAGGCCTGTATTACAGAACGACGCTTAGGGTGGGTTTTTTTATCCGTAGTTAAGGTAACCAATGGTTAAAAACTCTAACAAATTTTTACCATTGGTTAGAATTTGTTAGAGTTCTTAACTATTGGTGAAAAAACCCACCCTTAGTCATGCTAAGTCATGATAGGGTTGTGTGCATGCTTAGTAAGCTCGAAGCTGCGCAGCGAGCTATGGAGAGAGCTATGCTCGGAGTTTCCTTGCGAGATAAGATCCGAAATGAAGAGATCCGCAAGAAAACTAAAGTCACCGATATAGCTTTAAGAATTATCAAGTTGAAGTGGCAGTGGGCAGGCCACATCGCTCGTAGAACTGACAACCGATAAGGAAGAAAGGTTCCCGAGTGGCGACCACAAACCGGAAGACGCCGCGTAGGCCGGCCCACCACTAGGTGGACCGACGACCTGATCAGAACCACGGGGAGCCGATGAATGCAGGAGGCAAGCAGCCGCTCAAGATGGCGCTCTGTGGGGGAGGCCTATATTCAGCAGTGGGAGTCTTCAGGCTGACGATGGTGATGATGATGGCTTAGTCATGAATTTTGGAACTTGAAGATATTATTTATTGGTCCTAAAAAAACATAATACAACAAAATCGGTGCTCAAGTTGTCGTGTAAAACATATGTCATGCTTTTCAGCCGGTCCGGTCTACAGTACGGTCCAAGTTGATAAGTATAGAGAATATGAATAGCAGAGTTTAATAACAGGCGTCAAAGGCACGCACCTAATATCCGACAAATGGACTTGTATTATTCAAGTTTTATGAGCTAATGATGATAAAGTTTGGTAATAATTGAGGTAGTGAACAGAGAGAAAAGAAAGGAGAAGTGAACACTATAGTTATAGGTTTAGAACCAAAACCTTTTCGAAATCGAGGGCTGTTGAAAATAATTAATTTACGGTCGGTATTCTCTAAGCGTGGTTTTATATTTTTGACAAGCATTACATACGATCCTATGTAAATATCGTCGTAAAGTGAGAAAATAACCTGTGATGTGGAACGGCAACATTGTCAGACGTGATCACAGTAAAAAGAAGATAAGTTGTAAGATTTGCAACGTAGCGCAAAAAAAGGTCCGGTCGATTACAACGTCACAGTGCCAACAAAAAGCTCTGTGAACGCGAACCTATCACTCAGAGCTGAACTAGGCCTCCAGTTTCAATAGCCAAATGCCACGCGCGAAAGGCCAGTAACGTATCTTTCAAATTCATCAAAGGGTATTGAAGATCAGAAGCCTATTTTATAGAAACGTGACTCGGCGTAACTTTTTGTTATCCACTTAAGTAATAGAATTTAGAGGCTTTAGCGGACTCGCGATCGTAAATACGTCCAGTCCAGAGCAGCCTTTGATGGGATTTTAATCGGTTGTTTGCTAAAAGTTTTTGTTTTTGCCGTAAGCCTGTCATTAAAATAATCCATGTCGTAAACATTCAATCTTGTAATAAAAAAGTTACGTAATAGCATCTTTTCTTCCATCAGATTTTCGTCTCTTATTAACTATCTTTATATGGCGACGAAAGTAAAGGCAAACTACGAAAATGCTAGAAGATGTCCACTGCTAAACACATGCCTGCCCGATAAAACACCACTTTGGACGCTTCTGATAGGGGGGAAGGTGTTGCCATAATGGTGATTATGGCAACACCTCCCCCTCTAAACCCGCCTAAGCTGCCTGTAGTGTGGTGACACTACAGGCGGCTTGGTTATAACAGAATAATTTATTGTACCGAGGAGAATGCTGCTATCCATCGCCTGGCTATTCCCTTAACCGACTCTTACGGCACCCACGGGAAGTGATATAGAGAGAACCGTGAGAGAATACAAGAATACATGAATGCGAGGTAATGGTCATAATGCTGGAAAACCAACTCATCGGCACAGCCTCCAATGATGATTGATCAACCACCTGTCAATTTGACATTGACAGGTGGTTGAGCAGGTCGGCTTAGAAGAGGAGGTCAGGCGTCTGCGGAGGCAGGCGCGGGCCCGCTCTGTTGCGGCGGTGGATGGAGGACCTGGCTCCACCGGTGCCTGGGCAGAGCACGGTGGAGGCCATCCACCTGGTCCTCCGGGAGTGGGTGCGGTGGCCATTTGGGTCGCTGACCTTCCGCTTGGTGCAGGTGCTTTCTGGGCACGGATGCTTTGGAAAGGACCTGCACCAAATCGCGAGACGGGAGGCGACCCCAGCCTGCCACGGATGTGGCGCGCCGGGGGATACGGCGCCCCACACGCTGGAGGTGTGCGCTGCTTGGGCTTCTGAGCGGCGCACACTTTCAGCGGTCGTTGGCCGGTACCTCTCGTTGCCGAGCGTGGTAAACGCCATGCTAGACAGCGAGAGAGCGTGGCAGGCAACAGTCTCCTTCTGTGAGGCGGTGATGTCGCAGAAGGAGGCTGCGGAGCGGGTCAGGGAGGATGATGCCAACTCAGACCCGATCCGGCGCAGACGGACCGGGGGACGGAGGCGTTTCGCGCGCCTTCTCCACCCTCCGTAGTGGGGTCGGCGGCGGAGCGTCGGGGGACTCTCCACCGTGCTCACACGGCCCCACACGTCTGGTGGGTAATCGA
The DNA here is from genome assembly GCA_910589525.2 of Ennomos quercinarius. NCBI lineage: Eukaryota > Metazoa > Arthropoda > Insecta > Lepidoptera > Geometridae > Ennomos > Ennomos quercinarius. The sequence continues at coordinate 1,515,873 of OU342496.1, forward strand.
GGTGTAAGGTTACCCACCCACTGGCGCAGAGGCCCACGGGGGGGTTTTAGTGGGTTCGAGACCCACATACCCTCTGCCATCACCCCCGTGGTGGCAGGGAAGTGCGAGGGCATTTCCTCCCTCAAAAAAAAGAAATGGTTGGCATAGAAGCCGGAGGCGGCGGATTCAATTCCTGCGACAAGACAAGTATTTCTGCACTGGAAAAAAACCCCAATTACTTGTTCTCTGTCTGGGTGTTGTGGGACCATGGTCCTTGTAGGTCTTGAGTCCCTCGATACAGAGATTTTTGGTTAGGGTCCAGGATCTGTGTATATGATCGTTATTTATTTATTTGTTATTAATTCACTGTGAACCTGCATCGCTCAAATAACTGCCAATTCCTTTTCACAATGACGTTTTGTAGCGTACTGAAAATGTAAATAATAAATATATAAATATGTATGGACATTTCACACAGCGCCATCCAGCCCCAAACTAAGCACAGCTTGTACTATGGGAACCAGATAACTGACAGAATACTTTGTAAATACATACATTAAATACAATATAACACCCGGACGCAGAACAACCATCGATGTTCATCACACAAATGTTTGTCCCGGGTAGAAATCGAACCCACAACATAGTTCAGAAGGCAGAGCTACTACCAACTGAGTTATCAGGCAAGTCAAAAATATAATACATACAACAAGACAACGTAATTTATACAACAAGCTTCAATGCATGAACAAAGGTTCTCAAATGGCTACCACAAACCGAAAAACGTAGCTTATGCTGGCACCCCATTTGGTAGACGAACGACCTTGGGTGCAAGATCGAAGGCTAGTGTTCTATGGCCCGTGTACTGCGGTGGAAGTCTTTTAATGATGATGATGATGATTATGATGATAATGATGATTCAATAAACTATTTTGATAAAAGGATAAAAGGAGACGTTTCAAAATGGGCCACCTATGTGTTCCATACTTCCCAGAAAATTTAGATTAATTCAAGATAAATAACCATAATTAGCAATGTTGTACTCTTTCATGGCTCAAAAAATAATACTCGCTCCATATTTTAAGCTAGATCATCAATATGGCGGCGCTTTAATTACCGCTATGCCTGTCAAAAGGTACTGTATACCTACTCTATGGTGCTCGTGCCGGCCATGATGTTTTAGCGGCTTAGTGTTGCGAGCATAATCATATTGTATTTGTTTTAAGCAAAAAATCTAAATTAAATCTACTTTATAAAAAAGTACAAAATGTTTCTGACATAACATAATCGACTATATAAAGTAAGGTACCTACATATGAATGGCCCAGGCTTCATACATTTTTGGACCGTCTCTTATATTAATTCCTCCCAAAAAACGTCACAACACGTATCAAAATGATCAAAGTGTGTTCAAACTTTGATCATTTTGATATATACCCATATCAATATTAAAGTATTTATTACCCGATCAAGAAGTTGCATCCCCTGAACGTAGCTCATCAATCTTCGCGTCTTGCGCGCCAACGTGGAACGTAAACGTATTACGTTGTTTACTCTTAACCCAATTTTCATACAGTCACACCCTCCAGCTTTGTTTAGATGTTGTTTTGAGATCAAACGAGAATGGGGCCTTCGATTTTGCATCTTTATTTGAAAACATTTTATAGGCCCGCTTTAGTATAAAGATGAGAAAAATTCAGACTTTATTTAAGTTTATAAGACATGTTTTTGCGCTGACTTACCAGTCTAAATACAATGGTTGTCTTTGTTAATAACACGTAAAGTAGTTACTGTATACCAGTAGGTAGGTAGTTTTATAGTAATACCTACAGACACAGATTATCCATTTATAGTTTTAATCCAATCCATTGGGCTGAAGCCCACTAAAATTATAACACCACAACGTTCAGCTAAATCAACTGGTTCTCTCGTTTAAGCCATTTCAAATCGTAAAAATACAATGTATATTGGTTGGTTATTTTATATACATTTTCAATCAAATATAATTACTATAGATACGCAGCCTCAATGAAAATCAAACCTCAAAAGTGTCCCCGCGCCAATGCAAATATAAAACAAATAAAAAATAAAAAAGCAAATATAAAATAGTCCACAAGCGATTGTTTCAATTTAATAATGAACCATAGCACCCCGTAATAGCGTTGTAAAACAATAATATGTGAGTTACGCCACTTTTATTAGGCGCGGTCACACGCGCCTGAGAGCAGAAACAAGGTATATGTTGTGTTTTATAGACCGCTTCGTCACTTCCCATCAGGGCCCTAATTCTGTATGAAAACTCAGATTCCACACGATACGAAACCACGTCGTTATCGTGTCTTGTTCAAATCGTGTCACAGCATTAGAAATACCTTCTCTTTACATTATGTTATTTTTAATTTGAATAAATATTGATATATTAAGTGGTGGTAACTTTTGACGTGTTGATGTTTCGGAACGTGTCTCAGTGGAACATTATGATTTTTGACAGTTCAAATCGCGTCATTTCCAAATTCATTTCGCGCGGTTTTGTTTCCATTTCATAGAGAATAGATTTTTGCAGATTTCTTATATAAGACAAGGAATTCGCGTGGTTTCGAAGTAAGGAATCGTAAAGTGGTCATACAGAATTAGGGTCCAGGTGAGATTGTGGTCAAATGCGATCCTATTTAGTTGTAAAAACAAATGTTACGGTACCAAAAAATTTTTCGTAATGCGATACTAGTTACTATTGGAAAATTAATAATTCGCAATGAAACCCTGGCATCATCCCGAGGGGACTTTTGGCTTAATAATGAGTTCTATGGCCATGGTCCTATAGTTTAAATTACAAAATACAAGCCAAGAGTACTAGTATAGCCAAGAGATAGGTACATACTATAGGATGACTATAAAAAAAGTAATATAAAATAGACGTTTTATAAACATTTTATATATACCTATGGAAGCATAAAAGTCAAGTAGGTATATCCGCCGCTCGAAACTTGATTTTTGTACCAAAACTCACCCCAGGGTGCCATCGGGGTCGCAGACTAATAAGGGAGGAACAATATACAGCCTGGTTTATTGGGCTAAATTCGAGAGTATGGTACTTGCTTCAAATTGCTATGGTGATGAAATTTTTTAAGTTATTTAGAGAGGTAGCTGTTAGATAGGTACGTGTGTTGATTTGGTATGAGTTTTCTGTTTTTTTTTGCTTAGTGTTTATTGTTGGTCTGTATACGAGCACGTAATTATACCTTATTCTGAAGTACGAGCTCGAAATCTGCCTAGGGGTTTTGCTTGTGGATCCGTTTAGCTATACTAATATTGTAGATTCTACGTAAACAGGTTTGGTTGAGTTGCCAGTGTATTATCAGAATTATGGCTTAATTCTCTAAGGTGTGTTTACATACAATAACTATACGTAACCTGTTAAAATATCATGCCACAAACAAAAACAAAACAACAAATACATACGTACCTTTATACTGGATAGATATCTAGCGACCCGCGATTTCACGCGCTCACCTTAGGGTAGATTCTTTGCTCCATAGTTAAGGTAACGAATGGTTAAAAATGTAACAGATTCTAACCAATGGTTAAACATTGCTAGAATGTTTAACTATTGGTTACCTTAACTACGGATCCAAAAACCTACCCTTAATCTCAGTTCGTGCTGTTTGCAAAATTACATCCTCGTTGTATCAGCAGTTTTGGCGCGAAAGGCACACAAACAAACATACAAACAAAGAACGTTTCGCTTTTATATAAATTAGTAAGGGACCTTGCAGACAGAGAGCGGTCACGCGTCTGCGCGTTCCGCGTTCCTATGTAATCGAGTTGTGCGCAGTAGTAGTGTTGTATTTTGTATTATTATATAGGAACGCGGAACGCACGAACACGTGACCGCTCTCTGTCTATAAAGTTCTTAAGGGTTACAGTAGAAATATTGTACACAAATAAACTTAACAGCACAAATGTTAAAAAAAAAAGTTAAAACAAACATGTTGTGTTGTTTTGTTGTATGTTGTGTTGTGTTGTGTGTGTTGTGTTGTGTTCAAATGGTTATGTTGCACAAAATTCGACTAAATGGCTACCTATATAGAGTTTGGCACGTTCACATTTCTATTGCGTGAAATCCTAAACCAAAATAGTTCAGTAAAAGTCACATGTCCCTTTCCATTAAATTGAATTAACAAGGTTCGATAGTTTGACACTTGTACAACAGAAACGATACCATGGATAAACCAATCACAGAGAAACAGTCTCTACAATCGTCCAACATACATTCCTTTAAATGTCAGACACAATTTAAGACTCAAGCGTCCCTAGATCACATTAATGTTGGTATCCCCGAGGGCCGGACTCTGCAGTAAATGTCGCGACACTAGAGGCACAGCATTCACGACACTCAGGTGTTTTGGGAGCAGCTGAATTAGATTGTAAATTACTTTTGGACGCTTTGGATAAGTACCTGTAAATAAGTAAAGCGTTACGGTTATGTAAGAATTTTATATAGCTATAAAATTATAAGATGTAAAACATGAAACCGAGTCAGAAGTCGTACAAAAACGGCAGTGACAATAACAGCGCAAATAAAAATCTTGGCGCGTAAAAATATGTCCTTGATTTTTCTACTTAAAGTCATCATCATCAACAGCCTGAAGACGTCCACTGCTGAACATAGGCCTCCCCCAGAGCACGCCACCTTGAGCGGCTGCTCGCCTCCTGCATCCATCGGCTCCCCGCGGCTTTCACCAGGTCGTCGGTCCACCGAGTGGGGGGCCGGCCTACGCTGCGTCTTCCGGTTCGTGGTCGCCACTCGAGAACCTTTCTTCCCCATCGGTTGTCAGTTCTACGAGCGATGTGGCCTGCCCATTGCCACTTCAACTTACTAACTCTAAGAGCTATATCGGTCACTTTAGTTCTCCTGCGGATCTCCTCGTTCCGGAGCTTATCTCGCAGGGAAACACCGAGCATAGCTCGCTCCATAGCTCGCTGCGCGACTTTGAGCTTGCTAATGAGGCCAACAGTAAGAGACCATGTCTCAGTTCCATAAGTCATCACTGGCAACACACACTGATTGAAAACTTTCGTTTTCAGGCTCTGCGGTATTTTGGACGAAAAGATAGGACGAAGCTTCCCGAACGCTGCCCAGCCGAGTTGGATTCTTCGCGCCACCTCTTTGTCGAAGTTGGACCTACCTAATTGGACAATCTGTCCTAGGTAGACATACTTGTCGACAACTTCGAGAGTATCGTTCCCAACAATTACCGGTATAGGTGGAACATGAGCATTAGACATGATCTTTGTCTTGTCCATATTCATCTTAAGACCAACCTGCTGGGAGACTCTACTGAGGTCGTTGAGCATGGTGCTAAGGTCCTCGAGCGATTCCGCCATTATGACTATATCATCGGCAAAACGAAGGTTAGTGATGTACTCGCCATTTATGTTGATGCCAGATCTTTTCCACTCCAAGAGCTTGAAAACATCCTCCAATGCGTTTGTGAACAGTTTCGGAGAAATAACGTCTCCCTGTCTCACGCCTCTTTGCAATGGAATTTGTTCCGTACTCTGGTCCTGTAGTCGGACTGACATAGTGGCCTTACTGTACAAACACTTCAAAACTTCGATATACCTATAGTCAATTTGGCATCGCTGCAAGGACTGCAGCACCGCCCAAGTCTCGATTGAATCGAAGGCTTTCTCATAGTCCACAAACGCTAGGCATAACGGCCGATTATACTCTTCGGTCTTCTGTATAATCTGGCGCAGCGTATGGATGTGGTCTATGGTGCTAAAGCCTTTTCGGAAACCGGCTTGTTCGGGAGGCTGGAATTCATCAAACCTGCGTGCGAGACGATTCGTAATGACTCTCGAAAACAGCTTATACACATGACTCAAGAGCGAGATGGGCCTATAGTTCTTCAATAAGGTGTTATCGCCTTTTTTGAAGAAGAGCACCACCACGCTCTTGTGCCATGCCTCTGGCGTTATACCTTCAAGGATGACAGAATTAAATAACTTCTGGAGGACTAAAAGTACCGGTCTACCACCCGCTCTCAGAAGTTCGGTCGTAATTCCATCTTCACCTGGTGCCTTGTTGTTTTTAAGCTGTTTGAGGGCCATTCTAATCTCGTACAGGCTGACGTCCGGGATATCTTCGGTATAGTGTCGGACTAACTTGGCTCTGATGTCCTGAGCTGTGTTAGTAGCGGGCTTACGTGTCGAGGTGTATAACTGTCCATAGAAGTTCTCGATCTCTCTCAGAATCTCAGGCTTGGATGAAATGACGCTACCATTTTCGGTCTTCAGTTTTGTCATTTGGTGTTGCCCAATAGACGAATCCTTTGCGAACACTTTAGAGCCTTGGTTCCGCTCAATTGCGGCCTCAATACGTGAAGTACTAAGAGCACGCAAGTCGTGTCGCAAGGAACTCCAGATTCGTCTATTGAGTTCACCGTAGGCTGACATATCAACTGAAGACTGCAGCTTCATTTCGCTCCGGTCGGCCATTAGCTCAAGAGTTTTTTCTGAGAGCTTTTGAGTCTTCTTTCGGCGTTGGGTCTTAAAGAATTTCGATCCAACAGCTTGGACAGTTTCCACCAACCCGTCGTTTAGCTCGTCCACTGTGTTACAGTCGGCTAGGCACTGGAAGCGATTTTGGAGTTCCAGCTGAAAGCCTTCGGGGTTTTGGATTTGGACAGGATTTGGACGGAGCGTAGACTTCACCAGACGTGACCTTTCGAGCTTAACATTGATATTCAATGTGCCTCTAACAATACGGTGATCGCTACCGGTTTTCACCTTGCTGATCACAGAGACATCATCGAATATGTGCTTCTTGGTCGTCATGATGAAGTCTATCTCATTTTTAGTGGAACCGTCGGGACTTATCCACGTCCACTTCCTGGATGGCCGCTTCTCGTAGAAGGAGTTCATCATAAAGAGTTCCTCCTTTTCCATGAAGTCAGCCAGCCTCTGTCCTCGAGGGTTCCGCTGCCCGTATCCAAATGGCCCCACTCTCAGCTCATCGCTATTCCTTGTGCCCAACTTCGCATTGAAGTCTCCCATCACAACGGTGAAGTATGTTTCGGAAGTATGCATGGCTTCGGATATGTCCTCATACATAGCTTCTACTTCATCGTCTGAGTGTGCCGACGTCGGCGCGTATACCTGTATAACCTTCAACGAATACCGTTTGGTTATTCGGAGTACCAGGTACGCTACCCTGGCCGACACACTGTCGACTTTGACCACGTTGTTGACGAGAGACTTGCGAACGAGAAACCCGACACCCCCTTGGGAGAGTTGGTCTCCCTCCCGGTAGAAGAATAAGTTACCGGAATTTAGGATTATCGTGTCCTGTCCCTGTCTTCGGACTTCTGACAATCCCATTACATCCCAGCGTAACTTACCCATCTCCGCCTCTAGCTCGACCATCCTTTCGTCAGCCTTCAGTGTGCGCACGTTATGTGTTGCCAGGGCCAGGGGTCGTCGTTGGGGTTGGTAGCCGGGCGTCTGCCGGGGATTCTTCGCACCCCTTGCCCTGCCGTTACCGTGGCCTCTACCGTAGCCACGGGATAGCAGAGCTGCCGGGGACTGGGGGCCGTTTTTATTTGTGCTTGTCATTAGGGGGGGGGGGGGGTTTGCCATAATCACCACGCTTGGCAGGCGGCTTGGTGATCGCAGTAGGTGAAGATTGATTGCCACCAAGACCGAGGGGAACGCTGCGACCCATTCCCTGGATATTCCCTTAGCCGCCTTCTACGGCACCCACGGGAAGAGATGGGGTGGTCCTATTCGTAACCGGGACCACACGGGACTACTTAAAGTACTGTCTGAAAATATGGAATTGAAAGTAAATGCCATTTTGTTTCCATTTTGTAAGGGCCTTAAAAATGTAAGAATCTTTTGATAATGGATTATAAAAAAATCTGAATTAATTTTACAAGAAATTGTTGATCTTTTAAAATTAGACTAAAGCGTTGGCTTTTCGAGTAGACGTGTTATAGCCTTGATGATTTTTTTTAATTATAAATATTAAATTTATTAATTACCTATTATTTTGATTGGTTTTGTATTATTATTTGGACGTTGTTCAAGTATATATATACCTATCCTATTACTAATTGATTATTATTATTACTTGTATTGACATGTAAACATTTTTTTATGAATAAATGGCTATTGACTATTTACATTAATGCCCATCTGCGCTAAACTTTGAGAGCTCCTAAGTGCGCACATATATCTCTGTGACGAACTCAAATGCATTGTAGTAGGTCTCGACGGATGTTTACATATTGAAATCGCTAAAAGGAAAAGACTTGGGTAAATGGCACTCGTCCGATTTAAAACGTGCAGTATGAATCCGGGTCGAATTCGTGTGAGGAGAGGGGATAATGTAATGAGTCTGGGTTAGGAGTTTGAGCTCAAATTGAGAGATGGCGCCATCATCAGAATCTAACTCGCGGAAATTGGTTTATGTTTGCAATTTTGTTGTTTAGGTAACTAAAATTCATTTAATTTTGAGTTATAAGCAGCATTTAATGATCCTTAAAAAGAGGCCAACTATCGTGGTATTATGAACAAGAATAAGTATTAACTGCGATTGTTACTTTTATGTGGGTAGAAGCTTAAACGGCGGTTGGAATGCGGAGGAAATTAGAAGACGGGTAGATGATTCGACATTTTCGTGAGACGCACGGATTTTGTTATTGTTGCTAAATTTATTGAATCTTTGCTCCTGGAACCAAGTAGTTCTTAATTTATTGTGCGTGCTATTTGCCTGAGACACGGGGTGAGTAGATTCAACGGTTTAAAATAGTTCTGGCGGAGGACTTTTCTCTTAAAGAAATATCATCCTATTTCAAGTTTCTATCATTACAGCCTACGGAAACGCCTTTTTTGACGGGCGCGAATTTCGCCTGGAGGGAGCTTTTGTGACCACGGTCCACGGCTGGGCGGGAACCTCCGCCACTTTGCGGTCCCATAGCCCCATCACACACCATCGCTTGGAACCCACACTGGCAGCTAAGTCCATCCTTCTTCAGTCTCACTACTGCCATTTCGATTAATCACAGCCGCGTGATGTTATGACTTGTGCGGTTTACTTACCGCGTCATTTTCCGTCAAGTGGGAGTAGGTGTGACGGACATCCGGAAGTGTGACAGGCACCCAAGTTATGGTCTTTGCGCTTAGGACCATCGCGGCTTGCTTCCCATAGGGCCTAGTAGCGGATACGGCTTTCCGTGTTTTAGTTCTTAGTTATAGTGAAAGTGTGACGGCCATCCGATTTGTAAATTTTGTGTTGAAATAAATTTTACGTGTTCCGCATTGCGTCGTCTCCTTCCAAGAACCCCACTCATGACAGTACGTCATAGAGGGATAAGTGGGAACTTAGAAGCTGGCTGTCTTAGATCTTTAGTGCAGACGGGCATTAGGAACAGTAAAGTTTAATCTGTTTTGACTGTTGCTTAATTTATAATCTACGTTCACTATACTATTATAGCTATATCATCAACTATGCATCTACCCAATGTATCTAAGCAAGTACCTAATACCTAGTCGTATATGCCATCTGTAATACATTCATCGGGGTGGAAAATCCAGCGAGCTCCTTTGAAGATTGCTTCATAAAGAGCGGTACGAATGTTCGGGTGAGCGAATGGGGAACGGACCATTTTTTTATGAATTTCACCCGCCTTTTCTCTTTATCGTTTTACCTACTACAGTTCGTAGACACTTTTTTCTTTGTCCTTTGTCAGCGCTTTTGGTTTGTTTCATAGTTCAGCGCAGGTGATTTCTTGAGTAAGTTCTTGGAACTTTTTATAGATGCGTAGATACGTACCTATCTACTTACTTGGCTATGAACTATATGTTACCAGGTGGAAGGACTTTTCTGCAAAGTTCGTCTAGGTAGGTACCACCGCTTTGCCAGTTATTCTACCACCAAGCAGTAGTGTGCAAGCACTACTGTGTTCCGGTTTGAAGGGCATTGTAGCTAGTGAAACTACTGGGCAAATGAGACCTTACAAACTGATCTCACAGTCTAGAAAACTTTTTTAGACTGTGTGATGTCTCAGGATGGCGTGCGCAGTGCGCAGTGTCACGCGAAACTTTAGTTTGGAGTTCCGAGTGACACTGCAATCTGTTATGTGCTGCCGTGTTGCTTAACACCAGGCGAACGAGTCACGTCATTCGTTTACACAAAAAAAATGTTTAAGGCATACACGAGGCAATAGGTTTTGGCTTTTGAAAAACTCTGCCTACAGGAGTGCCGTATGCTTCTTTGCTACGCAGGTAAGCGTAAGTAGTGAGTCATATTAATTTAAAAAGGCTTTGTAATTTGAAAAACACGTGGGATAGTTCAGACTAAGTTTGCCTTAGGCACAACCAATTTTCTTGACCACTTCAACATAAGAAAACGCCGACTTCAGGTTCAGTGCCTAGACCCATCAAGTTTTTCACTTCATCTGTAGTTACAGCCATGGTGGCCGAGTATTAGCATGCGGGCTTCGCAATCTTACGGCACCGGGTTCGATCTTTGGCCCTGCACCAATGACTTGTCTATTAAGTTATGTGCAGTTTTCGATGCCATCACTCCGTGCCTTGGAGAGTGTACGTTAAGCCGTTGATCCCGGTTGTCATAAGAAATGTATGGCAATCTTTACGGGTAGTCAGAAACCTGATAGAATCTGACATCTTGTCTAACCAACCCTGTTACTGGTTCCTTATGGGTTGCGAGGTCAGATGGCAGTCGCTCGTGTAATTTTGGTAGCTTGCCGCTACAGGTTAGATTGGGAGCCGACCCCAGTAACAAATGGGAAAAGGCGAAGAGGACGACAACGATCTGTAGTAACTTGTCTGTTGGTATACCATAAACTTCAATTCACATTGTTATTGTTATAACTTTGAAAAAGTACAAACTTTAATTAATTAACTCCAACAAGAAATGACTAAACATCCTTAATCCCGAAGCTTTTAGGGATTTAATTTAAAATTCACGGCACAAAAGTTATCTAATTGAACTTTAATTCTCATTTAGAAATTTCTAATTGAAATTAATTTCTGTTATTAAAATTGTTAAAGCTTTTTCATAACTTATGAGAGATAAGCACGACAATCTTCTTAATAAACAGTTGTTACGCGCGTGATACGGAGTGTTCTATTTAAATCTATACAGTTAGGTAAACGCGTGTGTTGTCCTCAACCTTTTGTTATTCTTTTAGGGTACCGTACCCAAAGGGTAAAACAAACCCTATTACTAAGGCTCCGCTGTCTGTCTGTCTGTCTGCCCGTCTGTCACGGCTGTATCTCATGAACCGTGACAGTTAGACAGTTGAAATGTTCACAGATGATGTATTTTTGTGGCCGCTATAACAACAAGTATTAAAAACAGAAAAAATAAATATTCAAGGGGGCTCCCATACAACAAACGTGATTTTTTGGCTTGTTTTTATAGATAATGGTACGGAACCCTTCGTGCGCGAGTCCGACTCGCACTTTGCCGGTTATATTATTTGTTTATCAGTCAAATGATGAATCCACGCTAGGCAGCAATTTCGGCTTTCAAAAAATAGAAATATATCATCAAGTTTATTTTAAACTCTAACAAAGTAAGTAAATAGGTACTTGTATGTACGCTAAAAAACGTCTGTAAAGTTAAAAGACGTTTAACAATATTCATTCAAATAATTTTGTCGTTTTCTAAATATTTTAATAATGTAATCAACAATATAAATATCCAGGGATTGGGTAACGGCAGAGCAAGGGATGCGAAGAATCCCCGGCAGACGCCCGGCTACCAAGAGCCATGGTCTCTTACTGTTGGCCTCATTAGTAAGCTCAAAGTCGCGCAGCAAGCTATGGAGAGAGCTATGCTCGGTGTTTCCCTGCGAGATAAGCTCCGGAACGAGAAGATCCGCAAGAGAACTAAAGTGACCGATATAGCTCTTAGAATTAGCAAGTTAAAATGGCAATGGGCAGGTGACATCGCTCGTAGCACTGACAACCGCTGGGGAAGAAAGGTTCTCGAGTGGCGACCACGAACCAGAAGACGCAGCGTAGGCCGGCCCCCCACTCGGTGGGCCAACGATCTGGTGAAAGCCGCGGGGAGCCGATGCATGCAGGAGGTGAGCAGCCGCTCAAGGTGGCGCGCTCTGTAGGAGGCCTATGTTCAGCAGTGGACGTCTTCAGGCTGTTGATGATGATGATGAACCTTACTTTAGGTATTACAAGGACTAAGATTTAATAAATTAATTGTGTAAGTATATTTTTTCGTAACTCGTAACTACAATATCATGCTTGCTCGGTTCTGTAGCGACAAAAATGAAATAAATATAATTTTGGTTTCAGCATCAATAATAGGAAGCCTTCCAAAAAAAATCTTCAAAATATCTTCAATATACAGATTAAAACCTGTTACAGTTTTATTATAAGTATGGAGTATAGATAGATAACATGAGGTCGCTTAACTAGTAAGTTAAAAAATGATAATACCTCTAAAGCTAACAGCCGAGTGCCTGAGAAATAAGGAAACTCAAGTGAAGTTGTTCTAAGCTGTAGCTCAGTACTTAAGTTACAAAGCAGTTTGCGGTGAAACTTAGACTGTGCGGGCGGCGTGTACTGTTTTAGTACTTGAAAGTCTTAAGAATTCAGACACTTACACTTAATCTGTCCATAGTACCTAGAAACAGACGATTATGTCAACTCGAGGCGAAAGCGGAGGACATTAAATACTCTAACGATTACTTCACTAGGTGGTAGGACTTTACTGCAAAGTTCATCTAGGTAGGTATCACGGCTTTGCCAAACTTGGCAAATGAGACTTTACGACCTGATTTCATGGTCTAGAAAACTTTTTTAGACTGTGTGATGTCTCAGGATGGCGTGCGTAGTGCGCAGTGTCACGCGAACACTTTAATTTAGAGTTTCGAGTGACACTGCAATCTGTTATGGGCGGCCGTGTCGCTTAACACCAGGAGAACGACTAGCTCGTCACCTCATTCGTTTACATAAAATAAAAAAAAACTATATTCATCAGTACCAACACTATTAACATAGTCATAGCCTGGAACTCATAGCAGTATTCGTAGCCGTGTCATCAGTCACCAGTGTACTGGCGTAGCTTGAAACTCGTAGCAGTATTCGTAGTCGTGAACTTGTAGCAGCGTAGCCGTAGCCTCGTAGCACGTAGCGCTAAACACGTAGCATTTACTTATTTTAGTCTACACAATAAAATGTCGCGTGATAAAAGTTTGAAGTGTTAATTAAAGAAGCTCTTTCAATATTAAATAAAAAGTTCAGTAAATACTGGACTTTTACACTCTGATTGTAAAAGTTAGATCGTTGAACTCTGCAGGTAACTTTATATTTAGCGAACACTGCTCTCTGGCTATCACTTAAATTAAAATCAATAAAAGAAATTTTATAAATTATTAATTTTAATTATAATAATTAATTATAGTAAAATATAGTTATACATTTATGAAATCTTTACGCATTACAATGTCAAAAATATTTGCTTAAAATAATCAAAAAATGCTTAGCTGAATATTTATTAATTAACTTACAAAAAATCCATATTCGTTGAAAAATTTGCTGCAGCATGTCACGCATGCAAACCTCCCACAGTACCCCCCCTCCCCCCTTATGATACACGTTGAAAGTGGCGTTTAAAGGTTCGAGCATATTATGCCGGGCCGCAGCGGGGCGGGGCGGAGCGCAAAAATCGCTTCAATACAATTTGTATGAAATAACGCACACTGTGTCGGGCCGCAGCGGCTCGCATTATTGCGCGGCGGATTTCCGTCCGTGCGATGCGACCCGCCCCGCGCCGCTGCGCCCCGTCAACAGTGTGCTATAGCAAGCGGATTGTTGTGCACGCGCAAACGATTTCACGACATTTTTTAGTATTTGCGTGTTCCTGTTCTTGTGGTTGTTCATAAAAATGAATGAAGAACTTTTGATTAACTTAGTTCAAGGATACAAAGAACTTTATGACCTACAAGATCCTCATTACGACGATCAACAAAGAAGAGATAATATTTGGAAGGAAATAGGGGACATAATGAAAGAATCTGGTAAGTACCACTGTCAAGTATTTATTTCTTATGTTATAACCATCATAACGCACTTGTATCGTGATGTACTATAATCACATTTTTACACATTTTTTTACTACATAATTTAGACCAAGTAATCATTGATTTTAGACAGATTTCTGAGGAAATGTTTATTGCTGCCAACATCCATAGTGTGTCTTTCATTATTAGAGTAGGTATTACCACAGAGTATATATACCTACTACGTAAAGTATTACTTTATTAATGATGACAATAATAATGAACATAAGTAAGTAATAATAATAAATAAGATTTGTATAATTGTCGCGAAATTGTGGTTTAAGGTTTATTTTTAGGGTTCCGTACCTCAAAAAGGAAAAGCCGGCCAAGTGCGAGTCGGGCCCGCACAGAGACGATGACGACAGAGGCGACAAAATGAGTATTATTTAATTTTTTGGGTTCCGTATTATGTGTGGTACGAAAACCTTCATATGCGAGTCCAACTCGCACTTGGCCGGTTTTTTATAAGTAAGCGGGCAGTATCGAATAACCTTAGTGTCAAGATATTAGTTTCTTCGCATACCTCTTCTAATAACCCTTGACTGCCACTCAATGGTACCAGTTGGAGATACGAAATATCTTTTAAATTGATCACGGACACACATTGCGTCTAGTGCTGCATGGCCTCCAATATATGGCAAATCTGTTAGAGCTTCTGTTACCACATTTATCTGAGCCTCCTCTTCAGACCAGTAGCAAATGTCGTTTCGCAGTAAATTGTGCAAACAACAAGTGGCTAATATAATAACATTAACATGTTTTGGCAATAACGAAAAACGTCTTTCGTAAACTCTAAACTTCTTCACTAATAGCCCGAAAGCATTTTCGCTCACACGCCTAGCTCTGCTCAGCCTATAATTAAAAACTTTCTTGTCTTCGTCATTTGTCAACTGATTTGCTGGATATGGTCTCATCAAATGTCTGGTTAATGGAAAAGCTTCGTCTCCAACGATGACATGTGGTAACTTTATGTCTGTACCTGGTATTAAACGATCAGCAGGCAAATTAAACTGTCCATCGATTAAAGCTTTGCCAAAATTAGAGTTATTGAGTATTAGGCTATCAGAATTTTTACCCAAGGCACCAACATCGATGACTGTAAAACGGTAGTCCGCATCGACTAAGGCCAATAAAACTATAGTAAACGTTTTTTTGTAAGAAAAATAAAGGGAGCCGCTATTCGGTGGTGCTTCAATAATAACATGCTTTCCATCCAGTGCCCCAATGCAATTTGGAAAGTTCCATTGCCTTTTAAAACGCTGTTCTTTACGTTTCCAGTCTGCTTCTGTCGGTACAGGCATGACATTGGGTGACAACTTCTTAAATATGGCTGTACATGCCTCGTAAATAATTTGTCTAACAGTTGATTCACCAAGTCGAAAAGAAGTGGCTAATGACTTCATTGAATTTCCTGTTGCCAAATATCTGAAACATAAAAAGTTTTAACTTTATTAATACCTATATTTTTTCTTCCACAGATAAAACTTGCAGAGACAGATGGAGACGTATAAGAGATAATTACAGACGCGCTAAAAAGTTAAGGAAAACAAAAAGTGGACAAGCTGCTACAAATATGAAGAAACCAAAATATGAAGATTTATTGTCATTTCTTATCCCCTATATTAGCAACGAGGATGAAACTTTTTCAAATTTTCCACCAAATAATGTTTCCCAAGACTCAAGTAATGAGGATAATAGTATTTTAGACGATATTCATAGAAGTGATAGCCCTGGTTCAAGTGCTGGTACTTCACAAAGCACTATAAGAAATCGTCGTGTTACTTCAGAAGACAGTTCACCTCGTCCTTATAAAAGAAATTCTAGAACTTTAAATACTCCACCACAGCTTTCACCAATACACACGTTATTGCAAGAGTATTTAGAAAAAAAATACACGGCCAAGAAAAATGAACCTGACAAAATTGTTGACTTTTTCACGAACTTGGGGGAAACTGTTTCAAATTTTCCGGAAGATGTACAAATTCGTGTAAAACGTGAAGTTTTTAAAATAGTTACCGATGCAGAAGAGTTGGTTTTCAGGGAGAAGTCTAAACCACAATATGTATTACAATTATCTCAAGAGAGCACACCACCCATAATCGTTAATTTAAACGATGTTGATGTACAACCTCCAAACCAAATAATACCACCAACTTCAACAAATGTGAATCCAAATGATATTGACACACAGAAAGAGATTGCTCTTGATCTTGACGATAACGCATTAAATGATTTTTTAAATTCTATTCAACAAAATAAAAATCAACAATGAATGGTATTTTGAGCGACGGGCTACTAAGAGGCCAAACACAAAGAGAAATGGAAGATGTTGATTAAGAATAGTTTTATTAGAGTTTAAGATAGAAAGATTTTTGTTCTGTGATTTTGTGATAATATAATATTGACATTATGTATACCGCTTTTTTTTCTTTAAAATGAAAATATACCCTAACTAGCGCCGCTGCTAACTATTAAAAAGACAAAAGACACAAGATCCTAACGTACGACCTCACTAACAATTTAAGATACAATTTACACAGGATTAAATGGGAGGAAAAAAGGATAATTAATAATCACTAGGTATGCTATAGTGAAACTTACCTTAAACACACCACAAGCCGCTCTTCTGGTCCGATAGGCTCACGAAAACTTGTAGTTTTTTTTTGCAGATCCTCCTTTATTATTTCAAGTAATTGAAAATATCGATCAGGAGTCATCCGAAAATATCCCCAAAACTTGTTTTTGTCTGCTACAAGATCGGGAAAAAGATGATGGTATTCGCCAAATATCTTTCTCTTGGAACAAATGGGATGTATCCATATTTTACGTTTTCTCTTTTGTCTATGCTGTTCTTCTTCTAACAGCAGGCAAAAAAACGAAAGTTCTTCGTCAGAGCTATCCATTACGTACAGTTGCACGCAAATTCCGGCAGTACACTGTACTCAAAATCCGTCAACGCAATGCGACCCGGCCCGTCACAAATGTGCTAGGTACGCATTTTGCGATGCGCTGCGGCCCGCTCCGCCCCGCTGCGGCCCGGCATAATGTGCTCAAACCTTTATGGGGGGCCCTATATGTCCATCAGTTGACGTCTTCCGGTTAATGATGCAGTCAATTACTGAACTGAGAAAAAACACCCACAAGTTTACATAACATATACATAATATACTGGGTGGCACAAAAGTACTGGCACTAAAGAAAATACTTTTATTTTTTTTATATGACATTTTCTGTCATTCTGTTGTTGAAAATTGTGTAGTGAACAAATGTAAAATACACTGAAAATAAACATGGACCGTTTTACTCCCCAAGAACGTGGAATAATTGTGTCAATGTTCTTACGGAATAATTCATCAGTGATAAGAACACAACGTGAATTTCGTCGACGATTTCCCCACCGTCCGGCACCGATTGGTCGCACAATTCGACGCTTTGCCACACGCCTTGAAGCAACTGGCTCAACATTGGATAGACCTAAGTCTGGGAGACCAAGAACAGGCCGTTCAGCTGAAAATATCGATGCTGTGCGCGAAGATGTGGAAGAGTGTCCAGAAACATCAACGAGGCGACGTGCCACGCAATTGGGCATTTCCAGACGGACCCTGCAGCGTATTTTGGTGAAAGACTTAAAGATGTTCCCGTATAAAACTCAAATGACTCATCAACTGCTGCCTGCTGACCACCGAGCTCGTCTAGATTACTGCCAGCGCGTCATAAACCTCAACCTTGAAGAGGATGATTTTCCTTCAAAATTGGTTATGAGTGACGAAGCGCATTTCCATCTCTCAGGGCATGTCAATAAGCAGAATACTCGGTTCTGGGGCACTGATAATCCGCGCATTATTCAAGAAACACCTCTACACCCACTAAAAGTTACTGTATGGTGTGGCATCTGTGTTGACAGAGTGATCGGACCCTATTTTTTCGAAGACGCTGGAGGCAATGCGATAACTGTCACTGGAGAACGCTACAGAACCATGTTACGTGAGTTTTTGATACCCAGTTTGGACGAATTGGGGCTGGAGCACATCTGGTTTCAACAAGACGGCGCTACGGCACACACAGCGCGCGACACTATGGACTTAGTGAGGGACGCTTTTCCAAGCCGAGTTATCTCTCGTTTTGGCGATTTGCCTTGGCCTGCAAGATCACCCGATCTGACCAGTCCAGACTTCTTTCTTTGGGGTTTTTTGAAATCTCGGGTGTATGTGAACAAGCCACAGACTCTCGCAGCTCTAAAAGAAAACATTCGTCAAGAAATAACGAACATATCGCAGGAAGTGTTACGGCAAGTTATGCAAAATGTCATAAATAGGGCTCAAATGTGTATCAACTCTGGAGGTCACCATTTAAAAGACATCATCTTTAAATCCTAATGGTACGAAATTTAATGGCACAAATATACATTTAAAAAAACCTAAATCTAGTTTTCTAATTTAGAAAAAATGTTATAGCTGAACCAAATAGGGTCTTTACTTTTGCGCCACCCAGTACAATCTGGCGAGTAAGACATCCTACTTTATTTTCAAACCTTTTCAATCCAGCGCGGCGTACGTATACTTTACTAGCCTGACGTGCGTGGGCACAATGTAATATTGTAGACAGAAACTGAGGTCACCCCGATTTTCTTCCAAGCTTTTTTTTATGCGATTGAATGACGTGACGAGCTAGTCGTTCTCCTGATGTTAAGCGACACGGCCGCCCATAAAAGCTGCAGTGTCATTCGGAACTTTAAAACACTAAAGTTTCGCGTGACACTGCACTGCGCACGTCTTCCTGAGACAACACACAGTCTAGTAACCAGATTACTAGACTGAGTGATCAGATCATAGTCTCATTTGCCCAGTAATTTCACTAGCTACAATGCCCTTCAAACCAGAACACAGTAGTACTTGCACACTACTGCTTGGCGGCAGAATAACTGGCAATGCCGTGGTACCTACCTAGACGAACTTTGCAGAAAAGTCCTACCACCTAGTAAAACTTACTTTACTGAAGAGTAGTGTAGGTAGCCCTATCTGATGTTTATAATGTTGTAGAGTGAAGCGAGGTAACGGTGACTAGGGTGGGTTTTTTGATCCATAGTTAAGGTAACCAATGGTTAAAAATGCTAATAAATCTAACCAATAGTCAAAATTTGTATAAAGGTTTAACCATTGGTTATCTTAACTACGGATGAAAAAACCCACCCTTGTAGAGCGTGTTTAATGTATGCAAATAGATTGATGTTATAAGTTTAACCTGTCTATTCGTGTTTATTCGTGGCGATCACGAACCGGAAGACGCAACGAAGGCCGGCCCCCCACTCAGTAGCATAGACGAGCGACGATTTAGTGAAAACCGCGGGGAGCCGATGGATGCAGGAGGCGAGCAGCCGCCCAAAGTCATGTAACCGCACCGTGAGGACACTGAACCGGCCCCACGGAAGACCAGCGCTGGTCTCAGACCAGCATTAAGCTGAGTTGGGACCGATTTGTGACAAATGGCAATTTTATCTTAATCGTATGTGTACTGTTTGTTGTGTTCTTTTGTCACAAATAAATTATTTTTCTTTCTTTCTTTCTTTCTTTCAAAGTGGCGCTCTGTGGGGGAGACCTAAATTCAGCAGTGGACGTCTTCAGGCTGTTGATGATAACGATGATGATTTGTGTCTCTGTCTATGTCTATGGCATCGTAGCGCTCAAACGGATTAACCAAATTTAATTATTTTCATTTGAAACGTAATTTGAACGAGAGTGGTTCTAGATATTTAGAAGGGTCTTTGTTTTTTCATTTTAATTGTAAATGACAAAAAAAAACCTTATTTAAATCCCGTAGTAGAAAGATGGAACTAACTACGCTACGAACGATGTCCATTTGAATTTCATAAATATGTATTTTTACGGGCAATGTGCCTTTATTCTTTAAACTAACTCTACAATAATAAAAAATATACTATGTACTAAAATCTACTAGGTTATATGCCTATAACTTATAGTCCAAATAATATAGAAGTTTTGATAAGACTTAATTTAGTTTCGTTGCGAGATACCTCGGCTTTATTTTGGATCATAATATTAACGTTTATTTGTATTGTTTCTTAAGAATAGTATACAAAAACTTGAAAAAAAACAAAAAAAAAATATAAAAAACTACAGCTAGAAACCTTATTTACAAAATTTACAACATAAATACGCCATCCAACTCACCACCGCGTGGTAAGGTTCCCAGAATACTGGCAGCATTACCTCGCTGAATGAGAAGGCTTAGCTTCTGAGCGAAGTATGTGCCAGCTCTGGGATCTCCTGAGGCGAGGACCAATCTAGTAGAAATTTGCTTACAGAAATTTTTTGTGTCGGACGACCACGGGCCTAGGGTTTCTACGGCCAGCGCAACAAATTCGTGATTAGCGCTGACCTGCGCATATTTGCGTCATTTTAGTATTTGCGCTTGTTCAGCCGCGGCCCCGACGCTACGAGCCGTGCTGGCGACATGAGATGGTGCCAGGGTATCCACACACGTGGCGTCCCAGACAAGTGTGCGTCCAAGACACCATGGGACTAAGGTGGCACCATCCGGTCTCTTGCCGTCGTCTCTCAGCAATCCAGTCGGCTCCAGCGTCGAGGGCACGGATGCTGTGGAGAGTGCCCGCCTGACTAAATCATTGATTGCCCAATGTCGAAATAGCCGGCCGGCACTCTTCACACATGAAAGCCCGTGTCGTTCGAGTTGGTCCACGCCTTGTCCACACTGGCAGCGATGAGGCTCGCACAGTCCAACCCCCAAACGTAAACCCACCGCTACACGTAAGCTACCGGGGTCTAGGACGGTCGCCAAGTTTTCGGAGGGGAGGGCACGGAGCCAGTGACCTGACTCCACCTCCGAAGAAGCTAAACTCCTTTCAAGCGTTTAAAACTCCGGGACTAGATGGGGTCTTCCCTGGACTATTGCAATGGGAGGGGAGGTACATCTGTGAGACACTGAACATGATCTTCAGGGCGTGCCTGGCTTACCGCTACGTACCCCTAGGGTGGAGAGAAGTCAGAGTTCTGTTTATTCCCAAACCAGGCAAATCTGATTACACGGAGGCCAAGGCATATAGACCTATCAGTCTCACGTCATTCCTACTTAAGACCCTGGAAAGGCTTTGTGACCGGTATATCAGAGATAACATATTAACGTGTGCTCCACTACACTCACAGCAACATGCCTACAGTGCTGGCAAATCAACGGAATCTGCCCTACATAAAGTAGTAGGTAAGATTGAAAAAGACATCAATAGCAAAGCGTTATGTCTAGGAGCCTTTATTGACATAGAGGGAGCCTTCGACAAAACCAACTTTAACAGCATCAACGCGGCCTTGAGAAGACATAAAGTTGAGTCTGTCCTGGTGGACTGGGTGATCGGCATGTTGTCATTGAGGGCGGTGAGGGTGGACCTAGGGGGTACGACCAGAGGAGTGGTGTCGAGAGGTTGCCCACAAGGTGGAGTACTATCACCGCTCTTGTGGAACATGGTGGTCAATGACTTGATCACCAGGCTAAACGATCAACGCTTCTTCACGGTAGGCTATGCGGACGACTTGGCGATACTTATATCCGGACACTTTGCCAGCGTGTCTTGTGATATCATGAATAACGCGCTAAAGGTCGTCGAGAGATGGTGCACTGAATATGGACTGACCGTGAATCCAACTAAAACTGAACTCGTAATGTTTACTAATAAGCGAAACCTGGGAATGTACACACTGCCAAATATGTTTGGAACTCAGCTGGCTTTGTCAGATGATGTGAAATACTTAGGGGTAATACTGGATAGTAAACTAAATTGGGCAAAGCATTTGGACACCAAATTAAGGAAGGCAACCATATCATTCTGGCAATGTAGGAGGATGATAGGGAAGACATGGGGTCTAAGCCCGAAGATAACCCTGTGGCTATACAATACTGTTATAAGACCTTCTCTAACCTATGGGGCATTAGTTTGGTGGCCTAGATCCAAGCAGACTACAACTATCAGCAAGCTACAGAAGTTCCAGAAACTGGCATGTGTGGCTGTAACGGGGTGCATGAGAACTGCCCCCACGGCGGCATTAGAAGCCCTTATGGGTGTAGTGCCGCTGCAGCTGCACGTGCAACAGGAAGCCGCCGCGTCTGCGTACAGGTTAAGGGCTCTGAATCTCTGGGACCAGGACAGGCTAGCTACACACACAACTATCTTAGAGGAGTATGCGGTAGGTAATCCCACGATACTATCAGTCTATGACAGGGTACCCAGGAAGCACATTTTTAACAAGAGCTACAAAGTTCAGCTGCATGAAGAGCCTAGTGGTAGTTCAGGTATACACGAGGTAAGGATCTACACGGATGGCTCTAAAACCAGCACAGGTACGGGGACGGGAACGTTCTCGGACGAATTAAACATTCATATAGCAGCAGCCTTGGGTGCACATAACTCCATCTTCCAGGCGGAGTGTGTAGGTATAATCCAGGCAGCAATGGCGGTACTTAGTAGAAAGGTAACTGACACACAAATCAGGATCCTCTCAGACAGTGCTGCTGTGCTGCGGGCTCTACAGCGAAATGACCACTCCTCGGGGCTGACAGTTCAATGTCACAATCTACTGGAAGAAGTAAGTAGTAGAAATACGGTTACTCTCCAATGGATCAAGGGACATAGTGGTTCCAGAGGTAATGATGCGGCTGATGAACTGGCAAGAAGAGGCTCGGTAATGCGCCCTGTAGGACCGGAGCCGATGATCCCTATACCTTTCAGCCAAATCAGATCCTGGATACGCTCTAAGACACGGGAGCTACATCAAGACAGCTGG
Organism: Ennomos quercinarius; assembly: GCA_910589525.2. Classification (NCBI taxonomy): domain Eukaryota; kingdom Metazoa; phylum Arthropoda; class Insecta; order Lepidoptera; family Geometridae; genus Ennomos; species Ennomos quercinarius. Next base: position 1,538,776 of record OU342496.1, read on the forward strand.
GCAAGTATTAAGGACTGCAGGCAGTCGAAGGAGGCGTTTCCGATTTTGAACTGGAGATACTCCAGAAAACTCCTGAACCTTAAACGGGTCAAATTACGACGTGTCGTCGGAATTGTCACCGGTCACTGCTCCCTTAATAAACACCTGTTTACAATAGGTGTCACAGACAGCCCACTGTGCAGAGGATGCCTGGGGGCAGAGGAAATTGTCGCGCATCTGCTGTTGGAATGCAGTAGCGTGGCCTTGCAGCGAGCGGCGTTCCTCGGAGCGCCCAGAACTACCCAGGAGGCTAGCGCCGACATCGGAGGACTGTTGGCCTTCCTGAAGGACATCGGGTGGCTTGATTGAGTGCGCCACCTCATCACGCAAAAAGGGCCGCTGTGCGGCCTAGTTGCGGAAAACAGCCCGCGCACCAAGTACCAAGTACCAAGTAAGCTAGGAGACGTGCTCGATCCACGTCATCTGTCACCTGATCTAATAAAGCCGAATGAATTAATTTTATGAGTGGAACGTCCCACGCACTCTGTCTTCCCATTTCAGTAGGAATACTAACACCCGGGCATGAAGCGCACCAAGCCGACAAGGCCTCTGCCTGACCAGCCTATATAGACTTAATTTTGTTCACTTTATTTTATTATTATATTTTTTTAACGGACAATGTGCCTTTATTAATCAAGCTAACTACTACAATAATAAAAACTAAACTAAACTAAACTAAACTAAGCTAAACTAAACTAGCTACACTACCTACCTATTACAAAGAACACTTATGGACTGTATAATAGCCGCGATGGCCTATAGACAGTCCAAGTGCTCCAGCCCACTACCGGTAGGTAGCATACCCAACGTACTGGCCGCATTGCCACGTTGAATTGCAATGCTGATGCGTTGGGCCAAATAAGTGCCAACATTTCGGTCACGCGTCGCATTGACCAGGCGCTCTGATAGACTTTGGAAAACGCGATGAGCTCCCGGTCCTCACGGACCCAGGGTCTCAACACCAAACGGCTCAAATATGTAACCGCTACTGAGATTACTATATTTGCGCCGTTTTAGCTGCTCAGCAGAATTAGCCGCGGCGCCGGCCCTAACGTGTGTCTCGGGAAGGTGTGACGGCGCCATAGCATCGACGCAAGTAGCGTCTTATTATTATTAAGTAAACAAGTGAAAGTATACAATATACTTACTCACTGTTTCGTCTAATATTGTGGCAAAGCACGTCACGCGTTCCCCTTATCTCACGGCCGCATACGTGGCTCATTAACCCGCCAGGATGCACGGTTGGAGACGCGCCGCTCTCACGGAATATCCAGCTAAAACCTTCACAGCTCCCCACTATATATAATTCTATGTTCCCCACACTGATGCCTCGACGATGTGTAGTTTGACGCGAGTGTGTACTTATCTTAAAAAATTGTTGGAACATGCCAGCAATATCAAGCAAGACAACAAAATATCCTTAGACTGCAAATCGGGCCTTTGATATTTTGGTGTAGACAAGGTTAAAACAAGGTTAAACTACTTTTATTGCCATCCTAAGCTATGCCCACGATGGTGAAACACCATGGTGTCTTTAAATATATATCAAGGTGACAGAGTTCACACAAAGAACCTTACTAAGTACAGTTCATTTCATTTCCTTCATTGTCCCGAATAAATGTCTATTCTGTGGCGCTGTGTGATATGTCCACAAATATTTATTTATTCTTTCTTTCATTAATTTTAATGGAAAGTACCTAAAGAGTGACTGTACCCTTTCTCCTGGGAGAACAGCCTCTAATTTTTTTATAAAACGACGTAAATTCGTTACAATTCCCACCGCACACTAAACTGCTTTGTCTCTCGCTACTGAATAATTTCAACTTATCCCGACTGAAGCCCTTTGTTCCTTTCGGAATGTAGGTACAAAGACCTGTGCGCTTTGTAGCTTCGTAATCCACATTTAGCTACCTTAGGTACCTATGTACGTAGGTACAGAGAGATACCCTAAGGCTCCCAGTACACAATTGAATGCTATCAGTGAGTTGATCTAACTTTACTAACACACTTATGTCTAACTTAACTTGCTTTTCTCACTGCTTATTTAAAAGTAGATTCGGAATGCTACCCTTGGGAAATCGGCTGTACGTTTAAGGTCTATTGACGATAAAAGTACTTTAATTATTTTTTCTCGTGGCCAGATAGGTTGCTGATGGAAGCAGGCCTTTTAGTATATACTCTAAGAAACAGACAGAGAAATAAAATGAAAAATGTACTAACCTCCACAGATTAGAGTAAAAAATTTGACTATATAATCTAAACTTCTTGGAAAGAACACAAAAAAATAAAAAAGGAAGGAAAGGAATGGAACACCTTACCAGCGTCATTGTTTCCTGACAAATATAATCTGGGACTTTTTAAGGCTAGAGTGAACCGGTGTCTTCTAGGCAAGCATGCTCTATCGTCAACCGCGTCATCCCTTACCATCAGGTGAGACCGTGGTCAAATGTTAGCCAATCGTTGATTTTTTTTAAAAGAGATGAGAAAAATAGAGCTTTAGATAAACAGGCCCGTGTCTGGGCCCGCTGCACTGTCCATACTTTGAACATGAGTGAGCCATTTAAAAAATAGATGACCAACAACTACCACCAGATTAGGTACCTAATAGTACTTTGTAACTAGGAGCTAATGCCCACTTATTGTTTGCTGCTACGATTATCTACTACGATCATCGGAAATCCCAAAGCTTTTCAAACAGACGCACATCAAACGCACTATTCATTCATTGGGAGATCTGGGAAATACGCAGATCGCCCAATGAACGAATTCTCTGTATCGAAACAAGTAGTTAAACTATCACCAGTATTTTAAAAAGTAATCAAATAACTATAGAGAAACGCGTCGATTGCATCGCAAAGTTATTCTGTGGCAGCAAACAAGGTTCCCGGGAAGTTTCCGAGCGGGAGTTCCCGGTTGGTTTGCGTTTGTTTTCCTGATGAGTTCTTCTATGATGGGAACGCAAGCTAATGAGAGATGAGGAAGGAAACTTGACATTAGAAGTGTTGGGAGTCAGAAACGCGGTGCATTTAAAATATGCAGCTAGTACCTATCTCTTAAACTCTCACGATTTGAACACATTACTTATATCCATGTGTGCTTGATCCATAGTTAAGGTAACTAATGGTTAATAACTCTAACAAATTCTAACCAATGGTCAAAATTTATAAATGAATACGTATTATTGATGTTTACCAAAAGTAGTCTAGGTACGAATAACTAACATCCCGCAGTCACTAAGTTCATTGTTATTAATGCTTCTCATGATGTACTCTGCCAATCACAGCTCATGTATGAATTTGAACGATGTTCCAGTTAACTGGGCTTCTCATGGATAAAAGAAGCGGACAATTTGTGGTCGTCTAGTTAACCAATGCGCCGACCAATCAGTACAATGCATCCCTTCACTACTACTACGTGTTAAGTTGGCTTAACTTAATCGCTCAGGGCGTAGACTTATTTAGTTGTAACCTGAAGGAATTCACTGAAGTGTCGATTGGTGTATTGAAAATAACGATACATCGTAATTAATATTTATTTTTTAAGATAAATTCTACGTTATAACAAACTTGGGAAACTGTAATGGTGTTATGATTTAGTTAATAAATACTTACTATTACTACTAATATGTAAAGTGAATGATGTCTGCTTGTTTGTTTCTGTGACTTTCATGCTAAACGCCTGAACAGATTTTGATGTTTTTCTTAAATTGCTCGCACTACCAAGAAGTTTATATCCTCTGGTTTGTTTAAAACATTTTTGGGCATTATTCCGAATAATAGAAATTAACATACTTGGAAGGAACTTCAAGCTGATTGGTTGCTTTTGAAATGACTTCTCAATTATTTGAACTTTGAGTTGGATGTCAGTCGCTTATACATATGAGTGGCAGCCCAATTAAAAGTTCCAAAAAGGCGGATTTCGCACTTTAGTTGAACGCCGTTGAGGGTTTCAGAACAAAGCCAGGACCAGTGACTTTATTTTTCGTGGTAGTTTAATGAAATGTCATGAGCCAGTTCCAGAGAAAGTTTTGTCCTAGAAAAATCGTTTAAAAGAGCTTCGTACTTCAAAGGAACTAAATGGATGTAATTTCTATTGATGATTACCGATATAACGAAGGGATGTCGACGCCTACGCATGTCTGTGGCGATGTCGCTCACAAACGTGGTCCAATAAGGCATTTTTAAATTTAGGCTAATGTTTAGATATATTAAATAGCCAGGCGAAAACAGGGGAAAGTCTATTTTAAAAAACAGTGGAAAAGCTATTAAATATTTTTTTATGTTAATGAGTCGAGCTAGTCATTCACCTGATGTCAAGTGTCACGGCTGCCCATAACAGTTGCAGCGCCCAATTACTTTGCTATGCCTATAAATTGTGAAAAAAAAAAAACTTTATAATCTATCTACCTAAATATTTTCCTAATTATGAAAATCTTACACAAGTCCTTATAAAAATAATTTTAGACGCATTTAACATCATCTCTGTGTGCATCCGACCACAAAAATACATAAGACATAGTACTATGCACTATAGAGCGATTCAAACTCAATGGCGGCAGCGCGCGGAGGGCTCGCAGCGCACTTTACAGCCGTCATTGACTTTGAACCTCACTCTACCTGCATACTACCGGTCAAAATCATATCCCACCTTTTTGCTATGCCATAGTCGGGTAAAAAATAAAAGTAGTAATATAGGTTAGTACCTAGCTTGCTTATGTATACTCTAAGCTAGTAACTGCGAGACGGGCACCGTCATTGCACAGTTTCAGAGATCAAGTAAAGGAGTTGTATTTGTCAGGGTAGCTCAACTTTATCGATCACTATAGATACTATTACTATGTATCACGGATTTAGCAACGCTATTACTCCGTAAGCTTTTGTTATTTTATTATAATTATATTAATTATTTAGGTATATGTATATACATATTGTGTATGTAGTTATTATATAACATTGTTATATGTAGTTTATGTAGGTATATTATTGCGATATAGGAATTAGTATGTAGGTATGTGTATGTTTATTCATTATTTAGTTAGTAATATGGTAAGGCCTAATTACCTTATTAGTAGGTATGCAGGATAGTTAATGTGCACCCCGTCCTTTACGAATTTGATCAATCCTCTCCATCCAAAGGTTGCCTGGAAGAGATCGCTCTTAGCGATAAGGTCGCCCATTGTTCCCCACTTTTTGTGAATCAATTTATTCTTTGTAACTTTTTATTTTAATGTTTGGTGTGTACAATAAAGAGTTTATCTATCTATCTATCTAACTACTTATTTTTATATTGAGCACATTTTTCATTTTCATTTTCATCAGTTTGCAGCTAATGTGCTCAATTTGCGATGTAATTTGTGAGGCAGCTGCCTAATGAGTTTGTACAGTCGTTACTCTTTCGGCAAAGTGATTTAACGAAATTAAATAAATATTTGATACGTCAACACCACAACGCTAGACATGAGACGAGTTTTATTTGACGGGTTTTATTTAAAAATACGGGCCAAGTGCGAGTCGGACTCACGCACGGAGGGTTCCGTACCATTATCTATCCCTGTCATCTAGTGTTGAGTAGCAGTACTATTTAAAGCAGCGCCATCTATGACTCATACGGTAAACGAGCTAAAAAATCACGTTTGTTGTATGGGAGCCCCATTAAATATTTATTTTATGTTGTTTTTTTAGTATTTGTTGTTATAGCGGCAACAGAAATACATCATCTGTGAAAATTTCAACTGTCTAACTATCACGGTTTATGATATACAGCCTGGTGACAAACGGACAGACAGACAGACAGACAGCGGAGCCTTAGTCCCCTTAGTCGTAGTTAGATTTTGCAATATTCGTTTAGGGGAGCCCCCTAAACGAATATTGCAAAATTTTTTAGAACCTTAGTTTGTAAATGTATTAATTACTTTTAATACGGTTGGTATACTGTAAACCATAGTAAACCTAGAGTAAACCGTGTAAACGATGTTAACCCACAGATTTTTTTGATTGACTATCCTGGTAGCTCAGTTGGTAGTAGCCCTGCCTTCTAAACTGTATGTTTCGGGTTCGATTCCCACCCAGGACAAACATTTTGCGTGATGAACATAGGTGTTTGTTATGTATCTGAGTGATATATTGTATTCTATTATATGTATGTATTTACAAACAAGAAAAGCTATCAGTTATTTAAGTTCTCATACTTAGTACAAGCTTTGCTTAGTTTGGCACTAGATGGCGCTATGTGAAATATTTTTTTATTGACGGGATATTTACCATGTAATTTGTTTCCAGTTGCCGATATTTCGGTACTGTTGCAAGCACCATGATCACGGACGAACTGAAGATCTTGCGGGTAGATGATAAGTTATGGGCAACTCGAAACAAATAAATTACATGGTAAATATCCCGTTAATAAACAATATTTGAGTAGTTTTAGTGACCATGGAAGTTTAAAATCTTATATTATGCTATGTGAAATGTTCACAAATATGTTTTTTTATTATTTAAATCAATTAGAGAAAAAACAAGACGGAAACGTCAACTTTTAATAATAATAATAAAATAAATAAATATGTGTGGACATTTCACACAGCGCCATCTAGCCCCAAACTAAGCATTATAGCTTATACTATGGAAACCAGATAACTGATACAATACTTATATACTTTTGTTTGTAAATACATACATAGAATACAATATAACACCCAGACACAGAACAAACACCTATGTTCATCACACAAATCTTTGTCCCGGGTGGGAATCGAACCCACAAATAGGAATTTAGGATAGGTAGTGATTGCCTAACGGTATCTTCAATAAGCTACTTATCTCCGCAAGTAGCTTACCTACTGAAAATCTTACAATTTCCATTTAAAGAAACAAAACTTACAGCTAAGCAAACTGTTATATATCAAGTTATAAAAACGACCCTAAAGTTATAGGTAAGTACTTACCTAGTGGACGTAGGTCACACGAATATTTTGTCTATCGAATCCTCAGCCTAAATTCAGAAAACGGAGCTACTTTCAACTGAGCTATCAATCATGCCAGTCTCATACCATTACCTATTATGGCAAACAAACGTAGATACTTACCTACTACAAACATTTCTAAGCCGTAATAAAAAACTTGCTCTACAACAACAAAACTTGTCTTCCGAGCTGGATTACAAGCACATAAATGGTATTTCTCCACCGCTTTGGGATAAATACGTTAGTATTACTTATACTTGAATTAATTGAAAGATTTGCCGGTCAATAACAAAGCCAGCCTGACTGAGCTCTTGACCTGACCTAGACGGCTCGTTAAGCCGTGATTAACTCCAACTATCTAGGGTCTACTTAATTAACCGACTTCTATCGCTCCTTACAAAGTTGGAATCTCTGATAAATGAAAAGGGAAGATGTGCTTCCGGTCTATAATACTTACGTTGAGACCCAATTACTTAAAAAAAACCTAGCTACAAGGTCTATTGTGACTGCAAACATACAACCACGAAACTACCCAAAATATTCATAACAAATGATAAATTTGTAGCGCGCCGCATAATATCTTGGCCCTTGACCTTCAACCCTAAAGCTCCTACCCTCGTCAGCGATCATATGGCGAGGGGATGACATCACAAGGCATGGTATTTATGAAACTAATCTCTTGTAGGTATACATACTGTAAGTATATGTACACTTTCCTATAACATGTTCTTTAAAAGAACTTTAATCTGCAATAGGTATTTAGCCTGGAAGTACTACGAAAGCCGACCAAAAATCAAGAACCTAGGTTTACCAAGTAGGTATATTAGCTTTCACTCTCAAGATTGCCTAAGGCACGGTTTTTAAGAACCAAATTAAAGTTATCAAAATTCGGTATAACAAAACTCTAAAAATATTAATAGTTTAACTTTTGTAAAAGTTTTAGGTTTACAAAAGCTACTTTATTAATATTTTTGACTAAAACTGAAAAATCGTTCCTCATTTTAGGCGGCTTGTAAGTAGTACCATAACCTTACTATGATTTAGAATTTAAAATAGAATAAAATTTAAAATCGCCTCTGTGTATTATTGCCCACATAATACCCTATTTTATACTTAGTAATAGGAATATTTGATAAATGGGATTTTTTTTTCTCATTCATCGCCAGTATTTAGATACTCTTTAGCCACTGAGAACAACTAAGAAACTTATTCGTCCCAGCCCGTACCAGTATACCTGGCAACGTGGAACTTTTTCCCGTTTACAACGAAACTAAAGGCGACAACTGCGAATAAGCAAAAATATGCGTGATTCTCGTACATTATTATAAAAACAAACAAACGTTTTCGGTCGTTAAACAAACATATCCATAAATTACAAAATTAATAACATGCAACCTTGCAACGCTAAACCAGCTACATTTCAGGCATATACCGTTTCATTTCACGCTATTAATCATCGCGGACGGACGATATTAATTCTGTACAGGACAATACGTACCGCGTCAAATGGTACGTAAATAATGGCGCGAAGCGCATCGCATGACGGCACACCAAATCAAAATGGATGGTCATGTTTGTTTACGCGAGTTGTGAGAGCTTATACGAGTTTTTGCTATTAAAGCAGTGTTTTATGGCGTTATATTGCTACGCCATAGCAGCACACCTATGTCTTATGCCGCCCTGCACTATTTTGACAGATTCTTAGGTGGCACTCATCCCTCTATGACATAGGTATTACTTGCCACAGAAGCCACTAACTAAGATTCAATTCAATTCAATTCGACATAGGTACCTACCTACCTACTAAAACCACAGACCTAGATTTATTGCACTCTCAAAAGACTCACGAAGCGTGGGAACGAGACGTATAAATCAAGTAGGTACACACTGCCCGAGAGGAAAAGAGATAGTGATATAATGGTGGATGTGTCATTATTTTTGACGAGTATTATCCAAGAATTGCACATATCACCTTTCACGACGAAGAGCATATTGATCACGTACCATAATTCCTTTATCAAAGTGCGAAATACTAAGGTATTTTAGCAGCTTTTAAATCTTATTCCGTGAGTGAATCTGATGTTACAAAACATACTAACCCGAACAAATACACGTATCACAGCAAATTTATTACAAATTTTATTGCATTATTAATAGTCATATTTTGTTAATTTTGGTGTGGTATCTCAGGTATCTGGCCGTAAAACCTGTTTATTTTGTAGACTGGGACGTCCTGGAGATAAGTGCGAACTTAAGAGCTGTCAAACTTTAGTGCAGACGGGCATTAGTATTTCCTATAAATTATCCATGGTAAATGGTAAGAGTATTACTTAAATTCTCAGAATTCACATAGGCCAAGTTGCGTTGGTCGTGGTCACTACCCGTGACCACGACCAATGCAAGTTGGTTGATACGTCGAGGTAAATATATAATGTTTTTAGCGCGATTACGTTCTGTGTTAAACAGAAACTATGTATCCATATACACAGAGTAGAGAAAAATCGTTACTCTGCTCAGTGGGTATTACCTATAATAGCGTTAGCTATTATAGGTAATACCTCTACTGAAGGCTCATAGGTAATTGTTATAAAGTTGTTTGGACAAAATAGTTGCAAATACCAAGCGAGTATGACTACAGTAGGGATACCTTGATAGGGCATGTGCACCAGGCGAACCCGGAACTGCTAAGCACCTACTATACCAAGATAAGATTAGTAATTAAATGAAACAGCAAAGTTCTCCTAGTTAAAGAAAGCGGAGCCAAAAAGTGTATGAAATCAAACAGCACACATATAAAAACCATCATTTATTTTAAATACAAAACTCTATAAAATCTTACAAAAAGGAAGTAACAGTCTTCATTATAACACAGCTCCATTATCCGGAGGTGCCGGCGCCATTAGCCGGCGCTAAGGACGCCTTGAGCCTTTCGTTCTCAGCCACGAGTGCTTGGACCCTTTGGTCGTACTTTTCCCTTAGTTCCTGTTAAAATACATAATTGTGAACGGACAGGAAATGCTCATAAATAATTTCAGTATAAATTAAAACCTCGACTGGATGGTGGTCATGTAGGTACTAATAGACTGGGACTGGGATTCGCGATTGACTTTGCGCTTTGGCATGTATGTATACATGCCAAAGCGCGAAGACGCGGGTGCTTAGTCAGCACCCGCATCTACCGCCTTCTATCTCAAAAACGTAAAAAAAATTGCTTCAGACAAAATTTGTACAATTTGTTACAAATTTTTACATTTTTTTTGTTGATAGATAAAGCATTTGACCACTGTCTCACCTGATGGAAAGTGATGACGCAGTCTACGATGGAGCATGCTTGCCTAGAAGATACCTGTTCACTCTCGACTTGAAGACTCCCAGATCATAGTTAGCTGGAAGTGTTCCACTCGTTGGCTGTTCGCACTATAAAGTGCTTAGCAAAACGCTTAGTGCGGGTTGATGGAATTTCAGTCATATATGGGAGCCGTATTTTTGTGCGTTTTGACGTCCGGTGAAAGAAGGGGGATGGAATACGTTCATGCAAAATCGATTTGAGGTCCTTACAGGTCCTTCCAGACATAAAGACTTATGCCTGGAAGGACCTGTAAGGACCTATTATCACAAGAATTGCACATATCACCACAACCTGTTTCACGACGAAGAGCATATTGATCACGTACCATAATTCCGTTATCAAAGTGCGAAATACTATTTTAGCAGCTTTTAAATCTTACTCCGTGAGTGAATCTGATGTTACAAAACATACTAACCCGAACAAATACACGTATCACAGCAAATTTATTACAAATTTTATTGCATTATTAATAGTCATATTTTGTTAATTCTGGTGTGGTATCTGGCTAGTTTTTTAAATACCTTCATTTATGTAAGTACACAGACGTGTACTTACATAAATGAAGGTATTTAAAAAACTGTTTTATTCTACCTTTGACCTGAATATCTAAAGGCGTTCACAGAAAGCCAATATACGCTAATAGGCTCTAACAAAAATTCAGCTTATTCCATTTCATTCTGAGGTGAACCCCTAAGGTAACTAAAAAATTAAATCTTCTGTGGTAATGATAAAAACTCCAAAACTATTTATAATGCTTGAAACAATTCGGTAAAACCACAAAACAATCCATAAGTTATAAGCCACAAAGACCACATTACCTTGAACAGCACCAGTTGCGTTTCGTACTCCTTGCGAAGGTCATCGTTAATGTTGGAGCTAGTCTGAGCGCGTTGAAGCACAAGTCCATAGCGATCCTTCTCCGCTTTAAACCTGGCTTCCATGGCGTGGAGACGATCCTAGAAATACCAGGAGTTATATACCCATAGCTCAGTTGGTAGTAGCACTGCCTTCTGAAATGTTGGTTGTGGGTTCGTTTCCCACCTAGGACAAACATTTGTGTGACGAATACCGATGTTTGTTCTGTGTCTAAGTGTTATATGAGTGAGTAGTATTATATGAATGTGTTTACAAACAATAAAACTGTAATTTTAAATCGAGAGATTTATTCATATTTGATTAATAGATATTTAGTTTGAAAACAATAAAATATATAATATACTAGCTGACCCGCCCCGGCTTCGCACGGGTTAATTAGTTTTACGCCTTATCTCAATCTAAAGGAAGAGAGAATGAAGAGCGAAAAAGATAAGGGAAAAAGATGAATGGATGAAACGGTGAATTTGTGAATAAGACCACCCCATCTCTTCCTGTGGGTGCCGTAAGAACTGGCTAAGTGAATATCCAGGGAATGGGCAGCAGCATTCTCCTCGGCACATTAAAATCTGCGATCACCAAGCCGCCTGCCAAGCGCGGTGGTTATGGCACATCCCCCTATGATAAACGTCCAAAGGTGGCGTTTTATGGGGGAGGCCTATGTTCAGCAGTAGATGTCTTCCAGCTGATGGAGTGAAGTGAATGCAAAATGTTGTCAATCTTAAGCCTATAATATTTAAAAATATTTGATAGGTAGATTACGCAAAAAAAGTGAAAATAGATGAGAACCACCGAGTAACATTATAGTTATGTTCGGCAACCGGTAGCTGTAAAACGTTACCTCCATAGCTTTGATTTCAGAGTTCCTAATCTCGAGGAGATCCTTAGTGATCTGGTTGATATCCTTGAGCGACTGGATCTGTGACGTCAGAGCTTCGATCTGCAGTTCCTGATTCTTCACCATCTTTGTTTTGTCGAATATCATTCCGCGCGCTTTGCTGAGCAGCTGAAATAATTGCACAGATGCCTACAGATATCGAAAAAATTGATAGTTATCACGTTAATTTGATAACAATGCATCAGGATAAAAATGCGGACATAAAACTAAATTAAAAGTTCTATAGGTGTGCGTATTAAAAGTATAAAATTTATACAAATTTTAGTTTCAATCGGTTGCATAAGCATAATTGCCTAGCAGATATCACAATAATGTAAACTTCATAATTTCATTCACTGTCATATCATTAGAATATACCCAAAATACACTTTTTAAAGATTTTTCTAAGATAAATACTAATTAAAGTTTTTTTTTGTATCAAAAGCTAGTAACTTTATTCGTAATACTACCTCTTCATGCTGCTGTTTGATGTTTTCAATCATCTCATGGTTCTTTCCACTCGGCTTCGACAGAGCCGCTTGTAGTTCCGTCTCTAGGTTCTTTACTCTCGCTCTGAGGAGGTCGATCTCTTCCTCACGAACCTATCAACAAAACAAAAACCATATTCTTATAAGCACTCATTATGCTAATCTATTTTTTTATTTTACTTTCATGCTCGACTTATTTCGTCAGTGCCAACAGATGCTATAGTGTTTTTAAAATAATAGTATCTTGAAATTGTATACACACATCAAAAAAGTCTAAGCAACATGCATGATATTACAAATTTACCATTTATATCAATTCATTTCTAAGTATTTACTCACTCAAAGTGCGTAGGTAAGTAAACTTTTTTGTTATTGATGACATACTGGCTGGTTGTAAAAAAAAAATATTCGATTATGTTTTGTTTGTTCATAAAATTCAAATGACTGCGAATTTGTTTGAACTTAAGTGCGTTTTAATTGACACGTTTATTCATGATTTTATAATTTTACCAACCATTTAAATAAAGTTAGCGACAAAATTGAATCGTTAGATATTCTTCACGTCATGGAGCGACGTCATTTGACGGCAGATGAAATGCAACGAGCTGTAGGGATGTTGCAAGCGGGAAGTAATCAATCTCAGGTATCTCGACATTTTGGCATTCATAGAAGTGTTATTTATCGTCTTTGGCAGCGCTACAATAATACAGGGGAACCCGCTGAACAGCACCCAGGCCGTAGAAGGAGTACAACCGCTCGGCAAGACCGGTACATACAACTGACTGCAAGATGCCAGCTGATGTTAACCGCTCGAGAGCTAAGTTTGAGGCTACAAAATTCAAGTGGTGTTGATGTAAGTCCCCAAACTGTGCGAAATCGACTGCATGAGTACGGCCTACGAGCTCGACGCCCAATCAGGTGCCCACCGTTACGTCACGGGAATCGCGCTCGTCGAAATGAATGGTGTAGAGAACGCATAACATGGACCCAGGAACAATGGGATAAAATTATGTTTTCCGATGAGTCGCGATTCGGGTTTAGGCCTGATACAAGAAAGGTGCGAGTGTACCGTCAGCCCGGAAATACTGAAAGGCTCAGGTGCGTTCAGGAAGTTCATCCATACAGCGGCTCAACAGTTATGCATGGGACATGCTCCAGAGACGTGTTTTGAAGGACTTGGACGGTATACTTGGACTGCCAAAGACGACAAATAACACTTCTATGAATGCCAAAATGTCGAGATACCTGAGATTGATTACTTCCCGCTTGCAACATCCCTACAGCTCTTTGCATTTCATCTGCCGTCAAATGACTTCGCTCCATGACGTGAAGAATATCTAACGATTCAATTTTGTCGCTAACTTTATTTAATTGATTGGTAAAATTATAAAATCAAGAATAAACGTGTCAATTAAAACGCACTTAAATTCAAACAAATTCGCAGTCATTTGAATTTTATGAACAAACAAAACATAATCGATTTTTTTTTTACAACCAGCCAGTATGTCATTTCGGTTAGCTATAATATCATAGAAACTAACGTGAGTAGTATTCATAACTAAACAACTAGTAACCGGCTAGCACTCACGTAATTTTAGTCGAACAAACGGAAACGGAACGGAACGGCGGCTCCGCAGAGCCGCCGCCGTGGCCGCGCATACTCCATGAAGATGGGCATCTTTATTGCCTGAACACCGGTCGAGTTTGTTCGACTAAAATTACGTGAGTGCTAGCTGGTTACTAGTTGTTTAGCCAGTATGTCATCAATAACAAAAAAGTTTACTTACCTACGCACTTTGAGTGAGTAAATACTTAGAAATTAATTAATATAAATGGTAAATTTGTAATATCATGCATGTTGCTTAGACTTTTTTGATGTGTGTATTTCCCAAAACTCTCAATTATCGGGGTTAAAAGTGTTCCATTTTGGTTTCTTTTTTTATCAGCGATAGGCTAACATTTGGCCACGGTCTCTTAAAAACTCCCAGATTATATTTGTCAGGAAACAATGACGCTGGTAAGGTGCTCCATTCCTTTGCTGTCCGAATTATAAATGAGGAATCAAAACGCTTTGTATCGAGCAATTCGAACAGCAATAGTGTTTCAATAGTGTAAACAACCCATAGGTATGCGCAAAATTTCATCCAAAACGCTTCGGGGTTTGGCGTGAATACATTTTGTATTTTTCATATGAACTTACCTTTAACTCCAGAAGATAGCTGTCCTGTGTTCTTTCTTTCTTGATCTTCTCTAATTCATTTATCTTCTTTAAAAGCTCACATTCTCTCTGCTGCCAGTCACCCTGTAAAATAAGCATATATCATTTTTCAATATGGTGTTTTAACTTAAGTTATTCAAGCCAACTAAACATGTTTTTATTTTTTTAATGAATAATACTTTCAAACATATTTTCATTAATATTCGCTGCCCTGACAGACCAAATAAGCAAGTTAAAGTTTTGCTTACATTCATACAGAAATCCCACCGAAAAAAGGGCATTCAATTTCTCCCTTATTTTTGTATCTTTCTTAAAAAACTAAGTCTGACTGTTTTTGAACATTTTAAGACGAAAAAATAAAGCCTTATCTGTACAGTCTTCTCCAATCCCTAACTTACTTGGTCTTTCGAAGCCGCCATATTCTCCGCTTCATTTGTTGGCTTTGATACTTCTTGAGTGACTTCAACATCGGTTTCTTGTGTTGCTTCAACCTTAGTTTCTTGTGATGCTTCAACCTTAGTTTCCTGTATCGTTTCTACCTTAGTTTCTTGTGTCGTTTCTACCTTAGTTTCTTGTGTCGCTTCAACCTTGCTTTCAGGAACTGGTGTCCCTTCTGTCTTTACTTCTTTTGGTTCTTCTGGTTTCACTTCTTTCTGTTGTTCTGTTTGTACCGCTGGTGGTGCTGGTTGTACTTCTGTAGGTAGTGGTTTGACCTCTTTGGATTCTTCTGGTTTCACTTCTGGCTTTATTTCATCAGGTGCCGCAACTGTTGGTGGCGCAACCTGTTTTAACATTATTTAATCAATAACAAAGGCGAACTATTAAATATGACATATTTAAATGTAATATCTTTATGATATCTTATCATCCAATAGTTTAAATATAGTATCCTATTCAATACTATACTCACGGAAGTTTCTGGCTTTGCTTCAGCAGGCGTTCCTTCGCCGCCGCCCGAGGCTGGAGTCTGTACTTGGTCTGCCTAGAACATTACAATTTAAATTTAGAGTGGGCTAGTGGCGGACAAATTAGGGTGGCGTTTAACATAACTATGAAGTTTATGAATATTCAACACTACAGTGTTAGATCGAACATGGATATCTAACAGACTTAGATCGGACATGGATCTAACACTAGATACCTACGTTGAATTCACGCCATTTTCTATACAAATACATGCGAGGTAAAGTTTAGTATTTTAGTAAACATCAGAAAAGGGGGCAGGGAAGTCTGCATTTGATCGGGCCCCAAGTCTACTTAAAATCGCTTGTCAATCGGCGTTTCTTGGCAGATTTTACATAGTAAATCGTCAAATACTGACTATTGTAGAGTAATGTAAAAGTGATTTAAATGAAAAAGTTGGGTGCCAGCAACCTGCGCAGTAGCAGAAATTGTATGTAACTCGCGAACTGCGGCGTTCACATGATGCCTCGCCAACTTGTTTGCTTCTTATTCTTAGGCTGATTATAATTAACCAACCTTATTAGCATGTTATGCCGATAACAGAGTGAGTAGTGGTAAATGAGTGTAGTTTACTTCTAGAATATTTCGGGTGAATGACGTTAGCACTTTGTGGGAAGGCGATTGTTTACCGAGCTAACGGCTCTGTCAAAACGTACAAGCAAGCACTATTATAACAGTATTTTATGCAGAAGTACTATATCACCCTTGTAACTTCGCATGTTAACAAAATTACCTAAATACAAACATTCCCGTGAAATTCATAAAGCAAACATCACAGTAGGTAACTCGCCTATTTCACCGACATATCTGCTGAATTAGGCAAACGTAGATTTAGGACGTGTTTGGCAATTAATTAGGGAAGCTGCTTCGAGGAATAACTGATTAGGCTCGTGGTCAGAAAATTTCCCTGGTCTCTAGAGAAATCTGATCTAAATGACGCCACAATCAGATCAATTGAAGACCTAAAGCGAATCCTATAAAATTAGTACTGTAGCGATTGACAGTCTTCATTTGTCAAGGTCTCATGTCATAGGTAATTTATCAGACTATACCAATATTAATCGAAATATACGTTGTCGTCGGTATGGCTCTCTGCCTGTTTGTTTTCAAGGCTAAATAGTTGATCAGATCAATGAAACGAATTATGTAAAGGACATACTTTGAACTCTGGGGAAGGTCACATAAAGTTAAATAAGTAAACACTACTTATATCTAATCAAGTCCCAGAGTACGTAAAACGAAAACTATGACAATAACACTAATAATATTAGGAAACTACGCGTGTTCCCAAGGGAAGGACCCTGGCTGAGAATTTTGATAGAAACATTACATAACTACATAAGTAAATCTCTATTTGGGATGGCACATCAAATTTGGTTTGTTGATGACATATTAGATTTACGCCACTGGAGACCTATACCTTAACACGTAATGTCCATCTTGCCAAGGCGTTGTTTGAAATTTAAGTAAGTTGGCTAGAGAGAGAGACAGTAGAATCCCATCTCCTCTCTCTCTGTCTCTTTATCTCTGAGAGAACAAGATTTTATAATTTTTTTCTCCACTTACCTTTGATCCTTATCCCTATTAATATACAAAAATGAAACGTCTGTTTGTTAGTTTGTCTGGCTTCCACGCCAAAACGGAAACCGGGATTACCGGGGTCAACTTAGGATACCTACATTTTATCCCGGCAAATATAGATATCACGCGATTAACGGGTAATTTGCAGGTGGAACCGAGGGGCAACTTTTATTCTATTTACTTAGTACCTTATCATTACCTTGATACATTCATAATTTATATAAATAAATAAAGCTTAATTTCATTTGACAAATAAACAATATAGCAATAGCATTTATATCCCAGAAAAAAGTATCCCGTGGGAAATCTCCTCAGAACAAACGACTTGCAATCGAGTAAACCATTGAGAGCAGTCGGGGCCACATAATAAATAATGGTAGGTACCTATATAGAAAAACGCCCACTGTGAATACACGCAGCGGCAAAAGTTAATAGAACATAACTATGTAAACTCGGGAAACAAAAAGGTTTGTCACCTAAGAGTTCACTTTTGCTTGCACGAGTGTCCTTTTTTATGTAATCGAATGACGTGACGAGCTCGTCGTTCGCCTGGTGTTATAAATGATAAGTTGATGTTTATGTTATAAATCTGAACATATAAATAAATAATAACGCCCAACGATCACATACATAATTATATCCTGGACCTTAACTAGGATTCCCTGTATCTAGGGACCCAGGAACTACGAGGACCATGCTCCCACTACACCCACACTCAGAACGAGTATTTGCACTTTTTTTTCCTGTGCACAAATACTGTCCTGTCGCGGGAATCGAGCCCGCCGTCTCCGGGCTATAAGCCGACTTGCTCAACCATCACACCACAGAGGCTGTCAAATCTATGTACCTGGTCTATAAGTTAATATCTATGAACTATTTATGCGTTAGATGACAAACGTCGCTACGGAATACACAAATTCTGATATTTTGAAACTATAAATAATTTTGCACGTTCATGTTTACATACGCACGCACCATTACTTGTACCTACTATTACTTATTCTGTGACGTCATACATATTAATGGTTCAGTGACCAAAATCCTTTGTCTTGTTTTGCGCTGAATTCAGATTTATATTATTATAGGTAGTGCCAAAACAATAAATATCTATATTATCTGTGGGCCAACAAGAAGAACTTAGGTTTTAATAATTACGTAGAAGCGTTCTACAATGAGGCTTTACCGGTTATTCTCATATGTACATAAGACAGTAATTTATTTTATACGTAGGCATGGGGTAACTGGTGGCCGTGTGGTCCCAGAGGTTTGGGAATAGGACCACCCCATCTCTTCCCGTGGGTGCCGTAAGAGCCGGCTAAGGGAGTATCCAGGGAATGGACAGCAGCTCGTCGGTACCTACATTAATAAACCAACCCAAAAGCAAGCCTTCTGAATTTAAAAAATAAACGGTTTATATAATTTTGCCAATGTATCAACGTATGGTCAGTTCGACTAGCGGTTACCACAAACAATAAAACCGTGATAACTAAGTTTAAGTTAATCGTTACCTACATAGATTTGAGTACCTATACTTAGTTGCATATTAGTTGCCGTGTTGTTGTCGTATTAGTTGTCGTACTTAGTTCTTGTCATAGTCTACCACATAAACTTAATACAACGTTTTTACATATCATCCACTGCTGAACATAGGCCTCCCCCACAAAGCGCCACTTTGAGCGGCTGCTTGCCTTCTGCATCCATCGGCTCCCTGCGGTTATCATCAGTTCGTGGGTCCACCTAGTGGGGGGCCGGCCTACGCTGCGTCTTCCGGTTCGTGGTCGCCACTCGAGAACCTTTCTTCCCCATCGGTTGTCAGTTCTACAAGCGACGTGGCCTGCCCGTTGACATTCCAACATATACCCACTCTTAATTTATCATACAATATCCTCTACAAAGCTGTAGATTCATGCAGCTACAGAACATAAACTAAATCTAGAATACACAGGAGGACAATATCGGCGTACCCCGAAGTCCTCCAGGGAATAGCTCGGGTACATTAAAAAGTATTTAATTTCTTGGTCGGAGCCCTTAACTCGAGTCCATATCGACCTCATGTTAAATCTTGCTAAACTTTCTTTCTCGCTAACATTTTGTTGTTATGAAAATTGATTTTTCAAACACTACAAAAAATTTACTTCATATTGACAGTTTATGTGATGTAGATACTTTGTATCAAAGAGTTTATATTCCTACTTTACAATAAAAAGATTTTATGCAAAGAGGCTGCACTTACCATGATGTTCCAAAACGAGGTTATAATTGTTTTATTTTCCAGCAATGCACAGCGCACCAACTACGACGGGTTCACGTTCACGCACTAAACTCGAAGGAAGACGCATCTATTTCGGGAGTACAGACGTGGTGTTTTAAAAATAGAAAATACCGCCGTAGCGTTTCGTGTTATTTACTAAACTTTCCCGCCTGAATATCAATCGCCGGCGGCAGCCTTACCCCGAATATCTAACGCCATTTAATAAAAGAAAGCGTTGCTGAATTCGTAAAATATAAATTCTCTCAGAACCATGACATAGAAAATGATTCAAATTAATATAATCATCATTAACAACAGCCTGAAGACGTCCACTTCTGAACATAATAAAGGCCTGCCCCACAGAGCGCCACTTTGGGCGGCTGCTTGCCTCCTGCATCCATCGGCTCCCTGGTGTTCTAACCAGGCAGGGCGACCATGTAACTTTGGGTTCCATCAGATCGTCGGTCCACCTAGTGGGGGGCGGGCTTGTGCATGCCGGGTTGTCGGTTTTTGGTCGCATATCAAAGGATTACGAATATAGCCATAGACTTAGACGTATCATGTGTAAATAGGGCGAATTCTGTGAATATGTAAGTATGTCGATCTTTGCGATCAGATTGTTCGGCATAGGTAGATATTTATTCGCTGTTAACGATGTGTGGACGGTGTGTTTATTCATATTTTATTCAGTAAGTACAATTATTTTATTCATTCAGATTATTCTGACTTCTACACTATATAGCCGAATAAAAAAGCGTGTATACCAAATAGGTAGCGGTGTGAAGTGCCATCGTTAAAATTACCTACCACTATCAGTAGGCTGTGGATCCACTACCTACCTACTTATCTCGCTATTTTTGAAGACAGAACCGAATTTACTTACAAAAATCTGGCTAAACTTTGTTCTCATGAATAACATTGCAAATGTTCAACAAAAATATCATATTAATCCAAACAAGTTTTCATACAAAAAAAAACGGTAATTTCTACTCATGAACCTACTACAACTAAGTAGGTAGGTACCCAAAAGTAGGTTCATATTCATACTGCTTATAGTAGCATCAATTTGACACCGTTGTATTAATGAAATCTAGTTTGGAAGATGTGACGGTGCAAGGGTGTCTACACACGTAGCGTCCCACACCAAGGGCCGCTCTATCTTCCACGGAATCAAAGTCATAAATAATTATGTATGGACATTTCACACAGCGTCATCTAGCCCTAAACTAAAGATCGTTTGCATTTAGGGAACCAGATAAAATATAACCAATATAACTGATACAATACTTAGAAACTTTTTTTTTGTAAACACATACATAGAATACAATTATAATACCTAGACACAATTGTTCATTACACAAATGTTTGTCCTGAGTGGGAATCGAACCCACAACCTATTAGTTCAGAAGGCAAAGCCACTATATACCAACTGAGCTAACAGACAGAATCTACAGATGGTCACCTGTGAACAGGATTTGTTCAAAGGGCTAACGTAGTGTTCGTTCGTTATAATTTTTTTTTTTTTTTCTTTTATTTTGGCTTCACACTTAGTGTATTTAGCCAGTGTCAAGTTTTGTAATTTTTCATCGTATTATGGAAATTTTCAATTAAAGTCAAGTCATAGTCACAGTCAGTGTAGTCATAGTCTAGTGTAAGTCATAATCCAGTCTAAGGCATGCCCTAGTAAAGTGGTGGCAACTTTACTAGAGGCTTCTATGGAATTTTGGAAGCAACACGAAAAACCACGTTTCACTACATTATATTACTTGCCCACACTCATGCTCGTAATTCAGCACTTAATGCGTAAAACACCACCAATTTTAAACATTAACACTGGAAAAAGCATAAGTTATGTAAAATAATACAATGCACCGACGTGAACTTTTCCGCGTTCCCGCCAAAACTCGTTATAATTTTAATAAGTACTCTTTGACAATCATGACAAAGGGAGGGCATCCATTTGACGTGATTTGACTAGGACGTCACAGATACACAGATTAGAGAAAAAAACAATTACACAGGTAGCAAGCAGGTAGTATATAGTTATCTGTGGTGGCATCCATCTCTGTGAAAATCAGTCTATCGCAACTACCAGTACGTAAGTAATACGAAAACGATGTATGAAACAGGCTACTATTGAACGTACCAAAATTACGGCGACTCATGCAGACTATCATTTTTCTCACTCACGCACTCAATCTTCTCGTTCACTCATTGTTTGTTTACCTTAGTCTGTGGTCCTAGTCTAGGTATTATATACCCTTTGGTCTGTGGTATACTTAAGACTGTGACTTTTGGCTAGTATGTAATTAAGTGGTTTACTTCGGTTTCTCTGACGGTTTTGTTGATTTTTAGGGTTCCGTACCAAAGGGTAAAATGGACCCTGTTACTAAGGCTCCGCTGCCTGTCTGTCTGTCGGTCCGTCTGTCACCAGGCTGTATCTCATGAACCGTGATAGTTAGACAGTTTTCACAGATGATGTATTTCTGTTGCCAATATGACAACAGATACTAAAAAACAGAATGATTTGTACTATTGCAACAAAGATCAAATAATAAATTTCTTAATATTCATGATTTTTATAGAAGTCTCGCCTACTTATCCTACACAAAATATGAAAGTAAAGCATGTCCCGGCCTTAGGAACCAATTGGTGCGGGTTGAAATTCGGTTCGTGATCCAAATTTTGTGCTATATTAATCTGTGTAAATCTCTTAAATTGAAAGAATTAAAAAAAAAAAAAAAAAAAATTCAGAATTTTTAACTTAAGGTTTGCTGGTCTGTATATGTATAATCGATATTTTGTGTTGTAGTATGTAGGAATAAATCTTTTATTATTATCATAACTATAGCGTTTTTATTGTTCATAACTCCGCTAAACTAAACCTGTATCATTATCATTTATCGATATCGATAATATTCAAATAATGCACATTACTATTCTCTTCGTTAGATTGGTAGTACTGACAGCCTTCGAGATGTTCATTAGGTTGCCATGATGAGGTAGCCCTGTTTTGACATTATATATGTTAATTTTTTCTTTATGGCATAACGTTAGTAACAGCGCATACAAGTTGCTCAGACAGATTATTCTCCATCACTTGTCAAACTAGTATAGTACGTGACACTGGCGAAATTGCGATATCATTCCGTCGCAGAGGCCATAATCAAGAAGTCAAGTCAAGTTTAGTAGTGTTCAAAACTGCTTAATGTCAAAAGCGTGGTACAAACTTTGTGCTTTTTATTTAAAGCATGCTTTTTTAAGTGCTTAAGTTATAACGAGGAGAACTCAGCCACCAGTAAAAGTTACATATTGGAAAATCTCCCCTACACGACATTTTTTTTTAAATTAAATGTTCATTTAATTCACCCTTAAACTAAGGTAGATCCACTTATTCACAAACCACACAGCCACATAATTATTAAATTAAAATTAAATGAAATATTCATTTATTTCAGACATATTGGGTCCATAATACATACAAATTAATAAACATTAAACATTCAACATAAACATTATTGCGTGTCCTATCAAAAGCACAACAAAAAACATAAAGCGTACCAAAGTAATCGTAGGTATAATTATTACGTGAGCCGCCTAAGTTCACGTTTTCGCGCGCAAGTTGTAGAAAGCGTCCCGCGTCCGACAGCAAGCGATGACTGGCTGCCCGGCCGCTGCCGCGATAGCTCGGTAAGCAGCTCCGCTTTAGTAAACACGGCGCTTTTACCTACGACTCGCTCCTCGCGCTCGCGCCGCGTTGTTCCTTACGCAGCGCGTGCGATGCTCAAAGTCTAGGCGGCGCGATATAAAAATCGCCAAGTGAGAGCCTCGAAAGCGGGCGTTGTACGTTGTGAGCCAAAAGCGGACCCGCTTTGGATGCTTTATGCTTTTATAACCACCACTAGTGGTGTTCAAAAATGCTTAATGTCAAAAGCGTGGTACAAACTTTGTGCTTTTTTTTAAAAGCACGCTTTTTTAAGTGCTTAAGTTATAACGAGGAGAACTTAAGTCATCGGTAATAGTTCCATATTGGAAAATCTCCACTAAAAAATATGTTTTTTTTTTTCATTAAATGTTCACTTTATTCACCCTTAAACTAAGGTAGGTCCACTTATTCACAAATCACACAACCACATAATTATTGTATTAAAAATTAAATGAAATATTCATTTATTTCAGACATATTGGGTCCATAATACATATAAATTAATAAACATTAAACACTCAAAATAAATATTATTGCGTGTCCTATCACAGATTGTAATCAAAAGCACAACAAAAAACATAAAGCGTACCAAAGTAAGCGTAGGTGTATATTACGTGAGCCGGCCTGAGTTCACGCTTTCGCGCGGGAGTCGTAGAAAGCGTGCCGCGTCCAAAAGCAAGCGATGACTGGCTGCCCGACCGCTGCCGCGATATCTCGGTAAGCACAAGCAGCTCCGCTTTAGTAAACGCGGCGCTTTTACCTACTACTCGCTCATTGCGCTCGCGCCGCGTAGTTCCGTACGCAGCGCGTGCGATGCACAACGCTCTAAGTCTAGGCGCTGCGCGATATAAAAAGCGCCAAGTGAGAGCCACGAAAGCGGGCGTTGTACGTTGTGGGCCAAAAGCGGACCCGCTTTGGATGCTTTGTGCTTTTTTAACCACCACTAACCACCACTAGTCAAGTTACATACTCTTTCTTTGATAATATATAGATTACATTCTCTTTGTTCGGTGTAAATTGTCAATTTTGTAAATATAAATAATAATTTTGTAACTATAAATTTTGCGTCTATCCTTCTTTTCTTTTCCTTTTCATCCAAGTTGTTTCATTCTCCGAAGTAGGTTTGGATTTCGACAAACAATATCATCAACATCATATTTTTGTCTACTGAGAAAATGACTTCGGAAAAAACGGCTCAAGTCGGGCAAGCCCGTGAAGCATTCCAGCAGATGTACCAGATCTCACAACTCTTAAGTACTGGGCTCGATGCCGAGTCCTTGTCCATTTGCATCAGGCTGTGCGAACTCGGAGTCGACCCTGAAGTCCTAGCGCATGTAATCAAGGAAATACGAAAAATGGGAGACACTGCTGCATTGAGCAAACCTGCCAACTTACAGGCGAACTAGTTCATGATTTAAGAGTCTGGATGATAGTGACAGTTAAAACAAACAGCTGAACTGATGAGTGTGACTGTGGGTATATAATTATATATGCTGCAAATTGATCTAACTACATCATACTAAAGCTTCTCTAATATAATCATGAAATACTTGTACATAAAAGTAGTTGCCAAAGAGTAATATAGATTCCAATGCAAGTAGTTACATCCAGCTCATTATCATATTTCCCATCCAGTGTTGATTTATATAATACTATTCATTAAGAAATGCACCAACAGGTTATGATTGATTCTGGTGAAGAGTTAGGACACTGTTTCATTGGGAATGTAATGGATTTAATTGTTAGTCATTTCAGTATTTAATGCCCGTTTTCATCAAAGATCCCTAAACTACACCCTAACTAGGAATCCCTTTGGCTAAGGGCCCCTTAGATTTGACTCTTACATATGTTCGTTTTCACAGCGCTGAGTGACACTTAAATTGTAAAATGGCAGTTTATTCTTTTCTACGGTTTCCAAAAACCGTACGTTGCCGATTTTCGTTATTTTATTTATATATTTTGGAGAATAATCGTCAAAAATACAAGCAACATGCTTATTGATATTAGCACTAGTTTATTATGCATCCACAAAAAATTAAAACAAATACCTTTTCTGGTTTTATGCAGGTAGAAACAATTACCAAATACAGTTGAAAAAAAAACTGGTGTTTTGATAATTTAACCTGCCACTTAACGCTAAGGGGTTGAGCTTCGGCCCGCTAAACTTAGGGGATCCTGGTGAAAACAAAATTCTTGTCAGATGTCACTTAAATCTCTTTAAGGGTCCCTTAAAATTTAGGGATCTTTGGTGAAAACGGGCATAAGACTCCCAATAATATATAACGAAAAGTGTGTATAATTTCAGGAATAAGTGTTTAGAATTTGACAATTAAAACCACAGTAACATAAAGAAAAACCATTTTATTTAAACATTATATTTCGTAGAACACTGCTTACAAGGCATACCTATCTAATCTACCTAATGTGCTCAAATTACATGCATCAGAACCTTACTGAACTTCTGAAGAAGGGATATAAACTTCAGAAAATTCAATGTAATTTTAGCACCATTGCCAACAACTCATGGGAAACAAATACTAAGTTGAAGGCAACTTTGTAAGCACTCCTCTATTAAATATGTAAAATAATTAAAATTATTTTTTATAAATAATATTGTATTGAGCTTTGAACAAAATAACTCAGTATGTGCATTACTCATAACTATAATAAAGAGAGTGTCTCCAATTTAAATAATTATGTAACACTATTTAAAGTTACATTCATGAAAACCTATTAAGTATTGTATTTGCAGAGTTCTGTTCACTTCCACAAAATAGTTTCAATTAACCAGTTGTGGGTAGTGCAAGGAAAGTTGTTAATCTTCAGAATTCTAGGAACCAGGCACTCCCTGAGTTAGGGTGACAGAAGTGAATCATTTTTTATAAATAAAATGGCAATAATCAATACAATTAATATTAGCATGCCCAGTGCATACCATCTCCATTTTTATTGATGAGTGGCCATAGCCATCAGTACAGGACTGAAAATATCACAGATGCAAACATCCACTCAACTGTCCAGGATTAATTTCAAAGTTGTGTGTAAGATACATACACTGCCTTATGGCAAGATAAATCGGATTGTACAGTAGATTAGTATTGGTGCTAAATAATTTGTCATGATTTATAGATATTTATGATTTAGTTTGCATAAAACAATCAACATCAATAATAGGTCTTAGTATTTACCTCATTAGAACAAGAAATAGAAAGAATAATAGGAATGTCAAGTTCTTCAATCCAAAATAAAATCCTACTGATGAAATAAAAACAAATATGTTGTGCTACAAACTGTACAATCCTAAATATGATCTTAAAACTATTGGAAGGTGGGATTTTGGCCCTGAGTTTGTCCAAGGACTGATGGGTCCTCAAAGATGGGCTGGGGTTTGAACTGTTCCGATGTGAGCCTCGTGAACATGATGCCGATACCTTCAATGAGTGCAAGGAGGATGCCACCTACAAGAGCACTTCCTGCCATGGCTGGCACACCTGTAAACATGAGGTTTCATAACTATAGACTTAATAAAATATAAAAAAAATCATAATGTATTGTGTGGGTTTTATTTAAAGGTCTCTGAGCAAATTTTTCCTGTAAGGGATCACGTGAGGTTCAAATGGGGGGTGGGGTTTGGATTATCCCTGCCTTAATTTTCCAGAACTAAATAAGATTATAGTACCTGTATAATTACAGATAATTCGAAAAGAAGTCTGATATTTAAATGAAATACTTTGTACCAAAAAATACATGTTTAATGGACAACCCTAATATGAGCTGTCAACTCATAATAGGGTATTGATATAATGGTGCAAATTAATATGTAACAGATTACTCAGAATCACTTTAATATTCATGTATTGGGCAGCTATTAAACCAATCTATTAAGTTCAATAATGGTTTTTGGTGGAAAAGTACACGTTTTTGCATTGTATTATTTTTCAAAACTTGTGCTTTTTCCAGTGTTAATGTTTAAATTGGTGGCGTTTTGCGAATTAAGTGCTGAATTACCAGCATGAGTGTGGTCAAGTGATATAATGTGGTGGAATGTGGTTTTTCGTGTTGCTTCCAAAATTCCATAGAAGCTTCTAGTACAGTTGCCACCACTTTACTAGGGCATAACTTAGACTGGACTGTGACTACCTGACTTAGACTGTGACTAAGACTTGACTTTACGTGACACTATGAAAAATTAAAATACTAGACACTGGCTAAATACACAATGTGTGGAGCCAAAATATAAGAAAAAAAAGTTCAATAACCTTACTGGTCAAAGTTCAAGTATGCCTATTCAGCTAGACTTGCATGTGGATGTCATGTTATACTTATTATTCTTTCATTTTATTTGATAAGCAATACATATTATTACTTATTGCAGTACCAACAAGGATAAATTCTTGCCCATGTACTACCACTACCACTCACTCCACACTACACAAAGGTTAACTGGAAGAAAATACTATTTAACATTGAGTTTGCATTTTTGTACTTAGTTTACTCCTGCGCAATAAAGCATTTATTTTTTTATTTATTAACTACCTATCTACTACACTATTACTCATAATTACTATCTAATAATATGGATAATTTTATCCCACTTTCACATAAGTAATCTGCAAGAATCAAGACAGGACAGTTTATTTCTGGATAAGTTATTTTGGTTATGGTGTTTTGTTGAATCAAGATCAGTATACTAAGCAGTGTACTTATGTCCATATAAATATTAAACCTGTTTAAAACCTCTGCTGGTTTACTTATGATTAATGTTCTTTAAACTGCTGCATCTCTATCATAACCATTGATGTATGTAAACTGTCATACCATTTCTGGCAGCCAATATTCCCCCAGTGAGGGCACCACTCATTATTGAGTTCCAGGGGTCTTCCTTCTGCCTAAGGTACACCAAGGAACAGTCAATGGTTGAGAACATGCCACCCCACACTGCAAAGTTGCCACCAGTGATTGGAGATCGCTCTTTTACTGCTGCTAAGCTGCCAAGCTGAGGACAGTGCACAAGTGTTTTTATATATTTACTAATAATTTTGTTATAGACAAATAAGGGTTGGCTATAGATATCCGGTACCTGATTTTAATGATTGTGTGAGTTTAAAGGTGTTCTAGGGGTTCATCCTAATCTGTTTAAACTATTTTTGGACCGAGGAAATGCGTTTTGAATTAATTATGATAAAAATAAGATCTTAAAAATACGTGAAATGAAACGCAATTCTGACAATTCTGACAGATATTGCGTAAATCATACGTCAAAGTTGTTAAATCATACATAGAAATGTGAGAAACGAAACGTAATACCAGAAAAAATATAATTTACATGTTTTATTATTAATTTCCATTATGAAAGCCTCTTCTGCTCTAAAGGTAGGTAGTAAGGTAGCGAAGTGAAGTGGAGCTAAAAAGTCTGTTACACAGATCACTAGGTTAGGTTAGGTTGAACCTGCGACAACACAACGCGCGAGCCGAGCGAGCTAGCGAGCGTGCCGCGGCAGCGCACAGTGGACGAAAAATCGAGCTTCCCTTTCATAGGATTTTCGAAAAAAGAAGTTGTTATTTTGAGTGTTTTTACTATGCAGTTTTGTTGAGCACATCAAAATATTAAATAAATTTATGACTACAAGCTTTTTTTTGAGTATTCATTGTAAAATATCAGTTTGAATATTTCAAATGTATGAAACCGGAATTTGTTTTCCTCATAACTTTTTTTTTACCGTACTGTCAGGCTGGAATTGTTAGTCCCTCTTGCCGAGTCCAAGACGAAGCCACATGACCTTTGCCCTTGACCTCGGACGGCCACGTTTAGAAATTATGGGTGAATCAAAAATGCATGTTTTGACAATATTGTTCTATGGGTGATGTGCTTCCAGAAATCAGTTTTTTGACCATTATTGTTACCATACCGATGAAACTCAATCTCTTTTATCTATTGACCTTTAAAATGAGCGTATTTTATCAAAAAATACCTATGTTTTGGATTTTTTCTTTCATTTTTTTTGAAAACTGCTCCTAAATTCACGTCCTCGTCTAATTTTTCACTTTGAAGTATACAATTATGTTAAAAACTGCAAAATGTTGTATAAGTATATGGTTGCCGAGTTTTTTTTTCGAGTTTTCATAATAAAATATCAGTTTGAAAATTTTATATGTATGAAACCGAAGTTATGTTCCTCATAACTTTTTATTTTACCATACGGTAAGGCTGGAATTGTTAGTCCCTCTTGCCGAGTCTAAGACGAAGCCACATGACCTTTGACCTTGACCTCGGACTGCCCCGTTTAGAAAATATGAATGGATGAAAAATGCATGTTTGACGATATTGTTCTACGGGTTCCAAATGACATAAAGATATTAGAGGGTAACAAGTTTAAGAAATGTTTGACTGACTGGCTTCAATGCAACTGTTTTTATAGTGTTAAGGATTATAATGAATTTTGTACCAATGTTTACTTATAAATTATAAATAATAAAAATTGTAATTAGTTATTAAATAAAATTTGCACGTCTGCTTGCAGACTAAATACATGAACAAAACTTGCTGTAACATCTACTATACATGTATTTTAGCGAATAAACGTTTTGATTTGATTTGATTTGATTTGATTTGATGTTATGCTTCCTGAAATCAATTTTTGTCCCATTATTAATGAAATGAAAGGGAAGCTCGATTTTTCGTCCACAGTGCAGCGGCTGGCGAAGCGCTAGAAACTATGAAACGCAGATCACTAGGTTCACCAGCACCTCCCCTACATGACTCATCATAGTTTGTGACAGCAAAAGTGAGGCTAACCAAAAAAAAATTATAACTAAAAAACTATGTTTGCTGCAAAAAGGGGGGGTGGGGGGAGGTTACCCCCGCCCCCGCGAGTACCGGATATCTATAGTTTACCCTATGTACATATAAGCTATATGTAATAAAAAATCAACATAATTATCTTTCAGATTTTAGCAAAATGTGGTAGTTTCTACCTAAGTCTACCAACTAATGTCAGAACTTTTGCTTTACATACCACCGCAATAGAATACTGAATGGCAATGATGTTCATAAATCATTAATTTATGTATGGTAATCATTATTAAGAAACTTTAGTGATTAAAATTGAAAAAAACTTAGTTATACTATAATAGTTACCATTTTTCTGCTGAACCCAACTGGCGCATTTCTAAAACCTTTGATAGAATGGAAGATACCACCTCCAATAGCTCCCATGATAAAAGCGCCCCCAGAATCGTCAAGGATTCGCCACGGGCACGGTTCTCTCGTGTATTCATCCATTTTATATCGATTTGCCTAACCACCCTGAAACATAGTTAGATAATTATTATAACCTCAACTTAATCTCTTTATTTATTTCTTTGCTACTGAACCGACAATGCATCTTACTGGACAGTTTCAATTTAATGCAGGCTTGTTCTGTTATGGTCTTGTTATAATTTATTTCTGCAATTTTCGCAAATATTTAATATATTACACCATGTTTGAAGTTCAACTTTTTTCAAAAGGAAGCATAGAGAAAAACAATATATATTCAGAAAAAAAAAAACCAAACCAAAGAGTACAAAATAAAATAACCACAGATTAGTAGGCACAGAAAAAAAAAGGTTAAATATCACAGATTAGAGAAAAAAAACAATTTACTCTGGGTTAAATATAGTACGTTGTGACACTGGCAAAATTGCGACATCATTCCGTTGCAGATTGCAGAGGCCATAATCAAGACAAGAAGTCAAGTCAATGGAATTTTGGCGGGAACGCGGAAAAGTTCTCGTCCCCGTCGTCGTTGCATTGTATTATTTTTCCAAACCTGTGCTTTTTCCAGGGTTAATTTTTTAAATTGGTGGCGTTTTTGCTTTGAAGTGCTGAATTACGAGCATTAGAGTGGGCAAGTGATTTAGTGTGAAACGTGGTTTTTCATGTTGCTTCCAAAATTCTATAAAAGCTTGTATAGTAAAATTACCATCACTTTACTAGGGTGTGACTTAGACTGGACTGTGACTGCCTGACTTAGACTGGACTATGACTACCCAGACTAAGAGTTGACTTTACGTGTAATCACAGATTAGAGAAAAAAACAATTAATATTCTTTAACAATACATGACACTGGCTAAATACACTATGAGTGGAGTGAAGCCAAAATATAAAAATAGTCAAGTCAATGTTGTTCCTATAGCAAAAAATTGAGTTTTTTTTCGGCGGGAACCTGAAAAGTGAAAAGGCGCGCTTTTAAACAAATATTTTTAAAAAACCCAAAATTATTGTAAATTTGTATATTTTTCGTGTATATAGTCTTGTATATATTTGTAAATAGAGCACAACCTTAGAGAGGGCCCAAGGATGGGCAAAAAACGTAAAAGAAAAGGAGATGACTCTCCACCTGATGAGCAGCAGCAGCGGCAGGTCTCATCCTTCGAGTCTTGCGATTCCGACTCGGACTCTCTGAAGTCGATCGCTGTAGAAACACCAAAAGCTAAAAACAAGGATAAGTATGACATCTTTAAGGTACGTGGATACTCGCGTAAGTACCCTGAAGACTCGAAAAAGACCGAGTTTATTGTGTTTCTTTCGCACGTGGAAGAAAACATTACTTTCAGCGACAAGGATCGTATGGCACTGTCCAAGGGTTTGCGGGAGCATGGTGTTTCAGGCGTCATGCACCTCAAGTCTATAAACAAGTACAAAGTAGGTATAACCTTCGATTTACCTAACAACGCCAACATGTTTCTGCAAAATAAAAAGTTACTGGAGCAACTGTCCCTGAAGGCAAATATACCGGCTGGAGACACCGAAGTGACGGGTGTACTCACCTCGGTGCCGACCGACATGTCTAATAAGCAGATATTCTCACTAATCGGAAGCTCTAAGAATGTTATACAGGTCAGGCGCTTTATGCGCAGAGTTAGAGTTGACGGTGGCGCTGCTGGCGCGTCCTTCGTACCCACGCAGGCAGTCGCAGTTACATTTGCGTCTACCAACCTTCCCGAGTACGTTTATCTTGACTCATGGCGTCATGAGGTGAAAATGTACATACCTCCCGTAAAACAGTGTCTGAAATGTATGTCTTACGGCCACATAGCCAAATTCTGTAGGAACACCGAGGTATGCTCAGTCTGCTCAGAAAACCACAATTTCAAAACATGTCAAGTTGACTCCAAAAATGCTAAGTGTGTCAATTGCAAAGGTAATCACATAGCCATTTCATCAGCATGTCCCATGAAAAAACAAAAAGTCGAAGAAAACAAGATTAAGTCCCGAAATGCTACCTTCTCAGATTTGTTTGATTCAAAGTCATTCCCAGCACTAGCAGCACGAACACTTGATGTTCAAGTAAACAACCTTATGAAATCAGAAACATTTATTAACATTCTAATTGAAACAATAACCAAAATTATCAGTAACAAAGATGTACCTATAAACTCAGGGTCTATTCGAGAGACTCTTAAAAAAACCCTCAGTAATAAATTACCTCCTACTTCCTCATAATGGATCAGTTAAATATTATACAGTGGAACGCACAAAGTCTAAATAGTAACAAGCATATATTTATTAACTACCTCTACACAAATAATATACATATTGCGATCATTTCAGAAACATGGTTTAAAGCTAACCAACATTTTAAAATTAAAAATTACAACATTGAACGTAATGATTGTGGAAATAGCCATAATGGAGTGGCCATAATCATTCATAAAAGCATCACATATTCAAATATCAACACATACTTTGATGATTCGATACAAAATATCTGTGTCAAAATCACAGTAAATAAACAGGATTTATGTATTGTCAGTTTTTATAGTCCTACTAATTGTAACCCAGCTTTTAATAAAGCTAAATTTGATACATTGGTAAAATCGATTCCTAGTCCTTTCATATTCGCAGGGGATTTCAATGCCCATCACACCTCTTGGGGTTGCGGTTCTGACTCTCCCCGTGGAAGGGAGGTGTTGGAAGTCATCGATGACAACAATTTAGTCTTGCTTAATGATGGTCAAGCAACAACAGTTGGTTCATTAACGTGGCGTCCAAACGCACTTGATTTGTCGTTGGTTTCCCCATCACTGGCTCTTCATTGTGAATGGTCCGTTCTTGATACTCCTCTTGGTACTAGTTACCACCTTCCTGTAATCATTAAAGTATTGCTTAGTAATAATAATGTAAATTCAGATGGAAACTACTGTAATGGCAAACACTTGCCCATCTACCCAAATTATAAACAGGTAGATTGGAAAGTGTTTAGTAGCTGTGTAGATGCATTATTGAATGATTTTGAATTGAATCTTTGGAGTCCTCAGGACGCATATTTGCTATTTTGTAAAATATTACAATCAGCAGCAAAATCCGCTTCGAATTTAAATAGTAGTTGTTCTAACAACATTAATCAATCCTGTCATAGGAATCTCGGTAAAAAACCTCACCTTCCATGGTGGAACCAAAAGTGCTCAGAAGCTGTTCTAAAATTCAAAGAAGCATATCTTAAGTTTAAGTACAACCCAACAGAAACCAACTACTTGGAATTTAAAAGACTTCGAGCTCTCAAAAAACTTATTATAAAAATAGAAAGACAGAACAGTTGGAAATCTCTCTGCGAAACTTTTAATCGTTGTACTCCTATGTCCATTATATGGAAATTTATGCGTAAATTTAATAAAACATATGTTTCTAGCAATAATGCAGATGATTCCTGGATTTTAGATTTTCTACAGATGTATACCCCAGATTTTGTATCAAATGGTCTCAACACATCATATAGTAGCACTGGCAATATAAACTCCAGTAATAGTTACTTCCTTAGTCCATTTTCTATCAATGAATTAATATCTGCTGTCACATCTAGAAGAGATACTGCCTTTGGTCTTGATGGTATACCATATTCTTTTTTTAAAAATTTCAGCAGTAAGAGTATGGAAATCTTCCTAAAAATACTGAACTTACTCTGGGAAAACAATAATATACCCCACGATTGGAAAGTAGATTGTCTGGTACCAATTTTAAAACCTAACAAACCAAAATTGTGTCCTGATTCCTATCGCCCTATAGCGCTTACTTCATGTGTTGGAAAAATATTTGAACAATTGTTAAAGCAGCGTTTGGAGTTCTATATAGAACAAAATAAAATTTTACCTTCAAACCAATTTGGTTTCCGTAGAAATCGTTCAGCTAGGGAGAGTATCTGTCAGTTACAACTTGATATCCATAATGCTTTAGATGCACATAATCATCTCCTTGCTGTTTTCTTCGACATCACAGGGGCCTTTAATAGTGTGAATATTGATATACTTTGTCAGGAATTGTTGTTAACAGGAATACCTGGAAAGATTATACACTGGATTAAAATTTTTTTAAGTAGCCGTGAAGTCTTTGTTAAATATAATAGGCATCTATATGGTCCTAGACTTTCAACAAAAGGAGTTTGTCAAGGCGGCATTTTATCGCCATTAATTTTCATATTGTACATACGTCGTTTAAATATAATATTAGGCTCAAAAGTGAAAAATTTGCAGTTTGCAGATGACCTAGTTGTTTATGCATCAGGAAATAATATAAATCAACTGGTTGAAATTGTTAATGATGCATTGGCAAATCTCAATAATTATTTTTCTTACCTTGAACTTGATGTTAATCCTTCAAAGTCAAAGGTTGTTCTCTTTGGGAAAAGGTGTCCCAATATGCCTGTTGTTCATTATAAAGGTTCTTCTTTACCTGTTTCACTTGATGTTAAATTCTTGGGAGTATTGTTCTCCCACAATTTATCCTGGAACAATTATTTAAAACATTTAATAAACAAAGCTAACAAAGCTTTTAATGTATTAAAATCTTTGTCTGGTACATACTGGGGTGCAGACCCACAAATTCTACTATTATTGTACAAATCATTAGTTCGTAGTCATTTTGAATATGGTTTTTTATGCTTTGCTGCAGATGATAAAATTGTAAATAGTCTAGATGCTTTTCAAAACAAATGCATGCGAATAATAACAGGGGCATTTAGAAGCACACCTATAAATGCAATGCAGATTGAATGCAGTCTGCCCCCCATGACCATTCGTTTTAGGTATCTTAAAGAAAGATTTCTCCTTAAACTCTACAGTGTCTCTAACAATAGTCTTATAACTAATCTGTCTAATACATTAACCCAATCCACTGTTAAACCGTTTTATATGCTACAGGGATATCAATGTCTTTTAGATTTTCTTCAAAATTTAAATATCTATCAATCAAATCATATTTTGCCTTGTTATGAAGGATCTTTTATTAGCAAATTTCCAGCAATGAATATAGTCATAAACAAAAAACTGTCAATAAAAGAAGAAGTATATACAATGTTGGCAGAGTGGACAGGTCACAAATTTGTTTACACAGATGGGTCGAAAAATGATAATGCTGTGTCTTACGCAATATTTGAACCCTCATTGAACATTGCTGTGGGATATAGAATTGATAAACATGCTAGCATTTTTACTGCTGAAGCTGTTGCTATTTTGAGTGCTTTGAAGCACATCAAAAACAAAAATCAGGGACACACAAGATGGGTTGTTGTTAGTGATAGCATGAGTGTTTTGAAAAACTTGTCAAATAACAAATTACATGCTAACACTAATTACATTATTTACTTTATAAAACAGTTATGGGTGGAATTATCTCATT
The DNA here is from genome assembly GCA_910589525.2 of Ennomos quercinarius. Taxonomy (NCBI): domain Eukaryota; kingdom Metazoa; phylum Arthropoda; class Insecta; order Lepidoptera; family Geometridae; genus Ennomos; species Ennomos quercinarius. The sequence goes on from OU342496.1 coordinate 1,574,735, forward strand.
CAAACATACAAGTCAGCTTTGCGTGGGTACCTTCACACATAGGTGTTGATGGCAATGAAAAAGCTGACTATTTAGCCAGCACTATAGTTAAATTTTCAGATGTTATTTCCAGGTATGCCAATGATGCAGATGTTTCATTGCCATACACAGATATTGTAAGCCTCCTAAAACAAAGGATGGTTCAACTATGGGGGAAACATTCGTACCATTGTACACAAGTTGAAAACAAAGGTTCTTGGTATGCCGCTTTAGATGTTCAGATAAATTCAAAGCCATGGTTCTGCAAGGCCGGTACTTTTTTAAACAGAAAGTTTTATTCAACTGTTTGTCGTATGCGTTTTGGTCACTGTCGTTTGAACTTTCATCTCCATCGCCTTCGAATGGTGAATTCCCCATATTGTGACTATTGTCAGTCCTCGAATATCCAATCCTTAGATCACATTTTCTTTGAGTGTTCATCTTTCAGCATTCAGCGCCTTGTGTTGATAGACGAACTTCTACAAATCTATGATAAACCTGAACTGGTCCCGCGGTGCATTCAGGAGTTGCTTGAGAATGCCTCTGTTTTTACCTATTTGTATAAATTTATATTGTGTACTGTAAATGAGATTTAGAATAAGATATAAAATGATAATTTTATTATTACAATACATATTACAATGGTTTTTTTTATAAAGTTTTTTTTTTGTGTGTAAATATGTAAATGTAAATAAAGGTATTTGACTGACAGTCTGACACTGGCAGTCTGTCTGTCAGTGTCGGAGTGATGAAGTAAACGTCAACAATTGACGCTTGAAGTTATAAGGTACCTACTAATTGTAAGGGAAAAATTAAAATTGACTTTCATTATCTCGGAAATGAACAAAGGACGATGATCCTCTTACTTATGACAAAAATGATCCGGATTTGACTATGAAATAAATAAAACGAATGAAATTAATATCCTAACTATGACGAAAGAAGTAAATCCTACGAAAGACTAGGCGGTATGGTCTCATGACTTTAGCCTGCCCAATAGGGCGAACAAAAAAAAAAAAAAAAAAAAAAGCAAAAAATTGAATTTTCAATTTATGTGTATTTTGTTATTGTTATAAACTTACAATGACCATTCACAACTTATATATCTTCGACAGATACGGCACACTCCTGTATTACGGAGAATGGAATAGATCAAAGCAAGCTGGAATGTCCAGGGAGGAGGTAAATAGAAAGATTGGAATTGATATGAACTCATTCTCATGAAATCATGATAAAAATTATCGTCATAGTTTACTGTTCAGTAATGTGAACATTACACTTGCCTACTACATATGTCATTATTCTTTTCCAGGAAGGAAAACTAATGTATGGGATGTTGTTCTCTATCAAATCATTTGTCGCCAAAATATCGCCACTTGACCCTAAGGACGGTTTCATGAACTATAAGACATCAAAATACACATTACATTGTCTGGAGACACCCTCAGGACTGAAATTTGTCATGAACACAGATAACCAAGCTCAAGGTGTCCGGGAGTTATTAAAAAAGATTTACGGAGAGATATTTGTAAAATATGCCATAAGGAATCCTCTTTGTGGGACTGGAGAACCTATCACTAGTGAATTATTCAAAAATAAGCTAGATGCTTTTATCAAGCAGGCACCTATACATGCTGTAAGAGCTTCTTGATGAGTTTTTGTTGCATATTATATAGTTATGGATATAATTAAGCATTCAAGCACTGAAGAGATGACAAAACTAATGTGAATATCAAGAATGGTAAATGAACAGCATAACCAAAAAATAGGAACAGGTTATAGCCAAAATGTTGAGCCCTGATTATGATAGCACATCTTCGCTCATATGAAGGTCCTATCTCATTTTTGTCCATTGTTCAGAAAACGCGTTTTAAGGTTTTGACATTTCTATCTTTCAGGTAGTTTCGTTCCTCGCAAGTCCAGCATATTTATTTTTATATGCTTTTGTAGATAATTTCAAGTACTTTAATTACACGTCGAAACTTTTAACCTGTTTGCATTCTAAATACCTCTTTTGATTAATCAAAACAGATAGGTCACTTATTGAAAACTTTGTTTTATTTAAAATAAGCTGTCTGTTTTTGTAAGACTTTTTTTAGACTAAGTATGGAAATAAATATACAAAGTTTATGTTGTTAATGCTTTATTAGTGTGTTTGTTTTTTTTTTTTAGTTAGTTTAAGTAATTTTTTATGCTACAATACTGTATTTAATTCAACACAACACCATAACTTTACCAAGTACCTAACAATAAAAAACTACTTAATCAGCCTCATTTTGAGGTTGCAATAGGTAATTGAATATTATGAAGTTTAATTGTAATAAAAATTAATTAATTAATAATGAATTATCTTGTGATCCAAAATGTTAAATGGTACAACAATTAGTCAGATGGATAGAGAATTTTGCGTAGACTAACATAGCGGTCCTAACTCAAAACAGCCAAAAAGTGAGATAGGCCCTTTAAGTCATACGAGCGACGACATGACTTGCACAGTAGCTAAAATAGTTTAGGGCACATTGTCATAAATGCCAAATGCCATATTTATGATTTGAACACCTTTGGGGTTGGTTGGCTTTAGATAGTAATATTATCGATCTGAAATATCAGGATAGATAACTGTGCATTTGATTATAAAATTATGTACCAAGTCATAACTGCAAGTGACCTCAGTGAGGGTTCTATTTATACTTATTTGCTATCCACAGTGTAAAATTAAAATAATTTTAATTGTACCTATAAGATGTGTATTCGGACTATTAAGATTGCGTATTATTAAGAAATCGAAAAATATAGAATGTGAAAAATCCTGAATATGGAATTTATCGCTGACACCGTAGTAATAGTGATATTGTAAATAAATATGTTATTAAGTATTACACATTACAATTAATTATATCTTCTACCTACCACTCTTGCCACTGCCATATTAATTTTTTCATCTTTGAAAGACCAACAGCTGTTATAATACACACTCCACTATTTTAAGGAGCTGGGATGGCTCGGGTAGATGCTGGGGAAATGCACAATACACCCCGAACGGGATGTCAGTGCAGGACTTATCACCCCCACATAAAATTAGAATTAGCTATAGATACTTTAGATTACAAAAAAAAACAAGCCAAACGATCTGAGTTCCGTTCACGGAACTAGTGAGGAAACACATTTCTCAGAAGTACCATTGACGGAACTATTGGGAAAAAAGTCTCAATAGTTCCGTTACGGAACTACTTTCACGGAACTTCTGGGAATAAACGATTAAAGGTCGATGGATTTAATGCGTTAAACGCCACCGATTTTAAACATTAACACTGGAAAAAGCAAAAGTATAGAAAAATAATACAATGAAACGAAGTGAACTTTTTCGCGTTCCCGCCAAAAACTAAAATATCTTAAGGTGGGTTTTTTGATCCGTAGTTAAGGTAACCAATGGTCAAAAACAACAAATTCTAACCAATGGTCAAAATTTGTTACAGGGTTTAACCGTAGAATTTTAGTTTTTAACCATTTTGGTTACCTTAACTACGAATTAAAAAACCCACCCCCTTCAAAGAGTTCTATGTACTACGTACCTTCTCCCTTAGGTATATCAGAAGAGGTAACGCAGAATAACATAGTAAGTAGGTAGGTACTACTTTCAACCGGCTTCATAAGGCATTTACTTACCCGTTTTCCCAGACCTCTATAAAATTATTCTAAGTATTATTAACTACATTCAGCTAATTGAATAACACATGTTTACTTAAATTGGACATTGTTTTACTCATTCGTTCAGTCATTGTTAGTTTCAGCGGCTACCCGCAATACGACAATGATAATACGCGGGGGCCGGGGGCAAGCTCTTGAATGATTGTTTTATATTTGTGGTGGCACCGCCCGCGGCGCTACTTTTTCACGGCTTATCTCCACAATATTTAATTATTTGCGGACTGTGCTGTAGTATCCTTCAAATCAATTTCATTGTAACGCTCGAGCTACACAGATCTAGAAAGTCAATTGATTTGAATAGGTAGTACCTACCCATCTACACACACCTGACACATACCCCCACACCCCTACACTTACGTACATAAGAAGACCCCGTTAGGTACAGTCATCATCATCAGCCCAAAGACATCCACTCCTGAACATAGTCCTCCCCCAAAGAGCGCCACTTTGAGTGGCTACTTGCCTCTTGCATCCATCGGCTGTGGGGGCTACTGGGAATATACCTACGGGCATTGTCCGAACCTTGTACGGATCAAACGAATCGGGTGGTAGGGAACCAACCCAACTAATAAAAGGCTACCGAAACCGAAATCACCCCCACGTCTGTAGTAGGTAGGTACCTCGGTGGTTATATTACCGTTCTTTTTATATTTGTGTAACGTTTTTTTACTTACCATTTAATTACCAGCGTCATTGTTTCCTGACACATACCTAATTAAGGCTAGAGTGAACCGGTACTTATCTTCTAAGCAAGCATGCTCCATCACTTACCATCAGGTGAGACCGTGGTCAAATGTTAGCCTATCGTTGAATAAAAAATCGTTTTTGAGTACCTAGGTATTTAATGAAAGTAAAAAGTCTGTAAACATTTTTGTTAAAAAATCGTGTGGCTCTTCTAAGATTTATTCATCTTTGATAGTAAATCCATGCCCCACGGTGAGAACATTTTTATTCATCTGGTCGCGCAGCAATAAAAACTGAGAGATCTAGAGGAAAACAACAGTTTTCGTTTAAGCTTAGACGTGGAAACATTCACTGATATCGGTGTGATTACACCGTCGGTTAAACAATGGCTTTAGATTTTAAAATATTTTACATAACAGTACTTATTATTGTAATTATCAATCATGCTGCAGCATCAAATAAAGAACGATATTTGGAATCCATAAGTGCGGGGAGTCATGGTCTACCGTCACCTGAAGATCTACCGATGTATTTGAGCGTCTTGGAGAAAATACTTAATTACTGCGATGGAAACAAAAAGTTTTTAAAACCAGAGTTTGTATTTGGCTTGTTTCTTTTAAATGGTGAGAAAAAATAAGTTCATATTAGAAATGGAAATAGGTAAAGAAACTTATGTATTAGGTACTTATACCTAAACGTCATGGACCTAATGCTTATAACGTCTAGCCATTAGGTGAATTAAATATACGTTGTCCACCTTCGTCTATTGTTTTCGAGGAATATGTTGTGGTTTTTCAGTTTTCCATTTTTCTCTTTGCCATATTTTCTTATTTCATAGACACTTTACTTCCTTCTCATTGCCTATATACCTACTATTTAGATTAGGCTAGGTGACCCAGAGTGAGTGGATTAGCGGTAAACCCTGACTTTCAAACCGCGCCGCACCCAGGTTCATATACTGCTCGACCCAGCACCATGACTTTTCAAGTAATGTGCGTAATTTATACTTGCTCATGAATAAGTGAAAGAAAACATCATGAGAAAGCCAGCATATTCAAGAATAACAAAATTCGAGAACTAGTGTGTTACACCAACCCGCACTACTTATCTCCATGTGAGAGAATGACCGTGTCCCAGCAGTGGGAGGGTAGGTACTGGGCGGATGATGAACTAGGTTAAGTATTACGTACTTAGTTGCGCCCCGCGGATAATAAGTACCCTATGTGTTAATCCAGCGTATAAGCTAATCTGGATTCCAAATTTCATCATTACGAAGATTAATGGTAACAAACATTCACACAAGCAAACTTTCACCTTTATAATATTACTAGCTGCGCCCTGCGGATAAAAGTAGCCTATGTGTTAATCCAGTGTAATAAAAAACAAATCATAAGCAATCTCTATTCCAAATTTCATCCAAATCTGTCCAGCCGTTTGAGCGTGAAGGAGTAACAAACATACAAACACACATACAAATTTTCGCCTTTATAATATAAGTGTGATTAGGATACGTATAGTAGGATTACCTAAGTAGGTATTATAGTTTCAAATAATTATTAGGATAGGTAAGCACTTATTACCTAATTTTCAGTGAATTTAAGACCATTCGTGAATGATAAGGGTCTACCAATAACCCTCCGGAATAACCTGAAGCTATTGATAGAGAAAAGCGATAAAATTCAAATGGAACACAATATTATGTGGCTGAGTCAGGATAAGCCAAATCCAATTCGCAAGTATCTTAAACGACATTTTAAAGTTCAATAATTGTAATTCCATGATGATAATATTAGGTTGGAGCTCATTTAGATTTTTAAAATTGATTTAGATACTCTCGCAACCGATGACAGAGCATGGTCCAGGCGAATAAAGCAGTTGACGCTCAAGTCGATGGTGAAACCATTTTCTACCGGCCTGTATACAAGCTGGGAGCCCTACCGACGAGCTGTGGATGATACCACCCTGTATACAAGCTGGGAGACATACCGGCGCGCGGTGGACGATTTCGAGAACGGGGTACCAAGCCCTTCCCAGTCTGGTGAGTAGAAAAATCTTCTTCATTTCTATTCGGGGAGAACCGAACCCCTTAGGAGATAAGTACGAAGTACTCCTTAAGTTTTTTGATGACAATTTTAGGCTTATTTTGGCAGATGTATGCTTGATGCGTCTAGCAGAGAGCGAAGAAAACGTCTCGCAATACCCACTACGATGTGAAATCCCAGCAGATTGTTATGCAGCGCTTGCCTTTGGAACCAATGTCGGCTACTCTCTTGCCCACAGGTAAGGTTAACAGCCTCTGTGGTGTTGTTTGGCTGGTCGGCTCATAGTCCGGAGGCAACAGGTTCGATTCCCACGACATGACAAGCGCAGTGGAAAAAAGCGCAATACTTGTTTTTTTTTTATGCTGAAATGGGCATACGTTTGACAAGATCTCACCCGATAGTAAGTGACGCAGTTGTCTAAGGTAGGTAGAGCACATTTGTCCATATTCTGTGTGCTGTGTGTTGTGGGAGCATGGTCCTAGTAGTTCCTGGGTTCCTACATATAGGAAACCTTAGATAGGGTCCAGTATGTGATCGTTGGGTGTTATTGTTAATATTATTTTCATAATCTAATTTGATTCTCGGGTCTAGCCCGGACATTTGCCAGGCATTGGTGGGGCATTGGTGGGGCCAAAGCCAACACCAAGAAGCCCTGTTTAATTCATTTACGATTATTCTTAGACCTCCACCTTCCGTCCTTTGCGTCCTATAGTACCTACCTACTAACTACTTACCTACATCATAATACTTACTTACCTACCTATTTGTACTTTTTAGATTTATTCTTCTGCTGTTTGCTCGTCTCAGCCGAGGATGTGCGATATTTTCCATCTACCAGGATGAACGCCTCAGGAATTATTTTTGCGAAGTGGCTTACAAGGAAGCTCAGTACAACGCGATGAATGGCTTCCAGATTGTGGACCTTTTCTTTGAGCAATGTACGTAATTTTAAGCTACTTTACTACTACATAGATAATATAATTATTGAGTGTGTGAAGTATCAAGTTGGTAGGATACCTACTTATGTGGGGATGGGGAACAAAGGTTCACGATTGGCGACCACGAATCGGAAAATCCAAATCTGGTCAAAACATCGGCGGGCCGATGGACGCATCAGACAAGCAGCCGCTCAAAGTGGCGCTTGCTTCGGCCACACCGGCGCGTCTGCGAAGCGGCTGCGTCGCGTCGGTGACGTGAAACTATTCGGTAGGTACCTACCCATCGCAGGCAGGCCGTCTACGAACAAACACGGGCAGCGATGGGTCAGCCAAATGGCCGATTTGACGCTTCACTAAGACGCCACTTGACCCGGCGCGGCGGCCGCGCCGGTGTGGCTGCAGCTATGGGGGCCCCGGACCCGCCTATAAGTACCTACCTATCCTATGTTCAGTAATAAAAATCTCGTCACGCTGTTGATTATGACGATGTTATGTGGCGGAGGAGTAAACTGGGGTCTAGCAAAGATCCCTTACCATTAGCGTTAACGCCAAACGATAACTCCAAATGTATGAGAATGACATTACCTGCGGAAAAGCGACATCCACAGCCCCACAGGTAGTGTCATTCCCATACATTTTAGAGTTATCGTTTTCGTTTGCCGTTCACACTGATGGAAAGGGATCTTTGCTAGACCCCCTGATGCACCATTTCACTTCTTAAATTAGAATAGGTAATTATTACCTATATTAATAAACATTGTTAACTCAACGTGAAATTGTCATTAATATGTAATCTAATTTTTAGCGGCGCTCTGCACTTTGGACGGACACGCTCAATTCTTACAAAAGACCTGGCTCACCAGCGTACTTAGCAGCCAGGATGAGTTGGGGTGCTTCAATAGCATAAATAACTTTGAGAACTCACGAAATACGACTGGATGTACTCTACATACCACCGCAGTGGCGGCCGCAACATACGCTGGAGCTGTTAGGTTTATATTGGAAAACTATTGAATGTCTTCTATGTGAATATAACTGTCTTCTTGTTTTATTACTCGCGTAGCCTATAGTACATAACTACTTAAATAGTTGCGCCATTGACTATTGCCCGTCTGCACTAAAGTATGACAGCTTTTAAGTTCGCACTTATTTCTCTAGGACGTGCCCAAATGCGTTGCATATAGGTTTAGTAACCGTGGTGGGTACCACGGTTATACTTTTCCCTAACCGTAGCGTGGTCGTTGGTACCTCAGCCAGGATAGATAGGTTCCGTTGCTGTCGACTTCTCAGAACTACCTAATATTATGTATTCTGTACCAGAACGTCGAGTCATACGTAGTATCCCTTAGCAGTCTGTGGTCGAGTCTTCCAAATCGAAGCACTTTCACGTAGAGTTTTCTTGTTCCTAAGTAGGATGTAACTATGTACTGGGTGGCGCAAAAGTAAAGACCCTATTTGGTTCAGCTATAACATTTTTTCTAAATTAGAAAACTAGATTTAGGTTTTTTTAAATGTATATTTGTGCCATTAAATTTCGTACCATTAGGATTTAAAGATGATGTCTTTTAAATGGTGACCTCCAGAGTTGATACACATTTGAGCCCTATTTATGACATTTTGCATAACTTGCCGTAACACTTCTCAGGGCATGTCAATAAGCAGAATACTCGGTTCTGGGGCACTGATAATCCGCGCATTATTCAAGAAACACCTCTACACCCACTAAAAGTTACTGTATGGTGTGGCATCTGTGTTGACAGAGTGATCGGACCCTATTTTTTCGAAGACGCTGGAGGCAATGCGATAACTGTCACTGGAGAACGCTACAGAACCATGTTACGTGAGTTTTTGATACCCAGTTTGGACGAATTGGGGCTGGAGCACATCTGGTTTCAACAAGACGGCGCTACGGCACACACAGCGCGCGACACTATGGACTTAGTGAGGGACGCTTTTCCAAGCCGAGTTATCTCTCGTTTTGGCGATTTGCCTTGGCCTGCAAGATCACCGGTCTGACCAGTCCAGACTTCTTTCTTTGGGGTTTTTTGAAATCTCGGGTGTATGTGAACAAGCCACAGACTCTCGCAGCTCTAAAAGAAAACATTCGTCAAGAAATAACGAACATATCGCAGGAAGTGTTACGGCAAGTTATGCAAAATGTCATAAATAGGGCTCAAATGTGTATCAACTCTGGAGGTCACCATTTAAAAGACATCATCTTTAAATCCTAATGGTACGAAATTTAATGGCACAAATATACATTTAAAAAAACCTAAATCTAGTTTTCTAATTTAGAAAAAATGTTATAGCTGAACCAAATAGGGTCTTTACTTTTGCGCCACCCAGTATTTGGATACTTTAGGGATTCTGTGATTTAGGGAATAAAAGTAGGTATATTGAATAGAACTTCTTTGAAAAAGCACTGACCTCTATAATACAAGTACGCTGTATTATAGAGGTCAGTGTTAAAAAAGCCTTTGTCAGATAGAAATATAATCTGTGAAACCATTTTTTTTTCTTATGTTTTGGCTCCACACATAGTGTATTTAGTCAGTGTCAAGTATTGTAATTTTTCATCGCATTATGGAATATTTCACGTAAAGTCAAGTCTTAGTCACAGTCAGTCAGGGTAGTCAGAGTCCTGTATAAGTCAGGTAGTCATAATCCAGTCTAAGTCATGTCCTAGTAAAGTAGTGGCAACTTTACTAGAGGCTTCTATGGAATTTTGGAAGCAACACGAAAAACCACGTTTCACTACATTATATCACTTGCCAACACTTATACTCGTAATTCAGCACTTAATGCGTAAAATGCCACTAATTTTAAACATTAACACTAGAAAAAGCATAAGTTTTGTGAAATAATACAATTACAATGCAACGACGTGAACTTTTTCACGTTCCCGCCAAAAAACTCAGAAGAAAGCTTACAAAGTTAAAAAGAAACACATTGAGAAGAGACATCAAAAAAGTGACATTGGCAAATTGTGGTTACATTACATCTCCACTCCATTTCTCCACAAAGGAAGTTGATGAATTTGTGTTTAGGGATGTTCCGATACCACTAAAGTATCGATACCTACTCTTATGAGTAGTACTCAAATCATGATTCGATACTACTCATATGAGTACCCTAAAAGTATCGATACCTACTCATATCGATACATTTTTTTATCAAGACCGAAAAATAAACAAATTTTACCTTATTGCAGCAAATTATTGTTGTTTCTTTGACTGTACTACATTCCCAAGTGTTTAGGCGCGAAGAATCACACATTCGTACACTAAGGATGCGTTTAGGATATTTTATTTGACAATATTCTATACAAGTACTTTCTTTCCGATAAAAGTATTTTCTTTCTGATAAAAGAACATTCATTCTGATACCGAGTAGGTATCGCGAGAATGATTCGTGTTTATTTAATTTAACTATTTTAATTAGGCATAAAAAACTACCTTAACTGTACTGTATGTGTTGAGGTGTGTTTGTGCGTATTAACTGTATTCAACGCTTTGAGTTAAATTTACTTTCGATTTAATCATGCTTGAATTAAAAATAGGATTATTTTAGTCCTAACTATACATTAAAAAATCACCTCTATAGGCCACTTGACTTAAAGTTAGGCCATACTATGTTTCTTTAAAAAAAATATATATAATGGTGGAATGAAGCTGCTTGGCATTGATTTTTTGGCGATTCTATCCTGTTTTGACTTAGCAGCATTGATTCGATTCGATACTAGTACTTTTTTTCCCGATACCAAGTAGGTATCGAAAGAATGATTCGATACCAAAAAGTACTTGGTATCGTACGAAAAGTATCGAGTACTTACTCGTATTTAATAGTATTGGAACACCCCTATCTGTGTTTGTTTATTGGTTTTTTCATTTGCGTTACGATTGCGAGTCAGTTAAAAAAAGATTTCTTTTGTACCTTGTAGCATTTATTAATATAAAAAGAGTAATAAAATATAATGGCAAAATATTTTATCACTTGCTGTAATGAGTGAGACCGACGACACCGATGTTCTCTTGTTGATTCCACCAAACTTTTTCCTCGTGCAGAGTTCAGGATCAGAAGACTCTCTGCTTGAATCCTCCAGAACCGTTGTGCACAAACCAGTTTCATGTACCGCTCAAGTGATTGATAAGTTGGTGAGCCAAGTTCATACACTAGAATCGAGGTTAGAAAGCTTGGAAATTAGCAGTGAGATTTCCAGTTACAGTCGAAAATCTAGACACAAAATCCTAGACACAACCGACAGCTTCGATAGTCATAGTCTAGACCGTAAAAGCTTTACTTTCCCGCGCAGACGACGGCGTAAAACAAACAAAAAGGACATTAAGCGTGAATTATCTCTCACTAGTCTCGATTCTGTAAGTTCTCGTCAGAGATCCATACCACCATTGAAATTAGACAAAATACCAGGTTATCACAAGCACATAGAGGGCACCAATGACACAAGAAGCATGGATGGTGACATAAGTAGCATAACATCAACCCCAAGCAAGAAAAATGACAAGCTTCTCTTACATGAAATTGATGAATTCCTGACTAAAGTAGAGGGCTATGAAAGTCCAGAATCTAAGTATAAGGAGCAGGATGTTTCACTTATTTCAGAGAACATTATCAAAGCTACAGGTGATTATTTATCACAGAAGTTAGACTCAAAACATGGTGATGATCAAATCAAACTACCCAGTGGCAGAATCGTTTCTAGTAATGTGTTAGACAAGTACATTTACTTAGTCAAAGGCAACAATCCTCAACCCCAAGTTGAAAAAACTATGCAGTCATCATCAAGTACACAAGATTACAAAAGTCCGTTCAGGGAATCTCAACAATCTTCAAGTAAAAATCAATACAGTGAAAGTATAAATAGGACATTAGTTGAGAACAATCCTAAACATGATGTTACCACAAGGCCACAAGAGCTAAAATCTCCCAGTATAAGGAAACTCAATTTCTCTGATAAAGATGTGCAGCCAACATCCACTCCTATCAGGAGTACACAAAGTTACCTGGACACTTTTAGGCCAACATCAAACAAAATATATGACAGGGCTACAAAAGTGTTAGAACAGTACAAAGCTCAAAACAGCCGTACCACTCTCAGTTCAGCCGATAGTTATCTGCCATCTCCACATAAAGAGGAATTTAAAATGCCTCAAATGAGACCTTATAGCCTTGATCACAAAGACAGTATTAAAATGACAGCAATGCAGCACAAGCTGATAGACTCAATAGATACAGATTTATTGAGTTTAAGTGAGTTGTGGGGGGAAAGAGGGGATAAGGAAAGGGTAGATAGGATTGACAGTCTGAAGTTGGAGGAAGAAAGGCTAAAACGGGAGGTAAGTAGACTTCGATTTATTGTTTGATTACATGTTAGGACTGTATCCGTTTTTCTTTATAATGAAGTGCTTTTTCACTAGCAAATACTTATGCTGTGTGATGCCTCATGATAATGCACAATGCAGTGTAATTTTTTTTTAAATTGTATGTTTACTTTACTGGAAATACACTAATAAACTTAAAATAATACATAGGGCTTGTGTACACCCTTCTATATTTGAACACAGCATGCTTAAAATAATTTTGCATACTCTTGAAAAATGTTAAAAATAAACAAGAATTTCATAAGAAACTTTATCATTTTGATTTCCAAGTGACACTAATCTGATACGGGCTGTGACACTTAACGTCAGACAAACAACTAGCTTGTCACATTCATTAGTATATAAAAATATGGAATCTGTAAGGTGATCTCTTCTGTCTTTGATATAACCATTTGCAAATTCAGCACTGTGAAGCAATGATACAACAGCTTCAGAAGAAGATTCTAGAGCAGCAAGAGAAGCTTGCTGTAGCGATGAAGGTAGACCGAGCGAAAGACTCCGCCATTGCCAAGCTGAAGGATGCCTGGTTGAAGATCACGGGTAGTCTGGACAGGGCTGAGGAGAGGCATCGGTCTGCATTACAGAAAATGGTAGCTGAAGTGGAGAATTTCAGAATGGTTGCTGATGATGCACAGAAGGTATTATAGTATGACTGCATTTTTAATGTGCTGCCTTATTAATATATAATACCATATTTAATGTGTTACTCTGATCTGTATATGGAGTGATTATTTAGAAGGAAAAATTCATCAGATTTTAGCAAATTGTGCCAAATGCAAAGTTAGGCATCATATTTAAATTTCGATCCAATCAGCACAATTTTGCCATTTTTTTTTATTTTTTTTTACCTCTTGCTTATGTGAAATGTCACATGTGAAAACAAGAGAGAGTATTTTAAGAATTTATTAAATTTAACCAACATACAGCATCGGGGAATTCATTCAGAAACTGGTGTGATTAATTAACTACCTAATTAATTTTATACACCACCTGTTTAATAAATATTTACACTAATTATGTTATTGAATTTATTATAATTTCATTTTTATATAATTTTATTATTGACTTTTAATGTTTTTACAATAGGCTAGTCCTGTTATTTATCAATGATGTCAATCATCTATGACCGTTTTTTAGCTTCATATATATAAGATTATTGACTTTTAATGTTTTTACAATAGGCTAGTCCTGTTATTTTTTTAGCGCACAATTTAATAATATTCCTCAAAAATGAACAGTCATGAAAACAAAAATTAAATATATCTCAAAAAATGCCAAAGATACAAGATACAACATTTTAAACTACAGGAAAAGAAAGAGACAGTTCAAACGTGCAGTGACGTCAGTTCTGGCTCCTTTATAGTACCTCATTACTAAGCTGTGGTAGCTTTACATACAATCTCTCTGGCATGTGACGCCACACGTGCGTTTTCATAGTAACTGTGGGGAAGCTCTGTTTTGCGAGAAAGGGGCAGGCTCCAGAAACTTTAAAAGCTTACTACATTGTGATTTATTTACCGATTATACTAATTTTTTCAATTATTGCATTCATTTTTAACATACTTTATGAGAATAATATTAACTTTAAATATCAATTATCAATAAATCATAACCATATCATATCATTAGAGCCCTTTGTACTCATAATCAAATTGGTTATTTTAATGACGTGAGTTTTTTGTAAAGTTAATTAACATTATGTAAAGAACAAGGAATACATTGTTTTACAGAAAACCAACCACTTCGAAGCAGAGCTCTACAAGACACTAGACCTGGCCCATGACTACCAGGAGAAATGTAAACAACTAACCATAGAGAAGAAAGAGCTGCAAGACGCCATAGACAAGGCTCTGGCTGCTAAACAAGAAGTCATTAGCGGTAAAGAAAAAGAAGTAGAAACGTTAAAAGACAACTATGAAACTGTGATGAGGCTAAATAAACAGTCCACTGACTGCGTTAAGAATTTAGAAGATGCATTGGAAAAGGTATTTCTGATACTTTTTAGACTGTTGCATTAACGCATTCGCGTCCTCCCCTTGTTCATAGAGCTCATACCCCATGCCGACTCATTCTCCACACCCGCGGGTCCTCGGCATTACAGGCCGCCAAAGTGAGCCCACGAGGAGGGCTCGTGGAATATAGTGTGTGCTCGTAATATTAAATACGCATTTACGCCCAAATACGTCGTATATATGTGATATTATAAAAACGATACTTTGCGAAAAGTTTCGAAAAAAAAAATCTAATTTTATAGGTAACAGTGTATTAATTTTACCAGGTGGCAGGACTTTTCTGCAAAGTTCGTCTAGGTAGGTACCACCGCTTTGCCAGTTATTCTGCCGCCAAGCAGTAGTGTGCAAGCACTACTGTGTTCCGGTTTGAAGGGCATTGTAGCTAGTGAAATTACTGGGCAAATGAGACCTTACGATCTGATCTCACGGTCTAGTAATCATATTACTGGACTGTGATGTCTCAGGATGACGTGCCAGTGCAGTGTCACGCAAAACTTTATACTTTGGAGTTCCGAGTGACACTGCAATCTGTTATGGGCAGCCGTGACGCTAACATCAGGCAAACGACTCGCTCGTCACGTCATTTGTTTACATAAAAAAAACGATGAAAACCATATTCTTAATATGGACCCTCGAGGTGGGTCCTCGGGCCCGTGAATGTGGAAAAGGTGAACTCTCCTAGAGGGTCCCCGGCACTGAATGGTTTAATCAATCACATAGGAATTTTAAGCATAATAATTATGTACCATTAGAAAAGTTGTTCTAGCAATAGCTATATTGTTTTCTCACTCCTACTTATGCAGCTGCCATGCAGGTCAAATGCAGTCTGTTTGTTTTTTGCTCTAAAGTGCTGAAGTGATACCTGCCCGTCTAGCATGCGCTTTTCGACAAAATTTTCTCGACACTATCTCGTGAGAGACAGTGACAAGACTATGGTAGCGGCTAAGAGTGTCTCACTCTAACAACGACGACAAGTGTTCTCGCGGTGCGCATGCTAGGGGGTCTGGTAACGGAAATAAATTAAAATATGTATCGAAATTACAGGAAAGATTAGAGCATGAACAAACCAAGCTCAAATCAATCGAATTGTCTCGTAGAGTGCAATCCCTCACGGATGAAGCGGCCATTTCGTGTCAAGAGCGGGATGTGCTGAAAGAGAAGGTGAACGAGGAGCGAGCGAGATGTAACATGCTGGAGCAACAGCTGTGTGAGAAGCAGAACCAAGCTAGTGAACTTCTAAGGAAATGCGTAAGTGTTAACTTACACAGGGACCTTTGTCTGTTTTAAAAACTCAATACTGGTCCCTAACTATTATTAACTAACTTTAACTTTTTTTGTGTCTTCTGCGGTTTACTACAATTTAGCCAACGGTAGGTAGTAAAATAATAATAAATAACGCCCAACGATCACATACATAGATCCTGGACCCTAACTAGGATTCCCTGTATCTAGGACCCAGGAACTACGAGAATCATGCTCCCACAACACCCAGACACAGAACAAGTGTTTGCGTTTTTTTTCCTGTGCACAAATACTTTTTTTTTTTCTTTTTTTTTATGCGATTGAATGACGTGACGAGCTAGTCGTTCACCTGATGTTAAGCGACACGGCCGCCCATAACAGTTGCAGTGTCACTCGGAACTTTAAAACAATAAAGTTTCGCGTGACACTGCACTTCGCACGTCATCCTGAGACATCACACAGTCAAGTAATCAGATTACTAGATTGAGTGATCAGATCATAGTCTCATTTGCCCAGTAATTTCACTAGCTACAATGCCCTTCAAACCGGAACACAGTAGTGCTTGCACACTACTGCTTGGCGGTAGAATAACTGACAAAGCGGTGGTACCTACCTAGACGAACTTTGCAGAAAAGTCCTACCACCTAGTGAATACTTGTCCTGTCGCCGGAATCGAACCCGACTAATGTTCTTTGTGACTGTTCTCTCAACCTAAAACAATGTAAAAGGCTACGTCATACAACTTTTTTTTATTATCGTCAGTCTGTTTTAGTCTGCTGCTGAAAATCATAAAAAAGCTTTATTAAACGTAGGTACATATTTTCTTTTTATTTTCAATGTTTATATTGCTTAGAAAATATCTTGGAAATTATGCAAGTGACTATGTACCTACCTACGCTAGGTGTCAGAGGGATGCGGGATTCCAACTTGCACTTGGCTGGTTATTTTTACTTTCAACTTCATGCACATCATCAACAGCCTGAAAACGTCCACTGCTGAACATAGGCCTCCCACACAGAGCGCCACTTTGAGCGGCTGCTTGCCTCCTGCATCCATCGGCTCCCCGCGGCTTTATCCGCAATGGCAATGGGCAGGCCACATCGCTCGTAGAACTGACAACCGATGGGGAAGAAAGGTTCTCGAGTGGCGACCACGAACCGGAAGACGCAGCGTAGGCCGGCCACTCGGTGGACCGATGATCTTCTAGCACATTAGAAACGATTTAATTGTATCATGCGCATTTTTATTCTTGAGGTTAGTACAGACTGCTGGAAAATATTGGCTATGTCTATATGTATATATAAATATATTTACACATAACTTCCGTAAACCAGGACACCTTGGACAGTGACTCGAAAAGTCTCCGAAAGCATATAGAGCTTCAGAAGGCGGAGCTCAAGTGCCACTACCAGAGGCAGCTGGAAGAGGCGGTGATGAGCAAACTGCAGGAGTTCCAGAAGCAGCTGGACTACACCGAGAAGGAAATGGAACAGGATGCTAGAACTAAGGAGAACATGCTGCTCGATAACTTTAATAAACAGATCTTGAGGATTGAGGAACAGTAAGTACTTTATAATTTGTATAATTTTAATATTAGAAGCACCTTATTAACATAAATTAACTTTACTTATGCCAAACAAATATTTTTTTTATGGAAACCAATGACGTGACGAGCTAGTCGTTCGTCTGGTGTTAAGCGTCACGGCCGCCCATAACAGATTGCAGTATCACTCGGAACTCTAAATTAAAGTTTGCTCGTGACACCGCGCACTGCGCACGTCATCCTGACACATCACGCAGTCTAAAAAAAATTTCTAGACTGTGAAATCAGTTCAGTACAATGCCCTTCAAACCGGAACACAGTAGTGCTTGCACACTACTGCTTGGCGGCAGAATAACTGGCAAAGCGGTGGTACCTACCTAGATGAACTCTGCCGACAAGCCCTACCACCTAGTAAAAATAAGTACAATAACCGCAAAAAACGGTAGTCCACGCCAAGTCGCGGGCAGGAGCTAGTATAGTATGTGTACATTGTTTCAGACATAAACTAGAAGTGAATGTTTTAGAAGAGAAGCAGAGGGAAGAAATAAAGCTTTACCGGCTCCAACTTGCGCAGGCCAATGAGAAAACTGGATTACTGGAGGTAAATATTGTTAATGGTTGTTATTACAAAGAAGTAACCTTTATGAGAAGTAGTATAATACTACTAGTGTTGTGAATAAACCCAGGAGCACTTTTTTAAATTCTGTTTATTTAGTGTTGCCATCCAAAAAAGGCAAAAAGGGTAAAAGCCTAAAAGGTCTCCCACCCGCTTTTCCAATGAGGCGTTTTATTATAAATACTAGTTTCGCCCTTGCTACTAGATGGCGCAGAAACCAAAAAAACTAAACTGTCAAAATTACTTGAGTGGACTCACAGAGTAACTTTTCAGTGATTGTATTTCTCATTGTACTTTTATAAAACAGTCTTAGACAATTCAGAAAATAGATACTATCACAAATGTAAAATGCGTGCATAAAGTCATATGCAATTGTAAAATGCAATAATACTGACTTTAACTTTGAGTCACTTGTATTGTACGGCCAGGAATTTGTGACCTAATAATACACGGCTAGTATTGTACAACCCAGCATTTAGAAGCCGTGTACATGGATTCCTGGCTGTACATTCCGGGTTGTGCATTATTTCTTATACTAATTTTGAACAGGCAGTATTGTACGACCCGTATTTCATAACCCTATATTTGGAAGCCATGTACACCAATTCCAGGCCGTGCAATACAGACTGCAATACTTTACCCGTGCATCTAGCGTACCTGTTATCTTTATATGCTCTTTGATCATGTATTCCTGCTTCCCGAAACCGTGAAGCGGTAGTGGATTAGATTAGAGCAACTAAGATAGTCTCCAGCGAAAAATTGGAAGGCACTTACGTGAAGGTCACGTTAGGTAGTTGGAGTCCAGTAGAAATGCGATATAGATACACGTTAATATGTCCAAAACACAGCAGCGAAGCGAATAAAAAACGAAGGAGTATTTAAAATTGCCAGTCAGTACACAATACACATTTTCTCTAACCTGTGGTTTATGCTTGAAATAGTGACAGAACGATATCAAACTATTTAGCGCCATCAATTGGATCTTACAAAAATTTCTTTTTTTTTTAAATTTAAAACGGCCCTTTGTTGCTTTGCATTGCTTGTGTGGGCCAATCTTTTGCATAAACGTCCAATTCGTCCCTCCACCACCGCCTAGGCTGGCCTCGCCGCCGTTTGAAGTCGGTGGTAGCTTTCACTCATAATACGTTTGGCATTCGACAAACGTGTTCTGCGTAAGCGGTCATATTCTCTTTGCGTGTCCTGCCCAGTGCCATTTGCGCTTGGCGGCTTTTTGGGTGATGTCTGCGATTTGATTCTTTGAGAGCGCAGGTTCCTTATGATTTTTTTATTTTATCATATTTTAAATCTAAAAATAACGTTTTATATTGATAAGGGTAGCATTATGAAGCTGGTATTGAAACATGTGTGATGTGGTTGCGCTAGAGCAAGCTGGAGTCGTACAAGCGGCGTCGCGGGCAGCTAGCGGGCCAGTTGCACGGGGTGATGGAGGCGCAGTGGCGGCAGGCGCTGCGGATCCTCACGGCCGGCTCGGCGCTCGACATCACCGGGGCAGCCTGCGGTAAGTACATACTATACTAGGGCTAGGTATGATAGCGCTGGTGGGATCGCTATATATGTTGGATGAATATCTGTGCTGGAGGAGTCAGCTCCGAAGGTCGTCCGGGTTCTGGTGATGGTGATGAATGAAGGAGGTGCTTGGTAGTACTGGAGTACCAGGGCTCTTCACGTTGGAAGGCGTGAGCTTATACTGAACAGTTGTCCTTACAAGAAGTTCAAACGCATGTTACTAGTGTTAAAGGAATGTAGCGGTGCAAGATTGAATTCGTACACTACAGGAAAATATCCATTCCGTGGATATTCCTATTAGCCGGCATTTACAGCAACCGCTTAAAAGATGGGGTGGTATTATTTTCACACTGGGACCACGCTGCATGTTACCATATTTCTATACATTAAGGATGTAATTTAACTCATTAGCGGCGTTGAGTGCATGGTAGTATTTATTGATGATTATTAAAGAGTAACGCTAGGGAAGCTAGGGAAAGGGAAGTATGGAGAAGGATAGGGGAGGCCTATGCCGCAGAGGCAACTTCTGCAACATAAATATTTAAATAAGTGTAATCTCTTAGTGTAAATTTCATAATAATATGCAGTAGAAATAAAGGCTTTTTTATTTTATTTTATTTTATTTTATTTATTAAAGAGTAAGTGCATAGAAAATATTTGTTATTGAAAATTATGAAGTTTGGTGCGGCGCGCGGCGCCTAGCGTAGTTGACACGAATGATTTTGATACTGTTAAATGTTTTCGCTCGTAGAACTGACAACCGGTGGGGAAGAAAGGTTCTCGAGTGGCGACCACGAACCGGAAGACGCAACGTAGGCCCCCCACTCGGTGGACCGACGACCTGGTGAAAGCCGCGGGGAGCCGATGGATGCAGGAGGCGAGCAGCCGCTCAAGGTGGCGTGCTCTGGGGGAGGCCTATGTTCAGCAGTGGACGTCTTCAGGCTGTTAATGATGATGATGATGATGAAATGTTTTTTTTACCTTGTATGCAATAATTCAAAACGGTTCTTAATTGTTTTAATTTAATTTTGTACTGTAGCAGTTGATTAAGTAAGTTACCTATTTTTTTGTAGTTATTATCAATATCAAATCGATGCGTTAGATTTCAAAAATTTTGGTCCACACCTGACGGGTGTCTGGAGTAGGTACCTAGTTTGAAAGGATGCTAATGGATTCAACTACACCCAGTATAACTTTGAAACGTTATCTTAAACTACGCTATTCCACGAACCAAATGCCGCAGTATGGCGGGCCCCACGCTAGGTGGACCAAAGACCGGAGCCCTACTACGATGAATGTAGCAACGTGTTAGGCGCGCGTCAGCAACCGCACTAGCTTCCTACTGGGGACACTAGTCTAACCGCGGGCCGATGGATGGAAGAGACAAGCAGCCCCTCTAGTGGCGCACTATGACCTATGTCACCAGTGAATATGATGATGTTTCATTGTTCTGTGTTCCGGTTTGAAGGGCATTGTAGCTAGTAAAACTACTGGACAAATTAGACTTATGAACTGATCTCACAGTCTAGAAATCTTTTTTAGACTGTGTGATGTCTTAGGGTCAATTCCGACAGGGCAGCAAAATGCTCGTGCAATTTTTAAGTGCTATTGGAATATCAACCTTATTTCATTTAGACAAAGCTAAAAATGGCATGCAACATTAAAATAGGTAAGATTTTACTAAATACTATTTTCAACTTTGTGTAAATGGATTAAGGTTGATATTCCAATAGCACCTAAAAAGTGCTCGAGCATTTTGCTGCTCTGTCTGAATTGACCTTTAGGATGACGTGCGCAGTGTCACGCGAAACTTTAACTTAGAGTTCCGAGTGATACTGCAATTTGTTACGGACGGCCGTGACGCTTAACACCAGGCGAACGACTAGCTCGTCACGTCATTCGATAACATAAAAAAATGAACATGTTCAGGCTCTACTAAAATATTGTTTATTAACGGGATATTTACCATGATCACGGACGGTTCCCGGGTCCGTCCGTGATCATGGTGCTTGCAACAACATCGAAATATCGGCAACTCAAAACAAATAATTTACATGGTGAATATCCCGTTAATAAACAATATTTTAGTGGTGTTAGTGACCATGATAGTTTAAAATCATGTTCAAGCTGTTGATGATGATGATGTTGAAGTGTGTGGTATTACCGCATGCAGTCCCGAGCCCGGCGCCGGAGCCCCCCGGCCGCGAGCGCCCGACGGTCGACTTCGACGCCCTCAGCGATCACGATCTCCAACACTACGTTAAACTGGTAATTATATACTTTCGTATTAACATTTACGCCAAAATATAACAACATAGGTACAAGATAAGAGCAAGCCTAAAAAGCAGCAAAGTAGCAGTCAAAGTTTAATGCTGATGAGCTGAAGTTAGTTTTGCAAATAAATGAATGTGGATATAAATGGGGTTTTTTTTTATCAACGATAGGTTAACATTTGACCACGGTTTCACCTGATGGTAAGTGACGACGCGGTTGACGATGGAGCATGCTTGCCTAGAAGATACCGGTTCACTCTAATCTTAAAAACTCCCAGATTATATTTGTCAGGATACTCCATTTCAGCCCATGGGTGTCGTTAGAAGTCGGCTAAGGGATTGAGCAGCATGGCATGGTGATAACCCCCCTTGTGACAGATGCAGGAGGCAAGCAGCCGCTCTGGGGGAAGCCTATGTTCAGCAGTGGACGTCTTCAGGCTGATGATGATGAATAAGTATCAATCTCCGTGGTTTAGTGGCCTATATGGGTGTTGCATCCCCCCCATATTTGTAGGGTTCATTGTAATTGTAATACATACACTGAATCACCTATTAATGTAATTTAGATTTCACACATAATTAGTAGCTGAACATATTATACTCTAAATGGCGAAGACCAGCGCCGGTTCGTAAGAACTAGCACCATGCTGAGTTGGGGACGATTTGTAACAGTATAAATCGTCTGTCTACTGTAAATCTATATTATTATTTTTATGTCTGTTGCAAATAAATACTTTTTTCTTTCTTTTCTTTCTAAAATCATTTTTATGGTGGAACATAAGTAGCGCCGTAGGAGGCCTTTGTGTGGGTGTGTGTGGCGCGGAAAGGAACGCCTTAGACAGGGTGATTTTACAATTTTCACAAGACTTGTTTTAAATAAGGTCGCCCACACATACGGTTTCATTTTAGTCAATCTTTTATAAAGTACTTTTAAATTTTATGTATTTTTTTTCATTATATCTTGTTCTATAAGTGCAATAGATCAACCTCTATAAATATTTCGAGGATGAAATTCAACAACCCGGTATTGACATTTAATTTTTTGCTAATACTAAATTTCGTAGATCATTTCGAGATTATACTCTAAATAGCTCATATAAAAAATATCAGAATTTTATATTCATATTACTCAAGTTGTTGTTAAAAAACAATGTGAGGCTAAACGGCAATCGACGTGTGAAGCCTAAACTGTGCCAATGACTGTGCTATAAAAAAATATTTTCGAAACTAAGTCATTGAACTTTTTTCCACTGGCTTGTAGCTAAAATCTTCATTTATCCTTAATTTTCCAAGACATAAAATAAAATCTAGAAATATATCTAGCGCATTAAAAACAAAATAAAAAAAAATTGTGTTACATCTCGACTAACTTTTAATAAAGAAGAAGAATAATAATATATTTTTTTGCCAAACAATGAGAACTATAGTGTATATATAAACTGGGGGTCAATATTGTCCATTCTATTCCAGTTACTAAGCCAGCCGGCTAGCGTGTCGGGCGCCGGCGACGGCCCGCGTGAGGAGGAGCCCACCTCCGACCGCGCCGACTGCACCGACCGCATCGACCGCAGCCGGAGCGGTAAGCGGGCTCTTAACGGCACCAAACCGCCGTGGAAGTCATAGTGGAGAAGCATTCTGAACCTGCATGTTCATAATGTAATGTCTCTTAACGGCACCAAACCACCGAGGAAGTCGTAATGGAGAAGCGTTCCAGACCTGCGTAATGTAAATGTCTCTTAACGGCACCAAATCACCGAGGAAGTCATAATGGAGAAGCATTCCGGACCTGCGTTATCTAAATATTTCTTAACGGCACCAAACCACCGAGGAAGTCGTAATGGAGAAGCGTTCCAGACCTGCGTAATATAAATGTCTCTTAACGGCACCAAACCACCGAGGAAGTCATAATGGAAAAGCATTCCGGACCTGCGTAATGTAAATGCCTCTTAACGGCACCAAACCACCGAGGAAGTCATAATGGAGAAGCTTTCCGGACCTGCGTAATGTAAATGCCTCTTAACGGCACCAAACCACCGAGGAAGTCATAATGGAGAAGCATTCCGGACCTGCGTAATGTAAATGCCTCTTAACGGCACCAAACCACCGAGGAAGTCATAATGGAGAAGCATTCCGGACCTGCGTAATGTAAATGTCTCTTAACGGCACCAAACCACCGAGGAAGTCATAATGGAGAAGCATTCCGGACCTGCGTAATGTAAATGCCTCTTAACGGCACCAAACCACCGAGGAAGTCATAATGGAGAAGCATTCCGGACCTGCGTAATGTAAATGTCTCTTAACGGCACCAAACCACCGAGGAAGTCATAATGGAGAAGCATTCCGAACCTGCGTGGTCATAAAAAGTGATGTCTCTCTGTCACGAGACATACTTTTGGATTTGTCCATCTATTCGAAAGATTCACCTGTATAACACTAGCGTTTTAGTGGGTTCAGGTGAGTGAGACAAAATAGAATTTTCGTTGTTGCCTTGTGACCTGTCTTTCGTTCATAATATATATATAGATAGTTAGATAGATAGAACTCTTTATTGAAACACCACATTATAGGAACATTGAAAATTGATAATCACACAAACTTAAAACTAAGTGTCACAATGGGCGGTCTCACCGCTTAAAGCGATCTCTTCCAGACAAACCAGAAAACAGCGAAAGAAACAACAATGACGGTGGTTTCAATACAGGAATAATTTTACCTACAACTTCAGAAAAGTGGGCAACTAGACATAAACTAAACTCAATACTTACAATAATAATAAAAAAATAAAAAAGTACATACATGAATATATAACATACATAAATACATACATGACAAAAATAAATACTTACATAGGTATTTATAAAAAAGTTGGCTTACATAAAATTCTATTATAAAAATGAGTGATAAGTGCCAGCATTAAAACAACAGTAGATGCATTTGATTTAGGGCAAGTAGCATAGCTATTGCTTTATACTCAGTTTCAAGATTCCATTTTCAATATGAATTTGTTTTATTAGCAGAGGGAAATTACCGATTTTGTGAGCTCAACAATGACCATCATTATTCGAGTAGGTAAAGTGAAAAAAGATATTTTGTAACAATATTTTATTTAAAGTAGAGAGAGATGTTGTATATTGTAATGATTATCTGCCTATTTCGTGATGATATTACTTTTTTAGAGTTTTGTATGAAACAATGTATTTAAAAGTTAAAACATATTTGCGTTATGAAAGAACACGACATTCCTGTAAAATACCTTATAATTATAAATGTTGATAAATTAAATTATTTTAAACTTTTTGTGTTTGTTATTTTAAACTTTATTCTTACGCATACATCGAAGGTACATGGTAAAATGATGCAGATATTTTAACTATTAATTATTGAGGATCAGCTACAGATTATAATGAAAATAAACAATTGAATGTGTGGATCAGCTGTTTTAGCTATATTTATAAAATAGCGGCTCGCCCCGGCTTCGCACATGTAGTGGTGTAGCCTATGTTACTCGGGGCGAATGTAGCTTTCCAATGGTGAAAGAATTTTTGAAATCGGCACAGTAGTTTTTGAGTTTATTCATTACAAACATACAAAAATACAAATCTTTCCTCTTTATAATAGTGGTGTAGATGACCCATAATGAACCATAAATCACAAACTCGACAACCTTAGCATGGTTAGCTTTGCATGGTACGTTCAGACTATTTTTTTATAACATTTCCAAAAAAAGATTCGACTTATCTAAATAGAACAAATTCTGTTATATACTCGCTACAAAAATATAATTATGCCTGTGTACCCACGTGTGGGGATAAACGGGAATAAAAAAATCCAGTAACCAGGAATAACTCCATACATCTACATCTCAACACCAGCTTTCTCAAAGACGGTCTTCCAGAAGTGAATCTCGTCTGGCTTGTAGTCAGCGCCAACTGTAGGCTTGTCTCCGATGTCCACATACTGCCTACTGGTGCTGTCGTACTCCGGCCACGACACGCCCAGCGACTCGTCCGGGGTCGGCGTACTGGGGAAATGCAATAAGGAATTTAAATGAGACTTAATAATTTGATCTCATCTTCTAGTAATATATTACTAGACTGTGTGATGTCTCAGGATGGTGTGTGCGCATTGCAGTGTCACGCGAAACTTTATCTGGGTTAGCACGGACGGTCGATAAAATTGTCTTTCGCCGTTTTATGTCACTTTCTTCATACTTGCTTCCTTGTCAAGTGGAGTAAAACAGGGGAAAGACAATTTTGTCTACCGTCCGTGCTAACCCAGAAGAGTTCTGCGAATAGGTATTGCGACCTGTTATGGGCGGCCGTGATGTTTAACATCAGGTGAACGACTGGCTCGTCACGGCATAATTTGTTTACATAAAAAAACCGACTTCAAAAAAGGGGAGTTTTCAATTCGGTTCATCCTCAACAGCCCGAAGACGTCCACTGCTGAAAATAGGCCTTCTCCACAGAGCGCCACTTTCAGCGGCTGCAACCATCGGTTACCCGCGGTTTTAACCAGATCGTCGGTCCCTAGTGGGAGGCCCGGCTTACGCTCCGTCTTCCGCAGGGAAACGCCGAGGAATGGCTCTGTCCATAGCTCGTAATATGGCACTTACCCGTATTTGGCGAAGTTAGTGAACAGTGTGGTGACTAGCTGGATGAGCCGGTACTCCCGGCTGCTTGTGTCGACCGTCATGTTCAGCCGTCTGGCGTTAAACAAATAAAGCAGGTCATCCATGTGCGACGCTCCGTACATTCCATATTTCGCACCACTCCTCCCGTAATAATTCCGTTCAGACAAACACGAGAATATATACAAAAATCTTTTGGTGTTCTCAATTTTTGGTAGTTTTTCCACGAATCCATGAACGTCGTAAAGAAAACCTGACTCTGTGATGTATCTTGAGAACCGTTTTATGGTGTCTTCGCTAATCGATTCGTTTCCAAAGTAATACTCATGAATACTGTCGCCGGCCTCCAGGCAGGTGTCGGGGGAACACTTGATCAAAATTTTTGTAGGAACGAGCAGCTCGGGGTAGCTATCGTACAACTTGGCGTACGTGCTTACAAGATCGTCCGTATCGACCAATGACTCCTCGTCGGTGTGACCGATGAGCACGTCTACTTCGTTGACCTTTCCTTTCTTAAGCGTCTCCAACGGAGATTCCGTCAAGAACCGCTCCTGCCCAAAGTCTTTTTCAGGAACCGCCGTGAAGTGATACAGTTTAAAAATATTGCTCGTTATTTGCTCCGAGGCGAACACCTGCGGTTTGGTACCAACGAGCCGTTCCACCGGAACGGTTTGCAAAAACTGGAGCAGCTCGCTGGGATCGTCCGTGTCCTTGCCCAGCAGCCTGCCGAGCGCGAAGGCGCGCCTCCGCGGGTGGTGAGGTATCGCCCAGTCGCAGGAGGGCACCCCGCTCATAGATATGGCTCTCTGGAACAGGCCCGCGGACATCGGTGACAAAACGTGGTAAGCTGCAGCCGCGCCCCCGGAGCTCTTCCCGAACACCGTCACTCGACGAGGGTCTCCGCCGAAGCGCGCAATGTTCCGGTGGACCCAGCGCAGAGCCTCGACCTGATCCTTGAGTCCCGCGTTGCCGGGCACAGCCTGCGAGTCGAGGCACAGGAAGCCGAGCGCGCCGAGCCTGTAGTTGATGGTGACGAGCACCACTCCGCGGGTCAGCAGGAAGTCCGGTCCGTAGTCGTCGTCGTCGCCGGAGCCGGTGAGGAACCCGCCGCCGTGCACGAACAGCATGACCGGGCGCGGCGGGTGCGGCGCCAGCGAGCGCGAGTACACGTTCAGGAACAGGCAGTCCTCGCTGCAGGCCGCGGCCGGCACGCCCTCCTGCGGGCAGCGCGCGCCGTGCGCCCGCGCCGGCCGCACGCCCGCCCACGCGGGGGCCTGCGACACAACACATACATGATAGATTGATACACGGGTGTTTAGCTTTGAAGAATCTGCTAGAGAAGTTTGCAACTTATGGACATTGGAAAACCATGTGGCCCCAATCATCTGCTTCGGAATTACATACTTACTTAATGGACTTCAAACTCAAGTTGTAACGTCTGAACACTAGTGCACAGCACACATGTTATGCAAGAGGCCGTAGTTACTTACCTTGAACCGGCGGCTGCCCACGGGCGGCGCCGCGTACGGGATCCCCTTGAAGCTGTAGTACTGCCCGTCCCCAGTGACTAGGTTCACCAGCTCGCCTTCCACCCACCCTTGTGACGTTAACACTCGCGTGCTGTTGTCCGTCATCTCTGCATAGTTAAGTACGTAGTATTAGGGCTTACATCATCAGCCCATGAACATAGACCCCATTGGTGGGGGAATGTGCCATATTCACCACGCTTGGCAGCAGGGAGCGGAAGAGATGGAGTGGTTCTATTCTTACTACACCAGCTAGGCGATCATGGAACATGATTGCAACCGATAGAAACACTTTGTATGTAACACTTTGTTGACTGTTTAAATACGTAGTTTATGACTTTATGTGCATAGTTGTGTGTTGTTTAGTTGTGTTGTTATTAGTTAAGAAGCATTCGAATTAGGTATGAAAATGTTCCACTGCAGACTGGACACAATTATTGTTGCAAAAACGTTTGTGTAATACAATTTGCATTTGACTAGTTGACATTTGAATAATCATTAAGAAAATAGATTACTATTTAGTAATTATTCACCTACCTATTATTTAGAATAACTTCATTTTGCAACATGAAATTAAACCTACCTACTTACTGAAATGTTTAAATATAAGAAATATAATGATCTATAATATATTAGCGCCTTTGACAATTACGTATATTATATTTAGCAAGTAAATTATTCGATTTGAGATCTTCGGGAAGCGGCTGGTCAGTAAGTTTGAATCGGTATCAATTTCAGCAATGGCTGCAAAAGTGTGCATACTTTTCAGAACCATTAACCATTGTCACGACCCTTCGTGATAAACAAAAAACAGACGGTCAACCACGCATGATCTAAACGAGAAACGAGTGTCGAATCGAGCATAAGTCTCGTAAGCGTAAGGAAGGTGTCGAATTAATTAAAGTAGGTACCTAGCTTTAAGGTCCTAGCAAATAGGTAGTTTCGATCTGACTGCACAGTGTACCCGATCGCATGACTATGGTTCCGTTTCTTTAGTGTGGTAGTAAACTCTACCCCTCTTACAACAAACACTACATAACTGTGGAATAGCTACTCGGGTTATCTCTTGTTTCTTTCCTCATCTTTGCCTTTTTCAAATTCGATAGAGAGAAATAAAACACAAAATAAAAACTATTCTTCTCACAGACCTAGAATTTTTTCGTTACTCTCAATCCTAAGTCTATGGATTCTTCTGCAATACAATGTTAATAAGGGGCTATAAACAAATCAGGTTAGTAGGTAGGTACTTATTACTTAATACATGAACTAACCTGTTAAACTTGTCTTCCCATCGTCATGTATGTGTCCATTTTCCTTATAGGAGCTCTTTCCGTGTACATGCACAAACAAAAGTAAAGCGCTCACGTAGGCATAGGCAGTCTGAGTCCGCATCTTAGACCGCACCTTGCTCGGTGGCATCTAAGCCGAAACTGGCTTATTATTGGCTGCTTAGGCACTCAGCGCTATACCTAATATTCTATATCTAGGTAGGGGCCTATATAGCCTACCTACATGGAAATACCCGTAAGTATCGCAATTTATTGACACCCTACGTCATCCTAGGAAAACTTCTGAACCGGCGCCTGTTAATAAGTAGGTACCATCTACCTTCCTATGTACAGTAGATTAGGTACCTACCTAACTGAACTAGGTACCTATATTATATAATAATGGTATAGATAGGTATACGGCTACGCTCATCCACATAAGGAAAATCATAAGAATGTGTCTTAGAAAACATAGTGGGTAGGTATCTATTTAACGTTAAGTATATACATAGGTACCTGTATAAAATATGGGGTGTTTGTTCTGTTCAACATCTATGTAGGTACCTATATTGTATCATCGTTGGTCTGGCAACCTCCTACTCCTTGAGAATCGGGGTAACAATAGATAGCTAGGTTACACCACAAAATATGTAGAGTACACTTTTTTGAGGGCTCGCACTTCCCTCTGCCACCACGGGTGTGATGGCAGGGGGTATGTGGAACTCGAACCTACTAAAACCCCTCCATGATCCGTCCGCCGCCCGGGGCAAGATAGGGTCGCCCTAGAATTCACTATCTCGCCCCGGCGGCGGTAGGCCCTTTCGGACCTCTGCGCCAGTGGGTGGGTAACTTTCCACCTCGGTTGCCCACCAGACGTGGGGCCGTGTAGGTGCAGCGCAGAGTCCCTCGACTATCCGCCACCGACGGAGGATGGAGAAGGCGCGCAAAACGCCTTCTCCGTCCCCCGGTCCGTCTACGCCGGAGGGGGTCAGAGTTGGCATCGTCCTCCCTGACCCGCTTCGCGGCTTCCTTCTGCGTCGTCACCGCCTCGCAGAAGGAGACCGGTTCCTGCCGCGCTCTCTCGCTGTCGAGCATGGAGTTCACCACGCTCGGCAACGAGAGGTCCCGGCCAACGACCGCTGAAAGTATGCGCCGCTCAGAATCCCAAGCAGCTCACCGCACACTTTCAGCGTGATGTACAGTAGGTACTAGTACATACACTGTACACTGTCCTTGTTGCATATAGGCTAAGTAATTTAAACTACCATTGCCAATTTATATTTTGCTTTATCTGTAATATTATATAAAAAAAATATACTCTGTGGTCAAAAAAAAAAAAAAAAAAACATTGTAAAATAAAACCTAAAAACAATTTATGAATAAAACTACAAATACAATAATATAAAACATTTATTTCTCAATCAGTAGCAGTTGCAGGTACCCAAAAACACATAAAGTGCAAAATGGTAGCATAGTTTCGTGGTTCGAGAAACAAAAAAAATGGCCTCAAATAACCTACAACACATCGAGCGTCTATTAGACGAAAAAACGTTCCCTGTGTGGAAGTTTCAAGTGAATATACTATTTAAAAGTGAAGGCCTACTAAGTATTGTGGAAAATGGCATCCCGGCTGAACAAAAAAGTGATGCAAAGTCACAACAAGAAGACGCACAGGCACAACGCATCATTACATGTACTATTGACAAGAAACTGTTGTCAACTTTATTATCGTGCCCTGACGCCAAATCCATGTATGATAAACTGTCGGCGATCTTCGAGAGACAAACAGATCAAAAGAGATGTCAACTCTTACAACAATTCTTTCAATATAAATTTGATGGAAGCAAAGATATGACATACAACATAAGCATGTTAGAAAACCTCGCACACCAGCTAAACAGCTTAGGTGAAAATGTTAATGAGAAAATGTTGATATCAAAAATACTCTCAATGTTGCCAGACAACTTTAGAAACTTTTTAACGGCTTGGGAATCAACACCCGCTTCTGAACAAACCATAACAAATTTAATAGCTCGACTACTGATTGAAAGCCAAAGAAATGACACAAGAGACTTTGAAAATACAGTGGCATACAAAGCAACATACAAGAAATTCAATAATAAGAAATATTGCTCCGTTTGTAAGAAGAATAACCATGATGAAAAGAACTGCTATTTTAAAGGAAAACAACAGTGTCCGATATGCAAGAAATTTAATCATAAAGAAAAAGACTGCTTCTGGAATAAAAATAAAGACAAAAAAGAAGGCAAGGCAGTATCTTTTTTCACAGAAAGAGAAAAGTTTATTGTCGACTCAGGTTGCTCGTCGCACATGACCCACAATGCCAACATTCTAAAACAACAGAAAAATTGTTCTATCAGTATTCAAACTGCTAAAAAAGATAATACTCTTGACTCAAATATAATGGGCTCAATCCAAACTGAAAATGTGAAATTTGAAAATGTACTATATGTGCCAAACCTAAAGAAAAATCTCCTATCTGTAAATGCCATTACAGAAAAAGATGGAGTTGTTGTTTTCACTAAAAAAGAAGTAATAATAAAGAAAGATGATGACATAATACTTCAAGGAAGAAAAACTGAAACTGGACTATACAATGTAAACTTAACAACCGATGTTGAAGATGCTTTTCTATCATCAAAAATGGAAACAGCTGAAGATTGGCATATTAAATATGGTCACCCTGGTAAAGAGACTTTAAAAAACATTATAAAATCTGTCGATGGAATAAATATATCAAAAGAAGAAGTAGACTCTCTTACCTCAACATGTGATGTCTGCATGAAAGCTAAACAGACCAGATTGCCATTCCGTACCCGCCATAGATCTGAAAGAAAACTACATACTATACATACCGATGTTTGTGGCCCAGTCACACCTTCTTCGTGGGATGGAAAAAGATATGTATTAACATTCATCGATGACTATACTGATTATGCACAGACTTACCTGATTGCAAATAAAAGTGAAGTATTTACCTGCTTAAAAGAATATATACTAGAGGTAGAACGTCATACTAACCAGAAAGTCAGCATGATCCGTTGTGATAATGGAGGTGAATATACCAGCACACAACTCAAAGACTGGTGTAAAAGTCATGGAATACGGCTGGATTACACAGTTGCATTTACTCCTCAACAAAATGGAAAAGCTGAACGCTTCAACCGTACATTGATGGAGAAGGTACGAGCTATGCTGTTTCAGTCAAACCTTGAAAAAGAAATGTGGGGTGAAGCAGTATGGTCAGCTACATATTTATTAAACAGAACACCTAAAGATGGAGAAATAACAACACCTATAGAAAAATGGACTGAAAGAAAACCAAATGTAAATAATATTGAAACTTTTGGTTCCGAAGTGTATACAAAAAATTTTAATCCATTAAAGAAACTTGATGAAAGAAGCGAAAAACTGATAATGGTGGGATATGCTCCTACTGGATACCGGCTCTGGATACCTGAAAAAAGAAAAATTACAATTAGAAGAGATGTTGTATTTAAAAGAAATTACCATAAAGATGAGAAAGAATATAAAGATGAGAATGAAAATAATGAAAAGAAAGAAGAAAATACAAATAATGAAACAGAAAATAACTATGACATACAAATATTGACAAACACTATAGAACAAGAAACAATTTCGAATACAAACTCAGAAGAGACAGAAAATTATATAGAAGAAAACAATGAATCTAAAAATGAAACAGAAAGCTCAGAAATACCAGTAACAACAAGATCAGGACGAAAAATAAATAAACCACTCTATTTAAAAGATTATGAAACCAACATAGCAAATGAAATAACCCAATCAGAAATACCAAATACATATAAAGAAGGAATAAAGAAAAAAGATTGGAAAGAAGCAATAGATAAAGAACTAAGCGCCTTGATCAAACTAGAAGCATGGACTGAAGAAGCATTACCGCCAAACAAAAAAGCTATTGATACAAAATGGATATTCAAAGAAAAGGAAGATGGAACTAAGAAAGCTAGATTAGTCGCAAGAGGCTTTCAATTAAAAAAGGAAGACCAACCCGATAATATGTACTCTCCTGTAGCAAGAATGCCTAGCATTAGAATGTTAATATCAAAAGCAGTAAATGAAGACTTACCAATTAGACAACTGGACATTCCAACTGCATTCCTAAATGGAAAGGTTAAATCAGAAATATACATCAAACCGCCAGAAGGGCACCAAACTGTTAATAAAAATAAAGTATTAAAACTAAATAGAGCACTCTACGGATTGACAGAATCTCCCCGATGCTGGAATGAAACAATAAATAATTTTGCAATCGAAAAAGGATTTAAAAGGTCAGAATATGATTCATGCTTATATTACAAAGAAGACTGTTGGATGATAATTTATGTGGATGATATTTTGTTGATCGGTCAAAATTGTGAAAAGACCATTCATGATTTAAAAACTGAATATGGTGCCAAAGATCTAGGAGAAGCAAAGTCATTCCTAGGTACAGAGATTGAGAGAAATAAAAATAACATAATAATGAAGCAAACTAAGCTGATAGATAAGATCCTTACAAAATTTAACATGCAAGAAAGCAAAGAAATAAGAACACCGATGGAAGTAAATTTTAAAATTAACCTAGAGGAAGAAAAGAAAGGAGAAAAAGAAGACCTATACCGAGAAATGATAGGAAGTTTACTTTACCTGACAATGATAACAAGACCGGACTTAACTTACTCTGTATCTTATTTAAGTAGATACCTGGATAAAGTCAATGAATCTGCATGGAAGGCTGGAAAAAGAATATTGAGATATCTAAAAGGTACCAAAGATAAAGGACTGATATTTAGAAAATCTGAAGATAACAACTTACATGCCTACTCTGATGCCGACTGGGCAGGCGATGATATAGATAGAAAGAGTGTGAGTGGAACAATGATATTTCACGGCAAGAATCCTATATCATGGTCATCTAAAAAACAACCCTGTGTTGCGCTATCAACTGCAGAAGCAGAATTTGTCGCAGCTGCTATTACTGCTCAGGAACTATTAAACATAAAAGGAGTTGCAAAACACTTGGGTTGTCTTGGACAACAAAATACACTTTTGGTTGATAACATAAGTGCAATTGCCATGTCAAAAAGCTTTGAAAATTCAAAAAGAACAAAGCATATAGACATAAGATTCCATTTTCTTAAAGACTTGATTGAAAAGAAACTTATCACTATTGATTATGTTTGTACTAATAATAATAATGCTGATATAATGACAAAAAGCTTGTGTTCAGAAAAATTCTATAAATTTCTAAATGTTGTACTAAATTAAAACTTGTATAATTGTATACCTTCTTGTTAACATAACATTTTGAAATTCTTATATTTAAATTCATTTGTATAATACAATGGTTGTTAAAATTAAGGGGGTGTGTTGCATATAGGCTAAGTAATTTAAACTACCATTGCCAATTTATATTTTGCTTTATCTGTAATATTATATAAAAAAAATATACTCTGTGGTCAAAAAAAAAAAAAAAAAAAAACATTGTAAAATAAAACCTAAAAACAATTTATGAATAAAACTACAAATACAATAATATAAAACATTTATTTCTCAATCAGTAGCAGTTGCAGGTACCCAAAAACACATAAAGTGCAAAAGTCCTAACTTCAACTCGAGCCCAAAATGCAGGTCACAGATAATGAGATCATGGACAGACCTTTTAGAGATAAACGTTTCCTAAACTTACTATAATTTGCGTTATGTAAACAAAAATAGATATACTTACCTACTTATATTATCCACTATTTAGGTATGTAAGACGGACATTCTACTTGGATCCAGCTGAAACAAGTGGTGGCGGCTAGCCGGGACGTTTGTAAGTAAACAATAGTTCAATACATGGATAAATTTAAAATAGGAAATGCATCTCCGAGTGAAGAGTCGGAGTAGTTTCACATTTAAGGCGATGGCATATGTAGCGCGTTTTGTTTTTGAGGGTCTCTAGTGGGGTTTATTTAAGGTTGAAAACAGCTCAAACGGTCTGTGCTTGAAAACGTGTTAATTCTGCGGGATTTTTGTGGATTACGTGAAATCTGCATATGAAATAAGTATATTATTAACTGGATAATAAATACCTATTTGTTTAGAACACCAGTCTGGCTATCGAGCAGCCGCTCAAGGTGGCGC
The DNA here is from genome assembly GCA_910589525.2 of Ennomos quercinarius. Classification (NCBI taxonomy): domain Eukaryota; kingdom Metazoa; phylum Arthropoda; class Insecta; order Lepidoptera; family Geometridae; genus Ennomos; species Ennomos quercinarius. The sequence continues at coordinate 1,610,335 of OU342496.1, forward strand.
TCTCTGGGGGAGGCCTATGTTTAGCAGTGGACGTCTGCAGGCTGTTGATGATGATGATGATGATGTTTATGATGATGATATGTAATTTTATTCTATTGCAGTCATGTGGAGCTTCCGTTTGTGTGTGTGGATGTGGGCGTGCTCGTGCGCAGCGACGGCGCTAGCACACGATGGCGAAGTCGAGCTGCGCTGTCGCACCACCGAGTGCCGCGACGCGGGCAGGGAGCCTCCAGACTATCACGCTCAATCATTCATAGTAAAACGTACCTATCGAACAATTTTTTTCAATCTTCTTGCGATTTTCATTTTCGTTTTGGCTATTCTCTATCATCTTTTTGTGAATGCACTATTGCACTGTTGATTTGGGCACGGATTCACGGCTGTAGGTACGTCGGCGTCGTTCTTAAAATCACACTACAGCCTGTTGCCGTCGAAGAAGGTTGTTTTTAACGTATTAAGAGCTGTTAATGATTTCCTAACCTACCTACTGTAGGTATCGAATAAGTATAACATACTTAGGCACGATTTCACCAACGTTTATTCCAAGTATACGGCTATTCCTTACTCCTGGATACAGCTAATTGACAAATGAAATTACACAAAAAAGACGCCATTTTGATTGTATCCAAGGAATAAGTCTTATTCCTTCACAAAATTGATATAAGGGCTATATTCGCGTAACTCGGTTGTTCTCGGAAAGTTATATCTGCAGGGTTAGCACGGCCGGTAGACAAAACTGTCTTTCCCCTGTTTTACTCCAAGCAAGTGACGTAAAACGGGGAAAGCCAACTTTGTGTACCATCCATGCTAACCCAGCTGGAATAAAATTTATTCTAGTTTGGTGAAATCGGGCCTTACAAAGTTAGGTGACGCAATGACGGGCATTTACCGAAACTAGGTTCTGAACCCTCGCCGCGCACTAGAGCAATATAGGCACGCCGCACGCGCTTCACCGTTTTTACTTCTAACTCTTTTTTTCTTTGCATTTTTGTGGTAGACATTTTGATTTATAGGCATCCAGTTTAGGCAAACTGCTTCTTAGTCAGGTTTGAATATCAGGCATACTACTTCCTCGTCATCTCACGCCATTGACTATAACGCTAAGGGCAAACAGTTTCGTAGAGCTTTCGTTTAGGTAAAATGCTTGTAATTGGTAACTCGATCAAAAGGGGCTAATAATATAAGTAGGTACTTACATTACATAACTAGTAGATTTGCCTCTTCACCAATCGATTGCTTGTTCCAGGTAACAAAATCAAGATATCTCAATCATCGGATAATTTAGAATTGGAATGTTTCGGCTGGCGTGCGCTGAAGTCGCTATCCCTGCCGCAGTTTGTGCGGGCGGTGCGCGTGCGGCGCGTGACGCTGCGGTCGTGCGGGCCGGACGAGCGCGGGGCGGTGGCGCGCGCGCTCGCCGCGCTCGGCGTGCGGCTGCAGCCAGGCGGCGAGCTGCACCTGCCCATGCTGGCGCCACCACACGCGCCGCTGCTCGCCGCGGCACACCTCGCCGGCCTTGAGGACCTCCACGCTCTTACCATCGGCAGCATCTATGGCTACAGCAGTGTCAAGACTGATCCCGTTCTCGCCGCCGGCTTCCTCGACGAGCTCCGGGACCTGCGCAACCTCACCGTGGGGAACGTGAAGCTCCCGGCCGGCGAGTTCGACCGTCCGCACGCCACGCTGCGCCGGCTGGAGCTCGTGCGCACCGACGTGGACCGGCTGCCAGACGCCGCGCTCCTGCTGCCGATCCTGACCACACTTATTGTGCATGAACGATGGTTTGAAATTATTGGGATTCCAAAAACGTTGCGGCAGCTAGATATAAAATCTGAAAATACTACGCTTCGACTGGGTGATATGCCCGCGCTGGAGACCATGAGGGTAGAGCGGTGGTCGGAGAGGCAGCCCGAAGCGCTGACCCGCTGCGATGTCTTGCAGAGTATTATGCTTTCGTCGCCGGCGATGGAAGCGCTGCCTAATTTCTGGGTAGCGACGTGTCTGCAACTTAATAAAATATATGTTTCCGATGCTGTTAGACTGAAGACACTGCCATCGAAACTGTTTGAAGGTGCAAGGCAACTCGAAGATATCACTTTTACTGCCGGCGTTCTGGAGACGTTGCCAGAAGGCCTATTCAATGATTTGACCAATCTGCGCCGCCTCCGCTTGGATTCCAACCGCATTCGGTTGCTTCCAAGGTAGGTAATATTTACAAGCAAAAGGTAAGTACATTTAGTGCATGAAGTTGAAACCCGCACCGTTTCAACTTCATGCACTGAATATACAGGCCGTGTTAAACTGCATGACTACATAGCCGCACGCAGCTATGCAGTCGTGCGGTCTTAGGCGGCCGGACGCGATCTTCCACAATGCATGATACGATCACAGCACAGACCGCTGCCTAAGCGATATCGATCGAAGTATTAATTCTTTATCATATGTCCCAACTGTCCGTCCACCCCGCGGGCATTCCAAACTTGAACAATTGAGTGAGGTCATGCGGTGGTGTGTCGTTGTTGTGCAGCGGATTGTTCGCGGGCGCGCCGGGGATAGAGAAGCTAAACCTGGCGGCGAACAAGCTGCAGCAAGACGCACCGGCAGCGCTGGCACCACTCCACAGCCTCACAGATCTCGACCTCAGTCGCAACCCGGACCTCGGCGACTTCTGCAACAGCTCTGACGGTACGTGTCGCATGCGATGACTCACCCACTCACCAAACAACATCATAAAATATGCCTACCCCTACCGCTACTTTGCCCTTTGGCAATTATTATTATAGTTAAAAGACTACGATTTCTTTCCACAGATAATTCATTTTTGTATAAGGCGAATAAGCTAACTAGATTGGATTTGGAGAAAACAGGAATAACCCGCATTTGCCGTGACTGGCGTTTGTACTTGATTAATCTGCGGATCTTAGATCTGTCTAACGCGGCAATCTCGCAACTGCAGGTGAGAGGTGGTGAATTCGAGCGGCCTAAAACCAGTAGGTTTAAGGTTCATGTATATAACATACATACATAGCTACATATTTATATATCACATCGAAAAAAGAAAGTGCATTTATTCATAACATCACACAACATTATTAGGTAGGTACAGTTTTACATACAACAAAAGAAATAAGAATGGCAATGTAGAAATTAGTAGGTATCTATTTAATGTAATTTTGCCTGGCGTTACGTGATGATATTTAGGGTCCAATTCAGCATGTACCTACCTAATTAAATTCTCCTTCCCACCCCACCTCCGCATTATTGGAAGCTTTTGGTCTTTTCAGAGTTCTATTCCTTACTCGCTCGCATATAAGTAGGACAAAAGTTGAATGAAGACGCTTAGCCGTGTCGTCCCACCCGGCAGCGGTGTGAGAATTAGGACCATCCCATATTTCCCTGTGGGTGCCGTAAAAGCCGGCTAAGGGAATAACCAGGGAATGGGCAGCAGCATTTAACTCGGTATATAAAATCTGCGATCACCAAGCCATCTGCCAAGCGTGGTGATTATGGAAAACCGCTATGATAAGCATCCAAGTTGCGTTTTATGAGGAGTCCTGTGTTCAGCAGTGGACGTTCTCCGGCTGTTGATGTGTTTACCTAATGAATGAAAACTTGAATTTCCGCTGTTTAAAAATACTTGCCTGCTATTAAAAATTAATAAGTAGGTAACTATTATTTTCATAAAGTAGGTTGAAATGAATGTAAATGAATCACGGAGTACCTACTAAGCGTTTAAAGTTTCTGGATGGGCTGTCTATTTCTCGCAAAACAGAGATCGTGTGGAGTGGAGTTTTCCCACAGTTACTATAACAATACACGTTGTGACGTCACATGCCAAAGAGATTGTATATAAAGCTACCACAGCTTAGTAATGTTGTACTATGAAGGACCAAGAACTGACGCGTGACGTCACTGCATGTTTGAGCTGTCTCCTTCTATTCCTGTATTTTAAAATGCTTGTAACTTTGTCATTTCTTTTTTGAGATATTTAACTTTTGTTTTCACGTCTGTTTATATTTTGAGGGTAGGTATTATTCATTTATACAATACAAAAAAATCAGGCAACTAGCCTTGAGCAACTTGAACTCGAATGCTTTTAGGTAGGATAAGGAAGGATTGCGTCTCTAGCTTGCTCGCTAGCATTAGATATGTTGTGTGCGGTGTGGCTGGTAGGGGTAAGTACAATAACGATCGTGTGTTTGCAGTTCTCAGACTTCGCGGAGTATAATCGCAACACGAGCTACAGCGAGGTGAGACTGGAAAATTATGAATCCTCGCACAACAAATACGCTGTAAGATTCACTAAAGATGACTACCAAAAGGCATTAACTGCGCCTGAAAGCCTTCCTGTTCAAGTACATATATTATTGAAGTTGGAGTGCGACTGTCGCATGTACTGGACGAGACTCGCGCTGGAGCGCGCGCCGAGCGCAGAACATTATCTGCGAAATTTTGAATGCTACAATGGCCGGGAATTTAAAGAATGGTCCATCCAAGAGTTATGTCCCAACGGAACAAGACCTAGGAGCCGTACGTATTAACTTTAGAACTTTACTTTATTAAATTAATCAAGTCAATCAAAACGAGCGATGGTGGCCGAGCGGTAGCATGTGCGCTTCGCAATCTTACAGCACCAGGTTCGATCCTCGGCCCTGCACCATTGACTTATCTAGTTGTGCAGTTTTCGATGCCATTGCTCCGTGCCTCGGAGAGCACGTTAAGCCGTCGGTCCCGGCACATCTATGGCAATCATCACGGGTATTCAAGCGCCTGGTAGAATCTGACGCCTGGTCTAACCATCCCTGTTACTGGTTCCTTATGGGTTGCGAGGTCAGATGGCAGTCGCTCGTGTAATTTTGGTAGCTTGCCGCTACAGGTTAGATACTACGTAGATATACTTGCCTACTTATTTTAAATATTTCCCATTAAAGGGGCGGCCCCTCAGTACCACACTACAGTAATTATTTATGACCCATTTACCACTTAGTTAAATGTCAATATATTGTTCCCCAGAACATCAGCTTTAGAAAAGTCTGAGTACTACAACAATAGCAAGCACTATACCGTACGAGAAGGATGTCAACACTACCTACTGAATCACTGAAGGTCGTCGTCATTGACTACAAATCTAGGTCGGCGCCGACTAGAAGTCGGAGGAGATAAACTTCTGGAGAGACGTATTTGAAACATGTACCTAAGAGCTGTTGAGTTTTAGGGTAGTGCAGTCTACTTTTTAATATAGGGTTACATATTGGACTGAAGAGCCTTCTCCGATTTTCAAGCAAAAACCTATGTAAGTAAATAGGGCGAATTCTGTGGCGAAAAGGTTGATAAGTATTTAATTGAAATTGTTTATACCCTATTTTTTATTAGACGGAACAGACCGAACTGTCACTTGTGAATTAACACTGCCATCTTCTAAATCGTAGTCACGAATCTAATTCAGTTCCTACAGTACAAAAGAGCGGAACTAAGATAATTTGCCACATCTTTTAGTTCGAAATACTCTCGCCAACAACTTTTTGTTTTGGCGCTTCCGATGCTAAATAAAATATTAATAAAAATGATAACTTGCTTGTTAATTTTGCAACTTTTATATAAGTATCCAATTTTTCACTGGGTGCTAATTAATATAAATATTTGGAATATAAAAGAATTTTTTTTTTTTTATTTTTTTTTATGCGATATAATGATGTGACGAGCTAGTCGTTCACCTGGTGTTAAGCAACACGGCCGCCCATAACAGTTGCAGTGTCACTCGGAACTTTAAAACAATAAAGTTTCGCGTGACACTGCACTGCACACGTCATCCTGAGACATCACACAGTCTAGTAATCAGATTACTAGACTGAATGATCAGATCATAAAGTCTCATTTGCCCAGTAATTTCACTAGCTACAATGCCCTTCAAACCGGAACACAGTAGTGCTTGCACACTACTGCTTGGCGGCAGAATAACTGGCATAGCGGTGGTACCTACCTAGACGAACTTTGCAGAAAAGTCCTACCACCTAGTAAATAGATCACTATCAATAGAATAGATCACTAAATTGAACTAGAATTAGTGAACTGCATCATTTTTACCCAATACCTACTATTTATTTTTCATGAAGAAGTGGCAACGCTCGTAATGTCGGTCCGTCTGGTTGAGAAATGGGGTATAGGAGTACCTATAATAGTATATAAGGAAGAAATAAGGAGTGTAGGTAGGCGAAACTTAAAAGTAGGCAGTCCATCTATATATATTACAATATAAACTCTGACAAGTATTGCGATTTTTTTGTTTCCTAACAATTTGAAAAGGAGTATAGATGTGACCTATGTATATTATCTGTGCCTATGTTAAACAGATGTGTACCTAAATTCTAAAAACTGCTTAAACTCTTATATTAAATAATGCAACACAAAATCAAGGTTCTTTTTAATTTGTTACTAGCCGACCCGCCTCGGCTTTGTCCCCTCCCTCTACTCCCTTCATCGTCCAACTCCATTCGTCCTTTCTCTACACTTTCCCGTCTTCTCTTGTACCCACATTTCGTCCTACTTCTACATTTTATTGGTCCTTAGACCTTCCCTTCCCTATCCAACCCCTTAGGTAACGACTCGACTGCGATTACTATTGAATAACAAGTCCCTAGTAACTACTAAAATAAATTAATTAAATTTGTGGACATTTCGCACAGCGCCATCATTTTTATATACAAACCGCCGCCGCCTGGTCGTTCGGTTCTGCAATTCAACTTATCACATTACACATTGAGGTACCTGCCTCACACCTGACATTTTTCGTCACTGACTGATAAATATGGCGTCTGATTCATTTTTAGCATAATATACCTACTCGTATTTTACCATTAATAAGGTAGAGATAGTGCTGACAAGCTAGATAATGATCCATATATAAAAATACGGAACGCTCCATCTTAGAGAGGAACATAATAGGTAGCGAAGCATAGAAATGATAACACTAATCAGTATCTTGACCTTTATTACTTGGAATTTTAGTATAATATTTTAGGGCTCCGTACCTACTTATTATTGATCTTCGCTGGAGTTGTACTTACCTATGTGATCGTATTTATTGGGCGTTATTTATTTTTAAACTAGTTGCGCCCCGCGGTGCTACCCGCGGATAAAAAGTATCCTATGTGTTAATCCAGCGTAAAAGCTATCTGCATTCTAAACTTCGTCAAAGTCGGTTCAGTAGTTACGGAGATATAATGTAACAAACATTCACACACACACAAACTTTCTCATTTATCATATTAGTAGGATTTCATTCCAATCTATTCAGACGCGGTGTGAAGAGGGAACAAAAACACGGAAACGTTCACACATCTAATATTAGTGTGTTTTAACTATTGACTATAAAAGCTTTAGCTTTATAATTTTAGCGGGCTTTGTAATCTTTGGATTTAACGATCGTTACATACAGGTGTGGGGGCAACTGGGATTATACCCAGGATATGGACGAATTGGGGGAGCTGTTCTACTTCCATAATCTACCTATACTACATTCCTATAATTATTATCATCATCGATGATCTGGCAGCCAACTCTACTCATAGTTACTGGTGAATCTGGGACTGTGCCACGAGGAAGAAGCACCCGTAAAAATGTGGAATACACTATGACAATACAGAAGTCAAGCCTGAAATGCGGGGTCACAGATTATGAGATCACGAACACGGACCTTTTAGAATGTAAACTAAAATAGATACCTACTAATAAATAGGTCCGTTCGTACGTAGATACTTATATAATTATATCCATTATCTTCAACACGGACGTTCTGGACTTCTAAATATTATTATACCCAGCTGATAAATCAGTGGTGGCGTGGTGGCTGATCGAAGGTAGCGGAGGATTGACGTCTTGTTATAAAGTGTCAAGCCTGCGTTTGCTTCTAATGTAAGTAAATCCCTAATATTAGTCTAAATCTAAATAAGTAGGTAAAAGTAAAATTAGAGTGCATCTCGGAGTTATTTTCACATTAGGTACACCGCATTTCTAATCAAATCTGAGTGTACCTATCTAACTACTGGATGTACAATTTAATTATGACGTAGATAGGTATAAGGTAATACATATTTTTAAAAGTATCGAAATCAATCGTGCCAATTATGTTAGGCGCCGCGGCAATCTTCATAATTTTCAATGCAAAATATTTTCATTTGTGCTTCTTTACTCTTTAATAATTATCAAAAAATGATGTATGATACTATCATGTACTCCGTTTATGCTAATGAATTCAATTGCATCCTGTATAGGTATAAAGGTATAATAGCAGTAGCCACACGTTGTTTTTAATATTTATCTCTACTCTACTGGCAACTAAGAACACTCACTGGACCTTTATCGTCCAAGCCGTCTCGCCACTGTCAAAGGGTTTTTTTTCACCAGTGGAATAATCGAGCATGTGGTTACAACTGGGATAAGTCCTTTGGGTACAGCTTATTCCAGTTGTAACCACTATGGTTAGTATTATATTAGAAAACGCAAAGATAAGTGTATAGATATCTACGTATGGTACCGGGTAATGCTTTGCACAGGAGTTTAGGAGGTACCGAAATCCTCAGAACGTACTTTGGCAAGCTATTTCAAATGCATTCTATTCCGGCAACTTAATAATAATAATAATGTCGGGCATGCCGCCGTCCCGGAGAATCTCTCCGACATATCATTTCCGGTTGTTCTCATCTTGCTAACGGAGAGTACTTGCACAGACACAACCTAGTGGCCAGGATCATCCATCAGCAACTTGCCCTTCAATACGGCCTTGTGGAGTCTGAGGTGCCGTACTACAAGTACACACCGGGGCCGGTTCTCGAAAATGGCCGTGCATTGCTCTATTGGGATCGCTCTATCATCACGGACAGGACTATTGTAGCCAATAAGCCTGATATCGTGCTGATAGACCGATCCCAACGCCGGGCAGTGCTCGTTGACATCACCATTCCGCATGACGAGAACCTCGTGAAGGCTGAGAAGGACAAACTCAGCAAGTACCTTGACTTGGCTCACGAGGTAACCGCCATGTGGAATGTTGACTCAACGAGCATTGTCCCGATAGTCGTTTCGGCGAACGGCCTTATAGCGAAGAGCCTCGACCAACACCTCGAGAGGCTCTCGCTAGACGGATGGATCAAGGGTCAGATTCAGAAGGCAGTACTCCTTGACACGGCACGTATTGTCAGGAGGTTCCTCACTCTGCAGCCCTAACCACCGGTAGCTTGGGTCCTGCCCCGCTGCCGGCGGCACTCTAGGTTTAGGGTTTTTTATAATATTTTTGTAAATTCTTTTTTATACAAATATTGTAAAAACCATAGACTTAAGAATTGTAAATAAATGAGTGAATAATAATAATAATATTGTTTATTCCAAGTAACATAGACTCATATTAAATTACATATTCATTAAAAGGGACAGTCACATTAATTGATTATTTAACTATACATTACATTTCAAATAAAAATACAAATTGAACATAAATAAAATATAAAATAAAATATAATAAAATATAACTTAGGGATATAGTAGATGTAATAAGTAGGTAGATAAAATATTCTATACAGATACTTAGTTACATACATAATAATATGACAGTAGGAAGGTACCCACCGCGGAGAACCGCGGGGAGCCGATGGATGCAGGACCAGGAGGCAAGCAGCCGCCCAAAGTGGCGCTTTTTGGGGAGGCCTATGTTCAGCTGTGGACGTCTTCAGGCTGATGATGATAATGATGAGGATGAGGAAGGTACAGTCATTATGTAATTTTATTCTATTTCAGTGTCATACGCACAGACCTGTGGTCGTGCGTATATCATGTGGAGCTTCCGTTTGTGCGTGTGGATGTGGATGTGGGCGTGCGCGTGCGCGGTCAAACTACACGAGGGTGACGACGAGGTCGAGCTGCGCTGTCACAGCATCGACTGCCGCGATGCCGGCAAAGCGCGCTATCAGGCTCGATCATTCATAGTAGAACGTAAGTACCTACCTATCAATTTCTTTACTTCTTGCCTTTTTTACTAATAGACCATTTTCTAATCATCATTGCGTAAAATATGTACTATTGCAGTTTCGACTTGAGCACCGATTCACGGCTGTATGTACAGGGTAACACTACCTACTTATAAACTTGCAATGCAGATTGGCCTCGAACTAAACAATTTGATGCTCGTTCCAGGTAACAAAATCAGGATAAGAATCGAATCATCGGATTATTTTGAATTGGAATGTTTCGGCTGGCGTGCGCTGAAGTCGCTATCCCTGCCGCAGTTTGTGCGGGCGGTGCGCGTGCGGCGCGTGACGCTGCGGTCGTGCGGGCCGGACGAGCGCGGGGCGGTGGCGCGCGCGCTCGCCGCGCTCGGCGTGCGGCTGCAGCCAGGCGGCGAGCTGCACCTGCCCATGCTGGCGCCACCACACGCGCCGCTGCTCGCCGCGGCACACCTCGCCGGCCTTGAGGACCTCCACGCTCTTACCATCGGCAGCATCTATGGCTACAGCAGTGTCAAGACTGATCCCGTTCTCGCCGCCGGCTTCCTCGACGAGCTCCGGGACCTGCGCAACCTCACCGTGGGGAACGTGAAGCTCCCGGCCGGCGAGTTCGACCGTCCGCACGCCACGCTGCGCCGGCTGGAGCTCGTGCGCACCGACGTGGACCGGCTGCCAGATGCCGCGCTCCTGCTGCCGAACCTGACCACTCTTATTGTGGATGAACGACGGTTCGAAATTAATGGAATTCCAAAAACGTTGCGGCAGCTAGATCTGAAATCTCAAAATACCACTCTGCGACTGAACGATATACCAGAGCTGGAGACCATGAGGGTAGAGAAGTGGTCGGAGAGGCGGCCCGAAGCGCTGACCCGCTGCGATGTCTTGCAGAGAATTCAGCTTTCCTGGCCGGCGATGGAAGCGCTGCCAAATTTCTGGCTCGCATCGTGTCGGCTACTTAAGGAAATATATGTTTCAGTTGCTAATAGACTGAAGACGCTGCCACCAAAGCTGTTTGAAGGTGCGAGGCAACTCGAAGACATCTCTTTTACTCTCGGCGTTCTGGAGACGTTACCGGAGGGCCTGTTCAACGACTTGCCGAATCTGCGCCGCCTCAGCTTGGATTCCAACCGTATTCGTATGCTTCCAAGGTAATATTTACAATCGAAGTAAGTAGAGTAAAAATTCATGCGGCTTTCGAGTCAGGCTCCTGGTGGCACACACGGTGTAGCACGCAGCCGAGGCGATCTTCCACAATGCATGATATGTAGGATCACCGACGACATCGCCTAAGCGACATTGATAGATATTTTATTTATTTATTTATTTATTGCTTGGAAAACAAACAGCTTAAAAACCTAATTTTATAGCTTAAAAAAGTTAAAAAACTAGCCTTAACAGTTTTCACAGGTAGAACAATCCATACATTTTATTAATTCTTTATCATGTAATCACTTCGCAAACAGTATAAATGTGAGGTGGTGTGTCGTTGTTGTGCAGCGGATTGTTCGCGGGCGCGCCGGGGATAGAGGAGCTTTACCTGCAGTCAAACCAGCTGCAGCAAGAAGCACCGGCAGCGCTGGCGCCGCTCCACAACCTCACAGATCTCGACCTCAGTCGCAACCCGAACCTCGGCGACTTCTGCAATAGCTCTGACGGTACGTGAACGTGCCGCATGCAATCACATCACATCACCGCTCAAGAAGACAAAAGTAGTAGATTAGTAGCCAAGGGCTGTAAGGCATCAATTGCAGGCCGAGATATTTAGGCGCACGAGCGCAGCGAGGGCGCCTATAGTTCGAGGGTGCAATTGATGCTTACACCCTGCTTTACATCTCGATTGTGAGGTAAGTAGAAAAAAACCGGCATTACAAGAATAAAACATTTTAGAACTTTTAGGCAAAATATTGTTAATTGCTGCTTCAGCTTCCATTTTCATTGAATCGGGAGTGCAGCTTATATCTTCATCACTTGCAGAACTCATGTTTTTTTCCTAATTAGCACGTAATTATAAAAAAATCCCAAAAGCAAACAATATTTAATTTTAAAGTAAAAGTTTTCTAATCCCGCCTTTTTTCATCTTTTTTTAAAATTTTTTTTTTCAAGAACGTAGTTGAGATTCGCCGTTCGATATTTAAAGTTGATGACTACTATACTCATAGGAAGATAAGGCTGAATAGCGAAGTGACCTCTTTTGTCATTGGGCTGAATGCATGATGTCTACTGCCAGTATGATGGTTAGATGTACGCGAACTTTTTGAAAGAGTGAAGAGTTTCTTTTTAATTACTTACCGCCCTAGGGCTTTTCTAGCTACATTATTGCCCTAGAGCGCTAATTGGTAACCTACAAGCCCCATTTGGGGGTAATAAGGACCTACTTACCGAATATGAGAGATGTAAAACAACATAATATACCTACCTACCACCTGCTTAGAGATCGTTCATTAATCACGTGAGGTTCGAAAGGGGGAAGGGGTTCGGTAAAAATCACGAAACATCACCAGGGTTGGGGTGTAGGAGGGAAGTGAGATATCACGTGTATTAATTATTTCGTTCATCATACGTGGTAACCCAAACGCGGAGTGTGATCTGATGCGCCGATAAGTAGACACCTAGTACCTACCTACATTGTATAGCCAGACAACGATATGCCCGCCCAGCGTGCAGCGTCGGATCGGAAGGATAGTAGTGTTCTGTGGATCGGACTGGGCTTTCCCTATATAACAAAGTACTCTGTGGACTGGGTCTATAGGACCATAGAAAATTCGAACGATCCTTTTTTTTCTTTGGCATCGCATTATTCATGCATTCTGCCAGTGTCAAGTAGATATCATTTTGCTATCTTTATTTCGTTCTTCATAATGTGTTCATTAAGGCGACGACACTGCGTCCACCACTTTCACAAGTAAAGACAGTACTTCGTTTTTCGAACTATCCATGTTAATAATTTTCTATACAGCCAGTCCACAGAAAATATATTAATACTTCTTATTCTTCTTCTTATACTTCATGCCATGTCAGTGCGCCAGCCTTGATTGAGGAAACCTTTTTGGCACCAACCTCATCTTTTGTTTATTCTAGTCAATTGTTTTTTTCTCTAATCTGTGGTATCCAGTTATTGTTTAATTAAGGAAATTAATTTACATATCAAAAATATACATAAAATAGTATTAGGCAAAAAGACCCTTGGCAGAGGGGAATGTTCCCAGAAGGCTGGCTGCATTGCCACGCTGTATGGCAATGCTGATTTTTTGTGCAAAATAAGAGCCAGCCTTCTGGTCACTGGTCACCTCCACCAAAAGTTTTGCCAAGTCCCTATATATTTCAAAAGCGCCTGGTCCCCACGGTCCCATGGTTTCTCCCCAAACGGCACAAACATGTATCCTCTGTCAAGGCTTCCATATTTGCGCCGTTTGAGGTTTTCAGCTTTAGCAGCAGCGCTAATCTGTGGTATTAATTAAGCTGGTTTTCTTTCATTTTCTCGCTGTAGTGAGGTGATGATGACGAATGCTAGACCTCTCTTTTCTTTTTAAGCTTGCCAATGGCTTATTTGACACACCGGCCCCCTAATTACCTAACTCGCAACAGGTTTGCGACAGGCGTAAATCTCGCGGTGATTGCTGTCATACATCATTAGTGGTGTCGAGAATGTATGCTTCGCTACTGCTGTCGCATTGCTACTGCTGTCGCATTGCTGTTGCAAATTTTACGTAATTACCCCGCTGGTCTCCTATCACTGTTAAACTTCTCGTCACCATCAAGGTTGTCGGCAACCTTACCACCACCTTACAACCTTACAACACACAACCTTACAACTTAAAGACACCCAATGCAGATCTAATCTTGGCCAAAACGCACCTATGAACAGGTTGGTACGAGAATTTAATGGGATCCCGAATAATGTCAATATTGACCTATTTGCGGAAAACATTTGCAAGTTTAGAAAGACTGTTGAAAATCTGTGATATTGTGTGTTTTAATTTTTCTGTGTTTTAATTTTTAAATCTTTATCAGTTTTTATTAATTATTTATTATTATTTTTTACTTTATTTAATATTTTTTATCCATTCAATTATTTACAATCGTTTTTATTATTGTTCAGTATAAATCCTACAATTTTTTAACTATGTATTCCTAGTCTTCTGTAACTTAGTTGAACAGCTGTTAAATTCACTCGTATTCTATAATTATGCACGCAGTCTTTACCTGTAACTGTGATGACACTTAGCAATGTTTCCTCCGAATTGTGTAACCAAACTTAGCTACGGTGTACATTATGTTGGTAATCGTAATAAATAAATAAATAAAATAAATAAACATACACATGACTTTGGTAGGGGTTAGTCTAAAACCTCACCAAATATCACTGTTAGGGTGACGGGGGGTTAAAATTGCTAAAAAACATCACGTGAATAATTATTGACGATCTCTTAGATTGAATTAACCGATTTCTTTCCACAGATAACTCATTTTTACATAAGGCGAATAAGCTAAGTAGATTGCGGTTGGAGAAAACTGGAATAACTCGCATTTGCCGCGACTGGCGTTTGAACTTAACTAATCTATGGATATTAAACCTAAATAACGCAGAAATCTCGGACCTGCGGGTGAGTATCAGAATGAACACATTGTAGAAAAACAGAAAATGCACTAAACATAGGAGCCGTAACCTAACCTAACCTAACCTTATATACAATAATTTGTATTCCCAAAAGAGGCCATGATTTTTTTTATTTTGTGGCTTGAGTCAACAACTTATCTAAGTGTAGGGCGAATTCAGTGGCTTGCGCATTGTTTTCACATTTGACAAACGTTCGTCTGCTTGCAGTACGCAGACATCACGGAGTACATTCGCAACAAGAGCCGTCAATGCGAAGTGTGGCTATTAAATTATGAATCTTCGTACAGGACATACGCTGTACGATTCACCAAGGATGACTACCAAAAGGCATTAACAGCGTCCGAAGACCAATCTGTTAGGCTTTCTATGTATTTGAGGCTAGAGTGCGACTGTCGAATGTACTGGACGAGACTCGCACTGGAGAACGCGCCTGGTGCAAAACACTATCTGCGAGATCTAAAATGTAAAGACGGCCGCAATTTAAAAGAATGGTCCATCCAAGAGTTATGTCCCAACGGAACAAGCCCTAAAAGCGGTATGTCTAATAACGTATACTAATGTAGCGTAGTACCTACGTTATTATAATTTAAAATTAGTGAAGTACCTACCTCCGGAACGAGGAGATCCGCAGGAGAACTAAAGTGACCGATATAGCTCTTAGAGTTAGTAAGTTGAAGTGGCAATGGGCAGGCCACATCGCTCGTAGAACTGACAACCGGTGGGGAAGAAAGGTTCTCGAGTGGCGACCACGAACCGGAAGACGCAGCGTAGGCCGGCCCCCCACTCGGTGGACCGACGACCTGGTGAAAGCCGCGGGGAGCCGATGGATGCAGGAGGCGAGCAGCCGCCCAAAGTGGCGTGCTCTGGGGGAGGCCTATGTTCAGCAGTGGACGTCTTCAGGCTGTTAATGATGAAGTACCTACCTACTTTGATAGGTACTACACATAACACACTAGAAAGTTTAATTATTAATTGTGTTGTTTCAGCATTTAAAACATTATAAGTACTATTATTCGTCTTGACTTCTTTCATCATAAATAAAATTACCTATTCCACTATCTATTACGTAAAATCTATTACCATTTACTAAAAACTTATATCTATTATTCAAAAGTAAAAGGTTTGTTTGTTTGTTTATCTAAAGCTTTCTCGCCAATTTTATGAACTGATTTGAAAGTTTTGCACATGGGTTTGCACACAATCATGCACACAATTTAAATAATAATGTTACAAATAGGATTGCGTGTATATAATTAATAAATAATAGATACCCGTCTTCACTAGTTTGACAGCACCTAAGTTCGGACTCAGGTACCTCTTTAGCTCAAGAGTAAAAATTTAGTAGGTAATTTCTGTGAGCTCTCTAGCCCCCAGTTTCTCGTATACGTTTGTCTAACTCATGTTAAGTTAACACACCAAACACTGCACGCTCATTGGGTGAAGACAGCCGATGATCAACATTCAAAAGGCAACCAATGAGCGTTCAGTAGTTGGTGTGGCAAGTTGACACGAATTTAACAAACGTACGATAACCCGGGGGAAAGTGTATAGACTGCAAGTGCGGACGGGCATAAGAGTTTTATCAAATCTGTATAATTAATAACATGCGCTAGATGGTGTATACATCTACGTCACCTACCTATTAATTACGGTGGCGTACCCAGCAATCTAAAACTATGGTACGTCACAGATGATTCCACAAACTATAGATACCTACTACTGGCAGCTAGGCACATTCACAGAGAATAATAATCATAGTGGTATACAGATATAGATTACTTACGTATATTTTATCTCAAATTAAAAGGGCCGCGCTTCAATATGACCCATTTCATCATCATCGTTATCAACAGCTTGAAGACTCCACTGCTGAACACAAAGAGTTATATAACGCTACGCACTGCACATAGGCCTCCCCCAGAGAGCGCCACTTTGATCCGCTCCTCGCCTCCTGCATCCGGCTCCCCGCGGCGATGTAGCCTGCGCATTCATTGCCATTTCAACTTGCTAATTCTAAGAGCTATATCGGTCACTTTAATTCTGCTGCGGATCTCCTCATTACGGATGACCCATTTACTTATATGTGAATAATATTATTGTTCCCCAGAACATCAGCTTCAGAAAAGTACGAGTACTACAACAATAGCAAGCACTATACCATAGGAGAAGGATGTCAACACTGCTAAAGGACGGCGACGACTAGAAGGCGGAGCGGAGGAGATAAAATTTCTGGAGGGATGCCATGTATTTGAAAATAGATCACAGCTGTTGAGGTTTAGGGGAGCCTCACCCGATTTTCAAGGAAATCGTGTTTACCTAACTATAATAGATGAAATTATTTTATAGTCGTAATCTCGCAATTCAGTAAATAGTATAACGTAACTTACCTACCAACCATTTGAAAACAAGTAGATATTATACCTACCTACTACAGAGATGTGCCCCTAATTCTAAAAGCTGCTCAAACTAATAATAAACAGTACAACACAAGATGAAGTTTATTTCAATTGGTTACTACTAAGTAGTTGACCCACCCCGGCTCATTAACTTTGTGCTGCCCTCTCTGTCTAACATTCCAAATTTCTTCAGTATTGCACCACCGCAATAAACAATTCCACAATACACCGGGTTTAACTGGAAGATAATGCTCTATAGCATTAAGTTCGCCTATGTACCTACTATTGTTGTTTGTGCAATAAAGAATTTTCTATCTATCTATTCCACTCTATTCGTCGTAAGGTGTTTATTAACGGTGTGTTAACTGATCTATGAGAAACTTTGCTGTAGCGTGGGGGTGGTTCCCGTTCATTCGATCGATTCTAATTAAAACGTGTACAGTCATTTACAAAACAGTTTTATTAAAACCTAATAACCAAAATTAAGTCATAAAAATATAATCATCTTTAACTATTTTAATAAAACTGAAAATACAAAAATAAATAAAATTCTAACTATTGCTGGAATAACTATGTATCAATTAAAGTACACAATCATTTGCTACATTTATCCTTAATATCTTCTATCATTTTTGTTACGGCATTGCAGTAAATACGGAGAAACATATCATTTTGTTTCTTGCTCTTGTTTAAAGAAAAATGTTTTGCCAGCAACTCTCGAGTCTCCAGAATTAAAATTGCATTAAATTTAAATTTCAAAATTTTTCAGAATTAAATTTCTATTTCATATAGAAATTCTAGACAGTAAATTATAATTTGATTATCTAATGAAAAGTATCAATAAGTATACAGGAGGTCATAATAACATAAATAGTTTTTATATTTAATAATTGTTAGAATAAATATAATTATTAATTGCTCAACATGACTGTACAACAAGGCGTCGGTTAAACGGGAAAAAGATTTCCCATTGGGCCGATCGATCGGATGAACGGGAAACACCCCAACGTGGCACTTACATTTTATGAAATATTCATATCAGATGTCCCATACTAGCATTATACTCATAGATCATACTAGTACAGTATGACGACTAGTACTGCAGAGCAGGGAAAAATGATGCTCGCGCTCCTGTAGACACAGGCGCAGTGCGCTTGCATGGGTAGCATGATGTAGAAATCGACAAAATATCTCATCTCTAGAGAAAACGTTCGACCAATGAAAACGCAGCATAAGGTTTATGACGTCATCCGCGCGATCGTTCATTGGTCAACGCTTTCTCGAGAGTAGAGATGTCCATTTCTACAGCTCATGTTACCCGAGCTGCACAGGTAACTGAGCTACTAGTATAGTTATATTCTCTGTGAATAAGGTATACAAGGTGAGTTTGAATTGGTATATTAACCCGAAAGTGGGTAAATCTACTCCCCAAGGTAGACAATTTTTCTTCTACGACTTTTCTAAATTAATAATTTTTCATTGAAGAAATGCCATGTAAAGTTTACGTTCGAAGATAGCCCTAGCGCAGCTGGGTGGTTGAACTTCGTCCTTGACCGACTGCGTTTACATGAGTTCAACGACCTGTGTTTAGAAATAAATTTATAGTATCTTGATAGCTCTCGTAGCGATCGCACGTGCAATTTTGTGACTGGATTTATTTTTTAGTATGGAGGTTTAGAAACACGCAGTTTCAAGTAAGGCGCTCACAACTTGTGGGCTATCATGGTCCCAGTCTCCCCCCTTTCGGGATAATACCCCAATTCAAACTCAGATAGTATTTCGGACATTATTATAAATAAAAAGCTTCATGGTAAGTATAACAATTTTGAATAATGATTATAAATGCGAAACAAAAATATATAAATTATATAAAATGATATTTCAATATGATTACAATGGCATCAAGATTTTATAAACAACGCTAACATTACTAATGTACACTTATTAAATAATATTTTAATCACAATTTTTTATTTAAGGCAAGAACTATTATGTAATATAATTTTATTATAACATATTTGTTAACTTTGTAAAGTGTTCGAAATGAAATAGAAGAAATACAGACACCTACAAATTCTGATTTATAAAATCGCATTCATAAAATTCTCAGCTATTATTAGCGGAAATAAAGTTTAAAAAAGAGCCGGTTAATCCTGTTTCACACTCTCGCTTCACTTCCAACATAGTGTTGGCTTGGGATGGGAGGGAAACCAATACATTTTCGTCTTTTTTCTGAATGTTTTCTTTGGCGGAAGTTATTTATTTATTTATCTTTAATATCGTTATATAATAACGTCTATTCAGATAATTATGAATATAATACAATATACTGTGCCAATTGCAGTTTAGAGCCACAATTGCATAAATTTTACACAAGCTTTGTAAAATCAATGCAATAAAAACAATATCGTATCGTATGATTTTTGTAATCCCTGTCAAGGTAGGTAAACATTCATCATCATCAACAGCCTGAACACATTCACTGCTGAACATAGGCTCCCCCACAGAGCGCCACCTTGAGCGGCTGCTCGCCTCCTGCACCATGCTCAACGACCTCAGTAGTCTCCCAACAGGTTGGTCTTAAGATGAACGGACAAGACGAGTCATATGCCCATGTTTTGTTCTGTTCTGGTAATTGTTGGAAACGTACTCTCGAAGTTGTAGACACATATGTCTACCTAGGACAGACTGTCAATAAGGTAGGTCCAACTTCGACAAAGAGGTGGCACGAAGAATCCAACTCGGCTGGGCAGCGTTCGGGAAGCTTCGACCTAACTATCTTTTCATCCAAATTACCGCAGAGCCTGAAAACGAAGGTTTTCAATCAGTGTGTGTTGCCAGTGATGACTTATGGAACTGAGACATGGTCTCTTACCGTTGGCCTCATTAGTAAGCTCAAAGGTAAACATTACTTACGAGTAATTATAATACTAAACTATTTGCCAAAGGATATTTACAATAGCTGCGTCTCACGGTTGCACCCGCGGGTAACAGGTACCTATCCTATATGTTATAACGGCGAACGTTCTCTATTGTCATTTAGATGCACAGGTTGCATGTTAAGAGTCACGATCCCGTGGCGCACCACATATTTAGTAATCTGTGGCGCCACTATTTTAAAATTGAGTAACAATAACATATTATATACATTTAAATTAATTAGGTATAACGTTTAAGCAGTGGTTTCTTAAATAATCTTCGGGTTACGTAACTTAAATAAAAGTAAAAATGTATTTTTGGACTGAATTATAAAAAATATTAATTTGCGTTACGGATGCGAAAATGAAATATATCACAAATATTATTATAAACATTTTTTCGAGATGTTTTTTTTTTACCTTACTGGCGCGGGATGTAGGTACTGTGATAGTAATATTGCAACGCCTAGTTTATTCATATTTTTTATAACTTTAACGCTACGTTCACACGGAGTTCGGTTTTGCCGGATCGGATTTTTACCCTATATGGAAGAACCGATTTTCATTTTCAGTTTTTTTTTTCAGATTCCTTACTTCGAATTCCTTCTTACATAATAAATCTGCAAAAATCTATTCTCTATGAAATAAAACAAAACCGCACGAAATGAATTTGAAATTGGCGCGATTTGTACTGTCAAAAATCATAATGTCCGAAACATCAACACGTCGAAAGTACTGGCATCACTTATGTCAATATTTATTCAAAATCTGGCTCGAACGCGAAAAGATTTGGCCTCGTCAATTATGACATTAAAATTGTCATTTTTTTGTATTGTTTTCTTGTTTTTGCAATGAAATAACTTATGGGGGAGAAAAAGATAATAATAATAATCGTTCATAAGTTTGAAATATCTGCCAACCGCGGTAATGACACACGAGCCGAAGGGTTAATGTAAAGAGAAGGTATTTCTAATGCTGTGATTTGAACAAGACACGATAACGACGTGGTTTCGCATCGTGTGGAATCTGTGTTTTCATACAGAATTAGGGCCCAGGCTTCTATTTGTAAGAGATGGACGTGAACACTCTTACTATCATAATCGCCGTCAGAGGCGGCCTAGAAAGAGATTTTGGTTAAACCCAATTGTGAAAATACGAGCAACGGTGGGTTCCTCTGAAACTCTAATGGGCATTCGGTAAAAAACAGAATCTGCGCTCGTATAAACGCATGTAGCTATTGTCACCGAACCGTATTCGGTACTTAGCCGTGTGACCGAATCCGATTGTAGTCGCTAAATCGGAACTCGTACTTATTTATTTATTTATTTATTTATTTATTTATTTATTCATCATAGGAAAACTTACAGCCAATTAAACAGTAAAACAAAAGTAAACAATAAAAGAAACTAGGCCAATTACAAGTTTCCACCTATAGAAGTAACTTATATAAATAATTAACCTCGTAGTAGGTAGCTAGTGAAGTCAACATGAAGCAACCGATAGAGCAATTAATAATAACAGTACCGCTTAAGCTTGAGAACCGAAAAATTCAGCTGCCAGTTTTTGCCTTATGAAACGCACCCCATCAAAGAAAACGTCAAAATCTTTATTAGTCTTTAAATAGTCATTAAGAAATGAAGATGTTCTCCAGAAGAAAGTATTTTGCTTGTAGTTTGTCCTGGCTGACGGAACAGAAAAAAGTGGCGTATGGCGAGAATTAAATGTTGGAGTTCGAAGGGAAATTTTATAGTTATATTGTGACCGTATCCTGCAAAAATCCATGTTCCGTGTATGTTTCCGTGTGAACATAGCGTAACACATTTCAATCAATCAAATATTTTTATTGACATAAATAGGTTCACAAAAGTTTTTAGACGATTAGATATTTTAGATTTCATTTTTCATTTATTGCACATTTCACTTAACGTTGGTTTACAACTTTACGCGTTTAGTTTGTGATGATAATATCGGTCTCATTGAACAGCAGCCATTTATGACAATTTTTTTTGTGATCGTCTATACTTCGGCCGAATTTGAATAGTAATATAAACATCATGTTTGGATCAGCATTTCTTTGCTTTGTCAGTATTAATGCCTTGAATATAGATCTCACAGTGGTCAAAAAATGTCCCGAGACAAAGAACCTGATTATCGGGTTTTGACTATAAAATATATTATTTCTTTACAATAATAAATAAACAACTTAAGTTCAAGGCTTTGTGTGATAAATACACAATATTAATAAAATATCGTTCTTCACTCAAGCCCGGTACAGTGCGTTTTATTTCCAAACGCGTGCGTTTAACGCACTACACTAGTGTAACTAAAGTTCTCACCATTTCCGCACACTATCACTAGGTGTCTGGCACTAAGTCGCACGACCCTCGCGGACTTGTTTACGAGAAAAAAACAATGGGATCGTATTTCGTAATTGATTTGATCGTCGTGCACTAATTTATGTCCTCACACACTAGCCCGGTTGGTTTACAGTGAATCATTCATTGCCGTAACACTAGCCCGGCTGGCTACACGTAATATCACGGTCCTTGCGCACTACCTCGGCTCAGTTACATGCAATATCACGGTCGGCGCGCACTATCCCAGCTGGTTACACGTAGTATCACGGTCCTCGCGCACTACCCCGGTTGGTTACACGTAGTATCACGGTCCTCGCGTACTACCCCGGTTGGTTACACGTAGTATCACGGTCCTCGCGTACTATCCCGGTTGGTTACACGTAGTGTCACGGTCCTCGCGCACTACCCCGGTTGGTTACACGTAGTATCACGGTCCTCGCGTACTATCCCGGTTGGTTACACGTAGTATCACGGTCCTCGCGCACTACCCCGGTTGGTTACACGTAGTATCACGGTCCTCGCGTACTATCCCGGTTGGTTACACGTAGTGTCACGGTCCTCGCGCACTACCCCGGTTGGTTACACGTAGTATCACGGTCCTCGCGTACTATCCCGGTTGGTTACACGTAGTATCACGATCCTCGCGCACTACCCCGGTTGGTTACACGTAGTATCACGGTCCTCGCGTACTATCCCGGTTGGTTACACGTAGTATCACGGTCCTCGCGCACTACCCCGGTTGGTTACACGTAGTATCATGGTCCTCGCGTACTATCCCGGTTGATCACACGTAGCATCACGGTCTCGCGCACTACCCCGGTTGGTTACACGTCGTATCACGGTCCTCGCGCACTACTTCGGTTGGTTACACGTAGTATCATGGTCCTCGCGTACTATCCCGGTTGGTTACACGTAGTATCACGGTCCTGACGCACTAACCTGGCTGGTTACTCAAAGGTATTATGGTCCTCGCGCACTAGCCTTGCTGGTTGCACGTAGTATCACGGTCCTCGAGCACTACCCTAGTTACGCAAGCGCCGAGGCCGGCAGTGAGGAGTGTTTCGGTTTAGCCTTGTGTAGGAAGACGCGGATCCCTCCGTTGAAGTCAGCGCTCACTAGCACGTGGCCCGTTTGAGATGATGACACCATCCCGGCTTCACTGCTCGGCTGAAACAAGGCAGTTACATTTACGAAATTGTTTGACGGATTTTGACGAAAGGTAACCGAGAGCACACTTTTAAAAGTTGTGGAGGCGTTACAAATCCTTTCCTCGTAATACATATAATACAATGTATGGAGCTTTTTGAGCTGTCTTTTTCTATTCTTGTAGTATGGCATTTTAGAGTTATTTTATCTATTTTAAATGTTTGGTAAGCTTGCGTTTGACCACTCTCATTTGTTTGACATCTCACTTGTTGGTAAGTGACGATGGGGTCTAGAATGCAACATGCTTGCCTAATTACATAACTCTTTATGAATTTGAGAGCAGTATTTATTTAATGGAAAAACTTGTCATCACCTTAAGTCAGAGTCTATTATCGAGAGAACAAAGCATCAATAAGAAATAAATGAACACTCACCACTTCCTCATCCTTCTCTCCCTCTCTACCAGCATTGGCCTCCCTTTCCCTCGCTGCCACCATCCGAATAATATGGTCAGGGTTCGGAGCGAAAACAGCACAAGTGACGACCGCATTATGAGCCTTAATGCCCTCCCAGAAGTCGTTCCTATCTCTCCTGACCGAGGTGAACTTGGAGTAATCATGATACGTCTTCCATATATAAATGCACTGGTTTTCCGAGCCGCTAACTATGTATTTCCCGTCGTGGGAGAACGAGGCCTTTATTTGACTGGACACGTTGACGTAGCCTTTGTATTTACAAGAAAGGTTTAGGTCTCGTAAGTCGTAAAGTCGTATTCTGCTGTCGTTCGATGTGACCAGTATCTTGTCGTCGTTTGGCATCGGTTCGATTCCACTGATCTTCCTTCCCGTCGAGTTTTTCCCTCTTGTCGATCGCACATCGATCTGCGTGTGGTATTTGAGTTGGTCTGTGGTGTAGAATATGCATCGTCCGTCGTATGTTCCTACGACGGCGAACTTCCCGTTCTGGCAGAAGTTGGCTGCCGTTATTAGTTTCGTTTTGCCGTCAACTTCGTTCCATACCGCCACCTGGAGAGAAATCAAAACAATTTTAACACTTGTGGCGAGTCCAGAAAGTAATTAAGCACTGGTGAAACATGCATTAACCTACTGAGCATTTTACGGATGTTCATGGAACCCTCAGCTAGAGTTCGACTTTGGTGGAAACGCGTTTAAATCGTTTTAATGTACATAAATATAATTATTATAGATTAAAAATGAAATCCATATCCATTCATACAGAAACAGATAAATTCAAAACTCGTCTTTCTGTCTGTTTGTTACCTTTTCACGATTAGACAGCTGAACCAATATTAATGAGATTCGATATAGAAATTGTTTGAACCCCTGCAAAAGAGAGGACTTTTTTGCGATGAACTGTCCACGGACAAAGGCGCGTGCAGTAGTTATTCCATATATTTTCCTAAGGGCACAAAACTACACATCAAACTATAAACTTCTCTTAGTTGAAGATGGATAGAATACTAACCTTCTTATCGGGTATGTTCCAAAGCCGCAGCTTCCCATCAAGACTGCCGCTCAAGAAGTACCGATCATCTCTCGGGTGGAAAACGATCGCCGTCACGAAATCTATATGTTGGAAGCAACACAGGCATTCCCCTCGAGATATATGCCACAGACGGACAGTTTTGTCCATGGAGCTGGAGAGGATGAAGTAGTTCTTGGACCAGGAGACGTCCAGGAGGTCGGAGGTGTGTCCGGAGTAGATGCAGAAGGGGCGCGGGCAGAAGGGGGCGGAGGGGCCCAGCGCGGGGGGGTCCTCGGGGGCGGGGGGCGGGGCCGAGAGGGACGCCAGGGACTCCTGCGAGGGGGTGGGAGATGACTTCTTCTCCGCGTTGTACTTCGTGCGCATGTCCTGTTGGATGTATTCATATTATGTTGTTATGGTGTTGTGCATTGACTTTGAAATGAGACCTCCCTAAGATTTTAACATTTTGAATTATAATTTAAAAACTGCGAGGCCTAAATTAATATATAATAAATACTTATTAAATAGATAGAATAAAGAGCTTATCTCGCAGGGAAACTCCGAGCATAACTCTCTCCATAACTAACGAAATCGGTTCAGTAGTTTGGAATTTACATCAAAATAACTGAAAATAATCCAAGTAATACGTCACAGTATGAATAATATTCCCCCCTCATTGTAAGAGGTACACTGTCGTAACACGCGTCCCGGGTGACCCACACCCGCAGCAGCTTGTCCTGTACAGTATAGCCCGACGTACCTGGAACATGTGGTGCGCGTCCCGGGTGACCCACACCCGCAGCAGCTTGTCCTGTACAGTATAGCCCGACGTACCTGGAACATGTGGTGCGCGTCCCGGGTGACCCACACCCGCAGCAGCTTGTCCTGTACAGTATAGCCCGACGTACCTGGAACATGTGGTGCGCGTCCCGGGTGACCCACACCCGCAGCAGCTTGTCCTGTACAGTATAGCCCGACGTACCTGGAACATGTGGTGCGCGTCCCGGGTGACCCACACCCGCAGCAGCTTGTCCTGTACAGTATAGCCCGACGTACCTGGAACATGTGGTGCGCGTCCCGGGTGACCCACACCCGCAGCAGCTTGTCCTGTACAGTATAGCCCGACGTACCTGGAACATGTGGTGCGCGTCCCGGGTGACCCACACCCGCAGCAGCTTGTCCTGGCCGGCGGTGGCCAGCAGCCGCCCGCACACGCTGAACTTGCAGCACCACACCGCGCCGCCGTGGGCCGACCCCATCTCCTGCGGGGGCAGGACGGATACCGTCACTATACGCTTATGGTCGCAGAATACAATTCAGTGAACGCCTTGAGAAATCGAAGAAACCGAAATAAACGGTTGCCTGCTGCCGTGTAGTCCGGTCTCTTCCAGTGGGTGCCGTAAGCGCCAGCTAAGGCGATGTCTGATAATCTATTGCGACCACCAAGCCGTCTACGGACCCCCCTCCCCCTTTGCCATAATCACTACGCTTGGCAGACGACCCTCCCCCCTATGTGTGAGAGGCCTATGTTCAGCAGTGGACGTCTTCCGGCTGTTGATGTGAAGTAAACAGACGTTTTAACAGACAAGTTAATGACTTTGCAAATGGGAAAAAATTTGATTACTTGGCAACTGGAGACTGACAAACTGAGGCCAGCTTGCGAGACGGCAGATATATACAAAAATGGCAGGACGCTTTAAAAGTTGGAGAAAAACCCTAATCCCACGTTTCTCGTTCGTTGTTAATGTTAAACTCATCTCAACTTTAAAATGCTGAACGCCATTGGTTGAAGACAGCCGATGATCTACAGGCAACCAATGAGCGTTCCGTATTTTTAAGTTGACATGAGTTTAACTTTAAAAACGTACGGGAAACCGGGGGTAAGAGACAAGTGGAAGGGCGCTTTAAGTGTCAGGAATAACCAAGGTGAAAAGACACTTTGATTGATGGCAGATGCCAAAGTGGAAGGACGCTCGAAAAGGCGGGAAAAACCAGGGTAGAGGACACTTTAAGAGACTACGGACAACTAGGTACAACCACCAGTAAGAAACAGACGAAAAGTGGAGGTACACTTCAAACATGGAAGAATACGGAAGGAAGGACACTGAAAGAAAACAAGTACTGAAAACAAAAAAAAAATAGATTAGAGAAACGAAGTTCAGAAGAATTTAAGACAAGTGTCAGTGCGGCATTTTGTGAGAGTCCTTACCTGAACATGCCTGACACATCCATCGAAGTCGTACGGCCCTTTATGCGAGTTGGATGCCTTCAGCTTGATATTTTGTTCCCCTCTCACGTCATCGACTATATCCGCCACGTCTTCTTTATGCCTTGCATGTGACACTTCTTGGGCTAACGACTTGGCTGCGTCTACTGTTTTCTTCACCGTGCTTCCGAAGAAACGTTTTAATCTGGAAATTACGTACTATTAGAAAATCTTAAAACCAAAATTGAATAGGCGAATAAATACTGGAATACTGGACGTCTGAAAGCGCATTTTTACTCGATTTTTGCGAAATAACTGTTTTCCTGGAGTAATCAATGAATGAATCCTGGGGATTTTGTTTAAGAATCTCTTGCATTTATAACACGAGCCTAGTAAAAATCTGTGCACTTAAAAGAATTGAATTCTGAAATGTGTCATAACGGAACACTTTTTTGGAAGTCGTCACAAGCGAATTGAAAATTTATTATTATTACAATTGTACTTACTGCAAAATGTCGAATCGAGGTTTTTCTTGACAAAAAAAATATGCCGTCTAACAAAGCTTGGTACTTACATCGTGAAGCGATGAAAAGCAACACACATATTTTACAATCTTGTTTAAAAGTGATCCTTAGCTGTTTATTTCAAATTCTTGTCTTAATTCGTAGCAATAACAAATTTCATAATGGGCAAACCTTTGTACAGTGTGTAGTGACAGCATAATGAAGAATGAGGAAATTTTTGCAAGTATGCAAGCACAACTATGCCTTATAGTCACGATATCTTTATTTAGCAGCCGGCGCAATTCGCGCATGCACTTGGATTTAATAAAAAACATGGGCATAATGTTTAGTAAAAAATTATGCAACAAAAATAACAATTAAAACAGCGTTTTAAGAAGCAATAAAACTCACACTCCTATCATCTAGCACTCGTTAATGATATTCGCAACTCCGAAGATGTTTTTCTTACTTGCTACTTTGTCCTTTATAGATTTCTTTATAAACTGAGCTGGAAAATGAAACCAAAAGTGGAAGGTATTCCTCTATTTGTCTCTTTATCGCAAAATATTAGCGCATCCCGCAGTACTATTAAGCAAAATTCGAGATGGGAGCGTATGTCTAATCCTAAACTAGATAACACAGCACGCGTATACGTCACTTCTGATCACTCAACAAGAATAACGCCGCGAAACTATATGGTTTTGCGACTTTTTGGCTTCACTTTTCAGTTCAGAGCGTGCACTTTAATTTGGTATTTTAGATTTTATGTTTTTTTTTGTAACAAGATGTTGCTAGCATTGTTAGTCGCACACCGCGAATCACCTGACGTTTATGTTGTCCTGCGAATGGCATTTGACTAAGGTAGCCGTCGATGGGGTCCTAAAGCGATAAAATATAACATAAGGCAATGTTGTGAACCTTTTCCATAATCCGGGTGTGACTGAACTTAGCACAAAAATGTTCGTTATTAAATAATTACCATCATCATCAGCCGGTATTAGTCCACTGCTGGCCATAGGCCTCTCTCAAGGTTCGCCACTGAGCCCGGTGCTCTTATTTTCTTATTCAACAACTAGCAGCTACTCTGCGTATATCGTCGCTCCACCTAGCGTCTCCACTTAAGGACCCGTCTACCTCAACGGTTGTTGGTTCTGCGGCTAATATGGCCAGCCCACTGGCCCTTGGTTTGGTAATTCTGTGAGCTACCTACATTACAGAACATTTTTATAGTTCTTACTGGCACTGATGCAGAAAGTGCTGTTCAGCTTGCGCAGGTGATTCTTTTTTTTATGTTAAAGGGAGCAAACAAGCATACGGCCCACCTGATGGGAAGTGGTCTTTATCGCTATAACTGTGCTCTTCTTCGACGTTACACGTAACGCCTCAGAAGCCCTTTGCTTGGTTTGAAGTAAGATGGCGCAAATGTATTATACTTGTATGTTATGTATTTTAAGCACTTTGTAGTTTTATATGGTTAGAATAAATAATATTTTAAGTATTCTGGTTTTGACTAGTAAAAGTGCTAAAACTGTCTGAATTTTATTGAAATAAAAGATGGCAACGGTGGCATGGATAACAGGTAAGGTAGGTACTAACTTGTCGGTCCTGCGTTTGATCCCAGCGGTCGCGCGGTCGGCGGCGTCCCGCTTGGTCTCCTTGGTGTCATCCTCCGCGCCGCCCGCGCATACACTCTCACTCTCCTCATCCGTTTCTCTGTTGTACACACTGACATATTTACTCATTAAAACAAGAAAAAAACTAAAAGAACTAGGTTTATGAGGCTTGTAAAAAATGACCAGCCCGGCTATCATGCGCACCGCGACAAAATTTTCTCGACACTTTATCTTGTGAGAGACCGTGAAAAGACTATGGTAGTGCCTAAGTGTGTCTCACTCTAACAGCGACGACCAGTTTTCTCGCGGTGCGCATGCTAGGCCATCTAGTAGTTTTTTTTCTTTCTTTAAATAGAACTTTGTAAAGTCTATGATTTACCTATAGCAGTATCGCCTGCTTAGTGTAATCAATTGATAATTTTTTAATGTAAAGGAATGGGCATGAGGTGACTTGTCACGGTAACTTAAGTAAACCATGCCCCGGCTTTAGGGACGGATGATGGCTCAGATCCCATTCAGGATTTAAACTTATCCTTTACATTAAAAAAAAATATTTTTCCGATATGTTTAGCCAAACAACAAAATGGCAGCAGACCACTACTTCTCTTTGTCGTTCTTATTCTAATGTAATATGAAAGAAATGGACAGAAAGTAATAGCATAACTACCGTGAAACGTAATTGTATTTTATAATATCTAAATCTAAACACACCCCCGCAAACCACCCAAAACCAACAAGCCCAATTCACCCAAACGTAGATTTTTAAATGGTAACAAATTAAATGCCATTTATAATTAAAACGAAAACATTAAAATAAATTGACAAAAAAGACTGCAACGCGATGTGAGTTTAGCCATTGTTATTCACCAAAATGAATCATGCTCACGATAGTACTCAAATTAAAATTAGACGAAACATCGAAAATATGTAAATGTGCAGCATTAGTCAATAGATGGTGTTACTAGCTCCCAATTCAAAAACATAACTTTAGCTTTTATAAATTTCGAATTTGATGCGAACAAAGGCGAGTCAGGAGGTCATATAGCGGACCAAACCAAGCCGAAAATTATAATAATTTCAAACCCATGCGAAAAACAACTTTATGTACAACACAATACAGCACAACAAAATATTAATCAAAGTGCAGAACCTATAGTCAAGCGCGGGGTTAGAGTGCAAGGCGGGCGGCCTGCGTGTGAATACTGACGCGTGCGTTAGGACAGATACACGCTTGCGCCATGATGGGGCTTGCGGGACCGGTCTGGAACGAGGAGCTTGGGGCATCATCATCATCATCATCATCACCGTCATCATCATCATCATCATCATCATCATCATCATCGTCGTCATCATAATATTATTACAAATAAATAATAATAAATAAATAAATAATAATAATCATGAGCTAGAAGACGTCATTTGTTGAACATTGGCCTCCCCTTCAGCGTTTTTAGTACGGTATTGGCACAACAATAGTGGTTTGTAATTTTTCTATCGGTTCTATCGAGTTTCTGATGGCTTGAATACACATGACAGCAGCGTTATGAATGTAGGTGTATCATCTATTTACAATGTACTTGGCCTGATAGCAAGGGATTTCTGCGTCAACGCCTATACTGACGGAAATTGAACAAGTTTCGCTATTATAATTCAACGCCATCTATTGGCAAAAATAAGGTACATCATCAGTCTTTCTTTTAATTTTTAATGTAGATTTCTGCCACAATAAGTAACGTTAGCATTAGTACAGTGCTTAAAAACTTCCACCCAGATTAAATATTAACAATCCATAAACACTCAAAAACTGACACCTCATGCTAAAATACATTAAATAATAAATAAACAAACATTAAAATCCAAAACTATTAACGATAACATAAATTTAAATAGGAAAAAAACATATAAAAATCTCCCGTAATTCTTTTCACATTCCAATAGATTGGCAACACACCATTCAACTTAACTTTTTGGATACTCCTAAGCTGCTAATTCAACTTCTGACATCAGCCAAGATCAAATAATGCCCTCGACTGTCATTCGGACCAAAGTACATTTTATTGTTTTCTATTATTATGAGAGACAAAATACTTTTTTATCATATCTCGCATATTGTAATACGCTTGCTATATTTGACATTAAGAACTTTGTAATTTTATATGATGGATGCAGGAGGCGAGCAGCCGCTCAAGGTGGCGCCCTCTGGGGGAGGCCTACGTTAAGCAGAGGACGTCTTCAGGCTGTTGATTACGATTAAGTTTCTATGCTTAGAACAATGACCTTTATCTTTAGTAAACTCATTTTAACTTGTAAAAGTCCTAAAAATATGATTAACAAAAATTACTTTGACAATGTAAATTAGTGGCACCCGATAGATTTTTTGTTAAAGATAGATTAAAATGAGCCGCAACTAACCTGGCATTATCGTCGTCGTTCCCTTGGCCTATGTACTCGGAGGTGAGGCGCATGATGTGCAGGCTGAGCGGGTTGATGCACTGCGGCAGCTTGTGCTCCGCCACCGACAGCGGCACGCGCTCGCCTGCCGACCGACCTACGGTTACACTGCTGCTGCACCGCGCCGGGGCGGACTAAACATGCGCGATTATGAATCTAAGTACTCGATTCATTCGATTATGGCAGTCATTCGAACGGTTCGAATGGTTCGAAAAATAATCGATTATGTCGAAATTGTATTTTAGCATTTATTACACAATCGCTAAGAATCAATTTAGATGGTAGTTGAAAATAAGTTAGTTTACGGCGGTCATTCGAACGGTTCGAATGGTTTCATTCGTTTTTCGTTTTCGATCGCATTTGGAACTCTTTCGAATCCGATCGATGATTGGACGAAAACTGATAATCTTGAACGAATGAATGAATGATTTTATTCGATTATGAGTATGAGTACTCGACTTATTTTGTAGTCGATTATTAATATAAGTAGTTTCGAACCTTTCGATTATCGAAATAACTAATAATCGCGCATCTTTAGTCTACCCGTGCATCTTTATCTTTACTCTATGGCGGCTGGCAAGTCGCCGTGACACGCTGCGCACTACCAAACATGTTAGGTGCGCGGGCAGACGGAAGCGGGAAGCCTGCAGCGCACTTCACAGCCGCCATTGAGTTTGAATCACACTCTACATGCTATGAACAACTAGTAGCTCTGTGAGGTGAGATCTCGCGAGGGGAATATTTTTTACGTTTTTATACCAAATTGTTCCGCCATTTTTAAGCATTTCTAAAAACTGAATTGACATCAAAAATCCTTATAATTATCGAACTCGCTCAGAAAATTTCACGAGAATCGGTTGAGGAGTTCGAACTGTAGATGACAGCCTCACAGACATAAGAAATCATTTTTGATCCAGCTAAAAAGGAACTGCTTCTCTCCCTGCGTTCGTTCGTCCGAGCGCGGACAATAAATAAATCATCATAATCAACAACCGGAAGACGTCCATTGCTGAACTGAACGCAGGCCTCTCTCAGCACCACTCACAACACCACTTTGGTCGCTTATCATAGGGAGTTTTCCATTATCACCACGCCTGGCAGGCGTCTTGGTGATCGTTGAAGATTTTTCTTGTTTGTCCCCGAATTAGAATACGATGACAATTTGGAAACAAACAGGAATTTTTATTTGTGCCTGTCTCCATGAGGGGACTGCACGTGGGGACAGACAAAAATAACCCGCATATCGAGGCAATGCTGCTGCCCATTCCTTAAATATTCCCTTAGCCGGCTCTAACGGCGCCCACGGGAAGAGACAGGGTGGTACTACATGACGGTACCACACGGCAAATGTGTGGGGACACTTCACACAGCACCGTGCCGGTGTGGAGGTTGCGCTAGACCCGTACATGTACCGCCGCGAGTGGCCGCCTGCCCGCCACCCTGTACACGTACCGGCGTGGAGGCTAGTCCTGCCAAAGACTTCTATGTATACACCAGACAGGACATCCCTAACTCGCACTGTCAACCACTGCAAATATACTAGCCGGCATCTTCTCGCTCATACGATGCTCAGCACTCAAAGCGACTGCACGTGCAGCAGTGAACAGCAGAAAAAATTATGATCCGAATGTGCCATTGCACTAGCGCTGCATGTTGGGATCGTTGGTTAGACGATTTAATCTCGTAAAGCGCTGTAGCGGATTTTAGTTTAATCATACAAAAAATGGCAACTACTTGTGCTTCGAATAGCTTCTCTAGTACGTAGTACATATACCTCTTTGAGTCCTGCATACGTACCGGTGTCGAGGTTGAGCACGGTGACCTGGTCGAGTATCTCGCGGTCGGAGAGCTGGTGGCCCGACACGGTGCGCACGCGCAGCGCGCCCCCCGCGGCCGCCTCGTCCCCCGCCGAGCGCCGCCGCGAGCCCGCCGCGCCGCCCGCCCCGCCCGCGCCGCCCGCCCCGCCCGCGCCGCCCGCGCCGCCCGCCCTGCACACAACGCAACGCTACTCCAGCGACCGAGGTCTGCTTCACAGTTCACGTGAATAATCTATACCAAAACTTTTAATGACCGGTTTTCAATTAAGCATTGTCGGAAGTGAAATGTTGTCAAACGTATGCCCATTTTAGCATAAAAAAGTTATAAATGCAAATATTAATTTTACAAGAGCTACACTAAATTGTTTTTGCTTTCCCGCTCGAACGGTACTCATTAAAAATTTAAAAAAAATTAATTATAATTTTTTGGAAGCAGAATTTAGTGATGCGTCGATCCGATCTTTTCGAAGATAGAATCTTGGGCATACGATCCAATCGATTACCGGATCGGACCGAAACCATGCAATCCAAAATGCGGATCGATTCAACTCTTTAAATATCGGATCGATTGGAGCCACAGAGCAGGAAACAAAAATACGCTTCGCCCCTCGATAGAGGCGCCCTTCTGTTGCCGAAGTCCAGCGCACAGCGTAAGCCAATGTCAAGACATAATCGAAGGTAGCAAACAATAAAAGACAACTGCATTTTGGCATTTTTCTTTATACTGGGTGTTGTTTTGCATCCTCTGCATATTTGAAGGGTTCATGGTAATGCATACACTGAATCACCTAATAATTTAATTCTGATTCCACACTTAATTAGAAGACAAATATTTATTAAATCATTTTTATGACGAACCACAAGTAGCTCCGTAGGGGGGTTTTGTGTGGGTGTGTGTGGCGCGGGAAAAGAACGCCTAAGACAAGATGATTTCACAATTTTCGCGTTCGGAAAGCTTAGACCTATCTGTTCGTCGAACAGATTAAACAAAAACGAAAAGATTTAAAAAAAAAATCTAATCGATAAAGAAGTGTAATGCAATCAAAATGTTCAAAAAATATTCAATTTACAGGTTTAGCCCAATTACAGTTTTATTTTATGTATAGATTACATTTTCGCCTTAGAAACGCTCTCCTCGAAACAAGTGATTTTGTAGGTAGCCGTTTGTTGTTTGCTGCGGTCGATATTATTTATGTCATCTGCCATACTCAATTGTTTGTGTCAAATGTCAACAGGGCACCCTATCTAGGTGCAAAGCGTCATATTTTTTAATGCTCTGTGATCGGAGCGATCCAAACATTGTGGTTTACACACAAACACAATGTAATGTATGTAGGTAGGTGTATGTTATTATTAGGTCAATCATCAAATCAAATCAAAGTACGATCTGGAACTAAATATGTTTTAATATATAACAAAATTCCAGTATTTTAAACCTTAATTACTGTTGGCGACGGCGTAGAATATAACTTATAAGAAATAATGTACACAATAGGTACGCTTAGCGGGTTGGATGTGACATTAGGAATGTTTTACTATCTCATTAATTGTTTCGTTGCGTTGCTTTAAAAAGCAAGTCTGATCCCTAAAATGGCACCGCCTGCAAAGTCCAGTGTGTGGTTTAATTTTACAAAAACTTCAGATGGAGGGAAGTATTTACATGCGATGTTTTGGATCGATCTTTTAAAAATCGGATCGAGACGTTACGATCCACATCGATCCACAAAATCGGATCGAGCATAAAAAAGTACATCCCTAGCAGAATTTTACATAATTATATAAAGAACTTCAAGGTCAGAAAACTTCGTGTTGGCATTTGCACGCCTACAATTTTATTTTCTCTTACTTTATGTCTAGGTTTAGTACAGTACCGTGCCGAAGCTCCTAAGCTGGAATGTCCTGTCCCGGGCGCCGCGCGGCCTTCACTGTGCGTCCGACCGGCGCTGCCTGCAATATACACCTTCTGTTCACTACGGGAAGGTCGATATTCGTAGCTACAAAGTTTTGCGAGTTGATCTTGTAACGTTTTATTCGGAACAGTTGAGTTATGGATGCCGATTCCTTTCTACAAAATCCAAAATTAAACGGTTCAAAATGTATTGTCTATCTGTTCGCGATAGTTGTAGAACTGCAAAACTTATTAGATTGGGATTTTGTTAACTCACTTACTGTTAAAATTCAGACCTTTTGTTAACAACATAACAATATATACGAGTCTCAAAATAGACGAGTAACACGACTGCAAAAAAATACAAACTAATTTGGACATTTCGTTGATGAAGAGAAGGTCGACATTATGAGCGATATGATACTTCTGTTATTAACCAAATATTATACTTTAAGTCGATTTTCGCCGAAACCCAAGGCAATAATATTTTTGAAACTACAAGAACTAAGCGAGCCTATAAGAACACAAATTTAGATCCTCTATTAATCAAATTAAAGTTCATTTTTGTCAAAGGGATCATTACATCATTATCAGATCATCAGCTTTAAGACGTCCACTGCTGAAAATAGGCCTCCCCAATAGAACGTCACTTTGGACGCTTATCATAGGAGGGGTTGCCATAATCAGCACACAGGCATCTTAGTGATTGCAGAAGATTTTAATGTACCAAGGAGAACGATCCAGCCTAATCTGCCTCTTACGGCACCTACGGGAAGAGTGGTTATTAAATGGCTATTCTTCAACTCCAAACCAATAAACTGACCGTTGACAGCTTGTAAGTCATCCGAACTGCAGTCGTGCGTCAGTCGAGGTTTGACCGAAGCGATGCTGCAGTCGCGTGACTCTTGCCCGCCGATCGACTTGTCACTTGCTGGGAAAAAGGTTTGATCTGAAAGAAGCCAGTATTATTAGAATATTATGGAAATTATTATCAAAATAATGTCAGCAAGCTAAGTTCAGACTCAGACGTTACCGTAATTTGGTGATAAAAAAAGGAATAAAATAAATAAACAAGTATAGGATTTCAGAACAGGAGAAGCTCTGCTAGGGTCACCATGTTTTTTTAAGTAATCGAATGTGTGACCAGCTAGTCATTCGCCTGATGTTAAGCGACACGGTCGCCCATAACAGATGCAGTGTCACTCAGAACTCCAAATTAAATTAAGTTTCGCATGACACTGCACTGCGCACGTGCGAACATGCGAGATCAGTATTTCAGAACAGAGTATTGCTTGCACACTACTACTTGGCGGCAGTATAACTGGCAAAGCGGTGGTACCTACCTAGACGAACTTTGCCGAAAAGTCCTACCACCTACCATCTATAGTCATGTAATGTCTTGACAGCGCTGGTGGTATCGCTATCTATGTTGAGTGTGTGTGTGTGTGTGTTGTGTGTGTTGAGTGTGTGTGTGTGTGTGTGTGTGTGTGTTGTGTGTGTGTGTGTGTGTGTGTGTGTGTTGAGTGTGTGTGTGTGTTGTGAGCCCATCTGAAGGTCATCCATGTTCTAGTTGTGATGAGTGAAAGATGGTGTTAGGTAGTACTGGGGTGCTGTTCTCGGGAATCTAGATGCAATGTCGTCTCGAAATAAATCTCGAAATTAGAGTCTTAAGCTTTCCCACGAGTCATCTCGGTCGCTAGCAATCGAGAATATTACGAATTTTGAAGCTTGAGTATACGAAAACTCAAAATTCGAGATTTATTTTGAGATGACATTGCATCTCGATTTCCGAGAATAGCCCCCCTGGAGACCTATGCTGTATTATATCTGTGCCCATGCTATCGAGACGTCTACCTGTTGGAAGGTGTGAGCTCACACTGAAGGGTTATCCTTGCAAGTAGTTCAGACGCATGTTTTTTTAAATCCTAGATAGGCTTACATTTGACCACGGTCTCACCTGGTGGTAAGTGACGACGCGGTCGACGATGGAGCAAAGAGAAAGATGGATGTGGGTTCAAATTCAGATTAACATTCCAATTTAATTCTCCTGCCCACTTAGTACGGGCGGTAGAAAAAATAGTCCTTCCCCGTTTTATGTTACTTTCTTCATACTAGCTTACTTGTCAAGTGCAGTAAAACAGGAGACAGACAATCTAGCCTACCGCCCTAGCGTGCGTTAGGTAGGCGGCAGTATAGTCACCCATGGCGGAGCGGTCGAGCGAGTCCTGCAGCTCCCGCGTGAGGCACTCGATGGTGGTGGCCGGGCTCGCCAGCGCGGGCGCGCCGCACACAGCCGCCTGGTCAAGTCAAACCTAACTCTAAGTCTAACGTTTGTCGGGAGCGGGCCTGGGGCCTTACTGTCACCTCTTAGCGCGATTCAACCGAAGACCTGGCACCCCGATTCCCAAGCCATCGAAAAAGTTTAGATTCGAAATTTATGCTTTCAGTCTCCTTCATCTACATTTAGGATGAAGAAGAAGGAGAGTGTAGATTTCGAATCGAAACGTTTTGATTGGTCGGGAATCGGGGTGCTGAAGTGTATCGCTACAATACAATTTGTACGGGAGCGATTCAATTTAGGTCTTCGTTTAAATCACGCTAAGAGGTGACAGTAAGGCCCTTGATAGCTCAGTTGGTAGTAGCTCTGTCTTCTGAGCTGTGTGTTATGGGTTCGATTCTCATAGTCCGGACAACAAATGGCTGTGGATGGAACAGTTGAAAAATAGTTTAACTTCGGAATAGCTAAAAAGTGACTGGACTGTTAGCTCAGTTGGCAATATCTCTTCCTTCGGAACTATAGGTTATGGGTTCGACTCCCACCCGAGACTAAAATTTGTGCGATGAACATCGATGTTTGTTCTGTGTCTGGGTGTTATATTGTATTCTAAGTATAATATTTACAAACAGAAAATATCTAAGTATTCTATCAGTTATTTGATTCCTATAATACAAGCTTTAATATTATAGAAACTAATAACGTGAGTAGGCAATCACGAAATTTAGTCGAATACGCGACCGGACGACACACGTCTTCATAAAAGACAACGCAAGCCAAAAGCCACCTTATTACCCTACCATTACGTGTATATTACGTTAACTGGTAAAAGGAGGCTCTTAATAAAATACGGCACAAGTCAGAAGCAACCTTATTTCCTTACCATTAGGTACCGGCCAAGGAATCTTGATTAAGACGACGCAATAATAACCTTAAACCATACCAAAAGCAACCTTACTACCTTAACATAAAGTATACTTTTTTTTTGAGTGTGGGAAATGCACTCGCATATACTTACGTCAACCAGCAGCGAGTGTAAATGCGGTTTGTCCATAGTAGGCCGTCGTATAGGTCGCATATCGTCGGTGTCCGTCGTACAAATACTGAGGTTGTCACCGTCGCCGTCGGCCATCGATAGCGACTGCGAACCGTGCAGTTTGGCTGGAATTACCATTTGTGATAAGCTACTAAAGCTCGTATTATCAAGAAGTTGAGGGTTAAAATCGTCTAATAAGATATACTATATTTTATTCCTGAATCTTAGATATTTTATGTAAACAAAGTAATGTCACGAAAAGTCACTGTCAAAGTGACATGCCAGTTGCTCAAAACATTTTTTACTTGTGAAAAATATTTTTATTATAAATGGAGTTAAAGAGTATCAATCTTACTGATTAACAAGCAAAACTTTGCATACACAATATTAGTAGGATATGAAGTAGGATTTTGCAATTCCAAAGTTCTAAAGGTAAAATTGTAGGAAGACGTAAATAAAACATTAACATACATTACTTAAGTTTTTTAACCAACCAGAAACCTTATAAATTATTCAGACAATCATTCTATAATTTTAAATCGAGAGATTTATTCATATTTGATCAATAGATATTTAGTTTGACCTGTTTTTTTTATATTTTACATACTTTTCATCATATCTCGAAAAGTGCACGAAAGTAGCACCATGTGTCTTTGAAGAAAACATGGCATATAATGGTATGATACCATAATATAAATCCCAGAACGAAAACAAAAAAATGTTTAGATCCTCTACAGTCTTACCAGTCTATTAAAATATTTTCTACCAAAAATCGATTTCTTTATCATAAAATTTTATATATCAGATATAATGTTAAAATAGATAGTACAAAACGATTTTTATTTTATAATTAAGCAGATTATGACTAGACAAATAATATTTAATATTTTTTTGGTCAAATATAGTAACCTACCTTTATAAAAGATATTTTTTGCACTGTTATCCCCTTTGTTTACATAAAATATCTAAGATTCAGGAACAAGATATAGATACATTTATGATAGGATGTTTAACCTGATTAGAACCATTTCTAAGTTCTCAATAGGGTAAAACCGGGATATATGCCTCAGTGGGATATGTGCCGCGTTATCAAAAAAACCTAACTTCCCATAATCGCAACAGTAAATTTATGATTTCGAAGAACTTTGGAGCGATTGTAGCAAATGTTTTAGAATTGCATTTAAAATACTTAATGTTTAAAAAAACGGCCAATTGCGGGTTGCACGAAGCAAAAGTGAAGAAAATTTTACGCAATATTTGTTTATTTGTTCATTTATGATTTATGAAACAGTAAAAAAACAATCAACAATGGTAAGTAAAACAATAGTTTCAATAACTTGAAAAATGACCAGCTGGCTTCCACAGTGCAGAGCATATAGGTACTTAGATAACGTGTCCATCGCTAAGCATACTATGCATATTCTGTTCACAGAAAAAGTGAAGGGAGAAGGAAAAGATAAAAGAAAGGATGAATAGATCAGATGGCGAAGGCAGGCAGAAATTATGAAAGCTACTTGCCTCACTTCGTCTAATCTATTCATCTTTTTCTTTTTCCCCTATTTTTATCTTTCTTCATTCCCTCTTCTATTTGATAGGGTTAGAGTGTAAAAGTTATAAACCCATGCGAAGCCGGGATGGGTCAGCTAGTGTAGAATAAATGGACAGAAATTTATCTTACGTGTGTTGATTATTTGAAATATTCAAATAATTACCAATTTTAATTGTAATGTTTATATTAAAAATAAATACTTAGTTGATTATTTCTTAAACAAAATGTATGCTAAAATTTATTATTTAATTAGTTATGCTTTTGAGTGTCATATTATAAATAGAATACAAAAAACATGTTTAATTGTGTTTATATTATTACTATCCCACAGTACAGGCACCTATACTCCTGGTCATTTTCATGGTGGGGCACCTATCCATATAGGTAGGCGTCTATCTTCAAAAAAAAGGGTCTGGGAAAACTTAAATTGTGCACAATCAGTAATTTATAGGTTACCAAAATTAGATCTTAATGTAAGATAAAAGATTAGACTAGCCATTATCATAGGAATGATTCCCGATAAATTCATAGATTTAAAGTTACGAAGCCTCTTCAAAAAGTGGGGCATCTATCCCGGTTTTACCCTAATCCCCGTCCACAATGAAGCGAACTCAGAAATTATTTCCAAAAAAACATTCTGTAAGTACTTAAGTCTAATGAACCACCGTGAGTCCAGGGTTAAACAATCTTAACTTCATTCCTTCTCGAGTAAACTGATAATAATATACCTAATGGGGAATTAAAAAGGACTGCAAGTCCTGGAAAGGACAATATTGTTTCCCGATAAGTAAAATCTGGGTGTCTTCAAGTCGCGAGTGAATAGGTATCTTCTAGGCAAGCATGTACCATCGTAGACCGCGTTGTCACTTTCAACAGCCTGAAGACTTCCACCGCTGAACATAGGCCTCCCCCACAGAGCGCCACTTTGACCGACTGCTCGCCTCCTTGATTTTGCGCGAGTACTTTTGGTATTGAAACCTAAGTAAGGGAAGGATTCTAGGCTAGGAACGAACCATGAGCCAGTTAGACTTCAGTGCAGATTACTAGCCCGCCTAAACCAGTAATAAGTAAGTCCTCACTCCGTTTCCTCCTGCGTGGCGGCGCGACCGGCTGCGCGGGCGCGGCGGTGGGACACACGGCGACGACGGCGGCCACCGCGCGCGCCTTCAGGCTGTTGGCCTTCGTGCTCGCTATCACGTCGGGCTCCACCGTGCCCAGCGGTAACGCTGGGGGGACCGTTACTTGATATTCATTTAACGATTATGTTAAAGTATAATGATATCATTTCAAAACGCTAACTATTGTAATAATCACCTTAGTAAAATCTTAAAGTTCTATGTAAAGCAATTATGTGACGAGCTAGTCGTTCGCCTGACGTTAAGCATCACGGCTGCCCATAACAGGTTGCAGTGTCACTCGAAACTAAGTTTTGCGCGACACAGCGACACTGCACTGCGCACGTCATCCTGAGACATCACACAGTCCAGTAATATGATTACTAGACCGTGAGATCAGATCGTAGTCTCATTTGCCCAGTAATTTACCTACCTAGGTACAATGCCCATCAAACCGGAACACAATAGTGCTTGCACACTACTGCTTGGTGACAAATTAACAGTTCTGAAAGTTATGTAAGCGGTGGTACCTACCTAGACGAACTTTGCAGAAAAGCCCTACCACCTAGTAAAATATGTCAACATGCTGGTACTCGTGAAAGAACGCATGTAAAGCCAGTTCCCACAGCGTGGGTGAAACAGTGGTCAGTCCGTAGAAACAGACAAGCGAACGACTGATATACCAACGACGCCTAGTTAGACAGATACAAAACAATTAATTGCACAGAATAAAAACAAGGCGAACTTAATGCTAAGTAGCATTTTCTTCCAGTTAACTTTTGTGTAGTGTGGAAATAGTAATGCCGATTAAAATTATTCGTCAGTTTGCAATAGCAAAGAAAAATAAACTATGTTTGTAGTTATGATGTGTGTCAGACTATACTAAGCTCCCGAGCTTCACGTGATCAGCATAAAGACGTCCACTGCTGAACACAAGCCCCATAAAACGGTACTTTGGACACTTAGAATGAGAGGGTTTGCGTTAATCACCACACCTGGCAAGGAGCTTGGTGATCACCGAAGATTTTAATGTACCGAGGCGAATGCTGCTGCCCATTCCCTGGATTCCTTAGCCGGCTCTTACAGCACCCACGGGAAGAGATGGGGTGGCCCTACTCTCACACCGCTGGGACCACACGGCCTACACACAATCCAGATCAACCCGCCTTCGTGAGATAAAACAACTGTACTACTTTACATTCGATTCGCGACATGACAAGCTTACTTTATAGAAACTGCACAATAATCGTGCAGTTTTTTTATAATGGCGCTTGGATTGTGACGTAGACTTGGGAGGTTTTTTTTGCGGGAAAGCGAAAAAGTTCACGCCGTTGCATTGTATTGTTTTTAAAAACTTATGCTTTTTCCAGTGTTGATGATTAAAACTGGTGGTGTTTTACGCATTAAGTGCTGAGTTACGAGCATGAGTGTTGGCAAGCGGTGAAACGTAGTTTTCTGGGTTTCTTACAAAATTCCATAGAAGGTTCTAGTGAAGTTTCCACCACTTTACTAGGGCATGACTTTGGCTGAACTATGACTAGACTTTTTAATATTGCGACTGAAGGCTGAAGGACTTTGTATCCAGGTCAAGAAATAAAATATAAAAAAAATAGACTTGCGAAGTTGCTCGGGAATGCACGACCTTTTGTTAGAGCATAATAAGTTGGTGGCGACTAACATGAGCATTTGCTCGAAGTGAATATTCGCATATATTAAGTTCGTTGTGAACACTTCCTCCATGTATCAGCTGCTCGGTTCGCTGTAATATTCGTACTTGTTACATGCATACATCGAGCGCATCCTTACTAGCAATTTTAATTCAATTCACAACATGACAGTTGTGAATTCA
The DNA here is from genome assembly GCA_910589525.2 of Ennomos quercinarius. NCBI lineage: Eukaryota > Metazoa > Arthropoda > Insecta > Lepidoptera > Geometridae > Ennomos > Ennomos quercinarius. The sequence goes on from OU342496.1 coordinate 1,653,552, forward strand.
TCATCAACTGATGGGGAAGAAAGGTTCGAGTGGCGACCACGAACCGGAAGACGCAGCGTAGGCCGGCCCCCCACTCGGTGAACCGACGATCTGGTGAAAGCCGCGGGGAGCCGAAGGATGCAGGAGGCGAGCATGCGCTCAAAGTGGCGCTCTCTGGGGGAGGCCTATGTTCAGCAGTGGATGTGTTCAGGCTGTTGATGATGATAATTCTTACGGCACCCACAGGTAGAGGTGGGGTGGTCCTATTCTCTTCACGTAGATTTGGTTTATTAACTTTAAAATAGTCGATTAATTCCTATTATAAAATAATATAGATTAAAGATTAACATGTAAGCTGGCTCACCATTTTGAACCCTAATGTCTGATGCGGAAGGGTCATCTGATATGGTAGAAGGCTCTCTGGAGGATGCTGAAAGCAGCGGCACCGAGTCACGGATGTTTGCTGAAAATAGATCATTCAACTATACTATACGCTACCGTCTCACTTTTTTTAATTTATTTTAAATATTTTTGTTTATTTTTACTATTCATTTAGTTACAGACCATTACTTTATTTTACGTAATCCCAACTAATTAATAAAATTGTACATAAAAACTGTAAATACATAAACAAAAAAAATATGTTGGCTTGTGTGGTTTTTAATGATTAATTAATAGTTAATGAATAATTATTTTTTAGGGTTCCGTACCCAAAGGGTAAAACGGACCCTATTACTAAGGCTCCGCTGTCTGTCTGTCGGTCTGTCTGTCCATCTGTCACCAAGCTGTATCTCATGAACCGTGATAGTTGGACAGTTGAAATTTTTTCAGATGTTGTATTTCTGTTGCCGCTATAACAGCAAATACTAAAAAAAAAACAAAATAAAATAAATATTTAAGGGGGCTCCCATACCACAAACGTGATTTTTTTGCACATTTTTATAGATAATGGTAAGGAACCCTTCGTGCGCGAGTCAGACTCACACTTGGCCGGTTATTTTAAATTTTAATGGCACAAAAGAAAAAGACAGGGCATTTTGGGTTAGGCATTGATTATCCATTTGTAAATCAAACTTTTATAAGTAAAGACGGGGTGTTTAATGTGTATGTAATGAATGAGCCACTTACGCTGTGATTCGGAAGCGCCGCTGAGTATTCTGCCGATTCGTCCCAGCGACGCCATGCTTTGCAAGCTCGTTGTGTCATGCGTTATTTTTCTGTAACACAATCATTATCATAGAGTGAACGCCACCTATTTATCTGTTAAGGCGAAGGGGTAGGCCAAACAAGCTGTTTTTGGCACATTTCCTATCGAAATTAGAGCATGTGGAGCTTACAATTCAATATATCATGTAATTCATATCTTTAAGTAATGCCGTGATGTTATTTGTGATGAAAGGCTCTATAGTAAAAAATCGCAAACCTCCCTCGGAAAATTTGAATGTACAGGTATTTACTCAGTTTCTATCAAATACGTTTTTACAAAACAAAATGAGTGTATTTACAACAATCATTCAGATGTTGGGATGACCTCATAATTTTGAAAAATGCTATATGAACATAGATATTAATTAAAAACCGTCTAAATTACTATTAATTGCTTGCGGTCTTTGTCGTAAGCGCCGCTCTGAAGTTCAGACTGATGTGATATTTAAGTCTACAACGTTAAGGTTGATGTTTTTTGAAAGGATTTTGACCTGCTTATCTGGCCCTACCCAGCGCGCGTCGCCTTAAAAAGATATGAGTAGCAAAACTGCAGTAGGTAAAATAAATCTGACAAATTAACCCCATCATACATCAAGAGCCAGAAGAAGTCCACTGCTGAACACAAGCTTCCCCATAAAACGCCACTTTGGACGCTTATCATAGTGGGGGATTTGCCATAATCACCACGCTCGGCAGGCGGCTCGGTCATTGCAAAAAATTTTAACATATGGAGGAAAATGCTGCAGCCCATTCCCAGGATGTTCCCTTAACCTGTTCTTACGGCACCCACGGGAAGAGATGGGGTGGTCCTATTCGCAAACCGGCACCACGCGACCGAATTAACTACAAAATAATTTAATTATTGTTTTTATAATGAGTAAGTACCAAGTAAGCTAGCACTAAAAAGAAACAAAAAGAAAGAAAATACATTTATTCATACTACATGTCTATTTCTTACATTTTCATGACTCATTATCATTTCATGACTCAGCGGCTAATATCCATAATCTTGATGAAAGGGTTAAACTTAAATTCCACTGTAACTAGTACCGTATTACGATGAATTTTACTTCTACCGCAACTGGTTACGAACTTTCGCTTTCGTACGCGGCCGAAGGGTTAAACTCTTAGACAAGGTGTCCAAACTAAGAAAACCATAATAAAACATGAAGCATCCTTAATTCATCATCATCATCATCATTTCCATATTGTATCATCATCAACAGCGTGAAGACGTCCACTGCTGAGCATAGGCCTCCCCCAGAGAGCGCCACTTTGAGCGGCTGCTCGCCTACTGCATCCATTGGCTCTCAGCACAGCCTACACCTCCATATTGTATATTGCAACTTATTAAAATGTGTCTTACTTGAAAGGATGTTCTGTTTGAAAACTGTAATGGTCTGCAGATCCTGTTGGGTTGGGCATGACTCCCTCGTCTTCCTCCTCCGCTTGCATGCACCTCCTCAATTCTTGGAATTTTCTCCTACCCTGTACTACCTGCGATAATACACACTAATATCATAAATTCAACAACTCTGTCTATTTGTTATGTCCTGCAGGACTATACATGGTGGGTGTGGTAGAATCCGAACCAAAACAATGAGGAATAGTGAAAAGTTTTCACAGGCCAAGGAGTCATGGGCCAAGGAGTCACGGGCCAAGGAGTCACGGGCCAAGGAGTCACAGGCCCGATTTTGATGAAAACTAAAACATTCTGAGAAGTAATGGCAAACTTAAGAAAATTGGATTTTAATAAACTGCTTCATAAACTAAAATAAAGAATTATTCACAAATAATTAATGATTTATTTGTAATAGAAATCTACAAGATTACAGCAGCAAACAGTATTTTTTTAATAAAACCGAGTAGAAGTTAGGACACAGACTTACTTACATTCTTTACAGTATTCCTGTCATCTTCGAGAACGTTTTCAGGTACATTACTAACTTTAGATGAAGTCTCGAGTGCCTCTGATGTGTTTGCCGCCGGACTTTTGTCTTTACTGGGGCCATCAACATTGTCCGTGATGCTTATACTCTTGCACATTGATGACCTTCTGAAATGATTAGAGTGTAGGTAACAGGATACAAGAAAACGATGCAATTTTATTATCTAAAAAAAAAGCAAATGATTTATATGATGCAGATGTATCAGCATCATAAATAATTAAAGGGCCAATAATAATAATTAATGCCCCCTTTTAATACCAGTAGAGGAGGGGTATTGTGGGAGTTTTAAATGCAGTGACAGGAGCAAAACAAAAATGTTACATGAATGATAATATCATTATAAAGACCAAACCAATAACCAATTTCTTGATGTTTCTTTTTTCATAGAGTTATTTACTTCATTATACAATAATTGTGAAATAATGATTTGTTTTAACACATTAAATACCTTAATTTAACCAATTGAAATAGCACTGTTTTTATCTACAGTAGGTATTAGATACATCTAACCAAACAAATGCCACAAATAGGTGTAAAATTGCTTACTATTATTGATTAACCTCATAACCTGCATTGATTACCTATCAAACTACCCTGAATAAAAAAATTCACTGCTATGGTGACCAACTGCAGTTAAAGTCAAACTAAATATGCTACATTCATAACATTCAATAATACCAAAAGATTGTTTAGTGTACATGTATTTACATACAAATATAATAGATACCAGTAAATAATTACAAGTGATTCTAAACAATATCATAAAGCTAATATGGCACTGCATTTAGTACTCAACAGTATTTCATATTCATAGCACCTAACTTAGTATGTGATACATGGCATGCTTTGCTGTCTACTTTATGCCATATCAATAAAGGTCCACTTAGAATGAAAACCATTGAGCCAGAAACATAAGTATACAAGAGCATTAGTATTGTGATTCAGATTCACATTCAGATTCAGATATTTGATTGCTTCCATAGTGTACATAGGTGGAATAAGTATAAAATTAATTAAGTAGGCTCATTATGGACCCCGTCGGGCGCAGCAAATTTGGAGAGAGAAGGACGACTACGATTACTATGACTATGATTATTAGTACGGACTAATTTGTTTCTATTTGTTTTGGTCTAATAACTCATTGTTCCATATGAGTCAAAGGAACATGCATTGTCTCACGAGCTAGTTTTCGCAACTGATGATCTGTAGTTTGCCAAGGACGAATAATATTGAAACTCCAAACATCTGTTTGATGAGAAGACTTGAAAATGGCTCCTTTCCTTCAGCACCCTTCTTAGGTATTAGCAATTATACACTTGAAAGCATGAGATCACCGTGGAAACTATTTGGACACCTTTCAATTGTTTGATCTAATAGAAAAAACGTTGAAGTAATAGGCAGTAGGTATGTGAAGATTTCAATGCTTACTTTGAACCCTTGATGGGTGTGAACTCTTCCGCATCATAAAACTCTTCAGATTCACTGCTGTCACCCATTTTGGTGTTGGGAAAAGAATAATAAGCAGCACAAATTATTATTCAAACAACAAAATACATAGTGTTGAGAGAAAAAAAATAGTTATTCTTATTTTTGCAAAAGAAAGTTGAAATATAAAGTCTCTAGATTTTTTTTTTTTTTTTTTTTTTGTTAACCGGCCTGGATACAGAGTCCTTTTGGCCGCCTCTTGAAGTTAACATTAGAAGTTCTTCTTCTTCTTCTTCGTTTATGGCTTTCTATCGCTTTTTAGCGATAATTCTGCCAATGTCAAGTAAGTAAAAATTTGTACGGTTATGTCACGTCAAAGTCCTATTTTGTCAGTCAAAATGCCAACAGTAAGATGGTGGATATTTTACTGAAGGCTCTAAAAAGCCGTTGAAGAGAAAACGAAAATGCATGGTTATATAAACTTGGAACCATTTGCCAACACTCGTGCACGTTCACGAACACTTAACGAATAATAATCCACCCTTATTACACATTAAAATTCAAAAATACACAGGCTTTGGTAAAAGTTTAATCACGTCTTGTTTGGCACTGACACTATTTTGACACTTCACGCTCACAATGGTTTGTTTATGCTTTAAATAAATTCAAAATAGAACTTTTGACGGGCTTAACTTAATTTTGTATTATTTTCCTCGTTTTTATATTTTTTCAACAGAATGTATAATAAAATTGAAGACTGCTCGAAATAGTTTAGGTGATGCGAGGATATCTTGAAGTCGGCGGGGAACTTCATCTTCAAGCTCCAATATTTCGGAAACCATTACTAGTCTCTGAATGTTGAAAGCAGAACACTCAAGTAGAATGTGCTCCAAAGTGGCATCTTCATTGTTGCAGTGAGGGCAGACTTTTGTATTAACAATCTTGAGTTTATGCAGGTGAGCTGGTGAGAGGCAATGTCCAAATCTCATTCTATTTATTATAGAGGTAAATTTTCTGCTGTAGTAGTTCTGGTGTAATTTGCTATGATACCACGGCTTTGTCGGACGGTTATTCTGAATGCTGGCATACCATTGACCTTTACTTTGCCTTACATACATCCAGTAATTATTCCATATATTGAGTTTCTTCTGTTTTAAAATGAAGAACATGTCAGTGAAAGGTATCCGTAAATTGTCTCTGTGATCCTCATCCCATTCTCCACATGCCACTTTATCTACTGTTTCATTTCCTGTAATTCCCTGGTGAGATGGTACCCATTTAAATTCTATTACTATGTTGTTTGAATGTAGCTTAGACAGCATATCCCTTATCATAAGTAGAACATAATTTTGCTTATAAGAAAGATTGGTAGTTTGAAGAGCAACCAAAACACTAAGAGAGTCAGAGATAAATATAAACTGGCAACAGGTGGATATGTTTTTAATATATAACAAAGCCAAATAAATAGCATAGGCCTCTGCTGTGAAAATACTACATTCATCATGAATTTTAAAACATCTTGATTTGCATTTTTGAGGATCATATATAGCTGAATGGACACCCTTACTAGATTTCGAGCCATCAGTATATATTCTATATGCATTCACTTCAGCCATATGCTCATTAAATTCATGGATATTTTGAACTTTACGAGAATCAATTTTAATGGTGTTTAATATCAGTGTTTCAAATGAATGCATATACATTGGCCAGTTTTGGCTTTGGTACATATTATTACAAATATTTTTTGATTGAGCCATTATTGTACACATTTCAGGTAGTGTACCCGAGACTACAATTGATGGAGCAATTTCTACTTCTGGCAAATGCATAGACAATTCTTGTGGTAAGTACAACCTCTCAGACACTAATGAGTTTTCAATAGCTAAAACTTTAACACATTGTTTTGTTGCTATACCTAGTCTTCTTATTACTAAGGGTTCAATACAGGTTTCTACTTCCATTGCATTAATTGGAGTAGACCTCATAGCACCTGATATTACTCTTAAGGCTATGTTTTGTATGACATCTAACTTTTTAAGTAAATTAGGTTTTGCATTGATATAAGCTAAACAACTATAATCAAAGTGGCTTCTAACAATGCTTTTATATAACATGGTCAATATTTTTGGGTCAGATCCCCAAAAAGTTCCAGTTAATGATCTTAGAATATTAATACCTTTTAGAGCATTTTTGCTTATATAATTTATATGACTATGGAAATTTAGCTTGTCATCTAAAATGACTCCTAAGAACTTCTTTTCTTTAACCTTGGGTATAATTTCATTGTTATATAAAACTTTTATTCTAGATTTATTACTGCCTACTACCAAACATGAACTTTTTTCTCTATTAATATTTAATTTCAGAACATTAGAGTAATAATGATGTAGTTGTTCTAGAGAGTCATTTAATGTTTTATTAATCACATTGAAATTTTTATCAGAATGGTATAGTAAGATATCATCAGCAAACTGTAAAATTTTTACATCAGTATGTATGTATTTTAAAATTAATGAAGTTAACAAATTGTAAAGAATCGGTGAAAGACATGAACCTTGCATCAAGCCTTTACTTACCCATTTTGGACCATGCAAAACATTATTATGCTTAATATACAATTTACGTTCATTAAATAAATTAAAAATCCACTTTATTAATTTTCCAGGCAATCCTAACTCCGCCAAAACAAACACAAGTTGGTGAAGGTCCACATTGTCATATGCTCCCTGGACATCAAGAAATACACATGCCGTGGTACTGTGGGATAACTGAGATTTCTTTAAATCGGCTATTAATGAGATAAAACTTTCAGAAGAACTTTTACCTTTACGAAAGCCAAACTGAAATGGAGGTAAGATATTGTTTTTCTCAACATAATATTCTATTCTAACTTTAACCATGTGTTCTAATACCTTTCCCACACATGGGGTCAATGATATAGGTCTGTATGAGTTTGGGTTATCTGCTGGTTTATCTGGTTTTAAAATTGGTATTACACATTGTGTTTTCCATGCTTCCGGTATTAGTTGTAGAGACCACAGTTGATTCAATAATTTCAATAATAGTTTTTTAGCTGTCACATGTAACCTTTTTAAGATTATGTAAGGAACGTCATCTAACCCTGGAGTAGAGTCTTTTCTAGAGTCCAGAGCACAACATAGTTCATTCCACTCAAATGGCTTTAAAAAGAAGTCAGCATCTACAGTCTCATTATTTGATGCAAAAATAACTTCCAAGTCTATACCAGGAAGTATAGTAGAGACCTCTGACAGTTTGTTCAAAAACCCAGGTATAAACTCATCAGACTTTGAGTGATTCGCAATGCTTATACGCTTAAACCTACGAATGTACTCCCAGATTTTTGAACTTGGTGTGTACCTGTTGAATGTATTACAAATATCTATCCAGCTATTCCTACTAGTTTCAGATAAAACTCTTTTTTTATGGGCATCTGCTTTCTTATATTTAATAAAGTGCTCCATTGTACTATCATTTCTATACAGAATTAGAGCTTCATGGGATTTCTGAACAACATCAGTGCATGTCTCATTCCACCATGGAGCAGGGATTTTATTTATCTTTATGCCTATTTTGCGTGTTGGAATGCAGTTAGATTTAAGGGTGTTAATCGTTTCATAAAACTGGTCATAGGACTCTAGTGGATTATTGTTATGAAGTTTAAAACTGGAGAATATATCTTCTGACTCCAAATTAAATTTAGTCCAGTCTGCTTTACCATATGCAAACTTCTCAGTATTGCTGTTTACGTAATAATGAGCTGCTGAGGTAGCTAACTCGATTATAGTAGGATAATGATAGCTACCTAATGTGTTATCACCAACTTTCCATTTACAAAGTGGGGCAATGCTGGCACTAACAGCGGAGACATCAATGGCTGAGGGACTGTAAAGTGGGCTATTAACAGTTGTGGGACTACCATTATTTAAAATGCAAAGATTAAATTCATCAAATATCTCAAAAAGAACTCTTCCTCTTGTTTTTGTTGAATTACAGCCAAAAGCGATATGATGTGCATTGAAATCACCTGAAATGACATAGGGCGAAGGCAAATTCCTGATCAGTTTTTCTAATATATTTTTTCTGATGTTGTTTCCTGTATTTTCATTTTCAGGTGGGCAGTAGACGCAAAGTATAGCAAGAGGACCTAGATCAGTGTCAACAGAAACAGCAATATTCTGGATATCTTGATAGAAACTTGTCTTAATTTGCTTGAATTTAATTGTATCCTTAATCAAAATACCCACACCACCATGTTCATTGAGGGCATTCTTGCCTACGTAAATATAACCTGGGATTTTTAAACACGGAGAAGACTTTTTGAGCCAAGTTTCATTTAGTAAACAAATGTCTATATTATTATTAAATAAAAAAGTTTTCAATAATGGTTTTTTCTTATTAATACTTTGAATATTATGAAGAGCAATCCTAAGATTACTCATTGTGTTCTGCAATTCTTTAAAAAAGTTTCCCTAATGTGGGAAGTTGTTGTCGCGGAATTAGAATTCCCTAGCGAAATTAAAGTTTTGACAATAATATTTATTAGTTTCTCATCATTAATGAGATCATTGAATTTACTTGCCGGGCTTACGTTTTGAGCAGGTGTGTTCACCCTAGGCGGGCGTGCTACTACATTTGCAGAAGTTCTTTGAGCAGTTGTTGAATTAGAAGGAGATCTTTGAGCAACCAAGGTGGATGCTACTGCCACCGGTGCCGGAGGAGACAGTGCTGGAAAGTTTTTGTTGTCTATTTTGGTTACATTGGCATATGTTTTTTTATTGTTATCAATTTTATTTTGTTTGAATGGACAGTCTCTTGAAATGGCCAAATGGGCCCCACCGCAATTAATGCATTTGATAACTTCATCTTTACACTCTTTGTAACTGTGACTTCCAGAACATCGTGAGCACACCTGCTCTCCCCTGCATATTTTCGCCGCATGGTTAAATTTCATACATCGGAAGCACTGCATAACTGGAGGGACATATTCATATACTCTGTACCTCCAGTTATCCAGGTATATAAACGAAGGTAATGTAGTACCTACAAAAGTCACGGAAATAGTAGTTAGGGGTACCATCTCATCCCCTGTCCTTTTCTTAAATCTTCTTACTTCTACTATTTCCTGGTCGGCCGACAGCTTGTTGAACAACTCTTCGTTGCTGGTTTCGCTTGGGATATATCGAATCACACCAATTCTTTCTACTGACATAGCTGGAATGTATGCTTTCAAATCATTTTCTTCTAGGCATTTATTTTTTAGGAAATCATTAGCTACCGAGGCTGTCTTAAACACCAACATTATTTTATGGGAATTAATCCTGCGTTGCTCATGGATCCCCTTAACGTTTTTAAAAATTTTGGACAGGGACAGAGGGTTTTTGTTCCCTATTTTTTCCTCTCTATCTAAGGCCTCTATATAAACTGGAAATTCAGATCCAGTGCTGGTGTCTGGGTAATTGCGAGAATACCCAGGTTTTACAAAGTTTTTATATTTCTCACCCATAGTCATCAAAACTTCGCTCTCAACAATTTTTCTTTTTTTGTTACGTTGGGGAGAAGGATCGGTAAGGATTCGATCCTCTTCCTCCCCGTCCGCCTCCATATCACAAAACAGGTAAGTTTACCGAACTATATCGCAAAAATTAATTAAAATATTTTAGGTTTTCGAAAAAGCGCGCCTTCGGTTCCCGCCGAAACCCAGCCCTTTTTTCTAAAGTCTCTAGATTTCAATCAGTGTGACCATCTGTAAATTGCAAATTCTGACGTAAATAGGCTTGAAATCTGCCGAAATCTGTGAAATATGCCAGTATACTCCAAGTCTTTTGTAATCTATGGAAGATGAGAAATATAAAAAAATATTTTTTGTGGAAAATGTTAATTCATGTATCAACGTTAGATTCATATTCCTCGTTTAGTTCATCATACATGGATTTGACGTACATAGTTCTTCTTTACATGACTGTCTTTACTTGGCGTAAGAGCAAAACCTAAATATAAATAGTGGTTTACTCATAAATAAAATGAAATCTAAGTTTTAATCATACAGTTCAAAGAATGCCATAATATCTTGATAACCATAGACTAGGCAGTAGACTGGGTAGTAGAGGTAGTAGACTATTCAGAACCATGTCTCGTCAACGCCATCTAATAGATTTTTATGAACAAATTTTCTTTTTCATTGTCCATCAGAAAACCTCCCATTGGGCGACTTGTGCACACTGCACAGATTACTATAATATTTGTACATTGGATGCACAATTGCACAAACTATACTCATTACTCAACTAACTCCTAGTTGTCAGGTTAGTAACAACAACGGTTCCAACCAAATATCGAGTCAACGAATATAAATTAAGCAACAATATTTCCGATTTTTCCTTTAGAATATTAAAAAAAATTGATATTGCCAAAATCTGCCCCATTTTTCAGAACATGTTTCTATTTGCTGGAGTGTATATTTGAGAGTCAAATTTGCCAAAATGGCAGATACCTGTCACGAATGTTCACACTGGCTTCAACTTGCAACTCTTGATGTCAGCTTTTTTTTTTTCTTATAGTTTGGCTCCACACATAGTGTATTTAGCCAGTGTCAAGTATTGTAGTTTTTCGTCGTATTATGAAATATTTCATGTAAAGTCAAGTCTTAGTCACAGTCAGTCAGGGTAGTCATAGTCCAGTCTAAGTCAGGTAGTCACAACCCAGTCTAAGTCATGCCCTAGTAAAGTAGTGGCAACTTTACTAGAGGCTTCTATGGAATTTTGGAAGCAACACGAAAAACCACGTTTCACTACATTATATCACTTGCCCACACTTATACTCATAATTCAGCACTTAATGTGTAAAATGCCACTAATTTTAAACATTAACACTAGAAAAAGCATAAGTTTTGTGAAATAATACAATGCAACGACGTGAACTTTTTCACGTTCCCGCCAAAACTCCTGTCTCGCAGTTCTGCTTTAAGAAGAATACCACAGACTACTTAGGAGATACTACAGACAATTTCTTTGTAGGTTGTCTAAGCATTTTCTTATGTTTGAACTACTCTGTGGTTCGAAAGGTTTAAATTATTACTTAATACGCCATCTAGAAATGAATCGGAACTAGGTTTTTTTTTAAAATAAAACTCCTCCTTAAAATTTTGGCTCCACACATAGTGTATTTAGCCAGTGTCAAGTATTATAATTCTTCATCATGTATGGTATTGAATATTTATCCCGTAAAGTCAAGTCTTAGTCACAATGTAGGTCAAATATTTTAATCATAGTCCAGTCTAAGTCACACCCTAGTAAAGTGCAATGGTGGCAACTTTACTAGAAGCTTCTATGAAATTTTGGAAGCAACACGAAAAGCCACGTTTCACCACATTATACCACTTGCCCACACTCATGCTCGTAATTCAGCACCTAATGCGTGAAACGCCACCAATTTCAAACATTTACACTGGACTGGAAAAGTACAAGTTTTGAAATAGTACGTTATGATATAAGTGAGCAAAGTTGACCATTGCACTCGAGGTGGTAATATGCCTATGAGAGTTATGGGAGCCGAGAGTGCAATTATCAATGCACACATGTCATACGACGTTTTTCATCACAGTTGCGAGGAAAAAACAGAGTGGTACTGTTAATTAATTTTGTGAAAAATGTCACTAGTTCACGTTCACTGGAACGTGAACGTGAACTAGAACTAGAACGGGAGCTGGAACTGGAACTAGAACAGGAACTGGAACTAGAACGGGAACTGGAACTAGAATGAGAAGTGGAACTGGAACTAGAACGGGACAGTTCACGTGAACGTTGAACTGGAACGGGAATTGGAACATGAACTGGAACTTGAACGTGAACTGGAACGTGAACTGCCTAAACCTCCTAATGTTCTATTCCGTTTCACCGAAACAAAATACCTACCTCCCAAAAAAGTTCCTATTATACTTATCGTAATTAAAATATTGAAATCCTACACCACACTCACCTGTCGAAATCCACTAAACCTCTCCTATTGTTCCATTCTTCCCGTCATGGTGACGAGCTAGGTCATCCGACCTGAACGACAGTCGTCATCCTTGTGGGGAGGCCGCGTATCCGCGTAACCCGACGCGTGAAGGCAACGGCCACGGGGAGGCCACCTAGTCAGCCTGGCTGGCTGCTGGGGCCCATGACCAGTTTAGCTTCAAGAGGAATGAGGTTAAGGACTTAATATGTACCTATCTACCTAGATACCATGGACGTAGCTATAGCTTTCACATGAGGGGTGTCCGAGGGTAAAAGCTAAAAATGTAAACGCCCAAATCATAGTCATTTAGAAATTACTTAAACATGAAATGGGCAGCACCGACCCTAGCCCTAGATTTGGGTCGAGCGAGATTGCCTTTCGGCGTCCTTTGGTTGGCGACACGACGCTATCACGTCTCATAGTTCATATAACTCAATAAATAATAATTACAGGTCCGGACCCCCTAAGCCCCCCCCCCCCCCCCCCCCATAAACGCCCACGCTAGATACACAAGTACAACCAATGATAGTTATGTATGCCAATAAGTGCATGTATTATCCATGCTGTGTTACGATTGCGTCGATCTTAGCAATAAAATAACCTAAGGTGTCTACAAAATGACATAGGTGTTGCGTAAAGACACGCAACTGAAATAAGAACCAGAGCAAAGCTTTTCCGCCTCATGAAATATGAATCAAGCATTCGCGGCCGCGACCTAACAAGATGAAACTAGACCTCTATGGAGGATTTCTGACAACGTTTGGTGAGTGCAATCAGCCCGTTACCGTTACGTTCCCGCTGCTGGGACGCAGGCTTTTTCTTACAGGGTTACGTTCGTTAGTCAAGTGCGGGTTGGTGGATGTAGATGATACACGAGTCGGGATGCCCTCAGGTCAGGTAGGTATATTCCTTCATTATAAGAGAGGTCTTATACACCGTAGTCAGAACATACTAGGTATGTACTACTACAGTACTACCAAGTATTAAAGACACATTATCAACTTGATTTAAGCCATTGAATTCCAAATATAGCCATACAATCGAGCCGTACAAGACTGAAAGTCTTTCGGGCTACGTTACGTACCTTTACCACCAGTAGCACCAGTATGGCTTGCTCCCTACACCTTTCTTTCTTAGACAAATAATTGTAGACCTACCTAATCTGCCCTAACTCCTCATCATCATCAACAGCCTGAAAACGTTCACTGCTGAACATAGGCTTCCTCCAAAGAGCGCCACTTTGAGTGGCTGCTCGCCTCCTGCATCCATCGGCTCCCGGCTGGATTTTCACCAGATCGTCGGTCCACCTAATGGGGGGCTGGTCTACGCTACGTCTACGGATTCGTGGTCGCCACTCGAGAACCTTTCTTCCCCATCGGTTGTCAGTTCTACGAGCGATGTGGCCTGCCCATTGCCATTTCAACTTGCTAATTCTGAGAGCTATATCGGTCACTTTAGTTCTCCTGCGGATCTCCTCATTCCGGATCTATTGCAGGGAAACACCGTGCATGTAGCTCCCCTAACTCCTAACAGTATGGTTATGGTCAAATACTAATATCTACCTTGGGCTTGGGTTCCTGGATAGTTCGTAGCCCTTGTTCAAGACCTACAATTTTATTTGAGTTTCAAGCTTGGCATTCGATCCTGGGTAATCTATACTCATAATAAAACTGTAACAGGTCCAATTCTGTACATTGAAGATATTTTGAATTTTTTTGATCAGTTGGCTCTCCCTATTATCGATGCTGAAGCCAAAACTACACAATTTTTTTTTTCATTTTTGTCTGTATCTTGGCTGAGCATCACGCCGAACCTGCAATGAAACTTGGCATGATTTGATTCATAATGACGAGTTAGGCTATAGGATTCTTTTGATCCTGAATTCAGCACGGTTCCCTCGGGAGACGGGATGAAAGTAAAAATATGTACTTAGTTGTAATTCATTAAAGCGTGGTCCAAATTCATTCATTCTTTTTTTGTTAGAAAGGGGGTACTTTAAATATATATTCTCCTGTAAATATTTCAAAGTCGTCGGTTTTGTGTTTCAGAAATTACAGAAATCTAACTGAAGTATTAGGTCCAAAGCCACTCCTATCCTGTACTATGAGAAAGAGAGAAGGGAGGGGGGAAAAGATAAGGGAAAATGATGAATGGATGAAAGTGAAAGGAGAGAGGTGCGGGCAGCACCTGCCTGCATTCGCGCGCCGGTTCATTCATTCATCCTTTTCCCTTATCTATTTTCTTCTTTCTTCTCTCTTCCTTTAGAGTGGGATAAGGCGTAAAACTAATAAACCCGTGCGAAGCCATACTATGTTATGACTATACCGGACATTGCCCGTGGTCCACCTGCTCAATTCACCAGCTGGGTTAGAACGGACGGTAGACAAAATTGTCTTTCCCTAGTTTTACTCCACTTGACAAGGAAGCAATTGTATGAAGAAAGTGACATAAAACGGGGAAAGACCTGGGTGGACCACGGGCAATTTTTTCTTCCCGTGGTCCACCTCAAGTAACAGGGACCTACCCCTGGCTTGTACTAACCACAGACCTAGGATATCTTCGTTACATACTAACTATTATTTATTCTGTGCTCTTTGATAATAATTATTAAGTATTCCAATATTATATAATTATAATTTATGTTGTAAATTTTGTAAATAATGTTTCTAGCTGTTTTTTATTAATTTTTTTGTTTTTTCAAGCTTTTGTATACTATTCTTAAGAAACAATACATTTAAAATCCCGTTAGTTTATAAATATTATAAGCAGGTAGTGTTTTTACATACACAAAGCTACGTAAGTAGGTACCTACCTACTCATGTTTAATTTTACGTGGTATTAAAGTATATAAGATACAAGATGTTTTTTTGAGTACCTATATGACTTTATAGAATGGCAATTTTCTGAAGATAACACCAACTACAAACAAACTAATTAATAATAACGTAACCAACTTGATCTACGGGTTCATTGGAAAAATCTGTACGAAAACTATGTTGTCCTCGACATGCTATGCACCCAGCTACACTAGGTACCACGGCTATAAAACTGTTGACCTCCCCTCTCGCGTTTATTCAGTTGCCAGTTTTCGTGTTGGCTAAACGCGTTCCCCGTCCTGTGCTCATTTAAGTGTTATTTCCCTAAAAAAGTCAGCAGTCAAAAAATGTAAGTTTTTTATGTGCTAGTGATGTGATGCTGTAGGTAGTTTTTATCGACGAATGCCTACCTATTGTAACAAATATTATTATATAAATTAAGGTTCATTATTTCTACAGGTAACACACTATAACTACCAAACTTAGAAGGTAACAATCAAAACCGGCATACAGAATTACCTCAGACAATTTTATTTAACAGTGCTCATCTACGCTAGGCGTTATACCGTTAAAACTAAAACTAATTAACTTGTACAAAGCCGGCGTGGGTCCATGTCATTGGGCGGGTCAGTTTTTTGTAGAATTTCAATATTAATACTTGCAAGTTGCAGCAATTACTATATTCCTTGTAATAATATTTTAAGTACCTAACTAAGTATTTTCATATTATTGTAGGCTACAACAATAAAACAATTAATTTAAATCGTAAAAATATTTTGGCTTTCATTAAAACTATGACATCAACGATAATTATTACCTATTGTATTATAACTTCGATCTTTGATAAAAGTTAGAACAATGAATTCATTAACGAATCTCGCGAAGCATGGGGCCCGTGGTAAAGTGAATGCAGTGAAAGGTTAAAAAAGAAAGTGGACCAGTTTCACCTTCATTGGCAGAAACGATTAACATTGAAATTCTAACAGTGCTGTTCAACTACTTCCCACGTTAGCACTACTTAAGTAAATGTGAATTATTTTAGCAAATATTAATCGTGCGTCGAATAAAGGTACCTACCTAACTTGTTTTAAGACTGAGTCATTTGGATTAGAGTAGAATACCTGCATTATAAAATAAAACCATAAAATGGGCACCTGCCTATGTACCTACCTAGTACCTACTACCTACCTACCATAGAATAGATATAGCAATGCTACCTACTTAAAAATGAACTTCATTTAGGTATAGGTGAGAGTTAAATAAGCTATTACAACTTACAACAGACTGTTTCAACAGTAGGTACAATTACGAGAGTGAACAGGTATCTTCTAGGCAAGCATGTTAGTAGTAGTGTATTATTGGGCATTCTGGCTCAACCTACGATTCCTCCAGGCTCATTCTTCGCCTTCCGTCTCTTCAGTTGATCCAGCAATGCCCAATAATACTAATAAAATTTACTTGAATGAAACGGAAATGCAACGTTCAAAAAACCCGAATGCTCAATAACTTATTGCGTTGAAAACAGAAATTTAATCAGACTTTGATCGTCTGCGATTCGTTAATAAAACAGAAATTCATGTCAAGTTGATAGAACGGAAATTCAACGTACCTAATATGCGGTCAGCAGCAGCACAGGACAGGTGCAGCAGTGATGGCACAACACGGTTTCACTTCACTATCAAGTTACGTCTGTGCCTAGCTTTTGATGCGTAACAAACGTTTTTACTGAACATAACACAATGGATAATTTTTCTATGATTGTTTTATGTCTTTAACATGAATAAAAATTGTGTCGATCAGCATCACAAAACCATCTCTACAAGAATACTCGTAATCGAATATTTAAAGGTTACTATGATAAAAAGGACAACTAATATGAACTACGACATTGTGTTGGTAGGAATCACAAATCCATATTTACATAAATACTCAAAATTTATCGAATATTATTTTTTTTACTGTGATAAAGTTGTGTCTGTCAAAATCACAAAACCGTTTCACTAGAATACTCAAATTCTATCGAATATTAAATTTTTTACTGTGATGAAAAAGTGGGACCTTATCGGACTATCAATTTTGTGTCGGTCAACATCACAAAAACATTTTATCAGAATACTCAAATTTATCTGGTATTCAAAAATGCACTGTGATGAAAGTTGGACCATAAACGGACTAGCAAAATTGTGTCGGTCAACATCACAAAAAAACTTATTACAAGAATATTCGAATTTTATTGAGTTATTTATCGGAAAATGCACTGTGATAAAAAACTTGACCTTTAGAACTAACAAAATTGTGTCTGTCAAAATCACAAAACCGTTTCACTAGAATACTCAAATTTTATCGAATATTAAATTTTTTACCGTGATGAAAAAGTAGGACCTTATCGGACTATCAATTTTGTGTCGGTCAACATCACAAAAACATTTTATAAGAATACTCAAATTTTATCTGGTATTCAAAAATGCACTGTGATGAAAAGTTGGACCATAAACGGACTAGCAAAATTGTGTCGGTCAACATCACAAAAAAAACTTATTACGAGAATATTCGAATTTTATTGAGTTATTTATAGGAAAATGCATTGTGATAAAAAAACTGGACTTCTGGACTAACAAAATTGTGTTGGTCAACATCACAAAACGAACTATACAAGAATATTCGAATTTTATTGAGTTATTTATCGGAAAATGAACTGTGATAAAAACTCCACAAGAACTCAATATCGTGTTGGTAGGTATAACAAAACTACCTTTAGGTACAAGAACCTTCTTATCATATTATGTTTTCAAAGAGATTTTGCGAATAAATGCTATATTTAGATCTCATTTATGGACTACAATTTTCATTGTGAGGATAACTCTATACACTTACACAATACTGAAAAGCCCCCCAATGTTATATTCAGTAATGGTTACGACTTACACTATCACTCTAAACGGAACACTGACTAAACTGTAATGAGTTAATTAAGGGATGTGCGTTGCGAATCACTAATCGATAGAACGGATTCACATCGATAAAGACAATGTTGTACATTATAGCGGGTTATTAATTTTTTTAACAAATTATTACACATTCATGTAATATGAACAACTTTATATTATGAATATTTTATGTAATGTTTACATAAATACAACTTTTTGTAGGGGTCAATGTTAGTGTCAAATTTCAACATAATAGAGCTCAACAGAAATAATTGTAGGCTGTTGATGATGAACAAAAACATACTAACAATAAAATCGAATGATGATCGAATGATGAATACCTACCAAACATCACTACTGACAATTACACTGAGTCAACGCAAATCGTAACTTGCAAATCTTGCAAACATCGCGATATTGCTGTTTTGCAAAATATACCTACACACTGCGGTCGAACGGGTTTCTTAAAGACGCCGCATCGTGAGAACACGAATATGATATTTTACCTCGCTAGGTTTATGCCGCTGTTTTGCTTAATATTTTTAGTACGGTGTATAAAAATATGTTATGGGTAGGTACCTAAAAGATAAATCTACATTTTTTTTTTGTCATGTAGGTTTTCGCTGATCTTGAACTCGATCAACTGAGACTTATACAAAACACTGTAACACATTATTGTTAAATTTGACGAGTAAAAATAAATTTCGCAAATCAAAAACTTAAACTATTGTAAACAAGTGTAAGGTGTTTTGTATACTTGTAGTACTTAACTAATTTTAGATAATTTTTAAGATCTGTAGAAGAATCAAAAATCTTACTGTATTTTACAGACATAGATCTAGGGTTGACCAAAATATTTTATTATTAAAATATATATTAATATTATAGGTAGGATTAGTCTTCTTTTATTGCATAGAACGATGTTTCACAGATAGCTGTAGGTATTTAGCGCTCGAAAATGTGTTAGTTTTGCGGTTTATTTTTTGTGGGTTTTAGGGGACATTATAACGATTTTGTTTTAGAATAACAAAAGTAGGTGCGCTTATATAGCTTACATAACTTGTTTTATTCGGTTATTCCTTTTTTCGTTTTATTTTCTATTTGCTTGTGCTTACACCGCGGCTTAATCAATAATAAAATAATATGTAGTAGGTATACTAAGCTTCAAACATTTTTTTCTTTCAATTATTTTTTAGCGTATAATTTTTAATGTAGTCGTGAGCTTGTTTTTAAGCACTATTTATTACAAATAAGTAAGCATTGATAAGTGCAACGAATATAACATTCAAAATAATTGATAAAAATTATGTAACAACCCTAACAATTATTGTTGACTTAACAGTTTTGATTTACATAAAACCATTTATACATCATAAACGCCGCCACAACTATTCAGTTTTTCTACTGCTTCGCATCACAAGTGAAAGTGCTCCAAGTCCACGTCGAAGAACCCGAACTCTGAAGTTCTGAACTGTGCAGATTTGAAGTTCTGACCTCCGAAGCTCTATACCTGTTTTGTTTTGTTTTAGTGAACTTAACAAAAATCTTCAAAAATGTACGTGAGTATTTTTCAATTTATATTACCTAATAATGTCTCTCTGTTATCATCATCATCGTCATCATCAGGCGGAACACGTTCGCTTCTGAACATAGGCCTCCCATATTTCTCTGTTAATAAGTTCAATTTTCCCTAGTACAATGTTAATCAATATCTCACATATTTTTTCACAGTTTATTTTAAAAACAAGGACTAAAAACGAGTTAACAGAGTTATCATAATAAATCATTTTGTGTATTGTTTTAGGTCTGACTCTGAGAACGACACCGTGCACTTTGTGGAGGAGCAGGGAGTTGATAAAAAGAAAACCAGCCAAAAAAAAAGAAAAGCGGCGGCAGATACACCTCGGTGAGTTTTAAAATCTTATTACCCTTCTATCTACACCATGAATGCATCCTACTGTTTACTTTACTCTGACCGCTGCTGAAAGAATATGTTCGTGAGTGTAACTGTAAGTAGCGGAATTATAAAATTTAAATGTTTTATACTACAGGTTTGTAGGTACAATCGGTTAGCACCTATAATCTTTAAATGTATACTTATGTGAACTAAATAATTTATTTCAGCTCGTCTCACTTCTGTGTTAACTTAAAGCAGTACCTATACGTAATGCATTTGGACTTTGACTTTAAAATAAATCTTTTAAATTTAGTTAATAACTGTTTGAAAGCATTCTTGCATATTAATAAAAACATTTAATGCTGTACAGCCTTGCCCACCCATAGGTATCTTATGTCATATATCCATTAATAAATAAAATTCAATCTATTTCAGTGCAGCGCCCAAGAACAAAAAACTGCAACAAAACTACGACATCTTCGGATTGCTATCCGAAGACGAAGAGGGCAGCGCGGTGTTGAACTCGCAACAGGGTTCCCAGCTGGTTACAAGCATCACCAGCCGCGTGGCCAACGGTATCGTGCGGCGAGCAAAGAACTCTCAAGGAGAGTACTACGCAGAACTCCGCGTATACACAGCTGCTGATGCAGCATCTAAGGCCGCTGACCGGTGGAAGAAGGCCCTGGTGTGCGTTAAAACTTCTATCAACAGCGGTACCCCTCAGTGGGATCATCTACAAAAGGTTATTAAATTAACTAAAAATTCTTTGATGGACGTAGATTCCAAATTTTATGGTGATTATTTTAATTTTAAGTGAAATATATGTTAGTGTACATTATATTTTCTTTATCTTTATTTTAATATAAATAAAGTGCATTATTATTTCACAAGTTTTAGTAGTAACTTGAGCTAGCGTTGATAACAAAATACCTACTTATAATTTATTTAGTACCTAGTTATTATGAATCATTCTTATATTTTGAGTTCTCAGTAAGCTTATGCTTAGTTGTCTCCCTCATTTTTTGTTTATGATAAGGAATAAAGTAAGTTATGCCGTTCTGTACTTCGTGTTCAGTTCATATAGAAAGAAATAAATGGATAGGACATTTACGAAGCAATGCTCATAAAAATAATTGCAGCATTCCTATAGAAGATGGTGTTATTAAGATAGCATCAGCATTTAAAGGTCGTATCATTTCTTATAGGATATTAGCTGTTGATAACTATGAAACCTGTTCGCCTGAAATATTCCTAAATAATATTAAGTCTAAAATAGAAAATCTTTTGCGAAACGCAGTTGAGAAAAACGTTAACGTTAAAGTTAATTTTGAGCACTTTGGCCAGTTCCTGCAGTTCAAGGATGACAGTCAAGAAGTTAAATCATTTGCTACCAAAAATAAAGTCTTACACCAGAATTTTGACTTTGACGAATTATTTACACAAGTCTTGGAAAACATAAAAAAGAAGATTGAAGAATTTCAGAGCCGTGACAGCGGTTGGGCTTTATTATCTAATTTAAACTTGGAAATAAACATCAATCAATATAATCCCTTGAATGGTTCTTCATATATTAATTTACCGCCAATTATTAAAAACAAAAAGGCTTGTGTTAATATTAAAAATGATGATAAATATTGTTTCTTGTGGTGTGTAGTAGCTGCTCTACATCCAGTTAAAAAAAACTGTGAACGAACAAGTTCATATCCTCATTTCAGTAAAGTATTGAACATTGTTGACTTAAACTTTCCAGTTAATTTATCTGATATTCAAACATTTGAGCGCAATAACAAAAACATATGTATAAATGTTTACTTATTAAAAAATAATAAATCTGTCTCAGGTCCTATTTACAAATCAAACAATGAAAAAGGAACGCGAATTAATTTACTACTGTTAGAGCAAAGCAACAGGTCTCATTTTTGTCTAATTAAAAATTTGTCGCGTCTTGTTCGTAGTCAGGTTACAAAACATCATGGAATGCTACATTTTTGTGAAGATTGTTTTATTTTTTTCACATCCGAGGAATCTCTTGATGCTCACTCATGTAGCGGTGTATTAACTGTACTCCCAAATAAAGGCTCGATTCTAGAGTTTAAAAACTTTGAACGCAAGCAGGATGTACCGTTTGTTGTATATGCTGACTTTGAAACACTCCTTTTGCCATATCAGGGTTGTGGTCAAAATCCAGGCACAAGTTATACTCAAAATCAACAAAAACATGTGCCTGCAGCATTTGCATACAATATTGTTTGTTCATTCGATAGTAAATTTAATCGTTTTGTACAATATCGAGGGCCTGATTGTGTTAGTAAATTTATTGAATCACTTCATAATGATATAAAAGACATTTATAAAATTCTCAATCAGGAAGTGCCAATGATATTTACCGAAGATGATGCATTGACACACGCAAAAACAGATCGTTGCCATATTTGTCATCATTTTATAATATTCGAGAAAATACGTGATCATTGCCATTTAACAGGGTGTTATAGGGGGCCTGCACATACAATTTGTAACTTACGATATCGTGTGCCAAAACGTATACCGGTATTTTTTCATAACTTATCTGGTTATGACAGCCATTTATTTATAAAAGAGTTGGGCAACTATCCTGGTCCTATTAAAGTTATACCGAAAAACAAAGAGAACTACATTTCATTTACAAAATTTCTTTGTATTTCGAACGATCAATGCGCTCAGATACGTTTTGTTGACTCATTTAAATTCTTAGGCTCTAGCTTGGAAAAATTAGCGAACGGTTTACAAAAGACAGACTTTGTTCATTTGACAAAACACTTTCCAAATGAAACCGAACACGAGTTACTAGTTCGTAAAGGAGTGTATCCATATGAACATATGTCTAGTTGGAAGTCATATACAGAAAATGAACTTCCAGCTAAAGACATGTTTTACAGTTCATTGACTGATCAAAATATAACAGACGGAGAATACAAACATGCTCATAATGTTTGGTCAACTTTTGACATACAAAATATGGGGGAATATACTGACTTGTACATTAAAACGGACGTACTTTTGCTAACTGATATTTTCGAAAACTTTAGAAAAATATGTAAATTGCATTATCTGCTAGATCCGGCGTTTTATTTAACAGCTCCAAGCCTCTCATTTGATGCTATGCTATTAAAAACAGATATAAAATTAGAATTAATAAATGATTTAGAAGTCATTAGAATGATACAAGGGGGTACGAGGGGTGGTATTTGTTTATGTTCAAATAGATATTCAGTCGGAAATAACAAATTCATGGAAACATATGACGCGTCTAAACCTACTTCATACCTTATGTATATAGACTGTAACAACTTATATGGGCATAGTATGTGTCAGCCTCTACCTACATCAGAATTCAGATTATTAGATGAGAAAGAAATTGCTTTATTAAATATCATGAATATTTCAAATGATGCTGAATATGGTTTTATCCTAGAGGTTGATTTATTGTATCCAGAAAATTTGCACGATGCTCATAACGACTATCCTTTTTGTGCTGAAAAGACTTTGCCCCCAGGAGGGAGGACTTGTAAGTTGATTCCCAACTTATACGACAAATATAAATATGTTATCCACTATGTTCATTTGAAAACTTGTTTAAGTCATGGATTAATATTAAACAAAATCCATCGCGTTATTACATTCAGACAAAAAGCTTTTTTGAAGGAGTACATTGAACTGAATACTGAGCTCAGAAAACAAGCTGTAACACCATTTCAACAAGATCTTTTCAAATTGTTTAATAATTCAATTTTTGGAAAGACTTTGGAGAATACAGAAAAACGAGTTAACGTTAAATTAGTAAATGAATGGAGTGATACTAAAAACAAAACAAAAAAGAGCCTTAGTGCTGACCGATTGATTGCACGACCAAACTTTCACAGTGTTTCAATTTTCTCTGAAAATTTTGTTGCCATCCAAATGAAACTTGAAAGAGTTGTATTAGACAAACCAATTTATGTAGGATTTACAGTGTTAGAGCTATCTAAAAATTTAATGTACGACTTTCATTACGGAGTCATTAAACCCAAATATGGCGACAGTGTCAAACTTTGTTATACTGACACCGATAGTTTTGTTTATGATATCACAACGGATGACTTTTACAAAGACATGAAAGAATCATTGTTGCAGTATTTTGACACGAGCAACTATGCGCCGAAAAATCAATATAACATTCCATTAATCAACAGAAAGATTCCTGGATTATTCAAAGATGAGATGCATGGACAGATTGTAACCGAGTTTATCGGATTACGTTGTAAATTATATTGTATCAGAACCGAAAACGATATCATAAAAAAAGCTAAAGGTACCAAAAAGTGTGTAATTCGCGGCTTATCAGGCGACGATTATCGTGAAGTATTGTTAAATAATACAATTGTGCGAAAAAAGAACATTTTGTTTAGATCGATTAAACATGAAATATTTACGCAGACAATGAATAAAGTTGCACTAACAAACACTGATGATAAGAGATATATATTACCAAACAAAATTTCTACAAAGGCATGGGGGCATAAGTCTTTGTTTTAATAATTTACCTACCTATGTCTGTTTTATTGCTAAGGTTTATAATTATGTATATACATATTAGCTCGTTATAATGTTAAATAAATTGTCATAAAGGCTTAGAATAATAAGACACTAAAATAAGCATTTAAGTAGGTATAACAAAACATAGTTTAAGTAGGTACATAAATATTTACCATCATAATTATAAATAAGTAACTACGTATGTACGTTTTTCTTATTAAATAAATTATGAACGTACCATATACCTAATTATGTTTTTTATTTCATAAAACACCTACCCATTCAACTAATAACAAACAAGTTTAGACTTGATCAATCAAGCCATTTACAGTAATTACACATGCAATAACTTTAACCGATCTTTGTAATAGTAAGGTATAATAATGTAGATAGGTAGAGTTCAATGACATAAAAACCATTGCATAACACGTTCGAACTTGATTATCACTAACAAGGTAGAGACCGAGTGCATCGTATCAAATTGCATTGCGCTCGCATACCGCAGAGTTGCAAACAATTTTTACCTACTTAGCGCATTATACTACGATAATACTTAAAGAGTGAAGGTCGTGTCAACGCAAGTTCATTTTTATTACGAAGGCCTGTCGTATAAAGGAATTTATATTTTAAGACCTGGTAAGTGTTGTTATTTATAGTTATTTGTGTTATTCATTTTCATTGCTAATTGATTTGGATTTAACAAACTGTTCGTTTTGTTTACAGGAAAAATGAATGACACACCAACAGACTCCGACCCGTTTTTTCTTCAATGCGCTCAGGATCCTTTGCTGGGTTCATGGGATGACTCGGAAACTCAAAAAAAAACAGAACAACGTGCTGCAACTGCTGTTGAAAAAAAGTCTAGAAGAAAACGGTGCAATTTGAAAAGTGCATCGTTTATTATTAGTAAATCGTCACTTAACGGACGAAAACTGATAAAACTTCAAGTTTACGACTATGATAAAACTGCCGATGCATATTGTGAAAGTATTAGTGTGCAACATGTTGTTTTGACTCCGTTTCATGATGAAGTCTTCAACCTCACAGAAAATCTGATAAGTAAAGTTTCAAAAAACTTAAGACATGATCAGTTGTAGTTAGTTTAATTTTAAGGTATTTTTATTTGTAACGGTTATCCTTTGTAATTTAATTCAATAAAAATGATAATATAAACAAGGAAATTGTTTTATTACCTCTACTTAATTAATGTTCTTACTCTACAATAGTTAATTTAATTAATTTTAATTTTCCACCAGTATAAAGACAACATAAATTTAATATTATACTGAAATAAACCTAAATACGAGTAAATGTTAACGAGTTTTTATTAAGAGAAATACTTAATGTAATATTTTAACCAAGAATAATTAATTATACGTATTAAGTAATTAACATCTATAAAAACTGTCGTAACTTAAGAAAATATTTATTATCTTTTCTATCATTTATCAGTTCACACATCATGTTGTTTGTGAGACAACCTCATTCGCTAAAGTTACCTCAGATTTGTGTTACAAATAATGATAAACATTTGTTTAGACATGGGAAGCTTTTGCCAAATACAATAAGATGTTTAATATGTGGTCCTTCTAATTGCGGCAAAACAAATTTGTTAATTGGTTTGCTAATACATGAACATGGTTTAAAATTTATGAATGTTTATGTGTATTCCAAAACATTGTATCAACCAAAATACGTTTTTCTAGAAAACGTGTTAAAATTAGTTCCAAAAATAACATTCTCAAAGTTTATTATGAATGAAAATGTGTTGAGTACTAAAGAAGCGAAACCTGACTCTGTGATAATATTTGATGACGTATCTTGCGATAAGCAGAATAACATAAGAGATTACTTTTGCATGGGTCGACATAAAAATATTGATTGCTTCTATTTAAACCAGACTTATAGCAAAATACCAAAACAACTTGTTAGGGATAATGCCAATCTAATTATTCTATTCAAACAAGATGATTTAAATTTACGTCATGTTTATGATGAGCATGTAAATACAGATATGACTTGGAATGATTTTCGAATGTTATGTTCCGAAATATGGAGGATTCCATATAATTACTTGGTTATAAATAAAGACTGCGAAAAAAATAAAGGATGTTATAGAAAGAATTTTGACACATTTGTTGTTTTTGAATAGTCACAGAAACTTATAAAGCAAAGTTGAACCTACGCATGTTCATTTTTGTTTTTGGCATCATCAAGCGCAGTCTTTGATATAAAATGAGTGCTGAAAAAGAATTAAAAGAGCAGATTATTAAATCATCTCAATCCGTTAAAAAGAAAGTGAAGCAAATGCGGGATTATCAAATCGATAGCAATAATGCATTTGAGACTGTATTCAAGCCAATTACAGAACCACTCCAAAAAATGGTATCAAGGAATATTTCAGTTGGATTAGATGATCAAAAACCTCACACTTCAAAAATTAAACGCATGAAATATGATAATGATAAGAATGACGATGATGAATCTATTAATGAGATGCGATCATCGAATCCTAAAGACATTAAAAGTAGTAAGTATGAACGTACGCTTTCCAATAAGTCAGACTTTGAAAACAGTTCTGAGAGCTCCAGGAGTAGTAATGAAGACGAGATGGATCAAAGTGAACTTTCATTTAAATCATTAGATTCATATGATAATACATGGTCGTCATCTTCAGAAAATTTTCATGATATTCCTTATGGTGCAAGATTAGATCGCAAAATCCTAAGGATTGGAAATTCACGTATTACGCTTACTTCTAATAAAATTAATGTAGCTGGATCAACGTATGAAAAAACACAAGGCTTAAACGAACTATTATTTAAAAAGATACCTGATTCAAATTTAATATCTGAAAATGATTTAATTAATTATAAGCAAATACTATTAGCCACCAATGTACATCGGCGGGACTTTAATCCAAAAAAACCTATTAAAAGTAATAAAGGTATAAAATACCTCAAATTTATAAAACCACTGTTCAAACACTGTAAAGAGCAAACCAGTACAGAAAGCCTTGCACAAGGTTCTGGAGTGACGTTAAAGAAAAAGTTGAAATCTAGCGTTGACTTTGTATATTGGGATGACCCTAATGAACTTGTAGAAAGGCTTAAGCTATTAATAGCCTCTCGCGATGCAGGAAACACTGGGTTAGATAATGAAATTATTTCCATTATTGAAGAATTGCGTGAAGCGGGGGTGATTCAATAGATATAAATTAAATTTCTGTTATTAAACTCATTAGTTTATTTCGAGTTGTCGACTGACTACGAGTAATACACCAGTACAATATGAACATTGACAAATTTGGTCATCATGTTCACAAGCGGTTACGTCTAATAGATACAATCGATTTGTTCGACAAGACTTTGATTGAAGTTTTAAATTCTAAAAGTGATCTAAAGCTAAACAGACTTAAAATTATTAAAACACCTGTTTCTAGTGATGATGCTATAAATAAGCAGTATGTTGATGAGATTCTTACAAACTATTGTACAAAAAATGAAATAGAGAGACAAATACAGTTAATAAAAACTCAAATCCAAGCATTAACATATCAGTCACACATCACAGTTCATGAGAAACAAAACCAACAAAATACTGTCAAGAAATCATTGAAAAATGAGTAAACAGGGAATAGTAAATGAAATTCTTTGTCAAGCTCGAAAAAATTTTAAACGTCGTTCAGTGCTCTTAAGAGGAATTGATGACTTGTGGCAAGCAGATTTGATAGACATGCAAAATTTAAAAAAAATGAATAATGGTTATAGACATATATTGGTTGTTATCGACACATTTTCTAAATTATCTTGGACATTTCCAGTTAAAACCAAATCTAAACATGAAATTTCGACAACATTTGAAAATAATTTACTTAGCATACGAAGACCAAAATGTTTACAAACTGACTTAGGCAAAGAATTTTATAATAATTGCTTCAAAAGCTTAATGAGTAAATACAAAATAAACCATTATTCTACATATTCTGTTAAGAAAGCATCTATTGTAGAAAGGTTAATACGGACATTGAAACACAAATTATACAAACATTTTTATTTAATTGGAAATTATAAATGGATTGGAAAACCATTGAAACAAATAACAGATGATTATAACCATACCGTGCATCGTACAACAAAACATCGACCGGTAGATGTCAAATCATCAAACGAAATTCAAGTTCTGTGTAATATTTTACAATCTCAAAAAAATAAAGGTAAAGCTGCCAGGAATAAATTTAACGTAGGTGATCAAGTAAGAATTAGTAAATATAAAGGAATTTTTGAAAAAGGTTTTACCCCTAATTGGTCCACTGAACTATTTACGATTGTGAATGTAAATAATAGTAATCCTTTCACTTATCACATTCAAGATCAAAAACATCAAAAAATACTGGGGACGTTTTATGAACAAGAACTTAAGAAAACTAAACATCCAGGTATTTATTTAGTGGAAAAAATAATTAAAAGTAAAGGTAGCAAATTGTTTGTAAAGTGGTTAGGTCTAAAAGAAGCTGAAAATTCTTGGATTAATAAGAAATCTCTTGTATAAAAAGAATAAATATTAAATAATATATCATTGTTCTAAAATCAATGGAGGGAGGTGGACTTGTGAATAAAATCATCAACAATTTACCGTTCGAGTTACATTTACCAGGTTATAATTATTGTGGGCCAGGCACTAGGTTACGCGAACGATTAATACGTGGCGACAAGGGAGTCAACGAATTAGATGAAGCTTGTAAACAACACGATATAGCGTATAATAATTACACAAATCTTGAAGATCGTCACAAAGCTGACATAGAGCTTATAAACATGGCTAAACAAAGAATGAAAGCAAAGAATTCTAGTAAAGGTGAAAAAGTAGCTTCTTGGTTGGTTAATAAAATAATGAAAACCAAAGTAAAAGTAGGTGCAGGTGCTAAAAAATTTAGTTCCATAATTAGCAAAATACGTAAACATCTAAAGAAAATAAAACCAAAAAATAATGAATCAGCAATTAAAGCTGCGCATTTAGTAGCTAAGAAGCTCTTCGGTAAGAAAAAGATTGGCATACCCAGAGTTATACCTATACCGAAAACTGGAGGGTTATTACCACTGATACCTATTTTTGCGGGATTATCTGCATTGGGCGCTTTAGCGGGAGGAGCAGCAGGTATAGCAAAAGCAGTTAATGATTGCAAAGCATCACAACAAGGTCTTCGTGAATCCGAAAGACATAACAGAACGATGGAGGCTATTGCCTTAGGTAAAGGCATGTACATAAAGCCATACAAAAAAGGCAGTGGATTGTTTTTAAAACCATCAAAAAACTAAATAAGAGGCTACCCAGACGTGCACTTACCGATTTAGATATAACACAACATGCAAGTGATATTCCGTACTTTAGAGGAGTTTATATGAGAGACAACTTACCTAAGTATCCTAAGCATGTAGAATGTGGAATCCTCAATCTAGATAGTAGTGAAAATCGAGGAACGCACTGGGTAGCTTATGTAAAAGATAAACAATATTGCGAATACTTTGATAGCTTTGGTGATCTAAAGCCACCGTTAGAGTTAGTTAAGTACTTAAAAAATCTAGATATCCTATACAACTATACTAAGTATCAAAATTTTGACACAGTTAATTGTGGGCATTTGTGTATAAATTTTCTAAGAAACTATTGGAGAAAACGTTTATATTAAGAAAGTTCTCTTATTACTTATCATTAGCGCAATGTCTTTCACGCTATCTATATCAAGCCCCAGTTCAACATCGGCAACAAATTATTCACCTGCTCTACAACTTGATGGTGAATATGAATGCGGCTTGTTGTATTTTTCTACGTTTAATTCCATACCAAATATTGATGGAAAAAACAATAAATTTTGTTATGGTGATAACGAAATTGTTGAAATACCTGAAGGCTCTTATGAACTTAACGATATTAGTGATTATTTAAAAGAAAAGGTTGTGGATTGCAGATTTAGTTTGAGCTGTAATAATAATACTTTGAGGACTTCGATAGTATGCTCTAAAGATATTCATTTTGAAAAATGTGCATTACTTGCAAAAATATTTGGATTCGGCGAAGAAACACTGAAAGCTAATATATTAAATGAATCACGGTTCCCAGTCAACATTCTTTCGACAACTGTGCTCAGGATCGAATGTGATATTATAAGCGGATCGTATACAGACGGAAAACCCAGTCACATTATTCATGAGTTTGCTCCAAACGTGCCTCCAGGTTATAGAATTATTGAAATTCCTAAAAACATAGTGTATTTCCCTGTAAATCAAAATTGTATCAGTTCTTTATCTGTACGAATAGTCGACGCAAATAATAATATTGTAAATTTACGTGGTGAAGAATTTCATATATATTTACATCTCAGAAGAAAATGATAGATTACAATAAAAACTCTGCTTCTACCATGAAAGCTGTCACTTGTAAGCGCACTGTCAAGAATACCGCACATAAAATTAAATTAACAAAGGAGAATAGAAAGTTTCTGAAATTGATTGGATTGCTAAAATGAGTATATTAAACATAAATGAATCTTTCGTTCAAGACAATACCATTCAAAGTATTGAGTATCATTCATATAAGCCCTATGTAACTAGTTTTAATGAAAATGATGAGATAAGAATTCCAATTAACCAACAGGACTTGTATGTATTACCTTCGATGAGTACTTTGTATATAGAAGGTTGTGTTAACGTGTTCAAGAAAGAACCAAAAACTAAAGTTTCTACAGTACATTTTACTAATAATGCAGTTCTATACCTTTTTCAAGATATCCGTTACGAGCTCAATGGAGTTGAAATAGATAAAATAAAAAATGCTGGTATAACAACTACCATGAAATCTCTTTTATCCATGAATGACAATGAATCAAAAATGTCTAAAAGTTGGGGATGGGATATAAATGGTAACTTAAATAAATTTGGAGGAGATTTTTCAGTATCCATACCTCTTAGTAGAATGCTAGGATTCGCAGAAGACTACAATAAAATTATCATTAATTGTAAGCATGAACTTATTCTACTTCGCAGTAATACAACTCTGAATTCTCTGAAATTAGATACCGGAGAAGTTGTACAAGGTATTGATATAAAACATATTCATTGGCGTGTTCCTCATGTAAAAGTATCTGATCGAGAAAGAATAAATTTACTCAAGTATTTAGAAAAAGATCGTTCAATTAATATAGTGTTTAGAAATTGGGATCTTTATGAATACCCTGCACTTCCACAAACTACTAAACACACTTGGTCAATCAAAACATCATCTCAAATAGAAAAACCTAGATATGTGATAATAGGTTTACAAACTAACCGTAAACGCAGAGCTGACTCTGACATGTCTCATTTTGATCATTGTCATATCAGAAACATAAAAGTGTTTTTGAATTCATGTTATTTTCCTTATGAAAATATGAACACAAAATTTTCAGAAGACAAGTACGCTATAATTTACGAACAATATGCAAAATTTCAACAGTCTTATCACGGGCGTCGTTCCGAACCGTTGTTAAGTTTTGAAGATTTTAAAAATAGGTCACCATTATTTGTCGTTGATTGTTCACGTCAGAACGAAAACCTGAAATCAGGACCAATAGATGTACGTGTAGATCTTGAAACAGACAAAGATTTTCCGGAAAACACGGCAGCATACTGTTTAATACTTAATGATTGCATTGTCGAATATAAACCTTTGAGCAATATTGTAAAGAAAATATCATGAATTCAAAAGTACTTATTATTGATGTTCAAGGTTTCAAGGACTATTTTAATAACTTTATTATAAGTGAACTCGCGCTAGCTACAGATGAATATACACAAACGTTTTTAGTGAAACCTCCGTATCCGTACACGCATTTAACACCCAAAGAAAAAAAACATGTTTCGTGGATAGAAAAAAATCATGGTATTCGTTGGAGTGAAGGGCATATTGATTATCGTGAATTTATACGCACAATCTCCCCTTTTTTAGAAAATAAGACTATACTAGTAAAAGGTATGGAAAAAATTAAATGGATTAAAAGTTTATGTGATAGTTGTTCTGTTATAGATATAGCTGATAAAGGCTGTCCAAACTTTTTTGAGTTGTATACAAAGTATATTGGTGAAAATGATTCTTTTTTTAACTGTATATTCCATAAGAAAGTGTGTGCGCTAAAAAATGTAATTGTAATTAAAAAATGGCATTATGATAACATACATGAATTGTCTCCAAACGAAAGTAAATATGAAACAATTACTTAGTTATTGTAATAATTATAAGTACTTAATTTTCATAATTTAGTTAATGAAAACAATGTTAATGATCATAAATAAATTAGTTTTTGTTATATGTAATATACGAGTGTTTAATTTTTCCCCTACTTCCTGTTACTTAGTTATATTATAAGTAATGAAAGAATTTGACAACTCAACTCAGTCGATAGAAGAGCGAGTCAGGAATCGGTGTTTCGCTGCTAACATATATTTTTTATTCCTAGTATGGAATTAAAGAAGCCTATTCATCCTCATTATGCTCTTCAATCAAACCGATTGAAAAGTTTTAACTGTTGGCCTCCAGGACTAACTCAGCAGCCTATAGATTTGGCTGATGCAGGATTTTTTTATACTGGGCTCAGTGATAAAGTAATCTGCTACTTTTGCGATGGTGGTCTTAAAGATTGGAATCCGGGAGATGAAGCATGGAGTGAACATGCTCGTTTTTTTCAATATTGCCCGTACGTTATTTTTGTAAAAGGGAAAGAATTTATAAAAAGTCTCGTAGACGAAAACAATTTGAACCAATATCAAAGCCATGAAACATTGAGTGAACAAATGAGCAGTCATGAAATCAAAGAAAACGATAAAATGCAGTGTAAAATATGTTTACTTGAAGAATTATGTATGTGTTTTTTACCTTGTGGTCATGCTGTAAGCTGTGCTAAGTGTGCTTTATCTTTAAATAATAAATGCCCAATGTGTCGAAACATGTTTTTTAAAGTCGTTAGATTATACTTTTAACACCATGTAATATGTTGTTTAATTTGAAATATTTATTGTATAATGTTTATTTTGTAACTTAACACAAGTTTCTGTTTAATGAACGGAATCACAAAACGCTCATAAGTTATTGAGCATTAGGGTTTTTTGAACGTTGCATTTCCGTTTCATTCAAGTAAATTTTATTAGTATTATTGGGCATTGCTGGATCAACTGAAGAGACGGAAGGCGAAGAATGAGCCTGGAGGAATCGTAGGTTGAGCCAGAATGCCCAATAATACACTACTCATGTTCCATCGTAGACTGCGTCATCGCTTTCCACCAGGTGAGACAGTGGTCAAATGCTTTGCCTATAAACAATTTAAAAAAAAAATTACATTCCCCGTTGTTTTATTGATCACATAGGTAAATGATGGCACGTATTATAATAATATTGTCCTTGTTGTTTTTATATTTTGTGTGACGTAAGCACTTAGTATATCTGCTCGAATTCATGTAAAAGAATTTTTTTTTTCATTGTGACTAGTTCCAAGCTCTTATAAGTTGTGCACTAATTTAGCTCGGACCGCCATTCGTTCAAGGTTACAAAATGATTCGAGCCGTGACTGCCGTGTTTTTATTTACCGGTTGTATAACAACAAATAGCGTTTTTGCTAAGTCGCTTTGATTGCTGGCATACTTCCCACATCATTTGTGCTAAATGTAACGCGTTGCACTGCAATAAACGCGAACCGTAACAAATCTGCTTCTATATCTATCATTCTAAACTCGCGAGTTGCGTTTTCAACCCCCATGGTTCCGCCATATAGAAAAATTTCTACAATATTGACAAAAATCATTGAATATAAAATAGTTATAAATTACCATAAAACAGGAATTTAAACGAGAATCGGTTGAGAAAAATGCCACCTGTAGACGACAACAACCTGACAGCCCGACATAATTATTCGACGCTTCACTTGCCATTTGTGTGTTATATGCATTAGGTATGCAGTAACGGTTATTTAATATTTTAATATGTAAAAAAGTTTTAGACTGCCTGTCCACTGAAGTGGAGAGGAGAGATGAGTAAAACTGTGCCATAACTCCATTTACCTTCACCACTGATGGTAAATGGAGTTATTGGCCCACACATCCACACATGGATTTGCGAACTATAGAACTTCACGAAAATCTCAACTTGCCGTGGGCAGTAATTGTCATGAAACACATCCAGTTGATTCTTTATATTAGGTACCTACTTTATCATCATTATATTTTAGTTCTAACCACACATCTATTAGTCTTTGCCGTTTCGAGCTCGTGCTGACATCAGTCTACTTCCAAAGTACAAAGTTTCTTTCTTCACAGAATGCCCCTGACATTGTACTACGTCCCCGGATCGGCCCCGTGCCGCGCGGTGCTGCTGACTGCTAAGGCACTCAATCTGGATCTCGACCTGAAGCTGGTAGACCTACACCATGGGGAGCACTTGAAGCCTGAGTACCTAAAGGTACTTGCCACTATTTACATAAGATTAATTTAATACTTTAGCACCTACTTTAAAGCACACTCTATTAGAGTATGTAACCATCGCAATCGCAACCTTAAAGTGACTCGATTGCGATGGTTACATTCTTGAAATAATTTCTATCGCAGTACCTATTTGGGATAAAAAGGCATTTTTTCCCCACAGAGGATACCTACATAAAATTATAAAAACAATATGTGATTAATTACGTTATGGTGTCTAGCTGCTATTAGTCTAACCTAAGTCACCCGTCATAGCAACTATAATTACTTGTTCGCTGACGATCAAATCATGAGGAAAAACACTAGGTAAGTACCTAGTTTCTACAATTCAATGTAATAAATACGATATAATAAAATAATCAAGTAGGTTGGCAACGTTATTATTTCCTCAACAAAAGCTATAATAGTAACGAACGTTAATAGAAATCCCAAAGGTACGTCATTACTTTAAAAAACCTTTTTTATCGATAGGTACCTGCTCCCTCATCTTTCCCCTCTCTAAATCATTGCTAAATTGCTAAATGCTAATTTGCTATTGCTACACGACGTACAATCCTGAATCGGTATAAATATATAATAAATATCAGTAACGGGCTAACGGGTTACTTTTTTTCCATCTTTATTTATAGGGTAACGGGTTAGGCCCCCCATACAAGATCAATATTGATCAATAAAATTGACGAGACCACTTCCGTCAATGTTTTCTCCATACTGTAAACCGAAAAACATTGACTAATACTAACCCTACACGATCAATAAAATTGATCAATTACAAAACTTGATCAATAAAATTGAACATGTATGGGGGGTTTTACTTTAAACTCAATATTTTTTCCTCCAGTCAACGCTGTTAATCAATGTAGCACCTACAAACTAGGGGTAACAATAATAAAAGAATAATAAAACTAAAATGACAACGCGATTCTCTAATACAGGGTATAGGTACCTATCCTATGGTATAAGCACAGATAATATAATACTATAATTATTATGCGGCGCGTGACCAAAATGCTGGCACTTATTTGGCCCAACGCATCAGCATTGCAATTCAACGTGGCAATGCGGCCAGCATGTTGGGTACGCTACCTACCGGTAGTGGGCTGGAGCACTTGGACTGTCTATAGGCCATCGCGGCTATTATACAGTCCATAAGTGTTCTTTGTAGTAGGTAGTGTAGCTAGTTTAGTTTAGTTTAGCTTAGTTTAGTTTAGTTTAGTTTAGTTTTTATTATTGTAGTAGTTAGCTTGAGTAATAAAGGCAATTTGCCCGTTAAAAAAAAAAAAAAAAAAAAAAAAGTTAGTATAAGGGCATAAACATGTAATAAGTAGGTATGGCATCCAGCCAGCATTTCCTCTCATTCCAAACAGAAAATCTTTTATCGCAAGCTACTTCCGACTCTAAAACATAATTCCTAAAGTGCATTTTTCTTGGAAACTAATATACCGAAGGTTTGACTAGAAGAATTGACTAGAGCTGGTAGATAGCAAAGCAAAGTATGATGTAATGCTGAGGAGTGTTGAACTCGATGGGATGTGTTCGTTTCCATTTAGCGTTGTTTGTTTAGCTATTTGTTACGTTTTATATGGTTGCATTGTATTCAATTGATAAGATAATTGGAGCAATCAAATGTTTACCAACAAATAAACACTGTGTTGAAGTATGGAAGTAGGTAGTTTCTATGCAAACTTGCAAAGCTGCAAAGGCAACGTTAATATACTCTTTGGATAGATGTACCTAGGTAAGTCTTACCACAAAATAATTTTGTGGTCTTACCCAGTCTTACCCAACTTTTACAAGCTACTCAAATAAGTATTAGCAAATATTCTGTGCGATTGAATTGATTCACAATACTGAGGTAGATAGGTGTAGCTGTATCAAAAATATCATTGTCTAGCTAGGGTACGTACTATATGTAGTCTGTATACCTACCTACTTTAAAAATTTAGATTTGTAGTAAGGTCTTTCGTGAATAAAACCAATACTTATATGAATTTATTATCACAACAACTTAAAATATATAAAATTACTTAACTAGGCCTAAAAACTAAACAATAAAATACAAAATACAATTACTTATAATTATAATATGCTGCAAAAAAAAACTTGACTGTATTCACATGGAAATAAATCTAACATGAATCTAACTATAATCAAAGCTTTTTATGGTGTTCAACTTGCCTGACCGCATAGCGTGCCGATCAAGAGTCCTTGGGAACCGGTTGCCTCAGATACCAAATATATTTTGTTGGTGGCTGGGAGCTAAGTTGTTACTGACGATGTTGATAATGATTGAAGCGTCTGTCATTATAGCAGACGGTAGATGAGATAACTTAATCATAGTAATCCGCGATAGACACCGACAGCGAGTAACAGAGAGTTAAAATTGACAATTAGCTAAATAATAATAATAATAATAATAAATTTATTTATTTCCAAATATACATAATACAAACATTCTTACCCTAAGTTGGTTACCTATAACTAAATATCAATAACTAAGAAAAAAAAATATATATGTTTTTTAACAACCACACCTAGGAGTGTCGTCTAAAGCTCCTAAATAAAAACTGAAAAACGGTTTACAGTTCAAGCAATCGTTAAAAATCTGGCAATACCGGCAGTGTGCCCAAAATGTTGACAGCATAATAGGTATTTTCCCCGCGTAATATAGCGATAGGCTGATCCTTTGCCCAAAATAGATGCCAGCATTTTGGTCACGTCCAGATACAACCAATCACACCACCAAATCCTTAAGTATTCTACACATGCACCATTCAATGGATTCAATCAGATTGAATAGTACCTATATAGAGTACTATTATACATTTCAAGGGCATCTGGTCCCAATAGCCCATAGCCCAAGCTCCTT
Source organism: Ennomos quercinarius (assembly GCA_910589525.2). NCBI lineage: Eukaryota > Metazoa > Arthropoda > Insecta > Lepidoptera > Geometridae > Ennomos > Ennomos quercinarius. Next base: position 1,691,695 of record OU342496.1, read on the forward strand.
TACGCCAACGACACAATATTTGTAGCCTATAAGCTAGAATACTTGCACCACTATTATAACTATGAAACTAACTAGGCATGTTTGTCCCCAGCTGAACCCCCAGCACACGGTACCCACACTAGTGGACGACGGGTTCTCAATCTGGGAGTCCCGCGCCATCATCACCTACCTCGCCAACAAGTACAGCAAAGGGAGCTCGCTCTACCCTGAGGATCCCAAAGCCAGGGCTCAGATCGATCAAAGGCTGTACTTTGATATTGGAACCTTGTACGCGAGGTTCAGCGATTATTTCGTAAGTATTATTTTAGTTTGCGTGTTTTTCGTTACAATATTATGTAAGATAGAGCAGCTGTGCCAGCAGCCTAAAACTACAGTTCATTAGGTACTTCAAGGAGCTGGGGTGGCTCGGGTAGATGCTGGTTGGAAATGCACAATACCTACACTCCAAGAAAGATTTCAGTGCTGAACTTATCACTCTCTAGTCTCATGTAGCTAAAACAAGAATAAGAACGCTGAAGGAAAACATCGTGAGGAAACCAGCAAGTTCAAGAACCACAAAATTGGAGAATATGGGTCATCATACGTTATAGGTACACTATACCAACCTGCAATGCACCAAAAAATTAGATTCATTGTTTTCAAATTCAACTAAAGTATAAAAAAAGAGTTTCGTAACAAAGCAAGATATAGAAGGTACCTAAGCTATTAGATCAGCAGAAGAAAGTAGATAGGTATGTTGCCGATAAAACTGATTGAGTTGCTCACGCTATCTCGTTGCACCGCGTCGGTGTTATTGAATCACACGATATAGATATGAGCCATATTATCAAATACCTTTCTATAGGGTAGACCAGGTCTTTGCAGGTATGATAAGTTCCTTATGAGTACCTCATTATTTACTTACGCATTAGCACTCAACCCCAGCCAAGACTCTGAGACGCCTATTACCGTTACGGATAACAGTTCATTTAGGTATTTGTCCTGTCCTTCACTATAAAATACCTTCCGGGTGTTCCATACAAAAAGCATTTCTAATTCGACCTTCACTGCAATTGATTGTAGATTGTAGCCGGTTCACAGTTTACTACTGTGTTCTATGTATATTCATTAGAGTGAGTGGTCATAGCACTGACGTGGCTGTTTTTAACATTGTGACGCGGCCATGGTGATATTCTACCTACATACAAAACGGCACCTATTATGAAGCATATTATAAATGCACTAAGACCATGAATAAATAACCACGTGATACGCGTGTTCCGTCGCTATTCGACCTTATAGCCATTGATATTCTGTACTATGCAGCAGGTCCCTATACCTACCTACCAATTACCAATGAAATCAGTATATTGAGTAGAAACAGACCTATCCCTTACAGAGACCAAATGTGCCGTGAAGAATTACAGATCCTCCACGACTCAACTAATCGAGCTTCATAACCGCGTCTAAGCTCTAGTCCAGTAATTGACCCGTGACTGCACTGAAATTTGATTGATTGAAACGTTATAGACACTTTGTATTTATTCCAGTAATTTTTCTAAAAATATGCGGATGCCGTGTTTCCATGCGTCTAGGTTTCATGTACATGTATGTGTGTATGTGTAGCTCTTAGAGTTAGCAAGTTGAAATGGTAATGGGCAGGCCACATCGCTCGTAGAACTGACAAACGATTGGGAAGAAAGGTTCTCGAGTGACGACCACGAACCGGAAGACGCAGTGTAGGCCGGCCCCCCACTGGGTGGACCGACGATCTGGTGAAAGCCGCGGGGAGCCGATGGATGCAGGAGGCGAGTAGCTGCTCAAAGTGGCGCTCTCTGCGGGAGGCCTATATTCAGGAGTGGACGACTTCAGGCTGTTGATGATGATGATGATGACATTCCATGTGTATGAATAAAGTCTAAGTTATGAATCCGTCTTCCCCAGTACCCACAGCTGTTTGGTGGCGCGCCGGCCGACAAGGACAAGTTAGCCAAGATCGATGACGCGCTCCAACTCCTGGACAAGTTCCTGGAGGGACAGACATACGTCGCCGGCCGCAGCCTCACGCTCGCCGACCTCAGTCTCATCGCCAGCGTCTCCAGCTTCGAAGCTTCAGACGTCGACTTCAAAAAATACGCCAATGTTAAGAGGTAAGCTGGTAGTGATATTGAGCCTATCTGTTGCAACGTGCTTTACCAACTGGTGTCGTCTGGAGCGATATGACTATTTAGCCATTACTCGAATAACAACCACTGCGCTCTAGGTCTGAAAGTTTAATAAGAGTTAACGGAAGACTTCACTGTCACAGACTTCCTCCATAGAACGCCACTTTGAACGGTCACTTGCCTCTTGCAACTTGATGACATTTGTGTGCATTACACTGACTATGGGTGGGATTGTCAATCCTTAGTTAAGGTAACCAATGGTTAAAAACTGTAACTTTTAACCAATGGTCATGTTAGAGTTTTTTAACCATTGGTTACCTTAACTTAGGAACAAAAAACCCACCCTATAACAGCAACTTGACTGATACAATTACTATTAGATTATTACAATAATAACTGCAATAATCTTCATTGGTGTAAAATACTTAGCCCGTGCGACTCACTCCGGTTCGAATCCTGCACAACCCTGTACCAATTAATTTTCAAGTGTCAAATTAGCAGTCGCTCTACCGAAGGCGAAGGAAAGCATCGTGAAGAAACTGGCATGTTTAAGAATAACATCAAATTCGAGGCCTGCTGGCCTTCTCTCTCTCTCTCTCTCTCTCTCTCTCTCTCTCTCGAAAAGTTCCAAGTCCTGGCGGTGGACAAATATAGGGCGGATAAAGAAAGTAACACTAACAGAGTTTGCATCAATTCCAGATGGTACGATCTAGTAAAGAAGACTGCTCCCGGCTACAAAGAAGCTAACGAAGACGGCCTGGATGCCTTCAAAGGCCTAGTCAACAGTATGATGAACAAGTAATCTCTACTCAGTTCTCACATGACACAAGACTTATATTCCAATGTCACCATCACGAAATGTTTTCAACACTGTTTGTATCTGTAATTTAATTTAAGACTAGAATTTAAGGCACAATAAAAAAATTAAAAGTTTAAGTTGATGTTCAATTTTATTTAGGCACATCCTTTACTCTAAATAGGTAGGTATATGGGTACCTACCTATACCCTATTTACCTAATTACATTTATTAATGAAAACGTAGGAGTGGAATAGACCAATGTTTGATTAGTTACTTATCTAATAAAAAATATTTTCAGTTTTTTTTAAATCATAGATAGGCATTAATATATGTCTGTGTAGATAGGCTAACATTTGACCACGGTCTCCCTCACCAGCTGATGGTAATAAGTAACGACATGCTTGCCTAGAAGAAAGCGGTTCACTCTAGCCTTAAAAACGTCCAAATTATATTTGTCAGGAAAGGTGTTCCATTCCTTTGATGTCCGAATTATAAATGAGGAATCAAAACTCTTTGTACGGACCGTATTCGAGGAGTTACTTTAGAAATGAAAATGCTATATTATATACAAAATGTAATTTTATTTTGGACTTAAGTACTTAGTTACAAATTAAAGTTCAGTCTTAGCCTTAAGCGTGCTAATGAGTTGTTTAAACTGATCTATACCCTTCTGATTCACCTCCTCGTACTTAGGTGCAGTTGTTTTCACCAGCTCGAACCACCTGTTTAAATAGACAAAAATGTCAGGCACATCTTAGAAGTCTTGATGAAGTATTAACAACCACACTGTCTTAGGAAAAAGGCTTATAAATTGACAGTAAAGATACAAAATAGCTAGTGTTTCAACCTTGATGCAGGAAGCTTGGAAAGATTTTTTTCATAACTATTCAACATCCATTCTTTTCTTTTTTTTAACGGGCAAATTGCCTTTATTACTCAAGCTAACTACTACAATAATAAAAACTAAACTAAACTAAACTAAGCTAAACTAAACTAGCTACACTACCTACTACAAAGAACACTTATGGACTGTATAATAGCCACGATGGCCTATAGACAGTCCAAGTGTTCCAGCCCACTACCGGTAGGTAGCGTACCCAACATGCTGGCCGCATTGCCATGTTGAATTGCAATGCTGATGCTTGATTCTTTTCCATATGATACAAGTGTGCGAAGTTGATCATTCTGCCTGAGGCAGTAGCCTCGCCTGCGGCTCGCGCGATAAGGGAGCCGTGAGTGTAACGATTAATGCACACGCGTGTCATACGACGCTTTTCATCACAGTTGCGAGGGAATAACAGACTATATTTGTTATTAATTTTGTGGAAAATGTGCAGGTTTACGTTACGTACTTTTCAACATTAGGATATGGTTTCAAGCTGATTCCAGCCGCATCCATAGTGGAAACAGTAGCCACGAGGCTCAGGTCAGCCAAGGTCAGTTCTGAGCCGGCTGCGTACGTCTGACCTTCCAGGAAGGTGTTAAAGAGCTCCAGTGCTTCTTCCATCCTCTTCTGAAGACCTGGGTCAGGTTTGGCACCGCCAAACATTACAGGGTACTGTGGGTAAGATTAAATATTATATTATGTAGGTAGATAATACATGGAACAAGGAGGAAATGGCATAGATGACCAATACACCAAGAAAACAGCGTAGATCAGACATATATTATGCCAAACACCGTTATAAACCTCTTATTTTCCTCTTATTCTCTTGTTCTCCTCTTATTTTCTTATAAGAGGAGAAATAATTTTATTCTTATTTCTCCCCCCCCCCCCCCCCCTTTAAGAAAATACTGTATCCGCGCCTGTTTACAACTGAGCGCTACCGTGCTTCGGAGGGCACGTTAAGCCTTAGGTCCCGGCTGTTGTCGTAAGACCTTTCGTTAAACCAAGTCACAAGCCTTTGGGCGGCCTGTAAATTCTGACATCAGGGCTGACCGGTGTAGGCACTTGCCTACCCCGGTCAGCCCTGATGTCAGAATGCCTACACGAGAAGAAGAGAACTTCAATTAAGTAGTATACTAAAAAGGGTAAAACCTTTTGAGTTAGTTCAGTGATAGTGGCATTGAACCGTAGTGTAGTTTGCTCAAAAAGGTCACATGATCGAAGTGCCTTCCCCTTAATAGAGACGTTAAGAAAAGTGTTAATAATGGACACAGTCTTAGGTTTACTCTACTGTAGCAGATTAAGTCAAACTTAAATTCCTTATTAGCCGTAGTAATGGCTAGATTGTAATCTTAATGAAGCACTAGTTAAAGTACTTCATTACACAAAAAAAAAAAATTTCGTACATAATACTCTCCGAATCTGAGATACAGCGTGCCCAAGTCGAAGTCCAGCCTCTGGTCGACGAGCGCCCTGGCCTGCGGATCCTGGGGGTACAGGCCGCTGTCGGCTCCGTATTTATTGATGAGGTAGCGGCCGATGGCGCGGGACTCCCACAGCGAGAAGTCTCCGTCGCGGAGCGTGGGCAGCGTGTGTTGGGGATTCATCTGGAACATTTGGATCAAAATCTCGTTATTAGTGCTATCAGTAGTGTTTCCTATATAGGTATAATCATAGTGAATGGATGGGCCGGCCAAGGAAGGCAGGCTTCGCTTGCTTCTATTACCGTCGCATCCATTCATCCTTTTTCCCTATCTTTTTCTCTTTCCCTCCTCTCTTCAATTCGACAGGATGAGGACTTCCAAACTCCGTGCGTCTTGGCTATCTTTTACTCAAAAGTTTTTCTTATTCAATTAGTGTTACACGCAAATAATATGTAGGTATAAAGAAAAATACATTTTACATCTCTCATATTCGGTAAGTAGGTCCTTATTACCCCCAAATGGGGCTTGTAGGTAACCAATTTGGCGCTCTAGGGTAATAATGTAGCTAGAAAAGCCCTAGGGCGGTAAGTAATTTAAAAAAAAACTCTTCACTCTTTCAAAAAGTTCGCGTACATCTAACCATCATACTGGCAATAGACATCATGCATTCAGCCCAATGACAAAAGAGGTCGCTTCGCTATTCAGCCTTGTCTTCCTATGAGTATAATAGTCATCAATTTTAAATATCGAACGGCGAAGCTCAATTTCGTTCTTGAAAAAAAAATTTAAAAAAAGATGAAAAAAGGCGGGAATAGAAAACTTTTACATTCTTGTAATGCTGATTTTTTTTCTACTTACCTCACAATCGAGATGTAAAGCAGAGTAGTTAGCTCGGGTGTAAGCATCAATTGCACCCTCGAACTATAGGGGTACTATCTCGGGCTGCAATTGATGCCTTACAGCCCTTGGCTACTAGAAATAATAATAATAATAATAATTTAATAATTTATTTTGGACAGTAAATGAGCCATTTGATAGCGGGTACACCGAAGATTTGCACGATTTAAAATATAATATGATTATAGGTTGATCCCTGGATCCCACACTAGGATAACCTGTGTCGTGGGATTCAGTCTCTTCCAGTCTAAACTACAACTTAAGAATAAGAGTAGATTAAGTTTTAAGGCATATTACTTTCTTATGGTAGGTATAAAGAAAAAGAAAAGATAATTTAGTGGGTAGGTAATTAACAAAGTTTAACATTTCTTGAAGGCTGGGGGTAATCATGTAACTTCGATACAATGCAACAAGAGTAACTTCTTCCATAATTTGAAATTTTTTAATAAATTAATAAAACTGAGAGTGTAATTTCTGACCGAGGCCATCTAGCGTTCAGTAGCGGAACTCGCGCCACAAAATCAAACTCTCGAACTAATATATTGTCAATGGTACAATACTACGCTTCCACTATACGTCGCTAGATGACAGTAGTGGGCTTTACTTAGAAAATTTAATTTAGAATCGTGCTGAAGTATCCTACGTCCTATCTCGTAGTATGAACTCAAATGGTGCGAAGTTTCATTGGAACTCATTCAGTAGTTTCAGCGTGATGCTCAGCCACGATTCAGACCTTAGGACAGTTACTATACTCTTTGATTCAGACAGACCGTCGCGTAGACGCTAGTTGGCGGTGGTGGGCTTTTACTTGGAAAAATTTAATTAGGAATTTGGTTTTCTTAATTTTTATATATGAAATTTAAGCACAAATTTAACGTCAAATCAACAACAATCATTAAATCGAAATTAAATAAAAAGTGCAAAAAGTCGTTGGACTTTTTGCACTTTTTATTTAATTTCGATCTTAGGTAAGATTTTATCAGCAGTGGCTATTGTCTCCCCCCTGGTAAACCCTCGTGACTCCCTACATACATAATTAAAGCAATAGTGTACCTACTTTTTAATTTATGAACTGTTATCCAGCATCGCGCAGCGCTAGTTTTTCAGCATTTCGTACCTATGTAAGGAGCATGACTATGAACAACTGAAAACTTAGTGAAAGTGTCTCCTACTGGGAGAGTTACGGATTTATTATAAGAAGGTATACCTACTTAAATAGATAAAAAAGTATTTCTTGTATTCTGGAATCCACCGATTTATAAAATAGAACTCATTCAAAACTCAAAAATAGATCTTACCTTTAAAAATTCAGGTTTGAAGTGTTCTCCCGCCCCCAAGTCCACTAGGTTCAGGTTGAGCTGCAAGTCCAAGGCTGCTGCCACGAGGAGCACTATGCGGCACGGAGCCGACCCTGGCGTGTAGAACAGGTCTATGGCCATGGTTCACTGCAGATCAAAGTACTTCAATTTGGCACATCCAACATTCACGACGAAATTGAACTAACATTTCAAAAATTTTGATTTTTGGATGACGCGTAGGTAACCTAACTGGAATGTGTGGTCTAAATCATATTGTCTACAGAATTTGTCGGTTCATTAATGAGTAGGTATATTAATAAAAAGTTACACTTACCGAATACAAATTATAACAAAAAATACGTGCTTTCAAAGGCCGTAACTTGCGTGTACTAAGGAATAATCATCAAACAAGTTATCTCGCCGCCGCCGGCCGGCACGAGTGCAGCGACCGTCAACCTTGAATGGGACCGCGATCAACCTTTCATTTCAATACAGCTAAATTAAATATCATAAAAAATTTCCTCTAAGCGTGGGAGTAATATGTATTTGTGGGTACCTCTTTAAATTGACAGCGTTCTGTAAATATTGCGGTACTTTGAATTCATAGATAGTAGTTGAAGAAGTATTGCTAATAGGAATGCAAAATGCTAATAATTTTTAGCACTGCTTATTTTGATTAATCATATTTACATGACAACTGATTTAACCAGCTCCACTAAAAGGGTGGCTTCTTTGATCCGTACGGTAACTAAGGCTAAAAATTCTAACGAGTTTTGCCGTTTTTTTTTTAACGCTACGGTTCAACAAAAACTTTTTTGATCGATGGGTGGAAAGGCTTGAGTGTCATGATGGCCTAGCATGCGCGCCGCGAGAAAACTTGTCGTCGCTGTTAGAGTGAGACAGACTTAGACACTACCATGGTCTTATCACGGTCTCTCATGAGATAAAGTGTCGAGAAAATTTTGTCGCAGTGCGCATGCTAGCCGGGCTGCTGATGGCCTAGCATGCGCGCCGCGAGAAAACTTGTCGTCGCTGTTAGAGTGAGACTGACTTAGACACTACCATAGTCTTATCACGGTCTCTCATGAGATAAAGTGTCCAGAAAATTTTGTCGCAGTGCGCATGCTAGCCGGGATGGACTACGAATCAGCCGGACGAAGACCGAGTATATGGAATGTGACTATGATGGCAATGAAGACATTGGGTGTAATATACAAATTGACAACAAACCACTGCCCAAAGTATCACGATTCACATACCTTGGATCCATGCTCACCACCAACGCGCTTGTAGATGAGGATGTTAGTCACAGAATAAACACCGCTTGGCTCAAATGGAGATCTCTGACCGGTGTGCTTTGCGACCCCCGGATGCCCGTGAGGACCAAAGGCAAAGTCTATAAAACAGTTGTCAGACCGGCACTCATGTATGGATCAGAGTGCTGGACCGCGAAAAAGACTCATGAACAACAACTACATGTTACTGAAATGAAGATGCTGAGATGGGCCGGAGGAGGTCTTGACAAGGTCCGAAACGAATATGTCAGGGGCTCATTCAAAGTCGCACCAATTACTGACAAACTTAAAGAGGCGAGGCTTCGGTGGTATGGACATATAATGAGACGGGACGACAACTATGCCGTGAAGAAGGCGATGAATATCCCAGAAAACCCGAGGGGAAGAGGCAGACCATTTGCCACGTGGTGGTCCAATGTCAATAAGGATCTGAAGAACCTTTTTTTTTCTTTTTGAGAGCGGGAAATGTCCTCGCATTTCCCTGCCACCACGGGGGTGATGGCAGGGGGTATGTGGGACACGAACCCACTAAAACTCCCCCGTGATCCGTCCAACCCCACCTGTGACAACCCAGGACAGAATATCCTGGCACCGCATGACGAGGAGGCCCGACCCCAGATGAACTGGGAACATGGGCAGGAAGAAGAAGAAGCTGCGGATCAACAAACCCACCCTAAGAAAGTCTTGAGAATTTCCATAACGAGAGCTGCCAATACGTATTGAGACGAGCATTTTTCTATAGAAGGTTATAAGTTAGGTAGTAATTTATAGTGGATCTACTTTATATCTCTATATATATGGAATAATGACTAAGAAACGGTGGTGGTGGCCGAGCGGTAGCATGTGCGCTTCGCAATCTGACGGCACCGGGTTCGATCCTCGGCCCTGCACCAATGAGTTATCTAGTAAGTTATATGCAGTTTTCGATGCCATCGCTCCGTGCCTCGGAGAGCACGTTTAAGAACTTCTAAGGCAATCGTTACGGGTAGTCAGATGGTTAGACCAGTTGTCAGATTCTATCAGGAGTCTGACCATGTCTGACTAGTCAGACATGTTCAGACGCCTGATAGAATCGTCAGACATGGTCAGACGCCTGGTTTAACCATCCCTGTTACTGGTCCCTTATGGGTGGCGAGGTCAGATGGCAGTTGCTTGTGTAATTCTGGTAGCTCACCGTTACAGGTTAGATTGGGAGCCGACCCCAATAACAAAATGGGAAAAAGGCAAAGAGGGACAATGACTAAGAAACGCAAAGACAAGACAAACATGCAAGACGTAGGTAGAGCTGTAAAGGTAGTGGCCTAGCAAACAATTTAGGGTCAAGCTGGTAGGTAGATTCTACTAGGTAGATTATTATACAGATTTTAAAGATGTGATAGAATCCACCAAGACGCGTTTTGTTTGGCTAGGTCACAGATCCTATAAAAAAAGTAATAGGATCTGTGGGCTAGGTACCTAGGTAGAAGTATGCGCACATTGGCACTCCAGCCCTCATTTTTTGCAAGAGCTATGTGTCATGTTATTTCATTATTACCTGTTCATCACACGTAAGCTTCGTAAAATATTGTGCAAATCGTTATTATGAGAATTAATTAAATACTTAGGTTATCATAGAATAGGTATAGGTAGGTACCACCGGTGAAGTATTATCTAAAATATGATTTGACAAAATTTTGGTGAGTAGATACTTTAAGTACCTATAAAAGTGTTCCCATATCCAAAGGTGGCCAAACTTTTGAAGTAATCGGTCTACATTATAAAGTAATTAAATACTTTTGTTTGCGTCTACTCTTATTATCTTGTCCGGATTTTTGAGGTTCGTCAAGTAATTAAAAATAACTCAGCCGCAATTAAAAAAATAAAATATAGGTATGCAACCGATAAATTTTCCAATATCTCCTAAACACCTCCCGATAAAACATCGTACACTGTAGGAATTACTTGAATTATAGGTAAGTAAGTAAGTAGGTACCTACTTAGGTACCTACCTAAAACTGAAAATTACTCCCTGGATTCATATGGTTTTTAATTTTACCCTGTGCTTGTGCTATACTTACACGCCAGAACTCTTAATTACTTTAATATTTATGCAATGATAACGAAGTCAGTTTTACCACAAAACAGATAGGTTTCTCTGTTTTGTGGTTTACTAATCATTGAAATAATTAAAAACTTCATGTAGGTACTTACCTACCTGCGATGGTTCATCGCCACTTCTCGCTTGCCTTGTTGGTTGCCTTGCCGCGGGCCAGAGCGCTCGTGGACCAGCGACTGGACTTCGACATCGGGACTCTATTCAAGATTTGCGAACTATTTTGTAAGTTGCTCTCGTTGTGTTAGTAGGTTTATTTATGCAATCTAAGCATACGGCCCTTCTGATGGGAAGAGGTTACCACTCTAGCGTATGGTTAATCTATTTGGTTTAATACTAAACGTGCCACTATTAATGCATTGCTTACCATAAAAGATAGGTAGGTAAGTATAGGTACTAAACTATTAGACCACAAAAAGACGGATTGTTCATGGTGCATGCAGGCAAAAATTATATTCATGGCAATTAATTTTTATGGAATCGGTCTAGTGGGAAAAAAGACTTTCAAAATGCATTATTCAAGAACCATCTAACAGCAGCATAATAATTTTTTTATGTTAAAAATGTATAGAAGTCCTTAAAGTCGAGACATGCGGAAAACCGGAAGATGCATCGCAGCATGTCTCGACTTTAGGGACGGTTGGATGCGGGTTCAAATCCCGTTCATTCGTCCGTCGCGTTCATGTAGGTACCTTCTCATCATCAGGCTGAACACGTCCCACAGCTGGACATAGGCCACCCCACTAGAGCGCCACTTTATTTACGCTGCGTCTTTTGGTTTGTGGACGCCACTCCAAAACCTTTCTTCTCCATCGGTTGTCAGTACCTAGGTGGGCGCTGATAACCGTAGTACTGTAAGTAGGCTACGGTCAGTATGTACCTCAATTCGAACAATCTCGTACTACCAATATCGTTAGACGAAAATACCCATCACAACTAATAGTTACTACTTATACCATTTCTCCACCAGTTCCAAATTTTTGAAAAGAAGCAACCAGACGAAACCTAGCTGAAGTCGGTAGAGGATGCTCTCGAGATTCTGAACACATTCTTGGAGGGCAGCAAGTACGCCGCCGGAGAGAACCTGACCCTCGCAGACCTGTCGCTCGTGGCTTCCGTCTCGGCCATGGAAGCGAGTGGCATAAACCTGAAGCCCTATCCTAATATTGTGAGGTAAGCCCTTTGATCTCTCGGTAGAGAGTAATGTTCCTTGATTTTGACAATGTGAGGTACCTACCTACCTACTTATATCATATAGGTAGCTATTCAGTCTTCACCGCCCCACACTTATTGCTAAAATTTTAAGAACTAACTATATCTATCTATGATGTCTATGATATCTATGATCTAGATAAGTATAGATATACCTGAAGTGTGGTTTACACTTAAAAATCAATCCATGATTGCCTTTACATGAGCATTTTTAAAACATCTACTTGTTATAAAGAAAACATTATTGCTCTTACTGAAAGTAATGATTGTTTCATGTCAAGGCTAGTGGGCCATCACACTATAGTTAGTTTGGTTTTTCCTGTTCTCCCCACTATGGTGACGGTGGGGAGAAAAGGCATTTACTTTTGATTTTTCCTTTTCTCCCCACTGGTAGGACAGAGCTGGTGGGGAGAAAAGGAATGACCCTAATTATATATTTCAATGTTACTTATTATAAATTCAGTTGGCAAATTAAGTACCTACTTATCTACATATAGATTTACTATAGATTTTGGAATTGTGGATTGTGGTTATTCCTAGCTATAGTCTCGTCATGTCAAGGAATAGGTAGGTACTTCAGACTATGTTGGTAATATTGAATTCTTCATAGCATAGAATAGAAAATAATAGAAGAAAGGAAAATAGAATGGAATAGAATAACGTTTATTGCACTAATACACCATAGCAACAAAATACTCTTACATATACAAGGACTTCCGATTATTTATTTTGTACATCAGGCTAGTACGTAAAACAGGTGTTGTTTTTAAAGATAAGTAAATGGGACATGTAGATATATGGGTAAAACTGTATTTTCTCCCTCAGATGGTTTAAAATGGTCGGAGCCACAGTACCAGGATACGAAGAAACCATTAAAAAAAAATGTGGGCATATGTGGAAATGGTCAGAGCTAATATTTAAAACTTAGCTTTATCAAGACCTTAATATCCTTTAATAGTGTTTTTATTAAATTCAAACTCTAAATCAAATAATTTATTGAAAATCCTGTTTTTAGCACTTGTAAGTAAAAATCGCAACGAACGAGGAGATCCGCAGGAGAACTAAAGTGACCGATATAGCTCTTAGAGTTAGTAAGTTGAAGTGGCAATGGAGCCGATGGATGCAGGAGGCGAGCAGCCGCTCAAGGTGGCGTGCTCTGGGGGAGGCCTATGTTCAGCAGTGGACGTCTCCAGGCTGTTAATGATGATGAAGTAAAAATCAGAATACATTAAAAATAATATTATTGTAATGTGTTATGTTTAAGATGAATAAATGACCTCTTCTTTATCTTTATGACCTATTTGAAATTATTTCACCTATCACCCAGTCGCAAAACTTTTTATAGATAGGTACATACTATCTACCTAACTAGGTACCTAAAACAAAGCATCTACCAGCCTCCGATTTCTCGTACGTTTGTCGAAATCGTGTCCATCAAATACTGTACGTTCATTGGGTCTCTCACTGACATAAAATTAAACAACTTAAAAATTAATATTTTTTTATTATCCTCGTAATGTTTAGGTAAAAAATTAAGCATTCAGCCTCAGATTGTTTATAAAATTGCTTCTTTATGTATTCCACATTTTTTTGGTAATCTTTCAGTGGGTAGGTACGCTGGTGTTGCAGTTTAGACCAGCTCGAACCACCTGGCAAATATATATTTCTTATTATTTCATTATAAAGAGTTGTTGGAAATGTTTATTGTGTGGCAACGTCTGCACACTTACATGATTGTATATTAGGTAGGTACTTATATTGTCATAAAAGAAAAAAACGTGTATAACAAAAAACAGGTCAAACGTAAGCAGATCGGGGGAAGTCTTTTTGTATTTTGTAGATAGATAGATAGATCAACTCTTTATTGTACATCGTAAAATAACAAAAATTTACAAATAGAAAAAACTTAATTAACTTATACTAGTACAATAGGCGGTCTTATCGCTTAGAGCGATCTCTTCCAGACAACCTTTGCATAGGAAGGATCAGTACTTAAAGTTATGGGCTTCGGTGTACAGGTAAATCAAAACAACATAAAAATAAATAACAGAATGATACATGGAAACAAAAGTTTTATTCTAATTAGAAAATAATGCAAAAAAAAATTGTACCTACGTATAGAATATGAAATCGAATGTCTTTGGTTGTATTGTACGGTTTGTATCTATGACTGGTTTGGCCGCTTGTCCACCGCACCGTCATACTATGGTTGCACGTCCACTGCATGCCCGGCACCCGGCGTCCGTAACGTCACATTTTCACGTCGCCAAGAGCTCCACGGATTTGAATAAAACTTTGAATGGAGATAGCTCGGCAGGCCGTAGTATAGCTACCTGTCAGAGTGCTCCGACACAGTAGCCGGGCCCGCTGGGCGGCTGCGCGCGCAGCCCGCGGCGGTTCATGCGGCACGCGTGCTCCGCGAGCCGCGCGTGCGTCAGCTCGCAGGCGCGCGTGCTGCTCGCGGGGCTCCACAGCTTCTCCGCCACCGCGCTAGCTCGCGGCCACACTCTGGCAACATACATCATACAGGTATAGGACGACAACGTACAATTACAAGATACTCCCTAAAACATAACCCCTCCTTGGCAGTCGGGTAAAAAGGACGCTGTATGAGTATAGGAAGAGCACAACTTTGAAAATGGACAATTTAAGATGTGGCCCTAGTTGACCAGAGGATAAATACCTAATAAATAATGTTTTCATCCCATCTGTTCGAAAAGAGGCGAAGTTCCTCGATAAGTGCGCTTAAAATGGATCACTTAGGCCCACTTTATAACAGTGATAAAATGACTGTTCTCATAGAGGGGGATGAACCGCAGAGTAAGAGCAAAACCACACACGGTACCGAAATTATTTAAGATCGAGCGACGTATGTATACTTTGAACCCCTCGCAAATCCGTCGCTTCGCACTGGATTCAAGCAATCACTCTCACCCTAAGTACATTAGTACATTATTTTGGTTCCTTGTGTTGTGACACAATCTCCCATTTAATCCACATTGAGCTAATGGAGGAAATAATCCGCTTCTTATAGCATCGTGTGGCTGCGACATATAAGTTACTATACGACTTTTTTCACGTAAATGACTACGTTGTACTACACCTGTGCTATTAAGTAGTATTAAGGAACTAAACAACCGATGGGGACGAAATGTGCTCGAGTGGCGACCACGAACCGGAAGACGTAGCGTAGGCCAGCCCCCACTAGGTGGACCGACGATTTGGTCAGAACCGCAGGCAGCCAATGAATGCAGAAGGCGAGCAGCCGCTCAATGTGGCCCTTTGAGGGCCCCCCCTGCTGAACATAGGCCCTTTGAGGCCTATGTTCAGCAGTGGACATCGTGACTACGTTGTACTATTACACTTATTAAGTTTGCCAAGGTTACATCAATCGTCTAGGTAGGTACCACCGCTTTGCCAGTTATTCTGCCGCCAAGCAGTAGTGTGCAAGCACTGCTGTGTTCCGGTTTGAAGGGCATTGTAGCTAGTGAAATTACTGGGCAAATGAGACTTTATGATCTGATCACACAGTCTAGTAATCTGGTTACTGGACTGGGTGATGTCTCAGGATGACGTGCGCAGTGCAGTGTCATGCGAAACTTTATTGTTTTAAAGTTCCGGGTGACACTGCAACTGTTATGGGCGGCCGTGTCACTTAACATCAGGTGAACGACTAGCTCGTCACGTCATTCAATCACATAAAAAAAAAAAAAAAAAAAAATCAAACCACACTCGACCATAAGCTTGCAATGGACATGGACTATGGATTGGGGTCTATAAATAGGTACTCTTTTTCTATGAAAGAAAGCCCAAAGCAAGTGGCACGTGATGATTACGGCGACAAAGTATCAACATTTTACTCAGAGATTAGTACGGAAGGAACTACAGTCCCTTGATGTGCGAAAGTCGAGTGGGCCAGATGGCATTCCGGCTATCGTTCTAAAAACTTGTGCGCCCGAGTTGTCCTCTGTATTTTCGCAACTTTTCTCCCTATCTTTTACCTCCAGCAGAGTACTGTCTTCGTGGAAGGTAGCCTTTGTCCACCCAATCCCCAAAAAGTGTGATCGAAGTGACCCATCAAATTATAGGCCCTCTTGCTCTCTAAGGTGATGGAAATAGTGATCAACACTCAGCTCCTGAGATACTTAGGGGATCATCAGCTGATCAACGATCGTCAGTATGGCTTCCGTTATGGCAGGTCAGCGGGTGATCTTTTGGTTTACCTTACACACCGATGGGCAGAGGCTATTGAGAGCAAAGGCGAAGCTTTAGCCGTAAGCCTTGATATCGCAAAGGCGTTTGATCGGGTCTGCCATAAGGCACTTCTTGCGAAGCTACCACCTTACGGACTCCCGAGGGGCTGTGCAAGTGGATTGCCAATTTCTTGTCTGGTCAGAGCATTGAAGCCGTTGTAAATGGCTCTAGCTCCAAGACCATTGCAATTAATGCTGGCGTACCACAAGGCTCTATCTTATCTCCGACTCATCCTGCACAGTGCACATCAATGATCTGTTGCAAATCAGCAATATTCATTGTTATACGGATGACAGTACTGGTGATACTCAGTATACAGGCTGCACAAATGCTCATCGTCAAGAGGTGAAGGAGAGTAGAAGAGGACTTGTGTCGGCGATGGAGTGCTCCTTAGAGCAGGTCTCGGAGTGGACCTTTGAGGCGGCAACATTGCTGGCACGGTTCCCACCTTTAGACATCCTGTCTGAGATGGATGCGAGGGTGTACGACCAACTTCATGGTCTAGAAGAAGAGGCGGTACCAGCCAATACGGTGGATATTCGGCGGCGGGAGCACCAACATGCTCTACGACAGTGGCGGCAGCGGCTCCAAGAGCCTCGGTACACGCGCCAGCGGATTGTTGGTGCTATCCTGCCGGTCTTTGAAGCCTGGCAGAGGCGGAAGAAGAGGATGACGGTGACGTTCCGACTGACTCAGGTGCTCACTGGGCATGGTTGTTTCGGTGAGTACCTGAACAGGATCGGAAGGGAAGCAACACCCCGATGTCACCATTGTGGGAGTGGTCAGGATTCCGCACAGCACACGCTCGAGGAGTGCCCAGCGTGGAGCTCAGAACGGCGGATCCTGGCAAACAAAATCGGACGAGACCTTTCTCTGCCGAGCGTAGTGGCGGCTATGCTTGCAGATGAAAGCACGTGGCAGGAGGTTGTCTCTTTTTGTGAGATCATAATGATCCAAAAAGAGACCGCGGAGCGAGATCGGG
The DNA here is from genome assembly GCA_910589525.2 of Ennomos quercinarius. Taxonomy (NCBI): domain Eukaryota; kingdom Metazoa; phylum Arthropoda; class Insecta; order Lepidoptera; family Geometridae; genus Ennomos; species Ennomos quercinarius. The sequence continues at coordinate 1,708,979 of OU342496.1, forward strand.
AAAGGGCCGATCCCGCTCGGAGAAGACGACGCCGGGGTGCTGGAAACAGCCACCCCGTGCCGTCTGCCCCATGAAGGGGCTGCTTTTGTTCCCTTACTTAGAAGGGGACCTTTCGACTCATGGGTTATTGGAATGGGGACTCCAACGATCCTTTCAAATGAGTCCAGGAAGGTCAGTGACGCATGTGGCGTGCGTCAGCGTTAGCGCCGTGAGGCTTCGTAGGTGACAGCCCATCAGTTACCTACGGGATGTGCTATGACAAGTGCGAGGAGGGCACCGGTGCGTTCCGTAGGAGATCCCGGAGCCCTCTGCCATGCACCGAGGAAGGCCACCGGGGGGGTTTTAGTGAGTGGAAATCTCACATAACCCGGCTTCAGCCCCATTGCAGTCGGGTATCTTTAAAAGATTTCCCCCTCGTCAACAAAAAAAAAAAAAAAAAAAAGGTCTCGGAATGGAGACGATTAAATCTCGTCGAATTTAACCCCACCAAGACACAAGTCTGCGCATTTTTAGCCAAGAAAACCCATTTGCTGTTGCTCCACAGTTTCACGGCATTCCTCTTACCACCTCAGCAAGCCTTGGGATTTTAGGAGTCGACATCTCTAGCGAGGTCCAGTTTAGGAGTTATCTGGAGAGTAAGCTTGGTCTTGCCTCCAAAAAGCTAGGTAAGCTCAACCGTGCCAAGCGGTACTTCACGTCGGGCCAACGGCTTGTGCTTTATAAAGCACAAGTTAGGCCCCCACATGGAGTACTGTTCCCATACCTTTGGAACGGTGCACCAAAGTACCAGCTCCAGCCTCTTGACTCCTTACACCGACAAGCCGTTAGATTCACCGACGATCCCGAGCGCACTAAAAACTTAGAACCACTAAGCTTACGCCGAGACATCGGTTCACTTAGTGTTTTCTACATAATATACCACGGGGAATGCTCTGAGAAACTGTTCAACCTGCATCGCGGTTTTATCATCGAATCTGCTCGTCACCGCCAGAAGGCTCATCCACACCTTGTTGACACATGGAAATCGCTGAGGTTTTTCCGCCGAGTTACAATATGGGGCACTTCAAAAGGCGGGTAAAAAAGAGTCTTAAAGGGTAGGCAACGCATCGGTAGCGCCCCTGGTGCTACAGGTGTCGATAAGCGACGGTAACTGCTTCCCATCAGGCGGGCCGTGAGCTTGTTTGTCTATCCATGTTATAAAAAATAACTAAAAAAAACATTTACTATTCAAAATGAAAGAAAAGTAAGACAGCAAGTATTGGTACTCCTCGATATACCTGCTCATAAAATTGTTATCATCGACATCCTCCGCCCACATGCAAGCTTCTCCTCCGACGACGTTGTTTATGTCGACACCCTCAAGGAAGTGCGGTATATACCGCTCCAGCATCTGTCTCGGGTCCGCCGCGTAGTACTTCTCCCAGTCAGCTCCAGACCCCACGTGGTCAAGGTACCACGCGGATGAGTAGAGGACCTTGTAACCAGATGACAGGATCTGTAAGAGATTACGTTTCAGACTTCATAATTTTCCCCCGCTAGTGGGACAAAGCTGGTGGGGAGAAGGGAACAAACCTCATATACATAGTTTAAATTTTTTTTAAACTAACAATAACATTTTAACATGTAATTGTCACATTGAAATACGTTTTAATTGAGTGCCGTGAAGCAGGATGTGGCGTCATTTAAATATATTTGTATGAGAGAAAAATAACCGTTAAAATTATAGAACATAAGTCAGTTAATGCACGTTGAAAACAAGTACTGAAGGTGTGTTTACTTACATCAATCATTTCATTAATATCGCCTCCTTTCCAAACATGAATCAATGTATCGTTTGACAAAGGTACACGTTCATCAAATACTTCCTGAAATGAGAAAATAAAGTTTTTACTACTTAATTTTATTTAATCTCAAAAACCTTAGTTCAAATGAGTTCAAAAACAACATCAACGAGTGCGACCATATCCCGAAATCCATAACTGCGGATGGTCCCCTACTTTTTAAGTCACGAAAGCTAAGGGAACTTACTTGCCAAACAACCGGTTGATACTTTTTCCCCAGCAGTGGGATGACCTTCTCCATGAACAAAGCGTGCAGCTTGCTAGCTGACGTCATGCCGTGGGCTCTCATGTACTCTTGTAATTCCGGGTTCGATTCCCTGGAAGAATAATTCTTTTCAGCTTCTGGACTACATTTTCCGTAACAAAGGATGTAGTTACCTATATTGCAAGAAAGATCAAAGAAATATGATCAGTGATACTTCTTTGATCTTCCATCTTCAATCTTCATCAAACCACGACAAACTTTCATGGTGCCGCTGTTATTTAATTGATTTTTTTAAATCAGTTCATTTACTTAAATGGCAAAAGAAATGAGGAGCATGTTCAAATCAAATCAAATCAAATCTAATACTTTATTCGCTCGAATATGGGTACAATAGTTGTCATGTTGCATGTTTGATGACCTCTTATTTCTCTCGAGAGCAGTTAGGTACAATCTGTAGGTACTGCAATATAGTTATATAACGCTTAAGTTTCAAAGGTTTTAAAGATTTTACACATCGGGATCAGAACAAAAACGCATGAAGAGATGACGATGATGATGATTATGAAGAAAATTCCTTACCAACAAGCCAAGTCAACTTCATCACCTCCAATATGAAGGTACTTGTCCGGGAACCATTCATTGATCTCAGTGAACAGATCCTGTAGGAACTTGTAGGTGGCATTGTTGATCGGATTCATAGGACCCAGGCCGGTGGCGACTCCACCTTCATAGCATTTCGTGAGGATTTCAGGGTAGGCTTGGCCCCAGGACCGGGTATGACCTAAAAACATTCAAAAGCTAAATTCTCTACGCGTCTAGTATACGTAATAGTAGGTTTTAAAGGCTCTGTGCCCATTTAAAAACTTGGAACTCTTATAGCATACTTTGTTGTCAGTCTGTTTATCTATCAGGGCACTTTTTCTCAGCAATAGCTGAAGTATTCAACTGAACTTGATGACAATGTACTTGAATATACCATAGCTAAATTAGCTCTTAAAATAGCGAAGCACAGCGCTGCGTCAGCTGTTCCGGTAATTCTGGGCTTTTTATAGACACCTCCAACAGACAATATCCATCGACGAAATAATTATTGTCCATGTTGTAGATTTTGAAGGACCTTTGACACCTTTCTTGGAGGATTGCACCTACCTTCTTAACTACTTTGCAGCTCATTCAAAGAGAAATTAATATAGCCGGGGGATAGCTAGTCCCGACGTGGTTTCATTAGGCCGTGTCAGATTGGCAGTGATCTTGAGTGAGCACTGTTGAATGAACATGTCAGCACTCCTGATCCTGTCGGTAACCTGCGCAAGCAACGTAGGATATAGTGGAGAGATCCACCTTCCATATGCACCATAGACGACGGGCGAGTCTATGAACCCGATAAGCGATAAAAGTTTTTGTTACCAGTCCGTATATCCACACTAGGGAGGGGTTTTGTAGGAGAAATAGTGATGCTGCTAGTTACCTGGAACGTCAAACTCTGGAATAACTCTGATCCCTCTATCCTTGGCGTAGTTGATGATCAGTTGGATGTTCTCTTTCGTGTAAACCATAGAGCTGTGATACGCTCCGAGCCGGCTGTCGAGCAAATTTTTGAGTAAGAAAATCAAATACGTTTAGGTATAGATAGCCTTATCACCTCATCAGTAATTGGAATACGAGCATTACAAAATAATCCAACAACTAAAATTCAAAATGAACGCAAGCCTCATTATTTATAAGTACATCATCTTCATGAGCTCGATGTAATATACCTACGTCCACTGCTGAACGTCGCCTCTCTTAGCTTCGGTGACGCTGCAGAGAGAGAAGAGAGGTGAAGCCAGTATACTAGAGATAGACCAAAAGACTAAACAACTTCAGCTCTCCGCAACCAATGCTTTCACGAAGCCAGCTATTTATCTGGCTGCAGTAAAACTACGCACCCGTCTTCACTCAACTTGTCTATCCCAGTGGTTTCACGTACCTCAAATCAGGGAACTTCTCACTTTGGTACGGAAAACTCTGGTCGTCAACGATATGCCAGTGGAGGACGTTCATCTTGTTCATGGCTATTGCATCCAGAGTTTTTGTTATAGTGGACAGGGAAATATAATGCCTGGACGTGTCTATCAGCAATCCTCGGTGAAGATACCGTGGGGCGTCTTGGATGATTGTTTTGTTTATAAATATATTCTGGAATTTTAAAATGCGGCTTTAAACTACTAAATTAATAGTAGGTGGTATTTTAAAACATATTCAGACTTAAATACCCAATAATAAAGCTTCATCATCAGGCTACTCTTGTATTATTTATTTTGTGCTGTTACGTTACTTCACTGACACTCAGATCATCTCTCAGAAAAGATTACTTATATATAAGTAGATATTACATGCGTAAGTAATCTACTAGATACCACATCTACGCTGGCTTCTGGTGGGTAAATAACCGGCCGGACTCGCGCACAAAGGGTTCGTACCGTTATCTATCCTGCCATCTAGTGTTGAGTAGCAGTACTGTTTAAAGCAGCGCCATCTATGACTCGTCTAGTAAACGAGCAAAAAATCACGTTTGTTGTATGGGAGCCCCCTTAAATATTTATTTTTATGTTTTTTAGTATTTGGTGTCATAGCGGCAACAAAAATACATCATCTGTGAAAATTTCAACTGTCTAACTATCATGGTTCATGAGATACAACCTGGTCACAGACAGACAGACAGCGGAGTCTTAGTAATAGGGTCCGTTGTACCCTTTGGGTACGGAACCCTGAAAATGAGGGTATAACTAGTCAATATTTTGACCATCTAAAGTAAAATAAACCTTACAGTTTGGTCATTTGAATAGTATAACAAATGCGTCCACGTCTCCAAGCCTCGAAGTATCCCCCATATCGAAGAGCTCTTCAGTTGCGACACCGATGCCACTGTCAGATTATCTGGAGAGATAAATACATACCTATACCACTTCAGTGATACCTACACACTCACAGTACCTACACTTGCACAATCCCAATCGAAACCAGTGCAGTCCCTGCAGACCACAGATAACCCCCAATAGATACCGCATTACGGGATTTTTGTTCGGATCCTAGCTCACCAAAACTGGCGGAAGGCGCGGGTTGCGGGGACTGGAGCCAATGCGCTATTATTGGCTGTTTCAAGTGACGCCCTAATAATGAACTCTAATAATTGGTCGAAACCAAGGCCGTGCTGCGAAGCGGCAATTTATATAGACCCATTTACGCCAATGCGTGGTGCGTGGTCGTCGCCTTTCATGCGGTATCTATTGGGGGTTATCTGTGCTGCAGACACAATAGGTAGGTAAATCTATTAACATTACATACCAACACATTAGATAGATATGGATAGATCTTAAGATATACCTACAAATCCTACAACAGGCTGGTTGCCGGCTATTAAAATATTAACAAGTAAATATTATTTTCATAAAGTAGGTTAAAAATTAAGAATTGCAATAATTGAACAAATAAGTAAAATCAGTATAAATAATTCACGGAGTAATAAGCTTTCAAAGTTTCTGCAGGGGGCATCGCCTATGTCCCTTTCTCACAAAACAGAAAACACACGTTGTGACGTCACATGCCAAAAACAGAATGTATTCTGTAATGAGGTACTATAAAGGACTAAGAACTGAAACACTGCATGTTTGAGCTGTCTCTTTCTATTCCTGTATTTTAAAATGCTTGTTACTTTGGTGAATTTTTGTTTTCACGACTGTTTATTTTTTCTTTAAAAAACATAATACGTAATATATACATGGCTTCTTGACCTGTAGCTACATAAGGCTAGTTGCCTGAATATTGAGGAATAATATTAATTTACGCTATAAAAAATAGAAGGCAACTAGCCTTATGTACAGGTCAAGAAGCCACGTAGATAAAAGTGTGATAAAAATGTGTAAAATCCATTCAATGCTGTTTACTGTTTATGTCATTAACTTTCTAGATTATTTAATGTAAGTAGCTCTGTCATCACGGCTGATCACGGGTGTAATTAAATAACTATTTATGTATTAAAACTCATACTTATCACAAGTTAGTCAGTACGCTATTGACTGCTAGGTATATTAACCTGAAACATGGGCCCTTTTGCAGTGAAATAATTACATAATATACTTACCTATTCATAAAAGCTCAGCTAAAAAAATACGTTACATTTGAGAGATCACTTAACTTAAAATTATTTAAAGTTTAAGTAAGTACTTATATACTTATTTGCAACAAACTGCGTTCCGTTATCTCAGAGTGGTAAAGGCCAGTTAACTATATATCTGTTTTGTGTAAAGGCCCAGTGTATTTTTCCAGAAACAATGACAATAATGCATGTACATATAATGTAATTTATTGCAGAAGTATTATAAAATAGGTACCTACAGGAAAACACACGCCTCCAACATCGCTAAATCATACAGCAGGTTTTTCAACCCTTTAGGTTTATTATCATCATCATCATCAACTGCCTGAAGACGTCCACTGCTGAACAGTCCTCCCCCAGAGAGCGCCACTTTGAGCGGCTGCTCGCCTCCTGCATCGGCTCCCCGCGACTGTCACCAGATCGACGGTCCACCTAATGGGGGGCCGGCCTACGCTGCGCCTTCGTGGTCGTCACTCGAGAACCTTTTTTCCCATCGGTTGTCAGTTCTGGAGCGATGTGGCCTGCCCGTTGCCATTTCAAGAGTTCACTAGGTGGACCGATGAACTGGTGAAAACCGCGGGGAGCCGATGGATGCAGGATGCGAGCAGCCGCTCAAAGTGGCGCGTTCTGGAGGAGGCTCTCGTAATAAAAGGGTGAATCTTCCAGTCACACGTACGGTACCTACACATATGCACGTAGAATACGTCCATGACCTACAGGTGTTTCCCTTGTGCGGATAAGTAGGTACCTATGTACCTATTGTGCCATGACTAAATTGTCCACAGATACCTATAGAAACAGGGTTGTCAAAAGACCAATTGACCCACCACTCGGCTTTGTACCCCAATTTGCTAACAATGAGACATTGATGCGTTCCGTTATGTAGTAGTTTCGAATATAATAGGTACTTACAGCTCTCATCCATTCCGAAGTACGGTAACGTCTCGCAAGGAGCGGTTAAGTCAACTTGGAGCTCTTGAACGTATCCTGCGAGATTGTCGTCAACTTGTGTGGTGTTCGAGTCCCGACGGCGCCGGCGCATGCGACTGGCGGAGCGCCTGACGATACGCTGTGCATCGCGACCGAGGAACGAGTACCGTTCCAATGCTTTAGTTAGGATGTCGCATGTTTCAGCTGTCACCTGTAAATTAATTGTCATGCTTTAAATATTTTTACTCCCAAGGTGTTGAGGTTTTAGTTTATAAAATTCATCGTATTTTTTGTATGAAGTTGCGCTGAACTTTCGCTTTAGCCGCGGAACTTCATAAAAAATATTGCGCGGGATCCCACGCGGTAACTACCGCTAGCCATAGTAGCGAATAACGCGCCGGCTTGAATAGGGTTTTATTTAGTTATTTTTCTACCTTAGTAGGTATAGGTAGCATGAAAATGACAACATTTAAGGCAGCTACTTATTAATAAAGTGGCTGAGTGGACGTTAGGACTAGTCCTGTCTATCATAAGCACACAAAGTAACAAGTTAAGTTAATTTAAGAAAATAGTGTTTTAAAATAAAGTATTCAACATCTGTTAGCACAGGGTGGAAATGAAAGCTAATAATATCCCGTTTATCCAGGTTTTCGGGATACAATCATATTTTTTCAGATCGTGCTTAGTTATGAATGAAGAAAAGTATCGTTGTACTAATTCATAATAATTTAGTTTTGTTAAAAGAAAATATTATCTACCTAACTTTTAAAACTATAGTAGGTATTTCATCATCATCATCATCAACCTGAAGACGTCCGCTGCTGAAAATAGACCTCTCCCACAGAGCGCCACTTTGAGCGGCTGCTTGCCTCCTGTATCCATCGGCTCCCCATTGTTTTCACCAGATCGTCGGTCCACCGAGTGGGGTGCCGGCCTACGCTGCGTCTTTCGGTTCGCGGTCGTCGCTCGAGAACCTTTCCCATCGGTAGTCAGTTCTACGAGCGATGTGGCCTGCCCATTGCGATTTCAATTTACTAATTTTAAGAGCTATATCGGTCACTTTAGTTCTCCTGCCGATCTCCTCGTTTCGGATCTTATCTCACAGGCTCTCTCTCAAGTAGGTGTTTACATATCAAAAAACGAAGTACTTATCTAATATAAATTTAATAAAAAATGTAAAAACTTGCCGTAAAATTAAATGTCTCCGATCTGAACTTGTAGTAGACATCTTCAGAAGCTTGGTACTTCGGCTTCGGCCAGACGCTTCCTTTGGTCGGAGGGTGTCGCGGGCCGAACAGATCACCGGCCGCCACACTCGCGGCCCACGCTACTAACAACACGACACAGTACCGCAGCATGTCGCCGCCGAACCTCAAGTAACCGTTCCCTCCACTAACCAATTTATACCAACTTATAATCACGGCAATCGCCAGTGCGCCTCAGATAACGCCGCCGTTTCTTGTAATAAATCGAAATTGCTGTACTGGCGAGCCGCGGCCGGCACATGTTGTATGAAAATCCATCCGTCGTGACATGGCTACCAAAGAGGTAACCCGACGGGGGGGGGGGGGGGGGGGGGGGGGGGGGGGGGCAGCGAGCAGGCAGTTATAATTATGATTTCATACTGTGAAATCTATTAATTACGACTTCGCCTTTTAACGACGTAGACGCAACCTAAAGATAAGTTTTATTTCATACAGTTTAATAAATGAACAAAAACTCGAAAATATACTGATATGTATGATGATGATAGATATGTTTTAGTATTAAAATTATCACGAGTGTGATTAATTTTAAATTAGACTAAATACTCGTTTGGGTATTAATAACATAATTTATGATTCTATTGCATTGTTACATACATAAATATATATTGTATACCTACAATAATGTATTATGTTATTCATATCGCATTATGTATTTGAAGTGGACATTACTAAATCCACTACGGAGATCCAGTCACGGAACTAGTGGGAATAACATTTCGCAAAAGCACCGTTGACGTGACTATTGAGAAAGTCTCAATAGTTCCGTTACGGAGCTACTTTCACGGAACATCTGGGAATAAACGAAACATATTCGCATATCGGCAGTTAATATTATTATGTAGACATATTAATATTAGTTGTTGAAAGTCCTATCCCCGTGTGGTCCCGGTTACGAATAGGACCACCCCATCTCTTCCCGTGGGTGCCGTAGAAGGCGGCTAAGGGAATATCCAGGGAATGGGTCGCAGCGTTCCCCTCGGTCTTGGTGGCAATCAATCTTCACTTACTGCGATCACCAAGCCGCCTGCCAAGCGTGGTGATTATGGCAAACCCCCCCCCCCCCCCTAATGACAAGCACAAATAAAAACGGCCCCCAGTCCCCGGCAGCTCTGCTATCCCGTGGCTACGGTAGCGGCCACGGTAACGGCAGGGCAAGGGATGCTAAGAATCCCCGGCAGACGCCCGGCTACCAACCACAACGACGACCCCTGGCCCTGGCAACACCTAACGTGCGCACACTGAAGGCTGACGAAAGGATGGTTGAGTTAGAGGCGGAGATGGGTAAGTTACGCTGGGATGTAATGGGATTATCAGAAGTCCGAAGACAGGGACAGGACACGATAATCCTAAATTCCGGTAACTTATTCTTCTACCGGGAGGGAGGCCAACTCTCCCAAGGGGGGTGTCGGGTTTCTCGTCCGCAAGTCTCTCGTCAACAACGTGGTCAAAGTCGACAGTGTGTCGGCCAGGGTAGCGTACCTGGTACTCCGAATAACCAAACGGTATTCGTTGAAGGTTATACAGGTATACGCGCCCACGTCGGCACACTCAAGACGATGAAGTAGAAGCTATGTATGAGGACATATCCGAAGCCATGCATACTTCCGAAACATACTTCACCGTTGTGATGGGAGACTTCAATGCGAAGTTGGGCACAAGGAATAGCGATGAGCTGAGAGTGGGGCCATTTGGATACGGGCAGCGGAACCCTCGAGGACAGAGGCTGGCTGACTTCATGGAGAAGGAGGAACTCTTTATGATGAACTCCTTCTACGAGAAGCGGCCATCCAGGAAGTGGACGTGGATAAGTCCCGACGGTTCCACTAAAAATGAGATAGACTTCATCATGACGACCAAGAAGCACATATTCGATGATGTCTCTGTGATCAGCAAGGTGAAAACCGGTAGCGATCACCGTATTGTTAGAGGCACATTGAATATCAATGTTAAGCTCGAAAGGTCACGTCTGGTGAAGTCTACGTTCCGTTCAAATCCTGTCCAAATCCAAAACTCCGAAGGCTTTCAGCTGGAACTCCAAAATCGCTTCCAGTGCCTAGCCGACTGTAACACAGTGGACGAGCTAAACGACGGGTTGGTGGAAACTGTCCAAGCTGTTGGATCGAAATTCTTTAAGACCCAACGCCGAAAGAAGACTCAAAAGCTCTCAGAAAAAACTCTTGAGCTAATGGCCGACCGGAGCGAAATGAGGCTGCAGTCTTCAGTTGATATGTCAGCCTACGGTGAACTCAATAGACGAATCTGGAGTTCCTTGCGACACGACTTGCGTGCTCTTGGTACTTCACGTATTGAGGCCGCAATTGAGCGGAACCAAGGCTCTAAAGTGTTCGCAAAGGATTCGTCTATTGGGCAACACCAAATGACAAAACTGAAGACCGAAAATGGTAGCGTCATTTCAGCCAAGTCTGAGATTCTGAGAGAGATCGAGAACTTCTATGGACAGTTATACACCTCGACACGTAAGCCCGCTACTAACACAGCTCAGGACATCAGACCCAAGTTAGTCCGACACTATACCGAAGATATCCCGGACGTCAGCCTGTACGAGATTAGAATGGCCCTCAAACAGCTTAAAAACAACAAGGCACCAGGTGAAGATGGAATTACGACCGAGCTTCTGAGAGCGGGTGGTAGACCGGTACTTTTAGTCCTCCAGAAGCTATATAATTCTGTCATCCTTGAAGGTACAACGCCAGAGGCATGGCACAAGAGCGTGGTGGTGCTCTTCTTCAAAAAAGGCGATAACACCTTATTGAAGAACTATAGGCCCATCTCGCTCTTGAGTCATGTGTATAAGCTGTTTTCGAGAGTCATTACGAATCGTTTCGCACGCAGGTTTGATGAATTCCAGCCTCCCGAACAAGCCGGTTTCCGAAAAGGCTTTAGCACCATAGACCACATTCATACGCTGCGCCAGATTATACAGAAGACCGAAGAATATAATCGGCCGTTGTGCCTAGCGTTTGTGGACTATGAGAAAGCCTTCGATTCAATCGAGACTTGGGCGGTGCTGCAGTCCTTGCAGCGATGCCAAATTGACTATAGGTATATCGAAGTTTTGAAGTGTTTGTACAGTAAGGCCACTATGTCAGTCCGACTACAGGACCAGAGTACGGAACAAATTCCATTGCAGAGGCGTGAGACAGGGAGACGTTATTTCTCCGAAACTATTCACAAACGCATTGGAGGATGTTTTCAAGCTCTTGGAGTGGAAAAGATCTGGCATCAACATAAATGGCGAGTACATCACTAACCTTCGTTTTGCCGATGATATAGTCATAACGGCGGAATCGCTCGAGGACCTTAGCACCATGCTCAACGACCTCAGTAGAGTCTCCCAGCAGGTTGGTCTTAAGATGAATATGGACAAGACAAAGATCATGTCTAATGCTCATGTTCCACCTATACCGGTAATTGTTGGGAACGATACTCTCGAAGTTGTCGACAAGTATGTCTACCTAGGACAGATTGTCCAATTAGGTAGGTCCAACTTCGACAAAGAGGTGGCGCGAGGAATCCAACTCGGCTGGGCAGCGTTTGGCAAGCTTCGTCCTATCTTTTCGTCCAAAATACCGCAGAGCCTGAAAACGAAAGTTTTCAATCAGTGTGTGTTGTCAGTGATGACTTATGGAACTGAGACATGGTCTCTTACTGTTGGCCTCATTAGTAAGCTCAAAGTCGCGCAGCGAGCTATGGAGCGAGCTATGCTCGGTGTTTCCCTGCGAGATAAGCTCCGGAATGAGGAGATCCGCAGGAGAACTAAAGTGACCGATATAGCTCTTAGAGTTAGTAAGTTGAAGTGGCAATGGGCAGGCCACATCGCTCGTAGAACTGACAACCGATGGGGAAGAAAGGTTCTCGAGTGGCGACCACGAACCGGAAGACGCAGCGTAGGCCGGCCCCCCACTCGGTGGACCGACGACCTGGTGAAAGCCGCGGGGAGCCGATGGATGCAGGAGGCGAGCAGCCGCTCAAGGTGGCGTGCTCTGGGGGAGGCCTATGTTCAACAGTGGACGTCTTCAGGCTGTTAATGATGATGATGATGATGAAAATCCTATTACCATACATACCTATAAAGTTCCGATAATAATGAATGAGGGGGAAAGTGTTTGTCTCACTGACCGTGTTTAATTTAACACTGATAAACTCAAATGTTTATTTGATCAGCGCCGATAGCAATAAGATAAATCATGTCTTTATAAAAGCCACACAAGCATTACTATAAACAATGATAAGAAGCCCCAGGCTCCACACAACACAATGTAAAGAAAAACACAAGTACCTAACTTAACCACATTATATTTATGATTCTATAATTATTTAGAGTTGCTTTTCACTTTTTATTGCCTGTGGTTCAGTTTTAATATTGCAGGAATATAGCTAATTTAATTATTATTAATAACCTGCAGCCACGAGGAAGATTTTAAAACGATCACGCTCTTTTTTAAATAGACCACAGAACATAAAAAACACTCACTTCAAAATAAAATTCCAAGGAATTTACATTATATTTTATTTATTATCTTTGTCTTTAATAAAGTAATTACAGATAGGCACTAAAAAAATAACCATGCATATTTTAAGACCATAATACAATAACATATTTTCTTAGATACAACGAACACCGCATTCTCAATCTGTTTCTGAACGGCCTCAAGCCACCAGAGGTCGCTGTAGGCCTTCGAACCGTAAAAACATAGATAAAAAATGGCACAGGGCCAAGAACATTTATTGACCGCACGTGAGTATTGTCACAGAGTAGAAAATAGCGGAGATAACAGTCAGTAACTGAATTCCACTGGCTTATTAGAGTTGTGACTCAACAGGTGAAAAGACACACAGGCTAATATAACATTAAATGCAACATATTTGAACTGTATTGAGCGTCTATATCACTATGAATAGATTTCGTCACTTTCGCGCTATCCGAACGGAGTGGATGTCGTAACAGTCATGTTAAATACGCGCCGATGGACATTATTCCAATATAACTACGTTCGATATTCGTAACGCACAGCGATATAGCTCCATAAAGTAATAACAAAGCTCTGCTTTGCATCTCGCTCACACAATTGGTGCGTTGCATTCGAACTAAACCAAATGTGAACTACTGGGATTGTCTATGGTCGCAACGCTAAGCTGCACTGTGTTAAGAAAACAGTAGCATGCGTTCAAATAAAGAATGTGGAATCACCACTGCATACCCGTTTATTCCCCACCTGTGGTTACTCTCACGTGGTCAGTAACGGCACTGAATCGTCGAGTTTCCATGAGACAGCGATACCAAACGCCAACATTACGCGAAACAATAAAAGCTATAATAGAAATGTACATGTGTCGCCATGTCCACTGAAGGCACATAATATCGGTAATAAAGAAACGGTTCCATTTAAAAAAGCTATCTCGTACTTAAAAATCTAACCGCTAGTGTAGTACAAAACAACGATTCTTGTGAAGCTGCGACCTGTGTGCTATGAACAATTTAACAGTGCTACAATGTAGCAGACATTATTGCTCCATACGCGAACGTATTATACACAGAACGAACGTGTAACAAAAATTTCATTGTACAACTAAAACGGACCACCAGTTCAACTTGCTATATAATTATTTTTAATTCACTAAATAAATAGATATAATAATATGAATTATCTACTAATTTCAAATAAAGAGGTTACCACCTAAATAAAACTGTTATATCCAGGTATAGTTTACACAGGCATGTGTAATCACTAGGAGCGCCAAAAGAGTTAAGGGTGCTTTCACTATAAACAAAAGCATTTATCCTAACATGTGTTTGTATTTAGTTGTCTCCTCACAATACGAGTTATTATTAGTTAGGATTCATTTCGTTCGGACACTAAATATTATATCAATAATAATTACACAAAGCTATCTACATGAGCCACACGTAACCGCTTTTGATTTGTGTTGCCAGGCGAAAATACTTAAAAATGCCAGTAAACAATAAATAATTTAACGAATACTGGCCGTTTACTAAAAAATAAAGAATAGGAGTACGCCAATTATTGAAAGGATTGGCCGTTGTTGTGTTTTTATTTTTGAAATATTTACCGAGAGCGCTTTATGTTCGTATCACAGCACAGACAATATTTTCGTTCTGGCAACACCGATGTTGGTAAACACCATTATTAGGAATGATTCTTGATGATTGCAGTTAGTTCTCCAGCCATTTGTCTCTCACACCTCAGCTCCGACTTATTACTGGACATTCCTGTAACAAACATACAATGTCTTTTAGTAGAGGAAACATAACACGTGATTGGTTTTAGTTCTCAGCCTGTTAGAACATAAATGAAGAAAACATCACTAATTCATTAGTTTCAAGGTTCCATATTCAACATGTTTAATGAGATCCTAATACCACAGAGCAAGTAGGAGAGGAATACACAACACACCAAGTACACCAAGAAAACAGCGTAGATCAGAAATATGCCAAAAACCGATAGAAAACTAGATGGCGCTGCGAAATGAGCGGGCTATAAGTTGAGCGTAGATCAGAAATATGCCAAGAAACCGTTTTAAACCTAGCCCGCCGTAGCTACCTGTATAGCCCGCTCATTTTGCAGTGCCATCTAGGTTTAAAACGGGGTTTTGGCATATTTCTGATCTACGCTCAACTTACAGCCCGCTTATTTTGCAGCGCCATCTAGTTTTATAACGGTTTTAGCATATTTTTGATCTAAGCTGTTTTCTTGGTGTATTGGCATTCCTCTCCTACTTGTTCCATCGTTAGACCTCTTATGGCGTTAACTCATTTATCAAAATTATCACTTTCAATTTCTTTTTAAAATTTTATAGAATCCCCACATTAATTGTATGACATTTTTCATCTGACATTGTTAACATCTTTATTAGTTAATTAATTAATTTGCATGTATTTAATTGTTTTTTTCTCTGTAATCTCTTATTTCAATTCACCACAATGTTTGTTATTTTATTTTGCATGGCCATATTGACCAATTTCTTTGTATGCCAAGCCAGGCCAAACATGTGCGCAAACCCATGTTTTACAATAAATTATCTTTATCTTTATCTTTATCTTTATCCATGCTAATACTTAGACCACTACTCACATTCTTACGAACCTGTAAATACTTGTAATCAAAACACTATAAAAGAGGATTTATATTGTAACATGGATATGGTACAAATTACCTATACTTGGCAACATTTTTTTGGAAGGTACCGAAATGCGATAACCATTTCGAGACTATCCTCTAAAAATATCATATAAAAATTTAGTATTTCTCAAGCCATTGTTAAAAAACAAAGTGAGGCTAAATTATAATATGCGTGTAAAGCCTACTTTGTGTCAATGGCTGCCATAAACAAAAATAATCCGAAACATAGGGTTTCTTTTTTCAATGTGTCTTTATTCTTTAAACTAACTACTCATCATCATCATCAACAGTCTGAACAGTCCACAGTTGAACATAAGCCCCACAGAGCACCACTTTGAGTGGCTGCTCGCCTCCTGGATCCATCGGCTCCAGGTTTTTACCAGATCGTCGGTCCACCTAGTGAGGGCCGGCCTACGCTGCGTCTTCCGGTTCGTGGTCGCCACTCGAGAACCACTACAATAATAAAAACAACTATATTATACTAAATGCTACTACCTACCACAAAGAACATTTGGACTGTATACTAGCCGCGATGGCCTATAGACAGTTCTAATGCTCCCGCCCACTACCCGGTACCCGGTAGGTAGCGTCCCCAACATGCTGGCAGCATTGGAATAGCAACGCTAATTCGTTCAGCCAAATAAACTGCCAGCATTTTGGTCACGCGTCGCATCGACCAGGCGCTCTGATAAACATTGGAAAACGCGATGAGTTCCCGGTCCCCACGGACCCAGGGTTTCAACACCAAATGGCTCATATATGTAAACCGCTACCAAGATTAATAAAAATAGGGTGTCAAAAATGTGAAATGTTGTCAACAGGCAATTGTATTCAACTGCTATATTGTTATTGCATAAATAAATAATATTCCTTAAAAAATAAACAGCTGTGGAAACAAAAAATTTTTTTTAATCACAAAGTTACAAGCATTGTAAAATACAAGAGTAGAAAGGGAGAGCTCATACACGCAGTGACGTCAGAAATGATTATTACTTCTTTGTGGTTCACTGTCAAAACTCATAAAATCGTTTAACATAATTTTGTTACAAATAAAAATGTTACTTATAATCATCATTTCACATAATGTGATTTAATATACTTTCACTACATCTAAATTTCTTTACTATAAATCAAAATTAATAATAATCAAAATTTATAAGAATGAAACTCAAACTAAAACAAAATATCAATAATACTGTAAATTAATGTGACTGGAACTATTCGTTTTTATTATATTATAATATCCTAATCAGTTATAAAAACGTAGTGCGGCAAGCCAATTTGCTCTTCAATCTATGCAGGCACTTCATTCAGTCAAAACAAACAAAATTAACGTGTGGACTGTGGGTAATTGTAAAATAACTTGCATTTTCTCATGTTATGTTAATTTTGGTGTTGTTGGTGAACTTTGTGCATTATTTTAATAAATAAATTGAAATGTCTAAAAAACACGTGTAAAATATTTAAATCAAATAGAGGTACTCTGAAACGTAATTTAGATGGTTTCTGTAATTTTTTATATAAGCATAAGTGACTTCTGGCACTTCGCCGGCCGCTGCCGCGGCACGCTCGCTACGCTTCGCTTCGCTCGCTCGGCTCGTGCGTCGTGTGGTCACGGTTAACCTAACGCTCCTCCTCGCTTCGCTCGTCGTTGCACCTATTTATGACTTTGCCTTAGACTAGTATCCTAGTATCTTTAGGGTATACATGCATATGATTTAACTACCGCAAAATTATTATTTTGTTAACTAAAAATATGAAAAAAAACATTATAAACAATACAGTTATGAATGCTGATTATTATGAAATTATAAGTAATGAAATTTATAGTAAAAATAAATATGATAAAAAAATTCTTAACATTAACATTATAACATAAAATTTTATAAATTTCATTATTATTAAATATGAGGTATGAGAAATGAAATTATAAATAATGAAATTATTAGTACAGACGCGAGACGGTATCCCCTTCTTTGTATCTCATTACTAATCTGTGGTACCTCTACATACAATCTCCTTGCATGTGACATACATTTGCAAGCAAAGGACAGGCGATGCCCCCTCCAGAAACTTTAAAAGCACACTACTCTGTGATTTATTAACCGATTTTACTTCTTTTTCAATTATTACATTATCTATTAACCTATTTAAAAAAATAATATTCATACGTTCATTTTTAGTAGTAGTCAAATAGCCCATTGTGCCGATGAGTATTCCAGCTAGCACTACGGATTACAATAAGTACGTACACGCTACTGGCAGCACTGGCGGCGCACGGAGTCGGCGCCGGGGCGCACGTCGGCCGGCTCGGCGTCCGGCCGGATCACGTCGCCCTCGGGCGGCTCGCGCATCTGCTTCTGCGACACGATCCTGTAGATCTCTGCGGGGGATAACTCATGCTGTTCATTTACTAACAAAAATATCTAATGCTCACCAGCACCGAAGTTTGACAGCTCCTACGTTCGTACGTATCCTTAAATGACGTACCTATAGCTATTGCAGCGCATTTGAGTGCGCCCTATGTCGTAGAGAAATAATAATTATGCGTTTCATCCCTCCTATGTGCCTAATAACTAATTAACTAAATTGAATCAGGTGTTACCTGACTAAGCGTTTGCGTAAGATGTAATCTTTTTGTAGTGTTTATTTAGTGTAATAAAAACCTAAATTGAATTTAAATAAATGGACCACTACCAATTTTGTTTTATTTCTTTAATCATAGGACATAGTAGTTAGGTTATAATAATAATATGTGTGAGAACGGAATCGATACTTGTAGTAAAACTAGTGAAATTACTGGGCAAATGAGACTTAATGATCTGACCATACAGTCTAGTAATTTTATTACTATAATGTCTGAAATCTCAGCCCTCAGGATGACGTGCGCAGTGCAGTGTCACGCAAAACTTTATTAAGTTACGAGTTCCGAGTGATACTGCAATCTGGTATGGGCAGCCATGACGTTTAACATCAGGCAAACAACCAGCCCGTCACGTCATTCATTTACATAAAACTGTACTGCCCAGGGCTGATTAAACACGAACATTATATTATCAGGTGTGGATCGTCACAAACGTGTTAGTATAGTTGTATAGCGTATTGATTAAGAGAACGTGAATCATATTCATGATTAAACATGTGATTCGTATTTACTTTATACAGTTTAACGAAATAAGTAACCGTCATCGATATTTATACATTGAAGTTTTTTTTTAACGCCCAACGATCACATACATAGATCCTGGACCCTAACTAGGATTCCCTGTATCTAGGGACCCAGGAACTACGAGGTACGTGGTCCCACAACACCCAGACACAGAACAAGCATTTGCGCTTTTTTTACGTGCACAAATACTTGTCTTGTTGCGGGAATCGCACCCACCGCCTCCGGGTTATGAGCAGACCTGCTCAACCACCACACCACAGAGGCTGTCAGTTAAACATTAATACATAAAAAAGATCTCAAACTCCACGTATCTAGTTATGCAGTCAAGGCACGTACATCATCAAAAGGGGAAACGGCCCGAATTTAACCCATAACTAGCAGTATGGGGGCAGATTCACTAAAAATCTTTCAAGTCTCGGAGTCTTGTGAAACCAACCTCTACTATCTCTACTGTTACATAGAAAAAATTGTTTTATAGTTTGCCTGGTTTTAACGCTAAAACTTCCAAACCGATTTCGATGAAGTTTTGCACAACTGCTTACCCTACTGAGATGGGTACTTATAGGATATTTATTTATCTCGTAGTTATAATTAACATTTATACCTACTCGAGTGTTGTTATACCCATTAATAGTGTGTCAATTCATACTGTCATCTACATGTGAGCCAAGTTATACCTACCATCCATGTAACGTGTGTGTGTGTGTGTGTGTGTGTGTGTACTGTTAAAGTTTTAGTAACGTCAAATTTAAATGCTACTTTCTATAAATATGTATTCTTACTGCATCTCTTTTAAGTAGGTAGGTACCTAAATTCTTAAGTATAGTGAGTGCCTACGATGTTTGAGTAGATAGGCACATATTTATATCCGAAATAAATTTCATTTCCCGCAGGGTTATCTTGAATTGAATCTTAGTGGTTTCTGTGGTAATTTCACCACAATTTCGCCAATGTCGGGTACTAGGATATACCATCAAACGGAGGAGATTGTACGGTAATTTAAAAAAATTGGCCGGTGAAAATGAGTAGGTGTACTATGATGACTTTTACACTGAAACAAATCTTATCTTAAATTGCGGAAGAAATCGCGGGACATCCCTAGTATAATATAACTTCGTATGGGCGTCGAATCGACATGCAAACGTCATCTCTGAGACGACTTTGTACAAAGAATCGGCCCCTTGTGCTCCTATGATACCAACGAACCGTCAGTGACCTCCTAAATCTATTAATAGATACTGCCGTCATACGAACGCACCCTGTTATGGTAGGTAGGACATTGACATTTTACCACGAGTTTTGTTTTAATCGATGGGTTGATAAACTTCCTTGACCTACGATTTGGACGATATTGAGTACAACGATCTCCTTAGTTCCTTAGTTTCGGATATTTTCGTTTTAGTACGGGATGTTTTTTAATAAGTAGCTTTTTAAGGGTACAAAGAAGCATACAGCCCACGCTACTGTGAACCATAAAAATCAACATAGTTATCTCTTCTCTCGGGAAAGGGATCGCCCATTGTTCACGTGAGGTCCAAAAGGGGGAGGGGTTCAGAAAAAAACACGTAACATCACCAGGGGGGACGGAGGTTGTAGTGAGATATCATGTGTATTTAATTTTTCTTTGAACGCGTGATTTTTAAACAAAAATGGATGCGTTATTTGACTCGCCGTAGCCAGGCAATGAGAAGTGGTCGCCGTAGCCTATGGACACCTGTAACTCTTTGGCTAAGTGTGAAGAGACAGTTCATATCGTCAATTTAATATTATAAAAGCGATACATTATCTGTTTGTATGATTTGTCTTATCTGGACTGATTTGGATGAAATACTGCAGCAATTAGTTTCGAGATAAACAACAAACGCTTAACTACGAAAGTTAAGTTTTCCCCCAAAAAATACTATAACTGTTTACGAGATAGGTCGCCATAATTTCTAGACTAGACGGTTGGAATGTCTAAATTTAGGAGTTATGGGCAGTCGTGTCAATTTCTCTAAAAGTTTTTTTTTTTTTATATGTGTGGACATTTCACACAGTGCCATCCAGCCCCAAACTAAGCATAGCTTGTACTATGGGGATCAGATAACTGATAGAATACTTATAGATACTTTTTGTTTGTAGGTACATACATAGAATACAATATAACACCCAGACACAGAACAAACACCTATGTTCACCACACAAATGTTTGTCCCGGGTGGGAATCGAACCTGCAGGCTACAGTTCAGAAGGCAGAGCTACTACCAACTGAGCTATCAGACCAGTCAAAATACAAAGTACAAGTTGAAAGTTGTATTTTAATTTACGATTGATTAGGGGCTAGAGACCGGCAAAGCATTTACTACAGAGTACAACAAACTCTCGTTTTGGAGTAGGTCATTGCTCTTTTACTTCCAACAACACTCATCAATATTGTATACTTCCGCGCCGGTATCCGGTGGATAATATGTATTCATGACAATAAATCGTAATATGGCAATACGAATATGAATCTAAAACTTCTGATGATTGGAAAGATATCCGGTTAGGCGGCAAATAAGACAAATAAACCAATAAAATTTTGGAAATGTTCAAAATTCCAGAAAACGGTTATTTGCTTCAACAATTATTAATGGATAACATTTAATTTTTTGCAACATACCGAAATGTGAAATCCGTCTTGAGATTATTCTATAAAGACCTCATATAAAAATATTAGATTTTTGTTTAACTTCAGCCTAGTTTATACCGCAAGGCAGAATTTTGTTTTGGTGCTTGTACATACCATCTTTAAAGTACAAACAAAGTCAATACATTTATTACTGATTTCAACATAGATAGATAGATAGATAAAGTCTTTATTGTACACCAACTAAACAAAAATATACAAAGAAACTTAATAGAATTATAATTGCTAGTGCAATGGGCGGTCTTATCGCTTAAAGCGATCTCTTCCAGACAACCTTGGGATGGAGAGAAAATGAAAAAATTAAATTGGGACTACGGTGTACAGCTAAATTTAGTAGTGATATTACACTCATAATTTCAAATATAAGAAATGTATATATATATATATATATATATATATATATATATATATATATCATAAATAATTATACTAACTATATATATGTATATATATTGCGGATATATTTAAACAAATATTATAGATACTGATTTATTGTTAAGTAAATTACATAATTTTTACTCTATTCCGATCTGTGATAAGTACATTTTCTTCACTCTATCTTTAAACATATGTAGTGACGTAGACTGACGTATAGACACAGGTAAACTATTCCAGAGGCGAATGGCTTCAATGGTAAAAGATTTGTCGTAAAAGGAAGTTGTATGAATAGGCATATTTAACTGCAGTATATGTGTCGACCTCAACGAACGGGACTGCTGAGGCTGAGAATGAGCAAACTCAAAGCGTTCATTGAGATAGCGTGGGAACGAAGGATTGAACAGAATACTGTACAGCAGGGAGAGAATATGAGTATTCCGGCGAAGCCGTATAGGGAGCCACTTGAGCTTATGACGAAAATTGGAGACGTGGTCATATTTGCGCAAGCCAAATATGAACCGTATGCAGAAGTTTTGAAGGCGCTCAAGTTTATTTAGCTGGTCCTCCGTAAGGTCGAGATAGCAGGCATCGGCATAATCTAAGATAGGGAGTCAAAGAGACTGTGCAAGCGTAATTTTGGTAGCTGTTGGCAGAAAGTTCCGAAGTCGCTTAATAGAGCCAGCAGAAGCAAACAACTTTCGACTCACAGCCTGGAGTTGGGGACCCCATGATAAGGACTGATATAACATGATAATGACTGATATGACATAAGTAGACATCTGTGGAGTGGGATCCTGGTGACCTGTAATACAGGTTTTTCTAAACCTACATCAGGCACCAGTCTCTCACAAAGCAGGTTCACAGTGTTAAAATAAAATAAAATTATAACGTTAATGTATTTACATCTAAAGTTGTGTTAACTGGTTTGTGAAGGAGAAATAAATTATTATATTATGTATTCAATATTTCTCAAGTTATATTAAACAAACAAAATGACGTATTTTAATGAGTTACGATATCGAAATAAACCCCCAAACAAAACCTAGAAGTCAAAATTTCGATATGATGTCCATTCTGTTGTCAAGCTGCTGATGTCACAGAATACATAATAGTAGTAGGTTAAATCTCTTGTGCACTCCTATCTTCCTACATAAATTACGAATTAGGGATACCTCAATTTCTGAATGTGGTTTAGATCTGGGAAACATAGACCACATTTTTGTCAGTTGTCCTAAAATGCAGTTTTCTCTCTATGATGTTATTCCTTCCGAAATCCCTCCTCTCTTTTAAGTGCCTCCCTCTCCTTGGTTTTTTCTCCTTTTGTTAGTATTTTGTGTAGATATATTAGAGTAAATAAAATTAAGTTATAAATATTATGCAGATTCTTAATATTGTTTAGTTAACTCATGTTGGTAATTGTAATTTAGTTTAGTGTATTTTTGTATTTGTTTCAGTGTAAGTCATCATAGTGCCTGCACATTTTCACCAGCCAATTTTTAAAAAATTATCATACAATCTTCTTTGTTTGATGGTCTATCCTAGTACACGACATTGGCGAAATTGTGATGATATTGTCACAGAAGCCACTAACTAAGATTCAATTCTTTTACATAATAGTACATATAGACAGGCACCATTTCTACTACACCCGGTCCAGTTCCCAATCCGCGTTAATGTATGTATAACTTACCAGTAAGAATATTCTGGAATGCAGGTTCCACATTGGTAGAGTCGAGAGCTGACGTTTCAATAAAACTAAGTCCGTTTTTTTCCGCGAAAGCCTTCGCTTCTTCTGTTGGAATAGATCTGAAAATTAAATGAGGCATCTTTAGCAATCAACTATCACACTAATATTATAAAGCTGAAAGTTTGTATGTGTGTATGTTTGTCACTCCTTCACGCTCAAACGGCTGGACAGATTTGGATGAAACTTGGAGTATAGGTAGCTTATGTGCTGGATTAACACATAGGCTACTTTTTATCCGCGGGTGAGACCGCGGGGCGCAGCTAGTTAAGATTATGTCCATTTATTTACAAATCGAATCAAGGTATTCTTTATGTTATTGCGTAGATCGCCTCAAGCACTATGTACCGACAAAAAATTTGAGGTTGAAATTACAAAAACGATGTGGGCGCTCGGGCGATGATATTCAAAGGAGGTTCATTTTGACAATTGTTAGTTAGATATGTAGTCATTGTGTTAGCAAAAAAGTTATGCAGCATTATTGTACTATGTATACTTCTATAATAGTTATAAGCAAAACAATCTAGGCTATTGGTGCCAATCAGTTGGTGCAGCTGCAAACACATAGGTCAGTAAATGGGAAGGCCAAATTCATTTTCATATAGGTATAACTACAGGTTAGAGGCACCCTGAAGTTTCACCCAAAACTTACGGGTCAAAATTTCAGATGAATCGATTCATCCTTTTGGCACAAAAGCCAATTAAACACAACCAATTAAACAACAGATGTAATTAGGTTTGGGTTTAGAATAGAATAGAATAACATTTATTCAATACTTGCTTGCACTAAACACATTACATATTATGCACTAAGTACTGCATGGGCGTCAGCTCAGCATATTGCTGGTTGCCATCAATAACCAGCGCTGGTTTTCAGCCTAAACCCAGAGAGGGAGAAACCAATACGCTATTCAAAAAAGAAGAATTAGGGATTCCAGTGTAAAAATATAGAAACTCACCTAAGATGCCTGAGATCGCTCTTGTTACCAACAAGCATGATCAGTATGTTCTGATCGGCGTGATCGCGGAGCTCCCGCAGCCATCGCTCAACGTTCTCGTAAGACAGGTGCTTCGCGATGTCATACACGAGTAGTGCGCCAACCGCACCGCGGTAGTAGGCCGATGTGATCGCGCGATACCGCTCCTGTCCAGCCGTGTCCCATATCTGAGCCTTTATGGTTTTCCCGTCGACCTGCAATTTCAAACACAATGATGGTTTATAGATACGGCTATTTATTCAATATCATCTGATGACCAGCCTGCGTTATGGCAAGTTTCGATAAATGATTAGTTGAAACATACTGTTGACAAATAATAATTTAACAGTCTTGTTTGGCTGAATTGTTCAGGTATCAAGAAATAGAATCCATTTGGATGTTGTTGATAACTTGTTTACTATTTTCTTGTAAACTTGGCTCCAAGATGTTGGTTTGAACATCTTTAGGCTCAATGAGTACGTCTTAAAAATGACTTTTTTTATGTAAGTACTGTGTATTGCGCTAATTTGTAATGATGAAAATATGTACAGAATTGACAGAGTATGTAAATATCTGCGTAACAACATATTTATCAGACTAACATAATTCATATATTCTCATTTTCTTTGTCTAAAGGGTTGTATTACCACATAACACTACAATCTGCATACTTATATTTAATTATGTTAATCGTAACATTTATGACTCAATAATGCCATAACATGATAAATTAATAACTACAAGAACAAAAACCAGGAAGTTACACATAGGTATTATAAATAAGCACACTAAAAAGAACACAATTACATAAAACATATGTAACCATCAGATTATATCAAATAGTTCAACCAATAGGAGAATAGATTCATTTCTGGTGTTTGGTTTATAGACCTGCTTCCATCCTACCATCATTTTATTTGCATCTTTCTCGACAAAGGCAAGTGGTGTCCAAATTTTTCCCTAATGATTGATTTATACCATCACCCTCACATAGGTGTTACAGCCCAACAATCTAAGGAGAAAATCCAAAAACCATTCCTAGGTAGCATTATCCAATGAAAAGGATCCCATGGGATTTTTTACACAATTTGTATGAAATAATATCACAAAGATCAGTTTGTCAAAGGTAATTATTCTGCTCTATGAATAGTTATTGAGTGTGGCTTTACACAAAAGTGTTGAGGATGTATCAGCAACCTCAGTTAGCTTGAGCTTTATACACTTGTCCTCATATTTTGGTATAAATAGATAGCAAACATACAGAATAGATAAAGTATTTGAATATAACAAACCCAAATACAAAATACTGCTGTTATTGGATTTAAATACATCTAATTGACCCTAATTTGTTTTGTTATCTCCACACCTACTTTCTAGTTCATAATAATTGTACTGCTACAAATATTGTACAGTTTCCGAAGTCAATAATTTATTTCATAGAATGTTGTGATTCAAATTTGTTCAGAATTCTCATACTAAATACAAAAAATAACATATTGGGCACGTTGCCTACTGGTAGTGTTTTTTAGATTAGGTTTTTGTTTTTATATTATTTAGCTTATTAGGGTAGTTTTGTATTATATTGTTAATTTTATAGTACTAGTGTGGTAGTAGTTTAGACTTTTGTTTATTAAATATCATTTAAATATCAAATACAAAAAATGATTTCTACTTTCTCATTTACCTAGAACCAGCACAGCAGTTCCATTGATGTCATCAATATTATATAAGTACATACAAATAAACTTAGTACCTATCTAGCTAAAACAATGCTATGCAACTGAGTGCCCTATAAGCATGTATACAACAATGTATGATCATATTGAATAGACAAAAAACAAATAAGTTTCACTTACCTCTATACTTCTTGTGGCAAATTCCACTCCTATTGTAGATTTGGACTCTAAATTGAATTCATTTCTAGTGAAACGTGAAAGGAGACTGCTTTTCCCCACTCCCGAGTCACCTATGAGAACAACTGAAACAAAGAAGTCACTTTGAACTGTTTTGTTTTTCACTATGAAACACGAACAATTATCGTTCTTGTAATAATACCCATATAGGGCGCCACATTCACGATTAGATCACAATGATACGTCGAAAGATGACTCACGAATCCCAGTTTTTCGCAAAAATCGATCAGTGACTCAATCAGCTGATACTAAACAAACTATAATATACACCTGCCCTACTATACGGGCATTGAGGGCATAGCAGTGGATTTTAAAGTATAAAAGCAGTAGTAAAATGGTCTCTGAGATTACTAGAATAGAAAACAAAGGGGAAAAGAAATTATCGTCAGATTTTATACGTCACAGAGATGAGACAATGGGTAGGTACAAAACGAATGTAGAAATAAACAGTTTCCGCGTTATATATAAGGAAACTAAAGATCCCGGTACACTTTTGCACTACTTACCTTTGAACAAGTAATCGTATTCGTCCTCTCTTGTACCCATTTTGATTTATCAAGAGAGAGCTAATATAAAGTCGACGTCAAACTCGGTCAACTTTAAAACGTCAAGTCAATGTAATTAAATAACTGGAGACACAAATATCACAGCCTTTGTAAACAGTGCACAATATTACAAATATCACTTTAGAACTGGGATTATTATGATTTTTACGGGTTTCATAAAATAAAAACGTAAACTGTCATAGGGACAAAATGGCGGCGGATTGTTTAACGCCCCTTTTTTTGAAGTGCGTTCAGTTCAGAATCAGATTCAGAAATCTACAGATTAATAATTTTTGTTGATTTTTAAGTTGACTAAAATGAGATGTAGTAATTATTTTGAGCCATAATTAAAAAACAAAATTGTCGTTTAATGTAAAATAACTACAATCAAATGAATTTTCTTGTTTGTTTGAGTTTATTTCTGCATTATTTCGCGAGTAAATTGTTTTTTTTTTTTTCTGGTAATCTAGCTAGAGTCTGGCATGGACCTAATAAAAAAAGAAGGACAGAGTCCCAATTGATCCCGAACCGAGGTACCCATAGGAAGTCGGAACGCTACGAGCAGACACGCACACACTCACACCATAGGAAGTCTATCGCCTGCCATTACTGTTCCGAACCTCACCCAAGACGCTGTCGAGGTAATAGAAAAAAAAAATGCCGTCTTACGTTATGAAAAGTTGTCGGAATCATAGTGGTTTGATAAAAAAAAGTCAGGGGATCACTGTTCACATGTACGCTTGTTATTATTCCACTAATTTCTTACTTTTTCAATAAAATTATTGAGATGCAATCAATAAATAAAACCAGCTAGTGTTGCCAACAATCATACTTGCAAATTACCCGGAAGTGTGGGAGAATGACGAAATTGTGTTCGAATACAACTTATTCGCCTGTAGGAGGCTCTTAAATAAAACAAGGTAACGATGTAAGTAAGTAAAATCCACAGTCTATATTTCACACGTTTTAAATATAAATAAGATACTGCTGCTGTACAAACTATACTACACGCTATAAACTTGTGCGGTAAAATATCCTAACAACACTAAGCGATGTTGCACAAATGCCGAATCAAACTCAACTGCCGAATAATAATGAAAAACCAGCAAACGTTCCTCCTGAGCCGCCATTTTTACCGGACACCAATCGGTCACCAATGGCAGCTCAGCAGGCCTCTCATTGGTTGAATTAATTCGTTCAGAAACCAAAACTTCAAAAGTACGTTCAAAAACACGAATTAACAAACCAACTTAACGTATACTTAAAACTCGCGTCTGTATAGAGGAGGCGCTAGCGTCACCTGCAGTTTCTACATCAAAAAATGAAGCTGGAGTTGCCAGGCGACAACACGCCTATATTGATCATAATTAGAGATCTGACTATATGCAAATGCATATTTCCATTATGCATATGCATGTGTTGACCTTTTTCGAGTTAATAAATATTTTACCTGTAATGGTAACCTACTAATCGTGCATATTTGAGCAGATTTTCTATATCGCTGAAAAAGTAAAGTGTCGTGAAATTTATTAATTGATACTTTTTTAATAATTAAGACGTATTTTTGACTTTTTTGGTTGGCAAACTGTCAGAAGGGCCATGATTGGTTGATGGTAGTGTTGGTACCATCAGCCAATCATGGATGGTTCCGCTCTAAGAATATTGAGTTTGCTGGGGAGTCATGCCATTACGAAAATGTCGAAAAAGCAGTTAATTCCCGTTGAGCAGCAGTAGCGTGAAGACATATGACACTTACTAGTATTGGAAGTTTGTATAAGAAACAACAAATATACATAATGGAAGATGCAAGAAGAATTTTCATTTCAAAAGTAAAGTAGAAAACTACGAATGATGTGTTCATAAAACATAATAAGCAACAGCCTGGCTATAATTCTTTGTGCGAAATAAACAGATTTATTGACTGACTAGCTAACCCCACCCGGTTAGTTAGTTTTACGCCCTAGCCCTGTCCAAAGGAAGAAAGAAATGGGAGGGGAAAAGGGTGAATGGAGGCAGGTGCGCCTCTGTTCACCGTCATATATTCATCCTTTTCCCCTATCTTTTTCGCTCTCCCTTCTCTCTCCCTAAAGATACACGATAATAAGGAGTGGCGTCAACTTCGTTGCTGACGATGTTTCATCGTAGTGTATGGATTACATCACGCAGGTATAACTATAATTACAAGGGCTGCACTGCCGAAGCCCGCCGTACTATCGTACACCATGAAATTACATCTAGGATTAAAAACTTGGTAATCTTTTGGCAACATCTAACTCTAAGCCTATACGATAAATAATGCACACCAGCTCTAGGTCAACGTAAAGTAGGCAGGTACCCTATAAGTTGCATCTAATATGGACAGACAGACACACAACAAAATAATCCTATAGGGGTTCCGTTTCCGTACTGAAACGGAGCAAATATAGCATTAATAGCGTGTAAAAGGATATGTATATATTTATGTCATAATAGTTTTTTACAAATTCAAATAGTACTAACCCTGAGGGATTAAAAATAAAATGACATAAGCTATTTGACTACTCTGTTACAAGCTCGCGTAGCTTTTTGATCATACAAAAAGTCACACCAACGTCAGGGGACGTACCGTGAGTTCTTAGAGCGATTCAAAACAAAGCCTATATTGGATCGTTTTGTTTTTTTGTATGGAGATTTTGACAAGCGAGCCAGTATAGGCTCTGTTTTGAATCGCGCTAAGAGCTCACGGTACGCCCCCAGATCTTTTTTTTTGTCGGTTTCGGGTAATTTTCTTCACATGGCAATTCTTTAATCCGTCACAAATGTTTAGGTGTCCACCATTGCTGTACCTCAGTTCGATGTCAATCAAAACTCGTTCCAGTATTTTTATTCTATGGAGTCTGACAAAGCTATTGTAATGTTATTATAGTAACGTTGATTGCATTCACAGATTAGAATGAATCCAAAGCACAGATTATCGAAAAAAGTTACAGGGGCCTCTGCTGATGCAAGGCCCCGTGACTTTTTTATATTTCCCGCAAAATTCCCCTTGAATATTAAAAGTGAAAGGTACAGAAATTCAAGCAACACTACGCATTCAAAACTAAAAATATATTGGTTCGCCCCCTGAGCACGGACAGATTAGCAGCGCTGCTGCAGCGCGTCTGCCGCTCAAATGATGTCAAAATTGTATGAACTTTGACATCACTTGAGCGGCAGACGCGCTGCTAATCTGTCCGTGCTCGACCCCAGATCTTTTAAACTTGTATACTTATTTAAAGGTTGTCTGAAAGAGACCGCTCTTAGCGATAAGACCGCCTATTGTACCTATCTTATTTCTACATGTTATTATTATGTTGGTGTCAATGAAGAGTTATTGTATTGTATTGTTTTAATATAACACTCTAATAACATTTTACACAATAAATCTAATTAATATCTACGAACAAAATAATTTCTACGCTGTGGCGGCTATGGGTTCATCTTCATCGTCGCTGTCTTCTTGTACTTTCTTGGATAGCTCACGATCTACATAGACAAACGGATCTATCTTGAGCTTCTCAGGCGATGGTGGGCTGGTCAAAATACACCTGAAAAAAGTATTTAATATAAGCAAAAATCTTCCTTTATAATACATATTTATATGTAAAGGAAAAGCTTGATTCTATTCAATTCACAATACATAAAAAAGTATTTAGCCATTAAGTGAATCTTATGGATCATATTCCAATTCTAAATTATACCTAGTAATGAAAAGGCCTTCTCTCTTTGGACGAACGGATTGCAGATCTTTTAGCAGTGCTTCAATGTTCTCAGCTACTTGCTTTGCATCCATATTCAACTGCAAAAAAACATTAAATAGATATTTGTTTAGCCTATGTAGACTTGCATATATTATACAGGCGTTTTTTTGTCTGTGTACTACCAGTAGATGTCCCAAGAATCAAGTGTCAAGCAAAATTCCAGTGGCAGATCACCGATGTTTCTCGATTATTTATAGTCTAGGAGCTACTGGCATATTGAGTAATATTTGGTCAACTATCCAATTTTTTCAAAATTAATCATGTTGTTTGTTAATGGTAACAGTTATTTAATTTAGCCACAGAGATCAAGTATGGAGCAACATCGAAGTTTGATTTAAAATGAATAAAACTTCCAATCATCATCATCATCATCAAGTTCATAATAATATTGTAATCATAGTGCCTGATAACAATACCATAAAACATGATATTATTTCCAAAAATAACCGTAAAGAAATGTAAGTAATTATTCTTACCCGTCCTACAATAATTTCAACAGAACCAAAGCTGTCTTGCTTATCATCTCTCACTACTCTATACTGGGTCCCTCCAGCCAGCTTCCGCACTAAGGCTTTGAGATCAGTGTCCAGAGTACCAGATTTAATTGTGGGAAACTTCTTTTTCATCAGCCCTCTGATTGGTACCAGTTCTGTGATGATGTTCGGGTGGGCAATCACATAGTCATATTCGAAGAGTTTAAGTTGGCCTTCCTGTAATTTTGTTAATAAGTTACACACTGAGAAAATTAATCACAACAAAATGTTTTTTTTAAAACAGTGGCTAAAATTTCTAACATTTTCTATTATGGAAGCAAAGGAGTAGTAGCACACAACATAGTCCCATTCCCTAGTAGTACATATGTCAACAGTCACATGAGTGTTTTGGAACATAATGTTATGTTTTCGACCAAGTCTGAAAATTCAATCTTATTTCATACACTTATATTTTCTATTCCAAATATAATAAAATACCAAATATTTTTTAACATTCTTTTAAAAACCACTGTACATTTACATACCTGTATCTTTTTAATAATTTCCCCACCACCCACAGTAGTCGCACCGGCTTCTAGCACTTCCTTAGCCATTTCAGGTCCCTTGCAGAAGGCCAGGACTGTGCGCTCTTCCTCACGAGGAAATGGGTGTGGTAGCAATGAGAGACGGGTGAAGCTGTCCATAAAACGATTCTGTAAGTTAAAAAGGGAGAGAAGTTAGGGTGTATGTTATCAGTCTTGGAAAAAATTATAGTGTTTTACTACAAATAGCTGCTTTGAAAAACTACCTGTGAGTAGATGCATGTTACCTTTGGCCATCATTTTTGGAATTTTATTTTAATATATGTAATTGCTTTAACCACATGTTTCGTAATTCGTATCTCAGAGTCTCAAGACACAGGCTACCGCCTAGTTTGAGCCTCGCAGCACAATCATGTTTAGTCGTTAAGTTTCTTGAATACCTTGTGTACCTATACTTTAACTTATGTAACTTTTTTTGGCAATAAACACATTTATTTATTATTATTATTATTATGTAATGTTCACCTTTTTAGCAGAAGCCATGTTAAACTCAATCTGTGCATACACATATGAGTTAGGTTGATTATACATCGATGGGTGATGAGTTTCCTGGTGAGCCTTCACCGCATCTTCAGCAGAGTAAATCACCCATTGGTAGAACTTCAGAGGGTAAACATCATCTTTGGGAACTGCTTTGTATGAGTCATCTGCATGCTTGTTTGATACTACTTTAGATGCCCTGGTGAATAAAAACCATTAAACAATCTGTGTGTATTTTGTGTAACTTACATAGTTTACGTTACAATTTATTTCTTCACAATAAAAACCCAATTGCACTTATATAAAGGTATCCTTGTAAAGGGATCATTTCCATTACACATAAAAGGCAAAAATATTGGTACCTGCTGTGTTTTATGATTATTACAGTAGGCATTTATTATCATTGTATTATTTAAAAATGTATCTATGCAACTTTGCTATGTATTTTAAACCTAGTGTGATAGACAGGTGTATTTATTCAAACCTGTGACTCAATTAGTTCTTATTTTGGGGACGGCGATTGCCATTGTCTTTAGTTTCATAGATATTATTACCACTCACCTGCCTTTACCTCTTTCATTGTGAGGGATAAATCCAACTTTAGTGACTTCAACCTTAACTTTCTTGGCACGAGCCTTGGCTCTTGTTCCTTTACGTGCTGCATAATAAACTGCTGCTGTGTGAATAGATCTCTGAAAGTTTAGAGAATGAATAATAATTATGTAATAAAAACAATACTCGTGCTAACTCTATAATATAGGAATTCAATTATCGAGAAAATTCTCACCAGATTCGCCGAATTACAAGTGTAAAATGATAAGGAAGTGTTGAACATCGACCCTGAAAATTAAAAATCCAGTTTGTAGGATTATGCCGTGTAAAGTGTACTTAAGTATAAAGGTGAAATAGAGCGGATAGTCTGTATAACTTACGGAATAACGTGCCAGCCATGATAAGAAACTATAACGATGTTTTAACTTTCTTTCTTGACACACTATTTCTATTTATTTACTTTTGTTAGTAGTTTTTAGTTGGTTTTTAGGTTAACTTTTCCGTATGAATCACAGAGTATCTTTTTATAAACCGAAAGTATAAATATAACAAGTTACTCTGTGGGTTAACATAAAATAAAAAGTTGTACGAAGAGTATAAAATAAAACTTGTAGCGAACTCAGACCAAGGAAAGTAGCGAAGAGTATAGAGGCGTTGGAACGGGCCCATACTCCATAGCTCCATTCGGTTTATAAAAAGTACTCTATTTCACATTTTTTTTGTGGCAAACTACTAATCAAAAAAGAAGAAGAATGTAAAGTCGGTTTTTGATTTTTCGCGATTGTTTATTAGTTGTTTTACAAGTTTTAGTTTTTCTTTTAAATATATGTTAAAATAATAGCATTATGAATTAAACAAAGACGGATACGTCGGATATTTTACAAATAAGTGTGAAAAATGGAGACAATACACGGTAGTTTACTAGCGATATCGCTTTGCGCTTTGCTATGGGGTGTGGCCGGCCAGTACGAATGGCAAATACGAGATGCTTTCGACGAAGTTCGTGGTAAAATGGACAAAATAAACCCAGATAATTGCTTTATCAGTCATCTAGACGACCTGTACTTGCCAGATGACTCTGTGTCTCACCACCCTGACGTGAAAGAGATAAACATCAATCCTGTATTCCCGAATCGTACTGCATTGCTTCATTTACACAATATGGCAATGAACCGAGCGTTCTTTTGGAGCTATATTCTCCAATCAAGGTTTATAAGACCTGCCATCAACGATACTTACGACCCTGGTATGATGTATTACTTTCTTTCTTCAGTAGCAGACATCTCATCCAATCCTTACATAAACGCCAGTTCGATTTATTTCTCTCCGAACATGTCGTATACATCATCTTACAGAGGATTCTTCAATAAGACAATGCCTAGATTTGCTCCAAGAGCCTACCGTGCAGACGATTTTAATGATCCGGTTCATCTACAGAAGATATCAACACTAAACACATTCCATGTTGAAGATTTAGGTGCATTTGAAGCTGATAGCTTGTCAAAAGATTATACATCAGAATTCTACCGTATTAATGAGTGGTATAAGCGTTGGCTGCCTGATAATGTGGAAAAGAGACATGATACTAAAACTACATACCAAGTGGAGATAAGATATGCTAATAATACAAACGAAACATTTACATTCCATGGACCACCTGGAAATGATGAGGTGTGTATTCATAATGTTTTAGTTTAGTAATATGACTTATTCTTATTAGTTTGGGGTACAATCATAAACTTATGCTTATAATTGTTAAGTCACTGTGATCTTCACATCAACAGCTGGAAGATGTCCACTGCTGAACATAGGCCTCCCCCATAAAACACCACTTTAGATGCTTATTATAGAGGGTGATTCGCCATAATCACCATGCTTGGCAGGCGGCTTGGTTATTGCAGTAGATTATAATGAAGACTGAGGAGAATAATGATATTTATGCTGGTAAATATTGTTTGAAATGATAATAAAAACAACTTGCACAGGTTCCCGGCCCAGTAAACTGGACTCGTCCATATTTCGACTGTGGCAGACTAAACAAATGGTTAGTTGCAGCAGTATCTCCTGTTGCTGATATCTTCCCTCGGCATACTCAGTTCCGGCATATAGAGTACCCAACGTAAGTACACCTGGGACTAGTTTTCTGCAAATATACTGCTTTATAAGCATTGTTTGTATTTTGTCTATGTATCATGTATTGTTCAGTGCATGCAGTGTGAGTGGAATAATGATGTATCTGTTGCTTGATATATGGGGGTTATGATTACTTACATAAGGTCTCAATTTGCATAATGCATTGTCTTAGATTGGCATAATGCTAGTGTTTAAATACAATAGGGCACAGCACACAAAGTATAAATATTCAATATTTACTGGTCACTCTGGATGTTATAATGTTTAATTATAATTAAATTATTATGATATAATCATTATATTGTGATTCTCTTTCGGGTCATTAAATTGAAGTAAAATTTTGGTGGACCAATACAGGGTTTCTCGGCGAATATTTGAAATCAGCCAAAAAATTAATCTACTCTCAAATGTGTCTTTGTCTTTGCAGGTACACAGCAGCAGTAGTAATGGAACTGGACTATGATAGGATAGATATAAACCAATGCCCTCCGAGCCAGGGCAATGACCGACCAAATAGATTTGCCTCCACTGCCAGGTGTAAAGAAACCACTGAGGTATGTACAAAGAACTCTTGGACAAAAAAACTGACAGCTCTACTTAACCCACATGCCAAAAGTTTAGAACCCATTTCACTATTATGAATATCTAAGATGCTGGAGTAACGTATGCAGTAGTAGTTGAGTGCATTATGTATTTTCATGTGTTTTTCTTCATTTTAGAAGCCATTTCAATTAAGAAGGTTTAATTTGCAGGACACTACACTTTGAATATTTTGAAAAAAAAAAAACTTATAATGTTGGTCTCAGTGACTGTTCTGTCTAACAGTTATTACGTGTTGTTATTGCAAGCCCCTGTAAGACTGGGGCTTGCCAAGTTGTTCTCTTAGATCATGATCAAAGATTGAGTGATGTTCTACCTACAATCTTATCTACAGTGCAAGCCACTGTAAGACTGGGACTTGCCGAGCAGTTCTTTTAGATTACAATAGAATGGTGAGGTATAATATGTTCCACCAACCATGAGCCATGTACCCAGTGCGAGCCGCTGTATGGCTGGGGGTTCCGGCGCGGTGGCTACCAGTGCCGCTGCGCTCCAGGCCACCGCCTGCCGAGCATCGTGCGCCGTCCTTACCTTGGTGAGGTCATCGAGCGAGCCACCTCCGATCAGTACTACAACAACTTCGACTGCAAGAAGATTGGATGTAAGTTCCTTCTAACAAGTTTGGATGTAAATTCTCACTGTAACAAGTTTAGTTACAGGAAGTTTGGGTGTAAATTTTCAATGTAACTAGTTTGACTGCAAGAAGGTTGGGTCAGTTGGGTGTAAGTTTTCAATTCTTTTTCACTGTAACAAGATTAGTTGCAAGAAGGTTGAGTGTATTCTCTCACTGTAACAAGTTTGTCTGCAAGAAGGCTGGGGGTAATCTCTCACTGTAACAAGATTGTCTGCAAGAAGGCTGGGTGTAATCTCTTGCTGTAACAAGTTTGACTGCAAGAAAGTTGGGTGTAAGTTCTCACTGCAACAAGTTAGACTGCAAAAAGGTTGGGTGTAAGATCTCACTGTAAAATTACAAGTTTGACTGCAAGAAGGTTAGGTGTAAGTTCTCAGTGTAAGAAGTTTTTCTGCAAGAAAGCTGGATGTAATCTCTCACTGTAACAAGTTTGACTGCAAGGAGAGTGTCATTGTGTGTAAGTTTGACTGCAAGAAGGTTGGGTGTAAGTTCTCACTGTAACGAGTTTGATTAAAAAATATTGAGTAAGTTCTTGTTATAACAATTTCATCATTTATTGAGGCCATAAAAGCGTTAAGCGTTATTTTAAAAACTGTTTAACCACCCTTAGTATAAAAACCCCAGTGTTATATAACCTGGTATATGCTCTAGTCGGGATTGTGTTCCTACTCTGTTTACCGCGCTGATATCGTCAACTACATCATCGCTAAATACCAGGAGAAATAGTGGTTAAAAGGCAAATAATGCTTAGTGTACAAAATCACAAACAATCACAACAATCTTGTCCACTGTGTCATTACTCAATTTCCACTTGAGTTAATAAACATCTTATTTCTAAACCCAGGGGTACAACGCCTTCCTGTGCAATGGGAAAAAGCCCACCCGTTCCTTCGAGCCATCTACAGAGATAAATACTTTGAGTATGTCAACTCGACCAGCGGACCAGAAGCATTACATACCGAGAAGTTGAATGTGTATGAAGCTCTCAATTTCATCAGGGGTGTGCAGCCACACAACTGTTCCAAGTGAGATGATTTACTACTTATGTTTAACTAGCTGGTCTGATTTAAAACCTTTGAAAGAGATACTACTGGTTGTTAGGAATCCTATAATTTTTTAGCCCTACAACGTTTGGTATGTGTGTATTTTTTGTTATTTATGCCAGGTACCCAGTATACAGTCCGTTAGATTTGTTCATTCCTCAGGTTCAATCTATCTGATTTGTTCATTTCTCAGGCCCAGTCCTACAAATTTGTTCATTCTAAAGCTTTAATCCAATGAATTTGTTCATTTCTCATGTACAACCTTACAGATTTGTTTGTTCCTCAGATACAATCCTACAGATTTGTTCTTGAACGGCGACATCGCGTACGGAGCGGAGGAGCAGTTGGAAAATCAAGCTAAGATGGCGCTGCGACTTGCCAATTTCATTAGCGCTTTCCTTCAGGTAAATGCCTTATGACGATTGTGATGATTATTTGATCTTTGTATGGTATAACTACTATAACAAGAAATAAAAACAAAAACAAAGAAACACGATATCGGAAACTCACCATCCTGTCTAGCTAGAGTATTTGGCGGTATTGCTGTTTTACGAACACTTTTCAGTTCTGTGTTTATTAGCGTCGCATAACCTGAAGGGGTGACGTATTTTTAACAGTATATATTCATCATCATCATCAACAGCCTGAAGACGTCTACTGCTGAACATAGGCCACTTTGAGCGGCTGCTCGCCTCTTGCATCCGTCGGCCCCCTTGGCGTCACCAGATGGTCGGTCCAGCAGTACACAGGAAGCTTCACTGCTGCAGGTGTCGGACCCGCGCGAAGTGTTCAGCGGTAACCGCGTGGCCGACAAGCCGCTGTCGGAGGACCAGATGTTCGGTGAGACGCTCGCCGTCGTGCTCGGGGACTCCAAGATATGGGCCGCAGGTATTGTACGCTCTATAAATATATAAATAAAAACTGTACATTGAATATTTTTTGAAAAATTTGATTGGACTATACTTCTTAATCGATATAGAAATAGAAACATTTTTTTAATTTTATGTTTGTCTGTCTGGTCTGTTTGTCCCTTTGAACACGCATCACGTTTGAACTACTGAACGGATTTAGCTGAAATATGGTATGGTTATATTTAATTTTTCAGAATAACATTTAGGATCCTTTTTGTTATGTACTGTTCAGCACAACACAGGGAATCCTACTGTGCTGAACAACGTAATTATGCAAATAATTTCTACCATGTATTTAATTAGTTAATTGTGAACTAAATTTATTATTTCTGCATAAATAATAAATATTCTATTCTATGACGGCGGAGTGCAGGTTGCATAAAGAAACAAGGATGTCATTTTTATGCAAGAATTTTATTCTTTGGTATTATTTTTTTATTAACCTGTTTATTTATACTCATCCTGTCGAAGGGAAGAAGGAAGCGAAGGGGAAACGATAGGAGGAAAGGATGAATGGGTAGGACGGCAATAGGCAGGCAAAGCCTACCTTCCTTCCCCGGCCGGCCGGTATCTTTCCCTTTCCCTTCTCTCTTCCCGTGAACAGGGTTAGAACGTAAAAATAACTCGTGCGAAGCCGCAGTGGGTCAACTAGTAATGAATAATATTTGTTTATCACAGGCACATTCTGGGATCGAAATATGTTCACAAACAGAACTTTCTTTGCACCGTTCGCGTACAAGCAAGAGTTAAACACAAGAAAGTTCAAACTGGAAGACTTGGCCAGGTTGAACAAGACGGGTAAGCAAACTTCACTTTTTATGCTATAGGTAGCAAACAAGCATACTGCCCTCTTTATGGGCAGACTTCACACCATAGCCTATCAAACACTACATGTCACACAAATTCAAGATGCAATATTTACTAACATTGCACTGGCAGTAGAATCAACTGATAGCAGGGATTATAAACATTTTTGGCTGTAGCGTTCCCCCCATAAAAAAGTTTTCATACCAGATTCATAGAGAACCGAACAGTTGCAGTATCACTCGGAGCTTTAAAACAATAAAGTTTCGCGACACTGCACTGCGCAC
The DNA here is from genome assembly GCA_910589525.2 of Ennomos quercinarius. Taxonomy (NCBI): domain Eukaryota; kingdom Metazoa; phylum Arthropoda; class Insecta; order Lepidoptera; family Geometridae; genus Ennomos; species Ennomos quercinarius. The sequence goes on from OU342496.1 coordinate 1,748,213, forward strand.
GTCATCCTGAGACATCACACAGTCTAGTAATCAGATTACTAGACTGAGTGATCAGATCATAAAGTCTCATTTGCCCAGTAATTTCACCAGCTACAATGCCCATCAAACCGGAACACAGTAGTGCTTGCACACTACTGCTTGGCGGCAGAATAACTGGCAAAGCGGTGGTACCTACCTAGACGAACTTTGCAGAAAAGTCCTACCACCTAGTAGTGGTGATTTTAATCTTTTTCGATCACCTATTGAAGATTTCAATATTCAAGTAGTTAGGTTTTTCATAGCATTGACGTAACTAACTATTGAAACTATTAACAAATCTGATAGAATTTATTGGTAAAAATCATCGTAATTCTGATATCGCTCAACCATTTCGTGGCGACAACCCTAAAAATCAGCTGATTCAACTGTCAGTGCAATGCTGGTAAATATTGCATGTTGATTATGGCTCTGGTATAGATATGCCACTAATGTTTTGCATACCCTGTGATAATATACTCTTTTAACACTCCTTTTAAAATGCTGCAGCTCATTCCACATCTTTTTAAAACTATAAAAAAATAACACGAATTAACTAAAATAGACTAACTAAAAAAGATCTTAATCGGGGTGATCATGTAACTTTGATAGCAATGATTTTAACATTTTTCATGACAACCAAGGATAGGCTTCTTCTTGACTTCAGCGACAAACAGAAATCAATTTTAATAAAAAATATTTGATGTGAAGACCTTTTTCACTTTATTTCCAGAGGAAGTATACACCGGCAAGCCCTGGTTCCAATTCCTCAAGCAGCGCTGGTCAACCAACTTTGACAGCCTTGAACAATTCTTCCTCAAGATGAAGATCAGAGATGATGAAGTGGGGAAATACTTGAAGAAGTATGAACGGTACCCAACATTTTATAGAGCTGCCAACCTGAAGCATGGACACTGGACTCGGCCGTACTTCGACTGCGATGGTCACCTCAAACAGTGGGTCATTACATATGCTGCTCCTTTCTTCGGATGGGATAGTGTTAAAGTCAAGCTGGAGTTTAAGTGAGTCTAATATTTTTGTGGCCTATTTATTCATTATCTAGAGGCGTTGTGATTTTAATTGAATCCCTACTTATAAACGTTACTTTCATGTAATCAATGCTTAAAATGCCCTGTTTCGATTTCGCTTGTTAGATTTTACGTCAGCGAGAAATTCTGTTCTCATAGTGAAGAACGCAGTAACTAACGTTTTTGGCAATATTCGGAATCGCCAAAAAATCTACATTTTGTCCTTTCTCACGTATCAAAATTCCACCTGGAACCCAACATCAATAAAAATTCAGTCTTGAAAACATGTTTTACCTACTTACTGCATTTTTCATAAGGAAGGCAGAATTGACAAGATATTTTTTTGAATATTTAATAATCATTGATTTTTTGCTTTTCAGGGGTGTGGTAGCAGTGACAATGTCTCTAACATCGCTGGACATAAACCAGTGTCCCGACAAGTATTACGTTCCTAACGCTTTCAAGGGCACAGACAAGTGCGACCGGAGTTCTTCATATGTAAGTATTTATCATGCGTAAAATTTAATTAAACATTTAACCACATTTTTAAACTAATGTTTAATGACGTATGGCCGAAGGTGACGCTACTGACGAAATGAATGCATACTTTGACAAGAATAGAACAGGCTAGTGTCCTTCTATTTTTATTACACAAATTAATAATACTTCTTAAAAAATAAACAGCCGTGAAAACAAAATTTTAATATCTCAAAAAATGACAAAGCTACAAGCAAGACAATTCAAACATGTGGTTACGTCAGTTCTTGCTCCTTCATAGTAAATAAAAAATAAATAAAAATACCCTTTATTCACTGATTTTTCCTTACTAATAGTCTTATCTACTAACATTCTCCAAAACTTATTAATTTAATGATGATGATGCTTTTATAATACTATTACAATTTCACCAGCAGTCGGTTTCGCAATCAGGCTGTCCATCTTGGACATAGGCCTCCTCTAGAGTACGCCATTTCTCTCTGTCCCTGGCTTCCCTACGCCAGCCTTTCGGTAGATCATCTTCCCACCTCTGTGCTCCTTCATAGTACCTCATTACTAAGCTGTGGTAGTTTTACATAGTCTCTTTGGCATGTGCTGTCATAACGTGCGTTCTCATAGTAACTGTAGCGAAGCTCTGTTTTGCGAGAAAGTCCGCGCCTAGATCGCGGTCAAGCGTTAGCATAGTCTTTGATAAAAAATGTGTGATTTCAGTGTGTCCCAATCAACGGGCGAGGATTCGAAGCGGGTGGGTACAAGTGCGAATGTCTCCAAGGCTTCGAGTACCCGTTCGAAGATCCAATAACATACTACGATGGTCAAATCGTAGAGGCAGAATTCCAAAACATCATAGCGGATAAGGAAACTCGTATAGATATGTTTAAATGTAGGCTGGCTGGCGCGGCGGCGATACAAAGCAGTTTGATCACTGTATTTACTATACTGTGGCTTCTTTACAAGTTACGGTAAAGATAATCACTCATACTGTGGCTGCTTTTCCAGTTACAGTTAAGATAATCACTCGTACTGTGGCTTTTTCCCAGTTACGGTGAAGATAATCACTCAATCTGTAGCTTCGTTAGAAGTACTGTAAAGGTAATTGTTCATTCTCTAGCTTCGTTACAAGTTACGGTAAAGACAATCACTCGTACTGTGACTTCGTAACAAGATGGTAAACCTACTGTGGCTTCTTTTCCAGTTACAGTTAAGATAATCACTCATACTTTGGCATATTTTCCAGTTACAGTAAAATAATCACCCATTCTGTGGCTTCGTTATACTATACACAAGTTATATTATAGGTTATTAAGCATCTAAAGTTTCTGGGTTTAAGCGAAATGTGGCAAAAATATACTTAGCTAATATTTTTATGCACAAGGATTCACTACAAAATATTAAGATTATAGATGAAGTTTTATACAAAATAATTTGTATATTTAACTTCGTAACGCGCCTTCGTAAAGGCGTTATTTGCACTTTGACGTACAAACTTATAAGACTTATTATACCTATCCGTCCAAATGATTTACTTTTAACGATTTTCTAAGCATTAGCGTTTTATGTCAAATATACTTATCTTGTATCTTAGTTGCAGCTCAAAACAGTGTTTTAATTGGGTATTAACGCAGATTGCTAATTATGTTACTATGTAAGTATTAGTAAGGTTTTACAGACATTATAAATTAAGTGTAGATAATACAAAATAAACGTGACATGTTCAAATAGTGGTATGTAAAAAATTATTAGCGCGCTAAAACGAAAATGATTGCTGTCTCACTCGCACCATATTGTCGACTTTGTAGTTCAGTCTGTGTAAGTAAGAAAATCATATTCTGTAGCTTTTGTTAGAGCTGCTTTTCTAATGGCGCGTATTATGTGCCTTACTAATTTTTACCTCATTTATATTTTCATAGAATAAGTCCACATGTATTATAATATCTTATAATATAGGTAACTAAATTGCAGTCTACAAAGTTTTTTCCTGTACTCACGTTCTAAAATTTAATGTTTTTTTGCTTATTATGGTTTTTGTCTAACATGTATAAATAGGTACCTAAATATCTATTACCAATTCACCATGAATGAAATCAACGCACAACCTAACTACTATTTACAGGTACAGGTCTGTGGCTATTTATAAACATGTTGCCCAAAAAGATTGTCTAATTTAACTATGAGAACTGTTTTTTTTCTAAATTCTTGTTACGTAATTTTTTTATTTTACTATGTTTTGGCACTTTATTTTATTTACTGGTCACAACATGGGGGACAATAGGATTTTTATTCCTGTTGTCCCCCATGAGGCCGAAAACGTGGAGGACAACGGGAATAACCCGTTAAACAATTGGCAAAAGTCTACATATTTCAGAATCTTATTTTTTTTTTTACTTTATATACAACAACAGACTGATATTTTGTTTTTGAATCTCAGCAACATTTATTGTATAATTAATAATTATAATTCTTATAAGTATTTTTCGTGTTTGTAAATGGTCTAATTAAGCTTATATTGTAATGAATTGATATAAGGTAAGTTCGTATCAGAAACTTAGCATAGGGAAGGAAGGAAGTAGTAGTACTTTCTAAGTGGTAAAATGAAATAAAGGTAAACTTCAGCATCAATTGGTAATTATTATATATTTTGTATACATTTTTAATACACAATTTAGATCACATCATATAGTTAATTAAGTTTTTATACGTGGCGAAAACAATAACATTTTATTGTTATCAAAAAAAAATCATTGATCAATCCAATGTATCATCATTGGATTGATCACTGATTTTTTTTAAAATTCAGTTGCACTATAGTTCATAGGGTTTTACATATTTATTCATATTTCTGTGCAAATAACCCAGAAAGAAAAGGTAAAGCTGTTTTTTTTTTTCAGGAGAGTAATTCTCTAGATCTCTAGACCTACATACAAACATTGAAATTGTTATGTTAGTAAGACCACATAGCGCCACCCTCGAATTTATAATATTAGTATGGATGTACTAAAACCAGTTATGATGGCAACTACTGAAACATAATCTATTATACTACCTCAAATTTTAATGTTGACATGTTTTTCTTTTTTTTTTACATTCCATGTTTATTGGGAATAATGCAGATCCAAATGCGCATCGTAATCGGAAATAACACTTTAATTATGTGTAATGTGATCGCGATTACGAAATGCATTCGCGGCGCTGTTGTACCGAAACCGTCCACTCAAGCCTCTAAATTTTGTATTAAAGTTTACATTGGAAACATCTTGTTTTATTCAGCCTGGTGGGGTGAATGCATCTTCAGATAAACTGTAACAATCAAAACTTTGGTTACAGACAGGTATAATATCTAGCCAATGGGACATTAAAAGTAAGGAAATCTAGACTGGACCTGCCCCCAAAAAACCTGGTTCATTAGAATTTTATCTCATAATACCCAATCCCATAACATATTTGTCTCCTAATAGCAAAATGACTGAAAAGAGATAGTCTGGGTGTAGCAGAGAATCGTCATCCGCCTACTTTTTCTAATACACTGATGGAATAGGCCTCTGCCAAAGCGCGATAATCAAATAATCAGCATGATTTTCAAAATTTTAAGTATGAGGCAGGTAGGTAGGTACAAATTATTTCTCCACATACTCGCTGCTGACTAGCTTGCTTCTTGCATAGATAAGTGCTCCAACTAAACCGAAGTAAACGAGTATGTACAATAGCATGTACAGTATAACAATAATGCGGAGCAAGCCCATTCCTTCTTGCGATTTTCATTTTGATTACATTTTTGCTTTTATTGATTCATGGTCTCTTGGATAGTCTGAAAATTAAGTATTATACCTACTTATATTTGATAAATAATAACTCCGAGCTATGCATTTTAACTTCACTTTCAAAAGTTTGATATTTTATTTTGGTTTTTTACGAGTGGTTATACTTAGTGGTGGTTAAAAAAGCACAAAGCATCCAAAGCGGGTCCGCTTTTGGCCCACAACGTACAACGCCCGCTTTCGTGGCTCTCACTTGGCGCTTTTTATATCGCGCAGCGCCTAGACTTAGAGCGTTGTGCATCGCACGCGCTGCGTACGGAACTACGCGGCGCGAGCGCAATGAGCGAGTAGTAGGTAAAAGCGCCGCGTTTACTAAAGCGGAGCTGCTTGTGCTTACCGAGATATCGCGGCAGCGGTCGGGCAGCCAGTCATCGCTTGCTTTTGGACGCGGCACGCTTTCTACGACTCTCGCGCGAAAGCGTGAACTCAGGCCGGCTCACGTAATATACACCTACGCTTACTTTGGTACGCTTTATGTTTTTTGTTGTGCTTTTGATTACAATCTGTGATAGGACACGCAATAATATTTATTTTGAGTGTTTAATGTTTATTAATTTATATGTATTATGGACCCAATATGTCTGAAATAAATGAATATTTCATTTAATTTTTAATACAATAATTATGTGGTTGTGTGATTTGTGAATAAGTGGACCTACCTTAGTTTAAGGGTGAATAAAGTGAACATTGAATGAAAAAAAAAACATATTTTTTAGTGGAGATTTTCCAATATGGAACTATTACCGATGACTTAAGTTCTCCTCGTTATAACTTAAGCACTTAAAAAAGCGTGCTTTTAAAAAAAAGCACAAAGTTTGTACCACGCTTTTGACATTAAGCATTTTTGAACACCACTAATACTCATTGGGTTGTATACTCTGCTCATTGGGTATGTCTTAGCGTAGCGTTACATACTCTTTGGCAGTGGGTTTTGTTTTAAGGTTTTAAGGTGGACGTTACACTCGCGCGGCAAATTCAAATTTTCTTGCGTTCTTTTGCCAATAAGGGGGCTTTTACATTTTGGCGAGCTCAGTACCGCGCGCGCGGTACCGAGCTCGCAGAATCCGTCGGTTTGACCAAATATATCCAATTTCATTTATTGATAAATAAATAAGAGCATTAATTTAAAACTATGAAATAATTTGTAGTAGCTTAGAAAAATGATGAGCTTTATTTTGGTAACAGCATTTTGTCGATGTAATATAAAACTCCGGAGATATTAGAACTTTTGTTGAAGCCTTTTTGATTAAAAATCAAATTTCATTTAATATTTTTTTAATTGCTTGAAAGGTAAAAATTAAAAATCTGTTTTGTCATTATGGAAGTACAGGATGTATTTAGTGGAGTATAATTTAGTTTGGAGACTTACGTTACACAGAATTTGTAAATTAGAGCTCTCAAATCGGGTCTCTGTGTGTTTTTGCCAAAACGAACACCAGGAGAATGATGATTACTAAATAAATAGATAAATTACTTAAAATCCGTTCTGTCATTATCGAAGAAGATGAAATGAAGAGTATTTTTCAAATAATGGCTAAGTATAGATATTAATGCTATGCATCAAATATTGACGACGAAAACCTTGCAACTACGTATAATTTTGTAAAAGCCCCCATAATAACTTAATTACTCAACGTGATTACATGAAAACTAATTTTTATACATTCTATTTATTTGCGCATTATTTTGTAAGTTCATGGCCTGCCTGAGACAATGCCACTTTGACAAGATGACAGCGGTAGTTCCAATCTATATTACAAAGTACTCTGTGGTTCCAATTTTCGCCACGCGCTAAAAGATCCTTGTCGCAAAGGCACTGTATCAAACACACAGAACACTACTATCCTTACCTTTGAATATGTACGAGTAGAAGCGTAGTGTATGACGTCATTCATGGACAACAAGGAGAGCGCTATACATTCGGTACTAAGCAAAAAAAAAGACGAACGTAATATCTTTGGTCCTTGTCACCGTTACCGGGTTTTTTTATTTGGCTTCGTTTGATCTAAGCCAAACAGGTTAACAGTTTTTTGAAATTGTTGTTTTTTGTGAAATAATCCTATTTAAATCGTGATCTAGGCAATAAATATTTGAGAAATAATGTGTGTGCAGTGGGTGGTTGCAGCATTGAAGTCGCACTGAGGCGTAAATATGAAGGAATAACATTTCACAAGTAAGTAGGCATTATTTTGTCTATTTTCCCTTTTTAGAAGTAGCGTTACATTTCATGTAATAACAAGTCCTCAGCTAAACAGAAAAACAGCTAAATGATTAATTAATGGATAAAATAACCATACCTAACCAAAAAATTTAATTGTCAAGGTACTGCCAGTTTATGATTTTTAATTTCCCATAAAACCAGCTAGGTACAATGTTGATTTGCATATGTTTATAAGTTGGAAAAAAACCTTTTGTAGGTATATTAGCTAATAATTTGCTTGATTTAACTTTGTAAAATATATCATTTTATATTTAAGGTCAGGTGGGGTAAGTGAAACATACTTGCACATCTATCCACTTTGTGAATTCTGCTAGGACGCTAATTTTTTTTTACACATAGAAAGCCTAAATCTGACATGGCAAATGACGGCAATAAATACTTTTTAATAAAATAATTTTTGAAAACTCAATTTGCGTGAATGAAACATCACTTCAAAAATGGTTCACGGTATTGACAGAAACGTTCCGATTCAATACTCTGACGGTAGGTTGACATTGGCGTTTGACTATTTAGCAGTTGACTATATTGACAGTTTTGTTTTTATTATCTGTTACCCGCAGTCATTATATTAGGTACCTACTTATATAATAATAGCTGCCAGGTATCACTTTATTAGCGCAGAAATCTGAGAATCTCCATCTCTTTCTTTGGGTGCCGTATAACCACTCACGCGCCACGCTCCGCGCGCCGCCTAACCCTTGTGTGCCACCTGAGATTTAGTAATGCGCGGCAGGGCGTCAAGTGGTAAACTAATCGGTTCTAACTAAAACACCTAATGACTATTTACCTATTGAATGACTGTTGTCTCAAGTGTACAAAACAGGCTTTAAATTGTAATTAAGTTGATTATTCTAGGTGATGTCATTATTTTTAAATAAATAGTTAAAAAGTTAAATAGGTTTTATTTTGAAATCTAAAGCGATAACACTACTTTTTTTCATATTCGAAATAAAGTTTAATTCAATAGCTTTAAAATGACACCAAAATAGTTAATCATGTCCTAGAAAAAAATTTAACGGCAATCGTAAATATATTGTGCCGGACGCTTGTTCGAACACGCTCAGTTGGCGGGAATTCATCGTGCATTTTAGGCCGTTTGCAGACGTTAATTTTATTCCATTAAATTCCAGTTCCGAATTCGATTCCGATTGTGCAAATTAGACGAGAGAGGTATTAAAAAAACGAACACAAATTTCAGAAATTATAGTTTTAATACTTTTATATTAATAGTCGACATTATGCTACACTAATCACAGATAATTAATAGTTATAATAAAACCAGTACTACCACCACTACTACCAGTACAGTTACACCATTATTATAATAAAGTTAGTAAATAGTTAAATTTATCAATAATTAAACAATGAATTTACTTAATTATTGATGAATGAATTAAGTGCTGGATCAAATAATATTTTAACTGACTGAATTTAAAAATAATAATATCCTTTTAAAAAACTGACTTTAATCCGCTTAATTACATACTGAGAAAAACTTAGATGACAACTTTTTTTGTAGTGTTTTAGGTTTAAAAATCTAAATTACTGAACCAATTTTGATGAAATTATAACTGTTCATTTACTGCCTTTGTTATGTTTTTATTTAGTTTGTGCAGCTTTATTGATTGTCTACAAAAAATAATTTCATACATAGTTACATAGATGACAAAATGAAAAAGTACCAATGTAACGTAACCATGCTAAACTAAGCTAAACTAAACTAGCTATACTACCTAGTGGTATAGCTAGTAGTGGTATAGGTGGTTTTATTATTGTAGTGGTTAGTTTGAGTAATAAAGGCACATTGCCCGTTATAAAAAAAAAGTAACCATTATTTAATACATATATCACTTAATACTTATACATACAAAATACCTCCAGTGCCGTCACTTGTTGAAAGCACTGGCTCTCTCAAGGCCACTGGCTGTATCTGCTGTGTATAGAACTAAAAAATATACACAAAATAATTAATTTTGACGATACATGTACCTACACCAGCTAAAATAAACCTTTGAAAAAGCAAAACGCCTACTCCTCGAACTGCGTAGACAGGGACTGCCCTTGTCCTCAGCCACGTCCTCTACCACGGGCTTGGCTCCGCCGTGCACCATGTCCGGCACCACGCTCTTCCATATTTGCTAAAACCATTTTATAAAGTTAGTAGAAAGCACATGCTTTATTTAATTGCTCACCTAACCCGAACACACAAAAAAAAATTAAAAATGTTAAATACTTATTTATTCAAATTATTAACATAAGACTTAATTTTTTGTGAAAATTACGTAACCGCCAACCCCTCCCCCTTTTTGTAAAGGAAGGTTCCCCTCCCCTCTCCCATCCCCCACCCCCCAAACTTTATATAACACTCACTTAGCACCACTAAAGCAAAGCCTACCTATATAAATTATATCCATACAAAAACTGAAAAATGTTTAAGATTTTTTTTGTGAGCACCAAAAAAATATTATACAAACTTAAAATTTTATAAATTATTATTTCTTAGAAAAAAGCAAAAACAAGACCAATATGCACATTCATTATTAACGTCATTTTTGGCGTCTGTTGCGAGCCTTATTTCGTAAAAAGACCCGTTCCGCGCAAGTTCAGTCGTACTGCCGTCACCAAATAATGTTCAATTAAACCCCTTTCCGTGATCTTACACCATATGATATATGTTTTTGGTATCAATTTGTTCGTAAATAAACACACTAGATAAATATCTAATCATAAATTGGTTAAACTAATAATTTATGAAGTAGTATTTAAATGAAGACAACTAGAGCCGCATTGAATTTTTTTCCTATAAGTCTTTTTACTTGATACATCCAACTTATTATATACTTACTCATCAAAAAATTACACCATTCGAAAGAACATTGATTTACGAACAAAATGATGTATAATTACATTAGAAAATATGGACCAAATCTACTCACAGTGAATATTTCTGCTGCACGCACTACGTTGACACAATCACGGAACAACAATTTTATTCTCTTTGAGCACAGATCTTGCAAACTTCGATAGATTATTCACAAAGTACCAAGAAAAGCTGGTACCAGGCGTTTATACTGTAGCAAATTTCAAGACCTAGCTGTCAGGGTCAATATTTTCATACCATAGAGCCAAATCCGTTATATTTTACGGTTTTTAGGTAGGCCCGACTGACCGACCAGTTTTATGGTCCGTGGCACATAAGGTTTTGCAGGATCCGCCAGTTTACTGGCGCGTGGCACGTGAGTGGATAAGAGCAGACTAAGGGACTATCCAGAGAATGGGCAGTAGCATTCTCCCTGGTACATTATAATCTTCTGCGATGACAAGCTACTTGCTAAGCGAGGTGGTTATGGCAAAGCTCCCTATAATCAGCGTCTAAAATGGCGTTTTATGGGCATGCCTGTGTTCAGCACTAGATGTTTTCCAGCTGTTGATGTGAAATACGTGTTTTTCGCCTATGGGACATTTACAATGACATTTGTAATGTAGTAGGTATTTGATTGATTTTATTACCTGTGTCGTCTGTGACTGCAAATACTAACCCCACATTACGCGCCGTTTCATGAATTATTTTCGTGTAAAAATGTACATAAACACTATTAAATTGCTTCATGGCATCAGCCGACATGTGTTTTGTAAACTTAAAGATAGCTGATTTCTTTTTATTTTATGACCTAGCAGAAAGATTATGTGACGCGTGTGCTAGAGCATTGAAACCATTTTGCCACATAGCATAGAGCTAAACTGCATGATTTATTGATTACGATAGGGTTTCACTTAGGTACTCCTTCGTTTAACTTACCCCATCTGACCTTACATTTTAGTTTTTACAATAAAGAAGCAGTGAACACTGGTAAAACATAAATTCTAGGTACCAAGGTAAATTACTCTATAGATAGAGCTAACGAAATCGCCCATTTTCTACCCAAAATTTTGGGTGAAGTTCTTATTCAGGCAGCACCTCGTGTGGGAGCAAGAAACAACTAGGCGGCCACGCGAAATAGATTTCTACTAGTGGGAATTCTGTGATCCTTACGGAACTATCAAACACAGAACTCCCACTAGGTACCAAAGAATAGAGTTTCACTGAGAGCTCTTTTGGTGACCACCACAGGTTAGAGAAAAAAACCAATAGATTAGAAAAAACACAACGACGTTGACGTTGACGTGCGTGACATTGACATTTGACATTGTGCCAAGAGCCAAGCAAGACGGTGCAGTGGTGCGCCGGATTAAAATTAAATTATTTTAATTTATTGTAAATTAAAAACGTGTGAATTAAAAAAGGTAAAAGTTTTCTTACTGGAAAATCATTGTACCAATATTGGACATAATAAAAATTGTTGATAGAAAGTGAGTGCTGTGTTATAAATAACCTTGACATTTATTCGTAACGAGAATATTGTACTGTAATTTATAATATTCTATTTAACTTGTAACAATTATAACTCATGTTAATTTCAATCGAGCATTTGTCGTGAGAGTTGTAAATTATAATATTGCCGTTGTTTTTCGATTTATATCTAAAGTACATTATCAAACATGAATTTTTAGAGGAGGTACACACAGCATTCAATTCACAATCAAACTATTGTAGATTTTAGTCATAATCGTGTTTTTGATTTTCAGGTGTTATTATTTACTAGTACCACCCTAATTTTTATTTATTTTTCAGCAAGTATGGTTGTAAAGAAATTACTGAATCAGCTGAAAAGCAAAGAATTTAGGGACTATTTAATGAGGTAAATTTTGCTTAATTTATTTTGTTGTTTAAGTACATAAATAATATAGAAAAATTTTTGTGTGGACACTCAAACAGGCAAACATTGACATTTGCATAACAATGGAGTTGCAATAATTGAAAGCTGTGCTCTCGACTTGAATTAATAAAGAACAAACAGAACTCAAAACAAAGTTAAATACAATATTTTTACTTTGACATGTTCTCGTTTTCAGCACCCATTTTTGGGGTCCAGTAGCCAATTGGGGAATACCGCTTGCTGCCATAGCAGATACAAAGAAGGACCCTAGTTTCATTAGTGGAAAAATGACAATTGGTATGTATTCTTTTTGGTTATCTTGCCAAGTGGGTTGTTATGTGTTTCTCTAATATTTAGCGTTTATATTACTTTATAAAATTGTTTAACTTACCTATTTACTTAAGTTATGAAAATGCACACCCTGGTTATAGTTCTGTTATGTACCTACAATTTTTTTTTAAAGGCAATAAACATCCCATGGTATCCCTTTCACTTACATTCAGCCTGTTGCATGCATTTCTAACAGCATTTGATTCATAAACAGTCAGGCAGTCACCCATGACTACTTGAGTATAAACAACATACATTGTATTCATTCGAAACAAGAATACTTGGCATAAGAAATATTAGTTAGAAATTCTAATGTACTAGATAGTTTTTTGAGTCTGACTGGATAACACCCACATTTGATCTGATGTTGAGTGAACATTGGCAGTTTTTGAAATATTGGGAATCAAAAATAATATTTGAATTACTCCTCAGCAAATGGACATTTAAATACGATTTTTCTAATCAGTTTTAGCTCTACGCAGCTAGCGTATTTAGCCAATGTCATGCAAACTCCAGTAAAGGGGTGAATTTGTACTGATTCTTTTCTATGGAATTTTGAAAAAACACAAAACGGTTATTCAATCACGTTTTCGTCTACACCAATAAGACCGAGACAACTGATGGTCTTTAATAGCCCACCAGAATATGGTAGCATATTTTGATGGAACATGTCTGAAACAAAGATAGACCACAGACATCTAATACTATACAGTAAACAGACCTAACATTATCTTCACTAAATAGATGAAAATAAACTATACACCCATTACTTTCGCTCTTATTAAAATGTGATACCTTTATCTCTTTCCTTTTTGCTGTTGCAACACTTACGCTCCCATGGACAAAAAGGAACACGTGCGCAAAACGCAATCTCGTTACCATGGAAACATGTCTAAACAGACAACATGCACCCTGGTTTTTTTTGCAATATTTTTGTGTTATAATTGATATTAAGTGAACTGTGTTATAATTGATACTAAGATATGTAGTGCGCCATTGTGTGGCAACATTTCTTAAAGGAAAACACCTGAATTATCAATTCACCAGTAAGTTTTGATGTGCATGTTTGTGTGTGTGTGTGTATGTTGTAAAAAGTGGCATGCAATATTTCTCTAATGTTAAGTCTGCTTACCATAGTATTCAATGTTTGTGGGAGAGACACATTATTTGATTCCTGTCTTCAGCACCTGGTTGTAATATCATTCTGGCTATGTTCCTCTCAGACACAGCGAGAATGATGTACAAAGAAAGAGAGAGAGAGAGAAAGAGAGAGAGAGAGAGACTAAAATTAATTCATAAATATGAACAAAAAAAAAATTGATACATTCTATAAATATAGAATGTATCAATTTATATTAGTATTAATTAAAAAAACTGGTGTATTATTTCATAAATTGACAAATCATAATAAACCTACATTGTCTGTCGATGTGGATGACACTCATCAGTCACATAATAGTATTTTTGTTATATGAAACGCAGGTTTGGTGTATTTGACTGGCATTTGTAGGGTTATTATGATTTGTCGCCATATGAAATAAGGGGCCAGAGCGGCATAATTATTGTGATGGTGATAAACTACTAATTTTTATTTAATAAAGTAATCTACTAAGATAAAGTTATTTTTAATAATAAGTGATATCATCATTGATCCCCATGATCTACTAAGAAACATGGGAGATGACACTTTATTCTTTGACCTTCACTGTCTGACTGATAAACATTACATAGTTATAAAAAAAATTCTTACATAATCTTGTTAGTAATAAGTTAATTTGTCAATATAACATCCCTATCCCTTTATGTTTGAAAGTTACTGATTCTTGGGCTGAGAACATATGTTTACTTACCTATGGATGGGACGACGAAGGGAGGCAGGTAGCCACCATCCCATTCATTCATCCTTTTCCTCCTTTTCTCTCTTCCTTCCCTTTGACAGGGTTAGGGCATAAAATTAATTAACAGCTAGTAAAACATGAACCCTGTGGGCATGTGGTCCCACAGCTAAAGGGGGTATTACATTTGGCTAGATTTAGACTAGCTAAATCAATATACATTGCTGGCTTGGTGTTACTCCCACCCCAATACCCTTACTCCAACCAGCAATGTATATCGAATTAGTCATTTGGCATCGGTGAATTTAGTCTAATGGAATGTTAGTCCACTCGATTGGAGAACACAGATTTTTTCTTTGGCCCCATAAATAACATTTTAGCTTCAAAAAATATTTAAAGTTTTATTTTTATTAGCATAGAATAAAACTATCAATTTAACTACCATTAAGTAGTGTCTTAAGACCCCTCATTACACATGTTAAACTTTTTAATGATTCTAGTTTTATGGTCAATAAATTTGCCCATATATCCAGTAATGCCTTATCACATGATCATTGAAACAAGGCACTCAAGTTTACATCAGTGGTGCCATAATCATATAAATGTTATTATCTCAAGTGCCTATTCTTATCTGTTTGTGGTGGCTTGATTTGTCTTTGGTTATAAAATGTAACCATACAACTGGTTTATCATAATCCCGGCGTTATATTATTTTATAAGGCTATACTGGGTGTAATTTCATTCATTAGCATCCTTTGAAACTAGGTTAACTAACTAAACTAACTAACTCACAAAGACTTCTATGTATACACTAGACAGGACATCTCTAAATTGCACTGTCAACCACTGCAAATATGCCTATAAGCATCTTCTCGCTCATACGATGCTCAGCACTCAAAGCGACTGCACGTGCAGCAGTGTAGAGCAGTAAAAATTATGATCCGAATGTGCCATCGCACTAGCGCTGCGTGTTGTGATCGTTGGTTAGACGATTTAATCTCGTAAAGGGCTGTAGCGGATTTAAGTTTAATTATACAAAAAATGACAACTATTTGAGATTCGAATAGCTTCTCTAGTACGTAGTACATATACCTCTTTGCTAACTCATGACGTCGGTCACGTGTGGACCAAATTTTATGAAATCTAGCGCTTCGATTTGGTATTGATAATAACGCCAAAAAATGGAATTTACTTAATCAATTGCTACAGTACAAAATTAAATTTAAGTAATTCAAAAATGTTTTTAATGTTTTTTGTTTATGTGTGTTTATTGCATACAAACTAAACAACTTTTTAACAGTATCAAAATCATTCGTGTGAACTACGTTAGGCGCCGCGGCAATTTTCATAATTTTTCATAATTTACCTTCATAATTATCAATAAAAAATATTTTTACTTTAATAATCATCAATAAATGATGTATTATCATGCGCTCAATTTATGCTAATGAATTAAAATGCATCCTGTATATGCTGGATTATAGCGCACGCGCGCAGCTCCGCCGTAAAATAGTGTAGATTTTACAAATTCTCCATGGCCCATATTACAGAATTACTACTAATAGTACTAAGTAATTAGTACAAAGTTCTGGATCGGTGCTCAAGATCCAGAACTCGGTATTTCGGTGGTTCTTCAACCGTCGAATCGGATCTCATTAATTTGCATAACATTTGATGAACAATGCCTCGAATTATTCGTCGCACTACAGTCGTACGCTAACAGCTTATCTGTGCTAACAGCGTACGGCTGTAGTGCGACGAATAACAGCCGAGAGTATGTTTAGTAGTAGACCGTTTAGTGAATGAAATCTCGACGCTCAATCGTCGGCGTCGATCGGTACTCATATCGACCGACACCGACGATTGAGCGTCGTTCTCTACCTAATACAGGTCTAATACCAGTTCAAAAGATTCACTTTGCAAAAACATATTATAAATAGTCACTGTTCCTACGATTTTTTATTTCATTTATTTATTTATCTCCGTTGGCGCGAGGATGGACCGGCTTAGGCCGACTCATCGATGTGCTTGTAGCTTAGTCCTTAAAGTACGTAGTACCTACTATTATCTATTCTCTGTGTAAAGCGCGAAGTTTTTTTCGTTTCAGACTTATCTAGAATGTACCACGAAGTGCGCCAGGCCTGTCATTACCCCAAAATTTCCATGTGCTGAAACACATTACTCAAATTAACAGCCCGAAGACGTCCACTGCTGAACACAAGCCTCCCAATAAAACGCCACTGGGTCGCTTATCATATAGGGAGGGAGGGTTTGCTGTAATCACCACGCTTGGCAGGCGGCTTGGTGATTGGTGATCACAGATTTTAATGTACCGAGGAGAATACTGCTGCCCACTCTATGTAAATAAATGATGTGTAGAACTAGTCGTTCGCCTGATGTTAAGCGTCACGGCTGCCCATAACAGATTGCAGTATCATTCGGAATTCTAAATTAATATAGTTTCGCGTGACACTGCACTGCGCACATCATTCTGATCAGATCATATAGTCTCATTTGCCCCGTAATTTCACTAGCTACACTGCCCTTCAAACCGGAACACAGTAGTGCTTGCACACTACTGCTTGGCGGCAGAATAACTGGCATAGCGGTGGTACCTACCTAGACGAACATTGCAGAAAAGTCCTACCACCTTGCACTAGTACTAGGATATTCCTTTAGCCGGCTCTTACGGCACCCACGACTTGATGGGGTGGTCTTACAGCTTATTATTCAGTACCGGCTATATTATCTGTGGTACCGGCTAAACACTTATCAAAATGTTCTTTTTTTCAGCTCTGTCACTGTACTCATTAATGTTTATGAGGTTCGCATGGAAGGTCCAACCGCGGAACATGCTTCTCTTCGCTTGCCATCTCACCAACGAGTGTGCCCAGCTGACGCAAGGAGCCAGGTTCATCAATTACCACTACTTATCAGAAAAACCTTCCGCGTCTTCTTAGTACTCAATGAAACTGGATACATATGGCGGATTGATCTAGCAAAGTGACTTTTGATAGAATAAATGATACAGCAAACATTGTAAATAAAAAAGGGAAGCTATGGCACTAGTTTAACAAATTTGGTCCGCTTTAATTGGTGCATAATATGCGAAAGAAAGAGACCGCAGTGCTGTAATCGACAAATAGAGGGAGAGGCAGGGTTAGTTTTTAACTGAGGACATACCTACCTCATATTTGCCCTGTTCAAAATACGTATTGCCTAGCCCCGCCCAGTGACGCTGTAAAGGTCGGCAGAGACCACCAGCCAACAGCATTAGACCGTTAAAAAAAGTCGCCTAGCAATGACTTGACCGAATCAGCAAAGACACAGCATAGTAAAAGTTGCTAACGATACAGAAAATTATAGAATTAATCAAGTGTTATAACAAAATGTAATTAATGAAACTAGTGATATCGAGTACAAAAATATTATATGCAGTAGTTAGTCGCTACGCGGCGCCTCCATCGATCGAAAGTTGTGTCTAGACAAAACGTTGGCAGAAAAGTGAATAAAACTAGCACTGACACGTAGCACAATTTAAGGTGGAACGTTACACTAGCGCGGGAAATTCAAATTTTCTTGCATATCTTTTGCCAATAATAGCTTAATTACTCAACGTGATTACATGAAAACTAACTTTGCGCAAATAAATATAATGTATCAACAAATTACAATTAAAAGTATCACAAACATATCATTGATTCAGCGACAAATGGCAATAGGCTAAAAAACTAAGAAGAAAATTGTTTATTGCCATTTGTCGCTAAACCAATGATATCTAGGAGATACTTTTAATCGTAATTTGTTGATACATTCTATTTATTTCCGCAAAATTAGTTTTCATGTAATCACGTTGAGTAATTAAGCTATTATTGGCAAAAGGACGCAAGAAAATTTGAATTTCCCGCGCTAGTGTAACGTTCCACCTTAACGTCAGATAAGTTAGTATGACGCTACCCTTTGTGTGTGGCATTAAAAAAACACAGTCAATTATTGTCACCGACACACTAGAAGTAATGAATGGCTGCACATATCTTTCGGTAAGCTATTTTAATGTAATGTTGAAACTGACAGAACAAACAAGTTAAAGCAAGCATACATTCAAATAAATTGAATCAGAGGCTGAATTAACCTTAGAACAACACAGAAAAAAGCAAAGATTGCAAAGAAATTATAAAATATCAATATATAAAGATACATCCCCTAAGTAATACACATATCGCGGAGGAATAGTTACTTTGTGTTTTGTCTGTATCTATTTAGCTTGAAACAGACAAGGATAAAACACTGAGTAACTATTCAACTGTTATGCACTGTTTATTAGTAAGGCCTATAGTAATGTATGCAGTGTAAGGGTCAATTCAGACAGAGAATTTTGCTGCTCTGTCTGAATTGACCCTAAGTTTGACAAACTTTATGATTTTATACATTGACATGAGTTAAAGGTTACCATAGAAGTAGAAGGGCTGTTATTTATGTATTTGAGAGTTAAACTTACATTTACAAAAGAAAATATTAAGTTTGATCTGCTAACTGTTACACAGAGCACGGACATAAATACTCTTCGCACCCAGATAGAGTACATCTCACAAAAGAAGTCCCGCGGCTGTAAGTGGAACTAATTATCAATACATATAATTTTCTGTATGTATAATGTAAGTATGTTATGTTTTATTTAATTTATTAAATAAAATCGATATTCACCAATTATTTTATATTGAAATTTTGGGGGGGTCTTTGGTAGAGCTTGGCAACACTCCGTCGCGCGACTGTGGCGACGCGTCTGCGGGTCATCTTTCGTGAGACGGACTCTAGTGACGAAATTCTACATGAATCTCGTGCCGACAGTAAGCGCATAGCGCATACTAATGTCATCTGCCATAGTCGATTCATTGTGCAATTCAGTGCCTCGGAGAGCACGTTAAGCCGTCGGTCCCGGTTGTCATAGGAACATCTATGGCAATCGTTACGGGTAGTCAGACGCCTGATAGAATCTGACGCCTTATCTAACCATCCCTGTTACTGGTTCCTTATGGGTTGCGAGGTCAGATGGCAGTCGCTCGTGTAATTCATGTAGCTCGCCGCTACAGGTTAGATTGAGAGCCGACCCCAATAACAAATGGGAAAAGGCAAAGACGATGATGATGTTCGCACATAGGTTACAGAACAATTGTTTTGTTGTAGCAACTTTGAAATACAGTAGTTAAATAGTTAAGGAACATCAACATTGTTAGAATTAACTTTATTGTGTGATATAAATCTTTCTAAATGACGAAACAGTGCGTATTTGGCACTTTGAAATTCATACTAGAAACATTGCCGATTTCCTTTCAGCAGCGGTAAGGAATAAAGATTTAATTTCTGTATCTTTTACTACGTAATTTAAAGAATTATATACATGTTTATTATCGTGCGATATAGTTATGTTTTGTTGTCATTTGTAAAAAAGTCTCTTGTCTAGGGCACTCTTGCCATAGTTTTATCCAAGTAGGGTAGTCAAAATAGCGCTATGTATAAACAGTATGGGCATATCGCAGATTCGAGCTGATTGTACACAATATATATGCAGACACACCGTCAAAATATAAAACCGAGCGTTTCCAGGGTTTAAAACCAAATTTTTGGCAATTCAAACATGAATTACATATCAGTCAGTACAAACGCGTTTGCTATATAACAAAGTACAGCTGAAATATGAAAAGCGCGAGCGAAGCGAGCGCAAGATTTTTTATATTAAGGTTTGAACCCCCAAAACCCCCCCCCCCCCCCTGCCTACAGCCATGTGTATGATGTCTGTGTGTGTAATGTGTATAATTAGATCGTTTTTGCGCGAGTGCCCTTACGTTTGTTAAATTATATTGATATAAGTAGTGTGATTCAAAGCCGTTACGTTGTACGTACAATTTGTATATTTATGATGCATAAATGTTACGTTACGAATTTACAACTGCGTATTTTTAATATATTTATTGTGAATTTTTATTATACTCTGTTATTGATCTGTTTTATGCTGTTTCTATTCAATAGATAGAACCATCAGTACCCCTAGCGTGAGTTTTGTTATTGTTAAATGTACTTTACTGTACTTAATTCACATGCTTCCCGTGAGTCTTTTTCAGCAATAGGCTTGTGTTCTGTTATTTTTTAATTCTATAAATGAATAATATTCCTCAAAAAATAAACAGTCGTGAAAACAAAATTAAATATCTTCAAAAATTACAAAGCTACGAGCATTTGAAAATACAGGAATAGAAAGAGACAGCTCAAACATGCAGTGTATCACTCTTGCTCCTTCATATTCATTACTAAGCTGTGGTAGTCTCTTAGGCATGTGACGTCACAACGTGCGTTTTCATAGTAACTGTGCGGAAGCTACTGTTTTGCAAGGGACAGGCGATGCCCCCTCCAGAAACTTTGAAAGCTTATTACTCCTTGATTTATTTAACAATTTTACTTATTTTTTCAATTATTGCATTCACTTTTAACCTACTTTATGAAAATTTACTTGTTAATTTCTAATAACAGGACACTAGACTATTCTTTGTTTACGTACTCATTCATTTATACATAAAAAAAAATCTAGCCTACTGCAAATATTTTACGATAGTTGATATCGTCTACATACCTACAGTAGGAAAAACTCGCAGGGTAGGTATCATCATTAACAGCCTGAAGACGTCCACTGCAGCTGAACATAGGTCTCTCCCACAGAGCGCCACATTGAACGGCTGCTCGCCTTCTGGATCCATCGGCTTCCTGCAGCTTTCACCAGATCATCAAAGAAACAAAAATGTAAAATCTGGCTAAAGTCTGGCCGCTGAGAGAATGCGTTTGACAACTACAACATCACACCACATAAACACCCAGAAGACGTTACGTCCTCTGCTGATCATAGACCACCCTCATAAAACGCCACTTTGGACGCTTATATAACGCCACTTTGGTGGCGGGGCCACGCTTGGTAGGCGCTTTGGTGATCGCAGAAGATTTTACAGGAGAATAGTTAGTTACTGCTGCCCATTCTCTGGATATTGCCTTAGCCGGCTCTTACGACATTCACAGGAAGAGATGGGTGGTCTTTAAATCAAACAGGGGTGGTCCTATTTTTACGCTGAGGCGACACGTCTTTTGTGGTGGCTTTAAAGTTAATCCATCGTGCTAGTCAAGTGCGGATTGGTGCATGATGTAAGTATATGATCTTCAACATATGCTATTAATTTCCTAATTAATAATTAATGTTCTATATTTCATGTGCGGAAGCACATGAATTGAAAATCATTGAAACTGATACGTCAAGCAGAATTCGAACCAGCGTGCGTCGCGTCCGGTCAGGTTCAGGTCGACACTTTCCTCGATTCGACACTTTCCTTACTGAACACTTCTTATTCTTATTCTTATTCTACATGGGGGCGATAAGTCCTGCACTGACGTCCCGCTTGGGGTGTATTGTGCATTTTCCCCTGCCAGTATCTACCCGAGCCACCCCAGCTCCGTAAAATAGCGGAGTGTGGCTCTATGCTGCTGGCACAGCTGCTCCAGTGGCACTGATGTTGGGTGATGGAGTGATGATGATGAGGCATTCGAAATTTCTTGGGTAGAATGTTGTGTGTCTTCTCGTGTTAGCATTCCTGATGTGTATCTGGCTTTCTCTGTAGCTGTGCAGTATCTCAGCACGTGTTCCACAGTCTCGTTTTCTTTCAGTCACCCTCTGCATAGGGGGCTATCCGTCGCTCCGGTCTTATACAGATGGTAGTTCAAATTACAGTGACCAGTAATGAGACCTACCATAAGCCGAAGATCCTGCCGTTGCAACTTTAGCAAGTTATTAGTGATTTTCCTGTTAATGGTCGGAAAAACAGCTTTTGCATGTTTGCAGTCTGTTTTCTTATCCCAGATTTTTTGCTGCTCTTCTTCAGTATGCTGACGCAATGAGTCCCGCACTTCCATCGCTGATGGTTTGCAGAGACCTACAACGTCATCATTGACTTCTTTCTTGGTTCCTTCTTTGGCAAGAAGATCTGCCTTAAAATTACCTGGGCATGAGCCATGGCCCTTCGTCCATCTTACTATTGTTCTGCATTTGTGAGACAATTCTTGTAGAGTTGCGTGGCACTCTGCCAGAACTCTCGATCTGGTTGTGGGCCTTCTGAGTGCATAGACTGTTGCTGCGCTATCAGTGGTGAAAATGAGAATTTCCTTCTCACTTTGCCGCTGTGGGACAGTTATTGCATCCAATGACAGGAGTGCTCTAGCCGCCAGTAACAGACCCATGTTCTCTGCTTGAAACGCAGAGGTGTTTTTGTGCAGGGCCTTGGAGTCCGAGATCCCAAGTTCCGGAGAATGATAGCCGCAACCTGCCCCTGTTTTATTTTTTGCACCATCTATGTACATGTTCCAAGAGGGTGAGAGACCTTCTAGGGCACCCTCCTCCGTGATCAGCTCATACCTCTTACCGTCAAGGTGTGTGCTGGCTATCTTATCAATACCATGCTTTGCTTCTGGAATGATTTTTATCGCTCTCTCTAAGATTCTGCTATGAGTAGTGATAGGTGAATTGCCTTTCCACTGGTTTGTAGATTTTATTCTCAGAGCTGATGCCATTGCCTCCTGCTGTATATGCAGGTGCAAGGGAGTCAGACCCAGAATAACGTCCAACGCTGCCGAAGGTGTCGTTTTTGTACACCCACAGATCAGGGTACAAGCCAGCCTTTGGATTTGCTGTAGTTTGGCGATTGTTGTCACCAGATTTGTGCGAGCCCACCATACTACGCAACCATATGTGAGGACCGGTCTCACTATGACTGTGTATAGCCAGCGGCAAAGCTTCGGTTTTAGACCCCAGTCCTTGCCGACGGCTCTGGTGCTTTGCCATAAAATGTTTGTAGCTTTCGTGACAATGTGATCAAGGTGTTTTGACCACAAAAGCTTACTGTCTAACCAAATGCCTGGATATTTTACCTCCTTACTAAGGGTCAACTGTGTACCAAACTGAACTGAACACTTCACATCAGTCGCACTATGTAGGTAGGTACCTATACCTAGTTATCGCTGAGCCCATCGAGCAAAGTTCCTCGATGCTGAGCCGAACTCTCTTTAATGTAATTTAAAATACCTACTAGACCAAAACTCAAACAACACGCTTTCATTGAAATCTCTTTCTATTTACATGTTTTTGATTATAATTTTCGTAGAGTAGGCACCTACCTACTAACGCTTGAGGGTAGCACATAAAAAGAAACAAAATAGTGTGAAACTGAAAGCAGAATATAGTTGACGCTTTTATTCTCGCCCTTTCCTTTGAATACTGTAGCAATTATAATTTTCAGTCGCACAATATCGCGCGACCCAGATCGAGGTAGCGTATTCAAAACACTATCACAGTGCTATTTGTTCTCAATATCAGTAGACTATCTTACATGCGCCCGAAACTTGACTTGGTAAGCATGCTCCCCCTATGATAAGAGTCCAAAGTGGCGGTTTATAGGGAGGTCTGTGTTCAGCAGTGTTAGCTCAGCAGTAAAAAAAGCAGTGGACGTTTTCCGGCTGATGATGAAGAAGCATACATACCTACTAACTAATTACTGACCTATCTATCTTACCACATTTTTAGGGCTCCTAATAAAAATTGGAACCATTAGGTATAGGATCTCCTATCCGTCTGTCTGTTGAGTCATTTTTCCACAAAACCGCTGTAGGTATTAAGCTGAAGTTACTGAAAATAATAAGGCCCGTGGCATCTCAATTCTGTAAAAAAATCATGTTTTACAATCACAATCGCTGTGCTCAAATTTAAGCAATTCAACATAGATGAAGAGTTGACTAAACTATGTATTTACCTACCTCGATTTATGAACAGACCTGCATTCTCATGAAATTCACGCGTTTGTAGAGAGTAGGCAGGTTATACCTCTAGGTTCTTGCCGTCTGCAACATTTGCACCCCGATCATGTAACTTGATTGCATCCGATAAAAATACTAAATGTATGGATTTGACAGTTTCAATACGCAGTTAATGTGCATAGTTACAATAGGAATGAAATTTCTCCTGTTGCATTGCAATCAAAGTTCCGTGATTACCCCGCTGTAAACAACATTGTGGAATGCCAATAAACAATTGAAATTGAAATTAATGATGTACGCCTAGAGCGTCGATAAATCGATTAGCCTATGAACTGCTATTGACGATCTTTTTGCTATACCTAGGTACGTACCTACCTATTAGCTTTAGCAATCTCAGATAGGCCAAAACGAGATAAAAGCCTACAAAAAAATTGCAAGGTAAATTTAATGTTTTTTAAATAACGATGTGTACAACTGTGAATGTTGACTGTGCCACCACTTGCTGGGGACAATGAAGACGGGCGGCATTGTGGACATTTCTAAACGCCCCTTTTGTTTGATAAACGCGCCTCGCACGGTCTCGTGGTAGTTCTGGCCTCGATCTCGGTTAGAAACTCGTTAGTTTTAAGTTAATTAGAGCATGACTAGGTACCTTAAGTAGGTACTTAGGTTAGTCTGTTATATTTTAGCACAAAAACGATATGCCTACCCATCCCATTGACAAAAAGTCTATGAAGTAATTATGTCAATGGTACCCCTAGGGTAGGTATATTGTCTGTGCCAAGCGTCAACGAGAAAGCAATCAATCACCAATCAATCAATCAATCATTCGATTTGTCGAATTGCTTGTCGCTCGTAGCTTTAAAGAACACAAACCATAAATCTATCGAGGATTTGACACGAGTTTGTCCAAGTGGTCCGAGCTCTTAGTAAACTAAGTGACAATAGTGGGTATTAGTACCTACTACTCTACGATCTTGATGTGAAAATTAGGTAATATCTAATCTATTCTAGATACCTCCCTAATTATTGCGCGTCTCGATCACTCCATCAACATTCAAAAACATATGAAAATGCCGGTGACAAACAACGTCAGAAGCTTAGAGTTAGTTAGGTTAGAATTCTATGGTCAGAACCTTAAATCAAGTATACTAATTGATCTTTACCCTTCATTTGATCACATGTCAGCAGGCGATCATTTACAACCAATTTGCAACCTTATTTAAAACTGATAGAAAGATAAAAATGTACGGATTTGATAGTTTCAATACGCAGTTATGTGCATAGTTACTATGGAAATTTTCATATTCGGAATGAACTCTTTTCGGTTGTATTGCATTCACAGTTCCGTGATCACCTCGCAGCACCGTTTTAAAAACTCTCCGTTATCCCCACCAGTGCCTGGGTCTGATTGAGATTTCAGGAATAATATTAAGCCAAGATTAAGACCAGTTTAGTCAAACTGCTCGTCTGCACTAAAGTTTGACAGCTCTTAAGTTCGCACTTATCTCTCAGGACTTACCTAATATAAATAACAATAAAAATGCGTTGAAGTACGTATAGGTACGTCACAGAGGGATATAATACCTAACTGCGAACTAAGAAGCTGTCAAACTTTCGTGCAGATGGTCATAAATGTAGGTATATAATAAAGCTAGGCATACTACTAGGTACCTACTTATCTTCCAAGAAATCTCAACATGTGTACAAAAATTACATCGCCTATCTTTTGCCTCCGCAAGTTAGATAAAGCCCCTATGGAATGAGGTGAGCTGCCCTAACTTGAAGTATTCCTCTCCCCTCTCGGGGTTAAAGTAGCTAAGTTCTTAAGAATACCGACTGTTGTGGGATACGGCGAGCGCAGCCTTGCGGTTGGAATTAGAACTTGGAAAGTAGGTAACTTAGGTAGGTAGGTAAGTAAACTATAGGTAGGCTTGAGATAGCTATATGTATAAGTATTTTTAAAAACCACTATACAGACACATTTACTAGGTGTTTTACATTTTAATAGGTGGTAGGACTTTTCTGCAAAGTTCGTCTAGGTAGGTACCACCGCTTTGCCAGTTATTCTGCCGCCCAGCAGTAGTGTGCAAGCACTATCTAGACTGAGTGATCAGATCATAACGTCTCATTTGCCCAGTAATCAGATCATAAACTGTGTTCCGTGTTACTTTATGATCAGCTAGGCGATCATGTAACTTGTTGGCAACCGATAGAAACACAAAAATGTATGGATTTGACAGTTGCAGTACGCAGCTTATGTACAGAGTTACTATGGAAATTTTCAAATTTGGATTGAAATTTCTTTTGTTGCATTGCTATCAAAGCACAGATAACCCCCAATAGATACCGCATGAAAGACGACGATCGCGCACCACGCATTGGCGTAAGTGGTTCTATATAAATTGCCGCTTCGCAGCACGGCCTTAGTTTCGACCAATTATTAGAGTTCATTATCAGGGCGTCACTCGAAACAGCCAATAATAGCGCATTGGCTCCAGTCCCCGCAACCCGCGCCTTCCTCCAGTTTTGGTGAGCTAGGATCCGAACAAAAATCCCGTAATGCGGTATCTATTGGGGGTTATCTGTGTATCAAAGGTACATGATCACCCCGCTGATCACTCAGTCTAGTAATCTGATTACTAGACTGTGTGATGTCTCAGGATGTCGTGCGCAGTGCAGTGTCACGCAAAACTTTTTTCTTTTAAAGTTCCGAGTGACACTGCAACTGTTATGGGCGTCCGTGGCATCCTTGGCATCGGGTGGGTGACTGGCTCGTCACGTCATTCAATCGCATACAAAAAAACATAGATACCTGTTTTAGTTCAATTTGATTAGGTGTGCAAGCTAGCTTTATATCGGTAAAGCTGGTATTCAGGCCGTTATTTTGATATACCATTCTGAAGCTCACCTACTGCTTGATTTTTTAATATTTTTTTTCAGAAGTAGTTAACGTCTGCCTATGTTGAAAAATAAGACCAAAATGGATAAAAGGAAAAGTAGGTTAGTGACTTTAATGCTGGCAACATCTTTTGGCTTTGTGTTTTTCCGGACAAGTTTATAATAGACTCGCTGTGCGACGCCATATTTCCTCGTACGAGGAAAAAAAAAAAAAAAAAAAAAAAAAAATAGACTCGCTAAATCTACCTCGGTTTTAACGGCAGAATTTACTCATCTGGTAGGCACATCATAATTAGGGATTGCAATCCGGTGTCATTTTCAATCCGGCCGGATCCGGTCGAATTTCTGCTGATCCGACCGGATCCGGCTGGGTCCGGGCCGGAAATAATCAAATCCGGTTAATTTTCCCTTTTCATTCCAAAAAGGTCTGTTTATGAGATAATCAAGTGAGTGTACATAATATGCTAGATATACATAACTAAAAAAATGTATTATGTGAAACTACTATGTGTATCAACCTTATTTCCGATGTCGTAATTAAACAAACCATCAAAAATCTACCACAGTGTAACTATAGTCAAATTTTAACGTAATGGGTGGTTCAGGCTTTCAGTATTCACAGTTAGATCAATTTTAGTGCACATTATTAAATCTAGCAGTTTTCTATTAGTTTTACGGTCATGACTACGACTTTAATTTTATATGCTGAGTCAGCACCTATATCATGGTGCCACGCAACGCGCGTCTATTCGTAGTTTTTTTTAATAAGTATCAAATTTTCATGTCGTAAACATGTAATGTGTGAGTGGTGTGATGTCTTGAATACATGTATTTTCTTTCTTTCTTCTTAACATAATCAACTTTACTGAAATTCATAATAATTAGGTATTTGAGTATGCTAACAAGTGTCATTCTTAAGACCGACATCATGATGAATCTGTCTAATGAATGGCACAATCATCACAAAAATGCTTTTATAACTTCATCAACCCAAGCTAAGATCAAGTTTAATCATCTTACGCACCGGTATGCATTTAAAGTAACTTATACTCGTGCAGCAGCGCGATTATTTTACCAAAAATTGGCATACCGGATCCGGTAGACGTAAAATGATGCCGGATCCGCCGGATTACCGGATACGGTTTTCCGGATTGCAATTCCTAATCATAATTCATGCAAATATTACCTTGATGCATACTAAGTTGGTGTTAATTAAACTCCAAAACTACGCAAAATACAACATCGCTTTTCAAACAGGATTTCGCAGGTAAAGGCGCAGTGGTATCTTATAAAGCACAAAGCCACCAAATATTACAATAAAAGCGCACCATTCTAACACCTGTTCTGAACAGCGCAAAACAAACGCGATCCTATTGTTTGTGTTATTTCAGTTGCACTTGCGGAATTTCTTTGTGGAAACCAAACTGAAACGCGCGGTCCACACGGTGTTAACCGGTGGCTATTTTATGCTTTTTTGTCGTAATAAAAGTCAAAGAATTTTGTTGAAAATAGGCTATTTTTAGCACTTTTACAAGTCAAAATGAGATAAATACTGTGAAGTATCTACTTGTAGAACGTTTGTCTTTGATGCGGTTGTTATGTATTGCTATGGTTACTGGTTGCTTTTTAGTTTCTACGCCCGTCATGGTCGATATATAAAGTGTCTTTACAAAGCCTCGCTTTTTATTATTATACCAGCTGGTAGTTTCCTGTGCACTGCGTTAGGCGCCTTTCCATACACAGGCGCACAGGTTATGGGCCTGCTCCCATACCTTCTTTTCGCAGAATGGAGTCAACGAATTTTTCGGTCGGTACCACGAATGTACTACGTCTAGAAGGGTCACAGAATTGGAATATTTGGAAGTTCCAAGTAAGGATAATTTTAAACAGCTTGGGATTGTTAGAGGTTACATGCGGGACGATAAAGAAGCCGAAGGAAAATGACACCACACTTACAAAATGGTTAGAAAAAGATGCTAAAGCTCAATCAGTCTTAGTGACTCGTATGTCAGAGAGCGTGATGGTACATGTAGTTAATTGTAACTCGGCATGCGAAATTTGGAGCAAATTACACAGCGTGTACGAGTTGAAGTCAACAGCTAGCATTCATATGCTTCAGCAAAAGTTCTTTAGTTACGAGTATGCAGGAGGTACGATGGCTGAACATATTTCAAAACTACAAGATATATGTAGCAAGTTACTAGAGCTCGGACAGAATATTGATGATAAAATGCTGTTGACGAAAATTCTGATGTCACTTCCAGAAGAGTTTAAACATTTTGTGAGTGCTTGGGAATCAGTCGATGAAGAGAAACAAAACATAAATGACCTGACAGCTAGATTACTGATGGAAGAGGAAAGACTGAGCAACAGGAAAGATACACCAGTACAGTCAGGGTCGGCGGCTTTTGTAGCTAAGCAGAGAAATAACTACAGAAAGAATTCTGGTCGAAATGAACAACAAAATAATAATGAGAGGTTGTGTTATTTTTGCAAAAAACCTGGACATTATATACGGCAATGTAAATTCAGAATAAACAAGGAGCAGTCGAAGAGTAATAATGCTTTCTTGGCTAATGCATTGATCGGTTCGTGTGAGAGTGACGACTGGGTAATGGATAGTGGAGCTACTGAACATATTTGTAAGAACAGAGACTTGTTTTTAAATTATGTTGAATTTGATGTACCTAGGCTTATTACTTTAGGTGATGGTAAGACTATTTCAGCTAAAGGTCACGGAAATATTGAGTTAGAAGCGTATAATGGTAAGAACTGGAATAAAACATCATTGAATAACGTATTGTATGTGCCAGAAATTAAATTTAACTTATTTTCAGTTTCATGTGCTCTAGATCGGAATTACATGCTGATGTCCAACAACAACAAATGTTATTTTTTAAAACAGGATGGTTCAGTTGCAGCATATGCACTGAGAGTAGGTAAACTGTTCAACATGAGGTTCAGGTTAGTAAGTAAAAATACTGCTTTTGTAGGGGTCAAAGCCACAACACTGAAAGATTGGCATGAGGTGCTCGCGCATCAACATTTCAGTCACGTGCGTAAATTACTGAACTCTCAAAACATTAAGTATACTGATGACAAAAATAATATTTGTGTAGACTGTATTAAGGGCAAGCAGCATAAGTTTCCTTTCGAAAGAAGTTCAACAAAAACAAGTAGACCACTGGAACTAGTTCACATTGACCTGTGTGGTCCAATGGAGGAAAAATCCTTAGGGGGAGCTCGCTATTATTTGTTAATCAAAGATGATTACTCACATTACAGAACTGTTTGCTTCGTGAAAGAAAAAGTTGAGGTTTGTCAAAAAGTGCGTAATTTTATAGCATTAGCGGAAAAAGAGACTGGACAGACCGTGAGCAAGATACGAACAGACGGAGGGACTGAATTTCTGAAGTTAAAACATTATTTTGAGGAGAAAGGTATAAAACATGAAACTACGGTAAGCTATACACCACAACAAAATGGTAAAATTGAGAGAGAGATGCGAACAGTTACAGAGGCAGCAAGGACAATGCTGCAGGCAACGTCTTTATCGAAAGATTTTTGGGCTGAGGCTGTTGCGAATGCTGTATATGTGCTTAACCGTACTGGTACAAGCACAGTAGACGGAATGTCACCATTTCGGCTCTGGACTGGTAAGGAATTTGAAGGATTATCTCAATTGAAAGTGTTTGGTAGTGAATGCTATGTGCATGTACCTGATCAATTACGTAGGAAATGGGATGCCAAAGGAGAGCTAG
The DNA here is from genome assembly GCA_910589525.2 of Ennomos quercinarius. NCBI lineage: Eukaryota > Metazoa > Arthropoda > Insecta > Lepidoptera > Geometridae > Ennomos > Ennomos quercinarius. The sequence continues at coordinate 1,779,214 of OU342496.1, forward strand.
GATTATTTATGGGATACGGAGATAGCACTAAAGGTTACAGAGTATACCTAAAAAAGAAAAAGATCGTAGTCATCAAAAGAGATGTTATATTCACGGGAAAGGAGAAAATTAACGATTTAGCGAATCAGAAAGGTGATTGTACAGTTACTATGAATCTAGAAAAAGAAGATATTATTTGTGAAATAATAGGAGAGGGAAAAAATACAGAAACAGAAAGCGAAAATACTATACCTGAAGCTGTACAAGATAGTGTAGAAGAGGAAATAGATGATTATGAAAGCGCAAAAAGTACTGACACAGAAAGTCAAGAAGAAGAACTGGGGAGAGGAAAAAGGATACTAAAGGTTCCAGAAAAGTTTAAGGATTACTTGTTACTTACTTATGAAGAAGCAATGAAATCGCACGATAGAAATAAATGGAAACAAGCAATTGATGAAGAAATGATGTCAATACGCGAAAACCATGTATGGGAATTGGTTGATAAAGAGGAAGCCAAGGGTCATAAAATATTAACAAACAGATGGGTTTTTCGTATAAAAGACAATGGGACATATAAAGCTCGTTTAGTTGCGAGAGGAAATGAACAGCGTGACGTAGACTATGATGAAATATTTAGTCCAGTAGCAAGTATGTCAGCTATTAGAACGTTATTTGCGTTATCTGCAGCGAAAAATTACAAAATAATGACTTTTGATGTTAAAACTGCATTTCTTCATGGAGAACTGAAGGAAAATGAAATTATGTATATGAAATTACCATCAGGTTTAAGGTTGGGAGATGACAGTAATAAGATTTGTAAGCTGAAGAAGTCCTTATATGGATTAAGACAATCGCCCAGAAGATGGAATGAAAAATTTCTAATGACTATGAAAGAGCTTGGGTTTGTGCAAACCAGAAATGAACCTTGTGTTTTCAAGAATGTGGAATCATCGGTCATACTAGCGATTTATGTTGATGATGGATTGATGATAGGGGAGAAAAGCGAAGAAATTAAAAGGATATTGGAAGAATTAAACCGAAGGTTTGAGATCAAAATTTGTGAAGAACCAAAAACATATTTGGGTATGGAAATTGTACAAAAGACTGAAGGGATATATTTGACTCAAACTGCGTATACAAAGTCTATATTGGAAAAGTATAACATGCAATGTTGCAAGCCTGTAGAAACACCTTGCTTAGCAGACAGCATAGAAGAAACACAATGTGGGAAAGAATCAAAGTTTCCTTACAGAGAGGCTGTGGGAAGTCTTTTATATTTGACTAGGACAAGACCAGACATAGCATATGCTGTAGGCGTTGCTGCCAGAAATATGGAAGAGCCAGAGAAGCGGCATATTACGGCTGTTAAAAGGATTTTTAAGTATTTAGCTGGAACTTTGAGCGAGGGTTTGTTCTACAAACTAAAGGACAATGTTTGTCTCAAGTCATACAGTGACTCTGATTACGCAGGGGATCTCAAGACTCGGAGGAGTACATCAGGGTACTTAGTCACACTAGGTGATGGACCAATTTCGTGGGCCTCAAGAAGACAACCTATTGTGGCTTTGTCTTCAACTGAAGCAGAATTTATTTCAGCAGCAGAGTGTTGTAAAGAAACAATATTTTTAAAATCGCTGTTGTTGGACCTCAGTATTGAAGTGAATGTTGTGTTAAAAGTAGATAATCAAAGTGCTATTCAGTTAATTAAAACGGGAGTTTTTAACAAACGTTCGAAGCATATTGATGTTAGATTTCATTACATTCACGAGTTATATCTTAACGAGGATTTTATTATTGAGTTTTGTCCAACTGCCATGCAAATTGCGGATGTGTTTACGAAACCGTTGTCCAAAAATAAGTTTGAGTTTCATAAAAATAAAATTGTAAGGGCAGTACATGACTATAGTAGGTTTGCTGATAAAGTGAGTGGTTGACATTATGTCAAAAAGATGATTGTTTAATAAATGACATGTCAACCGAATTATGTCAAAGATGTCTTGTAGATATGTCAAAGAGATGTTATTTTGTAAATATCTTTGTAACGAAGGAAGTTGCCCACCTAATAATTAGGAGTTAATTAAGTGGTTTAGTTTATATAATTTATGAAATTAGGAGAGGGTGTGAAGTATCTACTTGTAGAACGTTTGTCTTTGATGCGGTTGTTATGTATTGCTATGGTTACTGGTTGCTTTTTAGTTTCTACGCCCGTCATGGTCGATATATAAAGTGTCTTTACAAAGCCTCGCTTTTTATTATTATACCAGCTGGTAGTTTCCTGTGCACTGCGTTAGGCGCCTTTCCATACACAGGCGCACCATTCTAACACCTGTTCTGAACAGCGCAAAACAAACGCGATCCTATTGTTTGTGTTATTTCAGTTGCACTTGCGGAATTTCTTTGTGGAAACCAAACTGAAACGCGCGGTCCACACGGTGTTAACCGGTGGCTATTTTATGCTTTTTTGTCGTAATAAAAGTCAAAGAATTTTGTTGAAAATAGGCTATTTTTAGCACTTTTACAAGTCAAAATGAGATAAATACGCACTTAAAAGTTAATGTACTAAGCATACAAATATACAAATATGCACTTGATGTCAAATCAAATATTATAGGTAGATATAGCAAGCCTATTAAAAAAAAGTTCTTTTTCCTGCAATCTGACACAACGCAGTATAGAAAACTCCGACCGGCAGCTTCGATTACACCTGATAGAAGAAGCAACAGTTCCTACCTACTTTAAAAGTTGGACTAAACTATTCCACCGACACACTATCGAAACTATTGAAGCGCACTTAGCCTCTGGACTCCCAGGTCGCGATATAGAGCCGGCATATGATTGTTATTCTATTGTTCTGCAAAATGCAGATATTCCAGGTGTTAAATTATCAGAGGTGGCGCTGCTCTACTACTCAGATTGAGAACTGGCCCTCAAAAGTGAGCCTGCCAGAACATACTGCACCGCTGATGCACTGATGCTGATGGTGCTTGGCGATACACCCTTAACTTGAGGGTAGTCTGATATTCTTTAGCTACACATCACACTAGCATCAACTTTTGTTTCTCCACTGCTGAACTTATGGTAAGAAACTTTGCTATTGTAACGGACGTGACGACAGCCTGCGTACCAGCCCGCCATAGCCAAGCCGGAAGCCGCCATATTGACACCGCCCCTTCCGCCAGCCCTGCCAGCCAGCCAGCCATGCCAAGCCTTGGAGGGGAGAGCGTGTCAATATAAGCTTAAGCCAGCCATTATTATGTCTCATTCCTGTTGCAATTTTATAAGAAGGAACAAATACAAGAAGTTACCGAAACTCTGCCCGTTTTATTTCTGTTTCCGCTATACTATATAACCCCACCCCGTGTGTACGTGGCATAAAATGCAATAAACAGAACCAGCGGCTAGCACAGGTCCGCCTGAACACACCCGATAGCTTTAGATTTAATTAAAGCTAAATTGTTTTCCCGAAATGGCGGCATACGTTACCTGCGAAACTTTAATTTTGGTTATTGTAAACCAAAGCGATGAAAATAAGTTTTGGTAAGTGCTTTAGGTTCTGCTGGATACCAGGTACAATATTGTAGGTACCTACCTACACACAGACGTAGTTGTAGTAAGTATAGAATAGATGTGTGGGGCAATTCTGGTAATTTCAATTCGATATAATCTCGTTTTAAATCAAACACGATGTCACTTAAAATAATAGTGTGTCGAATGCTCGACCAGGTTTCGAGCATATATATGCCCTTCTTCAAGAGGTAAGCTAACGCAGCGGGATTGCGGCGGTGAAAAAAATAACCGCCGATCTCACCTGAGGAAGGGCATCGGATACGATATGCTCGAAACCTGGTTGACGCTATGCGTAGCAGTCGGAAATATAATTTATATTAATTTAATATGACACACTTTTATCAGGTATAGGTATAGTTTAGTTTTTAGGTCTAGTTTAGTTTAGAATATACATGTTATTTAAGTTTTTACATAGAGTAGAACCGCTCTATGAAATTGTGGCCGAGTTGATGGTTGACTTATAAGGAAGCTCACAGTCGCGCAGCGAGCTATGGATGAAGCTATGTTCGGAGTTCCATGCGAGATAAAATCTGAAATTAGGAGATCCGCAGGAGAACTAAAGTGATATTTAGCTTTGAGAATTAGTAAGTTGAAGTGGCAGTGGGCAGGCCACATCGCTCGTAGAACTGACAACAGATGGGGAACAAAGGTTTTCGAGTAGCGACCACGAACCAGAAGACGCAGTGTAGGCTAGCCCCCTAGCGACGACGTCAGAACCGCGGGAGCCGATGGATGCAGGAGGCAAGCAGCCACTCAATGTGGCGCTCTTTGGGGGAGGCCTATGTTCAACAGTGGACGTCTTCAGGCTGATGATGATGATAATGGTTGGCTGATTACTATTTTACCATTTTTTGTAGGCTCAGGACCCACAAAACTTGACGTATCTATATGGGAGCATACAAGTTTTCTTGGGAGATTACCTACAATTCTTGAGAGAACACTCAGTCGCTCACATAATAGATTATTATTGCAGCCGATAATTTACTGCGTTTAATTACAAATCCACCCAAAAAGCCACTCTACCCGACCATAAGTTTCGAAGAATCCACAAAGAGCGGGCGCGCTGCCAGCCTTGGCAGACAGCAGTTAGGATTTTTTCCTTCGACCGTGGCTGAATGAATCCTCACGCTTGCTACGCTCGATTGACTCTGGAGTGAGAGTTTGTGAACGCGCCCGACCCGTTTCCGGGCGAGGCGCCGGAGTGACGCCGTCCGGTTCCGGTAACATGGCGGACGGAATAGAGATGAGAAAACGGCGGATAAGTGCCAGTGACAGCACTATGGGCAAGTATAACAGAACCAGTGGTCTGAATAAAGCGTAAGTAAATGGACTAACTACCTATATTATTTAAACTTTATTTAAAAACAAAATGTCGTGGATGGATTGGCTTATAAATAGTTATGTAGCTACATTGATATTTTTTATTCTTGGGGTTACATGAAAACAGTTCAACCGATGGGAATGATTTGCACACAGAATGCTTACACACTGCCAAGTTCAACATAGGGTTTTTTTAATCCCGAAAACAGAAAACATACGGTGCGGGTGAAACCATGGGGCGGACCTATAGCGTATACGGAGGTTTCCTATGATTTAGATCTAGGCCTTGTTTAAAGTTTCACAAGATGCCGTAAGATACAAACGGTTAAAATTTTTTTGTCATTAAATTACTATTTTACTAATTTAGTCTGTGTTAGTAATTTTTTTTTAAATTTTTTTTAGGTTTAGTTCTTCAAATATATAAGATTGTGCCACAAGGGACCCACATAATGTATTTAGGGCTAGAACGATTGTTTGAATCCAGAGCGAAGCGAAGGATTCTGGAGTAGAATCCTAAGTGCAGCGAGGGATTTAAAGTAGGTCGCTCGAGGTTAAATAATTTTGATACGGTGATACCTACTGCTTTTTAACCCCCTCTATGAAAAAAGTCATTTTGTCACTGTTATATTAAGTCCGCCTAAATGACCCAGTTTAGGCACACTTATCGCCTCTTTTCCAATAGATGGGTCTGGATTTAAGTGACCTGAAGAAGAGATGATGATATACTTATTTAATAAGAAAGGATTCTACAGATCATCTTCTGATCTCCACGATTGATTACAATGATGAAAATTGAAGTTGAAACTCCAACATGAATTTCAAATGATTAAATTAAGAATAGCTCTTTAACTCGCGTTATAAAGTTGCTATTGTTATAAATTCATTGAACGAAATGAACGTCTCTTGAAAAAGGAATGTCTCATTCAACACTTCATTTATATGCCGCGCTCAGCACTAGCAGAAAGCGCGGGAAGACCGTTAAAGAAAAGATGGCGACTCGCACAAAACACACCCATTACCGGCTTTAGTTCCAGTGTACGTACGTTAGTTATAGCTCTACATTTGTACCGCTGCCACGTTTGAGACGATAATAGCGGGGAAATATATTCTCGAATGTATTGCGTGTTTTATTCAACGGAAAAACTGTTGTTTGCGAATTTTAAATTGCTGCAAATTTGTCAGAGTCCATTGAGTATCAATTTACTGCCCGAGGTGGTTTTAAAACAGAGTTGTTGATTCAGTTGGGTGTTGTCATAATGTTTTTTCACATGACTAAAGTTTCTATTTTGATATTGTTTGCTCAATTTAATGGAGAATTCAATAATTAAATTATTAGTGCTCATTAAACTACGGCAATTTTACCTTAATTATATTAATTTCAAAGCTGTAGATTTCCTGCCAATTTTCCCATTAATTAAGTACCTATTAAATATACAGTCGAAATATTTCTGATTTCTGTTGATAACGCTGCAGTTCGTAATTGTAATATTATTTTAGTACTGCCATTTTTTATAAATTATTGAATTAAAAATAGCACTGCTAAATATTGTAGGTACAAAAAGCATTCTCTATGATCACGTCGATCTTTTATGAGTGTAGAAAATCCTCAATCGAATAATACATTCACATTCTTGTTCATTGCCATTTAATTTACTACAACATATTAACCTAAAAAAGATACAAGAAAACAGCAATGCCAATTTTTACCAACGATACCGGATCACTGTAGCATTCGTAGCGCCCCGAAGCTATTGAATATTGAACACAAGTCACGGCGCGTTCTGTCGCGCTAATCTGTCTTTTGTCAACGGCCGGCCGGTGCGGACGTGCCCTGTAATGTTCCCTTATTGGCGACTCTTTTTTACAAGATAAAGGTGTTCCGTAGAAATTAGATTTTGCGGGAAGTTAGTGTTCTTTGTTATGGTAATCTTATCTAGATGTAGAGAGCGACGTTTCAGCTGTAAACAGTTTTTTAGATTATAGGAAAAAAATATGTGCTAATTAATGGAATTTTATTAAAACTCTTTCCATATTTAATGCATGGAAACAAAGTGGTCGCCTTTGGAAAATCTGCAACGTAACGCCGTATGCATTATCGACACTTACTGAACTGCATCTCAAAAGAGACCGCCGAAATAAACTTAATTAAAAAGCGTTAAAAACATGGACCGAACACTGCAGTTAAAAACCTCAGCCCATCAACACATTTGTAAATGGAAATTTACAAATATTTTCCGTTAATTATTCACAGAGTTCGACGCTCGCCGCTGTCGAATACAACCAGACTTAACTAGATAAAACCAGAAATCTTTTTATGTATAAAATTATAGCAGCGGCGGGAAGCCGTGCAGTGAAGCGAGTAGGTAATATTATGAAGCGTTCCTGCCTTACCTCTACCACATCGAAGATGTTTTATTATTGTCTAAAAGCAGGTGTGGATACAGGGGGAGGGGGGGGGGGGGGGCACTGGGGGCCCGGGCTGCGTTGGTGAAAGCTAAGCTCCACAGTGTAGAGCACCGACGTAATGTTGCCAGTTAACAGTTTTTTATAGACTGCATTTTGGAGAGTGTGCGAAGGAATTACACGATCTTATTCCTCCATCTCCCTTCTTTTATCGGACATCAAGGCGCACAAGAACACGGCACCCATATATGGTTGAAATTCCATCAACCCGCACTAAGCGTGTACCACACGCGCGTGCGCGCGCGTGTATGCACTTTATAGTGCGAACAGCCAATGAGTGGAACATCTTGCCGGCGTCCTTGTTTCCAGCTAACTATGATCTGGGTGTCTTTAAGTTGAGAGTGAACAGGTATCTTCTAGGCAAGCATGCACCATCGTAGACTGCGTCATCACTTTCCGTTTGACAACATCTCACCTGATGATAAGTGACGAAGTTGTCTAAGGTGAAGCACGTTTGCCCACGAGATGCCCATATACTCTCGACTTGAAAAGACCCAGGTTACACCCAGGAGGAAATACTGTTGCTGGAAGAGCATACCTTTCCTTGGCCATTCGGACTATGAATGACTCAGCAAAACGCTATATTATTGGTATTGGAGGTCAGAATAGCCTGGTTAATAGAACACAAAGATGATTTAAACCAAAATATAATCGAGTGCAGTCACACTCCACATGCAATTATATCCCTATCCCTATCCCTTCCCTACATCCCTACATATCCCTATCCCTACATCCCTATCTCCCTATCCCTACATATATCCCTTACATCCCTACATCCCTACATATAATATATGTGAAGTTCTGGTATGCTTTGGAACACACACATAATTATAGCCAATGTAATTTATCCCATAGGTTCTATTGTTCAAAAAATATCGCTTGCGCGATGCAGGCCCGCGGCTTTTTGCCCTTTTTCCATACATTATGACATTTTATTTGTGTCAGCGCCATCTAGGGACAGTGATGTGTCGTTGTTTGTTTGTTATGACTGAACTCCGTAAATACTGCACTGATTTTCATGCAGGTTTCACTAATATGCTTAGAAATAACCGGCGCTTAAAATAGGATATATTAAAATTGAAATTTCATTAACTTTTTTGGTCATAATTATTAAGTTTTCATTACGAAATGAATCTGAATTATAAACAACATGGCCGCTTCATGGTGAGATGGTGAGGTTATTTTTGGACACTGACGGTAACTTTATGTCATTTATCTGGTTTATCTGGAGGCACAGATTAAAGAAAAAAATCTCTGTGTAGGATATGTCCAAAGAGTAATAATTATAACCGCTACTCTAAGAGGTAGTTAGGTACAATAAGTAATTGAGAACTGAACCTTCTTTGCTACCTATATATTTTATAGTTTTTCTATTTATGCCTTTACAGGTTGTATGACTTGTATGGCGTTTTAGGAGTAAACAGATACGTACCAAAAGATAATATATTAAAGCTTACATAATTTAAATTTTTATTAAATCTTTCGAATTAAAAGGTTCTGGCTTGTGGATTTAAAAATAAAGCCGTTTTTTCATTCCTATGCAATGCAGGTAGGAAATATAGGTACTATGCAGAACAAAGACTACACTGACACACGTAGCCTATATTCAGAAGCATGAGACTGCACAGCATAAGATGTGGCAGGTTCCATATACCGGTGGCTGTCGCGCGTAAACGTTACTGCTGCGAAAGTACCATAAAGTTACCATATGTCTGGACAAACCTAACCTAGGTGTAAGGCATATTTTTACCGAATATGTAAGTTGCGGTGGTGCGTGGCAGCCATCGGTGGTTGTGGACGGTGGCCGGTCTGCATCGGGGCTAAGTACCTATAACTATTACTATAGGTAATGTAGTCCACGCGTGGCAACGCCGCGGGCAGCAGCTAGTCAACAATACAGATTAAATGTCAGCAGATTTCCCCGCGGGCGTAGACGAAGATTCGAAAATGTCGATACAAATGTTCAACCGACCCTAATTGGTTCGTAAAATAAAAACAAAAAACTAATAAATCCTACATCCAGTCTCGGGAGACATGGTTCAACCAGAACGAGGAGAAAGTACTGGTTGCTGAAAATTGGAAATTTTATCGTGCGAACTTCCGAACCAATGATAATTATCTCATAGCCATAGCGAAGCTCGATTATTCGTTCTTAGCCGATTAATAAAGTAAAGCAAGTTCGCTGCGTTCATTACTTATATGACCGGGGGACCGCTACAATAAGTGCTACAGTATATAACTCAGTGCTACCATGCTTCGGAGGGCACTCAGTTGCTGTAAAAACCAACAGGAGTTAAGCCATGTCAGAAGCCTCCAGGTGGCCTAAAAGTTCTCACACCGGCTTAAATGACGTATTTTAGTTATAACTGAAGTATTGAGAACTCATAGTAAGCATAATGACATCTATTGTTACCTACTTGCTATAATTAAGCAGGTGCTTTATTTTATTTTACGCTATTATATTACCTACGTATTACACTGTATTTATCTATTCTGTGGTCATGTAGTTAGTTTTAAAGTTAGAGAACTGTTGAAGTTCTCGCGTTAGAGACTACAGACATGTTGTCCGCTGAAGACACACGCTAAAATTGTACCTAAAATGTGTGGTGCAAAACCCAAAAAACTGCAGCAACATCCAACATTGCGAAATAAAATATTTTTCTAGTTAAAACATACTGACAGCAAGATTTACTAATTCTATTCTAGATTGAAGCAAACAAAGCCAGTGACTGCACATAGCGAGTTCTCTTGGCTTTTAAAACCAAAACCAACCATTCCGGGAATAAATTAAAAAATTACAGATATCCGGTCAGCCACTGGTGCAACTGCGATCCGCTTAACTTTGTTCCTGCGCTCAATCACAACGGAATTTAACTGAGAATTAAACCGCACTCTGAAAGGATTACTATTTTAATAGAACATGAAATTCGATGCGAAGGAATAGTTTCCATGAAATCGTTTAATTAGGCAGATCCATTCCAATTTGCTTGTCAATATTTTTTCATATGTCAATTAATGTAATCACTCTACCTTACACCTACATGTTACCTATTAACAGGTCAAAAAGGTACGCAATTTACCTAATCCTCAAAAACAACTAAGTACATTTTTTATGTAAATGAATGACGTGCCGAGCTAGTCGTTCACCTGATGTAAAGCGTCACGGCGCGCCCATCATAGATTGCAGTGTCACTCGGAACTCTAAATTAATACAGTTTTGCGTGACACTGCACTGCGTACGTCATCCTGTGACTTCACACAGTATAGTCATAGTATAGTAATAAGGTTACTAGACTGTGTGATTAGATAGTCTCATTTGCCCAGTAATTTCACTAGCTACAATGCCCTTCAAACCGGAACACAGTAGGTACTGCTTGGCGGCAGAACAACTGGTAAAGCGGTGGTACATACCTAGACCTATATATTAGCTTTATTTGAGGCTTATAGCTCACTACACGGCTCTATATCATCACAGTCAACCAGGCATCAATGTAATAGCCCTCGCAAGCAATTACCGAGTGTATATACCAGCTTTGCACAGCTAACTGATGAACGGGCTCGATTAAAGGTAGAGCGCACATGGCCTTTGCCTTGCTCACGTCGTCAAAATGGCCGCCATGAACGCGGGAAAACTGTTGAAAATTGCGTCACTGAACGCTATCTTTTTCTTTGTGAACTTTGCAGCTTGTGAAACGAAAAAGGAGTACAAAAATGAAATACTAGTGTTTAATGTTTCTTTATTGGATGTGGCTATGTAGTTAAATCAGTTTAACCACATATTGAAACAATTCGTAACGGTTCTGTGCGTCACTCTCAATTAATGAACGGTTGAACGTTATCTGTGTTGGACAGTGCGGGACCGAGCGTGTGCCTTGCGGGATTCACACGATCGACCGCCTCTCATTGTGACGTCAGATTAGTACTTTAACAAGAAAGATAAAGTGAATAATGGTTTACTGTTTTTATCGACTATATCACTTAATGTTGTACAGATGTAGTACCTACACAGTATGTGAAAAAAAGAATTCAAGTAGTAGGTAGCATCACAGACAATGAGAATGAATAATAAAGAAAAAGTATAGAGATCAAGTTAGAATCTCTAACAAAAATACTAAGGGTGGGTTTGATCCATAATTTAGGGGGTTAAAAATCGTAACAATTTGTAACCAATGGTCAAAATTTGTTTTGAACATTGGTATTTGTGAGTTTTTTTTAATGAGATGAGTGGCAAACAAGCAGGCGTCCCACCTGCTGGTAAGTGGTCACCGCCGCCTATGGACATCTGCAACACCGAAGGCATTGCCGGTGCGTTGCCTATACCCTTAGAGAGGACTCTTCTAACACTTTTCTTGAAGCTCAGTTTTTAACTATTAGTTACCTTAACTACCTACGGATCAAAAAACCCATCTATAGTCACAAAATTAAAGCCCTATTCAAACCGGCGCGGTATTCGTACCGCAGTGGGTAGCGGTAAATACCGCGTGGGATCCCGCGCGGTATTTTTTACTGAAGTTAGCGAAACGCAAAACTTAGCGAAACTTCACACAAAATACCCGGGTGGAATCCCGCGCGGGATACCGCTACCCATCGCGGTATGAATACCGCGCCGGTTTTAATAGGGCTTTATGTTGTATTTATTAATGGTTTAAAGGTGACACAGCAGGTATCTGTCATTCTTATTATGCCTACCTACTGTCATATTACATACACACAAAACAAAAACAAAAAAAAATGTAAATACAATTTTAGTAGATTAGTTGAATATCTTACCTAATCCCTAAAATATGTGGTTGGTTCGTACATTTAGCTTAAGGGATTAGGTCGAACAACCCCGCGACTAGGTCCTAAACATACTAATTTAAATCATAGCCAAAGCAGAAACTGTCCCTCTCAATTAATAAACTTTAGCTCGTTTATTGTCAGTGTTGGGGCATCGACGCCGGCGCGGCGCCCCGGGGGGCTTCAGCGATAATTCGCGATCGAGCGACGCCTCGCCTCGCTCCCACTGCGCTGATAGTTAACGATTGACAATTTGTCGGTTTGATGACGGTGCAGTCGTGTTTCTGTGTTTTTGTTCCTTTTGGAATAGGTACGTCTAATGGCTAAATACCAGTTAAGAAATAAAACCGAATAAGTTAAAGTAGAGCACGATAGAGAGTGAACGAGTGAGATGAAAAATGGTGAAAAATAATGTGACAGATGGAGAAAGATTGAGAAACATGCAAAGGCAGAGAAAAATGTAAGTTATGGAAAAGCCGATAATAGATGGAGAATGGAAGAGAAAAATTGAGACAGAAAATATAAGTGAAAACTTGATAAAATGGGAGAGGGAGAAAAAGAGGAAGAGCTTTAACCTATAGCTGCGGGGGCATGGCATGAGCAATCCACATAGATTAAAGAAAATCAATTTTTACAGTTCACACAGCGCCATCTAGCTCCAAACTAAGCATATCTTGTACTATGGGAACCAGATCACTGATACAATACATAGATACTTTTTGTTTGTAAATACATACATAGAATACAATATAACACTCAGACATAGAACAAACATCGATGTTCATCACACAAATGTTTGTCCTGAGTGGGAATCGAACCCACAACCTATATAGTTCAGAAGGCAGAGCTACACCAACTGAGCTATCAGGCCAGTCATTTACCTATAGGGTAGGGGCAATCACTGTGACAATATTATTTTTTTATGATGGAGAAAGGCAGAGAAATGAGAAAGAAAAATTAAGTGCAAGTTGAGAAAATGGAAGAGACAGAGAGGGAGCGAAACGAAGAGCTATAACTGTGGTGTGGGCATGGCATGGGCAATACACAGATTAGAGAGAAACCAATTGACTAGTAGAGCAACCAACGTAACGACTTGTTTTACACTCTCCAATACTCTCTGCTCTGACATAAGTACCAATAAAATGAATAAGTCTTATTTCAAACTTTGTAAAGGCACAACTCCACTGTTCGTGATTACCCGGAGAGGAGTTCGCGGACTCATTGGAACTTTTTCAAAGTTGAGGACAAAGGCATCCGACCTAACCTGCGTTTCCTATTCGATTCATGGAATAAGATCGCACTACAGAATACACATAGTAAGAAAAATTACAATTTAGAATAAAAACCAAATTCTTGTGTTTTATTGTTTTTATTGTTAGACAACGTTTTCTGGCCAAGCATAGCACCACAGACTTTGTTTTTTTCTCTAATCTGTGCATAGCACCTAATTCCAAAATACATCGACAATATTGTTAATGCACGCTTTCGTAGAACTCCAAGGATCTAAAGCACAGAGTCATTTGTTTTTTTCTCTAATCTATGATCTAAAGGCAATCAACTGTCGACTATGTCCACAGATTAGAGAAAAAAACAAATCACAGATTAGAGAAAAAACAAATACTATGTCAATTAAAAAAAAAAGAAAACCGAGAAAAGCTTACATATCCTGCACAGATTAGAGAAAAAAACAAATGATATCCTGGCTAACTAGCCGCCTTATGAAAAGCCGTCACTATCAGCTATACCTTTGATATCTGCAATACTCATGGAGTAAGGCAATAATAATATGGTATGTATTAGCGTTGCCTTACCAACTGATATTTTTCTTACTTATTAATCTTCAAAATCACGACAAAGTACTGTACTTAGAATAAGTACCAGAAGGTAAACGCCTTCTCAAAACGCACGCTACAAATTCGCTTACTCGCCTCGCCACGCACACAGACGTGAACAATTTGTTTACACTATTTTTAGTATTTTAGACGACTTAAGCAAGAAAATTAATAGCTTACCAGCGGAACTGCTTTTCTGATGCATTGTGGCACGATTCCACCGCGCTACGGGGATCTCTTCACACAGAGCACTGACCGTGGAAGCGTCGTTTGGAGCCATTTATGGCTCCAAGTAAACGGCTTACATTTCGCGAATGCACTCGGTGTTTATAGTTATTCTATGCCTAAGTACTTATAGATTAATTTGTAAAGGAAAAATTTGAAAATTTGACATATGAATTTGATTTGATTTTGGATTTTTTAAGTACTTGTAAGCTACGTCGGATTATGGCTCAAGGAAACAATAAAAGTAAAGGGAAAGGTCTTTCGAGGTATATTTTTTACGTGAAAATCATTGACACCGTATATCAATCAAAATAATTTTTAAATCACTTTCTTTTTCATAACTGATCGAAGGAGGCGCGTCGCCTACATTTCTCCCCCTCAGTGCTTCAGCACTCTTTATCAGGGTCCATCGGTAGCAGTGCCACGCGCGTCACCGGCCGCCGAAATGTCCCTCGACTGGTTTTGACGTCGACCACGCGAACTCGCCCATCGCCGCCTGGACATGTTTTCTCCACGACTCCCATCGGCCATGTGTTTTTCGGTAGAGTGTTGTTGACAACAAGGACGAGGTCTCCTTCACGCAGCGGCCTCTCATCTCGATTCCATCTCTGCCGGGGCAGCATCATAGGCAGGACTTCTTTAAGCCAGCGTTGCCAGTACATGTCACTGAGTCTCTGCGCGATCCGCCACTGCTTTCGAGAACAAAGATCACCATCACAGAAATCCCCAGGAGTAGGCATACCTGAGGAAGAACCTAAAAGAAAATGGTTAGGTGTTAGGGCTTCTTTGCTTGTCGGGTCAACTGAAACATGAGTTAGTGGTCGACTGTTGACCATGTTCTCTATTTCCGTCAATAACGTCGTGAGAACTTCTTCCCTCGGAGCTCTTTCTTTCAGAACTACTCGTAGAGCAGTCTTCACGCTTCTTATTAGTCTTTCCCAAGCTCCGCCCATATGAGGACTTGCCGGTGGAATAAAATACCAATCGACTCCTCTATTTACGACTTCAGTTTGAACGGCTCCAGTCTGCAGTATCGCTTGGTACGCCCTTTTCAGCTCGGTCTCCGCACCTCTTAAATTCGTCCCGTTGTCAGAATAAAAACGTCGTGGCCAACCCCGTCGCGCTGCCATTCTTCTTAATGACATAATTAAGGAGTCCGTTGTGAGCGACGACACGACTTCGATATGTATGCTACGGATGGTCATGCAGGTAAATAAAACTCCATATCGTTTTACTCTTTGTCTCCCGACAGCGACGTCCATAGGCCCAAACAAATCTATTCCGCAATGAGAAAAAGGCCTTTCATGGTGGGCTAACCTGGCTAGCGGTAAGTCTCCTAGTCTCGCAGGTATCGGTGTAGTCTTTCTCTTTCTGCACATCAAACATTGAGAGGCTACTCTCCGGACGGTGGGTCTCAAATTAACTATCCAGTACTTCTGTCTGAGTTCATTTATCACCATCTCATTTCCAGCATGCGCAGCTCGTTCGTGGTAATGCTTTACAATCAAGCGTGATATATGACAGCGTCCATCCAAAATGATCGGATTTTTCATCTGTGCGTCAACATTCTGAGCTGCATCAACGCGTCCATCCACATGTAACAATCCATCTTCACCTATAAATGGCGTCAGTGTTCTCAGTCGACTGTTTCGCTCTATCTGGTTTCCTTGACTTAGGCGAGAAATTTCATTCTGAAATGTTTCACTCTGAGCGTGTTGCATTAGTAAGCGTTCGGCGCTTTCAAGTAGTTGACAGTTGGTCATCTCGAAGTTCGCGATCTTTTGACACTTCTTTGTGAACAATAAAACAGCTGCCGTGCTTCGCAGTAGTCGCAACCAAGACGAAAAGCGTTTTGGGTCTGGAACAGGTAACTCTATTTTTCGATATTGTATACGGTACAAATTTCTAAAATATCTTTATTTATTTTTTATTCGTTAGTAGGATCCAAAGGCCAGAACTCGTTGTCTTTAAGTAAAAAATCTGGACCCGTAAACCATCTACAGTCGTAACTGAGTTCGTAGCTATTTATCTTAGTGGCTTTATCTGCTGGGTTCATCGATGTCGGTACGTAATGCCACTCTTTAATTTCTGTTAAGCTGTCAATCTCCCCCAGCCGATTCGCGACGAACGTTTTGTAGCTTCTAGTATCGTTGCGGATCCAATGCAAAACTGTCGTAGAATCTGTCCAAAAATATCTTTTCGATACATTTATTCTGTGTGCCGTTTGGATTGTTTCAGCTAGTCGGCAACCAAGAATAGCAGCCTGTAACTCTAGGCGCGGTATCGATACAGCTCTGACAGGTGTGACTCTACATTTGCTCGCTATAAAAGAAGTAAGAATAGGCGAGAGCACATCTGTGTGCGTATGCTTCAATATAACGCGCCAATAAGCAACTGCAGCATAAGCAGTAGGGGATGCGTCGCAAAAAATGTGAAGCTCGTACGCTTTGTCTTTTATACTCCCTGATTCTAATTTAATTTCTACGGAACGTAAGTACCATCTTGGTATGCGCAGATCTCGAAGTCTCATGAGTTGTGACATCCAGTCCTTAAATGACTCGAATGAGTTATCTGGTATCTTGTCATCCCAGTGAGTATTAGTTTTCCAGATAGATTGTAAAATTATCTTTCCTTTAATCGTAAATGGCGCTAGAAAACCGTATATGTCAAAAATTGACATGACAATTCGTAGCAACTCTCGCTTAGTCGGTTTTTGTTTTAGTCCCAGTAGATCCTTAGATATTCGCTTAAATGACAAATCAAACCCAAATGTATTGCTTGCAGGGTACCATAGCAACCCCAGAGTGCGTTCCGATAAGCTTTCCTTAAAAATGTCAACAGCTTTATCGTTCAGGGCAGTTTCAGATATTTCGTGGAGTACATTCTGGTTGTTACTGAGAAAACTTCTAATTTCAAAACCTCCTTGTGCTTAGATGTAGGTTATGTCTTTAATCAACTTTTTAGCGTCATCCTCTCGTTGACTATCAACATAGTCGTCCATGTAATGGCTTTTGAGAATTGCGTTTACTGCTTCTGGCATCTGAGATTTAAATCGCAGTGCGTTTTTGTTTTTGATGTACTGCGCAACAAAAGGTGAACAGTTCGCGCCAAAGATTAGTGAAGTCATTACGTATTCTTTAATGGGAACATTTTGATTTTCACGCCAAAGGAATCTTAATGCATGTTGATCTTGTTCGATAATTTTGACTCTTAAAAACATGTCTTTGATGTCGCCGATAATTCCAACAGGCTCTTCTCTAAATCTCATCATTATGTCTAGAAGCGATTGAAGGAGGTCGGCTCCTTGTAGCAAATAGTCATTTAAACAGTGCCCTCCAGATACAGCTGCAGCATCAAACACTAGTCTCAGTTTTTTCTTATTTGGGTTATCGACGCCGAAGTGTGGCAGGTACCAAACATGTGGCTTATCAGAACTGTCATCATTGAGTTCCCGTGCGTAGTCATTAACTAAAAGGTGTTCAACTCGTTCCTTATAACGTGAAGCAAAGTCGTTGTTCATAAGCATCTTTTTCTCTACGGTTCTCAATCTTTTATATGCATTCATGTAAGAATCAGGTAACTTTGCGTCTGACTTCCATGGGAGTCCAACTTCCCAACGACCATCAATAAGTTTTGCAGTGTTTTCCAAGATCGATATTGCTCTCTGGTCATCAGCATTCTGTCGTGGTATTTTTGTTACACCAATCGCGTCAAAGGCAAATGATCTTTTAACCTCGTCATGCAGTAAGATGTCATTATCTTCATTGGTACTTACGTGCAGCATAGAGTGCTCGTTCTCAGCAAGTAGCATCCTCATTTCAGAAGAGAGCAGGTGGGGGTTGTTTTTAATCTGTCCGTTCACTGTGTCCACAAAACCATGCACGCACCAGCCTAGTGATGTCTTAGTAGCGTATGGTTCATCGACAAGACCGGCAATAAAATTCTGTGGCGCCAGCAGATGGTAATGATCATGTCCGATAAGAATTCTTGGTTTGACGTTACCGGTGCAGGTCAGTAGCTGATCGTTGTCTCGAAGATGTTGGTATTTTATTATGTCTGAATGTGATATGGTCTGCGTAGCTAAATCCAGCTCTTTCATTTTCCGAGCGTGTAAGGTATACCGTTCTCCTTGGCTGTTAGATATAGTACAGCTGATGTTTTCCACCTCACATGTGATTTTACTGGAAGTCCATGCGCTCTTTGCATTCAGTGTAGCTATTGTAAAAGAACCCTCTCTTAACCTAATTATAATACATTAATAATAAATTCATCGAATATACTAAACTAATCTTACGTTAAAAAGTGATCAAAATTTGTTGACTATTTTGGACCACCCATTCTAATGTTTATGGCCTTGTGAATCGTCTCCTACAAATGATAGAACCGTACGTTGTGATAATGTAGTAATCCAAATCCTTTTAAAGTAATGAGACAATACCTAACTAACATCTAACCTATTCAATAATATTAAATTAATTTAAAATATTCATCGTCCTACAAATAATTGCAATTTAATCCCCTGATGAACACTATTCCTATACTCTGAGTAACCGAACTGAAATTTCCACATAAAATCATATTATGCATCAATCAATATATTTCCTACAATACTTTCGAAAGGTTTCAATTGTAGGAATGAATAATTTTTTCCTGCAAAAGTAGAACATTATAGTTCCTAGTCATAAACAAATCTAAAAGTAAATTAAAGCTTCATGACGAACGTATGTTGAAATTAACAAGACAAGAAAGTGAAACATAGGTAAAACGTAAGTAAGTATATTGCTAACTGAGTTTGAGTTTGTTATATAGCAAAGTCATAGTAAACTCTATTTGTTTATCATAACTCTGGCATAGGAGCCCCGCCACCGCTCCAATGCTGTGGGTCTCGACTACCTGGCTGGTTAACCCTCCACTATTTAGTGCTTGAAATTTCCCACACGGAGGTACCGTGTGTGAAATTCCCCCACACTAAGAGAAATTTGATTTTACTAAATTTTGTTCTATTTATCCCAAGTCAGTACGTCAGGTACCCCATCTACCTATTCTTATCTACTTATCTAGTTTGGACTCCAAAAGGTGCAAGGGACAAGAGGACATTATTTTTTTCCAAATCCTAACAAAATAGACATCACCTTAGTTAATTGTGAGTCTATCTAATACGTACTACATTCGGTATATGACAGACTCTAAAAATAGCTCAACTTTCAAATCTCCTAGTTTTCGTCTAAAGATTATCAATATTATCGTAGATTCTATATCAACAGCATGTAGTGGACTAAACAGTAGTATTAATTTTAACTGTAAATATTTATTTGAATTCAATGATCTGTTAGTGATATTCAGGTTGTCTCTATTTTCCAGAACTTGTATTGAAAGTAATCTAAAACCCGTTTATGTAATTTAGGTATTATGTTTCATTATTATGAAATACGATAAGGACATGTTTCCTTCAAATAATATTATAGATTTTTGATGCTATTTCCTAACAACAAGATATTCTCATTCGAATCTTTAAATTAGCTACCCCTATCCGTTTGGTAAGGAGATCACTAACAGGTACTGCTGTGCTTGACCCAAGACACGAAGGACAATTTCTTATCACTAGTACATTAAATGTTTTTATAGAATAAAAGGTAAAATTCTTTTGAAAATTCAATCAAATAAACTCAAACCTGAATTCCACTAAATTGATCTATGATCATTTATTTGAAACAATCACGAACAACCCTAAACTATGAATAAATTCCCGGTAGTTTTTTTAAATATTGTACAAGTATTACCTATTTCGTATTAAGAGTGAAACTCAATTACGATTTTATTTAAGTTACTCGCAAATGATTTTAAACAGAGAATAAATTCCCAATAGTTATCTAAGTAAAAGGAATAGTTCCCAGTCATTACTAATTCCCGGTAGTTTCCTAACTTTTGTTCAACATTACCTATTTTGCAACTAGAAACAAAACGTTCGATTCTTTGCAAGAATATGATCCTTCCAACTCTCCTAAGTAAAATTCCGCCTAGAATCCGCTAAGAAAATACCTATCTTTTTATGCATATTGTAATAACCGTGTAGGAATAGAACCTTTCTCATATCCTCCGTAGAACATCGCAAAACCAGCTAAAGAAACACCTTCCTATACCACAGAATAGATATATAGTACAACGTACTTTTACCACAAAATAGATTTATAGAATTACGTATTTATACTAATATGATCCGCTACATTAACGACAATAATTTTTCAGTTGAGACTAAGTCACGAAAACTAATGTGATGAATCGTATTCAAACACATTCCCCTTTCTATCTCTACTGTAGTTTCACAAAAGCTTGTGCCAGCTATAGAAAATACCTACTTATACCTTTGCAGCGTTGCTCTCTGCACACTAAAACCTTCTGTGATCACCCAGCTTTCCGCCAAAAGCAGGGTCCACGACAATCTAGCCCTATAATAAACACCCACAGCTTCAACCTTCGAGAAAACTTGAATTATATTTTTATAATTTTGATAATTTAAAAACTTTAATTGGCGATTTGATTCCGCATCCAAAAAATCTGCCAAAAGTTCTAACTTGAACTTACCAGAATCAAAATGTGCTGATGCATAATCTGCCCATCTACAGCGCAGAAGAGGAGTTAGCTTTCCTAAAACAGCATTCTGGGCAGCTCCTGAGCGGCATCGTGTAAAGCGGCGCTGAGCCTGGCCAGGTTTTCTTCCGGGGTAAAGCCTGCCTCCGACCGTAAAAAGGCCTTCTTGAAGGAAAGCCAGCCAGAGACGTGACCATCAAACAAAAGGAAGGACACCGACCTGCTTTCTGCTCCCCAGGTCCGCGATGACTTTCGCCAGTTTAATAATAGAGTCTTGTGTCTCTACATTGTTTACTTTATTTGTGTTGTCATAATAACAATTAGGCGTAGGGTTAATGTTGTGTGTGCCTAATCTGAATGAGTGTGCAGTGTTTCCTTGTGTGACGGGCTGTAGGCAGGGTTGTATGCAATAGTCACCGCCCGGCGACGAACATGCGCGACCCGGAGAAACGGCACCATGCTGGAGTGAGAGCTCCGCGACAGCTGCTGCAAGCTCCATCGAGGTTTCGTCCGTCTTTATTAATTCTGAAATCGAAAGTGCGATTATTATTTTGTTCTCCAAGATTGTTACCACAATCTACTAACCACTTTCGCGTCATAGAGCTCCTTTCGGACGCTGCGGTATCAATAGCGGCCAGCTCCGCTTGTAGTTCTAGGTCAGCGGCCCTCTTCTCCGCTTGAAGAGCTAGGTCAGCGGTCTTCTTTTCTTGCTCTGCGACCTGACGAGCATGCCTAGCCACAGCTGCAAGCTTTTGGGCCTTAGCGGACGCTTGTGATGAAGCAACCGAGTGCGTTTTTAATATAGGCGTTGGCGTTGGTGATGAGACGGGTAAAGGTAACAGCATAGTGTCCTGCAAGAGAGCCTCGTCGTTTTGATTAGCAGGCGTGTCGCCTGATGACGTTGCTGGTAGTATAGAAGCGCTTACCTCAATCCGTTTTGTTTTCCGCGTGATGGACCTGAGAGTTGGCATCGTGAACGCCGAACGCTGCCACCAATGTTGAGGATGAGCAGGTCCAGTTAAAGCACACTATAACATATAATTTATTATATTAAAAAAGCCAAAATATAGAAAAACACACGTCCCATCCTCCAAGGTTACCAGAATCCCCGTCAATCTTGACAGATAACAAAATCCTATTATCTATCAAAACCACTTTAAAAATAGAAAAGGTAAAAAAGTAAAACTAAATATAAAGAAGGTTTGATTTCTTTTACTGTTACCTTATTTTACCACGGATAACCACTTTTACACCCATCTCTACATTTTCTCTATCAGTTAATGCGATGCCAACGACTATTTCCTTTATTTTTGGACTATTCTTTGTGCGTAAAATGCTTCAATGAAATTATTTCAGTGTTTTTATGCTTTAGATAACATTTATAATATTTGTGACGTCACGAGACAGCCTGGATCGTTACACTATGTTACCTCTCAGTCCAGCTTCGTCGGCGATATCTGCTGACATAAGACTTAAGGCTGCACCATCGTCTAGCAGGGCATACGTCTTAACATCTCCTTTCGGTCCATGTACAGTTACCGGTACAACCTTCAGTAAAAGTCGTGAGCTCGTCTTTACTACTGCGTGAGCAACTATGTCAGTTGGAGACTCATCATCCTCATCGTCTTTCTTCTCATTTCCATCTTTTTTTAACGGCCAGTGTAACAAGCGGTGATGACCTCGATTGCAGCCGTCAATGTCACACTCTTTTGCAGGACACGTATCTGTGTAGTGCCGACTCTCGAGGCATTTAAAACAGAGCTTATGTATACGAACGTAATGCCAGCGGTTGCGACGTAGCGCTCGTTTGAATTGCGGGCAAAATGCTAGAGCATGTTTATTTGTTTTGCAAAACTTACATTTGTCAGCCTCATCAGTCATTTTTGAAGTTGACGGCGTTGTGTGTAAAATCTCATTCACAGGGTGCAGGTTGTACGGCGATCGATAGTCATCCGGCCTCTTTCTGACAGCCTGCTCAGTATGAGTTATAATGTGGCTCACTCCAGCCACTGCAGTTTTTGAAGCTTCGATATGTAGAAACTCCGCGAGTATTTCTAGTTTCGACCTCTTTTCATCGAAGCAAGTGAAAAAGTAATCAGACCACTTACTTATGAGGGTGCTCGGACACTTCGAAATAACAACTGTTAGAAGTTCTGGGCTTCGTAAACAATCATCCTGTTTGATCGCTTTTACTGCAGCTACATAATTCATGATTTTAATTGCAAATGGAACGATGTTGGAATGATAAGCTAAAGGTAGTGGGGCCGTCTTTTTCAACTGCTGGACCAATTTTAAAATGATCGCTTCCGGACGTCCATACCTTAGTTGTAGCGCATCTATTATAGTAGCAGGCGCCGTATTTCCCATTAGAAGTGACGTAACAGTTTCTTTAGCTTCGCCGCGCAGACATTTACGAAGTCGCCATAAATTCTCAACATCTGTAAAATTGCAGGCTTCTGTCGACTCTATGTAAGACTGTTTGAATTGAAGCCACTCTAAGCAGTCACCATCAAATATAGGTAAATCTCTACAAGAACTTATTCTTGATAGGAGAGCTTTGTTTTTTACATCAGCTGCCACGGAGTTGAAGGCATCTTTCAGTGTATAGACCAGCTGTTGAATGTCAGTTGGCGCCGCTCGTGTTGCTTCTACCGGTAGTTTCCTGCCGTCATAGTGCATGTGCGGGCCCTCATCATTCACGTTACTGCGCTCCATCCAATTTTCTACCTTCTCATGCATGCTCGTGGTAGCTATTGAGTGAGTTTTACGACTCCTGTGTGACTTCTCCTCCTCAAGTGCGGCTACTTCAGCGGCCAGTCTCATTTCTATAAGTTTTGTTTCCCGTTGAGCGGCTTCATTCTCAAGTCGTGCTTTCGCTTCCGCAGCTTCCAACTCGAGTCGCTTTATCCGTACCGCTACACTTGACTGACCTGATTTCCTACTGACCTCAGACCTGGCAGTGTCTTTATCCAGCTGCTCTGATGGTACCTGACGTACTTTAGTCTGTTCAGCCTCCCTTCTCGTAACGCTTCGCGTTTTTATACCTGGTGGTGGAGTATTGAACATTTTCCCTGGCCTCGATGTTCCGGCTTATGGCGTGTACGAAGTTTGGTTTTATATGATTCGGCTCTGGAAGGACCAGCAATGTAAGCTACGTCGGATTATGGCTCAAGGAAACAATAAAAGTAAAGGGAAAGGTCTTTCGAGGTATATTTTTTACGTGAAAATCATTGACACCGTATATCAATCAAAATAATTTTTAAATCACTTTCTTTTTCATAACTGATCGAAGGAGGCGCGTCGCCTACAGTACTTATAGGTATTATATTTGAGTTACTGAATGTAGCTGTAAGTTCCACATCTCAGGAATCCTAAAGATGCGCTTCCAAGGCTTCTACACAATGAAGTGGTTTAAAAAGTTGCCAGCACAAAAGGTGAAACACCAATAAACTATCAACTCAAGACCTTTGTTTCGGAAAGTGTTAATAATGAACTTTAATGAATAAACTGTTAAAACGTCCAAGTGGTTGCAGCTATAAAGATTGTAACTTGAGACAAAAGTATACCTGCCTAATTTAATAAGTATTAGAGTTTGCCTATTTTCAATTTTCGTAGGTACATCAGATCGCTGAATGAAATAAAATGGGTATAACCAAAAATAATAATTTTCAGAGAGGTATTCAATAATAGCGAGAGATGTGCTAAACGGCTCATTGTTGACAACACGTTTTAATCACGTTTAATGTATCGTTTATTTTTTTAAACGTTTAAGAACACTTAACGTTTATTTTAACTAAGTCGAAAAATCGAGGTTGAAAAATCAAGACCTGTCGTTTCTTTGTATAAATCAAACCAACCAAAAAACGTCTGGCTGCACAAGCAGAACGTAATTTAGGTGCATAATTATTAATATGATAATCAAATTTTATTTTGAGTAGTAAACTCTTTGAAATATGGTTACTTTTCTTCAATCATGTCAATAAATCATAAAATCTAAAGAAATGATTTTTCTTTTTGAATTAATCGTTTAAGAAGGTAAAATATAATTGCGTTTAAGCTGATTTGTGCGTATATACGTACGTATGAATCAGCTTAAATTTGTGAGCGCGCTTATTTTGTAAAGCAAGTAGACTTTTTAAACGCTTTTCGTTTAAGCGCCCACGTCTAGTCATAGCCCAATACCTACGTTCCCACTGTTGGGTTATGGGCCTCCTCTCGCATGGAGAGAATGTACGCTATAATCCAATACGCTGGACACACTGGGTTACTCTCGTATATCATTCTTGAACATGCCGGTTTCCTCACGATGTTTATCTTTATTAGAGCGACTGCAAATTGTGCACATAACTTGAAAAGTCATTGGTGCACGGATGAATGGGATTTGGACAGTTCCATTGGATTGTGTAATTCATATTTGGCCTACCCAATGTCGGAAGAAATCAATGTAATTTTAGTTAAGTTTGGGCTAAAGAACCGCCAGTAAGTTATATTTTTAATAGATGTATGTAATAAACTGTACCCTACAGAGCGGCATATTCGCATAAGCAAAAAAGCTCTTTAAATATAGAAAAAAAATAATGGGATTTGAACCTGGGTGCATGTTTCAAAGTCGCACTGACCACCACTGAAGCACACTCGTTTTGGACAGCAATAAATATTTCATACACAAAGAACACTTAATAAATCCCATTTAATATGTGGTATAGTAAAGCCAATCTTCAAACACAGGGACTGAGTGAGTATATCTATCTACCCCGTGCGCGGTCCATTCCATTCAGCCAATGAAAACCGTTAAAAAATCTTTTCAACATCCGACCGCTTCACATTTTTTGTTGAAAAATCCGTTTCAAGCAAAACACGGCCGCCACCGGTCGCTCGCAGAATCCACAGAATATATTTAGTGGTCGCGGTGAGCAATCACTCGCTGTGTTTTCCTGGGAAAGGCCGTTTTACTGCAAAATCGTTTTGTTTTCACCTGGCTCAGGAAGGTCCGGTATTTTGCAATGCCTGTCAAATCCGCGGTACTTTTGTGCAGCGAGTTCATAAAAACTCGATGCACTATCTAATCTTTATAATACACGATAGGTACCTTAAATGTATATACGTAATATGGGTAGGTACCGTGGTGGTGGTGGTGGTGGTACCGTGTAGGTATCTTTTCTTCATTCCATTTCTATTTTTTTTTGTGTGTGTTGTAAAATGTACTTAAGAGCAAAACAGTGGTTACAGAATACCTACCGGGAATCCTATAAGGGTTCAAAATGTAATATGTACATGATCAGGCATTATTTATTAATTAAGATAATAAATAACGTAGTACGTCAATCGAGTTGGCCTAATTAACTGAATCCATATGTCACTTAAGTGTTACAAAGACCTACCATAGAAACCCGAAATATACGTAATTTAACATATTTCATATCTACTCTTGAATGAATGTTCATAATATTGTATAAGTACGTGATGTAGTCCTCACTACGAGCTTATATATTAGTCTTCTAATTTACTGTAATATTTCAAATTTGTATGTAAATACTGAATTAAGTAGGGTTGCCCTAAAGTTCAAGGCAACCCGACTTATGTGAGGATGTTCACAAATCTTTACGGCCTAGAGATTGACAAGTTGCGCGAAGCCACGAGTCTCCTCTAGTCTTCCGCGTTCGTGATTTTAAAAGCAAGATACGAATTTGACGATAGATCTTAGGCTATGGTCTCCTATAAACGACATCGGCCGCGTACCGCGTCACGCCGTACGTCGCGTCACGATGCTTATTTTATTACAGAAATGTACAGTTGTAGTCTCTTTCACACGCTGACGTTGGTGTGTGGACACCGTAGGCGGCATTCAAACGCTTTGCGCCGCGTCTCTAGCTATTTCGAAGCATAGCGTCAGTACAAAATGTCGAAATTTGATGAAGAAAAAGACGAATTATTTATTGAATCAGTCAAATGTTATAGGGTATTTTACAAAGTAACGCAAGCGTTGCCAAAAGTGTCGAATTTATACCCATTTTATATCACACGACTACACGAGAACACTGTTTGTCGACTACTGTTGTGAACGAGACGTCATTGTTTGATTGTTTGCTATGAGATGTATTGACCGCTGACGCTGTGCCTGGCGTTAGACGGACAATCGGAACGAAAACGCTGAAATCGGACGCCGCGTATAACATTTAATAGGAGACCGGGGCCTTATACAAACTTATCATTTAAGTCGAGAGTGAATCTAGTTCAATCTAGTTCTCATAGTAAGGGAGCGAGAGTGCATCGCAATCATTCGTCTCCCCAACATCGCGTCTTCATTTCCTTTCTGCTGATGAAAGTGCCGCGCTGAACGGGTTATCGATTGACATAATTCCGAAATGTGATCACCTACAGGAAACTAGGTTATGCACTTAAAAGCAGAACAAACTGAACAAACGTTAAAGAAATTGCTTTTACTCTTCTGCTTTTTGTATTGTTTTCTAAGATTGGTAGCTAATCAAAACGAAGTATAAGAAAGGATTGTGAAAGCTTGTAAAAGCTTTAATGATTGATTGACACATAATTAATCAAAATTAGTACACGCAACACTTAAACAAATAGAATGTGCACCTACACAAAACCATTACAATAATTATTAATATACTTTATATACCTACCTACCTACTGTGAAAATATGTAAAAAATATGTAAATTGAAATTAACCTATATCACAGAATATATACCTACCCACAGACCTAGAATTTTTTCGTTACTCTCAAGTCTTATTCTCAAGTCAAGTACATCCTAAGTCTATGTACCTACCTAAATGGTATCAAAAATTTATAGTGATGGCAACCTCTGTTTCGAACTGTCAAAGTTTGTTTTCGTTTGCTATAGTGCCAGGAGTGTCAGTGACGACGAGAAAGTAATGATTTTTCTGATAGCAGTTTCATTAACTTTTCGTGCTGAACCCACAGTTCTAATTTTTTTTTGTAATTTTCTAATTAGACACTCGGTTTTTAGCGGGAACGCGGAAAAGTTCACGTTGTTTTACGCACTAAGTGCTGAATCACAAGCATGGGTGTGAGCAAATGATATAATGTGGAAAAACGTGGTTTTTCGTGATGCTTTCAAAATTCTATAGAAGCTTCTAAAGCTGCCACCACTTTACTAGGGCATGACTTAGTCTGGACTATGACTACCTGACGTAGACTTGACTATGACTACCCAGACTGTGACTAAGACATGACTTTACGTGAAATATTCTATAACACGATGAAAAAAATACGAAACTTGATACTGGCTAAATACACTATGTGTGGAGCCAATATATCACATCACACTAATCACACTTCACATCACATCACACTATCACACTATCACATCATCACACTATCACACTAATATTATAAAGCTGAAAGTTTGTATGTGTGTATGTGTGTTTGTGTGTATGTGTGTATGTTTGTTACTCCTTCACGCTCAAACGGCTGGACGCATTTGGATGAAACTTGGAATATAGATAGCTTATGTACTGGATTAACACATAGGCTACTTATTATCCGCGGGTGAAACCGCGGGGCGCAGCTAGTAAGAAATAAATAAATTAGGCCCTCATGTACCTAGTAGATAGCGGTTATTATTTTATACATGCTCTTTAGATATCTCAACCATACAATAAGTTTTCACCAAAGACTTTATGTAAATAGGGCGAATTCTGTGGTTTTCACCACCAATGTTTGCAATCAGTGTAATTTGTTTTTTGACATCCATAAACACGGAGATTTGTCACGCTAGTTAACGTTCAGAAACGCATAAGAAGTAGCTATAAAGTAACAATGACAGTCCTAAAAAGTTTGAAATCACAGATTGTAATACCCTTCATACTCTCGTCAATACCGAGATACCAACATATCGGTTTCGGATAATCGGCATAATTCGATAGCGAGCGGGCAACTCCGCTCGCAGCTGCTGGTGCGAGAGTCCACTGCACAAATACATACGTCATCGGGTACCCCAATAGGCTATCTTTAAATCGTTAACCGACATCTAAATATGTAAAAAAACCAGGTCTGCCAGTTCTGATCCTGCCGGGTCATGGAAATAATTGAAATTAATTGACGTATTTTTTTGTCAAAATTTACCCGAATGAAAGTTCTGGCAACAGTTAACCATTGATTAGTTATGTAAAAAAAAATTGGTCTGCCATTGCGCACCCTACCGGAAGTACCCCCCCAAACAGACCCCTAAGAATGTGCCCTTCACACTCTTTACCTACCTCAGCGAATACCCCGATGAAACCTACGCCTAATAATAGCCAAGGTGACCTTGATAATAGAATAAAAGGTCTGCCAGGTCTAAACTTGGCGAAACTTCTTAGTATTCAAGGCATTTGAAGTTTGTGGAGGTGGATTATTTCCATGATCCGGCAGGATCGGAACTGGCAGGTTTGTTTTTTTTTACATGTTTAAGTGTCCGTTAACGATCTAAAGATAGCTTATTGGGGTACTCGATGACGTAGGTTTTTTTTGCAGTGGGCTCTCGCTCTATGCGGCACTGGCTTGCGTCCTAACATATGTAGTAATCTGTAACCAGGCGGAATCAACGCGCTCAGCTGTGCATCTGTGTAAATCAGTTATATTTAGTAACCATCTTTCGTAATTATACCGTTGGATTTAGATTTAGAAATGCAACTGGAACACGTAGTATGCAGCTCAACTGATGTAGGTACCCTACGTCAAAAAAGTAAATACGATGAACGCTGCAACATTTCCGCTCGCGGAGGCATTTGAATGGGTTATACTCCGGCGGCGGACGGATCACGGGGGGGGTTTTAGTGGGTTCGAGTCCCACATACCTCGTGCCATCACGTGGTGGCAGGGGAGTGCGAGGGCATTTCCCCCCTCAAAAAAAAGAGGTAATTACTACTGAGTACCTATTACCACTACCTTTCTTCAGAGGATTTTATTCTGTTTCTTAGTATTTGTTGTTATAGTGGCAACAGAAATTCATCATCTGTGAAAATTTCAACTGTCTAACTATCACGGGTCATGAGATACAGCCTGGTGACAGACGGACGGACAGACAGACAGACAGCGGAGCCTTAGTAATAGGGCCCATTTACCCTTTGGGTACGGAACCCTAAAAACGACATAACATTAAATACTAATTACATAATGAAAAGAAATAAAAACCCTTGGAATACCCAGTTATCTTGAGGAAGGAATAATTGCCAGTGGTACAGTCAGGTGAACTGTGCAGGTGGACCACGGTAGCCCCACGTAGGCACGTAGGCGTAGGCTGACCGGTAGCTATACCACCTCCATTAAAACACGTTCCTGAATCTTGAATTATTTTACTAAAGTCGCACAGACATAATGTGAATTTTAATTTTTTTGTTAAAAATGCTTTGTAATTTGGCAAGTGACCTTTTGTTTCATTTTCTTTTCAAGCATTTTTCCTTTAATTGTGATGAGAACCCAGTCATTGAAAACGCTGTTTTATTAATCAAAGAAGCTTTACAGGCTTCTAATTTCACATCTAATCTAAATTATT
The DNA here is from genome assembly GCA_910589525.2 of Ennomos quercinarius. Lineage (NCBI taxonomy): Eukaryota > Metazoa > Arthropoda > Insecta > Lepidoptera > Geometridae > Ennomos > Ennomos quercinarius. The sequence goes on from OU342496.1 coordinate 1,809,486, forward strand.
AATAAGACTAGAAAAATTTAGAAGAAGAACCATAAAACCATCTAGCTCTTAAAGAGAACAAGTAGAAGAGGGGACTTCAGCGGAATTACACTAGATATTTCATCGTTTTGCATTTTAGAAGAGGCAGGCGAACCGGAAGATGCAGCGTAGGCGAACTGACTGGTCAGACCGCGGGGAGCCGATGGATGCAGGAGGCAAGCAGCCGCTCTGGGGGAGGCCTGGTTTAGCAGTGGACGTCTTTAGGCTGATGATGATGATGCTGATGATGAGGGTATTAAAGCTCATCATCAGCTTGAAGACGTGCACTGCTGAACCAAAGCCACTCCCACAGAGCCTTGTACTTGCCTTTTGCATCCATCGGCTACCCGCGGTTTTGACCAGGTCCTTGGTCCACCTAGAAGGGGAGTCAGCCTACGAACGGTCATAAAGAAAGCATCAAACTGGAAGTACGTAGATGAACTTCGTCGAGGTGAACCGATAGTAACTATAATCCTTATTCTAACATAGCCTAAACGCCATGCAACACCTGATGGACTGGACCAATCAACTCTTGTTAAAATAAAGAACTCTCATTCGCAATACCAAAAAAATCGTGGCCTCGTCAAGCTGACAACAATATTACGCAATTAAATCGATTAAGGCGGGACGTTTCACTCAGCGCGGTAAATTCAAATTTTCCTGCATTTTTTGCCAATAATAGTTTGATTACTCAACGTGATTACCTACACGGCAACTAATTTTGCGCAAATAAATAGAATGTATCAATAAATAACAATTAAAAGTATCATCTAGATATCATTGGTTTAGTGACAAATGGCAATAGACTGAAAAGCCAACACGAAATTGGTATATTGCGATTTGTTGCTAAACCAATGATATTTAGGTGATACTTTTAATCGTAATTTGTTGATCCATTCTATTTATATTTACGTTAAATTAGTTTTCATGTAATCACGTTTAGTAATTAAGCTATGATTGGCAAAAAAACGCAACAAAATTTGAATTTGCCACGCTGAGTAAAACGTTCCACCTTAAAAAGAAATCTTTGTCCAACTTTTTTTTTCAATAATGTTTAAAAATAAAGTAGGTCAGATCATTGAAAAAGTTGGGTCTATTTTGCTGTCCCGCCGTCGGCGTCGCCCATAACGACTGTTAAATACGCTCTAACTTTTCAATGGACAACATAACGCTTGTTTTATGCATAAACCCCTAAACCGCAGTGATTTTAAATGTCGAATATTAAAATTTTATAGGACAGTCTACACTGTCGGATATTATTTATTTTTGTGCATAGTATGGTATAGTGATTGAGCAGGGCGGCTGATAACCCGCAGTCTGCGGGTTCGATTTTGTGACCAGGAAAATTATTTGTATATTGAAAGAAAAAAGCATACGTACTGACGGCTTAATGTGAACTCTGAAAGTCCGGAGTACGGTAGCACTCAGCTATACCACATTTTGTAGTGGACACCTTTCGAAGTAGTGACCACAGCAAACGTAGTCGAGATCACTATGAGCGCTGCAAGCGACTGAAATGTGGTGGTACATTTCCAAAACCCACCTATAACCAGGGTTGGTCTGGCCTCAGGGCATACTGGGACTTTTCCGGGTGGACCGGTCCCTCCTTGAGCCGGTCTAGACTCACAGCCAAATACCGGCGCCGGCCGTGATGAATGAGCTAATTATTATCTAATTACTTGCCTATAACTAACATAAAGATACCAGATGTTGTATTTTACAACTAACATACCAATCTGGTAATAAAGAAAGTAATTCAGGGTGTGTTTTAAAAAGATCAAAATTTGGCTCAACTTTAGTTCAACACCATTCAAGTTGTAGGAAAATTACTTCAAAAATTTTGCGTTTATATGTATTCTGTTAGTTTACTTTATTGCCAGCCCATCCCATCACTAAATTTTGTAAACTAACCGAAAAATATCACAATTAAAAAGTAGTGTGGGCCGCATTTTGAACATTTTCCCGGATTTTTTTTGGGTCCCAGACCGCGACGCTGCCTATTACCATTTAAGAAATCTTGAGATTTGAGAAGAGTGAACACCTTGCTAACTCTGCTTAACTTTTTTTCCTACTGGCTCATTATGCATGTTTCCTTAAAGCGTGTGTTTGCAGAACGATCTTCTCCGGCTCGTTTGCGTAGCTCACCGGGCGCGGGCGCGGGTAATCACAAGAAAACAACTTTGTCCATTACATGCGACTTTGTTCTCGAACCATGAGGGCCAAGGTATGAGTGGAAACATATAACGTGAGATGTAGGTAAAGGTTTATCATTTTTTTGGTACTTTATTAGGTAAAGAAAGAATGAGAAATACGGAGAGTAAGAACAAAGATGTATGAATACGAATATTTTTATTTTTCAGAAAAAATAAACAGGAATTAAATATACGATAGTACTAGTATAGTATTATATTATCTGTAACGATAGTTAAGGTACATTAACAGTTAGATTTTGATAATATTAACAACAGCCAAGAATTTAAATGCTTGTATTATTATAATTACCTATTTTATTATTTATTGGCTTAACTTGCACTCAAAGGTCTCAATACAATTTTTGTTACAATCTTTGCTTGCCACGTTCTTTCTGCTTAGGTACTCTATATCGTATGTGACTCGCATGGAATGAGTGTGAAATCACACTAATATTATAAAGCTAAAAGTTTGTATGTGTGTATGTGTGTTTGTGTGTATGTGTGTCGAGAGCTGACGTTTCAATAAAACTAAGTCCGTTTTTTTCCGCGAAAGCCTTCGCTTCTTCTGTTGGAATAGATCTGAAAATTAAATGAGGCAACTTTAGCAATCAACCATCACACTAATATTATAAAGCTGAAAGTTTGTATGTGTGTATGTTTGTTACTCCTTCACGCTCATACGTCTGGACGGATTTGGATGAAACTTGGAATATAGATAGCTTAGGTATGTACTGGATTAACACATAGGCTACTTTTTATCTGCGGGTGAAACCGCGGGGCGCAGCTAGTAATAAATACAATTAATGAAAACTGACCCGAAAACCTGACAATGAACTTTTCATCTTTTTATTTTAAATTAGCGTCACATAATATTACATGAAAAGCTTCGGAATCCATTGCTATGTTGCATAATAATTATTGTAAGTAAGGTAAAGTGTAATCAATAAAAAAAATGTAAAAAAGACCGTGTATTCCCGTTACAATACCAAGTTGAATAACGGGTTATAAAAAAACCTGTTTTATTATTGGTTATAAATCAAGACAAATCGTTCGCTACTGCTCATAACTTGTTCCGCGCTCTAATTTCGCTTTCTGAACAAGCTTCCGATTTTTCAGAGAAAATTCCTAAAATGTATTATTAAAACGAATTGGTTACTTAAGAAACTTACTTATAGGGCGTCCGCTGTAAAATGAAGGTTTTCTTTGCGAAAATTATACTGTTAAGTATTTTAACTCAAAGTAGTTTAAAGATATATTTATTTCTTTCTTGACTTTAATTAGAGTTAATATTAATGAAGTAAAATATTTTTAGTACAAACGCTTTCAATTTTCTGCAACATTCATCATTTTAAGTTGCAAAGTGTAAAAGAAATGTTGTGGATTGTGTTCGTAGCTCCATTGTAGCAAGAAGCTACGCCGTAGCTGCTGAAATACTTGAAAAGAACAGTAAAGAGAATGACAATTTTTAATTTATTCAATTGTACTTTGTAATTTTACAATTGTGTTACAGTGCGCCACTGTAATTGTCAACCTGTCAATGTAAACCTAGTCAATTAAGTAAATAGATATAGTTGTGTATAAGTTGGTATTGTAAAACACAAACTTCTCTTACGATATATTATATTGCATAATTCATTAAATTGTCAAAGGCTTTAAAGTTTATCAAATTTAATAGGTACAGTATGACATTTCGAGGGATACCAAGCTAGAGATTTTTTCCCTAAATTATGAGGTAAAAGAGGAAAGGGGGTTCTTAGGGGATTAAAAATAATAATAATAATAATAATAAGGACAGGACTATTGTAGCCAATAAGCCTGATATCGTGCTGATAGACCGATCCCAACACCGGGCAGTGCTCGTTGACATCACCATTCCGCATGACGAGAACCTCGTGAAGGCTGAGAAGGACAAACTCAGCAAGTACCTTGACTTGGCTCACGAGGTAACCGCCATGTGGAATGTTGACTCAACGAGCATTGTCCCGATAGTCGTTTCGGCGAACGGCCTTATAGCGAAGAGCCTCGACCAACACCTCGAGAGGCTCTCGCTAGACGGATGGATCAAGGGTCAGATTCAGAAGGCAGTACTCCTTGACACGGCACGTATTGTCAGGAGGTTCCTCACTCTGCAGCCCTAACCACCGGTAGCTTGGGTCCTGCCCCGCTGCCGGCGGCACTCTAGGTTTAGGTTTTTTATAATATTTTTGTAAATTCTTTTTTATACAAATATTGTAAAAACCATAGACTTAAGAATTGTAAATAAATGAGTGAATAATAATAAATTGATGGCAAGATTGCTTAACGTTTTTTTGCTGCAGAAATCTTCGCACTTTAAGATTATTCATCTCATGAGAAGGAAAAAAGTCTATTTATTAAAAATTATCCGTGCGATCAGGCGATGCAACCGATGTATATCACCTAATATACATCTGTTGTTCATGCTGTGGTCAACGAATTGTTTTTTTACATGAATATATAACTATAAGTGTTAACATGTTTTAATGATGACGCATGAAGCAGTACGCATTCAAGAATAAGAAAAGATAAAGGTACTAATTTAAAAATTTATGTATTTCTCAAATCAGTTTATAAATGAGGAAGTAACGTAAAGAATATAAAAACTATAACCATATAGAGAAAATCTTTCATTTTTATTTCATGTTACAAATGTTCCTATAGCATAAGGATTTGAGGTCGCCGTGTCACGACTATTGCGTTTTAGATATTATTAAGAAACATTGTTTAATTATTGCTTTATTTTATGAGCTTCAAATACTTATATACCTGCAACATACAATGAATATGCTAGGAATACAAAAAAAGCTTAGGGGTTTTTAGGGGATTTAAGTTATCTAGGGAAAAAAATCTTTAGGAACTGGCAGCACTTTTATTCTAACAATAGTGATGCGACTATTACACATTCGATTAATCGGTGAAATTTTCGTATAAGGTAATTAATCGAATCAAATCTTTGGGCGAGCATAATTCAGTGATATAATTTTGTGCAGTTCGCTAATTATCTACCTTGAAAGGGTGATTTTAATTATAATAATTATATAGTATACAATCCTAAAGCTCCAGGGTGGAAATGTTAAAGGGCATAACGCCGCGAGTAGCGTTCAATGAAAGTGCAGCACACTTTTCCACACCCTAAGCCGCCCCACACCGATGTTGCTTCCTCGGTAGCCAGTAGCCCCTACGGGTGCCCCATTTATAGTGTGGCAAGTCATCACCTCCCTCAAAAATTTGATATGATGAGACAAATTTTATCTCATTCCATAAACCAGATCATAATAATCCATCAAAAGTTCACCACAATAGCCCAGATACTTTTACCTTCATTTATTAAACAAAATAGTTATGAATAGGTATGCCAACATGTAAGAAATAAATAGTACAACTCGGTCACTTTGTCTAGCTGTCCTCGCTGAAATGCAAGCCATTGACGTCAAGTATAGGAATAGTGTGACCGTGTTATCTTTTGTATTCAAAAAGGCCTCTTGGTGTTATGGCGCGGCCAGACATGCGGAGCAACAGCGAATCTTCGCTGTTGAACGCTCATGTGGCCGCGTACAGCGATGCATCGCAGCATCGATGGGCGCAGAAAGCTATCGCGTGAAAGTGAAATCCTTTATTTTCGCAACACTCTTATTCGCAACAATCATTAGTTCTCTTACTGAGATCATATCATATGAAAAAACTAAACGATTATTGAATAAATATGTAGAATCAATATCATTTACTCTTTAAAATCGGGTTTATCCGATATCGATTATTTAGTTCACATCTCTAGACCAGTTAATCTGACAGTGTCAATCACTAATCATGTCAACTTCATAGTGGACTTCTTAAATTTGATAAACCGTAGGCATAGAAGTACGACTGCAAGCGCAACGCGTTTTTGCTTGAGAGGGAGATGATAATTATAAATGAAATTAAATAATTAATGGCTTAGTATACATAGATATAGGTAGTATAATTTAGGTGTATGTTTATAAATAAATATATAGGTACTTAGAAAAAAAGAGTGAAAACATAACTATGAAAATTATTAAAAGTAATAAAAGTAATAACTTAACCTAACACTAGAGTGCGGGCACAGATAACAATCCACACATGAAACCTCCCCATAATGAGCTGCTCTGATTATGAGCAGGCTAACGATATAATTTATCCTTGGAAAAGAAATGCTAGAAGGTTGCCTTAGAAAGGCACAGCCGACGCAATCTATTGATGCGTTCTAGGGATATAAGCTTTGTGATTCTACGGCAGCCGCTGTAGGCTCACGTCACTAATTTGAAGAACTTGGTTTTTGTGATGGGATCGTAAAATATGGTTCTTTAAGGTATATTTTATCACGACACAGAATACGTGAGAGACCACGGTCTCACTGAAATCAATGACATAAAATGCGAAATAAGTCCTTAGATTTAACTTGCTCGTAGTAGATGAGGTCCAGGTCGTCGGTCCACCTAGGACCACTAGGTGGACCGACGATCTGATTAAAACCGCGGGGAGCCGATGGATACAGGATCCAAGCAGTCGCTCACAGTGGCGCTCTGTGGGGGAGGCCTATGTTCAGCAGACTTCAGGCTGTTGATGATGAGTAGAAGAAGAAATGTATCCAACTAATTAGGGGTTGAGCCTGCCCCAGAAATAAATAAGATAACCAATCATACAGCCTTTATTAATTTTGTCTTCACTTTTGGATAAAGAAATAATAGAAATAATTAAGGAAAGTAATAGCCGCTGCCAGTGTGGCTATGCTGTCGACTAGCTCGGTCACCATGGCCTTTCCTGCGTCCAAAGTGCCGGGAGGATTCCTCGCCACGCTAGTCTTAACGATGTAATTAGTCAGGCTTTTACCAGCGCCAACTGCGCGGCTATTTTGGAGCCTAATGGGCTCGTACGCGATGATGGTAAAAGACCCGATGGAATGGCTTTAATTCCATGTAAGATGGGGTGGCCGTTGGTGTGGGACGCTACGTGTGTAAACACCGTTGTGCCGTCATATGTTCTCGGAACACAACATAAGGCTGGCGCGGCGGTGGATTCTGCTGAGCAGCTAAAAACGCGCAAATATAGTAACCTTGATAGTTTTATATTTGCGCCTTTTGGAGTTGAGACACTGGGGCCTTGGGGACCGAGTGCTTACCAAATTTTCTAAGATCTTTTCAAACGTCTGGTCGAGACAACACGTAACCAAAATGTTGGCTTCTACTTTAGCCAAAGGTTGAGCATTGCGATTCAATGTGGCAACTACTGGCAGTGGTTTGTTGGATTAGGTTTTGTTTTTATATTATGCAGCTTATTTTACATTTATTTCTTGTATAATACTTAATAGATTTTATTTCAATAAAGAAACTTGGTACATTAAGAAAGGTTTACAATTGAATCAAAATCGGAACATTCGCTCCCCAAAAAGGCGAGTTTCCATTTAAAAACAGATTGAAGACTTGCGAATTCTACAAACGACGTTAAAGATTAAAGTGCCGTCCAAAGGCGCAGCCGTTTCATTATTAAGCCGCGGGTGCTAAGATTTAGGAAACAAATGCCGGAGAGCAGCTGAGAAGTGTTAATTTTAAAACGACCAAGAATCCTTTGCTGTCTTAGAAACACGGGAATCTGTTGCGAGCGATAGACACGCCATTAACTGGACCCGTTTTTTTATCCCTACATATAATAAATGTGTAACTCTGGTGCACTACGGAACACACACATAATTATATCAAATGTAAGTTATCCCATAGGTTCTATTGTCAAAAAAATATCGCTTGCGCGATGCAGGCCTTGCGGATATTGCCCTTTTTCCATAAATTATCTAATTTTATTTGTATCTGCGCCTTCTAGGGATTCTGATGTGTCGGTGTTTGTTTGTTACGACTGAACTCCTAAAATACTGAACTGATTTTCATGCAGATTTCACTAATATGCTAAGAAATACCCGGCGCTTCAAATAGGATACATTAAAATTGAAATATCATTAATTTTTTTTGCTCAACAGTATTAATATCTCATTACGAAAAAACGGAATTTTAAACAACATGGCCGATTCATGGTGAGTTTTTTTTTGGCTACTGACGGTAACTTTATAGGCACAGATTAAAGAAAAAAATAAAGAATATGACCAAAGAGTAATATAACCGCTACTCTATAAGTTATAGGCACAGATTAAAGAAAAAAATCGAGGATATGACCAAAGAGTAATATAACCGCTACTCTTTCTTTGCTAACTTTGATAGAGTAATACAACAGTTGAAAGCTCATTATAATCAATTTCCGTAGTAAATATGCAATAAATAGCGTATTGAAACTATCAAAACAATTAATAGTTTTTCTATTGAAGTCTTTACAGGTTGTTTGGCGTTTTCGGAGTAAATTAGATGGCTGCTTACTACTTACATGCCAAAAAATATTAAAGCTTACATAATTCAAATTTTTATTCAGTTTTTCGGGTTAAAGGGTTCTGGGTCTGGCCTTTGGATTTACTTCCTGGGTGTGATTTTACAAGCAGCAAAACTGGGTGTGGCTGATAGAAAAACTTTTGTGGCGTTTAACAAACGGAGTCAAGTTCTAAGATGAGGTTCCATCAAAACAGTTTTTAAAAATAAAGCCATCTCTTAATTCCTATGCAATGTAGGAAATATACCATGCATGCAGAACAAAGACCAGAGTTTATGACAAAACAAAGGTAGTGCGATCCTTAATGCTGTGAATATTCGACAGTTTTAACATTTTCTGATAGGCCATAGACTTAGAAGTAATTAGGGCGAATTCAGTGGTACAAGCATCTCTTTAGGATGTGACACAAGTGATATCTGCTGGCTGGCTGGCTCTGCAACAATTTAACAAACACCTCAAACCTTAGATGTAAATAAATAAATAAGATGTAGGTTAAATAGATTGGCCTCAAAACGATATTTTTGTGCTTCTTTTGTCATCATCATCATCATTAACAGCCTGAAGACGTCCACTGCTGAACATAGGCCTCCCCCAGAGCACGCCACCTTGAGCGGCTGCTCGCCTCCTGCATCCATCGGCTCCCCGCGGCTTTCACCAGGTCGTCGGTCCACCGAGTGGGGGGCCGGCCTACGCTGCGTCTTCCAGTTCGTGGTCGCCACTCGAGAACCTTTCTTCCCCATCAGTTGTCAGTTCTACGAGCGATGTGGCCTGCCCATTGCCACTTCAACTTACTAACTCTAAGAGCTATATCGGTCACTTTAGTTCTCTTGCGGATCTCCTCGTTCCGGAGCTTATCTCGCAGGGAAACACCGAGCATAGCTCGCAGGGAAACACCGAGCATAGCTCGCTCCATAGCTCGCTGCGCGACTTTGAGCTTACTAATGAGGCCAACAGTAAGAGACCATGTCTCAGTTCCATAAGTCATCACTGGCAACACACACTGATTGAAAACTTTCGTTTTCAGGCTCTGCGGTATTTTGGACGAAAAGATAGGACGAAGCTTCCCGAACGCTGCCCAGCCGAGTTGGATTCTTCGCGCCACCTCTTTCTCTCTCTTCTCTCTCTTCTCTCTCGCTTCTTTTGTCATTGACATCATAACTGTTCAAATTACACTTACTTAAAGCACCAAGCCGCCTGCCAAGCGTGGTGATTATGGCAAACCCCCCCCCCCCCCCCCTAATGACAAGCACAAATAAAAACGGCCCCCAGTCCCCGGCAGCTCTGCTATCCCGTGGCTACGGTAGCAGCCACGGTAACGGCAGGGCAAGGGGTGCGAAGAATCCCCGGCAGACGCCCGGCTACCAACCCCAACGACGACCCCTGGCCCTGGCAACACATAACGTGCTGTTATAACCCTGTTTTGTCAGCGTTTTTGATGAGTAAGGCTGAAAAGTGCCAACTCGCACTTTCCAGCCAACAGACAATTGGAGCGGCCAGAGTCAGTCTCGTCCCAACTCTCACACGAGCCACACATCTTCTAAATCAAATTATTTTTATACTAAATCCAAATAAATTCTAGTTCTTGTAAAAAAGTGTTTTTTAAAAACGCTCCCGCGAAATTTCGTATAACATTTGGTGGCAGCTCAAGGGGATCTTTAAAGGTCCCTCGGTCCGTCTCCGAAAGTCGCGGAAAAGTGAAAAGTCGCGAAAAAGTGACAAGTTGCGGAAAATTGTGAAAATCCGTGAAAAGCGGTAAAAACACTGCGACATCCCGGCACGCCAGACGTTCAAGTGCATCATACTGCGTAGTGCTTATACCAGTGCGCATAAAGCGAACTAACCAGTGAAATAAAATTAAATAAAAGTTATAAAACTATTCTAAAAATAACTCATCAAACTATCGCCTTAAGAAGCGCCAGGAACTATCGCGGCGATGCTTATCGCGTACCTCGCCGCCTACGCACAGTGAGTCCGACTTAGCCTAAACATTCTATTTCGCCGAATCCATTACTAAGTCATGTCTACCAACGACAATAAATTGCACCTGGATATGCCTGATCAAAACAAATCACCTATTATTTCTATTTCCCCAAAAGTCATGGGGTCCAACAGCAAATCATCTGCATCTATTGAGATAGATCTTAACATCCTGTTCAAGTTCATCAACACCTATGACGGCAGCAGAGAAACCCTGAACTCTTTTATAGTAAATTGTGATAATGTGAATGACCTTGCTTCAGAAGTTCAAAAACCAATTATATTTAAGTATATCCTAAGCCAATTACGTGGAAAAGCGGAGCTTGCTTGCTCGATTAAAGAGTATACCAGCTGGAAACAGTTGAAAGATTTTCTGAAAACCCAGTTCTGTGAAAGGAAGCATTACTCTCACCTCCTAACCGAACTGCAAGAAAGCAAGCAGGGCCCGCAAGAGAGCGTTAGCGCTTTTGCTCTAAAAATTGAAACCTGTCTCTCACAATTGCTAACTGAGATTACACTTTCTACCCCGAAATTAAAAGAATTGCCAGGTCGCACAGCGGCTATGGAAGACCTCGCGCTGCATCACTTTACTATCGGGTTACTACCCCGAATTTCTTCGATTGTGAGATGCAGGGCACCCAAAAATCTTAATGAGGCCATTAATCTTGCTATTTCAGAGGAGCGCATTCAACAGAGCGTGTATAAACGCACTCAACAGGTAGAGAATAAATTTTCTAAGCCCAATAGGCCTACCAACTTGCAGAGCCGCAATAATAGTTACTATAACAACCAGGCTCAAACACGTAACTACCAAAACCAGAATCAAAATCATAATACTAAAAATGATTCCAACGTTTGCCGATATTGCAAATTCCCGGGACACTCAATTGAAAACTGTAGGAAACGGGAATACAATAATAATCGTGCTCGCAATTTCGAACAGCCTTCTACTTCCGGCTATAAGCCACAACACCGCGTTCATTACGTCGAGGAACCTGACAACGAGGACGCCGGTAATTCCTTTGATGATGATGATTCAAAAAACGATTAAGTGGCTCGTATCGGTGTCGTGCGGGACACCATCCAACTAATACTGACACCGTTTCCAAACCTACTAAATCCACTGTTTCTGCTAGATCTACACTTACCAAATCCACTGCATCGACTACACCTACTAGATCCACTGTTTCTGCTAAACCTACACTTACCAAGTCCAATGCGTCGACTACACCTACTAGATCCACTGTTTCTGCTAAACCTACACTTACCAAGTCCAATGCGTCGACTACACCTACTAAATCCACTGTTTCTGTCAAACCCATACTTACCAAATCTACTACGTCGACTACACATACTAAATCCACTGCGCCCGCTGCTAGGCCTGCATTTACCAAGTCTACCACGTCAATGACACCTACTAAACCCTGTGCCGAAATGAAACAAAAGGACATTTTTGAGATTACAACCGACCCTTCCAAAGTACTCCTCCCATATGTTCTAATAAATTCGACAGTATCCGAATTCCCATTATCTCTCCTGGTTGATTCCGGTTCAGCAGTAAGCCTGATCAAATTCTCGTGTATACAAAAATTACCGAAACTGACAAAAGAACAGATAAACCTTAAAGGTATCGAACCTGAAAAATGTTCAACAAAAACTATAGGGTATTTTTCACTAAAAATGCTACTCACTGACTCGTCTCGCACATACATCAGTCATAAATTCCATGTAATTGATAAAATCCATCTGCCCTATGATGGAATCATCGGAACAGACATGCTCAATTCCTTCGGCTGCAGCATAGATTACACCACTAATGAACTCAAGGTCAATGACATAAGATTACCTCTCCAATTTCACGAACCAATTTATACCATTCCTGCTAGATCCGAAATGACGATAGAATGTTCCATATCTAACCCAGAGATAAAAGAAGGCCTTGTCCTAGACCAGACTCAATCCGAAGACATTTTGATAGCCAACTGTCTAGTGAAAGTAAAAGACAATAACAGAATAAACATAACAGTCGTAAATGTATCAGAATCTGCTAAATCTCTAAACTCCAACCTACGGTTGACTCTAGTTCCTATTGATTTCCCTGAATCTTTTGCGAAACTTCAAGAGCAGTGCATGGAATATCCGGTAAATGCGCTACAAACTCAAAGTTCATATCAACATACCCAAGAGGTCCTAAACCAACTCAGAGTTTCACATTTAAATGCCGAGGAAGCTGACGCCCTCTTCCATATCTGCTCAAGTTATTCTGACATATTTCACTTACCTGGTGACCCACTAACGTTCACCAATGCACTACAACATGAAATCCGAACAACAACAAACGAACCCGTTCATGTTAAATCATATAGATTCCCCGAATGTCATAAACAAGAAGTACAAAATCAAGTTGACAAAATGTTAAAAGACGAGATAATTAAACCTTCCATGTCCCCATGGTCCGCCCCTATCTGGGTTGTACCAAAGAAGCTAGATGCTTCTGGAAGTCGGAAGTGGAGAGTAGTTATCGATTATAGACGCCTTAACGATATCACTATTGGTGACTCCTATCCTATCCCCAATATAAATGAAATACTAGACCAACTCGGAAAATCAAAATACTTCTCGACACTAGATCTTGCTTCTGGTTTCCATCAGATCAAAATGTCACCCCAAGACGCAGCAAAAACTGCATTTAACGTTCCTCAAGGACACTTTGAATTTCAAAGAATGCCCTTCGGGCTCAAAAATGCCCCTTCTACATTCCAACGATTGATGAATTCCGTACTCTCTGGCCTACAAGGGTCTCGCTGCTTCGTTTATCTTGATGACATAGTCATTTACTCCTACGACCTTGACTCCCATGTCAAAAACCTAGAAATTGTATTCAAACGTCTCAGAGAGTTCAACCTCAAACTACAACCAGACAAATGCGAATTTCTTCGCAAAGAAGTCTCTTACCTTGGTCACCAGATCACAGACAAAGGCGTGAAGCCAGATCCAAACAAAATCAGCGCAGTATCCGAATATCCGGTACCAAAATCTCCAAAGGATGTCAAATCCTTCCTAGGTCTTATGTCCTACTACAGAAAATTCATACCAGACTTCTCAAGAACAGCGAAACCTCTAACTTCTCTTCTAAAAAAGGACACTCAATTCATCTGGCAAAACGAGCAACAGCTTGCATTTGAAACACTCAAGAACCGCTTGATTTCTCCTCCTTTACTCATATACCCTGATTTTACAAAGCCATTCACACTCACCTGCGATGCATCCAATTACGCAATCAGCGCCATCCTCTCCCAAGGCGAACCTGGAAAAGAACAACCGATAGCTTACGCGTCTCGAACACTTAATAAAAATGAAATTAATTACAACGTCACTGAGAAAGAGTTACTAGCCATACTATTCGGCTGTAAAACATTCCGACCATACCTGTATGGTCGAAAATTCTTAATTGTTACTGACCACAACCCACTGAGGTGGCTCTTCAAACACAAAGATCCCTCTAGCAAGCTGCAGAGATGGAGATTAAAGCTGGAAGAGTATGATTACGAAATCACCTATAGAAAGGGTAAACTTAACTCTGCTGCAGATGCATTATCGCGATATCCCACTAATATTCCGGCATTCCCCATCTCAAACTCTCCGGATACAAATCCTACGGACACGACCGGTCCTAAAAATTCTGAAGTACCTACCAATCCCTATCCAGACTCCTTAGATGCGCGTCCTCCCTCTATCACGTTGAGCCCCCTGAACCCTGACAGCTATGACTTACCTTTTCTGGAACCATTACAATGTCTCGAATTCCTTCCAAATCCACCTTCCAATTCTGAAACAGAAAATAACGAGATTAATTCTGACGTTCCAAATCCGACAACGACCAATGAAGAAAACTTACCTGTGACATTTCCACCGAATCCTCCTGCAAACTCACCCGCTAACTCCCCTGTAAATACACATCCGAACCTCCCTACAATTGATTCACCCGCTAATCTCCCTACAAACTCACCCGTAAACTTACCAAGCCCTGAAGCTCAAGACAACTCATACTCCGACTTTCTCAAAGCTATGTCCAACGGAAACTATACATGCAATACAAAAATACATGAATATGTTAATCCTCTACTAACCTCAGACTCCAAGATTATTATTATCCCAACATCCATTGATCTGGACGAATCAAACCCCTATGTCGAGGAGGTCCTAAGTAACCTCGGGGATTCCTCTGAATTCCTAGATAAAGAAAGAACATTATACTCTTTCCTACCACTGACAGTAAAAGACAAATTATACTATTTCCTTTTTACTAAAGTGCATCACTTTGACACTATACAATACCCCGAAATATACCAATCTCTGAAAAATCTAAGAAACGAACTTCTGGTCGGATGCAATGAAACCATAAATGAAATTGCTATCTCAGATCTTAACGACCCATTTGTCAAGCCCTCGTTCACCAAAATCTACAACATTCTAGCTTTTCTTTTTCACAACACCAATATTTCCATAAAAGTTTATAGAAACTCGATCATTTTCCCAGTCCCTAGCGAGATCCCTAAGATTTTAAAGAATAATCACGACCTACCTATTGCTGGCCATGTCGGCTCATCCAGAATGTACAACCGCGTTAAAGAGAGATACCATTGGAAAGGTATGAGATCAGATATAGAGGACTATGTGAAAAAGTGTCCTCAATGTCAAACGAATAAGGCCCTACGCCAAATTAACCGAACACCCATGCAAATAACGTCCACCTCTACAGCACCCTTCGAAAGAATCAGTCTAGACATAGTGGGCCCTCTGCCAGAAGCTGGTCAAATAAATCTCAAGTATATACTTACCTTACAGGATGACTTGACGAAATTCTCGATTGCCTACCCTATTCCTAACGCCACTGCTGAAGAATGCTGTGAATGCCTTGTTCATTTCATTTCATTATTCGGAATACCTAGGAGAATACTTACCGATCAAGGCACCAACTTCACCGCCGACCTGTTCAAGAAAACATGCGAATTTCTTAAAATCAAACAATTGTGGTCTTCACCCTATCACCCCCAAACACAAGGAGCTTTAGAAAGGAGCCATTCAACCCTGAAAGAATACCTAAAATCATACGTTAATGACAACCAGACAAACTGGCACAAATACGTTTACACGGCAATCTTGGCCTACAACACCAATGTACACAGCACTACCAAGTTCACACCATACGAGTTACTCTTTGGTCATAAACCATATCTCCCTGACTCAATCTATGAACTCAACCCCACTGGAACCTACCATGAATACGTAAAGATGCTAAACCATCGGCTAAAGCTAGCCCATGACAAAGCTTATGAAAACATTACAAAATCTAAAGAAACTTCTAAAGCATATTACGATCAGAGGACTCGCCCCACTACTTATAAAGTAGGCGACATGGTGTACCTCAAAAACCATGTGCGATTACGAAAGGCTCTATCCCCAGTGTGGAAAGGACCCTATAAAGTGGTTAAAATCCACGGGAACCACACTCTTTCTCTCCTAATAAATCGTCGTCACGTTAGGCACCATTATGACGAGGTTAAATTAGCCAATGGAGGGCTAGTACTTCCTAGACCCTAAAAATCCAAATGATTTTAAGAAAATATCCTAACCATAAAATAAATAAGTTAGTAATATTACATAAGTAGCTAAGTATAATAGTAGGTATTTTATAGGTTTAGTTTTAATATTTGTAGGCTATAGGCATTATTAGTTGACCTAGAATAGATAAATTACTTTAAGAGAATTTAGTAATTGAACTATTTTATATTTCTTACAGCCTGCTGGTGCTGTGTCAAGGTGTCTCACGCACCCAAGACTTTGCTACCATAGAACAGATCACGAAAAGTCCTGGAATATATTTTAACCCCTCAGGTTCTATAAAAATAACCAGTGATCGTTTACACGTATTGATACCAATAGAAATAGGTTACATAAAGCCACATATGAACAACATAAAAGACGTTCTTAATTCAGCCCAATATCTATGTGCTAAAAGCGACGCCATTGACGACGTCGAATGTCAAAACAGTTTCCAACCACTTGTTTCAATCTACGAGGATATTTCTAATGATTATGAATCCGTTTCCCACTTGATTTCCAGTAAGTCAAAGAGGTCCGCGTGGATTTCCGGTATCGGCACGTTGTTTAAGCATTTGTTTGGTACTATGGACGAAGACGATGCCGTCCAATACAGTAACGCCATACAAACTTTGAAAAGTAATAATATTAAATTATTAAACTTAGTAAAGGACAACATAATGTTTTCAAAAACGGCTCTTGCCGGGTTTAACGAATCTATCAGAGAAATTAATAAAAACGAAAAAAGATTAAATATTATGATTGAAAACCTATCTTCGTATACCAATAACCTAACAATTATAACAAACTCTCTGTTGTTCAAATCAGTCATACACGAAATGTTTAGTGTGCTCCAATCTAGCATGCTTAGCCTCTCATACAAACTTGAAGATATTGTAAATTCTATCCTGTTTGCTAAAACAAATACGCTACATCCGTCGATAATAACACCTAAGGATTTATATTATGACTTGTTGAATAATGTAAAACACCTACCAAAGTATTCTGAATTCCCTATTAATTTGGAATTAGATAACATGCATACATTGATAGGCCTCACTGAAATTGTAACCTATATAACAGAAAATAAATTAATGTTTACTCTTAAGATCCCTCTAGTGTCTATAAGCCAGTTTAGTTTATTTAGGAATATACCTATACCGGTACCACACAATGTAACAACATTCAAATCTTATGCCTTAATAATACCTACAGCGACATACGTCGCCTTGAACCAAGATAGGACCAAATACGTCACGCTGAATGATCTGTCTAGTTGCAAAACCATTGTAAGCGAAACATATATTTGTGAACAGCTGGATGAATATAATATACAAGACTATCCCATTTGTGAAACTGAGATCATGACCAAAGTCCTGACATCATTGCCCAAACAATGTAAAACAAATTTTTTGTATGGTCACGCTGATATTTGGCAATCTTTGAACAATAACAGATGGGTTTTTACTCACTCTGAACCTAGAAAATTAAATATAGAATGTAACAACGATATTACCGAGTACACTATTTCTGGTACTGGCATTGTAACCCTAAGGGCTAATTGTACCGGGCTATGCAGAAATATTAAATTGATCGGCAAGAGATACCCTAGATATAAGTTTAGTCATGTACACTCAGATTTTAATTTGATAAACGACTCATGTTGCAACTTGTCACGTTTTAAGGAACTTAACTACAGCATAAATGAAAATAGTAAAATATCTAACCTTGAGACCCAGAATTTAGACCAGATTAATAGTAAAGCTGATGATATGCTACGAATTGTACAAAATTTAGAATTAGAAAACAACTCTATTCCTCCACTCGCCCCACATTCTATGATGTCTTATGTGTTTGTTGTTTTGTTTATTGTTTTTATCGTGTATTATTTTTGTAATGGAAAATGCGTGGCTCTCATACGTAAAATCAGGCCGAATAATACTTTGACGATATCTGACGGGGAAACTAGTAATACAAACCAGACTCCCCAGAACATCCCTCTAGAATCTCAACCGCGAATCCGAATCCACTGAAAACTTCGCAAAACCAGCGTAAGTTTTCACTTAAGCGGGGGGTTGTTATAACCCTGTTTTGTCAGCGTTTTTGATGAGTAAGGCTGAAAAGTGCCAACTCGCACTTTCCAGCCAACAGACAATTGGAGCGGCCAGAGTCAGTCTCGTCCCAACTCTCACACGAGCCACACATCTTCTAAATCAAATTATTTTTATACTAAATCCAAATAAATTCTAGTTCTTGTAAAAAAGTGTTTTTTAAAAACGCTCCCGCGAAATTTCGTATAACAGTGCGCACACTGAAGGCTGACGAAAGGATGGTCGAGCTAGAGGCGGAGATGGGTAAGTTACGCTGGGATGTAATGGGATTGTCAGAAGTCCGAAGACAGGGACAGGACACGATAATCCTAAATTCCGGTAACTTATTCTTCTACCGGGAGGGAGACGAACTCTCCCAAGGGGGTGTCGGGTTTCTCGTCCGCAAGTCTCTCGTCAACAACGTGGTCAAAGTCGACAGTGTGTCGGCCAGGGTAGCGTACCTGGTACTCCGAATAACCAAACGGTATTCGTTGAAGGTTATACAGGTATACGCGCCGACGTCGGCACACTCAGACGATGAAGTAGAAGCTATGTATGAGGACATATCCGAAGCCATGCATACTTCCGAAACATACTTCACCGTTGTGATGGGAGACTTCAATGCGAAGTTGGGCACAAGGAATAGCGATGAGCTGAGAGTGGGGCCATTTGGATACGGGCAGCGGAACCCTCGAGGACAGAGGCTGGCTGACTTCATGGAGAAGGAGGAACTCTTTATGATGAACTCCTTCTACGAGAAGCGGCCATCCAGGAAGTGGACGTGGATAAGTCCCGACGGTTCCACTAAAAATGAGATAGACTTTATCATGACGACCAAGAAGCACATATTCGATGATGTCTCTGTGATCAGCAAGGTGAAAACCGGTAGCGATCACCGTATTGTTAGAGGCACATTGAATATCAATGTTAAGCTCGAAAGGTCATGTCTGGTGAAGTCTACGCTCCGTCCAAATCCTGTCCAAATCCAAAACCCCGAAGGCTTTCAGCTGGAACTCCAAAATCGCTTCCAGTGCCTAGCCGACTGTAACACAGTGGACGAGCTAAACGACGGGTTGGTGGAAACTGTCCAAGCTGTTGGATCGAAATTCTTTAAGACCCAACGCCGAAAGAAGACTCAAAAGCTCTCAGTAAAAACTCTTGAGCTAATGGCCGATCGGAGCGAAATGAAGCTGCAGTCTTCAGTTGATATGTCAGCCTACGGTGAACTCAATAGACGAATCTGGAGTTCCTTGCGACACGACTTGCGTGCTCTTAGTACTTCACGTATTGAGGCCGCAATTGAGCGGAACCAAGGCTCTAAAGTGTTCGCAAAGGATTCGTCTATTGGGCAACACCAAATGACAAAACTGAAGACCGAAAATGGTAGCGTCATTTCATCCAAGCCTGAGATTCTGAGAGAGATCGAGAACTTCTATGGACAGTTATACACCTCGACACGTAAGCCCGCTACTAACACAGCTCAGGACATCAGAGCCAAGTTAGTCCGACACTATACCGAAGATATCCCGGACGTCAGCCTGTACGAGATTAGAATGGCCCTCAAACAGCTTAAAAACAACAAGGCACCAGGTGAAGATGGAATTACGACCGAACTTCTGAGAGCGGGTGGTAGACCGGTACTTTTAGTCCTCCAGAAGTTATTTAATTCTGTCATCATTGAAGGTACAACGCCAGAGGCATGGCACAAGAGCGTGGTGGTGCTCTTCTTCAAAAAAGGCGATAACACCTTATTGAAGAACTATAGGCCCATCTCGCTCTTGAGTCATGTGTATAAGCTGTTTTCGAGAGTCATTACGAATCGTCTCGCACGCAGGTTTGATGAATTCCAGCCTCCCGAACAAGCCGGTTTCCGAAAAGGCTTTAGCACCATAGACCACATCCATACGCTGCGCCAGATTATGCAGAAGACCGAAGAGTATAATCGGCCGTTATGCCTAGCGTTTGTGGACTATGAGAAAGCCTTCGATTCAATCGAGACTTGGGCGGTGCTGCAGTCCTTGCAGCGATGCCAAATTGACTATAGGTATATCGAAGTTTTGAAGTGTTTGTACAGTAAGGCCACTATGTCAGTCCGACTACAGGACCAGAGTACGGAACAAATTCCATTGCAAAGAGGCGTGAGACAGGGAGACGTTATTTCTCCGAAACTGTTCACAAACGCATTGGAGGATGTTTTCAAGCTCTTGGAGTGGAAAAGATCTGGCATCAACATAAATGGCGAGTACATCACTAACCTTCGTTTTGCCGATGATATAGTCATAATGGCGGAATCGCTCGAGGACCTTAGCACCATGCTCAACGACCTCAGTAGAGTCTCCCAGCAGGTTGGTCTTAAGATGAATATGGACAAGACAAAGATCATGTCTAATGCTCATGTTCCACCTATACCGGTAATTGTTGGGAACGATACTCTCGAAGTTGTCGACAAGTATGTCTACCTAGGACAGATTGTCCAATTAGGTAGGTCCAACTTCGACAAAGAGGTGGCGCGAAGAATCCAACTCGGCTGGGCAGCGTTCGGGAAGCTTCGTCCTATCTTTTCGTCCAAAATACCGCAGAGCCTGAAAACGAAAGTTTTCAATCAGTGTGTGTTGCCAGTGATGACTTATGGAACTGAGACATGGTCTCTTACTGTTGGCCCATTAGTAAGCTCAAAGTCGCGCAGCGAGCTATGGAGCGAGCTATGCTCGGTGTTTCCCTGCGAGATAAGCTCCGGAACGAGGAGATCCGCAGGAGAACTAAAGTGACCGATATAGCTCTTAGAGTTAGTAAGTTGAAGTGGCAATGGGCAGGCCACATCGCTCGTAGAACTGACAACTGATGGGGAAGAAAGGTTCTCGAGTGGCGACCACGAACCGGAAGACGCAGCGTAGGCCGGCCCCCCACTCGGTGGACCGACGACCTGGTGAAAGCCGCGGGGAGCCGATGGATGCAGGAGGCGAGCAGCCGCTCAAGGTGGCGTGCTCTGGGGGAGGCCTATGTTCAGCAGTGGACGTCTTCAGGCTGTTAATGAAAAAAATGATGAATGAATACTTTTTACTGGCAACATATATATTATGTCCTGCAAGTATGACGAAATACGTGCGAAATACCGAATACAACAGAGCATTGCAAATATGACGCTTATTTTTTTAGCACAGGTGAGCAAAGGCTTATTAGGCGCAAGGAACTTGGACGTATATTGGCTCGGCGCAAACGGGCCACAGACCACAGCCACCGGTGGCTGCCGTGCGCCACCGCCATACTCAAAGAGTATAGTTAAAGCAGGCCATATTTTCGCAGCAGTAGCGGTAGCGTGCGACAGTCATCGGTGTTTATGTAATCCAACACGTGGCAACGCCGCGGGCTGCAGCTAGTTAGACAATTTTAATTATAGACACCTTGATCTTTTCCTATCTTGCTGGGAATGGTGAATGGGCAGCAGCATGCTCCTGCTGGATTTTCTTGTTCCTAGTATTTCTCTAATCAGTAAAAAAACCCCAGAATAACCAAAGACTTCTATGTATACACCAGACAGGACATCTCTAACTTGCATTGTCAACCACTGCAAATATGCCAATGAGCATCTTCTCGCTCATACGATGCTCAGCTCTCAAAGCTACTGCACGTGCAGCAGTGAATAGCAGTAAAAATCATGATCCGAATGTGCCATGGCACTAGCGCTGCGTGTTGTGATCGTTGGTTAAACGATTTAATCTCGTAAAGCACTATAGCGGATTTTAGTTTAATTATACAAAAAATGACAACTATTTGTGCTTTGAATAGCTTCTCTATTGAGAATAACATTGTTTTTTCACAAATCTGTGGAAAAATAAACGCACGGTTGTCGACGTTTTCTGGAGCTGTGTTTTTGCATTATTTTACTTAATTTTTAATGCAAATATCATTACGGTGCTGCTTTAACGAGATTAACTCCCTGTTGGATTGTTTCTGTACGTTCTCGCGCATTTCTATACTCGTATAATATTTGTAGTTTTGTTTTAATAACTTGAAAACCTACAAATATTATGAAGTATTTTGGAATTTTCAAAGATATGGAAAAATATTTGTAAGTACTTATGCTTTTTAGGGTTCCGTACCCAAAGGGTAAAACGGACCCTGTTACTAAGGCTGCACTGTCTGTCCGTCTGTCACCAGGTTGTATCTCATGGACCGTGATAGTTAGACAGTTGAAATTTTCACAGGTGATGTATTTCTGTTGCCGCTATTACATGAAATACTAAAAATAGAATAAAATTAAAATTTAAGGGGACTCCCATACAAAAAACGCTCGTTTTTATAGATAAATGGTACGGAACCCTTCGTGCGCGAGTCCGATTCGCACTTGGCCGGTTTTTTAATGACTTTGTGCCCGGTATTTTTGATCTTGTGAATAATAATATGTAGGCACCTATGTGGACCTAAGTATCTGCACACAGGCAGAATATTCAAATAGGTATTAGGCAGAATACTCGAATATTGCCTGTGGATCCGATTCGTCTAGTAAAATTCTGTTTCTTCCAATTGCAATGAGTCCAAGATAATAATGCTTTTAACAAATACCTACGTCTTATTGGATATGGTCCTTTAGCTATAAGTACTCTCATTATTAAAAACCATTTTTTTGAAATGGCTAATGGTTAATATCGCACTAAGTTTAATTTATTTGCGGGCAGAGCGTGTTTTTATAGTCACCTCGCTTCAGACTGTTTAAAACTATGAAACAGGCGTTTACGAGCACTAAGCGAAACTAATTTGGTTTCAGCCATGCTTTGTTTAACGTCAATTGGATTAATGATGATTAGTTTCTTTCATAAAACACGCAGAAATTCATCTAATTTAAACAAAAAGACAATAAGGCTAAACAAACTTCGAAAATGTTTGCTCCTAAATTATAATGGAAGCCAACGAAATATAACTCGCTTTCCCGTTTCATTTTCCCTAAAAATACCTAACTTTAAAAAGAACAAGACGTTAGTAGCCCATTCGCTTTCTTTTTCATACGCATCCACGCGTCCTAACTTGGGCCCTAAGCATAACACAAATACTAATTAAGTTGAAAATACACAGACATTTGTATCGTGTTTTTCATTTAAAAACGCAAGTTTTGTGCCGATCCTTGGGCGCAGGTGTAAGTAGAATTGTAGCTGTTAAATTTAATTAGTGAAAATTATTCGAGATTACAAGGATTTTTCTAATTAGGCTGCGAGCAGCGGTGTAGCGACGTTGCTTACTGTCATGAATTTCACTGGAATTTTACGTTTCTTTTGGTGAAAATTAAGAAAATATAGAGGGAGTTTATCTTTCGGATTCTTTGTCTATGTATATGCGTCTTTTTTTCTTCTATACATATAATAAAACTGTAGAGATAAAAAAGTCTGTAATTGCAAGATATCAAGAAAAAAATGACACAGGTTAGCTTAAAATTAGCCGCTGATCACGTTAAGCCACTTTTTAAACACTTTGTCTGTTTGTTTGTTTGTTTATTTGTTTGTTTGTTTGTTTGTTTGTTATGACTGAACTCCTAAAATACTGAATGGATTTTCATGCGGTTTTCACTGATATGCTTAGAAATAACCGGCGCTTAACATAGGATATATTAAACGTGATATATCGTTAAAAAAATTTGATGACAATTATTGAGATTTCATTACGAAACTAATCGGAGTTTTAAACAACATGGCCGACTCATGTTTTTTTTGCTACTAACGGTAAGTTGTAAGTTACCACATATTGTCACAGATTAGAAAAAAAAACAATCGACTACACTCTGTGCCACAATGACCATAGAGTAATATTAGTACCAACCGCTACTCTAAGAGAATCAAAACAATTTATAGGTTTTCTATTTATATTTTTACCGGTTGTTTAGCATTTTAGAAGTTAAATAGATACATATACCAACAAATATTAAATAGTGTGAAAGAAGATGTTTTTTTTTTTATTTTGGCTTTAGACGACATTTGTATTTGCCAATGATACGAAATATTTTATGAAAAATGTTTTAAAACACTTAGATGTAGGTAAGTATAATTATACATTAGGGTAAGATCCTCGAATTAGCAACATGGCCGTGTAATGTTCGGTTGGAGCTCTTTGAAGAAAATCTGACGATGGTGGTTGTGAATTTTGATTTTATTACCAAAACCTGTGTATTTTTGAATTTCAACGTTTAATAAGGGTGGATTATTATTCCTTAAGTGTTCGTAAACGTGCACGAGTGTTGGCAAATGGTTCCACGTTTTTATAACCATCCATTTTCGTTTTCTCTTCAACGGCTTTTTAGAGTAAAATAAGAGTAAGAGCTTCAGTAAAATATCCACCATTTTACTGATGGCATTTTGACTGACAAAATAGAACTTTGACATGCCATAACCGTACAAATTTTTACTCACTTGACATTGGCAGAATGAGGAGTTTTATTTAAAAAAAGAAATGGTGTTTTATGTATGACCCAATAGATGGCGCCAGTTGTGGTTTTACCAAAATCTGTCACTGTCACTGTTTCCAGCATAGACCACAGGTTATAGGAAATGTTCACGATACTGACTGACAACTCTAAACTGTTTCGTTTATTCTATTTTCGTTGCGCGATAGCTCGGCTTAATTTTGGATCATAATATTAACGTTTATCTGTCTCGCAGTTCTGCTGTACTTCAATTTACTTAAGAAGAATGCACCACAGACTACTTAGAAGATACTACAGACAATGTACTCGTGGTCCACTCAACTGAATTTGACATTTCTTTGTAGGTACTCTAAGCATTTTCTTATGTTTAAACTACTCTATGGTTTGAAAGGTTTAAACTATGTACTTACAGCGCCATCTAGAAAAGAAGCGGAACCAGCGTTTTTTTTTTAAAATAAAAAGCCTCATTATTGCTTAAAAGCGATAGAAAGCTATTAACGAAGAAGTGGTAGGTCTGTGACACATGGTTAGTGGCAAAATTGTGCCGTATTTGGCAGAAACAGTAGTCAGTATAAAAAAAAACCTTTCGGTTTTGATTTCTTCTTCTGCTTTCACGTAGGTAAATGAGTTTTAATAGTTAAAATATTTTAGGTCTGTGGGCTTTTCAATGAACTAAACAAACTGAGCGGTTATATTCTCTTTAGGACAAACCACAGGTTAGAGCAATACATTATGAAAGACAAACAGACGGACAAGAAAGTGATTTTACATATAAGGGTTCCTTTATTTTAAAACTGTTACGGAACCCTAAAAATGAAACATTCTTTGCAAAAGCGAATCTGATTAGAGCTTTGTACACATGTTATTTTCTCACTCCCACCACTATGTTGAAAGTGCAGTGGGAATGAAACAACCTGAAAAATAGCGGACTTAATATAAATGTCGACTCTTTTTACAGTGGCGTACGTAAGTACTTGTGATTTCTAATTAGTATTAACAAAATTAATTATGTACGCATCGTATAGGTAAATGCAATAAATACTCCAGCTGCATTTTATAAACTTATTATTGACACTGGCTAAATACTCAATTCGTATCGACCCAAACTTCAGAAAGTAAAAAAAAATTATGTGGTGAATGCACAGAGTAAATTGTTATTTTCTCTAATCTGTGGGTGAATGCAACAAAGATACTCTTTGGTTTTGAAACGAAAACCGCGCGGATATGAAAAGCTGACGAAAACAGTAATTGTTTTGTATTTTTCTAAACTGCCTAAATAATAGATTACCTACCTATTATTTAGGTAGGTATACTTAGTACCTAAACAAAATTTACTGGAACCTCTTATGAAGACTTGAACGGTTTTTATGGTGAAAACACAAGAACATCTGTTGAAGTGAAAATGACAAGGAAAAGATCGACCGTATCACTGGTATGTAGGTATACCATATTATAGAACTTTTATTAGTTAGATGCCTAGACCTATCGTATATTTAAAAAACTAACGTCTAAGTATAAGGTCGGTCTAAGTAGGTACATATTTAATTAAATATTGTAGCTATGATTTGCAGTTTCTAATCCACTATTTTATCAATGTGTAAGTGATCTGATGACACGTGAAAAGCCATACTTAACTACTACCCAAACAACATTTTTACACGTGTGCTACCTAATCTGCTAATACTTACTGAGCTCCGAAAAGATTTAGTGGATTTTGTTGTTTGGTTTATAGAAAATGCATGAACTAAGTTATTATTAGACTACCTAAACGTAGAAATAACACAATACAAGCGAGCGAAGCCGCGGGCAAAAGCTAGTCCATTAAATAAATAAACTATACATTGTACCATAAATATTATAGTCGTAGTAGTCAGTTTTAAAGAACAAAGACAATTTGCCCGTACAATTTTTTTTATGTAAGTAATTGAATGATGTGACATGCTAGTCGTTCGCCTGATGTTAAGCGCCACGGCTGCCCATAACAGGTTGCACTGTCTCTCGGAACTCTTCTAAATAAATAAAGTTCTGCGTGACACTGCACTGCGCAATGCGCACGTCATCCTGAGACATCACACGGTATAGTAATAAGATTACTAGTCTGTGTGATCAGATCATAAAGTCTCATTTGCCCAGTAATTTCACTAGCTACAATGACCTTCAAAGCAGAACACAGTAGTGCTTGCACACTCCTGCTTGGCCGCAGAATAACTGGCAAAGCGGTGGGACCTACCTAGACGAACTTTGCAGAAAAGTCCTGCTAGCTAAAGTATCCCAAAGACTAAAAACAATTTTATTTACGTACCAAAAGTAAAGATAGTAGATAGAGAAGTCCGGCTAAAACCTAGACTATCCAACAAGAAAGCCTTCAAGTATAACAGAAGAGTAAAACGTATGGACTGCTAAGTTAGGTAAGAGCTGTATAGGAAATACGGAAGACCCTAATATCCTTAAAATTAGAACCAATACGGTTGGTTCGTTGCACCTATAGAGGTTGTTTATATCTATTATTATTATCATCATCATCATCATCATCATCATCAGCCTATTCTTGCCCACTGCTGGACATCGGCCTCTCCACTAGCACGCCACAGAGCTCGGTCTTCAGCTCTGCATCCAGTCTCTACCAGCCGCTTTCCGCAAGTCGTCACTCCAACACGTATGACTATTGCAAACTCATAAAAAAAAACGGATCTCTTTTTACTGTAAATTCACAAAATCAGTTTATGTGCTTGCTTGCTTGCTTGCATGCATGGTAGGAGACGAAATACAAGAGCCAAAATTACCAAAAAGCTCGTGAATGTTTTCTTGTGAAGTCTTGAATGACTTTCAAGACACTTTCAAGAAGATGTACCTTTTACTTGTGCTATTAATAATGTTATTAATTTTAAATTGAGCCTCAGAAGACAACGTGGCATATTTTGGGCTCCTTTGCAATGTTCAAAGCGCTAATATATCAAATTTGATCTCGCTAATTAACTACCACGCTGAATACACTATCATAATGATGTGAGTAATGTTTCACAAGCTAAATGATGATAACATGGTTACATACTTCAGCTTGAATCGTGAACTTTCTCACAACTTCGTCTTTGATTACAACGTAGCAAAGTTATCCTGTGGAACCACCGATAATTGAACCGATAGACTTCAGAGGTGTTTATAATCAAAACACGAGGTTACGTTGTTGTGCTTGTTTTGTTTGTTTCATCATTTTGGTGCGAGAGCCCACTGCAAACATACCTACGTCATCGGGTACCTCAATAGGCTATCTTTAGATCGTTAACCAACACTTAAATATGTAAAAAAAAAACAGGTCTGCCAGTTCCGATCCTGCAGGATCATGGAAATAATCCACCTCCACCAGCTTCAAATGCCTTGAATACTAAGTTTCGCCAAGTTTAGACCTGGCAGACCTTTAAATCTATTGTCAGGGTCACCTTGACTATTACTAGGCGTAGGTTTCATCGGTGTATTCGCTGAGGTAGGTAAAGGGTGTGAAGGCCACATTCTTAGGGGTCTGCCAGGTACTTCCGGCAGGGTGCGCAATGGCAGACCATTTTTTTTTACATAATTAATCAAAGTTTGACTGTTGGCAGAACTTTCATTCGGGTAAATTTAGACAAAAAGAAATACGTCAAAAACTTTCAATTATTTCCATGACCCGGCAGGATTCGAACTGGCAGACCTGATTTTTTTTTACATATTTAGATGTCGGTTAAAAATCTAAAGATAGCCTATTGAGGTACCCGATGACGTAGGTATTTGTGCAGTGGGCTTTCGCACCATTTATTTAGGGTGGGTTTTTTGATCCGTAGTTGAAGTAACCAATGTTTAAAAATGCTAGCAAATCCTAACCAATGGTCAAAATTTTTTAGAACATATAACCACCGGTTACCTTAATGGAACAAAAAAAAACAACCTTAGTGGCGTTACTCGCATGGCCAACAACTACGTATGCAACGCTTCAGAAAGGCTCCAGATCGTTACGGGTTTTTTGCAACAGTAGGTAATTAGATAATGACAATCTTTATTATGTAGTAAACTTAGATTTTATATGAGAGTTAATCATAAACATTTATTTTGAAACAGAATATTCAATTAATTATTTTAGAAAGAATCGTATTCGAAAAAGATCTTTTCATGTATTTGTTCAAGACTAAATATTCTCATTTAGGTTTAGTAGGTAAATGCTCTACACTCCACACATCCTGTCCATTGATTCAGTCGTCCGTGGCTGGGATTTAACATTTAAACAGTCAAAAGTTGTTCGCGTAAGTGAATCTTTGCGGGGTTTATCTGCGATAGTGCGGATGTGGTGCAGGCTTTACTTAATTAAGCAAGTGGATTCATTATACTATTGTTATATTTTGCTTTTACCAAGTAAAGATCTCTCCTACGTCTTTCATTTTATTTCATGTTTTTTTTTGCAATTGAATGACGTGACGAGCTAGTCGTTCACCTGATGTTAAGCAACACGGCCGCCCATAACAGTTGCAGTATCACTCGGATCTTTAAAACAATAAAATTTCGCGTGACACTGCACTGTGCACGTCATCCTGAGATATCACACAGATCATATCACAAAGTCTCATTTGCCCAGTAATTTCACTAGCTACAATGCCCTTCAAACCGGAACACAATGTTCTAAAATGAGTAAGTTTTGAAATGATTTGCAGAAGCGGTTAGATATTTATGACATAATCTCTGTTGGATGTCACTTATCAGCGTTCTCACCTGACTCCCTTCACTTTGCTATTGAAGATCTAACCAAAAAACAAGCTAAAAATAGATACTCAATCAAACAAAGAATTAAAAAAATGAGTTTTTTATGGACGACTGGAGGTCACGATTGTTGTCAATGTTATGGTAATACTATATCCTTGAATTGAAACTGGATTTGAGGCACACTGATAGCTTTTTGGTTCATATGGTCCTGGGCATAAGAATATGATCGCTCCATCTCTTCCCGTGAGTGCCGTAAGAGCCGGCTAAGGGAATATCCAGGGAAAGGGCAGCTGCATTCTCCTCGGTATGCATTATAATAGATGATCAAACGAACTTCTCAAGCGAAGTTCGATCATTATTATATGAATAGCTCCATCCGAAGATATAGTTATAAATTAGTTATAAATTAGTTATAATTTACTAGGTAGTAACTTAGATCATACAGGTAGATTCGCATGCGTTTAGATTTGTATCGATAAAAATTAAAAATCGATTCTCTGGTCGGTCTCCTCACTACCGTCACAGCCCTTCCCTATAACGCCATTCTTTTAGAGATATTATCCAAAAACTTTTGTTTATGTATGGGGTAGTGGAGGGAAGGGTTCCTATATCTTCGGATGGAGCTATTCATATAATAATGATCGAACTTCGCTTGAGAAGTTCGTTTGATCATCTATTATATATTCATAGCTCCATCTCTCAGATATAGTTATAAATTAGTTATAAATTAGTTATAATTTACTAGGTAGATGTTCAGAGACAAATAGTTTTTGGTAAATAAGCAAGTATTCTTTTATGTTAATGAGTGTCGTCTGCAAAATGTAAGTGCCACGGGCACCAATAATAGTATTTCAAAATATATGTATATTACAAATGAAACGAAGATATTTCATGTATAAGTAATCAATTTAAAATATTTTAGAATGTTATAAAAAAGAAAGTAGATAATGTATAATCATCTTTTACAAATAGCACATTATTATAAGTTTTAGTAAGCCATAGGTTTTAGTAATGGCCTAGTAATATTTCGACAATGATTGCACCACTATAAAACTTACTGGCTAATAAGCTTGTAAGTTTGGTGTCCAACCAGCTAGCTATTTTATGGGTACAATTTACAGGAATGCCATGATTATGTTTTCGCGCCCGTTGAGCGAGTCCCACGTGTGGGCAGTGGGCACTGATGAATGTAATCACGTTGATCCTACTCGCTGCTAAAACGTCTTTTATTTATCGGCTAATGGTTTGTTCCTTGGCATATTCTGTGAGGGCGTTTATGAGTTAGGCTGTCAAATTTATAAGCCTGTACCGAAAAGTAGGTGATGTTCCAAGCATTTGGCTGCTCAAATATTAGATTTTTCATGAAATAATAGCAGAATCGGTTGCTTATGACCTGGGGCTGACATTTTTAATGAGGTGTGATAATTTTAGTATTAAAATTTTCATGAGTGTGATTCATTTTAAATAAATATGTATGTATATATGTCACCGCCGCGATCTCGCTGCGTGAACTGGCCTCCTGAAGAAGAGCATCGGATATGCTCGAAACCTGATCGAGAAATCGACACACTATTCGTGAGTAACAGTCGGTTACATTTATTTAAGGTATAATACTTATACAAATATTTATAGTTTATATTAAGATTTTGCGAAGTCACAATCATATTATTGTCATTAACTTTTAATAGAGAAAGGGTTTGTACACATGGTGAGCAATGCCCAAATCAATGAAGATGACAAGTTTTGTAATTTTGTCCAAGAACAAATTATTACTGCGTGGATAATAACTATAAATAAATAATAACATGAAATAGAGGCCAAAGGCTGTTTGAGGGATCCGTGTATGTGAGTGATGCTTGGTCTATTTCTAAATGCTCTTTAGCAAGCGCGATACTCATCGGCGCTGATTTTCTTGCCCATTTATAAAGAAGTAGTCGGGCGATAGATATTTAAAAAGTTATATTACGATGCTCCTTATTTGCAATTTTCCATTAAAACCAAAAATAAAAAACTGAAGTGCTCTCAGAATCTTAAAAAATTACAACTATTGCTTAAACAGTATTTCCAGCATAATTGAGCAAATCATGGTTGCAAAGAATGGAGAACTAAAATTCAAGCTGATTGCATGCAATTTTTTTTTTTTTTTTTTTTTTTTTTTTTTTTTTTTTTTTTTTTTAAACCCATAAGTATCAATGGGAATGGAGATAGCCAATTAAAATAGTAATAGTGCCAATGTATCGTAAACACATCAACGGGTTTTTTTTTTTTTTTTTTTTTTTAATAAATAACGATAGACTAGATCTAGATCCGGTCTCTATCGTGAGATGCAAAAGGATTTATGGATTTATACTAGATTGTCCGAACTTTTTTACCAACGATCATTTGAAATACTCGTGCGCAAGGCGCTTAATTCAGTACCTTTAGGGGTTGATCATCAACAGCCTGAAGACGTCCACTGCTGAACATAGGCCTCCCCCAGAGCACGCCACTTTGAGCGGCTGCTCGCCTCCTGCATCCATCGGCTCCCCGCGGCTTTCACCAGGTCGTCGGTCCACCGAGTGGGGGGCCGGCCTACGCTGCGTCTTCCGGTTCGTGGTCGCCACTCGAGAACCTTTCTTCCCCATCGGTTGTCAGTTCTACGAGCGATGTGGCCTGCCCATTGCCACTTCAACTTACTAACTCTAAGAGCTATATCGGTCACTTTAGTTCTCCTGCGGATCTCCTCGTTCCGGAGCTTATCTCGCAGGGAAACACCGAGCATAGCTCGCTCCATAGCTCGCTGCGCGACTTTGAGCTTACTAATGAGGCCAACAGTAAGAGACCATGTCTCAGTTCCATAAGTCATCACTGGCAACACACACTGATTGAAAACTTTCGTTTTCAGGCTCTGCGGTATTTTGGACGAAAAGATAGGACGAAGCTTCCCGAACGCTGCCCAGCCGAGTTGGATTCTTCGCGCCACCTCTTTGTCGAAGTTGGACCTACCTAATTGGACAATCTGTCCTAGGTAGACATACTTGTCGACAACTTCGAGAGTATCGTTCCCAACAATTACCGGTATAGGTGGAACATGAGCATTAGACATGATCTTTGTCTTGTCCATATTCATCTTAAGACCAACCTGCTGGGAGACTCTACTGAGGTCGTTGAGCATGGTGCTAAGGTCCTCGAGCGATTCCGCCATTATGACTATATCATCGGCAAAACGAAGGTTAGTGATGTACTCGCCATTTATGTTGATGCCAGATCTTTTCCACTCCAAGAGCTTGAAAACATCCTCCAATGCGTTTGTGAACAGTTTCGGAGAAATAACGTCTCCCTGTCTCACGCCTCTTTGCAATGGAATTTGTTCCGTACTCTGGTCCTGTAGTCGGACTGACATAGTGGCCTTACTGTACAAACACTTCAAAACTTCGATATACCTATAGTCAATTTGGCATCGCTGCAAGGACTGCAGCACCGCCCAAGTCTCGATTGAATCGAAGGCTTTCTCATAGTCCACAAACGCTAGGCATAACGGCCGATTATACTCTTCGGTCTTCTGTATAATCTGGCGCAGCGTATGGATGTGGTCTATGGTGCTAAAGCCTTTTCGGAAACCGGCTTGTTCGGGAGGCTGGAATTCATCAAACCTGCGTGCGAGACGATTCGTAATGACTCTCGAAAACAGCTTATACACATGACTCAAGAGCGAGATGGGCCTATAGTTCTTCAATAAGGTGTTATCGCCTTTTTTGAAGAAGAGCACCACCACGCTCTTGTGCCATGCCTCTGGCGTTATACCTTCAAGGATGACAGAATTAAATAACTTCTGGAGGACTAAAAGTACCGGTCTACCACCCGCTCTCAGAAGTTCGGTCGTAATTCCATCTTCACCTGGTGCCTTGTTGTTTTTAAGCTGTTTGAGGGCCATTCTAATCTCGTACAGGCTGACGTCCGGGATATCTTCGGTATAGTGTCGGACTAACTTGGCTCTGATGTCCTGAGCTGTGTTAGTAGCGGGCTTACGTGTCGAGGTGTATAACTGTCCATAGAAGTTCTCGATCTCTCTCAGAATCTCAGGCTTGGATGAAATGACGCTACCATTTTCGGTCTTCAGTTTTGTCATTTGGTGTTGCCCAATAGACGAATCCTTTGCGAACACTTTAGAGCCTTGGTTCCGCTCAATTGCGGCCTCAATACGTGAAGTACTAAGAGCACGCAAGTCGTGTCGCAAGGAACTCCAGATTCGTCTATTGAGTTCACCGTAGGCTGACATATCAACTGAAGACTGCAGCTTCATTTCGCTCCGGTCGGCCATTAGCTCAAGAGTTTTTTCTGAGAGCTTTTGAGTCTTCTTTCGGCGTTGGGTCTTAAAGAATTTCGATCCAACAGCTTGGACAGTTTCCACCAACCCGTCGTTTAGCTCGTCCACTGTGTTACAGTCGGCTAGGCACTGGAAGCGATTTTGGAGTTCCAGCTGAAAGCCTTCGGGGTTTTGGATTTGGACAGGATTTGGACGGAGCGTAGACTTCACCAGACGTGACCTTTCGAGCTTAACATTGATATTCAATGTGCCTCTAACAATACGGTGATCGCTACCGGTTTTCACCTTGCTGATCACAGAGACATCATCGAATATGTGCTTCTTGGTCGTCATGATGAAGTCTATCTCATTTTTAGTGGAACCGTCGGGACTTATCCACGTCCACTTCCTGGATGGCCGCTTCTCGTAGAAGGAGTTCATCATAAAGAGTCCCTCCTTCTCCATGAAGTCAGCCAGCCTCTGTCCTCGAGGGTTCCGCTGCCCGTATCCAAATGGCCCCACTCTCAGCTCATCGCTATTCCTTGTGCCCAACTTCGCATTGAAGTCTCCCATCACAACGGTGAAGTATGTTTCGGAAGTATGCATGGCTTCGGATATGTCCTCATACATAGCTTCTACTTCATCGTCTGAGTGTGCCGGTGTCGGCGCGTATACCTGTATAACCTTCAACGAATACCGTTTGGTTATTCGGAGTACCAGGTACGCTACCCTGGCCGACACACTGTCGACTTTGACCACGTTGTTGACGAGAGACTTGCGGACGAGAAACCCGACACCCCCTTGGGAGAGTTGGTCTCCCTCCCGGTAGAAGAATAAGTTACCGGAGTTTAGGATTATCGTGTCCTGTCCCTGTCTTCGGACTTCTGACAATCCCATTACATCCCAGCGTAACTTACCCATCTCCGCCTCTAGCTCGACCATCCTTTCGTCAGCCTTCAGTGTGCGCACGTTATGTGTTGCCAGGGCCAGGGGTCGTCGTTGGGGTTGGTAGCCGGGCGTCTGCCGGGGATTCTT
The DNA here is from genome assembly GCA_910589525.2 of Ennomos quercinarius. Taxonomy (NCBI): domain Eukaryota; kingdom Metazoa; phylum Arthropoda; class Insecta; order Lepidoptera; family Geometridae; genus Ennomos; species Ennomos quercinarius. Next base: position 1,844,223 of record OU342496.1, read on the forward strand.
CGCACCCCTTGCCCTGCCGTTACCGTGGCCGCTACCGTAGCCACGGGATAGCAGAGCTGCCGGGGACTGGGGGCCGTTTTTATTTGTGCTTGTCATTAGGGGGGGGGGGTTTGCCATAATCACCACGCTTGGCAGGCGGCTTGGTGATCGCAGTAGGTGAAGATTGATTGCCACCAAGACCGAGGGGAACGCTGCGACCCATTCCCTGGATATTCCCTTAGCCGCCTTCTACGGCACCCACGGGAAGAGATGGGGTGGTCCTATTCGTAACCGGGACCACACGGGACACGGGGATTTTTCATTATTTTTTACAAATTCGTTAAAATATAAGTTGACGGCCTCGCTCAGGTTAATTAGTTCTACGTCCTAACTCTGCCTAACGGTTAGGATCATCTCTCTTCTCTTCAATAGTGTAAACAGTGGCTTGATCTTCGTTGCAGGCAATTTTTATGCAGTGTATGGTGTAATTAATAAAATGATAAGTACACTATGTACACAACAAAATAACTCACTATTAATAAATTTTCAAGTTAGTACAGTACCATCAACTTAACGACTAAGAGATCAGTTGTTTTTTCTGTAATCTGTGGACACGGAAATAACAAAAAACGAAATAAGGTTGTAAGTCATCCATCTCCCATAATAATACCCGTGTCCATTGCACGACACCTTGAGTATTTTAAGCGCGTACAACACCATCTAGTTTCATTCGGGGTAAAATTGTTTCAGAACAACAAACAACAAAGCACACTATCATGCACAAAGATTATATCATATAAGTTCACACTTTTTCAAGATATTGAAATATTTCTTCACGATATTTAATGGTTTTTAGATTATTTTAAAAATACCGATACGAAAAAATAATATTAGAAAAATACATAAACATTGCTTCCTTGTTGCTTTCTGCAACCTGTACTTGGCTGTTCATTAAAACATCAGGTAGGCATAACTTGGCAGATTTCATTGAAATTCGTCTAGTAATTGCAGCTTCATGTGCTTTCAAAGGGACATGTTACATTGACCTGTAAGATGGTGGCGGTAAAGTTTTGACTTAGGGATTTTGTTTTGTATGTTTTATATGAAGTACTTTAATTATTACATTTTACGCCAAATTATTAATTAGGAATGTATAATAATAATAATATAAGACTCGATATAAGTATCGATTTAAAATTTAATATGAATCTTTAGGCAATAGGTGTGAACTGTGGAACCTTGAGGGCGTAATCCATTGGCATTCCGCCATTTCACATTGTTCGGCTTGCGCTGTTACATCTAGTTGCAGCTTTTCACCGCTGGAAAATTATCCAATTTTAGCTTTATGCTTTGCCTTTAGCTTTTAGCTTAGATAAAATTGATTAGGCGATACTAAAGTATCACAACAAGTAACAAGTATCACAATGGTGTATTAGTAACCTATTGTAAGCAGATATAGCCAATATTCTCGAGTAGATTATAACTGTAAGTTTTATGTAGCTTTTCCCGCTCTGAGAAGGAAAAAAATATGTGAAGGCGGTATGCCTTCATTGGTACGTCAGTTATAATAATATGTATTATACGGTATCCATTTAGTATAAAGTTATTTTTAGTGATGGTTTGAAATAGTGTAACCTGCCTTGCCTGCAGGTACCAGTATGAAATACCTCTGCATTTGGCTGTCTGCTTTGACCTTTGACGCTTGTGGAGGAGGGTAAATAGTTCTGACGACGCATACTTTCTTAAAATTTCTACTAGCTCTTAGGACGTAGGTCTCTTTCTGATAGGGTTATACATTCCTGCCTCCCACATTCAGAGACTAAGGGTATCGAGGAGGAGGACTGGTCCAGTCCTATTATTAATGGTTGAGGCCCACTTGGGTTCTACAGCCCTTACACAGAGATTTGATAGCTTCGACCTTATTCCAGTCACTGCTGAGTGTCGACATACCTATCGTTACAAATGGCTGATATGCTTGGCTTTGCCTTACTTCGATCTCGTTATTTCTAGTTCGAATTTCCTGCGAGACCGCTGCAGTGCCTTTAAAAGACTACAATTGTATCTTCTGGGTACTTCTTTCATGAAGCGTTTTCAAAAACGGAAACCAACGTTGGTCTATATGTCGATTTGATATTAAGATTGTCACTAAAAATTCAGACGTCTTCGGTCGAGACTCCTAGCGTTAAACATAAGTAGGTACTTATTTCCGAATCAAATTATGAACTTGTATCAGCCGTTGCACGACAGCGCTATTTAACGTCAATGCATAGGGGTTACTCTCTGTAGATTCATACACACTTATATGCATTATATTATGCAAGGGGTATTATATCCAATTATTGTCTACCGACTCGACATGAATTGGGGATTTAATTTCTAAATATAGGTAGGTAGTACCTATGCGGGTAAAGTGATTTATATTTCAGAAAAAAAATGTAGGTGGGGAAATAAATTATTATCAAGTAATGTAGAAAAATATTGTAATAAACTCGCTTGAACTAAGCCAGATATAGCCTTCTATGCTCATTTTTTGTTACAACCTTCGTGTATGACTCGCAGTCAACCTCCAGGTTTTTTAGCCTTCGTGATTAACCCGCAGTTAATCCTTCCGGCAGACTTAAAGGTGCTTATATGAGTTTAGGATAGGAATACTTATGAAAATGACAAGGTGAGAAGGTATATTATACTCTTTTTATTACAACCTTCGTGTGTGACTCGCAGTCAACCTCCAGGTTTTTTAGCCTTCGTGATTAACCCGCAGTTAATCCTCCCGGCAGACTTAAAGATGCTTATATGAGTTCAGGAATACTTATGAAGATGACAAGGTAAGAAGGTATTATTATACTCTTTTTATTACAACCTTCGTGTATGACTCGCAGTCAACCTCCAGGTTTCTTAGCCTTCGTGATTAACTCGCAATTAATCCTCCCGGCAGATTTAAAGATGCTTATATGAGTTTAGGAATACTTATGAAAATGACAAGGTAAGTAAGTGTATTATACTCTTTTTATTATAACCGTCGCGTATGACCCGCAGTCAACCGCCAGGTTTTTTAGCATCCTGTCTGGCTTTCGTGATAACCCACAGTTAATCCTCCACGCAGACTTACGAGATGCTTATATCAGTTTAGGAATTCTTATGAAAATGACAAGGTATGTAGGTACTGACCTTCATTTTTTTCGATCTCAGTTCCTGATTTGAATCGGAGTAGGTATACCTACTAACGACGCGACGCCGCAACGATGCTGATTTCTTCGTTTTCTCAAGTTTTTCTTGATTTTCTTCCTTTCTTCGTTTCGACATGATAAAATAATTTGCGACGAAATATTTAGAGACGCGTGCGTCTTCTACCTCGCATGAAAAAAGAATGGCGTTATAGGGAAGGGCTGTGACGGTAGTGAGGAGACCGACCAGAGAATCGATTTTTAATTTTTATCGATACAAATCTAAACGCATGCGAATCTACCTGTATGATCTAAGTTACTACCTAGTAAATTATAACTAATTTATAACTAATTTATAACTATATCTGAGAGATGGAGCTATGAATATATAATCTATCGAGCGTGGTGATTATGGCAAACATATAGAGATGGGGCTCTATAATAAGGGAGGCCTATATTCAGCCGTGGCATACAGGATCATAATGGGGTGTGATATATAGCTTTTTGGTGAAAGAGGTTGGATTGGTAGCTATTTAACTAATAAGCTCTAGAAAGCGCCTGCTTGAAATAGTTATTTTAGAACTGCTTAAAATAGTTTCTTTCTTTATTGGATTCGAAACCACTATTATCTATTTTTAAGCCAGTATAATATAATATTGATTTCTATTATATTCTTCAATCACCTAACTACACCATTAGCTAACAAACAAATAAATTGCCAAACCAATCGACTGTAAAAAGTTATAACTAAACTCTCCCCAGAGAGAGGCTACTAATGGGTTAGAGAAAACCGAATATTAAAGGTTTCCTGGCTACTTGTAGGTCACTTAAGAATGTTACAGTAGCGATTTATATCGATTCTTTGTAAGTCGACATAACAAGTAGATAAATTCGGAAACCAATGGACCAAAGAGTGCCTTTGAGTGATACAAAGAAATCCAACTGCCTATACCAATAAAATGTTCTAATAGATATTTACATGTGACAGGAATTGGCGCACACATTTATGCTAGAAAACCATAAAGCTGCGCCCTGGCATGTTTCTTCATACGAGCAGTATATGTAGTACCTATTAGTACGAGCTCAAATACGTCATAAAAGGAAGACTGTTTTGAAATTTCACGTTTCTAGGTGCAGTGTTTCAGGCTCTGCATTGTTTGTCAGTTAGCCAGAATTTTTTTCATTCATAGGGTATGGTATGGTGTGGTATTGGTCGGGTATGGTGGTATGGATGTGGTTGGTATGGTTTGTACATTCGCTTACAATTTGTGTTGAAAAAGTAGGTACCTACTCGGTCTCGAAAAATAGTGTACAAAAAGCCACGGTAATAATAAAGTTTCCAACCTGCTAGGGAATAGGCCTTACTCCCGGCTTCCTTGTTTTCTGACAAATATTAACATGAATCTCTTTAAGAGTAGACTGAATAATAGGTCAACGTGCATTTCACATAACATGTGGGTTACGGCCAAACGTTGGCCTATCCTACTCCTACACTAATAATAGAAATGCGAAACTTTGTGTGTGTGTGAATGTTTCTTACCAATAATCTCCGTAACTGCCGAACAAATTTTGATGAAATTTGGAACGCAGATAGCTTATATGGTGGATTAACACATATAATACTTTTTACCCGCGGGTGAAATCTTGAGGCGCAACTAGTTCGTACATAAAAAAAGGTTTAACTTACTTTCAATTGCTATAGTCGAACTCCACACACGCCTAAACTCTTCTCCAAAGAATTCAATATTAAAATCCCAGATGTATTAAACCAGTATAAGTTTTCGAACAGCAATGCAAACCGTATTGCAAAAATATGAGAAAACTTAGCCAATACTCCGTATATTGCGAGCTGCCTTTTTATGTAGGACCCTATTGCTCTTGTGGGGCAAATAATTCTCATAATATACTTAGGCTGTTTTGACTTACGTGCGAGAGAGTTATGTTTTGATTCGTTCGTAAAAGTGAGCTTCATACCTAGCGGTGCTATAGGTTCCGGTATGAAGCATGGTCTTTGAATATAGGATGTAAGTTCAGGTTGTCGTGTACCTACTCACTACTTATGGAAATAAAAGCTTTCACAGGGTTAAGAGAGACATAGAGAGAGAGAGAGAGAGAGAGAGGGAGAGAGAGACTGAGACAGGAAGTATTTTATTCTCAGCGCTAAAATGGCTAAATAGTTTCGGTAAAAACACTGTGTAAATATATAGGCGTAACAAATATGATACTTTTCATTTCTGAAAATTCTGTCTACGTTAGCGAAACTACGGCGAGTAGATAATTATTGTTTCGTAACAGCAATTTATCTAATATGTACTTGCCTTCACAGCCAAAAGACCTATTTCCGTAAACCCCTCACTAAGACCTATGCAAAGAAACCTTTCCAACCGGTAAAAGAAAGCTCTGAAGTGCGAGCAAGAATATTTCCGGCGGAAGCGAGCGTTTACAAGAAAAATGTTGCTTTCCAGCCAAAATCACTGTCGCACTTATGGCGCCATTATGCTTTACACTGAGTACTGTTATTTATTTAGGCTGTTCGCATCATAGATGTAAATGAAATAGGGAAGAGAAAACAGGTATATTTCACCCGCAATATAACCATAGTAATTAGGAAGGGGTAGAAATGTTCTCGAGCGGCTTCCCACGAACCGAAAGAAGCAGTGTAAGCCAGCCCCCCACTAGGTGAACCGACGACCTGCTCAGAACTGCGGGGAGCCGATGCATACAAAGGCGAGCAGCCGCTCAAAGTGGCACTCTATGGAGGAGGCCTATGTTAAACAGTCTTTAGGCTGATAGTGATGATAATCACAGAAGTAAATTGTTATTTATTTACAACCCTCCTCCTTGATTCGTAATCCTCATGTCTGAGGGTCGTGACCTCCACCTTCCATGGTCTTCTTTTTGTCACGCCATCTGCGCGACGTGTATGGCATCGTACAGAGTGGCATCCAATGTGGTGCGAATTTGGTTGGACCAGCGCATTGAATTGGGCACGCGTTGGTTTTTCCTTCCAAATTGCCGGTCACTACTAGTTTCTCCAGATTGTTCCCGTCTTTTCTTGCAATACGAAAAAAGGACTCTAAAATTCGCTTTAGGCAGATGGTAGAGAGCCTTGTGACCTTAAGTTGTTTAAGTATAGATGCGTTGGTCTGATGGGCAGTCCAGGGTATTCGCAGCATTCTTCTCCAGCACCACGTCTTATTTACAACCAAGACACAGGTAATATTTCCCGCAGTAGCAAGCAGTTATTTAAATTCCACCTGCGCTGTTAAACAGTTGTTATATAATAATTAACACAATCGAGCGAACTAAAGTACCCCATTACGTTTGCCATTCGGCCGCAGAGCCGGGCAATTAGGGGGTGGAAAACATTTACATCGCAATTAATACGCCGATGGGTGGTAATTGCAGACTGGTTAAATAGTATTTACAGGTATTATTAAATTAGGTAGGTACTCTATTAGTATTTAGTTACATTTAAATTATTAACAGCCCGTCAATTTTTTTTCATCAATAAACTATTCTTAGTCCAACATGTATTCTTAGTCTAAAATTCTCATGGACCCAGATTTTTACCCGACTACTTAAAAAAAAATAAAAGGTCCGGAATGAGGAGATCCGCAGGAGAACTAAAGTGACCTATATATCTCTTAGAGTTAGTAAGTTGAAGTGGCAATGGGCAGGCCACATCGCTCGTAGAACTGACAACCGATGAGGAAGAAAGTTTCTCGAGTGGCGACCACGAACCGGAACACGCAGCGTAGGCCGGCACCCCACTAGGTAGACCGACGATCTGGTGAAAACCGTGGTGAGCCGATGGATGCAGGAGGCGAGCAGCCGCTCAAAGTGGCGCTCTCTGGGGAAGACCTATGTTGTGGACGATTCAGGCTGCTGCTGATGATGATGAAGATAATTGCCAACCTGTGTTTATAAACGCAAAAAATTGGCTCTATTCACTTTTTGGTACGAAAAATGGGTAATTCCTAAACATCGAAGATAAGAGCTCTTAGGCTTAAGGTGCCCTTTGTAAATACGTCAGAAAAATAGGGCTTTATGCTTGGATCCAAAGAGCGAAGCTATATAGTGCCGTACAAAACTCGTATTATAAGGTTAGTAGCTAATTGTTGACTGACTCCAAATGACACGTGTAGCGGTTTGCCTACCGCCACCGCTGGGCTCAATTAATGTTTGATTTTGTCACCAGTTTGTTTGCGGTGTTTGTGTGTGTCACTTAATGGCTGTTTTTGATAATTTATTGAACTTACTTTATTGAGCTAGTTGGTAACTGAAAAAAAAAATTGAGAAATGGAAATAAAATACATGGTGGAATTTGGAACACCTGGCTCCCACACTAGTCACGAATCCTCTAAGAACCATGACCCTTGCGTCTAATGAACATTCTTAAAATGACTCAGAATTTATTCATCATCATCATCATCAACAGCCTGAAAACGTCCACTGCTAAACATAATATAGGCCTCCCCAGAGAGCTCCACTTTGAGCGGCTGCTCGGCTCCTACATCTATCGGCTCCCCGTGGCTTTCACCAGATCGTCGGTCCACCGTGTGCCGGCCGGCCTACGCTGCATCTTCCGGTTTGTGGTCGCCCCTCGAGAACCTTTCTTCTACAAGCGATGGCCTGTCCATTGCCATTTTAACTTGCTAATTCTAAGAGCTATATCGGTCACTTTTGTTCTCCTGCGAATCTCCTCCAAAATTCATTAGTATGTAAGTAAGCTATAATGTAGCTATAACACGGTATATACACGTATATATACGGGTTTTTTCAACCCTGACCGATACAAATGTATGTAATGAAATCGCCACACTTTCTTTTCATACAGCTCTTCCATTTAGTAATTTCGTGAAGCGTAGTTTGGTTATTGTAATATCCAATACAAATGACGTAATACCCACTCCGGGATGGACCACGGTCAATTTAGGATCCAATTACGGGCAGCTTAGTGGAAAAAAATCGGGGGTAATCCCGTGCTTAGTGAATGGTGCAAGGTGGGAGAGGTCGCGAGGCGAAACACCACACTTGCTTCGACCGTGTAGATTTTAATATCCACCGTGTCTGGCTGGTGTCCCTTATCCTACCGTAGTTTATGAATAATTATGATTATTGTCATCTTTTTTGTTTATTATAACTGTAGATGTGTAGATCCATAATGGATAGCGCAGACGTTCAAATACCTACCTATTTGTTTTTTTAAATAACATTCATTGACAAACGAGCTGACGACACGCTTGATAGTAAGCAGTTACCGTCACCAATAGACGCCTGCAGCATCAGCGCTGCTGATCCAATGCGTTGGCTACACGACTCTATTTGCCCGTCGTTTGAAATATGCCATGTTTCAGCTCAGTGGAAATACCTCAGAAGATGGCACATTCCACATCTTATAGGTGCCAGAAATGATTGATTGGTCACGTCCTGTATCATCAAAGTATTTCCTTTCTTTTCATGTAGATAAGTAGTTGGCTCACAACAAGCATGATGTATAATAATTGTCATATTTTTTTCTCTAGAGAAGAGTTTGATCAGTGAACGATCGTGGATCACGGCTTTAACTTTTTGGTGAGTTTTAATTGGTCAGATAAAAAATAAATGTCAAGCTTTATAGCTCATGTTAGTCTGACACTAAAATACTACAGCACAACCACCATACTTCTCTTACGCTCCCCCCCTTCTCCTATCTTCTCTCTTACTAATCTTTAAATCACTAGAATAAGACGTCTGACTTTGGCTTGCCCTAGTAAGTAGCAGTTCTCGCTTTCGCTTGCATTTTAAACCCTAGCCTAGTCCCGGATCCCGCGGCATCCCGCATCAAAACACAATCGCGCCCTCGCCAAGGATTAAGATGCTTCATCAGTATTGATTGCTCACTACAAATTGAATGCGGTATTGTTTATGATTTCTGTATATTACTCACGAGGGTTGTGCTTTTGGCAGGTCCTGCTTATTGTAAGGTAAGTAATAGGTAGTATAAACGGTGGTATATGTTGTGTGAAGGTTTGGAAAGGTATCAGTTTAGCGGTAGATCTAATAAGTGACCTTTTTGTTTACTATAATCTATACCTACTATATGTTTGTATGGTCACAACTAGATACCCACCTACTATGTACCTACTTATAAGGATTGCTTTGGTAATAGCGATTATCCATACAGCTATAATTACGTTTTTAAAAGAATTCAGGTACATAGTACGTACGTACTGCATACTTTAAAACGTATATACATACGTACGACGTACCTACCGCTCCTTCTTTTTGTCACTTTATGATTATTATTTGATTAATTATAAAATCTGGCAAGTCAATACTTACGTCATTATGACGATGTTAATCCAGTTGTACTGATGATTTGACCTGGAATATAGGGTGAAAAAGTGACAACAAAAAAAGTGAATAGATAGATAGATAGATAAAACTCTTTATTGAAACACCACATTACAGGAACAATATTGACAATCACACAAGCTTAAAACTAAGTGTCACAATGGGCGGTCTTATCGTGTTGGGAAAAAGGGGGAAAAATGGGACGATGCAACCGAGGCTGACTCACCAGAATTCTTCGATAGTTGAGCATGCGCTGGTTTCGGGGTGAGCCAGCTGCCTCCTTCCCAACAATGATGATGCTGCTGATTTTTCGTGTGCAGGTGATGGAGCCGTGACGCGCGATTTCGCGGCGGGTCGACCCGTTTTGATGGCCGCGTGTTGCTTGGCAGGCTGTCGCCGTTCGCGGGCACACACTATTGGTTTTTACGCTGATTTGACCGACTTTTGTTAAACACGAACACGTTGGCTCTCTAGCGGCGAAGCATGCAGTCAAAATCTGGAACCGCACGCAGATCGGCCGAGAGCTTTGTTGAGTACCGTAGTTAGATGCGCAATGGCCGACGGTAACGCGCACACACTCCTTGTACTTGGCGCTGTCAGCCGTCGGTAGTTTTTTGGGGAAAATGTTTGGATGAATGTGGGTAGGATATGTGGGGTACCCTCAATAGAAATGTTACAACGAAAAAAGTTGCGTTCCAATACGCGCATTAGTTTTAGATTTACCATATCGCTTAAAGCGATCTCTTTCAGACAACCCAGAAAACACCGAAAGGAACAACAATAAGGACGGTGGTTTCAGTACAGGAACAATTTTAAAACTATAGATGAAGTACCTTCAACTTCAGAAAGGTAAGCAACTAGGCATAAACTAAACTAAATACTTACAATAGTAATAAAATAATTAAATAACAATAAGTACATACATGAATATATAACATACATAAATACATACATGAATATAAATATACATAAATACATACATGACAAAAATAAATACTTACATAGGTATTTATAAATCAAAATTTATGAAAATTTATAATACTATAATACTATAATATTATATATTCAAATTAAATTTATTTCATATTTTGCAAACATAATAATATTTATTTTCAAATTATTACAAAACCAGGCAGAAATGACTGTTTATGTAACGATTTGGATAAAACTGGTGTATTAGGAGCACTTCATTTAAAATTTAAAGCATTTATACTTTTCGATCAATTTTTATAAACTACGACAATAATTCAAAAGAGCCAACCACATAACCTCCGCTGGTGATAATTTTAGATGCCAAACAGTAGTTTTAAATAAATGTTCAAACAAGAAAAAAGTTAACACCAAACATGGACCTAATAATGTATAGGTATCTATTATTGTACGAGGTAGGTAGGTACTATACTATCTCTATGGCATTAAAGTTCCACAAAGTGTAAAATAGAATCCTCCCTACCTGAAAAAGTAATACCTAAAGTAAAATAGATCCCTCAAGAGAAACGTAGTGGCTGAGCGAATAGGTCGCCTGGCCTCCCTCCAAGTAATTAGGCCAGCCTGACTGATGCTCGCACCTTAATATTACGTGCCTTACCACAAAATAAATGTTTATAGCAATATAACAATGGAAGGAAGTGTGGCTCAGACCACGAACCAGAAGACGCAGTGGAGGCCAGTGTCCCACTAGGTAGACCGACGACCTAAACCACGGGGAGCCAATGGGTGCTCTAAATGGCACTCTATAGGGTCTATTTATGTTCAGCAGTGGAGGCCTTTAGGCTGATTATGAATGTTTATCAGTTTTAGGAACTAGTGTTTTTTATTTTATGTAAACGAATGACGTGACGAGCTAGTCGTTCACCTGGTGTTAAGCGTCACGGTCGCCAATTACAGATTACAGTGTCACTCGGAAATCTAAATTAAAGTTTCGCGTGACACTGCGCACTGCGCACGTCATCCTGAGACATCACACAGTCTAAAAAGGATTTCTAGACTGTGAGATCAGTTCTTAAGTCTCATTTGCCCAGTAATTTCACTAGCTACAATACCCTTCAAACCGGAACACAGTAGTATTTGCACACTACTGCTTGGCGGTAGAATAACTGGCAAAGCAGTGGTACCTACCTAGACGAACTTTGCAGAAAAGTCCTACCACCTAGTGTGGACAAATTAGCTAACTATAATGTCCACTCGTAGAATGGCATTTAAATAAATAAACAAAATAAAAAAACATATTAATACATTTTATTCCGAAAAATTTATAGTTCCATGTACGAAAACTGGAAAAAGTTAGTAATGCCACGGGGCGCCCCTGTATTCAGAAGCCCGATCATTGTCATTAGTTATAGGTAGGTATACCTACACAATTAAACAAATAACCACAAAGTTCACTGACTCCATTGTTCAATGAAAACTACTAGAGTAGGTAATCAAAGATTTGCCTCAAAGTCTTACCTCAATCAAAACTCTTCGTCTGAGCTCTTCGTCAACTTTAATTAATTTCCACAGGTCTAATCGTGGAACAATGCCGAAAATAGTTGAGAACTCTGAAAACTTGACGGTTACGAGAATTTCTAAGAACTTAGCTTAACGATTGGTAATTGACATTTGAAAATTATGACCTCTACTAACTAGTTACTGGCACTGTTTATTTTGTCCTATTTGGAGTTGCAAGAGCCAGGTGGTCGTTGAAGTATCGCTTTATGATGGAGGCCTATGCTGGTGGTGGTTGATGATGATGATGGAGAGGGATGGAGCACAGCATCCTCTCCTCTTATTTTTAACTAATAGCTAACCACAAGGTACACCTATAATGTATAAAGTTAAGAACATTACTTGTGCTAAAAATGTTAAGCGCAAATGTTTAGTTTTCCACTTATGTAAAAATTGTATATAGGCTGCGAAATATTTGGCAACCCGAATTTATTTCTTAACCAAATTAATTTAGGAACAATTTTTTCTGGTCGTTAAGTGATTAAAAATAAATGCTCCAGGGCCGGCGCATATCAAGTTCCTAATTAACGGTACCATTCCCTGTATAACGGTATACGAATAGCGGTATAACTAATAATCGGTACTGGGGGAAATGGCATTAATTCGGATAATGGCCGATTTGATCCGGGAACGGATCCTGTTTCTAATCGAAATCATTATCTAATGATTGGTTTAATTTTATGAGACCTCAAATATTTTATAAATGCCTGAATAATTAAATTTATGTAACCAGAAAGCGCAAATGTGATTTCTCCTATTAAGGAGGGATTAGAGCATTATTACATAAGGAATACGAAATGAATACGGTATTTAACAGGCATTTTTTTTATGCGATTGAATGACGTGACGAGCTAGTCGTTCACCTGATGTTAAGCAACACGGTCGCCCATAACAGTTGCAGTGACACTCGGAACTTTAAAACAATAAAGTTTCGCGTGACACTGCACTGCACACGTCATCCTGAGACATCACACAGTCTAATAATCAGAGTACTAGACTGAGTGATCAGATCATAAAGTCTCATTTGCCCAGTAATTTCACTAGCTACAATGCCCTTCAAACTGGAACACAGTAGTGCTTGCACACTACTGCTTGGCGGCAGAATAACTGGCAAAGCGGTGGTACCTACCTAGACGAACTTTGCAGATAAGTCCTACCACCTAGTTCCTTTATTGTAAAACTAACTACAGGTTAATACGCATTGCGTAGGTAGGTATACCGCAATTCCTGAAGATCAAATACTTTAATCAGTGCGTCCCACCTTTCATGGCATACGGAGTCTAGTCGTGGACTCTCACAGTATCTACAGCTAGTCTGCAAGGTATGGAAAGGGCTATGCTTGTAGTTTATCTAAAGGATCTAGTCAGACATGAGGTGATCCGATGGAGAGCTAAGGTCATCGACGTAGCCTACAAAATGAGCAAACTGAAGTGGCAGTGGGCTGGTTACTTAATATGTAACCAGCCCACCAGCCAGCCAGGTTTTGTGCCGGTGTCGCAAAACAGGATGACCTGGGGTAGAACTTCTGCCCCAGGTCATCCAGTTCTGCAGCTCAAGGTTACTTCTACCATAAAAGTGACCTTGAGTGGAGACCGCGACTTGAACTAGGTAGAGCGACGATATAATATGTCGGATGGCTGGCAGCGGCTGGATGAGAAGAGACGATCGGAGAGGCACGTTTCTTAAGGTACCTATGCGAAATATATAACTAGATTGTCACTATTTTAAAATGCATATGACTTTTATGCAATCTCTGAACTGCAATATTCATTTCATCGGAAATTAAAACCCTGAAAAAACCTATTTTAATTGCCAAAAGCTGCTCGAATGAAACTGAGTATTCCGATGCAAACGAAGATCGAAGCCGCGATATAAGAGATAACACCGGAACACCGGATAATACCGGAACGGCCTGCCAAATCTGGAAGCACCTCGCGCGCGGCTTCCGATATTATTTGGCGGATTTCCAAAATAATTACTTACGTAAACCAGTCGTCCACTAGCGGGCAGAGAATGACGAAAGAAATGTGCACACTTTGATGGATAAGGTACTTTGAGGTTGTAGAAAAGCAGTTAGGTAACTGCTGTTGTAAATTGTGTGTTTAATTCGTTCGTTGTTTTGTTACGTTTTTCGTGTCCCTACTCGACTCTATTAAAACTCTTATTAGATTGAAAATAATTGAAAGAATACTTATAATAAAATGCCGATGTGATCTAATGTGCAGCACGCCTGTTCCTAGTAAATAGCCTTTCTTTTTTGACTTGAACAACCCCGGGCTGTACATGTTTTCTGGAAATACCGAGCAAGGCAGGGCATTTCACAGTAAAGTATTAAATAAAAAAATATCATATCATTCAGCGAATACAACAACAATACAAGGAATCATACTAAGCAGAATGCCACCTCCAAAAGTTATTTTCTCACCTCCACTATAGCAACAAGCTCCCAATACAGGCGTTGTATCAAATATTCATTATCTCTTCGTAAAGGGTGCTTGAAAACGGACCCGTTCACCGAGTAATTTGGCAACTATCTGCGGATAAATTAAATACAGATGTATGCCTCATTAATAATTGGCTCATACTACATAGTTGGGTACTTCGGTGCACCTTTCCATATTGCTGGATATTTAAGAAGTGGGATTCATGAAATGACGTTGTTTAGGGAGGGCAATGGTGTCACCAGTTTTCTTGAAACTTCTATGAGACTAATCTGAAAATATGTCGAATTTTAATATAAAACGAAACAAGAATATCTTGTGTAATTCCGCTAAAAATGGCGCTACCAACCTAAGACTTACGACACCGTCGTCTTCGTGAGAGGACAGACATCCTCGTATATCAACCAGTGTGCAAGCTGTCTCTAAAGAAAAATGTCAATGTCATGGCATCTAAAGTATTTAACAGTCTTCCGGGAAACTTTAAGAAAATGTCGGTATCAGTTTTAAAGCGCCGGTTACATAAGTGGTTGTTGGACAAATGCTTTTATTCAGTGAATGAATTTTTAAATTTTATCATAAAATGTGACAAAAATGATGTATTTTAATTTAATTTATTTCATGTTTGTTTCAGTGTAAAATGGGCTGACTGATTATTTTATTTTATTTGTGCACTTTATCATATTAATTTAAATTGAATAATTGCCATTGGCTGATTTTAAAGTGAACCATTTGACATTCACTATGAATATTTGTATGCTATTTATAGCAAAAAACATGCATGTACAATTTTTATGACATACCGAAAACCTACTGTTATTATATACTTATTTAACCATGTTTTTATGCAAATAAACGCTTTGATTTGATTTTATTTGATTTGATTTTAAGACCTACCAACTGAGCTAACAGGCCTGTCAAATAAGATTTATGAACAAATAAAAAAAAATCTTGTAACCTTATAAACATTTTAACAAGGTGTTGCAGCGCTCCACCTAATTACCGAAGTCAAGACATGAAATTAAACTTGTGAAATTGCATTCTAAAGAAGTAGGTAACTGGCAACACCAATTAAGCAACAGCGGAAAGTGTCGGACACTCCGAAACCAATTTAAAGTGTCGACGGGTGTCCGGAGTGTCTGAAAATCCCCACTGTCATACTTGAGCAAGATAAATTGCGAGTGATATTAGAGAGAGAGGGACATAGGACCCTTGCATTGTCCGTTTTCTTAGATGTGTCACTTTGAAAATTTACTTTAAGTCATTCATTCATCCTTCATAAATTTAATTTTATTTCAGGGGTACCTACACGAAGAGAAGCCTAAAATGGTGGTTGTGAATTTTGAATTTCAATGTGTAATTACGTTGGATTTTTATGTGTTATTGCTCATAGGAAAAGATTTGAGAGCTTGCATTAATATTGTTGTCTCATTTCCACTACACAGAGTAGTATGAGTGACCAACTATATTTTTCCACTTCTGTAATATTTCAGTTATATGCAAAAATTATGGAAAAAAAAGATCATTACTCAAAAGCCTTTTCATAATTAAATTACCAATGAAACAAAGTAGCCAAGACCGCAATTAGAATGCAACAAAGAACATTAACTTGCAAGAACAAACTAACTACCCAACCTAAAGGCAGGTGGTGATTACGACGCTTCACGAGCCACCAACATAACCGGACCCACTGCTGTTCCAGAATCTAGACTAACTTTACTCTAGGTACTAGCTAAGTTAGTCCTTTTAGGGGTCTACCAGTGGAAAGCTCATTTAACATTAATCGCTATTATATATTATATTCATTACTAGCTTATGCCCGCGGTTTCGCCCACGTTGACTAACCACACAGGAACCGTTTATTTTGCCAGGATAAAATTACCTTAACCCTTCTTTTTTGGGAGTCGTTTAAATAGCACTGTAACTAAATAGGTTACTTTCACCTATTTTCGAAATTTCAAGATGTTAGCTTCAGCGGTTTAGACTGTGCAAGCGTGTTACGATGGGACCTTGTTGTGTATTTTTACCCTTTTATGGGATGAAATTCAAAAATTGCTGAGTCTCGTATCTTTTTATTTTGTATGTTATATAAACATTCCAAATTTCAGTATGATACGGACCACATTTTTTAAATTTCCGTACAAATTTTAACTACGAAATTCACCCCTTTTGGGGTTGATTTTCGTACAATACACAATAGTACATCATGTTCTAGTGGAGTGTGTTAGGAGCCAATCCATTCCAAGGTATCTTTCCTGTTCCATTGAGGAGGGTTGCCAAGGACACATTAAAAATTGTTGTACGACTAATCTGGCTAGAATCTACTGAGTGTAAACAATGCAATGGTGCTATCCATGTGCTATCATAGCCACTATGCGACTCAAGCTTCTAAAATATTACAATAGCGGCCAGCAACAGAGGCATCAATGCCTACTTGTGGCCAAGGCTTGTATAGTACTTTTCTCAAATAATGCGGGGAAATTAATACTAAGTAATGGTACCTAAGCAGAACTTTCTATATAAAAACAATTTTTTGCACGAGTTCATTTTTTTTTCAATAAACAGCTTTCTGTTTGCAAGCCAGTTCGAAATTGAAATAAAACCTTTGATAAGTTACCTCCTTGGTTGCCATGTTTCGGAGTAAAAGATCATTCCATTTTTAAGTTACACGACAGATATGAGTTTACCATGTAATGTACTTGGCCGCTAAACCACGACGGATTTGGATTTTCATACAAATTTAGCAGGCCGCTGCTCGCCAGTAAATCAATTTCGATTTACCTCGAAGAATAATTTAGTGTTCCGAGTGGCACTGCAATATGTTATGGGCGGCCGTGTCGCTTAACACCAGGCAAATGACTAGCTCGTCACGTCTTCGGTTACATAAAAAAAGGTGGTCAAAATAATGTTCTTCCCAAGCATGTTTGAGAAAAAAACATTAATTAGGTATTTACGAAAATAAGGAAGATACTAAATCGCAATAAAAGACTATGGTAGTCCCCCGATCGGAGGTCACGGTTCACTGGTGCAGTAGCAGTAACAAGTATACCAGCCGTTATCGGCCCGGTATAAATTAGCGGTATTACCGGCATTACCGGTATTAACAGTATTAGCAGCCAGATTATTAGTGGCTGTTGTTTGACACAGCCGATTCTGGTGCTAATTGAAGTGGCTGTACCTACTCGACATTATGAGAGCTTAGCCGTGATTTGCTATAAATCGGGGGGTTATGGGATCAGGCGTGGGTTTGAGATCGTGTAATTGGATACTGTGATCATTTTTGATACAATAATTATTGGCTGAAAACTCGGACGTAACGAAAGATAAAACAAACGGCGTGGTTGTGCGGTAGGCCTACCTGTCATATCCTCAGTGCCATGGTTATTTATATGTAATATATAGACAAGACAAAAAATGTATATGTAATACAATATAGCCGAGATGTTTTTTCGTCTAAATTACCGCAAAACCTGATAACGAAAGTTTTCAACCAGTGTGTGTTGCCAGTGATTACTTATAGCACTGAGACGTGGTTTCATTCAGATGAAGAACAAAAGGAATAAAATATTACGCTAAGTCATAATTATATACCAATTGACTGGCCTGTTAGCTCAGTTGGTAGTAAGTAGCTCGGACTTCTGAACTGATAAGATTGTGGGTTCGATTCCCACTCAGGACAAACATTTGTGTGATGAACATAGGTGTTTGTTCTGTGTGTGGGTGTTATATTGTATTCTGTGTATGTATTTACAAACAAAAAGTATGTAAGTATTGTATCAGTTAAATAACAGATACAATACTTAGAATTGTACTATGGGAACCAGCTGATGGTTCCCATAGTACAAGCTATACTTAGATTGGGGCTAGATGGGGCTGTGTGTAATGTCCACACGTATTCATTTTATTTTATTTTTTTATCAAAACACTTTAAAACGTATTTTACAACCAAGTGTACTAAAATAACTCATTTCCTGGATAAAAAAGTTAACTCGGAAGCCATAGAGGAAAGTTCCGTGCTTGCACTCATTAAAAGTTACCTGCAGCTTTAACTAATTATTAACTACCGAGTGCGACAAGAAAGGATGCTTTCGATTTATCATTGCAGCTTTTCTCTACTGTTACTACTTCGTAGAATGTGGCGCTAAGCGCTTATTAACTGTGTTCCGACATAAGCATCACTTTGAGAGACAATCCAGGTGTATAGGTATAGGAAGTGTCGACTACAGAGTTACAGACGGACCTTCGCGACAAGTGTGACCTTTTTATTGTATATATTTATTTTTAAATAAAGCTTGGCGTCCGTGCGTCACAGAAAAAGTGGCAATAGTTTCTAATAGCTTCGGTTGACGTAAGGGCGCTACAAATATTAATTTATTTATTTCTTTCATTTCC
Organism: Ennomos quercinarius; assembly: GCA_910589525.2. NCBI lineage: Eukaryota > Metazoa > Arthropoda > Insecta > Lepidoptera > Geometridae > Ennomos > Ennomos quercinarius. The sequence goes on from OU342496.1 coordinate 1,863,022, forward strand.
ACTTTCCACCTCTTCATAACCCTCATCGTGTCACCAACAATTTTCCTTCGAGCACCAGCGGGATTACCACTGAAGAGTTAATAAAATGTTTAATACTCCACCGCCGCACCGCCATTTTGCCGTTAGCACCAAAATGGAAACACGCAGCACCAGGAGGCAAAAACAACTGGAAAGCCAACTAATGGAAGACCCTGCACCACAACCCGTACAATCCGAGGTAATAGAACCACAAAACCAAAACGTATCGATTTCCGCCACCAAAACTATAGAAAAATCTGTGAAATCGCTAAGCCAAAATTCTCAAAACTCTACTAAATCTAAAGAGGCTCGAAGAAAGCACTTAGAGTTGGAAGCTGCCGAGGCCCAAGCTAAAATAAGTAGAGAACTAATTGAAGCCCAAGCTAAAATAGATAAAGAACTTATTGCAAAACGACTAGCTGCTCAACTAGCAGATTTAGAAAGTCAATCTGCTAAAAGTCACCGAAGCTCTAATCGATCCGAAGTCAGTTCAGCAGCAAAAGTGCAGCAGTGGCTTGAGAAAAGTCATGCATCTGAGCAACCAAACCAGCAAAATGACAACGACGTAGGCACTACCAGTTTCGGCCTTAGACACTTAGCCAATGCGATCCAGGAGTCTAACGCCCAAAATCATAAGATGCTATCGAGGTTCGCTACGTCCAAAGATTTACCACCGTTTTTTGGAGACCCTCTTGAGTGGCTGGCATATAAACAAGCCTACGAAGATTCTACAGAGTTTTGCCACTTTAGTGATGCTGAAAATATATGGAGACTGCGAAAATCACTCCGCGGAGAAGCTAAGGAGACGGTCAGTTCACTTCTCGTTGGAAACACAGCACCACATAATATACTGGAAGCACTAGAGCTCCGTTTTGGAAGACCTGAAATAGTAATTAACAAGATAACACAACAACTCAGAAAATTAGCACCATTATCTCAGAGCTACCACCACGAAATCGTTTCATTCTCCATCAAAATAAAAAACTTTGTGGCAGCAGTGCAAGCTATGAATCAAATAGATTATCTGAGAAGTCCTGAGATAGTAACATCAGTCTTGTCCAAGTGTCCCAGCTCACTCATCAACAAATGGGCCGATTACTACAGCGTTAACTGCAACCCTCAAAAGGCTAAATTAGAATTACTTACCGATTTTCTATATGGTGAAGCAAACAAAATCGCATCTGCCGGCTTGAGTCACATTAATAGCCAGCCCGATTATAAAAGGAAGCCTGAAGAGAGACGATTATACGCCGTGCTCCTGGGAAGTAAGCCCGATCACGTAATAGGCTGCAAGTTTTGTCGCACCGGCCAAACACACAACCTGCCTGAGTGCCCGCGATTCAAACGCGCAATGAGAAAAGACCGATGGAAGTTTGTGCGGTGCAATAAACTGTGTCAAAAATGTTTGATCGACTCACACAGTCACGACACTTGCCATGCGGTCGCTTGTGACTTCAACGGATGTCAGTTATCACATCACCGCCTGCTGCACTGGATTACACCTAACAAGTCTCGCGAACAATCGAGCAAACACGGGTACGAGCGTGCGAGCGGTAGTGGCAATGTACTGTATAATGAAAACAATAAAGACCATACAAGCAACGCGAGCGAGGAAAACAATGAGACTGTAGCTCACGCAATCACAAACAAAAGGTCATGTGTGTTCCTAAAAGTTGTGCCAGTCAAGATTAAAGGCCCATCAGGGACGATCAGCACACATGCACTACTTGACGATGGAGCAACTGTGTCCCTCATATCAGCTGATATCGCCGATCAAGTGAACTTACACGGGCATAAACAGAAACTCTCTGTACGTGGTGCTTGGAACTCAGAACTTACTTGTGAGAGTGAAATCATCAACTTTGAGATCACAAACTCAAACAACGAGTCGTACAAACTCAGTGCACGAAAACTCTGCGAACTAAATCTACCTATTCAAAAACTGACAGATATTGACATTTGGAATTACGAACACATCAATCAATTGAAAAATTTATTACCATCTGTTGAAAATGTGAAACCAAAATTATTAATTGGACAAGATAACTACCATTTAATTACACCAATAAAAACTATAATTCGAAACAAAAATGAACCGTGCGCAACATTGACGCCATTAGGATGGTGCGTTCACGGTGTATGCCCGGTACGACGTCGTATCAACCATTTTTCAAGGGAGTGCACTACGGTTTCAGTGGTACCGCGCCCAGCAAGTTTGGCGCACAGCGAGCATCGCCACGCCTGCAACGCTGCAACAGCTCTCACTAGTGAGATACAGAGAGCCACGCACAACACAGACGCATGCATGCTAAGCACCAATTCACCATATGATTCAACACTCACCTGTATGCACGCTAGTTCATCTAGTCTAGACCTCCAACATGACGAATTACATGAGTTGGTAAAAAAATCATTTGCCTTCGAAAGCATCGGAGTCTGTACTAAACCTCGAAAGAATAATGATGAGGCAAGAGCAATACATATATTAGACAGCTCAGCTAAGATGAAAAATGGAAAATGGGAAGTCGGCTTACCATGGAAAGAGTCTAATACTCAGATGGCGGATTCATATTGTAACGCCTTTCGCCGCCTGAAAACAGTCGAGAAAAGAATGACCGGAGACGCGGGATTTGCATCTAGATACAAGGAACGAGTATACCATTTGTTTAACAATGATTACGCCCGCAAGGTTGAACCCCATGAAGATGAAAATTTATTGAAATTGTGGTACTTACCGCACTTTGGTGTAGACAATCCAAACAAAAAGAAGCTACGCCTAGTTTTTGATGGAGCAGCCACTTCAGCTGGACATTCTTTGAACAGTTACTTACTTCAAGGACCAGACCTATTAGAATCACTCTTTGGCATTATGATACGATTTCGAGAACGACGCATAGGTCTCGCCGGTGATATAAAAGATATGTTCCTGCGCGTCAAAATAAGGCCTGAAGATCAACATGCACTAAGATTTTTATGGCGAGAAAATCCAGGTGAGCCAGTTCAGAAATGTGCCATGACGTCACTAATATTCGGCGCTAACTGCTCACCATTTATCGCGCAACACATTAAAAATAAAAATGCACTGCGCTTCATCGAAGAAATGCCCGAAGCCGTAACGGCTATCCTTAAAAATCATTATGTAGATGATTATATAGATTGTTTTGATAATATTGAAACTGCTCAAAAAACAATGCAAGAAGTTGCTTACATACACGAACAGGGCAATTTTGAGATAAGAAATTGGACGTCGAACGAGCTAACCGTATGTCAAAACGTACATAAAAACTCATTGAGTGAATCGATTGTTAGCTTTGAAAGCGAAGATGAAAAATATGAACGTACACTTGGTCTTTTATGGTACCCAAAGACTGATGCATTCGGATTCAACCTATCACTGAACCGAATCCCTGAAAAGATATTAAAAGGCGAACAAAAACCAACCAAGCGAGAATATCTTAGAATAGTAATGTCTATTTTTGATGTATATGGTTTACTTATACCTTTTACAATACAAGCAAAAATAATCATGCAGAATATCTGGAAGTCAAATATAGACTGGAACGATGTCATTAAAGACGAACAATTCAACTCGTTTCAAAATTGGTTACGTCAGTTACAAAAAATTAAAGACATCCGCATCCCAAGATGGCATTTTCATAAGTTAACTGAAAACAATAATCAAGGTGCGACAACTGAAAGTGTTAACCAAACTTTAGAATTACATTTACTGTGTGATGCATCTCCAGCCGCTTACGCAACTGTCGCATATTGGCGCGTAGTTGACAATGAAAAGGTATGCGTATCATTTATCGCTAGTAAAAGCCGCGTCGCACCTATAAAACCCGTATCGGTACCACGGTTGGAGCTACAGGCCGCTGTTTTAGCATGTCGTCTTGCCGATACGATCCGAAAAGAAACGAGACTGATACCTGTAAAATCATATTACTGGAGCGACTCCATGACAGTGTTGCACTGGATTAAAAACGATACCAGAAATTACAAAATATTCGTCGCCAATCGACTCGGTGAAATAGACGAGTTATGTAATCCACGAGAATGGCACTACATCCCCACGAGCTATAATATAGCAGATATAGCAACAAAGAGTAACAACTACGAGCTACACAAAGATTGTGAATGGTTCCGAGGTCCAAGTTTTCTTTATGAGAAAGAAACAAATTGGTCGAAGTTTGTACCTGGAAAAAACAAAGAGACCATTGATGATAAGGTATTGGAAATGATACACAATGTATGCGAAACAGACTATAAAAACATACCCGTACCTGATCCTACGAAGTTTTCGTCGTGGCTACGTTTGCTAAGATGCACAGCTAGAGTACTTATGTTCATCGAAAAATGCAAGAAAAATCGCAAAGCTGAAATAGATGCCGAAATGTTACAACGAGCTGAAAGATTATTATTTCGTTACGCTCAGATGCAATCATTTGCTACAGAAATAAATCTACTGAATAATAACGAACAGATTCAGTCTAACAGCCGCCTACGTACGTTGACGCCATATTTAGATGAGAACGATATTCTTCGAGTAGAAGGGCGTGTAGACATTGCTACGGATATAAGTTTAGATACAAAACGACCTGTAATACTGGATGGACATCACCCGATTGCGAGATTGATAGTTAAATATTACCATGAAAAATCCGCACATGGAAACAATGAAATGATTGTGAACGAGCTAAGACAAAAGTACTGGCTGCTTAATTTGAGACCCACAGTACGGACTGTCGCTTCCAAATGTTTGCTTTGTCGTATACGAAAAGCAACACCGACTCCACCACGCATGGCAGATCTACCCCTGGCAAGGCTGGCTCATCACCAGCGCCCATTTTCCCATTGTGGAGTTGATCTATTCGGGCCTATAGAAATAACAGTTGGTCGACGCAGAGAACGCCGTTATGGAGTACTATTCACCTGTATGACGGTTCGAGCTATACATATCGAAGTAGTCCCATCACTGACTACAGACTCATTCATCATGGCTTTAAGACGAATGGCTTGTAGACGAGGTTGGCCGCTTAAAATTTATTCAGACAATGGAACTAACTTGCGCGGCGCTGAAGTCGAACTGAGAAAATCATTTCAGGAACTGGACCACACTATTATCAAAGATGAGATGACGAACAGAGGTGTTACGTGGAACTTTATTTCACCCATAAGCCCACATAAAGGCGGTGCCTGGGAGCGTCTTATACGCAGCGTTAAAGTAGCGCTCAGAGTGACTTTAAAAGAAAGAGCCCCTCGAGATGAGACCTTGTCGACTTTACTCGCTGAAGTTGAGAACATAGTAAACGGAAGACCGTTAACACACGTATCAGTAGATCCTACACACATGGAAGCGTTGACACCAAACCATTTCCTTCTTGGCTCTAGCTCAAACGTACCTGTCCCGGGAGTGTTCGATGATAGTGACTTGTACCTGCGCAAGATGTGGAGAATCGCGCAAAGATTAACCGATCTATTTTGGCAAAGATGGGTCCGTGAATATTTACCCGACCTAATCCCTCGACGGAAGTGGTATCAGGACACCGAAAATCTAAAACAAGGAGATCTGGTCATAATTGTCGATCCTAACTTACCTCGTAATACCTGGCCCAAAGCTATAGTTGAGAAAGTTTATTTTGGAAATGACGGTCGAGTACGCACAGCCGATCTTAAAACAAAGACTGGGAAACTCACAAGACCTGCTACTCGACTGGCACTTGTCCCGAAACCAGTAGAGTATCCCTGATGCTGGGATACTGGGCGGAGTGTCGACTACAGAGTTACAGACGGACCTTCGCGACAAGTGTGACCTTTTTATTGTATATATTTATTTTTAAATAAAGCTTGGCGTCCGTGCGTCACAGAAAAAGTGGCAATAGTTTCTAATAGCTTCGGTTGACGTAAGGGCGCTACAAATATTAATTTATTTATTTCTTTCATTTCCACTTTCCACCTCTTCATAACCCTCATCGTGTCACCAACAGGAAGTAACAAGAAAATCCACGTTTCACCACATTATATCACTGCCCACACTCATGCTAGTAATTCAGCACTTAATGCGTAAAACGCCACCAATTTTAGACATTATCACTGGAAAAGCACAAGTTTGTGACGATATCGTCCTCCTTCATCATCATTCCAGCTATCCACCTGCTTTCGTAGTTTTCGCATCAACATTAGCCATTTATAATTTAGATTCAAATTCAAGTTTAGAACAATTGTCGCATTCTTTTCATTTTTCACACATTTTTGTCATTCTACCGTTACACGCCAAGGGGAAAAGTGCTTCCCTCGCAGTTGCAGAGCTCTAAATTTTAATATATTTTTACTTAATTAACAGCTTAAAGCGTTATATTATCATCATAAGAACTATACCAGTTAACTGTTCTAAAAGTTCAAGTTTGAACAAGTTTATATATAAACCTTTCAGCGAATTTTACGGCCTAAACTTTATAAATTGTATGCTACATTTGCAAGAATAAACCCCCGTTTCCCGTAGCCTACAGTTTATTCCCACCAGTTCCCGAATTTTCCCACAACATCATCGTGTTCCCGTGAGTGTCCACCCCTTACTGAGCTACCGGGAACAAGGGAAGGGAGGACGTCCGGGACAAGTTTTGGAAAATAATACAATGCAACGATGTGAACTTATTCGTGGTCCCGCCAAAACCCCACCCATAGCACTTTTTTTTAAATTATCTAACGCAGGAGGCATTTCAACTGTTAACCCTTCTTATACATAATAAGTACTAAAGTATTTTTTTTTTTTTATATTGGCAGAGATAAAAGATGTGAAACTGAAGTAGTGAACCAATACACTTTTCTCCAGGAGCCACCTGCCAAAGTAAATCGAGGTTTAATAACATAACTTTAGAAATTAAATTTATTTCTCGTAACAACTTGTTAATTGTCATCGGTGGGTGCAGGTGTTGCGGGCGAAGTTAGACCTCGTATAGTTCACTTGCACTTGAACTTTAGGACTTAGAAATAAAGCCTATTTTACCTTGTTTACAACCAACGGTAGGCAATTATAAGTTTTCGCACGTAATGCCTACAACCGTCGCTCGCTGTCAAAGCTGAAAGTCTAACGATTTCGAAATGAATTTTGCTAACTTTGCTCCAACTACTGTTTTTGTTGGTTTTAAATTGCTTACCCATATAACTTATGGTGTGGTAAGCTATATGGCGGTCAATAAAAGGTAAAAAAGTAGAGTTGTTAAATAAGTAGGTTTATAAAGTCAAGCTATCTCTTCGCGCTTTTATATTTGTTTTTGTTCTTCTCATACTATGTATGTTTCAAATCCACTGAGAAACTCGTGCATTGCTCCCCCAGTATTATGTTAGCCCCGAAAAAGTGACATTATCGCTTTACATACAATGACGCATCGCTTTACTATCGTTTACGCGTATACCGTGTTTCGTGGTACAAGGAAGTGTGTGAGACAAGGTAAATCAGCGGCGCTAAACCTGTTTTGATATGTTTCAATGTATGAGTTTCTCAAGGGATTTGAAGATATAAAGCGACCCACCAAAAAAATAGGCTGAGTGTCGCTGCAGACCGCTCAAAGGTAGTACGAGTTTCTCAAAGGGTTTGAAGTATAGTACCTACTTACTCATTTTTTAATGAAAAAAAAAATGCTTTTAAGGACTAAACTTTACTACGTATTAACCTAAAAAACAATATTTCCTCATATAAAATAATATATATTACTACAACAAACGTTCGGACAATCCATTAATTGTTGCTAAACTAATACATAATTTACCAAAATACCACAGATAATATAATACCTAGAAAATATAAAATGATACAATATTTTCAAGTGTTAACACCGCTAAAACAACTATAGATAGTAGATTGTCTACTAATTAAAAAATAAAATAAATAGGTAACTTCTAATCCCCGAAATCCTATAGATAATCTCCAAACGCTCCTGAAACAAATCATCATTATCATCATCATCTTCAGCCTGAAGACGTCCACTGCTGAACATAGGCCTCCCCCAAAGAGCGCCACTTTGAGTGGATGCTTGCCTTCTGCATGCATCGGCTCCCCGCAGTTCTGACCTCATCGAATGGGGAACCCTTCTTCCCCATCGGTTGTCAGTTTTACGAGCGATGTGGCTCACCCACTACCACTTCACCCTGCTAATTATAAAAGCTATATCGGTGACTTTAGTTCTCTTGCGGATCTCTACATTTCGGATTTACAAACAAATACATGTTAATATTTATTATTTAACAACTCAATATTTTCTATTAGGTACCTATATGATTTAACAAAAGACCTATATCTGAATAGAATAGTAATGTGGTAGGTAGGTGTACTTACACCACAATTTCACATTATGTGCTGAAAGTGCTGAACCAATAACTTCAAATCCATGCTGCAAAGTCAGGTTATCAAGTTAGTTGCCCAAAGGAAACGTACCATCTGAGCCCAATCTCCTACATTATAGGACAGACAATGTCCGGAAAGGGTGACAAGCTACCGACAGCTATGCTATTAAAGCGAACACTTTTGTCCCGCATTGAGTAACGTATCCACGAAAACCTATAATAGAATTTGCTTACTCTCTTCTTGCGTGTGTACAGTACTGCATAAGCAGAAGGACTCATCCATATTCTACGTTATTTCTGCATAAATCATCCACTCTATCTCGACTAGAAGAACCTTGGAGGCAACTACACGATAGCTCATTAGTTTGGTCATCGACAAATGAGCTATCGTGTGCAATATGAAGGTCGTGGACTCAAATCTTGCAATGTAACTCGAGTGTTATGAAGAAACTGTATTTTGGTGTCATTTTTGAGTGGTCGCCTGGCTGGATACCGCTCTTTAAGTAATCATCGTGGCCAAGCATTTTTTTACAGTCAAAAAAAAAAACTGTATATTGTTATTGGTGGCTGATGGCATATTAATATTTATTTATTTATTCATTTATTTATTTATTTGACATAACATGCCTTTGGGTGGGCATTACAGTTTCCCAATTCGCCCACTCAAGGCCTTAAACTATAGGTTCTTGTCTAATACATATTTGCAACAAAACTACAATATAAATACCAATAAAAATAATTACAATACCTTAAGGAAGAACAATATGCCACTTAACTAAACAACTAGTAACCGGCTAGCACTCACGTAATCCGTCTCCGGTCGAGTTTGTTCGACTAAAATTACGTGAGTGCTAGCCGGTTACTAGTTGTTTAGTTATGAATACTACTCACGTTAGTTTCTATGATAATATGCCACTTCCAAGAATTTCCTACCAGCTCTCAAACTGGTAAAAAAAAGAAAAGTAAGAAATGACATTTATTCAGGACAGGAGGAGGTAGGAAGTTACTCAACCACGCGTTTAGTGGCACCAACTTTAACTATATCAACGCTTAATAATAAAAAGTGATAATGTAGTCAAAAGCCAAGTGGTCGTGGTGTGAAAATAGGACCACCTCACCTCTTCCTATTGAGGTATTAACGTATGGGTGCCGTAAGAGCTGGCTAAAGGAGTATCCAGGAAATAAGGATCAGCATTCTCCTCAGTTTGCATTATGCCAAACCCCCTTAATGAGGAAGGCCAATGTTAAACAGTGGACATCTCCCAGCTGTAGTAAAGTGAAGTGGTCAAAAGCTACTCCGTTCTGGAATTATGTTTCTACAAAAATGTGACGTCTTGTATCACAGGTCACGTTTTTGTGACACATGAGGTATTTCCGCTTAATTTCTGGCTTGCTGAATAAAAATTGTAGCATAGTATATCGTAGCGTAGCTAGAACATAGGTGCCATTCCTTATGGTCACCGTCGCAGGAAGCAATTCGCCATTCGACAAGCAGGTATTTTTACCGTCAGACAATCGACCGAGTCAATTTCACGGTGTACCGGACGGCAAAGAAGCTCGACGTGTAGGGTGTAGTGGTAGTTTGTAGATCAGGAGTGCCTACTGTGAAATGAACCTAGTTCTCAACCGACTTCTAAAATTAAGTCCTAAATGTGATTTTTTAATGTTTGTTACCTCATCCGCTCCGTCATTTATACACCGATTTAGAAAAATATTTTTTTTATTTCGGATCTACTTTCAGATTAGCGCCATAGAAATTTTTATCAAAATCCATAGTGTAGTATGGATTTTAAATCAAGATAACCAGAAAAAAAATGTAGATCATGATAATATTATACAAGTATTTTTCAGTTTGAAATTAAGGCGATTGAAGTCAGGTTCACCTTATTTGTTTTTTTAAAATATGTTATTAGAAAAACTGCGCTTTTCGATGAATTCCAATTAGAGAACAGAATATTGCGACATAAAAACGACGTAGGTATGGCAAATAATTTCTACCGCTCATTAAAATGACACTAGTGGAGTATTCTTGGGTTCCCATATCAAAATGCCCAAATTTTCGATTGTATCATGGTCAAAATAGGTACCTAAGTGTCAAAACAGTTTGTGCATATTATGTGTATTAATATAATAATATTCGTTGATCATCATCAACAGTATGAAGACGTCCACTTCTGAACATAGGCCTCTCACACGGAGCATTACTTTGAGCGGCTGTTTGCCTCCCGAATCTATCGGCTCCCTGCAGTTTTGACCAGATCGGCGGTTCACCTAGAGGGGGACCGGCGTACGCCGCATCTTCCGGTTCATGGCCGCCACTTGAGAACCTTTCTTTCATCGGTTATTCGTTGATACCACGTACTCATATAATATGTATAAAACAGCAAATTTAGATAGTAGCTCTCTTACTAAATGTACGAGTAACCTGGTAACCTGCGATGTCTCCGGCAGTCGCTCGCACTAAATATGTCCTCACAGAAGCCTTTGAGCTGCCGGAAATAGGGTTTGAAACCGTTTAATGTTCGATTTTATACTTCCTTTTACGTTTATAAACATAGTGAACATTAATACCGCTTTCAACCTTGATCCAAACTTTAAACGAAAGATGAGTACTTATATCTACAGATAGAAAACTATAATCTCTGTTTCACAAAAGAATTATATTAAAACGTAAATTGTTAGCTTATCGTTACCGCCTGTTGCCATAGTCGGGTAAACATTCATCAACAGCAGCCAGTTATCTTAATATCTTTGCCAAGGGTACCGGAATTGACGACATAATTAAACAAATAGATATAATGTAAATATTGCGAGACATAATCACTTACGCTTTAATTCAAACAAAAAATAAATACCTTCTCGTAGGTACAGTTATTATTTACTGATTGGATATTGTCCTGAGATACTTCTGCCGATAGGTTTTATACAGCATCTACAACATCAGTTTGAAAAATGTGTACACTAAGCACATAAGCATATTTGATTTATTAGCTTAGCACTTACGTTTAATCATTTGAAGGAGCTCCACTAGTCTCTATGTTAAAACGCTATTCTGCAATATCCTAACCTATCCTTTCTGTAGCCAAGTGGGCACTGGCTAGGTATAGCTAGAATCAGTCTCAAATTATTAACACATATTCCATTTTCACTCTTAACGAATCCTTCTGCACAATCACTTTCTTCTTTATTAGGATCTCCATTGGCTTTGCTGTCAGGTGCAACACTTGTTGTAATATCACTATCACTATTAGGTATAGCAGAATTTACATTTGTTTGGACATTAGGATCAGCATAATCTTTGTTAGAATCGATATTGGTTGGATTTTCAGTAGTAGTTGATTCGTCATGTATAATTTTTCCGTGGTATTTAGGCTCCACTAATTCCACTTCACTTTTAGGACCTTTTACATATTTAATTTCAGGTATGATTACGTCTTCAACTTTGTAAGTGTCTTCTTCATCATTTTTGGGCTCGAGTGGGGTTGCTTGAACTATAAAATTTTCATCATTTTCTTTACGTTTTCCAACAAAAGTATCATAGACAAACTTCTTGTACACGTAGAAAACATTACTAAAGAAATTTGTTAAGATCGATCTTTCCTTCGTAACAGGTGCGTTGTCTTTTACAACATCCTCTTTGTCTTGACTTCTGAATGAAAATATCCCTATTTTGTTCACTAATACGTCAGCCAGAACCTCGTTCCATGTCAAGGGTTTCGTTTCTTGGAAATTTTGCAATTTTCTTAAGAGGATCCTTTGTTGGTTGCTCTTGTCAGTGTTCGTGTCTTCAATAAGTGAGTCTGCCCCGTTCAAGAACAAGACTGCTATTCCGAGAATGTATATTACGATGTTCATTTTGTTGTTATTTTTTATAATGAAGGTGGCACAATGGCGGCGACTGAGAGATTGCCATTAGATAAGCTGGACGCGCAGTTACCATGTACAGTCGAGTACACAACTGTGTTCAATGTGTGAATTGTTTTTCATCGTTTCGCTTCATCGGGTTTTTAATATTTTAAGTGATTTTGTTTTAGTTTACTTTAAAACGTTTTAGTTTTCATTGTCGTATTCTGTGTATTTTTTACTAACATAACTGAGATTTTATTTCTTGGCAACAAAATATAAAGGCATGATAGATATTTTTCAATTGTTCACGAATGGGTTTATATCCGCAATTAAATGATAAATTCTTTTAAATATTTTCTTTCTCATTTCATTGTAACCAAAAGGTTGCAACTTGTCTCACTGTTTATTAGTAGGTACTGAAGGAACTTCCATAGAAGTTAAACTAGAAAGTTAAACTTACGGGAACACTGTTTTACATTGTTCTCACAGATTAAAGCGCTGAAAGTGCTGGAGACAAATGTTTTAACTGGTATAACTGAGAGAGAATGACTATTCTAGTTTATAGATACAAAATCAAAAGTAAATTATTTATGGTAAGTGCCTTCTATGCTTGTCAGACATAGATAGAAAGAAAGTTAAGACTATAGAAAAGTGCTGAAAAAATTAGCATGCTACATTTTTAGTAACTACTAAGTTCTGACTTATAAATCTTTTTAGAGTTTTTCACATTTTCAGCCTTAAATCAAGCTTCATTCTTTCACAATTTTGTAATTAAAATAAGCTACCAAGTTACGTGTTGCAAAACTGTCATCACATTGTTGCAAGAGTCGCTTTAAGCGCTTGAGTTGAAATTGCACTACCTAGTACTAGTGTGTTGGTGACAGTTTAAACTTGCAGCGAGACGTGATTGCTTTAGGACATTGTTTTAGAGATAGTTTGAGAGCGTGAAGGAAGATTTGTAATAAGCTAGAGAGAATAGGTACCCATTAGATTAACGTGCTCTATCATACCATCTACCATCAAACTACTTGTTATGGTCAGCACAGTCATTTGGTTCGAAAAAAGGTAACCTCATGTGTCATACTTTCGGCGTCATTTACTTTCTATAACTTTTAGCCAAAATGCATGTTGAAGTACACTTTGCGGCGCATGTACGCTAAAATTAATAATTTTACAAAAAAACTTGTTAACATAACTTGTATAGGAAATTTTATTTTGTTTGATTTTGTATAATATTTTAATTGTAAAATGAGTCGGCATCAGTGAACTGGTCGGAATGGAACCATTGAAAAAAAAATTGCTATTAGGCGCCATTTTTTCCATATGGCGGTGCGAGTAGCAAAGTGGTAAAGTGTACATTCGGAAAGAGCACACCGAAATCTATAAAACTACCCATTTTCAAATCTCTCGGAAGATATTCCAGGTAAAACTACCAAAACGACTATATCATGGATCTATTACTGATTAAAAAATATAGTGAAGATCCTTCGTACACTATGCTACGCAAATCTTGGGTACTAATGTTGTATACTACATTAGTATCGTGTCGCGAGTATCGAGCAGCGCACGATCCGTACACACGGCAATGAATCGCAAGACGTGAATTGCCTATTCAGCCACTACTGACGTAGCGGCTAAACAGATTACACGTTTATAAAATGTCTGACACAACTGATGATGAAACTATAATTTTGTACTATCTTTACCGGAAACAAAGAAAACGTCGTAACAGATACTGGGTTCATCCGTACATAGAAAAAAACATAAACTGCAGAGTGTTTGTTGCTGCAAAAGAATTACAACAAACAGATCCGAAATTCCTATCATTCTACAGAATGTCTAAAGAGAGTTATAGATATTTAGTAGGTTTACTTGTTCCACATATACACCAGAGAGACACGCAGATGAGAGAGTGTGTGAGCGCAGAGGAAAGTATTTTAATATTCAATAACTGCTCCGCCATCTTGAAAATCGCTGCGACTTATGTAGCGACGATCTCGGCAGGCAGGTAGCGCACGACTGGCGCGACGCGAGTCGCGGGACGAATGTTGGCGACCGCAACTAGTGTACGAGCCTCAATGAATTTGTATGGCGGTAGTCGCTTGGAGACTAAATGCGTCGAGTATCGAAGATTTGCGTAGCACAGTGTACGAAGGGGCTAACACTTTTCCACGCGACGTTACATCACGCTTTTATCTCTGATAACGATAAAATAGACCAAATATTGACAAAATGACGGCAACTAACGGGAAAGGCAGTTTACTGATTGTTTTGAACACTATCGAATTATCTCGAGTGTCTGAATATATATCAAGGACGATGATTATGGTCAGCAGTTTTGAAATAGTGATACTTTTGCAATCATAGAACAACGTGTTTAAAAGACTATAAGAATATTATTTGTCTATTGAAAGATAAAACAATCTTTCAATAGTCAGATAATATTCTTATTGAAACATTTAAGCTCCGGAACGAGGAGATCTGCAGGAGAGCTAAAGTGACTATAATTATAGCTCTTAGAATTAGCAAGTAGAAATGGCAATGGGCAGGCCACATCGCTCGTAGAACTGACAACCGATGGGGAAGAAAGGTTCTCGAGTGGCGATCACGAACCGGAAAACGGAGCGTAGGCCGGCCCCCTACTTAGTGGACCGACGATCTGGTGAGAGCCGCGGGGAGCCGATGTATGCAGGAGGCAAGCAGCCGCTCAAAGTGGCGCTATTTAGGGGAAACCTATCAGCAATGGACGTCTTCAGGCTGATGATGATGATGATGATTCTTCTTCTGGTGTTCGTTTCGGCAAAAACACATAAAGACCCGATTTGAGAGCTCTAATTTGCAAATTCTGTGTATCGTAAGTTTCCAAACTAAATTATAATCCACTAATTACATCCCGTACTTCCATAATGTCAGAACAGATTATTGATTTTTACCTTACAAGCAATTAAAAAAATATTAATTTAAATTTGATTTTTAATCAAGAAAGCTTCCACTAAAGTTTTAATATCTCCGGAGTTTTATCATCGACAAATTATTGTTACCAAAATTACGTTCGTTATCAAACGTTGTTGTTGGTGTTTGTTTCTACTACAAATTATTTCATGATTTTAAATTAATGCTCTTATTTATATATTAGGAACAACGTGTTAGTAACAACAGGGTAAGCAACGCATTGGTGACGCCTCCTCGCGTGTTACAGATGTCCATAGGCTACGGTGACTACTTCCCATCAGGTGGGCCGTATGCTTGTTTGCTCCTTTTAACATAAAAAAAAAGTAAATGAAGCTAGATATATTTGGTCAAACCGACGGACGCTGCGAGTTTGGTACCACGCGCCAAAATGTAAAAGCTCCCTTAATGGCACTGCATTAGCTTAAAGTCAAAACCAGCGACTTTAACTACTGCAACGTTAACTTTCATTTTGTCAGCTTACAAAGTTAACAAACCATTGCGAATCCGTTTTATTGAGCGTCCAATAAATACCTAAAACAGCAAACACTCCGTAGAGCCAATAACATTGAAAATGCAACAAACGATTGAATTTCTCCCCTTTTCATTCCTATTTGTACTTTAGGGTTGTCACACGGTAATTATTGTTTTGAAATTTTTTGGAAGATGTTAAAACGAAAATTGTGTTTACTAATCTGAAATGTATTAAGTATTTTGTTGCATCATCATCAGCATGAAAACCACTGCTTAACATAGGCCTCCCCCTTAGAGTGCCACTTTGATCAGTTAGTGCCTTGCATTTTGCAAGTTGCATCCAACGGGTCCCGGGTCCTAGCGGCGGCGACGGCGCAAGTTTCTAATGCTTGCACATTATTACGCCTATAAATTCAAACACCATCAAAATAGTTTTTTTTTCATGAGATTGAATGACGTGTCGAGCTAGTCGTTCACCTGATGTTAAGCGACACGGCCACAGATAACAGTTGCAGTGTCACTTGGAAATTTAAAATAATAAAGTCTCGAGTGACACTGCACTGCGCACGTCATCCAGAGACATCACACTGTCTAGTAATCAGATTACTACTGTGAAATCAGGTCGTAAAGTCTCATTTGCCCAGTAATTTCACTAGCTACAATGCCCTTCAAATCGGAACACAGTAGTGCTTGTACTAGTAGTAATTTTTATGTGCATTTTTATTTATTGGTGTTCAATATAGTATTATTGTATTGTATTGTATTGTATTGTATTGTATTGTATTGTACTTGCATACTACTGCTTGGTGGCAGAATAACTGGCAAAGCGGTGGGACCTACCTAACTTTGCACACAACACAAACAAAATACATTAATTAAGGAGTCAAAAAGACAGAGTAAAGTAGTTTAGAAAAGGTTATTAAAACTATTATGAACCGTGTTTTTATTTATTTATTTTTATTTTTTTAATCCTGGTGTTAAGCGTCACGGCCGCCCATTACCTACAGATTGCAGTGTCACTCAGAAATCTAAATTAAAGTTTCGCGTGACACTGCGCACTGCACGTCATCCTGAGACATCACACAGTCTAAAAAGGATTTCTAGACTGTGAGATCAGTTTTTAAGTCTCATTTACCCAGTAATTTCACTAGCTCATAGTTTTTTCCGTTTCTTGACGGTTAAGTTCATCGTTTTACTAATATTTGTCATCTGCTAGGTGATCATTTAACTTGATTGCAACATTTGCAACCAACAGAAACAAAAATTTGTATGGATTTGACAGTTACGTAGTTTATGAGCATAGTTACTAAGAGGACTACATAAGGAGATATTCAAATTAAGAATGTTTAAAGTAGACAACCCTGCCAACTCTACTTGTTTATTCAGTTGTATTTTTATTGGATGTTGTACCTATTTGGTAGCTTAATTGGTATTGTCGTTCTGCTGGGTATTCCAAATCGTGCCGTGGACTGCAACCGAGAATGGGTGGGATTATAGGGATTTGGGTGGTTTGACCGCCATCAAATGCTCAGGCATTTTGATCCATAAAGGTACGGTAACCGTAAAAGGATCTTGTTTTATCGTAAAATGTTAATGAAGGTCATGTTATTTTCTTTTATATAAATGTAACTCATATTTTATATAAATATAACGCATATAAGAAGGTACGCGACATCATCAGTGCTTTTATTGTGAAGAAGCTTGAAGTTTTTGGGACCCTATGTCTGTTATTGTGGAAATTCTATAGACTTGTGCTTTTAGACATTTTGTATGGTGCGGAGCTATGGACGTATCATCTACGTCCATGTGCGGAGCCATTGGCTTTGTAATCAATGTGCGAAGTCCATGCAGTTACTCAGCGGTTTCTAGGTACGTGGTTGGGTTATATTGGGAATATACCTGAACAAAACCTATTAACTAGAGAACATCATAAGTATAAGCAGTAGTTCTAGCTTACACTCATAATATGAACTATTTAACTTTTGGCTATGAATTAACAATAAGTTCTCTTCGTGTATAGGCAAGTGATTAGCCCTAGTAGAAGAATTTTGAAGAAATCCGTAGTCTTCAAATTTGGCTTAACGACGGATGTCTTACGACACCAACAGCATCAGTTATGAACAAATAGTCAAGCTACACTATGAGCGCTACGTGTATCATCATTATTATAGGCTGTCTAATATTGATGCAGAATAAAATATTGATTAGCACTCATCCGAGTCGCTTGGAAATTGTAATTTAATTATACAAAACTCAATTTATGCCTTCTTTTGATTACATCAGCAAATATTCCACATAAAATACAAAGATCCTAATAAAATAGAATTTTACCCAAAAAATATCATTGTAAATATTTATTAAACTTTTTTCGCCAAAATACTGGAACAATGCTGTGGAATAGTTGCTGAGGGACAAGCGGTCCGTGAAATCGAGCTTGGACCTCGCGTTCGGTGATCCGGACACTAGCTAGTGATGTACCTACTTTATCTATTTTATCGACAATCGATAACATTTACATAGTAGTTTCATTTATTAGCATTTTTTTCCATATATTTTATGGTTTAATTTATTAGCTGCGAGATAAAACCCGAAACGAGAAGATCCGCAGGAGAACTAAAGTGACCGATATAGCTCTTACAATTAGCAAGTTGAAATGGCAATGGGCAGGCCGCATTGTTCGTAGAACTGACAACCGATGGGGAAGAAAGGTTCACGGGTGGCGACCACGACACCGGAAGACGCAGCGTAGGCTGGCTGGCCTACGCTGCGTCTTCCGGTTTCCGGTTTCCCCCACTCGGTGGTGAAAACCGCGAGGAGCCAATGGATGCAGGAGGCGAGCAGCCGCTCAAAGTGATGCTCTGTGAGGGAGGCCTAATGTTCAGCAGTGAACGTCTTCAGGCTGTTGATGATGACGATTTATTAACGATTAGTGACAGGGTAAAAAAAAAACAAAAAAAATACTTCCATGAGTTCTATTTTGTACCTACATCTCAACCTTCTGTATTTTTTATATTTACGTATACATTAAACTATGGAAAATTACGTGAAATGCCATATATTTTGTAATATTTCGAATGATACAGCGAACAAATAATAGTTCCCCGTTTGATGTCCTCTCTCGTACTCTAAATTATTTCTGTTCTACAGGATCTATAGCAATCAGAGGTGAGCAATAGTATTAAGCAATGTAAATCGTATCCTTTCGATATTTTCGTGATACTTTCCCTATAATTATGCTGTACAAGGTTTGCGCGTTCAGCCAGTATTATGTTTGTAATAGCTTTGTCCGGTGAGCCCGATAATAATATGCACGTTTCACATCACTACCTTCCGGCCGATCGACAATATTGTGCCATTGTACCCATGGATGTGTGGACAACGGAAGCGCGGAAAACTGTTGACGACTTTGTCCACTTTTACAAACATTTCCAATGATTTTGTGTCCTATTTTGCGTAGTTTCAAAACCATTCTATATATTATATGGCTTAATTTTATTTTATCGCTCAGTTTTTGGGAGGAATAGTAAAATATTTCACACCATTACCATAAAAAAACTCCGAGGCGGTGATGATGTAGAAGGAGGCCGCGCAGTGGGTCAGGGAGGACGATGCCAACTCTGACCCGCTCCGGCGCAGATGAACCGGAAAATGGAGGAGGCGTTTCGCACGCCTTCTCCCATCATCCGTAAGGTCCGGGGTCGGTGGTGGATAGTCGGGGGACTCTCCGCTGCACCTACACGGCCCCACACGTCTGGTGGGTAACCGAGGTGAAAAGTTACCCACCCACTAGCTTATAGTCCCGAAAGGGCCTACCGCCGGGGTGGGATGGTGAATGGTGCGACCCTATCTCGCCCCATCCCAGCGGTCGACGGATAATGGGGGGTTTTAGTGAGTTTGAGTCCCACATACACGCCATCACCCCCGTGGTAGCAGGGAAGTGTGAGGGCATTTCCCCCCTCAAAAAGGTAGGTATTTGTTACATTCACAATGTGCTAGAGCCACCCTGATAACATTTCATGATACTTGTAAAGCTGCTGTGTCGAACTAGCGTGATTTAGATCCGTGGCGATTCGCGACTCAGTGTTGGCGCGCTTTGATGATTCGCACCTCAGTGTGTAGCACCAGCGTAACTTACGCCATGGCGTCGTCGCCATCTACGTAGCCATGGCTACCTCTGGCTACCTTCGGCTGCTAAGTGGAGTAGCCAGTGGCTAATCTTCCTGTATCAAGACTCATTTTTTCCATAAAACACGTGTGCGCTGTGCGGCCGTCTTGGCGATCGGTTGGACACAGAGTGAATGAGACGCAGCTTGCTCAAGTACATTTGATTGACGACGTCGCCAGAGTTTCAGGTGTCCAGTCTCCACAAAGTGATTCGTTGGTTGTGGCTACGCTTCCAAATTGGCAACGTTGCCAAACCGTTGCCAAGTGAGTTAACTGCCATACATTTCAAAATGAATTCTTTGGATACGTAGCCGGCGACGTCGCCATGGCATCTCGGTGAGTTAAGGCTCTAAGGCACTCGTAAATATTAATCCAAACTATACAATATACTATAGGACTATGTCTAACCATTCTAGGTATCCATTTCTAAGTAAATACCTAACAAGGTATCCGAAACTACACTAATTATTCTTCAACTGTCAGTTATTCCACTAACGACCTCCAATTAGTTACAGCGTCCAACTACATAGTTACAGCGATGACTAGCACAAAGAAACATAGTTTCTATGGCTTACGAAATAATTGCACGTTGAATTAAGAAAGTGAACATGTTTGGCGTCGATGCTTTGTTATTGTTTTGAATTTAATTGAACATTGACTGGCCTGTTAGCTGAGTTGGTATAATAGATCTGCCTTTTGAACTATAGGTTGTGGGTTCGATCCCCACCCGGGACAAACATTTGTGTGATGAACATAGGTGTTTGATCTGCGCCTGGGTGTTATATTGTATTCTATGTATGTATTTACAAACAAGAGTTTTCAGCTTTCCCAACTTAACATTAGACCGCCCATATACGTTCAGTTTTATTTATTAATCTTTGCAATTGATCAATTTTATTGATCGTGTAGTCAGTATTGGTCAATGTTTTTCGGTTTACAGTATGGAGAAAACATTGACGGAAGTGGTCTCGTCAATTTTATTGATCAATAAAATTGAACGTGTATGGGGGCGTTAGAGATGCCTTCAGAAAAATCACTACTATAAATAATGTTTGTGTATAGAAACCATAGTTGGATCAATCAATTCTAGATTTAGAAAAACGATGTTTAAAAAAAACACACACACACACACACACACATCATCAGCCAGAAGACGTCCACTGCTGAACATAGGCCTCTCCATTAGGCATGGATCAAATCACATGGAGCAGGTGAAAAATCATATGATTTTATTTTTCATAATTCACTCTGCTACTTTTTGTCAGACACTCTGCTACAAATCACAGTTTGATAATCACACTGACCATGGCTTCAGATTTCCTAATACGGGAGTAGCATAAGCGGTGAATATCAAAACATAACTTTATTTATGCTCCAGTAAAAAAACTGAGACCTAATGAGTAAAATTTTATTAACATTGTTGTGTAGCGGTGAACTTTGATCTTGTTTAACTTAAGAGATTACTTGTAATCAGGCATATGAAAAATCACAGGTGAAATCACAGTCACTAAAATAAATCATATGATGATCTGCCAATGATTTTAAAGTAGCAATCATTTCCATGCCTACTCCCCATAAAACGCTGCTTTGGATGCTTATCATAGGTGGGGATTTGCCATAACCACTACACTTAGCAGGCGGCTTAGTGATCGCTATAAAACAGCTTTGCCGTAAATTACCATGATTAGTATTTTTTTTGTTGTTATATCAGAATCAATTGATTGACTTTAAATAAAGGCAGTTTGAAGCACAAACGGTATTGACTTTGGAACATCGGATTGCAACAGATATTAAAAACCGACCAAGTGCGTGTCGGACTCGCGCACGAAGGGTTCCGTAACATTATCTATAAACCCCCCCCATGCTTTTTTGTATTTCTTGTTATAGCGGCAACAGAAATAAGTACATCATCTGTGAAAATTTCAAACTATCACAGTTCATGAGATACAGCCTGGTGACAGACGGACAGACAGACAGATAGACGGACGGACAGGAGAGCCTTAGTAAGAGTCCGTTTTAGAAATTGACTATAAATCCAGTTGACCAATACAACTTCCCCTCGTACGAAAATTAGTGGTGTGTTTCAACCACTAATTTCTAATAAATAATATGAATTTCTTATAAATCACGGTAACCCGTTGATGTCTTTTGTTCCATCCTGCTCTGTTCTTTGTAATTTCGTATGACTTTGTCTCGTTTTGTTACCTCGTCCCCTGCCCGCGCAGGTGAGTCGTGTTTGTACGAGAAATTATGTTCACGAGCTATCAACGGGCTTTATATTTATAATCTTTGGTTTTAGCCTTTGGGTACGGTGAAAAAACCTACCTTAAATGTGAAAATAATTTAAATATGTACTTATAAAATGCTAAAAGCATCACCCCTTTCTACTTCCCTCACACAAAACAAGGAGCTGAGTTATAAAACTGACGTATCTTAATAAAAAAGTTAGGGACAGGTCTCACACAGAAGTACAATTTCACTCACGTTCGACCATAAAAAGTCTACAAAAAGTGCCACTTGCAACCCTTCTTACCGGCCCCATAAAGCTAAATGCACACGAGAAATATGGCCCGTTCTTGGCCCCATTTGGTTCACATTGAAACATACGGCTGAGTGAGAAAAAGGTCTATCTCATTTTAGGACCAAGAAAATAATTGTCTTTAACTGTTTTTTTATTTTATCATTGTTTTAGGTAAATTCTGTGGAAAAATTAAAGTAGAAAGTTTTTAGTTACATTTGCCACAAAGTGAATTCGTCACCAAAAACAAGTTCGACTGCGTGTCTCGTGTGACGTTCAAACCAAGTTCAAACCCACTCACCCTGATTCGAACTCCACGTGATAATATTCTTACTTTTTTAATGCTAAAATGAGCATACGTTTGACAAAAACTTACCTGATGGTAAGTGACGAAGTTGTCTAAGGTGGAGCACGTTTTCCCATGAGATGCCCATTCACTCTTGACTTGAAAAGACCCAGGTTATACCCAAGAAGAAACACTGTTGCTGGAAGAGCATTCCATTCCTTGACCGTTCGGACTATGAATGACTCAGCAAAATGCTCAGTGCGGACTTGTGGTACACTAACGACGTAAGGATGTGAAGAATCACCAAGCCTTGTAGTTCTAGGATGAAAAGGGGATGACGGAATGAGCTGATGAAG
This sequence comes from Ennomos quercinarius, assembly GCA_910589525.2. Classification (NCBI taxonomy): domain Eukaryota; kingdom Metazoa; phylum Arthropoda; class Insecta; order Lepidoptera; family Geometridae; genus Ennomos; species Ennomos quercinarius. The sequence goes on from OU342496.1 coordinate 1,885,976, forward strand.
GGCATGCGCACACTGTCCAAAACGTAACCGATAAAAGACCGACAGACCGGCGACCTTGCGTCTGTAAAAATCTTCTTTCTTTGAAGTTATGTGCAGAATTTGCCCTCCACCTTACAATGGTGAAAGAAATCATCATATTCAAGCATCCACTACTGCGTCATCCACTAACCCGCGCATGGCCATTGTGGTGGTACCGACTCCTTGTGAGAGACGCCCTGTTCCCCAGAATTAGGAACTTATGGGTGATATCATAGTCCCATACAAACAACACATGAAAAAAAAAGTAAACCTTTGAACCTTTAATATTTTCTTTATTAATCACCATTTCAACAACAACAATAGGTACACATCATTTGAGGATTGTGAGCTATGGGGAGGGACAATACCCTGAGAATAATGCCAGACCATGCTAGTCTCTAAATACCTAAGTAGTTTTTGTTTCCCGATAAGTACAATCTGGAGCTCTTCAAGTCGCGAGTGAATCTTCTAGGCAAGCATGTACTGGGTGGCGCAAAAGTAAAGACCCTATTTGGTTCAGCTATAACATTTTTTCTAAATAGAAAACTAGATTTAGGTTATTTTAAATGTATATTTGTGCCATTAAATTTCGTACCATTAGGATTTAAAGATGATGTCTTTTAAATGGTGACCTCCAGAGTTGATACACATTTGAGCCCTATTTATGACATTTTGCATAACTTGCCGTAACACTTCCTGCGATATGTTCGTTATTTCTTGACGAATGTTTTCTTTTAGAGCTGCGAGAGTCTGTGGCTTGTTCACATACACCCGAGATTTCAAAAAACCCCAAAGAAAGAAGTCTGGACTGGTCAGATCGGGTGATCTTGCAGGCCAAGGCAAATCGCCAAAACGAGAGATAACTCGGCTTGGAAAAGCGTCCCTCACTAAGTCCATAGTGTCGCGCGCTGTGTGTGCCGTAGCGCCGTCTTGTTGAAACCAGATGTGCTCCAGCCCCAATTCGTCCAAACTGGGTATCAAAAACTCACGTAACATGGTTCTGTAGCGTTCTCCAGTGACAGTTATCGCATTGCCTCCAGCGTCTTCGAAAAAATAGGGTCCGATCACTCTGTCAACACAGATGCCACACCATACAGTAACTTTTAGTGGGTGTAGAGGTGTTTCTTGAATAATGCGCGGATTATCAGTGCCCCAGAACCGAGTATTCTGCTTATTGACATGCCCTGAGAGATGGAAATGCGCTTCGTCACTCATAACCAATTTTGAAGGAAAATCATCTTGCAAAATGTCATAAATAGGGCTCAAATGTGTATCAACTCTGGAGGTCACCATTTAAAAGACATCATCTTTAAATCCTAATGGTACGAAATTTAATGGCACAAATATACATTTAAAAAAACCTAAATCTAGTTTTCTAATTTAGAAAAAATGTTATAGCTGAACCAAATAGGGTCTTTACTTTTGCGCCACCCAGTACTATCGTAGATCGCATCGTCACTTCCCATCAGGTGAGATTGCGGTCAAATGCGGGCCTAATAGTTGCAAAAAAGTAGGTATCATACAAAGAGGTACTACGTACTAGAGAAGCTATTCAAAGCACAAATAGTTGTCATTTTTTGTATAATTAAACTAAAATCCGCTACAGCGCTTTACGAGATTAAATCGTCTAACCAACGATCACAACACGCAGCGCTATTGCCATGGCACATTCGGATCATAATTTTTACTGCTATTCGCTGCTGCACGTGCAGTCGCTTTGAGAGCTGAGCATCGTATGAGCGAGAAGATGCTCATTGGCATATTTGCAGTGGTTGACAATGCAAGTTAGAGATGTCCTGTCTGGTTATACATAGAAGTCTTTGGTATCATAAAAGATAATACGGAATAGCCAAAGTACCTGGTTATTCAGCCAAAGGGTGATCATCAGAACATGTCTATCGCTGCTATTCTGTAGTTGCTATTGCCTTTCATTGCAACATAATTAATCATATTAAACAAAATAAATATTTATTATATCATGCACAATATTAAAAACGGTATATGGCATACGTATTGTGTTAACAATGTACCCGTCATTTGAGTGCAAATATAAAAATATGAAACGCATATTTTTTTTATCATGGAATTGATTTTAAAGTGTAAAACACACTTAGAAAGAAAGAAAAATAGAAAAATGATTTATTTGTAACAGAAAAAAAATTGAGATACGGCACAAAAGAGGAATAATCTGTCACAAATCGGCCCCAACTTAGCATGGTGCTAGTTCTTACGAACCAATGCTGGTCTTCCGATGGGACCGCTCAGTGAAGCCACGGAGCAGATACACAAAAGAACAAAGAAAAATAGATACAAAAAAGTAGCAATTATTAAGAATTAAATACAAAAACGAACGAATTGTAACAAACAAACCAATGAATGAAACCATTTGTTTGAGGTATATCTTTAAAGATATTTTACGACTTCTTTTACCGACTAAGCAGTCGTGGCGACATCTATAACGGTTTTTGCAGTCAGCGGTCATGTGACCATAGCTCAGTTGGCAGAGCGTCTAATCCGGCGAGTTGGAAGGCGCGGGTTCAAATCCCGCTGATTGCTAAAATTTTAAGGACTATAATATCTATATAGCGTGTTTTTCTGCTTTAAAAAAAATCTTTTCCATAAAAGTTTTTCGCAGCGATAACTAGCTATTTAACTAACAAGTGTGCATGTACCCTAAATGCCCTTAAGCTACACATTGATGACAAAGTTTTATCGAGCCAACAGTTTAGCAAAGATCGTAAAATAACTCGTATTTTTACAACGAACTTCTTTTATTGTGACGGTACAAAGGAGAATATTTTAGGGGCTGTGAAAAGTTGCACCACTGGAGTTTCACTTAGCTCGAATCAACTTTTAATGATAGTTTCTTTGGTAACTTTTCACGGCAGTTAGTTAACGACATATGAAACTATTCTTCGTATGCGATAGTTGTCTCATAAAATAGATTGAATAAATTACAACTTAGAAGGACATTAAAGTGGCTGTATAACAGTTTTTTTTATTGTTTTTGATAAAATCTTAATCTAGTTTCATACGTGAGTTTTAACTGATGTAGCCCGAAAACGTAGACAAAGGTTATGTAAAAATTTTGACAATAATTAGGTAGGTATATTAACTCAAATAGTTGCACAACTGAAAAGTTGAGTATAGAGAAACCTGAACTTTGTGACCATCTAAGTGTAACCTATATTCAAGAAAATAAAGATTTCATTCATTCATTAAAACATTTTAATACCATAATATAATTTTTTAAAATTTACGTGGTTTTTTTTCACAATTATAATGTAAATATAATATAAACTTTAATTAATGTACACCTAAACTAACAAAATCCGAATAAAAATGAAATTTCTGTTTTTTCAATGCAAGGTAACCTTAATAAATCTAAGAAACCGCTACCAGTAGGCAACGTGCACAAAATGCTGGCGGCATTTATACCCTGTTGAATATGATATATATTATAGATACCCCATATTATCATCCGGAGTATCCTGAAGTCGCTTAGTCAAAAACTGACCCTATGAGTCTCTCTCTACTCTAATTGTCATTCAAAATTTCTATTTGCTCTTTGTTTCTTTCGCACGGAAATTAAATATGTGTGCTTTGCACTCAGTTTAGGCGTATCACTTTTGAGAAACGAGTGCCTTTTTTTCCCTATTTTATTTATAAAAGGCACTGTTCTCCAGACCCTCAGTGTCCTAAATAAATTTACCGACACGCAGTTTCAACTCCAAAACACGTCTACCCAAAATTACCAGTTCTACAGTACAGTATTTCCACTTATCTTCTACTGTTAGTGAGATACAGTCACTAAGCAATTATCGGTGTGAGGACCACATTGCTAGAGATTCAATTCTCGCAGACGTGTCTTACCGTTTACATGAATATTAAAGCACGATAGTAGATAATATTACCTCTCTTTTTTATTCATCAACAGCCTGAAGACGTCAACTGTTGAACAATAGGCCTACTCCACAGAGCGCCACTTTGAGCGGCTGCTTTCCTGCATCCAACGAATTTCTACGGTGTCGTCGGTCTACTCAGTGGAAGTGCGTCCTATGTATGTGTTCTGATTGGTAGTCGCCGCTTTAGAACCTTTCCTTCAAATATGTTGGCGGTTCTGCGAGCAATGTAGCCTGCTTTTCAACTTACTAATTCTAAGAACTATTTAAACCTCATTAATAATGTACTATCTTAATTTTCTGGTATAAAAAGTATCCTATATTGACCTGGTAATAATAGCAGCTAATGGGCAAGTTTTCAGCCGTTTTAGCTTAGTCATACAAACAAACGTATTGGCAAGCCGAACATATTGCTTTTATATAGGTACTAGCTTTTGCCCGCGGCTTCGCACGCATGTATTATGTTATTTCTACGTTTAGGTAGTCTAATAATAGCTTAGTTCATGCATTTCCTCTAAGTATACCAAATCACAAAATCCACAAAAAAAAATTTCGAAGCTCAGCACGTATTAGCAGATTAGGTAGCATACGTGTAAAAATGTTGTTTAGGTTGTAGGTAGGTATGGCTTTTCACGTGTCATCAGATCACCTAGACATTGATAAAATAGTCAGTTAGAAACTGCAAATCATATGTATGTACCTACTTAGACCTACCTTATACTTAGCCGTTAGTTTTTTTAAATATACGGCAGATCTAGGCATCTAACGAATAAAAGTTCTATGGTATACCTACATACCAGTGATACGTTCGATCTTTTCCTTGTCATTTTCACTTCAACAGATTGTTCTAGTGTTTTCACCATAAAAACCGTTCAAGTCTAGATAAGAGGTTCCAGTAAATTTTGTTTAGGTAGTAGGTATACCTACTTAAGTACTTACCTATTTTTTTTTTTTTCTCTTATATTTTGGCTCCACACATAGTGTATTTAGCCAGTGTCAAGTATTGTAATTTTTCATAATGATAGAATATTTCACGTAAAGTCAAGTCTTAGTAGTCATAGTCCAGTCTAAGTCAGGTAGTCTCAGTCCAGTCTAAGTCATGCCCTAGTAAAGTGGTGGCAACTTTACTAGAAGCTTCTATGGAATTTTGGAAGCAACACGAAAAACCACGTTTCACCACATTATATCACTTGCCCACACTCATGCTCGTAATTCAGCACTTAATGCGGAAAACGCCACCGATTTTAAACATTAACACTGGAAAAAGCACGAGTTTTGAAAAATAATACAATGCAACGACGTGAACTTTTCCGCGTTCCCGCCAAAACTCCTACCTATTATTTAGGCAGTTTAGAAAAATACAAAACAAACACACATTGGTCAGTTTTTCACATCCGCACGCGTTCTCAAAGAGTATCTTTGTTGCATTCACCACATATTTTTCTTTACTTTCATAAGTTTGACTCCATACGAATTGAGTATTTAGCCAGTGTCAATAATAAGATTATATAATACTTACTTTACAGCAGGAGTATTGCATTAACCTATACGATGCGTACGTAATTAGTTTTGTTAATACTAATGAGGCTTTTTATTAAAAAAAAGAAATTGCATTTTATGTATGACCCAATAGATGGCGCCAGTTGTGGTTTTACCAAAAGCTGTCACAGTCACTGTTTCAAGCACAGACCACAGGTTAGAGAAAATGTGTCACGATACTGACTGACAACTCTAAATTCTTTCGTTTTTTTTTAGTTTCGTTGCGGGATAGCTCGGCTTTATTTTAGATCATAATATTAACGTTTTTCTATCTCACAGATCTACTGGTCTTCAATTTACTTAATAAGAATGCACCACAGACTACTTAGGAGATACTACAGGCAATGTACTCGTGGTCCACTCAACTGAATTTGACATTTCTTCGTAGATAGCCATCATCATTTTCTTATGTTTAAACTACTCTGTGGTTTGAAAGGTTTAAACTATGTACTCACTGCGCCATCTAGAAAAGAAGCGCAACTTGTTTTTTTTTTTAAATAAATCTCCTCATTAGAAATCACAAGTATTTACGTACGCCACTGTAAAAAGAGTTGACATTTATATTATGTCCGGTATTTACCACGTTGTCTCATTCCCACTGCACTTTCAACATAGTGGTGGGAGTGAGAAAATAACATGTGTACAAAGCTCTAATCAGATTCACTTTTGCAAAGAATGTTCCATTTTTAAGGTTCCGTAACAGTTTTAAAATAAAGGAACCCTTATAGGTAACTGTACTTACCTAATAATATTAATAATATGACTGTTAACGGCATATATATCTGTTTGGTTTTTTAAATTATTGTCAATTGCTGTGCATTTGTATTATTTGGAAGTTAAATAAATAAAGCTATACGGAAGGTGGCGCGACCGAGGTGCTTGTGAGGGTGCGGGGCAGTGAAAGGGGTATGCGGGGGGCGAGGAGCGCGGCTCACGCCCGGCCGCCGCACGATGACGTGCGAGTAGTCGAATGCGTTATTGTGCTGCGTCAACCCGAACAACCTCTCGCTCGCGACACAATCGGTTTATTTGTTCTTATTTTCCGTGTGTTTTATTTGGACCGCCTTCAGCTGGTCCTCCGACCCGAATCTGAATCGGAAACTGCTGCTTAATACCTATGTTTACGACGCCACCGACGCGAAAAATGGTGAGCACACGGAGCGCTGCCCGGTACAATAAGGAACTTCATGGAGAAACGTCTGCGGGTGCTGATGCTGTTGTGTCGAATACTTCCAAGCCACCGAACACTGGAAGTATCTGTGGTGAACAAGTGAAACACAAAAAGGACTTAAAATTACTCGATAAACCTAGTGAAAAAGTGAAATTATGTTCCGACCAAGACCTACCCTCCAAGTCAGAAAAAATATCAAAGTCGAAGTCTCGAACGAAGTCCTCCTCGTCATCAGTGTTGGCTAGAAGAAAAAAGCTGGAATTAGAAGCAGCACAAGCTAAAGCACGCATACAAATGGAAATTATCGACAAGAAGTTGGCGGCCGATTTGGCCGAGCTAGAAAACGAAGAATACAGTTCACAATCGGAAGGACAAGAAGATCACACTAACGTCGAAGTGGAGAAGTGGCTAGAGCGTAGTCATCAAGAACTGGAGGCACAGGCTGTCCCGCCACAGGATAGAAAATCGGGCGACCTTGACCCTCCGCCGCCGCCGCGCACAGCTGACCGCGACGGCACTGATGGAACAGTTCAGATGCTGGCTAGCGCACTCAAGGACCTGGCTGCTGCAACCACTGCTAATGGTTCAAACTCTAAATTATTGAGCCGTTTATGTGCACCGAAAGACCTACCTGGTTTTGGCGGTGACCCGATGGAATGGCTGCAGTTTAAGCAGGCATACGAAGACTCTTCAAAAGTGTGCAACTTCAGTGATCAGGAAAACCTGTGGAGGTTACGTAAATGTTTGTACGGTGCAGCAAAGAACGCTGTAACAGCCCTGTTGATCAGCGCTACGTCACCGGATGCTGTGATGTCCACTCTGGAGCTGCAATTTGGAAACCCAGATATTATCATATCCAGAATTATGTTTGACATAAACAAGCTTCAGCCTATGTGTCAGGAATATCACAAAGACATAGTTACATTCGCCGTGAAAGTAAAAAATTACGTTGCCGCCGTGCGCGCTGTCGGCCAAGATGAGTACCTGAAAGGAACAAACGTGTTATCAGTTATCCTGTCTAAGCTGCCTACCGTATTGATCTCGAAGTGGACAGACTACAGTTACCCGCTCATCAGCTGTGGCGATAAGCCTAAACTTATAATTTTATCTGAGTTTTTGAACGACGAGGCTATAAAAATATCGAAAACATCAGTGAATTTAACGTATAATGCAAGTGACTATAAACGTAAACAAAGTGACTTTTTTACAAACAAAACTCAAACAGTGCTAGTGCAGAACGATTTAAATGAAGAAAAGTGCCGGTATTGTCGTGTAGGCCAACATAAAATAACAAACTGCAAAAAGTTTAAAAAATCGTTACGTAAGGACAGATGGCAGTTTATAAAACGTTTCGGTTTGTGCTACAAGTGTTTGGTTTCTCATCATAAGCGTGACGACTGTTCTGCACCCGTTTGTGACAAAGACAATTGTGGACAATCTCACCATCAGCTCTTGCATTACGAGACTAAGCGTAATGATGAACAGTGTCAACAAAATAGTGTTGTGACGTCAGACTCTGTACCGCGCAGTGAAACTGTGACGCATATAAATCAGAACATTAACGGTAATAAAGTGCTGCTAAAAACCGTACCGATAAAAGTGCATGGACCGAATGGTATTGTGAATACTGTGGCTTTATTGGACGATGGTTCTACGGTTTCTATAGTTAGTGACACTTTGATGGCAAAGATAGGTATGCGTGGACGTAAACAAACTTTAAAAGTGCGCGGTGCGTGGGACAATAGTGAACTGGTATGTGACAGTGAGATTGTGGACTTAAAAGTGTCAAACTTGGACGGTACATTGTTTACAATGCAAGCGCGTAGTACAAAAGGACTTAATTTACCTACGCAATTTATATCGCTTGATAAATTAAAGTGCAGTGAAGTTATAAACAACATAAAAAACCGGTTATGTGATGGACATTGTAAGCCTGAAATATTAATAGGGCAGGACAATTATGACTTACTGTTACCACTGGAAGTCGCTCGTGGCCACCATGATGGGCCATATGTGACTTGTACTCCGTTGGGCTGGTGCGTGCACGGACCTACCTCAGTGGGCGTGTCCAGCCGCCACTCCGCTCTATTTCTAAAACAAGAAGTTGATGAGGTCCAAATGGAAAATCACCGCATGATGGGTGATCTGCATGAAGAAGTCCGCCGCTCGTTCTCCTTAGAAGCACTGGGCATTACGGGCAAACCTCGTCAAAACTGTAATGATGTACGGGCGATCGAGCATCTTGAACAAACGGCTGCTCTGAAGGACGGCAGGTGGTACATCGGGCTGCCATGGAAGGAAGAAGATTTTAAGATGCCTGAGTCATATACTGCTGCAAGAAATAGATTAAATGGAGTAGAAAGAAAATTAAAAGCAAATGAGGGCTACGCCGAAAGATATAAAGAAAGAATAGAACACCTGCTACTAAACGACTATGCCCAAGAAGTCCATGACGTCCAGGATACGGCAAACACCTGGTACTTACCTCATTTCGGCGTGGACAACCCGAATAAAAAGAAGCTGCGATTAATTTTTGACGCAGCAGCGAAGAGTCATGGTCGGGCCTTGAATGATTACCTGTTAACCGGCCCTGACCTACTCGTCTCACTCTACGGCATTATGTTGAGATTCCGTGAGAACAGAGTGGCTGTGACCGGTGACATCCGTGACATGTTCCTGAGAATTAAAATACAGCCAGAAGATCAAAACGCACTACGCTTCCTGTGGCGAGATACCCCCGAAGAACCTATAAAGACATATGCAATGACGTCACTTATATTTGGAGCCAATTGTTCGCCGTTTATTGCACAGTTTATAAAAAACAAGAATGCTCAATTATTTGAATCCACGAAGCCGGAAGCGTTCAATTCAATATGTAAACAGCACTACGTAGATGACTACATAGACAGCGTAGAAGACGAGTCAACAGCTGTTCAATTGACAAAAGAAATAATAGAAATACACAAGCACGGCGGGTTCGAGATAAGAAACTGGACTAGCAACAGTCAACTTGTGATGGATAACTTACCAAAAGACACCTTATGCCCCAGCGCTGTAAAGTTCAAAGTCGACCAACACGATACTGGAGAACGAATACTTGGTTTGATATGGTACACAAAAGAAGATGAGTTGGGATTTGACGTATCATTTAAGAGAATCCCTCAAAACATAATTAATGGTGCAAAACGCCCCACGAAAAGGGAGATACTGCGACTTGTTATGTCTATTTTTGATGTATTCGGCGTGCTGTCCCCAATTACAATTAAAGCAAAAATTTTATTGCAACAAATGTGGAAAATGGACTTGGATTGGGACGACGAGGTACCAGACAGCATTAATGAGAAGTGGTTAAACTGGATGAAACTGATAAAAGATATCGAGCACATTCGATTACCTCGCTGCTATTATTATAGTGCAAAAAAGAGCGGGACGAAGTACGATAATGCACAGAATGCACTGGATAGCGAGACGCGGCAGGCTGCCGAGCCTCAACTTACCTATGATGACTCATGCGCGGGCCCCGCCTGCACCGCCGCTGGCGCCGCCCCACGCTATACAAACCTACAACTGCATATATTCACCGACTCGTCGACCCTAGCGATGAGCTGCGTTGCATTCTGGAGATGGGAAAATAACGACGCGCAAATACAAGTAGCATTTATATCCAGCAAATGCAGAGTGGCGCCATTGAAACACACTTCGGTACCACGACTGGAACTGCAGGCCGCGTTACTCGCTGCTCGGCTTGCAGACACTATAACAAAAGAACATAAAATGGTACCACAAGAAAGGTATTTTTGGTGTGACTCATCTACGGTGTTGTACTGGATCAGAAATAATGCGCGTGATTATAAAGCCTTCGTAGCGCACAGACTTGGAGAAATCGATGAGTTATCCCGAATTAATGAATGGCACTACGTACCTACTAAGATGAACGTCGCCGACATCGCCACCAGGGACACCTGTGATATAAATATGCTGCAAAACGAATGGTTACACGGCCCTGAGTTTTTATATAAGAAAAAAGAATTATGGCCTAAAGACATGCAACTAGAAGTAAACATTGATGTCCTGGAACGAATATGCCTTGTGTCCGAAGTTCACTTACCTGCTGTACCGGAACCTGAAAGGTTTTCTTCATGGCTGCGACTCCTAAGAACAACATGTGTCATGCTATCATTTATTGACAAATGTAAAAAACTTACCGGAGAAATAGATGGTGACATGATGAGAAGAGCGGAGCGCCTGTTGATCATTTACTCGCAGAGTCAGTCATTCGCCGAAGACCTGGAACATCTGAAACATAAAAAAACATTAGAAAGGAAAAGTAGACTACTTACCTTAACTCCTGTGATTGATGAGTACGGAGTTCTTCGCGTTGGAGGCCGCATTGACCTGGCACCTGGAATACCTGCTGAAACAAAAAATCCCGTGATACTTGATGGTCGTAACTACGTCGCGAGATTGATAGTGCAGCACCACCACGTGAAGGCCGCCCACGGAAGTCAGGAAACGCTCGTCAATAACCTGAAACAAAAATATTGGATTATACGTTTGAGACCAACAATAAAACATGTGACGGCAAAATGTATGTTTTGTAGAATAAGAAAAGCTCAGCCAGAACCACCCAGAATGGGAAACTTACCCGAGTCCAGGATGGCTCACCATGAACGGCCATTCACCTTTTGTGGAGTGGATCTCTTCGGTCCCATGGAGGTGTCAGTATGCAGGCGGCGTGAAAAAAGATATGGCGTATTATTTACATGCCTAACTGTAAGAGCCATACATATTGAAACAGTTACAAAACTTACCTCAGATGCACTGATTATGGCTTTACGTCGCATGGCCGCCAGGCGAGGTTGGCCCACTCATTTGTACTCGGACAATGGAACGAACATGAGAGGAGCTGATAATGAGCTAAGAAAGTCGATCAGCGAACTGGATGATGAGACGCTAAAAAGAGAAGCATCATACCACGGCACGACATGGACGTTCTCACCTCCCGCCAGCCCTCACTGGGGAGGGGCGTGGGAACGATTAATCCGCTGTGTGAAAAACTCACTGAACGTGGTCTTGAAGGAGCGAGCACCACGGGATGAGGTCTTGAGTACCCTGCTCGCCGAAGTGGAGCATATGGTGAATAGTCGTCCACTGACACACGTGAGCGTCGAGCCACATTCAGATGAGTCATTGACCCCTAATCACTTCCTGTTGGGATCTTCTTCTAATATGCCTACTCTCGGAGTTTACGACGAAAGTGACACATACCTACGTAAACAGTGGCGGATTTCTCAAAGATTGACGGATCTATTTTGGAGACGCTGGGTCAAAGAAGTTCTGCCAGACATGCGGCCCAGAACTAAGTGGCAACTCGAACAAAGGCCCTTGCAAGTGGGAGACCTTGTGCTGATCGTGGATCCTGATTCACCCCGTAATGTATGGCCACGAGGTCGTGTGCAGCGCGTGATGCCAGGCAAAGATGGGCGCATCCGAGTTGCCGAAGTAAAAACCAAGACCGGTTTATTACGACGATCAGCTGCGCGCATTGCGCGTATCCCGACGGATGATGAGTGCTGACGCACTGGGGTGGGGGATGTTAACGGCATATATATCTGTTTGGTTTTTTAAATTATTGTCAATTGCTGTGCATTTGTATTATTTGGAAGTTAAATAAATAAAGCTATACGGAAGGTGGCGCGACCGAGGTGCTTGTGAGGGTGCGGGGCAGTGAAAGGGGTATGCGGGGGGCGAGGAGCGCGGCTCACGCCCGGCCGCCGCACGATGACGTGCGAGTAGTCGAATGCGTTATTGTGCTGCGTCAACCCGAACAACCTCTCGCTCGCGACACAATCGGTTTATTTGTTCTTATTTTCCGTGTGTTTTATTTGGACCGCCTTCAATGACATTGATAATACTGTTTTTTTATTATTTGTTTTTATATTGTATACATTAAATGACTTTTTTTTAAAATATTTTATTTGTAACGCCTTTGTACTGTTATGTTACAAACTGTGAAATAAATTGAATTTGAATTTGAATATGAATTTTAGGTAAGATCACTTTGTTGTCCGTCTGTTTGTCTTTCTAAATATCTGTCGAGACTATTACTTATTTTAGGAATAACGGAAAGAATTAAGCTGAAATTGATATCTATGATCAATTAATTCAAATACGGCTATTATCATCATCATCATCATCATAATCATCATCATCATAATCATCATCATCAACAACAACGTCCTGAAGACGTCCACTTTCAAAGACCTTTCTTCTTCTTGCCAAATTCTAATAAACTTTACAACTTGTCCGTAGAGCCAAGCAATTACCACCAAAAAAGAAAAAAGAAGTTTAAATTCTGATTGCATAAATTATACACCCAAAGATATAACTAACCTTCTCGGAGCAACCGAGTAACCAATAATTTTTACTCTAACCTGTGGTTTGTCCCAAATAGAATATAACTGCTTAGTTTGTTCATTGAAAAGCCCACAGACCTAAAATATTTTAACTATTAAAACTCATTTAGGTACTTACGTGAAAGAAGGAGAAGAAATCAAAATCGAACGATACACGGCCATGTTGCTAATTCGAGGATCTTACCATAAAGTATAATTATACTTACCTATATCTAAGTACCCTTAGAGTATAGACTAAAAGCATAGAGAGAACTTCATTATCTGTCAAGCGTACCACTTTTTTGGACACTTTTTATAAGAAATGGACACTTTGATGTGAATGAGTCTGTCAGATTTGTATAGAAAAACCTTAGAGTATAGACTAAAAGCAAAGAGGGATCATCAAAACGATAGTATATTTGTACTGCTCACACGTATCGCTACGTCAGTGGCTAAGGAAAGAAACAAACATATAGTAATTAGCTACACTTGCGAAATTTCACCGTACCATTTTTTCGACTCGAGTCAACTGTTTTTTCTGTTTGACTTTTCGCAAGCGTAGCTAATTACTTTATGTTTGTTTCTTTCCTTCGCCACTGACGTAGCGATACGTGTGAGGAGTACAAATATAATATCGTTTTGATGGATATCTCTATGCTTTTAGTCTATACTCTAAGTAAGTACCCTTTTAAAACATTTTTCATAAAATATTTCGTATCATTGGCTAAGTACAAATGTCGTCTAATGCCAAAATAAAAAAAAACATCTACTTTACTCACACTATTAATATTTGTTGGTATATGTATCTATTTAACTTCTAAAATGCTAAACAAACATGTAAAAATATAAATAGGAAACCTATAAAATGTTTTGATTCTCTTAGAGTAGCGATACTAATATTACTCTTTGATCATATCCATTCACAGAGTCTTTTTCTTTAATCTTTGCCTCCAGATAAACATGTGGCACAGAGTGTAGTCGATTGTTTTTTTTTCTAATCTGTGACAATATGTGGTAACTTACAACCACAGCTTACAACTTACCGTTATGGCGGAAACAGTAGCCAACTTAAAAAAAAACTTACCTAAAACCTTTACCTAAAAACCTAACTTAGTAACGTACCTAAAACCTTCCCATTCATTCAATAACGCATTTAAAAATATTGATAGACAGAGAAGAGTTAGTTGTATGAAACGTGCGCTACACTTATACGTGTAGCGCACGTTTCATACAACTAACTCTTTTCTCTATGGGAGTCCCATTTCTTCAGCGTAAGCGGTTATTTTCTCTATGCTTACTATAAGTAACCAAAAAAAAAACCATGAAGCGGCCATGTTGTTTAAAACTCCGATTCGTTCCGTAATGAAATCTTAATAATTGTCATCAAATTTTTTTAAAGATATTTCAATTTTAATATATCCTATGTTAAGCGCCGGTTATTTCTAAGCATATTAGTAAAAACCGCATGAAAATCCATTCAGTATTTTAGGAGTTCAGTCATAACAAACAAACAAACAAACAAACAAACAAACAGACAAAGTGTTTAAAAAGCTTAACGTGATCAGCGGCTAATTTTAAGCCAACCTGTGTAATTTTTTTGTTGATATCTTGCAATTACAGACTTTTTTATCTCTACAGTTTTATTATATGTATAGATTAGTAGGTATAGGAATTTGTAATGTCAGCATAGGTAAACCTACATCCTTAAACAAAATGGAGCACTAATGTTATATCCAAAAAAATTCGTTCCCCCATCGCCTTTTTCAATCTGTAGCTACATCCAACTTAAAGAAAAGACAAGTCCTGAATCCACCTTCTTTATATTCAAAAGGTTTTACAAATAGAATCTGTATTTTCCGCCGCATCTTACGACGTAATAACTACATATGAAGGACAGACAGCGAGATGATTTCCCAGGGGAGGTCGGGCGATGTCTTTGCTGCTCAGTATGTAATTACTGTGTGTAAATAACATAAATTGTTTTAGGTTGGCCAGATTGACCCTTTGCGGCTGTTTGGGGTTCAGATGGCGTTTGATGCTGAAATGTAGCAGCTCCTTTGATGATTTAGGAGGTTTATTGATGATTTTAATATGAATTAGTTTTCGTTGAGCTACAAGATGGGGCACTTCAAACGACGGGTAAAATAGAGTCATAGATGATAGAAAACGTATTTGCAGTGCCCCTTGGTGTCGCAAGTGTCTATAGGAGACGGTAACTGCTTACTATCAGGCAGGTTGTCAGCTTGTTTGTCTGTCTATGTATAAAGAAATATTTACACTTAGAATATAGCTTTTTAGGGTCCCGTATCCAAAGGGTAAAACGGACTCTATTACTAAAACTCCGCTGTCTGTCTGTCCGTCTGTCACCAGGCTATATCTCATGAACCGTGACAGTTAGACAGTTAAAATTTTCACAGATGATGTATTTCTGTTGCCGCTATAACAACCGTGATTTTTTGCTCGTTTTTATAGATACGGAACCCTTCATGCGTGAGTGCGACTCGCACTTGGCGGGTTATTTAAAGGAATCGAAAGTAAACAGGTATCTGCTAGGCAAGCGCGTTACATCCTAGACCACATCGTCACTTACCATCAGCTGAGATAGTGGTCAAGGGCAAGCCTATCAATCAATGGAAAAAACAAGGATTAAACTACACTTTATGGGTAAAGATATAAGTTCCATTCAATTTTGAGGAAAATATGTGAATATACTGTTCATCTTCCTTGGTTTGACGACAATTACACCGAGACGCGATGAGTGCAAAGTTTTCATTCATAAATTAATTATTATATGCAGTGCGTTAACGTTCCATTAGTACATGATTTTTTCTTTGATCCCACTCCATAATATTTTTTAACAAAAACGTGTTTTTACGTAACTATTTCACAAAAAAGTTTTTAGTATGGGACGCTACTTGCGTCGATACTACGGCGCCGTCACATCTTCCCGAGACACGTTAGGGCCGGCGCCGCGGCTAATTCGGCTGAGCAGCTGAAACGGCGCAAACATAGTAATCTCGGTAGCGGTTACATATTTGAACCGTTTGGTGTTGAGGCCCTGGGTCCGTGGGGACCGGGAGCTCATCGTGTTTTCCAAAGTTTATCAGAGCACCTGGTCGATGCGACGCGTGACCAAAATGCTGGCACTTATTTGCATTGCTATTCAACGAGGCAATGCTGCCAGCATGTTGGGTACGCTACCTAACGGTAGTGGGCATTTGGACTGTCTATAGGCCATCGCGGTTAGTGTACAGTCTAAATGTTCTTTGTAGTAGGTAGTGTAGCTAGTTTATTAGTTTTTATTATTGTAGTAGTTAGTTTAAAGAATAAAGACACATTGCCCGTAAAAAAAACTATTTCACATAAAGCTATTTAAATGGCAAAATAAAGACAAATAATAACGATCTGATCAATTTTGAGATTAAAAACCAGCAGCTGTATTTGCTAACGAATTTTTGCAAATTGCTTATCTCGTGATAAAATATGACATCGCTTTACAAAAGCCAGATGGTTTCTCTAACATTGCGAAGTTCTAGACAGTCTGGTGAGGCCAATGACCTCAGTGAAAATACGAGTAAAATCATCGAGCTACACAAACCTATGTTTCATAAAAGTTTAGAGTATAAAATTTCACTAAAATATAAAGGGAAAATTGTAGGAAACCAAGTAAGTGTTTAAGAGTGTAATGAATATTTTCATATTGCTTAACTTTTCTTTGCTACAAGGACTAGTTGCGCCCCGCGGTTTCGCCCGCAGATAATAAGTATCCTTTGTGTTAATCCAACGTATCAGCTCCAAATTTCAACAAAATTGGTTAAGTAGTTACGGAGATTAATGGTAACAAACATTCAGACACACACATAATCTATCGCTTTTATAAATATCATAGTATATTTATTTATTTATTTATTTCAATTACACAAAAAGCTTACAGTATAAAACCAAACGCTTCAGGGTCATATAACACCGTATATAGGGGTATAGTACGATTGAACCACCCTATTAAAAAAAAAGTTCATATAGGTACATTCCGTTGGTGCCAAAAATAATTAATAAAATACGTATTGCTTACAAAGAGGTGTACCGAAACAATCGTCGTGGTTTAACCAACCAGCAAACATATCTGGTTTATCTGATTGTGGCAAAGAATTCAATAGAAATGCATGTACCACGTGCGATTAGGGATGACCTTACCTTGACAAAACTATCGATACTTCGGTCCAAATATCACAGTAATACTATTTTCTGGTTCTGGAATAAACTATTTAAACTATTAAATGCCACGTGGTACTTAAGAACTTTCTTATTCTACTTATTATTAAAGTAATCTTGAACCAAAAGGCGATTTTTCTCGAAATGTGCTAAAATAACATGTAAGTATTTATTCGTGTAAATCTCACGACGGCTTATTCCATAAAGAATGGTTTAGTAACAGCTGAGTAAATAATGACCGCCGGTGTTTTGTTTCAAAGAACAGATAGGGTAGATCTTCTAGCAATAAGCTACGTTACAGCTTTCACAACGTGACAACAAACAGCGCAATTACACAACATATTTTTTGTGAGTCTAGTTGCAGCAATAGAATTATAAATAGTTCGCCTCAACAAGATCCGAGATTAAATAAATTATTCGGGAACTTCACTTTTTAAATTTTTATCGATAACCGATTCAGCAATACTGTTTCATCTCTACTAAAACGTGCGATGCAATGCAATGTTCGCCTTTTGATCCTACGCAGAATGCATAAGAGTCGGTCCCGGGATATTCTGATCTGGGCGCCGACTTCTTGAGCGAATCCCGTTTCAAAGGATTACAGATAGAATGTTTTATACTTTGTAAATAGGGAATACTTTTAGATTTAAAGGATAATTCTTATTCCCAAGTTAAAACTCTTATACATCAGTATTACATATTTTAGTAGGCAGTACTTTGAATATAAAGAGAATGTCTTTTTTTATAATGGTATATTTATAATTAGTATAGGTAGATGAGTATGTGACGAATTGATTTTTAATGGAGTTTTCGTAAAGTTTGTTTTTAGTTGCCTTTATTTTGATTTAGAAAGCTTACTTACTCTGCTCTTAATATTAGGACATGGTTTAATAAACATCTAAAATAAATAACCAGCCAAGTGCGAGTCGGAAGTCGAGAGTCGAGCGCAAAGGGTTCCCTACCATTATCTATAAAAATGAACAAAAAAATCACGTTGTTTTGTATGGGAGCCCCCTTAAATATTTATTTTATTCTGTTTCTGAATACTTTTTGTTATAGCGGCAACAGACGAACTATCTAACGAGAAACTGTCTAACTATCACGGTTCATGAGATACACCCTGGTGACAGACGGACAGACAGATAGACAGACAGCGGAGCCTTAGTAATAGGGTCCGGTTTGCTCTTTGGGTACGGAATCCTAAAAATCGGAGTGATATAATGTTTCCAAGTTATCATTTTCATATGTTTTTTTAATAATACAGTACATAATAAAATCAAATGGTAATTTTGTAAGGATTTCACACGATAAGCCTGGTACTAGGCAAAAACACAAGATAAGCATAAAAATCGAGATTTGCACATGATAAAAATACTTTATTCATGTTTACAATCACGCGCGCACCTTTACCCTGCATAATGTTCTAAAGTTGCCGTGCTACCATTGTTTTGAGATATATAACTGCTGCGCGGCATGAAACAGTTACCTACGCGGATTGCTGGAACCTGGAAATGGCTTCTTACAATGGTACTAAAGAAATAAATGGCAGCCCACGACTCTGAAACTGAAGCCTCGTAGCTGTGCTTCGCTCCCCGTAGCTGTGCTATGCTGATCGTAGCTGTGCTACGCTCCCCGTAGCTGTGCTAAGCTCTCTGTAGTTGTGCTACGCTGATCGTAGCTGTGCTACGCTCCCCGTATTACGAGAATCAAAATACCAATAGGAAATCATTCGTTTAATTTTTTTTGTCAACTCTGTTAGCGTAAATACGTACTGTTATATTATAGTTATAAGTATATTGAATTTTGAATGCACCAACGAAAATCCACAAAATCCTCGTTCGCCGATTAGAAATTCGTATCGTATAATAACGTCATAATTTAAAGGTTATGTTTACAAGATTAGCCAGTTATAATATAGACTCAATACTACAGGTGTATTATTAGGTGTGTTAGGTGTATTGCGAATATGTCACTAGGTAGTGACATATTCGTCAATAGGCAAAATGACCAATCTGATCCAATAAAAATAAAAACTCATTGGTTCCATATTATTTATTCTAAATGCCGTATCTAGTGTGCCACGATCTATGTACCTCTCTTATCTGCAGCACGCTATACTCTGTATTCAAGTCTTGCATCACCAAAACTTTGCGTACGCAGATGAATAAATTCTAATACAAGCAATGCTCAGAATGCTTACTCTATTTTTTATATGGTAGCCGTGGACCGATCTCTTCCAGTAGACGCCTCAAAGAGCCAGAATACGATAGAAAGAATGGACGCGAGCTACACTTGAAACTATGACATATGAAATTACTTAACTTTATCACAACCCACACACGAACTGAGACATGGTCTCTTACTGTTGGCCTCATTAGTAAGCTCAAAGTTACGCAACGAGCTATGGAGAGAGCTATGCTAGGTGTTTCCCTGCAAGATAAGCTCCGGAACGAGGAGATCCGCAGGAGAACTAAAGTGACAGATATAGCTCGTAGAATTGGCAAGTTGGAATGGCAATGGGCAGGCCACATTGCTTGTAGAACTGACAACCGATGGGGAAGAAAGGTTCTTGAGTGGCGACTACGAACCGAAAGACGCAGCGTAGGCCGGCCCCCCACTCGGTGGGCTGACGATCTGGTGAAAGCCGCGAGGAGCCGATGGAAGCAGGAGGCGAGCAGCCGCTCAAGGTGGCGTGCTCTGCTCTGGGGGAGGCCTATGTTCAGCAGTGGACGTCTTCAGGCTGTTGTTAATGATGATGTGCATATTGAACAGTTACATGGAAGAAAGAGGGTCCACGGTACTTACTGATGGTTAATATGTTTCTTTTTAAATTAAGAATCTTGATTTTTGTATCTAGTGACACAGCTTAGCTTAGACTTTTAAGTCAAAAACATGGCACTTGTAAGAACTTTACAATGCGCTCCGCCAGCTCCATTTAAAGATAACCAATCTTACCTCTCCATCTTTATACTTGGTAGTCTTGTGTCGTGACGTCATGCTACGTATGGTTATTGTTTTTAATATTTATTTAATGGTTTTGCATAAAGGTGTACATGGATAAACTTAATGCTAAATAGCATTACTGGATTATGCTGTCTACTTCTATAAGCTTCACAGCGTTTCATCAGGTGCCGGTCTACTGGGGTTTTTACTCTGTGACGGAACCACAGCAACTGAGTCGCGCTGCCTCAGGAATATTCTCTATGCACACAAAGTGCCTCTGTGACGGACAAGCGGCGAATCCCAAATCGTCAGCCAAATGCGATGTCAGATTCACACTCAGTGGTGTCTAAGTTTTTAAATATTGTATGTGGGTTTGATTTTTTGGGGGAACAATGGAATAGTGTTTCCTGTACTGTTTGAATTTGTATTATTGCCATCTAGTGCCCCTTCAGACCAGAAACTATTTATTCAGTGGCGTACACAGAGCACGAAAAAAAAACAGGCTTCGCCCCCCGAGAAGCGTCATATGTTTTAATGATATGTGGGCGGCGGACGTAACTTTTATGTATATCGGCCACACGTGCAAACTGTGACAGTTTTGCCCATAACGGAAAAATTCTAGGTCTATGGTTCTGCCTTAAAACGAGAGTTTACCAACTTTATTAACGTTTTTAGCGCCAAAGTTTTTCTACCTTTAAATGTTACCTAAAATCGATTTTTTAATGTGGCCTAGTAGACAGTAAAAAACTAAACTCGCCCGTTAAATTTATTTTAATTTTCGCAATATTTTCGTATTATAGCCGAAACCCGAAAGTGTTTTATGCAACAACTTTTGTTGCAGTTTTAATTAGACTATAATTTCAAACAAATGATTACAATAAAAAAAAAGATTTGTTAAGAAATATAAGGTGAAAACCATTATCCAGGCTGGTACCAGAGCCACGGCAATACCATTTTTAAATACCAGAACAGTCTTCTTAAAGAAGTATATATAGTTTCATATCTATCAAGTTATTTTAAAAATCGGAACTCACCAACAATATTTCGTTTGATTATGTAACAAAAAATTGCGGTCACTACCGCAAAAAGATAGGCAAAAAAAGATAGCGCCCCGAAACGTCACCTTGAACTTCATAAAACATTGCGTAAGCGAATACCGTAAACATAATAGTAGTACTAAAAACCTTCGCTTCCACTACATAACGTCAAACAAACAGAGTCTTGATCCCAAAAGTCCGGCACTGACCGTCCCCGCTAATCCCGGAAACTGTCCGCCCCGGACGGACCCCTGTCCCACGTTCACGGGATCCCGCGATCCCAGGCTCCCAGGATCCCGGCATTATATAGACAAAGCTTTATATTACACTGGCTTAATTGTCCTTCACTTGATGTAACGCAATTGTTTAGTTTGAAGAATGGACCGACCCTAACTAACAATGTACTTAATGCTAACTAGGTGTTGTGAGCGGCTGCGTTCGCATGGACTTTGAGTCTCTAATATGCTATTGTTGACGAAAAGGTGCTTTTGTCCTAATTCTATACAAATTATACTATTAGCACGGACGACTTAATATTACAGCTATAGTGTCTGTAATTTTATAGAAAAGCCTTTCTGTAACCAAACAGTACATTAAGCAAAGAACGTTGTAGTCATTGCTTCGATGATCACTACTGTAAAGCGGTATTTTTATTTTATTTTATTAATTGAGCGTTATCGTACTTTCAATGTGTCATGTGGTTCCGGTTTGCGAATAGGACCACCCCATCTCTTCCCATAGGTGCCGTAAGAGCCTGTTTAGTGAATATCCTAGAGAATGGGCAGCAGCATTCTCCTTGATACATTAAAATCTTCTGCGATCACCAAGCCGCCTGCCAAGCGTGATGACTATGGCGAATTCCCCTCCTATGATAAGCGTCCAAAGTGAAGTTTCACGTGTTTCAAGTGTCACAGGCCTCCCCCGTAAGGAGGAGGCCTGTGTTCAGCAGTGGAGGTCTTCCGGCTGTACGTTCAACAACCATAGTATAGTTTCAACCATGTTAGTAACTTTTTCGTTTTTTTTCAGGATTGGCGAGTGGAACTGCTCTGAAGCTGAGGCTGAGGTATCGAGGGCCTTAAAGTTGACGTATATCAGTTAGGAGGACCCATTATGAGATTGTTACTCGTCTCACTAGTCTATTAGAATACAAATTCGCTAAGCAACACTTCCCCGGGTGATTAGGTTTGTTAAATTCATGTCAACTTGGCACACACGAAATACTGAAAGCTCATTGGTTGCCTTTTGATCATCGGCTGTCTTCAACGTACAATACTTGACTTGACACGAGTTTAACAAACGTACGAAAAGACGTGCTACAGAGATAAGTGTGAACTTTGAAGTTGTCAAGCTTTAGTGAAGAAGGCCGTAAAACGATATAGAGATAAGATGCTTCAGGTTTAATTACTTGCCTACACAAGAAAAAAGCAGTACAAAATTCTATAGAACCTCAAAAAATTCGACAGGTAACCATGATAAACTTCACAATTTGATATCAAAATCCTTTCCTCAACAGTCTTCAAAGCGTAAAAACCATCTGGAATTCCAGTGAACACGGAAGAAAACTTCAAAGGAATCAATTATGTAATTAACCTTTACCTTTAGAAAAAATCGTGATTAGAAATCAAAAGATTATCTCTAGATAATTGTGTAACGAACCGACAAAACTCAGTTCGTGAGTTCGGGAAAATATTTTGCCCTAAATAAATTTACTGTTTCGTGATTGTTTCAAGGGTTTTCATGAACTGAAATGCAAGGCGAGTATTATTTCTATGCGAGTACATTACTTTTATGAAACTAAATAAACTCATTTTTACATGGCTTTGACAGTTAACATTACAATAATACATAGCTTGTTCTTATATTTTGGCTCCACAAATAATGTATTTAGCCAGTGTCAAGTATTATATTTTTCATCGTATTATGGAATATTTCACGTAAAGTCAAGTCTTAGTCACAGTCAGTCAGGGTAGTCATAGTCCAGTCTAAGTCAGGTAGTCATAATCCAGTCTAAGTCATGCCCTGTAAAGTGGTGGCAACTTTACTAGAGGCTTCTATGGAATTTTGAAGTAACACGAAAAACCACGTTTCACTACATTATATCACTTGCCCACACTCATGCTCGTAATTCAGCACTTAATGCGTAAAACGCCACCAATTTTTAAACATTAACACTGGAAAAAGCGTAAGTTTTGTAAAATAATACAATGCAACGACGTGAACTTTTTCGCGTTCCCGCCAAAAAAAAACGATAAAGGACTTATTCGCGCTGAGAACATGTGTTTTGTGTTCAAATCGCGAGAATTTAAGAAACACTAAGTATTACCATAAGTCATACAAGGTTAGTAGTAGCGATCACGAACGGGAAGACGCAGCGTAGACCGACCCCTCACTAGTACAAATGACGACTCGCGCAGAACCGCGTGGAGGCGATGAATGCAAGAGGCAAGGAGCCGTTCAAAGTGGCGCTCTATTGAAGAGGCCTATGTTCATCCAACTCGGCTGGGCAGCATTCGGGATGCTTCGACCTATCTTTTCGTCCGAAATACCGCAAAGCCATTCGTCATTCGTTTACATAAGAAAAAAGTATCTATTGTTGCCACTAGGTCGACCGACAATCTGGTAAACACCGCGGGGATGCAGGAAGTGAGTAGCCATTCAAAGTGGCGTTCTCTCGGGGAGGTCTATGTTCAGCAGTAGACGTCTTCAGGCTGTTGATGATGATGATGATGATGATGATGATGATGACATTACGTGCATGCAAAATTTTGTGTTAGGAGTAAGCCCAGGAGCTCGGACCTGTATTTATGTATGTCTCAATTCTCACGTGTCTCTTAATAATCTTTGGTCTGTTCTGTTGCCATTGTAAAATTCTTTTTTCCTTCTTCCGGTACACTTTTGCTTACAATGCCCTCTACCTTAATCATGTTTGATGACAATATGATCGAATACATAAAAAAATGCAAACACATCAATTAAATACCAATTTGACTTCAGCTGCGGATAAAATCTGATCAAAAACATCATTAATTACGTCCAATGAGATAACCAACCATTTAATTCGTGCATTAAATATATTTGTATGCCGCCGACAATATCGCTCGACCAATTTATATGCCGAATAATTTAACAATAGGTTTTAATGTTTAAAACAAGTGGGCGAGTTTTGAGGACAATGGCAACTTTTAATGGGCCCAGGGGGCATACACTTTTGCATTGCATTTGGACCGGATCCAACAATTTATAACACGGACATTTCTGTTTTCTGTTGTACATCACTGCTTTAATGAAAGAGTGACGTACGACATTTTATGATATTTCGAATAAGTATAAATAGAATAGAATATACATTTATTATTTACTTATTATTTATTTTCCTATTTCATTTGATTCTCGGGTCTAGCCTGGGACATTTGGGAGGCATTGGTGGGGCCGAAGCTAACACCAAGAGGCCCTTATTTATTTAATTATAAATTAGTTATTATTACTGTTGTTTGTATCACTTACATTAAATACTGATATTAATTATCAAACAGATTTTCTACTGTTTTCTAGAGTCAATTTTCCATCTATTGTTATTTTAAATTTGTAATAATTCAATTTATTATACTTATTGTACACCACCGTCTGCTCCTATTTCATCCAATTACTGTCCATCCAAAGGTTGCCTGGAAGAGATCGCTTTTAGTGACAAGGCCGCCCATTGTCATACCTACTTTAAGTCGTTATGTACATATCATTAATTAATTTTGTGGTATACAACAAAGAGTTTTTCTACTGTATTGTATTGTATTGTATAAATTACCTACCTAAAGAAATAATTAAGTAGAAATTGGCAATACTGCCAGCGTTTTTAGAGGCTATGGTTGTACAGTGGTGCTGTTTACGTTTCTTGAAGTACAAAAGTACGTAGGTCGTGGGTTAAAATGTTGAAACGAATGAAGTTTTAGGTATCAAAAAATATAATTGAGAAACCCAAGTGATTCAACATTTTTAGTTCTCGCCTGACGACTTATCTCTCTGTTTGCCTGACCACTTATCTGTCGCCGAGGACTATACAGACGGATATGTGAATACATGAAATCAGTGTTTCAACAAGCAATTTAGACCTTTATTGACCTCTGGTCATATCGGCATGTAAATTAACGTCAAGCGTTACAAAGTATTTTTGAATACAAAACAGTAATATGTGAGATTCAAAAGGTTCTTAAGTGGGCAATCATGGACCGGAAAACGCAGCTTAGGCCGGCCCTCCACTAGTAGGATGCAAGAGGTAAATAGCCGGTCAAAATGGTGCTCCATGGAAGAGGTCTATATACAGCAATGGACGTCTTCCGCTTGATGATGATACGAAGCAAATCAGTAGAAAACTGGTACTTAGCAATATTTCTTATGAGCTTTAAGGTGGAATGTTTCACTAGCGCGGCAAATTCATATTTTCTTGCGTTCTTTTGCCAATAATAGCTTAATTACTCAACGTGATTACATGAAATCTAATTTTGCGCAAATAAATAGAATGAATCAATAAATTACAATTAAAAGTATCACCTACATATCATTGGTTTAGCGACAAATGGCAATAGACTGAAAAGATAAGATGAAATTTGTTTATCGCCATTTGTCACTAAACCAATGGTATCTAGGAGATACTTTTAATCGTAATTTGTTGATACATTCTATTTCTTTACGTTAAATCAGTTTTAATGTAATCACGTTTAGTAACTAAGCTATTATTGGCAAAAGAACGCAAGAAAATTTGAATTTGCTGCGATAGTGAAACGTTCCACCTGGAATCAGTGTTTCATACATACCTACTACACAATAGTCTGGCATCACCAGGCAACTTATAATAATCTTGTACCATATCTCTGTATCACTCTGGATACATATTCCAATTTAGGTGTTAGTATTACAAGAGTAGACACTTGAGCACTGCCTTTATAGCTTGCGACCTAGGCACTAACCGTAAAATAGTGTTTATGTTTAGTGTTGCCACCATTTACGCTGTCCACACTAGGGTGCTTAAGTCGAGTTGCCAGTAAAGCAATTTTATACTTTGTTATCGTTACTGCTGCAGTTTTATGATAGATCTGAAGTAATTAAATGTTGAAGAGGTACTAATAATAGTACAGTTTTCTATGTAGGTATTCTTTAAAAAAGGTTGCTAATACCATTCTCCCAACTAAATAACGGGATTTCATGTACCTAAAGGAGTAATTTAAATTACGAGCAGGGATCAGGTTGTTCCTTCATATTCAAATTAGCTTGTTGATTATGAAAAGCAGGCAAAAGTCGTAATTGCTATGAATCATACACTTAGGTACTGTAGGCGACGGGCCTCCTTATAAAAGTTTAAAAAAAGAAAGTGTTTTCGAACGTAATATGGCTCTACAATCTGTCAATAGAATTTTTGGAGGGAATGCGGAAAAGTTCACGTCGTTGCATTGTATTATTTTTCAAAACTTGTGCTTTTTCCAGTGTTAATGTTTAAAATTGGGGGCGTTTTACGCATTAAGTGCTGAATTACGAGCATGAGTGTGGGCAAGTGATATAATGTGGTGAAACGTGGTTTATCGTGTTGCTTCCAAAATTCTATAGAAGCTTCTAGTAAAGTTGCCACCACTTTACTAGGGCATGACTTAGACGGGACCATGACTGCCTGACGAAGACTGGACTATGACTACCCAGACTGTGACTAAGACCCTTAATCACAGTCTGGGCTTCACATGAAATATTCTATAAAACGATATAAAATTACAATACTTGATACTGGCTACATACACTATACGTGGAGCCAAAATGATTAAAAAAACTGACAATAATTTAACTTCACTATTAATATCTTTGTACATTATATAAGGTTTGCTCAAATTCAAAAGCATCCTAAAATAATACGTAGGAAAAAATTACTTACATTGAATTAAGTTAAATAATTTGCCAAATAGCTAGAAACCTTAAGCAAAAAAGTACACTTTTTAAGCGTACACATCGTCCAGTATAACCAGTAACTCTTGAATGATGTTACCACTAAGTGGTTTCATAACTGGTCCCTCGCCGATCGCTGCGAGGAGCAGACCATGATGACTATAAGTCGCTAAATGTCAAAACCACAGGTAACGTACTTGATAAGCGTTATAAGCGATGGAAATGGGCTGACATAGTCTATAGCGACACCAAAGTCCCAAAAAAATTAGGTAAAAAAAGCAATGGATTTACCTGAAAAAATAGAGGAGTTGATTATCATGGGTTTGACCATTATTTCGTTCCCATAACAGTTTCCAAAACACAAAACACATCCGTTTAACACCGTTATTATATTTCACCGAAAGAGTAATGTGGCCCCAAAACGCATTAAAATGAAACGTCCTTCGGGGACGTCGCGGTTGGCCTCAGTATGATGGATCGGGGTGACGGTGAGCCAGTGAGACGGCTCAGCCTCGATACATCATGAGACTTACTGCACGGGAATAAAGTGTTTTTGTATCTTATAGACTAATGCCCATTTTCGCCAAAGATCTCTAAACTACACCCTAACTAGGAATCCCTTTGGCTAAGGGCCCCTTAGATTTGGCCCTTACCTAAATTCGTTTTCACGGCGCTGAGAGTCACTTAAATAGTAAAGTGACAGTTTATTCTTTTCTACGGTTTCCAAAAACATTGCCGATTTTCGTTATTTTATTTATACATTTGAGTTACAGTATATTATGCATCAGAAAAATGAAAACAAATACCTTTTTTGGCGTTGTGCTGGTGGAAACAGTTGCCAAATACAATTAAAAAAATTACTGGCATTTTGATAATTTAACCTGCCACTTAGGGGGCTTTTACAAAATTATTCGTAGTTGCAAGGTTTCCGTCGTCAATATTTGATGCATAGCATTAATTTCTATAGTTAGCCATTATATGAAAAATACCCTTCATTTCATCTTCTTCGATAATGACAGAATGGATTTTAAGTAATTTACCTATTCATTTAATAATCATCATTCTCCTGGTGTTCGTTTTAGCAAAAACACACAGAGACCCGATTTGAGAGCTCTAATTTGCAAATTCTGTGTAACGTAAGTCTCCTAACTAAATTGTACTCCACTAAATACATCCTGTACTTCCATAATGTCAGAACAGATTTTTAATTTCTACCTTTCCAGCAATTAAAAAAATATTAAAAGAAATTTGATTTTTAATCAAAAAGGCTTCAACATAAGTTCTAATATCTCCGGAGTTTTATATTACATCGACAAAACATTGTTACCAAAATAAAGCTCATCATTTTTCTAAACTACTACAAATTATTTCATAGTTTTAAATTAATGATCTTATTTATTTAACAATAAATGAAATTAGATCTATTTGGTCAAACCGACGGACGCGGCGAGGTCGTTACCACGCGCGCGGTACTGAGCTCGCCAAAATGTAAAAGCTTCCCCTAAATAAATTGAAATACCCTAAACTTAGGGGATCCCTTAAGCTTTAGGTGTATTCGCACACAGCTGGAACCACATGGCATCAATTCTTCATCATCTATCTCAAATTAGAGCATTCCCTGAATTATTAGAAAGAGACATTGAAAAATCCAACTGAACTCATGCACGGAAGATAAGTTTTGAGTGTCACATCTTTGCCAAGTGTCAAACTGGTTACCATTAGGCATAGGCACTCTGAATATTGCATTAAGTACAACAAAAGTTTATTTTCATTACGAACACTACATTTTCAGATAAACTACCCTCCATCCCACGTCATTCCCTCTCGCTCTACTCAATTAGAATTAGAGTAGATGTATAGTGAGGCAGATCCTGTATTTTTTCGTTACGAGTTGTAATTGCTTTTGAAAGTAGTTATGAGGCCAGATAAATTTGAATTGTGAGCGTAATTTGAACTCGCATCCATCCGTCTCTTTAGCTGGGACATGCTTTTTTGGTACCGTGACAAGCGATACAATTTTCAAAATCCTTCATCTTTTGCAAAGCATCTAATGGGGCTTGGGGGTATTACTGTTGCAAAGCTATGGATTATGGCTTGGTTTTTTACTTTTAATTATGGTCATCGAGTAAAAAGTTTTTTATTTATCAAACGATCTAGTAAATTAATAAGAACGTCTTATTGGTTTTGGAATAAACATGAACCTAACTTTATTTTAAGGATGTATATTTCCTACATTATTCTTCTTATATTTATATTGCAAGCAATAAGCAATATATTAAATTTACTTTTTGGTTTAACGACATTTCCTATTCATATAACTCTTAGGTAGCTTTAGTGACTATTTTTTCCAACTACCCTCTACCTATATGCTGTTGTCCACATTATTTACGCGGGACCTAATCTTATTCTGGACTTAATTTTATCGCCCTTAAATTGTAACAAAATATGTTAATTCGGTAATTATAGGCTGGACAGCCAGCCGAAAGGGTTCAGTGGACGGTATTGTTATCTTTACATACTTTAAATTGTTCTATATGTATTAATAACGGACAAAAACCTCTTGATTCTGTTAAAAATACAATGAAGTGTCGTATACATAATGGAGGGTTATGATTTTGACCAGTATGTATGTATAATTGTAAGGTGGACTACGCGCAATAACTAGGGTTCATGGTCTACCCAGATGGACTGAGGTAGACCACGGGCAAGAAAAGTGCCCATGATCCACCCAGGTGAGCTGAGGTAGACCACGGGCAAGAAAAGTGCCCATGATCCACCCAGGTGACCTGAGGTGTATCACAGGCAAGAAAAAGGGTCCATGGTCCACCCACGTGATCTGAGGTGAACCATTACGGGCAAGAAAAATGCCCTTGTCCACCCAGGTGAACTGAGGTGGACCACGGGCAAGAAAAAGTACCCGTGGTCTACCCAGGTGAACTGAGCAGAACTGATTGAAATATTCTAAAACACGATGGATAATTACAATACTCTAAATACACTACGTGTGGCGTCAAAGATAAAAAATGATAGAAGTTGGAAGTGCATATTAATGTTAAAAGGGCGCCTCTATCTGGGTGTAAAGCGTAATTTTTTAGTGCTCTCTATTCCGACACGATATCTTAAGGAGATCTACCACCACTCCACAAAAGCATTCACATGCCAGTTGTTAGTGCAGTCGCTAATGTCAAAAGCAGCGTAGAACAACAACACCTGCGTGTTGAACTTCGGTTACTTTACTTACTAGGGTACCAAATCTAGTGACCAGCTTTATTCACAAAACGAAATTTGCTTTTACTGGCACCTAATACCAAATAAACTCCGACTCACAAACTCCATTAATAAAGAATGAGTCTGCTCCTCCAGATATATTAATATTTCAGGCCACGAGGCAAAAACAAATTGGCCTACAAAGTTCGGTGACCAATAAATCATGTTCCTCTGTAGTCTGGAGTAAGTCAGACGAAATAGTTTGTGTAACTTGTTATCACCGCAAATTGCGAGATTAATTATCCGGCGTATAAATCTACATCAATACTATCTGATACAGAAAAATATGGTGAATTGGAACGTAAGCAAAGCTGTGAAACAAACGAGGATCAGGTGAATAATCGATTGTTTTTCTCTAATCTGTGGATGGCACCCGTCGAAAGATTATGTTGTCTTGATTAGCTTGGCTGTAATTACAGTTCCAGCCTAGGTAAATCATCTAAGGTTGAAAAAACGAAGAAAAAAAAACCGCTCCATCCAACCAAGATAACTAGATTTTAATCTTTCGACAAATTTTTTTCATAAGATAAACCAGCAGTTAAAGAAATGAAATGAAATGAAATATGGAGCAACTGTTATATAATCTGGAGCCAATGGATGCAGGAGGCAAGCAACTGCTCAAAATGGCGCTCTGTGAGGGAGGGTAGACGTCTTCAGGCTGATGATGATGATTAATATTCTGTGGGTTAAAAAGTTGTGAAACCTTCAAACAGAGAGAAGCATTTCAAATTAGCTTTACAAGTGGAAAATAAAAGTTCGTCTGTGCGTCGTCGCGTTTAAGAGAAATGTTTGTCGTAACTCGAAATAATACCCTTGTTTGAGAACTGGGGTACGCTGGAAACCAGCCCATGTAGAATTTTTTTACGCAGCATAGTCCTGTTGCCAGCCCAAAATAGTGTGTTAAGAACTGTTCTGTATAATAATAATATAATAATAATTTATTTACTCAGGTAATTAGCACCCATTACACTTGAAAACATACATTATTTCGTCTTCTATAAATACTTACAATCACATTCAATTATAATTATAGCCAGTAGGTAAAATTCATATTCAAAATAATCAATAAATAGTAAAATATATGTCAATAAATAACATATAAAAACCAAAATTAAAATAAAATATTTTTTTTTAAATCAAAATAAAAAATCTATACACATCAAATTAATAAGAGAATATAAGTAATAGTAAAAGTAAGAAAGTAGTAGTAGTGGTGAGTGTAAGTAGTGTATCTTTAGTGTGTGTTTATCTTTGGCAATAAATAATATTTTATTTTACTTTTTTAATTAAAAAGCACCTACTATTATAGTGCTACGTTATAGTGATGGAGTATACTTTGGAACCAGATTACCAGGCTAGCATTAATTACAAAGAGATCTTTACTCAGCCGCTATCCTATGCGAGCTTTTGATTTACATTGCAAAAAATCATTCAGTCGTGGATCCAAATTTACACACACAATCACACAATCGCTCTCGCAGTAATATATTCTATTTATATGTCAACCCTCATTAACGAAGCATTAGCAATTCCCTTTACGTCGTAATTTGCAATGCACCAGGACATCATGAACAAACCTTTGATCTTTAAATACATGCCAGATATAATTTTTAACCCCCATGGCAACGTAATTAACTTTGGATGTGGTCGTGTAAGACATTTACCCGAAGGGCGCTGATCTTTGCAAAATGTTTTGTATTCTAATATAACTGTTACGAGTACCTATACCAGAGCCATATTTAACATGCAATACTTACTAACATTGCACTAACAGTTGAATCAGCTGATTTTTAGGGTTGTCGCCACGAATGGTTGTGTGGTATCAGAATTACGATGATTTTACCTATACCTAAGTTCTATCAGATTTGTCACAATTTTCAACAGTTACGTCAATGCTATGAAAAATCTAAGTAAGTGAATTTAGAAATCTTCAATAGGTGATCAAAAACGAAGATTAAAATCACCAGAGATCTATTCAGTGCCAACCATAGCGAATCTCAGTTTTGACGTCCTGGGTTGGAAACAACAGGTTACTTTTTGACTATGATCCGTCAGCCCTAGCAACCAAGAGGTTTCCTATGAAGCTGGTATAAAAACTTTTTGGTGGGCGAGTACGCCACAGTCAAAAATGTTTGTAATCAGCTGATTCAGCTGATAGTGCTATGTTAGTAAATATTGCATCTTGAATTTGGGTAACATTTAGGTATACGTAGGCTGTGAAATAAATGCCTTATCCACAAAATTCCAGTGCAGTGCTCTAAGACAAACGCAGTGGCTGAATTCTTTATAAATGCCATGCATAGAACATGCATGCTTATGGAACTGAGCCGTGCTCTTATAATTCGCCTCATTAGTAAGCTCAAAGTCACGCAACGAGCTATGGAGAGAGCTATGTTCAGTGTTTCCCGGTGCGGAATAAGATCTGAAATCCAGGAGACCCGCAGGAGAACTAGTGACCGATATAGCTCTTAGAATTAACAAGTTCAAAATGGCAATGGGCAGGCCACATCCCTCGCAGAACCACCACCACCACCACCACCACCATGACCACGAACCAGAAGACGCAACGTAGACCAGCCTCCACTCGGTGGACCGATGGTCTGGTGATAGCCGCAGGAAGTCGAGTTTAAAATGAATTATTATTATAATATATTTTAAGATAACATTTAATTCTAACATCAATTAAAAAGAACATTTTACATAACGCGGGTGAGCCGTGTCGCACTTAATTATGACGAAATTAATCATTTACAACAAGGGCTAATAATAAAACTTGCCGCTTGTTGCCCTCTGCGAATTAATCAATTTATAAAATCTGAGGGTCGTCGTGCACTGTTCATTATTACATATTAAGCAAACAATTTGTTTAGGTACCGTTTGTAACCCGTGTTACTAGCCCGTGGCCATGGTACCAGTTGCACTCTGTATGCCGTTGTCAAATTTGACAAACGCATACTAGGCTCGTTATACGCACGTCGAAAAATAGAAAACACTAGCCACAAACAACCTAACGCGTGGCATACAAAAGAATAAAAAAAAACATTCCATGTCGTACCGCGTTAAGGTGGAACGTTACACTAGCGCGGCAAATTCAAATTTTCTTGCGTTCTTTTGCCAATAAAATAGCTTAATTAATCAACGTGATTACACGAAAACTAATTTTGCACAAATAAATAGAATGTATCAATAAATTACAATTAAAAGTATCACCTACATCACGGTTTAGCGACAAATGGCAATAGACGGAAAAACTAAGATGAAAATTGTTTATTGCCATTTGTCGCTAAACCAATAATATCTAGGAGATACTTTTAATCGTGATTTGTTGATACATTCTATTTAATTTTTCGCAAAATTAGTTTTCATGTAATTACGTTGAGTAATTAAGCTATTATTGGCAAAAGAACGCAAGAAAATTTTAATTTGCCGTGCTAGTGTAACGTTCCACCTTAAGCCTTTAACATAGGCCAAACGCGTCTTTTTAACTAATCATACTGAAGAACCTATGAATTCTACAGACATGAAAAAAATATCACCAATAAGATAATTCTGCACCTGTACTTATCAATTGAACAAAATATTCGATTACTAGGTACATTATCAATAAAAAAAATACTTTAAGAACACCTTTCCAGTCACACAGTGTACAATGCCGCGTAAAGGAAGATTGCGTCATTAAATATTTTTACACCCTCGGATAGGAAATTTAAAAATATACAAGCTCAATTGAACATTTTATTTTTAGAGCCAAAATTAAGTCTGTTTAGTAATATTTTGCGTTATTTTGCGGCGAGCCAAGGGCGAGGCCCTTGGCGGGGCGTGAATTAGTCTGCCCCGGCATGTGCCAACGGGTGGACGCGCTGCTGTTTTTTATAAAATATTTTACATGTTTTTCTTATTTGTATGAAAATTATCAATTAAACAGCCAATAAATAGGTATTGACTATACGAAAAAGTCGGTTTTAGAGGCATTTGATTAGTTCTTAGTGACTTTAATGTCAGTAAAAGTATTTGGAACAATAATAGATCGTTAGCACAGAAGGTCAGTATAGGTATTTTAAACTCTTTTGGCAGGGTAGAGTTCCAGTCGAACTAAATTAGCGTTAGGCCCCATACACGTTACATTTTATTGATCAATCTTTGTGATTGATCAATTTTATTGATCGTTTAGGGTTAGTATTGGTCAATGTTCTTCGGTTTACAGTATGGAGAAAACATTGACTTAAGTGGTCTCGTCAATTTTATTGATCTATAAAATTGAACGTGTTACCATCACCAGTTATCAGCTTCTTCAAAAATGGTTCGGTTTCATTACGTCGTAATAAATAATCACAGATGAGTACACGGTTCATTAGGTTTCCTTCAGTGAGCTCGTGAGGGACCCAAATATCGAGCTTTTTTGTGTACCTACCCATTTTTTTTCAAATGCGCCAAAACTGTTTTGTGGTCAATTCCCAGTTCTTCAGCTACGTCGTAACTACTGATATGCCGATCTTGCTCCACTTTTTTTAAAAAATGGCATCCATTTTATCCGTAATAGGGCGACCAGAGCGAGGTGCATCTTTGACATCAAAATTTCCGGATTGAAAACGCTTAAACCAAATTTGTGCTACTCTCACAGACACTGCACTAGGGCCATAAACATCACAATTTTTTTTCGCGGCTTGCTTTGCATTTTTTCCGTTTTTGTCATAGAATTAAAAAAAACAGGAATGAGTTTTGATTGACATCGAACTGACGTACAGCAATGGCGGACACCTAAACATGTGTGACGGATTAAAGAATTGCCATGTAAGAAAATTACCCGAAACCGACAAAAAAAAGATCTGACGTTGGTGTGACTTTTTGTATGACCAAAAAGCTACGCGATCTTGTAACAGGGTAGTCAAAATTTAATAACTTATGTCATTTTATTTTTCATCCCTCAGGGTTAGTCCTATCTGAATTTGTAAAAAACTAATACGACATAAATATATATATCCTTTTATACGCTATTAATGCTATATTTGCTCCGTTTCAGTATGAAAATGGAACCCATATAGGATTAGTTTGTTGTGTATCTGTCTGTCCATATTAGATGCAACTTATAGGGTACCTACCTACTTTACGATGACCTAGAGCTGGTGTGCATTATTTATCGTATAGGCTTAGAGTCAGATGTTGCCAAAAGATTACTAAATTTTTAATCCTAGCGGTAATTTCATGGTGTACGATAGTACGGTGAGCTTCGGCAGTGCAGCCCTTGTAGTTACAGTTATACCTGCGCGATGTAATCCATACACTACGATAAAACATCGTCAGCAACGAAGTTGACGCCACTCCATATTATCCTTTATGCTATAGGGAAGAGGAAGGGAGAGCGAAAAAGATAGGGGAAAAGGATGAATGTATGATGGTAAACAGAGGCGCACCTGCCTCCATTCAGGCTTTTCCTCTCCCATTTCTTTCTTCCTTTGGACAGGGCTAGGGCGTAAAACTAACTAACCGGGTCGGGTCTGCTAGTCAGTCAATAAAACTGTTTATTTCGCACAAAGAATTATAGCCAGGCTTTTGCTGAAAATGTTTTATGAACACATCACTATCGTATTTTTCTACTTTACTTTTGAAATGAAACTTGCATCTTCCATTATGTATATTTGTTATTTCTTATACAAACTTCCAATACTAGTAAGTGTCATATGTCTTGACGCCACTGCTGCTCAACGGGAATTAACTGCTTTTTCGACATTTTCGTAATGGCTGGACTCCCCAGCAAACTCAATTTTTTTTGAGCGGGACAATCCATGATTGGCTGATGGTACCAACACTACCAACCTATCAAGTATCAACCAATCATGGCTCTTCTGACAGTTTGCCAACCAAAAAAGTCAAAAACACGTCTTAATTTTTAAAAGTAAGTATCTATTAATAAATTTCACGACACTTACTTTTTTTACGTTAAAGAAAACCTGCCCAAATATGCACGATTAGTAGGTCCATTACAGGTAAAATATTTATTAACCTGAAAAAGGCCAACACATGCATAATATGCATAATGGAAATATGCATTTGCATATAGTCAGTTCTCTAATTATGATCAATATATGTGAATAACTTGTATTCGAACACAATTTCGTCATTCTCCCACACTTCCGGGTAATTTGCAAGTTTGATTGTTGGCAACACTAAGCTGGTTTTGTGCATTGATTGCATCTCAATAATTTTATCGAAAAAGCAAAAAATTAGTGGAATAATAACAAGCTTACTTGTGAAAAGTGATCCCCTGAGTTTTTTTTATCATACTGCTATGATTCCGACAACTTTTCACAACGCAATACGGCATTTTTTTTTTCTAAGCGTCTTGGGCGACGTCCGGAGCAGTAATGGCAGGCGATAGACTTCCTATGATGTGAGTGTGTGCGTGTCCGCTTGTACTTATTAGCGTTCCAACTTCTTAAGGGTACCTCGGTTCGGGATCAATTGGGACTCCGTCCTTCTTTTTTTATTAGGTCCATGTTTTTTGTAGTAAAATTTTAAAATGTATCGAGTTTCTTCATTAGATTCACTCATCTTCACAGTACGAAAAACAAATAAAAATCACACATTTTTCTAATTTGAATATGGAATTATCTTCTTTAAAATTTAAACTTTTAATGATAAAACCAGCCAGATACATATAGTATAACCAAAGAGATTTTATTACAAGTTCATACTTACTATAATGCGAAAAGACTTTTTCCCCAACCTAATAATATGAGTTAAAGTCACAAAAGTTTAAAAAGTGTTACGATTGATTGTATTTTGTAAAATATATTTTAAAATCTTAATTTTATTTAATGCAAGCCTCCAAAATAATATTTTATTATGTATTAAACACAAGCGCAATTTTTAATTGTAAATATTAGCAAAATCAGCAAGAGATTGACGAGATAAATACGTCGCTAGTTCTATTTGTAGTCCAATACATTTTTAACAATTTTGTACTAAGTAGGTACGTCTTACAACTTTGTACTAGCAACTCGTAAAGTACATTTTTCAGCGGGCCGTTGGTTGGACAGCCCTGCTTGTGCTAGAAATTATGTGTTTAGAGTAAGTTGAGTGATTTATCCCTAGCTGATATCAGAGTTTTTAGGCCGACCAAGGTCTCTAACATGACGACGATTGTTATTTTGATTGTACAAGTTGACGTGTCATCATTATCAATCAACTCACGGTAGGTAGGTAATGCCCTATTTTATATGCTACTCACGATTACCTATCCCAGAACGAACCTGCTGTACCTGCGAACGAAGCTGGTCCAAAGGTGGGCTCCCGGTTTTTTAGCTACTAGCTAAACCACCCCAGCTTCGCACGGGTTAATTATTTATTTTTACGCCTTATCTCCTAAGGAAGAGGGAAAAGATAAGGGAACAGGATGAATGGATGAAACGCCGAATAGAGGCAGGTGCGCCACCTATCACCTTTCCCCCTCTCTTCTCTCTTTCCCATAGTATAGGATAGGACAGGAGGAGGAATTACAACTAAGTACATATTTTTACTTTTATCCCCTCTCCCGAGGAACCCGTGCTGAATTTCGGGATTAAAAGTAGGTATATGCTATAGCCTACTTCGTAATATGAACTCAAATCATGCCAAGTTTCATTTGAATCCATTCAGTAGTTTCGGCGAAATGCTCAGCCAAGATACAGACAGACAGACGGACAGACAGACTGACAAAAATTAAAAAATGTATACTTAGATACTTTTTTTGATTGTAAATACATACACAGAATACAATACAACACCCAGCACCAGAACAAACATCGATGTTCATCACACAAATGTTTGTCCCAGGTGGGAATTGAATCCACAACCTAATATAGTTCAGAAGGCAGAGTCATTACCAACTGAACTATCAAGGCCATCAAAATGGAGCCCTCAAAAATAAATTTCTATATATTATCTTCAATGTACAGATTTGGACCTGTTACAGTTTTATTATAAGTAATATAGATAGATATATTATATAAGTAATAAACCGGGCACCATAATATTATTATAATAGGTAGATATATTTTTCACGTAGTTTCATCTGGAATTGTTTATCTTTGACAAACTCTAGCTCATTGTCAAACCTACGAGTGTGGCGCCCCAGGTGGCTCTTATTAATAACTTTGTGTCCAACGCTCAAGGTCATTGGCGCATGTTAAACTCTTAAAGCCCGCGTTTATGTTTAGAGCGCGTTATGACGTCACGCGTTATTGACAAGGAATCTCATGCGGCATAGCGAATAAGACCCCAGTAGTAAGGCGGGCACGAAGCACTACCGATGACAGTAGCACGAG
This sequence comes from Ennomos quercinarius, assembly GCA_910589525.2. Taxonomy (NCBI): domain Eukaryota; kingdom Metazoa; phylum Arthropoda; class Insecta; order Lepidoptera; family Geometridae; genus Ennomos; species Ennomos quercinarius. The sequence continues at coordinate 1,924,685 of OU342496.1, forward strand.
TTCCAGGGAGGACCGTATTAGGGCATCCCAATTAAACGAATATTGAAACTGCGCTTTCGTCTTTATAGAATCAATTGCCTACGCATGGTTGCGAGTTGAAAATAATTACGTGTTATATATATCTTCAAACTTTCATGATTTCATGGAGTTTGTAAATTTTGCAACCAAACGTGTAGGTTGATTTCCCATCGGCCTACAAGTGCACGGCAACTCCTAATTTTATTACCGAACTTCCAACTTCGAACGTCAAATGTCAAGGTAATTTATTATCTCGCAACAAAATTGTATTCGAATCGCGCCGTTATACCGCAAAGCTATATTTTATGGAGTTGGCTTAATTAATAATTTGGAGAGTTCCTCCGCTGAAAATAAAGCGATTCTGTTATCGTGTTCGCAAATTCGTAAACATTTGAGTCCGCACTCGTGCGGGAACAATAACGGATAGAATTAGCATCGATACATCGAGTACCTATGACATTTGAATTTACAAAGCTAACGCGCTTTTCGTCGGCTCTTACGGCACTCTTGGGAAGAGTTGGGGTGGTTCTATTATTACGCAAGTTCCATTAATTGGCATGACAGTAGATGAACAATTAAAAGTGTACGAATAACAACCGAGATCTACATTGCAGCTTTTATCACAAATTATAAGTTATGAATACAAAGAATACGTCGTAAAGTGGCCATTTGTGAGTTTAATGTCTACTTTCTTTCTTTTTATCTTAATGGAGAATTGCCATAAATAGTCAGTAGTTTTAAATTGAATAAGTATTGTAACGAAATATATATTTACAATTTATCAAAAAGAGCATCTGTTTAGATTTCATTGCATGGTCTACCTTTTATGTTTGTCCAAGTATCTATCTTTGACAAATTGAAAATAAGTTCCAGTAATGTAGTTCAATGACAAGTGGTTAACGGATATTAAGGGTAGTCCAAATATTTTGTATACAGATTATAACTTTAAAAGTTAGTTGCTTTCAGTGTTATAACACGTTTGATAATAATATACTAATTACTAATTCTCATTCCCATCTCCAATTAGTCAAATCAATTCCGTGTCTAAAACACAAAAATTCTTAACTCTACACAAAACAAAATTTGAGAAGTCGGCAAATAATTAGCATTTTAATTGTCGTTCAGCAAACTGTACGCATGAACCAGCGCTGGCTTATTACGGAGCTGACAAAACGCCGACTCCGTACTTACTCCTCTTTGTTTGGAGAGGCTTCTTCTGTAAATACTTCTTTTGTGATCACGTTTGGAATTATTTTGATGAGCAATTTTTATTAACAGTCCCCTTTCGTTGTAAGTGAAGTGCTAGGTATAACTAGCAAGAAGGTCAACATATGCGCCGTATGCTCTACATCATATACATCAGCCTAACACGCAAGGATACAGACTTCGAAAGGAAAAAGTGATAGATTTAGGCCATAATCGACCACGGTGAATAAGAAAAAAATAAAACCCTCTGTATTATGATTTAAAAGGTTATTATTATGCAATACAACCATCATACGACCACTGAAAAGACGTACCCAAGTTTAATAGATAAGAAATTATAAAATGGCACTGTGAGAATTGTCCTCCAAAATGATTTATTTGTATAAACATGAGCTTGAACAAGTCATGTAAAGGCTGAATAGTGAAAAAGAAACACTCCACCAACGACAGTAAGTCGAGTAATCGAGTAGTTATAAAAGATAGAAATATAACTCAATATTTTCAAAGAAACTTCAATAAATCAAACCAAAGTTGGACAAGGACACGGTAATCTATATAAAGACACTGAAGCCCGGCAAACCTCAATACAAACATTTTCCGTACAACACAGAAATGATTTATTTCCAATTTACTTATTCCCAATACTCCCTCTTTAAACATGAAACCCGCTCATATCCCGGAGGAAATGAGATTTTTCCGAGTTACCAATCAATAAAGAGAACAATATAACGTTACGTCTGCACACCATCCGTTTTATGTTTGAATAAGTTATTATATCATTTCGGTTTTATCTATCGACAATATTATATTGAGAGAAAAAAAGAAACCTAAATTAAAGACTAAGGGCCCACATTGGGCGTGCGCGTTCCTTGAGCGTTTTACCAGCGTGCGGCGTGTATGCACAGTCCGCACGCTGGTAAAACGCCGGTCACACGCTCGACAAAGTTTGTGTGCCGGTAAAACGCTCGAGGAACGCGCACGCCCGATACAATACAATGCAATACAATACAACAACTCTTTATTGAACACCAAATCAAAAATAAAAAACAATATGAGGCATAAAAATGAAAAGTTTAAAAAAGTTTAAAAGTTAAAAAGTAAAAAAGTTTAAAAGCTTTAATGTTGAATATCAAATAAAGTTAGAACACAAATAATGCTAGAACGCTCAGCGGTCTACTTTGCAAACAAAGCTGCATTTTATCGAAGATCTTTCAATAAATTAAACGGAAAGTTCTTTAAAAAAGATTACAGTTCAAGTACAAAAAGTATAGAAGCCGTTGAAAACAAAAACCAGTAACGTTAATTTTATCAAATACTCCAACGTTGTTCAATGTGAAGGCCTGATGTGTGAACTTCATGGCTATTCATGATTTACCAACTTTCATGACTTGTATGTAGTTGGGACAGTTAGATTAGTTAGATAGAAAATATTGTTCTCCCACTTTCACCATTATGTCTATACATGCCATTGAGTGAAGCGGCTAGAACGCTTTTTACAATGGTTTTTGACCTGATTAATTAAGCGGTGTTTGTAATAATTTTAAGACATTACGGGGCTGACATAGTCGCAAAGCGACTCATAGTCCCAAACAAAAAATTAGATTAAAAAAAAACCATTATGTCTAAGTGCAGTGAGAGTGAGACAGAAATAGAACATGTCTGTTACGCACAGATATTTTTTTAAATTTATATAGGTAACACAAAAAACCTTCTGTTTTCTCAAAGTGGTGCTCTCTGGGGGAGGCTCATGTTCAGCAGTGGACGTCTTCAGGCTATTGATGATGATGATGATGATGATGATGATGATGATGAAATGTTCAGCAGTAGACGCAAAAAAGCTGACGATGTGTGTGATACGCCTACTTAGTTATACATATTTAGAATATTTTTTTTTATATTGCATGTTATTATTAGACTGAATGAAACCGGGAAAAGTGAAAAGTGTCTGCTTGTGGTTCTGCTTTAATTTTGAATATCAAATAAAGTTAGAACAAAAATAATGCTAGAACACTCAGTGGTTTACTTTGCGAACAAAGCTGCATTTTATTGAAGTGCTTTCAATGAATGTAAGTAAACGGAAAGTTCTTTGATAAATATTTAAAAAATCAGTTATAAGATATCTTGAGATATGCGTGTAATAACATGGAATGTAGGGATATGCTGGTAAAAACACATAAGTATACAAGACCAATTTGTGCTCTTTCTTTAAAAGATGAATTCCATGCACCTATATCTTCCTGGTACATTGGCTAATTACCGCGCTTCATGCTGGACTGCCTGCGCCAAGGGGGAGGGAAGGAGCGCGCCCCCTGCGCCCCCGCCTGTATCCGTACCTGGTTCAAGTAGAAAAAGAATAGAAGTTGAAAACCAAAAACGTTGCTCCAACCAGTACCAATGTTAATTTTATCAGATGCTCCAACGTTGTTCAAAGATCATATCCACCAAAGTTATGGAACACATCATTTAACATCATTGTGGGTCTTCAACCCCCAATTGAGACTATCTTTGTCCCTGTCACGCTCAATGCTCATTTCCATTGTCCCCTAGCACCGTAGCATGCAATAGAGACACGTATGCAATAAAATCCGTGCCGGACCCACGCATAAAAACCTCACAACGAGGCCCGGAATTATGATATCAAAATTATACAAAATGGTCACACGTCCCGCATACGAACGAGCTGACTGACCTCTATATTCAACGATACGGTATCAGCCTATTCGCTTCACTATGTTGAATGATGAATCGATTATAATCGAATTGTCTCACAGATTTCTCTATGGAATGTTATGCTAGTAGCACAAAACATAGACCCCATGTGAATTCACCCGCAGTGTACCCATCACTTAAAACAATGATTTTCAGGAATGTTCTATTTTCAATTTCGGTAAGCAATCTGATGAGTGTAAAATTTCATACAAATCTGGCCAGACATTTTGGCGTGAAAGCTACATAAGCAAACGAACTAACATACAAACAAACGAACAAATCAACATACAAACAAACAGACAAGTACGTTTCACTTTTATAGGTAGGAGGTATAGATTATTAAAAGTATCACATTTCACTCACAAAACAATAATAACGGCACTCGTACCGTTATTATTTGTTTATTTATACCTATCCTTATGTCTGAGTTTTAATTATAATATATGAGAGGTTAATTATTTAATTAGAAAAATAATAAAAAACAAATATCATATTATACCTTTATTTTTGTATGTGTTAAGCAGAGAGAACAAGCTCTTTTTCAACGACATAATATTTGTCGTGATTAAATCAGGTTCTTTTGAACAGAAACAAAGTGAAACACAGTTTTTTCAGTTTTCTGGAATTCAGTTTTCAGTTTACAGCTACCAAACCGACCGGAAAGCGTATTATAAACTTTACAGAGCAGTTTTTGCATTGAAAAAAGGTGTCCGCGTTTCCGTTTTGTGTAAGGACTTTCTGGCTACGTTTCTCTTACAAGCTGAAACTAGTTGGAGTTTGTAAATATTATAATGTGTGTTATTATGTGTGTGTGTGTGTTTGTTGTATTATTATTATTTTTATTTGTTATTTTGTTTATTTCCGTCCGACAGCTCATTCAAATTATATTCAAATTTTTTATATTATGTTGTATGTGTTAATACAGTTCTCGACTTTACGTCGGTTTTAATAAATACCTCATCCCGCAGGAAAAGAATTATTTATGTTTCCATTATTATGTGTCTTTCTCCTTCTCCTTCCTTTACCTTGTCCTTGTTCTCTTCTCTTCTTTGTAGTGTGTTCGATGTTTGAGTTATGTTGTATGAGTTTGGTGTGTTTTTGATTTATGATTTATGATAGCGCCAAACGAACTACTTTTATAGAAAAAGGAAACCAATGAAGTCTAATAGAAGAAAAGAGATATATATTTTATCGTGATGCAGTTTTTTTCACCCGAAAAGCATTGACTGCTTTTGTGGGGCAAGTTGTATAGAAAATTTGTTCTCTTTATAGCTCTATTATAACGTTTTATAACTCTCCCGTTACGAGAATCGGTATAAGTATTTTATGATAATAATAACGCCCAACGATCACATACATAGATCCTGGACGCTAACTAGGATTCCCTGTATCTAGGATCCAGGAACTACGAGGTCCATGGTGCCACACATTTAAACAACTTGTTTTGTTTTATAAATGAAACTGAAACGACATTACAAATACTTTGGGACAGACTTTTCGTTTTGTTCAGTTTTAATTTCTTTCTACTACCTACTCTTTTTGAAGTTAGGACCAGATGGGCGTAATATTCAAGGCCAGACTTGCTGTGTAGAGTAGTGTAGCTCAAGAGAAATGCAGAAAAAATCTATTTTGTACCTTCTTTTTTATTGCATTAAACAAGAAAAATATATCGCGAGGAACCAACAAGATTGTTTTTGTATTAGAGCCCGAAACATTGAGACGAAAGCTTAATAGATATAGTTTATATTTATTTTGATTGGGATTGATAAAAACCTAGATTAAACGAATAGTAAAACTACTGCTATAGCCAGTCCACCCCTCACAATGATAAGAAAATAATCATATAAAAAACCACCTTGGCATTAGAATTCTCTGCAACAACCCTACTCTACACACAGAAAGCACAAGCCCAGTCTAGGCGTTCCAAGGGTTGTTTGCAAGCCTAGTCACGTGCCACTCGAATTTACAGGCAATTCATTCGATATCGGATTATTAGACATTGATCTTTTTAAAATTTTCCCGAATTACAGTTTTTTCTCAAGAGTGTCCCCAATACCCAATTTCATCGAATGAGAAAATAACGCCGAGCGATCCCAGCACGGGGCACGAATAATAATTTGTCGGGTTTATTATGGCCTTTTTATGTTTGGGGAGGAAAAAGGAAGCTTGTTATGTTAGATTTAAATACTAGATTCAGTATTTTTTTTTTATAATTTGCACTGATAATAATGGGTAAAGCGTATTGGCTTTCATGCTGTTTTGAGCATTATTTTTTTATATTTATTATTATTTCTCTATAAAAAATTAGTAATCACTAATAATCATCATACTATCTCTTTCCTTTTAAACAAATGGAAAACTTGTTTAAAAGGAAACTGAAACAATTTTAATTGATTCAAACCGAGCAAAAATAAACAAAAGCTTATACACTTGGAATGCTTAAAACAGAAACTTAGTAAGTTATTGAAAAACTTATTCATTGAGCAGTAATATACAAATCTACTTCAATATTTTTAAAGCTACAACCTTCACTTGTTTCTAAACCTTAATCAAGACCATATCATATACCACCATACCCCATACACCATATACCATTATACCTGTAAAAGGGGCGTTATAAGTTAAACGTATGAAGGTATTTTTATATAGCTGGTGATAACTATCATAACTCCGAAATGGATAAACTGATTTAGTTTTTAGGGTTCCGTACCCAAAGGGTAAAACGGACCCTATTACTAAGGCTCCACTGCCCGTCCGTCTGTCTGTCTGTCTATCTGTCCATCTGTCACCAGGCTGTATCTCATGAACCGTGATAGTTAGACAGTTGAAACTTTTCCGTTGTAACAACAAATACTAAAAAACACAATAAAATAAATATTTAAGAGGGCTCCCATACAACAAACGTGATTTATTTGCTCGTTTTTATAGATAATGGTACGGAACCCTTCGAGCGCGAGTCCGACTCGCACTTGGCCAGTTTTTTATTGTATACAGTGACTTGATTGAGTGACAGTACCTACTTAGGGTTATTGCCATATTTTTCATGTTGGGTATTTTTAAAATTTTTATATTAAGTTATAAGTTAAGTTATAAGTTAAGTTGAAATATTTTTGACCAATTCAGCATAATTATGTCTTTAGCAGAATCATTTATTATACAATGTATTCACCACATTTTGCAAGTTACTAAAACCATTCAAATCACGAAGTATACGCGTGATAAAGCCCCCCCCGCACACTGATTTAGTAGAATTATGAAAACTCGAGCGTCACTCGCAAACAGCGGCGCGAGACAACTTTTAATTAAATACTAATGCTTCGCGGGAACAATTTACAATTAAAATAGGGAAGCGCAAATTGCTGGCGGTTTGTCGATGAACGGATTAAAATTTGTCGTGGGGCTGCGGTAAACGCCGCGTTAAAGACTGCATTGCAGTATTTTATTGTAACAAGACTGTATCTTTTAGAGTGAAATTTAATTGATGACTGAACATTATGTAACTTATAAATTGACTTTTTAGTAATCTTGGAAGTAATTAGTAGTTAGTAGGTACTACATTTAGGATCCTTGTATAGATATGCAAAATCCTTCTTTTGAGAGGAACAAGCGATGACTTTGTGTCCAAATAATCTGATACAATAAAAAGCATTTTATGTAATTTTTATTTGTTTTTGGATCGGTTTGATTTTTGAATTGTATGTCTCCTAACAGTATGTTATAACGTTATTTTTTTTCAACGATAGGCTAACATTTGGCCACAGTCTGACCTGATGGTAAGTGACGACGCGGTCGACAATGGGGCATGCTTGTCTAGAAGATATCGGTTCACTCTGGCCTTAAAAACTCCCAGATTATAATTTTCAGGAAACAATGAAGCTGGTAAGGTGTTCCATTCCTTTGCTGTCCGAATCATAAACGAGAAATCATAATGCTTTGTACGTATTCGAGGATACCGTGTACGGATGCCGTGTTTTCATGCATCTAGTGCGTACGTTGAAATTAAAATAGTAGGTATCACGCAAAGCTAAGCGCGGGAAATGAGAATTTTATTCCACTGACATAAATTATTACCTACTTGTTTGCTTATGTCAAAGCTTGATACTATCGATAACATAAAATATGATATGAAAACATCGATAACGTTACGCACATTACTACACCCAGCATGTGTGTGTAAGAAGAAATTAATTCATATTTCACTTGTACTAATGAAACAGCCGTGCTCACAAACATAAACACATTACATATTATTTTGATATAGTAATTAGGGCGTCATGTTTAAGGGAAACATTTAAACCGACTTCCGGGGTTAACACGGTATCTGTTTCAGTAGATACTCATAACATACTGTGAAACATTACACGATAATTCCTCACAAGGAAGAACTAAGACAGCACTTTACAGCTGATAATAACATTTTTAAAAATGTAAATGAATGAAGTGACGAGTTATTCGTTCGCCTGATGTTAAGCGCCACGGTCGCCTATAACAGATTGCAGTGTCACTCGGAACTCTAAATTAAAGTTTCACGTTGCACTGCGCACTGTTACGTCATCCTGAGACATCACACAGTCTATAAATGGTTTCTAGATTGTGAGATTAGTCTCATTTGCCCAGTAATTTCACTAGCTACAATGCCCTTCAAACCGGAACACAGTAGTGCTTGCACACTACTGCTTAGCGGCAGAATAACTGGCTGGCTGGTTTATTACGGAAAATAAAATACAGGATGCAATTGAACATTAACACATTCATGAGTACATGATAGTAAATCATTTATTGATGGTTATTAAATAGGGAGTACAAATGAGAGTATTGTTAATTGAAAAATATGAAGATTGTTGTGGCGCCTAACGTAGTTGGCACGAATGATATTGATACTTTTATAATTTTTTCTAATATGTAATATTTTTTTTACGATATTAGATTTAATAAATTTTTGGTCCACACGGTACCAGTGTCAGGAGTAGATATCTAGATTCAAAGGATGCTAAGAATTCAATTACACCCAGTATAAATAAAATCTAATTTCATCTGCATTTTGAAATTCAATAACTAAAATAGCCTCATAAAGCACAGATCATCACCATCAGCCGGAAGACGTCCACTGGTCTCCTGTTTTTTGGTACAGGCCTGTGCCTCCCCCACAAAACGCCATTTTGGAAGCTTATCATAAGGGGGAGGGGTTGCCTTAATCACCACGCTTGGCAGGCGTCTTGGTGATCACAGAAAATTTTAATGTACCGAAGAGAATGCTGCTGCCCATTCCCTAGATATTCCCATAGCCGACTATTACGGCACTCGCAGGAAGAGATGGGATGGTCTTATTCGCACATCGGGTCCACATGGCATCACATTTATCCTCACACGGAAGACCACATTGATATCACGTAGTATTTCTGGTGGTTTTGAAGAAACTGCTTTGACACTGTTACCCACATCTCCAGTCTGTTCGTGACCACGGCCAATGCAACATGGTTAAATATATTGAGGTAAATATCAATATATTATAGCGTGATTAATTCCTGTGTAAACAAACATCTAAATATATAATATATTGAGTGGTGACCATGAACCGGAAGGCGCAGCGTAGGCCGGACTATGTGGACCGACGATCTGGTGAAAAGCGCGGGGAGCCGATGGATGCAGAAGGCAAGCAGCGGCTCAAGGTAGCGCTCTCTGAGGAGGCCTATGTTCAGCAGTAGACGTCTTCAGCCTGTTGATGATGATGAAAAAAATATCTGAATATCCATGTGTCAATCATTGTTTGCTAATCAGCTTGAACGAGCAATTCTCAGTAATCCAAGCGGTAGTTGCTATGCTAACCAAGTATTGACTTAGATAAGTCAATACTTAGTATTAATTTGGTAAAATCGGCTGGAAATGTTTCCTAGCCTGTTTTACAAAATACAATCTTCAAGGCTAATTTATAATTAAATAATGTAGACAAGTAGCTGTATTGCAAGCAGGAGCGTTATTGCGTCGACAGTTCCGGTATGGTTCCGGGCCATCGTCGGACTTGGCGTCATGCAAAAAGCATGCAGCCGACGGAGCGTAACGGAGAATTAAATTGGGCCATTAGCTTGTTCCGGATTATAGAAGCGATGGGAATGTTGGGTACGTTGTCGGGAAAATTGCCTATTCTTTAGCGTTTCTGGCACTTGGTGGTACATAATGATCCTGTCTGTCAACTGTCAAACCGTTCGGGGTTGTTGTTGTTGTGTAAAAATCATAGGATTAATAAAAAAAACCCTTTAAAATTTTCGAAAGAAAGTTTAAATTCAAAGCTAGATTTAGTGCATATAAATTGTAACAGCTGCATAAGTTTTTTTTTGCTAAACTCTCTTTGCAGACCTACAAATGCTCAAATTGGTGGAACAAAAAGGATCCATAAACAATTCTCGAAACATAAAACCAGAATAATGTTTAAATATAACAAGCAGAAGACACTAAGTAGCGAGGTACTGCATGTTTAAAAAAATGATAAAGCTCTTGATCAATATTCTATCCTACTAATATTATAAATGCGAAAGTTTGTGTGTGTAAATGTTTGTTACCTTATATCTCGGTAACTACTGAACCAATTTCGATGAAATTTAGAACGCATATAGCTTATACGCTGGATTAATACATGGGATACTTTTTATCTGCGGGTGAAACCACTGGGCGCAACTAGTTACCCAATACCAAGGGTATTAGACATGCGCAGCTACTCCTTCCCAGTACCCATCCCATGATCACTAACAGTAGGCATTTAAAGACGTGCCTCTTCTGTAACTGTCACTACTCTTTGTCAGTAAACTCAAGCTCAATTGGCCAGGCACCGGGCAGAGTGAATAAAATTTAAAATTTACTCAAGTCTCCTTTATCGCGTCGGCGCCTGCGTTTCCAGCTGTTATGTTTTGTTTAGTGATATTGTTACTGCTTTCTTTATGCTAATTGGGCGATGAAATTTTACATTGGCTTCTTTTTCAGCTTGGCTGAGGGTTTATGGCTGGAATTTGGAACAAGCGGTTTTGTTAGAGGCAAATGAATTTTGTAATGTTCCTTTAGTTTTATTAAGTTTAACTTAACATCTAGCTATATAAAAACTATGGGTTATAATAAGCTTTTTGAAATCATCATCATTATCATCATTATCAGCCTGAAGACGTCCACTGCTGAACATAGGCCTCCCCCAAAGAGTGCCTCTTTGAGCGGCTGCTTGCCTCCTGCATCCATCGGCTCCCCGCGGTTCTGACCAGGTCGTTGGCCCACCGAGTGGGCTGGCCTACGCTGCGTCTTCGTGGTTCGTGGTCGCCACTCGAGAACCTTTCTTCCCCATCGGTTATCAGGTTCATAGGCTTTTCGAAATAACTAGCTATTTCAAAACTTTCATCATCCATCGTCAGATTTGCATCAGTATTTAGGGCATAGGTATGGTAAAAAAGTTGTGTAGCGACGTCAGTAATATTTTTTTTTGTAAAACAAATCAGCGTTGCAATTCAACTGGCCCATGCTGATAGCTTGCAGGGTACGTGAGGGCGTAGTTAAGACAAACGCCTTTTTAGAATACAACTTGAATCCATTACATTTCAAACACCTAATTTATCAAATACTCTCCAAATAGGAAAGCAGCCTAACGCAAACGTGGCAGTGAGATAGTAGTAACATAAACAAGAGGGTAGAGGCGGATGCTGTCGGAAAAAACACAGTCATTTAACTCTATAACTTATTCGTACGGGAAGAGTGGGGGAGTAGTCTCGTTGACGGGTTGTTTGGGACAGGACGTTCGCTCCAGTGGCAATGTTTGCTCGTGAATGCGTTGAATTTTAAACATTTAACTGCAGGACGACTAGGCTAAGGATAGGTTTTTGATCAGTAGTTAAGGTCTAACCAATGGTCAAAATTCGTTAGAGTTTTTAACAATTGGTTACCTTAATCTAATCCTTAATTACCTTAATTTAATTCTATGGATCCAACTCAGCTGGGCAGCGTTCGGGAGCTTCGACCCATCTTTTCATCTAAAATACCACAAAGCCTGAAAACGAAAGTGTTCAAGCAGTGTGTAGTGCTCGTGATGACTTATGGCACTGAGACGTAGTCTCTTACTGTTGGCCTCATTAGTAAGCTTAAAGTCGCGCAACGAGCTACGGAGAGAGCTATGCTCGGGGTTTCTTTGCGCAAGAGCACTAAAGTCACCGATATAGCTTTGAGAATTAGCAAGTTGAAATGGCAGTGGGCAGGCCACATCGCTCGTAGAACTGACAACCGACGGGGAAGAAAGGTTCTCGAGTGGCGACCATGAACCAGAAGACGCAGCGTAAGCCGGCTGGTCAGAACCGTGGGCAGCTGATAAATGCAAGAACCAAGCAGCCGCTCAAAGTGGCGCTCTTTGGGAGAGGCCTATGTTCACTTCAGCAGTAGACGTTTTCAGGCTGATGATGATGATGAATCCTACGGATCAAAAAATCTACCCATAGTGGGACAATTTAGAACTTTGAGTGCCAGTGCGTTTTGCAATGAGGCATTCTTCGGGGTGAACCGGGTGACCAGGTTAGCGTACGTTTGTCAGACTCACATCAACTTAACACACCAAATACTGTACGCTCTATGGTGGAAGACAGCCGATGATCAACAGGTAACCAATGAGCGTTCAGTATTTGGTGTGTTAAGTTGACACGAGTTTCAGAAACGTACGAAAACCGGGGGAAAGTGTAGCTTAGTTAAGTTTTATTTTAATAGACTTAAGTACAGACGGGTATCAGTATTCCATTTGCCACCCGTAAACCTATGAATATAGTCTTTCTCTATGATCGTCAATTACATGCAAATCGAGCTAAAGAGGAAGATAGTAGGATAGTTCCGGCTTTGTGGAGCTCCGTCTGTGTCACCCAGAGGGAGGATAATCCTGTGTAATCCAGTACATTATGCGACTCATACTAAAGCTTTAAGAAAAGTACATACCCCTCTTGTCCATACAAATAGTGCCAACGCTTTTCCACCTCTGAATGTTACCAGATTCTGATGTTTTTTATATGTTGTCTACCCAGTAAAGAACTATGCTATTGCTCGTACGTCTTCCTTTTTTAAGTTTGAACAATATCTTCGTATTTATAGCCACCTAAAATTACGAATTTTAGGCATCGTAATCATGACGAAGAAAAGTAGTTGTAACACGAACACGAAACATATTTTCAGAAAAATCAAGATGTACAAGCATATATTATAATCTATCCAAACGATTGACACCAAAATCAAAAGTTTTTGTTAAGTTTCAGAGGGTGAATGCCGTTGGCACCCGAAACAATAAAATGTAGATAAATTTACTCATTGGCTCATTGTCTCTATCATACGTGTGGAGAGCAGAGCGATGGCAATAACATTTTCAAATACCATTACGGTTCTCTTAAAATCAGACTTGGTATGCTGAAATAACTTTCTAATAACGGTGTTTGTTGAGAAAACAAAGTATAAAAAACGCGATCTTATTGAGACCAATCTCTTTACAAAACCATGTCTTATTTGTCAGGTCAAACAAAACCAGTGAAAACGGGAATGAAACAACGTAAAAGCGTCAAAAACAGTGTTAGCCGAGTGCATTTCACAAACGTAAAGTCTTTGTTGTTCAAGCAATAACCGTACGTCACGCCTACGAGCCCACTAAGCTGTGAACACATCTGTAAAATGTGTGCACTGTGCGCGATACGGTCGTATGTATGATACATGTTCATGATGACAGACGTGTGTACTACCATGTATTATTGCGAGTTACGCTTAGCTCTTAAATTAAATTGGTCGAAAACATGAAACTAAATAGTTATCGTTTTAAGCGGTAGTTTAGATTCTACGCAGTTAGGTTGGCTTTAACGTGCTTTTTAGGGTTCCGTACCCAAAGGGTCAAACGGACCATATTACTAAGGCTCCGCTGTCTGTCTGTCTGTTCGTCTGTCACCAAACTGTATCTCATGAACCGTGATAGTTAGACAGTTGAAATTTTCACAGATAATGTAAATACATTATCAGACTGAAATCTGACAGAAATCTGTTGCCGCTATAATAGCAAATACTAAAAAACGGAATAAGATAAATATATAAGGGGCTCCCATACAACAAACGTGATTTTTTGCTCGTTGATTCCGTACCATTCTCTATCCCTGCTATCTAGTGCTACTCAACACTAGATAGCAGGGATATAGAAAGGTACGGAACCCTTCGTGCACGAGTCTGACTTGCACTTGGCCAGTTATTTTTTCTTTTACTCGGTTGCAAATGAATACTTTTTTATCCGAGTTACTTAGGTACTTCTATGAGAGATTGCAGTTAAAGTACTTGCTAAAATGATACGGTCAGGTTTATTACACGGTAAACCACAAATTTAATGCTACATAACGATTGTATTAGGGTTTAACATTTTTAATAGGACTTACTTACTTAGTATCTCGTAAGTACTATTAAAAATGTAGTGAACAGCCGTGACAGTATAATGTGATACTTTTTTCGTTTTTTTTCTTTGGAGACTCAAGGTTATTCTTGGATTTGAATTTAAAAACTGCAGATCGTGATTTTGATAGTTCTGATTTGATCATTTCTATTGTTTATAAATATGACCAAAAATAATTATGTCTTGGTACGTAAACTTTTAAAACTTTGTTTTTAAACGAGATATACAATAAGCCCGCAAACGTTGGACGAAAATGTTTGAGCCGAAGTTTCGTAAAGACCTCTTTGGGGACTCAAAAGTTTTAAAAGTAGACCAGAGTTTTGTTATTACGAAACGATTTTAGTGAATTTTTATGTTATAAATGACGTTTTTGCGGTTTTTGTTACATTAATTGTTAGCAAATGAGATTTTAAGTTCAGGCTTTCATAATTTTTAATTTTTTTTTGTTTTTGTTGTATGTAATAAAAACAGCAAAATCATAAATCTATTATCCCTGTATCTATTATCCCAAACATTATCCACAACAAGGGTGGGGTTTATGATATTTAGTTAAGGTAACCAATGTTTAAAAACTCAAACAAATCCTAATCAATGGTCAAAATTTGTTAGAGTTTTTACCCATTGGTTACATTAACTAAGGATAAGAAAACCCACCCTAAGAAAAGACAAGTTAGGGTTGGTATAAAAATAATGGCTTGTAAATGTATATTGTAGGTATATTTTTTGACCACCGCAGCGCTTGTGTTAACAAAAAGTATCATTAAGCCTGTAATAAAACCAAATTGGAAAAAGAAAACTCCCACATCCCGCCCAAGAAAAACACGCAAATTACGCGGGATGCGGTACCTTGAAACAATAACATCGGCCTCAAATAAACAAATCAACAAACAAACATCGTTCTCAGGCATTTCCTGGAAAAGAGAAAGCATAAAAACCAGGAAACAATAATACAATTTAAATAAATATTACGTTACTGCAGCGGATGGAGATACGAATTCACTGACCGAAGGTTTTCTCGCCAGGGGAACACTTGAAGCGAGGTTTTGTGTATAGAGACAATAACATATCTATTACCATAGAGAAAGCATTGATGTTTGTTTGTTTTTTGAAAGTGTTATTTGAAATATCACTGTATTGGGATTGGTTTGGGCTGGAGTTAACTATTGACCTTTTTTAGCCGACTCAGATAAGTGAGGTATTCTTAATTTGAGCCGTAAGTTTATTCAGCTGGATATCTGGATGTAATTGAATTCAATAGCATCCTTTGAAACAAGATAAATAGACATCGGCTACTTGTGAACCAAAATTTCTAAAATCTAACACATTGATTTGGTATTGATAATAACTCCAAAAAATGGGATAACTTAATCAACTGCTACAATACAAAATTAAATTAAAATAATTAAGTTCTGTTTTCAATTATTACATCAAAGTAAAAAAAAAACTATTAACAGTATCAAAATCATTCGTGTGAACTACGTTAGGCGCCGCGGCAATATTAATAATTTTCGATAAAAAATATTTTAATTTACACTCTTTACCCTTTAATAATCATCTATAAATGATGTACTATCATGCTCTCAATTTACGCTAACGAATTAAATTGCAGCCTGTATATACCTACCATTGTAGCACAGTATGTACGTACAGTTCAATCATTTAGTTTATTTGGTTTTTGATTCTAAAAAAGATGATGCGAATTGGGTTGTCCCATTCGTTTTTATACTGAAATGAAATGAAACTACTATGTAGTAATGCTTCGTAGGTGTAGCAAGTGAATTGATCAAGTTAGTTGTCTTCCATGCCAACATTTTTAGTTAGTAGAAGAAAACACTGACTAATATTTAACCAGCATATTTTTTCCTTTTACTACCGATCAAACTCCATCAAAAAGACAAAAAGAAGCGACCTTTAAAAACATTCATCCATAAAACATAAAACCGATGAAGACATAAAACGAGTTGCAGGTTTAGGGCAGGCTTGTGCAAGCTGAACTACACTTTATTGTGTTGTACAAGAGTCGCTATTTGTTTAAGTGACTTCGCGGAGTGGTTCTTCTGTGCGTGTACTGTTGAGTATTCTGTGGTTGCAGGTCGTAAAGCGCGGTATCGGCAGGTATCTGCGAGGGACAGG
Source organism: Ennomos quercinarius (assembly GCA_910589525.2). Classification (NCBI taxonomy): domain Eukaryota; kingdom Metazoa; phylum Arthropoda; class Insecta; order Lepidoptera; family Geometridae; genus Ennomos; species Ennomos quercinarius. Next base: position 1,941,174 of record OU342496.1, read on the forward strand.
TTTAGGGCCGCGCGGCGACATGGAAGATTTACTGATAGCGTACGTTTACTGTACGTACAATGTACACTGGCAACACGAGGGACTAAGGTGTTGTTACTAGTGTACTATTTTTTTTATAATACTGATCTCGTAGGCTTATATTAAATATACTATAGATACAGTCTCTATGAAAATCAAACCTCTAATGTGTCCCCGCGCCAATGCTTACTTATACAGATATATACCTCTCCAGCTAATATAAAATAGTCCACAAGCAGTTGTTTCATTTTAATAATGAACCATAACACCCTGTAATATATAGCGTTGGCGTAGTAAAACAATATTGTGTGTTTCATCACTTTAATTAGGCGCGGTCACACACGACTGAGAGCAAAAATAAGGCATATGCCTTGTTTTGACGTTGCCGTTTTCCAGGCGGAGATCGTGGATCTACCCCAATGTGTAATCCTTGGTCGTAGGTTTTGAAATTCTGAGGATATCCTACACAACCCTTGCCTAGTCGCGGACTCATCTCTATAATACGCTCGCCTCTTCAGTTGTTGGTTTTGCGATTAAATACAGTTTGCTCATGATTCTTGTCATTGACATCAGCTAAATAAGTTTCCACTACTCGCACACAAGTCTCCTATACCCTCCACTCTCTAACTGTTCTTCTTCTTAGCGTGTCGATGTCAAAAGTCGTCATATAGTTGCGGCCCGGAACCTGGCTACGTCAACTGTGTGGCGTCTATGAGATCCTGTATCGTGCAAGTGGCGGGACACATGGGACATGTTGTTAAGTAGGATATGGTTTAAGCCGCCCCGCACAAACATTAGAGATTGGGTTCTACTAAGAATCCCCACCTGGATATGTAGTCCTTGCTCCAGCCGATCTGAGTCCGAAGCCTGTTTAGAGACTTCCAGGTCGACCATAGTTTCTCATGCCTTGGTGGGAGGTTCTCAGTAGATTCAATAAATGGATTTGAAATGGACACTCTCTCACGCTACAGGCTGCGTCTGGCTATTAAGGGCACCTTTCATGAAACTATTGCGACTTTCCTGCCTGTAGCCTTTCTCCCTGTAAGAGAAGGCTTGTGCCTCATCAAACGGTTCGCGAAATGCGAGTGGGCGGATCATGGTAATTATGATAAGTGTATCACAAAAGTGCCCAAAAATAAACAAAGAAAACAAATTAGGTAACATTATATCGCAGTACCTTTTCAAAAGATCCAAAGTACCTAAATCTACACGTGGTTACGTCTGAGCCATTTTACCTATGTCAGTATGAACATAAGCCCCGGGACGGCCCTGAATTCTGCGGATTCGCCGCTTTCCTTTGGGACCAAAAAAATCCTTTTTACGTGAAACCTTTAAAGTAAATGTCGAAAATTATAACAGCAACCACAATGTATGTTTTGCTTTGTAAATGTAGAGTTTTTTGTAAGCTTTTTTAATGGGCGACAGATGTACTCAACAACAACCAATGTACTAATTAATTAGTTACGAGTAAAATACCCTTGAGCATAGTAACTAAATTTTATTTACCCTGTAGTGCTCATGGCATTTGCCGTGTGGTCCTGGCGGTGTGCGAATAGGACCACCCCATCACTTCCCGCGGGTGCCGTAAGAGCCAGCTAAGGAAATATCTAGGGAATGGGCAGCAGTATTTTCCTCGGTACATTTAAATCTTCTGCGATCACCAAGCCGCCTGCCAAGCGTGGTGATTATGGAAAACCCTTATGATAAGCGTCCAAAGTGGCGTTATGTAGGGAGGCCTGTGTTCAGCAGTGGACATCAACCAGCTGTTGATGTATGACATCAACAGCACACACATCAACAGCCAGACATGGTAATGCTTAACTAGCCGTCTTAACCGATCGGTAGACCTAAGGAACCTTTGCTGTGGTCAGCACTCACGGATGGGTGATCGCTGACATTCTGGCCAGAGCTGACATTCACAAGAAGATTTAAACAATTTGGTTTTTTTAATTAATATCCTTTAAAATCAGTCACACGTCACTCAAGACTGAAAATCAGCGCTCAAATTAGCAAGCTGAAGTGGCAGTGGGCAGGCCACATCGCTCGTAGAACTGACAACCGATGGGGAATAGAGGTTCTCGAGTGGCGACCATGAACCGGAAGACGCAGCCCCCCACTAGGTGGACCATCGACCGGGTCACAACAGCGGAGAGCCGATGGATGCAAGGAGGTAAGCAGCCGCTCAAAGCGGCGCTCTATAGGGGAGGCCTAAGTTCAACAGTGGACGTCTTCAAGCTGGTGATGATGAGATACTCAGCTCAAAAGTTTTTGTGTAAATGTACTAGCAAAGTTCTTTAATAAAATCAAACAAAGTGCAAGTATTTTTACTTTTTTTCTTAGCTTTCTTCCTATAAATAAAGCATTTCTTTCTTTTGGTTTTTCACAAAAAGATACTAGAGTCACAGATTAGACAATAGTTATTACACAAATGCACTAATAACCTTATTGTCATACAAAACTATGCCATGCCAGCGACATTGTGACCTTTACCTGACCCCATCCCGACCTACCGAAGTAAAACCTGACGATCTCAACACGTGTGGTGATAACAAAAGACTGTCTAGCCCTCGACTAAGCACTTAAGACTCCGAATACCTACAATATTCATTTTAGAGTAAACCACGTCCCAATAGTTCTAAGCTCCATATTACTATGTATGAAGTTTCAACCATGTCTCAATTGTAAGCAAACAATTCTAACATTATGCGAGGACACGGCCCGTTCGAGGCTTAAGACCGATAGCTGGAATTCAGTTTGTTTTACATTATACGTAATTTTGGAGTCGACGTTTTGGGTCAATATTTTGGTACAGAAAGGTCTTAATAACGGAGATCTTGTGTCATTTATAAGCTTACCCGCCAAATATTTTGCTGTGAAATTGACTTGAGCTGGTACTTCTGTTCTATATATAGAAAACCATCGCCTTGTGGTTTCACTCGCAGTCTACCAATTTTCCAAGAAAGAAATATTCTTTCTGGGATGAAAGTATCTTATGTTGGTGGTTTTGGTGTGTTTAAATATGATAGCCGGACAAACAAACAAACAAACATACAAACGAACAGTTTCAATTTTGTATTAGAAGTGATAAGATAGGGGTTAGTAAGGATAGGTATGCAAACTAAATGTTCAACAGCCTATGTGCATTATGCATAGACACGACAAGACTGTGCTTGATGTGGCTGGCGAGTTTATAAATACCGTAGACTAAAAGAATAATAGATGGTGACCCCATAAACAAGAAGGTGATACAAAAAAATGTAAAACGGTATTTGGCTATAAGTTTTGTTAAAGATTGCTTAACTTAAGTCAAATTTAAAAGTTGTGGGTGGGTTTTTTGTTTATTCTCTCTCTGTATATATAAAATCGTATACTGGCTTTATGGTATCAAAGCACAGCCTAAACCGCTGGTCCTAGAGGCTTGAAATTTGGAAGGTGTGTTCTCTTTGTAAAGAGTAGGGATCCACTAAAAAAGAGTTCTTCGAAAATCCAGTAGTTTTACGTATGAAACTTTTTGTTCTGTGTATCGTCAACCGATGGGGAAGAAAGGTTCTCGAGTGGCGACTATGAACCAGAAGACGCAGCGTAGGCCGGCCTTCCACTAGGTGGACCGACGATCTGGTGAAAACCGCGGGGAGCCGGGACATGCTTTGCTTAAGCTACCGCGACAAGTGAACTCATGTCCAAATTTATCCTTCATCTTTTACAATCAACTTATAAGCCTGGTTCGTTAGAACCTAATCATAAAATACCTTGTAACGATCCAGGCTGTCTCGTGACGTCACAAATATTATAAATTTTACCTAAATTATAAAAATACTGAAATAATTTCATTGAAGCACTTTATGCATAAAGAATAGTCCAAAAATAAAGGAAATAGTCATTGGCATCGCATTAACTGATAAAGAAAATGTAGAGATAGGTGTAAAAGTGGTTACCTGTGGTAAAATAAGGTAACAGTAAAAGAAATCAAACCTTCTTTATATTTAGTTTTACTTTTTTACCTTTCTACCTTTAAAGTGTTTTTGATATATAATAGGATTTTGACATCTGTCAAGCTGTCAAACGCGATCAGTTATGAAATCATTCACGGGATTCGCAAGTCGAAACCTGGTAAAAAATGCACGTGAAATTCACGGTTAAATTCATAGTTAGCTTCGCCCTCTCAAGTAATTCTGGATCTGGGGGGAAGTATGCCTCGGGTCCAGGAACTCAGTAAGAGATAAGTTGAAACATTGCAACGAAGCTTGTCTTCCCTTATTTTGCTTAGGGCATGCAGTTCGCGTGTTATGTGGAGACCTGCACCAGATTTTGCCTCCGTTATAGGATCTGGATCCACCTTTTTGGTTTGGTTTGCATTCTGGCTGAAAGGAGGGCTGAAAAGATTAACTGTCCCGTCTTCGTGTATACGATACCCGGATCCTAAATGCAAATTAAGCTGAACTGTCCCAAGTGATAGGGTTTTGTCTTGTATGCTGCCCATGGACCCCGGTCCCGCATGCAAGATAAAAATTAGGTGGCAACAGGTTTTAGCTTTGGAGAGCTTTTGTCACAGCTCGTTCTCTCATAGGGTTAGATCAGGTATGTTCTCATTGCACACACCGAGAACAGACATGCACGTTTAAAAGTAAATGTGAGATTTGTAGCAATCTCCAGTGTTTGGGGGTACACACTAGTGTATAGGGAAAAGCTATAAGTCGAGGCATACACACGTAGGAGGGGAAAGTTAGGGATAAAATATTGAAAATCGCGGAAAAATAATAGTGTTAGGGAAATAGATAAAATTCAATAAATAAATAAATAAATTAAAGCGGTATAAAATACATCTAAAGATAAATTCGTTATAATAAAATACTAATAAATAAAAGTGCAAATACAATACGTAAATTATCAAAGTTATAAAATTATAATCCAAGTTTTCTCGAAGGTTGAAGCTGTGGGTGTTTATTGTAGGGCTAGATTGTCGTGGACCTTGCTTTTGGCGGAAAGCTGGGTGATCACTGAAGGTTTAATGTACAGAGAACAATGCTGTATAGGTATAAGTAGGCATTTCTTTAGTAGGCAAAAGCTTTCATGAAACTACGGAACTGAGTAGAGATAGAAAGGAGAATGTGTTTGAATACGATTCATCACATTAGTTTTCGTGACTTAGTCTCAACTGAAAAATTATTGTCGTTAATGTTGCGGATCATATTAGTATAAATACTTAATTCTGTAAATCTATTTTGTGGTAAAAGTACGTTGTACTATATATCTATTCTGTGGTATTGGAAGGTATTTCTTTAGCTGGTTTTGCGATGTTCTACGGAGGATATGAGAAAGGTTCTATTCCTACACGGTTATTACAATATGCATAAAAAGATAGGTATTTTCTTAGCGGATTCTAGGCGGAATTTTACTTAGCAGAGTTGGAGGGATCATATTCCTACAAGGAAACGAACGTTTTGTTTTCTAGTTGCGAAATAGGTAATGCTTGTACAATAGTTAAGTAACTACCGGGAATTTATTCATAATTTAGGGTTGATCGTGTTTGTTTATAGATCAATTTAGTGGAATTCAGAGTTGGGTTTGTTTGATTGAATTTTCAATAAGAATTTTACTATTTATTCTATAAGAAACATTTAAAGTACTAGTGATAAGAAATTGTCCTTCGTGTCTTGGGTCAAGCACAGCAGTACCTGTTAGTGATCTCCTTACCAAACGGATAGGGGTAGCTAATTTAAAGATTCGAATGAGAATATCTTGTTGTTAGAAAACAGCATTAATAATCTATTATATTACTGGCAAAAAAACATATTATTATAATATTTCATATTTATGAAATATAATACCTAAATTATATAAACGGGTTTTAGATTACTTTTCAATACAAGTTCTGGAAAATAGAGACAACCTGAATATCACTAACAGATCATTGAATTCAAATAAATATTTACAGTTAAAATTAATACTACTGTTTAGTCCACTGCATGCTGTTGATATAGAATCTACGATAATATTGATAATCTTTAGACGAAAACTAGGAGATTTGAAAGTTGAGCTATTTTTAGAGTCTGTCATATACCGAATGTAGTACGTATTAGATAGACTCACAATTAACTAAGGTGATGTCTATTTTGTTAGGATTTGGAAAAAAATAATGTCCTCTTGTCCCTTGCACCCTTTTGGAGTCCAAACTAGATAAGTAGATAAGAATAGGTAGGTGGGGTACCTGACGTACTGACTTGGGATAAATAGAACAAAATTTAGTAAAATCAAATTTCTCTTAGTGTGGGGGAATTTCACACACGGTACCTCCGTGTGGGAAATTTCAAGCACTAAATAGTGGAGGGTTAACCAGTCAGGTAGTCGAGACCCACAGCATTGGAGCGGAGGTGGGGCTCCTATGCCAGAGTTATGATAAACAAATAGAGTTTACTATGACTTTGCTATATAACAAACTTAAACTCAGTTAGCAATATACTTACTTACGTTTTACCTATGTTTCACTTTCTTGTCTTGTTAATTTCAACATACGTTCGTCATGAAGCTTTAATTTACTTTCAGTTTTGTTTATGACTAGGAACTATAATGTTCAATTTTTTGCAAGAAAAGATTTTTCATTCCTACAATTGAAACCTTTCGAATATATAGTAGGAAATATATTGATTGGTGCATAATATGATTTTATGTGGAAATTTCAGTTCGGTTACTCAGAGCATAGGAATAGTTTTCATCAGGGGATTAAATTGCAATTATTTGTAGGACGATGAATATTTTAAATTTATTTAATGTTATTAAATAGGTTAGATGTTAGTTAGGTATTGTCTCATTACTTTAAAAGGATTTGGATTACTACACTATCACAACGTACGGTTCTACCATTTATTAGGTGACGATTCACAAGGCCATAAACATTAAAATAGGTAGTCCAAAATAGTCAACAAATTTTGATAACTTTTTAACGTATGATTAGTTTTAGAATTTCCGGTGAATTTAATTAATTATTTATTATTATTAAAGAGTTAAATATAGGGTGTTGTTACAATTTGGTGCCGTGACCAGGATCTCAATTGACCAGGATTGCCAAATGACTAGGATCTCAAATGACCAGGATCTCAATTGACCAGGATTGACATTTGACTAGAATCTCAAATGACCAGGATCTCAATTGACCGGTATTTTAATTGACCAGGATCTCAATTGACCAGGATCTCAAATGACCAGAATTTTACGTGACCAGGATTGACATTTGACTAGGATCTCAAATGACCAGGATCTCAATTGACCAGTATCTTAATTGACCAGGATCTCAAATGGCCAGGATTTTACTTGAATAGGATTTTCGTGCGTTTATTTCATTATCAGGTTGATTTATTTTAGATATTTACATTGGAGTTTTTGGATTAGAATGAGGATGTTGATTGTTTTGGATTGATATTATTTTAAGTAGCGATGGTATTTATTTACTATCGCACAATTTGCTGTCCGTGGAAAAGGAAAGGTTTTGAGACAATATGTAGGGGCAGTTTTAGATTTCAATAAATTAAATGAAAATTAGTTATAAATTATCTCATAGTTAAAAGAAGGACTCAATCTTTTGAGTTTTAATCGTTACTTTATTAGTTATTTAATAATTTTTCGGGGCTATAACGTTCAGGATATCATCATTAGATTATCGTAGAAGATGGATTAATTAGATGATGAAGATGATGAATAAATAGATAAACGAGATTCGAACTATTCATGCAAACATTGGTTTATTTGATTTACGAATATTTAGGGATGGCATTAGATACATACAAATTTAAAATAGGCTGCGTTGCAATAAACTCAACGGAATTTAAATAAATTCAACATTAGAATGTTTCATTACGAACATGGAAATTTGTTGTAGTAGGTTGGAAAGAAGTAGTAGTTTATTAATCAGACATGTACGTATTCTGTTTGATTAATTTTAAAATTTATTGATGCACATAATAAGGTTGAGCTTTCATTTAGGAAGTACGTGGGAAATTTATCATCATCCAATTTAGGAAAAACGACAGAGTCAATTTTCGTGAATAATTCGGAAATATTAGGGTAAATAAATTAGATTTCTTTTCTGGGTTTGGAAATAGGAAAGGTTCGAAGTTGGCTAAAATTATAAAACTATAGGGGGCGCAAACAGTTCAAGATATTTAATAATTTTATTAGTGGTTATTGGTACGGTGGATAGATTAAGTTCCGATTCAATGTTTATTGTACGATGCACAATAAACTAGACAACATAAAAATATTTAAAATAAATTATTACAATTTCAAAATAGCGGAATTTAAAATTATTTTGGTTAGCTTGTTTGGTAGTTTTGCGCGTAATTCGAGTTCAAGTTCGGGATTATTGACAATGAATATACTTATTGATTAAATTTTCAAATAAAATATTGTGTTATAAAATTCATACCTTAATAACGATAATATATTTAAAACGTAACAAAATAAATTATTTTTAGTAGAGGTTAGTTCAGTTCGCGACAATTAATATTTATTAATTATTGTTATTGTAACCTATCTATAATAAATGAATGGTTTCAGCATTGACATTAAATAAAATTTCAAACGAAATCTATCATTATATATAATTTTGTTTTAGAAATGAAATCGAAATAAAATTAAAGATTTTATTTTAATATCATGATACGTATTAAGCAATAACTTCAAAGAAGCCTTAAATCTATTGGGAATTGCTAGCCGTTAAGATAGCGAATAAGTTAGTTGACTGGGGTCAAATGTGGATTAATGAATTGTTATGTTGTTTTTGCTTATGAAAGGGATTTGATTTTGGATAATTAAAAAAAAAAGTCATTTTTATGTCAGCAAGTATCATTGTATGGACATGGTTAGAGGTTTAACAGTGCAGGAGGATCTTAGTGGCTTAGCAAGATCTACGGTTTAAGGGGTTTGTTGACGGGTGGTTTTGGATTTACACGACTCAACAAATGGGTTGATATAATTTAAGGCTAGGTGCTAGGTTAAAAGAGAAAGCCTAAGTTTAAACAAAACTGTTATAACAACCCCGTACTCTACAAGGTAGGAACATCCGATCTGCTACACTCTACATCCGAAATGATAGCGAATTACGGAGTGGGAAATATATGCGAAATATTGCTGAAGTCATGGACAAATCTATATTTTGAACTATTAAAGTTGACCTGGTTATCGAAGGGTTTTGTGGGAGGCAGCTCGGAACGAAAACATGGTTCTTAGGGGTACCTTCTACTTAAAGTTATTAGGACTGACCAGCCTCACAACCTGGTTTCTTTTGGTGGCTAGGTTAGCCTTGGGATAAGTGATTTTTGGGTATGATTGATGCGATGAAATTTTGGATATTGACTCATAAAGTAATTCACTGTTGTTACGGCTTAAGAGGGTGCTTAAAATAGAATAGTAATTACGGTTTGTTTTCAAGGATGGATTCAATAGTATATTAAAAATAAAAATATTATCATTTGACAACATTAAACTTTCGAAAATAAATTACTCAATATTAGTAATATTTAATATTTTTCAAACGAATAACAAATTAATACGCAGTATACTGCATATTAAACAATTGAAAAGACAAGTGTATTTTTGTTTCGCAAATTATTTGCTATCAGGTTGATTATTTTTAGGTGCTCTCTTAAATTAAATTTAACGGTTAGGAACACTACAGAACTATAAATACATTTTAAGTTTGGAGCCAAACGTTAACAAATTATAATTGCTTAAGTGAGGTGGTAGAGTTATAATTATTATTTAAATTATTTTTATTATAGTTTTGCTAATATTTGTGAATGTATTTTAAAGAATAAAATTTTACTTCGGCTTTAAATTTAAAACGCCTGCGCAAATATTTTAGGGGCGATTGTAACGATCCAGGCTGTCTCGTGACGTCACAAATATTATAAATTTTACCTAAATTATAAAAATACTGAAATAATTTCATTGAAGCACTTTATGCATAAAGAATAGTCCAAAAATAAAGGAAATAGTCATTGGCATCGCATTAACTGATAAAGAAAATGTAGAGATAGGTGTAAAAGTGGTTACCTGTGGTAAAATAAGGTAACAGTAAAAGAAATCAAACCTTCTTTATATTTAGTTTTACTTTTTTACCTTTCTACCTTTAAAGTGTTTTTGATATATAATAGGATTTTGACATCTGTCAAGCTGTCAAACGCGATCAGTTATGAAATCATTCACGGGATTCGCAAGTCGAAACCTGGTAAAAAATGCACGTGAAATTCACGGTTAAATTCATAGTTAGCTTCGCCCTCTCAAGTAATTCTGGATCTGGGGGGAAGTATGCCTCGGGTCCAGGAACTCAGTAAGAGATAAGTTGAAACATTGCAACGAAGCTTGTCTTCCCTTATTTTGCTTAGGGCATGCAGTTCGCGTGTTATGTGGAGACCTGCACCAGATTTTGCCTCCGTTATAGGATCTGGATCCACCTTTTTGGTTTGGTTTGCATTCTGGCTGAAAGGAGGGCTGAAAAGATTAACTGTCCCGTCTTCGTGTATACGATACCCGGATCCTAAATGCAAATTAAGCTGAACTGTCCCAAGTGATAGGGTTTTGTCTTGTATGCTGCCCATGGACCCCGGTCCCGCATGCAAGATAAAAATTAGGTGGCAACAGGTTTTAGCTTTGGAGAGCTTTTGTCACAGCTCGTTCTCTCATAGGGTTAGATCAGGTATGTTCTCATTGCACACACCGAGAACAGACATGCACGTTTAAAAGTAAATGTGAGATTTGTAGCAATCTCCAGTGTTTGGGGGTACACACTAGTGTATAGGGAAAAGCTATAAGTCGAGGCATACACACGTAGGAGGGGAAAGTTAGGGATAAAATATTGAAAATCGCGGAAAAATAATAGTGTTAGGGAAATAGATAAAATTCAATAAATAAATAAATAAATTAAAGCGGTATAAAATACATCTAAAGATAAATTCGTTATAATAAAATACTAATAAATAAAAGTGCAAATACAATACGTAAATTATCAAAGTTATAAAATTATAATCCAAGTTTTCTCGAAGGTTGAAGCTGTGGGTGTTTATTGTAGGGCTAGATTGTCGTGGACCTTGCTTTTGGCGGAAAGCTGGGTGATCACTGAAGGTTTAATGTACAGAGAACAATGCTGTATAGGTATAAGTAGGCATTTCTTTAGTAGGCAAAAGCTTTCATGAAACTACGGAACTGAGTAGAGATAGAAAGGAGAATGTGTTTGAATACGATTCATCACATTAGTTTTCGTGACTTAGTCTCAACTGAAAAATTATTGTCGTTAATGTTGCGGATCATATTAGTATAAATACTTAATTCTGTAAATCTATTTTGTGGTAAAAGTACGTTGTACTATATATCTATTCTGTGGTATTGGAAGGTATTTCTTTAGCTGGTTTTGCGATGTTCTACGGAGGATATGAGAAAGGTTCTATTCCTACACGGTTATTACAATATGCATAAAAAGATAGGTATTTTCTTAGCGGATTCTAGGCGGAATTTTACTTAGCAGAGTTGGAGGGATCATATTCCTACAAGGAAACGAACGTTTTGTTTTCTAGTTGCGAAATAGGTAATGCTTGTACAATAGTTAAGTAACTACCGGGAATTTATTCATAATTTAGGGTTGATCGTGTTTGTTTATAGATCAATTTAGTGGAATTCAGAGTTGGGTTTGTTTGATTGAATTTTCAATAAGAATTTTACTATTTATTCTATAAGAAACATTTAAAGTACTAGTGATAAGAAATTGTCCTTCGTGTCTTGGGTCAAGCACAGCAGTACCTGTTAGTGATCTCCTTACCAAACGGATAGGGGTAGCTAATTTAAAGATTCGAATGAGAATATCTTGTTGTTAGAAAACAGCATTAATAATCTATTATATTACTGGCAAAAAAACATATTATTATAATATTTCATATTTATGAAATATAATACCTAAATTATATAAACGGGTTTTAGATTACTTTTCAATACAAGTTCTGGAAAATAGAGACAACCTGAATATCACTAACAGATCATTGAATTCAAATAAATATTTACAGTTAAAATTAATACTACTGTTTAGTCCACTGCATGCTGTTGATATAGAATCTACGATAATATTGATAATCTTTAGACGAAAACTAGGAGATTTGAAAGTTGAGCTATTTTTAGAGTCTGTCATATACCGAATGTAGTACGTATTAGATAGACTCACAATTAACTAAGGTGATGTCTATTTTGTTAGGATTTGGAAAAAAATAATGTCCTCTTGTCCCTTGCACCCTTTTGGAGTCCAAACTAGATAAGTAGATAAGAATAGGTAGGTGGGGTACCTGACGTACTGACTTGGGATAAATAGAACAAAATTTAGTAAAATCAAATTTCTCTTAGTGTGGGGGAATTTCACACACGGTACCTCCGTGTGGGAAATTTCAAGCACTAAATAGTGGAGGGTTAACCAGTCAGGTAGTCGAGACCCACAGCATTGGAGCGGAGGTGGGGCTCCTATGCCAGAGTTATGATAAACAAATAGAGTTTACTATGACTTTGCTATATAACAAACTTAAACTCAGTTAGCAATATACTTACTTACGTTTTACCTATGTTTCACTTTCTTGTCTTGTTAATTTCAACATACGTTCGTCATGAAGCTTTAATTTACTTTCAGTTTTGTTTATGACTAGGAACTATAATGTTCAATTTTTTGCAAGAAAAGATTTTTCATTCCTACAATTGAAACCTTTCGAATATATAGTAGGAAATATATTGATTGGTGCATAATATGATTTTATGTGGAAATTTCAGTTCGGTTACTCAGAGCATAGGAATAGTTTTCATCAGGGGATTAAATTGCAATTATTTGTAGGACGATGAATATTTTAAATTTATTTAATGTTATTAAATAGGTTAGATGTTAGTTAGGTATTGTCTCATTACTTTAAAAGGATTTGGATTACTACACTATCACAACGTACGGTTCTACCATTTATTAGGTGACGATTCACAAGGCCATAAACATTAAAATAGGTAGTCCAAAATGTTCAATAGGGTTTGATAACTTTTTAGCGTCATATGATTAGTTTAGAAGATCCGACGAATTTATTATAATTTATTATTAATCTATTATTAGGGTTAATATAGGAGGGGTCCTTTACAACCTGATACGCCAATACGACTAAATCTGTAATTGTCTTATTATCAAAGCAACTGCGGGTTTGGTGGCGCCATCTATTGCTCTACCATTGCCATCTAATGTATATATCTATTCGATACAGCTATAAAAACCATAAATATTTTTTCTGAAAAGTTTATCAACACTGCCAAATTCTCAAGATCATAATAACTTCAACTTTGTTCAACGGCAAAAAACGTCGAAAGAATACCTTGGACATTAACTTGAGTAACACCTGATAGAAAACCGTAAAGATACCCCCAATTACGGCAAGGTTATTAAAGTTTACTACACTTAGGCCCTCAAACTTAACGGCCGGGTCGAAGAATGAGCTTGGATGTAGGGGGTAGCTGGAAAGGGCCGATAAATATTACTTTTTATGAGATCTCTATGGGTTCTTATCATCTTGAAGGAGGTTGAAGAGACGCGAATGTACAGTGAATGTTGCTCGTGGATCAGTAGTTGACCAGTTGATTTATGGTCTGAAGGTGGTTTTCGACTCATGGGTTATTGGACACCAACGATCCTCTCAAATGAGTCCGGGAAGGTCAGTGACTCATGTGGCGTGCGTCACCGTTAGCGCCGTGAGGCTTCGTAGGTGACAGCCCATCAGTTACCCACGGGATGTGCTTTGGCAAGAAAGGAAGGCACCGGTGCGTTCCGTAGGAGATCCCGGAGCCCTCTGCCATGCACCGAGGAAGGCCACCGGGGGGGGTTTTAGTGAGTGGTAATCCCACATAACCCGGCTACAGCCCCATTGCAGCCAGGTATCTTGAAAAGACTTCCCCTTCATAAAAAAAAATGGTGTGAAGGTGGTGGGTTGTAAAAATTGGGCTTCAGGTTTTCCCTTCGATCAAAAAAATATCAAAGGGCTTTTCTTATAGACAATATCGCAGGACGACTTAGTGTAGTAGGAGCTTTTAGGTTTTTTTTTTATTAGTGTGTTTCGAAGGATTTGTTAAGCCTTGGTCTCAGCTGTTGCCTTAAGACAACAGTTATTTAGCAAAGTAAGACGCCGTCAGGCAATGTAGCATCGCATGTAATTTAAATAATTCCGATAGTTTAAAAAAAAAGCCTTTTATTTTACTTTATTTAGTTAAGGGGTTCTTGAAAGCAGTTTAATGTTTGCGATATTTTATATTATAATATACATAGTGAAATTAAAAACAAAGTACTACGGCTAATATCTGCAAAACGTAGCATTTGCTACGAGATAGTTACGTAGCATCGTAGACACCAATCCGTAGATACGTAGCATCGTAGACACTGATAGTAGACCGTAAATTAATTTGTAAGTAACGTGGTCTACGATGGAGTATACTTGCCTTATATTAAAAGATACCGTTATATTATTCTTAAGCTTGATCGAACGTTAAAAGTGTATTTCATCGCAGGTAATATGGGATTCTACCGGAAACTGCCTCTTAGTTCTTTATAAAACCTTATTCAAATCTTGCCTCATCTAGGTCTCTATCGCGTAGACCCATAACCTTAACCTAAAAGATACGGTTACGTACCTGCGCTGGCCATTGACTTTAGTAGATTACCTGATAAACCTCCGCGATAGAGCATCACGATTTACATAAATTAAAATGAATTGCACTTTAAAAACGTACTTATCGTGCCCTTCTGTTATAATTAGGGTTAATTATTTATGTTATTACGGAAACAACAAAGGGTACATCTTTATGTTGTTGTTTATCTACGGTGTATTCATGGAAAGGAGCTTTTGGTTTTGGTTAGGTACATCAGTCAGAACATAGATATAGGAAAAATTCTAGGTCTGTGAGTCAAAACTGTTGGATTTGATAAAAAAAAAGAAAGAAAAGACATTTACTTAGGACATTACACAAAATTTACATTACAATACACGGAGTAGGGACTAAGGTTGATCACATTGGCGTAGATTAGCACACGGCTTGTGTCGCGAATACGTCAGCATAGGTCACATGGTAGGCCGTGTCAGTAGGTTGTAGCCTTTATTTAAATAGTATTTTGTACAAGCATATGTTTTACGTCTTACTAAGATAAATAATATTGACAACTTATAGTAAAGAAGCTAAATCCTTGATTGACAGTAAGTGGCCGTGCATACTCCATGAAGATGGGCATGTTTATTGCCTGAACATCGGTCGATTTATTCGACTAAAATTACGTGAGTGCTAGCCGTTTACTAGTTGTAGGTATGAATACTACTCACGTTAGTTTCTATAATATGACAGTAAATGGTAAGTACCGTATTTGAACATTTACAACATTCTGTGTTCAACAACAACAACAAAAACAAATAAAATTACTAAAACAACAATTTTTTCAACATTAATAGGTTTTAAAAATAAATTGCTAAGTACCATTTTATAAAATCATTCTTCCACAGTTCCAAACCAAAGCAAAAGTATTGCATATAGTATATTTAAAAATCTTTTTGAAGTCTAAAGTGTAGTACGAGGTAGAGAAAGATAGAAATAAAAAAGTCCATTCTCTGACACCTTTAGGTTAACAGCGTGAGTAAAGGTGACTATTGGGTTCTAGCACTAAGTGACAAGTAACTTTCGAATCACGTACCATTCAACACCGGAAGCTTCCTAACTCAAGTTTGAAGTGAAATAAATCAACCTAAATCCATGCTTAGCCTCGTCGCCCAAAAATGGAAATTAATGTTAAGAGAAAACTTTGATTAAGTTGAGTAAAGCCTCCGTGCTTGAGGACGTACCTTTATTTTGTTGTTCGGTATAATACGGGCTTGTGGTCGCGCCTCGTTTCATTCGGAGGCTGACGAAAGTTGGGATTGTGTGATGAACGTTTGACGAAGTTTTAGGCAAGGTTAATAAGAGACGTGTTGGGGTTTTTAACAGTTTTCAGTTATAAATTCATTGTTATGCAGCACATCTACACTTCTGGTTAAAAGAGAGGTAGATTGGCTACAAAAATAAGACGGATCATCATCATTATCATCATCATCATCATCATCATCATCAGACGGTAGACGCCCACATACATATACGGGCGCACTGGTACAGTGGCGCAAAAGTAAAGACCCTATTTGGTTCAGCTATAACATTTTTTCTAAATTAGAAAACTAGATTTAGGTTTTTTTAAATGTATATTTGTGCCATTAAATTTCGTACCATTAGGATTTAAAGATGATGTCTTTTAAATGGTGACCTCCAGAGTTGATACACATTTGAGCCCTATTTATGACATTTTGCATAACTTGCCGTAACACTTCCTGCGATATGTTCGTTATTTCTTGACGAATGTTTTCTTTTAGAGCTGCGAGAGTCTGTGGCTTGTTCACATACACCCGAGATTTCAAAAAACCCCAAAGAAAGAAGTCTGGACTGGTCAGATCGGGTGATCTTGCAGGCCAAGGCAAATCGCCAAAACGAGAGATAACTCGGCTTGGAAAAGCGTCCCTCACTAAGAGTCCATAGTGTCGCGCGCTGTGTGTGCCGTAGCGCCGTCTTGTTGAAACCAGATGTGCTCCAGCCCCAATTCGTCCAAACTGGGTATCAAAAACTCACGTAACATGGTTCTGTAGCGTTCTCCAGTGACAGTTATCGCATTGCCTCCAGCGTCTTCGAAAAAATAGGGTCCGATCACTCTGTCAACACAGATGCCACACCATACAGTAACTTTTAGAGGTAGAGGTGTTTCTTGAATAATGCGCGGATTATCAGTGCCCCAGAACCGAGTATTCTGCTTATTGACATGCCCTGAGAGATGGAAATGCGCTTCGTCACTCATAACCAATTTTGAAGGAAAATCATCTTGCAAAATGTCATAAATAGGGCTCAAATGTGTATCAACTCTGGAGGTCACCATTTAAAAGACATCATCTTTAAATCCTAATGGTACGAAATTTAATGGCACAAATATACATTTAAAAAAACCTAAATCTAGTTTTCTAATTTAGAAAAAATGTTATAGCTGAACCAAATAGGGTCTTTACTTTTGCGCCACCCAGTACAACATAGGCTTCGCATCATAGAGCGCCACTTTAGCTGGCTTTTTGCCTTTTGCATCCAACAGCTTGCCGCGGTTCCCTATCTCAATATTAATCAATGAATGGGCTTTATTTGGTCACTTCCGGCAAGTGGGCATTGTATACTTATTTGGCAACGCATCAGCATTGCAATTCAACGGGGCAAAATACAACCATTTGCACTCTCAATAGGTCATCGCGTCTAGTATTTTTTTTTATGCGTGACGAGC
This sequence comes from Ennomos quercinarius, assembly GCA_910589525.2. Taxonomy (NCBI): domain Eukaryota; kingdom Metazoa; phylum Arthropoda; class Insecta; order Lepidoptera; family Geometridae; genus Ennomos; species Ennomos quercinarius. The sequence continues at coordinate 1,958,566 of OU342496.1, forward strand.
TAGTCGTTCGCCTGGTGTTAAGCGTCATGGCCGCCCATTACAGATTGCAGTGTCACTCAGAAAACTAAATTAAAGTTTCGCGTGACACTGCGCACTGCGCACGTCATACTGAGACGTCACACTGTCTAAAAAAGATTTTTATACTGTGAGATCAGTTCTTTAAGTCTCATTTGCCCAGTAATTTCACAGTATACAGTCCAAATGTTTTTTGTAGTAGGTAGTTTAGCTAATAGCATTTAGTAATTGTTGGTATTGTTCAAGTAGTTAGTCCCTTTGTCTGTTATATAAAAGTAACACACTTTAACCAGTTTTCATATTAACCACAGTGAGCCCCACCAAACCGTTTTAAACTTTGTTAACTCGCTCCAACCCCAAGTTAACCCCACAGATAAGACAATTAGTCAGGCATATGCGAGTTATTACGTGTACTAAACAAGGTATACCGTGTTATCGCTCACCTTCGGCGACGTGAACGAAGAGCTTGGGGCACTAAGTTAAGGATTCGGCTTGTGTGATGGAGGGAGCGATGTTTGGTAATTTGTAATTTTCTAAACTGTTTGTAGATTGAAGAAGATTGTCAATTCAAACTATTTTAATAATATATACGTATGAAATGTTTAACCCTTTGCGTCCACTACTGAACAATTGAATATAGGCCTCCCTCAATTACCCAAAGAGGTATATGTACTACGTACTAGAGAAGCTATTCGAAGCACAAATAGTTGCCATTTTTTGTATAATTAAACTAAAACCCACTACAGCGCTTTACGAGATCAAATCGTCTAACCAACGATCCCAACACGCAGCGCTAGTGCGATGGCACATATTCGGATCATAATTTTTACTGCTATTCATTGCTGCACGTGCAGTCGCTTTGAGTGCTGAGCATCGTATGAGCGAGAAGATGCTCATAGGCATATTTGCAGTGGTTGACAGTGCATGTTAGAGATGTCCTGTCTAGTGTATAAATAGAAGTCTTTGCAATTACCACGCTTGGCAGTTGGCTTTGTGATCGCAGCAGATTATAATAGAGATCAAAGGAGATTACTGCTCCCCATTTGCTGGATGTTCCCTCAGCTGGCTCTTGCGACACCCACGGAAAGAGACCTCACGGCCTAAATACCTATAAAATAAAAGTCTAAAATTTTATGAATTTATTATTTCTAGTAGGCTGTTTCGAGAACTTTTACAGATCAACATTAGAATATAAAAAAGTATTTACCTTCTATACAAAAAGGTTGCTATTTGTTTGTTTCATTTGTATGGTGTCACGCCAAAATGGCAGACCTGTTTTGAATGAATATTTTCCTTAGATTACAATATTATATAAAATATTAAGCTCATTTCTAACATAAAAAATTAAAGAACAAATAAAAGCATAAAACTGTAGAGTAATAAAGTTAGAGACGTAAACAAAATTATAAGACTATCTCTACGTACGTCTAAATAAACTTGTTCCATTTGCATTTTACTACAGCACTTCCACATTACTTATCTCCGAAATTATTACACCGGAGACGAAAAAGACCTTAGTAAAATTAACAGAACTGAGCTCAGCCCTAATACCTTCCACGGGCGTCTCTCAAACAATTTTAGCGGTTGCATTTTAAATTTTGACATAACGAATACAACTCGTCGCTTCTCGAGGGAATAGGGTTGCGAATTCTTGAGATGCCTCAGCCGGATTTAGTACTAAATTATGCCGGAATATGTTTTCATCTCTACTTTTTAAGTGACTTCAAGTTGACCAAAATATATATTTGTTTTATATTAAAGCACTGTAGCTAGTAAAGAACTAAGTTTTATTTAAATTCCGAGTGACGCTGCAACTATTATGGGTGGCCGTGTCGCATTAGGTAAACGACTAACTCGTCATGTCATTCAAGGTAAAAAAAGGTATGGGTATTAATAAGGTCCTTAACGGTTGGCAATGCAATGCATCCTCGGTGCCTCTGGTCTTGCAGATGTCCATATAAAGCAACTTTGAACATTTCCATCAGGTGGGCCGTTTGATTTTTTGCCCCTCATAATTATAAATAAAATAAGTAAACCCTGATTTCTTTGGATAACCTTGCGAGGCTTATGAGTTTTTCAAATACGTTAACATAATTTGAGTCTATCATTATCACTAGGTGGTAGGACTTTTCTGCAAAGCTCGTCTAGGTAGGTACCACCACTTTGACAGTTCTGCCGCCAAACAGTAGTGTGCAAGCACTACTGTGTTCTAGTTTGAAGGGCATTGTAACTAATGAAGTTACTAAAAAAATGAAACTTTACGATCTGATTTCATAGCAGTATCACGCAAATATTTGTAATTTAGAGTTCCGAGTGATACTGCTACTACTGAAGGCAGCCGTGACGCTTAACATCAGGCGAACGACTAGCTCGTCACGTCATTCGTTAACATAAAAAAACATCATCATCTAAATTGACGATTGTAATCATTAATGATGATTTAATTTTGCAAAACATGCTAAAATTAGAACACGTTTGGACTGAAATGCGTAGAAATGAATTAAATTGAAATGTTAGACAGAGTAAAAAAATGTCGTATCCGGCTAAAACTATCCATGTAGCAACCATACCCGCGAACAACTGCGCGGTGCTACGAAACAACTTCTTACTTATTTAATTCCTTTGTACTTAAGAAAATTGCTTTAACAAACTCTCAGGGAGATGTTTGCTGTCGCCGCTGAAACTATTGTAGCTATAATCTTTTGTTGGAACTCTTGCTAACCTGCGCTTTATGGAAAGTTGACAGATTGGATGAAAGTATACAAGCATTAGTATGAGAATGTGGGCGTTCATATAATTAATGCTTACGGATCATCATCATCATCATTAACAGCCTGAAGACGTCCACTGCTGAACATAGGCCTCCTCCACAGAGCGCCATTTTGAGCAGCTGCTTGCATCCATCGGCTCCCAGCGGTTTTCACCAGATCGTCGGTCCACCTAGTGGGGGGCCGGCCTACGCTGCATCTTCCGGTTCGTGGTCGCCACTCGAGAACCTTTCTTCCCCATCGGTTGTCAGTTAGAACTGACAAACTGGCAACTGGCGAACTGGCAATGGGCAGGCCACATCGCTCGTAGACGAGCGATGTGGCCTGCCCATTGCGATTCCATTAATTTTTTTGCTTACAGATATCTTAGGCTTAATGACATCATCATCATCAGCCTTAAGACGTCCACTACCAAACATAGACCTCCCCCATGGAGCGCCACTTTGACCGGCTCCCCACAGTTTATTTAAATTTATTGAGTAATTTTTCCTTTCGCTTTTCTCGACCAGCATTACCGTCTACTACGTGCTCCACACTACACAATGGTTAACTGGCCTCTTAGAATTAAGTTCATTTATGTACTTCTTTATTAATGTGGAATAAAGTCATCTTCCACGACAAAGAGAGACAGAGAAAGGCTACAAGCGTTCGAGATTTGTCTGCGGGCTGATGTGGTGCTGGAGGCCTATGGAAAGAATAAGCTGCTTGACTGAAAACCAAAAAAGAAGTTGTAGTCGTGGCAGGAGAACAAAGAACGTTACTTACCACCATAGAAGCCAGAAGAGGAAAGATGTTTGGCTAATTGGTAAGTTATGGCAAACTCATAACATCATGCAAGGAAATGTAGAAGGAAAGAGAGGAAGAGGACGACCGAGAAGGACATTCGTAGATCAACTAAAAGAAAAGACTAATGTCAAGTTGTACCAAGAGCTGAAAATCGTAAGAATGGAAGAATCTCCACAGAAAAGAGTTTAGCTCTTAAACGATAGAAGAAGAGCAGTAAAGTATTTTCTGTTTTTTTAATGACGTGACGAGCTGGTCGTTTGCCTGGTGTTAAGCGTAACGGCTGCCCATAACAGATTGCAGCACTCGGAACTGTATTCTATCTATCTGAAAACCCCACTTAATATGAAAAAAATGAAAAATAAAAAAACATTTATTTGATCAAAAGGCAAACATTACATTGATGATATAAGGTGAGATATGGCGTAAGGCTACCCTGTATGATGTAAACAACGCTTAGAAGCCATAACAAAGTTTCCCCTGTCCTTATCAGTGGAATGTGTTCATATCCGCAGTCGCGTCTGTGAGTCTGTCACCCTCACAGGAGGCACAGACGATAATTATCATAATTTAAGGCTTCAACCACACATGTACGTCAAGTTGTGTCAGCGAAGCGGGAGCGTCTGCCGTTCGGTACCCATCGCTGGTTGTGTTCATGGATGGCCGCGCCGCAATCCCTGCGGGCAGCGATGGGTACCGCATAGTTTCACGTTGTTGTTGACACTCCCATTTTGCAGACGCACAGGAGTGGCTGAAGCGTTACCCTTACATGCTGCCGTGACACCCCAAGTTAAAGAGTTGCTGGATACGATGACTTATTTGCGGGCTGATGTAGTAAGTTGTAATTAATAATAGAAATGATTGTGAAGGTTTTAGGTACAACGCGCACATACTTAGGTTGTTGGTAAATAGCAACGACTAATTCTTTTCAAAGCAAAGAAAAAAGGCTCTAAATCAGCATAAGATCTCAAAATATCGATCTCGAATATTTATACCTAATAGCAAAAATATCGATCTCGAATATTTTTGCTATTAGGTATACCTATTTTATCTAATAATTACATTGTTTTTGTATAGATTTTATGATATGCACAACTTTTCTCGACATGAATGAAGAAAAACAAGTACAATAGTAACAAGTAAACATAAGACATTTAACAAAAACAATAGCTTTACATTTATTTATTTTTATAAAGACATCAACCAGTAAGGAGAACTATCATAAGAAAAATATGGAAGTTAAACTTAACAGCGCTTGAACCAGACAAATGCCTAGAACCACAAAAAGGTTACTTTAGCGTTTCGCACAGTTTACTTAGGACCTACATTTGTTTAGGGTTCCGGGCCATTTATTTAGGTCTCCCAACGTCATACGGACAGCCGTGTGGCTGTCCGTATGAGGGTTCCACGCACTGCGCTATAAAACGTGACGTTTTGTGTGAGATTGTAAAAATGGGATTGCAGTGGAAGCCGCGTCTGCCGCGTCTGGTCTGCAACTTGTCGTTCAAAATGTGTGGATCAAGTGTAGAGATAATGATACTTTATAAAAACGGTTTTAAAAATTGGATAAACAATTTTTTTATCGTTAGTTTTTGTGTCTTGTGGTCCCTGTAGGTGAAAATAGGACCACCCCATCTCTTACCGAAGATGCCGTAAGAGAACGTCCAGAGAATGGACAGCATCATTCTCTTCGTACATTAAAATCTACTGCGAGCACCATGCCGCGCCACCTGCCAAACGTAATGACTGTAGAGAACCGCCTCAGTTGGCAAAGCGTGTGGACTGTAGGCTTCTTCGTTCGAGTAGTAGTTGGAGGAAACTCTATATAAATAAAGCGAAACGAAACGAAACGAAACGAAACGAAACGAAACGAAACGAAACGAAACGAAACGAAACGAAACGAAACGAAACGAAACGAAACGAAACGAAACGAAACGAAACGAAACGAAACGAAACGAAACGAAACGAAACGAAACGAAACGAAACGAAACGAAACGAAACGAAACGAAACGAAACGAAACGAAACGAAACGAAACGAAACGAAACGAAACGAAACGAAACGAAACGAAACGAAACGAAACGAAACGAAACGAAACGAAACGAAACGAAACGAAACGAAACGAAACGAAACGAAACGAAACGAAACGAAACGAAACGAAACGAAATGAAACGAAACGAAACGAAACGAAACGAAACGAAACGAAACGAAACGAAACGAAACGAAACGAAACAAAACGAAACGAAATGAAATGAAATAAAGTGGTTTAATTGAATTTATGAATATAATAATTACAAGGAGCCATACCTTGGGTCGTGGTCCGGACGTCCAGCAGTAGTAGATAGGTAATGTCGCCCGTATAAACTACAAATTTACTACTAAAATTATGTTGTGTTGCCAACAAGCGCCCCTTTGATAAGCGTCCAAAGTGACGAGTGAACTTCTTCCGGCCATTGATGTAAATCGAAGTTTATATTTCAAGGTTTACATTTTTTGGTAACTAATGTAGCGAGCGATGGTGGCCGAGCGGTAGCAACTGCGCTTCGCAATCTTACGGCACCGGGTTCGATCCTTGGTCCTGACTTATCTAGTAAGTTATGTGCAGTTTTTGATGCCATCGCTCCGTGCCTCGGAGAGCACGTTAAACCGTCGGTCTTGGTTGTCATAAAAACATCTATGGTAATCGTTACAGGTAGTCAGACGCCTGATAGAATCTGACACCTGGTCTAAATATCCCTGTTACTGGTTCCTTATGGGTTGCGAGGTCAGATGGCAGGGTAATTCTGGTAGCTCGCCGCTACATGTTAGATTGGGAGCCGACCCCAATAACAAATGGGAAAAGACAAAGTGGTGATGTTATCTAGTGAACTTATCTAGATACCAGACCACCATATATAACCATAACCATATGGATAACCATTGTAAGGTCCGATTTATAACCTTTATGATTGGAGTTTTTCCGCTACAAGCTCTCTTTAACTTGAATAACCTTTTACAGTAAGCAGGTAGACCGTAAACCACATAACAAAAAGTAAGTATAATATTATTAATCTCTCAAATAATTTAGACTGGCCTTGTAAACAAAGTGCGAAGTTTTCTATGTCGCTTATGAATTGCGGCACGCGGTCCAAAACGTGAACACAATGTAATGAGCGCTGCGGCCAAAAAGGAAAGTTTGGGGCGGGGCGAGGGTGACCAATCTTTACAGTGAATATAGACCATTGAAGCAGATCTTAGAAATAAAGTAATCATATTTTTATTTTATTAATTTAATTATACTATAATTTAATAACGCTAAATTGCCATAACTGCGAATCTTGAAAAGTTCTTCACTCAATCATTCTATTTCGGTCGCATAATGTTCAATAAAAAAAATATGTTTCTTATTTATTAGTTATAGTAGTGTAGTAATTAGTTTAAAGAATAAAGCCACATTGCCTGTTAAAAAAAAAGTAAGTAACTAACAACGGCATTGCCAAAATAACTGCCAAGTACTACGTTCTTGAAAATCCTTCCACTTCTTTCTCCTCACAAATATGATATTCCACCCCTTGCCTCTCGATAGGTTATAATTCTAATCAATTTACTTAACTACAGAAATTAAATAGAATAATACGAAATAAAATAACATATCCACGAAAATCAAGGAAGTATATCAACCCTAACTTTAAACTCAAAAGTACTCTTCGTAATTTTTCGTGCTTGATTTAAAGCGATCATTGTAACCAGAGGTATACGTACCATCTCCCCCAGAAAAAACATTTTAGTACCTTTTCGCAATGAACTTGTGTCAATTTCCTTTAAAACTTGAGAGATACCAAAAAAAGTTTCTGCGACAAAGTTGTGCTGGTATTAATTATATTTTGCGGTCGAAATTATAGTTTAGGGAAGCGTGAGAGCATTTTGCGTTAGTTTGAGTGGTAAGTCTAAAAGGAGTCCAGAGTCCCCAGCAACAGGAAGTAATAATGGTTACTGACTTTAATAGACTGATTATTAATGATGTCTGAGAAACTCTTTAGGAGGCAAATTAATATGTGGAATTAAAATTAAAGAGACGGAAATAATGAGTTAAGTAAGTAGATGTTTTAATACAGTACTTACGGGATTGTTACCGTGATGATTGGAACTATTATTATAGAAATATGTAGTGGAAAAACAACCGTGAAAGTTCAAAACAGCCACATAAGGGCCAAATATTGACTGGAAGTTTTACGGCACGCAAGTAACACATCTTTTTATCACTAGTACAGGAAATTAAGGACCTTCCCCGTATCAGTTACAATTACGGGGTTTTCAATGAGGCGTTTTATTTAAAAAAAACTAGTTCCGCGTCTTTTACTAGATGGCGCAGTAAGTAAATAGTTTAAACCTTTAAAACCACAGAATAGTTTAAACATAAGAAAATACTTAGACTACCTACACAGAAATGTCAAATTCAGTTTAGTTGGCTACTCGTACATTGTCTGTAGTATCTCCTAAGTAGTCTGTGGTGCATTTTTCTTAAGTAAATTGAAGTACAGTAGAACTGCGAGATAGATAAACGTTAATATTATGATCCAAAATAAGCCGAGCTATCGCGCAACGAAATATAACAATAAACCAAAACGTTTTGTCAGTCGGCATCGTGACATATTTCCTCTAACCTGTGGTCTGTTTGAAACAGTGACAGTGACAGATTTTAGCAAAACCACAACTGGCGCCATCTATTGGGTCATACATAAAATACAATTTCATTTTTTTTAATAAAACACTTCATTTTTTCTCTAATTGTACTAGATACTCAGTTTTATCAATACAACATATCATTAGTACAAAACATAAAACTTGTACAAAATGAAAATTGTATTAGTAAATAAGCATTGATCATAATGTGAGTTAGCCAAATTAAATTTTTTTGCAAGTTTGCAGTTAGACGAAATGAGAGTTGGATAAATGATAACTAAAATACATCACAGAGTCAGGTCATAGTCATAGTCATACTACCGACAAACAAAGATTTTCAGCACCACGACACAAGAATACGCCAAGACCCAATTTAGCTTGCAGGAAAGCCTCAAAAATGCATGAGATGAAACATGCATAGAAAGCATTATCACAAAGGAAACTGGCCTTAATGGACAATGCATGGCGACTATCCTTTGGAAAGCGCCATAATGATAGTGACTGTAAAATTGAATCGTAAGAAAAATTGGCGCAAGTATTCTTTGTACTTGTAATTTTATTCATAGTTTCTTGGACGTTGTGACGAAATAAGATGGTCTCCTACGACAGATCTATCTTGACTGTCTATGTATGTTTTGAAGGTACACATACTACGATTTTTTCAACAAATTTCAAAAAGGAGAAGGTTCTCATCATTATCATCATCATCAACATCATCATCATCATCATCATCATCATCATTATCATCAACAGCCATCATGAAGACGTCTGCTGCTGAACATAGGCCACCCATATAGAGTGCCACCGGCTTACCTCTTGCATCCATCGGTTTCTCGTGGTTATGACCAAGGTTCTCAATTTGATTGACTATAAACAAATGAAATACTTTACATCCAGAAAAAATGAAAAAATAGTCTCTGTCGAAATAACGACTCAGCAGCCCGCGAGAGCAAATATCTACCTTTGCTTATGCAAAGGTAGATATTAATTTTATTCCGTGGTTGTTCTGTTCGCTGGGCTGCAAGCGACCGGAAGTTGAGTTTGTAGCAAAAGTGACCTGTGGCAGAACTTGTAATTTTTTTTAAGGAGGACCACTTGTGGCTCTCAAGAGCAAGTGTGTAAAGGCTGCAAGCGAACGGTCAGACTGAGTTTGTAGCAAACGTAACTTGTGGCAGAAGTTGGCGTATTTTTCGTGGTTCTTCTATTCGGTGGGACACAAGTGGCCCTCGAGAGCAAGTGTGTAAAGGCCGCAAGCGACCGGCGAGAGTAAGTTTGTAGCAAAAGCGACTTGTGGCAGAAGTTGGCGTTTTTTTCGTGGGAGCTATGTTCGCTGGGCCGCAAGCGGCCCGCGTCTCTGTTAGAAAGTGGCTCACGAGATCAAGTGTGTAGCGGTACCCGTAGTAGAAGTAAAAAAAGGTTAAGCGAATTTCATCGCTGATAAATAATTGTTTTCTGAGGGATAGCTACGCAGGCGAAGCCGCAGGCAGAAGCTAGTGTAGTATAAAATTATAATTATGCCTGCCCGCTCGTTACAGTATAACTAATGTTACAAGATTGTAAACGGCGGCGTTATCTGCAGTGCTGGTGACTGCCGTGATTACAAGATAGGTAAATTAGTGTAGTTAACGGTTACTTGAGGTTCGGCGGCGACATGCTGCGGTACTGTGTCGTGTTGCTGGTAGCGTGGGCCGCGAGTGTGGCGGCCGGCGATATGTTTGGCCCGCTACACCCACCGACCAAAGGAAGCGTCTGGCCGAATCCGAAGTACCAAACTTCTGAAGATGTCTACTACAAGTTCAGACCAGATACATTTAGTTTTACGGCAAGTTTTATAAGATTTTTAATTTTATAAGTACTTACTTAGTTGTTAAAATATGAATTTTAAGAAGAATGTTTTACGTCTAATTATTATTTACTTACTACAAAATAAAACTACGAAACTACATAAGTACACAAAATGAATCGCAAATATTTCAGGACCCCTTGCACGGGCGAGGGAGTATGTTTTTATCCCTTTTTGTTCTATGAAAGTGCAAAGATATAAAGTGCCTACTCTACTCACCATGCAATCTGACCCAGGATATGATAAATGTGTTGGAGTCGCGGTTGGCCGACTCACACACCAACCGCGAGGGCAATTTAGTCAAGGCACCCCCGCGGCTTGACTTGCTATTTATTCGTTCACTCAAGGGAACTCTTAATTATTCGGGATAAAAGTATCCTATGTTGATCCCAAGATCAAACCATCAACACAAATACAAAACACAACACACACAAACAACACAACACAACAAAACAACAAAATTCCATCAAAATCAGGTTTGCCATTTTGGCATGAAATCCTCACAAACAAACATGATGAACAAACAGATGTTTTATTTACATCTATTGGGTCGCAGGTCGCGTTTTCATGCTGCATACAGCATTATAACAACTAAAACATTCATGAGTTTTTATAGTGATAAATAGGGTGAACAACTATTGAAAAAATTAAAAAATCAAATATCAAACCATTTAATCATATGACATAAAAGGGTTTATACATTTTAATGAGTCCATAGACAAGTGAGTACACTGTATTTCAGCTTCCCTAACAGACGATAGACAAAATTTTCTTTCTCCTGTTTTACTCCACTTGACAAGCAAGCAAGTATGAAGAAAGACACATAAAATGGGGAAAGACAATTTTATCTACCATCCGTGCTAGGATACCAGTAGGGTTAGCACGGCCAGTAGACAACACTGTCTTTCCCCTGTTTTACTCCAAGCAAGTATGCAGAAAGTGACGTAAAACGGGGAAAGACAATTTTGTCTACCGTTTATGCTAACCCAGCAGGAGCCAAGGTTTCTCCCATCCTTTGACTTTAATTACAATGCATTTTAGGTGACAGGTGAAACATGCAACATCCTAACTAAGGCATTGAAACGGTACTCGTTCCTCGGTCGCGATGCACAGCGTATCGTCAGGCGTTCCGCCAGTCGCATGCGCCGGTGCCGTCGGGACTCGAACACCACACAAGTAGACGACAATCTCGCAGGATACGTTCAAGAGCTCCAAGTTGACCTAACCGCTCCTTGCGAGACGTTACCGTACTTCGGAATGGATGAGAGCTGTAAGTTCCAGTTCATAAAAAGTAATTCTAAAAAAAAAACAGATTATTTTTAATGAAAATGATAAAATAGAATCTTGAGCGGGATTTCAACCCACCATTTTAATTCTACGAGAATCTGTTCTAAAGCCTTATTCGAACCGGCGCGGTATTCATAACCTTGATCAATACTTATAGAAAAAAATTTGAGGATATTTTATTGCTTACTGCCGAGTGTAGATAACATTAAGTAATCTAGAAAGCTAAACAACATAAACAGTAATCAATTTCTGTGGTAAACAGCATTAAATGGGTTATATTTTGCACAGAGTAAGTATTATTTTTGTATAACAAAACACGCTTTTATCGACTGTGGCTTTTTGACCTCTAGATAACAATTTATTGTGTAAAAATATCATAAGTTATTTGATACTGTTAGATTTAAAATTAGTGTGCCATATGAGGACTGTCCTGGTATTTGAAAATGTTATTGCCGTCGCTCTCCTACCAGCCGTCATAATTTATTGCATTTCTGGGGAAATTGGTTTTCATTCTTTAAATCTTAACACAACTCTTTTTTTGTATTTTCAATTTTTGTAATGAGTACAATGGTTTGTATTGTGATTAAAACTACTTTTATTTGTCAAAACATCGACGCAAAAAAATCGCGTCTTTAAAAAAGTATAAGCTCATTTTTTCAATGTGTAAACAACATATTTATAAAAAAAATAAATTGGATAACTGAATAATTGGATATTGGATTGGATTGGATTGGTTATTTTAGTGTTCAATGGTTCGGTTGAACGTAGGCGTTTTTTATGGAAAATAAGATTGTAACACTCTTGTCTTAAGAGCCTGCGCACTGATGACCTTTGGGGTTGTGCAGGTGTATTTTACCTATGTAGGTATTACTAACATGGTATTTATCACTCCAGATAATCTGACAGTGTCATCGGTATCGCAACTGAAGAGCTCTTCGATATGGGGAATACTTCGAGGCTTGGAGACGTGGACGCATTTGTTATACTATTCAAATGACCAAACTGTAAGGTTTTAAACTTATTTTACTTACTTTAGACATGCAGTTATCACAGTATTGGCTAGTTATACATACAACGCCGTGTAGTCCCGGTGGCGTAAGAATAGGACCACCCCACCCTTTTCCCGTGGGTGCCGTAAGAGCCGGTTAAGGGAATATCCAGAGAATGGGCAGCATTCTCCTCGGTACATTAAAATCTTCTGCGATCACCAAGCCGCCTGCCAATCGTGGTGATTATGGCAAACTCCCCCGTATGATAACCGTACATAGTGGCGTTTTATGGGGAGGCCAATGTTCAGCAGTGGGCGTCTTTGAAGTGATGCGTATTGCGTATATTTTGACGCAACCGAGTCCAGCGTATTAAGCTATAGTAGAATAATTACGTCACACCTAATAACTACTAGTAATCATTTCTGAGAGATGACCTGAGTGTCAGTGAAGTAACGTTATAAGAATAAGAATGTACAATGGCCTATAGCTATAAACAACAATAAAAAAACTAGATAATTTTATTAAACATAGAGATAGATAGATAGAGAACTCTTTATTGTTTCACCAATAAAATATACAGACAGGAATAGAATAAATATTACGAACTACTTTACATACAATTACAACAACAAAATAATGTACTTACACTTTTCTATGTAAATGAATGACGTGACGGACTAGTCGTTCGCCTGATGTTAAGCGTCACGGCTACCCATGACAAATTGCAGTATCACTCGGAACTTTAAAAAAATAAAGTTTCGCATGACACTGCACTGCGCACGTCATCCTGAGACTTCTCACAGTCTAGTAATAAGATTACTAGACTGACTGATCAGATCATAAAGTCTCATTTGCCCGGTAATTTCGCCCGGTAATTTCAGTAGCTGCAATGGCCTTCCAACCGGAACACAGTAGTGTTTGCACACTACTGCTTTGCGGCAGAATAACTGGCAAATCGGTGGCACCTACCTAGACGAACTTTGCAGAAATGTCCTACCACCTAGTAAAGTACACTATAGTCCTAGCACATACTGGGAACAAAAGCTGTATTCCTCACAGACCCAGAATACTTTTGCTACTCTAAGTCTAGTGTAGGTATCCCCTGTTTATGTTTTTGACAGTGGATAAGACAAGGGAGGAAAATGTTCGTCTCCAATCCATGGTCGTTTTACATAATATTTAAGTGAACGTGTTTAAAATACTACTGTTTATTTAGTTGTTGAAAGCCACATTTTAATATTCCAGAATATTTTTATAAACAAAACAATCATCCAAGACGCCCCACGGTATCTTCACCGAGGATTGCTGATAGACACGTCCAGGCATTATATTTCCCTGTCCACTATAACCAAAACTCTGGATGCAATGGCCATGAACAAGATGAACGTCCTCCACTGGCATATCGTTGACGACCAGAGTTTTCCGTACCAAAATGAAAAGTTCCTTGATTTGAGGTACGTGAAACCACTGAGTTAGACAAGTTCTTGAGTGAAGAGCTAGTCGTAGTAGACCCAAGTAAATAGCTGACTCCCTGAAAGTGCGATTGCATTGGATGCAGAGAGGTGAAGCTGATGACTTTTTAAATTTGACAGTCTTTTAGTCTATACCAGTCTCTGCAGCGTCACCTGAACTAAGAGAGGCCACGTCTAGCAATGACCAAGTACATCACAAGCAGATGAAGATAATGTACTAACCTATAAAAAGTGACGCGTTCATTTTGATGGATAATTTCTCGTATTTCATGATTGATAAAAATGCTATCTATATTCATTTGGTTTTTAAATTGAAATTAAATTTGAATGTTAGCAAAATATCCATAACACTAAGACTAAATACTAAAATATGATTGTGAATAGCTGAAATCTTAAAAAACTATGTCGACAGCCGGCTCGGAGCTTATCACAGCTCTATGGTTTACACGAAAGAGAACATCCAACTGATCATCAACTACGCCAAGGATAGAGGGATCAGAGTTATTCCAGAGTTTGACGTTCCAGGTAACTAGCAGCATCACTATTCTAAACTTCCATGGTCACTAACATTACTCAAATATACACGGTAAATATCCCGTTAATAAACAATATTTGGGTAGCACTCCTGTTCTTCCATCGCACGGTTTAAAAATAACGGAGCTTAAAATAACAAAAATAAACTGAATTCTAAACCTCTTCCTTTAATGAAGTCCGTTGAAAAAGGGTACCCTTACAGAAAAACAGAGTAGGTATAAAGGTTTTGCTTTTTTAAACGGGTAGATACGGAACCTTAAAAACAGTAACAACAGAGTAAGTATCATCATCATCATCAACAGCCTGAAGACGTCTACTGCTGAACATAGGCCCCCCCAGAGCGCGCCACCTTGAGCGGCTGCTGCAACGATCGGCTCCCCGCGGCTTTCACCAGATCGTCGGTCCACCGAGTGAGGGGCTGGCCTACGCTAAGCTACGCTGAGTAAGTATACTGTTAGATAATTCAGCCACTGTGCAGTTCCAGGCATTGCCCGTTTGTATTTGTATTTACACTTAATATTTCAGGCCTTACCCGGGCCTGGGGCCAAGCTTACCCTGAAATCCTCACGAAATGCTATGAAGGCGGAGTCGCCACCGGCCTGGGTCCTATGAATCCGATCAATAATGCCACCTACAAGTTCCTACAGGACCTCTTCACTGAGATCAATGAATGGTTCCCGGACAAGTATCTCCATATTGAAGGCGATGAAGTTGACTTGGCTTGTTGGTGAGGAATTTTTTTCATCATCATCGTCATACTCATCGAGCGTTTTTCTTCTGATAATGATGCGTGAAAGCTTTGAAATCATTTTTTTTGTTAATTAGCATTTTTTAGCATTGAAACTTACGTAACTAATGCAGGGCAGATTGCACCTAACTACTCTTAAGGGAAAGCAGGATCCCATCAAACCTGTTGCTTTGTTTTTTTGCCATTTCAGTATACGAACTGATTCATCATCATCATTTGAATTGTCAGCCTGAACGTTGAAAATGGACTCTATGATGTTCTTGTCCAACGTTTATTGCAATAATTATTTTGATGATACACTTTCTATTTTTTACAATAGGTATACCATCATCATCATCATCATCAACAGCCTGAAGACGTCCACTGCTGAACATAGGCCTCCCCCAGAGCACGCCACCTTGAGCGGCTGCTCGCCTCCTGCATCCATCGGCTCCCCGCGGCTTTCACCAGGTCGTCGGTCCACCGAGTGGGGGGCCGGCCTACGCTGCGTCTTCCGGTTCGTGGTCGCCACTCGAGAACCTTTCTTCCCCATCGGTTGTCAGTTCTACGAGCGATGTGGCCTGCCCATTGCCACTTCAACTTACTAACTCTAAGAGCTATATCGGTCACTTTAGTTCTCCTGCGGATCTCCTCGTTCCGGAGCTTATCTCGCAGGGAAACACCGAGCATAGCTCGCTCCATAGCTCGCTGCGCGACTTTGAGCTTACTAATGAGGCCAACAGTAAGAGACCATGTCTCAGTTCCATAAGTCATCACTGGCAACACACACTGATTGAAAACTTTCGTTTTCAGGCTCTGCGGTATTTTGGACGAAAAGATAGGACGAAGCTTCCCGAACGCTGCCCAGCCGAGTTGGATTCTTCGCGCCACCTCTTTGTCGAAGTTGGACCTACCTAATTGGACAATCTGTCCTAGGTAGACATACTTGTCGACAACTTCGAGAGTATCGTTCCCAACAATTACCGGTATAGGTGGAACATGAGCATTAGACATGATCTTTGTCTTGTCCATATTCATCTTAAGACCAACCTGCTGGGAGACTCTACTGAGGTCGTTGAGCATGGTGCTAAGGTCCTCGAGCGATTCCGCCATTATGACTATATCATCGGCAAAACGAAGGTTAGTGATGTACTCGCCATTTATGTTGATGCCAGATCTTTTCCACTCCAAGAGCTTGAAAACATCCTCCAATGCGTTTGTGAACAGTTTCGGAGAAATAACGTCTCCCTGTCTCACGCCTCTTTGCAATGGAATTTGTTCCGTACTCTGGTCCTGTAGTCGGACTGACATAGTGGCCTTACTGTACAAACACTTCAAAACTTCGATATACCTATAGTCAATTTGGCATCGCTGCAAGGACTGCAGCACCGCCCAAGTCTCGATTGAATCGAAGGCTTTCTCATAGTCCACAAACGCTAGGCATAACGGCCGATTATACTCTTCGGTCTTCTGTATAATCTGGCGCAGCGTATGGATGTGGTCTATGGTGCTAAAGCCTTTTCAGAAACCGGCTTGTTCGGGAGGCTGGAATTCATCAAACCTGCGTGCGAGACGATTCGTAATGACTCTCGAAAACAGCTTATACACATGACTCAAGAGCGAGATGGGCCTATAGTTCTTCAATAAGGTGTTATCGCCTTTTTTGAAGAAGAGCACCACCACGCTCTTGTGCCATGCCTCTGGCGTTATACCTTCAAGGATGACAGAATTAAATAACTTCTGGAGGACTAAAAGTACCGGTCTACCACCCGCTCTCAGAATAGGTATACGTAGAGTACCAAATACCTTTGTTTCTGAAAACTGTAGTTCAATGTGGTGAAAAGAAGTATTCTTCCAGGAAATCAAACCCTGAACTACGGGAGTACATGAGAGCTCACAACATGACATCAGCTAGCAAACTGCACGCTTTGTTTATGAAGAAGGTCATCCCACTGCTGGGAAAAAAGTATCACCCGATTGTTTGGCAAGTAAGGGAATTTAAAAATAAGAATAAGTTTGTCTTAACAGATCGAGCTACAAAGTTTCATTTAGATATGTGTAGGCTTACAATAGTACCTACATTATTGCAGCGGCCAGCAACAGAGGCATTGATGGACAAACATGTAAATGTGTAAACGTAAGTCTATCAATGCCTAGTTGTGGCCAAGGCTTGTAATAGTGCTTTTCTCATATAATGCGCAGAAATTAAAACTAAGTATAAATAGTACCTAGGCAGAACTTTTTATTTGATAATATTTTTTCTGACAATAAACAGTTATTTTTTTTTATTTTTTTTATATTTTGGCTCCACACATAGTGTATTTAGCCAGTGTCAAGTATTGTAATTTTTCATCGTATTATGAAATATTTCACGTAAAGTCTAGTCTTAGTCACAGTCAGTCAGGGTAGTCATAGTCCCGTCTAAGTCAGGCAGTCATAATCCAGTCTAAGTCATGCCCTAGTAAAGTGGTGGCAACTTTACTAGAGGCTTCTATGGAATTTTGGAAGCAACACGAAAAACCACGTTTCACTACATTATATCACTTGCCCACACTCATGCTCGTAATTCAGCACTTAATGCGTAAAACGAAACCAATTTTAAACATTAACACTGGAAAAAGCAAAAGTTTTGTAAAATAATACAATGCAAAAACGTGAACTTTTTCGCGTTCCCGCCAAAAAACCAGTTATTTTTTTTTCAATAAACAGCTTTGTATTTGCAAGCCAGTTCGAAATTTAAATAAAACCTTTGATAAGTTATCTCCTTGGTTGGGTTGGTTCTCTCTCCTATGTTTCGGGGTAAAAGATCGTTCCATTTTTAAATTAGACGACAGATATGAGTTTTGTATGTAATTTATTTGGCCGCTAAACTACGACAGATCTGGATTTTCATACAACTTTTGCCAGCCGCTGCTCACCAGTACAGTAATTTCGATTTATCTCGAAGAAGGTTGTCAAAATAATGCTCAAATTTTCGAACATGTTTGAGTAAAAGCATTATAATTCTATTAATGCTATTTTTCAACAATGTTATCGGCAAAGTTAAAATATTTACAAAAATACTTTTACAACAACATAGCAAATTGTTGTGTACGAGGTGAGACAAGTATAGAAATGGCCCGAACCGACCGGAGGGAGTTTGTCACTGTTATTTAAAAAAAACCGAATGTAACCTGTTATGGTCACGTTGAGAACAAAGCTAGGAAAAACCTGTTCTATGGCCTACAGCGCTTCCCCTCGAGTTTCATTAAGTCTAATATTATGACTTTCGTGACTTAAGATATCTGAAACTTCAGCATCAATATCCTGCGTCAGTAGTGCAACATCCATTGTTATGGATTTCAGAATATATACGGCAAACTCTCAACGTAATAATGTTATGCTTGACCTCGTTTGGATTACGGGTTTTAGTCTAAATAATTAAAATTAGTAAGTCATATCCGCAGGAGAACTAAAGTGAAATACTAGGTCTTATACTGGGTGGCGCAAAAGTAAAGACCCTATTTGGTTCAGCTATAACATTTTTTCTAAATTAGAAAACTAGATTTAGGTTTTTTTAAATGTATATTTGTGCCATTAAATTTCGTACCATTAGGATTTAAAGATGATGTCTTTTAAATGGTGACCTCCAGAGTTGATACACATTTGAGCCCTATTTATGACATTTTGCAAGATGATTTTCCTTCAAAATTGGTTATGAGTGACGAAACGCATTTCCATCTCTCAGGGCATGTCAATAAGCAGAATACTCGGTTCTGGGGCACTGATAATCCGCGCATTATTCAAGAAACACCTCTACACCCACTAAAAGTTACTGTATGGTGTGGCATCTGTGTTGACAGAGTGATCGGACCCTATTTTTTCGAAGACGCTGGAGGCAATGCGATAACTGTCACTGGAGAACGCTACAGAACCATGTTACGTGAGTTTTTGATACCCAGTTTGGACGAATTGGGGCTGGAGCACATCTGGTTTCAACAAGACGGCGCTACGGCACACACAGCGCGCGACACTATGGACTTAGTGAGGGACGCTTTTCCAAGCCGAGTTATCTCTCGTTTTGACGATTTGCCTTGGCCTGCAAGATCACCCGATCTGACCAGTCCAGACTTCTTTCTTTGGGGTTTTTTGAAATCTCGGGTGTATGTGAACAAGCCACAGACTCTCGCAGCTCTAAAAGAAAACATTCGTCAAGAAATAACGAACATATCGCAGGAAGTGTTACGGCAAGTTATGCAAAATGTCATAAATAGGGCTCAAATGTGTATCAACTCTGGAGGTCACCATTTAAAAGACATCATCTTTAAATCCTAATGGTACGAAATTTAATGGCACAAATATACATTTAAAAAAACCTAAATCTAGTTTTCTAATTTAGAAAAAATGTTATAGCTGAACCAAATAGGGTCTTTACTTTTGCGCCACCCAGTAGAATCAGCAAGTAAAAGTGGCAGTGGGCAGGCCACATCGCTCGCAGAATCTTTTTTTTTAATGTTAACCAATGACATGACGAGCTAGTCATTCGCATGGTGTTAAGCGACACGGCCGCCCGTAACTGATTGCAGTATCACTCGGAACTCTAAATTAAACTTTCGCGTGATACTGCGCACTGCGTACGTCATCCTGAGGGATCACGCAGTCTAAAAAAGTTTTCTACACTGTGAGATTAGTTCGTAAAGTCTCATTTGTCCAGTAATTTTACTAGCCATAATGCCCTTCAAACCGGAACACTGTAGTGCTTGCACACTACTGCTTGGCGGCAGAATATCTGGCAAAGCGGTGGTACCTACCTAGACGTACTTTTCAGAAAAGTCCTACCACCATCGACAACCGATGGGGAGATTGGTTCTCGAGTGGCGACCACGAACCGGAAGACACAGAGTAGAGCATCAGTGGCACGTCTTGTGTTACAGATAGGCTACCGTGACCTCTTCGCATCAGGAGGGCCGTATGCTTGTTTGCTACCTATAGAATGAAAAAAAAGTAGTCTTTAACACCTGTTTTTATTGCAGGAAGTATTTGATGAACGTGTACCTTTGTCAAGCGATACATTGATTCATGTTTGGAAAGGACGCGATATTATGGAAATGATTGATGTAAGTAAACACAATGCTTGCTTTCAAATTACATTATTCAAGTTAAATATGCTATTGAATTTAAAAAAAAGGATTCAACAGTTTTTGTCTCATACAATAAAAAAATTACATACCCTGCGCCTGATCCTGTTTTACGGCATTCAAAATATCAGATAGTTTTGAAGTTGATGTAAGTAAAAATAAGATTTTAAAATACAATGATTGCATAGGTACTTTGATTAAGCTCAAAAATTTCTGGTACCTGGTAAGTATTTCTTTTATGCTTTAATGGGCATACGGTTGACAACAACTCACCTGATAGTAAGTGACGAAGTGATCTAAGGTAAAGCACGTTTGCCCATGAGATGCCCATTCGCTGCTGACTTGAAAAGAGTCAGATTATACCCAGGAGGAAACACGAATGCGAATGCTGGAAGAGCATTCCATTCCTAGGCCGTTCGGACTATGAATAACTCAGCAAAACACTTAGTGCAGACTTGTGGTACACTAACGACGTAAGGATGTGAAGAATCGCCAAGCCTTGTAGTTCTATGATGGAAAGGGGATGACGGAATGAGCTGATGAAGGGCATGCGCACGCTCTCCAAAATGTAACCGATAGAAGACCGACAGGCCAGCGACCTTATGCCTTATGCCTTATTATCCCTGAAACGTAATATCATAAATGACTTTTGACTGACCTGCCTGAGAGCTCAGTTGATAGTAACTCACTGATAGTAGCTCTTTCTTGTGAACTGTACCTATGTTGTGGGTTCCATTCCATTCCTACCCAGGACAAACATTTATGTGATGAACATATTTTTATTTGTTCTGTATCTAGGTATTATATTGTTTTTATAAGTATGTAGTAACAAACAAAAAAGTATCTAAGTATTCTATCAGTCATCTGGTTTTCATAGTATTACAAGCTTTGCTTAGTATGGAGCTAGATGGCGCTGTATGAAAATCTCCGCAATTTTTTATTTACTCATTTATTTATTTCACAAAATCCACAGATTTTAAGGTAAGGTAAGATTTCATTTAATACTAGAACTTAAATCCAATTACGGGTTTTATACTTTTTACAGATCCTTTCATCGGGTTACAAGGTGCTCTACTCATCCGCGTGGTATCTTAGCCAGGTGGAGTCCGGAGCGGACTGGGAGAAGTTCTACTCAGCGGACCCGAGACAGATGGTCGAGCCGTACATTTTGAGCTTCTATAAGGGCCTCGACGTAAACAACATCGTCGGTGGAGAAGCTTGCATGTGGGCGGAGCATGTCGATGACAACAATTTAATAAGCAGGTATACCTAATATCGTTGTCGGTGTCGTACAGCGCCGCTTTGTAGCCCCTATACTCCGTGTGACAGAAAAGGGCGTCCAAATTTTCATTCCTCTCTCCTCCTTAGTGAGATTTCGTGAGATTATGGTCGACCCCACCCTGATATTATGTGAGTTTTTTTTCACTTGGCTGGGTTAGTGGCTGTAAACAATAGAGAGAATGTACTACTGTGGTGTGTTCGTGCATGTAACCGCGATAAATATTGTGTAGTATTTAACCGTGTCCTGAGCTGGTGTGTTGCGAGATAAGCTCCGGAACGAGGAGATCCACAGTAAAACTAAAGTGACCGATATAGCTCTTAGAATTAGCAAGTTAAAATGGCAATGGGCAGGCCACATCGCTCGTATCGCTCGTTTATTGGCGACTGCGAACCAGTAGACGAAGAGTAGGCCAGCCCTCCACCAGGTGCACCGACGATCTGGTGAAAGCAGCGGGGAGCCAATGGAAGCAGGAGGCGAGCAGCCGCTCAAAGGGGGGGATGCCTATGTTCAGCAGTGGACGTCTTCAGGCTCTTAATGATGATGATGATGATGATGATTTTCTTTCAAATGTTGTATTAATGAACTTTACACGTTTGAATAGAATCTAGATTTTTTTATTTTATGTAAGTTATTACATTTTAGAAACGCTCTCCTGTGATCCCTCCTGTGAACATGTGATTTTGTAGATAGCCGTTTGTTGTTTACTGCCGTCGATATTATTTATGTCATCTGCTATAGTCGATTGTTTGTATCAAATGTCAACAGGGCGCCTCTATCTAGGTGCGAAGCTTAGAGTATGGACTAAAAGGTGCGAAGCGTCATATTTTTAATGTTCTGTGGTTGAGAGCAACGCTCCTCTATCTAGGCACGAGCGTAGTTTTCTTCGTGGTGTTTACCCTTAGAGTAATAGACTAAAAGCATAGAAAGAACTTCATTATGTGTCAAGCGTACCAATTTTTTGGACACTTTTTATATGAAGTGGACACTTTGATGTGAATGAGTCTGACAGATTTGTATAGAAAAAACAGTTGACTCGAGTCGAAAAAATGGTACGATGAGTTTTCGCAAGCGTAGCTAATTACTATATATGTTTACTTCTTTCCTTCGCCACTGACGTAGCGATACGTGTGAGCAGTACAAATATAATATCGTTTTAATGATATCTCTATGCATTTAGTCAATACTCTAAGTGTTTACCGCTGATAGCTGTAGTGTTATGTTGTCACTTTCAGAGTGTGGCCGCGAGCTAGTGCAGTGGCGGAGAAGCTGTGGAGCCCGACGAGTGGCACGCGCGCCACCGACCTGACGCACGCGCGGCTCGCGGAGCACGCGTGCCGCATGAACCGCCGCGGGGTGCGCGTGCAGCCGCCCAGCGGGCCCGGCTACTGTGTCGGAGCACTCTGACAGCTATACAACGACCTGCCGCAGATAAATAAATAAATACATAATAAAACCCGGTCAAACGTATTTCAGTCTTTAATTTATTTTATTTTATGTTACTGCGAGATATGTATAAAATATAATTAGGAAACTATAGTACCTATCTACCTACTTAATAACAATAGGAATATACTCATAAAACGCCTAGTCACTATTAATACGATCATCAGGGGAGATAATGATTTTCCGATCAGTTTTGATTTTACTGTAACTTAACCGATTGGTAAAGTTAGGCAACGTTTGCTAGTCACTACTTAAATGGGTGACCGCTACTAAAAGTGGTTTAAAAAGAGCGCTACGAGAACATGTTAAGCCATCTGGCTGTTATCGTGAAACAATAGTCGTTAAGCCAAGTCAGAAGCCTTTGGGCAGCCTTCTGCCATTTGCCTATACCTACACGAGAAGAAGAAAAATGCGGATCCCCAAACACCACGTGTGCAAATACTCTGGACTATTTTCTATTAGCATAGTTGCTTAGATTAAAGCCAGTAAAATTGAAGGCATCGCTCGGTCGGGTAATTGGCTGGAAAGTACTTTAATCACAAAGTTGTACCGTATCAACGTACCGCTTTGTGCGGAGTTGCACTACCGCTGTACTCTGGAAGCGCTTATTGCACTTTAATTTTGTTTTGAGGTTATATAATACGTGAATAATCTTGGAGGAGTTTGGAGTGCTTCGTTCGATAATTTAGTTTGGTTTCCAATGCAAGACAGAAACCTGGTTTACTTGATGAAAATGTTTTCATTTTAAAAGGCGGAACTAATTGAATTGAATTCCTTCTAAGTGGTATCTTATTTGTTCTGAGTGACTTACTAACAATGGCAATGAGCAGGCCACATCACTCGTAAAACTAAAGTAGAACCGATGGGAAAGAAATGTTCTTGAGTGGCGACCACGAACCAGAAGACGCAGCGTAGGTCACCAGGTCGTTGGCCCCCGCTAGGTGGACCAACGATATGGTGAAAACCGCGGGGAGCCGATGGATGCAGTAAGCGAGCAGCCGCTCAAAGTGGCGCTCTTTAGGGGAGGCCTATGTCCAGCAGTAGATGTCTTCAGGCTGTTGATGATGATGATGATAATGACTAACTAACTGACTGAGTGACAGACAACATACAGCCCAAACCTCTAGACCTAGATGAAATGTGGAGAACGCCTTCATGTTATGGCGTAGGGGTATACTTAACTAAGAAAAAGGGTTTTCATTAATGTCAATTGGGGTGTAAATGTATGAAGAAACAAGAGTGAATTCCGGACTGGAATGAGAATAAGGAGTAGGTATAAAAATAAGGTGATAGGAAAGTAGCAACTAACGCTTCCGCTCCGAGGGTTTAGTTGCATAGTCTTGCCTGACATGTTTCAGGAAGAACAACTGAAAAACGAATAGCGCACTGATTTAGGTAGTCTTTTGTTTCCTCTTTGGTGAAGCTACCAGTGATCAAACGTAAAAAAATGAGGTGACTAACAGCAAAAAATGCCAAAAGGTTTTCAAACATTTTCCTGTTCAAATTTCAATTTATTACACTTTTTTTGCAGACGTTATAATTATATACCAAGATAAAAATTATTTTCAGCAGCAGTAATCACATATTAAAGCTTATAAATTTCACCTAACATAAAGTGTGGCAGACCCCATTTTATGAGGGGCAGCGGAAATTTAAGTTTATCTGCAGCAAGAAATATTAAATTCCTAATTAAGTAAGGCCAAAAATAACTTCAAGTTTCACGTACCGTTCTGTCGTCCACCCTCGCGATGGCAGACCACAATATCTCAACGAGTGCACTAAACCTAGGTCACGAGGTCAAAAAATTAAAACTCGTTCGCCCACACGGTCTCGCACGTACCTCATAAAACAACCAAATTGAATTTCACACCATAAAAGCGCGAAGTGATTTTATGCTAGCATAATAATTCCGAATAATATAAAATCCCAGACTTAGGGTGGATTTGACCAAACTTAGAGTTATGCGCGAGTAACTATACCAGAATAAATCTATTCCACGATCTTAAACTAGAATAACTCATTAGTCGTTTTACCATGCAATACAAAGTATAGAATACTTATACGCGAATAGCGGAGTGAACGATGAACGAAACTATTACCCAGGTAACAATTATTGTTTTAGAACGCCAAGGTATTCAAGTTTATGTCATAGCAACTCAATTTTGTCGTATTATAGTGCAGGAAAGTAAAAGTTGGAATTATATGGCGCGCTGCCGCCATTAAAATATTCTCGGAATAGTTTATTATTCCACCAAAAACGGTAGTATAAGTTGTTATTCTCGAATAGGCTTGAGTGTAGATGGTAAAATGTGAAATTGGTTTACTCTCGGATAACTGGCGATTTATTCTAAGTATAACCCTTACTCTCGTTTGGTCGAATCCACCCTTAAAGAACAATATCCAAACTCAAAAATAGAACGAAGAGCTAAAACGTACAGACCGTTAACCATAAGTTGTCCCCTGATGTATTTATATTACTTAAAATATGCAAGTATTATCGTTAATGTAAATAATGTAATATGTAAGCATTATGTAAAGAAATTTTAAAGCATTATCTAAACTTGTATGTACCCACCACAGATTAATATGTTTTACTTGCATATATTATTTTTAAATAATATAAGTACATCAGGGGAGAAGTTACGGTGAACGGTCTGTAGAGTCATGCACGCCGGCCGGCACAATGCCACCACTATTTATTTTTCTTCTTACTTGTATCTAACTAGCTATTTTTATATGATATGTACCTACTTTAACGCTATTTTTAATGTGAGCCTTGAATAAATGTTATTTCTTTATTTCTAAAAGAAAACCGAAATCTGAAATAATACGATTTTGTAAAATAACATTTGACCACATTAATCTTGAACAGCGATTCGGCTTGCTCTATCTTCTTCTCTAGTCTAAGGATTACGCCTAAATAAAGCCCTATTCAAACCAGCGCGGTATTCGCACTGCAGTGGGTAGCGGTATGCCACGCGGGATGCCGCCCGGGTGTTTTGTATGAAGTTTCGCTCAAGTTTCGCGCTAGTATCGCTACCCACTGCAGTACGAATACCGCGCCGGTATGAACAGTACGTGTCAAGTAAAAAAAAGCGGTTACGGTAAGTGTTGCCTATTCTTTTATTTTCAACTTCCAGTTCTGAATCTATAATATCTTTCTAGTCTGAGTATAAAATGCATAAAATTTTAAACATCGCGTCTGATAAACGTTGTCCGTTCCTGCACTGACCCCGTCTCCACATTATATTGAATGCCGTAAACTCCTCGATGGGACAACATCATAAAACCGGGGATAAAGTTGGGCAAGCCATCAGGAATTAAGAGTGTGTAGGTTGCGATACGGTAATGGTCGTTGCATTGTTTGGATCGTTAAAATTTTGCTGTGTACTAAGTTTATGAGACTTCGGTCCGGCGCAATAACTTTTGTGGTAGTTTGAAGTCGTGCAGTCAACGTGTTATCAATCGTAGAACGAAGTCAATACCAGTGTTTAATCTAAACGCATGTAGGTATTTCTTTTATTGCCTTACTCGCTGACCCGCCCCGCGCTGACCCGCCCCGGCTTCGCACGGGTTAATGAGTTTTACGCCCTAAGGCTGCTTGTCCACCGCCCGCCGATACCGACCCGGCAACGATAACGAGATGGGAGAGAGATATACATTGCTAGTAATGTATGTCTGGCTACTTCGGCGATACGTACATTACTAGCAATTTATTATTTATTATTATTTATTTATTTATTGTGATAAAAACGACAAAATCAATTACAATCACCACAAAACATTTCATACAGAATAAACATGTCAAAGTATTAAATAATAAAAAATAGGTACAATGGATTATTACAAATGTCAAATAAAATAAAGTCAGAATTAAACAAAAAAAATAAAATAAAAATAATAATAATAATAAGAAATGTTATTCACTGTCACTACTATCGGGATTACCCGTATTGCTCCATTGGTCACTCATGCTTTCACAATATGTCAATACTGCAGCAACAATGTACTATGCAATGTACTTCGATGACGACATCTCGTTCTCGGGTGACGGCTCGGTGACGGACCGTGGACAAGCGGCCTAACCCTGTACAAAGGAAGAGGAAAGCAAGAGGGAAGAAGATATATTATATACTACCGGCTTCGCACGGATATAATAGTTTTCGCAGCACACGCGATGTAAAGAATATTTTAGGCTTTTTTTACACCTTGGGTTACATTATGGGAATTTTAGTAAGGATCCCTAATTTTTTGAAAATATAATATAGACTATGTCATCCGGGGATAGTGTAGCTTCCCAACAGTGAAAGAATTTTTCAAATCGGTTCAGTAGTTTCGGAGCCTATTCAATGCAAATAAACAAACAATCAAATCTTTCCTCTTTATAATATTGTTATTGATGTTATATAGATAATAGGAAAAGGATGAATGGATGGGACGGCTAAGAGAGGCCAGTGCCAGGGCTAAACTAGGCAACTATATGCCTTGTCAAATTATTCTATTCATAAACACACTAACAGTTACTGCACAATAGAACTGTTTTAGTATTTAGCAGTTTATCTAATGTGTACTCTAAAATTATATAAAGTTCATAGTTTTCGCGAAATGATAAACATCGTTAGCTCGTCTGTACAATGTACATAGTCTGATCAATAAGTCAATAAGTTACTTTAACGACTTCGAACTGTCAAGGGCCTTTACAAATCATACTAACCATTGTTTATTGAACAAGATATTCTGTTAGTAATGGTGCTTGTTGAAATAGTGCCTCCATTGACAGAGACGCAAATCCGTACGGCGCACAATTCAGTCGGTGGACTTGGTGCCGTGGTCGCCTAATGACTCCACCGCCGGCCAATCGTGATTTATTCTCTAACAGCTACGGATTGGAATAAAACCCCGGGTTCAAGTTATGAGAGAACTGCGGAGTGATGAGTTAGTAAGTGGTACTACCGCAGTAAGCTTGAAAGCTTCGGTGTTGGTTATGCGATTTGGGCACAGAATAAATAATAGTACTACCGTAACTATATTGCGTGTTTATTTAAATGCTGTGTTATATTTAGTAAAGTAGAATCATCATTAGCATTTTTAGTGTCATTTTGCTGAACATAGGCTTCGTTTAAAAGGCGGTATACTCTGCCCTATTGACTCTTAGCCCTGGACGTAACTTTTAGGATTCGTTCATGGCTTAGCTAGAAACTGGTATCAATTGTGGTCATCATTTACACCGCTTCCCAGATTAAAAAAAAATTATAAAAAAGCAGAATAATTTATTAAGGGTTACGTTTTAATACGAACTTATCTTTAACCCCCGAAAGTAAATATCTATAGGCACCTCAGATCACTAAATGATATTAAATACGTATTTTCAAATCGCTGTTGCTTATGTTCTAAACCGCTGACGTTACTCGCACCTGCCACAAACTTTCGATACCGGAACGCGAAAACGATAATTGGTTTCAATTCCGCCGCTTGTTTGCGCGGAACGGCCGCCCTATTTAATTCTGTTTGCATATCCTTACGTGACATCACAGATTTAGGGGTGAATTACGAATATTTGAGGGTGAAACGTTGTGATTTGGAAGGTAAAAATGTTGTTACCATAGGGGCTAAGAATGTTAAGATGGGTGGCAAATTCGCCTGCTTAGCTTAATCACATGATGAAATTTAAGCTGCCTAAATGAAAAAAAAAACTTGCCTTCTTAGGTCATATTAGCTGGGTCATGCTTTTCTAAGCTACAAGTGATTGCGTCCCAATTTATTCTTTATATTTTTTACAAGTAACTTATTATTGTATAGTTTTGAGTAATTCATTGAATACTGGCATTGTGAATAATAATAGAATAACAATATCTGAAAGTCGTGATACCGGGACCATGGGAGTCCAGAGGTTGACATGGCGACTATTGCCTTACGAAAAGGTACCAAATCCCAATTGTATATAAGTACTACCACCTTCACCTATACTGTCACAAATATACATAGACGAAATGTGGTTAAAATCATCCCGATTCCATACAAAAAATATAGCGGTCATCCATCCAAATACTGGCCGTTAGTGAACATTACCCGATTAGTTACGGTAAGCTACGTTATAAGCGCTACATGCACGCTGCTTAGCAGCTACTTACTACTAATCTAGCTACTGATGCATCTCACAGGTGTTTAGACATATGAATGGTTAATGATCGGCCCTTGTTTCTATTTTCAAATACTTCTGAAAAATAATTTCTGATGAAGAGCGTTAAAGTTAGGGGTTTTGGCGGGAACGCGGAACAGTTCACGTCGATGCATTGTATTATTTTTCATAACTTGTGCTTTTTCCAGTGTTAGTGTTTAAAATTGGTGGCGTTTTACGCATTAAGTGCTGAATTACGAGCATGAGTGTGGGCAAGTGTATAATGTGGTGAAACGTTGTTTTTCGTGTTGCTTCCAAAATATACAGTACACACACAGTGGTCAAATGCTATGCCTATAAATTATAAAAAAGCCATAGAAAGCCACCACTTTACTAGGCCATGACTTAGACTGGACTATGACTACCTTGACTGTGACTAAGACTTGACTTTACGTGAAATATTCTTTAACACAATGAATAATTATAACACAATACTTGACACTGGCTAAATACACTATGTGTGGAGCCAAAATATAAGAAAAATAAAAACATTTTTCCCGCGCTTTGTCTTCAAAACGAATTACTGCCGGTGCCGATACCTAGTAAGTTGCCCGCGGGTCAACGTACGAACGCATTTGCGCTAACTACATAAAATTACAGTAAAGGGTTCCGCAGCTCGCTACGATCTAATTGCGACTTCGTGACTACTGCTTTCCTCTTCCATTAGCAGCCCGCACTGAGCAACTCCGAAACGGAAGACAATTACGCCTCTCGCGAAACACAATGACGCCTTCACTCACCGACGGAGTTTCGACTTCCCTTTCCGATACGTAATGTACATCTGTAATAATTCAGAGAAAGACCTCGATATCTTTGGATAAAGTCACGTCGATATCGTTAAAAGTCTAGACAGAAGGCGATTCAATTTGTTATTTAGTTCGATTTTCTGAACGTCAATTGAATAGTTGAAGATGATAGATTAAAAAGCGTTTAATATTGATCTTTATTTTTATTGGAGTTGACTAGTATAGTTTGATTTAAATATGAAATAAGATATTTAATCAGATATAATATTCCCAGCGCAGTGGCTTTGCTTATGCTCTTCGCTAGGTTTATTTTTCAGGGACGACTCCTAGATCATTATAGAAATTGCTTAAAAATAAATCTATTAATATTAGTTGTTGTAAGTTTGTAATTTACTACTTTTATGATACAGAACATAGGCATGGCATATTTAAAAATTTTCAAGATAGATTGAATTGTGGCCAAACTTTGGAAAACTTTACCAATTTTAATTTGGACCGTTCTGAATCACGCTTGAATTACTTATTCGAAAAAAAGCTTCTAGAATAAACAAAAGCACATCATTGCATCACACCGAGCTGAATTCCAAACTGAATCCTCAGTAAAACTAATAGTACCAACGCGTCTCCACTAAGCACCCGTATAAACTACGAAGACACCGAGTTTTTCACGTCTCCTTGTCCGACGGAAACCATCTTTCGCTGGCAAATTCACTTTTCCTGTTGTCGGCAAAAGGAAACGAATTCACGGCACCTTTATACCGTAATAATATTGTATTAAAGACCCTTAAAGGCGAGATTCCTTTGTACAATTTCCGATGGAATATGTAGGTCTATGTGATAATGATTCTGTTTTTATTTCCCCTTAGTCTTTGAAGTTGTTTTGGTTTCGAATACTTTGAAGTGTAGTAATGAAGAAGAGTATTTATGTGTTTATAAGGGTTCAAAGGAGAAGCTTATGGGGAAATACATTTTTGGTATTGGCATTAAATGAGATTTGATTGAAGTCGACTGCGAAAGTCCTTGAGGCCACGATGGTGATGCTGGTTATTTGGTAATAGAAAGGCGATGGGAATATCCTGCTGTTTTATGCACACTCCCGCAGTAATTTAGGTATATTTTCGAATAATTTTGTCAAGTATCCACTGAGTAAGTCAATTTTTTAGGAATGAACGGATCCAAATTGGTTTAATAGCTCAAAGATAAAAAAACTGAGCTTGTTAACCAGTTTGGATCCGCTCATTCAGTTCATCACCATACAGCATTTTGCGTGAACACAATATTTTGCATATGTTGGTCAATTATTTGGTTGCTGCCCAGGTAGCAAAATGTCGTCATTGACGAAAAAAAGACGTCATTTTAAGGTCATTTTAGGGTCGATACGGAATTCGGCGTATGTGTACGTCACAATGTCGTCATTTTAAGGCCTTTTAAAGA
Organism: Ennomos quercinarius; assembly: GCA_910589525.2. Taxonomy (NCBI): domain Eukaryota; kingdom Metazoa; phylum Arthropoda; class Insecta; order Lepidoptera; family Geometridae; genus Ennomos; species Ennomos quercinarius. The sequence continues at coordinate 1,989,844 of OU342496.1, forward strand.
CGTGCGGAACTCGTCGCATGTTTAAGTCGCAATGTCGTCATTTTAAGGTCATTTAAGTTTATTGTTAAACATGCCATCTAGTTTCAAATGATGGAACTATCCACAAAACAACTAGATGACGCCAGCATGCAAGTTAGCACACGCAAGCGTTTCACGCTCGCATATCGAATCGTTGCTGTAGTCTCAATGCAAATACCACCAGGCAGGCAGGAGGCCTGCAGGAACTCAACGTTCTCCGTAAACGAAAGTAAATCCATACTAACTCGAAATCAAATAGATTTATCATTTACTTATGATAACAAAGTAAGTAACATTCCTTCCTGCCTATTTGCCTATTGATACCCCCCTCTCCCTTAACTGGGATCCTCTGGTCTTTTTGGAATGTCATATTAACAATAATATAAAATTATCATCAATCAATATTCGTTATTTTTAAGTCCTGATATAACGACCACAGCACGTTTTTTAGGAACGTCAAAAATACAACATGCGAAGACGTCATCAGTCCGTCTTCAATAGTCGTCATTTTCACGTCTTAAGATGACGTCTTGAGGCTGTGACAAATGTACGTACTTTTCTGGACTCCCAGACGTCATTGTAGGACGTCTTTACGTCACAGAATGACCTGATAAAGACGTCTTTATGACGAAGATTTGCTACTTGGGTGACTATTCCTGATGCTGACTATGACTGATTGGTTGATAATATGACACTCCAATTTCAAATAACATATAGAATTGGGGATTTAACCTTATTGTATTATGTACCTACTTACATGCGTGGCGATAACACACACTACATTTTCCTATGCGACCTGGCACTCAAGCATTGTGCAGTAATAAAATAAATGATATGCGTTTGGCACGTTATGAGAACTCGTATGGAATCATTCATGCACACGAGCCTCATATTCTCGAGTTTTCAGGCTCTATTCAAGTACTTCTGTCACTTACTCGAGTAAAATGCATAGGCGAGTGGTACTTGGACAAATTCATTTTTCTTGTTAGAGGCGACAGGCGTCAGGGCGACGGCTGCGACTCAGTAATCGAATCTGAGTTCGAGTCAAGAACTTTGTGCCGACTGCTTTTATATTGGTGCTTAGGTGCTATTCAGAGAGTTAAAAATAAAATACTGAAGAAGATCCGATCGTCCATCGTAATAGACGGTCGAATACTTCTTGCAGAAGTTTTCTTGCAAGTGGAAATCCAGCCTTACCCACAGGCACAAAATAGAGAGGTAGCACACAGGCACAGGGTACATTTGTGCATAATGGCCAGCAAACGGAAGATGGAAGATGTACGTGTACTACCCATAGGTATATGTTTTCATCGCTATTCGTTGCCGGCATGGTAGGAATGTATACTCTCGAGCTTAGGCGTAGAATGTTTCTGGTCTTACATTATTACCTAAATTTCCACAATGAGGTGGACAACCCATCTGTACTGGAAGGGCTGAGGCTGCGCGTACCGATTCGCGGGCGTATTACCTAACTTGCAACAGGTTTGCAACAGGCGTAAATTGCGCGATGATTGCTGTCATACATCATTAGTGGTGTCGAGCATGTATGCTTCGCATGTATGTATGTAGTTCCATGACAAGGGCCGGTGACATTCAATAGGAGTGGCCTATATGTACAGCTGTAAAGACCTCCACCAGGCTGATGGTGAAACTTACCTTACTATTTAAGTAACAGGGTTTTCCATAGAACACAGTAGATTAGTGAATTGACTTGTATCGTAAAACTAATAGCAAAGCTCGACTATAGCCGTTCTTATAACCGATAGGCAAAAAATATATACCCCTTTTTGTAGCTGCCACCCATACCCCTTTTTGTAGCTGTCACCCATACAAGGGGACAGCTACAAAAAGGGGTATATATAACTGGAGAGCTACCATGCTGCGAAGAGCACGTTAAGGCGTCGATCCCAGTTGTGGTCAAAAGAAAACGGTCGTGGGTGGCCTAACAATTGTCACTTCAACACGAGAAAAAATGTGATGAAAGAAGATGTGTTAACTACATACATTAGTAACTAGCTTTTGCCCGCGGCTTCATCCACGTGCGCTATTTCTCAGGAACCGTTTATTTTTTCGGGATTAAATTACCTTATTCCTCTTTTTTTTGGGAGTTGTTTAAAAAGCGCTATAACTAAATAGGTTATTTTCTAATACCTATATATGAAATTTCAAGGCTTAAGCTTAGGCGGTTGGCTGTGCGAGCGTCTTACAAAGGGACTTGGTTTTGTAATTTTTAACCCTTTAGGGGTTTAAATTGTCACATTGCCGAGATCCGTAATTATTTATTTTGTATATTATTCATTTCATTCATAGATCTTAAATTTAAATTCGAGACGGTAATTTTTTTTGAAATTTTCATACAAATTTACCTACTTGATTCAACCCCTTAAGTAGGTATTGAATTTTGAAATACCAAAAAGTATCTTCTTTCATTTTTATACTTGTTCGTATGTGCATAGTATTAGAACGATACGTCAAGAAATGCAAGTTTTTCATACAAGGGTTTTTTACCCTTTTCACCCATTTAGGGCTTTGTTTTGCGAGAAAGAGACTGGCCCCCACCAGAAATTTTAAAAGCTTATCACTCCTTCATTTATTTACTGATTTTACTTATTTTTTTCAATTTTAGCATTCATTTTTAACCTGCTTTATGAAAATAATTTTTATTAGTCCATTTTTAATAGCAGGCAACTATCCTATTATTCGAAAAGCTTCGTACTAAGATATTATCGTGAGGCAGTTTTATTTCTGTAAGAAAAAAAGAGATGAACATCTTTTAAGATTTGTTACACGAGCAATACACATAATGGAACTAATGGAGGCAGCCCAATAATTACAGCCTCGACTGGCGAAGCGCACTTATTATTTCTCGGGGCGCGCGGCAGACAGCTTTCTTTTTGCACCACGCCGTGTCTGTTTCTTGAATTTATAGGGTGGGTTAGTATGGAGATTACTTTGATTTTTTTTAAATGTAAATGAATGACGTGACAAGTTAGTCGTTCACCTGATGTTCAGCGTCACGACCGCCCATAACAGATTGCAGTACCACTCGGAACTCTAAATTAATATAGTTTTGCGTGACACTGCACTGCGCATGAAAATTATTATTTATTGAAAATTGTCAATAATTCAGCATTATCATCATCATCAGCTGCATCTGCATCATTTACTAGGTAGGACTTTTCTGCAAAAATCCACTCAGTGTGGATTTAAGAGAAGATAAAAGTATCTTTGGATCCACATGTGGATCCTAGCTGTGGTTCCAAGTGGAGAGAGCCAGTTCGTCTAGGTAGGTACCACCACTTTGCAAGTTCTGCCGCCAAGCAGTAGAGTGCAAGCACTACTGTGTTCCGGTTTGAAGGGCATTGTAGCTAGCGCAATTACTGGGAAAATGAGACTTTATGATCTGATCACATCACCTCATCTGATCATCTTTCATTCATGAAGTGCGCAGTGTGTGTGTGTGAAGTGTGCGTGGGTGTGTGTGTTTTATTGTGTGTGTGTAGTTTGTGTATAGTTCCGTGCAACCTGTTATGGGCAGCCGTGACCGTTCGCTTAAGAATCGAGCAAACGACTAGCTCGTCATGTCATTTATTTCAAAAACAAAAAAAAACGTACACTATGCTGAACATAGGCATTCCCCATTTACCATAATCATCACGCAGCTTGGCAGGCAGCTTGGTGATCGCAATAGATTATAAAGCAGATCGAAAAGAATGCTGCAGCCCATTCCCTGGATATTCCCTTAGCCCGATTTTACGGCACCCATGAGAATCAGGTAAAGAGTTTTATTCTTTTAAATTGTAGTTGTATTGTTAGGAGCCCGCGCTATTTATACATTTTTTATACAATCTATACACCCCATTTGACCCCATCAAGAGGTTGGATTTTTAAAAACCTTTTATTGGTGCACCATAAGAGAAAGTCACCCTCCAAAAATCAGGTCTCTATACCTAGTAGTTTGGGATGTACGTTGTCTGTCAGCCAGACACTCAGGATAAAGCTTTTATTAATAAAGATAAATAGGTGTACTACGATTATTTCGAAAATTCATCCCCTAGTATCTATTTGCGTTAAATGGGATGAAAAACCATGCAGGTGAAATGTCGGGGTGCATCTAGTTTGAAACTAAATAACACTAAGCTTATTACTTCTACTATAATATTTATAACTCTATGTATAATATACAATAAAAAATAGGCTTCATCCCAACTCATCACAATCCCAACTCGGCACGATGCGAAAACGATGCATGAAATAATAACCGCACAATAACTTAACAAAACCTCAAATTGCATTTTAATTATCCCTCTTAAGTAATTAGCAAATGATAAAGCCATCTCCATACCTTCATTATCTGCAAATGACCAGTTAATACAGCGCCGCTTTTAATCCGGCGCTGACTTTCCAGATTATTACAGTTTCATACTGTACAGCTGACGCTGCAGTATGCTAAACCTTTGTAAGAATAACAGATTAAAAACAAACTACAATAGATTAATTTTTGATGTACGGGAAGCATTTGAAGGAGATGAAGAATGAAGAGATCCGCAGTAGAACTAAAGTGACCGATATACCAAGCTCTTAGAATTAGCAAGTTAAGATGGCAATGGGCAGGCCACATCACTCGTAGAACTGACAACCGATGGGGAAGAAAGGTTTTTGAGTGGTGACCATGAACCGGAAGACACAACATGCGACCTACTAGGTGGACCGACAACCTGTTCAGAACTGCGGGGAGCCGATTGATGTAGGAGCCAACCAGCTGGTCAAAGTGCCCTTCGGGGGAGGCCTGTGTGCTCTGAAGTTCGTGATGTCATGGCTAAGGGTTTCGCCTGAAAATCAGTATTTAGGGTTACGTGCTGACCTCGATCTCATGCTGAGTCGGGACCTGGTCATGACATCACACAACGTTACATGGAACATTTTTTTTCTTACTTTAAATTATACTGTATGTCTCTATTGTATTGTAATGTAATGTTGTGTGATGTCCTGAATAAATGTCTTTTCTTTCTTTCTTTTCTTTCTGTGTTCAGCAGTGGACGTCTACAGGCTGTTGATAATGATGACATAATTATGTCATCATCATTTGCTATAATTAGCAAATACATTAGTGGTCCTGAAAACAGTACGAAAAGAAGGGTAGACAGTAAAGTTACTCTAAATATACGCAACTGATGTTCCATAGCACTGAAATATATCAGGAAAAGCAAATAGATCTATTATAAGAATTAATAAAGGCTTCCTAACATAGCAACAGAACAATTATTTATCATCAATCAAGCAGAGCTTATTCCATACTCTTTCTATGAATTGGCCTCGTCCATCATGCTAGGAAGGATTAAAGAGGTTACGGAGATAAAGATGTGTTAGAAAAGTAAATGAAAGATGAGCTGTTCAGGTTCACCTATATTTGGTTCAGGTTCTACTACCGCTCTTCTATGGCTTGGGACCTCCTCTCTTTTCTTTCCTTAAATTTCAATACCGTAAGGAAAGAGAGAGGAAATGAGAAACACGGCATAGGGATGCACCGAGCGGGATGGCGATATTGGAGTTTGGACATGATCTGGTGTTGGGAGTCATGAATACACCTCATATCGCAGCAGCTACCGTAACTAATAAATCTTCATGGAAGGCGATAACAGCGCATAATGAAGCTGTCAATGAATGTCCAACCGGTGTGACTGTCCTTTGTTTGAGATATACTGGTTCGTAATATTGTATCTATAGCTGGCTGCTGTTGCCTATAGTCATGACATCACATAATATTACATTATATGTATGTGCTAATATTGTATGTTTAATTTTTATGTACTTATGTTATTTTTATTGTGTATTGTAATGTAGTGTTGTGTGATGTCCTGAATAAATGTATTTTCTTTCTTTTTTTTGCTTTCAAATATTGAAATCTAAGTATTCAATTTTTTTTTTGGTCTGATAGGATCCATGATGAACTGGTATTTAAGAAAACTAACATCTGCAAACAACATTGTGGATTGCAAATAAACAATTGAAATTGAAATCTAGATAGAGGCTTATGATACTCGTCATAAAAAATGTTTCATGCTACCATAAAACCGTTAAGTAAAACTGTCACCCTACGCATTATGCCATCAAAAAACAATTGCAATCACTCAGTGCTTATCGCTCCTACCATTGGATCTCGCTTACGACGCGTTAGCATTTCCGAAAAACTCGCAAATAGCCTTCGGGCTTCTAAGACCATAATCCTTATCTTGGACCCTTGGGCAGCGGTTAGCACCCTATCAATTGGACGACCACCCCCATAAATTGCTGTTCAGATAAAATACCACTTTCAATCACTGGACTTAAACTTTTGTTACGTGTATTTTTTTCGTGAGAAAATAATTTACAGGGAGACGTTTTCGAGATTGGAGATAGGAGAGAGAAATGGCGGGGGTTGGGGACATTACGGTAGGATTGACATATTTTCTTAGTTTTCAAGCCTGTGTAAGCTTTAAGACATGATGTCGTAAAATGGAGTTGTTATGTTGGACACCATTGTTGTTCCTAGATGCTTTTAACCAATTTCAAAAACAGATCCTGTGTTCTGGTACTGGTAAAAATGTACTAGCAAAACGGGAAATAGTCTCGACAATCCAAAAATTTGTTTAGAAGAACACTGAGTTATTTCTAATACAATACAATACATAAATAACGTTCAATGATCAAAGTCATTTATAGATCCTGAATCTTAAATATAAATCATTCCCTGTATCTAGGGACCTAGAAGCTATGAGTTAGTCCTACAACAACCAGACATAGAGCAAGCATTTGCGCTTTTTTTCTGTGAACAAATCACAAGTATTTGTTTCGCAAAAATTGAATCCGAGGTATTGTGAGCCGACGTGCTCAACACCACATCATAGAAGCTGGAGGTGCAATCTAGAAAGATTACGAAATCAAACACACTTAGAACGTTTACAGTACTTAATTGCTTTTTTTTTTCAGTTGAATATTTTATAAACAGCAACCAAATTAAAACACAATTTCATAGAAACTTTGATTTCATTTTCAAACAATAATTTTACTACCTGAAGATGCTAACACAGTACTGTGACGTCACAACCGTTCAAGGTAAACCATCTGAAGCCGTTTCAGCGTAATTTTCTATTCGGTTATCCCTATCCATTACTGGATTCTATTTAGGGCACGCTGATCCCACTGGTAGGGAAGAATTTTATTATTTTTCGCGTCAGCCCTCAAATGGCGGCATAATTTCCAACTTTTACATCCACTTGAAGAGTTAATTCAATTTTATTTACGTTTCGAGAGATATGAGTCGGTTAATGCGAGACGTCATTGTGGGTTTGGTGTTTATTTGATTTATTTAAGGGGCTGGAAAATGGGACAGCGGTTAAATGAGCGGAATAAATGATATTTACAAAAGAGAAGCGTAAAATAATTAGTATTTATTCCACAAAAACTTAAAAAACATAATATAACTTTTTATAATAATAATTATTAAAGCATTTGAAATTATACTACGTATATCTATGTACACTAAGCCTAAGAAAACAAAATAAGTGAGTAATAAAAAGTTATAAATAAAAAACAGAATTTAGGTCACTATCTGCGGGTAGCGTGCCCAAAAAGCTGGCGACATTCCCTCGTTGAATTGCCAGGCTAATTCGTTGGCCGAGGTATGTGCCAGCCCTTTGGTCACGCGTCAGCTCGACTAAACGTCTGGACAGCTCCCTGACTAGAAGTCGTGCCTGTGGGCCCCAGGGACCCATTGTCTCAACCCCAAACGGAACAAATATGTAACCCTCACCTAGGGATTCATATTTCCTCCGTTTGAGGTTTTCTGCAGCTTCTGCCGCTGCGCATGCCGCCCGAACTGAGTTGTTAATGTGGGAAGGCGCCAGTGTGTCAACGCAGGTAGCATCCCACACTAGCGGCCTTCCACGACACCACGGAATTAACGTCATGCCGTCAGGCCTCTTACCATCGTCACGTGAAATACCGTTCGGTTCTAAGATAGCCGGCATGTTGACGGTGGCAAGGGCCCGACGAATGACGTCATTTAAAGCGGCATGGCGCGACAGACGTCCCGCACTGCGGCGGCAAGATAGGCCATGGTGGCCCAAACGGTTCACCTCACCCCCGCAGTGACAGAGATGCGGTTCTGTCCTGGAGATGCCCAGACGTAGGCCCACTGCAATAGAAAAACTTAAGCGTAAAATAATTAGATAAGGATAGAAAATGTAAGTTGAACTTGACAACCTTGTCATTTTCTTTTCAATCCGAAAGTATAGGTTAGTAGATTATTTAACCAATTTTCAATACAGTAAATTAGATTCTGACGCTTAATGACACACACATAATCTCTAGGCAATGGGCAGTTCACACCGCGGTGCGAATCGCCCAAGTGTTCTAATAGCAGAGGGCGATTCACACCGCGGTGCGAACCAAGCGCGGTGTGAAACGCCCCATTTCCCTGTCATGCTCCATCGTCGACTGCGTCAATCACTTACCATCAGGTGAGACCGTGGTCAAATGGGGGCAGATCGACTAACCGTCACACCATTTTGTCACACCAGTGTGGAACAGAAGATTTCTTCCTCTGTGTCACACCAGTGCAAAGATTATAATATAGTCAATGCACCAGTGTGACATCGACTGTTTGTCTATATATCTATGATAAACAAATACTTATAATCATATAACCTGCCTATGAGGGTGGCAGGATCATGTCTGATCAAACGTTCTATAACAAATAAGATAAAAAAAACCATATTATTACTAATTCAGAAAGAAATCATCAATGGGCAAATTGACCAATCGCAAAACGCCAAACGACTATAGCACGCCGATGGCTAATCAACCCTTAACGGACAACACTTAATACCTACCTGTGGACTAAAGATAGAAGTGGCGTTTCTAAAGGTTTTTAAACTGGTTCTAGATCTAAAACAACATTATTTAAGAATATCACCATCAGCCTGGAGACATCCACTGCTGGACATAGGCCTCAGAGCGCCACTTTGAGGGGCTGCTTGCCTCCTGTATCCATCGGCTCCTTGCGGTTTTAAGCAGGTCATGGGTGTACATAGAGGAGGGGTTAAGAACATCATCATCAGCCTGAAGACGTCCACTGCTGAACATAGGCCTCCCCCAAAAAAGCGGCGCTTTGAGCAGCTGCTTGCCTCCTACATCTATCGGCTCCCCGCGGTTCTGACCAGCTCGTCGATCCATCTAGTGGGGGGCCGGCCTACGCTGCCTGCGTCTTCCAGTTCGTAGTCGCCACTCGAGAACCTTTCTTCCCCATCGGTTGTCAGTTTTACGAGCGATGTGGCCTGCCCATTGCCATTCAAACTTGCTAATTCTAAAACATATTGATCTCTAAATTATTGACATGTTAGTAACGCATTACAATTTTACGACACTACGCCCACGCCCATTATCTTTTATGTGTCTTTTAAAAGTTCCATCAAAATAGCAATTGTACATTATTAATATTTCGATTATCACTGACTGTCTAGCTTGGGATACCTTCTAGATCTAATAAGGTACGAAAAGTAATTTCAGATAGAGATGAAATGAAAATTATTGAACGTCAAAGCCCCTTTTCATTGTCCTTTGTGTTGGTTTAGTGCCAGTAGTGCTCTTTAAATTTTATTAAATTTTGGATTGAGTTTTTATTTACATTTTAGCGCACTATTACGAAAATATCGTACCTAAGTATTAGAACTTTTCATATATACCTTCAATTAATGTAATTGGCAATGGCGTGTTAATTAAATAAATAAATAATAAATAAATAAATATACAAATATGTATAATCTGCGAGTTTTCAAGGCAAGAGTGTACCGATATCTTATAGGCAAGAATGTTCCATCGTCAACCGCGTCGTCACTTACCATCAGGTGATACAGTGGTCAAATGCAAAAATATCAAAAATAAAAAATATGCCTATAAAAATATTAACTTACTAGTTTCACAGTTAAACCTATCTATCAGCCACATTAGAAGAATGACTAGACCATTCATAAATTATTTTTGTAGTTGGTATGAATTGTAATAATATATTAATAATAATAGTGCCCAACGGTCACATACATAGATCCTGGACCTCAACTAGGATTCCCTGTATCTAGGGACCCAGGAACTACGAGGACCGTGCTCCCACAACACCCAGGCACAGAGCAAGTATTTGCGCTTTTTTCCTGTGCACAAAAACTTGTCTTGTCGCGGGAATCGAACCCGCTGCCTCCTGGTTATGAGCCGACCTGCTCAACCACCACACCACAGAGGCTGGCATCCACTGAGCTCGATCTTTGGCCTATTTAGCTGCTTTACGTAGTATATTTATCACCCTAAACAGCCTGAAGGCATTCCACGCGATATGCGTAATTTGTAAAGACGGTGTACGTTCAAGAATACGTTTGCATCATCGGTGATTTCTGCGTTTTTAATTACGAATGTATTATATTAACTATTACAATTTTTAATGCCATTATTTAACGAGCCCTTACCATTTAAAGCTAAGCAAGACTATACTAGATTACAAAGCACGCTAGGCCACTTCATGACGGCGACGACCGTTAGTCATGAACCATATGAAAATGCAATTGAAAAGTCTGCATCTAACTGCTCCTTAAATAAATCAATAAATTGAATATAAAACTTATTAGCACTAAAAAAATCTCCAACTTTTAGTAAATTGGCTGGAGGGTAAATAAATTTGAGTAACGAGAATAAACCTTGGAGCTATTTACATTTTTCTCAATTTAACTTCTGACTTAACTTTATTGGCAATCAATAAAACTTTAAAAAGTAGTGAAGACTTAAGATTTCGGTGTTGTATATTTTGTACCTACATAGTTAACTTGGAACTCAGCTATATTAAGTTGTTATCATCATCCATCCAGCATTATCTGATCATCATCATCAACAGCCTCAAGACGTCTACTGCTGAAGATAGACCTTCCCCACAGAGCGCCACTTTGAGCGGCTGCTTGTTTCCTGCATCCATTGGCTCCCCGCGGTTTTTACCAGGTCGTCGGTCCACCGAGTGGGAGGCCGGCCTACGCTGCGTCTTGCGGTTTGTGGTCGCCACTCGAGAACCTTTCTTCCCCATCGGTTGTCAGTTCTACGAGCGATGTGGCCTGCCCACTGCCATTTTAACTTGCTAATAAAATTGTAAGAAATATATCTGTCATTTTAGTTCTCTTGTGGATCTCTTCGTTTTGGATCTTATCTAGCAGGGAAACACCGAGCATAGCTCTTTCCATAGCTGGGTCAAGCTAAAGTTAAATCTGATGATTTCTAGCACAGCCGATACTACGGTTGCGACAAGATTGTCTGGGTCGTCCAAGACGTGTGTCGTAGTGACAACGGCCGAGAAGATGTTTTCTGCTCGAAAAAAATGGGTAAAAAACTAGGAGTAATAAAAAAATAGCAACTAATTTTGATAAATTAAGACTTATTTATTTGAGAGTAACGACTAAATAAAAGGTTTCACGCATGACTAATGTTGTTCTATACAAAACGATCAATAAACATCACAAAACAACATGTGACATTATTTATTTTTTTCACGATGTTTTCGGCAATAAAACTCGGATGATAAGTCCAAAGGTCAGGTAGGAATTATGGCTGTGATATTTTATTACAGGTTATAAAATATCTGGTTGTTATTGCGGACGGAATAATGTCTATTTTATTGTACTTAACTAGGTATAGATTTTGTTTGGTAAGTTGTGTCGTTTTTGGTTTCAAGTTTAAACCTACAATAGTCGTCGTGATAACATGACATAGAAACGAACTTGTAGGTACTTACAAGTTCGTAGCCGACTGTACGTAACATTAGTAGCTCACGTGTTGCCGCGACACTACTAGTTTCTATGTAATACTTTTCATATAGCTAGTGACACGTCACCTGAAGGTATTTCATAGAGAACAATTTAAGACGCTGACAGCACCCGATGCGAGCAAGATGATTACAGCAGTTGAACGTATACTGCATTATATAGGGTCGCTTTTTGCGAAGCCAAAATATGGTGATTTCGTTGCGTTGCGCTTCGACTTTTTCAATTTGACGTATAAATAACTAATTGTAACAGAAATACTTATTGTTACAAAAAAATAAGCTTGCAGTTGCATGCATTGAAATATCACTTATCACTATGATTTATTTCAATGGGGTGTTCTTATTACAATGTAACATTTTTTGCATTTGAATACTTTTTTAGAGGTTATTTCACGTTTTTTTTCGATCGAGAAAACTTTTCGTAAGCGTCTTTTGAATTCAACAGTTGAAAAGAAGATATGACCAGTATTAACATGCATTTTTTTCAATTCTGTAATTGATATACATTTTGAGAAAATTACATTCGAGTTAGGTCGATTGGGAGCCTTCAGCACCTTAAACAGTGCTACTATCGCCTACGCTGCGCGGAATCGGCTGCGAGCTTGTACCTTAAGACAAAAGGTTATTTTTATTATTCTTCACCTCAATATTATGTCTAGCTACAATGTCTCCCACATTGTTCTACTTTGGTGTTACAAGCATAGTACTTTTTTTCACCAGTGGCTCGACCTTGCGTCTTGAACAAATCTTATTACAAACTGAGTAGGGAGTTTTCAGTAGGTAGTGAGAGTACCTAGGTACTCTCAGTTTTTTCTATGGTACGTTCGCTAGTTTCAAAGTTTTCAATCAGTGTGTGTTGCCAGTGATGACTTATGGAACTGAGACATGGTCTCTTACTGTTGGCCTCATTAGTACGCTCAAAGTCGCGCAGCGAGCTATGGAGCGAGCTATGCTCGGTGTTTCCCTGCGAGATAAGCTCCGGAACGAGGAGATCCGCAGGAGAACTAAAGTGACCGATATAGCTCTTAGAGTTAGTAAGTTGAAGTGGCAATGGGCAGGCCACATCGCTCGTAGAACTGACAACCGAAGGGGAAGAAAGGTTCTCGAGTGGCGACCACGAACCGGAAGACGCAGCGTAGGCCGGCCCCCCACTCGGTGGACCGACGACCTGGTGAAAGCCGCGGAGAGCCGATGGATGCAGGAGGCGAGCAGCCGCTCAAGGTGGCGTGCTCTGGGGGAGGCCTATGTTCAGCAGTGGACGTCTTCAGGCTGTTAATGATGTTCGCTAGTTTAAAGTTGCGGCAATAAACAACCTTCAAATTGGTAACCGTCATTTATAACGTACTTAGTATGTACTACATAACAAAGCATATCTCATATGCACGGTGTAGTTATAACAAATGATCAAAATTAATGTGTTTTATTGCAAATAGGATAGTCATAGCACTTTTACAAGTCAAACGAGATTAGGTATTTAAAATACTTAAATTATTGTAAACACTGAGCATAATATTTGCTTTATTTATGTAGAAAAAAAGACTTATTTTAATTTAACTTGTAAACAGAAAAAATTAACTCAAAACTTACGTGTTCGTGATCAACTCACGCTCAATTCTAGTTTCACCATTCTTTTACACCACATTTAAATTATGCAAAATCGTAGCGAGACTTCTAAGCTCGGACGCATTATACCTCTGAAAGTGGTATCACGTCATGCAAATCTGGAAGGTCTCGAAATTTATAAATATATTCATTATATTAACATAAAAAGGTCGGAATGTTTGATAAGAGGAGACAAATGCAAATCCTCGGATTTAACGGGTGACCAGCGAAATATAATCTGGGTGTGATGCTGCGGAATTTTGTGGACTTAGCAACGGCTTGATCCGGGGAGCGAAAACTATATGGGCTTAAGAGGACCGTCATAGTATTCGAAAATGTTATTGCCGTCGCTGTGCTCTCCATACGTATAATAGAGACAATAAAGCTCATGAGTGAATTTGCCCACATTTTAACGTTTTGGGCGCCAACGGGTTTCACCCTCTAAAACTTACTTTTGATTTTGGTGTCAATCGTTTGAATAGATTATAATCACCTCCGGGCACCTCTTTATTAAAAAAAATATGTTTCGTGTTCTAGTTCTCGTCACAACTACTTTACCTCGTCATAATTTTGACGCCAAACATTCCTAATTTTAGGTGGCTGTAAATTTGAAGATATTGAAAAAATTAAAAAAAAAGGGAGAAGAATATTATTTTATTGGGTAGAAAACTCATAAAAAATAAAGAGTTAGAAAAGCATTGGCACTTTTTGTATGGACAATTCGCTGCTTTCACTTGAAAGCAGCGTATTGTACTGTTTACTTGAAGCAGTCAAGTAGTTAAACAGTAAGTTACGTTATGTACTGTACTACATTTCGGATAAACCTACCTAGACCTAAAAAAACAACTAGTGTCAAAATATAGATTTATTCGCAATCAAATAGATGATTTTGTTTGTTTTAGAACTCTACTTTTATTCTATTCTACTAATATTATAAATGCGAAAGTTTGTGTGTTTCATCTCCGTAACTACTGAACCAATGTTGATGAAATTTGGAATGCAGATATCATATACGCTGCTTATACACTTATATGATGCAGGAGGCGAGCAGCCACTCAAAGTGGCGCTCTGTGGAGGACCTATGTGCTGCAATGGTCGTCTTCAGGCTGTTGATGATGATTCAAAGTACGGTAGAGCTCAAGTGTAGGTAAATTTATACCAATCGGTTAAGAACGGCTAGTAGAGTTTCGCTGTGAGCGCTACACTACTACACTAGACCTTGCGCGGTAGTTAGTGAAAACAGCTTTTCAGATTGCACACGTACTTCAAATATGTGAAAATAAAACTAACCTAAACAAACAGCTTCGCTTTTTACCTCGAAAAATTGGCATTAGTCAGGAAAAGGGTAAGTGAAAGTGCTGACGATGTGGCAGCCTCAATCAAGAATCATAAATTCAGCAGAACCGCAGCCCTGCTTTGTATTCAACCGCGATCGCTGCTGTCACTCGTGCATTTACTTACCGTATCATATTTTCATGGGAGAAAGGTATATCGATGATGTCTCGTGAAAGTGACAAGAATAAACCGTCCTATTTTTAGCCGAACTCTAATTTTAATGGTCGCTACCAATTTTCGTTGGGAAGTTTTAAATGAATACTGAATTTTATTTATTACTAGTTGCGCCCCGCGGTTTCACCCGCGGATAAAAAGTAGCCAATGTGTTAATCCATTACATAACCTATCTATATTCTAAATTTCATCCAAATCCGTCCAGCCGTTTGAGCGTGAAGAAGTAACAAACATACACACATACACACAAACACACATACAAACTTTCGCTTTTACAATATTAGTGTGATACTAAAAAAGTTCTTAATTCGATTCTCTATGAAAAAAATAGATCAGCTTTCGGCCGACAAGACGTACAGCTACACGCCATCCATTTATGGTTAGTATTCTTTCGACTCGTACAAAACGGTTTGACTCGACATTTATAATCCGAGTAGAGAAGGAATGGAATACTTTACCATCGTCTTTATTTCCCGATAAGTACAATCTGGAGAGCTCTTGAAGTCTCGAGTAAATAGGTATATAAGGTAGGTCTTATAGGCAAGCATGTACCATCGTAGACCGCATCGCCACTTTCCATCAGTGCGGTCGAATGCGGGCCTATTCAGTTATAAAAAAATCTTATTTTTAATTTCGTGCAAATTAACAACTTACGTTTTCAGTTTTTCTGAAATGATCATGATGTTTTTTATATTTTGTTGCCGAATCTGCCAGAAGTATTGGTTAATCATTTTTACTGATAAACATTACTTACGTTTTACAAGTTTGTAATATGTAATGAAAGTTATTCTAAAGTTTAATATTGTAAACGCGTAGCAGGGTGAAATATTATTTCTAGAACTTTACGCAAGTCGGAGAAATTTCGTGTTTGTACGTTTTGTTTTTAGTAGAATAAGAGCAACCAAAACGAAACACGTTGCTTAAAATTGCTAAATTTGTAGCTAAAATTTTACAAACTACAATTTGCGAGTAGCCCTTGCGTGTTTCCATTACTTAGATTGCAAACTCTTAACAAATCCAGTTGAATTTCAACTATAATTTCGCTTAGACATTTTGTTTCAACAACAATTTAAATTTACTTTTCATTTCAGTTTGAACAATCTTTGTAGTTTCAACTATTTTTGTAATCCTATTTCCATTGGATTCCGTTTCGACAATCAAAAATTAGGTATTATCATCATCTACTGTTGAATACAGGCCTCCTAGCACTTGCTATTAAGGTCAACAGCCGGAAGACATGTCCATTGTTGACTGTTAAACACAGCCCGCTCCCATAACCCCCATATAAAATGCCACACATGACAGAGCGGGGTAATTCCTAGCATTTTGGTTCAGCTCCATAATAAGTTCATTAAAAAAAATAATTAGAAGCTGCCACTGACAACCGATGGAGAAGAAAGGTTCTCGAGTGGCGATCACGAACCGGAAGAAGCAGCGTAGGCTGGCCCCCCACTAGGTGGACCGACGGCCTGCGGTCAGAACCGCGGGGAGCCGATGGATGCAGGAAGCAAGCTGCCGCTAAAAGTGGCGCTCTATGGGGAGGCCTATGTTCTATAGTGGACGTCTTCAGGCTGATAATGATGACGATGATGATTTAGAAGCTAAGCCTTCTTATTCAGTGAGGTAATGTAATCTGGGAACCTTACCGCGCGGTGATGAGTTCTATAGAGTATTTATATTGTAATGTTTTTATTTACAAATTTTTATTTCTTATATGTCGTCATAATGTTTTTGTATAGTTATAAAACATTAAATATAAATAAAAATATTCAAGAATAGTATCATTAATTTAATAGTAGTTAAATTATACAAAATAAAAGATTTAGTTCAACATTTGTGCTATTAATTACCGAATAAATCTACTTCAGAGAGCCATGTTAATTTGCAGTCAATTAAAATGATATTTAAAATTTGCAAACCACGTATGTTAATGTTGTAAATAAATAATATAATAACTAACTGTTTGAAATGTAGAGAGATAAATTGGAAATGCGTGTTGGACACAGTTGAGAAATGTGAAATATTTTACTTTTTTTTGTTTTATGCTAAAATGGGTCCGCGTTTGACAACAACTCACCTGATGGTAAGTGACGAAGTTGTATAAGGTTGAGCACGTTTGCCCATGAGATGCCTATTCACTCTTGACTTGAAAAGACCCAGGTTATACCCAGGACAGACAGGAGAAATACTGTTGCTGGAAGAGCATTCCATTCCTTGGCCGCTCGGACTATGAATGACTCAGAAAAACGCTTAGTGCGGACTTGTGGCACACTTACAGCGTAAGAATGTAAAGAATCAGCAAGCCTTGTAGTTCTATGATGGAATGGGGATGGCGGAATGAGGTGATGGAGTGCATGCGCACGCTCTCCTAAGTTATGTCTAGTTTAAAATAGCGTTATATGAGTCGGCACAGGTAAAATGCATTATAGTATACCTCAACTCTGTTGTCAGTGTTGTTGTCACTTAGACGTGGTTTGTTACTGTTGGCCTCATTAGCTCAAGCGCAACGAGCTATTGAGGGAGCTTTAAAAGATGCTCGGTGTTTCCCTGCGAGATAAGATCCGTAATGAGGAGATCCGCAGGAGAAGTAAAGTCTTAAAATAAGCAAGTTTTTTTATATTTGTGGGCATTTCACACAGCGCCATCTAGCTCCAAACTAAGCATAGCTACCTTTTTTTTATAAATACTTACATAGACACAGAACAAACACCTATATTCATCACATAAATATTTATCCTGGGTGGGAATCGAACCCACCACCTATTAGAAGGCAGAGCTACTACCAACTGCGCTATCAGGGTCAAGTTGAAATCGCAATAGGCAGGCCACATTGCTCGTAGAATATTTTCCAAAACTCTGAAACTAGTAACTTAACATCCATTAAAATTTTACTTTCTTCAAAGTCAATTTGCTTTCAAAGGAGTCGCCTTTGAGACGCATCGTTAAACTATTACAACAAAGGGTTGGAATAGTCGATACTTTAGAGGCGGCAAAGGGTAATAAAACGGAATAATAGAAAACGGCTTTTCTCAAAATTGGATGTCGTTAAGGCGAGTGTGCCTCTACGGTAGCCTGTTCGACCCCGACCGACACACCTTAATTCGAGTAACCAGCTTTGCACTAATGACACGCAATAATGCCTGTTAGCTTAGTTAGTAGTAGCTCTGCCTTCTAAACTTATAGGTTGTGGGTTCGATTCCCATTCAGGATAAACATTTGTGCGATTAACATAGGTTCTGTGTCTAGATGTTATATTGTGATCTATGTATGCATTTACAA
The DNA here is from genome assembly GCA_910589525.2 of Ennomos quercinarius. Lineage (NCBI taxonomy): Eukaryota > Metazoa > Arthropoda > Insecta > Lepidoptera > Geometridae > Ennomos > Ennomos quercinarius. Next base: position 2,008,085 of record OU342496.1, read on the forward strand.
ACAAAATGTATCTACCTAAGTATTCCATCAGTTATCTGGTTCCCATAGTACAAGCTATGCTTAGTTTGGGGCTAGATGGCGCTGCGTGAAATGTCCACTCATTGGTTTTTTCGGACCGACGACCTGAGGAAAATCGCGGGGAACCGTAGCTGCTCAAAGTGGCGCTCTATGGGGGAGGCCTATGTTTAGCAGTGGACGTCTTCAGGCCGTTGATGATTATGATGATGATGATAATGATGAGGTATTTATTGTATAATACCTACACATCGCAGTTCTGTTCTTGGGAAGCCTCGGGCTTTCGCTGTAAGATGCGTCGCAATAATATAACGTTGAAGATCTGTTAATGTGATTGGGTACGATCGCATTATCGTTATTCGCAGTAATGTAATACACTCTTTTAAATTATGTGCCGAATTTCCACTTGCCCTTATTACAGTGAAGGAATTTATTATTGTGAAGAAATCTGCATCAAGAATCATAAAGTTCGATGACTTTATTGTGTCATCTCATCAAACAACAATGCACAACACGCACGAAATAAATATGAAATACTTTTTTTTAAATACAATAATAAAAACTAGACTAAACTAAACTAGCTACACTACCTGCTACAAAGAATGTATGATATGGACTGTATGATAGCCGCGATGACCTATAGACAGTCTAAGTGCTCCAGCCCGCTACCGGTAGGTAGCGTACCCAACATGCTGGCAGCATTGCCACGTTGAATTGCAATGCTGATGCGTTGGGCCAAATAAGTGCCAGCATTTTGGTCACGTGTCGCATTGACAAGGCGCTCTTGTTAATGACGACTTTGGAAAACTTAAATGTAACTACGTAAATACAATGAAAATAAATCGTCGTCCTCCGGGACGGGTACCTCAGGGATCGGGGTATTCAGGGAGTAGCCCGTACTGACGACTTCATGAATGTAGGTATAATTTCAGATAACAACAAAAACATACAAAACTACAATCTTTTTTTTTAAATTTCATTTTATTTCCTGTCACATAATTATAACATTTGTGATTATGATGAACATACAATACACGGAATCTTCAGATTATAATATAGCACTAGTCTATGAAATAATGAAAAGGTGAAACATATGCTTTTTAGGCTACTACTAATAAAACAAATAGCATTAAAATTAACGTTTTTACGTAAACGATTGACGTGACGAGCTAGTTCGCCTGTTCGTCACGGCTGCCTATATCATTTTCCCAATTTGAATACTTATGCCAAATTTTACCTAATACACAATTTTGATCTGCTTATAATTTAGTAGAAAATTACACGTGAGCCTGTGAGGTTTCTAAAACACCCAATTATATACAACCAAAAAATAAAATTTATTTCCATAAAATTTACGTTTAATTTTGTGACAAAAATGTGGACTTTTTTACCCTGGCAACAATTTATGGAGACTGAACGGGTCAAATATTAATTTGCCGTCAATGGAGAATGTGAATTAAGCCCCGGAGGGCTTTTAGTTACAAGCTTTCATTAAACTTCACGAAATAGAACACAGCACTTTTTTGCTTGCTTCAATAATACCGAAGAGAAAAATAAGTCAATCCAAACCGCCGATCAACAGTTAGATTTGTTTCAGGTCGAAGAAATTTCAACAGATCGTCACTTTGGAAACCACAATCAAAATAGTCTTATCTACAATCACATGGTACGATCTGTATAACAAAAAAAATCTGCTAAACAAAGCCCGTTATGAGCAACAAAACGCAGGCACGTAACTGCATCACAGGCAGGAAAAAATTGAAACTTTTGATTTGTCCGCGCGCGATACGCTACTGTTACAGAATATTAATGAAATGACTAAAGCTCTGTTTGCATATAGAAAAAAGATTGTATATTTTAGAAAAAATACTATCTGAGTTTGAATTAGTATTTTATCCTTAAAGGGGGTAAATCTACTGCCCAAGGTAGACAATGTTTCTTTTACGACTTTTCTAAATTAATTGTTTTTCATTGAAGAAATGCCATGTAAAGTTTACGTTCGAAGATAGCCCTAGCGCAGCTGGGTGGTTGACCTTCGTCCTTGACCAAACGCACCGATGCACTTAAATGAGTTTACCTGTGCTTAGAAATGAATTTGTTCATTTATTTTAGTATCTTGTTAACTCTCGTAGCGATCGCACGTGCAATTTTGAGAGTGGATTTATTCTTTAGTACGGGGGTTTGGAAACACGCAGTTTCAAGGCACTCACAACTTGTGAGCTATCATGGTCCCAGTCCTCCCCCTTTCGGGATAACATCATCATCATCATCATCAACAGCCTGAAGACGTCCACTGCTGAACATAGGCCTCCCCCAGAGCACGCCACCTTGAGCGGCTGCTCGCCTCCTGCATCCATCGGCTCCCCGCGGCTTTCACCAGGTCGTCGGTCCACCGAGTGGGGGGCCGGCCTACGCTGCGTCTTCCGGTTCGTGGTCGCCACTCGAGAACCTTTCTTCCCCATCGGTTGTCAGTTCTACGAGCGATGTGGCCTGCCCATTGCCACTTCAACTTACTAACTCTAAGAGCTATATCGGTCACTTTAGTTCTCCTGCGGATCTCCTCGTTCCGGAGCTTATCTCGCAGGGAAACACCGAGCATAGCTCGCTCCATAGCTCGCTGCGCGACTTTGAGCTTACTAATGAGGCCAACAGTAAGAGACCATGTCTCAGTTCCATAAGTCATCACTGGCAACACACACTGATTGAAAACTTTCGTTTTCAGGCTCTGCGGTATTTTGGACGAAAAGATAGGACGAAGCTTCCCGAACGCTGCCCAGCCGAGTTGGATTCTTCGCGCCACCTCTTTGTCGAAGTTGGACCTACCTAATTGGACAATCTGTCCTAGGTAGACATACTTGTCGACAACTTCGAGAGTATCGTTCCCAACAATTACCGGTATAGGTGGAACATGAGCATTAGACATGATCTTTGTCTTGTCCATATTCATCTTAAGACCAACCTGCTGGGAGACTCTACTGAGGTCGTTGAGCATGGTGCTAAGGTCCTCGAGCGATTCCGCCATTATGACTATATCATCGGCAAAACGAAGGTTAGTGATGTACTCGCCATTTATGTTGATGCCAGATCTTTTCCACTCCAAGAGCTTGAAAACATCCTCCAATGCGTTTGTGAACAGTTTCGGAGAAATAACGTCTCCCTGTCTCACGCCTCTTTGCAATGGAATTTGTTCCGTACTCTGGTCCTGTAGTCGGACTGACATAGTGGCCTTACTGTACAAACACTTCAAAACTTCGATATACCTATAGTCAATTTGGCATCGCTGCAAGGACTGCAGCACCGCCCAAGTCTCGATTGAATCGAAGGCTTTCTCATAGTCCACAAACGCTAGGCATAACGGCCGATTATACTCTTCGGGATAACATACCAATTCAAACTCACCTTGTATACAAGTACTCCCCAATTTTAAACTGTTGCATATATGCAACAGTTTAAAATTGGGGTCAAAAGAATATTATCACAGGGTGCAAATACAAATACAAATACAAATAATTTATTTATAACCCCAAAGTTATATGTCACATAAATTTAATAGTCCATTAAAATTTAATAGTCCATTCTGGCAATTTATAATATTCCTCCAAACCGTAAAAGACGTGCTCCAAACGAAACGTTTAAAAACGGGCCCTGAAAGAGCTGGTGGAAGGTGCATCTAGTACATTTTTATGGTAATCTATTGTAGATCGAAGCAAGGGCGGATCCAGGATTTCATTTTGGGGGGGGCCGTTCTGACAAGATTCGGAGCTAGGGTTGGGATGATATGTGGATATGTAGGCGTGCAAGTCCGCCTACGCGTACGTAGAGTCAGTGGTGATTTTACATATTTTTAAGGTAGGCTATAAAAATTTGCCGCCCTTGCCTCTACATCATCAGTTCCTAGGCTGTTTTACAATCCTACAATGTGCTCGAAATTGCATAAGAAATTGTTTTTGGGTATATTTGCAAGCTACAATCAAAGCTCACCAGAAAAACAGATCAAGTACGAAAAGCGATGGCGCGAGCGTAGCGAGCGCGAGAAAATTCAGCGCGATGGACTGTAAAAACGAACGTCACTGTAACACGAGGCGCATACAAGTAAGAAAAGGGCGAGCGAAGCGAGCACGAAAATAACCTACAAAATCCTCGAAATTGCACAAGAAATCGTTTTTGGGTATATTTGCGAGCTATAATCAAAGCTCACCAGCAAAACCGATCAAGCATGAAAAACGATGGCGCGAGCGCAGCAAGCGCGAAATATCAGCACTATGGACTGTAAAAACTGACGTCACTGTAACACGAGGCACATGATAGTAAGAAAAGCGCGAGCGAAGCGAGCGCGGAAATAACCAACAAAATGTTCAAAATTGCACAAGAAATCGTTTTTGGGAATATTTGCGAGCTGTAATCAAAGCTCACCAGAAAAACAGATCAAGCACGAAAAACGGTGGCGCGACCGCTGCGTATGCGAAATATCAGCGTGATGGACTGTAAAAACGGACGTCACTGTCACACGAGGCGCATATTAGTAAGAAAAGCGCGAGCAAAGCGAGCGTGAAAATAACCTACAAAATGCTCGAAATTGCACAAGAAATCGTTTTTGGGTATATTTTTTTTTTTTTTTTTTTTTTTTTTATGTGATTGAATGACGTGACGAGCAAGTCGTTCACCTGATTTTAAGTGACACGGCCGCCCATAACAGTTGCAGTGTGTGCAGTGTTGTATATTTGCGAGCCATAATCAAAGCTCATCAGAAAAACAGATGAAGCACGGAAAACGATGGCACGAGCGCCCAGTTTGTAGCCCCCATCCAGTAGTCGGACGACTATAAGTGGGTAGTGAAAAGAGTGTGAAATATGTTTTCCGCAATTCCGCTGTCTTTTTACTCATACAAAGTGTAGGCAGAGGCCGATTACTGGCTGTTGATTGGGGCGAACTGGATCTTTTACTATGGAATACTTAGTAGTTTGCCGTACCATTGAAGAAAGGAACTAGGAAAAAGTCATCGGCAATATGTCTTGTAGACTTTTTTCTGTAAGACGTAACGAAACACCGTCAAAAAATCAAAGAAAAAACATCGGCTCCCAATTCTGCACCCCTAAAATCTGGTGCGCTAGGCTCAATCCTACTCAGCCTAAAGGTACCTATGCTGTGTAAAAGTGCACCTGAATTGAATCGGAAAATTGAATCGAAGAGTATGGAGCTTCTGGGTCTTTTGGGGGGGGGGGGGGGGGGGGGCATGACCCTGTATCCGCCATTGGATGGAAGGGCCCATTATAAAGACGGACCTTTCCGACTTTGACAGCTTATGGCTGGGAGTCACAAGGCAACCCTTGTATTTATTGCTCCTCAAAGCTCGGGACGGGTTAATGCCTCTACGCCAGAACAAACGAAGGTGCGTATGGGTGTACAAAGCTATTTGGTAGATGAGTTCACAGGGCAGTGGGAGGATTTTGAGCTCTTAAACAAATCCCTGCAAGAGACGTCGTTCGGTACGCCGACACTTGCGCGCACCGCTCGCTTTTGCATAACAAAAGCTCTCTGTCTATCAGCCGCACAGCCCCACAGTTCTACACTGTATGTTAAGGCGCTGTGGACGGTCGCAAAGTAACACGACCGCACCACGGCACGGGTAGCGGTACTCGCGAGTCGGCGCAGTGCAAAGCTCGTACGACCTAGCTTCCCGCACAGCTCGTCGATGTGAGTCTCCCATGTGAGGGCACTATCGATATCTAAGCCAAGAAGCCTTGTGCACTGCACCTGTTTAAGGGAGATTGCGCCTTCGTCCACCCAACATGGCTGCGATGCTTTACCGTTCAGGTTAAAAGTCAGAAATCAGGTTTTTTCCTTTATTAGGGCTAGGCCGTTTGACCTAAACCAATTTTCAAGTCGTTGCACCACCGAGTTCAGCTTACACTCAAGCTGACGTTCCGTGGCCCCAGTAATAACAGCGGCCACGTCGTCAGCGTACATGTATACTTCTGCGTCGTCGATGGTGCCGGGCAAGTCATTGAGCAGCAAGCTGAATAGGGTATTCAAAAGGCATGAACCCTGGGGGACTCCTATCATGCTTGTCATTTCTGATGATATCACTCGACCTCTATCACCAACCACAACTTGCGGTAAGCAATGCATTAGTGATACTTCTAGGGTTACAGGTGTCCTTAAATTTTGGTGACCATTCTTCCATTAGAGGGGTCGTATGTATAATTGTTTGCTACTTATAAGTATAAAAACTATTACAATTTTAATGAAAATGAAACTTCACCAAATTAGAAATGGCCTTAGAATTTAGGCTGTCAGAACTAAATTGTGACATATCATAATACTTATAGGGAAAAAGTGTACTCTAATCAATTTAATTGTGGTTCTAAGTACTGGTCCTAATACTAGGCTTCTACTACTTCAGCTACTAGGTGGCAGGGCTCTTCTGCAAAGTTCGTCTAGGTAGGTACCACCCCTTTGCCAGTTATTCTGCCGCCAAGCAGTAGTGTGCAAGCACTACTGTGTTACGGTTTGAAGGCCATTACAGCTAGTGAAATAACTGGGCAAATGAGACTTCATGATCTGATCACACAATCTAGTAATCTTTAAAAGTCTCAAGATGACGTGCGCAGTGCAGTGTCACGCAAAACTATATTAATTTAGAGTTCCGAGTGATACTGCAATATGGGCAGCCACGACGTTTAACATCTGGCGAACGACTAGCTCGCACGTCATTCTTACTGGCACTACTTCTCTAAAGAAAGAAGATATAGATTCATAAGAGCGTCATGTACAATCCGTCTAATTGGCTGGCAAAATCAATATACCGGAATTTGTGTACGCGAAGCCGCAAAAAAATAAAGTACAAGGTATTTCGGTATCGAGAGTCAGCGTGCGCCATGAATATTCATTTATCGATGACTTTCCCAAAAAAGGGAATGGAAACATTTGAGGATTACAGGAGTTTCCACGTAAAATGGATAGAAAATGGTACATTTTTTAAACAGTAATCTCTTTTGCAGTATTGGAATTGCAACCAGTTAAGAGCGATACAGTACAATTAACGGAAGCTACGCCAACACCGAAACATTAGAAAAATTACATGAGATGAGATGAGAGATTTAATAGTCTGGGTCTCTCATAAAAGATAAATTTACACAATTTTTTTAAATCTTTTAATTCTGAAGGAGCATGAAACTTGATTGAACTTGGTTGAAGTGGCAGTCGGCAGGCCACATCGCTCGTAGAAGTAGCCGATGGGGAAGAAAAGGTTCTCAAGTGGCGACCACGAACCGGAAGACGCAGCGTAGGCTGGCCCTCCACTAGGTTGACTGACGACCTGGTCGGAACCACGGGGAGCCGATGGATGCAGGAGGCAAGCAGCTGCTCAAAGTGGCGCTTTTTGGGGGAGGCCTATGTTCAGCAGTGGACGTTCTCAGGCCTATGATGATGATAAAAATTGATTCGGTTCTGCTGCTGATTTGATTACTTTCTAAAAGTTCTCTGATATCAGTATATCAGTATATCTGAGAAGGAGCGTAAAAACGTAAAATATAAAAACGAATATTGAAGAAACAAAAAAATGTAAAAAAAGTCGACTTGTTTTTAATTACATTCCTCGCTGACTTTCCCTCCTTTTTTTTGTTTTCCGCTTTTTCACCTCTTGAATTAGGTACCTACTTTTAACGGTCCTTTAATTAGAAAAGTTTAAAGTGGCATTTAAGGTGGACGAGATATTTATTCGAAGCGTGTCATTTTAACGTTCAATTAAAAACAAAATATAACAAAACACAAGTACAAGGGAAGTATGTTTTTGGTAAGCAAGAATGCTTCACTTTGCATTTTGATTTTCCACTCATAACAAATGCCAACTGTCACTCATAACAAGTGTCACTCAGAACTGTAAATTCAAGTTTCGCGTGAAACTGCACTGTGCACGTCATCCTGAGACATCACATAGTCTATTTACAAGACTTCAAAACTGGGAGATTAGATCATAAAATCTCATTTGCCCAGTAATTTTACAAGCTACCATCCCCTTCAAATCGGACCACAGTATAGTATGCTTGCACATTATGCTTGGTGGCAGAATAACTGGCAAAGCGGGGGTACCTACCTAGACAAACTTTGGAGAAAACTCCTACCACCTGGTAGTTTTTCCCTCTTCTTTTTCTTTACCTTATATTTGCGACATTCTTTTTTACTTAAAAAGTCTGTTCATACTGAAATTTCATTATTTTTCTTCAAGAATATGTACATGTATTTTTGAAAAAGAAATGCTTATAAATTCAAATTCCGCGAAGAAGTAATAAATTGAAATGCTTTAGGCTAGAGGGGAGAGGACAAACTTAAATATCACAAACACACTCCTACTTTATGTGACTTGAAAAAATTTTTATATTGAGATCTTTTCTATGAATAATTTACAGACTATGAAAACTTGTGAGGCTCGACCAACTTTTGGGTGAGTTCTATTTTCATCGAAATAATATGTGGGATAAAATAAAAATCATACATTATTGTTACTGTAGGCACCAAGTCTCAACCGTATCTCTAGCCGTTTTAGCATTGTAACGCAGTACCTGCTTTTATCTTTAAACATGCAAACACAGAATAAATAATAGTATACCTATAAGTACTAATGCGCCGTAAAATTCAGTAGAGACCATACAGTTAAAGGAAAAATTGGAATCTTGAACGGAAAGAAATAAAGCTTAGCTGACGATACTGCAGTATAAGTCATAAATTAGTAGAGACCGCATGTTTTTACAATGCGCATAGCGCAATCCAGTCGTCAAAAGTAGGAGGCAACTAAGCTAGGCACCCCTGCAGGCTTAGCATGCGCACCGCGACAAAATTGTCTCGACACTTTTTCTCGCGAGACCGTGACAACTTGTCACTGACAAGGCTATGGTAGTGCCTAAGTGTGTCTCACTGTCAATTGTTTTTTTCTCTAATCTGTGGTCTCACTCTAACAGCGACGATAAGTTTTCAGGTTCTGGGGTGCGAGTCTCGATTTAGGTCGTTGCTGGGAGAACAGGATCGAGAAGGCTACGTCCACTAAAAGAGTGGCCCTTAGCACAGTACTTACTTCCTTCTATCGTGTGTCTACGTAAAGTGGCGTCAGAATTTTCGAAGTCTTTTGACTTGGCTTAATGACTACTGTCTCAGAACCGGGTACGACGGCTTAGGGTGGGTTTTTTATCCGTAGTTAAGGTAACCAATGGTTAAAAACTCTAACAAATTTTGACCATTGGTTAGAATTTGTTAGAGTTTTAAACCATTGGTTACCTTAACTACGGATAAAAAAACCCACCCTTAGAGTGTCCTCTCAAGTATGGTATCACTCAGTTATACCCCCACCCCCCAATAACCCCCCCCCCCAAAAAATACCCCTTTTTGTATCGCTCACCTATATAAGTGACTAGCTGCACCCTGCGGTTTCACCCACGGATAATAAGTAGCCTATGTGTTAATTCAGTACATTAGCTATCTATACTCCAAGTTTCATCTAAATCCGTCCAACCGTTTGAGCGTGAAGGAGTAACAAACATACACACAAACACACATACAAACTTTCAGCTTTATAATATTAATAATAATAATAATATATAAGTGTGATGACAGCTTCAAAGGTTACTTAACTGATAGATCCGTTAAGAAACGGCTGGTCATAGATAATGAACGCCACAATATATTGCTTAGCGCATAATTTTTTTGATTCCCAGCAGAATAATCATGTTAGACACAACTAAGAGTTTAGGTCGAAACTTAGCACTAACTTTGTACATGGTAAACGGCTGCACTTGTAACTTAGTTAACTTAGTAGTGACTGTAGCACAACCGACCGGTTTCACCACGCAATAAATCAAAAGTTAGGCAATTAGAGTTAACTGGTGTTTAGTCGGAGTTGAGTAGCCGGTGGAGGCATTTGCTATCAGCGCAGTTATAATTAAGGCTTTGATGGTACAGAGAAACCGACTCGGTGCTAAAATAGTAAAGATTTATTTATTGTTTTTTATTTATTAAATGCACGATTTAAAAAAAATAGATTTACTCCATCTAGTTTGTAAAGATCAATACTATAGCTCGAATCGAAATAAATTGGTATAATATATTTCGAAAGCGTTGAAATAAAATGTATCTCAACGATTTATTCGTAAGAATGTACAAAAATAAATGGCAAGTAAAAATTAAGTGCAGTAAAGCTTTAAAAAAATGAAACAACTGTTTTTTGTTATAAAATATTCATTTTTGACTGGCTGAATTTTCGACAGGCATAGAATAGAATAGAATAGAATAGAATAATTCTTTATTGCACACCAAAATAACTATACACAAAAGATACTACACAAGTAAGTACCTAACAAACAAAAATATTTCCAAAAGGTAGTATAATGGGCGGTCTTATCGCTTAAAGCGATCTCTTCCAGACAACCTTTGAATGGACAGAAATACAGATAAACTAGAGAGGCCAGAGGTGCACAGTAAATATCTAACACTTACGGAGTATGACACTAAATACTTACTATCTATATAATCATAAATTACGAATATATATACACATACATACTATACATAGCATATACTTACATAAACTTACCTCAACTTCTATGATACATAGCATAAACTTACTTACTAATAAATAAATAAATATACTTACATAAATATTATCATAATATTAGCTGTGGTTGGAGAGGTAATGTGTCTTCAACATAGTTTTAAATATTGTCAATGATTTTGCTTGCCTGATTGACACCGGGAGCTCATTCCACAGCATAACAGCCTGTACGGAAAAGGATTTGTGATAGAATTGTGACGTGTGGAAGTGGTGGGAAGCTCTATAATTTAATTACGAAAATATATGATCACATAAATAATTATTACCTATTTATTAACAATGAAAAAAACATTTTTTAAACGTTTTACGTTTCTTAGGTCATCGCAGTTTTTTTTTTGTAGTATATAGGTAGGTATTTAGCATATTATTGTAGTAATTAGTTAAAACTACAAAGGCAATACGACCGTTCAAAAAAAATTAAAATGAGACTCACAATAGCTTTTTAATTAAGGCATTCCATTAAAAATATTTGCACTAAAAACATTAAACCACACTTGCCTAGGTTATATATGTCTATAACCAGTGATTAACCATACGTAACTGCTGGCCTCTACCTCGCCAGTCCTGAGCAGTCATTAGGCAGTATACATACGGGCTGTCAAACTACTAACTTCTTGGCAACTACCTACGCAGTCAACGGTAGGTAACACGCGAACATTTTGCCAGTAACTGTATAAACAAGCATAATTTATATACAACTAGCAGCGCCCCGCGGTTCCACCCGCGTTCCTACAGGAATCAATCCCGCTTTCGGGATAAAAAGTGGCCTATGTTTTAATCCAGGGTCTAAGCTACCTCCATACCAAATTTCATCCAAATCCGTCCAGCTGTTACAGCGTGAAAGAGTAACAAACATACACACATACACACATACGCACAAACTTTCGCCTTTATAATATTATTATGCTAAAATTATAAACCCTAGCACCCATTTAGGTATTATATCCAACGTTTATTGTTCATTATGGATTTCAATAAACTCGATAAACTGAAAGCTATGGTGGCCGAGCGGTAGCATGTGCGCTTCGCAATCTTACGGCACCGGGTTCGATCCTTGGCCCTGCACCAATGACTGATCTAGTAAGTTATGTGCAGTTTTCGATGCTATCGCTCTGTGCCTCGGGAAGCGCGTTAAGCCGTCGGTCCCGGTTGTCATAAGAACATCTATGGCAATCGTTACGGGTAGTCAGACGCCTGATAGAATCTGACGCCTTATCTAACCATCCCTGTTACTGGTTCCTTATGTGTTGCGAGCTCAGATGGCAGTCGCTCTTGTAATTCTGGTAGCTCGCCGCTACAGGTTAGATTGAGAGCCAAACCCAAAAACAAACGGGAAAAAGGCAACGAAGACGATAGATTTCAATAAACTTTTAATTCATTATGGTTTTTTTTTACTTTTCGGATTATTATTTACTCTGTGTTCTTTACTCGTTTCGTTGTACAGTCCTGCTAATAAAACATTATGTCATTCAAAACACATTTTCTTCATAATTATGTTTCTTGAATTTGTCTTTTTTATCCTGTTACCTATACCTACTTCTATTAAAATAACTACTATAAAAAATAGTAGTTTTAACTGTAAAAACACTAGGAGCACCTCATATACTTCTGTTTATTTTATATTTTTTATTTTATGTTCTTCAATATACATCGTACCTTTTCACTAGTGAACCAAAGAGACTGTGTGATGTCTCAGGATGACGTGCGCAGTGCGCAGTGTCACGCAAAACTTTAATTTAGAGTTCCGAGTGACACTGCAATCTGTTATGGGTGGCCGTGTCGCTTAACACCAGGCGAACGACTAGCTCGTCAAATCATTCGTTTACATTTAAAAAAATCATGACACTACCCCATATGTAAGGAACGTAGTTTTTGGATGTTGTCATTCGTAAAGGTAATTGAAATGGGAACTGGATTCGGAGACCTGTAGATTACGCTAAGCAGGCGATACTGCTACAAAAATAAAAAATATTTTATAACCACAACACAGATTAGAGAAAAAACAATAATTTTAATAAGAAAAGTTTTTGTTAGGATACCTAGATTTTGTCCTGTATAAAGTTTTGAAATATACATTCTAACCAAAAATCACAATAGCAAGTAGTTAGAAAGAAAGAAATGAACTATACATTGCTTGCTTTTTTATTATAATGAGTAACGTGACGAGCTAGACGTTCGCCTGATGTTAAGCGTCACGGCTGCCCAAACAGATTACAGTATCACTCGGAACTCTAAATTAATATAGTTTTGCATGACACTGCACTGCGCACGTCATCCTGAGACTTCACACAGTCTACAAATAAGATTACTAGACTAACAGCCCGTTGCACAAAACTCTTCATTATCACTTCATTAGGTAATGGCGGCATTAGTGCTAATGAAGTCCTTAAACTAATGACGTTGCACAAAAGTTCTGTGACCAATATTAGGTTTTCTTAAAGCTCCATTAGATAATGACGACATTAAATAATGAACGAATGAAATGAGGGAACATTTTGTGATTTAGTATTGCGCTTTTACCAGTTTACCATTGATTTTGCATATAAACATAACGCACATTATGCCATTATCGTCATTTCCCGTGTCAAATTGAATAAAGTAAAAATCTATACATATAATAAAACTGTAATTGGGCTAAATCTGTACATTGAATATTATTTGATAATATTGATTGCATTACACTAGTAGTGGAACCAATTTTTTTGTCTGTTCGTCTGTTTGCCTGTCCCTTTGAACACGCATCACGCTGGAACTACTTTGGTATGGTTAGAATAACATACAAGAAACATTTCGTTTTCTAAAACGGCAAAGTGCGGGTTGCACGAAGCAATAAGTATGTAATTTTATGCAAGTATTTTTTGTTTGTACGTATATTTATATATCTATTGCCGTCCTATCCATTCATCTTTTACCCCTTTCTTTTTCCCTTTCACTTCCCTCTTACCCATAAATAGGGTTAGGACGTAAAACTAATTAACCCGTGCGAAGCCGGGGTGGGTCAACTAGTTTAAAATAAACTCGAAGTCCTGCTCTTGTCTTGTTTATTATGGAGTGTTTAAAGTTGATTAAGTTTTATTTAATATCTCTACATTATAATAATATACAGGGTAGAAGTATTGAAGTTTTACTCAAAGGAACATACTGTATTTTTTAAAAAAGTAAAGAAGAGCATGCCGGGAAACATCTTTGATATCAAACAATGATAAAAGTCTTGATAGAGACATATTTTAATCGCAGAAATGTACTCAAAAGATTTTGAAAATAATTAAATGCAGTTTTAATGGAGGCTTTTCGGCCCATTAAAAATTTCAACCTTTAAACTGTCAACTAATGCCTCATTAGTGTTAATGGCGCTTTGTGCAACGTAAAACACCATTTATTGGATAATCTGACGTTTCATTAGATAAACTTAAAGGAGCATTAAAATCGGATAAAATGTTGTTTTGTGCAACAGTTTAATGACAGATTAGGGTTTAATGTCGACTTTAAAAGTTAATGTTCGTTACTGCAACTGGGTGTAAGTGATCAGAATTGCTTCACTTAAAAGCAAAATACAGTTTGAAAAGAACTTTCCAATACCTAAACCAAAACTACATTGCGAGTTTTTTTTTTATGTAAACGAATGACGTGACGAGCTAGTCGTTCGCCTGTTGTTAAGCGTCACGGCCGCCCATTACAGATTGCAGTGTCACTCGGTAATCTAAATTAAGTTTAATCACAAATACAACTCACACAAACAAAACAGCCATCAGATGATAGCTTCTGTTCTATTGTTTTCCCTCTCTTGCCGATATAATAAATCTATGGTAGAAATGGGATAACAATAGAACGTACATCTTTTTAGAATGATTTTAATTGTCGTGAGTATAGTACAGTGGTATTAGTGACCAACACTCGCAGGGTACTCCCACACAAGTACAGTTACAAAGGCTTACCACCCTCGGCTCCCGTTATATCGCAGATTATCTGCTATTACCCGGATTAACCAAGATATTAACGTTTCCAGGGAGGCTGTATCGGCCTCAAATTAACATATAACTGCTATTTTTCTTCATGTACAGGGTTTTATGTTAAATTATCATGGGTTTTCGATATTTTATGCTTCATTTTTACTAATATCTAAATTCGTCTATCAAAATTTGAACACTTACTCTTAGGCTGGGTTTCACAATGTTCAGTTATTTTTATACTACTTTAAAAGTAAATAAATATATAACGCCCAACGATCACATACATAGATTACGATTTAGATGTTCTGGACCCTCCCCAACTAGGATTCCCTGTATCTAGGAACCCCAGGAATTACGAGGACCACATGGTCTCACAACACCCAGACACAGAACAAGTAGGTACTTGCGCTTTTCTCCGTGTAATTTAACGAAAAGACATTAAAGTAAGACATAAAAGACAAAAAAATAGAAATGAAACCAATAAAATATAATTTTGACATGAATTTGCAAGACAGTAAATGGGCTGGCAACACGTAGGCTCACACACGTTTTACCCAATAATTACTAAAATTAGGTAACCCCGTTAAAATAAATTTCAGCATGTAATCATCCTACGCTTTTGTCAATTTACATGGGCAATTTGAAAATCAGTAAAATTCTCGTAACAAAGTGTAATTACAATGCCCGCTCAAAAAACGATTCCCCCAAATTTATATCGCAGCCATTTGCTATTCATTAGACAGACGATAAAAATGAAAGGCGAGCCATTTCATCTCTTAATGATCGCCTAACTGACCTCCGAAGGCCGCCAGAACAATCAGAGGAATACTTAAAAATATTATTTACAAAAGTCCGGGGAAAAGCCGCGATATCATTTGCAATTCATCAGACATTTCGGCTCCTGAGTGCCAAGATAGCGCCGTTGAAGTGTGTTCACATTTGCGGGAAGCTGTCGTTGATTTTGTTGAGATGCGACGGAACAAAAATGTACACGATCGTGACATGAATCCGTGAGTATCTTATGTATACAATATTAACGTGTTGTGTTCTGACGTTCTAAAAGTGACACCACAGCTAGTAGTTTGCGTGATGTTAAGCGACACAGCCGCCCATAAAAGATTATAGTGTCACTCGGAACTCTAAATTAAAGTTTCGTGTGACACTGCGCACGTCATCCTGAGACATCACACAGCCTAAAATTTTTTCTAAATTATGAGATCAGTTCATAAAGTCTCATTTGCCCAGTTATTTCACTAGCTACCCCTTAGCCCTTCAAACTGGAACACAGTAGTGCTTGCACACTACTTCTTGGCAGAATAACTGGCAAAGCGGTGGTACCTACCTAGACGAATTTTACATAAAAGTCCTACCACCTAGAAAAAGTAGTTTAAATCCAATCTTCATAGCATATTAATTTGACTACAAAAACTTTTACCTTACATAATTCATTTCATTATTTCGAGTGAGATTTCTTCGTAACAAGTGTAAAAGACTTTTAACATGCTAAATGAGTACGCAATAGAAATAAAAAACACGAAACGCGAATCACCAGCCCTCATTAACAATTCCCATTGTTTCCTGAACATAAAAGAACATAATTAATTTACTTGCCCCAAATACTAAAACTACGGTGAATTTGTATCTGTTAGGATGAATTTCACCAACACTATTTTTTGTCTAAGTATAAATTTAATATATAGCTCTTAGAGTTAGTAAGTTGAAGTGGCAATGGGCAGGCCACATCGCTCGTAGAACTGACAACCGATGGGGAAGAAAGGTTCTCGAGTGGCGACCACGAACCGGAAGACGCAGTGTAGGCCGGCCCCCCACTCGGTGGACCGACGACCTGGTGAAAGCCGCGGGAAGCCGATGGATGCAGGAGGCGAGCAGCCGCTCAAGGTGGCGTGCTCTGGGGGAGGCCTGTGTTCAGCAGTGGACGTCTTCAGGCTGTTAATGATGATGATGATGATGATAAATTTAATGTTGTTGCTGCTGGCTGCTGGATTAATTCGCCTTTTCATGCATTTTATCAATGATGTAAAACATTACGTAATAGAATCATTTCATATCGCTTTTAGGGTTCCGTACCAAAAGGGTAAAACGGACCCTATTACTAAGGCTCCGCTGTCTGTCTGTCTGTCTGTCTGTCTGCCACCAGGCTGTATCTCATGAAGCATGATAGTTAGACAGTTCAAATTTTCACAGATGATTTATTTCTGTTGCGGCTAACAACAAATACTAAAAAACAATAAAATCAATATTTAACCCCCATACAAGAAACTTGATTTTTTTTGGCCGTTTACCAGATGAGTCATAGATGGCGCTGCTTTAAATAGTACTGCTACTCAACACTAGATGGCAGGGATAGATAATGGTACGGAACCCTTCGTGTGCGAGTCCGACTCGCACTTGGCCGGTTATTGTTACGCATATAATACGTTCAGCTGTTTTAGCGCAGGTTGGTATTAAACAAGCATATACCATCGTAGACCGCGTCATCACTTTCCATCAGGTGAGATTGCGGTAAAATGCGCGCCTATTCGGTTATAAAAAAAACAAGCAAACTAGTGCGTTTTTAGTAATTATAATAGTAGGTTTACCATCAACAGCCTGAAAGAGTCCACTGCTGATTATAGAGCACTTTCCCATAGAGCGCCACTTTGAGCGGCTGCTTACCTCCTGCATCCATCGATTCCATGTGGTTTTGACCAGATCACCGGTCCACCTAGTAGAGATCTGGCTTAATATTTTATCATCATCATCATCATCATCATCAACTGCCTGAAGACGTCCACAGCTGAACATAGGCCTCCCCCAGAGAGCTCCACTTTGAGCGGCTGCCTGGCTCCTGTATCCATCGGCGTCCCGCAGTTTTCACCAGGTCGTCGGTCCACCAAGTGGGGAGCCGGCCTACGCTGCGTCTTCCGGTTCCTGGTCGCCACTCGAGAACCTTTCTTCCCCATCGGTTGTCAGTTCTACGACTGATGTGGCCTGCCGATTGCCATTTCAACTTGCTAATCCTAAGAGCTATATCGGTCACTTTAGTTCTCTTGCGGTTGTAATATTGTATGGACTATAATACTAATTCTAAGACCTATATCAGTGTGTTAGTCATCTTAGTTCTCCCACGGAGTAAGATACAACATTTTTATTGTGTATCTTAAACAGCTCATCATACTTGACAGCCGAATTTTGCCGTATCTACCATAGGAATTGTAGAGATATATATATCTACATTGTGGAACAAAACACGATTTGCATAGTAAATCATGATTTTATTGGTAAACCTTATTCCAACTTTGTGAAATTGGGTCTTGGGATTGGAAATACAATTTTAATTTTCTATCGTAAAACCATAAATTAAAACTATTGACTTCTAAATAGAGAGAGTGTTTCGAGAATGTAGGTGACTTCAAAGGGATTTAATTTACTATTTGACAAGTTTAAATACGAATTAAGCATGTAAAAAAATATTTAATATAGGTCATCATTAACAGGCTGAAGACGTCGACTGCTGAACATAGGCCTCCCCCAGAGCACGCCACCTTGAGCGGCTGCTCGCCTCCTGCATCCATCGGCTCCCCGCGGCTTTCACCAGGTCGTCGGTCCACCAAGTGGGGGGCTGGCCTACGCTGCGTCTTCCGGTTCGTGGTCGCCATTTGAGAACCTTTCTTCCCCATGGGTTGTCAGTTCTACGAGCGATGTGGCCTGCCCATTGCCACTTCAACTTACTAACTCTAAGAGCTATATCAGTCACTTTAGTTCTCCTGCGGATCTCCTCGTCCCGGAGCTTATCCCGCAGGGAAACACCGAGCATAGCTCGCTCCATAGCTCGCTGCGCGACTTTGAGCTTACTAATGAGGCCAACAGTAAGAGACCATGTCTCAGTTCCATAAGTCATCACTGGCAATGTGTTGCCAGTGATGACTTATGGAACTGAGACAAACGAAACGAAACGAAAGTGAACGTTATGGAACGAAAGTTTTCAATCAGTGTGTGCACTGATTGAAAACTTTCGTTTTCAGGCTCTGCGGTATTTTGGACGAAAAGATAGGACGAAGCTTCCCGAACACTGCCCAGCCGAGTTGGATTCTTCGCGCCAACCTCTTTGTCGAAGTTGGACCTACCTAATTGGATAATCTCTCAATTAATATAGGTACCTATGTGTAAAAAATTGCTAACAGATTTTTTTTCTTGAAACGTCTTTAGTCTTAGAAACCCTTCTCTATACAATTTGTGATTTACAAAAAAAAGAAAGTATTAATATAACTTTCTCAAATGTTTGACAAGTAATCGCAATAAAACCTAAAATCAGCGTTTTATAATTACTTACTTACTTTACACAAGAGTCAAAAGTAAGGAACAAAGCGCCTAACGACGTCCATTTCCAATTTTTGTCTCACTTAAAATATTTCCGTTAAATAGCTTCTGTAATAGAAAAAGTTTTTGGTGCGATCCTCTTTTTCCAACAACTCAGATTTATGAATTCTTTCTTAGAATTAAACGCACAGGTATACAATAATATAGATCACTTTACATCCATTTTTGTAGCGTCACTTTGAGTGATTGAAATGTTACACTATGCTACGGCACTATGCCAGTATAGACTCAGAGTTTCCCCACCTTAGAGGGGCAAACACCTCCGACAACATTAAAGAATTTTATAACTTTATGTGCTTAAAACAATATGATGAATTAAGTTTTTTAAGTTTGTATGTTTTTGACTTGTGTATGTGCTAAAATTAGCCTATTTTCAATGAAATATTTTAGTTTTGAAAATAAAACAAATACAAGTACAATTTTTTTCTGACTGTATCAATTCATTTGGTGTGTTAGTATTAAAATTCTCATGAGTGTGATTCATTTTAAATAAATATGTATCCGACTGTTAAAAAAACGCAAACGACACACTATTCGTGAGTAACAGTCGGATACATATTTATTCATTTGGTGTGTGTCACATAACTTAACAGATTGCCCATAATATGAATTATGACACACTTATGTAATGAATTTATGCTTTAGGCTGTTTAACAGTATCTATAACTAACTTATTAAACAGACATGGTTATTCTGGGTTTATTTAATCTTTTTTAGACTGTGTGATGTCTCAGGCTGACGTGCGCAGTGCGCAGTGTCACACAAAACTTTAATTTAGAGTTCCGAGTGACACTGCAATCTGTTATGGGCGGCCGTGATGCTAAACACCGGGCGAATGACTAGCTCGACACGTCATTCGATTACACAAAAAAACATTTCATTTTGTGTCCGTGACATAAACCATAATTTTTAGCCTTCAGTCTTGTTTCTCTAAATAAGGCACTAAACCAAGTCTATAAAGTATTAAGTCGATGGTTAATTGAAGAGGGACTTATCCCGAGGCGTTCCGATATTGACGGTCCGTTTGTTCTATTTTTAATTAACATCCACATTCTTTGACGTTATTTCGTCAAGCATCTAATTTTGAGAAAACTAATGATCGCAGATCAAAAATCTAGCAGCTAGCTATGTATTTCGCTTCGGCTGCGTATGAAACTGGAGCTTCGTAACCAATTCAGATCGAAGACTTTTTGTTCTTGTACTAAACCAGTAAGATCCGATGCTGGCCGGTGGAGGGGAGCCGATGGATACAGGAGCCGAGCAGGCGCTCAAAGTGGCGCACTCTGGGAGAGGCCTATGTTCAGCAGTGGACGTCTTCAGGCTTAGACTACCTTAAGTAACAGGTTTAGTCATCATCATGATCTGTTGATCATGATGATGACTAAACCAGTAGCAACCGAAGACTTCGTTCTTGTACGATACCAGTTTCAATCAAAGACTTCAAGATAATCCATTTCTCGTGATTTGAGATTTACGATGAACTATAATCATGTGATTGGAATTACATTATTATAACCGCACTAGCCTGTAATTAAAAAGATTTTTTAAATAATTGTTACGAGCTATTTGCTTAGAGCAAACCTCATTAAGAATAGCAATAACAGAACACCGCTATCAATTGAAATCAAATCAAAGTTTTCTTACACAAATTCAACGGCAAAATAGGTACACATCACCTAAAAGTTTGAAGCTATGGGGAGGGATAATATCAAAGAATATCATCACCATCATCAACAGCCTGAAGACGTCTACTCCTGAACATAGGCCTCTCCCAAAGAGCGCCACTTTGAGCGTCTGCTTGCCTCCTGCATCCATCGACTCCTCGCGGTTATCACCAGGTGGTCGGTCCACCTAGTGGGGGGGCGGCTTACGCTTCGTCGTCCAGTTCGTGGTCGTCACTCGAGTACCTTTCTTCCCCATCGGTTGTCAGTTCTACGAGCGATTTGGCCTGCCCATTGTCACTTTAAAATTGCTACTTCTCAAAGTTATATCAGTGACTTTAGTCAGTGAATATACTACTCTAATATTAAAAGCAGATAAAGTAGCAGTATTCAGTTGTACTTGGTATGATTGTGAATAAATTACACTTTCATAAACATAACAGACGTTTCCCTACACACCATATAGCAACTGCAAACACATTTCTACAAATCGCTTCAATCCACTGAACCGGCAATTAGTCGTAATCACTCGCAATCACGGCGACGGCCAGCATTCACTCGAAAAGGTCAAGTAAGATACGAATTAACCTTATACCATTAATCCACCACCTTTATCCGAATTGAGCAGCCGAATTGCCGTATTGAGCGGCTGAAACGCCGTATTGAGCAACCGGGCTGCTGTATTGAGCGACTTAATTGCTGAATTAAGCGTAAAATCGCTGACGACTGCATAATTAGTTGTCGCGGGGATTGCTAATGGATTGAATTGGAAATGTGAATATTGTTTGTTTTTTACATTGTGCATTCGAATTGCGCCTATTTAATTAATCCTGAGGTATTTCTTATTCCATCGCGTGGCGACTACATACCGGAAAATGCAAAACCGCGGGTAGCCAATTGATGCAAGAGGCAAGCAGCCTCTCAAAGTGGCGTTCTACGAGGGTGGCCTATGTTCAGCATTATTTATTCAATTCAATTACTACGGTTACACCATTTACACTAATTGCTTTTTAATCACAACTACAATCAGGTTAAGGTAGTAGGTAGTGTAGCTAGTTTAGTTAAGCTTAGTTTAGTTTAGTTTAGTTTTAATTATTGTAGTAGGTAGCTTGAGTAATAAAGGCAATTTGCCCGTTAAAAAAAATCAGGTTAAAATAATTACAATAAAATGGACGTCAGCATTGGACGTCTTTAGGCTAATGATGATGATGTTGATGATGATGGTGTTGATGGTGGTGATGACGTTATTACTCAACCAAAAGCAACAAAGTAATCTAAGGTGATAATATTTATTAAAGCTAGAAAGCATACCCAAAATGAGAGTGAGTATTCCAAACATAACGTTATAAAAATTTTAACTTATGCCTTTTTGAGTGAAGCGCTCCTTCTAAATAAAATTTTACTAGCTACGTTATTATGATCAATGTGCTTATCTTTAACAAAGTGCAAATTTCAATAATATTTAATTTCTCCTACGACTATAATTACATACTAGAAAGATTATTAGTTATAACGCACTACTGAGTAATAAGTTTGTGCCGTAGCACCGACTACGTAGGGCGCACCGTTTACGTAGAGCTTATCGTAGCAAGCTCGTAGACCGGCGAGCTCGTAGCTAACAGCGTAACGAGGTTTATAACGGACGGGCTACGCTTAAAGTGCTCAAGATTTATTTACGGACAAGCTACATATTTTATTTATAGTTTTTTTCTATGTGGAAAACAAATAGTGTACTTATGTAAGCTTCGTGTTTTAATTGTTTGTGTTGTTTTATTAAAAATACCTTGTAAGCATACATCGCGACTAATTTGTAATAAATTGTAAAGTTATTTTCGTGTTTCAAAAACTCAAAACTCAACTTTTTTATTGCAAATAGGCTATTTCAGCACTTTACAAGTCAAAAACTAGATAATGAATTTAAAAATATTAAAATTAAGTTATCGGACATATTGAGCCATAATAATTAAGCAAAATTACATAGATAGATAGATAGATACACACCAAATAATACAATTTTACAAGGCATACAGACATTTACAAAAACGTGTAACAATGTGCGACCTTATCGCTAAAAGCAATCTCTTCCAGGCAACCTTTGGGTGTAGAGGATTTATTTTTTAGAAGTGGTAAAAGACGGGGTGCACAAGCATAACTACATAGATAAAAATACCTTATAAACATACTAAATATCTTTAGCAATATACCTACATCTCTAAATAAAAAATATACCTACATATTATATCTACATACACTTACTTATACATACACAAGTAACAGTATATAAACAAGTAACAGTAATATTATGGTAACAGTTTAACATAGTGATATAGTACTGATGAATCGGACAAACTCACACTGACAAGTAAAACTCTTTGACTTGATCCTTAAAGCTGTGCAATGAGGGTGCCCTTCGTATAGTTTCAGGTAGTCCATTCCAGAGGCGGACAGCATGAATGGTAAAAGACCGATCATAGAAACTACTACGATGTAAAGGCATCTTAAGAGTCAAAACATAGTGCTTACTGTAAAAATATTATAATTATAACAAGCTTATTACAATACGAGTTTGTAAAAAAAAGTTCTCTTTCCCACAACAGGTGCAAGCAATTCGGCACTATGTGGAATAGAAAAGTCCGAACCGTAGCTTCGATTATTCGATTTTACTATTTCTGGTTATTCGATTCACTTTGTTTGTATTTATTGTATTACACGCTGGAAAGGCTAAAACAACGTAAATTGAATTTAGATTACAGATTTTTTTATAATATGGTAGACTAAGCAAAATATATTCCTATATTAATTACGTGTAAACTAACATCTAGCCTATTAGCATACAGTCTACGTATATACGTAGACGTACGTAGTACATAATACATCTGTGGTTTAGAATTTAGCTATTGTGATGCAGTGTTAGTGTTACTTATAAAGAACGAAAGAACAAAGCGTCTTTGCCTTAATAAATTTATGGTACATAATTATACATCT
Source organism: Ennomos quercinarius (assembly GCA_910589525.2). Classification (NCBI taxonomy): domain Eukaryota; kingdom Metazoa; phylum Arthropoda; class Insecta; order Lepidoptera; family Geometridae; genus Ennomos; species Ennomos quercinarius. The sequence goes on from OU342496.1 coordinate 2,031,676, forward strand.
GTGGTCTAGAATCTAGCTACTGTGGTGCCGTGCTAGTGTTACCTAAAAAGAACGAAAGAACAAAGTGCCTTCGCCTTACTAAATTTATGGTACATAATTATACATCTGTGGTCTAGAATCTAGCTACTGTGGTGCCGTGCTAGTGTTACCCAAAAAGAACGAAAGAACAAAGTGCCTTCGCCTTAATAAATTTGATAATTATAATTTAATAAGGGAGAATTCAAAGTCTTAAACGACCGCAAGGTCGGAGTACCACTGGAGCTGCTACCGGGCGCGCATCCGGGAACGGATTGGAGCTGCAAGGAGGTGGTACTCTTGTCAAGGTATTTATGCATTTTATCATTGCTTTGTTAGGGAAATAAAACTCGAGCATCGCGGATAAAGTGGGCGGCCTGGAATTTGGGCCCTGTCGCCCACAGTATATAATACCTATTGACTTTGAATTCTAAGGTCGCCGGTCTGTCGGCCTTCTATCCGTTACATTTTAGAGAGTGCGCTCATGTTCTCTATCAGCTCATTCCGTCATCCCCTTTCCATCATAGAACTACAATGCTTGGTGATTCTTTACATCCTTACGTCGTTAGTGTATCCCAAGTCCGCACTAAGCGTTTTGCTGAATCATTCATAGTCCGAACGGCCAAGGAATGGTATGCTCTTCCAGCAAAAATTTTACCTCCCAGGCTTATAACCTGGGTATTTTCAAGTCAATAGTGAATGGGCATTTCATGGGCAAACGTGCTCCACCTTAGCCACCTTCGTCACTTACCATCAGGTGAGAAGATGTCAAATGTTTGTCCATTTTAGCAAAAAAATGGAGACGATAACAAAAGTGTTATTGTATTTATTTTTAGACAATTGTATTAGACATTTAGGTTAGTGTGCCCACTTTAAACAGTAAACAAAGTCTTGAATATAAAAATTATTTACGAGGAAAGCCCTGTAAATATCGGGTAAAACGCTTTTATTGATAATCATTCACCCTAAACCCCGTTAAATATAACCAAAATAAAACAGGAATAATCCCCCATTCTACCCAACATCTTAATACATACATTCTCGTGATAAAGAGGCAAAAAAGTTAAAATATAACATCTCCTTCGAAGGGTAACCCGAGATACAGATAATTCACGATGAGGCAAGGTTGCCCCCAAGAGATGGGGTAAAAATGCCGCATTCGGGTAAAAGACGTGGCTGCCTCCGCGTATCTCTAAGCTTTTAATTATTCAAGTTAAAGGTATTGCGGGGAGCTGACGAGTTAATATTATAGTGGAATTTGTTGAAGTACACTTTAACATAAAATAAAAACGAATAATGCAAGAACTTGTATCATGAGGAAGAATGATAAAAAAAGCTCATATCCCTCCTGTGAGGTAACTTTAATATTTTAAGTACTTAATATCGTCTAGACTTATAAAAGTGCTAAAAATAGCCTATTTGCATTATAAACTTTGACTTATGACTTTTTGACTTTTGAGTTGTTTTATTGTTTGTATGCAGAAGCTGGCGTATTTCATAGCTCAGATTCAGATTCAGATTCAGATTCAGATTCAGATTCAGATTCAGATATCAGTTGGTAGTTGCTTTAATTTCTTTACGTTGGGGGTTCATTTTTCACCCAGGAGAAACATTGCGTGATGAACATCGATGCCTTGGTATTATATTGTATTATAAGTCATCATCATAATATCTGGCCTGTTGGCTCAGTTGGTAGTAGCTCTGCCTTCTGAACTATAGGTTGTGGGTTCGATTCCCACTCAGGACAAACATTTGTGTGATGAAAATAGCTGTATGTTCCCATGTCTGGGTGTAATATCGCATTCTATGTATGTATTTACAAACAAAAAGCATTTAAGTATTCTATCAGTTAACTGGTTACCATAGTACAAGCTCTGCTTAGTTTGGGACTAGATGGCGTGGGAAATGTCCACACATATTTATATTTATATTTTTTACTAGGTGGTAGGACTTTTCTGCAAATTTCGTCTAGGTAGGTACCACCGCTTTGCCAAGCAGTAGTGTGCAAGCACTACTTTTTATTTATTTATTTACTACTGTGTTCCGGTTTGAAGGGCTTTGTAGCTAGTGAAATTACTGGGCAAATGAGACTTTACGAACTGATCTCACAGTCTAGAAAAATTTTTTAGACTGTGAGATGTCTCAGGATGACGTGCGCAGTGCGCAGTGTCACGCGAAACTTTAATTTAGATTTCCGAGTGACACTGCAATCTGTTATGGGCGGCCGTGTCGCTTAACGCCAGGCGAACGACTAGCTCGTCACGTCATTCGATAACATTAAAAAAAAAAATATTTTTTATTATTTATATACACGCAAAGCGTCATCAATATCATCTATTCTTGTAGTGAAAAGGCTTGAGTTAAACTGTATATTTAAATGTGTAACGCCAAGCTCTGTGAGCCGACGAACGTTTACAATTCCCCTGTATATGAACGCGGCATAAAGACGTAAGCGACCGCAAACGTGCAGCATCGTCTCGCACTTTGCAGACGCGCGGATTTGGTTAGACGTAATTTTGACAGCATACCCATGTTTTCTGTTAAATAGAAGCATGATTGCAAAATTAAGTTGGACGCTAGAGTTTTGTCGGGAACGCGGAAAAGTTCACGTTTTTGCATTGTATTATTTTTCAAATCTTGCACTTTTCCCAGTGTTAATTTTTAAAATTGGTGGCGTTTTACCTATTAAGTGCTGAGTTACGAGCATGAGTGTGGGCAAGTGATATAACGTGGTGAAACGTGGTTTTTCATGTTACGTCCAAAATTTTATAGAAGCTTCTAGTAAAGTTGTCACCACTCTGTAGAGTATAATTTTATAAACATTGTGCCCGTGATGCGGTATACTTTGATCTTGTTTAACTTAAGAGAGTAGCATTCGATTTCTTAATAATCATTTGTTGCAGGTCGCAACCTAACGAGGTTGCTCCTAAATCACATCTCTGTTCGATTTCATAAAGCACTGCCAATCGCCTTTGATCATAAATTCATGAGGCATATTAAAAATCACAGTCTGTAAAAAATCACATGTGAATGTGAAGTCACAGTGACGAAAACAAATCATATGATGAAATGACAATTATTTTAACGTAGCAATAATTTCATACCTATTTCAAACTGCCATACTCAGGTTCAAATCACACTCGGCCCTGTACCAATGACTTTTCAAGTTATGCGCGGAAATTGTACTCCCTCTTACAAAGGTGAATAAAAACATCATGAAACAACCGTTCATCAAATATTAATAACCATTTTACAATATTCATGATGCAATCGAATCGGATCCAATCAAATCCGCTCGTCTGTACAAACCGTGACACACTGGTTCCCGTAATTATCTTGGACTGCAGCCAGGGTTACCGAATAGAGATACGGCTTAAGCGCTTCATTATACCGCGACGACCTAAAATCTAAATTACGATCTTTATTTAAGTATATCTATTCCAATTTCAACTTTGTTTTTAAGTCCGAATCTAGAAGTTGGTTTTTTAACTTTTTCTGGCAATTTCAAGACTTGTACTCACAATCTTAAAATGAGAGATATGAATCATGCTGGTCCAGTGCGGGTTAGAATTCCCTAACCCAAACTCGAAGGTTTAAAGGGTACTTTAGTAGCTAGTGATATTACTGGGTAAATGACACTTTATGATTTGATCTCACAGTCTATAGTAATCTGTTTACTATACCTAGTAAACAGATTACTATAGACTGTGAGATTGTTTCCTAGACTGTTCTGATGACTCAAGATGACGTGCGCAGTGTAGTGTCGCGCGACATCTTATATTAGAGTTTTGAGTAGCACTGTCCTTAACTGTTATAAGCGGCCGTGACGATTAACATCAGGCGAACGTCGTGTCGATTGCTTACACAATAACAAAAAGTTATAAATTAAAATCGCGCGAAATTAAGAAATACTTAAAAACAAGTAACTTTTTGGGCTCGTTAGGCTCATCATCATCATCAACAGCCTGAAGACGTCCACTGCTAAACATAGGCCTCCCCGCAGAGCGTCACTTTGAGCAGCTGCTTGCCTCTTGCATCCATCGGCTCCCTGCGGCTTTCACCAGGTTGTCGGTCCATCTAGTGAGGGGCCGGACTACGCTGCGTCTTCCGGTTCGTAGTCGCCACTCGAGAACCTTTCTTCCCCATCGGTTGTCAGTTCTCAGAGTACGTGTCAGTAATCAGTAATTGTAGTTCTAAGCTTAGGTTTCCTCACTCAATTACACCGTTTCAAAACAAATTCTCATGTAAGAAACCGTTCCAGTACTGCCGCGTTTTATATTTCGTTCGTTGATTCATCGGATAGTTATCCCACTCGTAGCAGAGACCGCGCATTGCACATTTCTATTCAGTGCCTTTAGGGCGATCGCTAACGAACCGCGCTTCGAGTACTTGCGTTGCGTTTGTAATGAATGCTGGGTATTAGATTAAGCTACAGTGGTTCATACACAGCCATTGCACAACCGTCGATGTATCGCTAATGATAATGAAAAAACTTATGCTATGGCACTTCATGGTGTACCTATTTAAGTCCTTATTGTGGCTTGTTAAAGCGAAACTGAATTTTGCTTTAAATACTTGGTCACAATGTAGAAAAACGAAGTTAGATTTCAGTATTGTAGGTATACGATAATTGTAGGAAGGCATAGCTCTATCTTTTCGTATTTAACGCTTTTCATCCAGTGAATAACGATGAATTAGATTAATAACCATTACAACAGCCTCTCTGGTGTGGCGGTTGAGTAGGTTGGCTCATAACCCGGAGGCGGCGGGCTCGATTCTCGCGACACGATAACTATTTGCGCACATGAAAAAAAAGCGCAAGTACTTGTTTTGTGTTTGGGTGTTGTGGGACCATAGTCCTCGTGTTCCTAGGTTCCTAGATACAGGGAATCCCAGTTAGGGTCCAGGATTTATGTATGTGATCGTCGGACGTTATAATCAAGAGATCAGATCACGAAGTCTCATTTGCTCAGTAATTTTGCTAGGTACAATGCTGTTTGAACACAGTAGTGCTAGCAAACTACTGCTTGACAGTAATGCTGCGGTACCTGCCTGGAAGTACGCTTACAATAAAGTAGTATAGGAAAAGTGCAATAAGCAAAAACAGAATAATCTTTGCAACACCACTCCGAATAAAAGGACCGCCACAAGAATCCAAGATAAAAAGATCAAAGAACATAAAATTAAGAATGGGCGAGCGTTGCGCGTGGCAATACCTCGGGGCAACGTAATTATGTCTGATTTATTTAATTACAGCCTTAATTCCGACTGAAAAGGGATGAGATTAGGCTACGCCAGAGTTTGAGGAAAACAGTAGGCCAATTTGTGGCAGCGAAATAGAACTTAGCGAGGAAATTGTTTAAAAAATGTTTTGAAATGTTTAATGAAAAAGAAAATGCCGGCCTGTGTAAAAATAAGTTTGAAAGTAAAGTTTTTACTCAGAACGTAGAGCTTAGACTATAAAGGACTAAATATGAAAGATTGAAGCCACGGATATAATCACTAATGGATCTGACAGATGCGAAAATTTTATTTTCGTATAGCTTAGGTACATAACTCTTGAGAGTAATTTCACGCGATTGCATTATTTAACATTGTTATTAAATTTAAATCAATGCGCATTAACGAATTAAAAAGTCAAAAAAATCCAAACTGGAGAAGAAATTTCCGAGGGTTCGATGACTCAGTAATTGAACTCAAAGTTCTCGTGAAAAAAGATAAAGCGACGGTTATATTATCCATTTATTACAATAACAGCTTTTATATTTATCTGATTTAGGTTCAGACTTAAGAAAAATATTGAAAACAGTGATAATGATTCACGAAACGTTACAATGGGAATACCTAACGTGAACGTAATAAGTTCTAAAATATTCATTGTATTGAAAAAAATTACGTATGTCATAGAAAAAAAAAGTCATCATCATCATCATCACCAGATTTTAATCACCAGCTATTGAATGAAACTAGGAATATATGTAAAGCGCTATTATATAAAGAGTAACGTAAACCTTTCCATCGGTTGAATTGTAAAACTGGTAGTTATGTATCTAAATCTCAAGCTATACTTAATTTTAGTAATCCTACCCTCACAATATAATCTGTAGTGCCCAGCAGGGTCCATGTTGTTATCTTATAATATAATTAGGACCTATGTCTAATGTAAGATCAATATGCACATGTGGAAACAGAATAAATGAATATGACTATGAATATGAGTGTTTGCATAAAACTACAATGCGCATATTTTGTATCAGAAAACTTTTCTTTTATCACCAAAACGGATATTGTCTTTTGTAATCTTTACCAATCTATTAAGAAGAGTACAAGTCATTATTTTGGTGTATATGAGTGCCTTCTACCTGACAGTTCTGAAACCAGAGCTATAACTTTTAAGGCGGCGGGTAGACCGAATAAGGTGTTTTTTGGGCAGTTTCCTGGCGTAATTAGAACACGTGGCGCTTTGAATTTAATATATCATATAATCATTTCATTAAGTCGTTTGTGATGACCGCAAATACAAGGTTAATAAATATAGCTCTATAGAAAAAAAATCGCAAACCTCCCTCAAAAATTTTGAATGTTCCCATTTTACTGAGCTTCTACGGAATATATTTTTACAAAAAATAAATTAGTGTATTCCCAACAAACATTCAGATGTCGCGATGACTTAATTACTTTGAAAAACACTATATAAAAATAGATATTAATTAAAAACCGTCAAACAGTGTTTTCGTGCGTTGTCTTTATCGTAAGCGCCGCGCTGAAGTGCAGACTGAATTGATATTTAAGACTACGACGTTAAGGTTGATGTTCCTTTGAACGGATTTGGATTTGCTTATCTGGCTCTACTCGTCACCTTAAGAAACTAGCGTTTTACCACCTCTTAACGCGAGTCAAATGAAGACCTAATACACTGATCGCTACATTAGCTGAAATGAATCGCACTATGAGGTCCCTGCACGGGTAACATGAGCTGTAGATTTTTTTCTTGTCATATCTTGGCTCCATACATACCCCTTACCAATAAACACTAAATAAAAGTGGAATAGCTACTCAGTGTTCTGTCTTGTTTTATCTTTGCCCATTTCAAACTCAACAGAGAAAGACAAAACACTAGATAACTATTCTTCCGCTATACAACGTTTATAGTAAGGGGGTTAGTGTATTTAGTCAGTGTCAAGTATTGTAATTTTTCATCGTGTCACAGAATATTTCAAGTCTTAGTCACAGTCGGGGTAGTCATAGTCCAGTCTAAGTCAAGCTCGCGTAAAGTGGTGGCAACTTTAGACGCTTCTATGGAATTTTAAAAGCAACACGAAAAACCACGTTTCACCACATTATATCATTTGCCCACACTCATGCTCATAATTCAGCACACAGTGCGTAAAACGCCACCAATTTTAAACGTTAACACTAGAAAAAGCACAAGTTTTGAAAAATATGTGAGTGCAACGACGTGAACTTTTATGCGTTCCCGCTAAAACTCTATAATATTATATAATTATAATTATTATCTCTTCTCTCAAGAAAGCGTCTGACTAATGAAAAAGCAAACATAAAGTTTATATGACGTAATACACGTGACCGTTCATTGGTCAAACGGTTTCTCGAGAAAAGTGATATGTGAATTTTTGGTCTATGCCAGCCGTTAACTCCTTAGAGTATAGACTAAAAGCAAAGAGGGATCATCAAAACGATATTACATTTGTACTGCTCACACGTATCGCTACATCAGTGGCGAAGAAAAGAAACAAACATATAGTAATTAGCTACGCTTGCGAAAAGTCACCGTTCCATTTTTTCGACTCGAGTCAACTGTTTTTTCTATACAAATCTGTCAGACTCATTCACATGAAAGTGTCTATCTTCATATAAAAATTGTCCAAAAAGGTGGTACGCTTGACAGATAATGACGTTCTCTCTATACTTTTAGTCTATACTCTAAGGTTAACTCTGTGTGATATACACTGTGACATCGCGCCTTATTTAAAGGGGTCCCTCCACCAACCGGTTTACGGCTTAACCCTACCAAAGCTTAGGCTTTTGTGACCCTAAAGGCAATAAAAATTAAGCGTTGTTCAACAATTACGGGACAAACAATAGTGAGAACTTAATTGTCCGGGTTTCACCTTTTTTTAAAGTCGGGGCTTAGAGTAAGCTGACGGCTTTATTTTATTATAGTAGCTTACGTACGCGTTTAGTGCAATAGTCTTGACTTTTTCAACGTAAAATGTTGTTAGGATAGTTGAGATACTTTTATGTCCAGATTTATTTTTTCAGTTGAATTTTCGTCATTTATTTCTTATAGACACAGGCTGTTGTAGGTCCCTACCTACAACAGCATATAATAGCATTCTATTTCATGCTAATGACCTCAAAAGTATATGTTGGTATAGATATAGGCCAGTAAAATCTATTTAGATTTTACATCACGTTATTCTCTTCACTTTTATAAGCTGTAATGGCGTACCATTACAGCTTATAAAAGTGACGAGTACTCTTTTTTTGTTTGTTGTAGTGGCAATAAATTGTTTTTATTTATTTTTTTTATTTATTAACAACAAAAAACACGCACCCTATTTAAAAACCGCCACTCTGATAAATCCTCTCAACCCAAAGGTTGCTTGGAAGAGATCAGTTATAGCGATAAGGTCACCCATTGCTACATGATTTTGTAAATCTTTGTATTCCTTGTAAAATTGTGTTATTTGGTGTGTACAAGAGTTTATGTATCTAAAAATTGTTACAGAACTTCTTTGAAACTGGTTTAAGCTTAGAAATAAGAAATCTCTTTCACAAACATTTCACAAATTAAGTATCACGTTCATAAAAAGTGCCTCTCGCAAACTTATTAACTTACTAGCTGACCCGCCCCGACTTCGCACGGGTTAATTACATTTACGCCGTATCTCAGTCTGAAGGAAGAGAGAAGGACGAGGGAAACACATAAGGGAAAGGGATGAATGGATGAAATGGCGAGTACAGGCTAGGAGTGGCTTTGGACCTAATACTGAAGGTTGGGTGTCTGTAATTTCTGAACCAAAAAACTGACGACTTTTTTTTTCTCATATATTTTGGCTCCACACATAGTGTATTTAGCCAGTGTCAAGTATTGTAATTTTTCATAATGATAGAATATTTCACGTAAAGTCAAGTCTTAGTCACAGTCTGCGTAGTCATAGTCCAGTCTAAGTCAGGTAGTCTCAGTCCAGTCTAAGTCATGCCCTAGTAAAGTGGTGGCAACTTTACTAGAAGCTTCTATGAAATTTTGGAAGCAACACGAAAAACCACGTTTCACCACATTATATCACTTGCCCACACTCATGCTCGTAATTCAGCACGTAATGCGTAAAACGCCACCGATTTTAAACATTAACACTGGAAAAAGCACGAGTTTTGAAAAATAATACAATGCAACGGCGTGAACTTTTCCGCATTCGCGCCAGAACTCTACCCGACGACTTTCAAATATTTACGGTACAATAACTAAAATACTCCTTTCTAACAAAACAAAATGTATGAAATCGGACCACGCATTAATGAATTACAACTAAGTACATATTATTACTTTCATCCCCTCTCCCGAGGGAACCGTGCTGAACTTCAGGATTAAAAGTATCTTATAGCCTACCGCATACTAATATGAACTCAAAAAATGCCAAGTTTCATTTGGATCACAGACAGACAGACCAACAAAAATGAAAAAAAAAAAATTGTTTTGGCTTTAGCATCGATAATAAAAGGGTCCTGCAAAAATAATTTCAAAATATCTTTAATGTACAGAATTGGACCTGTTACAGTTTTATTAAAAGTATAGATACTAGGTTACTAGGTGGTAGGACTTTTCGGACAAAGTTCGTCTAGGTAGGCACCACCGCTTTGCCATGGCTATGGCCAGTTATTCTGCCACCAAGCAATAGTGTGCAAGCACTACTGTGTTCCGGTTTGAAAGGCATTGTAGCTAGTAAAATTAGGCAAATGAAACTTTACGAACTGATTTCACAGTCTAGAAAAGTTTTTTAGACTGTTTGATGTTTCAGGATGACGTGCGCAGTGCGCAGTGTCACGTGAAACTTTAGTTTGGAGTTCCGAGTGACACTGCAATCTGTTATGAGCGACCGTTTCACTTAACACCAGGCGAACGACTAGCTCGTCACGTCATTCGTTTACATAAAAACAATATAGATAGTTAGGATACTCTATAATGAATTCAAGTCTATTATCAATCTACATAACTAAGTTTATTTAGATTGCTTTTTCTGAAGTTAATCAACTTGTCTAATAAAAATTCAGCTTCATCGCTCGGTATGAAAATTAGTTTTTGGAACCTCCGATAAGTCGAAAAGAAAATTAATATCATATTAATTAATTATAACCATAACCTTAATTGCCATAGATCTTAACAAGGAGAAGATGAACATGCTCTACTTTTTTTAATACTTGGTAGGCTTGCGCTTAACCATATTTCTCCTGAATAAGACTTGTCGCGCGTACCAAAAATCTTCGCATCGAAAATTAAGTGCATTGCTACTAATTTAAGTCGATTATATTCGAAAAGCTAGAATCTTATCATTAGTTTGTGTGATTGACCTGATAGCTCAGTTGGTAGTAACCCTGCCTTCTGACCTATAGGTTGTGGGTTCGATTCCCACTCAGGACAAACATTTGTGTGATAACATCGATGTTTGTTCCGTGTCTGGGTGTGATAAATTGTATTCTAAGTATTTATTTACAGACAAACAGTATATAATCTGGTTTCCATAGTACAAGTTTTACTTAATTTGGGGCTAGATGGCACTGTGAAATGTCCACAAATATTTATTTATTTATTTTATTTCATCATCATCATCATCAGCCTGAAGACGTCCTTGGCTGAACATAGGCCTCCCCCATAGACCTTGAGCGGTAGCTGCTTGCCTCCTGGATCCATCGGCTCCCCACAGTTTTCATCAGATCGTCGGTCTACCAAGTGGGGGACAGCCTACGCTGCGTCTTCCGGTTCGTGGTCGCCACTTGAGAACTTTTCTTCTCCATCGGTTGTCAGTTCTACGAGCGATGTGGCCTACCCATTGCCACTTCAAATTGCTGATTCCAAAAGCGGTGACTTAAGTTCTCTTTCGGTTCATTTAGGATCTTAGCTCGCAAAGAAACTCTGAGCATAGCTCTCTTAATAGCTCGCTGCGCGACTTTGAGCTTACTCATAAGGCCGACAGTAAGAGACCATAGCAGTCTTTTATTCACATCTCAGTATTGCTTATTACTTACTGCGTACCTAAATCGTACACATAAAACCCGGCGAAGGCATAACCTATACATAAGTATACATAAGTGGTACTACTATTCATTCTGGTTTAAATAGAACCTTTTATCTACGTCTTTATTTCACTGCAAAGTGGTACAGCCTAAACGAGTGATCTGATAATGGCGAACAGTCTTTAGCCTGTGGCTTGTTGGGCAATGCTGCCAAACTTATAAAAGCCTGGACAGCCGCCATATCTGATACAAAGAATTTTATTAGTTTATAGTAAACTTAATATGTTGGTAGCAAGTTTAACTTATTTTTAAAATAATTGTGCACGACGCGATCGAGTGCGAGGAGTACTTCTTTTATAATCAAAACTGTAAAGTGAATACAAAATAAATCGGTAGCAAGGAGGTGTCTATGCGAGTGTGAATTATGTAGTCTGTGGAAATCACGGTTACCAGGGGAGTCTTTTTCTGTTTACTTTTGACGTTACTTTCGAATTTTTATTGCAAAAATATATTTTTAGTTAATCTTTAAAGCGAAGAATGTTTATTTAGGGAAAACGTATGTCTCGCACCGCCACCGTCCACGCTCCACATTAAGAAGCCATTTTTGTGTTTAATTAAGAACCAGCGAAATCGATTCGTCACAAAAATTGATCCATCGGCCGGATCAAGCACAAAAATTGGACTATCGTCTGGATAAAGCAATATCGCGTCGACCCTTATCTCGTCGTAGTTTTCATCGTAGTCGCCGTGATTATTGTGAAATCGAAGTCATCGAAATCGAAAACTTAGTGTGGAACTGGAATCGTAGTGGAAAGAGTGGTGGTATGAACATGGTGTGAACGTTAAAGTTTATAATGAAAATCGATCCGTGTATAAGCTTTAAATAAAACATCGAAACATCGAAATCGAACTGTAAAACTCGTGTTTATTCTATAAACTTATTTTGTTTCTGTGCATATATGAATAAATAAAAAATGCCGCCAGTGACAACAAGATCGGTTACATCTAAACGCATAGCAGAAAATGTTCCCGCGTCGTCAACTGGCCAGGGGTGGAGCCAGGCAATAGACCCGCCCGCGCCGCCAGTATTGGCACCAGCAAGCATGCCGGCGCCGGCTGTTGTCCCCGTAGTGCAGCAGCAGTGTAAAGAGGATAAGAAATCGAAATCGTCGGCTAAGTCTGCTCGGTCTAAGAAAGCGATGATGCGAGCAGAGGCGATGGAGCGCCTTGCTCAAGCAAAGCTGCAGGAAGCGCGCGCAATGACGGCCGTTGCGGAAGCCGAGATGGCGCGTATCGATGCGCAGTCTATCGATGACGAAAGCGACTACTGCGCTGGAAAAGATAAGTCGTTTCTTGTTAAAAGCTGGCTCGATACTCAGCCGAAAGTGCCTGTTTTCGATGGTCATGATGTTTACTCGCCTCAACAACGCAACTACACGGATATGCCTCCGGAGCAACCATCTGCATTAGTGCCTCAAGGTCCACAAATGATTGATATGTCATCGCTCACTGCGGCCCTAATTGAATCTGCCCGGGCTACAGCGTCGTTACAGCCAAAACACTTGCAAGATTTACCGTACTTCAATGGTGCAAGCAGTGAATGGTTGGAGTTTAAAGCTAGCTACCGCGATACAAATAGACATTACACTAGGACAGAAAACTTAATGCGGCTGCGAAGATGCTTGCGTGGGGCAGCAAAGGAAGCTGCTATTAAACTATTTATTGGTGAGACTGAACCGGAAGAGGTAATGCAATTGCTCGAGGTAAGCTTTGGACGTCCTGATTCAATAGTTATAGCGGAAATAGAGAAAATTAAAACTCTTCCCCGTCTTACTGATAATCCGCGCGATGTCTGTGTGTTTGCCAGCCGCATTTGCAATATAATAGCAGTAGTACAGGCCCTGAACAAACAATTTTATCTCTCTAACCCTGAAGGGGTGAGAATGATCGTAGAAAAGATGACACCGGCTATTAAATACAGATGGTACGATTATGCCGCAGAGAGGCCAGAAGATGAGCCTGACCTTATTAAAATTTCATCTTTCCTCTCCAGAGAAGCAGAACTTTGCAGCCGATACGCGCAGGCGGAGAACGTTAGCAACCGCTCACCACCACAACAAAAACAGCAACGGGCATATGCTGCTACGCCATCTAACACCACACAGGGGAAGTCATCGAGTACTACAGTGTGTCCGGTATGTAAAGGTGGGCACAACACACGTGATTGCACCGATTTTAAGAACTTAAAGGTCAGTGACAGATGGCAAAAAGCAAAAGATAACAATATCTGCTTTAGATGCTTAAATAAGAGACATTTTCGCCATCGTTGTAGCTACAAACCTTGTGGTATAGACTCTTGTAAGGGATCCCATCACCCATTGTTGCACAGTGAGACCTCAGTGGAGCAGAAAGACGATAAACAGGAGCTAACTGGAGAAGTCGGTTCAGCCGTTGTCACTTCAACACGTCCACAGATGTTAGAGAGGGCTTTATTGAAGGTAATACCTATAAAAGTACGCGGTCCTATTGCCACTTTTGACACTTTTGCACTGCTTGATGAAGGCTCTACCGTAACTCTAATTGAGGATGATGTGGCTAGAGCTGTCGGTGCCACGGGTCCAGAAGAGCCATTCGAGATAGAGGGCATCGCGGGAGCGCGAGTCAGTGCTAATACATCTAGACGTGTGTCACTGAACGTCACTGGAAAACACGCCCAAAAAGAGCACATGTTCACTGCGCGCACAATCGATCGACTACACCTTTCACCGCAGTCAATAGACAAAAAATTGATAAATACATGCGAGCACCTACACGAAATCGCCCAAGACTTGATATATAATCGTGGCACACCAACCTTATTGATCGGGCAGGACAACTGGAACCTGATAGTATCGAGATCAATCAAGAGCGGTGCGCAAGGTCAACCGGCGGCTTCACTCACAGAGCTAGGGTGGGTGCTACATGGCCCAACTGGAGATAAAGCTCAAAAAGTACATATCGTTTCGAATATTACAGTCCACTATAATGAAGAAGAACGAATAGAAGAGCTAATGAAGAGCTTCTTTGACCTTGACTCTATTGAAATCGAACCCAGGTGCCCTAAGAACGATCCAAACGAACGTGCCCTGGCTATACTCAAGGAAAAAAGTCGCCGCTTGCCTGATGGCCGTTTCGAGACAGGATTGCTGTGGCGAAATGACGAGATCGTATTGCCTGATAATCGAGAATCAGCAATGAGACGGCTCATAAGCATAGAAAGGAAGCTCGATAGAAACGTCGAATTAAAAAAGCAGTATGAAGAGCAAATATCGCACCTGATAAAAAGTGAGTATGCTGAGGTAGCTACCACATCACCACATCCTCACCGTACCTGGTACTTACCTCACTTTGCTGTGGTCAATCCCACGAAGCCTAAACCGAGAATCGTGCTGGATGCTGCAGCCAGGACCAACGGAATCTGTTTGAATGATGCTTTGCTCACTGGTCCTGACCTACTGAAATCGTTACCTGGAGTATTGATGCGCTTTCGCCAGAGATGCGTCGCAGTAACCGGCGACATTAAAGAGATGTTCCTGAGAATAAGCATGCGCGAGGAAGATAGAGATGCCTTACGCTTCCTATGGAGAGATGACCGGCGGGAGGGGCCTCTTACCGAGTATCGAATGCGCAGCGTCATCTTCGGCGCAGCTTCATCGCCCTGCACAGCAATATATATAAAAAATAGAAATGCAGAAGAAAATCGACATGAGTTCCCAGAAGCAGCAGATTCTATATCTCGAAATCATTACATGGATGACTTCTTGCAATCTTTTGACTCCACCGAACAAGCTATTAAAATTGCACTGAATGTAGCCCATGTTCACCGTCAAGCGAAATTTCATATGCAGAAATGGGCTTCAAACCGACCCGAAGTATTGGAAGCTTTAGCACCAGAACAGAATAGTCAGAGTAATGAAGTGAAGCTTCAGAGCGGCCCAACATCCGAGAGAGCTCTAGGCCTTATTTGGAAACCGGCTGATGATGAATTGACTTTCAACTTGGATCTGAAAAGAGTTCAGCCTGAAATTATAGACGGAACAAAACGGCCTACAAAACGAGAAGCACTACGGACCATAATGTCTATCTTTGACCCTTTGGGCTTAATCACACCCGTCACCATGCCAGCAAAATGCCTGTTACAAGACACCTGGCGACTTGGCGTGGGATGGGACGACGAGCTTCCCGACGCTCTACATCTAGCGTGGCTCGAGTGGTTGGGCCACGTGAAACAGTTACGATACCTCACTATCGCGCGGTGTTACCCGCATTATGCCACCGCGGTGCATCTGGAGATGCACATCTTCGTGGACGCGAGCAGTTCTGCTTGCGTCGCCGCCGTATTCTGGCGTGCTGTTACCGAGCACGCCACCGTCCATCTGTCCCTGGCCATGGCTAAGGGAAAGGTGGCCCCGCTGAAGATTACATCGATACCGCGCCTGGAGCTCCAGGCGGCGGTGCTGGGCTGCCGCTTGGCCCGCACAGTTCAGGCTGAGCACGACGCGAAGCCGGCGCGCAGGGTCTTCTGGACAGACTCGCGCACCGTGCTCGCCTGGCTAAAGGCTGGGCCACGGACCTACAAACCCTTCGTTGCCCACCGGGTGGCGGAGGTAGAAGAGGAGACTAAGGTCAGCGAGTGGCGTTGGGTGCCCACCGCACTTAACGTCGCTGATGATGCCACTCGCGGCACACCGTGCGGATTCGGCCGCGATCACCGCTGGTTCCACGGGCCGGACTTCCTCTATCACTCGGAGGAGTCTTGGCCGCGGGAGCCAGAATCGACGCAGTTACCAGTCACCGGAGAGGAGCGCGTGGCCACAACCACGCGCGGTTCGCCACGCCTTATCGACGCACTGCCGGAGGCAACCAGATTCTCGTCCTGGTTGCGCCTCATGAGAACGACGGGCAGAATTCTGCAATTTATCGAGCTGTGCCGCGCCAGGCATGCTACTACCACCGCAGGCAGAATGAAGCGAACGCGCCGATCTGACGATGACGAATTATGGAAGACAACAACATCACGACGACCACTGCCAAAACCACGAACCGCGGTACCTGCAACAGAGAACAATTTAAATCGTTTACCTCTAGAAACACATCATTTGTTGGCAGCAGAGAAACTCTGGTGGAGAGCCGCGCAGGAAGAGAGTTTCGAGAATGACCTACGCCGGCTACATAAAAACTTGCCAGTTGAACGAGATAGCAAACTTCGAGCGCTGAGCATACAACTAGACAGCGAAGGCGTTATTATATTAAAATCACGCATCGACTCCGCTAGCAACCTTCGAGACGAGCAGCGCAGCCCACCGGTTCTTGATGGAGGTAACTCGTACACTCGATTATACATAGCATGGGTTCACAGATTGAATCATCACGCCGGCGCAGAGACCGTAGTGAATGAAGTACGTTCGCGCCTGTGGGTGCTACGCCTGAGACCGGCCGCGCGAAGTATCGTGAAAAGCTGCATAAAGTGCCGCATTCTACGCGCGAAGCCAGCATCACCAGCAACCGGCGATCACCCGAGCACCAGGCTGGCCCACCATAGGCGCCCGTTCAGCTTCGTTGGCATGGACTATTTTGGCCCCTGCAGCGTTACCGTAGGACGACGACATGAGAAAAGGTATGTAGCTCTATTCACTTGCCTAACCACAAGAGCGGTACACCTCGAAATCGCTGGAAGTTTAAGCACAGACAGCGCGATCATGGCGTTAAGGCGAATGATGGCGCGCCGAGGATGCCCGACCGAGATTCACAGCGATAACGGAACCAACATGCGTGGAGCTGACGCTGAGCTTAGAAAAGCCGCGTGCAGTGCGACAAAAGACGAAGCCACATCACGTACTATCACATGGCGCTACATTCCCCCTGGCTCTCCTTTCATGGGCGGGGCATGGGAGAGATTAGTACAGTCAGTAAAACGCGCGTTAGCTGCAACTCTTAACGAAAGACATCCGACAGAAGAAGTATTGTCGACTCTCCTTCTAGAAGCGGAATATACCGTAAATAACCGACCGCTGACACCGGTGTCGACCTCACCTGATGATCCAGAATCACTAACTCCCTTGCATTTCATTCTTGGAGGTCCAGCTAGAGTTCCACAACCGGGCAGCTTTAATAACAGTGACATCAACTCGAGACAAAGATGGCGACACTCACAGCGCCTCGCTGATATTTTTTGGGCCCGCTGGCTTCGCGAATATTTGCCTCTCCTTCAACACCGGCGGGAGCCGCGAACCAGTGGACGAGTGCCGCAGATTGGCGATGTTGTCTTGATGGTGGATGAGAACTTACCTCGAAATACTTGGGCCCGAGGACAGATTACCGCGACCTACCCGGGTAGAGATGGCATTGTCAGAGTGGTAGAGCTGAAAACTAAATCAGGACTACTGAAAAGGGCAGTTAAGAAAGTCGTCGTGCTCTGATAAATGGAGGTGCACAAGATGCACGGCGGGAGAATGTGCACGACGCGATCGAGTGCGAGGAGTACTTCTTTTATAATCAAAACTGTAAAGTGAATACAAAATAAATCGGTAGCAAGGAGGTGTCTATGCGAGTGTGAATTATGTAGTCTGTGGAAATCACGGTTACCAGGGGAGTCTTTTTCTGTTTACTTTTGACGTTACTTTCGAATTTTTATTGCAAAAATATATTTTTAGTTAATCTTTAAAGCGAAGAATGTTTATTTAGGGAAAACGTATGTCTCGCACCGCCACCGTCCACGCTCCACATTAAGAAGCCATTTTTGTGTTTAATTAAGAACCAGCGAAATCGATTCGTCACAATAATATAATATTTATTAGGTATAACCAAGGAAGTTAGACGTATATTCTATTGGGTATAACTTCCTTGATGGTTTTTGGCGGGAACGCGGAAAAGTTCACGTCGTTGCATTGTATTATTTTTCAAAACTCGTGCTTTTTCCAGTGTTAATGTTTAAAGTTGGTGGCGTTTTACGCATTAAGTGCTGAATTACGAGCATGAGTGTGGGCAAGTGATATAATGTGTTGAAACGTGGTTTTTCGTGTTGCTTCCAAAATTCTATAGAAGCTTCTAGTAAAGTTGCCACCACTTTACTAGGGCATGGCTTAGACTGGACTGAGACTACCTGACTTAGACTGGACTATGACTACG
Organism: Ennomos quercinarius; assembly: GCA_910589525.2. Taxonomy (NCBI): domain Eukaryota; kingdom Metazoa; phylum Arthropoda; class Insecta; order Lepidoptera; family Geometridae; genus Ennomos; species Ennomos quercinarius. Next base: position 2,050,114 of record OU342496.1, read on the forward strand.
CAGACTGTGACTAAGACTTGACTTTACGTGAAATATTCTATCATTGTGAAAAATTACAATACTTGACACTGGCTAAATACACTATGTGTGGAGCCAAAATATAAGAGAAAAAAAAAAAAACTTCCTTGATTCTTCTAATAGAATCTAGAATGTAAAGTCCTAATAAATACAGAAAATGTTCACCTAAAGCAATAATATTGTCAAGACATACGAAAAGGAATGTAAGTTGCTTATTTTTCTTTATTTATAATTTCAATATCAGTCAAACCTCTTTGCAAGATAGTATGCTCATGAAGCAATGATCGCTCACAAAAAAGAATAGCGCAATCGGGTATTATATAAATATCTTACTGTTCTCGTTTAAAAAAGCTTTATATTTAATTTTATGAGTTGTGTGTCGCGGGTCTATGCATGAAAGAAAGAAAGAAAGAAAGAAAATACATTTATTCATTTATTTATTTATGCATGGAATGAATAATAACAATAATTAAGATCACTTTACTTAGTCTTAATGACTTAATCCGTCTGGCTTTTGTCAACGCCAACTGCGCCGCTTTGGCCGTCGCGGCCGTTCTGGAATCCAATGGCCTCGTATGTGACGATGGTAAAAGACCTGACGAAATGGCCTTGATTCCATGGAGAATGGGGCAGCCTTTGGTTTGGGACGCAACCTGTGTAGATACCCTCGCGCCGTCATCTTCCAGGATCACAGATTAAGGCTGGCGCGGCGGCCGAATCCGCAGAGAACATGAAAAGGCGCAAATACAGTACCCTGGATAGTGGTTACATATTTGCGCCTTTTGGTGTTGAGACATTGAAGCCTTGGGGACCATGTGCGTACAAAATTTATAAATATCTTTCTTTGAGGCAATAGATGACCAAAATGCTGGACTCTATTTGGCGCAAAGGCTAAGCATTGCCATTCAACGGGGCATTATGGGCATGTTGCCTACTGGTAGCGGCTTCATAGATTAGGTTACCTATTTTATTGTTTTCAATTTTAGATTTAGATAGTTTATTTTAGCTTAGATTAAATTTAGTTATAACCTTATTTTGTGTTAGGTATTACTAATCTTGTTATGTTATTTAAGTTGTTGAGAATAAAGTACGAAGTAAGACACTTCGCAGTTGACAAAATTTGAAATGAACCGAGAACAAATTTTATGACTGTTTATGAACGTGTTATATACGTTCATAAACAGTCATAAAATTTGCAGTGCGTGATGTAAGCTTTGTACCAAAACTTTTTTCGTCAGCTTGATTCTTTCAATTATCCGGTATAAACCGAGTCCAATGGTGGTATTCAGCTTGGCCTTGGGGCCAAAATAGGCACGTAATAGAATACCACAATTCCTTCATAAAAGATTATTCTCAGTGCGAGGGTCTCGCGCCACCTTTTCCGATATCCCCACAATCGACAATTCAAGGACACCACGTACTGTTAATAACAGTAGCTAAACTTACGGTTTTATACATAAGATGCGTTTTTGATGAAATTTCTATGAAAGTAATATAGAAGTATTACTATTGTTTTAAATGAAAAAAGGATTTCCTAAATTGGTTTATAAATGACTAAATTCTGGGGTCAGCATCAGCATCATCATCAACAGCCTGAAGACGTCCACTGCAGAGCATAGGCTTCCCCGAGAGCGCCGCCTTGAGCGGCTTCTCGCCTCCTGCATCGAGGTTTTCACCAGATCGTCGGTCCACCTAGTGGGGGGGCCGGAATTCTGGGGTAGCCAACATAAAAATATGTACTTATTTCGTATAGTTAAAATATCTTTCTGAGATAAATCAAATCAAATCAAATATTTATTTGCTAGAATGCAATTTACAGAAAAGATCTTAAAACAACATAATAAGGCATTTTGCGTTCAACCTGCATGCAGGCGTGCAAATATTAAATAGTGTTTTTGTTACAATACATTTGAAATTCTTCAATACTATAAACTGTGTGTTGTAATAACCAGCCATGCAATGTTTTTTTGAATGTGTTGCTTGTTAGATAGATAGATATATTTTTTTTTAATTGATAGATTTTTTTTCTCTAGATCAATTTACCTATTGGGTGTTTCAGGTGTACCATTTTATTCTCTGGAAGCAGCAAAAAATACAGGTCAATTATTTCACTAAGAAATCAACGCAAAATGGCGGCAAATGGCAGCCATCTTATAATTGAAATGCTTCATCCAGTACCTAGTTATCATAGCCAAACACATTTCAATCTCGCTTCAGTACGTGTACAACTGTGTTATTTGTATTCAATTGATATTCTGTCTCATACTCTAGCTAAAGGGACAAGTCGACCGCACGTTTGAAGGGCCTCAAGGGCTACTTGGAGGTCTGCAGTTGATAATCCGGCCCTTTGAGGCGCAACTTGTTGTGTTCTTGTTACGGTTTCCGAAATATGGTTTTGTGTGTTCCTTTATTCGGTACTGAGTTCTACGATACCAATTATTTCTGGCTAACGTTGTGTAGTTTATCTATACTGTGGGAGAGTTAAGGTTCTGTTTATCTGTCTGTGTCTAATGTTTGTCGTTTTGTAAGCCTGCTACTAATGATTCTTTCTTCCTTCACGCATGGTTAGCCCGGGAGTCAGATTTTGAGTCCGCTCGAAGACTTCGCCTTGCAACAGCACACGGTACCATTAATTATATATAAAGCCCGCCTGGGACCAACGCCAACGGCTTAACGTGCCCTCCGAGAATGCTTATTTATGAATACATTTTTTCGTATCGACCGACGCGATATCTTGTCTTGCCCTCCAAACGGGAGGCGTTTAGTTTTAAATAGGTTCAACTATATAATATAACTAAAGGTATAAGTATACTTTTGCAGGGGTCACTCATCATAGTAGTGACGGCAGCGAACGCTGCTTAACTTTACTGATTAGTCAAAAACGGCTAGTAGACTAATTAGTAGTATTTTTTAAATGTACGAATAGAATATAATAGTTTAGTAATAGTAATCTGCGTTATAGTCATGGGGAACATTTTGAGCGTAATCAGAATATTTTAGGGCGTTTCACGGTACATAATTTGACTATTTCATTGATTTATAAACTACTTTATCAACTACAAGAATTTTAATAGTTGCAATCTTTTGCGGTTTAAGTATCTAAGGTCAAGGCGCAAAGTCTTATAACAGTGTTCGAAACATGAGCTCGACGTAGACACGTCATTTTGTGTCTTGTATACAAGGTAACTGAGACCATTTTTGAAGTGTCCACCCACATACTGAAACACGGAACTTTCAAATTAGTAAATTAGAGGAGCCTAACTTGTCCATAGTCGATAGGAATTGGTTTTAAGAGCTTTTGGAGTTACTATGCACTAAAAAAGAAAGAAAGAATTTTCTTGAGCTTGTGGAAGAAATGAGAATGCACGCGAAGTTTATATAAAAGGTATGATTATAGTTTCAGCAGTAACAGTAAAATTTATCAAAATGATTATAACGAAAGAAAGAAAATTCCTCCACGCAGTATTAAAATGAACCAGACAAACTTTTCCGAATAAAAAACAAACTTTCCTGTCGTTATTCCGACTACTTTCCTGCGTTAAAAACATTTCGGCGCCCATTACACACAGCTTTACGATACAAAACTCATTACGAAGAAAAGGTTTTAATAGTTCACGCTTACCCCCTCTCACCCCTCTTTGTGCCCAAGCAAACCAAACGAATTTTCCGAGAGAAGTTTTTCTCCTTTCACTAAAAACGCTTTTTGCCAACTGTGACGTAGACATCAAAGAATTCAGCTACACTTAGCGCCCGTAAAAGTGCAAACCTTAGAATTTGTGTTGAAGTTCCAGAAAGTCAGTGCCGTGGAAGCAGCTCATTATTACCGTCTAAAATTGTGCCCAAATATTTTAGGAGAAAGCAATGGTGAGAAATTATAAGACTGTAGATTGTAGTATCAGGAGGAATGATCGTTGGCCCCATCACCACCGAATACCACTAATGGAAACGTACACGAAATGTACAACAGGTAGGCACACTCCAAGCGGGACGTCAAAGCTACGGGGCCACCGTCTAAGCCAATCGTTATCGATGAATGGGCTTCATTTCGTCATTTCCGGCGAGTTGGTATTGTGTAACATCTCCATCTATTAGTATTTTCTCACTATTTCTCATTATTATAGTTATTCAATGTTGTGTCCATTCAGTTCTCTGCCTAAGGGACCATAATACCGATGAATGAGGATTTTACACGACCGGAAATGATTGATGATTTTTTTTATTTTTTTATTTAATTATATTATTTTATTATTATTATGTGGTGAATGCACAGAGTAAATTATTATTTTCTCTAATCTGTGGGCGAATGCAACAAAGATACTCTTTGGTTTTGAAACGAAAAGCGCGCGGATATGAAAAGCTGACGAAAACACTGACGTGATTGTTTTGTATTTTTCTAAACTGCCTAAATAATAGGTTACCTACCTATTATTTAGGTAGGTATACTTACTACCTAAACAAAATTTACTGGAAGTTCTTATGAAGACTTGACCGGTTTTTATAGTGAAAACACAAGAACATCTATCTGTTGAAGTGAAAATGATAAGGAAAAGATCGACCGTATCACTGGTATGTAGGTATACCATATTATAGAACTTTTATTAGTTAGATGCCTAGACCTATCCTATATCTAAAAAAAACTAACGTCTAAGTATAAGGTAGGTCTAAGTAGGTACATATTCAATTAAATATTGTACCTATGATTTGCAGTTTCTAACCCACTATTTTATCAATGTGTTGGTGATCTGATGACACGTGAAAAGCCATACTTACCTACTACCTTAACAACATTTTTACACGTGTGCTACCTAATCTGCTAATACGTGCTGAGCTCCGAAAAGATTTAGTGGTTTTTGTTGTTTGGTATATAGGAAATGCATGAACTAAGCTATTATTAGACTACCTAAGCGTAGAAATAACACAATACAAGCGTGCGAAGCCGCGGGCAAAAGCTAGTTTTTCATAAAATTCGAATGACTGCGAATTTGTTTGAATTTAAGTGCGTTTTAATTGACACGTTTATTCTTGGTTTTATAATTTTACCAACCATTTAAATAAAGTTAGCGACAAAATTGAACTTCACGTCATGGAGCGACGTCCGAACTTGTCGGCAACGATTATTCATTGAATTAATGAGACTGTTTATGTCATCTTGCGGTATTTGCTCCCAATGGAATTGTAGCAAATCCTTCAGCTGTTGGGTTGTTGTCACTCCGTCCAAGTTCTTCAAAACACGTCTTTGGAGCATGTCCCATGCGTGCTCGATGGGGTTGAAGTCTGGTGATTGTGCAGGCCAGGGCAATACCGGATGTTCTCCGTTGCCAAGTATTCACTGGTTCGCCGAGCTGTATGTGAACGCGCATTGTCATGCATTAACGTAAAATCGGAGCCAAAGGTTTGTGCAAATGGATGGACATAAGGTCTGAGAATATCCTCAACGTAATTTTCAGCGTTCATGTTTCCATTTACAAAAACGAGCTCAGTTCGCCTGTTCTTCATAATACCCGCCCATACCATAACTGTTGAGCTGCTGTATGGATGAACTTCCTGAACGCACCTGAGCCTTTCAGTATTTCCGGGCCGACGTACACTCGCACCCTTCTTGTATCAGGCCTAAACCCGAATCGCGACTCATCGGAAAACATAATTTTATCCCATTGTTCCTGGGTCCATGTTATGCGTTTTCTACACCATTCATTTCGACGAGCGCGATTCTCGTGACGTATCGGTGGGCACCTGATTGGGCGTCGAGCTCGTAGGCCGTACTCATGCAGTCGATTTCGCACAGTTTGGGGACTTACATCAACACCACTTGAATTTTGTAGCCTCAAACTTAGCTCTCGAGTGGTTAACATCGGCTGGCGTCTTGCAGTCAGCTGTATGTACCGGTCTTGCCGAGTGGTTGTACTCCTTCTACGGCCTGGGTGCTGTTCAGCGGGTTCCCCTGTATTATTATAGCGCTGCCAAAGACGACAAATAACACTTCTATGAAAGCCAAAATGTCGAGATACCTGAGATTGATTACTTCCCGCTTGCAACATCCCTACAGCTCTTTGCATTTCATCTGCCGTCAAATGACGTCGCTCCATGACGTGAAGAATATCTAACGATTGAATTTTGTCGCTAACTTTATTTAAATGGTTGGTAAAATTATAAAATCAAGAATAAACGTGTCAATTAAAACGCACTTAAATTCAAACAAATTCGCAGTCATTTGAATTTTATGAAAAAACAAAACAATCGTTTTTTTTTACAACCAGCCAGTATGTTATCAATAACAAAAAAGTTTACTTACCTACGCACTTTGAGTAAGTAAATACTTAGAAATTAATTAATATAAATGGTAAATTTGTAATATCATGCATGTTGCTTAGACTTTTTTATATGTGTAGTTAATCAATGTTTTGTCTATTCAGTTCTCCGCCTAAGGGACCATAATACCAGCGGCACTACCGTCTAAGCCAATCGTAATCGATGAATGGACTTCATTTCGTCATTTCCGGTAAGTTGGCATTGTGTAACATCTCCATCCATTAGTATTTTCTCAATATTTCTCATTATTATAGTTATTCAATGTTGTGTCCATTCAGTTCTCTGCCTAAGGGACCATAATACCGATGAATGAGGATTTTACACGACCGGAAATGACTAAATGAAACCCATTCATCGATTACGATTGAGTTCGACAATACGGGGGCTGGATCTATAACCCCGTTGTAGAATAAGAATTGCATCACCGTAGTTTACAAATAACTAACTATTCGTCACTTCTGGCAGTAATCAACAGTTTCAATACTATACAAATTAATTCACTATAACGTGTACTCAACATGCAAGCAACTGTATTCTCAGTTCTTTGGCAAAATATAACACTTTGAAGTTCCGCTGTGTTTGCGGGTGTGCAAATGTACTCAATGTTTGTTCCTATGTATGATTAACGTATCACTGCACGTTATTTTGTGATGTTCTTTTGATTCTTTTGAAACGGCGTGCCAGTTTTGAGCAGGGTGACTGCTGTCGGCGGGATGTAAACGGGAGTGATAATTTGAAAGCTGCTTGGGCCTGGGACCTTTTTGTTGGATGCCATTAATTTGCATAAGAATAGATGAATAATTAAAAGTATACCTACGAATGTCGTCGAATAATATTTGAGATCTTATTATCATCAGTGAAGACCGTAGATAGTAAGAATGTTAGAGAAATTCCCACTGCTAGGGGAAAGGTCTTCTTTCAGAGGGAAAGAGCTGGAGCGAGTGCTCTGTGTACCTATACCATATCTCAAACAGACCATAGCTCAATTGGTAGAGCTTCTGATCCGCAACTGAACTAAAGTGACCGATATAGCTCTTAGAATTAGCAAGAAATGTAAATGGGCAGGCCACATCGCTCGTAGAACTGACAACCGATGGAGAAGAAAGGTTCTCGAGTGGCGACCACGAACTGGAAGACGCAGCGTAGGCCGGCCGGTGGACCGACGATCTGGTGAAAGCTGCGGGGAGCCGATGGATGCAGGAGGCGAGCAGCCGCTCAAGGTAGCGCGCTCTGGGGGAGGCCTATGCTCAGCAGTGGACGTCTTCAGGCTGTTGATGATGAGGTAACTATACTCAGTGATGTCCTCGAATTTTTGATTGTTGAACATGTCAGGTTCCTCACGATGTTTTCCTCCACTGTTGTAAGAGTGAGTGCAAATTTCGCAAGAAATATCTTAAGTGCAGGACCATGCAGGATTCGAACCGGGGTGTGTCGGTTCAAAAGTCATACGAGCTACCACTGAGCCATGCCCGCTCTTCTCAGGGATATTTTGCTAGGGTCAAAATATGCTTAAACCTGAATTTGCAATTCCAGTAGGGATTAATAATGAGGCGTATAAAATTCAAAATTGCTTAAAGGAATTTAGAAATAAATTAGATTAGGTACTTGGCTGCCCATATCGTAGTGTCAGTATCATATTATGTAGATGCCAAATCATCTAGCGCCCAAAGCTTTAGTTTTCTATGAATCTGAGCTGTAGAGAAATGATGATAGTTTTTCAATAGATATTATCAAAATAGGATCTAATGAAACCAGTATCCCACTTTTTCTTATAATTATGAACCTGGAAAATTAAACGAGTAATAAAAAAAGTAAATCTCGGCTCAGATGGTTTCAATAAACAAATTTAAAAGCTGTTTATAGACTTACTCGATTTAAAAAGTAGCCATTTGTAAGACAATGTGACCGTTTACATTTGCCGGCACGTAGTACGTGCCAATGTAATCAGTGTTGTGGAGGGAGCTGGGTGGTAAGCGGTAGCGAGAGCGATTTCTTATCACAGCAGTCGATACGTATCTATAGTGACGAGAGATATATTTACTTTGGAAACTTTGGGCAAAACCCGTGTTAGCTGGCGACGACTAGTCAAGAATTAGGACCTGTGAAGACAAAAGGACGCGTGATTTAGGCCTTAAACATGACCAACTCAAAAGTAGACTGCCTGCTAAAATCACTTACAGTTATATCACGTGCATTCACTGTGCGCGCACTTTTACCGCCAAAATCGGATACATTAGCCTTCTAAGAGCACGTCACCCAAGCTCTCCGGATTGACGCTGAAGTGAGTCGCCACATCCAAAATCAGCAAGGATGACATCATCATCATAGTGATGAATACATTTAGTTATAGCTTAATGCAGTCACTTGAATACATTATTAAAAATAATTCTTATTTGATATCACCTTAGTATGATTAGTTCTGGCACAAGAATAGGACCACCCCATCTCTTCCAGATCCAGGGAATGGACAGCAGCATTTTCCTTGGTGTATTAAAACCTTTTGCGATCACCGCGACACCTGCCAAGCGTGGTGCTTATGGCAAACTCTCTCTCCTCATGATAAGCGTCCAACGAGGCGTTTTACAGGGGTGGCTAATGTTCAGCAGTGGACGTCTTCCGGCTGTTGAAGTAAAGACTGATGGTTGTTACTTTTCAAAATATAACCCACTATTATTACATCCCAAAAAGTCTTATTTAAGTTTTTGGCTTTTAAAATGAAGACATTTAACATGTTGGCGTGTGACATTAGTTGTGTTTATTAACTGAAATTGATAAAGAAATACGATTTGGCTGAAATAATTTTTGTATACTTTTTTAACTTAGTCATTGACTATTAAATCGTCAGGTGAGCACTCAAGTGAGCAAGTGTTGTTGATTATTCATCGCTGGACAAAAATACCGTTTTTTAAAGTAATCTCGCATTTTCACTAAGGCCGCACCCGAGTAGTCTCTTTGGACCCCATCCAAATGCCGTGCACAGCTACCTCAGAGGTTAAATGTATATAAAATGGCTGTATACTTTACTGATTGCGACGTATGCCCAAATTCATTAGCTAATAGACCAATAGACCAGTATAACAGACTTACAAAAATACTCGATCCTGCTTGGCTCATCAACACCTTTTCATGTTATGTGCAGAATTTGCACTAGTTTTGCCAGGTACTTCCGGCAGGGTGCGCAATGGCAGACTAACTTTTTTTGACATAATTAATCAACGGTTAACTGTTTGCCAGCACTTTCATTCGTGTTCGGGTACCTTATGACGTAGTTTTGACGAAAAAACTACGTCAAAAAATCTCAATTACTTCCATGACCCGGCAGGACCGGCTCTCGCAGACCTGATTTTTTTTACATGTTTAAGTGTTGGTTAACGATCTACAGATAGCCTATTGGGGTACTCGATCACGTAGGTATTTCTGCAGTGGGCTCTCGCACCATAGCTTTTGCAGTGATGGAAGGCAGAAAGGGACTAGGGACAGGGAGGAGAGAAAAACACCGTGAAGGAACCAGCACGTTAAGGAATTACAAAATTCGAGAACATGTGTCATCCACCAACCTGCACTTGGCCAGCATGGCTTATTATGGCCCAAACTGTCTCCATGTAAAAAAGCGCCCGCGTTCCAGCAGTCGAAACGTATTGGATTGACGACGAATATATTAAATTCAAGCCACGTGGTATTACTGAGACGGAAAAAAACGCACTGCTGTTATTAGTCAACGATACGTACTGCTCACCTGTGATTAGTCAACTATATTGGAGCAAAACTTGAATTTCTGGACCCTGATTCGCGGAATACATTTGAAAAGTATGGTTTTTAAAGCAATGTTGTTTTGGTTGAGGGTAAGTTATATGCACAGTCTAGTAGTGTTATTGTCATTGCAAATAGTAGTAGTAGTAGTAAAATTAAATTACTCAGCTTGCTAAGCTTAATAATTTAATCTTATCAAAGTATTATTTGAATTAAATGAGAATTGAAAATATTGGGTTTAATTGTAAAAATAGAAGAAAGGCTTATTCATATATCATTTTTCTAAGCCACTAATTTTGTGAGATTGTTTTTCAAGGAGTCTTCTCCATATCTGAACGCCTGAACTTGCCCAATAATAAAAAAATACCTTGCAACAGTCAAACATTGCGTGAAATTTTAACACGATTAGGGAACATTTCAAACTTCGACACTCAAAACTCATTCAACTGGGAATACAAATCAAGATTCAAGGAGTAAGAGCACTACCGCAACCGCTTTACGACCCACACTTATACAACTAGTTAAAAGTACTTCCAAGCCTCAGATTAAAATAATGTAGACGGGGGTTCGATTACTTAGGTCAAACTCGCTGTCAGTCAAGTTGTTATTACGTCAAGTCTTTTTCTTTGACAAATTGCAGTAGTACGCGAAACACCACAAACTAAACTTTTTAAGAAGACTATTTCATTCCGTCCCCTTCTTTCCTTCCAAATCCGTCTGTCTTTTTCATGTAGGCAAGTAGTCAGTCGTGAAGGCCAATTATCGCATTTTCATATTATTTCGGTATAAAGTTCAAAAACGTTCAAATACATTTTTTTTTTTTTTTTTTTTTTTTTTATAACATGGACAGACAAACAAGCTGACGGCCCGCCTGATGGTAAGCAGTTACCGTCGCCTATAGACACCTGCAACACCAGGGGCGCTGCTGATGCGTTGCCTACCTTTTAAGACTCTATTTACCCGACGTTTGAAGTGCCCCATGTTGTAGCTCAACGGAAATACCTCAGAGGGTAGCTCATTCCACATCTTGCAAGTATGTGGCAGAAATGATCTCGTGAAACGGACTGTGCGAGACTTCCATGGGTCCACGAGGTGTGGATGAGCTTTCTGACGGTGACGAGCTGTGCGGTTATAAAACCGCGATGCTGGGATTAGGTTGAACAGCTCTTCAGAGCATTCCCCATTGAAGATTTTGTAGAACACACAGAGGGAACCGATGTCTCGGCGCAAACTCAGTGTTTCTAAATCTTTGGTGAGCTCAGGATCATCGGTGAGTCTAACGGCTCGTCGCTGTAAGGAGTCAAGCGGCTGAAGCTGGTACTTTGGTGCACCGTTCCAGAGGTGAGAGCAGTACTCCATATGCGGCCTAACTTATGCTTTATAAAGCATAAGCCGTTGGCCCGGCGTGAAGTACCGCTTGGCTCTGTTGAGTACACCTAGCTTCTTAGAAGCAAGACCAGCTTTACTCTCGAGGTGACTCCTAAACTGGACCTCGCTAGAAATGTCGACACCTAAGATCCCAAGCTTCACCGAGGTGGTAAGAGGAATGCCCTGAAACTGTGGAGCTATAGAAAATGGGGTTTTTTTGGCAGTAAATGCGCAGACTTGCGTCTTTGTGGGGTTAAACTCGACTAAGTTTAGTCGTCCCCACTCCGAGACTCGCTCCAAGGAGCTCTCGATTACGGACACAAGTTCTTTTCTGCTTTCCTCCACTTCGTGATGAGGGGCATTTATGCGGCCTGTGTATTGTGCATCACCTGTACTGTCATCAGCATAACAATGAATATTGCTGACTAGTAACATATCATTGATATGCAAAATGAACAGTGTCGGCGATAGAACAGAGCCTTGTGGTACGCCAGCGTTAATTGTCATAGTCTCGGAGCTGGAACCATCAACGACGGCTTTGATGCTCCGACCAGACAAAAAATCGGCAATCCACATGCATAGCCCCTCAGGAAGCCCGTAAGATGGTAGCTTCGAAAGAAGTGCCTTATGCCAAACCCGGTCAAACGCCTTTGCGATGTCGAGGCTGACAGCTAAAGCCTCCCCCTTGCTCTCGATGGCTTCTGCCCAACGGTGAGTAAGGTAAACAAGAAGATCACCAGCTGATCGTCCGTGACGGAAGCCGTACTGGCGGTCATTGATCAGCTGGTGAACCTCAAGATACCTCAAAAGCTGAGCGTTAATTACTCGCTCCATCACCTTAGAGAGCAAGGAAGTGATCGCAATAGGCCTGTAATTCACAGGGTCAGTTCGGTCACCCTTCTTGGGAACTGGGTGGACGAAGGCTACCTTCCATGAAGAAGGGACTTTACCGGTAGCGTAGGATAGCGAGAAAAGTTGCGCAAATATAGGAGACAGCTCTGGAGCACAGGTTTTCAATACGATTGCTGGAATCCCATCTGGCCCACTCGACTTTCGCACATCAAGGGACTGCAGCTCCTTCCGTACGAATCTCTGGGAGAAACGTATTTCCGGCATGGAACTTCCACAAGGTGGTAGCACAGGTGGTGTGGAGTCCCTATCGTCGAGAGTCGAGTTGGAGGCAAACAGAGTACCAAGGAGATCGGCTTTCTCTTTTGCACTATGGGCCAAGGTGTTATCCGGCTTTCGAAGGGCAGGAAGATTGGACTGGCAGAAGTTTCCTTCAGCAGCCTTGGCTAGCGACCAAAACGCACGGCTCTCAGAAGGGTAGCTTGCGAGTCGATTGCCAATCCTGCTGATGTGGTCACTTCTTGCCTTATTAATGACCCTCTTGGCAGATCTGGAGGCAGCGTTTAGCTTTTTCTTCAGCATGGAAGTTCTAGGATCCTTATTCGCACAGGCATCCGACCAGGCTTTATAGGCGGCCAATTTGAAACTGGCAGCATCAGCGCAGAGTCCGTTATACCACGGCTGGCTCCGTCCACCAACATGTACTACAGAGCTTGGAATGAAGCATTCCATGCCTTGCAGCACAACGTCGGCTACAGAGTCAGCACTAGTGCAAGGATCACCCGAAGAAAAGCATAGCTGCCTCCAGGGGTAGGACGAGTAAAATTCGCGCAGACCATCCCAATCCGCAGACCGGAAGTGCCAGACTTTTCGCTTCCCAGTAGGGTTTGAACTGACAGGCCGTTGTATTGGCACAACCGTTCTCACCAAACAGTGATCTGAAGAGCCTAGAGGAGGTTCAACAGACACCTGATAGGAGTTAGGGTGGGTAGTCAGCACGAGGTCCAATAAAGAGGGCGCATGGGTCTCAATATCAGGCACTCTAGTTGGTTTAGCTACAACTTGAGTGAGACCATAGGTTAAGGCAAGTTCAAAAGCAACACTCCCCGCATGATCAGTAACTCGGGATCCCAACCATTCCTGGTGGTGAGCGTTAAAATCACCGAGGATCACTAACTCCGCGGAGGGATACTGCTCAAGAACTTTGTCCGATACTTCAGAGATGTGCTGAAAGAGGCGGGTGGTCTCCACATCGCCGCTGTGAGACCTGTAGAGACACGTGTAGATCCGAGTTTTACCTCCAAAGTCTACGCGCACCCACAGATTTGACAGGTCTCTCACTTCAAAGCCGCTGAGACGACGACAGCAAATATCCTCCCGAACATACAAGCAAACCCCAGCGCGACGTACAAAGGCTGGTTCAAGTTTGTATCCTGGGTAATGCAAGTAAGATGTATCGTCCGGGCTAGATATCTGCGTCTCCGTCAAAAAGAGCAGGGCAGGCTTTGCTGTCTCAAGATGATAATGAACAGCATTTAGATTAGTATGCAGGCCCCGGATATTGCAAAGGTCAACGTGAAAAGTGGATTGTTGAACCGCTGAACAAACGTTTCTCTTTTTCTTGTGTGGCATCATAAGGGTAAAATAGAGGGGTGGCGAAACACTACATCGCTTGCCCCAAGCAGCAAAAAAAGGCAACTGTGGAACAAAGTGAAGAAGGCAGAACTGTGGTTGTCTGGCATGGGGCACGGAAGGGCTCCCGATCCCCCCTGGCAATGACTGCCGGGATCCACTCCGGTCTCCTACTCCGGCACGACAACCATTACACAGGATTATACACGGATGGCGGGACAGCCTCCCAGGGCGGAGGTTAAAAGCAATCCCTAGGTTCGGGTCCCCTACTGTCACGCGGGCGGCCAGCGGTTAGCCGTTTCACCGGGTCTCCCTGGACCCCACGCCAAACCACCACGTCAACCCTCCCAATCATTATTTTTTTTAATTGCCATGGTCGCCAAGATACAAACAATGAACATTTCACCATTGGGACTGGCTTTCCAACAATAGTGCCGGAACACGCTGATGCTATAATAGCACCAACATTTGGCGACACGCTTAAGCGGGAAGGTGGTAGCTAGCCAGGCGGACCCCGAGAGATCCTACCACCATGCAGAATGTCGAGATGGTTATCCCGCCATCTATCGGCGGACGTGCGTGAAATGTTTATCGTCAGTCTATTGTACCTTAGTCGCCTTTTACGACACCTCGGTAAGAAAGAGGTAGGTGCTATTCTACTCTGCCGGACACCTCACGGCGAAAAATACATATTATATACATATTGGTGAATAACACAACTAAAACTCTATTTTTAGTCAATTTAAAGTTGAAATTACTCCAACCAGGTTTCGGACATTGCGAATTTTTTTTTTACTAGTACTTTACTTTCTAGGTATACCATGCGCCATGCTGAGTTCGGGCTGATTTATGACGAAAAGCGTCGTTGAACATTTCATTTTCAACATTTTCAACTGATTTCAAAAAGTTCTGAATTCGGTTTTTTTGTACATCAAAACTGTGTAATTTATAAATCAATTTAGAATATTTTTTAGATTGATACCATAGACATTTCATCAAAGTTGATTCCGTAGTTTGGTTTGAAGTCAAAATAACTGGAAAAAATATGTCACCCAAGTTTTCAACTTTTTAGTAAGAAATTAAGGTTGAAGACGATCTAACCCATTTAAAAAATGATATAATATTTGTTACAGATAGACAACTATTTTTTCTTTCTTTCTTTATTTCATACACCGTCTCTATCGTTTGTTAAGTTTGAGTTCTAAGCATAGAACTATTCAACCATTTCAAGTTTTCCAATCAACCGTCAGCAATTGCTATCGATTGTGATTAGTCAAAGGTGGCTCGACAGGTATTCCTTGAGTTATGAGCTAAAATACTTGGATTCATGGTTGATGATTATAATTTTATAGAGCATTAATCAGAAGTCCAATTCAGGTTATTTTTTAACTCAATCGAGTCTTGATATAGCTACATTTGAAACTCAAGACTGTCAGTGTCTACAAATGGGCGCAATTTATAGTTTCAAACTTTTAACAGATTTCAAAAAAAGGAGACTGTTTCCGTATTTTTTACGTTTGTCATACGATATCTTCGTTAATTGTTAATCAAATTCGCAGCAGCAACAAAATTCCCTAAATAGGCTTATTATTAGATACTTTTGTATAACGTTGTATTGTAGGATCTGCAAACAGTATACAACAACGGTACATTGACTACAGACGGTATAGAAATATATAGATAGACAGAACAAAGAGATTTTATTTAAACAAAATTAAAAGTAAGTAGATTTAAATATATTCGGTAGGTCGTGACACTATGATGAATAGCTAGGTAGGCTAACAACTGTCAGTTCCCAATCAGAACACCAAATTTACTTCTTTATACAAAGCAATACCATATTTTCATAGATGTAACAACAACAATTAGAAAAAAGGAACTGAAGCTCTTGTTTTCGCAAAAAAACTTTTGTTATCTACGCGTTCATTACACTCTCTTCCTATCCATATCACGTATTTCCTGAGTTACCAACAAGGATAACATATTTTCCCAGCTGTGAAAATAGCGTGACTTCATAAAAAGATATGGCCGAGAACAATACTTCAGCTTGTTTTGGCATCTATACCATAAAAACTGAACCAAACTAAAAATAGATCTTGCTAAAACAAACTGAAAGTTTTCAAATAAATCACAGAATAGAGAGGCTGCTTTCGACGGAGGGGAAAAGTAAAACTTTGCCGTGGATTGGTACAGTACGTTTCCTAAAAAAATAGAACAAAAATAAGCCCGGTTTTATTCGCGCGGTAATATTATTTTCATTGTTAGGTACTCTACAGCGTAGTCTCTGAAAATACTCAATGAGTATCAGATTCGACATTTTTTCAAACAAGTATTTTTATAAGTTTGAATTTCAAATCAGTGATCGGAATTCGATCGACTTTGTTTAATTCGCCTTAGGCAGGATTTTACAGCTGATACCGAGACTATTTTATCCCGGAATATTATGTACTTTATGGGGTGGTATTATGTATTATGGTAGTCTTCGAGTCGAGAGTGAATAGGTACCTTCTAAGCACGCATGCACCTTCGTAGACAGCATCATCACTTTCCATCAGGTGAGACAGTGATGAAATGCTTAGCTTATAGGTAAACTAAAAAAAAAGTTTATTTGTTACGAAATACCTGGTTCATAAAAATACTTGTGTTAACTTGAATAAATTAATTCTGCGAAAATATGAAGTTTTACAAGGTGGTAGGACTTTTCTGCAAAGTTTGTCTAGGTAGGTTACCACCGCTTTGCCAGTTATACCTATTGCTTCAATATGATATTTCTGTGGAAAAATATACCTCCGTGGTTTCACAAATCACATGCACAAAGAAATGCACGCATACACATGACGTAAACTCGAGGAATAAAAAGGTTAGTCATGTTAAAGCTCACTTTTGCTTGTACGAGTCAAAAAACATTTTTACCTAGAGGTTAAAGAAAAAATATATGGTTTTACCTAACCCATTATGGCAACATAATCTGACAACTATGTGTCAATGTTTGATACATTAAATTGACATATTAAAAAATTAACAATCACCTACTCAAATCGTTAAAAACTGCGCAATATCTTTGTCATCATCATAAACAGCCTGAAGACGTCCACTGCTGAACATAGGCCTCCCCCCACTGGTCTTTGTCAACTTTACAATTAATATTCATCTAAAGAATTTCGTTGTCTATAACAGAGTAATTTTCTATGCATCATGCTCTGTGACGTAGTTTGAAAACACCACACCATACCACACCACACCACACCTTAAACGAATCAATTTGAAATCTGACGAACCTTTTCATTCCCCGGGTATACACAGGAATTCTTTTACGTTCACAGTAGAAAAGTAATTCAACTCGCTCTCTGAGTATCAGGGGAACTCATAATGTTGTTAACGGGAACTTTTTATGTCTCTTTTTGCCCTTGTTTCTATATTACAATCTATTAAAACTTGGGGTAACTTTGGTACGTGATTGAACAATTTGATTGTATGTTGTGATGGAAGGCTTTTGATGGAAGCAGAAAGTGTACTTCACTTCTTAGTTTTTAACCAACTTTTAAGAAAGAGGAGGTTCTATGTTCAACTGTCTTTTTTAATATGTTTACAGTTATAATTAGTTATAATATACCTAGGTGGTAGCTTCTTCTTCTTCTTATTCTTCTCGTGTAGGCATGTGGTCGGCCCAGGTGTCAGAATTTTTGGGCCGCTCAAAGGCTTCTGGCTTAACGACTATTAGCTGGTACAGGTGGTAGCTGATTTTAATACACATAGTAAATTATTTAAAGGTTTCAATCCATTTATTCATGTTTAACTGTTGCATGTTAGCTGATAAATGCACATATCCTGTTAGTGGCCAGGTATACATTAGTTGCACTAAATAAAATATATACTGTTGTGCAATAGGGGGATATTAATAACACGACCCTTTAATCTAATCAGATATCACAGTTCCCACATAATCTGCTCTTTTATTAAACCGTGCGCAGGTCACATATGGCACTGATGGATTATTCAAATGCAAAGAGTTAAGTGAATTTAGACCAAATAGAATAACCTTAGGTGAAAAGCGAAAGCGCCGGCGATTATCATTTGTTTTTATCTTTAAATCGGGGTTATGTGTAAATTTGATGGCGGTTGCAAACTTGAACTTGTATTGTACCTTATTATAAAATAGAAGAGCACAATACCAAAGACAAATCTAATTAGGTTTTATCGGTTTTTTTAAACACGTTTGTAGAATTGTAAAGATTTAAATACATAATATATAAAAAATCAAGTTACGTGATCACCTGTCATGGGGCTCAAAACATATAAATACATAAATATTTTTTTCTTTTTGTATATAATATTTATTTAATGAGAAAATTTTAAAGACCTATCCAAACGTCTCATTGAAGTAACATGTGACCAAAATGCTGGCCTCTACTTGGGCCAAAGGTTGAGCATTCCCATTCAGCGTGGCAATGCTGCCAGCATTTTGGGCACTTTGCCTACTGGCAGTGGTTTGTTAGATTAGATTTGTATTATATTGTTAATTTTATAGTTTAACTTCTGTTTAGATTTTATAAGTAGAATAGTTTAGTTTGCAGGTTTAGTTTAGTATAAAATATATGTACAAGTGTTTTATGATAAATAAAGTAATTATGTTTTATGAGAATTTTAATTAAACACTCCTTAGTAATAATATATTAACTGTGCACATATATAACGTATTTAAACTCTCAAATCTTTTAGTTTGAATCGGTTCCAATCAAATTACATGATCTTCTAGCAATGCCAAATCATAAGCTGGATTCCCCCAAATGTAAATTTTGTTATTCTTATAGGTTTTTTTTTATTTATGCTTAAAGTAACACACCTTTCTGTAACAGCAACAGTGAAGAATCCATTCCGGTATTGAAATTTCATCGCCAAAGTTTTATTTCTTGTCCAGTGCGTAATCTCGGGCCAGGTGAAACTCCACTAATAAACTTTCGGAGTCAATAAAAGAAACGAGACAGACGCGATATTTGAGCTCTGTTTTAACTTATGTGACACACAGTCGTTTAATTCAGTACCCGTTTTCTAGCAGGAACTCTCTGTTATGGGCAGCCGTGACGCTTAACATCAGGCGGATGACTAGCTCGTCACGTAATTCATTTAAATTAAAAAAAACTTGAATTAATAATTACTATTGGTACCACAAACTGGAATACGCATCGTAAGCCGGCCCCCCACTAGGTGGACCGACGACCTGATCAGGACCGCGGGGAGTGGATGCTGGAGGCAAGCAGCTGCTCAGTGGTGCTCATTGGGGGAGGCCTATGTTCAGCAGTGGACGTCTTCAGGCTGATGATGATGATGATGATGATGATTGGTACCTATTGGTGTAACAATATTATAAACTAGCTGCACCCCGTAGTTTAACCCGCGGATAAGACTTACCCTAGTATTAATCCAGTACATAAGCTATCTCTATTCCAAATTTCATCCAAATCCATCCAAAAGAGTAACAAACATACACACATACAAACTTTCGCTTTTATAATATTAGTGTGATAAAAAAATGATTATAATGGGTACTTCACACAGCGCCATCTACCCCCAAACCAAGAAATATTTTTACTATGGGCAACTAATAACTGGTAAAATATGTAATTTTTGTTTAACACTGCGCAAGTGATGCTGAAACATTAGCATAGTCTCGTGATACGATTAGAAACTAGACTGTGAGATCAGATCATAAAGTCTCATTTGCGCAGTACTTACACTAGCTACAGTGCCATTCAAACAGGAACACAGTAGTGTTTGCACACTACTGCTTGGTGGCAGAATAACTGGCAAAGCTGTGGTACCTATCTGAACTAACTCTGCAACCTCTGCTTTAATGTGGAACGTTTCACTAGTGCAGAAAATTCAAATTTTCTTGCGTTCTTTCACCAATAATAGCTAAATTACTCAACGTGATTACATGCAAACTAATTTTGCGCAAATAAATAGAATGTATCAATAAATTACAATTCAAAGTATCACCTACATATCATGGGTTTAGCGACAAATGGCAATAGACTGAAAAACTAAGACGAAATTTGTTTATTGCCGTTTGTCGCTGAACTAGTGATATTTAGGAGATACTTTTAATCGTAATTTGTTGATACATTCTATTTCTTTACGTTAAATCAGTTTTAATGTTATCACGTTTAGTAATTAAGCTATTATTGGCAAAAGAACGCAAGAAAATTTGAATTTGTCGCGCTAGTGAAACGTTCCTTAACACAACTCTTTAGATAACGGTTTTGTTTTGGCTAACAATAGATCAGAACTTATTTACCTACTTTACTTTATAAGCCATTTCGTTGATGAATCTTATAAGAAGGAAGACCGATCGACTGAGCTTTCATAGCCTAGGCGTGGCTTCCTATGAATTATCGATGTGCATTCATGAAAAGATTGATTGATTACTGCATAAAGCTCAGGAAAAGGGGTGCTAGAGAAAATTCTAGAGTTAAGTGCTTACTTTCATATATACCTACTGTCCGATCTATAGCTTTTGGCTACCAGTACACCAGAGCACCAACAAAAAATTACTTAATTGTATGTTATGTACAATAATTTTAAGTGTAATTTAACTTTAGGTTTTTCTTTTACTGTAGTTTTTTGTTTATGGGTTATTTATGCCTGCAATAAAGAAATTTAATATTATTATAAACAAGTAACTAGTGAATCTGTGAGCCGTAGAGTGAGTCTGTCTTTAAAATATGATACTTTTTATTTTTCTAGTAAAAATTTAAAAATGTATACGCCATAGGTTGTTTTGATGTTACGTAATATTTGTAAACTAACTATAACAAATTCGATACTTCTTAATGAAAGTGATAATAAAATTGATTAATCACTTTTCTGAATTAAAAAAAACCAGCCGTGTGTATTAGACAGTTATAGCTACTGCTTAACTTTTCCAATAAAATCGAAGTGAAATGAAATTTGGAATTTAGGAGTAAAGGTACGAAAGGCGAACCAATCGAGTCGACGCGATATGGCGGTGAGATGCTAATTCTACCGATTTCTTCCAATTTCTACCGCTTTTTACCGAGTTGTACCGATTTGCCAACGTGCGGGAAATTTAATTTGGCATACGACCCTCAAAAATATTTTCAATCTTTTCCGCGGTGGTACAATTTATTGTCGAAGTGAAGGATCTTTTTCGATAGGAAATTGTGAGAGAAGTTTTATGTCGTAATCAAAGGAATGCAGAAGGTTCTGTTCAATCTTTGACAGAGATCTTGAATTTTTTTAATGGCTAATGTCAGCCGTAGCAAAAACACCAGGGGCTTTAATTATACAGACAAGAAAAACATTTTTTTAAATTAATAAGTCTCGAGGGGCGCTTGATGGGGCGTCGTTCAGCCTGATGATGAACATTTTGAGCGACAGCTTACCTTTTGGATTCATCGGCTCGGCTTTGACGTCCTCGGTCCACCTAGTGAGGTCGCCGTGAGCTGCGTCTTTCGGTTCACGGATGCTACTCGAGAAACTTTCTTGCCCATCGACTGCAGGTTCTGCAAGCGATGTGGCTACCCATTGCCATTTCAGCTTGCTAATTGCAAGAGGTGGCTATTTGTTCACCTTTGTTTTTAGTTTGGAAGTTTAGAGTCCCATTTACGGAGGATGACGTTGACTTCTGCGATGCAGTCTCGTACTTCTGCAGGTGTCATCGATTCTCATTTGCTTTTAAGTTAAATTGTTTTGGTTTCTAATAAAAGTTTTATATAAAAAAGTCTTATGTTTAGGTAAGATAGTGCATACTATTGCTTGGAAAAAACATATCTGTATAGCAAAACGGTGTTTGTCTAGCAAAACGAATTCTTGCAGAGAGTTCTTACCCAATAAAAAGTAAACAAACGCATACAATTTCTTACCTTAAAGAGATTTTTTTTTGTAAAAGTTTGCTATAAATTTAATATCCACCTGTAGCTTAGTATCTAGGTATCCCAGAGACCTAGAAGTCTTATAGTACTCAACACCTCCACATTACTGAATACCTATCACTCGCGTCCAACTTACAAGCCGTTGTTATGCTCCGACACGGCTGCGATAACGGGAACGTGACGACTCCTACCTAACGAAATTACCGAAAAGCCAACCTTACTATACCATCTTAAACCACCCTATTCTGAAAGCCTTAAAGCTGAAATTGCATTACAGTTTTGTAATGTAACTTTGTCGATAAGTCAAAGCAGGTGGTAAAGGCAATTGCGATCGTAATGTGACAGAATAAAGTTGAAATTTCAATGAGAGTGGTTGTGTTTAAACAGAAAAATGCTTTTCTGGTTATGGAGTAGGTATTATGTTGAGGAAGTGTAGTGCGAAGGTGGACTTGTATAATTATGTTTTGGAAAAGTGGTGTTATTTACTGCAGCTAGTTCAAAAGGTACCATTTAGTATGGAAAATTCATACGAAGTTTTTTCTACAGAAATGCCGACCGATGTCTCATAGAAAAGTCAGTGAGGATAATTAGACAAAAATTCCAGAAATGCCGACGATAGATACTTGGTGGGGATTTTTGGAATATACCTACATATTTTATTTATATCAGACCCTACAAGCTGAGAAGCAACTGGTGTCTGTACTTATATTCTTACTAGAAGAGCCCTGCAATTTCGCCTGCATTTTCCTGCTTTCCCGTGGATTGTCAATTTTCTGAGTTATGAAATTAATGAAAGAAATTATCTTACGCTGATTCCGGCGATGATGAGCAATTTGAGTGCAAAATTGCATCCAAACTAAGTCAGTCGTTATGGCGTGAAAATCATACAGAAAACAATTGTTTCTATTTTAGTATAAAATAGCAAACGCAAACCAAAAATACATAATACCTTTTCCGTTTCAAAATCAAATAAATTGGTACATTTTCTTTTGAAAAACTAAATGTATAATGAGGAGTTTTATTTAAAAAAAGAAATGGTGTTTTATGTATGACCCAATAGATGGCGCCAGTTGTGGTTTTACCAAAATCTGTCACTGTCACTGTTTCAAGCATAGACCACAGGTTATAGGAAATGTGTCACGATACTGACTGACAACTCTAAACTGTTTCATTTGATTTATTTTCGTTGCGCGATATTTATTTATTTATTTATATATATATAGGTACACAAAACAAATTACAATCGACGACTTATTCCAAATTGGTAAATACACAAACAAACGATAGCGATACGACACGATAGCTCGGCTTTATTTTGGATCATAATAAATTAACGTTTATCTGTCTCGCAGTTCTGCTGTACTTCAATTTACTTATGAAGAATGCACCACAGACTACTTAGGAGATATACAGACAATGTACTCGTGGTTCACTCAACTGAATTTGACATTTCTTTGTAGGTAGTCTAAGCATTTTCTTATGTTTAGACTACTCTGTGGTTTGAAAGGTTTAAACTCTTTGAATATCTACGAGTAGAAATCTATTTCGCGTGGCTGCCTAGTTGTTTCTTGCTCCCACACGAGGTGCTGCCTGAATAAGAACGTCTCCCAAAATTTTGGGTAGAAAATGGGCGATTTCGGTAGCTCTATCTATAGAGTAATTTACCTTGATACCTAGAATTTATGTTTTACCAGTGTTCACTGCTTCTTTATTGTAAAAACTAAAATGTAAGGTCAGGTGGGGTAAGTAAAACGAAGGAGTATCTAAGTGAAACCCTATCGTAATCAATAAATCACGCAGTTTAGCTCTATGCTATGTGGCGAAATGGTTTCAATGCTCTAGCACACGCGTCACACAATCTTTCTGCTAGGTCATAAAATAAAAAGAAATCAGCTATCTTTAAGTTTACAAAACACAAGTCGGCCGATGCCATGAAGCAATTTAATAGTGTTTATGTACATTTTTACACGAAAATAATGCATGAAACGGCGCGTAATGTGGGGTTAGTATTTGCAGTCACAGACGACACAGGTAATAAAATCAATCAAATACCTACTACATTACAAATGTCATTGTAAATGTCCCATGGGCGAAAATCACGTATTTCACATCAACAGCTGGAAAACGTCTAGTGCTGAACACAGGCATGCCCATAAAACGCCATTTTAGACGCTGATTATAGGGAGGTTTGCCATAATCACCTCGCTTGGCAAGTTGCTTGTCATCTCAGAAGATTATAATGTACCAAGGAGAATGCTACTGCCCATTCTCTGGATAGTCCCTTAGCTTGCTCTTATACGGCACCCACAGAAAGAGATGGAGATTCTGCGCTAATAAAGTGATACCTGGCAGCTATTATTATATAAGTAGGTACCTAATATAATGACTGCGGGTAACAGATAATAAAAACAAAACTGTCAATATAGTCAACTGCAAAATAGTCAAACGCCAATGTCAACCTACCGTCAGAATATTGAATCGGAACGTTTCTGCCAAAACCGTGAACCATTTTTGAAGTGATGTTTCATTCACGCAAATTGAATTTTCAAAAATTATTTTCGTGAAAAGTATTTATTGCCGTCATTTGCCATTTCAGATTTAGGCTTTCTATGTGTAAAAAAAAATTAGCGTCCTAGCAGAATTCACAAAGTGACCTTAAATATAAAATGATATATTTTACTAATTGAAATCAAGCGAATAATTAGCTAATATACCTACAAAAGGATTTTTTCCGACTTATAAACATTTGCAAATCAACATGGTACCTAGCTGGTTTTATGGGAAATTAAAAATCATACACTGGCAGTACCTTGACGATGAAAGTTTTTGGTTAGGTATGGTTATTTTATCCATTAATTAATCATTTAGCTATTTTTCTGTTTAGCTGAGGACTTGTTATTACATGAAATGTAACGCTGTATTTATATTTTACACAATAAACACTTCTAAAAAGGGAATATAGACAAAACAATGGCTACTTACTTGTGAAATGTTATTCCTTCATATTTACGCCTCAGTGCGACTTCTGTTGCTTAAAATACTGCAACCACCCACTGCACACACATTATTTCTCAAATATTTATTGCATAGATCACCATTTAAATAGGATTACTTCACAAAACACAACAATTTAAAAAAATTGTTAACCTGTTTGGCTTAGATCAAACGAAGCCAAATAAAAAAACCCGGTAACGGTGACAAGGACCAAAGACATTACGTTCGTCTTTTTTTTGCTTAGTACCGAATGTATAGTGCTCTCCTTGTTGTCCATGAATGAGGTCACATACTACGGTTCTACTCGTACATATTCAAAGTTTAAACTATGTACTTACAGCGCCATCTAGAAAAGAAGCAGAACTAGCGTTTTTTTAAAAATAAAAAGCCTGATTCCAATTTATCACTGTACTGAGCTGTTTTGTACTGAGCAGCTGGGTTAGCACGGACGGTAGACAAAATTGTCTTTCCCCGTTTTACGTCACTTTCTTCATACTTGCTTGGAGTAAATCTGGGGAAAGACAGTTTTGTCTACCGGCCGTGCTAACCCTACTGGCAACGCGTCGACAACGCCCCTAGTGTTGCAGATGTCCATAGGCTACGGTTACCGCTTTCCATCAGGTGGGCCGTATGCTTGTTTGTCGCTCTTAACATTAAAAAAAAAAAAAACAATTAAATGACATACGCTGTGTAAATCTAGCCATCAATCTTGTAAAATAACAAGTTAGACTTGACTTTGATAGGTCAAACCTTAATCTAAGTCTGAAAAGGTAGATAACCTGTGGCAACTATTGAAGTGTGCTGAGTGTGCTCAGGATTTTTACGATATCCACAGGACGAGTCGAAATTGGGCTAAATTTCATCCTTTCACAGTTGATATTCCGCCAATTTGTACCTTTACTGAACGATTTGGCTCAACTTTTCTAGGCGTACTGCTAAGGAATAGAACTCATTGCCATCTTCTGAGACTCCTGAAATTTAAAACCTGGATGTCTTCAAGGCCATTGTAAATAGATACCTTCTAGATTTAGGCTCCATCTTCGACCACACAGTCGCTTACCATCAGACTAGTTACTGGTCAAAGGTAAATCTACCACAGCTAAAATAAAGTGAAAAGAGAAAGAATTTGTGTCATCTTTTAGTCTTTCAGAAAAGACTTAAGAGAAGCCTTTTTTATGAGAATGAATGACGTGACGAGTAAGTCATTCACCTGATGTTAAGCGACACGGCTGCCCATAACAGTTGCAGCGTCACTTGGAACTTTAAAATAATATAGTTTCGCGTGACACTGCACTGCGCACTGCGCACAATCAGACTACTAGACTGTGAAATCAGGTCATAAAGTCTCATTTGCCCAGTGATTTCACTAGCTACAATGCCATTCAAACCGAAACACAGTAGTGCTTGCACACTACTGCTTGGCAGCTGAATAACTGGCCAAGTTATATAGGGTGTCGTTTTTTTATTTCTCTTTGTACTGTGGGTATTTCAAGGTCGTTTCAAAAGGTTTTTCTAGTGTAGTCTCATTTACTCAAAATGTAAGTCATAACGCAATTAATTTATTAAAGATATCTTACGGCTCACAATATCATATTTACTAAACAATGCTCTTGTCTATTGGTTTTCTTAGACGCAGTCGTAGTAACCAGAAATCTACCTTCAAAGCCACATATCCTTTTAGCCCTTACGCATCTAACATTAGACAGTCAACTGTCAAGAAGACGAGGGACCGCAAAACAAATAAATCAAACGTATACCACTCCGTTGATTCTCAGAAAAAAATATACAGTTCGGTCAATAGATCAACTGAGCAAAAAGTACACGTCCAGAACTTAGTTCCTCGTATTTTCCCCGAAGGATGTCGTACAATACTGGTTACTTTTTGCATGACATCGTCACTATTTTTCTTACGAAGTAGTTTTTAACAGTTATTTTGCGTGTGACTTTGTGCTTTCACATTTGTGCTAGTGTAAAGCCGAGAAAAAGTTGAAGTAACAAAGTTAATTGATTTTTAAAAGTTATGCATATTCTTATCATCATCATTATCATCAGTTGAACATAGGCCTCCCCCAAAGAGTTCCACTTTGTATGGCGGCTTGCCCCCTGCATCCATCAGCTTCCCGCGGTTCTGACCAGGTCGTCGGTCTACCTAGTGCGGGCCGGCCTACGCTGCGTCTTCCGGTTCGTGGTCGCCACTCAAAAACCTTTCTTCCCCATCGGTTGTCTGTTCTACGGGCGATGCCACATCAACTTGCTAATTCTCAAAGCTATATCGGTGACTTTAGTTCTCTTAAGTTCATATTCCTATTTGTTGCGTAAAGTTACCATGATAAGATCCCCGTGATAAAATAAGGTGTGGAACTGGATGAACATTCGTTATTGCTTTTTTTTATATACTTATTATGCTTTATTACTGTGATACTGCGTAATATCACCAAATTGGCAGAATATTTAAATTTTTTAATTTATCGAGAGAAGTTATTATATTTGAAGCTGCAAGTAATGACTGAGATTTACTATTATACAAATTCATCATCATCACCATCATCAACAACCTGAAGACGTCCACTGCTGAACATAGGCCTCGCCCACAGAGCGCCACTTTGAGCGGCTGTTTGCCTCTTGCATCCATCGGCTCCCCGCGGTTTTCACCAAGACGTCGGTGCACTAAGTGGGAGGCTGGCCTACGCTGCGTCTTTTGGTGCGTGGTTCGTGTTTATACTGGGTGGCGCAAAAGTACTGGCACTAAAGAAAATACTTTTATTTTTTTTATATGACATTTTCTGTCATTCTGTTGTTGAAAATTGTGTAGTGAACAAATGTAAAATACACTGAAAATAAACATGGACCGTTTTACTCCCCAAGAACGTGGAATAATTGTGTCAATGTTCTTACGGAATAATTCATCAGTGATAAGAACACAACGTGAATTTCGTCGACGATTTCCCCACCGTCCGGCACCGATTGGTCGCACAATTCGACGCTTTGCCACACGCCTTGAAGCAACTGGCTCAACATTGGATAGACCTAAGTCTGGGAGACCAAGAACAGGCCGTTCAGCTGAAAATATCGATGCTGTGCGCGAAGATGTGGAAGAGTGTCCAGAAACATCAACGAGGCGACGTGCCACGCAATTGGGCATTTCCAGACGGACCCTGCAGCGTATTTTGGTGAAAGACTTAAAGATGTTCCCGTATAAAACTCAAATGACTCATCAACTGCTGCCTGCTGACCACCGAGCTCGTCTAGATTACTGCCAGCGCGTCATAAACCTCAACCTTGAAGAGGATGATTTTCCTTCAAAATTGGTTATGAGTGACGAAGCGCATTTCCATCTCTCAGGGCATGTCAATAAGCAGAATACTCGGTTCTGGGGCACTGATAATCCGCGCATTATTCAAGAAACACCTCTACACCCACTAAAAGTTACTGTATGGTGTGGCATCTGTGTTGACAGAGTGATCGGACCCTATTTTTTCGAAGACGCTGGAGGCAATGCGATAACTGTCACTGGAGAACGCTACAGAACCATGTTACGTGAGTTTTTGATACCCAGTTTGGACGAATTGGGGCTGGAGCACATCTGGTTTCAACAAGACGGCGCTACGGCACACACAGCGCGCGACACTATGGACTTAGTGAGGGACGCTTTTCCAAGCCGAGTTATCTCTCGTTTTGGCGATTTGCCTTGGCCTGCAAGATCACCCGATCTGACCAGTCCAGACTTCTTTCTTTGGGGTTTTTTGAAATCTCGGGTGTATGTGAACAAGCCACAGACTCTCGCAGCTCTAAAAGAAAACATTCGTCAAGAAATAACGAACATATCGCAGGAAGTGTTACGGCAAGTTATGCAAAATGTCATAAATAGGGCTCAAATGTGTATCAACTCTGGAGGTCACCATTTAAAAGACATCATCTTTAAATCCTAATGGTACGAAATTTAATGGCACAAATATACATTTAAAAAAACCTAAATCTAGTTTTCTAATTTAGAAAAAATGTTATAGCTGAACCAAATAGGGTCTTTACTTTTGCGCCACCCAGTACAAATTAAAACACCAGAAATTGTAAGAAATGATTACAGATTTTTAGACCAAGCTGAGTACCTATTTTAGGTAAGTAAAAGTAGCTGTATTTAGATAAACTCCTAAAGAATGATGACGTCACAACAGTAACACCATTATCTCTACATAACATCAGAACTAAACCACCTAATTATAACTTGGTTAAATTTTGAAATTTGAAATTACACGCGTAGCAACATGCTACGGGCGTAGAGGAGCTACGAGTACGTAGCATGGCGCAGAACTTGCAACTTGGCGGAAGTTTGTTTGTTGTTTCTGAACGAGAATATGATTGCATGCGAAAATCAGGAAACGCTGTGGGTTACTTCGCTTTATTAAAAGCCATTTTCCCTTGAAAGTAGTTTGTTAAACTCAGACCATTATGAATCTAATTATTAGTAGGAAAGAACTTAATTTTTTTTCCTAACTTATTATCTAAGTTATTTGAAGTAAGTATACTGATTTGACTTGTAGAAGAGCTATTAGGCTTTCTTAAAAGTTATTTGACTGTGACTTTGAACAAAGGAATATAATAAGGTATGTTCTCTTTTTTATATTAATGAATGACGTGACAAGCTAATCGTACGGCTGATGTTAAGTGACACAAACACCTATAATAAGTTTCGACACTGCACTGGTGCGCACGTTATCTTGATACATCAGTAGACTGTGAGATTAGCTCATAAAGTCTCATTTGCGCAGTAACTTCACTAAGTTACTGGGCAAATGAGACTTTATGAGCTACTACTAGCTTTCTCTTATCACTTAGTCTAAAACTGACTCTTCATCTCGCTGTGCTTAGCGTTCATAATGCTCCCAGATTATATTAAGCAATTAACAAAAACGTGGGCAAAGTGTACTACTCACTAGATGCTATATTTATAAAATTAGTAGCAAAACCTTGATTTTGAACGGTCAAAAAGCAAATCGCTTCCGGGTGAAGGAATTGAAAATCCTACTAATATTATTAATGCGAAAGTTTGTACGTGTGAATGTTTGTTACCTTATATCTCAGTAACTAGCAAACCAGTTTCTATGAAATTTGGAATGCAGATAGCTTATATGCTGGATTAAAATATAGAATACAATTTATCAGCGGGTAACACAGCGGGGCGCAACTAGTATTTAAATAAGTAGGAGTTATTGAGTACTGCATGGACTGGCGTGAAAAATACTTAAATGTAAAACTATCCACACAAAACAAGATGTCAACTCTAGCAAGTTTTGATTGTTTACTCACCCGATCATATGCTGATGTTCAACTCAGTGCAAACTTGACTTTTTCTGCTTTTCATCAGTACAATCCAGCAGTTAAGATTAGATCAGTCGCTCATACATTCCTACTGCTGGAACAGAGACCTTGTTTTACAGGGAAAAAGTATAGGCAATCCATTATCTTCCAATTTGGGTATGTACGGGTAATCATCATCATCAACAGCTTACCTTTTGTAAAACACAACTTTTTGTAAAAAGATTTGATCGTTAGGTACTTACTTGTGTAGTATTTATTGTGTATAATTATTTTTGTGTACAATAAGGTATTATTCTATTCTAAAGAAGTCCACTGCTGAACATAGACCACTCCCACAGAGCACCAATTTGAGCGGCAGCTTGCCTCCTACATATATAAGCCTTGACTGACCAGATCGTTGGTCCACCTAGTGGGGGCCTACGCTGCGCCTTTCGGTTCGTGGTTGCCACTCGAGAACCTTCTTTCCCTATCAGTTGTCAGTTCTACAAGCGATGTGGCCTGTCTACCCGTTGCCATCATGTTTATGTTGAATTAAAAAAAAAACGCATAGACCCTGGACCCTAACTAAAAATTTCCTGCCGCCTCAGGAACTACGAGAACCAATTTAAAAAAAAAAAACAAAAGAATACTGACAGATTATAATATTAAAGTACTGATACCAAGATCTTTATTTTTGAGGGCGGTCGTTTACATCCGATCAGTGGTTTTTGCGCTGAGCCAACAAGTTCCTTGCAACTCAGAACTTACTTGGCAGTTTGGGGCGTAAGAACACGAACGTTAGTGTTTTTATTGACCGTGGGTTGTACATTATGGTGCGTTATTTTGCAACATAGCAAACGTTGAACCATAAATATCACACGGTAATACTTATAATAATAATAACGCCCAACGATCACATACATGACACTGGACCCTAACTAGGATTCATATTATAAAGTTAAAACGGGTCTCTTTGCGCACAGAAATAGCCTAACTAGGATTCCCTGTATCTAAGAACCCAGGAACTACGAGGACCGTGGTCCTACAACACCCAGACACAGAACAAGTATTTGTCCTTTTTTTTTCCTGTGCACAAATATTTGTCTTGTCGCGGGAATCTAACTCACCGCCTCCGGGTTGTGAGCCGACCTGCTCAACCACCAAACGACGGAGGCTGTCAAACTACAACATCCTATATGGATGGCGAACTACAACAAGAATACATCTGCTACTAAATGTACTACTGGTTACAGAAAACAAATTAGACTGTATACAGGCTGCGATGACCTGGCTAGACGAAATGCTCCAGCTTTCTACCGGCAGACAACGTACCCAAGATGCTGGCAGCATTGCCCCGTTGAATTGCAATGCTGATTAAATAATGCTAGCTCTTATTTGGTAGAATAAAAAGAATAGATATAGAATGCTAATAAGTGCCAGGATTTTGGTCACTTTGGTTGGTATGAGGTTATTTCAGAGGAGAATGGCAGATCTTACCTATGTATTTTGAGCCTAGTGGAAACTGCAGAAAGAAGCCACGTGCCTATTTCAGAATATTCCAAAAAATAAAAATCGACCATTTTATTACCAACTAACGGCTCGCCCCGGCTTCGCACGGGTATAATAGTTTCCGCAGCGCACGCGATGTAAAGAATATTTTAGGTAACTTTTTTACACCATGGGTTACATTAATGGAATTTCAGTACGATTTCTAATTTTTTGAAAATATAATAATGCTTTTGTCATCCGGGGATAGTGTAGTTGCCCAACAGCGAAAGAATTTTTCAAATCGGTTCAGTAGTTTCAGAGCCTACTCAATGCAAACAAACAATCAAATCTTTCCCCTTTATAATATTGTTAAGATCAAGATAAAGTACCTATCTAACCATACTTTATATGTGCTGATTCGAGATTTATAGCAGTACCGCTTACTAAGCGTTACAGGTAGTTTTTTTTATTGTAAAGGAAAAATGTTTACTCGCAAGCTACACTTTTAAATCGTCATCAACAATAATAAAAATAAATAATAAAAATAGACTAGATGTAGGCGGAGCAGCGAAACACAGCTGGTATATGACATCTCCTTCAAGAAAACCTTTCCATTTTCTCGCCCCAGATTATTGGCAGGTCTCGATACAGTCACGTGGGGTACACCCGGCGACCCCCACGTGACTTACCCTAGAGTAATAAATGGTACCTACTTGAAAATATACTGTACTACGTGTTATTTCCGGAAAGCCAAACAATGTGTTTATACTGTTGGGTGAATTTTATCAATTTGATATGAATTTGTTGTCGTTTTTAGAGTTCCGTACTCAAATGGTAAAACGGACCATATTGCTAAGACTCCGCTGTCCGTCCGTCTGTCTGTCTGTCTGCCTGTCTGTCTGTTTATCTGTCTGTCTGTCTGTCCGTCTGTCCGTCTGTCACCAACTCACTAGGCTGTTCTCATGAACCGTGACAGTTAGACAGTTGAAGTTTTCACAGATGATGATATATTTCTGTTGCCGCTATAACACCTACCAGAGCTACCAGAATTATACAAGTGACTGCCATTTGACCTCGCAACCCATAAGGAACCAGTAACAGGGATGGTTAGACCAGGCGCCAGATTCAATCAGGCGTCTGACTACCCGTAACAATTGCCATAGATGTACTAGTAGCGGGATATTCCTTCCATGTAACTGCTTGAGAAATTCGCTGCACCTACTCACCACGGAATGGGGCATAGCTGAAAATCAGCGCGCTGCATCAGTAGCGAATTAATGCGTGACCTTTTTATAGCCATAAGTACTTATTACATTTTTATAACCTACAACTGTTAAACGTGTACCTTATGTTAGCTATAAATAAACGTTTTCTATTCTATTCTATTCTATTCATGTTCTTATGACAACCGGGACCGACGGCTTAACGTGCTGTCCGCGGCACGGAGTGATGGCATCGAAAACTGCACATAACTTACAAGATAAGTCATTGGTGCAGGGCCGAGGATCAAACCCAGTGCCGTAAGATTGCGAAGAGCACATGTTACCGCTCGGCCACTATCGCTTCCTTTTTCTGAACTTTCAATTTTAAAAAAACACTACACAAAATGGACTGAAAAACTACAACAGTAAAACAAGCAGCAAAAAGCACAGTTATATCAGAACAAGCTCAGTCATAAACCTAGTGATGGTTTTGACATCTACAATAACGTCAGTCCATCTCCAGCAAGTTTTCCTAGATATCAAGCTATTTTTCTACAAGTCCTGAGAGCTCGGTTTGTTTTCTTTGCACTGGGTTCTAATTAAAGTTACAGCGGGCTCCGAATTCGCGTAGAACCCAAGCCATAAACTTCTGACCGCAAGTAAAATTAGAACAACGGAATTAGCTTTATGACATGTTTTTCTCGACCTTTTTGTGGCTTAATTTTTTATCTTCTATTGTTTTACAGGTCGAGGAACTTTTGCTTTTGACCTTTTTGTGGTTGTGACAAATGGGAAAAATTGCTTGCTTTCTAGTTATTCAATAAATTATATTTTATCGAGAATGTATTACTGTTCCATATATACCTACAAGGAATTTACTACAACCTAGCATTTTTTGATTTTTTTTATTACTAAATGGCTCGCATTTGACCGCCATCTCACCTGATGGGATGTGACGATACGATCTACGATGATACATGCTTGCCTAGAAGATACCTATTCACTACCGACTTGAAGAGCTCCAGATTGTACATATCGGGAAACAAAGACGCTGGTAAAGTATTCCATTCCTTGGCTGCTCGGATTATATATGTCGAGTCAAACCGCTTTGCAACCGCTTTTTAATTTGTCACCTAGACACGGGCCTTCTCTTAACATACAGACAGTATATTATGTAGTAGACCATAATATTATGGCTATATTAATTTTGTAGATGGCATTGTACTTGTTATTTTCAGTGCTCCTTGAACTATAAAATATTTTAATATGGAAAGAAAAACTTGATCAAATTTTATATCGAAACAGGTACTCAACAGTCGTGTGTTTTGTCGCAAAATACAATCGAGTTCGAATGCCAATAGTACCCGTAATAAAAGTTTTGTCTGCTCCTAATATTTCGATCTTTTTTATTATCCACCCGCATCTTCAGTCGAAAAGAGGAGAGCCGCAGGAGAACTAAAGTGACCATTATAGCTCTTAGAATTAGCAAGTTCAAATGGCAATGGGCAGGCCACATCGCTCGTAGAAACTGACAACCGATGGGGAAGAAAGGTTCTCGAGTGGGGACCACGAACCGAAAGACGCAGCGTAGGCAGCGCCCCACTCGGCAGACCGGCAACCTGGTGAAAGCCGCGGGGAGCCGATGGATGCAGGAGGCAAGCAGCCGCTCAAAGTGGCACTCTCTGGGGGAGGCCTATATCCAGCAGTGGGCGTCTTCAGGCTGTTGATGATGATGATGACGATGATGATGATCTTCAGTCTACTCGTGAACATGGTGCATGTAACTGTGTCGACATATTGGGTACTCAGAAATGATTATAATCACGTTAAATATCACATAAGGATTATTAATATTGTAGGTCCTCAACAGTTCGTGGTACCAACAAAAAACGCCTAATATATCCCATATATTTCACGCAACGTGAGTATTGATTTACTTTCAATTAAAACCTTATTTCGTACCGTAGAAAATATAAAGGCAAGCAACTTGAACCCAAATCCTCTCAATTCCGCTTCCCGCTCTAACTCACAATTTGAACTTAACACTTATTCCCTTTTATTTGGCAGTCAGAGTGATAAATGCTGTTTCATTAGTGGGCACCCAGGCGAGGCAGGTATACCGGGTCTACCAATATTTGCCTTTTTATATCGCAGCCATATTTGGCCCAGAAATAGGGTGTTATATCAAAGAGGGACAATTAAATTGGGTCATATTTTCTTCTAAAAATAAAGGAAACTGGAAACGGAAGCTGGGAAATTACTGCGTTGGTTTCGGAGTAATTTGGTGATAATGGACATATTGTAACGTACGTGGTAAGTGTACACTTGTGTTAGAAACAGATTATTTTTTTATTATAAAGCGAAACTTTAACATTTACCCCCTTACCCATAAACATTGCATAACATTAGAATAGCTACTCAGTGTTTTGTCTTCTTTTATCTATGCCCATTTGAAACTCAACAGAGAAAGATAAAACACCAAATAACTATACATCCGCTATACAACGTTTATTAGTAAGGGGTTTAATATCTAGCTCGCGATCAAACATTTATCATATTGCAACAAAAAATAGTTACATTTTATACAAGGCTGCAAAGTTGGTTTTCGGCGCGAGTACTTGAATTGAAACCTGAGCAAGCGAAAAATTCAAAGGTACGAGATGCAGAAAAACTTTGCTGCCGAGTGCAACACACAACTTTTCATCTCACTACAGCGAGGAAAATGCAAGAAAAACAGCTTAAAGGCTAAGAAAAGATTAGTTTTTAGCTTATTAATTTAGTTATGGGTGGCGGTAACGCTTAACATCAGGTAAACGACTAGCTCGCCACGTGATTCATGGAAAACTAAAGAAAAAATGTTTTTCATCCATTTTCCATGCAGTCGCCGTGCTGGATAGCGTATTGGTTACATACTGTTTGGTGCTGGACAGTGCGATTATTCTAAAAATGAGGTTGGTGAACGAGAAAAAGATGGTATCTTTTAGGAGGTAGTCTGTGGTATTAATGAGTTTTCAGTGGACTGGCAATATCAAGGAGGTTAAATTCGGGGAGGTCTGTGATAAAATCCTCAATTCTTGACGAGAAAATTATTGAATAGAAACGTTCGAGTTTTAAAAACACTTAGCGATTAAAATGCGTTTTTGCGCCCAGATTTTGAGTGACAAAGAGAATCTTTCCGAGCTAGTGAGGTGAAAACTATTTTAACGCTTAGCAAACGATACTGCTATAAATCGTAAATCAGCACAGAACGTCAGGTTAGGTAGGTAATTTATTTATGAAATGGTAGATTTTCATTTTTTGGAATCTTCGGAGTCAGGTTCCCGTCACCATGCGGTTCGTGTTTGTATGTAGACCAGCTGAAATCACACAACCGAATTGCTTTACTTGACCGCCTTAGGTGGTGACATTATGTACGCTTTTGGTATAGTTACTTACTGCGCAATTTCCCAGGGCTTTATGGTTCTACTTGTCTCATAGCATTATTTATTTCAAGACTTGGCTCCAATAAAAAAACCTTAACTAAAGGATAAATATTGTTTCTATAACTAAAGTTATTTTATCTGTTGTAAAAACTCAACAAAACTTAATAAAAGTCGAATAAAAAAGACAGATAACAAACACATTAAAGTTTTTATTACAAGCAGAAAAATATGTAAAAAATACTACAAAAAAGCCTCCGCATCGACAAACGTTAACAAATAATATACTTAAAAACTTTTACAATAACTTATCGAAGTTACTCCAATAATTTGTTTATGAATTTTATCCAGATTTTCTTACTAATATGCTTAGAATTAAAATATCAAGAGCGATACTCGGGAAACAACACTCAAAACTACGAAGTAGGTATGTAAACTAAGGCATCAGTTTTGCTTCTATGCATTAGTTACCTACATTTTATTTAATTGTACTAACCGAACTTATGAGGAGCTGGTTTACTTTGGCTACACC
The DNA here is from genome assembly GCA_910589525.2 of Ennomos quercinarius. NCBI lineage: Eukaryota > Metazoa > Arthropoda > Insecta > Lepidoptera > Geometridae > Ennomos > Ennomos quercinarius. Next base: position 2,086,862 of record OU342496.1, read on the forward strand.
GATCGTTGACCTCAACTAAACCACAATAAGGTTAGAAATGAGTGCTTCATTTTTCGTAAGCCTACAAGCATTTGTACTCTTGTCTTTGGAAATCTAAGTATCATTGTAGAAAAAAATGTGGTAGACGTGGAGGCGTCGGTCGCGGACAAATAGAAATAACACGTTACGCATATCTTGAGTCGTCAATAAGAAATCACATTCGCACTTCAAGGGGTCGTCAAGAATTTCTTACAACTGCTAACTTATTTTCTAGGGGATAAGTGTAAAGCGGCAAGCGATTTATCTGTCAAAATTGATATCAGAATTTCCTTATAGGTGACATAGGTACACGAAGACTGCTTCTCATGGTGATAAACTTGCATAGCATAATTATTATGTAGATGATTGAACACGTAGTTAGCCAAAAAAAACTAATGGAAAATCGCAAAGTTCCGGGATAAATGAAAGGATAAAAGGAGAGGTATACCTTTATACAGTAGTTTGACTGTACAAGTATTCATCATCAGCCTGAAGACGTCCACTGCTGAACATAGGCCTCCCCCATAGAGCGCCATTTTGAGCGGTTGCTTGCCTCCTGCATCCATCGGCTCCCCGTAGTTTTGACCAGGTCGTCGGTCCACCTAGCGGGGCCGGCCTGCGCTGCGTCTTCTGGTTCGTGGTCGCCACTCGAGAACCTTTCTTCCCCATCTTTTGTCAGTTCTACAAGTAATGTGGCCTGCCCACTGCCACTGTACAAGTATTATGAAAGTTTTTATTGAGCATATGGTCTACAAAGAAGTCGCGTTCAAACTTGTCACTGTAGGTAACTATAGTCATTTTATTGTTGTATCCTACCAGAATCGCTACCACATTCTACTTTAAGCCAACACCAGCTAAGGGGGCATAATAAAAACTTCTTCGTATAAATAAATAATTCAAGAACATTGCGTTTGCGGGTGAAAGTCGTCGCAGCGTCGGCGCTTCGGATTAAATTTAATTTTACTTCTATGCGTAACCTTCAGGCGCGGCTAGCTAAGTTAATTATTCAGTGGCGGTTCTTAGCATTGGCGAGGTGAGTTGCGTAGTTAGGTGTAATTGATGGCAGTGATCTTGTTATGTTTTGAAGTTAGCATTAGATGACGCTTCAGTGAGTTGCGTAGTTAAAAGAAATTGATAGTAGTGATCTTGAGATAATTGATTGACACAGGCGTGTCTTCGCGGAAGTTCATCTTAAATGCAAAATGAAAAAAGTATACCTAGTGTATAAATAGATATAATATTTTATTGAAAGAAACTGAGACACCTAAATTGGTCCAACATTCATTGCCCAGTTTATTTCAATGAAATATTATATCTTATACTTTTCTTATCATTTTTTTTTGGCATACTTTTAACTACAACAATCCTTTACAACTTCCCCAATATATATAATTTTATAGTTATTTTGAGCGGAATTACACTAGATATACTTTTTTGATTTTGTATTTTAGTAGTGATCTTGTTATGTTTTGATGTTAGCTTTCGATGACTATCCGGTAAGTTGCGTAGTTAGGAGAAATTGATAGTAGCGATCTTGTTATGTTTTGAAGTTAGCATTAGATGACGCTTCAGTGAGTTGCGTAGTTACGAGAAATTTGTAGTCGTGATGTTGTTACGTTTTGAATAGGTTGTGAAGCACTACTTGGACCTTAGAGAATTCGTGTCAACTGTATGAAAATGATAACTATTTTGAGTAACCGCATACAGATCAACTTGCTCGCTAATCAAAACATTTGCAATCATGGTATTTCATTCACTCGTATGAAAACGCTAAGGAACGATTGTAATAACCCTCGATTTTAATGAAAAGATCGCAGAGCTTCCATACAATACAATGTTTGTTTGCACATTGCAACCCTAGCGAGGAAAGTGTAGGCATTTGTTCTAGTCTGGGTACTATGGAATTGCGGACAACAGTGGTGGGGTGACTAACCTTTGTAAGAGGGTCCCAAAGCTATTCGAATTCATTTGAATCACGAAGTCGGCATACCTATTGATCTTCAAAGAAAGAGACGATTTTCTTTTTGATGGAACTCAATTAGGTAATACAATAACAATACAACACATTTAATACAGGACAAAATGAACTCGTATATGTATACAATACAATATGATAGTTCAGATCTTGCCTGGATATTATATTGATCTGTTCCAAACCTATCAGCGGTGATACATGCTACGATTCTTGTCATACGAAACATCAAGACGACGTGGAGTCGTATGTGTTTTATATCTAACAGAGTTCATTTTGTTCCTTTTTGTTTGTAAACCAGGCGGTTTACAAACAAAAAGGAACCTAAAAAAGTTTTATAAATAAAAACAGACATCTTTTTTAAATCTCATCGCGACTACAGCGACATCTTCACGGCGTGTAATGGAGTAATTGAGTTGACTGTAAAAGTTATGAAGAGAGCGCGACGCGGTGGCGCCGTGCCGGATATCGGCCCCCGCTACCCGCGGCTCTTCAACCCCCGCTCTCTTGCACCGGATGTGGAGGGTTCGCAGAAAAACAACCAAAGTTTTTTCAAAAAATGCATATTTTTATAATATAGAATAATAATAGTAATAGGATTGTATTTAATATTAGGCGAGCTATACACGTTTATTTTTATTGTTCAATAAAATTGACAAGACCTCTTCCGTCAATGTTTTCTCCATACTGTAAACCGAAAAACATTGACCAATACTAACCCTACACGATCAATAAAATTGATCAATCACAAAGATTGATCAATAAAATTGAACGTGTGTGGGGGCCTTGTGGATCTTGATCTGATATAAATAAATAATTTGAATTTATTTTTGAATTTATATAATACGGCAATGTTTTTAAATATGAATATGAATATATTTTCATACATACCCTCACACACTCACTCGTTCATCACACATTTCCTTGTCTATCCTACCCCGAGTCTACAATTACCTGTGGTCGTCGTCTGACGCTATAAACGCAACGCAACTCATACGCTTACCTAAAAATCAAATAATCATTGAAATATCCCGCGGCCGCGTCTGTGTGGACTTCTAACGCTAAAACTATTGCTAGAGTGTGATATGTGCATCTAAACCAGTGCCGATTTGAATGGATTACTCCACATCGCACTGCACTTCACTGAAAAATGCATAAAAAACAGTTTTTTTTTTGTCTATCTACATCAGCTTTTAGTTTACTTCAACGCTAATTATTTTATCTGCCAACCTTACCCAGTACTGAACTCATTCTAAAGATCTTCCGATGAACTCACAAAAGTAACTCGAAGGAAGCTCGCCAGCCATTTATTTTTATACGCCACTATTGTTTAGTAGTTTCTCATTTTGTACAGCGGCACTGGTTTTACGTCAGACGCCATTATCGTCATCGGAATTGTTATTTATTGTTGGTCTCCGTCCACTGGGCTTGTTTGTGTATTTTCGTACATTTGACCCTGTAATAGATCTTCAACTTAGGTATAAGTAGGTACGTAGGTACTATCACCACGCATTGGTAGCAGCTTTATATTTGGTTTTACTTTACAATCAGTGTATTTGTTTTATTACTGTTTCTTGTTTTCTATAGCCACGTCCTGAAATAATAGTTCTTTATTTTTTTTCACTTGTCAAAAATCTTTAGAAGAAATTGGAAGGAGCCGTGATTGTGTTTCTCAGTTTAGTCCATCCAATTCCACCAATCAACAGTCAGTTTAGTCAATTGCACTTCGGAGAGTAAGCGACGGAATTGCACAACTTAATTCCTCCATCCCCTTTTTACCATCGTACAACTAGACGCACGGAAACACGGTATCCGTATATGGTAGAAGTCTCTCAAATACGTACAAAGCGTTTCGACTCCTCGTTTATAATTCGGACAGCAAAGGAATGGAACACCTTACCAGCGTCATTGTTTCCTGACAAATATAATCTGGGAACTTTTAAGGCTAGAGTGAACCGGTATTTTCTAGGCAAGCATGCTCCATCGTCGACCGCGTCGTCACTTACCATCAGGTAAGACCGTGGTCGAATACTAGAAGACTATCGTTGATTAAAAAAAAATACATTTATTGTACATTTTTTCAATTGTTGTATTCTTTGCAAAATTGTATTATTTTGTATGTACTTGAAAGGTCAACAAAGGGCCAAGCAGGATTTGAACAAAGGTGCTTACGTCAGTTTGAATGTCGCACAGGCCACATACCGAGCCACACTTGCTCATGTTTGAATTTCATCATCATCATCATCATCATAATCAAAAGCCTGAAGACGTCCACTGCACTACCGATAGGGAACAAAGGTTCTCGAGTGGCGACCACGAACCAGAAGACGCAGCGTAGGCCGGCCCGCCACTCGGTGGACCGATGATCTTGTGAAAGCTGCGGGGAGCCGATGGATGCAGGAGGCGAGCAGCTGCTCAAGGTGGCGCGCTCTGGGGGAGGCCTATGTTCAGCAGTTTGAATTTAGTAAAAACATAATTTAATAAACAAGGGTACCTATATACGGTGTAACACACAGCCGCTCATAAAGCGTATTTTACCTTAATTGGCATCATAGTACCTCGCGGCACAATCCTCGCAATTAGTGCACCACACCGTACATACGGGCCGGGTGGGTGCAGTAAGTTCTAGCAGCAGTAGCTTTCTAGTTCCTTAGCCTTCCTGTGTTAATAAAGCTGCGCATTAAAATAAACTTTTGGATTACTTATGTACCTACTTCAACTAATAATACCTACCTACACACCTAAACATAAGTTAGGTATAGGTAACATATTATACAACTTTTAGCACGTAAAAGTACTTAAAAACAGTAAAAATAAATAAATCATTCATCATCATCAACAACCTGAAAACGTCCACGTCTGAACATATGTCTCTGGCTTCCCCAGAGAGCGCCACTCTGAGCAGCTGCTCGCCTCCTGCATCCATTAGCTCCCAGCGGTTTTCACCAGGTCGTCGGTCCACCTAGTGGGGGTTGGATCGAACCAAAAGACGCAGAGTAGGCATAAATCATTACCGAAAAATATTGTATTTTTAAGTTCTAGGAAAGTTGTATCGACTAACTATTGATTTGACTACTATAACCTATGTATCATCATCAACAGCCTGGAAACGTCCACTGCTGAACATAGGCTTCCCCCAGAGCGCGCCACCTGGAGCGGCTGCTCGCCTTCTGCGTCCTTCGGCTCCGCGTGGCTTTCACCTGTAGGCCTAGCACGAATATTTCAATAAATCATACGGTTAACGTATCGAGTTTACCGTACACTTACGCAGGGCGACGCTAGGTGGTAGCACGAAGCCAATTACAACTATCGAAATTTTATATCGAACAAATTCCAAGTGAGTAAACCTTCGTAAGTTTACGATGACACTACGATAGCCAGCCTTCAAGTTTCACAGCTTCAAAGTAATATTCGTGCTCGCGTTTTCATACAAAATGTGTAACGTTAGCGTTACGCGGCGCTACGAAGGCGATACGATAGTAACCAAAACCCTTCGTGCTACCAAATTTTGATTCGTTTTACGCCCGGTAGGGGCGCTGATCAAATGCCATACAAATGGCTTACGTTAACGATACACTTACTTTAATTACGCAAATATTCGTGCTAGGCCTACTGATCATCGGTCCACCGAGTGGAGGGCCGGCCTTCGCTGCGCCTTCCGGTTCGTGCCTGGTCGCCAACTCCCCACTCGAGAACCTTTCTTCCCCATCGGTTGTCAGTTCTACGAGCGATGTGGCCTGCCCATTGCCATCCCAACTTACTAATTTTAAGAGCTATGTATAATGGTAGTCAATAAAATTTTCCTAATCAAATTTAATATGCAAAGGGATTATATCTCATGACAGTACGCAAACACATACGCAGTGTTTTTTTTTATTAAATAAATGACGTGCGGTCACCAGCCCCCATTAGCGGCAGTAATACCAGCTCATACTTAACAGACAAAGAGAAATTGCTGTAGGGTTAGCACGGCCGGTAGATAAAACTGTCTTTCCCCTGTTTTACTCCAAGCAAATATGAAGAAAGTGACGTAAAACGGAGAAAGACAATTTTGTCTACCGTCCATGCTAACCCAGCTGGGATTAATAACGAAATTAGGTCATACGATCTAATTAATTTTATTGTGATTTCATTGACTTTTAAATTGATTTGTCTGACTTTCCAATATATTTGTCTACACTTAAGTTCTTAGTGATTGCTTTTCTCAAATTCATTTAGTTTTATTTTTAATTTCTAATAAGTAAGGCTGCTATATAGGTAACCGTATTTTTATAGTCTAGTAAGACTATAAATGGAAACACAACACAAAGAAATGTGTCGAAATCAGTGTTTTTAATGTAGAAATGCCTACTCAATTTTGACTGGCTTGTTAGCTCAGTTGGTAGCTCTGCCTTCCATAGCTTGTGAGTTCGATTCCCATCCAGGACAAACATCTGTGTGATGAACATCGATGTTTGTTCTGTGTCTGGGTGTTATATTGTATTCTATGTATGTATTTACAAACAAAAAGTATTTAAGTAATCTATCAGTTATCTGGTTCCCATAGTACAAGCTATGCTTAGTTTGGGGCTAGATGGCGCTGTGTGAAATGTAAAAAAAAACATATAACTTAAATTAAATTAAATTTTCATTTCTTTCAGACGTATTGTGTCCATAATACATACAAATCCATTCATTAAATAAAATAAGTATTAAAATGTAAATAAAGTCATAATTAAAAATAAAATCAGATATTAAAAGAACAAACAGTAAAACATAATTATTAAAAAGATTAAAAAGTAATAAGCAAGCAAGAGTGCGGGCAATCTAAATATAACTGATTAAACTTTCTTTAACTGTACCAGAGTGTACCTACGCTATTCATGCTCCAAGCGCTCTTTGCACTCCGCACACACACATGCCTACGCCTGAAAGAAACCTCGACAACTTCTTCAGAACATTCGTTAGAGAGCCTGTTACTGCGGTCTTAATAAGCCCGTTGAATAGGTACTCAGTCGTGAGTGAGCGACAAAATATGTGTTCGCGAAACACGTCTTTCGACCGCCCACTTGAAATGTACTGGATGAAGTTCCTTTCCAATTTTAAAATCGGAGTAATTAGATTAGGTACCTCCTACCTATACCTTGTTCCTGAATCTTAGATATTTTATGTAAACAAAGGGGATAACAGTGCAAAAAATATCTTTTATAATGGTAGGTTACTACATTTGACAAAAAAATATCAAATATTATTTTCTAGTCATAATCTGCTTAATTATAAAATAAAAATCGTTTTGTACTATCTATTTTAACGTTATATCTGATATATAAAATTTTATGATAAAGAAATCGAGTTTTGGTAGAAAATATTTTATTGTAGTGGTAGAGGATCTAAACATTTTTTCGTTTTCGTTCTGGGATTTATATGATGGTATCATACCATTATATGCCATACTTCTTCAAAGACATGTGGGGATATTTTCATACACTTTTTGAGAAATGATAAAAAGTATGTAAAATATAAAAAACAGGTCAAACTGAATTTTTATAGATCAAATATGAATAAATCTCTCGATTTAAAATTATAGAAAGTGTGTCAGAATTGTCAGAATAATTTATAAAGTTTCTGGTCATTTAAAAAACTTAAGTAATGTATGTTAATGTTTTATTTACGTTTTCCTAAAATTTTACCTTTACATCTTTGAAATTGTTAAATCCTACATCATATCCTACTAATATTTAGTATGCAAAGTTTTGCTTGTTAATAAGTAAGATTGATACTCTTATACACCATTTAATAAAAATATTTTTGACAAGTGAAAAATGTTTTGGGCAACTGGCATGTCACTTTGACAGTGACTTTTCGTGACATTACTTTGTTTACATAAAATATCTAAGATTCAGGAACAGGGTTTACATTCAAATTTTTACCCAAAGGGTAAAACGGACCCTATTACTAAGGCTTCGCTGTCTGTTTGTCTGTCCGTCTGTCACCAGGCTGTATCCCATGAACCGTGATAGTTACACAGTTTACCAGGTGAGTCATAGATTGCGCTGTTTTAAATAACACTGCTACTCAACACTAGATGGCAGGGATAGATAATGGTACGGAACCCTTCGTGCACGAGTTCGACTCGTCCTTAGCCGGTTATTCTAAAGCAATCGTTGGCAGAAAGTTTTCAAATATGTAGCAATATTAGAGTATACATACATATAGGTAACAATTTTTTCACGTCAATAGCCGGAAGACGTTCACTGTTGAGCTGTATGACTGGAGAACTGTGTAGTCCTCCCTCATAAAACGTCACTTAGGACGCTTATTATAGAGGGGTTTGCCATAAATGCCCACGCTTGGCAGGCGGCTTGGTGGTTGCAGAATATTTTAATGTACCGAGGACAATGTTGCTGCCCATTCCCTGGATATTCCCTTAGCCGGCTCTTACGGCACCCACGGGAAGAGATGAGGTGGTCTTTTTCGCAAACCAGGACCACATGGCGGAGCAATGTTTTACCTAGAACTAATGGATAAAATTGATGTACCTAATTAGGTACATACACTGTTTAAATTAAAATTAAGTTAAAATTAAGCTCTACATCTTGTAAATGCCATGCGAATAAAAAATGTACCCATAAGCAGAAAATAGGTACCATGTACCTAGGTACTAAGTATTCATTATAATTATCGATTTACCTCTTCGAGTTATATGTATCTACTTGTATGAAATACATAATAGATCTACTATGATTTAGGTACGTAAGTACATTTTCCAGTATCCCTCGCCGCAATGTTGAAAACCGCTAAACAACCAGTTGGCGGCATTTCACGCCGTATTTGTGGTATCACTAATCGAGTAAATGTGCCAGTAATTATATGATAAGTTATGACCTATATAGTAAATTTATACGTAGTGAGTCTGTTTGGCATTTCAGTTGAATACAAAGCTGCTAATTTAACCCAACGGGACGTATGTTTTAATTTGCATAACAATAGATGTAGGTATAGGTACCTACAACTGAAAAGCGTACTGTATAAATACAGTAACGTTTAATTTAAGTATTGTTAAATTCAAGGAATGTTAAACTTAACATTCCTTGAGTTAAACAATGCTTTGGTTAGATAGGTAGGCACGCATATCCTATCGGTGTGACGATCTGGTTAAAGCCGCGAGCCGAAGGATGCAGGAAGCAAGCTGCAGCTCAAAGTGGCGCTCTGTGAGGGAGACCTATGTTCAGCAGTGGACGTCTTCAGGCTGTTGATGATGATGATGATATTTTTTTTATACGATTGAATGATTTGTCTAGCAATCTTCGAAGCCTTGTTTTTAATAAAGATCCGTTTTCAAAACATGCTCATGGAAGTACTTAAATTGGCTAAGATCGTATGACGTAGAGGCTTGTGATTCTCATAATACAAGCTTAATTCGTAAAGAGAGGGGATCTTGTTCACTCATAGGTATTAAGTTCTTTCATCTGATCTTCAGTTGTTTTTGTTACATATATTTTGTTTAAGTAATTAAATTAGGTAAGTATTAGGTGTGTGTTGTCTAAACATTTTAAATGGATCAGTTAATTAGACTTGAGAGATCAATTTCACCTGATGTTAGACAACTACTTTTTTTTCCACGGGCAAGTGCCTTTATTACTCAAGCTAACCACTACAATACTAAACACTAAACTAAACTAGCTACACTACCTACTACAAAGAACACTAATGGACTGTATAATAGCCGCGATGACAATCAACTACTTACATAATAATATGGCCAAAGGGTGGAGGAGGAATCGAGCATATTTATTTCAATGACGTTTTTGTTGGCGTTGGGCTCAAAAGGAAAGGACTCTGCAGTCAGTCCACAGGTTTTAATTGTAAAGCTGACTTTGCATGCTGATTTGGTACCTCTTTTTCATGACCAAGTCATCAATAAATAATGAGCCACACATCTGCCATAGCCATCCCACTTAATGAGAAACAAGTACTAAGCAAGTTACCTAATCTAGAAGATTGGATATGAGTAACCAGAATAATTAAACTGCGTTCCCTTGCACCATCTAAAAGATATTTTACAAAACAGTAACCTATGTATCTCGCAGCCCCATCAGCAGTAACGCGATAGGTGAACGAGAAAAATCTCTACGGACTGCGATACAAGGAGCTTTACAGGCGTTTTACGATATATTCTTATCTTGAAATATGAGAAGAATCACCTATTAGCATTGCTAATATTTTATGTGGTCGTAATAAATTGTAGCCGAGATGTTTTCACTATATCTGGCAGTAGACAAGGTACCTTGGGATTAGTGTTCCTACGACAAGCCAGCGCGTAGAAGTGTGTTTGTATTAATGTTACCTACTTACCTATGTTAAAAATGTGGTAGATAGGTATTTTGACGTCCGCACCTACCTACCAAGCTCAGAGTCGCGCAACGAGCTATGGAGAGAGCTAATATGCTCGGTGTTTCCCTGCGAGATAAGCTCTGGAACGAGGAGATCCGCAGGAGAACTAAAGTGACCGATATAGCTCTTAGAATTAGCAAGTTGAAATGGCAAGCAGGCCACATCGCTCGTAGAACTGACAACCGATGGGGAAGAAAGGTTCTCGAGTGGCGACCACGAACCGGAAGACGCAGCGTAGGCCGGCCCCCCACTCGGTGGACCCAATCTGGTAAAAGCCGCGAAAGCCGATGGATGCAGGAGGCGAGCAGCTGCTCAAGGTGGCGCTTTCTGGGGAAGGCCTATGTTCAGCAGTGGACGTCTTCAGGCTGTGGATGATGAACCTACCTACCAGTATTTTAAATACTTAAGTAGGTAATATCACACTTCTTTATCTGCACTGTTGCATGAAGACGATGCTGCGGATGAAGTGATAGTAATTTTGGTCTCTTTTCTACTTAAGTTACATTTTCTCCAAAAGCCAATAATTCACTAAAACAGTCAAGTGTAAGTGCAGCCTAGTTTGACAAAATATTGTTAGGTATTCATATTATAGAATAGGATTACCCCATCCATTACCGTGAGTGTCGTAAGAGTCGGCTAAAGGGATATCCAGAGAATAGGCAGCAGCATTTGTTCGGTCCACATTATAATCAACTGCGATCACCAAGATGCCTCCAAGCGTAGTGATTATGGCAACCACCTTCTCCCTAATGGGGTAAGCCTAATTTTCAGCAGTGGACGTCTTGTAGCTGATGAAGACTGTATTGGCAACTGACCCCTTGTAGTAACGAAGGTAGCCTTAGCTGTTTAGCTACAGAGTACCTACTAGAAAATATCATTCCACCATGCTACCGGTTTCAAACAAAACGTCCAAGTTCATATACTGCAAGAAATTTAATATCAGACTGCCACATTTCCGACGTTTTCCTAGTTTGTATACGCAATCAATAGTTGAAGATAGGCCCATTATTCCACTTCCTTATAAAGGCCCGAGTTATGGCAGAGCATAAAAATATATGGGTGGAAAATGGATAGCGTTAATAAGTACTTATTTTGATAAAGGGACCGGATTCAGAGTTTTAGAATCAGTTCCTGCTGAGCTGATTCTTTCAGAGACTCAGAACCACCCCTCAAAATTGCTTTATTCACTTCACGTGATTGAAAACTAATTTAAATCCCGAAATTATTTTTATAGCCCGTTTTTGCGTTCGTGGCGACGTGCCGATAGGGAGCGGCGAACCGCGCTAGCCATTTCAATATAAATATTGATAAGCAAGCTGGTTATGGGAAAGCTTACCTACCTATGTGCTAGCTAGAGATTCGTTTTTAAACCCTAAACATGTTTGTCTGTATTACTCTGTATGTCGCCTGTGTGGTATACCGTAGCTCCGCTCTAAAACAAGTGAAAAGATTTCGATTGTTCGATTTTTTGTTTGAAATGCGACTTGAAATGGTGTTAAACATCATGAGGAACCCGAATGTTCAAGTATTGAAATGTTCGAGAAACGTCATCCACCTGCAGCCTGCACTGGCCAGCGTCGTCGATTATGGCCTACACTCACTCCATGTGAGAGAAGCCCGCAGTAGAAGGTCTCAGCAGTGCAGTCTGGACTCTCCTGTAAACAAATAACTGCAATCATCATCTTCTTTGCCTTTTCCCGTTTTGTTATTGGAGTCGGCTCCTAATCTAATCTGTAGCAGTGAGCTACCATCTGACTTCACAACCCATAAGGAACCAGTTACAGGGATGGTTAGACTGTCAGATTCTATCAGGTGTCTGACTACCCGTAACGATTGCCATAAGATGTTCTTATTACAACCGGGACCGAAAGCTTAACGTGCTCTCCGAGGCACGGAACGATAGCATCGAAAACTGCACATAGCTTAATATATAAGTCATTGGTGTAGGGCCGATGAACGAACCGTAACGAACGGGCACCGTAAGGTAAGGTAAGGTAAGGTTGCGAAGAGCACTATGCTACCGCTTGGCCACCATCGCTCTGTATGAAACATAAAAACCAAAAAAAATATATATATACGTCATCACTTACCATCAGGTGAGATAGTGGTCAAATGCTGTGCCTATAAATTGTAAAAAAATATATATATATATATATATATATATAAGTAAACAAATAACTGCAATGGTCAAAGAAAATGTGGCAGTGAAACTGCTACACATCTACATGGAGCGGTCACCCGCGTCACTCCATAACCAAACAAGCGTTCCATCACGATTTTCAATCATATTCCATCAAACGAGCCGAAAGAAATCAGAGTCAATATTTCCGGATGACGGACCCTGTATTAATCCCCGTTTAAATCAGTCCGGAACTCCGGAACGTAGGTAAATATTGGAAGAACGTTACAAATTCGGCGGGTAAATTGTATTTTTGGTCGCGTTACTTCTGATTCTGGGGAATTTTCTTTTGATATATAGGTATTGCCAGAAGCATTTCGATATAAACAAGTAAGTAGGTATTATATTATATTTTTTTGTAGAAAGAATGAACAAGCAGAAAGCTGCTTTGTAAGAAACTATCCAACTTATGTTAATCTGCTCAGACCTATCATGCATTATATAAGAAGGTGTAACCGCAGGTGTACCTAGATCCCTAACTACACCTACTGACAGTTAGGATACACTCCTGTGACCTTAAAATTAAATTGCTGTATTACGTAGAAAAATGTTCAACAGCCTGAAGACGTCCACTGCTGAACATAGGCCTCCCTCAGAGAGCGCCACTTTGAGTGGCAGCTCACCTCCTGCATTCATCGGCTCCCGGGGCTTTCACCAAAATGGTCGGTCCACCTAGTGGGCAAAATGTTTATCGTTTGTGTTTTTTTTTGTAAATAGAATAAGGTTTCATTTAGGGTTCCTATTTTATTCTGATTTCTTTGTTGACTTTGCGACGCGTGTGACAGCTATGTCCTCGACGTGTTTGGATCATGTATACTGTAACACGGTGCCGGGCACTGTGGTGACAAGCCCAGTGGACACTCACCTGAGCGATCACCGAGCGGTGCGCGCGGTGGTTACCTACCGCCAGCGGCAGCCGCCGCCGCGCACTCGACTTTTCAGACATTTTTCTGAATTGAGCCGTTCAAACTTTAATGCAGCTGTACTGAGCGTAGACTGGGAAGAGATATTTACTAAACACTTAAATTCGATAGAAACCTTAGCTGCTACAATCATAAATATAATATCTAACAAGTTTCAAATTTGCTTCCCGCTAAAGCGTAGGAACGTCAGGAGACATACTTGGGTGAGCGATGAGGTCCTAAATCAAAAACTGTTGCTTTTTAATTGCTTAGAACTTGAAGGAAAATTTCCAAATAATGACCAATTGAAATCATTCACTGCCGAATTGATTTCTATTTACGAGAACTCGATAAAAATTAACAAAACTGGCTTTTATACGAGGTTAATAGAAAAAAGTTCTAATAAACACAAAGCGGTGTGGGGAGTGGTTAATACGGAAAGGGGTGTCAGTAACCGCACCCCTGTCAGCTTTACCGACGTCGCTAAAAACGAGCAAGGTAACAAATTCGAGTCAAAAAAAGCGGTGGCTAACGCGATGAATGCAAGATTCGTTGGCGCTGCAGCAGCATGCGGAGCTCCGCAAGCTAACCTGCCATTAGTAAGCGCCGCGCTTGTCATCGCGCGGGCCCCCGCAGACCGCAGCTTGAGACTCACCAAGTTTACACCAGACGAAGTGTGTTGTATTATTAAGTCACGCATACCACGAAAACCGACCAAAGATATATACGGCATATCGATGGAGGTTATCCAGTTCGCTCTTACCACACTAGCTCCATGCTTTGCCGTTCTCTTTAACCGATGCATAACTGCCGGAGTCTACCCAGTTGCGATGAAGTTGAGTAAAATATCTCCCTTATATAAAGGGAAAGGAAAGCGCGAGGATATTGACGGATACAGACCTGTCTCAATAATCCCTGCGGTGGCCAAGGTTTTCGAAAATGGTTTGAGCACACGTTTAACTGACTACCTAGTGTCCACCGGGGCGCTGTCCAAGCGGCAATATGCATACCGGGCGGGCTGCTCGACTACTTCCCTTACGCGTGAGGTCATTAAGCGCGTACTGGAGGCATGCGAGACCAAGCAGCAAGTCGGCATCCTGTGCTGTGATCTGTCAAAGGCCTTCGACGTCGCAGACCACGGTGTTCTGGCTGCCAAAATGGAGCACTACGGGATAAGAGGACCCGCCCATGCATTGCTGTCAGACCTGTTACGAAACAGAGCTCAGGTGGTGGTCGGTGACGGAGGTGATACTAAATCGGATCCTTTATCTGCCGCAATGGGTGTAGCTCAGGGATCATCTGTCTCCAATATCCTCTTTTCCTTATTACTAAATGATTTACCAAGCTTCATCGCATCTGGTGAGATATTTATGTATGCGGACGATGTTGCGGCCATAGTAACGGCGCGCACCCCTGATGAGTTGGAACAGCGGCTGAACAAAACTGCAAGTGAGCTTGCTCAGTGGTTCAAACAAAACGGTCTCATACTTAATATGAAGAAGACACATTTTCTTCAATTTTCCATATCGGGACGACCACTGAGAAGACTCCAAGTTCGAATAGACGGAGAGGTGATTAACCAAGTGGACTCTACTACGTTCCTCGGCTTTGAAATGGACCGTGGGCTAACGTGGGCTTCGCACATTGATAAGCTGTGCGCGAAGTTAGGTAGCGCCTGTTACGCCTTGAGTCGACTATCTCGGGTGGTAAACGCTGATGTTGTCCGCATCTGCTATTTCGCTACCGTGCACTCTGTCCTGCAATACGGCACCGAGCTCTGGGGGCGCGGTGCTGATAGATTGCGCGCCTTCCGAATGCAGAAAAGGGCTGTAAGGGCGATTGCACGGGTATCGCGTACAACGTCAGTGAAGCCATTTTTTCAGTCACTCAAAATACTTACCCTGTCTTCCCTTGTTATATTCCAAGTTGCTGTCTACGTAAGACAAAACTTGCATATGTTTAAGAAGCGAGGGGACAGGCATTGTTACAACACCCGCGGCGCGCACAAGCTTGCCACAGTGTCGAGGAGGCTAGCGCGCTCAGACAAGCTGACACACGTGATGGGGCCGACAGTTTATAACCACTTACCGGATCTGATCACAAATGTTAACAGCCTCAATTTATTTAAAATAAAACTGAAACACTGGCTCATCGAGAAGGCGTTTTACACGTTTGATGAATTTTTAATGTAAGTAAATATTACTTAGATACCTATTTAATGATTTTTATTTGTATGTTTTTAATGAATTTTTATTTGTATGATATTATTTTGAATTAAGGTATTATTATTATGAATATTTAATGTGCACTCTAAATTTGCAATGTGACGTATAATTTTTACAGAATTATTAATAAAATGTTTATCTGTTTTATCTGTTTATCTATTCGACCGCTATTTCTTAAAATAGCCCTAGTGTGATCACTGTGTAAAGAGGTGTATATAGTTTCCAAACTGGTAGGGTATTGGGTACCCTTTTTACGGAATCATGTTTGCAATGCTTGAAGAATCAATTGTAGTGTTAACGCGAAGTCTCCGAAGATTTGAACGGAGTGAAGTGAACGAAAATCACAAAGAAGGCTAACCAACACATGGTATTAAATAATTAGTCTAAAAGGAAGAAAAATGTTAGCACGTAGAGTATGTGTATTGCCTGTGTGGTAGTAGCTCCGCTCTAAAACAAATGAAAAGATTTTGATTGATTCTTTTGTTTGAAATGCGACTTGATTAAATAGTGTTAAACATCATGAGGAACCCGAATGTTTAAGTATTGAAAAGTTCGAGGAACGTCATCCTTCTGCAGCCTGCACTGGCCAGCGTCGTCGATTATGGCCACTCACTCCATGTGACAGAAGACCCACAGAAGGTCTCAGTAGTGCAGTCTGTACTCTGCTATAAACAAATAACTGCAATAATATGAGGATAGGTAACCTACATATTAGCTCTACACGTCAAACTTTCAAATGAGTAACGTTTTTATCGACTGCAAAAAAGATTGTCTTTGTACTTATCAGAGATCGCAACCCACCATCAACCAAACATCCCGTCAGCCAATATAGCTTCTGCAACCATTAACGAAATCTGTCCAAACATCATTAAAGACCTCTTAAAGACGCCGTATTAATATTTGCTTTCCGCGAATTCCTCGATAAATCATAATGAAGTGCTTCCATTATATATTTGTCAACGTTTATCCTGAGTTGGCCTGAAGGATGGCCAGCTATTAGGGGGACTCCATCTTGGGCCATTCAGGGCAGCGTTCTTGGGCCTATTTGTCGTCGAAGTCGTTGATTAATGGGAATGTCTCGGCCACTGGAATTAACCAGTGGCATCGGATGGCGCCTGCGGTGTGTTGGTATGAGGAATTGAGAAACATACGGGTTGTAGTTTTGTGACAGTATAGCCCCAGTCCCAAGAAGAGGACCTACACCCTGTCTCTTCCGTGGGCGCCATAAGAGCCGGCTAAGGGAATATGTAGTGACACACGTTGTTTACTTTATTGCCGACGCCAGCGCCGACCTATAGGTACTATCAGAGTTTGAATTGGTGTATTATCCCGAAAGGGGCTAAATCTACTCCCCAAGGTAGACAATGTTTCTTCTACGACTTTTCTAAATTAATAGTTTTTCATTGAAGAAATGCCATGTAAAGTTTACGTTCGAAGATAGCCCTAGCACAGCTGGGTGGTTGAACTTCGTCCTTGACCGAATGCACTTAGATAAGTTTAACGACCTGTATTTTGAAATGAATTTATAGTATCTTGTTAACTCTCGTAGCGATCGCATGTGCAATTTTGTGAGTGGATTTATTTTTTAGTATGGAGGTTTGGAAACACAGTTTCAAGTAAGGCTCTCACATCTTGTGGGCTATCATGGTCCCAGTTCCCCCCTTTCGGGATAACATACCAATTCAAACTCACCTTGTATAAAGGGTGCGAGATTATATAATTAAGTTAGTCACGAGGTTAGTCGCAAGTTAGTCGGAGTTCTAAGACAGTCGTCAAGCAGGCATAGTTGCAAGAAGTTGAATCCGTGTTCCTCCGTAGCCTTAGACGTGTGTCCCTACAAATCCATGGATCTAGAGAATGGGCAGCAGCATTCTCCTCGGAACATTAAAATCTTTTGCGATCACCAAGCCGCTGCTAAGCGTGTTTCTAGTAGAGTTGTTGAGATACCTACTGTTAGGAAAGTTATAGTTTGGGCTCCAAACCACATGAATTGCAATAATGCAGTAAACATTTAAAAATATATACAACCGAATTGAGAACCTCTTTTATTTAAGATCGGTTGTTATATAAAATAATAATAAAACGTTGTTTTTTAATTCGAAACGATGAATGGACACAAAATAGGGTTAAAAACGTCTTTGTTGTATTTTTAGTCATCATCATCATTAACAGCCTGAAGACGTCCACTGCTGAACATAGGCCTCCCCCAGAGCACGCCACCTTGAGCGGCTGCTCGCCTCCTGCATCCATCGGCTCCCCGCGGCTTTCACCAGGTCGTCGGTCCACCGAGTGGGGGGCCGGCCTACGCTGCGTCTTCCGGTTCGTGGTCGCCACTCGAGAACCTTTCTTCCCCATCGGTTGTCAGTTCTACGAGCGATGTGGCCTGCCCATTGCCACTTCAACTTACTAACTCTAAGAGCTATATCGGTCACTTTAGTTCTCCTGCGGATCTCCTCGTTCCGGAGCTTATCTCGCAGGGAAACACCGAGCATAGCTCGCTCCATAGCTCGCTGCGTGACTTTGAGCTTACTAATGAGGCCAACAGTAAGAGACCATGTCTCAGTTCCATAAGTCATCACTGGCAACACACACTGATTGAAAACTTTCGTTTTCAGGCTCTGCGGTATTTTGGACGAAAAGATAAGACGAAGCTTCCCGAACGCTGCCCAGCCGAGTTGGATTCTTCGCGCCACCTCTTTGTCGAAGTTGGACCTACCTAATTGGACAATCTGTCCTAGGTAGACATACTTGTCGACAACTTCGAGAGTATCGTTCCCAACAATTACCGGTATAGGTGGAACATGAGCATTAGACATGATCTTGGTCTTGTCCATATTCATCTTAAGACCAACCTGCTGGGAGACTCTACTGAGGTCATTGAGCATGGTGCTAAGGTCCTCGAGCGATTCCGCCATTATGACTATATCATCGGCAAAACGAAGGTTAGTGATGTACTCGCCATTTATGTTGATGCCAGATCTTTTCCACTCCAAGAGCTTGAAAACATCCTCCAATGCGTTTGTGAACAGTTTCGGAGAAATAACGTCTCCCTGTCTCACGCCTCTTTGCAATGGAATTTGTTCCGTACTCTGGTCCTGTAGTCGGACTGACATAGTGGCCTTACTGTACAAACACTTCAAAACTTCGATATACCTATAGTCAATTTGGCATCGCTGCAAGGACTGCAGCACCGCCCAAGTCTCGATTGAATCGAAGGCTTTCTCATAGTCCACAAACGCTAGGCATAACGGCCGATTATACTCTTCGGTCTTCTGTGTAATCTGGCGCAGCGTATGGATGTGGTCTATGGTGCTAAAGCCTTTTCGGAAACCGGCTTGTTCGGGAGGCTGGAATTCATCAAACCTGCGTGCGAGACGATTCGTAATGACTCTCGAAAACCGCTTATACACATGACTCAAGAGCGAGATGGGCCTATCTTCTGTTTATGTTCTTCAATAAGGTGTTATCGCCTTTTTTGAAGAAGAGCACCACCACGCTCTTGTGCCATGCCTCTGGCGTTGTACCTTCAATGATGACAGAATTAAATAACTTCTGGAGGACTAAAAGTACCGGTCTACCACCCGCTCTCAGAAGTTCGGTCGTAATTCCATCTTCACCTGGTGCCTTGTTGTTTTTAAGCTGTTTGAGGGCCATTCTAATCTCGTACAGGCTGACGTCCGGGATATCTTCGGTATAGTGTCGGACTAACTTGGCTCTGATGTCCTGAGCTGTGTTAGTAGCGGGCTTACGTGTCGAGGTGTATAACTGTCCATAGAAGTTCTCGATCTCTCTCAGAATCTCAGGCTTGGATGAAATGACGCTACCATTTTCGGTCTTCAGTTTTGTCATTTGGTGTTGCCCAATAGACGAATCCTTTGCGAACACTAGAGCCTTGGTTCGCTCAATTGCGGCCTCAATACGTGAAGTACTAAGAGCACGCAAGTCGTGTCGCAAGGAACTCCAGATTCGTCTATTGAGTTCACCGTAGGCTGACATATCAACTGAAGACTGCAGCTTCATTTCGCTCCGATCGGCCATTAGCTCAAGAGTTTTTTCTGAGAGCTTTTGAGTCTTCTTTCGGCGTTGGGTCTTAAAGAATTTCGATCCAACAGCTTGGACAGTTTCCACCAACCCGTCGTTTAGCTCGTCCACTGTGTTACAGTCGGCTAGGCACTGGAAGCGATTTTGGAGTTCCAGCTGAAAGCCTTCGGGGTTTTGGATTTGGACAGGATTTGGACGGAGCGTAGACTTCACCAGACATGACCTTTCGAGCTTAACATTGATATTCAATGTGCCTCTAACAATACGGTGATCGCTACCGGTTTTCACCTTGCTGATCACAGAGACATCATCGAATATGTGCTTCTTGGTCGTCATGATAAAGTCTATCTCATTTTTAGTGGAACCGTCGGGACTTATCCACGTCCACTTCCTGGATGGCCGCTTCTCGTAGAAGGAGTTCATCATAAAGAGTTCCTCCTTCTCCATGAAGTCAGCCAGCCTCTGTCCTCGAGGGTTCCGCTGCCCGTATCCAAATGGCCCCACTCTCAGCTCATCGCTATTCCTTGTGCCCAACTTCGCATTGAAGTCTCCCATCACAACGGTGAAGTATGTTTCGGAAGTATGCATGGCTTCGGATATGTCCTCATACATAGCTTCTACTTCATCGTCTGAGTGTGCCGACGTCGGCGCGTATACCTGTATAACCTTCAACGAATACCGTTTGGTTATTCGGAGTACCAGGTACGCTACCCTGGCCGACACACTGTCGACTTTGACCACGTTGTTGACGAGAGACTTGCGGACGAGAAACCCGACACCCCCTTGGGAGAGTTGGTCTCCCTCCCGGTAGAAGAATAAGTTACCGGAATTTAGGATTATCGTGTCCTGTCCCTGTCTTCGGACTTCTGACAATCCCATTACATCCCAGCGTAACTTACCCATCTCCGCCTCTAGCTCGACCATCCTTTCGTCAGCCTTCAGTGTGCGCACGTTATGTGTTGCCAGGGCCAGGGGTCGTCGTTGGGGTTGGTAGCCGGGCGTCTGCCGGGGATTCTTCGCACCCCTTGCCCTGCCGTTACCGTGGCCGCTACCGTAGCCACGGGATAGCAAAGCTGCCGGGGACTGGGGGCCGTTTTTATTTGTGCTTGTCATTAGGGGGGGGGGGGGGGGGGGGGGGGGGGTTTGCCATAATCACCACGCTTGGCAGGCGGCTTGGTGATCGCAGTAGGTGAAGATTGATTATCACCAAGACCGAGGGGAACGCTGCGACCCATTCCCTGGATATTCCCTTAGCCGCCTTCTGCGGCACCCACGGGAAGAGATGGGGTGGTCCTATTCGTAACCGGGACCACACGGCATCACGGTATTTTTAGTATCCTCACGCAAAACCTTCCCCTATTTTCCACGTTTACATGCGAAAATAATATTTACCATCCCACCGTCATCCGAACCATACTGCACCCTACCACCCTCAACTTACCAGCCACTTTTCCCTGCCCCCCAGAACATTATACATGTCGCCCATTATGAATGGTTATTGATGCGTTTTTTTATCGATGTTATGTAGCAGTACTTTATCTATTAGACTACGTATGTAGAGGCTTTTAACGTTGATTTGTTGTAATACAAGGTTATTTACTGCGACCAGGAACCAGAAAATACTTTATTGCTGTCTTGCTTTATTGCCTGTGACGTCGATAAAGGTAGCATGTCAAGTACAGAGATGTATTGGTTTTTCGAACTACCCTCTTCTTAAAAGCATAATTTTTGGAAGTTCTTGTGAAAAGCGATTAATTAGTACTTAGTAGGTATTTTAGGAATGTGCTATTGTTTATTTAGATGAAATCTACTAAAAGAGATAATCCTATCACCAGCTGGGTTAGCACGGACTGTGGACAAAATTGTCTTTTCCCGTTTTACGTCACTTTCTTCATACTTGCTTGGAGTAAAACAGGGGAAAGACAGTTTTGTCTACCGGCCATGCTAGCCCTACTGGTAGGTACCTACTTACATATTATATCATAAATAATACAAAAGCACAGAAGTCTTAACAGGATCTACAGATAACGGACTCAGAATAAATAATAGATAATAAGACATTTATAGGTATCACACCATTGATTAACAGCCGGAAGACGTCCACTGCTGAGCACAGGCTTCCCCCATAAAACGCCACTTTGGGCGATTATCATAGTAGAAGGTTAGCCGTAATCTCCACGCTTGACTGATTTTAAAAGATTAGTGCTACCTAGTAAGAGATTTAGTAAAGAGGTTAATTAAATTCCCTTAGGCTCAATTCAGACAGAGCAGCAAAATGCTCGAGCAGTTTTGAAGTGCTATATGAATATCAACCTTAATCTATTTAGACAAAGCTGAAAATAGTATGCAACATTAAAATAGGTAAGATTTTAATGTTGCATAGTTTTCAGCTTTGTCTAAATGGAATAAGGTTTATATTCCAATAGCGCTTAAAAACTGCTCGAGCATTTTGCTGCTCTATGTGAATTGACCCTTACAATGTTATGTGAACTAAAAAAAATTGTTACCTATAACTTACTTAGATTAAAACTTTTTTATATCTGGCTAATTTTATGAAATAATACCAACTTTGTTCGTTTCCATATACAAAAAATAACAACGGTACATAAACGTACCTAACTTATATTAGTAAAAATAACCTACACCCGATTTTAGTTAAATAAAAAAAAACTATTCCTTATTCGCATTCATTTATTTTTGGTCCAGTAAAAACACAATTATTTACAGAGATCTCTACTGTATTGATAGATAGGTAAGGTTAGGATAGATAAGGTTATACAAAGTAATTTAGAATTTTCTTACAAAATAGTAGCCCCTTAAAACGTACGATGTAGTATAGAATTGTAAGACACTAACAAACATATCCAATTATTTTAAAATATACCTTACTCCTTAGATAATAAATACACTTTTATAACAAAGGCAGACCACTTCATTTTATCACAAACGCAAGCAGTGGATGAGCATTAAGAAAACAGTTTTTTTTAATTAACTACAAAATGATATAAATTGTACTTTATTTACAATGGTAACAGTTGCATTGTGTATGTAACAGCGTTAAACAGGGCTTTTGTTTGGATCATGTAACAAGCGGAGAGCGGGAGATGATCTTACATAGTTATTTCGGAAAAATAAAAGTTAATAATTGAATTTTAATCGAAACTATTCTGAGAATTCATAAAATTAATAATCTTTAAAAAGCTTTAAGTATACGAAAATAGATCTATTAAAATTATGTTTAACCACTGAAATGTCATAAGAGCTACATAATAATGTTACTATGAATGAAAATTTTGCACTCACCATCTGTTCAATCATATTACGCTATTGAAAACGAACTTACAAAAACGCGAACCACATTCTGTCCGAAAAACTTAGACATAATATTAAAAAAAAATGAAATTATTTATATGACCTTTTCCCGCTGCCGCTTATTACAAAGCCCAAACACAGTCCCAGCAAATAATATCAGCATTAAAAAATAACGTATACAGGTGCTGCGCGTATTCTTATGTATTGTGATATTTTTTTCTAAATAGGTATCTATAAAAATAATGATATACCTGATACACATTCTCAAGTGAATTGGTGTCTTTCAATAGATACTTTCAATAAGCTACCCACTATTTTTACATAACTTTACAGTATGTATATAACATTATTACAACTATTAATTACATGTAAGTTGTGTGCGATGGAAATAAAATCAATATTAAAATGAATTCAGTGTTTCCGAAAATTCCATTGAATATTGCTCTAGAGTCGAAATGACACATAATATATCACCATACTTGACGTTTAATAGGGTATTTAACTACTACTAAAAATGAAAACGTAAATATTATTTTCTTAAAATAGGTTTACAAATAATGTAAGTAGGTTTTAAATAATTGGAAAATAAAGTAAAATCGGTTAATAAATCACGGAGTAATACGCTTTTAAAGTTTCTTGAGGGGGAATCGCCTGTCCCTTTCGCGCAAAACGGAGAGTGTGGCGCTGTGACGTCACATACAGGATGATTGTATGTAGATCTACCACAGCTTAGTAATGATATACTATGCAAAAATAATTTCTGACGTCACTTTATTTATTTGTGCAATAAAATTATAACAGTCAAATACCCTATTGAATGATACCCCAATATAATGTTACGTTATCTGTGCACAGGCTGTTTAAATTAAGTCCACTGAGAACTATAATATATTTGTCTTTTTGTCTAATAAAATCACTTCAAAACATTCAAAACACTTGAATAACGGTATATGTTGTCTATCTTCAAATACAAGCCATAATAACACAAGTAAATATTTTATATCATACAATAAGTCCCATAGCAAGATTCGTCTGCCTGGTGCCTGTTGTCACCATGGGATGATATGCGTATATTGGAAGATGATCCATCAGACTCCCATAGGCCTGGAGTCTCGATAATCTAGGAAGAAAAATAATAACAATGAAACAAATAAATAGACCATTTGAGTATGTACCTACTATAGTGACCCTACCAATATGGTCCACTGTGATTGGCTGACGCATATACCACCGTTATTGGTCAATAAGACAGTAACACATGTTTTATTAAATACAAAAAATATGGGGTTGTGTCTCCATGTGTTGTGTTTCCACCTCAGAATTTTGTTTGAGCACCATTAACACATTCTATTGAAATTAACCTGCAGTAAAAACAATAACTTATAATAATTATGAAGATAGATAAAAGATTAACATTTTTTATAGATGCAGTATTTATTTATCCAGTCACTGGGCACCACCCATAAAGCACTTGCTTTAGTTTTAGTTACATATTTAGTAATCTGTGGTAAAACAGTGTATTAGGTTAAGTTTTTTGCAAATAAAATTTATTCATTCATTATTTAAGCGTTTCAAAATCAGTGGCCACAGAAAAGAGGCCAGTGCACTTAGCCATTCTAATATAAGTCAGGGGCTATCATGTGTGGACTCACCTTTTGTGTCAGTTCTTCAAAAGCTAAATTGATGCCTTCCTGTGTTTTTGCACTGCTCTCAATGAATAGCATTCTGTGTTTTTGAGCGAATGCCTGACCTTTTTCTCTAGGGACTGCTCTGGACTGTATGAAAAAAAAAAATTACGATTTTCAAAATACCCAATTTGATATAAATATTTTTGTGTTACATATACATCCTTATTAATAAACACGTTGTGGCTTTTGATTAGTTAGACAATCTTTTGTCTTTTTTGATTGCTTTCAATATTCAAATGTCAAAAAAGGACAAAAGCTGAAGTCACTAATATAAAACTACTAAGCGTTTATTAATAAGGCTGGTATAAATATTGAACATAATTATGTAGGTATGGTTATTATACAGATTACGGGGTGAATTGTTCACCTGGGTATGTATGATCAAATTCAAAAGTATGGGAAATAGCAGAAAATCTTATGAATTAATACAAAATTGGTATTATAAAAATTATACAGTTTTAATGAAAATCGGCTACAACACTTCTTTGAGCACTTTTTGCGATTGCCCATACTGTTGGAATTAGTCACTCACTCTGATATACCTTTTCACTCTTTACTTCAATGGCTGAGTATTAGTTAGCACTTGAATATAATGATAATAATATAATATTTGTGTGAACATTTTATAAGAAGAAAGCCTATGTTCAGTAGAGTAACACACACACTTCAGGCTGATGATGATGATGATGATGAATCAGTAAAAACCTCACCTGATCAATTTTGTTTCCAACAATTAAACAGACTATGTTCTTTTTGGTAGTGTACACTTGTAGTTCTTCCACCCATTCCTTTAACTTGTCCAATGTCTTTGGATCTGACACATCATACACTAATATGGCACCGTGAGCATCTCTGTAAGAAAACAATAATCTATACTTATAATAAAACTGTAACAGGTCCACTTCTGTACATTGTAGATATTTTGACTTTTTTTGTAGGGGCTCATATTATCAATGCTGAAGCCAAAACTATTTTTTTTTTCATTTTTGTCTGTCTGTGTTTATCTTGGTTGAGCCTCACGCCGAAACTACTGAATGGATTCAAATGAAACTTGGCATGATTTGAGTTCATATTACAAGGTTATAGGATACTTTTCATCCCAAAATGCAACATGGTTCCCTCAGGTGAGGGGATGAAAGTAAAAATATGTACTTAATTTGAATTTATTAACAGATAAGCTGATTTAATTCATTATTTTTTGTCAGAAAGGAGGTACTTTAACTGTTGTCCTGTAAATGACCTGGACCTGTGACCTGGTGAGAACTGCTAGGAGCCGATGGATGCAGGAGGCAAGCAGCCACTCAAAGTGGTGCTCTTTGAGGGAGGCCTATGTTCAGCAGTGGATGTGTTCAGGCTGTTGATGCTGAACTTATTTAAAATATCTCCGACTTTTTAATTTCCTCTTTATCCGCCATACTTCAAGTGAAGTAGCTTTAGATAACGCTTTAGAGAAATTTAACTTACCTGTAAAAACTAGAAGTCAATGTCCTATACCGCTCCTGTCCAGCTGTGTCCCATATACCGAGTTTGACTTTCATTCCATTGACAACCATCTCCTTATTGTTGTAATCAACACCAATGGTAGCGGGGAACTGCGGCTTGTAGTCTCCTTTTGTGAAAGCTAGGATTATGCTACAAATAATTAAAGAGTTATATTTACTGCAACCTGAACATTGCTGGCCATTCACCATATTGAATATGAAATCAGGACACATGTTCAATCTGTATTTTTTTTTAAAGATAGCATTGACTTTTATTTATTGAAACATTTTATCCAAGGAATGTTGGATGCACAACACCCACATCTTTTGATTGTTAATCTAATCTACTGTTATGCAAAAAGGCAGCATTCAACTGGCTAAAGCTGTATCTTCACTGAATTTAAATTTCATTCTGGAAACTATTAGCACAATTATAACTGTCAATAAATTAAAGACGTTTTGTTGAGTTCTGATTTTTATTTTATTTTTGTAGCTATAACTGATGAGAATAGTTCCAATCAGCAGTGTGAGGATAAACCCTTGTACCTATTCTTACAGATTCAAACTCTTATCTGTGCTATGCACCTACTTACATATTTTAAAATTGTACCACACCACTAAATTAGAACCAGGAAAGGAGCTGTGGCATTCACTGTGGTATACATGTCTACATTACTGGTGGTAGATACCTATTTAATTTACCAATAGTTGGATAAACTCATGTGTACATAGAACAGACAAGTAGGAATATAATGTCAAGGTTAGGTACCTATTTTCATTGTTTTCAACTCCAAGTTTCTAACTCAACAATGTTGATTAGACCCTAAATTTTAAAGCATTGAGACTCTTGTATCGGAATATATTTCACAGCTATTAGTAAAATAAGCGTGACTCAGTGATAACGCAATTATGTCGCGTACATACGCAAGTGATACAAGTTCGAGGCTGTGTTTATTCACTAATGCTGACCATGATGAGACTTACCTAGATTTCCCAACGCCGCTCTCTCCAATGACCAGGATCTTTAATTTAGCAACACAATCCATTATAATGAGGTAAAATGATCTAAATAATGGGTTTTGATACTGAGAAAACCTCAAAGGTGACGCAAATATGAAAAGATTTGATTTTATATCCACGGAATCACTTGAACTTTACGTGAATGCTGTTCTACACTCAAAATAGCACTAATTATATTGAATTCCTTTTATCTAACACAAAATAAACAGTTTTTCATGAGACAAAGAAAAGAATACGAATAATACGAATAATACGATATAATATACTTCCTTGGTCTGAGGATCTATCAAACCAAAACAATATGTTTTGACAATTGACAATTACAACATGGTAGCTTGACACTGACAGTGAGACCGAGACGAGAGTGATTTTTTTCTTTATTTTTTGGCTCCACTCATAGTGTATTTAGCCAGTGTCAAGTATTGTTATTTTCATCATGTTACATTATAGAATGTTATTTTATTATTATTTAGAATAGTCCAGTTAAAGCCATGCCGTAGTAAAGTGGTGGCAATTTTAATATAAGATTATACGGAATTATGGAAGCAACATGAAAAACCATGTTTCACCACAATGTAAATATCACTTACCCACACTCATGTCTGTAATTCAGCACATATGGTAAAAAGTTCCACTAGCGCGTACTAGTGCAAATTTAAATTTTCTTGCGTTCTTTTACCAATAATAGCTTAACTACTCAACGTGATTACATGAAAACTAATTTTGCGCAAATAAATAGAATGTATCAATAAATTACAATTAAAAGTATCACCTACATATCATTGGTGTAGCGACAAATGGCAATAGACTGAAAAACTAAGACGAAATGTGTGTATTGCCATTTGTTGCTAAACCAATGATATCTAAGTAGGAGGTACTTTTAACCGTAATTTGTTGATACATTCTATTTCTTTACGTTAAATCAGTTTTAATGCAATCACGTTATTGGCAAAAGAACGCAAGAAAATTTGAAATTGCTGCGCTATTGAAACGTTCCACCTCAATGCGTCAAACACCACCAATTTTTTACAATATGTTATGTTACATTTTTTTGGACGGTGTGATGCTTCAGGTTACGTGCGCAGTGCGCAGTGTCACGCGAAACTTTAATTTCGAGGTTCGAATGATACTGCAATCTGTTATAGGTGGCCGTGTCACTTAACACCAGGCGAACGACTAGCTCATCACGTCATTAGTTTACATTAAAAAAAAATGCAGCCACATGAACTTTTCCGCGTTCCTGTCAAAACTCGAGACGTGACGTGAGTGAAGTGAAACATCACAGACCTTGTGAAACATTGGTATTAGAGTCTGATAAAATAATTTTTGATAATATCGACAACTTACCTATTTAAAAAGACAAGCACACAATTATGCACCATCATGCAATACCTTGTAAAATAAGTAGGTAGCTACATATAATTCGCCCTATTTACAATAATTATACTGTCTTGCTACTTACAAAAGTATATTATGCTTATCTCCATCATTCTCATTTCCATTAGGTGATCAAAAAGGTAGATGTAGGTAGGTACCTATACACTACCTAGCGCCTAAGTTTAGATACTTAGGCACCTAATAATGATTATTATGAAGGTAAGTATACCAACTAAGACCAACACGTTTAACTGAAAACTTGACCTACCTATCTTCTATTATATGAAAGGCTTTGTCCTGACTGACCGACAGACAATGCACAGCCCAAACCACTGGACGTA
Organism: Ennomos quercinarius; assembly: GCA_910589525.2. Lineage (NCBI taxonomy): Eukaryota > Metazoa > Arthropoda > Insecta > Lepidoptera > Geometridae > Ennomos > Ennomos quercinarius. Next base: position 2,115,791 of record OU342496.1, read on the forward strand.
TAGACTTTAAATTTGGAGGGTAGCTTCCTTTTATAACGTAAGCGCGTTCTAAGAAAGGATTTTTGTAAATTCAACCCTTAAGTGGGTGAAAAGGGTAAAAACAGGTTGTATGAAAAACCTACATTTCGTGACGTATCGTTCTGAAACTTAACACATACAAACAAGTATAAAAATAAAAGAAACAATATCTTTTAGTTATTCGAAATTCAACACATAAGGGGGTTACAAAAATTGGTAAAATTTGTATGGAAATTTAAAAAAAAATTACTGTATCTGTACTGAAATTAAGAATGTGTATAAATACAAAATAATAAAATACGGGTCACGGCGTGTTTTGAATTTCATCCCTTAAAAGGGTAAAAAATACAGGACAAAGTCCCATCGTAAGACGCTCGCACAGCCTAAGCCGCTGAAACTAAAATCATGAAATTTAGAAGATACATTGATTTGACATAGTGTAGGGGTGCACTAAAAGGGCAGTTTTATCCCGGGAAAATAAACGGTTCCTGAGGGACAGTCCACGCGGGCGAAGCCGCGGGCGAAAGCTAGTCTATAATAAACGTTTTCTATTAAGTAGGTAAAGGTACCGACATAACTTAGATCTAGAATCTAAACACGTCGCCAAGGCGTCAATTGGGTTGCGCCGGTAGGGCCCATTCAACTCGAGTATTTAGGTCTCCGAGTCAATGCAGTGAGGGGACAAAACGTTCCTTTATTTCATTAGAATGCATTCATAGAACGAGGCATTGTAGCACTGGTATAGAGGCAAGTGAACTGGTGTAACCGCTCTTCTAGCGGTTCACTGAAAGAAAATGTAGGTAAGTGAGTAAGTATTCGTTTAATTTATTTATTTACCGAGTAGTTATTATCATCTATTGCAACTTGCTTTTTGTAAGTAGTTATTGCATAAGATAAGTAGAGGTACCTAACGTTTGAATAAACGCACAAAAAGTCCTTTGTGAGCCATTCTGCGCCTAATAGGTCGGTATAATAAACCTAAGGTACCTACTTGGGCAGAAATGAGCGGATGGGGGGTTGCCACTGTGTTGCCTAGGTAATAACTATTGTGGATTTCATGGGAATTGGCTTTTATACGCATAAGCCCCTTTAGGACTACTTATTAATTAATTATTTACCGTTGGCTTCGTTTGAAGTGCCCCTTTTATATTTACTAACATTGAAATAGGTAACCAATATGCCCAAGAAATATCTTTCAATATCTCAGGCATAGCTGTTTTCATTGGGACATTACTACTTAAGTACAAGTTACATTCGCTCTCTTTCAATCAATCTTCCATACCAAACAGTTTGAATATAGGACAAACAGGAAGATAGCTCAGCGATTCGCCAGAATGGGAGCAATTGAATGAATGACCAGTTGAATGAAAGAACGAATGGAACGGCTGGCGCGGCGGATCTTGCAGGTAGAGCTATTATTTTGATTGGTACCTACGAACGAATGTTAGGAAGTTCACACGGGATAAAGTAGAAGCTAACTGCTGCTAATGGCGTTTTAGTGGTTTATTAGGTAGGTTATTTCATTTACAGGGAATTTATGCTACTATGCTACATAAACGTTGAATTCATTAATTACGCTACCATTAAATGTCGTTATGCTGGAACTGGAGCGTTATTGCGTTATGGCCACATTGTGGTGTGCTGTGGCCCGGCCCGGCCCTTACGATAGCAGATTTTCGGAATACCAAGTTTTAAAATACCAAGTGATGAAAAATACCAATCACGGAAATCGAGTTGCAAATCTCTTTGTGTGACTCAATAATCTGGCGGCGATCGTGATCGTAATATGCTCTCTTGCTCGCACTCACGGACTTGTAAATGTGTGCGTGCAGGGTGGCAGGCGACGTCCATTACCAGAACGGTTACGCGGTAAGGGTGCTGGTTCGTAAACGATTCAGCACTCAGACAATAACGCTCTAGATAGGTATATTAGGCTTCCTGCACTCCCTAGATAGCATGCACTGCGACGGTGAAAAATGAAGCATAAGCAATGGAATACCTACAACCTACAATTAACTACAACAACAACAACAACAACAAACAACAACAACAACAACAACACACAACAACAACAAACAACAACAACAACACACAATTTTTTTTTTCTGTTTTTTTTATGTGATTGAATGACGTGACGAGCAAGTCGTTCACCTGATGTTAAGTGACACGGCCGCCCATAACAGTTGCAGTGTCACCCGGAACTTTAAAACAATAAAGTTTCGCGTGACACTGCACTGCGTACGTCATCCTGAGACATCACCCAGTCTAGTAATCAGATTACTAGACTGAGTGATCAGATCATAAAGTCTCATTTGCCCAGTAATTTCACTAGCTACAATGCCCTTCAAACCGGAACACAGCAGTGCTTGCACACTACTGCTTGGCGGCAGAATAACTGGCAAAGCGGTGGTACCTACCTAGACGAACTTTGCAGAAAAGTCCTACCACCTAGTAAAACAATTAACTTAATACGGAAGTACCTACCTATAGTAACTTCCTAATTTCTGACTAGCATGCTATAAGCCTATGATCATAAACTCTAGTCGCCCTTCTTTGTTGGGTTCTTTATGTCGATGGGTTAAAAGCCCAATGAAATTACCACCACTGACTTGTTAACTTTAAAGCTTCTAGGTAACCTTGTAACCCTAAACTCACTAATATACGCAAACGTGAATTCGTTGATAGAAGTTACTTCACGCTGGGGCTTTGTTGTACCTACCTAGGTAGGTACCTAACTATGAAGGCCAGTGTAGATAGATACCCTAATCTAAGATGCAGAGTTCTGAATTACTGATAGTAGGTATTATGAGAGTTCCGAAAACTAAAGTTGCGAGTTTCAACTTGAGGCTCAATTCCAAAATACCCCAAAGTATTTCCTGGAGTGATGGGTATAATTTCTAAGATTAGTTGTGCTTTAAGTCAGGAAGTAGGGTGGAATATTCATACCTACCCATCTATGAATTAAAGACCTAACAAATAATAGATACTTGCCCTAAAATTAGCTAACTACTACACCTATGATTTAGGTATAGGGGAGAGGCGACAAAACGACTACGTACGAGACATAAAATCGGTCATAAAAACTTAATTTATTAATATTTATAAACTATTTACATAGTTTTTAAATCCTTGGGTTATTAACTTATTGTAATTACAGACAACAACAGAACAGACAACAGAGATAAATTAACTTACTAAAACTACAAAATTACATTTTTTTTCATAAAACATGATAAAAAACCGGTTTGTCCACCCTAGGCGGGTAAAATGGTATACGTGGTGTGGACAAAATGGCATACCAAATCTATACTGGAAATAAGTGTTTTACTTGCAGAGCTCGTAAGTTTACTGTCATTAATTACTGCCTACTTTAAAGGATAATCTCCTACGGTAAAAATAAAATATAAATTCTTGCACAGTTCACACGTAAACGACTTGGTCTTTTTCGGAACGACTGTACCTACATGATGCATGAGCCTGACTTTTACAGCTCCATCACTGTTACCAAACCTCTCTTGGCCTGTATCTGGTGAAGAGGGCATTGCAATAAATCCTAGGGCACTGTTTATCATAATTTCATACTATGCTATTTAACCCGAGCGATGAGTATGCCATTTTTGTCTATCCTTAACTAAAAAACTTTAAACATAGTAATGAAAAATCTAATAAAAATTATGAGATACTAATCTCCTTTTAAGAGCGAGTGTGGCTCAGCGGTAGTGCGTGCAACTTTCAAGCTAACGCAATCTAGGTCGAATCCCACTCAGCCCTGTATCAATGACTTTTCAAATTGTGTGGAGTGGAATTCGCACTCGCTCATAGAGAAAACATTGTGATGAAAACAAGCATGTTCAAGAATCACAAAAAACTTGAGAACCTTTTAATCTACAAAACCGCACTTGCCACGGTGGATTATGGTCTATACTCTCCCTGTGAGAAAAGGCTCATGTCCCAGCAGTGGGATCGTATTGGGCAGATAACAACAACCTCTTTTTACAAAAAAGTTTAATACATAGGTGAAAAAAAAGTTTTATTTAGATAGAATTTCTAAAAAAATCCCAAACAATGTCAAAACTTGGTCAAAACCACTTTTTTGCTATTTATTCAGCGCTACTTATTTCCGGATATTTTTAAATTTTTTTACATTTTTTGCAGATTTGAATTATACAAAAATGAATTTTCCAGAAATTTATCCATACGACGTCCAGGCTGTTGATTTAGTGGTAAAAGTTGTAAACGATGCTAAACGCCAAGTGGGGATTCGGCAAAATTTGTCGGAGCTTGCTAGTGAGTACCCATTTTGTAGGATTTACCAGCTGCCGAATTTTTGGCCGTATTGTTAGAGGCACATTGAATATCAATGTTAAGCTCGAAAGGTCACGTCTGGTGAAGTCTACGCTCCGTCCAAATCCTGTCCAAATCCAAAACCCCGAAGGCTTTCAGCTGGAACTCCAAAATCGCTTCCAGTGCCTAGCCGACTGTAACACAGTGGACGAGCTAAACGACGGGTTGGTGGAAACTGTCCAAGCTGTTGGATCGAAATTCTTTAAGACCCAACGCCGAAAGAAGACTCAAAAGCTCTCAGAAAAAACTCTTGAGCTAATGGCCAACCGGAACGAAATGAAGCTGCAGTCTTCAGTTGATATATCAGCCTACGGTGAACTCAATAGACGAATCTGGAGTTCCTTGCGACACGACTTGCGTGCTCTTAGTACTTCACGTATTGAGGTCGCAATTGAGCGGAACCAAGGCTCTAAAGTGTTCGCTAAGGATTCGTCTATTGGGCAACACCAAATGACAAAACTGAAGACCGAAAATGGTAGCGTCATTTCATCCAAGCCTGAGATTCTGAGAGAGATCGAGAACTTCTATGGACAGTTATACACCTCGACACGTAAGCCCGCTACTAACACAGCTCAGGACATCAGAGCCAAGTTAGTCCGACACTATACCGAAGATATCCCGGATGTCAGCCTGTACGAGATTAGAATGGCCCTCAAACAGCTTAAAAACAACAAGGCACCAGGTGAAGATGGAATTACGACCGAACTTCTGAGAGCGGGTGGTAGACCGGTACTTTTAGTCCTCCAGAAGTTATTTAATTCTGTCATCCTTGAAGGTACAACGCCAGAGGCATGGCACAAGAGCGTGGTGGTGCTCTTCTTCAAAAAAGGCGATAACACCTTATTGAAGAACTATAGGCCCATCTCGCTCTTGAGTCATGTGTATAAGCTGTTTTCGAGAGTCATTACGAATCGTCTCGCACGCAGGTTTGATGAATTCCAGCCTCCCGAACAAGCCGGTTTCCGAAAAGGCTTTAGCACCATAGACCACATCCATACGCTGCGCCAGATTACACAGAAGACCGAAGAGTATAATCGGCCGTTATGCCTAGCGTTTGTGGACTATGAGAAAGCCTTCGATTCAATCGAGACTTGGGCGGTGCTGCAGTCCTTGCAGCGATGCCAAATTGACTATAGGTATATCGAAGTTTTGAAGTGTTTGTACAGTAAGGCCACTATGTCAGTCCGACTACAGGACCAGAGTACGGAACAAATTCCATTGCAAAGAGGCGTGAGACAGGGAGACGTTATTTCTCCGAAACTGTTCACAAACGCATTGGAGGATGTTTTCAAGCTCTTGGAGTGGAAAAGATCTGGCATCAACATAAATGGCGAGTACATCACTAACCTTCGTTTTGCCGATGATATAGTCATAATGGCGGAATCGCTCAAGGACCTTAGCACCATGCTCAACGACCTCAGTAGAGTCTCCCAGCAGGTTGGTCTTAAGATGAATATGGACAAGACAAAGATCATGTCTAATGCTCATGTTCCACCTATACCGGTAATTGTTGGGAACGATACTCTCGAAGTTGTCGACAAGTATGTCTACCTAGGACAGATTGTCCAATTAGGTAGGTCCAACTTCGACAAAGAGGTGGCGCGAAGAATCCAACTCGGCTGGGCAGCGTTCGGGAAGCTTCGTCCTATCTTTTCGTCCAAAATACCGCAGAGCCTGAAAACGAAAGTTTTCAATCAGTGTGTGTTGCCAGTGATGACTTATGGAACTGAGACATGGTCTCTTACTGTTGGCCTCATTAGTAAGCTCAAAGTCGCGCAGCGAGCTATGGAGCGAGCTATGCTCGGTGTTTCCCTGCGAGATAAGCTCCGGAACGAGGAGATCCGCAGGAGAACTAAAGTGACCGATATAGCTCTTAGAGTTAGTAAGTTGAAGTGGCAATGGGCAGGCCACATCGCTCGTAGAACTGACAACCGATGGGGAAGAAAGGTTCTCGAGTGGCGACCACGAACCGGAAGACGCAGCGTAGGCCGGCCCCCCACTCGGTGGACCGACGACCTGGTGAAAGCCGCGGGGAGCCGATGGATGCAGGAGGCGAGCAGCCGCTCAAGGTGGCGTCCTCTGGGGGAGGCCTATGTTCAGCAGTGGACGTCTTCAGGCTGTTAATGATGATGATGATGATGAATTTTTGGCTGACTGATGATGATTTATAGATACGTAATGGCCGTAGTGAAGTGAAGCCATGGACGCGTAATGCTACCCTTATGTAAGACAGTGCTTCAAACAAAGAGGTATATGTGAAGCTATTCGAATCACAAATAGTTGCCATTTTTTGTATAATTAAACTAAAATCTGCTACAGCGCTTTACGAGATTAAATCGTCTAACCAACGATCTCAACACGCAGCGCTAGCAGCAATGGCACATTCAGATCATAATGTGATTTTAAGAGACCACACGGAACTTCTCCATTTATGCGGTTGAAGTCGTGTTAACCTCTTCTATTATTTTTTTAATTTAATTTTTTTTTAAATAAATGGGCGTGTTATTCTTGACAACATCTCACCTGATGGTAAGTGACGAAGTTGTCTAAGGCGGAGCACGTTTGCCCATGAGTTGCCCATTCACTCTTGACTTGAAAAGACCCAGGTTATACCCAGGAGGAAATACTGTTGCTGGAAGAGCACTCCATTCCCGTTCGGATTATGAATGACTCAGCAAACGCTTAGTGCAAATTGGTGATACACTTCCGACGTATTAAAAAGATATTATATTTTCCTCAGACAGCCGCAACGAATATTTCAGAAACAAGATCAAAGTGCCGCTCAACAATCTCGTGAACCCACTTGCAAGAACGTGCGAGAAGTTAATCATCGACTTTATCGAAAAGAAGTGGAAATTAAATTCAAAATTCAAGCATATTCTTCGATACACTGGGAGTTCACAGGACGAAAGCTCGAATTGCTTCTATTATGAGGTTTGTTTCTAATTTGGACCTAGTTTATAGGTACATGCAATAACTACCAAAGTGATATAATGAGTACGTGCGTCAATTTATCTAAATTCCTATACAAGCAGAATAGAGTTGAGTTTATAAAATTACTTGTCTGGTGAACGAGGACCAAACTAGGCCAACCAAGTTTTGGTATTTTAGTCAGTTGTGGACTCCTATCATTTTTGTCATTTTCATCTTATAGAAGGAATAGAAATTACTCCCGGATCCTTGTTTCCGGACAGTTACAATTTCCTTCTATAATATACCTACAACTTGACCTGTATTTATAAAATAGTAGATTTGCCAACACAGTTATCAGTAGTCAGCGTTTTGCTGACTCTTTCAGATGCAAACTGCTAGAGAATGGAACTTGCTTCATCAGCAAGCCCTCCCATGTTTCAAAATCAGCAAGCTCAAGTGCAAGTTTCTGCAAGTTTCTTGCTTCTTGCTTCATTCAGCTTTCTTGTTTTCTGACAATTTTAATTTCGGTGTCTTTAAGGCTGGATACGATAGGCTCCTATAGGCCAGCTTCAGCTGTATCGTCAGGTGTGAGGTGCGGTCAGACGTTGGCCTACTACACACACCCACACACCATACCCACACACCTGGTACATAAAAAAATGCTTCCAACTATACTACAGCTATAGGTATCCCAGAAACAAAGTTTTTGTTTATGTGTATGGATGGAATGGATTCCATCACGGAATATGCATAACTTCTTGAAACGGTCGTAATTTCAGGCCGTATTCAGCCAGCCTTCAGCAGCTTACCCGGTTCCTCAAGCCATCGCAGCGGTGTACTTCAGGGTTCAAGACAAACATATAGAGCACCCGTCTTACGAAAAAGTTCCTCACGTGAGTGTACTGGGGTTTTGCCCGATGAATTTTTATATGTATAGACAGTCAAACAGACAGACAGACGAGAACTCTAAAAGCTGTTTGATGTATCTTGTAAGTGTACCACCAGTTCACACTGTTTTGCTGAGTCATTCATAGTCCGAACGGCCAAGGAACGTAGCGTAGCATACATGCTCGACACCACTAATGATGTATGACAGCAATCACCGCGAGATTTACGCCTGTCGCAAGTTAGGTAATTAGGGGGCGGAACAGTAATGGGCATACGTTTGACAACATCTCTCCTGATGGTAAGTGACAAAGTCGTGCATGTTTACCCATGAGATGCCCATTCACTCTTGACTTGAAAAGACCCAGGTTATACCTAGGAAAATACTGTTGCTGGAAGACCGTGAGAGACTACAATGCAATGGAATACCATTCCTTGGCCGTTCGGACTATACGTTACCTAATTTGCGACAGGCGTAAATCTCGCGGTGATTGCTGTCATACATCATTAGTGGCGTAGCGTAGCATACATGCTCGACACCACTAATGATGTATGACAGCAATCACCGCGAGATTTACGCCTGTCGCAAGTTAGGTAATTAGGGGGCCGGTATATATATGCAAGTTTATCGCAAATTGTCATTTATAGAAGCTTAGTACTTACAGACATTGGCTATGAATATAGTTATATACTATAAGTAAGTAACAGTGATTATAATTTTGTCGTATTCCAGTTGACCTTCAGAGTTGAAGGGTCCAGGACAGACCACGACGTTCGTTTCGTGGCTCTCACTCCTGACTGGATCCTGGCCGTCATACAGATGAAAATCAGATTCTTTAAAAAAATTGAATCGTTTCATTTATTTTAAGAAATAGCTCGCGGTACATCCGTACAACATTACATCGCATCATTTGCATCATCATTTTTTACGTTTACATTGATTTGTTTTTGATTATGTTATATTTTTAGAATGTTTTGTATTTTATAATAATTTAGACACAACATTTATTTATTAAATTACAATGTTTACTTTTTAAATAGTAATTATTTTTATTTACTTATTTAGCCAAACAAATTGTAGTTCCGTGGCATCCTAATTAGAAACAAAAGTATAATAATATTGTTTCTAAACACTTTGCTCGTAGAACTGACAACCGATGGGGAAGAAAGATTTTCGAGTGGCGACCACAAACCGGAAGACGCAGCGTAGGCCGGCCATGGAAGCAATAAAATATCTGAATCTGAATCTGAATCTGCCCCCCACTAGGTGGACAACACGGCAAATATAAAAAATCTCGAGCTCGCTTTGCTCGCGCCGTTTTATATATTTCTACTGTATTTTGTTTTATAACAAGCACGTTTGTACTGACTGACATGTAATTTATGTTTGAATTGCCATACGCGTTTTCTGAAATACAATACGGCAAATATAATATTTTGCGCGCTCGCTTCGCTCACGCATTTCATGTGAAATTACGCTATTTTTTTTTTTTTTTTTTATTCATGTTTTGTGTAGAGGCTTTTACCACATGGTATGCCAGCCCCATCATACCCTAACTTAAACAACAACTAACTACAACTAAATGTATCGCTAAATAATAGCTTTAAAAATATCAAATAAAAGCTTAGCAGCATCACACGCAGGTGATGCTAAAATGTTAGTGAACGCACCAGTATCTAGTCTATTTATATTCAGTCCACACAAGTCACGCTATTTTATATTAAATAACTAAGTACTTAGATGTATGGAGAGCTGATAAAATTAGTAGGTATAAAATCTATCTTGTGGCACAAGTCCTGCGGAAGATTTCATAAACAGTATATAATTATAGTAATCAAGCTGAAATTAATTATTTTATATTACGAGGACATACTATATTCCTATCCTATATAGTCCTATCTTTTCGTCCAAAATACCGCAGAGCCTGAAAACGAAAGTTTTCAATCAGTGTGTGTTGCCAGTGATGACTTATGGAACTGAGACATGGTCTCTTACTGTTGGCCTCATTAGTAAGCTCAAAGTCGCGCAGCGAGCTATGGAGCGAGCTATGCTCGGTGTTTCCCTGCGAGATAAGCTCCGGAACGAGGAGATCCGCAGGAGAACTAAAGTGACCGATATAGCTCTTAGAGTTAGTAAGTTGAAGTGGCAATGGGCAGGCCACATCGCTCGTAGAACTGACAACCGATGGGGAAGAAAGGTTCTCGAGTGGCGACCACGAACCGGAAGACGCAGCGTAGGCCGGCCCCCCACTCGGTGGACCGACGACCTGGTGAAAGCCGCGGGGAGCCGATGGATGCAGGAGGCGAGCAGCCGCTCAAGGTGGCGTGCTCTGGGGGAGGCCTATGTTCAGCAGTGGACGTCTTCAGGCTGTTGATGATGATGATGACTATATTCCGCGAACCTTCCTCGTGAGGACCCTGCGCGCTCGGGTTTAGTGTAATGTATGGTGGCATGGAGTATGAGCTCTATGAAAAGGGGGAGACGCGAATGCGTTAAGCTAGTTAGGTTATAGAATAGAAGAAGATATCTCTTCTCTCAAGAAAGCGTTTGACCAATCAAAACGCAACAAAAGGTTTATGACGTGATCCGCGTGACCGTTCATTGGTCAAGCGGTTTCTCAATAAAAGAGTAGCTCACGCTTAGCCCTGATGCAAGAATAGCACCGTAAAACAAAGTTACATTCAAACGTCGACCTAAAACCGCAAGTTTGAACTAAATAAAATCAAAGCTAATGTTTGTTGTGTTTGTTGACCATTAACAACTGAGCTGTAAGTGGCTTCGTGGCCATTGTGGTGATTTAACACGGCCATTTTAATGCTTATTTTATTCAGTTAATTGCTGTACAGGTTTTAAGCCTGTAAACTAACCAACAATGAAACTCTCACGTACCTGTTGTCTGCCTTTATGGCGTGAATAGGTGGGATATGTTAGAATGGGTTGTTCCTCGTGGCCATACTGGACACCTTTTTTATGGAAATAAATGACGTGACGAGCTAGTCGTTCGCCTGATGTCAAGCATCACGGCTGCCCATAACAGATTGCAGTATCACTCGGAACTCTAAATTAGTATAGTGTTGCGTCACACTGCACTGCGCACGTTATCCTGAGACTTCACACAACATAGTAATAAGATTACTAGACTGTGTGATCAGATCATAATGTCTCATTTGCCCAGTAATTTCACTAGCTACACTGTCATTCAAACCGGAACACAGTAGTGCTTGCAGACTACTGCTTCATATCTGGCAAAGCGGTGGACCTACCTAAACGAACTTTGCAGAAAAGTCCTACCACCTAGTAAAACACTATAACTGATTTGTTCAACAGGAAAACAATTTCTTGATGATCAAACTGTCTTCTGTAACAAATAGTACCTACAATTAATGTTTAACGTAAGTACTTAATTTGTCGGTATGTGCGACATCACCCACTACGGAGTCTTGGATCAATCTCGCATAACACAGCCCATTTTACAAGGTCCTGGTCACACACCTGCAAGATGAAGGCCAGTTTAAATTTGTCCGCTGAGTTACAATATGGGGCACTTGACTGCCCGTCTGCCCTAAAGTTTGACAGCTCTTAAGTCCGCACTTATCTCTCTAGGACATATCGATTCGGACATAATGGTTTGGGAATTTTATGTGTTTGGGAATTGAGATACATGCGAGGGACTTAAATATCCTTTTTTTTATTATGTAGAAATTATTTTCAAATCGTAGATCATTTTCACCAGCATTAGGTAGTTTCCAAAACTGTCTTTAGACTAAAACTGGCGGTGAAATATACAGATTAGGTAATATAGCAACAAACCTATTTCACTATTCATAGTATGTTAAACACATTAACTATGGCCTGGAATACGTAGTGACAGTGCAATTAAGGTAAATTATGTATGAAGTGCACAAGCTTAGAGGGAATACTCTCCCTTACGAGTGGGGCCTAATAAGTGCCCATATCTCTAGAGTGGTGGGTATTAACGTGCTTGTACTAGGATTTGCAAATATAATTTCTTTAGATCCAAAACCCAAATAATACTTTCCACATGGATGTTGGAAACTCTAACTTGTAATTTGTTTTTATTTGTGGGAGAAGTGAGTTTCCACGTACGTTCCCACATCGTTTCCTAGCTACTATTACTTTAGGCTTAAACGCACAATGACCTAGTATTGGAGAAAATACGTATTGGTTAAACATACAACATAAGCGAGGGTGGCCGAGCGGTAGCATGTGCGCTACGCAGTCTTATGCATGGCACCAGATTCGATCCTCGGCCCTGCACCAATGACTTATCTGTTATGTGCAGTTTTCGATGCCATAGCTCAGTGCCTCGGAGAGCACGGTCCCGGTTGTCATAAGAACATAATATATGGCAACCGTTACGGGTAGTCAGACGCCTGATAGAATCTGACACCTGGTCTAACCATCCCTGTTACCGGTTCCTTATGGGTTGCGAGGTCAGATGGCAGTCGCTCGTGTAATTCTGGTAGCTCGCCGCTACAGGTTAGACTAGGAGCCGACCTAAAAAATGGGAAAAGGCAAAGAGGATGATGATGCATTGGGGAAAATAACGGAGATGGACCAAAACGCGAACCAGCCAATAGGCATAATAACCAATACGCAAAATGTTGGCTTGGCTCGCGCGCTTAATATCGCCTCGAGTGCAATGATCAACTTCGCACACTTATATCATAATGTACTAATAGGTTCCACTGTCAATATACTCCGCAGATATATAAAAAAGAAACTATTTCCATACAAAACAAAATAACAATCATATTCAATACGAATAACACAAACAAAAACAGAAACCAAAGGAACAGACATTATAACAAGGTTTTCGAATTCCAGTTGTACACAGGTGTAACCAATCGTAGGTACACGTTTTATATCGGTCTAAAGGTCCATCAGAGATCCTTTGGCATCGATAAAAGAACTTGATTGGTTGCCTGCCGCTCTCCGTGTTGTCGTAAATAGGGATGCAACCAGCATTGGCGTTACCGGAAGAAAAGTGATCGGTATAAGTGTAAGTACCTAAGATTAGTTAATTAAGCCAATTATTGTACTGTTAGTTTCTCTCAAACATCAATAAAAAAACATATTTGATAACCATTAAACTACTATTTAAAACACACAAGCATTTTAGTTTGAATGTATTTTTACCAAAAAAAGTTTAGTTAAAAAAATATTGCAATATTGCTATTGTGCTGAATTTTACTATTAAAAAAATATTGGTTTTAAAGTCAAATTGTTGAAATATTGTTGTAACACAGGATCATGCGTTGCATTCTGAGGTTTAGTAAAGTATTTATAGACTCTTAATATAGCTTTATGACCTTCCCAATCTGTATAATAGTTATTAGTAGATAGTAGACTACACTTATATTTCAGCTCGGCAATGTCGCGCAAAACTACAAAATTATTTCAAAATGATGAGTGACGCTGCCTTAGAGTATAGACTAAAGCATAGTGATCACGCCAATATGTTACCGAATATCTTCGATGGAGAAACTTAGTGGACTGTATCAAATTTATGGTACGCACAATCAAATAGGGCAAGGAGAATGAGAAGAAAGGACATGCAGCACATACCTCTGAGAGCACAGGGAAAGCTCCAGATCCTCCTGGGAACGGCGACCGCGGCGGGCCCGCCACACACGAGGTCCTGGTGTCCAGAATCCTCAAACACCATCAACAACACCGTATCCGATTGCACTCGCGTAAGCGTGATTGTTTTGTGGGGAAATTACAAAAGCACAATGCTTGACTGCGGGACAATATAGTATCGAATTATAAGCACAATTCGCGCGGTTGCGTCTGCGGCCATTGCGGCGAGACGTTCAAGACTATCTGTTTTCTTCAGTAGCCGCTAGAGGGCTACTCGGCGGTGCGGTAGTACTTGCATGTATGGGTAGGAAAATGGAATAAAGGATTGTACCATAATATAAATTATTTATCATTAATTTAAGTTAAATAACTTGGCGTTACCATTTCCACCCGCCCTTAATGGGTCACCTTTAAAAACAACCATAAGGCGACAAAATAATAAGTCTATGACTCTAGGATAGAGCGCTCAATGCGCGCGGGCGAAATAAGAAGTCCGAAGAGTCACGGCGAAGCGGGAGTATAACAATATAAATTATAGATAAGCGATGCGGTATAAAATAATTAAGTAATAATAATATAGTGGTAAATATATAAACTAATAACTAAATTGCGGGGCGAATATATTACTGTTTTGGAAGAGGGCATAAGCGAACGACTGGACGGAGGTAAGTTCCCTTGGCGGTTCTCACAGTCGTAACGCGCTCGATTCCATCCTTGGAGGGATGAACCTTCTTTACAATCGCTAACGGCCAGGCTAGGGGCGGTACGTTGTCATGCATCACTACCACGATCGTTCCCGGTGTGATAGGTGCGGAAGGAGCGTTCCATTTCTGCCTAACCTGCAGACCGTGCAGATACTCCAGCCTCCATCGGTTCCAAAACGACTGAACTAACTTGTCCAGTAGCGAGTGCCGATGAAGCAAACTGACAGGGTTAGACTTGACATCAGGCGCGGGTAATGATTTTAGCGGAGCGGTATGCAAAAAATTAGAATATTCCTCTGCAAAGCACTGGCTTCGCAGGGCGCGGGGTATATTATTCTCAGCGAACTGAAAATCATCGGCAGTAACTGCAGTAGTGCTGCGGCGGGGTAATAACTTAGCGAACTTACAAACGTACACAATTATACGCAGAAGCTTACTCCATGAGGAGATGCGGAGAGCGAGCTCATATAAAGCGCAATGCTTTACAGGCGTGCACACAGGGTGCGCGAGTACCCTTTGTTCAGGTATGTCTGCAATAGACTGTCCGTCGAGGCTCTTAAGAGGCCACTCAGACGGATTTGATGAAGCCCACTGGGGCCCGTGGAGCCACAGGGGGTGCGAGAAAAGTTTATGGGGCGTAATGCCACGCGAAAGTATGTCAGCGGGGTTTTCAGTACCCGCGACATGATGAAAGTTGTCAGCTGGAATATTATCCGTGACCTGAACAACGTGGTTTGCAACGAACATTTGCCACCGGTGTGGCGAACTCTTAATCCAATATAGTGCGACCTTAGAGTCGATAAACGCGTAAGTGTTGATTGGGATGCGACGAGAATAATTATCGTGAACAGTGCGAAGCAGCTTAGACAATAAGACAGCTCCGCAGAGCTCGAGACGAGCGATCGAAAGCGGTTTGGTAGGTGCGACCTTAGTCTTCGCGCACACCAGCTGGACCGTATTGCCAGTAGGGGCGCTCACGTGTAGGTACAGTACGGCACCGTATGCGTGGAGACTGGCGTCAGAAAACCCCAATAGGGTGACGTCACAGTCCGCGGACACGCCTACGTGACGCGGGATGAGTAAGTTATTAAGAGCCGGTAATTCGACGCAGAACTGATGCCACATCTTAATGATGTGCAACGGCGGTGTATCGTCCCAATCGAGATTAAGCTGCCAAAGCTGTTTTATTAACATCTTGGCATATACAACTGTGGGGGCAACGAAACCCATTATATCCCACAGACGGGCGACGGTAGACAAAATGGAGCGCTTAGTGCACTTCACTTCGCCGGGAGAAGAAATTTTAAAATAAAATACGTCATTATCTGTGGACCAGTGCAAGCCTAATATTTTATGTTGCACGGCTTTATCAAACTCCACCTCAGTGGGGAGTCTGTGCGAAGCGGGTAGATTATTCAAGACGGATCGACTGTTGCTATTCCATTTGACAAGTTCCCACTGTGCACCTTTAAATAGGTCAATCAGCTGCTGAGACGCTTGGACCGCTTCTCGTTCGCTAGGAAGCGAGAAAGCAAGGTCGTCCATAAACAACGAAGTAGGCACAATGCTACTCGCGATCGGAAAATTAGCGCCGTCGTCGTCAACGAGCTGTCGAACCGTGCGCAGTGCATGGTATGGACTCGACGATAACCCAAAGCACACACGATTGAAGTGGTACAACACGAGGGGGTCTTGTGGGCGGAACCGGTACAAGAAGCACTGGTAACGACGGTCAGATTCGCGAACAACGATTTGTAGGAACTGCTGGCGACAGTCAGCGGTCATTGCGACTGCGTGTAAGCGGAAGTTCAAAATAATTTGAAATAAATCGCCCTGCAAGTTCGGTCCTGAATGCAGGATGTCGTTCAGCGAAAGTCGGGAGCGGCTGCTAGTCTTACTGCTAGCATCCAGAACCATGCGAAGTCGAGTGGATGTCTTGTCCTCGCGGACGACTCCATGATGCGGTATTACGTATATAGGAACGGGGTCATGAGGATCGTACGGAGGCGCGGGGGCAATATAATCTTTTGCGAGGTATTCATTAATGACGTCATCATATGCTGACCTAAGTTTAGGTGAAGCTTCTAGCTTTCTTTCGAGGCACATGAATCTCTTACGAGCGGTTTCGAAAGAATCTCCGAGAGAATAAACATCATCGTTAAATGGTAGGCCAACAATGTATCTACCAGTAACGGGATCGCGGGTTGTAGTCGACTTATAAAATTCTTCACATTCAACATCGGCGGGATGATGAATGGGCGGTGCGGAGGGAAGCTCTTCGAGCTCCCAAAATCGCCTGACTAGTGAGTCAATAGCGGCAGGCTCTTGAGCGAGGCAACATGTCAAGGCCTGGTGGTTATGATGTGTGGGTATCGTGGGCACGGAACCCATAATAACATACCCCAACACCGTGCGTAAAGCAGGGGGCGCCGACGAGTCGCGGGGAGCACGAACTACGTCGGGGAGAAGAAGATGCGGGAAGAGAGCGGCTCCGATAAGCGCATCAATTTTATTAGGCATACCGAAGCTCTCATCCGCGAGCGGTATTCCTGATAAATGTGATAAGACAGAGGTGTCTACCACAGCGGTGGGTAATAAATCAGTAATTTGATCAACAACTAGCGGCGAGATATTAAAATTAATATTGTTGTCAAAGCGTGAATAAAATTTGAAATCGATCGAGTTAGTTTTAATTATTTTCTCAGCTCCACCGAACCCCTTAACAATAGTACGTTCGGCATCCTGGAGCTGGATACCTAACTGATCACAACACTCCTTTGTTATAAAGTGGCTTTGTGAAGCGGAATCTAATAGCACGCGAATAATATGTCGATCGCCCTTAGTATCATACGCGACGACTTGTGCGGTTGATAATAAAATAGTTGATTGTTTACTACGCGCGGGCGCATCAGGTGAGCGGTTATCTATAGATGCATACGTAGCACATAACGCAACGTCCGAGCGCGCGCTCGGGACGAGGGGAGGCTGCAGCGGCTGCGCGGGAGGTGCGCGGCCGGCGGCGGTGTTATCGCTCTGCGCTGGCGCAGCGGTTGGCGGCGCGGGTCGCGACGTGGCTAGCGGAGGTTCGCGCCCGGTCTCCATATGCTTAAAGTGTAACATTGTGTGATGTTTTTGTTTACAAACGCGGCAATTAGAATTAGATGAGCAATTAGAAACTCTGTGTTTTAAACTGAGACAATTCACACACGCATTGTTATCCTTCACGCATTTAAAACGTTCGATAGGAGTCATTTTATTAAAATCAGGACATTTAAATAAATGTTGATGCGTTATATTAGTGCAAAGACATTTGCACTGCGGGTCAACCGTGGTACTCAAGTAGGCTTGGTACTTTGGCGGCGGAGCGGTATTAGTACGACGATTATTATTTTGACGAGCATTCAATGTGCTCGAGGCACACTGAGCGTGAGCTGGCTGAGTACGTTCGAACACCTTGGCGCGGGCGGTAATAAAGTCGACGAAGTTGTCGAAAGTAGGTATTTTGGAACCACAACTCAACTCGAAAGCGCGAACAGTATCTGAGTCTATCTTCTTGAGCGCGATATGAAGTATTATTAAATCGGTTAGATTATCTAACTTTAGATTCTTCAAAGCGCGCACTGCACTAGTAAAGTTATCTGTAAATAAATCAAAGTTCGTCGCGGAGGCAGATTGTAAAGGTTTGAATTCAAACATTTGATTTAAATACGCGGATGCGAGCATTCGCTGATCTTCATATTTATCAATCAGCGTCTGCAATAGAAGTTCATAATTCTCAGCGCAGGGAGATATACCTGCGCATGCAGACTGAGCCTTGCCTGTCAGCTTGCCTAATAGGTAGTACAACTTTTCGGCGTCCGTGAGCGATGGATTATCATGAACGGTAGACTTAAAACTGGCATAAAATAACGGCCATGAGCGAATGTCACCCGAAAAGTCCATCAGCTGGATTGGCGGCAGTGTAGGCCTAGCCTTATGCGGTGCGATACCATCTCGTGAATCCTGTATATTATTACTCGGTTGCGAATATTGCAATTGGAGTCGTTTAATCCTGCTATACAAAGTCTCGAAAGCTACGAGGCTCTTATAGTTAGGCTTCGCGGAAGGATTTAATGATAAGGTGCGAGAATTATGGTTATCTAAATTCTTTTCGAACCTAAGACGTAAGGAATCGATTTGCGAGGAAGCGTCAAGGAAACTTTCCCTATCTGCGGCGTTCGAATGAATATTTAAAGATAGATCATAGATACTTTGTACTACTTCAAAGATGGCTTCACATTTTGCTTGCATGATGGTTAGTTGCGCATCCTGCTGTTCCTCATTGGAACTTTCGCTATGTGAAGTAACCTTTTTAGGCGGCATTATGTAATACAAATAAGTAGAACTCGGTCAAATAAATTAGGTCAATATTATGCGGATAAATAAAGTAGGTAAGATAATAGTATCGAGAAGGGGCAAGCGCAAGACGCTGCGCGTGACTTCGTTACGCGGTAGGGTTATATCGAACGGTAAGGTCGAACGAGTCACAGCGGTGAATAAAGTAAAATGTGGGTAGAAAAATATTACAATGAATATTGAGATTTTAATATCAATTATATGATTAATTAGCGGGATAAATATATAATATAATTTATGTAGTACGTAGATAAATATTATATCTAGGCGAGAATTCACGTAACTCAATGTTACGGGCGGTTTCTTAAGAAATAAGTGGGTGACGCAATGTCTACCCTATGCGGGTTATTAAAGTAATATTCGCAATTAATACACTAAAAATCTCTTACTAGGGCCTATAAAAGTATCCTAATAAGGGCGGCTGGATGAGTCTCGGTCGGAAAGAACCGAAACTTTTATCCGGTCGGAAGGACCAGACACAAATGATCACGCCAATATGTTACCGAATATCTTCGATGGAGAAACTTAGTGGACTGTATCAAATTTATGGTACGCACAATCAAATAGGGCAAGGAGAATGAGAAGAAAGGACATGCAGCACATACCTCTGAGAGCACAGGGAAAGCTCCAGATCCTCCTGGGAACGGCGACCGCGGCGGGCCCGCCACACACGAGGTCCTGGTGTCCAGAATCCTCAAACACCATCAACAACACCGTATCCGATTGCACTCGCGTAAGCGTGATTGTTTTGTGGGGAAATTACAAAAGCACAATGCTTGACTGCGGGACAATATAGTATCGAATTATAAGCACAATTCGCGCGGTTGCGTCTGCGGCCATTGCGGCGAGACGTTCAAGACTATCTGTTTTCTTCAGTAGCCGCTAGAGGGCTACTCGGCGGTGCGGTAGTACTTGCATGTATGGGTAGGAAAATGGAATAAAGGATTGTACCATAATATAAATTATTTATCATTAATTTAAGTTAAATAACTTGGCGTTACCACATAGAGAGAACTTGATTATGTGTCAAGCGTACCACTTTTTGACAGTTTGATGTGAATGAGTCTGACAGATTTGTATAGAAAACACAGTTGACTAGAGTCGAAAAAAATAGTACGGTGCTTTTCGCAAGCGTAGCTAACTAATTACTATATGTTTGTTTTTTCCTTCGCCACTGTAGCGATATGTGTGAGCAGTAGAAATATAATATCGTTTTGATGATCTCTCTACGCTTTAGTCTACAGTGTATACTCTAAGGACACTGCAACTGTTATGGGCTGCCATGACGCTTGACATGTGAACAACTAGCAAGGCATGACATTTTTTGACATACAAAAATTATCCAATTTTAACCGGCCAGAGCAGAGTAGTCAAACAAATCAGTTTACCTATCAAAAGTGCATCTCTAGTCGTGAACCGGTTTAAGTTGATACTTAAAAATATTATCAAGTAAAAATTGTATTTTACGACACAAGTGCAGCTACTACTTTTATTACGGTTATTCGTGGAGCGATATTGTTGTAAAAGTTACGATCTCGGTATTTATGTTGTTTGTAATTTTTCCGTGTTAATGGTATAGTCTACAGCTTGAGACTTTGATGGACGCTAAATAGTACATAATATAAGTGTGCAAAGTTGATCATTGCACTCAAGGCGGTAAAATGCGAGGCGTCATGGGAGCCGAGAGTGCAATGACCAATCAATGCACACGCATGTCATACGACATTTATCACCACAGTTGCGAGAAAAAACAGAGTTGTACTGTTAAGGTGGCTATTACAATTTGGCAAGCTCAATACTGCGCGCGCAGTACCGAGCTCTGGGAGCTCTTCACACAGAGCACTGACCACGTGAACGTCGTACGGTGCCATATATGACACCAATTAAACGGCTTACATTTCGCCAATGTACTGGGGTTCTGTAGGTACTTATTCTAAAGGTTTTCTGTATGTAAAATTTGTGCGTTATCCCAAATGAAAATACGGTGGCTTTGAATAATACGTTTGACAGTTTATATTCGCAATATATTGCTTTATTTTGTTCTAGTACATTTCACGAGTTTTTCCGATACCCACAAATCAATTCAGATTTACGCGCGTCCCATAACGGTGGGCAGCCCAACTCTCACTACATAAACGTTTTGATATCATAATAAAACTGACTAGACCGTATTACACTCACGCCACAAAACCTAATGACGTTTCGAATGGCAGTTTGTACCATTTAAAGCGGGGCGGAGTCACAGAATACAAGAGACACGTAAAGTAGTAACGAAATATACACATCTCGATACATTAAAATCATCTGCAATCACCAAGCCACCTGCCAAGCGTGGTGATTATGGCAATCCCCCTTATGATAAGCGTCCAAAGTGGCATTGTTCGGGGGAGACCATGTTCAGCAGTGGACGTATTCCGGCTGCTGATGTGAAAGCAGTAAGAACTATTGAGCTACATTTTTTTTCATCAATATATTATAATTGATGGTCTTTGTGTTGTGGTGGTTGAGCAGGTCGGCTCATAATCTGAAAATTTGCGCGAACACACTTGAAAATTTTAAATAACATTTCTTCTTGTTTATGAATCAAGGCATGAGCTGTGACTCAAAAATTAAATCTGTGTTCTACTTAGCATGACTAGCGACAACTTCAAGTTTTAAGATTTGGAAAAATTAAAACTATTAGAAAAAATCATGTTTTACAGAAAATTATTAGTAAGAAAATATCAAGAGGGAGAGCAATGTTCAGGGTCATTAGGTGTTATAATTGACCTTAAATAAATATACATTTCAGAAATTGTAATTAGAAAATTGAGTGATACCACTAATTTTATTTGAACTTTTCATCCTTTCCCGCTACACTGTGGTCGGGCCCGAATACAACATTGTCGTTCCATTATGATAGACCATAGCACCTCGCGATAGAGTTGGAAATTATATGCTGATACGACCACGAGCACATTGTATTTTACCACCAGCAAAGATCACCTTACTATCTTTCCCACCCTTATACGGATAACTATAAAGTTTACAATTGATTGTTTTCTTGTAATTTTCGGCAAAATGCAGTGGACAGTGTGACAAAGTTGTAAACGTTTGTAGATACAAACTTGCAGTTTTGGAACGTAATTCTTTGAGCGGTATTGTATAGTATACGGGTTACGAGGTTTGAGGACGGGAGATTTAGATTTTTATAAAATTTAATTTGGTAGTTGCCCTGAATTGAAAAAGCGATGGTAGCCGAGCGGTAGCATGTGCGTTTCGTACTCTTACGGCACCGGGTTCGACCCTCAACCCTGCACCAATGACTTATCTATTAAGTAATGTTCAGTTTTAGATGCCACCGCTCCGTGCCTCGGAGAGAACGTTAAGCCGTCGGTCCCGGTTGTCATAAGAACATCTATGGCAATCGTTACGGGTAGCCTAATAGAATCTGACGTCTCATCTAACCATCCTTGTTACTGGTTCCTTATGGGTTGCGAGGTCAGATGGCAGTCGCTCGTGTAGTTCTGGTAGCTTGCCGCTACAGCTAGGTTACATTGGGAGCCGACCCCATTAACAAATGGAAAAGGCAAAGAGGATGATGGTAGTTGCCATGAGTTGGGCGTTGGTCACCTATAGAGGTTGCTTATACCTATTATTATCATCATCATCAACATGATCAACCTGAAGACGTCCACTGCTGAACATAGGCCTCCCCCAAAGAGCACCACTTTGAGCGGCTGCGTGCCTCCTGCATCCATCGGCTCCCCGCGGTTCTGACCAGGTCGTCGGTCCACCTAGTGGGGGGCCGGCCTACGCTGCGTCTTCCAGTTCGTGGTCGCCACTCGAGAACCTTTCTTCCCCACATCAGTTCTCAGTTCAACGAGCGATGTGGCCTGCCCACTGCCACTTCAACTTGCTAATTCTCAAGGCTATATCGGTGAGTTTAGTTACCCATACCCAATATCCGGAATTGAGGTAAAGTTTGACATGGAATGTAGGTAAATGCAAAGTTGCTGGCATTCAGTGGTTATACATTTTTTTAAACCGGCGTATTTCGCAAGAGGCTCCCAGGAACTGAAATTCTTTTCATACCATTTTCAGATATAAAAAGAACAGTTTGGTTCCATAAGCTACATCCCGTTGAAAGACTAAAAATATATATTATTCACAAAAGCTTATGTAAACGGTTAGTCTGTTTAGCTAATTTAAGAGATCTAGATACTACGAAAAATCTCTTTCGAGGAGTTTTGAACTTTATAGCGTTCAGATAAGATATATTTGAGGGTAGTTGTAAAAATGTGCCTGATCTTCGACGCTTCTGAAAACTTTTGTGTACCTACATACGGTATGGAAGTCAACCTCTTGGCACAGAATAATGACCACTATTACTACGTCCTTACGTCTGTTGGTTATAAAGTAGCTATTTGTCTAATTTCTGTGCTCCAATCTTGTTCCATATCTCGATCTCATATAAATAGGAAGACCAATTGTTACGACAGATGGTATCTATTGTGTGGACAATATGACGTGATGGCAGAGATTTCAGTTTCAATTGTTGCTTCCTCATGTCTAGTTCAGAACGTGTCCCAGATTGTATTGTATTAATTTGTATTAGATTAAAAAAGTCAGTGCTAGATAGTAAACTAAAAATATAAAAATAGCAAGGCAACAAGCAATAGGCAAGGTGCCTAAGATTTCATAAGACTGAGCTTGGGGCATTCAAGCCAAGCTGCTTTGTCTGAATTATAATCATAATATTGTGTAATAAGCTTTTTAGGGTTCCGTACCCAATAGGTAAAACGGACCCTATTACTAAGGCTCCGCTGTGCGTCCGTCTTTTTGTCTGTCTGTCCGTCTGTGTCCAGGCTGTATCTCATGAACCGTGCTAGTTAGACAGCTGAGATTTTCACGGATGATATATTTCTGTTGCCGCTATATAGCAAAAAAATATTCAACGGGGCTCTCATGCAAAAAAAAGTTTTTTTTTTTGCTTTTTTATCGATAATGGTACGGAACCCTTCGTGCGCGAGTCCAACTTGCACTTGGCCAGTTATTTTATAAGGTTTGGGTTCAACGATTTAAATTTACACATTGAGAAACGTTCGATACCGCCAGGTAACTTTACTTTTACTTTTTACTTTTATATGCTATGCAAACAAGCATAATATACCTACATATAGCCCTTCTGATGAGACGAGGTCATTTGCCACTAATGCGTGGCTTATCCTGTGTGTGTGTCCTTTAGCCCTCCTTTTAAAATGCTGTTTGTTGTACCTCTTGGGGAAACACCGCTAGTGGAAGCTCACTCCACATCTTACTTATATCAAAAGTTACTTTGGTTACTCTAACGCTATTCATTCATAGACGTAGTATCTTTTCCCGCTGACATGGACATTTCGGCAACACAATTTCTGGCGAAAGCTTTCTCATAAGCCGAATTTTCGGCACCGCTACGTGACCGACTTAAAACATTCAGTATTCAGTAGGTGGTGCGGAGAATAAAAATTCCATAGTCGCTCCACGAGGTCCCGTAGATCACATAAAGTTATGGTTTACGATCGGATGGGACTCGAAATGTGGAGTCGATCGGCATTCGTGCTAATATTTGTGCTTAACTCCCAAGTTTATGTGCCACTTTCGGCTGAGGAAGTTGTCAGAGTTAAAAAGGTGTCAGAACAGAAAGGTGAGCGTGACTTTCGTTTGGGAATCTAATATTTATGACTTTTCAAGTGTGGTTGGAATTTTATTGCTGTTTGAATGAAGTCATGTTTTCATGACGGTAATAAGGAGGATGTATAACTTTGATATATTATTATCTAAAGTTAGTTTGAATTTAAAAGGCGTTATCTTCACTAGCCTGAAGAAGTTCACTGCTGAATATAGGCCTCCTCTAGAGCACCCCCTTGAGCGGTTGCTTGTCTTTTGGATCCATTAGCTCCCTAAGATTTTGATCAGGAAAAGCTTAGATTACAAAAGCGCTGGTTTAACGGCAGCGTCAGAAGCAAAACAATTTTCCCGAAAATACGTGCATTGTTACAATAATGTAATCTTGTTGCTTATTAGAAGGTGGATCGACGATCTGATTAAAACTGAAGAGAGCCATTGATGCAGGAGGCAATTGCGGCGAGACGGTGAATGCTAGTGCGACCCCGTTTCGCCCTATCCCGGTGGCGGACGGATCACGGGGAGGTTTTAGTGGGTTCGAGTCCCACATACGCCCAGCCATCACTCCATACCTGTGTGAGTGATGGCAGGGCGTACTTGTTATTCAGCGGGGATATGCCCTCGCATTTAAAAAAAATCTAAACAAGTATTTGAAATAGAAGAAGATAAAAATCTATTCAAATTACAAATTAGATAGAAAGATACAAAACACAAGATAACTTTCTCCACTACACAGTAAGGGCACGTTTTTGGAATTCATTGCATCTGTTCTAAAATAGCAATAAAAAATATAAGATTTGTGCAGTTATTTTAATCATAACTGTTCCGTAGCGGTATTGAATATAATAAAGATTGCGCCCGCGATGGCGTTTGCTTGCCTGTAGAAGGGTCTTCAATATTGTAGGAGTATTTGTAGTCAGTATCAGAAGTGGCGGGTCAGACACAATGATGCGGAGCACGGCAGGCACAGAGCATAAAAGTAGTGTCGTCTGCAGAATAGTGTCGCGGCGAGCCGCGAGGTGGCGCCGGATTGTATCCGACGCCTAGTGTTGCGCCCGAACATCCTCGGGGGCCTTGGAAGCCTCGGCTTCCAAAGTGTTGTCATCCGCTGGCTCCAGCAGCGGACAGAGGTATCGCATGCCTCTTCGAAATATGCCTGTGGGGGTCCGGACTTCAGCTACTCGAGCTATATCATCCTTTCCTGGAAAGAAAGCTGTAATTCTTCCCAGTTTCCAGTTTAGTGGTGGAGAGTTGTCTTCCTTTAGCAGCACCAAGTCTCCAATCTGTAGCGGCTTGCTGTGGGCACGCCACTTGTGTTTCTGTTGCAGCTCAGCTATATACTCTGCCTGCCAACGATTCCAAAAATGTTGTCGTAAGTGCTCTAGTCGTTGGAAGCGATTCAGTCTGTGAATATTTTTGGCTCGTATATCTGATGACGGCAGCGACGTAAGGGGTCTTCCGATGAGGAAGTGCCCTGGAGTGAGGGAATTGTAGTCGTTGGGGGAAGAGGACAAAGGACAAAGTGGCCTACTATTGAGGATAGCTTCAATTTGACTGAATAGAGTTGCCAGCTCTTCAAATGTTAAGTGTGCATTGCCTAACTGTCTCTTTAAGAAAAAATTCGCTGACTTAACAGCTGATTCTACCAACCCCCCAAAGTGTGGAGCATATGCCGGTTGAAAGTGAAATTTGATTCCCTCTCCCGAAGTGAAGGCTACAATGTCATCAGAGTGAGAGGTGAGAAATTCCGATATTTCTCTAGCTGTAGCGACAAAGTTGCGACCGTTGTCGCTGAAGATCTCATTCGGCTTTCCTCTGCGAGAGATAAAACGACGAAGAGATAAAACAAATGCGTCCTTCGACAGTTCACTAACAGCTTCTAGGTGAACGCATTTGTATCTGAAACAAACGAATATGCACAGATAGCATTTGGTAATTTTGCAGCCTCTACCTTTCCTATCAGTGATAAGATAGGGACCAGCAAAGTCGACCGAAGAAGTCTCAAATGGGAAGCCAGGGTTGACTCGCTGTTCAGGTAGCATACCCATTATAGGAGAAGCGGTTTGTCCACTGGCCCTTCTACACACCACGCATTGCCTTGCGGTAGTGCGAGCTAGATCGCGACCACCTATCGGCCAAATAGAGTCTCTAACTGATGATAATAATAGCTGCGGACCAGCGTGAAGAAGACGAATATGTTCCTGTTGAAACAACAATTTAGTAAGCTTGTGTTTTGCATGTAATAGCATTGGATGACGTTTTTCATATGGGTAACAAGAGTTATCTAAACGTCCTCCAACCCTGATTATGGCATTGTCTAAAAATGGGGTCAAGGAATTTAAACCATTTTTAGAGCTGAGCCTTTTGTTTGTAGTAAGAATGGCCAATTCCTTCGGGAAAGATTCCCTTTGAGATAGTTTTACCAAAAATTTGAAAGAAACTGTAAGTTCTTCAGGCTGTAAAATACCAATGTGTTTGTTTGCTCGGGTTTTGCAATTGTTAATGAATCTAAGAACATACGCAAACGAGCGTTGTAAAAAGGTTAATTTCGAATACCTATCAAAATCGATTAATGATTGTTTTATGGTTTCTTCGCATGTAGTTGTGTTTATCTTAATTTCAGGTAAATCATCGATTTGTGTAAAGTGTACGTTGGGTCTAGACGGTGGCCATAATGACTCTGATTGTAATAAGAATGCGGGTCCGTTCCACCACAAATCGCAATTTTTTATTTTATTGCCATCTACACCGCGTGTCGCTAAATCGGCTGGATTGAGGTCAGTGGGGACATGACGCCATTGAGATTGATCCGTTTGTTCTAAGATAGCACCTACTCTATTCGCTACATAGGTTTTTAGTTTGTCGTACCTCATACCTAGCCAGCATAGAGCGATGGATGAATCTGTCCAAAATATGCTGCGTGCAACGACACATCGCAGAGCGCGACACACGGCGCCCGCGAGCTGAGCGCCGAGCAAGCACGCGCACAACTCGAGCCGAGGGATAGTTGTTGGCTTCACGGGGGCTACTCGAGACTTGGCGCATAGAAGACGAACGGTGACGTCACCTTGCCGGTTTGTAGATTTGAGATAAACTGTAGATGCAAAACAGTTTTTAGAAGCGTCACAAAATGTATGTATCTCTATGTAAGTAGGAGATTTACACAAAGCATGTCTAGGTATGTGTAGTGTATGTAAATATTTTAAATTGTTTATAAATGAGTTCCACTCTTGACGCATGCTTTCAGGCACTGGTTCGTCCCAGTCGATTTTCTCAACCCATAGTTTTTGAATCATGATTTTAGGAACAATACTTAAAATACTGAGAACGCCAAGAGGGTCAAAAATCTTACAGGAGTCTGAAAGTATTGACCGTTTAGTAGGAAATTCAGTTTTGCTTTCATAAGTGCATGGAAAGTGAATGATGTCTTCATTGGGGTTCCACCCTACACCCAATGTATGAGATGAAGAACTAATAGTTAAATTGCCTTGGTTGCTCTGCGCTTCAGCGAGCACATGTTGTGAATTTGATCGATATTTACGCAAGTTTAGGCAGCTTGCTTTTAGTGCAGTTTCTACCGACTCCTTTATGTACAATAAATCATTGATATCGTCGCTTCCCGTCAGGAGATCGTCGACTAGAAAGTCCTTTTGAACAATTTCTTTAATGCTAGGATCATCACACTCTTCACCTACCTGCCATAGACAGCGTGTGCTAAGAAAACTTGAGCTAGCATAACCATACGTAACAGTATTTAAGCGAAGCAGTTTTAATGGATCGGTGACATTATCGCGCCATAGAATTACTTGTAAGTCACGATGGCACTCTTGCAACTCTATCTGCCTGTACATTTTCTCTATATCACCAGACAACACGTAGGTATGCTGCCGAAATCTAAGTAATATGTTGAATAAGCTGTCTTGTATTTGGGGCCCTACCATTAGTATGTCATTAATGGAAAAAGATGAATTGGTTTGGGCACTACCATTGAATACAACCCTTATGGCAGATGACTCACTTGATGGTTTCCATACTGCATGATGAGGGATGAAGTATGACTGATCTGAGACCGAGTTAACCTCTGATAGATGCCCTAGATTTGAATACTCGCGAATGAAATTAGAATATAATTTTTTAAATTCAGGGTTTTTTTCAAATCTTTTTTCTAATGCTAGAAATTGCCTCTTAGCCTGCTTTCTAGAGTCGCCTAAACAATCTGGTTCAGTTAGAAGGGGTAACTGTACACAAAACCTGCCTTCATTGTTGCGGTATGTATGTTGAACAAAGTGAGCTTCGCATTGTATTTCCTCATCGGTTTGTTGACTGGCCGGCTGAGAAATCTGCTCTGTTTCCCAGAATTTAGTAAGATTTTCATTCAAAGCTTCATTGGAAATGTAGTCACTACTGGACTTGATAGCAACATGATTACATCTTATAGATTTGTTGTTTGATGTATCATTTGTAAACATTGAGCCTGCCAGGATCCAACCTAGCTTTGACTTACGCATAATTGGTTGATTGGGGCCAAGATGAATTTGCTCCGATTCAATTAAATACCAAAACATATCTGCACCTAACAACATGTCTACAGGTGCAGACTGGTGAAATGAAGGATCTGCTAGTTTGATATTCAAAGGTATTTTCATGTGTGAGATATCTATTGATTTGTTTGGTAAGTTACCGGATATCTGTGGCAGTACTAGACATGACAGCTCGGACTCAAACGAACTGGTCTTTGACTTTAGTTTTACAACACAACGTTCTATAACGTTGGATGAATGGATATTGCCTACACCTACAATATCGACCTGAGTTGGCTGAGGAGTCAGTTGTAGTTTGCTTTTCAACCTATTGGTGATTAGAGAGGACTGGCTCCCGCTATCTAACAAGGCTCGAATGGTTAGGTGTTTATTTGTAAGTGGATTGTATATTTCAACCATTGCAGTTGAAAGTAGTACGCTGCTAGTCGCAGTCACAGACATACTGACTATGTTGTCACTATCATTGAATGCCTGATCGCTATCATGATCAGTTTCAGTAGTTGATTGCACATTCAATGATAGTGACAACATAGTCAGTATGTCTGTGACTGCGACTAGCAGCGTACTACTTTCAACTGCAATGGTTGAAATATACAATCCACTTACAAATAAACACCTAACCATTCGAGCCTTGTTAGATAGCGGGAGCCAGTCCTCTCTAATCACCAATAGGTTGAAAAGCAAACTACAACTGACTCCTCAGCCAACTCAGGTCGATATTGTTGATCAGTTCATACTTCAAATAACTTTCCTCAAACCAAATTCAAATATATTAATTTCAAACTTAAACGAATTATTCAACCTAAATTCCAATTCCCAAAACGCTTTGGACATGAGTATCCCAAATTAGATATTGTGGACGTACGGTTAAATCCTAAGGTTTCTGTGTAATAAGGATATCCGAGAGTGGAGTTAGATTAATGTTTGCTCTAGCTAGACTTGGTGTAGCTCTAGCTAGAGCTGACGAGACACGCTCTGTCAT
Organism: Ennomos quercinarius; assembly: GCA_910589525.2. NCBI lineage: Eukaryota > Metazoa > Arthropoda > Insecta > Lepidoptera > Geometridae > Ennomos > Ennomos quercinarius. The sequence continues at coordinate 2,145,824 of OU342496.1, forward strand.
GCAATGCAAGCACTGCGAGATAACCTTAACTAAGGCGGTGCGCAGATTAGCATTTTGGAAACTGATTTTGTATGCTCCAAAAATAAATTCAACTTTTTTTAACTACACTGCTTTATTATAGAGTATAATGCCAAGTACATACTTATAGCTAGAGGGTAGTGTGATAATTGATAGAGCAGTTTCATGTTTTTACGAGAAGTAATGCGATGGCGAAAACTTTAATAATTATGGCTAAGAATTTTAATTTTATTCCTGTATGTAGCACAGTATCTTAAAATTACAGACCAATCTTTATTTTTTTTCTCAATGTCAGTTTTATTTTCTGTTGGAAGTTTTATTTTTATGCAATCTTTGAAAATTACGTAAGGGAAAGCATACAAATCGACAATATATATTTCCATACCCAGGAACATTACAACCTTATTTACGTAATGTTTAAAAAACTCTTATTATGTACTTATTTCGTTTCATATTTGAGTCCTTCTGATGGAACCATTCTAAGTACTTAAGTACTTCAAATGTAGAAAAATAAATACAATTAATTATCGATCTTTGTCTGAGGAATACTAACATAATATATACCAGGTACCATTTTCATCTTCAAGGTGTTAACCCAAGCCTCACCATGCATCACCACGGGAGAAGGGTTAATGAGTTGCTAAAAATCATCACGTGTATTATTTACACCCTTATGTGGGAGAAATGATCTCGAGAATTAAACAATAATCATCTGCATCTGCTATAGACAATAAACCAATTTACATCCATCCTAACAACAGTGTCAGGAACAGCTTGCATCCGGAACAATGCAGCATGACGCGTTTAATTATTTGCGCTGGAACGTTTGGGAAACACTCTGGTAAAGGAACGCGTTACACGTGTAGACGGTAGGTACACTGGATGGGAATTTTTCTTTTTTTTAAATAATGAATGACGTGACGAGCTAGTCGTTCATAACAGTTGCAGTGTCACTCGGAACTTTAAAATAATAAAGTTTTGTGTGACACTGCGGTGCGCACGTCACGCTGAGACATCACACAGTCTAGTAATCAGATTACTAGACTGTGCAATCAGTCATAATGTCTCATTTCCCCAGTAATTTTACTAACTACAATGCCCTTCAAACCAGAACACAGTAGTGCTTGCACACTACTGCCTGGCGGCAGAACAACTGGCAAAGCGGTGGTAAAACGAACTTTGCAGAAAAGTCCTACCACCTAGCACCTATAGTTTGGTTACATAACTATTATAACTGCAATTTCATGAAATTGCAGTTGTTCTGTAGATGTAGATGTAACTGCAGTTACATCTTATTCATCATCATCATTATCATCAGGCCGAAATACATCTACTGCTGATCATAGACGTCCCCCATAAAACGCCTTTTTTTTTAACGGGCTAATGCTGTTGGTCTCTACTGACCTTTACAGCGTCACCGGGCGGGAGGGCAGGCGCTTAAGGCGCCCAACCGTCAGAAGTAGGAGGCAACTAGCACAAGGGCACCCCTGGGGTGCGAGCCTCGGCTTGGGCCGTTGCCGGGATAAGAGGATCGAGAAGGCTATGTCCACTGGAAGAGTGGACCCTATGGAAAGTCGCGACCGTTCTAGCTAACCTACGGGGGGTACGTCGACCTCGCCGGCGGGGTCGGTGTCTGATTGTGTTACGCTGGTATCCTATACCGGTGCCGAAACCCCATTAAACGCCACTTTAGACGCATATCATAGGGAGGATTTGCCATAATCACCACGATTGGCAGGCGGCTTGGTGATCGCAGATTTTAATGTAACGAGGAAAATGCTCCTGCCCATTCGCTGGATATTACCTTAGCCGGCTCTTACGGTACCCATGGGGAGACGGGGCACTCATGGGGTTTAAAAGTAGGTAAACACTTATATAAAGGTAGTTTTTTGGTCCTTATTTAGATAGAGCCTTTTTACACAGAATAAGAATGGTGACCACAGACAGCAGCGTATGCCAGCCCTTCAATAGTTGAACGGCCACCCGTGAGGGCAAAACTACGTGGATGGCCAATCAAGAGCAAAGCAGCCGTTCAAAGTGGCACTCTATGTAAAGGCCTATGTTCAGCGGTGGATGTCTGCTGATGATAATGATAATCAAATCGAATCATTTATCTGTGAGGTCGAGTCACTTTTCCATCAAAAGGAGATAGGTACTTTTAAACTTAGAAATTTATCTTACCAATGAATACAGAGTTTTTAGGGAAACTAAATGCTATAGCATAAATATTGTACGTGCGTTTTCGAATGAATGAGTTTTATTTATCTATATATAAGTATATTATAGATAAATAAAACTCATTCGACTTTAGACCCTATTAAAACTACGTCATAACCAAATGCTCATTAGAAATTAGTGAATGTTCGCAATAATATAATACTTCTAATTTATGCCTAATTAGTTTACACTCGTGCAAGAAATTTGAAATAGTTAAACGATTATACTCATCAAGGACAAATGTGTTCTAACGTAGCATTATTTAATGTTTATAAAAAAATAAAAGACTTGGTGTATCACATCCTAACAACTGTTAGATATTGAACTAGGAACACTTCACGAGTTCTGAGCTTAGATAGATTACACTTAGATTTACGTTACGTACGTGTTTCCTCGAATGCATCTGCTTCGGTACTGAACCAATCTAATATCACCCTGAACGAATTCAGGAATTGATGATAAGTAAATGTAACTATAATGTGTAACTACGAGATAAGCTCCGAGGAGATCCGCAGGAGAACTAAAGTGACCGATATAGCTCTTAGAATTGGCAAGTTGAAATGGGCAAGCCACATCGCTCGTAGAACTGACAACCGATGGGGAAGAAAGGTTCTCGAGTGGCAACCACGAACTCGAAGACGCAGCGTATGCTGGCCCCCCACTCGGTGGACCGACGACCTGGTGAAAACCACGGGGAGCCGATGGATGCAGGTGGCAAGCAGCCGCTCAATGTGGCGCTCTGTAGGGGAGGCCTATGTTCAGCAGTGGACGTCTTCGGGCTGTTGATGATGATGATGATGATGAAATGTAACTATTTATTCATTTATTTTTCACACAGTGCTAACTCTCATAGGCCCAATCTCAGCAAAGCTTAAAGGGCACGAGTAGTATAAATGTAGTAGAATCTAAATATATGGTTTTCTAATTTGTCTCTCTGTTTATTTGACATCATTATACATACATGACAAACTACAGCCTGAAGACGTCCACTGCTGAACATAGGCTCCCATAAAACGCCACTATTACAGGCGCTTATTATAGGGAGGGGTTTGCCATAATCACCATGGTGGCTTGGTGATCACTGAAGATTTTAATGTACCGAGGAGAATACTGCCGTGCATTCCCTAGATATTTCCTTAGCCGGCTCTTACGGCACGCGCGGGAAGAGATGGGGTGGTCCTATTCTTACATCGCGCCAGGACCACACGTCCAATTTGCAGCGGTGATTTGGTTGACAATTCATTAATAATAAACCACTGGTTGTATTTCGATTTCATTCGCTGTGATGAAACATCCAAATGGGTCTATACCTGTAATTGCAGGCTCTTTCTATTAAGGTAGAACGTTTCACTAGCGCCACAATTTCAAAATTTCTTGCGTTCTTTTGCCACTAATAGCTTAATTACTAAACGTCATTACATTAAAACTAATGTAACGTAAAAAAATAGAATATATGAACAAATTACGATTAAAAGTATCTCTTAGATATTATTGGTTTAGCAACAAATGGCAATAAACAAATTTCGTCTTAGTTTTTCAGTCTATTGCCATTCGTCGCTAAACCAATGATATGTAGGTAATACTTTTAATTGTAATTTATTGATACATTCTATTTATTTGCGCAAAATTAGTTTTCATGTAATCACGTTGAGTAATTAAGCAATTATTGGCAAAAGAACGCAAGAAAATTTTAATTTGCCACGCTAGTGAAACGTTCCACCTTAAACAATTTATGAAAGATATTTTTTATTTCAATAAACATTTTAAACTTTACTTATTTTTTGAAATTCTAAGTTGTAAATTTTAACCTTCTTCTGTAATCGTTCATACAGATCAGAATACAGTGCTAGGTACACACTGTTAACCCTTTAATGCGAACGGGACCGGATTCTATTACGTTCGGACCCCTCTGGACGTTTGTGGTCACAGATTAATAATTTAAACAGTATTGCAGCTTTGGCGTTTTAGAATTTGGATACTCGGATTACAGTAACATCGCGTAAGGTCACTGAAATATTCATGAAAATACCCTTAAAGCTTTAGAAAATAGTATTTACTTAGTATCGTGAATTTCGTTTTAGTTTACATCTTTTTTTTTTAAATCAAAGCCGATAATTCTAGGATCAAATTACACAGCTCTTGTGATATAGAATTGAAGAGCTTTCTGTTGTTTATTCTATCTATGAATTTGTAGAAAGAAAGAAAATACATTATTTATTAGTATGTAAACGCATTACATTTAGACTTAGAGAACGTATTGGTTTCAGACAACCATGTCGTTATATTGGTTTACCTTTTTCTCTTTGTAAATGCATCAAAAAATGAAGGCATGATTTTTATTATAATAACAAGTCATGATTACTTAGATTTTTCCTGGGAGATGTGGACTGACAGGCTAGTATCTACAGAGTTTTAAAATCCAAATAACAACCCCTTGGGTATCTAAGTGCTGCCCCAGACCCTTAGGGCAATTTAGTGGAATAGGTTTTGTTGGTACAGTCGAGTCTCCGTGTACAGTGATTGGGGGACTGAGCTAGGGCCATTATGGGCCATGTTCAAAAACTTAATTCTAATACTAGAAATTCTCACAGTGGCTATTCTTTTAACCTTATAAACTATTCAATAATCAGCTTACCACCACTTTCACAGCTGATGATAAACTTCGCTCTATTCCCAGCATCAAAGGTAAGGCTCCCCTAGCTCAGTCCCCCAATGTGAAAGTAGCGCATGTAAACGCGCGAACCAGTGTGCGTGTGCAAAAATCAGTGTCCACGTTCAAATATACATACTGCAAATACTGTGATCTGGTCAACCACTATTTTTGCCCGGGCCAAGCTTTATTAGGGCCTGCTAATAAAGAGAATTTATTCGCAACCCAGCTTAAACGTTGATTTTTTGCGAGAAGTTTAACGGTTAAATGAATTCTCTGTCGTATGGTTAAAACGGAATGAGCGCAATCATTTTGATGTGCCTTTTACGTTTTTATTATGTTCTGAAATGCGGAAGTTATTTCAGGTGCGTCGCTTTGGTTAAACAGTTCAACAAAAAAATTAAAACGTTTTGAGAACAGAAATTTTATGAAAATGTACCTAATGTGAATGTTGTATTTGATGGACAAAGGCTTTGTCAGTTAAGTTTGTTTTTACGTCAAATTACATGATGAGTTTGTCATTCGACTGATATTAAGCATCACGGCCACCTATCAGCTTCACCAATAATTATTATAATGATTATTAATAGTGATGAAGAACTCCCCTAGTAGGTATAAACCTTAGCAAAACACTCAGAGTAAATTTTAGGTGTAACGATTTCCATATGACATACTAGCTCAATGCCAGCGGCTTCGCCCGCGTATATAGTTTTTGAAAAAAACAGTGTATTCGTGTAAATAGAGATAATATTGAGCTTATAAGCAGAATGATGGAGACTAAAGTATAATTAATGACTCAAATTACTTTCAAAATATAGTTAACGCCAACTCCTACAACTGGTCACCTTCGCTACACTTCACAAAGAGTACACCTTTCAAATTTCAAGTCCAGTGGTGGATGTGCGCTGATTTATGGATTTCGATAAAAAAGACTTCTGTGACGCCGTTTGACCCTGTCGGGAGGTAATTCTCAAAAAACCGTGACATTTATGCTTTAGTTTATTTTAACTCAAGAGTATATACACCAAGTTTCAAACTAATCGATCTACAAAATAAAAAGTTGCATACAACCGTAAAACCCCCATATCACCCCCTTAGGTTCAAAAAAGCCATTCTTAGTGGACCCCTACATTTCACAAAGAACACACCTTCTAAATTTCAAGTCTCTAGGAACAGCGGTTTAGGCTATGCATTGATCGATAAAGTCAGTTTATATACACAGAAAGTAGGTAATAACTATCTAGTTCTGAATATTGTTTTCGTCTCAAGTGGAAACTAGAAATAACATTAATGTTGGATATTGTGATCTCCCTGAAAGAGCTTTGCTACCGACGGCATTAAGTCGAATTTAGTGAAGCTAATCTTGAGATCACGAGGATTTTAGCATGAAACTGCGAGATCAAAGTTCTTATGCTGCGGCAGAGCTACGCTCACTTTGTTTCCTAAGAAACCTGTACATGATATTGAACAAGTTAATTCCCTTTACGACCGGATATCCAATAAAGGCTTACTTTGAAAGCAATATATTTTCCCAACCCCGTTATTTTATAAGGCCTTAAGAAAGGTAGAATAGTTTCGTTTGAACCTTATCTGTATAATATTAAAATGTAAGATTTTAAACTTCAATGATCACTAACATTACTCAAACATTGTTTATTAACGGGATATGAACCATGTAATTTATTTGTTTCGAGTTGCCGATATCTTGGTACTGTTGCAAGCACCATGACCACGGACGAACTGAAGATCTTGCGGGTAGATGATAATAAGTTATGGGCAAACGTAGCAGTCTACCCTCCTTCGTACACGTTTATTACGCGTCGCACCAGTACTATTGTCCTTATTCTCACTTTACACTTGATCTCGAACATAACACTCACAAATTTAAAAAAAAATTACATGGTAAATATCCCGTTAATAAACAAAATTTGAGTAATATTAAAATGTTTTGTTTTTACTTATTGGAATGCTTAGTTTTAGTTTCTTCAATTATTGATGGACTGTTATAAATTACTTACCATCATTAGACCTGTCCTAATGTACGGATCCAAGTGTTGGGCAACAAAAGGTGTGGATGAAAGGAGACTGCATGCTGCCGAAATGCGAATGTTGAGATGGATGTGTGGTGTCACGAGGATGGATAAAATTAGGAATGAGTACATAAAGGTAGCATGAAAGGTAGCTTCAAAGCACCGCTGACGCATAAGTTGAGAAGCAATAGGCTAGCGTGGTATGGTCATGTGATGCGGAGAGATGAAAGTCATGTTACCAAAAGATTTTTGAGTATGAATGTTGATGGTAAAAAAGTAGAGGAAGACCAAAAAAAGTGTGGTTGGACTGTGTGAAATATGATATGTCTGCTAAGGGAGTGAATGTTGAGATAACGTCTGACAGAAAAGAGTGAAAGAAAAAAACGTGCTGCACCGACCCCACTTAAATGGGATAAGGGTAGCGGATGGTGATTAAACCTCCCTTCCTTTTATTACATTTTCTTATGCATTTATTTTTCGAATACGCTTTTTTATGGCCTATGTTTATCAGTGGACCTCTTCCAGCGCCACTTTCAACGGCTACTCTTACATCTGGCATCGTGGATCTGACCTCTCATTGTAGTGGTTATATCTTTGAAGCAGAGCTAAGATATTCATGCCAAATTAGTCCATACACTAAGGCTATATAAATAATCAATACCTTGTCTATTCTATTTTTCTAAAAATCTGTGAGAACAGTTCTACTAAAAATGTTCTCGCGTTATTAAAGTGCTTAGAGGGGCCTCGGCGGGTATTTAGTAGGTAGCCGATAGATGCCCAAACATTTATTCCGAGAGGGGATTTATTCCCCTGTTTTACATACAGTTTCGGTAGAATTTGTTTGTTTGGGTATTAGGTATTCTATTTTCTTAGCATCAATAAATTACCTTCAGACGAGCTTGCCTTGATTAATTTTAAAATCATCAAAATATTAATGTTTATTGTTACTATGATTTTTATCACACCACAATAAAAGAATTCGTTACCAAGAGAAGTGAAGCCACTGTCAAAAAAACCGAAGTATTATCGTTTCATACATTACGTAATTTTTATTTAGCCTGATATGAGAAAATGCTCTATTTATGTTACAGCCTGAAAAGTTTCATCTGGCTGTAGTACATAAAGACATTTTTCAGTTTCCTGAATTCCAAAACCAACAAGATTTATAAGAAAAGAGAAAAAAAGAGCTTATAAAAGGGGATTAAACTGACTCATTTTATAGTGAAAAATATTTGGAAAATCGTCTTAAATATTTTTTTTAGTTATTTTGATTAAAAACCCAAACAATGAAACTGATTTTGATGAAATTGCCATGACCACTTATTTAAAAATAAAAAATACCTTTAAAATAAAAAAGAATTTTCGAAATCTGTTTTTTTTTTGAAGAACTTTCCAATTTCAAATAAATTGTATAGGATCTGAGGTAATAAACATTAAAAATTAAAAAAACACGCTGAGTTGAGAAGCAATTTTTTAAATGTCGGGCGCTATTATAGGCCTTGGGTGGAGAATTCCTTTTGAGTTTATATTTACAATGTACAATAACCAAATAGCATCCGTTTGATTTTGATCCTCTTCAAACCGAACACCTTTGCAAGTGAATACTTACACCTCTTCATCGACAATCGTATTCGTCTCTCCACTTATACACACTCACATATCTTCTGTCAAACCCAACCGTTTCCAATTTCGAAGGAACATCCACTGATTGACTTGCGGATGAAATACACGTGAAATCCGATAATACCGGCCTGTCTGTGTGTTACCTTTGACATGCTAAACTAACGGTGCCAGCACATACGTGTCGAGAATTGGTACTGTTGCTCTAATACACGATAAATAGAGTACAAGTAATGGATTCCGGAACATTTAATATTATGTTATACTAGGTGGTAGGGCTTTTCTGCAAAGTTTGTCTAGGTAGGTATACCACCGCTTTGCCAGTTATTCTGCCGCCAAGCAGTAGTGTGCAAGCACTACTGTGTTCCGGTTTGAAGGGCTGTAGCTAGTGAAATTACTGGGCAAATGAGACTTTACGAACTGATCTCACAGTCTAGAAAAATTTTTTAGACTGTGTGATGTCCCAGGATGACGTGCGCAGTGCGCAGTGTCCCGCGAAACTTCAATTTAGAGTTCCGAGTGACACTGCAATCTGTTATGGGTGGCCGTGTCACTTAACAGCAGGCGAACGATTAGCTCGTCACGTCAATAGATCACATAAAAAAAAAATGTTAACCAATGAATAACAAATAGCGAAGTTCTACTTATCAAGTTTTTTCTATATGTAGCACACAAGTATACTAACTATTTTAGTAGTAGTGGTAGTAGTAGTAATAGTTGGCTAAACCAATTACGACGAAGTTTTGCAACATTGATACTCACGCTACGGAGAGAATGATAAGGTATTTTTAATCCTGGAAAACTCAGCGTTCGCACGGGTAAACTGGTACGTTACGAGCTTGCGACTGAATCCACGGGGGCGTCTAGTTTTTTTTTTGTAAATAGAAGCATTCAAATTTTCGTAAATTCTGGCCCCGATTCACTTAATTTTTAACAAGGTAACTCATCCCTTACATTGCGCAGCGAAACCAATAATGAATTCGCGCTGCGGTTTCAACTGAATAATAGACGCGTACAAACAAATATCAGAATGAAATTTAATTCCGTTCCATCGTAGCGACAATCAAAGCCCATTCACGGTTAGGAAGCGTTTAGACGTTACGACACGATGTCGTGCGATTAGGAGGACGACAATATTTATAAGATTTAAACTTCCAAGGTCACTAACATTACTCAAATATTTATTAACGACCGTGATCATGGTGCTTGCAACAGTACCGAAATATCGGCAACTCGAAACGAATAAATTACATGGTAAATAATATTTAATAATATTTAATATTATCCCGTTAGTAAACAATATTTGAGTGACGATAATATGTTATGCATTAAATATAAAAGACTAAAACATTATGTTTAGTACATCAATATTATGGTTAAGGTCGATTTTTCAATCCAGGAGAAATATTCTTTTAGGTAAACCTCTCTTACGTTAGAATAAGTTTAACTAACATAATCTAACATAATACAATGTAAGTATATAAAAGTAATATGGTAGCTTTTGATATCACAGCTAAAGAAAAAAATGAAGCTGGTATACGATGCAGATTAATTATCGCGGTGAATACCTACTCTAGTGTAATAATGTACTTTCTGTAAAAGAAATATTTTCTTATTTTACGATGTGCAATAACGAGCTCATATTATAATTGTTTATATATAAATTAGTATGGTACATAATCTTCAATTAAGAAAGCAGTGAAGCTTAATTCCAATATAATAATTATTTTAAATAATGATTGATAATTTATTTATCTTTAATTATTTACCTCGAAAAAATGCAACATGAAATGCCAATGGGCAGACCACATCGCTCGTAGAATTGACAACCGATGGGGAAGAAAGGTTCTCGAGTGGCGACCACGAACCAGAAGACGCAGCGTAGGCCAGCCCCCCACTTGGTGTACCGCCAATCTGGTGAAAGCCGCGGGGAGCCGATGGATCCAGGAGGCGAGCAGCCAGTCAAGGTGGTGCGCTTTGGAGGAGGCCTATGTCAGTGGACGTCTTCAGGCTGTTGGTGATGATGATGAATGCAACTTGATTGAACTAGAATAGTTTTATCGTATCATTTCGATAATACATCCAGATTATTTCTCACAGTGCAATTCCACACGTTCCACTGGATTCTCAAGTACGTAGTCTGTTTCCACACGTAATTCTTGGAAAATATCAACAACACATTTTTTTATCGCACCGTCTAAACAACCCCTAGCAATTGTTCTATAGAACAAAAGAGTGATACGTTCACGAATCGAATTTGTTTTGTTTATTTCTGATTAAACATCATTAGGGCTGAAGGTATTTTAATTATCCCAAACGAATTTTCCAAAACAGCACCCCTGTTATAAAAAATGTTGTAATTTGAAGTTTTTCCTGTTCCGAGGGTCTATTTTTAATTAAATTTCGATTTATAATTTAGTTGATATTGGATATCTTGTAAGTACGTTTAGGAATTATAAGATTTTTATGAAATGTTCAGTATTTGAAATAATGAAAGAAAGAAAGAAAGAAAAATAATGTACTTGCGACAAAAAACAATAAACAGTACAAATATGATTAACTATTTGCCCTAAATCAGTCTCAACTCAGCTTAATTCTGGTCATGAGACCAGCGCTGGTCTTCCATTGGGGCCGGTTCAGTGTCGTCACGGTGCAGTTACATTACAGCTACGGATTTAAAACATATACCTACTTATATGTAACTAGTAAATAGTACAGCGTCGTGATCTCACATTGTCGTACAAGTTAGTGAAATAAAGAATATTTTACAGTAAGTTACCGCAAACACATAGGTTTACAATTATTTATACAATAGTTATGTCTAAAAAAAATTAAAAACATTAAGTTGCTATGTAAAAGATCTGGAATATTATCTATCTCCTGTGATTATGTAAGTATCTCATATCATTGCATCAGTAGCCCGATGACGTCTACACTGCTGCTATGGAGAGAGCTATGCTCGGTGTTTCCCTGCGAGATAACATCCGTAATGAGGAGATCGGCAGGAGAACTAAAGTGACCGATATAGCTCTTAGAATTAGCAAGTTGAAATGGCAATGGGCAGGCCACATCGCTCGTAGAACTGACGACCGATGGGGAAGAAAGGTTCTCGAGTGGCGACCACGAATCGGAAGACGCAGCGTAGGCCGGTCCTCCCTAGGAAGACCGAAAATCTGGTACGAAACCGCGGGCAGCCGATGGATGCAGGATACGAGTAGCCGCTCAAAGTGGCGTTCCCAGCCTATGTTCAGCAGTGGACGTTTTCAGGCTGTTCATGATGATTATGATGTCCAATTCTGAAGAGGCACTGTTGGCAAGTGGCTTAGTGACCGTAGAAGATTCCAACACCTGGATATTCCCTTAGCCGGCTTTACGCCACTCACGGAAAGAGTTGGTCTGTTTCGAGAGGACAATTATTAACTTAAATATTTAACTATGATAGGTTAGGTACTCTTATTTATTTATTTTGACTGGCCTGATAGCTCAGTTGGTAGTAGCTCTGCCTTCTGAACTGTAGGCTGTGGGTTCGATTCCCACCCGGGACAAAGATTTGTGTGATGAACATAGGTGTTTGTTCTGTGTCTGGGTGTCATATTGTATTCTATGTATGTATTTACAAACAAAAGTATATAAGTATTGTATCAGTTATCTGGTTTCCATAGTACAAGCTATAATGCTTAGTTTGGGGCTAGATGGCGCTGTGTGAAATGTCCACACATATTTATTTTATTTATTTATTTATTTTATTTTCTAAGTCCTAAGACTAAGTTTTTTTAATATTCCCACAAAATATATTAGTAAAATACTATAAAAAGTAATCTAGTTGCCAGTCTAATTGAGATCGACCGATATTGAATTAAAAATGTAGAAAAATCGTATCATCTAGTAAAAATCGATGACACCATCGATGGTATGAATGTGATGGAGCATGTCCCTAAGTCCCTACGGAGGACTAATTACAGTTTTTCGTTACTTATAATAGTCACAAGTGTCACTCCACCAAGTTGAAGAGCCTTTTGTCATAAACAAATTAGGCAAAATCCTACAGTAGGTATAAAGCAGTAGTTTGTATCATGAAAGTAACAGCCCCGCACAATTGGTACTTACCATCCGTGGTGGTTGCCAATCCATACCGTTCAAACGGCGCCATTCGTGGAAACGTCTCTCTGTTGTACACCGGTGTAAATTACAAGCGAGGTCGGTAAATACTCTTACAGTTTTTTTTCTTTTTAGTTTGTAGCCATCGCGTTTTAGCTATCCTGCTCCCACTACAATCTATAATATAATAACAATAATAATTATGCGAATGTTTGTGTGTGTGAATGTTTGTTACCTTATAAACTACTTAACCAATTTTGATGAAATTTGAAATGAAAATTGCTTTTACGCACGATTGACACATAAGATATTTATTTAAAAGACATTATTATCCGCGGGTGAAACCGCAGGGCACAACTAGTCTATAAGTTATTGCTGACGATGACATGTACTAATAATGCTTGAGATATTAGTTAGACGTTTCACTAGAGCGGCAAATTCAAATTTTCTTGCGTTCTTTTGCCAATAATAGCTTAATTACTCAACGTGATTACACGAAAACTAATTTTGCGGAAATAAATAGAATGTATCAACAAATTACGATTAAAAGTATCTCCTAGATATCATTGGTTTAGCGACAAATGGCAATAAACAATTTTCTTCTTAGTTTTTCAGTCTATTGCCATTTGTCGCTAAACCAATGATATCTAGGTAATACTTTTAATTGTAATTTTTTGATACATTATATTTATTTGCGCAAAATTAGTTTTCATGTAATCACGTTGAGTAATTAAGCTATTATTGGCAAAAGAACGCAAGAAAATTTGAATTTCCCGCGCGAGTGTAACGTTCCACCTTAATAGCTGTACGGCTATTATGGTGGCTGAAACCAAAGACAAATTCAAAGCCAAATAATTTCGGATCAGTCAAAATCAAGATACATTATTATAAAGGAGTTCAAAAAAATAAGTTCTCGTTCCCACTCGTGGTGCAAGTAATCCAGCACAATGATTAAAACAAACCCGGAGCTTCAATTACACCTGTAAAAACAAAGCAAAAAGAAACTTCATAGTGATTACCAACTAGTACTTCATGCGAATATTTTTTTTACATAAGCGTATGAAGTGACGAGCTAGTCGGTTAACTGATGTTAAGACTCGGAACTCTTTTAATTAATAAAGTTTGGCGTGACACTATATTATACACTGCGCAGGTCATCCTGAGATATCCCCAGAGATTATTATCAGATCATAGTCGCATTTTCCCAGTAATTTCACTAGCTACAATGCCGTTTAAACGGGAACACAGTAGTGCTTGTACACTGTACCTACCTAGACGAATTTTGCAGAAAACTCCTACCATCTAGTTAAATATAGCTCTTATTTCATGACTTGCACTACAGCAAGAGCATCACGATGCAGCGTACCCAAATCGTTACACATTTGTCCGAGTAACACCTCTATTTATTCTAAGAGAGTCCACCGAATGCCTGCATCCAATAGGCAAGGTGTCTCCTCCGCTAAAATGTTCTTCTATCTGTTGACATAGTTCAGAATATCTCTCAAGCTGCTGCACCTACAATGAAACTTTAGATTTAGAGTTTTGAAATATCCTCTATATCCTTATTTACTCAACATCTGGTAGGTATAGGTTGTTTAGTAATGTTTTGGGATGGAATTGTAAAAAAAATAAGAAGCTCTCTGAAATGCAGCCGTTTTCTCGTGGTCATGCAATCTTTTACATTAGGACTATGATTTAGAATTATATTTTACTAGGTGGCAGGATTTATCTGCAAAGTTCGTCTAGGTAGGTACCACCGCTTTGCCAGTTATTCTGCCGTCAAGTAGTAGTGTGCAAGCACTACCATGTGTTATGTGTTCCGGTTTGAAGGGCATTGTAGCTAGTGAAATTACTGGCCAAATGAGACTTTATGATCTGATCACACAGTCTAGTAATCTTATTTCTATTCTGTGTGCAATCTCAGGACGACGTGCTCAGCGCACTGTCACGCAAAACTATATTATTTTAGAGGTCCGAGTGATCCTGCAATTTGTTATGGGCAGCCGTGACGCTTAACATCAGGCGAACGACTAGCTCGTCACGTCAATCATTTACTAAAAAAAAATGATGACTATGACTAGGACTAGGTCTCTACTAATTTTACAGAACTCTTCTGATTTTTTCAACCACCATCCATACAGACATGAACTCTTCTCTTTGAGTCTCTTCTCTTGTTTTTTTTTAATCATCAAAACATACGTTGTCAATGGTAACGTTAAGCGTAAGCAGTACGGAGCAATTATAGACAAAACAGCTACCTTAGAAGAGCATGCAGTAGTTACAACACCATGTCCAAAGACGTTGACTTGGACCTGTTTAACACGGCGGTGTCCAAATTAAAAAGAATTGTGGGCGATAAGTACTTTTTATAAACGTTTTTTATAGTACTGGGTGGCGCAAAAGTAAAGACCCTATTTGGTTCAGCTATAACATTTTTTCTAAATTAGAAAACTAGATTTAGGTTTTTTTAAATGTATATTTGTGCCATTAAATTTCGTACCATTAGGATTTAAAGATGATGTCTTTTAAATGGTGACCTCCAGAGTTGATACACATTTGAGCCCTATTTATGACATTTTGCAAGATGATTTTCCTTCAAAATTGGTTATGAGTGACGAAGCGCATTTCCATCTCTCAGGGCATGTCAATAAGCAGAATACTCGGTTCTGGGGCACTGATAATCCGCGCATTATTCAAGAAACACCTCTACACCCACTAAAAGTTACTGTATGGTGTGGCATCTGTGTTGACAGAGTGATCGGACCCTATTTTTTCGAAGACGCTGGAGGCAATGCGATAACTGTCACTGGAGAACGCTACAGAACCATGTTACGTGAGTTTTTGATACCCAGTTTGGACGAATTGGGGCTGGAGCACATCTGGTTTCAACAAGACGGCGCTACGGCACACACAGCGCGCGACACTATGGACTTAGTGAGGGACGCTTTTCCAAGCCGAGTTATCTCTCGTTTTGGCGATTTGCCTTGGCCTGCAAGATCACCCGATCTGACCAGTCCAGACTTCTTTCTTTGGGGTTTTTTGAAATCTCGGGTGTATGTGAACAAGCCACAGACTCTCGCAGCTCTAAAAGAAAACATTCGTCAAGAAATAACGAACATATCGCAGGAAGTGTTACGGCAAGTTATGCAAAATGTCATAAATAGGGCTCAAATGTGTATCAACTCTGGAGGTCACCATTTAAAAGACATCATCTTTAAATCCTAATGGTACGAAATTTAATGGCACAAATATACATTTAAAAAAAACCTAAATCTAGTTTTCTAATTTAGAAAAAATGTTATAGCTGAACCAAATAGGGTCTTTACTTTTGCGCCACCCAGTACCTATAATTTTCGATTTTTGTATAATTTTGTTTTTTTTATATCTATTTTGTTAAGTATTTTATTGTAAAATTGTATGTATCGAACATTGTTGCTATACCGTATTTTTCTCAATATCTAATAGTTTGTGCACGTCCGTCTTTCTATTGTACTTTTGTTGTTTCGGCTATTCTGTTTATGATATTTGTGAAAACTTTTAATTAGCCTTCTGTTATAGTGTAGTATTAATGTGTATATATAACTAGCTGTAAGTTTTCCTTTGAAAATAAAATAAAATAAATAAATAAATAAGTAAGTTAAAAAATGCCGATAACGGTAGTGATTTAAAAACTCGACTATGTAGTATGCAAAATAATTCAGTGAAAATACTCATTCTACATTTAACTTTGAGATTAAATAATCCTGTAAAGAACTAAAACAAACTTGCAGGAAGTTCAGGGGCAGGTCAGATAAATGGAAAATAAAGAATACCTTTACTCCAAGTCATCGAAACTGGAGCTGAATCGCTGGAAATGTTAAGTTTCCAGTTTCCTGTTGAAAGCAAAGTAAGGTCTTAGTTATTGAAAGAGGAAGTTTTATAGGAGTAAATTTTCTGTCCAATAATGGAATTTTGTACTTCTAAGTATGTATCTAAGGAATAGAATACCTAGAAAGAAAAAAAATAACCGATTCCTATAATAGTTGACTAAAAAGCGTATTTTACAGACATTAAAATAAAAAAACCGCAAGCTGATTGATATTTCTCATGACTATTTATCAAGAAAATTGCGTCTATTATTTAATAGTTTTAATTATTCATTAATAAAAAAAAAATATTGTTAGTCCTTTTTTTAAACGTAATTTTGCTTATGCAATAAGCATAATTATACCGTTAATATAGGCCTAATTGCCGTCTACGAATCCTGAAAATAATTATAGATTCCCAAATAAGAGCTCTCAAACAGCTAAATATTTAATGGAGCTGAACAAACAATTAGCGAAGCTAATGTGCCAGACTATGTCCGGGTCATTACTAATTACGTGAGCGGATTAGAACAAAAGGAAATAATTAAGGCTGTAGCTAATATGTTAGCCCTTTTGACCTACATGGCTTGAGATGACGTTAATGTTTCTGAACGTAAATATTACACGATTTATATGGATATTTTAGTTGAATAACTGTTTACGTAGAATGAAATAGACTTTTCCTGATTAGAAGACCTTTTGAGTTATGTGGGGAATTCACACTCGTATTTTCGTCACCCATTGCAAAAGCGTGCTTTTTTATGGGTGACGAAAATATTGTTAGTAAATAGACATGTTCAAGAATTACGAAATTCATATTCATATTCATATTCATATTTATTTATTGTGCTCACATATAACAATACAGACTAGATGTACATGTCAGGTTGTCTTCAGGATCAATATATGTGCCCTGTAAGGGCACTGCACATTTACATTTTGTATATTTAATTCAGTTTTTTAATGTGCGTTTTACCACGTACGAGTCTGTTTTTAAACAGCAAACTGAAATACTATTTTTTTACGTTTTTAAACTTATGGCTAAACCATTTTGAAAAACATTACAAAAACTGAATTGACACTAAAATTCCATATAATTATCTAAATCTCACATTCATGAGAATCGGTTGAGAAATGCGACCTGCTATGCGAGAAGCCTGAGAAGCAGCCGGAGGGAGAAGTAGCCGGACATCAGCTGGACATAAAAAAATAATTTAAACGGGAGGCGGTTTGCTTGCGCTTCGCACTCACTCCCTCAATAAAACGCAGCTAAAATAAAAAGCGTTATTTTTTATAAACGAATACCGAAAAACGAATGCTTTTTATCTTAGTCGGATGTCCTTTGTCCAGCCAGAAAAATCGCCCCTATGAAAAGGAAATTGATGCAGTGAAAAAGTAAAAAAAACTGATGATGCAAAATCATTAAACAATGTATCAAAAACCGACAGTCAACATCCCAAAATTCGATTACGCCTGCCCAATTTATTTGAAAAATACCGTATAACAAAATTACCCTCCTTTCAATTTCATAGACATTCGACAGCTATAACTACAGAATCTAAAAGAGCATCGTACTCTGCCTTCATCAATAATATTACATTTAGCTACCTACGAAAGTGGTGGGGGCAATTCAATTTACCAATTACCTTAGGTGGGGGAGAGCCCTTCACTTGGTGTTTGGGGTGTAAACAGTGCCTGAGCTTTCATAGTTTTTATAAACACTTTTGTTTGGTAAATTAGTTGTAACGCATTGAATTCATTTACTGTGTCGTCTAGGTGTAAGATTGTTCTCACACCTAGACGCCACAGTCACCACCATTATTTTTGCTGTGGGTGCCGTAAGGGCCAGCTAAGGGAATATCCAAGGAATGAGCAGCATTCTCTTTGGCACATTAAAATCTTATGCGATCACAAAGACTCCTACCAAGCGCAGTGCTTATAGCAAAACTCCTTTATGATAAGCATCCCAAGTGGCGTTTTATGGGGGAGTCTATATTAAGTAGCATCAGGCGTCTTCCGGCTGATGATGTGAATTAGTTTCTATATATTTTAAACTAGAACAATTATTTACTAAGCTTGGTTCAGTCGTCATTATCATTATCATCAACAGCCTGATGTCATCCACTGCTGAACATAGGCCTCTCCCCGAGCACGCCATCTTGAGCGGCTGCTCGCCTCCTGCATCCGTCGGCTCCCCGCAGCTTTCACCAGATCGTCGGTCCACCGAGTGGTTCGGTAACTCCCAATAACTCTCAACGATCACATTATGATATGGGTCCTAGATACTAATCAGGATCCCTGTACTTATTAGGGATCCAGGGGTCTACTAAGACCATGCCATAACAACAGCACAACTAAACAATAACAAGTACTTATCTGGGTTCCTGTGCACAAATACTTGACAAGTCGCAGAAGTCGAACCCACCACTTTCGGGTTATGAGCCGCACTACCTGATCAACCCCCAAAAGCTGTCTGATTGATTGAGCTTGTATCAAGCTAAGGTACGGTTTTTCCACCCTACCTCGGTCCTTCTAACGTTATTAAGTAAGGAAGAATCGCGACCAGACTGCGAATATCGGCTATATTTTATTTACTATCTTCGACTAGCATCTCATTCAGTTTCTCGCTGAAATTGGTTTACTTAGCACTTTTCGCGTGTGAAGTCTAGTAAATCAGCGAATACACACGCTGTCCTTGTTTGTGATATATATGGGTATTAAAAATACCTAAGTATTTTTTCCCTGATGTGAGAACTAACTTGGTCTGATACCGTACCTGCTCGATCAGCATAAATAGGAACTTTCTCAACATCCATTATTTAACTCCCAAAACCTTTTATTAAGATGAGTTAAATAAGATGATGGATGCAATAGGACTGTAATCACCTAAAGTGACGTTCAATGGGGGAGGTTTAATGTCCAGTAAGAGGTGTCTTTTGGCTGATATGGAACAAGATGATTTCTTTAAACTTTTTCGGTATATGCTTACGTTTCGTCTTCCAGATCGTGGTCCCTACTGAATCCTTTTCCCCAAACGTTTGATATTTTTACAAGCTAATTCCATGGGTAAAAAAATTCTAGTATTCTGATACATATAAGATACAATAAACGTTCCTACATCATACCTGAAGTTTTCTAATACTAGATGTATATTATAGTAGACCCCTGCCCTTACTTCACATAAACTATGCCCAAATTAAAGAGCGTATACTAGCGCCCCGCCCCGGCTTCGCACGGGTATAATAGTTTACGCAGCGCACGTGATGTAAAGAATATTCAAGGTAATGTTTTTACATCTTGGGTTACATTATTGGAGTTTTAATAATATCCCTAATTTTTTAAAATGTAATAGTAATAATAAAGCCTATGTCACCACCCGGGGATAGTGTAGCTTTCCAACAGTGAAAGAATTTTTCAAATCGGTTCAGTAGTTTTGGAGCCTATTCAATGCAAACAAACAATCAAATCTTTCCTCTTTAAAATATTGTTATAGATTACGTACTAACCACCACTGTTCTTTAACAAAAATATGTAAGATCCATATAAACTTTATCTCTAATTTCCTCACAATCTATCACAAAACATAAAACCTTCAACAAACCCTGATCCATTTCCAATCTCATTAGCAAAGTACCTACTACAATTATCTAAAAATATCTCCATCCGATAATTCCCAAGGGGATTCTCCTTCGAAACAGGTTCCATAAAACGGGAACCAACCCCGCTGGGTTTAGCGAAATATATAATTGTAATTAGAATATCTATTTCCCGATCGAAACATTCCCTGGAGCGCGGTAAGCTTTTATAACGGGAGTAACGTGCGTAGATATTCCCAAATTCCTTGTATCGTATCTTTATGGTTCTGCGTGGCGTAAGTAATAGTTTGTTACGCCACTTAGGAATCGTTATTGATACAGGCATGGCGTAATTGTACTGGAAATAGTTTGTTTTCTAAGGGTTGTTTTTCGATCTAAGGTAACTAATGGTTACAAATTCTAAAAAAAATTGGCTTAAGTTAGAATTTTTTAGAACTTTTAATCATTCCACCCTAAGGAAGATGTCACCAAATTCGACGAAACTAATAAGAAAAAACACTACTACTCATTGGTAGCCTAAAGACGCGACGGCCAGCGACGTCGTGGCCAACCTTGAAATAGGTGGCGCGATGATTTACACTCCTTTGAAGCCAACTGGGTTCACGAACATAGGGACACGTAGAAAAAAATGGGAGAGACCTTTGCCCTGTAGTAAGACAGTATATAGGTTGACAAAAAAACACTAGATGCTGAAGCTCACAATTACAAAAGCATAGAAACTTTTATAATAAACGCTTCTTTAGTGTTTTAAGTCAAGGAACGAAGGTACTAGAAGCTCAATACAAGTAGTTCGTCTAAAGAGCCAGTACAGATTCAAAGTGTTGCAACTGCGAGAAGTGAGTAGTTTTAATATGTAAGACAATTTGACCTACTTTTAATCTATCAAAGTTAGTGATACGTTGAGAAGATAGTCTTGCTAGCATATACTATTGCTTGGCGCACAAATTATAAGACCAATGTGCTACTGCCACATAAATTCCCTACCCCAGTCCTTCAGTGGACTCAAAAACCCTCGATATTCCATTCTGATCTCCTATGCTGAGGACTGCCTAGTACCTACTACACATAACACTTAAATTCCTTCCAGTACCTCCAGGGACCTCGACAGTACTCCATATGTCTCTACTATTCCCAGAGGACAGAGGATTCTAATCCAAGTTAGAAATTTTACACCTTCCACTAACTAAATACAAAAGGGTCACTTCATGCTGCCGTGGATTATGGTTTATTATGATGAATACTTCTCGTTGGTATCACAGTTCTGTCAGTTTAGATGGACAGACGGGACAAAAAGTTTTATCTGCCCTCCTATAGTTATAACTCTGTAGCCTGTCTGTACTACAACGAATAAGTTTTAGGAAAATTTTTTTTGTGATTTCATATACCTAAGCTTACGTTTGACCACATTTCCGTTAATATTAAGCGAAAATGTAGTGACGATGTAGCACGCTTGCCTATAAGGAACCTGTTAACTCACCTCTTGAAAACTTCCAGATTATAGCTAATCGGAAACACAGATACTGATATAGAATTCTACTCCTTAGCCGTTCGCATTTTTTTAATTTTAATAAGCCAACGTTTGACTGATGCAGAAGGTCTACACTACACCTTGACTTATAAAGGGGTTCGCTCTATATACGAAATAATACCTTTTTTTTATTGGAATGATTGACGTGACGAGCCAGTCGTTCACCTGATGGTAAGCGACACGGCTGCCCATAACAGTTGCAGTGTCACTCGGAACTTTAAAATAATAAAGTTTCGCGTGCCACTTTACTACGCAGCGCACGCATCCTGAGACATCACACAGTCTAGTAATCAGATTACTAGACTGTGCGATCAGATCTTAAAGTGTCATTTGCTCAGTAATTTTACTAGCTACGATGCTCTTCAAACCGGAACACAGTAGTGCTTGCACACTACTGCTTGGCAGCAGAATAACTGGCAAAGCGGTGGTACCTACCTAGACGAACAATGCAGAAAAGTCCTACCACCTAGTAAACCTAAAAAAAAGTCCTACCACCTACTAAAAAAACAGTTGTTTTTTTCCAGCACCCAAATACGTCATAAGCCTTCCCCAAAAAGGCTCCAAAACTCCCGTTTCAAGTAAACATTGCCCACTAATAAATTTTCCGGTCAATTTTTTTCCGGCACCGGATAATCCTTGCCCCGCCGTGTTTGACACGGCCGCGGCTGCCGGAGCTAACATGGCGCTCGCCATTAAAACTGTTTGTTTAGGGCACGTTACACATCATTATGGTGTTATTTCTTGCTATCAGCTTCGGTAAATTGGATGTGTGAAGAGGAATTGTGTTTTCACATTTTGTGGATAAACTATTTGGCAGAGAGCCTATGTAAGCATTACGAAATTTTAAGTGATGCTGAGCTAGAACTTTTTAGTCAAGTGATGATATTTTGAATAAAATAACGTTAAATGTTCTTGTACAAAGGAATTGTTCCCAACGCTACATATTCCCATTTCTACAGATTCCCATATCGACAGACTCCCTTTTCTCCCATTTTTACAGATTTGCATGTTTGCAGATTCACATGTCTTGACTTCCATTTTTACAGATATTCATTTTAACAGAATCTTATGTTTACTGATTTCTAATTCAACAGAAGCCAATTTTTTTGACATAATGCCATTTGTTGTCAAAATGAATTTCTAACTTCAACTCTTAGTTATTGGATTTACATTTAAGTACCTAACTGTTTTTTGTCAATTAATGGTTTGTTTCTATACTACTTTCTCAGTCCAATAATGTGAAATCGAAATTAAATAAGTTGTCAAATAATAACAAGCCGACAAAGTAACATTTTTAAGTTATTATATTAACTTTAGAATCGACACAATTAGACCAAAAATTACTAGGTATTTCATTTACAAAAATATGTACGTATAAAATAGTCCCGTTGATAGACCTACAGTAGTTAGTTCTTACAGACGAGCGGAATACATATTAATTTCACTAATAATTGATTATTAACGCACTAAATAATGAAAAATCAGAACCTTATTAGATCTATTAGAACAAGAAAAATATTCATTTCAAATACATAGTGACCTAAATTCTGTTTATTATTTAAAACCTTTTATAACCTACTATATTTTGTTTTTTTTAGCTTTATTGTGTAGGTACATAGTGTAGTATAGGTAGTATATATATTAAATTAAAATACTTAGTATTTATTGAATTTCCTTATTTTTTTCAATTAATGATGGGATAAAGGTGTTCCGACTTAATAATAAATAATCTATATACGTATAATAAAACTGTAACAGGTCCAATTTTGTCCATCGAAGATATTTTGAAATTTTCAAACGCCGAATCTACTGAATGGATTCAAATTTAACTTGACATGATTTGAGTTCATATTACGAGGCTTTAAGATACTTTTAATCCCGAAATTCAGCACGGTTCCTTCGGGAGAGGGGATGAAAGTAGAAATATGTACGTTAATTCATTTGTTTTAATTCATCTACGCGTGGTTCGACTTCATTATTCTTTTTTTTTGTTGGAATAAGGGTACTTAAAATATTGTCTCGTAAATATTTCAAGGTTGTCAGTTTCGTGGTTCAGAAATTATGGACATCTAACTTTTAGTATTAGGTCCAAAGCCACTCTTATCATGTACTATGAGAAATGCATGAAACGGCGAATGGAGGCAAGTGCTGGCGCTCCTGCCTGTATTCATCTTCACCTATTCATCCTTTTCCCTTATCTTCCCCCCCCCCCCCCCTCCCTTCTCTCTTCCCTCAGACTGAGATCAGGTGTAAAACTAATAAACCCGTGCGAAGCCAGGGCAGGTCAGCTAGTAATCAATATTTGTGAATATTTCACACAGCGCCATTCTTACCCTTAACTAAGCGTAGCTTGTACTATATGTACCAGATAACTGACAGAATAAATTGTAATTAAATACAGTAACTTATTAGCACATCGGCAGAATCGCATCTCGTCAGGCGGGCTATCAGCTTAAATACTTCTAATTTAAAGCGGTAAGGCATGCACTAACGTCCCGCATGGGGAATTTTGTGAGTTTCCCTCCGCTGCGCCCAGCTTCTACCTAACCCAGTCCCACTCCCTAAAATCATGAAGTGCGGCTCCAAGTTGCTGGCAGAGCTGCTCCAGTGTCAATGTCACAAGTATTGGCGATGATGACAGCTAAATCTTTTCGTGAATTGCGCACGGATTTCTTCCGTGGCCACGTAGAGTCACTTTTGCTCAACAGTCTTGTTCTCCAGCTGGCAGTCTTGACAGTGTGTCCCACAGACTTGGAATATTTGAGGTATCTACTCCTGTTTGTCGCTCGAGTGTTATGCAAATGATAATACAAGTTGCAGTGCTTGTTTGTTTGTCCAGGTCATAAACAAGCTTATTAAAAAAAAACAATTGTTTTCGTATTATATCTTTCCATTTTTTACCACAAAACTCAATTATATCTCTGCTCTGATATTGTGAACTGTAAGGATTAGTAATTTTGCATAGAGCATTAAAATAATACGAAAACAAAAACGCTTGTTGCAATTTTTTATAACTAAACAGGCCCGCATTTGACCGCATTCTCACCTGATGGAAAGTGACGACGCGGTCTACGATGGTACATGCTTGCCTAGAAGATACTTATTCACTTGCGGCTTATGATGATTGTACTTATCGGGAAACAAAGACGCTGGTAAAGTGTTCCATTCCTTCGCTGCTCGGATTATGAATGTCAAGTCAAACCACTCACGCGAATTCATCACAGTTTATTTTCTATTTGCCTTAACGTTGACCAATTTTCAAATAGGCTTGCTAAAATATATACCTACGTACGACCTACCCACGTATGACTTGATTCAAATTGGATGGAGCTCGTACGAGGTCGCGCCACATGATTGGATGCCATTGTTCTAGGATCGCCACCAAGATAAATAGGTAGCTCTTTATGTGAAGTTAATTGTCTATCGTCATTACTATTCATTCGTACGGCGTGCCTAGCCAAACGTAATTTTCTCAAATGCTTATTATGTAGGTACTTTTTTTTTTTCAATCAATCAATCATGTTTTTATTTCAAAAAATAATACAAGTTTTATGTAAGGCCAAGGGCACTAGTAAAGCATAACAACCCAACATTGAACAAGAGACTGCAGACAGATGCATTTCCGTGTACACCCGCTTCCCAGAAGTGGAATCGACTTAAGTATACCTACATGAAAACTAAATTTAAGTATTCTAAAGCCTAATAACCCCAATACTATTCTAATTATCATCATCGTCCGGAACACGTCTACTGCTGAACATAGGGCTCCCTCATAAAACGCCACTTTGGACGCTTATCATACAAGGGAGTTTGCTATAATCAAGCTTGGCAGGCATCTTGGTGGTCCCAAAAGATTTTAATGTACCGAGGAGAGAACTACTGCCATTTGCCAATGCCCTAGATGTTCCCTTAGCCGGCTCTTACAGCACTCGTGGGAAGAGATGGGATGGTCCTATTCTCATACCGGGACCCCACGGTAATGTCTATAATTAATATATTGCAAATAATAAATCAACTTAGAGTTGTTTGACAGATTTTGTTGACTCATTCATTGACTATAGGATTTAGTTTGTGAGTCACCCTAATCAGAGAATAAATATTGTAATTTACTCCTAATGGTAGACTTTAAACCTCTAGACTCTGAACTTAATTTTTTTTTTTATGCGACTGAATGACGTGACGAGCTAGTCGTTCACCTGATGTTAAGCAACACGGCCGCCCATAACAGTTGCAGTCTCACTCGGAACTTTAAAACAATAAAGTTTCGCGTGGCACTGCACTGCGCACGTCATCCTGAGACATCACACAGTCAAGTAATTAGATTACTAGACTGAGTGATCAGATCATAAAGTCTCATTTGCCCAGTAATTTCACTAGCTACAATGCCCTTCAAACCGGAACACAGTAGTGCTTGCACACTACTGCTTGGCGGCAGAATAACTGGCAAAGCGGTGGTACCTACCTAGACGAACTTTGCAGAAAAGTCCTACCACCTAGTAAAATGGTCGCGATATCGTGTTATCCGGTTATTGTTGTTCTATTATTACAGAAGGCCGGTAATCTGGAACGGTGCACCAAAGTACCAGCTTCAGCCGCTTGACTCCTTACAGCGACGAGCCGTTAGACTCACCGATGATCCTGAGCTCACCAAAGATTTAGAACCACTGAGTTTGCGCCGAGACATCGGTTCCCTCTGTGTGTTCTACAAAATCTTCAATGGGGAATGCTCTGAAGAGCTGTTCAACCTAATCCCAGCATCGCGGTTTTATAACCGCACAGCTCGTCACCGTCAAAAAGCTCATCCACACCTCGTGGACCCATGGAAGTCTCGCACAGTCCGTTTCACGAGATCATTTCTGCCACATACTTGCAAGATGTGGAATGAGCTACCCTCTGAGGTATTTCCGTTGAGCTACAACATGGGGCACTTCAAACGTCGGGTAAATAGAGTCTTAAAAGGTAGGCAACGCATCAGCAGCGCCCCTGGTGTTGCAGGTGTCTATAGGCGACGGTAACTGCTTACCATCAGGCGGGCCGTCAGCTTGTTTGTCTGTCCATGTTATAAAAAAAAAAAAAAAAAAAAAAATCTAGTCTTGTGTAGTTCACGAACGAAGAATGATTAGGAATGAACTCCCACTACTGAACGAGAACGAACTATTCCCCGACGTATTAGTTCAAATCTACTATTAGGTCTTTATGAACTACAGAGCCAAGTGAATTTGTTTTAATGTCCGCTCTTTCACTCAATGAAGGAAAGAGCAAGAGTACTGACCGATAGCGGTTTGTGCGTCTTCGTTTGCTCTCGTGAAGTAATATTAAACAATAATATGTTTTTATTTCATTTTATTTTTCGTCTCTGTTTCATACTATTAAAATACTAAATTTTCGTGAAATCGATAGGATTATTGAGCAGCCACTCAAAGTGGCACCACAGAATAAATAATAGTACCACTAGGTATAACTACGGCCGTAAATAGCAGATACAAACCTACGCGAAGTCGTTCTGTACCAGTGAACTAATAGTACTAATAGAACTAAAAGACTGAACTAGTACATTTGACCGATTGTACTAGTACGGAGCGCTCCGCTCAGTGAACGATTAAGCACAAGGCTACGGTCAATGAATTAAGTACCGCTTTACAACAAAAGGTACCAAAATATTAACGAGTCAAGTAAAAATATCAACTTGATTTCGGTAAGGCAATCTAATTTGACCCTACTCTGTTACTGTCATGTCCAATCAAATGCCACCCAAGTTTTCTTAATATACTTCCTAAATCTTATCCGTAAGGAAATAAGGCTTATTATTCCGTGGCAGTAGTGTGTCATTAAGTGATTCGTTATATTGGGAGTCAGAAGTGCTGGAAGACAAAGTAATACTGTTTTGATAGTTGGATCTATTTCAATCGGACATAGAAGATAATATAGGTAGTTGGCAGAAAATGAAAAAGTATAAAGAAAATTAATCTTTCCGTAGTATTAAGCACTTCTTTTGGTTGTCTGAAAGAGATCTCTCTTAACGATAAGATCGCCCATTGTACTACCTATCTAATTAAGTGGATCTCATTTCTACGTTTATAAAATCTTAGTGTCTTTGGTGTCAATAAAGACAGAGTTTTGTATTGCATTGTATTATATCGCATCGTATCGTATCGTATCGTATCGTATCGTATCGTATCTTATCGTATTGTATTCAATATGCTTCTACATCAGAGTGAAAATCAGTAGATAGGTAGAGATTCCATATTTAAACAAAACTAAATCATTTGGAAATAATTTGCGGGTTACCCTTTGTACCCCATTGGGAAAATATTCCCATCGGGTTACAGCGTAACTCGTCGGGCAAATATTCCCATCGAGTTACAATGTGAAACCTCCCAAAAACTGTAAGTATGTACCTATACCTATGTAAGTATAGCTTGACCTACCAACTTGAACCTTTCAAAGTTTAACCTCGTTAAGTAAGTTGACGTGATGTTATAAATAATGATGTATAGTTATTAATTAATGTAATTGGTTTCTATAGCCGTTTTAGTTATATAAATAAATAAGTATCCACGGATTAATTAACGGAATTGATCAATTTAAAATATCAACCGTGATCAAGTGCCAATCTGGTCTTAGTAATTGCTAGCTCCTGATGACTTTTATGGGGCGATAAAAATCTACATAAAACTTCTCCGCTACATAAGTGATTACATTGTCTGTGGTAAAGACTGATTTGGCTGTATGTTTGTTTATCGAAAAGTTTTTTTAATTTTGACTTATACATTATTATATTAACTAGTTTCGCCCCGTTGTTTCACTCGCTGAGGAAAAGTAGCCTATGTGTTAATCTAGTGTATAATCTATCTGCATTCCAAATTTCATCAAAATTGGTTTAGTAGTTACCGAGATATAAGGTAACAAATATTCTGGTGTGAGAATAGGACCACCCCATCTCTTCCCGTAGGTCCCGTAAGAGCCTGCTAAGGGAATATCCAGGGAATGGGCAGCATCATTTTACTCAATACAATAATATCTTCTGCGTTCACCAAGACGCCTGCCAAGCGTGGTTCTGGCAACCCCCTCTATATGATAAGCGTCCAAAGTGGATGTCTTCTGGTTGTTAATGTGTGTGATGTAATAATATTTAAAATAAATTAAAAAAAGAGTCAAAAGAGATATTTCAATATCTTGAAAAAAGATAATTGTAATGGATCAGACCACAGATCTCAGAAACCTTTGTGGCTCAGATGAAGGGAGGCAGGACACCACTTTTACTGTCACATCCATCTTTTTCCTTCTTTTTCCCTTAAATAAGGTTAGGGCGTAAAACAAAATCCGTGCAAAGCCAAGGCGAGTCAGCCAGTAATCAAGTCAATAGAAATTAAAAAAATCAGTTAATAACTGTAAAAAGTATTAAACTGTAAGACAAGTAAACCCAAAGCAGTAAGTTCTATCTCCAGATAAGGTCTTATTAACGACTGCCATCGGCGGACGCTCGCTTGTAATGGATTGGGAACATGTAATGTTCGGAGCTTTGCTGGTTCCGATGGACGATCAATATTAGGTAACTCTTGGTACGATTATGTGGGTAAAACTTAGAACAATCCGACTCTAAGACTGAATACGCCTTAATCCTGGTAACCTTAGGTGAAATTAACTGCAAAATCAACCATAAAATTAAACCAATCTATATGTGTTGTTTTGACCCCCCAATAGGTGGGCTGACGATCTGCCCCCGTATTGTGTAACTCAATCGTAATCGATGAATGGGCTTCATTTGGTCATTTCCGCTTGTGTAAAATCCTCATCCATCGGTATTATGGTTCCTTAGGCGGAGACCTGAATAGACAAAACATTGATTAACTATAATAATGAGAAATAGTGAGAAAATACTAATGGTTGGAGATGTTAAACAATGCCAACTTACCGGAATTACCAAATGAATCCCATTCACCGATTACGATTGACTTAGATGGTAGCCCCACTGGTCAAAACCGTGGAGAGCTGGGATCATTGGCTATATCCAGTTGACCAATGATACAACTTCCCCTCATACGAAAATTAGTAGTGTATTTCAACTACTATTTTCATACAAATCACGGGAACCCGTTGATGTCTTTTGTTCCATCCTTCTCTGTCCTTTGTAATTTCGTATAGCTTTGTCTCGTTTTGTTACCTCGTCCCCTGCCCGCGCAGGTGAGTTGTGTTTGTACGAGAAATTGTGTTCACGAGCTATCAACGGGCTTTGCAATCTTTGGCTGGGATGGATGCAAGAGGCAAGCAGCCGTTCGAAATGGTAATCATGGGGCAGGCCTATGTTCAGCAGTGGTCTTCAGGCTGTTGAAGATATTGTGTTGCACCATCATAATAAAATTGTCGTTGCATTGTAGTCGCCTGATGTTAAGTGACAATGTAAAAATACAAAAAAATAAGAACGAAAAGAATACCACTGTAGAAATCATAGAGAATCCATATTACTTTAAATGAAACCATGGTTTTTTTTTATAATTTAGGCATAGCATTTGGTTACTGTCTCACCTGAAGGTAAGTGATGACGCAGCATACGGTGGTGCATGCTTGCCTAGAAGATACCTGTTCACTCTTGACTTGAAGACTCCCAGGTTATAGTTAGCTGGAAACAAGGACGACGGCAAAGTATTCCACTCATTTGCTGTACGCACTACAAAGTTTGATGCGAAACGCTTAGTGCGGGCTGTAGAAATATTAACGATATAAGGATGCCGAGTTTCTGTGCGCCTTGTAACTAGTCCGATGAAAGAATGGAGATGTAGGAATTAGTTCGTTTAATTCCATCGAACAATATCCAAAATGCAGTCTATAAAATACCGATAGCGCTGGCAACATTATTTTTTTGGTTAAACAGTACCTACAAATGACTAAAACTAAGAAAGTTACACAAATAAAACAATCGTCATTAGTACTAATTCACTAACACACCATTCGTCTACGTCTATCGGGCACATTTGTCGGCATAATGATCGCATTAGTCGCGCACCGCCAGAATCAACCCAATAGTTCAATGTCTACAATTACGAGTTATAGTATAAATTACAAATCATTTAACTTTATTTTTATTTTTTAGATTTTTTATTTGCCCAAGTTTTATTTCAGAGAATCGTTCATAGATATATCTATGAACGATTCTATGAAATAAAACTTGGGCTAATTTCGTAATAGCCCTACGCGTAGCGGTGGATATCTTCCGGTTTATGCAGAAAATAATTTTCTGTGAGTATCATCATCAAATTATTTCCTACTTCATATCTGGTTTCATCATCATAATCATCATCAACAACTTGAAGACGTCCACTGCTGAACATAGGCCTCCCCCAGAGTGCACCACCTTGAGCGGCTGCTCGCCTCCTGCATCCATCGGCTCCCCGCAGCTTTCACCAGATCGTCGGTCCACCGAGTGGGGGCCGGCTGCGTCTTCCGGTTCGTGGTCGCCACTCGAGAACCTTTCTTCTCCATCGGTTGTCAGTTTCTACGAGCGATGTGGCCTGCCCATTGCCATTTCAACTTGCTAATTCTAAGAGTTATATCGGTCAGTTTAGTTCTCCCGCGAATCTCCTCGTTCCGGATATCTGGTTTAAAAAGTTGCAATTAATATTGACGGTTGATAGTTTCGTACAAATATGATTTAGTGCTCATATCCAACTGGTTACGAAATTTCGGTTAGGTGGGTGATCGAAGCGATTATGATGAGGAAGATGGTTCTTAAATCCTTAGCTTAAAGTCTTGTTTAGAACAATAATTAGAAAATTTAATTTAGTCATATTCTATTGTCTTGCGTAACTTTACGTACCCGAAATAACTGAAATGAGAATTTTCAGCTTTACCTGTAAAGCTTTATGGTTTCAAATAGTTTGAAGAATTTTAAGGACTATCTCCACGTATGGACAGTAAATCCAAATAGGGCCAGTATCGTGAAACTGGATTACTATTTCAGTGAAATATGATTGTGACACTGTATTGATAAGAAATTTAGATACATGGCTGAAAGGGTTAAGGTCAAACCTTTACATACATTAAATATTAGCATTACTTTAGGTACAAAGGCAGTTTCTTTTGTAAAAAAAATGTAAGTATTAGATATTTTATTCATATTTACGGCTTCAAGTTCCGAACAAAGATTAGTTTAAACAAAGGTTTAGACAGGACATTTTTATACCAGTTGCATTACCACGCTGAAAGATACCATTATAAATACGACTCTGTATTTTATTTAACCAGCGTACTATGCTCTAATGGCTCTAATTGTCATTTTCTTTCGTCTTGAATTTTGCTGAGAGTATAATAGCAAGCTTGCTTTTTAGAAGTGCTTTTTCCTTCTATTTTTTTTAAATGGTTCGTTTTTATAATTGGCTCCATGCGTATGGCATAATAAGCCAGTGTCAAGTTCAGTTTGTCTCTAAAGTCAGGTCAAAGTCACATCCAAGTCTAGTAATAGTCACGGTCAAGTTAAAATTAAGATCTTTTTTTTTTAATTTACCCTAAAATCTTCTTCGTTTGATGGTATATCTTAGTACACGACATTGGCAAAATTGTGGTGAAATTGCCACAGAAACTACTAACTAAGATTCAATTCACTTTAATAGTTCTACTGCTCTATAGATAATAATTACTATGAAAGTCGTACCGTTCACTCATTCGTCAAGTCGATTGAGTCAATTGCAATTATTCTAAATTCAAAAAAATCGTATGTTGCTCTTTGCTCATTGACTTTAAATTGATTTTTAGTAATGACTCATTACTAAAAATAAATTCAAAGTCAATTGAGTCATTTGCAATAATACGAAATTCAAAAAAAAAACGTATGTTGCTCGACGCTGTATGACTATAGATAAAAATCAAAGAGCAATAATAAATACCGTTTTTGATTTAAAATGAAAACCTTCATTACTAGTCGCCGCACGTTACAACTTCGATCATCGACACCCCTAGTTTGTGGAGAGCAATGATTAAACAAATTGTTTACGAATTGAGGACATTCTAAGCACGTCCCGACTTTGATATTTAACCTTAAGGGGTGTCACATTGTCATGAATTAATAATGAGTTTAGGTTTAAAAGGTATAATGAATTATATTTTTATTGACTGAGCTAACGAAGTGAGCGAAAGTCTCTGCTTCAACTCGCAATTTTTGCTTTCGTCTGTCTGGCTGGATGTACGTACTCGCATACAGTTTGCATTTTTCAACGAATCTTGATGAAACGTTGTATAGAAGTCCTACAAGTTAAGGGAGTTTTCGCCCTCGGCAATTTTTGATTAGTGGGGTAGTTCTCCCAAAAAGGGGAACTTTGCAGCCGCGTCATTTATCCAGGCTATTTTGATAATATTTGTCAAGAACATTGGGTACTCAATTCTTAACAGATAAACAAATAGTCGCGTGATTGCAAAAATGTTTGTGCTTGCAAGGTACTACAGTTCCCAGAATACAAGTTATTAATTATTTATTTTACTAGGTGGTAGGACTTTTCGGCAATGTTCGTCTAGTTAGGTACCACCGCTTTGCCAGTTATTCTGCCACCAAGCAGTAGTGTGCAAGCGCTACTGTGTTCCGGGGCATTGTAGCTAGTGAAACTACTGGGCAAATGAAACCTTATGATCTGATCACACGGTTTCATAATCTTATTACTATACTGTGTGAAGCTCAGGATAAATTTCAGGGAAACAGTGTAAAATTTAAATTCAGAAACGATGGTTCCCCGGATGTTTTCCATGACCATTCTAAAGCAGAATAAAAAAATAATAATTATAATAGTATTGCAGTTGGTACTTAGGTACCTACTTTTTACATTTATAATGTACTAGATGATAAATTTCACATAGCGCGCCATCTAGCCCCAAACCAATCAAACAACAAAGCATAGCTTGTACTATGGATAGTATACTGATTACTGATACAATACTTAAATACTTTTTTATTTGTAAATACATACATAGAATACAATATAACACCCAGACACAGAACAAACACCTATCTTCATTATACAAATGTTTGTCCTGGATTGGAATCGAACCCACAACCTAAGGTTCAGAAGGCAGAGCCACTACCAACTGAGCTAACAGGCCAGTAAAAGATAACGTAAGGCTGCCGTGTCGAACTATCGTGATTTCAAACCGTAGTGATTCGTGGTGTTAGTTCGCTTTGATGATTCGGAGTTCAGTGTGTCGCATCCAGCGTAGTAGGTACTTATCTGTGTTGTGGAAGTAGGTAGAGCACTCAAACAACATTGGTTTGGGGCCGAGCGAATTTGAAACCATGATGGCGCAAACCATTGAAAACTACACGAGATAACCTAAGCCAAAAAAGTATACCTAGGTACCTAAGATAAAAAAATAAAACGACCGGACAAGTGCGAAAAGCACTTCGGATTCGGAAAAGGTTCCAGACCATTATCTATAAAAACGAGCAAAATAATCACGTTTGTTGTATGGGAGCCCCCTGATATATGTATTTTATTCTGTTTTTTAGTATTTGTTGTTTGTACAGAAATACATCATGTGTGAAAATTTCAACCGTCTAACTATCACGGTTCATGAGATACACAGGTGACAGAAGGACAGACAGACAGTGGAATCTTAGTAATAGGGTCCGTTTTACCCTTTGAAACTAGAATGTTGGTATTGAAGCCACAAAATATTTTAGTTTTCCGCAGCTGCAGTTCTAATAACCCAAGTCAACGAAAAAGTAGTTCCGCGAGTGCACATTTTACTGCCCGCATTTGGACCACTTTATATTCGTAGCACCGACATTAGAAGGAAGTGGGCGGTGTTCTGATGCTGTATATTATCGGACCATCGGATGTGAGGTGCTTGAAATAGTTTGTTTTGAGCACATGGTGAATAACAAAATGTTGAGGATAAAATGTAAATAGATACGGTATGAAGTCTCGTAAAATGAAGTCGGATCATCGGTTACATAAGTGGGACTCGTCATATTTGAAACCACTTTTTTTGTAATCGAGTGAGAAACTGTATGTTATGAAAGAAGAAAGAAAGAAACTGTTTATTCATGGCAAAATATACAAATAAAATAAAAAGGAAAAAAAAACAGGACAATAAATATAAATTGATTGTCAATTGCCACGAACTGGTGCCAGCTCAGCATAGGGCTGGCCATACAACCAGCGCTGGTCTTCCGTTGGGGCCGTTTCAGTGTCGTCACGGAACAGTTCACAAAAGAAAACTAAAAATGTTATGTTAACTCACTTTCAGAAAAAAACCCATTATTATACATAGGTAACCAAAGAAAACATTTAAATTTTTGTAACCAAAAGAAAACAATTAAAACCGAAAACCGGTGAAAGTATAAATAATGGTAAGCATAAAATCGTTTAATTTTTAATAGGAAAAAATATAAATCAAATATTGGTGCTATTGAAATGGTGCTATGCACAAGCTAGGCTTTTGAGGTATTGTCACAAAAAGTCGCGTTTCCACCTGCAATCTGTTATGGGCAGCCGTGACGCTTGACATCAGGCGAACGACTAACTCATCACGTCATTCATATACATAAAAAAAAAAATGGTATATGATTTCCCACGATCACACTTTGATTTTTACATTCAAAGTAGCCCATTGCTTATTATTTCGAGACATGTCGGAGGCACGCCATCACGTGTGTAGCTTTTAATTGTAATGCAAGTCCACAGAATATGGCTTACATGCAAACTATGATTGCATCGTAATACAAATGTCAAACGTCGTTCGATGAGGTCTTAGAACTTGGTTGCGGTAGTGTAAAATTAGATCCTATCAGCGACTAAAACCTAGACTACAACTAAAGCTGGACAAACAAGCCACCGACGTTGTACTTTCACACATAATTGTAATCATTTATGGTTGAATGGCCGAGTAAGTTATGGACCTACGAAACTGTCCGTCATATTAAATTATCACACATCCAGCAAACGTAAGAAATAAAAACATACCTGACACCGACTCGCCCGAGGCGTATCATATCCAAAGGGTCTTTTGTGAAAGTGTATACCAAGTAAGGCGATATTAGGGCCCGCGCACATGCGTGCAGAATTTCTATTAGGTACCTAACAGGGCGATTTGCTTTATGTTCTAACGGTGGGTGCATAAGTGATGGCTTCTGCGCGAGCATGGCTGTATTTACGATGGCTAAGGTCGGGGGTGAAAGTGATTTTGATGGGAGATGGTCTTAAAATATGGTTCGGATTGGAGTATGAATAAAATGAGTGCGCTTGGGTGTGATTTATTTTGAGTGGTTTATACAAATGCGTGCAGGTTTATTTTCTTCAGTTTGAGTATCTATCAAATGTATCTATTGACCCTACTAATATAAAAGGGTAGTAAACTAACTGACTGATCGGCTGATTGGTGATAATTAGCCCAGAGGACATTCTTTTTAGGGTTCCGTAGCCAAAGGGTAAAATGGACCCAATTACTAAGGCTCCGCTGTCCGTCAGTCTATCTGTCTGTCTGTCTGTCATTAGGCTGTATCTCATGAATCGTGATAGTTAGACAGGTGAAATTTTCACAGATGCCGCTATAACAACAAAAACATAAAAAAAAACAGAATAAAATAAATATTTAAGAGGGCTCCCATACAATAAACTTGATTTTTTTGCTCGTTTTTATAGACAATGGTACGGAATCCTTCGTGCGCGAGTCCGACTTGCACTTGGCCGTTTTTATTTACTAATCTTGACGCCACTGCAGTTCAAGCCGCAATTTATACGTTTTCTTACAGAAAGAGTTAATTAAGTAGAATTAACTTAATATTGCTACATTCCTAATAGTGGAAGTCTTCAGGCTGTTGATTACGTTCTTTTTACTGTGAAACATGTGAGTATAATAATATTTTAAAGGTATAAGAGTGAATATAGGGTAATACGTTTTGAATGAAAATATATAGGGTAATATGAATCCTATTTATTGCAGCTCTTTGTCTTGCTCTACTAAACTGACTCCCCTGTGTTTCCAACACCAGCTTTCATCTTAGATCTTGGCGAGTTGCGGACACAATGCAAGATGAAAGGGATTATTATAGGATAAGATAAGATGACACAGCAGACTACATTAGTGTATCTATTTATTAATACAGAGCCCTAATTCTGTATGAAAACACAGATTCCACATGGTACTATCCACGTGGATATCGTGTCACAGCATGAGAAATACCTTAAATTCACTTTACCTACATTCACGTTTTTTTTACAATATCAACAATTAATTCTAACTCTTGTTGTGATTTTATTCATTAAACTAACTACTACAATAATAAAAACTAATAAACTAGCTACACTATCTGCTACAAAGAACATTTGGGCTGTATACTAGCCGTGATGGCCGTGGATAAGCAAGCTATATGTATACTCTAAGGCTCCAGCCCACTACCGGTAGGTAGCATACCCAACATCCTGGCAGCATTATATCGTTGAATTGTAATGCTGATTCGTTGAGCCGAATAAGTGCCAGCATTTTAGTCCCGCGTCGCATCAACTAGGCGCTCTGATAAACTTTAGAAAACGCAATAAGCTCCCGGTCCCAGGGTCTCAACACCAAATGGCTCAAATATGTAACCGCTACCGAGATTACTATATTTGCGCCGTTTTAGCTGCTCAGCAGAATTAGCCGCGGCACCGGTCCTAACTTGTATCTCGGGAAGATGTGACGGCGCCATAGTATCGACGCAAGTAGCGACCCCACACTAAAGGCCGCCCCAGCTTCCAGGGAACCAGAGTCATATTAAGTCGTTTGTGTTTTGTTTTTCTCTATCAAGTTTAAAATAAAATTAAGAGTTAAAACTAGAGAAAACACAGCATAGCTATTCTACCGCTACACAGTGTTTATTAGTAAGAGGGTAACAGTTTAGTTTCGAACTACTACCAAATAGTATTCAGGTTCCATCCCAAACAGCATTATTCCGATTCGTAGCGCAATAAACCCGTTAGACCGCGAGTCCGCGCACGTTTATGTAAACTCGAGGACGCCCGCGATCGTAAAATTATTACTGCGGTGCTCCGTCAATAGGAATACAGAGTTGTTTGTGGGTACGCTTGGAGTTTCCCTGGAAAATCAAATCGAGAATCGTGTGATTCGATAAAGAACTGATATGGTGAACTAGCCCATCGAATACAATTTGCATAATAATCTAAATATTTATTAATAAACAGTTAAAAAGCGTACGAGGTCATACGTTCAACGTTACTTGATCTAGTGAATAACTGGGAGTAAGCCAGTCTGTTCGTTCTGGAGTATGAAGCAAACTCAGAATCTAAGACTCGTTCTAATATGAAGTAATAGATAGATAAATAGATAGACAGATAGATAGATAGATAGATAGATAGATAGATAGATAGATAGATAGATAGATAGATAGATAGATAGATAGATAGATAGATAGAAAGATAGATAGATAGATAGATAACTCTTTATTTAATAGCGTAGCAGGTAGAGCAGACATTGGATTGAGTGATTAGGAAGAAGGGTAATCATATTTATGTTATGTTTGTCTTTCCTCCTCATTTCATATAAAAATTGTCCGGCAACTTTTAGCGTGATTCAATATACTTAAATACAATTTTCACTGTTGCGATTCACTTTAACATTGCTCAAGAGGTGAGTTGTAAGTAGAAAGAACAAAAAAGATCTTAAGTCAATCTGCTTTAACACAGAATGAATAAATAGTACGAGTACTCATACTTATAGCATGATCATTGTCGTCATCATTATCATCATCATCAACAGCTTGAAGACGGCCACCGCTGAACATAGGCCTCCACCACCAAGCGCCACTTTGAGCGGATGCTCGCTTCCTGCACCCATCGGCTCCCCGCAGTTTTTACCAGATGGCCTAGCATGCGCACAAAATTTGCGAGAAAACTTGTCGCCGCTGTTAGAGTGAGACACTCTTAGGCGCTACGAGTACAATAGCCTTGTCACGGTCTCTCACGAGATAAAGTTAGTGTCGAGAAAATTTTGTCGTGGTGCGCAAGCTAGCCGAGCAGGTCGTTGGTCCATCTAGTGAGGGGCTGGCCTACCCTGCGTCTTCCGGTTCGTGGTCGCCACTCGAGAACCTTTCTTTCCCATCGGTTGTCAGTTCTACGAGTGATGTGACCTGCTCATTGCCATTTCAACTTGCTAATTCTAAGAGCTATATCGGTCACTTTAGTTTTCCTGCATGGTCATTGTAATTTTGTAATAAGGCCCAAGCCCATAATGGTTGACTGCAAGTTTAATTATTCTAATTTTAATTAATTATTTCATTCTACAGTACAACAGCGCAAGTTAAGCCATCACATCACCAGCAGAGACCATTTCGAAACCCAATTTCACTTCGCGCTAAACAATATCAACCGTATTACTGCCGGACCATTTGAAATATCAAAATTCAAACACCTATTTCGACGCCATCGTCATATAAAAGGCAGTACCTCAACTCTGCTGTTTTGTGACAATTACACGCGTTGTCTTAATGAGTGTGTGTGAGAATGGGGTAATTTGTAGACTTTTTGTCTATGGAGAGGCCGAGGGGATAAAAGTATTCACATAATAATTATGCGTTAATTTAGCGTATAAGCTACTGCATTCCAAAATGCATCCAAATTTGTTCAGTAGCTACAGAGATTAATGGTAACCATAACGATAATCAAAGCTCAAAGCCGCGCAATGAGCTATGGAGAGAGTGATGCTCGGTGTTTCTTTGCGAGATAAGCTCCGGAACGTGGAGATCCGCAGGAGAACTAAAGTGACCGATATAGCTCTTACAATTAGCAAGTTGAAATGGCAATGCGCATGCCACATCGCTCGTAGAACTGAGTGATGGGGAAGAAAGGTCTCGAGTGGCGACCATGAACCGGAAGACGTAGCGTAAGCCGATCCCCCACTCGGTGGACCAACGATCTGGTGAAAGCCGCGGAGAGCCGATGGATGCAGGATGCAAGCAGCCGCTTAAAGTGGCGCTCTCTAGGGGAGGCCTATGTTCAACAGTGGACGTTTTCAGGCTGTTGGATGACGATGATGATAACGAAAATATTCTAGGTCCGTGGTGGTGACAAAAATTCACACACACCCCCACACACAGAGAGAGAAAACTTTCACGTTTATAATTTAGTAGGAAGTAGGATAGTATGATTGTTCTGCATGGTTGTAGGAACGGGAGATTGTCCGAGCTATAACTGTGGTAGTCTCTGATCCCATTAATTAGTTACTACTATCATTATCATTATCATTTATCATTTGTTTCTTAATAACAGAGTTATAGGTCGATATTTTACAATTTATAAGTAATAAAATTCACACACATTTTTATAAAACATCATAGGTAGACCTAATTAAAAATAGTACCAGTCAACATTTTTAATAATAATTTTTAATTTTGATTTTTAATAATAATCGCTAATTATACTTGAAGTATAGTTAGCGATTAATAATTCATCATAATAAAATTCGATATAAATTCATAAAAACATAAAATACAAATTAAAAATGTCAATTTTAAAAAGAAGTTATGTCAAATTGTTATCTAAGTATTCGTCAACAGTGGACAGTGGAGCAGTCGACGTCTTCAGGCTGTTAATGATGATGATGATTCGTCAACAGAATAATACGCCTTATTTACATGAAATTCTTTTAATTTGCTAATAAATAGGTCGTATGACTCAATTTCTTTAATGGTTTTGTTTATTTTATTGTATATTTTTGGCCCTATGTGCTAACTGGGTACTCCCACTATGGAATGAACGCTTATTGCCATACTTATCTCTATATTTCATTACAATGGTTTCTCTACAAAATATAGTTTTACAAGGCATATTTATCAATTTAGCACGTGACGTAAGTTAGCAATACCTATACATATATTATGCTAAAATGGGCATACGTTTGACAACAACTCACCTAATGGTAAGTAAGTGACACAGTTGTCTAAGGAGCAGCACGTTTGTCCATGCGATGCCCATTTACTCTTTACTTAAAAAGACCCAGGTTATAATACCCAGGAAGAAACACTGCTGCTGGAAGA
Source organism: Ennomos quercinarius (assembly GCA_910589525.2). NCBI lineage: Eukaryota > Metazoa > Arthropoda > Insecta > Lepidoptera > Geometridae > Ennomos > Ennomos quercinarius. Next base: position 2,186,435 of record OU342496.1, read on the forward strand.
GCATTCCATTCCTTGGCCATTCAGACTTTGAATGACTCAGCAAAATGCTTAGTGCAGACTTGTGGTACACTGACGACGTAAGGATATGAAGAATCACCAAGCCTTGTAGTTCTATAATGGAAAGGGGATGACGGAATGAGCTGATGAAGGGCATGCGCACACATTCCAAGATGTAACCGATAGAATATCGACAGACCAGGAACTTCGCGTATATCATAAAATTATTGCAAATCTTGTTTGTGTGGAGATGAGTAACTGTAATACCGAAAACTCAGCCTATATTACCATCGGCAGTAACTAAATTTCATGGTCTGACGGACTCTGCCGCTGCGGTAATACTCGACTTCGAGTCAGTTAGAGACTGTTCATTTGATTCGAAGAGCTTCTACTTATTGGGATTGGTGATACTATATCTATCAATGTTTAAAGGTAGACTTTAGATGTTATTAATTCTGTTACTCATGTGAAAAGGACCACTCTATCTTCCCGTGTGACCGCGAGCAAATAGAGATTGAGATTGAGAGCAAAAAGAAGGCATAGTAGGTCTTGCTTAAACGGTGCCGTTTTCGAGGTGGCGATCGTGGACCGTATATTTCGTCGTAGACCAAACCCTTTCAAATGGGCTAAGTGCTTTTATACTTTAAACTAACAACCACCAACTAACTACTGCTACGCTACTCACTCAAAAAACATTCATACCGTAGGTATACCAGCCGCACTAGCCTATAGAGACCAAATGCTCCAACCCACAAAAAGAACCAAACCCTGTACAATACTGTTATCCTATCCCAATCATCAGTATACATGATACGCCTACACCGCCAGAATATTTCATGAGGACCCTTGAAGGCACAAAAAACTATGCCTCGTGTAATATAAATTATTTCAAATTATGTCATAAAAATGTATGAGATTTATAACGTTATTGTCACAGGGTATCGCTGACGCAGTCTAGGGACAGGCCAGAGGGTCGCGACAAGACTTGAATAGAGATTGGAGCTTTCGGGTGTTAGAAACGATTTTTCTGATCGGTTTCAGGATTTGTAGAAATGTAATTAAAATGAAAGTTTGCTGACTGAGTTATTTTAGCTTATTAACGCTAGGTGGCATCGTTTAGTGTAACTATTTTTAAACAACGATGAGATCTGCAATCAAAAGTCTAGTTATGCGAAAACATTTTTCACCATTTAAACTTTAAAATTGACATTAAAAACTACGATAAATTAGCCGGTAAAAGGCTCGACATACTTAGTCTTCATGAATAAGCCAACTAACGAATATAACACCAGTAATGACATAGATTCTGACCCATACCAACAAAATTCAAAATGTAAACGACGCAACTAAAAAGGTAGATTTTTGAACAGAGCGCCAGCAACAGACGAATATGTATTCTATTTTTATGCCTTAAAACTTTGCTATTACTGCTTATAACTTTGTTAGCACAAATCGTCGCAATGCGTGTTCTAATTTAGAAAAAAGTCAGGGGCAAGAAAGACCAGGATTTAGTCATGATGCTTGAAATCTTCCCTTGAAAAAGCCCGCTGTACATAGTTTGGCACATCATTTTCATAATATGTTTGCATAATAAATATTTACAAAGACCTAAGTCAATGCTGTTCGAGGGTGTTTGGAAAATATGATTTTGTGGGTTTGTCACATAATGAGCAAACACATGAAACGAACATTTTTTATGAAAAAATAAACAATTTAGTCCTCATACGTCTTGGATTCACGTCTATTGGTTCACAATACCGAATACCGTGATAACAAAGGTTTCCAACCAGTTGTTCCAAGTGATGTCCATCTCTCCATGAGGTACCTACCTCCTGCAAAGCATTTGGGTACGCCCTTGAGAGATAAATGTGGCCTCATGAGTGGTCAAACTTTAATGCCACTCTCTGCCTCCACGTAATCACGACGAAAGAGAACAAGGATGAAAGTCAGAGAGTGTAGATTCTGTTTTGTGTTGTGTTGTGCTTGTGATGTGGTGTTTTGTTAAGAAGTTTGCCAGTTTTGTGCCATGTGTATATCTATCTATTAATAAGCTTATATAATTACACACCCATTATGATTTTGTCGTCACGACATAATTTGTGTTTTTTTAATTAGCAGTGTCGAATTCTTGGACCGCACGCTGATGAAAGTGCTGCCAGCTCTTGTTCTGAAACACTCAAACTTGAATTCGAAAACCCATCAATGTTGCACCAAAACCGTATAAAACTTGCTCCATCGCCTCGTAAACCACTTTCGACGCCTAAATTCAATCTGGCCATCATAACTGTGAGCAATTGTCTAGCTTTTAGCACGGAACTGAATTTGTACAGCTAGTGGGCAAAGTTTGGGGTGCTGGTCTAGTGGGGTACCTAACTCGCCGGAGTAACTTTGCTCCACTTCCGAACTGCAGATGGTCAGTCTGTTAAATTCATCTAGGTATCTATTTTGATGTGAACTGTGAGAAGAGCTGTACGATAGGTTTTATTTTTGTTGAGATTCTACAAGTATTTCTATTTGCGTGCAACCTACTCCTAACTTTTGTGCTCTCCTGGCACTCTGAAATACTATAAATATTTTAATATCTGTTTAGATGTTTTGCTACAAGTTTTTTTTCAGTTTTCTATTAATATACTTATGTAGTGTAATGTAATGTAGCTTCTATACTACAAAACTCAGTTGCGATCGTAGCCTGATAGACATAAGTTTGTGCTGGATGCTACTTTGTATGATAAAAAAAACCTTTTTAGTACCCTAAACCTAAAAAGTTTTTGGGATGAGTTTAATATTGTTTATTTTTAATACACACTTCCAGCTAGGTAGCTAGTTTACTTAAGTGTATTAAGTTAAGTATAACCCGACCAACGACTATGTAGATTGACTCGAGACACTTGAAGTTACAAAGTGGGCAATTTCAGCATTTAATTATAACTTGAACGTTTTCATGGTAGTGGGATACTGCACAAATGCACAGTAACTCAAACTATCAAACTTGTTATATAGTTTAAATTGGCTTGTAAGACTACTTCTTTATTTTACTACCTATCTATGAAGTACATACTATAACATCTAGAGGAGATCCGCAGGAGAACTAAAGTGACCGATATAGCTCTCAGAATTAGCAAGTTGAAATGGCAATGGGCAGGCCACATCGCTCGTAGAACTGACAACCGATGGGGAAGAAAGGTTCTCGATTGGCGACCACGAACCGCAAGACACAGCGTAGGCCGGCTCAGCACTCGGTGGACCGATGGTCTGGTGAATGCCACGGGGAGCCGATGGATGCAAGAGGCGAGCAGCCACTCAAGGTGGCGCGTCTGGGGGAGGCCTATGTTCAGCAGTGGACGTCTTCAGGCTGTTGATGATGATGATAATGATGATGGCTATAATATTAAAAGTTATAAATATCTAACAGAGAGACGCGTCAATATGACCACCCCATATTTATAGTAAACTCTACTGCGATCACCAAGACGAGCGTTAAGCACAGAGCCACGCAGCCATTCAAAGTGGCGCTCTATAATGGTGGAGACTTATGCTCAACAGTGGACGTCTTCGGGCGACCTTTCATTATAATTATACTAGTCTATGCCTAAGTAACTAATAAACTTTTTTCTTTTTTTATGATAATGATTGATGTGACGAGCTAGTCGTTCACCTGATGTTAAGCGACACGGCCATCCATAACAGACGCAGTATCACTCGGAACTTTAAAATAATTCATTTTTTGCGTGACACTGCACTGCGCACTTACTAGACTGTGAAATCAGGTCATAAAGTGTAATTTTCCCAGTAATTTTACTAGCTACAGTGCCCTTCAAACCGAGCCACAGTAACTGGCAAAGCAAAAAACCTACCTAGACGAACTTTGCAGAAAAGTCCTACCACCTAGTAAAATTATTTATTATGGTGTACAAGAAAAATAATCGAGTTTATTTATGTTTTTCCTGAAAAGTATTATAAAATCAAATTATCATCGGTGCAAAAAATTTTACATCTGTTTACTTTGTACATTTTTTTATTTGTTTAGGACACAATGCGTTAAATTTCTTTGTGTTCATTCAGCAATTCCAAATCAAATCAAAGCGTAAAATTGGTTTTCACAAAAAATCCAATAAGCATTTTCGAATCAATCTATGAGAAAGTCCAATATAAAATACTTACATCGGAGATCCGAAGCTAAATATTGCGCAAATTTTCACATCAGCAAGGTGTTGGGAATGCAAATTGTGTTTGCTTGGGGAATGTGCTCAGTGACTGTGACAATATTAGCAGAATTACCAATTCTTCAATTTAAATATTCAGTTTAGAGTCTATCGATATTTTCAACAATAACGAGTTGAGAACGAGTGTGTCTGTTATTGTTTTTTTTTAATTCATAATTCATTGCAATTGCGTAAATGGGTACAACAATACAGGTGTCAATTTTATAACATTAAGAGCGCCATAGACTGTTTTTCAGCATGCAATAATAATGTAACTACTTAATTAACACTGGCAATAAATAGTACCGTCAGCTTGTTTGTCTGTCCTTGTTATAAAAAAAAAGTACAAACAAGCCAATACATTAAAATAGTTACATGGGTACATGTAGATTGAATACAGTGTTATTAAAAAGGTTTTTGGTAATGATATTCAACTGTGTCAACTCAATTTTCAAAAAAATGGTGTACCAACGTAATGTTCACCCTTAGTACGAGTGGTGGTTGTAGAAAATTTTAATGCAGGTACCGAGGAGAATGCTGCTGCCCATTCCCTGGATATTCCCTTAGCCGGCCTCTTATGGAACCCAAGGAAAAATATAATGTGGTCCTATTCTCATACTACCTGGACTACATGGCATGTACCTGGATGATTCCGAGAAATTAATTTCAGACGATAAGAAATTAATAGTAATAAAAATATATGATTTAGATTCAATTGAAAGGCGTGCCAAAAAGCTCATTGAGGGCGACACTCTGGTAGGTGAAAAGCTTCAGAGCCTAGCACAACGACGTAAAGTGGTAATTTGGGTTGCACCATGGTGAATATGCACATGCAAAAGCACTGCATTATCTTATTTCCCCTTCACCATTCGACTACTGGACCACCAGACGCTCGGCTAAGTGCCATCCTGTCATGATCAAAACTTCATGGTCGAAATACCACCCATTGTTACCAAGCGATTTGATTCCACGTTCATAATTTAAAACTGCTAAGGAATGGAATGCCCTGCTAGCGTGTGTGTTTCCGGCAAAATATGACCCGGGCGTATTCAAGAGAAGAGTGAATAGGTACTTACTTAGCTAGCATGCTACACCTTCGATTGCATCGTCACTTTCCATCAGGTGATAGCGTGATCAAATGCTTGAAAGTCAGCTGTGAAAAAAAACTTTATCTAAAAAGTGATACCAATATAATTTAAACTTTAAACTCATACATATAAAATATAGTTTAAAACGATCCATTACCTTCGCATAATCCAGAAGTTCAGCTGGTCGGTGTAGAAATAAAAGGCTCTGCAAGAGAGTACCTAATCCACGAGCATGTGCCGCGAATGGTCAGCAAGATAAGGCGCCTAATTTATAGCGTTTCAATACGTACATACATTGATGTAGTAGCTAGATGGAAGAGGCACTTACTTGTGCACAGATATGTATAAACTTGCTAACGAAAACCACCAGGTACAATAAAATTAACTGTGACTACATTGCTCATTTGCGAAATAAAAACTTGTGGCAGAAGATTTTAGAAAGTTTTATTTGGTTAATTTATATATTTTATGAACTTACAGCCATCTATCCCGAAGCCGGGACATGCTTTACTGCTACCACGATAAGTGATCTCATGTCCAAATGTATCACCCACTTCAAAGAAAAATTCAACGTTCATTCATTTTTCATTGTCTCATCCTGATTTTCTTCATCAATGGTTAAATCTTTTCTCTGAGTCGCCGGCAGATGTTCAGAATTTAGTTTCGTCCATGTGTTATTCTTTTCAAAGTTATTTCGTGACACATGTCCTAACACTTTATTTATACCTTTTTCTATTGATCCTTACATATCGGTTAGAAGAAAGATAAGGATCAGAAAAAAGTTCTAGATTTTCAGAAAAAAAAAGATAGGGTTACACAGGCACATCTTCACCAAGTTTTTCTGATCATTTTCGTTACAGCCCTGAGTGTTTTTTTTCTTTTAATGCAAGTAAAAGTTTCATTACAAATTAATTTACCTTCATAAAATAACATGAGAAAACATATATCCAATTCTTACCCAATATTACAGGCCTCAAATAATAATTATCTAATATTAATAATTTTACAGAAACTCGATGTATTTTTCACAACCACTTTAGAATAACCCTAAGTAATCTGTGATCTAATATCAAAGAAGACCCCACTTAAGTGAAATGAAAGTAAAGCAACTAACCAATTAAATTTGAGGAAAGTTATCTGAACTAATCAGTTTATCTCTTCTAACTTCATGGGTGTAAAAAAGGCCTGAGAGATTAAAGTTTACTCTAACTTCGCAATTTAACGCTTCGTAAATCGCATAATTAACAGAAGTTGCGAAGAGAAGTTAGGAAAAATATGAAAAAGAAAGTTTTATTGCTGACTTGCAGTTGCCCCTTTGGTTTCTAATAGCTGACTAGCTGGCCCTCCCGGCTTTGCATGGAATATTTAGTACACTTTTTGGTGAAGTCAAGGAGGAGCACTATAGTGAAAAAAAACTGTTAATTTTTATTTTAAGTGTCAAGTATCTATTAAAGTTAAACCTTTTTTGCAACAGACTTAAAGAAGTTAGGAGGGTTTTCAATTCTGTTGTGTTTTTTGAAATGTTTGTTATTATATCAGATCTTTTTTATTTATAAACTCAATTTGTAAATTCTTTTTTATTTGAAATGATAAACTTTAAAATTGGTCCCGTTAAAAAATCATCATAATCGATTTATTCATTAATTATTTTGGTGCTTAAACTCAAAATAACTGGAAAAAATGTGACATCATCCAAGTATTTCTCCATTAATATGAAATTAAGGCCACGCAAGTCGATGTAAAACCCTTACATGGAATGGAACCCTTACATGCAATTGAAGTCGATGTAAAAAATATTACCAGGATATTAATAGTTTCAAAAATAGTATGGCATTGAAAACAAATTATACGTCAAATTAAGACGTTTTTAGCCATTTATAAATTTGCGTTTGACCACCAAGTGCCTGATGGTAAGCAACGGTGTGGCCGAAAACACCCACAGGTTATAAATTTCAGGAAACACAGAATTTGTTCTATCAATTGCAATACATAACCCATTTTTCATACACTAATCCCTCCAACTCCAATAATACAACGTAATCCGAAGTTAGAGGCTGCTAATCCTGTGGAACAAACCCAGGATCGCGTCCAGGTGCAATAAATCCCGGGCTAATCCTAGACGGTGGCGTTTAGGTCATAAAGATTACGGTTCCCAGGTCATGATATATTGTGGGACTTTTTACCGCAATGTGATGACACGGCTGAGTGGGAATACACTAGTAAATAATGCGCATTTGGTATGATTTTAATTGGAGTTGAAAATAAAAAATACACACAGTTTATTTAACTTTTTACTAACTCTACAATTTAGCACGTAAATTTTTAATGAAAATATAAGGAAACTGCATAGTTATCCTGTTTTTTTGATCAAAGATTAATTGGATGGTGGCTCCCAAAAACTTAGTTGATTTCATATTGTATTTTTTTTAAATAATGACCTTAAGAGATCTTCGATACCTACCTACCTTGAATGTCTTTTTATATTGAAAAATAAAGCTATTTTTAAAGTCATATCAAACACAGGAATGGAAAGGTTAAATGCCAAATACCTCACCTCATATCCTCAGATAGTCTTAATTCTTAAAGAATAATTATTATATAATTTTTCTATTCGTGTGACCATTGAACTGCTCTAAACCGACTCAGGCAATTTTTATGATTTTTCTATGTGCGTTCCAGTAGTTTGGGTTAGCGTAAAGCCGGGGCGGCTCAGCTAGTGTACTATAATATGTTATCATCATTACTAGTACAAAGTTTCCCCAAAATTTTTTCCATCACCACTACTAATAACGGAAACCGCGCTGACCCAAACATGCTAAGCACCCGGACCCTGAATAATCTGTTCAGAGTTACTTCTCACCATGCATATACAGGGTGAATCGATAATGCAAATTTTATGTAAAGCGACTGTGAGAGGGCAAATTTTGGTGGAAACCCTGGCTGAACCAATCAGTGGATCTTAATAATATGTATCAAATGTTTAGTTTACGCAGGTTTGCGTCCGCCCGTACTAATGGAATTTTAAGCAGATGGCTGCTAACTCATGAATGAGATACGAAGACAGCCGAGGTTAGTTTCACTAGGTATTCTTTTTATCATATTTAAGTATTTAATACCTCATCAGTTTAAGTACGTGCGGTTTATTCAAATAGTTGTGTGTGTTTCAACTTCTGACCTTGTATTTCATGATATGTACATAATTAAGAACATGTTAACAATATCACTCATATCAATATCCTCTCAGCCGATAGTGCAAAAAAAAAATAATGACTATCATCAAACGCTAGCCTGTACATAAAATATGTGGTAGAGCAAAAAAATCTAGTCAGTCAGTTTGTCTAGTGATTCTGTAGGTGGGCATATAACGTGTTCACAGAAATCCAGGTATTCGGCTTCTGCGCTTGATACTGCTACTCGAACGTATGATGAAAGGTTATTTTTAAAAGAATTGTCTGTCTCAATTTCGGGAGAGAATGGAAGGATTATCCATGGTATAGACATGCCAGTGCATGATTTGCAGTGACCGGTAGATAGTATAATAGAATTTGAAGTAGAATTAGAGAAACTGTGAGCAAAGTAGGTAAGTGCCCAAAGCTAAGAGAGGAGGCATCAGCAAATTTAACAGCGATGACTGCTCTGTCATAGGTAATCTGACTAAAGAAAGTGACGAATATTCTAACTCGAAGATAACTACAAAATTCTTTATCGAGATTCGTAACCTTTGTAATACTCCTCTTGTGGGTGTAACATATTGAATACCATTTATGTATATTCGTTTAAAGGGTGTATTATGTTCCATTGTGGCACAAGGGTGCTCACCCTTTAGCTTAGTTAATAGAGTGTCTTCTAAAATAGAGGGTTCGAGTTTCATGTCAAATCAAAGGAGAAATAACATTATGAATTGAATTGGGGCACGGATGAACCTCAGTGAAATTAATTTTGTTATGTTATTAATGGAAGCTAATAATAGTATCTAAATTTATTTTGCTGTGAAAGTTTCCGTAATTATTTTTTCTACGTTTAAGCGATATTTTAATTAATGTTTCAATTAAACATTGATGTGTATTTTAATGTAATATTCCCTGTTTACTATAATTAAAACACGACAACCTATGTTGTTCGATTGAGAATTGTATGGAAGTCTACGAAGCTATTAACGACCACTAATTAGCCACTGCTATATAAAACATTTGGACTGTGTCCATACTTACCTGACTGAGTTTAAATTCTCCAGCTCACTATCTGTAGGCTTGTGTTTACAGTATGTCACTGAGCATGGCCCAGTTAAATTCCAAATAGAATTTCTTTTAAATATTATTGTAGGTACTTGGCGTATGGCCAGTAATAAAAGTCCTGAAAAATCTGTTATATAATAATTGACATTAATAGCATAGAAAGAAAAGAATGAAAGAAAACACATAGTAATTATTATTGTCCTGGCCTCATAGCTCAGTTGGTAGTAGCCCTGCCTTCCGAGCTGTAGGCTGTGGGTGCGATTCCTACCTAGGACAGACATTTGTGTGGTGTACATAGGTGTTTGTTCTATGTCTGCGTGTTATATTGTATTCTATGTATATACTGGGTGGCGCAAAAGTAAAGACCCTATTTGGTTCAGCTATAACATTTTTTCTAAATTAGAAAACTAGATTTAGGTTTTTTTAAATGTATATTTGTGCCATTAAATTTCGTACCATTAGGATTTAAAGATGATGTCTTTTAAATGGTGACCTCCAGAGTTGATACACATTTGAGCCCTATTTATGACATTTTGCATAACTTGCCGTAACACTTCCTGCGATATGTTCGTTATTTCTTGACGAATGTTTTCTTTTAGAGCTGCGAGAGTCTGTGGCTTGTTCACATACACCCGAGATTTCAAAAAACCCCAAAGAAAGAAGTCTGGACTGGTCAGATCGGGTGATCTTGCAGGCCAAGGCAAATCGCCAAAACGAGAGATAACTCGGCTTGGAAAAGCGTCCCTCACTAAGTCCATAGTGTCGCGCGCTGTGTGTGCCGTAGCGCCGTCTTGTTGAAACCAGATGTGCTCCAGCCCCAATTCGTCCAAACTGGGTATCAAAAACTCACGTAACATGGTTCTGTAGCGTTCTCCAGTGACAGTTATCGCATTGCCTCCAGCGTCTTCGAAAAAATAGGGTCCGATCACTCTGTCAACACAGATGCCACACCATACAGTAACTTTTAGTGGGTGTAGAGGTGTTTCTTGAATAATGCGCGGATTATCAGTGCCCCAGAACCGAGTATTCTGCTTATTGACATGCCCTGAGAGATGGAAATGCGCTTCGTCACTCATAACCAATTTTGAAGGAAAATCATCCTCTTCAAGGTTGAGGTTTATGACGCGCTGGCAGTAATCTAGACGAGCTCGGTGGTCAGCAGGCAGCAGTTGATGAGTCATTTGAGTTTTATACGGGAACATCTTTAAGTCTTTCACCAAAATACGCTGCAGGGTCCGTCTGGAAATGCCCAATTGCGTGGCACGTCGCCTCGTTGATGTTTCTGGACACTCTTCCACATCTTCGCGCACAGCATCGATATTTTCAGCTGAACGGCCTGTTCTTGGTCTCCCAGACTTAGGTCTATCCAATGTTGAGCCAGTTGCTTCAAGGCGTGTGGCAAAGCGTCGAATTGTGCGACCAATCGGTGCCGGACGGTGGGGAAATCGTCGACGAAATTCACGTTGTGTTCTTATCACTGATGAATTATTCCGTAAGAACATTGACACAATTATTCCACGTTCTTGGGGAGTAAAACGGTCCATGTTTATTTTCAGTGTATTTTACATTTGTTCACTTCACAATTTTCAACAACAGAATGACAGAAAATGTCATATAAAAAAAATAAAAGTATTTTCTTTAGTGCCAGTACTTTTGCGCCACCCAGTATTTACAAACAAAAAGTATATATGGCTTCTATCAGTTATCTGGTTCCCATAGTACAAGCTTCGCTTAGTTTGGGGCTAGAAAAGCCTTTTGTGAAATATCCACAAATCATTATTTATTTATTTTTAATTGTATTAGATATGCTTAAAAGCCAAAATGCAATGTATGTTTTACCTCACAAAAGTGCTTGATATGCATGATATTGTAACCTTTTTGAGCTTAAGCCAGATTAAATTTGAATATCTAAAGTAACAATTTGATAATGTAAAAGTTTAATCCCAACGATTACATGGCAAAACCTAGTTGGGCAATTGTCGCTGTGAAAATAAAGTTCTCAGTAGAATACTTGCGCATCAACCCCAAAACTATTATAATAATACACAAGACAACATTCTTATTGCAATACCGCTAAAGATTAATTTAGTCGACGGCAACTGAAACTTCGCGTTGTTGATACGCTAACTCGGCTTAAGGGATTTCGGATTCCCACTTTGATACTAAACAGAATCGTTCTGAATTTGGTTTAAAGGAAAGTTTCTAAAACTATTTAATGAATAGTTCAGTTTCTGTAGTCAAACATTTCGATAGCGGAAGTAATGGTAAGTAATTTCGTGGTAGGTTTCACAATTATAGTTATTGTTCTTGTGTAAATATTTTTGACTATCGTCACGTCATTAATTTAGACAAAAAAAATATCAATGTATGTGTGTACCTACATTATAGAATGAAGGTCTTCAAATCTCATATCTCTGTAATATTAAGTATACTCTTTGATCTCATAAATCTCAATGCCAATGTACCTACTATAAACTGACCACTAGCTTTTAATATCACTAGAAATAACTACATCACTGAAATGTGTCTCGGATGATGGTGTAAAGGTTATAAGGCAAAGTTTCCATCCCAGGTCTGCATTCAATAAAAGATGACTGATATCTTAACTTATAGTCCACACTTGAGTAACACAAGCCCAGTGGATCTCATTTGAGTTAGAACGTGTCAAACTGAGGCCCAAGTTGCGACCGCGCAAATTGACTGTAACCGAATTTGTAACTCGTCGGCCTCTTGGCGATAACTTGTGAATATGCGTTGATTGTGCATTGAACTTTGGTCGAAGGTAGTGTCATTCTGACGGATTGTGGTTCTGTAGTGAACTATATAAGGTATGGAACCTTGTTATAAATAAAGGCTGACTTGACGTTGACTCTCAAGAGCATTAAAACCTTCACGTGTCACGCGCACATTTGAAAATCTATTATTATGCAGTAGTGAGTACAGACCGTTCACCGTAAGATGGCCCCTGATGTACTTATATTATTAAAAAATATACAAGTAAAACATATTAATCTGTGGTGGGTACATACAAGTTTAGATAATGCTTACATATTACTTTACATAATGTTTACATATTATTTTACATTTACGATAATAATAGCATATTTTTAAATGATATGAGTACATCAGGGGATATCTTACGGTGAACGGTCTCTACAACCGACGCACTAATCTACAGATTAAATACTGCTTGATAGTTTGCGAGTAAGCAGGCAAGTCACCTTCCTCCATAATATCAAATATCATGTAAGCAAGTGTTAAATTAAACCACCCAAAGGCTTCTGATATTGTTTAACGACCAGTAACTAGCATATGTTTTTATAAGCCATAGGAATAGCTTCTTTTGGCAGAGCGGGCAGAACTAAAATAAGATGTAAAGAAATGACCACTGTGTCTTCATTGTCATACGATTTTTTTTCTTGAGACTACTCAAGTTTGGGCCTTTTACGCAGGTTTCATAGTCATTTTCTTTGACAATTGTTATGTTAACCAGTTAAGTAGAATATTTTCATTACATTGTGGACACAATGATCCTACTAAAAGTTAATAAGGTATCTTCAGTTTCATTTATTGCAGGTTGCAAACAAATTGTTAGCTTTTTTCCTTTGAAAATGTCCTCTCATGCACTGACCCCTAAAACATTCCACGCTTCTCACACAAGTGTCGTTGATTCCGGTATGGAAACTTCTCGATTTAATTTTATGTACTTGTTTGGTTTGCTCTTATCGAGTTGCGAACTACCGCCATTGTGCGCCGTCGCGCGGAAAACTTCGCCGGCAGAAATGATTAAGTTTTGAATACGTTTGCCTGGGGATTTGTTGCGATAGTTTTGTGGTACGATGTATTGTTTTGATGGTTGAACTGTAGTTTGTTCAGAGGGACTGCTGGAGTATTGAAAAGCTACCATATTATCAAAAAGCTCAGTGGTTTAAATAATTTATGTTATTTGAATACATACAAAGTTGCGGTTATCAAAATTAATTTCTGTTAAACATTATAGAAGACGACAAATATCTAAAGGTGCGGTAAAAAGTACGTGTTACACTCAGTTACTTTTAATTACTTCATATATTCATTCAATATCACACAGAATATTTGCACAGTAACAGGCGCCAGACATTAATTTACTTGATGGTGTAAAGCAAATTAAAATGCGTCCGCTGCAGTAATAAATTACTTTGCAAACCGCTCGCATGAAAGATATGTGATGCTTCTTATTACATTTTTGTGATGTGGAATACTTTTAATGAGGTGTTTTATAAAAAAAAGAAATTGTATTTTATGCATGACTCAATAGATGGCGCCAGCTGTGGCTTTTGCTAAAATCTGTCACTGTCACTGTTTCAAGCATAGACCACATGTTAAAGGAAATGTGTCACGATACTAACTGACAACTCTAAACTCTTTCGGTTTTTTTAGTATCATTGCGGGATACCTTGGCTTTATTTTGGATCATAATATTAACGTTTATCTATCTCGCAGGTCTACTGTACATCTACTTACTTAATAAGAATGCACCACAGACTACTTAGGAGATACTACAGACCCCTACAGACAATGTACTCGTGGTCCACTCAACTGAATTTGACATTTCTTTGTAGGTAGTCTAAGCATTTTCTTATGTTTAAACTACTCTGTGGTTTGAAAGGTTTAAACTATGTACTTACAGCGCCATCTAGAAAAGAAGCGGAACTACTGTTTTTTTTAAAATAAAATGCCTCATTAATTTATCATGGCCACATTCAAATTCATAATCCATAGCTTAATAACCACGGTCAATTACTCATAGTTCCGGACTCCTTAGAGAATAGTTTGTATAATAATAGACCGGACCATTTGCAGCGTTTGCTTATTTACCGCGAACCAACGAACAGATAATAATCTAAGCCTATTATCACAAATCCTATGAAATGGAAAAGCGGTCAAAACAAAGCCTTACCGGAAAGGCTTCTAGTGTCCTTTATTGTAATCAGATCCTCGCAACGGTAAATGTTGTTCCGGACACAGCTTAGCGCGTGATGCATCGCGATAGCCCGACACTTACCTTGTGCCCGCCCGGCGATTTAAGGATGGGAACGCTCTGGGAACATTTACGATATCGATGAATTTGAATTGTTGAAAAAAGGTTGAGCACACCAATGCTTCTCCAAAGTCAAAGCATTGGCTGGAGACAGGGAAAATGGGCAATTACTCTACTGACAAGAGCAGAACTCTTAAATGACAATTACAAATGCTTAAATGCTTAGAATTTATTTACTTTAATGAAGCAGGAAGAAAGAGTAAAAGAAAGTCTGAATGGACATTGTTCTTCAAACTCTAACGCTAAAAATATGACCTAAATAAATAAACGGTACTTTACGTAATAATTACGAGTTGCTGAGTTACTGTTTACTCATTTAAAATAGGTACATTGATCGATTAATCATTTCTTTAATAGAGATCACCAAAAAATTAAAACTATTACTTGTAAGTATTATTTATTCAGAAAAAGATGTAAATCAAATGAAACTCACAAGAAAAACATATAAAGTTCACTTCAAAAACAAAACAAGGAGATAAATAGTAAGAGAGGAGAGGAAAAGGAGACAGAAAAATGTGAGAAAATATAACTATATTGAAATAATGAAAACAAACAATCTGGAATTGTAAATTGTCAAATTTTGACACATTTGTTTGCATAAAAACAGTATTGAAAGAAAAAAAAACCTTTGACACCGGTGTGTTAATGAAATCTTGTATGGATTAATATAATATTTTTGTTAAACATTTGTAATGTTATTCATGAGAACATAGTTGAACCAGATTTTTCGTAACTAAATTCAGTTATTTAATAATCTTCAAAAATGTCACAATGCGCGAGCGAGCGTAGTGGCTCTGTGTATATAGCAGCCTTAACAAATATTAATAAGAGAAAATTCAAAACTTTATCGATAAAGAGTCCCAGCCCTACTCAACAAAGCGCAGCATGTCGTGAAAGTGTTGATGGTATCGCTCCGCTGTGAGGGGATGAGACGGCTCGCTACTAATGTAAGCTCCTTAAAAGCTCCCAATGTGAACGCTTCTTTATGCACCACCCGCGCGAGAGGTTCTGATGGCTGTGTGCGAGATAAGTAGCCGTGATGAGTCTTTTGAGGTAATGGATTTACAAGGAGATTCGAAATGATTAAAAATTATTATTGAAATATTAATGTTTATATTTAGGGGTGGCATGTTGAGGAGAATACTACAAGCTTTTCTACTATTTAAGACGCACTACAACTTATCTGTCAGTTCTATTTACGTAACGGTCAATTTGCCACTTGGTCATTTTATTGACGCATTTAGGTCATTACGTGTCTGAAACCATGATATCTTTTATCCCTTTCTACGTAGCGTTGTCCAAATCAAAATTTAAGAAATCAAGAGCGTGAAGAATCTTTTTACATAAACAAAAATTTAAGAAAACAAGGCAGAAAGTACCAATTATAATTTTTAACAGGAAACTTGAAACCGTCCAAAGTTCCAAACGAATTACTTGCCAACTCAAAAAGGTCGGATAAGAGACAAAAAACAATTAAACTTATACAAAAAATTATTTACAAATTAATATACGAGGAAATTTCTAAGACAAAGTTACAATCCTATTTCTAACAGGCCTTATAACTTTCGTGAAATTGTTTAATTTCGATATAATTGGTTTAAACTTTGTGTGAAGCATTTTTGTCGTTAGCGTAGGCTCTTCTGTCGATGTCATATGGTAATTTACCAATCCTCCCGCTTGAGGATAGTGGTTATTTTCCTCTGCAGCTTTTCTTAAAAACACTTCGAAGTTTGATAGCTTCATGCTGTTCTTCTTCAAGGGAATATTAAACGTCTTGGTTGCCTTAACTTTCTTTACGTACTTTTTGATATTCCTCGTTTTGAATTTCTTTTGTATTTCCACTTTCACTTTGTAAACTATTGTAACGTTCTCTTGTTTGGCGATGTCATGTATATGTTTTACATATTTTTCAAATTCTTGTGTGGGGTTTTGTGCGTTTCTGATTTCGAATTGTTTTGGTATGACATCTTGTGTAAGTGCGTGTGCTGTATGTCTGTGTTCTGAAACATAAATATAGGTTTTTTTAATTGATGCGAAAATAATTGGTTGTTTTTGATTGTTATTGTGTATAGAAAATTAATATCTACCTATTTTTAATATTGTTGTTTTATATATCGTCTATCTAGATTCAGGTTATTTTCAACAAATATACATGGCTAATTGAGTCAACTCTACAACGAATATCATAATTTCATTATTTAATAATACCGATGTTTTATCTTATGACAGTTTTATTATATTGTAACGCAATATGCTTTAAGTGATGCTACGATTCGGTTGAATATAACGACACATTATGCCTAATTAGCAAATGTAAGTCAATTTATAGTATCTTTTTGTCTTAATAAAAGTATTATGCCAGTTCTATATACTAATTATTAACTTGTATTGGAATTGATGGCATCCTATATTTATGATTTTTATAGGTCTGGATTTTTGTAGATTGCGCTTGCTTAGCGTAATCTACAGATCTAAAGGGAAAATTTGGATCACTTGTTACGGGAACTTAAGTAAAGCCTGTCCCGGCTAATAGGATGGATGGATGCGGGTTCAAATCCCATTCGTGATTAAAAATTTTTCTTTACATATTAATCTGATGGCATCCCGATCAAAAAGTCTAAATTCTAAACCTGAAGCCGTCTAAAACTGAAACGCAAAATATGACTAGTTGTCATACCTAATGAGCTACAGTTGTCTAAAATTGACAAAACTAGTAAGATGTAAAACACTACATATTTTTTTCTACGAAGTACTAGTGAGTACTTAAACTGAATTTAAGTATTTCTACAAGCTAAAGCTTTAACCATATAAAGATAATAATTATTATCTTACCTTCAAAGTATCCTTGTGAAGACACATAACTTAAAATAGCTAAACTACTAATTAGTCTGACTGTCCCACTCATTGTCACAATACAAAGGTATCTATGGAACACTGTTCTATCACAGATGTTATATAGTGGAATAGAAACGCGAACAAATTTATAGGAAAAAGGTACTAAAAACCGAACAATGACGTTTGTTTCTGAGTTAATCCGATAACCCTGCGCTGGTCGCGCTGGGTTTTCTAGATTGTTTTCTGAATGTTTGTTGAAACTCAAATAGTATCGCAGGTGGATTTATATGTAACTGCATATTTTCATGGAATGGATTTTAAATTGTAAACCACACCATACAAAAATATAATATAGGGTTACCAGAATCTCATGGCACAAAATAAAAAAAAACAAAATGGATTTTCATACGGCAATACCAAATTGTCACTTTTCAAATCAAATTGACAACTGACCACGTTGTTTTGATACTTTTGATACTTTCGGTTTTTTTGTTCCGTAGACCAAGTAGAGGATACCATGTTTGTATTGTAATTCTTGCACTTAAATTGTGACTTCTTATTCTTTAAAGAGGTTTTAGTGCCTACCACTTTACGGCTGAACTAAAGGTGAAGGCACGTCAAAGAATGGTGTGTTTTCTAGTGAAAGAGGAATGGGGGAAAAAGAAAATCAAATTAGATGGATTCATTGAAATGTTGTAGAAGAGTTTTGTAGCATAAATACTTCTTTAAATCTAAATAATTTTCGGCTTCAGAATGAAATAAAGTTATAGAAGCTGTACCTACATGCATGCTGGATTTATTCTTATTTATGTCATAACAAAAACTGTATATTGTTTCTGTAATATGACGTGCGCAGGGCAGTATCACGCAAAACCATAGACTTAGGATGTACATTGTACAAGACAAACAATGACAGTTTGTAAATAGGACAAGAAATATAAGAAGTTGTGTGTATGAAAAACTGTTGTTATGATTAAGATCTTGAATATTTGCGACAAGTTACCTGTAGTATCCCCCGTGTGGTTACGAATAGGACCATCCCATCTCTTCCCGTGGGTGCCGTAGAAGGCGGCTAAGGGAATATCCAGGGAATGGGTCACAGCGTTCCCCTCGGTCTTAGTGGTAATCAATCCTCACCTACTGCGATCACCAAGCCGCCTGCCAAGCGTGGTGATTATGGCAAACCCCCCCCCCCCCTAATAGCTAAAGGTTGCGTGCTCTGGGGGAGGCCTATGTTCAGCAGTGGACGTCTTCAGGCTGTTAATGATGAATTGAAAGGTGTGATCAAGAAATATAACTGATGAGATTAGACCAGCTCTTTAATTTATACCGCAAAATACCAAAATTTACAAAAACAAAAAGAAAAAATATAATTAACTTATACTAGTACTAGCTGTGACCCGCGGTTTCACTCGCGGATAAAAAGTAGCCTAAGTGTTAATCCAGTATATAAGCTATCTATATTCCAAATTTTATCCAAATCCGTCCAGCCGTTTGAGCGTGAAGAAGTAACAAACATACATACAAACACATACACAAATACAAACTTTCACCTTTATAATATTAGTGTGATAATAGGCAGTCTTATCGCTTAGAGCGATCTCTTCCAGACAACCTTTGCATAGGAAGGATATCAGTATCTTAGAGGTATGGGTTTCGGCATAAAAATATTACAGTCTAAAAATGATTTAAAAAGCCATCAAATCAGTAATCACGTTTAAACCATATCCAAGTATTTAAGGGTTAATTAACCTTAACAAAGGTTTGTTGAGAGAACATCTTGCGATAGTATTGTTAATTCACACCTGAATCATTGCAAAGTTTACGAATGGACGAGAAGAAAAAAAACTTGTAATCTTATCAACACAGATGTGAGGATTCTTTCATCACTTCGCCGTCATATTTCACTAGTACATACCTATTATAGTTTAATTTACTTATTGTGTTGAATTCTAATTACGTAGTTAAAACTAATAAAAAAGATGTGTGACCGACCAGTATGGCAAACCGGAAACTACTAAGCTACATATTAAGTTTTAGGTTTTTTTGCTCATAGTGGTTTTTTGTAAAGTGTGAATGGTTTCAGCCGATTTTGAGTCATGTTACGTAAGTTTTTTAGCAGTTTTGATAGTGTCATAAAGATTTTGATCTTAGTAAAAGTTGTATGGTGTATTTAGATTAGTAAATGAATAAGGTATCACAACGTGATTGATTCTGGGAAAATAGTTTTTGTTGTACCTATTTAAAATATTTTATTGTATGTTACCAAAAAACATAAAAAGAAGTCTTTGTCATGAACTTTAAAATTATATTTGTCTCCGAAATAATTTAGTATTAATATGAATACTGATTTTAAAACCTAAAAATATGAAAATTATTGTCTCGATTTTAGCCTCATTCCGATTTGCTCCAAAATGTTTACAAAATTTTAAATTTTAAATTCTAACATTTTGACGCAGAGAACATTACCCAATCACAAAAACTTAAAATAGTTTATGTTAATAATATAAGGATTTTATAAAATAAATTAAACTAATGATATAATTAAGAACAGTTTAAAACTAAATTCAGGGGGCGTAACGTGAGCTCTTAGCGCGATTCAAAACAGAGCCTATACTGGCTCGCTTGTCAAAATCCCCATACAAAAAAAAACAAAACGTTCCAATATAGGCTCTGTTTTGAATCGCGCTAAGAGCTCACGGTACGCCCCCAGCTCTCAATTTCAAGATAAGCAAATCAAATACGTGATTAGCAGTTCAAAGACAAACATGTCATCATTCGCAAATTACGTTTAACGAAATTAAGTAACGGTTGAATGTTAAACAAATAACGGCCTACGGAGTAGGGTTGTCAAGTATTAAGAAATGTTGAATGTTCCTAAAACGACACGTTGATACATGAACTTATTATGATAAAAAAACGACAGTTTTTTTTGGAATTAGTTCTTGAGTTCAACAGGTAAGTAACCGTTCCATGGCCATTATGTTCACCAGTGGACGTCGCTGGCATGTCTATTAGTGACGTCAGTGAAGCGTCAAAACTGGCCATTCGGTAGTTCGGCACCCATCGCTGCTCATGTTCGTAGACAGCCGCGCCGCCATCCCCACGAGTAGCGATGGGTAGCGAATAGTTTCGCATCGATGACGCTGCTGCTTCGCAGACGTGCCGGTGCGGCCGAAGCTTTAGAGTGTTATATGAGGCAGAAGCAGGTTAAAACCAGTGCAGTATCCTCCCTTAATTGTATCTAATTTTCTGCTTTTAAAATTATTAAGTAGGCCTAGTCTTTAGGCTAATGATGATGATGATGATGCAGGTATAAAACGCCCACATTATCTTCCGATCTCACATTTAAAACATGAGAGAAGACCAACTACTTATATTAACTTCCACAAGATTGGCCAGGTTCGTAGTTTAAAATTGGATGGTTGTCGTTTTAAACGAATGACATGACGAGCTATAGTTGTTCGCCTGGCCTGTAGTAGTGGTACAAAAAACAGATTTATCACTTTAATAATTAGTAGATTCCCGAAATTATCTGAAAGCAAGCAACGTGGCAGCCCTACGTAAACGTAACATTCGTCCGATAATGCGTGTTGACATTTCGCCCTCATTTCAACGTAAACACATTTAAAGCCCGATAGCAGTACCAGGTCGAGATAAACATTCCATCGATGCTTGTATCTCGTGTGTCATCAGGCTTTAAATATATTCCCACCTGACCCTGGGTACTAGTGGGGTCATTAGGATTTATAAATGACTGAAATCTTTATTATGACCCAATATATGGACAGAGCGAGCGCAAAGCGCGAGTGAAGCGTCTCCGTTTTAGCTTGGACATGTAGCGCGCGCATCACTAGTGCGCGTGCCCATCACTAAACCCACCGGCTACAGGCGAGCCAGACGCAAGACACGAAAATGATTTCGCATGTTCAGCGGGTGTCCGTCTAAAGTTAAAAAAAAAAACCGAAATCAGATTATGTTTACTGTAACATGAACGGCATACCTACCAATTATACATATTATTACACAATAATAGATCAACATACAATTATTACAATTAATTATAAGAATCAAAACAATGTCAAGAATTAGAACGGAAATAACATAAACAATAATAATATATAGCTATGTCAAATAACTATCATAAAATTAAAAAGAAATGAACGAAAATGATGCATTTCTCCTCAACAAATGCCTAGCATACGCACCGCGACAAAATTTTCTCAACACTTTATCTCGTGAGAGACCGAGACAAGGCTATGGTAGCGCCTAAGTGTGTCTCACTCTAACAGCGACGACAAGTTTTCTCGCGGTACGTATGCTAGGCCATCAACCCGGCTAGCATGCGCACCACGACAAAATTATCTTGACACTTTTTCTCGTGACCGACCGTGACAAGGCTATGGTTGGCTATGGTGGCTTGTGAGGTTTACAGCTCACAGCGCCACTAGCGCTCATTCTAAATAATGTAAATGCAGACATCAGTGGAAACTTAGTAAACTAAACTATTTCCATAGTACGACTCTCATACTCCATTGCCGAACACGAAAGGCCGATCCACGGTAATGCTAAAAACGCTGTATACAGACTGCAAATTAATTCATTAGCATTAATTGAGAACCTGATAGTACATTTATTGATAATTAAAAAAGGGTAAACAGTGAAAATGAAAATATTATTTAAAAAAAATATGAAGATTGCCGCGGCGCCTAACGTAGTTGTCACGAATGGTGTGGTATTTTTTTATCTTGTACTTATGGAATTATTAAAAATACTACTAAATTATTTTAATTTTGTACTGTAGTAGTTGATTAAGTAAGTTATCGCATTTTTGGAGTTATATCAATACCAAATCAATGCATTAGATTTCAAAAATTTTGGCCTACACGTGACCGGTGTCAGGAGTAGGTACCTAGTTTCAAAGGATGCTAATGAATTTAACCACACCCAGTATAATTAATTACTCAAGTCCGAAACCACATGAACTCTAATTACTGTATTTCTAAAACCCGCTATTCCCAATAACCGTCGAAATAACGTCAAGCCGATACATGTTTTAATCAAAAAAATCTAAAATTGAAAAAAATATTATGAAAAAATACAAGTTTAATGAATTTTAGCTAAGTTAGTACGTTTTTCCAATACGGCCACTCGGCCGTGGCCTTCTGAGGGGCCATTTTAAGCAAGCTCTCTAGATGCAACTGGGAGTAGTGCAGATGAAGTTTTCAATAAGTATCGATTGAGAGCGTTAACTTATAGAGAACTTTATCCTAGCAGAAGGAACTCATCATCTATTGGCTGTATCTTCTTTAACTTTGACTTAAAGCAGTTGTTTTCTGGCATCTAGAATGTTGGCAAAATACATAGTTATTGAATGTTTAACTTAACGGAAACTTAAGTTCTTGATGAGGAAGCTAGCTGTTTCTAACTTATTTCTTTTAAAATAGCTCAGCATTTATAAAGATAAAGAAATGCTGACAAATACCGGAAAATGCAGCGTAGGCCGGCGCCCCACTAGGCGGGCTGACGATCTGGTTATAGTCATAGTCATTTATTCATATAAAAAAAACCGCGGCGGGCCGATGGATGCAGGAGGCGAGCAGCCGCTGAAGGTGGCGCGCTCTTGGGGAGGCCTATGTTCAGCAGTGGATATTTTCAGGCTGTTAATGATGATGATGATGATGATGATGTGTTGTATATTCACTTCTTCGCCTAAGGGACCATAATACCGATGGATGAGGATTTTACACAAGCGGAAATGACCAAATGAAGCCCATTCATCGATTACGATTGAGTTATACAATACGGGGGCTGGTCCTTTTTGTAACTTTCTCTTTCTCTTTCTCTCAGTATCTCTTAAACTGTTTATTCTTAATTTTCATTATACTTTTCACTAGCAAGCCAAAGACCAACAGACTGAGATTGCTTTTTCTGCTCAACCGCCTGACTCCCCTCTTCTTCCAATCGCGCACCAGTCAATGATGCCAACCAGAAATAACCAGCCAAGTGCGAGACGGACTCGTGCACGAAGGGTTCCGTACCATTATATATCCCTGCCATTTAGTGTTGAGTAGCAGTACTATTTAAAGCAGCGCCATCTATGACTCTTCTGGTAAACGAGCAAAAAAATCACGTTTGTTGTATGTGAGCCGCCTTGGATATTTATTTTATTCTGTTTAGTATTTGTTGTTATAGCTGCAACAGAAATACATAATCTGTGAAAATTTCAACTGTCTAACTATCACGTTCATGAGATACAGCCTGGTGAAAGACAGACAGACAGACAGGGGAGCCTTAGTAATAGGGTCCGTTTTACCCTTCGGGTACGGAACCCTAAAACAATTCAAACAACTTAACTTCAAAATATAGGAACAAGTTAATAAATTCACGACTAGCTGCTCTTAATTTAAACGTATCTGCAGATATACGTTTAAATTAAGAGAGATTGGTGTCATAGCGTCCGTATATGTAGCTATACGTTCAGGTAATATGTGTGTTGCAAGAGATAACCAACCACGAAATCAAATCCGGAATTCACACGAAACGCTCTGGCGAAAGATTCACTCGTTCTCCTAATGAAACGTCGAAATCCACCCAAATCTGACGGGTGGTGTAGTGCAAAATGTAGCCAGTAGGTCTAATTTGTCATTTTCGTGGTATTTCACCGTAGTCATCACCATCACCATTATCGGTTTTCCTTAACCGACTCTTGACTCCGGCCCTCTGAGTTTGTTTTGTCTACGGTCTCACCTGATGGTAAGTGAAGACGTGATCAACGATGGAGCATGCTTACCTAGAAGATACCGGTTCACTCTAGCCTTAAAACTCTCAGATTATGTTTGTCATCATCATCATTATACCAGCTCGCATCGTTGGAGTTCAGCGCAGGTTGATCCTATCCAGACTATTTTCTTTACTACACATTTTTTTCCAGTGCAACCTATACCAATCTCGCGCTCATTCGGCCCTAAATTCTGACATTTCAAATTATTAGATAGTAATTTCCTGACATATCCTTACTTTGCGTAGCCCCACTTTCAATATTTTTAAGCCACTCGAACGCCTTCATGATCAGGCTGCCTAGAAAACAAAATGTCTGTAAAGAAAAATGCCTGAAAATTTATTAATTATTAATTTATTAATTTTCATTTTTTTATTTTCAATTTCGTCGTGTTCCTGCAGAAGTTAGTTTTTTTTAAACGGGCAAATTGCCTTTATTACTCAAGCTAACTACCACAATAATAAAAACTAAACTAAACTAAACTAAGCTAAACTAAACTAATCTAGCTATACTACCTACTACAAAGAACACTTATGGACTGTATAATAGCCGCGATGGCCTATAGACAGTCCAAGTGCTCCAGCCCACTACCGGTAGGTAGCGTACCCAACATGCTGGCCGCATTGCCACGTTGACCTGCAATGCTGATGCGTTGGGCCAAATAAGTGCCAGCATTTTGGTCACGCGTCGCATCGAAGTTAGTTCCTCATGTGTAATTTTCAAATGACGTCTAACTTTGCAAATTGCCTATCACATCACACTAGTTAATTAATATTATAAAGGCGCAAGTTTGTATGTGTGTATGTTTGTTACTCCTTCACGCTCAAACAGCTGGACGGATTTGAATGAAACTTGGAATATAGATAGCTTATGTACTGGATTAACACATAGGCTACTTTTTATCAGCGGCTAAAACCGCGGGGCGCAGCTAGTGGTGTAATAATTATGTCAAAGAATATACTAGACCATCAACGAATGACGGATATCGGTCGTTCAATAACCTTTTTATCACACTATCACACTAATATTATAAAGCTGAAAGTATGTATGTGTGTATGTGTGTTTGTGTGCATGTTTGTTACTCCTTCATGCTCAAACGGCTGGACGGATTTGGATGAAACTTGGAATATAAATAGCTTATGTACGGGATTAACACACTGGATACTTTTATCCGCGGGTAAAACCGCGGGGCGCAGCTAGTTTATACATAAAAATGACCTTGCTAAAGAACATGAACAAACAATATTAGACAGTCTATGATATTGATATATATGGATCTATCTATCTATTGGACCTTTTACGTATTGAACATTCTGAGAATTAGTAGGATTTACGTTCTGGGACCGTTTGGGAAAGCGTGAAGGCTCTACTCTAGAAACGATCTTTCTCAAAACATTGCTTACTGCTACACCTGCACTACAGCTAAATTTATTGAGTATATCCAACCACCCCATAGTCAGATTTATTCTTCACGTATAAATTGACGAGGCAAATTCCTCTCACGAGCGATTTAGTGGCTTTTACACCGAGCCGTGTGGTCCCGGTTATGAGCCGTGTGGTCCCGGTTATGAATAGGACCACCCCATCTCTTCCCGTGGGTGCCGTAGAAGGCGGCTAAGGGAATATCCAGGGAATGGGTCGCAGCGTTCCCCTCGGTCTTGGTGGCAATCAATCTTCACCTACTGCGATCACCAAGCCGCCTGCCAAGCGTGGTGATTATGGCAAACCCCCCCCCCCCCCCCTAATGACAAGCACAAATAAAAACGGCCCCCAGTCCCCGGCAGCTCTGCTATCCCGTGGCTACGGTAGCGGCCACGGTAACGGCAGGGCAAGGGGTGCGAAGAATCCCCGGCAGACGCCCGGCTACCAACCCCAACGACGACCCCTGGCCCTGGCAACACATAACGTGCGCACACTGAAGGCTGACGAAAGGATGGTCGAGCTAGAGGCGGAGATGGGTAAGTTACGCTGGGATGTAATGGGATTGTCTGAAGTCCGAAGACAGGGACAGGACACGATAATCCTAAATTCCGGTAACTTATTCTTCTACCGGGAGGGAGACCAACTCTCCCAAGGAGGTGTCGGGTTTCTCGTCCGCAAGTCTCTCGTCAACAACGTGGTCAAAGTCGAAAGTGTGTCGGCCAGGGTAGCGTACCTGGTACTCCGAATAACCAAACGGTATTCGTTGAAGGTTATACAGGTATACGCGCCGACGTCGGCACACTCAGACGATGAAGTAGAAGCTATGTATGAGGACATATCCGAAGCCATGCATACTTCCGAAACATACTTCACCGTTGTGATGGGAGACTTCAATGCGAAGTTGGGCACAAGGAATAGCGATGAGCTGAGAGTGGGGCCATTTGGATACGGGCAGCGGAACCCTCGAGGACAGAGGCTGGCTGACTTCATGGAGAAGGAGGAACTCTTTATGATGAACTCCTTCCGGAGAAGCGGCCATCCAGGAAGTGGACGTGGATAAGTCCCGACGGTTCCACTAAAAATGAGATAGACTTTATCATGACGACCAAGAAGCACATATTCGATGATGTCTCTGTGATCAGCAAGGTGAAAACCGGTAGCGATCACCGTATTGTTAGAGGCACATTGAATATCAATGTTAAGCTCGAAAGGTCACGTCTGGTGAAGTCTACGCTCCGTCCAAATCCTGTCCAAATCCAAAACCCCGAAGGCTTTCAGCTGGAACTCCAAAATCGCTTCCAGTGCCTAGCCGACTGTAACACAGTGGACGAGCTAAACGACGGGTTGGTGGAAACTGTCCAAGCTGTTGGATCGAAATTCTTTAAGACCCAACGCCGAAAGAAGACTCAAAAGCTCTCAGAAAAAACTCTTGAGCTAATGGCCGACCGGAGCGAAATGAAGCTGCAGTCTTCAGTTGATATGTCAGCCTACGGTGAACTCAATAGACGAATCTGGAGTTCCTTGCGACACGACTTGCGTGCTCTTAGTACTTCACGTATTGAGGCCGCAATTGAGCGGAACCAAGGCTCTAAAGTGTTCGCAATGGATTCGTCTATTGGGCAACACCAAATGACAAAACTGAAGACCGAAAATGGTAGCATCATTTCATCCAAGCCTGAGATTCTGAGAGAGATCGAGAACTTCTATGGACAGTTATACACCTCGACACGTAAGCCCGCTACTAACACAGCTCAGGACATCAGAGCCAAGTTAGTCCGACACTATACCGAAGATATCCCGGACGTCAGCCTGTACGAGATTAGAATGGCCCTCAAACAGCTTAAAAACAACAAGGCACCAGGTGAAGATGGAATTACGACTGAACTTCTGAGAGCGGGTGGTAGACCGGTACTTTTAGTCCTCCAGAAGTTATTTAATTCTGTCATCCTTGAAGGTACAACGCCAGAGGCATGGCACAAGAGCGTGGTGGTGCTCTTCTTGTAACGGTCCAAAGGGTCCCGTCATGTCACAAATATAGTGAAGGCTTGATTATAAATGGGAATACAAAAATATTTAAATAAAATCATCTACTTATAAAAGGCTCAAGGTCTTAGGACTGCTAATGAAAGGTTCAAGGTCTTAGGACTCTAGAAAACTAAAATGATTATCTGATAAATTCATATCCAATCTATAAATAACTTCTATTAAACACTAAAAATGAATAAATAGGATAGCCAATAATAACGTATATAATAAATTATGTTATTACTGAAGCTCTGAGAATCTACCGTATGGTAATCGACACATTTAATGAATAAATAATTAAAATATGAACTATAATAAATAAACTTTACTGGTTGTACACCACAAGCATATTAACGAAACAATAACCTAAAGAAAATCTATAATTAAATCTCTAGAATATGTACCAAAATAACACAGATTAGTCCTTAAGCTAATGCCATCTAAACAGTGAATTAACGCATTTAATAATTAGATTTAATATAGTAACTTATAGTAGCACCGGCAGATATAGAACGATGATCGCGTCAATTGAGTTTTCCGTGTCACAATAACAATTTATATGCGCCTAGTAAATCTTAAGTAAAGTTATAATCGGTTTACTATGACAAAGGAATAAATCAGTTAGCGAATAGGGTAGCAGGAAGAAATGCGCGTCGATGGTCCTTTATAAGCGCTTGCGTCGGCTCAGAAGGGGAATTAGATCTTGGGATTTTGTGTTGAATTTTGGGTTCCTCGGGTATTAATTTTAGAATATTTGTCATTTTATTTTCGTATTTTGTTACGGTTTCTTGGTGCTGGTTCATTTTAGATAAATTTCATTTACGCGAGTCCTTTTATGCGGTTATAGTACATTACAGTGATTTTAATTTCAATTGGGGTTTTGTTAAATTCATTTTAGATAAATTTCATTTACGCGAGTCCTTTTATGCGGTTATAGTACATTACAGTGATTTTAATTTCAATTGGGGTTTTGTTAAATTCATTAATGATGGACCAGTAATGAGAAATCAAATATTAAATTCGCGTTTAATTTAAATTCTTTGTGAATAGGCGCGTTTTAGTGAGCTAGTTTTCCTCTCAAAAGTTTTTCTTGGCTTGGCTAATACCTTGTGATTTTATTGAAGTGTGTAGTATTAGAATTTGTTTGGGGGGTAAATATTTCGTATTGACCAAGCACGGAAAAATTATAACGCATGAGTATGCGGTGTGATGCTGGGCCTGACGGTGCTAACTTGGCATTACATGTCCTCCATGGTTAGTGTTAGAGTTAGGCTGCATTGTTCTTGAGACGCAGCAGATCGATTATTCCTCCGCAAAGGATCGATCGTCTCCAATCTAGGTTATATTATCTATCTGGACTGGGAGGGGGACCGTCGAAGTGGACCCATGTGTTTGCACGCCTCTTGGTCTGATAGATAAAATTATCTGGGTTGTCTTATTTATATATTTATATATTCACATTTATACAGGGGCGGATGCTCTCCCATCCATGGACCACGGTCCGGGTAGGAGTATCCTTAGGGGGTGCGTAGAAATTAGGTTTAGCTTTTTAGAGCCTCGCCAGCTCGCTTTCTTATAGGCTAGCTTA
Organism: Ennomos quercinarius; assembly: GCA_910589525.2. Lineage (NCBI taxonomy): Eukaryota > Metazoa > Arthropoda > Insecta > Lepidoptera > Geometridae > Ennomos > Ennomos quercinarius. The sequence goes on from OU342496.1 coordinate 2,215,688, forward strand.
GATAGGTCTCATTGCACACTCGAGACCGACACACACGTTTAAAGTTAAATGTGAGATTCAAGCAATCTCTAGCTTGTTGGGGCACTCACTATATTAGGTTGGGTTTAGCAATAAGTCGAGGAACACACATTGGGGTTAATAAAAATAAATATAAATTTCGTCGATTTAAAATAAAATATCAACTAATTGGGTTAAATAAAACCAAATTATTATCAAATAAAATTCTAGTAAAAGCTAACAATTAAATCAAATAATATTAAAATATTTAATTCCTTTCATAAATGAAATAATACCAAACTAAATAAATCATAATTCATTACCTAAAAAGATATATAATTCAATTTAATAAAACACAAGTTTCGTTCAATGAAATTCTAGTAAAAGTAAACCATTATTAAATAAGTATGTAACCAATGAAATATAAAATTTTAGGACCAATCTCAAATACGGATTTATTTTACGTATAGTTATAATAAATTTATTTAAACGGAGTCGTAATGTTCAAAATACTCTATACTTATGTACCTATAATGCGCGTACGTCAGATGTTAAATACAAGCTAATGAGATTGAAGGACTAAGTATGGTCTAATAAATTAAAATATTCTTTAAAATCATTTAACTTTGAAATCCATAAATAAATTAATACTCTATTTAATTGAATATTTACATCAAATAGATTTGGACCTGTGTTATCGAATCTTAAAGTTGGAACTTGGAAAAGATCTTTGTTTTAATAAATTGATATGCTCCATATTTATAGAGAGTGTACTACTTATAATTATATCATTCTATTTACTTAATTATTTTGATAAGGTCTGTATGCACTTGGGCCAAGCGTAGTCGTGCCCGGAGGTTTCTCTATGCCAGATGGATTAGAGAGCTTCTTCGTCGATAGTGTTTTATGATGGATTTTATCAAAAGATTTTATGCCACTTATTTCTAGATCTGAACTCGGAGACAACCTAAAGATCTAGCTTGACCAAATCGATTTGATTTAACATTATTTTGAGTTCTGTAAAATCTCCAATAAGACTAATTTATGTTCGCTACTCTATGCTGGATAGATTGGAGTTGCAAACAAATATTACCGACTAATAAAGTCATGTTATTTCATAAGGAAATAACTAGACCAAAATTCAGTGTGAATATCCTGAAGGTCTTATAATCTAGCTGGGAATGGCTTGATTATTTATATAAAAATTAAGAATTATATTATAGCCTCGATAATTTAATACGTAGATATTATGGGTTTTCTACCAAATCGTCGACTAATAATTAATCTCATGCTAAATATAATCTAGGTAAAATAATACCAAAGGTTGGATAATATAGGTAGGCTCGATTTAATAGTCAAAATAAACTATTAATATTATTAGCTCGAATAAAAGCTCACGGTAAAATAATTCTTATCAAATTCTATTTTAACGGTATTATTGTTTTTGAATTTAGGATCGTCGTTAATATTAGAAAATTGCTAGGACAAATTTAATAGAACTATAGGAATAGGATGGGGAGGAGGAGCCCGAGATGGGATTAGGATCTCTCTTGTAACGAAGTTAGTACTTACCTGAGAGATCCACAATGAAATTGGCGATGGATGAGTATGAATCTTTGCTTGTTAACAAATAGAGTTCCCTTGAATGATTTGATGTATGCCAGTGTTAGGATTTGCCAAAAGACAATGTCCTCTTACTCTCTAGTATATATTTGAAGACTAAATTTGACAGACAGACATACTAAGTACTAACCACAACAACTAGACATACAAACGTACCAAAAACGTTAAATTAATAGACCAATTCCCCTAGTGCGCTGAAGTATCACTATTTAAGCACTATCTGAAGGGAGATAACCAAGTCTGGAGACGAAATCTCATTTTTGGGGGCGGGGATGGGGCTCCCAAATAGGATCACCGCAGAAAATGACAATTGCAGTGATTCTACTGATACGTGCTAAACAAGATATCGTGTAATTAACGTAAACTCAGAAAGTATGGGGTGAATGTGATAAGATAATAACTTAGGTCTTACTTAGGTTCAACGTAATTCTAGACTGTTAGAAAAGACATCGATATAAACTCTACCATAGCTACGTCAAGACTATAAGAATAGTTAATGTTATACTTTTATAATACCTACCTAAACTCTACCAACCAAACTCTAGAACTATGTAAATGTACATGTATAATTACTTCACGGTATTTACTCTACATAAAAATCACGAATATAAAAGGGTTGTAATTTTAATAGGATTATGCGCGTTTCAATAACTATTAAGCATCTACATTAATTACGTTATTATAAAATTAATATAATCTAAAGGATATTATATAGGCAATATAAAACATAATTATAAGTAATTGATAAGTTGGCATATAGATAGATTATTGCGGTTTATTAGGTAGCATTAGGCATTGTCTCACTACCTTAAAAGAACTAGGGATTCTACAAATCACAACGTACGGTCCTACCACACAAATAGACGATCCACTTGGCCATAACCAATATCAATCTTAGGACTTACAACACTTCTCTTACGTTTAACATTTTACTTAGGTAGCCGTGAGCGACTAGGTTCTATTCGTATCTCTCTAGGTTTATTAGGTTCACTCTAGGTTAGGTTCTAATAGATAAAATATGAAAATCAAATATCAGCTCGATTAAATAAAAATAAACGCAAAAATATCTTTAAACGATAACACCTATTTTTCTTTGGGGGGGTTACAATATGGGTTAGCCGTGACCAAGATATTATTTTAATTTAGGTAGTCTACATAAATTTTAACTAATAATGAGATGTTGTAGTCCATGGGATTGATTATAGAGGCGATACCTATCGCACAATTTGCTGCGCGTGAACGGAAAGGTCTTGAGACAACTAAATATTTAGGTGCGTTTTAAATTTCGTTTACAATAGCATAACTTAAAGAAATCATTGTACTTATACTCTGCGGGTTAAATGTCATCTAACAATAACACAGTATCAAACTATATTACTTCATCATATTAAGTTGTTTACTGACGCATAATCTAAACATACGGTTTCAACTTTCATCACAGCAACGGTCTCAGCATAGAACACAGAGAGCTTATTATGTCGAGAGCTCTCTTGTTATTCATAACATACTTAAACTAAAACTTAGCATTTTTAACACTCAAAAATTCACAGACGTAAACACTTGACAAAATGTCGTCATAAATTTCGAACTTTATGGTCTTCCACTTGAAATAATTCTAACGCACTTGTTAGAATCCTTCGAATCCGAATCAGTGTGTGACCCTATAGATTCCGTTATTTTTTGCGCTGCTCGACCAAATTTTTTGTATCAACTTTTATGTTTGGAAGAATGCGAGCACGGTGTAGGTACGTTTAGCCATCCGAATTCTCAGCTAGAAATAATAGAATGCTTAGAAACAGATAGATGAAGTCTTTTGACATACAATAATCATAATTTATATATAAATAGTTAACTATAATAGGTATTTACCTAATCAATTTATACGTCCAATACATTAAATGAAGTTGGGTCCTATAGGTAACGTAAACAATAAAAAAAAAAAGAGTTAGTTATACTATAGAAAAATAAGTACTGCTCTAATCAGTGAAACCTAGTTCGTTAGTTTGTTATGAAGAAAAACGTGTTGAGTACATACTACATAGGTATATTAAAATTCTTAAATGTTTATACTTTCAACATTTATTATGTTTTAGTTAAAGATAAAAGAAATGTTAGAATGCGGACTTCAACACTTTAATAATACCTGTTCTTTACGTTTAACAGGGGATAGTAACCAGTCACTATAATATAGATACATTAAATGACAAATCTTTGATTATTATGTTTGTTGTAAAATTTAAATCAATAACTGTAAAAATGAGTTAGGTACTTTTTTATAAAGTATTATTTATACGTAGTCTTTACCATTAAATATTACGCGTGTAGTTATACGTCTGCGTTTGTAGGTACGCTCTATCGCAATACATATAGGTACCTAGATATTCAGATAAGTCTAAATAATTAAATAATAGTGAAAGAAAGCTGAGTTCTGACTTTATGAAGATAGGTGATTTTCAAATAAAAGATTAGTATCCTTTAGGACTTGTGAACTCTTGTGGGAAAAATACAATGAATACATTAACGATCACTTATGATGTAGAATCATAATAAATAAAATAAAAAAGTTTTGTAGTGGTCACCCATCCAGGTGTTGATTGGGATTAGTGTGTCTGTTGAGTTTTATTAGAAACGTTACTTTATTTGTTATTATAATAAAATTGATTTAAAACCCATCTCAAATTATTACTATTTGATTTATGATATAAAATAAATTGGGTTATGTACATATCATTTCATGTCAGTTAATCAGAGTAGTAAAATTAATAGTTCATCTGTATTCGCGGACAAAAGATTGATAGATATATAAAAGTAAGATATAATAGAATAACAACAAAATTCTCATGAATTATAATACATAGAAACATTTATTTAATACAAACTAAATAACGTATAATAATATACTAGACCTAAAAACTAAACTATACCTAAAAACTTTAAAACTAAAATATAAAACTAAAAATACCAATATTGATTAGAAAAAGAAATCATTAAAAAAAAATAGTATAACATACGGGCAAGAGGAATCGAACCGGTGACGGAAAATAATAGTGTTGCTTATAGTCGCCGCTAAGCCACGATAGCTTGTGTACAAAATGGTACGGTAGAACGGATTATAGGTAATAGAAAAATAGATGAGCTGTGTTTATAGGTAGGTTGGTTTATGATAGGAAGATAGATGAACTTCTTACAAAATATTGAAATAATTTTATAGGTACATAGGTATATTAACTGCGTAATAACGACTCTTAATTATAATTATGATTTTGAACCCTTCTTGACAAATCGTATTCAAATAAAAAGAAAAATAATTATATTTTGAAAATAACAAAAAAAAGGTGTCTCTCGAGTTTTAGAAAATGGGGGTTGTATTTACCACGGAATAGTTTTATTAAACTAGTTGATGTACTAGGTATCTGATGATTTTAGGTACATTATACAGCGACATAGCTTAGATTACAATATAGTTAGTGATATTCCGATGAGAGTAAAATTCATTACTAGTTAATACTTATTGGAGGCATTACTAAAAGATTAACTAACTTGATACTTTACTACTTACTGTATAATATTAGACTTCGACCGTCCTGATAGCTCGGTTGGTGGTGGCCCTTCCCGCTGACCTGTAGGTTGTGGGTTCGATTCCTGCTCGAAAAAAAAAAAACTTTGGTTCACACGTGACCGGTGTCATGAGTGACCTAGATATATAATGATCTAGTTTCAGGACATACTGATGAGTTCAGTTGCGGCCAGTATAAGGCATGTCTAGAACTTCAAATAAATATAAATAAAACGAATAAAAGGTTTAATAATAGACACAAAATTTAGATACAATTTATTATTGTCCAAATGAACATTTAAGTTATCAAAAAAAAAAAAAAAAAAAAAAACCTGGTTTATTTAGGTTTGATAAGCGTAACGGTTAACTTCAAATAGTTAGTGTAAATAATTTTGGGTTTTATTCCATAAGTTTAGTACGAATTTGAGAATTTGAGTGTAAGATCTAGGAGGTAGATACCCTGTACGTATAGACTAAGCGTTAAAAGAGGTTATGATTAATTAGGTAGAAGGCAGAAAACAAATACGTATGGTCTATCCACAAACTTACGCTTGCTTTAGTCAATTTTAGATTAAACTAGTTTTAGATGAAAATATGTTTAGTTATTATTAGGTGCATTATGACTATTTGGATTCACTATTATTGTATACTTGGTAAAACTCGGGTTACGGGTGGCTGGACCGATCATGGTGGTAAGGGAAAAGCCCATCTGTGAATATGAGGGTTCAAAAGTGGTTAATAATAATAAGAGTAATAATACTAATAAGACGCTCATTATATTTACAAAATAAAGTAGAATACTGATTATTTACAGATGGAGGGGAGCGCGGCGGCTTTTCAAAAAAAAAAAAAAAAAACATATATTAGCAATAATTAATAAAAATTTAAAGAAATACAAGTTTTATAAAATTGTTAATTGGTATAATGTGGGCACTCCATTAGAAATGGTGACGCAAGAAAAATATCAGGTTCAGGTAGTTTGTCGGGGCGTTGTATGGTATTCTAAAATGCATATCGGACGATAGCTTTACTGCAACTTAATTACGTAGACTAGCATGGGTTCTACGACATTGAAATAATTTTAACTTTTTAGTTACATATTAGAATGGTACTCTAAGTGCATATGTCAATTTTAAAAAAAAAAAAAAAAAAAATAAGCACGTAATTCAAATTTAAACAAAAAGTTTTAGGTGAATCAATTGCGAGCTTATGGTTTAAATAAATTACAAAACTATATATATATATATATATTCTAGGAAAAATAAAAGATAAAAATAAGATAAGCTGTGTAAATCAATTTTGAGCACATGGTTTCATCTATTTAAAAGGGGTATAATCTAAATTCTAAATGTTGTAAAGTTTTAGTTGATTTGGACTAAATTAAATAAATTCAAATATAATTAAAAAGGAAAATACGAGTTAACTTTGGCATTAATATTTAAAAGCAGTTGAAACATTAATTATTGAACCGATGAGATGGTGTTTATCAAATTAATGTAGGAATTAATCTTAAAAAAATGGGATACTTATTTTATTTTAATGTGGTAGCGGAATATTTATTAAAAGCAATATTATTTAAAAGCCTTTTACCTATATTGGGAATTGCTAGACCGTTGAGATAGTATACTCGAAGTCTGATCGAAGTCATGTTAAGGGTTGGAATGTTAATGTTTTGCTAAAGAAAGGTTTTTGAACGTATAGGGGAAATTGGTTGATGTGGAAGGTTGGCCCCGGTGATTGACATAGTAACAGTTAGCAAGGGTCTTGGTGGTTTAGCAGAGCCTAAGGTTTAAGGGGTTTGTTGTCGGTTGAATTCGAACATCTAACACTTAACAATCAGTTTCTTATAAGAAAGAGCTTTGGAGTTAGGATTAAAGCAATAGCATCAGCTCGCAGGTTAATGCACTTATAAGGAGCCCAACTACACAAGAAGCTAAGACTGAAACTCGGCAACTACACATACTCCGGAGGAGGAATTAACTATGAAATTACGATTATTCTGGGTGGTTGTTTCAATTGATACACGGTTGCTACTTTTAGCTATACTAGATTTTGCAGGGTTTTCGCATTGGTTCCTTAGGAATTGAAAGGTTGAATTCTGACGGGATTTTTGCTTAAATGCTACTAGGGCTGCCTGCCTCACAACCAGGTCTCAGTAGAATCTAGTAATCCTAGTTATCAATGTCAATCGGTTATATAATTCAAACAATATAAGCTCAGGATGCTGACTACTTTTATGGTTAATTTCTGTTCTGGTCTAAATCCACTATACATATAGGATCACTTACAGCGAGAATCACACATGTTTGAAGTCAAACGATAACAAATTATAAAGTTGCTTATTGGGCACAATTAAGAGGGAATTGTAAATTACATTAGATAAACTATATTTGTGAGATTTGTTTGATTATTAGATTAGAAAATTTTACTTCGGTTCAACAATTAAACACCTGCGTAAAATTTGGGGGTTGGTGTAACGGTCCAAAGGGTCCCGTCATGTCACAAATATAGTGAAGGCTTGATTATAAATGGGAATACAAAAATATTTAAATAAAATCATCTACTTATAAAAGGCTCAAGGTCTTAGGACTGCTAATGAAAGGTTCAAGGTCTTAGGACTCTAGAAAACTAAAATGATTATCTGATAAATTCATATCCAATCTATAAATAACTTCTATTAAACACTAAAAATGAATAAATAGGATAGCCAATAATAACGTATATAATAAATTATGTTATTACTGAAGCTCTGAGAATCTACCGTATGGTAATCGACACATTTAATGAATAAATAATTAAAATATGAACTATAATAAATAAACTTTACTGGTTGTACACCACAAGCATATTAACGAAACAATAACCTAAAGAAAATCTATAATTAAATCTCTAGAATATGTACCAAAATAACACAGATTAGTCCTTAAGCTAATGCCATCTAAACAGTGAATTAACGCATTTAATAATTAGATTTAATATAGTAACTTATAGTAGCACCGGCAGATATAGAACGATGATCGCGTCAATTGAGTTTTCCGTGTCACAATAACAATTTATATGCGCCTAGTAAATCTTAAGTAAAGTTATAATCGGTTTACTATGACAAAGGAATAAATCAGTTAGCGAATAGGGTAGCAGGAAGAAATGCGCGTCGATGGTCCTTTATAAGCGCTTGCGTCGGCTCAGAAGGGGAATTAGATCTTGGGATTTTGTGTTGAATTTTGGGTTCCTCGGGTATTAATTTTAGAATATTTGTCATTTTATTTTCGTATTTTGTTACGGTTTCTTGGTGCTGGTTCATTTTAGATAAATTTCATTTACGCGAGTCCTTTTATGCGGTTATAGTACATTACAGTGATTTTAATTTCAATTGGGGTTTTGTTAAATTCATTTTAGATAAATTTCATTTACGCGAGTCCTTTTATGCGGTTATAGTACATTACAGTGATTTTAATTTCAATTGGGGTTTTGTTAAATTCATTAATGATGGACCAGTAATGAGAAATCAAATATTAAATTCGCGTTTAATTTAAATTCTTTGTGAATAGGCGCGTTTTAGTGAGCTAGTTTTCCTCTCAAAAGTTTTTCTTGGCTTGGCTAATACCTTGTGATTTTATTGAAGTGTGTAGTATTAGAATTTGTTTGGGGGGTAAATATTTCGTATTGACCAAGCACGGAAAAATTATAACGCATGAGTATGCGGTGTGATGCTGGGCCTGACGGTGCTAACTTGGCATTACATGTCCTCCATGGTTAGTGTTAGAGTTAGGCTGCATTGTTCTTGAGACGCAGCAGATCGATTATTCCTCCGCAAAGGATCGATCGTCTCCAATCTAGGTTATATTATCTATCTGGACTGGGAGGGGGACCGTCGAAGTGGACCCATGTGTTTGCACGCCTCTTGGTCTGATAGATAAAATTATCTGGGTTGTCTTATTTATATATTTATATATTCACATTTATACAGGGGCGGATGCTCTCCCATCCATGGACCACGGTCCGGGTAGGAGTATCCTTAGGGGGTGCGTAGAAATTAGGTTTAGCTTTTTAGAGCCTCGCCAGCTCGCTTTCTTATAGGCTAGCTTAGATAGGTCTCATTGCACACTCGAGACCGACACACACGTTTAAAGTTAAATGTGAGATTCAAGCAATCTCTAGCTTGTTGGGGCACTCACTATATTAGGTTGGGTTTAGCAATAAGTCGAGGAACACACATTGGGGTTAATAAAAATAAATATAAATTTCGTCGATTTAAAATAAAATATCAACTAATTGGGTTAAATAAAACCAAATTATTATCAAATAAAATTCTAGTAAAAGCTAACAATTAAATCAAATAATATTAAAATATTTAATTCCTTTCATAAATGAAATAATACCAAACTAAATAAATCATAATTCATTACCTAAAAAGATATATAATTCAATTTAATAAAACACAAGTTTCGTTCAATGAAATTCTAGTAAAAGTAAACCATTATTAAATAAGTATGTAACCAATGAAATATAAAATTTTAGGACCAATCTCAAATACGGATTTATTTTACGTATAGTTATAATAAATTTATTTAAACGGAGTCGTAATGTTCAAAATACTCTATACTTATGTACCTATAATGCGCGTACGTCAGATGTTAAATACAAGCTAATGAGATTGAAGGACTAAGTATGGTCTAATAAATTAAAATATTCTTTAAAATCATTTAACTTTGAAATCCATAAATAAATTAATACTCTATTTAATTGAATATTTACATCAAATAGATTTGGACCTGTGTTATCGAATCTTAAAGTTGGAACTTGGAAAAGATCTTTGTTTTAATAAATTGATATGCTCCATATTTATAGAGAGTGTACTACTTATAATTATATCATTCTATTTACTTAATTATTTTGATAAGGTCTGTATGCACTTGGGCCAAGCGTAGTCGTGCCCGGAGGTTTCTCTATGCCAGATGGATTAGAGAGCTTCTTCGTCGATAGTGTTTTATGATGGATTTTATCAAAAGATTTTATGCCACTTATTTCTAGATCTGAACTCGGAGACAACCTAAAGATCTAGCTTGACCAAATCGATTTGATTTAACATTATTTTGAGTTCTGTAAAATCTCCAATAAGACTAATTTATGTTCGCTACTCTATGCTGGATAGATTGGAGTTGCAAACAAATATTACCGACTAATAAAGTCATGTTATTTCATAAGGAAATAACTAGACCAAAATTCAGTGTGAATATCCTGAAGGTCTTATAATCTAGCTGGGAATGGCTTGATTATTTATATAAAAATTAAGAATTATATTATAGCCTCGATAATTTAATACGTAGATATTATGGGTTTTCTACCAAATCGTCGACTAATAATTAATCTCATGCTAAATATAATCTAGGTAAAATAATACCAAAGGTTGGATAATATAGGTAGGCTCGATTTAATAGTCAAAATAAACTATTAATATTATTAGCTCGAATAAAAGCTCACGGTAAAATAATTCTTATCAAATTCTATTTTAACGGTATTATTGTTTTTGAATTTAGGATCGTCGTTAATATTAGAAAATTGCTAGGACAAATTTAATAGAACTATAGGAATAGGATGGGGAGGAGGAGCCCGAGATGGGATTAGGATCTCTCTTGTAACGAAGTTAGTACTTACCTGAGAGATCCACAATGAAATTGGCGATGGATGAGTATGAATCTTTGCTTGTTAACAAATAGAGTTCCCTTGAATGATTTGATGTATGCCAGTGTTAGGATTTGCCAAAAGACAATGTCCTCTTACTCTCTAGTATATATTTGAAGACTAAATTTGACAGACAGACATACTAAGTACTAACCACAACAACTAGACATACAAACGTACCAAAAACGTTAAATTAATAGACCAATTCCCCTAGTGCGCTGAAGTATCACTATTTAAGCACTATCTGAAGGGAGATAACCAAGTCTGGAGACGAAATCTCATTTTTGGGGGCGGGGATGGGGCTCCCAAATAGGATCACCGCAGAAAATGACAATTGCAGTGATTCTACTGATACGTGCTAAACAAGATATCGTGTAATTAACGTAAACTCAGAAAGTATGGGGTGAATGTGATAAGATAATAACTTAGGTCTTACTTAGGTTCAACGTAATTCTAGACTGTTAGAAAAGACATCGATATAAACTCTACCATAGCTACGTCAAGACTATAAGAATAGTTAATGTTATACTTTTATAATACCTACCTAAACTCTACCAACCAAACTCTAGAACTATGTAAATGTACATGTATAATTACTTCACGGTATTTACTCTACATAAAAATCACGAATATAAAAGGGTTGTAATTTTAATAGGATTATGCGCGTTTCAATAACTATTAAGCATCTACATTAATTACGTTATTATAAAATTAATATAATCTAAAGGATATTATATAGGCAATATAAAACATAATTATAAGTAATTGATAAGTTGGCATATAGATAGATTATTGCGGTTTATTAGGTAGCATTAGGCATTGTCTCACTACCTTAAAAGAACTAGGGATTCTACAAATCACAACGTACGGTCCTACCACACAAATAGACGATCCACTTGGCCATAACCAATATCAATCTTAGGACTTACAACACTTCTCTTACGTTTAACATTTTACTTAGGTAGCCGTGAGCGACTAGGTTCTATTCGTATCTCTCTAGGTTTATTAGGTTCACTCTAGGTTAGGTTCTAATAGATAAAATATGAAAATCAAATATCAGCTCGATTAAATAAAAATATACGGTAAAAATCCGTTTAAACAATAAAGACCATATTTTTGTTTGGGGGGGTACATTCTTCAAAAAAGGCGATAACACCTTATTGAAGAACTATAGGCCCATCTCGCTCTTGAGTCATGTGTATAAGCTGTTTTCGAGAGTCATTACGAATCGTCTCGCACGCAGGTTTGATGAATTCCAGCCTCCCGAACAAGCCGGTTTCCGAAAAGGCTTTAGCACCATAGACCACATCCATACGCTGCGCCAGATTATACAGAAGACCGAAGAGTATAATCGGCCGTTATGCCTAGCGTTTGTGGACTATGAGAAAGCCTTCGATTCAATCGAGACTTGGGCGGTGCTGCAGTCCTTGCAGCGATGCCAAATTGACTATAGGTATATCGAAGTTTTGAAGTGTTTGTACAGTAAGGCCACTATGTCAGTCCGACTACAGGACCAGAGTACGGAACAAATTCCATTGCAAAGAGGCGTGAGACAGGGAGACGTTATTTCTCCGAAACTGTTCACAAACGCATTGGAGGATGTTTTCAAGCTCTTGGAGTGGAAAAGATCTGGCATCAACATAAATGGCGAGTACATCACTAACCTTCGTTTTGCCGATGATATAGTCATAATGGCGGAATCGCTCAAGGACCTTAGCACCATGCTCAACGACCTCAGTAGAGTCTCCCAGCAGGTTGGTCTTAAGATGAATATGGACAAGACAAAGATCATGTCTAATGCTCATGTTCCACCTATACCGGTAATTGTTGGGAACGATACTCTCGAAGTTGTCGACAAGTATGTCTACCTAGGACAGATTGTCCAATTAGGTAGGTCCAACTTCGACAAAGAGGTGGCGCGAAGAATCCAACTCGGCTGGGCAGCGTTCGGGAAGCTTCGTCCTATCTTTTCGTCCAAAATACCGCAGAGCCTGAAAACGAAAGTTTTCAATCAGTGTGTGTTGCCAGTGATGACTTATGGAACTGAGACATGGTCTCTTACTGTTGGCCTCATTAGTAAGCTCAAAGTCGCGCAGCGAGCTATGGAGCGAGCTATGCTCGGTGTTTCCCTGCGAGATAAGCTCCGGAACGAGGAGATCCGCAGGAGAGCTAAAGTGACCGATATAGCTCTTAGAGTTAGTAGGTTGAAGTGGCAATGGGCAGGCCACATCGCTCGTGGAACTGACAACCGATGGGGAAGAAGGGTTCTCGAGTGGCGACCACGAACCGGAAGACGCAGCGTGGGCCGGCCCCCCACTCGGTGGACCGACGACCTGGTGAGAGCCGCGGGGAGCCGATGGATGCGGGAGGCGAGCGGCCGCTCAAGGTGGCGTGCTCTGGGGGAGGCCTATGTTCAGCAGTGGACGTCTTCAGGCTGTTAATGATGATGATGATGACACCGTTTTGAATGGAAAATCATTTGCATTTTTTTGACAAGATTGTTCTGTGAAATTGTTACTTATAGTTTGGCCCATTTCTTTGTATTTACTAAAATATTTGCTTTATACAGTCATAATAAATATTTTTTAACTATTATTATTATTATTCTGAATACACTAGCAGCTATTTAGCTGATGTGTGTATATCTTACCAGTGCAATTGCAGTTTATAATATTTATCAAGTCTGTTTTTATTGGAGTTCACTGAGGGAGTACTAATCACTGATTCACTCACTGACTAACTATGCAATGTTTTTTCAATAGGTATTCTAATTATTAATTATAAATTGCAAGTGCACTGATAAGATATACACGGATCAGCTGAATAGCTGCTAGTGTATTAAGAATAATAATAATAATAATAATGAGACAAAATTGGCAGGTGCCGTTATCTCATTCCATAAACCAATATCAAAAACCATCAAAAGTTCACCATAATAGCCCAGATGTTTTTACCTTCATATTATAATAAAATAGTTCACAATATACCACCAACATATAAGAAAGAAATATGTTAAACACGGTCACATTATCTGTGGATCTCGCTGAAATGCAATCCAGGGATAGTGTGACCGTGTTATAGTTACTGTTGTATTGAAAGGGCCTCTTGGTGTTAGCTTCGGCCCCACCAATGCCTCCCAAATGTCCGGGCTAGACCCGAGAATTCAAATGAATAAATGATAATAATAATAATAGTGAATTTATTTTAGGTAATTGATATTATTAAAAAAATCTGTATACAATTTAAAGTTGATGAATAATACTATTAATATCAAACGCGAGTTCTTGAAACTTTTGAGCACACCGTAATTCTGATTGAACGAATTAAATAGTTATGAATTTATGAGTAAAAAAGAAAACAATCTTCATTTTCATATCAAACAGTTAGCAAACTTTTTAAGCTGTACCCATTTAAATATAGGGTTAAGTCGACTTAGACCTATTCGCAAAATTACCTATAGTCGTAAGACTTGTTCGCAATATATCTTATTCGTGAAATACCCTATTTGCACAAAAACTCATTTTTAAAATGACTTAGCTTAAGTTAATTAATAAATGCTAAAAATAAAAATAACCGGCCAAGTGCCAGTCGGACTTGCGCACGAAGGGTTCCGTACCATTATCTATAAAGCGCGCAAGAAACACGTTTGTTGTATGGGAGCCCACTTAAATATTTATTTTATTCTGTTCTTTAGTATTTGTTATTATAGTGGCAACAGAAATAGATCATGTGTGAAAATTTCAACTGTCTAACTATCACGGTTCGTGAGATACAGCCTGGTGACTGACGCACAGGCAGGCAGACGGACAGACATCGGAGCCTTAGTAATAGGGTCCGTTTTACCCTTTAGGTACGGAACACTAACAAGTTCAAAAATGAAACAACCAGTCCACCATCGAGTGAACCGCGTCCCCATCGTACCCCATTACAATTCCAAAAACTTATCAATTTTTATCGTAATCACGTAGTCCATAAACCCTAAACGGCGTAACTTCAGTCATGATCATTTATTCCCATCGAACGCTGCAATAATAATATTCGTTTATTTGTTTACAGTCCGTCGGAGGGGTCTTGACTCGTTCAAATGTCAACCTTCCGACTTTTGGGGAAAACAAGGCTATAGAGACCGAGTTGCCTTCCTCTTTGTTATAAGAGATCTTAAAACTTGACTTTGCCTCGCTCATTGGACAAAAAACAAAAGGCCTTTGTTATTTTTGCTAAGTATAGGCGTGTAGCTTAGAATCATTTACTTAATTAAACCTGAAAAAATCTGAATTATTCACTAACATTTTAGTAACGTTTTAACGTTTTATAAGTTCGTATTATATAAAAATGTGTCTATTAAGTACAAACATCTTTCTTAATTTACATATTTTTTTGTCATGTTATATTTGCAGCACTGTACTGGATTTAATTAAATTCATTAGCATCCTTTGAAACTAGGTACCTACCTACTCCTGACACCAGTCACGTGTAGATCAAAATTTATAAGTTCTAACTCATCGATTTGGTATTGATAATAACTCCAAATAATGGGATAAGTTACTTAATCAACTGCTACAGTACATAATTACCACCACCCACCATTGATCCACCTCACCCTTAGTGACACTCCCTAAACTCCTCAAAATTTAATTTTAGTATACCGTTGTCATTGGGTACCCATCAGCAAAGCTTGTGGTTTTGCTGATGGGTACCTACTTTCATTTGCATGTTTCGGTAGTGATTGTGTAATTTATATTTTTTCTGTGTACACATAGTTTAAGCTGCAATCCAGAACAGATTTGTTAGTATATTTACCTATTTGGAATAAGTCGTTGATTGTAATTTGTTTTGTGTACCTATATATAAATAAATAAAAATTAAATAATTAAGTACCTACTGTATTTAACACCTACATACAAGGTAACACAAACTTTTAAAAGTATCAAAATCATTCGCGCCAACTACATCACGCGCCAGTGATCTATATAAATTTCAATAAAAAAATATTTTTATTTGCACTGTTTAATAATCATCAATAAATGATGTACTATCATGCACTCAATTTATGCTAATGAATTAAATTGTACCCTGTATAATAAAAAAAATAAAATTTCATTTTAACATCACATCATCCTGCCGGAAGACGTCCACTGCTGAATCCTCCCCCATAAAACGCCACTCTAGACACTTATTATAGGGAAGGTTTGCCATAACCACCACGCTTGGCAGGTGGCTTGGGGATCGCAGATTTTGATGTGCCGAGAAGGATGCTGCTGAATATTTCCTTACTTATCCAGCTTTTATAAGAGATGGGGTGGTCCTTTTCTCACACTGCTTGGACCATACAGCCAGCCGCTAATGACACCCATTGAAATCAAATTCAAGCGTTTTACTACAATACCATTTAAAATGATCCAATCATCGTGAACACAAACAGAAATAGTTTTAACTTCCAAGACGTTCATTCATTTAACCCCCTTGCCGTAAAAAGTTGCCATAATTCGCGCTCACTTACACTCGCGTCAACTAAAGTAACGAGTGGCTGGGGACTAGTACAGACTACGTCAGATAGAAAAGAACTGCCTAATTTTAATGTACAAAGAAAAATTTAAATCTCAAATGGGTTTGCGTGCCTTCTTTCATTTACAGTCAAATTAATCTATTGATACGCTAAGCAAGCGGCACTACTGTAAATCATGAACCAATGAGTAGCCAACAGGTGATTCACCTATTGGCTACTCTATTAGAATACTAGAGTAGCCAATAGGTGAATCACCTATTGGCTACTCTAGTATTCTAATGGTCCACGGACCACGGTTACGGATTTACGTAATACGTAAATTGGTTGACACTGAGCAATAGTTTTTGTGCACATTTGACAATTTCTAAATTTCTAATAGTTCATGTGTTCAATGGTTAAATTTTTCACAGTTTGTTGGAGAAAGCTTTCCTGCTTGAGTCTTTTATCATCACGCGTCTCACCACCGACAAAAAGCGGCATAATCCATCATCGTGGCCAAGTACCCGCACTAGTAGATGCCACGTGAGTATCCTCCAATTTTTTGCAGTTACGTAAACAGTCGAGATTTTCGTAGGTCTGAAAACCATACATCAGAAGCCTTTTTCTTGTAATGCATGTATAAACAAACAGACCTGATAATGACCTGTTAGCCGTCATTTGAAGTGCTCAGATGCATCTTTTCGGTCGCTTATACGTTAAACTATAGAGTTCTTCTTCTCAATCGTGTTGCTCTTGACAGAACAGTCGTGGTCGTCACGAAGAGCGGTGGGCTACTGTGGCTCACCTCGCGATATCTCAGCATATCTCCTTACTGCTGGTCATTCTGGTACACTCAGGCAAGGGACCACCCAGCGTGCCCACCGCAGACTTGATGTGGCCAGTCCATCGTATGGTGACGTTCCACGCAGTCTAGTGCCTCTTTATCACAAGACTTTCTATACTAATGGAGTAAACCAGTCTTATATAAAAGGAAGAAAGAAATTTAAACACAGTGTGAACAAGCACTGAAACTGTGACTCACAGGGGAGTTACGCCATTCCGTTCCATTAGAAAAATGGAAATTTATCCGCTCCAGAAAGTAATTTTCGATAAAACAATTTGTCGTAGCAACCGTTCCACACATCTGTGATCGGTTGGATTTTTCCGCTTGGTTCGTTTGCGCCGCTTTCATTTTTGGTTAGGGTTAAGGTATGGTTTGGTGGTTGGGTGGTAGGTACGTGCCTATTGAGTGACAAGGAGAATATTGGTTTGTACCGGGATTCTTTGAAGTGTTTTGGACGTGAAATTCGCGGTTGCGTGCGCGAATACATTGATGCGAGAGTTAATGTTTGTTATATATATTTTTCAGGATTTTTTTTATGACTAAATACTTAGGCCCGCATTTGATCGTAATCTCCCCTGATGGAAAGTGACGACGCGGTCTACGATGGTACATGCTTGCCTAGAAGATACATAATCATTTGCGACTTGAAGAGCTCCAGATGGTACTTATCGGGAAACAAAGACGCTGGTAAAGTGTTCCATTCCTTTGCTGCTCAGATTATAAATGTCGAGTCAAACCTCTTTGTGCGAATCAAAAGAATATGAACCATAAACGGATGGCATGTAGCTGTACTTCTTGTTGTGGTTCTGATGATTTTATAGGAAAAGTAACGAAAATGATTGTGACAAAGTTTGTAGAACCTCAGAGTTTGTTAGCATTTTTTTTTTGGATTACCGGTATAAGTAAAAAGCCACCACAATAATCTTAGCAAACATTTTTTTAACTAATGCAATAAAAAGATATAACTGAAAATCTTAAAATTTTTTTAATTTTTGTTCCTATTAACTTTCATATATACGTAACCACTATTCGTAGCCAATATCAGGTTTATAAGCGATGTTGTACAGTAAAAAATATTGTTAAATATCAATACAGACTATAAAAAATATTCAAGTAGCTCTCACCATTCACTAGCGACAACTTGTTATCAAAGAAAATAAGACCACTGAATAAACCTACAGAAAAACTTTCCTACAAAGAATCACAATAACTTAAATAGAAAATTTTCAAAAGAAAGTTCATTAAATCCTGAGACATCGATCTTGCGAAATGGGAAAGCGGGTAAAAGTAAAAAAGTCGAGGTAATCGGCAAAGTTTAACGAGGACTTGTCAACGGCTCGGGGCGAGTTGAGTGATTTTCTAAAGTTCGCCGTTTAGGGAGATGCGGCGCAATGCGCGTAGCGTTTTGCGCCGCAAACTGCGGTTATTTAGAATAGCAAATGGGAATGTGTGATTGGTTTATAGTATAATCGAAGCTATGGATCGGAGTTATCTATTCCACATAGTGCCGGATTGCTTGCACTTGATGGAAAAGAGAACTTCTTTTTTTTCAACTCACATTATTGTAATAAGCTTGCTTTATATAATTTTTCAATTTGTGCACTTTGTGATTTTTATGCCCAGTAGTTACAATAATTTAATTTAAGTAGGTATGTTATGTACCTACCTAATCCCATTTGACTTGTAAAAGTGCTATGAATAGCCTATTTGCAATAAAACACTTTGATTTGATTTGATTTGGTTTCTTACTTTGTGCTATACTATGTGTTATATGTTGCAACCTAAACCCCTTTTGCGATTGCAGATTACGATCTTGATTTTCCTATACCAATGCATAAAAGCCTATGAATAAGCTTTGCCGACAATACAGTTTATAGGTCGTGTTTATAATTATGGGTAGGGGAGAGTGGGGGAACGGTGAACCCCATACACTGTTCGCCATTACCCGGCGGGCGTCGGGTAATACCGAACACCAAGGGTTTTGTTTTTGTTAGATTTTTTTTTGTGTCAAATAATTTATTAAAGTTGATTTATATATTACTTTACAAAATAAGTAATCTAACTGATTTAGTATTAAAAACTAGTCTTTCTTAAAAACCTATCGTATTATTTCAGTTTTTCCTTAGCTATTCGTCGTTCCCCCACTCTCCCCTACCACGCACTATGACGCCGACAGTAATTTTTTATTACCGTATAGGCCAGCGTTTGACTGCGGTCTAGCGTGATGGAAAGTGACGACGCGGTCTACGATGGTGCATCTTGGTGGGCTCCATCGCAGGCATCGTTAATATTCCGTTTCGAATGACGCTTTTTGCGCCGCAAGACGCAACACAAAACGCGACGCGCATTGCAATGTACCTCTCTTAAAGATCCCATAGAATTCAGTTTACGTAATGACAGTGGGCTGAAAATCGTAAAATCACACCGGTTTTACGTTTGTTGGCGGAGTTTAAACCGTTGCCGGGATTTTGGGGTTGAACCCAATTTTGAGCTCGTTTTATGTGGATTCACTTTAATTTTTACACAGCAGAATCACATAAGAGAACAAGGAAATAATAACGATTAAGGTTGAAAGAAATGTCGAGCTGTAACTTTATTAGTTATTCGAGCAAATAAACATTTAACATTCATTCATTCGTTCGTTCGTTCATTCATTCGTTCATTTATAAATACTTACAGCCTGTGCTTTCACCCGCGTTTCTTTACATACTTTACAAAAAGTAACCCACCTTTTCTCCCTTAGGAATTCTCAAAAACCTTTCCTCACACTCGTATATTATAATCAAATGATTGATCCCAAAAACAAAAGGCATTGTTAAGATTTAAAGGGTGAAAACCGTTTTCCCCCGGAACGCCAAAATGTAGGTAAATTCACTCACGGGCTCTATTGTCTCTATCACATGCGCAGATAGCAGAGCGATGGCAATATCATTTTCAAATACCTTGACGCCAACGGTCTTTTGAAGTAGAAAAAAATAAATAAAAAAACCCACCTATTTAATTTGGGTTCTGTTAAAACAAATGGTACTCCGAGAGATCTTTCCTGATCTCTCCCATCCTTCCGTGAGAGAGTGCGTAGTTAAAACTTCAAGTAGTTCATCAAAACTGCAATATTATTTCACCCCCAATTAAGCTGGTTATTTATGCATTCGGGTAAATTTAGCTACCCAGCGTTTGGACATTATTTTGAATTCTCAATTGGTAGATTTTTTAGTTATTTCACGAAATACCCATACTAAATAAAAACGTTTAACTTTGATATCTAATCATCATCTTCTTTGCTTTTTCCCATTTTTTATTAGGGTCGGCCCCCAATCTAACCTGTAGCGGCGAGCTACCAGAATTACACGAGCGACTGCCATCTGACCTCGCAACCCATAAGGGACCAGTAACAGGGATGGTTAGATCAGGCGTCAGATTCTATCAGTCGTCTGACTACCTGTAATGATTGCCATAGACGTTCTTATGACAACCGGGACCGACGGCTTAACATGCTCTCCGAGGCACGGAGCGATGGCATCACAAACAGCACATAACTTACCAGATAAGTCATTGGTGCAGGGTCGAGGATCAAACCCGGTGCCGTAAGATTGCGAAGCGCACATGCTACCGCTCGGCTACCATCGCTCTAACTTTAATATCTAATATCGGTTATAAATATAATTTAAAAAAAACCAGTGAAAAGCACATCACATAAACATATTTTTTATAACTTTTTGAAGGCCTTTTTTGTATGATAGTAATAACTACTAATTAGTTTATGAAAATTGAAGTTTGTTATGGAATGATAAAAAAAGCACAACGTCTGTCAGCTGATAAAAAACACGTCTTACACTACCTACCTAGCCAAACAGTGCAAAGTCCAAAAATATCGGTAGAAAAGGTAGATAAATAAATTTATTTTTATCTGAACTACGTTACAACTCAATGATCAAAATCTATCATAAAGTGACGTCACAGTTTCCTTCACAACCCGTTGACTCGAACACCAACAAAGAAAGAACTAAAACATTTTTCCGCATGAACAAACACTTTTGTATGTCAATAGTAAAAATTTGCATGCTCCAGAATACGCCTACGGATGGTGGTATGAACACTACAGAAAAGAAACAGTATGGACATGCAACGGGACTGGGCTAATGTAGTGCTGGGCCAGCGCAGTGTTGTAAAATAGCAAAAAAATAAAAGAATATGTTTAACTCCGCTAAAAATAAATAACTAGTTCTTTTCTGTTTATTTCTGATTATTAGTTTTAGCAGAGTTACATTAGAAATTCTTGTGTCATTATATACAAAAGACGAACCTCCGCGAAACCGAGAATGGGCAGCAGCATTCTTCTTTCATCATCAGCGTGAAAACGTCCACTGCTGAACATAGGCCTCCCGCAGAGCGCGCCACCTTGAGCGGCTGCTCGCCTCCTGCATCAATCGCCTTCCCGCGGCTTTCACCAGGTCGTCGGTACACCAAGTGGGGGGCCGGCCTACGCTGCGTCTTCCGGTTCGTGGTCGCCACTCGAGAACCTTTCTTTACCATCGGTTATCAGTTCTACGAGCGATGTGGCCTGCCTATTGCCATTTCAACTTGCTAATTCTAAGAGCTATATCGGTCATTCGTCTTTGGTACATTAAAATCTGCGATCACCAAACCGCTTGCCAAGCGTGGTGATTATGGCAAACCCTTCCTATGAAAAGCGTCCAAAGCGGCGTTTTGTAGGGTATGCCAGTGTTCAGCAGTGAACGTCACACAATTTTTATTAAAAAGATTATTTTGATAACTTAAAACGTAATTAATCTATATATATGTATATAAAAATCGATTGCTGTTCGTTAGTCTCGCTAAAACTCGAGAACGGCTGAACGGATTTATCTTATCTTGGTCTTGAAATGTTCGTGGAGGCCTAGGGAAGGTATAAAAGGTGAGAAAAACTTAACCCTTGCGGAGCCGGGGCGGGTCAGCTAGTCTAATTATAAATATTTTCAAACTGTTTAACTTCCGTCTTACAATCGGGGCTCTAATTTTTTTAATTAATAAATAAATCTAGTGTATGACGGAAGTATGAATCATATTTTATACTATTTAGAATTTTTAAATATAAGACATGCATTCACAAGAACTTTGGGCACTAGTGATTATCAATTCCTACTGTGTTAACTAGAGACTACCCATACTGCGGGTACCTATATTGTGCACGTAGGAAACACGAGTTTGGCAAGCGCGTCGAGTGCCTTGTATCATTTTAAATGAGACGCTTAATCGCACCGTACTGGCTTTTTTAAACGCTCGTTACATGAAACCCAGCAGTGATTAATTTTTATTGGATTCTGTATCACAATGGTATAAAAATAACCTTTTTTAAAATTCCGCTGTGAGCCCCGGTGCGTAGTTTGTTTTTAGTGTTTATTTTTTTGGTGTATTGTTTTCGTTGTGCCATATTTGATTTCGAATCATGATATGATTGTGTTAGGTGTTTAGATAGTCTAGATTTTTCGGTACCTGTTTGTTTATACATGTGTTAAAGTGATTATTTCATGGTTGAGTTTACTAAAAAACAAAACAGCATCATCATCTAAAGACGTTAACTGCTGAACATAGGCCTTCTCTATAGAATGCCACTTTGTGTGGCTGTTTGACTTTTGTATACATCGGCTCCTCGTGGTTTTGACCAGTCGTCGGCTCACCTAATGGTCCTCATTAGGTGGACTGAGGAGATAATCTAGTTAGAAACAAATTTATAATTCAGTACATATGCCTATAGGTACAACACCCAACATAGTTACCTACATAAACTCGAAAAACAATGCCTACCATTATTTTGAGGTAAAAATTAAAACTTACTTTCAAAAAAATTAATCTGTTCGTTGCAACCTTCAGCGGTCCTTTAATAAAGCAATAATCTCTTGAAGATGAAGTAGATTATAGCTCATTAAAATGATATATTCTGTGAAGATATTTGTTGGAAAAAAATAGCAACGTGTAATAATATATTTGTACTTTTTCAACGACCTTAGAAAGCCTTTATACATATATTTTAAATTAAATATTTGCCTATGATAGACACTCTATCGAAGCCATATTTCAGCTAATGAAAAGTAATGCTGGACAGAATTTAGATGAGCGTCTAAAGAAAAAATAAAAATAAGCGATTTATATTCCAAAGGTGTAGAAGCACCTTCGGTGCAGTATGACGCAGTAGTGAATCTCCGTCAAACGTTCAACTTTAGGGTAGCGGTAACTGTCTTTATTTAAAAACTTAACAAACATATAGTAATATTCTAAACTAAACTAGACTTAAAAACTATACTATACCTAAAAACTTTAAAACTAAAATATATAACTAAAAATAAATATCTAAAGGAATCTTGAACTATCTATAGACCGACAAAGGTCTATAGATAGTTCAAGAAATCCGTGGAATCTATAGGGATAGTTAATTTAAACAATAGAATTATCATCATCGTCAGGATAACGCTATTTATGTTAAAAATGACATGACAAACCATAGTCGTTTCCCTTGTGCGTTACGCCTGGCCACAATAGATACAGTGCTACTCGGTACTAAAGCATAAAGTTTTGCGTGGTACTGCGCAGTGCGCACTTCATCTCTAGTAATAAGATTAACTACACAGTGAGATAAGTTTTCAAAGTCTCATTTGCCCAGTAATTTCACTAGCTACTACTGCGCGCCTTTCAAACCAGAACATAGAACAAAAATAAAAATTACATGAAGAACAAAAAATCCATATTTATATTTAACTGAAATGTAAAAAAATCATGAGCATAATCTTTGATACTGTCTGAATTGTATATTATGCCTTCGATCTGGTAGTAAAGAAATATTTACAAATTGTGATGGACAGACAGACATTTCTTGTAAATATGGCAGAGATAGCTAAGTGGAGGAATGAAAATGGTGAAATTAAGTTAAAATAACAGAATATTTTCGAATATTTATTTCAATAGTAGTGTTTATTGAATCTTTGAAGGTGTTTAACCCTTTCAAGAGTGAAAGGTGAGAGGGTGCTTATAAGGTATTAAGCTGGAGTGCCTTTCTAATAAATTCCTTTCATTAGTTCAACTCATTTCAGTATTTAATAGCTCGGGCGTCTAAAGCTGACTTGTCTAAGAGTTTTCCAATATTAATTATCATTATGATAGAACTACAATTAAATATATTAAAACGGTGTGCTAAGCAGTGAAGTTGTTTTTTTTTAATCTAATATTGATATGGGCCTTAGAATAAGTACCTATAGAAGGTAAGTTTCCAAGCACCGCCTTCTCAAAACGCACGCTACTTTTTTGGTGTTTTAGGGTCAATTCAGACAGAGCAGCAAAATGCTCGAGCAGTTTTTAAGTGCTGTATGAATATCAACCTTAATCTATTTAGACAAAGCTGAAGATGGTATGCAACATTAAAATAGGTAAGATTTTAATGTTGCATACTGTTTCCAGCTTTGTCTAAATGGAATAAGGTTTATATTCCAATAGCGCTTAAAAACTGCTCGAGCATTTTGCCGCTCTATGTGAATTGACCCTTAGAGGATTTAGCAAGAAAATTAATAGCTTTACTAGTGGAAAGTCACACATGACTGTTATGCTGCTTGTCTGGTGTGTTTTCGACAATTTCACCGCGCAATTGTCATTCAAAATAATTTTCTGGGAGCTCTTCACACAGATATGACCACGCGAACGTCCGTACGGTGCCATATAGGCACCAATTAAACAGCTTACATTTCATGAATGCACTGTCTTTAAATAAAATAATAGGTACCTAATGCAGCGTCACGCAAACCATTATAATTTAGAGTTTTGAGTGGCGCTATAACTGTTATATAGGCAGCTTTACTGTGCTAGGCAGCGCTAAACATCCGGTGAACGACTATTATTTCAAAATCTTATCTAATTATAATATTAATTAAAAATTCAATTATGATTTTGTTGGCCCAATGAGGACGCGCGCTGCCCAACCAGTTAAGACCCAAGGATACACAAAGCTTTATTAAAAAGTTGCATGGCAATATGATCCCCTATAACGCCGTTATCCGACCTCTCAGCGTTTTGTAAACGCGGACTCATTTGCGGCTCTGAATAGCGGCTGGCAATTTTTATACCTTCTGCAAATAGTAAAGCTTAGTGTGGACTATAAAGTTCTACTTTAACGAGTGTTACTTAAACTTGGAAGGATTTTATCGTTATGTTAAATTTTAATGTCAACGTATTATCATCGTTAACATAATTAACAATAGTATTTTTTTCTTTTACCAACGCATTAGCCATGCCAAATCAGAAGCCTTTGGGCGGCCTAAAAATTCGGACACCAGGGGCCGTACTGTGACCTCTCAGCGCAATTCAAATGATGACCTAAACTGAACCGCTACAATACAATTTGTACGGTAGCGGTTCAGTTTAGGTCGTCATTTGAATCGCGCTAAGAGGTCACAGTACGGCCCCTGCTGGCCACTCGCCTACACGGCGCGCAGTAGTGTGGACGACGACGACCTGGTGAAAACCGCGGGGAGCTGATGGTTTTTTTTATAACTAAATAGGCCCACATTTGACCGCAATCTCACCTAATGGAAAGTGACGACGCGGTCTACGATGGTACATGCTTGCCTAGAAGATACCACTAGATAGATGGTAGATTCACTCGCGACTTGAAGAGCTCCAGATTGTACTTATCGGGAAACAAAGACGCTGGTAAAGTGTTCCTGTACGTCTTGTCGTCCGATGGAGAAATGGGGATGGTGGAATTAGATTGTAAAAGACGAGCAGCTTGTGGCGCTCTGTGAAGGAGGGAGGCCTATGCTCAGAAGTGGATGTCTTCAGGCTGTTGATGATGATGATACGACTACTACTAGGTATATGAATCAGTCAATGTTTGAGTGCAAATCATCTCATGGTCAATTCAGTCATATTTATCGTACTTATAGGTAAACTTCACAAAAAAATAAACCAAGGAACAAAAACGTAGTGACAAGTAGGGACAAGTATAAAAGTGTAAGCTTTGAATTAGTTAGTATAATTAATTGAATAATAACTGTAAAAAAGTAGAGAATTTACCAAAATTTTTTACTTTTTTTCTCTCTTACATGGCTTTTGCTTCTGACGCTCACACAACCGTTCCATTAACAGCGATAGATTAGACATACCCAACGTTTACTCAGTAAGATGAGATCCGGTAAGATGCGAATGATGAGGCTGACTCAAGTTCTAATAGCGATGTTCAGAGCAAATAGTTTTGAAACGAGAATCGATTTATTCTCGTGTTTGCTTATGCTATCGTTGCTGTTGAAGAGTTGCAGTAGTTAGATTAAAGTTTTGGTTGACACTTAACGCTATCAATTAAACTATAGTTAAAATTTGATAGGTCCCTTTATGAATATGTAATGTGGATATGTAAATAAAACCAGGAGCAACTATTGAACTGATTATTGTTCATTCTTAGTTAATTCATTCTTAATTTCTCTATTTAGTTATTTCATTTAGTTATTTCATTCTTAGTTATTTTTCATTCTTAGTTAAAGTTTGAAAGGTCTCTTTATGTAATATGTAAATATAACCAGGAGCAACTATTGAACTGTTCATTCTTCATTCTTCAATGAACATCGTAGCTTTTGAATACTTATTATTTATTTTTTATAGACAAAGCATTTGACCACTGTCTCACTTGAAGGAAAGTGATAACGCAGTCTACGATGGTGCATGCTTGCCTAGAAGATACCCGTTCACTTTCGACTTGAAGACTAGTAAACCAAAGACCAACTGCCTGACAAAGACTGGTTGTTTTACCTGCTTAAGCACGATAATCCCCTTACTAATAATAATAAACACTGCATAGTAGCGGAATACTATATCAAATCCCCTAAGAAACTCGTACTTTGAGCGGACTGCAGCGACTCTCAACTTATTTTTTAGTGAGGTCAAAACAGGTTTAGCGCTGCTGGTTGACCTTGTCTCGCACACTTCCTTGTACCACGAAACGCAGTATACGCGTAAACGACAGTGAAGCGATGCACAATTGTATGGAAAGCCACACTGTCGCTTTTTTTGAGCTAACATAATACCGAGAGAGCAATGCACGAGTTTCTCAGGGGATTCGAAACATTCTTTACTACTTATTCATTTTCTCTTTGCCTATTTCAAACTTGATACAGAGAAACAAAACACAAAATAACTGTTCTTTTGCAACACGATGTTTATTGGTAAGAGAGGTAGTCGATTGTTTTTTCTCTAATCTGAGATGGAGTGATCAATCACCTGACCCGCGCTCTCAACCAATCACGCGCCAGTCAGTGTTACCAACAAGAAAAAAAAAATTCACCAAAAAATGGAAACAAATTAATAAATTCAAGATGATATCGAGTGTTAATAGTTTCGAAGTGCTTCAATATGGAAGTGCATCCATACAAATCTATCGGTTAACACAATGCACCCTAGAGACAAGGGGATCGTTAACGGTGAAAATCATTGACGTTATTGTGCGAAATGCAGATCGGTAACGTTACGACACCACAACGATACTGACTGTCGAGTAGCAATGAATAATCGGAAACACTCTTTTATGCTACTTGGTTTTATAATGCAGAGTAGCTCGATTTAACCATCAAAACCTGAAGCAAATACTTTTTAAAACGATGACGTTCAGTCAGAATGTCAGATGTAAAGGTAGGTGTGGCTAGTAGGTACAGGGTCGATTGAAACAATTTGGTATTCTTGCTAACATAATTTTTTTATCTGGGAGTTCAATCATCGTCATCCTCTTTGCCTTTTCCCATTTGTTATTGGGGTCGGCTCCCAATCTAACCTGTAGCGGCGGCTACCAGTGTTACACGAGCGACTGCCATCTGACCTCGCAACCCATAAGGGACCAGTAACAGGGATGGTTAGATCAGTTGCCAGATTCTATCAGGCGTCTGACTACCCGTAACGATTGCCATAGATGTTCTTGATAACCGGGACCGGCGGCTTAACGTGCTCTCCGAGGCACGGACAAGTTCAATACAATACAATACAATACACAATACAAAATTCTTTATTGTACACCAGACATGAAAACAGATATACATATAAATACAGAAAGTTACATATTATAGTTCAATATTATTTGAAATTCTAAAATGCATTTGTTTCTTAAAAATAGACCAAATGTTTCCATCTAAGAACAAAACCTCGTAAAGTTACAACTGCGCTTCATCATTATTATCCACATTTATCATAGCTACAGCTAGGTATAGGCCTCTTTTTTATCATAACATCTATCTCAGTCTTGTGCCAATTGGGTTCAGGTTTGACCCGCTATCTTAACAATATGACCCACCTCGCAGTTGGGCAACTGAAGTATCGCTTGCCTTGTCTTGGCCACCATTTAATTATCATCTTAGCTCACCTGCCATGTCTTCGCCTGGCAATATAGAAACAAAAAAATGCTTTTTTTTCCATCTAGCCCACTTTAGCTGCATGGTTGTGGTACGGACGCGACGTCCCGAATTTACCCTTATTTTGAAACACCCTTGTAATTGTCACTTTAAGTTAACCGCTCTGTGACAAATATAAAGTAGATACCTAAAATATTTGATGATATGACTATACTAGTATTTTCGAGATTCAAAACTACGAAAGGCATATACATATTATTATATTATGTTGAGCTATTCGATTGTTATCAGTTTTAGTTGTAGGATAAAAACAAGTAATCGCTGTTGAAAGTGTTGACCTTGTTGTTGCAGGAAAAAGTAATGGTATTTAATCTAATTAAAGTTTTAAAAAAACCGTCTAGTAAACAAGGTCTGTTAACACTACGACCATACAAAAATATTCTAAATCTGTGACTACGACCAAAAAAAAACTCAAGCTTCTGCTCTTAGTCATTTGTTTTTTTAATTATGTGCCTCACCCACGCATAACAGCCCCTAACAAATTCTCACGGCCCAAAGATTCTCCTAACATTCGCTTACATGAAACTGAATTTTTACGAGGAAAAATGTAAAAACCACCCGATGGCCGCCTAGAAAGGTCGGTCGAGCCATATGTTCTATCGAAAGTTACTTAGCGAGGTGAAATGTAAGAATGTTATACGTTGAATGAACCTGTCTAAGATAAAATATAGAAAGTGTGGATGGATAAATTGCATTATAATACGAGAATAATAATATGCAATGTTAATAAAACTAGTAAGCTTATTCTAGTAGAAAAAATTGATAGGAGTTAGACATATCCTACCACATCATAATGCGATATGCGATTGGTATATGGGTAGTCAGCCATGTTGACAAGTAATAAAAACATAATGACGACTGTTTAAAGAAATGTTATTAAAACAACCTGATTTTAGTTTTTTTTACAGGCAAATTGCCTTTATTACTCAAGCTAACTACTACAATAATAAAAACTAAACTAAACTAAACTAAACTAGCTACACTACCTACTACAGAAAACACTTATGGACTGTATAATAGCCGCGATGGCCTATAGACAGTTCAAGTGCTCCAGCCCACTACCGGTAGGTAGCGTACCCAAGATGCTGGCCGCATTGCCACGTTGAATTGCAATGCTGATGCGTTGGGCCAAATAAGTGCCAGCGTTTTGGTCACGCATCGCATCGACCAGACGCTCTGATAGACTTTGGAAAACGCGATGAGCTCCCGATCCCCACGGACCCAGGGTCTCAACACCAAACGGCTCAAATATGTAACCGCTACCGAGATTACTATATTTGCTTTGATTTTAGTTGAATATAACAATTATGACTATTTTTATCAATGTTGAAATTAAACGGAAAAGCTATAGGTAAAATAAATACTTATTCTTGAAATATATAAGAGTCAATCGTTTTCTATTTCTGAGTGAAGGGTTATGGAAACAAACTATTAGAAATAGGTAATAGATTGGGTACATTTGCCTATTCTCATAAAGTTAATGTTTTCGATTAGTTACAATTGTTAATATAACAGCCTCATTATCATGTGTCGAAGTCGGTGCTCGTGGATGCGCCGAAATCAAAGATTTACGTATAAAACTCGAACGTGTTAATGCGAATGTAAAGGTGAAACTAAGTACAACAAAAAATAATAAAGAGAGAAAATTGGCTCGGCGCACTGAAAAAACGCCCGCTCGCTTTCCCTGCTTGACACAGTCTTTTTTAATTTTTACATTTTCGGTGACAGCAGCATAAAATGGGAATGTATAAAAAACCTAAGATATAAAGCCTCTATGAGCGCGTCAACGCAATGGATAATATTATCCCTCTTATTGTTAAGCACTGCAAATACTCAGTGCTTTATCTTTATCTAACTGAAACTTGAAAGAGAAAAAAAAACCAGGTTAAAAGAGTCCTACAGGGTAAGCAACGCATTGGTGACGCCTCCTCCGGTGTTACAGATGTCCATAGGCTACGGTGACCACTAATTCCCACCAGGTGGGCCGTATGCTTGTTTGCTCCCTTTAACATTAAAAAAAAAAACATAAAATAACCATTTTTCTGCAACACAATTGTTTATTAGAAGTCACAGTTCTAGAATATATTGGCTACTCTCTAAGTCTATGGTACTAGTCGATGTACAGAAAAATACAAGTCACGCCTGTAAAATTACGATATATAGCCATAAACTTATATCAATATTCTTTAATACACAATAAAGATATTTGTAATAACACAAGACGTATCGCTGAAGTCACATTCTTCTATCCCATAAAATGAAATTGGACAAAAATTCTGACCAAATTTTCCGGTACGAGCAATACAACAAACAACTTGGATCGATATGGTCGTAAACCGTTTTGATGGCTCAGATGATTAAATAGATAATCATAAAAAATAAATCGTAACGGTCCCCAGTCTCTGAGTCAATAAAATTTTAATTGGACAGTCAGGAGGCACTTCGTTTTCCACCCGATTGGTTTGTTTGAATCATCTTAATTTTATAGGAAAGCTTATTTCAGGGAGGGAAAATTTTCTTGTATAATGTAGTGGTGTAAGAGCCAGTGACAATGAAAGTACGAAAGCTTTCTGTCAGTTCTCATTGATAGTAACAAACAACGCCGCGATGAAAAGAACTGATCACTTTGAGCTAGTTGCAAAGGAACTGATGGTATAAATTTATTTGTAAATTATCATCTTGGTCTTTGATATTAGATTACGCCATACTTTTATCAGGCTAGGTATACCTAGTCGTAAAACGCAAGCATATTTAATACGCTGTTGACAGAAATAAAGCTCTCGTAGTTTCATTGTCACTGGCTCCTACACTACTATATTATCTATAGTAAATATTAAAACTACTTATATTCTAACTTTTATAAAATTCGGTCAATCCGGAAATCCTTCTTTTTTCATACTCAACCTACCTATTCCTTGTTTAGGTCTACCAACAGACTGGACAGAACATTTGGCAACGTTAAAGAACTGCTTGCTTAAATCCTGATGTAGGTCACAAGAATCGAAGATGTCTTTAAATTTGACTCTACAGCGTCGGCTCCTAATCCATACTTTCTGTACATTTTTCATGACGTCAGCTGTAAAATTTCAATATCTGTGCAGAGGTGCAGGTGATTTCGGTAAAGCGGAAAAAAGAAGAGACAAATTATGAAAGTAATTTAGGAGCAGGAAAAAGTGATTTCCTTTTGTTTTATAAATTGGTTTTTTTATTAGGCACGGAGTAATTAACTTTTATGGTGATATGCAGAACTTCTATGGTTATCTTTAAATATTTAAAAGCGGTATATGACAGACGAATGACCATACGGCGCAGCGTTCAATATGTAGAAAGAAAGAGTACATAAAGGTACAGAATAATTTGGTATAAATAAACGAGTTGGTTAATGTAGCCTGAAGACGTCCACTGCTGAACATAGGCCTCCCCCAGAGAGCGCCACTTTGAGCGGCTGCTCGCCTCCTGCATCCATCGTCTTCTCGCGGCTTTCACCAGATTGTCGGTTCACCTAGTGGGGGGCCGGCCTACGCTGCGTCTTCCGGTTCGTGGTGGCCACTCGAGAACCTTTCTTCCCCATCGGTTGTCAGTTCTACGAGCGATGTGGCCTGCCCATTACCATTTCAACTTGCTAATTCTAAGAGCTATATCGGTCACTTTAGATCTCCTGCAGATCTACTCATTGCAAATTCTACATTGAGATGAAATAAAAACATCTCATATTTCGTAATCCGACATGATGAACACAACAGAGTTTTATCCAGCAAACATTTTCCGAATCTCGTTGCGATTCAAACATAAACTCTGCGTGACAAAGTTAGTAATATGCGCGCGTTATTAATTCAGACAACTTTTTGCATAAACAAACTGCGATTGTAAAACTCGAAAAGTTTTTGCATTGAATTGGTTTATGCGAGATGAGACTTATGTATGTATATCGATGTATATTGAGTAGTATGTGATGAAATCACACTCGCTCTTACAAGGGTAAAAGCCACTATACATGTGGGGAAACGATATTTGTTCAAGAATCACAAAATTCGAGAACAAAGCGACATAAATAATGGGAGAAGCCACTGACTCCTGAAACACAGTATCAACTAGTTCAGGAGTCTATGGGTTCATCATAACTTTGTACCTAACCAATTTATATTTGACATTCACCCACCCGTGCTTGTCCGTGGTGGATTATGGTGTACAATCTCTCTATGAGAAAAGGCCCGTGTCCTAGCAATGGACGTATAGGTTGATATATAGATAGAAAATTCTTTATTGCACAAACAACAATAGTAGGTACATAGACAAACATAATGCTATAGAGCATTATCTTCCAGTTAACCCCGGTGTATTGTGGAATTGTTAATTGCGGTAGTGCAATACTGAAGATATATAAAAAGTAAGTATATCTAAATATCTGTGTCAAAAGACAAGAAAAACAACATCTTAACTATTTCTCTAAACTGAAAAAAGTATAAATAACACAATAAATACATAAAATTAAATGCACATAATAATACTATACAAATATAATACATATTATTATACCTTTATACATACATATTATTGTATTATAATTAGGTGGATTGCTTTCTTCGCGATTTAATTTTGGAGAGCGAGATAGAAGTTATAGACTTTGGACACAAAATACAACAGAAGTCAATCACATGTATGTACTTCACTTTTTATACCTACGCTCGGCGCTCGCGCTAGGGCCGTCAGCTTTGGCTTATGCACAAAAAAGTATCGTGGTAGTGACACTCGTATCTAGTTGTTTGATTTATTATTGAGAATGAAACGGGAAGAACGGAAATATAACAAGTAAAATAATAACTACAATATTTTAATTTTAATGTTTTACTGTTATAATATTACAAATTTGTCACAGAAAATATCTCTGAAACAACTGGTAGCGTAAAAAACGACAATTCACTGTTTAATGTTGAATTTAAACAACCGTCCACTAAACAATTATAATAGCTTTTTTTTTGTTGCTCAATTTTTGCATAAAGAATGTTCACAGACGCGTGTCTCAAGCGGGTGGCGCTCGCGCTCGCACTACTCTGACTGACTCTGAGACATCGTGTCGGTGTGCGGTGTCTATGTGTGCGTTGCTCCAGCGCACTTAATATGTTGATTGCGTTCTGTACTATATTCTGTGCTTTGGATTTAAACAACATCGATGATGCCTGGCGAATGTGGGTAGGAAGGGTATTCCAAAGGTGAATTGCAAAGACAGTGAAGGAATCGGAGTAGTGCCGTTCTATGTTGAAGGGTCACTAGTTGTAAGTAATAACAGGAGCATTGCAGACAGCCAAAAGACGATACTCAACTTCGTGTAACGAGAGAACAATTTTTCATAAAAATTTGCAGGTCAAAATAACACAGTACACAATATTTATCAATCTTGCAGAAACTAGTAACTAAAATACAAGGCACCTTTTTCTAAACAGTCAAGAACCTACATAATCAATCGTCCATGACTCTGCACTCACAAAACAGCATGATATTGTTTTACTATACCATTCACTAGTGCTCTTTCATCGGAACGCTGCATTTCCTTGACCAATGACAGCCCGAGTTCTGCATTGCGCTAACGAAATTTTTCTACCGAGTCACTACATGACAACACAACTTTTCTTTGTTTACAGGGAGTCCGTTGCTACTGAGAAGACCGGCAGTGGCGAGTGCCGGACCCAAGGCTCGCTATAACTGCAGATTGATTACTTACTTAATTAATATTTGGTAGAGCGGAATCTTCATGGTTTAGTTAATGATTGAGCGGCTTAGAATTCCCTCTTCTTCGTCAAGTGGCAAGTTTGACTTCCTTTTTGTTCTCTGAATATTAAAATGGAGTTCGGTGGATATTTATTTTTGATAGCCCGTGCTCCCGTGTTGATAAAATATTTATATTATCTCTGAGCAATGTCAAATTTCGTCCTTATTTCAGTGAATTTTCTGAAGGAATGCGAAATTAAGTCCGTAAATAAACATAGCTGAGTGCGTATAAACTTTCTATACCTATCTAAATATATAATATATAGCAATTTGACCTAAATATGAGAATATCTGTGATTTATTGTATATCTATAGCAGTACTGACAGAACAGGATGCAATGGAAGGGGTTGGAGGAGGCCTTTGCCAAAGAGTACACATATCATATACATAGTACCAATGAAAAAACAGATCATTAAAACAAACAATAAAATCTGATACAGGCTATAAATAAATAAATATTGCAGTATCGACAGATTAGTATTTAATGTAAAGGCGCGAAAAGAAAAAAAAATGTAGCTGAATGTTTTTCCTTTACATAAATTAATGTGTTCAATATGACAAGTTTACTTTAATTTCAAAAGTAAGTGACTCGTTGGTGCAAACGAACCTAACAAAACTACCTAGGTAGGTATAATGTAGAAACATGACGTAACTAATATGTCGTGTATTTCCAAATTGTAAAAATTATATCTGAAACTTCATTCTTTATCGGTACCTGTCTTAGAGTATAGACTAAAGCATAGAAAATTTTAATATTTTTGATACTTTTTGTATGAAGTGAACACTTTGATGGGAATGAGTCTGACAGATTTGTATAAAAAAAACAGTTGACTCGAGTCGAAAAAAATTGTACGGTGCTTATCGCAAGCGTAGCTAATTACTATAATATGTTTGTTTCTTTCCTTCGCCACTGACGTAGCGATACTTGTGAGCACAATATGATATTGTTTTGATTATCTCTCTATGCTTTTAATCTATACTCTAAGGTACCTATACTTACATTGATAATTGATAGTTCACGCAGCAATTGTCTTCGCGTGTCAAGTACTTCTCCCTTATACACTGATAGTAAACTCCTTGCTTCCAATGCACAATAAACTAACCCAACTGCAATCAACTCTACTGCCAGATTAACTAGCTAACATACTAAGCAAATACGTCAAGACAATGTAGTCCGTACAAAGGGTTAACTATACCCTACATTAGGACGGACTGACCTGAGATCCCAATTACACTAACAAGATTGCGTTTTCGCCATCAACTCTACAGGGACTATTTTGGGGAATTACAATTCTACATTATTACAATTTACAAGGTAAACTGCGAGTTTACAAGTTTGGTAACTGGTTCACCTGCGGTGCGTAGTTAGTTGCAAGGAGAAGTTAGTCATAGTTAGTTATAGTTAGTGCAAACGCGGCCTTAACACGCTTGGTACACAGAGTGAAGCTGCAAGTGAGTATTTGACTTGAATCTAGGTAACTGATAATCCGTCCTTAGAATGCACCCTTCGTTTTACAGAAGGCAGGAGGAATCAGAATTTTTCAAACGCTGTTTTCATACTACTGTTTATATAGGAATAGATTATATAGGATTTGACCCCTGTCTCACCTGATGGTAATTGATGGCGCGGTCTATGGTGGTAAATGATTTCGTAGAAGATAATAATAATAATATAATTACGCCCAGCGATCACATACATAGATCCTGAACCCTAACTAAGAATCCCCTGTATCTAGGGACCCAGGAACTACATGGACCATAGTCCCACAACACCCAGACACAGAACAAGTATTTGCACTTTTTTTCTGTGCACAAATACTTTATCGCGGGAGTCGAACCTGCCGCCTCTGGGTTATGAGCCTACCTGCTCAACCACCACAGCACAGAGGCTGTCAATACTTAGGGCAAGCATGCACCACGGTGACTAATTGAAAACTCCCATATAGTTAGCTGGAAACAAGGACGACGGCAAGGTATTCCACTCACTTCATTAGCCATTCGCAGAATAATCTATCAAGTTAAACCATATAAACCATATAAACATTTATTGATAATTTGTCTTAGAATTATACGTCAAACATTGCTTTTTTAATTAAGTCATACAAATTTATGTAAAATATTAGTAGTTAGTATTATGGTAGGCCGTAGTAGGTACCTACTGCAGTATAAAGTAAGGCTCTTAGCAATTTGACACAGCTGAAAGACTTGTTATATTACGATCATTAGGATTCTTCGGAGTACTATGCTACTTTCCAAAAGCAGTCAGGCAGTCAACAATCAAAGTAGTTTAGGTACCTACCTATGTTATTCATTAGGGAAAATGGCAGCTTATTGTACCTTACATTTATTTTTTTCTATAAGAGCCGACGTTTGGATATAGTTTAATAACATAGTATAGCATTGAGCGTCTATAATGAAAAGGTTATAGCAATGACATTTGAAAGTGGATTAGATAAATGCGAATGCACAAAGTAAAACCTAAAATAATTAGTAAGTATGTAAGAAAGGTGTGATAGTGATAATGATGCTGATGATTATGATGATGATGATTGTGATGACAATGGTTGTTAAGATGGTGACAATGAGAGTGACGATGAATATAACGAGCTTTGATGGCCAATGCGTTGCCTTAGCGGATTAAAAATCATATGATGCTATATTAAAAAACATGTTAATTCAAACTTGTCTCTTCAAGAAACAGGTCCCCACTAAGCCAGCATTACTCCAGGGTCCTAATAAACCGTTCCTTATACGGTAAATCTTTTCGGTTGAATCGTAAAAGTGCGACTTTACGATGCGTTTACCGCGAAATATACGGTCTCGCTGAAATGCCTCCTTTAAGCCGCTACGCAATTAACCAGGTGCTTGGGGTTATGTTTATTGATATTTTTATGAAGGCTTGGGTGAGAATGAAGCTGAAAACAGAGGAGATCTGTTTTCTTGAGACATTTTAAAAGGTCGCCAGGTTACAATGAGTGATAGTTGAGAATCCCTTTAACTTTAAACATGTAAGTTTTACTAGGTGGTAGGACTTTTCTGCAAAGTTCGTCTAGGTAGGTACCACCGCTTTGCCAGTTATTCTACCGCCAAGTAGGTGGGTGGCCATAACGCTTAACACCAGGTGAACGACTAGCACGTCACGTCATTCGTTTAGATAAAAAAAAGTAAATACAACAATTATAAAGATAATTAACAAGATTACAGTAAAGACTTTGACTGGTTTATTTCTAGATGTACCTTTAAACCCATCTTCACTTTCCATCTGCTGAACCAATGTAACACAACGCTAATGAAAGTGAACGTAACTGCATCATTTTAGGTCATAGAAGCTCAGACTCGGAAATGATTCCAATTATGGTAAAGGTCCCGTAAGTATAGGTATTAAAAATGTAAAAAGGTCATATTTTATTCTATCTTTACAAGCAATAAAACTTATCTTATTAGAATTTTTGGATTAAGAGAATCTATAGAAATAAATATTGCTCTTATTTACTTATCAAGTTGAGTTTTCAATAAAGATTTTTTTATGACAGAGGAGAAAAAAAAAAAAATAATGCAGTCACATTTTTTTTTATGTAAACGAATGACGTGACGAGCCAGTCGTTCGCCTGGTGTTAAGCGACACGGCCACCCATAACAGATTGCAGTGTCACTCAGAACTATAAATTAAAGTTGCGCGTGACACCGCACACTTCGCACGTCATCCTGAGACATCACACAGTCTAAAAAAGTTTTTTAGACTGTGAGATCAGCTCGTAAAGTCTCATTTGCCCAGTAATTTCACTAGCTACAGTGCCCTTCAAACCGGAACACGGTAGTGATTGCACACTACTGCTTGGCGGCAGAATAACTGGCAAAGCGGTGGTACCTACCTAGACGAACTTTGCAGAAAAGTCCTACCACCTAGTAAAACCTAGTACATACTTTGTGAGTGTCTGATTCCTT
Organism: Ennomos quercinarius; assembly: GCA_910589525.2. NCBI lineage: Eukaryota > Metazoa > Arthropoda > Insecta > Lepidoptera > Geometridae > Ennomos > Ennomos quercinarius. Next base: position 2,254,019 of record OU342496.1, read on the forward strand.
GAATTTGTAAACACCAAGACTTGAATCATACTAATTAAGCCGCGTGCCACCAAACATAGATACTTACTAAAACATGAAATAACGACTATAATAATTATAAACCACAATACTAACATTCTAACATTCTAAACCTCAAAACAGTAGATTTTCATTACACGCATCACATCAAATGCTTTGTGCGTGGAACGACAGATTCATGATAGTGACAAAATAGTTAAATAATTACGAGCCCCATTAAACGTGGCAAATCATAAATCATTGAAATATCCCGATTGAAACGTGATTTTGTATTAAATCAACAAACGTTGTTGAGATTAGGATTTCACTTCGATTTAGTTTAACTGTCAGTAGCCAATCTTGTTTTTTTTTTTTAATCTTTACCCATCGTGCTTTAATGTTACAAAATAGAGACAAGCTGACGCCCAATAACCCCCGAAAATGGTTTGCTTAAATTAAGTGCAATGCACACATTATGCCATGTGAAAGAAAAAGATGGTAAAGCGCGTCTTTTGCGCGAGAAGACCGCGATGCAAAACCCCATTATTGACTAAGTTAGTTGAAGATGCAGCTTATGTTACCGTTTTTTAATTAGGTATTGATATTATAGCACGAGAGGGGGTAAAAGTTATTATGCTTAGCTATTTCCTTGCGTGATATAATGTGGAGTAAGGGAATCTGCAGGGAAACTAAAGTCATATCGCCATAGCTCTCACAATCAGCAAGTTAAAGCAAGCTATATCACTCGCAGAACCGACAACCAATGAGCAAGCCAAGTTCACGAGTAGCAATGACGACGGACTAGAAGACGCCATGTAGGCCACCCATTAGATGAACCGATGACCGAATTCAACACCTATTCAGCAGTGGACATCTTCCGGCTAATGATTAAAATTAAATTTCTAGAGCTTTGCTACTGCTTTCCACGTAAATTTCTCCCCATCACATACTGGATTGGCGGATATTTGATTACGTCAACGTAAAAACGTAAATGGAAAATTCGGTGGAAAACCTATTATCTTATTTGCGTTACAGAAAATATACAATATACAATATACTATATATAATATACTTACGTTTTTAGTTAAAGTTTATATAATTGTATATTAAATAATATTTGTGTGTAGTAATAGAATGTGCATTTATATCATAGACCAGTAATCTGTGAAATGTAGAGCACGTCAATCATCATCACCCGATGTAGCTAAAAAATTGAAATGGCAATGAGCAGGCCATTTCGCTCGTAGAACTGACAACCGATTGGGATGAACGGCTCTCGAGTGGCGACCACGAACCGGAAGACGCAGCGTACGGCCGGCCCCCTACTAAGTGGACCCAACAAAACCGATGGATGCAGGAAATAAAAAACCGCTCAAAGTAATAGGGGGGAGGCCTATATTAACCAGTGGACGTTTTCAGGCCGTTGATGATGACCGAACAATTAAATGATGACGGAGCATTTTTCATCTCAGACAATTAAGGGTTTCTGGAGAAATATAGGGTAAAGACACAAGTGAAGCCATGAGACCATGCATGGCTCTGGTATTAAATTAAACCAATCCAAAATATCATCCTGCGAGATAAGATCCGAAACGAGGAAATCCGCAGGCGAACTAAAGTGCTCTTACAATTAGCAAGTTGAAATGACAATGGGCAGCCACATCACTCGTACAACTGACAATCGATGGGGAAGAAAGGTTCTCGAGTTGTGACCACGAATCAAAAGACGCAGCGTAGGCTGGCCCCCACTAGGTGGACAGACGATCTGATGAAAACCCCGGGTAGCTGATGCAGGAGGCAAGCAGCCGCTCAGTGCGGCGCTCTGTTGGTGAGGCTTATGTGCAGCAGTAGACGTCTTCGGGCTGTTGATGATGGTGAATCCAAAATAAAGAAAATAAACAAATTTTAATTTCAAAAGGTTTATAGCCAATCAGCTTCATTAAGAAAAGGCTGAAAACTTTTATGTTTAAAATTCATGAACAAAATGTAATATTTTATACATTATTTTAAAGAGCTTAAAAGTTACTTTTAGAGCAAGGTTACCTTTTTCAGGCTGCAAACGCGACTGTTGGCTGAAAGTGCTGCATTTACACCGAACTGCAAATAATGCACCAGGTGACCGATATAGCTTTTAGAATTAGCAAGTTGAAAATGGGCAATGGTCAGGCCTCATCACTCGTAAAACTGACAATCAATGGGGAAGAAAGGTTCCCGAGTGGCAACCACGAACCGGAAAACACTGACTTAATTTACACACTCATTGCTTAAAAGCGCTGCAATAAAGCTTACTATTGCCAGAGACTAGCTGCTTGAGTGTTTCTTCTTTTCATGTCGACATGCAAGTAGAAGTAGTCATAATAATTTACACGCCACCCAAAAGATTTTGGTCTTACCTAAACGCCTATTATCTGCTGATAACTGCTGGGATCGAACAAGTCAAGGTCCCTCCGAAGCAGTGCGGTATCGCTCTTGTTGTAATACTGACCGTTTTTGTGGCGGTCACCCATTGAAGTCAGATTGGTTAAGAGCGGCTAATTGAGCTTCACTGCCTGAGTTTACCTGCCTGCCTAGTACAGGCGGTAGAGAAAATTGTCTGTCCCCGTTTTATGTCACTTTCTTCATACTTGCTTGCTTGTGAAGTAGAGTAAAACAAGGGAAAGACAATTTTGTTTACCATCCGTGCTAGGGCAGCTGGTGTATTAGTAGATTTCCAAACCCAACTCTGAACCGCTCCGGCGCAGACGGACCGGGTGACGGAGGAGGCGTTTCGCGCGCCTTCTCCAACCTCCGTAGTGGGGTCGGCGGCGGTAAGTCGGGGGACTCTCCGCCGTGCTCACATGGTCTCACACGTCTAGTGGTTAACCGAAGTGTGAGGTTATCCACCCACTAGCGCAGAGGGCCGAAAGGGCCTACCGCCAGGGCGACATAGTGAATGCTAGCGCTACCCTATCTCGCCCCATCCCGGAGGTGGACAGATCACGGGGGGTTTTTGTAGGTTCGAGTCCCACACACCCCCTGCGATCACCCCCATGGCAGGGAAGTGCGAGCATCCCCCCCCTTCAAAAGAAAGGTATATTTCTAAACCACTGCGCCTGTCACTCGGTGTGACTAACAGCCCAGTTTTTCTCAAGTTCCGCGCTTGATCACGTAAGACTTAAACAAACTGTAAGTTTCCTCGGGGCACTATCGCGAACTTTGCCGGCACTCTCTGTTTATTTTCCGAAGATGTCATATTTCCTTCTGAGGCAATGCCGTATCGTAGTGGGCACTTCAAACTTGGTTATCGAGTTACGAGGTTACAAGATAGTGATTTATTGTGAGCGTGGCCTCAGTGACTTTGTTTGTGCTAAATAGAAATTTATGAATAAGGTTAATATGGTACATTTTGCGTTGAGTACACAATACTAAAAGCAAAATATAAAAAAAACAGTAATTAATATTTTGAAAACATTGTTTATTAACGGGATATTTATCATGTAAATTATGTGTTTCGACTTCATGACCAATATTTTAGACATCATGTTAGTGACCATGACAGCTCAAAATTTATAATATAGTTAGGTTTTTATTTTACATTTCACAACCAATTATTCTAAAACCACAATTATTATTTTATGTAAGTATTTTAAAATCATAAATTACAATAATTAATTTACTTAATTGTTGATCCAGTACCCGTCACTCACAATACTGATTTCACAATCCTCGTCCTCCACGTCCTTTGTCTCGAAATTCGTCATATTATATTTCTTCCCATTCTAACAGTGTTCTCCTTGACCGAGTACCATATCCATATTATGAACATACAATACTTACATCCGGAGAGATGAAAGCAAAGACAAAGCTCGTTTCGCACCCTATAAAAAAATAGGGTCATCCCAAAACACAAACTACAGCACAAATCTGTGTATAGTTTTGTAGAAACGTTTATTTACTTGGTACAATCATCTCGTGTCCAACCTTGCTTGTTTCCATAGACCCGCCGACCCGCAGTCTGTTTGGTCTGTACCACCCACAATAATCCTATTGGCAACACCTGCTCCATACAAACGAGGATCGTAAATCCACGGGACAGCCGGCGACAGGTTATTGTTATTAGCTGACAGACGGTTGATTTGGATTTGGACTTGACGTTGTACAACTGGCCTTTACTAGCTGCAGTGGCTGAATGGGATACAACTTTTGGAAGCTGTTATAAACATTTGGGAATAGATGTAGTGGCGTTTTTGAAAATGATCTTGTTAGACGTCATGATAGAGATGGTACCTACCAAAAGTCTGTTCTGTGGTACATGCTGTACTTATTTATTTATTCATTTTTATGCTTGAATGGGCTCACGGTTGGGTTTGACATTATCTCACCTGATGGAAAGTGTTGATGCGGTCTATGTTGGAGCATGAGGTGCATTGCATTTGTGCATTTACTCTAGATTTGAAGAGAACTACAATCTGGATCTCTTCAAACAAGGAAGTAGGAATTGCTTTTCACTCCTCAGCCGTGCGAATAATGAAAGAACTAGCAAAACGATTTGTACGGGTTCGAGGCACGTTCACGAGAAAGGGATGCAACGACTCGCCACGTCTTGTAGTCCAATGGTTAAAAGGGGATGATGTGTTTAGTTGATAGAGATCTTGTGCACATTCCCCAAAATGCAGCCGGTAGAAAATGGACAGACTAACAACTCTACGCCTGGGCTCGAGGCTTCGCATCCTCTTCCTAACAAGTGCCTTGTCTGCAATAAGCTTCATGGCTCGACGCTCGATTGTGTCCAAAGCTGCCAATTGGTACTTTGCAGACCTGTCTCACAAATGACTACACTCCATGCAAGCCCTTTTATATACCTTAGTCTTCTCCAATAGAAAAAAAACTTGCGATGCATGGGCTGCAACATTTCGACTGTTTCAGATCAGCTGCTGGTTAGTACAAACGGTAGACAAAATTGTCTTTCCTCTGTTTTACTCCCCTTGACATGTAAGAAAGTATGAAAAAAGTGGCATAAAACAGGGAAAGACAATTTTATTTACCATCTGTGCTAACCAGGCAGCATGGTCTATACCTCAATGTCTATAGTTCAAAATATGTTTTGTGTAGGTAGCTAGTGCATTGGATTAAAAGGTAGCCATCAAAAAGAGTTTTTCCAAGTTCTAGTATTGTCTACATTATTATAATTTTAATCATCATCATAGGGCAGAACAGCGGGGAGCCGCTGGTTGCAGGAGGCAAGCAGCCGCTCAAAGTGGTGCTCTTTGGAGGAGGCCTATGCAGCATGCCTATTCAGCAGTAGACGTCTTCAGACTGTTGACGATGATGATGATGAAGAGTAACAATACAGTGGCAGACCGTATTGCGTACGTACAATCCATAATAACGGAGCATAACGGCTAATGGAGGAGCAACCAGGGCGTGAACCTATCGAGCTGAACTGTACTGATCGCGCCGAATGCATTGACGGCTTTTTGCTTTCACAATAATAATTACAATGTAGAAAATCTCATTTTACAAGCTTTTGTAAATAATATTTCGGTTCACATTTAAAATGAAGAGCAATGTTTGTTTAAACCTAGTAATTAAACAGTGATCTTTTTAGTTATTTTAAACTGCTTTATGTAATACGGTGATACATCTAACATCACACAAGTTACACAACTCTGTAGAAAAAGAAAGATTTTCTTAAAAAAACTTTCTTGTATAACACAATACTTTTATATACTTAGTACAGCCTCAGTTGAACGCCAACGCGCAATTTTACTTAGCACCTACCTATCTACTAAGTTACACATTTTGTTAACAATCAGAATCTAGCTTGTGAATGTACCTACCTACCTGTCTTATATTTAAGGTTCTGTTTATTATTTTTTCTGAGAAATAAATATATTCTTATCAAGGCTGTGGAATCCTCTCTCTCTTTCTCTGATTATCTGAACGCATTAGAGGTTTTTTTTTGTCAACCTATCTACCTATCTCACTGCAGGGCAAAGGTCTCCCCTATTTCTTTCCACGTGTCCCTATCTTCAGCAATGTGAATCCAATTAGCTTCAAAACAGATGTTAAGCATATTTTAATCCTTGAAAGCTCGATCTCACCCGGAGAGTCTTAGCTCCCCTGACTCCAGTGCCACGCACAGGACCAGCATGGCAGATTTTGTTCCAACCCCCCAAATATGGATACGACAATAATTAAAGGTTAAATGTTTAAAAAAATGGTCATTGGTGTTTAACCCAATTTCATTATTCTGTTTTTAGCAGTAGGAATAAATGTACGACCATGAAATGAATAGAAAAAAGATCCACTCTTTCCAACCAGGTGAAATAAGCTGAAAGACCAATGAAATGGTCCGCTAGAACTATCACATTAAACATCACATCAAAATTATATTAAATTCCTCTCACACACCCTACTCGCATCTTATTTCAACCAACACACTTTCATAACAAGTTTCCATCTCACCCAATAACAAAAGTATAAAAACGTCCTCTAATAATTGAGCACTCAAAACTTACAGCGAAAAGGTACCATTGTCGCCGAGCCAATATACAGCGAACGAACCTTATCGAATTCTCGGTCCATCCGGGCAAAGCACTTTGTTCTTTGAGGATAGATAGAGATCGTGCAGGGAATACTAAGTTGGTATATTGTATATCGGGAAAAATAAGATACGTTCTATACAATATACCTGGTGCTAGCTGGTAGGTGCTGAATTGAGGAAAGCTTTGATGCGTTGGCGAATGGAATTTAGATTTTTGTGAATCCAGTGTCTGACGATGTTTGTTAATAGCAAAGACTATTTTAGAATAACATTTTTTTTATCAAGGATAGGCTAACATTTAACCACGGTCTCACCTGATGATAAATGACGACGCGGTCGACGATGGAGCATGCTTGTCTAGAAGATACCGGTTCACTCTAGCCTTAAAAACTCCCAGATTACATACATATTTGTCAGGAAATAATGACGTTGACAGCTGCCTTTGCCTTTGTTGTCCGAATTATAAACGAAGAATCAAAACGCTTTTTACGTATTCTAGGAATTTCTACCATTTTTTGAATACTAGTGAATCTTGTTTGATGAAGCCTCCAATTTTAATCATAATGGAGTTTGAAGTAAAATGTAAGTAGGTTGTAAATGTACTGCATGAATAATTATGAGGCTTGTGATAGTAATAGACGCTTTGACTATAGAATAGTCATAGAATATACGTGAAGAGCAAAAAAAACATACGATAAAGGTAAGTATAATAGATTCGAAAAACTTTCTGTTTGTTACCTTTTCGATGACTAAAATAGTTGTTTCATCACAAAAATGGGCATTCAATATAACATAGAGACCAAGAAAAGACATAGATTATGATTATGGTGTTATGAAGCGTTATCATATTTTACCGTTCAAATACCCACGCACTACAATATTTTTCGCGGACAAAGCCAATTGATATCATTATAAACAGTATTCTAAAATAAACACCTCAAATGTAGCCGACCTACATAATTAACTATTTATTTAATATATTTGTACTACACCACACATACATCATCATCATCATTAACAGCCTGAAGACGTCCACTGCTGAACATAGGCCTCCTCCAGAGCACGCCACCTTGAGCGGCTGCTCGCCTCCTGCATCCATCGGCTCCCCGCGGCTTTCACCAGGTCGTCGGTCTACCGAGTGGGGGGCCGGCCTACGCTGCGTCTTCCGGTTCGTGGTCGCCACTCGAGAACCTTTCTTCCCCATCGGTTGTCAGTTCTACGAGCGATGTGGCCTGCCCATTACCACTTCAACTTACTAACTCTAAGAGCTATATCGGTCACTTTAGTTCTCCTGCGGATCTCCTCGTTCCGGAGCTTATCTCGCAGGAAAACACCGAGCATAGCTCGCTCCATAGCTCGCTGTGCGACTTTGAACTTACTAATGAGGCCAACAGTAAGAGACCATGTCTCAGTTCCATAAGTCATCACTGGCAACACTCACTGATTGAAAACTTTCGTTTTTAGGCTCTGCGGTATTTTGGACGAAAAGATAGGACGAAGCTTCCCGAACGCTGCCCAGCCGAGTTGGATAGACACATAAACACACAACACTTATTTATTATTAGTATTTAAGTATATTATAAAACATACTAACACACATAACATTCATATTTCATACATTCATCACACTAAACATTAATTAATATTAAATCAGCGAGCATAGTCGGGCGATACGCGTAGTATGCGCTGGGCAGATACGCAGCGCGCGCGCACCGGCCGGAGCATAGCCGCCGCCCGCCAGTCTTGGCTGCCACCTTTGGCTGCGAAGCACATGCATCTCGACGCCCCGATATCGCTCACGAACTATCGCCATCTTTTACGTTTCTATTTAGTGTTTTTGCTAGTCTTCGCTTTCTCTTCTTTCTTGTGTCTGATAAACTATTTGTGCTTGTGCCTCTTAACTTTGTGACTATCCTTCTTTGTATAATAATATAAACTGTGTGGGTTTGTGCAATAAACCGTTCTACATTTCTACTATGAAATTGGATTTTTCATTTGGACAATTCCGACCGTAAGTAGGAACATACTTACGGCACCACACCGCACCCACCAAATCAAAGTCTCAAATATCATTATAAATCCCCGTTTTTATATCCCAGCTTTCGTAATAATATCCCTGACGCTTTCAAAGCTCATAAACAAACTTCAAGGTCTCAAATTGCGATTCGAAGCCTACAAAAGGATCACGTTAAGCGCCAATAAAGATATAATAATAAAAGTTTTATTCAAACCTAATATTTACGCAAGGCTCGCCCCAAAGGAGGGGCGTAACAACCTTCAGGTTTAATTAGAGAACGGGGCTAATTCTGAAGTTTGATGAATGCGATTTCACGGGTACAACCCCAGGTACACGGTGCTGGGTAAAGATTGAATAATTTCAAATTTTGATTTGAAATTAGTGTTGCAAGGGGTATGGGTATGGACCCCTATAAATATCAGAAAAAGTGTCCGGAAAGAGACCACTTGGTGGACCGACGACCTGGTGAAAACCGCGGGGAGCCGATGGATGCAGAAGTAAGCAGCCGCTCAAAGTGGTGCTCTGGGGAGGCCTATAATCAGCAGTGAACGTCTTCAGGCTGTTGATGATGATGATGATACCCATAGTACACCTGCTAGTATTCCATGGGTACAAAACGGGTACTCGTAAACCATGTAGGTGTTCCACTGGTAGCAAACCATATTTCTTCCTGTCAATTGTAGTAAAAATTTTGACTTTATTTTTCAGCGGTACATTTTTCTGGCCAAATAGAGTACCTATTTTGAAATTTCTTTAAGTAACTTGAATAAAATTTTTCATTGTACATAAATGTTAAACTACACATAACAATAATTGACTAACAAACTTTATTACTAGTGGAACTTATCCAAAATCCAACAACAAAAGATCACCTGAAAATTGTACAATTGTTAGAAGTGTTAGAACTTATAACTCGTTAACTGTTTGCAGAATCTATCCGGATTCCGGCATAACCACTAATCGATACACCAAAATAAACCGTTTGCCGACAATACAGTTTTTTGTGTTTGTTTAGTTTCAATAATCACGCGCTAAATATTAATGTATTGTTACAGCTATTCATATTATGAAAACTAATCGTTTTGTTGGAATACTCAGGCCTTGTTTGAATCCATTTTGAAATCCTTTAAAGGTTCACAGAATTCCAAATTACTTTTGGGCCGATGGATGATTGCTATTTGAATAAGAAAATGTGGGTAGGTGTCGTGTTTGAGTGAAAATAAAGGTAATAACGTGTGGAGTGAGTGCCGTTAAAATTCTATTGAGAATTCAAGCGTAGAGTGGTGGTTTATTTATAATAAATATTGACATAAGTGGTGGTAACTTTCAACGTGTTGATGTTTCAGAACGCGCCTCAGTGGAACATTATGATTTTTGACAGTTCAAATCGCGCCAATTCTAAATTCGTTTGGCACGGTTTCGTTGCATTTCATAGAGAAATTTGCAGATTTCTTATACATGTAAGACAAGGAATTCGCGTGGTTTCGAAGTAAGGAATCGTAAAGTGGTCATAAAGAATTAAGGTTCCGGTGACAAATTACAAACAAGGTTACAAAAGGACAAAAAAGGAAGGTTAGGTGGACAAATTATTTACATTGAAAAGCGAGCGAGATGACGCGCCCAGGTTCAAACCCTGCTTGGTCTGTATGAATGTGTAAGAATGATTAAGTACGCATTTAACTTTTATCCCCTCCCTGCTGGAACCGCACTGAATTTTGGGATAAAAAGTATTCTATAACCTACCTCCTAATATGAACTCAAATCATGCCAAGTTCCATTTGAATCCATTCAGTAGTTTTGGCGCGATGCTCAGCCAAGATACACACAGACAGACGGACGGACAGACAGACAAAAATGAAAAAAAACGTTTTTGGCTACAGCATCGATTAAAGAGAGCCCTCCAAAATATTTCAAAATATCTTCAATGTTCTGTGTGTATTGGACCTGTTACAGTTTTATTATAAGCAAACAATAGATTAATCTCCTACTTAGGCTTCATATTTTTCTTATAACGGAACTTATTCCTACATTGCCTTAATATCGCAAAAAGCTGCTTCACTAAGTGATTGATGACAATATTCTTCATAATTTTTTCTCGAGGCTTAATTTTTTCTCGAGGCTTAATTTTTTCTCGAGGCTTAATTTTTTCGCGGCCTTAAACCAAATTACTTTATATTAAGTATACTTATTCTGTAGAAGTTGAATTTTGAATGGAAATGCTCAGATCAAGTATAAGGTCACGTTGTTTATTAAAACTTTTGTGATTGGGTATTGAGACAGATTGGGAGTTTCAATCATTTTTAGATATTGGAATTGGATTGAATTGGCTTTGTTAAAAGCAGGTTTGAGTTTTAATTAAGATTGGAACATCTTGTGAAAAAAAGCACTGACCTTTTTGCGTAATTATGCCTGTTACGTGTGATGCTTTATTGTGTCTTAAATAAATGTATTTTCTTTTTTTTTTACTTACGTATATAATTATAGAAGTTGTTCGTTATTAGTCGTTAGTGGCTTTCAAATAAAATAGAATAAAATAAAATCAATATGGATATAGAAGAACCTCAAGATTCTTTTCTTTAAAATGTGTGTGTTTTGTTAAATTGTTATAGATAGATAGAAAGATAAACTCTTTATTGAAAACAACATATTACACGAAAACTTAGAAGAAAATCTTGTAACTAAGTGTAAAAATGGACGGTCTTAGCGCTTAAAACGATATCTTCCAGATAAACCAATCGTTATCATAGTACCTAGCCACAATTTTATTCTATGGGTAAAATACACACCTTTAAATTATTACTATATGTTTATATTTATAGTAGGTATATTATAATCCATCCAATCTAAGAGGCTTTCAATTTGTTATTTTTTACTACGGAGCGGAATTAATTTACAGATTTCCAGAACAATGTCTGGATTAACTCCGGTAATAAATTCAGTAGAACTTATTCAAGCAGACTTCATTGTTTGATTCTAGGTAAAATATTATTAAGGCTATAAAAATATAAAAGGTACTTTTCATACTAACCTCGTGCACAAATATTATAATAGCGAGGTTAAAATTGTTAATCTTTTTCATGGTTCGAAGATTTGTTCTAATAAAAATGGCGTTTTGTGATGCCATCTCATTAGGTTTGCTTATTTCAATAACAAAAATGTAAAGTAATAAATATCTTAGAATTGCTTAAAAGTGGTCAAACTAATTGCATCATTTACTTAACAAAACATTTTAAACTTTACTGCTTAACATTAAAGTAGTTTTTTGAAAGTGAATAAACTATAACAGCTTACGTTATTGTTATGAATAACTTACTTCAGAAAATCGCAAGGATCGCGTGTCTCTATCGCGTGCTAAGACATCGTTCAGTGAAGTGCTTGTAATTAAGGTACCTCTCATTTCATTTGGATTTATCCAACTGGTATTAAATGGAAGTAGATGTGGGAATCGGTTAATAGTTGATTCCGTATAAATAGATATAGTAAAGTGATTACGTAAACAGCAAACGATGCTAAGATATGCTCATATAACAAAGCATTTACCTACTTTGAAATTTATAGCAGAGCTGCAGAACCAAAGTCACCGATAAAGCTTCTTGAACTGCAAGTTCAAATTTACCAGATTGCTTGCAGAACTGACAACCAATGGGAAAGAATAGCTCTCGAGAGGAGACCACGAAGCGGAAAACGCAACGTACAAATCTTGGAAATAATTTTTAGCTTGTGTAAATTGTGTGTTGATCCCAATCATCATCATCCTCTTTCCATTTTCCCATTTGTTATTCAGGTCGGCTCCCAATCTTACCTGTAGCGGCGAGCTACCAGAATTACACGAGTGACTGCCATCTGACCTCGCAACCCATAAGGAATCAGTAACAGGGATTGTTAGACCAGCCGTCGATTCTATCAGGCTTCTGACTACCCGTAACGATTTCCATAGATGTCCTTATGACAACCGGGACCAACGGCTTAACGTGCTCTCCGAGGCACGGAGCGATGGAATCGAAAACTGCGGATAACTTACTAGATAAGTCATTGGTGCAGGGCCGAGGATCGAACCCGGTGCCGTAAGATTGCGAAGCGCACTTGCTGCTGCTCGGCCACCATCGCTCTGTGTTGATCCCAATAATCATTTTAATCTTACGATAACAGCTTTTACAATGCTCAGCCATCGCGTAATAAATCCAGAAGCTAAGGCATGTCACATTTTCTATGTACCTACGAGTCAGCAATTCTTCGGAAAACGTACACCGCTTGGATTTATTGCATTTAAAGATTTTACAGCCAATCTATAAAGAGCGCTTATTTGGATTGCGCCCGGTGCAATATTTTCAGATTTTTGGAATTTCGTTCATCTCATCGTTTTTCAGAATAGCTTTGTAGCCTTTCTGGGAAATGAATATTCTGAATAGAGCAATTGCCGTGGGAACTCTATCACTGAGCGCTCTTATTACGAAACCTTTGTTATTCCGGGAAGGCTTAATGGTAAAACTCATTCCTGTTAATTACTGCGTGATGGTATTTCTGTTTCTTTCCATTTATTTCCTAGTAATTTTATTATTTGGCAGGTATACAGCTTACATTTTGAGATAAATTTTTCATGAACAATTTTAGTGCATACCTATAAGAAATATATATTACATTCTGCTATCAATTTTGTTATGCAATTAGAAATTATTGAAATTATGTTTATAAAAACCCCATAATTTGCTTTTATACTTACTTACCTAAAACCTACCCCTGTGGAGTTTTTGTTCGACCCCTAAAAACAATAACAAAAAAAGGTGACGATGGTGATGGTAGTAATGATGATGATGATGACGTTGACACTTACTGGTTGAAACATTTATTGTTATTATTTTTCTGCGGGCAAGTCCGGTCACTCGTTGTTCGATAAAGGATTTAATCACCAATAAAATATAGTTAATTAACCGTATTTAATAAAATTATCTTACCGTCAAAAAGAACGATCCTTTCAATATAATGAAATTGCTTTTATTGACGACTCGCTTGTATAACAATTATCGGTAACTGAAAAACAAATTCAATTTAGTCAGTTTGTTTTTGAAGACACAGTGTTTTATGCATATTTAAATTATTAATCAATTGCAAAGACGTTGACCCCACGGTAAAATTAAAGCTATTTTGGTTAATTGGGGTATAGGTAGGTAATATTGATTTGTAAAGCTGATGTGTATAGGTACTATTTATTCTTAAAAGTCAAAATAATTTGTTCTTGTTTTGCAGAGCGATCATTTTTGATATGCACAGTATCACAGTTATAGTTGGAACGAACCAACGTGGCCTACCGCACGGCAAGGCAGATAGAAGGCGCTGGTTATTGTTCCAACCCACAGTCAATTGTTTTTTTTCTAATCTGTGTTCAAATCCAACCATAGACTTATAACTAAAATATTTTAGGTCTGTGGTTTTGTGGTTTTAACCTGCTGGGTTACCTATTCGTGCGTTTAAGGTGGAACGTTACACTCGCGCGGCAAATACAAATTTTCTTGCGTTCTTTTGCCAATAATAGCTTAAGGTGGAACGTTACACTAGCGCGGCAAATTCAAATTTTCTTGCGTTCTTTTGCCAATTATGGCTTAATTACTCAACGTGATTACATGAAAACTAATTTTGCGAAAATAAATAGAATGTATCAATACATTACAATTAAAAGTATCACTTACATATCATTGGTTTAGCGACAAATGGCAATAGACAGAAAAACTAAGAAGAAAATTGTTTATTGCCATCTGTCGCTAAACCAATGATATTTAGGAGATACTTTTAATCGTAATTTATTGATACATTCTATTTATTTCCGCAAAATTAGTTTTCATGTAATCACGTTTAGTAATTATGGCAAAAGAACGCAAGAAAATTTGAATTTGCCGCGCGAGTATAACGTTCCCCCTTAATAGACGTTCATTCTTTTAAGATCTACACTATAAAAATTACATTATAAAAACCTTAAAAGCAAATGTAGTTTTGGTTTTGATGAACTGCCACCAATACTTGTCAAAAAGTGTGCCGAAGAATTGACTTAGGCTTAAACTTTGCTAATAAACCAATCATTCGAAGGAGTTTTTCCAGATCCCCAAAAAAAGTCTATAATAAAACCTATACATGAAAATGGTTATAGAATCGACCCGAACCTGTATCGTCCAATTGCACTACTACCTACTTCATCAAAAATTATTAAAACGGCGATGGGTAAAAGATTATATACCTTCTGCGAAAAAATTTCAATTTTTTATTATAGTCAGAACGGTTTCAGAAAAAAAAACGGTCAACGGTTCTTGCTGTATACAAATACATGCAAGAGGTTCTGAATATTATAAATGAAAAAAAAATACGCAATAGGTATCCTGCTCGACATGAGTAAAGCGTATGATAAAGTTTCCTACCCTATATTATTAAAAAAAACTATATGGCATAGGTGTAAGGGGCCTTGCTCACGAATGGTTTGCGTCCTATCTAGGTACAATATTACTCACGTTTTTATGATATTATTCTAACAATCCCATCCAACCTCTCACTTACTACATTATAAGATTATAAATCTCCAGACTTATTTCGTTTTCCATTCAATTCAAAATTGCCCCAAACAAAATTTAACTGCACTGTAAAAGATTTTTAACACCGTGCTTAAATTTAATGGTCTGTAACATCGAAATGAAAGTTTCAAAACGTTGCATCTTGCCGCCCCGGCGATTGGACGCGAAAATATCTCTCGTTCATCGAGGATATTATCTTTTATGCACCTTAGTCGTTAGAGTGAACTGATCGTGGAGAATGACATAGTTGAGAAGCGCAGTTGGAGCAGTTGGAGCGATAATGATCTCGTGAACTTATTTTGAAGCTTATCTATGAGTACACCTAATAGGTTTTTGTATAATGAATGAAATGACTAGCTAGTCGTTCACCTGATGGTAAGTGTTATGACTACCCATACAGCTGCATTGACACTCATAACTTTAAAATAAAGTTTTGCGGGACACTGCACTATGCGCACGTCATCTTGAGCCATTAGTACAGCCTACTAATTAGGCAATAGGATTACTATAGGTATTGTATGATCTGGGACATAAAGTGTCATTTGCTCAGTAACTTCACTAGCCTTTAAAACCGGAACACAGTACTGCGGCAGTACTTGTACACTACTACGGCAGAATAACTGTCTAATCGGTAGCTATATAGACGAACTTTGCAGTAAAGTCCTACCACTGATTTAGTGTCCAATTGATTCTCATGTCATAACCAATCTGGGTTTTTTCTAGGAGATGTTTGGATGTTTGCATCTCTTCCATACGTTCCACGTGTATGACCTTACCAGCGAAAATGACTGAGCTTTACATGGGTATTAAATAAATTGTAGTTTGATAACATTATTCAGCCTGCCTGCGTTTTCAGGCTGGGCAGCATTCGGGAAGCTTCGTCCTATCTTTTCGTCCAAAATACCGCAGAGCCTGAAAATGAAAGTTTTCAATCAGTGTGTGTTGCCAGTGATGACTTATGGAACTGAGACATGGTCTCTTACTGTTGGCCTCATTAGTAAGCTCAAAGTCGCGCAGCGAGCTATGGAGCGAGCTATGCTCGGTGTTTCCCTGCGAGATAAGCTCCGGAGCGAGGAGATCCGCAGGAGAACTAAAGTGACCGATATAGCTCTTAGAGTTAGTAAGTTGAAGTGGCAATGGGCAGGCCACATCGCTCGTAGAACTGACAACCGATGGGGAAGAAAGGTTCTCGAGTGGCGACCACGAACCGGAAGACGCAGCGTAGGCCGGCCCCCTACTCGGTGGACCGACGACCTGGTGAAAGCCGCGGGGAGCCGATGGATGCAGGAGGCGAGCAGCCGCTCAAGGTGGCGTGCTCTGGGGGAGGCCTATGTTCAGCAGTGGACGTCTTCAGGCTGTTAATGATGATGAACATTATTCGTTAATCGCTCGTAAACTGTAGAGATTGTTGTACATTTGCCACAAAGTAAATTCACATTTTTGTATACTGCAAGTAAAAGGTGTGTTGTAAAACAAAAACAAAAAAATCTTTCCTGTCATCTGTCTTTCCTCCCTTATAAACTTTAAATATCTTCAAGTTCAGAGCTTTAGGTTATTCCTGCCTAATGCATTTAGCGTATTCGACGTTGGAGAGACACACAAAAATAAAATTATGAACTACGATGCCTTTGATCTGTGAATCTGCACAAAAACCCACTACAAAACTGAGCCATCATTTGACACAGTTTACAAAAGTCTACATGACAAAATTCGTAGGGCACCGAATCACAGATTCCTAAAAATTTAACTGCGTAAACCGAATTCTAAAATAGCTAATCCACTATATCTGCTGGTAAATTTTTAGTGTCCAAAAGGACCACGTATTTTAAAAAAAGGGGAACTGTCAAAACCTTTGTGACTTTTATTTGATTTAAGTTTTAAAAAAACATATTATTATTACGCTACAATGATATGGTCAGATCTCGTGTCAGAACAAACAAACAAGCCACCTGATGTTTTCAGACTTGGCTTACAACAGCTGAGACCGATGATTTAACCTGCCCTTCAAAGCACAGTAGCGCTCATAGTTGTAAATACCACTTTTTGTAACGATCACCCATCCAAGTACTGACCGCAACGAGCGTTACTTAACTTTACCAATCCTTTTAGAACGGCTAGTTGAACTTGACTATGAAAGTTACAAAAATATATTTAAGTAGATTTACTTAGGTATTACTTTTTTATGGTTTAGGCAGGTATACCTTTAGTAAGTTTAATGAAAAAAATATACATTTATAGTACCCACATTTTTTGACACTTTATTTATATCATCGATAGACGGAATTGACATTAACCTTATAATTAATTTGATTAATAGTGATATTTTTATTTATTGCATCAATTTATACAATACCGCTTTGTGTTGGCAAAATTCAGTCCTTGCGGTGTCGATTAATTTAATTTCTCTACGGAAAATTGCCGAATAATGGACGGTGTAGAGCCTACGATGTCCACTCATAAAAGCCATTTACCATCCATTTTGAGTCGTGAATGGTCATTTATTCGAACAATGTGTTATTTTTTCCGCACGGCCATGCGTTTATAACAGTTATTTTATTAACTTTGGAATGAATAACATTACGCAAAAACAAGAAAAATATCGGATAAGTAATATTTTTATTATATCATTCTGAAATCTTAACACTAAATTATTTCAACAGAAAATGAAAAGAAATCAATCACGACTAAGTTGTAGCTCAATCACGATTTACCAATATGTCGTTGCAATTCAAAAACAAATGAGATTAAAATAACTATTTTTTTTATGAGAAGGAATGACGTGACGAGCTAGCCGTTCACCTGACGTTCAGCGACACGGCCGCCCATAACAGTTGCCAGTGTCACTCGGAACTTTAACATAATAAAGCTTCGCGTAACACTGCACTGCGCAGCTATCCTGAGACACACAGTCTACACACGCTGTCACACAGTCTACTAATCAGATTACTAGACCGTGAAATCAGGTCGTAAGGTCTTAAATGAACTTAATTTTAATAAATGATTTATTTAATTTATTCTCAAATAAAACAATTTTGAGCCCATAAACTTTTCTATTAGAAACGGTTTTACATACAAAAACACAGTTGAGGCTGTTAAAATTAAGCATGCAAACAGCGCGGCAAGCGCATGATTCCATTTAATTCCTGAGTAAAATTAAACACGTGTAATAAGTAAAAACAGACGTGACAAAGATACACAGGTGCGTGAAATGTTACGACAAAAGGGAGCTTTAAAATAACGTCCAACGATCAAATACATAAATCCTGTACCATAACCTAGGATTCCCTCTATTTGGGTCCCCAGAACTACGACTTTAATTGCAATTCAGGTATAAAGCTATAAATACATGGAATTGGTGAATTTTGGATTTACTTAGCCTAAAAGTTAGCATTACATTTCATTGCAACAATTTGTAGCAGGTCGCCAATTCGCTATATAGGCTGCTCCTAAATCACACCTCTGTTCCATTTCATAAAGCATCACCAATCACAATTGATCATAAATAATTCATACTTCATTGAGCAAATGAAAAATCACATAATTTATGAAAGCACAGTGACAAAAATAAATCATACGATATCATCAAAAGACAATTAGGTAAGTAAAATAGCAAGTATCAACCAGGAGGATTTAATTTGAAAAATGAATACGCGTTGAATCGTTTTGAGGTATCAAACCGGAATAGACCATAATTTCTATGCTTAGCTTTTTTTTTTATAACTAAATAGGCCCGCATTTGACCGCAGTCTCACCTGATGGAAAGTGATGACGCAGCCTATGATGGGACATGCTTGCCTAGAAGATACCTATACTCACGACTTGAAGAGCTCCAGATAGTACTTATCTCGAAACAAAGACGCACGCGCTCTGACTACTTGCAGGTTATGTATAGGTAGGGTAGGTATGCGTTTTTATAAACATCGGCATGAATCGTGTCTAGATTTTGAAACGCTATATTTTTTTCAACATACTGCATTCAGACGAAAAAAATACAAAAATACATCAAATTGTAAACATATTTAATGAAAAAAACACATTTCATGAAAAGTTACTTCAGAAAATAAACTAGCGGGGTTCAGCAAGGTTTTGATTCTATTTTTATATCAGTGAATTTGGGGCTATTTTATATTAGGCACTGAATTTGCATTTGATGTAATTCAAAGTACATTTGAAATGATTACTTGTTCTCAAATAGTAGGCAATGTTACTCTCGAAATTCAATAAACGCTGTACGAGTAAATAGTTGAACGTTTCAAGCGAATAGATCTTCACAGTTTCTGAATCAATAAACACAAGGTATGGGGTAGGTAGGGCCCAGAATTTAAATTCACGATAAGCTCGTTTTAACATTAGTGCAATACAAAAGTTATTGAAAAGTATTTTATGGAAATTACACCAATAATAGTGTTTTATCGCTTTTCAGGTTCAAGTTTGCGATATTTATTTGTCATAAAAATCAAATTCACAAGAGAACCATTATTCTAAAACTACACTCTTATTCTCTTATATAGGCCGCTTTTACGGTATGAGAAAAAATGGGTGGTCCTATTCTTTCGCCGAAACCACACTGTATTAGCACACAGCGCTCGTAGAACTGACAACTGATGGGGAAGAAAGGTTCTCGAGTGGCAACTACGAACCGGAAGACGCAGCGTAGACCGGATCCCACTAGGTGGGCCGACGATCTGGCTGTAAACAACTGAGGGGAGCCGATGGGTGCAGGAGGCGAGCAACGTCTTCAGGCTGATGATGATGATGATTACACTGTATTAATGTAAAATTAAATTAATATAACTTATCTTATTTCGTCAATATTTACTAAGTGGCAGTTTTAATAGATGTAGTAGTTAGGTTAGAAGATAAAAAAGGCACAGCGTGTTCCATTTTTCTAAGAGCATAGTTCCCGCTCTATTTGTAACGTAAATGTACTGATGTCAGCAAAGATTTCACGCATGTATAGGGCTTTGATCGAGCGTTTGAATGGAGCTCCCGTTTTCTACGTTTTATTGAGACGACATGTCTTGAATAAATTCATGATGTAGGTAGTTGAATAAGACAGTAGCGAGAGAATGTAACGCCGAGGGTTCTGGATCTTACAGATACGATCCAGGTAAAGACTTCTTTTTAATGCCCAAATGGGCATACGTTTGACAACAACTCACTTTATAGTAAGTGACGAAGTTGTCTAAGGTGGAGCACGTTTGCCTATGAGATGCCCATTCATTCTTAGATAAACTCTAATAAAGATATAATAGTACTTAAAATTTTAGCAACCAGCGGCATTTCAACTCGCACCTTCCAACTCACCGGATTGGACGTTCTGCCAACTGAGGTATGGTTACATGACCGCTGACTGCGAAAGTCTTTAGGACTATGTGTTTTTACCGACTA
Source organism: Ennomos quercinarius (assembly GCA_910589525.2). Classification (NCBI taxonomy): domain Eukaryota; kingdom Metazoa; phylum Arthropoda; class Insecta; order Lepidoptera; family Geometridae; genus Ennomos; species Ennomos quercinarius. The sequence continues at coordinate 2,274,504 of OU342496.1, forward strand.
AGGCTGGCCCACATTGAGTAGCGGTCCTCGAGCGACTTCGCGCGATATCGCGATATCGCGGCGACACACGCCGCACGATGGTATAATGTCGCAGTAATCACGTGGTGATAACGTGGTGATATCGCTACCGCCCAATGTATGGGCAGGCTAAGCCAGTCGTGGCGACATCTATAGAACCGAACCGACCTGTTTTAAGGACTATAATATCTTTATAGATATACCTAAGTGTGGTTTACATTTTGTAATCAATTCCGTGACATAACAAACACCTACTTTAATTTTACAATGAATACAATAATTTAGAAGTTTAACCATAGTCAACCTTATCGATAAAAACGACCTCCTCCCCAGGGCTATGGGGCTGCAGTCACTAAGTGTTTGGTATTTGAGAAAATGGGTATTTACCAAAGAGGTATATGTACTACGTACTAGAGAAGCTATTCAAAGCACAAATAGTTGTCATTTTTTGTATAATTAAACTAATATCCGCTACAGCGCTTTACGAGATTAAATCGTCTAACCAACGATCACAACACGCAGCGTAGTGCCATGGCACATTCGGATCATAATTATTACTGCTATTCACTGCTGCACGTGCAGTCGCTTTGAGTGCTGAGCATCGTATGAGCGAGAAGATGCTCATTGGCATATTTGCAGTGGTTGACAATGCAAGTTAGAGATGTCCTGTCTGGTGTATACATAGAAGTCTTTGGTATTTACAGACAGACAATGGACTACGAAGCGATCCTATGAAGATTCTCAGCATCACTTGATATAATGTAACTGTCTACTATGCAACCAACCTGGAATCTATCTGGTAAACGACTAGTTATACAAGTTGAATTTGAGTTGGGGTAGTATCCCGAAAGGGGTTAAATCTACTCCCCAAGGTAGACAATGTTTCTTCTACGACTACTCTAAATTAATATTATAGTTTTTCATTGAAGAAATGCTATGTAAAGTTTACGTTCGAAGATAGCCCTAGCGCAGCTGGGTGATTGAACTTCGTCCTTGACCGACTGCGTTTACATGAGTTTGATGACATGTGTTTAGAAATAAATTATAGGATATTGATAACTCTCGTAGTGATCGCACGTGCAATTTTGTGACTGGATTTATTTTTTAGTATGGAGGTTTTGAAACACGCAGTTTCAAGTAAGGCTCTCACAACTTGTGGGCTATCATGGTCCCAGTCCCCCTTTCGGGACAATTCCCCAATTCAAACTCAAATAGTATAAGAATAAACAAAAAAAAAATTATTCAGATGAAACCAGAATAACATGTTAAAGCTTTAACATAGTTTTAAAATTCTAGCTGAACTTTAAAAACTATGTTAAAGTAGTAAGCGTTCGTCTACTTATTATATCAAAGTATCAATAAAAACCGAGCTTAAACGCTCTACGCTAACATTGTACAAAAACTGGGTTTAATGCAAGTTTAAAGTTAAATTAAAAACTTGCCTCCGGTTTTGCTGGACGTCCGAGCGGGCAACTTTGAGTCAGCTTCCATCCCGGTATAAAGCTTAGTCTAAACTCCATACCTAGGCATTTTAAGATAGTTATACTTACCATGCAGAAATTACATTTGTTAGAAATTGTTACGAAATTATTATATTTATTTATACATTTACATAACGCATTTTTCGTCATCAGCCACGTTCCCACTATTGGGATATGGGCTTTCGCTCACTCCCTTTGGGTTGGCATATCCCATCTTTGTCGTCATAAACACTTCCCAACTCGCTCCTAGCCCTTAGAATAAGTAAGTTGAAATGGCAGTGGGTAGGCCACATCGCTCGTAGAATTGACAACCGATGGGGAAGAAAGGTCTCGAGTGGCGACCACGAACCGGAAGACTCAGCGTAGGCCGGCCTCCCACTCGGTGGACTGACGATCTGGTGAAAGCCGCGGGGAGCCGATGGATGCAGGAGGCGAGCAGCCGCTCAAGGTGGCGCGCTCTGAGGGAGGCCTATGTTCAGCAGTCGACGTCTTCAGGCTGTTGTTGATGATGATGATGATGATGATGACACTTCCCAAGAAATGAAACTCAATTTACAATTTCAGAGGTAATTGGTAATAATTGGTGGTCCTATCACTGAAGAGCAGTGGTACAGCTGATGCAAGCTGATGCATGCATTTGAAGAAGAAACTTCTTGTTGATATTTGTAGCAGAAAAGAATCGGTATATTATGAAACTTTCAAACAATGTCAGGAGAAACTCTACATGCACCTATTTATAGGTCTTAATTTGTCACAAGCTCAAAATCATCATCATCGGAAACAATGCACGGCGCTAAAAATGGCAATATGTTAGGCGTGCTCAAGAAATGGGTGAATAGGTATTTACTTAGCTAGCATGCAGCAGCTTCACATTGTCACTTTCCATCAAGTCATCATCAACAGCCTGAAGACGTCCACTGCTGAACATAGGCCTCTCCTAGAGAGCGCCATTTAGATTAAAGCGACTGCTCACCTCCTGCATCCATCAGCTCCCCGCGGTATTTACTCTGTTAAATGATCTGTCGTTGGTCCACCCACCTAGTGGGGGACTAGCCTACACTGCGTCTTCCGGAACATGGTCGCCACTCGAGAACTTTTCTTCTACATCGGCTGCGAGTTCTACGAGCGATGTGGCCTGCCCATTGTCATTTCAACTTGCTAAGTGTAAGAGCTATTCGGTCACTTCCACCAAGTAAGGGCATGGTATTAGAGCATGGTGCTGTAACGATACAGGCTGTCTCGTCACATCACAAATATTATAAATTTTACCTAAAGCATAAAAATACTGAAATAATTTGATCAAAGCATTTTACGCACAAAGAATAGTCCAAAAATAAAGGAAATAGTCGTTGGCATCGCATTAACTGATAGAGAAAATGTAGAGATAGGTGTAAAAGTGGTTATCCGTGGTAAAATAAGGTAATAGTAAAAGAAATCAAACCTTCTTTATATTTAGGTTTACTTTTTTACCTCTCTACCTTTAAAGTGTTTTTGATATATGATAGGATTTTGAGATCTGTCAAGCTGTCAAACGCGGTGAGTTATAAAATCATGCACGGGATAGGGCAAGTCGAAACTTGTCAGAAAAATGCAGATGAAATTTCCGGTTAAATTCTTAGATAAATTCGCCCTCTCAATTAATTCTGGATCTGGGGGGAAGTATGCCTTGGGTCCAGGAACTCAGTAAGAGATAAGTTGAAACATTGCAACGAAGCTTGTCTTCCCTTATTTTGCTTAGGGTATGCAGTTCGCGTGTTATGTGGAGACCTGCACCAGATTTTGCCTCCGTTATAGGATCTGGATCCACCTTTTTGGTTTGGTTTGCATTCTGGCTGAAAGGAGGGCTGAAAAGATTAACTGTCCCGTCTTCGTGTATACGATACCCGGATCCTAAATGCAAATTAAGCTGAACTGTCCCAAGTGATAGGGTTTTGTCTTGTATGCTGCCCATGGACCCCGGTCCCGCATGCAAGATAAAAATTAGGTGGCAATAGGTTTTAGCTTTGGAGAGCTTTTGTCACAGCTCGTTCTCTCATAGGGTTAGATCAGGTATGTTCTCATTGCACACACCGAGAACAGACATGCACGTTTAAAAGTAAATGTGAGATTTGTAGCAATCTCCAGTGTTTGGGGGTACACACTAGTGTATAGGGAAAAGCTATAAGTCGAGGCATACACACGTAAGAGGGGAAAGTTAGGGATAAAATATTGAAAATCGCGGAAAAATAATAGTGTTAGGGAAATAGATAAAATTCAATAAATAAATAAATAAATTTAAAGCGGTATAAAATACATCTAAAGATAAATTCGTTATAATAAAATACTAATAAATAAAAGTGCAAATACAATACGTAAATTATCAAAGTTATAAAATTATAATCCAAGTTTTCTCGAAGGTTGAAGCTGTGGGTGTTTATTGTAGAGCTAGTGGTCGTGGACCTTGCTTTTGACGGAAAGCAGGGTGATCACAGAAGGATTTAATGTACAGAGAGCAACGCTGCAAAAGTATAAGTAGGTATTTTCTATAGCTGGCACAAGCTTTTGTGAAACTACAGTAGAGATAAAAAGGGGAATGTGTTTGAATACGATTCATTGCATTAGTTTTCGTGACTTAGTCTCAACTGAAAAATTATTGTCGTTAATGTTGCGGATCATATTAGTATAAATACGTAATTCTATAAATCTATTTTGTGGTAAAAGTACGTTGTACTATATATCTATTCTGTGGTATAGGAAGGTATTTCTTTAGCTGGTTTTGCGATGTTCTACGGAGGATATGAGAAAGGTTCTATTCCTACACGGTTATTACAATATGCATAAAAAGATAGGTATTTTCTTAGCGGATTCTAGGCGGAATTTTACTTAGCAGAGTTGGAGGGATCATATTCCTACAAGGAAACGAACGTTTTGTTTTCTAGTTGCGAAATAGGTAATGCTTGTACAATAGTTAAGTAACTACCGGGAATTTATTCATAATTTAGGGTTGATCGTGTTTGTTTATAGATCAATTTAGTGGAATTCAGAGTTGGGTTTGTTTGATTGAATTTTCAATAAGAATTTTACTATTTATTCTATAAGAAACATTTAAAGTACTAGTGATAAGAAATTGTCCTTCGTGTCTTGGGTCAAGCACAGCAGTACCTGTTAGTGATCTCCTTACCAAACGGATAGGGGTAGCTAATTTAAAGATTCGAATGAGAATATCTTGTTGTTAGAAAACAGCATTAATAATCTATTATATTACTGGCAAAAAAACATATTATTATAATATTTCATATTTATGAAATATAATACCTAAATTATATAAACGGGTTTTAGATTACTTTTCAATACAAGTTCTGGAAAATAGAGACAACCTGAATATCACTAACAGATCATTGAATTCAAATAAATATTTACAGTTAAAATTAATACTACTGTTTAGTCCACTGCATGCTGTTGATATAGAATCTACGATAATATTGATAATCTTTAGACGAAAACTAGGAGATTTGAAAGTTGAGCTATTTTTAGAGTCTGTCTTATACCGAATGTAGTACGTATTAGATAGACTCACAATTAACTAAGGTGATGTCTATTTTGTTAGGATTTGGAAAAAAATAATGTCCTCTTGTCCCTTGCACCTTTTGGAGTCCAAACTAGATAAGTAGATAAGAATAGGTAGATGGGGTACCTGACGTACTGACTTGGGATAAATAGAACAAAATTTAGTAAAATCAAATTTCTCTGAGTGTGGGGGAATTTCACACACGGTACCTCCGTGTGGGAAATTTCAAGCACTAAATAGTGGAGGGTTAACCAGCCAGGTAGTCGAGACCCACAGTATTGGAGCGGTGGCGGGGCTCCTATGCCAGAGTTATGATAAACAAATAGAGTTTACTATGACTTTGCTATATAACAAACTCAAACTCAGTTAGCAATATACTTACTTACGTTTTATCTATGTTTCACTTTCTTGTCTTGTTAATTTCAACATACGTTCGTCATGAAGCTTTAATTTACTTTCAGTTTTGTTTATGACTAGGAACTATAATGTTCAATCTTTTGCAGGAAAAGATTATTCATTCCTACAATTGAAACCTTTCGAAAATATAGTAGGAAATATATTGATTGATGCATAATATGATTTTATGTGGAAATTTCAGTTCGGTTACTCAGAGTATAGGAATAGTGTTAATCAGGGGATTAAATTGCAATTATTTGTAGGACGATGAATATTTTAAAATAACTTAATTATTATTGAATAGGTTGGAAGTTAGTTAGGTATTGTCTCATTACTTTAAAAGGATTTGGATTACTACACTATCACAACGTACGGTTCTACCATTTGTAGGAGACGATTCACAAGGCCATAAACATTAAAATGGGTAGTCCAAAATAGTCAACAAAACTTGATCACCTTTTAACATCATAAGATTAAGGTTAGAATATCCGGTGATCCGATGATTTTATTATTAATTTATTTAATTAGATCAATAGAGGGTTCTTTTACAATTTGGTTACGTGACCAGGATTTCAATTGACCAGGATCTCAAATGACCAGAATTTTACATGACCAGGATTGACATTTGACTAGGATCACAAATGACCAGGATCTCAATTGACCAGGATTGACATTTGACTAGGATCTGAAATGACCAGTATCTCAATTGACCAGTATCTTAATTGCCCAGAATTTCAATTGACCAGGACCTCAAATGATCAGGATCTTAGTAGACTAGGGTTTACGTGCGTTTCTTTCGTTATCAGGTTGATTTATTTTAGAAATTTACATTAGTGATAGTTTTTGGATTAGAATGAGGATGTTGATTGTTTTGGATTGATATTATTTTAAGTAGCGATGGTATTTATTTACTATCGCACAATTTGCTGTCCGTGGAAAAGGAAAGGTTTTGAGACAATATGTAGGGGCGGTTTTAGATTTCAATAAATTAAATGAAAATTAGTTTAACCAAAGATTCAATCTTTTGAGAGTTTCAATCGTTACTTATTTAGTTATTTTCAATTTTTGGGGCTATAACGTTCAGGATATCATCGTTAGATTATCGCAGAAGATGGATTAATTAGATGATGAAGATGATGAATAGATAAACGGGATTCGCACTATTTATGCAAACATTGGGTTATTTCATTTACGAATATTAGGATTGACATTAAATGGGTACAAATATAAAATAGGCCGCGTTGCAATAAACTCAACGGAATTTGAATAAATTCAACATTAGAATGTTTCATTACGATCATGGAAATTTGTTGTAGTAGGTTGGAAAGGAGTTGTAGTTTATTAATCAGATATGTACGTATACATCTGTCTGATTAATTTTATAATTCCTTGATGCACATAATATGGTCGAGCTTTCATTTAGGAAGTACGTGGGAAATTTATCTTCACTTAATTTAGGAAAAACGACAGAGTCAATTTCTATTCATAATTCGAAAATATTAGAGTAAATAATTTAGATTTCTTTTCTGGGTTTGGAACTAGGAAAAGTTCGAAGTTGGCTAAGATTATAAAACTATAGGGGGCGTTTTACAGTCCAAAATATTTAATAATTTTGTTAGTGGTAGTTGATACGGTGGATAGATTAAGTTCCGATTCAATGGCTATTGTACGATACACAATAATCTAAACAACATAAAAATATTTAAAATAAATTATTAAAATTTCAAAATAAAGGTATTTAAAAACTAATTCGGTTAGCTTGTTTGGTAGTTTTGCGCGTAATTCGAGTTCAAGTTCGGGATTGTTGACCATGAATATTCTTATTGATTAAATTTTCAAATAAAATATGGCGTTTTAAAATTCATACTTTAATAACGATATTATATTTAAAACGTAACAAAATAAATTAATTTTTAGTAGAGTTTAGTTCAGTTCGCGAAAATTAATATTTATTAATTATTGTGGTTATAACTTACCTATTATGAATAAATGGTTTCAGCATTGACATTAAATAAAATTTCAAACGAAATCTATCAACACATATAATTTTGTTGTAGAAATGAAATTGAAATAAAATTATAGATTTCATTTTAATATCACGATACGTATTAAGCAATAACTTCAATGAAGCCTTAAATCTATTGGGAATTGCTAGCCGTTAAGATAGCGAATAAGTTAGTTGACAGGGGTCAAATGTGGATTAATGAATTGTTATGTTGTTGTTTTTGCTTAAGAAAGGGATTTGACTTTATGTAAGCAAGTATCATTGCATGGACATGGTCAGAGGTATTAACAGTGCAGGAGGATCTTAGTGGCTTAGCAAGATCTACGGTTTAAGGGATTTGTTGACGGGTGGCTTTGGATTTACACGACTCAACAAATGGGTTGGTATAATTTAAGGCTAGGTGCTAGGTTAAAAGAGAAAGCCTAAGTTTAAACAAAACTGTTATAACAACCCCGTACTCTACAAGGTAGGAACATCCGATCAGCTACACTCTACATCCGAAATAATAGCGAATTACGGAGTGGGAAATATATGCGAAATATTGCTGAAGTCATAGACAAATCTATACTTTGAACTATTAAAGTTGACCTGGTTATCGAAGGGTTTTGTGGGAGGCAGCTCGGAACGAAAACATGGTTCTTAGGGGTACCTCCTACTTAAAGTTATTAGGACTGACCAGCCTCACAACCTGGTTTCTTTTGGTGGCTAGGTTAGCCTTGGGATAAGTGATTTTTGGGTATGATTGATGCGATGAAATTTTGGATATTGACTCATAAAGTAATTCACTGTTATTACGGCTTAAGAGGGCGCTTAAAATAGAATAGTAATTACGGTGTTTTCAAGGATGGATTCAATAGTTTATTAGAGAAAAAAATATTATCATTGACAACCTTAAACTTTCGAAAATAAATTACTCAATATTAGTAATATTTAACATTTTTCAAATGAATAAAAATTAATACGCAGTATGCTGCATATTAAACAATTGAAAATACAAGTGTATTTTTGTTTTGCAAAATACTTGCTATCGGGTTGATTATTTTTAGGTGCTCTCTTAAATTAAATTTAACGGTTAGGAACACTACAGAACTATAAATACATTTTAAGTTTGGAGCCAAACGTTAACAAATTATAATTGCTTAAGTGGGGTGGTAGAGTTATAATTATTATTTAAATTATTTTTATTATAGTTTTGCTAATATTTGTGAATGTATTTTAAAGAATAAAATTTTACTTCGGCTTTAAATTTAAAACGCCTGCGCAAATATTTTAGGGGCGATTGTAACGATACAGGCTGTCTCGTCACATCACAAATATTATAAATTTTACCTAAAGCATAAAAATACTGAAATAATTTGATCAAAGCATTTTACGCACAAAGAATAGTCCAAAAATAAAGGAAATAGTCGTTGGCATCGCATTAACTGATAGAGAAAATGTAGAGATAGGTGTAAAAGTGGTTATCCGTGGTAAAATAAGGTAATAGTAAAAGAAATCAAACCTTCTTTATATTTAGGTTTACTTTTTTACCTCTCTACCTTTAAAGTGTTTTTGATATATGATAGGATTTTGAGATCTGTCAAGCTGTCAAACGCGGTGAGTTATAAAATCATGCACGGGATAGGGCAAGTCGAAACTTGTCAGAAAAATGCAGATGAAATTTCCGGTTAAATTCTTAGATAAATTCGCCCTCTCAATTAATTCTGGATCTGGGGGGAAGTATGCCTTGGGTCCAGGAACTCAGTAAGAGATAAGTTGAAACATTGCAACGAAGCTTGTCTTCCCTTATTTTGCTTAGGGTATGCAGTTCGCGTGTTATGTGGAGACCTGCACCAGATTTTGCCTCCGTTATAGGATCTGGATCCACCTTTTTGGTTTGGTTTGCATTCTGGCTGAAAGGAGGGCTGAAAAGATTAACTGTCCCGTCTTCGTGTATACGATACCCGGATCCTAAATGCAAATTAAGCTGAACTGTCCCAAGTGATAGGGTTTTGTCTTGTATGCTGCCCATGGACCCCGGTCCCGCATGCAAGATAAAAATTAGGTGGCAATAGGTTTTAGCTTTGGAGAGCTTTTGTCACAGCTCGTTCTCTCATAGGGTTAGATCAGGTATGTTCTCATTGCACACACCGAGAACAGACATGCACGTTTAAAAGTAAATGTGAGATTTGTAGCAATCTCCAGTGTTTGGGGGTACACACTAGTGTATAGGGAAAAGCTATAAGTCGAGGCATACACACGTAAGAGGGGAAAGTTAGGGATAAAATATTGAAAATCGCGGAAAAATAATAGTGTTAGGGAAATAGATAAAATTCAATAAATAAATAAATAAATTTAAAGCGGTATAAAATACATCTAAAGATAAATTCGTTATAATAAAATACTAATAAATAAAAGTGCAAATACAATACGTAAATTATCAAAGTTATAAAATTATAATCCAAGTTTTCTCGAAGGTTGAAGCTGTGGGTGTTTATTGTAGAGCTAGTGGTCGTGGACCTTGCTTTTGACGGAAAGCAGGGTGATCACAGAAGGATTTAATGTACAGAGAGCAACGCTGCAAAAGTATAAGTAGGTATTTTCTATAGCTGGCACAAGCTTTTGTGAAACTACAGTAGAGATAAAAAGGGGAATGTGTTTGAATACGATTCATTGCATTAGTTTTCGTGACTTAGTCTCAACTGAAAAATTATTGTCGTTAATGTTGCGGATCATATTAGTATAAATACGTAATTCTATAAATCTATTTTGTGGTAAAAGTACGTTGTACTATATATCTATTCTGTGGTATAGGAAGGTATTTCTTTAGCTGGTTTTGCGATGTTCTACGGAGGATATGAGAAAGGTTCTATTCCTACACGGTTATTACAATATGCATAAAAAGATAGGTATTTTCTTAGCGGATTCTAGGCGGAATTTTACTTAGCAGAGTTGGAGGGATCATATTCCTACAAGGAAACGAACGTTTTGTTTTCTAGTTGCGAAATAGGTAATGCTTGTACAATAGTTAAGTAACTACCGGGAATTTATTCATAATTTAGGGTTGATCGTGTTTGTTTATAGATCAATTTAGTGGAATTCAGAGTTGGGTTTGTTTGATTGAATTTTCAATAAGAATTTTACTATTTATTCTATAAGAAACATTTAAAGTACTAGTGATAAGAAATTGTCCTTCGTGTCTTGGGTCAAGCACAGCAGTACCTGTTAGTGATCTCCTTACCAAACGGATAGGGGTAGCTAATTTAAAGATTCGAATGAGAATATCTTGTTGTTAGAAAACAGCATTAATAATCTATTATATTACTGGCAAAAAAACATATTATTATAATATTTCATATTTATGAAATATAATACCTAAATTATATAAACGGGTTTTAGATTACTTTTCAATACAAGTTCTGGAAAATAGAGACAACCTGAATATCACTAACAGATCATTGAATTCAAATAAATATTTACAGTTAAAATTAATACTACTGTTTAGTCCACTGCATGCTGTTGATATAGAATCTACGATAATATTGATAATCTTTAGACGAAAACTAGGAGATTTGAAAGTTGAGCTATTTTTAGAGTCTGTCTTATACCGAATGTAGTACGTATTAGATAGACTCACAATTAACTAAGGTGATGTCTATTTTGTTAGGATTTGGAAAAAAATAATGTCCTCTTGTCCCTTGCACCTTTTGGAGTCCAAACTAGATAAGTAGATAAGAATAGGTAGATGGGGTACCTGACGTACTGACTTGGGATAAATAGAACAAAATTTAGTAAAATCAAATTTCTCTGAGTGTGGGGGAATTTCACACACGGTACCTCCGTGTGGGAAATTTCAAGCACTAAATAGTGGAGGGTTAACCAGCCAGGTAGTCGAGACCCACAGTATTGGAGCGGTGGCGGGGCTCCTATGCCAGAGTTATGATAAACAAATAGAGTTTACTATGACTTTGCTATATAACAAACTCAAACTCAGTTAGCAATATACTTACTTACGTTTTATCTATGTTTCACTTTCTTGTCTTGTTAATTTCAACATACGTTCGTCATGAAGCTTTAATTTACTTTCAGTTTTGTTTATGACTAGGAACTATAATGTTCAATCTTTTGCAGGAAAAGATTATTCATTCCTACAATTGAAACCTTTCGAAAATATAGTAGGAAATATATTGATTGATGCATAATATGATTTTATGTGGAAATTTCAGTTCGGTTACTCAGAGTATAGGAATAGTGTTAATCAGGGGATTAAATTGCAATTATTTGTAGGACGATGAATATTTTAAAATAACTTAATTATTATTGAATAGGTTGGAAGTTAGTTAGGTATTGTCTCATTACTTTAAAAGGATTTGGATTACTACACTATCACAACGTACGGTTCTACCATTTGTAGGAGACGATTCACAAGGCCATAAACATTAAAATGGGTAGTCCAAAATAGTCAACAATCTTTGATAGCTTTTTTAACGTTTGATTAATTTATAATATTCGGCAATTCGATAAATTTATTATAATTTATTATTAATGTGTATTTTAATTAGGTTAAGAGAGGGTTCTTTTACAGTGCTAAGTAGATAAACCCGACGTAAAAAAAAGGTGGTGGCAAAACATCATCCTAGAAAAAGCAACACACATGGTGGTATAGATTTGACGCAGCTTTCATCTCTTTAATAGAAGAGACCATCAGTATTCATCAGCAGACAAAAATCATGTAAAAAGTAGATGACGCTGATGCAAAATGCCCTCTATTTAAATTTTTGTATCGATATTTCTATGAGCAAGGCAGTAAAGTAGCTCTCTTATGTTTAAAAGTTGTAATTTTCGTACCGTGAACAAAACCGCTTTAATGCGATTCAATAAAAACCATAACAAAGGGTTTCATTGCAGTTTTTAATCTGCCAGTCTCATGTGAAGCTCTTTGCCTCATACTGCGATATTGAATTCACTGGAGTACTGGAGTATGAGTGGGGTCACCTTATTTAAAGTAATAAAATCAGGACACCGTAGAACCTTACGTTTTATCAAGTTACGAAAACTTTTTGTAGATAAATTTTTGGTTGTTTTGTTCAAATTTTATAGAATTCTTATAATAAAGGAAAGTAAAATGATGAAGGTCCATATTGACCAGCTTGTGTTTATGCAACACAAGCAGGTCAACAAAGGTAAGGTAAAAACTATATACTAACCACACACACCACATACCAGGGGCCGTACTGTGACCTCTTAGCGCGATTCAAATGACGACCTAAACTGAACCGCTAAGAGGTCACAGTACGGCCCCTGATCACAGGATCTTCGTTAGCTTATAATTTGTTGTTTGATATTTTCTTCTAATTAAACTCCTTTAACTAGAAGAAAATATCAAAGGCATAAAACGGCTAATGCTCTCACCATGCTTGTACTTGGAACCTGAACTATGTGGTTTACATTTTTTTACTATTTCGCTCAGTCATCATCATCATCAGCTTAAACTATTCCACTGTTTGTACATAAGCCGTTTCAAAAAACGTCATTAAAGCTCAGTTATCAGATATTACAGTCGCTACCAAGCTTGCGTATGTTGTCGTTCTATTTCACCGCAGCAAGATTCTGTTACGACTAAAAAAAGAACAATAATTATTATAACTAGTATGGTAACATGGTAAAAAAGTAAGCTACCGTGAAAACATCAAAAAAAGTAAAAAAAAAACATCAGGACAGTCTCACCTAAAGTGTTGTCACTTCCCACCCAGTCAAAGCTTTGTAGTTTTACTATAACACAAAGGTTTGCAAGAGGCCTGTGTTCGTGTTGTATTAACATAATTATGGTTCATTTTTGAAACGTCCTTTTTAGAGTGCGCCAGCTTCAACGTTTGTTACTCAGATACATTATAACTACTGGCTTCATACGACTCCTATATATCATAACTAACCCAAACAAGATTTGTTATATACAACAGTATTTAAGCTTGTTTTCTTTCTATACTGTTTTTATGTGAGAAAACTTGTTTGGATTAATTGTTCAACATTTGCAATGTTATTGATGAGAACATAATTAGTAGCCAGATTTTTAGTAAGTAAATTCAGTTATTCAATATCGGCAAATATGCGATACGATACGATACGGTACGGTACGGTACCATACAGTACGATACGATACAGTAGGTTACGATACGATACGATACGGTACGATACGACATGGTACGATACGATACTATACCATACAATACAACTATTTTTCTTTTGTTACCTTTTCATTAAGGGCTTGTGCAAGGCCAGCGCGAATTCAAGTCAAAGCCACAGAATAGATGTATAGTACTAGGCCAAAGCGGGGATGAGCCAGGGGCCGAGCGGCAGGGGCGGTCTAAGTTAAACTGGTTCCAACGCGCAATAGTTTAGGTAATTTATTATTACACTGAATATAAAGGGTATTTTAATAATCCGCTATACATAAGCCCTCCATTATATTTAGTTCAACTACTATACAAAGTTGCATGATCTTATTTAACGGCTTGTGCAAGGCCAGCGCGAATTCAAGTCAAAGCCACAGAATAAATGTATAGTACTAGGCCAAAGCGGGGATGAGCCAGGGGCCGAGCGGCAGGGGCGGTCTAAGTTAAACTGGTTCCAACGCGCAATAGTTTAGGTAATTTATTATTACACTGAATTTAAAGGGTATTTTAAAAATCCGCTATACATAAGCCCTCCATTATATTTAGTTCAACTACTACACAAAGTTTCATGATCTTATTTATAGTATTCATTGAATAATCGCTGTTTAATTGTACGGTTTGGAGGTAACATTGTAATTTTTTTCTATCGAGAAAATTTTATTAATTCGTGTTTTCACTATACATTTGCAGTAGCATTAATCCTGAACTTTACCATGTATTAATTTCAAAGTCATTGTTGCAATATTGTTGACAGGATACTGCTTCAAGCTAAGCCGTTTTAAGCAATTTGGCGTTGTATTGGCTCTTAAAGTATTCATTGAATAATCGCTGTTTATTTGTACGGTTTGGAGGTAACTTTGTAATTTTTTTCTATCGAGAAAATTGTATTAATTCGTGTTTTCACTATACATTTGCAGTAGCATTAGTCCTGAACTTTACCATATATATTAATTTCAAAGTCATTGTTGCAATGTTGTTGACAGGATACTGCTTCAAGCTAAACCGTTTTAAGCAATTTGGCGTTGTATTGGCTCTTAATAGTTCATCAAATTATTAATCATCATTATCAGCCTGTATTAGAATACTACTAAGGACAAATATGCCTCTTCCAAGGTGCGCTACTCGGCCCAGGTCATTGCTTCACCTTTTATACTCGTAATTGAAGGGCATCCTACAGTAACGTTTGCCAAAATGCGGTCTTCACTCAATTGTACAACGTAGACCAATTATTCTGATTCTGTTGTTTTGGTTATGAGTGCGCGTGATGCATTGTATTTTTTTAAATATTAATTTGGTACTCGTTGTATTGTACAATCAGGGTGCGTTTTTAGGGTTCCATACCCAAATAGTAAAACGAATCATATTACTAAGGCTCCGCTGTTTGTCTGTTTGTCTGTCTGTCCGTCTGCCACCAGGCTGTATCTCATGAACCGTGATAGACAGTTGAAATTTTCACAGATGATGTATTTCTGTTGCCGCTACTTATAATAACAAATACTAAAAACAGAATAAAATAAATATTTAAGAAGGCTCCCATACAACAAACGTAATTTTTTTGCTCGTTTTTATACATAATGGTACGGAACCCTTCGTGCGCGAGTCCGACTCGCACTTGGTCGGTTATTTGAAAGTCATATAAATGTCTCCGAGCTACATTCGCTCTAACTTAATCCCCAACATTAAATTTAAATAAGCTCATCATTCGAAATAAAATCTTTTTCAGTGCAATGTTTTGAATACGCTTTGTTATAAATGTTGTTTCTGTATGAATGATATTGGTAGGCAAATTCATCGGTTTTCAATTTACATGCGCCAGTATCAGAACTATTGTTATGTTCGCTACAATCATGTTGAAATGGCTACTATAACCAATAGGTAGGCAATTCATTTCTACATCCAAGTACTTATTTATTGTTGAAAGGTATCATTATTAAACTATGGTAATTTAATTAAATGCCAATCAAATAATGTTAAAAAAATGTTTGGAAATTTTACTAAATTCTGTGGAGTAGAGTTTTAAGAGCGAATATGTCTCATCCCCCACTCGGTGTGCCGATGACCTGGTGAAAACAGTGAGAGAATGTAGGCCATAATCCACTACGTTAATGATACCAAACTATAATAGTTAAAGTAATTCTCTAGAATTTTGTTTTTTTTTTTTTTCACCGTTTTAAGGTTGAGTGCAAATTCTGCACATAACTTGGTTTGAATGTCACAATGAAACAGATCATCATCATCATCTTCATCAAAAGCCTGAAGATGTCTACTGCTGAACATAGGCTCCACAGGTGCCACTATGAGCAGCTGCGCGCCTCCTGCATTCATTAGCTCCCCGTCGTGTTCACCAGATCGTCTAGATCTTGTAGCTTCACGAAGTACAATATTTTCTTATTCCACTTAGAAATCGATTCTAAATAATTTACTTTCTTCGGCTTTCATGGGCTATGAAGCATTATTATTAGCTGTAAGTTCCTCTTATTGAAATTCAATTAAAAAATTAGTTAATAATAATAATAATAGTGCCCAACGATCACATACATTGATCGTGGACCCTAACTAGGATTCCCTGTATCTAGGGACCCAGGAACTACGAGGACCATGGTCCCACAACACCCAGGCACAGAATAAGTATATGCGGTTTTTTTTCTGTGCACAGATACTTGTCCTGTCGCGGGAGTCGAACCCGCCGCTTCCGGGTTATGAGCCGACTTGCTCAACCACCACACCACAGAGGCTGTCACACCACAGAGGCTGTTAACGGTAGTGTTTCAAAATTTAGCACAGAAGTTAAATTTAGTCATTTGTAAAGTACAGGCGCTGGTTCTCGAGGAAAAAGTAGAAAAACGATGGGATTTTGGTAACTCGAAGGTGTTTTGAAGACACGTTTATGTGGGTAGGTACTTAGCCGCGTACCGAGCGGCGTTAGCTTCGCGACTGGAGAACCGCCGGTAGCTATCTAAGTGTGCGTCACTCACACACACATACAGCCCACATATACGTGCCTTCGCTGCTGCCTGCATTATTTATTTTAAGTAAGTACAATTTCGATATTACGTAATATTATTTGGCATATATATATATATTTTAATTCTATGTTTTATTATGTTCCAGGTGCAGAGCTTCGCGTCGTCTACATTCTCCCCCCCATTGTCCGTCAAGGACAATCAACATCAGCTGTGGGGAGCTGAGCTACACGGGTCACCGGTCTGGTAAGTACTCCTGTTTTAGTCTTGACGTCTACTATTCGTATGCGACCATCGGCACCAGGGTGTACGTCTACTATTCTTCCCTTCGGCCAGGTGTTCCGGGGTAAAGCGGGATCGACAATAAAAACCACGTCTCCCTTTTTCAGCTGGTTGCCCTCTTGGTACCATTTCTGGCGTGGAAGAAGTGTTGGCAGTACTTCACGCATCCAGCGTCGCCAGAACGCATCGGTAAGTCTTTGTGCGTGTCTCCATGTCTTTTTTTGGTACATGTCGTCGTCATTAAACACGCCAGGTACTGGTAGGTTGGACGAGGAACCGATCAAGAAATGGTTTGGTGTCAGGCTCTCAGGATATTCATGGTCGGTAGTAACATAACTGAGTGGGCGGCTGTTGATTATATTTTCCACTTCAGTTAGTAGTGTCATCAGGACTTCTTCGCGAGGTGCTCTTTCTTTCAGGACCACTTTTAGGGCTGTTTTGACGCTTCTGATGAGGCGTTCCCATGCGCCGCCCATGTGGGGGCTGGCTGGTGATATAAAATGCCATTCAAGCCCATGGTTTGCCAACTCGTCATTGACGTTAGATTGTTTGATCTCTTCAAATGATCTTTTCAGCTCAGCTTCGCATCCTTTTAGGTTCGTGCCGTTGTCTGAGTACATTCTGTACGGCCATCCGCGCCTCACTGCCATTCTTCTCAAGGCCATTATGAATGAGTTCGTCGACAGCGATGGCACTAGCTCAATGTGTATGGCCCGTACTGTGAGGCAAGTAAATAGCACGCCATACCTCTTTACGCGGCCACGGCCTACTGTCACCTCCATATGCCCAAACAAATCAACACCGCAGTGAGTAAACGGCCTTTGGTGATGAGCGAGCCTTCCCTCTGGCAGGTCTCCCAATCGTGGGTTTGTGGGTTTGGCTTTTTTTATTGGGCAGAATAGACATTTTGAAGCAACTGAGCGTACAGTAGGGCGTAAATTCACTAGCCAATATTTTTGGCGAATTTCATTTACGACGGTCTCGTTACTTCCGTGTGCTGCCCTCTCGTGATAGTATTTTATCAACAATCTTGCGACCGTATCGCGACCATCCAATATTATGGGTTTTTTCAGGTGCTGCTCGACGTCGGTGGCGGCTTCAATTCTCCCGCCCACGCGTAATAATCCATGTTCATCTAGTACTGGCGTTAACTTACGTAATCGGCTGCTAGATTCAATCGCTTTATTATTTTTCAGTAATGAAACATCTTTGGTAAACGATTTTATCTGCGAATAGCGTAATAATTCAATTTCAGCGCGCTGCATTATATCTGTGTTAAGTTGTGTGTTGCGGTGACCTTTGCACTTTTCTATAAATAGCAACACATTCGCCGTACATCTCAACAAGCGGAGCCACGAAGAAAACTTAGTCGGGTCGGGAACAGGTAAGTCATTGCATGTTATTTCATACGTCATTGTGTTAACTTGTATATTCTCATTGTCATTAATATTTTTATCTTTTCCAGGTTCGTATTTAGGCCACTCTTCGCGCGGGGTGTACAGGAAGCGGGGTCCCCGGAGCCAGTCGCAGTCGTTACTTAACTTGTAAGTATTTAATTTAGTTGCTTTATCTGCTATATTTATCTTTGTAGGTACATAGCTCCACTCCTGTGGCCGTGACAGTTCATCAATTTCGCCGAGTCTGTTTGCAACATACACATTATATTGACGTGTATCATTCTTTATTTGATGTAAAACTACTAATGAGTCGGTCCAAAGGAATCTTCGATAAGCGGTCAAACGGGTTTCGCGTGCTATTGTACTAGCGAGCCGGCATGCGATAACAGCTGCTTGCAATTCTAGCTTTGGTATGGTTATGCATTTTTTCACAGGTGCCGCTCGACTCTTGCAGGCGATGAATGACACGTGCACATCTTTGTTTTTATTTACTTTTCGCCAGTACGCAACCGCAGACATAGCCGTCGGCGCGGCGTCACAGAACACATGTAACTGTAATTCCACGATATCTACAGTGTCGTTCGCACTTGAGGTACTGCATAGGGCATCGTCGCTATCTCCCTCGCACTCACGTGGTGAGGAGTGAAAAAACCATCTTGGTATGCGCAGGAGTTGTAACGAATTTAACTCTATTATCCAGTCACGGAAAATATTATTTTCTTTTTCAGGTATATAATCATCCCATTTAGTTTCAGTTTTCCAGATGTTTTGTAAAATTATTTTTGCTTTCACAGTGAATGGGGCGAGGTAGCCAAAAATATCATAGATTGACATAAATATTCGTAGGAGTTCTCTTTTTGTAGGTTTTCTTTTCAGGTCAAGAATTTCAGGTGGGACACGCTTCAGCGATAGATCAAAGCCGAAGGTGTCGCTGAACGGGTACCACATAAGCCCGAGCGTCTTTTCAGGTAAGTCGACGCCACCAACATTCAACCTTGCCTTGTCACTTAAGGTTTCTTTGGGCATGCATTCTAAAACTTCTTGGTTATTTGACATCCAATTTCTAATTTCGAAGCCCCCTTTTCCGTGTATTTCAGAGACTTCTTTCATCAGTTTTACGGCGGACTTTTCATCGTCGACACTTTCGATGTAATCATCCATATAATGGGATTTCAGGATGGCTCCAGTAGCTTCAGGCATCTCTTTTTCAAACCGCATTGTGTTTTTATTTTTAATATGTTGCGCGATGAAAGGAGAGCAGTTTGCGCCAAATATAAGTGACGTCATGGCGTATATTTTAATCTCGTCGTGCTTATTGTCGCGCCATAAAAATCGTAGTGCATGCTGGTCTTCTTCTTTTATTTTAATGCGTAGGAAATAGTCTTTAATATCACCCACAATGGCTACGGGTTTTTCACGAAAGCGTAACATGATGCCCAGCAGCGATTGAAGCAAATCAGGGCCCTGAAGCAGGTAATCATTGAGGGCGTAACTACTGCTGGCCGCTGCGGCGTCAAACACCAATCTCAGTTTCTTTTTGTTGGGGTTGTCGACGCCGAAGTGGGGTAAGTACCATTCCCGGTTCATATGTGTTGAAGTTTCGTCATCATTTAATAACCGGGCGTAATTATTTACCAATAAGTGGTTTATTCTTTCCTTGTATCGTGTTGCATAATTTTCATCTGATAGCATTTTTCGTTCGACGGCGAGGAATCTTCTGTAGGCGTTTGGATATGAGTCTGGCATAGGTAAGTTATTTTTCCATGGTAGACCAACCGTCCATAATCCATTAATTAATTTTGCAGATTTGTCAACGATCTCGACCGCGCGAATCTCGTCTTTATTCACGCGCGGCTTAGAGTTGACGCCGATCGCTTCAAGTGCAAATGATCGCCGAACAAGTTCATGCAGTTGTGTATCCGCGTCACGTGATTCACTCGTCCACAGCTGATGCATTAAATCAGGTTCCACGTCTGCGCATGTGTGCGTCTCCTGTCGCGTACATGTGGCTGCGGGTGCGGGCCTTACGCCCGCCACCCGCTCCGCCGGGGAGGCGGCGGCGGCGCAGGAGTGCGGAGTGGGGTCAACGCAGATAACGGCGGCCGGGAGGGCGCGCTCGTACAAGGTCGTGGTCAGCGTATGCTCAGCGGTTAGCGGGCGCCTGCGAGCGCTAGGTGCGGGTACGATTCCGTGCAGGCACCATCCCAGTGGAGTTAGGGTTGCACACGGTTCATTAATGCCACGATAAAGAGTCTTAAGGGTCATGAGCAGGTGGAAGTTATCCTGCCCAATCAATATTTTTGGTTTAACGTTCACATTAGCACACGGTAAACTGTCTTTTAAATCACGTAAATGTTCATAAGTTTCGAGTTTCACTTTCGATAAGTTTTGAGTAGGTAAATCCAGTTCATTTATTTTTCGCGCACGCACTTCGTAGGTTTTACCATCACAGTTCGATAGTCTAAAGTTCACAATTTCACTTCGGCACATAATATCATTGTTCCAGGCACCCTTTATGCGAAGCGTCTCAGGCTGACCTTGAAGGTTGACACAGTTCGCAAGATCAGCTGATATTAGGGATACCGTTGCACCGTCATCGAGTAAAGCGTGCGTAGCGATAACACCACTCGGTCCGTGCACATTAACGCGAACTATTTTCAACATAACACTTGTACCGGGGGCCACAGTAGTATTTGTTACAGTCTCGGTAGTTGACTTTGATTCACTTTCAGTATTTGAACTCGTAGCTGTATCGCTGGTCAACGGGCCAGGCGCTGGTGACTGCGGCTGCGGCTCTTTTTTGATATGCCAGTGGAGTAGGCGGTGGTGAGCGAGGCCGCAACCCTCGAGGTCGCATTGCGCGCCCGGGCAGGTATCTTTTCCGTGCCCCGGTAACAAACACTTATGACACAGTTTATGTATTTTAACGTAGCGCCACTTGTCTCTTTGTAATGCACGTTTAAATTTGACACAGTTTGAGAGTGTGTGAACGGTTGTTTTACAAAACTTGCACTTTATATTTATATCACTTTCATTGTTTAGCACGGCGTGCGCGGGGTAACTTCTACGATCATCGTTTTTCTTAGGAAACTTGTTTTCCGTTTGTGCATGGATATGACTAATCCCTGCTGCGGCGACCTTGATGGCTTCTCTGTGCAGAAACTCGGAAAACAATTGAAGTTTGGCTTTGCAGTCATCTTGATTCTCGTATAGGTAGTCTGCCCACTTATTTATAAGTACACTGGGGCACTTAGATATGACGATATTTAGCAACTCTGGGCTTCTTAAATAGTCACTTTGATTGATAGACTTGGCCACTGCTACATAATTTTTTACTTTGACGGCAAAGTTCACCAACTCGTTGTGATAGCTCTGTGGCAACGGTTGCAGTCTCTTAAATTGTGACGTAATCTTGTGTATGATCAGCTCCGGCCGGCCAAAACTTAGTTCTAGTGCTTCTAGAATTATAGTCGGCGAATTGTCACTGATGAGTAGTGATGAAACTGCTTCTTTTGCATCACCATGGAGACACTTATTTAATCTCGCGATATTCTCACTATCACTATAATCGCAGAGCTTGGTAGATTCTTCATAAACTTTTTTAAATTGCAGCCATTGAAACGGTTCACCGGAAAATACGGGTAAGTCTTTCGGTGTTGCTAACCTTGATAGGTATTTAGTATTAGCACATTGTGTAGCCGTAGCTAGATTTTGCATTGCTTGCGACAGGTGCGGAGCCGGGCAGGTAGCCGCTGGCAGCGCGCGCCCCTCGTTAGTGCATGACTCATGCGGTTCGTGGAGGCTTTTCTCCAGCCATTGTTCCACTTTCTGGGACGTTCCAGCCAGGGATTGCTGTGCAGAACAACGGGACTTTTGAGAGCACTCGTCATCCAGCGCGGCAAGGTCTGCCGCCAAGCGCTTATTTATTAGCTCTTTTTCAATATTGGCTTTGGCTTCAGCTGCTGCCAATTCTAACTGTCTTCTGCGTGCCGCGACTGATGAACTCGAGCTCTTTTTAGTAGAAACGGCTTTGCAACCGGTGGGCTCAATTTTCAAACTAACCCGCAATTTGAGGCGGTTTAATATTGTTTCTGATGGGCTCATCATCTTCTCGTTTATCCACCACTGCAGGACATGTCTTAACGGAGTGCACTTCGTTGTTATCACTTTGAATCTTCAACTTTTCTCTCGTGAGATCACCGCGCGTTTTAACCATTGTGCGCGGCGGTGTGTTGAACATTTCCCGATGTAAATCTTCGACGTTGTTCCTCACAGATGCGGCGTGAAGGACCAGGTGTAAAGTACAGGCGCTGGTTCTCGAGGAAAAAGAAGAAAAACGATGGGATTTTGGTAACTCGAAGGTGTTTTGAAGACACGTTTATGTGGGTAGGTACTTAGCCGCGTACCGAGCGGCGTTAGCTTCGCGACTGGAGAACCGCCGGTAGCTATCTAAGTGTGCGTCACTCACACACACATACAGCCCACATATACGTGCCTTCGCCGCTGCCTGCATTATTTATTTTAAGTAAGTACAATTTCGATATTACGTAATATTATTTGGCATATATATATATATTTTAATTCTATGTTTTATTATGTTCCAGGTGCAGAGCTTCGCGTCGTCTACATCATTCTTACCGCTCCAGTCACGCCACATCCATCAAAAAACCACCCACAAACACTTGTGATAAACGAGTTGTTTGCCCCAGCGCCGTAAATCTTTCATTTTGCGGCTCGAAATGAACTCTTTAGTTATACTACTGACTCATATTCAACGCATTGTGTTTGCGCCATCAAAATTTACTTTTTTTTTGAGATTACATCTCCTGATTTTTTATATATTTTATCTGCATGACCATAGTGCAGACCACAAGGCCGCACTAAGCGTTTTGCTGAGTCATTCATAGTCCGAACGGCCAACGAATTGAATTCTCTTCCAGCAACAGTGTTTCCTCTTGGGTCTTTTCAAGTCAAGAGTGAATGAGCATCTCATGGGCAAACGTGCTCCGCCTTAAACAACTTCATCACTACCATCAGGTGAGATGTTGTCAAATGTATGCCAATTTTAGCATTACAAAAATTACCATATAAGTAATTTACATTGACTTTCTTGAGCCTTATTGATTCTACATCGATACATTCTACATAGCTTTTCTAAAGTAAATTGCACTTCATATCTATAAGAATTTAACAATCACAAACAAATTCGTGTGCTGTAGATGGGACCCAATCAAACGTATTAATGTTACGGGTGGTTACGGTAACCACGAAATCATATTATTCAAGTAGGTGATAATAAGTAAGCGAGACGTTAGTGTTGCGACTATTATGTGTTCTAACTTATCTATGACAGACCTTTTTGTGCTGGAGGGTGATCTCGTAACTTTCATAGCAATGCAGCAGGCTTAATTTCATTCTGAATCCAAAATTTACCATAGTACACACACACACTTAAGCTACGTATTGAACTTTCCAAATCCATACTAATTACTGTTTCAATTTGTTGCAATGAAGTCTGATGATCGCCCTGCTGATCCCCTTTAGCCCAGATTGATTCTATCGCACCTCAATTTTTAATATCTTTTTAAATAATCTCTTTCATTTTTTTAATCCTTTAATACTTAATACGTAAAAGTGTTGTCATATTTTTGTCGTCCCATGAAGTATTAATATAAGTGTTAATACTATGGTATTTAGTTGCTACATTATGTTATAAGGTTTTTAATAAAACAATGGATCCGACATATAATTTGTATTAAATCAACAATATTCCTTAGTCTTTACAATTCTTTGGCGTATTCATCAGCTCGTTTAGGTACATTTTAACTATAATTAAATTATTTTAAATTCACATTTTTATTTGCTGACGTAGCCTAAACATCTACTTAATAATAATTATACTTTATAGTAATTTACATTTTCTTTAAGTCTTTACACATTTATGTGTTGTTCGCCCATACGACGATTAAAATTAATGGTATTATTTGGCACTGATGTAGTTTTGCAGCTGACCCTGGCGATGTCACTGGAACAAACAGAAAATATATTACTATCATATTGTCAACAAAGTTTTTAGGCGATATTGTCAAGGGCTATTGAAATCTGGTAATTCTTTCCTCGTATATAAGCAAGTGTGTGTAGTAATTGTGTAATAATCTTTCAAGGGTCTAACACAAACTACTTTTGTCTTGCGATTAGATACAATAGATTATAGTATTTAGTTTAAGGTGCTATAATAACAAGCTAGCACTCAGTTGTAAAAAGTTTTTTTTTGCGCTCTCCTATTACTATACAAGCACTGACCGCATACACTATGAGCACTACAATTTTGAAATCTACGTTTTGGTTTGGTTTTATTTGGTTTGGTTTGGGTTGAAGAGCGTGTATTGCTTTTTCTAAGTCAGCTTTTCATTTGTACCTATCTAAACGTCATATAAATGTAACTAGACCTGCACGAAATTTTTATATACAGTTGAATAATTTTGTCATAAAAGAGGAAGTGTAAGCTGAATAAGTACATACTTAAGTATCGTATTATGAAAATATTCTTAAACATAAAATAAAAGCCATTATTTGCACTCTCTTTAAATGAAACTGTCAATTCTATGTTCTTCATAATCATTTCCGAAAATGGCTAAATATTTAAACATTTTACGGTAAAATCTCAGCCCGCTGTCGTAAGATTTAACACCTGACAATGGCGGGGATTTTACGGGGCATCTCTATTTAAAAGGCCCTCCTATTTTGCTTTTGAAAGCCCTTGGCAATTCAATTTGGTACCTTTATAAGGGTGACGCGCAATAAGATTAAATAACGTTGAAGAACACTTTCAGTAGATTCAGGAAAGTGCATAGATCTTATCACATTAACATCAACGTTCAATTCACCATTACTCTAGTTGTATGTTTGAACATTAGCTACTTGCAGAAAAGCTACATATGAATATTACAATTTGCAGATGTCAGATCCAAAGACGATAATTTTCGATTTTTAATTAGTGGTGGCAACAGAGTAGCATTTATTGACTAAGATGAAGACTAACTCACTCGATCAATCTGTGTCCTTATTGTAACAAGCAAGCAAAATCGCTTTCAGTAAAAATAAAAAGAACTGAAATGTGTACGCAGAAACGCACTAAACATTTTGTTAAGTGCGTACTCAACGCATCCGTCAGTCGTTTCCGCATCGTATTTCTACTTTACAACGTTCGATGGTTCAACGTAATGTTTACCACTTGAATAAAATACTGGGGCTATTGCTTCAGCGAAAATATAAAACTGCATGTCGTCTCTTTCTATAATATCGTTTGACTTCTTTCTCTGTGCGGTTGTTACGTACTGACAATATGACAACAGAAAAGCTGATACAAAAGAGACTTCACACAGCCAACTGCAAGCTTCATAAAGTTCCTTTACATAGTCTTTGTCAGCATTCTATAAAGCCATTGTGCCAAAGATGACGAGTTTTTCTAAAGATTCAGTATAAAACGTATGACAGTCCACTGGTATACGATAACTACCATCATCGCCTTATGAACTTTTATCATACCTGGAGAGGAATAGTTCATCATCATCATCATCATTAACAGCCTGAAGACGTCCACTGCTGAACATAGGCCTCCCCCAGAGCACGCCACCTTGAGCGGCTGCTCGCCTCCTGCATCCATCGGCTCCCCGCGGCTTTCACCAGGTCGTCGGTCCACCGAGTGGGGGGCCGGCCTACGCTGCGTCTTCCGGTTCGTGGTCGCCACTCGAGAACCTTTCTTCCCCATCGGTTGTCAGTTCTACGAGCGATGTGGCCTGCCCATTGCCACTTCAACTTACTAACTCTAAGAGCTATATCGGTCACTTTAGTTCTCCTGCGGATCTCCTCGTTCCGGAGCTTATCACGCAGGGAAACACCGAGCATAGCTCGCTCCATAGCTCGCTGCGCGATTTATAGAGAGGAATAGTTATGCCCCAGAAATATTATCTTCGTGTGGATATTCCGAAATTATGTAATAGGTAAAGGCCATTTTATTTTCTATCCCATAAGTAAACTGTCAGTAAACGAAGATATAGAAGATCATAAAGACAAAGCACAAGTTATATAGGTAAATGCCACCATTACGATTTCGCTGCGTTATCTTACCTAAGGAAAAGCATCAGAGAATTTAATGCACTATCTTTGAGCCAGTAATAACTATATTAATGTGAAATGTTTAAGACGTTTATGTACTTTATATTATTATATCAAAAACATAAAACGTTTTACCTAACATTTCACCAGTAGCGTGCGTTTTGCGATAAAATCACCGAACAACGAATCGTTGTGGGAGAGACCGGGAGGAAATTGTCGGCGCAAATGAGACGGTGGGCCATAACTCATTGGGCTCTCAATGCCGCTTTGGTTCCAGTAATCTTATTACTACTTCCGTTGCTTTATTATTTTGCTTTAGCGGAAATTATCTTCTGAGAGTAATTATGATATTTTTGTTTTAGGTTGGGCTTCTTGCTATCTTGTATTCTGTATTAGTCCTAATCGTTTTGTTATACAATGTAATAACTTATATAAATAATTTCTTATAATATTTATTTTTTCAATGAGTAGATACGAAGTAAGATTTTGGTCTCGTTTCTTTCGTATTTTTTTTGTATATTTTCGTAACTGATTGAGGTTTGTTTTATCTAAAATTATATTTTCAAAATAAACTGAGCGCATTTTATAAAATTTTGACTACATAGCTATCGTTATCTTTTATTTATTTTTTCGTTATCTTTTTTTGCACCTGACTACTATATCATCTGATGGTTAGTACCTATAGTAACGATACGGTATAGCATGCATATAACACGCTTGCCTAATACCTGTTTAATCTTGATACGAAGACGCCAAGATTTTTGGCACCAGGTCTCTGCAGTAACGACATACACATTTTATGCAGACTTTGTTGGTGTTGTCCTTATTTACCTTTCATAAAATAATGCAGTTACCGGAGTTTTGGCGGGAGCGCGGAAAAGTTCACGTCATTGCATTACATTATTTTTCAAAACTTGTGCTTTTACCAGTTTTAATGTTTAAAATTGGTGGCGTTTTACGCATTAAGTGCTGAATTACGAGCATGAGTGTGGGCAACTGATATAATGTAGTGAAACGTGGTTTTTCGTGTTGCTTCCAAAATTCCATAGAAGCTTCTAGTAAGATTGCCACCACTTTACTAGGGAATGACTTAGATTGGACTGGGACTATCTGACTTAGGCTGGACTATGACTGACCCAGACTGTGACTGAGACTTGACTTTACGTGAAATATTCTAAACACTATGAAAAACTGCAATACTTGACACTGGCTAAATACACTATGTGTGAAGACAAAACATAAGAAAAAAAATGCAGCTACCAATTCTTCGTGTTTTCCTTTGTTATTAGAAATGGTTATTACTAAATTCTACTGAATTATTGTCAAACATGGTTTGTGCGTTCTAGTCCGCGTGTTGTCCAAGCACAACAGTCCAGTAAACTACAGTATTTTAAATGAAAACTGTACAGCTGTTGTACACCAACATCAGCTATTATAATGCTGTATATAAGTAATATTTTATGTACGGCATGAACAGTTTCAATTTAACCCACCGAACTCCTAAAACGAACACCTCCCATTTCCCTTTAGTTTGTAAGTATAGGCTCACACAGTTCTAAACAAACAATTTCTAATTTGGCAAACATTTTAGAATACTATTAAACCCTCCATCTGGTGCGTAATTTACAGGCCATTAATGTACAATTCTCGTCGTTTTCCCTTCAGTCCGAGCGGTCTATTTTAGACGTTTTAATGATTCTCCAGTGATTATGATCCGGGCAGTGATACTCGTACATTTGTAAGTATAGCGTTGATTGCCTTTGATTCTATCTATTTTTTTATCTAATGTAATTTGAATTTGACATAAATATACTTAAGTTAATCAGAATAATAAAAAGTCTTGCAAGTGACTTATATAAAACAAGGAACGCGTTTGGACCAAAAAACTAAAGAAATGAGGTTGAAACAAATGAACGTGCTGACCAAATTCTCACCTCTTTCGATTTTAGGGTCGCTATTCGCTGAATACAGAGCCACTGTGGAGTCTTCTCTGTACAGGTCTCCAATCTTTGCTTCGCACCGCAAGATCGGTGCGCCTCTCTCGTAATGTGCTGGCCAGAGCTGGATCTGAACCATCAACTCAGCTTGCACCAACCCGTCCGGAGCTGGACGCACGTCGTACTTCAAACTCTTTGTACTTGAAATATCTGATGTTACCTGCAGAAGGAAGTTACTTTAAGAAACACAAATTGGGTGCAAAAAATTACTGTGATTGAAGGAGTTGGTATTGGAAAGTTAGTAGCTTTATTTATTACTCAAAACCATGCTGTAACCGAACCGAACCTAAAGCTGTTAATTTCCTGCATAATGGAGTAGATTTTAAAGTTCATAGGAAATTCTTGCTTAGCAGGTTAAGCTTAAACAACGACAAATTAATTAAAACGGTCGAACACCTCATTTTCATAGCGAAACGCAAAATAAGACTGACTCAGTACACAACAAATAGCAACTGCAAGTCTATTAAAAATAATATAATATAATACTATGAACTATTTGTTGCCAAACTGAACCCAAACCTAAATACAATACAATACAATACAATACAATACAATACAATACAATACAATACAATACAATACAATACAATACAATACAATACAATACAATAACTCTTTATTGACACCAAAATAATAATAACATAGAAATAAGAATCGCATAATAAGATAGGTACAATGGGCGGTCTTATCGCTAAGAGCGATCTCTTCCAGACAACCTTTGGATGGACAGAGATAAGAGACACTACGAGCATGGACGGTGGTGCAAATAAATAGTATATACATAAGTACTACATATACCTACTTTAATACTTAATACATAAAAAAAAACATAACAATAAAATAAATACACCTATGTATATATATAGATAATTAATACATAATTATAAATATATACTTATAACAGTTAAAAGGAAACAGTTAACGTTTATTTAGGAGTTAAGTATACATTTCATTCATTTATTATTAACTAGCGGCCCGGCCCGGTTTCGCACGGGTATAATAGTTTTCGCAGCCCACGCGATGTAAAGAATATTTTAGGTTATTTTTTTACACCTTGGGTTACATTATTGGAGTTTCAGTAAAGATCCCTAATTTTTTTGTAAATATAATATAGCGTATGTCACCCGGGGATAATGTACCTTCCCAAAAGTGAAAGGATTTTTCAAATCGGTTCAGTAGTTTCGGAGCCTATTCAATGCAAACAAACAAACAAACAAACAATCAAATCTCTCCTTTTTATAGTATTGTTATAGATTAAGATGCTTCTTAAGCACTGACTACAGTTATTTGTTCTCTGTTACAAACTATGCTGCTTTTACGAGGGCATCAAACGATGTCTATGATAATGATAATTATTATTGTACCCAAACCAAACTTTATACTGTGTGTGTATACTGAACATGGTATGTTTTGCGGTCGGTACAGACTACATTATTGCTTTGTTTACACCAACTAGACCCAGTTGATACTAGGAACTTATGTATTGATGAAATAGAGACGCAAATTGGTTGAGTGCTTAACGTGGTTAAAACATTTCGTTGAATATTGGTCATTGCTACCATTCTTATATTGTTGCACACTACGCTTTATGCGTGCTATGTTTTGGCTTTTATGAGTAGGTATATTTTTGTATTGAACTAGTATTCAGATGCTAAGTGAACCAAATAAATAAATACTTCAATCCTTTTATTACTATCTTTTTGGCATGTAAATACATAACTTCCCTCATCCTCCGCAGAACCTTCCATAAGGACAGAAACAAGCCAACTACGGAATTCAAATTTTCGTAGATTTTCTACGCTATGACATCTGTCAGTGTGAAGTAAACAAATGACTGTAGTTCGCCGGCTGCCGTCCCGTTTCTTAATGGTGAGAACGATTTCTAAGCGAACATCGTTTGCATAGTTTGGATTTAGGGAAGGTAATATTTTAGATCGGCGTTCCATTAGCAGAGTAAGTACATTTTTCAAGATTGGACTTGGTTAAAGTTAAGTGCTTGGATAAAATTATTTGTAGTATTCCAGTCTAACAGCTCCTCGTGTTAATGACAAAGTAAGACCTTCTGTGGGGAATCTTTTAATCCAGAATCTTTTAATGCCTAAAAGACGAAAAAAATAAGTAAACTTGAACATCATGAATAATAACAATTGTTAATGATACTTTTTCAGCGTAAGCGGTTATTTTCTCTATGGTTGCTGCATCATTAGCACAGTGAAAGTAGCTTAATGAGGAAAAGAGGAAATCTTAAAATAATTCCCGAAATCGCACCACATTTTGCTCAAAACTTCAACCAAATCAGCCTTTGCTACACTAACGATCTAAAATGCAAATATTATTGAATCAGCGGGTCCTAAAACATGCTGGCTGAGATGAAAATTGCTAATATCAACACACCAACAATGTGTCAACACTGAATTTCGCAGACTGGTTAGAGAAATGCGGAATATTAACATAGCTCCAGCTATATTTTATTTGCCTTTTGCCCGCAAAGCTTGTGACTTTTTAGCTAGAACGTCTTATTTTAATTTCTACAGTTTCAGATTTTCATCTAGCCTCTACGACTCTACATAATAAATCTACTTACTAGTGGATGGCATTTGTTTGGACGCAAATGCTGCGTATTTTTAATAATAAATGACCCCGTAAATATTTGAGCATTTTGCAACCCAAACGCCTGTTGGGACCGGCAGCTAATAAAACTTTCAAGGATTTTTCAAGATGTTTAGTAGAAGCATCACGCTGAGCATTTTAAGTAATGCAATTTAATAATTTGAGCATGTTGGGTACGCTACCTACCGGTAGTGGGCTGGAGCATTTGGACTGTCTATAGGCCATCGCGGCTAGTATACAAAAATGTTTTTCTTATTAGGTAGTGTAGCTAGAAGCTTTTAGGACATGGTATAAGTATTTAGTTTAGAGAATAAAGGCACATTCCACCAAAAAAAAAATTGAAAAAAATGTGAAATCGTAAAAAATATCGCTGTCACCAGGACCAGGCTTCGCCTTTTACTGCTGTGCCATATATACCATTATAGTAAATATTGCTATGCTATCATCAGCCATATTGTCACACAACATTAACCCAAATCTGGGTTTCGTTACCTTGCTTGTGTTTGATATAAAAAAGAAGTAGTTCTGTAGTGTTTTTTAACATCGATTCGCAAATTTCGAGAGTAGTGTTCATGAACGTCTGTTTCCTCCTATCCTATGTATTGCCTCTCGACACAGTTGACAATTCTGTCGGGATATTGCAACCATTCCGAACTACTTGTTTACTTTCCACTTTGTTAGCTTTGTTTTAGAAATGTTAGACGTCTAATACTGTGGACGATAGCCAACTATGAGAAGTATTTCTGCAGTGAAGCACTGTTGTGTCGTAATGATCGAGTACAAGCATTTTGGCAAGTACATGTTTTGAAGTTCAATTTCACTTGATTTTTGACATGTTTATTACGAACAATTAAACTCTTCAATAAATTTTGACTGGCCTGTTAGCTCAGTTGGTAGTAGCTCCGGGACAGCTCTGCCTTCTGAACTATAGGTTGTAGGTTCGATTCCTACCCAGGACAAACATTTGTGTGATTAACATCGATGTTTGTTCTGTGTCTGGTTGTTATATTGTATTCTATGTATGTATTTACAAACAAAAAAGTATCTAAGTATTGTATCAGTTATCTGGTTCCCATAGTACAAGCTATGCTTAGTTTGGGGCTAGATGGCGCTGTGTGAAATGTCCACACATATTTATTTATTTATTATTATTTAATTATTAACAATTATTTATACAAATATGATGATTAAAGCTTTCTAATGATGTAAACACATGTACATAATTTTCGTTTTAATATGCAGACGTAAAAAGATTAAGTTTCCAATCAACTGATTTGTGTTTCTTACTTATTAGAAAAATGTATGTTGCGTAAAGTTTTAAAAACAGAAGAACGAGATAACAATCTTCTTCTTCTTCTTCTCTTAAAGGCATGTGGTCAGCCTTGATGTGGATTTTTAGGCCGCACAATGGCTTCTGAATTGATAACAATGCACCATGATGTCAAAAAAATATTGTGTTGTGTTGTGTTGTTTTGTTTCATTACCCGAGACATCACAGTCGTTGAGCTAATATTTATCGTTTTGAAATACTATGCTTCTTCACTAAATAGCCTGATAAAATACAAAACCAAGGTAATCAAATATCTAGTTTTAGTTTACAAAATACATAAACGAAGTCAAGCGTTTTACCATTTTCATAATGTTAAAACAAACTAAATATCAGTGTTTTCATTATACTTCCAACAATTTTGTTCATTACACTTTCCGAGCTAAGCCTAATTACAAACATTTTAGCGACACGATATTTAGGTACTGAAATAAGTTCATTATGAACATAAACCCAGTTGATAATGAACCGCTTGTGTTTGACCCAGTTTTGGGTACGTGTATAAGTACTTATAATTTTATAAAGTTATGTGTGTGAGATGCGATAGTGGCCGAGTGGTATCGTGTGCGCTTCGCAATCTTACGGCACCGGGTTTGATCCTTGGCCCTGCACCAATGACTTTCTTATCTAGTAAGTTATTTGCAGTTTTTGATGCCATCGCTCCGTGCCTCGGAGAGCTCTAAACATCCCTGTTACTGGTCCCTTATGGGTTGCGAGGTCAGATGGCAGTGTTATTCTGGTAGCTCGCCGCTACAGATTAGATTAGGAGCCGATCTCAATAACAAATGGGAAAAGGCAAAGAGGGTGATGATGATATAACACGAGTGTAGCTCAGTGGCGGTTCGTGCGTTTTTCAAACCGACGCACCTATGTTCAAATTCAGTTTAACCCTACAGCAATCACTTCCATGTTATGTGCGGAACTGCGGAATTTGCGCTCGCTCTTACAACAGTGAAGGTAAACATCGTAAGGAACTCGATGTGATCAAGAATCACAAAATTCCAGGACATGAGTCATCCACCAACCCGTACTTGGTCAGCTTGATGGATCGTGGCCTATACTCTCTTTATATGAGAGAGCAGTAGGTACGTATTCGGTCTATGATGACGATAATACGAATTTTTAGAAAATTCAATGTTTGTCCCTGCATTTAACTTAGGTACTTAATTAATTGCATGGAACAAGGAGGAAAGGAATTCTAATACACCAAGAAATAAGCGTAGATCAAAAATATGCCTAAAACTAGATGGCGTTGCAAAATGAGCAAGTTATAAGTTGAGCGTAGATCAAAAATATGACAAAAAACCGTTTTAAACCTAGCCCGCCGTAGCTACCCGTATAGCCCACTCATTTCGCAGTGCCATCCAGGTTTAAAATGGTTTTTTGGCATATTTCTGATCGGCGCTCAATAGTAGATGGCATTGCAAAATGAGCGGGCTACGCCATCTAGTTTTAAGCATATTTTTGATCTACGCTGTTTTCTTGGTGTATTGGCATTCCTATCCTCCTTGTTCCTTGTTAACTGTATGTCTATACTTTTGAAAGTTTAGTTGAATGCAAATGCCTGATATAAGATAGTTAATTGTTACTCCACTCCGTTGATTATCTTATACATCCAATGTTAAAATTTAGAATAATTATATTTTATTAAACAGGTAATAAGGATTTCCTAAAAGTTTGTAAATATACTTTCCAAAAAAGAAAAGCTTCAAAAATATTAAATCAGGCCTGGGGCTTTTCAAATACACCCAATTTAATGATTTTGGAAAATTTAATTTTATTATGCAATAGTTTTTGTATCCCAAATTGTTTTGTAAGCAAAGTATTATAATAGCAGTGTTTACCAAGTATATTTTTTATATTACAACTAGCTTTTAAACTTCTTCTATCTAAAATTTTGTTGGATCCGTTTAATCAATTCCAATCTCTCACTAATAAGCCAAAATATAACACGACCTCATTGTTTTGAAATTCTATTTCAAGCTTGTTATTCCCGATAATATACTTGCTAGTAAATACTAACCTAGAATTCAGTTATCCATCACAGCCGAGAACAATAGCTCTAAACCCCGGCTGGATTCGAAAATCTATATCTATTCGGGCTTTATAACACCGTACATAAATTCAGCAGTAGCACACTTTAATACAAAAAGTTTTGCTTTTAAACAACATACCGGGTAGATATTATATAATTTATGGAACATGCTATGTGCATGGTGTTATGATTATGTGTTATAATAATTAATTCTATTACTTCTTATAGGCAATGAAGATTTAATCTACTTCACGGATACGGTTTAGACTCCAACCTTGGGGTCTTCAAATCGGGAGTGAACAGGTATCTTCTAGTCAAGCGTGTTACATCTTAGACCGCGCTTCACTTCCCATCAGGTGACATAGTGGTCAAATTCAAGCCTAGCAATCAATAAAAAAAATTAATGAACTCTCATTCATCAATTCAGTGGAACTGGACGTGTTAGCAGGAAATGCCACCAATGAGTTATTTTTTTTCAATTAAAAGATGGTCAAAACACACGCAATAAGTATTTGACTCATCAATCATCAATAAATTGGGAGAAGAAATCTTAAAGTACCTTTAAACCGTTTTTTAGTGTATAGATAGTTCAAGATTTCTTTAGATTGTTATTTAATTTAGCAGATAGATTATTCTTTGTTTATGTAGTTAATTTTATAACTAAGCTACCGTGATTTAAAAATTACGTCGTGACCAAATCTATTTAACTTTTACAACAAACTTGAGGGGTTTGTCGAGTCAATGGCTAGACGTGCAAAGTTGAGATATTTATACTGGGGCTAAGATCCGGGAGAGCATTAAAACTTGGCACTATAGAATTGGGCTTATGCAAGTATATAGTGAAAAGTGCGCTCACGGTTGATAAATACATTTGAACAGAGCTTTCTGTTTATATCCACAAATTGAGTTTATGCAATGGATTTTGGTTGAATAAGGAATAACTTTAAGTTCTTTTCAGAGAAATTTCCAAGCTTTGGAGTTGAAGCTGTTATGAGATTATTCTGAGAAAATTATTGTACAGCGTTAGTTTTTTTTATGTGATTGAATGACGTGACGAGCTAGTCGTTCACCTGATATTAAGTGACACGGCCACCCATAACAGTTGCAGTGTCACCCGGAATTTTAAAACAATAAAGTTTCGCGTGACACTGCACTGCGCACGTCATCCTGAGACATCACCCAATCTAGTAATCAGATTACTAGACTGAGTGATCCAATGCCCTTCAAACCGGAACACAGTAGTGCTTGCACACTACATTGTAGTAAAGGTAAAATAAAAATTATTTCGTATGGCACACATTTTTGAAAATACAAAATTCGTGAATTACAAATATTTAAAGCTACTTCACAAAATGATCAATTTGGGAAAGTGTTTTTTATTTTTTATGTGTGTGTTATAGTCTCTGTCGATTAAAGATTGGTTTAGGTGTTTGCTGTATTCTGCAGAGTACATTTTCGGTACATTGCCTTGTATGAATTTGATAAAGATCTGATGATAGAGTAAAAACTGGAACTCTCTAAAGAATAACTGCAAACGCTTCGGGCAGGAACCAGTTCATAATTACTAAAGGAAAGACTAGATTTAAGTTTGCTAAAATCATTAACTTTAGCCAGACTACGACGTGTACTAATTACAATACAATTAAAAAGCAATTTAATACCATAAACCCAGAACAAATTTGTTGCCAGCTAATGAATGAAGAACTAATTAGACTCATGTAAGAGTATAAGAGATGCCGTATTAATTACCGAATGCTACTTCAGCCTGTGACAGATACTTGCCCTGCTTCTTTGATAAGATACTAATAAAGGGAATATTACAAGCAGAAGATAATTACAATTGTCAGCTCTTAATTACCATAGTAAATGAGAAAAGAAAGAATAACAAATATAATTTATTTAATAGTTTAGTTTCGAAGTCTTGTTTAGTTTAGTAGATCTTTCTTAATAATGTGTGGTCTTTTTAAGTCGTAAGACGAAGACCTCGATAATAGTTAAAATATTTGGAACCTATTTTAATAAAAGCTTGCAGATATTTCGTCCCCTTAAAACATTATCCACATCCCCGCTGTTAGTAGTATGATCCAACAAAAATATACGAGAGCTTTTTAATATTGTTTTTTTATTTTAATTTGCTTACAAAATTACTGCTCATCAGTATCAATATTCATGTCTTAATTGATATGAACTGCCTCATTTATTGCTATAATTATTGGAGGTTCCACAAAACTCCAATATACATGAAAAACGATAATTATTATACCCTAGTTTACCATAAAGCAAATTTAATGAGGTCTCTCATTCAATTTTGATCTTTATTAGAGTTTAATGGTAGCACATCTGTTAGAGGCAAAGTTCTTTCAATTATGGTAATGGAATTTGGAAATGATGAGGATATAATGACCAGTTTCAAATAATATATAGCTGAGGCTTCAGGCAAAGAAATACTTAATATATCAGAATTTAACATTTTGCATTGCCCAAATATCAACAAAGATTTATATTAGATCCTGTAAGCGTAAATTATGTTGGAAGCTTCGAAGAATTTAAACAAAAAGAGGAAGAACATACTTTAGCAATATAAGGAACCCTCAGACAGCCTTTAAATTTTGAAGCTAAGGCTGATGATGTTACGTACAGACTGATGTAGATTATAATTTAACTTAAGCTTACGCGGCTAGTCAAACACAAGCTAATTAGCTTGAGTGAACTCAGTCAGCGAGCAGTCAGCCACCTAGCCGCTCTTATTTGTGATTAGTATGTAATATCTTTCTAACAAAGGGGCTCTATATTATCTCTGTGATCTTTTAATGTACTTAGTTACAGAGCTGGATGTTCGCCGGCTACAACATGACGTCCATAATATATTATGTATATGAAAGGGAATAAGAAAGGAAGAGATATGTTTTACTTACAAGCATGTCATTGATGTAGAAAGTGATGTCTGCAGCCGGCCGACTGGGCCCTGAACTGCAGTTGGCCTTCAGGACATCACCTGTGGTGTAGTAATGCTGCTCCGTTAGCAGCATCGGTGATGACGGGGGAAGTTCTAGAAGACACAGCACGTATTAGAATTATTTTTGTGCATTGAAGTAATTACTATTGAGCTCTAGTCATTAAAGAAAGATTTGCAATGAAAAGTGAACTCAACGATGGTAACATGAATTATCCGGTTGAACATGTAAAAAGTTATGTACCTACCTACATAATGTTGAAGAAGCGACAAAGATAGGTAAAGATTAAAGTGAAGGATCTTTCTACCCGCCTTTTGTATGCTTTAGGTATAGCAATGAGTAGACGAATCTGAAATCGGTCACCGTAGCCTATGGACAACTAGAATCGTCTCAGATGGAATTTTGTAATAAAATGAGGATATCCGGAAACACATTGATTAATTGACCAAGATTCACTCAAAATAGGAACTTGCTAGAAAGAAGAGGCTCTGCCCCGCAAGGATAACAAACTAATAACAATAATACGAATTAATGCACAAAAATAGTGTCTACCAAGTAAGGTGGAGTGGTTAAATTTGCTTAAATTCTATACCGTATCGTTGACGCAATAAGCTATTGAGGTATTTGAAGCGTATTAGCATTGATTACCACTATTAATTGCTATTCCACTCCACATTTGAATATTCAGTACCTACAGACTGTGGCATCAAATTCTCTAGAGTGGAAATCTAATGCTTTTGAAACCTCACTAATTAAATAAGCTGTAGTTTATCACCAGTATCATATTCGTTGATAATGCTGTCATTGTCCTCAAGGTATTTGCGGAGAAAATGATGTGACAACATTTTTTAGTTCATTCTGATTTGGCAAATTTTACCGTTGTATAATTATTATTGTACGGTCTTATTTTAAATTAAACTAATATATTTTATCTCTAATTACCAATAACTTCCATGGTGTTAGAAACGATAGACGTAGCAAAGGACGGAGCGTCCGCTGTGACTTCGCAGCTGAAATTCCCTGATAGGCCGAAGCTCACCCTGGTTAGCACCACTTGGCTCTGATTTGATCTTGCTAGCTGTTAACAAAAGAATATGAGTAAATGATGAGTATTATAAACAAATGACGGTGAACATTCAACTAATTTTTATGAATTGATCCAAAAAGCTCTACCAAAAAAGTTAATACTTTTCTCAAAAATCCTATGATTTTTTTAAGATTCCTGACTCCAATATAATAATTATGGAATAGATCTATAGTGAGCTTATTAACCAACAAACCTAAGAAGCTAATCTATTCTTTGTTATTATTATAGGCATATAATATTTGAGGGTTACATAAATCCCTCGACACAAAATATGTGCGTCTCAATCTGAAATTTCTTAGTGTGGGAGTACTTAGTTTTGTATTGTATCATCCCACGCAGGCTTTACTTTATGTGTAGCTTTTATAAAAGCCTGAAAACATATCAAAAGCAAATAACTCTCAAACACAAAGACCTATCCTTCTCAAAAAGCCCACCAAATACACAGCAACAGTAGGCAAATTTCATCAAAATACAAATTATCATACATTTTCCTCAAGGCTTACACAAGATAATACCAAAAAGGAAATATAATATAACGGTGACGACACAAAAACGTAAAAAGACGAGCCTACTCAGAAAACAATCAGGACACATTTCTATCGGGATAACATGCAATTGGCACATGCTTTATATTCTGTCCCTAACAGTAGTGTGTACATTTTTTCCTAAGAAGAAGCAATCCTTCTACGTCGGTAAGGCAGCAGATGTTCATATATTCAATCCTTTATCGTGGACTACCATCTTACACACTTTCCGGCAGTAGAGCAACTTCAAACACTACCGTCCCGAGCTTTACTTTTTCATCATTTGCAATTGTCGTAAACTATGCCACAGCTAGTTTTACTATTTATACCATTTTAAGTTTCTGTGTTTTTTTTTTTAAATCAATTAGGCTTAGGTTTGACCACATTTCGCCTGATTGTAAGTGAAAATTGGTCCTTCCTTCATCAATATTCCTTTTTTTCTTCGAATCCCATTGGTTGCTACAACTTTTAAGCACTATAATGTATTTGTATGTTCCTTTTGTACAATTATATGTTGTATAGTTGTGATGCCTGAACCAATTTGGAGGAAACTTGTACACAGATTGCTTACACGACAGATTCCCGCATTGCGTGAAAACCCCGAAGGAATTCTACAGTTGGAATTTATAAAGAGGTTATTATTGACCGAGCGAACAAAGTGAGCGAAAATCTCTGCTTCAACTCACGAAATTCGCTTTCTTCTGTCCGGATGTATTTACTCGCGTACAGGTCGCACTTTTCAATGAATCGTGACGAAACTTGATATACAGGTTCTACGAGTTCAGAGAATTTCTTTATCGTCGACGATTGCTGAGGTAGGTGCCAAAAAGTAGCGAAGTTTGCAGCGACACCGTTTACCAGCCTATTTTAATAATATTTGACAGACACATTGCGTACTCAGTTTTAAACAAGTGTTTTAAATATGAGCAGTAATGGCCAAGAGGTTATAGATAGATAAGGCCGTGAAGTCTGAGTTTGAGATGCATGAAGTGCATCATGCCATGAGATTGCAAAAAAGTTTGTGTCCGCGAGGTCTACCGTTCGCAGGACTACTAGAATAGAATTTGACAGCACGCCAAAATGACAGCAGTTTCTCTAACTTGATACATCCATCTACTATTCCTTACTGTTTTTAAAAACGTATGGTGCTTTACCAAGGGATCGCAGATAACAGCGAGTTTTGTATCTCTTTTACTCTCGGGTACAGAGCGGGCAGTTTTTTCATAACTCAATCTATATGAAGGATTGGATGTACTTATAACACACACAGTGAGTGAGTGCGGATGAAAACTAAATTTATCGATGTTGTAGTAAACGACGTTAAAAATGATCACTGTTAATACCAATCACTTTTTTTGTTATTATTAATGGTCTATTATAGCATTGAATACGAGTATAAAAAAAATAACTACAAATTATTTTAGCACCAGGTAGAAATTTGGCGCAGCGAGCTATGGAGAGAGCAGATAATGAGGAGATCCGCACGAGAACTAAAGTGACTGATATAGCTCTTAGAATTTAGCAAGTTAAAATGGCAATAGCCAGCTCACATCGCTCGTAGAACTGACAACCGATGGGGAAGAAAGTTTCTCGAGTGGCAACCACGAACCCGAAGACGCAGCGTCGAAGGCCGGCACCCCACTAGGTGGATTGACAATCTGCTGAAAACCGTGGGGAGCCGATGGATGCAGGAGGCGAAAAGCCACTTAAAATGGCGCGCTCTGGGGGAGGCCTATGTTCAGCATTGGACGTCTTCAGGCTGTTGATGATGATGATGAGGATGATGATGATGATGATGATGATGATATTTTCTATGATCCAAATAAATTTC
Organism: Ennomos quercinarius; assembly: GCA_910589525.2. Classification (NCBI taxonomy): domain Eukaryota; kingdom Metazoa; phylum Arthropoda; class Insecta; order Lepidoptera; family Geometridae; genus Ennomos; species Ennomos quercinarius. Next base: position 2,315,228 of record OU342496.1, read on the forward strand.
ATGTTTACATGTTCATTTTATAAATTAGATTTAGGCTCAAAACCATTAACTTAATAATTAAATTAAAAACAAAATTTAAAACATTTCCTATCTGAAATGAAACAAGCAAATGCTAATTATTTATTACAGTGATAAAATCAGCAATTAGGCCAAAACAATTTATCAATTAGAACAAAATTAAACGTAAACGAATCGTAAATAAGGTCCGCTATTGCTGAATAGAAGTGGAATTAATCAGGTTTTATAAGGTTTACTTCTGGCTGTGGGTGCTGCGGGAGCCGGCTAAAGGAATGACTAGTGAATGGGCAGCAGCATCCTCCTCGGTACATTATAATCTTCTGCGATCACCAAGACGTCTGCCAAGCGTCGTGATTATGGGAACCTTTCCCTCTATGATAAGCGTCTAAATGACGTTTTATGGTAGGGGTCTGTGTTGACTAGTGAATTTCTTCCGGCTGTTGATGATTAACGTTCATTTATTTGCATTATAAGCAATAATGTACCTATAGGATAGAGATGTACTACAGTTTTCTTGCAAGATGAGATCCATAATGAGGAGATCTGCAATAGTACTAAAGTCACCGATATAGCTTTTAGAATTAGCAAGTTGGAGTGGCAGTGGACAGGCCACATTGCTCGTTGAACTGACAACTGATGGGGAAGAAAGGTTCTCAAGTGGTGACCACGAACCGGAAGACACAGCGTAGGCCCCCCACTAGGTGGACCGACGACATGCCAGGCGATCATGTAATTTGATTGCAACCAATAGAAACACAAAAGTATACGGATTTGTTTCAATACGCAGCTTATGTGCATAGTTACTGTGGAAGTTTTCAAGTTCGGAATGAAATATCTCCTGTTGCATTGCTATCAAAGTTCCGTGGTCACTCCGCTAGTCAGAACCGCGAGAAGCTGATGGATGCAGGAGGCAAGCAGCCGCTCAAGATGGCGTTCTATGGGGCCTATGTTCAGCAGTGGACGTCTTCAGGCTGGTGATGATGATGATGATGATGAGCAACAGTGTTTTAGCCGGATTAGTAACAAAAGTAGAATGAATTTTAAACGGTGGTATCTCTTCTATAACCTGTATCAACGGTATATCCTCAAGCCTAAAAGATCCTTTGGAACTTCATTACAATTTATTATGTAGTGTGTGTGTGTGCGTATTGAATTGAATAGCATTGCATTGTATTGTATTGTATTGTATGTCTTATAGTTATAATAAGAGTTTTCCCGCGGGAACTCTCAATTTCAAGTATCTTATGTTGATCTCAGGAATATTACCACCTGTGTAAAAAAATTCACCCAAATCGAAACAGCTGTTTCGGGCGTTTCACTTTTATATATTACCTAAGTATAGGGAGGTAGGGATAGGGGTCCGATCAAACTGGGTGCCCAATATCCCACTACCTCTAAAAGCGTTTCCCTTTTGGAATAATTAAATTCCTAGTTGTCGGGCTCCTTAATTTAAAGGTCTGGTACAAGTTACGGGTGAATAAATATTAGGTTCTGTTAATTAAGGAACGTAACGTCGCGGCGTCTAGGTAGGATATATTTAAGTTTAAGCTTTTGTTGTATTTGAATGATTACTGCCTGTCACGGCGTGAGGGATGCTCGGTGCGGGTTTGAACGGGCTATGTGTATTGTATGTTATGCAAAAATCAATGGCGTGCGTGGAAATCACAGAGCATGAACAAAAAAACTTCGACTCTATGTTCGAAGCGTTATTCTTTTAATGCTCTGTGGTGGAGATACTATTGTATAGACCGTTCACCGTAAGATGTCCTTTAACGTACTTATATTATTTAAAAATATGCAAGTAAAACAAAGTATTCTGTGGTGTGTACATGCAAGTTTAGATAATGCTTACATATTAGATTACATAATGCTTACATAGTACCTAATTTACATTAACGATAGTACTTGCATATTTTTAAATAATGTATGTACATAAGGGGACATATTACGGTGAACGGTATGTACAGGTACCTGGCAGTCACAGGGCATTAAAAAAGATGCCGCTTCGCACCTAAGCCTATTTCTTTTCTTGCTCTGTGCTGGCAGTATATTAATATACATCGAGTCAAAGAATAATCGGCTAGTGATGTCGAAGTCAGAACTCCTTCTATTATCCTATGGTACTCATAAGAAACAAAACGCTATCACTGATAAAAATATCTTTTTAAATAGATAAAATGACGAACTACTTTTGATGTAATTGAAGTGATGGATACTTTTCTGTACTGCTGCGGTGGCGTGCACTCGTGGCTCCGCGCCTCTCGCCAGCTGTTTACGCCGGAATAAAAAATCGTGATTAAATGCAATATTGCCGAATTAAAATATAAAATCGACAAATAATAATTTGATTTCTGAAAAATATATTTTAGGCTTTAATTTAAAAATAGAAAGCTGCTTCATCTAAGCATCGCACACTTAACCTCGTGTTGATGATTCAACGGCGCGGCAGCGCCATCAGTTACGCGTAGGTACTGTAACCCCCCCAAAGAAAAATTGGTGTTAACGTTTAAAGATATTTTTGCGTTTATTTTTATTTAATCGAGCTGATATTTGATTTTCATATTTTATCTATTAGAACCTAACCTAGAGTGAACCTAATAAACCTAGAGAGATACGAATAGAACCTAGTCGCTCACGGCTACCTAAGTAAAATGTTAAACGTAAGAGAAGTGTTGTAAGTCCTAAGATTGATATTGGTTATGGCCAAGTGGATCGTCTATTTGTGTGGTAGGACCGTACGTTGTGATTTGTAGAATCCCTAGTTCTTTTAAGGTAGTGAGACAATGCCTAATGCTACCTAATAAACCGCAATAATCTATCTATATGCCAACTTATCAATTACTTATAATTATGTTTTATATTGCCTATATAATATCCTTTAGATTATATTAATTTTATAATAACGTAATTAATGTAGATGCTTAATAGTTATTGAAACGCGCATAATCCTATTAAAATTACAACCCTTTTATATTCGTGATTTTTATGTAGAGTAAATACCGTGAAGTAATTATACATGTACATTTACATAGTTCTAGAGTTTGGTTGGTAGAGTTTAGGTAGGTATTATAAAAGTATAACATTAACTATTCTTATAGTCTTGACGTAGCTATGGTAGAGTTTATATCGATGTCTTTTCTAACAGTCTAGAATTACGTTGAACCTAAGTAAGACCTAAGTTATTATCTTATCACATTCACCCCATACTTTCTGAGTTTACGTTAATTACACGATATCTTGTTTAGCACGTATCAGTAGAATCACTGCAATTGTCATTTTCTGCGGTGATCCTATTTGGGAGCCCCATCCCCGCCCCCAAAAATGAGATTTCGTCTCCAGACTTGGTTATCTCCCTTCAGATAGTGCTTAAATAGTGATACTTCAGCGCACTAGGGGAATTGGTCTATTAATTTAACGTTTTTGGTACGTTTGTATGTCTAGTTGTTGTGGTTAGTACTTATTATGTCTGTCTGTCAAATTTAGTCTTCAAATATATACTAGAGAGTAAGAGGACATTGTCTTTTGGCAAATCCTAACACTGGCATACATCAAATCATTCAAGGGAACTCTATTTGTTAACAAGCAAAGATTCATACTCATCCATCGCCAATTTCATTGTGGATCTCTCAGGTAAGTACTAACTTCGTTACAAGAGAGATCCTAATCCCATCTCGGGCTCCTCCTCCCCATCCTATTCCTATAGTTCTATTAAATTTGTCCTAGCAATTTTCTAATATTAACGACGATCCTAAATTCAAAAACAATAATACCGTTAAAATAGAATTTGATAAGAATTATTTTACCGTGAGCTTTTATTCGAGCTAATAATATTAATAGTTTATTTTGACTATTAAATCGAGCCTACCTATATTATCCAACCTTTGGTATTATTTTACCTAGATTATATTTAGCATGAGATTAATTATTAGTCGACGATTTGGTAGAAAACCCATAATATCTACGTATTAAATTATCGAGGCTATAATATAATTCTTAATTTTTATATAAATAATCAAGCCATTCCCAGCTAGATTATAAGACCTTCAGGATATTCACACTGAATTTTGGTCTAGTTATTTCCTTATGAAATAACATGACTTTATTAGTCGGTAATATTTGTTTGCAACTCTAATCTATCCAGCATAGAGTAGCGAACATAAATTAGTCTTATTGGAGATTTTACAGAACTCAAAATAATGTTAAATCAAATCGATTTGGTCAAGCTAGATCTTTAGGTTGTCTCCGAGTTCAGATCTAGAAATAAGTGGCATAAAATCTTTTGATAAAATCCATCATAAAACACTATCGACGAAGAAGCTCTCTAATCCATCTGGCATAGAGAAACCTCCGGGCACGACTACGCTTGGCCCAAGTGCATACAGACCTTATCAAAATAATTAAGTAAATAGAATGATATAATTATAAGTAGTACACTCTCTATAAATATGGAGCATATCAATTTATTAAAACAAAGATCTTTTCCAAGTTCCAACTTTAAGATTCGATAACACAGGTCCAAATCTATTTGATGTAAATATTCAATTAAATAGAGTATTAATTTATTTATGGATTTCAAAGTTAAATGATTTTAAAGAATATTTTATTTTATTAGACCATACTTAGTCCTTCAATCTCATTAGCTTGTATTTAACATCTGACGTACGCGCATTATAGGTACATAAGTATAGAGTATTTTGAACATTACGACTCCGTTTAAATAAATTTATTATAACTATACGTAAGATAAATCCGTATTTGAGATTGGTCCTAAAATTTTATATTTCATTGGTTACATACTTATTTAATAATGGTTTACTTTTACTAGAATTTCATTGAACGAAACTTGTGTTTTATTAAATTGAATTATATATCTTTTTAGGTAATGAATTATGATTTATTTAGTTTGGTATTACTTCATTTATGAAAGGAATTAAATATTTTAATATTATTTGATTTAATTGTTAGCTTTTACTAGAATTTTATTTGATAATAATTTGGTTTTATTTAACCCAATTAGTTGATATTTTATTTTAAATCGACGAAATTTATATTTATTTTTATTAACCCCAATGTGTGTTCCTCGACTTATTGCTAAACCCAACCTAATATAGTGAGTGCCCCAACAAGCTAGAGATTGCTTGAATCTCACATTTAACTTTAAACGTGTGTGTCGGTCTCGAGTGTGCAATGAGACCTATCTAAGCTAGCCTATAAGAAAGCGAGCTGGCGAGGCTCTAAAAAGCTAAACCTAATTTCTACGCACCCCCTAAGGATACTCCTACCCGGACCGTGGTCCATGGATGGGAGAGCATCCGCCCCTGTATAAATGTGAATATATAAATATATAAATAAGACAACCCAGATAATTTTATCTATCAGACCAAGAGGCGTGCAAACACATGGGTCCACTTCGACGGTCCCCCTCCCAGTCCAGATAGATAATATAACCCAGATTGGAGACGATCGATCCTTTGCGGAGGAATAATCGATCTGCTGCGTCTCAAGAACAATGCAGCCTAACTCTAACACTAACCATGGAGGACATGTAATGCCAAGTTAGCACCGTCAGGCCCAGCATCACACCGCATACTCATGCGTTATAATTTTTCCGTGCTTGGTCAATACGAAATATTTACCCCCCAAACAAATTCTAATACTACACACTTCAATAAAATCACAAGGTATTAGCCAAGCCAAGAAAAACTTTTGAGAGGAAAACTAGCTCACTAAAACGCGCCTATTCACAAAGAATTTAAATTAAACGCGAATTTAATATTTGATTTCTCATTACTGGTCCATCATTAATGAATTTAACAAAACCCCAATTGAAATTAAAATCACTGTAATGTACTATAACCGCATAAAAGGACTCGCGTAAATGAAATTTATCTAAAATGAATTTAACAAAACCCCAATTGAAATTAAAATCACTGTAATGTACTATAACCGCATAAAAGGACTCGCGTAAATGAAATTTATCTAAAATGAACCAGCACCAAGAAACCGTAACAAAATACGAAAATAAAATGACAAATATTCTAAAATTAATACCCGAGGAACCCAAAATTCAACACAAAATCCCAAGATCTAATTCCCCTTCTGAGCCGACGCAAGCGCTTATAAAGGACCATCGACGCGCATTTCTTCCTGCTACCCTATTCGCTAACTGATTTATTCCTTTGTCATAGTAAACCGATTATAACTTTACTTAAGATTTACTAGGCGCATATAAATTGTTATTGTGACACGGAAAACTCAATTGACGCGATCATCGTTCTATATCTGCCGGTGCTACTATAAGTTACTATATTAAATCTAATTATTAAATGCGTTAATTCACTGTTTAGATGGCATTAGCTTAAGGACTAATCTGTGTTATTTTGGTACATATTCTAGAGATTTAATTATAGATTTTCTTTAGGTTATTGTTTCGTTAATATGCTTGTGGTGTACAACCAGTAAAGTTTATTTATTATAGTTCATATTTTAATTATTTATTCATTAAATGTGTCGATTACCATACGGTAGATTCTCAGAGCTTCAGTAATAACATAATTTATTATATACGTTATTATTGGCTATCCTATTTATTCATTTTTAGTGTTTAATAGAAGTTATTTATAGATTGGATATGAATTTATCAGATAATCATTTTAGTTTTCTAGAGTCCTAAGACCTTGAACCTTTCATTAGTAGTCCTAAGACCTTGAGCCTTTTATAAGTAGATGATTTTATTTAAATATTTTTGTATTCCCATTTATAATCAAGCCTTCACTATATTTGTGACATGACGGGACCCTTTGGACCGTTACACCAACCCCCAAATTTTACGCAGGTGTTTAATTGTTGAACCGAAGTAAAATTTTCTAATCTAATAATCAAACAAATCTCACAAATATAGTTTATCTAATGTAATTTACAATTCCCTCTTAATTGTGCCCAATAAGCAACTTTATAATTTGTTATCGTTTGACTTCAAACATGTGTGATTCTCGCTGTAAGTGATCCTATATGTATAGTGGATTTAGACCAGAACAGAAGTTAACCATAAAAGTAGTCAGCATCCTGAGCTTATATTGTTTGAATTATATAACCGATTGACATTGATAACTAGGATTACTAGATTCTACTGAGACCTGGTTGTGAGGCAGGCAGCCCTAGTAGCATTTAAGCAAAAATCCCGTCAGAATTCAACCTTTCAATTCCTAAGGAACCAATGCGAAAACCCTGCAAAATCTAGTATAGCTAAAAGTAGCAACCGTGTATCAATTGAAACAACCACCCAGAATAATCGTAATTTCATAGTTAATTCCTCCTCCGGAGTATGTGTAGTTGCCGAGTTTCAGTCTTAGCTTCTTGTGTAGTTGGGCTCCTTATAAGTGCATTAACCTGCGAGCTGATGCTATTGCTTTAATCCTAACTCCAAAGCTCTTTCTTATAAGAAACTGATTGTTAAGTGTTAGATGTTCGAATTCAACCGACAACAAACCCCTTAAACCTTAGGCTCTGCTAAACCACCAAGACCCTTGCTAACTGTTACTATGTCAATCACCGGGGCCAACCTTCCACATCAACCAATTTCCCCTATACGTTCAAAAACCTTTCTTTAGCAAAACATTAACATTCCAACCCTTAACATGACTTCGATCAGACTTCGAGTATACTATCTCAACGGTCTAGCAATTCCCAATATAGGTAAAAGGCTTTTAAATAATATTGCTTTTAATAAATATTCCGCTACCACATTAAAATAAAATAAGTATCCCATTTTTTAAAGATTAATTCCTACATTAATTTGATAAACACCATCTCATCGGTTCAATAATTAATGTTTCAACTGCTTTTAAATATTAATGCCAAAGTTAACTCGTATTTTCCTTTTTAATTATATTTGAATTTATTTAATTTAGTCCAAATCAACTAAAACTTTACAACATTTAGAATTTAGATTATACCCCTTTTAAATAGATGAAACCATGTGCTCAAAATTGATTTACACAGCTTATCTTATTTTTATCTTTTATTTTTCCTAGAATATATATATATATATATAGTTTTGTAATTTATTTAAACCATAAGCTCGCAATTGATTCACCTAAAACTTTTTGTTTAAATTTGAATTACGTGCTTATTTTTTTTTTTTTTTTTTATTTAAAATTGACATATGCACTTAGAGTACCATTCTAATATGTAACTAAAAAGTTAAAATTATTTCAATGTCGTAGAACCCATGCTAGTCTACGTAATTAAGTTGCAGTAAAGCTATCGTCCGATATGCATTTTAGAATACCATACAACGCCCCGACAAACTACCTGAACCTGATATTTTTCTTGCGTCACCATTTCTAATGGAGTGCCCACATTATACCAATTAACAATTTTATAAAACTTGTATTTCTTTAAATTTTTATTAATTATTGCTAATATATGTTTTTTTTTTTTTTTTTTTTTTTTTTGAAAAGCCGCCGCGCTCCCCTCCATCTGTAAATAATCAGTATTCTACTTTATTTTGTAAATATAATGAGCGTCTTATTAGTATTATTACTCTTATTATTATTAACCACTTTTGAACCCTCATATTCACAGATGGGCTTTTCCCTTACCACCATGGATGAAATTAACGCTCAAACTCTTCCTTTATATTGCAGCGTTAATTCATCAATTTTAATTAAATAGTATGTACAATTAATTTTTCTCATAACTTAGACAACGTTATTAACTCTATTTGTTATTAACATACATAAGGACATTATAAATGAACCAAAAAAACATTTCTATTTAGAAAGGCCGCCTCCTCCCCTCTTTCCCGAATCGTTGCTGATTAAATTAACGTCCCCCTTTTAGTGAACTTTTGTTGAACACTCTTTTATATTCCTTCTAGTTACAACAAATAATCACTTTTATATTTCATAATAGAACATTCTAATCAAAGCGATTGCATCATTTAGGAAAGAAATTTAATTATTTAGCTTCATTTTATATCTTGTAATTTTAACAGTAATTTTTAGTTTACATGTATCCAATTATAATACGGATATCATAGCCCAATATAATGAAACACTCATTTGTATTGTTTTACTATATAAGACTTAACAATGCCTACAGGTATACGGTATGTCTCTAGCTTCTGACTATGTATGTAGTACGTACCTATTATTTGTACAAAAGCATAAACTTTAATGCAGCCTATATTATATATCTATGATACATCAATCACATTTATCTTCAGTTCATGTATAGACTGGTAAGGATATACCATTACCAAGGACTATTCACCAAAGAAACGTCTAGTACAAATAAAATAAAAGTTACCTATCATTAATTTTTGTAAGTTAATAGTTTTTATAAATATTTTAAGTGCATAATAGGCAATATTTAAGAATTACTTATGGATTCATTAAGTATGCATAATATTTATTGTATTAGATGGATGTGGTAACATAAGATATGTGAGTGTTTCTCTGCAATGGTAATTATGTATACCTATGTATTATGGGCGGCTGTCCGGTTAATCGCGATATATTATTTAAATTATATTAACAGAAAGTTCGTACACAGGTAGATACTAAACTTATAATTACAGAAAACAACCTCAGCCAAGTTATCGCGGTTGAGTGGACAGCGGTCGGCGGTTGACAAGCTACTTACCTACCGGACAGTTTGTGTTGTACCGAGCGTGAATTATGTACGGATGGTTATTTTTATTATAATATATGCGTCAATAGTTCTGGTACTGCGTTATATAGGGTACCCAAGATACAGGCTGTTGCCTAGTTTGGGACCCGCTGGATTTTTATTCCATATGGTATAACAATAAAGCTAACCTAATATTTTTGTAATAATGATAAACACTTATATTTTTTTCTGGGAATAAATTATTCTTATTCTCATTTTGTATTAGTAATCATCATCATTATCTTTGCCCTTTCCCATTCGTTATTAGTAAAGATTACTCATTATTTTCTAGAATTTCTGAATCACCCATACTCCTTCTCATACTACGTTACTTACGTACCTATAGGTAAAGATAATATCATGATGAAAGTGCCTATCTATCTCTAACTTGGATCCCACCATGATCGGTTCAGCAACCCATAACCCGAGTTTTACCAAGTACACAATAATAGTGAATCCAAATAGTCATAATGCACCTAATAATAACTAAACATATTTTCATCTAAAACTAGCTTAATCTAAAATTGACTAAAGCAAGCGTAAGTTTCTGGATAGACCATACGTATTTGTTTTCTGCCTTCTGCCTAATTAATCATAACCTTTTTTAACGCTTAGTCTATACGTACAGGTTATCTACCTCCTAGATCTTACACTCAAATTCTCAAATTAAACGTACTAAACTTATGGAATAAAACCCAAAATTATTTACACTAACTATTTGAAGTTAACCGTTACGCTTATCAAACCTAAATAAACCAGGTTTTTCTTTTTTTTTTTTTTTAAGAACTTAAATGTTCATTTGGACAATAATAAATTGTATCTAAATTTTGTGTCTATTATTAATCCTTTTATTCGTTTTATTTATATTTATTTGAAGTTCTAGACATGCCTTATACTGGGCGCAACTGAACTCATCAGTATGTCCTGAAACTAGGTCATTATATATCTAGGTCACTCATGACACCGGTCACGTGTGAACCAAAGTTTTTTTTTTCGAGCAGGAATCGAATCCACAACCTACAGGTCAGCGGGAAGGGCCACCATCAACCGAGCTATCAGGCCGGTCGAAGTCTAATATTATACAGTAAGTAGTAAAGTATCAAGTTAGTTAATCTTTCAGTAATGCCTCCAATAAGTATTAACTAGTAATGATTTTTACTCTCATCGGAATATCACTAACTATATTGTAATCTTAGCTATGTCGCTATATAAATGTACCTAAAATCATCAGATACCTAGTACATCAACTAGGTTAATAAAACTATTCCGTGGTAAATACAACCCCCATTTTCTAAAACTCGAGAAACACCTTTTTTTTGTTATTTTCAAAATATAATTATTTTTCTTTTTATTTGAATACAATTTGTCACAGAAGGGTTCAAAATCATAATTATAATTAAGAGTCGTTATTACGCAGTTAATATACCTATGTACCTATAAAACTATTTCAAAATTTTTTTAAGAAGGTCATCTATCTTCCTATCATAAACCAACCTACCTATAAACACAGCTCATCTATTTTTCTATTACCTATAATCCGTTCTACCGTACCATTTTGTACACAAGCTCTCGTGGCTTAGCGACGACTATAAGCAACACGATTATTTTCCGTCACCGGTTCGATTCCTCTCGCCCGTATGTTATACTATTTTTTTTTAAGATTTCTTTTTCTAATCAATATTGGTATTTTTAGTTTTATATTTTAGTTTTAAAGTTTTTGGGTATAGTTTAGTTTTTAGGTCTAGTATATTATTATACGTTATTTAGTTTGTATTAAATAAATGTTTCTATTTATTATAATTCATGAGAATTTTGTTGCTATTCTATTATATCTTATTTTTATATATCTATATATCTATCAATCTTTTGTCCGCGAATACAGATGAACTATTAATTTTACTACTCTGATTAACTGACATGAAATGATATGTACATAACCCAATTTATTTTATATCATAAATCAAATAGTAATAATTTGAGATAGGTTTTAAATCAATTTTATTATAATAACAAATAAAGTAACGTTTCAAATAAAACTCGACAGACACACTAATCCCAATCAACACCTGGATGGGTGACCACTACAAAACTTTTTTATTATTTTTTTTTTTATTTATTATGATTCTACATCATAAATGATCGTTAATGTATTCATTGTATTTTTCCCACAAGAGTTATTTACAAGTCCTAAAGGATACTAATCTTTTATTTGAAAATCACCTATCTTCATAAAGTCAGAGCTCAGCTTTCTTTCACTATTATTTAATTATTTAGACTTGTCTGAATATCTAGGTACCTATATGTATTGCGATAGAGCGTACCTACAAGCGCAGACGTATAACTACACGCGTAATATTTTATGGTAAAGACTACGTATAAATAATACTTTAATAAGAAGTACCTAACTCATTTTTACAGTTATTGATTTAAATTTTACAACAAACATAATAATCAAAGATTTGTCATTTAATGTATCTATATTATAGTGACTGGTTACTATCCCCTGTTAAACGTAAAGGACAGGTATTATTAAAGTGTTGAAGTCCGCATTCTAACATTTCTTTTATCTTTAACTAAAACATAATAAATGTTGAAAGTATAAACATTTAAGAATTTTAATATACCTATGTAGTATGTACTCAACACGTTTTTCTTCATAACAAACTAACGAACTAGGTTTCACTGATTAGAGCAGTACTTATTTTTCTATAGTATAACTAACTCTTTTTTTTTTTATTGTTTACGTTACCTATAGGACCCAACTTCATTTAATGTATTGGACGTATAAATTGATTAGGTAAATACCTATTATAGTTAACTATTTATATATAAATTATGATTATTGTATGTCAAAAGACTTCATCTATCTGTTTCTAAGCATTCTATTATTTCTAGCTGAGAATTCGGATGGCTAAACGTACCTACACCGTGCTCGCATTCTTCCAAACATAAAAGTTGATACAAAAAATTTGGTCGAGCAGCGCAAAAAATAACGGAATCTATAGGGTCACACACTGATTCGGATTCGAAGGATTCTAACAAGTGCGTTAGAATTATTTCAAGTGGAAGACCATAAAGTTCGAAATTTATGACGACATTTTGTCAAGTGTTTACGTCTGTGAATTTTTGAGTGTTAAAAATGCTAAGTTTTAGTTTAAGTATGTTATGAATAACAAGAGAGCTCTCGACATAATAAGCTCTCTGTGTTCTATGCTGAGACCGTTGCTGTGATGAAAGTTGAAACCGTATGTTTAGATTATGCGCCAGTAAACAACTTAATATGATGAAGTAATATAGTTTGATACTGTGTTATTGTTAGATGACATTTAACCCGCAGAGTATAAGTACAATGATTTCTTTAAGTTATGCTATTGTAAACGAAATTTAAAACGCACCTAAATATTTAGTTGTCTCAAGACCTTTCCGTTCACGCGCAGCAAATTGTGCGATAGGTATCGCCTCTATAATCAATCCTATGGACTACAACATCTCATTATTAGTTAAAATTTATGTAGACTACCTAAATTAAAATAATATCTTGGTCACGGCTAACCCATATTGTAACCCCCCCAAAGAAAAATTGGTGTTTACGTTTAAAGATATTTTTGCGTTTATTTTTATTTAATCGAGCTGATATTTGATTTTCATATTTTATCTATTAGAACCTAACCTAGAGTGAACCTAATAAACCTAGAGAGATACGAATAGAACCTAGTCGCTCACGGCTACCTAAGTAAAATGTTAAACGTAAGAGAAGTGTTGTAAGTCCTAAGATTGATATTGGTTATGGCCAAGTGGATCGTCTATTTGTGTGGTAGGACCGTACGTTGTGATTTGTAGAATCCCTAGTTCTTTTAAGGTAGTGAGACAATGCCTAATGCTACCTAATAAACCGCAATAATCTATCTATATGCCAACTTATCAATTACTTATAATTATGTTTTATATTGCCTATATAATATCCTTTAGATTATATTAATTTTATAATAACGTAATTAATGTAGATGCTTAATAGTTATTGAAACGCGCATAATCCTATTAAAATTACAACCCTTTTATATTCGTGATTTTTATGTAGAGTAAATACCGTGAAGTAATTATACATGTACATTTACATAGTTCTAGAGTTTGGTTGGTAGAGTTTAGGTAGGTATTATAAAAGTATAACATTAACTATTCTTATAGTCTTGACGTAGCTATGGTAGAGTTTATATCGATGTCTTTTCTAACAGTCTAGAATTACGTTGAACCTAAGTAAGACCTAAGTTATTATCTTATCACATTCACCCCATACTTTCTGAGTTTACGTTAATTACACGATATCTTGTTTAGCACGTATCAGTAGAATCACTGCAATTGTCATTTTCTGCGGTGATCCTATTTGGGAGCCCCATCCCCGCCCCCAAAAATGAGATTTCGTCTCCAGACTTGGTTATCTCCCTTCAGATAGTGCTTAAATAGTGATACTTCAGCGCACTAGGGGAATTGGTCTATTAATTTAACGTTTTTGGTACGTTTGTATGTCTAGTTGTTGTGGTTAGTACTTATTATGTCTGTCTGTCAAATTTAGTCTTCAAATATATACTAGAGAGTAAGAGGACATTGTCTTTTGGCAAATCCTAACACTGGCATACATCAAATCATTCAAGGGAACTCTATTTGTTAACAAGCAAAGATTCATACTCATCCATCGCCAATTTCATTGTGGATCTCTCAGGTAAGTACTAACTTCGTTACAAGAGAGATCCTAATCCCATCTCGGGCTCCTCCTCCCCATCCTATTCCTATAGTTCTATTAAATTTGTCCTAGCAATTTTCTAATATTAACGACGATCCTAAATTCAAAAACAATAATACCGTTAAAATAGAATTTGATAAGAATTATTTTACCGTGAGCTTTTATTCGAGCTAATAATATTAATAGTTTATTTTGACTATTAAATCGAGCCTACCTATATTATCCAACCTTTGGTATTATTTTACCTAGATTATATTTAGCATGAGATTAATTATTAGTCGACGATTTGGTAGAAAACCCATAATATCTACGTATTAAATTATCGAGGCTATAATATAATTCTTAATTTTTATATAAATAATCAAGCCATTCCCAGCTAGATTATAAGACCTTCAGGATATTCACACTGAATTTTGGTCTAGTTATTTCCTTATGAAATAACATGACTTTATTAGTCGGTAATATTTGTTTGCAACTCTAATCTATCCAGCATAGAGTAGCGAACATAAATTAGTCTTATTGGAGATTTTACAGAACTCAAAATAATGTTAAATCAAATCGATTTGGTCAAGCTAGATCTTTAGGTTGTCTCCGAGTTCAGATCTAGAAATAAGTGGCATAAAATCTTTTGATAAAATCCATCATAAAACACTATCGACGAAGAAGCTCTCTAATCCATCTGGCATAGAGAAACCTCCGGGCACGACTACGCTTGGCCCAAGTGCATACAGACCTTATCAAAATAATTAAGTAAATAGAATGATATAATTATAAGTAGTACACTCTCTATAAATATGGAGCATATCAATTTATTAAAACAAAGATCTTTTCCAAGTTCCAACTTTAAGATTCGATAACACAGGTCCAAATCTATTTGATGTAAATATTCAATTAAATAGAGTATTAATTTATTTATGGATTTCAAAGTTAAATGATTTTAAAGAATATTTTATTTTATTAGACCATACTTAGTCCTTCAATCTCATTAGCTTGTATTTAACATCTGACGTACGCGCATTATAGGTACATAAGTATAGAGTATTTTGAACATTACGACTCCGTTTAAATAAATTTATTATAACTATACGTAAGATAAATCCGTATTTGAGATTGGTCCTAAAATTTTATATTTCATTGGTTACATACTTATTTAATAATGGTTTACTTTTACTAGAATTTCATTGAACGAAACTTGTGTTTTATTAAATTGAATTATATATCTTTTTAGGTAATGAATTATGATTTATTTAGTTTGGTATTACTTCATTTATGAAAGGAATTAAATATTTTAATATTATTTGATTTAATTGTTAGCTTTTACTAGAATTTTATTTGATAATAATTTGGTTTTATTTAACCCAATTAGTTGATATTTTATTTTAAATCGACGAAATTTATATTTATTTTTATTAACCCCAATGTGTGTTCCTCGACTTATTGCTAAACCCAACCTAATATAGTGAGTGCCCCAACAAGCTAGAGATTGCTTGAATCTCACATTTAACTTTAAACGTGTGTGTCGGTCTCGAGTGTGCAATGAGACCTATCTAAGCTAGCCTATAAGAAAGCGAGCTGGCGAGGCTCTAAAAAGCTAAACCTAATTTCTACGCACCCCCTAAGGATACTCCTACCCGGACCGTGGTCCATGGATGGGAGAGCATCCGCCCCTGTATAAATGTGAATATATAAATATATAAATAAGACAACCCAGATAATTTTATCTATCAGACCAAGAGGCGTGCAAACACATGGGTCCACTTCGACGGTCCCCCTCCCAGTCCAGATAGATAATATAACCCAGATTGGAGACGATCGATCCTTTGCGGAGGAATAATCGATCTGCTGCGTCTCAAGAACAATGCAGCCTAACTCTAACACTAACCATGGAGGACATGTAATGCCAAGTTAGCACCGTCAGGCCCAGCATCACACCGCATACTCATGCGTTATAATTTTTCCGTGCTTGGTCAATACGAAATATTTACCCCCCAAACAAATTCTAATACTACACACTTCAATAAAATCACAAGGTATTAGCCAAGCCAAGAAAAACTTTTGAGAGGAAAACTAGCTCACTAAAACGCGCCTATTCACAAAGAATTTAAATTAAACGCGAATTTAATATTTGATTTCTCATTACTGGTCCATCATTAATGAATTTAACAAAACCCCAATTGAAATTAAAATCACTGTAATGTACTATAACCGCATAAAAGGACTCGCGTAAATGAAATTTATCTAAAATGAATTTAACAAAACCCCAATTGAAATTAAAATCACTGTAATGTACTATAACCGCATAAAAGGACTCGCGTAAATGAAATTTATCTAAAATGAACCAGCACCAAGAAACCGTAACAAAATACGAAAATAAAATGACAAATATTCTAAAATTAATACCCGAGGAACCCAAAATTCAACACAAAATCCCAAGATCTAATTCCCCTTCTGAGCCGACGCAAGCGCTTATAAAGGACCATCGACGCGCATTTCTTCCTGCTACCCTATTCGCTAACTGATTTATTCCTTTGTCATAGTAAACCGATTATAACTTTACTTAAGATTTACTAGGCGCATATAAATTGTTATTGTGACACGGAAAACTCAATTGACGCGATCATCGTTCTATATCTGCCGGTGCTACTATAAGTTACTATATTAAATCTAATTATTAAATGCGTTAATTCACTGTTTAGATGGCATTAGCTTAAGGACTAATCTGTGTTATTTTGGTACATATTCTAGAGATTTAATTATAGATTTTCTTTAGGTTATTGTTTCGTTAATATGCTTGTGGTGTACAACCAGTAAAGTTTATTTATTATAGTTCATATTTTAATTATTTATTCATTAAATGTGTCGATTACCATACGGTAGATTCTCAGAGCTTCAGTAATAACATAATTTATTATATACGTTATTATTGGCTATCCTATTTATTCATTTTTAGTGTTTAATAGAAGTTATTTATAGATTGGATATGAATTTATCAGATAATCATTTTAGTTTTCTAGAGTCCTAAGACCTTGAACCTTTCATTAGTAGTCCTAAGACCTTGAGCCTTTTATAAGTAGATGATTTTATTTAAATATTTTTGTATTCCCATTTATAATCAAGCCTTCACTATATTTGTGACATGACGGGACCCTTTGGACCGTTACAGTACCTACTTATTTTGCACGGACTCTATTATTCTGATTTATATACTTTTATAAAAAAGTAATAAACATTGCCTTTTTGCAATAAATTATTATGTTCTTATTAGACTTTAAGGAAACCATTAAAATTTATTTATGTGTTGGGTAAAAATATGATATCGCACGCTCTTGTAATTTAAGGCAAAAATGTGTTTAAACAAAGCACCTTCGGTTCGATACCTTCCAACAATATCCCTATACTAACGGTTATCTTTGCTTTTATACATAGAAACACTTCAATTAATCCTTCAATAGAATATTAATTCCGTTGTTTCAATTGGTTGTGTGTGAGTTACTTAACCTTTATTCACATTCGTTTGTTTCCACATATAGAAAATATAATATTTGAATTTGTCTTTTATCAATTTCTGTTTGTATTTGTTTAATTTAAACGGTTTCTCAAAGTGGATAGCAAAATATTATTGCAAGTACCCTATGTAATTAGGTAGTTTGGTTTTTCATGAAGTCAAGAACTAGGCTGTTTGGTAACTATTTAAAAAACATGCTCATGCTATTGAAATTCATAAAATCGTTTATCATAATTTTGTTACAAATAAAATTGTATTTTTTTTTACGGGCAAATTGCCTTTATTACTCAAGCTAACTACTACAATAAATAAAACTAAACTAAACTAAACTGAAATTGTTACTTATAAACATCTTTTCACATAACATACTTTTCTTATATGTAATCTTTTTAAAATTATAAATCAAAAGTAATAATCTTCGAAATTTAAAGAATGAAATTACCTTTAATATAAAAGTAGTAATTTTCGTGTAGTCAAGTGGTAGTGGTTTTTATTTTGCAAATAAACAACGTAGTCACAAATGTAGGTAGGTACCTACGCCAGTGATATTATTTCTTTAAATCATCATCATCAGCCTGAAGACGTCCACTGCTGAACATAGGCCTCCCCCACAGAGCGCCGCTTTGACTGTGGTTGCCTCCTACATCCATCGACTCCCCGCGGTTTTGACCAGATCGTCGGTCCACCTAGTGGGGGGCCAGCCTACGCTGCGTCTCCTAGTTAGTGGTCGCCACTCGGGAACCTTTCTTCCCCATCGGTTGTCAGTTCTGCGAGCATGTGGCCTGCCCATTGCCATTTCAACTTGCTAATTCTAAGAGCTATATCGGTTACCTTAGTTATCCTATGATTGCCTCTGATAAAAATAATATATAACCATTACTATGTTAAACCTTATTCTACCATTGCCATGTTAAACCTTACTCTCGATGTAACGATAATATTATTACCATTTTTTCTTTTTTTAACAATAACAGTATCCTAAAAATACAACACCATTCAGAAAAATGATCCCATTCTTCCAGGGGGAAAATCTTGGTGTTACATTACTTACCTCCGTAAAGCATCATTTACCCCATTTACCTCCACATTACGGTTATAATAATAGCTAAGCGTAATTTAACAACGAGAAAATCTTGAAACGTTTATATTTTAAGCAGAACAACAGACCACATTTCGCTTCCACTAGATTAAACTAGAATATTAACCAAATTCCAAGCGATAAAATGCGTAGATTTACCCCAGTACTTCAGCTCAACAGGTAAAAATAATTGTACGGTACCTTCTAAGTACGTCCCGTAAGAGTTATGGCAGTGGTACTGCGTTGTTTGATGCTTGAGATTTTTCTCCAGCATATTTTCCGCTACCAGAAGCTTTAACATTATCTATAATAAATGTTTATGCCGCGAAATGGAGTTTAAGGCTCAGTGAGTACCGATAGCTATGGTAATGCGACGCTGTTTTCTGAACACTGAATAATTTTATAAGGTTTTGGATACATTTTGTTATTGATGATGTTTAAAACTACCGAATTTTAAACTCTGTGAGTCATTTTTTTTCGACAGTTGTTATAAGTAGATAATTTAGGATTTTCATTAGCGTATCGTATCAGTTTCGTTTAACGGAAGACTTAAGGTACCTTTGATATTTATGAAACTATAACAGAGGCGTACCAGTTTTACTCTTGTTTCTTCGAAAGTATGCTCCGGCCGAAAGAAGGACAGAAAGAAGTAGGTTCAAATCCCTTCCATTATTTCGTCGTATTTGATTTTCGCAGCAAAGTGGATCGCAATGACATTATTCGTAGTAATGTGACACACTCGCTGTGCAGGATTAAAAATGTCTTTTACGTCAAAATTAATCTTGTAATAGTTATTTTAAGTTATTATAAACAGTCAATTTGTACAAAACTAAACATCATATTATTTATACTAAACAATTATGATGTTTACTTGGTAGCATAGCATTGCTACCCTACGCTATACGACGTATATAGTGTAACATCCACACTACACAACACGCCGAACATGCATCTCGTCGCGCACATTTACATGACGCGAACAGTAGGTTCCGACAGTTGCGACATTTCCCCAAGACAAATCGTCGCAACCTTGTTCGAGTTTACCGAAATCGCGTGTACGAATGGAATTCATTACTGACATTTATGTTTAAGACTCTATGTTATGTAATAGATGAGTATCTATCCGGTCTTTTGGATCTGCGTTTGGCGTTCGGCGAATTTGCATTTAGGAGATTTTGTGATAGCTATTACATTGGTTTCAGTCATCATCATCATCATCATCATCAGCTGGAAGAAATCCACTTCTAAACATACGCCTCTCTCTTACAATACCACTTTGAACAGATATACTTGTCTCTTGCATCCAACTGCGCTAAATGGATTTTTCGTCAGTCCAATTAGTAAGAGTCTGATTGTTGGGTTGTTTGCCAGTCCGCAACCTTTCTTTCCCATTGGTTGACGGTTCTGGAAGCAATGTGGCCTGCCCTGCTCCCTACCATTTCACTTCATTTACTAGTTTTGAAAGTTATAGCGGTAACTGGGTAAAAATATTTTAGTCTAATATCAACCGCGAACAAACTTCTCAAGTAACCTACGACTTTAATTTGCATTATGAACTTCTGCCAGTTTTTTTTTATCATAGATACGCTTTCATTTAATCATTGGTAAGTGACGTCACGGTGACGATAAAGCATGCATGACTAAAAATTTACGTTTTTAGTTGTAATAGGTACATATAACAATAAAATTAAATCTTAAAAACATACTTACATCAACATTAATCCCAGCAAACGGAAATATCTTCGTTGCAGGTGATTCTGTAGGCGAGTACCTGTAGAACTCGTGGCGCCCTCTGTACCACTTCACTGAATACAGCGGTGCGTTGGTAAGCTCGTATAGACACGCTAGCGTGGCGTCGCTTCCTCTCTGGACGACAGGCGGAGATATCATCAGGTCTGTGGCTCTCAGACCACCGGCACCTGAAGAATAGAAATTGATATAGCTTTTGTGCTTGAAGCCAGGTGCACTTCGCATTTCAACCCTTTGCACCCAACAATAGATGAACAAATATAAGTGTACAACTGTCGTACGAATAACAGTTGAGACTATGTACGAAGCTGGATGAGAGAGACCCCGACGTCCGGGTGGCTCCTTTACAAGTAGGTACCTACAGATATATAGAGAAAAACAATTGTTATATGTGCGTAACGCTTATAATAATCTAATATGCCACAATACCTACATGTAAGATGTAGGTAGGTATGTACGGTGGCGTACGAACTGAACTACACTCTATTGCGTTGGTACAAAAGTCACTATTTATTTGAGTTATTTCGTGGAGTGAAGCTTCTGTACCTATAAAACTCTTTTCTTTTCCTTAAATTCTCGTGTAGTAACTTCAGCACCAACATCCTATTTTAGTAAACTAAAAGCAGCTTTGAAAGTAAACCTATACAGTGCAATTTTCCTTGCACTTGCCTAATCATAAAGTCCTAACCAACCAAGCCCAGTGTTTAAAAAATAGCCAAAAAGCATTTTTAGGTACTTCCGAAACCTTGGTTCACGTCATCGCACATCAAAAATTCGTTGGCAATTTTATTCGGGCTCTAACCGGAACACGTGTAATTAAAGCTCTTTGACCGTGACGCGCTGGACAAAGCTGGAATGGTAAAAATGTAGCTGTGGTGACGAGAAAATTTGGGCAAAGTTAGGACTAATGGATGAGTCTAGAATGTACATATCAATGACTAGTTTTCAGGCAGCAAGTTTGTGTGTAAGAACATAGTAGCCTAAAATGTTAATTCATTTAGGCATTACCTAACCTACCACTGCTTTGCAAAAACGTTAATCAACAAGAAAGATTACGACAAGTGCTCTCACGCATAACCATTCTACGTCTATCTACTTCCACGCACTGTCGCCACCTGCGGCCGCACTTTACGCAAACTTCGTAACAAAAGATAAAAGTAAGACTCAGTCAAGCGGAAAAATGTTTTGGAAGGGTTTGCTAGAGATGCTGGGATGAGAGCCGTTTCTATTTTATAGATGAACATTATAGTCCGTGAGGTGTCCGGCAGAGTAGAATAGCACCTACCTCTATCCTACCGAGGTGTCGTATAAGGCGACTAAGGTATTCGACGACCCTCATTTGCGCAGTCCTTAGATCTAAACCTGCTGTGTCGTCAAAATTTTAGAGAAGGCAAACTTGAAACAAACCCGGAACTGGTTCCTCCGTTAGACACGAGTCAGGTTCCTGCAACCGACCCGGCACCACACGTAATGACTTGTCATTCCTGTGGGTCATGCTGGTTAGGTCGAGAGGGTGGCGTAGGTTCCGGGCATGCCTACGTCACCTTAATCGCGTCCCAGGCGATGCAGCGTCTGTGAAGAGGACACTTCACCCACTACAGCTTGCTGAGTGGAAACCAACACGGGGAGTGGCAGTGACCGGTTATAAGCCCGTGCAGATAGGCGTAAGCATGGGCGCCAGGGGTCACTCTCGACAGTGGGAGGGTCCATCGAAGATCCACTGACAAGTTACCGCCCGCTTCAAACCGGGCAGCCCCCGGCCAGTTAGGTACTCGTCCGCCTCGGTGCTGTCTTGTTCCTTTTGGGTGAAAGGAGCACTAGCTATTCACTAGACAGGCGGTGTCGTTAATTGTTTCACCTGCGGCAAAGAACACAAAGAAAAACCAAAACCATTTTAAGATACATCAATCCATGCGCATTGGGACATGGAATGTCCGTACCATGAGGACAGGCTTCCCTAACACCGACGGAAGCTTAAATTGCGACCAACATCTTCGCAAAACCGCCATTATAGATGGTGAACTAATGAGACTCAACGTTATGATTGCTGCTCTCCAAGAAACCCGACTACCAGACGAAGGTTCTTTAAAAGAATCTAACTTCACATTCTTTTGAAAAGGTAAGGACTTATCAGCTGTCCGTGAACATGGTGTTGGATTTGCAGTTAGAAATGAACTTCTGCACGCAATCGAAGAGCCAAGAGGAGTGTCTGAGCGTATTATGGTGCTACGACTATATACTGACTGCGGCTATCTTACTATCATTGCAGCATACGCTCCGACATTGACTTCCTCCGTTGAGTCTAAAGACTGTTTTTATCAACAGTTGAACGAAACTGTACGTGGTATCCGCTCAGGGGACCGGTATATGATTTTAGGCGATCTTAACGCACGTGTGGGTCAAGACAACCGATCATGGCCTGACTGTATGGGCAAACATGGCATCGGTAAGCAAAACGAGAATGGTCAAAGACTCTTAGAGTTTTGCTCTCAAAATCAGCTCTGCGTCACCAATACATATTTCAAAGGAAAATTTATGCACAAAGTATCCTGGAAACATCCTCGGTCTGGCCATTGGCATCAATTAGACGTTATAATTACTAAAAGGAAAAACCTCAAAGATATCCTCCATACACGTACATTCCATAGTGCAGATTGCGACACAGATCACTCTCTCGTAGTGGCCGCAGTCCAGTTAACACCTAAAAAAATTCACTCATCTCGGCCCTGTGGAAAACGGAGAATTAATCCTCCGTCAGCGGAAAGCAGTAGAATGGTTGAATCCTATAAACATTTACTTCGAAATGAAATAGCCTCCTGGGACCCTAGTGCATCTGCCAACACAGAATGGGAGCAGGTTAAGCAGCTCCTAACAAAAACAGCTGCAAAGGCTTTTGGGTACCAAAAATCTGCACAGAACGACTGGTTTAACGATAATAAACATCTTCTTCAACCACTCCTCGATGCTAAAAGAAAAGCCGCTGAAAATTACCGCCTAGACTCAAGCAGCAAACATAAAAGTGAACTGTCCAAAGCAAAGTCAGATCTACAACGAAACAGCCGATACCTGATGAACAACTACTGGACCGAGATCTGCCGTAGTATTCAAACCTGCGCATCTACCGGAAACTTTAGCGGGTTATATTCGGGCATTAGAAAAGCACTGGGCCCAACACCTAAAAAGACTGCTCCATTGAAAGAAGCTGATGGAACTATCATTACAGATAATAACCGTCAGCTCTTCAGGTGGGTAGAGCACTACACCAAGCTTTACTCCGAGCCCGTCGAAATCGATCAGGAAGCCATTGATAAACTTCCTAAAATGCCCACTTGGGTGGAACTAGATGACGCACCTTCTACTGCAGATTTTCATTCAGCTATCAACCAGCTCAAGCGCGGCAAGAGTCCTGGCAGTGATGGTATCCTGGCGGAGGTAGTCAAGCTACAGTGCGTAGCGCCTATTTTATTCAATCTGTTTGTGAAGTGTTGGGCTGAGGGTTGCGTACCCCAGGATATGCGTGATGCCAATATTGTCACCTTATACAAGGGCAAGGGCGATCGTGGCGATTGCAACTCTTACCGTGGCATTTCCCTCCTGAGTATAGTGGGCAAGTTGTTTGGTCGTATCATCTTGGCCAGACTGCAAAAGCTCGCAGATCGCGTATACCCGGAGGCTCAGTGTGGCTTTCGTGCTCAGCGCTCCACAACAGATATGATTTTCTCACTTCGACAACTACAGGAAAAATGCCGAGAACAGAAAACCCCTCTGTTAATAGCTTTTGTTGACTTAAACAAAGCTTTCGACACAGTCAGCAGACAGGGATTGTATAAAGTGCTTGACAGCGCTGGATGTCCTCCTAAGCTACTGTCCTTGATAGAATCCTTCCATGTTAACATGAAAGGGGCAGTTGTCTACAATGGTAACACTTCAGACTCATTCGAAATGAACAGGGGAGTCCGGCAGGGCTGCGTTCTAGCCCCTACCTTGTTTGGTATATTCTTCTCGCTGCTCTTGAAAATTGCTTTCGGCGACGCCAAACAGGGTATACATCTGCATACCAGAGCTGACGGTAAACTTTTTAACCTATCACTTTTAAAGTCTAAGCGCCACCGTAAGGACTTGTTTACTGACAGTCTCTTGTTCGCTGATGACGCAGCTCTTGTCGCTAGTTCAGCCGAGGAACTTCAAACCATGTTAGACAAATTCACAAAAGCTTGTCGGCTATTTTCTATGTCAGTTAATGCGAAGAAGACAGTTGTAATGACGCAAGGCTCGATGGATAAACCGACTATAATGTTAGATGGAACACCTTTGGAAGTGGTGGAGTCGTTTTGCTATCTGGGGTCGACCGTGTCGAGCAATCTTTCGCTTGATGCAGAGATCAACATTCGCATCGGCAAGGCCGCTACGATGTTCGGGAAGCTGAGTACAAGAGTATGGGACAACAAACATCTAACCACAAACACCAAGATGATCGTGTATAAAACATGTGTCTTGAGTGTACTCTTGTACGGAGCTGAAACCTGGACGTCGTATACCAGGCAGGAAAGACGATTAAACTCCTTCCATATGCGCTGTCTTCGGAGCATATTGGGCGTTTCTTGGAGGGATAGGGTGACAAACGAGAAGGTGCTTGAAACCACACGGGTACCTAGCATAACCGCTCTATTAAAGCAGAGAAGATTACGTTGGGTAGGGCATGTGTATCGGATGGCACCTTCACGTTTGCCTAGAGAGATTCTCCTTGGAGAAATAGCTTACGCTAAACGCCCGGTAGGCCGTCCAGTACTAAGGTTTAAAGACAACATTAAGCGCGATATGCCCTCCTTTGACATAAACTTCACCAACTGGGAAGATCTTGCCGAAGATCGCGACCAGTGGAGGAAAACTACCGCAGATGGTCTAAAAACCCATGATAATGCATGGTTGGAGGTGCTGGCCCAAAAACGTGCACGTAGGCATAACTTGAATAACAACTCAGCACCCATAGACTCTCATTTTGTATGCCGATCGTGCGGTCGCTGCTGCGGCTCCCGTATAGGCTTATTTAGTCATGAGCGGAGGTGTCGCTCTAACTCTTGACGCTGTTTTAATCATCTGAAATAGATGTTATAAGGCCTGTGATGATGATTATAGTCCATCAGCATTGTCTGAGATTTGCTTGTTGGGGAGTAGGATGAATGATTTCTCCATTTTTTAAATCTAAGATAACTACCATTGAGTAACTGCTTAATTGTAATATTGATTTACAATGCAAAGGACGGCTAAATAAATAGTATGTAAGATGGCACAAAAGAAGAGCTGCCTCTCTTTGCCGTCCCATCCTTCATTCTTTCCTCCTATCATTTTCCTCTCCCTTTTCTCTTCTCTACAACAGAGTTTTTTATGTTAATTAACGACGTAAAGAGCTTGTCGTTTGCTTGAGTTAATTATTACGAATGAATATATCAGTTAAAATACCGCTCAGAACTCTAAAATATAGAGTTTCGCGTGACACTGCACACTGCCGCCGTCATCCTAAGACATAAGCACAGTATCGCAATAAGATTACTGTTCACGTGAGATCAGATTATAAAGTCTCATTTGTCTAGTAATTTCACTAGGGCTTTCACACTACAGCTTGGCGGCAGAATAGCTGGCAAAGCAGTGATACCTCCTAGATGAACTTTCCAGAAAAGTTCTAAACCGTAAAGCTAATTATCCCGTGCGATACCGAGGCGGGTCAGCGTTGAATTAATGTAGGCCATGCAATATGTGATTACTAGATTTAAAGCAGCTGATGCGTAATAAATCTTTTTGTTCCCAGAAAATGGATTCCTGCCAAATTTTTACACTTTTCCAACCCATTTTGTTTATATTCAGCATCGTTATCCTTACACGTATAAGTAGGTGAGACCAAAGAGTAAAGATAAAAGAAGGAAAAAAGATAAGCAAGCGGCGGTCACGCGTGAAAATATTTCAGGGCGGCTTGCTATGCGGTAACCCGGCTCGAGGTAACGACGAAATGGGGAATCGTGGGCATTTTTACTTGATCGATATTTGATACGCGTAGGTAGGGACGCAAGATGTTACTTGTATAGATGTTTTCCTTGCGTAAGAATAACGTAAATGTTCTTTGAAAGAATTACGTAGTGCTTTTAAGGAAGCTCGACTTTAAGCTTTATGCTTTTTGTTATTGTAGCAAACAAGCTAACGACCCTCCTGATGGAAATAAATATTGCAGTCATGGTCTCTTCAATTAAGAGTGAATAGGCGCCTCATAGGCAAACGTGCTCCAACGTAGACCGCATCATCACTTTCCATTAGGTAAAATCATTGTGGTGAGATGCTGTCAAAGAATCAACCCGATGGGAAAGAAAAATTCTCAAGTAGCAACCACGAACGGACGACGCAGCTTGGGCCGGGCCCCGACTAGGTGGACCAACGATCTGTTGAAAACCACGGGAGCCGATGGATGCAGGAAGTGAGCAGCCGCTCAAAGTGGCGTTCTGTGGGGGAGGCCTATGTTCAGCAGTGGACGTCTTCAGGCTGTTGATGGTGATGATGATGATAAAATGTCTCCTGATATTAAGTAACTATGTGGTCAACGATGTAGTACGCTCGTCGCTCGTCTATAAGAAACTTCGCTCTTCTATTAAAAACATCCAAATAGCTATAAAATAACTATTGCTGCAAAAAATATTGGTAATTTTCAGTACATTAAGTTAATCAACCACGCTCAACTTAATCAATATCATATTACCGATTGCATGACTTAACTCTATACATGAAATCGGGCCCGCATTAGAGGCCGCACAAGCTGCGTTCGAAAACTTGTTTATTACACTGTTTTGCTTCTCAGCAGCCGACTTAGCAGATAAGTTAGCCGATATCTGCATTATAGTTGGACTGATACGGGCTTTGAACACATGCTGTGGAAAAATATAGATCAATCCAAGTTTTCTATGGCATGAATGCGTGGTTCTGCATGGTTTTCCTGTGATACAATAATCAATTTTTTAAAGGTAAAATTATATTAAATTCGTTCGTAAATACTATTCTGGCAATCCACTGCTATTATTTTTCAAATGAAGTCCCTGTTTGAGCCTCCGATCATTTTTAATTCCAGTTCGATCCATCACAGTTAGTCTTTTTAAGGCGGAACGTTTCACTAGCGCGGCAAATTCATATTTTCTTGCGTTCTTTTGCCATTCATAGCTTAATTACTAAACGTGATTACATTAAAACTGATTTAACGTAAAGAAATAGAATGTATCAACCAATTACGATTAAAAGTATCTCCTATATATCATTAGTTTAGCGACATATGGCAATAAACAAATTTCGACTTAGTTTTCAGCTTATTGCCATTTGTCGCTAAACCAATGGTATGTACGTGATACTTTTAATTGTAATTTATTGATACATTTTATTTATTTGCGCAAAATTAGTTTTCGTGTAACCACGTTGAGTAATTAAGCTGTTATTGGCAAAATAACGCAAGAAAATTTGAATTTGCCGCGCTGGTGCAACGTTCCACCTTAATAGAGGCAGTTCTTTCTTTAAACAGTTGAAAACTCTATCAAAACCGAACACACGAGCTTTGGTTTAATGGGGGTAGTAGGTAATATAACAAGGCAATACCGCAAGCATTTTGGGTACGATCCCTTTTTTAGTGGATTAGAAGGAATATTATAATTGATTGGCTTTGTTTTTAATATAATGTATGATAAATAAAGTATATTTAGCATGTTTAATTTTTGTTCGGAACAAAAATTATGCGAAACTTTATAATGAAATTGACAGTTCCGATTTAAGTGACACTGCAATCTGATGCCGATCAGGTAAACGACAAGCTCATCACGTCATTCATTTACGAATAAAACATCAAGTAAGTATTACATTGGGTTGTCTGGAAGAGATCGCTTTAAGTGATTAGACCGCCCATTGTGACACTTAGGTATAAGATTTTGATTAAGTACCACTAGTTTTCCTGTAATCAGGTGTATTATTTATCTATCTATGTCTATCTATATGACAATTCTATCAAAATGAAAATGGTGTGACTTTTCCATAATATTGAATAATAACAGTGAACCTAATCACCACCTACGTCGCACAAAAGGAGGAAAATCGTAAAAAAAATCTGACAAAGATAAATAAAGTTGGCCTAGTTTTGGTTCCCCACTAATGAGATTACCGTACCCACACAGCCACTCCTTATCTTCTAATGATGTCAGCATTAGGTGCTCTAGCATTTCAATACGTAGTACCTAAACTCGAATTTTGAACTTCAATGCAATAATGTTTGGGCTGATTGTTCAATAATCAATTGTACCTACATTCGAACATTTCTAATTTACTCGTACTATAAGGTGCTTACCTAAAAAGTCTCGGGTAATCAGAAACTAAGCGTTACGCGTAACGCTTAGTTTCTGATTACCCGAGACTTTTTAGGTAGTTATTTTTTTAAATTCATAATTTTCGTATAGTATTAATTTTTAACTTTCAGAACACATACTTTTACTTCAACAGACTCTTCGAATATTATCCGATTCTAATCTGAGCTCATACGACCGTTCCGTTCCGCATAGAACGGCCACAGGTTAGTTGATAGTTAGTCAGTAACTGAGGTTTCAGTTGAGTGGTAATGGTGGTGAAGGACATACGACCGTTCCGTTCTATATAGAAGGACCACAGGTTATTTGATAGTCAGTAACTGAGGTTTCAGTTGAGCGGTAATGGTGGTGAAGGACATACGACCGTTTCCTTTACGTATAGAAGGGCCATAGGTTAGTTGATAGTTTCAGTAACTCAGGTTGCAGTTAAGCGGTAATGGCGGTGAAGGACAATAACAGTGAAGGAAAACATCGTAAGGTATGTTCAAGAATCACTAATTCCAGTATATTGTATCCACCAACCCGCAGGCAAGCATTGGTGGTTACACTATTCATGTGAAAGCAGGTCTGTGTCCCAGCAGACGGGAATGTATGTAGTCACCAAGGATTGCAAATACTTACCAACGACATCCAGTCTCCCAGTTCCTACGTATTGAGGATACGAAGGTGCGTTCTGTATTACTTCACAGCTGTAGTTCCCACTCAGGTTTGGTGTTACTCGGAGTAGGATCACGTGTGTCTCGTTTGATCTTAACCTCTGTTGGGGGAAAATTGCCTTTATGAATAAGTAATTAAGGTGGCCAAGTAATAAATGCTGTAAAAAAAGGTTAAACTGACTTCCGTCGCAACTTGGGTAACGTATTTATTCCAGTATTTTTGATTTAAAATGCAAACTTCAAGCGTGCCAAGCGTGGTGATAATAGCTAATCCCTCCCTATGATAAGCGTCTAAAGAGACGTTTTATGAGTCTATGTTCAGTAGTGGACGTCTTCCGGCTCACTACGTGATTTATTATATTAATAAACATTCACATAACACTGAAATAACCAACATAACTTCCCCTAAGCTCTACATTAACTCAAAATGGCCGATACAGTGGCGCATTTCCCAATAAATAATTTTGAGCACCAGCCAAGCACGCAGCTTAGATCTCGACAAACATATTGCTCCGGGCATTTGCTCTTGGCTCGGAAGATATTTTTGGCATTGAGTTGTATAAGCTACATCTTTCTCTTGGACTGGCGTATGGCTGGTCGCCATTACTATTGAAGAATCATAGAGCTAACTTTACTAGTTCAAGTTTTATTACGTAGAACTTTTTGTAAAAAGGATTGTCAGACTGTCGTTGCTGATCATTTCTTAGAATCCTTATACACTTGCCTGATTTCTAATAGTACATTATGATATAAGTGTGTAATGATCAATGCACACGCATATCATACGAAGTTTTTCATCACAGTTGCGAGGAAAAAACAGAGTTGTATTGTTAAATGTCGTGCAGACACAAGTCTGCACGACATTTAACAATACAACTCTAACAAAAAAACAATAAAAATAACAATATTTTCATGAAAACTAGAACTGGAACTAGAACTAGAACAGGAACTGGAACGTGAACGTGAACTAGAACATGAACTAGAACGGGAACTGGAACGTGAACTGGAAAGTGAACTGGAACGTGAACTGGAACGTGAACTGGAACGTGAACTGTAAAGTGAACTGGAACGTGAACTGGAACGAAACGACGAAAATATACGTATAACTTGCAGTGAGATACGACTTGCGGCAGTGTAAAGTAAAAAGCTCGCGTTGGAAATTTCTTGGGTTATGATCCTAAAAGCGGTGGAATAAGAGCCACTTTACGAGCAACTGTAATAAAAATAATTATATCTACCTAATAATTAAGTACTAGTGTTATTTTTTGTTGCCGTGAGGCGATGAGGCCGCGTTGTCCCAGTTTGCGAATTGGACCACCCCATCACTTTCCGCAGGTGCTGTAAGAGCCGGCTAAGGGAAATATCCAGGGGATGGGCAGCAGCATTTTCCTCGGTACACTAAAATCTTCTGCGATCACCAAGCCGCCTACCGAGCGTGATGGTGGTTATAGAAAAACCCTCATGACATGCATCCAAAGTAAAAAAATATAAAAATACAATTAAAAACTTACATCAACTTTAATCCCACCCGTGGGCGTGACTCTGGTTGTGGGGTTCTCTAATGGCGAGTACCGGTAGAACTCCTGCGTGCCCCGGTACCACTTCACGGAGTAGATGCCGTAGTCCCGCAAGTTGTATATGCATGCCATGGTCACGTTACGGTCTCTTTGGACCACCCGGGGGGTTATCCTCAGCTCTGCTGTACGGAGTCCACCGGCTTCTGTGGACAAGAGACAAAGACGTTAATTGTTATACGTTCTTATAGTTATGGTTTTGAGAGTTTCAGATCCTTTTTTCACCCGATCGGAACCCGATGATGTGTCTGTCTGTCTGACTTATAAACTATTGAATCATAATAGGTAGCCAACTGAAATTTTTACAGAATATGCTTTATTAAGGTGTCCCGTCAGTTCCTATATCAAGTTCGTTGATCGTAAGTACCAAATTAATTCAAATTAAGAATACTTTAATTATGGTTACATTCATTTAGATAACTATTTCACTATTACATATCATTTAATGCTTTTCTAAAGAACCTAGAGACAAGTTGCGAAAAATATCACGGTATTATATAATACTGCAGATGAAAATTACTTTGAATTGAAAATCAAGCCCAAAATAGAATTTAAAAATTTCTACAGTCTCTGTGGTGTGGTGGTTGATGAAGTCACCCCAAAACTAGAAAGCTGCGCGTTAAGTTCCCGCAACGAGACAAACATTTGTGCACAGAAAAAAAGCTAAAAGCTCAAACAGTTGCTCT
Organism: Ennomos quercinarius; assembly: GCA_910589525.2. Taxonomy (NCBI): domain Eukaryota; kingdom Metazoa; phylum Arthropoda; class Insecta; order Lepidoptera; family Geometridae; genus Ennomos; species Ennomos quercinarius. The sequence goes on from OU342496.1 coordinate 2,347,285, forward strand.
GAGTGTGGGTGTTGTGGGAGCATGGTCCTTGCAGTTTCCTATATACATTACCAGGGAAGGCACAATCCGATTAAGGCACACTGCGTTTTAGGTAACCACTTAGTAAACACCTCATACACCTCATCCTTACTATTACTGTACATTAAATAAAGCTATGGAGTTCGCAATGTTCTTATTCCATAATAACTGGAAACCCATCCTTTGACACTCAAAATCAACAAGCTATTTAACAGCGGCTCTATCGGGGCTTGGCAGAGCGACAACAGTACGTCCTATTGCTATTTATCTACCCGGATTCAGTACTAATAAATAACGTCACAACCAAAAAGCCAACAAACAAAGCCACTTATATCCAACGTCATTAGCACTGTCCTCCTCCTCCGATGTCCCATGTTTTCACTGCTCCGCATTTTGGTAATACTTCCTCTGGGAAAAATAAGCCATTCCATACTTTTTGCGCAATGTGTTTATGGGCTTTGTGATCTTAATGGGCGGTTTTGCGGTCACTGTGGTCGCACCATTTACTACCTAAAGCCTATGACGTCACAAGACCCAGAAGGCTTTGTGGTGGGTTTGGAGGAAAAATCATTGTTTGAATCAAGTTGACTTCTTGAGTTGCGAAGTCATTCAGAAACTAAACTTGTTCTACTGGAATATTTATTGAATGAGTTATAGAGAGATTGTCCTTCCAAGTAAAATATGGAAAGACTAGCTGCGCCCCACAGTTTCGCCCGTGGTTAAAAAGTATCCTATGTGTTCATCCAGTATATAAGCTCTATTCCAAATTTCATATAGCTATATGTCCAGCCGTTTGAGCGAGAAGAAGTAACAAACATAGACACTTAAACACAAACACACATACACACAAACTTTCGACCAAACCATCTCTACTAAAGCAGCCTTGCGCTACTAAAACCCTGAATGCAAAAACCCTCAGCCACACCAGCGCGTCAATTGGCGTCAGCAAAGCGTCAAAATCAGCCATTCGGCACCCATTGCGGTCCGTGTTCGTTGACTGTTGCATCGTAATCCCCGCGGGCAGCGATGGGTACCGAATAGTTTCGCGTCGATGATCTTGCCTCTTCGCAGACGCGCCGGTGGGGCAGAAGCTTTAGTCTACTAACTAATACAAATCTCCGTCATTCTCGTCTGTCGTAATAGAAGCGTACAGGGACGTAATGGTTGCACGGAGAGGACCTAATGGTCGGACACTGACAGTTTGGAACCAGTGGTTGGATAGAGGACCTAAATGACTAGGGTTGGGAACCAGTTAGTTGGACAGTCGGGCATCGATCTCTGTTCACGTTGGCTCATAATTGTAGCTCTTAGCTCGGTTACCGGACGTTATTGAATTAATGTTGATTAGTGGTAGTTAAAGTCAGTAACAGAAGCTAATGGTTAGAATGAAAATTTAAATTAAAACTAAACAGAACAAACAGAACTAACATATTTGTTTGTATATTTACCTATTTGGAATAAGTCGTTGATTGTAATTTGTTTTGTGTACCTATATATAAATAAATAAATAAATAAATTAGACAATTGATTATATGGCCATTTTTTTAATTCGAGATGGTCTCTGATGGATAGTCAGCTAACCCGTGTGAAGCCACTGCTACCCGCGACTTTGCTTACACACACATTTATGATTTATACTCGAAATAATGTATTAATAGTTAGCCTATTTAAATGTAATAAATAAGCTGAGGAGTCAAACTCTTTACCACTCTTTACTATCTTTCTGAATAGCTATAGTCTGGATGTTTTCAAGAGGAGAATGAACAGGTTCCTTATAGTTGAGCGTGCTCGTCGGCTCTTAATCGATGGCTTTCTCATAGTCCACAAACGCTACACATAACGGCCGATTATACTCTTCGGTTTTCTGTATAATCTGGTGTAGCGTATGGATGTGGTGTATGGTACTAAAGTCTTTCCGGAAACCAGCTTGTTTGGGAATTTTGGATTAGCTAGAAGAAATAGGCCAAACTAACAGGCGATTAATCTATGGAATACCGATATTTTATGTAGGAGTCTTTTTGTAATTCTGTATTATTGCTACTATATAATCCCATTTTTTTTCCAAAATGACAGTCTTAGTATGGGTTTTGGTCCAAATAGAGGAACGAGTATCACTTTTAGACTCCTGACATAAACAACTACTTGTACACAAAATATTTTCAAAATCTGACCATGGAATAAAAAAAAATTAGGCTTATACAGGGTGGATTTTTGAAACGGGCCAGCAAGGGCATGTACCTTAACCGTTATAACTACTGGAAACTAAACATACAGTTTTGACACTCACTCGAAAAAAATGCAAAAATACACAAAAAAAAAATTTTTACGCCAATCGAACCTATTTCATGTAGGGATCCAAATATTGTATAGGACCATTTAAGGTATCATCATCATCAACAGCCTAAAGACGTCCACTGCTGAACATAGGCCGCCCCTCTGGAGGTGAGCCGGCTATTGATGACGGTGATGATAATGATGATGAGATAAATATATATTATCCCAATACTTAAGTGTCGGGTTAGGTCCCATAGTACCAAATTCAATATTAAAATTAAATAAAAAAAACCCATGGTCAGATTTCGAAAATATTTGACGTGTATAAATGGATGTAAGGAACGTAATGTAGGCACTCTCATCACTGGGCAGTATTTGGACCGGATCCTGTCAATGTCCTTTGTTTAGGGGCGTTTTACCTCATGGTATGCCAGCCTCATCATACCCATAATTAATTCAGGGTTAAGTTGTTAATTACTTGCTTTAAAAATATTATAATAAGACCGTGTAGCATCACACGCAGGTGATGCTAAAATGTTTATGGACGCACCAGTATTTAAAATTTATATTTATCTAATAGTACATTTCTTGTTCTAGTTTTTTGACGCATTCTAATAATTCTAATAGTAGATGATGAACATTTTCAACAGTTCCACATAAATCTTTAAGGGGGCGGGTAGACCAAACAAGGTGTTATTTGGGACGTTTCCTGGCGTAATTACAACACGTGGAGCTTCGAATTTAATATATCATGTAATTCATTTCATTAACTCGTTTGTGATGACCGCAAATACAAGATTAATAAATATAGCTCTATAGAGAAAAAACGCAAACCTCCCTCAAAAAATTTGAATGTTCCTATTTTGCTGAGCTTCTACCGAATATATTTTTACAAAAAATAAACTAGTGTATTCGCAGCAAACAATCAGATGTCGTGATGACTTAATAACTTTGAAAAATACTATATACAAATAGATATTAATTAAAAACCGTCAAAATCACTCATTCCGTGCGTTGTCTTTGTCGTAAGCGCCGCGCTGAAGTGCAGACTGAATTGATATTTAAGACTACAACGTTGATAAGGTTGATGTTTCTTTGAACGGATTTGGACCTGCTCATCTGGCTCTACTCCTCACTTTAAAATTCCTAATTATATAATAGCACTTATTTGGCTTAACGAATCAGCATTGCAATTCAACGAGGCAATGCTGCCAGCATGTTGGGTACGCTACCTACCGGTAGTGGGCTAAAGCATTTGGACTGTCTATAGGCCGTCGCGGCTAGTATATAGTCTAAATGTTCTTTGTAGTGTAGCTATTTTATTAGTTTTATTATTGTAGTACATAGTTAGTTTAAGGAACAAAGGCACATTGTCCGTTAAAAAGAAAAAAAAATAGAGTATGTATTAAACTTTGAATATATTAAAATAATAACAAAATTCTCTAAGTGCTCATGAATTAGCACAAAAACGTCAAGATGAAACATTCAAACGAATAAATTAAGTTTGTACTCGGACTTTATAAAAGATCCCATCCTTGGCATTTGAAGAAAGGTCACGATAAACGCAAAAGTTTCTAACACAGTATGCAAATAAAGTGGATTTGCTGCATCTCATTAACTTCGCCATTTTATCTCACAAAAACTTATAATATTCGTTATAGGTAGCCATAATATATTAGATATAGAGTAGATTTGATTAAAACAGTTCAGGTTGCTAACCCTAAAGTTATAAGGGTAAATTTTATATTGGTAACAACCGCAGCCACGGTCACCTGTGTTCGGCTTAGTTTCGACGGAAATATTAAAACCTCAGGTTTTAGTGGTACTTATATTTATTATTTTACAATATCGAATTAATCATGACGAATAATATTTTGACGATTTTTTTTTATTATATTGACCATCGTGAATCATGATCCTATCAATCAATAAAAAAAAATGAATTAAATAATTTTCCTTTCTTTCTTTATGAGTTTTAAGAGTTTTTGAATGTTTTGTCACTTACATTTTATTACACATTTAACAGCCTCTGTGGTGTGGTGGTTGAACAGGTCGGCTCACAACCCGGAGGCGGCGGGTTTGATTCCCGCAACAGGACAAGTATTTGTGCACAGAAAAAAAAGCTCAAATACTTGTTCTGTGCCTGGGTGTTCTGGAACCATGATCTTCGTAGTTCCTGGGTCCCTAGATACAGGGAGTCCTAGTTAGGGTCCAGGATCTATGTATGTGATCTTTGGGCGTTATTATTATTACATACTCATTTATTTTATTAAGAGCTATATATACAGGGTGAATTTGAATTGGTATGTTATCCCGAAAGGGGAGACTGGGTTCATGATAACAAGATGGGCCCACAAGTTGTGAGAACTTTACTTGGAACTGCGTGTTTCCAAACCTCCATACTAAAAAATAAATCCACTTGCAAAATTGCACGTGTGAGCGCTACGAGAGTTTCTAAACACAGGTCGTCGAACTCATTTAAGTGCAAGTTCGGTCAAGGACGAAGTTCAAATACACCCAGCTGCGTTAGGGCTATCTTCGAAGCGTTTGAATAAAATTATAACGTGATCTTTACATGGCATTTCTTCAATGAAAATCTATTAATTTAGAAAGTCGTAGAAGAAACATTGTCTACCTTGGGGAGTAGATTTACCCCCTTTCGGGATAATATACCAATTCAAACTCAGATTGTATCGCTATATTTTGTCCAATTAAACATAAAGCCATGATTAGGCGACAGTCTGCCAATATTCCAAAATCAACTGAATCCACACAAGAAGCTCGGAATTTCTATTATATTTTCAACTCCAATGCATTACAATGAGTTTTTCTTTCTCCGTATCATAACGTAAACGTTCACTAGAGAATTGTCTGAAAAAACAATGAATATAAAAAGGTTCTCTGCTCGACCGTTCAGCGATAGTAAAGACGGCGTTTTATCTTCATTTTTTTTTCCTTTATTCTGGACTAGTGACCCGCTTCGGCTTTATGTGAGCTATTATGTTTAAACTTTTCGCAGAGAGATATTTTAAGATAGGTCGTATTAACGACCGATGTACGTAACGTCGTACCGAATTACACACAGACACAGGAAACGTTCCTATTATTGTGACTTAATTCAGCGTAGCATTCTAGAAAGTTTCCTCGAAAATAAATTTAAAAAACTGTAATGTTTAACTCCTAACTTCCTACCATGGAATGGGTGCTGCAATTTAGTATTATTTTCATTTATATTTTTCATAATACACAAGGTTAATTTACTTATATCAAATGTAAAAACTTAAATAACATAATTTTTCATATTTTTTTTATTGTGAAGCTATGTTGTTTGTACCACATAGAAGAAATAAGTGATTTCTAGGCTAGCTGGTATGAGTAACATTTATTTATTCTTTAATTTTTAACGTATTTTTTTTTCTTTTTTCTCATTTTTCGTTTTTGTTTCTTTTGTTATGTTTGATATGTACACTAGTTACATTTTTAATATTATTTAGTTTTTTATGACATAGGTACTTGCGTTAGGGCATGGTAGTGAATAACCATGAAAGCTTAGATCTATATTGTACAAATTGTTTTTTTTTAATTGATACATTATCTGTTACATTTGTGATAATATATCACATGGACAACTAATGTTTATTCCAAATAAACATTGCATCAGAATTCCAGCCGTAAACACTCCAAATACCATCGCGTGCATCCATCAAACCGGCTCTATTTGAATCGTCAGCACCATAAACTTCCCATGTTTATAAAAAAGAAAAAACTACATAAATCCCCTACTAAACGCTCCGAAGTCACATAATACTCGAGCCATAACCGTAAGTTTGTACGGATATAGACACTGTTTATCCGTTATTGGTGAACGCACCTGCTCGCGTACAAGTGGCAATATTTCTCTCTGTCTTTGGACTTTGTTTTCTTTTTCGTAGTAGGGCTCGAGTGTCAGCGGTAGGAAGCTTATGGAAATAAATAGTGCTTTACGAAGACTGTTTGAAAAATCTAAAGCAAGCATTAAAAAGCAAATGGTTTGTGAGATCTAACAAGAGCATTAAACAAAAAGGGTTTACTAAGGGTGGTATAACATTTCGGTAAGAGTTCGTTTGAGGTAGGTATAGGTACCATCACCGCTTTACTAGATATTCTACAGGCAAGCAGTAGTGTACAAGCACCAGTGGTGGTGTTCCGGTTTGGAGGGAATTGCAGCTAGTGAAATTACTGGGCAAATTAGACTTTATGATCTGACCCCAAAGTCTAAAATCTAGACTATGCTGATGTCTCAGGATGACGTGCGCAGTGCATTGTCTAGCTAAACTTTAATAGTTTCGAGTGAAACCGCAACTGTTAAGACTGAAGGACACTTTTTCATGAAACAAATAGTTCCATTTCATTCAAGAGTTAATTAGTTTGGGGTGAGATGGCACCGTGTGAAATGATCACAAATATTTATCTATCTAATTGTATTTATTAAACTGCGCTGTTATTCCCCGCTCCTGCTTTCAACTTCGCCACCCCTCATCACACAAAGAGACACCAGTTGTTGTATCCATTCGCGGAATAATTCAAACGGCTCATTGTTTCGGTTTTATTTCGTATCATCTCGCGCGATTTTGTACCGATTGATTTATTTTCACTACTTATTTTGATGAGTCAGTACTTAATGTGCTCTTCTGATTTCTGAGTTCCTGCGACTTTGGTGATGATTTAAGTTTTAATACGAGTTTAATATCAAAATAATTCGATTTTGAAGTTAAATGAGCAATGGATGCAGGTGTGCTGTTACAGTGGATGTAGCTTCTCCAATACTCTTATCCCGGTGGTCCAAACCGAGACTCGTATCTTAAGGCTGCTGTATACGCAGATCCACTATCTCGCTCACGCATTGTGACATTTTTGAAGATATTAAATAACTGAATTTACTTACGAATAATCTGGCTAAATTATTCCATCATGAATAACATTAAAATGTTCAACAAAAATATCATATTAATCCAAACAAGTTTTCTACATAGAAACGGTTACGAATGAAAAAACTTTGATACCGTTGTAATTTATGAAATTTCGTTTGGATTAATATGATATTTTTTGTTGAACAGTTGTAATGTTATTCATAATAATATAGTTTAGCCAGATCTTGCGTAAGTAAATTTAATTATTGAATATCTTGAAAAATATAGCAATGCGCAAGCGAGACAGTGGTTCCGCGTATATAGCACAGCCTTTAGGATTATTGTGGTAAAACGCCGTGTAGTATGATTGGCGTATTTCACGTAGAAACAATGTAAATCATTGGTCTTAGTCGAGGACAGAGGAAACTTTACAGAGTCAGAGGCAAGTCTCATTAGTTAGATTCGAAGATTTTAGATTGCGCACAACATTCAAATCGAACAACCACATGAGTGTAGGCACTTACTAAGATTGGTATCAGTAATTGATTGAAGCGGGTATTGACTTGCGCTGTAAAGAGTGTGTCTTTGGTGAGTGAGGAAGCAGTATCATAGTCTTAGTTTAGGAGGGAAAATGAAGTGCCTGCAAATCAATAAAGTCCAACAGAAATGTGCTCCGTGTGACAAAGATGACGCTCTAAATTAAAATTGAATCAAATATTAATTTATTTCAGAAATATTGGGTCTAAGCCGACACGGCTGATTATTTTCCTCTTTATCCCTCTCCCCCGAGATAATTTAAAAATGTAGTTTATCACCAATAACTTCCCACAAATTCAGCAACTCAACAACAACGGTTCAATTATAACTTCTAATTAATTCAAAAACGAATTCATTATTCACCCGCCAATGATAGCGCGATTTATATCCCTCAGCGCGCACTAAACTCCATACAGCTTTGCTAAGGAGCGACGCACAATCGTAAAAAAATAATCATTCGCGCAATAAACCGGAATGTGCCGCCGATATCGAAAAGGCGCAGATAACGATGCCATGTTGGGAATAAATTCTACGACAATATAACATGTACTTCTTTAGGAGCGGGCTATAAGATTAGCGGGAATAGGAGCGACAATAAATAAATAAATAAATAAATAAATAAATAAATAAAGCCTTTATTTCTACTACTATAGTTTATCTTACATTTCGCTTACTAATTTAAAAAACAATTCTTTTATAATTTATGTGCATGCAAAATATATTTTATAAGAATGTAATTTATAATAATTAAGTTCATATAATATTAATCTTTGTCTTTATTTCAGTCTTCATTCTCATTTTCTTTAGTAGTAGTCGCCTCCTTGGCGTAGGCCTCCCCCATCTCTTTCCACCACTTTCTATCTCTAGCTTTTGTCATCCACTCTGGTCCTATCCTTTCCGAGAAAACGTCACTCCATCTCTTTTTCGGCCTACCTCTATTTCTCGTTTCATCTCTAGGTATCCACTCTGTAGTTCTTTTAGCCCATCTACTATCTTCCATTCTACAAACATGACCAGCCCACTTCCATTTCAAAGATCTTGTCATTTCAGTGACGTCGGTGATTCTTGTTATTTTCCGAATTGTTGCGTTTTTTATTCTTTCTTTTTGTTTTATCCCCAACATGCTTCTTTCCATTTTTCGTTGGCAAATGGCTAATTTATCCTCGTCTTCTTTTTTCAGGGACCAGCTTTGGCAACCATATGTTAAACATGGGAGAATTGACACATCATAGAGTTTTTTCTTGATATTAATATTGATTTGCTTGTTTTTCATTAATTCTTTTAAGCCCCAGTACTTACTCCATGCGATAGCAATCCTTCTGGCAATTTCCTTACTTGTACAATTTGTGAAAGAGACCATTTGTCCCAGATATATATATTCACTTACGTAATCTATTTTCTGATTGTCAATTAGTATATTAGCTGCAGTCTCTCCGTTTGTCAAAATTTTTGTTTTAGCTGGGTTTAGTTGCAAGCCCACCTTCTTACTTTCTTCTGCGAGTTCGTTTACCATTTGCTCAAGATCTGTAGAGGTTTCTGCAAAAACGACTATATCGTCCGCGAATCGCAGATGACTAAGGTACTCTCCGTCAATTAAAATGCCTTTCTCTTCCCAGTCCAAATTTCTGAAGATCGATTCTAGCACTGCTGAGAAGATTTTTGGGGAGAGAGGGTCCCCTTGACGTACACCTCTCATAATTGAGAACTCCTTTCCTTCTCTCTCTAGTCTAATTTTAGCACAGATGGTTGAGTACAAATTGCTTAGTAGATTTATGTACTCCCTATCTACTCCTTGTTCTATGAGAGACTTCCAGATGGCGCCGTGGTTTAGAAAATCGAAAGCTTTTGTGTAGTCAATAAAGCATAAATATAAAGTTTTCCTGTACTCGCTGGCTTTCTCCATTACCTGTGTTACTGCATGAATGTGGTCCATTGTCGAAAATCTCTTACGGAAACCTGCTTGTTCACGTGGTTGTTGCTCGTCCAAGGTAACTGTTAACCTATTTAGTAGAACTTTTGAAAAGATTTTGTACATATTGGACATTAGGCTGATAGGTCGGTAGTTGTTCAAATTATTTCTATCGCCTTTTTTATGTATCAAAATGATAGATGATTTTGACCATTGGTAAGGCGTCTTCCGTTCGTCAAGTATTTTATTAAATAGCAGCTGGATAGGAGCCTGTAAGGTTTCCGACAAAGATTTCAGGACTTCGTTTGTAATATTGTCTGCGCCTGGGCTTTTATCAGCTTTTTGTGTTCGAATGGCCTGTACTATTTCGCTTTTCAGTATACTTGGAGGTCTGGTAGAGTCAGCACAACTTAAAGTGTGCGCTACGTGTGCGTCGTTACCAGTTGTACGCTCGGTGTAGAGTTCCCTGTAGTAGTTTGTAGCTTCTTTTATTATTTCTGGTCTTCTAGCGATTGTATTTCCGGTTTTGTTTCTAAGAGTTTCTGTCCAATCTTTTTTGCATCTAAGTTCTTTGTAAGCTTTTTTGATAGCACCCGACTTTCCGACATAATTTTCAAAAGTTTTTTGTCTTTTCAATTGTTTTTCTTTCCTGATATTTCTGTTAATTTTTTTGCTTATTTGTGTGATTTTCTTTTTGACTATTCTTGTACGTTTTCTTTTGTAGAGGTTCTTCCTTTCTTCGAAAAGTTTTTTGATATTCGCAGATACGTGTTCATCTTTGTTTTCTACTTCCGGTAATTGTTTAAGTAACTCTATCATTTCTACTTCAAAAGCATCGTATTGTCTTTGAACTTCATTCGATCTTTTCAGACTTTCCATAAACTTACTTTCCCAATGTATTCCTTGCTCTTTTGAGATAACGGGTAAGTTTTTAGCGTGTTTATAGCTTCTTTTTACAAACTTCCTACTCTTCTTTGTGTTTTTCATTTCCAACTTGCATCTTATCATGCGGTGGTCTGTTTCAAAATTAAGATTACTGACAATATCAAAATCATGAATACAACCTGGCTGGTTTGACATAATGTAATCGATTTCATTAAAACAGCGGCCATTTGGTGATCTCCAAGTCCATTTCTTTCTAGGTTTTCTTTTAAATAGGCTATTTGCAATTGTCAAATTTTTTTCTAACGCAAACTCTATTAACTTTTGCCCATTATTACTTCTCTCACCAGCCGAATAGTTACCAAATACTTTGTGTTCTCCATCTTTTCTTTTTCCAACCTGAGCGTTAAAATCTCCCATCACCAGTAAATTTTTTGTGTTAACAAAATCCAGGGCCATATTGACAGTTTGGTAAAAACTTTCCATGTCTTCTGTTTTATATTTCTCTGTCGGAGCGTAGATTTGGACAATAGACCATATAAGGCTTTCAGAAAACTGTAGCTCCATGACTGCTACTCTATCTGAGAAAGTTTTTAATAAGATAATATTTTTCTTCAGCCACTTTTTAATTAAGAATCCCACTCCGTTTCGCCCTGTAGTGGCATGCGTGTGGTACAGGATGAATTCGTCGTATTCCTCTATTTTTTCTTCTGGCCTTCTGACTTCGCTCAAGCCAATTATATCCCATTTCAAATCTTTTACAGCAAACTTTATTTCAGAGACTCTACTATCTTGCAATAAAGTTCTTGCATTGAGGCATGTCACAAATAAGTATTGTGTGTGTTTAGCCGTGTTTATGCAGTTTAGGACCGTAGATTGTGGGGGGCGGCGGTCATACTCCCCCACGGTGACCAGCCGGCTTGGGGGAGGCGGAGGGACACTACTTGTTAGTTTTTTGCATCATTAAACTTTACTGAACTTGACGCATGCGAGCTTGTGTATGTATTTCGCAAATATGAAGTAATGTTGGTGGTTTTATTTTTCTTTGGAATTTGCTTCACGTTATTGTCTCTACCAATGCTGGCGTCCTTTGTGATTTCCGGCGATTGTGACATTGATCTCTTTTGTTGACGTATTACCCCTGACTCTTCGGAATGATTTTTCAGCGTTATTATTTTGTCATAGCGAAGGACGACTTTTTTTCCCGCTTCCCATTCACGTCTTAGCTCTTCTTGCAACTGTTTGCGCTTTTCAATAACTCTTGGGGGGTAGTCTTCCTTAATGTATACTGAAGAGTTTCCCAGAAGTTTTCTCCTCCTCAAAATATCTAATTTACACCTAATATTGGTAAATTTCACAACTGTAGGCCTAATCTTATCCGTTTTTCTGCCTAGTCTTCTTACTTCTTCTATTTCATTTTTCTGACAGTTAACATTTAAGTTCTCGACAATAACGAACGACGTATAAGGAATAATAAGGAGCGACAATAATGACTCGTAAATCTAACAACCTCTTACTGACCATGGCAACGTTTATGACGACAGCCCCGCACTAGTCAAGGCCTCGCACCGATCGGTTTTTGTTTTCCTGTTGGTGTTGCAATATCTGAAGCAATACGGAAAATGTCCAAAAAACCCAATTTCCAAGGAATTCGAAAAACCAGCCTCTGAAAACAACCCCGACACCCAGGCTTTATGCATCAGCCTCCCAACTTCAACGCCCTAAGTTACGTAATACATACAGCACATTCTCCACTATCTAAACTATACTTCAGCCACCTTAAATTCACCCCGTATCAAACACCAGCGTTCAAACCGTGACAACAAGATTCTTACCTATTTATTTAACTGTTTTATGCGTTAGTACTTAGTTTATATTACAAGTATAATTTTATTATTTTGTAAAGTAATGTTCTTGCTTTCCACGCCATTTTACTCTTCCTTTCTCATGACACTGTTTACCTCCAGGGCCGGATTAGATAGGATCTGAACCTAGTTTGCATCCTAAGACCCTGGACTGAGCCAGTTCATGCAAGTCCACCAGGGAGCTGGCCTAAGTGGCGTCTTCCAGTTCATCGTCGCAGCTCCAGAACATTTTTTCACCATCAGTTGTAGACTCTGCGATTGATATGGCTTCCTCATATCAGAAGAGTTAATATTGATGCAAGTGGTTCGAAAACCTGAAGCGCTGGAGGGTACAAAAGTGACGTTTTCACGTAGCCATGGTTGTTCTCTCAATGAAATTATTTCTTAATTTCTGATAGTATTTATAGTTGCTTTAAGAACTGCAAGATCCTTGTGTCATAATGTCAGAGTATTAAATTTCAAGCTACTACTTCCTACTGCTAGTAAATTTCAAGGCTACCCGCAAAATTATTATTACAGCAATTTGATCGCGGCGACCCGCTGTCGCCGATGTCATTGCCCGCATTACCCGCGGATTTTAGGGCCCGATCGTAAACTTTAATGTTGGAACTAGATATGGATAAAGTTGTAATACGTTTGCTCAAAATTACATCTATTTGTCGTATTCAATAACGAATCTTCGGTAAGCGAGTCATATTTTTCATAGGAAATTGTACTCAGAAAGGTTTATGTGAAAAATATATTTGTTTTGCAAAACAAAACAAGTAATATCAGTAAAAAGTAATGAGGGAAGAACCACTTCTAAGTAATATTTGTGTCATATCTATGATACAAATATTACTTAATATAATGGGAATCGATTAAGTTTGTGTACTGCGAGAACTCCTGATTGTTTACTCACTTACGTAATTTAGGTTTCTAAATAGACTGGTTAAAAAACTGTAAAAATGAAGCTGACGTGCTTAAAACAACCGTAAATATAAGTAAAAAAATGAAACAAGAATATCTAAAAGCGGAATTTCACAATATATTCTTGTTTCATTTTGTCACGCCTGAGTCAATCAATAATTATCGTAAACATATATTTAAGTTTCTTTTATTAGCTTGGATATTTGTAGTTGAAGTTTTAGAGAAGTACTTAGTTTATTTTAGTTTAGATTTAATTAAGGTTTAGTATTTTATTTTTAAGTAAGTTACGTTCAACAAAAATAGTTTTTTAGTCTCTTATAAAATTATAAGAAACTAAAACTTTTAAGCTTAAACTAATAAGAAACTTATATTTACGATAAATTTGAAATAGGAAATCAAAACTTAACCATCACAATCATAATAAATGAATAATGGACACGTAATATTTTTATAAACATAACTAAATAAACAATAAACATCCAAAGAAATTCATTATAGTAAAGTAATCATCCAAATCGTTTGTTGTCCTGTCGTACTTTTCTCATTTAATAATAAACGCCCAATAATATTCCAGGCGCGTCGAGTTTAAAAATGATGTCACTTTATACAGAAACAAGAAAAGTTCTAGATAATCGAGAAACCCTGGGAAGTGGGAGATTGAATCTAACGCCGAGGGTTCCGAAGCTTTATTTTACCAACCAGAGAAGTGCTGGAGAATATAATAGGTATATTCTGTTCCTAACTTTCTGTTGTTTTGTTTGAAAAAAAAAAGAAAAAAAATCTTCTTTTCTAACATGTTACGAAAGTAGCACACAAAGTACGTAACGAGTTTTGGCGGGAACGCGGAAAAGTTCATGTCGGTGCATTGTATTATTTTACAAAACTTATGCTTTTTCCAGTGTTAATGTTTAAAATTGGTGGTGTTTTACGCATTAAGTGCTGAATTACGAGCATGAGTGTGGGCAAGTGATATAATGTAAGTAGTGAAACGTTGTTTTTCGTGTTGTTTCCAAAATTCCATAGAAGCCTCTAGTAATGTTACCACCACTTTACTAGGGCATGCCTTAGACTAGATTATGACTTAGACTACACTATGACTACTGACTGTGACTATGACTTGACTTTAAGTGAAAATTTCCATAATACGATGAAAAATTACAAAACTTGACACTGGCTAAATACACTGTGTGTGGAGCCAAGTCAAATCAAATTTAAAAAAAGCTTTTTTCTTCACTGATTCAAAATTAGTTACTAAAAAGGAACATTTAATCCATGTACGTACCTATTAGAGTTTAACCAGCTACAAAAACGAATAATTTTTTCGTATCTTATGTTAGTAACAAGAAGCGAAAATTGCTTATTATTACTTTTTGGCACAATATGAAATTCTATTTTTTTAATCATAGATAGGCTAACATTTGACCACGGTCTTACCTGGGACATAATTCTCTATGACCACTTTATGATTCCTTGCTTCGAAACCACGCGAATTCCTTGTCTTACATAAGAAATCTGTAAAAATCTATTCTCTATGAAATTAAAACGAAACCGCGCGAAATGAATGTGGAATACGATTAGAACTGTCAAAAATCATATGGTCCACTGGGGCACGTTCCGAAACATCAACACGTCAAAAGTTGCCACCACATAATGTCAATATATTCATTATTCAAAATAAAAATAATATTAATGTAAAAAGTGAAGGTATTTCTAAAGGTTTTCTGTCAATTTTTAATAATTACTTATGGTTTCTTTATATCACAACATAAATATAAGCCATTCCTTTATATTAATTTTTACCGGTTTTGGGATGATAGATCCTTTATACTAATTCGGAATGCCCTTGAGGGATCCATAACCTGTCATAGTAAATTTGTCTTAGATCATACAGAATACAAAAGTTGTCGATTCCTTGCCGTGACACGATTTGAACAAGACACGATAACGACGTGGTTTCTGTATCGTGTGGAATCTGTGTTTTCATACAGAATTATGGCCCTGATGGACTTTACCTATATTATAACCAATATATAATTTACAACTTGCTAATTTTGAAGGCTATATCGGCGACTTGTTCTATTGCCGATCTTCTCATTTCGGATTTCACGCAAGAAAACTCCGAGCACGGGCCTCCATAGCTCGTTGCTTGACTTTGAGCTTACTAATGAGGCCAACAGTAAGAGACCACCGATGATGGGGAAGAAAGGTTCTCGAGTGGCGACCGTGAATCGAAAGACGCAGCGTAGTCCAGTCCAGCCTCCCACTAGGTGGACCGACGACCTGATAAGAACCGCGGGGAGCCGTGGGATGCAACGGCAAGTAATCGGTCAAAGTGGCGCTCTAGGGGGGAGGCCTATATTCAGCAGTGACGACGTGGTTGACGATGGAGCATGCTTGCCTAGCCAGTTCACTCTAGCCTCAAAAATTCCCAGATTACATTTGTAGTTAACTGAAAATACAGAAAAGTTGTACCTAGTGATATATTTACTAGGTACAACTTCATACGTCATACATATAGACGTCATAGTTCCGAAAACCAGAACGAGGAGATCCGCAGGAGAACTAAAGTGACCGATATAGCTCTTAGAAGTAGTAAGTTGAAATGGCAATGGGCAGGCCACACTGCTCGTAGAACTGACGACCGAGGGAGAAGAAAGGTTCTCGAGTGGCAACCACGAACCGGAAGACAGAGCGTAGGCCGGCCCCACACTCGGTGGACCGTCAATTTTTTTTTTTAATGTAGAATGAGCCTGCGTTTGACTACATCTCACCTGATGGATCTGGTGAAAGCCGTGCAGGAGGCGAGCAGCCGCTCAAGGTGGCGCACTCTGTGTCCACTGCTGAACATGCGTTCAGCAGTGGACGCCTTCAGGGTGCTGATGATGATGATGGTGATGAGATTCGAAAATCACGTTGGAGTGGAACCCTAAAGAAGTGTGCTCATTTTCTCCGGGGAAACACATTTATCATAAACTTGGATGGTGTTGCAATTTAATCGCCCTCGTTTCTAAGAAAACCTGTTAAGTTTGAGTTAGCTTGGATAACTCGAGTTATGTAGATGCAATTCGAGGAATGTTGAAAAACTCTCCAGTAGGAATAGTTAACTTCTGTTTTATAGAGTTTATTGTGTACGGACAAGGAGACAAAGACAGTATTTTTCTTCTTACTTTTTTCCGGAATATTTCTATTAAATATTTTATGTGTTGTGTAGCACCGTGGTTACTTATCTTTATTTTTTGAATAGTCTCCTTAAACAAAATACTCAAGTTAATAAAAAAATTTTGAATGAATTGACAACTGGCATGACAACATTCGCAAACTTATATTACGAGGTAACCTTAGGTCTTTGAAGAAAATCCGACAATTGCGGTTGTGAATTTTGAATTTTTTACCAAAACCTGTATATTTTTTTAAATTTTTATGTGTAATAAGGAAGGGGGTGGATTATTGTCCGTTAAGTATTCGTGAACGTGCACGAGTGTTGGCAAATGGTTCCAAATTTATATAACCATTTCTGTATTGTTAATGGGTCAGCGTTTGGCATGATTTTGGTTTTCTCTTTTGGTTTTTTCTTTTCATTTCCATGCAATTTCGTTTTCTCTTCCACGGCTTTTTTATTTTTTTCTTGCTTCCTTTCTGGTTTTATCACACTATTAAAATGTCATATAATTACCTATATGTAATGATATAGACATTGCTTTGGCGCAAGTCCTTATGATCAGACCAACTTTCATCAGTGAACGACCAACAAGTACCAACATCGCAGCAAGCTGTATATAGAAAGGAAAAAATCGAAAAAGTATCCATTCTCAAACAGTTTTTTATCAAAGAGATCTTTTAGAAGAGCGCAGTGAAATAGAGTGAAACCTTGCCTTTTCGTTTTCTCAAATGCATTTTCTACGTTGATGTTAACCAAACGACGTCATTCCTTTTTCGAAGCACTTTTAAATTAGCTTCGTTTTTATTGTCTTTTTAAAAAGGGTTTAGTTTTTAGAACTAATAATAAACAAAGAAATGATTCGTTTCTATTATATTAAAGAAATAGAGGGAAAATATTTTTTTTAGATGAAGTTTTTTTTATGTAAATGAATGATGTGACAAGCTGTGGTTCGCCTGATGTTAAGCGTCACGGCTGCCCATAACAGATTGCAGTATCACTCGGACCTCTAAATTAATATCGTTTTGCGTGATACTGCACTGCGCACGTCACCCTGAGACTTCACACAGTATAATAATAAGATTACTAGACTGAGTGATCAGATCATAAAGTCTCATTTGCCCAGTAATTTAACTAGCTACAATCCCCTTCAAACCAGAACACAGTAGTGCTTTCACACTACTGCTTGGCGGCAGAATAACTGGCAACGCGGTGGTACCTACCTAGACGAACTTTCCAGAAAAGTTCTACCACCTAGTAAAATAAGTAGACCACTAAAATAATTAGTAGATGCTCGCACACTACTGCTTGGTGGGAGAAAATGATACTCGTCAAAGATTTTCTGATGTTAGACATTGACTGACACATTTCTGCCTTGTTACTACGAAATAAGTAAATACGATATACCGTATTTACTTATCTTGTAATCTCAAGCATCGTGTGTGTTTAGACCCGCTTTGGCTGTTTGTTTTAAGATTTACCTTCCTTCCCTGTGTTTACTTTGTGTTTATATACCTAAGGCTTAAGTCGCTGTTTGCTTTGAACAGAAGGAACATTTTGTTACATGAAAATATAAATAAGTTAACTAGTTAAGGTTATAAAACACTGGTGCAGCTTATCACGTGGTTTGTGATGGCAGCCGCATAGATTAGCGTTACATGCCACGCGCCGGTTTACGCCACTGTGTCCTTGCTACGTTTCGTTAATACGGCGTTTCAATATTTATCAGCATCAACAGCCTGAAGACGTCCACTGCTGAACATAGGCTTCCCCCACAGAGCGCCACTTTGAGCGGCTGCTAGCCTCCTGCTACATCCATCAACTCCCCATGGTTTTCACCAGGTCGTCGGTCCATCGAGTGGGGTGCTGGCCTACGCTGCGTCTTCCGGTTTGTGGTCGCCACTCGAGAACCTTTCTTCCCCATAGGTTGTCAGTTCTAAGAGCAGTGTGGCCTGCCCATTGCCATTGCAACTTGCTAATTCTAAGAGCTATATCGGTCACTTTAGTTCTCCTGTGAATCTCTTCATTTTTTTATTTATAGTGTTTCGATAATACATATGGCTTTTCGTTCCAATATATGGCGTTTCGAAGATGTGGGCTTTTGATAAAATGGCGTTGTGGAAGTGGGCTTTGCAAAAATGGCTTTCGATATCAAAACCTCTTTTATACAGCACGAAACGCTACCGATACGACAAAAGACACTTTAAAATATCGGTCAAAATCTTAGCATTATATGAAATCTGTAATTGTATTCTTAAATTTCTGTCCATATTGGAAGAAATCGATTGATGCGATCAGAACCGTCGTGTGTTTCTGAGTGATTCTGTGTGGTTCTGAGTGATTCTGTGTGGTTCTGTGTGGTACTTTTGATGTAGGTAAAGTGAGCGTTTAAGTACTGGAGGTAACAAACACAAATACACCTAGCTTTTGCATTTATAATGCACTAGCGGCTCGCCCCGGCTTCGCACGGGTATAATAGTTTTTGCAGCGCACGAGATGTGATGAATATTTTAGGTAGTTTTTTACACCTTGGGTTGTATTATTGAAGTCAGTAAGGATACGTTATTTTTTTTTAAACTAAGTATAACCTATATAAATCGGTTCAGTAGTTTCCGAGCCTATTCAATGCAAACAATCAAATCTTTCCTCTTTATAATATCGTTATAGATATTATAGCTAGATGTATTATTAGGATTCGGATAATATATGCACGAGTGAAGGAAATACGTATCAATTTCCCAACACAATGTCCCACGTACGGAGTAAAATCAGATATACTTCACATTTCACGATTTGAAACTTGCGCACGTATCAGTGCGTTTGAAAGGGCGTCGGAGATGACTCCTTTTGAAATATACAGTCAAACGAGTCTAAATATCGTGCCCAAGGAACCGTGAGGCGTACGCGAAGACTCGGGATGAGCGTGTAATATGTTGACATTTTTTGTTGTACAACTTTTTGGTTGCCGGAGCTTGAAAAAGAGGCAACTGCCGATGTACGTAGTAGTGGAAAGCTATTAATGACTTAGGTTTTCAAACAAATAACCAACTAAAATAGGAACATGATTGTATCTCACGTACTAACTCTGCTCTGTGTCTGCGAGTATGAATACAATACAATACAATACAATACAATACAATACAATACAATACAATACAATACAATACAATACAATACAATACAATACAATACAACACAATACAAAACAATAACTCTTTATTAACACCAAAATAATAATGACATGTAGAAATGAGAATCACATAATAAGATAGGACAATGGGCGGTGAGTTTGTTTGTAATAGGTCGTTATAGTTTATTCTGATGGAAACGCAATGTATTATTATCAAATTATGTTAATTTTTTTTCTTCTTCTTCTCGTGTAGGCGAGTGGTCAGCCCTGAAGTCAGAATATCTAGGCCGCCCAAAGGCTTCTGATTTAGCTCAACGACCATTGTCTTACGACAACAGTCGGGACCGATGGCTTAACGTGCCCTCCGGAGCACGGCAGCACTCAGTTGTAAATACCAGTTTTTGCTGTAGCGGTCACCCATCAAAGTAGTGACCGCAGCGTTGCTTAACTTTACCGATCGTGTTATACTTAGGACAACTAAGGCCCTCCTGATAGACATTTTTGTAGAAGTCACCGTATTTGCCACTATCACAGCACTTGGCATGCGCCTTGGTATCGCAGAACATTTGAATGTACAGAGGAAAATGAATTCGAACTTATCTCTCTGGAATGTACTCAAATGCTTTGTATAGTTGGCATGTAATGTAAAAAAATATTCCTCCACTATACTGATAAACTTCTGCCGGTAAAGAGGTCTTCCTGCAAATAGGGCGAGTTGGCGCCCTTATGTTAACAAGGGTGTCAAAACCTTTGAAGTTTCGCGACTTGATGATCTGGATGCAAAGTGCGTTGTACGTAAGACTCGCGTCAAGCACTCCTACGTATATACTTACAACAGTGCTGGTCAACTCGACTGCAGTGCATGTGATCGCACATTTGAAACCAAAGGTATGGCGAGCCATATTAGGGCTCATAATAGGAAGTAGATGAAAGGGTCGCCATTGTCAAACGCTGACAAGGAGGACATCCATAGTAGGCATGTCATAGAGGAATAAGTTTTTTTTAATGTTAAGAGCGACCAACAAGCATACGGCCCACCTGATGGAAAGCGGTAACCGTAGCCTATGGACATCTGCAACACTAGGGGCGTTGTTGTTGTTGCTAAGTGCAAACTTAGCTGTCAAACTTTAGTGCAGATGACATAATAGTATCGCCAAAAATTCTGACAGGTGTACGCAACTTATGCGATGCAATTTCTCTTTTATCATTTTAAAGCTAACTTTTATCTCAATTTATCAGCCAAAGAATATACGAATTTGGTCAGTGTCTACGGCGTAGCCACATCACAGTTTATTCGTAGCTGGGTGCTACAATATACGTAGACGATCTACGGTGTACGGTGTAACATTATTTTGTAAACAAAAACTGCCTAGTCTAGCGACCAATATGCTGGAATTTATTTAGCATAACGAATCAACATTGCAATTCAACGGAGAAATGCTGCTAGATTGTTGGGCACGCTAGTTAAACTGGTCAGCGGGCTACTTATACGGTACAATTTTTTGTAGTATAGGTAGTGTAGCTATTATTTTCATTTAGTTGTAGTTGGTGTTATATGTAGTAGTTAGTTTAGAGAAAGAGAGAGATGAGAGGCGAGAGTAACTTGTGCACAAGTGCACAGTAAGACAATGCATAGTGAAAAACCAGAAACCACCTCAATTGATCTACTTATCTACTTCAAGGTAGGTTAGGGTTTCATTTTACGAAACCCTTTTGATTAGATCTTCATCAGGCCAGTCAAACTAAAAATCATTAGAGAAAAGATCTGGTTTAAGAATATCCGCAAGCGAAGTAAAGCAAGCAGCTCTTGGATTAGCAAGTTTAAATGGCAATGGGCATGCCACGTCACTTGCAGAACCGATTGGGAAGTAAGGTTCTCAAGGTGCAACCACGAACGCGAAAACATGGCGTAAGCCGGCTCCCGAGGTGGACCGATAAGTCAAAACCGCGAAGAGCCGTTGGATGCAAGAGGCGCCTCTGTTCAGCGACGGACGTCTCTAGGCTGATGATGATGATGATAATGATACTGAAATTCATGAGAAACAGGTCTTGATCAACAGACAGACGGAGAAAAAAGTGATTTTATAACCTTTTTACGTTATCTCCGTTGGAATCATTTTTGATATCCCTAAAGCACCTGTAGTCTTAAAAAGGTTTTCGTAGATAAAAATCTAGATTGTATTCGGAAAGTATCCAATATTTTCAGCCTATTTTCGTCTAAATCATGAGTAGAGGTAGAGTCTTGGTAGAGCCAGACCTTGTGGAGTGGTCTCTTGAGGCGTATTCGAGGTAGAGACATGAATGTCGTAAATCTTCCTCTTACTTAGGTAGAATTTTCCCCTCATTTTATACGATTAGAATACTTATAAAGGTATTTTTCTATTTATGATAATATTTCTTTAGTAGACTTATAATAAAAAGTGTGTAGAACAAAAAAATCCCTTATTTCGCACTAGGCATGCATAATTATTCTATCCCCCAGAATAAAATAACAGTAACTGAACTTATACTTTTATAATGGCCTTTATTTTTTAATACTTATCCTGCATGTATATTGTAGATACCGATTGTACCAAAGCATTAAGACTTCTTTACAGAACTCATTCTTTGTAGAAGGAGAGGGGGGCGGGGAATTGTTGAAACTGTTAGTAGTTTCAACAGTCCCCCCTCCCCACTCCTTAACAGTCAATATCACTGTCTATAATAATGGGACCGGGAGCTCATCGCGTTTTCTAAAGATTATCAAAGCGCCTGGTTGATGCAACACATGACCAAAATGCTGGCACTTATTTGGCTCAACAAATCAGCGTTGCAATTCAACGAGGCAATGCTGCCAGCATGTTGGGTACGCTGCCTACCGGTAGTGGGCTGGGACATTTGGACTGTCTATAAGCCACACTATATAGTCCAAATTTTCTTTGTAGTAGATAGTGTAGCTAGTTTATTAGTTTTTATTATTGTAGTTGTTAGTTTAAAGAATAAAGGCGCATTGCCCATAATAATATATCTATATACTAAACCACATCAAAAATGTTTGATCTGATTTAATTAGCCCTTACATATATGCTTAGGTATCACCAAAACCACCTGCGGGTAAACAGGTAATTTTCGGGTTAAACCGCGGGCTTTGGGCAACATTTAAATTAGCACTGTCGACAAACTGCCCTTTCCACACCTAGGCGCCTCAAATTGATGCCTCAAATTGGCGCCTTCATGAATATCCAGCCCTTTGATGATCCAGCCAAGCTCACTCGACCATTGACGCGCGGTCAAAGAGCATTGTGCGTCTATTGCCACTTCTGGGTCAATCACGCGGTAAATTGCAGGCAGCGGTGAGGAAGCAAAGTCAAGGAGTCATTAGCACCTTGATTAAACAGCTTAGTTAGGTAGTAGGAAGTTTAAGGAAAAAAGATGTGGATTCTGTTAAATTTTAACGTTTTATTAGAATCCTTTTAAAATACTAGTTTAAGCATGCAATACCTTTTTTCATAATTCAACTATGGATAATTATGTTATATTTGCATAATTTTTTTATCATGTATGCCTAAGCCTACTCGCATTTGTTGTCTACTGTCTCAACAGGTGGTAAGTAACGAAACTCTCTTCTCGCTATCTACAGCGCCCTTTGTACCAGAATACAGTGCTTACACACAACTGATTTGTGGCAAACTAACTGTCGAAGTGATACTACCTAGATGACCTCAGAAAAGACCTACAACCTATACAAACTAGGTAGGTACTACTGCAACTGTTTAATGCTATACCTAACTACATCTTTTTGTTCTTATTCCAAATGGAATGTAATAAAGGCCTGCATGGACGTCTCATATGTACACTAGCACAGTTGTTCCAGTAGTGACGATGATGCAAGAATGGATGTTCTGGAGCATGGTTATAGTGGGCGCTCTTTGTGGTCTTCGAGATTAGACGACCCAATGCGTAGATCCGTTTTTTTTCCTGTCTTCCACAGCCGTACAGTGCAGCTACCTACGTACACGATGCTAAAGAAACATTTAATCTCGGAATACACTGAAAGTGCATGAAATGTAAACACTTGGAGAGCATACCGCCCGCAGTATTATATTTATTATGCATCCACTATCGTTGGCTCGGAGTGTTTATTTGTTCAAGTTGAGTTGAGCCACCTTTGCTATTAGCCGCTTGACTAATGCGTTTCTGTTTATAGGCAAGTGAGGAATTACACACTGATTCGGTTTTATTTATGACAGACATTGATCTTCAATAACATAAAGGGGCAAGGGCTATTTTTGATTGTACACTTTACTGGAAACTATTTTCATTTGTGTTTTTTATTGTTTGTAGGCTTTCACTCGGCTACTATGAGCTAAGTACTTAAATATTACATTATCATCATAATCATCATCTACAGCCTGAAGACGTCCACTGCTACAATCTCACTACAATCTCGGAGTCTTCAAATCGAGAGTAAACAGGTATCTTCTAGGTAAGTGGGTCATCGTCGCAAGCCTATCAATCAATAAAAAAAAAACTGCTGAACGTAAGCCCCCCACAGAGCACCATTTCCATCGGTTCCCCACGGTTTTTACCAGATCGTCGGTCCACCGAGTGGGGGGTCTGCCTATGCTGTTCCAGTTTGTGGTCACCATTCGAGAACCTTTATGCCCCATCAGTACATCAGGTACTACTAATCATTTCAAACGTGTCATTGGCGTTGTAGTAACCTTTCGAAAAAAGAATATTTATTTTCACTTATATAAACAGAAGAAGCTCTAATATCCAAACCCATTAAGCCCAGAACCATTAATTACAACTCCCATTATTTATGGAAACCATATCTATTTCCACCTCTTTTCCTGTAAGCTTATGCAATAAAGCCGAGGGAAGGAAAGCATTCATTCACTCATAACTCAAAGTGGCATGCTCATAAAGCTATTTACAAACGTACAAACGTACAGTACAAAGTGTGTATTCAAAATATTCGCAGCAACAAATCATATGCCGCCTTTTTGAAGCCATAAAAGCATTCTTTAAACAACGAGTGAAAAAAATCAGGACGGCCCTTTTAGTGAATGTTTCAAGTCACAGGCGTTGGCGTGGATGGGTTAAAGTACATAACTTTGCTAATTTGTTTATGTCCACTGTCCGCACAAAACTAAAACCATCGTTTTTGATTATTATTCAGAGGCTTCCTAAATGATATGAAATTTTTATTTTCTTCTCATTTGCTGGTCAATTCTATTCTATTATAATATTATTGTAGTATACCAAAATTCCAGCTAATAATATTAAAAGCTTTTAATATGGATGTTGTGTAAGTGCTTTTTTTAACAGGAAAACAAAAAGTTGACTTCTTATTTTGAAATGCTATATAATAAATTTATTTTCCAGTGACAAAACACATAGAACAGTTTCGATTATCAAACAATTAAAGGAAATACTTATTTTTTTATCATGTTTTGGCAATGTTAACCAAATAATAATATTTTATCAATATTTTATCAATATCTTGCAATTACAGACATTTTTATCGCTACAGTTTTATTATACCTACATATAATGTATAGACCACAATACTTTAATGTGTTCGGGACATTATAAAAAACTAAATTAATTGAATCGCTTATTCTCATAACTTGCACCAACCGTAAAAGAAATCTCGTGAAATACGCCAGTGAATCACAGCCAGTGCCGGGAGGGAGTGAGGAATGCGTTAATAAGTCCCTCAGGTATGTCGGGAGTGTGGAGCGAACTCACTATAGTAGATGTCACAAGTACGTTCTAAAATACTGCAAATAAAAAATCTCTTATGCTTTTTCTTTTTAAGACTGTTCTATATCGGTGTATGGTTGTTAAAAGTAATTATTAAATATTTTTGATCTTTAAAATACTTGAAGTAATTGTAAAATATTTATGAGTAGCTACATCCCGCAGTTTCGTCTGCAGACCAAAAAAATATTACTGATAAGCTAACCTACGTTTTATAATAAAATGTATCCTAGTTCTGCTGCTATGATGTGAAAAACGACGGCAGGAACTTTGAATATAGTTTATCTTTAATTACTTACTTAATTGGCTTTGCAGGTATTAAGTCGCTGTTCGCTGATCAACAATATAAAAATACTTTTAAAAAAATGTTATTCCTCTTTTTGGCTGTAGGTAATGTTAAGTATGGATTTTAGATAAGGATTTTTGTTTTTTTTTTGTGTTTACTAAGGGCTGTCGAATAAATAAATAAAGAAAATAAATAATTAAATAAATAAAAGGACCGACACAGTTATACATTCACACTTTCGCATTCATTATATCAGTGTCAAAGTGTAATTGTTAGAAAGAGACAGATTATCAACCCATACGATCCCACGGTAGAGACACTGACCTTCTCTCGCAGAGAGAGAAAGTATTGGCCATAATCTACCATGCACGCTAGGCCAAGCAAGTATGACAGAAATCCTTGAATTTTAAAAGTTTTGAACAAGCGGTGTTAATAAAAACAAAGTGCGTAACACAATATTAGTTTAATTACAAAGGGTTACGATTACAATTTTAGGTAGGTTCACTATTTATTATGGACGTGCGTTCATCCAGCGTCGGTTCGCGGAGTGTCGCTATAGGTCAAGCAGTCAGCTGCTGCAGCCCCCGCGCACCGCGCATCCCCTTCATCAAACTGGTCTGCGCGTAGACATCTTCCGGGGCCTTGAAGCGCTGCTTTCAATGATTCAGCGTTATCCAAATTTTAGTTCAGCATCAGCTTCATTGGGGAAGCTCGTTTGTCCGAGTTGGTTTCATTAATTTCCTGGTCTTCATGAGTTGGAGGTTTATTATTAGTATTGTCGTCGATGGGTATTATACACATTTTATTTATTGCCCTCCTCATAGTGCCTTTTGTAGTAAGAACATCGGCGACTCTGCTTATCCCATCTGATCCAGGGTATAATTGGCTTATGCGGGCAAGTCGCCATTGTAGCGGAGGGAGATTGTCTTCTTTAAGTATTACTAAGTCACCGACGTGAAGTTGTCGCTGCTTCGTCTTCCATTTAGTCCGCTGCTGGAGCTCTGCTATGAATTCTCGACGCCATCTTTCCCAGAAGTGCTGTCTTAGCTTCTCTATAAGTTGATATCGGTTGGGGTGCTTTGATGTAATTGGCTGTGACGGCACCGAAGTAAGCGGCCGCCCAATCAGAAAGTGCCCTGGAGTTAATGGAGAAGGATCGTTTGGATCGGAGGACAGTGGGGTTAGCGGACGGGAATTCAATATCGCTTCAATCTGCATAAAAAGGGTTGCGAGCTCCTCAAATGTTAGGGAAGCATTGCCTGCTACGCAGCGTAAGTGATGTTTGGCCGACTTGACGCCGGCCTCCCATATGCCCCCAAAGTGAGGTGAATATGCAGGACTGAAGACAAATTTAAAACCTTCATTGGCAGCATAATTACGAATAGACTCGCAACTGGATCGGAGTATTTTACTCATTTCGTTGTTTGCTCCTTTAAAATTAGAGCCATTATCACAAAAAATTGAATTAGGCTTACCTCGTCTAGATACAAATCGTCGCAAAGATAAAATAAATGCCTCAGTACTTAAGTCACTAACTAATTCCAAATGTAATGCTTTGGTTGAGAGACAAATAAATAAACATAGGTAGCATTTAGAAATGCGGTTGCCTTTTCCCTTGCGACTAGAGATCATGAACGGTCCGGCAAAATCGACGCCACACGAGTGGAAAGGGAACGACGAGTCACTTCTCTCAGCAGGTAGGTTGCCCATCAAGGGCTGCAACGTTTGTCCGCGTAAACGAATACAAATCATGCACTGCCTAGTTGTGGTGCGCGCTAAATGCCTGCCACCAATAGGCCAAAAGGTATCTCTTATCGATGCAAGTAGATGCTGAGGACCAGCATGAAACAGGCGTTCATGTTCGTTTCTAAACAATAGTTTTGTAAAGTGGTGCTTTGAATCTAAAATTAAAGGGTGTTTTTTATCGTAGCTAAAATCTGAGTTTTGAATTCGACCACCAGCTCTTAACAAACCGTTAGAATCCAGAAAGCAGTTCAATGACAATAGTTTGCTTTTATGATTTAGGGGTTTGCTGTTGGATATTAATTTAATTTCTTCATTGAAGCTATGTATTTGACTATATTTGACCAGTATTTGTAAGGAATTATTTAACTCGTTAACATCCAAAGGCCCAGTAACCCGCGAGTTATTGTTTTTACAGTTTGTTATGAATCGTAATACATACGCATAAACTCTCTTCATTTTATTTAGGTTAGAATAATTTTCAAATGGAATACTGGTATCTGTAGATGAAACATGGCATTTAATAGGATTTTTTATTTCAGGTAAGTTGGTAGGTGTGTATGTGTGCGTTTGCTTAGGCCATGCAGATGGATCACATGCGAGGAACGAAGGCCCTTCCCACCAAAGGGATGAAGACTGAAGCTGTTTAGGACTTATACCTCTAGAAGCCATGTCCGCTGGGTTTTGATCAGTGGGAACATGACAAAACGTGAACCCATCAGCGAGCTCATTTATCTCATTCACACGGTTGCACACAAAAACTTTGAGGTCCTTTGGCGGCGTTTTTACCCATCCTAATACGACTGTAGAATCAGTCCATAAGATTTTTTGAGTTACATCACATCGTAGCGACTGCAGCACCTTTGAGCATAGACGAGCACCTAACAAGGCACCACATAACTCCAACCTCGGTATCGTAGTTGGGCTCAGGGGTGCTACTCGTGTCTTAGCGCACAACAACCGTACTGTGATGGTTAGATCTTGATTCTCAGAACGAAGGTATACGCACGCTGAATAGGCCTTCTGGCTGGCATCTACAAAGCAATGCAGAGTTATATTGCAAGGAGTTTCGCACAATGCCCTTCGGGGTATCTGTATTAGGGGTAAATTTGAAAACTCTTTCAATAAGCTTGACCAATTTTTGCAAAAATCGGTGGGGATGGGGTCATCCCAGCCAAGTTTAGAAGACCATAACTCTTGTAATAGAATTTTTGCGACAATTATACATGGGCATAATAATCCTAAAGGGTCAAAGACCTTAGCAGTGGCCGAAATTACTGACCTTTTGGTAATTTGACTAGAAGGTTCTAGATCGGTGGAGAATTGCAATAAGTCTGACTTAGGAGACCAATTTAGACCTAGTACACTGGATTCTTTATTGAAATCCATAGGTTTGGACGAGTCTATTTCTTCGTCAAACAACTGAGCACAGTTAGTACGAAATTTCCGCAGTGGAAGGCATGCAGAATTCAGTACATCTACAACATTCTTATGAATGTATTTTAAGCCCTCAATCGTGTCCGAACCTGTATTCAAATCGTCAGCGTAGAAATCGTGCTTTATTACGCAAGCTATAGATTTATCCTCACATTCATTGGCTAACTGTAGGAGACATCGAGTACTCAGAAACGACGCCGACGCTGTGCCATACGTCACAGTATTAAGTTGCATCACATCAACTTTGTGGTGAGTTTCTTCACGCCACAGGATGAGCTGCAGGTGACGCTGGGACGGCGCGACTTCAATTTGGCGGTACATTTTCTCTATGTCCCCTGTAAGAATAAATTTATGCACGCGAAAACGAAGTAATATTGATATTAAATCGCTTTGCACTACTGGGCCGACCATTTGAATATCATTTAGAGACTTCCCTGAACTTGTTTTTGACGATGCATTAAACACCACTCGAAGTTTAGTTGTCTCGCTCTTCTCGCGGATAACCGCGTGATGTGGCATATAGTATCCAAATGCAGGTTGATTTATTTTAGTTAGGTGTCCCAAATTAGCATATTCATTTATAAATTTTTTATAGTTCTCTTTTTGGGTCGGAAATTTAATAAACTTTCTTTCGAGATTTTCAAAACACTTTTTGGCAATATAATAAGAACTACCGAGAGCTTCCTCAGGTGTGTCTTTCATTGGAATTTTAACAGAAAATCTACCATTCAGCAAACGAGTAGTATTGTTAACAAAATGATTTTCACAGAGTTGCTCTTCTGGTGAATATGTTTTTATCTGTGGTAAATCATCAATTTTCCAGAATTTTTCTAATGAATCCTGTATTTCTTGAGAGAAGTTACAATTAACTTCCGGGATTGACTGACTTGACATTATAGGACCACCTACAAGCCACCCGAGCTTAGACTCTTGAAGAACTGGTTTATTTGAACCAAGTTTTATTAGATTTGAGCCGACTATTTCCCAATATACATCTGCTCCTAGGAGGATATCTACCTCAGCAGGGGAAAAATATTTAGGGTCGGCAAGTTCAATATTATGTGGAAATTTCAAACATTCAGTATCAATAACTGAGTTTGGTAAGGTACTCGTGATGCGTGGCACTACCAAACATTTAACATTAATTTCAAATGGAATCACTCTTGACTTTATTTTAATATTACATTTTTGCGAGATATTACAGGCCACATTATTGATACCGCGGACATATACCGAGTGAGAATGATCAATAGACAACCCTAGCCTTTCTTTCAGCTTTTCGGTGACAAATGAGGACTGACTTCCCGTATCCAGCAGTGCACGCGCTTGGTAAGCTTTATTATTAATCATTATTTTGACTAAAGCCGTACACAACAACACCTGACCAGCTGATGAAGACGCCGTGAGTGAAATAGGCAGCGACGAAGTCGAAGGCTGAGGATCCGCAGACGACTGGTAAGTTTTATGTATGAGTGTATTATGCTTCTTTCTACAGGTAAGACATAGCCCCTTAAGTTGGCATTGGTGTGCATTATGACCACTGCGCAAACAATTCTTACACAGTTTTAATTTAGACACTTCATTAATGCGGTCGTCAACATGCATACTCTTAAATTTAGGGCATTGATACAGCGCGTGACCTTCACTACACAAAACACAACAACCTTTATTCTCCTTCCTTTCACAAGACATGACAAAACTTTTAGACTGATTATTAGGTTTATTTTGTTTGTTATCAGCTGGTCTATCAAATCGATTATTATTGCTATAAGCAGTTTCTAGCACATCAGCACGACTGCGCAAGAAAGCATAGAATTCACTTAAAGTCGGTAAGTCGCGAAGGTTGCATTTATATTCTTCCCATTTTCTACTCGTGTGTATGTCTAACTTGGCCGAAACCATAAATATAATTAGGGCATCCCACATGTTGGTAGGCTGGCCAAGAGAATCAAGGGCACGTAAATGTTTTGAAACATGATCAACAACAAACCGCAACGCCTTAAAGGATTCCCTATTCAAAGACTCAATACTAAATAACGCTTTCAAATGGTTATTTATTAATATATTTTTGTTGTCATATCTCTGACATAATAACTCCCACGCAACTTTATAATTTTTAGCACTAAATTCAATAGACTTTATTACCACGGCTGCACTGCCTTCGAGCGAGGAACGTAAATAATGGAATTTATTAATTGGAGGAATCCCTTCATTGCTGTTTATTACCGACTCGAACGTGTCCTTAAACTCTAACCACTGCAAATAATTGCCGTCAAAAGTAGGTAATTTAATAGTAGGCAACTTGATTGCATTAGCCGAATGGGAATGGCAACTGCTAATAGATGCGTGCTCACAATCACCTACGGAATTTATATCCCTTTGTTTTTTATCTGGGCGACTATCCAAAAGAACCTGACAGTTAGATATTAAGCTAAGGAACTGGTTTTCCAACGCATCTCTTTCTTTAATTTGTTCATTAGAATCGGAATGCAATAAATCTATTTTATCCTGCGTATCTTCGTACTCGGTTAATAACGACTGACATCTATCAGATTTAAGCTCTAATTCTTTGTACTTAACAGCAGATATATCTTTTAAAGCTTTAATATTAGCAATGTAATCGCCAAACTTAGTTAGGCGCCCCTTGATAATGCCTCTTTGTTTTATTAAATTAGACAATTCGATTTTCTTTTCACGCTCTAACTCAATCTCAGTTTTCGATTCTTGACTCATTTCTAATAATTATAAATCACTGGACTACTTGGAAAACAAACAACAAAATAGGTAAAATTAAATTCAAACCTGCTTGAAGGATTAGCAGCTCCAGATCCAGTTTACGCTACGGTTACCCGAAGTATAGAGCAGAGCAGCTCCAGCCGAGCAGACAGCTAGGGCCAGCAAGCGCGGGCTCCGCTACGGCGAGCGAACGGGCACAGCAGGAATGCTTGGGATGGTGCACGACCGCAGCGGCGCAAGCGCAGGGCACTGGCGTAGACGCTCTTACGAGCTGGAATTAGTCGGCAAATATCGGTTAAAATAATTTGTTAAAAATCAACGCATTAATTCGTTACTTTAGGTGGGTAATTTATACTGATTACAATATACCTGCTCATAGCTAAATTAGCTTTGCATAGAAGAGAAGTAATATTGTTTATTTAGGTGCAAAGAAATGAGATAATGCAATAAGGTAATGCAATAGGTTGAAGTTATAATTTCTTATGAAGAATGAAATAATGTTTTAGCAAGGAAGATGGAAGCTTAATCAATTTATCGGGAATAAATATTTTACTACGTGATGGGGATTGAAATTTTATTTTATGTCGCTAAAGCGTGAAATAAAGCCTAGATAGTCTTACTTTAAGCTAGATTAGATTAGATATCTAACGCTTGAGTAGCAAGTCGGCCATTTCACACAAACTTTTACGAATTGAATATGAAGAAAGATTGGGATAGGTATTTGTTAGGATTAGGGCTTACTTTCTTTGGATTAGACCTCTGTATGATGTTCCAACACGGGCTCCAGAAGCAGCTTTTCTTGTTTGGCTCCAGCTCCAACAATTGCGATTTGAAGCGCGTACAAAATAGGTAAGTACACGCAAGTCTTTTGTAATGACGTCGCAATTTCGAACACGACACAGGCGACTAGGAACTCGATAGCGAGCTTTTATGCACTGTCCTGTCACGGTCGCCAACTTTGTTAATAAAAACAAAGTGCGTAACACAATATTAGTTTAATTACAAAGGGTTACGATTACAATTTTAGGTAGGTTCACTATTTATTATGGACGTGCGTTCATCCAGCGTCGGTTCGCGGAGTGTCGCTATAGGTCAAGCAGTCAGCTGCTGCAGCCCCCGCGCACCGCGCATCCCCTTCATCAAACTGGTCTGCGCGTAGACAAGCGGATTTCCTCACGTTGATAGATAGCGTTAACCGTTCTAAAAGCGAGCGTAAATTCCCCACATAACATGAAAAATTTGTCTGAGTAATGCTCCAATAATTTTTTTACGAACAAAATGTGTGTCAAAGAAGGGGTGACAAACATGGAGTGAAGTGGAAATAAAGAGCGGGATGTCTGACGTCACTAACATTTGTAATAAATAACCAGGAAATAGAAAGATTCCCGAGCTATTGCGGTAGCAACGTCAGCGTGACACACCTCTGCATATTTATTTCTTTTCATTTAAAATAAGAACTAGGGCGTAAAATACGTTAGTGAATCAGAGGTACACCAGCGCCAAGCCGTATGGGAGGCACTGCGATATATACCCGTTTTTCACCAAAGATCCCTAAATTTTTAGGGACCCTTAAAAATATTTCAGTGACATCTGACAGTAATTTTGTTTTCACCGGCGATTATGGAACACCTAAAGCTTAAGGCATCCCTTAAGTTTAGGGGGCCGAAGCTTGACCCCTTAGCGTAAAGTGGCAGGTGAAATTATCAAAACGCCAGTTTTTATTCCAATTGTATTTGGCAACTGTTGCTACCCGCATAACGCCAGAAAATGTATTTATTTTATTTTTTTCTGATGCATGATATTTAAAAATCTCTAATGATAATATCAATAAAGCATGTTGCTCGTATTTTTGACGATTATTCTCTAAAATGTATAAATAAAATAACGAAAATCAGCAACGTACGGTTTTTGGTAACCGTAGAAAAGAATAAACTGTCACTTTAGAATTTGTGTCACTCAGCGCTGTGAATTTAGGTAAGGGTCAAATCTAAGGTGCCATTAGCTAAAGAGATTCCCAGTTAGGGTGTAGTTTAGGGATCTTAGGTGAAAATGGGCATTAAGGTAGGTATTTGGCGAGAGTAGGGTGACTTTGAAGAATTACGTGTCTCTTGGCGCTGTGTTTTGGTTCTTTATATAATATTTTGGCCTCATTTTGGAGGCTCAATTTCTTTAAATAGGTAAATAAATTATAGTACATCAAGCTATTTTTGATCGATTTTGTTTTATAAGAAAAACTCAACCACTTATGCGATCCTTAGAGAAATCAGCTAGAAACTAAAACCAATCTTTCAAACAGAAATATATTTGGCGAAATAAGATAGTTCTTCTATTTCTGTCATAAATATCCTATGAAAGTAAAATGTTTGTGTCCTTGATCCAATAATCCTTAAAACAAATCTTTTTCATCAGATTCCGTCTAATAAATATCAAATTCTCTCCAAGCAGGGAATATGAACCTAACAAATTGATAAAAGAATGTCAAGGAAAAATAATATGCCTTATTTGCGTAAAGAAAAGTCAGTAGGGCGTAAGGCTCTCTTGGCAAATTAAAAGTGATCATCCAATTTATTTGCGATCTGATGGATACGGAGATAGCTAAGGTTCAAAATTAATCTAAAATCACTTGGCAACCAGATCTGGATGTCACAGTGTAAGGTGGTAAACTTTTCGCAGAAGGGAAAGTATACTTTAACCTGTGTTTATGAAAGACTGTAGGGCTGAATTTATGTTCGTGCGTTTTCTAGAGCTACTCCAACACAGTTTAAAACACTCTGGTACACTCTTATATACTTTGATACACTCCCATACAGTCCCAGTACATTCCAATACACTTCAATACACTCTAATCCACTGTAATACACTCCAATCCACTGTAATACACTCCACATCACATCAACAGCCAGAACACGTCCACTGATGATGAGCTTAATTTTCTGCCATAAAACGCCACTTTGGACGCCTATCATAGCGGGGGGCGGGGTTGCCATACTCTCCACGCTTGGCAGGCGGCTTATTGATCGTAGAAGATTTTCAATGTACCGGGGAGAATGCTGCTGCTCATTCTCTGGATATTTCTTTAGCTGGTTCTTACGGTACCTACCCATGGGAAGAGATGTAGTGGTCCTATTGTTGGGGCAGGACGACATCTACGGCTAGTACCGTAAAATAGCCGCGTATGGGAATATCCAGATCATGGGCAGTAGCATCTTCCTTGGTCTGGATTAACTGCAATTCTAAGACGCCTGCCAAGCGTGATGATTATAACAACCCATCCCGTAATAGTGGAGGCCTATGTTCAGCAGTATTCCTGTGGCTAGGTATGGATATGATTGCTACATTTAGTTCATTGTCATTTGATCATATGATTTATTTTTGTCACAGTGATTTCACCTGTGATTTTTCGCAGACGGTGGTTTTTCATTTGAATAATGAATTAAATCAATGGTGACTAGTAATCATGGACTAGTAATGCTATATGAAATGGAACAGAGTTGTGATTTAGGAGCAATCTAGTGAAGTCACCTGCTACTAATGGTTCAAAAGAAATCTAATGTTACTCTCGGAACTTTAGTAAACAAGATCAAGACCTCTACATCACAGGCACCGATTTTGTATGAAGTATTATATTTTTATGTAATTATACAGGCTGGGTGGGGGGTCTCAGTTTGTCTACTGAAGCATAAACAAAATAATAATCTTTAGATGTACACCTCTGATGTTATTCTCGTATTATGAAATCTGAATCCATAAGGTGTGGTTATCATACTGTGATTTGTAGCAAAGTATGTGACAAAAAGTAGCAGGTATGATTTATCAAAAAAAAACATATGATTTTTCACATGCTCCTTGTGAAATGGTCCTTGCCTGATTCTGGCCGATGATTATTTTTAAAATAACATCAAACAGTCAAATTTTGCACGTGTTTGGTATTATGACGTAATGTTTTCCTTCCTGTATTTCCGCTGTGGTTCTAAGATGGGATTAGTAATGTCGACCCGGATAAGCTTCCAGATTTGTACGTTTCCTTTACGGCGGGTTCTTATACTAAGTATTCATAAATAATTTAGTCTTCTCAAAGCATTTGTTTTTGATCCATTTATAATCAAAGAGGTTGATAGTTTTCCTAGTATACCTTCAAGGCATCATCTTATTAATCCATGTATCGTATCCTACTCATTGTTATTTTATAGGGTTGTAAACCTATAGTTAACTCCACGGTTGCACTTGTGCTAGTTACCCGTTTTCATAAAAGATAGATAGAAAACTCTTTATTGCACAAACAACAATAGTAGGTACATAGGCGAACTTAATGCTATAAAGCTTTATCTTCCAGTTAACTCTGGTGTAAAGATCTTTAAATTTTCTAGGATAACAAGTAGGTACTCAATGTTTATCTCGGTAGTGTATTTATACACTATCTGTATACAAAATTTCATCAATCTAATTGGTTCAGTTCTCTTGACGTGAAAAAGCCATTCAAATAATAAATAAATAAACAAATATTAGCGTTGCACTGTGAACACAATAGTAGTACCACCCTATCTCTTCTCGTGGGTGCAGTAAGAGCGGGCCAAGGGAATATCTAGAGAATAGACATCGAGCATTTTCCTCGGTCCACAAAAATCTCTGTAACCACCAATACGCCTGCTATGTGTGGTGTGGTGATTATGGCAAACTTCACACCTGTTAGCGGCATTAATATATCTGCTTGGTATATTGATTTATATTTGCTGTGCATTTGTATTTTAATAGTAAAATAAATAAAGCTATACGAAAGGTGGCGCGACCGAGATACTTGTGAGGGTGCGGGGCAGTGAAAAGAGTATGCGGGGGGCGAGGAGCGCGGCTCGCGCCCGGTCGCCGCACGATGACGTGCGTAGTCGAATGCGTAATTGCGCTGAGCCAACACGACAACCTCTCGCTCGCGACACCATCGGTTAACTTATCCTGATTTTCCGTGTGTTTTATTTGGACCGTCTTTATCAACTCCTAGAGAGGCCTAATATTCAGCTTCAAAGAAAAGAAAGATAGATGAAAGAAACGCTTTTTTTGCACAAACTGTACACACTGTACTTTATGTCAGTTGCATTATTATAACCAACTTTGCGCCAAGTATGAATTTCAGGACTATAATAATATTAGCTAATTTTTTCTATAAGCATATACCGCATTATAGTCATAATAATACCCTATACCATATACCAGAAAAACCAGCTAAAAAACTCTAGAATATTTTTATAGGTTGGTTGAAAATCATTATCACACTGCAACAAGTAAGGCAACTGAATACCAATTAATAATTAACATAAGTAAACTTTTTTTTATCAACGATAGGCTAGCATTTGACCACGGTCTCACCTGATGGTAAGTGACGACGCGGTCGACGATGGAGCATGCTCAATAATCTAATTAATTGATAAAGATCAATTTTCAATTATCGGTTATTGGTTTTTGGTTTTTCAGTCCCAAAGGAGACCAAAAGATTATTTTTGAAAAATTGGAGAGACCCATTGGGAGCTGTCCGAACATTTTGTAGCTCCACAAAGGTAAAAGGTACAACATTTAATAAAACCAATTTCCACGTTTACATTTTTCTCAGCAATCTGCATAGATTTCCGAACAGTGTGATTTATAAAAGGGGTGGATTAACGACAGATCTAACGACAGTAAAATATGGAGCTGCCACGGAGAATGGTGAAAAACAGCGCTATTGCACAGCTAGACGGATTGTATGATACGGTGGGGTTTAGAAGGATTTGTATCGGCTAACATACGGAAAATATTATATTGTATCGTGATAACAGTTGCAATAAGTAGTGTTCAAAACTGCTTTATGTCAAAAGCACGCTTCAAACTTTTTTTTTTAAGTCCGCTGTTTTACGTGCTTAAGTTATAACGAAGCGGGCGGACGAACGCGATTTGCGTGCGTGAGTCGTGGAAAGCATGACGCGTCTGACAGTAACCTCTAGCACGCGATGACTACTGCCTAACCGTACAAATTTTTACTCACTTGACATTGGCAGAATTATTGCTAAAAAGCGATAGAAAGCCATAAACAAAGAAGAAGAAAAAGTAAAACATTTATATGAGCGCGTAAAACACAATGAACATTAGTCAACTTTTCTATTCCTCTAAGACACACAGCGAATATTTATAAAAAGAATAAATACATAACCCCAACAATAACAGTGTTCCAACACCACAACAACAACAAACAACAACACACACACACCCTCGCACACAGCAACATCACACAGGATCAGCAGTGCAGTAACAGTTCTGTTCGGGGATTTATTTCCAAATTTTATTCTGCTGGACTGTATTTATTAACTTTCCACAAAGTTTTACCTCCAAACGCGGCCGTAACAAAAACCTTTTGAATTCGCATATACAAAAACAGCGATTTTTCCAAACTGCACGTCCCTATCTATAAATTCGCCAACCGTTCGATACGTCTGTCAGAAATAGAGCGTGTCCAAAACTGAGAAAAATGAAGATAACCTAGTCGAATTCTTGTTTAAAAATATACCGACATTGACTGACGGCTTGTTCGTGAAAGTCCGAATTTATCTGCCCTGTTTGGATACACTGCCAAGAGGAGCCACGATTTCTTCCCTTATGCATAATTTGTTCTCATTTGAGTCCATCAGCTCTAATACTCCGTCTGTTACAATGTGTCGTAATTTCAGTCCATCTGTCTTTTAATAGTGGATTAGTTAAACTAATAGACGTAATGATTAATGGTTGGTTAGTCTGTGGTTTCGTGATACAAGAGCGGCGATAGAGGTTAAGCAACGTCGGCTAAACTGTCGTTCTTGTCGTGATGTGTAGTTAATTGACTATTATGTGTTGTTAAGTTGAATTTATGAGACTGGATGGAGCCTTCATAGTTTTACCTTTGTCATTTTTTAAATTTTCTTTAGTAATTAAAAAATGACAAAAGTGCTAGGTGGTAGGACTTTTCCGCAAAGTTCGTCTAGGTAGGTACCACCGCTTTGCCAGTTATTCTGCCGCCAAGCAGTAGTGTGCAAGCACTACTGTGTTCCGGTTTGATGTGCATTGTAGCTAGTGAAATTACTGGGCAAATGAGACTTTACGAACTGATCTCACAGTCTAGAAAACTTTTTTAGACTGTGTGATGTCTCAGGATGGTGTGCGCAGTGCGCAGTGTCACGCGAAACTTTAGTTTGGAGTTCCGAGTGACACTACAATCTGTTATGGGCGGCCGCGTCGCTTAACACCAGGTGAACGACTAGCTTGTCATGTCATTCGTTTACATAAAAGAAAATCAGCGGAAACATTGAAATTTTGCGGGATATGATAATTATTGAATCTGTAGTGCGCAGAAGAGCACTGATTTACACTGAGCAGCTAGTAGCAGTTAGATCAGAAAAGCCAAAAAATGAAGAGCTCCGTGGCGTATATTAGGTGAGGCATAAAATATGTTTAGCAAAAGAAACGGGCTGATAAAGATAAATAAACCTTCATAAAAAAAAAATCCTTAATCACCGTAAAGATCCCAGAAGTACTATTAATAATCTAAGGATAAATAAATTCGGATGCCGTCCTGTTCTCACAATGAAAATGTTGACTGGCCTGTTAGCTCAGTTGGTAGTAGCTCTGCCTTCTGAACTATAGGTTGTAGGTTCGATTCCTACCCAGGACAAACATTTGTGTGATGAACATCGATGTTTGTTCTGTGTCTGGTTGTTATATTGTATTCTATGTATGTATTTACAAACAAAAAAGTATCTAAGTATTGTATCAGTTATCTGGTTCCCATAGTACAAGCTATGCTTAGTTTGGGGCTAGATGGCGCTGCGTGACATGTCCCACACATATTATTATTATTATTAAATGAAATTTTTTGAGCTACTTCGATCATCTTTATCTATTACATCTATGAGTACTTCCGTAGACATTCGTATTGCAATCTAAAATTTGGGACAATTCTGTCGCCAAGCAATAGCATAGCATTGTGCATTATTGTGTTTTGGTTTTAAGGGCCCTGTAGCTAGTGAAGTTACTAGACAAATGAGACTTTATGACCTGATCCTACAGTCTAGGAAAACTTTAGGCTGTGTGATGTCTCTAGACAACGTGCGCAGTGCGCAGTGTCACGCAAAACTTTATATTTAAGAGTTAAACTGTTATGGGCAGCCGTGTCGCTTAAAATCAGGTGAACTACTAGCTCGGCAAGCTATTCATTATCATAAAAAACGTATATAATAACCAAACTCAGTTTTACCTATAAACTCTGCATAGAGTAAACGATCCAGTTCCAAAACGGGATATTTGCACTGTGGAGTGTACATCCAGGAACAAAGCATAGCTTCATTAGCTTTCACTACACGAAAAAAATCAATAGCACCTTTCACCATACACTTCACTCAGCCAATCCGCAGCTTGATTATTTTACTCTAATATAAATAAACCCTCTTGTCCGGGATATCGCGAAAAAAGCGATTTTTCGATAAATTGAATTCCATTGTCTTGCTCGCGGCCTTTCATTCAAATATTTGTGTGTATTTGTGGCTCGTCCCAGTTTTGAATTTTTTTTAATTTTTTATTTAAGTATAAATCGTGGCTGTTATACAGTCCAAATGTTTTTTGTAGTAGATAGTGTAGCTAATTTATTAGTATTTATTATTATAGTTAAAAAATAAAGGCGCATTGCCCGTTATTAAAAAAAATACGCCTATTTTATGGGAGCGCGTTGTATGTGCCGTGCTGCCCGTCTGTCCGTCTCATTCTTGCCTATTGTAGCGTGTTGACTAGAGTCACAAAAATAATTATTAATAGCGAATCTACGACATTTCTCGACGTCTATTATTATTTTAGTTTTTGAAAATTTAGAGCAATCTAAGAAACTATTTTGTAGTTATATTCACTATAGTTATTAAATAGTTAATAATTGAAATTTAGATTATCACCGGTGTCTGATGACGTCATAATATATGATGGCATTCAATAATTTTCGGCCGTTGCCTCTACTTAT
This sequence comes from Ennomos quercinarius, assembly GCA_910589525.2. NCBI lineage: Eukaryota > Metazoa > Arthropoda > Insecta > Lepidoptera > Geometridae > Ennomos > Ennomos quercinarius. Next base: position 2,387,803 of record OU342496.1, read on the forward strand.
TAAAAAAAAATGTTACTCCATAGGTCGATTTCAATAAAGTCATATTTGCATCAAGTTTGCATCATATCTTTTTTCTTCACTTTTTTTCTATTCAAGGCTCAGGCATTTCTTCCAATTAAACTATGAGTGACGTCATCATAAAGTCAGATGAAGGTTGTTTAATTAAGATAAGCGTGTAACAACCCTCTTGTTCATACAAAAAGTGCCAACGCTTTTCCACCTCTAAATGTTATCCAATTTTGATAACATTTTCAAATACCAGGACGGTCTTCTTAAAGCCAGAAATATTGATAATCCATAACTATTTTTGATTTTTTAGTTATAAGTAGTGGATCAGTAAGCCTATTCCTCGAAATAGTTTTGCAATTACAACAAATAAAATAAAATATCCCTATTCGCATCGCAAGATAACGTAATAATTAGATATAAATAAATAAATATTTGCGGGCATTTCACACAACACCATCTAGCCACAAACTAAGCATAGCTTTTACTATGGGAACCAGATAACTGATATAATACTTAGATACTTTTTTGTTTTTTAAATACAGACATAGAATACATTAATAACACCCAGATACAGAAGAAACATATGTTCATCACAAATGTTTTTCCTGGGTGGGAATCGAACCCACAACCTATAGTTCAGAAAGCAGAGCTACTACCAACTGAGCTATCTGGTCAGTCTATACATAGTTATCATTCACAAAATGGCTGAAAATTAATTCTGCCAAAATATTGCAGTCTCAAATCAATATCTCGTATACTTATAATTTGGGTAATAAAACCAATTTATATTTTATCGATCCAATTATTAGTAAATAGAATAAATGTTACAAAAATAACAAAGTTACAGCTAAATTCGGTCAAAGACGACTCAAAGGACATCCCGGATACCGTAACCCATAGTTCTCCTTTGAAATGTCCCCATTTACGACATTACGGGTCATAATACTACTTGAGAGAATAGCATAAAAATCTGTAAGACGATTCAGGACTATCACATTTCACCACCATCACGCTCAAATTTTGTTCTTAGCATTCCAAATATAGAGTTCGTTTTTCCCTGCTCTATGTGTTTGTAGGAAAAATGATTTATCCTATGTAAATGTAGAGGGTAAATATAATAACTAACGGTAAACAGGCTACTGTAAACTGATATTGGAGTAATATGCCCGTAGGCAAATGTACCGAGTTTGTATTTGTCTCGAACAATTGGTTTGTGTTGGGTTAAAAGGTTTTGTTTTATGTTTCCAAATTTATTTGAAAGTATATCTATGAAAAGTATGTTTGTTTTGTTAAAATGATAATGTTTTTTAAGTACTTAGGTAGTTAAAAATCTTTATGCATTGCCTAATTGTGTACATTTTGACAACTGAATGATTTAGAACCTAAACGTATGGAATGGATTTAAAATCATAAATATAATAATTATTAAAAATTCCTAATAAAATTACAATTAGTGGGATTTGAATTCATGACACGACTTTTAACATAATTCATAATCATCATCATCAACAACCTGAAGACGTCCACTGAACACTTAAACATAGGCCTCCCCTAAAGGGCACCACTTTGAGCGGCTGCTCGCCTCCTGTATCCATCGGCTACCCGCGGTTTTCACCAGATAGTTGATCTACCTAGTGCGGGGCCGGCCAACACTGCGTCTTCTGGTTCGTGGTCGCCACTCGAGAACCTTTGTTCCCCAACGGTTGTCAGTTCTACGAGGGATGTTGCCCCCATTGTCATTGTCAACATAATTGCTTAGTTTTAATTACTATGTGATTTTTTTCTTACATTAAGTAAAACAGAGTGGCAGAGAAAGAGTGTAGTCACTCTTGCCTCTATGTTATTGTATGCTAGACAGATTTAACTAGTGATTGCAAGAAAATATTAAAATGTAGATTATGTTACAATCGAAATTGATTACTCTAAACCTCGAATAAAAAATGAAGTAATAGGTACCGATTTTTTTGTTTATTGTCACTAAATAATTAACAAAAGTGGATTATATAAGTATTACATAATTAATATGTTATTTATTTCGTAACTCGCCGTTTTTATTAACATTTCATTAATATAATTTATTAGAATAAAAACGGAGTCATATTGTTGACTTTGGCCCCAAAAATTGGCCGATTTTTTCGCCCTATATTATAGCAAACCAAAGAAGTTAAGGTATAAACTTTCATTCGATTATCCGATAACTACTCACAATCAATCGATACTACATTTTTCCAACTCATCACATCTCTCGATTTTTTTCGAACGAAATAGCCTTGTAAAGAGGTAATATGTCTATTTATTTGTATGGATTTTATTTCCAAGACGCTAGGCTAAAGTTACCCCACAATATTCTATAAGCTGTCATAAAACGATTTACAAAATTGAAATATATAAAAGTAAAAGTAGCATATCTGCGTGGTCTGTGACGTAATCTTTCTACGGTAGAGCGACGTAGACGTATGGACTATGACGTTATAAAATATCTACGTGGCTAAGTGACTACGTAGTACCTACGTGTCTCACGCTACGCTTCAGTCCATGCCAGTGTGACAAAATCATTTAAGCTGGAACGTTTCACACAGCGCGGCAAATTTAAATTTTCTTGCGTTTTTGCCAATATAGACTGAAAGCTATGACGAAATTTATTTATTGCCTTTTGTTACTAAACCAATTATATCTAGGTGATACTTTTAATCATAATTTGTTGATACATTCTATTTATTTACGTTAAATTAGTTTTCATGTAATCACGTTGAGTAATTAAGCTGTGATTGGGAAAACGCAAGAAAATTTGAATTTTCCGCGCTAAGTGAAACGTTCCCCCTTAAACCTACTCTATTATTTATTTTTCTTCAAATTCATAGTACTTACTTATACCAATGTCGCGCAAAAAGGTTGAACCTTTAAAAATATTGGAGACCCGTATTCAAATATACTTTTTCTTACAGTTTAAGCTTAAAGTAACTTTTATGTAAAACAAAATTGACTTAATAAAAGAGCAACAGAATTACAATGACCACATTTATAAATTTAAAACCGGCGAAACCTTAGTTCATACCATCGCATAAATTTACATTCGATAGAATTGTGATTTAGGTACGTTTTGTGAAATTTATATGTGACATCACGTTATTACCTAGACCAAAAAGACCTCTCTGCGCTTTGATATACGAGCTACTTCTTGGCATTTTCAGACAAAAGTGAGTTATGATCTTTAAGATTATTAAGGCTAAATTACACGCTGGTAAAGTAAAAGTAAGAAAAGTAAAGTAAATAATTATGTTTGGACAACTGGACATTTCACACAGCGCCATCTAGTCCCAAACTTAGCATACCTTGTGCTATGTGAACCAGATAACTGATATAATACTTAGATACTTTTTGTTTGTAAATGCATTCATAAAATACAATATAACACCCAGACACAGAACAAACACTTATGTTCATCACACAAATGTTTGTCCTGAGTGGGAATCGAACCCACAGCCTAAAGCTTAAAAAGTAGAGCTACACCAACTGAGCTATCAGGCCAGTGTGACCTTACATCATCAGGATATACCTTCCCACTGCTGGGCTTCGGGCCTTCTCTCAGATGGAGATGATGCAGGCCATAATTCACTACAGTGGACGAGTGCGATTTGGTTGACGACACAAAATTTTATTTTTTTATGAATCTTGAAAGTTTCTGTAGAGCCAGTTTCTTTAACATGTTTTTCTTCACCGTTGTAAGAGCGTGCAAATTCCGCACATAACTTAAAATCTTTTGACTGGCCTGATAGCACAGTTGGTAGTAGCTCTGCCTTCTGAACTGTAGGCTGTGGGTTCTATTCCCACCCGGGACAAATATTTGTGTGATGAATATAGGCGTCTGTTGTGTCTGGGTGTTATGTTGTATTCTACGTATGTTATAAAAAAAGTATTCAAGTATTGTATCAGTTATCTGGTTCCCATAGCTAGGTATACTTGGTTTGGGGCTAGATGATGCTTTATGAAATGTTATTTATTATTATATTATTGGTGAAGGAGCGATCGGGATTTGAACCAGGATGCGTTGGTTTATAAGTCATACGGGCTAACGTTGAACCACACTCGCTCGATATTAATGAGAATTTTACAACAGTAACCAAGGAAAAATAAGTACACAAAAAGGAAATATAAAAATATTGGGGCCGTGTGGTCTCGGCCGTGTGAGAATAGGACCACCCCACCTTTTTCGGTGGGTGCCGCAAGTGCCCACTAAAGGAATATCCAGGGAATGAGCAGCAGCATTCTCCTTTACTGCGATCACCAAGCCGCCTGCCAAGCGATGATTGAATTGCAAACCGCCTCTACGATAAGCATCCAAAGTGGCGTTCTATGGAGGAGGCCTAAGTTCAGCAGTGGACGTCTTCTGGCTGTTAATGTGTGATGCTCAAACAATATAAACTTCACTTTTATATTCATCATCATCATCATCATCATCATCAACAACCTGAAGACGTCCACTGCTGAACATATGCTTCCCTCAGAGAGCGCCACTTGGAGCGGCTGCTCGCCTCCTTCATTCATCGGCTCCCCGCAGCCTTCACCAGATCGTCGGTCCACCTAGTGGGGGGCCACGCTGCGTCTTCCGGTTTGTGGTCGTGACTAGAGAACCTTCTTCCCCATCGGTTGTCAGTTCTACAGTGATGTGGCCTGCCCATTGCCATTTCAACTTGCTATAACTCTAAGAGCTATATCGGTCACATTAGTCACTCCTGCGGATGTCTGATTTCTGACTGTTTCCACGTCATCGACTCTGCTAGCAAGGAGATAAAACTAGACCATCAATAAATAGCCTTCAGCATGTCAGCATTTTTGTAGGCTTTTGATCTTGTTATGCCCTAAATATCCTACGGGGCGCGCTATTCGTCTTCGGTATCTTTTGGCCGGCACCCAATACCGCGCGATTGTATGATAAATATCATTACCTATGGATTTTATAGCTTATATATACTTAGGTGCATTCTGGCGTACCCTGATCGAGGTTCTTTACACAAATACGTTATACATATTATAGATGTTTATTTTTTTTTGTACATTTTATGACTTAGGTCTTATTTTTAGAAATGGTACGGAAAGGTTGACTAAGGCAACGTTCGCTGCGGTCACTGCTTGGATGGGTGACCACTGCAAAGTGGTATTCACAACTGAGCGCACATTCAACCCGACGAATACTTTAATTTGCATATCAATCGATGTAATTAAAAAGCATAAGATTAATTTGTAACACTCAGGGCCGCTTGCGTAAGCGTTCTTAAACGCAATTAGTGACCCACCTAAATGCATTTAGAGGTTTAAACGCAATTACCCTCTTGCACAATATAAAATTTGAGACTAAACATAATTAAAGATCTCTCATATTTAAATACCCAAAAACGGGCGTTTAGCGCTATCTAAATATGTTTAGCGCCATTTTGGAATTCCAGCTGAGCAGATTTGACGTCTAATGCCACTGACATCCAAATTCCTATTCACGCAAAATTTTATCTACACGTTCAAGAGAATTGTACGGGCTTGACGGCGGCTTGATGAACAAGTTTCGCAATGTGCGTAAAACGGAACGTAGGACTTTTTTAAATGTATTTAGTTAAGGGGGAACGTCACACTCGCGCGGCAAATTCAAATTTTCTTGCATTCTTTTGCCAATAATAGCTTAATTACTCAACGTGATTACATGAAAACTAATTTTGCGCAAATAAATATAGTGTATCAATAAATTACAATTAAAAGTATCACCTACTTATCATTGGTTTAGCGACAAATGGCAATAAACAGTTTTCTTCTTAGTTTTTCAGTCTATTGCCATTTGTCGCTAAACCAATGATAAGTAGGTGATACTTTTAATTGTAATTTATCGATACACTATATTTATTTGCGCAAAATTAGTTTTCATGTAATCACGTTGAGTAATTAAGCTATTATTGGCAAAAGAATGCAAGAAAATTTGAATTTGCCGCGCGAGTGTGACGTTCCCCCTTAAACAGAGTTGGTGAGCATGTTAAGCAAGTCAATCTTAAACGCATTTTGTCTTAAACGTATTTTAGCAGTGCATTTAGCTAAACAAAATTAAAGAAGGATTCTTACGCAAGCGGCCCTCAACTCCTTAGAATTTAAACATATTTAAAACGGAGTTCGAATATTGTTTTAGGGAAGCAGGCGTAACCCGCCACCATTTTGTTTTTTTTATAAGAGAATGGCGACGAGTCGTTATACGACATACATATCTCCATTCTCCTGTTATTTAGGCTGGCCCTTGCTAAAATAACTATACTCGCGATGCTCAAACCACAAATTTAAACATAGCAACACTAACTATAGTTCTAGCACAAAGTTAAACCTGTATTTTGTTAAACTTGTGCAGTTATTTAACACAAGTTATAATAACACGAGCTTCTAAGTTACGGTTCACGTGGAGCTTTATAGACAAAGAGCTAACAGTCAGACAGAACAAGGTCATAATAACGTTGATGTAATTAAGTACCTATGTTTTTGGAGCAAATATCTTTACATTAGTCGACGAGCTACGAAACAATACGAAAACATCACAAAGATTTAAAATTTAAATTAAAATAAAAGCTTAATTACTTAATTTATAAACGGGTAAGTCAAGAGTGGAGGGTTTACACAAACTCTAAGAAACTTTCACGTATTATAATTTAAATGTTTCCATTTGTGTAACGCCTAGTTTAGTTAACCATATAATAATAATAATAATAATAATAATAATATGTTTATTTACCAACAACCGTTACAAGAAATTTTTATACAAAGGTACACAAAGTTAAGAACAGAAATTAAGTAACGTCTTATCTTGAATTTGCAGCGAGGCTCAAACTAGGCGGTAGCCTGTGTCTTGAGACTCAGAGAAGCGATTTACCTAAAGTGAGATTACAGTAATTACAATTCCATCGGTACCTTAATTAAGAATTAAAAAATAAAATTAATGAGGGTATCTGATAGTAGTTATCGAGAACACAAAACATTTTATTTTAAGAGCAAAACAGTAAGTAATCGTAACATGTCCAAATTTGTGAAGCATTTAACCATAGATGTGTAATAATTAAATTTATACAATAACTATTATGTGTAAGATTCCCAACGGAACACTATGCATGTTTTTTTATTATAAAAGTAAAGGGAAAAAAAAAAAAAAACAAACTTTAAAGTTGGATTCAAAAATACAATAAAACGTAAATAGAAAAAAGAAATAACTAAACCGGACTGCTAGTCAAGGAACAGAAGTTTTTAATTCCCTGCAGTATTCACTATGGTAGATGGTCTACAGGTAAGTAAGTGTAAAAACATGTTTAATTATGTGCATGTAGGTACGTGATTATTACTCGTACGAGAAGGTGAATGTGGTTTAAATAGTAATTAAATTATCTGATGTTTAAGTTAAAATAAAGTGTGATCGGGTGTATGATAGTGAATGGTTGAGGAATACATGAGCAGTATATGGTTTAAACGTGTGAGGTGTGTATGTGAGTGTGCATGTGTGTGTGTGTGTGTGTGTGTGTGTGTGTGTGTGTGTGTGTGTTTGAGATATAATATTTATAAAGTCATGAAACCATAGTCATGTTGAGTTTAGTGCTCACACACTTAACAGTGTATCCCAAGATTCCCAAGAGCCTTATTAATTTGAAATCCAGTTTCCCAATACGGTGGTAGCATATAATACATTATGTCAAATGTTTACTGTCTTATGTAAAAGAAAACTTGTTCCCGTGAATTATGTTAGAACATTCCAGATCAATTAATTTTGATAGGAATACTCCTCACTAACTAGTATGGAATATCACGTTAATTTTTAAATTAAACAATTTATTATCTTGTGCAACAGGTAATACAAAAATTGTGGTCTTATTGTTATGTGTATAGTGTCTCTATTTCCGTCGTTAAGACGTGGAAGCATTTAGATTTGTCAATACAACAACTTGATAATAACGATTATAATTATTAATATATTTTTACATTATTTATTTGTAATTATAACTATTATAATAATTATAAAAAGCAAAGCAAAAAAAGTAACACTAGATTCGCAAGCGTATCTTTTGCCCTACTCTGTAGGTCTACCGTTTGATAACAAACGCTGTTTTTTAGGTTCATGCATGACACGAAAAAAAAGCACCTTTGAATTATTGTTTTCGCAAAAATAGTCTCATAACCTTGTCAGGGCACCTTGTTTATAACAACCAGTAGCTCCTCGCTTGAGTAATCGTGATGTTGACACGGCGTGAGCTTTTTATATTAGCAAAGTTTTATACCTTGTTTACATTGCGCTGTCTTGCTTGTTGTCTTTACATTATAGTACCTACCTAGTATTTTTTTTCAACTATGCTACATTTAAAAGATTAATTTTAATGTACTTATGTAATTGAAAAAATTTTTTTTTGTTTGTGGGGGCTTATATAGCGCTCTGTTTATATAAAGTTGCAAATCGCAGATAATAATTGCATGTCAAATTGGGCGCATGAAAATGAGATAATTTTATGGATTACGTTTTTTTCCCAGGTCGTCATCTACAATCGGTAAGAACTTTTTTTTTAATCAACGATAGGCTAACATTTGACCACGGTCTCACCTGATGGTAAGTGACGACGCGGTCGACGATGGAGCATGCTTGCCTAGAAGATACCGGTTCACTCTAGCCTTAGAAACTCCCAGATTATATTTGTCAGGAAACAATGACGCTGGTAAGGTGTTCCATTGCTTAAAATAACACTAGTTTTATATATTTTTCTTTCTAAACACAAATTAGCACCAATCTCGGTTTAATTAAAACGGCTTTTGATCATAGCTGGCGTCCAGTCAACTAATATTGTGCCAGCCTCTGAGGCGGTGAGGCAGCTAGGCAAATGTTTGAGAACCTCGCGAATGGGGCCAATCAAGGTCTGAGGTTTGTAATGATCGGGATCACCTGCGCCTTGTTTATGTTTGGTCCTTACTGATATTGTTGATTGAGGAAGTTGGGTTTTGCTACCTGAAATATAGAGGGTAGGCTTAAATTTACGTTGGAAATGCTTCGTAATGTCAGAACACTGCATTACGATGAGATGGATTTATGAACGAAAGCTGTGTGCCAGCACGGGAGGGTTTAGTTAACTGAATAAGTTACTACACTGGTACCTTTTATCAAGTTCTTACCTGTCATATCTATACTTATAATAAAACTGTAACAGGTCAAATTCTGTAGGTACATAAAATTTTTTTTTTTTGGAGGGCTTACTATTGTCGATGCTGTAGCTAAAACTATTTTTTTTGTCTGTCTGTCTGTCTGTATCTTAGCTGAACATCACGCCAAAACTATAATACTGAATAGATTCAAATGAGACTTGGTATCATTTGAGTTCATATTACGAGGTAGGCTATAGGATACTTTTAATTCCAACGTTCAGCACGGTTCCCTCAGGAGAGGGGTTGAAAGTTAAAATATGTACTTTGTTGTAATTATTAACGCGTGGTCCGATTTCGTTCATTCTTTTTTGTTCGAAATGTTTCCCGAAATGTTTGTTACTTTAAACATTGCGCCGTAAATATTTTCGGTAGGTTGTCGGTTTTGTGGTTCAGAAATTGCAGACGGTCGGGTCCCAATCTAACCTGTAGCGGCAAGCTACCAGAATCACACAAGCGACTGACATCTGACCTCGCAACCCATAAGGGACCAGTAACAGGGATAATTAGATCAGGTGTCAGATTCTATCAGGCATCTCACTACCCGTAACGATTGCCATAGACGTTCTTATGACAACCGGGACCGACGGTTTAACGTGTTCTCCGAGGCATGGAGCGATAGCATCGAAAACTGCACATAACTTACTAGAGAAGTCATTGGTGAAGATTGAGTATCGAACCCGGTGCCGTAAGATTGCGAAGCACACATGCTACCGCTCGGCCACCATCGCTCCCATAAGGTCACTCAATTTTCATAGCAAAATTATACTCCAGCCACATTCAACCCAATCTTACCAATCTACTGTAGCAATAAGTAGCAAATCATGACGGGTCAAAATATCCATCGAATATATAAAATGTAACCGCAACATTTTATCCGTTTCTACCTTTGTAAAAGTTCCCTTACCCAAGTTTTTACGGTACATTACATTCTTACAAAGCGACCTAAAATAGCGAGCTTCTATTGTATCCAAGCTTGCTTTAAACGGCTGACATTAAGATAAAACTGGCCAAGTGAGGGTTGTACCAGCGTTTTAGGTGTACCTAAGCATTTTTTAAATATTTGGTTTAGCGTTTGAAAAAGTTTCATGTTATAAACAAAAACATACGTCGATTGAAAATAATAATGCAGTTATCTGTAATTTTTAGGGTTCCGTACCCAAAGGGTAAAACGGACCCTATCACTAAGGCACCACTGCCTGTCTGTCTGTCCGTCTGTCACCAGGCTATATCTCATGAACCGTGATAGTTAGGCAATTGAAATTTTCACAGATGAAGATGTATTTCTGTTACCACTATAACAAAAAATACTAAAAATCCGAATAAAATAAATATTTAAGAGGGCTCCCATACAACAAACGTGATATTATGCTCGTCTTTAAATAGTATTGCTACTAGATGGCAGCGATAGATAATGTTGCTCGTTTACCAGATGCGTCATAGATGGTGCTGCTTTAAATAGTGCTGCTACTCAACACTAGATGGCAGGGATAGATAATGGTACGGAACCCTTCGTGAGCTAGTCTGACTCACACTTGGCTGGTTATTTTATACATAATGTGCTGCAGATTGTCCCATGTGGTCCCGGCGTTAGAATAGGGCAACCTCATCTCATCCTGTGGCTGCCGTAACAGCCAGCTAAGGGAATATCCTGGAAATGGACAGTAGCATTTTCCTTGGTCTGCACACAGGTCCTATAATAAGATCTGTGGATCTGCATTATAATATTATACTGTGATCACAAGGCGCCTGCCAAGCGTGGTGATATGGTACCTTTAGCAAATCCTAATGAGGAAGGGCTATGCTCAGTATGTGACGCAAAGTAGCTGATAATGCGTGAAGTAATGTGCTACAGATTCATTTACTATTATACAAAAAATAGGTACATCCCAATATTCACATTGCAAGTTTCAGTGATGACTTATGGAACTGAGACATGATCTCTTACTGTTGACCTCATTAGTAAGCTCAAAGACACACAACGAGCTATGGAGAGAGCTATGCTCACTGTTTCCCTACGAGATAAGCTCCGGAACGAGGAGATCCGCAGGAGAACTAAAGTGACCGATATACCTCTTGGAATTAGCAAGTTGAAATGGCAACGGGCAGGCCACATCGCTTGTAGAACTGACAACCGATGGGGAAGAAAGGTTCTCGAGTGGTGACTACGAACCGGAAGACGCAGAGTAGGCCAGCCTCCCACTCGGTGGACCGACGCTCTGGTGAAAGCCGCGGGGAGCCGATGGATGCAGAAGGCGAGTAGCCGCTCAAAGAGGCACTCTCTGGGGGAGGCTTATGTTTAGCAGTGGACGTCTTCAGGCTGTTGATGATGATGAAGTTTTAGTATCATCGCACTATAAAGATATTTCCATTTTGCCTTCATGATCGAACCCAGCGTCGAAACCGTTTTTCCAAACACATGTCATTTTCTGAAAGTGATTTAATGAACCTGAAATAAAAAAGCGTAATTAAGCGTTAGATATTCCAGCCCCGGTAATTTCAGCTTTCGTTGCTTCTCATTAAAGATTTCGCTTATTTCGCTTATGTTGATTTACGTTCGCTTTATCCAGTTCGGCATTTTCATTAATATTATTCTTGGACATTACTTTTTCGACAGGCATTTTTTCCCTAATTATTCGGGGGATTAAAAAAGGTGTCGACTCTTTGTAGTATTTAATCTGTGAAGGTTTTGAGCCTTCGCTTGAATAGAATTTGAATTAGGGTCAGACTCTTAGATAAGGTTTTGGGGCATGAAAAGAAGGTTATTTTAGGGTGTTTTGACTTACAAAGCTCATTTTTGTTATGGCTTCACACTTTAACAAAGGAATTGATTGAGGATAAGAGTGAAAATTGCGGGGAGCCGATGGATGCAGGAGGCGAGCAGCCGCTCAAAGTGGCGCTCTGTGGTGGAGGCTCATGTTCAGCAGTGGATGTCTTCAGGCTATTGATGATGAAGAGTATTCCATTATTATAGCAAAATACTGCACTACTTGTGATTGCACTGTACAGTTACACATACTTAGATATAATTAAAAATTAAAATAGATACAATATGTTTGTATATAATTATCGTACATTTCCTACTGAAAATTTTAAAAATAGGGGTGAGGAGTCTATTTTTATATGATTAAACTAATTACCTTACATCAATCTTATTAGAAGTTATTCAAATTAAATCTTAAAGTGTATACTATAATCTACATTACATTAAAAACTCTAAAATTACAAATTCAATAAAAGACTATAATACCTGGGCATAACCGAATTTCTTAAAACTTCTCTAAAATTATGGCTTATTAATTTAAGGCAGACGATAAAATAATGTACATAATTTATTAAAAAAAATGAGTAAGTACCTATGTAGTTTTATCAGAGTTTAAATTTTATTAAGCCACGCACTAAAGATAAGCATATACCCCCTCTTGACCGTACAAAATTTTTGCTTTTTAGATTTTTAATTTATGTTTCTTTTTGTGTTATGTTGTTTACCCAGTTAAAAACTATGCTCGTACGTCTTCTTCGTATCTATGGCCACCTGACGTTACGAATTTTCGGCGTCAAAATTATGACGGAGAAAAGTATTTGTAACTGGAACACGAAACATATTTTCAAAAAATACAGACGTACAATCATAGCTTATAATCTATCCAAACGATGTACACCTAAATCAAAAGGTTTTTTTAAGTGTTAGAGGGTGAAAACCGGTGTCGCCTGAAACGCTAAAATGCAAGTAAATTCAGTCATGGACTCTATTGTCTCTATCATACGTTTGGAGAGCAGAGTGACGGCAATAACATTTTCAAATAGGCCGTCCTATACTGCTCCTCAAGTCTATACTGCTCTAACTCTATTCTTTTTCTCTCCCAACCCCATTGCAAATATCTTTTGAGCCCTTCATCAGTTCACAAATTAGTCTGATTCGTACAGAAAGTACCGGGATTTCAGCAATTACGAGCCCTTAAAAGTGTCTTAAGTCTTTTGTCTTTTGACAGGAGATATTTTGTCTCGTCTCGCCTTCGTTAAGGCCCTTTAGGGTTTCACAGTTGTCTCTTTGATACGGGTTGGAATTAAATTATAGACATATATATTTATACTGAAATATATTACCTAAGTTGCATACTCTCTGCTTTGTAGCTCCGCTGATATTAGGTAAGTCTCAAGATCTATGCACTAGATTGTCTAGAATGGGGCATAAAACTTGAGACGTAGATACGGGTTTACATTACACTTATATGTAACTTATTTACAGGAAGAGCTTGAAGAAGAACAATAAAGGAGAAATAGAAGTATATGTTTAATTATAGACATATCATCAGCGGCCTTCCAGTCTATTACAGACTATTTAAGCAGTGTGTTGGAAATTTGGAAGACACTTCTTTTGGTGGCTGTATAAGCCAATACGAGAGAGGCACATTTAAAGACTGCATAAAGCGTGATCTGAACTCATTTAACATCAAGCATATTGAATGGGAGAAGCTCGCGGAGGATAGGAACCGCTGGAGAACCTGCATTAGAGAAGGCCAAAAGTTGCACGATAGAGCCTGGTTCGACAGGCTTGCTGAAAAGAGAGCAAAACGGCATGACAGCGACATTACTCCATCTGTCGCAACACATGCCTGCGCAAGGTGTGGACGCATGTGCCTCTCTCGTATAGACATATATACTTAAATATATTACCTAAGTTGCATACTCTGTAGTTCCGCTGATATTAGAAATCTCAAGATCTATGCTCTTGATTGTCTATAGAATGAGGCGTAAAACTTAAGACGTAGATACGGGTGTACATTACACTTACACGTAAATTATTTACAGTAACATGAACAAATAGAGAAATACAAGGATAGGTTTAAATATTTCTTTCGTTGTCGTTTGTCAGCTCATTCTAAACAAAACTAAGACAAAAAGCTCCGAGACAACGTGACGTCATCTTGACTGTATCGCGAGCGCCCCACATTTACATAGCACAATAACGAACGCAAACAACGTTTACTATTTTCAGTTCTCTTCTCGCTACTTTGCAAACTTTTGCATTCTGTCATAGTTCTGCGTCATTTGTTTGTGGATTGAATAAGTTTCTTGCGGTTATCAGATCTTGATCCTCTACAATATATTTTGATTTTCTACTCGAGTTTGTGTGTGTTTTTTTAAATGTAAATGAATGACGTGATGAGCTAGCTAGTCGTTCACCTGATGTTAAGCTTCACGGCTGCCCACAACAGATTGCAGTATCACTCGGAACTCTAAATTAATACGGTTTTGCATGACACTGCACTGCGCACGTCATCCCGAGACTTCACACAGTATTTTAATATGATTACTAGACTGTGTGATCAGATCATAAAGTATCATTTGCCCAGTAATTTCACTATATACAATGCCCATCAAACCGGAACACAGTAGTGCTTGCACACTACTGCTTGGCGGCAGAATAACTGGCAAAGCGGTGGACCTAGACGAACTTTGCAGAAAAGTCCTACCACCTAGTAAGTAGTAGTTTTTCAAATCGTTTCTCTAAGTGTTCATGGTTTACGTAATCGACAACCAACATTCACCAACACACGCATGAATTCGCATGCTTTTTTTTTTCGTGGCCCTGGTGGTGTTAGAATAGGACCACCCCATGGGAGCAGCATTCTCCTCAGTACATTAAAATCTTCTGCGATCACCAAGCCGCCTGCCAAGCGTGGTGATTATAACCCCCCGTAGCGCTCATAGCGAAGCATGACTAGCCATTTCTAACCGATCGGTAAAGTTAAGCAACGTACGCTGCGGTCACTACTTTGATGGGTGACCGCTACAGCAAAAAGTGGTATTTACAACTGAGCGCTCCGTGCTTCGGAGGGCACGTTAAGCCGTCGGTCCCGGCTGTTGTCTTAAAGACAATAGTCGTTGAGCCAAGTCAGAAGCCTTTGAGCGGCCATAAATTCTGACACCAGGGCTGACAACTCGCCTACATAAGAAAAAGAAGAAGAAGAACCCCTTTATGAGCGTCCAAAGAGTGGCGTTTATGGGGGAGGCCTATGTTCAGCAGTGGACGTCTTCCGGGTGTATGTGATACCAAAATACTAACGTGTCTAGCGGGCAGTGATGGGGGAACCTTAAAGAAAGATTTCAATGCTGCTGAGAGGAAGAAACATACAATAATTAAACAGAGCTTAGCAACAGACCATCCAATCCGAAAAGCACCGTTTCGTCCCTAAAACTTTAGGTAGGTACAAGAAACTTAGCCTGGAATTTCATTGTGCCAAATAAGGTCACTAATCTGCTCTCTATGACACTTTACATATTAGGTAAGCATCTTCACTTGGAATGAAACTACATGGTCCGTATTGTTTAAGGGTACACTTATCTTAAAGAAGTTGTTTAATTTTGTAACACTTAACACTTAACTTCTTAACACTTAAAATAACAAAAGGATTAATAATTAAAATCTTGTATTTATATAACTAATACTAATTATAAAGCCTGGCCCCCCACTCGGTGGACCGACGATCTGGTGAAAGCCTATGAGAGCCGATGGATGCAGAAGGCGAGCAGCTGCTCAAGGTGGCGGCCTCTTGGGTAGGCCTATGTTTAGCAGTGGACGTCTTCAGGCAGTTGATGATGATGACTAATTAAATTACTAATCCACCGTGTGGTCCCGGTTGGAGAACAGGACCATCTCATTTCTTCCCACGGGTGCCCTAAGAGCCGGCTAGCCTAGCGTGGCAAGTCCTATAATAAGCGTCCAAAATAGAGCTTTATTCGGGAGGCCTATGTTCAGCAGTAGGCGTCTTCCAGTTGATGCTGTGATATTACTAATCTTGAATTGAATGTATTCTCATTTATAAATCATCTGGAAAAAAGATCGATATGTCCTTAAATTCATGTAAAGTCATTAAAGAGGCTTTTAATTTGACTTACACATAAATAATAATAAAAACATCTAGATCTAGTGGCCTAGTCGGGCGTACATTTACTCCTTCCCTCATAACAAAACACGACTAGCCGTTTCTAACTGATCGGTAAAGTTAAGCAACGTTCGCTGCGGTCACTACTTTGATGGGTGACCGCTACAGCAAAAAGTGGTATTTACAACTGAGCGCTACCGTGCTTCGGAGGGCACGTTAAGCCGTCGGTCCTGGGTGTTGTCGTAAGACAATAGTCGTTAAGCCAAGTCAGAAGCCTTTGGGCGGCCTAAAAATTCTGACACCAGGGCTGACTACTTGCCTACACGAGACGAAGAAGTATGAGTGTAAAAGGCTTCATAGTGATCCATACTGTTAGATTAAACGGCTGCATAGTGATCCAAGCCAATGTATCACTACGCAGGCATTTACATAATGATCAATACAAACGAATCACTACGCAGCCGCTTACACTAAGTAAGATTGGTTGCGCTGGGGACGGCGACTTCGTGTTACTACTGTCGCGATAGGTGGTTCAGCCAATATCGCGAAGCAGTAATGTCGCGTCAGGGAGAGAAACCAAAAAGTGAATTCTGAATATATATCAATCACTGGTTTATTTCTCGAACTTATCTTTAATACATGCGTTCCCTAATAGGGCCTGGAGACGACTGCCGGCCGGGGGGGGTGCGCGGACAGTCGCATTACAAAACTGCTTAATTAGCTTAAATCATTTGTATCACAACAATATTCCTCCCCTTTAAAAAAAATAAGAAAAATACAATTTTCATTTAATAAACTCAAAACATTTTCAAACAAAAAGCATAAAGATTACAGCAGGTAATCGTTCTCATTTAGCTAGTATAATCTAACCATTTAAAAAAAAAAACAAGTCAATTATCCTAAAAAATTTAATATAACAAAAATTGCATAATAATATATAAATGTAAAAAATAAACAAAATTCAGTATGTTATCATGTGTAATTGATTAATAAAACTTAATTAAGTAAGTATAGCTTAAGACACTTTCGCTTTTATACTACACACATATTAATATATACTATAGTAGGTAACGAAAGACAAGTAAAACTCAAAGTAGGTAAACACTGGGCACGACACTAGTAATGGAATACCACGAAAAAATGAAAACACGTCACGCGTATGTCAGTGCGGCAGCGGCAGGCGCGGGGTTGAAGGGGGGAGGGGGGGGGGTTCGCGATACTACTTTGATATCTATTTTGTGATATTACACAATACACACAAATGTTACTTTAAAAGCTCCTAAACTTCAATGAATAGATGTTATATTTCTTACAATTATTTTCTTCTCTCCGCAAGACGGTTAAACGTAACCCCGAGGGCTATAATAATTCAAACATGGCAAAATTATGGGCATCTCATTTGTAGGAATATATAACGAAATACTTTTACTTGCTATAACATTATCTGTGATATATCAAAACATTTGTTATTCAAGGTAACGCCTCATATATCTTGAGTCTAGGGCACATTTCCATATGATGTAGTTTATAAATATTTCATGATGTTCATTTCTTTTTGGTTCAATTTCCATGTTACACTAAACGGTACAACTTTTCTTGAAAGTAATTTATGTTCTAACAGCAGTTTTGGATGGGACTTTACATATTTTTCTCTACATTTTTGTAACTAAACCGATGTTGGTGAAATTAGGAATGCAGATAGCTAATACGCTAGATCTTTCTTCTTTTTCTCGTTTAGGCATTTGGTCAGACCTGGTGTCAGAAATTTTTGACCGCCCAAAAGATTCTGACTTGGCTTAACGACTATTGTCTTACGACAACAGCCGGAACCGACGGTTTAACAGGCCCTCCGAAGCACGGTAGCGCTCACATGTAGATACCACTTTTTCCTGTAGTGGTCACCCATCATAGTAGTGACCGCAGCGAACGTATCGGTTAGAAACGGCTAGTCGTGGTTCGCTATGAGCGCTACGCTGGATTAACACCACAGAATAAATTGTATTTTTCTTCAATCTGTGATTAACACATATGATACTTATTATCCGCGGGTGAAACTAGTTTTAATTAACATCCCTTACCTAGCGTTGGTGTATCCATTATAAATAACTAGTTATGATTACTAGCACAAAAGAAAAAAAAAAAGGCATACTACCTACATCTTACTTTTTCTGGAAATAAATATTATATCATATGATTCCTCGTCAATACAATAACATTATATCAAAAATATCGGAATTACTGAAATAGCAAATCTTGTTTACATTTTATTGGGATATTATCAATATTGTACACAACATTTGCTATCAATTTATCACATAAATAAACTCTATTACAAAAAGCAATTCCCATATTCTATGAAATGAAATAAATGTCAATACGCTAGGTATAGGAAAATCATTACAATATCAATCATCCGATTTCTATGATTCTATTTCCAACAAGTCTATAGATAGTACATCATCATCTGAAAAGCGTCCACTGCTGAACATTGGTCTCCCCCATAGAGCAAATGGCTTTCTGCGGTTATGACCAGATCGTCGGTCCACCTAGTAGGGGCCTATACGCTGCGACTTCCGGTTCGTGATCACCACTTGAGAACCTTCTTTCCCTATCGGTTGTTAGTTCTACGAGCGATGTGGCCTGCCCCTGGCCATTTCAAATGCTAATTTTAACAGCTGTGACTCTTGTTCTCCTATAATTAGCTGTGTCAGCATAATATAAAGCTATAAATCTTATCGGATTTAAATCGAAGACGCTTCAATAGACAGCACTGGAATCAGTGACCTCGATCTTGCACTATAGAGAAGCAGCCGACAGGAAAATGTTTGCAGCAATATTTTATACTGCAGCTGCAAACAATAATAAATATGAAAATGTCAGATTGTATATTGACTCTATATTGTTTGCTACCTGAGTAGATGATCAAATAGAGATAGGGAGATTTCATATGAAACATTTTATTCAAACATTTTGTACTTAAAATAACTCTAGATTTTTATTCTTATCTGGATAGAATAAAGACTTTTGTGGTTTTTTTTTTTTTTTTTTTTTATGTGATTGAATGACGTGACGAGCTAGTCGTTCACCTGATGTTAAGTGACACGGCCGCCCATAACAGTTGCAGTGTCACCCGGAACTTTAAAACAATAGTTTCGCGCGACACTGCACTGCGCACGTCATCCTGAGATGTCATCCGTCATCAATATGCTTTTAACACAAATGAATATTGTTTCCTTTCAAAATTACAGCCTAAATGATAATATAATATGGTTATTTATAAGTTGGGCAGGCCACATCACTCGTAGAACTGACAACCGATAGGGAAGAAAAGTTCTCGAGTGGTGACCACGAACCGGAAGACGCAACGTAGGCCGTTCCCCCACTCGGTCGACCGACGACTTGGTGAAGACCGCGGGGAGCCGTTGGATGCAGGAGGCAAGCTGCCGCTCAAAGTGGTGCTGTGTGGGGGAGGCCTATGTTCACCAGTGGCCGTCTTCGGACTGTTGATGATGATGATGATGACCTATCAATAATTTACGCGAGGCTTTCGCAAATGCGTTATGTTATTTTTTTAATATCACCTATACAGTAATTGCTCTCTTTTGATTAATTAAATTTTAATGTATAGATAGGTACACAAGGTACACACAGTTATTTTAAAAGATGTTTGTCTTTTTTAATGTCTATACTATCTAGTAAGTAAGGACATTCAGTTATTTATGCAATTAGATAAAATAAGTTCTCCATTTATTTACCCTTGTAATCGATAACAAGTCTCCCGTGATACAGGCTTGCCCTAGTGCGGGGACTACTAGCAATGTGTCAATTAAATTTTTTTGGTAAATAAAATATTTTTTGTTTTGTATTTTTGTATGTTAATTATTATGTTTATAGTTGAACCCTGAGAATGAAGATAGGATACTTTTAAAACTGTAGTAGACCATAGTATGAACCCGCGAGCAACAGCTAGTTTACTATATTTTACACAATATGATCTTGCAACACTACCGCCATCTATTGTCAGGAAATGATGCAACATATAATGGAAGCCCCCGAACGTTTGACATGGTTCTCATTTCATGTTCGTCTTTTGATGACTCATTCCAAACTTAATTTTATGGGCACTAATGAATAGAATGTCGACGTTCAAAGTAAGTAGGTTAATTTTATTACCTACTAAATTAGTCTAGTGAGGACCAAAGTTAACTGCATTGTAGAACCCTTTCCTGAGGACACATTCTCATGACTTGTAAAATTTTGGTTAGTATCGTTAGAAGTAATTAGTGCCTAATTACCTATTTTACGTAATACCGGACGTTGATTTGTATCTCCGCAGTATCTACAGTTATTGATCTATTGCACTTATAGAACAATAGTTGTTGATTTGCATCTCCGCAATATCTACAGATGTTGATCTATTGCACTTAAAGAACAAGAGTTGTTGATTTGCATCTCCGCAATATCTACAGATGTTGATCTATTGCACTTCAAGAACAAGAGTTGTTGATTTGCATCTCCGCAATATCTACAGATGTTGATCTATTGCACTTAAAGAACAAGAGTTGTTGATTTGCATCTCTGCAATATCTACAGATGTTGATCTATTGCACTTATAGATATAGAACAAGAGTTTTTGATTGGCATCTCCGCAATATCTACACAATATGTTGATCTATTGCACTTATAGAAGAAGAGTTGTTGATTTTCCGCAATATTTACATAAGTTGATCTATTGCACTTATAGAACACGAGCTGTTGATTTGCACCTCCGCAACATCTACAGATGTTGATCTATTGAATGCACTTATAGAACAAGAATTAATCAAAAAATTCATAACCCATAAATTACATTTTCTAAAAAAATATTTAAAAAAAAACAAAATCGTACGAGTTTACGACCTCATTTTAAAACACAAGGCAAGACTTGTAGAAACAATAAAATCACCCATCTAAGGCGATCCTTTCCGCGCCACACACACCCACACAAAAGCCTCCTACGGGATCTACTTGAGTTTCATCATAAAAATGATTTATTTATTTATTTAAGCATCAAATATTTGGCTACTAATTAAATGTAGAACTTAAATTATATTATTTAGCTTATTCAGTGTATGCATTATAATGAACCCCACAAATATGGAGCATAATAAGGTGGTATGGATAGAAATCACTTTTTAGCGATAACGCCGCACATTGTAACCTACTTATAAGTTATTTCCTGTTGTTGTTGTTGTTATCATCTTGTTGTCAATAAAGAGTTTATCTATCTATCTATCTATGGAGAGGATGAAATCAACCCCCGGTATACAGAATAATGTTTTTGTCAAAATTGGGCCTGAGACCCCCTTGAGTACTTTTCGCTATTCCTCATAGATTCAGACTTGGTCTAGCCTGCCCACTTCAAAAGTTCATCCTGTATTTTTTCTCTTTGAGTAACATATTAAAAATAACTCATGTCATAAAATATCCATCAAATAAAATTTAAGAAAGTGTGGACATTTTGCTTAGGCTAGGCTAGCTCCAAACTAAGCATAGCTATGGGAACCAGATAGCTGATAGAAATACTTGGCAATTACTTAACAATACTTACTTAATATTTATTTTAGAGTTACTCGAAGGAGGTAGGTTTTTCAGAGACCATGCTAACTGTAAAAATAATATTACTTACATATTTTTAATAAAGGCATACTACTATTTTGTTTTATTGAATTCTAATCCTTGTGTATTATAGGTAATGACTTATTTTCGAGCGGAAACCTGAAGACTTTCGGTGCCATTTCAGCATTTTTCCTCCATTACTATAGCCATTTACAGCGAGTTTCAATAAGCTCTTGCTTTGCGATTGGCATTTTATACTTTTTTAATCCAGCTCCTGATTTCAGCTTTATTTATTAGACAATAAATACTTTTACTTTTTTACTTTTTCTTTTTTTAATTTTTTGAATTGGGTACTTTACCTGGCCTCTATTAACCTAGGCCTATTCAATGCAAACAAACAAACAATCAAATCATCCTTTTTATAATGTTGGTATAGATTAGTTGAAAAAATCACTTTTTTAATTGAATACTGATCCAAAATGGCAACTGAAGTTAAGGCTAAAACCGCTAAAAAGAAATGAAAATTACGGTCACGCCAGTAGAGACACGAAAGTAATTACTAATGATTACTGGTTATAATGCCGAGCGTATACCTCGAGCGCTTATACTAATGCCAAGACAATTACATTATAATAATAATAATAACATTTTGTTATAAGACAAAATTGGCAGGTGCCGTTATCTCATTCCATAAACCAAATAAATCATAATCCATCAAAAGCTCACCACAATAGCCCAGATTTACTTTTAACCTTTGTATACAAAATAGTTTATAATATGCCATACCATGCCTTGTCATATGTAGTTATTTTTATACATACAAACATCATCTCTTAACTTGATACCAATAGTGTTTGGATCAACTAATTTATTTATTCTGCGGAGCAATATTGCTATCGCCATCAACAGCCTGGATACGTCCATTGCTGAACATAGGCCTCCCCCACAGGGCACCACTTTGAGCAGCTACTTTTCTCTTGCATCCATCGGCTCCCCGCGGATTTACCAGATCGTCGGTCCACCTAGGGGGCGGCCAGCCTATACTGTTTCTTCCGGTTTGTGGTCCCCACTGTAGAACTTTTGTTCCCCATCGGTTGTCAGTTCTACGAACAATGCTATAGCTAGCTGTAACAGATAATTTAACACAATAATGGACATTTTAACTATAAACTTTACCACTAGTATAAATAAATAAATTAATAAATATGTGTGAACATTTCACACAGCGCCATCTAGCCCCAAACTAAGCATATTAAAACCAGATAACTGATAGAATACTTAGATCCTTTTTTGTTTGTAAATACATACCTACATAGAATACAATATAACACCCAGACATAGAACAAAATATATCGATGGTCATCACACAAATATTTGTCACTGCTGGGAATCGAACACACAACCTACAGTTCATAAGGCAGAGCTACTACCAACTGAGCTAACAGGCCAGTCAAAGTCAGTATAGTATTATTATTATGATAACTCTACTAAAGTTAAAACCTATCTACTAATATAATATTAAAAACATAAACTTCAATATAAAACGTTAAGAGTATAGTGTCAGTAACTCCATTATATAGCTAAGTAAATATTTACCTATATTTGACTGTAAGGTAAACGAAAATAAATATATACGTATAGGCACACAGTTTATTTGTTTTAGGAAGTTATACTATAACATATTCTTGTATCATTTTATATTTAACTAGCTACGCCCCGCGGTTTCACCCACGGATAAAAAGTAGTCTATGTGTTAATCCAGTACATAAGCTATCCATATTCCAAGTTTCATCCAAATCCGTCCACCCGTTTGAGCGTGAAAGAGTAACAAACATACACACATACACACAAACACACATACACACATACAAACTTTCAGCTTTATAATATTAGTGTGATGATAGTGTGATATCAATTTCTACGAACTTATGTATGATTTCGACTACACTAAGCGGGTAATACTGCTATATTAAAGTAAGGTATTTCCTTACGGTATAAAAGCCCTGTACCGTCTAGACCCTGTCTAGACTGATATAGCGCTTAATGGTGTCTTGTCACTATTCTGTCAATCGGAATCCATATTGAATAGGTTGTTTCTGTTTACTTCGGATGAATGGATGAAGAAAAAGGTGAAGGAGGTTGATGAAATGGCGAATGGAGGCAGGTGCTTCATCCTTTCCTTATCCTTTTCCATCTTCCTTTTCTCTTCGTTTGGACTGGGATAAGGCGTAAAACAAATTTACTCGTGCGAAGCTGGGACGAGTCAGCTGGTAATTAATATTATTTATACGTTTACCTAGTCCTAGTCCATACTCACATTGTACATAAACCCTCTTAAATTTCCCGAATTTTATTGTTACAGTAAATCATCAGAAATCGTCCCATACATATTATTGAATTACCAATCAGGAATCGATAGTTTGATACGCTTTTCAGTGACAAACACACGCTTTTACATACATCGTGGGACAGATCATAAAAAACCTGCAAGATACTAAGTATTTAGGTAATAGGTAATAGAAAGAAATAAAATACTGAATAGGGATAGAAAGGTTCTCGAGTGGCGACCACGAACCGGAAGACGCAGCATGAGCCGGCCCCCCACTTGGTGGACCGACGATCTGGTGAAAGCCGCGGGGAGCCAATGGATGCAGGAGGCGAGCAGCCACTCAAAGTGGCGCTCTCTGGGGGAGGCCTATGTTTAGCAGTGGACGTCTTCAGGCTGTTGATGATGATGATGATGAGGTAATAGGTACCGTACATTATATCCAATAAAGGCGTTGCAAATAGTGATAGTAACTTAGTTACAAGTATACAAATAGTTAATCAAGTTTGTATAATATTAATATTGCCAATTCTTGAAAATAATTTCATTTCAGTGTAAAGTTGTGTCATTGCGAATATTCTAGTAAAATGACAAGCTTCCGAGAGGGTACGATAATTAAATTTTAATAAACTTTGTGGAACTGCGGACCGATCAGTGACCAAGCTTTTAATGCACCATGTTTCCAGAACATTACAGACTATTGATGTTATATATAAATCTATGAATTAGAGTTCTGAACTAGTCTTGCAATAAATGTTTGTATAAGTGGTTAAGTTTATGTCTGATTGTGATTGAAATGTTTTATTTTTAACGGGCAATGTGCCTTTCACATTTACGTTTTCACACAACATAATTAACGTAATTTCCCAAACGTAAACTATAGCCCGCTATCTTCGAAAGTATAAGTATGGGAAAACATTCAATAACAAATCTAGCATGCATGGCATTCCGCAAGGCACTAGCCCCTGCATCGTTCATTGATCCAAACTCACAATATCCTATGCCAGAATAATATTAGAATCTACAAGGTAGAGAAAGATAGAGAGAGAAAGACAGAGAAGAATTTATCAAGCAAATGGGCAATGCTAATCCCTCCAACTTACATGAAAGAGTACTCAAGTAATTTTCCGAGTAAAGCAATTAATTAAAGCAAGCCTTCCCGACGCTTTCAAATACAACCACGGTTCACAAGCTACCAATTTGTTAAGACGCGATTGGGATCGAAGCATCTATGTTTCGGCCTTACGTAAACCTTTACTAACACGTTTATGAACTTTATCTTAGACTAGCGGTCCGCCCCGGCTTCGCACGGGTACAATAGTTATCGCAGCGCACGCGATGTAAAGAATATTTTAGGTAACTTTTGTACACCTTCGATCATATTATTGCAGTTTTAGTAAGGATCCCTATTTTTTTGTAAATATAATACAGCCTATGTCACCCGGGGATAGTGTAGCTTCCCAACAGCGAAAGAATTTTTGAAATCGGTTCAGTAGTGTCGGAGCCTATTCAATGCAAACAAACAAACAACCAATCAAATCTTTCCTCTTTATAATATTGGTATAGATTGGTTGAAGAAATGACTTTTTTAATTGAATATTGATCCAAAATGGCAAAACCGCAAAAAAGGAAATGAAAATTACGGTCGCGCCCGTAGAGTCACATAACTAACCAATTACTGGTTATAATGCCGAGCATATACCTCGAGCGCTTACACTAATGCCAAGATAATTACATTATAATAACAATAATAATAATCGAGAGGCTCTCGCTAGACGGTTGGATCAAGGGTCAGATTCAGAAGGCAGTACTCCTTGACAAGGCACGTATTGTCAGGAGGTTCCTCACTCTGCAGCCCTAACCACCGGTAGCTTGGGTCCTGCCCCGCTGCCGGCGGCACTCTAGGTTTAGGTTTTTTATAATATTTTTGTAAATTCCTTTTTATAGAGATATTGTAAAAAACTTAGGCTTAAGAATTGTAAATAAATGAGTGAATAATAATAATAACATTTTGTTATAAGACAAAATTGGCAGGTGCCGTTATCTCATTCCATAAACCAAACAAATCATAATCCATCAAAAGCTCACCACAATAGCTCAGATTTACTTTTAACCTTTGTATACAAAATAGTTTAAACTATGCCATACCATGCCTTGTCATAGTTGTAGTTATTTTTATACTCAAAAGGGCCTCTTGGTGTTAGCTTATAGGCCCCACCAATGCTTCCCAAATATCCGGGTTAGGTAGAAGTGTTATTCTAAAACATACATTATCAGGCAAAAGACACCCACTACTGAACATAGGTTTCCCCTATAAAACGCCACATTGGACGCTTATCATAGAGGGAATTTGCCATAATCACCACGTTTGGTAGGTGGTTTGTTGATCGCAGATTTTAATGTACCGAGAAAAATGCTGCTGGTAGTTCCTGGATATTCCTTACTGGGCTCTTACGGCACGCATGGGAAGAGATGGGGTGATCCTATTCGCAAACCGAGACCACACGGCCTTACGCAATTATAAAACATTTTAAATTGCAAATTGCACCTCTGCCCATTGCAATTTTTAACATCGCTCGTAGAACTGATAACCGATGGGGAAGAAAGGTTCTCGAGTGGCGACCGCGAACTGGAAGACGCAGCGTAGGCCCCACTAGGTGAATTGTATAATAATCCAATATTAGATCCACGGGTTATTTTATTTCCCCGTAGATTCGTGACGGAACTAGATTAACTATTCTAAATAGGATAATTTATATAGTTAGTGAATTGACGACATAGAAAACAGCTGCAGCAGTAAGCTCCTGAATGCGAAAGTTAGGGAAAAAGATAGTCTACTCATTTCCCAGAGGAAAATTTAACAGGTTGACGACGATGCTTTAAATCCATTTGTAAACGAACAGATTCAATTAGTGCTTGTACATTATACAAGCATCACCATTAGTTATCTTAGCATATCGTTTTTTTTTATTTGTTGGTTTAAAACCTGTTTGTATTAGTATTAGATTGGCTAAATACATCCTACTTTTATAGTTTCATATACTTAAAAGTAAGGATAATAGTTTTATAGTCTCTGAAATCATTTGAACTCATCTTTATCCTATGTTTAGCAGTGGACATATTCAGGCTGATAATGATGATGATCATTATGATGATTTTTTAATATCTTATTTACTTCTTTATACTGATATATATACACTGAAAGAGTGATGATACCAAAAGTAATGCAAGTGCAGTGCGTGCCAGTTATTCGGCAACAAGACAGGTCGATGAGTAGTCAAGATCGCAGTTGGATTCTGTAGGGTTAGCACGGCCGGTAGACAAAACTGTCTTTCCCCTGTTTTACTCCAAGCAAGTATGAAGAAAGTGACGTAAAACGGGGAAGGACAATTTTGTCTACCGGCCGTGCTAACCCTGCTGGACTAGGTTGCTACAGGACCGAGGCAAATGAAAGACAAAGCAAAAAAAACGAACAAAAGAGAAGCCCATATATTTAAAGATACCCAGCAATGATATGTAAAAGGCTGTGGAAGATGATGATGGTGATGATAATAGGAGGTAATTTTTTGTCACCTGACCGTATTTAATCGTCTCTCAGAAATTAAACTTACCAAAGGTGGTGCCACGCTATGCCCGAACCAAAACAACCACACATTACCTAACCATGAACGTTAATCTATCTTAATATATAATAAAAACCAATTGCTGTTCGTTAGTCTCGCTAAAACTCGAGAACGGCTGAACGGATTTATTTTATCTTGGTTTTGAAATGTTCGTGGAGGTCTAGGGAAGGTTTAAAAGGTGAGAAAAATTCAAATAATTGCCGGAAAAAGCTTAAAATCAGCCCTTTTTCCCATATAAAGGCAGTACGAAGTCTGCCGGGTCAGATAGTACACAAGAAAAATGATATATCATTCTTAAATATAAACTGTTACGCCGTCAAAATATCAAAATCATTAATAACATCGCAGGTTAAACATTTTCATACAAATTGTTGACTGATTATTCTATCTTTCGTGATAGCCCTTCCGGTTAATTAAACATAAAATCAACTAGTCAAAAATTATAGGAACTTGAATGAATCAATTTGTTCAGTGTCATCGAACTTAATTAATAGAATTCACGGACGGCTGGTTTTATTTTAATATCGACTTCTATTGGTTATTTCAACAGAAAAAGCAATTACGTCTATAATAGTCAATGAGAGAGGTTTTGTATAAAAGCAATAAGCTTGACAAAAGCCATAAAGAACCCCGGTCGAGTCATTAACTCCACGCTTCATTAAGGAAACATAATCAGCCACTTACCGTATATCATCGAGACGAACAGGAGCACCGCATTCAGTACGTATGAATGTTTCTTTATTATCTTCAAGCTAACTCCCATCTTGATTGGCATTCCTCATGTAGTATATTATTTTAATTTGACACTTAATTTCTTCATCACTCGTTAACACTACAGCTAATTTATCTTGATGTTTAACCTATTTTACTTTATAATTGCTTTTAACATCTTTTGTCACGAATACTTTTTTAATGAGCTAAGTATCACTAAATCTGTCAACATTTATTCTAGCCGTAATTAACACGTTGACTAATAACTTTATGACACTATCCCCTTAGGAAGATGTCACATCATCTATTAAAAGTCCCGTTAAGTCTATTTTTATTTTACTCTAACTGTATATTCACGAATAAATTGTTCCGCTGTGGAGACGGTTTTAACATGCGAGCTTGCATGGATTAGTGCGCTAAACATAATGAGAGAGAAGCTTCTATTTTAAACGAGAATCTCCCTTGTTTTCAAAGATAAATCTTATTTTAATCCCCGTGCGTAAGTTTGAAAGAAATTTCGCGTTGGCATGCCATTTCCGTTCCTGCCTGATATATGGCCACTTCACTTAATCCGTACACTTTTGTTTATAAAAGTTTTGAAGCACTCGGATCACTAGCGGTCTTTATAGGTTTGGAGTAGGGGCCGATAATCGGCATTTTCGTGTGGAAATCAGAGCGATACGCGCACGTCCGAACGCTCAGGAGGTCGGGAAAGCACTGACTTACATAAGGGATTTGTACGGTGGCTGTGGAGCGTCTGCCAGAGAGGGATGGGGCGAAATTTTCGTAAGGGTTGCAGGTCGCGTGTGATGTGAAACGAAAAGGACGGGTGAGATTTCCACATTGGAAGCTGGAGCTAAAACGTAGCTGTAACCCTGTGTGAAGACGCAATTAAAACGTACATAAATCTGTAAGAGATAAGTTCGCGGCGCAACACATCCAAGTTAATAAGTGTTTAATCCAACATTCTCGAGCTCTGAGACTTTTAAGGCTTGGAAATACAGTAAAAATACTGCAGGAATATTTTTATACAGCAATAATTGTAGAATCTTCTGTAATCAAAACGGACACAGCTCAAAACTCCTGTTAAAAATGAATGATTAATGAGCCAATGTTAAGGAAAAGAAAAATATCTTCAAGAGCTAGAAATTTTAAGGACAAAAAAAGAAATAGAAGCGGATAATTATGATTGATTGTAAAGATATCTTTTTCAAACAAAGAAAGCATTGAGGATAAATTAAATAAACTCTACAATTGAAATGAACTTCCCTAGAGTTGCAAATGACATTTGAGACAAAGACATCGATTTATTATTAGTGATGGACAATTTTCAGAGTTAAAGGAAGATTCATCACAGTAATCACAGTAGGATTGAATTGGAGCCGTGTTTATTGATTCTTGACTTTATTAAATTTGATGGAGTTGATCTTCTGCGTAGAAAAAATGGTTCCTGGGATATTATTAAAATAATCCAAGTATTTATATTTATAATACTAGGTTGAAAGATTAGATAAGACATAAAAAGCAAAAATACAGAATCTCACTTTCCTACTAATATAATTACAAAATGAAACGTGGTCTGTTTGTCTGTATGGCTTTCACGCCAATAGAGCTAAGCAATTTGGTTGAAATTTTGAAAACACGCTTTCTCTATAATCAAGATCATATTTTTTTTATCACGGGAAAATTAAAGATCTAACGGGAAACAGATAATAAATGGTAGGTGCTTATTAGTATAAAGGTACACCAGTAGGTAACAGTTAATTAAAAATGACAGTTTTGTCGCCTTTTACTACGACTGACCGATTTTTAGTTTCCTCAATTATTTTATTTTCGATTAGATTTCTTTCTTCAGCTAGGAGTAAATTAATTAGCAATCACCTTTTTTCTTCTCATTATAATTAAGTTAACGAGGTAGATACTAATACTGCAAACCCTTTAAGGGTCACCTTAAACAATATTGGTTCAGGCCCCTATTCTAATAGTTGTGTGTGTGAGACGTCTCGTCCGAGGTGAGAGGTGACAATTGAATGTGGTGAGAGAAATTTCTCTGATGTAATTGGAAATTCCTACCCTTGTAGATATTAAACCGTTTCAGAACAATTTAACTTAATATATAATTAGTAACTTATTATATGCGTGATAAACAGACGACAAAGTTCGGTAATTCGGTACACTAATATCACAATTTTGTTTGAGTTAGAAATAATAACTTACTTGAACGAACTAGCTAAACATTGGCTAAATTATCTTACCTAGAGGACGTCTAAAAAATCTTGACACAAAAGCGTGAAACTTAATGTAGTTCAAGAAACAAGTTTTTTTCATAGATTGACCTAAACGCAATGCGGCTTTTTATTTAAAAAAAAAACGCTAGTTCCGCTTCTTTTCTAGATGGCGCTGTAAGTACATAGTTTAAACCTTTCAAACCACAGAGTAGTTTAAACATAAGAAAATGCTTAGACTACCTACAAAGAAATGTCAAATTCAGTTGAGTGGACCACGAGTACATTGTCTGTAGTATCTCCTAAGTAGTCTGTGGTGCATTCTTCTTAAGTAAATTGAAGTACAGCAGAACTGCGAGACAGATAAACGTTAATATTATGATCCAAAATTAAGCCGAGCTATCGCGCAACGACAATAGAATAAACGAAACAGTTTAGAGTTGTCAGTCAGTATCGTGACACATTTCCTATAACCTGTGGGCTATGCTTGAAACAGTGACAGTGACAGATTTTGATGAAACCACAACTGGCGCCATCTATTGGGTCATACATAAAACACCATTTCTTTTTTTAAATAAAACTCCTCATTGTATTACAGATTCTATTCAGACCCTTTTCAAGTCAACAACCAAATAAGCAGGCTCTACACCAAACAGTTCCATAAAAAGGTCTATTCCTAGCAAACTAAATTTGTGAAATAGTAATTTTGTAAACCAGGTCAGAAAGTAAATCCCTAACTGACGGCCTCAATCCATTGATGTAATATTTTAGAGCAATCCTCGGCTTAAAGTTAACAAGTCATTAATCCCCGACCCTTCCCGATACCGGAATTAACCGGATCGCACCGGAATTCCCAACAAGCCGACACAAAACTAATCAAACGACAATCTAAATAATTTTAAGCGAACGCTTGATGTAAAGACACGTTTTTCTCCCTCTCTTACACCGGACAAAGCAAAGTGTTTTATTAGCGGAAGTAATACCTTCAAAGCTTTTAAGCACTGATTTGGATTTGATTTAAAACGAGTATACATTAAGGAATTTGAAACTACCGTTGAGAAAACAATCGAAAATGAACACAATTTTAAGGGAATAGAACTGAAAACAGATCAAGCAGACTTAAACAAGAATATTTGAAAAATTTGGAACATTAAATTGTATCAATTCAAAATGAACTTTATCATAAAGCTCTAGAGATCAAAACGGAGTGGAAAGATGTGAAGAAAATATTTATTAATAGATTGGACAATGGAAGGGGACGGATTTATAATTAACTGCAATCAACACTAGCGTATTGAATTTCGAGTATTTGGTACATTCCGGCACGAAATTAGTAAACATAATATTCTTATGCAGTTTTAATGCTAAATAACACGTCCGTGTGATATTATAGACTGAACAAAAAACATTAATACAAAACTAAAATGATGATGTCTTGATTTCACATATTATTGATAAAAGATCATCATCATCATCATTGACAGCCTGAAGACGTCCACTGCTGAACATAGGCCTCCCCCAGAGCACGCCACCTTGAGCGGCTGCTCGCCTCCTGCATCCATCGGCTCCCCGCGGCTTTCACCAGGTCGTTGGTCCACCAAGTGGGGGGCCGGCCTACGCTGCGTCGTCCGGTTCGTGGTCGCCACTCGAGAACCTTTCTTCCCCATCGGTTGTCAGTTCTACGAGCGATGTGGCCTGCCCATTGCCACTTCAACTTACTAACTCTAAGAGCTATATCGGTCACTTTAGTTCTCCTGCGGATCTCCTCGTTCCGGAGCCTATCTCGCAGGGAAACACCGAGCATAGCTCGCTCCATAGCTCGCTGCGTGACTTTGAGCTTACTTGTACGCGCCGCTTAACTAGTTATATTTCTTATCTATTTATTTTCATACATACCCTCACACACTCACTCGTTTAGCACGCATTTCCCTGTCTATCCTACCCCCAGTCCTCAATCACCTGTGGTCGTCGTCTGACGCAATAAACGCAACGCAACTCATACGCTTACCGAACAATCAAAAAATCATTAAAATATCCCGCGGCCGCGAGTGTGTGGACATCTAACGCTAAAACTATTGCTAGAGTGTGATATGTGCATCAAGACCAGTGCCGATTTGAATGGATTACTCCACATCGAAGGACTTTTACTAAAACCACCAGGTACCCCATTCTGCACTTCCTAAACTATATCACAACTCTTCCTTGTTCCTTCGACCCAGTATCCTTATTCCATCAACCCAGTATCATGTTCCATAACCCATGATCTTGTCATTCCCTCAAAAAACACGCACACGCTCATTATATTCGCATAATTAGTGACGCATTCGCAATCGTCCGCCATTACAAACGCATTCATTCTACAACGTAAGAACAGCATATTTATTGTAAACTTCGCAATAGGTATTTATTTATCTCTCGCTCATATATCACCCATTATATATATTATCGCTCATTTATTGCATACAAAATGCATACCTCAACGCATCGTTAGTTTAATTGAATAATTATTAATTCGCTCGTTATTCAAAGTGAAGTTCGCTCGCGACATTTTGTGGCCAATCGCTCAAGCTGTCGTACAACTCTCGCGCTTATTGACCGTATTCATAAGTATAAAATTCCCGTACATAAATTCCGTTCATCATGGCGGCAAAAGAAGTAAAACGTAAAATATCTTTATTAGAAGCGAAAAAAGAAGCTTTGTTCGCCAGAGTACAACAAGTGTACGATCTCAGCCTTAAGGTTTCTGATCCATTAAATGAGAAATTATTTATTGCTCGCGTCCAGTCGTTGGAAAAAACTAGAACCGATTTCTTGGATACTCTCGACTCTTTGAATCTATTGTATTTGCAGGAAGACGAAGATGTCACACCGTCATTCAGTGAGCTTAACTCGTTTGATGATTTATACTGTAATATTATTGCGGTAGAAAAATCGATCACAGAACTCAAGGCCAGCTCAGATCGTCGCAAATATGAGTTTACTAAGAAATTAGCTCCAATTGAGTTGATAGGCTTTGATGGTAGTCCTGATAAGTGGCCAGTCTTTTACCAGAATTTCAAAAGTCTTATCCATGACAATCCCACTCTTTCACCCACCGAGAAGGCTCAGTATTTATTAAGTAAGCTATCTAAAAGCGCTTTGACTACATGCAGTGGTGTTCCAAATACCGGTGAAAATTACGCCATTCTGTGGAATAATCTTGTCGAAAAGTATCACGATGTTCGCGTGCAAGCATCGATGTATGTTGAACAAATGTTACATTTTAAAACGCAAACCACAGACGCATTTTTGGAACAGTTCTGTACTGCCGAAGCAGCCTTACGCTTATTACAAATCGATGACATTTCTGATTTTCTAATCACACACATCGCGCTCAGTAAATTAGACAAAGACACACTGACCCTTTTCGAACAAGCTCATCGTAGCGTTAAAATACCTACATTTAATCAGCTCAAAACATTTATAAAAGAACAGAATAAAATTCATTCACTACGCTCATCTTTAGCTACATGCAATAAACCTACCTACACTAATAAAAACAATAACACGCAACAAACAAAATATGCTAAAACTACGCACGCATTTGTTGTCAACAACAACTCCGCCATCGGCAACAACGAATCGAACCCGCAACCTCATCACACGCACCACGCACTCACGCATCCATCGCAGTCACCCCGCAATTGCAATATTTGTAAAACTCAACCCGAACATGCACTTTTTAGATGCAGTTCTTTCTTATCTCAGAACGCACACACGCGCAACTCGTTAGTCGCCAAACATGGTTTTTGCTATAATTGTTTGGGATTCCATAACATAAATAATTTTAAATCTCAAAACCGCTGCTCGATATGTCAGAAAAAACATCATACACTCATTCATATCGATAACTTTCACAACAACAATCAAAACAACTCAAACAATAATAAATCATTCCAAAACTCATCCACTCATTCATCACCGCACTCATCATCACAACCGCAGTTTACTCGAGCTTATAACGGGTACCGCCCGCAGCAGCCACCTCTGGCGCCTGCGCCGCGTGTTATAGATTACGCAACAGTTCGCGAGCACTCCAGCGCTGGCACCGTAGAACCGGTCGCCGTAGCTCCAAGTAGACAATCTCAGACGCAACAAAGTAACTTGTCGTTATCAGCTGTAACTCCTGCGCCCGATAATAATAAAAATACCGTTGTTTTGCTACCTACTGCATCTGTTTACGCTTACGACTTTAATAATAAATGCCATAAGCTACGTGTATTTCTGGATACGGGTTCTATGAGCCACTTTATTACTAAAGATTGTTGTGAAAGACTTAATCTAAATATTAAAACCGCTTCAACTACCATAAAAGGTATAGGTAAATCAGAAAGTACCTCGCTAGGTACTGCTACGTTCGTGATACATTCGCGTTTTGACGAACGGTGTAAATACACAATTAACGCTCGTGTGATTGATTCTATCACCGATCACTTGCCAAACGCACCCGTAGACTTATCCCAGCTAGATCATCTGCGTGACATACCCATGGCAGACGATAACTTCCACACGCCCGCGGACGTTGACTGCCTGATAGGTAATGAGCTCTTTGCATTGTTGTTATGCGGAAAAAAGGTAACCTCTGCTCGATCACCTGTTATCGGTGTGGAGACCACACTTGGGTATATTGCTATGGGACGGGCAGACTGCGACCAGTCTAGCTCGCGCGAAAATGATAAATCATTTTTTTGTAATGTGGACACGCCTTCTTTAGAAACTTTAACGCAACGCTTTTGGGAGCTTGAAAGCGTACCTAACAAAAAGCATTTTAGCCCTGATGATGAGACTTGCGAGAATATTTTCCAGTCTACTTACACACGGGACGACAGCGGTACCTACACTGTTTGTCTCCCATTTAAATATGACGCTTCGGAACTTGGTGATTCTTATTCAACCGCAAAACGCCGTTTGATTAATTTAGAGAAAAAATTAGACGCTACCCCTGAATTACGCAATGATTACAATGCCACAGTACAGGATTACATCGATCGTGGATTTTTATCTAAAGTCGAGATGGATTGTTCCCGCTCTAATAATAAAGCTTATTACATACCGCATAGGGCTGTCTATCGACCAGACAAAACCACATCAAAAACTCGAATTATTCTTGACGCATCATGCAAAACTACTTCCGGAAAGTCGCTCAACTCATTGTTACACACCGGACCTAGTTTACAATGCAGTATATTTGATTTGTTAATTAACTTACGCATATTCGCTATCGCTCTAACCGCAGATATTGAGAAAATGTACTTTTGTGTTAAACTCGCTCCGTGTCATCAACAATTTCAACGAATATTGTTTCGATTTGATTCGGAGTCCGCGATTGAAACCTATCAGTTTGATCGGGTAGCATTTGGTATCTCCAGCTCGCCTTATCTCGCCATGCGAGTCGTGCGGCAGCTCGCCGCTGACGAACGCGACAAGTTCCCGATCGCGGCGGTAGAAGCCGAGAACCGGATGTTTGTAGATGACTATGTTTCATCCATGGACGGATTGGCCGAAGCCGAACGTACATATGATGAGATGGTGAACATGTTCATGGCCGGGGGTTTCAAATTAGTTAAGTGGATTTCAAATAGCTCTGAGCTAATGAATATAATTCCGCACTCGCATAAAAATCCTGATTTAATTAATTTTGACACGGATAGTGAAGTAAGCACAAAAATTATTGGAATGCAATGGCAACCGAACGATGATGTTTTTAGCTATAAAATTATCGATGATGATGCCGATAGTTGCACAAAGCGCACCATTCTTTCCGCTACCGCTCGCCTCTTTGACCCTTTGGGAATTTTAGGATGTGTAACCGCTTTTATGAAGTTACTGGTACAGGAATGTTGGCAACGCGAGTTAGACTGGGACCAACCTGTCCCGGACTCATTACGATTAAAATGGACTCAATTCAGAAGTGAACTCACGGATTTGTCCAAATTAAGTATACCGCGACATGTAGGTATAACCGCCGGGTCTCACGTGACCATCGTAGGCTTCGCTGACGCCAGCGAAAAATGCTACGGAGCTGTCGTGTATGTCCGTGTCGGTAGTAATGCGCATTCGCCAGGTGTTGTCAACCTTCTTACTTCTAAATCGCGCGTCGCACCGCTGAAGAAAGTTTCGCTCGCTCGCTTAGAGCTCTGCGCCGCGTTGCTTCTCGCTAATCTCCATAGCCTCTGTACGCGATGTTATCAGTGAACGCTGCCCTATAAATATGATATACGCATTTTCTGACTCAACTGTAGCATTAACTTGGATACATTCACCCGCATTTAAGTTTCACACGTTTGTTGCAAACAGAATAACTGAAATAAACTCTAAACTTCCCACTGCTCACTGGTATCACATCAGCGGTGATGAGAACCCAGCAGATATCATATCGCGACCAATAACGCCTAAACATGTATTAGATAATTCAACGTGGTTTCACGGACCGCAATGGGTTTCTTGCCCTATCGAAGAGTGGCCTATCAAGCCATTTCTTGTCTCGCCCAACAATGACGATAGACTAGAAGAGAAAACTGTATCTCTTGTTACCGGAACTGACGACGCTCCTGAAACTCATTTAATAGACAAATTAATTGAACGCATCTCATCGTATAAAAAATTATTACGCGCCACAGTATACGTACTACGCTTCGCAAAAATTCTACGCACAACCGGCTTAATTACGCCTTCCGATTTAGATACCGCTGAACTCTTTCTCATACGCCACCTACAAAGTAAACACTTTGCACAGGACATCCACGCTATCAAAAATAATAAACGCATAACTAAATCGCTTATCAAACTCAACCCCTTCATTGACGACGAAAACATAATTCGCGTCGGTGGTCGACTGACTCATTCTCAACTTGATTACGGACAGAAACACCCTATTGTTCTGCCATCGAAACATCGCCTAACGCAGCTTATTGTTGACCATTTTCACGTATGTAATCTACATACTGGTCCTTCCCTATTACTTTCCCTGCTTCGACAGAAGTTTTGGATTCTTGCAGCTAGGAACCTAGTTCGGCAAAGAGTACACCAATGTAACACTTGCTTCAGACTTAACCCTAAATCGTCTAACCCCTTAATGGGCGATCTCCCTTACTTTCGAGTGTCTGAAGCAAAGGCATTTGTCTACACATCCGTGGACTATGCCGGCCCATTCTTCATCACACATATTCGCCGTCGAGGTGTTAAAAGCCAAAAGGCGTACATTTGCCTATTTTGCTGTCTCACTACAAAAGCTCTTCACCTCGAATTAGTGTCAGACTTAAGCTCGGATCTCTTCCTCGCAGCTTTTAACCGCTTTATCTGCAGAAGAGGCCCTGTAGCAATAATATATTCTGACGGAGGTACCAATTTTTTGGGCGCTCAACGCAAACTCGATGCTATTTATACGCTACTCGAATCTGACGCACACAAAAATTACATTGGTCAACAATTAGCTGATCAGCGCATTAAATTTCTCCATAGCCCGCCTTATGGTCCGCATTTTAATGGCCTCTGCGAGATCAATGTACGCTGTGTTAAGACTCATTTATTTAAACTTATAAATCTTCAAGTTTTAACCTATGAAGAGTTTAATACTCTCTTAGTTCAAATTGAAGGCTTATTAAATAGTCGACCGCTATGTGTGCTAAGCTCAGACCCGTCTGACTTATCCGTGCTAACGCCTAATCACTTTTTAAATATAACGCCCTTAAAATTTCTACCAACTGAGGATGTGTCAAACGAATCTGACTGCCGCTTATCTCGCTACCAATTTGTAAACAAATTAGTCCAAAGTTTTTGGCGTCGTTGGAGTCTAGAATACTTAACTTCACTCCAGCAACGCGAAAAATGGAATTCGCCAACTAACCCAGTTCAGTTAGGTTCAGTGGTTGTTATCAAAGATAACAATGCGCACCCTCTTTGTTGGCCATTGGGAATAGTGGAAGAAGTATATCGCGGTAAAGACGATATCATTCGCACTTTAAAGGTCCGCACTGCTTCTGGCACTTACATACGTCCAGTCGTCAGAGTGTGTCCTCTTCCTCTGCAGTAAAACTTAGAATTAGATAATAGATTAATTTAGTTTTAGTTTTTTTCAAACGCTTCGCATAATTTATAGCTCACAATTTTAATAAAATTTATTCGCCCTGTCTAGTTATTTCTAGAGGAAATCCTCTAGGCCGGGGGAGTTGTACGCGCCGCTTAACTAGTTATATTTCTTATCTATTTATTTTCATACATACCCTCACACACTCACTCGTTTAGCACGCATTTCCCTGTCTATCCTACCCCCAGTCCTCAATCACCTGTGGTCGTCGTCTGACGCAATAAACGCAACGCAACTCATACGCTTACCGAACAATCAAAAAATCATTAAAATATCCCGCGGCCGCGAGTGTGTGGACATCTAACGCTAAAACTATTGCTAGAGTGTGATATGTGCATCAAGACCAGTGCCGATTTGAATGGATTACTCCACATCGAAGGACTTTTACTAAAACCACCAGGTACCCCATTCTGCACTTCCTAAACTATATCACATTACTAATGAGGCCAACAGTAAGAGACCATGTCTCAGTTCCATAAGTCATCACTGGCAACACACACTGATTGAAAACTTTCGTTTTCAGGGTCTGCGGTATTTTGGACGAAAAGATAGGACGAAGCTTCCCGAACGCTGCCCAGCCGAGTTGGATTCTTCGCGCCACCTCTTTGTCGAAGTTGGACCTACCTAATTGGACAATCTGTCCTAGGTAGACATACTTTCTCGCACTATAGATAATGTTGTCTGATGTCTATCTAGTTGTAATTCACATTGTTCAAAATTAATGCTGAATGCAAGCAATATTGCAAAATTTGCAAAAACACACTTTGTGATAATAGGTTTTATTTAGCAAGTCAACTTAAGATCAGGCCTATTTTAATATTGTTTACTATAAAGTACCCAAAAAGGATAATTCCGTCTAAATTAGGGCCTTAATCACTTGAATACAAAAAAATAGGGTATGTTGCAATATCTCAAGCACAGGAGTACGATGTACGTCCCTTCTAAAGTACCTACAACGGGGATGGGGGTGGGGATTGTTCATTTTATTTTATTTGTTGTAATTACAAAACTATTTCGAGGAAATAGGCTTACTGATCACTATAGTTACGAATAAAACTATGAGTAAGTATTTCTGACTTTAATTAAGCCACCTTCATCTGACTTTATGATGACGTCATCATAGCTAAATGGAAGAAATGCCTAATCCATCACATAATATGACCTCATCAGACACGGGAAATTTCATTAATTAATTATAAAATTACTACAATGAATATAATGAAACAAAAAAATATATTAGTTTCTTAGATTGCTCTATATTTTCAAAAACTAAAATAAAAATGGAGGTCCAAAAATTTTGGACATTCTCCGTTACAATGTCAGTAGGCTGGCTCCAAACAATTCAAAATTTTTGCGCTACCGGATGCCAGTATTCACTTTCTTGGAACAAGGCAACGAGTCGCAGTGACAATGAAATATTAATACTCACTTGAGTAGTCGCCTGTACCGGCTCGTGCCCGACAGATGTGAACATACGTTGTTTGTTTTCTTACTCCAAAGAGATATGTTTGTTATTTTTCCCTTTGAAGGAAGGGAGGGAATGCCCTCAGTTTTTATTTATGTCACGAGAAATTAACTGGCGTTTTCGGATGCCGTTTCAAAAGATAGAATTTCTTAACAGTTGTTACAATTTTGTAGATTTGATACTTTTATAGTAATATTACTGAATTAACGTCATTATATTAGTTTCATTTTTGTGTTACTTTAAATCGTTACTGGCGTAATATAGTTTTAGTATATAGTAATATCTTTTACGAATGACTTCTCATATTCAATGTACTCTATGGTGGTGACCACGAATGGGAAGACGCAGCGTAGGCCAGCCCCCCACTAGGTGGACCGATGATCTGGTTAAAACCACAAGGAGATAGATTCAGGAGGCAAGCAGCCACTTAAAGTGGCGCTTTGTGGGGAAGGCCTATGTTCAGCAGTGGACGTCTTCAGGCTGATGATGATGAGCGGATGACCTTTTCCTATTTACTTGTACTACAGCTTGTACTATTATTTTGATCAGTGCTATTTCTAAGAGTGTTTAAGAATTGTTTTTATAGTACCCTTAAGTGGTTTATAATACTCTTATCACTTCTTGTTTTGTTGTTTATAGCCAATTCAATTCTGAAAGTAAAACACTTTTATCAATTATGTTCATCACGCGTGAAATTAAAATGTAATTTCTAAAAACTAACTCAAATGACTAACTAATACCTAGAATTGCAATTTATGACGACCGACGTTCATTATACTTTTATTATTAACGTAAATCAACAACCAAACAACTATTAGTAGTAATTGCTAATCAATAGAAACTGTCCTGATATTTAGGTCACTTCTTAGAAGTTATGGCGTATAAAAATACTTCATTTATTCAAGTATCAAAATGATAAAATCGTTATTTGTTGATGATGCTGTCACAAAATGTAAAATTTCCTAATAGTCGTGAAGTTGTAAAGGATTTTGGTACAAAATTGGTTTGGATATTGATGAGATTTCTGCTTGATTTGACAGGTTATTTGTTTGTGATAATTATTATTGACTTTGTTGTTTTGATTGTGGGGTTTCTTGTTACACTGACTTTTTGTTGCAGTGTGACAGTTGACAGTGTGTGTTTGCGTTCATTACGGAATTCAATTCATGCACGTATTGAGTGCGATCATAAGTCATACATAGGAAAGATGAAATATTTTGTATTATAACATAACGTCTTTAAAACTTACATTATATCCTATCTAATTTAATTTTTGGGTCTAGCCCGGACATTTGGGAGGCATTGGTGGGGTCGAGACCAACAGCAAGAGGTCCGGTTGAATATCAAATTAATTATAACTGACAGGCATATTAAAAACTATTTTTATAAGTTTAAATTAAAAGTAAATATAAGCTATTGTGGCGAACTTTTTATGGAACATGACGTTGGCTTATGGAATGAGATAATGGCATCTGCCAATTTTGTCTCACCATAATATAAAAAGAAACATACTTTTATTGTTAAAATTTGTAAATTTTTAAACACTAAATAAAACTATAAGAACTGAAATATCACTAAATATCTCTACTTTACTTGACAAATAACAACATACTCATTAATTTAACCATTGAATAAAATAGTTAAATGAGTGTCGATAGTCTAACAGAGAATTATAGACTCTTAAAATACATGAACCTTAAAACAACGTAAAAATGAAACCCAAATATCTCCAAACCTATAATTGCTTTGACGTGTGCCCAATTATTTAGTAACATTAAAAATTTAGAAAATTACCTTAAACGCTTAACAAAATCGTCTTTGATGTCAATTCAAAATTTCAAACTATGCATCCAAAGTTAAGTCAATTAGCTACAGTGACACACGAAATTGTTTCTTTGATGCCCTCTTGATACTTCCAATTCTTGGAACGGCACGACTTGCAATGTAGGATCAGATACACGATCACTTTACTTCCTCCTCATAGTAAACACAGAACATTTCTCCTAAGGACAAATAAGGAACTTTGGCAGCATTTATTGTGACAAAGCCTCAGAGTGCATGTTAATGAAATTGGCTTATTTATAGAAACGAAACGAACTGTAAATCTTGACAAATGCGAAACATCCAACTTGGGTAAATTTGAGTTTACGCGAGGGGTGACTTTAAAAATGACTTCATTTCAATCCGACATGTCGACTTGTCGACTGAAGTTTATTTTAGATCTTGTTGGAGATTGAACTTGTATGTGAAGTCTTTGTTAGTTACTTTTGGAAACTTCAAAAAGTCAAAGAGAGAGAAGTGCATCTTGGTTCTTCATTTACTTTGATTTCGTTCTTGTTATTGTGTTTCATTATTTCGTTATGTATAATAATATACCTAAGGCTGGCTCTTATTTTGCACAAAAAATCAACATTGCCATACAGCGTGGCAATGCAGCCAGCCTTCTGGGAACATTCCCCTCTGCCAAGGGTCTTTTTGATAATTTATGAGTGTAAGATTTTTTATATAAATTGTATTAAAATTTGTACAAGGTTGAAACTAAATTTAAATAAAATTAGGCACGCTTCATATACCTAATATATGGGTATGAACAAAGGTATGGTCTTTAATATATTGTGTGTGAATGTGAAAGTGAACTTTATTCTCTTTTATTTATAATACATATTTTATTAGTTCTGATCATTCTTTGTGTTTGACGTTGAGTACCAAATATTATAATAATTATTTTTAATTTTTATTTAATGTAAATGAATGACGTGACAAGCTAATCGTTCACCTGATGTTAAGCGTCACGGCTGCCCATAACAGATTGCAGTATCACTCAGAACTCTAAAGTAATATAGTTTTGCATGACACTGCACTGCGCACGTTATCCTGAGACTTTACACAGTACTTATAGTAATAAGATTACTAAGACTGTGTGATCAGTTCATAAGTCTCATTTGCCCAGTAATTTTATTAGCTACATGCCCTCCAAACCGGAACGCAGTAGTGCTTGCATACTACTGCATGGCGGCAGATTAACTGGCAAAGCGGTGATAGCTATCTAGACAAACTTTGCAGAAAAGTCCTACCACCTAGTACAAATATTTGTTTATGATTTGGGACAGCGCATGGTTAGTCACACTAATTACAACAAGCAGACTTCCTTCACAATTTAAGTTTTATTTCTACATAGGTAAATCTGTTATATAGCTTTTAAGAAACATGTAGAAACTTTCCTTATTTATTTTATCTTTCGTATTTTTCATATCAGTACCTGACTTTAAAGGTTTAGGTTATGTATACCCTCTTTGTTTACGGCTTTCGTTCTTTTTTTTGGAGGAAAACTACGTAATTTCGTATTGCTTTCTTCCTGTTTGTTTTTTTTTTTCATTTCCTGTGCCGTTACTCACTTGCGACTGTTTTTGGGAAAGTTCGTCTCTAACTGAAGGTATCTAATATATTATGTTGCCAAAAGAAAATATTATCAAAGTAATACTGCCATTCAATTTTTTTTTTCGTAGACAGCGCTTTCGAACGTTTTCCATAACGTTAGTACTGAAGCGCCATGGTCTTCTATCACAAGAGCCCAGTGTAGATCGTAATCCACTATCCTGATCTAATGGTGGTGGAAGACGCAATGTTCTGGAACTTTGCAATTCTCGAACATTCGTGGTTTGTCACAATGTTTTCCAGAACGAGACTACCTATGTTGCATAGGAATAAAAACTTTAGCTGCCATTGGCCACCATAGCAATGAATTTTCTATTTTTACGGATCATTTGGCACTCAAAGTTGCATGAGCTTTTGCTAAACCACACCGTTTTATATCACGATAAGTATTAGCATGTAGTAAGTAAACTTTTTTATGATTAGCGTGTGCACTCACTTTTTACTTCTATAATAACTTTTTCATCACAGTTGCTCGTAAAGCGGCTCTTATCCCACCGCTTTTAGAATCATAATCCAAGAAATTTCCAACGCGTGCTTTTTACTTTACAGTACCGCACGATTCAGTTAAGTTCTGAAAGTTATACGTACATTTTCGTTTCGTTTCGTTCTAGTTCCAGTTCCAGTTTCTATGACGGTGCGGCGTGTGAAAATAAGAAACCTGCACGACATTTTTACAAAGCTAATTAACAGTACAACTCTGGTTTTTTCCTCGCAACTGTGATGAAAAACGTCGTATGACATGCGTGTGCATTGATCATTACACTCTCAGCTCTCATAACGCCTATTACCGCCTCGAGTGCAATGATCAACTTTGC
This sequence comes from Ennomos quercinarius, assembly GCA_910589525.2. Taxonomy (NCBI): domain Eukaryota; kingdom Metazoa; phylum Arthropoda; class Insecta; order Lepidoptera; family Geometridae; genus Ennomos; species Ennomos quercinarius. Next base: position 2,432,217 of record OU342496.1, read on the forward strand.
ACACTTGTATCATAATGTACTATATCAATCCATACCTACAGAGTTTCAGAACCGACACCATTTCAAGTATTGTACTTAAACGAATTGTACTTAATTTTACACTCTTGATGCGAGATACTTACTCCAGTTACATTTCAATCAACTCTGAATATTAAACCTTAACTATAAAAGTTCAATTTCGTTCGTTAGTTGTATTGAAACTGTTTACTTGAGACACAAATCAAAAAGCGATAAAAATGTATAGCACTCGTCCTATTTAGAAATTGTTTCCTTCAATAAAATTCAAAGCTCATTATAATGTGTAAGTTTTATAAATATTTTCTTAAGCTCATACATTTTGGGCGGCTGCATCGGCTATAGTAAAAAAATAGTAGTAGTAGAAAAATAGTTCACTAGCATTTTAAATGCTTCACAGATTTTGGACTTACAAGTTACTATTGCTAAAAATATGCAAAATGATGACAATCTTATGTATACATAAGCAAATAAGAAACTAATAAACCTTCAGATGATTGGATTAAATAAGAAACAAGTTGAAATCTGTCACCATAGACCATATTACTCTAAACAATCATTAATTAGAAATTTACCTTATAAAATGAAATGTATTAAACATTATACTCCAGAATACTGTTCAAGAAAAAATGGTTTCAAAAAATATTTTTTTGTTTTACTGTGCTCTTTTGCTTTAATATTTCATTTTAAACGCACCGTCTCTCTTCTTCTAGTCTTAACATAATTATGAAACATCCATTTGGCGGTCAAAAAGTAAATGATAAAGATTTTCTCCACTAAAAACTGTAAACACCTTGAATGTTACAAAAATCGCTCCAGATTTGTATCAGCATCGGCGTCCGTGAAAAGAGCGCTCAGATAAGATGCAATATAAACGATTCAAAGTCCAGGGGTCAAAGAAAACATTTTACGGCAAGAAAGGCTGAGAAATATCAAGGTACTCACGGAAATGTAGGTCTGGAAATGTAAATAGCCTTTGAGACGTGGAGTAATAAACCTTAATAAACTCCTCATGTTTTGTGCATTAGATTTCGGGGATAGTTTTAGGAAATTCAAGAGGTCTTGTACTACAAGTAATGCTAAGGTTGCTGTTTCAATTTTTCTATAGGCTTTCTCAATCTCATTCTTAACTATTTCTCTCCCTCTCCTCTCTCTCTGTTACTTTCTCTTTTTCTCTTTCTCTTTCTCTCGCTTACTTTTAATAGGTGGTAGGACTTTTCTGCAAAGTCCGTCTAGGTAGGTACCACCGCTTTGCCAGTTATTCTGCCGCCAAGCAGTAGTATGCAAGCAATACTGAGTTCCCGTGTGAAGGGGCATTGTAGCTAGTGAAATTATTGGGCAAATGAGACTTTACGAACTGATCTCATAGTCTAGAAAGTTTTTTAGACTGTGTGATGTCTCAGGATGACGTGCGCAGTACGCAGTGTCTCGCAAAACTTTAATTTAAAGTTCCGAGTGACACTGCAATCTGTTATGGGCGGCCGTGTTGCTTAACACCAGCCGAACGACTAGCTCGTCACGTTATTCGTTTACATAAAAAACTATCTCTCTCTTACTCTTTCTCTCTCTCTCTCGCTCTCTATCGCTCACTCACTCTGTTTTTCACTCTCTCTCTTACCTCGATCTCGCTCCCGGTTTCATCTTGAATGTTTGAATAGGCTGTCTTTTCTACAAGTGGATCAGACTTTGGTATAGGCAACTAAAGATTAATGCGACGGTAATGCAGTAGAAGAATGGGCAGACTCCTTAGAGCTGACCTTACCACATAACCTAAAACTCCAGCCATCTTTCAACAGTCGTAGATGGAACAGGGGCTATAACCCGGATTTGGTATTTGTTAGTTCAAATATTAGCTCACTCTGTCAGAAGTCAATCTGTCCTCCTATTTCACGTACACAACATAGGCCGATTGCATGTCAAGCGCTCGCTGCCCTAATACCGATGCGGGTCCCCTTCAAACGCCGCTTTAACTTCCTAAAGGCAAACTGGGAACAGTTCTCAGAAGATGCTGACCTAGGGCTACTCAACAACGTGGAGCCTATCCCTGCCAATTATGAAGAGTTTGTAGATGTTATATGGACGGCATCCCGCCGTAACACCCCAAGAGGCTGTCGCAGATCGTACATCCCGGGTCTTAACGCAGACTCCGCCACACTACTGGCACATTACGAACAGCTGTATGATAGCGACCCATTCTCTGAAGAGACAATAACAACCGGCAATGAACTGATGCACATGGTAAGTGAGAGCCGCAGAGAGACTTGGATGACTACAATATCTGGCATTGACATGACGCATAACAGTAAAAAAGCATGGCAAACTGTTCATAAACTGACCGGCGAACCACCCGCAGCCAAAAATCCTGGCCAAGTGACGGCTAACCAGGTCGCTACCTAACTCCTTTTAAACGGGAAGCCTCCCAAACAGATGCCAAAACCTCCGAGCCTACCTGCTCCACCTAGAAGCTCTAATGTAATAAGTAAGCCTTTTACAATCACTGAAGTAATCCATGGCATTAAGACACTGAAAACTGAGAAGGCTTGCGGATTTGATGACATAACAGTTGACCAAATCAAACACCTTGGCCCGGTGGCCGTGTCATGGCTCACGGCTCTTTTCAACGCCTGTTTGGAGCAAATTAAGATCCCGAAGATCTGGAGAAAATCCAAGGTGATTGCACTACTGAAACCTGGCAAATCACCCGATGACCCCAAAAGCTACCGGCCAATCTCACTGTTATGTCACACTTACAAACTCTTCGAACGGCTTCTATTGAACCGTCTGACGCCAGAAATTGATTCTGAGCTGATACCCGAACAAGCTGGGTTCCGACCAGGCAAGTGCTGTTCTAGTCAAATCCTCAAACTGTCGCAGCATATCGAGGATGGGTTCGAAGCTAACAAAGTGACAGGTCTCGCACTTGTGGATTTATCGGCGGCTTACGATACACTCAACATAAGACGACTCCTAACTAAAGTAGAAACGATCACTAATGACGTAAGCTTCACCCGCATACTGAGTGAACGTCTCCGCAATCGTCGCTTCCAAGTTTATCTGCACTCGGAAAAAAGTAGATGGCGCTGCCAAAACAACGGCCTTCCTCAAGGAAGCGTCCTAGCCCCAGCTCTATTCAACATATATACCAACGACCAACCTAGCACCCCTTTAACAGAACGGTTTTTAAATGCAGATGATTTGGCCTTAGCTACACAAACCACTACGTTTAAAGAGGCGGAGGCCAACCTTGAGAAGGGTTTGAATGACCTTGGCAACTACTATCAGAAAAATGGTCTTAAACCGAACCCGTATAAAACCCAAGTCAGCGCATTCCACCTGCGCAACCACCAAGCAAAAAGAATGCTCAACATAAGCTGGCAGGGTACCCCCATCGAATACTGCTCACATCCGAAGTACCTTGGGGTTACTTTCGATAGGACTTTGAGTTTAAAAGCTCACTGTCTTAAAACAAAAGCTAAAGTTGGCACGCGCAAAAATTTACTCCGCCGCCTAACCACCACAAAATGGGGAGCATCACCAGACGTTTTACGCACGACCGGCATGGCACTATGTTTTTTGGTTGGCGAATACGCATGTCTAGTCTGGCACCGCTCCACACATGCCAAACATGTCGATGTCGCGCTGAATGACACCTGCCGCATGATAACCGGTTGCCTCAAACCAACTCCCCTTAATACTCTCTACCCGTTGGCAGGCATTGCTCCACCGTCCGTACGAAGGGATGTTGCATGTGCAACAGAAAAATCAAAACAAGAACGTGACCACCGACATCCACTCGGACGAACGCCCCCAAGCGCTCGGTTAAGAAGCCGTAAAAGCTTCTTACGCGTAACGTCAGCCATTGAAGACCATCCAGACACGCAGAAGGTCACGCTCTGGAAGGAAAAATTCCCAGCACCTCCTGGCTTTCCCACACAGGAACAGTTGTCGCCAGGGCGTGATCTCTCATGGCCAGTCTGGAAGTCAATCAACCGGCTTCGGACTCAAGTTGGTCGTTGCAGGCACTACATGTGCAAATGGGGCTATCGAGACCCCACAAAAACTCTATGCGACTGCGGGGTCACCATCCAAACAATGTCCCACTTGCTTGTGTGTCCCTCGTGTCCTACCACCTGCACAAGCGACGACCTTCTTGAAGCCACGGACGACGGAGTAAAGGTGGCAAAATTTTGGTCGTTATTTATTTAAGGTATATTTTACGTTGTTGCCCATTGACACGTAAGAAGAAGAAGACTAAAGATTAAGGTTGATTATGTGTTTTAGGTCAAACTTTACCAACAGCATAGAGGCAACTGTAGAGTCGATATCATCCACGTGATACACAATTATCTTATTATAGCTTATACAATTCTCCATGGGGTGGGCCATAATTCATCATCGTACTCGGTTCGTGGTATTAAAAGTCAAATATGATTGATTTATTAGTTATTTTCAGCATGTTCACATAGTAGGTTCTCTGTTATCTCTTTTTGCTCTTTTTCATGACTAATCTAGGACTTATTGCAACGGTTTTGTTGCTTTTTTACATTCATATTTTCAATCACTTTAATAAGACAAAATTAGAACAAAGTATTTTAATCCTTGACTCGCATAGTATATGTTTTCTTTACAACTCTTCCCTTTGTTTCTTTTCGTTCAGAAAATGTCTGCCACTTTTGCAATCCCAAAAGTGATTGAAAGATTTTAAATTTTATTATTCTTGTTATAAATGCTATAATATACCATATTACCACTGAAATTATGTTTTATCTAATAATAAACGATCTCGTTTAGATTTTTCTGATCTACTAAAGAGTTGTTTTAAATCTCTGGACTTTAATGACTGACGCTAGCTAGGCCAAGCCAAAGTAGTAGTACTAGGCCAAAGCGGGGTTGAGCGGGGGGGGGGGGGGGGTAGGGGCAGTCTAAGAATGGTTCCTACGCGCAATAGTTTAGGTAATTTATTATTACACTGAATATAATGGGTATTTTAAAAATCCATTATGAGCAATACATGAGCCTTCTATTATATTTAGTTCAACTATACTACACAAAGTTTCATGACCTTATATAAAGTATTCGTTAATTATGCACGGTTTATTTGTACCGTTTGGAGGTCACTTTGTTATTTTTTTCTATCGAGAAGAGTTTATTAATTCGTGTTTTCACTATACATAAGCATTAGAATTAGTACTGAACTTTTCCATATATTAATTTCAAAGTCATTGTTGCAATATTGTTCACAGGACACGGCCTCATGCTGAGCTATTTTAAGCATTTTGGCGTTGGCACTTAATAAGAGAATTTATATTGAGTTCATTTTCATATTGCGGTCTCCAGTGAGTTTTTACTCTATGATTCCAAGTCCTTGATGTTTTGCGAAGTCCGGAAATAAGGGGCGTAATGCTAGGGCTTTCAGTGAGAATTTAATGTCTAAATGATTGTGTGCTTTACTAATAAGAACGCTTTCAGCAATTCTTAATAGGACAGTTTGAGGATAAATTTGTTTTTCGTCGTTACTGTTTTTAAGTCTTGAATTTTCAATTAGATTTATGGATTGTATATACTCTCTTCATAATGTACTAGTAATTATTTTATGTTGCTCGAAAAATTGTAAGCACTAGGTCGATTATAGCAGTTGTTATCTGTAAAAGGTTGTCTTTTTATTGATTTATTTACTTATCTAAAAAGTATTAAAGCTCAGTTCTTCTGATGACTTAGTTCTTAATTCAAGTAATTTCTATGAGGATAATAAATTTTTAATTATTTGTGGGGTTTTCATTTGTTAGTATAATCCTTCCTAATCTAAAGGTTAAAGATTATTAATAAAATATTGTATAGTAAATTCCTATGGCAAAAATAATTGAAACCTGACTCACTGACCTTTCATCAAGTAAAATGAGGGTCCTACATAATAACCAAAAATCTTCAGCTTCATTTACCAACCCAATTTGGAACCAATCAAACTAAATTGAAGTCCTTGGACTATTTATTTTTTACCGTAGCGTATTTTTCTACCCAGCCATTCTCTATCGCATCCGTTGCCAGAACCTTATTTAGGGAAAGAAAGGGGGAGTGTATGAAGTCTTAAATCAAAGTTGTAAACCTATTATTAATGAAATTATCAGCATTTTCTGATAGAAACAGTGTGCCGCTAATTAAAACAGTAGCAGGATGTCTATTGTCAACATTTAATGAAATCCAGAGACAATTAATAAATAACCAAAATCATGATATTCGTTCTTCTAGTGATGAGGTCAAGTGACGGTGTCAAAACTGTTTAAGGTGCTTCTACATCTTGAAGTTAAAGGAGTTAAGTTCAAATAACTTAGCGTAACAGTTATTATTTATTTTACTTTTATGTAAATTATTAAGATCTTCAGATTTAACTACACTTGAGCTTGTCTAATAGGGTAAGGTTGTTTTAGTCCTAACAGAACCTAAGAGTGGGTTTTATAGTTACATTAACTAATGGTTAAAAACTCTAACAAATTTTGACCATTGGTTAGAATTTGTTAGAGTTTTTAACCATAGGTTACCTTAACTATTGGTGACAAAACCCACCCTAAGTCGTACTCCAGTAATTATCTGACCTAATGTAATGAAAAGTGACATCTAGTCTCTTCAATTAAATTAATAATTAGTTAATGGTTTTCATTCAACTAAGTCATGCGAGTAAACGATACATTGTAGGTGGCCCCTGCCGGCTAACAGAACAAAAACACTTGGTGGACAAAAGTGTACATTTTAATACTTAATTTGTACCCCTTCGGTTTTGCACTGGATACATCCCTGCCCAGCGATGCTCGACCGACAGCTGTTAACATATGCCTGTGTTTTCTTTATTTAAGGGATCTGTTTGTTACTTTTTGTACGGATCCGCGGCGCCTCCGGTCTCTCACTTATTATTTATGGCGAGAATGTACTGTGGCGGGTGTAGTGATTAAATGAAGAGACATAGCATCTAATATAATAGCACTAAGGAGCATAATTGTGTAATCCATGTTGATAGTTGGCGAGGTATCACGGTACATTACCAAATTGACCATAGTCAATAATTTTGAGTATAGAATGTTCGTCTTCCTTATATTAAGTTTAAATCTGGTTGGAAAGTATTAAAAATACATTTGAATCATTTCGTGTACCAATATTGTTGTCTTCTTCTGTAGTAGCAGCAAACACTCACCAAAACTTATCTAGATAGCTTCTTACAGTTTTTATCGTTTTATGCTATTGTCTTAGAATATTATTTACTTTTATTATTATTGTGATTGAAACGTAGCTTAGTACTCTAATATACTGGTTTGTTATTGTATTAAAAGTCTCTCAAGTGCCGGTCCACCATTATATAAAGATGGTGTACCAGATCTTGACCAAAACCATTTATTGAATTGTTAAACATAAAAATATCATTCAAATTAATTTAGTACTTATGTGTAAAATTAAGTTATTTAAAATAGATATGATCATCACTTTTTTTTATTGTTTATAGGCAAAGCATTTGACCACTGTCTCACCTGATAGAAAACGATGATGCAGTCTACGATGGTGCATGCTTGCTTAGAAGATACCTGTTCACTCTCGTCTTGAAGACTCCCAGGTCATACTAGTATAAATAAGAGTGAAATCATAAAAATGATTATCGATTACGATAGAGTGACTCGCCTTCTACCTTGTGACGTATTTCTGCGCAGTTCAAATTGTAGGGGGTTGACAGGCCCACTTTAGGGTAGACCAGAGACGCGAGCCATTCTTGTTGCGGAATTGGAAGAGTGTTGGGTAGAAATAAATAATCGTCAAATCATCTATTGTTTTACTTCTGAGCTCTCATAATTGACTGGTGTGAAGTTAGCAGCCTAAGATAACCCGACCAAATTAAAAAGTCACGACTTCTGACATCCTTCGATATGGCTCTGTTGAGCCTATCAGATGAAAATCATGAACTCTTACTCGCGAAATGAAGAAATAATAAAAACTGAGCTCTCATAATTGTACTGTTTAATAATATTTTGAGGAAAAAAAACATTTACTACTTTCGCAAGATTTGTAATTCCAAACCATATGCCGTATCCAGCATCTGTACATCTTCACCGTAAAATGTACGCTCACACGGAGATCGGAGAAGTTTCCTCATAACTCAAACCACTCGATTTGGTAGCCGACTTTATTATTTGTATGCGATACTACACAAGTAAAGAAACGTACGCGTTTCCAGTTTTATTATGGAAACTTACCCGTATAAGTTCAGTTTTAATTTACATGATTTTACAATGTTTTGAATGGATACTTTTTCACTATTTTGTTATCTGTTCAATGCTAACCGGAATTTGTGTGACGAACAATTATACTAATATAGAAGTTAATATAGATAGTTTTACAGACGTACCTATATAACTAAAAGCGATAGAACTAAGGCTGCGTTTCCACCAGAGATTTATATATATATAATATTTAAACTTTTATATCTATTATTATATTTGAGTAATGTTATGTGTATTTAGTATGTGTAATTGTGTATAATTATATGTATACTAGCTTTTGCCCGCGGCTTCGCACGCATGTATTATGTTATTTCTACGTTTAGGTAGTCTAATAATAGCTTAGTTCATGCATTTCCTCTATACCAAATCACAAAATCCACAAAAAATTTTCGAAGCTCAGCACGTATTAGCAGATTAGGTAGCATACGTGTAAAAATGTTGTTTAGGTTGTAGGTAGGTATGGCTTTTCACGTGTCATCAGATCACCTAGACATTGATAAAATAGTCAGTTAGAAACTGCAAACCATATGTATGTACCTACTTAGACCTACCTTATACTTAGCCGTTAGTTTTTTTAAATATACGGTAGATCTAGGCATCTAACGAATAAAAGTTCTATGGTATACCTACATACCAGTGATACGTTCGATCTTTTCCTTGTCATTTTCACTTCAACAGATTGTTCTAGTGTTTTCACCATAAAAACCGTTCAAGTCTTGATAAGAGGTTCCAGTAAATTTTGTTTAGGTAGTAGGTATACCTACTTAAGTACTTACCTATTATTTAGGCAGTTTAGAAAAATACAAAACAAACACACATTGGTCAGTTTTTACCATCCGCGCGCGTTCTCAAAGAGTATCTTTGTTGCATTCACCACATATTTTTTTTTACTTTCATAAGTTTGACTCCATACGAATTGAGTATTTAGCCAGTGTCAATAATAAGATTACATAATACTTACTTTACAGCAGGAGTATTGCATTAACCTATACGATGCGTACTTAATTAGTTTTGTTAATACTAATTAGAAATCACAAGTATTTACGTACGCCACTGTAAAAAGAGTTGACATTTATATTATGTCCGGTATTTACCACGTTGTCTCATTCCCACTGCACTTTCAACATAGTGGTGGGAGTGAGAAAATAACATGTGTACAAAGCTCTAATCAGATTCACTTTTGCAAAGAATGTTCCATTTTTAGGGTTCCGTAACAGTTTTAAAATAAAGGAACCCATATAGGTAACTGTACTTACCTAGTAATATTAATAATATGACATTGATAATACTGTTTTTTATTATTTGTTTTTATATTGTATATGTCGACGCGAGAGCGTTTTACACTCAATACGTCATGAAACTTAAATTAAGATAATTATTATTAGCTATAGTTTAGTAGTGATTTTATTATTCACGAATGATTAATTGATTAATAGATTTCATTTTTACAGTCAGTTTTAATTTTAAACAGATAAAAGGATTTTAACTGGTCATTGTTCATTTCGAGCCAGGTAAATTATTATTCTTAAATTAAAAAACAGTTTGATTTGTAATTAGAAGTAATTGTAAATTCATATTTCAATTAATATTAGCCAATCAAGTTCTTATCTGAATTTAGAGTTGAGTTTTCATAATAATCGCTAAATAAATCACACTTCCGTATGTTGGCGGAAACAGATGATTTAGTTAGCATTATTTTATTGTAAGAGAATTTAAAATGTTCCGTTGACGTAAAATAATAGCAAGATTTAATTAAGAATTATCATTACTACTTGTCTCGAGTAGGCAACCGTTTTATTATTACAATTTATTTTGTGAAGTTGTTGCGAGTACTTTGAAATGACGCGCCAGCGCCGCCGCCATGTTGGGGTGGTGGAATATTGAAAGTGCTCGTGCGACGGTGTGTTATGATTTAAAATTCATTCTGGTGTTGCGTGTCGGTTGGTGAGGACGTTGCCGGGATTTTGTGAGTTTTGAATTATAATTACTGTTAGAATAAGCTATTGTTGTTGAAGTTAACGAAATAAATTGAGAAGTGTTCCGATTTTAGTGGAAATACATTTCTTAGTGTTTAAAAGCCTTTTCATTTGTGATGAGTGAACCAAGTGATGGAAACCGTGACGTCAGCTCTGCTGACGTCACATTTTCTAAAAATTCGGATGGAGCTGAGCCCCCGTTATCAGAAGTGGGATTGCGACCCACTTCTGCCGGACATTCTGCCACGCTTAACAAAAATATTGACGCTTCTGTTAATGGGGTACCAGCCGAATTTTTCACTCAAATGTTGCAAATGATGAAGCACATGTCCGATCGCATGACGACGCAACCTGATTCTAAGGTTAAAATCAATGACGTGTTTTTACCGTCATACGATCCAGACGCTAATATCGGAATACGCGAGTGGTGCCAACATGTAACCACTGCCATGGAAACTTACAACCTGAGCGACTATGATATCAGAATGAAAGTGGGTAGCTTACTCAAAGGTCGCGCAAGGTTGTGGGTTGACAACTGGCTTGTGTCTACTTCTACATGGCAAGAATTGCGTGATGTATTAATTACAACTTTTGAACCTGAAAACAGATACTCTCGTGATGTTGTTCGGTTCAGGGAACACAACTACGACAATACAAAGGATATTGCGCAATTCTTGTCAGAAGCGTGGGTACTTTGGAGACGTATTAATAAAGATAAGTTATCAAATGATGACGCAGTTGAGGCAGTTATAGGTTGTGTAGCCGATGAACGCTTGCGAATAGAATTGTTAAATGCGCGGGCTGTATCGGTACCAGAACTGATATCAGTAGCATCAGCCATACGACGGGTTAAACGATCTAATCCGGGAACTACAAGTGTTCATCAAAATACTAACAAACGTCCTCGGTTCTCCGACAGGGTTTCGCTCTTTTGCCAAACGTGTCGGAAACCTGGTCACGATACGCGGGATTGTCGTTTCGGAAACAAAAGTGATCAACCTCAACCGCGTCATCACGAAAATAAGACTTTGTCGCAAAGCACTGATAAACCCACATGTACATTCTGCTCCAGAGTAGGGCATACATATGATACGTGTTATAAACGTGAACGTGCCGTAGTTTCAAACGTTAACTGTGTGGGTAAAGCTAAATTAACTTCAATGCACATTAGTGTGGGAGATTTGAAACTAAATGCAATTTTCGATAGTGGAGCGGAATGTTCTTTGATTCGTGAATCCGTGGCTGCTAAATTACCGGGAAAAAGAACTAACCTTGTTCGTTACTTAAAGGGTATTGGTCAGTTCACTGTAGTATCCTTAACTGTGTTAACAACGGTATGTGTTATCGATGAACCTCATCGAAAACACAAATCTTGTGGTATTGGTTACGTCACAGGGTGCTACACTTTATCATCAGCCAACGATCAATCACGTACGATCTCAAAGCTATAAATTTGATAACTTGGATTGTGACTTGACGGACGACGATCAAATGAGTGAATTACGGGCACTGCTAAACAAATATGAGCACTTATTTATTCACGGTTACCCTTGCACAAGAGTTAATACTGGTGAGCTGGAGATACGTTTGAAAGACTCCACTAAATGCGTGGAGCGTCGACCGTATCGGCTCAGCCCTATCGAGAGGGAGAAGGTACGCGATATGATTAAAGAATTGCTAGACCATAACATTATCCGCGAAAGTAAGTCCTCGTTCTCAAGTCCAATAATTTTAGTCAAAAAGAAAAATGGCAAAGATCGCATGTGTGTTGACTACCGTGAACTAAACAAAAACACCCTGCGTGATCACTACCCCTTACCGATAATTTCAGACCAAATAGACCAACTGGCAGGAGGCGTATACTACTCTACATTTGATATGGCTGCGGGATTTCATCAAATTCCCATTTCAGAGAGCTCTATCGAAAAGACAGCCTTTGTCACGCCCGACGGACTCTATGAATATCTTGCCATGCCATTTGGTCTAAGTAACGCGTGCTCAACGTTGCATTAATAGAGCCCTTATGCCTCTACTTAATGAGCAAATATGCCAAGTTTATGTCGATGATGTCCTGACAAAATGTAGAGACTTTACTGAAGGACTCTCTCATATTGAAAGGACACTCATTGCCTTACAGAACGCGGGTTTTTCGATAAATGTAGAGAAAACTGCCTTTTTTAAACGCTCTATTGAGTATTTGGGCAATATTATTTCCGATGGACAAGTTGGTCCAAGCCCAAGAAAAATAGAGGCTTTAACAAAGGCGCCAACTCCTACCCCTGTTAGGCAAGTAAGGCAGTTTAATGGGCTCGCCGGGTACTTCAGACGTTTTATTCCCAACTTTTCGAGCGTCATGGGTCCACTCTATGAACTCACAAAAAAGGACGCAAAATGGGAATGGAACGAGAGGCACGACGAGGCTCGTAATGCTATTATCCAACACTTGTCTACTGCGCCTACCCTTGCACTATTCCAAGAAAACGCAGCCATCGAGCTCTACACGGACGCAAGCAGCCTCGCATACGGAGCAGTCCTGGTGCAACTCATCGGAGGACGACAGCATCCAGTCGCCTACATGAGTCAGCGCACCACCGACGCTGAAAGCCGCTACCATTCGTACGAGCTCGAGACGCTGGCAGTGTAGAAATCCCTCTACGGAGTCTGCCGTTAACGTCATGACGAGAGACAATGACTGGTTGCAAATAGAGCAAAGGCGCGATGCAGCTCTACGTCCACTGATAGACAGCATGTCCACCGATAATCCAGCACCTGGTTATGTACTAGAAGACGGTGTCCTCAAGAAAAACATTACGGATGCCGTACTCGGTACACATAAGGTAACAGTAGTACCTAAGTCTTTCCAGTGGAGTTTGATTAACTCCTTCCATGCCTCACTACAACACCCAGGATGGGAGAAAACTCTGCAAAAGCTAAGAGAATCGTATTGGTTTGACAAAATGAACACAATTGTCAGAAGTTTTGTAGATAACTGTGTCATATGCAGAACCTCGAAAGGCCCATCAGGAGCAGTTCAAGCCCAACTTCACCCGATTCAAAAACCCACTGCAGCGTTCCAGGTAATCCATATGGATATTACAGGCAAGCTAGGTACCAAGGACTCTGAGGGACGTGACGAGTATGTTATGGTCACTATTGATGCGTACACGAAGTACATACTATTGGAGTACTCTACTGACAAAAGCCAGAGCAGCAGTCTCGCGGCACTAAAACGAACAGTGCACTTGTTTGGAACTCCGATACAGGTCATAGTTGACGGAGGCAGGGAGTTCCTTGGTGAATTTAAAGCCTATTGCGACCGGTTTGGCATCAATGTTCATGCGATTGCCCCAGGAGTAAGCCGAGCGAATGGACAGGTAGAGAGGGTAATGGGCACATTGAAAAATGCCCTCACCATGATAAAGAATTATGACACTGAAAACTGGCAAACTGCACTGGGAGCATTGCAATTGGCTTTCAACTGCACTGCCCATAGAGTGACTGGTATTGCTCCACTCTCTCTATTAACACATTGACAACACTGCGTTCCGCCGGAGCTCCTGCGGCTGGTGAATATAGAGGATGAATCCGTGGACTTCGATGCGCTAGAGCAACATGTGCACCAAAAAATGACTGCTGCTGCTCAGTATGAGAAACAGCGATTTGATAAGAACAAAGCAGCATTGCGTCCTTTTCAAAGAGGAGATTACGTCCTTATAAAGAATAACCCGCGTAACCAAACTTCTCTTGACCTCAAGTACAGCGAACCCTATGAGATCTACAGAGTCCTGGACAATGACCGCTACATGGTAAAGCGAGTGACGGGCAGAGGGCGACCACGCAAGGTCGCTCACGATCAGTTACGCCGAGCGCCGCAACCAGGTGACCAGGCGGCCATGTCGACGGGCATCTATGACGAAGACCTACAGAGCGGCACAGCATCACAACGACCTCAGCAAACACCTGAGTCACTGCCGTCCACATCTGAAGCTGCCCAGGCGATTGATGCCCAACTAAACTGGTGAGTTCACTCCAGTATAATTTATGTCATGACTACTTTAAAACTTATGGCTGTGTTAACTAACAATTATATTTAATGTGGTGTGAATCACACGACGTCATTATTGACTTTGCTAAGACTGTACAGTCCATTTATATCTCCCGTTTCCTTTCCAGTTGTGTCATTTTCAGAGCCTCTGCGGACCACGGTCATAAAAATAAGGCCTAGGCCGCAGCATCGTCCTTCCCATTTCCTTTAGAGCCCCTGTGGACCACGGCGTACAAGACCGCTCAGCACCACAGCATCAATTCCCTGTGAGCTATTACTATCGACCAATGAAACACAACTATTCGATTTCCTTTACTTTTATTTTTAGAGCCTCTGCGGACCACGGTCATAACAATAAGGCCTAGGCCGCAGCATCGACCTTCCCATTTCCTTTAGAGCCCCTGTGGACCACGGCGTACAAGACCGCTCAGCACCACAGCATCAATTTCCTATGAACTATTAATATCAACAAAACATGAAACAATCTAGTTTTTCTTCCTTTTCTTCTTAGAGCCTCTGCGGACCACGGTCATAAAAATAAGGCCCAGGCCGCAGCATCGACCTAGACCCAAATCCTTTAGAGCCCCTGTGGACCACGGCGTACGAGACCGCTTAGCACCACAGCATCATCCCTGTCTACGAGAAAAATAAAATCATGCAATGATGCGTGGAGCACTTGCATTGACCTAATAAAAACTAATGCCTGAATGCGTGGAGCATTGGCACTAGACACAACAATATCATCATCACTCACGTTCCTATGTACAGCACATTGACCTTATATTGAGGGTAAATGTTAACCCCAAAAACTAATATTACATGTGATAATTTATTATTGTTACAGAATACTGTTATGGTACAAACAGTTAGCTGCAAACTTGGTTTTACCATCATAGGTGTAGTTGTGGAATAACCAATGGTAAAAAAAAAAAAAAAAAAAAAAAAAAAAAACAAAGAATATTAAGATATTGAGATTATGTGGTAATAATTTCATAAAACCAAGTTATCAGCTAGCGTATACCTGTGAATGGATACCTAGCTCAAAACAAACTTTCGTATTTCAGAATTACCGCGGCTGGTGCAGAGCGCGCACCGCCTCGCAGAATGGCCGTGTCGACGCGAGAGCGTTTTACACTCAATACGTCATGAAACTTAAATTAAGATAATTATTATTAGCTATAGTTTAGTAGTGATTTTATTATTCACGAATGATTAATTGATTAATAGATTTCATTTTTACAGTCAGTTTTAATTTTAAACAGATAAAAGGATTTTAACTGGTCATTGTTCATTTCGAGCCAGGTAAATTATTATTCTTAAATTAAAAAACAGTTTGATTTGTAATTAGAAGTAATTGTAAATTCATATTTCAATTAATATTAGCCAATCAAGTTCTTATCTGAATTTAGAGTTGAGTTTTCATAATAATCGCTAAATAAATCACACTTCCGTATGTTGGCGGAAACAGATGATTTAGTTAGCATTATTTTATTGTAAGAGAATTTAAAATGTTCCGTTGACGTAAAATAATAGCAAGATTTAATTAAGAATTATCATTACTACTTGTCTCGAGTAGGCAACCGTTTTATTATTACAATTTATTTTGTGAAGTTGTTGCGAGTACTTTGAAATGACGCGCCAGCGCCGCCGCCATGTTGGGGTGGTGGAATATTGAAAGTGCTCGTGCGACGGTGTGTTATGATTTAAAATTCATTCTGGTGTTGCGTGTCGGTTGGTGAGGACGTTGCCGGGATTTTGTGAGTTTTGAATTATAATTACTGTTAGAATAAGCTATTGTTGTTGAAGTTAACGAAATAAATTGAGAAGTGTTCCGATTTTAGTGGAAATACATTTCTTAGTGTTTAAAAGCCTTTTCATTTGTGATGAGTGAACCAAGTGATGAAAACCGTGACGTCAGCTCTGCTGACGTCACATTTTCTAAAAATTCGGATGGAGCTGAGCCCCCGTTATATACATTAAATGACTTTTTTTTAAAATATTTTATTTGTAACGCCTTTGTACTGTTATGTTACAAACTGTGAAATAAATTGAATTTGAATTTGAATATGAATTTTAGGTAAGATCACTTTGTTGTCTGTCTGTTTGTCTTTCTAAATATCTGTCGAGACCATTACTTATTTTAGGAATAACGGAAAGAATTAAGCTGAAATTGATATATATGATCAATTAATTCAAATACGGCTATCATCATCATCATCATCATCATAATCATCATCATCAACAACAACGTCCTGAAGACGTCCACTTTCAAAGACCTTTCTTCTTCTTGCCAAATTCTAATAAACTTTACAACTTGTCCGTAGAGCCAAGCAATTCCCACCAAAAAAAAAAAAAAGAAGTTTAAATTCTGATTGCATAAATACACCCAAAGATATAATTAACCTTCTTGGAGCAACCGAGTAACCAATAATTTTTACTCTAACCTGTGGTTTGTCCCAAATAGAATATAACTGCTTAGTTTGTTCATTGAAAAGCCCACAGACCTAAAATATTTTAACTATTAAAACTCATTTACTTACGTGAAAGAAGAAGAAGAAATCAAAATCGAACGATACACGGCCATGTTGCTAATTCGAGGATCTTACCATAAAGTATAATTATACTTACCTATATCTAAGTACCCTTAGAGTATAGACTAAAAGCATAGAGAGAACTTCATTATCTGTCAAGCGTACCACTTTTTTGGACACTTTTTATAAGAAGTGGACACTTTGATGTGAATGAGTCTGTCAGATTTGTATAGAAAAACCTTAGAGTATAGACTAAAAGCAAAGAGGGATCATCAAAACGATAGTATATTTGTACTGCTCACACGTATCGCTACGTCAGTGGCTAAGGAAAGAAACAAACATATAGTAATTAGCTACACTTGCGAAATTTCACCGTACCATTTTTTCGACTCGAGTCAACTGTTTTTTCTGTTTGACTTTTCGCAAGCGTAGCTAATTACTTTATGTTTGTTTCTTTCCTTCGCCACTGACGTAGCGATACGTGTGAGGAGTACAAATATAATATCGTTTTGATGGATATCTCTATGCTTTTTGTCTATACTCTAAGTAAGTACCCTTTTAAAACATTTTTCATAAAATATTTCGTATCATTGGCTAAGTACAAATGTCGTCTAATGCCAAAATAAAAAAAAACATCTACTTTCACACTATTAATATTTGTTGGTATATGTATCTATTTAACTTCTAAAATGCTAAACAAACCTGTAAAAATATAAATAGGAAACCTATAAAATGTTTTGATTCTCTTAGAGTAGCGGTACTAATATTACTCTTTGGTCATATCCATTCACAGAGTCTTTTTCTTTAATCTTTGCCTCCAGATAAACATGTGGCACAGAGTGTAGTCGATTGTTATTTTTTCTAATCTGTGACAATATGTGGTAACTTACAACCACAGCTTACAACTTACCGTTATGGCGGAAACAGTAGCCAACTTAAAAAAAAACTTACCTAAAACCTTTACCTAAAAACCTAACTTAGTAACGTAACGTAAAACCTTCCCATTCATTCAATAACGCATTTAAAAATATTGATAGACAGAGAAGAGTTAGTTGTATGAAACGTGCGCTACACTTATACGTGTAGCGCACGTTTCATACAACTAACTGTTTTCTCTATGGGAGTCCCATCTCTTCAGCGTAAGCGGTTATTTTCTCTATGCTTACTATAAGTAACCAAAAAAAAAACCATGAAGCGGCCATGTTGTTTAAAACTCCGATTCGTTCCGTAATGAAATCTTAATAATTGTCATCAATTTTTTTTAACGATATTTCAATTTTAATATGTTCTATGTTAAGCGCCGGTTATTTCTAAGCATATTAGTAAAAACCGTATGAAAATCCATTCAGTATTTTAGGAGTTCAGTCATAACAAACAAACAAACAAACAAACAAACAAACAAACAGACAAAGTGTTTAAAAAGTGGCTTAACGTGATCAGCGGCTAATTTTAAGCCAACCTGTGTAATTTTTTTGTTGATATCTTGCAATTACAGACTTTTTATCTCTACAGTTTTATTATATGTATAGACTATATGTGTGTATTTAAATAATTTTTAATGTTATTTAGTTTTTTATTTATCCGTTAACAAAATCTTATCCGCCCGCGGGGTTTCAGCTGACAATCAGCGTCTGGTACAGAGGGAAGGTACT
Source organism: Ennomos quercinarius (assembly GCA_910589525.2). NCBI lineage: Eukaryota > Metazoa > Arthropoda > Insecta > Lepidoptera > Geometridae > Ennomos > Ennomos quercinarius. Next base: position 2,450,694 of record OU342496.1, read on the forward strand.
TGACATTTACGCTGAACTGAACGCTCTTTCAACGTCACCACGAAAATTGTTTTCTTTTATTACATGCAGAGTAACATAAAATTAATTAAGCTCCTTGTTTGTTATTTTTTATTGTGTATTGTGTAAGCATTGTGAAGTTGAATAAATGATCTTCTATTCTATTCTAGATGTGCGAGATGTGTAGCGAGGGATGTTTGTCAAGAACCAATAGAATCACTTAATTTACCTAGCCTCACTCAGCGCAGCTTTAGTGGAAACAGCCCAGCGTACAGCGGAGCGAGGTTTTTGTACATGCAAAACAAGAGGAAAATGTGTGCTACAGATGTATTGCGAGGGATGTACTGCAAGGGATGTGTGCGGGTAGAGGCGCGCGCGCTCCGCTCCCACCACATTACACCCCACGCGCATCAGAAACGAGCCCGCTACACATCCTCGCACCGCTCATCCCACACCATTTCACAGCGTCGCTACGAATCCTCGCACCGCTCAGTAGCCTAACACATCTCCGGTGGAAACACTCACACCGTTTCACAACCTTGCTACGCATCCTCGCACCACCCAGCTGCCTCACACATCTTTGGTAGAAACGCAGCCTAACGTTAATAATATGTAGTTTCTCGGTCATCGTTTTCCATAATCAAAATAGGTACTGATGTAGTTCGTACTTGACGTGGTTGGTATCTCAATTACTGAACCCAAAATAATCAAAACAACTTGAATCGATATCATTGATTATTATTTAATAATTCATTAATTCAAATTAAAAAAAAAATATTGTGATTCCAGCATGTACCAACCACTCGCAATTTAGAGTTGTGGTTGGCCTAGCATCTGACAACTGAATGACTAGAAATACTGGGCAGCCGCACGCTCCACGAAGTGCTCTCACTCGTCGTCTGATGTACAGTGCGGACCACAGATATCTACTATACTAGTCAAAGACAGATAGGACAGCTCTATATGATCGACAATTAGTTTTCGTGTCTCCACGAAACGCTGGTGTCGCCATAGTGATGTAGCTAGCTCCATATTCAAATATCGATATCGATAACATAGTGACGCGCCACGCCAAAAAATATCGACATGGAAGTTCCATAGGAAGTTGTTATTATTATTTTAACCTTCTATTACATTTTAATACTATAGGAAGATGAAGCATCCTCAGTATGTAATGAAAATAATGAGTTTATGTCTAATAAGGATTAAATGAAACAAAGGACAGGACTTTTCTTGTATGGAGCTTGGGTGTTTATTCAGAGTGCCTATAATCAACGTACATTGAATGTTAAATGAAATATGAATAACGATGGATTTATAATAAAGCTTAAAAAAATATTCACACCTCCAAAACTTATATTTAATAAATTTAACAACACCTAAAAAATGTATATTTGGCTTCAAACAAAACGAAAAATATTTAATGCTAATTCATCGTATTACATTTCTATTGACGCAGTAAAATATAATGCTCAAACTTTTGCTTCTCATGATCATCATCATCATCAGCCTGAAGACGTCCACTGCTCAAAATAGGCCTCCCCCAAAGAGCGCCACTTTGAGCAGCTGCTCACCTCCAGCATTCATCGGTATTCGGCTCCCCGCGGTTCTGACAAGGTCGTCGGTCCACCTAGTGGGCTGGTTGCTTCTTATACCTACTCGTAAATGTATGGAGAGCTGATAAAGTTAGTATGAAATCTTTCGCAGCACTTAAGCGGTAAGATAGATTTTATAATAATTTTATCAGCTCTCCATACATCTAAGTGCCTAGTTAGTATCTACCTACGTGTATAAGAAGCAAACTCATAAATAAGTTTTTTAAACTGTGTCGAAAATCGATTAGTAATTTTGGCAGTAAGAATCTCTCATTAGATGATTAACCAAAATGTTGGTACCTAAATATTACCACAAAACTGGTATCGATCGAACGTCTTTAACAGCGCCGGTCCTAGGTCAAGATATATCGTGAGAGTCTTTCGGCTTTTACATTACATAATTTGCATTACAGTTTATGTTAAATCACTAATAGTAAACACTTATAGTAGAAACATTAAAAACGCGAGCGAAGCAAGCGCGAAAAAAATCATATTTGCCGTACCTATTGTATTTCAGAAAACACGTATGGCAATTCAAACATGAATTACATGTCAGTCAGTACAAAACGCGCTTGCTATGCGACAAAATACAGTAGAAACATTGAAAGCGCGAGCAAAGCGAGCGCAAACATTTTTATATATGCCGTACTATATTTCTAAAACACGTAGGTATACTATGGCAGTTCAAACATGAATTACATATCAGTCAGTACAAACGCGCTTGCTATATAACAAAGTACAGCAGAAATATTAAAAACTATTATCATTTTGATTAATTGCAACTTATTTAGCACCCACTTATAACCCTCTCCTTTTGGGATTGAAATAGCTTTTTCATTACAGTTTCTCGTAAAGTGGCTTTTATCCCACCGCTTTTAGGGTCATAATCCAAGAAATTTCCAACGCGTGCTTTTTACTTTATACTGCCGCACGTTGTATCTCACTCCAAGTTATACGTACATTTTCATCATTTCGTTTCGTTCCAGTTCACGTTCCAGTTCACGTTCTAGTTCACGTTCCAGTTCAGGTTCCAGTTACCGTTCTAGTTCCAGTTCCAGTTTTCGTTTCGTTTCGTTTTGGTCGATGTCGATTTTGTTCGCGCCATCAACACGGTTTTTCTCTGACGCTGCGTGAAAATTAGAAGCCTGCACGACATTTAACAGTACAACTGTTTTTTTCCTCGCAACTGTGATGTGAAACGTCGTATGACATGCGTGTGCATTGATCGTTCCACTCCCGGCTCCCATAACGCTTATTACCGCCTCGAGTGTAATGATCAACTTTGCACTGCACTTATATCATAATGTACTATTATTTATTTTTATTCCTTAGCCTAAGAGCTTTGTATTTACTGTAGGCCATTTTTTGGGGTGAAACCATTTTGTTCACGTATTTTTCGTCAATCGCCCCGTTCAAAATCTTATTAATTATGTTGCACCAATTGTGTATGTGTAACCTCAATATTAATTTTAGGAACCAATCATTCACATAAGTTTTGTGAGTAGTGCAACCAAACCAATCTAAACTGTATTTTAATTGTATTTCGGTTTTTATCTTTTCCCCTATATTTTTATTATGCGCATAATTGTTCATGTAGCCATGAATATAATCCGAGATATCCTTGTACAACAACAAAAACTTTTTCGAAGGATATGCCAAGTTGCTGTTTTTTAGTTGTTTGTACTCCCTATGCATTATCCATTCATGAATGTTTTCTTTTTCTTTAGAAATATATGTGTTTGTGCAGTTTGTACAATTGAATTTTTTTGTTAGTTTTCTGCACAAATATCCTGCAGTATATGCTGACGAGTGTACTCGCATTTTTTCATTAATCACATTACTTGCCTTTTCAGTGATGTTAATATGCTCGGCCTTTTTGGGTATAATTTTTACATTGACGGGAATATTTTCTTTATCCTCAACTGGACTTTGCTTTAACAAATTAAAAAAGTCAATCAAAGTTTCTCCATCATCTTCCTCACAATTGGAATAAATAGAATGAGGACCCATTACATTAGAAATCAACAAAGACTTGAACGCATTAATAAATGTATAAGCATCGGGATTGACATTTCTATAATTAATGGCTCTTATTCTACCAAAAAAATTTTCGAGCGGGTCCTGGTTTATATTTCTAGGATATAAATATTGTATGTTGTACTTCTCAAACAGCAATTTGCACATCCTCTCCACCATCGAGAGAAGGAACTCTCACATGGTATTGTTTTTTATTAGTGATAGCTCGTTTACTTGCAGAGTCCACAAATTTCATATTTTTTAAAATTTCTCTTGCTTCACGCCAGAAACCAAAATGCTGTGATTTTGGTTTGATTGGTCCTCGTAATTTTCCCTTAACTGTGCTCCTTCGTGAGCCATTGACACTGTCAAATAAGTTATCTATAAACTCTACAGCTTCTCCAGTTGTGCCCATGGTCTCACTGACTTTTTCACCACTGACTGTTGTTTCTGAAACAAAAGTTCAAACCAATTTGTTAATTTAACAATTATATAATCTTAGCAACTTTTGTAAATTTAACATAACCGCATTAAAACTTTATTTATTAGTAGTAGTGTGCCCCATACTGAGACCTAGCGATGTAAGGATTTTTTTTTCACATTTTCACTCATGAAGTTATAACTCAGTAACTGCAAGTTGTTAAACTGTAGCGCTCATAGCAAACCACGTCTAGCCGTTTCTAACCGATCAGTAAAGTTAAGCAACGTTCACTGCGGTCATTGCTTTGATGGGTGACCACTACAGCAAAAAGTGGTATTTACAACTGAGCGCTACCGTGATTTGGAGGGCACGTTAAGCCGTCGGTCCCAGCTGTTGTCGTAAGACAATAGTCGTTAAGCCAAGTCAGAAGCCTTTGGGCGGCCTAAAAATTCTGACACCAGGGCTGACCAGTTGCCTACACGAGAAGAACAAGTTTTTTTATAACACGGACAGACAAACAAGCTGACGGCCCGCCTGATGGTAAGCAGTTATACCGTCGCCTATAGACACCTGCAACACCAGGGGCGTTGCCGATGCGTTGCCTACCGTTTAAGACTCTATTGTTGTTAATGATAATTAAATAAATTCATTGCGCGCGTAGCTAGACGAGATACCATTATAACAACATAATACCTATGCAAAAACTTACTAAATAGTGAAGTGTATTTGAGCATTGCACTGGTTTGTGCACTCCTTAGTGCACAAACCAGTGCAATGCTTGGGCAGCCACACCAACTTTCATTTTCTTCATTTTATCGGCAATAACGTGCCGAGCTGTTAATTTCTTGTTCATTCTTGTGTGACCAAGTTGGCAATCTGCATTGTACACTGTCAATATATCGTCCCATGAGGCAATTTTACCATTAAATAACATATTTTTTGTGAGTAAGTTATTTCTTAGCCCTTTTAATAAATGAGGAGGATCATAAACAATGCTCATCTGTTGACCGCATATTTCAATAGTTCCATCTAAAAGTAATAAAGATAAAAGTTTATAATTCATAACTGGTATGAAATCAATAAACAATACTTCTCTATTGAGATTTGACTACTGACCATGATGTTTACCGTTCAAATTCTTTTTTCGTTGTGTCTCTTGTATTAACATCTTCATAGCCATCCTAAATGTCGAGCCTTGATCACAGATAAAAGCTATAGGTATTAACCCTGACTTATCAATCTTAGCAACAACTTCTTTTAAAATTCTTACTAATGCTGCCGAAGAAGTCGTGCCTTCGCAAAAATAATAGCAAATTGGTTGTCGCCAGTTTGAGCATACTCCTCTTATCATAATGACCAAAGCGTGATCAGCAAACTTCAATTCTTTTTCATCTCCCAAGTCTTTAAATCCTTTAACTTCATCTTCTGCTTCAACATAAGTAAGATGAGGCATGAGGGCTACCTCATCAAACACAATTGTGCAAAGCTTCTTTTTAGTGTCCCACTTTAATGACTTTTTTTGTAACAGATTAAATACATTGTCATTTAATCCTACTCTAAAAGTAATTTTTTCGGCGAGGCGATTTAAAGTTCTCTTACTTGGCAATTTAAATATTTTCTTTAGAAGTCTGTATCCTTTTGGGCTCTCTTTCATTAGTGTGAGTGAAAGTAGCTTTTCATTTGTGGTGAATCTCATTGCTTTTTTCTTTTTATCCGCTAATTTCAATTGCATCAGTAAAAAATCTTGTGCATGTTTTGTCATTTTATTGAAATTATTTAAAAAAGCATGATTTTGACTAAGATTCTGAGCTTTAGCAAATCTTTCTTCGAATGGCTTTTGAGTTTTATTCTCAGTGAAAGTCAATTTTTTCACTCTCTGAACAAAGCCCATACACTTTGTGTCTCTCTTTGCTGATAACTTCTTAACTGTAAAGGTTAATATAATATCATTTTGTCATAATTCATAACATAATAATGTTTTTTTAATGTGACTGATATAAAATATTAGAAACTTTTAATCCATTAATGTGGTAAAGAAAACTGGCCAAGTGTGTGTCGTACACGCATAAATTAAGGGTTCCGTAGCCACTCTCCTAAACTAAAATGTACCTAGCTGTACAAATGTAGCTTACCTATTTTCTTTACACAAAGCTTTCTTGTCACTAGTGTACAGTCTTGCTCCATATTTTTTGAAATATCTGCAAATTATAAAAAAAAAATTGACTAAATCTGTAATACTTATGTTAGATATCAGCTTCAATTTATATAATAAACCATTTTATTCATTCATTATTGTCAGGTCTATAATATCCTGCTATTGAAATAAAATCAGTCACGTCAAAATTGCTGAATAATGTTAATTAAATTTGCTATGGAGGTAGCTGAACCCTGGGAAAGGCCATATTGTTCACATGGGTAAAACAACAAGCAAAGAAAAAAGAGTTAGTGTAAAATTTAATATTACGAGCATGCTTCTCTTCCATTGGTGCTAAAACTTTGCAATGGTCTATTTCCATGGGTTCGTCAGCTGGAAAACTGGATGAAGCACAATATGAATGGTCTCCTAAAAATAAAAAATAAAGTTAAACACTCCAGGGCAAAAACAAATCAAGAATTCTATGTTTAATCATTACCAACCTTCAATAATTACAGTATGTACTGTTGTTGACTCAATGGAATCATCTGGTATGTTTTGTAATGATTCATAGTTATGATCACTCAAGTGGTCTCCAACTAAAAACAATTTAAATTGCCAATTATCGAATAGGTTGCACCAGCGAATACCTACAAACAACATTTGAAGGGCTCATCTACTGCTATTTTTTATATACCTAGTCATAAACTACAAACCACTAAATTATATTACCATTTTTCAATATTTTTAAAATTCCCGGGGCTGAAATAGTCGCAAAGCGACTCATAAGTCCCAAAAAAAAGCTTAGATAGAAAAAATATTTTAAACACAACATTTTTAAAAGGGCATACCTACTGCTTTTATTGTTTTAACTACTTAATTACTACAATAATAGGTATACCTACTAAAACTACACACAACGTACCTTTTACAAGTGCCACTAATATATGGGCACACTTATTATTATTTTATGGATAATTCTAACAACTCTTGTAATACCTAGGTCTTTTATTTTTGTTATTCAAATTGAATTTACTCACCAGATGAGCTCAAGGGAATCCCGTGCAACACTTCTTTTGCAGTGAACAAACAAGGATATCCATGGCGAAGACGGTTACCCATGCCATCAAATTGGTTTCTATCGAAGTGATTTTGGCAAACACGTTTGTTCACTAATTGATCTTTAGACAGACCACTGAGCTCAATATTTGTGGGAATCAGAAAAGACAACCATAACTCTTGTAATTTATCGTCCTTTGGGATACTAAACAGGCGATGAGTTTTATTAGTTGCATTGCAACCTCCAACACAACATTTTCGCGTCGCCATAGCGTTGATTAATAACCATACTTAGTCACTGCCCATTGCTCAACTGCACTTTACGGCACCAGGGCACCCTGTTACTGGTTCCTTATGGGTTGCGAGGTCAGATGGCAGTCGCTCGTGTAATTCTCGTAGCTCGCCGGTACAGATTAGACTGGTAGCCGATCCCAATAACAAATGGGAAATGGGAAAAAGGCGAAGAGGGTGATGATGATGATGATATATAGGTAATTTGAAATTATAAACAAAAAGCCAGAAAAATACAAATTATACCGGGTTATGTACATCGTCTCCATGACAACAACACAATTGACTTTTGACATTATAGAAGTCGCGTGATGCAAAGAAAATGTCGGAATGCGTGCGACACCAGCGTGTCGTGGATACATCGGTACTAAAGCTGACCCGGGCCTGGTGCGGACGGGACCGTAGCGGTTCAACTAGTCATTGAAGTCGTTTCACAACCAATAATGTCTCCAGTTTTTTTTTTTCTGTTATATTTTGGCTCCACACATAGTGTATTTAGCCAGTGTCAAGTATTGTAATTTTTCATAATGATAGAATATTTCACGTAAAGTCAAGTCTTAGTCACAGTCTGCGTAGTCATAGTCCAGTCTAATTCAGGTAGTCTCAGTCCAGTCTAAGTCATGCCCTAGTAAAGTGGTGGCAACTTTACTAGAAGCTTCTATGGAATTTTGGAAGCAACACGAAAAACACGTTTCACCACATTATATCACTTGCCCACACTCATGCTCGTAATTCAGCACTTAATGCGTAAAACGCCACCGATTTTAATCATTAACACTGGAAAAAGCACGAGTTTTGAAAAATAATACAATGCAACGACGTGAACTTTTCCGCGTTCCCGCCAAAAACCCATGTCTCCAGTTTCAATAACATTCTTATTTCAAACAGGTTATGCAACAGTTTTCCATAATATGCGAAGCTGATAAAGCTTCGGTTCATTTGCAAGCTAATATCGTTGTTTGAAAACAACGAAGAAGAAGAAGATGCTTATGTCTGCATTGAAATGCAGACATAAGCATCTTCTTCTTCTTCTCTTCATTGTTTCGATCTTGCATTGTTTTGAGGTTCTCTTCCTTATCGTAGTTATCATAGCGCAGGATAGATAATAGCGAGGTTTCCAGAGAAATGTTATCAAAGCTTATTGTGTACAAGTTATGAGTTTAATGATATTCTGGAAACTATGAACAGATAATGTCTAAAAGCATTTCTATAAATTCTATCATAGTGTTAAGAGGTTTTAGCAAATTACCAATTTGTTATAAAATAAATAGATAACATCTGTATCTATTGCAGTTTATTTCTTTTCTTAACCATTTGTGTCCCACTGCTGGGCAAGGGTCTTCCCCATTTCCTTCCACGCATGTCTATCTTGAGCCACATTTGGCCAATCGGTCTGATGTGCATATAAGTCATCCCGCACATTTGGCAGGAGCGCCCACGATGTCACCGCCCATCTGTAGGCTCCTATTGAGTGACAATGTGAGGCCACTTTGCTGGTTATTATATATTTTAGTTTTATTAAAATGAAAGAAAGATGTGGAATGATCTTCCTCCTGAGGTTTTTCCGCATAACTACAGTATGGACAGCTTCAAGAAAAGTGTTAAAAGAGTCCTCTCTAAGGGTAGGCAACGCACCGGCAATGCCTTCGGTGTTGCAGATGTCCATAGGCAGCGGTGACCACTTACCATCAGGTAGGCCGCCAGCTTGTTTGCCGTTAATCTCATAAAAAATATTTTTTACCTCACTAGTTTGGAAAGGTTCTCTTTGTCATTCAAAATCTGGACGCAAAAACGCATTTTGCTCGCTAGGATGGAAAGTGTTTTTAAAATTCGAACGTTTCTATTTAATAATTTTCTCGTCTAGAATAGAGGATTTAATCACAGATCTGCCCGAATTTAACTTCTTGATATCGCCAGTCCACTGAAATCTCATTAATACCACAGACTACCTCCTAAAAGATACCATCTTTTTCTCATTCACCAACCTCATTTTTAGAATAATCGCACTGTCCAGCACCAAAGAGTATAAAACCAATACGCTATCCAGCACGGCGAATGCATGGAAAATGGATGAAAAACACTTTTTCTTTAATTTTCCATGAATCACGTGATGAGCTAGTCGTTTACCTGATGTCAAGCGTTACCGCCACCCATAACTAAATTAATAAGCTAAAAACTAATCTTTTCTTAGCCTTTTAGCTGTTTTTCTTACATTTTCCTCGCTCTAGTGAGGTGAAAAGTTGTGTGTTGCACTTGGCAGCAAAGTTTTTCTGTGTCTCGTACCTTTGAAACCTTCGCTACGCTCAGGATTCTTCATTTGAACCACGCTCGCTCGCTCGCTCGCTACGCTCGTGGTTCAATACTAGAATCCTTCGCTTGCTCAAGTTTCAATTCAAGTACTCGCGCCAAAAACCAACTTTGCAGCCTAGTATAACAAATAACTATTAGGTTTTGACCTCCATGACCAATAACAACAAGATAAAGAAAGCAATGGACATTCACTTTGCCAATTTTTCCAAGAAAATTTCATAAACATGTTTGGTAAAAATATCTATAATATAGCAATTTTAGTCAACACATTTATGTTCCGCTTGTGCCAACCAATGCGTTACGGTCAAAGTTCGAATGGGAACCGCGTTATAGGCTGCTAACAACAACTAACAAAGAGTAATGTTGTAAACAGAGGTACAGAAAAATGTATATTTTATATACCCAATACAATAAAGTCAGCAACAGGGACTATGTAGGGACAAACCCTCTTCATTTCAATAACCATTTATTAGATTTATTGCACGTGAAAGTATTTTGTGTGAGCCAGTCGATGACAGAACTGAATTACTGCTGAATAACCGGAAAATTTCATTTTTTTTCTAAGTATGGTTAAGGTTTTAGCGAATAAAAAAACTTTCAAAAAATATTTAAAGCAAGATATTTATGTACGTTGCTTGATATTTATCATATTAAGAGTTACTCAATCAAAAAAGTTAATTACAACAGATTGAGTTTATTCATTTTTATTACCAGAATTGTTGAAATAACAATGAAAATATTTGACCATACGATAATATACAAAATACTATTACTACTTCATTTCCCCAGTGACTATGGACTTCAAAAAAGAACATTCGACCTCACAGATTACATCCATGCTTTTATAAATTGCGAAGTGCTCGCACGCTCTCGGCCATAGCCAATATTTACTGTATCTGTGTGGAGGTATAGGTAATACGTTTATCGGTATTATACCGATGGTAAACTGTACCTCACCTATATCGTAACTACAGAGACGGTAAAATTACTACCCAAATTTTATGTACCACGTTGGGCGCCAAAATTGTAAAGTTAACTTATTTTTTTACATCAAAAAACGTATTTGAGCACATACCGTTAGATATACACAATGTTGAACGATTGTAAAATTATGGCTTATAATAGTGCTGCGCTATGCCTCGATTGGGAACTTAGTTCTGAAGTAAAATTACTAAAGCTATCTATCTATCTAGTTAATTACCTGTAAAACTTTCGACCCAAAAACCTGAACTCGAAATCAAACGCAATTAATATAAAAATTGAATGAAAATGTTTGCCCCACGTTGGGCACCGTAAAACCCTAAAACACTCCCAGTGTTTATAGCATAAGTGCTTTATAGATTGCAAAGTGCTTGCACGCTTACAAGCTTTGCCAATATTTACTGTTATGTGTCTGTGTTGGGAAAGAGTTAATGCATTCGATGTTAGTCTGCGGATCAATATAGTTAACAAGCTTTTATTATCAATGGTAAAGCAATGAAACCATTTTTGCAGTTTATGTGTTTCAAAACTTTTTCATAGTAGTAAACTTATGTTTCACACATCACAATATTATCAGCCGGCAGATGTACATTGCTGAACATAAGCCTCCCCTATAAAACGGCACTTAGGATGCTTATTATAGGAGGGTTACCATGACATACTCACCGTACTTGCCAAGAGTTTTGGAGATCATAGCAGAAAAAAATGTCTATTACTCAATATTTCCTGTAATTTTTGGCAGTATTTATAATATGAGATTATTGTATGATAGTTACACTTTTATTGTTAACCAACGTATCGAAGCAAACCTCGTAGAGAGCAAATGTGTAATGAAACATAAATCAGCAAAATAAGTTAGCAAAAATCCAAAACATAAATTAGTGGAATGCCACAATTAATGTGAGTGAATAAAACTACCTCGATAGCACCCTAAAGATATAAGAAACAATATGCATTAAGCAAGCACGTACAAGAATACTGTAACAAAGGGCTGCCACTTGGCATGGGTCAGCGGTGGCTACACGGTGCAGTTACTGCTGCATGTAAACATAGACTGTCACTGATCAGTGAATACATATTGTACAGAAGAAAAAACAAATGATTAGAATTTCAACATACTTATATTATGATATTGATTGAATGAAACGCAGTTGTACTTTGTAAATAGAAGATTATATTTAAAAACGCATTTTTAAATTACACGAATAGCGTCTTTAAGTCAGCTAATGGATAGTCCATAATATGCTCCAGCCTACTAACCGTTAGGTGGCGTACTGAGTATTATAGGTTATAGCTATCCTTACATTGACTATTGAATCATCATAACAAATGAATAAAGCTTTGAATATTAAACAAATTATGAAAAGGAAGAATAAAGTCTAGATATTTGAAGAAATTATTTGTAAATCACTAAAAACTACATGTGCAAATAAAATGGGTACTTATAGTTTTTCCCTAATATAAGTTTGCTTAAACATTTCTTTTCTTTATTTTCATTTTGTTAAAATACATCACGTTTTTAAATGATAGCCGCGATTCAACCTAAAATATCTTTCTTTTGTTCATCTGGCAACAAACTGAGACAGCATAGATAAGGATACTTTATTTCTCCTTGTCAAAATTGACGTTCTTTGTAGGCACGACTTCAAAGCGCCTGTGGTTATATTGGACGGAATAATACGTTGATTGACTTTTTTTTATAAACAAAATGACATGTTTGTTTGTGAAATTTCAAAAAATGTTATTTCTGTACAATGCATTCTACGTGATTTGTGTAGGTATAGGTATGTGACATTTTGGCACACTTTATTAGGTTAGACATTTTTGTAAGACAGGGTGACGTGTATAGTGCAATGTCACGTGAATATTTATAATGTAAAGTACCAAGATTGCACTGCCACTATTAATTGGCTGTGTGGTCCCGGTTTGCGAATAGGGCCACCCCATCTCTTCCCGTGGGTGCCGTAAGAGCTAGCAAAAGGAATAACCAGGGAATGGACAGCAGCATTCTCCTCGGTACATTAAAATCTGCAATTACCAAGCCGCCTGCCGAGCGTGGTGATTATGGCAAATCCCCTCCTATGATAAGCGTCCAAAGTGACGTTTTATGGGGGAGGCCTGTGTTCAGCAGTGGACGACGCCTTCCGGCTAATGAAGTGAAGTGAAGTGTAGCTATTAATATGGGTAGCTGGGACGTTTAACATCAGGTGAACGGCTTGCTTATCACGTCATTTTTTTTTATCTAAAAACCTTTTGTCTTGTATTGAAAACATTAATGTAAATAAATCAAAAATATAGATGGGGCGTTACGGAAAATGTGCAGCCTACGCCTCTAGCTATATTCATGATCTATGACCATTTCATATTGGGTTTAACCGGGCGTCAGTACAAGCAATATATTAAGGCTAGTGTACCTCGTACCGGGTACGGAACGCCCAACTCTGGCAACTCTATAAAACTATGTCGGTAGGTAACTACTTGAGTATTGGATAATGTGAAAATTCTGTGGTTAGTTATTTATAAGCTTGTACCAATGTATGAAGACTTAATTGTCGCTGCAACACTGAACACCTTGGTCATCAATGCAGAGCCAATTTTTATTTTTTATTGTTATACATTTTCCTCCTCTCTCCAAATACGTATGCAGCTTTTAAGGTGGCTCTTAAAAAAGTTACTTATGTTATATAACGTTTTTTTTTCTTCTCAAACATGCTTGCAAAAATATGATCATTATTTTGACAACCTTTTTTGAGAGAAATCAAAATTACTGTACAGATGAAATTTAACGAAAGATTCGGAAAGAGAGCTTTAGAGATTTTAAATGAGATAATATAAGAATTTTAAATAAGGCCAATGATTGTCATATATTTTTAACAACATAGCCATAAACCTGCGAGATAAGTTCCGGAATGAGGAGATCCGCAGGAGAACTAAAATGACCGATATAGCTCTTAGAATTAGCAAGTTGAAATGGCAATGGGCAGGCCACATCGCTCATAGAACTGACAACCGATGGGGTTTCTTCCCCATCGGTTGTCCATGGTTCTCGAGTAGCGACCACGAACCAGAAGACGCAGCGTAGGTCAGCCGCTCACTCGGTGGACCGACGATCTGGTGAAAGCCGCGGGGAGCCGATGGATGCAGGAGGCGAGCAGCCGCTCAAAGTGGCGCTCTCTGGGGGAGGCCTATGTTCAGCAGTGCACGATTTCAGGCTGTTGATGATGAACCATAAAACTATAACTATCTTAAGTTCCGCAAGAACACAAATAAAAGCAACTGGTCCATTTTATATTACAGAAAAAAGGGAGCGCTTTGATCAAAAGTTCCTCTGTTTAAGAAACCCATTGAACCCACAAAACGCACTCATCCATGAATACGCTTATGAAATAAAGACATGAAAGTACATTATTACACGGTGGGTTAACACAATTGGGTGAGTTTAATGTCATTTAGTTACAAAACTTGGATACTTTTTACGCTACTTACATGCAAGGAAGCATCTATGGATAGAGACATAGCCGATCTACTTTGACCTTTTTTCGCGGCTGCGGTTGGATAGGATACCCATCAAGCATAAATATAGAGTCGCCAGGCAATCTCTTTAGAGATTTCTTGCATGGCGTCTCTATATTAAGCTACAAGAAAATCCGTCGAGGACAGAAGAGGTTGTAGCTGCCGTAGCAGGAGCTAGAGATTCTGTAGCTCCTGCCACGGCAGTCACGACCTCTTCTTGTAAGACCGAATCATCCGATCCAACCGATAGATTAACATCTAGATGACTTGATTGGCTCGAGTTCCAACCAATTAAGACGGCTATTTCAAGCTCAAGTTTATATTCGAAGAAAACTTCAGCGGTAGGCTGACAAAATAGAGTGGCTGGCAGCAACTGTATGAGTAGAGCTAAAGATCGGGCTGATATCTGGCGTGTTTTAAAATAGTATTTCTTAAATTCTCGCGATTTGAACACACATTTATAGTTTAATACAGGACTTAATCACGCTAAAAACAGTCAAAAAACAGTCTACTCGTGACCACGGCCAATGCAACTTGGTTGAAACGTCGAGACAAATAATGTTTTTAGCGTGATTAAGTCCTGTATTAAACTATAAATATGTGTTTTAAAATAAGCCTATGTTTAGCAGTAAATTAGTAATTGATTGATTCAAGCGTGACTTCGCGGAAGTTCATCTTAAATACAAAATGAAAAAAGAATCTGTAGTGTAGTGTGTGTTTTAGCGGAATTACACTAGATATAATTTTTCATTTTGTATTTTAGTAAATTAGTATCTTATGGGCATAAATGAATTTAATTTTATCTCATTTATTATATCTATGTACACTGTTAGGTTGGCGTGAGCGTTAGAAGAATGTTGGACGTTATTGTGTTAGTTTTGAAGGTTAGGTCCAAAATAGCTTCCGCAAAACCTCACGTCAAGTAATTTTCCATGTTTCTTTGATCAAAGGTCACGAAATAAAACTCGCGAGCTTCTCTAGAATGTAGGTAATGTATCTCGTATACTTTTAGTTTAGGTCTGCTGGCTTCCATTGTGTTTTGGTCCTATTGTTCTCCAAAACTTTTTGTTTCACTCACTTGCGTTACACAAAGTGTTCGGGACCGTTGATCAAAAGGCAAGTTTTTCTTGGAGTTCATAAATACACGACTGGTAATGAAACTTGGCATAGATTTTGGTATAAGTTTTAAGATAAAATTAAGTTTTAAAAGAAGTTTTTAAAGAATGAAAGAAAATCTGTTTATTTGTAAACAACAATTTTTAAAAGAGATACATAATATTTTAACAGATATAAACAAAAGATAAATGTTGTCACAAATAGGCCCCAACTCAGCGTTTTATAAATAGGTATCGTTTTATCAGGTATAGGTAAATTGGAGAAATCAAAACACAGAAAGCAGATACAGATCATATATAAACTATTCACATGCAAAATTTTTAATTAACGTCAAACTCACGCCATACGCGCACCAAATTTTTCAGAAAATGGCATGAATTAGACGTTGGTGTATTGAAGTCCAAGATCAGCCCCTGGTTTTTACTTAAAATAATTAATTTGAAGGCGGCGAAGGATACGATGTCTAGATTAGGAATAGCTCTCAAGTGAGGCTGAACACTTATAAAGTTTGGTTTGCCAAGCAAACACTAAACGAAAGCATAACTGAGTTGCAGGATTTGAACCCATATCTATTCGCACATTGCATCCACCAACTATCAGAACAATCATTTTCTTATGCTTGTTATCAATAAGTTGTGACCACAATGATGAAAACTAGAATTATAACTGCAGTAGTCACCGTAGCCAAAACTGAGAGACCAGTCCCAATTACGGTCTTCTATAAAAGTTTTTACTCCAGTCACCTAAACTTTAAAACCGATAATGTAATTTTCAGCATTCCCATTAACCTTCTGTGTTACCCGACCAACATTAAAAGCTAATCTAGCGGTGTTCAGCTGGTTAAACAGATAATGCGGTCAGCATTGACGCGGTCTTTTTGCCGCGGTCGCGTAATCACCTGTTTATGTTACCTCATTGTCTAAAAATCGAGATGTTTGAAAAGAACGGATGTGGTAAGTGTTACTTGCACGATAAATGCAGCTAGATCAGTAGTTTTGTGTACAAAATGGTAGTAGTACTTGGTGATTGTAATAGATTATAATGTAGACTGAAGCTGAGAAGAATACTGCTGTCCATTCCCTGAATATTCCCTTAAATATGTAAAAAATGTATGAGCTATTATACCCTTGTGAAAGCTGTCATCAAGCTCATATATTTTTACTTTATGCATGTGAAATGGGCTTTAGGCAGCTTTTAAGGCATCCGCAGGAAGACTATACGACAGTAAAAGGATTGTTTTGTAAATTAGTAACGACGTTTGATAGTAAATGAAGGCAGCTTGCATATTTTACTAAAATTAATGTGAACTTTCAGCTCACAAAAACTTCCAAAAAATCAAAGTCAATCAAAGTGTGGGAAAAGTGAGAAGTCAGTAGATAAAATTATCCTACTTAAATAATATCCACACTTTTTAAATCTTACTATTCCTTGTAAATCGGTTGTCCTTTACCCACTATTAACATTTTAATCACCGATTTCCAAACCAAAGTTAATTTTAATACAAGCGGTATTGTAAAATCCAATTATGGTTATTAATTAACTTGGAAGTTGTTCTCGTTATTTATTTATGTCAGAGATGTAAAGTTCGGTCATTTCATAAACAAAAAACTAAAATGAATACTAATAATACAGATGTACACTAGGTGGTAGGACTTTTCTGCAAAGTTCATCTAGGTAGGTACCACCGCTTTGCCAGTTATTCTGCCGCCAAGCAGTAGTGTGCAAGCACTTCTGTGTTCCGGTTTGAAGGGCATTGTAGCTAGTGAAATTACTGGGCAAATGAGACTTTATGATCTGATCACACAGTCTAGTAATCTGATTACTAGACTGTGTGATGTCTCAGGATGACGTGCGCAGTACAGTGTCACGCGAAAATATATTATTTTAAAGTTCTCAGTGACACTGCAACTGTTATGGGCGGCCGTGTCGCTTAACATCAGGTGAACGACTAGCTCATCACGTTATTCATTCGCAAAAAAAAAGATGTAAGGAAATTTGTAGAATTTTAATAGCGGTGGGTACGTACTTACACTCGATGGGTAAACGTTATGGGTTGTAGCTTCTATGAAAACCGGCGATACAATCAAGAATCGAAGTCATTCGAAGTGTTCTGCATTGGAGATTACAACTTATCACATGGTTTCTGGTACGTTTTTGGTTACCTATTGATCATCGACTCTTTTCAACCAATGAGCGTTTAGTATTTTTAAGTTGACATGATTAACGTTAATGTGGCTACTACATTTTGGCGAGCTCACTACCTCGCGCGCGGTACCAAGCTCGACTCGCCCGTCGGTGTATATCTAGTTTCAATTTTATTGATATATAAATAAAAGCATTATATAAAATTATGAAATAATTTGTGGTAGTTCAGAAAAATGATGAACTTTATTTTGGTAACAATATTTTGTCGATGTAATATAAAACTCCGGAGATATTTGACCTTTTGTTGAAGCCTTTTTTAATAAAAATCAAATTTAATTTAATATTTTTTTAATTACTTACAAGGCAAAAATCAAAAAATCTGTTCTGTCGTTATGGAAGTACGGGGTGCATTTAGTGGATTATAATTTAGTTTGCAGACTTACGTTACACAGAATTTGCAAGTTAGAGCTCTCAAATCGGGTCTCTGTGTGTTCTTGCCAAAACGAACACCAAGAGAATGATGATTACTAAATAAATAGGTAAGTTACCTAAAATTCACTCTATCATTATCGAAGAAGATGAAATAAAGGATATTTTTTATATAATGGCTAACTATAGAAATTAAAGCTATGCATCAAATATTAACGATGAAAATCTTGCAACTACGCATAATTTTGTAACAGCCATCTTAACTGTTGTGGGACCATGGTCCTCGTAGTTCCTGGGTCCACACAGGGAATCCTAGTTAGGGTCCAGGATCTATGTATGTGATCGTCGGGCGTAATTATTATAAAAAACTAACGTATAATATAGACACAAAACATAGAGGGTAGATACTTTCTGTGATCTGAGAAACGCATTGTGTCTACCATAGGTATACGTAGTGCTCCCGCCCCCTAATTACCTAACTCGCAACAGGTTTGCGACAGGCGTAAATCTCGCGGTGATTGCTGTCATACATCATTAGTGGTGTCGAGAATGTATGCTTCGCTACTGCTGTCGCATTGCTACTGCTGTCGCATTGCTGTTGCAATTTTTACGTAATTACCCCGCCGATTAGGTAGAGTAACATCCTACGCCGAGTAGCTGGCAGGTAAGACTTACATTAATATAAGAATCAGAACCCAAGACCGGGCTTTGTTATAAATATGCAGAATAGAATTCTATTTTTATTTTTATTTTATTTATTTAACAATTCGATGATGATGATAATTAATAGACAGGGGTTTCTGTACAAATATCAAGAAGATAGCTGGAGTTGTGTTTAGGTTGCTACTTTTGTGAAAAATTGTTTTCTCCATAGACTTAGGAAAAATATTCTAGGTCTGTGGTTTTCTCTAATGACTATACCTACTAGCACTAGACCAGAATTATTTTTGTGTGTGGTAAATTTTAGCCTTTTTTTTGTTTTTCAAGTCTAAAGAGTAACACATAACACGAAGCATTTCGCTTCGGAGAGATAATATCCGGCCTCCGGCAGTCTGCCGGGATTTATTTTTTGCGTCTCTTGTAAGTAATTTTCTTGGTAAATAACACCAACATTTTACGACGTTCTTAAGTTTATGTGAAGTTAATTTAAACTTTGCCAGATTATCCAATTCTGATACAAGTTTTATCAAGACAAATAAAACTGGCTAAGATTTTTGAACACTTTTTTTACTATATCGCGTTTTTAATAATATAATTTTGATTATTTTTTTGATAGTTCAAGATTCATTTAGATTGTTATTCTTAGTTTTTGTATTTTAGTTTTAAAAGTTTTGAGGTACTTATAGTTTAGTTTTTAGGTTTAGTTTAGTTTATGATTATATGTTATTAAAGTTTTTATGTCAATAAATTTCGATTAAATTTTAATAAGTATGTGAATCTATAGATGAACAACATGGTAATAAATATAACCTATTTAATAGGAAAATAAGTGAAATGTTGACAGAGAAGGACGAAACGAATATAAATAAACCAAGAAATTTCGCCGACTCTGCAAATATTTGGATCCGGGTCCAATGACTATGATGCTAAAATCTCATAACACCAAAAATCCTAGTTTTGGGGTCACGCCTCCACGGGTGTTATTTATTGTCAAAAAATACGTTTTCTCCAAGCGGAAGGAAAGAAGACGTTGCGACATGAAGATGTAAATAGATCTGAAGATAAGCTCCGATATATGGTAGCAATTTCCCCCGCAGAAGGGTGAACGGAAAGGCAGAATCCGCCTTTGCCGTTCGTTTTTATATCCCAAATATTCTATAAGTTGACGTCGTACACTCCACCCCAAAGGAAAACTTCGTTCCGTAATTCGTTCCACCACGGTTGAGTTTGGTGAGTGTTCTGTGTGGTGAACTGTTCGTAAAGCGCTTCAGACAAACTATTGGTAATATTCTTTTGCGGTGTGTCGCTGCGGTATTTGTCTATACTGTTTAGTTTGTTTGACCAGTTTTCTGAGCGTGTTCATGCGATTGTTTGTTTGTGTTTAATATCCTGTAACTGTGATGACACTTAGCAATGTTTCCTCCGAATTTTGTAACCAAACTTAGCTACGGTGTACATTATGTTGGTAATCGTAATAAATAAATAAATAAATATCTTGATAAGTGTTTGTTAGCCAATGGTGCGGGGAAGACGTGCGTCATACATCGAGACTTTTTCAAGAGCACTTATGGGAGTGAAATTGGGAAAACTTTTTTTTATTTAAAGAATGATAGATGTGATTTTAATTGCAGTAAATAATATACTTGTAACGGTAAATTAACAGTTTTAGGGTTCCGTACCCAAAGGGTAAAACGGACCCTATTACTAAGGCTCCGCTATCTGCCTGTCTGTCTGTCTGTCCATCTGTCACCAGGCTGTATTCATGAACTGTGATAGTTAGACAGTTGAAATGTTCACAGATGATGTATTCCTGCTGCCGCTATAACAACAAATACCTATTAAGAAACAGAATAAAATAAATATTTAAAGGGACCCCATACAACAAACGTGATTTTTTTGCTCGTTTACCAGATGATGGTACGAAACCCTTCATGCGCGAGTCCAACTCGCACTTGGCCGGTTATTTTTTTAACTTAAGAGCTTAACATACGCCAATGACCTTGAGCGTTGGACACAAAGGTATTAATAAGAGCCACCTGGGGCGCCACACTCGTAGGTTTGACAATGAGCTAGAGTTTGTCAAAGATTAAACCAATTCCAGATGAAACTCCGTGAAAAATATATGTACCTATTATAATAATATGATGGTGCCCGGTTTATTACTTATATAATATATATCTATCTATATTACTTATAATAAAACTGTAACAGGTCCAAATCTGTACATTGAAGATAATGTATTGAATTTTTTTTGAGGGCTCCATTATGATTGCCCTGATAGCTCAGTTTGTAGTAGCTTTGCCTTCTGAACTATAGGTTGTGAGTTCAATTCCCACCTGGGACAAACATTTGTGTGATGTACATCGATGTTTGTTCTATGATGGGTGTTGTATTCTGTGTATGTATTTACAATCAAAAAAGTATCTAAGTATACATTTTTTCATTTTTGTCAGTCTGTCTGTCCGTTTGTCTGTCTGTATCTTGCTTGCCTGAGCATTTCGCCGAAACTACTGTATGGATTCAAATGAAACTTGGCATGATTTTAGTTCATATTACGAAGTAGGTATAGGATATACCTACTTTTAATCCCGAAATTCAGCACGGGTTCCTCGGGAGAGGGGATGAAAGTAAAAATATGAACTTAGTTGTAATTCCTCCTCCTATCCTATACTATGGGAAAGAGAGAAGGAAGGGGGAAAGGTGATAGGTGGCGCACCTGCCACTGGTCAGAACCGCGGGAAGCCGATGGATGCAGGAGGTAAGCAGCCGCTCAAAGTGGCACTTTATGGGGAGCTTATGTTCAGCCATGGACGTCTTCAGGCTGATGATGATGATGATGGTGGTGGTGATGATGATGATGGTGATGATGATGAGGTTAGTCTAAGGTTAGATAGTCCAGCCGACACGACAAATACAAACCGATAAAAAAGAAAATAATAATTGTAACTATGATTAGGTACGACTAGGTATATTATGTCTTGTGATGTAGGTACTAATAATAATAGGTAGCCACGTTACCACTTGACCAGTTGGCGTCCAATATTGCTATTACGCCTAGCTGCTTTACTGATACCCCCCATCTTCGAATCAGATTTTTAATGACACTGATGCACAGATATCTAACATACTACTTCGTCAAGACACGGGTAAATTTGAAAATACCTAAACGCCAATGTGTGACTGGAACAATCATTTTGACCCATCGCCCTAATAAGTGGCGTAGTTCAGTACAGTAGCGTTTTTAATGTTTACTTAGGCTGGAACGTGGAAAAATTTTGTGAGACGTTTGTGAACGAAAATTTAAGGCCCCCATACACGTTCAATTTTATTGATCAACTAGCTTTTGCCCGCGGCTTCGCACGCATGTATTGTGTTATTTCTACGTTAAGGTAGTCTAATAATAGCTTAGTTCATGCATTTCCTATATAACAAACAAAAGCCCACAGACCTAAAATATTTACCCTAATATCTTACCTTAATGTATAATTATACTTACCTACATCTAAGTACTCTTTTAAAACATTTTTCATAAAATATTTCGTATCATTGGCTAAATAAAAATGTCGTCTAATGCCAAAATAAAAAAAACATCTACTCTCACATTATTTAATATTTGTTGGTATATGTATGTATTTAACTTCTAAAATGCTAAACAACCTGTAAAAATATAAATAAGAAACCTATATATTGTTTTGATTCTCTTAGAGTAGCGGTAGGTACTAATATTACTCTTTGGTCATTGTGGCACAGAGTGTAGTCGATTGTTTTTTTTTCTAATCTGTGACAATATGTGGTAACTTACAACTTACCGTTAGTAGCAAAAAAAATAAATAAATCGGCCATGTTGTTTAAAACTCCGATTCGTTTCGTAATGAAATCTCTATAATTGTCATCATTTTTTTTAACGATATATCAACTTTAATATATCCTATTTTAAGCGCCGGTTATTTCTAAGCATATTAGTGACAACCGCATGAAAATCCATTCAGAATTTTAGGAGTTCAGTCATAACAAACAAACAGACAAAGTGTTTAAAAAGTGGCTTAACGTGATCAGCGGCTAATTTTAAGCCAACCTGTGTCATTTTTTTCTTGATATCTTGCAATTATAGACTTTTTTATCTCTACAGTTTTATTATATGTATAGATAAAATTGACGAGACCACTTCCGTCAATGTTTTCTCCATACTGTAAACCGAAAAACATTGACCAATACTAACCCTAAACGATAAATAACATTGATCAATCACAAAGATTGATCAATAAAATTGAACGTGTATGGGGGGCCTAACGCTAATTTAGTTCGATTGGAACCCTACCCTGCCAAAAGAGTTTAAAATACCTATACTGACCTTCTACGACTATACGATCTATTATTGTTCCAAATACTTTTACTGACATTAAAGTCACTAAGAACTAATCAAATGGCTCTAAAACCGACTTTTTCGTATAGTCAATACCTATTTATTGGCTGTTTAATTGATAATATTCATGCAAATAAGAAAAACATGTAAAATATTTTATAAAAAACAGCAGCGCGTCCACCCGTTGGCACATGCCGGGGCAGACTGATTCACGCCCCGCCAAAGGCCTCGCCCTTGGCTCGCCGCAAAATAACGCAAAATATTACTAAACAGACTTAATTTTGGCTCTAAAAATAAAATGATTAAATGAGTTTGTTTATTTTTAAATTTCCTATCCGAGGGTGTAAAAATATTTAATGACGCAATCTTCCTTAACGCGGCATTGTACACTTTGTGACTGGAAAGGCGTTCTTAAAGTATTTTTTTTATTCATAATGTACCTAGTAATCGAATATTTTGTCCAATTGATAAGTACAGGTGCAGAATGATCTTATTGGTGATAATTTTTTCATGTCTGTAGAATTCATAGATTCTTCAGTATGATTAGTTAAAAAGACGCGTTTGGCCTATGTTAAAGGCTGAATAGGCCCGCATTTGACCACAATCTCACCTGATCGAAAGTGACGACGCGGTCTACGATGGTACTTGGAATGGAAAATTGTGACCGTAGGTACTCGCAGGTTACCAGTTTCTCCAGGGGAACTGCTATTTTTCTGTTTTAAAATATCGTTTTTTTTTCGTGAACTTTTACCTGTACCTATCATATTATATCATCGTCATCATCGTATTACCCATGCAGTATTTTTTTGTAGAATTGAAAAACTGGACACTACCGTGTCGATACTAGTAAAGTGGTGACGATCTAAATACAGTCCAACATTGGACGTAGAACTTTCCTATTGCACGTTACTGAACCCAATATTCGGTTCTATATTATAAACAGACCAGCACTGCTGCCAATTATTATACTCTATGTTAATACATTTGTTTTACATCAATTAAGGTCCTTATCTTAATCTAGTAGATCATCTTAATACTATATACATTCCTATTACCAGAAAAGAACGTTACTGGAAACTCCATTGCTTTCTTTAACAATCGACTCATGTTGTATACATTTTCGTGCAAAGAGCAAAGCCCCAGGAAATCGCTACTTTTGCTGATAAACTACTCCAACGTGCAAGACAGGGCTTTTCACGTGGAAAAGGAAAATAGTTTTGTTCCGTTTTTTCGTTTTGAATACAAAAACGGAGGTGATGTTAATGACCGGAAAACGGAAGTACAAGGCACGGTGGATCGTTGAAAATAAACTATGGGGATCTTTTCAATTTTCTTCCCTTTTGTTATGTAATGAGAGAAGAACTTAGAAGAAATCTTTTGAGGTTGTGCCTTTATAACTGTGGTATTGTATTTAGTAATGTACCTACTAGTATTAAACAGCACAAATGTTCTTTTTAGGGTTCCGTACCCAAAAGGTAAAAAACGGTCACCAGTTACCGGGCTGTAGCCTGGTGACCATGGGCACGGTTCAAGAGATCGAAAAAGATCTCTTGAACCATGCTTCGTAGGGCACGTTAAGCCATCGGTCCCGGCTGTTGTCGTAAGACAATAGTCGTTAAGCCAAGTCAGAAGCCTATGGGCGGCCTGAAAATTCTGAAACCAGGGCTGACCACTTGCCTACACGAGAAGAAGAAGACAGCACCAAAACCTGACCGTAAGAAAAACGTTCACAAGAAGCAGCAAGAAAAACCGTCTGCATAAGCTAGCAACTCCGACCCACATCTGCGCAACCCATCAACGTTATTGAACTTTTAACGCTAACGATAACACATAACACGAAAAAAATACCATTATTTTTCCGTTGAAACCTCTTCAAAAGCCATTAGGGTTATCAGTAAAGCTTAATGTTGGTCCGTCCTCATTTGTACGTGAAATAATTGATTCACATAAATCCACGGCGCCGTGTGGAGGGGAAGGGGGGGTCGTGGGTGAACAATTTGCAAAAAGCAATTGCTGCTATACATCACTGTCTTATCGGTGAATCTGTGTCACAGAGAATGCAGTGAGATGGAGCTTCCGATTTATTGTGAGACAGCCCTAGCAAAAACAAAGCAGTGTTATGTAGAAATGCAGCAGTTTATAAAAACGCAACATCAATTAGTAATAACTAATTATTATATGTTTGTAATCGACCTTCTACTAATACCTAGTATCTTTGCATCCTACCTCTTCCTTCCTGACAGCCTCTGTGGTGTGGTAGCTGAGCAGGTCGGCTCATAACCCGGAGGCGGCGGGTTCGATTCCCGCAACAGGATAAGTATTAGTGCACATGAAAAATAAAACCAAAACAGTGTAGGCAAACCGTCGGGGTTGCACAAAGCCTGGATTGCAGAAAGACTAGGTAAGCAAAGACGTGTAGTTTCACAAAAATCGTTTAAAGTATTCTTTCTATTAGATTCTTAAGATATGAGTGGTCAACTCATACCTTAAGAATCTAATCGTCGTCTTAGTAAAAAAAAAGTAAAAATCGTCTTAGTAAAAAAAATGTCTTAGTTGCAGAATAATTATGTAGGCAAAATGTCGCAGTTGCACAAAACCTGGATTGCAGAAAGACCGTGTAAGCAAAGACGTGTAGTTTCACAAAAATCGTTTAAAGTATTCTTTCTATTAGATTCTTAAGATATGAGTGGTCAACTCCATGGTGATGTCATTGGCGTCTTGTCAGCTCAAAGGGACAGAATTAGTATGCAATGGACTGCTCTAGTCATGCTTATGATAATATTGAGCAGGTGCGGCTCAGTAGGTAACCCACACGACTTTCAAAATGACGCACACAGATTCAAGGCCCTGCTCCTATGACTTTCCAAGTTATGTCCACAATTTGTAGTTGTTCTTATGACGGTCAATGAAAACATCGTGAGACAACCAGTATATTGTTCAAGAATCACGAAATCCGAGACAAGTGTCATCCCAAACTCCTCCATACCTATACTCTCTCCTAGTGAGATAAGGCTCCTGTCCCAGCCATGGGAATGTTTTGGCCTGATGAGAACGTATTGACATCATTAACAGCCTGAAGACGTCTACTGCTAAACATAGGCCTCGCCTACAGAGCGCCTGTTTGAGCGGGTGCTCGCCTCCTGCATCCATCGCTATTGAGGGACTGGCCTACGCGTCGTCTTCCGGTTCATGGTCGCCACTCGAGAACCTTTCTTCCCCATCGGTTGTCAGTTCTATGAGCGATGTGGCATGCCCATTGCCATTTTAACTTAATTTTAAGCTAATTTTAAGAGCTATATCGGTCCGGAGCTATATGTTGCTCCTACACATATATGTATATTCATGAGTCAGAAGACTTCAGCATCTTTGATGTATCCTTAAACCATTATATCTTTCGCATGCGTATTCCTAAATATTATACCAGGCTCACAGGCAGCGGCGAAAATCCTCAAATTAGGCACAGAGCGCACAACTCTTGTTAGATAAGACTACATGATACCGAGTGATCGCAACACAAACTGGCTTACGAAATATGATCTAATTTAGTTCTTAATCCAATCTTGTAAACTCAATTTGTTACCGAGGACTTACAACTATGCCCATGTCATAAGAAATAACATATCGTTTTTTCCCATACACCAAAGAATTTAAATCCAAATATACTTACATTTAAACCTGGTTCAGGTGAGGAGCTTAATCTAGATTAGGGAGGTCAATGTCTACTGCCAGACATAGAACTCTCCCATAACTTGCCCCTAAGCTCGATCCTCAACTTTTATTATGCAGATTAATTTGTAAAGGAGAAATTTGAATCACGAACGAGACTTGAACCCGCATCCATCCGTCCCTAAAGCCGGGAGGAACATGATTTACTTAAGCTACCGTGACAAGTGGTCTCTCAGTCTCTCCAAAATCGACATAATCTCTCAGGAAAGCGTTTGACCAATGAACGGTCACGATTGTTTCTTACGTTTACATTGGTCGAAAAATTTGTCGAAAGAAGAAAAATTGTGTTGATTTTTATAGCTCATGCCAGCCCGGCTGCTAGTGGTTGGCTACCAGCTTCGCATACACTTGTTCCGGTTTCTCGCCAGACGAGTTGTATGTACTTGCTTCAACAAGCCAGTTATGGTAAAAATCTATTTACTTACAAAAAATAAATTAAAGACACCTTAACTTCTCCAAGGAGCTTACTCTTGACTCTATAAGACGATCGAAGGAACGTTCACTCAATGTATCATCCGCCTACATCTTATACCTTACACCAGTGTAACAAGGAGCAAAGCTCGATAGGACACCGTCGCCTTAGGAACTGCGACCCTTATCAACAATGTCGGTTCACTTGGATTCCCTAATACACATTGTGTCACCCTGTATACGACTCCATATCATTTCAAATTCATCTCTATCATTCCAATATTACGGCTCATGTTCGCTTACAGCCTTTGCAATTTTTACGATGTTTCGGTGAGGCTGTGGTAAATTTACTATCGCCCTTATAAACTGAATTGAGTTATATTGTTTCCCTTACCTTTGTAATATTCAATCACTTATTGGTAATATATCGTTTTAGCCTGTTAATTGAGTTTTAGGACAAAATAGAACATATCTTAATTGTGTTAATTTATTAGGCACCTTCAATATATATCTAAGGCTTGAAAGCAATGTGTCCTTGTTTTATACATGAAAAGATCCTAAAGGTAACAACATAGTTTATTATTGAACTAATGAAACTACCTCTGCAAGTAATTGGAGGCTGAGTTTACTTCTAATTGGAACGAAAATATGTCTAATAAATCTATCTCTACCAATATCTTCGTTCCAAAAGTATATATTAATTATTGAAATGAATGACGTGACCAACTAGTCATTCACCTGATGTTAAGCATCACGCCTGCCCATAGCAGATTGCAGTATCACTTGGAACTCTAAATAAATATAGTTTTGCGTCACAAATATCTCATAAAAATCTATTCGCGTGACTATTGATTATTGGTTTTGCTTACTATCTTATAGTGTATGTATGGCGTAAAACTTATATTAATATAAAATCACTTTTTTATCGCATCTGGGTATTTGGTGAAAATCTTTTTTAACTGACTTCAAAATAGCAGAAGGTGGTTATATTTTTTCTTCGTTTTTATGTTTACCTTAAATCTCCGTCATTTAGGTTAAGTCCCATAGAAATTGTATCAAATTTGGTTTAGTAGTTTGGTTTTTAAATCATAACAACTGGAAAAAGTATGTATTAACTTCAACTTCTCGAGTAGGCGAGTGGTCAGCCCTGGTGTCAGAATTTTTTGGCCGCCCAAAGGCTTCTGCCTTGGCTTAACGATTATTATCTTAAAACAACAGCCGGGACCGACGGCTTAGCGTGCCCTCCGAAGCACGGTAGCGCTCAGTTGTAAATATCACTTTTTGCTGTAGGAGTCACCCATCAACGTAGTGACCGCAGCGTCTGATTGGTTAGAAACGGCTAGTCGTGCTTCGCTATGAGTTCTACATAATTATGTATTACAATAAGAATAAGAAGAATAAGAATAAGAATAAAATTTATTGTGTGAAAACTGTGTACAAAAATGGTCTTAAGTTAAATTTAGGTAACAACAGTTTATCCATTTCGGACGTACAATACTGTGCATAAGCATAAGCTAGTGATGTACCTACCTAAAATTATTATTGAACTAATAACACAAAACAAGAAACATAAAACAATACTAAGTAAGTAGGTATATCTAATCTTCCTACCTACATAATTATTATAAAAGTAGAATGTACTTTACATTTTTATAGTAGGTTAGGTACTTATTATCTTTAAACATACAATTTATTTTTTAGTCAATACTTGCAAAAAACTCTTTTATGTTATAATGAACTTTGTTTATCAACCAGTCCTTCAGATAATACTTAAATTTATTATTACCCTCTATACATTTCAAATGAGGTGGTAAATGATTATATGTTCTCACCATGAAATTAAACCAATAATGGATATTATTATTATATTATTAAAAAAGTAGGTATCGATCCATTAATTTCTAGTCTATTTAATAAGCCAGATAATTATGGCGTCATAAATAGCAAGTCAATTATATTTTAAAGGGAACAGTCACTTTAGTTTATACATTTTTACTGCCCACGATCTTGATATAACTTGCAAACGCTTCAAATTTTTTTCGTAACAAATTACGCATGCGTATTATGTTAATAATAATATGTAGGTACTTAAAATAATATAGTGTATTGATTGCTCATATTTTATTGTACATCGCATGATATAGAAACAATTTTGCTGCAGATGTAGAAACATATAGCAGAAAGATTGAAATAAAATAACCATTCTACAAAAGTTTGACACAAACCCTATTCGAACTAAAATCGCCAACTTTACCCCACCAATAACTAAGTTACACGAGAAACCAATTCCTAACCTAAAAAGGGTTTTGTCGCGAACTACCTATTCCGAACTTTTCATCCGGAACCTGAAAGAATTATTCCGTAAAATAAAAAGCAAAACTAGATTTACTGGGCTGGTAAGTAAATCCAACAATACTTTACAACCCTGTCATACTAACGCAGCATTTAGGTACACATTTCACATGTTTCTTTAGGTAGTGGTTTCGGTTATTGTGACAAGGTTTTCCAGCATTCGAGTTATAACAAAACTTGGCTGAAACATGTGCGTTACCCGAAGTCTCCAACCCATGTCAATGTAGAGTGACATCGGTACAGAATCGAGACTTGGTTTACTGGCGGAGTTAAAGTATTGCTAACACGGGAACACGGGGCAAGTGGCCAGACACCTTGCTAAATTGAAAATGGGACACATAGCGATGGAATAAAGAAATTATATATTGATATCCCGAAAGTACATTAGACATCTAATATACTCGGGTAATGGCGCTTTGTCAGAATAAAACTCATTATAATATTTCCATGGTGTATGAATTGTCGTATAAATAAAGTGGCTTATGATTTATTATGGCTAGGATGAATAGGTACATAAATAACGCCCAAAGAAAACATAAATTATATTAAAATTAAAATTCATTTAATCTTATACATACAATTGGCTCATATTTCACAAAAAACATACATAGATCCTGGAACCTACTTAAAATAGGTATCCTCTCCGGTCGGTTTGGTCCACTTCTTAAATTGCCCATTTCCAAAATTGTCATCTTCCTAAATCTAGGGACCCAGAAACTACGAGGACCATTGATCCCTACAACACCCAGACTCAGAACAAGTATGCATTTGCGCTTTTTTCTGTGCAGAAAATCTATCCTGTCGTGAGAATTGAACCCGCCATCTCCGGGCTATGAGCCGACCTGCTCAACTATTACACTACAGAGGCTGCTAAATGCTATGGTAAAACAAAATATTGATTTGGTTCCTTTTTTAAAGTCACAAAAAGTTTGATTTTTAGCTTAGAATATGTAGCTATAATAATTATTTTTTGAGTTATTAAAGAACACTAATTTTATTTACCTTTTTGTATGTGACAAAGGGCTCTGTGAATGATAGACGGCTACCGCTACTTATAAAAATTTGAAATACCACACAGATCTGTTAATGTGCTGCCAACCCTTTAGCATTTTGCTAATATTTTTTAGATTTCATCAGAGCAAAGTTGAAATTAGTTAAAGTTAAAACTCTGCATACAGACATTTTAATATTGAGGATAAATGCCAGACGTTCTCAAGAACCTCCATTTGACCTTTTATTAAAACATAGTAAAATGAGCCAAGAAACTTCAACAAAGGGTTAATATTAAGGCTGTGTTTGGAATTGCCCTACATCGCGCATTCAAAAATCCAAACGATTTAATAGGTATGTTATTAATTTTATGACGTGTAGTATATGATGGAAGAGCATCTAATAGAGTTCTTAATATAAATACTTATAGTAATACCACCTTGACGAGAGTTATGAATACCTACCTAAGTTATATGGAATTGGTACTTTCTGATGATGTATTATTATTCACTCATTTATTTACAATTCTTAAGCCTAAGTTTTTTACAATATCTCTATAAAAAGGAATTTACATAAATATTGTAAAAAACCTAAACCTAGAGTGCCGCCGGCAGCGGGGCAGGACCCAAGCTACCGGTGGTTAGGGCTGCAGAGTGAGGAACCTCCTGACAATACGTGCCGTGTCAAGGAGTACTGCCTTCTGAATCTGACTCTTGATCCAACCGTCTAGCGAGAGCCTCTCGAGGTGTTGGTCGAGGCTCTTCGCTATAAGGCCGTTCGCCGAAACGACTATCGGGACAATGCTCGTTGAGTCAACATTCCACATGGCGGTTACCTCGTGAGCCAAGTCAAGGTACTTGCTGAGTTTGTCCTTCTCAGCCTTCACGAGGTTCTCGTCATGTGGAATGGTGATGTCAACGAGCACTGCCCGGCGTTGGGATCGGTCTACCAGCACGATATTCTTATACACTTTCTGATGATGTATTTATTATTAATACCCCATATTGACAAAAATACTAATAAATAATTTTAGTTCATATTGTAATCTATAAAAAAATATTGAAAACTGTTATAATGGCCCAACCCCATCGCGTGCTCTGCGCTTGTTATTATCACTTTGTTCCAGTAGTTCGGCCCAACTGTTCACTTGACCCGTAAAGTTATGAACCAGACACCTCCGACTTTAATCTATAGGTACTGCTTTAATGGAATTAATTATACGGAAAGTGGATTAGATGAGGACGGTGTGTAATGCCCAATTGTCGCCATCTGCCTTCTTAGCATTATGGCATCACGGGAAAAGATTTTGGCGAGCAAAGAATAGGATTTTTTACTTTCATGCCGGCCAGCAAGTAAGTAACCCGGGAGTATTGGCATACTGCATAAAAATTGATTTAGATTGAAAATTGTGCGCGCGATACACGTAGGCTTAGAGTTAAAATAAATGTATTTTGACTGGATAGCAACAAAAACAAAAAACAGTGTTTGAGCGCTCGTAACTACATAATTTTTATGCGACCTTCTTTCAAAGAAGGTTGTGTTTGCTGGTTTCACAGAACAAATAATGTAGTTTATAAGAAAAATTAAAAATTACGTCTACCTACTTGTGATATATTTTTGAAAAACTAATTAATGAAAGCCTTAGACCAAAACTAACTAAACATTGTCTCGTATCTATGGAAATCGGAATCATTAAAAAATATCAGTCACAAAAAGTCTGACATTAAAAAAACCGCTCATCAAACTGTCCACCCGTGTGTCACAAACAACAAGGGACGTCGCGGACTCGTTTCACATTATCATAATACATTATTATAATTATCTACATCCATTCCGGAGTCAGTTCGCCGTTACCGGCCAATTTGCTGGCCTTCCGCTGAGAACGTGTGTCATGCCGTCATTACATTGATTAGAATTGCCTTGGCGAGCATTAATAAGCAGATTTCGGGTTACTTTTGCCATAAAAGGTAGTGTAGGCGTTAAACAAAGTGGCTTTAAGTTTTTAGAGGTGTACATAATAGACTGTTACCTGTGAAAATATGTAGTTGTTAACTATTTGGTTAAAGGTGCTTTTGTCTATTCATTTTGGTATACTTATGTGAAGGGCTTGGGGAAAAATAAAGTAGACCCAGATACTGACGTAGATACCTATATATGGCCCCTATAGAGTTAAGCCACACTTGAATTATGGCCCTTACATTACGCGTGAGACTTGATAACCATACATGAAGTTAAGAAAAGAAAATTACTCGACAAACTTTATTTTTACGGTTTTTTCATACAAGTTGTGTGGAAACAACTCCCAAATTAACTTTGTCATCTGATAATTCCACTGAATGGAAATTCATGTTCTTTGGTTATTTTTCTTTAGTTGTTAATATAAAACCTATATTTATGCTTAATTTTAAGGTTCTAGGTGTATGCGAGAAGTGGGTACCCAAAATTATCGAAAAATAAAGGTTTTATTTAGATACCCAAAAGTTAATTTCCACTTTCTCATTTTCAATTTAGAATGAAACTCCTGCGTAACCAAAGTGTCAGTGATTCGCGGAATCAAATAAAAGAGGAAAAGTGAAACAAATGGCACTATGATAGTACACAATGTACAGCAAATAAATCCAAATAAAACCTCGCAACAGCTTACACCGGCAATACGTCACAAAAAAGTTAGCGGCAAACGAAAAAACCGCCGCAAGAGAAACTGTTTTCGACCCCTGACTATCCATCAAAGGTTTCAAAACTAGTCCAGATGACGGTGTAAAACAGTGGATTACCCATAGGCTTGTATGTTTTCACCATGAAATTGTAAACTAAAAACAACCTGCTTGATGAATACATAAGCAAGCTGTGTAGAAACATTAATGTTATTAGTGTTATGAATAAAATTATGTAACAACCATCACCATTTTCGATTTTTCGATAAGTAGTTTAAACTCCCCTAAGCATGTTTGATACTTTGAATAGGTAAATGTAAACTGTTCTGTGGCGACACCGAAATGGTCCCAAAGAAAATCAGCATCTTGTTGTATGACCAGCACTATCCTAGCCATACTTGGGACCGATTCGTGCATGGCAAGTGACATGAAGTTGTATTTAGTTTTAGTCATGTTTTTCTTTGTATCTTTTACCATGAATAAACAATTTTTTTCTTTCAAAATAACAATCTCTGCGTTGTTCAGATCTTCAGTACTGCCTCCCAATACCCTGTGGCCCGGAGGCCTGATATCAAAATGTAGTTACCATTGTCCGGGAGTTGATAAAATATGAGCAGCGACGTTGACAAATCGTTAGAGGCACAATGAGCAAGAAATGTCGACATTCACAAGTCACTGCGAGATAAAGTTTGTTTTATGCGGACTGGCTCGAGATTAATTTGTTTTAAAAGCCTTTCTCTGCATCGGGTTTTGCTAATGAGGATTGTAACGTTTGTTAATAAAGTTTGTAGAAGTGCTAAACAGCGTGTTTGCAATAGTTGGTATATTTTGTTAATATGTAATTTATACTACCTTTTTTTGGCTAATATTTAATATTATTTATCCGACAAGGTCCATAATAATTATAAATCCTAATTACTCCTAACACCCATTATATTTTATCACCTTTTGTAAACAAAATATTTGAAATTATTGCTATTTTCGTCTATCACACAAGACTTCATAGCATTTATCTAGTTCAACCATCAACCATTGACCCATGGAAGTCTCGCACAGTCCATTTCACGAGATCATTTTTGCCACATACTTGCAAGATGTGGAATGAGCTACCCTCTGAGGTGTTTCCGTTGAGCTACAACATGGGGCACTTCAAACGTCGGGTAAATAGAGTCTTAAAAGGGAGGCAACGCATCGGCAACGCCCCTGGTGTTGCAGGTGTCTATAGGCGACGGTAACTGCTTACCATCAGGCGGGCTGTCAGCTTGTTTGTCTGTCCGTGTTATAAAAAAAAAATGACTAATGCAATAGTCGAAAAGTTTAACATGACCAATGTTCAATCTAAAATTTAAGTTTCATTGCAAACTTGTCACCAAAATCCCTCAATAAGAAGTAGTATCGGGTGGGCAAGGAACCTCTACATAAATCACCACTACGATATATTAGCAAAGTTTCCATTTTCCATCGACCCGTAGCAGCTGCTGTTGACTGCACTCTAGACTTTCCTCCTAACTGTTATTGGACGGAAAACGGGGAAAGGAAATAGTAAGACATAAGGAAAAACGTTGGGTTGTGTTGTAGAACATTTCAAAACGTTTATATGGGTAATACCTTAACAAATGGTAGGTATTCTCAGTAGTTGTACCTAGTTTGATCATTTATAAACTACTACCCAAACTTATAATATGACAGAAGGTGCAATTTTACCTATTACTGAACTTGATATCTAGTTAAAATTATAGTAATTCTTCCTGGAATGGTTAGTGTACATTGTTTTTCTATTCTAAATTGCATATATTTATTCTAGTATTCTTTGAGATTACCTCTCCCTGACGTGTAAAGTTTGGAGTAAAAGATAAGGTGAATTGTCTTGGTGATTTGTGCCTAGTTATATTCTGTATGTATAATGGTGTTCAATAAATATTTATCTTATCTTTATTTCAAATTGGCTATAGGCAGGCCACGTCATTCGTAGAACTGACAACCGATTGGGACGAAAGTTTCTCGAGTGGCGACCACGAACCAGAAGACGCAGCGTAGGCCGGCCCCCCACTCGGTGGACCGACGATCTGGTTAAAACTGCGTGGAGCCGATGGATGCAGGAGGCAAGCAAGTTACCGTTAATAGCCTGTTCGTTTTGTCTAGACACCATTTACGTCAACTTTACTCCCTAAACTCCGCCAAGACCTATGCAAAAACCATCTCAAACTATCTCAGAGCGTGCGAAAACTATTCGCACTCTAACTAGGCCATAACCAAAATTTATCGGCCTCCCTAAAGCCGATCACAATAATTACTTCCCACATTAATCATACTGAATCGACGCGAATGACGTTGTAATGATACATTGCTGGTAAAGCCCCTTTTACGTGTGTAAAGTTACGAAGTAATGGGGAATATACACGAAATTACTAAGATCATTTTGGAAGTGACTGCAAAAAATTAC
Source organism: Ennomos quercinarius (assembly GCA_910589525.2). NCBI lineage: Eukaryota > Metazoa > Arthropoda > Insecta > Lepidoptera > Geometridae > Ennomos > Ennomos quercinarius. The sequence continues at coordinate 2,486,300 of OU342496.1, forward strand.
TTATACCGCAGCTCAGCCTGAAAACGAGGGTGGTTTAATCGGAAAATAAAGACATTGTAGAGTTACGTCATCGGTCCAATAAGTTCCCACTGTTGGGACAAGAGCCTTCTTTCACTTGGAGAGAGTGGCTATAATCCAACACGCTGGACAAGTGCGGGCTCACCTAGAGCGGGCACTCGAAATTTGTGAATCTTGAATATGCCGGTTTTCTCGTGATGTAGGCTCTCTCCGCTTGGATCCACAGCTTGGATCCACTTGTAGATCCACGGACACTTTGTATGTCCTCTGAAATCCACACGTGGATCCATGGATACTTCTTTTTCACCGTTGTAAGAGCGATTATATGTTATAAAACAAACTATAAATGATTGAACCACTGACATTAGTAAGTACATAATATTATGTACTTGTCAATGGTTCAAATAATTTAATTTTTATCCTTGTTTCTAGCTATCTATAGATCATAAGGTGTCTTCAAGTCGAGAGTGAACAGGTATCTTCTAAGCAAGCATGCACCATCGTAGACTGCATCATCACTTTCCATCAGGTGAGACAGTGATCAAATGCTTTGCCTATCAACAATTAAAAAAAAGTTTACGCGTTTATTATACCTTTGCACAACATGGTCGTTATGCCCTCACCTTAAACATTGTATTATCCCATAGTTGTTTAGAGTTAACTTATTGAACGTTGATAGTGGAATGATTTAGCACCCCATCTGTCATAGTAATTTAGAGAACCGTGTGCCACTACTGTAGGTATGTTAGTGCAAACTGATATACGTATTAAAATTGGTAAGTGTTTGTTTTGTTATTATTACTTATACAGATAAATATACCCTATATATATAAAATATATATAAGTGCCCTGTGATTTTACTGGCAATTTAAGGTAAGTAGATAATTTAATGTGGAGGCCACATTGCTTGTAGAACTGACAACCGATGGGAAAGAAAGGTTCTCGAGTGGCGACCACGAACCGCAAGACGCAACGTAGGCCGCCCCCCACTCGGTGGACCGAAGATCTGGTGAAAGCCGCGGGGAGCCGATGGATGTGGACGACTTCAGGCTGTTGATGATGACTCAACTCAAAACTCAATTTTATTGCAAACTAGCAGCGCCCCGCGGTTCCACCCGCGTTCCTACAGGAACCGTTCCTGTTTTCGCGATAAAAAGTAGCCTATGTTTTAATCCAGGATCTAAGCTACCTCCATACCGAATTTCATCTAAATCCGTCCAGCTGTTACAGCGTGAAAGAGTAACAAACATACACACATACACACATACGCACAAACTTTCGCCTTTATAATATTAGTGTGATGTGATAGTGTGATGGGCTATTATTAGCTGTAGGTAAATATTTTACAAGTGAAAACAAATAAGGTATTTAAAAATATTCAAATTAAAATATTAAAATGAATACATTAATAACGCTTATTACTCAACCATCACGTTATACCTACATAGATCCTGGACCCTAATAGGATTCCCTGTATCTATTAGGGATCCAGGTACTACAAGGACCACGCAGTCCCACAACACCCAGAAACATAACAAGAAATGCTCATTATGTTTCTTGTGCACAAATACTGGTCCTGTCGCGGGAATCGAACCCACCGCCTCCGGGTCCGAGCCGACCTGCACAACCAACACACCACAGAGTCTGTCAAAGCAAATGCAGAATTAGTACTAGGTATTTATGTGACTAGGTAGATACTTATCTTTGTTTCCACTTCAAAAATCCACAACACGAAAGAGTTTTCGAATCTCGAATGCAAATAAACCTTTAGAAACGCTGGAAGTCCAATGAAACGTGCGTTAGTTTTGTAAACAGTGAAAAACAAGTAATCGAGTTCAAACAATAGGTACATTAAGGTATGTTGCCTAGTGAAGCGAGGAAATCCAAGCAGTTTCTAGTTTTTAGGGTTCCGTACTCAAAGTGTAAAACGGACCCATTACTGAGGCTCCGCTGTCTGTCTGACTGTCCGTCTGTCACCAGGCTGTATCTCATGAACCGTGATAGTAAGACAGTTGAAATTTTCAAAGATGATGTATTTCTGTTGCCGCTATAACAACAAATACTAAAAAACAGAATAAAATGAATATTTAAGGGGGCTCCCATACAACAAACGTGATTTTTTTGCTCGTTTACCAGAGTCATAGATGGCGTTGCTTTAAATAGTACTGCTACTCAACACTAAATGGCAGGGATGGTAAAATAAATATTTAAGGGTTTACCAGATGAGTCATAGATGGCACTGCTTTAAATAGTACTGCGACTCAACACTAGATGGCAGGGAACCCTCCATGCACGAGTCCAACTCGCACTTGACCAGTTTTCTTTTTTTTAAATCAATTAACAACCGTCGTGTTTAAAGTGGTTTTAAAACGTAAAAACATATACCTACCTTTTTTATTATACTTTATTATAAATACTAAGGCTGCAATAGGATTGTATGGCCCAAGACTTGTATCTAGGGCGATGACTAGACTACTGGAGAGCTATTACTGTCTGCCCCCACAAACGCCCCCATGTGGTGGCAGGTGGCCACACTTCGCAACACAAATGAAAATATAGGTAACTGGCCCTAATTTTCTTATCAAACCACGCTGATTATGCCAGCCGCTGCTATTGGCCGTCAACCTGTATACAAAGATGTTAGCGACTCTCAGTTTAATTTTTCTTGCCTTCACGTTTGCCGTCTCGCAATACGATGTCGCTATTAATCCAGGTATCTGTTTAAAATTTTAATTTATTTAAATTGATTGTGCATGATTAAGCTTTTATTGCAATATTATACTATCATGTATTGAAAAGTGGCTATAAATATTTAAGTGAGAATTTTTCAGACTTTATTAAGGGCTTGTGCAAGGCCAACGCGAATTCAAGTCAAAGCCACAGAATAGATGTATAGTACTAGGCCAAAGCGGGGATGAGCCAGGGGCCGAGCGGCAGGGGCGGTCTAAGTTAAACTGGTTCCAACGCGCAATTGTTTAGGTAATTTATTATTACACTGAATATAAAGGGTATTTTAAAAATCCGCTATACATAAGCCCTCCATTATGTTTGGTTCAACTACTACACAAAGTTTCATGATCTTATTTAAAGTATTTATTGAATAATCGCTGTTTATTTGTACGGTTTGGAGGTAACTTTGTAATTTTTTTTATCGAGAAAAGTTTATTAATTCGTGTTTTCACTATACATCTGCAGTAGCATTAGTCCTGAACTTTACTACATATTAATTTCAAAGTCATTGTTGCAATATTGTTGACAGGATACTGCTTCAAGCTAAGCCGTTTTAAGCAATTTGGCGTTGTATTGGCTCTTAAACTACGTTTCAGTTTCCAATATTCAGAGATGAATAAAGTCTAGCGTATTTTTGATTATTCCTTTGTGCAGATTGGGGTTTGCAGGTGCAAAGGTTGTTAGGAGTTTAGCCCATAGAAGTAACTAATGCATACGATTCAAACCATTTCTTTATTCTTTTTATCTCTAACTTTTTATTTGCAGTCATACCAACTTACATCCAAAGAGCGTTACACCAGAAGAATGAACACAGATCAATACCGAAAGCGAAGACGAAGACGTTTCATAACCAGACCTTGAAAGAAGTATACGACAAAATCAGGGAAATTACAAGAGCACTCAATGCAAATGCCAAGAAAAATGGGTACAAAGTTGACTATAAATTACGAATATTGAATCAAAATTTCAAATAACTTTACCTACACCCAAAACCATACAACATTATTGTAGGTACTGACATTGAAATTCGAATACAAAATATTAGTCATCTGTCCAAATATCAATCAATTTTGTATTATTTACTAAATTACCTATAACTTGAAGAACGTTAAATATTAGATTATTAGCACGGACTATTTACTAAATTACCTATAGCTTGAAGAACGTTAAATATTAGATTGTTACCACGGACAAACATTCGGTTTCTGGTACGTTTGTTAAAATTAAACTTATGTAAGCTTCAAAATACTGAACGCTTATTGGTTGCCTGCTGATCATCGGCTATCGTCAACTAATGAGCGTACTGTATTAGGTAAGTTAAGTTATTATAAGTTTGACAAACGTATAGGTACACGAGAAACCGGGGCGGGGTAAGTATTATTATTAAATAGTAAATGAAAATCCGAAATCTGAGTGCGCATGTTACAAAGATGAGGTTCTTCTATGGTTATATAGTAGACCGGATACCTACTAACTGTAAATCAGTTGATATATTATACTCCGGCAAGTACTTGAACATATCAATGCTGCACCGATCACACATTCAAATTGTTTCAAAAACACTCGTGCGGCTAACAGTCAGAGATTGTTTTCTCATGGTTTCCTGAAAGTCGGCAACCAGATTGCTGTTATAGCTGTCTGAAGGGAATGTATATTCTTGCATTGTATGTAGGTATATGTAACAAAATTAAAACATTTATTCTGGAAAAAAAAATCTTATCTTAGCTATTATTATCTAAATTAAGTTTCTGATCGACCCTAGCGTCTTCCAATCCCCGTAAAACCATATAAACATAGGTATGTATACCTAATCTAAACATCTAAATAATCTAAACATAATCTTTTAGCAATGTTTGAAGCAAGTAATATAAAAAAATAATTTATGTAATATTTATATATGCACGTTTCATACATTCGTGCATGAGTGTTACGAATTTTCAATATCAAGAAAGCTTAGCAAACATCACCTTAGATATATGCACAAACATCTTTTGCACAAGATACCTGCTCCACAATTGTATTCTCGCACAAGTATAAGATAAACATGATTTCAACATAACGCAAAATCATTTTCCCCTACCATGAGTTTTATATTTCGAGACTGTTATTAATGCTTATAAACTTAATTTAATTTAAATTAGGTATTTAATATATTATTATTTTTATCACTAATAGTAATTATTTCATTTATTTGACAGCCTCCATGGTGTGGTGATTGAGCAAGGTGCATTATAATAACCCGGAGGCAGCGGGTTCGATTCCGATTTGTGAACAGAAAAAAAGCGCAAAAACTTGTTCTGTGCGTGGGTGTTTTAGGACCTCGTAGTTCCTGGGTCCTTAGGTACACGGAATCTTAGTTAGGGTCCAGGATCTATGTATATGATCGTTCAGCGAATTACTTACTTAACATTTACACAAACTTGAAGGCATTGAAAACTACTATATATTGACATGGTAAGAAATGAAAGGGAACTTTAATATCAAGTTTGTGAAATAAAAATAAAGAGGCCGGTGTGATAGCTTTACCTATTGAACTTATAGCCTGGTTGGTCTACGACTCTATTTAATTAGGTACCTTTTGTATTAGAAATAGGGTCCACTTTCCACTGTTGCTATTCTAAGAACGACAACTGTTATGACTATAATAATTATATCATATCATAGTAAGGCTTGAGGTGAGCTATGTTATTTCAAAGTACCTAAATCAACATACGACGTTCATGTTAGGAGTCGGCCTTGTTTATACAAAAACAAAACACTGTTGTTAAATTACGTTTTACGTTATTGTATTTGCGTTAAAATGTTTGGTTTGCAGTGAAATATTATTCTATTTTTCTTATCAGTAATATAATCAAAAAATCAAATCAAATCAAATTATGTTATAATATAGTAGGTAGGTACTCTAGATAGAGTAGAATTCTTTATGAAACGGAATGAAGTTTAGTTTTATATATTAGTTTATATTGGTTTGAAAGTGAGAGCCCTCGCTAATGCAGTCCCTTTCAGTGTAAAATAAGATTGTAATGAAGCCAAGTAGATTTCAGAATTGTATTTTTCGAGTTCGTATTTTACTCTATCTACACATTTATTACTACATCTACTTACAATAATAATAGATATTGGTTTGAATCTTAGAGAATTTTGTTTCTGTTTTGTCGTCTGAAAGGCAATTTAGTTTAGGCCCGATTTCACCAACGTTTATTCCATGTATACGGCTATTCCTTACTCCTGCATACAGCTAATTGACAAATGAAATTACACAAAAAATACGCCATTTTGATTGTATCCAAGGAATAAGTCTTATTCCTTCACAAAATTGGTGGTATTATAAGGGCTATATTCGCGTAACTCGGTTGTTCTCGGAAAGTTATACCTGGATTAAAATTTATTCTAGTTTGGTGAAATCGGGCCTTAATACTACAAAATATTGCGTACTATAGTGCTTTTTTCTATATTATAGCTTTTTTTTACCTATATGAATGCGTGACGTACTAGTCGTTTGCCTAATGTTAAGCGTCATGGCTGGCCATAACAGTTTGCAGTATCACTCGGAACTCTAAATTAATATTTTGCGTGACACTGCACTGCGCACGTCATCCTGAGACTTCACATAGTATAGTAATAAGATTACTAGACTGTGTGATCAGGTCATAAAGTCTCATTTGCCCAGTAATTTCACTAGCTGCAATGCCTTTCAAACCGGAACACAGTATTGTGTGGGACATGTCACGCAGCGCCATCTAGCCCCAAACTAAGCATAGCTTGTACTATGGGAACCAGACAACTGATACAATACTTAGATACTTTTTTGTTCGTAAATACATACATAGAATACAATATAACACCCAGACACAGAACAAACATCGATTGATTGCATACTACTGCTTGGCGGCAGAATAACTGTGGCAAAGCGGTGGTACCTATACCTAGACGAACTATGCAGAAAAGTCTAACCACCTAGTAAAAGTACCACCTATTTATTTGATCATCAAATCTGATAGCATTAGATCTGCCTTAATTTACAGATTACGGATAAATTTTTAGTCGAAAATATGATAAGATGTTACTGAGTTATGTATGAGCTGTACCTACTACCTGCCAAATATACGAGCATACACGCCTGATGGCTTTTAATTTATGTGCTGTGTGACGTAATAATTGCAGATACGGCAAGTAAAACACACACAATAAATAAAATTGACTGAATTGTAAATAAGCTCCTATTATCACAGTCTCGTTAAAACCTAGGTACTTGGCACCGCCCAGCCCTTCTACATGATTAATGACTCGTGTATCTTCAACTTTATATTTAGTAACAGCCCTTTATTAATATTATTAAGAATTTTTAGACTTGACCTACTATTACCCATTTTCTCAGAAGCCTTCCATAATCTGCTTCTAAACATAGCGATATATACAACGTAAGCAGCTCTCGTATTTCATATCGTTTAAACTAGTTTTATTGGTTGATTCGAGGAAATTCGACGAAACTCAACGAGTTCGACGAAAGCCGTTGCCCGCAAGCCGTGGCTCTATCTCGCTCGATATATTTTCTATAGATCCTTTCTGTCCATTCGCCAGGAGCGTTAGATTTGGGTAGGGTTATCACAAAACTTTGAAATCTTTTAATTTATACTTCCAATTAAAATGTGTTCTGACAAACTCGCTTGAGATTCCCCAATCCAGGACTTTGTTAAACCCATAAATGAAAAATAGTAATTGTTTGCTTCTACAAAAAAAAAACCATTCAACTTGGTTTTCCATGAGGGATCCTTTGTTCAGCACTAGACACTTACTGGCTGACGATGATGACAAAAAAACGCCATTTGAAAATTCTAGATTAATTTAAAACCATGAAACACTATGTTTACATTTTTGAAACCGTGGCATCCCTACGTAAAACCAAGCTATTTGTGAAAGACTTAGCTAGCATATTAGAGTTAGCATTATATTATTATAAGCTACCTATAAATAAGCTATTTGATAGATTGCGTGATTTGTAGATAATATATGAGATTACCTAGCGGTGAAATCACTGATTTTTGTACTGCAATTCGTATTAACAAAACGACAGTCCTGGATTGGACACCAGACCACGAGGCCACCCACCAAAGCACTGGGTGGACGATATGAAGATACGCAGGTCCAGGTCATGACTGGATGGTCAAAGCATAAGACTGGAAATGGGAGACGTCTATGTACAGAAATATACCTAAAATGAAAGGCTAAAAAAGGATAGAAGAATTTCAAGAAAAACATAAATAATTAACTAGACGATACAAATAATCACGTTTCGTCTTATTTGACCATTTTTACAACGACTGTGACTTTGAGAGAACGATCATCCAAGAGCGATTCTTTGAGTGGATATTTGGTTTTATGGTCATATCCTTTCCTGCTCATTAGAAATAAAAAGAAAATTGCTATACAAGGTGTATCTTAATAATATGTATCAAACCAAAGAAGGGGCTTTTCTGGACGTCAAGATGAATAACTTTTGTTCTACGATTTGGAATTTCGTGATATTGTTAATAATAATAATAATAATAATATTGTTTATTCCAAGTAACATAGACTCATATTAAATTACATATTCATTAAAAGGGACAGTCACATTAATTGATTATTTAACTATACATTACATTTCAAATAAAAATACAAATTGAACATAAATAAAATAAAAATAATGTCAACTTCATAATCATAACATAGAAGGTTATATAGTATGGTAATAGGTACATTACAACCAGGTTTGAGCGTTAAAGTCATTGATCTAAAGGATTAATGTCAGTTACTTGGTCTACGTAAGCGGTAAAACTATGTAACTAACATACGGCAATAAGCCATGTTTGACTCTGGAGTGTAAATGGGTGAACGGTGGAATGTATACGTATAGCTATGAAATTTGCTTCGTAGTGAATGCACTTTAAGCCGTTGGACCTGGGTTGCAAGACAACAACCGTTAAGCCGTATTGGAAGCCTTCGTAGGCATATAAACCTTGACAACGGGATTGGCCACTTGCTTTTGTACCTAATTAAATTGCATTTATTTCCACCAGGAATGCATGGTTTTTCAATAATCAGATAAAAGCTATTCTTTGGTTAATAAAACAATATGCAAATTGAAAATACTGTTTTTTGTTTTAATCTGTTTACAATCAGCGCAGAGCCGCCGCCGTGGCCGCGCATACTCCATGAAGATAGGCATCTTTATTGCCTGAACACCGGTCGAGTTTTGTTCGACTAAAATTACGTGAGTGCTAGCCGGTTACTAGTTCGGTTTACAATTCCTTAGTCAGATCTTATAACCTTTATTTAGCTATTGAAAAATCAGCCCATAGCAACATAAATATTATAAAACGTAGGCATAATAACTAAATGTATTAGATAATACATTAATGAATTGTCCAGAATCCTAGCTCCACAGCCTTAACGCTATTTAATATTCAATTCAAACTGAATCCTACCAACCTTCGGCTCCAATATCGCCTGGGGCGTCTAAAATAATGGCTCGCCACTACAATAACACACAGAAATTCAACGGACCTGCGATATATACGGACCCTGGCGTTGACAAGTTTACGAGCCCTGCTCTACTCCCTAGAAACAGGGTTGGAGCTAGGACGGGTCCAGCTTTACTGAGAAATCAACCCTGGTTAAGTAAATACCCACATAAACACTCATTCATAATACTAATTATAATTATGCTCAGCTTAGTTTGAGCTTCTTTATTCAAGAGCTTTGCAGAAAAAATTAACAAGCTCCCTGATTTTTACGGATTCAATACTATTTCTTATACAGTAATATAAAATATCAAAGAAAAGTTGTTTTTTTGTTTGTTCGTATGGCTTTCAAGCCAAAACACCTGAACCGATTTGAATAAAACTTTGGTCAGATATTATTTATAGGATACTTTTATCCTAGAAAGTTGAGTTTCCGTGGGAAAATGGTAAGTAATGTCTAAAAAAAAGTTGCTGTTGAAACTGACGGCAAATAATATTTTTTTGCCAGCCCCAAAATTTGCCAAGACTTGTCAAGCTACAAATTCAAACGTATTTAGGATGTTTAGCTTGGCTTGCAAAGAGCAAGTCCAACCGTCTGTAGAGGTTTGAAGTTTGCAGTAAGTGGCAAACGTGTGAACCCGGCATTCTACTTTACGCAAATTTTGTCACCCAATAGCCAGGGGATGACTTGGCTCCTCATTCCAATACATTTTTTTTCTTCCGTTCTTGGCTTATTTTTTTCTTCCTCTCTTTTCTCGTTTCCTTGCCTTGAGTCCATCCCTGTATTCAGCTTCCTTTCGTGTCAAAAACAAACCGAGGTTAGTTGTAGGACGTTTACTTTATTTTATTGTTTTGAACATTGTGCACAACGTGCGCCTTTTGTCATACTTGCACGCAATACTTTGGTGTAGTCTTATTAATATTTTTCTTGTCTCGCTTTTTTATGCCGCTGACCAAATTTTTCAACCCAACGTAAAATATGAACGGGACTGCCTCTGGAGATTTGGATTAAAATTATTCTGCTTGAATAAAAAATATGAATACAGAGACGAGGTCTTTTACCTTTTCGCTTTTGTTATAAAAAGTAGTCCACGAATTTGTCAATGTAAATTAAAAAAATTATAGGTACATATTGAAATCTAGGTAGGTATAGGTAGGTACCACTGCTTTGTCAAATATCCTGCCGCCAAGCAGTAATAGGGGATTTTCTGACAGCTGGATGGAACGTAGTTCTACAGTCAAAGATAGATGGCGCTGACGAGACATGGTTGGCACAGTATTGTTTTTTTCTCTTATTTGTGGCATAATTCTTCAGAACCACAGACATGTTAGTGATAATTGTTCACGTTATGTCTCGTCAACGTCATCTAACGGATTTTTATGATCTAATTTTTTTTTTATTTGGCTGTCAGAAAACCTATTATGCGAGCACTACTGATGATTAGGTACCAGTTTAAAAGGCACTGTAGAAACTAGACTGTGTCTGTGACTGTGTGACTGTGATGTCTTGGGATGAAATGCACAGTGCAGTGTATTGTTTTTATTTGTTATGCTAAACTTTATTTATATATATCCGAGTGACACTGCAACTGTTATGGGTGACCGTGACGGTCAACATCAGCGGAATGACTAGCTGTCAAGACATTCGCCAACACTAAAAACTTAGTTATTAAGTCATCATCATCATCAACAACAGTATGAATACGTCTACTGCTGAACATACGTGTCCTGCATCCATCGGCTCCCCGCGGCTTTCACCAGATCGTCGTCCACCTAGTGGGGACGCTGCGACTTCCGGTTTGTGGTCGCCACTCGAGAACCTTTCTTCCCCATCGCTCGTCAGTTCTACGAGCGATTTTGCCTGCCCATTGCCATTTTATCTTGCTGATTCTAAGAGCTATATCGGTCACTTTAGTTCTCCTGCAGATCTCCTCATTCCGGATCTTATCTCGCAGGGAAACACCAAGCATAGCTGTTTCCATAGCTCGCTGGGCGACTTTGAGCTTACTAATGAGGCCAACAGTAAGAGACCATGTCTCAGTTCTATAAGTCATCACTGGCAACACACATTGATTGAAAACCTTCGTTTTCAGGCTCTGCAGTATTTTGGACGAAAATATAGGTCGAAGCTTCCCGAACGCTGCCAAACCGAGTTGGATTCTTCATGCGACCTCTTTGTCGAAGTTGGACCTACCTAATTGGATAGACGGTTGTCGGTTATTAAGTAATTCATTTATTAATTTATATCGATGATGTCGGCCATCGCAACAAATACATTTTGCAAAGTATTTGTTGCAGTTGATTGCCCTTACTCGTGGGAAAAATAGGGAATAGAGGGAATTAGGGACGTTTATCATGACTTTGATTTTTTGATAATAATTATGGACCTTGATTTTCTCAGTAAGCGGTAGCAATGTGTACACATACGCGGTAGTTGTGGTAAGTAACCCTGCGAGTGTAGAGGGGATAGAAGACAGGAATAACCCTAGCTCTCAGGGAGAGTTGTGTCGCCGCACAGTGGGCGATACGAGGTCAATTTTAGACAAAAATTCAAACATGTTATTTGTCAAAAATACTAATGTATAAGTAAGTTTTGAGAACCTCTGTGGTGTGGTGGTTGAGCAGGTCGGCTCCCGTGAGAGGACAAGTATTTGTGCACAAGAAAAGCTCAAATAGGTACTTGTCCTGTGTCTGGGTGTTGTGGGACCATGGTCTTCGTAGTTCCTGGGTCCCTATATACAGGGAGTCCTTGTTGGGGTCCAGGATTTATGTGATCGTTGGCTTTATACAAAAAAAGCAGTTACGGTATTAAAAAGCGTAATGAAGGGACATAGTATTAAAAAAGAATTCAAAATTTGTTTTAGATAAGCTCAAATGATACAACCGTTTCCCGTGGGAGCTCTTTATTGATAGTGGGTATTTTATTTAGTATGATTTTTTCGGTAGCATTAGCAATCTGAATGAAAAAATTTCATCCAAAACATTTTACTCGTTTGGATTTGAAAGTCACGAACAGACAACGTTTCTCTTTATTTAAATAACCAGGGATTTAAACATAAATATAAACATAAACATAACTTTTATTCACAATAATATACAATTACAATTACATGTCACAGGTCACAAAACCAAGCTATAGCTTGTAAATAGTGCGCTATTTTAATGACGTGCTTAGCCTACACTAAGAAATGAATCTTGTGACGTAGGTTTAGGCATACCCTTCGTTATGGCATTTAGCAGTAGCTGACAGTCATCACTCAAGCACAAAGGCAACGGTGAGAGAAAAAAACTTTTTGAATTAATAGAGCATAAGTTCTTTTTGTGTTGAAATTTAAACTTAAAGGCCAGATCCCGCGCACTGACCTGGACCACAAGTACCCAACACCCAACCAAGTACCCACTTGAATTATTTTTAGAATGTTATTTTTATTAAATTAGTTGTCCAATGTCACATCCCACAGTGCAGGTAAGATTGATGGCTCTACTAAGCGTCTGGGAACCACCTGCTAAGTTCACCGGTGAAATTGCAACTTCAGGCACTTGCTACTTGTACTACATCCCCTCTGTGTCTGAACACGTACTTTGTTTTCACTTTGGTTGTAATAGGTGTAAGAGGAAATAAGTGTAGGTACCGAGACTACCGAGTGAATTTGTTAATGTAATTCCTATTTTTTTACCGAAATGATGTTGGGTGAATTTGATTTTTCTGGTAGGGAACACTGACTGTCACGTGATTGGACGGGTGAGTCAGGTGCCTGGGGAAAAATAAAGACCATTCAGGAGTTTTGGCGGGAACGCGGAAAAATTCACGTCGTTGCATTGTATTCAAAACTTGTCCTTTTCCTAGTGTTAATGTTTAAAATTGGTGGCGTTTTACGTATTAAGTATTGCAAGCTGCTGAATTACGAGCATGAGTGTGGGCAAGTGGTATAATGTGGTGAAACGTGGTTTTTTGTGTTGCTTCCAAAATTCTCTATGAGCTTCTAGTAAAGTTGCCACCACTAAGTGGCGAAGGAAAGAAACAAACATATAGTAATTAGCTACGCTTGCGAAATGTCACCGTACCGTCGTATTTTGTCGACTCGAGTCAACTGTTTTTTCTATACAAATCTGTCAGACTCATTCACATGAAAGTGTTCACTTCATATAAAAAGTGTCCAAAAAGTGGTACGCTTGACAGATATGACGTTCTCTCTTTGCTTTTAGTCTATACTCGAAGAAATAGCCGATACAGTTTGACAGCTCCTAAAATTGTTCTTATCCCTCTATCTCTATGACATACCTACTGCAACGCGTTTGGGTACAGTGCGACCTGAAGAGTCAAACTTTAGTAACCAAAGACTAATACTTACTACTTCTTTGGTTTAGGTAGTGAAAACCTCTGTATATTATTAGGTTTTGAAGTGCTCCTTATTTATTTATTTATTCCTGGTCTATTATTAAGATAGGTACCTTATAAAAGTTAAGAGCGAATGTGGCTCAGCTATAGCCCGTGCGACTGTCATACAACGCACCATGGTTCGAACCCCGCTCGGCCTGCGCCAATGACTTTTCAATTTACGTGCGGAATTTACACTCGTTCTTACAATGGTGAAGGGAAACGTCGTGAGGATATCAAGAATGACAATATTCCAGCCGCTCAAGGTGGCGCTCTGTGGGAGAGGCCTATGTTCAGCAGTGGACGTCTTCAGGCTGTTGATGATGATGATGATCAATATTCGAGCACATGTCATCCAGCGTGGTGGGTTATGATCTACACACTCTCCAAGTACGCGTAGATGAGGCCCACTTCCCAGTGGGAACGTATTAGGCTGATCACGAAGGAAATAAAGGTTGTGTTATTAAAAATCGATAGGTAGTTACTTTATACAAGTATTTGATCCATTAACGTTACAGATGGTGGCCAATGTATCGCCGATCGCGTGCCTAAACGGCGATCGCATGGAAGATGGATCATGATGAATGCGCAACGATCGCTTGCCGTTTCCTTATTTATTATTTTATGTAATTTCTTCGCATTTTATATGGATAATATTTCTGGTTTGATCTTGACCGACATAGCTCTTAGAATTAGAAAGTTAAAATGGCGATGGGCAGGTCACATCGCTCGTAGAACTGACAACCGATGGGAAAAAAAGGTTCTCCAGTGGCAACTACGAACCGGAAGACGCAGTGTAGGCCGGTCCTCCACATATGTGGATCGACGATCTGGTGAAAACCGCGGGAGCCGATGGATGCAGGAGGCGAGCAGCCGTTTAAGGTTGGCGCTCTGTGGGGGAGGTCTATGTTCAGCAGTGGTCATCTTCAGGCTGTTGATGATGAATCTTACTTTAATGTATATTAGCTATCTAGTCATCATCAGCCTAAAGCTTTAGTCTCGCGACACAACGCCGCCAGCGTCACGTATACTATTCACCACTGACGCATACTGCGACGGAACAAGAGACTATTCTAGACGTTTTTCATACTATTATGCGTCCGACACCGCATGTCGCATACCGCAGCGTTTACGTTCCTATACTGCTACGCCGCGCCGTGGGTTATTATGACCTATGTATATTCTCGATGTCACTCACATGGAGCAGAAATCTATACTAATAAAACTGTAACAGGTCCAATTCTGTACATTGAAGATATTTAGCAAATTTTTTGGAGGGCTCTCTATTATCGGTGCTAAAGCCAACACTAAAGTTTTTTTTTTTCATTTTTGTTTGACTCTCTGTATCTTAGCTGAGCATCACGTCGAAAGTACCGAATGGATTCAAATAAAACTTGGCAGGATTTGAGTTCATTTTACTAGGTAGGCTATAGGATACTATTAATCCCGAAACTCAGCACGGTTCCCTCAGGAGAGAGGATGAAATTGAAAATATGTACTTAGCTGTAATTCATTAACGCGTGATCCGATATCATTCATTCTTTTTTTTGATATAAAGGGGGTACTTTAAATATTGTCTTGTAAATATTTCAAGGTTATCGGTTTTGTGGTTCAGAAAATACAGACATCCAACCTTCAGTATTAGGTCCAAAGCCCCTCCTATTCTGTACTATGGGAAACAAAGCGCCGGCGGGTACGGTAGTAGTAATCTATGTCGAATACAACTCTATAAATATTATTCTATTATTTGAGTGTTTATCTAAAGTAAATTTCAGTCCTATTATCTCAATAAAGGTTCTAGACGGATTTGCAGTATCGTTTCATCGTCTTAGGATTCACCAACTGCGAGCTAAGCATTAGGATGTGTCTCGGAGCGGAGCGATATTACTGCATTACCCGAGGCATATTCATGAGGGACCGCATTGCAAACAACGCATGCAGTGCCGCTTCTATACACCCAGGGGTACAGATCTACTTGTGAGGACTATTAGATGCGGCTTTAAATAAAAATTGAAATAAAGCAATAGGTAGATTAGTACCCAGAGAAAATTCAACGCACGCATTGCCCCTTTTACACCAGCTGGGTTAGCATGGACGGTGGACAAAATCCTTTATGATCAGACTAGCTATAAAGCAAAAAGACTACGAGGGCAGATTGACTAAAAAGCATAAAGTTTAAAATGTAGAATGATTAAAAAAAATCTAATGAAACAATTGGTAGATCAGACAATTGGGCTTTGTAGAGGAAGGAAGGTGAGATCTAATGATGTCGATGGATTTTACCTTCAGTTTCAAGGACGAGCAGGCATTACTCGTAATGCTCTGCAACATTTTTAACAGGATTTTATGGAGTTTAGTAGAGTTTCAGTGGGGAGCCGATGGATGCAGGAGGCGAGCAGCCTCTCAAAGTGGCACTGTCTGGGTGAGGCCTATGTTCAGCAGTGGACGTCTTCAAGCTGTTGATGATGATGATGATGATGAGTAGAGTTTCATAGGGTTTAACAGATTGTGACAGGGTATAATAAGGTTTATTACGGTTTAACAGCGTTTCATAGAGTTATAATATCATAGAAACTAACGTGAGTAGTATTCATAACTAAACAACTAGCAACCGGCTAACACTCACGTAATTTAGTCGAACGAACTCGACCGGTGTTCAGGCAATAACGATCATAGAGTCATAGAGTTCACCAGAAAGTGTAATACTGTTAACAGCGAAGGAAATATTATGAGGAAACCAGCATGCTGAACGATCGCATTGAGAAGGGGTGTCATCCACCATGTAAACTTGGCCAGGTAGCGTGGTTGATTATGGCCTACACTACGTACGATACACGCCTTCCTTCACTGGGAGTGCCCTTAGAGGGAAGTCTTGTGTCACAGCAGTAGGCGAACGTATTACCCTGTTAATGATTACGGTGTAATAGGCTTTAACCGAGTTTAAATGGTAAAGGTATAACAGAGTTTAATTGGGGTCAATAGGGTTTAATGGAGTTTAACTGGCTTTAATAAGGTTTTACAGAGTTTAATTGGGTTTATTGACCACATTTTGTTGACCGTCTGTCTTTATATAAGTCCCTTTTTCCTCAGATCCACGGGCATCAGCTAGTCACATATAAAAACCATTCGTCTCAAGAGTGAAATACCCAGCCTTACCAAAATAGAGATTCCAAATATTCAGAGGTAACGTTATGTAGTGATAAATAAGAGGTCTGACGTTGAGTGATAGGGGCGCGTGTGCGAGGGGTTCCGAGACCCCGCTCAGATTCAGAATCCCCTTAAAATGTCGTTTAGGTACTAATAAATTGTAATGGTCGATGCTCCTTTCGCAATTAATTTTTAGGATACGTATATAGAATAGAATAACTTTTACTCAGCTTCCACAATGTTTTATTTACACATGATAAAAACAAAAAATACCTCAAGCCAACGCATTTACTTATTATTTCTTATCCAACTGTAAAATAAGGAAGTTACCATGCTTTCTTTGTTTATTCATTTTTAGCCATAAGATAAATATTTTACCTATTAGCGGTTTTTGAACATTATAATTTGTACATAGCTACCCAGCAAGCTGCAACTACAGCAGTTTGTGTTTGTGCTTATGTAGTCCACTTTGAGCGGCTGCTTGCCTCCTGCATCCATTGGCTCCCCGTGGTTTTGACTAGATCGTCGGTCCACCTAGTGGGGCGCCGGCCTACGCTGCGTTTCCCTTTCTCTTGGCTAAAGAAGGTCAATATGTACTTAAATTACAACTTTGAAAGATTTTCATAAAGTTATCATCATCATCATCATCATCAGCCTGAAGACGTCCACTGCTGAACATAGGCCTCCCCCAAAAAGCGCCACCTTTAACGGCTGCTTGCCCCCTGCATCCATCGGCTCCCCGCAGTTCTGACCAGGTCGTCGGTCTACCTAGTGGGGCGCTGGCCTACGCTGCGTTTCCCTTTCTCTTGGCTAAAGAAGGTCAATATGTGCTTAAATTACAACTTTGAAAGATTTTCATAAAGTTATCATCATCATCATCATCATCAGCCTGAAGACGTCCACTGCTGAACATAGGCCTCCCCCAAAAAGCGCCACCTTGAACGGCTGCTTGCCCCCTGCATCCACCGGCTCCCCGCAGTTCTGACCAGGTCGTCGGTCCACCTAGTGGGGGGCCCGCCTACGCTGCGTCTTCCTGTTCGCGGTCGCCACTCGAGAACCTTTCTTCCCCATCGGTTGTCAGTTCTACGAGCGATGTGGCCCGCCCACTGCCACTTCAACTTGCTGATTATCAAAGCTATATTGGTGACTTTAGTTCTCTTGCGGATCTCCTCATTTCGGATCTTATCTTGCAAGGAAACCCCGAGCATAGCTCTCTCCATAGCTCGCTGCGTGACTTTGAGCTTACTCATAAGGCCAATAGTAGGAGACCGCGTCTCAGTTCCATAAGTCATCACTGGCAACACACACTGGTTGAAAACTTTCGTTTTCAGGCTTTGCGGTATTTTAGACGAAAAGATGGGACGAAGCTTCCCGAACGCTGCCCACCCGAGTTGGATTCTTCGTGCGACCTCTTTGTCGAAGTTGGATCTACCTAACTGGATAATCTGCCCTAGGTAGACATATTTGTCTACAACTTCGAGAGTATCGTTCCCAACAATTACCGGTATAGGTAGAACATGGGCATTAGACATGATTTTTGTCTTATCCATATTCATCTTAAGACCAACCTGTGTTTCATAAAGTAGTAACGTTTAATTATATCAACATTCAAACAAACATTCAAACAACGAGCAGCTGATGTATTTAGTTTATACTGTCAGACAACGAACTGTCTTCTATATTATTAGACGTCTGACCCTGTATTTATGCTATCTCTGCAAATTATACCTAGATATTCACGCGTACGCGACTATTCTAGCTCAACGCCTTAGAGATATGCAGAACAATATTTTTACAAACCGTTGCTATGATGTTTACTACAGGCGTGCAAATATGTACAAATTTAATTATTTACGTACAGTACATTATCTTTGTGCAAGCATTTTTGTTTAGCTTGTTTTATTCCGGGTATTGCCCGTGATCCACCTGCTCAGTTCACTTGGGTGGACCACGGCATTTTTTTTTGTGGGCTACCTCAAAATTTGTGGGTGTACCACGGGTGATTATTCTTTTCCCCTGGTCCACTGTAGTTTACCTGGCTGTCCTATTAACATCTAGTAAGATATGCTTGGGGAAGAAAGGTTCTCGAGTGGCGACCACGAACCGGAAGACGCAGCGTAGGCCGGCCCCCCACTCGGTGGACCGACGACCTGGTGAAAGCCGCGGGGAGCCGATGGATGCAGGAGGCGAGCAGCCGCTCAAGGTGAACTCCACTCCTGAACCACTGCTGAACATAGGCCTCTGGGGGAGGCCTATGTTCAGCAGTGGACGTCTTCAGGCTGTTAATGATGAAGATATGCTTGGTGATCGCAGAAGATTTTAATGTACCGAGGAGAATGCTGCTGCCCATTCACTGAACCGGTCCCAACGAAAGACCAGCGCTGGTCTCATGACCAGCATTAAGCTGAGTTGGGACCAATTTGTGGCAAATAGCAATTTACTGCTGTTTAATTTGCTGTTAATCGTATTTGTACTATTTATTGTTTTATTGTCACAAATAAATTATTTTTCTTTCTTTCTTTTCTTTTGTATATTCCCGGTTCTTACGGCACACGGGAAGAGACGGGGTGGTCCTATTCGCAAACCGGCATCACACGGCCAATACCAGCAGTATTGCAGCCGCCAGTGGTAGGTACATACTTAGTACAAAATAAAACGTCCTAGATGAACTCTTGTAGAAAAGTCCTGGACGAATCATTCGTCCAAGAGAAAAGTCCTCTATACTACTTCAATTAAAAACAAAAGCCTATATAGTCTGATAATTAATATTACTATGTCCAGTTACACCATTAAATCTATCAACTTCCTTTACATAGGAGTTTAGTGAGGGTTTACCTAAAGCTATAACAGCGCACGTGTAATTAAATATCCATCTGTTCAAAAAAGGTAAAGTAAAAACTATCATCTCGCAATTACGAAGATGGAAAACACTTAGATTTCATTTGAAGGGCTGCTTTTTTCTGGCGTAATTTAACACGACTCAAGTTAAGTGAGCACTCAGCTGGTGAGACTCGGGTCTTCGTGGTTTTCTTGGAGATTCGTGTTGATGTTATTCTGTTAGGTACTGACGATAAAATAGTGAAACACACTGTTATAAAAATCACTCAAGCTATGAATCTGAAATTTTATAGTCTCTAGTAACCATGGAACAAGTAAGCCAGGAATGCCAATACACCAAGGAAACAGCGTAGATCAGAAATATGCCAAAAACCGATAGAAAACTGGATGGCGCTGCAAAATGAGCGACGTCCGGGAAGAAAAAATAAAACCGGCCAAGTGCGAGTTGGACTCGCGCACGAAGGGTTCCGTACTATTTATCTATCCTGGCCATCTAGTGTTTAGTAGCAGTACTATTTAAAGCAACGCCATCTATAACTCATCTTGTAAACGAGCAAAAAATCACGTTTGTTGTATGGGAGCCCCAATAAATATTAATTTTATTTTGTTTTTTTTAGTATTTTTTTGTTATAGCGGCAACAGATATACATCATGTGTGAAAATTTTAACTGTCTAACTATTACGGTTCATGAGATACAGCCTGGTGACAGACGGACAGACAGACAGACAGCCCCCTGTCCGCCTTAGTAATAGGGTCCGTTTTACCCTTTTGGGTACAGAACTCTAAAAAATGCCCCTGGTAGGTCCACCTACATATTAGGTACAGCCAGGTGAACCATGTCGTGGAGGTGGACCACGGGCAATGACTGGACAACAGTAAGGGTAGATCAAGGAAGCCTGGTAACTTACGCATTATACTTACAATGCACCTCCGTAATAAGAAAACTCGTCAAGCTGTTCAAATAAGGGTATTTTCCCACAGATCTAATGGCAACCCACCTCGCTTCCTTCGCCGGGCAACACAAATACGAGCACACAGGCTTAAGTTAAGATTATAGGGGTACGGATGGGTACTAGAACCTGACCTTGGTAAGTTACGGTAAATAGAATAAAATTTTGTACTACAAAAGAAGTTGTTTATATCTTTTACGCACTATTTTACTCGTGAAACAATCAATTTACGTTTATATTAACATACACCTAAACTAACATTGAAATAAATAAAATTGAAATAATACATTAAAATGCAAGGTAAATTTTATCTAAGAAGTTGCTACCAGTAGACAACGTGCCCGATTGCATTGTCCCGTTGAATGCTAATGCTTAGCCTTTGGGCCAAATAGAGACCAGCATTTTGGTCACGTGTTGCCTCAACCAGACGTTCTGAAAGGTTTTTATAAATGTGCGCACTTGGACCTTATGTCTCGACACCAAAAAGCGCAGATATGTAACCACTATCTATGGTATTATACTGTGGCGTGTGTACGCGCCACATTATCTGTACAGTTGTTATATTCCTATGTAGTCTGTATCGGAACGAAACCATAGTTCGCCAGCACCCTCTGGCGCCACGAAGGAACTTACCTTCTTCTCGATTCTCTACGTCGCAAGCGCGCACGTCGCTCCATAATTTATAATATTTTAATTGTGTTTATATAAGTTTGTGTGGCCAGAGAGGCATTTTGTGTAGCTGTAAAATCTGTGTAGGTACTGTACGAAAGTTATACACCTGATCCTGGAGACTGGAGTTTGACTACATCCACGAGCTACACCTCGTCACTCCTGCCAAAATATTATGTTCCCATTTACTTTTATAAACTAGATAGGCTTGCGTTTGACCGAATTAATTCTAATGTAGCACGCTCACCTATAGAAACAGGGTGTCTTCAAGTCAAGATATCTTCTAGGCAAGCATGCACCACCGTAGGCCACGTCATCACTTACCATCACGTGAGACAGTGGTCAAATGCTATGCCTATAAATTAAAAAAAAAACCTGCTCACTCTCTCGTAGAAAACATCTAGATTATAAAAAGTCAAAAGTCAAAAAAATTATGCCAAATAGGCTATTTTAGCTCTTTAACAAGTCAAGATGATATTAGGTAAGTACTAAAAATATTAAAATTAAATTATTGTAGATACTAAGCATAATTATAGGTAACAAAATAAAATGCTTAATGTCAAATATTCATCATCATCATCAACAGCCTGAAGACGTCCACTGCTGAACATAGGCCTCCCCCAGAGCACGCCACCTTGAGCGGCTGCTCGCCTCCTGCATCCATCGGCTCCCCGCGGCTTTCACCAGGTCGTCGGTCCACCGAGTGGGGGGCCGGCCTACGCTGCGTCTTCCGGTTCGTGGTCGCCACTCGAGAACCTTTCTTCCCCATCGGTTGTCAGTTCTACGAGCGATGTGGCCTGCCCATTGCCACTTCAACTTACTAACTCTAAGAGCTATATCGGTCACTTTAGTTCTCCTGCGGATCTCCTCGTTCCGGAGCTTATCTCGCAGGGAAACACCGAGCATAGCTCGCTCCATAGCTCGCTGCGCGACTTTGAGCTTACTAATGAGGCCAACAGTAAGAGACCATGTCTCAGTTCCATAAGTCATCACTGGCAACACACACTGATTGAAAACTTTCGTTTTCAGGCTCTGCGGTATTTTGGACGAAAAGATAGGACGAAGCTTCCCGAACGCTGCCCAGCCGAGTTGGATTCTTCGCGCCACCTCTTTGTCGAAGTTGGACCTACCTAATTGGACAATCTGTCCTAGGTAGACATACTTGTCGACAACTTCGAGAGTATCGTTCCCAACAATTACCGGTATAGGTGGAACATGAGCATTAGACATGATCTTTGTCTTGTCCATATTCATCTTAAGACCAACCTGCTGGGAGACTCTACTGAGGTCGTTGAGCATGGTGCTAAGGTCCTCGAGCGATTCCGCCATTATGACTATATCATCGGCAAAACGAAGGTTAGTGATGTACTCGCCATTTATGTTGATGCCAGATCTTTTCCACTCCAAGAGCTTGAAAACATCCTCCAATGCGTTTGTGAACAGTTTCGGAGAAATAACGTCTCCCTGTCTCACGCCTCTTTGCAATGGAATTTGTTCCGTACTCTGGTCCTGTAGTCGGACTGACATAGTGGCCTTACTGTACAAACACTTCAAAACTTCGATATACCTATAGTCAATTTGGCATCGCTGCAAGGACTGCAGCACCGCCCAAGTCTCGATTGAATCGAAGGCTTTCTCATAGTCCACAAACGCTAGGCATAACGGCCGATTATACTCTTCGGTCTTCTGTATAATCTGGCGCAGCGTATGGATGTGGTCTATGGTGCTAAAGCCTTTTCGGAAACCGGCTTGTTCGGGAGGCTGGAATTCATCAAACCTGCGTGCGAGACGATTCGTAATGACTCTCGAAAACAGCTTATACACATGACTCAAGAGCGAGATGGGCCTATAGTTCTTCAATAAGGTGTTATCGCCTTTTTTGAAGAAGAGCACCACCACGCTCTTGTGCCATGCCTCTGGCGTTATACCTTCAAGGATGACAGAATTAAATAACTTCTGGAGGACTAAAAGTACCGGTCTACCACCCGCTCTCAGAAGTTCGGTCGTAATTCCATCTTCACCTGGTGCCTTGTTGTTTTTAAGCTGTTTGAGGGCCATTCTAATCTCGTACAGGCTGACGTCCGGGATATCTTCGGTATAGTGTCGGACTAACTTGGCTCTGATGTCCTGAGCTGTGTTAGTAGCGGGCTTACGTGTCGAGGTGTATAACTGTCCATAGAAGTTCTCGATCTCTCTCAGAATCTCAGGCTTGGATGAAATGACGCTACCATTTTCGGTCTTCAGTTTTGTCATTTGGTGTTGCCCAATAGACGAATCCTTTGCGAACACTTTAGAGCCTTGGTTCCGCTCAATTGCGGCCTCAATACGTGAAGTACTAAGAGCACGCAAGTCGTGTCGCAAGGAACTCCAGATTCGTCTATTGAGTTCACCGTAGGCTGACATATCAACTGAAGACTGCAGCTTCATTTCGCTCCGGTCGGCCATTAGCTCAAGAGTTTTTTCTGAGAGCTTTTGAGTCTTCTTTCGGCGTTGGGTCTTAAAGAATTTCGATCCAACAGCTTGGACAGTTTCCACCAACCCGTCGTTTAGCTCGTCCACTGTGTTACAGTCGGCTAGGCACTGGAAGCGATTTTGGAGTTCCAGCTGAAAGCCTTCGGGGTTTTGGATTTGGACAGGATTTGGACGGAGCGTAGACTTCACCAGACGTGACCTTTCGAGCTTAACATTGATATTCAATGTGCCTCTAACAATACGGTGATCGCTACCGGTTTTCACCTTGCTGATCACAGAGACATCATCGAATATGTGCTTCTTGGTCGTCATGATGAAGTCTATCTCATTTTTAGTGGAACCGTCGGGACTTATCCACGTCCACTTCCTGGATGGCCGCTTCTCGTAGAAGGAGTTCATCATAAAGAGTCCCTCCTTCTCCATGAAGTCAGCCAGCCTCTGTCCTCGAGGGTTCCGCTGCCCGTATCCAAATGGCCCCACTCTCAGCTCATCGCTATTCCTTGTGCCCAACTTCGCATTGAAGTCTCCCATCACAACGGTGAAGTATGTTTCGGAAGTATGCATGGCTTCGGATATGTCCTCATACATAGCTTCTACTTCATCGTCTGAGTGTGCCGATGTCGGCGCGTATACCTGTATAACCTTCAACGAATACCGTTTGGTTATTCGGAGTACCAGGTACGCTACCCTGGCCGACACACTGTCGACTTTGACCACGTTGTTGACGAGAGACTTGCGGACGAGAAACCCGACACCCCCTTGGGAGAGTTGGTCTCCCTCCCGGTAGAAGAATAAGTTACCGGAATTTAGGATTATCGTGTCCTGTCCCTGTCTTCGGACTTCTGACAATCCCATTACATCCCAGCGTAACTTACCCATCTCCGCCTCTAGCTCGACCATCCTTTCGTCAGCCTTCAGTGTGCGCACGTTATGTGTTGCCAGGGCCAGGGGTCGTCGTTGGGGTTGGTAGCCGGGCGTCTGCCGGGGATTCTTCGCACCCCTTGCCCTGCCGTTACCGTGGCCGCTACCGTAGCCACGGGATAGCAGAGCTGCCGGGGACTGGGGGCCGTTTTTATTTGTGCTTGTCATTAGGGGGGGGGGGGTTTGCCATAATCACCATGCTTGGCAGGCGGCTTGGTGATCGCAGTAGGTGAAGATTGATTGCCACCAAGACCGAGGGGAACGCTGCGACCCATTCCCTGGATATTCCCTTAGCCGCCTTCTACGGCACCCACGGGAAGAGATGGGGTGGTCCTATTCGTAACCGGGACCACACGGGACATATATATATGTCAAATATTATAGTAAACATATTACAATATGACAATATGTTATGTTTGGAAAAAAAGAAGTTCTCTTTCTCACTACATGTGCAAGCAATCCGGCACAATGCAGAATAGAACACTCCTATCCGTAGCTTCGATTATAGCTATCCGAAACACACACACCAATGGAACTATTTACACGCTGGTAAAGAGTTCCAAATATCATTGTGGTTCATGGTTATCAAAGCACAAAATAACCGCAACCATTTACAAATTGGAAACAACTCATCGCCACTCAAATGCATGGAAATAAGCACAATAATTTTGCGCCAACCTTTGAAACGGAACAGTACAATTTACGGGTGAGCGTTTAGCAATCAATCAATATTATTACCGAAGGTCTTTCAGAGCTTGCCAGTGACAGATATTGATATAGCCATGGCGCCAAACAATAGGTGCCTCCCGCCTTTATTTTTTTCCCGGTAAATGTGGCCTGTAAAAAATGGAAGGTTTGGCAACTAATAGGCAGTTTGCGAGCTTTCTGCCAAAAAGTTGTAAAAAATACGTAAAAAAAGGTTGTAAAATCGACGGAGTGCGAACTTGACCTTGATTCTGATGTTTCTATATTTTTAAGATGGAAAGTTTGCTAAAAATAATTATTCTCTATGAGACAAACCATGGGTTAAAAAAATTTAAAATGGGTTAACTTTTGTCCACATTTCACCTGATGGTAGGTAAGTGTAGGAGCCGAATATGTGACACGCTTACTTAGAACTTTGTAATTGAAATAAATAAATAAAATATGCCGATGGCTGCAGAAGGCGAGCAGCCGCTCATGGTGGCGTGCTCTGGGGGAGGCCTATGTTAAGCAGTGGACGTCTTCAGGCTGTTAATGATGATGATGAAATAAAATATGTCGAAACATGTTGAT
Organism: Ennomos quercinarius; assembly: GCA_910589525.2. Taxonomy (NCBI): domain Eukaryota; kingdom Metazoa; phylum Arthropoda; class Insecta; order Lepidoptera; family Geometridae; genus Ennomos; species Ennomos quercinarius. Next base: position 2,512,202 of record OU342496.1, read on the forward strand.
TATAAAATAGTAATACATATAAGTAAAATTAAGATGCCATTAGTCGAAGACTTGGTTTTCGGACTGTTGGCTTTATATTGGTTCCATACTAATAAAAAATCTTATTTGCAAACTTAGGTGTTGATCTCTATCTGTTTTTCATTATATTGTCTCCTACTTTTTCTGACTTACAAAATTTGAACCATTCCTGATGATTGTTACTGGAAATGTTATTCTAAACCAGGAAAAAGATAGTTACGTATGCTGCTCTGCACCAAAGTTTGATAGATCCTAAGCTCGAAACACTTACCCTTCTATGGTGTACCTATTGACATGCATTTGGGCACGTCTTAGAGAGATAACTGCGAGCTTAAATAGTTGTTAAACTTCAGTACAGATGGACAAAAAATGCTTTTATTGTGATAAACTTAAAACAAAAATTATCACAACGACGACATTGCACAGAACGCTTGTAAGTTGAGCCGATAATGGTGAAGCCGTCAGAAAAATTTCTCCAGCGGAGCTATTGAGGCAAGAACAAAAATAAAACGATAACAAATGAAGGAGAAAATTACGTAATAGTCACGGAAAACTGGGATTACGATGTTGTAACATTTTATAAACATATCGAGGAACAGGCGTTAGCAAAATAGAAGATTACAGTAAATTAAGATGCCCTTAGTCAATGACTTGGTTTTCGGGCTGTTGGTTTTATATTGGTTTCACTACGCAATTTTAGTAGGACATTCAAGTATACTCTTGTCTCTACTCCAAGAGAGAGTGTCACTCAGCGGTAACCCTTGCTACATTCAAGCCGATGCACCCGAATCACGCTTAGCCTGTACCAAGACTTTGCAGAATTTGTGCACGCATGAGACCACTCGGTTTGAAAAGAGCTTTTTTTAAGAGTATGAATGATGGGACGAGCTAGTCGTTCACCTGATGTTAAGTGACACGGCCGCCTTTAACAGTTGCAGCATTGGCGGTGGTAAAAGCCCAGTGAATAGCTGGCGTGGCGGGAAAGTCGAATAGGGCTTTTAGAACACGAGAGATGGTGGTCAACTGCAGTACCGCATTGGCAGCGATTGGAGCGATTGGGCATCATCATCTTGCACCCAAACTTAAGCTAATAGCTAAGCGACAGTCATCTAAAATGTTACAATTGTTTAGAGAAGAAATAGAACACTGTAACCAAAGTCCTGACTCCCACACAGAAACTGCAAGTTAAAGTTGAATTGGGTTTTCCCTAATATAGGGCTAAGAGGTAATATAAAACTGACATAACATTATTTCACTTCTAAATATGAAGTAACTCGAGCTTACTTTAAGAATGTATGGCATAGCTACAATTAGGTATACGCCTATTTTTCTTGAGATGTATCATAATTTCTTCTTGAGGGCTTATTTACACCGTAGCGGAATACGCGAAGGAAGATGTAGTACATTGGTATAGTCCTCTACACTCTACAGGTGTCTTCCGATGCGTGGATCAAGGGTTCACATCCTGTAATTAGCTTTACTTTTGAAAACATCGTTGGAGAAACCATAATAATTATGGTGGTACGTACTGGAGCATTTTCCAGTGCACGTCTGGCTAACAATCAAGAGAAGAATCTATTGAGCACTTAATTGTGAGTTATGGCAGCTTTATTTTAAAATGAAGGGTCATCATCATCATCATCATCATTAACAGCCTGAAGACGTCCACTGCTGAACATAGGCCTCCCCCCAGAGCACGCCACCTTGAGCGGCTGCTCGCCTCCTGCATCCATCAGCTCCCCGCGGCTTTCACCAGATCGTCGGTCCACCGAGTGGGGGGCCGGCCTACGCTGCGTCTTCCGGGTAAATGAAGTAAATGAAGGGTAGGGCCAGATAAATAGGTCCAAATTCGTTCAAAGAAACATCAACCTTAATTTTGTAGTCTTAAATATCAATTCAATCTGCAGTTTAGCCCGGCGCTTACGACAAAGACAACGCACGAAATGATTTTGACGGTTTCTAATTAATATCTGTGTTTATATAGTATTTTTCAAAATTATAGAGTCATCACAAAAGGTGTATATTTGTTGGGAATACACTAATTATTTTTTTGTAAAAATATATATGATGGAAACTCAGTTAAATTGGAACATTCAAATTTATTGAGGGAGTTTTGCGATTTTTTCCTATAAAGCTATATTTATTAATCTTTTATTTGTGGACATCACAAAAGATGAATTACATGATATATTAAATTCAAAGCTTCACATCCTCTAATTACATCAGGAAACGTGCCAAAAACACCTTGTTTGCCCCCTACCCTTCGCCTTAATGAAAGCGTATTCCCAATCAAGGCGTAGTAGCCATATTGTCTATTAATACAATTTGCAATTTTCAATCCAAATTCCAGCAAGTCCAGCCATACTGATTAGAAATAAAATGAGCCACACATACAAAATAAATAACCTAAATAAAAGGGTTGGGGATTTCTAGAATCATGCTCTATTTTATGTTATCGCAGACCTAAATTCTATATTTTTACGAACTGAAGGAACAGTTAATAAAGGTCAATTCCTTGTTTGTAAGCTATAAAGAGTTTGTGTATCGATTGACTTTGCAGAAGGACATTGCCCTTGTAGCTACGTATAGTTGTGCTCCATGAAATAAAATGTTATATTGTTTATATTCACTTTTCTTGTTGAATTTCAAGACGTTGTTTGAGATTTCCTGATATTTAGCTCTTTAATAAGATTCCTGTAGGTATTCCTGTTTACTAGGTGGTAGGACTTTTCTGCAATGTTCGTCTAGGTAGGTACCACCACTTTGCCAGTTACCAGTTATTTGTCAGTTATATATGTCGGTTTGAAAGGCATTGTAGCTAGTGAAATTACTGGGCAAATGAGACTTTATGATCTGCAGTCTAGTAATCTTATTACTAGACTGTGTGAAGTCTCAGGATGACGTGCGCAGTGCAGTGTCACGCAAAACTATACCAATTTAGAGTTCTGAGTGATACTGCAATCTGTTATGGGCAGCCGTGCCGCTTAAATCAAGTGAACGACTACGTCACGTTGTTCATTTACATTTAAAAAAATCTTAATTTTTGAACGCATCTATTTATCCAAATTTTCCATAACGGTGTAACACGAAGCCCCAAAAAAAGGCGGAGGTATTTTCGGCAAGTATTTTTATGAACCATAGTCCGGATGGAATATTCCTCGGCTCACTATGCTACTTCACTCGCAATATTTTACGGAGACCTTGCTTTATGAGAGAGTATTTTCTTTATCCCTTCTTATTGCATTTCACCTGACGATTTAGTTTCGTGTTAGCAATAAAAGTAACGTTCGGGACTATGTTGGAATTGCGAGATCTTTTCCAAAGCTGCTACAAGGATTCCTTTTATTTTTGTACAATATCCGTGATATGTTTTATATCTTTGCAAGGATTGGTTCTGGCGTGTTAGTTTGAACATGCGGTGCTGGTTTAATGATATTGACATTTTTTTGCACTTTTGAAGCATAATAATTATTATGATTGGCCCTGAGAAATAAATATGATTATAAAAATATTTACTACTATTAAACGTTAGCAATAAAGGTCTAGAAAACGTACGTAAATGGATAAAAATAATTAAATTTTTGAAGTGAGCATAAGTAAATACCTCCTAAGCAAACATGACCCTAGAAGTATTAGCAAATCTAATCTAAATTTAGTGATAATATGGTCAAAGCTAAGTCAAGCCAAGCTACGTCGATCGAGGCTGATATAGCTTTTATGCTCCTAACAGCACGTCAAAATCAGTAATAACTATAATATACTTTATTACTCAATAAAATGTGTCTAAAACTTAAACCACTCATATTTCTCTACACAAACCCAACTTTGAACAAAGCGTTTCCACAAAGGAGCATCAGTTTATTTTAAAAACTAGCTCAAACAGTATCTTAAGCTAAACAGCAGCGCCGGCCACATGAATCTGCCGGAGGCTCCACTTCACATCGATTTGGCTATTGCTTGACCTGCCCGATACACAGACATGAATCTTGCGATGAAAACTATTTAGACAGTGCTACATTGCGCGTTTGTTAAAGAAAGCGATAATAATGTAGACAGCTAATATTAGAGCCCGTCGATCGAATTAAAATTTATTTGTAGAGTACCTACTTTTTGTCTGCGAATGCACCTGTGGTGGATCTGTAAGTGACGGACAATGCAATTGAAAGTGCAGCACGCAGGCACATAATAAACATAACATTCAGATAAATCAACAAATTTTAGATGTAGTTGTATTACTTTAGAATGCATGTGGAACAATTGCGCCAGCAATAAGAAAGCAATGTACGCCATCCAACAAAACTATTATCTCTTCCGGGAAACTAGATCACCCGGCTGAGAAGTAGCAAAATCAGTGGAACCCTGCCAATGCAACGACATATGCTCAGCGCTTCTTTACCCAATTCTGCTGCAATTTTTGGTGGAGGTTATGGACAACGTGAGCCGTTTTGTGCTTGGAATTTTACTACTAAGTGCTCGAATTTAAAAGAAGATTGGCTTTGGCAATGAATTGCGTGAGAAACGTTTTATTGATATGATTGTTTTTTTAAAATTAACTGGTGCAAATACAATTACTTATACATAATGAGCTGTTTGGTATAATATAATATTTTAACGCTCCGTGGAGGCTGATAGTTTACTGGTCGATATGACGCGTTACCAAAATGCTGGCACGAAAAAAAACATTATAGCAATTCGGTCAATTGTTAAGTACGCTATCTACTGGTGTATAGTGGTACATAAGCGGTTATATTCTCTTTGGTGGTACACTTGGACTGTCTTATAGATCAGCGCGGCCAGTATACAATCAAAAAGTTATTTTTGTAGTAAGTAAGTGGTTTAGTTAGCGACATGACTTTAGTAGTTATAGTTAAAAGAATAAAACATTTTACCCGTTTACTGACCGACCGACGGTCGTACGACCGGTGGACCAGCGATCTGGTGATAGCCGCGGGGAGCCGATAGATGCAGGAGGCGAGCAGCTGCTCAAGGTGGCGCTCTCTGGGGGAGGCCTATGTTCAGCAGTGGACGTATTTCGGGCTGATGATGATGATGGTGACAGGATAGGATATTGAAAGTACCTAGTGTTTATTAATCCATATTAATTTGTATTTGTTTATGTTATTTTTCTAAGCTGTTACGCTAACCTGTGTAGCAAAGAAATGGCAACAAAAGAATATTAAACTTATTCCTTTCTAAAAAATACATTTTCACACCAGTGGCGTTTTGGGAATTATTTTAAGTGCTCCTTTCTTAAAATGTTTGTCTTTTGGGAATAGCTCAAGATAATATTCTTAGGACCGTAGAAAGAAATTCCTAGAGCAAAAATATTTCAATTAACTTAACCTGACCCCGTAGCATGCGCACTGCGAGAAAACTTGTCGTCGCTGTTAGAGCGAGACACACTTAGGCGCTACCATAGCCTTGTCACGGTCTCTCACGAGATAGTGTCGAGAAAATTTTGTCGCGGTGCGCATGCTAGCCGGGCTGGATTCATATTACTACTTTCTTGCACTAAAGCTAAAATATTGCAGAGTCACGCCGAACCTGAACAGCTGCTTAAATAGAGTAAGTATTGTAATACATGCCTTGGTATTGAACATAAAACTAATACTTTACAGCGGTATACTTTGACTTGGGTCGGATACAAAATCAAACCTTTGACTATAGACCTTTGTTCCAGCGGTTGACCATGTCCTTGGTAAAACAAATTCATGAATCCTATATTCAAGGACCCTCAATCTCGCTTGCGCATTGCGACATTTTTGAAGTATTAAATGGAAGAATTCACTTACACAAAATCTGTCCATATTATAGTTCCAATACCTTAAAAATAACATTATAAAATGTTTAACAAAAAATAGTTATTTGTTATACTAGGCTGCAAAGTTGGTTTTTGGCGCGAGTACTTGAATTGAAACCTGAGCAAGGATTCTAGGATTGCCAGTTGCTACAGACTCGCTACGCTCGTGGTTCAAATGAAGAATCCTGAGTGTAGCAAAGGTTTCAAAGGTACGAGACGCAGAAAAACTTTGCTTCCGAGTGCAACACACAACTTTTCACCTCACTACAGCGAGGAAAATGTAAGAAAAACAGCTAAAAGGCTAAGAAAAGATTAGTTTTTAGCTTATTACTTTAGTTATGGGTGGCGGTAACGCTTGACATCAGGTAAACGACTAGCTCGTCACGTGATTCATGGAAAATTAAAGAAAAGGTGTTTTTCATCCATTTTCCATGCAGTCGCCGTGCTGGATAGCGTATTGGTTTTATACTCTTTGGTGCTGGACAGTGCGATTAACGAGTAAAAGATGATATCTTTTAGGAGGTAGTCTGTGGTATTAATGAGTTTTCAGTGGACTGGCGATATCAAGGAGGTTAAATTCGGGCAGATCCGTGATTAAATCCTCAATTCTTGACGAGAAAATTATTGAATAGAAACGTTCGAATTTTAAAAACACTTTCCACGCTAGCGAGCAAAATGCGTTTTTGCGCCCAGATTTTGAATGACAAAGAGAACTTTTCCGAGCTAGTGAGGTGAAAACGTATTATTCCAAACCAGTATTCATACATGAAAACGGCATCAAAAGTTTTTCATTCTGTTCTTTTTGATTTGGTTTAAGTTAAAAAACTGGCTTGTGGCTGTACTGAAAGCTCTTTGACAATTTTTTGTGTCTATTAGTAGTCATACCTTACTAGTATTATCTATTAAAATATAAATTAATAATAATATAATAAATAACACCCAATGATCACATACTGGGTGGCGCAAAAGTAAAGACCCTATTTGGTTCAGCTATAACATTTTTTCTAAATTAGAAAACTAGATTTAGGTTTTTTTAAATGTATATTTGTGCCATTAAATTTCGTACCATTAGGATTTAAAGATGATGTCTTTTAAATGGTGACCTCCAGAGTTGATACACATTTGAGCCCTATTTATGACATTTTGCATAACTTGCCGTAACACTTCCTGCGATATGTTCGTTATTTCTTGACGAATGTTTTCTTTTAGAGCTGCGAGAGTCTGTGGCTTGTTCACATACACCCGAGATTTCAAAAAACCCCAAAGAAAGAAGTCTGGACTGGTCAGATCGGGTGATCTTGCAGGCCAAGGCAAATCGCCAAAACGAGAGATAACTCGGCTTGGAAAAGCGTCCCTCACTAAGTCCATAGTGTCGCGCGCTGTGTGTGCCGTAGCGCCGTCTTGTTGAAACCAGATGTGCTCCAGCCCCAATTCGTCCAAACTGGGTATCAAAAACTCACGTAACATGGTTCTGTAGCGTTCTCCAGTGACAGTTATCGCATTGCCTCCAGCGTCTTCGAAAAAATAGGGTCCGATCACTCTGTCAACACAGATGCCACACCATACAGTAACTTTTAGTGGGTGTAGAGGTGTTTCTTGAATAATGCGCGGATTATCAGTGCCCCAGAACCGAGTATTCTGCTTATTGACATGCCCTGAGAGATGGAAATGCGCTTCGTCACTCATAACCAATTTTGAAGGAAAATCATCTTGCAAAATGTCATAAATAGGGCTCAAATGTGTATCAACTCTGGAGGTCACCATTTAAAAGACATCATCTTTAAATCCTAATGGTACGAAATTTAATGGCACAAATATACATTTAAAAAAACCTAAATCTAGTTTTCTAATTTAGAAAAAATGTTATAGCTGAACCAAATAGGGTCTTTACTTTTGCGCCACCCAGTACATACATAGATCCCGGACCCTAACTAGGATTCCCTGTATCTAGGGACCCAAAAACTATGAGGACCATGCTCCCACAACACCCAGACACAGAACAAGTATTTGCGTTTTTTTTCTGTATGCACAAATACTTGTCCTGTCGTGGGAATCGAACCCGCCGCCTCCGGGTTATGAGCCGCCCACTCAACCATCACGGAGGCTGTCAATATGATGCGGTTTATACTTTTTTTTTTCGAATATCCTGTATTACAAAACATCCAAATCATCCAACACAGACAGTTGACTAAAACGAAACGAAACAAAATTAAAATATCTCCATCTTTTTCATTTCCCCTTTATCAGAAGAGTACCGCCATTCTTTAAGTTTACTCTAACTTTCGAAAATCTACACGATTACGGTGTTAGCAAATCTAAATCACTCACCAGTTCGCACTAAGCATTTTGCTGAGTCATTCATAGTACGAACGGCAAAAGAATGGAATGCTCTTCCAGCAACAGTATTTTCTCCTGGATATAACCTGGGTCTTTTCAAGTTAAGAGTGAATGGACATCTAATGGGCAAACGTGCTCCACCTTAGACAACTTCGTCTAAGTGATAAGTCTAAGTTTCTTCCCCATCGGTTGTCAGTTCTACGAGCGATGTGGCCTAAACCCAATAATAAATTATTAATCCACATTGTCGCTATTTAACGCCTTAGTACAATACAAACCATAAACTAGATATAATATTCAAAACGTAAACTAGAAACAAATGGTATATAACTGAATCACCTGTATTTACTTTGAAAGCTGGCGGTATTTAGTTTTGAGTTGTAGTAGGTACGTATTTGTAAAACGTTTTCACCGTTCATAATTCTGGTGAATATTTTATGAGCGGCCGGCGGTTTCGGCATACGTCATACCGTTTTACTGAAAGGTGTATGGAGAGTCAAGACACGCACGAGGATGAAAAACGTAGCTTTTTTGACGCCCATCTTTATTTTCAGAGTAGCGGTCCGCCCGGCTTCGCACGGGTATAATAGTTTTCGCAGCGCACGCGATGTAAAGAATATTGTAGGTAATTTTTTTACACCTTGCGTCACATTAATGGAGTTTTAGTAAGGATCCCTAATTGTTTTAGCTTATGTCACCCGGGGATAGTGTAGCTTTCCAACAGTGAAAGAAATTTTCAAATCGGTCCTGTACTTTCGGAGCCTATTCAATGCAAACAAACAAACAAACAATCAAACTTTTGCTCTTTATTATATTGTGATAGATGTTATAGATTATAGATTAGGAGAAACGAGGTTTCGACACTAAGGTAAAAAAAAATGACACTGTAAAGTTTCTTGTAGCTTCTTCTTTACAGATGTAATCGAAGCTACGGATCGGAGTAGTAGGATAATATTGGGCATTCTATCCCACCCTGCTCGTTACACTCGCACCGCTCGTTCCACTCGCTTGGTGGGATAGCATACCCAATATTATTTTATTTTATTGTCGTTGATGAAGTAATTCTACTTCGCTTTCGAAATCCTGTTATGGCGAGAAAATTTAGTGTTCAAGCTTTGATGGTGACTCGTATATAACGACCATAACAACGAAAAAATTATCATTGCATGGAAAACATCCCTAACATTGATACATAAAAATGAAGTTTATTAAACAAGCGGAATCATTGAGTTTTAACAAAATATATGAAGATTGTAAAAAAAACATCTTTCGACATGGAAAATTACTTCCAAACACAATGCGCTGTTTGATTATCGGACCATCTAATTGTGGAAAAACAAACTTAATGGTTGGTCTCCTTTTACATGAAAAAGGATTACGTTACCGTAATATATATGTATATTCTAAAACTTTGTATCAACCGAAATATATATTTCTAGAAAAAGTCCTGGAAATGGTTCCTAATATTTGTTTCACCAAATATCAAGCTAATGAAGACGTTATTAGTCCACAGGACGCCAAACCTAATTCAATAATAATATTTGATGATGTTGCATGTGAAAACCAGTCGAACATGCGAGATTATTTCGCTATGGGTAGACATAAACACATTGATTGTTTTTATTTAAATCAAACTTATAGTAAAATACCTAAACAGTTGGTGAGAGATAATGCAAATTTAATTATACTCTTTAAACAAGATGATGTAAACATGAGACATATTTATGATGAACATGTAACTACAGACATGACATGGTTAGAGTTCAGAGAAATGTGTTCAAGGATTTGGAGCAAACCGTACAACTACCTAGTGATTAACAAAGATTGTGAAAAAAACAAAGGTGCCTACAGAAAAAACTTTGACACATTTGTCAAGTTTAATTAGTACTTATAAATAAAAGTTTCATACATAGGACTTCATTATACACTAAACAGTACAAAGATAAGTACATATTATTTTCAAAATAATAAATATGGAAAAAGATCTAAAAAGACAAATAGTAAATGCTGCAGAAGCCGTTAAAAAGAAAATACGTCAAATGAAAGATATAGAGAATGAAAATGATCAAGTGATCAGAAACGTTTTTAAACCAATAATTAACCCACTTAATCAAATTATGAAAAATGAGAATACAAGTGCAGATAATAATAAGCTCAACACATCCATTGAGTCAAAAGACTTTGATAAAACTCTTATTAAGAGGCAGTCTGATATCACAGTTGGCAATACAACAAAATATGAAGACACTGATTCAGAAGATAAAACGGATAATTCAGATCAGTATCAGGAGAGTGAGGAAGAAGATGAAAGTGATGCTAAAGATACAAGCAATGTATCTTTTAAGACAGTTGGATCTAGTGAAAGTAATGAAGATTATAATATATCTTCTTGGTCTCTGTCTCCAGACGTTTTGAGCAACATTCCATTTGGTGTAAGGAATGAACGCGGAAAGCTAATGATGGGGTCATCTCGTGTTACTGTTACTGATGACTACGTACAAGTTAGTGGACGTAAATACAAAAAAACCCCTGGAATATACGAGCTGTTATTTAGAAAGATCCCAGATTTAGCTGCGGTCACGGATGAAGATACTATGCACTATAAGTCAATGCTGTTAGATACTAATGCTCACAGAAGAGATTATGATCCAAACAAGCCAATGAAAAGCAACAGAGGACGAAAGTACTTAGCCATTATAAAACCATTATTTAAATTACGAAAAGTTTCTGCAAGTACTGAAGGCAGTAATCAAGATTTAAGACAAGGTTCCGGATTGCCACTGTTAAAAAAATGGAAGAGAACTACTGATTATGTATATTGGGACGATCCAAATGAATTGATTGAACGATTAAAATTATTAATTGCTTCACGTGATGCTGGTAACACAGGAGTAGATAACGAAATAATATCAATCATCGAAGAATTGCGTGAAAGTGGTGTAATAAATAAATAAATAAATACATTGAAATTTTCAAAATTAACTCATTTCCATTTCATAACTTAAACATTGCGGTTCACCTGATGCAATGAATACAGATAAATTTGGTAACCATATACATAAACGCTTACGGTTGACAGAATTACTAGGTATATTTGACAATACTTTAACAAAAACGGAAAACGAAGAATTCGATTTACAACAGACAAGATTGACAGGGGTGAGAACTCCTTCGGCGGATAGTGATGCTGTTAACAAGGATTATGTGGACAGGATTAAACAAAATTATTACAGTAAACAAGAAGTCCAACATTTACTTCATGCTATTAAAAACGACATACTGATTTCAGTCGGTAAACTTGAAGAAAATTATTGTACTAAAGCTGAGTTAGAAAATATTTTAAAATTAAACTTAAAATGAGTAAGGAAGAAGTAGTAAATGAAATTCACAAAACAGCAAGAAGAAATTTCCCAAGGCGACCTGTGGTTTTAAAGGGAATCGATGACTTATGGCAAGCAGATCTTATTGATATACAGAATTTAAAGCGATACAATAATGGATTTGGATTCATTTTAGTTATAATAGATTGCTTCTCAAAACTTTGCTTAACTGTTCCAGTCAAGACAAAATCAAAAACAGAAGTATCAAATGCATTCGAACACATTTTAAAAATCACTAATCGCTCTCCAATAAGCTTACAAACAGACATGGGAAAAGAGTTTTACAATGAAAACTTTAAGAAACTCATGCTTTTGTATAATATCAATCATTATTCTACATATTCAGTAAAAAAAGCTTCGATTGTTGAAAGGTTAATTAAAACATTGAAAAACAAATTATACAAATACTTTAGTCTAAACGGTAGTTACAAATGGATTGGCAAGCCCTTAGAAAGTGTTGTGAAATGCTACAACAACACAGAGCACCGCATTACCAAACATAAACCAGTAGACGTAAATAAAGAGAATGAAAACATTGTCAGATATAATATTCGAAAATCACAGATATTTATGTTGAAAAGAAATAAATTTAGCATTGGGGATTATGTGAGGATAAGCAAATACAAAGGCAGTTTCGAAAAGGGCTATACCCCCAACTGGTCGACAGAACTGTTCGTGATTAAAAAAATTAATAAAACATTCCCTATAACTTACTTAGTAGTAGATATTAAAAAGCAACCAATTTTGGGAAGTTTTTATGAGCACGAACTGCAAAGAACTAACTGTCCAAGTATTTATCTAATTGAAAAAGTTATAAGAAGAAAAGGCAACAAACTATTTGTAAAATGGTTAGGTTTGCCTAATAGTGAAAACAGTTGGATTGATAGACGAGCTATTGTATAAAAATCAGGATACAACGAGTTGGAGGACATTATAATGTCAGTTACGCGAGGTAGAGGACTTATTAACAGTGTAATAAATAATTTACCATTTGAACTACATTTACCTGGATATAATTATTGCGGACCGGGCACGAAACTGAAGGAAAGATTACAGCGAGGTGATAAAGGAATAAATAAATTGGATGAAGCTTGTATGAAACACGACATCGCATACTCGGCTAACAATAGTTTAGAAGATCGTCATAGAGCGGATTCGGAGTTGTTAAATATGGCAAAACAGAGAATAAAATCTAAAGATGCTGGCAAAGGAGAAAAGCTAGCCTCCTGGCTAGTAAGTAAAGTAATGAAAACTAAATTAAAGCATGGAGCTGGAGTGAAATCTTTCAAAAAATTGGTTTCTTCAATTCGCTCCAGTTTGAAGAAAAGAAAACCAAAAAATAACACGACGGCTATTAAACTAGCATATAAAGCAGCGAAAAAACTTATTAATTCCAAAAATAAAGGAATGAGTCTGCCACGCATTATACCAGTGCCAAAAACAGGCGGTATTTTACCTTTAATACCCATTTTCGCTGGATTATCTGCATTGGGCGCTGCGGCAGGTGGTGCAGCAGGAATCGCTAAAACTGTAAACGATTATAAGTCAGCTCAACGCAACTTGGAGGAAGCTCAGCGTCATAATAAAGTGATGGAAGCTATAGCCTTAGGAAAGGGCTTGTATATGAAACCTTATAAAAAGGGTAATGGATTGTTTGTTAAATCAAAAAACTAATGAAACGGCTACCTAATCGTCCACTCACAAACATAGACATCCTAGAATATGCTGTCCATCGCATACCTTACTTCAGAGGTGTTTATATGAGAGATACGCTACCAAAACATCCTAGAAAAGTTGAATGTGCCGTCGTTAATTTGGATAGTATGGCGAACGAAGGAACTCATTGGGTAGCCTACGTTAAGTTTTTAGATTATTGTGAATATTTTGATAGTTTCGGTGACTTAAAGCCACCCTATGAATTGATTAATTATTTAAAACAAGATGTAACATACAATTATAGCAAATATCAAAGCTTTAACTCTTTTAATTGTGGACACCTGTGTATAAAATATCTTGTAAATTTTTGGAAAAACCCCACTATTGTGTTGAGTAAATATTTAAATATTTAGAAAACATTAATAAAGATGTATAAAATATAAAGTACTGTTTTAATTTATGTCATTACTACAATGTCTTTCACACTGTCCATAACTGGTAGTACATCACTTTTATCAACAAGTTATTCGCCTGCATTACAGCTTGACGACGAATACGAGTGTGCTTTATTGTATTTGTCTACTTTTAATTCAATTCCAAATATTGATATTACAAATAATAAATTCTATTACGATGATAATGAAATCATAGTAATACCCGAAGGAGCGTATGAACTTCAAGATATTTGTGACTACTTGAAAACCAAAATGAAAAATGCAAATCTTAAATTGTACTGCAACAACAATACATTAAAAACATTTATATATTGCACTAAAGACATACATTTTGAGAAAGAAAGTTCTCTTGGAATGTTGTTAGGTTTCGGCAAACAGGTATTAAAAGCTAATATAATACATGAGTCGCAGCTTCCAGTGAACATTTTATCAACGACTGTGGTAAGGATCGAATGTGATATAGTAAGCGGATCATATATTAACGGAAAATCAAGTCATATTATTCATGAATTTGCGCCAAATGTACCTCCTGGATATAGAATCATAGAAATACCTAAAAACATCATTTATTTTCCTGTCAATCAACATAATATCAGTTCTATTAATATTAGAGTATTGGACGTAAACGATAATTTGGTTAATCTAAGAGGTGAGGAAATACAGCTCTATCTACATCTTAAAAGGAAATGATTGACTACAATAAATACGTGAATCCTGTATCAAGAGCAATCAGTGTTAATTGCACAATTCGCAAAGACACATCTAAACGGAAAATAAAAATAAGTAAAGAAAATAAAAAATATTTGAAATTTATTGGGCTTCTAAAATGAGCATTTTAGATATAACAAGTACACCTGTCTGCGACAACACAATCGACGGCATCGAATTCCATTCATACAAGCCTTATGTGACAAGTTTTAACAGGAATGATGAAATTCGTATTCCTATTAATCAGCAAGATTTATACGTGCTACCGTCAGCCAGTACTTTGTATTTAGAAGGAACTGTGAATATTTTAAAAAAAGATATAAAACAGAAGGTTGATCACGTTGAATATACAAACAATCCTCTGCTTTACTTGTTTCAAGATATTAGGTATGAGCTTAACGGAGTGGAAATAGATAAGATCAAAAATGCTGGTATATCAACTACTATGAAATCTTTGATATCTATGAGTTTAGATGACTCTAGAGTAGCAAAAGCTTGGGGATGGGACATTCATGGAACAAGACAAGGAGTGAACTTTTCAGCATCAATACCGCTCAGAAATATTCTCGGATTCGCAGAAGATTATAAAAAAATTATCATTAACTGTAAACACGAATTGGTTCTTCTACGTAGCAATACAGACTTAAATGCTGTAAAACTGAATAATGGAGAAACTATAGAAAATATAGAAATTCATAAAATAATTTGGCGCATGCCACATGTTAAAGTATCCGACAAGGAAAAAATTAATTTACTGAAAATTTTGGAAAAGGATCGACCGATTATGCTCGCTTTTAGAAACTGGGATCTATATGAGTATCCTTTATTACCTCAAAGTACAAAACACACGTGGTCTATTAAAACGTCATCTCAAATAGAAAAACCCAGATATGTAATTGTTGGTCTTCAAACAAATAGAAAAAATCAATGGGATAAAGATATGTCACAGTTTGATCATTGTAATTTACGCGATTTGAAAGTGTACCTCAATTCTACGTATTTTCCTTACGAAAGCCTTAATGTTAATTTTACCGATCACAAATATGCTATATTATACGAGCAGTATGTCAGATTTCAACAGTCTTATTACGGTAGTGGGACCGTGCCCTTGTTAAGTATAACCAATTTTAAGGAAATAGCTCCACTTTTCGTTATTGATTGCTCTAGACAGTGTGACAATATAAAATCAGGACCTGTGGTAAACGTACGCGTGGAGTTTGAAAGCAACACAGAGATTCCTGCTAATACTTCGGCATACTGTCTTATTCTTAACGACTGTATTGTGGAATACAAGCCTCTAAGCAACTTGGTGAAAAAGATAACATGAATCCTGATACAATCATAGTAGATCTTCAAGGATTCAAAGATTCAAGAAACAATTTTATCATAAAAGAAATTGCAATTACAAGTGAAGATCATAGCCAAACGTTTTTGGTGAAGCCTCCCTATTCCTATAACAACTTAACAAAAGAAGAAAAAAGACAAGTGAAATGGATTGAAAACAACCGTGGAATTATGTGGAGCGAAGGTTTCATAGACCACCGAGAACTAAAGCGTACCATAGTACCATATTTGATTAGAAAAAAAGTTATAACTAAAGGCCAGGAGAAGATTAAATGGATTCAGGAGCTTTGTGAGACCTGTGATGTAGTTGATATAGGCGAAAAAGGGTGTCCTAATTTTATGAAGTTGCACTCACGGTATGATAGTTTATATTATAACTGTGTTAATCACAAAAAACAATGTGCATTAAGAAATGTAATTTGTATAAAAAAATGGTGTGAAGATAATGATATTTTTAAATTTAACTTATTTATTTAAGAAATTGTTTATTCATTGTAATAAATATTTTAACTATTATAAGCATTATTTTTTATTTCCTACCTAATCTACTCTAATAGGAAAAAAAGATTTTATTATAGTTAAATACCATTTATTTTATAAGTAAGCTTAAATTACACATAATGATTATATTATTTCTTATATCTACTTAACAAATACGAAAATTATTACTTAGATACAACATTATAATATTTTATGAAAATTCATAACCATAACTACATAACTACATTTATAACTTCATTGAAGTACATTTTGTGATGATAAAAATTAAGTATTATTAAAATTTAATATATTTAATTAACATAAAACAGAAATAATTACGTAGGTACATTACAATAATTTTATGAAAAATCATAACTATAACCACATAAGTTTTTTGAAATATTATTGATTACATTTTGTGTTTGATCATATATAGTATCATTTACATTTCTCACAACGTATTGGGCACTAAGCATTACATTGTCTTCGCATTCCTCACATTTGCAGTCACTCGAATGCCGCTGAGGTTTATCCATATTTAAAATTTGTATTTTGATTAGTCGTATTCCTCGAGATGGTTCTCCATTAATAACAAACGACGGCTCGTAACCACGCTGACGTTTTTCTATTACATGGCCTTTTGCCATTCTCTTGCTGGGCTTCTTAGATTTCGCCTTCCGCTGAGCCTTGATGACATCGCAGAGTTCATGGGAGTTCGGCGGTGTCGGAGGCTCGAAGTATTGAGCACACTGAGAAAACGGATCCGGTGAAACAGCGCGTTCTTCTGGGTCGGACAAAATCGAGAAACCATAATTCTGAGTAGCCTGAAACAAACAAAATATTTTAAACACATTTACTAAACACTTACACTTACTATTTAGAAAGTAACTTAAAAACAACAAAACTCACCATTAGGTACTTTGTTTTGGTAGATAGGTTTTCGTTGAAATAAAAATAACCCTTGCTGTGCTTTGTTGCTTGCTGCTGCTCCGTTTGCCTGCGCCCGTTTGAATGCGGTTATTCATTACAGTTATTAAATAACTTTAACAATGTCTGAATCATACATGCTTACAATACAGTTTTGTTGTGTACCTACGCTAATAATAACTGGAAACCATACCACCTGCGTGTTCAAACGTGTTACAGCAATGGCAGAATATTTGCTTGCAAAGCAGTTTGATTGTGTATGAGACTGGTAATTGGAAACCGTACCACCTGTGTGCTTCAAATTCAGTTATTTGCTAACAATGCAGTTTGCAAATGGTAACTAGAAACTATACCACCTGCGCGCATAAGATCAGCAAGTTCAAACTTGTTACAGCAATGGCAGAATATTTGCTTGCAAAGCAGTTTGATCGTGTATGAGAATGGTAGTTGGAAACCGTACCACCTGTGCACTTCAGATTCAGTTATTTGCTAGCAATGCAGTTTGTGAATGGTAACTGGAAACTATACCACCTGCGCGCATAAGATCAGCAAGTTCAAACTTGTTACAGCAATGGCAGAATATTTGCTTGCAAAGCAATTGGTTGTGTATAAGAACGGTAATTGGAAACCATACCACCTGTGCAGTATACTGACTAATATTCTGTTTATTTTAATACCTAATTCAGGGTAGGTATATTAAAACTAAATAATAAAACAATTTGAATAGTATTATAGGTACCATACATTTATTAAACCTAGGACATATAATTATAAACTAATTAAGCTAGGGTAGGTAACAATATTTTAAAAGTATAATCTTATAACTCTAAAAAACATTTTACGACAAAATGGGCATGTATTTTTCAAAGATAGTGCACACTTTACACAGCTAAGATGTCCACAATTTAACGATAATGAAATCTCATCATTGAAACAAATTTTACAAATCATATTTTTAAAGTACTTTTTACTTTGAATATCATCGTCGTCATTAATATTATCACTACTAACATTGAACGCCTCAGATTTTTGATACTGATCATATTTTTTTTCTATTATATCTTTTATATATCTTTCACCTTTCAAAATTAAAATATAGGAACAGTCTTGAAAAAATCGTGCGTGCTCTATCATAGGTCGGTCTGGAGCTGACCAGTCTTTGATACCACCACCACAGAAGTAACAAATCACTTTATCACTTTGTCCTGTGTAGAAAAAACCTGCCTCAGCCATTTCTTCTGGTGACTGAGCTAATCCTTTAGGCCAAGAGTCAAAACTCCGCAGACGAGTTTGTTGCACGGCATAACGACTATGAGCAGGCCGTTTTAGTTCCATGTTTTAATCTTGGTGAATGTTTTAATTAAAAATAACAATATCAATAATTGCAGCTAAGACCAGTTACAACCTCTGCTGTTCCGTAATGTTTGATTTCACTTGAGTATGAATACCTTAAAAACAACATTATTTATTATACTAATTACAAATTTAAGAAACACGAAATAAGCTATTTACACATCAATAATAAAAAAAGTAGGTAGGTACATGAATGATTTTAATCAATTTTACCTGTCCTAAAAAGGATTGAGCAGTTACCCCAAGCTTTTGTGGATACCTTATCAGCAGAAATCAAACGCTTATCATCGTTTCCTGACAAAGCCACTTTCTTTACTTTTTGTGTAAATACCTCATGTTTTATTGATTTAAAAAGAACATTTGTTTTTTTCAAAACGTTTCCGTGATATAAGGTTTTATTATAGTCGGCCAGATCTAGTTCGTCAACGACAGTATTTTTTACACCTTTTGCTTTTTTAATGATGCTGTCAGCTGTTTTCACGCAGTAAAGTTTGGAACGGAGACCTACAAATTCAGTGATCATTTTTCCCCCCATCTCATCCTTAAAAAGGCCAGGAACTTTTTTATTTTTAAGAGGAATGTTGTGCTCGTTATTTATCGCATAGTTACTCGTATCAAAATACGAAATAAAGATTTCTTTTAGATCTTTGTATACGTCTTTAGTTTCAATATGATATATAAAACTATCAGTGTCAGTGTAACACATCTTAATGCGATTATCATAGACAGGTCTAAATACCGAGTAATGAAAGTCATACATGTGACTTTTTGATAGCTCAAGTACGGTAAAACCGATATAGATTGGTTTGTCTAAAACTATGCGATCTGGTTTCAATTGCACTGCGACCAAATTTTTAGAGAACACAGATGCGCTATGAAAATGTGGACTTGCAATCAATTTTGCAGCCGTCGTTTTCTTTTTAGTGCTATTTTTTTTGTCTGTCCATTCGTTGACTAATTTAACATTAACCCGTTTTTCATTATTTTCTAGCGTTTTTCCAAATATACTATTGTTTAGCAACTTGAAAAAATCTTGCTCAAATGTTGATGTTGCCTGTTGACGTAACTGCGTGTTAAGATCAATATATTTTTTCAAATACGGTCCCTGCACGAATTTTATTACTCTGTGTATTTTACGCAATATTAATCCATGTTTCAGACAGGTTTTTAAATGGATGTAATGGATAACATAAAAATGTTTGTCATACAAATTCGGTACAAGTTTTTCCGTTTTTCCACCTGGAGGGATGCATTTTTCAGGACAGAACGGGAGATCGTTGTGTGCACTATGCAGTTCGTTCGGATAAATCAAATCGACTTCTAGAATAAAGCCGTGCACAGAATCATCTGGGATTTCTGTGACATCCAAAGAATTGATTTCATTTTGCTCCATAAATTTGAAACCCGATAATGGTAAATACTGACTCATACTGAATCCGTACAAATTATTGCAATCGATATAAATGATATAAGAATCCGGTTTAGTCCGGTCATAACCAGGAAGAGCAGCGTGATTCGCGGAACAATTTCTATGAGAACAAAGCGAAATTCCACCACGTACCCCGTGTTGAATCATTCTCAGCATAGCCAAATCGTCAATGAGTTCAAGTTGAACTCCGGTTTTAAGAAGCATTGCATCAAATGACAAACTCGGTGCTGTCAGATAGAAAGCAGGATCAAGATCGTAATGCTGTTTGCATGTTTTTCTAAAATTTTCAAAAATGTCGGTTAGTAAAAGAACATCTGTCTTTAAATACAAATCCGTATACTGTCCTAAATCATGCATTCTGAACTCTGTCCAAACTAATTGCGCGTGCTCATAGTCCTCATCGGATACGTTTTCATTTGTTAGAGAACTATAAAAACAGTCTTTGGAGGGAAGAGACCGCTCTTCATAACGTTCCCACATATCCATGTACTCATACGGGTAAACACCTTTCCGCGACAGCAGATGGAATTTTTTATCGTCATGAAAAAAATCACGCAAATGTTTAAAGCTGTCTTTATGCAAAGTTTTTGTTAGTTTATCCAAACTAGCTCCCAAGAACTTCAACGAATCAACAAATCGGAGTTGAATAAATTCGTTTTTTGACACAGCAATAATTTTTGTAAAGGATATGTAATTTTCTTTCGTCTTTGGAATGATCTTAATTGCACCAGGAGCTTCCCCTAATTTTTTTATAAACAAGTGGCAATCATAGCCGGACAAGTTGTGAAAAAATATTGGTACAAACGATGGACGTTTGAATTGCAAATTGCAAAGACTATGCGCTGCACCACGATAGTGACCGGTGATATGACAGTGGTCGCGAACCTTGTCTGAAAATAAAAAATGGTCGCATATGTGACAACGAGTGGCATTTTGAAAATCAAGTGCATTATTTTCAGTGTAAATCATTGGAGTAGCTTTATTCAAAATCTTATGAATGTTTTGCATGTCTTCAAATATGCATTTAATGAATTTTTCTACACAATCGGGACCGCGATGCGATACAAAACGATTTAAATTTTCATCAACAGAACAAACAATGTAATAGGCGAACGCCGCTGGTAAGTGATGATGCAATGTTGACGTGTTACATGTGTCAATGTCAAGGTCAGAGTTTCGTTCCAATAAAGATTCGAAATCTGCATATATAACAAAAGGAACATTCTGCTTACGTTCGAAATGTTTGAATTTAATCACCGATCCTTTCTCGGGTAACACCGTAACAACACCACCACAAACATGATTATTTAGCTCTGCAGCATTAGAAAAAAATACTAAACACGTTTCGCAAAAATAAAGTTTTCCGTGATGTTTAGTCATTTGACTTCTAACAAGTTTAGACAAGCTTTTGATTAAGCAATAATGTTGCGTTCCCGAGTTGTTTTCCAGTAACAACAAATGAATGGTCTTTCTAGATTCTTCTTTATTTTCCGACTTGTATAAAGGACCCACAATAATTTTGTTATTTTTTAACCCATATACGATAAATCTGAGCTGCGAATTATTGCTCTCGAATTTTTGTATATCAGAAAACGTAACCGGAAACTGCACATCATTTACATTCAATACTGTGCGGAAGTCTGGATAAGATGTTACCCGCTCTGGGTGTGACTTAGCTGGATATAAAGCAGCCGTAACACACCACATGAAACAACAATTGTCTTTATTTTGAATGTTGAGACATGCTTTTTTATTTTTAATTTTTTTCGGTAATTCGATATAGCTGGAACCGCGTAGAGGTTCATATTTGTTAATATTGACCTCCAAATGAGTGTTATGTAAAAATGACCACCCTGAATCTTGATGTTCAAATGACTCTACTTTTTCTTTTAACGAACTTACCATGTCTGAAAAGAACACATCAAAGTTAGAGTTTTTGTATAGAATAATATTTTTAGTCAGAAATGATTTCATTTCTTCAGTGTTATTTTTAAACATAAGAAATTTAGCGAAGTACTCTAAGTTTATTTTAAAGCAAATGTGTTTATTGAGACAAGCGTTTAAAAGAGTGCTTAGTTTATCGCGAATCGAAATAAAAAACGCATCAATTGAACTAAGAGCTTGTTCATTACATATTAACCTGTAAGTGGCGATTCGTTTGCGGAATGCCGAAGATATAATATCAACACCCTCGCTATGTGGTTCAACAAAATTATTATTGTTATTTCTATGAACGTTACTTCGCAAGTGCCCTATCCAAGACTTTGCGTCAACGGAAGTACTACAGACTGCACAATAAGGCATCTTTGTAAGTATTATTAACTGTGCCTAACTAAAACCAGAAAATCAAAAAATATAAGCCATATAAGAAAATATAATATATTTGAAGTATCAATATGGTAACCTATATACTATCGTAACATTAAGTACCTACCTACTTATCTTAACCTACTTAAATTACCTAAACTATTACTTACTATGAACTAATTTAACGATGGGATACAAAGATTAGTCACCAAGGTTTATATAAAATTGGTGACTAATCTTTGTAGACCACCGGATCCGAGCCTTTGAAGACGCCGTAGGCGTCCTCCATAAATTGCTGTATTTTTTCCCAAGGCGGGGAGCCCTCTGCAGTTTGGAGTTTAATGGCCACTAAGGCCTTTTTGTACAAAGTTTGAGACGTCCCTGTCAGCGCGTCATCAGTATTATAAATTTTCAAATCTATGTAAAAGTTGCCCTCCGTTATTTTGGCGCGCCGCTGACGCCCAGCCGCCACCCTGCTCGTAAAGGACGAGTACAGAACCTTCGCGGCCGTCTCCTCTTTCTCCCGAGCAGCCTTTTCTTCCGCCTTCAAAATATAGTTGAAGAACCCGGACTTTTTTCTGTAACAATGAAAGTAAAATAATACATAAAAATTTCTGCCGAGTGCTACCGCGTTAAAATACGCGTAATACATAATAATATACATGTACCTATAACATTGAAAAGTTTTTAAGCACCAGTAACGAGATAATGACTGTCAGCTTAACTTAATACGAGAATTCTTATAATGGAACATTACTCAGTCGTAGGTTAATTTACTTTGAATCAGGCGTTTGAAAACTTACAGGCTGGAAGGCTGCTCGCTACCGGCTCCTTTTTTGTTTGACTTTTGCGGCCTCTTTTTGGATGAGGTTGAGGAGGACGTCGCCGCTGGGTTCTCGGGTTCCGATTCAGAATCAGACCTTAAAAATAACAGCACACATTAGTTGATAACGAAAAAATAATATTATTTTGGTATGCACGTATTTGTAGTCTGCAGATAATTACCCGAACAATTCCTGGACTCTCGCTCTTGCTTTCGATTGTTTTTTCGGTGCTGGCGATGCGGCGACGGGGGCGCCGCGTTTTGTTGCCTTTTTGGATGGCGGCGCGCACTGAGGGGCTACTGCCGAAATGGTATTTTCGTACTCAGAGTCAGACCTGAAAACAAAAAACATATTCATCATCATCATCATCATTAACAGCCTGAAGACGTCCACTGCTGAACATAGGCCTCCCCCAGAGCACGCCACCTTGAGCGGCTGCTCGCCTCCTGCATCCATCGGCTCCCCGCGGCTTTCACCAGGTCGTCGGTCCACCGAGTGGGGGGCCGGCCCACGCTGCGTCTTCCGGTTCGTGGTCGCCACTCGAGAACCTTTCTTCCCCATCGGTTGTCAGTTCTACGAGCGATGTGGCCTGCCCATTGCCACTTCAACTTACTAACTCTAAGAGCTATATCGGTCACTTTAGTTCTCCTGCGGATCTCCTCGTTCCGGAGCTTATCTCGCAGGGAAACACCGAGCATAGCATAAAAACATATTAGTAGAGAAAAATTAAAAAAACATTTAGAATACAAAATAAATAAATTACATTAAAAATAAATACTCACTAACATTTTAAAACTCCGGTTCTTCTTTTTGTTAGTTTGCACTGAGTACTTTGCACTTGCTGCAAGGTTATTTTCTTGAAAAAGAATGATTTTTTTTCTGGCAAAACAGTGTATTTAAAACAATCAGTATTGCATCGTTAGCAATAATCTTCACTAACAAAAGTTAACCATCTCATCTTCACGAAGCATACAAATATAAGCTTTCGCTGAATACAGCTAAATCATACAATCAATCGATTATCGATATCTCATTTTGACATCTTTCAATAACCATTTCAGGAAAGAAAAGGACAAATGCTAAATTTGTTTACTATGCAATATCGATCACCTGTGTCTTTCTTCAAACGTGAACCGTCACCGCTTTCATGAATTGAAGCATACGAGCGGTTTATAAACGCGCGTTTTTATGCAGCCCGGTAAAATCAAATAATGTGTGTAAACACTTATTTTGTTGGTTTCATCAAGAAATAATATTTTTCAATCATTGAATTTAAATAAAACAGTAAACTATAAAAAAAAATTTTTACAGTTCTACGCATTAATTATGTAAATAGTAGACCACTTTCTAAGAGCTAGGGCCTTATCTTCTATCTCTTAGGTACCTACTTTGCATCTTACATCTAAGGCACCGTGTATTAATTTAAAGCTCGTCTGCATTGTACAGTACTACTTAGTAGTATTGTCTATTCTGTGACGGTACCTATGTAGAAAGACACAGTGACGCGATAATGCTGACAACTGAAGATTCATGAGTAATGTTATTGTTACTTGGAAGTTATAGTCAAGGAGACAATGCAATTTAATTTAAGGATTGACAGCCTCTATGGTGTGGTGGATGAGCAGGTCGACTCATAAACCAGAGGCGGCGGGTTCGATTCCCGTGTCAGGTCAAGTATATTTCTGCACAGAAAAAAACGTGAATACTTGTTCTGTGTCTGGGTATTGTAAAACCATAAAATATGGTCCTCGTAGTTCACGGCTCCCTCTACAGACCATGACTAGGATTTCTTGGATCTATAATAGTTATAGATGTGATCGTTAAGTGTTATTTCTTTACTTATGTAAGGAATGAAACTAAAATCAGTACTTATATAAAGTTTGGTATACGTAAGTGAATCATTTACATTCGTGTGTTTTAATATTATCCATATCATATTTGTGATAAAAATACAACAAATAATCACTAAATCAAAGTATTATAAATATTAGGTTATATACCACCTATTTAAACTAGTTTGTGAATATTTTTAACCCAATATGTAATAATAGGGCTAGCTGCTTAGAGAGGAGAAAGAAAGTACTGTGACTCTTCGACTAACTTTGTTGTATTGCTGTGCAATACACAAGTACATTATTTCATTATGTGATTCAATGGTGTGAACTGTGAAGTGATCGTGATAAATGAGATTTTCCCACGGATTTTTTGCGATTTATGTGAGTATTAATCTAAATTTATATACATAAATATCATGATAAAGTATTAATTTATTAAATTCTGGCTAACATTGTCATTTTGTTTGCAAATAAACTTACATTAAAAAATGCACAGTTTATGTAAAGTTTCCATGACCTATTGATTTTGGATTTACTTTAAAGTACCAATGTAATAATTTTCTGGTTATTTTTTGATTGATGATTTAAGTAAATAAATTTATTATATTTATTATGTTCGCAAAGAAACTTAAATTTAAATCACTCAGTTAAAAATGTCCATTACATAATTTATAATACTACCCTTAAATGCCTGTATGATGGTTTAAAATTAAACGATTATAAATGCATTCAATGTGTCTGCCAGCTGTAAATTATTTAAACAAGTAGGTACTTTGGGCCTGAGCATGTTTTTTATTGCAGGTTCAGAAGCGGTGTACAACAGTGTTTTCAGCAGTATGAAACCAGAATCAGGATTGTATCCTTTTAAAAAAACTACTTTTATTATGCAAATATTTCTAGGTAAGAACTTAATTTCAAAATGATTGGTGCAAAGCTAAAAATTCATGGGTGAATATAATAATTAGAAAATTTTGCGTAGATTTTTTTTTTATTGATTTTGCAAGATGTGACTACTTCCATTTTTTATTAAAAATAAAATTCTGCAGGGTCACGCTGGATTCAAACTATTTAAAAAAATCAAATGTTTTTTTAATGTTTTGGGGTCGTCGGAGTACATGATCCTAACAGGACGTGAAATAGTTTCTGTGGGCGACCTTGAGCCGAATCAGGTCATAACGTAATTTTTGGTGAATCTTGCTAACCTGTGGTATGAAGGAACCTGAGCCTATCCGAGGTTTAGAAACAAGATTTATATAAATTTTTCTAAGGGAACCTTGAGCCAATTCGTGGTCATTTCACTTTGGTAATGTTTTGCTAACCTGTGTTATGAAGGAACCTGAGCCTATCCGAGGTTTAGAAACAAGATTTATATAAATTTTTCTAAGGGAACCTTGAGCCAATTCGTGGCCATTTCACTTTGACAATGTTTTACTAGCCTGTGTTATGAAGGAACCTGAGCCTATCCGAGGTTTAGAAACAAGATTTATATAAATTTTTCTAAGGGAACCTTGAGCCAATTCGTGGCCATTTCACTTTGGCAATGTTTTACTAGCCTGTGTTATGAAGGAACCTGAGCCTATCCGAGGTTTAGAAACAAGATTTATATAAATTTTTCTAAGGGAACCTTGAGCCAATTCGTGGTCATTTCACTTTGGCAATGCTTTGCTAACCTGTGTTATGAAGGAACCTGAGCCTATCCGAGGTTTAGAAACATGATTTATATAAATTTTCTAAGGAAACCTTGAGCCAATTCGTGGTCATTTCACTTTGGCAATGTTTCGCTAACTTTATATGTTATGGAGGTCCTGCACCATAGAAGCTCGATTACTAGGGGATACTCGAGCCAATCTGGTTAAAAATCTTTAAGCATTGTTCAAAAGCTAAATCCTGAAAAGGATGTGAAATCTAAGTATTGAAATCTAAGGTGACCGATAAACAGCATCTTAAGTTAAAGTCGATTTACCCATCATCTTCTAAATAAGTTCTTACTTAAGTATAAAATATATCTACATTACGTGTGACGATGAGTCATACATTCAACACCGCTGATAAACGCATTGAACTTGACCTATTTTTGTTCGTGCAGTAGGTACCTAAATCGTTTCAATATGACATTAGCACCTATATATCATTAACCCATCTTTACAGCGTGTAATAATAGTTTGATTGTGTTTTGCTTTTAGCTACATATTCAGGCATTGTTATATAACAATGTCGCCTGACCGTTGGTTAACTATAAGGGGAATATTCTTCCTGCTAACTTATAGGTACTTCGCCACCGAGAAAAAAGTGAAAGGATATCGATTTTGTCCGAACATTGTGTAAACTTGCAGATAGCTCGGTCCCGTGATCAGGTGGCTGAGCATCGTTTTGCGATGACTGCATGTTTTCATAATTACAGTCATGTTATGATTCTGTGTAATTTATGTACAATGAACTTGAAGCAAAATTTCGTGAGCATGCTGCTTTACGTATTAACAGTAAAACTAAAAAGTAATATTGGGCATGCTATCCCACCAAGCGAGTGGAACGAGCGGTGCGAGTGTAACGAGCAGGGTGGGATAGAATGCCCAATATTATCCTACTCGGAGTTATCTATTCTACATTGTGCCGGATTGCTTGCACCTGTTGTGGGAAAGAGAACTTTTTTAAACTCGTGTTGTAATAAGGCTATATAATATTTTGACATTAAGCACTATGTAGGTAATGTTGCCTATAATTATGCTTGCTTAGTATGTACAATAATTTAATTTTAATATTTTTACATACAGTATCTAGTTTTGACTGTAAAAGTGCTGACACTTATAGCTTATTTGCAATACATTTTTTACGTTTTGAGTTTTACCATCTATTATTCCATTTACTCATTAGATAATTATACCATCGACGAATTCATCGACATTTAAAATATTCAATCCATTTTTCGAAGTTTTCAAAAATGATTTAACATTTATTTTTATTGTACTCATTAAAAGTATTTAATCAGCTGCTAATATTTAATAATTATTTGGTTGGTACAATAGACATAAGTAATATAAAAGTATTTAATCAGGTGCGAACTGACAAAATGATAATGAACCATTCTGATTATATCTAAAAAAACCAGCCATGTGCGAGTCAGATTCGCACATGGTTCC
This sequence comes from Ennomos quercinarius, assembly GCA_910589525.2. NCBI lineage: Eukaryota > Metazoa > Arthropoda > Insecta > Lepidoptera > Geometridae > Ennomos > Ennomos quercinarius. The sequence continues at coordinate 2,540,192 of OU342496.1, forward strand.
ATACCATTATCCATCCCTGCCATCTAGTGTTGAGTAGTAGTACTATTTAAAGCAGCGCTATCTATGAACCATATGGTAAACGAGCAAAAAAAAACACGTTGGTTGTATGGGAGCCCCCTTAAATATTTATTTTATTCTATTTTTTAGTATTTTTTGTTATACAGGCAACAGAAATACATCATCTGTAAAAATTTCAACTATCTAACTATCACGGTTCATGAGGTAGAGCCTGGTGGCAGACGGACAGACAGACAGTTTTACCCTTTGGGTACTTAACCCTAAAAATATCCTGAAGCACTTCAAAAACGCCACGTTTTCCAACGTTTTCAAGCTATTCACCACCGCAGTGAGAAATTACAGGTATTCACTAGACGCAGCAAACGAGGATATACGACTGGGCAGCACTCGCGATGTCCGGTATTCCGTCCGGGGCTCGAAGTATCGCTGTAAACCCCGAGGTTTATAGTTTATACCCCGACACGGATGTTGGCAGAAGGTAAATAACTATTATCTAATCTGTGTATCTGAGGTAACTTAAATAGAATAAGGTTGGTTATTTGAGAGAAGTGTTTCCTATGTATACAGGTGATGTTTTGGCGTTTCAAGTCCGAAGTGTTTTTTTTTTCTTTTACTGTGCTAAAATGGTCATACGTTTGATATCATCATCATCAATAGCCTGAAGACGTCTACTGCTGAACATAGGCCTCCCCCAGAGAGCGGTACTTTGAGCAGCTGCTTGCCTTCTGCATCCATCGGCTCTCCGCGGTTTTCATCAGATCGTTGGTCTACCTAGAGGGAGGCCTACGCTGTCATGGTCGCTGCTTGAGAACCTTTCTTTCCCATCGGTTGTCAGCTCTACGAGCGAATAATTGTTCAATCAACTTACAACAATGTTTCACGGAACGGTCCTTTAATTAGGATGGCACATCCTAATTAAAGGACCGTTACATAATGAATGAAGCGATCCCAGAGACATGTTTTCGTGTAGTTTTACCTATATATTTTAAGCTTGCTTTAATAACTAATTTAAGAAACTAATATTGTATACATTTACTTACAATTAGCTACTTAGCGTGAAACACATTTATATAGTGTCAATATGTCTTTAATTCTGTTGTGTACGGTTATTATTGGACTTTAGGTATAAAATGCTGTGTTACCATTGCTGATATATTATATATCTAATGACCCATTGTTTGTTACTGAACCTATGGCAATAAAATAAAATAAACTTTATACACGAATTCCAAACAGAAGCCCTATAATATCTCAAACTTATCGCAAATCACACGTCGCATTGAAAACTAGGTCAAATTAATAAAGCTGATTCCATTGAATATTAGAGACGCCAGAGAGACGAGATTTCAAATTGGACACACATAAAAGTCAATCAATGGATCCATAAATATATTTGTCGACTCCAATGTCTATCGGATGGCTTTGATGTACAACTATTTAATTCAAAGATACGTTACTGTGTTCAAAAGTTTTGTCCAAATAATGAAGGCAGTTGAGCTTATTGGAGAGAGGTATTAGAACATTGTTAGGATAACACAAACTTATTATTTAATTCTATTATTGAATTGATTATATCGCTAGGTGAAAAATGGCATCATCATCATCAGGCTTAAGATGCATTGCTGAACATAGTCCTCACCATAGAGTGGTACTTGCCTCCTGCATCGACTGCCTCCCCGTGGTTTTAACCAGATCGTCGGTCCACCTAGTGGGAGGCCATCCTGCACTGCAACTTCCGATTTCTAGCCGCTCAAAAACTCTTCCTCATCGGTTGTTTTTGCAAGTGATGATAAATTGAATCCATGATTAATAATTAACTTCGTAAGTTTTCTTTTCAAAAGAATTAAAAATACTGAAGAAATCCTCACCTGTAAGTCACATTTTTTTTCCAGAACGAAGTGAAGATTGAGTTGAAGATGATGATGATGATGATGATTTGTAGAGAGAGTATTTAAAATCAAAAACTCTTTACTGTTTATTTTGAATTATTTGTAGTCTAACTTCTTCTATGATAATACGTGCAGCATAATCTTCGACAAAGAGTAAAAGTATTACGTTTTAGCGTATCTATCTTTTATTTTCTAAGCTGTAGAGGTTTAGTGCGATATTTCCAGGGAATTTTGAATGAGAATGGATTATACTAATGTCAGTATAGAAAGTAGAGGAAGCAAGAAAGATATGCAGTTGCGGTGTCTTTCTTATGAGGTCATTCCGTGCATTGTTAGAAAGAGACAACTGAAAATTGAATTTCAATGCCGATTGATTACAAAGAGTTAGAAAAATCAGTTTTAATCATTTCGTAACTTAAATTTTTTAAATCGTTGGTATTTAATAATTTCTCTAGGTCTCTTCTTATCTTATCTACCTTTGAACATACGAATAATACCTAATTTTAATTTAGTTGTAACCGAATTAAAAGATAATAAAAATTGTTCATTTAGGTTTCCATTTTGATTTTTTAATGTTTTTAGGTAGCAAGCAAATAAAATTGGGATAATATATTATAGGAAGATACTTTCCTTCAACCACGCAACCACGGCCTTGACGACGGGAAGAAGTCACCGTAGCGTATGGACAAGGACATCTATACACCGTGGAATTGAATTCGATGTTTTCCTGAAGTGTATGTACTCAGTCCATGCTATAGAACAAATATTACAGCTTTAAATTAAAAATTAAAATTAAAATAAATGCCTCAAAACATAATTCGCCGTTAGCCAAATTATCTATTTCACACTACATGCTGCGGGCAAATGTTTCGTAGGATAGCTAAAACACCTGCACCGCCCTCCCTGCTCTCCGGAACGGAGTGCCAAATTATTATAATGTCGTAGGCCTTTTGTTAAGAATTTGAATTTGAGTCATTTTTATAGTACCTATTAGTTTAACGTTTTATATTATAGGTACTTTTGTGTTTATTAAATATTTAAATAAACATTATAAGCATGGACTGGGTGTTTATATTTCAGGAAAATATTGAATTAAATTCCACGATGTATAAAATACTAGAGGCGCCACTAATTCATTGCTTACCCTGTGATACTACTCTTTTGACCCTCCTTTTAAAATGCTGCATGTTGTACCTCTGGGGAAATACCTTTGGTGGAAGCTCATTCCACATCTTACGGGTGTACTGCAAGAAAATCTGCATAACCCACTGACGTATAATACAGAAGAACTAAGTCGTATGTAATTTCCACTCAATAATAAACCATTTTCGTATCCTTTAGTTTTCCCCATGTCAGTTGCCATGTTAAAAATAACTCCTTTTTCTACATTGCGTTTCGTTCGCAAATAAATTATCTAGCTAAAAGCTAAGGCAATTCACCCACAGGGATATTTACCAGTGAGTCGGATAGTATCTCTTTCGGTAACACTATATACGAAATTAAAATTGGCCTTTAGCCAATATAATCTTATAGAGGTAGTGTTTATCACCGGATAAAGCAAACGCGCGTGCATATTAAGGAAAGTAGTTGCTGATGTAATGGAGCGATTATGGTGTAAAACTAAACTTGTTAGGCAATTCTGAAATGTAGCTGTAGGTACTATAATATACGTTTGTCTATCTATCTATTCTATATTATATCTATAGGTATATATATATATAGGTCTTTGTTATCAGCTGAGGTTTTTAGGGTTCTGTTTTATGCTATAGGCAGCCGTACACTCAAAGAATAAAAAGATTCGTCACCATAGGGTCAATTCACATAGAGCGGCAAAATGCTCGAGCAGTTTTTAAGTGCTATTGGAATATAAACCTTACTCCATTTTAGCCAAAGATGAAAACAGTATGCAAAATTAAAATCTTACCTATTTTAACGTTGCATACCATTTTCAGCTTTGTCTAAATAGATTAAGGTTGATATTCATACAGCACTTAAAAACTGCTCGAGCATTTTGCTGCTCTGTCTGAATTGAGCCTTAGAGTCCAGTATTGTCCATTCATTCATTCATTCATTCAGTCATTCATTCATTCAGTCATTCAATCATTCATTCATTCATTGCTATTATTAATAAATTATATTTAAAAAATTTTGTGTGGACATTTCACACAGCGCCATCTAGCCCCAAATTAAGCATAGCTTGTACTTTGGGAACCAGACAATTGATAGAGTACTTAGATATTTTTTGTTTTGTAAATACATACGTAGAATACAATATAGCACCCAGACACAGAGCAAACACTTATGTTCATCACACAAATGTTTGTCCTGGGTGGGAATCGAACCCACAGCCAGTTCAGAAGCCAGTGTTATGTTTTACTATCGAATAAAAGTCTGTTTTACAACTCCATCGTGTCCGTGATATAATATCAAACATCTTTCAGTCAATGTATCAATATTACAAAACTAGCCACATAATACCAATTAAAATCAATATCCGGCCAAGTGCCAGTCGGAATCGCGCGCAGAGGGTTCCGTACCATTATCTATCCATGCCGTCTAGTGCCGTTTAGTCTAGTAATTTAAAACAGCGCCATCTATGACTCATCTGTTAAACGAGCAAAAAAATCACCTATGTTGTATGGGAGCCCTCTTAAATATTTATTTTATTCTGTTTTTTAGTATTCGTTGTTATAGCGGCCACAGAAATACATCATCTGTGAAAATTTCAACTGTCTAACTAACATGGTTCATGAGCCTGGTGACAGATAGACAGCGGACCCTTAGTTATGAGGGCCGTTTTACCTTTTGGGTACGGAAAAAAAAGGAGGCAAGATAGATATATTTACTCAAAAAATATTCACCTGAAAAGGTTTTAATTTACTAAAATCATTGAATAATATGCTTTGGCCAGAAATCACACAACTTTGATGTGAGTAAATTTGAACCTTGCTATCTAACAGATATAATTTTCTATGCAACGGTGTTTTTTTTTTTTTTTTTTTTTTTTTTTATGTAATTATATGACGTGACGAGCTAGTCGTTCACCTGATGTTAAGTGACACGGCCGCCCATAACAGTTGCAGTGTCACCCGGAACTTTAAAACAATAAAGTTTCGCGTGACACTGCACTGCGCACATCATCCTGAGACATCACCCAGTCCAGTAATCAGATTACAAGACTGAGTGATCAGATCATAAAGTCTCATTTGCCCAGTAATTTCACTAGCTACAATGCCCTTCAAACCGGAACACAGTAGTGCTTGCACACTACTGCTTGGCGGCAGAATAACTGGCAAAGCGGTGGTACCTACCTAGACGAACTTTGCAGAAAAGTCCTACCACCTAGGTGTGTTTTATATGACAGAGTTTGAAAAGGTAACATGTGCTCACATCACGTAGAATCTATTAACTGAAGAATCTTTTCATTCCGGCACTGTACATAGCTTTCCAGCACTCAACTAGATGGCGCTCTCACACTTATCTATCAAACGCTAAAAATGGCACTCTCCAAAGGTGGCCGTCGCGATCTCGAGATGTTCGGTCGAGTCCACTTACCAGCTATATAATTGTATTGGCTACACGCCAGCATGCACGGTTTCATTTCTAAATGGGCTAGTATATAATTTTTATTGCAACGCTTATGTCAGACGCTTGTTTTGGAAATATATTGGAGAGTACGGTGCAGTTTTATTTAGTAACGCTGGCTGATCCCACATTAGGTGTTCCTTGAGCGTTTAACACGCTGTTAGTGTTGGTCAATAGAAGAAACGGCTATTCTGTCCTCATAGTAAAGAACACGGTAACTAACGTTTTTGGGCAAAATTTAGGGATCGCCAAAAAAAAACTATATTCTGTTCTTTCTCACGTAGGTATCAAAATTCGACCTGGGGGCGTACCGTGAGCTCTTAGCGCGATTCAAAACTGAGCCTATATTGGATCGCTTTGTTTTTTTTGTATGGGGATTTTGACGAGCGATCCAGTATAGGCTCTGTTTTGAATCGCGCTAAGAGCTCACGGTAGGGCCCCTGGAACCCAAAAACTCAGGAAGTAAGAATGCTGCTGCATTCTTACTTCCTGAGTTTTTGGGTACTCTCGACTACTCGCAACTTTTGTTTTCGCGTTTTTCTCGAAAACATGTTTTACCTACTTACCGTATCTTTCATAAAGACGGAAGTATATTGACCACAGCCAACAATATAGTATTTATATTGTAGGTATAATGTTATACATTTTACACGTTGCAGGTTTCTAAAATTTAAGGTTGATTGTGCATAGGTAATAATGCTACTGAGACATGGTCTCTTACTGTTGGCCTCATTAGTAAGCTCAAAGTCGCGCAGCGAGCTATGGAGCGAGCTATGCTCGGTATTTCCCTGCGAGATAAGCTCCGGAACGAGGAGATTCGCAGGAGAACTAAAGTGACCGATATAGCTCTTAGAGTTAGTAAGTTGAAGTGGCAATGGGCAGGCCACATCGCTCGTAGAACTGACAACCGATGGGGAAGAAAGGTTCTCGAGTGGCGACCACGAACCGGAAGACGCAGCGTAGGCCGGCCCCCCACTCGGTGGACCGACGACTTAGTGAAAGCCGCGGGGAGCCGATGGATGCAGGAGGCGAGCAGCCGCTCAAGGTGGCGTGCTCTGGGGGAGGCCTATGTTCAGCAGTGGACGTCTTCAGGCTGTTAATGATGAATAATGTTACGTTTTGCCGTTCTCGGGCAAAACAGTTCAATAACAAACAGAAATGTTTAACGAATTACACCAAGGCTTCAATAAAATCGATATAATTGTATCAAACGACCTTAAATACCAGTTACTAAGACTAGAAGAACAATACTAAATACTAGAAAGCGTACCTATGAGAAAGTGAATAAATACAAAATAATTAACGTTTAATTCAAAATAAGAATTTTTGTAAATATTAATGAAACAGATAAAATAAGCGCTACACTAATGTCAAGACAGTACATTTTTTTCTTATAGTTTGGCTCCACACATAGTGTAGTTAGCCAGTGTCAAGTATTGTAATTTTTCATCATGTTGTAACGGGGTGTCCTTACGGCTAGCTCGCCTGGGCACCTCGTTATGTTGGTAAGTCGAGCCCTCGCGTCACCGAGAGGCGGAACGACGGATAGACCTACCTAAAAGGGGGTTAAGTGTGGATTTGGTCCAGAGAAACACGGATTACAAGGTAACAACATACAGGTTCATATATTCACTATTTCACAAAGGTTCCGCTTATGCTACACTTAGTTGCTATTTATGGACGTTATGCACTAGATACGCGCGGGAGGGTGACGGGACCTGCGCCCGCGCTTCCACGGAATGTTCTCGAGCAGGAGCGCGGCGGCCTGCGAGAACCACGGTACGGCGACGGTAGGGTGGATACGGGTACGGCCTCACGGTGAGGGCTACGGGTCACGCGGCGTAAGCCCGGGCCACGCGCACGGAAGGCCTCCGGGGTACGGGAAGATAGCTCACGGCTGAGCCACGGCGATAACGCGCCGAGTACGTGAAGGATGCGCGCACGACGGCGTGCGGCGGCGGTCGTGGGGTATGTTATTGCAAGGGTCGGGCGGCAAAAGCCGAAGCCACGCGCACGGAACTCCTTGCAGGGGGATGGGGCATGCAGGTCTAGGGTCTGAGGGTCCTGCGGCAAAAGCCGAAGCCACGCGCAAGGAAGGCCCTCAGAGTGCGAGGAAATAGCTCGCGGTTGAGCTATATTGGTTACGCGGCGAGTACGCGACGGGAACGCGGTGGGCGCACGACGGCGTGCGGCGGCGGTGTTCGAGGGGTATGTTATTGCAAGGGTCGGGCGACAAAAGCCGAAGCCACGCGCACGGAACTCCTTGCAGGGGGATGGGGGCATGCAGGTCTAGGGTCTGAGGGTCCTGCGGCAAAAGCCGAAGCCACGCGCAAGGAAGGCCCTCAGAGTGCGGGGAAATAGCTCACGGTTGAGCTATATTGGTTACGCGGCGAGTACGCGACGGGAACGCGGTGGGCGCACGACGGCGTGCGGCGGCGGTGTTCGAGGGGTATGTTAGTGCAAGGATCGGGCGACAAAAGCCGAAGCCACGCGCGCGGTCACTCCTTGCGGGGTAACATGCATAGGGACTGAGGATCATGCGGCAAAAGCCGAAGCCACGCGCAAAGAAGGCCCTCAGGGGTACGGGAGCGGGGTCGGGTTGCGACGAGAGGTGATCGTGCCAACATCAGCCGAAGCGCGCGCACAGAAGGCCACCCCCCGCCGTGTTAGTAGGGAACGGGTCAAGGCGATTTGCTAGATGCTTTTGCTGCGCGGGAGGACTTGGTGTAGCCGGTTACACGTCCGTACACCGCGGAAGCATCGAGCAAATGCCTCTCGTTGCAGCGGTCGGCGTGGGTTTATATAGTATCGGTGCGACGCGGCGCGCGTTCGTGTGTGTGTGGTACCGGCGGGTCTGGCGATCGCGGCGGTGGGGCGCGCGGGCGGCGTGTGGGGTCTGGGTTGGTTTGCTGGTCGCTGCAGGTCCGTCACACCCTCCCGTCTTCTCTGGAGATTTTTACCTGGGGAAAAATCACCGTTCCGGGTACATACAATGTTCTTAAAACTGGTTAATTACACTATCGGTTCGGGTATTTATCATGCCGTGTTTACTGACAGGAGGAAGATTATTCAGTGGAACATTCATTGTGTTCTAATACCTTTTTACGTAGGAATATTAATTGAACAATCTTATACAAAGCGGGTTAGGCATGAGTAAATATTTAGCGAGGTACTAACAAATACTAGTGATATCTCTGGTTTACCTAAACATAATATCTCTGGAATAATCAAATATCTGGCGCATAAAAATCTTGCAAAATTAAACATATTATATAACTGGATATAATTACAGGTAGAAAAAACTTTTGCGTACGACTTCCGATAATAAACTAAGTTTTTTCTCTGGTGCTGGTATTAATATATTAGCGTAAGTACCTTTTGTACTTGGTTATTACATCATAAAAAACATAAAAGACAGGTTAATATTAACAAGAAAGTGGTATAAGTAAAAATAAAAAATGACCGGATACTACTAAGTATGTTCCATAGCTATAAAAATTAGTCAGGTACTGGCCTTTTGTTCCTGTCCCGGGTGTGGCGGTGGCCTCCTCTGTGTCCTCTTCTTGTTTTCCTTTTCCGTCTGTGACCTGGGTTGGTTTGCGGGTCCGGGGGGTACAGGGTTTCATAGTGCTGTATGGCTGGCTGGGGGTAAACTTCATTAGTAAAGTTTACTGGGTTGGTGGTCGGATTCGGTGGGCAGGTTGTGCGTTTTTTAACATATTTTTGCGTTTTTATAAATAGCGTGTTCGAAGTGCCGGCTGTTGATATATCCTGGTGGCTTTTCAATATATTTTGTATTTCGCCTTGTGGTACGCCTTGTTTTCGTTCTGGCGGTGATTCTGGTTTTGGATCAAGTGCGTGGTATTTTGTTGTTCTATTTAGTTGGCCCGCTTTTATTTTATTTTCTGGGATGCCTTGGAGTGGTACTTGTTCCATTTTATTTTTATGCCGGTCTTTCTTATCTTGTTTTAGTTTGAAAACCGGGTTTCTGGAGAGTTCATCGGCTATTTTGATTTGGTTACTACACTTACTACTGGGTCTGTATTCTATTTTGTAGTCGTGTTGTTCTGGTGTGTCGTTTACGGTTTTTGTTATTGTGGTGGTTGCTATTTCTTCTGGCTTTTGGTCTTTATCGCCATTTTCTTGGTTCGGCGTCCACTGTATTGTTGCACCCATTCTTTTCATTATATCCATGCCTATTAATATCCGGGTTATCTCTGGGTGGTGCAGCATTTGGTGGTATATTTTCCTCTCTCCTATGGTTACTTCTAATGGTAATGCTTCTTTTATCACAATTCTTGCTCCATTTGCCAGTACTGCGGTCTCTGATATTTCTCTTGGTTTCTTTTGTTTCACTATGAATTTTTTGTATATTTCTTTATTTACGTAGGATCTTGTTGAACCCGTATCGACTAACGCGTCGTACTCGTTTTCTAGTATTTTGATTTTTACGAATGGTCGTATGTCTGCTTTTCCTTGGTTCTGTGTGTTTATTATCAGGGATTCTATGTGGTTGTTTGGCCTTTTGCAGCACTTTGTGCTCTGGGTGCCGAGTTTGCCACATCCACTGCAGAACAGTATTTTCTTCCCTCGGCAATCTTTCATTGAATGGCCTGGTTTACCACAACTCCAGCAACATTCTTGTTGTTTGTAGTTGTGGACATATTTTGCTGTTCCTTCGGGCCGAATGTGTTCTCTGGGTGTCCACTTACTGTTTGTTTCTCTGGTTATCTGGTTCTGGTCTGGTGCTTCGCGTACATATTGGGATCTTTGACTGGGTCCTTCAAAATCTCTGCGGCTTTCTTCTGTTATGTTTTCATAATCGCTGGCTAACTTTATTAATTCATGTACGGTGCTAAATTCTGAGTATTTTATGTAGTATTTGTATCTTGTTGACATGTTTTCGTATATTATTTTAAGCTCTTCGTCCTTGGACATTCTGCCGTATCGGCGCATTAACGTTTGAATTTCGATCAGGTAATCGGTGAATTTTTGTTGGTAATGCTGCTTCTTTATTATTATTTTTCTTAGTAGTTCACTCTCGTGATCGCGGGTGAGGAACGTGAGTTTGAAGCATGTAATGAAGTCATTAAAAGTTTTCAATGATTCCTTACTGTTTCGGTACCATAACACAGCTTTGCCTCTCAGGAATCTGGGTAATACTTTGAGCACTTTTTCTTTATCTATACCACTGGATTCGATTAAGTCATCTAGTCTTTCTAGGAATTCAACGGGGTCATCGTTTGTGTTAAATTGGAGGTTCCATCTTTCTATGCCTCGATCGTATTGTTCTAGGTAAATCGGCATATCGGGTTTTTCATTGATGTTTTCGTCTGGACGGGACATGGTGTCTTTATATTCTAGTTCCGGTTCACTGGTGCAATCGCTTTCTATCTGTGATTGGGCGGGTGTAGGGTGGGTCGGATCTAGTCCTGCTTTTATGGTTTCGGCCAAGGTATGGCGTAGATCCTTAACCGTTTGGTTCTCCGTTATGAGGTTCCTCTTCCTGCACTCTTCTTCCAGCTCTGGCTTCTTTAGATTGTAAATCCACGACGTTTTATCGGACATTTGGTGCGTGATTTATTGTTTATTTAATTTGCGTATTAATGTTTTTTTTTTTTTTTGTCTGGACCAACTTATCCCCTCCGGGTTTAGTTCGCGGGTTTTTGAGTTGGGCGCCAATGTAACGGGGTGTCCTTACGGCTAGCTCGCCTGGGCACCTCGTTATGTTGGTAAGTCGAGCCCTCGCGTCACCGAGAGGCGGAACGACGGATAGACCTACCTAAAAGGGGGTTAAGTGTGGATTTGGTCCAGAGAAACACGGATTACAAGGTAACAACATACAGGTTCATATATTCACTATTTCACAAAGGTTCCGCTTATGCTACACTTAGTTGCTATTTATGGACGTTATGCACTAGATACGCGCGGGAGGGTGACGGGACCTGCGCCCGCGCTTCCACGGAATGTTCTCGAGCAGGAGCGCGGCGGCCTGCGAGAACCACGGTACGGCGACGGTAGGGTGGATACGGGTACGGCCTCACGGTGAGGGCTACGGGTCACGCGGCGTAAGCCCGGGCCACGCGCACGGAAGGCCTCCGGGGTACGGGAAGATAGCTCACGGCTGAGCCACGGCGATAACGCGCCGAGTACGTGAAGGATGCGCGCACGACGGCGTGCGGCGGCGGTCGTGGGGTATGTTATTGCAAGGGTCGGGCGGCAAAAGCCGAAGCCACGCGCACGGAACTCCTTGCAGGGGGATGGGGCATGCAGGTCTAGGGTCTGAGGGTCCTGCGGCAAAAGCCGAAGCCACGCGCAAGGAAGGCCCTCAGAGTGCGAGGAAATAGCTCGCGGTTGAGCTATATTGGTTACGCGGCGAGTACGCGACGGGAACGCGGTGGGCGCACGACGGCGTGCGGCGGCGGTGTTCGAGGGGTATGTTATTGCAAGGGTCGGGCGACAAAAGCCGAAGCCACGCGCACGGAACTCCTTGCAGGGGGATGGGGGCATGCAGGTCTAGGGTCTGAGGGTCCTGCGGCAAAAGCCGAAGCCACGCGCAAGGAAGGCCCTCAGAGTGCGGGGAAATAGCTCACGGTTGAGCTATATTGGTTACGCGGCGAGTACGCGACGGGAACGCGGTGGGCGCACGACGGCGTGCGGCGGCGGTGTTCGAGGGGTATGTTAGTGCAAGGATCGGGCGACAAAAGCCGAAGCCACGCGCGCGGTCACTCCTTGCGGGGTAACATGCATAGGGACTGAGGATCATGCGGCAAAAGCCGAAGCCACGCGCAAAGAAGGCCCTCAGGGGTACGGGAGCGGGGTCGGGTTGCGACGAGAGGTGATCGTGCCAACATCAGCCGAAGCGCGCGCACAGAAGGCCACCCCCCGCCGTGTTAGTAGGGAACGGGTCAAGGCGATTTGCTAGATGCTTTTGCTGCGCGGGAGGACTTGGTGTAGCCGGTTACACGTCCGTACACCGCGGAAGCATCGAGCAAATGCCTCTCGTTGCAGCGGTCGGCGTGGGTTTATATAGTATCGGTGCGACGCGGCGCGCGTTCGTGTGTGTGTGGTACCGGCGGGTCTGGCGATCGCGGCGGTGGGGCGCGCGGGCGGCGTGTGGGGTCTGGGTTGGTTTGCTGGTCGCTGCAGGTCCGTCACAATGTTATAGAATATTTATCACGTAAAGTCAACCTACCCTATGCTATGACAAGGATGAGGTAAGCAATGGTTAAAAATGCTAACAAATTTTGACTATTGCTTACAATTTTTTAGAACTTTTAACCATTGGTTACTTTAACTACGCATCAAAAAATGTATGAAAAATATATAAAATACATGTTTGAGTACTTTATAATTATATCATCTGTGCAGGTAAGTAAACCATAGAAACACTCTAAAACGTGACATGCTTGAATCGTATGAAAAGTGTTGAGCAATTTATTTTATTATTTATAGCGCGAGCGTAGTTTATTTCTAACTCTGTGAGTGTTAGCGTTACAATTTTGTATTCCTTTTTTTCCTTCAATTTTCTTGTTCATAGCACGCGATCTATTTAGTTTAGTTCTTGGTCTGAGCCTAATTAGCATACGTCCTAGTTGTTTCACCGTTGCCAAGCAATAGCCCTACTTATCGATTTCATAAATTCGTGATTATTGGACTTCAGTACTTAGTGACTGATATCTAATCTGTGCTTCGTCAATAGATAAAGGGCTTTTCATTTGATTTTTTTGTAAAGATAAAATTGTTCGATGAAAACAACATTGTTTATTGTTAATTTGGTGACACCAGTGCTTAAGTAAGTAGCTGCTGTGAAGTGCTGCGACAAACATATATCACATTAAATAAATAAAAAAACAAATGATGTGTGAACATTTATAACAGCGCCATCTAGCCCCAAACGAAGCATAGCTTGTACTATGGGAACCAGATAACTAATAGAAATACTTAGATACTTTTTAGGGTTCCGCACCCAAAGGCACAGAATAGATAATTATATAGTAGGTACTACGTAAAGGGTAAAGGGTAAAACGGACCCTATGACTAAGGCTCCGCTGTCCGTCTGTTGCCAGCCTGTTGTTGCTTGTATCTCACGAACCGTGATAATTAGACAGTTGAAATTTTCACAGACGATGTATTTCTGTTGCCGCTATAACAACAAATACTAAAAAACAGAAAATGAATATTTAAGGGGGCTCCCATACAATAAACGTGATGTTTTTTGCTCGTTTTTATAGATAATGATACGGAACCCTTCGTGCGCGAGTCCGACTCGCACTTGGTCGGTTATTTTTGTTTGTAAATACATACATGGAATACAATATAACACCCAGACACAGAACAAACATCGATGTTCATCACACAAATGTTTGTCCTGGATGGGAATCGAACCACAACCTATAGTTGACAAGGCAGAGCTATTTCCAACTGAGCTAACAGGCCAGTCAAAATATGACTTTACTATGAATGCAAAATTCAATAACAACAGATTCTATCAAAACACCGTAGAAGTGCTCAATGAATCCCTTTTGTATTGGTAAACTTATATTATAGTTTTATAGTCTTTATTACTGAAAACGTATATTCGACCAGTCATTCTGTAATCTATACATTCTTTCACACTTTTTTAAATAAGTAAATTGTTTGAGTATTTCATAAAATTATTTTTTTTGCACTTATCGCTTTATGATTGCTTAATTATTGTGACGAGTCGATTTCGCTGGTTCTTAATTAAAACACAAAAATTGATTCTTAATGTGGAGCGTGGACGGTGGCTGTGCGAGACATACGATAGTCCCTAAATAAACATTCTTCACTTTAATAATCATTAAACTAAAACTATATATTTTCAATAAAAAATCAAATTCATAAAGTAAAAAGTAAACAGAAAAAGACTGCCTTGGTAACAGCGATTTACACAGACTATAAAATTCACACTCGCATAGACACCTTGCTACCGATTTATTTTTTATCTACTTTACAGTTTTAGGTATAAAGAAGTCACAGACCAGTAAATAAGTACTTTTCACACTTGGTTGCGTCATGCACAATTATGCTTATCAGAACAATGAGATGTTAGGATTTACCTTATTATTACCATAATAGAATAGAATAGAATAGAAAAACTCTTTATTGCACATACCAACATAGGATAAAAACTAAAAACATTAAAAATAATAATATAATTTATTGGTGCGAAATCTTCTTCATTATGAGATAATATTGACTTATTTAAAATGAGCACAATTAAATAATACTTACCTAAAAATAAAACAAAAAAATATTTCAAAATTAGGTAAGTAAAGTGTTTTTTTAAACAAAAGAAATGGTTTAAAAAGGTTCATTTAAATATAAGTAAACTTAATGTACCTACAGTCGGTAATTATTCAGTAGGTAATTATTATTCACAGAATTTACTGTGCTTTAAATGTTATTACTTGACTGACCTGATAGCTCAGCTCTGCCTTCTGAACAAGCAAGAACACTAGCGCGGGAAATTCAAATTTTCTTGCGTTCTTTTGCCAATAATAGCTTAATTACTCAACGTGATTACATCATAACTAATTTTGCGGCAATAAATAGAATGTATCAACAAATTACGAATAAAAGTATCTCCTAGATATCATTGGTTTAGCGACAAATCGCAATTGTTAATTGGCAAAAGAACGCAAGAAAATTTGAATTTCCCGCGCTAGTGTAACGTTCCACCTTAATGAATTAAATTGCATCCTATATACCTACCTATTTACAATCCTCGAGCTCAAATACCTGTAAGTACAAAAGTTAATTATAATAAACAAGTAAACAAATAGCACGTGTACTTTGACACTTTCATATTATGCTTATCATCGAACATATTATGGTAGCAAAGTGACTGTTCACTGCCGATACGAACCGCGTTCAGTGCGTCTCTGATTACTGCAAAGAACAGTAGTGTGTGTGGTTAACGTTAAGGAAAAGGAATCGTATGCTCCGTGACATAAGGTATGTTTTGTAACGTTTTGAGTGTTAATTATTGTAGGTGGCTTGTTGAACTGTTGATATAGAGTAGCGTCGCATAGTCACTTGTTTTTTCCTCTAATCTGTGGTCGCATACAAAACAAGTCACAGTAACGCTTTTGTTTAGAATTCAAATATGGAATAAGTTGATACATAATAATATCCTTTTGTATTCCATCTATTCGAAAAGAGGCGAAAGGTTTCACGATAAGTGCGCTTAAAATGGGTCACTTAGGCACAATAACAGTGACAAAATGACTTTCCTCATAAAGGGGGGTGAATAAAGCAGCTTGGTGCACCCAAAAATTCACTACTTTTACTCAATCCAATTTCCTCATTTCAATTATACCTTGTCCATTTTATTAATGGTTTTTTGACAGCTCACGCGCCGTGGAGTTTCGTATTGTTTACGTTAAAATTTCATACAAATAATATTGTACTTCATGGAGTTCATCAAAACTAAATCAAAATGTATATTTATCGATACGAATTATTACGTTTACGTACCTAATTCGATGATAATAATACAATCGGAATGGTACCTATCACATTCGAGAATCTTTAGAACATCGCTAACTTGTCATTCGTCGAGCTGTCAAAAAACCATTAATAAAATGGATAAGGTATAGTGTTTCATCCTATTTGGTGGAAGTGGATAATATTACCTATATTGGTAGAAAAATTCCAGGACACATAAAACAGTAAGTTAAATGAAAGGTTTTAAAACATATTCCGGACTTTTAACCAGTCACGATTGAAAAGAAAAGAAAATTTTAATCTGATAAAATAATCATCGATCAAAATTATCATTACCTTAGTAAACCCTAATGATTTTTATATTAAGGAATAATTTGTTATCGCGTTATTAGACGACATAACTACAAATTGTAATAGACACTTTTTTACTATTCAACTGACCCGTGAATTGAACTTTATGAACGAATGTCATTTTTTTTGTCAACCTTCTCATGGATTGTTTAAAGGATTAAAGTCTCATTTATCATTATCGATTCTTTTTTTTTCAATAGTCGTACTAATTCTAAATTCTAATTCTAACTTGAGGTGGGTGGGGGTCCACGCTGTGGGACGCGGACGTCCTGCTTGGGGTGTATTGTGCATTATGGCAGGGATAGATAATAGTACGGAACCCTTCGTGCGCGAGTCCGACTCGCACTTGGTCGGTTGTTTGTATCACAATCACTTTCACGAAAAACTGGCCAAGTGTGAGTCAAACTCGCGCACCGAGGGTTTCGTATAATATAATTTTGACCTAGGCCTAGGGCTCCCGCTGTCCATACCTCACTAACGCCCATGTAACCAGAGAAGTTTAATAGTCCAGCAACAGTTAGGGTGTACTTGGATCGTAACTCATAAAATAATTAAAGCCATTCAATTTTTGTCAGACGATTAGGCCCATGTTTAGAAAGCTTTGATTAAAAAGCTGGAAAATTTTGACCGCCGCTAATTAAGCTAATTAAGTTTTTGTAATAATTTCATTTAAAAACGTGAATAAAAATTTTAGGCTAAAAATGCTGGGTGTATATGACTTATTACGTTATTGTCCTATTATTATTAACTTATTGGACCGTGTTCCGGTTTGAAGGGCATTGTAGCTAGTGAAATTACTGGGCAAATGAGACTTTATGATCTGATCACTCAGTCTAGTAATCTGATTACTAGACTATGTGATGTCTCAGGATGACGTGCGCAGTGCAGTGCCACGCGAAACTTTATTGTTTTAAAGTTCCGAGTGACACTGCAACTGTTATGGGCGGCTTACTTATTGCAATAAAATTTAAGCTCGGAACATAATAAATCTAAAATATACGAATTTTTCTTCCAATATAATTTTAAAGTGGCTGAAGTTTATTTTTAGGACTTCGCATTTTTTATCGTTACCTACTGTAAAAGGTTTGGAAACATAACTAATCCGCTTAACAACTTATTTGA
Organism: Ennomos quercinarius; assembly: GCA_910589525.2. Classification (NCBI taxonomy): domain Eukaryota; kingdom Metazoa; phylum Arthropoda; class Insecta; order Lepidoptera; family Geometridae; genus Ennomos; species Ennomos quercinarius. The sequence continues at coordinate 2,557,630 of OU342496.1, forward strand.
TTTTATTTTCATAGCTTGAATAATATAAAATTTAAGTTGTTAGAGTCGGTGGCGTCTGTATCGTAATAATGTGATAAGTATAAAGCTTCTGGTTTTAAAAACTAACGTGAGTAGTATTCATATCTACAACTAGTAAACGGCTAGCACTCACGTAATCACTAGCCGTGGCCGCGCATGCTCCATGAAGATAGGCATCTTTATCGCCTGAACACCGGTCGAGTTATTCGACTAAACTACGTGAGTGCTAGCCGTTTACTAGAAGTACTTCTGATTTTATTCACAATAACAGTTACTTACAAACGCAAGTCAAATGATTAGCGTCTTGAAACTGACACATATAATGAGAGAAATTTTAATCAGATATCATGTTAACGGAATCAAATTTTTCGTTTTTTTTTTCTTTTTATACGTGCAAATTGCCTTTATTACTCAAGCTAACTACTACAATAATAAAAACTAAACTAAACTAAACTAAGCTAAACTAAACTAAACTAGCTACACTACCTACTACAAAGAACACTTATGGACTGTATAATAGCCGCGATGGCCTATAGACAGTCCAAGTGCTCCAGCCCACTTTTTCGTTAAAATAGAGTCAATCAGCTGAAATGTTCGATCTACTAGGTGCTGTATTTTCAATTTGTCATGCAAGCTGGTACTGTACAAACACCATCTTCTCATCTACAAAACATAAACAGCAGCTAAACATCCAGTTTAGTTATTTAGTCCGGGATAGTGGCCCCAACCGCTAAACGTAAACCCTTCTCAACCTCTCACGTAATAAATTATGGCGGTTAAATTTTTAGGGCCGCGTAAATATTAGAGCAATTTGCGTTTAGTGCCGGTAAATAAAGCGTAATGCATGTCAGGAGTTCTTTTACTGGTGTGTTTAATTATCTGTGGCGATGGAGAGATAATAGGTACCTATAGAAGTAAAAAACCAACCTATAAAAACCTTTTAAAAATTGTAAAATAACCTAAGTACTTATGCATACTTAATTAGATTTAATTAGGTTTTAATTAGTTTGAATTTTGTTTTAAACATGGAATAAAATTATAGAGATTTAATTACGTATGTAAATACATTAAAATTGATAAGAATGACGAAGAAACTTTTCTTAACTTCTGTACTAAAACATCTACAAGGGTTGTAGGCTTTTTATGCCCCAGAATACCTTTTGGATTTGGAAAATCATCTTGTTATATGAAACGATATACTTTCAAATTGACCCCTAGGATCGAAATTATAGCAATGCAGGTTCACGAGTTTGGTTTCTAAATTAATATACCTGAAAAAAAATGTAAAATATAATAAAAAAACAGATATATGTTGACATAATTTTCACACAGCGCCATCTAGCCCCAAACTAAGCATAGCTTGTACTATGGGAACCAGATAACTAATATAATACTTAGATACTTTTTGTTTGTAAATACATACATAGAATACAATATAACACCCAGACACAGAACAAACATCGATGTTCATCACAAAAATGTTTGTCCCGAGTGGGATTCGAACCCACAACCTACAGATCAGAAGGCAGAGTTACTACCGACTGACCTATCAGGCCAGTCAAGGTACTTCAGGAAATTAAAAAACGAAATTAAAATACACACATCAAAATAGTCTAAGCAACATGCATGATATTACAAATTTACCATTTATAAAAAAACGTTTAACGTTAAACGTTTTTTTTTTCTTTATTGTTGTTTTTTTTTTTTTCTAAGTACATATATAAAAATATATAAATTACATTAAGACGATTTAAGTTATTATTTATATATACCTAATACCTCATATGAAATAAATAGTATGCCTAATTTTTTTCCACAGACTATAAATTAGTTACAAGCTTTGAATATCTATCTGTGGTTACAAGTCACATTCGTAAGAAGGCAGCCTGTCATCTTATAAAGACCACGTACACTATATTACTGTAGGTACCTAACTACGTACATACTTAGTTATATATACAAGAAAAAACAAGTTTCAAATATTATGAAAACACCACTGATATCACAATCGTATAACAGAATAAAATTCCAGGGAGTACCTATTATGTTTATTAGACTGATTTGTGTGCTAGACGTACTAGAGTACTAGATCTGTGTAGGAATTGATTTACCTATGAGAACAAACGGCTGGTTCACGATAGTTAATTGGGCACAGTACAATCTACAATTCACATTGTAAAATATAATGAAGATCTTTAGTGACGCCACGATCGCAACGGAGTTTTTTAGCCAGATAATTCGATGGAAGGAAAAATATTTTAAATAACGGTGCATGCCTAGAAGGAGCGTGATGATGACCTGTGATGACCTCGATGCCTTTCAAGAGTGGTCTGAGGTTGCAATAGATTCAAAATGTATAGAAAGATAATGGGGAGACCTTTGAAAAATATTTGGCTTGATAATTATGTAGGTACCTCAAACCTCTATCAACATACATAACCAACAATTACTATTGCATGTAGGTATTATAGGTATAGCAATTTATACTGAATCAATTCTGTTTTTTTTTTTTAGATTTTTATCTGCACGTAATATACGTACGTAGTTATGAGTGGTCAATTTTTTTAAACGAACTTTACCAGCACTGTAATTTAAAATTAATTTAAAATAGGTATATGCTTGGTTTTGTTGTGAAATCATGATTTGAACGCGTTATGATTGTAGTGTTTTACTGTGTTACCTACTATAAACTTATTCATTGCCGTTATGGTTTGATAAAAAAATTATGTAACACTTTACCATAACGTAATGATAATGTTTTATGTAGATGTAAAAGGTAGAAATAAATTTACCTATACTTTTAATTTTAAAGTATCTGAAAGATTCATTTTATTTTGATTTAGGTACCCTAATAGACTGTTTGTAAAAAAGTCATCATCATCAAGTAGCCTGAAGACGTCCACTGCTGAATATAGGCCTCCCTCTTTAAGCGGCTGCTCGCCTCCTGCATCCATCGGCTCCCCGTGATTTTCACCAGATCATTGGTCCACCGAGTGGGGGGGCAGCCTACGCTGAGTCTCCCGGTTCGTGGCCCCACTCGAGAACCTTTCTTTCCCATCGGTTGTCAGTTCTACGAGCGATGTGGACTGCCCATTGCTATCGTAAAGAATGCTGAACTTAAAAATTATCCACTAGATTACGAGAATGCCTATAGCGTTAAAAAAAACTGGGGTATTGAGGGGCGGTTTCTAATTAGACAACTAACTGGGTAGCAAGTCCCTAGTCGCCTAGTCAGGATTCGGGAAAGGAAGGCTTTCCTTTGCCGAATCCTAACTAGGCGACTGAATTTAGTGTAATGTAATTGTGGCGTAAGACTAATCAACTGATTCCTAGTTAGCGGTACAACCCCAACCCCCATTGTCCCAGTCATAGCGATCTAGATGTAGATCTAAATATTGGAAAATCACGACTGCGAGCAGGGGCTGTATTTTGTTAGCTTCAATGTATTCATTATCCATTGCGTTATTAGGACTCAACGTTCAAATTGTCGTTAGAAAATAGCAGGCAATGTAAACTGCTTACACACTATTTTGCGACTGCCGTTCGACCACATAGTATTTTTAACCATATGTGTTTTGTTTTTGCGCATATATTGCTGCGACACCGGCCCCGGCTTCTTATCAGGGTTTTCCCGTTGTCCCCCACGTTTTCGCCCCCATAGGGCCCAACGGGATGTTTTTTCCTTTTAGGCCCCACGCGGGGTCAACAGTAATATATTATTCTCGTTGGCCCCCACAATAAAACAATCGACTATAACGTTCCGCGTCACAAAAGTCGAGGACCATCAAATAAGCAACTACTTCCATGTGAAATAAAAAATTAAATTTGTAGTTTTATTCACATTTTATGTTGATCTATTAAACAATCGACTATAACGTTCTGCGGCAAAAAAGTCGAGGACCATCAAATAAGTACCTACTTCCATGTGAAATAAAAAATTAAATTTGTAGTTTTATTCACATTTTATGTTGATCTATTAAACAATCGACTATAACGTTCTGCGGCAAAAAAGTCGAGGACCATCAAATAAGTACCTACTTCCATGTAAAATAATAATTTAAATTTTTTTTTTTTTTCATTTTATGTTGATCCAATAAACTATTGACTATAACGTCCCGCGTCACGAAAATTCGAACCCTTCAAATAAGCAGCTACTTCCATGTGAAATAAAAAAATAAATTTTAAGTAGTTTTTTTTTCACGTTAAGTGTTGATCGGTTGAGTTGAATCTTTCAAATAAGAATAGTGTATAATGTGTATTTTTTTTAAAATATTGTGATTTTCAAAGGAGGGTTAAAAAAACCCTACAGGGCAAGCAACGCATTGGTGACGCTTCCAATGTTACAGACGTCCAATTGTTCATAGGGTACGGTGATCGCTTCCCACGACCAACGAGAATAAATATTCCTGTTGGCCTCGGGTCGGGCCCATGAGGAAAAAAATCCCATTGGGCCCTATCGGGGCTAGACGTGGGGGACAACGGGAAAAGTCCCCTTATCATATCTCCTTTTAGTTTCTGAGATCTGTGGTCCCAGTGTATGAGATGGAAGTTGCCAGGAAGAAGGAATTTAGCCGGTTATCTTGTTTTGTGTTCAGGCTGTTGATGATGATATTGTTTTCATTATAAACAGCCTGAAGACGTCCACTGCTCAACACAGGCCTCCCTCAGAGAGCGTCACTTTGAGCGGCTCCTCGTCACCTACATCCATCGGCTTCACCAGATCGTCGGTCCACCTAGTAAGGAGCCAGCCTATGCTGCGTCTTCCGGTTCGTGTTCGCCACTCGAGAACCTTTCTTCCCCATCGGTTATCAGCGCTACGAGCGATGTGGCCCCCATTGACATTTCAATTTACTAATTGTAAGAGCTATATCGGTACTTTAATTCTCCTGCGGATCTCCTCATTTCGTATCATATCTTGTTTTCAATGTGTTTTATTATTTAAATTTCAATAAAATACACAGTGTCAGATAGTGCAACAGTGTAGGACAGTAGCCAATTAATGCAAGCTTATCAAAGAGACTCAGGCTTACTTCGTGGAAGTTCATTTTAAATACAACATAGAAATATTTAGATTTAATAATATTTTCTGTCATTTTGTATTTCAGTTTAATATAGATACTATTCGATCTAACTCCACTTATGTATATTCTTACACACACACACACACACACCCACTCATCATCAGCCGGAAGACGTCTACTGCTGAACATACACCTCCCCCATAAAATGCCACTTTGGACGCTTATCATAGGGGGGGATTTGCCGTAATCACCACGCTTGGCAGGCGGCTTGGTGATCGCAGAAGATTTTAATGTACCAAGGAAAATGCTGCTGCCCTTTTCTTGGATAACTATTTCCTTAGCCCGCTTTTATGGCACCCACGAGGAGAGATGAGGGTATTCATACACTTGACAATAACTTTGTGCAATTGTTTATGATATCGTAGATACTTGGTTCATAATGGAGGTATAACTATAGAGCGTTGTAAAATAATAAAAATTTCGTAATTTGACATTAGTAGGTATACCTAATTAACGAAGTAATGTGAATAAGATAACGATTACTCCTTATCTTTTATAACGTCATACGGATTCATAGAGATTATCTATCGTTATCACTACCGTTATCGTTACCAATAAAAAATAGTTGAATCCACACACACCTGTTCCATTTAAGCTGGAATGAAGCATAGTTCACTTGAGACTCATAGACTGTTGCTGGTCTATAGTTTCGATGATTTATCAATAGTCTATCGATAGTCAAACAATCGAAACACTATCGATGGGCCTGCCGATAGTATCGATACTATTGATAGCTCAGGACGGCGCAATACTAGTGAACAAGGCACAGATAACCCCCAATAGATACCGCATGAAAGACGACGACCGCGCACCACGCATTGGCGTAAATGGGTCTATATAAATCGCCGCTTCGCAGCACGGCCTTAGTTTCGACCAATTATTAGAGTTCATTATTAGGGCGTCACTCGAAACAGCCAATAATAGCGCATTGGCTCCAGTCCCCGCAACCCGCGCCTTCCTCCAGTTTTGGTGAGCTAGGATCCGAACAAAAATCCCGTAATGCGGTATCTATTGGGGGTTATCTGTGGAACAAGGCGATACAGTCGACCTATCGATGGCATTGTTGCTCACGAAGAATATACTATCGATAGTATCGATTCTAACGATAGTATTGTAGCTCGTAAATGAAAAACTAACGACATTTTTTTTATTAACCAGCAAAAATACTGTTGAAACTATCGATAGCTAATTCTTTTTGAGCAACAATACTATCGATAGTATTAGTACTCATTCAATGCCTCATTCTGAGCTATCGATAGTATGGCTTTTTTAAATGAAAAATATCGATAGTAAAACTATTGATAGTTCGACATCACTACAATAGACTCTTTATAAAACGCAATAGGTACCTACGAGTTATCATCAGTAATCAGATACTCAGACCATTTCAAGTTGCTTATTCTAAGAACTATATCGGTCACTTTAGTTGTCCTGTGGATCTCCTCATTTCGAATCTTATCTCGCAGGGAAACGCCAAGCATAGCTCTTTTCATAGCTCGTGTGACATAGAGCTTGCTAATGAGGTCAACCAGTAATACGAGAAGTCGTCTCAGTGCCATTAAGTCATCATTTGGCAACACCTCAAAGCAATTATTATGCTCTAATAATTGGTCTGAGAGCAACACAAACTGTTTGTTAAAAGCCTTTGATTTCAGGCTCTGCGACAACCTTAACCTGTATAAAATTTTTATAATTAATATAACTGTATAATTATAGCTACATTAGATATTATCTGATTATTGTTACAAATCTAAAAAAATATGAACATCTTTTGTGATAAGTCGTGAATAAACCAAATTAGTAGGTAATTAAATCTAGCTGCACCCAATGATGCTACTCCCCGCAGTTTCATCTGGGAATAAATAATATTCATTTTTATATCGTTTTTTTAAATATTATTCTAATCCAGGCACATAAGTGTTCGAAACGTACAATATTTTGTTTTCTTTTGATAGTGGTGCGAATGAGCCAAACGAAAATAAATACATGGGCGATTCAGACCGCGGTCCGAAAGAGCCTATTCATTTAGAGCACTTGGGTGATTCACACAGCGGTGTGAACCAAGCGCGGTGCGAAACGCCCCATTACCCGAATAGATTGAAGCGTAAGAGCTTTTCCCATTCCAAATTTTATTGAAACTCGTTCAGCTATTGCGGTCTGAAGAGAGACTAACCACACATACAAACTTCCGAATTTGTATTTTTATCAATTACTTTCAGGCATCTTATTATTTAAGATACTAAATTAAATAAACTTTTCAAAGGAACAAATACACATACTGAACTTGCTACACACCAATGTGAAGTAACAATGACTGTCCTAAATACCCAATGAATAGAAGCGTTTGTTATCGAAATCGGAAATAATTAGTTACGTTCACAGTTCGAACAAACATAGTGATGACCGTTGATGCGTTGTTTTTTGTACACAATTTAGTTTACAAAGTCTTTTAACAACAGTTAACTCACCCTGGACAAAAGGTAAGTATGTAGGTATAGCGTGTAGAAAGAAAGAATGAAAGAGAGAAAGAAAGAAATAATATTTATTCAATACTCACATTAAGGGCTTATGCTAGGCCAAGCCAAAGCCACAGATATAGTACTAGGCCAGAGCAGGGATGAGTCAGGAGGCCGAGCGACAGAGGCGGTCTAAGTTAGAGTGGTTCCAACGCGCAATCATTTAAACAATTTGTTATTACACTGAATATAATGGACATTTAAAAAATCAAGAGAGTCGAGTCGAGTTCGTTCGACTAAATTACGTGAGTGTTAGCCGGTTGCTAGTTGTTTAGTTATGAATATGTGTGTGTTATGTGTTATGTTATGTTTGTTGTTCTATGATATTATTTAAAAAATCTACTGTATCTCCTATACATAAGCCCTCCATTATCTTTAGTTCAACTACACAAAGTTTCATGACATAATTTAAAGTATTCATTTAATATTCGCTGTTTATTTGTATGGTTTGGAGGTAAATTTGTAGTTTTTTTTCTATAGAGAAAAGTTTTTTAATTCGTATTTTCAGTATACATAAGCATTAGCATTAGTCCTGAACTTTACCATATATTAATTTCTAAGTCATTGTTGCAATATTGTTGACAGGACACGGCCTCATGCTAAGCCATTTTAAGCATTTTGGCATTGTACTTATATAGGCTCTTAAGATTGCATAGGGATAGACTTAGACATGAACCATAGACTTACTTAGTATCAAAAATGTTGTAGGTCTGTGGTTTGAACGACACAATGGTACAATTATACAAATTGTTATACAGGTAACATGATACAAAGATCTTAAAAATAAGGTAGAAATCTAACATAAATATAAGTCGTTACTGGCATGCAATAATTATAAGAGGTCTTTCAACAAGGAGTTGAATAAAACAAGCTGTGTGTGAGATATAAATGTAATTTTTTGATTCGAAAGACATATTAATACCATTATTTATGAAATACTAGCTGCGCCCCGCAGTTTCACCCGCGGATTAAAAGTAGCCTATGTGTTAATCCAGTACATAAGCTATCTATATTCCAAGTTTCATCCAAATCCGTCCTGCCGTTTGATTGTGAAAGAGTAACAAACATAGACACAAACACACATACACACATACAAACTTTCAGCTTTATAATATTAGTGTGATAGTGTGATAGTGTGATTTACGAAGTTGAGTTTATAGGGCTTTCCTACGGGAACGGGTTAATTTTCCGGGATAAAAGTATTCTATGTTTTAATACAGTATATAAGCTATCTCCATTCTAAAATTCATCTAAATCTGTCCAGCCAATTGAGCGTGAAGGAGTAACAAACACATACATACACACAAACTTTCACCTTTATAATATTAGTGTGATTAGTGTGATGATGTGATGACATCGTTTAAATGTCCGCCGCGGCCTCGAACAGTGGCACAGATCCGAGAGGTCCAATTTTCTAAGACTGTGCTGCATAAATCCAGCTGAATCTACTTAAATTTTTAATTTTCCTATAAAGCATACGGTTCCTATTAGTGATCTATACAAGACTGGCAGTCGAATAAAAACTGGACAGTGTTGAAATTGCATCGTGTATAAAGGCCCTTAGTGTAGATTAGGTTGGTAAGCAGGCTGTATAATTATAATATAATAGATTGTCTTATTTTCTTGTGGAAATATTCGGCTTTGCAGAGCCAAAAATAGCAATATTTTCATTCATCCTTTATTTTGCGAGATTCGTAGTAATAATATTTCAATGGAGAGATTACAATTATTTATCTTACTTCGCAGTAGGTACCTATAGGTACGGGCTGGGCAAAGGTCACATTTTATAAAGACATCGTCAGACGGTAGGTACGTTTTAGACTTTTTTATACTACGTAGATAATAATATTATTGTCTGGTGGGAAACATAACATAGGTAACATAGTAAAGATCCCTTTCCTTTAGCGTTAACGCCAAACGATAACTCAAAATGTATGGGAATGTGCTAGACCCCTTGGTTCCAATAGTACAAGATTTACTTAGTTTGGGGCTAGATGGCGCTGTGTGAAATGTCCCCACATATTTATTATTTATTTATTTATTATACTCTGTTATACATTAAAAAATCAATACTTAACTATTCAGTTGTTTTTACCCTAGATCTTTTTAGTACCTATGGGTAAGCAACTGTCTCTATAACAAAAACTTACAGTACTAAAAGGAAAACCTTTTAAAACCACGGTTTTTGTATGAAACGTGTGTAATGTGTTACCAGCCGATCCCAAGGGGCAGACTGGGAAGTTTATTATGTTGTTTTGGTTTACAAAGACAGTCAATGTCAAGTGTATCAGATTCTACGAGTTGTAAACAACCGCAACTACTTGCGGTTGTTTTCAATGGAATCAAAGTACTTTGCTTCTATTGAAGTGTTGTTTAAACAGGGTTATTTGCAATTCACGTAAACCTATTTACTTTAATATAAGTATTTGATGATTTGCTCGGTGTTTCCCTGCGAGATAAGCTCCGGAACGCAGGAGAACTAAAGTGACCGATATAGCTCTTAGAATTAGCAAGTTGAATGAGCAGGCCACATCGCTCGTAGAACTGACAACCGATAGGGAAGAAAGGTTCTCGAGTGGCGACCACGAACCGGAAGACGCAGCGTAGGTCAGCCCCACTCGGTGGATTGACGATCTGGTGAAAGCCGCAGGGAGCCGACGGATGCAGGAGGCGAGTAGCCGCTCAAGGTGGCGCTCTCTGGGGGAGGCCTATGTTCAGCAGTGGACGTCTTCAGGCTGTTGATAATGATGATGAAGATTTTAAACTTCCATGGTCACTAAGACAAACAACATTTACATTAAATTAAGTTAAAATCTTTTATATCAGGTTGTCAACCCATAGCTTATTATAAGGTAGGTTTTTTGATTGGTAGATAGGTAATTTATTAGAAATTTTAACCATTGGTTACCTTAACCACGGATCAAAAAACCCACCCTCAGAAAAAAAACAATATAATTATTTCTAAGTTTTCCCTAAGTACATTTCATGACTAGTGTTTTTTTAACCATTGATAGGCTAACATTTGACCACGGTCTGACTGTGATTACAATCCGTGAGTTCTTTTTTGCTCACGTTATGATTTCATTATGTTAGCATAATTTGTAATACATTTATTAGTTTTTATATACATAACATTAAAATAAAAACAATCTGATTACGGAAAACTTTTAATGTTTTTAATTTCGTACTCATAACACAATAATGATCTCTTTGTATGTAAATTACAAGAAAAATAACTAAAACTCGACTAGGTACCTTAATTATGATGAATAACATCCCAAAAAGGTAATATTTTAATTTACAGCAGAGGTATTATTATGTACTAGCTGACCCGCCCCGGCTTCGCACGCGTTAATTAGTTTTACGCCTTATCTCAGTCTAAAGGAAGAGAGAAGGAAAAGGGAAAAAGATTGAATGCATGAAACGGTGAAAGGAGGTAGATATTTTCATTTAAAAGTTACAGGACCGATCTGAAAATATATTATTTCAAATAACTTTTTACCCGACTACTGCAAACAGGAGGGTTATGAGTATGACTGTCTATATAATTATGTATGTATGTATGTTCATAATTATGTTCCCTTATAGGATATTATCTATTTTTACAGATACCGTTAGTCCATAATAATGGTGCAAGTGAGCAAGCACTTGTTTGACCAGACCTGTCGCAATGCGGAATGCCACTTGATGCTGCATCCATGGAACGAGAGCTGCTTGAAGGCGATACCGCCGCTGTTCTTAGATTCAACCATCGGCAGCGCAAAATTTTACTCTATTATTTATGCAGTAAGTTATAATTTTATTAAAATCTGCATTATCTTCATCATCATGAGCCGAAAAACGCCAACTGCTAAACATAGGGCTCGATCCATAGAATATTTATATACTTGTCTCTTGCATCCAACGGGTCTCCGTGATGTTATTCAGGTCTTTAGACCACCTAGAGAGAGGCTGTGGCATAGACTGCGTGTCTTGTTTTTATTTAAATATTAAATAGATTTACGTTTTGACGTTTTTATGGGTTTTTTTTTCTTCTTTTTCTTTTTTATCCATCTTATTAAAATACACTTTAAAAATATGAATACTAGTCTAGCAAAAATTTAGCCAGAATAGCCACCGTAGTCACAGAATTCGCCATATTTACATAGACCGTTGTATATAATCGTCTAGACATGTCAGAGACGATCCGGGCGATAGTATCTCCACAGATTATATAATAATATACTAATACAGACCTCATCCCATATAACAGAATAGCTCGAATTATTTTAAGAATTATTTTATTTCTGCAAAATGCAAGATTAGCAAGCGTCATGTATTGTATATTGGCGAGGTACTTGACCAAATGAAACTGGACACTAACTACAATATTATCTGTGAGTGCTCATACTGCACCCTCTCCGAGAGTTTAATCAGCTGACCATCGTTGACGCAGATGGAACGCTGGATCTTTGGGCTCAGCAGTCAGCATCATTGTCACTGGATTTTTTCACATTCGATCTGTTTTTCATTTGTTCCTAATGAGACCCTGTAGTAATTTTTAGGGCTGGTTCAAGATTTCTCAACTAGTCTAGACCTTTCATCATTATATCATCAATCAGGTATCACCAGTGAGGTTGGCACAGCGAGGTGCCAGCCTCACCATTGTACCTATCTCTTGTGTATTGTAACGATCCAGGCTGTCTCGTGACGTCACAAATATTATAAATGTTATCTAAACTATAAAAATACTGAAATAATTTCATTGAAGCATTTTATGCACAAAGAATAGTCCAAAAATAAAGGAAATAGTCGTTGGCATCGCATTAACTGATAGAGAAAATGTAGAGATAGGTGTAAAAGTGGGTATCCGTGGTAAAATAAGGTAACAGTAAAAGAAATCAAACCTTCTTTATATTTAGTTTTACTTTTTTACCTTTCTACCCTTAAAGTGTTTTTGATATATAATAGGATTTTGAGATCTGTCAAGCTGTCAAACGCGGTGAGTTATAAAATCATTCACGAGATTTCGCAAGTCGAAACTTGTCAGAAAAATGCAGATGAAATTTCCGGTTAAATTCTTAGATAAATTCGCCCTCTCAATTAATTCTGGATCTGGGGGGAAGTATGCCTCGGGTCCAGGAACTCAGTAAGAGATAAGTTGAAACTGTGCAACGAAGCTTGTCTTCCCTTATTTTGCTTAGGGTATGCAGTTCGCGTGTTTTGTGGAGACCTGCACCAGATTTTGCCTCCGTTATAGGATCTGGATCCACCTTTTTGGTTTGGTTTGCATTCTGGCTGAAAGGAGGGCTGAAAAGATTAACTGTCCCGTCTTCGTGTATACGATACCCGGATCCTAAATGCAAATCAAGCTGAACTGTCCCAAGTGATAGGGTTTTGTCTTGTATGCTGCCCATGGACTCCGGTCCCGCATGCAAGATAAAAATTAGGTGGCAATAGGTTTTAGTTTTGGAGAGCTTTTGTCACAGCTCGTTCTCTCATAGGGTTAGATCAGGTATGTTCTCATTGCACACACCGAGAACAGACATGCACGTTTAAAAGTAAATGTGAGATTTGTAGCAATCTCCAGTGTTTGGGGGTACACATTAATGTATAGGGAAAAGCTATAAGTCGAGGAATACACACAGGAGGGGAAAGTTAGGGATAAAATATTGAAAATCGCGGAAAAATAATAGTGTTAGGGAAATAGATAAAATTCAATAAATAAATAAATAAATTTAAAGCGGTATAAAATACATCTAAAGATAAATTCATTATAATAAAATACTAATAAATAAAAGTGCAAATACAATACGTAAATTATCAAAGTTATAAAATTATAATCCAAGTTTTCTCGAAGGTTGAAGCTGTGGGTGTTTATTGTAGAGCTAGTTGTCGTGGACCTTGCTTTTGACGGAAAGCTGGGTGATCACAGAAGGTTTTAATGTACAGAGAGCAACGCTGCAAAGGTATAAGTAGGTATTTTCTATAGCTGGCATAAGCTTTGTGAAACTACAGTAGAGATAGAAAGGGGAATGAGTTTGAATACGATTCATCACATTAGTTTCATGACCTAGTCTCAACTGGAAAATTATTGTCGTTAATGTTGCGGATCATATTAGTATGAATACGTAATTCTATAAATCTATTTTGTGGTAAAAATGCGTTGTACTATATATCTATTCTGTGGTATAGGAAGGTATTTCTTTAGCTGGGTTTGCGATGTTCTACGGGAGATATGGGAAAGGTTCTATTCCTACACGGTGATAGTAAACGCTGATACAAAGTTCACATGAACAAGTTATGACACTACTGAGAAAATATTATTCTGTGCCTACTTTTGATGTACAAATTCAGCATAAATAGATAGGTATTTTCTTAGCGGATTCTAGGCTGAATTTTACTTAGGAGAGTTGGGAGGATCATATTCCTACAAGGAAACGAACGTTTTGTTTTCTAGTTGCAAAATAGGTAATGTTTGAACGATAGTTAGGAAACTACCGGGAATTAGTAACGACTGGGAATTTATTTCTTTTACTTAGATAACTATTGGGAAAATATTCTCTGTTTGAAATCATTCGCGAGTAACTTAAATATAATCGAAATTGAGTTTCGTTCTAGGATCGAAATAGGTAATGCGTGTACAATAGTTAAATAACTACCGGGAATTTATTCATAATTTAGGGTTGTTCGTGTTTGTTTATAGATCAATTTAGTGGAATTCAGGTTTGAGTTTGTTTGATTGAATTTTCAAAAGAATTTTACCTTTTATTCTATAAAAACATTTAAAGTACTATTGATAAGAAATTGTCCTTCGTGTCTTGGGTCAAGCACAGCAGTACCTGTTAGTGATCTCCTTACCAAACGGATAGGGGTAGCTAATTTAAAGATTCGAATGAGAATATCTTGTTGTTAGGAAATAGCATCAAAAATCTATAATATTATTTGGAGGAAACATGTCCTTATCGTATTTCATAATAATGAAACATAATACCTAAATTATATAAACGGGTTTTAGATTACTTTTCAATACAAGTTCTGGAAAATAGAGACAACCTGAATATCACTAACAGATCATTGAATTCAAATAAATGTTTATAGTTAAAATTAATACTACTGTTTATTCCACTGCATGCTGTTGATATAGAATCTACGATAATATTGATAATCTTTAGACGAAAACTAGGAGATTTGAAAGTTGAGCTATTTTTAGAGTCTGTCATATACCGAATGTAGTACGTATTAGATAGACTCACAATTAACTAAGGTGATGTCTATTTTGTTAGGATTTGGAAAAAAATAATGTCCTCTTGTCCCTTGCACCTTTTTGGAGTCCAAACTAGATAAGTAGATAAGAATAGGTAGGTGGGGTACCTGACGTACTGACTTGGGATAAATAGAACAAAATTTAGTAAAATCAAATTTCTCTTAGTGTGGGGGAATTTCACACACGGTACCTCCGTGTGGGAAATTTCAAGCACTAAATAGTGGAGGGTTAACCAGTCAGGTAGTCGAGACCCACAGCATTGGAGCGGAGGTGGGGCTCCTATGCCAGAGTTATGATAAACAAATAGAGTTTACTATGACTTTGCTATATAACAAACTCAAACTCAATTAGCAATATACTTACTTATGTTTTACCTATGTTTCACTTTCTTGTCTTGTTAATTTCAACATACGTTCGTCATGAAGCTTTAATTTACTTTCAGTTTTGTTTATGACTAGGAACTATAATGTTCAATTTTTTGCAGGAAAAAAATTATTCATTCCTACAATTGAAACCTTTCGAAAATATAGTAGGAAATATATTGATTGGTGCATAATATGATTTTATGTGGAAATTTCAGTTCGGTTACTCAGAGTATAGGAATAGTGTTCATCAGGGGATTAAATTGCAATTATTTGTAGGACGATGAATATTTTAAATTAATTTAATATTATTGAATAGGTTAGATGTTTGTTAGGTATTGTCTCATTACTTTAAAAGGATTTGGATTACTACATTATCACAACGTACGGTTCTACCATTTGTAGGAGACGATTCACAAGGCCATAAACATTAAAATAGGTAGTCCAAAAAATTCAACAAATTTTGATACCCTTTTAGCGTCTTATGATTAGGTTAGAATATCCGAAAAATTTGTTAATGTATTATTATTAAATAGGTTAAGAGAGGGTACTTTTACAATTTGGTGCCGTGACCAGGATTGACATTTGAATAGGATCTCAAATGACCAGGATCTCAATTGACCAGTATCTTAATTGACCAGGATCTCAAATGGCCAGGATTTTACTTGACTGGGATTTTCGTGCGTTACTCTCGTTATCAGGATGATTTATTTACAGATTTACATTAGTGATAGTTTTGGATTAGAATGAGGATGTTGATTGTTTTGGATTGATATTATTTTAAGTAGCGATGGTATTTATTTATTATCGCACAATTTGCTGTCCGTGGAAAAGGAAAGGTTTTGAGACAATATGTAGGGGCGGTTTTAGATTTCAATAAATCAAATGAAAATTAGTTAAAACAAAGATTCAATTTTTTCAGAGTTTTAATCGTTACTTAATTAGTTATTTTCAGTTTTTCGGGGCTATAACGTTCAGGATATTATTGTTAGATTATCGTAAAAGATGGGTTAATTAGATGATGAAGATGATAAATAGATAAACGGGATTCGAACTATTCATGCAAACATTGGTTTATTTAATTTACGAATATTAGGATTGACATTAAATAGATCCAAATTTAAAATAGGCCACGTTGCAATAAACTCAACGGAATTTAAATAAATTCAACATTAAAATGTTTCATTACGATCGTGGAAATTTGTTGTAGTAGGTTGGAAAGCAGTAGTAGATTATTAATGAGATAGGTACATGTTTATCTGTTTGATTAATTCTATAATTTATTGATGCGCACATAATAAGGTTGAGCTTCCATTTAGGAAGTTAGTTGGAAATTTATCATCATCCAATTCAGGAAAAATGACATAGTCAATTTTCACAAATAATATGGAAATGTTAGGGTAAATAATTTAGATTTCTTTTCTGGGTTTGGAAATAGGAAAGGTTCGAAGTTGGCTAAAATTATAAAACTATACGGGGCGTTTTACAGTTCAAAATATTTAATAATTTTATTAGTGGTAGTTGGTACTGTGGATAGATTAGGTCCCGATTCAATGTTTATTGTACGATACACAATAAACTAAACAACATAAAAATATTTAAAATAAATTATTAAAATTTCGAAATAAAGGTATTTAAAAACTATTTCAGTTAGCTTGTTTGGTAGTTTTGCGCGTAATTCAAACTCAAGTTCGGGATTCTTGACAATGAATATACTTATTGATTAAATTTTCAAATAAAATATTGCGTTTTAAAATTCATACTTTAATAACAATATTATATTTAAAACGTAACAAAATAAATTATTTTTAGTAGAGGTTAGTTCAGTTCGCGACAATTAATATTTATTTATTATTGTTATTGTAACCTATCTATAATAAATAAAACGTTTCAGCATTGACATTAAATGAAATTTTAAATGAAATTTATTAAATCGTATAATTACTTATGTTGTAGAAATGAAATTGAAATAAAATTAAAGATTTTATTTTAATATCATGATACGTATTAAGCAATAACTTCAAAGAAGCCTTAAATCTATTGGGAATTGCTAGCCGTTAAGATAGCGAATAAGTTAGTTGACAGGGGTCAAATGTGGATTAATGATTTGTTATGTTGTTGTTTTTGCTTATGAAAGGGATTTGATTTTGGATAATTAAAAAAAAAAGTCATTTTTATGTAAGCAAGTATCATTGTATGGACATGGTCAGAGGTATTAACAGTGCAGGAGGATCTTAGTGGCTTAGCAAGATCTACGGTTTAAGGGATTTGTTGACGGGTGGCTTTGGATTTACACGACTCAACAAATGGGTTGATATAATTTAAGGCTAGGTGCTAGGTTAAAAGAGAAAGCCTAAGTTTAAACAAAACTGTTATAACAACCCCGTACTCTACAAGGTAGGAACATCCGATCTGCTACACTCTACATCCGAAATAATAGCGAATAACGGAGTGGGAAATATATACGAAATAATGCTGAAGTCATAGACAAATCTATATTTTGAACTATTAAAGTTGACCTGGTTATCGAAGGGTTTTGTGGGGGGCAGCTCGGAACGAAAACATGGTTCTTAGGGGTACCTTCTACTTAAAGTTATTAGGACTGACCAGCCTCACAACCTGGTTTCTTTTGGTGGCTAGGTTAGCCTTGGGATAAGTGACTTTTGGGTATGATTGATGCGATGAAATTTTGGATATTGACTCATAAAGTAATTCACTGTTGTTACGGCTTAAGAGGGCGCTTAAAATAGAAAAGTAATTACGGTTTGTTTTCAAGGATGGATTCAATAGTATATTAAAAATAAAAATATTATCATTGACAACATTAAACTTTTGAAAATAAATTACTTAATATTAGTAATATTTAATATTTTTCAAACGAATAACAAATTAATACGCAGTATACTGCATATTAAACAATTGAAAATACAAGTGTATTTTTGTTTCGCAAATTATTTGCTATCGGGTTGATTATTTTTAGGTGCTCTCTTAAATTAAATTTAACGGTTAGGAACACTACAGAACTATAAATACATTTTAAATTTGGAGTCAAACGTTAACAAATTATAATTGCTTAAGTGGGGTGGTAGGGTTATAATTATTATTTAAATTATTTTTATTATAGTTTTGCTAATATTTGTGAATGTATTTTAAAGAATAAAATTTTACTTCGGCTTTAAGTTTAAAACGCCTGCGCAAATATTTTAGGGGCGATTGTAACGATCCAGGCTGTCTCGTGACGTCACAAATATTATAAATGTTATCTAAACTATAAAAATACTGAAATAATTTCATTGAAGCATTTTATGCACAAAGAATAGTCCAAAAATAAAGGAAATAGTCGTTGGCATCGCATTAACTGATAGAGAAAATGTAGAGATAGGTGTAAAAGTGGGTATCCGTGGTAAAATAAGGTAACAGTAAAAGAAATCAAACCTTCTTTATATTTAGTTTTACTTTTTTACCTTTCTACCTTTAAAGTGTTTTTGATATATAATAGGATTTTGAGATCTGTCAAGCTGTCAAACGCGGTGAGTTATAAAATCATTCACGAGATTTCGCAAGTCGAAACTTGTCAGAAAAATGCAGATGAAATTTCCGGTTAAATTCTTAGATAAATTCGCCCTCTCAATTAATTCTGGATCTGGGGGGAAGTATGCCTCGGGTCCAGGAACTCAGTAAGAGATAAGTTGAAACTGTGCAACGAAGCTTGTCTTCCCTTATTTTGCTTAGGGTATGCAGTTCGCGTGTTTTGTGGAGACCTGCACCAGATTTTGCCTCCGTTATAGGATCTGGATCCACCTTTTTGGTTTGGTTTGCATTCTGGCTGAAAGGAGGGCTGAAAAGATTAACTGTCCCGTCTTCGTGTATACGATACCCGGATCCTAAATGCAAATCAAGCTGAACTGTCCCAAGTGATAGGGTTTTGTCTTGTATGCTGCCCATGGACTCCGGTCCCGCATGCAAGATAAAAATTAGGTGGCAATAGGTTTTAGTTTTGGAGAGCTTTTGTCACAGCTCGTTCTCTCATAGGGTTAGATCAGGTATGTTCTCATTGCACACACCGAGAACAGACATGCACGTTTAAAAGTAAATGTGAGATTTGTAGCAATCTCCAGTGTTTGGGGGTACACATTAATGTATAGGGAAAAGCTATAAGTCGAGGAATACACACAGGAGGGGAAAGTTAGGGATAAAATATTGAAAATCGCGGAAAAATAATAGTGTTAGGGAAATAGATAAAATTCAATAAATAAATAAATAAATTTAAAGCGGTATAAAATACATCTAAAGATAAATTCATTATAATAAAATACTAATAAATAAAAGTGCAAATACAATACGTAAATTATCAAAGTTATAAAATTATAATCCAAGTTTTCTCGAAGGTTGAAGCTGTGGGTGTTTATTGTAGAGCTAGTTGTCGTGGACCTTGCTTTTGACGGAAAGCTGGGTGATCACAGAAGGTTTTAATGTACAGAGAGCAACGCTGCAAAGGTATAAGTAGGTATTTTCTATAGCTGGCATAAGCTTTGTGAAACTACAGTAGAGATAGAAAGGGGAATGAGTTTGAATACGATTCATCACATTAGTTTCATGACCTAGTCTCAACTGGAAAATTATTGTCGTTAATGTTGCGGATCATATTAGTATGAATACGTAATTCTATAAATCTATTTTGTGGTAAAAATGCGTTGTACTATATATCTATTCTGTGGTATAGGAAGGTATTTCTTTAGCTGGGTTTGCGATGTTCTACGGAAGATATGGGAAAGGTTCTATTCCTACACGGTGATAGTAAACGCTGATACAAAGTTCACATGAACAAGTTATGACACTACTGAGAAAATATTATTCTGTGCCTAATTTTGATGTACAAATTCAGCATAAATAGATAGGTATTTTCTTAGCGGATTCTAGGCTGAATTTTACTTAGGAGAGTTGGGAGGATCATATTCCTACAAGGAAACGAACGTTTTGTTTTCTAGTTGCAAAATAGGTAATGTTTGAACGATAGTTAGGAAACTACCGGGAATTAGTAACGACTGGGAATTTATTTCTTTTACTTAGATAACTATTGGGAAAATATTCTCTGTTTGAAATCATTCGCGAGTAACTTAAATATAATCGAAATTGAGTTTCGTTCTAGGATCGAAATAGGTAATGCGTGTACAATAGTTAAATAACTACCGGGAATTTATTCATAGTTTAGGGTTGTTCGTGTTTGTTTATAGATCAATTTAGTGGAATTCAGGTTTGAGTTTGTTTGATTGAATTTTCAAAAGAATTTTACCTTTTATTCTATAAAAACATTTAAAGTACTATTGATAAGAAATTGTCCTTCGTGTCTTGGGTCAAGCACAGCAGTACCTGTTAGTGATCTCCTTACCAAACGGATAGGGGTAGCTAATTTAAAGATTCGAATGAGAATATCTTGTTGTTAGGAAATAGCATCAAAAATCTATAATATTATTTGGAGGAAACATGTCCTTATCGTATTTCATAATAATGAAACATAATACCTAAATTATATAAACGGGTTTTAGATTACTTTTCAATACAAGTTCTGGAAAATAGAGACAACCTGAATATCACTAACAGATCATTGAATTCAAATAAATGTTTATAGTTAAAATTAATACTACTGTTTATTCCACTGCATGCTGTTGATATAGAATCTACGATAATATTGATAATCTTTAGACGAAAACTAGGAGATTTGAAAGTTGAGCTATTTTTAGAGTCTGTCATATACCGAATGTAGTACGTATTAGATAGACTCACAATTAACTAAGGTGATGTCTATTTTGTTAGGATTTGGAAAAAAATAATGTCCTCTTGTCCCTTGCACCTTTTTGGAGTCCAAACTAGATAAGTAGATAAGAATAGGTAGGTGGGGTACCTGACGTACTGACTTGGGATAAATAGAACAAAATTTAGTAAAATCAAATTTCTCTTAGTGTGGGGGAATTTCACACACGGTACCTCCGTGTGGGAAATTTCAAGCACTAAATAGTGGAGGGTTAACCAGTCAGGTAGTCGAGACCCACAGCATTGGAGCGGAGGTGGGGCTCCTATGCCAGAGTTATGATAAACAAATAGAGTTTACTATGACTTTGCTATATAACAAACTCAAACTCAATTAGCAATATACTTACTTATGTTTTACCTATGTTTCACTTTCTTGTCTTGTTAATTTCAACATACGTTCGTCATGAAGCTTTAATTTACTTTCAGTTTTGTTTATGACTAGGAACTATAATGTTCAATTTTTTGCAGGAAAAAAATTATTCATTCCTACAATTGAAACCTTTCGAAAATATAGTAGGAAATATATTGATTGGTGCATAATATGATTTTATGTGGAAATTTCAGTTCGGTTACTCAGAGTATAGGAATAGTGTTCATCAGGGGATTAAATTGCAATTATTTGTAGGACGATGAATATTTTAAATTAATTTAATATTATTGAATAGGTTAGATGTTTGTTAGGTATTGTCTCATTACTTTAAAAGGATTTGGATTACTACATTATCACAACGTACGGTTCTACCATTTGTAGGAGACGATTCACAAGGCCATAAACATTAAAATAGGTAGTCCAAAAAATTCAACAAATTTTGATACCCTTTTAGCGTCTTATGATTAGGTTAGAATATCCGAAAAATTTGTTAATGTATTATTATTAAATAGGTTAAGAGAGGGTACTTTTACAGTATGAGTCTACTCCAGAAGACGTTCGTCTTCCTGATCAGATCCATTTCTTCTTCCAACTGTTCAAGAGACGAATCGCACCTTGGGGGTTCCCCTAAACTAGTTGCTACACTTTAAAGAATTGTCTTCCTATGACAATAACAAAAATACTTGAACAATTGCAGGCGCAAATCGCAATGCGCGGAAAAAAGATGCTAAGAAAAGAGGAGTGGATAAAAATGGGAGAGTACTACGTGAGGTCAACGTTACTCGGGCTTCTAATCACTGCAACAGCTCCAATCATGAGCTGTACTTTTAGGTAAGGTATGTCAATTCCAAAGTACCTATTATATTGTTTTCTGGGAGTCCCATGATACGACTAAATCCTTACTTTTCCACTAAATGTAAGTACTTATAAGACGTGAAATGTATAATGAATTATCGTTTATCAGAATTAAAAATCGATGAGGAAGAACAGTTCTCCAGTGGCGAGCACAAACTGGAACACACAGCGTAGGCCGGCCCCCTTACTAGGTGGACCGACGCCTGGAAATGGTTATAACCGTGGGAAGTTGATGGATGTTGGTAGGCTGTAGGCAAGCAGCCACTCATAGTGGCGCTCTGTGGGGGAGGCCAATGTTCAGCAGTGGACGTCTTTAAGTTGTTGATGATGATGATGTTGATGATAATATGGTCATATTAGATCTTATATAATTACGTTCTGTGTCTGAGTCTATAGTCGTCATAGTTCCTAGGCCCCTAGATATAGGAAATTCTAGTTAGGTTCCAGGACCTATCAAAAAGCCTAGTTAGGTATTTGATCGTCATTTATTTGTTCATTCTCTGATAAAGTTTAGCCCCGTACGTCAGAACCCTATATGAATGTCATTGAATTATTTAATGCTGTTGGTGATGATGAAACACTGTGCGTTTTTTTAAGTGGCTTTCACGCAGTAATTGTGGAACCAACAGGGCGCCTCTAATAGGTAGGGAATTTAGAGCACAACCTGCATAAGAGCCGTCATTCGCGCAGTAGACATGAGACCAAAGTTATGTTTCAAAGGCATTCAAACTAAAGGTAAACAATCCATCAAAGTCTGGACAGATGGAAAATGTTATGAAAATAACAACATGAATAATACTGCCTGTATGTTTATCAGATTAGATAGATATGCAGTAGTAGTATCAATATGGCCATTTCTCTTTATTTAAAAAAAACAGCTGAGACAGTGATCAAATGCTATGCCTATAAATTACCTATACTTAGTATAAAGAAATATTTTTCAATTCTTTCAGACGAATTCTTGGCAACAAATTTACATACTACACGTACCTTTTGATTCCGTTCACATTGAATGGTCTGTTCATATACTTGGAGCCACCTAGCAGAAGAGGGCTTGTTATCAACTTGTTCTGTAATTTGGTAAGTGTTGACAATATTTCCGCTGTCCTCAATGCCAGTGTCTTCAATAATTTATCATCGTCATCATCAACAGCCTAAAGACGTCCACTACTGAACATAGGCTTCCCCCAGAGAGCGCCACTTTGAGCGGTATTCACAAGGTCGTCGGTCCACCGAGTGGGGTGCATTGAATGGATGATTATAGTTTTTTTTAATAGTTTACAGGCAAAGCATTCGACCACTATCTCACCTGATGGAATATGACGACGCGGTCTACGATGGTACATGCTTACCTAGAAGATTCCAATTCACTCGCGACTTGAAGAGCTCCAGATTGCACTTATCGGGAAACAAAGACGCTGGTAAAGTGTTCCATTCCTTCGCTGTCCGGATTATAAATGTCGAGCCACTTTGTGTAAATCGAAGGAATATCAACCATAAATGGATGGTGTGTGACTGTAGGTACGTCGTTTGATGGTGAAATGGAGACACTATCTCCCTGTGAGGGAAGGCCTGTGTCTCGTCAGTGGAACCGCATTGAGCATAATTATGAACTTATTTATACACATACCGTTTTCAGTTCATCGAATTCTGGCTGAAAAAGTTCCAAAGAGCCGGCTATTTGTCCATCACGAAGACACAACAAACCCTCATGTTTATGCTGGGGAGTTCTGTCCTTTTCTACCTTATGAGGTTAGAGGGAGAGAGGAAAGAAAGGACTCCGTTGTTTTGGTAAGTTCTTGTAATGTTTATGGATGAAGGCTAAGATTATTGGAACATACAAATTTTTGTTAGTTTTCGAAAGAAAATTGTAGTGATTTGTCATTCAACATTTTCTGCAAAATGCGTCTAGCTGGGTAGGTATGCAAGTTATTCTGCCGATAAGCAATGTACCTATATTTTGATTTCCGCAATTAACTTTTACTTTTTTTTCTAACGGGCAATGTGCCTTTATTCTTTAAACTAACTACTAAAATACTAAAAACTAGTAAACTAACTACACTATCTAGTACAAAGAACATTTGGACTGTATACTAGCCACGATGGCCTATGGACACTGGTCAGTCCAAATGTTCCAGCCCACTACCGCAAATAACTTGATAACTAGGTGATTTGGTATTGAGTAAATGATCCATATACTAATTTTTTATGATTATGCATGAAAATTAAATTAAATAGGCATATGAACCTCTACTAAACAATAAATGATAATCCTATCATTAACTAAGGTTACTTACTCCCTTACATTATAGCACTAAGCAGGAAAAAAATACTCATTTTACTAATACTCACCTACGTATTTTTTCCTGTCCTGTGGAATTAGCAAAATGAAAGAGTCAGTAGGCTAGTCATAATATTTAGTCGCAGAATAGTGCAACAATGCCGGATATTATGCCGTGTACGTATCGTTACTTTATATGTATCGATATAAAATGATCATCACATGACTTATAATCATCTGCGCTTAAATTAGACAGCTCTTAAGTTTGCACTAGGACGTACATAAATGCGTTACAGTAGGTAGGTCATATACTTAAAAGCTGTCCAATTATTAGTGCAGATGGGCATAAGTATCAGTGTAGACATGTTTTTTAAGTGAAGACAGTGTGATTTTGTTCACGACAGGTTTTCGAAAACTAATAAAAGCAACAAATGTATAATGATTTGGATTTTTCAGGTTATATACTCCAGAAAAAGTCAGAAGAAAAGATAACTCGAAGAATGTCTGTCCTCATGAAGGTCCTTGCCCAAAATATGTTGCAAAGGTCAGTAGTTTCTAATAGTGTTACCTATATAATTATCAGTATTTCTTTTTAATACAAATATTTTTTTTAACCCCCCCCCGGGACCCCGTGTGGTCCCGGTTACGAATAGGACCACCCCATCTCTTCCCGTGGGTGCCGTAGAAGGCGGCTAAGGGAATATCCAGGGAATGGGTCGCAGCGTTCCCCTCGGTCTTGGTGGCAATCAATCTTCACCTACTGCGATCACCAAGCCGCCTGCCAAGCGTGGTGATTATGGCAAACCATACCCCCCCCCCCCCCCCTAATGACAAGCACAAATAAAAACGGCCCCCAGTCCCCGGCAGCTCTGCTATCCCGTGGCTACGGTAGCGGCCACGGTAACGGCAGGGCAAGGGGTGCAAAGAATCCCCGGCAGACGCCCGGCTACCAACCCCAACGACGACCCCTGGCCCTGGTAACACATAACGTGCGCACACTGAAGGCTGACGAAAGGATGGTCGAGCTAGAGGCGGAGATGGGTAAGTTACGCTGGGATGTAATGGGATTGTCAGAAGTCCGAAGACAGGGACAGGACACGATAATCCTAAATTCCGGTAACTTATTCTTCTACCGGGAGGGAGATCAACTCTCCCAAGGGGGTGTCGGGTTTCTCGTCCGCAAGTCTCTCGTCAACAACGTGGTCAAAGTCGACAGTGTGTCGGCCAGGGTAGCGTACCTGGTACTCCGAATAACCAAACGGTATTCGTTGAAGGTTATACAGGTATACGCGCCGACGTCGGCACACTCAGACGATGAAGTAGAAGCTATGTATGAGGACATATCCGAAGCCATGCATACTTCCGAAACATACTTCACCGTTGTGATGGGAGACTTCAATGCGAAGTTGGGCACAAGGAATAGCGATGAGCTGAGAGTGGGGCCATTTGGATATGGGCAGCGGAACCCTCGAGGACAGAGGCTGGCTGACTTCATGGAGAAGGAGGAACTCTTTATGATGAACTCCTTCTACGAGAAGCGGCCATCCAGGAAGTGGACGTGGATAAGTCCCGACGGTTCCACTAAAAATGAGATAGACTTCATCATGACGACCAAGAAGCACATATTCGATGATGTCTCTGTGATCAGCAAGGTGAAAACCGGTAGCGATCACCGTATTGTTAGAGGCACATTGAATATCAATGTTAAGCTCGAAAGGTCACGTCTGGTGAAGTCTACGCTCCGTCCAAATCCTGTCCAAATCCAAAACCCCGAAGGCTTTCAGCTGGAACTCCAAAATCGCTTCCAGTGCCTAGCCGACTGTAACATAGTGGACGAGCTAAACGACGGGTTGGTGGAAACTGTCCAAGCTGTTGGATCGAAATTCTTTAAGACCCAACGCCGAAAGAAGACTCAAAAGCTCTCAGAAAAAACTCTTGAGCTAATGGCCGACCGGAGCGAAATGAAGCTGCAGTCCTCAGTTTATATGTCAGCCTACGGTGAACTCAATAGACGAATCTGGAGTTCCTTGCGACACGACTTGCGTGCTTTTAGTACTTCACGTATTGAGGCCGCAATTGAGCGGAACCAAGGCTCTAAAGTGTTTGCAAAGGATTCGTCTATTGGGCAAAACCAAATGACAAAACTGAAGACCGAAAATGGTAGCGTCATTTCATCCAAGCCTGAGATTCTGAGAGAGATCGAGAACTTCTATGGACAGTTATACACCTCGACACGTAAGCCCGCTACTAACACAGCTCAGGACATCAGAGCCAAGTTAGTCCGACACTATACCGAAGATATCCCGGACGTCAGCCTGTACGAGATTAGAATGGCCCTCAAACAGCTTAAAAACAACAAGGCACCAGGTGAAGATGGAATTACGACCGAACTTCTGAGAGCGGGTGGTAGACCGGTACTTTTAGTCCTCCAGAAGTTATTTAATTCTGTCATCCTTGAAGGTACAACGCCAGAGGCATGGCACAAGAGCGTGGTGATGCTCTTCTTCAAAAAAGGCGATAAGACCTTATTGAAGAACTATAGGCCCATCTCGCTCTTGAGTCATGTGTATAAGCTGTTTTCGAGAGTCATTACGAATCGTCTCGCACGCAGGTTTGATGAATTCCAGCCTCCCGAACAAGCCGGT
Organism: Ennomos quercinarius; assembly: GCA_910589525.2. Classification (NCBI taxonomy): domain Eukaryota; kingdom Metazoa; phylum Arthropoda; class Insecta; order Lepidoptera; family Geometridae; genus Ennomos; species Ennomos quercinarius. The sequence continues at coordinate 2,584,815 of OU342496.1, forward strand.
TTCCGAAAAGGCTTTAGCACCATAGACTACATCCATACGCTGCGCCAGATTATACAGAAGACCGAAGAGTATAATCGGCCGTTATGCCTAGCGTTTGTGGACTATGAGAAAGCCTTCGATTCAATCGAGACTTGGGCGGTGCTGCAGTCCTTGCAGCGATGCCAAATTGACTATAGGTATATCGAAGTTTTGAAGTGTTTGTACAGTAAGGCCACTATGTCAGTCCGACTACAGGACCAGAGTACGGAACAAATTCCATTGCAAAGAGGCGTGAGACAGGGAGACGTTATATCTCCGAAACTGTTCACAAACGCATTGGAGGATGTTTTCAAGCTCTTGGAGTGGAAAAGATCTGGCATCAACATAAATGGCGAGTACATCACTAACCTTCGTTTTGCCGATGATATAGTCATAATGGCGGAATCGCTCGAGGACCTTAGCACCATGCTCAACGACCTCAGTAGAGTCTCCCAGCAGGTTGGTCTTAAGATGAATATGGACAAGACAAAGATCATGTCTAATGCTCATGTTCCACCTATACCGGTAATTGTTGGGAACGATACTCTCGAAGTTGTCGACAAGTATATCTACCTAGGACAGATTGTCCAATTAGGTAGGTCCAACTTCGACAAAGAGGTGGCGCGAAGAATCCAACTCGGCTGGGCAGCGTTCGGGAAGCTTCGTCCTATCTTTTCGTCCAAAATACCGCAGAGCCTGAAAACGAAAGTTTTCAATCAGTGTGTGTTGCCAGTGATGACTTATGGAACTGAGACATGGTCTCTTACTGTTGGCCTCATTAGTAAGCTCAAAGTCGCGCAGCGAGCTATGGAGCGAGCTATGCTCGGTGTTTCCCTGCGAGATAAGCTCCGGAACGAGGAGATCCGCAGGAGAACTAAAGTGACCGATATAGCTCTTAGAGTGAGTAAGTTGAAGTGGCAATGGGCAGGCCACATCGCTCGTAGAACTGACAACCGATGGGGAAGAAAGGTTCTCGAGTGGCGACCACGAACCGGAAGACGCAGCGTAGGCCGGCCCCCCACTCGGTGGACCGACGACCTGGTGAAAGCCGCGGGGAGCCGATGGATGCAGGAGGCGAGCAGCCGCTCAAGGTGGCGTGCTCTGGGGGAGGCCTATGTTCAACAGTGGACGTCTTCAGGCTGTTAATGATGATGATGATGATGATTTTTTTTAATATAAATGAATGACGTGATGAGCTAGTCGTTCACTTGATGTGAGTGTCGCGGCTGGCCATAACAGATTGCAGTATCACATACGTATGTACGTACGTATTGCAGTATTGCCAGTAGATTGTATTGTTGTAGTCTTCTTTGTACAAGCTACTTCGTGGACCAAATAGCCACTTGACATCAAGTTTTTTTTTTTCTAGTATTTATAGGTAGTAGGTATTTTACTTTGTACAAAATAACTAGCGGTGTTCTGCGGTTTCATCCGTTTATACGTATAATATTTAACACTATATTTGTGGCCTTATTGGGTTGAATTTTAATAAACTTATCTCAAAACATATCTAATACTTATACAGACGCCCTTAAAATATACCAATTCCAGCAGTTAGGGCTGTGCATCTGTGCATTGCAGGTATGTCAGTTAAGATCTTAGAATATAGACTCTAAGGTTAAGATAATTCATTTTGTTTCTTCTTCTTCTTCATCATCGTTTAATGGTTTTCTACTTAGAAATCCGACCCACCGCCTCCAGGTTATGAGCCGACCTGCTCAACCACTGCACCACGGAGGCTGTCCAATACAATGTTGATTACAATGTATCTTAGCACATTCTCATTTACTATTAATTGGATTATCTTGATAATTTTATATAGATCAAAGGGATAATAATCGCATTGTAGTGAATTAACCATTCGATTATCATGTCACATGCTCTATCATGCATCGTTTCCTTTCAATATCTGACCATGCACATGACCATGGACACTAATTAGTCGCAGAAACAAGAGCTCTATATTATTATAGGTCACCGTGTGGTATATTATTTGTCTAGCGTGGTCCTGGTGTGAGAAAAGAATCACCCCTACTCTTCCCGCGGGTACCGTAAGAGCTTGCTAATTGAATATCCAGGGAATGGGAAGCAGCTGCTGTCTCCAGTACCTTAAAACCTTCTGCGATCACTAAGACGCCAGCCAAGCATGGTGTTTTTTTTTCCTACCGAGGGTGTGAAGGAATCCTCATGGATCCCACAGGGCACGAGCCCGCGGGTATGTCCGACTCCGCCAATTCCGCCATGGCGACCTAAAACTAAATTCCCCCCTATTATTAGTCACTGCAGACACTTCAGCATCTTTTACTCATTATCTTTTGTTTTATTTTTTTTTTTCAAATTCAAATTAAGTTATTTGTTAGAATATTGTGCTTACGATATTACAATTTCTGCACATATAATTATGTATTTTTTTTCAAATACGCTGTTTTTTTTTTCTCAGCGCAAAAATTTAAAAATTTACTCAATAAGCTTAGTTTTTTTTTATACCTTGATAATTTACATCTAAAATATTTATTTTCAATATATATTCAGGCGTCTTGTTACCACCAATGCCATAAAATGCCACTTTGGATGCCCTATTGGCAAAAAACGCAAATATTTGAATTTCCCGCGCTGAGTGAAACGTTTCACCTTAATCAGTTAATTTAATCATCAATCAAGATTCAAGTATAAACATATAATAATTCATTTTAGGTATTAAAATCTCCATTTATATTTTTTCTGTCTTTTATTTATCAAGTACTCTAAACTACACTGTATAGAGTAGGCAATAAACAGAGTCGCAACCTGTTCACATTAGGAACGTTTCATTATCGGAGCAATTAGCGTGAGTGGGCAGCTACACGCTAGTTCATGTCGAGAGCAGGGACCTATTCTTGTAGCTCACATCTAGGATTAATATTTGTTTACAAGCTGTGTTTCCAAGACTTGTAACTTGTAGACTTGTAAACACAGCTTGACAGCTCTGTCTGACAGTTTACTATTTGCATCCTGTCAAAAAGATGCATACTCATTAAACAAAATTAGACAATGGGTTGTTTTGGATCTGTGGCGTTTTTTGATTGCAGACTTATATTGTAGTACTTAAATTTTTTTTTTTTTTTTTTTTAATGTAATTATATGACGTGACGAGCTAGTCGTTCACCTGATGTTAAGTGACACGGCCGCCCATAACAGTTGCAGTGTCACCCGGAACTTTAAAACAATAAAGTTTCGCGTGACACTGCACTGCGCACATCATCCTGAGACATCACCCAGTCCAGTAATCAGATTACAAGACTGAGTGATCAGATCATAAAGTCTCATTTGCCCAGTAATTTCACTAGCTACAATGCCCTTCAAACCGGAACACAGTAGTGCTTGCACACTACTGCTTGGCGGCAGAATAACTGGCAAAGCGGTGGTACCTACCTAGACGAACTTTGCAGAAAAGTCCTACCACCTAGTAAAATAAATAAAAATATAATCGTCATCATCATCAACAACTGGAAGCCGGTCACTGCTAAACATAGGTTTGCCTCATAAAAGGTCACCTTGAACGTCTCTTGCATCCAGCGGCTCATTGGAGAAAATATTATGTTCCAATGCATTTCTTATTTTACTCTCGCGAACTTCTTGAATGAAAAAACAACTCAAAGTGTTTTTTATTATGTGTATTTTTTTTTGGACTTCGCAATTTTATTATTATGAATTAATTTAATTTAATTTAATTAAAACGGTACGAGAACCAGTGAAAAAAAAATTAAATAAAAAAAATGAATGAATATTATGACATTGTTGACCATAATAATTTCATTACATTCAAGTGACGTTATTGAGATTACTAACACAATACTAGTAAAATCATTTGTAAACTTGTAGAGTTTTATTGTTAACTCTCAAAAGTAGAACCCCTCTCAATACCGAAGCAGGCAATTGATTGATGTTACAGTTAGCACCAAATTGGTGCTACCTCCACTGACCCACTTTCACTGTTTATTAAATTTCAAGATGGGAACGTGCTTCCAGTTTGTATTGGAAACATTATGCTTGGGGAATGTGACGGTTCAGGAAAATATGCTTATACAAAAGAGATTTCTTGTCTCTTATTTTATAATTGCATTCTGTAAATTATTTGCGAATATATTTTTAATGAAATATACTTATAACTATCATCTTTTTATAATAAAAAATAAATGAATATTTCTGGACATATCACACAGCGCCATCTAGCCCCAAACTAAGCATAGCATGTACTATGGGAACCAGATAACTGATACAATACTTTATACACAAAATTTATTGTTTGTAAATATATACATAGAATACAATACAACACCCAGACACTGAACAAGCACCATGTTCATTACACAAAATGTTTGTTGTTTGTTTGTTGATACAATACATACAACTTTATGTGCGTAATGAGAGGATAATCAGCTAGTGTCAGCCTCGTTGAGCGCACAGATTAAAGAAAAAAACAATTGACTGTATACAGCGTTGTCACTGTCACTCAGTGGAATATAATCGGTTAGCGATAGGCTTCTGGTTTCGTAGCGCATCGTAGGTGCCGTAGCTGGTCGTAGCATAAAACGAAAATGTCGTAGCGCTTTTACTCAGTAATCATCGAGAAACTTTAGACATACCTGAAATTTAAAAAAAAAATGGAAAAAAAATTGAAATTGAAATTGGGATAGTTCTCAAGAATTTCTCAATAGATGGCGCTGCCAACCCCGTAAGTTGGTTGTAAAAAGGTGAAGGATAAATTTGGACACGACACCACTTGTCATGGTAGCTTAAGTAAAGCATGTCCCGGCTTTAGGGACGGATGGATGCGGGTTCAAGTCCTGCTCGTGATTCAAATTTATCCTTTACAAATTAATCTATACCCCAATTGAAGCACACAATGCTACTTATCACGGGCAATTGCTTGTCTGGCTAGCTGTTAATTTAAGAATCTATGGCTTAGCACTTAAAGGTGTGTTTCAGCAGCCATCTTTGGCCCTAATGTCACTTACATCCGATTACACATTATCAACCGGACGACGTCTACTGCTGAACACAGGCCTCCCCCATAAAACGCCACTTGGACGCCTATCATAGGATGGGATTTGCCATAATCACCACGCTTGGCAGGCGGCTTGGTGATCGCAGAAGATTTGAATGTACCCAGGAGAATGCTGCTGCCTATTCCCTGGATACTCCCTTTGCCGGCTCTTACGGCACCCTCGGGAAGAGGTGGGGTGGTCCTATTCGCAAACCTGGACCACACGGCTGACACCCGATTAATTGTGGTAAAACGCTACCCCGTCTATTTTAAATGTGCACACATCATTTTTTATTGATGACTAAAAAATTTGTTTTAATGAGTAATAATAAATAAAAATCTTATTTTTTTAATTTCATTATCTTCCAGGGCTACGCCACGTATTTTGGAGTCGGCCTTGGTATTACTCTCGCGAGAGTGATCATACCCAAGATCAGGACTCCCATCAAAGCGATCTCATCAATAAGGGGCAAGCATTTCAAGCTGGCCTTGTTCTTCGGCAGCTATATCGGTATTTACAGAGTACGACTTATTCAGTTCTGATCATTTATAATCATTCATTACTCTTGTCTATTTCCACAATTATATAAAAAAGAAATATTTATAAAGATATTATAGTTCTTAAAATTTTAGCACCCAGCGGGATGTGAACCCGCGCCTTCCAACTCACCAGATTAGACGATCAGCCAACTGAGCTATGGTCACATGCCCGCTTGTTGCTAAAATTTTATGAGCTATAATATCTTTATAACCTCATTGTAGCTTACACATTAAAAACAATTCCATGAAAAGAATTATGGTCAATTTTTTTGTGGTCTAAACTGCTGAATTGTTTAATCAGTAAATCATTTTTGCACACAGATAACTTACATCATTGACACCAATTTCCTCATTACCCATGTAAAATTATCTTTTTCCTGAAAAAGTAGGAGTTCCCATCGGAAAGTCGGTAATTTTCAGTGAAAAACGAAGGGCGCCTCTACCAAATTATAAATGGCATAACATTATACGTAATTATAATACGTTTTTTAAATTAATTATACCACCTGACCATACTGGAGCATCTGTGGCAGCATCCTAGAGCCACACTCCGTTACTTCAAGGAGCTGGGATGGCTCGGGTAGTAGCTGGCAGGAGGAAATGCACAATACACCCCAAGCGGGACATCGGTGCAGGATTTATCGCTCCCATTCTTATTCTATTTGGGGGCGATAAGGCCTGCACTGACGTCCCGCATGGGGTGTATTGTGCATTTACCCCTGCTAGCATGTACCCCAGCCAGCCTAGCTTCTTTATGTATCGGAGCACGGCCTTAGGTCGCTGGCGGAACTGTTCCAGTGATGTTGTGTTAGGTAGTATTGGGTATTTACCCCCCATGTAAAATAAGAATTGTGACACTGAATAATAATTACCCATTATGTATTTAATTTCTGTATAACCACATCAAGCCTTTGTTTGATATCCTGTGTTTTTTCCAGGCTGTGATTTGCTACCTGTGCCGTAAAAAAGGTTTCGACTCGGCACTGTATGCTCTCCCGGCCGGCTACTTAGCAGGGTTGTCATTTCTATTCAGCCCTTCTCTTGGAATGTCTATAGCTTCCGTCACCGCTGCTTTAAAGGTACCTACCAAAAAACTGTTAAAACTCACTTTCTATTTTTTAATGCGAATGAATGATGTGACGAGCTAGTCGTTCGCCTGATGTTAAGCGACACGGCCGCCCATAACAGTTGCAGAGTCACTCGGAATTAATAAATTTTCGCGTGACACTGCACTGCGCACGTCATCCTGAGACATCACGCAGTCTAGTAATCAGATTACTAGACTGTGTGATCAGATCATACAATCTCATTTGCCCAGTAACTTCACTAGCTACAATGCCCTTCAAACTGGAACACAGAAGTGCTTGCACACTACTGCTTGGCGGCAAAATAACTGGCAATGCGGTACCTACCTAGACGAACTTTGCAGAAAAATCCTACCACCTAGTAAAACCTACCACCTAGTATTTTTGGTTGTCTGCAACTTTCAAGCTGACGCCCGGTTTGATCCTTGCTTGGACCTGCACCAATGACTTTTAGAATTATGCTTAATTTTCACTCGCTCTTACAACGGTGATAGAAAACATTGTGACGAAATTGGCATGTCCAAAGAATCCCAAATTTCGAGGATATTATTATGATTGTGTCATCCACCAACCTGCACTTAGCCAGCGTGAAAGAAGGTGTTCCAGCAGCGGGGATAAATAACGACCTTAAAAATGAAAATTATTACTTTATCTATTAAAGCAAATAATTCTTGTTCTTCTCGTGTAGGCAAGTGGTCAGCCCTGGTGTCAGAATTTTTAGGCCGCCCAAAGGCTTCTGACTTGGCTTAACCACTGTTGTCCTACGACAACAGCCGGGAACGACGGCTTAACGTGCCCTCCGAAGCACGGTAGCGCTCAGTTGTAAATACCACTTTTTGCTGTAGCGGTCACCCATTAAAGTTCGAAACGACTAGTCGTGCCTCGCTATGAGCGCTTTTATAGATCAAAATGATTTACAATTATATTTTTCTTTCAGAGTGCCTTCCTTGTACGTACTTATACAAAAGCATTAAGTTTTTTATTTATAAATTGTGACTGGGAGTTTTGTTATTAAAACTAGCCACTGCTTTTTTGTTATTATTGTATAACCTGACAATAACTACACAACATACTTATTATATCTGTGATATATTATGATTTGCACCTTCCAGCATTTGAATCTGTTTTATACCATAACCTAATTTTTCATATAAGTAGATTAATATTTATTTATATTCTCTGGTATTAGTTTGGTTGACGTTACTTTTTTACTTCGGTTTTGGTAAATACTAAAAAATAACTTAGTTAATTTAATGTACAAATGAAATTATAGTTTAGTTACCAAAAGAATTCCGATATCTGGCCCATATTTCATAAAAAGATAATTCTAATAACCCTACAAATGTCAGTCAAATACGCCAATCTTGCGTTTCATATAACAAAATACTACGTGACTGATGAGTGTCAGTCATATTGGCTGACAATTGTAGGTTTATTATGGTTTTTTTAACAAGTAAGGACCACTTTAGGTGCTTTTTAGGGTTCCGTACCCAAAGGGTAAAACGGACCCTATTACTAAGGCTCCGCTGTCTGTCTGTCTGTCCGTCTGTCACCAAGCTGTACCTCATGAACTGTGATAGTTAGACAGTTGAAATTTTCACAGATATATTTCAGTTGCCGCTATAACAAAAAATACTTAAAAAAAAACAGAACTGAGTAAATATTTAAGAGGGCTCCCATACAACAAACGTGATTTTTTTGCTCGTTTACCAGATGAGTCATAGATGACGCTGCTTTAAATAGTACTGCCGCTCAACACTAGATGGCAGGGATAGATAATGGTACGGAACCCTTCGTGCGCGAGTCTGACTCGCACTTGGCCGGTTATTTATTACTTTTCCGTTCTTTTCGAACTTAGCATTTATTTATCTTTTCACTCCCACAGCTATATTCAACCATCTTGTACGACAAGAAGTTGATCCCCACCAGCATACCGCTGCCAGAACTGATGTACTGCATATTCCAAGGCACGCTGTTTAGTGCGAGAATTCTGCAGCAAGAAACTTGTCCAAGCTATGTATTCAACTTGATGAGGAGTGTAAGCAATGGCAAGTAAGTGTAATAAAAAAAACATTAAAATGCTCGTCAGTCGATTGTTTTTTGTGGAAGAGTCACTAAAATATTACTAAGGGCGTCGAGTAGGCCATCATCATCAACAGCCTGAAGACGTCCACTGCTGAACATAAGCCTCCCCCAGAGAGCGCCACTTAGAGCGGCTGCTTGCCTCCTACGTCCATCGGCTCCCCGCGGCTCTCACCAGATCGTCGGTCCGAGTGTGGGGCCGGCCTACGCTGCGTCTTCCGGTTTGTGGTCGCCACTCGAGAACCTTTCTTCCCCATCGGTTGTCAGTTCTACGAGCGATCGAGCGGTATCCGCGGGGATTATGGCAAACCCCTCCCTATGATAAGCGTACGAAGTGGTGTTTTATGGAGGAGGCCTATGCTTTTCAGTAAACGGCTTCCGGCTGTGATATGTAATGAGGTCTAGAACATTCGATCTATGATACTCAATTATTATGCTATCGTTTTATTTTTTTAATATTTTTTGATTTTGTTTCAGATCAGAGTTGATAGACAAGACATTCCGAGAAATTATTAGTAGAGGGCAATAAACAGAATAATCTGCATATAATTATATAGGTCTCAATCATCAATAAACCAAAAAGTTGACGTTGTTTTAGTCAATTATACTAAAAAGTTATACGTTGCACAGAATAGCTAATTAGGTAATACATATGAAATGGTACCTACGAGGGTTTTTCCCACTGATTAGAGAAAAAAAACAGGCCTTTTTCAATAGTTATCCCTAAAAGTGACCTAAAATGGACCTGTAAGGTTATGGTATAGTGTAGGTAAATATATATCTAGAAAGGGGCAGAGTGGTAGCTCTCCCTTGTTCCCAGAAATATATAATGGAGAACAAGACCCATTATAATATACAGCGAATATCTACGAAATCGAGCAATAATTGTATAGGTATTGTTTTAAGATTAAAAACTATGAAATTGTATTGAAATAAATTTTTGCGTCTCATATTTTCGTTTTGTGTGTGTTCATTTACTTGCCATAGTTAAATTATTTTCAACCTTGATATAATTGTGTAAAAATAGTTTTTTTTTTGTACTATTTGACTCAATGTTACATGCTTGAAAGTAGGTATGCTTTATCAGTCGCATTTGCATTGCTTTGCAATCGTCAATTTTTTAAGGGTAGACAAATATTTTTAAAATACATATATTGCACATCTTTGAAATTGTGATAGTGGACCAAATATATATTGCACTTGTATGGTATGTGATAAATTAGTTATTATTGTGATAATGTAAGGTGAAAGTTGTATTATTTTATACATTTTTTATTTATGTGGTTATTTAATATCGTTATTTATAAATCGATTTGAATAAAGTGATTGGTTATCATTTTGTGATTTTGTGAATGTTTTACCTTTTTCTCCAAGTTAAGAACGAAAAAAAACAAAAAAATACATGTTTTTAAAATTGTACAACTGTATTAATTTAAATATTGAGAAAATTCTATACGCTCGGGGGATGAAACAAGTACTTAGCCAAAATTTGGAAGGTGACCAACCATGTCTTGGTAAAATTGGCTGCATTGCTTTTGATTAAAATATACTAAGAAAATAATTATAATAAAATAGAATATTGAAAATTTAATTAGAGTATAAGTTTTGTTTTTAATACTGAGAGTGAGAGTGTGTTTTTCTCTTCTTAATTATTATTTAAGTAGGTTTTATTGTTTTTGAAGTATACACACATATATATATATATATATATACAATTATTTACATCTGGCGCTAAAAAGCCTAGGTATTATATTTGCAATATGTAAATCATTTATACACAGTTTTGAGCAGTGTTTTTTTTTATTTTTATGTTATATGCATATTAATTATTTATTATTATACTTCCGATTAGAAGAACAAAAGACAAAATCTATAGTTTTATTAGGTTATGTCTACTACTAGTTCCCCAACATTTCCTGGTTCCCCGATTTTTCCTTGTTTCCCAACTTTTCTTGGTTCTCCAGACGTTCCTGATTCTCCAGACGTTCCTGGTATGGTTCCTGGTTCCTGATATGTTCCTGGTTCTCTATATGTTCCTGGTTCTCCATATAGTTCTCGAACAGTAACACTTTTCTGTTTCTTATTTTTCTTGGTGGCACTTTTTGGGTTTATGATGATGACCTTCCTTATTTCTCCCTTTTTCTTCTTGAGTAATTTAAGCTTGCCATTGCCAAAGCGACAAACAGCATCACACTGTTGAACGAAACAAAAAGAAAAATATATATTTTAAACACTTATAAAACTTATTTTTTTACTTAAATAAATTAGTACGCAGTAAGGACACATTGAACTTATTATTGAGATTCACATCTGCAAAAAAGTCGGTTTGCGTCATCAGATTTAATATTATTAATACAATTAGGTATTACCAGGTATTAGGTATTATTAGGGTTTGGTTTTAGGTACTGGGTTTTAGGTAAAACCTAAAGTAAGAGTGCCATCGGCAGCTAGACAGAGCCCAAGCTAAATATGAGAAGAGTGGAGGAACCCCCTGACAATAACGTGCCATGTCAAGGAGGACTTATTATTATTATTGATTCTTTTTACAATACAAGAGACAGTACAAATATATTTAAAAAAAACTAAGCCTACAGTGCCAGGACGAAGTCTAAACTATCGATGGTTATATAGGGCTGCAAGCTGCAGAGTAAAGAACCTCCTGACAATACGTGCCGTGGCAAGGAGGACTACCTTCTGAGTCCGACCCTTGACTCAACCGTCCGACGAGAGCTCGTTGAGGTGTTGAATTACTTGTGGTCCTATCAGTAGAACTCATGCGGTTGAACCAAGGTCTGGCAGAACCACAGACAACAAAAATTATCAGTGGTCCTACTGGTAGAAACTCGTGGTTGAACCACGCTGGGCAACAAACGTTATTATCATTATTATAGCAGGGATAGAGCTTGTCATGAATAAAGGAGCAAAGTGGACATAAAAGTGCAAAAGATCTATCGATGGATTTTTCAATGGATTTTAGTGAACCGAGGGGAGAAAATACGTACGTTTTAAACTTAGATTGAAGAGCAATTTTTTTTTATGATATTATATAACACCTAATGATCACATAGATCCTGGACTCTAACTAGGATTCCCTGTATCTAGGAACCCAGGAACTACGAGGACCATGACCAAACCACGGAGGCTGTCTAAATGAGCGAGCAATACGGCTAGCAATGGCAAGCTAGGTTTGAAATCGTTTTTTGGCACATTTCTGACCTACGCTCAACTTATATAGCCCACTCATTTTGCAGCGCCATCTAGTTTTCTATCGGTTTTTCGCATATTTCTGATCTATGCTGTTTTCTTGGTGTATTGGCATTCCTCTCCTACTTGTTCCATGGTTTTAGATAGATGAAGTTTTAGATACCAGCCTGTTCGAAACTATAGAAGTTATTCTTGTTTCCTCCACAGCCTGAGTAAATCCTCTCCTTGCAGACTTTCCATAGATGATCGTAGTAGTATCTCGTTACTGAGCCGAAGCAATAGCCATAGTCAAAGTTAAGGTTACAGAAGCGGGGACGGCTTGCTGGAAATATTTGAAAATATACAAGGATCACGCAGTTAATGCAGTCATTCCCAGTTTAAAATTGTTGTACATCTGAGTACGTAATGTTTTCTAAAACTAAACAGATTGCTTGACATCATAAATTATATTAAACTAAGTATTGAACATTATGTGTACCAATCAAATTTATTGATGTTTGTACTTTTTGTGATGATGAGTAGCAGCGATGTGGTAATTTTGGGAATTGGACATTTTGAGATGTGGTATAGATGAGATTAAGTCAAATTGTGACTCGGATATATTGAGATATGGCCTAAGTGACATGGAGTCATTTTGCGATCCCAACTATATACTTTGAGAGGTGATTAAAATTATTGTCATTATGCCGTGTGGTATTTTGTGCATTTGTAGGTATATAGAGATATTATTTTAATTCTATAAAACTAAACTAAAACTATAAAATTAACAATATAATACAAAAGTAATCTAACAAACCACTACCAGTGGGAAAAGTGCCCAAAATGCTGGCAGCATTGCCACGTTGATTAATTCTTTGATTGGAAATACCAGAGCAGCATAATGGCAAAGAGGACACATCTCTAGATTTCTATTGTATTACACATGAACTGAACCTTGAATCACCACAAAATGTTTACGGTAATCTCCTCTGCAACTTTATTCTCCTGGTACTCCTGATTATGTTTACTTACGGTAGGTAACATTTTTTATGCATGTTGACATGCAATCTAGGATGGTATCAAACCGATTTCCGTTGCCCTGACAGCCTCCCCATCCAAAAGTCTTGCATTTTCCTCTCTTAGGATCAAAATAGTACATCGATATGTTCCCGCGACATGGGCCTTCGTCTGGTTTAAGACGACATGTTTTTCCTGACACTGAAAATAAAAAAATCTTATTAGGACAGAAACTGAACTTTTTCGTAGACTGGCAATACACATATAATTAGCTCAATCTGAACGTGGGTCATCATCAACAGCCTAAAGACGTCCACTGCTGAACATAGGCCTTCCTTAGAGAGCGCCACTTTGAGCGGCTGCTCGCCTCCTGCATCCATCGGCTCCCTGCCGTTTTCACCAGATCGTCAGTCCACCTAGTGGGGGGCCGGCCTCCGCTGCGTCTTCCGGTTCGTGGTCGCCACTTGACAACTCGATCTTCTGGGTAAGCGTGTCCCACCTTAGGTTTTATCTACACTTACCATCAGGCGAGATGTGGCTAAACGCTGACTCATGAACAATAAAAAAATAACAAAAAGGTAGGTTGCCAATTGCAAAATCAAGCACTATTCCGCCCACAGTAATCTAGAGCGGTGATCAATAATCACATTTTATTTATTCGTTCCCTACAGTTCTATAACTAGATTAGGCGTAGAAAGAAATATCATGATTTGGGAATTTGTTATTTCATGTTCGATAAGTAGAGTACAATGCTGGCATCGTGTTGGGCACGCTTTACCTTTGGTATTATAAACGAAATATCCATTTACAGCACCATTGACAAACAACTCTCAGATATATTTCAGGATAGAATATTATAAGAAAACAACACTTCATAATTCACATTAGATTTATTCTCAAGAAAACAACTGGTTAGTTTACTTTTATATTCACACCAATTTTTATTTTAAGTCCAAGACTGATATATTAACATAATTTATTTAATTTGAAATACAAGCAGTTAAATAAAACACAATAATCTTTTAGGCAAGAACTCACCCTGTCTGTGGACGTTCTGTGGTATCCACTCCGCTGCCAAAAAGAAACTGAGCTTTTCGAGCGAAGCCCTGCCCTTTTTAAGGGCGACAGCGACACGGATGACTGATTTTCCTAACCTCCATGACAGTTTACAACAACGCCACCAAGTGGCGTTCCACGGAACTTTCACAAGTCAATTTCACTACTATTATAAATATTCGTTTTTGAAGATAAATACAGTAAATAATTTGACTGACTATAGCAATTCTGTTACATCTTGTGTGTGTAATGCGTAAATAATCCCATATTGTTAACAGTAGTGAGCTGCGACATTTGGATTGTCTACACTATACTAATAAGGTAGGTGAATGCGGCCATATACCTACCGACCAATTTTATATTTATACGTTTGTTTAGTTGGTGTGATTTTAGTCGTGAGTTTTTTGAAAGCACTATGTCTGTTGTAAACAATAAGTAATGCATACAAACAAAAATATTTAACAGTGATCTAATCTTACCGGTTTTAGGACCCGCAGTTGTGGCCACTGTTCGAGCAACAGTGCTGTAATGTTTCTTAATACATCCAATGTTCAACAGAATTACAAAAAAACAGAACACAAAACCAGATTTTGTTGCATTGAGTGCAACACGCATTTTTGATGGCAGTAGCCGGGTGTAATAAAAATGGGGAGCATAATAAAAAACGATTTATTGAGTTTGTTTAAATTTTTATTGAAATACAATGTTCGGTTTATTGAGCTGTTACTCGGCAAGCTGTTATCGTTTTTTTTGTCGAACATGTTGCAAAAAAAAATTGAGGCCGGGTCTAATCGCAGTTAGAAGTTTATCAAGACATCCTTGATATCAAGGCTACCTTGGCGTTTTGGTTGAGCTACTGCATTAGCCATGATCACCAAAGGGACTGTCTAATATCATCTGTCCCTACGAATGTCTCCGACGTGGTGGAAGATGGTAGCACTTATGGCTATTCGATTCGCCGCGGCATCGTATGAAAAATGTGGGCACAAGGTGATACGTAGGTATCATCAACTTAAAGACAACATCATCATCATCGTCTTAAGACGTCCACTGCTGAACAAAGATCTCCCCAAGAGCACCACCTTGAGCGACTGCTCGCCTACTGCATCCATCGGCTCTCCGCGGTATGTAGGTATACGAACTTATGAAATTTACAAATACATTATCTCATCAGTCTCTTAGCTTACTTATTCTTTGTGGGTTACTATTTGGCCCATCATGTCACGTCTCAACGGCATCTCCCCGTCTTGCTATTCAGTCCACGGAACAAAACTTAAGAAGCACACGTCTCCAAAACAAAACACGACATCTGTCTTCCATAAATTAACAGATCCAACAAAATCTTAACTCGTCCAACTCCAAAGTAAATGAGTTTCAGCCTCGAGCTTCACTCGCGAGTCGCGCCCTTGTTAGATTAGTAAAGTAGAGCTAAGGAAAAATGAGTTCTGTGTATTGGGGAGTAGAAACGGTATGCCGAGTGTTCAGAGGTTCATCTTTACCTCTAGATACTGGTAACGTGATTAACATTTTACATACCCTTAGAGATCAAACAATGTTGACAATGTTCTACATTCTACTGTTACAATGCTAGCATATATTTTATACGCTTATTTTTTTACACAAAATGTTTTTGAGTGAAAGTCGTTATTTTTGTTGATCTAAGTACGTAATAATTATCCTTTGATTTTCGTCATGCGTCAATACGCTAAACGGCAGGCTCATTAGGTCATCCGATCACCACCGTGTTTTTTTACAAAATGTTATTATTTACTAAAGCGTAATCATTTTTTCTCGTCCGCAAGTCTCTCGTCAACAATGTGGTCAAAGTCGACAGTGTGTCGGCCAGGGTAGCGTACCTGGTACTCCGAATAACCAAACGGTATTCGTTGAAGGTTATACAGGTATACGCGCCGACGTCGGCACACTCAGACGATGAAGTAGAAGCTATGTATGAGGACATATCCGAAGCCATGCATACTTCCGAAACATACTTCACCGTTGTGATGGGAGACTTCAATGCGAAGTTGGGCACAAGGAATAGCGATGAGCTGAGAGTGGGGCCATTTGGATACGGGCAGCGGAACCCTCGAGGACAGAGGCTGGCTGACTTCATGGAGAAGGAGGGACTCTTTATGATGAACTCCTTCTACGAGAAGCGGCCATCCAGGAAGTGGACGTGGATAAGTCCCGACGGTTCCACTAAAAATGAGATAGACTTCATCATGACGACCAAGAAGCACATATTCGATGATGTCTCTGTGATCAGCAAGGTGAAAACCGGTAGCGATCACCGTATTGTTAGAGGCACATTGAATATCAATGTTAAGCTCGAAAGGTCACGTCTGGTGAAGTCTACGCTCCGTCCAAATCCTGTCCAAATCCAAAACCCCGAAGGCTTTCAGCTGGAACTCCAAAATCGCTTCCAGTGCCTAGCCGACTGTAACACAGTGGACGAGCTAAACGACGGGTTGGTGGAAACTGTCCAAGCTGTTGGATCGAAATTCTTTAAGACCCAACGCCGAAAGAAGACTCAAAAGCTCTCAGAAAAAACTCTTGAGCTAATGGCCGACCGGAGCGAAATGAAGCTGCAGTCTTCAGTTGATATGTCAGCCTACGGTGAACTCAATAGACGAATCTGGAGTTCCTTGCGACACGACTTGCGTGCTCTTAGTACTTCACGTATTGAGGCCGCAATTGAGCGGAACCAAGGCTCTAAAGTGTTCGCAAAGGATTCGTCTATTGGGCAACACCAAATGACAAAACTGAAGACCGAAAATGGTAGCATCATTTCATCCAAGCCTGAGATTCTGAGAGAGATCGAGAACTTCTATGGACAGTTATACACCTCGACACGTAAGCCCGCTACTAACACAGCTCAGGACATCAGAGCCAAGTTAGTCCGACACTATACCGAAGATATCCCGGATGTCAGCCTGTACGAGATTAGAATGGCCCTCAAACAGCTTAAAAACAACAAGGCACCAGGTGAAGATGGAATTACGACTGAACTTCTGAGAGCGGGTGGTAGACCGGTACTTTTAGTCCTCCAGAAGTTATTTAATTCTGTCATCCTTGAAGGTACAACGCCAGAGGCATGGCACAAGAGCGTGGTGGTGCTCTTCTTCAAAAAAGGCGATAACACCTTATTGAAGAACTATAGGCCCATCTCGCTCTTGAGTCATGTGTATAAGCTGTTTTCGAGAGTCATTACGAATCGTCTCGCACGCAGGTTTGATGAATTCCAGCCTCCCGAACAAGCCGGTTTCCGAAAAGGCTTTAGCACCATAGACCACATCCATACGCTGCGCCAGATTATACAGAAGACCGAAGAGTATAATCGGCCGTTATGCCTAGCGTTTGTGGACTATG
The DNA here is from genome assembly GCA_910589525.2 of Ennomos quercinarius. NCBI lineage: Eukaryota > Metazoa > Arthropoda > Insecta > Lepidoptera > Geometridae > Ennomos > Ennomos quercinarius. The sequence goes on from OU342496.1 coordinate 2,602,191, forward strand.
AGAAAGCCTTCGATTCAATCGAGACTTGGGCGGTGCTGCAGTCCTTGCAGCGATGCCAAATTGACTATAGGTATATCGAAGTTTTGAAGTGTTTGTACAGTAAGGCCACTATGTCAGTCCGACTACAGGACCAGAGTACGGAACAAATTCCATTGCAAAGAGGCGTGAGACAGGGAGACGTTATTTCTCCGAAACTGTTCACAAACGCATTGGAGGATGTTTTCAAGCTCTTGGAGTGGAAAAGATCTGGCATCAACATAAATGGCGAGTACATCACTAACCTTCGTTTTGCCGATGATATAGTCATAATGGCGGAATCGCTCGAGGACCTTAGCACCATGCTCAACGACCTCAGTAGAGTCTCCCAGCAGGTTGGTCTTAAGATGAATATGGACAAGACAAAGATCATGTCTAATGCTCATGTTCCACCTATACCGGTAATTGTTGGGAACGATACTCTCGAAGTTGTTGACAAGTATGTCTACCTAGGACAGATTGTCCAATTAGGTAGGTCCAACTTCGACAAAGAGGTGGCGCGAAGAATCCAACTCGGCTGGGCAGCGTTCGGGAAGCTTCGTCCTATCTTTTCGTCCAAAATACCGCAGAGCCTGAAAACGAAAGTTTTCAATCAGTGTGTGTTGCCAGTGATGACTTATGGAACTGAGACATGGTCTCTTACTGTTGGCCTCATTAGTAAGCTCAAAGTCGCGCAGCGAGCTATGGAGCGAGCTATGCTCGGTGTTTCCCTGCGAGATAAGCTCCGGAACGAGGAGATCCGCAGGAGAACTAAAGTGACCGATATAGCTCTTAGAGTTAGTAAGTTGAAGTGGCAATGGGCGGGCCACATCGCTCGTAGAACTGACAACCGATGGGGAAGAAAGGTTCTCGAGTGGCGACCACGAACCGGAAGACGCAGCGTGGGCCGGCCCCCCACTCGGTGGACCGACGACCTGGTGAAAGCCGCGGGGAGCCGATGGATGCAGGAGGCGAGCAGCCGCTCAAGGTGGCGTGCTCTGGGGGAGGCCTATGTTCAGCAGTGGACGTCTTCAGGCTGTTAATGATGATGATGATGATGATGAATCATTTTTTACACAAAAACAATTGATCTTTTCACGTGACCATATACTTTTAGGTCGTTAGGCTTTTAAGCCAAGAGTCTACGTAGGTTCGAACGCCTAAAGAAAAAGAAGCATTTGAAATTAGTTCCACTGCAAGCGTCTACCTGGTAGCGAGTTTACAGTATCTCCATCAGAACAACAAAATACTATCTATTTATTAAAACTTATTGTAACAGTTCGTAATTGACTCAATAGAGCATGCAGCAAGTGATACGTGTCGCCGCGGGACTAAACTGGTCCTATGTTTTTCTATGAAGCACCTTCAGGCGACGCCAACGGACGTGTAGTAGCTGGCAGCCGAAAATACCTAATTTTGCACGGAGCCAAAATGAAAAACAAATGAAAGTATAATAAAAACAGGTCTGTCACAGCGACAGCCTTCTGCTGCTTACTGTTGTGTAGTGCTTTACAAAGGTAATGCCGGATACGAACTTGTACCTATATTCTTATATGAATAACATCATGTCAACCTCGTTGACTTTTTTTACATGCAAAAACTACCTAGTAAATTTTTAAATAGATTAAAATCGCTTCCTCGCTATCTCGTCATACAAAAGCATACCCTGGAGTTTTTCTTGCCGTAAGCTAATTACCATATGTATACGTAGTATGAAATGCAGAACAGCTTCTCGCAGAGATACATTTGCATTGTTAATTGTGGCTTCTACTGCCGCGGATGGAGTAGAACTTGTGCTTCTGTGTTAGGTAGCTATCTCTATAGTGTATTGCAGTAGTGTTTATACATTGAATTGCCGCATAAAACTAAATTAATGACCGACGATAGTAGACGGTAGGAAAGAGATTTTTTGAAACTCGTTTATTATGATAGACTTGCTGCTATATTTGACACTAGCGGCTCGCCCCGCTTATAATAGTTTTCACAGCGCACGCGATGTAAAAAATATTTTAGGTCATTTTTTTACACCTTGGGTTACATTATTGGAGTTTTAGTAAGGATCCCTATTTTTTTGAAAATATAATATAACCTAATGGCACCCGGGGATTGAGTAGCTTCCCAACAGTGAAAGAATTTTTCAAATCGGTTCAGTTGTTTCGGAGCCTACTTAATGCAAACAAACAAACAATCAAATCAAATCTTTCCTCTTTATAATATTGTTATAGATTAAGCACTTTGTCATTTTATATGCATTAAATAAAGAAGATCTGCCGGAGGACTAAAATTACTGAAATAGCTCTTAGAATTAGCAAGTTGAAATGGCAACGGGCGGGCCACATCGCTCGTGGAACTGACAACCGCTGGGGAAGAAAGATTCTCGAGTGGCGACCACGAACCGGAAGACGCAGCGTAGGCCGGCCCCCCACACGGTGGACCGACGATCTTGTGAAAGCCGCGGGGAGCCGATGGATGCAGGAGGCGAGCGCTTTCTGGGGGAGGCCTATATTCAGCAGTGGACTTCTTCAGGCTTTTGATAATGATGATGAAGATATTTTAAAGTTTCGGATTTTTTGGCTTCTAAAAGTGCTAAAATTAGCCTCTTTGCAATAACTTGTTTGAGTTTTGATAACATGAAGAGCAAGTGTGGCTCAGCAGTAACAAGTGCGACTTTGAAATTGACGCATCCATAAAGTTTCAAATCCTTAAGCTGTGCGGAATCAGCACTCGCTTATAACGGTGAAGGGAAACATCATGGGGAATCAATAAGCGTTAGTAATTAGTAAATTAATAAATAAACACATACATAAACATAATCACGGGAGATTCTAAGGGGTTCGAGTAGAGCACATACCGCCTGCCACCACCGCCGTGGTGGCAGAAAAGTGCGAGAGCATTTCCCACCTCAAAAAACAAGGTTATTTACATTCATAAAATAAATAATAATAATATATTAAAAATATATATTTTATACCTACGTTAAACCTTATTTTTTATAAAAAAGGTTTAACGTAGGTATAAAATACCTAAACAAGGAAATAGATAAAGAAATTACAGCAGGCTGCTTTAGTCAACTCCAAACTGAATGACATAGCATAGTTTTAAATTAAATTCGCGCTACACCCAGGAGTACAGAGAAAATTCAAAGAAACGCCGCATAAACCAGGCATAATGCTACAATTTAAACTGTGTCAGATCTAAATCCCGACTCACAAATACCTGAGCTCAATGCTCTGTGGAACGACGGTACCAGTACTCGGGATAACCAGTACCTAAAGTCATGCACCCTCGCCATCATCTTCTATGAAAACTGACAAAAAAACAAAACAAACCAACAAAAAAAAAACCAACAAAACAAAATAAACCAACAAAACCAACCAAACAACAACAACAACAAAAACAAAAACAACAAAACCAACAAAAAACTTTAAACTTTGTATCTTTGACGAAGTTTCATAATATAATTTATATTTATCTTGTATACTTATAATATATTATCTGTAACAGGTCCAAAACTATACAATGAAGATACTTTAAAAAACTTTTTGGAGGGCTTTTGATAATCGATGCTGAATCCAAAACTGTATTTTTTTTTTTCATTTTTGTCTGTCTATTTGTCTGTCTGTAGGTATCTTGGCTGAACGCCATGCCGAAACTACTGAATGAATTCAAATGAAACAATGAAACTTAATGCACTTAGCATAAGTTTGCTTAAGTACTTGGGTTTACTCTTGTGCAATAAAGCATTTTCTGTCTATCTATTTTTTATCTTGGCATTATAATTTGTTAAAATATAAATTAATGACGTGACGAGCTAGTCGTTCACATGATTTTAACGGTCACGGCTGCCCCTAACAGATTGCCGTATCACTCGGAACTCTAATTTAATATAGTTTTGCGTGACACTGCACTGCGCACGTCATCCTGAGACTTCATACAGTATATTGGTATCTAGTAGTAGTAATTCAGTGTAGTAGTTCATTTGTTTTTTCATCCCCCTTATGACGCAAATTTTTCTTATACCCACACAATTAAAGTTTGTTATAAAATGTCATGTTTTAGGTATGTATTTGATTATCTACATAATTATTTGTTATATTTAAATAACGGCTTAACTCATAAGTTATAAATTGAAAGTTTATATACTGTTTGATTGTTATACTGTGCCCAGGACGATTTCCGGGGAAATCCGGGCTCAGTCCGGGACTTCTCAATCATGGTCTTGGCAAAACGAGTTTCTTCTGCGAGTGCACACTATTATTAAATTTTTATTGCTCAAATAGTAGCATAGTAGCAACACTTCATGTTGGCCTTGTAGACCTGTAAAAACTCAAGCTTAGAGTTCAATGCAACATAACAATACTATTTGTCTGTTTTCACAAAAGCGCACACTTTTAAAATCTACCGCGTCAATCTAAGACCTTGAAATATTGTATAAGTATACCAATACGTAAAGGAAAAAAAACAATGTATTTCTATTTCTATAATGATCACAAGACAACGTTAAGTCACCCCAACATGTATTTCAATTTTCAAAATTGGAAAAATAAGCACGTCATTATGACTTTAAAATTGTCCTAGATTAGTTTACTGTCTATATAAATACTGTGTTTGTCAAGCTAAGCTTTTGTATGGGACTCCAGCGGCCGCGGGCTAAGTACGTGAAGAAGTGAAGAGAGTCTCTGAATGGAAGGCAGAGTAGTGAAATGTAGAGACAACACTAACCATAGATATTAAAATCGTTACAAATATATTTTTTAACGAAATATTGTATTGATAGTAATTTCTTTATAACATATTAGAAAAAGGAAGATACAAAAATGCACATGCAAGTTCTTCAACTTAATTATTAGCTTGCAATTAAGACATACATGGTTTTTAACAAAGAAAATTGGACTAGTATCTTTTCTGTCAGTTGCTTAGTACTCGGTCGGTTTTCACACTATAGGTAGTGGAAAAGGAGGATAAAGATAAAGCGTATAAGGTAGATCAACACTCAACAGCGCCAAAAAATGTTAGGTGTTTTAATTCTAAGCAGTGCTTTTGACAGCCTCTGTGGCTTGTGGTGGTTGAGTAGTTGAGTAGGTCAGCTCATAACCTGGAGGCAGCGGATTCGATTCCCGCGACAGGACAAGTATTAGTGCACTTGAAAATAGTGCAAATACTTGTTATGTCTGGGTCTTGTGCGACCATGGTTCTCGTAGTTCCTGGGTCCCTAGATACAGGGAATCCTAGTTAGGGTCCAGGATCTATGTATGTGATCGTTGGGTGTTATTCATTTATTATTATTTATCTATATCTATTTATTACTTATCTTATCTTATATATTAATTATCATCAGCTCATGCATTCCCACTGCTGGGACACGGGCCTTAATTCACAGGAAAAGATTGCAAGCCGTAATCCATCACACTGGTCAAGTGCAGGTTGGTGTGGGGCACGCCTCAATCAATCAGTTAGCTAACTTATAAACTCTCTGTTTCCCACTACTCTACAATTTCAGCAGGAACGCCTCGCGGTTTGTGTTTGTTCATTAGAGAGCTTTAATCCGATTTTTCTAGCTCATTCTAATTGCACTCGGTTTATAATTTTCCACTCATTTGCGTTATTCGTGAACATTTTGTATTGTTTTTATTTGTCTTTAGTTGCATTTAAATAGTCAATTTTGTTCCTTTTTCTAAGTATGATTGCACTAAAGAGTGTGCTGAGGAAAAAAGTGACTGAAAAGTAAAGAGAGAAATATAGATATTGCACCGACTCTTGGTAAAGTAAAGGGAAGACAGATTAAATATATCATAGCGGTATATAACTAGGTACAGGATGGATCTACCTATAGATCTTAGCTGATAAGAATTTCTTAATGTAAAAGCAGTAATACTTACCATGACGAGGTACCACCACTTTGGCAGATACTCTACCACCTAGGACTATTGCATTTTGCTTTGAAGGGTACAGGTAGATAGGTAGGTGGGTAGCTAGGTAGGGTTGGTATATACCAAGCCAATAAAGTTAGTAGGCATAATATTAAGGAGATTTTTTGACTCGACCTCACAATCTAGAAATTATTTTACTAGACTTCGCAGATGTGTCAGGATGAAGTAGGCGGTGTAGTATCACGCAAAAATGTATAACCTAGGCTTACAGGATGCGCTGCAATTATTATGGGCAGCCACCGCATCAGGTAAACGATAGGCTCGTCACGTCCTTCTTTTACATAAAAAAAGATGATATTAACACCAATAATCAAGAGAATGAGCAGTGACGTCACTTATGACGACTTGATCAATAGTTATTAGCGTGTTGACAAAGACAAAGATGCAAAAAGAAGCTTAGTAGGTAGCCAAGGGTCCTTGCTAGAGTACCTACTCCAAGAAATGGTTTCAAAATACTTATTAAATAAAAAAACCAAATATTCAATTACAATTTTGGTTTCAATCTGCTCCATGATATTCTCGAAGTACTCCACGCTAATGGTTTCGTAAAATTGAATCAGCCATACATTCCATCTCAATCAAATCCATCGCAATTTTACTACACCAGGACAAACATTTTTGTGATGAACTTATGTGTTTGTTCTGTGTCTGGGTGTCATATTTGTACTCTATGTTTGTATTTACAAAAACAAAAAAGTATGTATTCTATCAGTTATCTGGTTCCCAAAGTACAAGCTTTGCTTAGTTAGTGGCTAGATGGTGCTGTGTGAAACGTCCACAAATATTTATTTATATTATACTAGCTGACCCGCCCTGGCTTCACACGGGTTAATTAGTTTTACGCCTTCTCTCAGTGTAACGGAAGAGAGGAGGAAGAGGAAAAAAGATAAGGGAAAAAGATGAATGCATGAATTGGTGAAAAGAGGCAGGTGCTGGCCTACTTTTTAACAAAAAATAAGTATGAATGAAATCGGACCACGCGTTAATGAATTAAAAATAAGTACATATTTTAACTTTCATCCCCTCTCCCGCGGGAACCGTGCTGAATTTTGGGATTCAAAGTATCCTATAGCCTACTTCGTAATATGAACTCAAATAATGCCAAGTTTCATTTGAATCCATTCTGTACCTTCGGCGTGATGCTCAACCAAGATACAGACAGACAGACAAAAATGAAAATAATTATAGTTTTGACTTTAGTATCGATTATAGAGAGCCCGCCAACAAAAATTTTCAAAATAATATCTTTAATGTAGGTACAGAATTGACCATGTTACAGTTTTATTATAAGTATAAATTTTATAGGTACGTTAATTATAAAAGAAAATCTTCTATACACTTTCATGAGATCATGAGTATGTCTGACGATTTGGCCTGTCATCATTATCAACAGCCTGAAGACGTCCATTGCTGAACATAGGCCTCCCCCAGAGTGCGCCATTTTGAATGCAGGGGCGAGCGGCTGCTTGCCCCTGCATCCAGCGGCTCCCCGCGGCTTTCACCAGATCATCGGTCAACTTAGTGGGGGCCGGCCTACGCTGCGTCTACCGGTTCGTGGTCACCACTCGAGAACCTTTCTTCCTCGTCGGTTGTCAGTTCTACGAGCGATGTGGCCTGCCCATTGCCATTTCAAATTGCCATTGCCATTTAATCTGTACATTATTGCTATATAATAAAGTTATTGCACTGTTAGAATTATTTACTAAACTATAAGGAAACAATCTTTTATTCTTAATATTTATTTTATTTACAAGATTGTGATACATCAATTCTTTGGATAAAATAACATTAATGTTTTCAAAACATAATAAATTATATAACTTATTTATAAGCCATAACATTTAATTGGCTTCGGAATGATTCAAAAATATAGATAAACTTAAAACTAAACGTAACTACATAATATTTTTTCATACTTCAAGTAAGATTCTGCATTGTGCACTGTGCACAGCTTTTCAAAAAGTGTTTAAAAATTAATGAAGCAATGGTGTAAGAAATATTGTGAATTGTGTTTCCTCCTGGGTATAACCTGAGACTTTTTAAGTAAAGAGTGAATGGGCATCTCATGGGCAAACGTGCTCCACCTTAGACAACTGCGTCACCTACCATTAGGTGAGTTGTTGTCAAACGTATGCCCATTTTAGCATAAAAAAAATTATCATATTGTTAATGAATAAATTTTAAAGGCTTAAGTTGACAGATTCAAAATTCCTAAAACTATTGCTGTTCCTGTCAAATAGACGGCAATGTAAGAGACGGGTATATTTTGAGTATGTTATAGACTGTCAACTAAAGCTTTCAAATTTGGGCCTATTATTATATTAACGGCTAGTCATTATAATTACTAATATTCGATGGTCATTATTAATCATATTATTACACGTATTATTAAATCTTTCATTATAAACAATTTTATTCATTTAGGCAATCATTTATTTATTTATACAGTAAAAATATCGTTACCTATATTATCACATTTAATTAATTTACTGTTATAGCTTAAACTATGAAGACATTCTCTAAGAATAGTTATTTTTACAAAAACTGTGTTAATTATTTTACAACAAGGGTGAGTATTATTATAATGTCTTTGAATTCCAATTATTGCTGGTGGGAGTGTGGTAAAGATTAATAATAACAATAATAATGCCCAAACGATCACATACGTAGATCCTGGACCCTAACTAGGGCTCCCTGTATCTAGGGACCCAGGGTTTACGAGGACCATGGTCCCACAACACCCAGACACAGCACAAGTATTTTCGCTTTTTTTTCTGTGCACTAATACTTGTCCTGTCGCGGAGATCAAACCCGCCACCTCCAGGTTATGAGCCGAACTACTCAACCACCACACTACGGAAGCTGTCAATTACTAGTGGTTAAGTTTTCTATATACATATAATAAAACTGTAACTGGGCTAGTGATTACAAGATATAACTGTTATGGGTGTCAGTTTAGGAAATCATTAGCTTTAAAGATATCCAATACCTAAGCCATGGGGTTTGAAAATACCTAACAGTTGCAGAACTCATCAGTAGAAAGTTAAAAGAAAAAAATAAAAGCCTTTTACCCCTTCAACTGATGAGGAAGAAAGGTTCACGAGTAGCGACCACGAACCGGAAGGGGCAGCGTAGGCTGGCCCCCCACTCGATGGACCGACGACCTGGTGAAAGCCACGGGGAGCCGATGGATGGAGGCCAGCAGCTGCTCAAAGTGGCGCAGCGTAGGCTGCCCCCCCCACTCGATGGACTGACGACCTGGTGAAAGCCGCGGGGAGCCGATGGATGTAGGAGGCGAGCAGCCGCTCAAAACTGCGGTCTCTGGGGGAGGCCTATGTTCAGCGGTGGACGTATTCAGGCTGTTGATGAAAACGCTTTTTAAAAGATATTATTTGTATTTTAATGATGTCGTTACGGTATTAATTAAAGTTGGCACGCGTATTAAAATAGATGGCCGATTCTTCATATTGCCCCACAAAAACAATCGATGATGTTTACGCAAAAAAAAAAGGTAGTGTTGAGCCAGTGGATCGTACGTTTAACATCATCATCATCATCAACAGCCTGAAGACACCCACTGCTGAACCTCCGTCAGAGAGGGCACTTTGAGGCGCGGTTTTCACCAGATCGTCGGTCTACCTAGTAGGGGGGAACCAGCCTAAGCTGCGTCTTCCGGTTCGTGGTCTCCACTCGAGAACCTTTCTTCCCCATCGGTTGTCAGTTCTACGAGCGATGTGGCCTGCCCATTGCCATTTCAAATTCCTAATTCTAAGAGCTACATCGGTCATTTTAGTCCTCCTGCGAATCTCCTCGTTTCGGATCTAGTCTCGCAGGGAAACACCTAGCGTAGCAGCAGCTCTCTCCATAGCTAGTTGCGTTTAAATTGTATTTTACAGTCTGAACTATTAAATTGTATTACTTTTTTATGTGAAGGATAAAATTTAGTCACGATTGAATTTGAAACGCACATCCATCCTTTCCTTTATCGGAAACAATAACTACCTTGACCATTTTATTAAGCCAACATACGGGGATAGTTTTTTCTTTTGTAAAATTTATGATTAAGTACGCTAAGTCAGCGTATTTGGGTGATATATAAAGAGATAAGTGCGAACAGCACTTATCTCTTTATATATCACCCAAATTCAAGATGCAATATTTACTAACATTGCACTGACGGTAGAGTCAGCTGATAGCAGGGATTACAAATATTGTTCACTATGGCATACTCGACCATGAAAAAGTTTTTATACCAGCTTCATAGAGAACCCTTTGGAGCGACGGATTATAGTCAGAAAGTAACCAATTGTTTCCCACCCAGGATGTCAAAACTGAGGTTCACTATGGCTAGCACTGATCTCTGGTCATTTTAATCTTCGTTTTTGATCACCTAATGAAGATTTCTAAATTCAATTAGTTCGATTTTTCATAGCGTTGTTGACGTAACTATTGAGAGTTGTGACAAAACTGATAGAATTTATAGGTAAAATTATCGTAATGCTCATATCGTTAACCATTTCGTGGCGACAACTTTAAAAATTAGCTGATTCAACTGTCAGTGAAATGTTAGTAAATATTGCATCTTGAATTTGGCACTACTATAGCCCCCAGTTTCTCATATGTCTCGTGTCTGTGAAACCCCTGTCAAGTCAAACACACCAAATTAATATTGTACGCTCATTGGTTGAAAACAGTCAATGATCAACAAACAGCCAATGAGCGTTCAGTGTTCGATGGCACTACCAAACTCTGAACGCTCTGACACGAATTTAACAAACGTACGAGAACCCGGGAAAAGTTTTGCTTAGTTAACATTGAGCTCAGGTAAGTTAAGATGTTAGTTAAGTTGAGTTTTCATAGACTTTAGTGCAGTGGGGCATTAGATGCCATCTCTTTATTTTGTTCATTAAATTGTGTACATTAAATCTAATTTAAGAGGATCAGTTCAAAGAGCTAGTTCAAGTTATATATTTTAGCTATAATATTCTGGGACTGTGGTACCAGCAGCTATTTAAATTATGACAGAAATTGCTCCAATACAACTATACGAGTTAGTAGGTTAGATATCCATCTATGTCAAGCAATTTTCAGTGTGCACTATAGGTAGTTTTCTTTAGACAAGTCCTTGTATCCATGGCGTTTAACTAGACAAATCTTTGACTATAAACCTCAGCTTTTTTCAATCAGAAGATCTTTTAGATTTCTTTTCTACCTGGACACTAAGTATTAATAAAATACATATACACCCACTGATGAATTAATTCTTCCACTTAAATTATGACCCTTATGACTTAGAAATAAGTGCACAAAAGAAGCTATTTTAGCTTATTTTCTACTTGTTAACCTACAAGAGATCTAACAGCTGTATGGTATTTTTCTTCATCATTATCGTAAAAATCATTGTAGTCGAGGTAGTAATCTTCTCCTGTCACGATCATGGGCAGGAGGAAGAGAAACAGCATCAGGATCCAGCTTTGGAAGAAGGTTGATGCTGCCCCGTTGAGTGTTACTGGAAAGAGAAAAAATATTGATGAGTATGCGTCCTAATTATATAGATATTGTATGTATTATATTTTATTATTATTTAAAAACCTTATAATATCTAAGCTATTATTGTTATCTACCTCTTATTATTTTTTTTATTTGGGTAATCTTTTCTTATTCTTTTTTTCAACCGCACTACCACTCGTTCCACACTACACAAAGGTTAACTGGAAGAAAATGCTACTTAGCATTAAGTTCGCCTATGTACTTGATTATCTTGTGCAATTAAGCATTTTCTATCTATCTATCTATCTAATTATAAGACCATAGATTTTCTAGTGTGGAGATGTATTTGGAGAAATAAGCCAATAGAATAAATAAATAACGCCCAACGATCACATTCATAGATCCCGGACCCTAACTCGAATACTCAAGAACTACGAGGACCATGGTCTCACAACACCTAGACATAGAACAAGTATTTGCGTAATCTTGTTTTTTTTATATGCACCAATACTTATCCTGTCGCGGGAATCGAACCCGCTGCCTTCCGGTTATGAGCCAACCTGCTCAACCAGCACACTACAGAAGCAGTCAAATACCCCAGGAGACCCATGTCATGGGAGCCAAGTGGACGGAGAGGTAGAAAACATAAAAAAGTTTTAGAATACGGATAATATTTAAGGGTCGAAAAGTGGTAATAAGGTTTTTGAAATTTGGCCCCCCACTAGGTAGGCCGAAAATCTGGTGAAAGCCGCGGGGAGGCGATGGACGCCAGAGGCGAGCAGCTGCTCAAAGTGGCGCTCTCTGGGGGAGGCCTATGTTCAGCAGTGGGTGTCTTCAGGCTGTTGATGATGATGATGATGACCTACAAGTAACTTATAATAACACACTAGCATTTCTAAAGATCCAGTAAATAAATAGGTAGGTACCTAGCTATGTATAATGTGTGTTGGAAAAACAGATCTTAGCAGTATTTCTGGAAAAGCTACCTTCAAAAAGTAACCGTAGGTGTTAGGCATTGTCTATCTCAAGTGATGGGATGAGCTAACCGTAACTGTGTACAAGTTAGCTAAGTAAGCTTTAGTTTTAGGGAAAACGACTAGATGGCGTTACTAGCTTGTCCGTGTCAAGTATTTTTCCGCATTAGTCGCCCCACACTTTAACATAGACGCTTAATAAAATCTTGAACACCTACTTAAATAAATAAAATATTTTTTTATTATTGTGCTCCTAATAATATTTATATCAGATACCCAATATAGTTTTATTTACGTTTTAAAAATGTATAAAGTAAAAATTGATGTGAGTGCGTACTTTTTTCACTAACTCCAATAAAAAATAAATAAAAAAGTGTAAGTGGATACGTCGATTTTTACAGGTGATGCTAGCCCTGCTGTTCTGCTTACTTCTCTCAGGCCGAGGATCTGTGTCAGGAGTGAAGAAGTCCAGCTTTGCTGAGCTGTTGTACACGTTGTACAGGCTAGCTCGGCAGGCGACCCTCATCAGCCCGCTCTGGAACAGCTGTGGAGTCACCTCCACTTCAGACTTGATTACAGTCCACGTGAGGCCGCTCTCAGTTGGGTGGAGACTTGTCTCTGAAGTATGGAGCTGAAATATGGTGATGATAAAGATTTATTATATATAAAAAAAATATTTAATGATAATGTTTTTTTTATTTGCTTAGCGTAATCAACACATTAATTTTAATGGGCGCGTTTTAATGTGACGTAAATATCCCATTCATGTTTTTTCTATTTAATATTAATTATGGTAATTATTGAAGAATGCAATGAGATTTAAAGTCTTTTCCTGGGTTTCGGCACCAGTTTGACGCAACAGTAGTTTTTCTCATCAGCATTAACAGCCTGAAGACGTCCACTGTTGAACATAGGCCTCCCTCCCCCAGAGAGCGCTACTTTGAGCGGCTGCTCGCCTCCTGCATTCATTGGCTCCCGTGGTTTTTTACCAGATTGTGGGTCCACCTAGTGGAGGGTCGGTCTACGCTGCGTCTTCCGGTTCGTGGTCGCCACTCGAGAACCTTTCTTCCTGATCGGTTGTCAGTTCTACGAACGATGTGGCCTGCCCATTGCCATTTCAACTTGCTAATTCTAAGAGTATATACCGGTATTGTTTTTCTATTGCAATGATAATAATGATTTTGTAATTATGTTGTAATGAGTTTGTAATTATGATACATTTAACCTACGTCAACAGCAGCTGATATATTATAATGCACTATCTACAGATTAATAAAACTTGTAAAGGGAAAATTTTAATCACGAACGGGATTATTAGAACACTTTCTAGGGCAAAACTAATACCCATGCTATAGTGCATAGTGTGTAGTTTTGCCTATTAATACAGTATCTAGCCCAAAGCCCAAAGCTAAACCCAAAAAAGCAAAACAAAGCAAAACAAAAAAAAAAAGCAAAGCAAAGCAAAAAAACAAAAAAAGCAAAGCAAAGCAAAACAAAAGCAAAGCAAAGCAAAACAAAAGCAAAGCAAAGCAAAGCTATAGCCCACGCCCATGTCCATGCCCATGCCTTAGTTTTGTCTAAGGTTTTGCCTAATGGCATAAACAAAGCACTATACCACCTTGGAAGTAAACAAAATTATATTTAAAAATAAGCTTTTGAAATAACAAACCTTGTGATTATTTGGTTTGAATTTTGAAACTTGCTACATATTTTCATGAGAAATCTGAACAAAAATATTGAGTTGTTAAAAATGCAATCCCAAAGTCCCCTATCAGCTTCACTACAACAAACGTGACTGATGTTTCCGTGGTGGTGTTTCGTAATAAAGAAGTTTTGCAAACAAAGTGTCGGGAAAAATAAACCTAAGAAAAATGTAACCCTATCTATTATATGATTGCATTGAAAAATGAATGAAACGAAAGATGAATATTGATTATGTGAACAATGAATAGCAATAGCTATACACTATACTACTTACTTTTTTTGCTATACTACCAACCACCATACCACGAACCATACTCAACTGCCCAACTGTCTCACGAACCTATAGGTTCGTGAGACAGTTTGTAGTAAGTAGTAAGTACTTAGTTCGTGGTAGGTAGTTCGTGGCAGGTAGTTAGTGACAGGTAGTTTGTGGTGGATAGTTCAAGGTGATTAGTTCACAAAAGGTAGTTTGCAATAGGCAGTTCGTCTTAGGTAGTTGATGGTACGTAGGTCGTGGTAAATGATTTGTTTTATTTTATTTTCAGATTTTAAGAAAACTTACAGCTAGGTACAATTATAGAGAAATAATAATAATAATAATAAATATGTGTGGACATTTCACACAGCGCCATCTAGCCCCAAACTAAGCATAGCTTGTACTATGGAAACCAGATAACTGATACAATACTTAGATACTTTTTGTTTGTAAATACATACATAGAATACAATATAACACCCAGACACAGAACAAACATCGATGTTCATCACACAAATGAACATATAAAGAAGGCCAATTACAAGTTTCCGTAGATAGGTAATAAAAATAATATTTAAGTGGGTGCACTTAAAAAGACGGACGCACAAACCTAAAAAAAATCAAACTTAATTATGTAATTATGTAAGTAGGTATAGAAGATACCTACCAAAAAAAAACAAAATACAAATAAAAACACAGCATTAATGACCATCTTAATTACCAAAAAATACACTACTCTCAGCTGATTAGCAGTGGTAATAAAAAGGTCAATATCATGTGTCCCGGTCAATTCATTGAAACACTTGCTAGCTCTCATTAGATAAGAATTCCTTCTGTAATTGGTTCTACCTTCGGCAACATGCAATGTGCAAGGCCTCCTCAGTGATGCAAATGGGACCCGCAGGCCTATGCTCCCCAACAACTCAGGACAGTCAACCTACTTACCTGTTGTGCTAGGTTATTTGCGATAGGTAGTTTGCGATAGGTAGTTCGCGGTAGGTAGTTCGTGGTATGTAGGTCGTGGTACATGGTTTGTAGTAGGTAGTTCATGATAGGTAGTTCGTGGTAGGTAGCTCGTGGTAGGTAGCTCGCGAGTGAGTGTCAATGAGTGTCTCCAAGTACTTGACAGAGGACACTTGAGAGGCAGTTCAAAATCCAAGCAAAAGCTTGACTAAAATGTAGTCAGATAAAAAATAGGAAGTAATCTTTGAAAATAGTGAACAAGAAAGACAATGACAATGCTAACTCACCACCATCTCGTTAATATAAATGGTGAGGTTTGTGGCTGGCCTCGATGGAGAAGACGTGCAGTTAGCCTGGAGCACTTCTCCGGGCTGGTAGCGGTCTTTATCAGCCAGCAAAACTGGTCCTTCTGCAGGTATGGCTGAAATGTAGATATATGAACGTGACAAAATATTACACACATGGTCTTTAATTTTTGAATTCCAAGGTTAAATTATAAAAAAATGTTTGAACTGTAAATAATTTCCTATTTTAACCGACTTTAAAAAAGGAAGAGGTTAGTTTTAACTTATTTGGAAACTACTTTTCTTTTGAGTTTCAGGATTTATATAAATTTTTTCAAATCGGTTCAGTAGATTGGTTTATAAATTAAAATAACTGGACAAAATTAACTATGATAATATTATCCAAGTAAGAAATTAAGGCGATGGATGTCGATTTTACCCATGTTTTAGGGTATTTATTATTCCTAACATTACTATTACCAACTAATCACATCCATATACCAATAAATATGTGTGGAATAAATATTTGTGGAAATTTCACACAGCGTCATCTAGCCCCAAACTAAGCGAAGCTTGTACTATGAGAACCAGATAACTGATAGAATATATATACTTTTTATTTGTAAATACATACATCATACAATATAACACCCAGACAGAACAAACATCGCTGTTTATCACACAAATGTTTGTCCTGGGTGAGAATCGAACCCACAGCCTACCGATCAGAAAGCAGAGCTACTACCAACTGAGCTATCGGGTCGGTCAGCCAATTCCCGGGCCATGTGGTCCCGGCGGTGTGAGAATAAGACCATCCCATCTCTTCCAGTGGGTGCCGTAAGAACCGGCTAAGAGAACATCCAGGGAACAGTCAGCAGCAATCTCCTCGCTACATTAAAATCTTCTGCGATCACCAAGCTGCCTGTGCCAAATGGTGATTATGGCAAATCCACTCCTATGATAAGCGTCCAAAGTGGCGTTTATCATAGACGGGACGAATTCCAGCGATTGGTGTGACGATGTGTAACGATTCCACTAGTTCTTGGTACTTATGTCACAGTAAGCAAAGTATGCTTCGAGGTCGTTTTTTTGATCTCTCTTTACCTCTATTAATATCCAAGCAGTTTATTTCACGCTACAAATATTAGAACCTCTATCCTATGAATAAATTTGTGCAGAGACCGTCGCAATATACAGCCAACCTGAGGTCCGTAATTTCGAATGACGCTCAGTCGTCGGTCAATCCTCAAATCGAGATTTCATTTGTTCAATTATATCATTTTATTTATTTGGGTAATTTACTTATTTATTTAGGTTTTGTGTTAGATCTTGATTTGGGCACCAAACTACGATAGGGTGCTTACCTACTTACACTAGTCTAGGTGGTAGGAGTTCTCTGCAATGTTTGTCTAGGTATAGGCACTACCACTTTGCCAGTTATTCTGCCACCAAGCACTACTTTAAGTTAGTGAAATTACTGGACAAATGAGATTTTATGATCTGATCTCACGGTCTAGTAATCATAATTACTGGAATGCGCGATGTGTCAGGATGACAATGCGCCTGTGCAGTGCAGTGTCACGCGAAACTTCATAATTTAGAGTTCCGAGTGACACTGCAATCTGTTATGGGCAGCCGTGATGCTTAATATCAGGCGAAAAACTAGCTCGTCACGTCAACTGTTAACATTAAAAAAAAGCCTCCCGTGCATTTCAGCCAAGGGGTCTACTAGAACACAAACGATTTACACAACACTGAATCACAGAATTCGCCCTATTTACGTAAGTCTGAATGTCCAATACACAGAATTCGCCCTATTTATATAGGTCGTCCAATACATGCAATCACAACTACAGTTTGGCTCAAATTATAAAGTAGGTAGTTAATTCTTTCTTACCAACAACGTCAATCATCTTGTTGGCGATCTGCGTCGCAAATGATGGTGCATCTGCAGTGACCTCGCAGCTGAAGTTACCAGCGAGACTGAGATCCAGCCGTCTGAGCAGAACCTGGGTTCCGTTGGACCTGTTCATCTGAAATATGAAAAAATCGTAGATTCAACAACAATCGTACAATCTGGACCCTTGAAATCGTGAGTGAAATAGGTATCTTCTATAGGCAAGCATGTACCGACGCAGACCGCGTCGTCACTTTCCATCAGGTGTGCCTCAGCTTTGCCTTTTGCCCATATTTACACGTTCGTCCATCAATGCCTCTGTTGCTGGCCGCTGCTGTAATGTGCTATTTCTGTATAATAAGCTTTTATTGATAGGTCACAATTTAAGTAATTTTATTTAATTAATTGTATCTGTGGCGTGTTTTAAGTCTAGTGAGGTTTTTAAAAATATTTTTGTACCGATCTGTGCCCTGAGTGTAATTAGTGTAAAGATGTGCCTACTGAGTAACTAGCCTAAATGGCTGTATTCGATCAAGCCCGTTGTAACTGCAAGTTATTCCAGCTACTGGAAAGTAAATTAGTTTGATTGCATGCACTGGTCCGTGTAATTGCAATCCTAGACTGAACTGTGTGTTTCGCAAAACTAACTGTTTAAATAAATGTTTCAGTCCATGTTTTAATTGGATGTGATTCGTTTACCTAATTGATATATAGCCCTTTGGCTGGATAAATAGGTATACTATAAATTTAACCTATTTTGGTTAAATTTATAGTTTACTAGCTGCGCTCCGCGGTTACACTCGCGGATAAAAAGTAGCCTATGTGTTAATCCAGTACAGAAGCTATCTATATTCCAAGTTTCGTCAAAATCCGTCCAGCCGTTTTAGCGTGAAGGAGTAACAAACATACACACAAACACACATACACACATACAAACTTTCAGCTTTATAATATTAGTGTGAAGTGTGATACTAGCTACATAATTTTCTGATATGTACAGCTATTATTAGAGACTGGTGTTGGCCTTATTCTCAGGCCTCCCCCAGAGAGTGCCTCTTTGAGCGGCTGCTCGCCTCCTGCATCCATCGGCTCCCCGCGACTTTCACCAAATCGCAGTCACCGTTTTATTATTTATTATGAATATAGATATATTTCCGAGAGCTCCATTAGATACTTACATCAACGAAAATCCCAGGCAGTCCAAACACCCTAGTATCGGGTGCTTCGTTAGGGGTGTATCTGTAGAACTCGTGGTTGCCCCTGTACCATTTGACGGAGTAAAGTGGAGCGCCCTGCATGTCGCGAGCGCAGACGAGGGCAGCTGTTCCCCCTCTGATGACAGTCTCGGGCTGAACCAGCAGCATCACATCTCGTAGACTTGTCACACCTGAAAATAAAAAGTTAAATATTTTAGGCTTAGAAAAACTATACCTATTTTTTTATACCCCGCTCCAAATCCCTGCACCAATGACCTTTCAAGGCATGTACGCGGGGGGATTTACACGGGTTGATTTTCAGCATGCGGCTAGCCGCTTCATAAATCGCCTCGCCAAGCGGCATTGCTAGCCCATTTACACAGGTGACAAAAACCTGTACGTAAATCACGGTAGTGGAATAACGTGCGCGAAACATTCCTTATAAGCGGGCGATCGCTTGCAACTGATCGTTTACACGGTCGATTTTAGTCTTCAGCCAAATGCGGCCGGCCGGTCGCAGCGCGGCCAAAGTTACATGCTACTCAAATTTGGGGCTTGCGACCT
Organism: Ennomos quercinarius; assembly: GCA_910589525.2. Taxonomy (NCBI): domain Eukaryota; kingdom Metazoa; phylum Arthropoda; class Insecta; order Lepidoptera; family Geometridae; genus Ennomos; species Ennomos quercinarius. The sequence continues at coordinate 2,621,464 of OU342496.1, forward strand.
AGCCGAATTGCCATATAGATGGTCGATTTTCGCCGCGCGCCAAAAATCGTGCGGTTTTCGTCACCCGTGTAAACTTCACATTGATACCTCTAACACTATGTTATGTATGTTTGATTTACATAACGAGACCGGCGTAATGGCATCAGCGACAAAGCCCTTTATCATGAAAAAAGAAGAGTGTGTAAGGGATATGATGGTTAAATAATACATCTGTTATTAAGGCTATTGTACGTTAAAACAAAACTAAAGTTTCGTAACGAAACTCATTTTAATTCGTGGGGAATTTCAGGAGAGTATAAGTAGCGAATCTTTCAGCTGTACAGCCGAGAGAAAACCTGGCGTTTTAATTAAAATGTCTCCTAAAAAGAAAAGGAAGCACGTTCGATCACGGCACGGAATTTTTCATTAGGTGGCCTAAGACTTATTTTTAAAATACCTACTATTTAGCTACACAAAGGTGGAATTAGTGTCTACGCTAATATCAATCTATTTTTGAAAAATAATAGATCATCAGACCATTTATAAACATACGTTCTCGAGTGGCAACCACGAACCGGAAAACGCACCGTATACAAGCCGGCCCCCCACTGGGTAGACTGCAGACCTGGCTAAAACCTCGGGGAGCCGATAGATACAAAATGCAAGCAGCCGCTGAAAGTGACGCTTTTGTGGGAGAGGCTTATGTTTAGCAGTGGGCGTCTTCAGGCTTGATTATGTTGTTGAGGAAACATAGATAGATAGACAATACTTTATTGCTATTATGAAATTACTGGGCAAATGAGACTTTATGATCTGATCACTCAGTCTAGTAATCTGATTACTAAACTGGGTGATGTCTCAGGATGACGTGCGCAGTGTAGTGTCGCGCGAAACTTTATTGTTGTAAAGTTCCGGGTGACACTGCAACTGTTATGGGCGGCCGTGTCACTTAACATCAGGTGAACGACTAGCTCGTCACGTCATTCAATCACATAAAAAAAAAAAAAAAAAAAAAAAAAACGTTACATATGTTTGCGATTGACAATACGGACGCGATTTTAATAGTACAGAATCGAAGCAAACAAATCACAATTCTAGCCAAAAATTGTTCTCGTGATCGCAACGGCACTTGGGCAGATTCCAGTTGACCCCCTTTAAAAATGTTAATGGGCAATTTTACAGATAAGGACCATAAAGCTTTTATCTAAAATTGCGCTTACATTACGCTACTTTTTGTAATGGGAGCCTTCCAACTTTCTACTGAGGTATTACGCAAATAATAAGTTAAAAACTTCTCAAAATAAAAGAGAATGTTTGCCAGAGCTAGTTAAAAGGAAAAAGTGGATTTAAAGTAGCTCATTAAAGAAATCAATTTGCTCAAGCGTGGCCTCGCGGAAGTGGTTATTAAATCCAACAATACATAAATATGTAGCGTGGGAAGGATTTTTGATGATACATGGTGACAATGAATTATCATGTCCTTGAGTATTTTCACTATTTCTTCACCCAGACACATCAACAACTCGAACTCTTTACATAAATATCAATTTGTTCGGCATCAAAGTTTCATAACACTCACTTGTCTTGTTTACATAATTTTATACCTTCAAAAACGCTATCTGCATAGCCTTGCAGATAGTGTTTTTGATGGTAGAAAATTAAAAACATCAAAAACCGTCATGAGACAAAAATCTGTTATTAAGGAGTACAGTAGTATGGTTACATTTCCCGTCAACTTTACGCATACCTATCTTACAGCTCATATTGCATGTTACCAAAAAAGATATGAGAATAATACAAAATGTATCTCCATGCGTACAAGGCATAAACCTTTTGGATTGAATAAGATATCCCGATTTCGTTTTGTAGATACAGTATGGGCTGTTATATTTAAAAATTAATATCGCACCATATCACGCCTTTCTGTAAGTTGTAAGTAAGTAGCTACCAAATTGCAAGATGTCCAACTATTTTAGCTACTTTTTAAATAATATAGATATACAACTTAATTAAATCAAAAATAAACATAGTTAATTATTATTTTTAGTAATGTATAATTTGTTATTATGTTGAAGCGGCCATCCAGGAAGTGGACGTGGATAAGTCCCGACGGTTCCACTAAAAATGAGATAGACTTCATCATGACGACCAAGAAGCACATATTCGATGATGTCTCTGTGATCAGCAAGGTGAAAACCGGTAGCGATCACCGTATTGTTAGAGGCACATTGAATATCAATGTTAAGCTCGAAAGGTCACGTCTGGTGAAGTCTACGCTCCGTCCAAATCCTGTCCAAATCCAAAACCCCGAAGGCTTTCAGCTGGAACTCCAAAATCGCTTCCAGTGCCTAGCCGACTGTAACACAGTGGACGAGCTAAACGACGGGTTGGTGGAAACTGTCCAAGCTGTTGGATCGAAATTCTTTAAGACCCAACGCCGAAAGAAGACTCAAAAGCTCTCAGAAAAAACTCTTGAGCTAATGGCCAACCGGAGCGAAATGAAGCTGCAGTCTTCAGTTGATATATCAGCCTACGGTGAACTCAATAGACGAATCTGGAGTTCCTTGCGACACGACTTGCGTGCTCTTAGTACTTCACGTATTGAGGCCGCAATTGAGCGGAACCAAGGCTCTAAAGTGTTCGCTAAGGATTCGTCTATTGGGCAACACCAAATGACAAAACTGAAGACCGAAAATGGTAGCGTCATTTCATCCAAGCCTGAGATTCTGAGAGAGATCGAGAACTTCTATGGACAGTTATACACCTCGACACGTAAGCCCGCTACTAACACAGCTCAGGACATCAGAGCCAAGTTAGTCCGACACTATACCGAAGATATCCCGGATGTCAGCCTGTACGAGATTAGAATGGCCCTCAAACAGCTTAAAAACAACAAGGCACCAGGTGAAGATGGAATTACGACCGAACTTCTGAGAGCGGGTGGTAGACCGGTACTTTTAGTCCTCCAGAAGTTATTTAATTCTGTCATCCTTGAAGGTACAACGCCAGAGGCATGGCACAAGAGCGTGGTGGTGCTCTTCTTCAAAAAAGGCGATAACACCTTATTTAAGAACTATAGGCCCATCTCGCTCTTGAGTCATGTGTATAAGCTGTTTTCGAGAGTCATTACGAATCGTCTCGCACGCAGGTTTGATGAATTCCAGCCTCCCGAACAAGCCGGTTTCCGAAAAGGCTTTAGCACCATAGACCACATCCATACGCTGCGCCAGATTACACAGAAGACCGAAGAGTATAATCGGCCGTTATGCCTAGCGTTTGTGGACTATGAGAAAGCCTTCGATTCAATCGAGACTTGGGCGGTGCTGCAGTCCTTGCAGCGATGCCAAATTGACTATAGGTATATCGAAGTTTTGAAGTGTTTGTACAGTAAGGCCACTATGTCAGTCCGACTACAGGACCAGAGTACGGAACAAATTCCATTGCAAAGAGGCGTGAGACAGGGAGACGTTATTTCTCCGAAACTGTTCACAAACGCATTGGAGGATGTTTTCAAGCTCTTGGAGTGGAAAAGATCTGGCATCAACATAAATGGCGAGTACATCACTAACCTTCGTTTTGCCGATGATATAGTCATAATGGCGGAATCGCTCGAGGACCTTAGCACCATGCTCAACGACCTCAGTAGAGTCTCCCAGCAGGTTGGTCTTAAGATGAATATGGACAAGACAAAGATCATGTCTAATGCTCATGTTCCACCTATACCGGTAATTGTTGGGAACGATACTCTCAAAGTTGTCGACAAGTATGTCTACCTAGGACAGATTGTCCAATTAGGTAGGTCCAACTTCGACAAAGAGGTGGCGCGAAGAATCCAACTCGGCTGGGCAGGGTTCGGGAAGCTTCGTCCTATCTTTTCGTCCAAAATACCGCAGAGCCTGAAAACGAAAGTTTTCAATCAGTGTGTGTTGCCAGTGATGACTTATGGAACTGAGACATGGTCTCTTACTGTTGGCCTCATTAGTAAGCTCAAAGTCGCGCAGCGAGCTATGGAGCGAGCTATGCTCGGTGTTTCCCTGCGAGATAAGCTCCGGAACGAGGAGATCCGCAGGAGAACTAAAGTGACCGATATAGCTCTTAGAGTTAGTAAGTTGAAGTGGCAATGGGCAGGCCACATCGCTCGTAGAACTGACAACCGATGGGGAAGAAAGGTTCTCGAGTGGCGACCACGAACCGGAAGACGCAGCGTAGGCCGGCCCCCCACTCGGTGGACCGACGACCTGGTGAAAGCCGCGGGGAGCCGATGGATGCAGGAGGCGAGCAGCCGCTCAAGGTGGCGTGCTCTGGGGGAGGCCTATGTTCAGCAGTGGACGTCTTCAGGCTGTTGATGATGATAATTTGTTATTCCTATTTAATAAATTTTGTTTCGCATTTGAAACATATAGGCACCCAAGATATTTATCAACCCTTATGGATTAACAGCAACGGCAATAATAATTAGCTAAGGCAATGGCTGGCTAGGACAAGCGGCTTTCCAAGTATCTACAGCCTCAGCCATGTAAGTTACGTCAAAGTGTGCCAAACTGGGTGATAAAATAGCGGAGATTAGTTTTTGGGTACTATGGACTGAGGAGAGGAAAGCTGGTAATGAAACACTAGAATTTTTTCTGATACCAAGGCCACCGATCCGGATCGGGAGTGCGGCTATACATTAGCTAAGTAGGTATACAATATTACCAAAACAAGTAACTACGTACCAAAACTTTTATTCAGTTATTTTTAAATGGGAGAGGTACAGGATTATGTTATAATTTAAATTCTAATAGCGCAAAGTCCATAACTTCTAGGACGATAAAAAGTTAGGCATTTCATCGATTATTGGAAATCTTGAAGTAAAGTTGAAGTAAAGTGAATTTAAGCCCATGAAGCGCTCTTACTGTTTGTACGGTGTTATCAGTTAATTTATATTCAGACAAACGTTACGTATTATCTTTAAGGTTGCAGTGTTTTTTTTACCAGTTGAAGACACTTTATGTTCCCGAGGGAGAAACACGTATTTTATGTTATGTAAACGATACATCTAATCTGTTATTCTGTCTGTTAGCTTGTATAAATGTAGGTAAGTACTAACATTAATATAACCTTGTTGAAGTTTTAGTTGGCTTTTGCAGTGAATTGTATGTCTGTCCTACTTATGTAGATACTTAAGTATCTTTACAGAGTTTGAACTGTTTTTCTTCACATATTATTTAATTTAATAACACTTAATATATTATTGTATAATAATATTAAAATAACTAATATTATTATTACTATTTAATTTTTTTTGTATTTCTATGTGTGTACCTATACCGTAATGTGAAATGTTTTTGGGTGTATTAAATGTATTTTTTAAATTTATAATTAAATGTACGTTTCGAATACAGTTTGCCTAAGGTTTCTGTCTATTGAGTTGGAAATGAGTAAATATAATATATCTATCTGTATATATATCTTCTGTTCAATAAATAAATGAATAAACAATAAAACAAGAGAAACACTGAGTATTAGTTATGCACTGTTACCCAATGTTTAAATAATGGCTGTTAGAATGAATATTATCCAATGATTTATATAATTATTATTTTAACTGTTATAAAAATGATGCCATCTTTATAAATAGCAACAATCAATTTTTTTATGCGTGCTATTTCGAAAATCCTTTTGATGTTGCTGCCGTCATTACAATAAAAATGGTAAAACTTACCTACATCATTGTGGCAGCTGGCAACAGCCAGAGCTATTATTGAGAATGTGGTTGGCAGGATTTAGATCCAGTTTAAATTAGACAGGTGAAGATCGGGTTTAGTAGTGTGAACTTACAAATATCGATATTACCTGGAATACCATATTTTGCAGAACAATAGAATAACAATCATATGCCAGCTCGATATCGCGCCCATGGGAGTCCAGGGGTTAAACACTACTAGATACGCCCCGCGATTTCACTCTTAAATAAAAAGATCCTGTGTTTATCCAGCGTATATAAGCCATCTTCATTTCATCAAATTCCGTTCTGTATAGTTACGGATATAGAAGATAAGAAACATTCACACGCGCACAAACTTTCACATATATAGTATTAGTAGGATTTTGCAGTATGTATTAAGTATTATCGTCAGCCCACTGCTAGACATAGGCCTAGGATATGTATTGCATTACGTATTGTCTGATGAATGGATAATGGAGAAAGAAAGGGCTTTTCGAAAAGACCTGGCTAAATATAACAGCAGATTTTCTGTTTTGAACCTGGCAGCCCCTTTCAGCCAAAATAAGGATAATTCTCAGAAAGTAGAGATAGATGTATATATAAGTATTATACTTGCTCAGAAGCTTTCATTATTCGTTAATGAAGACGGGGATATTGCTCATATCGTGAAAGGACACGAACCGTTTCAAGATAGTTATTACTAAAAGTGTTCGTCCGAATATAAACATGATTTTTTGTATGTTATTTACGTTACGTTAATATTTTCTGACTATTTTGGAGTGTCAATACTTGGATTGTAGAATCCTAAGGTAGAAACATCAGAGTATAGACTAAAAGCATAGAGAGATCATCAAAATGCTATTATATTTGTACTGCTCACACGTATCGCTACGTCAGTGGCGAAGGAAAGAAACATAAATATAGTAATTAGCTACGCTTGCGAAAAGTCACCGTACCATTTTTTTCGACTCGAGTCAACTGTTTTTTTTCTATACAAATTTGTCAGACTCATTCACATAAAAGTGTCCACTTCATATAAAAAGTGTCCAAAAAAGTGGTACGCTTGACGCATAATGAAGTTCTCTCTATGCTTTTAGTCTATACTCTAAGGTAGAAACCGACATACCGAACCCTTCTCTCGAGAGAGCGTATGACCAATGAAGACGAAACAAAGGTTTCTGACGTGATCAGCGTTATAGATGTCGCCACGACTGCTTAGTCAGTGAACACATAGTCCTTATGATTTTCGCAGCTAGCGGTCATGCGACCATGGCCTAATTGGTAAGGCGTCTAATCCGGTGAGTCAGAAGGTGCGGATTCAAATCCCGCTGGTTGCTAAAATTTAAAAAAAAATATTTAAGAACTATCTTTATAGGCTAACCACTTGACCACAGTCTCAACAAATGGTAAGTGACAACGCGGTCGACGATGGAGCATGCTTGCCTAAAAGATACCGGTTCACTCTAGCCTTAAAAACTCCCAGATTATATTTGTCAGGAAACAATGACGCTGGTAAGGTGTCCAAATCCTCCCTTATATGCAGGAAACCTGGTCGAGAATTCGATACACTATTCGTGTATTATCTAATTTAAAATGAATCACATTCTTAAGAATGTTAATACTAAAATACCAAATAGCGTGTTCAGTCCTATGAAGGGTCGGGTCCAAATCTAATCCAAAAGACTGTAAAAGTGTGCTCTGCCAATCACTTTAAGATGTACTTACATTTACAGGTAGCACTCACAGACATAGGTAAGCCCAGTTTTATTTAGCAATATTTATGACATCTACATACTATTTGTACGAATAAATACACAAATTGAGTAGGTAGCTACAGAGGAAGATGTAGGTAATAATTGCGATTCTATCTTTGATGTTCCATTTTCATCGCCATTTCCTTATTACGTTAAAATTATACTCAAACAATTCAAACATCCCTTAATAATATTAATTTCACAAAATATAATTGTATTTATTTTTGGACTTAATATTAATAATAGAAAGGTCTGGTTTAGGGGGGTACACGAATAATTCATAAAATTGCTATAGCTTCAGATATGATCTGGCCAGTTAGTGAATGAATACTTAAATACTTTGTCCAAAAATGGCATGTTATAAAACTAAGGTACATCCACACAGCACGATCCTCACTCGGCATGGATACAGATCTACAAATGCTTTATATGATCAAAGGCAAAAAGAACAGTGAGAATAGAGGCCTTTACAAGATTATTTTTTTCAAATAACCGGTGCAAAAATTATATCTACATACAGTTAGCAATCATTGTTTTGTTCAACAAGCTATACATACAAGTCTTGCCTAGCATCTGATATCGCATCTCATTTTCGTTCCATCATCTAATTAAGAACCATTTAGGTACTTTCTAGGGGGAAAATCATTTTCTGAAAGCCTTCAACAGCTCTCCCATTATTGAATCTCGTCGAAAATACGTATTTTACCTTTCATCGATAACATACCTACTGAGGGAAATTCTATTTTCCGGTACATTACACAGGTCAATTTAAAGAACCCTGTTTTAGGTTCGCATCAAACCAGCACTTGAGCGTTGAGCAATTTTCAACTTTTTCACGCAGTTTCAGGGTTGAAAATTGTACTGGCGTGTTTTATGTGAAACTGGGAGTTTAAATTATGATCATTGGAGAAAGTAGGCTTAAAAATTGAGGAGCTGTTGAATGACAATAGTTACTGTTATCGTTACAAAATTGGAGTGGTATTATTAATGGGGTCATTTATTTTTATAATTATCTGAACTGTCCGAAGTTGGTAAGATTTGTCGCCTTTTTGTCCTTTGAGAGTTGATTGGATAATGATTACATTGACGTTTTACTTTGGCAAGGTCTTTTATACTACTCGGAATATTTTATAGTTTTTATAAACAATTAAATTTTGTTATTTTTTTTAATGTGCCTTTTTTCTTTAAACTATCTACAAACTACTAAAACTAGTAAACTAGCTACACTATCTACTACGAAGAACAATTAGACTGTATACTAGCCGCAATGGCCTATAGACAGTCCAAATGCTCTAGCCCACTACCGGTAGGCAGCGTACGCAACATGCTGGCAGCATTGCCTCGTTGAATTGCAATGCTGATTCGTTGAGCCAAATAAGTGCTAGATTACGCAACTAATTATTTACGTTAATTACGTAATTAAAATGATAAAAGCTTGATAATTATAGTAAGGACAAAAAGGAGCTAATCACATAAAAATCCATTAAAATACCACTTAGCTAAGCAACACTTTTCCGGGGATCTCGTACGTTAATCTATAATATTTGGAAACTTTAGTCGCATAGTTACAATTACGTTAGCTCCATTATGTACCTACATTCATTATATTCTAACTAAATAGATCTTTTATCATTATAAAAAGTGTTATGGCAGCCTCACTCAGAAAGAAAAACAATACACCTTGTATTACAAAAACATCTGATAAATTTAACCCGTACTGTGCTAGCATGTGAGCTCTCACAGACTGGGTCCTGACACACTCCACTACATATCAAAGGGATAGCAAGCAAGGTAACTAGTTAGAATGAGAAGTTTATATAATAGTACTCCGTACGTAATTAAACTAGACTAAACCACTAAAGAACCTAAACTAAACACAACTAAAATCACCGATATAGCTTTGAGAATCAGCAAGATGAAAGGGCAATGGGCAGGCCACATCGCTCGTAGAACTGACAACCGATGGGGAAGAAAGGTTCTCGAGTGGCGACCACGAACTGGAACACGCAGCGTAGGCCAACCCCCCATTCGGTGGACCGACGATCTGGTGAAAGCTGCGGGGAGCCGATAAATGCAGGAAGCGAGCAGCCGCTCAAAGTGACAGCCTATGTTCAACTATGGACGTCTTCAGGCTATTGATGATGATGATGACTCCACACACAACTTGAAAAGTCACTGGCGCAGGGCTTTTTTTATGTTAAAGGGAGCAAACAAGCATACGGCCCACCTGATGGGAAGTGGTCACAGAGCCTATGGACATCTGTAACACCCGAGGAGGCGTCACCAATGCGTTGCTTACCCTGTTAGATAAAACGGAGTCTGTGAGCTATGTGCCTACCTACCTATAGCTATGTCGGTAGTCCGCTTACGAGTAATGGCGTCTTTGCATCGGTGTATCTGTTGCTCTTATAAATTAATAAATTAAACAGTTATAAACGTCCTAATACTCTTTTACTATCCACGGCCCAACAGGTTTTGGGACCAGTGTGTGATATATAAACAATTTAGTGAAAAATTGACTGGATTTGCAGTGATATAAGTGAATTATTTTCGCGTAAACAATATCGGTACCGGCCGGCGACCGGCGGTCTGTGTTACGGTGAATGTTGACTTTGGACTTGTTTACGTTTTACGCCCTGCATTGATTCACTTGTGTATTTTGTGGGAATATCGTAATATATTGAAGATTATTCGATATTTTCGTGATACTGGAGTTGAAGAAACTTCATTATGGCTGCTTCTATCAAGATAGATCCGCTTTCAGGCGATAACTATGATACATGGAAGATACATATGCGAGCAATTTTGAAGAAAAATGACTTGTGGGAATATGTATCGGGAACGTTACCGAAGCCCCTACGTTCAGACGTGAAGTATTCTGAATGGATTAAAATGGATGGGAAAGCCGAATCAGATATATTATTGGCTATCTGTCCGAGTGAATTAAGTGCGTTGGATGGAGTGCAAACTTCTAAAGAGATATGGGACAAACTGAAGTCAATGTATGAGTCAAGTGGACCTGCCCGGAAAGCTTCATTATTGAAGAAACTTGTATTGACGCGTATGCAGGAAGAAGACGACCTGCGTAAGCACATCGCGGATTTTTTTGATGCTGTCAAGAAGCTAAAAGAAATTGGTTTGGTAGTGATAGATGAACTTCTGGCTATTTTACTGCTTTATAGTTTACCGGATTCCTTCGCTATGTTTCGCACTGCAATGGAATCCCGGGATGACCTGCCATCAACTGAGGTATTGAAAGTCAAAATTTTGGAGGACTATGAAGGTCGAAAATCTAAAGTAGTTGGACAGGGAGCTATGTTCGTCAGACGTACCAACATAAATGCCAACCAGAAGAAAAACTCGAATGATTATCGAGGTCACAACAATAAAAGTAAAGTTGAGTGTTATCGTTGTGGCGGCCGTGGGCATTATGCGAAGGAGTGCAAAAGTAAGAACGTCAACAAGCAGAAGCAGAGCGCGCAGCAATTGGAGAGCAATGAGCAAAGGACGACCATATTAATGAGCACCACCGAAGAGGTGATGTTAGGTGAGCAGAGAAATCCTATTTGGTGTATCGACAGTGGATGCACGGGTCATATGTGCAATGAGAAAAGCATGATTAAGGGATTCTCGCGACTAGATTCTGAGTTAAATTTGGCGAACAATGAAAGCGTGCAAATTACCGGAACTGGTAAGGTCAGCATATCAGTCGATACGGGCAGCGAAGAGCGCCAGATAGACATTGAAAAAGTGTTCTATGTATCTGATTTGCGAACTAACCTTTTGTCAGTAGCGAAAATGACAGATCGTGGGTTCGAAGTTCGTTTTAGAAAAAACGATGCAGTTGTGATCGACGAGAATGATAAAGTTCATATGCGTGCTGATCGTATTGGCAATTTATATCATGTCAGGATGGCTGAAAATAGTGCACATAATGTTGAGTTGGTGCGAAAGCCAATTGATATGTGGCATGAGTGCCTAGGGCACCTAAATGAGCGTGACTTAAAGGCAATGGCAAAAAGTGGCCTAGTGCATGGCCTGTCATTTAAAGACAATGAAAAATTGTCCGAGTGTGAGATCTGCATCAGTGAAAAGCAGACATGCCAGCCTTTTCCTAAATGTAGTGGTGATCGTACAAGCGAGCTACTGGAAATAGTACATACGGACGTATGTGGCCCTATGAGGCATCAGTCATTTAGCGGAAAGAAGTATTTCGTCACTTTCATCGACGATAAATCGAGATGGTGTGAAGTATACTTTATTGCTAACAAAAGTGACGTCCTGCGAGTATTTAAGGAATATAAGGCTTATGTTGAGAACTGTACGGGGAAGAAAATTCAAAATCTACAATCTGACAATGGCCGTGAATTTGTGAACAACGAATTTGATGACTTTTTGAAGAAAGAAGGAATCAGGAGAAGACTAACAGTGCCATATACGCCACAACAAAATGGCGTTTCCGAAAGGAAAAACAGAACGTTAGTTGAGATGGCTCGTTGTATGATGCGTCAGGCAGGAAGCCCTCCTTCATATTGGGCTGAAGCAGTTCATACTGCGAATTATATAAGAAATAGATGCCCGACTACAGCTTTGAATGGGCAGATACCATTCACACTATGGCAAGGCAAGAGACCTACTGTGATGTATATGCACGTGTTTGGATCGAAAGCGTACTACAAAGATAAAGGTTCGCAAAAGGGGAAGTTTGACTCTAATGCCGAACTAGGAGTATTCATGGGATATGATGTACAATCCAAAGCGTATAGAGTATACGATCCAAAGATTAGAAGAATGATAGTGACTCGTGACGTTAAATTTATGAACGAAGCGGCATTCCGGAATGAATATAAAGAAATATTTGATGAAGAGGAAGATGGAGAAATTATAGTTGATTTCAATAGGCCTAGTCATGAAGAGGAAGAAGAAAAGAGAAAAGCTCCTCTGAAAGCAAGAAGAGATGGGACAAGAACGAGACGATCACTTGAAAGTGTATATGAACCAGATGAAGAGAAGAATAGAGAAGTACAACCGAGAAAGAGAAACTCAACAATTTCTTGGGAGAAGCTCATTGAACCTCCAAAAAGAGGTAGAGGAAGGCCTAGATTAATTCGCACTGGTCTAGTAGGAAGACCACGTAAAGAATACAGGCCAGCGAGTTATAAATCCGATAGTGAAAGTGATTCAGAAGATGAAGAATCAGAAAAGAATATGAATCAGGAAGAAACAGTGGGGATAGCAACTATTGAACCAATGACGTGGAAACAAATTGAACAGACGAGTGATGTTCAAGCATGGAAGAGAGCCTCAGATGATGAGTTTCTGGCACAGATAAAGAATGGCACGTGGGAAATAGTGCCGCGACCACCGAATCGTAAGGTCATTGGAAGCCGATTCGTGTTTAGCACTAAAGCTACAGGGAAGAAAGTACGACTCGTTGCAAAAGGGTGTTCTCAACGGCCAGGGGAGGATTTCCACGAAACTTTTTCTCCTGTCGTAAGGACATCGTCTATAAGACTTATAGCTGCTGTGTCAGCGGAATATGGATTAGATATCCATCAAATGGACGTAGTAACAGCGTACCTGAATGGCTCATTAGATGAAGACGTATTTATGGAAGTACCAGACCAGCTACATGACGTACTAGACAGAGTACTCACAAACCAAAAGATTGGTACAAAAGAAAATGTCATATGTGACAAGAAAATGATTAAGACAGCTAAACGCTGGAACAAGGCCCTGAATGAATGTGACAATGGTGTTTGCGTATTAAAAAAGTCTCTGTATGGTTTGCGTCAGTCGGGATTGCAGTGGCATAAAGAGTTGGTGAGAAAGTTAGTGAGTATGGGTTTTGAATCAATGCCGCAAGATCCGTGTGTGTTTACAGGACAAAAGGGTGAGCATATCATGTTAATTGCTATTTATGTGGATGATATCATTTTGGCGACGAATGATAATATATGGCTGTGTGATGTAAAGGAGCAGTTATCCAAAGCGTTTGAAATGAAAGACATGGGAAGAATAAATCATTGTTTGGGCATTGAATTTACGCGTGATGATAATGATAGAGTGTATCTAAATCAAAGTGCCTATTTACAGAAGGTTCTGGATCGTTTTGGTATGAGCGAGTGCAAGTCTATAATGACTCCCATGGACGTAAATGTTAAACTAGAAAAACCTGAACGTGTGAAGAACGATGTGATGAATAACTATCCTTATCAAAGTTTGATCGGTGCTTTGATGTACTTAGCTGTGTCGACTAGGCCAGATATTTCGTTTGCCGTAAATTATCTTAGCCAGTTTAATACTAGCTATGATGTTGAGCACTGGAAGGCGGCTAAGCGTGTGTTAAGATATTTAAAAGGCACGTCTGACTATGGTTTGGTATATGAAAGGACAGGCCTACCGTTGTTTGGTGTGGTTGATGCAGACTGGGGTATGAATACAGCTGATAGTCGTAGATCATATTCTGGGTATGCGTTTATTTTAGCAGGTGCCCCAATCAGCTGGGAAGCGCGAAAGCAACGGACCATAGCTTTGTCGAGCACGGAGGCCGAGTATATGGCTCTCTCTGAAGCAACAAAGGAAGCCATATATTTGCGTGATATATTGAATAATGTTGGAATGGTGTGTGATTGCATAACATTATTCAATGACAACCAGGGTGCAATTAAGCTTGCTCAAAGTAAGAATTATCGCTCGCGTACTAAACATATAGACGTTAGGCACCACTTTATTCGAGATATGTGCGAACAAGGTGTTGTAAATCTGAAATACTTGTCTACAGACAGAATGCCTGCGGATGTTTTGACCAAAGGTCTGAATGGGACAAAACATCATGAATGTGTGTGTAATTTAGGTATGATGAATGTAGGTAAGAGTTAAAGGGATTCGCTCACAACTTCGAGGGGAGGTGTTAGATAAAACGGAGTCTGTGAGCTATGTGCCTACCTACCTATAGCTATGTCGGTAGTCCGCTTACGAGTAATGGCGTCTTTGCATCGGTGTATCTGTTGCTCTTATAAATTAATAAATTAAACAGTTATAAACGTCCTAATACTCTTTTACTATCCACGGCCCAACATACCCTGTAGGACTTTTTTAACCCTTTTCTTAAAGTACTCCATGTTATAACTCTGGGGAAAGACCGCTTGGGGCAACTCATTCCACATTTTGCAGGCAAGAAAGAACGCATGAATCGAGTCGTATGAGATTTCCACGACTCAATAATGTCACGGCTGTGATGAGAATGAAACCTGTATGTGTCAGTTTAAAAGTAGCACAAATTTCGGCTGAGCCTCGGTTTCCAGATACCAAATGCCATCTGATAATGAGCTCCTCTCTGCTATCCTTGTAATTTAAGTTTTCAGAACTACGTGGAACTAATACAGCTTAACTAGTGCTAGTTTAGTTAAACGGTAGTTAACAATAGTTTAATAGCTCTAAGTTTCCTTTTGTATGTTAGAACTAAGGAGTGGGTGACAAGTGGTTATTTAAAGTTCACTTTGATAGACATGTTATATGGTAGTTGAGTAGATCGGCTCATAACCTGGAAGCTAGGTAGTAGGACTTTTCTGCAAAATTCGTCTAGGTAGGTACCTCCGCTTTGTCAGTTATTCTTCCGCCAAGCAGTAGTGTGCAAGCACTACTGTATTTCGGTTTGAAAGGCATTGTACCTAGCTAGTGAAATTACTGGGCAAATGAGATTTTATGATCTGATCTCACAGTCTAGAAACCTTATTACTAGACTGTCTGATGTCTCAGGATGACGTGCGCAGTGCAAATGTCTCGCGAAACTTTAATTAGAGTTCCGAGTGATACTGCATCTGGTATGGGCGGCCGTGACGCTTCATACCAGGCGAACGACTAACTCGTCACGTCATATGCTTGTTCTCTGTCTAGGTTTTGTGGAACCTATAGTACTCGGAGTCCCTGGGTCCCTAAATACAGGGAACCCTTGTTAGAGTTCAGGATCTAAGTGTTAATTGTCGTAGTGATTGGGCATTATTTTTTTATTTATTTTTTACTTATGATACGGCTGCACGTGCATGTTTTATACTTTGCAGTGATAGAGTAGAAAAACATTTCAAAAGTGAACTCTATCACCTAAAGTATAAAACATAGTAATCCGACATGGCCCATCACAGGTCTGAAATTTCTCCAATAGGTATATAGGGTTTCTACATTCATGCAAAAACTTTGTTGATTTAGAAGTGTGACATTTTGCTATATTTTGGTCAGCTTCCTTGTAAAGTTTGCGTTATTGACGAATAGCCTGCTTGCTTATCGTTTCGCTTGGTAGATATTTTGAATATTTGAAATTATGCTACTTCGGCAAATTGTCATTTTAGATGTTTAGCATTTTGCTACTTACATGCTTCTCCTACTGAATCTTGAACCATAAGAAAATCATATAATAGATTATGATAAGCTTTTTCCTAGATTTTGGCTTGACTTGTAGCGGCCAAAAGTTGGCCGATCTTTTGTGCACTATGCTAATATTTTCCAAGTCAGCTGCCAAAACACTGATCCAACTTAAGTATAGGTAGGTATAAATGTATCTCACATTTCTTTATTAGGTTTTAGACGTTTTAACGTGACGTCGGCTTATTCGCTATTGGCGAGTATACACATTACAAGTGGCTAAGGGATTAGAATGAGGAGGTTTTTTCTCTATCTATTATAATCTACTGTGATCATCAAGGCACCTGGCCAAGCGTGGTGATTATGGCAACCCTCCTCCCTTTGGCAGTGGATGGGAAAGAGCTGCTTATTTGTGATGTGCTTGTGTGTGTGGTATTATGTGAACAGTTAACAGTATACGCATGAAATTAATGTCTCTGATTGAGGAATAAAAAAGGTTCCACATATTTAATTTTAGTTGAAAATTAATGTATTTTTTTTATTTTAAATTAATTTTTACTTTCTATTTGGATCAATTTTCTTTATTTATTTCAATAAGACTGAACCTAGAGGTATATAGGTGATATTTTTCACTACTTAAACTTTCTCCATATTTCTTGTCTCCAGGTACTTCATTTTTTAGTAAAACCATTTGTCGATGATGGTATCCAATGGGGCTCTGATTAATTGACATTGTGGATTGGATGGCAATTTTTGAAAAAAGTGATCTGTTTTATGGTATCCGTTGGAGCTACCCGAATACTCCTATGGATAAAATTATCAAAATGAGAGAATACAGATATGATAACACAAACAAACAGTCCCAAAGACAATAAATAACTGTAAATATTGATCACGAGTTCTGACATCAAAACAGTGTGATAATTCAACTCGAGGGCCAGGGATATAAACAACTAAATCTAATGAATAAACCGTGTCTATGAGAGCCACTTATCAATATTGACTGTGAAGAACTGTTTATGTACCTATTGTTATTTATTAATGCGTACCATTTCTTCGTTTTCAACCGACTTTAAGAAAAGGAGGCTTTCAAATTTGGGTATATTTTTTTACTTTTTTCATATGCTAAAATGGGCATACTTTTGGCAACATCTCACCTGATAGTAAGTGACGAAGTTGCCTAAAGTGGAGCACGTTTGCCCATCTTTCTTGCTTTTGGACTCCGTCATTAAATTCTTATTTCATTTGAATCGATGTGTTTTGGTCCCATGGTAAATCGGCTCAGGGGTTTGGTATTTAAATCAAATAACTAGAAAAATATTAAAATTAATGATACAGAATTGTTGGTACGCTGCCGACTGGTAAAGAGCTGGAGCATTTGGATCACCTCTAGATCTTTAAGGCCGAGGGGGGATCTCTGCTAGGAGATCAACTGCTCTTTGTTAGATAGATAAGATTATATTATTTTAGTTTTATTTTAGTAAATAAAGGTGCTTGCCAAATTATAAAAAACTCTGCAAAATATGTGTTGTTCTGAATTTTAGTCGTTCTGCGTTTTAGTCTTTTTAATTGTTAATCTATCAGCATTTTAGAATTTCTGAATTTTAGTCTTACTGCGTTTTAGACTTTCTACATTTTAGTCATTCTGCATTTTAGACTTTCTGCTTTTTAGTCAATTTGCCCTCGTAGTCTTTTTACTTTGTAGGCAGTCTGATCATAAAGGAAATTATCGTCCTAGCATTTCTCAGTATGACAATTCGGCTTAGCCCTTTTTAAGGATATTATGTAAGACCAAGTATAACAGTAAGAGGTAGATAAATTCCACTAAACATGATAAGCAAAAGTGCTCTCAAATACCGTTACCGCGTCTTTGCTATTAGTTTGTCAAAGTTTGAGGGATTTATCTACGTGATTAAAGTTAGTTGGAATCGGTAACCATTTAACAGACTAGACGTCTGGATCTACCAGTTTGTTCGGGCTATCTTCAAGGTCTGATTAATTAACAATATTTCGCACTTACTCATTGGAATATAAACCCTAAAGTAACATAGTTAGGTACTTACAACATAAACTTAAAAAAAACACTAACAATGGGTTAAATTTTAGGTTAATCAAGATTTAGTAGGGATTTCGTAGAAGCAGAAAACTTTTTAGTGTCTCACCAGGGAATATGCATGCATTTACACTCTAATGCAGTTCACTGGTAAGACAATAAACATTATTACAGCTCATCTTCTGGTTCGTAGTCGTCGAAAAAGTGATTACAATGTTAAAACAAAACTACTATCATCATCATCATCAACAGCCTGAAGACGTCCACTACTGAACATAGGCCTCCCCCAGAGAGCACCACTTTGAGTGGCTGCTCGCCTTCTGCATCCATCGGCTCCCCATGGTTTTCATCAGATCATTGGTCCATGGAGGGCCGGCCTACGCTGCGTCTTTCGGTTGTAAGTCGGCACTCGAGAAACTTTCTTCCCCATCGGTTATCAGTTACGAGCCATGTGGCCTGCCCATTGTCATTTCAACTTGCTAATTCTAAGAGATATATCGGTCACTTTAGTTCTTTTGCGGATCTCATCATTACGGATCTTATCTCGCAGGGAAATACCGAGCATAGCTCTCTCCGTAGCTCGTTGCGCGACTTACTAATGAGGCTAACAGCAAGAGACCACGTCTCAGTTCCAGTCATCACTGGCAACACACACCGATTGAAAACCTTTGTTTTCAATCAGTATTTTGAACGAAAAAATACAAAATAAAATAAAAAAATAAAAAATAAAAAACCGTGTTAATACAAAATAAGCAATTTCTTAATTTACACAGAAAAATTACTGTAACTGATTTATTATATACGACGTAACTATAGGTAACATAGGTATAGGTGTAGGTAATTGTAACAGAAAGTAAAGAAGATTAATTCACAAAACATTGCATTAAATTACACGTTTATCAAGATCTTAGTAGTATTTGTTATTATAAAGGATCAAAAGCATTTTTCCAGTTTAATCATTTGATTTGGGATGCTTCCGATACCGGTGAAAATGCCTGAACTCAATTTTGTTTGGAATTTGAATCAATATTTGGTTCTCTATAGTACGAGAGTTTGATCGGGGTTGAATGTTGATTCTAAAAGCTTTCAGATTTGGTACTACAGTCAAAAAGTTTTAAAAATGTACCGAATGTTCTATAGGATTTAACGGAGATTAAATAACCGGCTAAGTGCGAGTCGGACTCGCGGACGAAGGGTACCGTACCATTATCTATAAAAACGAGCAAAAAAACGTTTGTTGTATGGGAGCCACCTTAAATATTTATTTTATTCTGTTTTTTAGTATGTTTGTTGTTATGGCGGCAACAGAAATACATCATGTGTGAAAATTTCAACTGTGTAACTATCACGGTTGGTGACATACAGCCTGGTGACAGACGGACAGACGACAGACAGAAGGACGGACAGCGGAGCCTTAGTAAGAGGGTCCGTTTTACCTTTTAGGTACGGAACCCTAAAAATAGAAAAGCACAACGTAGTGTGACGGGAAGCAACGCACTGTTCTAAACTCCAGCGTAATTAAATATATTCATTGCGATTTAAGCTCCGGAATAAGGAGATCCGCAGGAAAACTAAAGTGATCGATATAGCTCTTAGAATTAGCAAGTTGAAATGGCAATGGGCAGGCCACATCGCTCGTAGAACTGACAACCGATGGGGAAGAAAGGTTCTCGAGTGGCGACCACGAACCGGAAGCGTAGCGTAGGTTGGCCCCCCTCTCGGTGGACCGACGACCTGGTGAAAGCCGCGGGGAGCCGATGGATGTAGGAGGCGAGCAGCCGCTCAAGGTGGCGCTCTCTGGGGGAGGCCTATGTTCAGCACTGGACGTCTTCAGGCTGATGATGATGATGATGATTTAAAATTAAACAAAGATAAGAATACACCTTCCCTATGATATCCGAAAAGATGATTGTTTACACAAATAAAAACACAGCTATGTTATGTGTTGTCGTATGCTATGTTTACCTAAAAGCAAGTGTGGCTCAGAAAATTAGTGTGGCTGTACCTAGCGCGTGCTACTTTCAAGGCGATGCTTCATCATACTTCGAATCTAGCTCAGCCAATCATCATCATCATCATCATTAACAGCCTGAAGACGTCCACTGCTAAACATAGGCCTCCCCCAATCGCTCGGCCAATACTTATCAATTATTATAAGCTGAATTAGCACTCGCTCTCACACAGCGAAGGAAAACGTCAAGAACAAACAAGAATCATAAAATTCGAGCGAACATATTATAAGAATAGGTAATTTATATTATTGTTCACTAGCTGACCCGCCCCAGCTTCGCACGGGTTTATTTGTTTTACGCCTTATCCCGTGCAGTCCTAACGAAGAGAGAAGGAAGAGGATAAAAGATAAGGGGAAAGGATGAATGGATGAAACGGCGAATGGAGATAGGTGCTGGTGCTGCCAAATTGGACCACGCGTTAATGAATTACTACTAAGTAAATAAATAAATAACGCCCAACGATCGCATACATAGATCCTGGACCCTAACTAGGATTCCCTGCATCTAGAGACCCAGAAACCACGAGAACCACCATGGTCCTCGTGGTTCCATCGTGAGACCATCTCACAACACCCAGACACAGAACAAGTACATATTTTTACTTTCTCTCGAGGGAACCATGCTAAATTTCGGGATTAAAAGTATCCTAAAGCCTACCTCGTAATATTATAAACTCAAATCATGTCAATTTTCATTTGAATTCATTCAGTAGTTTTAGCGTGTTTCAGCTCAGCCAAGATACAGACAGACAAAAATTAAAAAATATATCTTTTTGGCTTCAGCATCGATAATAGGAGCCCTCAAAAAAACATTTTCAAAATACTATGTTTAGTGTACAGGATTGGACCTATTAAAGTTTATTATAAGTAATAGATATAAAGTAGGTATACTATTTTCTATATATCCTTTGCATATTTTGTATGGTAAGTTTTAATTCCTAGATTTCTCGACCAAATAAAAGTATAAAAAAATAGAAAGTCATTCATAACATTGCTTGCGTGTCCTTCCCGGTGATTTATATCCCTAAAAACAGTCCAGTAGATTTATTTACACTTTGTTTTCGCTTAACTTTTATTTCCAGCTTAATGACCCGTCCAATAAAAAAAAAGATAGAAAAAGTACACGCAGTTCTTTCACGTGATAGAATCCCAATTATTATTTCAATTAACGAACAAAAAGAACAAAGCAATGAGATAAAAATTAATAACTCTTCTAGAAACACTAGCAAAAACGAAACATTGGAAAAATCTAATTTCTCTGTGTTCTCTTTGTGTGGGAAAACATTCGCGGTATACTCCTTTTATTAATTGGTTTTTATTAAAACCAGCGTAGCGCTCATAGCGAAGCACGACTAGCCGTTTCTAACCGATCGGTAAAGTTAAGCTACGTTCGCTGCGGTCACTACTTTGATGGGTGACTGCTATAGCAAAAAGTGGTATTTACAACTGAGCGCTACCGTGCTTCGGAGAGCACAGCTGTTGTGTTATGACAATAGTCGTTAAGCCAAGTCAGAGGTCTTTGGGCGGCCTACACCAGCCACCAGGCACCAGGCTGACCACTTGCCTACACGAGAAGAAGAAGAATGAAAACCAGCACACACAATATCCCTTATATTTTTTTTTAAATAGTTATTTGACAAAAATATGTAAAAAAGGAACCCGTTTTTCTTCCAGCTAACTAATAAGGGAAGAGTGCAGTCAGTATCAGCAAGCAGGATAACAATTATATACAATAATATATTTTACTAGGTGGTAGGACTTTTCTCCAAAACTTGTCTAGGTAGGTAGCACTGCTTTGCCATTTATTATGCCGCGAAGCAGTAGTGTGCAAGCACTACTGTGGTCCGGTTTGAATGGCACTGTAGCTAGTGAAATCACTGTGTAAATGAGACTTTATGATCTTATCTCACTGGTCTCAGGATGACGTACGCAGTGCAGTGTCACGCGAAACTTTTGTAATTTAAGAGTTCAGAGTGATACTGCAATCTGTTATGGGGAGCCGTGATGCTTAAAATCAGGCGAACGACGAGCTCGTCACATCTTTCGTTTACATAAAAAAACATAGACTATTTATAACAATAAAGACTGTACCTGTATGTTTAAAATAGAAAGTAGAGCCCGTAAAAGAATACGATACCGCACAATTATACGATTTTGCGGATGATGATCGGGATCGCACACGTGTACCTAATCTTAATATTCTTTTATATTATTGATCTCTTTAAGATTTGTATTTTCAATAACCCGTTCTTGTACACCCTCATAAAGGAGGACCCTTATTCTCTCTCACTTCTAGGTCCAACGGTGAGGGCTGTAAGTTGTCTATTAAATTAGTCAGTCACTGAGGACAAAGCTTTTTACGTTATACTTATTCATTTATAAATAATTTAATTGAAATTAATAATTAATAATGTCATTGAATCAGCCAACGATTTGGTTCGGACTCCTAACCATTCTGTTTCTATTTATTATGCACGAAGGTTTGTGTGCTTTAATCTAATCTGTGGTATTTGGTGGAGTGAAAGAATCATTTTCATTGTGAAATAATAGTTATTTATGATATTAGGACGGTAAGTCGGTTTCTACAAACGAGTAGACAAATGTAATGTAATGTAACATCCTCCGTTGTATAGCGCCGTGCGTAACCTTTACGGTTTATTTTTAATTTCCATAAGGAATATATAAGAATTCCACCAAAGAGTTTCACATAACGAGAATAAATAAGCTGAACATGCGAAACTCCTTGGAAGCGTTTTTGCTCCATACGTTTGTCTCACTTTAATACTAAAGAGAAAATGAAACTAAAGATGTAGTTCTAATTTTCATCACACGCACGTGGCGCCATTTGCAATGTAAATGCGCGCCATTTTAGCCCATTTTCATATTAGATTAGAAACGTCAAAGATTGTTTGTTGCGAATTCCCCACTGATAAACAAAAGTTTGTTTCATTTCCTATTGTACTGTTTTCTCGCAAATGTATTGTAAAACGTTGAAATGAAATGAAATGAAATGAAATGAAATGAAATTAACTTTATTCCTAACATATAACACACAATATCGCATAAGTAACATTAATACAAGGACAAGGACAAAAGAAACTTTCAATTCACACTCCTATGCGATACTGCGCGATGTCAGGAATAGGTCCCGGCTCAGCATACAACTAAGGCTGCAAATAACAACCTCAGTCACTGATTTTCAGCCGGAACCCATGCCATAACATCACGGACGCAACACACATTATACGACTACAAAGTACAAAATTACAACGTTGTATGATACACGTGCGGAAATTGGTTTCTACAAACTCGTGACATTTGTCTACTCGTTTGTAAAAGCCAACTTCCCGCCCTAATATCATAAATAACTATTACCGCACGCTCCGTTGTATGGTGCGTAATGTTTAACTTTCGGACAATCTATACAGGCTTAGCAAATGCATTTTTTGAGCAAGTGTGTTGAAAAATAATTGAGTTCAATTAAGTTCAGGTGTTTTTCTGAATCAACAGTAAGTAAATATACAGGCTGTGCTAACTACCTAAATATTACTTATTAGGTCCTTACATATGAAATTAGCGTGTTGTCGTACTGACCACTTTGATCTGAAATATCTCTTTTTTTTTAAACGGACAATGTGCCATTATTACTCAAGCTAACTACTACAATAATAATAACTAAACTAAACTAAGCTAAACTAAACTAGTTTAGCTACACTACCTACTACAAAGAACACTCTTTGGTTAAGAATTCCAAATTCAAATTTATAAATTCATTTAGCTGGTAAATTAGAGTTTTGAAAACAGTCATTCATTTGTTTTTTCCTCATTATGTTTTTCTTTGGCGTCGCTTACCGCACTATGGAAAACATGAAATATCGGTATATTCACGAGTATGAGTTCTACCGTGGCACCAGAGCTGCAGAAACAGCTCAATAGATTAATGATGTGTACGGCGCTGGTGTCGCAAAAGAAAGCACGGTACGTTTTTGGTTTCAACGTTTTCGTTCTGGAAATTTAGACCTTCAGAACCAACCCCGTGGACGGCCGGAGACCTAAGTGGAAAATGAAGAATTAAAGGCTATTGTGGAAGCGGATCCATCACAAAGAACTCCAGAGATAGCTGCAGGCTTCGGGGTGAATAATAAAACTGTATTAATCCACATAATCCACTTTCAAAGAGTTTATTGATTCTCGCCTCCATGGTTTTTTTAGCAAAGGGATCTACTTATGAGATGGCCAATGTGCATAAATAACAACGGTGCATACTTTGATTAATTAAATATATTTAACAAAAAAAAAACTTTATATTCCTCCCGTACAAAACGCCAATTTCATATGTAAGGACCTAATAAAATATTTAAGACTCAGAACATACCAATTTTTTCACATACTACGTTTTGGGTTACGTGGCATAGAATATACAAATATACAAAGAATGGTGCATGCGCAAAATGACACGTGGCTAAGTAAGTTATGTAACACTTACGCAAAATTACACATATACCTACGCTTGTAAAATTAGAAGCAAAATGACAAAATTAAACACGCAGAATGACACATAATTCGCTAAATGACACATACAAGAAATTACATACTGTGGTCGTGCCGAGTTTAACCACAAAAGATTATACCTACCTAATGGTACTACGGTTTAACTAAGTAAACTTGTATTTTATTTATTGCGTTATTTCCGTGCTGAGTAAAGATGGCATTTTATTATTCCGCACCCGTATCATAGTAAAAGACTGCAAACGAGATCTAATGAGGACGCGTAGTTCTGTTCATTCCTAATGAAGTTGCGCCAGGCTTGCAAGACGGGCATTCAGAGTGGCAATGGTAACACTGAAATAATTACACTGAGTATCTAGTTAAATATCTTCACCTTTATATTTCCCGCATTTAAATTCAAATGAAATCACAAAAATAGATCATAACTCCCTTCTCCAGATTCAATAAGGTTAGTGTTTAGTGTTAATAAATATTAAGTAATAGCCGTCTTTATTATTTTATTTTCATGAAAACTGTACTTTATCGTAGCGCTTTATTAAAGTATTTTTTACATTTTTATATTCATGAGTCATTTTGATTTAAGCGTATTTAATTATCGGTTATATATTTTATATAACTGAATAGGCCCGCATTTGACCGCAATCTCACCTGATGGAAAGTGACGGTACTTGCTTGTATTTACAATACATCATTACATACACTACTCTTTGACTGTATTCACGAAGTTACCTACCTAAAGAGGAACCCAATTATTGTACACAGACAACCTAACATAGGTACGATAAAAATATTACATTCATCAAAGAAATACATTGCCCAGTCAATAAAAAAGAGGTATAGAGTGTCCAGAAATTAAAAAAAGGGTGAAAAATTTTTTGATGTAAAGGGAATCTCCTCTCTCCATCGGCTCACCTTCTAAACGTCAGGACTTTTAATGTTCACTACCTAAACGTCTTGAATAATGAAGTTTATAAAGAAATCGGTGAGATCCTTCACGTACCTTGCCTCCCAATCACTTCCTTGTTTTCTTTTAGGGCCATTCGTACCCCAAACAACTGATTTTGATATAATAGTCATATTTTCGTACAATGTGACATTTCCCTGTCAGCAAAACACCGATATGTTTTGCTCCATATTGATAGGGTCAAACCTTTTTTTATGACGCAACATCTCATGTATTTGTATAGTGAGAATGTAATGATAGTCACAAAAACAATAAAACAGTTTTGGGTTACGATAAAAGGAAGACATTTCCGTAACTTATTTATATTATTTCCTGGTATTGAATCCCGTAGATTTATTTTAATGATCGATTTACATGAGATGAATGTAGCGGTATTTTTGTGTTTTATACGAATTATGTGCTTAGCTGTAGCCATAATACAGTTTTGAATAAGCTTGTGTGCCACAGCGCACGGTGGCCCATTTTGTGTGGCATCACTCAAAAAGGGACACAGTGCGGTTCCGAAAAAACAGCCCACGCACCATGCACCAAGTACCAAGTAAGCCTGAATGCACGAAAAGCTATACTACTCTTAAGCCCTATTCAAACCAGCGCGGTATTCGTACCGCGTTGGGTAGCGGTATCCCGCGCGGGATTCCACCCGGGTATTTTGTGTGAAGTTTCGCTCAAGTTTCGTGCTAGCCGCGGAGCTTCAGTACAAAATACCGCGCGGCATCCTACGCGGTATTTACCGCTACCTATCGCGGTATGAATACCGCGCCGGTTTGAATAGGGCTTTAACCATAGCATTATACAGGGTATATTTTTCAAGTGGGCGTGGTAGGCCAAATCCAGAATTATGAGGATTATCGAAAAGTACTCAAGGGAGTCTCGGAACCGATTTTGATTAAAACTGAAACTGCATCATTAGATTTTTGAAAACACAATTGTGGCCGTATTCCATAACATGTGTGGCATTACTTCCCAGAATTCAATCCTTATCAACAACACTTTTGAATGTTCAAAATCAACGGGTTTGATTCCTGGCTAGGACAATTGATTTTTTCAAAATTCTATGATGTAGTTTTCATCAGATTAGTTTCCATCAAATTGGGCCCGAGACTCCTCTGAGTACTTTTCGATATTCCTCGCATATTTTCCGATTTTGTCTACCACGCCCATTTGAAAAATGTATCCTGTATACTGCTAAAACTACTACACTGGTAAAATAATTTGTAAGTGACAAAGATATTTTGAAAAAAAAATTGTAGCTACAAATATTCTTCAAATTCACGGAATATTCATAGCTACATAGTGTTTTTTACTCGCATCAACAGCCGGGAGACGTCCTCTGCTCAACACAGGCCTCCCAATATATTAATGAGAATGCCAAAGAAAGAAAGAAAATACATTTATTCATGACACACAACACAACATTACACTACATGACATTACAATGTACTGATACATACAATAACAACACAATGCTGCTGCCATATTATCTGAGTATTCTTACGTCTCTATTATGGCACCCACGGGAAGAGATGAGTGGTCTCCGCTCCTATTCTCATACCGCCGGGAACACTTATCCAACTCTTTTTCTAAAAATAATAATATTCTCAAAAAAAAAAAACCAAAATATTCAACATTAAAAAATATGATATCACACTTATAATATATATATATATATATATATATAATATTATAAAGCTGAAAGTTTGTATGTGTGTATGTATGTTTGTGTGTATGTGTGTATGTTTGTTACTCCTTCACGCTCAAACGGCTTGACGGATTTGGATGAAACTTGGAATATAGATAGCTGATGTACTGGATTAACACATAGGCTACTTTTTATCCGCAGGTGAAACCGCGGGGCGCAGCTAGTATAAAATATATGTAAAATGTCACTCAATCAACCCATCCTTTACTATTCCCGCTGCAACAGTGCCCGTAACATTCGCAGCATTGCCGCGCTGGATGGCATCGCCAATGCCCACCAATGGCCGAAGCCGGAATCACCTGGCTTTTTAGCCAGTCTACGCCTTATTTCGGACATCAAAATCTTTGCATTGACTCCCCAACTGCCCATGGAAAAAATAAAAAAAAGATGCAGTGCAGAACTATTAACACACCATCGGTAGTAACCACCAGATAGTTTTAATGTTGCTCTCTATGCAATATCCCCGTACCAGTACCAGTATTTTCATACCTCTAAACATGTCTAACTCAATAAGTTGCCACGCAAAATTAATACCAAATCGCTATGGAATAGCCCTCCTTAGCCGAACAAGCGGACTACATGTTCCAATTTAGTAGTTAGGCAAGCCGTTTCCTGATACGTGTCCTCAACAACTCCAACTAAGCTTAAAAGCTTACTCCAACGTTAGGGCTCGTGTCGATAGTTCATCGGAGTGGTGCCGGGTTACGTAGAGATGCGGTGTGGGTACAATTCTGGTACGAGGTTATATTATACCCCTTTACACGTCACTGGATTAACCTACATTTTTAAACTTCGAACTAACCAGGAGATTGCTGTTGAACTCGTGTATCTGTGTTTGGCTGTGGCATCGTAGCTCTCAAATGAACACGATTGTTTTTTGACTAATCTGTCCAAACGGATGAACAAAGTCATATTTTCCTTTTTTTGTGTGTTCTTGTCTAGTTTTGTGATTATATTCAAGAAAATTTGTTCAGCCGTTTGATGATCAAAAGCTCTTTTATAGTTCGTGATAATAATTTTGAGTACCTTTGAAATTTGAAGAAAATGAAACTGTTACTCGCTACAATGCTCTGAAATTTTTTTGTATATTGTCTTTGAAATTATTTTGGACTTATCTATATTAAACTGAGGTAGCTAAACACAGCCAACAGCAGTAAACAGCATTGCAATAAAATTGTAGTATACCCACATAAGCACATAACTATAACCTACGGTATTAATACACGAGGTAAGATAGAAACCTGAACTCTAACAGCACATATTAATCAAAGCCAAGTTTTGCCCACGCTTCACTTGCCTGTACAGGGTTGTATTAAAATTGACTGGTTTGGTGATGCCCAATTTGCAGATTTGAAAGCCTTTGGGGACAAAGATTTTTAGGTGGCAACAACGAGGTCAAAATTGATTGAATTGAACCTTAGAGTATGTACTATGACTCTAAGACTTGAACAGACTGCCATGAATGATATCGAGGTTATTGTACTGGCAATCTGAAAATCAGTGAAACCATAAATAAGTCAACAAGTAAGCGGCTCAATCTAATTTCTCCAAAAATGTTTATATGTTCAAATTTTAAATCTAATGGGGCCAATAATGCTTGCAGTGACGTTCCACATTGTGTACTATATAATTATACAATCAAAGTAGTAGGAAAAAAATCACATCATGTAGTGTCAATCATGTGTGTGTCATGAGTTAACTCCAAGTCATCATTTTTACATAAATACAATGTTTCGAGCAGCTGCTGCTGTTTACAATAAAATACCCGACGACGTTGTGAATGCAACTTCCATCAACACTTTTAAAAGTAAATTGAAACTGTGGCTTATTGAACGACCATGTTATGATTTAGATGAATTTTTTAAATTATAATTTTACTATTTTACTCAATTCGAAATTAATGATAATTTTTGTATTTATATTTTAGACATGTAGCTTTTGCTATTAATACATTTTTCATTTTCATTTTCATTTGCAGTATATTACCTATAGGTAATGCAGTTATGGCTCATGATTATGTTATTATGACTCTATAATATGAAAATTTAGATCATTCGTTCAATTGATTAATCATAATCATCAACAACAACAGCCTGAAAACGTCCATGTTCAACATAGGGCTCCCCACAGATTGATAGATTGCTTAATAGATATAATATAATTATTATAAAATAGACATGGAGACCCTATAGATTTTCGATAGAGTAACTATGGATATCCGATCAAGTTCAGCTTAATCTCAGCCAAACTCAAACCGTCCACATCTCTATTACAAACAACCTCAATGACATAAATATAATATAAGCACCGAACCCGTTTCCTTCTATAAATTACTTCGGAAAATTGAGAATCTTTGTCATACAATCCGCTGCGTAACAAAGGCGAACTTTTACCTCTTGAATAATTACCGGATTCTTGTAAAGACAGCCTTGTTCTCCACATGCCAACAGTGTTATTACGTATTCCGTATTAAAGTCTTGGATTATTTATTCAATCCCGCAGAGCGTGTGTTAGCTAAATGCACATAATCTACTTAATTCATGTTTAAAGTAGCTGATACTATGTGTTGGGGAGTATGTAATGGTATAGTTAATCTGCGCGCATGTGTTTGAAATTATAGCTAGGTGTGTTGCGTGGCAAAAAAGTTCAGTTTCCGCCGAGGTAGTAGACTTAGATGATTTAGACTTATTAAACTTGCACGGTAGTTCGATAATTGTATTTTGATACATAGCTACTCTTATATAAACTTATTACAGATCATTCTCACTCAATAATTACTCGCGGCATAATTACTGAGCGGACTCCACACCACATCTACCCCAATGGTTGTGTGTGGTCTGCGGCTAATGTGGCCAGATTACTACCACTTTACTTAGCTAATTCTATGGGCTAAATGGATTCGAAGATTGAATACATGGCAAATCACCTTACAAAACAGTTCATTTCACATCAATTTATCTTGGCGACATAAAGATTTATACCAATAAGTATTTAACAATCAAAAAACCCTGTTTAATTAAAAAAAACAGGCGTACCAATTGTTATCCAAAACAAAGCTAAAAAGGCTAAAGAGTAAAGAAGCACCATTTGCATAGACAGTGCATCCGCATAAATGCACCAAACCGGCCATATTTTACCCTGGCAACTCCATTGTTTCATCTGGTTTTAATTAAGAACACTCTGATGAAGCATCGTTGCCGCACTCTTTGCAGAAAAAAGATAAAGTTTTGTTTTTATAAATAGCTTATTTCAGTTTCTGTGCTCGAGCCGTGGCTTTGGTTTTCTTTTTATGAAAATAGTGCGCTATTCATTGACTAGTAAAGCTCAATGATTTCCTAGAATTTGTTGTATAGGCACTTACATGGGTAGACATTCAAGTAACGCTCACAAAATTAAAAGAACTTGAAAGGAAGAGCTGAAAATGGATCATAGGCACAGAATCTTTATAATATATTTTTGTAACAATGTAATGTTAAGCCTTCTGGCATTGCTGATATTTTTAAGATATTGACCAAAAACTGAAACTTGAAATATATAGGTACTTTACTGTAAAAACATTTTATATTGTCATCCAAAACTAGTTCTTATTTGGAAATTAAAATCAACACAACGTTTCAAACATTAGTATTAAATATTCAACTCTGGTTTGTGGACACAGTGTGACGCTTTTTTATGTTCTAGGTTCAGCGAAATTATTTTCATGTAAGTATTCATGAAACCCAATTATTGTTGCTTGCAAAAAAACTATTAAAAAAGGGTATTTGATAGGCTATGCTATTTTTATCGTGATATGTAAAACTTTATGATCAAGACAATAATGTGAAAAAATCCGAAAATATATATTTAAACGCGTATGCCGCATTTCAATTATTAAAACCAAACCCATGTCATCAAAATTATCTCCGCTTTCCGAAATGGAACTTTAGAAACAAATCACTTTTACTGAATGGGCGCAGAAAGTTGAAGTAAATTTCAATCGTATTCCAATAGTTTTGTTGCGAACCCATTTTAGATAACAAAGGCGCCCTAATTCAGAATTATCTCTCAACTTTTGACTCGATAGAATGCTGTCCATTTGGAAACACAGTATAAGCAGTAGCATAACTTCAGACTGACTTTCCAATGTTGGCGCAATGCTACAAGACAAGTGTTTTCGTTTTGACAGTTTTCGTCGTCACAGCACTTAATAGTAGGTACATACAACATCAGGCTATTCAAATATTATCTGCCTACCTGTCGTCTGTCTGTACCTATATTTCTCGAACCCCTTTGGTACTGGCAAAAGTAACTTTACGTCGAATTAGAAGCATACCCTGCGGTTTCCCTAATCATCCATTTTCCTCTCACTTTTATGGTTGGTTGGAACCATAGCCAGAAGACGTCCACTGCTGAACATAGGCCTCACCCAGAGAGCGCCACTGTGAGCGGCTGTTCGCCTCCTGCATCAATCGGCTCCCCACGGCTTGCACCAGGTCGTCAGTCCACCAAGTGGAGACCGGCCTACGCTACGCTAAGAGCTATATCGGTCACTTTAGTTCTCCTGCAGATCTGCTCGTTCCGGAGCTTATCTCACAGGGTAACACCGAGCATACCTCTCTCCATAGCTCGCGCGGCTTTAAGCTTACTAATGAGGCAAACAGTAAGAGACCATGTCTTAGTTCCATAAGTCATCACGTACAAAAAGTACATTATTAATAAGAAATAGATAATTACTTATAGAGCTGACCCATTCTGACTTTGCACGGGCTAATTAGTTTTACGCCTTCCATCCTCTTCTTTTTCTCTCCACCGTCCTATTCCATTCGTCATTTTCCATGTATTTCCTATCCCTGTCTAGTTTTGCTCGTTACTTATCCTACGATTTTCCAGTCTGAAAGTATAAAACTGGGCTACTGTTTTCATGAATCGGTACATAGAACTATGAGCAAACAAGTAAGGCAGTGCCAAAACCAATTCCAGCGCGATACAAGCGAGTGCCGATGGAATAAAGAAAGAACTGCGGTTTAAGTAAAATATGCAATTGACTTGCAATTAGGTACGGTTCATTGCAACGTTTTATTTCATATTCCTTTTCAGCATAGCACAGAATAGGGGAAATAACACGCTGGACGCAAACGTAATTATTCGTGCTATTCGGTAATGCTGTACAGCTTGGTAGAGACCAACCAGCATTATAGCCTGTTTCAAAAACAAGTATGAAAGCTTTTTGTTTGTTAATTGCATCAGTTTCGTTGGCCAAAAAAAAATTAAGAAATGAATAAATACTAGCCTACCCAAGACTTTATCTTACTTTTTTTAATGAATGGCGTAACGAGGTAAGCATTTGTTTGCTCCTTGGTCATGCAATAATATTTTCAATATACAATGGTACGTCCATATTCCATGTTTTATAAGTTTTTATTTTTTAAGAAATTAAGTTAATTTAAGAAATTTACTGTTAGTTATAACGACTGAGGTAACTAGAAGGAAATCATTGGGACTACAAACTACCTACAAAGAAACACAGGAAAATTTAATTTCACTTCAAGTTTTATTTCCAGTTCCAGAGTTAAATTCATTTTGCCTTGATATATCCGTGTTCACAACATAATAAAAGGAATAGGAGACCTTCCATCTTCCATCACCAATCACAATGTGTCCAAATTACAAGACGTTCCTTCTTACGCAGCTACAGAATCCCGCGAGACGTAAATAGGGTAAAGGGTTCGGGTTCGGACAAGCAAATGAATCGTGAAATAATCTGAATGGAAAATCTGCGAGTATTGAATCGTGTGAGGTGACGGTCGTTGAGACTAGATTTTAAGACACGAAAGTCGCGTCACAGAATCACTTTTGTTAGTGGAAAAGTTACACTATGACATTAGACACGTCACTTCATTGGAATGTATTTATTTGAAATTAATGAATATTTTAGTGTTGGCCGTAATAAAGTTATCCTTTTGGAGGGTCATATTTCCTCTAGTAATAAGAAAAACAAATGCCTACAGCCATGCTCCAGGATGGAAATAGGGGAATATGTTTGTATGAAGAATCACAACACAACTTTCCTGTTAATTAGTGGAATATAATGCCACAAACATCACGGCATAGTATTCTTTATTTGATATTAAAATTTGCGTTCCATTCTCAACCACACCACCGCTTACCATCGGGTGAATTGGTGATGATCAAATTTAAACATAAAATTGGATAAAAAAATAAAATAAATAAAATTGATATATTGATGAACTAATATTTTTTGACATATTGATACAATAGCAAAGTTAAATCGGAAATTTTATTTAGTTTAGCGGTCTAATGGCCTGGTCACTCGACCCTGGTTGTATAAGTGCTAAAAATAGCCTATTTGCAATAAAATATTTTTATTTTTATTGCAAATACGCTATTATTATTTTGTTTTAGTGTAATTGAATGACTTGACGAGCTAGTCATTCGCCTGATGTTAAGCGTCACAGCTACCCATAACAGAATTCAGTATCACTCGGAACTCTAAATTATTATAGTTTTGCGTGACACTGCACTGCGCACGTCATCCTGAGACTTCACAGTATATTATATACACAGTATAGTAATAATATACTGTGTATATATACTGTGTATATATATATATACTGTGTATATAATATACTGTGAAGTCTCAGGATTACTAGACTGTGTGATCAGATCATAATTCATCATCAGTGTTCATTTGCCCAGTAATATTCACTAGCTACAATACCCTTCAAACCGGAACACAGTAGTGCTTGCACACTACTGCTTGGCGGCAGAATAACTGGCAAAGTGGTGGTACCTACCTAGACGAACTTTGCAGAAAAGTCCTGCCACCTAGTATTACGAGTAACTATTCAAAGAAACAAAAGCTGATAATAATTATTATTATCTACAGTAATGTTATCAACTTTTTTCAGCTCTGCTTAGCTTCGGTGTGTCGGAAGCCTATAAGCCAAGTCTAGAGATATCAAATCGATGTATGACGGGGAGGCCTTCATTTGGAAGGTTTTGACGGCTATAGTTTGGGTGGTTTGCGAACTTCCATTTGCCTTTGTCGGGGTAGAATGGAATGGTCGACGGGTTATTTTTTCGGATATATAGATAAGAAAACAGTATGGGCTGCCACAGTACACTTGTTTTTCAATAATTTATCGAGCAATGCAAGCGAAGTAGTAACAACAACTTTGCAATAACTAGAAAAATTTTGTTTAATCGATCATTAGCCTTACTAATCGACTAACATTCATACACACATACACCTGGTTGTATTTATAGTATGAATGTTTATCCTCGCAGGCCACATCGCTCGTAGAACTGACAACCGATGGGGAAGAAAGGTTCTTGAGTGCCGACCACGAACCGGAAGACGCAGCGTAGGCTGGCCCCTCTCGGTGAACCAACGATCTGGAGAAAGCCGCGGGGAGCCGATGGCGAGCAGCCGCTCAAAGTGGCGCTGTCTGGGGGAGGCCTATGTTCAGCAGTGGATGTCTTCAGGCTGTTGATGATGATGATGGCCTTCAATCTTTGCCTAAGCTCAGGAGAGTAGCTTTGTTTCTAAAGATGTATCATCAGGAGCACCACAATCACATCATTTCTAGACTGTGCTGATGTCTCAGGTCTCAGGATGACGTGCGCATAAATATAATAGTACAATGTCACACCAAACTTTAAAATTTAGAGTTCCCAGTGGCTATACAACTGTTGTGGGCAGCAGTGACTCTTACCATCAGGTGACCGAGTAGCTCGTCATTGATTAACTTAAAAAAAAAAACAAGTTTTCCCATCCATACTATTTGTATTTTGTCTGAACAGGATTCTGAGCAAAAAACTTTTTTCGTCCTGGCTTGAATTTATATGTGGCGTGATTTTAGCGTTGGAGTGTTGCGGACCGTATATGCCATGTATTTGTTTACAAAAAAAAACATGTTCATCTGAATGTTCTACTTTAAAAATTGAAAAATGCCGCCGACGGGTGATGTTGAAAAGTTACCTAAATACAAACGCGAACAAATTCTTGCAGTAAAATGTATTATTGTACACTGTTGTCTTTACAAAATGTCTGCTTTTAGTATTTCATCAGACTAAAAGAAAACTGTAGATGGAGTGCATAGAACTAAAAGTATCACCACCGAAACTAATACTGAGTGGCAAATTCTAAGGTCTAACTCTAATGTTAAAGGATAAGAGGCTTGTTTGAAAACCCCTTTAGATTTCTCTTTTAAACGGGATTTGGAAACTTTTAGTCTCATTACCTCTTTGGAGAGGTAATTGGTAGTTAAGTTTTAAAAAGAAAGTCAGCGCCATATTAATGATTATATTAAACGAACATCGCGAGCACACTGCCGACGGAATGGACACATAAGTATTAGCTGTTTGGTATTACTTTTAGTGGCTTCGTTTTCGTTTACTGTTTAGTCTAAGATTATTTCTCACATTAGCATTAGCATTAGCATTTAGCATTTTTTTTTTTCGCTGTAAGCTAACTATTATAAACTGAATAATAAATAAATAAATAAATAATAAATAAATAAATTAGTAATTTCAACTCTCTTATCACGAACACAATATTCTTCTACATAATATTGTTATCTGGTCTTCATTGTTCCACAGAATAACGTACGTACAGAATACCAAGTGTTCACAATATACGTAATACGTCGCCAAGTACCTATTACAACAAATGGGAGATGAGTTTCTCCACAACCGTTTATAAGGGTAGGAGGAAGATAGAAAGCTTTTATCAGGACAAGAGAAAGAGACGGGTAATGATTCGTTTTCGTATAGATCATGAAACGCTCATGGAGTGGTAGTGACGGGTAGAGGAAAATTTGTAAGGGTCAACAGTCACTGTGACATGGATTGACGAAACAAAAACATTTTTTCAAAAGGTTTGAGATTATGGTCAGTACCATGGAATAAAAACAAGCTTGATTTTGCATTCGTAGGTACATACATAAGAATATTTTCGTCAAGTCTGCTATACAAATTATTTATGCAATGTATTAAGGATTTGAAAGATACTTTTTTTTGCGCCTGTATAGATGTAAAATGAATGTTATAATGAAAAAAAGTTTTTTACATATCTGAAGTGTCTAACTATTTACTGTAACTTTTACTGTTCAGCAGGGGGTGTAGCGAAGATGCCTTTCCGCAGCTAATGTCATAGCTAATGCCATTCCCATACATTTTGATTTAGCGTTTGGCGTTAATGCTAATGGAAAGGCATCTTTGATAGACCCTCTGTTAGCTCAGTTGGTAGGAGCTCTGCCTTCTGAACTTATTTGTGGGTGTGGTTCCCATCCAGGACAAACATTTTGTGTGATGAACATTGGTTTGTTGTTCTGTCTTTGGGTTTTATATTAACTTCTATGTAGGTATGTATTTACAAACAATACAATATCTAAGTAAATCCAAAAGTTATCTGGTTCCTATTGTACAAGCTATGCTTAGCTTATTGGGGCTAGATGTACGCTATGTGAAAAGTCCACACATATTTATTTATTATGTAACTGACGTGCCATATGCAAAAAAACACCGTTACAAGGTCAATAAAAAATTTGAATCTGATAAACAAATACTAGAGCGAAAAAAAAGAATTACGAAAGCAAGATCTAGTCAAAGTCCCAACAGGTTGTGACCTTACCTAGAATAATAATGTTAAGAAAAAATTCTTGGCAAGGGTTTAGCATAAAGGCGAGTTACTAGAACGGATAGTTGACGAAAACTTTTCCAACTCTTATGTCCACGTATTACTTGACTTTCTTTTGTTTAGCGATAAAGAACGACCCTTGCGGTTTCCGATTCAGCGGCTGGAAAAAATAATGGGACAAAAGCGCAAGTTTTATTCCGTGACTTGGTATACTTGTCCCTCAAGAATCAAGACGTGGATTGCTATCTATTTATATGCATTGAAAGTTTTGTGCTTTGCACCTAATTTAAGCGGACTTCTTTCAAGAAGTTATTAACGTATCCTTCTTTTATTTACAAACATAACAACAACACAACTTATAGTAACATAATTAAAAGTATTTAGTTG
Source organism: Ennomos quercinarius (assembly GCA_910589525.2). Classification (NCBI taxonomy): domain Eukaryota; kingdom Metazoa; phylum Arthropoda; class Insecta; order Lepidoptera; family Geometridae; genus Ennomos; species Ennomos quercinarius. The sequence continues at coordinate 2,658,528 of OU342496.1, forward strand.
CTTTTTAGTGCTTATTTAGAGTAATAGTCATCATCATCATCATCATTAACAGCCTGAAGACGTCCACTGCTGAACATAGGCCTCCCCCAGAGCACGCCACCTTGAGCGGCTGCTCGCCTCCTGCATCCATCGGCTCCCCGCGGCTTTCACCAGGTCGTCGGTCCACCGAGTGAGGGGCCGGCCTACGCTGCGTCTTCCGGTTCGTGATCGCCACTCGAGAACCTTTCTTCCCCATCGGTTGTCAGTTCTACGAGCGATGTGGCCTGCCCATTGCCACTTCAACTTACTAACTCTAAGAGCTATATCGGTCACTTTAGTTCTCCTGCGGATCTCCTCGTTCCGGAGCTTATCTCGCAGGGAAACACCGAGCATAGCTCGCTCCATAGCTCGCTGCGCGACTTTGAGCTTAGTAATAGTAATGAAGCTCAACTAGCCACTCTGGTGAAGGGTAGGGCAAACAAGGTGTTTTCTGACACCAGAACTGATCACTTGCCTTTACGTACAAAGAAAAGAAGGAGAACCCGGGCATTTTACTATAGTCAAAATATAAGGTATTGCTGTAAAACATTAAATTTAACTTAAGTTAAACACGATATATCTTAACAATTGTTGACCAGTCGAACGTCGTTGCAATAATTGATTAATAATAAGGCTAGTTGGATGCTATTAAAAATTAACAAGTAAATATTATTTTCATAAAGTAGGTTACAAATGAATACAATAATTGAAACAATAAGTAAAATCGGTAAATAAATCAAGGAGTAATAAGCTTTTGAAGTTTCTGGAGAGGACATCGCCTGTCCCTTTTTTGCGAGATTCCCCACAGTTACTATATAAACGCACGTTGTGAAGTCACATGCCAAAGAGACTGTATGTAAAGCTATCACAGTTCCGTAATGAGGTACTATGAAGGAGCAAGAGTGATGTCACTACATGTTTGAGCTGTCTCTTTCTATTCCAGTATTTTAAAAAGCTTGTAACTTTGTCATTATTTGAGATATTTAATTTTTGTTTTCACGACTGTTTATTTTTTGAGTAATATTATTAATTTATGCAATGACCTCATAAGTAAGCTCAAAGTCGCGCAGCGAGCTATGGAGCGAGCTATGCTCGGTGTTTCCCTGCGAGATAAGCTCCGGAACGAGGAGATCCGCAGGAGAACTAAAGTGACCGATATAGCTCTTAGAGTTAGTAAGTTGAAGTGGCAATGGGCAGGCCACATCGCTCGTAGAACTGACAACCGATGGGGAAGAAAGGTTCTCGAGTGGCGACCACGAACCGGAAGACGCAGCGTAGGCCGGCCCCCCACTCGGTGGACCGACGACCTGGTGAAAGCCGCGGGGAGCCGATGGATGCAGGAGGCGAGCAGCCGCTCAAGGTGGCGTGCTCTGGGGGAGGCCTATGTTCAGCAGTGGACGTCTTCAGGCTGTTAACGATGATGATGATGATGCAATGAAAAAAGTAGCAAGACTCTAGCCTATTAAAGGCTGCAATGCAGTTCGTTCGACATTCCTTGAATGAATAGACAAACACGTATGTATTTCAACTAGCAATAGAGCTTGCCAGCTTCGATCGTACCCACACTATATTCTATGCTCGTTCAAACTGTCATATCCATGAACGTCTGGAGTACTAGCTTGGATTCTCTGATTTATTTAGACAGACGCCGCCGTCTCGGCCGAATATATCTTGATTAGTAACATGTGCTCAATAATATCTGGATCAACATAAGGAAGAGGAGATTGCAGGAAAGTCCTATAGAGTACGAAGATAAAGAAGCGGAGAGCCTTACATGGTAGGCAACGTATTCGTGACACCTCCAGTGTTACAGATGGCCGTGGATTTACTACGGACAACCTTTGCAACAAAGGTTGTCGGTATAGGAAATCCATTACAAAACTTGTCTGCACTATATAAGGGTACTCTATCTCACTCACGCATTACGAATTTTTTAAATGACTGAATTTGCTTAATAAAAATCTGGCTAAACATGTTTCTGACAAACATCTGTTGTACATTTGGAATAATAATATGACATTACAAATGTTTCACAAAGATATCATATTAACTTAAACAGGTTTTCCATGCAGGAAAGAATAAAAACTATGATTTCGTAATGTTATTCTTGAGGAAGTCCTGAATTTTCATAAGTAAATTCAGTCGTTTAGTATCTCTAAAAATAGCGCAATGCAGAGCGAGATAACATGGATCCAGATAACAAGGAGCCAAAGAAGTTCTATATAAGAAATACCTAAGTACTATAGAATTATATTACATGCACTGAAAAACCGAATAGTTGATTCTCTAAATGTTAATTCAATTTCAGTTGAGTTAACATAAAATGATGTTCTAATAACCATGGTGTGAAGATTGATTTAACAAAAAATAAAATGTTATGATAAAATAGGTTATTTCAACCACAAAAAGGGGTTAATCTAACACAACATTGTATGTTCGGTTAGATCAAGGTTAATTTTACTGCTTATTTAGTTAGATCAGCATATTGTCTAAGTCTAATCAACAAAACAACTTAGTCAAATAAACGAAATTGAAGGAGCTATTTGTGAGTCATTTAAAACAACCATACCCATTGGTCCTATAGTAACTTATGGTTTCAGTGTTGAATATACAATTTAAAAAATGTGTTGGAACAACCAAAGTAACAATTGTTAAATTAACTTTTTTCAAATAACAATTTTCATTTTGTTGATTCAACAAATCATGTCGGTAGGTCCTATATTAACCTAAAATTTATGTTGAAAAAAGGTTGGCACAGCTGTTTTGGTTTTTCAGTGTGGTCGAGCCTCATAAAAAATCCTTGGCCACAAATAAAACGAGCAATAGAGGTGCGATATCATATTCCAAATGCAACACGTTAGAGATCTATTGTTAGCGAACAATGACGTTGGTTACAATGCACTAGATCATAGCCCCACAATGAAGTCAACTGATAGCCGAGTTCAACGGCATCACAGCAGGATGGGTAAGTATGTTCAAGAATAGATTAAACAGGGGGCGTACCGTGAGCTCTTAGCGCGATTCAAAACAGAGACTATATTGGATCGCTTTGTTTTTTTGTATGGGGATTTTGACAAGCGATCCAGTGTAGGTTCTGTTTTGAATCGCGCTAAGAGCTCACGGTACGCCCCCAGGGCTATCATTGGAATTATGTTGTTAACATAATTTCAATAATAGCCCTGTTTAATCTATTACGGTAAATTTTCTCACATGATTGTGACGAAGTATTTATTGTACAGACCGTCCACCGTAAGATGTCCACTGTACTTATATCTTTGTATCTTAATACATTTTTGAGAAATTTAATACTATGACATTGTTTTAAAAATTATGAAATGTATACATATTAGTGCAGGCGACTGTACATACATAATAATATTAATCGTCTTTTGATCTTTTCATTTATTTTTAACAGCGTCGAGAAAAGAAAGGTATAAAAATTACGCTTTCACCCCGATACACAGCTGTAATAATAATATTCGTGCCAAGGTACCTTAGAGTATAGAGATATCATCAAAATGATATTATATTCATTGTACTGCTCACACGTATCGCTCCGTCAGTGGCGAAGGAAAGAAACAAACATATAGTAATTAGCTACGCTTGGGATAAGCACCGTACTTTTTTTCGACTCGAGTCAACTGTTTTTTCTATACTCTATGTCAGACTCATTCACATCAGTGTCCACATCATATAAAAAGTGTCCAAAAAAGTGGTACGCTTGACACATAATCAAGTTCTCTCTATGCTTTAGTTATACTCTAAGCGAGGTACCAAGCATATAGGCAGGCCTTTTTCACTCGATGTACTTGCGCGCGCTAATTACTTACCGGCGCCCGCGGCGGCTGGATTGTCGAAAAACCTTAAAATATCAGCGGGGTTGCCGCCAGCCGTGTGACGCGGTCATACGCTTCAATTCGACTTGGAATTTTTAATTTCGTGTTAACATGACTTTTAGAAATTTATTGGCTGTATTACGTGCATGTACAAGTACATTGAATAAGAGAAAAAACAAGAATCTTTATTTTTTTCTATTTACCGGCTAATGATGAACGATACCTATCTATAAATTGTTTACGTTAACCAATAAAAATGTTTCTGATACGTACTTAGGTATTTGTTTTGATATTTTGAGATTACTTGGTGTGTGTGTATGTGTATTTTTTTGCGTACTTTATTTAGTTGAAATATAAGTACGTCAATAGGACAGACCACGTCTAAATTTTATAGGATGAAACATTGAAATTGAGAAAGCGGGTATCGGCTAGTAGGTAAAGTACCTATAGTATACGTATAGTAATAAGCGTACCGCAAACCAAGATTAAAATATATCGTGGTCCTCCAGGACTGGGGGCCTCGGGGATCGGGGTACGGCGGGTGTAACCCGCTTATGACGGGCGTGCACACTGCACGTGCGCGCTCACAGTCCAGACAGGTTCAAACATGTCAAGTATGTTCACGGGCGCGCTGGATTCCGCGAGCTCGGTGCATCACCTCAGTACTTTTTTTTAACTGAGTGCGTCGGGAAAGGGCCTTGTCACCTTACGCGCGCTAATTATTTACCGTCGTTTTATTATTTTGAAGTACCTACATCAGATACCGTGAAATAATATTTTTATTAAGAGCCAATACAACGCCAAATTGCTTAAAACGGCTTAGCTTGAGGCAGTGTCCTGTCAACAATATTGCAAGAATGACTTTGAAATTAATATATGGTAAAGTTCAGGACTAATGCTACTGCAAATGTATAGCGAAAACACGAATTAAAAAAAAAACTCGATAGAAAAAAATTACAAAGTTACCTCTAAACCGTACAAATAAACAGCGATTATTCAATGAATACTTTAAATAAGATCATGAAACTTTGTGTAGTAGTTGAACTAAATATAATGGAGGGCTTATGTATAGCGGATTTTTAAAATACCCTTTATATTCAGTGTAATAATAAATTACCTAAACTATTGCGCGTTGGCACCAGTTTAACTTAGACCGCCCCTGCCGCTCGGCCTCTGGGTCATCTCCGCTTTGGCCTAGTACTATACATCTATTCTGTAGCTTTGGCTTGAATTCGCGCTGGCCTTGCACAAGCCCTTAACTGAGGCAGCCCTGGCTTTGTTTCGTTGGCTTCAAGACCACGCGGCCAGGCGGAGCCGTGACGGCCGTTTTTTTCGGAAGTGATTTATCTGTTACGAAGTAATATATTCAGTAATCTGTGATATAGGCGCCGAGTGCTTAAACAAATGTCATCTGATCTGTGCAGGTAAATTACAGACTTTTTATTCTAAATCGTTACTCCCTTGATTTTTTTCAGGTGGTCCCGAGCAAAGATGTCGTGGATTTATTAAAATTCTCTAATTATATATTATGGATCACAATCGTTTGTCTAAAACAGAATATGTTATCTTGGTGGTTACGTAAATCCTGTTATGTCCATGTTATAACCAAATATGTCTAAGTTAAAACTGCGAGTTCCGAACAAACCGTAAACTTTTAAACTCCGATTCAAGTTACTAGCTTTCCTTCCTAGCCATGTTTTACAAGTCCCTAGTTCCATTGTCCGAGGTTATATTATTCAGAGTGTGTTCATGGTATGAACCAGCAATTGTTTCTAGTTACAGCACCTGTTTACTGTAGGCTAGGATTACAAACGTAAACTTGATGTATTATTAATACATTGACACCATACATTCGAAGCAGAGATTTAACTTGCACGTTTTTAGGGTTCCGTACCCAATTACTAACGCTCCGCTGTCTGTCTGGCCGTCTGTCACCAGGCTGTATCCCATGAACCGTGATAGTTAGACGGTTGAAATTTTCACAGATGGTGTATATCTAATGCCGCTATAACAACAAATACTGAAAAATAGAATAATTTTTTTTATGGGGTCTTCCATACAACAAACGTGATTTTTTTTTGCTTGCCGGCTCGCACTTGCTGTCATGCTACTGCTATACAGCCACCAAAAAAGTGTCATTCAAACCCGTAACACACTGCCTAAAGTCTGTCACAGACTTAAACACTGATGATGATGATGACACAGACGAATTTAATGCTTAGCTTAGCATAATCATATAGGTACAATATATATACATTTATTTCAGAACTAAAAAAATATGTACAAGGAATAAATCTAATAAGCTGCATAATATGTAAACAAAATCTAATCCAACGAACTACCACCAGTAGGCAACGTACCCAATATGCTGGCAGCACTGCTACGTTGAATGGCAATGCTTAATCTTTGGCCAAAGTAGAGGCCAGCATTTTAAGTACATTTAGGTATTTTAAAAAACCCTAAAATTTCTTGCACAAAAAGGTTTAAATAAATCGAAAGTCAATGTTTATGAGTCACCATCATCATCATAAACCTGAAGACGTCATGCTGAACATAGGCCTCCCCCATAGAGCACCACTTTGAGCGGCTACTTGCTTCTTGCATCCATCGGTTCCCCGTGGTTTTGGCCAGGTCATCAGTCCACCTACATTTGGCTACCGAAGTAAAATACGTCGTCAAAGCCTGTTCACTGTCTCTTTCAGTATTTAGGAGTCTCTTACGCTCAGCATTCGTAGTCCTAAACAATGGATGACAACACTAAAGGATTAAGTAATCTAGACGATGGATAAGTGACGTCATAAAAGCCTAAAGTGAACCGTTTTAGTACTAAGTCTGGCTTAAGATGTGAATTAATTTATCTAAAGCTGAGGTTAAAGGGAACTTTTGAAATATTTCAATTCAGGTTAGATAATTAAAAGTTTCGAGCTCATTTCGAGAAGGAATTTATGTTTTAAGGCACTTAAATTTGAGTTGTTAAAGACTGCTGTACAATAATGTCATCATCATCATCATCATCATCATCAATAGCCTGAAGACGTCCACTGCTGAACATAAGTCTCCCCCAGAGAGCGCCAATTTGAGCGACTGCTTGCCTCCTGCATCCATCAGCTCCCGGTTTTCACCAGATCGCCGGTCTACCTAGTAGGGGGCTGGCCCACGCTGCGCCTTCCGGTTTTGCCACTCGAGAAACTTTCTTTCCCATTGGCTAACAGTTCTACGAGCGATGTGGTCTGCTCGTTGCCAAAAAGTGAGTGACAGGCTGAGTGAAAAATAAGATAAGAGGAAAGTCTGTAATCTAACCGGAACAGTCAAATAACAAAATATTTCAATTTGTAACGATCCTCTACTTGTAGAGCAAACTGTAATAAAATTTAATGTTTATGAGCTAGCAGGGGATGGTTTCAGTAGATCAAAATAGACCGTAAATATCACACAAAAATAATACATTTTTAATAATGCTAGGGACTCTAGATTTCTCATTCCGCTCATTCTACAAAAACAAAGTATTCAATGTTTGGAAACTCTCAACGTACTTCCAAGTCTGCGAACTCTAAATCAACGCTTCCATTCACTATTTAGAAACGTAGAGTAAGCTCTACTTCAACTCGGAACAATTGTTTCAACGGAATACGGCTAAATAAAGAGTTGGGTAGAGCTGGCTCTATTTTTGTAGAGACGCTGCCAAAGCGAGGCTCTAATGACTACTGTCGAAGTATCTATCAGGACTACAGCGAGATAAGTTGAATAAGTTTATTTAAGTTGCTTAGCAAATAAATAAATTGCCGTATTTTGTATTTATTATGAGAGACACACAAATAGGTTACTCATCTAAGTAAAGTAAGTGGTCACCGACGCTTATGAACATCTGTCACACTAGAGGCTTATTTTTAACCCCGTCTGCACAAAATTTTTACACAGCTCCTAAGTTGGAACTTATCTCTCTAGCCCGCGGTTTCTTATACGTTTGTCAAACTCATGTCAAGTCATCACACCAACTGTACGCTCTTCGGTTGAAGACAGCCGATGATCAACAACCAATGAGCGTTCAGTATTTAGTGTGCCAAGTTGACACGAATTTAACAAATGTACGAGAACCCGGTTGGCTTGATAGCTCAGTTAGTAGTAACCCTGCCTTCTGATCTGTAGGTTGTGGGTTCGATTCTCACCCGGGACTAACATTTGTGTGATGAACATCGATGTTTGTTCTGTGTCTGGGTGTTATATATTATTCTATGTATGTATTTACAAACAAAAAGTATCTAAGTATAGTATCAGTTATCTGGTTCCCATGGTACAAGCTTTGCTTAGTTTGGGGCTAGATGGCGCTGTGTGCAAATGTCTACAAGTAAGTACAAGTATTTTTAAATGTTGGTTAGCTAAGTTGTATTTTAGTAGACTTTAGAGCAGGCGGGTATTTGTCCATTAAAATTATAATGGATAACAATAACCCTACTTTATGCCAAGTGGCCTTTCCCTTATGGTCTGATTTTATTTTGTGTAGGAGTTTAAACTGTAGGCATCATTTCAGCTAATAATGACTAAATAACAATTTGATACCCGTTAACCTAAAAATAACACTTGTATCACTAACTAATATAACTTATGGGTCAACGCGAGGAAAGATACCAATAAAGAATAACAATAAAAAAATATTATCAATTTTTAAACAAACACTTAAAGGCGACGGGTATAACAAACGAGGTGTTTTTTGGCACGTTTCCTGGCGTAATTAGAACATGTGGAGCTTTGAATTTAATATATCATGTAATTCATTTCATTAAGTCATTTGTGATGACCGCAAATACAAGATTAATAAATATAGCTCTATAGTAAAAAATCGCAAACCTCCCTCAAAAAACTTGAATGTTCCCATTTTAATGAGCTTCTACCGAATATATTTTTACAAAACTTAAATTAGTGTATTCCCAACAAACATTCAGATGTTGTGATGACTTAATAACTTTGAGAAATACTATATATAAATAGGTATTAATTAAAAACCGTCAAAGTTAGGCATTTCGAGCGTTGTCATTATCGTAAGCGCCGCGCTGAAGTGCAGGTTGAATTAATATTTAAGACTACGACGTTAAGGTTGATGTTTCTTTGAACAGGTTTGGACCTGCTTATCTGGCTTTACCCGTCACCTTAATATTAAACTTTAAATTATAATATCAATAAAATTGTCTTGTATCACAATAAGTTATTTATTTTAGTTGAGTAACAACGTTAACGTAAAATCTGCTAGATCAAACATTGGATCTATATTTACCATATTAATAATCAACAGTAAAAGTTAGGGCTTACAAAATCCAACTACTTTAAATTCACAAATTTAAAGTAGTTTGAGCTTATTTCTAGTAGCGAGTTTTCTTCAAAGACTGCACTAAGTGCTCTACTAATCTTTGCCGGAAATTCAACGGTCATTAGGGATGCGATACCCTACGAGATATCGATAAAATGCACTAGACTGTGACGAAAAAACACTTGGACGTGACTTATGGACGATGCAAATCACTATACCATAACTTCAGTAGCGTAACGCTTAACACCATACTAACGGCACATTAAATAATAATTCAATATTTAGAAGGTTTTTTTATAACATTATACTACCATCCACTAGCACCGATTGAGCGGTGCGTGACCCAAATGATCTAAAACATAATTTAATTCTTCTAAATCTAAAGAAAGAAGCTCCCTAGAAGCTTTATAATTTTAATAGATACACATTTTGAAATCATACCAAAAATTGACGGCTGTCAAGCAATAATAAGCGGTAGACTTGGGGGCCAGACAGCTGCCGCTGACTGACCGACACACACGCTAAGTTATTTTTATCTACAAGGTAAAGCGGCTTTTTTAACAATTAGGCTATCGATTTACTACATTTTGCTTGATATGGTTATCGATACTTTAATAACTCTCTAGTGACAACTCTATTATTTATAACAAGTAAAGGATTTTTAGCAATCATCTGAACCGTAGCTCTAAGGTCTAGTCAATTATTGCCTCCGTTTTATTTCTTTAACAAAATTGCAGGGACGTGACAGCCATATTGCGGACTTGCCTTTTCCAGGTGGTATTTTGCAATCATAGTAGGGGAGGGGAAGTAATTTGCTAGTTACCATAAATAGAGGCAAATACAGTTCGTTAAATGCCACTTTAAAATACTAGACAGTCACTGAGAGTTATTAAAAGTAATGGGTAATTTTGTATGAATGCAACACTAAAAATGTATCTGTATAATCATCAATATGAAGTTAGTAAAACCTCAAATTTCTAGTAAGATATAAATGTACTGTGGCAAAATATTTTATTATAACTCTCATTTATCGTGGAATAGATTTTAAAGTGTAAACCACACATAGGGTATTAATATCTTACAAAAGATTAAAAAAAAACCCCTAAAAATTTTTTTAAACTTCCATGATCACTAAAAAATAAATTACATGATACCCTAAAAGTTTTAGCGGGATATGTTTTACCCGTACCTTCCAACTCATCAGATTAGATGCTTTCCCAACTGACTTTTTTAGGAACTTTGTAACTCTCATTTATGTTTCTCAATGACACAATAAAATTGTTGTATTTGTAAAGCCCTGTGAACTGTGGAACCAGTTTGAAAATTCCAAAAGTTCAGTTCAAACTCAATTATAAGTTAATAAACTTCCATAGCGGTTCCATACAAAAATAACAGTAAATTCGCAATCAAGGATACATAAATATATATCCCATTAGAAACAAAGGCTCCAGCTAAGCTTTAAAAGGATTCTCAAAAAGGCTCGAAAGCTGCTAAATTACGAAGTTGGTCAACAATGTGAAAGCATTGGACCCGTCACCCGTGGGCACTCAACTGAGGCCAAATCTCGGGACCCCATTAGTGCCTGCCTGCTGTTACTAACTTTGAAAAGATCCATATGAAATTAATATTAATTTAACCTGCCTATTATTTTTTAATTAAATAATTACACTCTATTCGAGCTGCAAATTAGTTTGGTTTAGTTTAATTGGTTTCATTTCAAAGCAACAAAAGTGGGTTTAATTATTATACATAATTTGATCCGTAGCACTGAATATGACAGCCGTGCGTTTTCAATATGATCAAAATTAAATATAGAAAATTATATACGCATAAAGTCACGGACAATTAGATTATTGATTAATCTGTAAGTTCACAAGTAGAAATAAATATCAATGAGCAAGCCACATCGTCACGTCGGTTGCAGAACTGATAGCCAATGGGGATGAAAGTTTCTTAAGCGGGAGACCACGAACTAGAAAACACAACGCAGGCCGACCCCCATACTAGCTGACTTGTCGACCAGTCTCTATTACGATGAATTTAGAAGCGCTGCAGAGCGTGTCTGCCACTCAACTGCTGTCAAAGTTCATACAATGTTGACAGTAGTTGAGCACCAGAAACGCGTCACCAGGGCTGCTATATAAATTCATCGTAATACAGGGAATGGTCTTAAACTAAAACTGTAACCAGGCCAATAATTATCTGTCTTGTCTGACGCAGCATCGTACCACCGCTGGCCCCTGAATAAGAAGGGCTTCCTCCGCCACTTCATCGCTACCTGTAGTGAAGACAAGGATGACGGGTTGTCATCGCCATAGAGTAGAGCCGGTTGCTGGGTCGTTTAGTTGGGTCTCTCCCGGTTCGCCGGGGGTCTCACCTGACATGGACGACTCGCCCGGCTCACACGGCCTTATCATGGCGACTCCCGCCATCCATAAGAAAAACTAAACCAACGTCATCAAAAATCATACCTAAGATATCATTGCCTATATGGCACTCCAAGGACCTGCGTATAGTTATATTCAGTGTTTTGAAACTCCAGACAGGGGGCTATGCCCCAATCGGTTTCCTCACGCCCTTGCGGGGGAAGTGAGAAGAAGACTCGACTCGACTGGGGCTGGTCTAAACAGTGGAGAGCGGTTGGATACAAGAGGCAAGCAAGTGGTACATCAAAGTGACGCTTTATGGGAGAGGCTCATGCTCAGCAGTAGACGTTTTCCAGCTGGTGATATTGACGACTCGTGTAAACAATAATTGTAATATTATAGAAACTAACGTGAGTAGTATTCAGCTAGCTAGCGTTCGACTAAAATTACGTGAGTGCTAGCTGTTTAATAGTTGTAGTTAACAATAATTGTGTTCAATTGTGGTGTAAAGATGAACTTAAACAATTCTTAATTACTTAAACACAACGAAACTGAGAAAAGATGCAAAACCAAATACAACGAAATCTTCATTTTAGTATCTCATTTATTCAGTTTTATTAAGGTTATATTATTAATTTTCATTATTGTTAATATTTACAATGCTTCTGTGACCTTGATATTTATATTCCTACGACACAATAACTCTTTTAGCAACAACACTGTGCTCACAAAAGGAAGCTCTAAAGGTTCTTGGATTCTTTTCAGGAGCAATCATGGCAAAATGAAGTAAAATGATAGCTTAGAGAAAAACCTTTATACTTATTTATACATAAATTATTATTTTTCTATAGGAGACAATGGTGTCGCTTGGCCACATTTCTCCTGATGCGTGACAATGATGGTGTCAAAATACATCTAGGGAGTTGGAAAGCTCTCTTATTAATGAGTAGTAGCCAGAAAACACCGTCAAGTGCTTGCATGTTCGTAGTAGATAAAATATCACTTTTGATATATATCACAAGAAATGTCAAATTATCTATATCATTTGACAGTTCTTGTGATATATATCGAAAGTGACATTTTATCTACTACGCGAGAATAGACCCCGTGATAATCATGATGACTCGATTTATTTATTAAATTATATATTTTTGGAGGACCAACAGCTGTTATTAGTAGATATTCTATTACAAAAAGTAAGTAAGTTTAAATAATTGTCTCTAAAGGCGGTGTAGGTAGCGATGAACGTAATTAGGTAAGATTTTAAAAACAAAACGAAACCTTTTAACAAGAAATCCCAAATTAAAATTCTATTGCCTAGTTTTGTTACGGCAGCTGAGTTTGAGAGTACCATTCAACGACCTATGTGTTTTGGGTATTTGGGATTAAATAACAATGGTAAATTTGTTATGTTATATTAGACCCTGGCCAAGATTGTATTTGCTCCGCGAAAACAAAAGTAGGTAGGAACACCAATATTTACTACCCACAAAAACTCCAATTATTTCCCAGAGTACAAATAACAAAATGTCAGACTTGAAAAACAATAACAGACTCAGTACTCAGAAGTAGAAAGCGAAGCGAGAAAAAGAAATACCAGATCCCATCTTACCATACCATCCGCATTATTCTTGACCTACGTTCGTGATCGTAGACATAGTACCATAGTATAAGAATTTGCAGCCACGGAACCAAAAAAGCCAAAGATTTACACCTAGTTAAAGTCAGATATGTACAGGCGAATACCAAAATAATATTGAATAAAACCAAGAGCATCAAAACTGATATCCTAAACCAATTTAGAAGCATACGATGCGAGCTTGCAAGTTCAATTTCATTTATAGAAACCTTTCAAAATAAAAGCCAATATAAAAGAGACGTGTGACTTTAAAACTCCTATATTGTTGCGTAAATGTATGCGCTTGGCTGTGAACTAAGAGAGTTTAATATGACTACAGGTTTAATATAGTTGAAGTATGCGAAATAGCGCCCGTGTGGTCTCGGTTTACGAATAGGACCACCACTTCTCTTCCCATGGCTGTTGTAAGCCGGCTAAAGAAATATCCAGGGAATGGGCAGCAGCATTGTCCTTGGTTCATTAAAATCTTCTGCAATTTTTATTTATACACCCCTCCTTTTCTACTAATGCTCCCCTGATGTTCTTTGGCGACTTTTTAATGTTGGGAGAACCCCCTCTATGAAAAGCTTTCAAAGTGGAGTTTTATGGAGCAGGCCTGTGTTCAGAAATGGAATGAAAGTCTTCCGACTGACGATGTGATGAGAAATATAGCATGTTTTGTCTTACATAATAATGACAAATTTCGAGGAACAAAACTGTCCGGTCATGTCTATGGGAAGTTTAGGAAGTTTAACCACTATATGGAAGGGAAGGGTATCTACCTAACATACAAGTAACTGAATTAGCAAAACTCATTCCGCTAAAAATACATCAAACAAATCAATAGAACACAGACAGGTGATTTGCAGATGAAATTCAATCAATTAATAGTAAAAACGTTAGTTTAAGTACTTTGAAAACCACCGTGAGTATGATTCAGGTAATTAATTTGAAATGAATCACACGAATGAGAATTTCAATATTTACCATCCAAAACGTCCGTCCAAAAGATTTTATCTGGTCCATTGCTAATCCAAATATTGTTTCCAAATTACATAGGTACCCTAACTTTGCTAACCCACACTAGCCCACTAGTACTCTAAGCAAGAAATCTCATTAGACAAAAAGGCATTTCGCCAAATTCTAGGCTATTAAGCAAACGACCCTATCCCCCTCCAATTAGTGTCAGTTTTCCTACTTTTACATTATTACGTTCATTACTTGTCAAGGTACGGTCATTAAGTTTGGTATTTTTTTCTCTTGAAAAATGCCGCTTAATCAGTAAATCGTGATTTTTGATATCTTTTACTTTTGGCTATGAAATTGAGCTGATTTAGTTTGCTTATTTGTTTTGCTCGTGATTGTTTTTAGTCCCCAACCAAACAGGGCTGTTGTAAGTTTAACACGTGAATATTTGTGTCTGTCTGTTGCTCTGGTAGATTTTGGTTTCACTTTTTTGTTCAAAATTTAAATGTAACTTTTATTTGGTACCTTATAAAAGCCCGTTAGGGCATAAAAACAGATATTTCTGTCTCTTAGTTTTTCTTACGTTACTTCATCTATTAGTGTACCTATACAGTACAGTTGTATAAAACTTGTGCAAGTATTCCCTACACACCATACAATCTGCCACACGATTTGTCAACTTAATCAGTGAAATCGCATCGTGTGGAGGCGTGTTGCGGCTGCAATCCTTCAGATTGAGGCGACAAGTTGAGTGACGGGTTGAATCATATGTAGAAAGCTTTATACTACCTGATTAAGCGTACAGGGTCCTTATGTCACCTCATAGCGCGATTCAACTGAAGACCTAAAGTGAATCGCTAACAATACAATTTGGACTGTAGCAATTTAATTTAGGTCTTTATTTGTATCACGCTAATAGGTGACGGTTAGGCCTCTGTACAGAGTACAGGAGCTAAATTGAAAACTTGTTCTGTGTCCAAACAATACCGGTACAGAAGGCAGGTGCGATTTCACCCCACTGACCCGACCCAACCGCCGCAAAATATTCACTTTACCTTTTAATACCTGAAGGGTGTGCCTAAAATAATAAAACTAACTAAACCGCGATTGAATTAAAATGTTGGGATAGGCACCTCACAAATGATAAGATTACTTTAAAAACTTAGATTAATGAACAATAGAGATGGTGCGATCAAAACTGGAAAGTGAAGCAAAAAACGGTACAAGTAATCGCTAAGATTTTTGGAGCAACGCCTAATATGTGACATTTCCTAAAGGCACAGTTTCTAACTATTCCAATGTATTAAAAAATAGGAAAAAAATATGGAGATATGATTTAAAAAAAATAAGAGATAGGTACAACCGTTGCTCAAGAATAACGCGGGTTGAATAGTGCAATATAGCGAATTTGTTTTTTTTTTATTATGTTTAAAATATTTTGCTTCATTTTATAGATTTGAGTGTATCATCTATAAAGTTCTTTTAATCTGAGCTTTGCAATTATAACGGTAAAAGAGGATTTCCTGCCGGATTTTGTTTCGTTCAGTTTTCGTGGAAATAGACGGTTGGATGTATTAGGGTTAAAAGGCGAACAATGAACCCTTATCGTTTTTGTCTAATTTAACGTTTCTTTACTTATAAAATGTATATAAAAAGTGTTTTTAAATACATTATTTATAATACTAGATTTCTAGTATGATATTCACATATGAGAAATTAAAATAAGGGTGTTTCTAACCGCTGATATTACGGCTTGATAGTAGGTTGTGCCAGTTTTTGGTATTAATATCAATACTAAAGAAAATGTGTTAACTAGGTACCTAGAGAATAATTATTTTCATGAGTGCAACTAAGGCGGAGTCGCTCGAGGATCTTAGCACCATGCTCAACGACCTCAGTAGTCTCCCGACAGGTTGATCTTGAGATGAACATGACCAAGACAAAAATTATGTCTAATGCCAATGTTCCATCTATACCGGTAATTGTTGAGAATGATACTCTTGAAGTTTTAGACAAAATAAGTCTTCCTAAGACAGATTATCCAATTAGGTAGGTCCATCTTTTTTTTCTACCAGTGTCTGTTGCCAGTGATGACTTATGACACTGAGACGTGGTCTCTTACCATTGACCTTATGAGTAAGCTCAAAGTCACGCAGAGCGCAATGGAGAGAGCTGTGCTCGAAGTTTCCTTGTGAAACAAGATCCGAAATGAAGAGATCCACAAGAGAACTAAAGTCACTGATATATCTTTTAGAATCAGTATGATGAAGTGGCAGTGGGCGGGCCACATCGCTCGTAGAACTGACAACCGATGGGGAAGAAATGTTCGCGAGTGGCGACCACGAACCGGAAGACACAGCTTAAGCCGGCCCCTGACTTGGTGTGCCGACGACCTGGTCAGAACCGCGGGGAGCCGATGGATACAGGAGGCAAGTAGCCGCTCAAAGCGGCGCTCTTTGGAGGAAGCCTATGTTCAGCAGTGGACGTCTTCAGGCGGATGATGATGAACTAATGCGTTCTCTCTGTCTTTAACTAGAAGGCAAATAAACCAAATTATATTAAATTTCGTCATTATGCGTAGACCACCTCTATATAGATACGTAGATTACGTAGTTTTGTATCAATTCAGAAATCAAACAAGGCATATTCCGGCCCGAAACGTGAACAGTTTAACCGTTGCGGTTTCTATTCTCGATTCGACACGTGTCCGGATAGAATTGAACAGACCTATTGTGTCTTACTGACCATTTGCATCTCTGATTTCGGTGAAATACGTCACATCGCATTCTGAGCCAGAGGGATGTGTGAATACACAAATTATTTCGTTATGTTTTCACTTAAGTTATTCATCAGTATTTCACTTTAACCTAACTGCATTCTATAATAATTTTATAAAATATTAATGTATAAAAAATACTTTGGTAAAATTAAAAGTGGATTAAAAAAAACATTGTATTAAATGCTTTTTTTTTTCTAGAGGAAGAGAGATGTACGATCGAGCATTATATTAACCACAATTAATAATTCTAACTTAATCGATATTTTGTGTTTCATTATAATAAAAAATAGTATTATTTATGATCTCGTTTTTTTATTCATCTCCTAACACGCCTCGTACCTTTTTTTTTATGCGATTGAATGACGTGACGAGCTAGTCGTTCACCTGATGTTAAGCAACACGGCCGCCCATAACAGCTGCAGTATCACTCGGATCTTTAAAACAATAAAGTTTCGCGTGACACTGCACTGCGCACGTCATCCTGTACCTACTACTAACTGGTTCATATTGAAGCTTGAAGTGTTCAAAGTGTAGCTTGAGTGGCTTATTATCTAGTAGCGTAGGTCAACTCGCTCATAGCGTAGCTTGGATCGCCCACAAGTTTGCTCAACGAGCATATAGCGTAGCTCTGCGCGTAGCTCGTAGCATAGATCGTAGCGCGTAGCTCTCAACGTAGTTCGAGGTATATTGCTAGACATGCTTACAACGTAGCTTGACTAGCTCATAGCGTAGGTGAACTTGCTTGAAGCGTAGCTAAACTCACTTCACGACGAAGAGCATATTGATCATGTAATATAATTCCAAACTCAAAGTTCAAATTACTATTTTTGCGGCTTTTAAATCTTATTCCGTAAGTGAATGTGATGATACAAAACATACAAACCCGATCAAATACACGTATCACAGCAAATTTATCACAAATTTTGTTGCATTTTAGTAGTCATATTTTGTTAATTTTGGTGTCGTATCAGGATAAAAACCTGCTTATTTTATAGATTAAGAACGCTCCTTTCGATATATCGCAATATTTCAGTGTTTCAGTTTTTTGTTTTTTAACGGTTTTACTCCAAAGTTTGAAGGATCTTCGTAAATAAAATGCCTGCTATTTTATTTAAAAAAAAATATGTGGACCTATAGGATATATAGATTCAATATTTAGTAAATACCACAGTTAAATTGTCGCAAATATTCAAGACCTTAATCATAACAACAGTTTTTCACACAAGGAATTTCTTAAATTTCTTGTCCCATTTTCAAACTGTCATTATTGGTCTTGTACATCCTAAGTGTATGTGTATAATTGTGTGTCTATTTAACTTCCATTTTCAATGTATCACTCGTCTTCCTTTATATATAGCTCCATGTTTTTTTGGGACACATTGCACGAATCCGTCCCAGAAACATTAATAATCCTCTCCAAAGGCAAATAAAACAACACTTACAATTGTCCCATAAAAAAGATACTTAATGCTGAACTGTTGGAACACGCTGTCAACTGAAAGCAACATCAATCTTTTTGGGACGAAAATTGGGACAACTCCGTCATTGAAAACATTCATTTGGGTAGTAAACAATGAATACTGAAATTCTCATTTATTTATACTATACAAATTGAAACAAAAACAAACAATAACATAAACTGTAATATATAGAAAATTGCAACCGACTGTTGTAGTATATGTCGATGTGACAAGAAACATATATTGTTTTAATATTTGCTTTTATTGTATTTTTTTTTTCTTTTTTATACTGCATTTTTGTTCAATTGAAGGCCTAAAATGAATTGCTGTAATACAATTGTACTGTAGCAATTTATCTTAGGTCTGATGATGAAATAAAAATGTAGTTTTTTTCGGATAACTTTAACTATATACGGTAGTCGGCTCGAGCATTTGAACGGTTAACGCGGCTAGTACCTGTACATGCCAAATGTTTTTGTAGTAGGTAGTGTAGCCATTAGCATTTAGCAGTACTTGGTATTATTTTACTAGTTAGTTCAAACACTAAAGGCACATTGCCCATTAAAAAAATAGAATATGGTGTTTCCGTACATTCGCCGAACGAAATTCGTTTAAACTAACCACTGACCGAGTTTGTCTTATGTTCGTACCGCTCTCGAATGATCGTAACTATAATAATACGCTTTTATGAAGGATATTATAGATGAGAATATTATCTTTATAGGAACATTCGCGCTCCCCGTAGAATTTCTCTTTTAGACTGTTTTACTAAAACACACCTTTAAACGGTTATGATCATAGGATAGAAGGCTTACATAGTACTTACACGAAAAATTTTAATAGAACAAGTCAAACAGTGACGACATTTTAAATATCATCATCAACAGCCTGAATACGTCCACTGATGAACATAGGCCTCCCCTAGAGAGCGCCACTTTGAGCGGCTGCTTGCCTTCTGCATCCATCTGCTCCCCGCGGCTTTCACCAAATCGTTGCTCCACCGAGTGGTCGCCACTCGAGAAATTTTTGATATAGTAGATACTTACTTAGTAGGTCTTTACCGTGATTGGAATGATTTTTGAATTCCTAATACGAAAGAATCCGTGATGCCAATCTCGGTAAAGATCCCGTAAGTACTATAAAAATATAAACAAAATTTTCGTATTTGTTTGAGCTCCCTAAATCAATGGTCCAGTCACATAATGATTCACTGTTCAAACTCTAGTACAGCCACTGAAAATATCTAAATTACCTTTCATTCCGGAAAAATGTAGCCCTCGCGGGAACAACGAAGAGCGGTGGGCGTGCGTTACGGGAAACGGGAACAATAAATAAAGCAAAATGTAACATTATTTCGATTCTGTTCAAATACTGTTTAAATACTTTTTTTTATAGTTTAAAGGCAAAGCATTTGACCAATGTCTCGCCTCGCGGAAAGTGATGACGCAGTCTACGGTGGCACATGCTTGCCTAGAAGATACCTGTTCACTCTTGACTTGAAGACTCCCAGATCATAGTTTTTTTATTATTATTTATAGGCAACCATTTGACAACAAAATGTTTTGCCTATAAACAATAGTACATCATCAAAAGATGTTCAAGACGAATAGTTATCAAGGCATTGTAATACTTTGCCCATCTGCACTAAAGCTTGACAGCTCTTGAGTTCACACATCTCTCTACAACGTATCATAATCCTTAGGTACGTCATAGGGGGATACGTGCGAACTTAAGAGCTGTAATTTTTTTTGTGCAGACTAACATTAATATAATACGTTTCGGAGTAGACTACCAACAAACCCGACGTTCAATGGATGTACTACAAATATAAGTACTAAACCAAAGTATAACGCCCCACAGATTATTTGTAGAGGATTTTTTTTTTAACCATAGTTATAACGCCCCAGTTTTAACTCCGGTTTAACTGGACGGTTGAGAGTGTACAAACAAATCATCAGTTGCGTAGAACAAGTAGATCAGGTGTCTCTCTACAGTTTTAGTCAAATTTATCCAAAATAGCATTAGATAAAATGCATAGTTAAAACTGAGAGTTATGCAGAAAAATTGCTCAATTCTATAGACTGCATGGTTCTATAGACTGCATGAACGTATGATTTACCTGTAGAATTTGCATGTACAAATTAAATCGCAAAGTGAAAACTGAAGGTGTTCAGAAAGTGAAGTGTGATTAAAGCCCACTGGGCTTTAATCACACTATATATCACACTAATATTATATAGGCGAAAATTTGTATGTATGTATGTGTGTATGTTTGTCACTCCTTTACACTCAAACGGTTAGACAGATTTGGATGAAATTTGAAATATATATCGCTTATGTACTGGATTAACACATAGGCCAATTGTTATCCGCGGTTGAGACCGCGGGGCGCAGCTAGTATTGCTCATAAAAACATCTCACGGTTTATCCTCAAACATACCCAGTTTTCAGCAAGTTCTTTATATTTTCGGGGCATAAAGCATCCTATCCTGATTCCAGGTAATATATTATAAACAACCTGTATCCAAAATTACATCCAAACGATTCCAGCCGTTTTGGTGATAACAAACAAAAGAAACAAACAAATCAAATTGAGCAAGTATTATGTTAATGTAGATTTATCAAAAACAGAACATAATTATGACATATTTCGATCTGTTTTTTTTAAATAATTTTAAAGAAAACAAAACTTAAAAATTCTAAATAAATATGCTATAACGTGTGTCATTAAAAAAACGAATCTGACGCAAACTGACGGAAACTATTGTTTTCCCTCTTCTACTGTTGTGTTTAAGTGCAGTGAGACAGCAATAGAAATGTTTTCTCTTTTCGGTTTCTTTCTTTATTTTTTTTAACGGGCAAATTGCCTTTATTACTCAAGCTAACTACTACAGTAACACTTTCTTTATTGAATCGCGTTATAGTATTGAAATTATCGTACAAAGAACAAAGAGTTAACTACTAGCAAAGTCTAAAATCTTCATTCTCCAAGCCTTGAGAAATGAACATAATTTAATATGCCCTGTTTTAAAAGCAAAAGATTACCTACTGTTTTTTTCCTACACGAGTTGACCGTAGCTCCTCTCTCCAGAACAATAGCAACAATTAATAATGTCAAGCAATGGCGTTGACAGGGTTGTTCTGTTTTAGTGAATTGTTACTTCAAAGCCGTCGCACTAACGACTCTTATGAATGTAAAGTAGGCTCAGATAAAGCACTTTCATAACGGCCTAAAGCTACGCGAAAATAGCCTTTATTTCAACATTGAATGACGCATTTGACTTGTGTTTTGCAGTTACGAATGTAGTACATAAGCCCATTTTAGAGATTCGGACCATACGCACGTACAGCAAACAAATTCGGGAGTAGGTAAATGTATGCAAATATGCGCGGTGGGAGTCGAGGTTATATGTCTCTGACACACTTTAGGCGTAAAGTTCTTGATGTCATGTCAAGTATATGCAAAACTATCGTATTTCTAAACACGAGATGTTAGACAATAATTTACTTTATAAAGCCATTATGTAGCGCGCATAGCGAAGCTTGACTGTAAAGTTAAGCAACGTTCGCTGCGGTCAATATTATGATGACCGCTACAAAAAGTAGTCATACAGTTGAGTGCTACCGTGCTTTGGAGGGCACGTTGGAGTCGTCAAGACGAGTGAGAAGTCTTCATCATCATCATCATCAACATCCTGAAGACGTCCACTGCTGAACATGGGCCTTCCCCAAAGAGCACTATTTTGAGCGGCTGCTTGCCTTCTGCATCCATCGGCTCTCCACGGTTCTGACCAGGTCATCAGTCCACTTAATGGGGGGCCTACGCTGCGTCTTCTGGTTCGTGGTTGCTACTCGAGAACTTTTCTTTCTAATCGGTTGTCAGTTCTAAGCGATGTGGCCTACTCACTGCCACTTGAACTTGCTAATTCTCAAAGCTATATCGGTGACTTCAGTTTTCTCATTTCAGAAGTCTTACGATGGCTTAAATATTCTGACACGAGGGCTGACCACTTACTTGTTTAAACACGAGAAAGAAAGAAATGACATGATAATGAAATAATCCCATATTAATTTATTTTTTAAGATAGTTATTATTATTATTATTATTAAGCCGTTTATTTCCCCTCCTTATATCATGAAACAGTAAAATATTTATAAATGCGTTTGAAAATTAACTAATAAGTAAACTTATTCACTAGGTATCTCTATTTTCTTTTTCTTGGATAGGAACCCCTATTAGGGTATAGGCCTCTTCCAGCTTACTCCAGATCTCTCTATTCATTGCTTTTGTCCTCCATTCTGTACCTGCAGTATCTATTATATCGTTTATCCACCTCTTCTTCGGACGACCTCGTCTTCTTATACCCACCGGTCCTTCCCATCTCGTTATCTCGGTTGTCCATCTTTTATCCATGTATCTTGCTAAATGTCCTGTCCATCGCCACTTTAGTTTGAGGGCGTAATGTAGAACATCTATGATATTCGTCTTGCGTCTTATGCGTTCGCTTTTTATTTTGTGTATTCTTCTTATTCTTAGTATACTTCTTTCCATCGCCTTTTGACATGCCACCAATATGGACTTTATTTTTGTATTGTATGTCCACGTCTGGCATCCGTATGTTAGAGTTGGCAGAATGCAGGTGTCCAGGACGGTCTTTTTAAGGTAGAGCGGAAAATCACCTTTTAGAATCTCTTTTAGGGACCAGAATTTTTTCCAGCTCATATTTACTCGCCGCTCGACTTCTTCTTCTTCGTTCCTATCGGCAAATGATATTTTCTTCCCTAAGTATATGTAGCTGTTCACGTATTCCAGCGGCTTACCATTTAGGTTGATTGTGTGTGTGTTACTGTTTGTCATTATTTTAGTTTTATCTTCGTTCATTTTGAGACCTACTTTTTCACTTTCTTCATTTAATGTGCTTATCATATTTTCCAGCTTTTGGCTTGTTTCGGCTAAGAGGACGATATCGTCGGCGAACCTGAGGTGAGTTAGACGTCTATCAATCACTCTGATTCCTCCCGACTGCCAGTTGAGACCTTCAAAGATGTGCTGCAGTACTGCTATAAAAAGTTTAGGTGACAAAGGATCACCCTGTCTCACTCCCCTGCAGATTGGTATGTCTGTTCCCCGCTTCTCCAATTTGACCCGGCTTAAGCTGTTATTGTAAATGTTCTTTAGTACGCTTATGTATTTCTCGTGAATGTGACATTTTTTAAGAGCTTCCCATATCGAGTCATGTGATATCGTGTCAAATGCTTTAGCGTAGTCAATGAAGGCTATGTAAAGTGGTCTGTTGAACTCTTTATATTTTTTTATGACTTGTTGCATTACATGTATATGATCCGTGGTAGAAAAACCGGAACGGAAACCCGCTTGTTCCATCGACTGAAAGCCCTCGATTTTAGGGTTCATTCTGCTTTGTAGGATCGACGTGTAGAGTTTATATATACTTGAAAGCAGACTTATCGGGCGGTAGTTTCCTATGTCTTGTGGGTCACCTTTTTTGTAAAGTAGAATGATGTCGGAATTCTTCCACTGTTCTGGTACTCGACCTGTGGCAAGGGCCTTACTGAATAGGTAGGAAAGTGGACGGGCTAGCAAAGAAGCACCAGTTATTATAGCTTCATTCTGTATACCATCTGGGCCGGGACTTTTGTCAGATTTAAGTTTCCGGATATGCTTAATTACCTCCATGGCATCCACTGGTGCGGGGTCCTCTTCGACTATGGATGTGCTGAATTCCTTCTGTGATTCAGAAGGAGAGATTGAATTTGTGGGAGAATCTGTTTCCTTTCCATAGAGTTGTGTATAGAATTCTGTGGCACAATTCAGGATATCTTGTCTGGTTCTAGTTTCTCTAGGTTTTGTTTTCAGGTTTTGGATCCAATTTTTGTGTGTAGTAAGTTCTTTGTATGCCCTTTTTGTACTTCGATGTTTTAGTAAGTTTTTCTCTATTATTTTATTTCTGTGGTTTTGATAGTCCTTTTTAATGGCCCTGCTAGTTGTTTTAAATAGTGTACTTAGCTCTTCTTTAATTTCTTTAGTTTTTTGTTTCATTTTTATAAGTTCTGTACGTTTGTTCAGCATATCGCGTGTTGATGTACTGAGAATTTTGTTGACAGTATCTATTTTTGGACCGTAGTGTTTTAATGTCATGCTCGTACTGATAATGTTAGCCAATTTGTCGTAGAATGTTTGAACATCGGCATCCTCGTTCTCATGTTGCGCTTCTAATTCTCGTATGTTAATCTCTAGATTTTTTAGATATAAACCAATGTCTTCTTCTGTTTTAAGAGGATTTGGTTGCGTTTTGAATAAAGTTCTACTATTCTTTGCATTTTCTAACAAATACGTAGCTCTTACTAGGCGGTGATCAGATCGGAATCCAATGCCATGAAGAACTTCTACATTTCTTATCTTTTTAGGTTGTTTCGATAGGATGAAATCTACTTCATTTTTAGTCTTTTCATTAGGAGAGAGCCAAGTCCACTTGCGGTTGTCTCTTCCTTTAAAATAGGTGTTCATAATGCATAGTTTGTGCTCCAAGGCATATTGTATGAGTTTCTCTCCTCTCTCATTTCTGTTTCCGTAACCAAACTTTCCCAGAATCAAGTTTTCGTTTGTTTTTGTTTCGCCGACCTTAGCATTGAAGTCGCCAATGATAAGAACATTTTCGCTTGCTTGGGATTGTGCTATTTGTAATGTTTCATAAAAAGCATTGATTTCTTCTCCTGTAGCTCTTTCAGTTGGTGCATATACTTGTATTATAGAGAGTGTTTTGCTATCGTATTTCATTTGTAGTAGTGCGACTCTCTCAGACAGGCCTGAGAAATTTAATATCTTGTTTTTATGGATTTCTTTTATCAAAAAGCCCACTCCGTGTAAGCCGGTTGTTTCTCCTTTGTAACAGAATATATAGTCATCGTGTTTTTCAATGGCACTGCCCATTCTTCTAACTTCTGCTAAGCCTAATATTTCGATTTGTATTTTTTGCAGTGAGTACGTCAATTCTATGAGTCTTTGGACTGTTGCTAACGATCTTACATTCAATGTTCCAATTTTGAGAGTTTTAGTTGTTTCCTTTTTATTTGTGCTTGCTGGAAGGTTATGGTCATTTTCCCCCACGGGGACCAGCCGGCTTGGTGAAAAGCTTATATCTAGCTATATATATAGCTATATCCATTCTTAATCAATGCAACGTTCGCTGCGGTCATTAAATGTCTACTAGAAGTGTTAAAAATATTTTATAACGAGCGTACTAGTTGTGTGTTGGTGTTATTAAGCCGCCGATTCCAGCAGTTATTGTAACACAACCTTCAGGCAAGTCATAACTCTTCCGGTGGCTTAAATATTCTGACAGCAGGGCTTACCATCGCGGGTAGAAAAAAAGGAAAGGGGAAAAGACGGTTACATTCATTTGATTTCAACTTTTAAATAAGGGCAAGTATTTTGATGCTAACGAAGCACTGTAAAAGCAAAAAGGTCCTAATGGTTTTAAAATACGACCCTTTCTTGGCGTATTTTAAAGCAGATATGGATTCAAACATCGCAATAAACGTCTTGGCAATGTTGGTGTAAATTTCCATAAATTAATTATTCAATGTGATCCTCTTGTGCATTTGTTAGTCGTGTGTGAGATCTTTGAGTCTACGACCAGAATAAACACCGCGCGCTCGGTTCACAGTACTTACTTACTATTGCTACGTACCCGGAGGCTGTGTGTTGGACCGAGAATTCGACATGAGGCAACCGGAAGAGACGACAAAGCGAGTAATGCGAAGCCACGGGTCAATATGTATTAAGGTAAAGTCTGAACGTCATGCGATATTGTCAAGACTGGTGGTGAAATGGTTTAAAAAAGTAAAAAACTCATGGTCGACAGTTAGCTCGTAAATTCTCACTTATCTCTATATGCCTAACTGCAACGCATTTGGCTACGTCCTAGAGATGAGCGTGAACTTAAGAACTGTCAAACTTTAGTGCAGACGACCATCAAAGTCAAGATAAGTCGCCTGTGACAATGTGGGCAACGGTGATACACGCTATGTGTATATTATGAAACTAGATAGTTTTCCACGATTTCACGCGCAATTTAATCTAAATTTATCGCAATTAAAAGTATCATATTTAATTGCAATCATCATCTTCAACAGCCTGAAGACGTCCACTGCTGAACATAGGCCTCCCCCAAAGAGCGCCACTTTAAGCGGCTGCTCGCCTCCATTATTACTTAGCTTCCGTAGCATCATATTCATATCGGTTGCACCTATCAAAAACTACTTAGAAACATACAAGCCATGTTTTTTTTAAAATATTATTAGGAGTGAAATAGCTGTTTTTCTTAATCTTCATTTATTTAAGAAGTTTTGGTCTTTACAGAGCATGTCACCGTCATCGGGCACTCTAAACACTTATCTACGCTTAATACCTAAATTAACTAATCTATACAGACATTTTGCTTCGTCTGACAAAGGTGTGGCTAAAATACTGTTAAATATTCCAACGTACATATTGAAATTATACTATTAACGTACTAAGTATCCCGAGAAGGAAGGTTTTATTTATTTTGAAAATAAATTAAAGCTGGCAAACCCACACATCACCGTTAAAAGATGGTTAACACAAAAGCTCCGGTACAAAATATCCATATTTTACTAACTGAAGCAGAGACAGAGCGTCCCGCGCACCTGTCAGGACACATTGTCGCGTAAATCATTTTTTTTATTAATGTGTCTGGAACTCTCAGGCCGGAGGGATTGGAATATTCTAACAAAATTAATCAAGAGAAACAAGAATGTTTTAGCCACAGTTTTTTTATTTCATTTTGTGTTAGGAATTGATTCTATTCAGCAAAAAAAAAGTAAGTTAAAAGTAAGGTTTTATATGAATATCTCTACTGCCATCACATCACACTATAATGGTTTCGACTTTTAGTAGTCCTTGTGAATTTTATCCCGAAACTGCAGTACCGCTTTTGGTGAAATTTTGCTTACCTTAAAGCTGCTGATTGAAATTGAGATTTCGTGATTTTAGCCACGCCCTTGGCCACGCCTCATGCTATCTCTCGATAACGTGGCGCCCTACTAACATTGCGGGTAAGATAAGGCGTTTGAAATTTTTTTTTAGAGGTAAATTTACGATTTTTTTCTTTTTCGTAAACGTGGTTTGATTTCGGCAGTTGGAAAGAAGATACAACCAGTATTAACATGCATTTTTTTCAATTCTGTAAATGGTACACGTTTTGAGAAAATGACGTTCAAGTTAGGTCGATTTGGGAGCCTTTAGCCTCTTAAGATACATTTTATCAGAAGTAGCGCTCGTAGCGAAGCTAGACTATCCGTTCTCAAACGACCGGTAAAGTTAAGCAATGTTCGCTGCGATCATCACTTGTGTGGGTGACCCCTAAAAAAAGTGGTATTTATTACTTCGCCGTCAAGGTCTGTTTTTCTTGTAAAACTAACAGTCATTGTGACAAATCAGAAGCTTTCAGGCGACCTAAAAAATTCTGACATTGAAGCTAACCTCTCATTGCCCACCACATCTCATAAGTTTCCGGAAAACTACGTACTTTTGCGGAAAAACGGGTAATAACATTTACGAAACTATTTATTTATTTATTTATTTATTTATTATTCAGTTTATAATAGTTAGCTTGCAGTATTACCAAAACGCTAACTATTGCAATGGTGACAGGTATAAATCATAAAGTTATTTACATATGGTTCGTAAATTATGAAGTTACTTCATAAAATCTCATTTGCTCACTGATTTCACTAGTGCCCACCGAACTGCATACTACAGTTGTGATGCGGCAGAATATCTGGCAAAGCAGTATGCCTACCTTGACGAACTCTTAACTGCAAAAAGTCCTAGTGTAAAAATGACTTATCTTTATTTTTTTAATCATTTGATAGTAAACGTTTTATACTTATCCATATTTCCTAACTTCGTATTTTTATATATAAATTTTAAGGATGTGTACTTTGTCCGTCTCAATAGTCACATTTACCCGTCCTATCGCCACAAAACCGACCTTGATGTAAAAGCCAATGAACGAAATAATTACATATGCATGTTGTGAATTCACTTTTTTTGTTTCTTGGCTCAATAAAACTGAATTATTAGGTATACCTAGGTGGTAAGAATTTTTTTTAAATTTCGTCTAGGTAGGTACCACCGCATTGCCAGCTATTCTACGGCAAAGCAGTAGTGTACAAGCACTACTGTGTTCCAGTTTGCAGGGCATTGTAGCTAGTGAAATTACTGCGCAGTGCAGTGTCACGCAAAACTATATTTTAGAGTTCCGAGTGATACTGCAATCTGTTATGGGCAGCCGTGGCGCTTAACATCAGGCGAACACCTAGCTTGTCGTGACATTCATTTAGAATAAAAAACTATGTAGAATAGTAAGCAGTTTGAAGCATAGGACAAGGATAAAAAAAGGCATTTCATATTGCGATAAACAGCTACTTTTCAACAGTCATAGAGTACAATAACATAATTGTTATCACAAAATAAATAAAACATTTCTTACCAATTCGTATTCTGTACATTTACTGAGTGTCGTCTTACCATCCTTTACAAGGACAGTCGCGTCCAATCTTTCGCCAAACACTTCATCATAACTTAGACATTAATATACCGAGCATGCTCCGTAAAAATCCAATATAACACTACCACCCATCCCGTTGTCACAGGAGGAATCGTACCTTGAATTTTGAGTCCTTCGGGATCGAGAAGAGTCCTGGCAAAATTAATCAGTGGCAACATTGGAGGCCTCTGTAATGCTCCGAGCTGTAAGCCACGCAAATTGAATTTGGGGGTACGCTTAAATAAGTATTACGTCACTAAGTATCGAGATGAGGTTTGATCTCACAGAGTGGGGCTTTTGTGTTTTGTGAAGAAAAGCCTTCTTGTGTGAAGTTTAATGAAATGTAGATGGATTTGGTCGCTTTTGTTATTTTTTTTACAACATGGAATCGTATTTGGCGAGTATGGTTAATAATAAACAAAGAGGTATATGTACTACGTACTAGAGAAGCTATTCAAAGCACAAATAGTTGTCATTTTTTTGTATAATTAAACTAAAATCCGCTACAGCGCTTTACGAGATTAAATCGTCTAACCACGATCACAACACGCAGCGCTAGTGCCATGGCACATTCGGATCATAATTTTTACTGCTATTCACTGCTGCACGTGCAGTCGCTTTGAGAGCTGAGCATCGTATGAGCAAGAAGATGCTCATTGGCATATTTGCAGTGGTTGACAATGCAAGTTAGAGATATCCTGTCTGGTGTATACATAGAAGTCTTTGATAATAAATTCCTATTTAACACAATACGTGTAATAAGACAATACGTAAATAATTACGTGATCTTGATCGTGATCTTTGTGATATATCCTAAAAAGAACAATACAAGTTTATACTTGTATTGTTCTTTTTAGGATATACAAAAATATATAACATTTAGTTTAGTAGGAGTAGTACGTATGTTAATAGAGATATTGCTATCTCTATTGTTTTTTATATCTATCATTTTATATTTTGAAGAAGACAGTTATGAAACTTGTAATTAACTAGCTTAATGCCCGTGGCTTCACCCGGGTAGTACTATCAAGAACTACGCGGGTGAAGCCACGGGCATATATTACTAAAACGACGCACCTGCTGAAGTTACCCCTATTGCCTTATAATAAAATTATAATGTGATTTTATAAGCTATAGTAGCACGCTCTGTATTATTTATATTATTGTGGTAGTCAATTGTTTTTTTATGTTGTAACATGACTGCATTAAACTGGGTTATATTCAGTTTCGTTACGGTACATTTTCGAATGCATGTTATCCAAATATCCTCCGATCCATCAACTCATAATAATTATCAAGATATTCTGAATTCAAAATCTGTTCGAGTCACTTATAATAATACTATGAGCGGTTTCCCTAATAAAAATGACAGGCCTCCTGCTAATTGCATAATAATGAGGGTAACAATGATGGAATTTCCATTTTGAAGTGGACAGAGGTTTTAAGTAAGGCGGCGATGACACGCATGAATATTTATGAAGGATTATAAAGCACGAACGCGTTTTGCTTGACGTCTGTCATGGTTTTTTTTAATGGACACAGAGAAGGGTTAGCAAAGGCAAAGGTATTCGTTTTGAAATTAATTTCACGTGTTATTTTCTGTTTGTTTTGTTTTCCAGGCGTTGTTTCGTTTAGAGGTTTTGAGTCAGAGGTCGAATGTCAGTTGTTTAAATATTCGTTTATAGAGAAATGTTGATATAATATGTTTGAAATTTCTGCAGACACAACTATTTTGGGATTGCTTTTATAAATCTTTTGATTTAAATTTTTTTTTTAATTGCAGTTTAAAACACCACCACGATCTAAAGCAATCGGTTTGTCTAATTAGTTAATTTATAGTTAAAAAGATTTTATAGACATAGATGTAATATTAGCGTTAGTACTTGCTCAAAGAACTGACAACCGATGGGGAAGAAACGTTCGCACGTGGTGACCACAGACCGGAAGGCGCAGCGTAGGCAGGCCTCCCACTAGATAAGCCGTTGACCATTCAAAACCGCGGGAAGTCGTTGGATGCAAGGCAAGCAACTGCTTTAAATGGTGTTCTTTGAGAGAGGCATATGACAGTGGCATAAGAGAGGCCTATGTTCAGCAGTAATAGTCTTCAAGCTGTAGATGATGATGATAGTAATAAGCTGAACTGGCCGTAGGTGGGTCACATTTCTTGAAGAAACAATAATCGCTGGGTATATGAGTTTTGGAGTGGAGTTCAAGTTTCGGCAAATGCAGTATAGGCCTATACCTGTGGACAGGTAGAGTGATGCCTTGTGGCAAGTGGCTAGTAGAGACGGGACGCAGAGAGCTGATGAATACAGAGCTCAGTTGCGGGCTATTAAGAGAGGCCTATATAAGTCCAGCAGTGGAAAAGGATATGACGATGATGATGATTCTATTCCTATTTCAGATTTATTTTATAACTCGGACGCAATTTATATTCATTGTTGTTCTGGTTTGAGTATTTCAACACGAATATAGCAAAATTTCAAAAACGAATGGTGGTGCAGTGAGCGGAATGATCTAATGTAATTGTTAGCATGCTCTACCATGTCACGTTTTTTATTATAATGAAAAAAATAGTGTAAATAGTTTTTATTTGCCCCAGTTTCTTCTGAAAAATATATACTTCAGGATAATCATTATTTCCAAAAACGCTGCCGCTTAGAATCGAATCTTGATTTATTTCGAGATTCGATAGTATTTGTTGAATTTTTGACTCCTAAAAAATTGCGCTGTCTGATTGCACAAGCTTCTATAAACAAAAACAGCTAGACAGCTACCAACACACTACCAACAAAACAAAACACAACTTTTTTCCACCTTTTATTCGCGAACGTGATTTTGACAAGAGTTTTCAACTCGAGCGGTCCATTCCCAACTTTTTACTACAAAATTCAGAAACAATTTGTAACATAGTTTCCAAACAATTCGCGTAACGTCCGTGAAGCGGCGAGAACAGCAACTGGCCTAATAAAAGAGTTAAGTTTTAATTAACTTCCTATTTGAAAATGTCTTCCCTACGGACTTTTCCCGAACTTCCAACTTAGCAGAAAGGGTTACCCGTTTCAACAATAAAGAGAAAAACTCTCGAACTTTTATTCTAAACCTCATTTTGTTGGGTAGTTCTGCGTAATTACAATAAAGTTTAGCCAACGCTTCCTGAGGTAATAAAGGGTGTTTATTTAATCCTGGGGTAAATTGAAAGTTCGCTGGAGAGATTTGGAAAAGCGTCCGTAGGTACAATACCTAACCTATATTTTTTTCGTGAAAAAATCTACCATCCAGCTTAGATTTATTTATCTACTTTGCGATTAACTAAAGGTACAAAAATTTTCACACATGGGTAAGTAGGTATATCTAGGAGAATTTTAGTGCAAAAAAAGTATGTACTTCAAAGGTAATATTTGAAAGGATTTTTGTTAAAGTATTTTTGTTACCATTGCTGTGTTCTTTTATCACAAGGAGTAGGCTACCATTGTGTTGGCAAAACAAAAAAACATTTCATATAAATATACGTTAAATGCTGTTCGTTGGTAAGCTCATGGCTTGGGAAGGGATGACTGATTTAGCACGTTTATTTTAGAGTATTTGTAATAGTCCAAACTAGATTTTTATGAAAAGAAATTTAAGAAACCTTCTCACATTAAAAAAAAAAAAATTGGATAATGAACATTTTCAAATTTCGGAAAACATAGTAAGCATTTTTATTTATAAACTATTTATATACAAGGAATAAATCTGGGTAGGCCATCTTATTTATTATTATTATTAGTATTGGTTGATAGACGAGCAGCATGACTGCTGATGTGTCTAATTATCTTGGACGAAATATTTCGGCCAAGGTCTATATCCACAGTGTTGGATTCACTTCTAATGTTCATCTTTGTAGCAGAGATAGTTTATTCGTTAAGATATTTTTGTATGGACAAGCCAACGCCCGTCAGGTCAGCTAACCAGACCGTATGTCGGTATCCGTGCATGTTCGTTTCGATTTTAGCGCTTAATTTACAGAAACAATTTCCATAAAACTCAAATATTGCTTGAAATCTGATGAAAAATTGGACTGAAACCCTCGAAACATGCGAGCATGCAGCCGTTGTTAAAGTTAACAACTACAAACATACAAAATCTGCGCAGACTGGCGGTAATCCTACTAATATTATAAATGTGAAAGTTTGTGTGTGTGAATGTTTGTTACCTTATACCTCCGTAACTACTGAACCAGTTTCGATGAAAGTTGGAATGCAGATAGCTTTTACGCTGGATTGGCATATAGGAGGCTTTTTATCTGCGGGTAACACCGCGGGGCGCTAGTATCTAATAATGCCCCGTTTTCATTAGGCGATGTTTGTCCTACGGCCTTGTCGCGCGACACTACGTGACTTTCTGTCTGGCTACAGTCGCCCGACAATATTTGAGGACGCGTGTCACTTTGTGTTCAACTGGTAAGGTCGCAGGACAAATGAAAACGGGATACTACCTCCTCGGGCTCCGTCTCGGCCACAACTTGGGTATGTGGACGAGCAAAATGGCACTCGACATTGTCGCTGGGCAGTCGGACGTAAATGTTGCGTGACTATACTCGCGATATGTCTTTTGACTTTGTTCACTAGTGAATAAATATATAACAAGGAAATAATGTTAATCGAGCTAAAGAGACAACGCTTTATGAAGCCAACTATCTCCGTGTAAGTGAGGGAGACGGCGCTCTACCAAGTCGATTATTTGCTGTATAATAATTTGTATTTTAGTAAAACCCAGCCAAGTTTATTTGAAATTGCAGTAAGGCACTTGAATTTCGTTTAGCTGCACTCTTGGTAAGGAATTAACTTAGCTTTTTATTTTCTTAATTACCTTGAAGTAGAGAAATTAAGAGCATACGAGTTTAAATGCGGAAATTTATACAAAGCAGCTTAAAAAGCGTAGGTTTTTTCAAGTGTTTGGCTTTTTATACTTAGGGTGGGTTTTTTTATCCGTAGTTAAGGTAACCAATGGTTAAAAATGCTAACAAATTCTAACCAATAGTCAAAGTTTGTATAAATTTTTAACCATTGGTTACCTTAACTACTGATGAAAAAAACCGTCCTTAGTAAGTACAGCGTTTTACCAAATTGTAGATGTAGTTATGCACTTTTTAATACAAAATAACTTAAATATAACTCGTGAAGAGATAAGCTGACCTCTGTATATCCTCTGTAGATAAAAGTGTTTACTGTTATTTAGATATCGCATTACAATAATGCTTGATAAATAAACGAAATTATTAAAATGCATTTATGTATACATCATTATCATCATTATCATCAACAGCCTGAAAACGTCTACTGCTGAACATAGGCCTCCCCCAGAGAGCACCACTTTGAGCGGCTGCTCGCCTCCTGCATCCATCGGCTCTCACCAGATCGTCGGTCTACCTAGTGGGAGGCCAGCCTACGTTGCGTCATCCGGTTCGTGGTCGCCACTCGAGAACTTTTCTTCCCCATCGGTTGTCAGTTCTACAATGTATTCATAGTTACGACTAATTAAAAACACACACATTTTATACATTAAAATAATGAAACTGTAGGTGCTCCAATGGATCAGCCGACGCAATTTCAATTAATAAAATCGCAAGGAATTAATCACGAAAGCAATTAAAAATATTAATTTCGTAAATTAACTGTCTTCACTCGAATTGAAATATCCTGTATTTTAAGAGGATAATGTAAAATTAAATTGAATGTCATGTCCATTTCCGAATGAATTCATAAAGTATAGGGCAAATTTTCACAAGGTTCAGTGTATTTTCGCTGTTTTTGTGTTGAGTGGGGATTTTTAGTATCGGAAGCTGACTGGTGGCTGAAAATATTTTTTTGTTTGTTTGTATGACGGGGACGGGTGGGCAAACGGCCCACGACAGAGCGTGTGTAGCGAAGGTGACATATGGTAGAATTTGGCGTTGTTTTCGAGGGTGCTCTGTTCACTGGGCCGCAAGCGGCCTACTAGAGCGATTGTGTAGCAAAGGTGACTTGTTGTAGAAATTGGCGTTAACTTTATTGTAAAAGTGATCTGTAATGTGTGTTAAAAGCCATGTTTCTTTTTTTTTCAGACGAGAGTGGCTCAGCAACCCTTGTGACATTCAACACGACGCACCCTGATTCGAATCCTACTCGACTACGAAACAAAATTTAACCGTGTTTCTTAATTAATACTTAAATCTTTTCAATGAATTTCAAAAATTGATTAAAAATCATGTCGTCCTACTGTTTAAATATAAGTACCATTGCAGCTTGGAAAACAATAAATAAATATAAACATATTACGTAGTATAATTATATAATTAAATACGATCATCAAAAACATTAAAAGTACTCTTTTTAGATGGAAATTATTACCTATACTTATAAAACCGGTAATGTTGTAGATTCTTTGCAAAAGATTCTCTCAGTATTTTCATAGTAAAGTGACATAACGTAATTATAGAATAGACAGCCTTATTAAAACAGATACGTATAGTACCTACTAAAGAATAAATTATGTACTAAAAAGCTTACCCCCAAACAACATCACAAACAAACTCACAAACGTTAATCCTTGTCCTAACATTTTCAGCGTTATCACAATACCACAATAATTCTCAACACAAACCACTCAAGTATTTAAACAGCAGTTCAAAAAGTTTTATTATTTTTTGACACAAGATAATAAAACATTTTTTAAAAACAGACGCATGCGAATTCTAAAATCCGGCGCCAAAATTGCAAAGCGCGGCACGACCTTCCTCTCCTGAGGCTTCGACGGAACTGAAAAGAGCTCCACCTGACTCCGCGTCGTCAGATTTCAGCTGCCGCGCACTACACAGTATACAGTACACATGCTAGGCAGATCTGACTAAATATTTTCTATTCTACATGCTCTAAAGATGTGGTTATAGTGACTGTGATTAGTCTGTGTTTGTATCAAAAGTTTTTATCCTAACGATTCATTTAAGTATTATATAAGACGACTGTCTGTTTTTTACAACGTTCACTTTCGGTCATAGCTCTGTAAAATATTACTTTATTTTACTTTATTTTTACTCCCCATCAAAATGCTTTCAACATGTCTCTTTTTATGAGAGATACATATAAAAACCAATTGCCTTTTGTCGGGAGTTTTAAAGCAATCCGAAGTTATATAAACGTTATCGAATTTTCTTTGTCACATTCTTGTCAATAACCTTTTTACATGTGTATTTGATTTATTTTACCTAATATATAAGCATGGAAAAATAAGGAAGTTTATTTACTTTCATATTTATAGGAAAGAGAAATCGTATCAAAACAAGAGTTATTCTGGTCGGTAAATATTTGATACTAAACAAGCCTTGAACTATTCACATTAATTAGGCAGATCTTTGATTGGGA
Organism: Ennomos quercinarius; assembly: GCA_910589525.2. NCBI lineage: Eukaryota > Metazoa > Arthropoda > Insecta > Lepidoptera > Geometridae > Ennomos > Ennomos quercinarius. The sequence continues at coordinate 2,694,847 of OU342496.1, forward strand.
TATCATGCCACAAGTAATATACAGTCTAATTAACGAAACTGATACTGTATCATAAATAATGATGTAGTATCAAAACAATAACAATTATTATAATATAACATGATATTCCTATATTCAGCGGTGTTTACCGGATTCTTCTACAAGTAATTAATGGACTAATTAATAATTTGATCGGCCTGATAGCTAAGTTGATTGTTGACCGTTATAAACTTTCACGGTTGTTCACTACGTTTATAATATTACTTACGGGATCTTTACCGTGATTTGAATCATTTCGTAGTTCCTGGTATTTCGGCACAGTTACATGTACCATGTTCACGGGTAGACTTTGTAATTATTAGCTTAAATTAAGGCGCTTCTCACCTTGTATATATACAAAACTATTTGAAAAACACCCATATATGAAAAGTACCTCATATATTATAATACCTACTTAAGAAGTAGGTATTATACCTAGAGTTAAGTTACATAAGTTAGTGTTTAATTCATATGTTACTGTCTGCTTTAAATCGATATCGCAACACTCTTGTTAGAGTTCATTGATTTAGATTACTTTATTTTAAGTAGTATAAGTCTGTGTAATGCAATTGGTTAAATAAATAAATAAATAGACTGAAGATGCGGGTGGAACTCAGAAATAAGATTTGTAAAATTCTTTAATTTATTTAGAATTTTCATTTCAGAATATAGAAATTGCATCAAAATCGGTTCATTAAAATAAAAATTGATATCTAAGTACATCATAAAGTTAAAAAAATGTTAAAGTTTATCAGAGCGCTTGGTTGATGCGACGCGTAACCAAATGCTGGCACTTCTTCTGGCATGAAGCACGGTAGCGCTCAGTTGTAAATTGCAATTCAACGAGGCAATGCTGCCAGCATGTTGGGTACGCTACCTCCCGGTAGTGGGCTGGAGCATTTGGACTGTCTATAGGCCATCGCGGCTAGTATACAGTCCAAATGTTCTTTGTAGTAGATAGTGTAGCTAGTTTATTAATTTTTATTATTGTAGTTAGTTTAAAGTGCTTTAACATCTTTTTTAACGATATTATTTATTCCATATAAAGTTCCTCCAGGGCGACCCCATATAGATTCGGTAAGGATATATAATGATGAAATAAGTACGAGACAGAAATCTAAAATTCTAAAAAATGTCAGCGCATCGCGATTTATTTATTATTTTGAGATTACTAGAAAATATAATACGAAAAGCATATATAGGCAGATCTGAAAACACGCGGAATTACACTATTTTCTAAAGAAATTTGTATTTAAGATGAACTTCCACGAAGTCACGCCTGATTCGATTGAATTCTATGTGGGTATACGTGTCTATACCAGACATGTTGAGCACGTTACATATCAACCTAAAACAAAAAGCTTTTAAATCCATCAGAGAAAAACCATTTATCGGAATACCGAGACCTACGTCAAAATACCTACAGACAGGTAAATGGGTAGTGGAATAACATAATTCGATAGCAACTGAATGTTTTTACATAATGGCATGAAATAACGGATGCTTTACCAATGACTCCTACTGAAAGCTTAATAGTCTGGGTGCCACATGAAGTTTTTTCTCACGTCTGCGTTCAGTAGGTTTTGGCATAGAGTTAGCGGCCGGTTCAATTTAAACAAACATACTACATCTTTTCTAGGAAGCATTTTTCATGTGGTATTGTTTTTCGAAAAGACTGAGACTTGTAGCATTAAAAAACCCATAATCCTGAATTTGCAGCTTGTAGAAGAACCCTCTCTTAACCTAATTATAATAAATTAATAATAAAATCACCGGATTACCGAATATTCTAAACTAACCTTACGTTATAAAGTTATCAAATTTTGTTGACTATTTTGGACTACCTATTTTAATGTTTATGGCCTTGTGAATCGTCTCCTACAAATGGTAGAACCGTACGTTGTGATAATGTAGTAATCCAAATCCTTTTAAAGTAATGAGACAATACCTAACTAACACCTAACCTATTCAATAATATTAAATTAATTTAAAATATCCATCTTCCTACAAATAATTGTTATTTAATCCCCTGATCAACACTATTCCTATACTCTGAATAACCGAACTGAAATTTCCACATAAAATCATATTATGCACCAATCAATATATTTCCTACTATATTTTCGAAAGGTTCCAATTGTAGGAATGAATAATTTTTTCCTGCAAAAGTTGAACATTATAGTTCCTAGTCTTAGACAAAACTGAAAGTAAATTAAAGCTTCATGACGAACGTATGTTGAAATTAACAAGACAAGAAAGTGAAACATAGGTAAAACGTAAGTAAGTATATTGCTAACTGAGTTTGAGTTTGTTATATAGCAAAGTCATAGTAAACTCTATTTGTTTATCATAACTCTGGCATAGGAGCCCCACCACCGCTCCAATGCTGTGGGTCTCGACTACCTGACTGGTTAACCCTCCACTATTTAGTGCTTGAAATTTCCCACACGGAGGTACCGTGTGTGAAATTCCCCCACACTAAGAGAAATTTGATTTTACTAAATTTTGTTCTATTTATCCCAAGTCAGTACGTCAGGTACCCCATCTACCTATTCTTATCTACTTATCTAGTTTGGACTCCAAAAGGTGCAAGGGACAAGAGGACATTATTTTTTTCCAAATCCTAACAAAATAGACATCACCTTAGTTAATTGTGAGTCTATCTAATACGTACTACATTCGGTATATGACAGACTCTAAAAATAGCTCAACTTTCAAATCTCCTAGTTTTCGTTTAAAGATTATCAATATTATCGTATATTCTATATCAACAGCATGCAGTGAACTAAACAATAGTATTAATTTTAACTGTAAATATTTATTTGAATTCAATGATCTGTTAGTGATATTCAGGTTGTCTCTATTTTCCAGAACTTGTATTGAAAAGTAATCTAAAAACCGTTTATATAATTTAGGTATTATATTTCATAAATATGAAATATTATAATAATATGCTTTTTTGCCAGTAATATAATAGATTATTAATGCTGTTTCCTAACAACAAGATATTCTCATTCGAATCTTTAAATTAGCTACCCCTATCCGTTTGGTAAGGAGATCACTAACAGGTACTGCTGTGCTTGACCCAAGACACGAAGGACAATTTCTTATCAATAGTACTTTAAATGTTTTTATAGAATAAAAGGTAAAACTCTTATTGAAAAATCAATCAAACAAACCCAACTCTGAATTCCACTAAATTGATCTATAAACAAACACGAACAACCCTAAACTATGAATAAATTCCCGGTAGTTATTTAACTATTGTACAAGCATTACCTATTTCGTACTAGAGTGAAACTCAATTTCGATTATATTTAAGTTACTCGCGAATGATTCCAAACAGAGAATAAATTCTCAATAGTTATCTAAGTAAAAGGAATAAATTCCCAGTCGCTACTAATTCCCGGTAGTTTCCTAACTATCGTTATGTATTTCGATCCTAGAGCAAAACTCAATTACGATTTTATTTAAGTTACTTGCGAATGATTCCAAACAGAGAATACATTCCCAATAGTTATGTAAGTATAAAGAATAAATTCCCAGTCGTTACTAATTCCCGGTAGTTACTTAACTATCGTTCAAGCATTACCTATTTTGCAACTAGAATACAAACCGTTCGTTTCCTTGCAGGAATATGATCCTTCCAACTCTCCTAAGTAAAATTTCGCCTAGAATCCGCTAAGAAAATACCTATCTATTTATGCTGAATTTGTACATCAGAATTAAGCACAGAATAATATTTTCTCACTAGTGTCATAACTTGTTCATGCGAACTTTGTATCAGCGTTTACTATCACCGCGTAGGAATATAACCTTCCCATATCCTCCGTAGAACAACGCAAAACCAGCTAAAGAAATACCTTCCTATACCACAGAATATATAAATAGTACAACGTACTTTTACCACAAAATAGATTTATAAATTTATGTATTGTTCTCTGTACATTAAAACCTTCTGTGATCACCCAGCTTTCCGTCAAAAGCAAGGTCCACGACAAACTAGCCCTACAATAAACACCCACAGCTTCAACCTTCGAGAAAACTTGAATTATATTTTTATAATTTTGATAATTTAAATCCTTTAATTGGCGATTTGATTCTGCATCCAAAAAATCTGCCAAAAGTTATAACTTGAACTTACCAGAATCAAAATGTGCTGACGCATAATCTGCCCATCTACAGCGCAGAAGAGGAGTAAGCTTTCCTAAAGTAGCATTCTGGGCAGCTCCTGGGCGGCACCGTGTAAAGCGGCGCTGAGCCTGGCCAGGTTTTCTTCCGGGGTAAAGCCTGCCTCCGATCGTAAAAAGGCCTTCTTGAAGGAAAGCTAGCCAGAGACGTGACCATCAAAGAAAAGGAAGGACACCGACCTGCCATCTGCTCCCCAGGTCCGCGATGAATTTTCGCCAGCTTAATAAAGAGTATTGTGTCTCTACATTGTTTACTTTATTTGTGTTATCATAATAACAATTAGGCGTAGGATTAATGTTGTGTGTGCCTAATCTGAATGAGTGTGCAGTGTTTCCTTGTGTGACGGGCTGTAGGCAGGGTTGTATGCAATAGTCACCGCCCGGCGACGAACATGCGCGACCCGGTGAAACGGCACCATGCTGGAGTGGGAGCTCCGCGACAGCTGCTGCAAGCTCCATCGAGGTTTCGTCCGTCGTTATTAATTCTGAAATCGAAAGTGCGATTATTATTTTGTTCTCCAAGATTGTTACCACAATCTACTAACCACTTTCGCGTCATAGAGTTCCTTTCGGACGCTGCGGTATCAATAGCAGCCAGCTCCACTTGCAGTTCTAGGTCAGCGGCCCTCTTCTCCGCTTGAAGAGCTAGGTCAGCGGTCTTCTTTTCTTGCTCTGCGACCTGACGAGCATGCCTAGCCACAGCTGCAAGCTTTTGGGCCTTAGCGGACGCTTGTGATGAAGCAACCGAGTGCGTTTTTAATATAGGCGTTGGCGTTGGTGATGAGACGGGTAAAGGTAATAGCATAGTGTCCTGCAAGAGAGCCTCGTCGTTTTGATTAGCAGGCGTGTCGCCTGACGACGTTGCTGGTAGTATAGAAGCGCTTACCTCAATCCGTTTTGTTTTCCGCGTGATGGACCTGAGAGTTGGCATCGTGAACGCCGAAAGCTGCCACCAATGTTGAGGATGAGCAGGATCAGTAAATTAGCACCAAAAAAGGCCAAAATATCGAAAAAGCGCACATCAAATCTTGCAAGCTTACTCGAATCCGCGTGAATTATTCCTGACAGATAACCAAAATCCTATTATCTATCAAAAACACTTTAAAAATAGAAAAGGTAAAAAAGTATAACTAAATATAAAGAAGGTTTGATTTCTTTTACTGTTACCTTATTTTACCATGGATAACCACTTTTACACCTATCTCTACATTTTCTCTATCAGTTAATGCGATGCCAACGACTATTTCCTTTATTTTTGGACTATTCTTTGTGCATAAAGTGCTTCAATGAAATTATTTCAGTATTTTTATAATTTAGGTAAAATTTATAATATTTGTGACGTCACGAGACAGCCTGGATCGTTACAATCGCCCCTAAAATATTTGCGCAGGCGTTTTAAATTTAAAGCCGAAGTAAAATTTTATTCTTTAAAATACATTCACAAATATTAGCAAAACTATAATAAAAATAATTTAAGTAATAATTATAACTCTACCACCCCACTTAAGCAATTATAATTTGTTAACGTTTGGCTCCAAACTTAAAATGTGTTTATAGTTCTGTAGTGTTCCTAACCGTTAAATTTAATTTAAGAGAGCACCTAAAAATAATCAACCTGATAGCAAGTAATTTGCGAAACAAAAATACACTAGTATTTTCAATTGTTTAATATGCAGTATACTGCGTATTAATTTGTTATTCATTTGAAAAATATTAAATATTACTAATATTGAGTAATTTATTTTCGAAAGTTTAATGTTGTCAATGATAATATTTTTATTTTTAATATAAGTACTATTGAATCCTTTCTTGAAAACAAACCGTAATTACTATTCTATTTTAAGCGCCCTCTTAAGCCGTAACAACAGTGAATTACTTTATGAGTCAATATCCAAAATTTCATCGCATCAATCATACCCAAAAATCACTTATCCCAAGGCTAACCTAGCCACCAAAAGAAACCAGGTTGTGAGGCTGGTCAGTCCTAATAACTTTAAGTAGAAGGTACCCCTAAGAACCATGTTTTCGTTCCGAGCTGCCCCCCACAAAACCCTTCGATAACCAGGTCAACTTTAATAGTTCAAAGTATAGATTTGTCTATGACTTCAGCAATATTTCGCATATATTTCCCACTCCGTAATTCGCTATTATTTCGGATGTAGAGTGTAGCAGATCGGATGTTCCTACCTTGTAGAGTACGGGGTTGTTATAACAGTTTTGTTTAAACTTAGGCTTTCTCTTTTAACCTAGCACCTAGCCTTAAATTATATCAACCCATTTGTTGAGTCGTGTAAATCCAAAGCCACCCGTCAACAAATCCCTTAAACCGTAGATCTTGCTAAGCCACTAAGATCCTCCTGCACTGTTAATACCTCTGACCATGTCCATACAAACACACTTGTTTACATAAAAATGACCTCTTTTTTAAATTAATTATCCAAAATCAAATCCCTTTCTTAAGCAAAAACAACAACATAACAATTCATTAATCCACATTTGACCCCAGTCAACTAACTTATTCGCTATCTTAACGGCTAGCAATTCCCAATAGATTTAAGACTTCTTTGAAGTTATTGCTTAATACGTATCATGATATTAAAATAAAATCTTTAATTTTATTTCAATTTCATTTCTACAACATAAGTAATTATACGATTTAATAAATTTCATTTAAAATTTCATTTAATGTCAATGCTGAAACGTTTTATTTATTATAGATAGGTTACAATAACAATAATTAATAAATATTAATTGTCGCGAACTGAACTAACCTCTACTAAAAATAATTTATTTTGTTACGTTTTAAATATAATATCGTTATTAAAGTATGAATTTTAAAACGCAATATTTTATTTGAAAATTTAATCAATAAGAATATTCATGGTCAACAATCCCGAACTTGAACTCGAATTACGCGCAAAACTACCAAACAAGCTAACCGAATTAGTTTTTAAATACCTTTATTTTGAAATTTTAATAATTTATTTTAAATATTTTTATGTTGTTTAGATTATTGTGTATCGTACAATAGCCATTGAATCGGAACTTAATCTATCCACCGTATCAACTACCACTAACAAAATTATTAAATATTTTGGACTGTAAAACGCCCCCTATAGTTTTATAATCTTAGCCAACTTCGAACTTTTCCTAGTTCCAAACCCAGAAAAGAAATCTAAATTATTTACTCTAATATTTTCGAATTATGAATAGAAATTGACTCTGTCGTTTTTCCTAAATTAAGTGAAGATAAATTTCCCACGTACTTCCTAAATGAAAGCTCGACCATATTATGTGCATCAAGGAATTATAAAATTAATCAGACAGATGTATACGTACATATCTGATTAATAAACTACAACTCCTTTCCAACCTACTACAACAAATTTCCATGATCGTAATGAAACATTCTAATGTTGAATTTATTCAAATTCCGTTGAGTTTATTGCAACGCGGCCTATTTTATATTTGTACCCATTTAATGTCAATCCTAATATTCGTAAATGAAATAACCCAATGTTTGCATAAATAGTGCGAATCCCGTTTATCTATTCATCATCTTCATCATCTAATTAATCCATCTTCTGCGATAATCTAACGATGATATCCTGAACATTATAGCGCCGAGAAATTGTAAATAACTAATAAAGTAACGATTAAAACTCTCAAAAAATTGAGTCTTTCTTTTAGCTATGAGATAAATTATAACTAATTTCCATTTAATTTATTGAAATCTAAAACCGCCCCTACATATTGTCTCAAAACCTTTCCTCTTCCACGGACAGTAAATTGTGCGATAGTAAATAAATACCATCGCTACTTAAAATAATATCAATCCAAAACAATCAACATCCTCATTCTAATCGAAAACTATCACTAATGTAAATCTCTAAAATAACTCAACCTGATAACGAAAGAAACGCACGTAAAACCTAGTTTACTAAAATCCCTGGTCATTTGAGGTCGTGGTCTATTGAAATTATGGGCAATTAAGATACTGGTCAAATGAGATCCTGGTCATTGAGATCCTAGTCAAATGTCAATCCTGGTCACGTAAAATTCTGGTCATTTGAGATTCTGGTCAATTGAGATCCTGGTCACGGCACCAAATTGTAGAAGAACCCTCTCTTAACCTAATTATAATAAATTAATAATAAAATCACCGGATTACCGAATATTCTAAACTAACCTTACGTTATAAAGTTATCAAATTTTGTTGACTATTTTGGACTACCTATTTTAATGTTTATGGCCTTGTGAATCGTCTCCTACAAATGGTAGAACCGTACGTTGTGATAATGTAGTAATCCAAATCCTTTTAAAGTAATGAGACAATACCTAACTAACACCTAACCTATTCAATAATATTAAATTAATTTAAAATATCCATCTTCCTACAAATAATTGTTATTTAATCCCCTGATCAACACTATTCCTATACTCTGAATAACCGAACTGAAATTTCCACATAAAATCATATTATGCACCAATCAATATATTTCCTACTATATTTTCGAAAGGTTCCAATTGTAGGAATGAATAATTTTTTCCTGCAAAAGTTGAACATTATAGTTCCTAGTCTTAGACAAAACTGAAAGTAAATTAAAGCTTCATGACGAACGTATGTTGAAATTAACAAGACAAGAAAGTGAAACATAGGTAAAACGTAAGTAAGTATATTGCTAACTGAGTTTGAGTTTGTTATATAGCAAAGTCATAGTAAACTCTATTTGTTTATCATAACTCTGGCATAGGAGCCCCACCACCGCTCCAATGCTGTGGGTCTCGACTACCTGACTGGTTAACCCTCCACTATTTAGTGCTTGAAATTTCCCACACGGAGGTACCGTGTGTGAAATTCCCCCACACTAAGAGAAATTTGATTTTACTAAATTTTGTTCTATTTATCCCAAGTCAGTACGTCAGGTACCCCATCTACCTATTCTTATCTACTTATCTAGTTTGGACTCCAAAAGGTGCAAGGGACAAGAGGACATTATTTTTTTCCAAATCCTAACAAAATAGACATCACCTTAGTTAATTGTGAGTCTATCTAATACGTACTACATTCGGTATATGACAGACTCTAAAAATAGCTCAACTTTCAAATCTCCTAGTTTTCGTTTAAAGATTATCAATATTATCGTATATTCTATATCAACAGCATGCAGTGAACTAAACAATAGTATTAATTTTAACTGTAAATATTTATTTGAATTCAATGATCTGTTAGTGATATTCAGGTTGTCTCTATTTTCCAGAACTTGTATTGAAAAGTAATCTAAAAACCGTTTATATAATTTAGGTATTATATTTCATAAATATGAAATATTATAATAATATGCTTTTTTGCCAGTAATATAATAGATTATTAATGCTGTTTCCTAACAACAAGATATTCTCATTCGAATCTTTAAATTAGCTACCCCTATCCGTTTGGTAAGGAGATCACTAACAGGTACTGCTGTGCTTGACCCAAGACACGAAGGACAATTTCTTATCAATAGTACTTTAAATGTTTTTATAGAATAAAAGGTAAAACTCTTATTGAAAAATCAATCAAACAAACCCAACTCTGAATTCCACTAAATTGATCTATAAACAAACACGAACAACCCTAAACTATGAATAAATTCCCGGTAGTTATTTAACTATTGTACAAGCATTACCTATTTCGTACTAGAGTGAAACTCAATTTCGATTATATTTAAGTTACTCGCGAATGATTCCAAACAGAGAATAAATTCTCAATAGTTATCTAAGTAAAAGGAATAAATTCCCAGTCGCTACTAATTCCCGGTAGTTTCCTAACTATCGTTATGTATTTCGATCCTAGAGCAAAACTCAATTACGATTTTATTTAAGTTACTTGCGAATGATTCCAAACAGAGAATACATTCCCAATAGTTATGTAAGTATAAAGAATAAATTCCCAGTCGTTACTAATTCCCGGTAGTTACTTAACTATCGTTCAAGCATTACCTATTTTGCAACTAGAATACAAACCGTTCGTTTCCTTGCAGGAATATGATCCTTCCAACTCTCCTAAGTAAAATTTCGCCTAGAATCCGCTAAGAAAATACCTATCTATTTATGCTGAATTTGTACATCAGAATTAAGCACAGAATAATATTTTCTCACTAGTGTCATAACTTGTTCATGCGAACTTTGTATCAGCGTTTACTATCACCGCGTAGGAATATAACCTTCCCATATCCTCCGTAGAACAACGCAAAACCAGCTAAAGAAATACCTTCCTATACCACAGAATATATAAATAGTACAACGTACTTTTACCACAAAATAGATTTATAAATTTATGTATTGTTCTCTGTACATTAAAACCTTCTGTGATCACCCAGCTTTCCGTCAAAAGCAAGGTCCACGACAAACTAGCCCTACAATAAACACCCACAGCTTCAACCTTCGAGAAAACTTGAATTATATTTTTATAATTTTGATAATTTAAATCCTTTAATTGGCGATTTGATTCTGCATCCAAAAAATCTGCCAAAAGTTATAACTTGAACTTACCAGAATCAAAATGTGCTGACGCATAATCTGCCCATCTACAGCGCAGAAGAGGAGTAAGCTTTCCTAAAGTAGCATTCTGGGCAGCTCCTGGGCGGCACCGTGTAAAGCGGCGCTGAGCCTGGCCAGGTTTTCTTCCGGGGTAAAGCCTGCCTCCGATCGTAAAAAGGCCTTCTTGAAGGAAAGCTAGCCAGAGACGTGACCATCAAAGAAAAGGAAGGACACCGACCTGCCATCTGCTCCCCAGGTCCGCGATGAATTTTCGCCAGCTTAATAAAGAGTATTGTGTCTCTACATTGTTTACTTTATTTGTGTTATCATAATAACAATTAGGCGTAGGATTAATGTTGTGTGTGCCTAATCTGAATGAGTGTGCAGTGTTTCCTTGTGTGACGGGCTGTAGGCAGGGTTGTATGCAATAGTCACCGCCCGGCGACGAACATGCGCGACCCGGTGAAACGGCACCATGCTGGAGTGGGAGCTCCGCGACAGCTGCTGCAAGCTCCATCGAGGTTTCGTCCGTCGTTATTAATTCTGAAATCGAAAGTGCGATTATTATTTTGTTCTCCAAGATTGTTACCACAATCTACTAACCACTTTCGCGTCATAGAGTTCCTTTCGGACGCTGCGGTATCAATAGCAGCCAGCTCCACTTGCAGTTCTAGGTCAGCGGCCCTCTTCTCCGCTTGAAGAGCTAGGTCAGCGGTCTTCTTTTCTTGCTCTGCGACCTGACGAGCATGCCTAGCCACAGCTGCAAGCTTTTGGGCCTTAGCGGACGCTTGTGATGAAGCAACCGAGTGCGTTTTTAATATAGGCGTTGGCGTTGGTGATGAGACGGGTAAAGGTAATAGCATAGTGTCCTGCAAGAGAGCCTCGTCGTTTTGATTAGCAGGCGTGTCGCCTGACGACGTTGCTGGTAGTATAGAAGCGCTTACCTCAATCCGTTTTGTTTTCCGCGTGATGGACCTGAGAGTTGGCATCGTGAACGCCGAAAGCTGCCACCAATGTTGAGGATGAGCAGGATCAGTAAATTAGCACCAAAAAAGGCCAAAATATCGAAAAAGCGCACATCAAATCTTGCAAGCTTACTCGAATCCGCGTGAATTATTCCTGACAGATAACCAAAATCCTATTATCTATCAAAAACACTTTAAAAATAGAAAAGGTAAAAAAGTATAACTAAATATAAAGAAGGTTTGATTTCTTTTACTGTTACCTTATTTTACCATGGATAACCACTTTTACACCTATCTCTACATTTTCTCTATCAGTTAATGCGATGCCAACGACTATTTCCTTTATTTTTGGACTATTCTTTGTGCATAAAGTGCTTCAATGAAATTATTTCAGTATTTTTATAATTTAGGTAAAATTTATAATATTTGTGACGTCACGAGACAGCCTGGATCGTTACAAGCTCCTAAGAGTCTCAAAATATCTTTAAAAGGGGAAATCTAAAAAGATTTTGAAAGTAATCCGTAAAAGTGTCCTCTACTTATCATCAATCATCATCAACAGCCCGAAGACATCCACTGCTGAACATAGGCCTCCCCCACAGAGCAACACTTTGAGCGGCTGCTTGTCTCCTGCATCCATCGGCTCGCCGCGGTTTTCACCAGATCGTCGGTCCACCGAGTGGGGGCCAGCCTACGCTGCGTATTTCGTTTCGTGGTCGCCACTCGAGAACCTTTCTTCCCCATCGGTATGAGGTATCATCAATACCTCATTGAAAACTCGATCAAAAGAAAGCAGATAATAACTTATTATTTGCGATGCATGACATTTTTAGTAGAAACAATGCGGTATTTTTTTACATATTAAAAAAATGCGCACAATAAAAGCAAAAAGGCATTCGTTGAACGTACAAACACCTTTATAAAGTTACCTAAATAAATGGTCAATTGGAATTTCATAAAACAAAATTACTAAACTATTTCAATAAATAGGCCTAATTTTATGTAGATCTAATACCAGATACTTACTCAATTTGTTTTAATATATCCAGAAACAGAGAAAACATAATATGCACAGTGTGCAATTGCATAGTCAAATGTAGACTAAATCATTATTCAATTGTCTCGTGAGAATTTTTTGCAATGATCACCAAGACTATTACTGAAAGGGTCGAACCTTTCCAATTGTTTTTTATTCCATTGAATAACACATCAACCTGCCGTATTAAAAAGGGTAAAATTAAATTGAAGAGTTGCCTTGTACGAGACCATTGGAACGGTTCTTTATGATATTAGAATCGGTAATGGGGATTATCTGATATTGCGGATCGGAATCACGAGGTGCTGGAATTTACTCCGGAATGATATCACCGTTTTGTGGAAACTGTTGACTGTTTTAATTTTAAGTACGGCACCCAGTTCAGGTCACGTCACTCGTAGAACGGACAACCGATGGGGTAGAAAGGTTATCGAGTGGTGACCTGGCGACCGAACCAGGTGACGCTGCAACGTAAGCTGGCACCCTACTAGTTGGACCGACGATTTGGTCAAAACCGCAGAGAGAGGATGGATGCTGGAGGCAAACAGCCGTTCAAAGTGGCACTCTGCGGGGAGATCTATATTATGTTCAGCAGTGGACGTCTTCAGGCTGTTGATGATGATGATGGTACTAATCTTTATTGCTAGCCGTGATCGTTCCACGGCTAGCCAAAGGCCTCCCTTCCCTCCTTAAAATATTCGCATAAGATGTGATCATCATAATATATTTTGTTTTAGTTAGCTCAAATCAAATAATCATTTTTTTAAATCTTTTATTTACATAAAAAGGTTTACACATCTTAATGAGCCCATAAACTCCCGAACTAGAGTACACTGTATATCAGGAGCCAAAACTTTGCCCACCTTTTGACTCTTAATTACGTCATAATAATTAATACATTAGTTTTTTTTTTGCTACATTTGAAGAACGATATTGTTGGCATCTCGAAAGGTAATTGGATTTATTGGATTGGTCCTTTTTTTATAAATGAATGACGTGACGAGCTAGACGTTCACTGATGTTAAGTGACACGGCTGCCCACAACAGTTGCAGTTCCTTATAATGCAAAACGTGCATTTAACGTGAAATTTTGAGTGATACAATTTATTATAGGTATAGGTATCCAGTGACGATTTGCATAGCTCAAGCCGCTCAGAAAATATATCCGCCCTAAGTGACGAGTGCGGCAGTATGGTCAAAACTTGTAAAGTAGATGATTTTGGGTCGAGAGCTTTTACGAGAGTAATTTAGAAAAGTCTGGATGCAAATTTACAACTTTACGGCAACATCGACCCACTTTACGGGTAGTATATAAAAATGGTTTCTAAATTAAATACGTATACACATAACATTTTCGTTATTACTTAGGTACTGTAACAAGAGTCTACCTACTCCCTAATCTTTCCTCATTATATTTGTTTAAATTCAAACGCGGTTAAATCTAACTCTATCTAATTGAGTAATCTCTGAATGAATTCTCATATTTCTCTACATTTGTGGCCAAGTGTGTTCGTCTAGGTTTTTATATCTTAGGACCCAATTACGTTGTGTATAATTTACGTTGCGTTTTATAAGGTAAAAGGTAAAATTTAAAGAATTATTGAATAGTCATATATTTATAAGACGTATAAGTCACTCGTGTAATAATATCGTAACTACAACAAGTAAACATGATATTAAAATAATAAGATCACATCTACATAACAATTTGCACAGCTCACAATAAAAGTGGAAGTTTCAAAGTAAACACATCGATATAAAGGCAGTAAGAAGTTCAGTTGAAAGTAAAACATGCAACTTAGCTGAAATTCCAGGGGCCGGCCCCTCTGCCCCTCTGCCGTCTGCTTCTCTGCCTCAGCTGGTCTCTGGTCCAGGTCGGGAATTTTCTTCTCTCTTCGTGGCCGCAACGCACAAACACTTCACATTTTCACTTTAGTTAATATCACATAAAATATACGTAAATATATAAATAATATATTAAAAGACAATAAAATATTCGACTTATTTCATGGGTGAACTCCACGGAAATCTGCACGCTTAGATGTACCGCTAGCGACAGCAAGCTAAAAAGAATAGAGACGGGAAATGGAGGTTAGGCTTTGTAAGGCCTTTAAATAGGATTCTTAACCGAAAGGATTAAAGCAAGGCTCCCTTCCAACCTAGCACCTTGCACCATTTAATATAGCCAACAAAGCCGTCGGGGTTCAACCTAACATACACCACGAAAGACACTAACTTGCAAACCTTCATCTTTTCCCGATCTTGATCCATACATCCCACATTTTAGACACATACATCTCGCTATCATTCAGTTATTTTGTTTAGGACCAGATGGGTCTTATAATTTTGTTTAGTGTCGAAATTTCCTACTCTACTTTATGACCAATAAATTCTGATAAGATTCGCAAATTTCCCTACTGGAATAGATCGGTCCTTGTGTGATGACATGTGTACCTACTGCTTGATCGAATGTCACACCACGATATAAACCCCTCGGTACCGAGTTTATCGACAGAGTGGTTCAACTGGCCTAATCCCTACCGATCTAGCGACCTATGTTGCCCGTCCGTCAAAGTCTAATCCTGACCTGACATTCTGTGTAATCATCCCCGGTTCCCTTTGGCACGCGACTTTCCCTGCTGAGTGAAAGAGTAGTCCAATATGCCTAATCCCATAGATCTAGCGGTCATATTGCTCGTCCTTCATGAGTAATTAGTGTATATGTGTGTAACGACTTTGTAAAATTTGCATAGGAGGAAAATACTTTATCAATATCCTTTTTATATAAATTTCAGTAAATCGATTAAGATCTGTTGATACCGAAAACTCGTGTACTCAACTCCTGGAGGCAGTCGTAATACATACTGAAGTGTAGAACAGATGTTTCTTAGATATCATCTGTGTGTATATTCTCGTACAGGTAAACGTATAGTTTTGTAATTATAATGATTTTCCACGATAAATGTAGGCGTGATCGCACAATTTGATCGAAGTATTAATACTGGTTCCAGTTGTCGAACAAGTCCTCAGCATATAAATGGCTACAATTATTTTATTCAAACATGTATTTAGAAAAAGGGGAGACACCTACAACTAGGGCAATAAGTTTTTATGATGTACAATGTTATCTCTTCCACAATAAGTACACACGCATATCACACTTTCCTACGAACTCCCTACAAAGTTAAAATGTGTAATAAAACTACCCCCAACTGACCCGTATAAAACGAAGAAAAACGCCGCTACCCTGAAAATTAATGTGAAGAAATCTACCCCTATTAAGTATTTACCTAACATAATATTAAAGGAACACAACAACGGAGTCTAATGGTGCGCGACGTTTACAGGTGCACAGCTTAGGTACCTGAAAACTTAAAATTATAACCAACATTGTATAAGTAAATATAAAATAAATATTGCACAGATAATTATTACACTGGCGTTACATTTAATTTTATTGACACTGACTAGTACACGATTACGAGATAGCACTCAATTTAAATATTGACTGACCACTTTGTCTCTTTAAATCTAGTACTTAATTCGTACTTTGGAAATTTAAGCTCGCGTTAATAGAGTCAAAGATATTCGTCTTCTCGATTTGACTCGTAGATCCCGACTGCCCTATCATTTTTCGTTTCAGCTTCAAATCATGTAGCGTTCCCACCTGGCTCCTGCGCACAGTGCCCAGCCTTTGTTCTTCCAGTTTGATACGTGTAAAAAGTGTCCCTGTCTACCCTTCATCCTAGCCAATCGTTCTTTCCCTTTTACTCTAGAGAATTCGAGCCTGTTTATATTAAGTTATGATTTCTCATAAACCATAAATAGTGTTTATGTTATGGTAATATTTTATAATATTTATGAGGCTACATTTCTTTCATAGGTATGGGCAAACAAACGATCCTCTGTTTTAATTTTTTAATTGGTCTGTTTATATTACATTTATTATGATTTCTCATAAGTCAAAAATATTGTTTATATTAAGGTAATATTTCATAAAATTTATGTGACTGGATTTCTTTCATAGGCATATGCAGACAAATGATCCTCTGTTTTAATTTTTTAGTTGGTTTGTTTATATTAAATCAATTATGATTTCTCACAAGCCATTACTATTGTTTATATTAAGGTAGTATTTCATAAAATTTATGTGACTAGATTTCCTTCATAGGTATGTGCAGACAAACGATCCTTTATTTTAATTTTTAGTGATATAATTTATTTAATTTCAGAAATGATTAGCTAAACGTACTCTACAAAATATTAAAAATTTAAGTTATCTCAATTCAAGAGTTCAAATAAATTTCCGCTACGTCTGTATGAAACAAGAAGATCTCACCATAATTCTAAATAAATCACTTATTTTATGGTTCATGGTACCTAAGTATGTGCCCATACCTCTATGTACTGAAACAAACGTTATGTACACATAAAGTGCGTTACAGATCACCCCTTTGAGTTTTGACGGATTTGAATTTTTCAAAGAAGAATCCGGAGAAATTCACATCATAAACATACTACAAAAACCAATACAATAGTCAAGTAAACATAAAATCTGTTACAAAATCACCCCTTTGAGTTTTGCCGGGTTTTAATTATTCCTAAAAGGAAAGTTCTGTGAACATCACATAATGTTATACTTACACTACGCACTAATTAATATAATAAATTCAATTGCTCTAACCACACAAACTGCCATCCTTTCTTCACCCCTTAGCCTTTTAAAGCTTTTACTAGATTTGGAAAATTAAAACAAAATAAAACCCTTGTCACATAATTATATTTAAAAAAAAATGTTAACAAACTGCTTATTGAAACAAACATATATAATTTTTTTTTTAAAGTCCCCTACGAGTTCGTCCTGGATGGGGATTGATCTTCTTACTTTCTAATTTAAAATAAACATTAGCAAATTACAGTTTAGCTTTTATAATAATAAGAGAGTATATTTGATAATATTAAAAATATCTGAAATAATACTAATTGCAGTCAAAAGTGGTAAAAGTAAATGCTAGGTATTATTTTTTGAAGTATTTACATTTGTTGTAACCTAGGATTAATTTTATCAGCTCGATATGCTACTCCCGAATCTCGAGCAATAAATTCAACGGGCTCTATGTTTCCTTATTCAGTGTTGGCGTACTTGGCTCTTCATCAATAGTTACAGTCTCTACACGATCTGGTTGTTCAGCCCTTTGCCAATCTTTAGCAAGAGTTTTTGAATATTTACAAATGCCGCTGGTCTGGCAATTCTGAGTCTTTCCACTCCATAAGCACGGTAATTCGTTGAGGTTTGTTGTTGTTGTCGTTGTTGTTGAAGTCTAGAAGAGTCATCCGAAACTGACTCTACATTTCTGAGAAATTGAATTGCTGCAACTGCCCCACTAGTATTTTTAGTAAACCATAATCGCTTAATCTCTTGCGGATAGTGTTGCATAATCTCGTCCGCGATAGCATTTTTCATTTGCATATAATTGAAGCATTTTGGCCTCCGAGTACAAATCTGTGAAACAATCCGTCATGCTTTTCTTGTTTGATTGTAATGTTCACTTTCCGCTTCCTAATTTCCGTTTTACTTGATTTTTAGCATCTGTGTCCCAGTATTGTACCAGAAAATCGTCCTTGAAGTTTTCTTACATTTTCCATGTATTTGAAAAAATTTTAGACAAACTTTTTGCATTTCCTGACAAGCACTCCAAAGCCATGTCTAATTCATTTGCCTGAAGCCCTAGCCTTTTACTGTATTTCTGTAAATCATCCAAAAATGTTATTGGATTTACATTATGTCCGCTGCAATTTGGTTTTGTTGGCGTTTGTACCATCAAAACACGATTTTTCTGTGGTACTTGTGTTGAAGGTATCACTGTATTTAAACTTACATCACTCGAAGATGTCTGAGTTCTGTGCTCTCCAACTCATCTAATCGTTCTATTGTAGGAGTCATAGTGCTTGATATCGTTTCTGTAATTTTACTTAAAATCTCAACCTCGCCTTCTTCAGTTACCTTGCGCTTACGGTTTGACGAATGGCCTTAGGAAAGTGTGATATGCGTGTGTACTTATTGTGGAAGAGATAACATTGTACATCATAAAAACTTATTGCCCTAGTTGTAGGTGTCTCCCCTTTTTCTAAATACATGTTTGAATAAAATAATTGTAGCCATTTATATGCTGAGGACTTGTTCGACAACTGGAACCAGTATTAATACTTCGATCAAATTGTGCGATCACGCCTACATTTATCGTGGAAAATCATTATAATTACAAAACTATACGTTTACCTGTACGAGAATATACACACAGATGATATCTAAGAAACATCTGTTCTACACTTCAGTATGTATTACGACTGCCTCCAGGAGTTGAGTACACGAGTTTTCGGTATCAACAGATCTTAATCGATTTACTGAAATTTATATAAAAAGGATATTGATAAAGTATTTTCCTCCTATGCAAATTTTACAAAGTCGTTACACACATATACACTAATTACTCATGAAGGACGAGCAATATGACCGCTAGATCTATGGGATTAGGCATATTGGACTACTCTTTCACTCAGCAGGGAAAGTCGCGTGCCAAAGGGAACCGGGGATGATTACACAGAATGTCAGGTCAGGATTAGACTTTGACGGACGGGCAACATAGGTCGCTAGATCGGTAGGGATTAGGCCAGTTGAACCACTCTGTCGATAAACTCGGTACCGAGGGGTTTATATCGTGGTGTGACATTCGATCAAGCAGTAGGTACACATGTCATCACACAAGGACCGATCTATTCCAGTAGGGAAATTTGCGAATCTTATCAGAATTTATTGGTCATAAAGTAGAGTAGGAAATTTCGACACTAAACAAAATTATAAGACCCATCTGGTCCTAAACAAAATAACTGAATGATAGCGAGATGTATGTGTCTAAAATGTGGGATGTATGGATCAAGATCGGGAAAAGATGAAGGTTTGCAAGTTAGTGTCTTTCGTGGTGTATGTTAGGTTGAACCCCGACGGCTTTGTTGGCTATATTAAATGGTGCAAGGTGCTAGGTTGGAAGGGAGCCTTGCTTTAATCCTTTCGGTTAAGAATCCTATTTAAAGGCCTTACAAAGCCTAACCTCCATTTCCCGTCTCTATTCTTTTTAGCTTGCTGTCGCTAGCGGTACATCTAAGCGTGCAGATTTCCGTGGAGTTCACCCATGAAATAAGTCGAATATTTTATTGTCTTTTAATATATTATTTATATATTTACGTATATTTTATGTGATATTAACTAAAGTGAAAATGTGAAGTGTTTGTGCGTTGCGGCCACGAAGAGAGAAGAAAATTCCCGACCTGGACCAGAGACCAGCTGAGGCAGAGAAGCAGACGGCAGAGGGGCAGAGGGGCCGGCCCCTGGAATTTCAGCTAAGTTGCATGTTTTACTTTCAACTGAACTTCTTACTGCCTTTATATCGATGTGTTTACTTTGAAACTTCCACTTTTATTGTGAGCTGTGCAAATTGTTATGTAGATGTGATCTTATTATTTTAATATCATGTTTACTTGTTGTAGTTACGATATTATTACACGAGTGACTTATACGTCTTATAAATATATGACTATTCAATAATTCTTTAAATTTTACCTTTTACCTTATAAAACGCAACGTAAATTATACACAACGTAATTGGGTCCTAAGATATAAAAACCTAGACGAACACACTTGGCCACAAATGTAGAGAAATATGAGAATTCATTCAGAGATTACTCAATTAGATAGAGTTAGATTTAACCGCGTTTGAATTTAAACAAATATAATGAGGAAAGATTAGGGAGTAGGTAGACTCTTGTTACAGTACTTACTTAACTAATTATTTCTGTCAAAATATTTAAGGAGCTTCAAAGTTTTATTAAAAAAGTAGACAATGTTTCAAGTAGATCTTTAGTAATGGCAAATGTGTTGTGAGGTATTTCGAATAAGTTTATTACAAAATATAATTATCTAGGTGAAGGTATCCTATCTAGTTATTCCATGAAAAAATAAAATTCTTGCAATTGAATTACTGAGACTTTTGAGTACCTATAGTTCAATGATTTTTTAAATTGAACTAAGGAGACTAACAAGGCCCAGTAGATCCTTCAATTGAACTGTTTATTCGCACTACTGTGAACAGATGAGTATACCAGTAGTTCAATAGAAATATTTCATTGAACTAGTGAGAGTAAAAAATCTAAGTAGTTCAATCATTTGAACTATTAATTGAGCTAGTGAAAATAGGCGGGACCGATGACCTGGTCAGGACCGTGGGGAGCCGATGGATGCAGAAGGCCGCTCAAAGAAGCACTCTATGGGGTAGGCCTATGTTCAGCAGTGGACGTCGTCTTTAAGATGATGGTGACGATGACGTATCCAGCAGTGACGCGTTGATCGAGGAGTATTTCGCCAAAACTTACTTCTCTATAACTTTATCCTGGATTATAATGTCAGATATACACGATACCTTAGCATTAGGATCATAGTCATCTATACGCAGGTAGAAACGTAGGCACTGCTCCGCGTATCAATAAATAAATAAATAATAACGCCCAACGATCACATACATAGATCCTGGACCCTAACTTGGATTCCCTGTATCTAGGGACCCAGGAACTTCGAAGACCTTGCTCCTACAACACCCAGACACAGAACAAGTATTTGCGCTTTTTTTCTGTGCATAAATACTTGTCCTGTCGCGGACTGTCACAATAAAAAACCTATCACCTGCCTAATGGAGATAATCGCTCCATGAAAGTACAAACGGTTCTCTTAGTTAATAAAACTTTTAGAGTCGAAGAAATGTCCGTTCCATTAAATTAAATTAATTGACATTATAGGCTCCAGCAATAAAGCATTAAGCCTCATAAAATAACCAAAAGCAATGAAAGTTTCCAATGCTATCATGATTCGATTGTGACCCAATTTCCGATGGTACGAAATTTTAATTTTTAAGTGTTTTTATACGAATATTTGTGTTAATAAGGTTTATATTGGAATACTTTTGGGCTTTAAAAGCAATTCATTATTAATTGTAGCTTTAGATATTATATAACATTTTAAGGACATTTTTTAACAAAATTCTGAGAAAATCAGAAGTCCAGAGTAGTTAATTAGCTATATTGTACACTAGCGGCTCGCCCCGGCTTTGCACGTGTATTGGTGTAGCCTATGTTACTCAAGGTGAATGTAGCTTTCCAATGGTGAAAGAATTTTTGAAATCGGCACAGTAGTTTTTGAGTTTATTCATTACAAACATACACACAAAAATACAAATCTTTCCTCTTTATAAAAGTGGTGTAGATGTAGATTTGGTAGGTATGATGAAGGATCTATAATTTTCCCTATAAGTGGTTCTTTTTTTTTTAATATCCACGTGTAATAATAGAGCAGTCCGATTCTATAGGTAACCTGAAATCTATATAATGTTGCATAAAAATCTTTCTATTTGAGGCGACGGGTAGAGCAAACAAGATGTTTTTTGGCACGTTTCTTGGCGTAATTAGAAAATGTGGAGCTTTGAATTTAATATATAATGTAATTCATTTCATTAAATCGTTTGTGATGACTGCAAATACAAAATTAATAAATATAGCTCTATAGAAAAAAATCGCAATCTTCCCTCAAAAAAATTTGAATGTTCCTCATTTAACTGAGCTTCTACCGAATATGTTTGAAAAAAAATTAGTGTATGAAATGACCACACTACTCAAATTTATTTTATAAATAATTATAAATTACTTAGTCATGTGAAAAGTGAATTGTAGTAAATAAAAACTTATGAAAATTTGTCGTCACTTTTACACTGGATTTAAATGATACTTTGGTAAAGCATCAGGTGGGTGACCTGATCCATTGTTCGTAACTATGTAGAAAAAAAAATGTCTCTGAAGCGTGTCGGTCGTGTTTCGTTTTTGAAGCTGTAACCTGACCATAGACCACAACCGACCGGTTTGTGGTGACTTCAATTGTTAACGATTAAAAGGTACTATTTTCAGTTCTAATTTAGCTCTTATAATGGGCAGACAGCCAATGGGGAAGAAAGGTCCTCGAATGGTGACCACGAACCGGAAGACGCAGCGTAGGCCCCCCAATAGATGGACTAACGAGCTGGTTAAAACTGCGTAGAGCAATGGATGCAGGAATCAAGCAGCCGCTCAAAGTGGCTCTCTGTGGGAGAGGCCTATGTTCAGCAGCGGACCTCTTCAGGTTGTTAATGATGATGACGATGAATGAGCAATACTGGCTTTTATTGATTTATTAGTTGCGCACTCCGGTTTTACCCGCGTGGTAATTCTTCTCACCAAACCACATCCCTAACGACACAATGAGTGAGTGGCGACACTGCGTACCCTGACTCCATGGGGTCAAATGGGGAACTGACCTCTGGCTTGCCTTAACCGGCTGTCCAGGAGTGGAAGTCGCAAGAGCAAAAACCTAAGCTCCACGGTGGAACTGTTAAAGGGCATAACGCCGCGAGTAGCGTTCAGTAAAAGTGCAGCACACCTCTCGACACCCTAAGCCACCCACATCAATGTTGCTTCCTCGGCACCAATATGCGGTACACTACAGGGGGCCCATTCAGTGGGTGGTAAGTCACCTATATATATAATATCTGCCTCTAACATTTTGATATGAGCCAAAATTGGCAGGCGCCATTATCTCATTTCATAAACCAACGTTATGTTCCATAAAAAGTTCATCACAATAGCCCAGATTTATTTTAGCCTTTATACATAATAGTTTTTAATATGCCATACCATGCCTGTCAGTTATAATTAATTTTAAATTAAACAGGGTCTCTTGGTTTTGGCTTCGGCTCTACCACGACCAATACCCTACTATATTTATCTTGATTCTCGGCCTCCCAAATATCCGGGCTAGACCCGAGAATCAAAATAAGTATAGTAGGTAAGTACCTATACTGTTTTCGTGTCAACGCAAGATCAAGATATTACAGCCCGGCTAGCATGGACTGTAGATAAAATTGTCTTTCCCTGTTTTATGTCACTTTCTTCATACTGTTTACTTGTCAAGTGGAGTAAAACAGGGGAAAGACAATTTTATCTACAGTCCATGCTAGCCGGGCTGGTGGCATTTATTCTCAGTCTCTGTGATTTGGCCGAACAAAAGTTGGTCGAACTAACTACTGACTGACTTTTATATCTATCAAAGACTAGTGTTTTGTTTTTGCCGAAAATAAATTTATGATGACCTAAAACTCTCGGCGTTTAACGCTGCCTACTGGAATTGTTGACGTGCCTAAATCAACATCGTTATTCAGAGTGTACACTGTCATTTTCGCTGTTCAGATTCAATTATGATTCGCGTTTTACTTTGTATTACTTGATGATAATCTTTGGTGTTCGGAAGTGGAAAGTGAACAGATTTTCCGCCGAATTAAAAAATAAACTCAGCGTAGATGTCGCTGACGAGACTTGTGTTGGCAAATATTTAATTTGCCTAAGATTTCTGCCACTGAATGCGTAATTAAGGGGGTGTGGGATTAAAATAAGAACATCTCACCTTTTGTGCACTGGATATATTTTCACGTTCAACTTATACGGCATCCACTGCGAGGTTATCCCCCTTCCTCCCCCTCCTCCCCTCCCCCAAGAATAAAAAAAGGTCGTCACGTCATTCAATCGCATAAAAAAAAAAGATGTAAAATTACATCATCGGCGACAGTGGCACCACTTGGGTTTTCGAATGAATACAAAACTGACAAAACGTAATTTGCAAGTGAAAGTAATGCTTTTTCACAAAGTAACAAAGCAGTGTTTTGAATAGAATCTGAATATCAATAGTAATTCTTAATATTAACGGTAACTTACTACTAATTTACTAGGTGGTAGGACTTTTCTGCAAAGTTCGTCTAGGTAGGTACCACCGCTTTGCCTGTTATTCTGCTGCCAAGCAGTAGTGTGCAATCACTACTGTGTTCCGGTTTGAAGGGCATTGTAGCTAGTGAAATTACTAGGCAAATGAGACTTTACGAACTGATCTCACAGCCTAGATAACTTTTTTGACTGTGTGATGTCTCAGGATGACGTGCGCAGTCCGCGGTGTCACGCGAAACTTTCATTTAGAGTTCCTAGTGACACTGCAATCTGTTATGGGTGGCCGTGTCGCTTAGCACCAGGCGAACGACTAGCTCGTCACGTCATTCGTTTATATATAAAAAAATACAACTAATATTTTGATTACATACAACACTTGTCTTTCAGCAGCGCCACCTATAAAGTTGATGGGAACTTTTTTACTAACGTGTTTAGCAGGTTCGTCAACGCCAATAATCAGGCAACGACAATATTTCGTAATAAAAAAAGATGATTGGCCAAATTGGATGTTGACATCCATCGATGTTATTAATGTCATTTTTCAGATGGAGCGTCAAATGGAGCATACGGCCCGCTTAAAAGAAAGCGGTAACTTTCCTTTTACTTCATCTATTTCTTCTTTTTAGTGTTCCGTACCTAAAGGGTAAAACGGACCCTATTACTAAGCATTTTCATTTTTTTTATTTTTTCATTCACTCTTCCAGTGGAAGTAGCCTTCTCGATCGTCTATCCCGGCAAACAGCCCAAACCGCGGCTCGCACCCCTAGGGGTGCCCTTGAGCTAGTTGCCTCCCACTTTTGTCGGCTGGGCGCCTGCCTTCCCGCCCGGTGACACTATAAAGGTTGATAGAGACCAACAGCATTAGCTCGTCCAAAAAAACCTTATTACTAAGGCTATCCATCCGTCCGTCTGCCTGTCTGTCTGTCCGTCTGTCACCAGGCTGTATCTCATGAACCGTGATAGTTAGACAGTTGAAATTTTCACAGATGATGTAAGTATTTCTGTTGCCGCTATAACAACAAATACTAAAAAAACTGAATAAAATATATATTTAAGGACCATACAACAAACGTAATTTTTTTGCTTGCTTACCAGATGAGTCATAGATGGCGCTGCTTTAAATAGTACTGCTACTCAACACTAGATGACAGGGATGGATAATGGTACGGAACCCTTCGTGCACGAGTCCGACTCGCAGTAGGTCGGTTTTTTATTTAGTCACGTCACAAAAGGCTTTAAAAAATATTGCTTTTCGTTGATTTTGTGATCAGACTCCACCTTAAAAAAGGCATACCTACATATATCAATAGCCACAAGACATCCACCACAGGCTTCCCCCATAAAACACTACTCTGGACGCTTATCTGGAGATTTACAATAATCTCCTTTTTTTATTTTTTTTTATTGTTAATGGGTCAGCGTTTGGCCACATCTCACCTGATGGTAAGTGTAGATGAAACCTAATCAGCATGCTTGGCAGGCGGGGGATCGCGGTATATAATAAATACATAAGCAATTTCATTATAATTATGCTCATACATATATTACAGTAAATGAGTAAATACTAAATACAAGCGTCATAAAAGTATTATAGAGGTCTCACAGTGATATTATGTGCTTGTACATGTACTAAGATAAACCTGTATCAAAGGCGGCATGAGCATTAGATAGTCTACTATAAAATTTAGACGTCCACTGCTGAACATAGGCCTCCCCCAGAGAGCGCCGTTTTGAGCGGCTGCTCACCTCCGGCATCCATCGGGCTTCTCGCGGCTTTCACCAGATCGTCGGGAAATTTATAGTATAGGAATTTATAAGTAGATAACTATTACAACGATGTTTACAATTTGTTTGTGTTGTATCAATGTTAAAAAAAAAGATAAACAATTATGACAAAAAAACTAATGAAAATGAAATAAGTGAAAGAGAATCAGTATTAAAGGAACCACTATCTATTGAAAGCTTTACTTAATTCTCTGGGAGTGACACTTTTATGATGTTTTCCTAACATTTCCAATAGCTTAAAATGTATTTTCTTATTGACAAATAAACAACAATTAGCAATTCTATTTACAAAGAATATCTGACATTGATGGATGATCTTAATTGGGGAAATTGTGGAGGAAATATCCATCAGCATCCTAATGGAACCATTGCATAATGACATTTGAAGGGGTTCTCCAATCCTTTAAATAATCTGGTTCTAAATTTGTACCCAGTGGAAGTTTTTTTACAAATTGTAATTGTTGTTTGTGTAATTGTATTGTTGTAATTATTCCTTAGATAATTTAGCCATTAGCTACATTGCTCAATCATTTTTCTTGTTAAGAGCATTTTGGCAATGTATATAACATTGCCAAAATGCTTAAAATGGCTTGCCAAAGGAAGCCGTGTCCTGTCAACAATATTGCAACAATGACTTTGAAATTAACATATTGTAAAGTCCAGTGCTAATGCTAAGGCTTATGTATAGTGAAAACACGAATTAATACACTTTTCTCGATAGAAAAAATTTATAAAGTTACCTCCAAACCGTACAAATAAACCGCGATTATTCAATGAATACTTAAAATATGTTCATGAAACTTTGTGTAGTAGTTGAACTAAATATAATATAATGGAGGGCTTATGTATAGTGGATTTTTTTAAATACCCATTATATTTAGTGTAATAATAAATTACCTAAATTATTGCGCGTTGAAACCATTCTAACTTAGACCGCCCCTGCCGCTCGGCCCCCCGACTCATCCCCGCTTTGGCCTAGTACTATATGTCTATTTTGTGGTTTTGGCTTGGCCTAGCATAAGCTTATAACTATTCTAGAAGAAAACGAACGTGAACGATAATTTGACATCGAACATGACCTAAGGGACAGTTTCTTTTTACTCAAACCTGAGCAAAACAGATACGATTTAGGGAGGGAAAATAAATAATAGAATATTACGTCACTCTTGTTTTGTTCCTGCCACCATTAAAATTCCATTTACGATATGTAAGCCCATCCTTTCCCATCACAATTCGTATGAGGCTTTAGACTATTAAAAAAAAAGAACGGCTGCTCTCACTAATGACTGCAAACCATTTGTGATAAAATCTAGACGACGTGTCATTGTCATGCCGAGCAAACAAATGTTCCCAACGATCACGCAATAGTTTAAATTATTTTGAACTCTACGTGGAAAGGATTTCAGTTTATATTCAAATGATGATTGCAGTGTACAATTTGTTAAAATCTTTTTCATCGTAAAATTCTGTATTTTGAATGCGATCGCGCGCTTCAAATGCTAGATACTATTTTTGGTTAATATAACAAAACTTCAAACATGTAAAACGTAAATCGCACATGATTTTCAATACTGTATCAACTCAAAAAACATAGTTTCGAGATAATCGCGTTTAAAGATTTAAAAAATCATATCTTCCGATTACTACAAATCTAAGGTCTGATTGTTATTAGACATGTAGCTATATAGTTTTCTGTATTATTCCCTGTAAATTTAAATGTCTAAAAGCTATTCTCTTCGTCTATAAATACATTTTTGTACGTCCACTTAGACTTGATACTATCTTGCCTATCTAAATAAAATCTTTTTGGTTTTACGACGTTATAGCTAGTTCATTGCCCACACACTACGGGTAAGTCTAGTGTATTAAAATACAAAAATGCATTTTTCAGTATGAAAAGTATTTTGATTACAGTTTCCTTTATGTCGCAACTATGCTCCTAGGGCCTACAATAATGAACAATATTTAGTTTTGTTTCATGATCTAACTAAATAGTCTATATTTTTACTACTATTTTATAATTATTCGTGATTTAGCTTCTATATACAAAAGTGTCTATCTAGTCTGAAAATCAATTTTCATAAAAAGTCATAATTATGTTATAATGATGTATTATTCAACATTGTACATTAGTTTGTGTGTAGGTACCTAACTTACGCTATTCGTTATCGTTTTAGATTATCTAAAAAAAAAACAATAAATTATAGGTAGTCAGCTTTGATATGTAATATACAAGGGCTGGAGCGATGTGGCCTGCCCATTGCCATTTCAACTTGCTAATTCTGAGAGCTATATCGGTCCCTCTAGTTCTCCTGTGGATCTCCTCGTTTTGGATCTTATCTCGCAGGGAAACGCCGAGCATAGCTCTCTCCATAGCCCGTTGCGCGACTTTGAGCTTACTAATGAAGCCAACAGTAAGGGACCACGTTTCAGTTGCATAAGTCATCACTGGCAACAGACTCTGATGAAAACTTTTGTTTTCAGGCTCTGCGGTATTTTGGACTAAAAGATAGTTCAAAGCTTCCGGAACGCTGCGCAGCCGAGTTGGATTCTTCGTGCGACCTCTTTGTGGAAGTTGGACTTACCTAATTGGACAGTCTGCCCTAGGAAGACATATTTGTCAACAACTTTGAAAGTATCGTTCCCAACAATTACCAGTATAGGTAGAACATGGGTATTAGACGTGACTTTTGTCTTGTCCATGTTCATCTTAAGCCCAACCTGTTGGAAGACTACTGAGGTCAATGAGCATGGTGCTAAGGTCCTCGAGCAACTCCGCCATTATGACTATATCATCGGCAAAACGGAGGTGATGTACTCGCCATTTATGTTGATGCTAGATCCCCTCCAGTCCAGAATAGCTTGAAAACGTCCCCCAATACGTTTGTGAACAGTTTCGTATAAATAACGTCTCCCTGTCTCAGGCCTTGCCAGGCATTGGGAATTTTTCCGTATTCTGGTCCTGCAGCCTACTGTATAATCTGGTGTAGCGAATGGATGTGGTCCATGGTGTTAAAGCCTTTTCGGAAACCGCCTTGTTCGGGAGGCTAGAATTCATCAAACCTGTGTGCGAGACAATTCGTAATGACTTTCGAAAACAGCTTGTACACATGACTCAAGAGCGAGATGGGCCTATAGTTCTTCAGTAAGGTTTTATCACCTTTTTTGAAGAAAAACACCACCACGCTGTTGTGCCATGCCTCTGGCGTTGTGCCTTCAAGGATGATGGAATTAAATATCTTCTGGAGGACACGAGTACCGGTTTACCACGGGCTCTCAGAATTTCGGTCGAAATTCCATCTTCGTAAAAAGCTGGTTCCTGTTGTTATTAAGCTGTTTGAGGGTCATTCTAATCTCGCACAGGCTGATATCCGGGATGTTTTCGGTATAGTGTCGGACTAACTTGGCTCTGGTGTCCTGAGTGTTAGTAGCGGGCTTACGTGTCGAACAGTTCATAGAACATTATCGATGCGTTATGTGAAGTACTTATTGAAAGTTCAACGGTACTACCACCACCAGAAGTTTCATGTGGTCCGTTAGTGTTTTATCGGCGCCATTAGTACCAGTTAAAATTGTATTGAAAGACATAGCACATTCGTTTGGTCTCATTACTGTACTGCCAAGAGTTTCTTGGACACTGCTATTATGAAAAGAGCAATTATTGAAAGAATCTATGCCATCAAAATGGCCCCAATAAAGAAAACTGCTAAATTTTCTGCATGCTGCAAATACTTCAGTAGTGCCTACAAAAATTAGACACGTATGACGGCAGATTGTTTGAAGATTCCCTAGTAAAAGAAGCTGCTGGGGTATAGTTCTCATCAGGTACATAATTAGGGTCAGAGTCGGTGTCATCCATATTTTTGCATTATATCCTTTTCACGCTGACTACCTTCTGAGTCACTTTCGTTATAGTTTCAAGCCTTTAGGATCTTTGTTGCCCTTTTATGTTTTTTCATGATGGGAAGATGTTACTGCAATAAAGAAAATGAACGGATATATTAACAGAAAATAGGGTCATATTTCGAAATAAGCACCGTTTTAAACCGTGTTCGCTCGCGATAAATGGTATCATTTTAAAAATCTAGAGACCATATAGTATCATATTGAAATAATACTTTGCCTACTCTAAACAAAGTTTAAAATAAACCAGCAAGACCGTAATAACTCATAACATAATACAGAAATATAATGATTTAGAAAAAAAAATGCCAGCAAGACGGTATTAAGTCTATGTTAATACTGTAAGGCTTACTCACTTTTTGTAAATGTTTGCACGGGCCGATGTGCTATCTTGAAATGTGACGGAGGGTGACGCCAGGTGTCGACGAAAGCTGAGCGGCAACTCAACTGAGTTTGTTACGATGATACGGTATGACTCTTTGTTTTGTGGGAGGAAACGAACAGTCTAGAAAGACTTACAAGCCCATCTATCGGCGAATAGGTGGATTATAAATACGACTGTTTTACCAGTTTATAGAGAAAAAAATGTAGGTTCCGAATCTATACATAACTCAAAAACGCAAAATTTTGAGTTGATACAGTATTGAAAATCATGTGCGAAATGTTGATTTAATAATTATTTTGTTGTATATTTGTCGTATTGTTAAAAGAAATAAAAAGATCGCGTGGGCTTTAGTGTCTCGTAAACAATCGCATGGAATTGTGTAGGTTTGCTCACAACGGGTACCCACGCGTACAAGATTTTCAGAGAAAATTTTGCAATAAAATAAAACAAAACATTTCGTGAAACTTAGTACCTAACAAAAATAAATAAGAATTTGGATTAATTCGAGTGACCCAGGTGTGACTTTGCAGAAGTTTAACTTTTTTTTTGTACCTTTTTTAAAATTCTGTACCCAAAGGGTAAAACGGACTCTATTACTAAGGCTCCGCTGTCGTCTGTCTATCTGTCACCAGGCTGTATCTCATGAACCGTGATAGTTAGACATTTGAAATGTTTACAGATGATGTATTTCTGTTGCCGTTATAACAACAAATACTAGAAAACCGAATAAAATAAATATTTAAGGAGACTCCCATACAACACACGTGATTTTTTTGCTCTTTAACCAGATGAGTCATAGATGGCGCTGCTTCAAATAGTACTGGTACTCAACACTAGATGGCAGGGATAGTAGAATAAATATTTAAGGGTTTACCAGATGAGTTATAGATGGCGCTGCTTTAAATAGTACTGCCACTCAACTAGATGGCAGGAATAGATAATGGTATGGAACCCTCCGTGTGAGTCCGACTTGCACTTGGCCGGTTATTTTCTTTCACTATATACCATGTCACCCTCTCTGAGATGATTGGTAAAATGCAGTGCCTCTAACAAATTTTGTTTAAGCTCTTAGAAAACACTTATCCCAACAGGCTGCACTAGATCTCAATTAACGGTTCCGTTTATAAACAAGACTGTTTGTTTCATAAACAGACCAACATACTGAGCTACCTGTTTAATCAAAGGAAAAGCAGGCAGCTTTGCGTTTTCACGTTGCATGCTATTATGGGTACATAGATAAACAGTAGAAATTGTAGCACTTAAAGCTGAAAAGGTAACACGCTTAAATAATTATTTGGAGCAATAAGCACCCCTATTATTTTAAATGCCCGATGAACTTCATAATTACTTAAAATAAAAAACCAATTTCAATTGTTTTTATTCAGACAC
The DNA here is from genome assembly GCA_910589525.2 of Ennomos quercinarius. Taxonomy (NCBI): domain Eukaryota; kingdom Metazoa; phylum Arthropoda; class Insecta; order Lepidoptera; family Geometridae; genus Ennomos; species Ennomos quercinarius. Next base: position 2,726,887 of record OU342496.1, read on the forward strand.
ACTGGCACTATCAAATAAAAAATTGGTCTTATTTCATCGTCAGCCTGAAGACGTGCACTGCTATACATAGGCCTCCCTTATAGAGCGGTACTTTGAGCGGCTGCTTGCCTCCTACGTCCATCGGCTCCCTGCGGTGTTACTAACGTTGGCTCACCTAGTGCGGCCGGCCTACGCTGCGTCTTCTGGTACATGGTCGCGACTCGTGAAACCTTTCTAGCCCATTGGTTGTCAGTTCTACGAGCGTTGTGGCCTTTCAAATTGCTAATTCTAGACTTTAGTTCGCATACCGATCTCTAGATTCCCTGGATGGAAAAGTATACAAAAATTTACTGATTTTAATGTGCAGCTGTTTAATCGGGCAAAAAAAAATTTATATCGAACTAGTTAAGTTGAGAGTGAGAAGTAATCAAATTTTAGAAAAAAACTTGGACTATTATTTATTCTGTGACAACATGACCCCAATTTTAGCTCTACTCTTCCAGTTGGCGATTTGTTAGCTTCATGCTCATGAAGGCTGTATGTCTTATGTTTTTAATATAAATTCCCTTTTTTGAGCTGCTGTTACCTCTAAAGCTAAAGATATACATAGGTCTATGGCACAGGAAAACTATCATAAATGTGAGATAATTTGCATGAAGAAATAGAAATTTTCTAAAAAGAGAAAAAACTAATAAAAGTAAGCGAGATAGAAAGAAAGAAAGAAAGAAAATACATTTATTCCAAAAACACACTCAATATCATAAGACTAAATAAATTATATATGTAATTTAAAAAAAAGACAAATAACAGACATTGTATGAGGCCAGCATACAACTGAGGCTGGAAAATACAACCTCAGATAGAAGCAGATCACACTCATAATAATTTCCATACTAAAACTAAAAACCCAAAAATGATGAAACATTCATAAAAATAATAGGTCAAAAGAGCTGGAATTCGTGACAACATAACCGCAAAAGGAGTGGACACCACAAACTAGCATTATAAATCAAGTGTCGTGATTCAAATGTAAGGGTGGGACAAAAGGGGGTTAATGACCTGCTCCACAACGACACAGTCGTAAAATACCTACATGTCATGATGTCTAGTTTGAATGAGGACTTCAGCATTTCATACGGATACGGACGTCAGACTTTATCAACATCATCATCATCATCATCATCCTCTTTGCCTTAACCAATTTGTTATTGTGGTCGGCTCCCAATCTAACCTGTAGCGGCGAGCTATCAGAATTACACGAGCGAATGGTTAGATCAGGTGTCAAATTCTATCAGGCGTCTGACTACCCGTAAAGATTGCCATAGATGTTCTTATGACAACCGGGACCGACGGCTTAACGTGCTCTCCGAGGCACGGAGCGATGGCATCGCAAACTGCACATAACTTACTAGATAAGTCATTGGTGCAGGGCCGAGGATCGAACCCGGTGCCGTAAGATTGCGAAGCGCATATGCTACCGCTCGGCCACCACCGCTCTATCAACATCAACAAAGTCAAAATCAAAGTCAGTGTTTATTTCTACCTATATAATATAATTATTTTAATTTTGTATAGTCACCATTCTTTGTTTAAGTATAACATTTATCCACCCGCGGGGTTTCAGCTGAAGATCAGCGTCTGGTACCGAGGGTAGGTACTTGACATTTATGCTGAGCTGAACACCCTTTCAGCTTCACCACGAAAATTGTTTTTAAATAATTATGTGCTCAATAGCGTAAAGTTAATTAACCTAGCTTTTATATGAGTTATTCTTCCGTTATTGTGTACCTATGTGTGAAACATTGTAAAGCTGAATAAACGTTATTCTATTCTATTTTATTTCAAACTGCATTAACAGCACTAGGTAGTAGAAACTTTTCTGCAAATTTCGTCTAGATAGGTACTAACGCCTTGCCAGTTATTCTGCCGCCAAGCAGTAGTGTGCCAGCACTACTGTGTTCCGGTTTAAAGGGCATTGTAGCTTGTGAAATTACTGGGCAAATGAGACTTTATGATCTGATCACACAGTCTAGTAATCTTATTACTATATTGTGTGAAGTCTCATGCGCAGTGCAGTGCCACGCAAAACGATATTAATTTAGAGTTCCGAGTGATACTGCAATTTGTTATGGGCAGACGTGATGCTTAACATCGGGCGAACGACTAGCTTGTCCCGTAATTCATTTACATAAAAAAGCATCTTTATCACTTTTCAACTGCCTTTAAAAAAGAGAGGGTCTTCATTCGGTTATATGTTTCCGAAAAACACTTTTTTAATTTAAAGGATAATACTTTTAGATTAATTCCATAGAATTTCATCAAAATCAGTGTAGCAGTTTGGTTTTTAAAACAAAATCTGGGAAAATGTGTCATTCAAGTGCTTCTCCACAGGAGAACTAGTGACCGATTTAGCTCTTAAAATTAGCAAGTTGAAATGTCAATGGGCAGACCACATCGCTCGTAGAACTGACAACCGATGGGGAAGAAAGATTGTCGAGTGGCGACAACGAACCGGAAGATGAAGCCGGCCGGCCGGCCTCCCACTAGGTGGACCGACGGTCTGGTTAAAACCGCGGGGAGCAGATGAATGCAGGAGGCGAGCAGCCACTCAAAGTAGCGCTCTGTGTGAGAGGCCTATGTTCAGCAGTGGACGTCTTCAGGTTGTTGATGATGATGATGATAATGAAGTGCTTCTCACCTCAGTACCTATGAAATTAAGGCGAGTCAGTTTTTTAAGGATACAAGTTAAAATCAGTATTTCGTCACAGAATAGATAATAGATTTTATGTTTTAGGGATAATAATAAAATCGAGGAAATAAGCATGAGCTTAATAAACAAGTATCTGCTAATTGTTCTTCGGAGTTCGAAATAACAATGTTTTGATGTAGTTGGAAAACAATAACAAACAAACTCGATAAACAGTATCGATTAAGTATTATTTATTTTCTTGGGGATATAAACAAACACGTGTACCGATGATTTCCTAGACACCTACTCAGTAATCTATATAAATAATAACGGACCCCTGTTTCTTCTGGGCACGCTATAACTTGAGAACGACTTTACCGATTTCATTCATCTTTTTTTTAAATGTTTTCGAATACTTCGTAGAAGGTTCTTACATTAAAAAATATTTATACTTATCCTGTCGACGCGAAGATGGAAGGGAAAGGGGAAAAGGATGAATGGATGGTACAGCAAAAGAAGCGGCGAAGCCTGCCTTCCTTTGCCGGCCCGTCCATTCATCCTTTTCCCCTATCTTTTTCTTTTCGCTTCCCTCTTACCCATAAAAACTAATTAACCCATGCGAAGCCGGGGCGGGTCAACTAGTACTTAAATAAAAAATATTTATTTAGTATCTAAATTAAGCTGCCTACGTTGAAATTTAAGTCCTACAACCCACAGCTGTAATTTTAAATAGGTACGTACCTATTATAGTTTGGAAAAGCATTCATCTCTGTACATAGTTACCAAAAAATAAAAAGTAAACCGATTTTTTTTTCTTATATTTTGGCTCCACACATAGTGTATTTAGCCAGTGTCAAGTATTGTAGTTTTTCATCGTATTATGAAATATTTCATGTAAAGTCAAGTCTTAGTCACAGTCAGTCAGGGTAGTCATAGTCCAGTCTAAGTCAGGTAGTTATAATCCAGTCTAAGTCATGTCCTAGTAAAGTAGTGGCAACTTTACTAGAGGCTTCTGTGGAATTTTGGAAGCAACACGAAAAACCACGTTTCACTACATTATATCACTTGCCAACACTTATACTCGTAATTCAGCACTTAATGCGTAAAATGCCACTAATTTTAAACATTAACACTAGAAAAAGCATAAGTTTTGTGAAATAATACAATGCAACGACGTGAACTTTTTCACGTTCCCGCCAAAACTCCTAAAGTAAACCTTATTCGTTCCTCTTTACTAAAATAAGATATCATCCGTTTTTTTAATTGGTTATGAAACCTTATTATGAACATAGATTTTATATTCTTTTTTTAATAACTAGGTACAAATCAGTGAAGAAAAATCCTCTTTCATAGCTATAGTTAAGAAAAAAAGGTTGTGTAAATCTTAGAGTATAGACTAAAAGCATAGAGAGAACTTGATTATGTGTCAAGCGTACCACTTTTGTGGACACTTTTTATATGATGTGGACACTTGATGTGAATGAGTCTGACAGATTTGTATAGAAAACAGTTGACTCGAGTGGAAAAAAAAGGTACGGTGACTTTTCGCAAGCGTAGCTAATTACTATATGTTTGTTTCTTTCCTTCGCCACTAACGTAGCGATACGTGTGAGCAGTATAAATGTAATATCGTTTTGATGATTTCTGTATGCTTTTGTCTATACTCTAAGGTGTAAATGCACCAAAAGATTTGTTTAAACTAAGAGTTGCCATAAGTAAATGAGTTATTAATAAATCAATGATTATGGACTTCTTGAAGTCGTTATATTAATTTCCATACCAAAATCACGACCTCACGATATGACTTCTGTTATTTTGGCAAGGTATTATTAATACGTATAGAAATCAAACAAATATGCTGCTTTGTTTGCCTCACATAAATATAATTAATTTTCAGTAATTAATTATATAAGACGAGTGGGATGAAATTGGAGACGTTTTCTCAAAAGTAGTACATCGTATATCTTACATCTAATTAAGCTTTTAATTAATTTGCGAGCTACGCCTGCAGGATTTGGAACTATGGAAACTAGATCTCAAATAAGGTTTGACGGGACCTTTGATTTTGTATACCTAATACGCCCTTGGACTCACCGTACATTGATACGAGAGCAACAAATGACTATCTAATGGTACATGGTATCTTACTGTTGGCCTTATTAGTAAGCTCAAAGTCGCGCTACGAGCTATGGAGAGAGCTATGCGCGATGTTTCCCAGCGAAATAAAATCCGGAAGGAGAAGATCCGCAGGAGAATCAAAGTGACCGATATAGCTCTTACAATTAGAAACTTGAAATGGCAATAGGCAGGCCAAATCGCTCGTAGAACTGCCAACCGATGGGGCAGAAAGCTTTTTGAGTGGGGACTACGAGTCGGAAGACGTAGCGTAGGCTGGCCCCACTCGGTGAACCGACTATCTGGTGAAAACCGCGGGGAGCCTATGGATGCAGGAGGCAAACAGCTGCTCAAGAGGCGCTCTCTGGGGGAGGCCTATGTTCAGCAGTGGACGTCTTCAGGCTGTTGATGATGATCTAATGGTGAGTCAGCATTAGCGAGTGTTGCTTAGTGGTAACCCGTACGACTTTGAAGCCGAAGCACCCATGTTCAAATCCTACTCGGCCCTGCACTAGTGACTTGTCAAGTTATATGCGCCATTTGCATTCGATCTTATAACGGTGAATAAAATATCGTGACGAAACCGGCAACTTCAAAACAAAAATCAAAAAATTCGAGACAATGTATGATCCACCAACTCGCACTTGTCCAGCGTGGTAGTTTGTGGTCTATACTCTCTTCATATGATAGAAGGCCCGTGACCCTCCAGCAGTGAGAACGTATTGGGCAGATGACATAGATAGACAAATATGCGCAACTTATGACGGATTTCTCGTAAAGAAAGAAGTAAGTATGTACTCTGAAAGTTATTAAACAGATTCTGAATAGAGTTATTAGTTTGGTACGAATCAGAAGAATAAATGATGATATTTGTCGATTTTCTAATATATCACAGATTTTTTTTATCAACGACTAGCGGCTCGCCCCGGCTTCGCACGGGTATAATAGTTTTCGCAGCGCACGCGATGTAAAGAATATTTTAGGTAATTTTTTTTACACCATGGGTTACATTATTGGAGTTTCAGTGAGGATCCCTAACATTTTGAAAATATAACATAGCTTCTATCACCCGAGGATAGTGTAGCTTCCCAACAGTGAAAGAATTTTTCAAATCGCTTTAGTACTTTCGGAGCCTATTCAATGCAAACAAACAAACAATCAAATCTTTCCTCTTTATAATATTGTTATAGATAGGCTAACATTTGACCACGGTCTCACCTGATGGTAAGTGATGACGCGGTCGACGATGGAGCATGCTTGCCTAGAAGATACCGGTTCACTCTAGCCTTAAAAACTCCCAGATTAGTTAAACACACACAGTTAGATCTAACTGCAAAAATCCGTATTTTTTTGGTTCCAAACACCTGAATTAATTCAAAAACTTACCCATATTCTAGACCGGCTTCCACAAAATTCACAGCACTATTGTCGGAGCATAATCAAATTTTAACCACTACTTAGTTCGAGGACAATTGGGTGCGGTACTAATTGAATTAAAGTATTCCCACAGTCTCAATAGGTGGACCACTAATAGAAAATAGGTATTGGGATTAATAAGGATACAGTTTTATAATCATAGTTCGTGGTAGTAGTAATCATCATCAACAGCCTGACGACGTCCACTGCTGAACATAGGCCTCCCCCAGAAAGCGCCACTTTGAGTAGCTGCCCAACTCCTGCATCCATCGGCTCCCCGCGCCTTTCACCAGATCGTCAGTTCACTCAGTTTCTAAGTAAATTATAATTTTAACTAAATGCACTTGTTTTTTATTCGATAGCAACCCTGTACTGATGGTGTGTAACGCATTCGCGTCCTCCGTTCATAGAGCTCACACCCCATGCCGCCATAAATTTCACCAGACCCGAGCGCACGGGGTCTTTGACATTACAGATGCGCCAGAGCGACTTCACGAGGAGGGCTCGCGGAATATAGAATGTGCTCGTAATTGAGGATTGCAATCTGGAAAACCGGATCCGGTAATCCGGCGGATCCGGCATCATTGTACGTCTACCGGATCCGGTACTAATGCACCGGATCCGGTCAAACTGTGAAAACTGGAAGCCTGAACCACCCATTACGTTAAAATTTGACTATAGTTACACTGTGGTAGATTTTTAATGGTTTGTTTATTTATGACATCGGAAATAAAGTTGATACACAAAGTAGTTGCACATATATACATTTTTTTGCTATGTATATCTCGCATATATTATGTATACTCACTTGATTATCTCATAAATAGTCCTTTTTGGAACGAAAACGGAAAATTAACCTGATTTGATCAATCCGGCCGGACCCGGCCGGATCGGGCCGGATCAACAAGAATTAGACAGGATCTGGCCGGATCAACAAAATTTCGACCGGATCCGGCCGGATTGAAAATGACACCAGATCGCAATCCCTACTCGTAATATAAAAAACGCTTTTACGCAAAAATACGTCATAAATATGTGTTATTATAAAGATGACATATACTTTGCGAAAAGTTCCGAAAACAATGTCTAATTTTATTATGATTACAGTGTATTTACAATGAAAACCATATTTTTAAGAAGGACACTCCAGGTGGTCCTCGGGCCCGTGAATACAGAAAAGGTGAACCCTCCTGGGCAACAGACATGATTATGAAAAAATTTGCGACAAATGCAGTATGTAACGATCAAACAAAAACAAACTAATGGAATGTTATACGGAGCAGCTATATAGGTACGTAGATATAAATAATTATACACTGTATTTTGTCCTATGTCACCCGCATTGCCAATAATATTTCCGATAAAATCTGTAACCGACACGAAAGTTATGAACGCCTAATGCAGATGTCTATTATTTGGATTCTATTCTAAATGGAACAGTGTCCGAACAATTAAATTAAATATCAGCATTAGCATTTTTTTATTTAATGCTTAGGCTTAGGGCTTATATACCTACATAGCGGTGTTGAAAAAATTAACTCTTATTTTGGGCTTGCTGAAATTACAATGTGTGTAAAGTGTCAAGGTCAAATAATTTAGGGAATATGAAAATTTGATTATAGGTAACTCATTTACAATTATTCTTTTCTATTTTATAGTCAAAATTAGAATATTGAAAATGTTATTAATCATTCATTATCGTCATCATCATCATCAACATCATCAGCCTCAAGACGTCTACTACTGAACATAGGCCTCCACCAAAGAGCGCCACTTTGAGTGGCTGCTTGCCTCCTGCACCCATCGGCTCCCCGCGGTTCTGACCAGATCGTCGGCCTGCCTAGTGGGGGGGGGCCGAACTACACTGCGTCTTCCGGTTCATGGTCGCCACTCGGGAACATTTCTTCCCCATCGGTTGTCAGTTCTACGAGGGATGTGGCCACAGTAAATTATTGAATACCTATTATATAGTTTCATTTAATGGTTTTAATCTCAAACCAAGTATTTAGCAAGCTAGTTACTTCACAAACCTTTTCATTAAAAACTCCTTCAGAAATACTTCACTTTTTGTAACTTGTCCTAAAAAATATCTAAAATGTATCCTTCTATTTCATTTTACACAAATTAGGCCATTACTTTAACTACACATAAAGGGTGTGCCTGTATCACTCATTTTAATGTTGGCGTGTTTACTGCTTTATGGTTATTGTTATGCTAAACTCAAGGACAAAATATAAATGACTACATGCACACGTACCTACATTTCATGATTGAATTAATGAAATCAGTTTGAACACTCACCTTCTTTATCATCGTAGTTAATGAGAGAATGGATAAGAAAATAAAACTGAGGCACGGTTAATCAATGATCAGATTATAAAGTTATTCATTGAATAAAACAAAACACAGTGAAATTAAAAATTGTTTTTTTTTATAAGCCTAATAGCTTTCATTCAAAAATGACCTCAAAGCACAGATTAGTATTAATTACTTTACTTAAGTCCTTTGATAAAAACTATTGAGTAAAAAAAAACCACCGCCGCCGCGTCTAAATACTGACTCCATTATAAAGGGTTATTGATAAATAAGGGTCCAAAAAGAGTTAACTCATTACGATGTTTTAGACACAATACATGGTGGGTGCTATTCATTAATTTTGTTAAATATTATTATAAAACACGAACGAAACTTTACATAAAAATTAATCATATTTTTCTAACCTTCATTAACTAAAATGTGCTGTCGCGTTTGCGAACGTGATAGGTGTAATCGCTTCTTTTGATTTTCTTCTACTCATTTATTTAATACACCATTACGTGAAGTATAACTGATAATCACACTTCACACTAATCACACTAATATTATAAAGGCGAAAGTTGTGTGTGTGTTTGTGTGTATGTTTGTTACTCTTTCACACTCAAACGGCTGGACAGATTAGGATAAAATTTGGAATAGAGATTGTTTATATACTGGATTAACACATAGGCTACTTTTCAGTAGTGGGTAGCACCGCGGGGCGCAGCTAGTGGTAAATAATAATACGTATTTTTTATTCATACATCCATTTGTTAGGGTTGCTACTTACTACGGCTGTATGTTACGGAGGGCTTAAGTAACTTGGCCGATTCTTTATACTTGTCCCCATGTCTTGGGCATAATCCAGAACTTCCTGTAGGTAGGTGCGTAGGATAACTCTACAATTTGCGAAAATAATATATTAAGAATGTTTTTTTTTATCCGCTGTATTTGTCGTCGTAAATATTGTAGGTGGAGATTGGAAGCGCTAGTATCGATATTTTTGTTTATGCTAAGGGTAGCAAATAATCATACGGCCCTCCTGATGGGAAGAGAAGTCACCGTAGTCTATGGATCTGTAACACCTTAGAGTATAGACTAAAGCATAGAGAGATCGTCAAAACGATATTATATTTGTACTGCTCACTCGTATCGCTACGTCAGTGGCGAAGGAAAGAAACAAACATAATTATAGTAATTAGCTACGCTTGCGATAAGCACCGTACCATTTTTTTTGTCTCGAGTCAACTGTTTTTTCTATACAAATCTGTCAGACTCATTCACATCAAAGTGTCCACATCATATAAAAAGTGTCCACAAAAGTGGTACGCTTGACACATAATCAAGTTCTCTCTATGCTTTAGTCTATACTCTAAGGGCCGCTTGCGTAAGAAACCTTCTTTAATTTTGTTTAGTTAAATACATTTAACTGAATACGTTTAAGACAAAACGCGTTTAAGATTGACTTGCTTAACATGCTCACCGACTCTGTTTAACTAAATACATTTAGCATAGACGTAAATAGTCCTACGTTCCGTTTTACGCACATTGCGAAACTTGTTCATCAAGCCGCCGTCAAGCCCGTACAATTCTCTTGAACGTGTAGATAAAATTTTGCGTGAATAGGAATTTGGATGTCAGTGGCATTAGACGTCAAATCTGCATCAATCAGCCAATCAGCTGGATTTCCAAATTGGCGTTAAACATATTTAGATAGCGCTAAACGCCCGTTTTTGGGTATTTAAATATGAGAGATCTTTAATTATGTTTAGTCTCAAATTTTATATTGTGCAAGAGGGTAATTGCGTTTAAACCTCTAAATGCATTTAGGCAGGTCACTAATTGCGTTTAAGAACGCTTACGCAAGCGGCCCTTAGTGTAACACTAATAGACGTGACCATAGACTTAGGATGTATAAGACTAACAATGAAAGTTTGAAAATGGGCATGAAATTTAGGAAATTCTGTGTGTGAAAAACTGTTGTTATAATTAATATCTTGAATATTTGCGACAAGTTAACTGTAGTATTTACTAAATATTAAACCTATCAATAGGCCCCCATATTTTATTTAAATATAATAGCAGGCATTTTATTTACTATCATACTAGATCCTTTAAACGTTGGAGTAAAATTACTAAAAAATAAATAACTGATACACTGAAATATTGCGATTTATCGGAAGGAGCATTCTTAATGTAGGAGCCTATTTCTGGCCTCATATGTCTGTTATTTATCTTTATTTTTTTAATTAATTGCATATATAATTTGTTTAGTTTTATGACATTGTGTGTGTTTTTGGAATAATAGTTATTTGTTATATTAGGCTGCAAAGTTGGTTTTTGGCGCGAGTACTTAAATTGAATCCTGAGCGTAGCGAAGGTTTCAAAGGTACGAGACGCAGAAAAACTTTGCTACCGAGTGCAACACACAACTTTTCACCTCACTACAGCGAGGAAAATGCAAGAAAAACAGCTAAAAGGCTAAGAAAAGATTAGTTTTTAGCTTATTAATTTAGCTATGGGTGGCGGTAACGCTTGACATCAGGTAAACGACTAGCTCGTCACGTGATTCATGGAAAATTAAAGAAAAAGTGTTTTTCATCCATTTTCCATGCAGTCGCCGTGCTGGATAGCGTATTGGTTTTATACTCTTTGGTACTGGACAGTGCGATTATTTTAAAAATGAGGTTGGTGAACGAGAAAAAGATGGTATCTTCTAGGAGGTAGTCTGTGGTATTAATTAGTTTTCGGACATAGGTACTACAGTCACTATCCCAATGTTTCGCTGTCATATCACTTGATGTAGATAATATTATATAGGTCCATTTCTTTATGTATCAGCCTGTCGTTTTTAAAATATTCATCTTCTAATATAGAGTTGGGAAATAATAAAAAATATTTTTATTTAAAACGTTTACACCAGTCAAATCATCCAAAAATGCCAGAATTTTGCTAAAAAATGGTCACACTGCCGATCTGTTAAAATAAGTACTGCTTGTTGCCGTGAGTCTTCATTCGTGAGACGGATTCTACAATAACGAAAATCATATTATGGTACGCTCAACAAGAATGTCTTGATATTTATGTGACGACAGAAAAAAAAACTTTTACAAAAATAATAAATAGGAACAAATAAATGTCTAGTCAGTAAAATTCTTTTAACTTCTTTATTTTTCCATAAAACTCTTTTTATAATCTATAAGCCCTTAATACTTATTTCTTTATTCCCTCCGTATGAGTTAACAAAACCAATAAAACTTTGTTTATTTGAGCAGCGCAAATACATGCAGAAGAATATCTACTTTTTACTGTCAAACCCTCATCAAAATGTGCGTACAGCAACAGTATCTATCCTAAACATGAATAGGTATCATCTCGCGATATGGGAATGATACACGTTTCTCCTGAAAAGATGTTATTTTACACCAGGAGCTTTGACGTCACCAGACTATACCGCGAATATCTCGGTAGGTAACAGGGAGAAAATTCCACCAGAGGATTTCGCTAGGTTATAAAGTTTGATACAGACGACCGAACAATGGAGTAGATTTTGAATTGTTAAATGGTTTCATTGGTTCTCTAAAATATATTTTGTTGTTCGTTGATTTTGTGTAAGCAATATGTGATTTTCAAATCGGGACACCGTGATTCGTAACCGGAGGAAACTGTTAAATACTTAAGCCGCCTTACTTTAATAGTTATTTTCAACACATTTGCTCAATAAATGCATTTACGAAGCCTGTGTACATTGTTCGAAAGTTAAACATTACGCACCATACAACGAAGCGTGCGGTAAAATAGGTACTCTCACCTAAGTACCTATTTTATTACCGCATCGTTCCTTGTATAGCGCCGTGCGTAACCTTTACGGTTTTTTTTAATTTCGATAAAACATATAAAAGAATTTCACCAAGGAGTTTCACAGTATGAGAATAAATAAGCTGAATGATCGAAACTCCTTGGAAGCGATTTTGCTCAATACGTTTGTCTCACTTTAATACTAAAGAAAAAATGAAACTAGAGAAGTAGTTCTAATTTTCACCACACGCACGTGGCACCATTTGCATTGTAAATGCCCGCCATTTTAGGCCATTTTCATATTAGTTAGATAAGGAACGTCAAATGTTGTTTGTTGCGACTTTCCCACTAATAAACGAAAGTTTGTTTCTTTACCTATTGTACTGTTTTCTCGCGAATTTGTTGAAAAACGTTGTATGATACACGTGCGGAAATTGGTTTCTACAAAATCGTGACTATGGTAAGCCCTCGACTTCGTCTCGGGCTTACATTCGTCTACTCATTTGTATAAACCAACTTACCGCCCTAATATCATAAATAACTATTATGGTACCAGTGTGCAAGCACTACTGTGTTCCAGTTTGAAGGGCATTGTAGCTAGTAAAATTACTGGGCAAATGAGACTTTATGATCTGATCACAGTCTAGTAATCTTATTACTATACTGTGTGAAGTCTCAAGATGACGTGCGCAGTGCAGTGTCACGCAAATCTGTATTAATTTATAGAGTTCCGAGTGATACTGCAATCTGTTATGGGCAGCCGTGGTGCTTAACATCAGGTGAACGACTAGCTCGTCACGTCATTCATTTACATAAAAAAAAGTTATGAAACTTGGTATTCTATGCAATAAACGATAATAAGTAATTATTAACTATCTATAGAAGTGTCGTGTAAATTAATCTTAATTTCCAACCAATATAAAGGTAGGGTGTACATTTAACAAGTAAAAGATTATGTTTAGGCAGTACGAACAATTTACTGTTAAACCGTGAATTCGTTGTAAACAGTTTCCATAAGATAGAACAAACATAGAACGGAGAACCGGGAATTCGGAACGACCTTAAATACATTATACCTCTGTACTTATTTACCGATACGAAGTACCTATAGTGTCTCAGGGTCGGCTCTTTATAATTTATTTGCTATGGCTTTGTATTGAAGGAGCGTTATTGTGGATATTCTGAGAAAATTATTATAATAGGTAGAGTATAGTCTCTCATTTGTAACCCCCCAACCAAACAAGAGGTGATTAAAGTGGTGTAAGTGATGAGAGATGGGAGCAGTACTCCATGTGTGATGGGAGCAGTACTCCATGTGTGGTTCGGCCACACATGGAGTACTGCCCCCATCTCTAGAGTGGGGCACCGAAGTACTTACTGCAACCACTTGACTCCCTACAGCGAAGAGCCGTTAGAATTGTGAACCATCCCAAGCTCACCGACAAGCTAGAGCCTTTAAGTCTACGACGAGATATCGGTTCTCTGAGTCTGTTCTACCGTTATTACCATGGTGAATGCTCTGAAGAAATCTTTAACCTCATCCCATCTTCTCGATTTTATTATCGAACTTCTCGGCAACGTGAAAAAGCGCATCCACATATTGTAGACACGTGGAAATCTCATACGACGCGATTCTTGCGCTCGTTTCTTCCACGAACCTGCAAGATGTGGAATCTTTCTCCTGAGGTTTTTCCGCATAACTACAGTATGGGGAGCTTCAAGAAAAGTGTTAAAAGAGTCCTCTCTAAGGGTAGGCAACGCACCGGCAATGCCTTCGGTGTTGCAGATGTCCATAGGCGGCGGTGACCACTTACCAGCAGGTACCGCCTTACCGCAGGGGGGTCGCCTGCTTGTTTGCCAATCATCTCATAAAAAAAAGTACCATGAATGTGTATATGTCTGTAGCAGCTCCAAAATGGATAGAACAAAATTTTATTATTTTGTTTGTTTGAAAGGTGACTTTTATTGCTCTAGTGTTCTTATCTAGTGTTCGGGAAAATAGTGGACAAAAGAATGTTTTTTAAATTATCATATTTAATGTTTTTAGGACAATGAAATCTTATATTACGTTGCTGCTATACAAAAGGACGTAGGTGTAGCCGCGAGTAGCGTTAGATGGTAAGAGCCTGCGATGCGGGGGTGAGGCAGCGGCGCCACGTTGTCTCCGAGAGGCGAGCTGGCCGTCGCGTGATGATTAGCGCCGGGGATTGGTCCTTGCATCACTGACGTCATCCACCGCGCGCCCGTTGATCAGAATGGTCTTGAATTTATCGTGGTATGCGTGGAATGTGGGCGCGCGGCGATCGAGGCATCGACAGCTAGCTTACTCGTTAATTTGGGTAGGTCCTAACGGATCCCATCAAACGGATCCCACCTAATATTTCTTGCAACTGATACCACAAAATATTATTTTAAGCCTAATCAAAAACTTGGACGTTATTTAAGAAAACCTTTTCAGTCGTTTGAAGATATTCTCTTTTCTATTTCATGGTTATCATCAACAGCCTGAGGACGTCCACTTCCGAACATAGGCCTAGAGAGCGCCAATTTGAGCGGTTATTCGCCTCCTGTATCCATCGGCTTCCCGCGGCTTTCACCAGATCGTCGGTCTACCCAGAGGGGGGCTGGCCTACGCTGCGACTTCCGGCCCGTGATCGCCACACGAGAACCTTTCTTCCCAATCGGTTGTCAGTTCTACGAGCGGTGTGGCCTGCCCATTGCCTTCTCAACTTGCCAATTCTAAGAGCTATATCGGTCACCTCAGTTCTCCTGCGTATCTTCTCATTTCGGATCTTATTCCGCAGGGAAATACCAAGCATTGCTCTCATCCTATAGTGGATATTACTATAAACTATTGCACCACCATCGTATTTAAAATTATATTTTATAATATTATTATTTAACCACATAATAGATAACTTATAACGTGAGCCTATAACGATATTTATTAGTAAAGTAGTACCGTACCGTGTACACGCTTTGCATACAAGTGTGGTCCGCCATTACTCCGCGGGCAGCCATACATCTGTTTCAATGATCATTTCACTTGTCAAATGTGCGCGTGTGTCGACTGCCGATTCGTGGAGCAAATCTTCGTTATGCGAGCCGGCTGTGTGTTATGCGATGCTGTTTAACTGATTAATGTAGATCACGGTCTGTTGTTATGGCTGTAGTTTACGTGTACAGTTTGTACATTTGGAAAGCTATCACAATGCGGGATACTCTAAAAGCAGATTTAGTGTTTGATAAATAAAGGCGTTAATTGTATTTTTTTAGATATTTTTTTATTGAAAATTCACAAAACTACAATGTGTATAAACATTACGAACAAGTCTTATTTAATTATAAACCATTAGATACTATTTATTGTGCGTAATGCCTTATAAATGTGAACCTAACTTATACATAATTAATAATATTATCTGACTTAAATCTTCTAAACCGTTTCCATCCCTAAACAAGAATGTAACAAATGACTTACTAAAGTTAACTAGGCAGGACCTCTGCCTTATAGTAAGTATCATGACGGGGCACTGCGACCCGAATGACCATCTGGTCAAAATCGGAGACACGGACAGTCCTCTGGGTCGTGGTTGCATGCAGGAGCAAGAAACCGTGGAGCACGTGCAGCTGCACTGCGAAGCCACGGAAGATGCAAGTATAAAAACGGGTCCCTCTTCCCCCTCGGACAGCAAACGTGATAGACGTGTCTGTATATTAAATTGATTTAATGTGATAATTCTGACAAATTAACCACTAAGTGGTGTTCAAAAAATAGGACGTCATAAGCTGTGTGGAGCTAACAAGTAGAAGATACACCTCTTCAGTGTCTGACTGCCTGGTACTAGGCTGTTCAACTACCAAAACCTGTAAGTGCTACATATATTGTTGACAAATAACTAGCCAGCTGTGCGCCGAGTCATTGACTTGATCAGCTGTTATTGGAAGTTCAACGACCTACGTAAGCAACCTGCCACGCCTCCTTAGCACGTGTGTGCGTGAGTGCACTATCGGCGACCGGCACACATTGACAAATACGAATTGAAGTCACACGCACCGAGCGCTATCCCGTCCGCCGCCTTGTCTGTATTTAGGCCTACGCGACGTTTCGCTCTCTGTAAAAATGCCTAAAATACCTCCATCTCCGGCACAAACTAGTAAAAGTGTTAAACCTGCGACTTCTAACGAAGAAAAAAATGTAGGTCAAGGGCAGAAAAAGGTTCCAGCTAGAAAACGGATACGCTCCGACGATGACTGCGACGATTTTGATGTCTTCAAAAATGAGATGAAAGACATGTTGTCCACAATGTTCTCTTCATTTACGAGCACGTTTACAAGCACTCAAAACGAACGTATGAGAGCGTTAGAAAAACAGCTATTTGAAGTCAAAAGCCACACATCTACGATTTCAGATATCGAAAAATCGCTAAATAATATGTCGGGGCAGCTAACAGATATGCAAAATAAGATCGATAAATTGGAAGGAGATAGGAAGGAAATCAAAAACCAAATACATGAAATTGAGGACAGAATTGATAATATTGAGAGAATGTCACGTAAAACCTGCATAGAAATCCGGAGCGTCCCTAAAAGGCAAGGAGAAAGAAAAGACGATTTGTTTGATATGGTTAAGAAACTCCTGACACACTTGAACATCGAACACTCACCAGCAGACCTGCGAGATGTCTACAGGGTTCCAAATAAATTTAACAGTAACATCTCCACCTTAATAGTGGAATTCTCTAACACACTGCTGAAAGGAACTGTTCTTAATAGTGCCAAAAAACACAACATTAATAGGGACAGTGGGAAATTAAACACAAGACATCTTGGACTAGACGTATCACCTACCTTGCTATTTATGTCAGAGCATCTTACACCAAAATCTCGAAGATTGTACTACCTAGCACGGGACCTAGCTAGGACACAAAACTATGCATTTTGTTGGACATCTAATGGTATAATCTATCTACGTAAGCGTGAAGGAACACCGCATATCGTGATTAAAAATGAATCTCAGTTAGAAGCCATGAGAACTACTCCGTGACTGACCTCAGTAACGTCTGAAAATAACATCTTCTTTTTTATATATAATATTATCGATATTATGTCCCTATCCCTACCTGTACTACCCTGTAATCTTAATAGCCTAAATCCACATGTAAACTGTTTCTCAACATCCATATCACCTACAAACAAACAAAATAATCCTAACAATTTAAAACATCAACTAAATATTGTGTTCTTGATAAAACATCGAATATCAATAATAATGAAGTCCAATGGCTTTAACAAGTTTGTACAAAGTGTTTGGCATAAAAATATTGTACGCATATATTTAAATACTAATTTTCTTGGTGTACTACTTAATTATATTATTATTATTATCTTATTACTAATAATAACAATTGCGTACAATTTACTTTTAATTGAGAAATGCTTATTGTTGGTGTTATCATCTGTGTTTTATGTATCGGATATTTATTTAATCAGTGCTAATAGTATTAAAATAATGATTATGTTAAGGATAACTTACCAGCCTCAGGTAATTTTAATTATTTCTACCTATAGCATTCACGGAGTGCACGAAGGATTGTATTACTGTAATAAACAAACACTAACTCTTTTTCATACTCACTCATGCGCATTCAGTACCCTTATTCCACAATTTACACTAAAAATGAGCTTTATACCACGAAGATTTGCAAAACACCAATCATACAGTATAATATTGATCTATCAGGGACACTTTACAGAAAATATACATAGTTATAATACAGGAAATGTCAGTAACGGACTCTCGCGCACGTCCGTTTCGCACGGGTACCCACGAAAACTAAATGATCCCTTTGCTATCAAGAAATATGTAATTTTACATAATTTTAACTATCCCACTCTGTTACCTAAATGGTCCATCAGATTTTGGCATACTGCATTGATGTACCTTAATTATTGTTTCAACGCTCGCATCATTAATTCACATTTTACTTTTAATTATGGATAGTCAGTTTTTAATAGACGATATAGATAACACCGAACTGGTTACCAGTATACATACCTATATTCCAGAGATGTGTGAATCATACTTAGGGTTAGTTCATAATGAACAGCAGTTTTTGTTGATCACACAAAACATTAGAAGTATTCGGAGAAATTTTGATGAATTTGTTGTTTTTCTTAGGCGTCTTAAACTTCTACCTGACCTAATAATCCTCACCGAGTGCTGGTTGGATTCATCTTTTGCCGGAGTTTTGTTGGACGGCTATAACTGCTCATATAGTACACGATATCAAAACCAAAACGATGGTATAGTAGTATTGTCTAGAATTGGGATTCGCATAAGTATAACGGAACCTGCGCTACTCGAAGCATCTGGTCTTCTGGTTCAAATTGGAAATCACTACTCTATATTAGCTATTTACAGGTCACCATCTTTCTATAGTATAGATAATTTTCTCTCTACGCTAGAAATGGTACTAGACGAAATGAAGGGGCAGACCTGTTTTATGGTTGGGGACATGAATCTTGATATAAAGCATACTTCAACGGATCCTCGCGCAGACCGTTACCTTGAACTACTCGCATGTCAAGGCTTCTTCCCAGGTCACCAAATTCCCACCCGAGGATTGAACTGCTTGGATCATGTTTTCTTCAAAAGTTCATGTCAGCCAGCTACTGTAGTGTGCACCAATAATGTAACAGACCATGATGCAATAATTGTCGCGATAGCCAGAGAACCAAACAGTCCTTGTTTGGAAGGTAGACGGGTTACCAGAATGGACTACCCACGTATAATTAGTCAATTGGAAAACGAAAACTGGTCTACCTTTTATGCTCTTAGGGACCCTAATTCTGCAGTAACTGATTTTGTACGTATTGTTACCCAGGCAGTCGAAATGAACACAACTACAAGACTAATAAGAAATTCTAAATATATAAGAAAGGACTGGATTACACCTGGGTTGATTAATTGCATTAAAAAAAGAGATAAATTACAATACAAACATAAAAAGAAACCAAAAGATAAGAAACTAGAAGAAAAATATAAGAAATACCGAAACTACTGCAATAATATTCTACAAAACCTAAAGAATGAATATGACTCTAACCAAATCAAAACAAATATTAATAATAGTAAAAAGCTATGGAACTGTATTAAAGACGTGTGCAACATTAAACCCACCAAACCTAAAAATACTGATCTACTCAATGCTGCCAATACCCCTGCAGATGCTGTAAACTCTGCGAATAGTTATTTCGCAACGGTGGGTGAAACGTTAGCCAGGAATATACTTAATCTACTAGGTCAGACTGAACAGGAATTAGCGAATACTACATCCCTCCAGACTACACCTGCCAATTCTTTATTCCTAGCCCCAACTGATCCTGTACAAGTTGCTGGAATCATCTCATCGCTAAAGCCCAACTCAGCCCCAGGTAGTGATAATATTTCCAACCAGTTACTAAAAGCCTGCAAAGACATCTTAGCTGCCCCTATAGCGTTCTTGTGTAACCTAAGTCTGGAAACAGGCAGTTTCCCTAACGCATTAAAGGACGCTAACGTATGTCCAATTCATAAATCTGGTGATACAGAGCAGCCCACTAACTATCGACCAATATCCTTGTTGACCAGTGTCTCCAAGATTTTGGAAAGAGTCGTCAATAAACGTTTGATGAGCTTCTTAGAGAAAGAAAATATTCTCTCCCCAAACCAATTTGGATTCCGTTCAAACAGGTCAACGGAAGACGCCGTTACATCATTGGTAGACTTTGTGTCCGACATGTTAGACAAGGGCCAGAGATGCATTGGCGTCTTCCTTGACCTGGCAAAAGCGTTCGACACCGTTTCGCGACCCATACTTCTAAGGAAGCTAGAAGACTTGGGTATCCGTGGTACAGCGCTTGAGTGGTTCCGATCATACCTCACGAACCGAAGACAGCGTGTAAAAGTGGGTGAGCACTTTAGTGATTACCAAGAAGTGCTCTTTGGAGTCCCACAAGGTAGCGTTCTTGGCCCATCGCTGTTTTTGGCGTATCTGAATGATCTCTGTCAGCTTAATCTCACTCAAGCGAAACTGTTCGCTTTTGCAGACGACACTGCTGTCATCTTTCATGCTCAAAACTGGGAAAACGTATCCATGGTGACGAATAATGGTTTACGTAAAATAGTAAGCTGGTTACAGCTGAACTTATTGACTCTCAACGCTGCCAAAACAAAGATTATCGCATTTCACATTTCAAGTCGCTCTGCACCTTCTCATCCACTTTCAATTAAGCTTCATATGTGCGCTTCACAGCAATGCTGTGCATGCCCAAAGCTTGAGCAAGTTAAAAATATTAAATATTTAGGTATATACATAGACGAACTATTATCTTGGATAAAACAAATAGAAAATTTAAGCAGTCGACTAAGAAAATTAATTTACATTTTTAAAAAACTAAGGGCAGTAGCAGATTCGAAAACAGTAAAAATGGTGTACACAACACTTTGCGCATCTATTATTAACTACTGCATAACTTCATGGGGGAATGCCTTGGGTACACATTTAATAAAGGCAGAACGTGCGCAGCGTGCAGTACTAAAAGTCACATACAAAAAACCCTTCAGATACCCGACTCAACAACTTTACAAAGACACCAAAGAACTTACAGTACGGCAAAACTTTGTAATGGGATGTACTCTACGTTTTCATAAAACTTCACTCCTATCAGCTAAAGTTAACTCCAGTAAATCTAGCCGTAGGTATATGTGGAAGTCACATACAACAAAAACAAGGACAGGACAGAGGTGCTACAACTTCTCTGGATGCTACTTATATAATCAACTTAACAGTACCCTAAATCTAGTTAAAGACACTAAATGGATATGTAGGAACAAAATAAAGGAATACCTTCTGACGCTTGACTACAGAAGCACGGAAAATTTACTCAAAATACAGGTCTAAACTACACTGTCATACACTTACCCACACACACCTTCTCACCCTTCCCTAAACACCACCCTACACCAATCACACCCTTCCTCTTCCCTACTCCTCCCACGCCATCTACACACACACACACACACACCCACACCCACACCCACACACCCACCCCCACACCCCCACACACACACACACCCCCACACCCCACACCCCACCTCACACAACTTTTCCACAAATTTGGTCTTAGATTCTATTACCCATATATATATGTAAATTATAAATATTTAGCTGTACAAATTTTATATATAATTATATCTAGTCTAGTTTAATATTATAATAGATGAACCTCGAAGAGAACTAGCTCCCACAGACTCAGGGTATCCTACCGTGAGAGCTAGTGACTCACAAGTTGTTACCTAAAACAGAACAAATAAATATCTTTTTCTTTTCTTTTCTTTTCTTTCTTTAGTGTTTGATAAATAAAGGCGTTAATTGTATTTTTTTAGATATTTTTTTATTGAAAATTCACAAAACTACAATGTGTATAAACATTACGAACAAGTCTTATTTAATTATAAACCATTAGATACTATTTATTGTGCGTAATGCCTTATAAATGTGAACCTAACTTATACATAATTAATAATATTATCTGACTTAAATCTTCTAAACCGTTTCCATCCCTAAACAAGAATGTAACAAATGACTTACTAAAGTTAACTAGGCAGGACCTCTGCCTTATAGTAAGTATCATGACGGGGCACTGCGACCCGAATGACCATCTGGTCAAAATCGGAGACACGGACAGTCCTCTGGGTCGTGGTTGCATGCAGGAGCAAGAAACCGTGGAGCACGTGCAGCTGCACTGCGAAGCCACGGAAGATGCAAGTATAAAAACGGGTCCATGAGCTGAGATATCGAAACCCGTCAATCACAAGAATCGCTCATCATCATCAGCATGCTTGGGCTC
Organism: Ennomos quercinarius; assembly: GCA_910589525.2. Taxonomy (NCBI): domain Eukaryota; kingdom Metazoa; phylum Arthropoda; class Insecta; order Lepidoptera; family Geometridae; genus Ennomos; species Ennomos quercinarius. Next base: position 2,749,073 of record OU342496.1, read on the forward strand.
AACAGTATTGACTGCTTTGCCATTATCACCACCATCATTACTGGAACAGTTATGTCAGCGACCCAAGGCTGTGCTCCGATATTTCAAGGAGATGCACAATACACCCCAAGCAGGACGTCAGTGCAGGTTTTTATCGCCCCACTCAAAATAAGAATAAGACTGCTAAACTGTTACCAACCAAACTATCACAAACGTCCTTAAATATTAATTAAAACATAACTGTAATTATAAATTCCAAAACTGTAATTTTTTTTTAAAGTAATGGAATGACGTGATGACCTAGTCGTTCGCCTGGTATTAAGCGACACGGCCGCCGATAACAGATTGCAGTGTCACTCGGAACTCTAAATTAAAGTTTCGCGTGACACTGCGCACTGCACACGTCATCCTGAGACATCTCACAGTCTAAAAAAAGTTTTCTAGACTGTGAGATTAGTTCGTAAAGTCTCATTTGCCCAGTAATTTCACTAGCTACAATGCTCTTCAAACCGGATCACAGTAGTGCTTGGACACTACCGTTTTTTTTTATGAGATGAGTGGCAAACAAGCTGGCGGCCCACCTGCTGGTAAGTGGTCACCGCCGCCTATGGACATCTGCAACACCGAAGGCATTGCCGGTGCGTTATCTACCCTTAGAGAGGACTCTTTTAACACTTTTCTTGAAGCTCCCCATACTGTAGTTATGCGGAAAATCCTCAGGAGAAAGATCATTCCACATCTTGCAGGTTCGTGGAAGAAACGAGCGCAAGAATCGCGTCGTATGAGATTTCCACGTGTCTACAATATGCTATACTACTGCTTGGCGGCAGAATAACTGGCAAAGCGGTGGTACCTACCTAGACGAAATTTGCAGGAAAGTCCTACCACCTAGTAAACTAAACATTAAAAATAAAAGCTTAATCATGTCTACTTCATATTGAAAATTAAATAATTTTGTTTGTTGTGAAACCAAGTGTAGGGGCGTAATATTTTCAAATACCTTCTGAGCGAAAACCTAGTCACAGGACACAACTCTTAATCAAATTTGAATGCATGATAGCGGCAAAACTACAAGCATACTAAATATTTCACTATCTTCTTTTGGCTTACGTTACAAGCCTTCACTTTGGCCTAAAACCGGCGAGTTGTGCCTTCCTCTATTTTCATGATCAAAGCTATAAACACGTTCCTCATACATACATTAATTTCCCCATCCGAAACCCCTGAGACAAACAGCTAATTTTGCTAAAAGTTCCGCTTACTCTTCTGAGGGCTCGCTTTGAATTACTTATTCTGTGATTTTAGTTGACATGTACTTTTCCTCGTGCATGTAGTATTAAACCCTGCCTGGTTCCTAAAGTGACTCTCAAAATATGCATCATATAAGAACATCACGACTAAAGGTAGAAAGATAGATAGAAAATGCTTTATTGTACAAGAATAAACCAAGTTGGCGACGATAAATTATTAAAGGCTAAACTCCAAAGCCTTGAACACCGGCGTAAGCTTGCCAGCCTATCGGTTTTTTACAAGCTGCACTTTGGAGAGTGTACGACGGAATTGCACAACTTATCCGCCACCCCCTTTTTACCATCGTACGTCTAGACGCACGAAAACACGACATCCGTATATGGTAGAAATTCCTAGAATACGTACAAAGCGTTTTGATTACTCGTTTATAATTCGGACAGCAAAGGAATGGAACACCAATATAATCTCGGAGTTTTTAAGGCTAAAGTGAACCGGTATCCTCTAGGCAAGCATGCTCCATCGTCGACCGCGTCGTCACTTACCATCAGGTGAGACCGTGGTCAAATGTTAGCCTATCGTTGATAAAAAAAGGACATAGGCAAACTTAATGCGAAGTAGCATTTTAAAGGTGTAAACTGGGTAATTAATTTTTTGAGTTTTGTTTCGATTTTGTTGGACTGTTGTCCGTGATACGTTTACGTAGTTTGTTGTTTAATGGTGATAGGTACTGACTTTTTTACTGCCGCTATTTTCAGTAAAATCGTTTGGACTATGGGTTAATATTTCTATAAATAGATTAATTTGTGAAAGAAAAATGTGAATCACGAACGGGATTTGTACCTGCATCCATCCATAAAAGATAAAAATATTTTCCCGTGGCTTATTCATATAAAAATCATACATATTTTAATGTCTAAGCCACGGGAAAATATTTTATATCCATTATGACTATGTACAATGAATGATATGTGGTATGGCTACTGCGCAAGTCTTGTGGTCCGCTAGGGTTTAACTTTCGTGTCCTTCAGTATACTACTTACCTATGTACTAGTTTAGGCTGTTATGTAATGTTTGCTTACCATTTGCTTACATATTACGCCGTCGGGCGGGCGGCTCTCCACGAAGCGTAGAGCCGGCCGCATCATGAATAATATATATTATACCACTATACGGCTATTACTCTTTGTAGGATATCATTCCGGTGTTAAGAAGGATTTAGTTCTGTGACGTAATACTTTGACGGAGGCGCCTAGCTCAAAATATCCCTCTGCTACGTTCATAAACCCTTTAAAAAAATGATTCATAATAATAATAACGCCCAATTTATTTTTATATAAATATTATAAAAAACGTAGATCTAAGAAAATAAAAAAAATGGAGATTAATAATAACGCCCAACGATCATAAACATAGATCCTGAACCCTAACTAAAATTCCCTGTATCTAGGGACCCAGAAACTACGAGGACCATGGTTCCACAACACCCAGACACAGAACAAGTATTTGGGTTTTTTTTTCAGGTGCACAAATACTTGTCCTGTCGCGGGATTCGAACCCGTCGCCTTCAGGTTATGAGCCACCACCACAGACGCTGTCAAATTTTTGAAACCACCAAGACATGACCCCGCTTTCAAAGGAAGACAGAATGATTCACCACATCATCATCATCATTAACACCCTGAAGACGTCCACTGCTGAACATAGGCCTCCCCCAGAGTGCGCCACTTTGAGTGGCTGCTCGCCTCTTGCATCCATCGGCTCCCCGCGGCTTTCACCAGATCGTCGGTCCACCGAGTGGGGGGCCGGCCTACGCTGCGTCTTCCGGTTCGTGGTCGCCACTCGAGAACCTTTCTTCCCCATCGGTTGTCAGTTCTATGACCACACCACACTGACTAGTAAGTTGGTGGTATAGATGTCCGCAAATTTAGTGATTCTTGAGAGTGCCAGTTACATGAATGTTTTCCTTCATCTTTATTGTAAGAGCGAGTGCAAAGTTTGCACGGAACTTGAAAAGGCAATAGCGTGGGCAGAAGGGTATTTGGTGCCAGGATGCGAACATATGCCTCCCCCATAAAACGACACTTTGAACCCTTATCATAGGGGGGAATTTGCCATAATCACTACGCTCGGCAGGCGGCTTGGTGATCGCAGAAGATTTTAATGTACCGAGAAGAATGCTGCTGCCCGTTCCCTGGATATTCCCTTAGCCGGCACTTACGGCACCCACGGGAAGGGATGGGGTGGTCCTATTCGACCGGAACCACACGAGGCACATCTGACCATATCCTTCTAAATTCCCCAAAATAATTTCACATCAAACTGCAATCCAGTGACAACGTATGCATTCGTGGCAGCAAGGTGGCAGTTATGATTGATAACGTCACAAGCGAGCGGCAATTTTCCGCACTGGCAACACTGCGACAGCGGACTGATGTGTTACCACTTCTCAAAACTTCCCGCTATACTCCGGGAGAGTATAGCGGGATATATATTTAATCTGTGTTTCGTCCGTGAGTGGTAGCTGGCTCTTTTGAAACTTGTCATTTTAAAAAGTTAATGCGACTGCCGTGGATGGATTGGATGCATCTTTCAAAGTTCCTCTTGCGAAGTTATGATTTAAAATAGGAAGGTAATTTTGTTATTAGAAAAAGATTCCTTTATTTATTTTCAATCTTTTGTACGCTATATTTAAAGATTCAGAAAGTTTCCTGAAATGAGTCAAATTGATGAGTCAGCTGTTGACTCAACGCTGTTCCGATCTGCCAGATGATTTGGTTAAGCGGAACTAAGACTATTTCAAAAGTGGATTACATTGCCATTTAGAAGTTCAGCAGAAAAAAAGTATTGTTATCAAATAAACTATTACAGGATAAAGTTCACAAAGTTCAGTAGCAATTTTTACCACGCTCCTTTGCATCCTTTTTTTGGGTTCCGTACCCAAAGGCTAAAACGGCCTATTACTAAGGCTCCGCTATCCGTCCGTCTGTCTGTCTGTATGTATGTCGGTCCGTCTCTCTGTGTGTCTGTCTGTCTGTCTATCAGTCTGTCACCAGGCTGTACCTCGTGAACTGTGATAGTCAGACAGTTGAAATTTACACAGATGATGTATTTCTGTTGTCGTTATAACAACAAATAAGTACTAAAAACAGAATAAAACAAATAATTACAGAGCCTCCGATACAACAAACGTGATATTTTTGCCGTTTTTACAGCTAATGGTACGGAACCCTTCGTGCGCGAGTCCGACTCCCACTTGGCCGGTCATTTTTATTTATTGACTCTGACACGCAGTCCTTGTTTTATCTCTTGTAGCCAGGTATATTTCTTTTCTTGTAACTAGTAGGGTTAGCACGGCTGGTAGACAAAACTGTCTTTCCCCTGTTTTACTCCAAGCAAGTATGAAGAAAGTGACGTAAAACAGGGAGAGACAATTTTGTCTACCGTCCATGCTAACCCCGCAGGTTACCCCTGATGTCGGAATATATAAACTGTCCGAAGGCTCCAATCGCATTTGGAAGTGTTCATTTCTCATAGTCCTTATCGAAAAAAATTACTAAAGGTGAGTAGATCCTTTCTCAGTTAAAGCAAATATACAATTAGGTATTCTGTTGAAGATTTATGCCATTTTCCGAAATCCGAGCCGTCCCAAAAGTAAACCATATTACGAAGCATTTTCCGGGGTTCGTTTATTTTTGCCATCATTGATGGGCTTTTATCTAAAAGCTTTCTCCTTATAAATTGACGAATTTAAAACTTGAAATTGTTTGACCTCCCTCATATTTCTAGCCTATTTAACTGTCAATAATTAATTAGGGGGTTAAATTTTTAGTTAAAAGTTCCAAAACAAGCTATTCAAATAATCGTATAAGTAGGTTTCATTTATTTGTTCTGGAAACTTTATTTTGGAAATTAAAATTTATACTTAGAGTCCTTAAGAATCGGCAAAGCATCATCAGCGCCCTCGGGGTTGTAATTGTAGATAATAAGGGAAAGAGACTGCGAGGAGGGCTGTTTCTTGTTTTTCAATAACGTTAATAAATCATAAAAACCATTTCGTTTGTACTCAACATTTCAATTTTGTGTGGCTCCAGCGCGAAAGCCGTGTGACCCCGGTGCGATGTGAGAATAGGACCACCCCATCTTTTCCCGTGGGTGCCGTAAGAACCGGCTAAGGGAATATCCAGTGAATGGGCAGCAGCAATCTTCTCAGTACATTCAAATCTTCTGCGATCACCAAGCCGTCTGCCAATCGTGGTGATTATGGCAAACCCCCCTATAATAAGCGTCTATAGTGGAGTTTTATGGGGAAGCCTATGTTCAGCAGTGGACGTTTTCAGGCTGTTGATGTGATGATGCGATACTCTTATAACTCCGACAGGTTAATTCGTTACTAAAGTTCATCTAAACGTTAAAATTACCCATAGTACCATAGTTATTCTGCCGCCAAGCAGCAGTGTGCTAGCACTACTGTGTTCCGGTTTGAAGGGCACTGTAGCTAGTGAAATTACTGGGCAAATGAGACTTTACGAACTGATCTCACAGTCTAGACAACTTTTGTTAGACTGTGTGATGTCTCAGGATGACGTGCGCAGTGCGCAGTGTCACGCGAAACTTTAATTTAGAGTTCCGAGTGACACTGCAATCAGTTATTGGCGGCCGTGTCGCTTAACACCAGGTGAATGACTAGCTCGTCACGTCATTCGATTAAAAAAAAAAAAAAAACCTTTTTAGATCAAAAATTACAATCTCATCTAACGACCAATATATGAAAAAACAACACTACAGCAGCACTTAGAAAATATTATATTCAAGAAGTTACCAAAAACGTTCGCGATAAGCAAGATACTGTGATCCTTGGAAACTCATTTGCATTCTACAATAAACCATTTGTATTTGTATTTGTATTTGTATTCGCTAACAAAGAATACATACATTCACATAACCTAGAAAACGTTGTTTTAGTAAAGAACTTTAGTGAAAAAGCGTAAAGTTAGGGAACTTTAGTACTTAACTGTGTTTTGTTTGCTAATTACTGTTTTTAACTCGTAGAGAGAACTGTTATAATCAGAATTTCTCGAGCACCTGTGTCGGTTTGTATTTGTACTAGATTTTCGCGTTGCTTTATTCGCATTTCACTTTTTTTTCTGTGGGAATTCTTTATTTCATACTGGATAAAAAGTATCGTAGTAGATCTTTTTCCGGTTGTACATCAGTAACTGAGAATGCTGTGTGTAACTTTAGTTATATGCTGAGCGGGACCTATTCTAGGGCCCTAATTCTGCATGACCACTTTACGATTCCTTACGTCAAACATGAATTCCTTGTTTTACATAAGAAATCTGCAAAAATCTATTCCGTATGAAATGAAAACGAAACCGCGCAAAAATAATGTGGAATTGGCGCGATTTCAACTGTTTAAAATCATAATGCTCCACTGAGACGCGTTCCGAAACATAAACACGTCTAAATGGCTAAGTATAGACATAGCTATACATCAAATATTGATGACGAAAACCTTGCAACTACGCATAATTTTGTAAAAGCCCCCTTAATGGTTTTCTACGAACCGGACGATGCAGTTTAGATCGGCCCCCATTAGGTAGACCGACGATCTGGTTAAAACCACGGGAAGCCGAATGCAGGAGGTGAGTAGACGCTTAAAATGGCGCTTCAAGGAAGAGGCCTATGTTCAGTAGTGGGCGGATTTGTGCTGTTGATGATTATGATGAAATGTTTTATCGCAATGTTTCTCTTCACTGGAAACTCTGAATCACTGAGGTAACGTCACTGTCTTGTAGGTACGGCCATCTATACGGATTCAAGTTCCACTGGTCGTTAACAGTTTAGGAGCTATAAAAATGCTCTTGGTCAACATCGCTTCGATCGTTCACTATTTTCTTAAATTTCCGTTTGAAATTTCATATTCAACCCGGTCTTCTTCCTTTTACCGAATTCCCCCAAGTTATCCCACTCTATCCATAATTAATGTTGGTTTCAGATATCATCATGTATTATATCTCCACTCGTCTTAAATGTTACGTATAGCATAGATATAATTAAAATAACAAAAATAGACTCGTCCTCACAACGCTTACGTCTTCACTACTAAAGTTTGACAGCTCTAAGTTAGCACTTATCTCATTAGTGCATACCCAATGCGTTGCAGTAGGTACATCATAAGAGAGATAAGCGCGAGTTTAAGTGCTACCAACATTTAGTGCAGACGGGCATTTCAAAACTAGCCATGCGCCCGAGCTCAAAATGCGTAGAGCACAGAGCTCAAAACACGTAGTGCATTTCTTTTCTTCGCACAGTAAATTGTGTGCGTTGCACCCAATTTAAGCGGACCACTTTCATGAAGTTATGTGCCTTATCTGCCTTCTCTTATTTACTTACATGTATGTCTATATAAGAGAATTCCCTAGTGCCGAAAGCTTCCAACACCTTCAAACTTCTCGGTCCACAACACAGTTTTCATCATATTCAGAGCCGCCTCCCGAGTAAACAAGTTATATCTAAGCGTTGTATCGGTAACTACTGAGTATAAACAGTAAGGATATCTAAAAAAAAAGTTTTTGAGTCATCATCATCATCCAAGCCGATAGGTGCAGGAGGCACGCAGCCGCTCAAAGTGGCGCTCTGTGGGGGAAGCCTATGCAGGCAGTGTATGTCTTCAGGCTGTTGATGATGATGATGACGATGATAGTGGAGTAATGCACCCGATTGAGTGTAAATCAGGTGTTATGAGTCATTTTGCTCTGATTTCTTTGTAACCATTTTGTTATGTTATTTTTTTTCCACTCGGCCCTATTTACTAATACTGTATTATCGATAGCCCTGAAAAGTATTCATGCTAAAATATTTACAATACAAGGCGTCGCCCAATCCATCTATCTTCCAAGTTTTTTTGATGCTAAAATGGGCATACGTTTGACAACAACTCACCTGATGGTAAGTGATGAAGTTGTCTAAGGTCTAGTATAGTATTATATTACCTGTGCTAAGGTGGAGCGCGTTTGCCCATGAGATGCTCATTCAGTATTGATTTGAAAAGACCCAGATTATACCCAGGAGGAAACACTGTTGCTGGAAGAGCATTCCATTTCTTGGCCGTTCGGACTATGAATGACTCAGCAAAACGCTTAGTGCGGACTTGTGGTACACTAACGACGTAAGGAAGTAAAGAATCACCAAGCCTTGTAGTTCTATGATGGAAAGGGGATAACAGAATGAGCTGATGAAGGGCATGCGCACACTCTCCAAAATGTAACCGATAGAAGACCGACAGACCAGCGCGACCTTGCATCTGTGTTCAAGTCTTTGAATTCTTCTTTTAATTAGTCTCTCATCGTTGATAAGCTTCTTGGCACGCCGCTCAATTGTGTCCAAAGCCGCAAGTTGGTACCGGGCGGAGCCATCCCACAGGTGGCTACAGTACTCCATGCAGCAGGGCCTGCATGGAGTACCTGATTTGTTCATACTGTTAGTACGCCACATCGGCAAGTTTTCAGCAAACACTATAATAAACTTATACAGCAACTCGGCCATTCAAGAAATATCGCAGGAAAACTCTGTGGAGCGCGCTCATTTCAAATTTTACGTTCGCTTATATCGTGTGCATATTCTGTCTGTGTAGGTATCTTCATCTCCTTATTCTGTGGATTCAGAAAGTTAGAACAAAAGACGGTTGGAGCAAAACTGAAACTGTTTATTTTTGAAATAACATCTTGCTTTATTTGCATAGTAATATCGTACTATTAACAATAACGGGATTGTCTAGATATTGTAGCATTTATTCTTATATTAGATTTTGTTCAAGACTATGTATGAATACAATTTTTGAATGATAATCAAGAATCATATTTCAATTGGAACTACTAGCTTATGTTCTGATCCCACAGTCTAGAAATCTTTTGTGTGGTGTATTAGGATGACGTGCGCAGTACAAGGCTGATACTGGTACACGCGGATCCACTATCTCGCTCGCGCATTGCTACATTTTTGAAGATATTAAATAACTGAATTTACTTATGGAAAATCTGCCTAAACTATGTTCTCATGAATAATATTACAAATATTCAACAAAAATATCACATTAATCCAAACAAGTTTTCATACAAAAAACGTTATCGCAAGAAAAGAACTTTGATACCGTTGTATTTAATGTCGCAATGCGCGAGCGAGATGGTGGATCCGCGTATACAGCAGCTTTAGTTTAGAGTCCGAGTGACACTACAATTACCTACGACCGTGACGTCAAATATCAAATGACTAGCCCATCACGTCCTTCGTTTACATAAAAAAATCGAATTAGGTGTCTTTAAAAAATTTTTTACAAAATAATTGGCGTCGTAGTCACAAGGCCCCTTTTTCAAAGCAAGTGTTAACTCCCAAGTGCTTAATGAAGAAAGGCAAAAGTTACGCGAACAAAAATAACGACTTGCTAAATTATATTTGTAACTCGTGTCACGAGGAACAGCAAAAAAGGAGCGAAACTTTGTTCACAGTTGAATCAAAGGTGTCTTCGCGCAGTAGGGTTGAAAATTGGGGGTTACTCAGGCGTGCTACTTTTAGTTTATACCTACCTACTATGAATATAGTTTGTTGTTGCTAGACAAGCGTTTTAAAATCAAATCAAATCAAATCAAATTTATTTACTTAATTCAGACAAAGATTATCCATTTTTTTTGTTAGTATCAAACTTACTCTATTATGGATGTTTATGGATGTTTATGGATGTTTATGGATGATTATGGATGTTTAGGTAATTATGAAACTAGACGAATGTTGGACCACTTTAGGCATCCCAGTTTATTTCAGTAAAAAATATTATACTTTTCACTTTTCTTATCATTTTTGTAATACATTACCTACAACAATGCTTTACTGAATATAGAAAACCTTACAGTTATTTTAAGCGGAATTATACTAGATATACATTTTTCATTTTGTATTTATGAAACTAGCCGCATTGGTATTGAGATATTATTATAATAAGTACATGTTGGGATCCAATCGTTGAAATCAAACATAATTATACCTAGTTTTTATCATGATTGCATGATGAGGTCGTGTCATACAAAAAATCGTACCACTTTGTCACTATTCAAGTTACCACCAGGTGAGTTGTTGTTAAACGTATGCCCATTTTATGATAAAAAACGTCTGGTTGTCATTTCTTTGTTTTCGTGGGTTAAGTACGGAAAATATTTTTGTAACGCCATGAAATTAAATCCATGTCTTCACATGACAAAGACTGGACCCATCAAGATGTCCCATTAAAAAAATCATACAAAAATAATAAGTAAAACAACTGCAAAAGTAAAACACTGGTGCTACAATTAAGCTCTATTTTGTGGTTGAAATGTAGCCTACAAGTAGCGCGTCTGGTTCAAACGTAAGGAGCCAAGAAGTGCCTGTTTGCATCTGGTGCCGGGTGCACAATAAACTTTGATTGGATGCTCAGCGATCGTGGAAGCTAACACTATCCCTCGTTCCGGTTGTAATGGGGTTGGAACTGGGACGAAGATTTTTAATGAAAGACTTCCAAGTTCTTTCAAATTGCGTCTGAAAATAGGTAATTTCATATTAGACCGGCCAATTCCAAGAACTTTTGTGGAACAGATGTTCGCGTTTGGCAGCAATATGCCTCGTAGCTTAGTGTTATTCAAAGCCCCGAAATCATGAAAACTTTTAAATAATTAGCTAGCATGCTGCATCTTCAATTGCATCAGGCGTGAGAATGCTACACAGGTATTCATGTAGAAAAACAATGTAATGCTCATTTATACTTTCTTTATGGTAGGTATTAGAATATTAATATATATTTAAATAAACATTTAAACAATTTAAACCTACTTAAAAATTAAAAGTATTATAAAAATATGTACAACGTAATCCTAGCTTATTTTCTACTAAATCTATTTCAAATAACTACGACGTAATCCTAGATCCTAAGTGCGGCACTTTCTTAGCGCTTACTAGATCAACGCGTCCTGATTACGTCCGACCGGTTCACAAGATCTTCGCGGAGCATGTACTGGGGAGGTGGTGGTCGTGCTGGGCCACGACCGCCAGCACCGCTGACAGTCGTCACTAGACTTGTTTGTGAGCAGAACCGTATCACTTTGCCAGCTTCGAGCGCCCTAGCCGACTGTGCAAATGAAATTTGATACCATAGTTTGTACTCAGAATAGCAACAACTTATTTTAAGTGTCTCCTAAACACGTTTTAATAGTTTTTTTGTGTGTTCCCGATATAGGGTAAATTTTAAATGGCACATAAAAATCCAACTGTATTTCTAATAACAGTTATTTTTTATTGTACTAATGATATTTTATCTTCCAGTATCCAAATTGTAGATCATTCACTTGAAAAATTGCTAAATCATGCTCAAGTTTCCATACTTTAAATTTCATCATCATTTCTTTTTTTGCCTATCTTATGTTTTCGATTTTTTTTTGCTAATATTTCACTAAACGCTAAATTTATGTAATTTATATTCATTTCCCTTTTTTTATTCTGCCTTCTGCTTTTAGACAATGGCCTTCAGCTTTAAATAATAATTTATTGTGAACTCCGTTCTGGTTGTACCACCACGGCAACACTACACTGCGGGTAAGTATTCCTTTCTGATCCTGTAGCCGTTGGTAGGGCCCCCCAGAATGGAAGTTAGATAAATTAATTCCTATATTAATATAGAAGAATTTTATCGATTACAGGAACAAAGACAACGAACAAGAATAACCCTACAACAAAGACCACATAAAAAAAGAACCACCCTACAGCAACTTCCACCCAACCCAGACAACATAGCAAAAACTACACTACTACTTTGAAAAAAAGGAAAACTTCCGACTTCCGGTAAAACTTTTTACCGGCCGAATTTTTACCACCGCCACTTCTGCCTTCTTTGGGGTACTCCTGCTGCGTCTCCGCCGGCTGCTACCGCTTTGGGGCCACCAACCACCCAAAGGCCCCCACAGACATCAGGAGAGTACTTTTCCCGCGGTAGTGCGTTGAAGCGTAGGAATTGGTTAAAGTGCCCAAACCCGTGACCCACATAAATAAATGTGCCCTCCACTGAACTTGCTGGTTCACTTTTGGTTTTAAAAATATATATAACTGTTGCGTATACCTATGTGTTGATTATTTCATCCTACCAAAATATTAGGTAGGTAGGATCAAATATAGGGGCAAACGGCACAACCTGTAGCCTACCTACAAGTGAATTCTTATTTACTTTAAATTTATACGCAGGAAAGTTTTAAAGCACTAATGCCCATCTGCACTAAAGTCTATTAAAATACAACTTAGCTAAGTAATACTACCCCCGAGTTCTCGACATGTTGGTGGGCTTTTCCGATATAATTGTATGTATAATATATCTATATATATATATGTATCTTTTTTGAGGGGGGGAAATACCCTTACACTTCCCTGCCACCACGCGGGTGATGGCAGGGGGTATGTGGGACTCAAACCCACTAAAACCTTTCGTGAACCACGTGCCACTGGGATGGGGCGAGATAGATTCGCGCTAGCATTCACTATCTCGCCTCGTGTGGGGCCGTGTAGGTGCGGTGGAAAGTCCCCGGACTATCAGCCATCGACCCCACTACGGAGGATGAAGAAGGCGTGCAAAACGCCTCCTTCGTCTCCCGGCCCGTCTGCGCCGGAGTGGGTCAAAGTTGGCATCGTCCTCCCTGACCCGCTCAGCGGCCTCCTTCTGCATCATCACCGCCTCGCAGAAGGAGACCATAGCCTGCCATGATCTTTCGCTGCTAAGCATAGCGTTCGCCACACTCGGTAAGGATAGATCCCGGCCAATCTATATATCTACCTAGGTCTACAGTGTTGAACCCGCCCCAATAGTTCAATCTGCACATCTTGCAGCCCATAAATAGTATAACTAACATCAATTTCAGTAGATACTATTATGAGTCGGGGACCATGCCAAAACCGCGAGCGATTTGTTGCTTAAATTCGACACATTTATGACCCCCGCTGAGCATAACATTGGCCACGCAACCGGGCTCCTATACTACTTATTTAGCACCATCATAAGTTATGGTACAGCATCATAGAAGTGTATACCTTTCATCATTATAACACCGAAGTATAATATGTAGCGCTCGTGACGAAGCTGGACTGTCATCGGTAAAGCTAAGCAAGTGCAGATGACTGCAGCGAACGTTGGATGAATGGATTGATGACTGGACTTGATGAGTGACCGCTACAGCATGTGGAATTTAACTATAACTGAGCGCTACCGTTTTTCGCAAGGGACGGCAAGCCTTCGGTGAAGGTTGGTGTTATAAAAACAACAGTCATTAAATCAGAAGCCTTAAGTGGCTTAAAAATTCTGAATTCTGACAGCACGACTAACCATTAATTGCCTATATACCTATAGGAGAAACAAAACATCTCTTTGTCTGAAAAAAGTTGTCTGCCTGTTTGTGTGTTTGTTTCCTTATTTCTTTGTGTGGTCACGGGTGTTGTGAGCGATGCGCGAAGCACCTTTAGTAAATCATAAATAAGTGACGGTAGTCATTATGCATTAAAAAACAGATCTTACTTTTTTCTATAAGAATAAAATCTGGTATGTGTCAAGAATTCCAAAATGTTCTAGATTGTAGCTCCATAGTTTGGTTGCACTTACGAGGTAGGTATCTTCAGTAAAGTTTTGCTCCAACTCGACAAAAATCATAAACAAAAGAATGCTGCTTTTGTGGCAAATTTTTTAAGAGTTTGTATGGTGCCTGACGTTCTAGGCCATTTCTAGGCGCTTAACTCTATGTTCAGTCCCTAATAACTCAGTAGGTACAAGCCATTCCAAATTTGAAAGTTATCCAGTAGCATGTAATGGCTGCAAATAACAGTTTACCATAGACTCGGGCGAATGGTTATGTGTGGATATAGATTGCTAATAGGTGGAAGACTTTGACAGTCGATTGACCTGATAACTCAGTTGTTGGATGCTCTGCCTTCTGAACTGTGAGTTCGATTCCCACCGGGATAAATATTTGTGAGATGTTTTTTGTGTTATGTCTCAGTGTGCTATATTGTATTCTAATTTCGATGTATTTGTTTTAAAAAAAAGGATCTAATTATTACTTAACTCAGTTATCTGGTTCTTGGGGGCTATAAAATGGCACTGTGTGAGATGTCCACAGATATTTATTTCTTTACTCAATACTCATTTTATTCATAAACTATGTTTACACGTCACAAAAGTCAATATGAGTTAATAATAAGCACTTGTAGTGTATACAATGCTTACACAACGTGTACACATCTACAGAATAAAAGCATTTACTACCGGCCTTGCAAAAAATAGATTTAAAACATCGCAGTCCTATCCGTTTGGTAGTAGGTACTTTGAGTTTGAAAGGAAGCATAGCTTTGAATGGAAGGAATACTATATGCAAGTGGGGAGCATTGCAGGCTTCGTTGAGTACTTGGTTTCTACATTTCTATGCTCGTAGCATATAAAAGGGAGTTCTGATACTAGTAGATATGAATGCACGTTGATAGCGGCTCATTGAAACGCTCCTCATAGCCTTTTGCAGATTAAAAATCTATTTCCTTTTGATTTACACCGCTTTCACATTAGAGCGTTAGCAGCGCGATAGTCGCGCGGCAGAACAGATGCCTTCTCTGTTTTGTGCCTTCACATTATAAGAACAGCCGCGCGACTGCAGTGCGACTGCCACGTCGCAGGTTAGATTAGAGTTACTGTGCATTTTTGTTAATATTGGTTCTGATTTTAATATTACCATATATTTGTTACAATACGATAGTACCATGCGAGCCAAAAAAAGACATGAAATTACGGTAAAAATACCGTAATTACCGTAAGGTACGCACACTGAGGACATGCTACGATCGCACCTGCCACGTGCGGTTGCCGCGCTTCTTTTTTTAATGCTGGGCCACGGTCGCTTGTCTGACGTGCGACAGACGCGCTGCTAAAATCACCTAAATCTGAAAGCGGCCTAAAATGGGTCTTTTCTTTTCAGCGAAGTTACGTTACTTTTGTTTCATTTCGTATTTAGACGAAATTCCGCAAAGTCATGCCTGGTTCCAATCCTAAACTAATACGTCAGTACGTTTCTCGTTTTTTTTTGAGGATACCAAGTTGTCCACTCTGAAACTGGGGCTCAGTAATAAATTGCTTAATTTGTTTATTATTATTTTCTGCAAGCCTGGCAGGAAACTCAAAGCTTGACGTTTATAATTTAGACAATATAACCATTTATCTGAACATTATTAGTTACAAGAATTATTAAACGCTCGTAGAACTGACAACCGATGGGGAAGAAAGGTTTTCGAGTGGCGACCACGAACCGGAAGATGCAGCGTAGGCCCCTACTAGGTGGACCAAAGATCTATAAAAAACTGTGGAGAGTCATTCGATGCAGGAGGTAAGCAGCTGCTCAAAATGGCGCTCCATGTGGAAAGTCTATGTTCAGCAGTGGATGTCTTCAGGCTGTTGATGATTATGAATTACAAGAATTGGGCTTCGTGACTCTTGATTAGTCCTGGTTATTTGTCTACACAAGACAGGAATTTTAGTACCGACGCTAAAGAAACCTTCAAAGACGGCATACAAATCCACAACAAACTCCTCAATTAAAACTTCACGCATAAACTCCAGCACATAATAACGGCTCGGCACATAACCATGGAACAAAAAGGAGAGGAATGCCAATACACCAAGAAACGGCGCCGCAAAATGAGCGGGCTATAAGCTAAGCGCAGATCACAAATATGGCAAAAACCCGTTTTAAACGTCAGGATGACGTGCGCAGTGCAGCGTCACGCGAAACTATATTAATTTAGAGTTCCGAGTGATACTGCAATCTGTTATGGACAGCCGTGACACTTAACCTCAGGCGAACGACAAGCTCATCACGCCATTCAATTACAAAAAAAATGGCACTGGAAAATGAGCGGACTATACGGCTACGGCGGGCTAGGTTTAAAACGGTTTTTTGGCATATTTCTGATCTACGTTCAATTTATACCCCGCTCATTTTGCAGCGCCATCTAGGTTTAAAACGTTTTTTGGCGTATTTCTGATATACGCTGTTTTCTTGGTGTATTGCATTCCTCTCCTCCTTGTTCCATGACAAAACATAGCGGCTTCAAGAGCCTGACACATCCAATTACTCGCCTATTTCACAAGGTGTGAGCCAACAAACGCAGTGCATGCATTATGCAAGCTATGTTAATCTCTACGTGGAGTTATGAACGCAGGTGTGGACGCACCTCTTTATCATGCTCCTTACGGCGGTATTTATGAAGTAGAATGCAGTTAGGAACTTAGGCAGAGGTCATACTAACGTCTTCAGTTTGGGTACTTACTGCATTCTTGCTTTTCATATTCTGCAGCATGCCCGGAGCCGAGCCGCTTTGTTGAAGATAAAAATTACACGGTCATAATACTTTGACATGAGTTATGTAAACGTTGAGTGACGTTTTAAAAATAGAATTGTGTTACAATTTAGAAACGGAATAATTTACTGTTTGTGTTATAAACACGGAAATGACTCGTAGAACGTGACAGGTTGCTTGTGTGGTTTTCATGGCTGGACCGATTGTTATGAAATTTAGCACAGAGACTGCTTACACTACCGACATCAATATTTGATACCGGAAAATGAAGAAATCGGAGAAAACAGGTTAATTGCGGGGCGCGTCTACTTTACTACAAATTATCGTGACAATAATTATTGTTAAGACAGTTATTTATAAAAAAAATAAAATGCTGTTCGTTAGTAAGCGGATCTTTAAAAACATGCCAAGTGTGAGTCGGACTCGCGCATAAAAGGTTCCGTACCATCTATAAAAACGAGCAACAAAATAACGTTTGCTGTATCGGAGCCCCCTTAAATATTTATATTATTCTGTTTTGTTTAGTATTTGGTGTTATAGCAGCAACAGAAATACATCATCTGTGAAAATTTCAACTGTCTAACTATCACGGCTCATGAGATACAACTTGGTGACAGACGAACAGATAGACAGACAGATGGACGGACAGCGGAGCCTTAGTAATAAGGTCCATTTTACCCTTTGGGTACGGAACCCTAAAAACGGCTGGAACGATTTAGTTATTTTGTTTTCCACACACACATACACATCATCAGCTGGAAGACGTCCACTGCTGAACACAGGTCTCACTCATAAAACGCCACTTTGGACGCTTATCATAATCACCGAGTTTGGCAGGCGGCTTGATGATCGCAGAAGATTTTAATGTACCGAGGAGAGTGGTGCTGCCCATTCCCTAGATAATCTCTTAGCTGGCTCTGGGATTTTGTTTTCAAATGTTCGTAATTAGCTGAACTAGTTTTTTAAATGAAAAGTTTCCCGAAAAAGCTTTCAAATTCGAGACAAACTGATCCTTTATAATATTCTGTGGTGTCGTGCTAAAAGAAGCCTGAGCAGTTCATCCCAGCACTTTCATAAGCTTAAACCAAAATTAAAATAATTAGTTATTTAGTCACTGAACAAAAATAACAGACAGAATTCTTAACAAAACTTTCCTACACTCACTCAAAGGATTGAGTATACAAATAACTAAAATACAGTAGTGGAGGAATTTCTGTGACCTCGATAGAGAACTCCTTTCAAGTCACCCTCTCCAATTTGCGTAACGATTTCCAAAGGTGCACTATTCTCTTCGTAGCTTGACGTCGGTGTATCCTGGAGCAAATCGTTGCTTTACGTTACAAATTGGCTATTAAGTCTGAGGCGTCTTTGCTTGCAGCTACAATACATCTTAGGGATGGTTGCCAGTTCGCTGAACAGTCACACTGATGATTATCACCTTATGACCGGTATATGGGCCGATTCCGTTACATCATTTATTTTCCTCATTTATTTTGTCATTTAATTTTGGCAGTCATCGTGTTTAACTAAGTTAATTCCGATTTAGAAAATAAGTAATGGGCCCAACGAACAAAGTGAGCGAAACTCTGCTTCAACTCAAAGTTGTTGCTTTTATTTGTCCGGAATCCGTATCTTAGAGTATACATACTTGCTTATGTATACCCTAAGGTCCGGACCTTGTATGTACCTATATAGGTACTCGCGTACCTATATAGGTACATACAAGTGAACGCCGTGAGGTCTGAGCTTGGGACGTTCAGTACTAAGTACTATAAATGTAACATCATGCCGTGTAGCCCCAGCGGTGTGAGAATAGAACCACCCCATCTCTTCCCTTGGCTGCCGTAAAAGCCGGCTAAGAGAATATCCAGAGAATGAGCAGCTGCATTTCCCTCAGACATTCAAATCTTCTGCGATCATCAAGCCGCCTGCCAATCGTGGCAATTATGGCAAACTGTCATTATTTTATTTATTTATTTATTTTTAACTAAATAGTCCCTTATTTAGTTAACCTGCTTGAATGTGACCACGAATCTATTCAGAAATGAAATCAACGGTATCTACAGGGACAACAAATTAAGCTTATCTTTTCATTATTGCAACAGTAAACCCACTTTAATCTAAAAATAATCGAATTCGATCCCGCCTTAACGATTCAATATTTCAACTTTATAAAAATTCATAAAAAATATCGGCGCATTTATCAAGGCGTTGTTTTCTCAAGGAACAAAAACTGTACCTCGAAGGTAAATCCATCATTCCATAATCGATTGTTCACTGAACGATGAATTATTCTACGGAAAATGTATAAGCTAGAAAAGCAGCGCTTTAAAAGCGATAGTGGCGTTTAAGCGCCGTTTCATGCGGTTTTTGAAAATGCTTTGTAGACTGGGTATTAGTGCTGAAAGCGCTTAATCCTTTTGTAGTGAAATTGGTGAGATGGAATGTAGGTGGGTTCTTTTTAATTAGTTCTCGTGGTTTACTTTTTAAGACTCATAAGTGCCTGTATCAGTTTTATCATAAAATATATGAATGTAAGTTTTACAATAAAATTACGGGCTGGCTGACGTCACTACAAAAGACTGCCTCTGCAAGGGCAATGAAATTCCCTCGAATGGGTGACTTCCTAACCTTTATATTTACATGCTGCAGCATTTAACTCAGGAAGCCAATGATAAGCAGGCGACATCGTTCACCCACTGATTTTAATATACTGAGGAGAATGCTGCTGCCCATTCACTGGATATTCCTTTAGCCGGCTCTTACAGTACCTTAGATGCAGTAGTACTGTTCTTAGACCAGTAACACATGATGTCATCTTCTGCTTGAGGGTAATTTAAAAGGTGCAATTTTGACATGACACCGCACACCGCTCATAAGTACCTCATAAGAGGTGCATGGTCGAAGGTTTAGCATGCTCCTACGTACATAACATCATCATAATCTCATCATAATCTCATATGCGATTTTGAGCTTACTAACGAGGCCATTATTCCGCGTCTACTGTGAGACAGTGTTGCCAGTGATGACTTAATATGGCACTGGCCATAAGTTATCACTGGCAACACAGTCTGTTACACACTGCACTGGTTGAAAACCCTTGTTTTCAGGCTCTGTGGCATTTTGAATGAAAGGAATAGGCAGGCCACATCGCTTGTAGAACTGACAACAGAGGGAGAGTGGCGAACATGAACCGGAAAACGCAGCGTAGGCTGGCCCCCCACTAGGTGGACCGAAGATCTGGTTAAAACTGCGGGGAGCCGATGGATGCCAGAGGCAAGAAGCTACTCGAAGTGGCGCTCTGTGAAGGTCTAGGTTTAGCAGTGAGCGTTTTCAGGCTGATGATGATGAATCTCATATTTACGAAAGTAGTCCAACATGCTCGTGTCTTTGTTTCAAATCAGACTAAAAATATATTAGCGTATATAGACTCTGTAGCAAAAGTTATATTGCGTTGAGCTCTCAAAGAATTTTTTAAAGGAGAGAAAGAGCAGAGTGTTTCTAAACTCACTCTGTGGGATAGTAATTGGCTTACTCGGAAACTTTTTTCATCTGTTCATTTGGAATAATGAAAAAGATTGAATGTTTTTTGGATCAACGAGAATCTGTACGTTGATGGCTTACTTACTATTTGGTCCAAGTCACATTTATTTTCGACCGACTGGTAATTATTATGTGGTGATAAAATATCTATAGTTACGTTTGAAATGCGTAAGGATTTGAAAATTATATAATACCTACGACAAAATTGATTACATTAGCCAAATGCCTGCCTAGATAAATGTTTTAATACGGATTTAATACTTAATATAGAATTATGAAATTATAGTATGGTACTTGAATACGATGTACTTCAATTCTTAAGTGTGAAATACCATAGTGCATACATCGCAACGTCATAGCAAGTACGGTTCAAAAATATACATTTTCTCAAACATGCTTGGAAATTTGAGTATTATTTTGACAACCTTCTTCGAGATAAATTGAAATTGCTGTACTGGCGAGCAGCGGCCTGCAAAAGTTGAAAATCCATATCAGTCATGGTTTAGCGGCCAAATAAATTGCCATACAAAACTGTATGACATGGCTACCAAAGTGGTAACCCGGGGGGGGGGGGGGGGGGGGGGGCTATCTACTTAGTTTTAATTTCCGCGCATTATTAGAGATAAGTACTATACAAGCCTTCGCCACAACTACCATTGATACACAACCATTGATGGACTTGTGTGCTTCACCTCAGCCCACATTTACACGTTCGTCCATCAATGCCTCTGTTGCTGGCCGCTGCAGTAATGTTCTTTTTGCAGCTCTTTTCCGTCCACTGTTTAATATATTCGCCCCCATTATATGGCCACCTATAATCATAGCTTGCCAGGCGTCAGTAGGTTATACTGCAGAATTAGCAGAACGCTATGCGGCTAATTACTTGAATTTCATAATTCCAATAATGGTGCGCCGTGGTGGTGTTGTGGCTCAGACGATCAGAATAATGGAGACCATAATGTCATCTCGGGTAGTTTTATCGCCAATTTTCACCCCCATGTGCAGTAAAGTGGGGTATACTTATGGAACCCTCAAGAATGTGCCCGTTCAATCACGCGCCAGTCAGTATTGCCAATCGGGAAAAACCATTTTTCCAGCTTAATTTCGAAAAATAGGAACAAATTAATAAGTCCATTCCACTAAAAGGCATTCTAGGAACAAAAAAGAAAAACTAGCGCTAGCCTACAGCTGCGACCGCACCTCGGTGTACGAACACCCCTTTACACCACAATACATACCGTTACATGTTCTGCGGTATATGACTTTGATCTTTACGTTTCGTTAAACACTACTCACATCTATATAAATTTTTACATAAACACTACCAACTCTAAAAACTTATATTTGTTATAACGTCATATTTCATCGTTTACGTTTGCTTTAGTCATGGAGTGCTAACACAATAGACTGCTAAATACTATTATAAGGTAGTCGCTTAAAAGCTGCTTTAATAAGGCATACTTCTCATGGAAAGATTCTAAAACAAGTTTTCCGATTAAAGTTTTATTTACTGTCTATTTAAACATTGAGAAGAGAATAATAGCATCTTCCCTACATATAATAAATGTGAAGTTCTGGTATGCTTTGGAACACACACATAATTATAGTCAATGTAATTTATCCCATAGGTTCTATTGTTCAAAAAATATCGCTTGCGCGATGCAGGCCCGCGGCTTTTTGCCCTTTTTCCATACATTATGACATTTTATTTGTGTCAGCGCCATCTAGGGACAGTGATGTGTCGTTGTTTGTTTGTTATGACTGAACTCCGTAAATACTGAACTGATTTTCATGCAGGTTTCACTAATATGCTTAGAAATAACCGGCGCTTAAAATAGTATATATTAAAATTGAAATTTCATTAATTTTTTTGGTCATAATTATTAAGTTCATTAGGAAACGAATCTGAATTATAAACAACATGACCGTTTCATGGTGAGATGGTGAGGTTATTTTTGGACACTGACGGTAACTTTATGTCATCTATCTGGTTTATCTGTAGGCACAGATTAAAGAAAAAAAATCTCTGTGTAGGATATGACCAAAGAGTAATAATTATAACCGCTACTCTAAGAGGTAGTTAGGTACAATAAGTGATTGAGAACTTAACCTTCTTTGCTACCTATCTATTTTATAGTTTTTCTATTTATGCCTTTACAGGTTGTATGACTTGTATGGCGTTTTAGGAGTAAATAGATACGTACCAAAAGATAATATATTAAAGCTTACAAAATTTAAATTTTTCAATAAATCTTTCGAATCAAAAGGTTCTGGCTTGTGGATTTAAAAATAAAGCCGTTTTTTCATTCCTATGCAATGCAGGTAGGAAATATAGGTACTATGCAGAACAAAGACTACACTGACACACGTAACCTATTCAGAAGCATGAGACTGCACAGCATAAGATGTGGCAGCTTCCAAATACCGGTGGCTGTCGCGCGTAAACAAACGTTACTGCTGCGAAAGTACCATAAAGTTACCATATGTCTGGACAAACCTAACCTAGGTGTAAGGCATATTTTTACCGAATGTAAGTTGCGGTGGTGCGTGGCAGCCATCGGTGGTTGTGGACGGTGGCCGGTCTGCATCGGGGCTAAGTACCTATAACTATTACTATAGGTAATGTAGTCCACGCGTGGCAACGCCGCGGGCAGCAGCTAGTTATTAATAAACCGCGTTGTATTTTTTGATTAGTTACTCCATCTTTTGATTTTTTGGATTGCTTTCAATATTCAAATGTCAAAAACGACAAAAGCTGAAGTAACTAATGTAAAACTACTACGCGTTTATTAATAAGGCCGTAGATGTGTAACTGCTAAGTGCCATTTTTTTATAACTGAGCATTACCACGCATCGAAGAGCACGTCGGTATTGAATACTGTCGTAAAATTAGCAGAAATGTCCATGCCACTTATAAGTTTTGATACTAAGGCAAACAAGGTGGCCTAGCATGCGCACCGTGAGAAAACTTGTCGTCGCTGTTAGAGTAAAACACACTTAGGCGCTACCAAGTCTTGTCACGGTCTCTCACAAGATAGTGTCGATAAAATTTTGTCGCAGTGCGCATGCTAGCCAGGAAAGTGTAGCATTCCTACGAAAAACGCATCCAGCACGTCTGTACGGGCAGGAGCTGTAGAAATCAACATATCTCTTTTCTAGAGTAAGCGTTTGACCAATGAAAACGCAAGAAAGAAAGAAAGAAAGAAACGCTTTATTTGTACAAACTGTACACAGACACAAACAACAATAATACAAATTATGCTAAACAACCAAAAATAAAAAACAAAACCTATAACTAATATTTAAAAAAAAACACCACTCCTCCTATTCTTTGCACTTCTGTGTGCGAACATTGTTGCTGTGTACAGTGATGTACAAAATGGTCTAAGCTCAGCATGTGCCATGGACGAATCCACGGCGCTGACTTTTAGCCCAGACCTTGAGTGACAAAGATACTAATAATAACAAAATAGTAATAACGGGTAATGTTAATAATTTAAAAATAATAATCAGAATTTCCCTAAAAACACACTTTTATAGAATGATATGGTGAGTTGTAAAAGGAAAAATGGAGAAAAGGAAAAGTTTACGGAAAAGGAAAAGAAAAGTTTTACGGCATGACCCGCGTAATCATTCATTGGTCAAATGATTTCTCCAGAGAATAGTTATGTCAATTTGTACAGCTCATGCTACCCGTGTTAGTACTCCATTGGATTATTTACTTTTGGGTTTGCTCATTGCGAAGGCCGTTTGTTCAATACAAAGGGCTCGCCACAGGCTTTATTGCTCATGTCGCATGTCTTATTCACTGTTTTGTTTATTTGGACAGATGTGGGTGGAGATAAATTTTATTGTTTGTATACTGGCTCTGGTTGCTTTCGTGCGCTTTGATCTACTTATTACGTAGTAGGGACGCCTCGTGGTTTCAGTTGCAACATACCCGTTTTCTCCCAAATAATTCATTTTCGAGGGCATTTCTTTTTACCTGATGATAAGTATAGGGATACGAGTCAAATTTCTCATGGTCCACAAAAACTAAGGGGCCAATTGTACTTCTGGGTCTTCTGCACACAGTGCGCACCGGCTGAATTTCGAAGTGGTGCCATAAATGGTGCCATAGCACTTCGAACCCCGGCCTATTCTGGAGGCTGGAACTCGTCGAGCCGTCGCGCAAGACGGTTTGTGATGATTCTTGAAACAGCTTGTAGACATAGCTCATAAGCGAGGTAGGTCGATAATTGTACAAAAGAGTCTTATCACCTTTTAAAAGAACAAAACTACCATTTTTCTTTTCCACGCCTCTGGAGTTCTTCCAGCAAAGAGAACGGAGTTAAAGATGTCTCGCAGCTCTTACACGATGGAAGACCCTCCTGCTTTTAGAGCGCAGCGTAGGACGCCCCGCAACTCGATGGAGACATTATACTCGCTATGTTAAATCTTTCACCTGTGCACTTACCATCAGGGCCCTAATTCTGTATGAACACTTTACGATTCCTTACTTCGAAACCACGCGAATTCCTCGCCTTACATCAGAAATCTGCAATAATCTATTCTCTATGAAATAAAAACGAAACCACCCGAAATGAATGTGGGATTGGCGCGATTTGAATTGTCAAAAATTATAATGTTCCACTGAGACGCGTTCCGAAACATCAACACTTCAAAAGTTACCACCACTTGATTCAATATTTATTCAAAATAAAAATAACTTAAATGTAAAGTGAAGGTATTTCGAATGTTGTGACACGATTTGAATAAGACACAATAACAACGTGGTTTAGTATCGTGTGGAATCTGTGTTTACATAGAGAATTACCGGCCATGTGTGGCCGTATTATTGGTTCATGTGGTCCCAGTTTGCCAATAGGATCACCCCACCTCTTCCCGTGAGTGCCGTAAGAGCCGGCACTAAGGGAATATCCAGAAAATGGGTAGCAGCATTCTCCTCGGTACATTAAAATCTTCTGCGATCACCAAGCCGCCTGCCAAGCGTGGTGATTATGGCGAATTCCCTTCTATGATAAGCGTCCAGAGCGTCATTTTATGGGGGAGGCCTATGTTCAGCATTGGACGTCTTCCAGCTATTAATGTGTGTGTGTGTGTGTGTGATACAGAATGAGAGCCTAGCAGGTGAGATGATATCTTTAACGTTTTTTGCGAAGGGCTTTAAAAACTTTTGTTTTTGTTATTCGAGAGAATATTTAGATGCCTCCCACGGTAATACGTACCTATTGAGTTAAAGACAGAGCTCGAAACATTTTTAAGTAAACATTTCCATTTTATTGAAAGTCTACACGTGCCCACTCTTCACTCTGAATTTAGAAATCAAAGTACTAAAAGGTAAACCCCAAACACTTTACCCAATTTGTGTGTTTGACACTTTGATATCTAAAAGTAGAAGATGCGTAAAAGAAACCAAGTCGTTGGTTCTCCGTATCCTATAAATATTGTCTGTGTTTTGTATGTTTGCTTAGAATAACCACCTATATTATGTTTGTTTGTTTGCGCGGATTTCACGCCAATATATCGGCCACTTTAGTTCTCCTGCGGATCTCCTCATTCCGGAGCTTATCACGCAGAGAAACGCCGAGCATAGCTCTCTCCATAGCTCGTTGCGCGACTTTGAGCTTACTAATGAGGCCAACAATAAGATACCATGTCTCAGTTCCATAAGTCATCACTGGCTACACACATTGATTGAAAACCTTCGTTTTCAGGCTCTGCGGTATTTTGGACGAAAAGATAGGTCGAAGCTTCCCGGACACTGCCCAGCCGAGTTGGATTCTTCGTGCGACCTCTTTGTCGAAGTTGGCCCCACCTAATTGGACAGTAATAACTAATAAACAAACAAACACCACTACCAACTAATACTAATTGGACACCTAGTTGGTTAGTGTTATTCTGTGGTAGTAAGATTTATTTTTATAATATGTATAAATATCTCTAGGGAGTAATTCTTCTGTATACCGTACTATTCATTTATGGTGCGGCAGTGCTTGCTATTTTTGGTATAGCTGAATAATTATTGTCTTAATTATTTTAAGCATACTAAAATTAAACTGTAGAGAGTGACGTATCTTAAAATATTTTATACCTTTGTCACTTGAAACTTTCTTCATTTTGATGTACAAAATAATTTGTAACCTCGAGAGATCTTATTGGCTGACTCTCAAAGGAAAATAAGCCTCTTACGGATTTTATTTTTTCGGCTTCTGGAATCTTTGAACTTGGCTTTTAGCCATTGGTTCCGCTCGTCTAGTATAAAAAAAGGAAATATATTGCGACTCAATATGACACGATATTATGTTAATGCGACACTCATCATCATCATCATCATCATCATCATCATCATGAACAGCCTGAAGACGTTCACTGCTGAACATAGGCCTCCCCCAGAGCGCGCCACCTTGAGCGGCTGCTCCCCTCCTGCATCCACCGGCTCCACGCGGCTTTCACCAGATCGTCGGTCAATCAAGTGGAGGACCGGCCTACGCTGCGTCTTCCGGTTCGTGGTCGCCACTCGAAAACCTTTCAATGCGACACTACGCTGTCTCAATTAATGGGACAAATTATAATACAGTCTTCTTCTTCTTTTTCTTCTCGTGCAGGCAAGTGGTCAGCCCTGGTGTCAGAATTTTTAGGCCACCCAAAGGCTTCTGGCTTGGCTTAACGACTTTTGGTTTACGACAACAGCCGGGACTGACGGCTTAACGTGCCCTCCGAAGCACGGTAGCACTTTTCGCTGTAGCGGTCACCCATCAAAGTAGTGACCGCAGCGAACGTTGCTTAACTTTACCGATCGGTTAGAAACGGCTAGTCATGCTTCGCTATGAGCGCTACAGTTAATTGTAAGTGTATCCTACCTATATACTTGATCTCTGCTTAACGGAACAGTAACTACTTTGTTTTCTTGACGTTCATGCATTAAGAGCACATCTTTTCACAGTCTTTATAATGTGAAAATAATAATGAAAATTACGTCATAGTGAAATAATTTTGATCTATACCAATAGCGGAGCCGTGCCAAGCCAAGTTTGTTTATTAGATGGTAAAATTATATAGTGCCGAACAACGTACAAAAATAAATATTAGCTCGACCTAATTCCGATAAAAAAACAAAGTGGATGGCGGATTGGTTCTCTGTACTTAAAATTTTAACGAAAATTATGGATATTTTCCTTTGTTACGAGTTTTAGTTACATAACTCATAATTCCGGTATAACCTTAATTCGGTATTGCTCCATTTGTCAGAGTAAAAATGTTTTACATGACTGTGTTTCAGCTGTAATTGTCCGCTAAAAGCTGCCTAAAAAATACAGACCCAACATTTATTGGTTTGGTATAATTTGCCTATATGTTTAGAGGAACATACTAGCGACAATAGAGTCAAGAAGAGGAAATTGTTTGGCCACCTTGTACGAAATGACAACTTCATGAAAAACATCATAGAAGGAAAGGTAGAAGGGAAGAGAGGAAGAGGCAGACCTAGAAGGGCTTACATAGATCAAATAAAAGAAAAGATAAATGTCATGTTCTACGGGGAAGTCAAAGCATTGGCTGAATATAGAGAATGATGGCGATTACTCCACCGACAAGAGCAGGCCTCTTAAATTAGAATAAGAATGTTTAGAGGAAATTTTACATGTATATATAATTTTACATGTATATTTTCTCATAATTCCACTATTTACTATTTACACTTATTTTATTAATAATGACACTTAATGATTTCGCAATATCACAGACTAAATAAGTACCACCATTATCACATACTAAATTGTTTAATCAGCATGACTATGCAAAGCTGCATTTCATGTGATACCGTTAATTTTACCGGTATTTTATTACCGAAAACTAACCCTGCGTCTGAGCTGATATTGTAAGCTCATCAATAACGGGTCGAATTACGTAACACTCTAAAGAATACCGTAACATTTAAACTACATTATACAAACAGTAAGGACGTATCTATTTCCTTCTTTTGTACCGTGTAATGCTTCAGTGCCTTTAGATTTTTTTTACTTTACTATGTGTATAACAATGTTGCTCTTCGACCACAACCCATTATTGTACTTAACTACCAATGTTTGAATACCGTATTTTTCATTCATTAATCTCGATGGTGTCTAAAAGTAGACTAGACACATAGTTAAGTGTTAGTGTTAAGTGTTTTGTTAAGTAACGTGTAAAAAGTTATACGTTATTTTTTATTTATATTTCGCGATAAACAAAGGACGTGCATTTAATACAAATGGATTTATTGCTTTTGTCGAGTCAAGTAAGATCTATAGAACTCCTTGTAGACCGCAAAATTATATCTCTGTGTATATAGGACTAGGAAGAAAAGACAGTGTGAGAGTATATTAAGAAGTTTGTAGAAAACGACGAATGGCAGGAATGCCCTTACTGTTGTAAAATCGTGCATGAACCGATCATTAATCGGAGCTCCTTTCCTGTGGAAGTAATTCCTATTTTCAACGGAAAATGAATTGTTTTGAAACAGAGTCGAACAATGCGCCGGCCTTCACTTGGAGTTAATTCTGTTTCCGTTGATGGAAAATTAATCACAGTGTCATTTTGTCTTTTGATATTATTAACGAGGTTTTGTCTGAAAAATAGAGAAGTTACTTTTCTTAGGCTGGGAGAGATCCCAGCCTAAGAAAAGTAACTTATCTCTTTCCTTCATCATTGCGTTTATAAGAGATTATAAACGCAATGATGAAGGAAAGAGATATAAACGCCAAAGGCCGTTAACAGTGTAACGCCGTATCACAGAATAGATATATAATACGTAGCCGTACGTACTATTTTGTGCCGTACGCCATTTCACGATGTTAACAATAGAAATAATTATACTGTTGTGGTCTCTTTCACACGCCGATCAATAACAGCCTGAAGACGTCCATTGCTGAACATAGGCGTCCCCCAGAGCACGCCACCTTGAGCGGCTGCTCGCCTCCTGCATCCATCGGCTCCCCACGGCTTTCACCAGGTCGTCGGTCCACCGAGTGGGGGATGCACACGCCGCTGCCGTCATGGAACTACGAAGAATCGTAACGAGGCGTACGGTGTGACGCTGAAAGCAGCCTGTGGCATTATATGGCGTTTATAGGAGACCCCAGCCTTAACAAAATAGGCTAGTGACCTGCTATTAAAAATTAACAACTTAATATCATTTTTGTAAAGTATGTTAAAAATGAATGCAATAATTAAAAATATTAGTAAGACCGATGAATAAATCACGGAGTAATAAGCTTTTAAAATTTCTGGAGGGGGCATCATCTGTCCCTTTCTCGCAAAACAGAGCTTCCCCGCACAGTTTCTATGAAAACGCATGTTGTGAAGACACATGCCAAAGAGATTGTATGTAAAGCTACCACAGCTTACTAATGAGGTACTATTAAGGAGAACGTACTGACGTCACTGCACGTTTGAACTGTCTCTTTCTATTCCTGTGTTTTAAAATGCTTGGAACTTTGTCATTTTTTGAGATATTTATTTTTTTGTTTTCACGACTGTTCATTTTTTGAGGAATAATATTAATTTTTTAAATAAAAAAAAAGCGCGGTACAAGCCTATTACAGGTACGTGCTCATTCATCAGTCATGTTAGGTACCGTCAAGTGGTAGATCCGATATCAATCTGGTGCCTTTCCGTCACTTCTTAGCATAAACGCACGAACGAACGCTTTCGTGTGTATATAGAGATTTATGAATTTAACTGTACTAAAATGAACGCCACTTTGAAGGATTATCATTGCCATAATCATTTGGTAGACGTCTTGATAATCGATTGATGTACCGAGGAGAATGTTGCCGATTCCGTGAATATTCCCGAAGCCGGCTCTTATTGCACCCTCAGGAAGAAATGGGATGGTACTATTTTAATAGCAGGACCACGCGGCTAAAAAATGTATTGCTTTGGCGCAGAACGAATTTATTTTAAATTGTGTTTTAATCCCCAATGCAAACAGAGGGTTGTTATAACTATATCTATGAGGGTTGTATAAGATGTGAGTATGTATCTGTAGCCCGTGTGGTCCCGGTTACGAATAGGACCACCCCATCTCTTCCCGTGGGTGCCGTAGAAGGCGGCTAAGGGAATATCCAGGGAATGGGTCGCAGCATTCCCTTCGGTCTTGGTGATAATCAATCCTCACCTACTGTGATCACCAAGCCGCCTGCCAAGCGTGGTGATTATGGAAAACCCCCCCTAATGACAAGCACAAATAAAAACGGCCCCCAGTCCCCGGCAGCTCTGCTATCCCGTGGCTACGGTAGCGGCCACGGTAACGGCAGGGCAAGGGGTGCTACCGACGACCTGGTGAAAGCCGCGGGGAACCGATGGATGCAGGAGGCGAGCAGCCGCTCAAGGTGGCGTGCTCTGGGGGAGGCCTATGTTCAGCAGCGGACGTCTTCAGGCTGTTAATAATGATGATGATGATGATGATGATGATGTATCTGTCGGTGGCATCGAACGAAATTGTTTTTTTTTTATTTGAAGTATCTTGATTGATGCTATTCTTAAGCTTACAGATTTATTTTCATTTTCAATTTAAGTTTTGGTGGCATAACAGCTTTTTAAAAATTAAATTCAAAAGTTTTTCACAAACCTCTTTACGATAGTATCGTTTAAAGTACCTCTTAAGAATACCCATCGTGTATTTAATGTGAAAACTTTATAGCTTAAACTGCACATAACTTTTAAAGATATGTGCGAATAATCGCGTGTGAAATACAGTTATCGCTTTTAGTAATGAGACGCTGTTTGCCGAGATCTATTTAGAGATTCATAAAACTTTTAGTATTTTTGGAATACCTCAATTCATAGTTATATAGGACCACATGTAGAAGGAACGAATCGTATGTCAGCAGTTTGGTGTGCAAGCGAGATGTATGACAGGTGGTCGTCCAGTTACTGTGCTCTGGCTGACCGGCTGGCAAATTACGTAACTCGCAACGAGTTTGTAACAGGCGTAAACTTCGCAATCATTGCTGTCAAACATTACTTTTGCAGAGCAGAAAGCGATCGAGCGCTAGATCACCGACTGTCAGACAACAGATGAACTGAAAAGTGCATTACTTTGTTTCCATCTATTGCTGTACTGTACTGTACTGGCACTAGTAAAAGCTAAAGTCAAAGTGCATTCAACAACAGGCGGGCAACTTACGATTTCCAGTGACATCTTGCAACCGACAGCTAAGTGTGTGCTGTCGCTTTGCTACTGGTGTTGCTTTGCTGTCATAATTTTTACATATTACGGCGGGCGTATTACCTAACTCGCAACAGGTTTGCAACAGGCGTAAATTGCGCGATGATTGCTGTCAAACATCATTAGTGGGGTCAAGCATGTATGCTTCGCTACTGCTGTTGCTTTGCTACTGCTGTTGCATTGCTGTTGCAAATTTTACGTAATTACCCCGCGGGTGCAGGGTACACGTTTTAGTTTTAGTTTTAGGGTCTTTCAAGTTAATAAATAGAACAATTCTATTTTGGGGAAATAAACCGTTTTATTTCACACCAGTGTCAGTAACTCCTGGTGCAAGGTTGGACCCTTATACCACGTCAGGCAGGCTAGTAAATTAATAACTTTAATCGAATAGTAAACACGCATCTGAAGGTCTATCCGTTTATTTATCTGGGTCGTGACATAAGTGAGTATACATAGCGGATAGCGCACCTAAATAGCATAAAATTGTAGTCTATTCAAGGTGGGCCAACGATCTGGTTAAAACCGTGGGGAGACGATGGGAGGATGGGAATGGGGGAGGCCTATGTTCAGCAGTGGACGTCTTCAGGCTGTTGATGATGATGATGAGAATTTTTACCATTCATACATGAGCATGATAAAAACAATGACACATGTGTGGTAAAAGATATCATTTCAAGATTCAATATTATTACGTAACAACTTTTTTTTTTATACAAATGACTAGACTAGCATTTTACCAGAATCTCACCTGATGGGAAATAATAATAATAATAATAAAAAAAAAACTTTAAACACAACCTCTTAAATCAGCACGCACTTGACCTTATTATTATCCAATCCATACTACCAAAACTCTTGACAAAAAACATAGCAAACAGAATCTCTTTTCGAACAAATAAAATAACCCCTATTAATTGCGAATCCAGTGGAGCAGTCGAAGTGGCAGATCTAACCGAGTTGTATGATATATGGCGCTGTTTATATTTGTTACCTACCCGGTGTCCCGTAAGTCCGTTTACTAAGAAAAATAACGCCAAATAAAATTGTCAGGTCAATGGAAACCATTTATGAATGGCGTAGTTCATCAGCAGCCTGAAGACGTCCACTGCTGAACATAGGCCTCCCCGATAGAGCGCCACTTGCCTCCTGCATCCATCGGCTCCCCGCGGTTTTGACCAGGTCGTCGGCCCATCTAGTGGAAGGCTGGCCTACGCTGCGTTTTCCGGTTCGTGGTCGCCACCTGGGTAAGAACCTTTCTTCTCTCTCCGTTGTCAGTTCTACGAGCGATGTGGCCTGCCCATTGCCACTTCAACTTGATAATTCTTAAACTTTCGTTTTCAGGCTTTGCGGTATTTTTATATAAATAGCGTAGTTACGGGTCGTAATTGAATAGATATAGTCTGGCTATATAGTTTAAAATTAGGTATATGGTAGTATTTTTATGCTATATAGAGCGAACATGTATACGCTTCTCTTGATGGGAAAAGGTCACCGTAGCGTATCAGTATACTTATAAAAATACTAATCGAGCCGTACGTGTAGTTCCGGTTTGCGAATAGGACCACCCCATCTCTTCCCGTGGGTGCCGTAAGAGCCGGCTAAGGGAATATCCAGGGGATGGGCAGCAGCATTTACCTCGGTATATTAAAATCTTCTGCAATCACCAAGCCGCCTGCCAAACGTGGTGATTATGGAACATTGTCCTTATGATAAGCCTCCAAAGTGGCATTTTATGGGGGAGGCCTATGTTCAGTAGTGGACGTCTTTCGGGCTAGTGATGAAATTCATAACTAAATGTAAAAATGTTATTTCAACTTTGTGATTCGAACTAGTCGTTAGACCGGTAGGTATTAGACACGATGAGATTTCGAACTGACGGCTCATCTATAAAAAATATCGCTACATCCATGCCTCTCAACTGCATAGGACTCCCGTACTCTTCTAATAAAAGGGAAATGAAAAAGATGAAGGGAAACAAAAGGTAAGAAATATTTAATTTGTAATGCATATTGTTACAGCACAGGTGAATTTAGAGCCTCCAGAGCTGAAAATCTCATCATCAACTCATTAAGTTACCACTACAAAACAAACATTTCCTCAAAGCGAAAGAGAGTGACATCATCACAGCGTGAGTGAACCGACGACGTCAGAACCGTGGAGAGCCGATGGATGCAAGTAGGCAAGCAGCGCTCAAAGTAACACTCTCAGGAGGGCCTATATTCAGCAATAGATGTCTTCAGGCTGGTGATGATGATGAATTACACATCAACAATTTGGGAATGTTGATTTCGGGACTCGAACCATGGCACAGATAATAAAGTAGCACATTCGTCCGCTGAACCAAACTAACACTAATAACAAAGTAAAAGAGTAAAGAGACTTCTTGGACACAACACAAGGTAAATCATCCCGATCTTTGACTAAATAAATTGACTATTACAATTACTGTGTCAGAGTTATGACTTATTTCCTATTGAGATATCGTGCTCAGTATTCCTTGTTAGGTTATACATAATGCCATTTGTTTATTGGAGGTTTACTTTGGCTCTCTTAAAAAACCAATACGAGGTCGTGGTCTATTTTAATGAACGGGTTAATGCCGATATAGCTCTTAGAATTATCAAGCTGGAACACATCGACAACTGAATGAAGACGCAGCGTAGGCCCCCCACTAGGTGGACCGAAGATCTGGTGAAAACTGGCGAGCCGATGGATGCAGGAGGCGAGCAGGCGCTGAAAGCGGCGCTTTGTGGGGGAGGCCTATTAAATTATTATTAAATTAAATATGTGTGGACATTTCACACAGCGCCATCTAGCCCCAAACTAAGCATTATAGCTTGTACTATGGAAACCAGATAACTGATACAATACTTATATACTTTTGTTTGTAAATACATACATAGAATACAATATGACACCCAGACACAGAACAAACACCTATGTTCATCACACAAATCTTTGTCCCGGGTGGGAATCGAACCCACAGCCTACAGTTCAGAAGGCAGAGCTACTACCAACTGAGCTATCAGGCCAGTCAAAAGCCTATGCAGCCTATTCAGCAGTCTTCAGGCTGTTGATAATGATGATGATGATGACGATAATGAATGTTGTTTGTCTCTACCGAACTTTACAGTGTCACTTGTGTAAGGCGCCCAGCCGTCAAAAGTGGGAGGCAAGTAGGTATTAGTGGTCTGACTAGTTCATCCAATTAAGTGAACCACGTGACCTCATGCCTTCATTAAGAGCAGTGGTTCAAAAACTGTTTAAAATTGTCTGCATATACCAAAATGCTGGACTCTATTTGGCGTAAAGGCTAAGCATTGCCATTCAAAGGGCTAAAGCCGCCAGCATTTTGGGCAATTTGCCTACTGGTAGCGGCTTCTTAGATTAAGTTTACCTATTTCATTGTTTTTAATTTTAATCAAATCAAATCAAATAGTTATTCGCTAGAACACAATTTACAGAAAAGATGTTAAAATAACATAATAACGCATTTTGCGTTCAACCTGCATGCAAGCGTGCAAATATTAAATAATGTTTTTGTTACAATACAATTGAAATTCTTTAACACTATAAAATGTGTCTTGTAAGAACCAGTCATGCAATGTTTTTTTGAATATATTGCCTGTTAGCGTTTTTATATAATCAGGTATACAGTTATATATTGATATGCACATATTATAGACATTTTTCTTGTATATATCTTTACGACAAGGAGGTTGATGCAGTAGGTTGACAAATTTGGCTCTTTTCTGTCGTTTAATAATATTATTAAATATAATTAGATTATAATATAATTAGATTTAGATAGTTTATTTTAGTTTACATTTAATTTATTTTTAGTCTTTATATTTTGTTTTTAATCTTATACGTTATGGAAATAAATATAATTTTTTAGTTCGATAATGAAATGTATAATAGTATGTTTTATTATATTATGTACTTAATTAGACTTACTAGAAGCAGAACTAGAAGAATAAAAGTCTCATCATTCATCATCATTAACAGCCTGAAGACGTCCACTGCTGAACATAGGCCTCCCCCAGAGCACGCCACCTTGAGCGGCTGCTCGCCTCCTGCATCCATCGGCTCCCCACGGCTTTCACCAGGTCGTCGGTCCACCGAGTGGGGGGTCGGCCTACGCTGCGTCCGTCGTTGGGGTTGGTAGCCGGGCGTCTGCCGGGGATTCTTAGCACCCCTTGCCCTGCCGTTACCGTGGCCGCTACCGTAGCCACGGGATAGCAGAGCTGCCGGGGACTGGGGGCCGTTTTTATTTGTGCTTGTCATTAGGGGGTTTGCCATAATCACCACGCTTGGCAGGCGGCTTGGTGATCGCAGTAGGTGAGGATTGATTACCACCAAGACCGAAGGGAACGCTGCGACCCATTCCCTGTATATTCTCTTAGCCGCCTTCTACGGCACCCACGGGAAGAGATGGGGTGGTCCTATTCGTAACCGGGACCACACGGGGAATAAAAGTCTACTTCTTTTAAATACCCCTGTGCTTACTCCTCGATACATTTCAATGGCTGTTACTCTAAACACGCAAATATAAGTTTCACGCAATGAATAAGCCTTTTTTAATTTAAAATTCATCCTTTAAGTCAACATTCGTGAATAGTTAATTCATTATAATGCTTAAAGAATTTTATATAACATTTAAAATTCTGAAAACTTGTGTAAAATATTAAAGTTGACTAATTTAAGATTTTATGAAGCACAACTTTATTTAAACTCAACTTTATATTAAATAGGCTTGACTTTTTCAAATTAAAGCACTTGAGTTCGTAGAGGTGACGTAGGCATAACGACTACGCTGCTTCTATGGGTCTACGAGTATAGTATAGAATGCTTTATGTTCTTAGCACGCGTAGGCTCGTAGCACTACGTCGTAGACATAGACCGGAAGAGTAACGAAACTATTCTAGGTCTGCGGTCGTATAGAGCAAAGTAACTTGAGGTTGAACTTTTTATGTCTTTAAACTTTTATGACCGAGTTTTGGCACTCTTGTCATAAAATTAAATTTTATTGTCAGTGATGAGTAGAGCCGTATATCGTCACTGCTCGCCCGTAACTCATTTAAAAAATCTATAAAAGTAAATATTTCTGTAGCTCCACTGCCATTATAAATTTACCTTAGTTACCTGAGTAAATAAATAAATAAAATTATAAATAATAATATAACCTTTTTATGAGTTTGACAGATAATAAGATCCGTTCGCTACTTGCCCCCTTTTAAATTTGGTTATTAGGTATATCTAACCACCTATATTTTTTTTTGTGTAAATGAATGACGTTACGAGTTTGCCTGATGTTAAGCGTCACGGCTGCCCATAACAGATTGCGATTGTATAATTGTAGTTATTGTGTTTTTTTCAAATTCTGCACTTTTCATTAATTTTAATTTCATTTGTTTATTTGCTTTCCACAATGTCAATTTATCGTCAACTTACATTTGCTCCCTTAGCGAATTCAATTTCCAATCTGTATCACTTTCTATATCTCTATCTTTCTCTATCTGCGGGCATCTCAACCAATAATTAGGTCTATGTTTATCTTAAGCCAATTCTATAACCATTAGTTAGACTCACTTAACTAAACCTCTGGTACTCAGCTTTCCTCACTAACGATATTAAGAAGTTCGGGTCAATTTGACTAAGTTAGCTAACTTGCTAAGCGTAAAGTCTAGGGTCGACTGCTGGATTTCGGTACTGTAAATAGGTACAGTTGACTTCTGAATTGCCTAGTCTATAATATTTAAAATGATGAGCAACCATAAATCTAAAGCTTTAAAATTTACAACTCGCCATCGCATTATAATAACACTAACTGTAGACTCGGCTTTACTCATCCACAGATTAATAACCCAGCGGATAATGACCATCACGACTAGAACCACTCAATTTATATGAAAAAAGGTATCTTATGTAGTATTGCAATACTTTAAACCTATAATAATATACGTACCAATGGGGACGCAAGGTTCTGGAGTGGCGACCATGAATCGGAAGACGCAGCGTAGACGGGCCCCCATTAGATTGACCGACGATCTAGTGAAAACCACGGGCAGCCGATGGATGCAGGAGGCGAGCAGCCACTCAGTACCACTCTGTGGGGGAAAACGTCTACTGCTGAACATAGGCCTCCCCCAGAGCGCTCCACCTTGAGTGGCTGCTCGCCTCGTGCATCCATCGGCTCCCTGCGGCAGTAATTATATCATGGCGTAGGATATAATTACTGGTAACGTCTGGGTTAGTGGCTATGTAATTTGTCAATAACGTCATAAACTGAATGGAAGACGACCTTCAAGAGATGAGACAATGATCTTCGATCATTGACCGATCCCTGTATTAACATTCTTTTTATGCTAATAAATGACTTGACGATCTAGTCGATTGCCTGGTGTTAAGTGACACGGCCACGCATAACAGCTGCAGCGTTACTTGGGACTCTAAAACATAAAGTTTCGCGAGACGCGCACGTAATCTTGAGACATCAGCACAGTCTAGTAAGAAGATTACTAGACTGTGAGATCAGAGTCTCATTTGCCTAGTAATTTTACTAGCTACAATGCCCTTCAAACCGGAATACAGTAGTGTTTACACACTACTGCTTGGCGGCAGAATAACTGGCAAAGCGGTGGTACAGTTCCTAGACAAACTTTGCAGAAATGTCCTACCACCTAGTGCAACATACGTCTGGTTTATTTGAACCATATTTCAAAATACCCAACCCAAATATGTCTTTTCCTCATAACAACTGAACCCATTATGTCTGAAACCCAAAATGTCGTAAGGTCATAGCTCAAAATACCTAAAATTCTAAACAACCCAAACCGATTCCTTACGACTGATCGAATTTTGCAAACGCTGCTATTACGTGATAATCCTAATACCGAAATAGCAGAAGTTTAACATTCAAAGTACGTTGGATACCCAATTGAAAGCCTAGATCGTCTCCGGCCTAAACCCAGCGAAAACCTTCAATAATACGACTGGATCTTTAAGTTTATTTAGGTCATATTGAGTAACCCTAGCTTTACGCAATGGCGTTTGCCCTTAATTCTTGTAGGTTAAATGAAAAGTAAAGACTGGTATAATTTGACTATACTTTGAGTAAATCAACGTCTCCTGATAATAACGATTTAGACGACCTAAACGAAAATTTGCCTACTCATTTAATAAATTTTATAACTCTTTTAATCAGATAATGTTCTTATATGTCATTTTGGATAAAACTAATGGATTAACTGGATTGACCCGGAAGACGCAACGTATGCCAACCCTTCACTAGGTGGACCGACGACCTGGTTAAAACTTCAGGGAGCCGATAGATGCATGAGGTAAGCAGCTGCTCAAAGTGGCGCTATATGGGAAAGGCCTATGTTCAGGAGTGAACGTCTTTAGGCTGTTGATGATGATGATGATTAATGTAGGTATATGTGAGACCGAGATGAGAATGATCAACCAAATAGGTATACCAGGCTTCATACCAAAATTTTGCAAGGTCCTTTGGACCCTATACTAAGAATGGGTTTTGTTTACATAGCAGTATTACCACCCACAGGGCTTAACATCCAAAGAATTCATCGTTCAAATACTTGTTATTCTAGTTGCCCACGCGGACCAGAACCATTACAAAAAATTGTTACAAAAATATTAACCTAAGCTATATTTTATTTTTTAACTGAGATAAAAATACATTTTCACAAAGATTTACACAAGCCAGCAGATATAAAAATGAATGAAAAAAAAAAACAAAAGAGCGCTAAAACTTCAAAGCCCTAATTATGAAGGCTGATTATACCTTTCTCTCATCAACACCATCGTCCAACACTTTGATACTTTTTCAAAGTAAATGCAACTTTTATAATGTTCCAAGAGCTGAGGAATTCATCATGGGAATAATTATACAGGGGCACTTTAATGAAAAGGAAACTGAGTCTGAGAACAAAAATGAACAAAAGATCAACTTTGAGTGGGCAACACTGGAAAAATATAGGGGTTGTATTGTTTTATTGAAACTTTTGAAATAGGTAGCCAAGCAAGCCCTTTGTAACATAAAAAGAAAGTTCCTACTCAACCTAGAAATAAGCTCAAGAGAACTAGAAAATATGTTTTTGTTTGGTTGTCGTGATTATTATGTGCGTCGAGTTACTCGCAAGTTGGCACGCGTCGGTCGTTTGCTTATTTTTTTGGATAAGTAAACAAAACTAGTTTCTATTTATATTGAAGTGCCTCGGCTAAAAAAGCCAATATCGTTTGCATGTTACCTATATCGTTTGAATATTCCGTTTATGTGTTTGATCGCGGTCTAAATATGCGAAGATTCGTGATTGATAGAGCTGAACACGCAATCCTCAAGGTGCCATCATACGTATATACGTCGTTTGCGCAATACGTTCCTATTTACTGGGATTCAGGCCTTTTGCAAGAGCGGGACGAATTCCGCATATGAATTGAAAAGTCATCAATGCAGAACTGAGTAGGATTTGAACCTGGGTCAGTATGAAAGTCCACGCGTTACTGCTGAGCCACACTCGCTCTTTTATCCTTTACCCTAAGGTCATTTACCTCTAATTCGTCCCGTAACTACCTTAAATAAATTACTACAAAAACAAAAGAGAAGCAGTGATTTATAACAAATGAACATCGCGCCGCAGGTCAGTTCAGTATGAGTACGGACAACATGGTATTAAACGAAATCCGTTTATCTCAGGCGCCAGCCGCGGCCACTCATGCGCGGCATTGCCTCCCTCAAGTACACTATTAAACGCGATAAAATAAGGCGGTAAAAAATATCGGCCAGTATTTTGGCGAGTTAACTTGGGAAAATAGGACGGAAGGAAGTCGACTTGTGTTCGAAGGAGGTCGACTGTCGGCTTGTTTCGTAATGAAGATAGAAAAATAAGCGCGTCGAAATCGTTGAATCAAACGTGCGTAATATTCACCCAATTACGTAGCCCGTTAAGAGTTCAATATTTCTAACCCACAAAAACATATCCCCATGTTTTAACTAAGTACACAGTTATATTTAAATTCTGCCTAAAACAACGTTGCTTAGATATTTTCAAAAGGCAGAAATCATAGGGAAATTCTAAATAGAAAATTTCTACGTTATCCAACGCAAAGGTATTAAGTGCCAGCATTTCTAAACATCCGCTTTAATTTACTTAAACATCTTCAAAACACTATTCTACCTTAGAGAGGTGCCGAACAAAACAACGCTATCACATTCCGGTACTCACATAACACAAGATTATCAACTTACCTGGCTTATCTGAAGTCACCTCAATATCCCAGCAATCCCGGGTATTGTCTTATTGTCCCGGTAAACATCGTGGGACTCAGCGCAAACACTGCATTAACACAAACAATAGCTCCGGGCAGACCTATTTTGTTTCACCGCTGCCGGTTGTAGTTCATTTAAGAACCGGGAAATGGGACCAATCGTTTCGAATTTGTTGGATATCCGGGACAACAATATCCAAATCAGTTTGTCATGCAGTTTTTATTCACGCAATTTTAATTTCATTTACTTTCTGAATTTGCGAAGTTGTAGCACATTTAGTTTATGTTTATTAAATATTACTTCATCAAATAATTTAGTTTAAAGACTTTCTTGATTTGACTTAATCTTTGTGTTTAAAATAGATGAAATTATTGTTGATAAATGTTTCAATTAATCAACCTGAATAGGTTTCATTCAATTTAATTAAACAAAATAGATTAGTATTTTTTCAGATGTATAAACGAAAGCATAGTACCTACTCATGATATTTATTTGATTTGGTAATATTAGATTGCGCATTCGAGTGTATTCAATTTCGTCGAGCAATCTTTGCCTCACTAAATAAATTATGGAGGCAAATATATTGAAATTCAATAATAAATTCCATGGCACTTTATTGGTATGAATGTTTGAAAATTAGCATTTAATTACTTACATTGTTTATTTTTACATATGGACAGTTTGATGCTAGTAAACAGTTAATTTTTAAAAGTATTCATTAAAATTTTACACTGTAATTATTGCCACTGTAACTGACAAAAACAGTATTGATAATCCTGGCAGAGGTTGCCAGCTCCAGCTATGGAGGTGGCGATGGCTGAATGTGAACTGAAGTATCAGGCTACCTATTCTTACCCCGGTTAAAATAAATAGTTGCACAACTATGGTTACCCTTTTTTTTTTTTTTTTTTTTTTTTTTTTGAACGGGCTAATGCTGTTGGTCTCTACCGACCTTTACAGCGTCACCGGGCAGGAGGGCAGGCGCTTAAGGCGCCCAACCGTTAAAAGTGGGAGACAACTAGCACAAGGGCACCCCTGGGGTGCGAGCCTCGGCTTGGGCCGTTGCCGGGATAAGAGGATCGAGAAGGAACTATGGTTACCCTACACCCAAACAATAGTATGTACAAAACTGTTCGCGCATTTATTTCTTATATTTTAAAATTAATTATCAAGTTGCTTGTTGCAGGCAAAGCGGAATGTTAACTGTTTCGCGCTATAGTTTGTTTTTAAAGAGAAAATTAAATGAAAATTATGAGTGGAGTTATTTTTAGGTGAAATTCTTTCTTTTCCTTTTGAGATACTATACTTAGGAATTATGGTTTTATTAATTTTTGTAGACCAAATACTTAGTAGTTAGGTAACCTTTCGGCTTTTTCTTGATGCTTTGCCAGGCTTAGAGTTTCTCTCTTTAGATCTGGTAACGCGACTAAATAATACTAGATCGATGTTAGGTATGACATTTTGAAATTCTGGTCATTAAATTGTAACCACTGTTACCTTAAGCGTGGTGACTATGCAAACCTCCTTATGATAAGCGTCCAAAGTGGCGTTTATGGGGAGACCTGTGTTCAGCAGTGGGCTTATTTCGGGCTGATTATGATGACTGTTATATGAAATAATTTTAAATGCCTTTAATTTATTAGACGATGTGTAAATATGTGTAATAACCCATTATTAGTTGTCTAAAATTCGATTTTTTTCTTAGACTGCGTAGCTGCAACTAAATTCGAAAATTGAGAGAAGGTTAATGAGCGCTCCTTAATTAACGTAAACCAATGAAAACCTAAGAATAAAGTAATTTACCTGCCTTAGGTTTGCGGGTTCCGTACGAATATTTTATAGTATGTAATGCATTTTCTACCATAACAATTGGCCGCTGTACCTATCTCTTCTTTACCGAGTAGAGGAAATACAATTTTAAGACCTGGTAATGTGCTTAACTTTTTGCAGGTTTGTGCAGCCTATCAATGTTAATTCAATACCTTACAGTACTGAGAAAAAGTCTCTTTTCGACAGCTTCGACGCGAGTGGACATGCAAAATGACTATAAACAGAGATCTGTTTTTAACGACGGAACCCTTCAGATGTTCATTTGTCGTTGACTTTTTTTGTATGATAAAGA
The DNA here is from genome assembly GCA_910589525.2 of Ennomos quercinarius. NCBI lineage: Eukaryota > Metazoa > Arthropoda > Insecta > Lepidoptera > Geometridae > Ennomos > Ennomos quercinarius. Next base: position 2,791,871 of record OU342496.1, read on the forward strand.
CTCTCAACTTCATGAACCAGGCTCGGGCATTGCCCCAAAAGTACCAGGCTTCTCTAAATTTCATAATTGCACCTTTGTCCCTTAAAAGGGCAACGTGCCCAACTAAAACAGCACGCAATGCTCAGGGGTGCTACCATTATTGGTCACCTAAAGTCACGGAGTTACACCCAATTTAATTTCTCAAATTACCTCGCTCTCGAGCTGTACAAATTACAAGGTATAACTATCTCTCAAGAGTACAAAACTATGGAACTTATGGCAGAGTTAGGGATGTCTGTTGTAATTGCAGACTTATTTGTACCGGGCAAAGTCCCTTTATTCAATCTAAATAATTACCGTCCTTCATCATTATCAATAGCCTGAAGACGTCCACTCCAGAGCGCCACTTTGAGCAGCTGCTCGCCTCCTGCATCCATTGGCTCCTCGCGAACCTATGGCAAACCTATCTTCACCATCGGTGTCAGTTCTACTAGCGATGTAGCCTGCCCATTGCCATTTCAGCTTGCGAATTCTAAGAGCTATATCGGTTTAGTTCTCCTGTGGATCTCCTCATTTCGGATCTTATCTCGCAGGGATACACCGAGCATAGCATTACATATTACGGCGCAACGACCTATGGACAGCCATACCTCGTTGCGCCGTAATATGCAACTATAATTACTATTACACAAAGTATTTTTACTCGAATAATTTTATTATACTTATTGGCCGTACCAACCTAAACATATCAAAATTAATATTTCAGACTGAATATTGTAATATACTTTTCTAAAATTATCTTTGCTTGTAAAAAATATGAAGGAAGTCTGAACGATTACTAAATCAAAATGAAAATATTGAGATACTTCCAGAACCTAGAATAACGTAAAATCTTATAAAACCTTTGGTCAGCTGCTGGTTGACTTTATAACTGACTACGATTGGCGGTGTCGACTAAATTCACTATCAACCTAAATAAAGCCCGCAAACATGCAACACCTGGGTAGCCCTTTAGCATAAACCTATAAAAATCTTTTTTGTAAATGGCTATGACCTATATTTGAATATTTGAAATTAGTAATTACTTTTCTCTTATTCGGCCAAACTAACTCCATGCCAACATAATAAACTTAGTACTTTTAAGCTGTTTCATACATTTGGCCAAACGAAATTCATTTGAACTACCCCCAGACCCGACTATTCCATTTATCATCGAGGACATCATAGATACAGACAGTGCGTCACGCTCGCAATGCCCGAGGCATTCGTATCGGCTCGATCGATTATCGAAATGAAGTTCAAGTCATAATTAACGTATCAACATGTAATAAAACCGGCCAGTATATACTGACACCAGACCGACCTGACTGATATCAGTCTGTCCCTATTAACATCCATCTGGCCACATTCGAGCATACATATTATACGCCAGAATCAGATCGTCATTGTCGGCCATGACGTCGAAGATATCATATTTGTACCAGTCTGTCAAAATTCATAACTTTGATCAATTATGTAACTAAATTACTCGATTATAACATTTCTGTTTACGGAACACAATCATCATTCATTCTCAGTCTTCACCTTTCGTGCTGATGACGTTCAGCCTATCACCATCGGAGCAGGGCCAAGCGAGGTTTGAATCACCGGGCTAACCACTGAGCCACACTCGCTCTATCAACATACGTCTTTAATAAAGACACGGCTCTCAAAAGCAAAGTCAGCTGTGACATCCCTATTCCAGGTCAGCTGCTAGTTGAAGTTAAATTGATCAATTAAAACTTGGCCAAGCATCTCTAAGATAGCTTTCACGTTGAGCGCCAACCCTGGCTGGTCTGTTTTATGTTTTTATCTATGTTGCAGTAGAGCTTCTTTTTTGTAGATTGGTACCTGATGCTAATTAAATAGAATGCCCAAATTAGAAGATGAAGCCAAATACAATACTTACTAGCAAATGCATTTTCTCCTCTACAGTATCGAATACTGTTAAGTATTATATGCCTGCATCAGTAACACCAAACTCGGGTCAAAAGAAAAAGTTTTAAGTTTTATTCATCAAAATAGTTTCGTTAGTTCAACTGTTTACGATCTTGTTATAAAACATATTTTGTCGATGAAATAACATAGTGAATAAATCGCGTACCTATACGTAAAAACATTTCAAACAATTAATTCCATACCGCTCTTGACACAGTCATGTTCACGCCCGCCGTGTCAAATGCGCCAGACAGTGGCAATTTAATAAAAATGTACTAAAACCCGTTGCTTGTAAAACACGAACAGCACAAATTGTTCAAAAGGCATTTCACATTTTAAAACGACAGAATTCGCCCTATTTTAAAATACGAAATTCCGAGGTGCTACTCAATTTTTTTAAATACTCATATTTCGCGTGATTTTGTTTCATTTATTTTGCTGTGTTGGCAGCAACTTCATAATTATAGTGAATATACTTTATAGAGAAATATTGTATAGATTTTATAAGCTACAAGGTACTTAATATTACTGTAATATACATAGCTACGCTATTGTAATCAGCTAAGGACATTGAAAATACCAAAAAAGTTATTCGACATTTCTTTAAAAATTTAATTGTCAACTATGAAACATGTATTTTTCTACAAAAATTTTACTACTTTGAAATCCATAATTCATTTAAAAAATAGATTGTCCATCTACGTCCAGCAATAGGTACCTATAAAAGGTACCTACATTAAAATTTGCTAACACAAACCCGGACCGTTCCCCGTAGACGCTAAATTTGAGTCCAAGGTAAGATTAGAAATCATCTCCCTCGACGCACAGTTCAATATTACGACTTGACACAGGACCAAGGGTAATTAGCTGAGGCCATAATAATTACTCCAGGGTATCCGTTGGCAATTAAACTCTATAATAATTCACACGTGTCTACAAAGTCGGATAATAAATTTTAAATTTAATGCCTCGTTTTGATAAAGTTTAAAACGCTTTGACCTTGCCTTTTTTCATTTGGCTTTCTAATACATAACTACATAGTTGTAAGTAGGTATACACTTTTATTTTAAGTGCAAACACTCATAATCTGTCTGGCAACGAAGGTCGGGTCGCTACGGCCTGAAAGCACTTTTTCAGCATCATAAATTTTGCTCTCATTCTTTGTAGCTGCTGAATGTTGGATGCAGAGAATCCCAGTATGTTTTTTATGTGTGTACCTACATCATGAAACTGATGTTGTTACTATGTTGGACATTATTTTGATAGTAAATAAATAAATATTAATAAATAACGTCCAACGATCACATACATAGATCCTGGACCCTAACTAGGATTCCCTGTATCTAGGGACCCAAGAACTACGAGCGCCATGGTTCCACAACACCCAGACACAGAACAAGTATTGGCGCTTTTCTCCACGTGCGCAAATACTTAAACCGCCGGAAGACGCAGTGTAGGCCGGCCCCCCACTCGGTGGACCGACGATCTGGTGAAAGCCGCAGGGAGCCGATGGATGCAGGAGCCCGCAGCCGCTCAAGCTGGTGCGCTCTGGGGACGTGTGCGTCCTTATGTTCAGCAGTGGACGTCATCAGGCTGTTGATGACGATGATGATGACAAATACTTGTCCTGTCGCGGAAATCGAACCTGCCGCCTCCGGGCTATGAGCCGACCTGCTCAACCACCACACCACAGACGCTGCCTAAGTTGTTGGTGAATTAAAAATAACCCTGCATATGTATAACAAAAGGCTTTATCCTTGGTGGCTAACTGAATGATTGACTAATAGACAACGCCTTACCACAAAACAGATTTTGTGGCCTTATGCCTGGGCCTCAGGAGAAAGGAATCTTCGTTTTATAGCTTAGAAGTATACAAAAAGAGTTTTTCGTAAATTCTAGCAAGGGTAAACCTTTATGTGTATAAAGAATTGCTGGTGAAACCGATGAGCTACTATTCATCATCATCATTAACAGCCTTTTAGCTACTTTTAGTATAACATTATGTACGATTTGAATAGTAGAAAAGTGCAGCGGGATTACGTAAGCACCCACCACTTTAGCCTTTCCGCATCTTCCTCTTTGTTTAAATTCTTCAGAAGAACCGTAAAATAATTATTCTGCATCTTAAGTGGCAAACAATACTTGTAGAGTATCGACATCCGTGAAAATTCACATGAGGCACTCAAATAAATATTAGAATGTAATGATTTTCTTCAAGCAAACCGGTGTAGCCAAATTTCTACACATTAATAAGCAATTTAATCATCAGCAGAATCAGAACAAACATTTAACGGTTACAGTAGTAAGTCACACATCGGCAGCTCCCCTATTTGCAGACGTCGAGATAATTCCCAAAGGGGTTTATCTAGTCATCGACAATAAGGGTTGCGTTTAAGGCTGCTATATACGCGGATCCACTATCTCGCTCGTGCATTGCTACATTTTTAAAGATATTAAAAGACTAAAATCACTTATGAAAAATCTGGGCTAAACTATTTTCTCATGAATAACATTACAATTATTCAACAAAAATATCATACTTATTAATCCAAACAAGATTTCATTTATACAACCGTATCAGAGGTTTTTTCCTTTCTATACCGCTTTTATGTATGAAAACTTGTTTGGACTAATGTGATATTTTTGTCAAATATTTGTAATGTTATTCATCAGACCATAGTTTAACCAGAGTTTCCGTAAGTAAATTCAGTTATATCTACAACTAGTAAACGGCTAGCAATCACGTAATCGTCGTGGCTGCGCATACTCCATGAAGATGGGCGTCTTTATTGCCTGAACACCGGTCGAGTTATTCGACTAAAATTACGTGAGTGTTTAAGCCGTTTACTAGTTGTAGGTATGAATACTACTTACGTTAGTTTCTATAATATTAAATTCAGGTATTTCATATCTTCAAAAATGTTGCTCTGCGCGAGCGAGCTGGTAAATCTGCGTATACAGGGCTCGATCAAAGTTCGAGGGACTAAAACTCAACGGCATAGCGAGGTGAAGGACTGCACCAGCTGCGGTGTCACAAGGTGTCGTTGCACTTGCAATGCTACGATACATTATTTATTCTGATGTTTTTGAAATGTGATTAGAACTTTCGTTAATATAATTTTCAAGGAAATTTCAAGGCGGCAGATATAAAAATCCCGCTATTTATAAATAATGTAGATAAAAGAACTTCAGTTGAAGACATATCTAGTTATGTATTGACAAAAACTCAAGTCGAGGTGACATTGGAAAAGATAAAAGCTAAGACACAAAGAAGTTATGATGCTTATAAAGTTTTTATACCTAAATCTAAACTATCAATTTTTATGGATGCGGGACTGTGGCCGGACGGCATAACGTTTAGACGTTTCGTCAACTTTAGGCGAGATGTCGTAGATGGAGCATCGAGCAATAGCAATACTTAACATTTTTTTTTTTTTTTTTTTTATGATGGATGACAGACTAATGTGCAATTTAATAACATTTAATTGTAAATCTGTGAAGCGGTCAGCGGGAAACATTAAGCAATTATGCAATTCTGCAGATATAATAGCATTGCAGGAGACATGGCTGCTGCCGCATGACATCCCTTTTTTAGGATCTATACATAAGGATTTTGAGTATACCGGCAAGTCAGCCGTAGACACGTCTCAGGGTTTGCTTCGTGGGAGGCCGTATGGGGGTGTGGCGCTGTTGTGGAGAAAAAACCTGTTTCACTCTGCAACGGTGCTTTCGTGTGATAGTGTGCGCATAGCAGCTGTGAAGTTTGAGGTGGATAGCCGGTCTTTTATTGTTATCAGCGTCTATATGCCTACGCAGTGTACAGATAACCTACCTGAGTTTACGGAGTGCTTAAGCGAAATAAGTGCTATCATAGAAAACGCGGAAGTGCAATCAGTGTTTGTTCTGGGTGATTATAATGCTCAGCCAAATGAGTTATTTTGTAATGAGTTAACAAGCTTCTGTGTGGATCAACAGTGGGTGTGCGCTGATATACGAAAGTTAGGTATCGGTTCTGGTGCGTATACGTTTGTCAGTGATGCGCACGGCTCCCGGAGATGGCTAGACCATTGTGTTGTGACGCAATCCGCCTGGGACACCGTAAGAGACATTAAGGTATGTTACGATGTTCAGTGGTCTGATCACTTTCCAGTGTTAATTAAATGTGATTTAGAAATAGTTCGGCCCAGTTCAAAATTGCATGGCTATACATGTAATAAGGTGATTTGGGGTGAACGCTCAACGTCGCGAACAAATGATTATTATGAATTATGTAATGGGAAACTGAGGGATATAGACTTTCCATCTGAGTTTTCTTTGTGTGCGGATAAACATTGCTGTGACGTGACGCATAGATTTGTTATTGACGCGTTATATAGTAATATCGTTACTACTCTCAAAGAAGCTGCTGCATTGTCTTATGAGAATAATAAGAATAATCCAAAAAATAATTTTCTAGTGATAGGGTGGAACAAGCATGTAAGTGCTGCCCACAGGGAGGCTAGATATAATTTCAAGCTTTGGTGTTGGTATGGTAGGCCAGATAATGGTGATATTTTTGTTAACATGTGTGAAAGTAGGAAGAAATTTAAAGCTAAATTGAAATGGTGTCAAAAGCACCAAGAGCAAATTAAGATGGACATCATAGCAAGTCACAGAGACTCAAAAAATTTCAGTAAATTTTGGAAAAGTACAAAAAAGCTTAATTTAAAACCTGGCTTACCTGTGAGCATCGGAGGAATTTCTGAACCTAAAGGGATAGCAGATATGTTTAAAAACTGTTTTAAAGTTGACTCACCATTGTGCAAATCGGCACCGCAGGTGGTTGATGCTAGGGCCAGTGTAGGCTCGCCTTGCAATGTCCGTTTCTCAGCTGAGCAAGTGAGGAGAGTCATACAAACCATGAGTAGAGGGAAGTCGCCGGGCCACGATGGCCTTAGCATTGAGCACCTGCAGTGTGCAGGGGTGCACTTACCACGCGTCCTGTCCATGTTCTACTCCTTTTGTATATCGCATTGTTACTTGCCTTCAGATCTTATGAAAACGATTGTTGTACCAATAGTCAAGAACAGAACTGGGGATATTACTGACATGGGTAACTATAGACCCATATCATTAGCTACTGTTATCGCTAAGGTATTAGATCGTTTGATGGACGGCCATCTTGATAGCCACCTTAAGTTGCATGATGGACAATTCGGTTTTAGAGCAGGATTGTCAACAGAGAGCGCGATATTTAGCCTTAAGCACACCGTGAGATACTATGTCGAAAGAAGTACTCCAGTCTATGCTTGTTTCCTGGATTTGTCAAAAGCTTTCGATATGGTGTCTTATGATGTGCTTTGGACAAAGCTAGGGAAGACGAATCTGCCGGCTGAGCTCTGTTCTGTTTTTGAGTACTGGTACAACAATCAGATAAACTGTGTTAAATGGGATGGAGAGCTTTCTGAGCCATATGGGTTGGAGTGCGGGGTGAGACAAGGAGGAATAACCTCTCCCAAACTCTTTAACCTATATATAAATGAGCTGATAGAGGGTCTCAGCAGCATGCAGATCGGCTGCTCTATTGACGGTGTCAGTGTAAACAATTTAAGTTATGCAGATGATATGGTGCTGCTGGCACCCTCTGTCAGTGCACTTAGAAAGCTGCTCAGTAAATGCGAAGCATATGCGATTGAGCATGGCTTACGCTACAATGTCGTTAAGAGTCAATTTATGGTGTTTTCCAAGGGTGGAACAGGTCCTCGCGATGTGCCTCCTCTGGTGTTAAATGGTGTTCCCCTTAATAGGGTACACCAGTTTAAGTATTTGGGTCATTTTGTCAAGGACGATCTAAAAGATGAATTGGATATAGAGAGGGAGCGCAGGGCGTTGACGGTGAGAGCTAATATGTTGTCCAGAAGATTTGGTACCTGTTCTGACGAAGTCAAAATTGCACTATTTAAGGCTTACTGCCAATCGTTCTATTGCAGTAGCTTGTGGGCAGCATATACTCAAAAAACGATAAATACCCTGCGCGTTCAATACAATAACGCTTTCAGAATGCTGATGAGGCTACCGCGTTTCTGCAGTGCTTCTTCTATGTTTGCGGAGTCACGGACGGATGGTTTTGCAGCGATTATGCGTAAAAAAATTGCATCACTGTTAGAACGAATACGCGGGAGCAACAACAGCATTCTTAAAGCTATGGTGGATAAATTTGATTGCCCCTTGCTGTGTCATCATGTCCTAGTGCTAATTAGGTAATAACGATTAGTGGCGATATAATTAATCATATTGTATAAGGAAAATATTCTAAAACATAATATAACTTTAGTAGTGTTAGTGACCATGATAGTTTAAAATCTTATATTTTTCTTGACATTGATAACTTAATATAATTTATTTATGTTGAATTGTATTTAATTGTATTAATGAAATTGATAATTTTAGTGTATTACTTAGTTTATTTAATTTTTATTTACTCATTAATTTTAATTTTACTGATGTGTCATCTATGGACTCTTTTTGTCTGAAAATAAACGATTATTATTATTATTATTATTATTATTATTATTATTATTGCAGATATACCTAATTCAAACTAACTGTATCTAATTTATATCATTGATAGGAAACATGCTTATTATGTTTGAGTAGATTTTAACTTTATTGTACGATCCATTTTAAAGTCAAAATCATCATCATCACGTCCTGCTGAACATAGGCCTCCCCAAAGAGCGCCACTTTGAGCAGCTTGCCTCCTGCATCCATCGGCTCCCCGTGGTTCTGATGCTGACAAGGTCATCGGGCCGCCTAGTGGGAGGCTACGCTGCGTCAAAATAATTTATTGCAAATAGACAAATTTTTAGTACTTTCACTAGTCACAATCACAACACTAAAAATCATTTACATCATATAAATCATCTTATTCATTGTATTCTTTTTTTATGTTCTAGCAAATAAAACTACTGTGCTTATAAAGTCAAAATATAGCAAGACTGTGATAATGAGTTTAAGAAAAAGTTCTCTTTTCTACCAGGTGCCAGTAACCTGGCGAAACATAAAAAGAAAACTCCGAAAAGATCCGGAGCTTCGATTACACATGTAAAGAAGAAGCAACAAGAAACTTTAAGTAGGTACGTAATAGTGTCCATTTTCCGCTGCACATGCTATCTCCTCAGCATGAGTTTCGATGAGGTTGTTCAATACCTTAATCAAAGTTCAAGTTAAGGGCGCACTTTCTATGATTGAGTAGGAGGAAGTAAAGTTTAATTTCGTATAACATGTGTGAGCCAAATTACGCAGATTCATCTTGGTGAAGCTTATTTCAGCTGTTATGAAGTTGACGTGAGTTGGCGCGTGAATAATAGCTTTTTGTTTTTCATTTTCGATATTTCTTGGAGCGCTATTAGGAAACCTGTTTTAATTAGGACGATAACTTTGTTTGTTTTAGGACTTGTTACGTGTTTACGCCTAAGGCCAAGTTTGCTTTTAAATACAAGAAGTAGTCGTCAAGCTCTCTTAAGTAGTTAGAGGGTGATAAAACAGTCTGAGTGTTTTATTAATAATTAAAGAGAAATTATTAATTAAGTTAAATTAATATAAATACCAGCAGCCGCCGCGAGCCGCTCAAGGTGGCGTAGTCTGGTGGAGGCTTATGTTCAGCAGTGGACGTCTTCAGGCTGTTGATGATGATGATGAATATAATGAGAAATGTCCACACATATAAAAAAATAACCTAAGTTAATCTAATATAAATAACTCGAATTAATATTAAAATAATATTAATATTAATTGCAATTAAAACGTGTTGTTATCTGTCAGTGCAGAGAAAAATTGATTAAAAATAAATACATATAATTTCAATAAAAAGTTCGATATATTGTAATGGTACGAAATTATCGTACCTATAAGTATTTGAACAATAATTTTAAGAAATATACTAGTGTGATAACTCGATTTATACCTAGATAGGTACATTAAATAAATAAATACATATTTGTGGACATTTCATACAGCGCCATCTAGCCCCAAACTAAGCATAGCTTGTACTATGGCAACCAGATAACTGATACAAACATATGATACAAAATAGCTAATAAAAACTTTATTTAGTTTTTATTAGCTATTTTTATTATTAATTGCAATTGATGAAGCATTACCTACTCAATAAAATTACGTAACTGAGAATACAGTTACCTGTATGCTACCATGAAAATAAAGCTGTAACATTTAAAATATGCCCTGTAGAGATAGTACCATTGTAAGGGTATTTAGATTATTTACTAACATTTAATAGCATATTCAGCACATGCGGGTAGCATTAACTTAACTCTCGACTTGTTTGATCATGCGGTGAACAAAATTACCTAGTTATTGTAACCGAATCTTGAATGTGATAGTGTGATTCTTAATAACGACTGTAATTGTGCATGCGCTAGTGAAATTACTGGGCAAATGAAACTTTATGAACAGATGACGCAGTCTAGAAGTCTTTTTACTAGACTGTGTGATGTCTCAGGATGACGTTCGCAGTGCAGTGTCACGCGAAACTTAAATTTTAGAGTTCCGAGTGACACTGCATCTGTATGGGCAGCCGTGACGCTTAACACCAGGCAAACGACTAGCTTGCCACGTCATTCGTTTACATAAACAATTCAAAACAGCCGCCATTAATTTTGAATCACACTTTACCTACTGTGCGTATTCCTGTTAAATTGTGTTTAATGTAGAGCTCATTTTTTTAAAACATACAAAGTATCGTTTTTCTAACGAGTCTTCTATGCAACTAGCGATATACAGCGGTTCTTGTTAAAATGTAACCATGACATTTCTAGTACGATTCCGTGGTTACAAGCTTACGAATAAAATGCAATGAATTTTCTTTTCCTGGCTGATCCTGTGAGCTGATAAATCCGATAATATTTTCCAACAAGTATTCGTAAACTCATATAAATATTGATGTGACCCATAAAACTTTAACACCAGTTTGCTCTCCAAAAACTACCTACCCACGTTTTTAATACTTAAAACTACCCTCTTCAATATCTTTTTCTAAAGTCCCCGGTGCATTAGTACCTATCGGGTAACACGAGATCCCACTTTGCTTAGCATGATAGCGTGTCTTTGTTCTCATAACGGGTGTAGAAACGTAAAGGATAAGCCTGATCATCAATGATATTTTTCAGCTCACTGGTATTAATACCTACTTCGATCAGGTATACCCTTGATCGAAGGATTAATATGTTTTTTTTTTATTGATTATAGGCAAAGCATTTAACCACTGTCTCACCTATATGCTGTCGCCTGGCAACTCCAGCTTTATTTTTTGATGTAGAAAACTGCAGGCGACGCTAGCGCCTCCTCTATACAGACGCGAGTTTTTAAGTATACGTTAAGTTGGTTTGTTAATTCGTGTTTTTGAACGTACTTTTGAAGTTTTGGTTTCTGAACGAATTAATTCAACCAATGAGAGGCCTGCTGAGCTGCCATTGGTGACCGAATTGGTGTCCGGTAAAAATGGCGGCTCAGGAGGAACGTTTGCTGGTTTTTCATTTTTATTCGGCAGTTGAGTTTGAGTCGGCATTCGTGCAACATCGCTTAGTGTTGTTAGGATATTTTACCGCACAAGTTTATAGCGTGTAGATAGTTTGTACAGCAGCAGTATCTTATTTATATTTAAAACGTGTGAAATATAGACTGTGGATTTTATTTACTTACATCGTTACCTTGTTTTATTTAAGGGCCTCCTACATCAGAAGTGCTATCTATCCCACGCCTTGCCAGGAAGCCACAGATGCCAAGTTTTATCCTGTCACCATATGGTTGTCCTCCTCAGCGCCGTTTAGCAGCGAAGACAAACGACGCAGGAAAGTGAGACGTAAGCGATACACATTACCCGCAGTAAGTCAAAATGTAAAACTTTCTTATTGACTTCTTAATTTATACGTTATACAAATGTGGATTAATTTACTCGAGGCTGTGACGCCCATACATTTGGATGGTCAATGGTCAACGACCCATCTTGTGATTAAGTGTCAAGCTTTTCAAATATTCTTTTCAAATATTGCGCATCATTGGTAAATATAGTACGTTGCGTTTTAAAACAAAATAACGCTCGTTGGACCACGTGGATGTTGAAGTAGTGGCGAAATACTTTGATAGATACTTTTCAAAATGAATCATAATGATGTACTTTATGATAAAAGAACTGAGGCATGTTAGGTCTCGTGAAAATCAAATGCTTTATGAATTTAATGAATTTTACTTTCAACAGAAAGTTTGCATTGACGACAGATTGAGGTTATCTTTTGATCAACAAGAGATTATATCAGACATTGTAGGTTCTATTGGTGATAAAACATTTTAGAATGTGACGAAGTGGTTACAGTTTTTTAAATTAAAAAGGTTTACTATACTAATGCATAGAAAATTTTATAGTAAGTGAATACGTATATTCAGTATGTAAGCAGGTGTGCAAGAAACAAATATTTTTCTTACTACATTTTACAAATTCAAATGAAAAAAAAAAGTCAATTATAATGTATTTATTAGAATTTTGTGTTGTGTGGATAATACACTTTTTGTGTTCCAAATATTCTACGGTTTCCGGTGTACAGATACTGTGATAGTGGTTAAATTTAACTTTTAACAGTTTATTATTGTTACATTACAGAAAAATCTTATGTCAGATGGTTAAATAAGTAGATATCTAACAGAAATTCTTGGACTGAACAATAACTGAACTGCTACTGTTACTGTTTTGAATAACAGCTCTAGAAACATTTTGCTTCCAGTCACTTAGCTGTTTCTTAAACACCATTATATCTACTTCAACTGAGTTGCCCTACTTTATTAAATCATAACTGAGAATAGAGGAACCATTTGATTGTCCATGGCAAGCTGTGATGCTGCTTCAATTGACAGTTTACCTGAGTTTCTTCAGAACAAAAACATGACATTTCAACCTTTTAGTAAACATGGTTTCTCCAATTCAAATGACTGTTCCTGTTAATTCCAAGGAATTTGTAGATGTCTGGATCATCAAACTTTATCCTTAGTATAAACAATGTCAAGAAAGAGTTCCATGATTCCATCTAATAAGCATTGCTCTTAGCTAGGCTATGGGACGGTAGTTATTTGGATCAGACATATTTCCCCCCTTATTGTGTTAATTAATAAATAGCTGTTCTGGGAACCCTTCCAAAAGTTAAGAATTTATGATGTGTGCAAGTATGACATTATGCAGATGGTGCAAAACTTACTGGCAATTTCACCAAAACCACCAATTTTACTATCATTAATTTCACTACAATACACAGATTTAAAAAAAATGTTTTTGGGGTACTAGTGCCATTTAACGTTAGTTATGATTATTATTTATTTATTTCAATTAGAAAAACCATATTATATACACAATTAAAAAAAATTAAATTAAAATGGTAAATTACATAAAATTTAGAACAATGAATTAATAGAATCAATAAAACAATCAAATGTTTTAAAGATTTTAGTCAGATTATTAAAATAGTTGTTAAATAAATTACACTATCATGTCAGTAGATAGATAGATAGAAAATGCTTAGTTTTACAGATAACAAATGTAGTTACATAGGCAAACTGAATGCTAGACAGCATTATCTTCCAGTTCACCTAAGTGTAACGTAGAAATTTTTGTGTGGCAGCACAACGCCGATTAAGTATAAATAATTGCCTAGATAAAACTATAGTGATTAATAAAAATTTTAATCATTACAATTAATTACATTATTTACATTTATCATTTAAATTATTACAAATGGTATTTTGTATGCTTTTCAAATTTACAAATTTCTGAATTGTACCTACATGGTATAATGTATTCTCCTGGTGAACAGAATCCTTGTAACAAGATATAAACTTGCGAATAGTTATGTTGATGGGTTTTAGTAACACAAGAATTTAGTTATTATTCTTTTTCCCGTATGTTATGAAAGCGTAATGTTTATTAAATAGCCAAGAGAGACTGTCCAGTTACAAGATCCAAGTATTTGTGTCAGAGATAATTAGAGTCAGGAGTTGCCGAGCACCATAAAAAAAAGTCTGAAATAAAACGATATATTGTAATATGGCAGACGATGATGTTTAGTCTCAAAGCAATATGTTATAGTCGAAAGGTAGCCAGGGCAAATTACGTTAATTTAGGTCGTTTTGCCGTGAAGTAGTCGAACACAAGTTAAGGCAAATAAACAAAACATGCTGTTGATTTAACGCATAAGTAAGCATGCGATTATGACATAAGTGATTTAGTGGTGACGAAGTACCAAACTAATGCCAGTATTTAAAGGACCATTCCAGATAGCAGAAGTGTTGGGACACGATCGGTACAAAGTCGTGCTGGACTTGCCAGGTGATGAGAGTACTTTAAAACAATGTGAAGGTAAATCTTGCACTGAAAATATGAAAACCATGGATAAGTCAAACAGATTTTGAGGAATGGAGGTAGTATGTATCAAATCAAAAGAAGAATGACACGGATGTTGTCAGGTATTTAATGTGCAGTATTGAATTTGAACATTTTTGGTTGAATAGGTACTTTTGTGTATGGTTTATATTGTGGAGCTGTTATCTTTTCTCTATTTATTACTGTCAAGTGCAATTTGCTTCGATCAATTATTGGTATTTAGGCAATGCAAATGTGATGTAATGGCTGTCATGACAGTGGGCTTGTGAAACCATTACATTACAATGTGAAAGTAAGTTCATGTGGTGAATGGTATCTAGGGTTGGCCTAAGGCATCGCCTAGAGAAAGCCACTTGTCGTTTATTTGAAAGTACATGTGGTGAATTGTATCTAGGGTTGGCCTAAGGCATCGCCTAGAAAAAGCTACTTGTCTTTCATTTGAAAGTAGGTACCTACATGTGGTGAATTGTATCTAGGGTTGACCTGAGGCATCGCCTAGAGAAAGCCACTTGTCTTTCTTGTGTACTGACCGCCGATGGAACAGTCAATGCCATAGAGAATACCAATAATGATTGATGACTTTGCACCTGCGTTATCTGTTGACCGCTGATAGAACAACAGGTTTACGTACAAAATCCCCTGTTACACAAGTATTTGAAAGTAGGTACATGTGGTGAATTGTATCCCAGGGTGGTCATGTGGCATCGCCTAGAGAAAGTCCCTGGTCTTTCATGTGTACTGACCGCCGATGGAACAGTCAACGTCATAGAAAATACCAATAATGTTTGATGACTTTGCACCTACGTTATCTGTTGACCGCTGATGGAACAACAGATTTACGTACAAAATCCCCTGTTACACAAGTATAATGACATGTGGTGAATTGAAATACAGTAGAAAATGTTGAAAGCAGTTCTTATGGTTCTAATGTTAACATGTTTGTTCTCAGCAATTGCACCAGACATGAACGCTAGCCGAGGTCGGCTGCGTGCGCAGGAAGGCCGGATGCTGTCGCCTGGCAACTCCAGCTTTATTTTTTGATGTAGAAAACTGCAGGCGACGCTAGCGCCTCCTCTATACAGACGCGAGTTTTTAAGTATACGTTAAGTTGGTTTGTTAATTCGTGTTTTTGAACGTACTTTTGAAGTTTTGGTTTCTGAACGAATTAATTCAACCAATGAGAGGCCTGCTGAGCTGCCATTGGTGACCGAATTGGTGTCCGGTAAAAATGGCGGCTCAGGAGGAACGTTTGCTGGTTTTTCATTTTTATTCGGCAGTTGAGTTTGAGTCGGCATTCGTGCAACATCGCTTAGTATTGTTAGGATATTTTACCGCATAAGTTTATAGCGTGTAGATAGTTTGTACAGCAGCAGTATCTTATTTATATTTAAAACGTGTGAAATATAGACTGTGGATTTTATTTACTTACATCGTTACCTTGTTTTATTTAAGGGCCTCCTACATATATTTTTGTTGAACATTTGTAATGTTGTTGCATGAGAACATAGGTTAGCCCTATTTATCGTAATTAAATTCAGTTTTTATCTTCAAAAATGTCACAATGCACGGGCGAGATAGAGGATCAGCGAAGCGTCTTTACTAATAAATAAGTTGTATAGCAGTGGAATAGCCACTAGTGTTATCTTGTTTTGTATTTTCCAATTTTGAACTCAATAGACAAAGACAACGCTAAACTAATATTTCCTCCGCTACACTACATTATTACACTATGTACGACAGGGTAAAAAATGTTTTTATTTTGAGTGTAACACATTTATCAAATGATGGTTCTTTCCGCGTGCAACGTCTTTGACTGCATTCTCACTCAACATCATTAGATATAAACCTTACTATAGATAAAACTTACGTAATATCAGCCAAAATGCAGTCAAATGCAAGGCTCATCATCGTCAGCCTGAAGTCGTCCACTGCTGAACATAGGCCTCCCCCAGGGAGCAACACTTTAAGCGGCTGCTCGCTTCAGGGGGCCTATGTTCAGCAGTAGACGCCTTCAGGCTGTTGACAATAAGATTGATAAGTAAAAATAAATAAATCCCAAATAAATGCCATCCCTTACTCTGAACTCTAAATTAATATATTTTTGCGTGAAACTGCTCTGCGCACGTCCCTGATACTTCACACAGTATAGTAATAAGATTACTGGACTGTATTATCAGATCATGTCCCATTTGCCCAGTAATTCGCTAGCTACTAGCCCTTCACACCAGAACACAGTAGGGCTTGCACACTGCTGCTTGGCGGCAGAATAACTGGCAGAGCGGTGGTACCTACCACGAACTATATCCATCTTAATAACATCACATTTTTATAGTCTGGCAAATAAGTATTCCCAATTTAGTCAAATACAACCTATCAAAATAAAGTACCGGCACATCCCGGACACTCCCAGAATAAACTCTTAAATCCGAAAAGAAAACCTCTTAAAAGTCTGACACCTTCAAACCACACAAGCTCGTTTCTGAACTCGTAAAAAGCTTATAAAAAAGTTAGCGATGCGATCTCATTAATGGAAATCTTAACGATTTACCCTGGGAGGTAGCGGTACATACAGGTAAGGTGCTCAAAACAAATGAGAAACACTTACACTTTACTTATAATAACACAAAATTAGAGTGTGTAGACACCTTTACACTTCTTGGACTGAACATCGATACAAACGTTAATTGGAAGACACACATACAAAAAACAAAATCTAAACTTAGTAGTTTCACTTACGCCTTATCAGAATTAAAGAAAACAACAGATATCGCGACAGTGCTTTCGGCATACTATGCTTACGCTCACGCCTGGTTACAGTATGCTGTCATACTGTGGGGAAATTGCACCGAAGCTTTTTTTTTTTTTTTTTCTTTTAATGTTTTCCATGGGAGTTTGGTCAAGGTTGACAATGTCACTCCCGTAATGCTAATTACAGATTTAATCTTATGACTACTATGTTCCTCCATAAAGGAACAAATAAAGCCTTATCATGGTCTTGGCCTCTTCCGATGACGGAGAAGCCAAGAAACTGTTGCAAATGCCTACCCCCTCAGGGAATAAAAACTCCTGGCGCAATGCGTCGTTACGGACACACTCCATCAATACATGTTGAACATCCTGAACTATACCACAATCCTCACAATTCGGTGTGTTTGAGATTCCCATTAAAAATAGAAACTTGTTTGATGGAATGTGTCCGGAACGAAGTCTGAGAAGTGCCACTACATATTTTCTATTTATCGGAGTCACATCAAACCACGGGTAACGAGGAAGCTCGCACTGTATAGTTCTATACCATATGCCTTTCGCCCGCGACCGCTCATCAAAATACTCATGCCAGTTATTCTTACATATACCTTTAACTTTACCCAACACTTCGCTATGCAAAGGTAGACAGCTATATGGGATTCCATCGTCAACAGCGGCCTTCGCAGCTCGGTCTGCTTCCTCGTTACCCAGTATGCCGATGTGTGAGGGTATCCACTGTAATACCACGGTTTTACGAGAATCGCGAAGCTTGTATATGGTATCTAGAATATCATAGGCTATAGGGTGGCCTCGAACGCTCGAGGTTAACCTAGCCACATGTAAAAGTGCACTCTTTGAGTCGGAAAAGATAACAATTTTGCTATAGCCTGTCGACAAAGCATAGGATAATGATTCAGCAATGGCTATAAGCTCACAGTGGCACCGAAGCCGATGATCTGTTTATATTACAAAAAAAAAAAGTGCATTCGTATCATACATAGTACACGTTGATAGCACCACAAGTTGTAGACCATATTTTGTTAAACATCAAATCCTAACTTTAACCTCCATTTATATATTAGAAATTTGCAAATTTGTTAAAAAATACCCCCATTTTTTTTAAACTTTGAAAGATAACTATTCAGGTGTGTTTAATCTTAGATATAAAGACAGGTTAGCCCTTCCTAACTCAAAACTAAAAATGCACAGTACGAGTACTCATGTTATGTGCATTAAAATTTATAATCATATTCCCCTACGTCTAAAAGAAATACAAAGCGAATGTGCATTTTTTGGCATGACTATTTTTTGCAAGAATTTTTTGACAACAAGAATAAAACGTAAACCTTTCGATCAGCTGAATTGTAAAATTGGTAGGTATGTATCTAAATCTTAAGCCATACTTAATTTTAGTAATCCTACCCTCACAATATAATCTGTAGTGCCCAGCAGGGTCCATGTTGTTACCTTATAATATAATTAGGACTTATTTCTAATGTAAGATCAATATGCACAAGTGGAAACAGAATAAATGAATATGAATATGAGATAAAAACACTAAACGAATAGGTACAACAAATAATACATAAAATAGTAACAGATGTCCATTAAAGCCATGATATCTTTATATAATATGCTTTGTAATCTAACGACCTTATCTGCTAATAACCATGTTTAAATTAGTAAAAGTAAAAAAGGTCTGGCAATTTAAAAATTACACTGTGCAATTATAATGTTACTTAACTTTAAGAGGCGTTTAATTTTAAGAGTCTAAAATTATAAGATAAATATGAGAGTTGGCGCAGTTTTTTTTTTGTTTTTATGTTCAAGAATAACGTTTAGAGTATATTTACATTATATTTATATTATGTATATATTATGGTTTCAAACGTTTTAATAAAGAACAAGCAAGTAGTTAGCTATGCTCGGTGTTTCCCTGCGAGATAAGATCCAGAACGAGGAGATCCGCAGGAGGACTAAAGTAACTGATATACCTCTTAGAATTAGCAAGTTGAAATGGCAATGGGCAGGCCACATCGCTCGTAGAACTGAGAACCGATTGGGAAGAAAGGTTCTCAAGTGGCGACCACGAACAGAAAGAGGCAGCGTAGGCCAGCCCCCACTAGGCGGACGGACGATCTGGTGGAAACCTTGGGGAGCCGATGGACGCAGGAGGCGAGCAGCCGCTCAAAGTGGTGCTCTTTGGGAGAGGCCTATGGTCAGTAGTGGACGTTTTCAGGCTGTTGATGATGATGATTATGAAGGGTTTTGTTATGGGTGGCCGTGATGCTTAACATCAGGTGAACGACAAGATTCATTTATATAAAAGAAGATAAATACACGGCGTAGGTACAGCAACACTTGAATGAATGAAACAGCAAAAGCTTTTAAATTTCTATAATGATATAATTATAAAAAGTTACAAGTCATTCAGTATTACAAAGGTATTACGTATTAATATAGAAACAAAAAAGAACTAAGAAATAAATCAATTACATAATTATTGTAAATAATTACTGAATGAATTCCTCGACGCTATAATGGCGCCATATCTATAAGAAAACACTTGAATTTATTTTTGAAAATCTGAATACTTTTAACACTGCGTCACTGGAGTCTGGAAGAGCATTAAAAATTTATTATATTTAAAGTTCTAATCCTGATCCAGGAAGCATTTGAAATAATCCGCAACATATTGTTTTAGTCCACCAGCTCTCCTCCCACAAAGGCACCTGTGTCTAAAACTTTTCAATCACAAGGTAGAGCGAAACTTGACTGCGGTTCCCAAACTTGCTCAGCAGTTGCTCCACTAGCGATAATAGAGGCAAGTTGCCAATTAGAATGGCGATCCGGTAGTTATGACTTTGAAATTGTGGTTTTGGGTTGCTTCAATGAAATTCTGTTTGATTACACTCAACTTTATAGAGACGGTCCATACCAATGGTATGTACACCAAAGCAACTTCCTGTTCATCAGACTCTGAACGCGAATTTCAGACTATCAAATTATTTGCTTAACTAGTTGCGCCCTGCGGTTTCATCCGCTGATAAAAAGCGGTAGGGGGTTAATCCGGTAGGTATACTAGCTATCTACATGCCAAATTTCATCAAAATCGATTTAGTAGCTACAGAAATATAAGGTAACAAACATTCTTCAAACGGACACACGCGAAAAATTTTGCATTTTATGTTGGTAATATTTAATACTAGCGGTCCGCCCCGGCTTCGCACGGATATAATAGTTTTCGCAGCGTACGCGAAGTAAAGAATATTTTAGGTAACTTTTTTACACCTTGGATCACATTATTGGAATTTTAGTAAGGATCCCTAATTTGAAAATATAATATCTTTGTCACCCGGGGATAGTGTAGCTTCCCAACAGTGAAAGAATTTTTCAAATCGGTTCAGTTGTTTCGGAGCCTATTCAATGCAAACAAATAAACAAACAAAACATCAAATCTTTCCTCTTTATAATGTTGGTATAGATTGTCATGCCCAACAACAGGGTTCATAATGACCTCAATTCTTAACTACACCATCTAATGTAATATTATGGAACGCAATAAACATTTGTATTTGAATTTGAATTTAAGTTTGAGTTTATTTAGTAGGTGGTAGAACATAGGGTGTATCAGATGGTTTGTATTTTTTTAATAACAAACAAAAAACAATAAAATTAAGAACCTCCTCTGTTTTTGAAGTTAGTTGTAAATAGAGCATTGTACTGCACTGCGATATTTCCCGTCACTTCCTTTTTATCTGTGATTGGTTCATCCATCTGTGACATGTATATATTTTGTCTAGACAAAGCGCACGCAGCCAAATGCGCAAATATTAATTTTCTTAAGTGAGTTTTTGAACTGGTAGGTAGCTAGGATGTAGGTATACCTACATTTATAACCATCACCTAGACGTAACACAAGCACCTTGGTCGGCCATTGCACAGCCAGTGCAACCACCTATCCATCTCGCTTGCACACAAAGCTATCGACATAATTATACACTCGTTCACTCTATACAATTGTATATCCATGGTCGATGATCTTCGTAGTTTTAAGCCCCTATTCAAACCGGCGCGTTATTCGTACCGCTGTGGATAGCGGTATACCGTGCGGGATTCCGCCTGGGTATTTTGTATGAAGTTTCGCTCAAGTTTCTCTCTAGCCGTGGAACTTCAATACAAATTACCGCACGGGATCCCGCGCGGTATTACCGCTACGGCAATGCCACTAACGCTACTAATGACTAAATAAACATTTTAAGTAAAATAAGACAACCTGTCATGGGCGGCTGTGACGCTTACACCAAGCGAAGGCGAAGACGAAACTAAAAGATAGAAAAGACAGACGATTAAAATTTATGTTATGAGGGTAGCTAAACATTCCTTTAATATTAGTCCAAGTCCAAACTAGCATGGTGCCACAAAACTTGTCTAATGACTTTAGTTTCTTTTAACCATTTACCAAGTTAAAGCAACGCTCTCTCGTTTCAATTTGTGAGAAACTTTACCCCGTTTACACTATTAACCACAGTTAGTTGGAATAATTAGTCTACTGAAAGCAAGATAGGTACTATTGCAGCTGAAGAAAGTCTCCTAAGTAATGGTTGCTCCTTTTGCTCCAACTACTTAAAGAATGAGAAGTGGCTACAAACCTTTTAACCTAAAATATTTATATGAATATCAGATTATATTATTTTTTATAACTAAATAGGCCCGTAGTTGACCACAATCTCACCTGATGGAAAGCGACGACGCGGTCTACGATGGTACATGCTTGCCTAGAAGATACCTATTCACTCGCGACTTGAAAAGCTCCAGATTGTACTTATCGGGAAACAAAGACGCTGTTAAAGTGTTCCATTCCTTCGCTGCTCGGATTATAAATGTCGAGTCAAACCACTTTTTGCAAATTGAAGGAATACCAACCATAAATGGATGCCGTGTAGCTGTACGTCTTGTCATTCATGAAAGATGGTGAAATGGAGATGGTGGAATTAAATTGTGTAGCTCCACAGCACACTCGCCAAAATGTAATCTGTAGAACGCTGATAGGCTGGCAACTTTACGACGGTGCTCTAAGCTCTGGAGCCTAGCTCTCACCATTGTATCGTCACCTATGAGTTTTTTTGCTCGCCTATCAATTGAGTCAAAGGCCTGAAGCTGTTATTTAGCTGAACCGTCCCAGAGATGCTTATATGCTTGCTGCAGCTTATAATTATATCCCGGGACACGGGCTTTCTCTCACAAAGAGAGAGAGTGTAAGTCATGACTCATGATCCACTGCGTTGATTAGTGCAGGTTGGTAGATGACACGTATTCTCGAATATATTTTTCGGTTTCGTCACGACGTTTGCCTTCACCGTTGAAAGTGAGTGGTACATACATTCCGAACATAACTTAAAACGTCATTGGTACGGAGATGGATTCGTACCAGTGAGCAATTGAGCATCTGTTTAAAAGGCCCGCCCTTAGAGAAAATAACCGCTTAGCTGATGGGCCCGCCTACTGCAGAGCCATACTCTTCATAAAGATCAAATAAAATCAAACTGAAACAATTGAAGTGCTAAAGCAAAAACTTCTTTGCTTTGAACCTGGGGGAATCAAATTTAGTCACCCTTATGGTTATTTCATTTTAGATGTGGGCCTTACAATGCTAGAGACAAAGCTGTGCCTAAATTCCCTACAATCACAAGATGGCCGTTTTCGATAATAATTGTTCTGTGTGGGGAGTGGCGCAAATTTCATAATTTTTTTTTAGATGAAATAGTCAATTCTTGGAACGTAACCAATAGAAGCACGAAAACAATATAATTTACATTTAGATCTCGTCTCAAAAATACCCTTAAATTCCAGTAACCGTAAACAAACGCCGACAGCTTTATAACAAAAGCTTTAATACACACGAAACACGGCATTTTCTTCCCATTTTGAGAGAGGACTTAGAAAAAAGCAACCGGCATCGCCCCTGGAATCCAATAAGCTTCGAGGCGACATTAAAATATTGAAAGGAGACGAAAACTTTTCTAATAAAAAACGTTCCATTTGTTAAAATGAAAAACGAGACGCTGGAGCACGTCTCTATTTCACAGATCCTGAGACTAGTCTGAAGCGACGGTAGCTAGCTAACTAGGGAAGTTTCCACTTCGTAAATGGTTTAATAATGGTTTAGTAATGGTTCACAGAAACTTGCAACAGATGAGCTCTCGCAACTCGGAGCTGGTTTAAAATCAAGATTTTCGCATTGCCAGATTATTGTGAAGAGACAGCGCTAATGAATGTTCCAGTGGAAGTCATTCATATTCAAGAGTTAACTTTATCCTTTTAAAAAACGGAGTTAATCTAATTTTAATTGCATTCATTTCTCAATAAGAAATACATTTACTTGCTTCGATGATATCGTCATCTATTATTATGTCATTTTATGTACTTTTCAGCTGTTTTGATTTGACATGTTTGTTTAAATAAAACCAATAATTATTTTTTAAACGGGGTATTCTTAAGTAAAACGACATATTTTAATGGTCAAATAATAGCCGAACTAGGTCATGATTGTGATATTATAATCGATTTGCGAATAATTATTTTGCATAGGAAGTTAATTGCTGGCAACACTACATTAAGAAAGACCGACTGGGAGTTTCGGCGGGAACGCGAAAAACTTCACTTCGTTGCATTGTATTATTTTTCAAAACTTGTGTTTTTTCAAGTGTTAATGTTTAAAATTGGTGGTGTTTTACGCATTAAGTGCTAAATTACGAGCACGAGTGTGGGCAAGTGATATAATGTGGTGAAACGTGGTTTTTCGTGTTGCTTCCAAAACTCCATAGAAGCCTCTAGTAAAGTTGCCACTACTTTACTGGGGCATGACTTTGACTGGACTGTGACTGCCTGACTTGGACTGGACTGTGACTGTGACTATGACTAAGTAAAATATAATATATATAATGCAGACTTTGTAGACTTTTTAATATTGCGACTGAAGGACTTTGTATCCAGGTCAAGAACTAATTCCTAAAAAAAAAAAAAAAGACCGACTGAGTCGGGATGTTATCAGGTTAAATACTTTAAAATCGTACTTTTGTTATGTGTAAGTGGTTACAAAAGAGAAGCATGAAAATTCGTTTTGAAAATAAACTGATTTATTGACAAATTTGTTTTTTTTTAGAGCATCGTGTCCACGCTTAGCCAGAAATGGACACTGTCCTTTCTATGGAAATAATCTGAAAAAATGTTCTTTCAAATGAATAAAACAAATTTGTTAATGAAATGACGGCAATCTGAGGTAGCAAACATTTTGTAGCCGAATTGAAAACCTCCTCTTTTTTTGAAATTAGCTTTAATAGAAGTATTTACAGCTATCGAAGCCGATGATGTTATAAACTATAACTAAGTTTGTACTCTGAGTAGTGAAGAGAAACATGCAAGTAATAAGAAGTTTACAACTTCGTCACGACTGTTTGCGTGGATCCGGTGGAAACAGTGGAAACAACAGGAACTCAGTGCAAATAACAATTTAACTTACACGCTTCACGAAAATCTTTGTTGCTGGTACACTTTACTTTGATGTAATACTACGACTAGTGTAATGACGAACGTGTTGCTTAAGGTGAGTTTTCAACCCGTAATTTTAGCTAAGGTGAAAAATTCTAACAAATTCAATGAATTTTGGACCACAGTGGTTACCTTAACTACGGTATATCAAAAACCCTAACCTAAACTAAGAAACTAGATCCTGACGTGTAATGTATATGATTAAATTAATGATTATTGATTATTGATTAAACAACAATTTTTCCACAAGGTAGGTACCAATTCTAATCAGCACCAAAGTAAGACCAAAACTAATCCTACAAAAATGATTTACTAACATCTTGGTTTCTGTTGGTTTCATAGAATTTATTTTATCTATTATAGATAGCAGTTAGCATTTAGAAAAAAAAAATTTACGTATTCTTTCGTCATCTTTATCAAAACCACCTGCACCTACTTTTACTAAGTGGTAAGACTTTTCTGCAAAGTTTGTCTAGGCAGGTACCACCGCTTTGCCAGTTATTCTGCGCTAAGCAGTAGTGTGCAAGCACTACTGTGTTCCGATTTGAAGGGCATTGTAGAGCTAGTAAAATTACTGGGCAAATGAGACTTTATGATCTGATCATAGTCTAACTAGACTGTGTGAAGTCTCAGGATGACGTGCGCAGTGCAGTGTCACGCGAAACTATATTGATTTAGAGTTACGAGCAATACTGCAATCTGTTATGGGCAGCCGTGACGCTTAACATCAGGCGAACGACGTCATTCATTTACATAAAAAAACTTATATTATTCAAAATGTAATTAAAGATTAAACGAGATAGGTGTTTTAAACTTTTACGGTTGTTCACTACCTTTTTAATAGTACTTACGGGATCATAACAGTAATTAGAATCTTTTTTTTATTCTAATGACGGTAAAGATCCCGTAAGTACCATTAAAAATGTGAGATAGGTGTGCCAGAGAATAGTTTAATTAAACTCAGTCAATGTCTAGCTAGAGCATAATAGACTCCTGAAATAGTACGTCTAGACAAAATTACTACCCCTGTCAGCAAAACCGAAAAATTAAGTGCCCGTTTTCATCAAAGACTTCTATGTATACACCAGACAGGACATCTCTAACTTGCATTGTCAATCACTGCAAATATGCCAATGAGCATCTTCTCGCTCATACGATGCTCAGCTCTCAAAGCGACTGCACGTGCAGCAGTGAATAGCAGTAAAAATTATGATCCGAATGTGCCATGGCACTAGCGCTGCGTGTTGGGATCGTTGGTTAGACGATTTAATCTCGTAAAGCGCTGTAGCGGATTTTAGTTTAATTATACAAAAAATGACAACTATTTGCGCTTTGAATAGCTTCTCTAGTACGTAGTACATATACCTCTTTGGTTTTCATAGAGTGACGTATTTCTACTTTTACAGAAAAAAGTGGTCAAACAAAAAGTTGTTATGTTTAGTGTTTTGCTCTGATGTACGTACATTAACTATACTTACGTGCATCGTATTTAAGCTACATTACATTCCGGAATTTGATCCTTAAAATCGACACTATGGCAGGCACGCCTCAATATCCAACCAAGGTGTGATTTTTTTTCTAAATCAAAAAGGTTAAATAAAAAAATAAATAACGCCCAGCGATCACATACATAGATCCTGGACCCTAACTAGGATTCCCTGTATCTAGGGACCCAGGAACTACGACGACCATGGTCCCGCAACACACACACATCTTTTTTTTTGTGCACAAATACTTGTCTTGTCGCGGGAATCGAACCCGTCGTCTCCGGGTTATGAGCCGACCTGCTCAACCACCACACCACGGAGGCTGTCAGGCTGTCTGGTTTTCATTTCCGAACAAGACAATGTTTTTTTTTCAAAATTATTTAAGTAGCTCTGCTTCCGTTATAAGTTACTTTCCTTGAATATTTCTGCTATTACCTATTTTTGCCGTAATTGGCCATTCACAACCAATTCAAAAATAAATTACTATTAATATTTTTTTTATTTCAAGTAGCTATTATCATATATTTTTGTGAAAACTGAAAACTTTGTGAAGTTACGCAGCACTACTCCACTACAGATATGTTTGACACGTTGACAAAAATACTAAAAGCGCTTTAAAAGTGACAGCCCTAAGCCCTAGAGTATCTGACAGTTAGTGCACTATTCTTTGAGCACTTAGTTTTTAACAACAATGACATATTTTCATACTTATAATAAAAATGTAACAGGTCCAAACCTGTACGTAGAAAATATTTCGAAAATTTCTTTTATAGGGCTTCCTATGCTGAAGCCAAAACTATAATTTTTTCATTTTTGTCTGTCTGTCTGTATCTTGGCTGAGCATCATGCTGAAACTACTGAATGGATTCAAATGAAATATATTTTCGAAAGTTCAATCCCCAAAGGGTGTAAAAAGGGTAAACAACGTTTGTATGAAAATCCTGCATTTCGTGACATATCGATTTGTAACTTGGCGCATACAAACAAGTATAAAAACAAATGAAATGGCATTTCTTGTTTTTTTATATCAACCCCTAAAGGGGTGAATTTCGTAGTAAAATCTGTACGAAAATTTCAAAAAAGTCTGTATCACACTGAAATTTGGAATGTGTAAAGAACATATAAAACAAATAGATAAGGGTCTCAGTCATTTTTGAATTCCATCCCCTAAAGGGTTAAAAAATGCAGAACAAGGTAATCCATCCCATCGTAAGACGCTCGCACAGCCTAAACCACCGACCTAAAATCTTGAAATTTCGAAGATAATTATGTATTTAAAAGTGACCTATTTAGTTATAGCGCTTTTTAAATGGCTCCCAAAAAAGGGAGGTCAAGGTCATTTTATCCCGGAAAAATAAACGGTTCCTGAGGGATATTCCACGCGGGCGAAGCCGGGGTCATAAGTTAATATCGTTATAAAAAGGTTGGTTCAAAAATTTCCCATAACAGCGAAAGATTTAACAACAAAAATAAACCGGACATTCTGTCATATCCGGTTATTTATTGCAGCTTTAGCCTCGTTTATCAAAGTATTGTCACAGGACAAATGGATAATAAAGTAAAGTTAAGCTAACCTTTTGTTTTCGAAAAATTACTTCTGCCATGTAAAAAATCCGGGCACTTTTCTTAGAAATAATTCTGTTTTTCAGAACCATATTCGTAACCTATTTAAAAAGTGAATGTAAACATAATGCTAAAAATGATACAAATTCATTCCTGATTGAAAAAATACGCACTACCTTTATATTTATGTGATATATAAATGTTATTATAGTTGAATTCACTCTTATATTATGTACAAAGTACATGTCTAGTTGCCTCCTATTTTTTTATTGCATAAATTAATAATAACCCTCAAAAATTACAAAGTTATACGTACAAGCATTTTAAAACACAGGAATAGAAAGAGACAGCTCAAACATGCAGTGACGTCACTCTTGCTACTTCATAGTACCTCATTACTAAGCTGTGGTAGCTTCACATACAGTCTCTTTGCCATGTGACTTCGCAACATGCGTTTTCATAGTGACTGTGGGAAATTTCCTGTTTTGCGGGGAAGGGACAGGCGATGCTGCCTCCAGAAACTTTAAAAACTTATTACTCCTTGATTTAATTACCGATTTTACTTTTTTTT
The DNA here is from genome assembly GCA_910589525.2 of Ennomos quercinarius. Classification (NCBI taxonomy): domain Eukaryota; kingdom Metazoa; phylum Arthropoda; class Insecta; order Lepidoptera; family Geometridae; genus Ennomos; species Ennomos quercinarius. Next base: position 2,820,168 of record OU342496.1, read on the forward strand.
TTCAATTATTGCATTCAATATTAACCTACTTTATGAAAATAGTATTTACTTACTTAATAGTTTTTAATAGCAGGCAGCTAGCCTATTATTTCATTACTTTTAAATTTAGCAAGTTAAAAACGTCAGCACCTTGCAACATCACTCACAGAAACGGAAACCGATGGGGAAGAACGGTTCTTGAGTGGCGAATACGAGACGGAAGATGCAGTGGAGCATACGCCAGCCTCCCACATAGGTGCACCTTATATGGTCCACACCACGGGGAGCCGTTAAATATGCAAGAGGCAAGTGACCATCCAATGTGGCGTTCTATTGAGGAGGCTTATTTCCAGCAGTGGTAGCCTTCAGCTGACGATGATCATGATGATAATATTTTACTATCAAATACACTATACCCAAAAATCAAGCTCAATCGCAAAGTCACGAGCAAACGCTAGTCTATACTTATAATAAAACTGGAACAGGTCCAATACTATACAATGAAGACATTTTGAAAATTTTTTTGGAGGGCATGGATACATTATTGATGCTGAAGCTAAACCTATTTTTTTTGTCTGTCTGTCTGTATCTTGGCTGAGTATCACGCTGAAACTACTGAATGGATGCAAATGAAACTTGGCATGATTTGAGTTCATATTACGAGATAGGCTATAGGATACTTTTTATCCAGAAATTCAGCACGGTTTGCTCGAGAGAAGGGATGAAAGTAAAAATATGTACTTAGTTGTAATTCATTAACGTGTGCTCCGATTTCATTCATTCTTTTTGTTAGAAAGGGGGTACTTTAAATATTGTTGTGTTAATATTTCAAGGTTGTCGGTTTTGTGGTTCAGAAATTACAGATATCCAACCATCAGCACAGATTACTGAATATGTTACTTCGTAACCTTCAGTATTAGTTCCAAAGCCGCCTTATCCTGTACTATGGGAAAGAGAGAAGGGAGGGGGGAAGAGATAAGAGAAAAGGATGAATTGGTGAAGGTTAAAGCCGTTTCATCCATTCATTCTTTTCCCTTATCCTTTTCCCTCTACTTTCTCTCTTCTTTTAGGCTGAGATAAGGCGTAAAATAATTACCCGTGCGAAGCCGGGGCAGATCAGCTAGTATTAAAATAAAAATATAAAGTTAGGAAGTGTATTCGTAAAATAAATTAGAGTAAAAAATATCACGGCCCACAAAATCCGTAGGATTATAACAACAAAGCGGCCAGAAGCTAACTCTGTGTAATTAGATTTTTAGAAGTGGAGTTATGGTATTTTTTTTATAGACGTTATTCATCTGGTTAATTTAATAAAGTCGCAAGTAAATTTTGTTAGGTTATTCAAATATTATATATTGCATTATGTTTTGAAGATCGACGAAGATACTTCACCAAGGTAATTCGATCTCCGCATATTTAATTAACAATAACATCTAATATTAATGAAGTAAGCTCATTATTTAGTTTTTGATTAATTCATGATTAAAATTTCGATGCTAAATACAATATTAAGTTAAAAAAATATTACGATACGTTGTAACAGTCTGTGTATTTAATCATATTATACCTATAGTCGGTTTTTATGTTAGTTATTAATTATAGGTACTTTATTCATGTTGTTGTAATTAAATCTACACAAAACAACAGTAAATAAATACAATAAAATTATTAAAATATAGATAATGCTTATTTAATTTAAAAAATATAGATACACGCACAATGGTTTAATAGTATTTGTAATTTCCATGACAATATTCCAAATGCACTAAAATGATGTTAAGATATTTTCACAAGCTCTCTCATTGCATTTAAATTTTAATGTACAGCAATTCCTTAGAGCGGCGTTCACAAATGCAAGCAGTAGTCTAGAGACGCCGCTCATTGGTCATTGGCGGAAACAGCTGCGTCCTCCTTACGTACCCCACTAGTTGCGAGAGCTAATTCGTTTTAAGACTGCATCGAGTAAAATCAATCAAAACTGTAGTCATGGTTATAACGATACCATCAGTACTATTATGATAGTTGACACAAAAAAAATATGACAAATAGCACAATGAATTAGTTAACCTTTTCTATTTAACAAATATAAATAATGATGTAACACTTTGTTTTAAAAAAATCGTAAGGTTACACCAAAAAGCCCAAAATGGCATGCTGGCGTTTTTTTGGGCTTTGTAAAAATCGTAACAGATTATTATAATGTAAATCTTTTGCAGTTCCAACTATATTACATAATTATGTATATGCATGTCGAACTGATAACTTCCTTTTTTGAAGTCGGTCAATAAAATACACTCACCTATACACATAAATATTTAGTTTTTTCATTTCTGATCTATTTGATAGTATAAATATTTTTGAATTTATTTAATACCTACTCCTTATTTAAAATATCAATAGATATCAACATCAATTTAAGTAAGAATTCAAAGAACAAACATGCCTTTAAACTTCTGTGCTGTAATAAAAAAAACTTAAATTTATCAAATTTTAAGTTATGCACTTTTTTCCGCAAGTTCGCACGGCTTCAAGAGAATTTGTCGTTGTGTGCGTGTCGACGCACACTAGCGAGCGCACCGCCTTATTACCTTATAATATGGCAAATATTTTAGATATGCATACTTTATTCTTACTTATAAACACGTTTTATTTATATACTATACCTATACTATATCTATGTACACACTAAGACTAAGAAAAAAAATACAAAATAAGTGGGTAATAAAACGTTTGTGACGGACCTACAGGCATTACCTACCGGCCGCACACGCACACCAGCGTATCTCCCGACAAACAACGACACGACCGCGCGACCCCGCGCGCCCGCCCACCGCGTTCAGCAGACCGTGACCGCCAAATGATACAAAAGCCGTCCAGCGCGCGAGTAAGGCAGGCATTTGCTCGCGGTTCTCGCGGTGGATGGACGTGCTCACCATACACCAGAGCCCCTAACAAATCGCCTACTCCCGTGTTCTTTACTATCATGGTGAACGGTACCCTCTGCGCGTGGCCACCATACTTATGCTGCTTGGGTAACCGTTCACCGCCCCCCGCCAACCTCCTGCCCCCGTGTCTCGGCGCGCGTGGCCACCATACTAATGCTGCAAAGAGACCCCGTCCCGTCGTACCAAGGACGCATAGCGCGTGGCCACCATACATATGCGCTGGGCTTTGGGTACCCCCCGCATGCACTAACCCCCGCGCTGCGCACCGCCACGCACTCTCGTTTCCCCGCGTCCCGGACGTCACCTGGCTCCAAGGGCGGAAGCGCGTGGCCACCATACTGATGCCGCTTCTTCCCTCCCCGAGCTAGACGCCCTCCGCGCCCGTCAACCATCCGCCCGCGCGGAATACTTCTCGCAGGCCGCCGCGCTCCTGCTGGAGAACTCACCGCGACCCGCACCCTGTTTTCGTACCGCAGACGACCGGCCTGCTGTTCCGAGGCTAGAAAGCGCGTGGCCACCACACTTATACTGCTTTTCCTCATTGAACAGGACGCCTCCCGTTCCCCCAACCGTTCGTCACGCGTATACTGCTCGCAGGCCGTCGCGCTCCTGCTCGTGAGCCCACCGCGACCACGTCATCCCGGGGTCCGTCACTCTCCCGTAGATGTAAACTTAGGATAAGCCGTTTAGATGCCCTAAGCACATAACTATTGTGATACGATAAATATATACCCGTGTACTGTAACTGATAACCGAGTGTTTCCCTGGACTCATATCCCCCATAGGTTACCCTATCTTAGGTATTCCATCCCTTGCCACGACTATCGTGGCACAAGGGCACGACTACCAACATAACGAGGCGTCTGGTCAGCTAGCCGCAAGACGCCACGTTACACGTTATAAATAAAAAAAACAGAATGTAAGTCACAAACTAACACATTTTCACATTTATATTTTCAGAATGAAAGGTCTCACCAATAAAATATGGAAATAATACTATGCAGTAAGAAATTAATATCACTTTTACGAATATTAATTTAATATTAACACGCACTAGCACGCACAAAGCACTATCGCGTTATATGAAACATCCAAGGTGTCCTACGCGTTATAATGGAAAGTTTCATGCTGACTGAAAGAGTCCAGCAGGGGTTTCGAACCTAGTGTGGGGGCCAGGTGTTCCAACCCTCACCATAATTTTGTGATTTAGGTTTTTGTCAAATAAGGTTTTTATTTATTTTATCTTGGGTCAAGAATTTTAGCTAATAAACGTCTTGATAAACATCAGCTCCTTAGAGATGGGAATATCCCCCATGCACCTATATTCCTTACAATTAAGTATGATCACTCTGCCTGAAAGCCTGAAAGTTTCAACCAGTGTATGTTGCCAGTGACGACTTATGGCACTGAGACGTGGTCTCTTACTGATTAGCCCTATGAGTAAGCTCAAAGTCGCGCAGCTTGGAGTTTCCTTGCGAGACAAGATCCGAAATGAGGAGATCCACAAAAGAACTAAAGTCACCGATATAGCTTTTAGAATTGGCAAGCTGCAGTGGCAGTGGGTGGGCCACATTGCTCGTAGAACTGACAACCGATGAGAATGAAAGGTTCTCGAATGGTGACCATGAACCGGAAGACGCAGCGTAGGCTGGCCCCACCACCGACCGACGACCTGGTCAGAACCGTGGGGAGCCTATGGATGCAGGAGGCAAGCAGCTACTCAAAGTGGCGCTCCTTGGGGGAGACCTATGTTCAACAGTAGACGTCTTCAGGCTGATGATGATGATGATTATGGTGATGATGATGATGATGATGATGATGATGATGATGATGATGATGATGATGATGATGACTACTCTGATAAGAGCCCAATCAAAACTTTATACATACAGTAATGTATACAATGCAGCCCGATTGCTTAAGTAATGATAAGAGAGGATCACTAGATACAGAAACCACGGCTCTAGACACAGGATAGTCGCTTTTTATAAAAAATCCACTTTTGAAATTCTTTTACAAACCAACCTAATTTTTTTTAGTTAGATCTTCCATGGCATAGACTTAGTATCTACCATACCACACTTGTCCAGCGTGGTGGATTATGGACATCTCTCCAGGCGCGGATATAGAGGGGGGCGCAGGGGGCATGCGCCCCCCTCTATATCCGCGCTATATCACCTATTACCAAGGGCGGTAATTAGCCAATTTACCAGCAAGATATAGATGCATGGAATTCATCATTTAAAGAAAAGAGCACAAGTTAGTCTTGTATCGTATACTTATGTGTTTTACCACCATATCCCCAAATTTCCCTCTGGACTCCCCTACTATAATGATTCGTGAGCCCCCCCTTAGGAAATTTTTGTATCCACGCCTGCATCTCTCCCTATGAGAGAAGGTCCGTGTCCCAGCACTGGGAAAGTATTACGCTGATAACGACTGTTGTGATTGCAATAAAACGACCGAGGCCTATGTAAATAGAGCGAATTCCAGCGTGTTCCACGGTTCCAAATGCCTAAGTACCTATGTTTACATACCGTAGAAAGCTGAAGGGCTATACTAGAGTTAGGTATCTACTCTAAATCGATAACTTGAAACTGATTTGAATAAATTTACCTAAATTAATTTCTCTGGACAATTCAGCACGAAATTCGTATTCAATAACTATTACCAATCCTGACCCTCTAACTTAACAACTGGGATTACCTAGGTGTAATATAATAAGATGCAGTATGGACACTAAACATTGTTAAGATACGATAATATACTTTCAAAAATACACGGCAATATTTGAATGTCTGATGCTCAATTGCTCACGTTACATGCCTCTCATTCTTACTTAAGTGAATTAGCATGTTTTATTTCATCTTAATTACATGGAGTAGGTACCTATATTTTTCAGAACGAGTCTAATAATGAAGTCTAGGTATCCATTATCATTGGAAAACACCAGGTATAATAGCACTTGGGTATTACGTTCTATATTATGCAAAATATATACACCTATACTTTATCAAAATCTTTTTGCATCTATTTGAGTTACACTATTGTATGATGTTTTAATAAAACCTTTTTTTTTTAATTCGTTGTATGAGCAAAGCATTTGACCACTGCCTCACCTGATGGAAAGTGATGACGCAGTCTACGATGGTGCAAACTTGACTATTGTTAGTCTGCGACGGTCTCTTTGACAACAGCTGTTCATTTGCTTTTTCCAAGTGCCCTTACTGTTTTGTACTTTGCTTAATCTTCGCTAGTCTAATTTGGTTACAAATTAATTTCCTGATCCCTTAATAAACCTCATCATTTTATAGAATCGATGATATCATAACCGAAACACAGACTAATAAAGTGTTCTAATTAATCTTAGAGTAGGTTTTTTGACCCGTAGTTACGGTAAACAATGGTTAATAATGCTACCAAACTTCGACCATTGGTTGAAAGGAGTAACAGATAAGATTGGTAATATTTTGCACAAGTATTCTGTAAAAACTATCTTTACTCCTTTTAAGAAGATTGCGCAGTTCTTGCGTTCACCAAAAGATTGTTTTCCCTTGGAAAAACCGGGTGTCTACAAAGTTGACTGCAGTTGTGGCAGTTCGTACATTGGTCAAACCAAGCGCACAGTGTCATGCCGAATAAAGGAGCATATAAGGGCTGTCAAAAACAATGACTCACAGAAATCAGCCATTGCTCAACATCTTTTGGAATCGGGCACGAATCATTGGATAGAGTTGCATAACCCTCAGATACTTTCGACAGAACGCCACTACATACCGAGAATGGTTAGGGAAGCGATTGAAATTACAAAGTTTAAAAATTTCAATCGTGAGGACGGGTTTAAACTGTCAAGTATCTGGAATCCAGTGGTACGTTTATGTAAACGCCGAAATGTTTCCGTTCCAAGCGCAAAAAGTGATACTGTGAGTGTTGTGTGTCGAGATCGAGTGTATAGTGAGAATAAGGACAGTGGTACTGGTGCGACTCGTAATAAACGTGTACGAAGGAGGGTAGACCGTTACGGTTGCCCATAACTTATTATCATCCACCCGCAAGTTCTTCAGTCCGTCCGTGATCATGGTGCTTGCAACAGCATCGAAATATCGGCAACTCAAAACAAATAATATACATGGTAAATATCCCGTTAATAAACAATATTGCACCTTTCCATAAATCTTGACAGTTATAAAATACAAGACAGTAAACCAACTGTGGTCTGCGCCTGAAATATACCAATCCTTGGGGCGTAGTTACCCGTTATTATTGGTGTTGAGGTCTAAACTCACTGTGGAGCCGAAAGCAAGGTGAAAAGTTGCCGTACATGACAGCGAAATATTGTACATCCGTGTGAGAATATTTTGTAACCCATTTTGACCCCGATCAAGTAGAGCAATGGCAAACTTGCGGACCAAGATTTGACAAATAAGTTTTGTTTACCATAACTCTAGGTTAAGACTCTGTAAAAGCACTGGTGCTAAAGAGAATAATCTTTCACGCTGAAGAAACAAATGCAGAGTATTTTTATTTGCAAGGGATTTGCTGTTTAATAATTTGAACGTTCAATATTACAGATAAACCTAAAAAAATGAAGTTAAAAATAAAGAACATCTTAAGTATCCATTTTCAAAACAACGTTCCGTGCGCACTGCAACTTTGCGTACCTACTACTGAGAAGCAAACCGTAGGTACCTACAGCCGTCCAGCGTAGTGCATTTTTACCTTTATTATTAGTATAAATTTTACCGCCGTGGTCTGGACCGACGATTCTTGTTTTATACGAACATTTTCGATGATACCCGTAATACAATAAATCTGATAAGTAACGGTTACTGTCTAATATATCTGTAAAACGGTGTTGACACACTTAGATATAACTTAAGTACGTGCTTATGCCATTTTTCCTGCTATTCTAGTAAAAGAAGATGGAAACATTAAACATCTGAAGTTAACACAGATAGAAAGAAAAGCATTACTTTGAAAGGTCGGCGAAGATAAACGTAAAGAAGTACCTATTAGAAAATATGAATACATGTCTTGCTCACACTCAATTTAAATATTTTAGGCAAGCACAATAATCATTTCGTTCAATACGTAATATTGTATTGCAAAATGTGATGATTTAATCCTTCGATTTCAGTAAAATAACCGTTTAATGTAAGTGGATAGAGTCGCAGGAGTAAAAAACTTTGCCATACATAAACCAGAAGCAAACTGCCAGTTTCAGACGAAGAAGCACCACGTAGTAACCACGAACTCGGAATCGACAACTGACAATAACAGCGTGCAAGCAGTTTCCGGACACTTCACAGAATGGCTGGTCGCTTCTTGTTATTTTTGAAATTGTGTGGCAGCTCCGGCAACTTTTTAATTTCTAATTTCAGGAAATAACTGGATATCTATACTTAAATTACACTCATTATTGTGCATAGAAAATAGTTTTTTGCCTTCGCCTATAGCCAATGCACTGTTAGTCACTGGAATGAAAAGCGCAAAGCGTCTAAAGAAATTGCCTACTTTGATTTTATTCTCATCAGAAGGACTGCCACTGCCAGACAATGAAGTTTGCAACTGCAACCACTTCTTGGATTCGACAGCCGGCAATAACAGCGTGAGAGCAACTTTCCGATTACACATCTGACACACACATTTTAACACCATCGTCTTCATATGGTTAACATTTTTACAGCTTTTGATTACCTACGAAACTACGATAACTTGAAGATAATAATCCTGCCCAAAGCGTAGAAAGATGACCAAACGTATATTCAATCAAATATTTATTTGCTAGACCACAATTTACAGAAAATATCTTTAAATAACATAATTAGACATATCCATAAATATTAATTATTCCATTGCAAAGAGGCGTGAGACAGGGAGACGTTATTTCTCCGAAACTGTTCACCAACGCATTGGAGGATGTTTTCAAGCTCTTGAAGTGGAAAAGATCTGGCATCAACATAAATGGCGAGTGCATCACTAACCTTCGTTTTGCCGATGATATAGTCATAATGGCGGAATCGCTCGAGGACCTTAGCACCATGCTCAGCGACCTCAGTAGAGTCTCCCAGCAGGTTGGTCTTAAGATGAATATGGACAAGACGAAGATCATGTCTAATGCTCATGTTCCACCTATACCGGTAATTGTTGGGAACGATACTCTCGAAGTTGTCGACAAGTATGTCTACCTAGGACAGATTGTCCAATTAGGTAGGTCCAACTTCGACAAAGAGGTGGCGCGAAGAATCCAACTCGGCTGGGCAGCTTTCGGGAAGCTTCGTCCTATCTTTTCGTCCAAAATACCGCAGAGCCTGAAAACGAAAGTTTTCAATCAGTGTGTGTTGCCAGTGATGACTTATGGAACTGAGACATGGTCTCTTACTGTTGGCCTCATTAGTAAGCTCAAAGTCGCGCAGCGAGCTATGGAGCGAGCTATGCTCGGTGTTTCCCTGCGAGATAAGCTCCGGAACGAGGAGATCCGCAGGAGAACTAAAGTGACCGATATAGCTCTTAGAGTTAGTAAGTTGAAGTGGCAATGGGCAGGCCACATCGCTCGTAGAACTGACAACCGATGGGAAAGAAAGGTTCTCGAGTGGCGACCACGAACCGGAAGACGCAGCGTAGGCCGGCCCCCTACTCGGTGGACCGACGACCTGGTGAAAGCCGCGGGGAGCCGATGGATGCAGGAGGCGAGCAGCCGCTCAAGGTGGCGTGCTCTGGGGGAGGCCTATGTTCAGCAGTGGACGTCTTCAGGCTGTTAATGATGATGATGATGATGATAAATATTAAAATCAAGAAAGTTGGTATAGTATATTTTACAGGAATAAGTGTTCTCACCAGGAAATAAAATTCTGTCATATGATTTTGGCGGAATATAGAAACGGCCAAAATAGTCCCCTCAACAATTCTACTCCAAGTTTTCTTAGAGCATGTGAGACTAATGTTGGGGCCAAAGTAGCGACCACGCAGTACGTCTCAAATCTAAAGCTATTTGTATCTGTTAAAGCACACCGTCTCGCTATAAACATGGATGCCTTCTAAGACCGAAATACGTAAGAATCTAGATATGTTATAGGACTGCTAAAAGAGAAGTCATTTTTCTATCTGTCAGAGAAATAGCTTCACAGCTTCTTAGAATTTTGTCACAAATGGGGTCATGAAATTTCATTTAGTCATGAATACGCTACGCGCTTACAGACATCATTATTTGTAAGAAATTTCATAACAAAACACAAATCATCTCGTTCCTCCCTAAATAATTACACCCAAATTTTTTCTCAGAACTTCTTCTACTCCGAATTCAGGTCGGATGTTCGTAAGCAATAAGTTGTAAGTTTTCAATCTAGAGTTGGGCGGTGTAATTCCACCTGTCTTCAGCCTAAATACAGTTTAATGGTTTTCGGGCGGTACCGCGCAAATTCCGATGGATCTGCCAAGTTTTTGGAGGCTTAGCGGCAATACACGGGGTGTTGTTACGACGAGCATGGACCTTTAGAAACACAGACTAAATAGAGGCGCTCTTATTTAAGCTTAGCCTTATGATTGTGCCAAACGGCTCCTACTCACACGGCCACCTGGTGGTGGTGGTTTTTAGGGTTCCATAGCCAAAGGGTAAAATGGACCCTATAACTAAGGCTCCGCTGTCTGTCTGTCTGTTGACATATTCAGTTGAAATTTTCACAGATGATGTATTTCTGTTGCCGCTATAACAACAAATACTAAGAAACAGAATAAAATAAATATTTAAAGGGACCCCCATAGAACAAACGTGATTTTAATGCTCGTTTACCAGATGAGTCATAGATGGCGCTGCTTTAAATAGTACCACTATTCAACACTAGATGGCAGGGATAGATAATAGTACGGAACCCTTCGTGCGTGAGTCCAACTCGCACTTGGACGGTTTTTTTCTAATTGCTAAACAAAATCACTAGCACCAGTGCCACCAGCTTGTTTAAACAAAGCATTCGACCACTGTCTCACCTGATGGAACGTGACGACACAGGTGTGGATCGCACCCATTTTTAATTTTTGTGGCAGCGTGCTCCAGCCACCACCACTAACCAGCCCCACTGCTGGCTGGGAAAATATGATATCCTGATTCCCAATGGCTTCCAGTTTTAGTGGAACTGCATAACATAAATATATATATAAGATTTTAAACTGACATGGTCACTGGTCCGTGATCATGGTGCTTGCAACAGCATCGAAATATCGGCAACTCAAAACAAATAATATACATGGTAAATATCCCGTTAATAAACAATATTGTATAAATATATATGACCAAATTAGCCTTAGTTCGGAATTTTCAAGTTACGATATCAAAAGTAACATTTCAATGGTTATTTGGTACTAGCTTTTGGGCAAGTAACCCGCCCACGGCTAACATTTTGAGTAGGCCAATTACCACCTAAACTGGTTATGACCTATTTAACCGCGGATTTTAATTGCTGTTTTGATTTCTGGTTTATATCTCCGTGTATTTTCATACTTCTAGGTAGCGTGAGGTATTAAATGGAGAGGTTTCAATATTAATTTCAGAAAAAGTATACCTTTCCAGGCTGACTATCTAGAGGCGAATTGTTTTTTGATCAAATCTTGCTAATTTAATCCTTTCAGGAACAAAAATGGGGTTGGATAGAACATAGAGCTTTTGGGGTGTCGCCATGAAAATGCTTGACACGGTTGCGAATGAACTCTTCGTTTCTGTAATCGGTGACACGTGTACCGCTAGTTTTCTTAATTACACTTTTTAATTAAAAATGTTTAGCTTCAAGATGGCTTGGTATAATTGTATTGTAGAAGTTGATTTACTTTTTATTTCTATTTTAAAGAAAATATTATCCACAGATGAAACAAAAGGACAAAAACTAAATGTGTAAGTTTTTAAAGGGTTTTTATACCTGACGTAGGCTGACAACCGATGGGGAAGAAAAGTTTTCGAGTGGGACCACGAACCGGATGACGCAGCGTAGGCCAGTCCCCCACTAGGTGGACCAACGACCTGGTCAGAACCGTGGGGAGCCGATAAATGTAGGAGGCAAGCAGCCGCTTAAATTGGCGCTCTTTGGGAGAGGGCTATTTACAGCAGTGGACGTCTGCAGGCTGATGATGATGATGATAGGTAGGTGTGGGGAATTATTTTATTTTAACAACAAATCTAAACTACGATCAAATTTACCGAATGTCCAATGTTTTACGACCTTTATACCTGAAACGAAGTTTATACATCAATCATAAAATTAAAGTTAAGGAGCTTAAAGTAGACTTTAAACGAAAACTTTTCCATTACACTTGAAATATTTAAGAAATTAAGTCTTCGACAAACGGAACGGAAAATCGGTCAACACCCTCAACTGTACAGTTGTGATTAACGACTGCACTTGACTGCACCTGTATCACTGGCACAAATTTGTCGCGCCTTCAACATTATCTTCACAAATACCCCCTAGACATCCTATGTAAATCATCATCCTCTTTGCCTTTCCCATTTGTTATTGGGGTCGGCTTCTAATCAAACCTGTAGCGGTGAGCTACCAGAATTACACGAGCGACTGCCATCTGTCCTCGCAACCCATAAGGGACCAGTAACAGGGATGGTTAGATCAGGCGTTAGATTCTATCAGGCTTCTGACTACCCGTAACGATTGCCATAAGATGTTCAGCGATGGCATCAAAAACTGCACATAACTTACTAGATAAGTCATTGGTGCAGGGCCGAGGATTGAACCCGGTGCATAATATTGCGAAGTGCACATGCTAAGTACCGCTCGGCCACCATCGTCCTAGACACACTATGTAACTCTAACTTATTTAATTTATTTATACCAGGTCATTAAGAACTACCGCCCAACAATAGGTGCATAAGAGTAACAATAAAAGCAAGCTATTGACTGCGCAGTAAATAAAGTAAAATTTTGTCGCATGTAGCCCATTCAGTCGCAGTCGATCGAAGTTCGTAGAAGTCAAGTAGTTCAACTGCATGCAAACAACGCTGACTGCAGACGACAACGCTGAGCTCGTTTGCAACGTAGGCTATCTTTACGATTCGTGTAGCAGAGCATTCTTGTAAAAACATCGATTTTGTTTTATTACAAAAACATCTGCTGAATGAAAATTGTGATCAGTTTGAAGATTATTACATTTTTAAGAGCTTAGTTTAGTAGATTATTTTAGGGGTAATTTTGGCACGAGCAGTGAATGATATATTTTTTATGACTTATACTTTTTCAATAAAGTTAATTGAGTACTTTTTAAATATCGTTGTAAAATCTTCAGTACTTAATTGAATGCTGCTTCTCTTTAGCCAATGATTTGCAATTTGTTTTTTGGTGTTCGTTCCAAGTCTTTGTGGTGTGTTGTGTTATTCGTGTCTGGTATAATATACAATACAATACAATACAATAACTCTTTATTGACACCAAAATAATAATAACATAGAAATAAGAATCGCATAATAAGATAGGTACAATGGGCGGTCTTATCGCTAAGAGCGATCTCTTCCAGACAACCTTTGGATGGACAGAGATATGAGACACTACGAGCATGGACGGTGGTGCAAATAAATAGTATATACATAAGTACTACATATACCTACTTTAATACTTAATACATAAAAACATAACAATAAAATAAATACACCTATGTATACATATAGATAATTAATACATAATTATAAGTATATACTTATAACAGTTAAAAGGAAACAGTTAACGTGTATTTAGGAGTTAAGTTGGAGAAATAGAAATTTTTGACTTGCGACTTAAATACAAAAAGTGATTGAGCGCGTTGTATGGTAATAGGGAGTTCATTCCACAGGCGTACCGCCTGGGCTGTGAAGGAATGGTCGTAAAACGTGGTACGACGTACCGGGGGCTTAAGAAGGAGGTTTTCCGATGACCTAAGTGACATAGAGTTGGAATGGGAGTGATAAAGAAAATCAAATCGAGCCTACAAATATTGGGGAGTAGATGGGTTAAACAGAATGTGAATATAGTAATATCGTTATAATTTTTTTTGTTATTATAAGTTTTTTTTAAATAGCTACGTAAAAAGTAACTATGAACTACAAAATAATATATTTTTACGGTGGTCATCCATCCATTTGGCTATAAGTCTCCGACAGTTTAAGTCCAATTTTAAATTCAGCAATAAAAATGTTATCCATAAATACAATCAATTTATCGCTTTTGATGCTCATAACGTTTCAGTACCAAAATAAAATGCGAAAAACAATGAAATAAATCAGCATCGGATTGAGCTATAAAACTAAAACAAAATTCCATTAAATTTTGCTACCAATTTATTTGACGATTATATCCAGCCCCTATAAAAATATGAAACCTATCATTGGTTGTAATAAAAACTGACAATATTGTCAGTTTGTCTATCATTTCACCAAAATCAACCAAATAGGTATAGCATATCTGCCTAATAACAAAATTGGTCATAAATGAATAATAACTGTAGGTAGGTAACATTTTCAAATACCAGGACGGTCCTCTGCGGTCCTCTTATACGATCTTCTTCCCCCTTCTCAAAAACAAGAGGATTCGCCGGCGACCCCATGTCTCGATTGCCAACCGTCGTATAAACCAATAAAATGTCTCATCCGAGCGACATTTGCCGCGTCATCGAATACAATTCGGCTGTTATTTAACAATAATTGGGTATCGGATGGATGGCAGCGATCAGATGTAATAAACTTGCGTAATTCAATTCGAGTTATTATTTTTGTGGTGGGACAGGGCAATGAGGTAAATTGGTATTACGATCAATGGTGCTTTAATGAATGAGCAATTTAGGTATGAAAATAATCTTGGTATTGACAGTGAAATGGTAAAGAAGCCAAGCCGGTGTGATATTACCTACTACCTACCTATCCCATGGGAGAATATAAGATGTTTTGTATTTTTTTAAGGAATAAAAATCAAGTTATTTATTTGAAACTACCAAACTAAAACCATAAAATTAACAATATAATACAAAACTAATCTAACACACCACTACCAGTAGGCAAAGTGACCAAAATGCTGGTAGCATTGCCATGTTGAATAGGACGACATAAGACCTAAAATTGGAAAAAAAAATCAGAAAAACTTAGCACCGCCTCATCATCGTCAACACCTGCGACACCGACACTGGCTGCAGTTGGGCCTCGAATCGCCTCGAGCTCAGGAATTGTTTCTGGTTTATTTACATTTTTCTTTGGGGTTTCGTGAAATCTTGGGTTTATGCGAATAAACCAGAAACAATTTCTGAGCTCAAATCCAAGATTCAACGCGTCATCGTTGAGATACTGCCACATCTCTGTGAAAAAGTCATGGAAAATTTCGTGAGTAATGGCCTGTCATCAGAGCCCTTGGGAGTAATTTGACGGATATTTTATTCCATACTTAATCAGTACATGTCTTCTTTACCATCCAATAAAAAAATCACAACTAACTAATAAAAATACGTGTTTTAATTTTAACATGATAAAGTGCATAATTGTTACTGAGACATTTTTTATATTCCTGACACTTATACGCTTATGATAATGGTGATAGTGGCCGTTTATAAATACAACTTAAAGTAAACATTACTCCTAGCTTCTAGATAGGCCTATGTGAAATGGAATTAAATTCATCGACGGATTGTTTGGATTTTCAAACGGGCGCAAACTACGGCATAGTTCGTGTGGGTCATTTAGAATTAATGAATACGTCGATCACAGCGCCGCGGGCTGAGCAGAGGTGTGGTACGGCTACCTCATTACCGGCCGGTGCAGGAGTCCGATAGATACACCACCATTACCACATAGGTAATAGATATACTTGTATGTAGGGCATCGGGCTGCAAATCCAGAAGGTTTTGTTATCGTCATCATCAATAGCCTGAAGACGTGCACTGCTGAACAATTGAACATAGGCCTCCCCCACAGAGCGCGACTTAGAGTGGCTACTTGCCTCCTGCATCAACCTCTTCGCGGTTTTAACCAGATCGCCGGTCCCAGTGGGAGCCAGTCTACGCTGCGTCTTTTTTTAATGAGAATAGATGACGTGACGAGCTAGTCGTTCACCTGATGTTAAGCGCCACGGCCGCCCATAACAGTAGCAGTGTCACTCGTGGTCGTCACTTAAGAATCTTACTAAAAAAAAGATTTTGTAGTCACTTTTTAAATAGACGACTCCGCTTGAGTTAGGGTGGCTACTTCCTTATGAAAGAACTAGTAAGTACGTCGATCAATTTTCAAATTGAATGCCAAACATACTTAACCATACAGTTTTTCTGGAAATTACCAGCATGTCGTACCTGCTTACTTATACATACTATAAGTTTGGGAATGTGTTTTTTTTTAACGGGCAAATTGCCTTTATTACTCAAGCTAACTACTACAATAATAAAAACTAAACTAAACTAAACTAGCTACACTACCTACTACAAAGAACACTTATGGACTGTATAATAGCCGCGATGGCCTATAGACAGTCCAAGTGCTCTAGCCCACTACCGGTAGGTAGCGTACCCAACATGCTGGCCGCATTGCCACGTTGAATTGCAATGCTGATGCGTTGGGCCAAATAAATGCCAGCATTTCGGTCACGCGTCGCATCGACCAGGCGCTCTGATAGACTTTGGAAAACGCGATGAGCTCCCAGTCCCCGGAATGTGTTTATAATATTTAATTCGATATTCCATTTATTCTTTACGCAATTACGGTGCTATACACAGATTTCGTAGAGCCTAATAGAAAAAAATCTCTTTGATTTTTAGGGTTCCGTACCCCAAGGGTAAAACGGGCTCTATTACTTAGGCTCCACTGTCTGTCTGTCTGTCTGTCACCAGGCTGTATCTCATGAACCGCGATAGTAAGACAGTTGAAATTTTCACAGATGCTGTATTTCTGTTCCCGCTATAACAAAAATTACTAAAAACAGAATAAAATCAATATTTAAGGCCCCCCCCCCCCCCCCCATACAACAAACGTGATTTTTTGCTCGTTTTTATAGGTACTGAGCACCTATTTATTTCCTATCGTTATAAGTAAATCAAACAATAACCCCCGATTTCCGGTACGTTTGTTAAAGTTAAACTCATGTCAAATTCAAAATAATAAACGCTCATTAGTTGAAGACAGCTGATGATCAAAAGGCACCCAATGAGCGTTCCATATTTTGAATTTGACACGAGTTTAACTTTAACAAACGTTCCGGAAACCGGGAATTAATTACTGAAACAATAGATAGATAGATAACTCTTTATTGAAAACACCATATTACACGAATATTTAGAGGGAAATCTTATAACTAAGTGTCACAATGGACGGTCTTATCGCTTAAAGCGATCTCTTCCAGACAACCCAGAAGTATAGAGAGACAATGCACAACAAGGACGGTGGCTTTCAATTTAGATCTAGGTACATAAAAATAAATACATATAATATTATATGTGATACTTACATAAAATCATGTAATAATGTCATTGTTAAACGTAGAACACAGTCCTAGAATACTTTTGCTGTGGTTAAACGTGAACGTTTGGCATTTGTATTTAACCAGTATTCCGTATTTAAAATTCTAATTTCCAATAATGGTTAATTTAATGCCGTACACGCAATTTCACGAGTTCAAATTGTGATGTTTGTGAAATGAGTACCACAATGATGTCCATTAACTTATTACTCTAGTTTTTAATAGAGTAATAAGTCAATGGACGGCTGAAAAGGAGTGCGTTTGGCCATAGGAATGCCAAGACACTAAGAAAACAGCGTAGACCAGAAATATGCCAAAAACCCTCTCAAACCTAGATGGCGCTGCAAAATGAGCGGGCTTTAAGTTGAGCGTAGATCAGAAATATGCCAAAAACCGTTTTAAGGTGGAACTTTACACTACCGCGGGAAATTCAAATTTTCTTGCATTCGTTTGCCAATAATAGCTTAATTACTCAACGTGATTACATGAAAACTAATTTTGTGGAAATAAATAGAATGTATCAACAAATTACGATTAAAAGTATCTCCTAGATATCATTGGTTTAGCCACAAATAACAATTACACAATAAACAATTTTTTTCTTAGTTTTTCAGTCTATTGCCATTTGTCGCTAAAGCAATGATATCTAGGTGATACTTTTAATTGTAATTTATTGATACATTATATTTATTTGCGCAAAACTAGTTTTCATGTAATCACGTTGAGTAATTAAGCTAATATTGGCAAACGAATGCAAGAAAATTTGAATTTCCCGCGCTAGTGTAACTTTCCACCTTAAACAAATGGCGCTGCAAAATGAGCGATTGATACGGTTACTACGGGTACTCTTAGCGTAGCGTTACAGCGATATTCTCTTTGGTACCTACGTAAGAATTTCGTAACAATCGATCTAAGAATGATGCCTACGTTCTAATAATTGATATTTTTAATAAAGCCCTACTTAAACCGGCGCGTTATTCGCTACCGCTGTGGGTAGCGGTATACCGCGTGGGATTCCGCCAGGTATTTTGTATGAAGTATTGCTTAAGTTTCGCTCTAGCCGCGGAACTTCATACAAAATATCCAGAGCGGTAGGATTGAATACGCCTTTAGGCTTCAAGTATGGTGGTATTGAGACTACAAATCAGCCCACAGGGACTAAAAACTCTAACTATCCATAGTTCATTAATCACAGAGAAGAAAGAAATACGTGTTTTATTTTGAAACATAAATGATAAACGACAGAAAACGAAAATAGCTCAATGCATTTCACGCGCACTGAACACGCTATTTTAATAAAGAAGCAGTATTTTTATGGCAAAGCAAAAAATAAATATTCCATCAGCTTTGTTCATTTTGCGGCGGCATGGTCAATTGAACTCTTTGTCCTTTGGCCCGTGCCGCGCCTCTGAGTTGCCGATCAGTTGAAGTCGGGACACGTTTGCTTTACCTATTTCTGTATGTAATACTAATAGCTTCATGTGGCTCTTCCCACGGTTTAAAAGTTCAGAACGAATGTTTGTGAATGATAATGTTGAAGTGTAGCAATAAAATAATATTTAGTGGTTTAGGTTCTTTATATTATTAAATAGGAACGGTCCTTTAGGTATAAAACTGCTAGCGCAGTACTTTACGCCACGACGATGTATTTAGGTTGGTTAGAGAATAAATCGACATCAAGTGAGAAGGTTGTCTTTTACTTATACCGAACGCCCCAACATTACAATGTTGTAATAATGTTTATGTTTAATAATAATTCAATTCGAAATGGATTATTATTAAACAGAACTGTCATTACTTAATAAATACATATATATTTACATTAACTAATCTAACGGGTTTTCGCATATTATCAGTTGTCTGTTAGATAATTTGAGCATAAATTGCCTGGTGCCTTATCTGATGTCGATAGAGGCATAAACGAAAACTTGTGTCGGTGAATCGTTCATAAGTATATTTTATGTGGAAAAGTTTTGACGTCGCATTTAAAACTTTCTGTTGTCAGTCACAGATCCTATAAAAAAAGCTTGTCAGTCAATATTTTTGCTATGTAAACGAATGACCTGGTGAGCTTGTCGTTCGCCTGGTGTTAAGCGTCACGGCCACCCATAACAGATTGCAGTGTCTCAGAACTCTACATTAAAGTTTCACGTGACACTGCGCACTGCGCACGTCATCCTGAAACAGCACACAGTCTCAAAAAGATTTCTAAACTGTGTGTGTGTGTGTGTGTGTGTGTGTGTGTGTGTGTGTGTGTGTGTGTGTGTGTGTGTGTGTGTGTGTGTGTGTGTGTGTGTGTGTGTGTGTGTGTGTGTGTGTGTGTGTGTGTGTGTGTGTGTGTGTGTGTGTGTAAGTCTCATTTGCCTAATAATTTCACTAGCCAGATTGCCTTTCAAACCGGAACACAGTAGTGCTTGCACACTACTGCTTGGCGGCAGAATAACTGGCAAAGTGGTGGTACCTACCTAGACGAACTTTGCAGAACAGTCCTACTACCTAATAAATAATATTGTTTGTAGACAGAGCATTTGACCACTATCTCACGTGATGGAAAGTGATGACGCAGTCTACGATGGTGCATGCTTGCCTAGAAGATACCTGTTCACTCTCGACTTGAAGACTCCCAGATCCTAGTTAGCTGGAAACAAGGACGCTGGTAAGTTCAACGGAAAACGTCAGAAACCATATTAATATCTGCCCGGTTAGCACGGACCGTAGACAAAATTGTGTTTCCCTTGTTTTACTCCACTTGACAAGTAACCAGTATGAAGAAAGTGACATAAAACGTTGAAATATACTATTAATAGTACACCAGCCCGGTTAGCACGAACGTCTACCGTCCGTGCTAAACGGGCTGGTGCCTTTATAATAGAGGCTCAATCAAAAGTCTTACCACTAAGAAAGATACTTTCAAACATCTGAAAAACCTTAATCCATCAAAATAACAACGCTACAGGTTACTGAATATACAACGCCAACGTTTTGTTCAGTAGTCCCCCAACTCCTTAACAAACTACTCGGCATTTTGAAGCTCATATCGGAATAGACGTACAATTTCATTTGTTGTTACGTAACTAAGCAACAAATCACCTTTGTAAATTTGCCAAGCCCGCAACGGTGCAGTTCGCTAGTTGCATTCCATCGCGAGTTGCATTAGTTCACGTAGTGGGCGTAAAATTGTAATTTGCTTTGAGTTATGGCTTGCGTGTCGCGGGCTTTATGTTCGAGATGGCGTCGGTGTAGCACCGGCTGTGCTCCATTCCAACTTTTCACCACTTTTCACACGCATCTCCGAGTACTAAGTCTACATTGAAAAGCCTATCACTTCCTATTCAAGATGAATTATTAATTGGCACGTAAAAGTTGTATGAATTATGCCCCTCCGGCCTTAAATCAAATATACTATACAGTCTCTATGAAAATCAAACCTCAAAAGTGCCCCGCGCCAATGCTTACTTATATAGATATATACCTCTCCAGCTAATATAAAATAGTACACAAGTGCAGTTGTTCCATTTAGTAATGCACCATAGCACCTTATAATATCGCACAATAATATGTTAGTTACATCACTTTTATCAAGCGCGGTCACACGCGACTGAGAGCAGAAACAAGGCATATGCCTTGTTTAAACGGTGCCTTTTCCGAAGCGGTGGTTGTGGATCTACCCTACCCTCGGCCCTGCACCAATGACTTATCTAGTAAGTTATGTGCGGTTTCTGCGCTCCGTGCCTCAGAGAGCACGTTAAGTCAGCGGTCCTGATTGTCAGAAGAACATCTATGTCAATATTTACGGGTAGTCAGACGCCTGTTAGAATCCGACGCCTGGTCTAACCATCCCTGTTACTGGTTCCTTATGAGGTCAGATGGCAGTCGCTCTTGTAATTCCGGTAGCTTGCCGCTACAGAAGAATGAGAGGCGACCTCAATAACAAATGGAAAAAGGCAAAGAGGATGATGATGATGATTAAAGCCGTGGGCGGAATTACCAAAAATATAGTTTGGGCTCAGGCGCATTGCAAACTTATTCTTACAAATATTGTCTATTGTAGACCTAATAGCCAAAAGAACTATGTAAGCAGTTGTAGCGCATAAATACCAATTTATTCACGATCACCTGTAAAAATGGGCCCCTAAGTACCAACCTGTATAAAATACGTGTGATGATTTGTAAAAAGCTTTCCACGCACGAAGTTTTTTCGCCCTATTTCTCGGCTGAATGCTCTAACGCCGATTGATCCAGAATTTATGTTCTTACTCTCTAGATCTTAGGGCCTTAATACAAGACATATTTTATAAGCTATCTCCTGAAAGGGGTCGCTACAAGCTTTTTGCGTTTGCTTTATAAAAACAGGTAAGTAGAGTTTGTTTATCTTTCTCAAGGCGTATCTATACAATTTCCTTCAAGGCTCAAGAGCAAAGAAGCTTTGCAAAGTTCGACACATACACAACACACAATCACACAACGTAATTATTTTTATATTGTGAATTTTCTTTGAAACTGAACATGCACACATCAAAAAATTGAAGTTCTTGGGTTTGAGCTTTCAGAAATGTTACTTAATTTAATATGGATTTAATAATCTTATTACTAGACTGTGTAAGGTCTCAGGATGACGTGCGCAGTGCAGTGTCACGCAAAACTATATATAGATTTAGCGTTCCGAGTGATACTGCAATCTGTTATGGGCAGCTATGACGCTTAATATCAGGCTTAATCTCGTCACGTCATTAATTTACATAAAAAAATAGCCAGTACAGATAAATGTCCACTATTGGGGATCCATGGTAGAATTCCAGAAACACTCATTCCTGGAACTATCATCATCAGCAGCCTGAAGACGTCCACTGCTGCACATAGGTCTCCCCCACAGTGCCACTTTGAGCAGCTGCTTGACTTTTGCAGCCATCGGCTCTTGGTTTAACCTGGAACTCTAGTTTTACAAAATTTACGTGCACTAATTTCCGATTATCAATTGGAATTTATTGTGAATTTTCCGAATGCTAATCGAGGGTTCCACCTGGCGCTGTCTATTCAGTAGCATTGGTCTAAACAACACGTTTACAGACCATTGCGTTGTTAAGTGGACATGGGAAGCAAAAGAAAGTGCCTCTGGAACTTTTTAATAGTTGTAAAGAAGTAGAGTGCCTCACTTTGCACTGTCTGCTCTCGTCGACGTCAAAACGCCTCGAAACAAACTCCACAAAGTTATAACTCGGTGCCGGAGTGGAGTTGTCAACTTTAGAAATAGTTAGCAGTTCCACTTTCACTGTTGATTTCTTTGAGAGTTGCTCTCCTAGTCTATTATGAGATTTTATGAACTCCGGATTGGTTGAGATTTAGGTTACCTACAGGGTGTTTTAAAAGACAACCCTGTGCTATCGCAGTGTGTATTTGAAGATTGGCTTTTTAATTCTCAAATAATTATACTAAATAGGTACTTCAAACTTAAACAAGCTAAAAATGGCTAAATTATCTAAGACTTCAAAACGGGCAAAAATGAGCTGTTACGAAAATTGGTCATTTGGTTTCGAATTTTAAATTATAAATAAATAAGTGTGGACATTTCACACAGCGCCATCTAGCCCCAAATTAAGCATAGCTTGTACTATGGGAACCAGATAACTGATAGAATGCTTAGATACTTTTTGTTTGTAAATACATACATAGGATACAATACGACACCCAGACACACAACAAACACCTATGTTCATCACACAAATGTTTGTCCTGGGTGGGAATGGAACCCATAACCTATAGTTCAGAAGGCAGGGCCTACTACCAACTGAGCTAACAGGCCAGTCTAATAAGAATAGTACCTAATCTAAGGAAACACAGAATGTGCGGACACACTCGTCTATTAAATTATTTAATCAATTGTTATCCAAAGCGCAGATGTTGAGAGTCGGTGTAGTCTACTCTAAAAAGTTAATATTGCCAAACGTTTAAATGTTGGAAGGGTTTGACTTTTTGATTTCGTATTCCTTTTTGGCTTCACTTTCTAGTTCTGTGCGCAAAGTCCATTTTATGTTTCTAGTCTGAGACTATAATCTCTAGCAAATTACTGTTGACTCTAAGGCAAATTCTTTGTAAGTCGGCGAGCACCTTAAGACATTGTTGGACGCCGTGTTTTAATCCGGAAAGGAATAGAAATGTTTTATGAGGGAAAAGTGGTTTCAAGACAACCGTAAGTCTTTTAAGAGATCGTAAACTTAGGTATGGCATATTTTTAAAATGCCTAGTACAAGCGGTTGCAGGCAGATTTTTTTTTAATTCTGACGCATTACAAAGGGTGGTTAATTTGTGTGTCTGCCTGTGGCATCGTATAGCTCCAAAATGATTGAACCGGCCCTTTTTTAGGGTTCCGTACCCAAAGGGTAAAACGGACCCTATTACTAAGGCTCCACTGTCTGTTGGTCTGTCTGTCTGTCCATCTATCACCAGGCTGTATCTCATGAAACGTGATCGTTAGACAGTTAAAATTTTCACAGATGATGTATTTTTGTTGCCGCTATAACAACAAATACTTAAAAACATAATAAAATAAATATTTATGGGGACCCCTATACAACAAACGATCACCAGTGATTGTTTTGCTCGTTTACCAGATGAGTCATAGATGGGTGCTGCTTTAAATAGTACTGCTACGCAACTCTAGATGGCAGTGATAGATAATGGTACGGAACCCGTCGTGCGCGAATTCGACTCGCACTTGGCTGGTTATTTAAATCAAATAAAATATGTTTCTCACTTTGAGCGGGTTAATGCTGTTGGGCTCTATCGACCTTTACAGCGTCACCAGGCGTTAAATAATCCGGTGGTTACACAGAATGTACGTACTAAGTAGTATAAAATAATTGTTATTTAACCTTCTTTTATAGTTTTGTCGTAATATAGTTTGCAAGGGTCAGAATGAGCCCACTACGTGATACGAATTCCCATGACACGTTTGACTTGAGCGTTTCTTCATTTAGGTAGTTTTGTGAAGAGGTTTTTCTCTAGCAGAGACTATTATATCAGCCCAATTGACTGCTATTCAGCTTCTCTTCTGCACAATACTTATTCCTTGGTCGTGTAAACAATATGAACCACATTGATGACCACATGAATTCTTGTGCAAAAAAAGTGCATACGTTCACTCTGTGGCGCAGGATTCTTAGATAGGTGTAAACCACTTTTTAAAAAACTCAAAATTTTGCCTTTACCTGTACTCTATATATATGAAATCTGCTTATTTGTAAAAAAAACACCCAAATTTGTTTAAAAGACAACATGAAGTTATAAAACGAAGTCGAAATGTTCATGAGCTATATGTTCCTATACAAAGACTCCAGTTGAATAGTCAAAATGTAAATTGTATGGCAATCAGAGTATTTAATAAATTACCTGACACTTTCAAAGTATATGACATAAATGAATTTAAGAAAAAAATATTTGACTTCCTACTGGATAAATGCTACTATTCTGTAAAAGACTTTTTAAATGACGCTTCGATTAGTACTTATAGATATAGATTAGTTTGACCAATTCAATGTATTTAATTTGTATTTAATGTGTTCAATGTATTTTATGTTTTTTAAATAATAACTCAATGTTCAAAAATAATAACTATAATTTCTTAATCTCATTATTGAATACTGACACAATTAAATTAGATCCCATTACGAATATTTGTACGCCTGTACCTATGGGCAGAATTTTGTTGGAAGAATTATGTGCTAATCCATCTTTGCAATATTGTAACCCAAAATTCTTACAAATAAATTATTTCATTTAATTTCATTTCATTTCATTTCATTCATTGATCACACACTCATAAATACATTGTTCAGATCATCTAAGTTGAACAGATAAACAAATATATATACAAATTCACAGACATACAAGCAAATAAACCAGTGTTCTAATTTTTCATTATAATAAGCCTTTAGTTTTGTGTTTATTTGTGAATAATTACAATTTAAATAACATTAATATATACCTCAACTAACAAACTAATTACATTATTAATGCACTCTCACTAAAAATAGGTTTTTACTGTAGTAACATACCAACACCACACCTTTATATCTCTCCCACTCGGTGGACCGACGATCTGGTGAAAATTGCGGGGAGCCGATGGATGCAGGAGGCAAGCAGCTGCTCAAGGTGGCGGTCTGGGGGAGGCCTATGTTCAGCAGTGGACGTCTTCAGGCTGTTGATGATGATGATGATGACTTCTATATACCAATTGGCGACAGAGACGCAAGCAATCACTTCCTGTTCTAATTAGACAATTATACAGCTTGGAATGACGATAATTGTATCGATTACCGATTTAGTTGAGCTAAATTGACAATTAGATGTTAACTTGTTGTTAATTAGCTGATTATTCGTCATTGTCACTCAGCGTAGACTAGGTACCTAAATTTCAACAACATATACCGCGTTAACAAGTTAAACATCGGCTTACTTGTCATCTGCCAACCCGATCTTAGCCAAAGAATTCTATGTATACACCAGACAGGACATCTCTAACTTGCATTGTCAACCACTGCAAATATGCCAATGAGCATCTTCTCGCTCCTACGATGCTCAGCTCTCAAAGCGACTGCACGTGCAGCAGTGAATAGCAGTAAAAATTATGATCCGAATGTGCCATGGCACTAGCGCTGCGTGTTGTGATCGTTGGTTAGACGATTTAATCTCGTAAAGCACTGTAGCGGATTTTAGTTTAATTATACAAAAAATTACAACTATTTGTGCTTTGAATAGCTTCTCTAGTACGTAGTACATATACCTCTTTGATCTTAGCCAGCGTAGTGGATTATGACCTACACTCTCTTCTCTCTTCTTCTTTTCTTCTCACTCTCTTTCTCTCGAGAGAGAAGGCCTTCTCCCACCTGGGTTAGCACGGACAGTAGACAAAATGGTCTTTCCCCGTTTTATGCCACATTCTTCATACTTGCTTACTTGTCAAGTAGAGTAAAATAGGGGAAAGACAATTTTGTCTACCAGCCTTGCTAACCCAGCAGCACTCCCTTAAGGCTCCCATGCTCGCGAGTCCTCTTATATTACATAACTGAATTTACTTACGAAAAATGTGGCTAAACTAAGTTCTTATGAATAACATTACAAATGTTCAACAAAAATATCATTTTTTTTTATGTGATTGAATGACGTGACGAGCAAGTCGTTCACCTGATGTTAAGTGACACGGCCGCCCATAACAGTTGCAGTGTCATCCGGAACTTTAAAACAATAAAGCTTCGCGTGACACTGCACTGCGCACGTCATCCTGAGAGATCAGATCATAAAGTCTCGTTTGCCCAGTAATTTCACTAGCTACAATGCCCATCAAACTGGAACACAGCAGTACTTGCACACTACTGCTTGGCGGCAGAATAACTGGCAAAGCGGTGCTACCTACCTAGACGAACTTTGCAGAGAAGTCCTACCACCTAGTAAATATCATATAAAATAATCTATTTATACTATTACTAGTTGACCCGCGCCGGCTTCGCACGGGTTAATTATGACATACACTCTCTTCTCTCTTCATCTCTTCTTCCAAAATGGCAATTAATTGGTGCTTAATATGGGTCAGTGAACAGCGAAAATAATAAAAAGGTTACAAAGAATTCAATGATCACTGATACACCAAAGGTGTGACAATGGCCGACCTGATCGTTAATGGCAATCTCTTCCAGACAACTTTTGGATGGAGAGGATCTACCAAAGTAGTAAAGGATGGGGTGTGTATAACTAAAATTTAGTTAAGAGTTAAGAGTCTAGTTAAGAGAAGACAGCTTCCTTGGTGTGGTGGTTGAGCAGGTCGGCTCATAACCCGGAGGCGGCGGGTTCGATTCCCGTGACAGGACAAGTGTTTGTGTACAGGAAAAAAGCGCAAATACTTGTTCTGTGTCTGTGGTGTTGTGGGAGCATGGTCCTCGTAGTTCCTGGGTCCCTAGATACAGCGAATCCTAGTTAGGGGCCACGATCTATGTATGTGATCGTTGGGCGCTAATTATTTATATAAAGTTTGTCTAATATATCAACTTAAGTATAGTATTACCCTAATAATAGCAAAGTAACTATACACGGTCTTTAATTATAATGTTAATGGTGAATATTTAGTTGGTCATTTACCCAGCACTTTGTGAATTTACCCTCCACCAAGTAATCTCTATGTCTATCCAGGTTAATCTGGTATAATTGTGATGCAGCGATTAGGTGGAACGAAACAAAACATGGATTGTATGTGACACGGCGAACCTTGGCAAACTAGGTATGCGGCTCTCCGACAGTGGATCAGCGAGTGTCTTAGCTGATAAGCGCTGAAAACCTCAATGGCGTACTTTGACAAAGGCCTTAACTATATGTAGGCTCTTGTGCTATATAGGGCAACGACTTGCGAGTGGCTAACAGGTAAATAGCACCCAAAGGCTTAAGGGTGTACCTTTATGGATGGGCCTTTATCTTTATGGATGGGCCCATCCATAAAGGTACACCTTAGGTCCAGCACGTAGTTGGGTTACGGCTAATGATGATGATGATAATGATGATGATGATCATGACGATGATATAAGGTCGCGTGATACAGCGGATTCGTAAAACCTAACGCACAGTAAGAAATGTTAAAAGAAGAATTTACAATCTTTTGTTTTTTTATGTGATTGAACAAGACGTCAGCACGATGGTAAGCGCCACGAGTTGCAATACACTGAGGATGTACGGATTACCATATGTTGAGGATGTATGTATGTATGTTGAACATTGTATGGTACATCCTCAATTTCGGGTGATCACTCTACTATAAAGTTGCAAATGTAAAAACATTTATTGTGCCTTTGTTACTATATAATCACGCCGAAGGACTGAATAGTTTTTGATGAAAGTAATTAAAAAGTGCTACTTCCACTTGAGACTACCTTCACAAGTGCCCAAGGTCCCCAGAGGACTACACAACACTCACAACAATTCAAAATCTCACTCAAATAATTTAGATTTTTTTTAAACGGGCAATGTGCTTTTATTCTTTAAACTTAAACTTTAAACTTTAGATTGATTTTTAACGTGTTTGTGTGTGAGTTAACGAGAGGTTTTCTTATAACTTTTTTCTCCCATCTTCTACAAAAATTATCCAATTTACTATTTAAATATATTTAATTTATATTTTCGATACTTACGAGCGTCATTCATGCACGCGGCTTTTTTCTGCTAGTTTGAAAATTCATAGGATCTGCCATCCTTCTTTAGCACTCTTAAAAAGAAAAAAACGATAAGTATGAGTAATGAGATTACATTCCAATTTTCTCCTACTCAATTTTTAAAGATTCGTTGAGATGAATTATTCCGATGAATTATTTTATTTGTAGAGACACTGAGACACTAATTTCCTGTTTTAGGCGACATAAAAAAACAAAGGTTTTTAAGTCGCCCTTTTCCGTTTCCAAACCGTTCCACAAAATAGCCACCGGCGGCTTTAATACCGTTTACGAGGGCGACTGAGTTTAGCATATTTTCCAGCTGCAATTAGCAGTGGCCGGCTCGCTGCTATGTTTAATTGCGGAACATTTGCGTTTCATCTTCCTTTACAAACGCAAAAAATTGTTAACATTAACTAAGTAATAAGCTGTTATGAACAATGCGAAAGCGGGAAATTATTTCATTCCGGCCTTTGTTTCTTTAGGGTCGTAGCACAAGGACTTGTTTTGCGATACGATGGTGTCGCGTTGAAGTCCCGCCTCTGCATCACATCCTACTTCGAAGATTACGTTCATCAGTTGACGTCAACTTCCCAGAACGTCGACTCTTCCGAAGGCGAGCACTTTCACGTCGAGTTCACTCTACGACGAGCTCCTTTCGCGTCCAATTCCCGCTACGTCAACTTCTTGCATGTCGTTCACGCTTTTAAATGAAGCTGCTAAATTATGACGTCATATTTTAGGTACTTCATTTAAAAGCGCGATTCGATGCATATGCAATCTGTTAGGAAGGTAACGTTACCTGTCTAAGTGATTGTATATGCAATATGCATGTTCCCATAAAGGTCTCACAGTTTAGTAGGTATTAAAGAAGTTATGAAGATAAAATTTTAGTGACGTCACTGGTTGAGTTTTACCTGACTTTTTCTATTCTTATCTGTATCTTAAAATTCTTATATCTTTGTTGTGTTTTCACGACTGAGTATGCTTTGATGAATAAGTATAATTATTTACAATCAAATAGGCACTCTATAGAAACAACATCGCGTTTGTATCGCGGTCTTTATACATTTGTATTATATTTCCCTGTGTTTCATAATTTAATTTTGTTTTTTTATTTTATGCAGATACTGTATGATACGTCATGCGGAAAATTTCATTATGCGGATAACGTATAATGCGGATATGATATTTCGAGTAAATTATGGGAAAATAAAGTTTTGTTTTTTGTTTTAATACGTTTCTATACCTACGTAGGCGTTAAAATAAGTAAGTTTAAAGGGTGGATTTATTTATCCATAGTTAAGGTACAATGGTTAAAAACCCTAACAAATTTTGACCATTGGTTAGAATTTGTTAGCATTATCAACAAACCCACACTTAATTATTAGTATTTAATACTTGAAAAAAACCTCTTCTTCAACTGATAATATATATAATATAAAAACCTCTACTGCTCCTCAGTTTCGGAAATATCTTTTTTATCTGTGTGATCTTGTGAATGTGTTTGTATGCCAAATACACATACCTTCACAAATATACTCAATACTCAATACTCAATTATTCATTGCCAACATATGTACATATATAATAATACAGGTGTACGGCTGCACAGTTTATACTAAAGCAGAGGGCGGGGTTGTAACTTATTATCTGTATCTTTTATATTGACACAATAAAGAAATTTGTATTTGTATATATTTTAGATAGCAATAGCAAAATATATATATACATATATTACGGCTAAAAGCCGAAGTGCGGTTACACCTAGTTTTAGAACTAGATGCAGCCGGCCATAGGCGGTTAAACTTAGACTGGGTATTTAGGACCGTACTTTTTTTTGAGGGGGGAAATTCCCTCGCACTTCCCTGCCACCACGGGGGTGATGGCAGCGGGTATGTGGGACTCGAACCCACTAAAACCTCTCCCCCGTGATCCGTCCGCCGCTGGGATGGAGCAAGATAGGGTCGCGTTAGCATTCACTATTAGTCCCGTACTTAAGGTAACCAATGGTTAAAAACTCTAACAAATTCTAACCAATGACCAAAATTTGTTAGAGATTATAACCATTGGTTATCTTAACTATGGATCAAAAAACCCACCCTTAGATCTATCCTATTTATAATTTGGTGCCCTATTTTTTTTTATGAACGAATAGGCAGCGGCCTGTGAAGCACTTAAAAGTACTCTTTACCCTGTACGTACAAAATGTAATGGCGAGAAAATTGGCTCATATAAGTTAAGTATTTAAAATGAAACAACGTAAACTTGTACTCCAATGGCGAACTAGTAAACTAGTAGAAAACAGTGCTCGCTAATGCTTATACGATGGCTGCTGAATCTCGTTGTAAGAACACGCCGGTTAGTTCGTAACTTGTATCGTTAGTTTATAGAGACGCAAGTGAAGAGCTTAGGGCGAATTTCTAGCTAATTGAAGCTCATTAAAGCTAAATGCATTTTTTTTATGTAATCGAATGACGTGACGAGCTTGTCGTTCGCCTGATGTTAAGCATCAAGGCCGCCCATAACAGATTGCAGTGTCACTCGGAACTCTATTAGATATTAAAGTTTCGCGTGACACTGCTCACTTGCGCACTTCATCCTGAGACATCACACAATCTAAAAAAGATTTCTAGACTGTGAGATCAGTTCATAAGTCTCATATGCTCAGTAATTTCACTAGCTACAATGCCCTTCAAACCGGAACACAGTAGTGCTTGCACACTACTGCTTGGCGGCAGAATAACTGGCGAAGCGGTGGTACCTACCTAGACGAACTTAGCAGAAAAGTCCTTCCACCTGGTGAAAAATGTAAATAAGTAGTAAGTGTTATGTATTATATCAATCCTGACGACGTCCACTGCTGAAAGGCCACAGAGCGCGACTCTTGCCTCCTGCATCCATCGGCATCCGGGTTTTAACCAGATCTTCGCTTCACCCAGTGCGGGGGCTGGCCTAAGCTGCATCTTCTGGTTTGTGGTCACCTCTCGAGAACCTTAAGTATTAACCTATTAAGGTTAAAAATGCACCAACACCTCATTGTTTATTTAAAAGCCAAAAATGACAGGGTGAAGTTATTGTACATTTTTGGAATGGGCAGCAGCATTTTGATCATGGCGACTCTATCCCCTATATGGGGGGAGACATGTATTCAGCGTGAGCCTTTTCGGGCTATTATATACTACCCTAAGTAATACATAACGGATTTCATACAAATACTTTACGATACTATACAGCTTAAATATTTGAATAAACTTGGAGGTTCTTTTAACCCCACCGCCTTCTCCTGAGGTGGAAAGCCAGCCTGCCCGGTTAGCACGGACTGTAGACAAAATTGTCTTTCCCCGGTTTTACTCCACTTGACAAGCAAGCAAGTATGAAGAAAGTGACATAAAACGGGGAAAGTAAATTTTCTCTACTACCCGTGCTAACCCAGCTCGTCAAAACCACGGGTAATCGTTGTATGCAGAGGCAAGCATCAGCCACTTGGCGCTCTATGGTAGATGCCTATGTTCGGCAGTGGACATTTTCTAGCTGACAATGATGATATCACTGAGCAACCAAATCCATGTATTTCTCGTCTCTTAAGCCACGCGGTACCTATAGTAGCAGTAGTGGATGCGCAGGTGTGGTAAGAGCTAGCAACCCTACACGTAGTTTACGTGATAACTTGTTACCCGTGTTACCGCTATTGACGCCCAACGCGGAAATATAGACGCAAATAAGGTAAACTACCCTCATTGTTGGATAATGGGTACATAGTTCATTATTTGTAAGAATGTTAAACTTTGGGTCTGTTAATTCCTATAGACAAAATTACCTGTTAGGGTGTGTAGTTGGAAATGCAACGCGAATGCGCCGAGCTCGAACTGCGCGTCTGCTGCATGCAGTCCGAGCATGGCGCATTCTATTCGTTTGAATTTATGTATTTGCCATAAATTGTGTTAGGTAATCATGGTAATTTATTAACCGTTAAGGTGTTCATGACCGTTTACAATTGAAAAGTAAACAGCGATCAAATGCCTAAAAAACTAACCACAGATAAAAAAAACAAAAATGAAAAACGTCTTCTCGTGTTCTCTCCAAAACTCAATATAAATGTAACCTAAAGCTGGCTAAATGCACTTATTACAAAGTCGTATTAATATTTAAAAAAAAACAATTTTTTGACGCAGTGAGCATTATGCGATTTTGCACACTGTTTTCTCGCGGCAAAGGAAGCCGGTTCGAGCTACTGAGGTGAAAAAAAATTATGGCAAGGAACTTGTATAATAAGTGGCACGCATTAAGTAAAGTGAAGGGATTTAACCGAAGCTTACACACTGTATCAAACCCCTTTCAAACAATGCGGCACCTTCAACCTACTACTTACCCGTTAATGCTGACAAAACGGTACTGCGACCCTACACTATTCATATTAATTCCACAAATACAACGCTTTCACCCACCACCGGCTTCAGGAGCAATCCTTTAGGTAGCCCAGACTGTAGCCCATTAATTTTACTGAATAAATAGTCCTTCAATCATTAAAATCTATGATGTAGTAGGTACCTGCTGTAGCATACTTGGTACTAAGAACCAAAGATCCATAGGATTTATCCTCCTCTCTTCTAATGTTGCGTGCCCGACAGGGTCTGGTATTTAAAAATTAACATCTGTAAACAACATTGTGGAATGCAAATAAACAGTTGAAATTTAATTTGAAAGGAGTACCTAATTTACGATCTTTGGTAGGAGCTAAAATAATTCTAAAAGTGAAATGTTATCGCCTCGATTTTTATGCGGCTTTTACGTCAAAATGGGTAAACTAATTTGGATCGAATTTTGCACATAGATTGATTTTACCACTGAGGCCCACATGAAATACATTTTAGACAAAGACTACAAACAATATTTGGACTGTATACTAATAGCCGCGATGGTCAGTCCCCAAATGTCCACTACCGGTAGGCAGCGTACCCAACATGCTGGCAGCATTTCCTCGTTGAATTGCAATGCTGATTCGTTGAGCTAAATAAGTGCCAGCATTTTGATTACACGTATTATTTGGTATTTATTGGTACCAATTGGTTGATAGCAAAATTAATATTGCCAACTCACATGTGTTAGCGTTATGGTGGTTCGTGCACGGAAGGCACAGAGGGCGCTGCAAGATAAAGTGGACGGAGCAAGACATTGACAGTCTATGGCGAACACACTACGATGAAAAAAATCAAAAAGCATCTACATTTTGCCAAGTCCAAGAAATGTAACTTGAAGTAAGCAAATAAAGGTGTTGAGATATTAAGGACGTGTTCTGATGTTCGTCAACACATGGTACCATTTCAAGAAGTTTCTCAGAAGCTTTATTATATTATGTGTTCCGAATTAAATAGTCTATTGTAGCAACCCAATATTAGATAATACATCTGCGTCTTTCTATTTCCCTAGTTTAGTTTATCCCACAACATCTGGAATATTTTTTCTAGGTCATAACTATTTCGTTCGTATTCGTATATTCAGAAATGACTACGCCAAACAAAAGGGGCGAGATGATAAAAAAACGTGACGAGCGAAAGGGCAAAACATCTGGGCCCCATCGATTTTACTAGGCCGTTCTTATTTGAATGAATTATTCGCCATCAGTGAAATATGATCGACATTATATTAATACACTAGCTTTTGCCCGCGGCTTCGCACGCATGTATTGTGTTATTTCTACGTTTAGGTAGTCTAATAATAGCTTAGTTCATGCATTTCCTCTATACCAAACCACAAAAACCACTAAATTTTTTCGAAGCTCAGCACGTATTAGCAGATTAGGTAGCACACGTGTAAAAATGTTGTTTAGGTTGTAGGTAGGTAGGTATGGCTTTTCACGTGTCATCAGATCACAGACCTACACATTGATAAAATAGTGGGTTAGAAACTGCAAATCATAGGTACAATATTTAATTAAATATGTACCTACTTAGACCTACCTTATACTTAGACTTTCGTTTTTTTAAATATACGGTAGATCTAGGCATCTAACTAATAAAAGTTCTATTGGTATACCTACATACCAGTGATACGTTCGATCTTTTCCTTGTCATTTTCACTTCAACAGATTGTTCTTGTGTTTTCACCATCAAAACCGTTGAAGTCTTTATAAGAGGTTCCAGTAAATTTTGATTAGGTAGTAGGTATACCAACCTAAGTACCTACCTATTATTTAGGCAGTTTAGAAAAATAAAAAACAATTTTGGTCATTTTTTCATATCCGCGCGCTTTTCGTTCCCAAAGAGTATCTTTGTTGCATTCACCACATATTTTATTTTACTTTCTTAAGTTTGACTCCATATGAATTAAGTATTTAGACAGTGTCAATAATAAGTTTATAAAATACATACTTTACAGTTGGAGTATTACATTAACCTATACGATGCGTACATAATTAGTTTTGTTAATACTAATTAGAAATCACAAGTATTTACGTACGCCACTGTAAAAAGAGTTAACATTTATATTATGTCCAGTATTTTCCACGTTGTCTCATTCCCACTGCACTTTCAACATAGTGGTGGGAGTGAGAAAATAACATGTGTACAAAGAGTGTGTCTAATCAGATTCGCTTTTGCAAAGAATGTTCCATTTTTAGGGTTCCGTAACAGTTTTGAAACAAAGGAACCCTTATAGGTAAGATCGCTTTGTTGTCCGTCTGTTTGTCTTTCTAAGTATCTTTCGAGACCATTACTTATTTTAGGACGTCCACTTTCAAAGACCTTTCTTCTTCTTGCCAAATTCTAATAAACTTCACAACTTGTCCGCAGAGCCAAGCAATTACCACCAAAAAAGAAAAAAGAAGTTTTAATTCTGATTGCATAAATACACCCAAAGATATAATTAACCTTCTTGGAGCAACCGAGTAACCAATAATTTTTTACTCTAACCTGTGGTTTGTCCCAAATAGAATATAACCGCTTAGTTTATTCCTTTGAATATGTACGAGTAGAACCGTAGTATATGACGTCATTCATGGACAACAAGGAGAGCGCTATACATTCGGTACTAAGCAAAAAAAAGACGAACGTAACATCTTTGGTCCTTGTCACCGTTACCGGGTTTTTTTATTTGACTTCGTTAGATCTAAGCCAAACAGGTTAACAATTTTTTGAAATTGTTGTTTTTTGTGAAATAATCCTATTTAAATGGTGATCTAGGCAATAAATATTTGAGAAATAATGTGTGTGCAGTGGGTGGTTGCAGCATTTTAAGCAACAGAAGTCGCACTGAGGCGTAAATATGAAGGAATAACAAGTAAGTAGCCATTGTTTTGTCTATTTTCCCTTTTTAGAAGTGTTTATTGTGAAAAATATAAATACAGCGTTACATTTCATGTAATAACAAATCCTCAGCTAAACAGAAAAACAGCTAAATGCTTAATTAATGGATAAAATAACCATACCTAACCAAAAAATTTCTTTTTTTTTTTTTTAGAATTAGTTCTTGACCTGGATACAAAGTCCATCAGTCGCAATATTAAAAAGTCTACAAAGTCTGCATTATTATATTTTACTTAGTCATAGTCACAGTCACAGTCCAGTCCAAGTCATGCCCCAGTAAGGTGGTGGCAACTTTACTAGAGGCTTCTATGGAGTTTTGGAAGCAACACGAAAAACCACGTTTCACCACATTATATCACTTGCCCACACTCATGCTCGTAATTCAGCACTTAATGCGTAAAACACCACCATTTTTAAACATTAGCACTGGAACAAACACAAGTTTTGAAAAATAATACAATGCAACGACGTGAGCTTTTTCGCGTTCCCGCCAAAAACCCCCAAAAAATTTCATTGTCAAGGTACTGCCAGTTTATGATTTTTAATTTCCCATAAAAGCAGCTAGGTACCATGTTGATTTGCAAATGTTTCGGAAAAAATCCTTTTGTAGGTATGTAAGCTAATTATTTGCTTGACTTCACTTAGTAAAATATATCATTTTATATTTAAGGTCAGGTGGAGTAAGTGAAACATACTTGCACATTTACCCACTTTGTGAATTCTGCTAGGACGCTAATTTTTTTTACACATAGAAAGCCTAAATCTGAAATGGCAAATGACGGCAATAAATACTTTTCAAGAAAATAATTTTTGAAAATTCAATTTGCGTGAATGAAACATCACTTCAAAAATGGTTCACGGTTTTGACAGAAACGTTCCGATTCAATATTCTGACGGTAGGTTGACATTGGCGTTTGACTATTTTGCAGTTGACTATATTGACAGTTTTGTTTTTATTATCTGTTACCCGCAGTCATTATATTAGGTACCTACTTATATAATAATAGCTGCCAGGTATCACTTTACTAGCGCAGAATCTCCATCTCTTTCTTTGGGTGCCGTATAAGAGACTACCCAGAGAATGGGCAGTAGCATTCTCCTTGGTACATTATAATCTTCTGCGATGACAAGCTACTTGCTAAGCGAGGTGATTATGGCAAACCTCCCTATAATCAGCGTCTAAAATGGCGTTTTATGGGCATGCCTGTGTTCAGCACTAGACGTTTTCCAGCTGTTGATGTGAAATACGTGATTTTCCCCATGGGACATTTACAATGACATTTGTAATGTAGTAGGTATTTGATTAATTTTATTACCTGTGTCGTCTGTGACTGCAAATATTACCCCACATTACGCGCCGTTTCATGCATTACTTTCGTGTAAAAATGTACATAAACACTATTAAATTGCTTCATGGCATCAGCCGACTTGTGTTTTGTAAACTTAAAGATAGCTGATTTCTTTTTATTTTATGACCTAGTAGAAAGATTGTGTGACGCGTGTGCTAGAGCATTGAAACCATTTTGCCACATAGCATAGAGCTAAAATGCGTGATTTATTGATTACGATAGGGTTTCACTTAGGTACTCCTTCGTTTCACTTACCCCACCTGACCTTACATTTTAGTTTCTGCAATAAAGAAGCAGTGAACACTGGTAAAACATAAATTCTAGGTATCAAGGTAAATTACTCTATAGATAGAGCTAACGAAATCGCCCATTATCTACCCAAAATTTTGGGAGACGTTCTTATTCAGGCAGCACCTCGTGTGGGAGCAAGAAACAACTAGGCGGCCACGCGAAATAGATTTCTACTAGTGGGAATTCTGTGGTTTATTCATTGAAAAGCCCACAGACCTAAAATATTTTAACTATTAAAACGATTAAAACTCATTTACTGACGTGAAAGAAGAAGAAGAAATCAAAACCGAACGTTACACGGCCATGTTGCTAATTCGAGGATCTTACCGCAAAGTATAATTATACTGGGTGGCGCAAAAGTAAAGACCCTATTTGGTTCAGCTATAACATTTTTTCTAAATTAGAAAACTAGATTTAGGTTTTTTTAAATGTATATTTGTGCCATTAAATTTCGTACCATTAGGATTTAAAGATGATGTCTTTTAAATGGTGACCTCCAGAGTTGATACACATTTGAGCCCTATTTATGACATTTTGCATAACTTGCCGTAACACTTCCTGCGATATGTTCGTTATTTCTTGACGAATGTTTTCTTTTAGAGCTGCGAGAGTCTGTGGCTTGTTCACATACACCCGAGATTTCAAAAAACCCCAAAGAAAGAAGTCTGGACTGGTCAGATCGGGTGATCTTGCAGGCCAAGGCAAATCGCCAAAACGAGAGATAACTCGGCTTGGAAAAGCGTCCCTCACTAAGTCCATAGTGTCGCGCGCTGTGTGTGCCGTAGCGCCGTCTTGTTGAAACCAGATGTGCTCCAGCCCCAATTCGTCCAAACTGGGTATCAAAAACTCACGTAACATGGTTCTGTAGCGTTCTCCAGTGACAGTTATCGCATTGCCTCCAGCGTCTTCGAAAAAATAGGGTCCGATCACTCTGTCAACACAGATGCCACACCATACAGTAACTTTTAGTGGGTGTAGAGGTGTTTCTTGAATAATGCGCGGATTATCAGTGCCCCAGAACCGAGTATTCTGCTTATTGACATGCCCTGAGAGATGGAAATGCGCTTCGTCACTCATAACCAATTTTGAAGGAAAATCATCTTGCAAAATGTCATAAATAGGGTTCAAATGTGTATCAACTCTGGAGGTCACCATTTAAAAGACATCATCTTTAAATCCTAATGGTACGAAATTTAATGGCACAAATATACATTTAAAAAAACCTAAATCTAGTTTTCTAATTTAGAAAAAATGTTATAGCTGAACCAAATAGGGTCTTTACTTTTGCGCCACCCAGTACTTAGGTACCTATATCTAAGTACTCTTAGAGTATAGACTAAAAGCATAGAAAGAACTTCATTATCTGTCAAGCGTACCACTTTTTTGGACACTTTTTATAAGAAGTGGACACTTTGATGTGAATGAGTCTGACAGATTTGTTTAGAAAAAACCTTATAGACTAAAAACAAAGAGGGTTCATCAAAACGATAGTACTAGATTTGTACTGCTCACACGTATCGCTATGTCAGTGGCGAAGGAAAGAAACAAACATATAGTAATTAGCTACACTTGCGAAATGTCACCGTACCATTTTTTCGACTCGAGTCAACTGTTTTTTCTATACAAATCTGTCAGACTCATTCACATGAATGTGTCCACTTCATATAAAAAGTGTCCAAAAAAGTGGTACGCTTGACAGATAATAACGTTCTCTCTATGCTTTTAGTCTATACTCTAAGGAAAAACAGTTGACTCGAGTCGAAAAAATGGTACGGTGACTTTTCGCAAGCGTAGAGAATTACTTTATGTTTGTTTCTTTCTTTCGCCACTGACGTAGCGATACGTGTGATGTGAGTAGTACAAATATAATATCGTTTTGATGGATGTCTCTGTGCTTTTAGTTTATACTCTATATAAGTACCCTTTTAAAACATAAAATATTTCGTATCATTAGCTAAGTACAAAGGTCGTCTAATGACAAAATAAAAAAAACATCTACTTTCACACTATTAATATTTGTTGGTATATGTATCTGTTTAACTTCTAAAATGCTAAACAACCTGTAAAAATATAAATAGGAAACCTATAAAATGTTTTGATTCTCTTAGAGTAGCGGTACTAATATTACTTTTTGGTCATATCCATTCACATTTTTTCTTTAATCTTTGCCTCCAGATAAACATGTGGCACAGAGTGTTGTCGATTGTTTTTATTCTAATCTGTGACAATATGTGATAACTTACAACCACAGCTTACAACTTACCGTTATGACGGAATCAGTAGCCAACTTAAAAAAAACTAACCGTTAGTAACCAAAAAAAAGCATCAATCGGCCATGTTGCTTAAAACTCCGATTCGTTTCGTTATGAAATCTTAATAATTGTCATCAATTTTTTTAACGATATTTCAATTTTAATATATCCTATTTTAAGCGCCGGTTATTTCTAAGCATATTAGTGAAAACCGCATGAAAATCTATTCAGTATTTTAGGAGTTCAGTCACAACAAACAAACAAACAAACAAACAGACAAAGTGTTTAAAAAGTGGCTTAACGTTAAGCAGCTAATTTTAAGCCAACCTGTGTCATTTATTTCTTGATATCTTGCAATTACAGACTTTTTTATCTCTACAGTTTTATTATATGTATAGATATAGAAGATATAGATAGATATAGATTTTGATATGTAAAATACCCAATACGTGTGTATAGGTATAATTTGAAGTTTCAGAAACCGCAAACTATATATTTTTACTACAAAACAATAGTTAATAACTTGTTGTGTCTGGGTGTTATATTGTATTCTATGTATGTATTTACAAACAAAAAGTATCTAAGTATTGTATCAGTTATAACAAGCTATGCTTAGTTTGGGTTTGTGGTTTGGGGCCAGATGGCGCTGTGTGAAATATCCACACATATTTATTTATTTTAGGTTCATCAGGCAGGGGTCTCAGTGATCACAGTAGATCACAATGCATACCGAGGAGAATGCTGCTGCCCATTCCCTGGATATTCCTTTAGCCGGCTCTTACGGCACCCACGGGAAGAAATGGTGTGGTCGTATTCATAGGCCGGGACTACATGGCAAATAACCGAATTGACGTAAACTAAATAGGAGTTAAGCACTGTAGAGTATAATACAAACTTAATCTAAAAAACCACTAGTCGCTAGGCAGTAGGCAACGTGCCCAAAATATTAACAGCACTGCTACGTTGAATCGATATACGATGCGATAGGATGCAATTTAATTAATTAGCATAAATTGATTGCATATGAAGCACATTATTTATTAATAACCATTAAAGGGTAAAGAGTACAAATGAAAAGTTGACAAACATTTTTCCTTGAAAATTATGAAGACTGCCGCGGGCGCCTAAAGCACGAGTAGTAGAGTATAGGTATCTTTGGCCCAATTAGGTATAGACGCCAAGCCGTTAAAAAGTTATAGGTACTTGTACTTCAAACAAAAGCAACAAAAAACCTTTTCGTGAATTCAGAATTCAAACAGATCCAACGGTTGTATTCATAGACAAAAGTAAA
This sequence comes from Ennomos quercinarius, assembly GCA_910589525.2. Taxonomy (NCBI): domain Eukaryota; kingdom Metazoa; phylum Arthropoda; class Insecta; order Lepidoptera; family Geometridae; genus Ennomos; species Ennomos quercinarius. Next base: position 2,861,221 of record OU342496.1, read on the forward strand.
TATTGATTAGAGTAGAATTCGATTCCCAGAAATGTAAATAAGTAAATACCCCATCAATCTTAGTTCCAAAGCAGGATAAATTCAAAATATATTATGTAGGTATTTAGTATGGATTGTTGAGTTTTATTACTCAGTGGAGCGGTACTTCATGGAGATCTCGTAGGATATTAACAAGGGATCGGGACATAATTCCAAGATGACCCTCCCTTCTCGAGTACCTTTATTACTTCAAAGTTTACAGCAAGGGACTGAAATAGGAGTTATTTAACCGGTATTCAAAAACGGTACAGTAAACGAATCTTAATGTCTTTTTTCATTAAGGGCAGGTCCTTTTGTTCAAGCTATTTCGTATAAATATGACTGGCCTGTTAGCTCAGTTGGTAGTAGCTCTGCTTTCTGAACTATAGGTTGTGGGTTCGATTCCCACCTGGGACAAACATTTGTGTGATGAACGTCGATGTTTGTTCTGTGTCTGGGTGTTACATATTGTATTCTATGTATGTATTTACAAACAAAAAGTATCTAAGTATTGTATCAGTCATCTGGTTCCCATAGTACAAGCTATGCTTAGTTTGGGGCTAGATGGCGCTGTGTGAAATGTCCACACATATTTATTATTTATTATTTTATTATGTCTCTCTAATGTCTTGACCCAGCTCTTTGCTCCCATAGGAGTAAACAGGATGTATATTGTATATCCTCTTGTACCTCAAACCAGGTAAAAGTAATTAATTATTATCATAGAACAAGTAGGAGAGGAATACCAATACACCAAGAAAACAGCGTAGATCAAAAATACGCCACAAAACCGTTTTAAACCTAGATGGCACTGAAAAATGAGCGGGCTACGGTGGGCTAGGTTTAAAACCGTTTTTTTGGCATATTTCTGATCTACGCTCAACTTATAGCCCGCTCATTTTGCCGCACCATCTAGTTTTCTGTCAGTTTTTGGCATATTTCTGATTTACGCAGCTTTGTTGGTGTATTAGCACTCCTCTCTTACTTGTTCCATGTTATTATGTACCTAATAATAAAATAATTCATTAAATCTAAAATAGTTAATTCTTTGTTTCTTTGTCATTTACCTAATACATTTTATTTTATTTTATTTTATTTATTCAATAACCCAATTGTAATTTTAAAAAATTCACGAAGAACTGGCTGATGAAATTGGGTATGCAGTTATTTTGAATACCGAAAAAGACAAGATATTTTTATCGCAATAAACTGTAGACTACGCGAAGCTACGGGCAGCAGCTAGTAAACCATAAATTACATACGCTTACGTAATCAAAAGATAGGTTATTCAGTCCTCATTTTACAGCCGCACCCGACCCACGGAATCCACAATTAATAACATAAAGTTGAGACGTAAAATAAATAGGAGCTAATACGTGGCTTTGTTGTTGATTGGACTTGGTTATTAGACTCTGCCGGATTTTCAATATACCTACATAATATCTCACTATACCTACGCCTGCGATTTTACCCAATATACTATAGATACCCAAGTCTCTACAAACTTCAAAACTGTCCCCGCGCCAATGCTTACACTTATACTTGATATATACCTCTCCAGTTAATATAAAATAGTCCACAAGCGGTTGTTTCATTTTAATAATGAACCAAAGCACCCTGTAATAGTGTTTTAAAACAATAATATGTGAATTACATCACTTTCACAAAGCGCGGTCACACGCAACTGAGAGGAAAAACAAGGCCTTATGCCTTGTTTTAATGGTGCCGTTTTCGAGGTGGCGATCGTGGATCTACCCTACATTTCATCGCAGCGCGTGAACATATTTTTTTTTAAATAAATAGTAGGTACAGCTTAATCACTCGCCCATTAACTAAGTATCTCATTCTTTAAGAACCTTTCAAAAAAAAGGGTAAAACCAAGTTTAATCGCCTTTTTTATTTTGAGAAGTAGGATGACACTTGACACTTGGGTACTTGGATGACAGAATTATTAAAAATCATCAGATCTCTTAGTTTCCGAAGGAATTACTTTTTTTTTTAATTTTGAACAGGACTAGTTAGATCATATAATAGTTGTGAACATAGAAATACAATCCTCTAAGGTTGTGGATGAAATGAAATGAACTTTATTCCTAACTAGCTTTTGCCCGCGGCTTCGCACGCTTGTATTGTGTTATTTCTACGTTTAGGTAGTCTAATAATAACTTAGTTCATGCATTTTCTATATACCAAACAACAAAATCCACTAAATCTTTTCGGAGCTCAGCAAGTATTAGCAGATTAGGTAGCACACGTGTAAAAATGTTGTTTGGGTAGTAGGTAAGTATGGCTTTTCACGTGTCATCAGATCACTTACACATTGATAAAATAGTGGATTAGAAACTGCAAATCATAGGTACAATATTTAATTAAATATGTACCTACTTAGACCTACCTTATACTTAGACGTTAGTTTTTTTAAATATACGATAAGCCTAGGCATCTAACTAATAAAAGTTCTATAATATGGTATACCTAAATACCAGTGATACGGTCGATCTTTTCCTTGTCATTTTCACTTAAAAAGATGTTCTTGTGTTTTCACCATAAAAACCGTTCAAGTCTTCATAAGAGGTTCCAGTAAATTTTGTTTAGGTACTAAGTATACCTACCTAAATAATAGGTAGGTAATCTATTATTTAGGCAGTTTAGAAAAATACAAAACAATCACTGTTTTCGTCAGCTTTTCATATCCGCGCGCTTTTCGTTTCAAAACCAAAGAGTATCTTTGTTGCATTCACCCACAGATTAGAGAAAATAACAATTTACTCTGTGCATTCACCACATATTTTTTTTTTACTTTCTGAAGTTTGGGTCGATACGAATTGAGTATATAACCAGTGTCAATAATAAGTTTATAAAATACATACTTTACAGCTGGAGTATTTATTGCATTTACCTATACGATGCGACCATAATTAATTTTGTTAATACTAATTAGAAATCACAAGTACTAACGTACGCCACTGTATAAAGAGTCGACATTTATATTAAGTCCGCTATTTTTCAGGTTGTTTCATTCCCACTGCACTTTCAACATAGTGGTGGGAGTGAGAAAATAACATGTGCACAAAGCTCCAATCAGATTCGCTTTTGCAAAGAATGTTTCATTTTTAGGGTTCCGTAACAGTTTTAAAATAAAGGAACCCTTATATGTAAAATCACTTTCTTGTCCGTTTGTCTTTCATAGTTTATTGCTCTAACCTGTGGTTTGTCCTAAAGAGAATATAACCGCTCAGTTTGTTTAGTTCATTGAAAAGCCCACAGACCTAAAATATTTTAACTATCAAAACTCATTTACCTACGTGAAAGAAGAAGAAGAAATCAAAACCGAACGGTTTTTTTATATTGACTACTGTTTCTACTAAATACGGCACAATTTTGCCACTAACCATGTGTCACAGACCTACCACTTCTTCGTTAATGGCTTTCTATCGCTTTTAAGCAATAATGAGGCTTTTTATTTAAAAAAAACGCTGGTTCCGTTTTTTTTCTAGATGGCGCTGTAAGTACATAGTTTAAACCTTTCAAACCATAGAGTAGTTTAAACATTAAATTCAGTTGAGTGGACCACGAGTACATTGTCTGTAGTATCTTCTAAGTAGTCTGTGGTGCATTCTTCTTAAGTAAATTGAAGTACAGCAGAATTGCGAGATAGATAAACGTTAATATTATGATCTAAAATTAAGCCGAGCTATCGCGCAACGAAAATAGAATAAACGAAACAGTTTAGAGTTGTCAGTCAGTATCGTGACACATTTCCTATAACCTGTGGTCTATGCTGGAAACAGTGACAGTGACAGATTTTGGTAAAACCACAACTGGCGCCATCTATTGGGTCATACATAAAACACCATTTCTTTTTTTTAAATAAAACTCCTCATTCTGCCAATGTCAAGTGAGTAAAAATTTGTACGGTTATGCCATGTCAAAGTCCTATTTTGTCAGTCAAAATGCCATCAGTAAAATGGTGGATATTTTAATGAAGCTCTTACTTTTATTTTACTCTAAAAAGCCGTTGAAGAGAAAACGGAAATGGATGGTTATAAAAACGTGGAACCATTTAGCAACACTCGTGCACGTTTACGAACACTTAAGGAATAATAATCCACCCTTATTAAACATTGAAATTCAAAAATACACAGGTTTTGGTAAAAAAATCAAAATTCACAACCACCATCGTCAGATTTTCTTTAAAGAGCTCCAACCGAACATTACACGGCCATGTTGCTAATTCGAGGATCTTACCCTAATGTATAATTATACTTACCTACATCTAAGTATCCTTTTAAAACATTTTTCATAAAATATTTCGTATCATTGGCAAATACAAATGTCGTCTAAAGCCAAAAAAAAAAACATCTTCTTTCACACTATTTAATATTTGTTGGTTTGTTGGTGTTGGTATCTATTTAACTTCTAAAATGCTAAACAACCGGTAAAAATATAAATAGAAAAACCTATAAATTGTTTTGATTCTCTTAGAGTAGCGGTTGGTACTAATATTACTCTTTGGTCATTGTGGCACAGAGTGTAGTCGATTGTTTTTTTTCTAATCTGTGACAATATGTGGTAACTTACAACTTACCGTTAGTAGCAAAAAAAAACATGAGTCGGCCATGTTGTTTAAAACTGCGATTCATTTCGTAATGAAATCTCAATAATTGTCATCAAATTTTTTTAACGATATATCAATTTTAATATATCCTATGTTAAGCGCCGGTTATTTCTAAGCATATCAGTGAAAACCGCATGAAAATCCATTCAGTATTTTAGGAGTTCAGTCATAACAAACAAACAAACAAACAAACAAACAAACAAACAAACAAACAAACAAGCAAACAAACAGACAAAGTATTTAAAAAGTGGCTTAACGTGATCAGCGGCTAATTTTAAGCCAACCTGTGTCATTTTTTTCTTGATATCTTGCAATTACAGACTTTTTTATCTCTACAGTTTTATTATATGTATAGATATAAAACACACAATATCGCATAAGTAATATTAATACAAGGACAATAGAAACTATCAATTTTTTCAAAAACTTTTTGTCTTAAGGCTGCTATATACGTGGATCCACTATCTTGGTCACGCATTGCTACATTTTGAAGATATTATTTAAATGAATTTACTTGAAAAATCTGGGTAATCTATGTTCTCATGAATAACTTTACAAATATGCAACAAAGGTATCACATTAATTCAAACAAGATTTCATAAATACAACAGTATCAAAGCTTTTTTCCTTTCTACTATTTTATGTTATCTGTTATGGGTGGCCGTGACGCTTAACACCAGGCGAACGACTAGCTCGTCACGTCATTCCTTTACATAAAAAAAAAACTTGTTTGGATTAATATGATATTTTTGTCGAGCATTTGTAATGTTATAAAAAAACAAAAAGAATATAGAAAAAAATAAAAAAAAATGAATGAATAAAATGAATATAGAAATAAAAAAAGAAAAAAAAAATAAACGAATAAAGAAAATATAGAAATAAAGAAAGAAATAAAAAAATAAAGAAAGAAAGAAAAAAAAAGAAAGAAATAAGATAAAAAGAAAGAAAATAGAAAAAAAATAAAGAAAAAAAAATATAAAGAAACAATAAAAGAAAAAAATATAAAAATAAAAAAAATAAAAAGAAAAAATAAGAGAATATAGCGAATGTGTGTGTGTGTGTGTGTGTGTGCGTATGTGAGAATATAGTTTAGCCAGATTTTTCGTAAGTAAATTGAGTTAATTAATATCTTTAAATATGTCGCAATGCGTGAACGAGATAGTGGATCTGCGTATATTACACTCGCGCGGCAAATTCAAATATTTTGCTACGTTCTTTTGCCAATAATAGCTTAATTACTTAACATGATTACATGAAAACTAATTTTGCGGAAATAAATAGAATGTATCCACAAATTACGATTAAAAGTATCTCCTAGATATCATTGGTTTAGCGACAAATGGCAATAAACAATTTTCTTCTTAGTTTTTCAGTCTATTGCCATTTGTCGCTAAACCATAGTATAACTAGGTGGTATAGCTATAAGTAGGTGATACTTTTAATTGTAATTTATTGATACACTATATTTATTTCCGCAAAATTAGTTTTTATGTAATCACGTTGAGTAATTAAGCTATTATTGGCAAAAGAACGCAAGAAAATCTTAATTTGCCGCGCGAGTGTAACGTTCCACCTTAAGTCCATCATTGCCCTACATGCGGCGTTGCGAAGAGCAAATCGATGGGCATGTGATTAGAGGAAGCAAAAGATGTTGAGATTAGGCACAGCCTAGACGATAAGCATTTTAATACGGATAGTTAGTGAATCCTAAGGCTGTGCTTAGAATTTTCATATTTATCGGACTACGAACATGTATATTCAATACGATTTTATCAATCTGCAATCATCATCATCAGCCTGAAGACGTCCACTGCTGAACATAGGCCTCCCCCAAAGAGCGCCACCTTGAGGCAAGCCTCATGCATCCATCGGCTCCCCGCAGTTCTGACCAGGTCGTCAATCTGTGGCAATCATTATTGGTTCTTTTAAATGATAATCCACGTTTAATAATGAACCATATTTCCTAATTGGTATCCTGCTATTTTTTTGGTATCCTGCTATTTTTTTGGTATCCTTCTATTTTTTTGCAAAAATTAATAATACTCCATTTTAAAATGCAGGAATCGAAGGAGTCATCAAACATACAGTGACGTCACTCTTGCTCCTTCATTGTACCTCATTACTAAGCAATTCATTTCATTATTTTTTGCAAGAAAAGGACCTTCGATGCCCCCCTCCAGAAACTTTAAAAGCTTATTACTCCCTGATTCATTTACCGATTTTACTTATTTTTCAATTGTTGCATTCATTTTTAACCTACATTATGAAAATAATATTTGTTTTTAATTTTGAAAAGCAGGTAACTAGCCTATGATCTCACAAAAACCAATATTATGTCCACAGCAGTAGGTATCTACTCATATATAGCGAAGCTTGACTAGCCGTTCTTAACCGATCGGCAAAATTAAGCAAATGTTTGCTTCTGTCACTATGAATGGGTGATTGCTACAAAAAGTGGTATTTAAGACATTTCTTGTCTTTCATGCGACTTAGTTGTGACGGTTGAGACCACTTACCGAGAAAGGAGGAAGGATATCGACAAAAAAACATCACTATAGGTTAAATTTTCTCAGAAAAAGCTATTCCTGGTTGTTGTTGTTTTTTAGCTCCAAATAGAAAAAATAATTTATATAGTAGGTAAACGCGCAAACAATTACAGTTGATTTCGTGATCACATATTCCATTTTTTTACTTCAGTTTATAATTTTGATTGCGCCGTCTATATATTTATCAATGCGGCGTTAAAGCACCCACAAAACAATTTTTTCCAATATTAACCATTCCAATGACCTTCGCCAACCCTTCATCTTCCGCAACAAGATTTTCTTCCCCCGAACAAATGATAAATTCCGCAAAAGTGACGTTTCCGTATACAAGTTCGCGAAGTTCACATATAACTTAAAAAGTCCTTATGTTGGGGAACTGGTAAGTTCCCAAATATTCCGGGAAAAGTTGGGACATTATTTTTCTTTTAACACATTCCGATATGCGAATATCACAGAGCAGGAAATAATACGTTTTTTTAGTGCTCTGTAGCGAATTTTTTTAGATGATGTAAATAGGTTACCATTTTCGGTACTGATCGTGTTTTTAATACTGATGTAATTTGTTCTCGTAATTACAGATTTTCCTGGAAATTAATTCGTTTAATTGGTTGGTATTACGAGATCCCGCTCTATTTTTAGACTGTACCCCAGATTAATTTAGATTCTATTAGAAAATATGATATTTTATACATAATGTAGGCGCCTACATTTATAATGAATTTCCTAAAGATCCATGGCCCATTATTCTTGAATTATAAACGTTCTTAAATTCCTTGTCTCCAGAATAAATGAAATTTAAATGAAAAATATAAAATGTTAAAATAAATATGATACCGGGTATTGCCATTTTATATGTTTCTAGCAACATATAAAATGGCAATAGAGTACCAGAGCCAAATAACATTGAGGAGGTTAGAGTTATTAATAAAATTTACTGCTAATAATAATTATTATTAAAGAATTTAGAAAATGCGTGATATCTAATGGAAGGATGCCTCCATCGTACCTATTTTAGGTAGGTATGATGCATAATTAGACCCAAAAATGGGTCAGGATTTCAACCTAAAGCGAGAATTTATGAAAATATTCAAAGAAGTGCAAGCTCAGAGGATTATACTAAAGAAAATTCAGGAGATACAAGTTTTGTAAGAACTGTACTTTAATGAACTTAGCATCTTAGCTTAATGAAAGTAAAACATCTCGGATTCAGAACAAGACCAAAAGCACTGAGTGTTCGCTCTACTCAGATGTTAGTTTTGTATTTACAATTTAAACTTTTCTTACGACTTATAATAAATATTAGTCACTGTGCTCGCATTCAAATTAGCTGAATTCATCCCGTTTTTGTGGCCGTGTGGTCCCAACTTGCGAATAGAACTAGGTCTTCCCGTGGGTGCCGTAAGCGCCGGCTAAGGATAGATCTAGAATGGGCAGCAGCATTTTCCTCAGTACATGTAAATCTTCTGCGATCGCCAAGCCGCCTACCAAGTGTGCACAATGATTATGGTAAATGCTCCCTATGATAAGCGTCCAAAGTATCGCGGGGGGCCTATCTTCAACAGTGGACTGCTTCCGGATGATGTGACGATCCCACTTTTTATAAAACAAACCTTCGTTTATGTAGGTAATTATATGAAACAGTGTAGGGGTAAATAATACAAGGCTCCATCTTTCCAACCTTTTATTAAACTTAAGTAGCAAAAACGGTTTCAATCCAAACCAAATGCTTTCAGCCTTGAAGAAAGTACCAAAAAAAGAACGAAAACCTAAACCTATAGAAAATAACACAAGGATTAACATTGGCTGCCGGTACGTACCCTACATCTGGAGTTCAAACAACCACTGCAAACATAATGTGTTTCTCTAGTGATGTAGCTAATCATATTTAGCCGGAACGTGTCCTATACGAACTCTTTGTCGCATTAAAATCACGTCATTCGTTTACAGAAAAAAAACAATAGATACCTAAATAATATTTGTGAACAGTTTACACAGCGCCATCTAGTCCCAAATTAAGCAAAGCTTGTACAAATTATATAGACGCCACGTCGACCATCATCATTAGCCTGAAGGCGTCTACTGTTGAACATAAGCCCACCCATAGAGCACTACTATGAGCGGCTGCTTGTCGCTTGCATCCAACGGCTCCTTGCTATTGTCGATCCAACTATATGGGGGCCAGCTTATACACTGTGTCTTCTAGATTGTGATCGCTACTCGAGAACCTTTCTTTCCGACATTGTCAGTTCTACGAGCGATGTGATCTGCCCATTGCCATTTCAGTTTTTAGAATTATCTAAAAGCTATAGGTATAGGGGACTTTAATTGATGTAACCTATTATACCTCCTATTTATCTAATCTGATTTATCACATCATAAAACCGCAACAGACAATTGCATTATTTATATATATTCCTATGATATGGAAACACGTAAAACTTTTTAATAAATGTATAGAACCCAGTTTTTACTTAATTATCATTCAGAGAAGTCAAACTAGACACCACCCTGTCTATATATAAACTGTAAATAAAAATGTAAGTAATGACAATACTACGATAGTTTGCAACGTATTAAATTAGGACGAATAAAATGCCGAACACCTACATCCCTTCCCACACCTAAATTCTAACACCCAATGGATATATTGTACCTTCATTTGGAGGCCCAATCCTCGGAAATCCAATCAGCCCAACTATTTTCCGTAATATCCTTATGTTCAGCGTAAAAGTCCGGTCCTAAACAAACGTTGGTACGTTACTTAGCAAAATGTGCCTTCATTAAAATTCGTTGTAGTGTCTTGGATATTCATATTTGAAGAGGATGATATGACGACGCATATCTGGGCGTCTAGCTTCACTGAATGAAGTTTTGTGTTCCGTCGTGTCTCATTCGAAAATAAACTCTAGTACAAGGGGTTTTGAGTTAGATTAAGTTTTGACGGTTTTATTTCGCTTGCGGCTGATTAGCGTTCTCGAAAATAAACTCTAGCACCTTAGTATAAGATACAAATAAAAATAAAATACAGTATCCGTGTGCCATCGCCGTCGTTTCCAAGCAAAGGGTGATATGAGATTTGGTATGTGCTTAAAATAATACTGGACTAGTACGGTGAGCAACTAAAGAATGCCGAACATTTTTATTCATATAAACCAAGGAAGTTCCATAGTATATATAGAATATAGGGGTGCAGTGACTGTGACATTACCTGTAATCTAAAATGTAATTTGTATGTGTGTATCCTAGCAAATAAACGATTGATTATGATTATGATTATAACCATATATTTATAAATCATGATGAAATAGAAATATTTTGATTCTTGATAATTAAAAAATTGGGATATAAATAAATATGTGGATCTACTTATAACACAATCTCTCTCTCTCTCCTATAGCGGTATTCTCCAATGCGTCAGCAAATACCTACAGTGGTGAACTGTGGCTAACCAAAGTAGGTACCTACAGTAAAAGAAAAACGTCGCAATATCATCAACATCATCAACAGCCTGAAGACGTCCACTGCTGAACATAAGCCTCTCCCGTCAAAGCGCCACATTGAGCAAATGCTCGCCTTCTGCATCCATCGGCTCCCCACGGTTTTCACCAGATCGTCGGTCCACCTAGTGGGGGCCGGCCTACGCTGCGTCTTCCGATTCGTGGTCGCCACTCGAGAATCTTTCTTCCCCATCGGTTGTCAGTTCTACGAGCGATGTGGTCTGCCCATTGCCATTTCAACTTGCTAATTCTAAAAGCTATATCGGTCACTTTAGTTCTCCTGCGGATCTCTTCACTCCAGATCTTATCTCGCAGGGAAACACCGAGCATATAGCTCTCTCTATAGCTCACCGCGCAACTTTGAGCTTACTAATGAGGCCAACAGTAAGACACCATGTCTCAATTCCATCACTAGCAACACACATTTATTGAAAACCTTCGTTTTCAGACTCTGCGATATTTGACGCTGCCCAACCGAGTTGGATTCTTCGTGGGACCTCTTTGCCGAAGTTGGACCTTCCTAACTCGACAATATATCTTAGGTAGACATAATATTTGTCTACAATTTTGAGAGTATCGTTCCCAACAATTACCAGTCATAATAAAAGTTAGCAGACAAACCTCTAGGTTGTAGTTCCATTGGATTAATAATGCTATTTTTGCACGCACAGTATTAAGGAGTAAAGCTGAGAGTGACCTTCATGTAGTATTGGAAAGGCTCTCGCAACAATAAAGAAGTGGGTTGATAAGCAAACAACATAATAGACTATTTTTAACATCGTATAAATCTTAGAATGGAAATCGACTTGATTGCGTAAACAGGAAAATGGCTATAAGTATTCAGGGAATATTTGGTTCATAACCAAAAACGTTCGTAACACGATGTATTTTGCATACCTGTGTGTAACTGTGACAGTACATTGGTGGTAATGTTACACAAGATAAATGGTCTATTTTGGATGGAGAGTAGTCTTCAAAGCTATTTGGGAACTATGTAACAAAGAATACTAAGGTAACTCCATAGTAACATTACAATGTTAATTTATTCACAAAAAGCCTTTTTGTGCAAGAGTATCTTCGTTCGTCGCGTCATCGAGGTTGAGCCTGCTACCCTAGCACTTTGTAATTATCACCATCATCAGAAACAGCCTGAAGACGTCCACTACTAAATATAAGCCTCCCCCATTGAGCGCCACTTTGATGGCTACTTGCCTCCTGCATTCATCGGCTCCCCGCAGTTTTTATCATATCGTTGGTCTACCTAGTGAGGGGCTGGCCTACGCTGCGCCTTCCGGTTCGTGGTCGCCACTCGAGAACCTTTCTTTCCCATCGGTTGTTAGTTCTACGAGCGATGTGGCCTGCCCATTGCTACTCACTTTAGAATTTTCATCATAATTTAAAAGTTTACTGATAGAATTTATCTAAAAAACGTAAGTGCAAAAATATATTTGGAAATACGATGGCTCACAACAATACCTAACCAAGAAAAATCAAAATGCGCTGGCGATTGAATGCAAATAATTCAAAGCAAATTTTTAAAGAAATTCGCAAAATGTCAAAGCGCCGAATAAAAGTGGACTGAGTGGATTCAATCTCATTTTACCGCAAATATTCTAAAGCTATAGACTGTTCGACTAAAAGCTATATTGGAGGCCTACCATGGTATCTTTTTTAGTGTTTTGTATTACTACATGCAAGACCCGTGATTCTTGGTAATATTATAGGACCTCCACATCTGTTCCTGCGGTTGCCGTATATAAGAATCGTCAATTTTTTTTAACCGGCTTTTGCTTGTGAGCTCTACCGACCTTTACAGCGTCACCCGGCGGGCACAGCGTCACCAGGCGGGTAGGCAACGTCACCGGGCGGAAAGAGTCGGCAACGGGAATATCCATGGAAATATGCAGCAGCATTTTGCCACTACACTATTACACATTAAAGCATTATACATTAAAATCTTCTGGAAACACCAAGCCGCGTGCCAAGTGTGGTGATACAGATTACTGAATTTGTTAGTGGTGATTATGGCAAACCTCTCCTTAGGATAAGCGTCCATGAGTTATGGCGGGAACGCGAAAAAGTTCAAGTCGTTGCATTGTATTATTTTTCAAAACTTGTGTTTCTTTTTTCAGTGTTAATGATTTAAATTGGTGGTGTTTTACGCATTAAGACTGCATCGAGTAAAATCTAAATTACGAGCATGAGTGTGGGCAAGTGATATAATGTGGTAAAACGTGGTTTTTCATGTTGCTTCCAAAAGTCCATAGAAGCTTCTAATAAAGTTGCCACCAATTTACTAGGGCATGACTTTGACTGGATTATGCCTAGACTTTTTAATATTGCGACTGAAGGACTTTGTATCCAGGTCAAGAAATAAATTTAAAAAAAAGAGTCCAAAGTGGCGATTTATGGGGGAGGCCTATGTTCACCAGTGGACGTCTTCCTATAATATAATAAATTGTTAAATATGCGAGAGATTTTTAGACATTTTAAAAATCACATCACACTAATATTATAAAGGCGAAAGTTTGTGCGTATGTGTGTATGTGCGTATGTTTGTTACTCTTTCACGCTGTAACAGCTGGACGGGTTTGGATGAAATTTGGTATAGAGGTAGCTTATACCCTGGATTAAAACATAGGCTACTTTTATCCCAAAAACGGGAACGGTTTGAGTTTTGGCGGGAACGTGAAAAAGTTCACGTCGTTGCATTGTATTATTTCACAAAACTTATGCTTTTTCTAGTGTTATTGTTTAAAATTAGTGGCATTTTACGCATTAAGTGCTGATATACGAGTATAAGTGTTGGCAAGTGATATAATGTAGTGAAACGTGGTTTTTCGTGTTGCTTCCAAAATTCCATAGAAGCCTCTAGTAAAGTTGCCACTACTTTACTAGGGCATGACTTAGACTGGATTATGACTACCTGACTTAGACTGGACTATGACTACCCTGACTGACTGTGACTAAGACTTGACTTTACATGAAATATTTCATAATACGATGAAAAACTACAATACTTGACACTGGCTAAATACACTATGTGTGGAGACAAAATATAAAAAAAAAAAAAAACGGGAACGGTTCCTGTAGGAACGCGGGTGGAACCGCAGGGTGCTGCTAGTTGATCATAAAATAAACTAGTCTACTGGTTTATTACGTTAGTAGGGCCCTTGCACTTTCCAAAAAATATTTTTATCGATATTTAGTTTGCCCTCAAAGTCAACGGAGAAGGCTTCAAGTGCCCATTGTACAAGTTTTGAATGATCAACTCAACCTTACCGTTGAGTTCTGAGGTGAAATCGCGAAAAAAAATTGATAAGGCAAACATTGTAAACTTTCGTAGCAATGGCTACGATCGTCCGCTACGAATGGTTACGTCGTAGCGTTATGTAACGTGCCATTGATCTAATATAAGTCTGTATTTTAGACATGTACAAATATAGCTGATTTTACCTTTTTGCGAATTATCAAAATTTGCAAAACAACATTTTATTGTCTTATAATAATACCAGACATTGGCGACTGGCCTGTTAGCTCAGTTGGTAGTAGCTCTGCCGGCTGTGGGTTCGATTCCCACTTAGGACAAACGTTTGTGTGATGAACATTAATGTTTGATCTGTGTCTGGGTGTTATATGTATCCTATGTATGTATTTACAAACAAAAAGTATCTAAGTATTCTATCCGTTATCTGCGGGGTGATCATGTAACTTTGATAGCAATGCAACAAAAGAAAATTCAATCCAAATTTGAAAATTTCCATAGTAACTCTGTACATAAGCTGCGTACTGCAACTGTCAAATCCATACATTTTTGTGTTTCTATCGGTTGCCAACAAGTTACATGATCGCCTAGCTGGTTCCCATAGTACAAGCTATGCTTAGTTTGGGGCTAGATGACGCTGTGTGAAATGTCCACACATATTAAATAAATAAAAAAAAGACATTACCCTAGATAGAATAAGGCACAAATTTAAAAAAATGCTTATTTTGAGGTATTTTATTGATAGGTATCACGACGACATTATTTTCTATAGTGTTGTGTAGTTTATACAAGTGCGAAATAACAGTCGCGTACCTATACTAATTATATTAGCGTCGTACAAAATCCTTGTACAATTTTCATGGCGGGCGATGTTGTGCAGTATGCACCTATGTTTTGAAGTTTTCATAGCAAAATGGTGCAACCAAGTTTTATAAAATTTTCCCCACAAAGTACATCCAAACTAAGACCAATAAAGGATAGGTACTTTTAGGCTGGAAAAATAGAAGTTTTCTTAGAAAAATGTATATAGTAGGTAACTATCGGGACACCTCTAGTAATAACTACTATGAAACGGCTAGCACTCACGTAATTTACCCGTTTGCTAATTGTAGTTATATTACACACGTTAATTTCTATTTCTCTAGTAGTATTTAAGATACACAATAAAATTGGATAAGAAACACTCATTCATACACGGGAACTCTTTTTTTTTAATGAAATGAGTTGCAACTAGGGAAGAGACGTGAGCAGTGTAGTGTCACACAAAACTTTATTAATTTAGAGTTCCGAGTGATACTGCAATCTATTATGGGCAGCCGTGACTACCTATTGTATCCACGCGATTGAATCTTTTTGTATGGATTTGACAGTTTCAATACATATACGAATATTGCTTAATTTTGGAATTAAATCTAAACTACCAATAAAACTATAAAATTAACAATATAATACAAAAAAACTAATATCTAACAAACCATTACCAGTAGGCAAGGTGCCAAAAATGCTACCAGCATTGCCACGTTGAATGGCAATGCTCAACCTTTGGCCCAAGTAGAGGCCAGCATTTTGAATGAAATTACGACTTCTGCATTTTTATCAAAGTTACGTGATCCCTCATTAGTGTAGCGGTTATTATGCTCTTTGTCCCTGGCAAGTTGTCGACGCCGCGATTATTTCCTTGCCAGACATCCTTTTTGGCAGTTAATTTTCTTATGTAGCCATCACCTACAGAGGTCAGCTATCTTTAAACAATCCTGATTTTGAATGCTGCTGCTTGGAACAGGGATCTCATGCTAATTTTGAACCATAATGCGGTGATTTTTGAGCCACGAGGACACGTCTTCTTCCAGCTAGGCGATCATGTAACTTGATTGCAACCAATAGAAACATATAAATGTATGGATTTGACAGTTTCAATGCGCAGTATATGTACATAGTTACTGTGGAAATTTTCAAATTCAGAATGATATTTCTATTGTCGCATTGCAATCAAAGTTCCGTGGTCACCCCTGGTTTTCTGCTTCCTTGGATTTTACCTTGCATTATAAGCTGGAGCAGGTGCTGTTTGTCATTCGGCATTGTAACACCCGGTTTCTCGTATGTTTTTTAAATTTAAACTCATATCATCTTAAAAATACTGAACGCTCATTGGTTGAAGACAGCCGATGATCAACAGGCAACCAATGAGCGTTCCGTGTTACGTAAAAATATTATAAAAACTGCCACATCGGCTATATTCCTATTTGTGAAACCTTCACAGTGGCAAGGCTCTAACGAACTCATTCATGCCCGGCGCCCGTATCATACCGGTCATAGATATGCCGTAATTGAATAAAAGTTCGCAATTAAAGTTGCACGAAAGTTGCCTTTGAGATCCTCAGCCCGTTTAAATGCTTTAATTAGGTTTCTGGGTTATTCATAATTTGCTGTTCCTTTTGGCATCGTTGGAGAATGACCCAAATTCAAACTTAAATAAATGTTGATTGCATTCCACAATGTTACAAAAGATGACGGTATAAGGGTTAAGGTGGAACGTTTCACTAGCGCGGCATATTCAACTTTTCTTGCGTTCTTTTGCCAATAATAGCTTAACTCAACGTGATTACATGAAAACTAATTTTCAATAAATTACAATTAATATTATCACCTACATATCATTGGTTTAGCGATAAATGGCAATAGACTGAAAAACTAAGATGGAATTTGTGTATTGCCATTTGTCGCTAAACCAATGATATCTAGGAGATACTTTTAATCGTACTTTGTTGATACATTCTATTTCTTTACGTTAAATCAGTTTTAATGTAATCACGTTTAGTAATTAAACTATTATTGACAAAAAAACGCAAGAAAATTTAAATAAATTGCCGCGCTAGTGAAACGTCCCACCTTAAGACCATTGTGGACCTTGTTGGGCACAACAATATTACGTTAGAGGAAAGGAGGACATTAATAAATACTTAACTAATTCCAAAGATTATTTACAATAAGTAGTCATTATCAAAATATTCGGCATTATTATAATTATTTGTCGTTAATTCATTACATACAAGATGACTAATGATTTGATTTGATTTGATTTAACTTTTTTTTTTTTTTTTTATGTGATTGAATGACATGACGAGCTAGTCGTTCACCTGATGTTAAGTGACACGGCCGCCCATAACAGTTGCAGTGTCACCCGGAACTTTAAAACAATAGTTTCGCGCGACACTGCACTGCGCACGTCATCCTGAGACATCACCCAGTCTAATAATCAGATTACTAGACTAAGTGATCAGATCATAAAGTCTCATTTGCCCAGTAATTTCACTAGCTACAATGCCCTTCAAACCGGAACACAGTAGTGCTTGCACACTACTGCTTGGCGGCAGAATAACTGGCAAAGCGGTGGTACCTACCTAGACGAACTTTGCAGAAAAGTCCTACCACCTAGTAAACCTAGTACTGTACTGTCTTCTTCTTTACAGGTGTAATCAAAGCTTCGGGTCGGAGTTTTCTATTCTGCATTGCGCTGGATTGCACGCGCCAGTAACCTGTGGGAAAAAGAACTTATTCTTTTCAAACTCACATATTGTAAATAGACTTGCTATTGTAATATTTTACTTAAGCACTTTGTAATTTTATATGCTAAGTGCAACAACTTAACTTAAGTAGGTACCTACCTATTTTTAGTAGTCTTTTACGAATAGAATACTTTACCAGCGTCTTTGTTTCCCGATAAGTACAATCTGGAGCTCTTCAAGTCGCGAGTGAATAGGTATCTTCTAGGAGCATGTACCATCGTAGATCGCATCGTACTTCCCATCAGGTGAGATTGCGGTCAAATGCGGGCCTACATAGTTGTAAAAAAACTCATTTTGATTTGTAAAAGTGCTAAAAATAGCCTATCTGCTATATAGAATTTGCTTGTGATTGGTTGTTTAAGTGTCTGCTCTCAAGTTAAGGTGGAACGTTTCACTAGCGCGCAAATTCAAATTTTCTTGCGTTCTTTTGCCAATAATTGCTTAATTACTCAACGTAATTACATGAAACCTAATTTTGCGCAAATAAATAGAATGGATCAATAAATGACAATTAAAAGTATCATCTACATATAATTGGTTTAGCGACAAATGGCAATAGACTGCAAAACTAAGACGAAATTTGTATATTGCCGTTTGTCGCTAAACCAATGATATCTAGGAGATATTTTTAATCGTAATTTGTTGATACGTTCTATTTCTTTACGTTAAATCTGTTTTAATGTTATCTCGTTTAGTAATTAAGCTATTTAGTAAGAACGCAAGAAAATTTGAATTTGCCGCGCTAGTGAAACGTTCCACCTTAAAGCGTCTTTGAAAAAATCTAAACAGAATAATAAGATAGTTTCCATTCCTGTACTTAAGTGTCCTATAAAATCATGGCGACTACACAAACTATGTTCGCAACTCCAGACATCAGTCGGTCTGTTTGAAAACAACATTGTCTGAACTGCAACACTTTAATGCAGTGCAGGTGCGGACAAAGCACTGGAAAGTTTTACTTCTTCTGCATGGACAGTCTTTGGCTCCTTTTGTTGGTTTATGTATACTGGTAGGTATGATATAAACTTGTTTTGTTTATGCGAAGTTAATTTGACTTAATCTGTCTTGCATTGTTTTTGATGCATTCTTGTTTTGATCTTTTGAGTTTTGAAAGCTTTATCTTTATAGGTGTATATACTGGGTGTAATTGAACTCAATAGCATCCTTTGCAACTAGGTACCTACTCCTGACACAGGTCACGTGTGGAACAAAATTATTGAAATTTAACGCATCGATGTGGTATGGATAATAACTCCAACAAATGGGATAACTTACATAATCAACTGCTACAGTGCAAAATTAAATTAAAATAATTAAATGCTGTTTTTAATTTTTACATACAAGGTACAAAAACTTTGTAACGTATAAAAATCATTCGTGCCAACTACGTTAGGGGCGCCGCGGCAATCTTCACAATTTACAATAAAAATATTTTCATTTTGCACTCTTTACTCTATCATGCACTCAATTTATGCTAATGAATTAAATTGCATCTTGTATAGAAGCAAGAAAGGGCTGGATTGCTTGCACCATACGAGTAGGTAAAAAGGGTAGATATTTCTTTAGAAGTTTTTTTTTTATGTTTGTTACCTCAGACCTCTTATGTATAGAAATGAAGAAGGTTTAGAATTTTTTTGTTATATAAAAGCATATACTCTGTTAAACGCATTCGGTCAAGGACGAAGTTCAACCACCCAGCTGCGCTAGGGCCATTGTAGCATGCAATAGGCTGGAATGACTGGCTTGATTTAATTCAAACCAGTATCGAACGAACGTCATATACATTTTAAACATAGTCATGTCATAGGTACTTAATAGTCAAAAGCAATACATTTCTCCATTATTAAAATTAAGATTGTTCAATTCATTCCTGTTCTTTAATTGTAATTGTAGGTACCTATAATATTTATTTAAACCTATATAAATTTACAATCAAAAAATTCCTCCAGTGTATAAAAACAATTGTCAGTCAATAGTTTAAATAAAAGTTTCTTAAAATGTTCACTTTGTACAGTTTTCATACAATTAGGCAAATGGTTATACAACGTTGCTGGGACATGCAAAGCGCTGTTAAGAAACTGTGTTGTTTTTGGTCGTCCCTTCTTTACATCACAAATAGCGGCTAGACAATGTTCTTTCTTATTATTAATGCTACGTACTGGCCTATTATTGCTACAAATTGATGACTCGATTCTATAATATTGCGGATTCTGCTTAATAAATACAGAGGATTCATAGATATATAGCGAGCATAAAGTCATTAACTTATGTTTTTTGAAATATGGGCGGCAACTGTCATCTATTTTTATACCTGTTATAGCCGTCTGTTATACCTGTTATCCGGTGTGTCTGGTCGTCGGTCCGTAGTAGGTAAGGTACTACTGCAGTACCTACTACGTATCCAAAGTGGCGTTTATGGGTCAGGCCTATGATCAGCAGCAGTAGTCCCTGATGATGATGTGATGTGAATAATAGAAGTTTTTACCATTCATCCATCTTAGCCAAAAGGTCGAGTAGCGATAAATAATAATAGAGACGTTAAGAAAAGTGTTAATGGACACATTCTTAGGTTTACTCTACTGTAGCAGATTAAGTCAAACTTAAATTACTTATTAGCCGTAGTAATGGCTAGATTGTAATCTTAATGAAGCACTAGTTAAAGTACTTCATTACACAAGAAAAAAAAAAACATAAAATATATACTCTGTCTAAAAATCATATCACGGCGTTACACTTTCCTATGACAAACATAAAAACTAAAGTAATTAACGTAGTTTCCGTGCACACTTCTCCATTACGTTATACGTTAGCACGTGGATATGATATGACCGTAACTGGGCGGGTGGGCGCTCCCTGAATCACGACAGCTTGCAATTATTTAGTTAATTAGAGTGTATCACGATAATATTATGATGCTATAAAAATGTACCTACAAGTTAACTGGTGGAACGTCGGTGCTCTGCATCATCATCATCTTCTTTGCCTTTTCCCATTTGTTATTGGGGTCGGCTCCCAATCTCACCTGTAGGGGCGAGTCACCAAATTACACGAGTGACTGCCATCTGACCTCACAACCTATAAGGAACTAGTAACAGGGATGGTTAGACCAGCCGTCAGATTCTGTCAGGCGTCTGACTGCCCGTAACGATTGCCATAGATGTTCTTATGTCAACCGGGACCGACGGTTTAACGTGCTCTCTGAGGCACGGAGCGGTGGCATCGAAAACTGCAGATAACTTACTAGAGATTTACTAGATTAAGTCATTGGTGCAGGGCCGTCGAACCCGATGGCGTAAGATTAGGAAGCGCACATGCTACCGGTCGGCCACCATCGCTCCTCCCTCGTCGGCGCTCCTCTGCATAACAATCGATTTAAGAATTAATAAAAACTGCTCACCAAATTGATTTTTTGAATTGAATACCTACACGTAATGGTCGATGGTGTAGGATTCTTGCCTAAGTATATATTCAGATTCACGCTCTTGAAGAACTTCTTGGTTAAAATTATTTTACTAACTGACCTGGCAATGTGTCTTAGAGACAGACGTGGCAATGTATCCTGCCTACAGACCTGGCAATGTATCCCGGCAGGCAGACAGTCTCTGACGTGGCAATGTATTCTCAGTAAGCCTTGTTTATCTTGCTATTCGCACTCATTAGTGCTAATTTAGCGCTCGCAGTAAATTTGCCGCGGAAGGCAATAATTGGATCCACTGTAATTAGTGGCTGTAATAACTTTTAACTGGATTAGGTGTTGCCCTGTTACTTACCCGCTGCGTTTTTGTGAAGTTAATAAATCTTACTTAGCTAATAAACTGCGACCATTCTCGCCAGCTTAAGGCAATACATAGTTTTATCGGAAAATGCAGGATTTTCAAAAGTAAACAGCATACCAAACAAAAGAAATCAAAGACTGGCTGGCTGGCTGGCTGGTGGTGAGTGGCTTATAGTGGTAACCACTGACGCACCTAGTGGTGCAAGAGCCCACTGCACAAATACCTACGTCATCGGGTACCCCAATAGGCTATCTTTAAATAAATAATTTTGAATAAAATAAAATAAAATGTCTTTATTTCCGGCAAAAAACCCATATTGTGCTAAAATACAAAATAAAATGCTAAAAACAAAATACTAAAAATATAAAACTATTAAAAAATTAAAAATTAAAATTGATATAAAAAACATATCAATCAGTCCAATCGATTGTTAAGTTATTTTCGGTTCGCACTCCGGTGCATCGTCAACCAGTGCTTGATAATCGGGCTGTGGAGGTATTCCCCCAGCCCTTTAAGTATGCTGTTCGTTGAATTTCTCAGCCCATCCCAAAAGGTGGCAACTCTGGATCTAGTGATCTGGATCAGAACTGGCAGACCTGTTTTTTTACATGTTTAAGTGTTGGTTAACGATCTAAAGATATCCTATTGGGGTACCCGATGACGTAGGTATTTTTGCAGTGGGCTCTCGCACCATAGGTACAAATCTTGCTCGGCGCTGCACCATTGACTTTTCAATGTATGTGCGGGAATTACACTCGCTCTTACAACGGTGAAGGAAAACACAGTGAGGAAACCGGCATGTTCGAAAAAAATTCAAGAGCGTAGTTATTGTGTCTCCCACCATCTCGCACATGCGTGGTGGATTATGACTGTACATGTGAGAAGGAACGTGTCTCAATACACACACACACACACACACCATCTACAGCCGGAAGACGTCAACTGCTGAACACAGCCCTCCCTCATGAAACGCCACTTTGGACGCTTATAGGCCATAAACACCACGCTTTGCACTTGGTGATCGCAGAAGATTTTAATGTACAGAGGAGAGTGCTGCTGACCATTTCGGGGGTGCTTAGCGGGCTCTTACGGCACCCGGAGATGGGGTGGTCCTTTTCGCAAACTGGGACCACATGGCGGTGTCCCACCATTGGGAATGAATTGGGCTGATGACGAATAAAGGAAGTCTACCTAATAAGTCTGTTCCATATGTTAATCGTTATAGATAGTTAGATACTATTATTATTTAAAAAATAAGTTCAAAAGGTGTTCTTTTGCATAGGTTTCTACCTACTGCATGTGGCATAATATAAAAATTAAATGTAGGTACCTACTGCCCAGCTCTGGCAGTAGGTACATTTCATTCTCTTCTCATTTTGAGGGTTCCGTACCCAAAGGGTAAAACGGACCCTATTACTAAAGCTCCGCTGTCTGTCTGTCTGTCTGTCCGTCTGTCACCAGGCAGTATCTCATGAACCGTGATAGTTAGACAGTTGAACACTAAAAACAGAATAAAACTCCCATACAACAAATGTGTTTTTTTTACTCATTTACCAGATGAGTCATAGATGGCGCTGCTTTAAATAGTACTGCTACTCAATCCTAGATGGCAGGAATAGATAATAATACGAAATCCTCCGTGCACGCGTCCGACTCGCACTTGGCCGGTTTTATTTTATGTTCTTGTGCAGTTATAGTTCTATTTCTTGGTTGGAATACAGAGTGATTTTGGTTTGGAATTTTAAAGGGAAGTAGGTAGGGGTGTTCCTGTTTCTCGTGTTGTCTCCTCGAGGGGACAGACAAGAATAAAAATTCCTGTCTGTCCCCGAATTGTCACCGAGTTCAAATTCGGGGACAAACAAGAATGGTAGCATTCATCATCATCATCATCATCATCATCATCATCAAGAGCCTGAAGACGTCTACTACTGTAGATAAGCCTCCCCTACAGAGTGCCACTTTGAGCAGCTGCTCGCATCCTGCATCCATTGGCTCCCCATGGTTGTCAGTGTAAGGGTACCTAGTATAGGGGGCCGGCCAACGCTGCGTCATATTCATATTCATTTATTCTCCCAGTTTCGTCTTCCGGTTCGTGGTCGCCACTCGAGAACCCCACTTGCTAATTCTAGAAGCTACATCGGTGACTTTAGTTCTTCTGCGGATCTCCTTATTACAGATTCTATCTCGCAGGGAAACACCGAGCATAGCTCCACAGCTCGTTCTGCGACTTTGAGCTTAACAAATGAGGCCAACAGTAAGAGACCATCTCTCAGTTCCATAAGTCATCACCGGCAACACTGATAAATACAGTAGGTACTAGGTATCATTCTTAGAGTACACATGTATCATTATAACGATTATAACCTGATCGTCGAAGATCCTCTAGAAGTACTTTTTTACAAGAAAACTCCGGAAACAACAGAGCCGGCAATAACGTAGTATATAGGTATTGGGTACACAGTAATAAAGACTAATTAAACCTCGTTGACAAGACTGGACAGTGTCGCCGGCGATACGGGATAATGAAACTAAGAACCGAGATTAGAATGATACTTCTAAGTAGGTACCTAGCCTAGGTACTATACCCACAGACCTAGTCTATTTTTGTTACTCTCAGTATAGTCATAGAACTAGGGTTCTATGACTATACCTACCTATTTAATTATATCCAAAAAGAGGGAATAGGTATAGATCTCATTGGTCTATCTCTGTCCATCCAAAGGTGCTCTGGAAGAGATCGCTTTTTAGCTATAAGACCATCTGTTGTAACCTACTCATAAGTTGTTTTCCTGTTGATGTAATTTGTTGCCTTGGTGTCAATACAGAGTTTAACCATAATTATGTGCAATAATTTATTACACATATGGTTTAACTATCTATTTATCTATCTATATACTTTTTAAACATTACATAAGTAAATGTGAAGCCGACATCATCCTGAAGACGTCCAGTGCTGAAAATAAACCTCCACAGAGTGCCACTTTGACCGGCTGCTTGCCCCCACAGTCCATGAGTCCACGATCACGGACGTACGCGTCCACCGACCCACCCGCAAAAGCAAGTTACTCCAAGCGTGCAAGTTGCCGAGGAAACAAGCCACAAGTTGATTGCATTTGCGGCAGGCCTTCGCACGCGCGGGTTTGCTTCGCCGGTGCCGCAAGTTGCCGACAGAGCGGGTGCGTGTTGCATTTTGTGGCAAGAGCAAGTTGCAGCAAGCCTCCGAACACGTTGCCTTGCGGAGACCGCGGGTTGCCGTCGATGCAGGTGCCGTTGCGGCAAGTTGCCGCAAAGTTACTGGGCGGAATCAAACTACTCCAAGGGGGCAAGTTGCAACGAGCTTGCAGGCACACCCCGCAAATAATAAGTGCCAGTGCTTAATCTCCGGACCAATTACGGTAACCTTGGATTGCAGTGTGTAATTGCTCGGACTACTGACACAGCGGAGAGTTCAACCATATAATACATCCTAATAAACCTGAATTGCCACCATGATTCATACACATCTCCCCAAGAGAGGAACTCGGTCGCAAAAACAAAAACACAACCAAACGCCACCCAACTCATCCACCAACACCAACAAAGAGCCGCGCCGCGGAACAAGACATCGACATATTTGGCGCTATGTTAATGAAACTGAGAGGGACAGCTATGGAAATCTATTAGAAAACTATGAAAACCAAGAAGCATACCTAAAGCGTATCCACTGCCTAACCGACGACATCATGGTCATAATCCGGACGGGCAAAAGCGTAACAAAAGCAAGCAAAGATCACATCATCAAACTGGCACTCGGCATCAGAACCCCCGGCCCGAACACCGGAGCCCATCAACCCCATCCTCACTGACACTATCAAAGAAACAATCACTAACGAGATAGCTAACCACCTACTTGAGCCCACCAACTCCATCCTCACAGACACTATCAAGGAAACAATAACGAATGAGATAGTAAATCGCCCACCTGAGCCTACCAACTCCACCCTCACAGACATACAATCACTAACGAGATAGCTAACCGCCTACGTAAGCCCACCAACTCCATCCTCACAGACACTATCAAGGAAACAATAACGAATGAGATAGCAAATCGCCCACCTGAGCCTACTAACTCCACCCTCACAGACACTATCAAAGAAACAATCACTAATGAGATAGCTAACGGCCTACCTGACTGAGCCCACCAACTCTACCCTCAAAGACACTATCAAAGAGACAATTACAAACGAGATAACAAAGTTACAAAGCTCCATCGAGGCTTTCGAAAAAAATAATGAACCCCCTAACACCCAACCAGCAACCAAGACGGTTCCCTAGTACAAACCTTCGATCTTAGTAACCAGAGAAGATCAGAATAACAACAATGAAGAAGCCCTGAAAGTCTGGACCAAATCGGTGACCTTCAGGGACACCGACTTTGCACCCTCCAAAACCAAACTCCTCAATAATAGTTATTTGTTATACAAGGCTGCAAAGTTGGTTTTTGGCACGAGTATTTGAATTGAAACCCGAGCAAGCGAAGGTTTCTAGGATTGAAGAATCCTGAGCGTAGCGAAGGTTTCAAAGGTACGAGACGCAGAAAAACTTTGCTGCCGAGTGCAACACACAACTTTTCATCTCACTACAGCGAGAAAAATGCAAGAATAACAGCGAAAAAGCGTAAAAAAGATTAGTTTTTAGCTTATTAATTTAATTATGGGTGGCGGCAACGCTTAACATCAAGTAAACGACTAGCTCATCACGCCATTCATTGAAAATTAAAGAAAAAGTGTTTTCCATCTATTTTTCATGCAGTCGCGTTGCTGGATAACGTATTGGTTATATACTCTTTGGTGCTGGACAGTGCGATTATTCTAAAAATGAGGTTGGCAAACGAGAAAAAGAAGAAGTATAAATGGTATCTACTTGGTATGGTATATAGTAGGTAGTCTGTGGTATTAATGAATTTTCAGTGGACTGGCAATATCAAGAAGGTATAGTTCGGGCAGATCTGTGGTTAAGGGTTAAATCCTCAATTTTTCACTAGAAAATTATTGAATAGAAAGGTTCGAATTTTAAAAACACTTTCCACGCTAGCGATTAAAATGCGTTTTTGCGCCCAGATTTGGAATGACAAAGAGAATCTTTAAAGATATTATAGTTCTTAAAATTTTAGCAACCAGCGGGATTTGAACCCACACTTTCTAACGAGAGAATCTTTCCGAGCTAGTAAGGTGAAAAATAAATTACCTTACCACCTTATTACGTTACCTTTGACAACAAAGAGCATTTAAACTTAGCCCTCAACAAAGCCAGTAACCCAGGCAGCAGGATAGATACCAAACCAGACCCATGATCATATTCAGTTCTCTTAGAGATTTCCAAGAGAACTGAAAGCAGCTTGCTCATGGAAATTATAAAATCGCAAAACCCAGCCATCCAAGAGTACCTGAATGAAGGAGAGACACTCGAAGTCCACCATAGTGGTTGAAATACACCACTAATTTTCGTATGAGAGGAAGTTGTATCATTGAGTTGACTATAAATCCAGTTGACCAACTGGATTTATAGTCAACTAGCTGCACCCCGCGGTTTCACCCGCGGATAATAAGTAGCCTATGTGTTAATCCAGTTCATAAGCTATCTATATGCTAAATTTCATCCAAATCCGTCCAGCCGATTGAGCGTGAAGGAGTAACAAACATACACACATACACACATACAAACTTTCGCCTTTATAATATTAGTGTGATAGTGTGATGCCTACAGTACATGAGCATTGAGCATTGGCAGAGACTACCATACTGAATAGGTATATACCTAGTAGGTACCTATGGTTATAATAACCTAGGTAATATTATATACCTATTCTGTGGTACCTATACTATAACTAGTTATAGGTAAGTACATACCTAAGTAGGTAGGTACCTAAGTAAGGTACGTTTTATTTATTTAGTAATCTAATCAATACTTAGAATGGTACCCACTTATAGATCGTTAGGTATTTATACCTTACATATAGGTACATATAATTAACAGTACGTGTTTCATTACATGCTCATATCGCGTGATATAAGTACTGCCACTCCCACCATTCTCAAATCACGCGGCTAAGAATTAACTTAATATTCATGACAGAGTAAAATAAAGCAATTAAATTAAAAACATCCAACCTACTAGGTAGGTACTTTTTTGTCTTGTGTCCGCAGACTGCCTGCTTAGCTTATAGGTAGCTATCTATTCTTGGTACTAGGTAGGTACCTAGAACCTAGAATAGGTAGGGATTACTATCTTACTATCTACTTAGATTTTAGAAAGAAAGAAAGAAAGAAAGAAAATCTATTTATTTGTAAACAACAATTACTAAAAAAAAAAAGATACATAATAGACCCCAACTCAGCATTATGCTGGTTCAGTTGAACCAGCGCTGGTCTTCCGTTGGGACCTCTTGGTGAAACCACGGAGCGGATACACACCAACAGTTACTTAATTATAACAGAAAATACAAGAATGAAAAAAGAAAGATAATTATGCAACTAAAACAACAAAACCACCACCCAACCCAAACCTACAATTAAGCGTTTAGGTACACAGTGTTCCAATAATAAAGTAAAAAAATAATAATAATATAAGTATTCATGGTCTAGCATTATAATCAATACAGGTGGCAAAAAGAGAAACGGTAACAGAAAGGGAAAAGATGACAAGGTAAAAACAAAAAATAATTAGCATGTCTATATAGCACTTGTATCATGCACTAGCGCTTCCTGAGCTTTTTGATGGACTAATAAAAATATCTTGAGTCTGGTCCTGAACATTTTAATATTTTGCAGGTTCCTAATTGGCGGTGGAATATTATTCCAACACTTAGTTGCAGCGTAACGGAAACTCCCTCTGAAAGCGGCTGAGCTATGACGTTTTGTCGAGAGCTGCATTGCGCACTGCCGGGACCCGTAAGATCTCCGAGCAGATACCCAGGACAGTTTTTCGTATAGATATGCAGGCGCACTGTGCTTGATGACACCAAATAGTAGGCATGCCAAATGAAGTTTGCGTCGATGCATCATTTTGAGAGCTGTGTTTTTATTTAGATATGGATTTACATGAGCTCTTAACGGGATGTCGAAACAGAACCGAGCACAAGCGTTTTGGATTCTTTGTATAGATTTCTGCGTTCTTACTAGCAAACGCGGGCCAAAAACGGTATCCATGTAATTTAGCCTTGACAAAATTAATGACTCTACAAGCTGTATGCGAAGGCACTCCTTTAGGTACGGTTTTACGAAATCATATACTTAACACCTTAACTCAATTTACTACACTTGAATTAAAGTGAACTATTTGGAGTTCTTACAAAATGAACTTCCGAACCTTCTAGAGGGAGTGCCAATAATGGAAAGTGAAAGAGAAATCATTTTTCAAAATGATGGCTGCCCAGCACACTATCGTGCCACTGTAGGGAACATCTTGATAATTGTTTCCCTAACACATGGATTGGAAGAGCAGGGCCGATACCTTGGCCTGCTCGGTCGCCTGATTTGACCCCCTTAGATTTTTTGTCTGGGGTCGAGCCAAGGAGCTCGTTTATACTGAAGAAATAACGTCACGAGAGCATTTAGTGGAAAAAATAGTTCAAGTCTTTCAAACAACAAAAACAGAGATGTTATTAAAAATAACAACCACTGAAGTGCGAAGTAGGGCCCGAAAATGTGTTAGAAACCAAGGGTGACATTTTGAAAATCAAAACGAATTGATTATTAATAAATGTTTAATTTATTATTAGGCCACCAAGGAGTGTGTGAAGTTAGCCCCGCACTTTTTGAAATCTAGATTTTTTTTTGTTGTGCTGAATTGTTCTAGGTTTGTTCTATATTGTTCCAAAATAAAAAAAATCTAGCGTGAAAATTGTGGGTGGAAACCCAAAAAAACAAATTTTCACGGTAGCCCCCATTTTTCGGAAAATCCTATTTTTCTTTGTTGTGCTGGATTGTTCTAGGTTTGTTCTCAATTGTTCCAAAATATAGCGCTTCTAAATTAAAAACTGAAGTCAGAAAATAAAAAAAACTTTTTTGTCCTAGCCCCGCACTTTTGGAAAATCCAAAATTTTATTGTTGTTCTAGATTGTTCTAGGTTTGTTCTACATTGTTCCAAAATAAAAAACTTCTAGATTCAAAATTGAGACCAGAAATGAAAAAAACTTTTTTATGGTTAATTATGGATAATCTTTATTTTTTTTGTTGTGCTGGGTTGTTCTAGGTCTATTCTACATTGTTCCAGAATATTATTCGTCTAGAATGAAAGCTGCGGCCAGGAAATGATAAAAAGTAAGTATGGAAAACGGGCATATCGTCTAGGTAAAGAAAGCAACGAAGTTAGCCCCTCATTTTTTGAATTTCTTGAATTTCACTTTTGTGCTAGACTAAGATAGGCTCCTGTTACATTGTTCCAGAACATGAAACATCTGAAGCAAATATTTGTGTCAGAACAGAAAAAATACTTAGTCATTGGAATCTGAAGGTAGGCATATTTTTAAGGCATAGCAACCTAAGTATTTTTTTCGTTGTTCTAGATTGTTCTAGGTGCGTTCTACATTGTTCCAAAATAAAAAACTTCTAGATTCAAAATTGAGGCCAGAAATGAAAAAACCTTTTTTATGGTAGCCCCGCATTTATGGATAATCTTTATTTTTTTTGTTGTGCTGGTTTGTTCTAGGTCTATTCTACATTGTTCCAGAATATTATTCATCTAGAAAGAAAGCTGCGGCCAGGAAATGATAAAAAGTAAGTATGGAAAACGGGCATATCGTCTAGGTAAAGAAAGCAACGAAGTTAGCCCCTCTTTTTTTGAATTTCTTGAATTTCACTTTTGTGCTGGACTAAGATAGGCTCCTGTTACATTGTTCCAGAACATGAAACATCTGAAGCAAATATTTGTGTGAGAACAGAAAAAATACTTAGTCATTGGAATCTGAAGGTAGGCATATTTTTAAGGCATAGGAACCTAAGTATTTTTTTCGTTGTTCTAGATTGTTCTAGGTGCGTTCTACATTGTTCCAAAATTAAAAAATTCTAGTGTCAAAATTGAGGGCAGAAATTTAAAAAAAAACTTTATTATGGTAGCCCCGCATTTTTGGATAATCTTTATTTTTATAGTTGTGCTGGGTTGTTCTAGGTCTATTCTACATTGTTCCAGAATATTATTCGTCTAGAACGAAAGCTGCGGCCAGGTAACAGGCCAATTTAACAGGAGCCTATCTTAGTCCAGCACAAAAGAGAAATTCAAGAAATTCGAAAAATGAGGGGTTAACTTCGTTGCTTTCTTTACCTAGACGATATGCCCGTTTACCATACTTACTTTTTATCATTTCCTGGCCGCAGCTTTCATTCTAGATGAATAATATTCTGGAACAATGTAGAATAGACCTAGAACAACCCAGCACAACAAAAAAAATAAAGATTATCCATAAATGCGGGGCTACCATAAAAAAGGTTTTTTCATTTCTGGCCTCAATTTTGAATCTAGAAGTTTTTTATTTTGGAACAATGTAGAACGCACCTAGAACAATCTAGAACAACGAAAAAAATACTTAGGTTCCTATGCCTTAAAAATATGCCTACCTTCAGATTCCAATGACTAAGTATTTTTTCTGTTCTGACACAAATATTTGCTTCAGATGTTTCATGTTCTGGAACAATGTAACAGGAGCCTATCTTAGTCCAGCACAAAAGAGAAATTCAAGAAATTCAAAAAATGAGGGGCTTACTTCGTTGCTTTCTTTACCTAGACGATATGCCCGTTTACCATACTTACTTTTTATCATTTCCTGGCCGCAGCTTTCATTCTAAACGAATAATATTCTGGAACAATGTAGAATAGACCTAGAACAACCCAGCACAACAACAAAAATAAAGATTATCCAAAAATGCGGGGCTACCATAAAAAAGTTTTTTTTTTAAATTTCTGCCCTCAATTTTGTCACTAGAATTTTTTAATTTTGGAACAATGTAGAACGCACCTAGAACAATCTAGAACAACGAAAAAAATACTTAGGTTCCTATGCCTTAAAAATATGCCTACCTTCAGATTCCAATGACTAAGTAGTTTTTCTGTTCTGACACAAATATTTGCTTCAGATGTTTCATGTTCTGGAACAATGTAACAGGAGCCTATCTTAGTCCAGCACAAAAGAGAAATTCAAGAAATTCAAAAAATGAGGGGCTAACTTCGTTGCTTTCTTTACCTAGACGATATGCCCGTTTTCCATACTTACTTTTTATCATTTCCTGGCCGCAGCTTTCATTCTAGACGAATAATATTCTGGAACAATGTAGAATAGACCTAGAACAACCCAGCACAACAACAAAAATAAAGATTATCCAAAAATGCGGGGCTACCATAAAAAGTTTTTTTTTAAATTTCTGCCCTCAATTTTGACACTAGAATTTTTTAATTTTGGAACAATGTAGAAAGCACCTAGAACAATCTAGAACAACGAAAAAAATAATTAGGTTCCTATGTCTTAAAAATATGCCTACCTTCAGATTCCAATGACAAAGTATTTTTTCTGTTCTGACACAAATATTTGCTTCAGATGTTTCATGTTCTGGAACAATGTAACAGGAGCCTATCTTAGTCCAGCACAAAAGAGAAATTCAAGAAATTCAAAAAATGAGGGGCTAACTTCGTTGCTTTCTTTACCTAGACGATATGCCCATTTACCATACTTACTTTTTATAATTTCCTGGCCGCAGCTTTCGTTCTAGATGAATAATATTCTGGAACAATGTAGAATAGACCTAGAACAACCCAGCACAACAAAAAAAATAAAGATTATCCATAAATGCGGGGCTACCATAAAAAAGTTTTTTTTCATTTCTGGCCTCAATTTTGAATCTAGAAGTTTTTTATTTTGGAACAATGTAGAACAAACCTAGAACAATCTAGAACAACAATAAAATTTTGGATTTTCCAAAAGTGCGGGGCTAGGACAAAAAAGTTTTTTTTATTTTCTGACTTCAGTTTTTAATTTAGAAGCGCTATATTTTGGAACAATTGAGAACAAACCTAGAACAATCCAGCACAACAAAGAAAAATAGGATTTTCCGAAAAATGGGGGCTACCGTGAAAATTTGTGTTTTTGGGTTTCCACCCACAATTTTCACGCTAGATTTTTTTTATTTTGGAACAATATAGAACAAACCTAGAACAATTCAGCACAACAAAAAAAAATCTAGATTTCAAAAAGTGCGGGGCTAACTTCACACACTCGCCACCAAGACCTTTCTGTTGAAACCGGACTTAAGTTGGGTTTATGTGCTCTAGTTCTGATAATTAGGTAGGTATCTACGTGTATGAACACCAATCAAAAAGGCATTAATACTGGATGTTTTTAAAAATGTTTGAATGTTTTAGTCTACTCTCATTTTTTTTTAATTAGCATTATTTTAAAAAATATTTTTATTTTTAATCAACATTTAATTATTAAACACCTCCCATTTAGTCAGTTATGTGAATACAGATGATTACATTGGTGTTTATCGATTGAATACACATTAAGCTAGGACGCTAATAAATTTTTAGGTACTAGTAACTGTCTGTTTGAACACTATGAATGAATAAGCGCATGATTTTGGTAAATTTTCCAAAAATCATGGATATTATGATAACTAGGAATTCGATGACATTGGACTAAGGTAATCTAGCCTAGATAGATGCCTAACGAGGTGCCCTACCCCCCTCTCGCAGCATTGCATCGACCTTCCTAACACCCTGTTATATTTCACGTAGTTCCAGTCACAGTCTGGGTAATCACAGTCCAGTCCAAGTCAGGCAGTCACAGTCCAGTCTAAGTCATGTCCTAGTAAAGTGGTGGCAACTAGAAGCTTCTATGGAATTTTGGAAGCAACACAAAAAACCACTTTTCACCACATTATATCGCCTGCCCACACCCATGCTCGTAATTCAGCACTTAATGCGTAAAACACCACCAATTTTAATCATTAACACTGGAAATGGCACAAGTTTTGAGAAATAATACAATGCAACGACGTGAACTTTTTCGCGTTCCCGCCAAAACGGTTTTTAAAAGATACGAAATTTTTTTTATTTTTTTTTTAGAATTAGTTCTTGACCTGAATACAAAGTCCTTCAGTCGCAATATTAAAAAGTCTACATAGTCTGCATTATATATATTATATTTCACTTAGTCATAGTCACAGTCATAGTCCAGTCCAAGTCAGGTAGTCATAGTCCAGTCAAAGGCATGCCCCAGTAAAGTGGTGGCAACTTTACTAGAGGCTTCTATGGAGTTTTGGAAGCAACACGAAAAACCACGTTTCACCACATTATATCACTTGCCCACACTCATGCTCGTAATTCAGCACTTAATGCGTAAAACACCACCAATTTTATACATTAACACTGGATAAAACGCAAGTATTGAAAAATAATACAATGCAACGATGTGAACTTTTTCGCGTTCCCGCCAAGACTCAAAGATACGAAATAGTAGGTAGTATTGCCAGTCTGCAAAAACTTAATAGGACGCGAGGTGCTTGTTGATCTTATTTTTTAATGAGGTATTTTAAAAATGAATTGTATTTTATGTATGACGCAATAGATGGCGCAAGACCACAGGCTAGAGGAAATGTGTCACGATGCTGACTGACAACTCAAAACTCATTCTTTTTTTTTATTTCCGTTGCGGGATAGCTCGGCTTTATTTTGGATCATAATATTAACGTTTCAGTTCTACTGTACTTCAACTTACTTAAGAAGAATGCACCACAGACTACTTAGGAGATACTACAGACAATGTACTCGTGATCCACTCAACTGAATTTGACATTTCTTTGTAGGTAGGCATTTTCTTATGTTTAAACTACTCTGTGGTTTGAAAGGTTTAAACTATGCACTTACTGCGCCATCTAGTAAAAGAAGCAGAACTAGCTTTTTTTTTTTAAATAAAACGCCTCATTACGAGTGTTGCCACTTTTTCATGAAAAATAAATAGTGCTGAGTAAAAAAGGTACAGTTCACTGATTCATTTGAGTTTAGTGATCTGTTCCAATCTTTTATATTCTAAACATTTCCTGAAAATCGTAATTCCTGCCTGACTGTGATTTACATTATCTAGCAGCCTGTGAAGAAATATATAATATTTAAGCAAAAATTGCGAAATGAACAAAATAAAACATGTTATCATTTTTTATTTCTTATGCCCATTTTCACGTAGGAATCTCTTTGGCTAAGGGCCCCTTAGATTTGACCCTTACCTAAATTCGTTTTCACAGCCCTAAGTGACACTTAAATTGTAAAGTGACAGTCTATTCTTTTCTACGGTTCCCAAAAACCGTACGTTGTCGATTTTCGTTATTTTATTTATATATTCTAGAGAATAATCGTCAAAAATACAAGCAACATGCTTTATTATTATTATTATGATATTAGTATTAGAGTTTTTAATATATTATGCATCAGAAAAAATTAAATCATATATATTTTCTGGCGTTATGCGGGTAGAAACAGTTTAAAAAAACGCGGGTAAAAAAACTAGCGTTTTGATAATTTACCCTGCCACTTAGCGCTAAGGGGTCGAGCTTTTTGTCCCCTTAAGCTTTAGGTGTCCCTTAATCGCCGGTGAAAACAAAATTACTGTCAGATGTCACTTAAATATTTCTAAGGGTCCCTTAAAATTTTGGGATTTTTGGTGAAAACGGGCATTAATCTTCTATATCACGAAATTTCAAAAACTACATGACGTATGAAACTGAAAGCATGCATTTATTTTTCTTGGGTAGGTAAGATAACCAACTAGATACCTACCTACATTTTACGTGGGGCAAAGTTTTTCTTGTCCTCTTTTTAAAGCTAGACTGAACAAAAACCGGCATTTAGTACAAATTTGTACAAACTATGCCCGTATACAGAGTCATGACTGCGTGTTGGGCTATATTACAGACCAACACGCAGTCATGAATCGGTGCTCAAAACGAGATTTCATTCACAAATTGATATTTTTTGTGAATTAAATCTCAAGTTGAGCACCGATCATCGGTGACTGAGCATCGTTCTGCAATACGGGCCGAGCGAACTATGGCAGAGAAAAGGTATCGTAGGTATACCTTAATGACTGGAAGTTATAAGGCTGTCAATCACTCAGACAGATGGACATGATGTATTTATGTAGTAAGGTTTCTTATTTACGGAAGTATGAACCCTTAAATAACTAGACAGGATTGAAGTGAGTTTGAGGCTATTATATTTCTTTTCTGTCTTATCCAGACAGACCTAGACCACAATATTTTAGTCAATTTTAAATCGACAAATAAATTATCAGTCGTATATAACGTAAGTGTTTCTAATATTACCTAACAACTATACGTACAAATCATTACGATAGAAGCTGCGCTAAGAATAATCTAACGTATAAAGTATAGTTACCGATATTAGAACCTATTGCAGTGCAATAATATAGGCTAATCAATCACTTACAAGTTGTAATATATTAGTGTTGTGTTAATAATGTCTATGTTGTAGGTAATTCACAACAATATATGCATTATTACTGCAGTTCGGCATCTACCTGTAGTGGCTTTAGTACATACTCTAAGTTATCCATCTACATAGACCCCATTTTTCCATTTTAAACGGAGTCTAATGACAGGTCGAAATGTCACTTGTGTAATAAAAAAATAATGCTACTAACTTCCACATCGTAGTGATGAATCTAATTCAGTTCGTACAGTTCAAAAGAGCGGAAATATGATTTGCCACTACAACAATCAACTTTTTGGGTTGGTTCTAGACAGTGAAGATGATTCTTCCGATTCTGAATAAAATTTATTAAGTAATAAAAATGATAACTTCTTTTATTTTGTTAATTTCGTAAGTTTTATTTGTATATTCCTATTGCATTTTTACACAGGTCGCTCATTAATGTAAAGCGTAATCAGACGGGAAGTAATTTTTTTAGCAAATGTTAAGAATCTTATAAAAGAACGGAATAAATCACCAAACTGAAATGAATCATTGAACTGTATCTTTTTACTCACCATTATTTATTTGTTATGAAAAAGCGGCAGCACTTGTTATATATTTTTACTTCGTCTGATTAGAAAATATACCATAACTGCAATAATAATGTCTATGTTGTACCTAGGTACCTATAGTTAAATTAAAACTAAATTGCTTCAATTAAATAATCGGTTTGTGAGCATTAAATCAAACGTAGATAAATGCAGTCACACACAATGTACTGACTGCTCTGCTCACTATTGCTCATCAGCAAGCAGGGCAGGGCCAGGGCGCCTCATAATTTTATAGTCATCATTGCTCTTAAAAGTTATTATAATAAGTAGGCTGCTCAGGAAAAGAATTATTATATACTCATTCGTTAGAAAGTAATGTTCTATTCATAGACCTTAAATAAGGCGAATTCTGTGGTTCTATCGTCATTTTGTCGTATGGCAACACTGTGACAGTGAGCCATCGCCCTGCAATTGGGTGTCATGGCGGTTTGACTTGTGAAGGTTTTTAGCGATAACATTATAAAGTTAATGTGCATTTTAGCAATATAATCCTTGATATTCTTGGATTTCTTATTAAAGTACTCAAGTAGTCAATAATGCGTGAATACAAAATAGTTGTGTTAGGAAGCGGAGGCGTGGGAAAGTCCGCTCTGACAGTGCAATTTGTACAAGGCATCTTTGTCGAGAAATACGACCCCACCATCGAGGACAGCTATAGGAAACAGGTGGAAGTGGATGGGCAGCAATGCATGCTCGAGATCCTGGACACTGCCGGCACGGAGCAATTCACGGCGATGAGAGATCTGTACATGAAGAACGGGCAAGGTTTCGTACTAGTATATTCAATCACTGCACAATCGACGTTCAACGACCTGCAAGACTTGCGAGAGCAAATCCTGCGAGTAAAAGACAAGGATGACGTGCCAATGGTGCTAGTCGGGAACAAGATGGACCTGGAGGCGGAGCGCGTCGTGGGGAAGGAGCAGGGTGCCAACCTGGCGCGCCACTTCAACTGCGCCTTCATGGAGACCTCCGCGAAGGCGAAAATACACGTGAACGATGTGTTCTATGACCTAGTGCGACAGATCAACAAGAAGTCTCCCAAGAAAGAAGAAAATAAAAAAAAAAGTGGTGGTGGGAAATGTTTAATTCTGTAAGGTTGGATGAAGCCTCTCGTAGGTATAAAAATATTTAATAATTTGAAAGACTTCTCGTTCCCGGATTTGGCTCTCGACTATTCCCAAAGTTAATTAGGTCGGGTGTAGAGCAATGTTGCTTGATAATTGAAATACCTGTAGCATTTGAGAAAGTGCATTTGTTGTATGGCTCAGAGAGGCTGTGGCACAACTGGATCAGCCCTTGTAAACTTGTATTTTGCTAAAAACTTGGTCTATACTTTTATAGTATCAAATTAAAGAATAGATTCAGTAATAAGTTTATGTTCATTTTATAAGATTTTTTTCTGTCATTTTACTGTAATTCCAATTTCATGAAGTTAATCTAGGCAGAGATTCAACAATTGCATTTCATTTTTGTTACAATAGGGAGAGCTATTGCTTCCTTTGTAACAAATAAATGCTGTTAGATATTGAAAGTTAATTGTTATCAATTCTCTGTCTACGGAGTGTGTATACAATTATGTTGTGTTTATGTTAGTTCCCTGGAGATCATGAGAAGTATGTCCTAGCATTCCTGACAATACCTGGATAGATAGATATGTATTTATAGGTGTTTCCATTCCATACTAACCAACATTTGTAACCATAAGTTTGTGTAAGCATGCACTTCTCATGAACTTAAGCTATCATTTATATTCAATCACAAATGTGAAGAATCTAGTATATTATATATAATTACATATTAACCGTGTTAGGTGCAGACAGTTAGTTCTCTGTCA
Organism: Ennomos quercinarius; assembly: GCA_910589525.2. Taxonomy (NCBI): domain Eukaryota; kingdom Metazoa; phylum Arthropoda; class Insecta; order Lepidoptera; family Geometridae; genus Ennomos; species Ennomos quercinarius. Next base: position 2,899,409 of record OU342496.1, read on the forward strand.
ATTAAACAGGAAAATGCTTGGAATAAAATGAAAATTATCTTCCAAGGCCGTTTCAGACGAATACAGTGACAATGAATTTAGTCACTGTATATTTTGAAAGAGAAGCAAAAAATTGTATTTTTGCCAATGTGTGCCTACTGTACAAAAGAAATGCCACTGTCTGGACCTAACATGAAACATTCTTTTAGTAATAACATAACTAAAAAAACACGCCCAAATTTTGTGAAAAACTAGTTGTTGAGAACCGGCTCCGAGCTCCGTGGAGACCTAGACAATGTGCCAGTGGCGTGAACCAGTGGGTAATGTTTAATAAATTAAGGATACATTAAATTTTTTCAGATATATTATTGTCTTGTTATGTAATTAAAATGTATCGAAGGAAGGTTAATGTGACACAGTTTAGTATTCGGTATTGTAAGAATAGTGAGCCTTAGGTGATTGCACCCTTGACTGTAGTGTCAGCCCGCATCCCATCCCCATGAGTGGAAGCCATGGGTTGCCGTTCACTGCGGTCTATAAACCCCTAATTTGTGAAGAAATCTTTAAAAAGAATTATCGTTATTGTAAATGAATAAATTTTTATTATAACTGGCTCATTGATAAATTAACAACCTATGTTTCGCTAATAGACCCTTGTTAAACATAAAATAATTATATAGGTGTTCAAATATTGTTACAGGATTAGATGTTTCTAACATTCTCTTATGTTAACTATTAAGGTTTACTGCACAAGGATATTGGTAATGACTTGATCTGAGTTGAATTATATTTTTATATATATTGTGCAAAGTAATCGTGTATATTTTTATCTTCTGAATCAATAATCGACATGTACAATAACTATTCATTTCTTTTTTTTGCAAATTTATCAATAAAACCAATTTTAAATATGAACATTTGGGGTATATTTTCGCAAGTCCCCCGCGTCGGCGTCGGTCCCGCGAGCCGGCCGAGGTCGGCGCTCGGTATCGTGCCGTGAGTCATCGGGCGCGCGCGCCGCCCCCACCGTCCCACCGACAATCAAATAAACATCAATTGCCTCGGCATTTCAACGGAATTTGATTAATTAAAACAACTGCATACCATCTACAACTATTTTATTGAAGTGTAAAAAAGTTACATAAAATGTGTTCCATTTGGTTTTACAATATGGATTGAACGTTATTAAGTACATACATTAAAAACACTGGCAGTGTGACGTGGCGGGCGTATGTCGACATTCTAGTAATACAAGAATTGACACAGTCCAATGGTAATGAACACAATACACCTAACTTGTCTAAGCGCGACCTGGCAGCCGATCTAATCTTTGATGCAAAACAAGTGTTGAATTACTCTGCATTTTAACTTTTTACACACCCCATGATGTGTAACAAGGTCTAACGCATAGATCGAGCTCACTATGAGGCGTGTTTCGAAAACTAATTTAATTATAAATACAATTGTAGTAAATTGAATGTTGAAAGCTTGTGGGAGAGTGCTTTAATCTACATACAATTGAACTCTAGGGTAAAAGTGCCGCGTCGCCGGGCATATAGATAGTGGTAATGAATAGAGTGCAGACAATTTTTATCGAGAATTTCTGTTGTTGGGGCCTGCAGCTTATCTGTTAGACGAGGTCATACACAGACAGGGTGTAAATAAATAAAAAATAATTGTTTCACAGTTACGATTTTGTGGATAAAATTGTTCAAAATGCAATAACAATGTTTGTGTAGGTATGACCTCTGATAGGTAGAGACACTTGGCAGTTATCGAATTACAGCGCGCTCTGTTTATCGGTTCAATTCCCGATAAATGCCTATAAAATTACAACGATATGCTTTATTTACCTATGTTTGCTTAGTGATAGTGGCTAACTGGATCCCTACAGTGTCATGAAGTAATGAATGACGAATGATTTATGTTAGTATAAGTTTTTTTTTATTCTGTTGTATAAAACATGCTTTATCTTAACGTAATATTCCTTATTAATAAGGGTTAAACAATTTGGTTTAATTTAATTTTCTACTTCTAACGATATTGCTCCACAATTGCTTAATTGCTACTTGAATAGGACAGTTTATTACTTAAGAAATGACTAGAATATGACTAAATGTGTAAACCACAATTCTCCACAATAAATATATATAAACGGACAATATACTGTGTTCTCATACAATGTAAATAACATGCAAAATCGTGTGACGTATTTATGTAAATATGAAAACAAGTTATATCAACGTTAAAAATGACATGTATTAAACTCATATTTTCTTAACAATTAAACGCTATAATTGAATGAGAATAGTTTTAATTGTTGTGAGAAAGTAACATTATAATCAAGTAAACTTTAGTCTACATCAGTCATTATAGAACCAGACTAGAAAACTGACTCATTGTATAAAAAAGACGCTTCCTGTTAATTTCCGGACGATCTTTGCGCCGACCGCGACCTCAGTGGATGATTACTGATTAGTGAATCACCACGCGCTCAAGAATTCATGACTCACAAATGTTATCAAACAAATAATTCCTACTTAGTGACAGTCATAGTTTCTCGCTACTGTGATTCCTACATTGTGCTATCCCCGTCTATAAAAAACTGCTAAAATTGAGCATTTCATTGCATGAGATCTTCGTGTCTTCGATACCATCTCGAACATTCGTGCCTTAGCTTTAGACTACTTGATCCAATCTCTTCCTACATGCCAAGCCATATAAAGTATCGTCTATCATACGACATTCAATATGTAACATAAATTAGTAGACTATCTACTTTATTATCTTAAATTATACATTACAACTTGAATAGGATCCTAATTATGAAACATCAATTTCACTATCTCAAAAACTCGTCCACTCTTAGTCATTAGATTTAAACTTAAGTAGGTAACCATTGAACCAAACACACTATAGAACATTTTATAAAGTGGAGAAGGAGTAACCGATTTAAAATTTTTGATATATTCATTTTTATCCGTAACAACACAAGTGATATTAGGTATTACAAATCCTAGAAAATACGTCATCATACAATATAGTCGCTTTACTCGAGGTAAAAATTAAGCAGAATGACATATTAGTAATAGGTACTATTGTTTACTCTGTGTTATTTGTTCAATTATGTCCTGTTTTCCACTTTAAAAACGTTAATTAGTGTTCTCATTAGGATATGTTAGTATAGTTCTATTTGGAAGAGTCGTAGCTATCGTTAAGAGGCGGCAGGCTGTGAGTGAGGGTGCTGTCCAGCTTCCTCGCTTCATGCTCCAAAGTGTAGGAATCCAGAGCTGGGTCCTGTGGACAAACGAATACGATAACTATAACGAATAGGCAGGTATTTAAAGCAGAGTAGAATAAAAAAGACAAAACTGGATAAAGGAATTTAGAAAACGCATAGTTAAATAGGTACGATTACTTCTTGAAAAATCATTGGTGTTGATTAACTATGCCTTTTTATATCATTAACTGTAGGTATTGTATTGTGATGTAATTTTCAAATAACCGTATTTTTCATCTGTTCTATTTATGTAAACGTTCTAAATGAACTATTTTGTTCTAAATTAGTTATTCTGTAGCCTAAGAAAATCAGATTTCTATGTTTGTTGCAAAGTTCCAGTTAATGTCTTGATAACTCCTCATTACGTTATTCATTTTTAATATTCATTACGTAGGTTCAGAGGAATGCCAGTTGCGCTAAATGGTTCTCATCTACGCTAGTATGTGGTGAAATGGGCCGATAAAATGTTTATCGCTTGTTGATATAATTTATGTATCCTTGTACTATTAGAATAGAACAATGAGATACAAGAAGCAACTTTAGGGCATGGAAAGAAAGACTTATTTGCAACAAAACGAAAAATAGAAAATGAGACATTGAAATTAAATAAAAAATGACTGCCTGAATTTTATACTTAGGTACATGCATCTATAGAACAATTTTATAGTAAGGTTGAGATTTACAGAGCGCAGGTACTTGACTTTGCTCAGCTTTAGATTGAGGAGTTTAAATTCGAAATGAAAATAGGCATTTCTTTGTCTCCGCCCTAAGGTTCTGCTTAGCAAGCACTTTAGCAAAGTACGCCCTAAGATTACTCTGAGAAAAGTCACGCCCTTTAGATTTCAGCCTGAGACTGAGACATATGCAATTGCATACAATACAACCAATTTATACTCGTGTAGATATTCATAGAAATGTATACAAAACAGGAAATTTTATCAGCTAACAGCGGAAAGTATGCCAGCGACATTCGCTGCCGAAATTTGAGGTCTTCGTTTGACATAAATTAAACGGCCACGAGTGGGCGAGAGCCTCGAATCATACTTTATATGGTCCGCCGCCTTTTGCCTACAAATTATTGATAACTAGCTTTTTACATGCGGTTAACAACCCGACCGCTTCCGATCAATTATGAAATGTAAATAATAAGGTGGTAGGTAATCAACGTAACGAAACGAGGAGATCCGCAGGAGAACTAATGTGACCGATATAGCTCTTAGAATTAGCAAGTTGAAATGGCAATGGGCAGTCCACGTAGAACTGACAACCGATGGGGAAGAAAGGTCCTCGAGAGGCGACCACGAACCAGAAGACGCTGCGTGGGCCGGCCCCCCACTAGGTGGACCGACGACATGGTCAGAACCGCGGGGAGCCGATGGATGCAGGAGGAAAGCAGAAGTAGCGCTCTTTGGGGGGAGGCCTAATGTTCAGCAGTTGACCTCTTCAGGCTGATGATGATGGAATGTAAATAATAAGGGCAGCGTAGCCTGGGACAAAAAAGGTATTACTTATTTGTGCTATTCCAGTATTCCAGGCTTCATTAAAATCCGTTCAGTCGTTTCAGAGCTGAATAGGTAAACAAATGTTTTTAAGAGTGTATTTGAATTAATGTAGGTAAATAGTCCATCATCATCCGCCCATCCCTATCCCAATTAAGTGGGGTCGGTGCGGCGTGTTTTCTTCTACTCTTTTCTGTAAGACATCATCTCAAAATTCCCCTTAGCACACATCATTTTTTAAACAGTCCAACTACACTTTTTTCGGATTTCCTCTAGCTTTTTTACCATCAACATTCATAAACTGTCTTGGTAACATGGCTTTCATCTCTTCACACGACATGACCATACCACGCTAGCCTATTGCTTCTCAACTTTTCCGTCACCGGTGCCACTTTCAAGCTACCTCTTATATACTCATCCCTGATTTTATCCATCCTCGTGACACCACACATCCATCTCAACATTCGCATTTCGGCGGCACGCAGTCTTCTTTCTTCCACACCTTTTGTTGCCCAACACTTGGGCTATTAAATGTAAATAGTCCATAAATATTAAAATGGAACCTTGTTTATTTGTTTATCACGCCAAAACGACTAAGCTGGTTTGGATGAAACTTTGCAAACAGATAACTAATACTAGTACCTACTACAGAGATCAGCATAAGATATAGGATCATCATCATAATCAACAGCCTGAAGACGTCTACTGCTGAACATAGGTCTCCCCCAGAGAGCGCCACCTTGAGCGGCTGCTCGCCTCCTGCATCTATCGGCTCCCCACAGTTTTCACCAGATTGTCGGTCCACCAAGTAGGGGGCCGGCCTACGCTGCGTCTTCCGGTTCGTGGTCGTCACTCGAGACCCTTTCTTCCCCATCGGTTGTCAGTTCTGCGAGCTATGTGGCCTGCCCGTTGCCATTTCAACTTGCTAATTCTAAGAGCTATATCGAATATAAGATAGTTACTTAGGTACTATCCATGAAAATTAAGAACTCGGGTGAATACCCATTTTATTTTATTTGGGTCTTATTTCAAGATTAGATCATCAGTCTAAACTTAACTTGATTAATTTCATCAAAAATGAACGTTACTCAATTTATTTTGAAAATAACCGATTAAGTTGTTAATATCGCATTGACATACCATTTTTATCCCGTTCCACATTTATATTAGAGTAGGGATAACAAATAGCATATAAATAACATTACTAACCTAATGTATTCCATCTCATTTGAAACAATGCATTACGGAATATTCCAGAAAAATATTATCTTACTGCTTAGCGGTATCGCCATGTACTATAACTTATTCTGCGGTATCGTGTAAAACTACGACGGGTCCTCAATTATAGGGAATTCACAATACACATACGAGGAAAAATAATAATTCATCTAGCGTAAATAGGTACCTACCTACGGTAACAAGTAGGAAAATACGTGGATCTGGAACGCAATTAGTAGACGTCATCACTTGAATAAATGTATATAGGTACCTACTTGGGTCCTAATTCTGTATGACCACTTTACGATTCCTTACTTCGAAACCACGCGAATTCTTTGTCTTACTCTTACCTACATAAGAAATCTGTAAAAATCTTTTCTCTATGAAATGAAAACAAAACCGCGCGAAAAAAACTTGGAATGGCGAGATTTGAACTGTCAAAAATCATGTTTCACTGAGACGCGTTCCGAAACATCATTATCGTGTTACAGCATTAGAAATACCTTCACATTACATTAAAGTTATTTTTATTTTAAAAAAATATTGACATCTAATCTGATAGTCAGTCTAATATCATATATATCATAATGTTCCACTGAGACGTGTGTCTTCAAGACTAGAGTGAACAGGTATCTTCTAGGCAAGCATGTTCCATCGTAGACTGCGTCATCGCTTTCCACCAGGGCCCTAATTCTGTATGAAAACGCAGATTCCACACGATACGAAACCACGTCGTTATCGTGTCTTGTTCAAATCGTGTCACAGCATTAGAAATACCTTCACTTTACATTATGTTATTTTTATTTTGAATAAATATTGATATATTAAGTGGTGGTAACTTTTGACGTGTTGATGTTTTGGAACGTGTCTCAGTGGAACATTATGATTTTTGACAGTTCAAATCGCGTTATTTCCAAATTCATTTCGCGCGGTTTTGTTTCCATTTCATAGAGAATAGATTTTTGCAGATTTCTTATATAAGACAAGGAATTCGCGTGGTTTCGAAGTAAGGAATCGTAAAGTGGTCATACAGAATTGGGGTCCTGGTGAGACAGTGGTCAAATGCTTTGCCTATAAACAATAAAAAAAAAAAAAAGAGACGCGTTCCGAAACATCAACACATCGAAAGTTACCACCACTTAGATGTCAATATTTTTTATAATAAAAATAACATTAATGTAATGTGAAGGTATTTCTAATGCTGTGACACGATAATGATGTTTCGGAACGCGTCTCATTGGAACATTATGATTTTTGACAGTATAAATCGCGCCAATTCCAACATTAATTCGCGCGGTTTCGTTTTCATTTCATAGTAGATTTTTGCAAATTTTTTATGTAAGACAAGGAATTCGTGTGGTTTCAAAGTAAGGAATCTGAAAGTGGTCATACAGAATTAGGGCCCTGTTTTGATGTCATTATTCCTTAATGAATAATAGGAACGCCCATTGCATCATAGTAAATGAATATTGAATGTTCTTTACTATGTAATAAGTGTCTGTCTTTTCCTTAACCAACATAACGTCGTAGAAAATAATATAATTATGTAAAACCAGGCATTCCACGCTTTAGGTATGTACGAAGCTACAAGTTCAAGGAACCGGCCCGTCTTATCGGGTCGATCCGTTACGTGTAACGCGTCAAGAGCAGCGCTAGTAATAGAACGAGAGGCAACTGTTTAGGATAGGCTTGTAGCGCTGTGCTAGCTGAACTACATTTCATTGCATTGTAGACAGAGTAGCTACCTATTTATTTAAGGCGAAGGGTAGGGCAAACAAGGTGTTTCGAAGGCGAAATTAGACCATGTAGAGCTTTGAATTTAATATATCTGTGAGACGGTCCGCAGTAGTGTTACCTGTGAGACGGTCCGCAGTAGTGTTACCTGTGAGTCGGTCCGCAGTAGTGTTACCTGTGAGACGGTCCGCAGTAATGTTACCTGTGAGACGGTCCGCAGTAGTGTTACCTGTGAGTCGGTCCGCAGTAGTGTTACCTGTGAGACGGTCCGCAGTAGTGTTACCTGTGAGACGGTCCGCAGTAGTGTTACCTGTGAGACAGTCCGCAGTAGTGTTACCTGTGAGACGGTCCGCAGTGAGTCCCCGAGCGCGGTGCGCAGGCGCTGCACATCCCTGGCGGCGCGGCCGCTGCGCGTCACGTACGTTTGCCGACGCCGGATCTCGGCCGCTAGCTGCGCGCGCAGTTGTGATGCCTGTACAACGCAACAACAACGTTCATGGCTTCAACTGTCATTCGGACACCAATGACCCACATTCATTCTATTATTCATATTGTATTATTTTGCAAATTAGTTGCATCGACGGATAATCTTATTTTCGGGTGCTATAACCTGTAGAACATTTTACTACTATTTATATAGATTCTATATTAATAATAATTAAATGCTGTTCGTTGGTAAACGCGTTATCGAAGTCTCGACAGCCATGCGCCCACTTTCCACACATACCAAGTATCACGTCATATATCAAGCCACTTGATCAATCGGGGGACGGTCATCTGCAGCAAAAACCAATCCCCAGCGCTCTACATCACGCGATGGCCAGCTCGCCCGAGACAGCGCAGCGCCGTTACCGCACCCCCGCATTTCGAACATTGCCTACTCCCGCCAGTCGCGACTTCACCTTCCTATTTTATTTGCACCGTATAATAGCTTAAATCGAAAGACCATTCATCATCAACAGCCTGAAGACGTTAACTGCTGAACATAGGCTTCACCCAGAGAGCGCCACTTTGAGCGGCTGCTCGCCTCCTGCGTACATCAGCTCCCCGCGGTTTTCACCAGATCGTCGGTCCACCTAGTGTGTGGCCGGACTACGCTGCGTCTTTCGGTTCGTGGTCGCCACTCGAGAACCTTTCTTCCCCATCGGTTGTCAGTTCTACGAGCGATGTGGCCTGCCCATTGCCATTTCGAGCTATATCGGTGACTTTAGTTCTCCTGCGGATTTCCTCGTTTCGGATCTCGCAGGGAAACACCGAGCATAGCTCTCCATAGCTCGCTGCGCGACTTTGAGCTTACTAATGAAAGGCCATTAAAACTCTTTCACGCTGTAACAGCTGGACGGATTTGGATGAAATTTGGTGTGGAGGTAGCTTATACCCTGGATTAAAACATAGGCTACTTTTTAACCCAAAAACGGGAACGATTCCTGTAGGAACGCGGGTGGAGCCGCGGGGCGCTGCTAGTTAATAATATTCCTCAAAAAATAAAGTCGTGGAAACAAAAATTAAATAAGTATTTCTAATAATTACAAGCATTTTAAAATACAGGAATAGAAAGAGACAGCTCAAACATGCAGTGACGTCAGTGGATTGGTCCTTCATAGTACCTCATCACTAAGCTGTGGAAGCTTTACATACAATATCTTTGGCCTCTTCCCCCTCGGACAGCAAACGTGATAGACGTCTGTATATTAAATTGATTTAATGTGATAATTTTGACAAATTAACCACTAAGTGGTGTTCAAAAAATAGGACGTCATAAGCTGTGTGGAGCTAACAAGTAGAAGATACACCTCTTCAGTGTCTGACTGCCTGGTACTAGGCTGTTCAACTACCAAAACCTGTAAGTGCTACATATATTGTTGACAAATAACTAGCCAGCTGTGCGCCGAGTCATTGACTTGATCAGCTGTTATTGGAAGTTCAACGACCTACGTAAGCAACCTGCCACGCCTCCTTAGCACGTGTGTGCGTGAGTGCACTATCGGCGACCGGCACACATTGACAAATACGAATTGAAGTCACACGCACCGAGCGCTATCCCGTCCGCCGCCTTGTCTGTATTTAGGCCTACGCGACGTTTCGCTCTCTGTAAAAATGCCTAAAATACCTCCATCTCCGGCACAAACTAGTAAAAGTGTTAAACCTGCGACTTCTAACGAAGAAAAAAATGTAGGTCAAGGGCAGAAAAAGGTTCCAGCTAGAAAACGGATACGCTCCGACGATGACTGCGACGATTTTGATGTCTTCAAAAATGAGATGAAAGACATGTTGTCCACAATGTTCTCTTCATTTACGAGCACGTTTACAAGCACTCAAAACGAACGTATGAGAGCGTTAGAAAAACAGCTATTTGAAGTCAAAAGCCACACATCTACGATTTCAGATATCGAAAAATCGCTAAATAATATGTCGGGGCAGCTAACAGATATGCAAAATAAGATCGATAAATTGGAAGGAGATAGGAAGGAAATCAAAAACCAAATACATGAAATTGAGGACAGAATTGATAATATTGAGAGAATGTCACGTAAAACCTGCATAGAAATCCGGAGCGTCCCTAAAAGGCAAGGAGAAAGAAAAGACGATTTGTTTGATATGGTTAAGAAACTCCTGACACACTTGAACATCGAACACTCACCAGCAGACCTGCGAGATGTCTACAGGGTTCCAAATAAATTTAACAGTAACATCTCCACCTTAATAGTGGAATTCTCTAACACACTGCTGAAAGGAACTGTTCTTAATAGTGCCAAAAAACACAACATTAATAGGGACAGTGGGAAATTAAACACAAGACATCTTGGACTAGACGTATCACCTACCTTGCTATTTATGTCAGAGCATCTTACACCAAAATCTCGAAGATTGTACTACCTAGCACGGGACCTAGCTAGGACACAAAACTATGCATTTTGTTGGACATCTAATGGTATAATCTATCTACGTAAGCGTGAAGGAACACCGCATATCGTGATTAAAAATGAATCTCAGTTAGAAGCCATGAGAACTACTCCGTGACTGACCTCAGTAACGTCTGAAAATAACATCTTCTTTTTTATATATAATATTATCGATATTATGTCCCTATCCCTACCTGTACTACCCTGTAATCTTAATAGCCTAAATCCACATGTAAACTGTTTCTCAACATCCATATCACCTACAAACAAACAAAATAATCCTAACAATTTAAAACATCAACTAAATATTGTGTTCTTGATAAAACATCGAATATCAATAATAATGAAGTCCAATGGCTTTAACAAGTTTGTACAAAGTGTTTGGCATAAAAATATTGTACGCATATATTTAAATACTAATTTTCTTGGTGTACTACTTAATTATATTATTATTATTATCTTATTACTAATAATAACAATTGCGTACAATTTACTTTTAATTGAGAAATGCTTATTGTTGGTGTTATCATCTGTGTTTTATGTATCGGATATTTATTTAATCAGTGCTAATAGTATTAAAATAATGATTATGTTAAGGATAACTTACCAGCCTCAGGTAATTTTAATTATTTCTACCTATAGCATTCACGGAGTGCACGAAGGATTGTATTACTGTAATAAACAAACACTAACTCTTTTTCATACTCACTCATGCGCATTCAGTACCCTTATTCCACAATTTACACTAAAAATGAGCTTTATACCACGAAGATTTGCAAAACACCAATCATACAGTATAATATTGATCTATCAGGGACACTTTACAGAAAATATACATAGTTATAATACAGGAAATGTCAGTAACGGACTCTCGCGCACGTCCGTTTCGCACGGGTACCCACGAAAACTAAATGATCCCTTTGCTATCAAGAAATATGTAATTTTACATAATTTTAACTATCCCACTCTGTTACCTAAATGGTCCATCAGATTTTGGCATACTGCATTGATGTACCTTAATTATTGTTTCAACGCTCGCATCATTAATTCACATTTTACTTTTAATTATGGATAGTCAGTTTTTAATAGACGATATAGATAACACCGAACTGGTTACCAGTATACATACCTATATTCCAGAGATGTGTGAATCATACTTAGGGTTAGTTCATAATGAACAGCAGTTTTTGTTGATCACACAAAACATTAGGAGTATTCGGAGAAATTTTGATGAATTTGTTGTTTTTCTTAGGCGTCTTAAACTTCTACCTGACCTAATAATCCTCACCGAGTGCTGGTTGGATTCATCTTTTGCCGGAGTTTTGTTGGACGGCTATAACTGCTCATATAGTACACGATATCAAAACCAAAACGATGGTATAGTAGTATTGTCTAGAATTGGGATTCGCATAAGTATAACGGAACCTGCGCTACTCGAAGCATCTGGTCTTCTGGTTCAAATTGGAAATCACTACTCTATATTAGCTATTTACAGGTCACCATCTTTCTATAGTATAGATAATTTTCTCTCTACGCTAGAAATGGTACTAGACGAAATGAAGGGGCAGACCTGTTTTATGGTTGGGGACATGAATCTTGATATAAAGCATACTTCAACGGATCCTCGCGCAGACCGTTACCTTGAACTACTCGCATGTCAAGGCTTCTTCCCAGGTCACCAAATTCCCACCCGAGGATTGAACTGCTTGGATCATGTTTTCTTCAAAAGTTCATGTCAGCCAGCTACTGTAGTGTGCACCAATAATGTAACAGACCATAATGCAATAATTGTCGCGATAGCCAGAGAACCAAACAGTCCTTGTTTGGAAGGTAGACGGGTTACCAGAATGGACTACCCACGTATAATTAGTCAATTGGAAAACGAAAACTGGTCTACCTTTTATGCTCTTAGGGACCCTAATTCTGCAGTAACTGATTTTGTACGTATTGTTACCCAGGCAGTCGAAATGAACACAACTACAAGACTAATAAGAAATTCTAAATATATAAGAAAGGACTGGATTACACCTGGGTTGATTAATTGCATTAAAAAAAGAGATAAATTACAATACAAACATAAAAAGAAACCAAAAGATAAGAAACTAGAAGAAAAATATAAGAAATACCGAAACTACTGCAATAATATTCTACAAAACCTAAAGAATGAATATGACTCTAACCAAATCAAAACAAATATTAATAATAGTAAAAAGCTATGGAACTGTATTAAAGACGTGTGCAACATTAAACCCACCAAACCTAAAAATACTGATCTACTCAATGCTGCCAATACCCCTGCAGATGCTGTAAACTCTGCGAATAGTTATTTCGCAACGGTGGGTGAAACGTTAGCCAGGAATATACTTAATCTACTAGGTCAGACTGAACAGGAATTAGCGAATACTACATCCCTCCAGACTACACCTGCCAATTCTTTATTCCTAGCCCCAACTGATCCTGTACAAGTTGCTGGAATCATCTCATCGCTAAAGCCCAACTCAGCCCCAGGTAGTGATAATATTTCCAACCAGTTACTAAAAGCCTGCAAAGACATCTTAGCTGCCCCTATAGCGTTCTTGTGTAACCTAAGTCTGGAAACAGGCAGTTTCCCTAACGCATTAAAGGACGCTAACGTATGTCCAATTCATAAATCTGGTGATACAGAGCAGCCCACTAACTATCGACCAATATCCTTGTTGACCAGTGTCTCCAAGATTTTGGAAAGAGTCGTCAATAAACGTTTGATGAGCTTCTTAGAGAAAGAAAATATTCTCTCCCCAAACCAATTTGGATTCCGTTCAAACAGGTCAACGGAAGACGCCGTTACATCATTGGTAGACTTTGTGTCCGACATGTTAGACAAGGGCCAGAGATGCATTGGCGTCTTCCTTGACCTGGCAAAAGCGTTCGACACCGTTTCGCGACCCATACTTCTAAGGAAGCTAGAAGACTTGGGTATCCGTGGTACAGCGCTTGAGTGGTTCCGATCATACCTCACGAACCGAAGACAGCGTGTAAAAGTGGGTGAGCACTTTAGTGATTACCAAGAAGTGCTCTTTGGAGTCCCACAAGGTAGCGTTCTTGGCCCATCGCTGTTTTTGGCGTATCTGAATGATCTCTGTCAGCTTAATCTCACTCAAGCGAAACTGTTCGCTTTTGCAGACGACACTGCTGTCATCTTTCATGCTCAAAACTGGGAAAACGTATCCATGGTGACGAATAATGGTTTACGTAAAATAGTAAGCTGGTTACAGCTGAACTTATTGACTCTCAACGCTGCCAAAACAAAGATTATCGCATTTCACATTTCAAGTCGCTCTGCACCTTCTCATCCACTTTCAATTAAGCTTCATACGTGCGCTTCACAGCAATGCTGTGCATGCCCAAAGCTTGAGCAAGTTAAAAATATTAAATATTTAGGTATATACATAGACGAACTATTATCTTGGATAAAACAAATAGAAAATTTAAGCAGTCGACTAAGAAAATTAATTTACATTTTTAAAAAACTAAGGGCAGTAGCAGATTCGAAAACAGTAAAAATGGTGTACACAACACTTTGCGCATCTATTATTAACTACTGCATAACTTCATGGGGGAATGCCTTGGGTACACATTTAATAAAGGCAGAACGTGCGCAGCGTGCAGTACTAAAAGTCGCATACAAAAAACCCTTCAGATACCCGACTCAACAACTTTACAAAGACACCAAAGAACTTACAGTACGGCAAAACTTTGTAATGGGATGTACTCTACGTTTTCATAAAACTTCACTCCTATCAGCTAAAGTTAACTCCAGTAAATCTAGCCGTAGGTATATGTGGAAGTCACATACAACAAAAACAAGGACAGGACAGAGGTGCTACAACTTCTCTGGATGCTACTTATATAATCAACTTAACAGTACCCTAAATCTAGTTAAAGACACTAAATGGATATGTAGGAACAAAATAAAGGAATACCTTCTGACGCTTGACTACAGAAGCACGGAAAATTTACTCAAAATACAGGTCTAAACTACACTGTCATACACTTACCCACACACACCTTCTCACCCTTCCCTAAACACCACCCTACACCAATCACACCCTTCCTCTTCCCTACTCCTCCCACGCCATCTACACACACACACACACACACACACACACACACACACCCACACCCACACCCACACCCACACACCCACCCCCACCCCCACACCCCCACACACACACACACCCCCACACCCCACACCCCACCTCACACAACTTTTCCACAAATTTGGTCTTAGATTCTATTACCCATATAGGTATATATGTAAATTATAAATATTTAGCTGTACAAATTTTATATATAATTATATCTAGTCTAGTTTAATATTATAATAGATGAACCTCGAAGAGAACTAGCTCCCACAGACTCAGGGTATCCTACCGTGAGAGCTAGTGACTCACAAGTTGTTACCTAAAACAGAACAAATAAATATCTTTTTCTTTTTTTATGTGACGTCACAATCACGTGTTTGCACAGTAACTGTGGGTTAGCTCTGTTTTGCGAGAAAGGGACAGGCTATGCCTTTCTAAATAGTATTTACTTGTTAATTTTGAATAGCAGACATCTAGCCTATTCCCAGTATGGTTACCTGGTTCTCCAGCCGCATGATCTGGTGTCGGTAGCTGGCCTCCCTGGCCTCCAGCATGCGCTCGGCCTGCAGCGCGGCGTGCCGGTAGCGCTCGCCGTCCGCGCCGCCGCCCTCCGACAGGTAGCGGCTGCGGGCCAGGGACAACTCCGCCTCCTGGACAATGTGCATCAACAAATAATGTTACTGACCGAGCGAACGAACTGAGCTTCAACTCGCCTTTCTGTTTTCGTCTGTCCGGATGTACATACTCGCGTACAAGTCGCATTTTACAACGAATCTTGGCGAAACTTGGTATACAGGTTCTGCGAGTTCAGGGAAATTTTTCGTCGTCGGTGATTTTTGATTGGAGGTGTATTTCTCCCAAAAAGGGGGGAAGTTTGCCACCCCATTTCTTTCTATGGGTGCCCTAATATAATATTCAGCTAGAGTATCGGCAGCAGCATTCTCCCCGGTACCTACATTAAAATCTTCTGCGATCACCAAACGACTTGCCAAGCGTGGTGATTATGGCTCTCTGGATATACCCCTTAGCTGGCTGTGCTAAGCATCCAAAGTGGCATTTTATGGGGTAGGCCTGTGTTCAGCAATGGACGTCATCCGGCTGTTGTTGTGATTATCACGTACCGACATACTTATATTATTGTAGAAACCACTCGAAATGTAAATGTGCAGCGCACTTGCAGGGCACATAATTATATTGACCCTTAAGAGCCAATACAACGCCAAATTGCTTAAAACGGCTTAGCTTGAAGCAGTATCCTGTCAACAATATTGCAACAATGACTTTGAAATTAATATATGGTAAAGTCCAGGACTAATGCTACTGCAAATGTATAGTGAAAACACGAATTAATAAAATTTTCTCGATAGAAAAAAATTACAAAGTTACCTCCAAACCGTACAAATAAACAGCGATTATTCAATGAATACTTTAAATAAGATCATGAAACTTTGTGTAGTAGTTGAATTAAATATAATGGAGGGCTTATGTATAGCGGATTTTTAAAATACCCATTATATTTAGTATAATAATAAATTACCTAAACTATTGCGCGTTGGAACCAGTTTAACTTAGACCGCCCCTGCCGCTCGGCCCCTGGCTCATCCCCGCTTTGGCCTAGTACTATACATCTATTCTGTGGCTTTGACGTGAATTTGCGCTGACAACCTGCTATTATACATCTATAGCCTGTATTATACGTGAGCACAAATGAATATGAATATTATGTACAGGCTGAACACAATTATTGTTGCAATGTTTGTTTTCGCGAGGTCTACCGATCGCAGAACAACTAGTATTAAACGAAACCTAATTGAAACTGGATTTGACTGTTTCAGGACCTTATCCTACACAGAGGTGATACTGCACTGACGTCCTGCTTAGGGTGTATTGTGAATTTCCCTGCTAGCATCTACCCCAGCCAGCTATCCTATCTGCTTGAAGTACCGTAGTGTGTTCTAGGTTGCTGGCTCCAGTGGCACTAATGCTGGGTGTTGGAATAAGTGATTGACCTCGTGTGGTCCTGGGCCGTAGAATAGGACCACTCCATTTCTGGTGCCGTAAGAGCCAGCTAAGGGAATATCCAGAAAATCGGTAAGTGTTCTCCTCGGTACATTAAAATCTTCTGGGATCACCAAGCCGCCTGTCAAGCGTGGTGATTATGGCAAACCATAGATTATGATAAATGTCCAAAGTGTTAATATGGCGGAGGCCTGTGTTCAGCAGTGTGCGTCTTCCAGCTGTTGGTGTGATAGCAGTATCGCCCGCTTAATGAAATCAACAGATCGAGATTTGAACCCGCAACCATCCATCCCTAAGCCGAGACATGCTTTACTTAACTTACCTCCACCTTTTACAACCAACGGGGTTTGGTAGCGTCATCTTATAACATAGCATAGATCAATTATGGGAAGACCCTGCTTTTTGCAACGGAGTTTAATAACTAAAGCAATTGGCAGAGCTCACTTTTAACCTAATTATGCTGTATTACAATAAATTATTTGTATTTGTATTTTTTTATTATGTGTGGACGTTTCACACAGCACCATCTAGCCCCAAACTAAGCATAGCTTGTGCTAGGGGAACCAGATAACTGATAGAATACTTAGATACTTTCTTGATTGTAAATACATACATAGAATACAGTATAACACCCAGACACAGAACAAGCCTCGATGTTCATCACACAAATGTTTGTCCTGGGTAGGATCCGAACCCACAACCTATAGTTCAGAACGCAGAGCTACTGCCAACCGAGCTAACAGGCCAGTCTAAGTATTGGTACTTGTTTTCCTTTATAGTAGGGGAGCCCACGATGCTAAATGGGGACTTCCTCGAGCTTCATAGAGACCTATTGGGTTGCAAAGCTTAGATGATAAGAAAAAAAATGTTATATGCAATGTATCCTTTTCATCGGTGAGGGGAGCGGCTATAGATTTTCAAATATGTAAAAAAATACTGTTGCATGGGCATACTCGAGCACGTCAGATATTGATAGCATCAATGTCCTACGTATTTTTAATAATGTACATATGTTAATCTGATCGTTTGCATGATGCGGGTGGTCGTACTTAAAGTTTGAAAATGAAAAAAAAAATGTATCGAGCGCGTCAGATTTTCTAAGGGGATGTTAGGTGAACCTAAAAAAACTCTCATTCAATAATGTGACGATTTCGATGTGACGCAAACTCGCGGCCATTATTATAACGTGCAAAAAAAATTCGCCATTTTGAAATACTCAAGCGCGTCAGATTAAGATATATATGGTTGGTTCATCTCTATGTCCTAGACGTGCTGCCTCATAATCTGACGATTATCTAGAGGATTTCGCCTAATCTGACAAAAAAAAAATTTTTAAAACCGTAAAGAGAAAATGTAAATAAATAATAACAGTATTTATTTATTATTTATTTATTTAATTAAAACGGCTATAGAAGCCAATTACAAGTATAGCCATTTTAGTATAAAAGTTTATTTGGGCAATAAAAGTAATTACAATAATACCTATACAGTTTTACGGTTTTGGCAAAAATTTAAACTAAACAAAAACGTTACAAAACCAATATGACGAATGATGTTGACGTTCTTCAAAGACACGACAAGCTTATACGTTAAAGTAGTATAGAAAAAGTGGAAGTCTGATTTCGTCTATGTTTCATATATTCAAGAATTTTGTATTGAGTTGCGCAAGGCTGTCATCAGCTGTGATGGCGTCATGGCAACCGAAACCAGAGTAGGGACGGAGTGAGAGAGTAATAGACAGAGAAAAGTGAGAGGCGAATAGAAACGCGCAGAAGGGAATATAGGCATCACGTAGCTGCACGCATTAAACTTTATCGACGAATTTTAGTTACTTCGGCTTGTGGGAATGGTCAGATTATATATTTTTCGTTATCCTTGAGTTATTTCCTTCAAAATAAAAAAAAATTTAGCCACGCTCGAGAATGTCGAGATGACGTTTTTTTTACAACTTTTTAGCCCTCCCCTTTACGTCACTCTCAAATTGTCAGATTAGTGGAATATACACTTTTTAGCACGTAATTAACGCACCCTACCTTAATCTGACGCGCTCGAGATTTCTGATGATCAATTTTTTTATACTAATCTGATCCTTTATCCTTGACGGGCGGCCTTCATATGGGGCTCATATTTGGTGGAGGTACTTAACTGGGTACCCCCCTGTATATTAATCTGCCGCGCTTTAGTAAATCCCTAAATCCCCGCTTGGGCTCCCCTACTATTACATTAAAAACGTTTATGTTATTCAGAGTTAAATCTAGGTGTTGTTTTTGTGAATAAAGGCGTGTATCAATGTTGGTATACACCTGCCCTTAAACTGACAATTTCTACAATAACTACAATTAAATTATCTACACAAATCTACCCACACTAACAAAAACATTAATACAACGTAGACAAAGGAAACAAAATCTACAGCAAAATTCGACACAGTATTTGCATCTTTCATGTTTCACACGTTTGCTAGTGTGCAGTGCACGCACACATAGATCGATGGTTCACTTACTACACGCACCTTGTCGGCTAATTCTTTCTCCAGTCGGCGTATCTTCATTTTCAACTCTCTGTTCTCGATCTCTAGGAAACTGACGTCAGTGCTGCAGTACTTGTTGTCTTTTGTTGGTATCGAGTCTTTGTAGCGGGATGAGTCTTTAGTAGAGTCTGGACCTAAAAGTTGAAATAATGAGAGATGTATAATATGTTATTGAATGACAAGACGAGCTGTATAAGTTTTGCTGGTCGTACGAAACGTTTTACCGGAGCTAACGATCTCGTCTCCATTTTATATTGATAGCAGTGGCGGCCATTCTGTCTCGATATAGCTAAATCTAAAATAATCTTGAAGTTTAAGGAGCCATTGGATGCAGGATGCAATTAGCCGATCAAAGTGGCGCTCTGGAGGAGGTCTATGTTCAACAGTGGATGTGTTCAGGCTGATGATGATGAAGCAATAACAGTATGAAGGAGGCCTATGTTCAGCAGTAGACGTCTTTAGGATGATGGTGAAACACTACACAATGGAGGAGGCCTAATTTCAGCTGTCTTCAGGTTGATGAGATCACTAACCTGAATCTATATCCGAATAGTAGACCGACTTCTCGGTCCGATCGTGGCTCTTCGACCTCAAGACGGACGGTCTCATCCGTCGGTCCGCTTCAAGCTTCCTCAGTGTATCTTGTAGTGCGTCATTCTTCGCCTTCAGTTCTGAACGTTCGCGTTGTAAAGCGTGAAGCTCTCGTTCCAACTCGCTGTCGCTGCTTTCCTTGCCATCCCATGTTGTCATACGCAGCTGGGACTCTAGACCTGACCTGTAAGATTTCGTTCACTCATTTATGCTCACTCATTCATTCGTTCATTTAGAGCTTGTTTCAAAATGTCCAGTTTAAAGTACTTGTACAATTTTCAGCTTGACTGGTAGGAAAACTGTTCTTGCATTTGAATAATTAGACAAGCTTAATTTCCAAATAAGGTTTTTACGTCAGATCGGGGTGCCAGATAAACAGTTATTTGCCAGATAAAAGGATTTATTTATTCATTATTATATTGATTTATTTATTGACAATCTTTCCGGTTGGAAAGGAATCGATGTATTTGCTGGGACAGTCTAAAATTTATTTGAACATTTTGGAACAGTTACATATACTAACTTTAACTCAACTTTACGGTTTTCTTGCGCATATTTACAAGACAGTCAATTAAATTATGTGAAAAACGGAAAATATTAAAAGTTCATTCGTTTTTTCACGAGAAGTTAAATAACATTTTAAGAATTGTGTAAATAAATAAAAATCAATCAAAATAACTAAATAAAATAATAGGATACTGATTATAAAGTGCAATTCTACGGAACAACAATTACAGTAGACTTGAAAAGTTACGCCAGATTATGTCGTAAATGATCTGGTTAAAATAGCATATAGAAAAAATAGTGAAATTTTATCTATTTTCTAAATAAACTGTGGAAATTTCTAAAGGCCTTTAGTGTTGTTTTACTTCTGTACTATGGAAGTGGCCATAAATTGTAACATTTTCAAAGTATTTTACATAAAAATGTAAAAATAATAATGCAATATAAAAATCCCATACAAATCCCTTTGTTGTTCCTTGGACTGTAAAAGCCTGGGCAGTAAAAAATGCGAAGAAATTAATATAAACCAATAGCGCTTTCACGATGTTCTATAATATATTTAAAGAAAGTCCATCATGAGTGCTAAATGTCGATTCTATCAAACAATGGGCAATAAGGAGAGATTTCGACTTTGGATAGTGTCAAAAAAATACGCCTAATATCGCTCTTATTTATATTAGAGTAGGTTATAAAATTGTACATACCTTTGTACTTCAACGTTAGATAGTTGATTGGTAAGTCTGTGCACTTGGTCTTCTAATGTAGAGTTCAACCGCTTCAGTTCACCGAGAGCTGACTTGGCACTTTCTAACTTCTCGGTTAGAACGCGTCGCTCGTTCTCACAACTTGCTGTAAAATACACCAAATTGACCATTATAATAGCGGAGAAGATGTCCTGGACTGGAAATTCTCCAATGAAAACTATTGATGGCTCAGGCAATGAGCTTCCAATCCGTAGCTTTGATGACGGCATTTAGCTTAAACGGTGAATATTTTGGCATACCTACTGTTCACCATCTTGTTTTTCGTCAGAATAGCGGCCACATATGTGAATCGATAGCTGACACTAATATGAACACGGTTTCTATAAGACAAAACTTCCAGCAACACGTTTCCAAGATATGCACTTTCAAAGTTACAGTGTTGGCGCCGCCAACACTTGAATTAAAACTAAATTGAAAGAACATACACACATACATAACACCTGTATTACAAAATATGTACATATGTTGGCAATAAATTGCGTATTGAGAATGAATTGGCTCTAAAAATTTTGTCCAAGTGATTTGGCACATTTTCGGTTTGAGCGAATATAGGCCAAATCACTTGTACACTTGTACAACTCGCATCATTTCTATTCTGCTTATAACTCTGTCACGTAACCTTGCTCACTCCCGCTGACATTCGCTCAAACCATATGCAACAACAACAAGCTTTGGTTTGAGCGAAACTGAGCGAGAGTGACCATTAAAACACAACTCACAGCAATTCTTCTGCAACTGGCGTAACTTCTCGAGCGCATTCTGCTCGTTATTCTTCGCTTCGTTGAGCTGCCGCGTGATCTTGCTCACTTCCGCTCGCAGTTCGCTCTCAGCGCTCGCGGCCTTCTGTAGCGAAGTGGACAACTGCTCCACCGTGCCCTTTAGCGATGTGCAGCGGTCTTCTAGCTGGGTGATCGTGCGACTGTAGCCTTCGCAACGCTCTTGGAGTTTCTGGACAATTTATTCAGGTTTTAAGTAATGTATTTGGTTACAGAGGTGTATTTGGATATTCAGGGTGGACCAAATCAATGCCCCAATGCCGCTGGAGGAAAAGTATCCTAAATATTGGAGTTAACTTTTACTTAAAGAAAACATTTCTTTATTTTGAGGAATAAAAATAACTGCGTTCTAAGTTTTTTTCTTAAATCGCTTGCCAGAGCCGGTGCTCTAACCTGTCAAATGTAGAAGATAAACACCTGTATTTTTTTACCAGTGAACCTTTATGTAGTGCGGAACGAGTAGTAGTGCTCATCGTCATCATCAACAGCCTGAAGACGTCCACTGCTGAACATAAGCCTCCCCCCCCAGAGAGCGCCACTTTGAGCGGCTGCTCGCCTCCTGCATCCATCGGCTCCCCACGGCTTTCACGACATCATCGGTCCACCTAGTGATGTGCTACTTAGTTGAAAAATGAGAGCAAAAAATATTAAAAGGTAGCTTTATGATGATTTGTTTATGTCAACGAATGGCGTGAAGAGCTAGTCGTTCACCTGATGTTAAGCGTCACGGCTGTCCATAACAGTTGCAGTATCATTAAGAACTCCAAATCATAAAGTTTCGCGTGACGCTGCACTGCGCACGTCATCCTGATAGAAAGGGTAAACCATATTGAACGATTCGTCTTGCATTTAATATTGATACGTTTAGTAATGTCTTAAACAAAATTATCTCTTTATTATAATTATTATTTGTGGGTCGTACCTTCAAAGCCTGGTCTCTATCTCTCGCCCCGACAGCCGCCCTTTGTACATCACCCTCTAATTGAGCGCGACGCACGTCCAACCGCGCCGCGCGACCTGATACGAATGACGAATAATAATGTAGCTATGTCTCCATCTCTTTCTTCTCTATCTCTTCTTGAACAGCTAGGGGATTAGTCTATGCTTCTGTCTCTTTTTAGAGAATGAACAGTTCATGCAGCTGGTTTTACTTAACATGTGTTTTTATGAGTTCGATGTAGTTTACATATGCTGTTCTTTTTTGCAGGACAAGCCAATGGTGATCAATTTAAGGAACTAATGCCCATTTTCACCAAAGATCCCTAAGTTTTAAGGGACCCTTAAAAAGATTTAAGTGACATCTGACAGTACATTTGTTTTCACCGGCGATTAAGGGACACGCAAAGCTTAAGGGATCCCCTAAGTTTAGGGGGCCGAAGCTCAACCCCTTAGCGTTAAGTGGCAGGTTAAATTATCAAAACGCCAGTTTTTTTTCAATTGTATTTGGCAATTGTTTCTACCCGCATAACGCCAGAAAAGGTATTTGTTTTATTTTTTTCGGAAGCATAATATATTAAAAACTCGTGCTAATACCAATAAAGCATCTTGCTTGTATTTTTGACGATTATTCTCTAAAAATATATAAATAAAATAACGAAAATCGGCAACGTAGGGTTTTTGGAAACCGTAGAAAAGAATAAACTGTCACTTTACAATTTAAGTGTCACTCAGCGCCGTGAAAACGAATTTAGGTAAGGGTCAAATCTAAGGGGCCTTTAGCCAAAGGGATTCCTAGTTAGGGTGTAGTTTAGGGATCTATGATGAAAACTGGCATAAATCTTTCTTACAAAAATTATTAGTGAAAGTGATCTATTTATGTTACAATTCTTATTTTAAGTCAGTGATTAAATAAGATTTAGCACTTATCCTATTTGAAAAGGCAAGCAAGAGAAAATATTAATGGAGCTACCGTCACCGTTCTACAAGTGTTTTCGTACAAAATATATGGAATATAAAATTTCAGCTGTGTTTTCAGATCTTACCTTCAGCGGCGGCCAAAGCTTCCCGCAGTTGTCCTACTTCTTGCACCCGCTCCGCTAGCTGTACGCGTAAGTTTTCAGCTTTGTTCTGTCAAACATATAAAAACCAATAATTCCTATAACCAAACCTGGCGCACTCCGCACTGTTAGCCCCTAAAGGTAAGCTAAGCTTAACTCTTGTCTGTAGAGTTTCTTCCATTCTTCACGATTTTCTGCGAGCATTTTCAGCTCTTTGCTCTACATAACATTAGCCTTTTCTTTCAGTTGAACCACGAATGTTCTTCTCGGTCGTCCTCTCTTTCCTTCTACTTTTCCTTCCATTATGGTTTTTATGAGTTCATCATGTCATAGCAAGAGGCCAAGAAAACGATCGAATCAAAAAAATTGTTAAAAATATTGCTTAACTGTACTTTAAAAGCCTGTAATAGAATAGGATGGACAACCAGATGGATTTGCTTACCTCGTTTTGCACTTTCTCTTCTGTAACGGAACTGAGTGTCGCTTCGAGACTGGTGATCTTGTCCCGTAAGTTACTGATCTCCACTTTACTAGACTGCACGGATTCATTCTAGAAAAAATCATTGTAAATAAGTATTTGAACATAAAACCCTACTTTTTTGCCCATCGGTCACATACATAGATCATGGACTCTTACTAGGATTTCCTGTACCTAAGGCCCCAAGAACTACGAGGACTATGGTCCCACAACACCTAGACCACAAGAAATATTTGCGCTTTTTTATACCTGTCGCGGGAATCAAACCCGTCGCCTTCGAGTTATGAGCCGACGCTCAATCACCACACCACAGAGACTGTCAAATTGTTCATTGTTCAATAGCAAAGAAATTTATATAAACCCAAGCGTGTTACATCCTAGACCGCAGTCACTTCCCATCAGGCGAGATGTGGTCAAACGCAAGCCTATCAATCAATTTAAAAAAACGAATACACTCATCAGACGTCCACTCTGGCCAACGGCTCTCATGCGACTGACGCTGGCGATCGAAATAGTGACTCATGAGTACTTTTTCTTTCATATTATCAACTCGTAAGTCATCATCATCATCATCATTAACAGCCTGAAGACGTCCACTGCTGAACATAGGCCTCCCCCAGAGCACGCCACCTTGAGCGGCTGCTCGCCTCCTGCATCCATCGGCTCCCCGCGGCTTTCACCAGGTCGTCGGTCCACCGAGTGGGGGGCCGGCCCACGCTGCGTCTTCCGGTTCGTGGTCGCCACTCGAGAACCTTTCTTCCCCATCGGTTGTCAGTTCTACGAGCGATGTGGCCTGCCCATTGCCACTTCAACTTACTAACTCTAAGAGCTATATCGGTCACTTTAGTTCTCCTGCGGATCTCCTCGTTCCGGAGCTTATCTCGCAGGGAAACACCGAGCATAGCTCGCTCCATAGCTCGCTGCGCGACTTTGAGCTTACTAATGAGGCCAACAGTAAGAGACCATGTCTCAGTTCCATAAGTCATCACTGGCAACACACACTGATTGAAAACTTTCGTTTTCAGGCTCTGCGGTATTTTGGACGAAAAGATAGGACGAAGCTTCCCGAACGCTGCCCAGCCGAGTTGGATTCTTCGCGCCACCTCTTTGTCGAAGTTGGACCTACCTAATTGGACAATCTGTCCTAGGTAGACATACTTGTCGACAACTTCGAGAGTATCGTTCCCAACAATTACCGGTATAGGTGGAACATGAGCATTAGACATGATCTTTGTCTTGTCCATATTCATCTTAAGACCAACCTGCTGGGAGACTCTACTGAGGTCGTTGAGCATGGTGCTAAGGTCCTCGAGCGATTCCGCCATTATGACTATATCATCGGCAAAACGAAGGTTAGTGATGTACTCGCCATTTATGTTGATGCCAGATCTTTTCCACTCCAAGAGCTTGAAAACATCCTCCAATGCGTTTGTGAACAGTTTCGGAGAAATAACGTCTCCCTGTCTCACGCCTCTTTGCAATGGAATTTGTTCCGTACTCTGGTCCTGTAGTCGGACTGACATAGTGGCCTTACTGTACAAACACTTCAAAACTTCGATATACCTATAGTCAATTTGGCATCGCTGCAAGGACTGCAGCACCGCCCAAGTCTCGATTGAATCGAAGGCTTTCTCATAGTCCACAAACGCTAGGCATAACGGCCGATTATACTCTTCGGTCTTCTGTATAATCTGGCGCAGCGTATGGATGTGGTCTATGGTGCTAAAGCCTTTTCGGAAACCGGCTTGTTCGGGAGGCTGGAATTCATCAAACCTGCGTGCGAGACGATTCGTAATGACTCTCGAAAACAGCTTATACACATGACTCAAGAGCGAGATGGGCCTATAGTTCTTCAATAAGGTGTTATCGCCTTTTTTGAAGAAGAGCACCACCACGCTCTTGTGCCATGCCTCTGGCGTTGTACCTTCAAGGATGACAGAATTAAATAACTTCTGGAGGACTAAAAGTACCGGTCTACCACCCGCTCTCAGAAGTTCAGTCGTAATTCCATCTTCACCTGGTGCCTTGTTGTTTTTAAGCTGTTTGAGGGCCATTCTAATCTCGTACAGTACAACTCGTAAGTATACCCTACAAATAATTATTTTTGTTCCTATTAGAATACCAAGTTTTATAACTACTCTTCCCAGACAAAAACTGATAATTAGAACAATATTTATGACTGCCATCGCTGCATTCTACTCATTTTCAAGAGCTGTATGCAACTTCGAACCGCGAGGTGTGCTTATACCATGCTTACCAATGCATTTAACTGCGCCTCCTTTTGTCCGTAAGCAGACTGCAGTTTCGCCTTCTCTTCCTGCAAGCTCCTTAAGTTGCTTGTGACGGATTGTAGCTTGTTGTCGCCCTTGCCTTGCTGTTCGGTCGCTTCTTTCACCTGTTTCTTTAGCATGTTCATTTGGGATTTGTAGTCATCCTGAAACACACGTATAATTTGTTCAAAGACTAGAGACCTCGTAATTGACCAGTCTTTTCATGAGAACACACAGTCACACCACTACTCTGGGCACTTCTCTGGGAAAAGGTATCCTATGTTAGACTCTGTGGAAGCAATCTGTAAGCAATCACCATTATCATCATCAGCTTGATGACGTCCACGGCTGAACATAATTATCCATAAAGCGCCACTTTGAGATGCTGTTTGCCTGTTGTATCCAAGCTATATAATATTTTACCGAATCAGTTTTGCCGTTTGCGAACCACACAACATGGTAGGTATATGGATTACAGTTCCTTTCCGATAATAGCTATTACACTATAGCCCTACTCCTGTCTTATTACTTTTAGCTGTACCGCCCAGGCTTTCCACGAGTTAATTAATTTGCAAGCGCAGCCACAGGCGGGAGCTCACGTCACTCTGGGATAGTATAGCTTTCTATCAGTAAAAGATTTTTTATAATCGGATCGGTAGGTCTAGGTATTAGCGCGTACATAATAAACTCACAAACTTTACCACTTGCAACTTGCAGCATCGTGAAAAATAATATTTATTTGATGAGCTCATTTCGTGTATACGATACGCGTCACTTTGCTGACGCATTATTAAGGCACCGGTTTTATGAATCGTCCATGGTGTGGTTTTGTACATACTGTAAAGGTATTTTACACAATCGGAAATAAAATTAGCAAGACAATAAACATTACCTTCTCTCGTTCAATCTGGCACACGTCGTGCATTAAGTTGCGCATTCCCTTCTTGATAAGCTCTGGATCAACGTCGATGATTTCATTGCGGTCTTCTGAATGGTCACGTCCTGTGGAAAAATAGCCTTTTAACTTTATTTACAAGGGAGCGATTTCTGAACATGAGTGTAGGAGCTAGCCAGACCACCCACTAGAATATCCACTTTGGCACTTTTCCCACTATCTTTATCTATTGCCAACAGTTGTTCCGTTAACCTCAGCAGAGAACCAGGGGGTCTAGCAAAGATGCCAGCGTGAGGCGTTAATGCCTCACGCTGGCATCTTTGCTAGGCGTTAGCGCCTCACGCTGGGACCTTTGCTAGACCCTCAGTTCTGGATCTAGTCGCGGTGCCACCATCTACCATATTGTGACATAAGTCCTCAAATCAAATATTTCGTCTGAAATTAAACACCAAGCTCACGCACTTGGGTGAGTCCCTTCTGTCCTCATCTTTCTAGCCTGTATTAACAATGTGAAAGTCACTGCAGAAACTGTCTGGTAGCAGACTCTGCGTTTATCTTTTTGTATTTTTCACTTCTACTCACGCACGGCTACAGCTATCAGTTTAGCGGAGTTGCACTACATTCACACCTAAGATAATAAGTGGTAAAATACTCTGCCAAAAATAAAACTGTATGAAGCCTACGCAGCTTGGCTTTCGTCTCCCGCTTGCTGCCGTCGCATTCATCATCATCAACAGCCTGAAAACGTTTACTGCTAGACATAGGCCTCCCCCATAGAGCGTCCTTTTGACCAGCTGCTTGCCTCTTGCATCCAACTCCCGCGGTTTTGACCAGATGTCATGATCGTCACTGGAGAATTCTTCCCCATCGGTTGTCGGTTCTGGGAGCGATGTCGCCATTGCCATTTCAATCTGCTAATTCTAAGATCTATATCGGTCACCTTAGTATTCCTGCGGATGTCCTCGCCCGCGCACTGGTTTAGTACCTATAAGCCCTCCTACAAAGTCCCCTACTTACGTGAGCCCCGATGCGGACTATACCGCCGGGAGGGACTGGCGAGCCGTCTCCTGGCGGCGGCCACCACGCTGCCGTCCGGCTGCACTCCACAGACCCGACGTAGCGCGTGCGCTATGGATGATAGCTTGGCTTCCGTCTCTCGCTTGCTGCCCTCGCATTGTGTGAGCGAGGCTTCGAGCGCGCGGCAACGGCCTTCGCTACCACCTAGCCGGGCCTGTCGAATTGGGAGATGTTGTCAGAACATATCTCTTGTTTTAAGGCCGGGTCTCAGCATTTATTCGAAGTTAAAAATCGCAGATCATTTGGTTCTGCGCTTGAGAATGTGATACGAACTATGTTTTCGTGAATCAAAAATGGATATCAAATCAGTATTAACATTTTTTAATCTATCGTGACTTGAACTCATATTATAATGTTAAAACGGGTGTCTTCACGCACAGAAATCAAAAAATAATATTGACTAACCTCGATCTTTCGACCAAGTTACATTGGCTGTAGTCACTGGAGTAGAAAGTGTCATTATCGCATAGTGTCGTGTTATTATTGATAAATTCCTGTGCGCGAAGAGACCCGTTTTAACCAAATAAGTATTAGGTATCAAATATCTTACTCTTATCCTTATATTCTTATTGTGATTGTGACTGGATACAAGTCTGGCTATTTAATTTGTAAAAAAAGTGTATTGTTGTCGCTGAAAATTGGGAACATTACGTCAATAAAGTATTTTTTGAGAGCAATTAAAATGATTTTATTTTAGAGAAAATTACTTTTAAGTTCTATACGGTCGTCCCTCTTTTTCGTTTTATTTTATATTTGCACTATTTTTTTCATCTGATTATTTTGATAAGTCACGTCACACTAGGCTTTCAAAAAAAGTGCTTTTTGTTGATTCTGTGTTTGTTTCGATAATACTAACCTTCAACTCTTGTATCTGCTGTGTTGCATCAGCAAGGCAAACTTCCAAATTGTGTTTCAACTCTTCCAAACGTCGCTCCTTCGACCGGCAGTCTTCTAGACGAAGCACCAGTTCCTTAAATACAAAACTGTCCTGACATACCTGTCTACCACAAATAAAACATAAAGGCTCCTAAAATGGCTTTAAACAACCTTTGTCTTGTTAGAACTTAAACAAAATTGCGAGCGATGGCATGTGCTTTTCACAGCACAATCGTCAGTCGTCAGCTAATAACTATTGAATTGCTGCAAATACGTAACCAACACCATAAATGCCTTTCACTCTGTTCTTCTCCTAACCTACCTGATCTCTCGCCCTACAAGCCTCTTCAAGTTCCGCGCCTCTCTGTCGACTAGCATTCAAGTCGGCTCGTGCGGCCCCCAACATGGCTTCTAGTTCTGCGCCGTGACGGCGCGCCGCGGCCGCATCGCCCGCGCATCGCTCGCGCTCTTCACTCTCGTTCTGTAACCTGGGCGAGCAAAAGAGATGGAGCTAGTTTGGAGTTCGTTTTCAGTTGCTTTTAGTTCTCTCATATTTTTGCAATTAGACGTTTTGCAGTATCCCATGCGCGCATCTTGGTAGTTTTGTTTTTCTAATTTTCAAGATGAAAGGTTGCATTGCAAGAGGTAGCAGTATCTCTCTTTCTCTCTCTCTCTATACTAGCTGACCCGCCCCGGCTTCGCACGGGTTAAATTTTTCTCACCTTTTAAACCTTCCCTAGACCTCCACGAACATTTCAAGACCAAGATAAGATAAATCCGTTCAGCCGTTCTCGAGTTTTAGCGAGACTAACGAACAGCAATTGATTTATATATATATATAGATAGGGTGATTGGTTCGTAGACCGTATCCTTTCAGGGTGATTAAACAGGCCTTGGGGTATCTTTTAAGCGTTACGTTAGTTCAGCGTTTTTAGCAATCATAATATAGGATCGAATTTATCACAGTAGTGAACAGTAATTTCAAATCCACTGACTATACCATCTTTTCTAAAGCGAAAATTCTATAATTTCTTCAAATAAATGAAAGCATTCTAAAATCACCCATTCCCTTTTGAGAGCTTCGTTCAGCTCACATAGTGGCATGTCTATATTGGACCCAGCTGTAGAGATGTGACTGACCTGGACTGCAGCTCCTTGATATCATGATGGGCCTGCTCCAAGGCAGCTCGTTCCCTCTTGAGCTGGTTCTCAGCTTGCTTCAGCTCGCGGGTCACATGCTCCCCGCCAGTCTCGCACTCCTTCAACATTGTCTGCACTCTGGATAGTTCCAGCTCGAGAGATGTGCGGTTTTCTTCTAGACCTACATTTAAAGTTCAAAATAGGGTATTTGATATAATCTTATTGCATAAATAAATAAATTTTCTCAAAAGTAAGCAGGGGCCTTATCGCATGAGCCTAATAAAGATGGTGATCAAGTGCTCTCTTGCTCGCACTCACTGACTTGTAAATTGGTCTGATGACTGCCATCCTGCATGCGGATGGCGAAGTCCATGACCAGATCAGTTACACGATAGGGGTGCTGATGTGACAACAAAAATTAGATAAGTCAAAAATTTTAGATTCAAATTCAAATTTCAAATGTCTATTGCACTACATTAGATGGTGTAGTTATGAATTGAGATCATTATGGGCCCTGTTAAGCACAACAATATTATTATTAGAGAAAAGGAGGACAGTACAAATAAAATACCCTTACACAAACTAAAAATTAAATTTTTGAGATATTCAATTTATGTTTTCACGCCTGCTTATTTTTTGAGGAATCAAATGTATTATTTTTTACAAGAAAAATGAAATTCTGTCAAATACCCTATTGAACGAAACGAACTTGACCAAAGGGGCCTAATAATATCCAATAGAGTCTTATGTTATGCTTTGGATCTGACAAAGGCTATAGAATATTTTTTCTCACATCCACCACTAGCAAGTATAGCAAGTGTGAGACAGCGATATAAGTTACCTGCAATCTTGTGGTAGGCCTCGTCTCTCGCCCTAGCCGCGTCTCTTCTCTCTCCCTCCACCCGTTTGA
Source organism: Ennomos quercinarius (assembly GCA_910589525.2). NCBI lineage: Eukaryota > Metazoa > Arthropoda > Insecta > Lepidoptera > Geometridae > Ennomos > Ennomos quercinarius. The sequence continues at coordinate 2,930,973 of OU342496.1, forward strand.
CATGGTCTCGCAGTTCGCGACAACTGCTGTTGTACTTGTCGCGCTCAGCGATACAGTTGGTCAACTGTCGCCGAACGTCTGTTAGCTCTTTACGAAGACTGTCCGATTCGTTCTCCACTGAAATGGAAGGAGAATTTTAGTATAATAAAAAATATATATTTGTGGCCAGCGAACCAGATAACTGATAGAATACATAGATATTTTTTGTTTGTAAACACATACATAGAATACGATATAACACCCTGACAAAGAACAAACACATAGTTTTCATCACACAAATGTTTGTCTCGATGAGGGGATAAGCTAGTAGAAGTAGAGAAGCGAATGTGTTCCTATAGTTCTCCCACTGGGCTAAGCGAGTGAGCGAGTGCGGCGGGCGAGTACTCGCGCCAGTCGTCCACGCGGCGAGTACTCGGGTCTGGTAGAGAAATGTCCGCTGGTTCATCTCTCGGCGGGCAAGCGAGCATCGCTGAGCGAGTTATTGTCGCTGCGACGAAATAGTAAAGAGTTCTCGCCGGCATCGGCAGTGTGAATGGCCAGCGATCAACTGTCAATATTATTCGTCTCTTTTTAATCAACGACATTTGTCCGTCTCTTTGATTGACACGGAATCTATACCTTTTGTTCGTTTCTTGGGCGAGAAAATAGTTGATAGCTAATCGCTTGCTCGCCGGGGTGGTGGGACAAGTGCCTTGCAGTCCGAAAAATATTAATTTAGAATGGAAGGAGGATGTTCGGATTCTTTGATATTTATTTGTTTGGGAACAATACATTTTAGGGATAAAGTATCCTAGGTCGGTCGTAATACTAAGCAATTTGTGTGCATTTCGTCCAAATCAGTCTACCTGTTTTGATGTGAAAAACAAAAACAAACAAAAAAACAAACCTACAAAATGTTGTAGATTTGTTTTTTTTTTTTAAATTGTTTATCACTTTAATATTAGTAATCTGTAACTCAAACCCTGTTTATTATAGAAACATAAGACTATAATTTTCACTAAAGAATCACTTACATTCCTTCAACTTCCTCATAGTTTCTTGCAGTTGCGCATACGCATTATCGTATTTATCCTCCGCCAATGAGAGGTGAGCACGCAACTCGGTGCACTCTCGAACAACTCCTTCCTTTTCCAAGTGTAACTCTTTGATGCGGTTCTCTAAACGGGCGCAGTCATCTTCTGCTGCAGCCCTAAACATTTAAAACAATTTTGAAATACTATTTTTTCTTTATTTTATAATTAGGTTTATTACATTTTAAATAATTTGATATTCATAGTTCTGTCGGCGAATCATTCGTAGTGGAAAAGCTCTATCGTCGATTTTGCTCATGAATGAATCGTTCTGTCGGCGAATCGTACGTAGTTGAAAGATTCTGTCGTTGAAATACTCATAAACGAAACATTCTGTCGGCGGCTCATCCGGCAGAGAAACATTTTTCGGAGGTAAGTTTCAGAATCAGTTTTTGGGATCCATCAGAGTTCATATATGAATTCACAAACTTCATTATAACAGGAAGTTGTGTAAATAAAGGCGTGGTTAGGCTATTCTTTTCTATTTAGAAATCGTTTACATACTATATTTTGGGAATTCACGCAAACGAGGGCGCTGGAAATGCAATTTCAATGAATTAGGATTTCTTTCTCTCATTCCGTCCTCTTTCAGCTTGTTATGAAAAGTCTTGCAACGATGCCTATGGTACAGAACCAGACTTGCCTGGCCTCTTCTAGCCTAGTCTTCAAAGCCACTAGCTCAACCTACACCAGTTTAACAAAGGTCTAGCGATGCTGGCTAAAGTATAAGCTGAACCAAACTTACTTGGTCTTTCCGATCCAGTCGGCAGCCAGATCATCCCATCTTAAAGGTCAACCTACAGTAGTTCTTTGTGAATTGGGTTAGACAGAACCAGACTTACTTGGCCTCTTCCAGCCTAGTCTTCAATGCCGCCATTTCGTCCTTCAGCTGGTTAACGAAGGTCCTATCCTGGTCGGCGCGCGCCTGCGCCTCGCGCCGGCACCGCTCGTGCTTGTTCATCTCGCAGTCCAGGGACCGCTTCATGTCTTCCATTCGCTCTAACAGCGCTTGCTGCTCTTGGTGGGCTGGGTTAGAGAGAGATAGCTATTGAGCGTACTTTATATGTATGTAAGTAATGCCCAATCTAAAAACCCACCCTAAGTGATTTAATTTTCCTTCATGAGAATAAGTAACGAAATCTTCTACAAAATAATACATGAACGCAAAAAACGATCTATTTATAATTCACTAGCTGCGCCCCGCTGTTTTACCCGCGGATAAAAAGTAGCCTATGTGTTAACCCAGTACACAGGCTATCTATATTCCAAATTTCATTCAAATCCATCCAGCCGTTTGAGCGTGAAGGAGTAACAAACATACACACATACACACTTTCGCCTTTATAATATTAGTGTGATTGACAATTTTTTAAACAGGTTAAAAATGTCATATATATTTTCAAAAATAACTCTATTACTGCATTCGGCCCTAAATTCTTGGAGTAGGCAGAACGACACAATTCAGATTGAATTCAGAAACTTCAACATTATCAAAAAGTGTAAAAAAAGCGTACCCATAAGCAAAGCCTGCTGCTTATCATTTTCCGCTCGCAACATCGCCTCGTCATGCTGCAATATCAGCTGATCTCTCACAGCGAGTAATTTTTTCTCTCGCTCGCGCGCGCTCGCTTCACTCGACTCCTTCTCGCTCGTTAGACCAGCAATGGTCTGCGATAGCTTATGCTCGAGAGTTTGACGGAGTTGTTCCTGTGAATTAAAGAATGTATGCCAAAATTAAGTTCTCGAGTGGCGGACACGAACCGGAAGACGCAGCGTAGGCCGGCCCCCCACTCGGTGGACCGACGACCTGGTGAAAGCCGCGGGGAGCCGATGGATGCAGGAGGCGAGCAGCCGCTCAAGGTGGCGAGCTCTGGGGGAGGCCTATGTTCAGCAGTGGACGTCTTCAGGCTGATAATGATGATGATGATGCCAAAATTAACGCAAACCTTTATTGCAGAAGTGGAATTTCAAAAGGTGCCTAAAGAAGACCAGAAAATACAGAATAATATCTAAAGATACGTAATATGCAGATGCTTTCAACGCTACCAATGGTCCATAGTTTCAAAATATTTGGATATAGTGTTTAACCGCCAAAGCAGCTGGACATTGTAATAGACGCAGGGCAAGCACGTCCGGGTTTTAGGGACGGACGGCTACGGGTTCAAATACCGCTCGCGATTAAAAAAAATTCTATTACAATAAACTGTGTGATGTCTCAGGATGACGTGCGCAGTGCAGTGTCACGCAAAAATATATTATAGTAAAGTCCCGAGTGACACTACAACTGTTATGGGCGGCCGTATCGCTTAACATCAGGTGAACGACTAGCTCGTCACGTCATGCATTATCATAAAACAAAAAAACTAACTGTTTTATAATGATTATGCTAAGCAGGATAATCTACAGGAAAAGTTAATTTTAAAAATGCGTCATTTGGATATCAAAAATCTCAAATAACCAGTTTTTCGTGTTTTAGTAACAATTGGACACATTATTTCATGCGTTATCGTGTAAATCTGGCTATAGTGACCGTGTGCTCTCTTGCTCACACTCACGGAGATATAAGTTGGCGCGAGCAGGATGGCAGGCGAATTCATTACCAGAACAGATAGGGGTGCTGGCGCAGAATCTTCGGCTTCCAATACTACCAGCTACATCACTAAATATTTATTATCCCTTACAGAATCCTTAAAACGTACCTTTTCCTCCTTCAGCTTAGTGATATTCTCAGCAGTGGTCCGGTTGATGTTAGTGATAATCTGCTGGTACTCCGCCTCTTTCTTCCCGGACTGCTGTGACATCGAGTTACGAGTTTCGCGGAGTTTTTTCTCGCTGTTCTCCAGATCCTTAGTCAAGCGCGCTATTTGACCTGTATGAATAAATAATTTAGACAATATACTTCCCGCGGTTTACACCAGATCGTCGGTCCACCTAACGGGGCCTACGCTGCGTCTTGCGGTTCGTGGTCGCCACTCGAGAACCTTTCTTCTCCATAATCGATAGATGCAGGAGTCCAGCAGCCACTCAAAGTGACGCTCTCTGAGGGAGGCCTATGTTCAGCAGTGGACGTCTTCAGGCTGTTGATGATGATTCATAAAAGACTTTATTCCAATTTCTTATGAATGTGCCACATAATCATCATCAGCCACTATTAATAAACCCTAAACAGCTGCGTATCTTGCTCACTCGCGACTTTCACTACCACCATAGCGCTGCTCTTCTGACGTGTTACGTGTAACGGACCGACCAGGGGCCTTATTGTGTAAGTCTGGTGGCGATGGTGATCGTGTGCTCTCTTGCTCGCACTTGCGGACTTGTGAATTGGCGCGTGAAGGATGGCAGGCGATTTCCATTACCAGAGCAGTTACATGATAGGGCTGCGCTAGTTCCATATACTTATAGCTTCGTACAAAAGCGCGGAGTGTGCTAGACCTGTTTGAACTTAGAATACGATAATCCATCGAATTCAATGACCTACTTACCCTTATAAGCCTCCTGCTGCACCAAAGTCTCCTGCAAGTCATGCTCGAGCTTGTTCCTCTTGTTGTCCGTATCTTCCAACATGTTAGCGGTGTCGAACAGCACCGCTTCTAACGCATCCTTCTCTGATCGCACGCTCGCTAACTGCTCTTGTAAGTGGTGCTTGTCTTTCTCTAGGGAGTCTATTAGGATCTGTATATAGAAATTACTATTTTAAACTTTAAAAGCTTTGCAAAGTAAAAAATCTACTACTTTACTACTAGTTGGTAGGACTTTTGTATAAAGTTCGTCTCGTAGGTTAGGTACCACCACTTGGCCAATTATTCTGCCTACAAGCAGAAGTGTGCAAGCACTACTGTGTCCCGATTTAAAGGGCACTGTAGCTAGTGAAATTACTGGGCAAATGAAAATTTAAGACCTGACAGTCCAGTACTCTTAGACTCAAGAGTAATTTTTACTAGACTGTGCTGACGTCTCAGGATGACGTGCGCAGTGCAGTATTACGCGAAACTTTATATTTTAGAGTTCCGAGTAATGAAATAAGCTGAAACAATTTTGAAATGAAATTTTTGAATACAAAATATTTTCCTTTTACACTTACAGATAGCATTTCACACAAAAACTTCGCTTTTTTAAACAGTTTGTGTCTCACTACTTAGCAAATGTCTCCCCCATTTCCTTCCACGCATTACTATCTTGAGCCGGATTTGATCATTCAGGCTGATGTGCACACAAGTCATCACGTCACCTTTTGAGGAGGCGCTCACGATGTCACACAGTTCTTAACTAAACTTATTAATTACAATAGGCAAATGTTTAGCAAGTCTAAATTGAACAAGTTTGCCTACATCGAGTATTCAATACAAGAGCCTCATTTCATACAAATTCCAGCAACTTTTTAGGTGGTTTTTACCTGTTTCTCTTCTCCATCTTTGACATGGTCTTCTAAGTTCCTGTTAAGTCTGCCAATGGTCTCGTTAGCTTGTTCCAACCTCTGTTGCAGGCGTATTATTTCTTCGTTGAGGGTATCCTTCTTCCGGACCATTGCCGTAAGTTGGGAACTGAGCTCGCCTCGTTCCCTTGAAAGAAAAAGATTATGTGAATTTTGTTGAAATTTTTTCAGTAGCTAGATTCACAAATCCATGGCAATGGCTCGAAAAAGTAATAAACATTGTGGAAGAATATTTATTTTGTGCTTTGCTTCTCTCCATCAAATTTGAAGTAGGCAAAGGTAAAACAAGAGAAAACACTGAGTAGCCTTTCCAATCTCCCAGTTTCTTCATTTTAGTGCTGATGATTTGCCCACCTGTGTTTGTTGGTGTGGGTTTTTCTACTGCCTATATTATTCCGAGGTGATAGAGTTTCCTATATACTTTTGTGTGTACAGATAATATATATTTTAGTAGAATTAACCATGCAAATAGAGTTGAAAGTATCTTCCGTTTTCAACGAATAACCTTTTCATTTGAACCTTAAACACTTTGAAATAGAGTTCAAATTAACTGACCTCATGACTTGACGAAGTTCTAATTCAACCTTTTCTCTCTCCGATTCCAAGAACTTGATCTTCTCACACAAGGATGCCTTGTCAGCTTCTAGTTCCATTCTAGTTTGTTCCGCTGCGAGCAACTCTTTGCGGAGGGAGTTGAGATCACCTTGTTGTTCTGCTGACTGGTTTGAGAGGCTGGATCTTTCGTCTTCCATCTGAGGAAACATTTGTGACTTAAAAAATACTTTAGACTTTTATGCCCATCTGCACTAAAGATTGACTGACCTTAAGTTCACATTTATCTCTCTAGGACTTAATGCGTTGCAGTAGGTACGTCATAGAGGGATAAGTGTAAACATAGGAGCTGTCAAACTTTAGTGCAGACGGGCATTAATCCTAAACTGCTTTTTTGTAAAAGTTTAGAAATTTGTGATCATTGGATGTTCTTATACGACTTCTGCAGAGATGTCAACGAAACTTGGCCGCGCTGAAACTATTATGTCGAGCATAACTTCCGAGCGGTAAGAACATGCTATTGCGCAGCCATCTTAGTCACAGACAAAGTCAAATAATTTTATTGTATATAGGCTACATTTAGCACCTTTACAAGTCAAAATCAGATTACTTTAAATACTTATTATAATTTAAGTCATTTTTCTAAGGCTGCCCCCACATTGGGCGGTAGCGATATCGCACTATAGTAAAATGTCGCGGCGATATCGCGCCGATATTGTTACCGCCCAATGTGGGGGCAGCCTAATGATAATAAAATTACAAAGTGCTTAATGTCAAAACAATTATAGCAAGCCTATTACCTTACGCTATTTTAAATAAAAGAAGTAATACTTACATGTTTAAGATCTTCAAGCAGTTTCTTCTTTTCGCTGTCGAGATTCCTCAAGTTTGCCTCCAGCTTTTCAACCAAGTCCTGAAGGTCACCTCTCTCCATAAGAGTTCTTTCTAGCTCAATTTCAAGATCACCTGCAATAAAATTAATGAAGAACCTACTAACTTAGTTAATTATGTATAGTTTTGCTATTGTTCAGTAAAGGAAAGGACAATCGTAAGTAGATTAAAAGTTATTTTACTTTTAACTTACATTTTATTTGTTACAGTAGTGTTCGTAATTGTTCAGCTCCAATTTAGAGTGATATAAAAATTATACTCTAAACTCTAAACAGTTGATAATAAGGTTCACATTAACCAACTTCTCCATCGGCAATAATAATGCTGCCGTTTCAAGCTTTTGTTTGTCCAACAAGTCACGCAGTCTAAATTACACTCTAAACTTCTAACGATACGGTCCACATTAATTTATTATGTTTCTCCATCCGTCACAACCGGGTATCCGCCCAAATGTGAGTACAAGTCTCGAACTTACGCACTGCAAATCATACTCTAATATTTAGATGATAAGGTCGATTGACTTACTCCTATGTTTCTCCATCTGCGACAGCAAAGCGTCAGATTCCAGCTTCTGTTGGTCCAACAAGTCCCGCGATAACGCAGTCTTGTTGAGCTCCTCTCTAATCGACACTAGTTCAGAGCGAAGGCGTGACGATCGCTCCTCTTCACCCCTGTAAACCAACAAAGAATTACAATAAAAAAAGTCTATAGATCATTTTGTAAAGGAAAAATCTATACGATACTGCTACAAAAATCATAAATATTAATAAAAAAGTCATTTCAATGACATTTATAATATTTTTATTTCATTTGTTGCTTTTATTTATGATCACGTTCATTTGTCTTGTTCATTTATGTCATGTATGATGTAAGTATGAAAATACCATCCATCCAACCTTTGCAACGTTGTGGAGTTGCCTTTACTCTCTCCTATGAGATAAGGCCTGTTTTTTAATCTGTGGTGAACTAATAATATAGCAGGTACTAGGTACTACTGTACGGCCCATACTTTGAGCCCTGGTGAGGGGCAAATTACCCTGCGCAAAACATAGATAGATAGAAAATGCTAAGTAGCATTTTCTTCCAGTTAACCTTTGTGTAGTGTGGAACGAGTGGTAGTGCTGGTTGAAAAAAGAAAAGGAAAAGATTACCCAAATAAAAAAAAAATCCCAAGACTATGGAGAAGCTTCCACATATTATTTGGGGTGCCAGCACTAATAGTACCAAAGATGAAACGCCGTTTGGCGTTACGAATCATTTGGTTACACCTTCGCGCCTTTTTGTACCGTAAAAGCATGAAACATGACAAAATTATCCATTTTTTGTTACTGCGCACGTGGTTCTTCGCCAAGGCTTAAGACATTTGCCACTTATACCTTAGTATAGATTCTCTGTTAGCTGCCTCCCGGTGCAAATGGTCGACCTCAGCGTTGAGGTTGTGTTTCTCTGTCTCAAGCGACTCTATAGCTTTCTCTAGTCTTGAGTTTATTTTCTGCAGCTTCTCGTAGTCTGATGTTAGAGACTCCACCTAAAAAATTATTAATGATATCACTATATCATTCACACACGTCTATTTACTGCTAAACCTAGGCCATCCCATTGGTGGAAATGCCATGTTCATCAAACTTGGCAGACGTCTTGGTGAACACAGTAGATCGTAAAGTCGTGCGCAGTGCAGTGTCGCGCGAAACTATTGTTTTAAAGTTCCGGGTGACACTGCAACTGTTATGGGCGGCCGTGTCACTTAACATCAGGTGAACGACTAGCTCGTCACGTCATTCAATCACATAAAAAAAAAAAAAAAAAAAAAAAAAGTAATTATAAACACGATTTTGTGTTGATATTTGTTTTCGTGTCGAGTTGGGATTAAGCCTAAGTGTAGCGATACATCTGCGTAAGGTACGACGCCGAACTTTCGGGGCTGAATACGCTCGCGGGGTTTTTGAAGTAACCTATGACACACCAGCCGAACTACGGCCGATAGTTCTGCCGCCGAAGGTCCGGGCGTTGCCTTTGGCAGGTGTGTCGCTACGCTACTAACCATTGCGTTTATCTCCACTCTGTTGCGTTCTAGATTGTTCTTATCCATCCTGAGTGCTTCGACTGTCTTCTGCATCGATTCCTTCTCCTGGATGAGCTGGTTGATATCTGTGTTGGCTTGGTCCAGCTTACCTTACAGCAAGAACATTCGACATTAAATACTATTTGTTGGGGATGACTTGCTACTTTCTATTTTACTAGGTGGTAGGAGTTTTCTGCAAAGTTCTTCTAGGTAGATACCATCGCTTTGCCAGTTTTTCTGCGCTAAGCAGTAGTGTGCAAGCACTAATGTGTTCCGGTTTGAAGGGCATTGTAGCTAGTGAAATTACTGGGCAAATGAGACTTTATTATCTGATCACACAGAATAGTAATCTTATTACTACACTGTGTGAAGTCTCGGGATGACGTGCGCAGTGCAGTGTCACGCAAAACGATACTAATTTAGAGTTCAGAGTGATACTGCAATCTGTTATGGGCAGCCGTGACGCTTAACAACAGGCAAACGACTAGCTCGTCACGTCATTCATTTACATAAAAAAGCCTGCTAGGCGATTTAACTTGATTGCAATCGACCATTATCCTTCATATGTATTGAAAAAATCAATACGCAGATTATGAGCTTAATATGGAAAAAATATAATTAAGAAGTGGCTTATGTCCGTTTGCACTAAAGTTTGACAGCCTCTATGTTTGCACTTATCTCTATGACGCATGATGACGTACCTACTTTATTGTATTTGGGTATGTTCTAGAGAGATGAGTACGAACTCAAGAGCTGACAAATTTTAGTGCTGACGGGCATTATTTCATTTTAGATAAATAATCAGGAGTGGTTGCAGTTCAGATAATTAGCTACTACCCGCATTTATAAAACATAACATATAGAACTCGGGGATGCTATAGCTTCCTATTTCTGAAACTTTTGAGTACCCCTCAGACGAAGTTTTATTTATCAAATATTTTACCCTACTCTAACTGGGATTAAAGAGAATATAAAAGTTTGTTTTGGTGGCGACCACGAACCGGAAGACGCAACTTAGGTGAACGGACGATCTGGTTAAAGCCACGAGAAGCCGATGGATGAAAGAGGCAAGTAGCCGCCCAAAGTGATGCGTAAATTCAAATAACTCGTTCTAGAGGTGCAGGATCGGATTAACAGTTTTTAGAGATTACCTCCTTCAAACATACATACTTTAGTATGCTACAAAGATATGAAACAAACTTATCATCATCATCATCAGCTTGAAGACGTCTACTGCTGATCATACGCCGCCCCCATAGCACGCCACTTAGAGCGGGCAGCGGCTGCTTGCTTCTTGCAACCATCGGCGGTTTAGACCAGCCCCCGTATTGTGTAACTCAATCGTAATCGATGAATGGGCTTCATTTAGTGATTTCCGTTAGTGTAAAATCTTCATCCATCGATATTATGGTTCCTTAGACGGAGAACTGAATAGACAAAACATTGATTAACTATAATAATGAGAAATAGTGAGAAAATACTAATGGATGGAGATTTTACACAATGCCAACTTGCCGGAAATGACGAAATAAAGCCCCATTCATCGATTACGATTGGCTTAGACGGTAGCCCCGCAGATCATCGATTCACATAGTGGGGGTTTGTGGTCGAATTTACCGAGGAGATTGCTGCTACCCATTCTCTGGATGTTTGCTTGGTCAGCTCTTACGGCACTCACGGGAAGAGATGGGTGGTCCTATTCTCACACCGAAGCAAAAGCTAGCTAACAGAAAGTTTTAAAAAAGTATATCTTCCTTACTAGTTAAATCTTGAACTCTATTCTCCAAGGACGAGACATTATTGTCTGCCACCTCGGCGTGCTTCCTACAAGTTATGAGCTGCTCTCTAGCGTTTTGAAGTTTTACCTGAAAACATACAAGCAAAATTAGTATTTGTGGCTCAGAAAAAAGATAAAATGGCGTTTAAAAAACTGCATTAAAAGATTCTGTTCAGTATACAATCCTGCGTTGCTAGTGTCATTAATGTTGTTATGTTTGAACTGCGACATAACAATTATAATAAATACAACTTAAGCCCTATTCAAACCGACGCAGTATTCGTACCGCGGTGGGTAGCGGTAAATACCGCGCGGTATTTTGTATCGAAGTTCCGCGGCTAGCGCGAAACTTGAGCGAAACTTCATACAAAATACCCGGGCGGAATCCCGCGCGCGATACCGCTACCCACCGCGGTACGAATACCGCGCCGGTTTGAATAGGACTTCATTGCAGATCACTAGGGCCCTAATTCTGTATGAGCACTTTACGATTCCTTACTTCGACACCACGCGAATTCCTTGTCTTACATAAGAAATCTGCAAAAATCTATTCTCTATGAAATGAAAACGAAACCGCGCGAAATGAATGTGGAATTTGCGCGATTTGAACTGTCAAAAATCATAATGTTCCACTGAGACGCGTTCCGAAACATCAACACGTCAAAAGTAAATAAAAATAACTTTGATGTAAAGTGAAGGTATTTCTAATGCTGTGACACGATTTGAACAAGACACGATAACGACGTGGTTTCGTATCGTGTGGAATCTGTGTTTTCATACATAATTAGGGCGCAGGTTAGGTTTCATCATCATCATTTATTAAAATTTACAATCCAAATGATTTCGACTGATGCTCTATCCGTCAAAAGTAGTTTTGACTAAGAGCGGGTTTTTTGATCCGTGGTTAAGGTAACCAATGGTTAAAAACTATAACAAATTCTATCTAATGGTCAATATTTGTTAGAGTTTTTAACCATTGGTTACCTTAACCATCAGTTAAAACAAATTTTACCCGCAAGTCAAAGGCAAGTATTAAACAATAATTTTCAGTCAAAACTACTTTTGTTCAACCTATTCAGTCAAAATCACCTTTAATATTTATGATTTTTATATAGCAGTATCGCCTGCTCAGCGTAATTTACAGATTAATTTGTAAAGGAAAAATTTGAATCACGAGCGGGACTTGAACCCGCATCCATCCGTCCCTAAAGCCGGGACATGCTTTACTTAAGCTACCGTGACAAGTGGTCTGGAGTCTCATGTCCGAATTTATCCTTCACCTTTTACAACCAACTTAACCTCTAATTATTATTTTTTTCAGTTAAAAATACATTTGACTGGTTAAGAGTATTGACTGCAACATAAATACTCACTTGCAGCTCGTGTATTTGTATCTGATACTTGTGTAGCGCGGCTTGCACGGCTGATATGGTGCTCTCGGCAAATGCAGTCGCGTTCGTAGACTGTGACACGCCGCGCTTCGGCGACCGGGACAGACTTACAGGGAAAAACACAATTTAAGTTAGACTTCACTATCTTTACCAACTTTATAACAACTCATTATTAATTAAACAGTTAATTACAGAAATAATTTAAACAGTTTCAAACAGAAAAAATAACCGTTGATTGATATGAGTACTATAAATTAACGGCTTTTAAGCTTTGAAATTGTTTTGGTGTAATCAGCCATATTAAAATCGGTGAACTACAAACTAGGCAAACTGTCGCGTACCGCTGTGGGTAGCGGTATACCACGCGGGATTCCGCCCGTGTATTTACCGCTACCCACAGCGGTACGAACTACGCGCTGGTTTGAATGGGGCTTAAGATTGCACATTTTGACTAACTTTTTTCTGTCGGCCTTCATCATGCCGCTGCTTTGGTAATACATCTGACAGTAATTATTTTGTGCAAATTGCGTCACTTCGGTGTACTGCATTGTGTAAAACGACGCAAAAAATAATAACACATACCTACCCAAATAACTATAAAACTTTGAATTATGAATTAAAAAACTTCCTACGCATTTTTATCATGTCTTACTTTTTCAGTATCCAGATAGATGATCATAGAATGAGGCGGACCTATATAATTCGCATAAGTTAAGTTCATTACGTTGTTACGTTCAATGTGTTGCAATCGCGAGAATCTAAGAATAATAACGGTTATGTCAGGGGTCGTGTGTGTAACAATACGCACCTGTCAGCAAGGTGCATGTGTGCGGGCGTAGCGTCGGTGTCGGCATCGTGTATGAGTGCGCGGGCAACTTCTTCAAGCGCTGCGCGCATTACGCCAGCTTCCGCGCACTGCGTCTCCGCGCAGTCGCAACGCTCCTCCTGATGACGAAGAACATTTAGTATTACGCATTTCATTATGGTAATATTACGCATTCTACAAATGGACACAATTTTCAAAATCTAGCAGCTATAAGTAGATATAATATCGATTTATACGAAATTATCGTTGTTCGATATTATATCTACTTATAGCTGCTAGATTTTATAATATATATAAAATACGCAAATCCATTTGCGTATTTTATAAATGTGTTTGAAGCCTGAAATGTTATATTTATTTCATTCACAAAATATCTAATGAAATGGCTCTGGTAGATGCTGGCATGGGGAAACACATAATACACACCATAAGTGAATTTCAAGAAATACTCACCAATCCCTGCAGTTCAGACAGGAGCCGCTGTATACGTGCATCCCTTTCCCTCAGCTCTGAGATGGCAGTGTCGCGCTGTGACGTCATATCGCGCAAGTCCACGCGCATGCTCTCTACCGTGATGTTAGATGATGGCTGGCCGGGGAAGTGAACGTTGGATTGTGGCTGGCCAGTGTAGCTGGCATCCGGCTGGACCAACGGAAGTATATTATGAAGTATAGCCACTACTATTCACATTACATTTACTCTTTAGGTTATATTGTGTGAACTGTGAAGTACAATCGGGAGGTCAGCCTTAGCAGGCCTATTCACGTTACATGCGCCGCATAGTGTGACTTGTTATTGAATACAATTTTAAGCACTTAATTCAGTCTGTAGTGCTGTGCAAGCTGAATTGCACTTTATTGCGTCGCAGCAAGATACGCTATTTATTTTTAAGTCTTTGTAGGGTAATTCTTCTATATTATTGTCAAGTTAGTAACTACATGGGGGTGAGATAGTAAATTCATGATAAAACCCCATCAAACATAAATTTAATAAACTATTAGGTTTTCCTGCCACTGTTAATATTTAATGCTGAATGTTTTGAGAGCAGGAAGACTGGAAGATGCTTTATTTTACCAAAAACCTTTTATGGCATAATTCACATGACTGAAACAAACAACTTTTGTTCTACAACTTTAAAAAGTTGTAGATTTTTTTTACACATAAAAGATTTCTTACTTTTTTTATTTTGGCGTTAATACATACCAAAGAATGAGCCAGCTAAAATCATGAATCATCAGAATATGACAACTTTTAATTACCTTAGCACCAGTACAGGCACCACCACAGTGACTAAATCCAGAACCCCCAGTTTGGCCACCAAACCCACCACCAGATTGGCCACCAAACCCACCACCAGCCTGGCCACCAAATCCACCTGTTCCAGATTGAGCAGCAAAAGCATTGATGGAGTAACCACTGAGTGTTCCCACTAGCTCCCTAACTGATGAGTCCAGGTCATTCTTGACTTTGTACAGGTCTCGCTCAGTTGTTGACTGGAGTTCAGAGAAGTAACGCTTGACGGAGACCACCTCACGCCATAGGCTGAGCAGACGGTTGTGCTCTGAAGAGTAGTAGTCATTGAAGGCCTGCGGACAACATAAATATTTTACTTTGTCTTACAAGTGGCTATAAAGCTGATGGTCCACTTGATGGCAAGTAGTTACCATCACTTATTAGACATCTGTAACAACAATATGACAATGAGTACTATTAAACTTTGTTTTACGTTATTTTATATTATTTAACGCAACAAAACGTATGTAATGTGAAGCTTATGTTATCATGTTGAAAGAACAAATTAAGTGTTTGTGTATTAGCAATAAATGTGCTCTGATACAAAGGGGACATACAAAATTACTCAATACAAGGTAGGAATATTAATAAATTTCTGACTTGTTATTTTTATGTTTTACAAAGTGTTAAGGCATTAAAATACATTTTTTGTTAAAAGACTTAATAAAGGCGTTTTTAGCCTGTCAAGTCACTTCATTAACTTTAAGTAAATATTAGCTATTTGACTATGTCTTGTAAGTATTAAGTTATTATTATTTACTGATTAAATAAAGATCTTTTTTTTTAAACAAAACAAGTCATTGAAGGCCTGCGAACAACATACATAGTTTACTTTTTGTTACAGTGGCAATAAAGCTGATGGTCCTATCAGACATCTGTAACAACAACAACAACAACAACAACAACAACAACATGACAATGAGTACTAGATTAAACAATTTATTGAAACACCACAAAACAATATATAGACAAAGAACTTAGATATTTTAGAGAATCACTAAATGAAGTTCCACTGCTGAGCTTTTTTGAAGTGCCCACCACACACACAGGTCATGTGCAGATTTATAGTTATCTTTGAATTTTGTACTCATCACACATTAAATCAATAGCCGGGAGACATCCACTGCTGAACACCGGCCACCCGCATAAGTCACTTTGGACACTTATCATATTATAGGGTTTGAACACTAAACACTACGCTTGGCAGGCATCTTTGTGATCCCAGAAGATTTTAATGTAGCAAGGAGAATACTGCTATCCATTCCCATTTCTTTAGCCGGATCTTATTGCACCCTTGGGAAGAGATGGGGTGAATTTTTTACATTAATCATGTCAAAGCATATTTTCACATATTCATCCAAGTTTAAAAGCTATAAAATTTAATGCATTGGCAAAACTTCTTAAGCTAACCTGTTCCTCATCTTTCCATTCATCTTCCTTCAAAGACATCTCATCTCGCAGAGCTTCCCAGTCATTAGTGAGCTTCTGTAGGTCTCCAGTGAGAGCTTCGTTCAAATGATGGGACTCCTCTAGCTGGTCTCGGAGCAAGTTGTTTTGAGTCACCAACTTTTCGCACCTGGTAGAAAAAAGTTATTAGTGAGTTGACATAGACTTCAAAACTCTTCTACAATAGACAGGAACCAGGGTCATGTGTGATTGTAGTAAGAAAGAAGGATTCCCCAAACATTCCAGTTTCTTTATGGTGAATAATTTTAATGTTTGCGTTCCCTACTAGTAATGTACAAACACTAAAGAGCCTCTATATTTGGACTGAAAATCAGCACTTAACTATGCTTCTATTTAACAAACTGTTACATGCTTAAATTTGGAATTGGTGGCAAGCCAGACAGATATTTTAAAATACTCTTTTACTAAGTTATGGTTTCAACTTGATGTTTTCCATTAATCCAGGGGGACACATAATGTAGTATGGCCAAAGCTATGCTTTTAGCACTCAAACTCAAAAGGTTATCATCAACAGCCTGAAGATGAACATAGGCCTCCCCCACAGAGCACCACTTTGAGCGGCTGCTTGCCTCCTGCATCAACCGGCTCCCCGCGATTTTGCCTAGATCGTCGGTTCTCCGGAGGCAAGCCATACCAACCTACATACCTAACTTTAACTTCAGTTCTTTTTATCATGGCTTATGTCACGTATATCATTATCATCATCCTCAGCCCGCGTTATTCCACTGCTGATACTTTTATAATTTATGGATCTACAATCGCATAAGTACCTATTGCTATACTACAAAAGGTGGTTACTTCCGTTTCTCCTCATCAAGACGACGCAGAGCGGTCTCCAGATCGTTGATTCGCTCATCTTTCCTGCTATCGGAGCTCGAGCAGGACGGTAGAGCGGCCGACGACGGGAGAGCGATGGCAGACTTGGACGCCGGCGAACGGTACGTATCGCTGCGAGGTGTCGTTTCCAGCATCTGATGCTCCAGTTCCGAGCATCGCTGCTTGTATTGCAGCACCTACGACGCGAAGATTGTTGGTATTTTCTTCAAAGATGACGATTAATCAAAAAGTACACGATACAAATAAACAAAACAAAACAAATCCAGCGAATCCATCCAGCCCACCCATGTTGAGCCCACCACCACAAAATAGAAAACAGCTGTTTTTGACAACTGACTGACTGACACACTGACACTGATAGTTTTATTAAGTTTGACGTTTATAGTGTCGCATGAGAATGATGGACGATGAATCGATTTCCAATTTTTACGAAATTACGTAACCTGCCACCAATTTTTATATTTAAATGAAATCTCGCTTTGAAAAATTTATTCTTTGAAAAACGAAGCTGTATTATGTAGTATACACAATTAATATACACAATTAATGTTATGAAGCAATTACATGTACTTTTTAATCCAACGGCTTCAAAAATGTCTAAAAACTGAATTGACGAAAATTCTAGGCTCTTTTAGCTCAGTTTGTATGCGACCCCCACCTAGTATTGGCGGTATAGAAAATTGTATTTCCCTGTTTTATGTTACTTTCTTCATACTTGCTTACTTGCCAAGTGGAGTAAAACAGGGAAAACACAACTTTGTCTACCGTCCGTGCTATGAGGAAAGAGGACAACAGCTAGACATCAACCGGTCATCCGCACAAACATGCAACAGGTCTGGTATCATTTTTCACCAAGCGGAAATAGAGATGCTTCGCTAGCACTTCACGCTTGGCTCGTCTTTTTGTACCATATAGTTTTGAACTTAATTTATTACCGCTTAAATCAGTTAAAATCGTTCCTAAGGTTATTTCACATTTTAAACCAAAATCGATAATGAAATGAATAATTAGCAGCCGTCGTGACGTGATAATGTTCACATCACTATAGAAAATAACAAATGACATTGACAACCAAATATTCGTTCAAAAACATTCATGCAATCGCAATCATTATTGCAAGGCACAGGTAAAACCAATTTTCGTTTTAAAATCAAATGACTTAGTTTACAAAATCAAAGTAGGATTTACTACAAATTAAAATGCGTATACCTTAGACTGAAGCCTAGACACTAACGCGGCTTGGCCTTGCTGCGCTCGGCGGTAAGCATCGAGACGGCGGCGATGGTCGGCCGCCTCACCAGCCAACCGCGCACGGAGCTCCTCGTTCTGCCGTCGCAGGTCACTGCCCACGCTGCCCCCAGGAGAGTCCATCTCGGGTGGACTATCCAGGGATTTCTGATCATAATGTTAGGTACTAGTTTAAAAAATGATTAAGTAGGAACTTACATGGTCAAACTAGGTGAATAAATAAACACTGTAAAATACTGTAACAATTTTGGTTTGTAATGACAAACCAAAATTGTTACAGTATTCAGTCATAATGATGACTTCTTTCTTACCTCCTTCTTGAGCCGCTGGTGTGGCAGCGTACTCGGGGCCCGCCTGCCGATGGGCGCACGGGCACTCCGTGGCGTAGTCAGACAATCTCTCGATGGTAACTGATGAGAAAAACAAAGAGGAATCTAAACCATCATTTCATCGGGTTTTTACTTACGTCTGTATCTATAGTAAGTAGGTAGATAGGTACCTACTTAGATATACTCGGAAGCCTAGGTAGGTGGGATTGCCTAGTAACTTAATAAAGTTTGTTAACTTAGGTAATGATGGTCAATTGGTCATGTCAAAGGGATAGTAATAATCATAGACAGAATGTAGGTTATAGATAGGTACCTACATAATATAGATACCTATAGGTACCTAGGTCGTGTGCTCCCGGTTTGCGAATAGGACCACCCCATCTCTTCCCGTGGGTGCCGTAAGAGCCCGAGAAGGGAATATCCAGGGAATGGGCAGGAGCATTCTCCTTCAGTGCGAGAGTGAACAGGTATCTTCTAGGCAAGCATGCACCATCGTAGACTGCGTCATCACTTTCCATCAGGTGAAACAGTGGTCAAATGCTTTGCCTACCACCAATAAAAAAAGTACCCACATTAAAACCTTCTGCGATCACCAAGCTGCCTGCCAAGCGTGGTGATTACTTATGGCCCTATGCTAAAAGAGTCCAAAGTGAAGTTTTATGGGGGAGGCCTG
This sequence comes from Ennomos quercinarius, assembly GCA_910589525.2. Lineage (NCBI taxonomy): Eukaryota > Metazoa > Arthropoda > Insecta > Lepidoptera > Geometridae > Ennomos > Ennomos quercinarius. The sequence goes on from OU342496.1 coordinate 2,949,821, forward strand.
TGTTCAGCAGTGGACGTCTTACGGCTGATACTTATGTACTAGGTATAATAGTAATATGCATATTTTATCTATGTGTGTGTAGTTATGTACGACCTTGAAAGAAACTCTCTTTTTCGTTTTCCCATTTTTCATTTCCACGTACAAGCGCCGGGCTGACTTGTACTCGTAGTAAGACATTTTCCACAAAATAAACCAGCGGAGCTTTTTAACACAACACGAAAAAGAAAACTGTGACAAAAAAGAAATAGACCGCGCACGAAGGCGAGGCGCCTACGAAAATGCGCTTCTGACTGCAGAAATAGGCTAGGTAACGTTTATAGGGCGGCGAGGTAAGCTATCAGACTTAAGGCATCTAATTGCCGGTGTTGTATCTACCTATGTAGGTATTTATGGTAGAAGGTAGAGTGTAGATGTAGACCCCTTGCAAAGGTGAATAAACCTGTCCCTTTTTAGCACTGAGTAAATCAGCACAGTTGTAGTTGAAAGCGAGTAATTAGCCCGTATAAAGGTTTTATCATGTGGGGAACTAGGGAGGTATTATTTGAACCCTGGTTACGGAAGTAGGGGAATATAAATGGGGAAAATAGATCCGTAATCGCGGTTAGCGTAGGTACCAGTCACGCGGTGTGCTGTGACGTTAACGACCTATCGCTGAGTAAATAAATACCTATTGCAAAATTACATCGTACTATCTATTGATCTATTATTTATCTGTGCATGGAATAAGGGTTTAGCTGAGCATAACCCTTAAATCATAGGGTGGGTTTTTTTTACCAATAGTTAGGGTAGCCAATGGTTAAAAACTCTAACAAATTTTGACCATTGGTTAGAATTTGTTAGAGTTTTACCTAACTATCGGTGAAAAAATCCACCATTAGTCTTGAACATTCGGACATGCGCCGCCGTACCTACCCTATAATACTTATAGTGGCTAGCTTTGAACTTTTCCTATACCTACTTAAGCAGGTATTTTAAGTTAAACCTGCTACAAAGCACTCGACCACACACCACACTTACCATTGTTTTTACTAGATCATTAGGTAAGTCAAATATTAGGCATCTTGGATGAATATATGATAACTGTATAAGTATTATTAGATATCCTATTAGCTATGTGGGTACCTACCTAGTAGTACCTACCTACCCCCGTATTCACGAATAAGTAGGTACCATGAATATGTTTAAGAGCCAATACAACGCCAAATTGCTTAAAACGGCTTAGCTTGAAGCAGTTTCCTGTCAACAATATTGCAACAATGACTTTGAAATTAATATATGGTAAAGTTCAGGACTAATGCTACTGCAAATGTATAGTGAAAACACGAATTAATAAAATTTTCTCGATAGAAAAAAATTACAAAGTTACCTCCAAACCGTACAAATAAACTGCGATTATTCAATGAATACTTTAAATAAGATCATGAAACTTTGTGTAGTAGTTGAACTAAATATAATGGACGGCTTATCTATAGTGGATTTTTAAAATACCCTTTATATTCAGTGTAATAATAAATTACCTAAACTATTGCGCGTTGGAACCAGTTTAACTTAGACCGCCCCTGCCGCTCGGCCCCTGGCTCATCCCCGCTTTGGCCTAGTACTATACATCTATTCTGTGGCTTTGACTTGAATTCGCGCTGGCCTTGCACAAGCCCTTAAGGACATTTTTACACGAATACTAAGTAGGTAGGTATAAACACGTATATAAATTACAACAGGGTCAACAGGTCAATTACCTAACCACCATGCTTCTAATGTATGGAAATCACTTTGAACTAGACCCTCCAGCTAGTCTGACTCTAGACATACCTAACCTTGTCTATAAAACGTAAACAAACCATTAGCAATTTGACAAATATAATGTTTTGGAATTAATTTATGGTAACACAAACACAAAGACTTACCTATTTCAGTGTGTAATGCAGGTTGGAGACATGATTCACTTTGGTTTTCACTAAAAATGCCCTTGTGATTGTAAATTTTTGATTGATAATGATCTAGTATCCTAGCGACGCAATCAGGGTAGCGTATTGTTACATCTATAAATACTACGCAAGGATACAATACGCATTAACTAAGTTATAGCTAGGTACCACTTATTTACACTACTTAAATACTTAGGTTTCTTTTATCATTTCGCCTTCAAAGTGTAAAACAAATAAAACATATCGGTAGAGGGTCAATCCAAAAATTAGGTACAAACGCCTGATCTATTTGCAATTTTACATTAAGTTTTTGCTATTTTAGAAATAACAGAAATGCTTCCGAGTGCCCCCCATAATTATTATTAACCAAACCACACAGGCACTGACAAACACGTGTGTTTTACTGCAAAGGTGTAGGGGCACTAAAGTTGACGAATATTTTTATTTGAGAGGGTGGGAAATGAGTGAGTAAGTAAATGCTTCGCTTCAATGACCACCCTTATATTTACACCCATTATACTGATAACAATATCTATAGAAGCTTTTAATTTTTTTAAATCAATATTGAACATAGGCGCCATGACGTAGGTAACAAGCCATAATATTACAGAACATGAAAAAATTACATAAGCAAGTAAGTTTTCACCTCACTAGCTCGGAAAGATTCTCTTTGTCATTCAAAATCTGGGCGCAAAAACGCATTTTAATCGCTAGCGAGGAAAGTGTTTTTAAAATTCGAACATTTCTATTCAATAATTTTCTCGTCAAGAATTGAGAATTTAATCACAGATCTGGCCGAATTTAACCTTCTTGATATCGCTAGTCCACTAAAAACCCATTAATACCACAGACTACCTCCTAAAAGGTACCAACTTTTTCTCTCGTTCACCAACCTCATTTTTAGAATAATCGCACTGTCCAGGCCAAAGAGTATATAACCAATACGCTATCCAGTACGGCGACTGCATGGAGAATGGATGAAAAACACTTTTTCTTTAATTTTCCATTAATTACGTGACGAGCTAGTCGTTTACCTGATGTTAGCGTTACCGCCACCCATAGCTAAATTATATATAAAGCTAAAAACTAATCTTTTCTTAGGTTTTCAGCTGTTTTTCTTGCATTTTCATCGCTGTAGTGAGGTGAAAAGTTGTGTGTTGCACTTGGCAGCAAAGTTTTTCTGCGTCTCGTACCTTTGAAACTTTCGCTACGCTCAGGATTCTTCATTTGAACCACACGCTACGCTCGTGGTTCAATTCTAGAATCCTTTGCTTGCTCAGGTTTCAATTCAAGTACTCGCGCCAAAAACATGCAGCCTTGTATAACAAATAACTATTTTCACAGCTTCCTTTTCCTTTTCACGTATCTGCAGTAGGTGGAAAATCAACAGCTTCTGTGATATTTTATCACTTACCTAGAATATCTTCGCTAGGTTATTATTATAGGTACCTATATACTTGGGTAAGTATATCTGGAAGCTGTGGAATCAATTCCCGCGACAGGACAATTATTTGTGCACAATAAAACAGCGCAAATAAACCATAAATATAATTGTTCTGTGTCGGCGTGTTGTGGTTGTGGGAGCATGGTCGTCGTAGTTCCTGGGACTCTATGATTCCATAACTTATATCTAGGGAAGATATAAATTATGGAATCATAGAGTCCAGGATCTATGTATGTAATCTTTGGGCATTATTTATTTTATTTTTATTTATATTGTGTAGATACTTAAGGCACACTTAAGTACCTACCCAAATTAAAATACCGGAAATAAAAATACCGAGTATTTACGGACACTTTTATTACTGTATGTACATACATACAAATACATAGGTACTGTACATACTGTACATACGTAGGTATTTATGGAACCAAAGATTCGGGAATGTTCTATTGTTGAATTATTAACGTTATCTGTTAATTCGGATAAATGATACTTAAGTATACATTTTATTGCTTGAGAAAGTGATTATCAGCATAAGACTTAACGACATTTAGGCGTTACTTGCCAGATAAGTACCTCTATAAGTATAATAAATAAGTATGATAAAAATAAAAGGACATTTTTTCGCCAATTATTAAGGATAGAAGAAATAGGACAATTAAATAAAAATACCTTGGTAGGACTTTAGGTGGACTTTAGCAATAAAATTCCAAAGAAAATCTAATAATAATAGTTTCTCATTGACAATTTAGAACAGGTAGAAACAGATAGAACTACAGATAGTTTTAGCTTTAAGACACGGCAATGGGGCCACATCGCTCGCACTGAAGAAAGATTCTTGAGTGGCGAGTGGCGACCTAAATACTACGTAGGCGACCACGAACTGGGAGACGCAGCGTAGGCCGGCCCACACTAGGTAGACCGAAGACTTGGTCAAAACTGCGAGGAGCCGTTGGATTTAACAGACAAACAGCCCCGGTGTCTCTGTCACGCCACCGCCGCGCCGCGGCTGATCCGATAGTTTATAAATTGCTATTGGGCCCGGTAGCATCAGTAGCGCTCTATGTAGACGTCTTCAATCTGATGATTACTTATTTATAGTAATAACTGTATCTTAGAAATAACAACAATTAGCAACAATAGGTATAATTACTGACTGAAGTACAAAAATATGTCGCCAGGCATTAGAAGTAGAGATACGTGACGCAGTTCACTAAGCCTGGGGGTCGCTGACCGATACCGCAAAGCGATTGATAAGCGATTACTTATGGGCATAAAAAAGTATTTCATTCTGTGACGTTTTGACGACTTATATTAGTGTTATTTGCCATTGGAACAGGGAAAATTGTGCGTAATCATAGCGACTGAAAGAAATTCTATATACACCACACACCCATTTCCACATTTTGCCTAAGACTTAGACTATACTTAAAGACTGGCTGACTGTAATTTCCAAATGATGTAAAGAAAACTATAGCTTTGCTACAAACAGTTATTTTATCTCATATCTATTAGATACGCAAGTGCATCGGTCTTATCTTGCTAAATGTTTTTATTTCAATGCATGGCCGTCGCGTCGTTAAAATATTACGCATCAGTTACATTATCTGGTCGACCTCGAAACAAAAGTTAAATAATTATTTACCTAGTTAATTTATGTATGTATATATATGTATGATTCTTGATAATGAAATTATCTGCATGTAAAAGTTCCACTGACACTTTTATCTAGAATAATTCTCTATTGTTATTAACATGAGCAGGACCCTAATTCTGTATGACCACTTTACGATTCCTTACTTCGAAACCGCGCGAATTCCTTGTCTTATATAAGAAATCTGCAAAAATCTATTCTCTATGAAATGGAAACAAAACCGCGCGAAATGAATTTGGAAATGACGCGATTTGAACTGTCAAAAATCATAATGTTCCACTGAGACACGTTCCGAAACATCAACACGTCAAAAGTTACCACCACTTAACATATCAATATTTATTCAAAATAAAAATAACATAATGTAAAGTGAAGGTATTTCTAATGCTGTGACACGATTTGAACAAGACACGATAACGACGTGGTTTCTGTATCGTGTGGAATCTGTGTTTTCATACATAATTAGGGTCCTGAACCAGCTGAATGTACTTAATAAGTGATAATATCTGTAACTCTTAGTAAAATATGGCAGTTATACTTCTGACCAGCGTGCTTTACCTACTCTATTTCAATTTCAATTGTTTATTTGCATTCCACATTGTAAGATGTTCGTTCTTTCTGATCATTATAGTTTAGATTTATGGACCAAAAAATTTAAAAATTGCGGATGTAATTAATATAATAATTATATGTATATGAATGACATTCCATAAAAGTAAAGTAGACATACCTTGGTGGATCGACAATCTGGTGGAAACCGCGAAGACCCGATGGATGCAGAAGGCGAGCAGCCGCTCAAGGTGGCGCTCTCTGGGAGAGACCTATGTCATATGTGTAACAAATACTAATATTACACATATGCCTATGTTCAGCAGTGGACGTCTTCATGCACCTACCTACAACAGTGTCCCAAGACCAAGAAGTTTATGGCGTAGGGAAAATGTAGGTACTAACAAAAATGTGTCCAGTAGACAATGTCTTTAGAGGAGGGGTCATTAATTAGTTTTTACTAATTAATTAGTCACTTGGAAACAGCTTTTAAAATGATATGACATGTCGCGGTCCATTTAGTAGACACCTAAGGGTCGTCCAATCACGTGAGGTTGTAAGGCTATTTTTAACGCCCCCCATTTGGTGACTCCTGAGTCTAGAGGAAGACAAAAACATAAGTCATATATGCTGTTTCATCAGTTGTCTGTCACTTGATTGAAAATATTGCACGGTGTAAACTACTAAACGAATGATAGAAATAATTTTTATCTGTTTTTCTATGTGTGCAACGATCTTTCTAAAGTTTGGTTCGGAGATATATTTCAGCCCATGAGGAAAAATATACTTTTTACTGTTACGAGCACTATTCTTTTTGTAATCTTAATATAGGTAGCAAACAAGCATACGACCCTCCTGTTGAGAAGAGGTCACCGTAGCCTATATTTATAGTTTTTTTCATTATTTTAATCCGGAACGGTAAGATTTTGTCAGCCGTTATTTTATTTCTCAATTTTCAGTTTGCCCTGGCTTCGCACGGGTATAATAGTTTTTGCAGCGCACACTACGTAAAGAATATTTTAGGTATTTTTTTTACACCTTGGGTTACATTATTGGAGTTTTAGTAAGGATCCCTAATTTTTTTGAATATATGATATAGCCTATGTCATCCGGGGATAGTGTAGCTTCCCAACAGTGAAATTATTCAGAATTATTCAAATTGGTTTAGTAGTTTCGGAGCCTATTCAGTGCAAACAAACAAACAATCAAATCTTTCGTTTTTATAATATTGTTATAGATTAGCACGTGTGCTTCTGAAAATTATCTTCACAAATTACAAGATAGTGCGACGCAACTAATACGCAAGTTGCGCGTGTAAGTTCCATTGCGAAGCGATTTCTCGGTCATTCACTTCAATAATCTTATCATCTCAAGCATTGTTATTGATATTCATTTAAAAATAATAATTTGTTACTGAGAACTAAAAATAATTTATAAAACATTGTGTATTAAGTATGACAAAAAGAACTCTATCAGGGCGATGAAGAAACAAATATCTTTTCATTTGGTATAGACATAAAATTCAAATCCGAATGTTTATTGCGTTCCATAATGTTACAGATGGTGCACTTAAGAATTGAGATCATTATGGACCCTGTTGGGCACAACAGTATTATTATTAGTAGAGGAGAGGAGGACAGAATCGTCATCAAAATATTCATGAAATAGAAATACCTAGTTACATAGTCTTACATAGTAGGTAAATGAATGAAGCTATGGGGCCAATTAAAAGCGCCGTGAGTTCCTTCTATAAACACATGGCACGGCCGATAGTTGTTTGTTCAACTTGGCTGGGCCCTGGGCCACTCGGCCGTACCCCCAGATGAAACAATACTCATACATTTAAAATAGACGGTACTACCAAAGAGTATGTAACGCTTTGAGTTCAACAATCATCATCCAGGTTTTATATCATCTATTTTAGGTGATTAAACAGCGTCAAGAGTTATGTCAAAAGTACCGTTGACGGAACTATTGGGAAAAAAGTCTCAATAGTTCCGTTACGGAACTACTTGCACGGAACTTCTGGGAATAACCGAGAGCGACACTTCCACTTCTGTCTAAGGGTGGGTTTTTTGATCGGTAGTTAAGGTAACTAATGGTTAAACATTCTGACTTATTCTACCCAATGGCCTTTGTTATATATACATATAGGAGGTAAGTTCAATATTATTATCTAAAGAAATCCTGAGATGATATTTTATAGCTCTTGCATGGATAGACGAGGTGTTCTATGCACACAGAATAAAGCAAATTACATGAGCGCAGTATTCATTCATGTGTTGCCAGTGATGACTTATGGCCCTTAGACGTGGTCTCTTACTTTTGGCCAGATAACTCCTAAGTCGCACCAGCTATGGAGAGGGATATGCTTGGTGGGGCTCACTGGGTTACAAAATTCATGAAAATAGACAGCTAATCACACACATCACTCGTAGAATCGACAATCGATGGGGATGGAAGGTTCTCGAGTGACGATCATAAACTGGAAGACACAGTAGCGTAGGCCCGCCCACACTAGGTGCAGGACCAATCGATCTGGTCAAAAGAATAACCACGGGGAGCAAGAGGCAAGTTCATCATCATCATCATCATCAACAGTCTGAAGTCATCCACTGCTGAACATAGGCCTCCCCCAGAGAGCGCCACTTAGAGCGACTGCTCGCCTCCTGCATCCATCGGCTCCCCGCGGCTTTCACCAGATCGTCGGTCCACCGAGTGGGGGACCAGCCTACATTGCGTCTTCCGGTTCGTGGTCGCCACTCGAGAACCTTTCTTCCCCATCGGTTGTCAGTTCTACGAGCGATGTGGCCTGCCCATTGCCACGTCAACTTGCTAATTCTAAGAGCTATATTGGTCACTTTAGTTCTTCTGCGGATCTCCTCATTCCGGAGCTTATCATGCAGGGAAACGGCGCGCTAAGAGGCTCACGTTCAGCAGTTCAGCGAACTACCCTATTAGATCCTATATCACAGCAATTTCACCATGCGTGTTCGTGGTTATGAACAGTTAAGTTATTACAATTTACAGTGGAATTACAGCAACGTGGCTTAAGTCAAGCGAATCCACGAGTATATTAGCCGAAGTTATATTGAAATTATACGGCTTTAGTTTTCGGGAATGTTTGTGTATTTGGACCCCGCGTATTGTGCGTGTCTATTTCGCAGGGTAACAGCTAACTGGGTCACAATAAACATTTACGATCAAAATGATAATCTGGTAAATAATGAAACGGCGATGGTACGACACGGCCGTGTTTTGATGGATTGTAAGGTATAATGTAACCAGGCATGCAGATGTACCTACTTGTTATTGATAAAAATCTTGGTCATTTGCAGGTATTATCATAAGTATGGATGTGGTATGTACTTATCATAATACTTCTAGTAATAATCGATCAGCAATAAATTATCTAAAGTAAGTAATAAATAGCTATTTTCACAACTCTAGTAGAGTAGGTATACCTACGAATACGAGCAGTTTACGTTTGTACCAAACTTTTGAAACTTTTTTTTTGAACGGGCTAATGCTGTTGGTCTCCGACCTTTACAGCGTCACCGGGCGGGAGGGCAGGCGCTTAAGGCACCCAACCGTCAAAAGTGGGAGATAACTAGCACAAGGGTACCCCTGTGGTGTGAGCCTTGGCTTGGGCCGTGCCGGGATAAGAGGATCGAGAAGGCTACGTCCACTGGAAGAGTGAACCCTATGGAAAATCACCAAGAAACTTAAGAGAAGCGTATAATTATGTATATACCCCCCCTCTTTTCCATACAAAAAGTGCCAATGCTTTTCCATCTCTAAGTATTATCTGATTATGATGATTTTTTTATATGTTGTCTACTCAGTAAAAACTATGTTCGTACGTCTTCTTTTTCTAAGTTTTTACAATATCTTCGTAGCCACCTAACGTTACGAATTTTTGACGTTAAAATTATGACGAAGAAATGTAGTTTTAACTAGAACACAAACATATTTTCAAAAAAATCAAGACGTATAGGCTTAGATTATAATCTATACAAACGATTGACACCAAAAACAAAAGCTTTTATTAAGTTTTATAGGGTGAAGACCGTTGGCGCCCAAAACTCTTAAATGCCACATGGTCGTATACTTAGGTGTTTTATAGAACTGACTGTAGGTATATCGCTTCGCTCAATAAAAAACTCCATCATCATAAATGCGAGCTATAAACTCAACGAAGCTCTAAATTAGAGCTATTCAAGTAGTTATTTGGCATTTCGCTCGGCATCCAATAGGCAACCTCTTGGGTTGGCCGCTTCATTTCGCGTGGCGTGCAACTTTTCCTCATTAGTGTCAAAACTGCCAAACTTTGGTTCGACATCGAATTACCGGTTATTACGAACCGGATCATTGTTAACGTTATTAATGGAATTTTAGTTGGTTGGTTTATAATTTCTGTTGTTTTAATTAATTTGACAATTTGAAAAGTGCGATATTATTAATCACAACGTAATACTTATTTCTTTATGGCATGACTGTATCTACCTAAGTCACAGAGTACCTATACTCTGTTTATACTTTGTATACAGAAACCTAATCTGTAGAAAACTACTAGTCACACTGACACTCAGTGTACCTGCTAGAACATTTTATTAATTTTAAATAATATAGGTATAGGTTCTTATGTCTCTATTTAATAAATTACTGAAGTTCCTCCATTTCATGGAACCAAACTATTCCAAACCAAGCTATTCTAAACTTTATTAAACTACCTGTAGATTATATACACTGGTAGACATTGACCTGTATATTATTTAGTATATAGATATAATCTATGACTGTGGGTTATGTAATAGTTAGTGTACGAATAATATTACCGCGGTGAAGTTTTATTCATAAGCTGCACTTTGATCTTGAAAAAAATCTAATAAAGACATGTTCTGATGGCATCTCAACGAATCGAAATTCTCCACATAAAACTGCCATGAATAAAAATCGTTCATTAAATCTACATTTCCGCGGTTCGTGACGTTCTCGCATGTCGCATCCAGGCTCGCGAACTTCCCGCCTATAAATAACGTTTTATGTCACGTGTCAAAGCGGCCATCTTGGTTTACCGGTAAAATCCGGCAAAGATAAGTTTACGGGTGGCCGTGTCCCAACACTAACCTCGTACGCGCTACGGCCTTGACATAGAGTTTACAATCAGCCGAAACTTTTGGGATTGGCAAAAATTTACGGCTGCATTTATAAAAATTGGAGGCTCGTCTTAATATCGATTGTGCCAACTGGTGCTTACCGCCGATCTCGAATCGCCAACGACCGGTAGGAATCGAGTAGAATTACTCGAATTATAGCATCAAGTGACTGGAAACGTAACTTTAGTACTACTTTAGGTACAGTTCCTTAATTCTCTTGGTCGTTTTGTTAGTGAGAACCAAATAATCACGACAACATCGTGGCTATCTTGCTTGTGGATCTAGATAGGTAGTGCTCAGTGCTTTAACATGGAAGACAGCTTAATACTTAACCTGGATTTCGTGAACATGAATCTTTGTGAAGTTCTATAAATACCTACAGCATACTGAATATTATATTATACTGTGATTCGATAATAAAGCCAGTCATGTACTTTTAGTAGAGTAGGTACGAATATAATACTGATTTTAGTCATACCTACCGTCTACGTCAAAACATTTTGACAGCCTCCGTGGTGTGGTGGTTGAGCAGGTCGGCTCATAGCCCGGAAGCGGCGAATTCAATTCCCGCGACAGGACAAGTATTTGTGCACAGGAAAAAAACACAAATACTTGTTCTGTGTCTGGGTGTTGTGAGACCATGGTCCTCGTAGTTCCTGGGTCCCTACACTGAAAAACCAAAACAGTTGTGCCAACCTTTTTTCAACCTAAATTTTAGGTTAATGAATCAACAAAATGAAAATTGTTATTTAAAAAAAGTTAATTTAACAATTGTTACTTTGGTTGTTCCAACACATTTTTAAAATTGCATATTCAACACTGAAACCATAAGTTACTATAGGACCATACTATAGGACCAATGGGTATGGTTGTTTTAAATGACTCACAAATAGTTCCTTCAATTTCGTTTATTTGACTAAGTTGTTTTGTTGATTAGACTTAGACAATATGCTGATCTAACTAAAATAAGCAGTAAAATTAACCTTGATCTAACCGAACGTACAATGTTGTGTTAGATTAACCCCTTTTTGTGGTTGAAATAACCTATTTCATCATAACATTTTATTTTTTGTTAAATCAATCTTCACACCATGGTTATTAGAACATCATTTTATGTTAACTCAACTGAAATTGAATCAACATTTAGAGAATCAACTATTCGGTTTTTCAGTGTAGATACAGAAAATCCTAGTTAGGGTCCAGGATCTATGTATGTGATCGTTGGGCGTTATTTATTCATTTGCAAAACTTTTTCGCAGATGAAAACAAGATTAGCTAAAGTGAGCTAGTAAGAGCTCACTGGGCTCTGCTGGATGCCAGTCCTGAATGTGACATTTTTGTGGATGAATGGCCGAAGTTATTGTTAGAGTCTTTGCGATTTTGTGAGAGGGATGTATAATTTGATTGATATTGTATTATTTTATATTATTTTTATGAAATTGTTATTATTTTTGAATTGTAATTGATTGATAATTATTTAACCTATCTTTAATTAATTTGATTGGTAATGCCGTGTTAATTAAATAAAATAAATGAATAAATATATTTATATTTTAAGAGCCTTTTTTGGTCTAAATGGCCAGTGTGTAGCAACTTTATCTTATTTATTCTGGTAACTAAAGCAACAGTTTGATAAATTAGTAAATTACAAATAATATTAACTTTTAATAATACCAAAAGACAAGCAACAGACCAAATGAGGTAATGAGCTAGTTGTTTGCGCGTCACGAGTGGGAGTGCCCATAAATAAATCAAATAAAATCAAATCAAATAATAATTTAATGACATAAAAGGGTTTATACATCTTATTGAGTCCAAAGAAATAACAGTTGATGTTGTGTAGTGTGTGATTTTAAAATTAGAACATCAAAATGTTTTTTCTTCTACGATTGATTGTAAAAGCGACTACGTATAAACATAGGTGTACATTACATACCGTATTAATGTAATCAGTAGAAGCAAAGTCAGAGTCCCCATAGATAACATATACTATAGGTACATTTGGTTAGCCCTTTTGAAGGCTGAAGATTAATAACATGATTGAGCATATGGACGCATAGATTATTTTATTTACTAATACCTACCAAGAAATGGCTTTCGATACGGTTTGGTCCGTTTTACACATTTTCATATACCTCTGAATAGAAAAAATGTAGACTGCACTCGTAGAGCGGGAAAATGTAACCAAAAAAAGAATACGAAATTTCGTTCTTAAACGTTTAATATACTATCTGAGTTTGAATTCGTATATTATCCCGAAATGGGGTAAATCTACTCCCCAAGGTAGGCAATGTTTCTTCTACGACATTTCTACATTAATAGTTTTTCATTGAAGAAATGCCATGTAAAGTTTACGTTCGAAGATAGCCCTAGCGCAGCTGGGTAGTTGAACTTCGTCCTTGACCGAATGCACTTAGATGAGTTTAACGACCTATGTTTAGAAATGAATTTATAGTATTTTGTTAATTATCGGGTATATTCGTAACGATCGCACGTGCAATTTTGTGAGTGAATTCATTTTTTAATATGGAGGTTTGAAAACACGCAGTTTCAAGTAAGGCAACAACTTGTGGGCTATTATGGTCCCAGTCCCACCCTTTCAGGATAACAAACCAATTCAAACTCACATTGTATTATGCTATTTATACCTAGTCCTCATTGGTCAATTATGTGGCCGGATGTTTGTGGTTTAAGGATTTACTTTCAAGTTCTGATTGTGCCAGTTTCAATTAATATACATGCCGCGATCACACTACAAATATTTTTTTCTTTCTAATCTAAGACATAAAATTCTTATCCGCTAACCAAACTGATGTAAGTCTAGATAGACTCGTTCATAGTTTCATTGAAAATTGTAGTTTTGTTGGCTAAATAAACATAAGTCTGCATTCATAACTCAGCGGGTTTATGATGCTGTAGAAGTTGTTTATTTGTTGCAGGCATTTTACGTACGCTAGGTACGCTACGTGCTACGAGACTACGACCTACGACGTAGACGTGTACCTACGTAGCACCGTAGCAGAGTTGCTACACGGAAATAAAACAAGGGTAGATCAAAATTACTTCTTTATTTTATGCGTGGACATTTCTAACAGCGCCATCTAGCTCCAAACTAAGCATAGCTTGTACTATGGGAACCAGATAACTGATAGAATACTTAGATACTTTTTTTTTATAAATACATACCTACATAGAATACAATATAACACCCAGACACAGAACAAACATCGATGTTCATCACACAAATGTTTGTTCTGGGTGGGAATTGAACCCACAATCTATAGTTCAGAAGGCAGAGCTACTGCCAAGTGAGCTAACAGCCAATCCGGTTAGGCACATTGTTTGTGTCATGTCGAGACTTGATTATCTGCATGATTATTGTCCCATTGTCCCCATATATAGTGAGAGAATGATACAAATTGCGAGTGTCATTTGTTCTAGATTTTTTACTACACAATGAATATAGCATATTATACACGATTTTGAACATGTGCACATCGCATCTACACGACGACGACGTCTGAACCAATTTGGAAAACCAGAAAAAGCGTGTGAAATTGTTTTAAAAGGAAGACATCAAAAGTTAGACATCTATCCAAAAATTGTATATCTGTCAAATACGACAACAGCTGGGACTGACGGCTTAACGTGCCCTCCGAAGCACAGTAGCGCTCAGTTTGTAATTACCACTTTTTGTAGCGGGATCTAAGTATCCGCAGCAAACGTTGCTTAACTTTACCGATCAGTTAAAAAGGGCTAGTCGTGCTTTGCTATGAGCGCAGTACTGTTTAAAAATTTGAATAATAGTAAACTTGACTGGCCTGTTAGCTCAGTTGGTAGTAGCTCTGCCTTCCGAACTATAGGTTGTGGGTTCGATTCCCATTCAAGACAAACATTTGTGTGCTGAACATCGATGTTTGTTCTGTGTCTGTATCTAAAAAGTATCTAAGTAATTTACCAGTTATCTGGTTCCCATTCCAGCTATGCTCAGTTTGGGGCTAGATGGCGCTGTGTGAAAAAAAACTGAGTGTTCATTTATTTAAAAAAAACTATACTTTTGCGTGGATCCGGGTCGCTACAGAGTTACGGCACATGACACGCAGCGCGCCCATGAGCTCTATCAGCGACCTCAGCCGCACTAGGTACTGACCATGACCTATGATAAGAGGTAACCCACTAGACACGCGGTGTGATGTTGCTATCTCTCCACCTGTCAATATAGCTATCCCTTTTATAGTTATTCCCTCTGATGGTAGTACCTCGTAAGAAAGAGAACTTCTTTTTTTGTAAACTCTTATTTATTTATTTATATATAGGCCTGCAATATTACATTGAGCACTTTAATTGACATAGAAAAATATTCCAAATCTGTGGTTTAGGTACTACCTAATAGGTTTTTAATAAGCTAAAATTGCTTTTTTGCTTACTTTTGCATTAGCTTATTGAGCGTTTAATATGATTATTGGGCTAAAGACTTTTTTAAGACTACAATAAGTAGGTATATAATAAATAAATATTATACTTAATTGCAAAATTGTGTAGGTAGTAGCTTTTTGATGTCTTGATCACGGTAAACAGTGGTAGTAGCAGAGATATAGGTATGATACTAATATTATTATTATTATTTTTTTTATTATTATTATTATTATTATTATTTATTACACTACATACCTAATAGATTAGAGAAAATCCCTACACTAGGTACAATAATACAGTGACGGCTAAAATTGTGCGAATTTTCTGGTGTCTTAGTTACAGTGAATAGCGGTTGTAGCAAAGACTTCTATGTATACACTAGACAGCACATATAACTTGCACTGTCGACCACTGCAAATAAGCCACCCAGCGTCTTCTCTTTCATACGAAGTTCAGCACTCAAAGCGACTGCACGTGTATTGCAATAAAAATTATGATCCGAAAATGCCATCGCGCGTGCTTAGATACTACAAAGACCAGATAAAATATTATTTTGTTGATTTATAAAGGCGCCAGAGCGCTTCGGCAGCCATAATGGCAGAGTTAATGAACACTGACCGAACAACACAACCTACAAGCACTAGCGCTGCATGTTGGGATCGTTTGGTTAGACGATTTGATCTCGTAAAGCGCTGCAGCGGTTGTTAGTTTCCACTCCACGGACCCAGAGTCTCAACACCAAACGACTCAAATTTGATGAAATACAATCCTACTTAACTACCATATATAGAAGGTTTAGACGTATAATATAACGAAAAACGTAAACCAAAACGTATCGAAAAATATCGATGGAAAATCATCAATAATTGATAATTGTACGTCCCAGACCAATCGCCTAGCCCGAGATAATGATTTGTTTTCCATGTCGCCACACCGGAAAGCAACCGAACTTATAACTGACGAACCATGCGATACTCTCGTGATCATGTTGGCTAATATATTAACCGACTAATTGCGACTAATTGGAGATCATTTAACTGTTTAAGTTATCAGTTAGGTTAATAATGATATGTACTTAACTGCTTTTACGGTATAAGTATATTATTAGATACCTATTTCTGTGGTTTTATGCTACCTACGCTCGGAGGGATTTTTGATTCCTATACTTGTTTCACATAAATAGTAAAATGTCTGCATATAGGTAGGTATTACACTACCTATATACAAATAAGGATTAGCAAGTATTAGTGGCAGATGGCAGTGGGCTATAGCCATGTCTGTAGAACTTTTAAAAGAATGAATTAAGCTCAACACTTGGATGTGAAGAGCCAAAGACTGGTCGCACCAGTAGTGTGCATTAGGAGAGACCTACTTCCGCCAGTGGACTAATACAGGCTAATAAATAAATTAATAAATATCTGTGGACATTTCACATAGCGCCATCTAGCCCCAAACTAAGCATAGCTTGGGCTATGGGAACCAGATAACTGATAGAATACCTACTTATATGCTTTTTGTTTGTAAATACAAACACACAATACAATGTAACACCCAGACGCAGAACAAACACCTTTGTTCATCACACAAGTCAACATTATTATATAAGGTTGTTTGATTACTACATTACTACGGGATTACATATGAAACTTCATTATTCCTATTGATAATCTGTAAGTCAATTCAGCTTCTAAGAGGAAATGTAGCTGGAAAACAAGGGCACCATAATTGTAACCTTTCATGTTGCCATGTAAATATATAATACTCTAACTCATCTCAAACTGAACTTTGAACCCAACATAAAAGGGCAAAGCTCCCACAGATAGCAACAACTATTACATAAACTATAGCACATAGAACGGCGTCGTCTAAAAACAGACTGCTTCCGCTGATTGTAAGGCATTAAAGGAAATGCGGTTCATTGCATTCTAGCATTTCTAGCACAACATTTATTTAGTTTAATGCACTGTGATATTGGTTATGAAATCTTGTTTTGTCAAATTACGACTGTGCAACGCAGAATGTTCCCAATCATGCTATACCTCACCGCATAGACTAAATAAACAAACTTCCTTAACAATTAATCCAGGCTTGCCAGACTGCGTCATAGGTGAAGCGAAGGGATCGTATCGTTCAACTTCAATGCAAGGCGACAATATCAGTGGATAACGCTATGGCAAGCTATGGGTTAGAAAGGCTATAGGATATAAAGATTCCACACATTTTCTGCATTAATACTTATTTATTGTCAATTATTATTTTAAGACAGCCTCTGTGGTGTGATGGTTGAGCAGTTTGACTCATACCTGGAGGCGGAGGGTTCGATTCCCACGACAGGATAAGTTTTGTCACTCAAGGTCGGGGCTGAAAATCAGCGCCTTGAATTCGTCCATGGCACATACTGATCTCAGACCATTTTGTACAGTAATGTACAATAATAGACCAGTGCCCTGCTATTTTTTTATGCATAAATTAATAATACTCGCCAAAGAAATAAACAGTCGTGAAAACAAAAATTAAATATCTCAGAAAATAAAATCTAAAAGTTACAAGCATTTTAAAATACAGGAGTAGAAAGAGACAGCTTAAACATGCAGTGACGTCACTCTTGCTCCTTCATGGTACCTCATTACTAAGCTGTGGTAGCTTTACATACAGTCTCAATGGCATGTGACTTCACAACGTGCGTTTTCATAGTAAGCGTCTCCTTTTATGCGAGAAAGGGACAGGTATGGTCCCCTTCAGAAACCTTAAAAGCTTATTACTCCTTGATTTATTTACCGATCTTACTTATTTTTTCAATTATTAAATCCATTTTTAACCTACTTTATGAAAATAATATTTATTTGTTGAGTTTGAACAGCACGCATTTTCATGTGCTGGTAAAACCTAGTTATTCTCTACAATTTTAAATTGTTTTCTCTATCAATTAACGCAATGGACCTTCGACAAATAAATATTTTCAATAATTTATCTCTTCCAATAATTTACCAAACAAAGCGTAAAATAAACAAATTGAAATCTTTAATAATATTTTGTTTTTATTTCGATTGGATCAAAGTTCGAAATTCTATAATCACATCTAGCATTGACCAAACGACGTATTACATCATAGATCTTGAAAATAAATAATAGACAACCACTGTGGTGTGGCGTGGTTGAGCAGGTCGGCTTATAGCCTGGAGGCAGCGGGTTCGATTCCCAGGACAAGTATTTGTGCACAGAAAAATAATTACATTTACTTGTTCTGTGTCTGGGTGTTGTGGGACCATGGTTCTCGTAGTTCCTGGGTCCCTAGATACAGGTAATCCTAGTTAGGGTCCAGGATCGATGTATGTGATCGTTTAAAAAAATATTACATTAATTGTATTATCTATTAGTATCACGGAATCACCACGACGCGCGGCCGAACAAAGTCCATCAAGCCAATCGGATTTGAGGAAATGGAACTTTTTGAACGATTACAATGTTTTGAATGTGCATTTGAATGTTTTGAGAGCATGATGGATCAGCGAGAGCCCATTGCAACTTTCAAAGCGCACCTAGGTTCGGAACCCGCTTGACTCTGCACCAATGTTTTGCTTATTATTATAGATAGGTATGTGTAGAAGATACCTATACTTTTTTACGGGCAATTTGCCTATAATCCTTAAACTAACTACTATAATAATTAAAACCAATTAACTAGCTGCACTATCTACTACAAAGAACATTTGGACTGTATAATAGCTGCGATGGCCAATACTTGATTAGTATTTTTATATTATACTAGCTTTTGCCCGCGGCTTCGCACGCATGGATTGTGTTATTTCTGCGTTTAGGTAGGTAGCTATAAGCTATTATACTACAGCTATAGCTGTAGTATAATAGCTTAATTCATGCATTTCCTATATACCAAACAACAAATCCACTAAATCTTTTCGATGCTCCACTCATTAGCAGATTAGGTAGCACACGTGTAAAAATGTTGTTTAGGTTGTAGGTAGGTACGGCTTTTCACGTGTCATTAGATCACCTACAAATTGATAAAATAGTGGGTTAGAAACTGCAAATCATAGGTACAATATTTAATTATATATGTACCTGCTTAGCCCTACCTTATACATAGACGTTAGTTTTTTTAAATATACGGTAGGTCTAGGCATCTAACTAATAAAAGTTCTATATGGTATACCTCTCAAAGTTGTCGACAAATATGTCTACCTAGGACAGACTGTCCAATTAGGTAGGTCCAACTTCGACAAAGAGGTGGCACGAAGAATCCAACTCGGCTGGGCAGCGTTCGGGAAGCTTCGTCCTATCTTTTCGTCCAAAATACCACAGAGCCTGAAAACGAAAGTTTTCAATCAGTGTGTGTTGCCATTGATGACTTATGGAACTGGGACATGGTCTCTTACTGTTGACCTCAACAGTAAGCTCAAAGTTACGCAGCGGGCTATGGAGAGAGCTATGCTCGATGTTTCCCTGCGAGATAAGCTCCGGAATGAACTAGGAGAACTAAAGTGACCGATATAGCTCTTAGAATTAGTAAGTTGAAATGGCAATGAGCAGGCCGCATCGCTCGTAGAACTTGCAACCGATGGGGAAGAAAGGTTCTCGAGTGGCGACCGCGAACCGGAAGACGCAGCGTAGGCGAGTCCCACACTCGGTGGACCGACGACCTGGTGAAAGCCGCGGGGAGCCGATGGATGCAGGAGGCGAGCAGCCGCTCAAGGTGGCGCGCTCTGGGCCTGTGTTCAGCAGTGGATGTTTCAGGCTGATGATGATGATGATGGTATACCTACGTACCAGTGATACGTTCGATCTTTTCCATGTCATTTTCACTTCAACAGATGTTCTTGTGTTTCACCATAATAACCGTTCAAGTCTTTATAAGAGGTTCCAGTAAATTTTGTTTAGGTAGTAGGTATACCTACGTAAGTACTTACCTATTATTAAACCATGATATCTAGGAGATACTTTTAATCGTAATTTGTTGGTACATTCTATTTATTTCCACAAAATTAGTTTTCATGTTGAGTAATTAAGCTATTATTGGCAAAAGAACGCAAGAAAATTTTAATTTGCCGCGCTGGTGAAACGTTCCACCTTATTCCCGGTCTTCCGGATCGGACCGGAGCTACAATTTGGAAGCCTTCTTAAAGAATATCAAATGGTGTTTTATAGGATCATGGGTCAGCAACACATTGACAACATTTCTTTTATTAATAAAATATACCGAGTCAAGAAGTCAGCACAGACAAATAACATAGAAAGACAAACACCAGGCATAGAATTATATCCTTTATAAGTTATAAAAGAGATACTAGATAAACATAGGTAGAGTTGTCACCGTGGCCGTACATGTATAGACTCTGAAGGATGCAGGTTAAGATCACTTGGAAATAATTTAAGGATGGATATGCTCTAAATAAAAAATAAATAAATATAATACGCTGTCCTGAAAGGTAGAATACACTTTGTTTATCTACAACAACTTTCAGTTTACTTTGTAGGAGCAAAAAAGAATCACCGCTCACCGTGGCGTAATATGGACACTATGGATTTCTATTAAAACAATAATTCTGCAGCCGTATTAAAGTAACCCACGTTTCACATCGCAAACTTCATCAAAACAAACATTTGCGCGTTTCGCAGCCGTTCACGTGCTAACATAACATTAGAGCTTCTATTGCCGCTTTTGTTTCAGGAACTATTGTTTATTTCGAATCTACAGACCGTTCACCGTATATAAGTTGTCCCCTGATGTGTTTATATTTAAAGAGCTATGGAGAGAACTATGCTCGGTGTTTACCTGCGAGATAAGATCCGGAACGAGGAGATCCGCAGGAGAACTAAAGTGACCGATATAGCTCTTAGAATTAGCAAGTTGAAATGGCAATGGGCAGGCCACATCGCTCGTAGAACTGACAACTGATGGGGAAGAAAGGTTCTCGAGTGGTGACCACGAACCGGAAGACGCCACGTAGGCCGACCCCCACTCGGTAGACCGACGACCTGGTGAAAGCCGCGGGGAGCCGATGGATGCAGGAGGCGAGCAACCGCTCAAGGTGGCGCGCTCCGGGGGAGGCCTATGTTCAGCAGTGGACGTCTTCAGGCTGATATGATGATAATGATAATGATGAAGTATTATCGTAAATGTAAAGTAATATGTACGCATTATCTAAACTTGTATGTACCCACCACAGATTAATATGTTTTACTAGCATATTTTTAAATAATACAACTTACGGTGAACGGTCTATAGCTGATAGTATCTGTCATCGTGTACGTGTACCTACTACACCTATCTATATATCTGACTTACCCAAATTTTGTACTGAAAAGTCAGAGTTTAGGTTTACCTATTAATTCAACACAAAATTCCTTGCTCATGAAAAAGCGAAGAAGCTAAATTATAGCCTGTTCAGACTGTCATACTAAAGTCATTATTCATCCCAAGTTTGTGCTTATAGTCTGTGTCTATTTTAACCAGCATTAACAAACTCATGCTCTGTGTCTATTTTAACCGACATCAAAAAATTTGGTGTGTGCATTTTAAAAAAAAATTAATTCATCGATATTTTAATCGTATTATATACTCCTGAAATGGTGTCATTTACAGAAAGTCTAGTGGAGAATGGAAGAACGCTACAGGTTACCCACATGTATCATCATACATCAGTGTATCTCAATCCTCTGCTGGACACAGTCTTCCCCGAACGTACCCCTGAGCTCACTCTTCGGTTTCTCCCATCTAACTGCGGCTAGTTCTCCGCGTAATTCATCCCTTCACCTATAAATCCTATAATATAGTCGCAAACCGTGCTACACTAATATATTAATAGTACATTGTTACCCTAGGGATGAAAGTAACTTATTTAGTCCCGAGACGGGGCTTGGCACCCGAGCGTATGGAGGGACTAAATAAGTCTTTAACCCGAGGTAAACACTGTGCTTTTCATTACGAATACAAGGAGAGTAATAATAAAAACACAAATTAGCTATGAAACATGAGTGAATACAAATCTCTGCTATTAACAAAGACTTCTATGTATACACTAGACAAGACATCTCTAACTTGCACTGTCAACCACTGCAAATATGCCGGTTAGCATCTTCTCGCTCATACCAGGCCCGGGTCAGCTTTAGTACCGATGTCTCCACGAAACGCTCGTGTCGCACGCATTCCGACATTTTCTTTGCATCACGTGACTTCTATAATGTCAAAAGTCAATTGTGTTGTTGTCATGGAAATGATGTACATAACACAACCTAATTACTCGGTATAATTCGTACTTTTTCTGGCTTTATGTGTATAATTTCAAATTAATATGTCATTATCATCATCCTCTTTGCCTTTTTCCCATTTCGCATTTGTTATTGGGGTCGGCTCCCAAGCTTCCAGTCTAATCTGTAGCGGCAAGCTACCAGAATTACACGAGCGACTACAGGATCGGACCGTGAGTTTGCCTAATTCTCAGCAGTTCTTGTTTTTCGTTAATCCTGATAGTTTCAGGTTTCGCACATTTATAAGTAAATCTAGATAAGACCCGTTAAATTTCAGTGGGGGCTGGGGGCCCTTTATCTCCACGGCGCGCTGGGCTGAAGCTCAAATTGCCCTTATACAAGATCTGGCCCTGAGCGACTGCCATCTGATCTCGCAACCCATAAGGAACCAGTAACAAGGATGGTTAGACCTGGTGTCAGATTCTATCAGGCGCCTGACTACCCGTAACGATTGCCATAGATGGTCTTATGACAACCGAGACCGACGGCTCTCCGAGGTACGGATGGCATCGAAAACTGCACATAACTTACTAGATAAATCATCGGTGCAAGGCCGAGGATCGAACCTGGTGCCGTAAGATAGCGAAGTGCACATGTTACCACTCTACCACCATCGCTCTAATTTCAAATTATATACCAATTAACTTAATCAGTTGAGCATGGGTGGTGACTATGGTTATTGATCAACACTATGGCGACGCGAAAATGTCATGTTGAAGCTTGCAACTAATAAAACTCATCGCCTGTGAAGTATCTCAAGGGACGATAAATTACGAGAATCATGGTTGTCTTTTCTGATTCCTACAAATACTGAGCTCAGTGGTCTGTCTTAGTGAACAAACGTGTTCGCCAAAATCACTTTGATATACCCCCAATTTGATAGGATGGGTAACCGTCTTCTGCATGGATATCCTTGTTCACTGCAAATGAAGTGTTGCACGGGATTCCCTTGAGCTTATGTGGTGAGTAAACTCAATTTGAATAGCAAAAATAAATAATTAAAATAAAAATGGTTTCACCCCAAAAAATGGCCTAAAAATGGCAGTAAAAATACAAAGCACTTAGACTAAGAAATAAAAATAAATAAAAGCTATTTCAGTCTCATTTGTTTCATTTAATCCTTATTAGCAGGTCCTTCGTCTTCCTGTAGTATTAAAATGTAATAGGTTAAAATAATAATAATAACTTCCTATGTAACTTTCATGTCGATTTTTTTTGCCGTGGCGCGTCACTATGCTATCGATATCGATATTTGAATATGGAGCTAGGTGCATCACTATGGCGACCCCAGCGCTTAGCGCAGACACGAGAACTAATTGTCAATCATATGGAGCTGTCCTATCTGTCTTTGACTAGTATAGTAGATATCTGTGGCTCATACGATGCTCAGCACTCAAAGCGACTGCACGTGCAGCAGTGAATAGCAGTAAAAATTATGATCCGAATGTGCTATTGCACTAGCGCTGCGTATTGGGATCGTCGGTTAGATGATTTAATCTCGTAAAGCGCTGTAGCGGATTTTAGTTTAATTATACAAAAAATGGCAACTATTTGTGCTTCGAATAGCTTCTCTAGTACGTAGTACATATACCTCTTCGGCTATTAACGGAAGTATAAAAACAAAACTCTACAACTTGAAAAAACAAATGAAGGTCGGATTGCCACTTTCCCGCCTATTTTGTTTTTTTCCCTGTGGCTGGCCAGCCATTGTTTTTTATTAATTAAAAAAATGGTAAATATTTTGCCCAAATAATGTTATTTTATAGATATAGTGGAAACTATACTACATATAATAATGTAATTTAAAAAAATATATTTTTTAATGAATACTTAACCTTATGTTATTTAAATTTTACATCGTGCTGTAATTGAGTGGCTGTAGAGAAAGTTGGAACATGGTTCAGTGATATTTGAAAAAGAACTAGTTTTTTTATAATTTGACAGCTGTTAGATGAAAACGATTGTTCCTAGGGCTAAAAAGAAACAAAACCTACTTCAAACCTACTTTCAGAGTATGAGTAATGAAAAGATATTTACTTCCCCGTTACTTACTTACTTGTTGAATTTTAATAACTGATATAGATTAATAATCTCAAATAATCTAGACTAAGACACTGATAAGCCTATTTAGATCGAGGCCATCTGAGGAATAAATGTCTGGATAGCGTTATCTATAGTCTATAAGGTGATTGTCATGTGATTGTGTTCAATAGCTTGTTGATAAACAATTAAACGTAGCCATCTTACCAGTTTAGGGACTTTTAGAAATTATTTGGTTGCTTGTAATGACTTCGAAGTACAATAGATAGCTAATCAAATAAACATGACTGAGACTGTCCAATTAGGTAGGTCCAACTTCGACAAAGAGGTGGCACGAAGAATCCAACTCGGTTGGGCAGCGTTCGGGAAATTTCGACCTATCTTTTCGTCCAAAATACTGCAGAGCCTGAAAACGAAGGTTTTCAATCAGTGTGCGTTGCCAGTGATGACTTATGGAACTGAGACATGGGGGCGTACCGTGAGCTCTTAGCGCGATTCAAAACAGAGCCTATACTGGCTCGCTTGTCAAAATCCCCATACAAAAAAAACAAAGCGATCCAATATAGGCTCAGTTTAGGATCGCGCTAAGAGCTCACGGTACGCCCCATGGTCTCTTACTGTTGAACTCATTAGTAGGCTCAAAGTCGCGCAACGAGCTATGGAGAGAGCTATGCTTGGTGTTTCCTTGCGAGATAAGCTCCGGAACGAGGAAATCTGCAAAAGAACTAAAGTGACCGATATAGCTCTTAGAGTTAGCAAGTTGAAATGGCAATGAGCAGGCCACATCGCTCGTAGAACTGACAACCGATGGGGAAGTAAAGTTCTCGAGTGGCGACCAGGAACCGGAAGACGCAGCGTAGGGCGGACCCCACTCGGTGGACCGACGATGATATAAACATGCATGATATTTTTAATTTAGATTAATCGTAATAAGTATGTGTATTTTTTTACAACTAAATAAAAAATACCGTTTGACTGCAATTTCACCTGATGGAAAGTGACGATGCGGTCTACGATGGCTTGCCTAGAAGATACCTATTCACTCGCGACTTGAAGAGCTCCAGATTGTGCTGATTATTATACAACCTTTCTTCTTTCATTTAAGAGCTAGACTCTTGTCTGTGGAGTTTCTTCCATTCTTCTCGATTTTCTGCGAGCCTTTTCAGCTCTTGGTACGACATGACATTAGCCTTTTCTTTCAGTTGATCCACAAATGTTCTTCTCGGTCGTCCTCTTCCTCTCTTTCCTTCTACTTTCCCTTCCACGATGGTTTTTATGAATTCGTCATGTCGAACCAAGTGGCCAAACATCTTTCATCTTCCATTATACAACCTGATGTTACCAAATTCATTGATGATATGCTTATACCGACTAGGGCTAGGCATACAACACACTTCTCTTCTTTCTTTTCTGTTCACATTCTAAAACCAAATGTGGTCAAAAACAGAGTAATATTCGAATACTGGGTTTATCTCGACTGCTATAAAGAAAGCTGGGGATTTGACATAACTATTCATGCATTGCACGAGTACACGCTCCATCTTATAGCATATTTTACTAGGTGGTAGGACTTTTCTGCAAAGTTCGTCTAGTTAAGTACCACGCTTTGCCAGTTATTCTGCCGCCAAGCAGTAGTGTGCAAGCACTACTTTGTTCCGGGTTGAAGGGCATTGTAGCTAGTGAAATTACTGGGCAAATGAGACTTTATGATCTGATCACAGAGTCTAGTAATCTCATTGCTATACTGTGTGAAATCTCAGGATGACGTGCGCAGTGCAGTGTCACGCAGAACTATATTAATTTAGAGTTCCGAGTGATACTGCAATCTGTTATAGGCAGCCGTGACGCTTAACATCAGGCGAACGAGTAGCTCGTTACGTCATTCAATTACATTACAAAAATATAAAAAAATTGCGATACTATAATCTAAATAGAAGTCAGTGATAGGACAGGAACTCAAAGCTTTTTATTCACAAAACTTTTTCCATTATTTTTACTCCATGAGTAAAGATAAAGAAGGCAGTAGACAGTCATTGTCCTAAATCGATTTTTAACTGAAAGAAAGGAGCCAGAAGACAGGGTAGATCCGAATCCGCGATTAGAACACGATGGCATGACTATCGGTTATTCACTTGTTCCTGAACGAATCCACGCGAGATTTATTGTTTCTAATCGAAATTTATATACAGCAGTTGGTGAATAAACCCTTCTACTCAAACCAGCAAATAGTACAAACTCGATGAAAAATCCAAAGAATTTACTAATCGTGTTTATTAGAGATATGAAAGGAATAAAATTGCTAAGTAGCTATATAAACAACCATTTTATGCTCAGTCTAAGCAGTAAATAGCGGCTTGTAAAGGCTTATCATTAAAAACAACTATCAATAAGAAAGGTAATATAGAAAATTACAAAAATGTCTGTGACGGGCGTAGCCGTACTTGTAGTCACGACTTTTTCAAGAATATTTATAGAACTTTTAAGGTAAAGAAATTATTAATATCAGTTTTATTTAGGGCCATATTGGAGAAGGACATTCAGTCGTCGACGGTACCTATAGGTACTCAATATCGGAATTTTCTGATTCCATTCACAAAACGATCATTTTTATGAATGGAGTCTTGACTTGAGCACAGATCCAAGACTGAACATCGTTCTGTGAGGAAGATGTATAGGTACAAGTCTCAATGGTTTCTTTGCTTCATGGCATCTTTGCTTCTAACTCCATTGTAAGCACGTAAGATGGAAGAAAATATGTCTACCATTTATACGAACAAGTAGTGCTCATAACGAAGCACGACTAGCCGTTTCTAACCAATCGGTAAAGTTAAGCAACGTTCGCTACTGCGATCACTACTCTGATGGGTGACCGCTACAGTAAAAAGTGGTATTTACAACTGAGCACTACCATGCTTCGGAGGGCACGTTAAGCCGTCGGTACCGACTGGTGTCGTAAGACAATAGTCGTTAAGCCAAGTCAGAAGCCTATGGGTGGCCTAAAAATTCTGACACCACGGCTGACCACTTGCCTAAACGAGAAAAAAAAGAAAGATCTAACGTATAAGCTATCTGCATTCCTAATTTTATCAACATCGGTATGTATCTCTATGCAACCAATGTGTATGAAATACACTAGTCATTAAAACGAGGTATAAACCCCGTACCCTACTCTTATGTCTTATTGTATGAAAAGACTGCACAGATAAGTTTGTCACATCTATGTATTTATCGGGTACGGCTACGACTATACTCGGGAGGAGGTGTTTAGGAAGTATCAAGACCCACTGGAAGTGAGATTTACACGCTTTTTGTCCTCTTATTTCTGTAGTTTACACCATCCTTTCCAACATCCATCCGCATAAACTTAGTTTAATAAGTTGCGAACGTGGTCACCGAAGTATAGGGCTATCTATATTGACCACCTATTTATGGCGTGTTTCTCATTAAAAGTTCAAAAACCCTTAAACATAATATACTGATAATAAAACATACCAACCGACTGACCTTAAAATAAACTGATAATATATTTTAAAAAAACCTAACAATATCTCCTATTGCTCTTGTACCATCTCTGAAAAGGTATAAAATGTAATGTATTCAATATTAACGTTATAGCGCTTCTGAAGAACGAAAGCGTGTTTGCCAATTATAGTTTATTCCCGATCATTGAAACTTTAAGGCTAGACTCACCGGCATGTCTTCCGTGAAAAGCCCGCGTATTCCGCCCTCCGCGCCCGCCGCCCTACTGCCGCGAGAAGCAAACCTCCACTGTGCCAGCTCACCACCTGACTCCATCCGAACCTTCCTCGCGTGACTGACATCTTCAATTCCACCCTCTTCATTTCCAACCCTATCGTCACTGACATTAGAGCCTACTGTAGATAGTACCCCATCTTTATGATTTACATTTGAATTTGACGAGTCTTCGACATTGTCTTCTATCATTACAATATTTGTTACATCACCTTCAAAAGCAACGCTTTTCCCATCAGTAGCAAGAGTCAATTTCCTTTGATTTGAACCATCAATTTTTTTCCTTATTGAATTGAAAAGCGCCTTTCTAGCCTTTTCATATTTCATTCTTGCTTGTTCTTCCTTCCATTTTTTCAGCACTATATCTTTGGGATCTTTTGATTTATTTACTTTGAAAGTTACCTCTTTTTGCCACGTTAAAGTGGTAGTGTTTGTTGACTTGTCTCTATACATACAATCACTATTTCGTTGGGTATTATCTTGCAATGGAGGTGTTTCTTTGCTGCCAAACTGGTCCCACCACTGCACACCTATTTCGTCTATAGGCGCTCTTGATCCTGCTGAGTGAATTGATTTCAGTCCCTCACTCATATTCGAATTATTGCCTTAGAGAATAGGGTGACATAATATGTAATACAAATCTAAAATAACTCATTTTACCGTTCAAAATGTAAACCACAACTTTTTTTCTTGAAACTCTTCACATACGGTTACACTGAAAGAGTTACTCCTACACACTACTAGTTTATGGAACGATTTCAGAAATTTTTGCAAGTCAGTTTCTTAAGCCTTTGACTTTGAGTAAATTGTAAATAGCAACAATAGCTATTGTTGCGGGATATTAATGGTCTATTTTCCAATGTAGGTCACTAAGGCCCGATTTTACCAAACTAGAATAAATTATATTCCAGGTATAACTTTCCGAGAACAACCGAGTTACGTGAATATAGCCCTTATATCACCAATTTTGTGAAGGAATAAGACTTATTCCTTGGATACAATCAAAATGGCGTCTTTTTGTGTAATTTCATTTGTCAATTAGCTGTATCCAGGAGTAAGGAATAGCCGTATACTTGGAATAAACGTTGGTGAAATCGGGCCTAAAAATAAAGGTGAGTGTTGCAAGTCATAATAATAATGAAATGCCTGTAGAATTACATAATTTGGATTAAGTTTACCAACTATAAGCAACCCGCTGTTTCACCCATTTCTACGTTTCGACATTTACCCCTTCCCTATCCCTTCCCTACATATAATAAATGTGAAGTTCTGGAATGCTTCGGAACACACACATAATTGTATCCAATGTAATTTATCCCATAGGTTCTATTGTTCAAAAAATATCGCTTGCGCGATGCAGGCCCGCGGCTTTTTGCCCTTTTTCCATACATTATGAAATGTTATTTGTATCAGCGCCATCTAGGGACAGTGATGTGTCGTTGTTTGTTTGTTATGACTGAACTCCTTAAATACTGAACTGATTTTCATGCAGGTTTCACTAATATGCTTAGAAATAACCGGCGCTTAAAATAGGATATGTTAAAATGGAAATTTCATTAATTTTTTTTGGTTATAATTATTAAGTTTTCATTACGAAACGAAACTGAATTATAAACAACATGGCCGCATCATGGTGAGATGGTGAGTTTTTTATGGCCACTGACGGTAACTTTATGTCACCTAGCTGGTGCCTACTCAGCGTAAGCGGTTATATTCTCTTTGGTGCCTACTTTATCTGGAGGCACAGATTAAAGAAAAAAATCTCTGTGTAGGCTATGACCAAAGAGGCTTCTCTAAGAGGTAGGTAGATACAATAAGTAATTGAGAATTTAACCTTTTTGCTACCTATCTATTTTATAGTTTTTCTATTTATGCCTTTACAGGTTGTTTGGCGTTTTAGGAGTAAAAAAGATACGTACCAAAAGATATTAAAGCTTACATAATTTAAATTTTTATTAAATCTTTCGAATTAAAAGGTTCTGGCTTGTGGATTTAAAAATAAAGCCATTTTTTTCATTCCTATGCAATGCAAGTAGGAAATATATACTATGCAGAACAAAGACTACACTGACACACGTAAACTGTTCAGAAGCATGAGACTGCACAGCATAAAATGTGGCAGCTTCCAAAAATACCGGTGGCTGTCGCGTGTAACCGCTACTGCTGCGAAAGTGGCGGTGGTGCGTGGCAGCCATCGGTGGTTGTGGACGGTGGCCGGTCTGCATCGGGGCTAAGTACCTATAACTATTACTTTAGGTAATGTAGTCCACGCGTGGCAACGCCGCGGGCAGCAGCTAGTTACTAATAAGACAGTGTGTAGCGGAGGAAAGTGTTTTGTTTTTCTCTATTGACTTTGAAATGAGCATAGATAAATATAACTGTTCTGCTGTTATTTAGTGTTTATTAGGGGGTCAATTATAAAAACCTCGCTTCCACCTCCATTTAATTTTTTAACTTGTGAATAATTTTCGTAACCAAAATGCTGGCACGAGGCAATGCTGCCAGCATGTTGGGTACGCTACCTACCGGTAGTGGGCTGGAGCATTTGGACTGTCTATAGGCCATCGCGGCTAGTATACGGTCCAAACGTTCTTTGTAGTAGATAGTGTAGCTAGTTTATTAATTTTTATTATTGTAGTATTACTTTAAAGAATAAAGGCACGTTGCCCGTAAAAAAAACTTTTCAAAACTCTCTTGTTGCACGTCTATGACATGGAAACAAGTCTCTACGTCCTGCGTTTGGCTCTAGTTCTCGGTTGAGAGTAATAATTAATTATTATATTCATTTTCTGTCAGTCAGTCACTCGGGACAAAGACTTTCATTAGTATAGATTATTAGAAATTCATTATTAAGGGCCAATCTTTCAATAGTTTACCTAATAGGTAGACAGAGAACTCTTTATTGTCTCTACTAATGAAATATACATGCAGGAATAAAATAAATCTAACGAACTAGTATATCAATGGGCGGTCTTATCACGAACAGCGATCTCTTCTAGACAACTTGATAATGTTCTTATGTACGGGATTTCCAGCCGCATTCATCGTTTCCTTTTAAATTAAAAATGAATTTGTTAATTACGCTATAAGCAGGCGATACCTACTGCTATAAATAATACCTAGGTACGTTCTTATGAGTATTAACCTACGTTCATCCTGCAATTGCAAGATCTGGCAAAATCATAGATGGCTGAACTGGTGTCAGATTTAAGTAAAATATAAGTCTGCTTTTGTTAGTGAAAACCGTGGGGATCCGATGGATGCAGGAGGCGAGCAGTTGCTCAAAGTGGTGTTCCCTGCGGGGAGGTCTATGTTCAGCAGTAGACATGTTCAGGCTGTTGATGATGATGATGATGATGATGAAGTCTATTAAGCCCACATAAGAACATTTTACATCCCAACACCAATTGCTTATAATATAATTATGTATATTACTGAGCCGAGTGCTAACGCTATTTATAGAAAGCGCATTAAAATTCTTTTTTTTTCCACTTCTATTTTTTCATATTGGATCGGTACCTACCTGCGTACACAGTTTAAATCATTATGAAAACAGTTTTACGTAGTATTTTTAATATTTACTGGCCTAGCCTTACGCAATCCAATAATTAACGATCATCTAATTATGTACAGTAATACAGTTCAGGGGTTATTTATGTTGTATCGATAAACGCAGATTAAATTCGGAATCCGGCATTCTACCACAAGGACTTTGATCACTGTTAACAAATTGCGATTAAGATTTAGTAACAAAGTTTATTATTACATCAGATTTATACACATCAAATATGAATTAGCAAGTGGCCACATCGTAGAACTGACAACCGATAGGGAAGAAAGGTTCTCGAGTGGCGACCACGAACCGGAAGACGCAGCGTAAGAAGACCCCCTACTAGGTGGACCAACGACCTGGTCAGAACCGCGGGGGGCCGATGGATGCAGGAGGTAAGCAGCCGCTCAAAGTGGTGCTCTTTGGGCACGGGGTTATCTGTGTCTTTGGGGGTGTTCCAATCCCGCGGTTGCTAAAAGTTAAGCTATAATATATTTGTACATGTTATGCTTTTATTTATCAATATCTTAATTAATGTAGTGTAATTAATAATCATAAAGACGATAGGAGCCGAGCATGCAGGTAGAGTCAGCCTCACCAGAATACGTATAAAAAAATTAATATGTACTTAATTTTAAACAAAATTTATCAGTAAAAATTAATGCATATTATTTCGTGGATTTGCGTATAGGTCATCACCTCATATATGATAGTTTAAACTGAATATGTAAATAATTGCATTCGATTGAAGGTGTTATCAATATAGACGAACATTTCGGGAGAGAGAAAACTGAACCTAAAACGTACGGTATTAGAGTTGCAATTTTTATGATGCATATTCTATATACCTACCCAATTAACGCAGTATTATACTTTTTAATAACTTTTCGATATGGATCACGGGATAAATACGTGGTTTAAAGAGCATCAACGGATGTCACTCAATATTTGTTTTGGTTATAGAATTCTGTATTCTATCGCAATAGTACTACGGCTTAAATTACGATTTATTGAAACACCTGAATAATCTTTTGTCGTCAACTAAAAGTAGGTATAAGACAAGTAAATACTAACGAGAGTGCGCCTTTTAAATAAAATAAATTTAGCAATGTAATCTTTCATTTTTCTCATAATTCCAAATTGGCCGTTCCTTTTTTATCAAAATAGACCCACTGTTTCTTTAAAAAAACCTTTTTACTACAAAGGGAAAGCTACCTACAGTTTTTCATTTATTTTGCCCCTCCCTGTAGATATTACTAGTAAATATAGAATTGGTATTTAAGGGCTACAAACCAGTAATTTAGCTGTTACATTGTTATTTGTAACATTTTACTCCTAATTTTTTAATAAAACAGTTAAAATGTAAGTATTTAATAAACAAAAGTCTAAACTACTACCACACTAGTACTATAAAATTAATAATATAATACAAAACTACCCTAATAAGCTAAATAATATAAAAACAAAAACCTAATCTAACAAACCACTACCAGTAGGCAACGTGCCCAATATGCTGGCAGCATTGCCACGTTGAATGGCAATGCTCAACCTTTGGCCGAAGTAGAGGCCAGCATTTTGGTCACGTGTTGCCTCGACCAGACGTTTGGAAAGGTCTTTGAAAATTTGGTGGGCACTCGGCAACGGCAACAGTTAAAATAATTAACAATGTCAAGCGCAGTCACAATTCAGAACATAGCATAATTATGTCAAAATTAAAATGAAAATAAAAAATAAAAAACACATTATTATGTAACATATTATTATGTAATTGATTGTTGGCGCTCGCGCATCGCGTGATCGTGTGGTAACGACGCTACGGCCGCTACGGCGTAGCGCATACGGCGTTACATTACGTTAGGTACGTAGTAACGATAACTTATCTTATTTTTCAAACTTAAATACGGTGCAAATTTACAAAATATTTTTTGTGTATATTTTTGCCATTATTATACCTAGTTACTTTAAAGTTTTGGAATAGTTTCTCGAAGTACACAAAAATAAAAACTCTAAGTACATGTAGGACCTGACAACCGATGGGGAAGAAAGGTTCTCGAGTGGCGACCACGAACCGGAAGACGCAGCGTAGGCCGGCCCCCACTCGGTGGACCGACGACCTGGTGAAAGCCGCGGGGAGCCGATGGATGCAGGAGGCGAGCAGCCGGTCAAGGTGGCGTGCTCTGGGGGAGGCCTATGTTCAGCAGTGGACGAGGCTGTTAATGATGAAGTACATGTAGGTATAAAATTATTTTAATGTTATTCTTCTTTTTTTTCTTGTGATCTCTTTATTTGGGGTTAGGTAAGTACACAAAGACTAGGTCAACGACAAAGACCATCGTTACCAAAGTGTATTTTTTTCGATTCTAAAATAAATACAAATTTTAGTGACAGGACAGGAAAATATTGTACTATCAAAGTCCAAACTCATACGATAAATTAATTTTCTATTTAGCAAAAGCACCAGTAATTTTCAGTACCTATTTATTTGTTTACCATACACACCAACTAGGTCGTGTCGTCTGGGCATGTGTACTTTGAACGTCTAGAGGCAATGCACTGTCTCAGGCCAGAAAATCAGTTGTCTTTATTTACTGCCTTCGTTATCTGCAAGGAGATGTGAATTAAACGGCTAACAACAATTAGAATACTCTAAAGTGGAGTACCTTCATTGACTTCTACAACAGCATCGACAGTTCATAGTCAATTTAAAACTGGTATGCAACGTTCGCTGCGGCACAAGTATCTTCTAAGTGGTCTGTGCTGTGGCAAAGAACGGGGTTACATCATTAGCATAAATTGAGTGCATAACAGTACATCATTTATTGATGATTATTAAAAGGTCATCATCATCATCATCATTTGTAAAGATTGCAAATGAAAATATTTTTATTGAAAATTATGAAGATTGCCGGGGCACGCGGCGCCTAACGTATTCGACGCGATGATTTTGATACTGTTAAAAGCTTTTTTACCTTGTATGCAATAATTAAAAACAGTTCTTAATTATTTCAATTATATAATTTTATACTGCAGCAGTTGATTAAGTAAGCCATTCTTTTTTCGGAGTTATTATCAATACCCAATTGATGCGATCGATTTCAAATATTTTGGGTGACCGGTGTCATGAGTAGGTACCTAGATTCAAAGGATGCTAATGAATTCAATTACACCCAGTATATACGGTCGTTGTCGTAAGACGATAATAATTTAAGGCATTTCAAAAGCCTAAAAATTCTAACCCCAAGTTCAACTGGGCTGTATCTGCGGAGACAGCTGGTTGGTCGTCCCCAAGGAACAAGGACATATTTAATATAATATAATAACGCCCAACGATCACGTACATAGATCGTGGACCCTAACTAGGATTCCCTGTATCTAGGGACCCAGGAACTACGAGGCCATGGTCCCACAACACTCAGACACAGAACAAGTATTGGCGCTTTTTTTTCATGTGCACAAACCTTTGTCCTATCGCGGGAATTGAACCCGCCGCCTCCTGGTTTTGAGCTGACCTGCTGAACCACCACACCACAGAGGCTGTCACAATATGTCTGCACAATGCTGAAGCATTGCTTTCACACACCGTCAAGCCATCTCTGGAACACTATATTCTCGGCTAGAACGTACCTAGTCGCATTAGTTATATTACTACGTAGGTATGTAGGACTGACCAGTATTTACGAGTTATAAATATATCAGATAACACTAATCGGTCTAAATAATGATGCAGATAATATTCTAATGAGCGCCGAGAATGTTGTGGTTTACTTAACTTTATGTTTATAGTTGCTGAGCCTTATTAATTAATTATAATAGATTTTCATGCAGTAGCTCGGTCGAGACTTAATCAATCTCTTTTTATTACATACCAAACAGGGATAAAAACTCAAAAAAGTATTATTTTACATTTTTAATGAACATTATTTGCGCGTCTTTTTTATTAACGTTCAAGGTTGTCGGCGCAGACGCATAGCAGACGGAAGATTAGGCGTTATCAGTCGCGTGCGCTGAACATAATTTTTGTATCATTGATCTGTGTCTTTTACTGTTAGGTATATACTTCTTATTCTTCTTCTTCTCCTCGTGTAGGCCAATGGTGTCAGAACTTCTTATTATAATTGCAAGATTGGTTGTGCGATCTAATTAAGTATAAGTACCTATAGGTACCTACTTAGAACAAAATAACATTATACAGCATATCTATGATCGATCTATCTGTGGCCTGAGGTCAATTTTTGTACGTCTTTTTAAGAATTTCCTAGTTCCCAACTGGTTCCGAATTAAGAATTTTTTTCGCAACTGTTTGAATCGTTTGCGATCGCGGTTGAAAGGGTGAAGGTTATCCTACCCATAAATTCACTCATGCGCAGGAAAGTCCGACCATCGAGACAGGCAAAAAATTATGAATAGTATTTATGTAGTCAGCCTAATTATTATTTAGAACAGGAACATACTGCATTAAGTCGATTAACTATTGCTATAATAATTACTTATGTTTACTGTAAGTTAAATATCCGATGATCCAATTAATCACATGTATGTTTCCACTGCGATGATAAGACAGGCAAAGTAAACAATCGATGTCTTGGGCCCTTGCTTGAGACGCTTCGGGGTCGTATGCCAGAATACTGATAGTAATGTGTGCGTACCTACCTATATATGTAATGTGAATTTCTTGCTAAGTATTATACCTATATAGTAGTTCGATATAGCTCTTAGAATGTCCTAGCGTCGCTGATCGTGCTCGGCTTCTCGCAGTCTCTGTGTGGGAGTCAGGACTTTGGTTACAGGCCATGCCTTCTTTCAACACTGGTAACCTTTTAGATCCGACTACTTTTCGTTTAGCTATCAGCTTACGTTTGGGCGCAAGATGCTGTGTGGCCCATCACTGCCAGTGCGGTACCGCAGTTGACCAGCTCGGTCATCACGGTCTCTCGTGTTCAAAAAGCGCTGGTCGAATTTCGCGCCACGCTAGTCTTAATGACATCATTCGCCGGGCTTTTACCACCGCCAATGTTGCAGCCATTCTCGAACCGAATGGTCTCATGCGTGACGATGGTAAAAGACCCGACGGAATGACTCTGGTTCCCTGGAAGATGGGTCGGCCTTTAGTGTGGGACGCTACTTGCGTCGATACTATGGCGCCGTCACACCTTCCCGAGACACACGTTAGGGCCGGCGCCGCGGCTAATTCTGCTGAGCAGCTAAAACGGCGCAAATATAGTAATCTCGGTAGCGGTTACATATTTGAGCCGTTTGGTGCTGAGACCCTGGGTCCGTGGGGACCGGGAGCTCATCGCGTTTTCCAAAGTCTATCAGAGCGCCTGGTCGATGCGACGCGTGACCAAAATGCTGGCACTTATTTGGCCCAACGCATCAGCATTGCAATTCAACGTGGCAATGCGGCCAGCATGTTGGGTACGCTACCTACCGGTAGTGGGCTGGAGCACTTGGACTGTCTATAGGCCATCGCGGCTATTATACAGTCCATAAGTGTTCTTTGTAGTAGGTACTGTAGCTAGTTTAGTTTAGTTTAGCTTAGTTTAGTTTAGTTTAGTTTAGTTTTTATTATTGTAGTAGTTAGCTTGAGTAATAAAGGCAATTTGCCCGTTAAAAAAAAAAAAAAAAAAAAAAAAAAAGCTCTTAGAATATGCATGTTGAAATGGCAGTGGGCAGGCCACATCGCTCGTAGAACTGACAACCGAGGGGGAAGAAAGGTCCTCGAGTGGCGACCACGAACCGAAAGACGCAGTGTTGGTCAGCTCTGGTGTCAGAATTTTTAGACCACCCAAAGGCTTCTGACTTGGATTAAGGACTATTGTCTTACGACAACAGCCGGGAACGACGGCGACGGCTTAACGTGCCCTCCGAAGCACGGTAGCGCTCAGTTGTAAATACACCTTTGTACTATAGCGGTCACCCATCAAAGTAGTGACCGCAGCGAACGTTGCTTATCTTTACCGATCGTTTAGAAACGGCTAGTCGTGCTTCGCTATGAGCGCTAATACTCCAGTACTATACTCCAACACTATTCGCCAATAGAACCGCAATAAAATAAGTACTATAAAGTACCTACCTATCTAACTATAAGAGCGTAAACATTTCCATACCGAAGAATCCCTGTAACAGAGCGTTATCAGTCTAGACCGGATAAAGTAAACAAACGGTAGACTTCGTCCGTCCAACTGTCCACGCGCATGACGAGTGATATTTATACCTCACCGTCAATTAACAACTATATCTTTACTCCCCATTTATATATTATAGTTACCTAAGCATCCGTCCATAAAACCTGGAGTACACATGCAACTAAAAATCACGCTTGTTTAATATTTCAGGTAGTATATGTACCTACAGATTAATTTGTAAAGGAAAACTTTGAACCTCGAACGGGATTTGATCCCGCACCCTTCCATGCCTTTAGCCGGGACATGCTTTACTTAATACGCTACCGTGACAAGTGATCTCATCTCATTTATCCTTCCCCTTTTTTAACCAACTTACTAAGTTGGTTGGTTTCCTTTACAAATTAATCTATAGATTAGGCAGTATTGTCATTTACAGCATGCTACAACCCCTCTTTCCATATACACATGCTAAGTATATGCTACTAAGTACTAAGTAGCATCTGCTAAAAAATAACATGCTTATGTGCTACAACGTAGCATGGTGTTTAACCCGGTGGTGTTTTTGGTGGTTAAGATACGCACTTCTCGAAAGTTATGTCCGCGTTCAGATGTCTTTAGGGACAATGCCTTTAATTGGATGATTCAACCAGCAATTTTCCAGGCGTAGAGAAAGATTGTATTGCATAGTTGAAAATATCTAGAGCACGACGCAGGCCCTGGGCCAGTTTTTGACTACCTATATGCGATATGATACCTAACCTAGTTTTTCCCACTTTCACTTTCTTTCATTTTTATTTCTGTTATGGGCAGCCATGGCGCTTAACATCAGGTGAAAGACTAGCTCGCCACGTCTTTCGGTAACATTAAAAAATAACGAATAAGCCGCCCTTCTTTTTGGACAGCTTATTAGCTCACTAAAGTTAAATGCCATTTCCTAAACTATAATAAACGCGGGTCATAATTATCCAATGGGATAGAATAGACTCTTATCTCTTTCTGCTTCATATATTCCAGGGACACCTGCACTTTTTTTAATTTTTCATCAAAATGGCTGAACAGAACATAATGATAATCTTTGCATGTAGGATAAATTGTAACACACTGAGATTATCTGGAAATATTTGTGTGTCTGTGGGAAAACGTGTAAGACTTGAGTGAAGCCGTGGCTGTGTGGCGCATTTAGTCGACCCATACCTACTACATAAAATTAGGTAGGTAGGTACTGACTGATATACTATAAGTAAATAGCAATAGGTACTCTTTGATACATAATATATATTATTATACATACTTATAGTTAGTTTCACTTAGGTACGTATAGCATCGACTATTTAGTAATCTGTGGTTTTAAGGTCCTTCTATAGGATTTGAACCATCCGAATCGAACCTGCTGAAGCCAACAGATATGCCTGTGTCCGCTACGCTTTCCGCGCTGAGTAGATAACGTCCCATTTCTCTGCAATTACATCAAACATGTTACCCACTCACCCAAATAGCGTGAAAGAC
The DNA here is from genome assembly GCA_910589525.2 of Ennomos quercinarius. Lineage (NCBI taxonomy): Eukaryota > Metazoa > Arthropoda > Insecta > Lepidoptera > Geometridae > Ennomos > Ennomos quercinarius. Next base: position 2,989,208 of record OU342496.1, read on the forward strand.
GATAAACAAATTAATGAAGTAGGTAATTATATGATAAGTCGCGTAATATAACATTGATTGTTGGTAAGTACTTACCTATATTCTGGGCACGTTGTTACACAACAGTCAGACTGTTTGGAATTAATATATTTACCTTACTTTTAATGAATGCGTATCACTACTATCAATGCTGCTTCTATTAACAATTTGATAGATAACTATACACCTACCTACCTATGTGGCAGGCAGCATGTGTAATTTTTTTCTACGGTATCAACCTATACGTAGAGGTAGTACCTACTTAGTCTATGAAAGCTAAGTACCACTGTGCAGATTTTCATTTCATTAACCGTATAAAACAACTCTCTACCATCGTAGATCTTCCAAACTTCCATCCCTCAAATAATCTAAATGTCTTCAAATCCAGAGTAAAACTTCAGCCCTACCTGCGCGTCCGACAAACGGGACCGTCCACAACGCGAAACTATGTAGGTACCATTGATGCCCATGGGGATCGCAGCACGGCCGTCCACGAACAACGGCAGTGATGGGTACCGAACGACAGATGCTTCCGTTTCGCTGACGCAACTTGACGCGCAGGTGGAGTTGAAGCTTAAAATAGGTTATTTTTGGGCAAGCGCTATCCATCTTCGCTTCATCATAACTTTTCATCACATGAGATGTAGTCAGATAGGCACACCCATCTCAAGTAAAAATATTGATAAAGCTTTTCAGATAAGATTTTCACCAGATCGTCGGTTCACGTAGTGGGGGGCCGGCCTACGCTGTGTCTTCTGGTTCGTGGTCGCCACTCGAGAACCTTTCTTCCCCATCGGTTGAATCAGATAGGTATAAGGTACTTTAGCTCAAACATACGTAGGTATACGGCCCGCCCCAGGGCGGCCTGATGTAACTGGATCGATCAATACTAACGCGTAGTTATTGTTGGCTTGTCTCTACCTACCTAATACTTTTTTGACACTCCTTTTTTATATATAAAGTGGTCCAAGTTGTAGCTAATATAAACTGGGAGTCTTCTAGTCAAGAGTGAACAGGTATCTTCTAGGCAAGCATGCACCACCGTAGGCCACGTCATCACTTACCATCAGGTGAGACAGTGATCCAAGCTATGCCTTTAATTATTAAATAAAAAAAGCTTTGGTCGAAGACTGCTGACGGAAGCTCATTCCACATTTTGCAGGAAATGTCTCTAAAATCGATTCATTTAATTATATATATATTTTAAAATATATATATATATATATATTTTATTATTATTTTATTTTTTTTATTATATTTTTTATTATTTTATTATATTTTATTTTATTTTTTTATTATTATTATTATTTTATTTTTTTTATCTGTGCCTGGCTGGCTGTAGTAATATTAAGTACCTACCTAGCTAGCTCTATACGTCTAACGTCAAACCAATCAACTAAGTATGTGTGAACTAAATAATACACAGTCCATGTCAAGAGTTCAAAACAACAGATTAGGTTAGTTCCGTCTCTTGAAAACAATATTTTCTTGGCGTGATTATTAAACTAGATCCTATTAATGCCCACTCTCGTCTCAAAAACTGTATGAAAAATGGTAGGAACGCCGAACGCCGTTTCTACCGTTACTACAACAGGTTTCTACCCTAGTCGGGGATCTATTACTGGCGACTACAGAATATTGAACTAAGTTCACCGATATAGCTTTGAGAATTAGCAAGTTGAAGTGGCAGTGGCCACATCGCTCGTAGAACTGCCAACCGATGGCCAAGAAAGGTTCTCGAGTGGCGACCACGAACCGGAACACGAAACGTAGGCCGGCCCCACTCGGTGGACCGACGACCTGGTCAGAACTGCGGGGAGCCGATGGATGCAGGAGGCAAGCAGCCGCTCAAAGTGGCGCTCTTTGGGGTGAGGCCTAATGTTCAGCAGTGGACGGCTCTGCACTAACCCGTACAACTTTCAAACCAACGCACCCTAGTTCGAATTTCGCTCGGCCCTGCATCTATAACCTTTCAATTAGTTATGTGTTATGTCATGAATTTGCACTCACTCTTACAACAGCGAATAAAAACATCGTTGTGAGAAAATTGGTATATTATTCATGAATCACAATATTTACCTACCTATTCGAAAACAGTGTCAAATTGTCCAGCCCGCACTTGATGGATTATGGTCTACACCACACTGTCCGAGTGTACGCAAAGATTCAGTAGGTAAAGCAAAGACATTTAACAATAAGGCCACTTCTCAATTTATGCTTACAGCCCTGTTTATCATTTAACCTGATACGAGTGAAGTATAATTATTATGGACGGTGGTGCACTTGAAGATAGCCTATCGCGTCCGGGTCAAGCGACGGTCAGAGATTACACTTTTCTCTTTTTCTCCACGCATCTCTTCTATCTAAAATAATTTATTATGCGCACAGAGCACGAAGGGCTCATTCCCACTAATACAATAAAATAATGGGAATTCTTCACTTACGCGGACAGCGAGCTTAATTTTTTACCTGCTCTGCGTGTATGCGTATGCGCATATGCCTACCTACCTATATAAATCAATAAAGTTTCTAGAGCAATGTGTGTTTAAAAATATTCCGTTTAGAAAATATGAGTGTGCAAAAAGAAAAAGAAAACCTAAACTAAAAATATTTAGAAATTTTAATATCCTTATTCGATATAATAACGTCAAATATAACAATATGGTACACCAACTTATAATATCTACTTAGTAGTTACAAAACAGTCATATCCTCGAAACCCACTTATGCTGCATCTAAGTGAGCCGAAGCGACAACATCTAGTATAGAGAGCTACACAGCGATTGTGCAGAGAGCTGCCACTCACGCACTATTCAGGTACTGAGTGTCTTAATAAATAATTCCTAACTCGAGAGCGGCGGGTTCAGAGCGGCACGTTCGGTGGCGTCTTGCAGGGCTCCGGAGACGGCAGCCGGCGGCCCTCAGGCGACCGCGACTGGTAGTACGCGCAGTACGGCAGCGGGTCCCAGAATGCGAACAACGCCTCGCGCGTGTCCAGAACCGTGTCCAGCAGCTTGCCCACCGTTGCTGTGTGTCCACACCGCGATGAATTGCTCTGGCACAGGTACGGCAGCGAAACTCCCACACGAGCTCCGATCGCCACCAACTTGTTCGCATGTCCGTTAGTCGAGCTCTCCTCTCGTACAAGCCTAAATGACACGTGCCCTGTCATAGGTCTCACCGGAACCAGGAACGACACGAAACGCTTCACCCACTCGTGAGCCTCGTCGTCCTTCTGGGGCACCAGTCCTTTTCTAGCTGAGTCAACGCGGCATGTCACGTTGTTCACGGCACGCGACTCTTTCAAAGTGGTGCAAGTCACAATTCTCTCCCCCTTTGGTTCCCGGATAATCACCCAGGGCTTCTCAGCGCTGATTTCGCGAGGAAACCGAAATAGATTCTTGTCTTCGGGCATGATGAATCTCAGCCGGTCTCGGGCTCCACGCGCACCGGCGCTAGCGATGAAATGTTTTCCTTCTTTAGAGGCTCCGCTGTCGTACCATGACCGCACGTCTTCATCGTTTGCAACTACCCAAAATTGCGGTGTTGCAAGACCCGCGGCACGACACACTCGCATCAGCTCCAACGGATCGTCTAACGTAACGACATCACGCGCGCAAGGCACGAAACACTGGCACCCAATCACTTCTAGATGCGGCTTCGCAAGAGCGTCGTAATATGCAGGAGTGGTTGAGCTCACTGGCACATAAAACACCACCGATTCTCTTTCCACAATTTCCCCCAACGCGCGCGCGTACGCTAGAGGATCAGCCGGGTTGGGCCGAGGAACTGTGTAAAATCTATGCACTGCCGCAGAATACTTCAACAACGCAAACTGTCCTTCAGTTTCGAAAGCAACCACTCTGGCACCGGCGGAATGGAAATTTCTTGCTAAATGTAATGCCTGCACCGAGCTGCCTCCACTTATTAGCACCGTTCGCGGTTGTTTGGTGTTCTTCGAGCTGATAAATCTTCCGACCGCTTTGAAGACTCCGAGCGGACACTGTATACACTTCCAAAATATGAACAGCGATGCTGCGATCCATAGCGTCGGTAGCACGACTAGTATTTGCTTCCAGGCGGGGTGCGAGATGATCGCGAGTATCGCGTAGAACGGGCGCAGTAGCTGTCGGGGTCCCCAGGTGAGGACTCGTATGAGTCGGGGCAGCGGCGGCGGCCGTTCAGGCGAGACGGCGCGTTCTTCTGGGATCAGCGAGAAGGTGGAGGAGTAGGAGCGGCGCAGCGGCGTGAAGGGTGGAGGCTGGTGCGAGCAGCGCTTGGCGCGCGGGGAGAACACGAGCTCCGTGTTGGAGCGCGCGAGGCGGGCGAACTCGGGAGCACAAGCCGGCATGGCGGCGGACGGCGACGACTGAAGTGACGCGCGCGCACCCACTCGCTGCATATAAACTGCCTCGTTATCAGCCGTCGGCCACCCGCCCGCACGCCACGCACGCCGCTCGCTCATCTTTGTACCCAATTAGCATTTACCTATTTAAAAAAGTAAACAAACAAATATGGGAAGTCGTTAAAAACCCCTCAAATGCAGGGTCTGCAAGTCCATAACAAGTCATTTAAAAAAATCTAGGTATGTAACTAAGTGTTTAGAAAGAAATAAGTAAGCTAACGGAAAACAAAGTAGGTTCTTATGAATGAAACATATTTTAATGAAATTCAACAATATATATACACATACAATAAAGTTATAACAATTCGGAATTATGTATCTACAACAGCTTAAATATTATAAAGTTCATGAATTAGACTAGCCTGGTACAAATCTATCACATTAACAAAAATTACTAACCATGTCCTGTACTTTAAACGAAAACCTAGGAAGCAAGGCAAAATTACATACAGGGTGGGGCAAAATAAAAGGAACAGTAAGTACCTTCTTCAGTTTGAATAAAAATGACGCATTTTTGGAAATGTAGTCAATCTAAAAGAATATTTGTCAAAAAAAATAAGTAGGTCGTTGGTCTCAATAAACCTTACTTCACATTCACATCAAGGACAAATTGCGAAGCAAAATCGTAAGATTTTCTTCTAATGATTACAAAAGCGTTTTCTATATTATATTTTCATCGACATTTAAAGGTTTTGCGGAAAATGTTCAATCGGCAAGAAAATAGGCAACCCAGCGAATGCTGTCATTTGCATAACAATAAATGAACAATTAAAAAACGTACCAGTGTCGTACATTTAACATTCTTTGAGTCACACCAAATGACGCCGAACGATCTATTTTCTTGTAAGAATAAATAGACCGTTCATTCCCAGAAGTTCCGTGAAAGTAGTTACGTAACGGAACTATTAAGATTTTCTCTATGGAACCAACTGAGATAAGAGTAGGTACCTACTAGAAAAGTACCCTTACATTTTGTAGGAAATGGGAGTTGGTGGTATTTTTATAAGATCCCATTATTTTGTTCCAGCCCGTATAACAAGCAAAAGTAAATAAGTGCAACAAATTTTGCTCTGTTCCATGAATTTAAAGGTTTAAATTAAATCGAGACAAATCCACGACGACAAAACCAAATCATAGCGCCACAGCCTAAACTAGAAATATTTAAAAGAGGGCCTCATTATATGCTTATAAAAATATATAATAAACTGCCGGTTCACATAAGAAGCGAAAATAAAGAAACAAAATTTCGGAAAATACTCAATGAATTCCTATCCCAAAAATGTTACTATACAGTGCAAGAATACTTGGAAGACAAAAGCGTAACAAATTCACGATGATATTGATGACACAGTCACTGTGACTGTAGGCAGATAACCTATACTTAGATATAATTATTTCCTCGGTATTTTCATAGTCTAAATTTTATTATTGTGTAAACTCTTAGTTAGTAGTATTGTTTTGCTATACCCTAGCAGGGTTGTGTAACTTGTGTGATGTATCACCTTATTACATAATGCAATAAATAAATAAATAAATAAATAAAAATTAGGAACTAAGTACTATAATTAAATTTTTTTATACTTAGATCAGATTCTGCCAAAAAGCAAGACACATTGCAACTACCAGCTCCAGCCATTAATTAGAAGACCATTATTAATACACAAGCATATTTACTTCGTTAATATCGATGAATGTATGGTATAGACTTATAATGCGAACTAGTTATAATTATTGTACTGGCAACTTATGGAAAACGGTAAGGAAAGCGGGTATCACCGCTGGAGAATGACTGGGTTTAATATTGTGCTGAGAGAATATATGATATGAGGAATCTATACGTGTATTTGTTCAACACCATTAATTCATCACCATCCCCGGTAGAATAATACACACTCACGCCATCTAGTGACAATTGCGCTTTTTTTTAAGTGGTGTCGTCAGTAGGGTTTGCCGTGAGTAAAGTAAATGTCTCATTTTTTAAATAAGTATAATTTACTAATTATTAATATTTTCTAAGGCTCTATTTACCCTGCCGAGGGCATAATGAACTTTGTTTTTTTTTAATGTTTTTTTACGTTCACGTGACGAGCTAGTCGTTCGCCTGGTGTTAAGCGTCACGGTCGTCCATAATAGATTGCAGTGTCACTCGATCGGAACTCTAAATTAAAATTTCGCATGACACTGCGCACTGCGCAGTGCGCACGACATCCTAAGACACCACATAGTCTAAAAAAAAATTCTAGACTGTGAGATCAGTTGTTAAGTCTCATTTGCCGAGTAATTTCACTAGCTACAATGCCCTTCAAACCAGAACACAGTAGTGTAACTGTAACGCAAACTTGTATGGGATAAAAAAAAAGGTAGCGCGTCTTTCAGGGATTTTTTAGCCTTCGTTTAGTTTATATGTTACACAATTGACATAAAGTTCATTATCCCCTTCGCTTCCAGTCCATTCCGCGGTAATAGGCTCATCAATGGCGCCGGTGCCAGCACAAGTATCTTGTCATTTACAGAACTATGAAACATAAAATAACAAACGCAAAATGTCTGCTGAATAAATCTGAATATTATTCTTTAGTACTTATATAAAATAAATGCAAAACGTAGATAATACCAGATAGTGATACTAATCACAAAAAAAAAACTAAATAGTCCATAGTAAATAGTTAAATACTGCTATATATACCTATATACACAAATTAGACAAAAGATTAAGGTAATAGAAAATAGTCATATTTCTTTGGCAGCTACTTAGTGATAGACTAAAGTTTTGTGTACATATTAGTGAGTGTAAATAAAATACAACAATTACTATTAAAGTTAGGTTAAAATAATCAATATGAAATATGTCATGCATTTCTAAGTAATGATCATGGAAGACAACAAGTTAATAATTTAAAATAAACATTGCTATTACATCCATATGTCTGTATTAATACCATACAATAAAGATACAACGTTTACTGCAATAAAGATATTTGTATTTGTAATATATTATAGTTATAATTTATGTATATTATTTATGACTTCCTCAAAAAGGAATATGTGAAGACTGTGACCTCAATTTCATAACAAATAATTAAGACAACAATATTGTAGTGGCATCCAAATAAATGTATATAAAGCTTGCAATGTAATTTAATTACAAATATTATTAAATATGCCTCAACAAAATTGCACTTTTACAAGTTGTTGTTGTTCATTAGAATTATTAGTGATAGATATGTATAACAAACTTAAAATAAAGCTGACAATAATCACATACTAAAACCAGGTTTACTCTTCTGACAATGTGAATGTATCCAATTTAACAATAAAATGTAAAATTATATTACATAGTTTACATAATTTCGCAAATAACATAAATGAGACAATGGAGAACAACGGAACACAACCATACAGTGATATTTCAAACAATACATTATCTCACACCATGGAACAAGGAGAGATATGCCAAACATGGTAATGTATGGTGGTGGTAAGAAAACAGTGTAGATTAGAAATATGCCAAAAACTGTTTAAAACCTAGATGATGCTGCAAAATGAGTGGGCTATACAGCTAGCTATGGCAGGCTAGGTTTAAAACAGTTTTTGGCAGTTTTATAATCTATACTCAACTTATAGCCCACTCATTTTGCAGCGCCATCTAGGTTTAAAGCGGGTTTTGATCTACACTGTTATCTTGGTATATTGGCATTCCTCTCCTCCTTGTTCCTTGCTCACACTAACTGAATACATAGACACAGATAAATTAATTTAATACTATGCTAGTAACATTGGTAAGTATTACATTATACACCTTGTAAAACTGGTATATCAAAGATTATTATAAACCACTGCTTACATGACTTGCTTTAAACATTTCACACAGGGTACAGTACTTTTTAAACAATTTAAATATCTTTTCCTGTGTTAAGTAATGTCACCATAATTTTTTGTTGATAAAAATGTATAATTAGAACATATTAAATTATATTCAGTATCAATGGTTCATGCTTTTCTTTTAATTCCATGTTTAAAAACTAATGTACAAAGATATTCAGGAATTTATAAAGCAAAAGGCTGGTCCGTCTCCTTCAAATCAATTGTGCCATTCTTACAAACTATGTGCAACTCATTCTGCGGTTCCTTTTCAAATCGAAACCTTTTCGGATGGGAGTCATCCATAAACCTCCCCAGTTTCAAAATTTTATCATCAACTGTTATCTTTTCAGCTATCAAATTAGTTGCCGGTAGGTTTCTCAAAATGTCAGGAATAAGCAACTCTACTTTTCCTTTTTCGTGTATAAAAATACTACTTTTCTCTGTGAGCTGTGAGGCGTGCATGTACACATCTCCACTTTTTAAGGAGGCTTGAAGATTACCCGAAAATCCGGTTATATGCAAGTTACCTTGTTGTATGACATCAATCATCACAGATCTGTGCAAGTGATCCAAGCGGATGTTGCCCATCAGAGTGGTGAAATGTGATTTATCACTATAACACGACTTGACAGCTATATGCCCCGCATGAGTAGTTACATTAAATGAATTGGCCATTACATTGTTACAGGTAATCGCAGAGTTCATGCCGGTCTTTAGCTCAATGTTACATGCTTGAATTCGTCCCCCTGTATTGACTGTTCCCTCCTTGCTCTCCACCTTAATGTTCTGTGCTTTCAAGTCAGAAACATTTACATTTCCTTTCTGCGTTTTTACAATAAACTCATCTCCTTCTAACTTCGATAAATGAACAGATGCATTATCTGTAGTTGTTACTTGAACTTTCAACTGATATGGTACATGTATTAAACACACGTCGTTCCTATCTGAAGAGGTGTTCTTATTGAGCAGTTCCAGACGTTTAGACGTCTGTTTCACTTGAAAATCACTCGTATCTTTACCCTGGCTATATAGGGTCATGGTGAGTCTATTGTGTGCCTTGATGTCATTCACGTCAATTGGCTGCACTTTCACATGTATAGGGCTTTCGATGAAGATGCTGGTATTATTGTCTATCGTCTTCTCTACCGTTCGGATCGCATTCAATTTCTTGATATCGGGTAGGTTGCTAAAATCAGCCACAGTTAACCTCAAAACTTTTAGACACTTATGTAAGACTCGTGGACGCACTAGAGAAAACATTTTTAATTATATTTACTACTTTAAATGACCTAACGTAATAACTAATAAGCGTAATCTAATTATTTCAATTTGTACCCCATTCTATTTCTTTCTATTCTTTTTGACAAGTACAGCATAGAGCATAGACAGACAGATGAGACAGACTACGCTATTGACAATATTGACATTGACAAGTAAAACAACCAGGATAAAAGTATTCTGTGACAGTGACAAGTTTGTGACCATCGGTGTGACCATCAGTTAATGAGGCGTTTTATTAAAAAAAAGAAATGGTGTTTTATGTATGACCTAATAGATGGCGCCAGTTGTGGTTTTACCAAAATCTGTCACTGTCACTGTTTCAAGCATAGACCACAGGTTATAGGTAGGTAGGAAATGTGTCATGATACTGACTAACAACTCTAAACTCTTTCGTTTGTGTTATTTCCGTTGCGCGATAGCTCGACTTTATTTTGGATTGTAATATTAACGTTTATCTGTCTCGCAGTTATGCTGTACTTCAATTTACTTTACTTAGGAGATACTACAGACAATGTACTCGTTGTCCACTCAACTGAATTTGTGACATTGCTTTGTAGGTAGTCTAAGCATTTTCTTATGTTTCAACTACTCTGTGGTTTGAAAGGTTTAAACCTTAGAGCAAAGCATAGAGAAGCATAGACATAGAGAGAACGTCATTATCTGTCAAGCGTACCACTTTTTTGGACACTTTATATATGAAGTGGACACTCGTGTGAATGAGTCTGACAGATTTGTATAGAAAACACAATTGACTTGAGTCGAAAAACGGTACGGTGACATTTCGCAAGTGTAGCTAACTACTATATGTTTATTTCTTTCCTTCGCCACTGACGTAGCGATACGTGTGAGCAGTACAATAATACTATCGTTTTGATGATCCCTCTTTGCTTTTAGTCTATACTCTAAGGTTTAAACTATGTACTTACTGCGCCATCTAGTAAAAGAAGCGGAACTAGCTGTTTTTTTTAAAATAAAACGCCCTATTTGTAATCAAATCGGAAGTTTAAAAAAATCTAAAATCAATACGGAGTGACTTTATGCATAACTCTGTATCATAAACCACTATTACCATTTTGATTAATTGCAACTTATTTAACACCCACATATAACCCTCTCCTTTCAAAGTTAAGCAGATTTTTGGCGGATATCTAGCCTATATAGGGCAGGCCCCCTAATTACCTAATTTGCGACAGGCGTAAATCTCGTGGTGATTGCTGTCATACATCATTAGTGGTGTCGAGCATGTATGCTACGCTACCCTAATGATGTATGACAGCAATCACCGCGAGATTTACGCCTGTCGCAAATTAGGTAATTAGGGGGATAGGGGGGGAGGGGTAATTTGAGATGAACATTGGACACACTCTGCTCTGTCACACTGTTTTTTAAAAAACAGACATACATTGTCAAAAATTATCGAGTCCATTAAAAAAAAGCACACTGATGATGATGACCCTGTGAAAAATGTGAATTAATCGGACATTGGCAGAATTGTGACAACTAGCCACTGCCACAGAAGCCATAAATAAACCAAACCTGCGTTCGGATAGCTGGTGGCAAAATTAACAGTTAAAAACGACAAAAATGGTCATATGCACCGTTCGTTTTGGGAATGTGTGAGCAAAAGTTGCATTTTTAACTGTTTTCGTTCACCGTTCGGATAGCTCAAAACCAGTTGCCATCGTGAACTGCCAATTTTGACCCACCTGTGGAGGTGGGTTAACAGTGATCGTTTTCTGACATTAGAGATTGACGTATAATTTTTGGCACGGTTATGTAAAGATTATTGCTTTTTATCGTGAAAATTGTAGTTAGCGTAATGATATAGGTAGCACGGAGAAGTGAGAAGGAAGACGTAAGTTTACGTGTGTAATGTAAAATTCCGCCAATTTGTTTTTGACATTTGAGATAACAAACCACATTTAGTTATTTTGCGTTCGTTTTGGGTAGTAAAAGTGGTAAAAGGGGCATTATTGGTGAAATTCTCAAACCGAACGGTTCACAACAAGGCTAATTTTGCAAATGCCAAAAATGGTACTGATCCTAATCCGAACGCCTCTGAAGTCAATCAAGATCAAGTCAAGTCGAAGATTTGAGAAATCTTGTTTTTGGGAAATCATGTTTTTGTAATTATTTCATGAGCTGTTATTCTTCATGAACTTGTTCCATAACGATACCCTACGCCACTGTGTCGGGTTCTTTAATTTAAGTGAACAAATGGTGCGTACGAAACTCAAAATGAACGCGGACATAAAAGAGGCTTTTTCGCTATTGAAACCAGTGTGTGACGTTCTAATGGTGTGTCCTTCTCTGGAAAGTCTTTCTGCATATACTGCTCGAGTCGGTGAGCTCAAGAAAGAGATCGTTCAGGAACTGCAACAGTATTTACTGTACCCGCTGGTTTCACGCATCAAATGCAACGAGGTTCGGTAAGTTACTGTTCTTGCTCTATTCCTTGGTTTGTAACCGGTAAAAGTGGACAAAACATTAGTGAATGATGATGAACCTTTTAAGTATTATCAGGCGCGTAGTTCACAGTATAGCCCTGTGAATTTTCTTCCCCTGCATACATGAATATAAATGAAAATGATTACTTATAACCATGCATATGCAGTAAGTACCCCAAGTTCCCCCCCAAAGATAATAAGTAAGATTTATTGTTAACTTTTGTAATTCATTTTCCAGTTCCCGAATAGAAATGCATTTGAAGATATTGGATGCAATAAGAATGGTACTGGAGAAGATCACAGTCAATAGCTTTGAAATGTACATGAAACTTGAGACTGGACTGCTGAGCATCATCTTTGACTCCACTAAACCAGGGATGAGTAAGTATTTAACACTCAGTACTATTTTAAAGCATTAATTTAGTTCACTCTTTTTTTGAGATACGATACACAAAGATAATTGTATTTTCTCTAATCTGTGCAAAGATCTAAGAATAAAAAGAAACATTTCCAACATTCAGGGACAAATTAGTGTGGACTAATTTGACTTCTACAATCTCTGTAGGATGTGATGTCACAGAGTAGGAACTTACACGGTAGCTGTGAGGTAGCTCCAAATGATCTTTGTTCAGTGAGAAAAGGAATAAACTTTAAATCTATTTCAACAAACTTTATTTATAAAGGTGTCATATATTTATAGTTTTAACCAATTTTAAGGACTGATGTTGAGGTACTGTTGTTAATTTTTAACACTCAAATAGCCTAGAATTTGACAGCCTCCGTGGTGTGGTGGTTCAGCAGGTTGGCTCATAACCCGGAGGCGGCGGGATTGATTGCCGCGACAGGACAAATGAGGCCTATAAAATCAAAGGCAGCTAAACGCCATAATATCGTAAAATGAGTTAACTATACTTTGTACTCAAATATACAGGAAGCTTTATTAATTAAAAGTCAGATTATTTCTAATATTCACATTCTTTACAAATCTGTCTTAAAATATAGAATATTGTAGCTACCTGAACAAAGTTATCGATTTTTGTAACTTACTGATTTTATTTGACAGACTTGGATTTAGCTGCCTTTGATTTTATAGGCCTCAAATATTTGTGCAAGAAAAAAAAGCGCTAATACTTGTTCTGTGTCTGGGTGTTTTGGGACCATGGTCCTCGTAGTTTGTGGGTTCCTAGATACACGGAATCCTAGTTAGGGTCCAGGATCTATGTATGTGATTGTTGGGCGTTATTATTATTATTAGTATAATTAATTTGTTAAAATCAGTTTCAGATGCAACCGAAGAGGTGAAATACAGCACTATAAAGTGCTTAACAGTGCTAATGCTCAACATACCCCATGAGTACCGAGTCACACTGCTCGAAAGCCAAGTGCCGATGTTAGCACAAGCTGTGTTTGTATCTGTGCACATTGCTAAACTGGAGAAGTTGCGCGTATTGAGGTAACACAACAATGTTTCTGGAACCACATTAGAGGTGTAATGTTAAAAAAATTATACTGTTAAATATTAAACGAAAAAAATAAATAACGAGTTATACAAAATGTTAAAATTCTAACATAAAATGTTTAATGTGTATTGCAATTTCGTTTTTTATCACTAATGTTAATAATATCACTTTGCTAAATTAACTGATAGGTACTAACAGATTTTCCTGTGGATTCTGGCCTGTATGATTGAATTGATTGCCTATATAAATAAGTGTGCCCAGACACTCCTAGATAAACACCAATTTTTTGCCCAACATTATTACAATTTTTAATGTCTTTAAGTAATTTTACTCTTTATATCTAATCAACTGCATCAACTGCAGGGATCATAAATTAATGGGTAGTAAAACAGTAGGTAGTGCTTAATCTATAGCTATTAGGGATATACAAATAAGAGTCATATTTATTTTGTTTGATGTTTCTGCTGTGTGTTTAGCAAACTGTAGCAAAGCATTGATTTTTGCGCCATCTGTTATAACTGGTGAACAACTGGTGCTTTGAGAAGCACCGGTCGGCGGGAGACGTCTTCTGTGTTCGAAAAAAACTACAACCATCCATGGTTTCGTTTCTTCTAAAACACATCCCCACTAACACTGGGTAACACTACTAACACGGTTAAACATTGTATTAATGTAGATATTGAACATTTTAGGCTAGCAGCAATAAACTGCGTAACAGCGCATACCATGACGCACCCCAGTCTGACCGTAGAGTACCGAATGCCAGACCCTGACCTAGAGATACTGGCAGTAGACAACATGCTGTCCAGCATTCTGCCTGGTGTACTGGCAGCCCTGCAAGATGTGTGCGCTTGCACTGACAACCCTACTCATGCTGTCATTGTGGTGAGTAAGCACAGTCCATACCACACATAAAATAATAATAATCATTTAGATGTTGGAAGACTTGGGCAGCTTAAAAAATCTAATACAAAGATAAACCACTTCCAAGATAGAATTACACAAACTTGTTTTTACTTTTCATTTTCCATGTATTTTATTTTTTGCTGTTTTGCTGAAATTTTTGTTAACTTGCAACGCCATCCTAAGGAACCCACGAGACAGGCTTGATCTAGTGTGGAGGCCAATAATAAATCTATATCACTTTCAATGTAAAATCTATATCTTTTTAGACATAAATTAAACCCTTCATCTTTAGCCACTATGTAGAAATTTTGTTACCAAATAATCCAAATATAATTTTAATTTTCTGTACTATGGGAAAATGATAAAACAGAAGCACTATGCAGGGAAACAGGTGCATGATTTCAGCAATTTTAATGTGGGCTTAGTGTGAAACATTCATCAGGAAAATTGCAGAAAGATCAACAATTTGATGCAATCATTCAGTGTGATCAATCACCTGATCAGTTAATCAGACATCCTCACATTGAGGTATGATCCATGTATCTTATAGATATGTATCATAGCTCAATGCATCCTAATCATAAATGATTATGATCAGATGCAAGCTGTGGATCCCCCTGATTGTATAATTTCTTTTTGCAGGCAGCTATTGAGGCTATCCATAGAATATTATGCATACCAATGCATGATAAATATCTCGCTAAGAAACCAACCATAACAACAGATGATTTTGTAACCATGCTCAAAGAGAAAAAGGCTGAATGTGACACAGAAGTAAGCAACAAGGGTAATAGTTATTTTAGAACATTTCAATGTTGTTTAAATTCATTGGTTGTTATTTTTACATAGAGATTCAGGCACGAGGAATGCAAACTTTGAAATAAGAAAAACAAGTCAAGAATAAATCTTGCAGATATTGTGAGCTCATCTGTCTTTAATAATATGTACCTACACCACAGAGTAACAATTGTCTTTTCTCTAATCTGTGACCTACAACCCTTGTCTCAAATCTCTATGTATCAATTTTGTTATGATTATCATAGCACTCAAACTTCCTTACATATATAAACTTGTTCCTGCCAAAAGTGCCAAATCTATTCCATATATTTTACGAATCCCTTTAAGATTCTAATATTACATCTAAACATGTCAGATTACTTAGGCTGTGACTTCTATCCATTTTGCTTCTAAATATTATGATACTGTCATAATTCAAAGCCTGCGCTGTGAAACCAGTTGTTTTAAATATTTTGCATTCAACTATGCAGATGTTATGTAAAGTAAATGTGACCACATTTGTGGCTCTGGTATCGGTTCAATAAGCCGTGAGGGAAGGTGTATTAATACGGACGCTACTTAAATCATCTCTTGTGTTATTAGACTAATGATACAGAAATTGCAACCAATAAACTGGTTTTACTTGCAGACTTCGAGAATTGTTATTCAGTGTAATGTAACTGAATTTACTATTTTCAGCTGAGAAAAGTCCAAAAGAAATGGAGAAAAGAAGCGAGGAGTGGTTTGCGATGGCGGGCGAGAAGCTAACACTTATCACCAAGAGTTTGGTCTCTTTGAGGGTACATGAACATTACAAAGTTAGGAAGGAGTTGGCCATATTCTGCTATAGAATCCTAACGGAGTGCAGCACGTAAGTTTTCAAATCAATTATAAGATTATTACATAGTTGATGCTACAAGTCAATTATGTTGTTTCATTATATTTTTTTTTCTTATAATAGCTAAGTGGGTTATGGCTATAGAAAAGTGGGTTATGAATGTATTGGTTTTAGTAGCCAAACCAAGGTAACAAGAAGTACCCCGCATATCATTAAAAATGATTCTGACGAAAACAAGAAAATATTGTTTGCCCACTTCCACCATAGAAACAGAGTGAGATGGCAATATCAATGTCTGCTTTTTCTTTATTGAAACGTATCTATCACCTTACACTCGAGTTACTTGTTGTCACCATTACATTCCCACAACTACGATTCTGGTCATCTCTCAGAGAAAGAAAGACATGACATGAGATTTTTTGTTGTTGTTGTTTGCTTGTCTGCCACTCATCTCATAAAAAAATAAAGATGGAGATATACTATCTGAGTTTGAATTGGTATATTATCCCGAATGGGGGTAAATCCACTCCCCAATGTAGACAATGTTTCTTCAACGACTTTTCTAAATTAATAGTTTTTCATTGAAGAAATGCCAAGTAAAGTTTACGTACGAAGATAACCCTAGTACAGCTGAGTGGTTGAACTTCGTCCTTCACCGAAATCACTAAAATGAGTTTAACGACCTGTGTTTAGAAATGAATTTATAGTATCTTGTTAACTCTCGTAGCGATCGCGCGTGCAATTTTGTGAGTGGATATGTCTTTTAGTATGGAGGTTTAGAAACGCGCAGTTTCAAGTAAGGCTCTCATAACTTGTGAGCTATCATGGTCCCAGTCCCCCCTTTCGGGATAACATACCAATTCAAACTCACCTTGTATAGTGGTATGGATTGTAATCTACCGTACTATGCTACTGTGGGTTGGATATGTCCCATATTTTCGAAAACGCTTTTTGTGTATGCCAGGTTCCTCATTTTCCTCGGTTGATCTTGAAAATGTCCACACAACTACACATACCGTCAAGGTTTGGTACAGGGTCCAGCCAGACTCAAGCTCCATTTCGTTGTAGGCTTTGAAACAATGACTCCAAAATGGAACTTCATTGCTGTTATATTTAAAGTTCTTGTTCTGTCAACTTAAATATGTTCTAGGACGATGACACACTCCATTCCTCTCTGCCTGGACGTGTTGATATCTCTCTCAAAGGACAGCTACCCTGAAGTATCAACGTATTGCACCACATCTATCAACACGTACTTCGCGACCGCACCGGAACAAACGAAGCTCAAAACTTTGGACAGTCTGTGTGACAACTTCATATCGTTATGTATCAGCTTCCCGAGGATTTTGAATAATATTGGTGAGTGATTTGTGTGAGGTCGACATCTTCAGGCATCATCGTAGCATGTAAACTATTAGAAGCGTGTAATTATATCAGAAATCTCATTTTTGGTTGATTTCAAATTTTCCTTTTTGTTGTATTTACCAACCATTTGTAAGAGGACATTAAAAGTGAATTAAAAGTGTACGACTGTCGTACGATTAACATTCAAGTAATTGGTGTTCCTAAAAAGTCTTTCCCAAAGGAGTGGAAATAGTTTCGCGTTTTTAATTATTGGACTATAATTTTGTGATTATTCTCTTTAACTCGACAAGAAAAACGTTATATAATGATTACTCATTACATAACGTTTTTCTTGTAAAGGTACAATTTCGTATCCTACTCCACGCAGCAGCAGCAGGCGAAGTGTCGCCGCGACACTACTAGTTTCTATGTTTCTCTATGAAATACTTTCATGCGACGTGTCGCTAGTTACAGAAGGTATTTCATAAAAATCGAGTAATGTCGTGGCGACACTCCGCCTGCTGCTGCTGCGTGGAGTCGACTCCAAACTTGTACATTAACACCACAACAATCTGCTTTCAGACAGCGATCGCAAGCTGGCGATCCTGAACCTGCTGCATGGGTACCTGTGTGCATTATGGTGGGGCCGACCGCAGCGGCTCACCGCCGCTCTCAGTGTGGCGCCACACATGCAGCACCTGTGTACTGCGCTCGCCACCGCAACCACCCACCGCACCAGGGTGCCGCTCCAGCGGCGTCTGCACTCGGGTAGGTAGCTAGTGACACATGCAGCGGCTCACCGCCGCTCTCAATGTGGCGCCACACATGCTAGTATTGACACGTGTAAACCCAGGAGTGAAAACCAGGTGCAAAACCCTCACACGTATAATCACTGGAGTAGATTCTCAACGCGACAGTATCTCAACTAGCTCCATACCGCCAGTTGTTCTGGGATCCTCACACATATAACGCCCATGGAGCAAAAGTTTTTCAACAAGCCACCCTTTCAACAATCCTCTCACATCTGGAATAGGTTTCTCGACTAGTTTCACCCTTCCAAAGATCCTTACCCATGGAGCAACAGTTTCTCTGCTAGTCATCCCTCTCACGAGCCTCACACATGCTACACTATGGTGTTTTGCTCTATAGCAACAGTGTTTCAGCAAGCCCCATCCCTGCAGTGGTTCTGGTGTCCTCACACATGGCACCCATGCAGCAACAGTAATCCACCACCCTCCCCCCTCCAGCCGGCCTGGCCCCCCCACCGCTGGAGTCGCCGTGGAGCGAGCTGGAGCACCTGGAGCGCGGCGCGTGCTCGCGGCGGCTGCAGGAGTGCTGCACGCTGCTGGGCGGCGCCGAGTGTGCGGAGCTGGTGCTGGACGTGCTGCTGGAACGGTTCCGCAGGGAACGGGACTGTGAACCTGTCTATATACTCAACTGGATGATCACGTGTTAGTCACTTTCATTGCTCCACTTTTAGGCCGGGTTTTCCACTTGCAAGAAGTGTCGACCGTCTATCAGACTCATCATCCGCCTGACCGTATCTTATTTAAGTAGGATCGGTGAAGCATGTTCTTTTCTTCCACTCATTTCTGTCAGA
The DNA here is from genome assembly GCA_910589525.2 of Ennomos quercinarius. NCBI lineage: Eukaryota > Metazoa > Arthropoda > Insecta > Lepidoptera > Geometridae > Ennomos > Ennomos quercinarius. Next base: position 3,008,148 of record OU342496.1, read on the forward strand.
CGTCATCTCAACATTAACTCCACACACACACACACACACACACACACACACCACACACACACACACACCACACACACACACACACCACACACACACACACACCACACACACACACACACACACACCACACACACACACACACACAAACATGCCCCATTTTGCCATCAACATTCATATTCAAAACTCTTGGCTTTCATCCCTCCGCATGGCATTGCCCATACCACGCTAACCTTATCGTCTATCAGACCGTAACTTGCAAATGTAAACTAGTATAAACTACAATAGTTTACACTTCCAAGCTACAATCTGATACATGGTCGGACACTTCTTGCAGAAGTTTCTTTGCAAGTAGAAACCCGGACTTTATTTTGTTGAACTCGATTCAGTATAAGCAGTACAGGTACCTACGTCTATAATTATTGAACCTGTTTAAATCCACAGCTCGTATTATTGATACGAATGTGGTTCTCGTGATAGCGATAGCGTTATATTGTTAGTTTTCGAACTCTTTCCAAGAATCGACTCCCATTCTAGTAATTCACCACAACAACTGATTAGTTTCAAAGTAAAGGAAAAGTTTTAATCACAGAAGGAATTTGAACCCGCGTACGTGGGACATGCTTTTTTGAACTACCGTGACAAAGTGATCTCGTGTCTAAAGGGTCTAGCATGGTAAGGGAACAAGAGTGGGCCCAGCTGCGAAAGTTGGTCTTCAAAATTATAATAGCTACATTTTTCAAACTAACCCCCGGTTTCTTGTACGTTTGTTAAAGTTAAATTCATGTCAAATTAAGGTTGAATGTTACACTAGCGCGGCAAATTCAAATTTTCTTGCGTTCTTTTGCCAATAATAGCTTAATGACTCAACGTTATTACATGAAAACTAATTTTGCGCAAATAAATATAGTGTATCAATAAATTACAATTAAAAATATCACCTACTTATCATTGGTTTAGCGACAAATGGCAATAAATAATTTTCTTCTTAGTTTTTCAGTCTATTGCCATTTGTCGTTAAACCAATGATAAGTAGGTGATATTTTTAATTGTAATTTATTGATACATTACATTAATTTCCGCAAAATTAGTTTTCATGTAATAACGTTGAGTCATTAAGCTATTATTGGCAAAAGAACGCAAGAAAATTTGAATTTGCCGCGCTAGTGTAACATTCAACCTTAATAATACTGAACGCTCATTGGTTGCCTGTTGATCATCGGCTGTCTTCAACCAATGAGCGTATAGTATTTGGTAAGTTATGTCAACATGAGTTTGACAAACGTACGAGAAACCGGGGGAGTGTCTCAGTTATCATGATTACTTGACAGTTTACTTGGTAATAAATAGGACTTTTCTGCAAAGTTCGTCTAGGTAGGCGCCACCGCTTTGCCAGTTATTCTGCCGCCAAGCAATAGTGTGCAAGCACTACTGTGTTCCGGTTTGAAGGGCGTTGTAGCCAGTGAAATTACTGGGCAAATGAGACTATGATCTGATCACACAATCTAGTAATCTGAGACCGTGTGAAGTCTCAGGATGACGTCCGCAGTGCAGTATCACGCAAAACTGTATTAATTTAGAGTTCTGAGTGATACTGCAATCTGTTATGGGCAGCCGTGACGCTTAACATCAGGCGAACGACTAGCTTGTCACGTCATTCATTTACATAAAAAAATAGTATTAAATAGACATTACCTATTACCACGTTAGACCCTTTATCTTTTACTTTTTACAACAAACTTATGGGGTTGGTAGCGCCATCTTTTGAGAGGTTCTTGAGAATCATCCCGACCGGCATGGTCAGCTTACATCAACACAACTGTAATCTAAAGATTTATCATTCGTAGCAGTAGTTATAGCTTGCTTAGTGTAATCAACAACTGTTCAAAACCCCACAGCCCCAGAATCCACAGTGAGTATGGCGCGACGTATGGTCTATACATACATAGACCCAGAAGTATGGTACGCGCCGCTAGAAGTGGGGAGTGGAGAGACGCCTATAACTGCAGGTGAAACGTTCGACGTCACCGTTTACAATCCGAGGGCTTGGAGTAAAGATAGCGTGCCAGGTCAGTCTAACTATTTATTAATCGCGCTGAAAAATGTAAAAAATTCCAATTTTTTAAAATTAATTGTTCAATTGCCTTAAAGCAGTTCCGTAGACTTCAAAGTCCAGATTATTTGTCCATTGATACCTCTCGTAATAATTCCTTAACGATTTACCCAAACGCGATAGGAGTTCCCGCTACCGGTGCAAGAATCCCGGCACAATGCAATAACGAATACTTCATTCATTGATTAATTTAATACTGTCCTTGTGCGTAGTAATAGAACAACAAAAACCGGAAGTCGCGATACTGGGAGTCCAGGGGGGCTAGCAAAGATGCCAGCGTGAGGCGTTAACGCTTCACGCTAACTCCAAAATGTATGGGAATGACATGGAAACTTATCCGCAGGCAATGTCGTTTTCCATACATTTTGAAGTTAGCGTGAAGTGTTAACGCCTCACGCTGGCATCTTTGCTAGCTGCCCTGGACTTCCATGGTCTCGGTATCGCGAGTCCCAGAGGTTAATAAACCAAATCAAGGCATGCTGCGTCGCAGCATCCGTCTACACGGATGATGTATTACTTGCTGTCTATGTTCTAATTTTCTTCTTTTTTTATGCGAATTAATGATGTGACGAGCTAGTCGTTCACCTGATGTTAAGCGACACGGCCGCCCATAACAGTTGTAGTGTCACTCGGAACTTGAAAATAATAAATTATTGCGTGACAATGCACTGCGCACGTCATTCTGAGACATCACACAGTCTAGTAATCAGATCACTAGACTGTGTGATCAGATCCTAAAGTCTCATTTGCTCAGTAATTTCACTAGCTACAATTCCCTTCAAACCGGAACACAGTAGTGCTTGCACACTACTGCTTGGCGGCAGAATGACCGGCAAAGCGGTGGTATCTACCTAGACGAATTTTGCAGAAAAGCCTACCACCTAGTAATGCACGTTTCCCTGTGTATATGTAGATCTATACGAAGGCACGGTAGAGACGCGGTACACGGGCGTGCCGTACAGCGCCCCCCGCACGCCCCCGGGCGCCTCGCGCCGGTGCGGCTCGGTGCGCGAGGCGCAGGGGAACCTGGTGCGGAGCTGCCTGCTCACGGAGGGGCTGGGGCTGGTCGCCGCGCGGGTGCGGGGTGGGTACGAGACCTATCTGCTCAAGACGCTGTGTCTGGTGCTAGAGAGGATCGGTGAGTGGCTCCATAACTGTTCATATATTTTTTTTAGTAAGCGTTCTGTTCTTACCCGTAACACTGATGATACTTTGCAATGTTTCGTTATTTTACTTGTGTTAGGCCTCTTTCTGTCGCGCAACGAACTATGGAGAGAGCTATGCTCGGTGTTTCCCTGCAAGATAAGATTCATAATGAGGAGATTCGCAGGAGAACAAAAAATGGCAATGGGCAGGCCACATCGCTTGTAGAACTGACAACCGATGGGGAAAAAAGGTTCTCGAGTGGCGATCACGTACCGGAAGACGCAGCGTAGGCCTCCCACTAGGTGGACAAACGATCTGGTGAACGCCGCAGGAGCCGATGTATGCAGGAGTCGAGCAGCCGCTCAAAGTAGCGCTCTCTGGGGGAGGCCTATGTTCAGCAGCGAAAGTGGACAGTGGATGATGATGATGACTCTCCCTGGAAGAAGGCCCGTGTCCAAACAACGGAAATTAGGCCTGATGATATTAATGAATGTACAGTAATGTCAACGAATTTTTGCCAACCTGAAGTTAGGCGCTTCGACAAGTCGCGTATGTACCGTCATATTTTTCGCAGTTTGCAAAATGTTACTGCGCAGCCATCTTCACGCAACTATAGAGCGGCTTTCTTAAACATCACGATGAATTTTAAGTTTCTATTCTTTATATTTCAGGTAGTGAGTACGAACTCCTCCACTTAGCTGGCTTGAAGGCGATGAATGATATATCGCTCGCGTGCGGATACAGTTCCGTCGCGGAACTTATCAAGTGTAACTCGGATTACTTCACCAATCAGGTCACTGTTAGACTTAAAAAGGTAAGTTTGGCGCACTCACCACTTTAGAAACCGTATAAGTGAGATTTATGCATTTCTAACAAGTAGTGTGCATTTATTCGCAAATATGTGTCCTCAAAAGTTACTCGTCCCACCCGTCACAAGCTTCGAGTCTCTTGATTTTATAATTTGACAATGTTAATTAAATAAATATGGTATAAAATAAAACTATAACATTTCAGTTACATCATACAAAAAAGCTGCTGAACAAAATATTTTTAGTTTGTCTTGATTTGCGAAGTGAAACCATCAACTCAGATAGGCGGGTGTCATGAGTGTCCCACCCGTCACATATGGAAAATGTCTAACTACGGGCGTAAAACATGTAATTTAGTATTCGTTTTGTAAGTTTTGGTTGAAACAAATATCTGGCTTCATATATGTTCCACCGGTCACTTTGGCATAGCCCATATCTCGTGTATTTCTTTTTTGGTGGACGCGCGATTCTAGACCGAAAGCGGCGCATAATTTTGATTCGCCAGTAACCAGGCAACGATATCCCCGCCTTGTTTTCTAGAATTAAATTATGTGTTCTGTATTTAAAGATATTATTCCGAAACTATGTAAAAATAACACGTGATTTGGAGTGTAATAATTGCATCTTTTACTTACGCGTGACACGTTACATGTAAAAAAGGGATGTAAAACAAGCACCGTCATTCACGGCCACATTTCCTTGCTTCAAAGCGTGGTTCGCAATGCATTCTCCAGTGTTTTATCTAAGCTTCTTGGGATAAACGTAGAGAAGAGATAAGAAATATGTGTTAGAAAAAGAGGGAAAGAGACTAGAAAAAAAATGACTATGTTCTGTCTAAGTGTTCATGGTCCTGTACAGGGAATCCTAGTTAGGGACCAGGGATGTATGTGATCGTTGGGCGTTAAGAAATAATAAAAATAGATTTCTTTTTTAAAACACGTAATACATTCAATTCAATTTATTTATTTGCTAGAATATGAATGCATAATAAGATGTCAGAATAATAATATTTAGCTCTCTAATATTCCACCGTATTGGCATGCAAAACTAGTAAAACACAAGCAAAATATAATTACATCAAGAATTTATATTACATGCGCCATAATATCAATAATAATTAATTAAATTCAATGAATAATAACTATACAATAAATTCAATAATATTAAAAATGTGAATTGGTAACATACGCATTAAAATGCTTTTTTTTTATAACACGGACAGACAAACAAGCTGACGGCCCGCCTGATGGTGAGCAGTTACCGTCGCCTATAGACACCTGCAACACCAGGGGCGCTGCCGATGCGTTGCCTACATTTTAAGACTCTGTTTACCCGACGTTTGAAGTGCCCCATGTTGTAGCTCAACGGAAACACCTCAGAGGGTAGCTCATTCCACATCTTGCAAGTATGTGGCAGAAATGATCTCGTGAAACGGACTGTGCGAGACTTCCATGGGTCCACGAGGTGTGGATGAGCTTTTTGACGGTGACGAGCTGTGCGGTTATAAAACCGCGATGCTGGGATTAGGTTGAACAGCTCTTCAGAGCATTCTCCATTGAAGATTTTGTAGAACACACAGAGGGAACAGATGCTTCTCAACAAACCAATACAATAGCAATAGAATACCTTATTTTCAATAACTTATCATTGAAGTATAGGATTTATGTTTACAGTTAATATTATGCACAACTGTTCTATTGTTTCAGGCATGGAATTGTCAATCTGCGCTAAAAATATTATCTGTAGTGATGGAGTATAGTGATGCAAGTATACTAGACTGCCTGTACGGCATTGTAGAATATGTAAGTTAATATTTGCTCTGTTATAATATGCTATATGGTTTGCTTATCAGAAATGTTATGATTGTTTACATTACCGCTCCTTGTGCTTTAACATTAACATCTCTAGTATATAATATCTCTTCCTTGTTCCATGATAATATATATATATACATTATATGTACAGTGTGCTGTGTAACTGTTGTCCTACCCGCAAATTGAATGTGGTTTCATTCAATTTGAGGGTAGGACAACAGTTACACAACACAGTTTACTAAGGTTCACTAAACGGAAAGTTAGTTTAGAAGATGTATCCGAATTGTAGTTTCTACACACATGATTTTTTTAAATTTATTTCTTGACCTGGATACAAAGTCCTTCAGTAGCAATATTAAAAGGTCTACATCGTCTGCATTTTCTATATTATATTTCACGTAGTCTTAGTCACAGCCCGGGCAGTCACAGTCCAGTCCAAGTCAGGTAGTCATAGTCCAGTCAAAGTCACGCCCTAGTAAAGTGGCGGCAACTATACTAGAAGCTTCTATGGAGTTTTGGAAGCAACACGGAAAACCACGTTTCACCACATTATATCACTTGCCCACACTCATGGTTGTAATTCAGCACTTAATATGTAAAACACCACCAATTTTAATCATTAACACTGGAAAAAGCACAAGTTTTGAAAAATAATACAATGCAGCGACGTGAACTTTTTCGCGTTCCCGCCAAAACTCCTACACACAGCTGATGTTGTGTTGCCAGTTTCAAAAAATTTGCTAATTTATGGAGAAATTTAACACTTTTTAGGTTGAGTACCACACCGGCTGTAACAAAAACTAAATTAAATTCGTAATAGTAACATGTAACTTTACAGGTTCTAGTCCAAAGTCGTGATACGTACTACGAGAAGAACTTGCAGGCGTATTTCCAGACTTTCCTCACATTCATAGAGTGCATACGGAAATGGTTCCCCATTGACGAACCATCGCCGCCGGAGAGGAAACCAGAAGATATGGACCTACTCGCTGAAGTCAGGTGAGTTTTTTCATATGGTACGAAATAATGTTTTTAAGTTGTAGTTTTTGTATTTTTTCATTGTTCTCATTAGGCCTAATTTTGAAGGCTTTAGTTGACAGTCTTTAACTTACTAAAAATATATCCGTCTCTTACATTGCCGTCTATTTGACAAGAACAGCAACAGTTTTAGAAGTTTTAAATCTGTCATCTAAAACCTTCAAAATTGGCCCCATTGTATAGTTATAAAATTGTAAATACATTTTTAAATAGCTCTTATAAATATGACAGGATCAGTCTTTTAATATTAAAGTGGTATGCAGTCATTGCGTCAATGATCCCATTTTTTTGGATTATTAAAACCAAATTAGATTTCATAAATTTTGGTCCACTCGTGACCGGTGTCACGAGTAGGTACCTGGTTTCAAAGGATGCTAATGAATTCAATTACACCCTGTATATTACAACTATTCAAATAGTAAAGCTCAATATGTTTTTTTCCTCTCTCAGAGAGTATGTAAAAGATACTCAAGAAGCGGAAAGGTTGTTAAGCGACAGTGATTTCGAGAAGTCAATGGGGAAGAGTGTAGAGGAAATGTACAGGGAAGATTTGAAACAAAGAGAGGAAGACGGGTTGGACTATGATGATGCTGTAACGAGTAAGTATCAAAACAATATCAGTTATATTATTTTAAGTTTGCAGCTTTTTAAAGTTGAGAAATGATATTCATTAAGAGTATTCAAGTTTTCAAATAAATAAAAGAAATAAATTATGCGACCATAATTTTAATAGCATGTATTCTAGGTTTTTTGAGCTCATCAGGAACAAATGAAAAAATGTGCCCGAATGTGAAAAAATGTAGTGGCCCCATCGTAAGCGTTACTAGTTACAGACAGTTCATAGTAAGGTGTCCCCTGCGGGGTGATCATGTAACTTTGATAGCAATGCAACAAAAGAAATTTCAATCCAAATTTGAAAATTTCCATAGTAACTCTGTACATAAGCTGCGTACTGCAACTGTCAAATCCATACATTTTTGTGTTTCTATCGGTTGCCAACAAGTTACATGATCGCCTAGCTGATGTACTTATATTATTTAAAAATGAACCGGCCCCGACCGGCCTGCTGACGTAAGCGATACCATTGATAGATTATGATATGAAACTGACCATAGACCATTTTGAATGCAGTTCTTTGTTTTCTTAGGTGTGTCTTAAATATTTGAATTCTGCCTGTGACATTGCTATCAAAGTTGTCGTGATCATGCCCTTGTAGCTTTGCACGTGCTTCGTACGTGTAGGGCTGAGTGCTTCAGACCTGATTTCACTCAAACTGACTCCCTCTTAGAAACTTTAATAGGTTGGTACTAACTTATACACTTATACCTACGTACCTACCTGCAAAGTCTAATAGATGTTTTCCACCTATATTTTGTAATTGATCGGAGAAACATTACATCTGCGTGCTGTGACATTCTTGATTACCTATATCTGACTAGAAATCCCCGGTAATAAAACCAATCTGTGAGCAAAACTTCATCAAAATCGGTTCAGTTGTTTGGACATGTAAGTCTCACGGATAAATATTTCACATACTTACCTTACATCCAATGATTCACTTATATACATATTATTAGGAAAGTAGGGATTTACACAATACATATCCTGTCGTCTACACAAACACAAAACAAAACATGAACAAAACAAATACTTCTATTCACTGACACACATATATATGTCGCAGATTGAGCAACGCCATCTAGCGTCGAGAGCAACCTACAGTGTTTTTTTTCTTCTTTTTAATAATAACGGCGTCGAAATGTCAAGTAATTACTTGGGTGGAATCGATTTCGTTAAAATGGCAACACCGTGGTTGTCTATGTTCGCCTTGAAGTTGATTCATTCTGACATTCCGTTCGGTCGGCCATTTTAATGGCACTTTTGCTCCAGCCACGAAACGAAACGCACGAGTCGCGTCCACCGCATTTCGACATCCGTTTAAATATTAGCCATCCTTGATTATTTGGTTGGACAATTGATTGTGAACACTAAATAAAACACCGAGAAGTCTATCTACGCTTTTATTTTTGCCAAACGAATAATGGAAGACGAACTACCCATCATCGAAAATCAGCAAGCGGCGTCATATACATACACTTTTGTACCACATTAGAACTCACTAGCACAGAATACCTATCTCAATAAGGGTGGATTCGACCAAACGAGAGTAAGGGTTATACTTAGAATAAATCGCCAGTTATCCGAGAGTAAACCAATTTCACATTTTACCATCTACACTCAAGCCTATTCGAGAATAACAACTTATACTACCGTTTTTGGTGGAATAATAAACTATTCCGAGAATATTTTAATGGCGGCAGCGCGCCATATAATTCCAACATTTACTTTCCTGCATTATAATACGACAAAATTGAGTTGCTATGACATAAACTTGAATACCTTGGCGTTGTAGAACAATAATTGTTACCTGGGTAATAGTTTCGTTCATCGTTCACTCCGCTATTCGCGTATAAGTATTCTATACTTTGTATTGCATGGTAAAACGACTAATGAGTTATTCTAGTTTAAGGTTAAACGTTTCCCATACAAACTTTGCTTGACTTAGATTCTGTTCCTGGTGTGATTTAAAAGTCGCCATAACTTAACATAGACCTTATTTAGGCTTGTGTAGCCGCAAAATCAATAATATTATTGTATAATAGCTAGGAAGTATATTATTCTAGCCTAGTAAATTCGACAAATTTTACATTTGTAGTGGTGCATTGTGCGTGCGACGTTGTCAGTTTGTGCGTGGTGTAAGCAAGTACACATTACTGTGCGAGAGCAGAGCGGCGCTATGTCGCAGCGCGCGACGTTGCCGATCCGTGTCCGTGTAACACAAAATCGTAATAACAAAATAATAACTCAAACTGGAGGTATTCAACTCAGTGCTGCCAGAACTTTCCAAGTGTACATTTTGAGTTACTTATGATAATTATACCGTTACACCCCCGCTATTTATCTGAATGTATACTATTGGAAATTTTCATAGAGATTACGTATAATTTCTATTGTAGACGCGTTTCCTTTGAAAATGTCATTCATATCAGCAAAGAAAAGTGTTTTGCAAGCTGTATCACTTTTATCAGGAAAGGCAAATATAAGATCCAAGAAACTTTTTGACCGCTGTGCACTGGCAACACAAATTCGGAGTCTGTCGTCTGTTTTAGGTTAGGTATACTATTTGTATTTTGTAAGTTTGCTAAACAGAAAAATGAATACACCTAACTTATCACAATCGAGAATAAAACTCACGGATATTCTGGGCCTAAAAGTAACCGAAAACGGGTTCGTGCTCAGCAAGCGTTTCCATGGCGAAGATGTTTCGTAAGTGTTGAACCTATATACATAAAATAGAACTACAAACTAAAGACTATCCTAGATTCCGAGTGCCTCGTCTTACTTACTTCTTTTTTTACAGACGGGCAGATGCATGGCGATAAAATGTAAGCCTGCCATAGGTACCTATTACCTAATTAGAGGTTAGAAATTCAGTAGTGTTTCAAGTTGCCAAGGAAAAAAACATTTTTCCACTTATATTCATAGATGGACTGAAAATGAATGAAAATCACAATTATTATTACCAGGTATGTGGATGTGGATATTTGGATATGCAGTGTGAATACAAATGGATAATATTATGTTAGTACAGAAAATGTAACCAATATAGCTTTGAGAATCAGCAAGTTGAAGTGGCAGTGGGCAGGCCGCATCGTTTGTAGAACTGACAACCGATGAGGAAGAAAGGTTCTTGAGTGGCAACCATGAACCGGAAGATGCAGCTTAGGTCGGCCTCACAAGGTGGACCGACGAAGTAGTCAGAATCGCGGGGAGCCGATAGATGCAGGAGGCAAGCGGCTGCTCAAAGTGGCGCTTTTTGGGGGAGGCCTATGTTCAGCAGTGGACGTCTTCAGGCTGATGATGATGATGAAAGAAAATGTTGATGGTGTTGGCAAAAAAGTGCAGTACCTCTTCTATATAATAAATAATAAGTAAAAACATGTCATAATGTAATTTGCGAATGCGAAACATTTTATATGTTCTAGCTTATTGTAATGCATAAATAAAATCTTATGTGTTTGAAATAAATATTCATATTCTTTGGATTACAGGTACAAGGCCAGCTAAGGGTGACAAAAATGCAGAAATGTTACTTTGTGTGCTTCATTTCACCAGTGCAACCAATCACTGTGTTAGAAAGACCAAGAGACGAAGATTTTATTGAGAAGATGGTCCAGAAATTGGCATCATTTTATAAAAAGTGCGTGCTGCCAAAAATCTTACTGAGAAGAGTAAAAAAAAATGCTAAATGTATAGATTTATAATAATTGAAAATAAATCTTTTTGAATGTAATCTGGACTTTTATTTTACTTTTCAATCTAGTACAGTACGTTGCGTACACTAAGCTAAATTTTTACCTAATAATAGCAATTATTGATATTATTACTCAGCGCAATAGATAGCCAATATATATAATGTTTAAAAGTTATAGCAAAATAAAACTACGAGTATTGAGATTTGAACTCGAGTTACACGATTGAAAATCTACCAATGTTACAACTGCGCCATTTAGAAGCTTGACAATGTGGCCAATTTCACAATACACTAACTTCAGTTTTCCTTTCTGCTTATGTGTGCGTTATTCGATTACATTATACAGGAATTGGATTTTGATTGACTTACACTCAAAAGTGTAGGTATTACTAGGTTCAACTATGTCTAATATATGCTAAGAACACAATCAAAAACCCGCAAAATAACTTAAAATGAGTTTATTTCTTGTTATTTATCGTAAAATATATAAAAACATGTTTTCGGGGAAACCGCGCCATCGCGCGGATTTTGGTGCTTAGCAACACCTGACATTTAACCTTAAGATCGTGGAATAGATTTATTCTGGTATAGTTACTCGCGCATAGTTTGGTCAAGTTTGGTCAAATCCACCCTAAGGAACGTAAGAGGCTAGATCCTGCGACACAGGCAATGCCTAGTGCGGTATCTAAGGCTCCATAATATTATGTAACACTTACTTAAGTTAGAATTAAAATAAATAAATAAATAAATAAAAATAAATAAATATTTGATAACAATTCAAAAATATTAAAAAAAAATACAGGTAAAACATATTAATCTGTGGTGGGTACATACAAGTTTAGATAATGCTTACATATTACTTTACATTTACGATAATACTTGCATATTTTTAAGTAATACAAGTACATCAGGGGACATGTTACGGTGAACGGTCTGTAGTGTCCAGTGTATTAATTTGGCACAATACCCCGCCAATACGCTATATATGTCGCTTGCTAATCTTGCGTTATGCAGAAATAAAATAATTCGTAAAATAGCCCGAGTTATTCCGTTCTATGGGATGAATGAGGTCATCATCAACAGCCTGAAGACGTCCACTGCTGAACATAGGCCTCCTGCAGAGAGCGCCACCTTGAGCGGCTGCTCGCCTCCTGCATCCATCGGCTCCCCGCGGCTTTCACCAGGTCGTCGGCCCACCGAGTGGGGGGCCGGCCTACGCTGCGTCTTCCGGTTCGTGGTCGCCACTCGAGAACCTTTCTTCCCCATCGGTTGTCAGTTTTACGAGCGATGTGGCCTGCCCATTGCCATTTCAACTTGCTAATTCTAAGAGCTAGTTATATCGTTCACTTTAGTTCTGTTGCGGACCTCCTCGTTCCGGAGCTTATCTCGCAGGGAAACACCGAGCATAGCTCTCTCCATAGCCATGAATGAGGTATCTGTATTATATTATATAATCTGTGGTCACGTGGAACCAAATACTGAAGCTTTTGATTAAGCGATTATACAAAGATCTTGATTCTGAATCAAAAACTTTGAGAAGTGCCGCTGAGCAAGTAGCATTTTTATGATTTTTACTTTCATTTCAGAAGAAGCCCCACCCTCTCCGCAACATGTGCTAATTACAGTAGTAATCTTAGAACGTTGCGTACATTTCATAACGTACCCGCGGCGGGATGTCGCCCTGCTAGCCATACAGACATTAAACACCGGGTTGCCAGTACTAACTGCGTATGAAGATAGATTACTGCCGTTAGTACATAGCACGTGGGCGCCGTTAGTAGACCTGTTCGACTCGACGGATCCGGTCGTGTTGCGGTGTGCCTACGATCTGTTGGTGACGCTGGCTGCGTTATCCAAGGATTTTATTAGAAATCGGACCGTCAAGTAAGTTTATTTTTGCTTGTATATGAGATACCATGACTTTTATTTCGACTCACACGACAGCTAACAAATGTCAATACACGAAATAAGGGGACGTCCACAAATTACTTGAGGCGATTGAGATTTTTCGACCCCTGACCCTCCTTAGTTAGATGTCGTGAGATTAGGATTGACCCCCTCCCCCCCTCTAATCTCACGTGAGATATTTCGACCCCTGTCCCTCCTTGGTGAGATTAGGTTTTGACCCCCTCCCCCTCTAATCTCTCGTGAGATATTTCGAAATGCATATTTTAGCGCTAATCCACCTAATTTCGAATAGGAACAATCAATAAATTCACAATAGGTTAGATCTAGAATCACAGTGAGAAATTCCACTACTTGTGGCGTTTGCATGACCACGGTGAATGTTATTGTGTAAGATTTAGCCAAATTTTAGCGGGGAAACATGTTTTACTTACTTATAATATAGAGTCCAGTTTTTTAGCAATTCTGTACAGTTTTCTTGCAAGAAATAAAATTGTGTGAGATTTCCTGAACCCACCGTGATATTGTGTGAGATTTGGCTCGACCCCCTAAAAAACGGCTCACGTAATTTATGGACTCCCCTAAGCCACACAAAGATACAGATATTTTCTGATTTACCATATTACTATGAATATGTTTTAATTTAATGAAATAATAATTCCTTGTGTTGCAGAGAAGTCCTACCGTCAGTATACAAGTTCCTACTGAAGTCATCCGCAGAGAGCTACCTCAAGGACGTCGGGTCGTGGTACCGCGCCGGCGCCGCCTACCGCCTGCAGCTCGCGGCGCTGCGCACGCTGCCGCGCCTCGCGCGCGACCTCGGCCTCCAGGACGGCGGGCTCGCGGCCGCCATGGCCTGCGCACAGCTCTACCTGTCCAATAAGCAGCCTAAACCCTTGCAGGTAAGATAAAAAAAAATGTAGTAAAGTCAAATTATTTTATTGAAAATAGGCGATTTTTAGTACTTTTACAAGTCAAAACGAGATTAGGTACTTAGATTATTGTAGATACTATAAGCACACTAGTAAGTATACTGACAACCGATGGGGATGAAAGGTACTCGAGTGGCGACCACGAATCGGAAGACGCAGCGTAGGCCGTCCTCCAGTGGACCGACGATCTGGTGAAAACCGCGGGGAGCCGATGGATGCAGGAGGCGAGCAGCCGCTCAAGGTGGCGCTCTCTGCAGGAGGCCTATGTTCAGCAGTGGACGTCTTCAGGCTGTTGATGATGAGCTTACTAATGAGGCCCACAGTAAAAGACCATGTCTCAGTTCCATAAGTCATCACTGGCAACACACTGATTAAAAACCTTTGATTTCAGGCTCTGCAGTATTTTGGACGAAAAAAGTTAATAATGGTCAAAGTTTGTTAGGATTTTTAACCATTGGTTACCTTAACTACGGATCCAAAAACCCCCTTATTGTGATGACAACAGTAGCAATACGACAGCAGTTCGAGTTAAAAACCTATTTCGTAATCGACAGGAATCAGCTGTAAAATTCTTCAAGACGATCATAGACTACGATTACGCAGCGGCGTGGTACCACCTCAGGAGATTCTGCGATAACGACATTGTACTAGAACCTCCCGAACTAAAGCACACGAAATTAGAACCTATCGTCGGCACCCCCTTCCAACACAAAGATAAAGATTTCAATAGCAACATCAAACTCATATTCGACTTTATGGTTTCATAAAATAAACGATAAATCAGTAGGAACGAACGTCTTTTATTACTAACTGATGCACAGATTAGTAAGATCTCACAGTAGTACGCCGTTATAGGTGTACTTTAGTGCCATAGCCTCTTTATTTATATTATGTAACTTACTATTATTATGTACAAATGTAGATGAATTAAACAAATCAGTCAATAAAAGGTTGTCTTAATTCGTGGAGCGTTTACCTACACAGTGAGTTTTAACTGGAATACTAGACGGCACCATAAAAAGCCTTTAGAAGACTCGGTAGCGTCTTCTCGTCGCCAATACCGCAGTACTTAACCCATTTAGCGTCGGGGACTCTCCAGGAGGGTTCACCTTCTCCACATTCGCGGGTCTGAGGACCCACCTGAAGGGTCCATATGAAAAATATGGTTTTCATCGTAAATACACTGAAATAAAATTAGAAAAAACTTCAGAACTTTTGGGAAGTATCATTGGTATGTGTAAGTGAGATTAGTTAATTAAGTTAAACATTTATATTACTGTTTGTTTCTCTTAAACATTAATAAAATAAAAATAAAATAGCATTTCACCAGTCTCACCTGATGGTAAGTGATGAGGCGGCCTACGGTGGTGCATGCTTGCCTAAAAGATACCAGTTCACTCTTGACTTGAAGACTTATGAACTAATCTCGCAGTCTAAAAAACTTTTTGTAGGTATATCCTAGAGGGATTGAACTAAGGAGCTATCATATTTCAGTGTAGATGGCATTACTATTGAACGAATTAATACTTTGACCTAAATGTCCGGAAAAGATTTAAAAAAGCAACATATTGGCAGTAATTACTTTATTCATTTTATACAAAATGTATTCCGTCAGTAATCAAGTACTCATTGATTGAATAAGCAGTTTTATTACAACCATTCACACTTGAATAACTTCATGCGTATATATTACAAACGCTACAAAATAACTACATTTCATACTCTATGACATTGTAATAATTTTGAAACTAATTGGTCTCAAACAACGTCAAAGCTTCAGCCACACCTTCGCGTCTGCGTCCACAATGCGGGGTCAGGTAACAGGTCGACACCGAAGCTATTCGGTGGCCATTGCTGCCCGAGGCGATCACGGCGCTGCCGTCCACGAACACGGGCAGCGACGGGAATCGAACGGCCGACGCTGACTCAACTTAAGGCCGGCCCTACACGTTAAATTTTATTGATCAATTGAATTGACGAGTCCATTACCGTCAATGTTTTCTCCATGCAGTACCACGAAAAACATTGATCAATACTAACCCTACACGATCAATAATATTGATCAATCACAAAGATTGATCTATAAAATTGATCGTGTGGCCGCCTAACGCGCAGATGGGGCTGAAACTTATTGTTTCAAATAATGTGAGGAAACGACAAACTTAAAACTAACCCAAGACTGAGAAGCTTATTTACATCCACACATTATAGTTGAAATGGTAACATTTCGATTTCACGTAACAATATTTATGTATTTATTGTACGCTAAATACTGAGAGTTAGATTAGAATAGGGCGGAAACAAGATTTAATTTTATATAAACAACTTTGGGATAATTTTGTGAATAAAACAACTAATTGAGACTAAATAACCATGTACTATCGAGGGAAGAATACAATTTTAGCCCTTCTCATTTTTAAGTGAGGGTAAACATTAAGACGAAGGGTAGGGCAAACAAGGTGTTTTTTGGCACGTTTCCTGGAGCATGTGGAGCTTCGAATTTAATATAAATCATGTAATCCATTTCATGTTCTGTGATGTCCGCAAATACAAAGTTTAATAAATATAGCTCCATAGAAAAAATCGCAAATCTCCCTCAAAAAATTTGAATGTTCCAATTTTACTGAGTTTCTATCGAATATATTTAAAAGAAATATTACTGTATTCCCAACAAACATACACATTTTGTGACAATATAAACATAGATAATAATTAAAAACTGTCAAAATTAGTCATTTCGAGCATTTGTCTTCGTCGTAAGCGCCGCGCTGAAGTGCAGACTGAATTGATATTTAAGACTACGACGTGAAGATCGATGTTTCTTTGAACGAATTTGAACCTGCTTATCCAGATAAGCAGGTTCAAATTCGTAATTCTATGTATTAAGGTGAAGGGTAGGGCCAGCCCTACCCTTCACCTTAATACATAGAACGCCCGTCGCAAGTAGGTTCTTCTATTTGAGTGTTTCGTCCGCTGCGGTCACTACTTAGATTATATGGGCATTCGCTACGAAAAGTCGTATTTACAACCGAGGCCTACCTGAGGTAGTTGTAAGACAATATCATTTAGCAAGTTTCTGATACAATCGAACACAACCCAGTCAAGAACCATTTGGGCGGCTTAAAAATTCGTGACACGGAGCTAATCACTTGGCTACACGAGAAGCGAAATCATTAGTACTTGGTTAAAAAATTACCTACTAATACTTTGTTCAGACCTATCCCTTAAAATTGTATGACAAATATTTTACTATAACTTGACAAAAGACCGACTTGCGTCAACCATGATAAAAATAACGATTTAAGCGTATGCCCGTCTCACTCACGCGTCTGCTTGTTATGTATACTTGTCTCACTTTAACAAAGCCCTAAGTTAAGGGAGCATTTACCCAGGTTGGCGCAAGTCCACCTTAGAAAAACAAAACCAGGTGCCCATAAAACTTTAACCTTAAACTCTAAATAACAATTGTATGAGCAAAATGCTAGTTATAAACAAAATCATGTTTTACATAAATAATATTTATATGTATTAACGATATAGGAACAAAATATGAAACTTCATGGATACAAAGAAGGAATTTGGTAAAGTTATTTTTAAAGATATGGCTTTCATATAATTATGATTATGAGAAATGCAACATATGTACAGAAGCCTGAGAATAAAACTGTTTAATAGGACAAATCAAAGTTTGTACAGTTTTATATAAGGCAGCATAAGTAGTAAATAAGTCAAGATTTTCTTACACACTATGCGTCTATGTATATTGAATATATATATAATTTTATAATACGGTTAAAATGAACTACATAATATTTTCATTTAGATATATTTAGAATTATTAGTGTCTAGAATGTTAAATTCTTTACAAGATGTCGCGTTGGAATGGTTTCAATTTCATTTATAAAAATTCACGATACAACCACCCCTTAAATAAATAATTATTACCTAAATTGCACTAGCTACATATTACATACAACTTTTAATAATATGCAAGTGAAACGAACTCCAACTCCATTTTTAAATACGACTTAACAAAATTGTATAAACTATTGTTCTGTTTTCAAAGTTAAATAAAAACATAATAACAATTTACATAAATAGTGAAGGTAATAATCGAGTTTTACACAATGTGAAGCGTTACACACAAGTACTTAAGTTTTCTGTTGTTTCTATAGGCCTTAGGACCTGTCCGAAGTGCCACTTTTCAATACCATTCATTTTAAACTAACATGAATGCCTGTTTCTTATACAAAAAAAATCATAGGCGCTTGAGTACGTAGTACTATTATATTCTGTAGCACGTGGTTTCTTTTTTATTCATGGAGTGAATTTTAAAGTGTTATACCCTTAGAGTATAGACTAAAGCATAGAGAGACTTGATTATGTATCAAGCGTACCACTTTGGTGGACACTTTCGATGTGAATGAGTCTGACAGATTTGTATAGAAAAAACAGTTGACTCGAATCGAAAAAATGGTACGGTTCTTATCGCAAGCGTAGCTAATTACTATTTTTGTTTCTTTCCTTAGTCTATACTCTAAGGTTATACCACACATGGTAAGTCGTAGTATATGAACAAATGTATATGTTGGTTTTTCTTCCTACAATTCAACGATATTGTTATACAAAACTTGTTCCGGACTTGCGTCGCAAAACGCTCACAAGATCCATTCATAAAACTAGACTCGGAAATCGCGTTATGAAAATCAAAACCCAAGTTTTAGAAGAATCTTTTGCACATTTATTATCTACACGTCTTTAGTTAGCATGTAACCTTATTTCACCTGGAGGTCTAGCGAAGATACCTTTGCATTAGCTGCGGGGAACTTTTCCGCAGTCCGCAGGTAATGTCAATCCCATGCATTTTGAGTTATCGTTTGGCGTTAAGGTGGAACGTTACACTAGCGCGAGAAATTCAAATTTTCTTGCGTTCTTTTGCCAATAATAGCTTAATAACTCAACGTGATTACATGAAAACTAATTTTGCGGAAATAAATAGAATGTATCAACAAATTACGATGAAAAGTATATCTTAGATATCATTGGTTCAGCAACAAATGACAATAAACAATTTTCTTCTTAGTTTTTCAGTCTATTATCATTTGTCGCTAAACCAATGATAAGTAGGTGATACTTTTAATTGTAAGTTATTGATACACTATATTTATTTGCGCAAAATTAGTTTTCACGTTGAGTAATTACGCTATTATTGGCAAAAGAACGCAAGAAAATTTGAATTTCCCGCGCTAGTGTAACAAAACCACCCACGCCACCTTAACGCTAATGGAAAGGTATCGTTGCGAACCCCTGAGCAAATATAATTTATCACTTTGCAATAACTTTGTTGTTTTTAGTAATTTTTTATTCAAGCTGGGAGCAAAGGTTTGGTGTAATGGGGGTATGTTCATTTTTTTTTATTTCTTAACTATTCTTTGAAATGGTTTTGTAATATAGTTACACAACCATTTCGATAGGTGTCCTCATCAATAGCTATAACAAAAAAAAACCTATAACATAAAATCAAAAATAGTTAGGGATTATTAGTATTTCTGGCTGTAACTGTACGACTTTCATTTGACTTCATGATGACGTCACTAGATGCTAAATGGAAGAAATGAATGCCTGACCCTATGAGCAAAAAAAAAGAGTACGGAAAAAAGATTTGATGTGTATGGACATTATTGATATTGACACATGAATACGCTTTTTTTTATTATGTAGGGGCAACGGCCCTAAACTGTTTTATTTTTTTTTTTGAACGGGCTAATGCTGTTGGTCTCTACCGACCTTTACAGCGTCTCCGGGCGGGAGGGTAGGCGCTTAAGGCGCCCAACCGTCAAACGTGGGAGGCAACTAGCACAAGGGCACCCCTGGGGTGCGAGCCTCGGCTTGGGCCGTTGCCGGGATAAGAGGATCGAGAAGGCTACGTCCACTGGAAGAGTGGACCCTATGAAAAGTGGCCCTAAACTGTATGTTGTTAGCAAAGTATCGAGTCATCAGCAATGGAAAAATTCAAAATTTCAATGATTAATTATAAAATAACTACAATGAACTTAACGAAACATGTAAAATAAGTTTCTTAGGTTGCTCTATATTTTCATAACCTAAAATAAATAAGAACGTCGAAAATTTTTTGACATACCCCATTACACTAAACCTTTCACACTACTCTTCTCGATATAAATATTTAAATTAATCTGTTCCACCTACGAACGAGTAAATACATCCGTGCTTAAATTGCTTTGCTCTTAAATATTTTATATTAAAATGAAATCAAACGAATCACTATACACAATCACGTAAATTATAAAAGTACCCTCTAATATGAAAGGAATTCGGACAATGTTCTTTGGCAACGGTTTAATTTCGAGACACACTCGCCTAAATCATTTCCTATTACTGTGTTTTATTAGAAATGTAACTAAAACGCCGATATAGTTTCAAGTTACAGCATAATAATTATAAAAACGGAACAACTGAAGGCAGAAAATGGCGTGTCGTCTCACTCTAACTCATTAAACTTTTATTAAGACCTTCTTTTCTATGAGACGTAATTTTCTGCTTTTACTTACATAATTATACATTTGCAAAATCAGACCATAATGAGAGTAAGAAAGTAACGGGCTATTAATAATTGTATGAAGACGAAAGTTGTCGTTGTTTTAATTGGTCTCAAACACTGTCAGATTTAATAAAAGCTTTGTAGGCCTTTAAGATAATAGTATCATCATCATCATCATCATCATTGACAGCCTGAAGACGTCCACTGCTGAACATAGGCCTCCCCCAGAGCACGCCACCTTGAGCGGCTGCTCGCCTCCTGCATCCATCGGCTCCCCGCGGCTTTCACCAGGTCGTCGGTCCACCGAGTGGGAGGCCGGCCTACGCTGCGTCTTCCGGTACGTGGTCGCCACTCGAGAACCTTTCTTCCCCATCGGTTGTCAGTTCTACGAGCGATGTGGCCTGCCCATTGCCATTTCAACTTACTAACTCTAAGAGCTATATCGGTCACTTTAGTTCTCCTGCGGATCTCCTCGTTCCGGAGCTTATCTCGCAGGGAAACACCGAGCATAGCTCGCTCCATAGCTCGCTACGCGACTTTGAGCTTTTTTAGATAATAGTATATAGACACAGTATAGAGGCATACAGAAGCAGAAGAAAAGACAGAATAACCGGCCAAATGCGAGTCGGACTCGCGCACGAAGGGTTCCGTACCATTATCTATAAAAACGAGCAAATCACGTTTGTTGCATGAGAGTTATATATTTATTTTATTCTGTTTTTTCATGTTTGTTGTTACAGCGGCAACAGAAATACATTATCTCTGAAAATTTCGACTGTCTTAACTATCACGGTTCATGAGTTACAGCCTGGTGACAGACGAACAGACAGACAGCGGAGACTTAGTAATAGGGTCCGTTTTACCTCTTGGGTACGGAACCCTAAAAACGTGGCCGGCATTTTTCAACAAGGTATGTAATGTAATGAGACATGTTATCGGTTTAAGATTCAGCATCCAAAATTGACATTGCGTTTTAGAATAATGTTTTTTCCTTCCAAAAAAGCTGATGCCGAAATTAGACATGCGATAATTAATACTCTTTAATTTTAATCACACACCAGTCAATATCATACAAAAAATCTAATACAAAACCTGTATTTAACCTTTAAACACCAACCTTACGTTCCAAAGAACAAAGTCCAAATTCCCCCAACGGTTTCGTACCTCCTATATAGTTTTTGGATCACTTCCACGCCATTTTGAGCATCTTCCTCGATGCAAAGTATTTGGTGCTGTATGTTGCGACGATGAGCGCTGTTAGGACGATCGTGATGAGATAGTAGTCGAAATCGTCTTTTAGCAGATCGAACGTCTTAGATGGCGCCACTCGAGTGTAGAATAAGTCTGTAAATGGTGTGGAAAAAAATTGATTGAAGGTTTTATTTTTATTTTATTTTGACTTTATGGTTTTAAAAATGGGCCGCTTATCCTGAACGGAGCATGTAGACAATAATGAAACGCGACCGTCTTTCTGTGTATTAGCTTGGCAGTAACATAAGCTACAATGGTCAGCTAGGCGATCATGTAACTGGATTGCAACTGATAGAAACACAATTTGTATGGATTTGACAGGTTCAATACGCAGATTATCTGCATAGTTACTGTGGAAATTTTCAAACTAGGAACGAAATTTCTCTTGTTGCATTGCAATCAAAGTTACATGATCACCCCGCTGATCGCCGTCCAAAATTTCCCTTTCAATCACTTTAGCCACAATTTTTTTAAATTATGATCGTTGCCATCATGCAAAATGTTGTCAATTTATTATTATTGTGCCAAAAAAAGTGAAGCTAAAGTCGATCATAAATCACAATAATACTTGTCCAGAAGTAATTTATGTCACTTTATTTTATACCATCTCACAGTCTAGTAATCTGATTACTAGACTGTGTGATGTCTCAGGATGACGTGCGCAGTGCAGTGTCACGCGAAACTTTATTATTGTAAAGTTCCGAGTGACACTGCAACTGTTATGGGCGGCCGTGTCGCTTAACATCAGGTGAACGACTACGTACTCACGTAATTCATTCTCATAAAAAAAATAAGTAGTGAAGGTCTTCTGGCCGATAACGATGATGATGAAAACTTACCCAGGCCAGTAACGAGGACTAAGCTGGTAGACTCCAGCCCGGAAGGCGCCGTGTATATGCCGCTGGGTCGGTGGACCGTCTTGTTGTAGTTGATGACGGACTCGGGCGCCAGCGGCAGCTCGGGCGCGTAGGGGATGAGACCTTCCTCCCGGTCCGTCGGGGAGGGGGTGACGGGCCGTCGCGGCTCCAGGAACTGCCACGGTAGTTCCACTATGGCGCCGGTCGATAGCGCCACTGCGGGTACAACGACAACATTAAGGTGGCTATGACATGCTTTGGTGAGCTCAGTACCGCGCGCGGCACCGAGCTCGCAGTGTCCGTCGGTTTGACCAAATATATCTAGTTTCATTTATTGATATATAAATAAGAGCATTATTTAAAATTATGAAATAATTTGTAGTTTAGAAAAATGATGAACTTTATTTTGGTAACAATATTTTGTCGATGTAATATAAAACTCCGGAGATGACCTATTGTTGAAGCATTTTTTAATATAAATCAAATTAAATTTAATATTTTTTTAATTACTTGAAAGGCAAAAATCCAGAATCTGTTCTGTCATTATGGAAATACGGGATGTATTTACGGTATAATTTAGTTTGGAGACTTACGTTACACAGAATTTGCAAATTAGAGCTCTTAAATCGGGTCTCTGTGTTTTTTTGCCAAAACAAACACCAGGAGAATGATGATTAATAAATAAATGGGTAATTTACCTGAAATTCGGTTTGTCGTTATCGAAAAAGATGAAATAAAGGGTATTTTTCATATAATGGCTAAGTATAGACATAAAAACTATGCATCAAATATTGACGACGGAAAACTTGCAACTACGCATAATTTTGTAACAGCCGCCTTAAGGGCTTGTGCAAGGCCAGCGCGAATTCAAGTCAAAGCCACAGAATAGATGTATAGTACTAGGCCAAAGCGGGGATGAGCCAGGGGCCGAGCGGCAGGGGCGGTCTAAGTTAAACTGGTTCCAACGCGCAATAGTTTAGGTAATTTATTATTACACTGAATATAAAGGGTATTTTAAAAATCCGCTATACATAAGCCCTCCATTATATTTAGTTCAACTACTACACAAAGTTTCATGATCTTATTTAAAGTATTCATTGAATAATCGCTGTTTATTTGTACGGTTTGGAGGTAACTTTGTAATTATTTTCTATCGAGAAAATTTTATTATTTCGTGTTTTCACTATACATGTGCAGTATCATTAGTTCTGAACTCTACCATATATTAATTTCAAAGTCATTCTTGCAATATTGTTGACAGGATACTGCCTCAAGCTAAGCCGTTTTAAGCAATTTGGCGTTGTATTGGCTCTTAAGATAATAAATAAGTGAATCTACACAAAAAACAAGAGAACCAGAGTTTGTTTCTTTTTTTTTCATGGTCTATCTGATGACTGTCCTGTACATTTTTGTCAAACATATAGAATGGAATGGAAATCGTATTTTGGCTGTAGGTTTAGTATAAATATAAATTATAACTTTGTTAATTAAAGGTTGTGGATTTAGTAAAATAAATAATGGTCACGGCGCGGTTCCGTGCCGTGTAAGGTAAAATGTATGAACTAATGTTATGGCGATACTTGCCCTTGTAAAAGCTCATAGTAAGGTCATACATTTGTACATGCGGTAACCTTGTGTGAAACGGGCCTAACAGTGTAATAGGGGGTCTAGCAAAGATCCCTCCCTTTCCATTAGCGTTAACGCCAAACGATAACTCAAAATGTATGGAAATGACATTGTTTCCGCAGGTAATGTCATAGCTAATGTCATTCCCATACATTTGGAGTTATCGTTTGGCGTTAACGCTAATGGAAAGGGATCTTTGCTAGACCCCTAGTACCGCTAAGCTTGCGCGGTTCGGTGTTTCTAGAGATAGTTTTTAAGCTGTTTGTTTTCCAAATATGACACCTGCTGGAAACAACATTTTTGGAGATGACAACGTATTTACAAAATATGTGGCTAAAATCGACCTTCAAGAATAACATTACAAATGTGAGTGTGTTGTTGTGTAGTGTGTACTCACGCAGCACATGTTTGTCGGTGAGCGAGAGCGCGGTGCGAGTGTGTTGTGTAGTGTGTACTCACGCAGCACATGTTTGTCGGTGAGCGAGAGCGCGGTGCGAGTGTGTTGTGTAGTGTGTACTCACGCAGCACATGTTTGTCGGTGAGCGAGAGCGCGGTGCGAGTGTGTTGTGTAGTGTGTACTCACGCAGCACATGTTTGTCGGTGAGCGAGAGCGCGGTGCGAGTGTGTTGTGTAGTGTGTACTCACGCAGCACATGTTTGTCGGTGAGCGAGAGCGCGGTGCGAGTGTGTTGTGTAGTGTGTACTCACGCAGCACATGTTTGTCGGTGAGCGAGAGCGCGGTGCGAGTGTGTTGTGTAGTGTGTACTCACGCAGCACATGTTTGTCGGTGAGCGAGAGCGCGGTGCGAGTGTGTTGTGTAGTGTGTACTCACGCAGCACATGTTTGTCGGTGAGCGAGAGCGCGGTGCGAGTGTGTTGTGTAGTGTGTACTCACGCAGCACATGTTTGTCGGTGAGCGAGAGCGCGGTGCGAGTGTGTTGTGTAGTGTGTACTCACGCAGCACATGTTTGTCGGTGAGCGAGAGCGCGGTGCGAGTGTGTTGTGTAGTGTGTACTCACGCAGCACATGTTTGTCGGTGAGCGAGAGCGCGGTGCGAGTGTGTTGTGTAGTGTGTACTCACGCAGCACATGTTTGTCGGTGAGCGAGAGCGCGGTGCGAGTGTTGGCGGCGGCGCGCGGCGCGGCGGGCAGCACGTACGCTTGCCGCCACACGCTCGGCGCGCGCTCGCTCGCCAGCGAGCTGAACGCCGCGCCCGCGCCCGTCCACCGCACCTGGCCCTCGTACAGCTCCATGCTCGCTGCAACGGGGGACCATGTTACAATGGTTCACACGACACAAACATCACTGGCTTGGCCCTCGTACAGCTCCAGGGCTCATGTTACCCTGGCGACTGACACGAGCATTTGCTCGCTGTGAACAAATGCTCACTACACCTGAATACTTATTCGGCCGAAATAATTATTTAATCGGCTGTGCTCCATCAAAATGGCGGACATAGAGGTCACGTGTGCTGCGTTTCTTTAAATCCATTACTGTAGCTTACAAAAACCGTATTTGGACAAATAAAAAATTAAATTCTATAAATTAATTTAAAGACAGTATACATTTCATTCAATCTTTTTAGTAATCAAGCTGAACCCCCTGAATTCCTGGCTACGGCCCTGGCTGTTCTGATACGAGGGATGAGTGCGCTAGTACTGACCGAGCTCCGTCCGGCGATGCTTGTCGCTGTAGTAGAGGTAGGCGAGCGAGTGGTCGGTGTGCACCGCCAGCGGCAGTGCGCGTGCGCGCCGGTGCACCGCCGCCGCCACCACCGCGCCCGACACGCCGTCCACGCATGTCGCCACCACCATCTCTGTTATACGGTATTTCACTGTTATAATATCAGCTTCGTGAAAACAAAAATGAATTATCTCAAAAAATTATCAAGTTACAATTTCAAAATTCAAAAACAGAAAGAGACAGTTCAAACACGCAGTGACGTCAGGAATGTTTCTTTTTTCATAATATCCCATTACTCAGCTGTGGTAGCTCTACGTAGTCTCCTTGCATGTGACGTCACAGCGCCACACCAGTAAGCGCATGTAAAGGTTAGAGTTTGAGGGATCTGTCGCCGAGTCCTGCACAACATGCACTAATGGATACTCAACAGTAGGCCTTATCACTACGTCAGTCATAAAGCTCAACCTTATGCAGCGGGTCAGGCGCGTCGACCACAAGCAACAGTAGGTTAGGGTTGGAGGGATGTCCCCGAGCACTGAACAACATACACTATTGGATACTCAACAGCAGTCCTTATCTCTTCAGTCATAAAGCTCACCTTTGTGCAGCGGGTCAGGCGCGTCGACCACAAGCAACAGTAGGTTAGGGTTGGAGGGATGTCCCCGAGCACTGAACAACATACACTATTGGATACTCAACAGCAGTCCTTATCTCTTCAGTCATAAAGCTCACCTTTGTGCAGCGGGTCAGGCGCGTCGACCACAAGCAACAGTAGGTTAGGGTTGGAGGGATGTCCCCGAGCACTGAACAACATACACTATTGGATACTCAACAGCAGTCCTTATCTCTTCAGTCATAAAGCTCACCTTTGTGCAGCGGGTCAGGCGCGTCGACCACAAGCAACAGTAGGTTAGGGTTGGAGGGATGTCCCCGAGCACTGAACAACATACACTATTGGATACTCAACAGCAGTCCTTATCTCTTCAGTCATAAAGCTCACCTTTGTGCAGCGGGTCAGGCGCGTCGACCACAAGCAACAGTAGGTTAGGGTTGGAGGGATGTCCCCGAGCACTGAACAACATACACTATTGGATACTCAACAGCAGTCCTTATCTCTTCAGTCATAAAGCTCACCTTTGTGCAGCGGGTCAGGCGCGTCGACCACAAGCAACAGTAGGTTAGGGTTGGAGGGATGTCCCCGAGCACTGAACAACATACACTATTGGATACTCAACAGCAGTCCTTATCTCTTCAGTCATAAAGCTCACCTTTGTGCAGCGGGTCAGGCGCGTCGACCACAAGCAACAGTAGGTTAGGGTTGGAGGGATGTCCCCGAGCACTGAACAACATACACTATTGGATACTCAACAGCAGTCCTTATCTCTTCAGTCATAAAGCTCACCTTTGTGCAGCGGGTCAGGCGCGTCGACCACAAGCAACAGTAGGTTAGGGTTGGAGGGATGTCCCCGAGCACTGAACAACATACACTATTGGATACTCAACAGCAGTCCTTATCTCTTCAGTCATAAAGCTCACCTTTGTGCAGCGGGTCAGGCGCGTCGACCACAAGCAACAGTAGGTTAGGGTTGGAGGGATGTCCCCGAGCACTGAACAACATACACTATTGGATACTCAACAGCAGTCCTTATCTCTTCAGTCATAAAGCTCACCTTTGTGCAGCGGGTCAGGCGCGTCGACCACAAGCAACAGTAGGTTAGGGTTGGAGGGATGTCCCCGAGCACTGAACAACATACACTATTGGATACTCAACAGCAGTCCTTATCTCTTCAGTCATAAAGCTCACCTTTGTGCAGCGGGTCAGGCGCGTCGACCACAAGCAACAGTAGGTTAGGGTTGGAGGGATGTCCCCGAGCACTGAACAACATACACTATTGGATACTCAACAGCAGTCCTTATCTCTTCAGTCATAAAGCTCACCTTTGTGCAGCGGGTCAGGCGCGTCGACCACAAGCAACAGTAGGTTAGGGTTGGAGGGATGTCCCCGAGCACTGAACAACATACACTATTGGATACTCAACAGCAGTCCTTATCTCTTCAGTCATAAAGCTCACCTTTGTGCAGCGGGTCAGGCGCGTCGACCACAAGCAACAGTAGGTTAGGGTTGGAGGGATGTCCCCGAGCACTGAACAACATACACTATTGGATACTCAACAGCAGTCCTTATCTCTTCAGTCATAAAGCTCACCTTTGTGCAGCGGGTCAGGCGCGTCGACCACAAGCAACAGTAGGTTAGGGTTGGAGGGATGTCCCCGAGCACTGAACAACATACACTATTGGATACTCAACAGCAGTCCTTATCTCTTCAGTCATAAAGCTCACCTTTGTGCAGCGGGTCAGGCGCGTCGACCACAAACAGCAGTAGGTTAGGGTTGGAGTACTTGTAGAGAACGGAGCGGTCCCCCAACACTGCGCCGGCGGACCTGACTCGCTCCCAGGCCGGCTTGCCGACCGCTGCTACAATGCGGGCGCCTGGTGAAGCGCCGCCTAGGTACATCGACCATGTCTTCTGGGCTACCACTTTCTATGAGATAAAAATAAATGTTTTTAAATGTAATTTATACTGAGTGTAATTGAATTCATTAGCATCTTTTGACACTAGGTAGTAGGTCACCGGTTATGTGTGGACCACCATTTTTTAAATCTGACGCATCGATTTCTAACTCCAAAAAATGGCATAGCATACTTAATCAACTGCTACAGTGCAAAAAAAATTAAAATATTCAAGAACTGTTTTTAATTATTAATAGTAATAATAACGCAGGGGCGGCTTTGTGGCGAGCCGTCGGTGAGTGGCGACACCGCGTACCCTGATTCCAAGGGGCTAAATGAGACCCCTGACCCCTGGCTTGCCTTAACTGGCTGTCCGGGGGTGGAAGTCGCAAGAGCTAAAACCTAAGCTCCAGAGTGGAAGTGTTAAAGGGCATAACGCCGCGAGTAGCGTTCAGTGAAAGTGCAGCACACCTCTCGACACCCTAAGCCACCCACACCAATGTTGCTTCCTCGGCACCAATATGCGGTAGCCACTATTGGGGGCCCATTTAGTGGGTGGCAAGTCATCACCTGCCTCAAACATTTTGATATGAGACAAAATTGGCAGGTGCCGCTATCTCATTCCATAACCCAATGTACATCATCCATCAAAAGTTCACCACAATAGCCCAGATTTATTTTTTACCTTTACCTACTTATACAAAATAGTTTATCATATGCCATACCATGCCTTGTCAGTTATAATTAGTTTTGTACTCAACAGGGCCTCTTGGTGTTAGCTTCGGCCCCACCAATGCCTCCCAAATGTCCGGGCTAGACCCGAGAATCAAATTAAATAGAAGAATAATAATAATCAGTTTTTATTTCAGACAAACATTATCCATTTTTTGTTAGTAGTAAACTTAACCTATTATTAGCACTTACTTAATGGATACAAGGTAAAAAAAAACAATAATAGTGTCATAACCATTCGTGTCAACCACGTTAGGTGCCGCGCCAATCTTCATAATTTTCAACGAAAAATGTTTTCATTTGTACTCTTTACCCTTTAATGGTCATCGATAAATGATGTACTATCATGCACTCAATTTATACTAATGAATTAAATTGCATTTAGTATATTTGGTTACTTTTATTTATAGATCGGGGATCGGTAAGTAAAAGTGGAGTCCGGATACTATTGAATTTTCTTATTGAGCTCCAGAAAAAACTTTGTGTCAATTATCAATATCACGCAAAAAAAGGCTGCACAGGCAAAACCTCAACTAGAACATATGATACTTGTTACCCCGCACAATCCCATGTGGAAAGTATTCAAAGTGTGATGTGTGCAAACACCTTCAAAAGCATGTCAGAATGTTTCTACACTGTCTACTCACCTGTCCATCGTATTTGAGTGCGTATCCTTGCGCCTGCGCCGTATTTTTATCGGCGACGTATATAAACATGTTTTCCACCAATGGTGCCGATGTATCAGGGAAAATCTGTAAAATTAAATCACATCATTTATATCAGATACAAAAAAAGATCATTATCAAATGGAATTTTATGAAAATAACGACGAATTTTGAATGACTAGATTCTACCACAGCATAAGTAGTAAAAAAAACGATAATTTCGGCTTCCTACTGAACCGTTTCTCCATTCGCAAAAGTTACAGTTTATGCTAAAGAAAAATCAACCTTACGTAAGTAAGTTTATCACACAATTTACCTTAACATTCTCGTTGCTGTCCAAAAGTATGAGTGCATGTAGTTTCTGCTTGTCGGCACGGTGTAACAGAGCACACTGCAGCGGGCGCACGTTCAAGTATACAGTCCGCTCGCCCACCGCCGCACCGGTGATGGGGTTTATACTGATGATGACGGCATTGCCAGTTTCCTAAATGATAAAGACCGCTCGTTGTTATAACTTTGGTACTTAATTAGTTTTTAACATTTTGTGACGTGGTGAGCGATGGTGGCCGAGTGAGCATGTGCGCTTCGCAATCTTACGGCATCGGGTTCGATCCTCGGCCCTGCCCCGATGACTTATCTAGTAAGTTATGTGCAGTTTTCGATGCCATCGCTCCGTGTTCTGTCCCGGTTGTAATAAGAACATCTATAGCAATCGTTACGGGTAGTCAGACGCCTGATAGAATCTGACACCTGAGCTAATCATCCCTGCTACTAGTTCCTTATGGGTTGCGAGGTCAGATGGCAGTCGCTCGTGTAATTCTGGTAGTTCGCCGCTACAGGTTACATTGGGAGCCGAACCCAAAACAAATGGGAAAAGGCAAAGAGTATGATAATGATGTTGGAGGATAATGTTTTGTGACGTGGTGTTTCGACAAAAAAAAATAGATAAACAGAATCAGAATAAATAGGTTAATTTAATACGCTTAGTAGGCAACATTGCTATAATTGCACCCTGTCCGCGCTCAACGGTTTGCTGGACGCCAGTCCAGGTACTGTGACTTGTTTGCGGATGGATGGCAGGATATATTGTTGGAGTGTTTGCGTTTTTGTGAGAAGAATGTTAATGTGGGTTAATTTTTATCTTATTTTATTGCATGATGTCTTAAATACCTTTTTACCTATTTTGTTACCTTACTCTATTTAATTATTGTAATTGGTCCTTGTACCGTTTTAATTAAATTAAATTAAATAAATAAATAATTCAGAAATCTTGAATGTTGTGTCAGAAAAGGATCTAGTCTAGACTTAATGCTTTTGTGGGAAAATAAAACCACAAACAGTAGGTATGACAACAAATTGAGCAATCATGGGTGCGATCCTCAGTCTACAGAAAATTAGAAATCTGTTTTAAAAAAAATCCTTAACTATTGCAATGTCCCAAATTTAAAAATCCTAAGCACGAAGTGTTTACTTAAATGTTTTGATGGCACGTGAAATACTAACTATGGCCAGATACCAAGTTTGTATTATTTAATTTTCAACACACTGTCCAGATACGGTCCGCGGTCCGTATGCAGACAGGGGAAGGTCAAAAATTTGACCTTGGCAGTCCAATTTTCGCCTTCTCCTGTCTGTCATATAGCTCTGTCCTAAAAAAAAAAGTATTTATAGACAGACGGACAACAAAGTGACCTTTAAGGGTTTTTCTTAACTGAAGTCCTATAGAATATCTCACCTCGTGCTTCCCAACGATGCTGAGACAGGCATCATGCGGCGGATGTCGCGCAGAGCGCTGCGTGAACACGACCAGCCCATCCGTGTCCAAGTTAGGCTCGTGGAACTTCCATAGGATCTCACCGGATAGATTATCCAACCCAAAAACCTGTTGATTAAATTTACTCTGTAACCGGTTGCGCGGCGCGTGGTCAAATTCAACCCATAAAAAGTTGAATTCATAGAAATTCACCAGGAAACGGTCCTTCACTGGGTTACTAAATAATTTAATATATTTATCTTTTATGAGAGCGTTGGATTTAGTCAGCCAGTCACCTAGCCCTGATGGACGCCTGATATTTCAGTAAATAATAAGGTGAGGTCACGCTACGATAGAATCTAGAGCTGTTTTTCTGGTAAAGCTGTCGGTATTCACAATTAGTAAGGTATAAAAAATAACCAGCTAAGTGCGAGTCGGACTCGCGCACGAAGAGTTCCTTACCATTACTTATAAAAACGGCAAAAAATCCTGTTTGTTGTATGGGAGCCCCCTTAAATATTTATTTTATTCTGTTTTTTAATATTTGTTGTTGTAGCAGCAACAGAAATACATCATCTGTGAAAATTTCAACCAACTATCACGGTTCATAAGATACAGCCTGGTGACAGACAGACAGGCAGACAGCGGAGTCTTAGTAATATTACCGTTTTACCCTTTGGGTATGAAACCCTAAAAACCATTTAAACAATCCACAGTTACTATTACTACATTATACGCATGAACTGCGCATTAAGGGTGGATTCGACCAAACGAGAGTAAGGGTTATACTTAGAATAAATCGCCAGTTATCCGAGAGTAAACCAATTTCACATTTTACCATCTACACTCAAGCCTATTCGAGAATAACAACTTATACTACCGTTTTTGGTGGAGTAATAAACTATTCCGAGAATATTTTAATGGCGGCAGCGCGCCATATAACTCCAAAATTTACTTACCTGCACTATAATACGACAAAATTGAGTTGCTATGACATAAACTTGAATACCTTGGCGTTGTAGAACAATAATTATTACCTGGGTAATAGTTTCGTTCATCGTTCACTCCGCTATTCGCGTATAAGTATACTATACTTTGTATTGCATGGTAAAACGACTAATGAGTTATTCTAGTTTAAGATCGTGGAATAGATTTATTCTGGTATACTTACTTGCGCATAACTCTAAGTTTGGTCAAATCCACCCTAAATGAAACTGTCAAATCCAAACAAACGGTTGCGCGACAAACACAACACACTTCGGATGCCAGCACAGGCCTTATACATATAATATAACCTCACCTTCCCAACATCGGTGACCAGCACGATAATTTTGTGCAAATTGAAGTAGTCCCTAACAAGTTGCGTGGGCTCATTTACAGTAGATAAGTCCGCCATCTGGATGCTCTGTATCAGCGTCTGTAACTGCTGGAACTGCGTCTGGAGGCGGCGGGAAAACGCGGACCAGATTGAACCTGGACAAATGAGGCAAAAGCTCTAGTTGTTAGTCATTTCTTAGCCAGGCATTTGGTTCAGTTTGAGCAAAGCGTAAACCAAAGATTTGAACAAAGCCCTTGCACATAACTTGGTCAGTGTAACAACTAGATGCTTCATGTCTGAACACTAAGGGTCAATTCACATAGAGCGGCAAAATGCTCGAGCAGTTTTTAAGTGCTATTGGAATATAAACCTTATTTCATTTAGACAAAGCTGAAAACAGTATGGAACATTAAAATCTTACCTATTTTAATGTTGCATACCATTTTCAGCTTTGTCTAAATAGATTAAGGTTAATATTCATACAGCACTTAAAAACTGCTCGAGCATTTTGCTGCTGTCTGAATTGAGCCTATTGGTTCTTAGGGCACGATGCAGATAGAGGGAGAAAAAGGTATTCCTTCTCTCCTCCCCAGTAATTTATTTCTATATTTGTGTTTCTTTTTTGGAAAATTTTTCGGGTGTAGTTAGTATGTTTGTTCTGAATTAAAATTCTGTTAGCAAATCTGCTAATTATTTAGGTCTTAGAATAAGTACCAAACTTTTAGTAAGGTAAGTTTCCAAACATCGCCTTCTCAAAAAGTATGCTACTTTTTTAGGTATTTTAGACGATTTACGCAAGAAAATGAATTGCTTACCAGTGGAATGTCACACCAGAACTCTTAGGCTGCTTTTCTGATGGGTTGTGGCACGATTTCACCGCGCAATTGTCATTCAAAATAATTTTCTGGGAGCTCTATTAAACGACTTACATTTCGCGAATGTACTGGGGTTCTATAGGTACTTATTCTAAGGTGCAGGTGTTGTGGAATCAAAATTACAAAAATAAACCGCGTTCTACATGGTTTTAAGTATTGTGTAAAATAAACTACTGAATAATAAGTTTTAGAAAATGGGATTACTTGAAACATAAGTGGGTAATGTGACACACATTGCTCATTGGAAATATTTACAAGAAAACACTTAAGATTTACTTACACTGTACAATATTTTATACAGAAGCCAAATCACAAAAATGTCTAATAGAGATTTGTCACATAGCGGTACTCAATCATCATCTTTGCCTTTTCCCATTTGTTATTGGGGTTGGCTGCCAATCTAACCTGTAGCGGCCAGCTACCAGAATTACACGAGCGACTGCCATCTGACCTCGCAACCCATGAGGAACCAGTAACAGGGATGGTTATACCAGGCGTCAGATTCTATCAGGCGTCTGACTACCCGTAACGATTGCCATAGATGTTCTTATGACAACCGGGACCGACGGCTTAACGTGCTCTCCGAGGCACGGAGTGATGCATCGAAAACTGCACATAACTTAGTAGATAAGTCATTGGTGCAGGGCCGAGGATCGAACCTGGTGCTGTAAGATTGCGAAGCGCAGATGCTACCGCTCGCCCACCATCGCTCTTTAGCGGTGCTCGATAAGGCTCAAAATAAGGACTAAAAGCAAGTTCTTATTCCAATCAGTAAGAGAACATAACCTAAATGACCAAAAAGCAATACAGGCTCTGTTACCCTGTCTCATCCAAACACATCCTTATTAATAAACGCGTTATAGCTTTTGATTAGTTACACCATCTTCTGTCTTTTTCGATCGCTTTCAATATTCAAATGTCAAAAAAGGACAAAAGTCGAAGTAACTAATCTAAAACTACTACGCGGTTACTAATAAGGCCTTTAAAAAAAATTGTGCCTGTTTTTCTAACAATGTTGTTTGTGTAATATATAGCGTCGTCCCGCTCACACGCGCTATGTGACAGCACTCTTATTAGCTGCACCCGCTATTTAGAGGTTTTAATTTGGGTAAATCCACACTCATACAAACTACTCAATACTTACTATACATCTTGGCAGCTATAGAACAGAAAAATTGGTATGAGTATTTGAATTTACTAATTAACAACTAGAGGGTGCACCACGGTTTCACCAGTAAACCTGAATTCCCGCGGGAACTCTTTCAGAAATAAAAAGTAACAATGTTGACCTTGGCCATGTAGGCAGTATATTTATGCAAAATTTCCGTCAAATTTGGTCCAGCCATTTCGACGTGAATTACATTTCACTTTTGTAGTATATCAGGTAAATACATCTTTTTCGATTT
Organism: Ennomos quercinarius; assembly: GCA_910589525.2. Classification (NCBI taxonomy): domain Eukaryota; kingdom Metazoa; phylum Arthropoda; class Insecta; order Lepidoptera; family Geometridae; genus Ennomos; species Ennomos quercinarius. The sequence continues at coordinate 3,043,454 of OU342496.1, forward strand.
TTTTTCCTGAACATCAGTTATCCAATCCAAACCACTGTCTGTATGATTGTGCAGCATTTTGCTCTAATCTTATATATTAACCAGTGATTTCCATATATATATAATTCTGTACTAACCTTCCTTCTGATCAAATTCAGATTCGATCGCAGCCTCCAGGTCGGAGACCGGCAAGTCTACAAACTCTGCCGCTACCACATTGGCTAGAGCTTCTTCTCTCACCCATAACACACGGCCTAGGAATATAAAAAAAATTAAATTGATTATCACTGTAAACACTGAATGCCATAACTTGGTACGATATAGTAGATATTATTAATAACTCATTTCTAATTATAACCAGACATGCACTTTGGTCTTTACCACATTCAGTTTTATTGCAATGCTGTTTATTGCTGTTTAATTTAATACAAGATTTACTTATAATGCAGTTTTTCCACAGCACATGTTTTTTTTTCTTATGTTTTGGCTCCACACATAGTGTATATATAGCCAATGTCAAGTATTGTAATTTTGCATCATGTTATAGAATATTTCACATAGAGTCAAGTCTTAGTCACAGTCTGTGTAGTCATAGTCCAGTCTAAGTCAGGCTCAGAGTTCTCTCGCCAGAGCTAAACTAGTTTTATGGTACAAGTGTATACTTTAGAAATGACCATCAACAATCTGAGCAACAGTTTTAAAAGTAAAAACAGACTGACTGAAGTTTATACCTCCTTGCTGCATCAAATGCGAGGCTTCGTCTGAACCCGTAATCAGGAGCCTGCACACATTATCCCTCGCTTTAGTACAAACGGCAGCTGTTATCTCTGGGTCTGGGATATTAAGATCGGGTTCGAAAGCTTCGATTTCCGGCAGTGCTTCCCCTGATATACTGTGGGCAGTTAGTGTGAAGCCCTGTAATACAAAGAACGATTATTTTTTGTAAAAAATATGTCTTTTATGGTTTTCAATAACCTTGATACTAAGGTGTTATATTAAAGCTTGTACTATCGGAACCAGATATCTATTGATAGATATTTTTTTGTTTGTAAATACATACATAGAATTCAATATAACAATCAGAAACTGAACAAACATTGATGTTCATCACACAAATGTTTGTCCCAGGCAATGAGGTATATGTACTACATACTAGAGAAGCTATTCGAAGCACAAGTAGTTGTCATTTATTGTATAATTAAATTAAAATTCGCTACAGCGCTTTACGAGATTAAATCGTCTAACCAACGATCACATCACGCAGCGCTAGTGCAATGGCACATTCGGATCATAATTTTTACTGCTATTCACTGCTGCACGTGCAGTCGCTTTGAGTGCTGAGCATCGTATGAGCGAGAAGATGCTCATAGGCATATTTGCAGTGGTTGACAGTGCAAGTTAGAGATGTCCTGTCTGGTGTATACATAGAAGTCTTTGGTCCCAGGTGGGAATCAAACCCACAATCTATAATAGATCAGAAGGCAAAGCTACTACCAACTGAGCTCAGAGCTATCAGGCCAGTCAATAATATTATTACAGAACAACCCTGCATTGTGAATTGGTGCTCAAGATGAGGTTTCATACATAAATTAATATGTTTTTAAGGCCCGATTTCACCAAACTAGAATAAATTTTATTCCAGGTATAACTTTCCGAGAACAACCGAGTCACGCGAATATAGGCCTTATACTACCAATTTTGTGAAGGAATAAGACTTATTGCTTGGATACAATCAAAATGGCGTCTTTTTTGTGTAATTTCATTTGTCAATTAGCTTTATCCAAGAGTAACGAATAGCCTTATACTTGGAATAAACGTTGGTGAAATCGGGCCTAAGAACAACATATCAACTTGAGCACCTATATTTAATAGCCATTCATTTTAATTATGTACTTCCGATGCAGAGTATAATTTATACTGTTAAGGGTATCCAACTGGCTTTAATGTAGCAATTTCTTTTTCAAAAAGGATACTGGGGCCAATTTTAATGGCTTTAGTAACTTTAGTTGACAGATCTAAAACTCCTAAAACTGTTGCTGTTCTTATTAAATAGACGGCAATGTAAGAGACGGATATATTTTTAGTAAGTTAAAGACTGTCAACTAAAGCCTTCAAAATCGGGCCTACTGTCTGATAAATATTATTAACAATTTATTAACATAGTTTTTAAAAACTATGTAACTGTCAAACAAAGTCTGAATATCTTGCATGGCACAGCCACTTAATCTTCACCCTAACCAGCCCTACAAAGCCTCACCTTGACACCATCACTCCAGGTCTGCAGAACTATGGAACCACCAGCCCCATCCACAACTGCCACACTGGCTGCTGGGTCTCCAACCTTGATCTCCAACACATCAAATTTATTTTCTCTCAATAGCACAATCTTCACATCATCCAGCAGAAAACCGGGCATTACACTACCACTATCCAACGGTCTCAGGTTGATCTCAGACTTGGGGGTTATGTACTCCGATAGAGGTTTGCTGATGATGGAAATGGCATCAGCAGTGACATCCAGTGAAATGAGGAGTTGGCTTCCTCCCTGCCCTGATACACAGGTATAGTATGGAGGTGATAGGACACATCTGGAAAAAACCGTAATGATTAAGTGAAAATGTAAATGCAAAGATTTTTTTGCATAATTCTCATCACACTTTTTGCACAGCTTAAAGTAATTTATTACAAAAGCAGAGTGGCAGGTAAAAAACAATGCAGGTTTACCAAGGAAATATTGAAAATAAAAGTCATTAGGTCAGTTCAGCACAATGTGTCCTAACTTTAATAGAGACAATAAGAAACATATTATTGGACACATTCATAGACAGTTATTATATTAGAAGTTTAGGCTATTTAAAATTACTTATTAACCAAATAGATGGAATATAACTTTTTTTTTTTTTTTTTAATGTTTTCCATGGGAGTTTGGTCAAGGTTGAAACAAATGAAATTAATATCCTAACTATGACGAAAGAAGTAAATCCTACGAAAGACTAGGCGGTATGGTCTCATGACTTTAGCCTGCCCAATAGGGCGAACCAAAAAAAAAAAAATTGGTCAAGGTTGACAATGTCACTCCCATAATGCTAATTACAGATTTAATCTTATGGGAATATAATTAGAATGCTTAATTTTAAATGGGCACTCTAGCAATAGAAAAAAAAATTAGATCACCTGCTTCAAATTGGGATGGCTTAGAATGATATTAACAAAAATGTGACAATGAGTGTAAGAGGTTAAATACTTAAGACTACAAACTGTTGTTTGCTCATTTGACACATTATCAAGTAAAAACAAATACTAACGCATCATTGATCCACTGTGCTGGTAGTTTTGATGTTGCCCCTTTATGGTTTCCAGACCACAAGTTATACATGGTCACTTCAATGTGAGACCCGATCACAGGTAGCAAGTGAACCAGCATGCCTTGCTGCACCCAAAACTCGGAGTAGTCTGCCATCTCCTCATCATGAAGGGCGAGAGACCATTCCCATAACATAACTCCTGGAAACCATAGCATTATCATAATCATATAAATAGAAATTATGAAGTCATTTTAATTTAGAGCTACATAATGATTGTGTTTATAATTATTAATTGTTTTATATGTACTTATAATTTATATCCAACGATCTGGTGAAAATCACGGGGAGCCGATGGATACAGGTGGTGAGAAGCCTCTCAAGGTGGCACTTTCTGGGGGAGGCCTATGTTCAGCAGTGGACATCTTCAGGCTGTTGATGATGATGATCATGACAATTTATATAGGTCTGCAATTGACCACTACCACACATGATGATAAATGATCATGTAATCTACAATGGAAAACACTTACCTAGAACTTAACTATCTACTTGCGACTTAAAAACACCCAAGTTGTACCTACATTATCAAGGAAATCACTCTGGTATAAAGTAATTGTCAAACTCAAGCTGAGTGGCAAGTCTTCCAATGTGTAGTCCTCAATATAATCATTATATTAGAATCAATATAATATAATTACCAGGTAGTGTTTGTTAAAATGATGGTCTGAATAAAGCTTTGAGTTAAAATTGGTTTATCCCACTACAAGTAAAAGTGTATTTATTTATTACCTGTGGCAGAATCCCATCCTCTGACCATATAGGGGTTGGACCCTGACACGGAAACAACTTTGTCGGTAACATGCAGAAGCTGAATATTGCCTGTGGAGGCACTTTCGAATACATGACGCCAAACCACTTGACCTGCAACACAAAGACAATTTAAAGCTATAAAGTGGTTTATATGACCTAACTGGGTTTTACAGCTCTGCGGTTTAATTCTATCTAGCATATCAATGAACTTAGAGGAATATTAAAAACCTAGTTTGTTTACCTTCTAATAGGTCAGTTATATTATCAAAGTAATGTTCTGAATGAATAAATGTGCATTGTCATCAATTGTCATTGTTTTTTTAAATCATAGGTAACTTAAGCTTCATGTCTTAGAATAATTAGTACTAATCGTCCACCAAATAGTTGTTAAGTTCCAAAACCGCAAAGTATATCCGCAACAGCGCTGGCAACCGCCGGGTAGTCGCACTGTTGCGGACATACTCAACAGAATTGATTACCTGTCTTCAAATTCAATGCAGCCAAAACATTCTCTTCCGTAGCAACAATTAACTTTTTCGCTGTTGAAACTGTATCGAACTGAGCAAATTTAATTCTCCCCACGTAAGTCTGACGCCTGAAACCAATAATTTCATTAAAAATTCAATTTATTCGGGGTCTTACGATGACATCCAAGAACTATAACCTAAAAGATAACTTTACCAGTCAAATTTTCCTATCTGGTCTTCGTAAATGCATACTGATAAATTAATCAAACTAAAGAACACAATAACCCAATTCAATTTGTTTAAACATTTTAATAAACCCAAAAAATTGGGTTTAAAATAAAGTGACAGCACCCCCATTTCTAAATGACTGCAATTTTGGTGTTGTAAGCATTAAAAAATAATTTGTACCATTAAATTAAATGTGTGGCATTTCTTTTTGATCCCTAGTTTTCTTTGGTACACTTAAAATAAGTTTTAAAAAAATATGGTGTTCAAAAATTACACGTGATTTTGGATAGGGGTGGGGGGGTTAGTCTAAAACCTCACCGTTTATCACCAATGGGGGGAGGGGGGTTTAAAATGTTCCTAAAAAATATCACGTGATAAATGGACAACCCCATAGCTGTGACTTGGACCCATTTAGATCATTTTGCTCTTCATTAATTTACAATAACTTTTTCAGCGTTATGTCATTTGACAGTACCACAAACAATATACTACTATACTAGTACACACAAAAATGGTGCTAAAAAATATCACGTGATTAATGGCCAACAGTACAAACGCGCTTGCCATAAAACAAAACACAGGAAAAACACTAAATGCGCGAGCGAAGCGAGCGCACAACATTTTATATTTGCCGTATTGTCTTTCAGAAAATACGTAAAATAAACATGAATTACATACCAGTCAGTACAAACGAGCTTGTTATAAAACAAAATACAGTTGAAATATTAAAGGCGCGAGCAAAGCTAGCACGAAAATTCTTATCCGTGCCGTATTGTATGTCAGAATCGAGTATGGCAATTCAAACACGAATTACATGTCAGTCAGTACAAACGCGCTTGTCATAAAATAAAATATGGTAGAAATGTTAAAGGTGCGAGCAAAGCGAGCGCGAAAACTTTTAAATTAAAATCTACTATTACTGAATTATGTATTCAATAACTGGCAACTAGAATATTACAGACCGTCTACGGCACAGAGTTTTTTTCTCTAATCTGTGGGCACAGAGTATAAGGTATTTTTTTTTTAAATTTATTTCTTGACCTGGATACAAAGCCCTTTAGTCGCAATGAGCATGGGCAAGTGATATAATAAGGGGAAACGTGGTTTTTCGTGTTGCTTCTAAAATTCCATAGAAGCTTCTAGTAAAGTTGCCACCACTTTACTAGCGCATGACTTTGACTGAACTATAACTACAATATTTAACCCAGACTGTGACTAAGACTTGACTTTACGTGACATATTCATTTTTTTTCTCTTATATTTTGGCTCCACACGTAGTGTATTTAGCCAGTGTCAAGTATTGTAATTTTTCATAATGATAGAATATTTCACGTAAAGTCAAGTCTTAGTCACAGTCTGCGTAGTCATAGTCATAAATAAATAAATAAATACAATTAAAACATTGCGAGTAAAATTTTATCATAGTCAAACTAATATGTTATTATTTTCTTTGTAAGTACATATTGACTCTTTTGTGAAGTCGTCCTTCTCTCTCCAAATTTGCTGCGCCCGACGGGGTCCATAATGAGCCTACTTAAATAATTTTATACTTATTCCACCTATGTACACTATGGAAGCAATAAAATATCTGAATCTGAATCTGAGTCCAGTCTAAGTCAGGTAGTCTCAGTCCAGTCTAAGTCATGCTCTAGTAAAGTGGTGGCAACTTTACTAGAAGCTTCTATAGAATTTTGGAAGCAACACGAAAAACCACGTTTCACCACATTATATCACTTGCCCACACTCATGCTCGTAATGAGGTGTTTTATTAAAAAAAAGAAATTGTATTTTATGCATGACTCAATAGATGGCGCCAGTTGTGGCTTTTGCTAAAATTTGTCACTGTCACTGTTTCAAGCATAGACCACAGGTTAAAGGAAATGTGTCACGATACTGACTGACAACTCTAAACTCTTTTGTTTTTTTTAGCTTCATTGCGGGATACCTTGGCTTTATTTTGGATCATAATATTAACGTTTATCTATCTCGCAGACCTACTGTACATCAATTTACTTAATAAGAATGCACCACAGACTACTTAGGAGATACTACAGACAATGTACTCGTGGTCCACTCAACTGAATTTGACATTTCTTTGTAGGTAGTCTAAGCATTTTCTTATGTTTAAACTACTCTGTGGTTTGAAAGGTTTAAACTATGTACTTACAGCGCCATCTAGAAATGAAGCGGAACTAGTGTTTTTTTTAAATAAAATGCCTCATTCAGCACATAATGCGTAAAACGCCACCGACTTTAAACATTAACACTGGAAAAAGCACGAGTTTTGAAAAATAATACAATGCAACGACGTGAACTTTTCCGAGTTCCCGCCAAAACTCGTGACATATTCTTCTATTGAATTGAATCTTAGTTAGTGGCTTCTGCGGCAATTTCACCACGATTTTGCCAATGTGGTGTACTACGATAGATCATCAAACGAAGGAGATTTTACGGTAATAGTTTGATGAAAATTACAATACATTGACACTGGCTAAATACATTATGTAGCCTAATACACAGCCAAATATAAAGAAAAAGCTTACTGGGGTTGGTAGCGCCATCTATTGAGGAATTCTTGAGAATCATCCCAACCACTCACACTCCAAGTACTCCAACCAGTATGGTCAAGCAAGTCACAAAACAACACAAATGCTGTACGGATAACACCGCCCAAATCAATATTTAAAAAAAATATTTATTTATTAAAGTTTTTGTTTGTAAAAGGTGAAGGATTTTGGACTTGAGATCACTTGTCACATGCGGGTTCAAAACCCGTTCGTGCTTCAAATTTTTCCTTTACAAATTAATCTGTAGATTACGCTAAGCAAGCGATACTGCTACAAAAATCATAAATATAATTATAATATATAAAAGGATTAAAAAAACGATTTTTCAACACATTTGCTCAAAAAATGTATTTACAAAGCCTGTATACATTCATTGTTCGAAAGTTAAACATTACTCACCATACAACGGAGCGTGCGGTAAAATAGTATTGTACTGTTTTCTCGCAAATGTGTTGAAAAACGTTGCATACAACGTTTATCATAGATACACGTTCGGAAATTGGTTTCTACAAACTCGTGACCATGGTAAGCCCGAGACGATCGTTTGTAAAAACCAACCTACCGCCCTAATATCATAATAGTAGATTAGTAGCCAAGGGCTGTAAGGCATCAATTGTAGCCAGAGATATTTAGTCGAGGGTGCAATTGATGCTTACACCCGAGCTAACTACCTTTACATCTCGATTGTGAGGTAAGTAGAAAAAAACCGGCATTACAAGAATAAAGTAAAAGTTTTCTATTCCCGCCTTTTTTCATCTTTTTTTTAATTTTTTTTTCATGAACGAATTTGAGCTTCGCCGTTCGATGATGGTCAGATGTACGCGAACTTTTTGAAAGAGTGAAGAGTTTTTTTTTTAATTACTTACCGCCCGAGGACATTTCTAGCTACATTATTACCCTAGAGCGCTAATTGGTTACCTACAAGCCCCATTTGGGGGTAATAAGGACCTACTTACCGAATATGAGAGATGTAAATAACTATTATGAGTTTCGTAACCGTAGCCCAATACCGTAGGCGTACAGTTTATCTCAATACTGTACTACAATGCATAAAACTAATTTAAATTGTTGTGCTGTCTACTCAGAGCAAAAAAGCTGCCTGCGCCTAGACGAATTAAAAATAAAAACCGGCTAAGTGCGAGTCGGACTCGTGCACGGACGGCTCCGTACCATTCACGACGGACGGCTTCGTTCTATCCCTGCCATCTAGTGTTGAGTAGCAGTACTATTTAAAGCAGCACCATCTATGACTCTTCTGGTAAACAAGCAAAAAAATCAAGTTTGTTGTATGGGAGCCCTCCATAAATATTTATTTTATTCTGTTTTTTAGTATTTGTTGTTATAGCGGCAGCAAAAATACATCATCTGTGAAAATTTGTAACTGTCTAACTATCACGGTTCATGAGATACAGTCTGGTGACAGACGGACAGACAGACAGACAGCGGAGCCTTAATGATAGGGTACGTTTTACCCTTTGTATATGGAACCCTAAAAATAGGTATGGTATTAGAGGGCTAACACAAATGGTGCAATGAAGGTGCAATACAATCCATTAGCACGTGTCACAGTTGTCACACGCATGCACGGCAGCGGCACCTAGACTATTATAATAGGTACTCGTAGAACAAGCTGTAATAGACATGTCAATACAGACCTAGGCATTATAATCACAGTGAGCCTTTCCCCTCGCATAGCGGGCGTTCCACCCTCCTATGCAATAGGCGCAGACCAGACAGCTGGCTACGTCACACATGCATTTACTTACCAGTTACCTACCACATGTGTTGGTTGTTAGGCATAAATGCATGTGTATTCGTCGTGTACTTACTTGATGGAACATTCGTAAGGCTTCTAAATATTTTGTAGAACGACAGTAGACAGGAAATTGTTTTTATGGCAACTTCGTTCGCGCTTTAGCTGTAATAATTCCCCAATGGGGTTATTTATAGTTTTTTTAGTCTGAGAATGATGCTAATTTCCGGAATGTAAAATACAGTATCACAGTACCTAGTACCTACCTACCGTAAGTTTATATGTATAGGAAGGTAGTCTACAGACCTAGAATATTTTCGGTAGGTACATTCTAGGTATATGGTCTTATCAGTGAAAATACCGGGATCGAAATGAATAAGTTTTCATTTCAGGGATCTACGACATATTAAGCTTTTCTTTAGGTGTAGCTAGCTGCGCAAACGCATGCCCAAAACCTGGCCTGGACTTAGGGGTGGAATAGATGGATATTATAATTATACCACTAATGACTTGGTGAGAGTGTGGTCACGGTGAACATTTGTCTTCTTGCTTAGGTATTTGGGCGTCAGTCATCTATAGTAGTCTTCTTCTTCTTCTCGTGTAGGCAAGTGGTCAGCCCTGGTGTCAGAATTTTTAGGCCGCCCAAAGGCTTCTGACTTGGCTGTAGTAGTTACAAATACTATAACATACCACTAAAATTCATCTATTCCACTAAATATACTTATAAAAAAGCTCCTGGTTTTCCAAAAGGCTCTATTTAGTAACGTTGGTAACTCTCTCAGTTTTGAGCTATCGAGAGAGCTATATTCGGCGTTTCCTTGCGAGATAAGATCCTGAATGAGGAAATCAATCTATTATGGATGGCCGTGATGTTAACAGCAGGCGAACGACTAGCTCGTCATGTCATTCGTTTATATAAAAAATTAAAAAAAACCTCAGCACTAATAAAGTGAAAAATAAGTGATAATAAAGTGATCGATATATGTAGGTCGAAATGGCAATGGGCTGGCCAGTGGCCATATCGCTCGTAGAACTGGCAACCACAAACCGGAAGACGTAGCGTAGGCCGGCTCCCCACAAGGTGGACCGACGATGGTGAAAACCGCGGGGAGCCATATTTTGTCTAATTATAATTTAATAATAAATAAAAAAATAAAAATAAATATGTGTGGACATTTAACACAGCGCCATCCAGCCCCAAACTAAGCATAGCTTGTACTATGGTGGCTTTTTGTTTGTAAGTAAGTATACATATATAGAATACTAGCTTTTGCCCGCGGCTTCGCACGCTTGTATTGTGTTATTTACGTTTAGGTAGTCTAATAATAGCTTAGTTCATGCATTTCCTATATACCAAACAACAAAATGCACTAAATATTTTCGGAGCTCAGCACGTATTGTCAGATTAGGTAGCACACGTGTATAAATGTTGTTTGGGTAGTAGGTAAGTATGGCTTTTCACGTGTCATCAGATCACCTACACATTGATAAAATAGTGGGTTAGAAACTGCAAATCATAGGTACAATATTTAATTAAATATGTACCTACTTGGACCTACTTTATACTTAGACGTTAGTTTTTTTAAATATACGATAGGTCTAGGCATCTAACTAATAAAAGTTCTATAATATGGTATACCTACATACCAGTGATACGGGCGATCTTTTCCTTGTCATTTTCACTTCAATAGATGTTCTTGTGTATTCACCATAAAAACCGTTCAAGTCTTCATAAGAGGTTCCAGTGAATTTTGTTTAGGTAGTAGGTATACCTACATAAGTACCATACCTATTATTTAGGCAGTTTAGAAAAATACAAAACAAACACACATTGGTCAGTTTTTATATCCGCGCGCTTTTCGTTCTCAAAGAGTATCTTTGTTGCATTCACCACATTTTTTTTTACTTTCTTAAGTTTGGTCCATACGAATTGAGTATTTAGCTAGTGTCAACAATAAGTTTATAAAATACATACTTTATAGCTGGAGTATTGTATTTACCTATACGATGCGTACATAATTAATTTTGTTAATACTAATTAGAAATCACAAATACTTACGTACGCCACTGTAAAATGAGTCGACATTTATATTATACTAGGTGGTAGGACTTTTCTGCAAAGTTCGTCTAGGTAGGTACCACCGCTTTGCCAGTTATTCTGCCGCCAAGCAGTAGTGTGCAAGCACTACTGTGTTCCGGTTTGAAGGGCATTGTAGCTAGTGAAATTACTGGGCAAATGAGACTTTACGAACTGATCTCACAGTCTAGAAAACTTTTTTAGGCTGTGTGATGTCTCAGGATGGCGTGCGCAGTGCGCAGTGTTACTCGAAACTTTAGTTTGGAGTTCCGAGTGGCACTGCAATCTGTTATGGGCGGCTGTGTCGCTTAACACCAGGCGAACGACTAGCTCGTCACGTCATTCGTTTACATAAAAAAAAAAAAAAAAAAAAATATTACGGCCGCTATTTTTCATTTTCAGGTTGTCTCATTCCCACTGCACTTTCAACATAGGGTGAGAGTGAGAAAATAACATGTGTATACTAGGATATGGAAAATTAATAATTCGGAAATATACGCTGACATCGTACAAAGCTCTAATCAGATTCGCTTTTGCAAAGAACGTTTCATTTTTACGGTTCAGTAACAGTTTTGAAATAAAGGAACACTTATAGGTAAGATCACTTTGTTGTCCGTGTGTTTGTCTTTCTAAGAATCTGTCGAGACCATTACTTATTTTAGAAATAACGGAAAGAATTAAGCTGAAATTGATATCTATGATCAATTAACTCAAATACGGCTATCATCATCATCATCATCAACAACGACATCCTGAAGACGCCCACTTTCAAAGACCTTTTAATAATTAACCTTCTTGGAGCAATCCAGTAACCAATAATATTTTGCTCTAACCTGTAGTTTGTCCTAAAGAGAATATAACCGCTCAGTTTGTTCATTGAGAAGCCCACAGACCTAAAATATTTTAACTATTAAAACCTTTAAAAATCATTTACCTACGTAAAAGAAGAAGAAGAAATCAAAACTGAACGTTACACGGCCATGTTGCTAATTCGAGGATCTTACCTATCCTATATATTGTCCTATCCTAATGTATAGTATACATACCTACATCTAAGTACCCTTTTAAAACATTTTTCGACGACATTCATTCATTTTTTTCATTTTTCATTTTTTTTTTTTTTTTTTTTTTTTTTTTTTTTTTACGACTAGCTCGTCACGTCATTCAATCACGTAAAAAAAAAAAAAAAAAAAAAAAAAAACATTTTTCATAAAATATTTCGTATCATTGGCTAAATACAAATGTCGTCTAATGCCAAAATAAAAAAAATCTGCTTTCACACTATTTAATATTTGTTGCTATATGTATCTATTTAACTTGTGACAGGTTGATAGAACGTAAATTGTTATGTAAGCGAAACAGGTGACGTCATACAAAACATTAAACATTTCTATTTTGTGGGGAAAATTTAATGCTAATGTTTAAGAAAAATTACTAAAAGGAACAGAAAAATATACAAGAAATGGAATGAAGGCAATTAATTCGCTTTTAACTCACTTTTCAATAAAAAAGATATATATAAAATATTATATTCGTTGCTTGCAAAATTACGTTCTATAATATATTGGTAAGTTCTATAATAGTGTGAAAGCAGATTTTCTACTGTTGAATAATGTCACTTGACCATAGGGGCGGGACATCAACGATAACTACAATCGAAGAATAATCGAAAACAAAATGATAAATCGTTTGGATTACTTTTATTGCTAAATAGCGTGGGCACAAAATACGGTGTTGCCAACCGTAATAAAATTATTCGGCAAAAATAAGCTAAGCTGCTTTTTCATAAGCACGTTGAAAAGGTTTCTGCTAAAGCTATGAAAATATTGGGGTTTTTATTTCGGGTCACTAGGGACTTTAAATCAGTGAAAACATTAAAAATTCTTTTCTGCTCCTTGGTCCGCAGTCACCTTGAATATGCTTCACAAGTCTGGAATCCTCGCTATGATAAATATATTGATATCCTAGAGAAACCGCAGCGAAAATTCTCAAAGCGTATAAATTTCAAACATAACATACGTAGCCTTGATTATGAGGACAGTTGTAAGCATCATCATTTGTTACCACTTTATAAAAGACGAGAAGCGGCTGATCTTTCTTTTCTGCATAGCATCGTATTGAATTTAATTGACTCCGACTACTTGGTATCCAAAATCAAGCTTGTAACTCCTACCAGGACAATTTGTCGAAGAAATTATCTAAAGCTGCACACCCCGTTTTGCTCCACCAACTATCGTCAGAATTCATTCTTCATTCGCACCGCTAATCTGTTCAATTCTGATTATTCCGAAAATGTTGATCTATTTACATCGAGGCGTAATACTTTCAAAATCATTATATCTAAGCAATTCTTTTCAAATTAGTTTGTTTCTCTTCATTTATGCACTTTGCATTAGTCTAGTTACTTACCAATATTTATATGGCTTTTAGAGATAAGATATTACTTAGTACCCATTGTTAATCACAGGTCCTATATGGAATCTGTATTGTTAGTTTATAAATGTAAGTTAGGATAATAATATTTTTTTTGATCTTGCATGACACTAGTTCAACCTATTAGCGAAAACTGTTTTGGCTATTCCAATATCTAAAGTAATGTATTTATTAGTATGTAAGCAGCTGTTTGTTTTCCTTGTAAAATAAAATAAAAAATAAAAATAAAAAAAAATTACCTGAAAAATCGGTTTTTAAAAGAAAAATCGATGGTTTGAAATTAAAAAAGATATCGTGAGATCGAATTTCCACAAATAAGCACTCATCCATTGCTAGTCTGGTTTCAACTCGCAACTTTTGCTTTCGTCTGTCCGGAATTGGATGTACGACTCGCGTACAGGGCATAGTTTTCAGCGAATCTTGACGATACTTGATACACAATTCCGATGACAATACGTCAAGGGTTTGATTTCCTCAATAAATTCTTATCATCTAAATCGACACCTACGTTTTATACCCCACCCACGTGTACTTGTGTTTCCTCTAATTTCAACAATGGGAATAATATATTATTTACCATGCACTCTAAGGTAGGTAGGTCTACCTAAGATAGATATCATGATTATATGATATGTGTCTAAAAATAATCTTTAATCGGTATTATGTATCTAAAATAGTCGTTAATTATCGAACCGAATATTGGCCTACACATCACTAAAATTGTTTTTTAACATGTGACAGATGACATTACATAAGCTTCACAGGTGCCTTCCAGTTTGAAAACAATTAAAAAATCAATCGGCCATGTTGTTTAAAACTCCGATTCGTTTCGTAATGAAATCTCAATAATTGTCATCAATTTTTTTTAACGATATATCAATTTTAATATATCCTATGTTAAGCGCCGGTTATTTCTAAGCATATTAGTGAAAACCGCATGAAAATCCATTCAGTATTTTAGGAGTTCAGTCATAACAAACAAACAAACAAACAAACAAACAAACAAACAGACAAAGTGTTTAAAAAGTGGCTTAACGTGATCAGCGGCTAATTTTAAGCCAACCTGTGTCATTTTTTTCTTGATATCTTGCAGTTACAGATTTTTTTATCTCTACAGTTTTATTATATGTATAGATAGACAATATAACACCCAGACACAGAACAAACATTTTTTTTGAGGTAGTCAACTTTTTGTGGAAATTGGGAAAATTCCCCGTTTTCAACATTAAATCACTGTTTTCTGAAAGTACGGGTATTAACTAATAAGTTTTTGGTTTTAATTACATAAAAAAACCTCAATAACTCTACTGACACTTAAATTTAATCATAATTAACCATAGTTTTTAGAAACAGTGCTTAAACGTTAAACATTTTTTTTCTCAGAAAGTAATGACCCTGGCATGAAAGTTGATTTATCTTAAAAAGTTGACTGAAGTTTTTTTTCTGTACATTATTTTAAGAACATATACTTTTCAGGGGCTTTGTAATGAGATAACATTTATCAAAATATATTGATGGGTTCCAAAGACACTCAACGTCTTACCCCTCCTCGATACATGAAATCATCCATGTAAATACTTGGTATCACGACCAACGTTAAGCCATAAAGCGAGAGTTAGGGCAACCAAGTAGTGATAAACTTATTTTTATGTATCAATGGGATCTCTTTAATGCACAGAGTCTACTGTACGAGTTGAAATTGGAAAAAATCCCGGGTAAATGACACTTAATATTGTTGATGACTAATAGAAATGGAAGTTTGCTTATTTTCTTGTTTAATAACTCAAAACGCCTGTAATATTATTCTAAAATCCAGTAAATTGTAGATTTTCATGCACATTTTTAAGGTTTTGTGCTTAAACTTTAACCGAAAGTACACGTTTTACGCTTTCGGGAGTTTTTATTAACGATGAATAGTTATTTATTATTAAAATAAATCATGTTTCTGAAAAATCACAATTGTAACTAACAATAAAAGTTTTAAAAATGCTCTACATTAATTTTATTAACAAATATTCAAGTTTGTAAGTAACATTGATTTTTGGTATGTTTTTTTTAAATTAATCTTGCTTTTTAATTTTGCTGAAACATTATTTCGAATAGTATTAGAGGTATAAACAACCACTAGCCTTAAATAACTTTTTTTACCACGTTTGGGTATTTATTTTGCTGTTGTACCAAATCTTAGGGTAAGATGATAAAAGCTCCCGAAAGCGTAAAACGTGTACTTCCAGTTAAAGTTTAAGCACAAAACCTTAAAAGTATGCATAAAAATCTTCAATTTACTGGATTTAAGAATAATATTTACGCGAGTTTGAGTTATTAAACTAGAAAAAAAAACAATTTTCCATTTATCGATAAATAATATCTCATGAGAAAGCCGTTGAAAACGGACATGTTATCAAAACAATTTACTGAAAAAAACTTCAGTCAACTTTTTGAGGTAAATCAACTTTCATGCCAGGGTCATTATTTTCAGGAAAAAAATGTTTTACGTTTAAGCACTGTTTTTAAAAACTATGGTTAATTATGATTAAATTTAAGTGTCAGTAGAGTCATTAAGGTTGCTTTTATGTAATTAAAACCAAAAACTTATTAGTTAATACTAGTACTTTCAGAAACCAGTGATTTAAGGTCGAAAACGGGGAATGTTTCCAATTTCCTCAAAATGTTGAATAACTCAAAAATAAAAAAAATCGCTGAACTAATGTTATGATTAAAAGATAGTCCAAGGCCTGCTCAAACACACACTGAAAGGATAAGGTCTACGAACCAATCAGCCTGTATATTACTTCGTCTCGGGCCCGATTTTGATGAAAACCAAAACTGCATCTTGGATTTTGAAAAATCAATAGCCCTAGCCAGGAATCGAACTCTCTCTGTTCTTTGAGTGCTTTTTGATATTCCTCATAGCACATAGTTTCGGATTTGACCTACCTCGCCCACTTGAAAAATTCACCCTCCATAGTTTGGAAGCATTCTGCGTTAGTAGTTGGGAATAAAAATATTTTTAAACAAGTCTTCATTCAAATGTGAACGTCGAGGTTACGCATCTCCTCGACAACACGGACATGGTAAGACCTTTTGCGTTAGTGGGTGTGTTTTAGTTTTTCCGCTATATCATAAATTACGTTTAGCCTCCGTAAATAGGTAACTGGTAGGTACCTATCTGTTTGCCAAATTTCAATCACCTCGGCTGTTTGGGTATGAAAGTCGGATAAACAACGAAACAAACAGACCATATTTTACTTTTGTTTGAAACTATTGTAAAAGTAGAAAAAATGCCTACATCCGTCATCTACATTCAAAGCCAGCCAGTCAGCTGATCGCATGGAATGTCCAGTTTATAAAACGAGCAGCTTCTATTATTTTTTAGTAATCTTTTCAATTAATTGATTCTAAATCTAAAATCCCCTGCAAAAAGTGCACTATTATTGTTTGGCTCCATACAGCGTGAGAACGAATCGCGACTAAGACAAGACACAGCCGAGTGATAGCCGAGATGTATCGAATGGACCGCACCGAGATCGAGAGTAGACGAGGCGCGGACGCCAGCCGGCCGCAAGGCGAGGGGGGCGCTCAGACCGGATCTCAGACCCTAAAATAAAAACATCTATCGAAATAATAATACACACTGCTTATCCGAGACAAGTACGCGAAACGAATGGCGTTGACCCCCAGAACATTCCCATGCTGCGACCCAACTGGATTCTCTTAAAGGGTGGTACCTATAGTACTATGTTTAAAGAACTGAATAGGCCTTTCAAACGTGTGTTTAGACTTTAGGACGGTATTTAGCTTTTATTTCTAAGGCTAACTTTTTAATTCTTCTATAATGTGTAGCATGGCCGCTGGTGGTCACTGTCTGTCTTTGAAATTGATGGTCCAAACCAAGCACCTTGCTAGGAACAGGTGGTCTTTTATCTCTATTCAGCAATGTCTAACGATAGAATGGGGGATTCTAGTTTATCAAAGAACCTATCCATTGATGAATGTACTATAAAGTTTTATATATTTGTATTCGTGACTCTATCTATTATAACTTTATATTTTTAAAACACAGATCAAAAACATTTTTGATTGACTTCATTTTGATTTGCAACACTACTATTAAGTATATTTAGTAATAGTTTTATATTTATTATGGGACACTAAACTAAATGCCACAGTACCTACCTACTAGGTGCAAACTTACCAGTTACGAACTAAACATATCGAGGGCGTAGAGGGGAAATTAGATAGTTTAGCTTCTCAATATTTTTTACTTTTTGTAAGTTTACGTTTATAATATCTACTTCTCTTAACCCACTTAGCTAGGTAGTACTTCCTTTCGCTCCATTCAACTCTTTCAGGACAATTATTTACAATGTCATTGTCTGAATGACCATTCATAGGCATGGGAACCTAGTTTCATCTATTATCCTTGCCTAGGCAAGTATCAATTCAGGTTTCATTTCAGGCTCAGTAGCTATGTGAATAAAAAGAATAGGAACCAAGTTGCACTCTCTTCAATGCAACTCCGTCTATGAATAAGAAAACGGGGAATAGTACAAATAGGCGAGGTTAACAGTCACACCTTTCACCCTTAGTTCTTTCTCGTGGATAGGTTCAATGTTCAATCCGAAACTCGCACCCGTCTTGACCCGTCCATTGAATTGAATAATTTACATTAACTGTGCCGTCTTTTTCCCATTCTGCTTTTGTTAAGGGCAGACAAACCCGTTGCCATTCACTATACAAAGAAAAATATATTTAATGGATGTCCAGACAATGGGGGAGAAATTGTGATAGGTGAGAGTAATCTTTCACAGCCGCCGCGGACAATTGATCTTTTATTTTCTTCTAAGGAGACTCAATGGATGGGGTTGCAAAGGGTCAGTATTCTATGATTCGATACCAAATCCGCACTTTACATTTGGGTTTATAGGTACCGTCGATCCGTAATCACTGTGTATTTAATGTGGATTATGATATGAAGCAAGGCAAGTTGGTAACAGGCCGGTTTAAGGGTTTAGTACGTTTTGTTTAATTTTTTGACGCGTTTTAACAAAAAGTCCAAAAGTATGTGCAGTTAGTAACGAACTACAGTGCGCCGAAGTGAAAGAAAGGCGGAGCTCTCCAAGGTCGGCAGACAACGAGTAGGTACACCTCCTACATCAGGTTTCTTTAGCCAACCTAACTGCATCAGACTAGGTGAGTTTTATATCAATTCACTAACTGGTAACAAATGAACTTTACGTTTAGTCAGTAAATAAAACAAAGAACAAAACTAAAGATACAAATAACAAACTACTTAATAATGAAAACGTTCAAGAATTAAGGTGATGAATAGCTGAAAGTTTATTATGGCTATGGTCACGTAGGCAAACAAATATACATTGAAATGGGTTCAAGGTAAGACAATATTAATAATTAGCGCTCAGACGTCTACATACGTACCTATTTACCTGCAGACCCTGCCTGCAGTAATATTAATATCTACTCGACATGACCAATCCGAAGGTCAGTAACAAAATAAATCAGCTTACTGTTACGAGGAATGTCCGGCGAAGGAGCAAGGTATTCAAATTATTTCAACCAGTCACTCGAACTTTTGTGTACGTAATTGGTGCACTTTATCGTTACTCCTGTATTCTCTGCCACTATAAGGCTACATAAATATTGTAATACTTAATTCAAAGGCTATTATTTAAGTACATCCCATATTCCAAGTTAGTTAAAAATACTTAAATGCAGAGAAAAAAGGTGTGGATAGTTGGATGTCTGGATGGTGGCATTCGCTAAGCAATCAAGTATACATGAAAAAGTACTTTTGTATTGACCATTTTCTCAAATCATGATTAGCCTTAAATTTAAAGAGATAAATAAAATAGAGATAATTATATTGCCTATATTACTTCGTTATAGGTAGGTATTACCTATATGCAAAAGCTCAAAGTCACGCAACGAGTTATGGAGAGAGCTATGCTTGGTGTTTCCTCACGAGATAAGATCCGAAGTGTCCTCACTTCAGATCCGCAGGAGAACTAAAGTGACCGATACATCTCTTAGAATTAACAAGTTGAAATCGAGTAGCGATCACGTATTGGAAGACGCAGCATAAGCCGGCCCCCACCTGGACCGCGATCTGATTAAAACTGCGGGGAGCCGATAGATGCAGAAGGTGAGCAGCCAGTTAAAGTGGCGCTCTGTGGGGGAGGCCTATATGTTCAGCAGTGGACGTCTTCAGGCTGTTGATAAATAAATAAATAAAATATAATAATGATTATAATGATGATGAGACAAGTGGGTACCTACCTACCTACACAAATATAGTTTTATAGGTACAAAAATAATACAAAACAAATAAACTTACGTACAGGTATAGCCGGTAAGATAAGATGTAAAAAAAACAATTTTTGTACCTCTACCTAGTAGCCCAGTCAACGAAGTCAAAGCTTGTGGAAATAATTCGAGTAAAAGCGTATTTTGGTACAGTTGTAGAGGAAAGTGTCCTGAACAACATATATTATAAGTAATGGTGGTTGGGGGACTTGTGGGTGCCACTGAGGAGGAGGAGGGGGTTTAAATGTCCCTTTTTCAGACTTTCGTGAATAACTCCAAAACCTTGGCCTATAGCAAATAACCGGCCAAGTGCGAGTCGGATTCGCGCACGAAGGGTTCCGTTCCATTACCTATCTATAAAAACAGCAAATAATCACGTTTGTTGTATGGGAGCCCATTAAATATTAATTTTATTCTGTTTTTTAGTATTTGTTTTTATAGCGGCAGCAGAAATACATCACCTGTGAAAATTTCAAATGTCTAACTATCACGGTTCACGAGATATAGCCTGGTGACAGACGGAAGGACAGACAGACAGACGGACAGCGGGGCCTTAGTAATAGGGTCCGTTTTACCCTTGGGTACGGAACCCTAAAAATGATTAAGGACTAAATTAATCTACATTACATTATCTACAAGAAAGGCTCTATAAGTTTGTACACTTTTTTTGTTCAGGACACGTTCATCTACAACTGTACCAAAATTCGCCTTTACACGAATTATTTCCACAAATCAGCTTTTTTGGCCTCTGTTGACTGGGCTATAGTAGGTAATAGGTAGGTACTTACTTTACGTAGGTAGTATACCTATTAAATATGCGAGAGACATGACGCGCAGCGCCGCCGCCACCCGCCGCGATGTGTTCGCTCACTCCGCAAAGGTCGGCGTACTCCTGTACTCCACGACAATGGCCAGGATTCTTACACGATCAAAGCATCTAATTGCGCCTTTAAAACTATACTAAAATATACCTAAGCGATAAATGAACTTATAAGAAGTTAGACTTATTTAAAATATAGGTAATTGCAGCCCTACGTTATCTAGGATATTCTGGATTTTAGTTCCAGGACTGAAATTAATCAACCAATTTTTGACCCAATCCCGTTTTTACTATAATGGACAGATTAATAACGTATTTTTTCATTTAGGCAGGTACATTACAGAATATATTTTAAGCCAGGCCAGTTACTTATTAGCTACAAACAACTATTTCAGTGATGATAAAAGTAGACTTTTGAATCAAATACTTAAGTACATATTTCATCATCACATCATCAGCCTGACATTTAAAAAAACGTCCTTGACGTCCACTGTTTTTTTTTAAATGAACTTAAAATTATGTTAGTTTGGGTATTTACTTCGCTATTGTACCGAATCTTAGGGTAAGATGATAAAAGCTCCCGAAACCGTAAAACGTGTACTTCCGGTTAAAGTTTAAGCTCAAAACCTTAAAAAAAAGTGTATAAAAATCTTCAATTTACTGGATTTAAGAATAATATTTCAGCCCTTTTGAGACAACAAACAAGAAAAAAAAGCAATTTTCCAGTTTTTGTCATCAATAATATTAAGTGTTACTTATTACCCGTGATTTTGTCCAATTTCAACTCGTACGGTTGACTCTGTGCATTACAGTTCATTTATACATAAAAATAAGTTTATCACTACTTTGTTGATCGTGATATTATTTACATGGATGATTTCGTGTGTCGATGATGGGGTCTTTGGTTGTGAGTATCTTTGGAACCCATCAATATTTTTTGATAAATGGTATCTCATTAGAAAGCCGTTGAAAAGGCCATGTTTTTAAAACAATTTACTGAATGAATTATCCGTCAACTTTTTGTGATAAATCAACGTTCATGCCAGGGTCATTATTTTCAGAAAAAAATGTTTTACGTTTAATCACTGTTTTTAAAAACTATGGTTAATTTTAGGTACATGATTAAATGTATGTGTCAGTAGAGTCATTGAGGTTTCTTTTATGTAATTAAAATCAAAATCTTATTAGTTCATTCCCGTACTTTCAGAAATCAGTGATTTAAGGTCGAAAACGGGGTATTTTCCCAATTTCCACAAAATATTGAATAAGTCAAAAATAAAAAAAAATCATTGAACTAATGTTACGCTTAAAAGATAGCCCAAGGCCTGTTTAAACACGCCTTGTAAGGATGCGGTCTACGAACCAATCATCCTGTATATGTAAGTAGGTATATACCTAATTTATAGCATAGGCTCGACTCGCGAGTCAGTCGCCCTTGAATTCGCGAAAATATAAACAAATAGCAATGACCTCGGCGTTCGGCCGGCACACATGATAGACACGATCACTATTCAAACCAAGTCAGGTCAGATTAGGGCGAGTATTATTATGCACAGTACGGGTTTTTGAATAACATTAGTCTATTATGAAATAGAACTAGAATCACCGGCTAGTTATTTTGATGAGATGACGTCATAGTTGTCTTGGGCCCCCAATTTGAAGTCGGCTAGTACGGTGACCCACAAATCTACAGACACAATAAATTCACATACGGTGCTAAACTCCACGGGGCATCGACCTGTTGACGTATGTCGTATTCTATATACGCAGAGACGCAGACGCACAAAGTAGGTAGGTACCTACCTACCTTATCGCGAAACGCGAATGTAGTACGCGGCGCGGCGCGGCAAGCCGAGTGACTACTCTGTACCTACGGTATTTGCAAAATGAATATTTATTTATATTTTATTTATAGACGTGAGTGCCCGTGACGCATGGTCAGGTGACAGGTCCTAAACTTGGTGTCCATAGTATGTGTACCATGTGTGTATCTATCTATAGGATAGCAGACTCTTGAGGTTGGTAAATAAATACTCTCAATATAAACCTACCTAGCTACCTACAACACAACAATTCATTCAGGTCGTTTCAGCTTCCCTGCACTGCAGCCTCATACAGCACTGAGCACAGCAACACCTAGCTGCATAGAGCAAACCAATCTGTTTCTGTTCCCATTGTAAATAAAAACTATGTAGTAATACCATGGACCTAATAAATTCTATGAGTAATACCTACGTTTACAGTCGCCCTATTTACAAAGGTCTAAGCTACGCAGTGCACGCTTTATTAGAATAATTAAATTATTTTAAGTATAACGGTAATAC
The DNA here is from genome assembly GCA_910589525.2 of Ennomos quercinarius. Lineage (NCBI taxonomy): Eukaryota > Metazoa > Arthropoda > Insecta > Lepidoptera > Geometridae > Ennomos > Ennomos quercinarius. The sequence goes on from OU342496.1 coordinate 3,066,541, forward strand.
TATATAACCTTTTTCTTTTTACCAGAGAGGAATTACCGAAATACTCCTTTTTTCTCCCAGTATAATACCACAAAACAGAATTTGTATCTATGTATTCTACTTTTCTTGCAACAGAAACTTTTTGGAAAAGGTGACGTTATAATTGAAGTGACGTGTGACATAACATAATAGAAACGTCATTTATAGATTATAATCCACAGTAGTCATTTGTTTTTTTCTCTAATCTGTGTTATAATCGTAAATCAAATTTTTTTAGAATAGTGTTGGGAATAGGATACGGCACCTACGGCATAGTTTTACGGATTATTAGATAAGAATTAGCATTTACTTATTTATATTATTATAAATATTTTTTGTGACGAGATCCAGATAAGTATTAAGTACTGTGGACGAACTCAAACTCAATTTTTTTATTGCAAATAGGCTATTTTTAGCACTTTACAAGTCAAAACTAGATAATGTATTTATAAATAATAAAAATTATATTATTGTACATATTAAGCAAGTATAATTAAAGAAATCACAGTGCTTAATGTCAAAATGTTAAAATAAATGTTAAAATTATAACAAGCCTATTACATTACGAGTTTGAAGAAAAAAAAGTTCTCGACCCTAGAGACGAGATGAACAAAGCGATTGCTACAAACATGATAAAGTCTACTCATACCTATTTACAATGTATTTACCATAAGTAACAATTTCGAGTGCCACAAATTATTATTGCTATTAGCTACATTTCTTTAGAAAATTGTTCATTATTGCAGTTTTTAATCAGCTGTTGCTAAAGTGGCTATCTACCTATATCTTGTTCCTGAATCTTAGATATTTTATGTAAACAAAGGGGATAACAGTGCAAAAAATATCTTTTATAAAGGTAGGTTACTATATTTGACCAAAAAAATATTAAATATTATTTGTCTAGTCATAATCTGCTTAAATATAAAATAAAAACCGTTTTGTACTATCTATTTTAACGTTATATCTGATATATAAAATTTTATGATAAATAAATCGATTTTTGGTAGAAAATATTTTAATAGACTGGTAAGACTGTAGAGGATCTAAACATTTTTTCGTTTTCGTTCTGGGATTTATATGATGGTATCATACCATTATATGCCATATTTTCTTCAAAGACACATGGTGCTACTTTCGTTCACTTTTCGAGATATGATGAAAAGTATGTAACATATAAAAAAAACAGGTCAAACTAAATATCTATTGATCAAATATGAATAAATCTCTCGATTTAAAATAATAGAATGATTGTCAGAATAATTTATAAGGTTTCTGGTTGGTTAAAAAACTTAAGTAATGTATGTTAATGTTTTATTTACGTCTTCCTAAAATTTTACCTTTAGAACTTTGGAGTTGCAAAATCCTACTTCATATCCTACTAATATTGTGTATGCAAAGTTTTGCTTGTTAATCAGTAAGATTGACACTCTTTAACTAAATTTAATAAAAATATTTTTCACAAGTAAAAAATGTTTTGAGCAACTGGCATGTCACTTTGACAGTGATTTTTCGTGACATTACTTTAGATTCAGGAATAGAATATAGTACCTACCTACTGATTATTAACTTTGTTTTGAATATGAATTGACGTGTTTAAAGATTGAGATTTAAAATGTTAAGTACTTACTAGCTACATTATATTTTGTGTAATTTAACGAATTATATTACCTACCTATGTATATTTATTAATTTAAGAATCCAGTACAGATTGGTATTTTCCTTTTGTGCATCTTGGTAACTACCTACATAAAGGACAAATCCTTTGTTATAAACTACCATTCATGAGATTATGCATTAAATTAATCGCAAAATCTTTTTCTCAAGACTAATAGTGAAGTGAACACCGGAAACTCGGTGAGAGTTCGTTTTACTGCAGCACTTTTAACGCTATTGATATCAAGAAAATGTGAGAAAGGAAGTGTGTATATCTGTCGTGCTGCTACAAGACAGAGACACACTACACAAATGTCTTTGTATAGAAAGAAAGAGCCTGCCTTAATATGTTAAGCGATTTTCGACGTGATAGTTTCCTTCAGTAAGATTCAAATTAGAAGCATAAGAACTGCATTGGTACTTAGTCCTTACAACAAAACGAGACACCCGCAGTAGTCGCCCTACCTACCTAGCTACCTACCCACATAATGCGGCGGATACAGATCCGAGTTTCTTACATACACATACATACGAACGAAGTATGAAGGCCAGTTAAATACGTGTATGTGTCGCGTTGCGAACATATTATACGGCTTCAATGATCAGCAGGTGTAAGCAAACTAAAGCAAGGGGTTATTGCGATAACTCTTTTATCCTTTCGTTTCCATATCAAAGAGTATTGAACTTTGTTTTACTATTGGACCCATGTCGATTAGTAACCATGTGATCTTTTACATATCATTATTGTTACCCTATACTACTCGTAATGACCTATTGTTAATAATAATCTACACTGCTTTGCTATCTTAAGTTTCTTTAACTCTTTTAATAATTACGTGCGCTTGTGCGCACAGTTATATACCTACCTGCTTAATATTTAAAAAAACTATACTTAACTATTTAAAAAAACTATACTTAACTACTTAGTTGATTTACATAGATAATGAATGATTGTAGCTAGCTAGATTCTAATTAGATAAATAAATTCGTATCAAAAATAGTGATACGGTTCATAAATCATATAAGTTATAGTTTACAAGTTTACAGGTGGTAAAATAACAAACTTATACTAGGGTAAGGCTGCTAACTTGTTGGTTATTGTTATCTTTAAAATTATGTGCTAAAATTACAAAGTTACTAATTTTAATAACAAAGACCAACTCGGCCGGTGAATTGATTACCTACAAGCGAAGGTCAGAGGGTTTGTAAGTGTGAGTACCTATGCAAGTATGCAGGCGAGCTCAGTGCGGAGCGGAGTCATCGCTGCTGCACGCCTGCCCTGCATCAGTGGTTGCAACACCCTCCCCCCTTCGTTCTCGGCTTCTCACTCATCGCCGTCTTGCCGCTAGCCTGTCTCACCTCGCGGCCGGCAGCCTTGCGCGACGCGCCGCGCTATTTCACATTCAAAATTATTCGCAACCATTGCAAAAACTCTCTGTGCAATAAAAATATTTTTTTATTTCGATGAGGTTGCAATTAGTGTCTATTCCAGAGAGATTGTTAGTATTTAATTAGTGCAAAATTTAGTTCCTTTAAAAACTTTGAATGCACTCCTCGTTGCATGTCCCGCGCGCGTCGTTATGAGAACCCCGTACTGGCGGTCACGTTGACGTCGCGCGGTGCCGCCATATCTGTCTCGGCCACCAACTAGCAAAATTAATAGGTAATTATTTTCGCGTACCAGTGTTTTAGCTTGATGTATACTTCTATAGTGATTGTGTGCTAAAGTGATTTCGTTCTTCTGTGCTCATTTCACTTGGACTCTTATTGGAAAATAAGACGCGCGCCGGCCGGTTCTTATCGGGTGCAGTGCAGTTGCATTCTCAACTTATTGCAGTTTTGCATTCACAAAAGTTTCAAGCGCGGAAAGTTTTTAGTGCCTTGTATTTGTTAAAAGTGCACAGTAAAATGTGTTAAAAGTGAATATTCTTTGCAAGTGATGTGCTAAAAGTTTCTTTAGAGCTGCCATAGTTTACTTTTCTGTGTTATTTCGGTCATTGACCGCAGTAATTCGCATCCCTTTATGTTGGTGCTGTTGATAGAAATGACATGATAAAAATCCGATTTTTGCATTTTAGGCTCAAAAATTGTGTCACGTCCCTAGAAGAATGCAATGACCCGCGCATTCTGTTTTTGAAATTTACCAATACCCGGATGGAATGAGGAGTGCACAATACCATTGTTTCATAATTTCATATGTTTGAACATCATTTGTTTTTTGTTTTTCGGACGGATAAAGAATTATAATTTTCTCCCAAAATTACAAAAATTGCAAAATAAAGGTAAATATTAGAAAATATTTTATACATCTAAAATTACGTATATTTTAAATAATATAGAAATGGTCTATGCATTGCTTACACACGTGGCTTCCTAGAATTTGGTGCTGTATGACATCATCTGCACGCGAGCCACGAAAATTCCAACCAAGTCATAGTAAAAAGTTTACAGTATGAATGCTGTAATTGTTCTCATAAAAAGGGTTTGAAGTGTAGTGTGTGTAAAATCCTAATAAATGTGCAGAATGGCGGAGGGAAATGGAGAAATACCCCTTGAAGAGGTACCTGGAAAAGACTCCGACGTTGGCCGAACACTGGATTACCGCAAACTTATCGACTATGGCTTGGATCCAAAGGTACTTTATCCTGCTCTTCTATTTGAGTTAAAATTGCATTTTCATTACTGGTTATAAATTGGTTTGTAGGTGTAGTTGCATGCTTAAAGTTACTAGTATTAAAAATTTTTTTGTAAGTTTCCGTCAAAGTTCCGTGGAACCATAAAAATATTAATTTAATTTTTATTTGTTAATGATAATTATGTAACATTAATTATACTTTATAATTATTATTTATGGCTCTCATGTTAAGCACATTTATTTTAAATTTGTGTATTGGAAAAGTATTCCATTGTAGTTTGCTACTGGTGAACATTTTGAGTGCTATCAAAAAACTTTATCCTGCAAACAAAGCCGCATTCTACCATATCAGTGCATAATAAACGCCAACAGCAGCTGTTGTACCTACTTTCAATTAAATTAATAATGAATGTTATTTAAAGTATAGTATATCTTATTAGAATCTGGTTGGAATTGCCACTTTATTTTAAAGTCCCTCCAAATTGACTATAACAGATTCTTACTGGAACTTACTGATTAAATATTCAGCATTGTTATGTACCTAATTATATATACCTACTGTTAATTATCATATCTATACTCCATACCTAGATATGTATCAATCTACATAAAATCAAGGTCTTTGTATAGATTAAAAAAATATCTCACTTTATACCTATATCCTGATGATTTTTTTGTATTTTCAAAAACTATACTTACCTACATTATTTACCTATTAATTGCCTATGCAGGCTACATAGGCTACATAGATAATTAAGAGGTAAAAAGTACCCAAGAAATGTTTATTTTTTTATCTCATTTTCTTACCTATTTTTATTCTGGTCAGTAGTTAAATAATTCAGAATTTACCAAAAAAAATTAATTAAGTAACCAAATTCAAAAGTTGACATAAAATGTACAATACTGGCTGGCAAACATTTTCCATAATAAAATTCTCATGAAAGTAGGTTCCATTAATGAATTTATCAATTCATCTTGACCTATTCAACAATTTTGATGACTATCTAGATAGGTATGTAGCTAATATATGAGACACTCACTGTAAGTAGGTAGGTAGGTACTAGGATCTGATTCATAATCTTATCAGTTAGTGCTCAAGTTCCATGAAACCTGAGAGTGGTTGTAGATTTGTAGATTCCTAATAATTGCCACACCTGGACAACTGCTTAGAAGATGTATAAATAGTCATGAACTGTAAAAATAAAACTTAATGTGTTTTTTCTAAATATGAATAATTAAAATTGATATATTATTTTATAGATAGGTAGGTAGATACACTCTTTTTGAAACACCACATGGGTACTTAACAAAACATTAAAACTAATGGCTAATAATAATGTGTCATCTATACCTACCACAGAATAAAATATAACAGTACCTACATCAATATATCTATTCATACTAATAGTAAAATTGAGACATTGTCTGTCTGTTTGTTTTTTGTGTGGCTATTACTCAAAAACGACTACACAGATTTGGCTGAAATTATGTACATCATCAGTACCAACTACTTGCATTGGTATAAACTGGTATTTTGCGAATGAAACCACGCGGCGCCTCTAGTCATGAATACGAAAGTAATGCCCATCTGCACTAAAGTTTGACAGCACTTAAGTAGCCGTCCATAGATTACGTGAGGCGTTTATTGGTCATGCAAAATCTCACCGAATCTCACGTGGGGAAAGGGGGGTCTCGTCAAATCTCACATAATTTTTTTCCTTCAAGAAATCGTGTAAAATCTTGAGAAAAACTGTGTTAAACTAACTAAACCTTTAACTAAATCGCGTTTCCAGTAGTCACTCGACTAGACCACACATGAGTCCCGTTGACTGACTTAGAATGAATATTCTTTTTAACTGGGCTAAATCTGTAAATTAAAAGTTTTTATAGATGTAGAAATAAAACCATTTTTTTTGTCGGTCTATACTGTCTGCTGTCCCTTTAAACGTGCATCACTTTGTAACTACTGTATATGTGCAGCAGACTTCGATTAGACATTTGCTACTTCGTCGATCTGCCCAGCTTGGTCGTCTTGCTTAGCAATCGTTACAGTACGGACGATACAGTACATATAATTTGAGACGTTTTCCAAAACTGCCAAGTGAGGGGTTGTACGAAAAAATAAGTACTCAAGTTATTTATCTGCAAGTTTTATTTTATTTTTGTATCTACTAGCTGACCCGACTCGGCTTCGCATGGATTAATTAGTTTTACGCCCTAACCCTGAGTGTTCATGGGAAGGAAAGGGAAGAGGAAAGCGAGAAGGGAAAAGTCAAAGTTTCCTTCTCTTCCCTTCTTCGGAGTGAGTAATAGTGGCTTCGTTGCCAGCGAGCAGGGGCCGTACTGTGACCTCTTAGCGTGATTCAAATGACGACCTAAACTGAACCGCTACAATACAATTTGTATGGTATCGATTCAGTTTAGGTCGTCATTTGAATCGCGCTAAGAGGTCACAGTACGGGCCCAGGTCACGTAATTATACCTATATCTACATAACTATGCACTGTGGAGGCTGGTCTTAGATCTTATACCATAAAAATGATGCAAGGATTAAACTGAATAACTTCGTCATTTTTCAAGATATTGTAATACTTTTTTACCATTGTTAATGTTTTTTTTACTGTTTTTTAATTAAATAATATTAAAACAAAAAATCTTCCATAAGAGTACTTCCTTATAGCTTGGTGCAACCCGCACTTGGCCGTTTTTGAAAACGTAACTGTTTTAAATGTTATTCTGGAAAATTAGCTGTAATCATACCAAACAGCGAAATCCGTTCGGTAGTTTCAGCATTAAGCGTGTTCAAAAAGACAGACAGACAGACAAAAAATAAAAAAAAAATTGTTTGTACTTCTATATCGATAAGAAAGTGTAATGCTATCAAAATTTTCCCAAAAATTCAATGTACAGATTTAGCCCAATTATAGTTTTATTATATGTATAGATGTGATTTATAAAACAGTTAAAACAATTAATTAACAGTCAAATGATTAAAGAATTATTTGAATGCGATTTCATGGTGAAAGATAATACGGCCGGCCTCCACAGTGCATAATGATTATACCTAGGTACATGACGTGTAGGTACATTATACGCTACCATAACTTGCCGACAATGAAGATCAAGCCAATACCAATCCTGAAACGTTAAAAATGAATGGATTGGATAGACAGAGAGGGGCAGTACCTCCCTTCGCCGTCCCATTCCTTTATCCTATCCCCTATAATTTTCCCTCTCTTCCCTTTTCCTTTTGACAGGGTTAGGGCGTAAAACTATTTAATAAACCCGTGTGAAGCTGGGGCGGGTCAGCTAGTTTATTAGTTACTTCAAAAATAATTATGAAAATTAATCTAAACATTTTAAATCAATCCAACGCAATTTTCCACAAATATCAATAAATATCAAAAAAACGCATTTGGAGAATCTCACGTGAGATTTAGAAGGGGAGAGGTCAAGCCAAACCTCACGAAATCTCACTAAGGGGGGTAGGGGGCCAAAGAATCGCCAAAATCACCTCACTTAATTTAAGGACGCCCCCTAAGTCCTAAGTTGTATTTACTTATCCCTCCATGACGTGTACCTATAGGCACTGCAACGCATTTGCGTACGTCCTAGAGACATAGTGCGAGTGTAAGAACCATTAAACTGACTTAGTAGCACTTGTAGACTTGTCTGAATAGCACTGACTCCCAAGATTTAGTTCTATCCACGTGAACTATAGCTAGCAGCACAAAATTACAATAGCACTGCCTCCCAAAATTTAGTTCTATCCACGTGAACTATAGCTAGCAGCACAAAATTACAATAGCAGTGACTCCTAAGATTTAGTTCTATCCGCGTGAACTATAGCTATCAGCACAAAATTACAATAGCAGTGACTCCCAAGATTTAGTTATATCTACGTGAACTATAGCTAGCAGCACAAAATTACAATAGCAGTGACTCCTAAGATTTAGTTCTATCTACGTGAACTATAGCTATCAGCACAAAATTACAATAGCAGTGACTCCCAAGATTTAGTTATATCTACGTGAACTATAGCTATCAGCACAAAATTACAATAGCAGTGACTCCTAAGATTTAGTTCTATCCGCGTGAACTATAGCTATCAGCACAAAATTACAATAGCAGTGACTCCCAAGATTTAGTTATATCTACGTGAACTATAGCTAGCAGCACAAAATTTACACCCTTACAATTTACAAGCACTGAATTATCTGGGCATGTCATCTTTTCGCGGTATTAGAAAGAGATGATGAAAATCGACTTGAACAGACAAATCTTCCGCCTCCTTGATGAGAAATCTCATGGGTGAGAGATGTCTCAGGATCATGACCCCATCTATCCTTCCATGGCCTTTTGAATGACGTCACGCCATTTCTTTCTATTCTCAGTGACACGCGATTAGACGTTTGGGTACACTTTCAAATTAGTAAATATCAATTCCATTTTAAGAAGGAAATAATGAACATGGCACTTGGCACAATATCTGTTTGATTTCTACTCATTTTAAACACTCATTTATTTTACTCATTTTAAACAATAGTCAGCATGTATTTCTATGTTAACGTAGGTAATAGCGAATTTTGAACTAAGTCTTAAGTCCCAAATGCAAATTACTATGTTGAACTAATAATAGGTAAGTACCTGTGTTTTTTTTTAACTGTCACCCCTAAGAGACCGCTGTAACTGGCTGTGTGTGTAATAAATAATAGTTTATTGGGATGCGTAGGTTTTCCAAATTTTGAATAGATTTTATTATTGTTGAAGAATGAGTATTTTTCATACATTATTATATTGCTTTTCTATTAGTCTCTTATTAAGATAACGAAGACACTTATCAAAGAAATCCAGCGGAAATAACGCGCGAGCGAAGCGAGCTGGAAAATTCAAGTTTTATAAATGAGTTCCGTAACAAGTGAAAGAAATTGTTAAAACGCGAGCATAGCGAGTGCGTAAAATTGAGCAGTTTTGTAAATTCATATACATAATGAAACAAAGACAACAATTCAGCTGTTTTGTAATAATTCTTGATAATGCAAACATCAGTCCTACTCCTACCATACGTACCTAGCTAAATGCATGTGCGAAGCGAGCGCGAACAGTTTTAAAGTTTTGATGCAGAAAATGAAACCTCTTGTCATAACGCGATTCGACGCACTTTTTTAACTAACATTGGGAGCTGGCATGGCTGTCATCTAAGACGTATCTGACCAATACATAAGCATCATCATCATCATCCTCTTTGCGTTTCCCCATCTGTTATTGGGGTCGGCTCCCAAACTAACCTGTAGCGGCAAGCTACCAGAATTACACGAGCGACTGCCATCTGCCCTCGCAACCCATAAGGAACCAGTAACAGGGATGGTTAGACCAGGCGTCAGATTCTATCAGGCGTCTGACTACCCGTAACGATTGCCTTAGATTATTCAACTGGGTTATTATGTCAACTGGGACCCGACGGCTTCACGTACTCGCCGAGGCACGGAGCGGTGGCATCGAAAACCCATAAGCCATCGCACATAATTATCCTATCGGTGTCGGAGATTCTAATTTTCTCAAGGCGATTCAACACATCCTCTCAGTTTGACACTTGAATAAAGTATAACCCTACAAGACTAGTTTATCTGTTTACCGATTCATTGGTCTCCAAAAAATCTGTTCTGTTCTTACTTCTTTGTCGTCCCATTTCGTGTCCAATGTCCATGCAGTGCCCGTGCTTATTCAATTTCCAGCAGGTGTTATTACTTTGGTTAGGTATTATAATTATTACCCCATTTCATTAGCTTGATATCATCTATAGATATCGAAAGTTTTATGAAGAGAGTAAAATGGCCTGTCATCAGAGCCGGGGGGCCATTTGCCAGATATTTTATTGCATACATAATTGAAACATGTATTCTTTATCTATAAGTGCATATAATAACACTTTTACTGGGCTAAATTTGTACATTGAATTTTTTTTATAATTTTTTTCTCTCTGTTTGTCTGTCTGTCTGTTCCTTTGAACACGATCACGCTGGAACTACTGAACGGATTTCGCTGAAATTTGGTGTGGTAATAGCTAATTTTTCACAATAACATTAAGGATACTTTTTGTTTTCTAAAACGGCCAAGTGCGGGTTGCACTAAAAAACAAGGATGTAATTTTTATGCATGATTTTTTTTGTTTGTATATTATTTTTTGTTATCTATTTATTTATACTCACCCTGTCGAAGGGAAGAGAGAAGGGAATTCACTTCCCTTTTACCCATAAACAGTTAGGATTAGGGCGCAAAAATAATTAACCCATGCGAAGCCGGGGCGGGTCAACTAGTAATGCAAAATAAATAAATAACACAACTTACTCAAAAAAATGCGCATGATGAAATTATAGAAATATAGGTGCTTGGTGTAGTAACTGTTTACATGTCGAATGCACTTTCTCCTGATAATAAAATAGCCTTTTGACTTTACTATCAATGTAATTTATCTCATGTCTGGACATCTGGTATTGAAAATATGTTCACATGCAAGTTTGCATTGCAAATAGGTAGATACGCTTTGAAATTTTTGATAAAAATATATATACCTATGTAGGTATTTAGTGCACACATTGGCCACTGCTATTACATGCAAGCTTACTTAAAACTTTTCGGTGAATCCAGTTGTCATCATCAGGGCCCTAATACCCTATGAAAACACAGATTCCACACGATACGATAACACGTCGTTAACGTGTCTTGTTCAAATCGTGTCACAGCATTAGAAATACCTTCACTTACATTAAAGTAGTTTTTATTTTGAATAAATATTGACATAAGTGGTGGTAACTTTTGACGTGTCAGATGTTTCGGAACGCGTCTCGGTGGAGCATTGTGATTTTTGACAGATCAAAGCGCGCCAATTCCACATACATTCCGCGCAGTTTTCATAGAGAACAGATTTTTGCAGATTTCTTATGTAAGACAAGGAATTCGCGTGGTTTCGAAGTAAGGAATCGTAAAGGGGTCATACAGAATTAGGGCCCTGCCTTTACTCCTTTCTACATGAGTATATGTATAGGCATGTCTTCATTTCATTGTACTTGACCTCTGTCCATTATCACCAATTTTTCTCTAGTGGTCACATTTTCCGTGGTTTTGCATCACCAGTCCGCCGCGTGGGACAACATTAACTTCTCCGAGCTAATCCAGTTACATAGTTACATTAGGTACACCGTTTACTATTACTAGGTACATGATGTGTCCGTTTCTCCTTTAAACTCCGCTCTCGATTTTATGCCTCAATTAATTAGTTGACATATATAAAAAAATTATCAGTCAGCTACTATTGTTCCAAATCAATTGGACAGGAAGGGAAAGGGCTACATATTATCTGCCGCCAAGCAGTAGTGTGCAAGCACTACTGTATTCCGGTTTGAAGGGCAGTGTAGCTAGTGAAATCACTGAGCAAATGAGACTATGATCTGATCACACAGTCTAATCATCTTATTACTAGACTGTGTGAAGTCTCAGGATGACGTGCGCAGTGCAGTGTCACGCAAAACTATATTAATTTAGAGTTTCAGTGATACTGCAATCTGTTATGAACAGCCGTGACGATTAACATTAGGCGAACGACTAGCTCGTTACGTCATTAATTTACATAAAATTACGAGGTACATCTTTCTAACTATTTTGACGATGTATAGATGTGCATCCGGTGGTGGCCTGGGGCATGGGTGCCATTTATCTCCCTACCATTCTATCAACACCCTTTTATTATTACTACCTTTTTCGTCCCCTATTCTAGTGTCCTAACGCATATTACTAAATATGTTACTACGTAAGCCATAGATGTTATAATTTAGTTGGGAAATAATCCACGTAACGTTGCTTACCATCTGGCGCATGTAATTTTTATTTGATTGTCTCTCTTCATCGATTTTAAAGCAACAAACGGTACCTGTTAGATTATTCAGATGTTCGTGTTAAAATTTGTCTACCACTAAGAAGTAGCGGAAGTTTTTTCAAGAGTTGTAAATTCTGTTATAAGTTGTTAAACGATAATTAATTAATTTTGGTAAAGCAAAGTCCTTTAGTTACCTTCAGCTATGTTTTCCACAGTCCACATAACAATGTTACCTATTTTATTATTTTGCACCAGCTATACCGATATAAAGATGTCCCAAAATTAAAGCAATATTTAAATTGAATAGAAAACACAGTTTTATTCTGTAGATTTTAATTTTTTTATTGTATCATGAAGTGCACAGAATAAGATTGTGTGGCATAGCATATGGGGCACATGGGCTCCAAGGCGCAATTTCCATAACCATTTTACATGAATGTGGGTAAATTTCGCTGATGCAGCGTTGAGTTCCTCATTCAATGCACTGGTGGTTGTGGGTTTGTTGGCATAGACTTTTGACTTTAAATAGCCCCATAAAAACAAATCCAACGGTGTTAAGTAAATAGCAGGACCTAGGGGGCCAATTTTGATCACCAAAACGAGATAGTACGAAATTTAACCCAAATTTCAGTATTTTAGAAGTATTGTTCAACAATGAAGACATGTTGTTCTATCGAGTACATAACGCTCCATTTTCACTAACATTATACAGTCACCTGTCCATAGACATACACCGGTCAAATTGCTTTTTCTTTTGGATTGCCAGCACTTTACCTACCGGACAAATGGCGTCAAATTCAAATCTTGCGTAAGTTTTGGGACATATTTATAAATACCCGTCGAGATGCTATAACCCCTTCATAAAAGAAAGAACCTTATTCCTACCGAATTACTCATATATTTAAAATAATTTCTTTCCGAGTTCTACCTCTATAATTATATCTATATTACTAGCCACTAGCCGTATAGTAGGTAAACTAAAAAACACATTGAGCCAGCCTCAAAGGCTTTGACAAGTTTTGGATGCCTGTACAAATCCTATTTGCCTTTGTCTTTATTTAATCCATGCACTAACAATGATTATAATCATTGGCGGAAATGATAAAGTAAATCAGTCGTAACATAATGCAAATACCTAATTCGATAATCACAATAGCTTTAGCTAATGTATCCCTTGGTAACAACTATAGCACTAAGTATGCGATGTGATGCAGTATAACTTGACCCCGCGGTAGCAGGCTCGTTGAAAAACCGCATCGTCCGTCGCACCGCGCCATTTACTTATCGACTTGCATCCCCATTTAAATTATTTCCGTCCCAATAGAGGCGGCGAATAAAGTGTAGTTTTGTCTGGTTTCCAGGTAGCTGCCAAGCTCGACGACATTTATAAGACTGGAAAGCTAGCGCACGCAGAACTGGATGAGCGTGCACTAGATGCCTTAAAAGAATTTCCATCCGACGGTGCTTTAAGTGTTCTTGGACAATTTTTAGATTCAAATCTTGAACATGTATCTAATAAGAGTGCTTATTTATGTGGCGTTATGAAGACCTATAGGTGAGTTTTGCGCTATTATGCACTATTTTTTGCATGGCGACCCGTTAAAAATATTGGATGATTGCCAAACTCCCGGTTAAAACTGGGTCACAAACTTGAAAATTGATTTGACATATTATCGCGATTCGGGTGACCGTTGAGTTTAAATTACGCGACCTTCTTGTGGTCGGCCACCGGCCACTGCGTACGAGGGGACGACGGGGAAGATTGATGAACTCTGGTGACACATTTAGACAATACAGATTGCAAATTAGCACTTATTTATCCACCATCTCATGACGTAATGAAAAGTTTGCAATTTTCGAGTTTTAAATAGGATCTCTCACGAATATTCAAAAAATGCATCAAATGTACCTATAAGTTCGTGCACAAATTGTTATTGCCATACTTTCTGGTGAACTAAATATCTTTTTGACCTCTAGCGAAGAGGGCATACCGAGGTAATAATGTACCTACTCGATACAGACTATTAAAATGGAATAAAAAATGATTGCCGCGAAGTATAGCTATTGCTACTTAGGAGAGGCAAAGTATATGATTTGCGATTTCCGACTAAACTACAGCATCATTTTTTCTGCGTGGTTCAGAAAGATAGAGAAGACTTTGGGCTTAAATGTAACATATTATTCATTGCGAATCGCCGATCAAGATTTCACCCCTTGCAAGCTCACAGTTCAGGTTGTGAGAGCTGTCGAGTAGTTAGGTCGCCGTCTTTATGCTTTCACTTTATTTCCCATGGCGATTTAGCGAGTATAAAGAAAGCGTTTTCGCATCGGCAATCAGATAAATCGGGATCAATGGCTTGTACATAACAGTGTGATGCATTATGGGCGAGATGATTTGTCGGTGTCCCGGCGTATGCGTGTTTGCGTCTCGTTGCGATTAGATTACGGCTGGTCATTACCCCGGCGAGGTTGCGGGTGGCGCGGGCGCGGCGCAGGACCCGTTTGCCCGACTGCAAACTTTACATGCAAATTGGAGTTATTGCACGGCTCGACGGCCTTATTGTGCCAGGTCAAGGTGTTACTCACCCTGCTGCTACGGCCAGCCAATTGGCCAGGGTAATGATATGTCTTTACGATCTCGAGGCCGCGCCGAAACTCGTCGGCCGCGGCACTGGAGTTAATCACCAAAAAAATGGTCGTTGTGCAGATTACGCTATTTATATCTCGTTGTGCTGAGAGCTTCAACGATGTAGCTTCGATTTTATTGATTGGAAAATTGCTGTTTGAATTGCCACGCTTGTAGCGGCTGGTCAATTACCTATGGAGGAGCGATTATATTATACTGTCTAACCGCAGAACGTTACTACTCACACTCGAAAGCTACTGTTTAAATGTAACAACTGCAATTTGACTGTGAGCAATCAAATTTGGACGTGCTTACAATACAAGTAGACCTAATATGCTTTGTCTTTATGTCCTAATGATTCTGAAGCTTGACGGGTACTGGATATACTATTACTTACTGCTACCGTACACTGACCCGCGTACTAAGCTCTGACATCTGATACTACTAGTGCTACAGGCTTAGGCCTTTCGACCTGAGTATATGTACCTATAACTATCAAGATGGCGATGGATATTGCATTGCGGTGTTGCGTGGGTTAGAACATGCGATACGAGATTTCTGTGTCGAAAGACACTGTCTGAGCTGTGTCTTTTGCAAGCTGGATGCAGTTTCTCATGCACTGCAGATGCTTATTTAAGCCTACAAACGCTTTGTGTCTGAGTTATATGGTTGTTTAACCAGTTATAAGATAGAGGGGCGATTTAATTTGAATAGCGACTGACTTGAATACGAAATGCAGTGATCGATGCAAATGAGGATATAGGCGATGAAAAACAACGCAAACGATGTTTATATCGCCGTGACTTACGTCTTTATTCAGACACCAAAAGAAAACTACGCTAGATAGGAGGACTCCGAATTACTACAGCATTAATGGAACGGTGTGGCTTAGAAATGGTCTAACACATTTTAAAGCATAGAAATATAAGGCTTCCTCTAAGTTTTAAAGTATTTATTATGAATTTTATAATCATCATAACAAGAACCTTCATCGTCAACAACGAAAATATGAATGTCCTCACCAGCGAATGCGACGCTTGAACTTTTCACAAATCTAGCGACTACCTAATAGACAAAAGCTAGTGTATTGTGTGTAATCATTGAAAACATTCGATAAATCGTTAACAATGAAGTATAACAATAATGGGCGATTATATACCTGCAGTAACTCAATGTAACCGTTTCGCGAACTATTCATTACAATTACAAAAATTTAATGTAAATGCAAAAACTTCTAGCACGTAGTACATATACCTCCTTTGTGTAAATGTATCCCATCACATCCCGTGGGTGCCGTAAGAGCCGGCAAAGGGAATATCCAGAGAATGGGCAGCAGCATTCCCCTCAGTACATTAGTCTTCTGCCATCATCAAGCCGCCTGCCAAGCGTGCATGGTGATTACGGCAAATCCCCCCCTATTATGATAAACGTCCAAAGCGACGATTTATGGGGGAGGCCTGTGTTCAGCAGTGGACGTCTTTCGGCTGGTGAAGTGAATGTAAAAGTTTCAAGTTCATCTTTCTAGTATAATAATGTTTTACTCTAAATTGCTCACTCAACGCGTGAACCAATGAAATATCTTCTTGACAATTGAAGGAAACTTTTGATATAGGTTATTAGGATCCAAAGTAACGCTCCGTTTATAAATGTGTTTCAGACAAAAAAGCCGGGCGGGCGTGCAGGGCACTCCCGCCCTGGCCGTTGCTGTCCCGGTAAAGGGTCCGGACGAGGACAAAATCAAACTGATATTAGCCCGGACCGGATACACGTTAGATGTTACCACAGGTCAGTATCACTGACGTCACACCCATTATTGTATAATTGTCTATCATATAGAGACTATGTTACGTTGATAGTTGGCGCCGACTCACCTTCGGTCGCGGGCGTTGCGTGCGTGGTTTGTGAACCTACGAACGTCATCGGTGACAAGTGGAATTGCCATTTCCGTCTTTACGAGCTTTACTTAGAACGCATAGTATCCAGTTTTTAATTATTACTTGCATATTTAGAAGGTTTTCGGTCTATACTAATGATTTTCTATACTATACCAACGCGGTTAATGTTGTGTGTGGTCAGTATTTTGGAGCAATGACGAATGGATTTTAGATCTTGAAAATCCTAATGTGAGGTAGATTTACACACTGACACTGTAAACGCAAATGTTGTCACCTATGACGGATTTTAAAACCCCCAAAACAACAATAATGGAGCTGTTACATCGCGACTTCTGAAACGTGACACAGCAATCTGTAATGGGCGGCCGTGACGCTTAACACCAGGTGAACGACTAGCTCGTCATGTCATTCGTTTACATAAAAAAAACCGTGCGCCATTAGAAAAGCGATTCTGACGAAAACTACAGATTCTTTTCTCACTCTCACCATTATATCAAAAGGGTAGTGGAAGTGAGACAGCAATAAGTGTGGCCTTTTCAGAAGTTCTCAATGACCCGTGTATTGCCTACAATCATCATCGATGTATTGTGTTACGTTTCAGGTCAACGCAAGTATGGCGGTCCGCCGCCGGGGTGGGAGGGCGGCACGCCCGGCGCCGGCTGCGAGGTGTTTTGTGGGAAGATACCCAAGGATATGTATGAGGTATGTCTCATGCTCATCATCATCATCATCATCATCAACTACAACATCATTCTCATCATTATCGGAAATTGTTCCCATTGGTTAGGGGTCAGTCAGGGCTTGTTTTAGATATTGCTCAATAGGTAAGTATAGTGCCATTCAAAATCAATGGAGGCTGAAGTCGGCGCGAAACGCTGCGCAGTAGCTAAAATGAGATGTGCGCGGGCAGAGGTAAGCGGTGTGCACAGGGTGCGGGGGGCTTGCAGTGCACTTCACAGCCGCCATTGAGTTTGAATCACGTTCTAGTAGGTACTGTTATGCCCGTCTGCACTAAAGTTTGACATTTCCTTAGTTCACATAAGTGCATACGTGGGATAACCCTGTAAGACGTACCGAATCTAATGCATTTTGTAGGTACGCCCTAGAGAGAAGTGCAAACTTAAGAGCTGTCAAACTTAGTGCAGACGGACATTAGTAGATTTGGAAATGCTCATTTTCGCGGTTTTTTGCCGGATTGTGGAGATTTGAGTTACCTCACAATGTTTACTTATGTTTTTCATTAGGCTAAGTGGGTCTTTATGCATCTCATAGCGATCTGGAGCGGCATGTAGCGATCGGCATCACGTCCTGGGAGTCGAGGCATAGTACCGACGGATGATGATGGTATATAGTAGCTGGTGAAATCGTTGGATGCCAACGGCTAGTAACTGGTTTTGGTATATCCATTGGAAGCTCTATTTTGAACAGCGGATGTTTTCTGCCTTGCTTATAATGTGCTTACTGGTATCGGCAGTCTATACATAAGTATAATAATAATAATAGGTATGTGTGGACATTTCACACAGCGCCATCTAGCCCCAAACTAAGCATAGTTTGTACTATGGGAACCAGATAACTGATGGAATACTTAGATACTTTTTTTTGTTTGTAAATACATACATAGAATACAATATAACACCCAGACACAGAACAAACATAGACGTTCATCAAACAAATGTTTGTCCCAGGTGAGAAACGAACCCACAATCTATAGTTCAGAAGGCTGAGCTACTACCTACCGACTGAGCTATCAGGCCAGTCAAATAAAACTGTAGAGATAAAAATGTCTGTAATTGCAAGATATCCAAAAACAAAAAACCACAGGTTGGCTTACAATTTGCAGCTGATCACGTTAAGCCACTTTTTGAACTTTTTGTCTGTTTGTTTGTCAAGTTATATAAAGATGAAGATAACAGGATAGGTCAGCTTCGTAGAAGCGTCGTCTTTGTCTCTTAGTACATTGTGATGATGTTTAGTCGCTCTAGTCCGTCATTTCAACAGTATAAAACTACACCACATTAACTAATAAATACATCGTCATCATCATCATCATCATCATCATCATCATGATCATTATCATCATCATGATCATCATCATCATCATCATCGTCAACCTGAAAACGTCTACTGCTGAACATAGGCCTTCCCAAAAAAGCGCCGCTTTGAGCGGCCACTCGCTCCTGCATCCATCGGCTCCCCGCGGTTCTGACCGGCCAACGCTGCGTCTTCCGGTTCATGGTCGCTACTCAAGAACCTTTCATCCCCATCGGTTGTCAGTTCTACGAGAGATGTGGCCTGCCCATTGCCATTTCAACTTGCTAGTTCTCAAAGCTATATCGATGACTATAGTCTCTTGCGGATCTCCTCATTTCGGATCTTGTCTCGCAGGGAAACACCGAGCATAGCTCGCTCCATAGCTCGCTGCGCGACTTTTACTAATGAGGCCAACAGTAAGAGACCACATCTCAGTTCCATAAGTCATCATTAGCAACACACACTGGTACATCATAAGCAGGCTTTATTACAGAAAACAAAAAGTGAAATTGGCAAGTTTAGGGTTTGGAGGAAAGCCAGGGCCAGATTTAACAAGGAGGCCAAGACTTAGTCAGGGTTTTATCACCGCCGCATATCATGACGATTTAATGCCATGCACCAACATTCATAAGCTTTCATGGCAAGTTGCCAACCTTGATTAAAGTTTTGAGGTCGCCCTAAAGACCTCTGAAATACAACCTGCATGGGTAGAAATGAGCTGTAGAAATCGACATATCTCATCTCTAGAGAAACCGTTTGACCAGTGTAAACGCAACAAACGGTTATGACGTGATCTGCGTGATCGTTTATTCGACAAACGCTTTCTCGAGAGAAGAGATATTGTGTCGATTTCTACAGCTTATGCTACCCGTGGTGGGCCATAATTCTGTATGAAAACATAGATTCCACACGATACAGAAACCATGTCGTTATCGTGTTTTGTTCAAATCGTGTCACAGCAAGAAATCTTCCATTTTTGTATTCTGTATAATCTTAGACAAGTTATCTATGACAGGTTTTGGATGCCCCGAGTGCGTTCCGAATTAGAACTAAAGGATTTCTCATCCCAAAACCGCAAAACAATTCAAATAAAGGAATGGCTTATATTTATGTTGTGATATATCAGATACCATCTTACACTGACGTACTTTGGGAGAACCATAACTGGTGGACATAAGTCCATCAGTGGATTAACAATATCGTTTAAAAAAATTGGTTTCACGACTTATCACCTTAATTTCATAGAGAAATGCTTGGATAGCATTATCACATATTTTTTCAGTTATTTTCATTTAAAAACCAAAGCAATGAACCGATTTAGATGAAATTATTCTGAAATTTTTCCAAATCAGCTAATAAATGAGGGAGTTTTGAGGTTTTTATCCTTTTTTCGAATTCTGTTGGTAATGATGGACGGTTTACAGGTTGAAAACTTTGTGTTTCCAGGACGAGCTGATCCCCCTGTTCGAACGTTGCGGGACCATCTGGGACCTGCGACTGATGATGGACCCGATGACGGGCGCCAACCGGGGGTACGCGTTCGTTACCTTCACCACCAGAGACGCGACGCAACGTGCCGTGCAAGAGGTTGGTTCATGCCACGTGACGTCACCGCGCGATGCTTGTCTTGTTCCACGACGTGGTTGGTGACGTGATCGTAACAACCGGCTGTTGTTTTGACGAGTCGGAACTTGATGAAAATAATATTAGGTCCTAAGTTATTCATCATTAGTTGCGCCCGCGGTTTCACATCCAAATTTCATCAATATCGGTTCAATAGTTAGAGATTCATGGTGACAAATATTCACACACACAAACTGTCGCATTTATAATATTAGTAGGATGATAGGATAGCATAGTATTAAATATTGGTGCCACAGAAGATTTCATAATCTAGTTCCGAGTAGTACTGCACATATTATGGGCAGCCGTGACGTTGAACATCAGATGAACGACTAGCACGTAAAGAATTTTGTTACCATAAAAATAGTAATCCGGCAGTCTTACTTTAGAGCTATTTCTAATACTACCAGCTTCAGGTCAAATGCAAATTAGTAGTACAGTGAAAAAAAATGTTTACTATTTTTTCTGCATATTACAGCCCAAGTCCTTTAGTCGCTATAATTATGTTGTTTTACACTAAACGTTGTTCTTGCCAATATCATTCGTATTGAAATATAATTCAAATATAGTTTACAAACCCAGAAACTAAACAAAAAACCTGCCTGGCTGTTTAAAAATCTCGGTTATTTAAATAAAAGCCAAATACGATTTACGCACTAGACATATTTAAATCTTACTTTTAAGACAAGTAGAAAATACGAAACGAACGTCGTTGTACAAACCTTTGTTCTCTCCTTTAAAATCCTTGAGTTTGCTAATTTTAGAAATGGCAAATGAATGAATGTTGACGGTCACCGCCGCTTATAGCCATCTGCTACCTAAAGCCGTGGGAAAGGCCAATACACTTTGTAAAACGGGATTTTAAACCTTATTTCGTCATTGAAATAAACCATTTTATAATGTATCCACAATAAAGATATGAAAAAAATTTCGTCCATGACCTAAAACCGCAATAGATACGGAAAATGTAAAACAGCCGGTTGTTGTACATAATCACCTCAGCAATAAATGTCTATCAATAATAACATGTATTTATTCAAACTTATGTTTTTGTCGGTCGATGTTGGCTGTATCGCATCTCCAATGCTTTAATCACTATTTGCTGTTAAACATTGGAGAATCGATCATTGGGTGTTGTTTCAAGAAAGTGGTAATTACATTAAACACGAAATATACAAATAATTACGTATTTTAAAGTCATCTATCTATCTTATTGGACCAGTGACATTGATCTCGAGCCCGAAAAAATTGGGACATGCTATTTTTGTTTTGCGCAAAAATGTGCCGAACGCATTACCACTCGTGGCTATCTGTGTTGGATATCAAATACCAATCTAGATAACTGTATTCAACTAGTTGCTAGCACCATTCGGTTTGAGCGCGAATTGTGACATAAATAGCGTCGTATTAACAGTATGGACGGTTTTGGTATATTGTATCGTACTTATCGGATCGTTTTTTGGCATAATGCATCGCACTAACTTTCAAATCTCGTACGCGTAATACTCTAGTGATCGTACATCGCATAAAATACTTTATCGCGTAAATAATGTGAAATACGTTTACGACGTTTTCAACTGTGTAAACATGATTGTTATTTCGAAATAATAATGTTGCTACACTAAGCAGTTATTGTTAAGGAACCACCAATAATTCAGGATTTATGATTGTTATAGCAGTATTGCCTGCTCAGCAATTTAATGACATAACAATAATATAATATAATTTAAATTTGCAAGTGTATAACACCAATACAATTATTTAAGTTTATTTGAAAATTGTATTATAGTATTGACCTAAACCTAATAATAATTTTCACATACCACAAGTAATGGCTAAATGGAAGAACTACTCACTAAATCCTAACACCTACATCTATCTCCATTTATGTGAAATAAATTTCATTTCATTTCATTTTATTTTCATTTCAGCGTAATCACGCGCGTTATACTTTACAGATTAATCTACCATTTTTTGTAAATCTACCAGTTATGGGCCCAGAAAAAGTTATTACATATTCTACGTACACGTGTTTTATCTAGTAAACATTCATTTTTAAAGTACTTAAAGGTAAAGAATTGATAGATTTGATAGAGATATACACAGAGCATGAAAAAAAAATACGCTTCGCACCTAGATAGAGGCGCCTTGCCCAACACTTTTCATACAATTCAAGCGTGTCAGGTATTACAATGAAACCTCTATGGTTTACCTGCGCAGATGACATATATTGCAATTGTCTTGTCATTAGTGCCATTGCTGTTAGCAAAACGTGCTGCGGGTGGAGTCGATATATTTTTATCGATAAAGTATGAGGTAGGTACCCGGTAAGGTATCTTTTACCTGATCATTAGGTACACTTTAGTAAGTATCTTTTGTGTGTATTTTTGTGTGCAATAAAGTATTATTTTATTTTATTATATTTTAATTCTGAGTCGAAAATGGCCAGCCGATATATATTCTTTAATAAATAAAATTGAATGGATTGGTACAGGTTCGCGGCTGAGATGCAGTACAAACAATCTTACCTATTTTATGGCAAATGACAGTTCATATTTTGGATACGTTTTATTATACCAAGTACATAGGTCGTTTGCGTTAGTTTATAGTCATAATAATTAAGTTTATAAGCGTGGTGATTATGGCTAAACCCCCCCCCCCCCCCCCATAATACGCGTCCAAATTGATGTTTTCTGGGGGAGGCCTATGTTTAGCAGTGGTCGTCTTCCGGTGGATGATAATTATGTGATGTGTATTATTATATGTTTTAACTAGAGTTTGAAATAGAAAAAATATATGGCAAGATTAACAAAATGAAAGAATATAAATTAAAACTGATTCCGAATATATAATTATGAACAATTAATTCAAATAAAATTAAAGAAGTACCTCTACGCGTGAATGTTTGAAATAAAAATATCAATTATGTGCTTATTATGTACAAAATTGTATATACATTATTATTTTTATACCTACTTAAATTATACAACAATTAATAATATAGTATGTACATTGTAACATTAAACAAATCAACTCAAATCAAATTATTATTTTAGGAAAATCTGCCTTTGTTATCCACACAAAGGTAGTGTAAAATAAAATAATTCTTAGATCACAATTATTGCCTCAAAAATAGAACATTTTTGTTTGAATAACTTCGAATGGATACAATGAAGTTAGGTTTTTTCGTAAGATAATGGAGTCTTATGTCCGCGTACTTTTCCATAATTGCTTTGATTAATTTAATTGAATGGTTATTCATGGGTTCTTGGTCAAATTGGTGAGTCTGTAAATTTTCAAATAAACTAACTCCGAGGCAAAAATGCAATGCATGCAACTATATATTGTTTTGTGTGTTTTGATTTTATGTAAGCACTGTTAAGAATATGTTTAATCACAGTCGGTCTCGGTTGTCATAAGAACATCTATGGCAATCGTTACGGGTAGTTAGATACCTCATAGAATCTGAAGCCTGGTCTAACCATCCCTGTTACTGGTTCCTTATGGCAGTAGGTCATGTAATTCTGATAGTTCGCCGCTACAGGTTAGATTGGGAGCCGACCCCAATAACAAATGGGAAAAGGCAAAGAGGATGATGATGAAGATAGAAGTAGAGATAGCTGATTGTTGTACAAACGAAAGGGTTATTTGTATAAATATCTTTCTACGTTTCGCTGACGATTCATAAGTAGTGTTGTGAGTGTCATGTTTCATTTTGATAGAAATCATCTGAAAATACAATTTTATTTTAAGGACACAATAATGATATGCAATATTATTATTTAACAATTATATTGAATATCAGAAGTATCTTAGTGTGTCCTCATCAAATAATAAATGACGATGAGAGAAATTATAGTACCTCGTTGAAAATAGGATGGAGTTTTAATGTTGGAATGGCGTCAAAAAATAAACGTGTATAGTTAGGCATTCTCATAAAACATTCAGCTTTCTAAATGCTGGGAGCAAACCGCATCATGTTTTTGAGGAAACCAATTGCACTTTCCTGTTGCTAATATCCATTTATCTTTTATATTAGGATCTCTAGGAAACCTAAAAAACAAAAGTAGGTATTATTATTTTAATTAGTGAAAATAAATTTAACTACAAAATAAATTAAAAACATTGAAAACGTATTGCAACACATTCCCGGATGCCATAACAGTAACTATCGAAGTATCGATATTTAGTAAGGCTAACCAACACGTTACATCACTATCAGTTCTTCTACCCTATTTGTAGGAATTGCCTCAATGGTGTATTATAGAAACCTAAAAAGTGTGTTTAATTACTCACATGTGGTATGTAACACCAGAGTTTTGTTTATTTACGTTTTTACTCTGATTATTACACCAAATCACAGCGCAATTAGGCATTTTAATAATTATTTTTGAGCATGTTCTTTTGACACGTCAGAACTCAAACTAAATATCAAATTGACAGTTGCTTGATCGCTGATCTGGTGTTCAGCACGAATATTATTATTAATTTCGCCTCTATCTAGGTGCGAAGTGACATATTTTTCAATGCTCTGTGGAGATATAGGTAGAAATCTAAATTTGATTGACGTTTTGACGAACTACATAACTGCCGTTTTTATGAAAAATGCAGTAAGTAGGTAAAACATGTTTTCGAGAAAAACGCGAAAACAAAAGTTGCGAGTAGTCGAGAGTATTGAGTTGCTACATTCTTACTTTCAGAGTTTTTGGGTTCCGGGTGGAATTTTGATACGTGAGAAAGAACAGAATATTAAGTATAGGTTTTTTTGGCGATTCCGATTATTTATCTAACACAATTTTGCCAAAAACGTTAGTTACTGCGTTCTTTACTATGAGGGCAGATTAGCTGTGGCGTGGTTAAAAGACAAAGATGAGTTCAAAGCGTCATATTTAACCATAATCCCATACTGTCTACACACTGTGCCAATAAACACGTTGCCACCAAAGAGGTATATGTACTACGTACTGGAGATGCTATTCGAAGCACAAATAGTTGCCATTTTTTGTATAATTAAACTAAAATCCGCTGCAGCGATTTACGAGATTAAATCGTCTAACCAACGATCCCAACACGTAGCGCTAGTGCAATAGCACATTCGGATCATAATTTTTACTGCTATTCGCTGCTGCACGTGCAGTCGCTTTGAGTACTGAGCATCGTATGAGCGAGAAGATGCCAGCTGGCATATTTACAGTGGTTGACATTGCAAGTTAGAGATGTCCTGTCTGGTGTATACATAGAAGTCTTTGGTTACCACTCTCTTGAACACTAGCAACTGTACAATACGCAGTAGAGATGTTGAACATCACTTGGTGCCGTTTTTATTGTCTGCAATCCCGGGCTGTGTATGGCGACGGTCCGTGGCCTCTGTGGTGCTTCTGTTCGGCTCGGTGGCTACAGGTTACTATTAAAAAATTATGAAAAATATTAAGGATTAAGTGTTTTTTAGCAAGCAATATGATACTAAGAAGTGTGTTTGGTATGGAATGCTGTTTCAGGCGTTTAAATTTTAAATGTATTATTAGACAATTTACTAGGAAAATGACCTTGCATGTAAGAATTACGTTTGACTCGAGGGCTTTTATTTATTTGGTAGGGCCCGATAAGCAGGTGAAAACCCGTTCAAAGAAACATTGACCTTAACATCGTAGACGTAAATGTCAATTCAGTCTGAACTTCAGCGCGGCACTTACGACAAAGACAGAGGGTTTTTAATGAATATCTAAGTTTATATTGTATTTTTCACAACTATGAAGACATCAAGACATCTGAATGTTTGTTAGGAATACACTCATTTTTTTGAAAAATATATTCGCTAGAAACTGAGTAAAATTGGTACTTTCCAATTTGTTGAAGGAGGTTTGCGATGTTTTTCTATGGATCTAAATTTATTTATCTTGTATTTGCGGACGTCACGTTATACTTAAAGATATAAATTACATGATATGTTGAATTCTAAGCTCCACATGCTCTAACTTCGCCAGAAAACCTGCCAAAAAATAACGTAGAAATCGTGAAGAGTTGGACATTTGGACAAGGGTATAAACTATAGGTAACTAAGGGTATACTAGGAAAATTATGAGATATGTTTTTAGAAAGCAAGAATGCTAGTAGAATTTAAAAATCAAGAGTTCTTTTAGCTGTCTATGAGAAAGTGAGCTTTTAGTAGGCAAGAGAATACTAGGATAAGCTATGAAGAACCCTTTAGTAATTCTGATAATACTAGGAGAAATTGTGAGGAAATCTTTTCGTAAGCAAGATAATGATGTAAAAAATCCTAAAGTAAACTTAACTTGAGAGTCCTAAAACTATAGTGGTCCTTGTCATTTCGAATTACATAGTATAACAGGGTCAGGACTTTTTTTATACCTAGTGTCAAAAATGACTGCGCAATCAACCTGTAATAGGCTAGTTGCCTTCTGTTTTTTATTGCATAAATTTATAATATTCCTCAAAAAATATGCAGTCGTAAAAACAAAAATTAAATATCTCAAAAAATGACATAGTTACAAGCATTTTAAAATACAGGAAGAGAAAGAGAGAGCTCATACATGCAGTGACGTCAGTTCTTGCTGGTTCATAATACTTCATTACTAAGCTGTGGTAGCTTTACATACAATCTCTTCGGCATGTGAAGTCACAACGTGCGTTTTCATAGTAACTATGGGGAACCTCCACACGATCTTTGTTTCGCGAGAAAGGGGCAGGCGATGCCCCTTCCAGAAACTTTAAAAGCTTATTACTCCGTGATTTATTTACCCATATTACTTATTTTTCCAAATATTCCATAAATTTTTAACCTATTTCATGAAAATAATATTTACTTGTTAATTTTTAATAGCAGGCAACTATGCTATTCTACTGTTTGCTCAAAACCTCTTGTCTCGACTAATTGCCGCCGAGTCCGAACCTTTCACCACTCTGCCATATCAACATCCAAAAAATATAATTAGAAAAACAATTGGTCTAACTAAATTGTCTCAACTCTAAAGCTAACATCTTATAGTATATTAATTGGTGTATGAAATTGAAACAAAATTTATTCTAATTTGATATCTACTTTGCAGGTGTCTCGCCGAATGTTTAAGTATAATCCCTTGAAAGAATAACAGAATCACAGCACTTAGCTGCCTCACGTTTGGTGGCTTCGCACCGCTTTTTAATGATCCCCCTATATAATTCAAGAGAAAACGATCACGTCGTATAACATGCATTTTAATTTGGGTTGATCGCTATTCATAGTAGAATCAATATACTGAAATAATTTTGTAAATAGCAATACTATATTGTACTTATGTACGCAAATTGCTTGTAGCATTGTGTCGGCGTACAAAAATAAACGTTGCTAGACACATAATATTCAAATGCCTCAGTAAAACACGCATTTTTGCGGTTTCTATTTCCATTAAAAAAAAAACACAATTATAGCTTTTCAATGAAACGGTTTTAATCGAATGTCCTCCAATATCGATACAGAATACCACATTAAATCACGAGCAGTATCTAAAAAAATACTACTAAAGTGCAAGAACCCTACAAAATTTGCAAAAAAAAAAATAATAATGTTAGAGCGTAATGGTTTTCTCTAAGCGGTGGAAGTCGCCAGACCGGCGTTACTTGCAAGATTACTAGTTCTGTTCAGCCAGTATTTTTGCAAGTCCCAATCATTTGCCTGTCGAATATATTCACAGTCATACTGGGATACTTAGATTTAAGCTTGTATCATTTAAAACGCATGACATTAATATCCTGTTGGCCGCCGCCGTCGTTTGCGTCTATGTTCTGAGAAATTTATAAATGAGGGTAGTTTCACAATTATTTGAATAGTGCTTCTATGTATCCACACATGTTTGATCGTGTTTCTGATTGCATGGACACCAGCGGCGGCGGTCGCCGTATATTCACTGAATTGTGTACATGTGCAATTATTATTGTAACACCCATAAACTGATCTAGCCTCGCTTGTCCTGAGACATCATCCCGTTCTTACTGTTGCACCTCGTTCAATTTTAAGTTGCTTTAATTTTTATTTTATTTTTTGTTACCATCACACTCGTAATCGCTTCTTTTTATTTTCACTTCCATCAAACGGTCCACTTACAGGGTTAACTTTGAATTGGCTCGAAACAGTTCTCTAACTGAGAATATAATATATCTCAGGCTCTCCTCTTTGCTCCGTACTCGACTCGCCGGTACTTGGAACACGTGGCTTCTCATCCAGTCAGTTAACTATCATCACGATTGGCTCTAACCGTCACCCGGCGCTCGGCGCTCCGTCTGCTGCGACTCGGCTCGCGGATCGACACGCCTTTTTCAAAATTGTTCCCTTGTTATTTTTCCCACAGCTCGATAATCACGAAATAAAACCGGGGAAGACTCTGAGAATTAAGATTAGCGTACCGAATCTGCGACTTTTCGTCGGCAACATTCCCAAGTCTAAAGGCAAAGAGGAGATACTGGAAGAGTTTGGTAAATTAACAGGTAAAGTGTCACTCGAATGATTAAGGAGTTAATATGTCGGGTTGAGTGCGCGGGCTTGGTGTGGACCGCTGAGGGTGCCCCGCTTGCGTCCCGCTTGTCCCTCCCGCGTCCCCTCTCCAGTCATTGGGCCGGGCGCCGCGACGCCGACGCCCCGGCCAACGGCTATTCTCCCTCGAATTGTTCTTGCAGCTGAATGATTATGAAATTCGAAAGGGGAAAAAGATTGGCGTTACCGTTTCCTTTAACAATCACCGGTTATTCGTGGGGAATATCCCTAAGAATCGAGATCGGGACGATTTGTTTGAGGAGTTTACTAGCCACGCACGTAAGTCCTTGTCGAATTCATAATTTGTGCTACTCGATTGTGTCCGGGCGCGCGACGCGGGCCCGGCCCGGTCGGTAACCGGCCCGGTTGGCAAGTTGGCCCGGTTGGCAACTCGGCCCGCGCCGCGCGCTCGGCCTCTGTAGATTGCAATCGAAGTGTTAACCTGACGATTGGCCTCGCCTCGGGAATGCTCACTGATAATGACTGGAGAATCTTGCTGTTGTTCTCTAGACTAGTATACTTCTTCAGTACCTTATATGTTCTCCTGGAATATCGTTTGATTTGCTTCATATTTTAGTAGCGTTAAAGGAATGATGATTGCGTCGGGCTCGCGGGAAGCTTGTTACGATGTTAGCGCGCTTCGCTCCCCTTCTAGTGCTTTATCCCCTTGGTATGATTGCAGCCGGACTCGTTGAAGTAATAATATATAGTTCGCCCGATGACAAGAAGAAAAATAGAGGATTTTGTTTTTTGGAATACGAGTCTCACAAAGCGGCGTCGTTGGCTAAACGTCGACTCGGCACCGGCAGAATAAAGGTACGGCTCAGGACAGTTTGTTGCGGGGAATGTGACACGTCGCGCAGTAAAGCCCTATCGATTGGCCATTATTCAGTCCTAAATCGAAAAAGATCTCATATCTTTGTTTTTTTATTTTATTTTCGACTTGTCATATTTCTTGCAAGAACGGAGACTCGGTCTGAATGCCACTGTAAAATAAATCGTCGCATAGATTTTCTATTTGTTATTTTTAAATAAAAAGCGGTGGCATTTAGCTTGAGCCTCTACAACTTTTCAGTTTTTAATCTTTTTAGTTTTTTAAAACCTTAATAGTCATGTTTATAAAACAATTTTCTATTCAAGCAGGTATGGGGCTGTGATATAATAGTAGACTGGGCTGATCCTCAAGAAGAACCCGACGAGCAAACTATGAGCAAAGTAAGTTTACTCTCTTGTTGCACAATTTCGCAATCGTCAAGCTGACTCTATAAACTCTATTAACCATGATTCCTTGAACTGAAGACTTTATTTTCACGAAATAGGTCTTACTGAGGTTAAAGGAATTTGTAACGTTATCTGACGAAGCCGTAAGTTTTATGTTGCATGTGTTTCAATTCTCCAACTATCCTGACAAGTTCGCATTTCGGGCGCAATGTACGCGCGCTTTATTCCATCTTACATATTTACACAACTAAGTTATGCAAGAATGCGTTTGCTCTGTGGTGCTGCAGCAGGTGTAATACGTACAGAGTTGCTCGGTTTTGTTTCTCAACATGCTATGTTGAAGCGATCGAGTAGCACTCAGGTGCTTGGAGTCTGTGTGTTATCAAATGACCGATACCTATAGAATTTCTTACTCTATACGAAGTGTGTAACGCGATGTTAAATGTACGTGTCGACTGACAAAAATCGAGCAATACTAAGCACCTTAACAGCAACGATAACGTCAGGAGAGGAGCAATCGACAAAATATATGAAAAAATTACAGCTTTGTGATTGACATTATATTAATATGCTTAGGTACCCTTGCTTGGGTCATGTCGCCTACCCGCAAACCTATACATATTTAATTGAAAGCGTAGACGAGCTGTAAATTGCTGCAATTGTATTACCAGCAACAGGAATGTTCCCAACGACCTCCACCTAAACGGCCCTCACTGGGGGTGGTTAGTACTTATTCTTTATCATTGTGCTAACCACCTCCAGTGGCGGCAGTTGGGAATAACATATTATACTTTTCTCGTTCTGTTGTGTGCAAAAGAAAGAGCAAGATGGATATTTAGGCGACTATACAATTTCAGCAAGACTGCACGTGTGCGAAAGCTATCAAAAATAACAAATGATGTCATGGACATTCAGAAACGACCGAACCGTGTCAAAATGGGCCGAATATTTTCAGGTGAAGGTGCTTTACGTACGAAACCTGACCCAAGACATCACGGAAGAAGCGCTTAAGGAAGAGTTTGAGCGCTATGGCACTGTTGAACGCGTTAAGAAGATTAAAGATTACGCGTTTGTTCACTTCGACGATCGAGACTGTGCAGTGAAGGTAAGTTACTATATGACTCTGGACTCTGTTAGGTACTTCAAGGAGCTGCGATGGCTCTGGTAGATGCTGGCACAATACACTCAAGATGTCAGTGCAGGACTTACCACCCCCATGTAGAATCTCCAAAGTTGTAGTAGATAAAGCTTTTTGTAACCGTCGAAACTCACACCTGCAAAGAGTGTGATGGATGTTGCCTATAAAGGACATATCTTTTAACAGTAAAAGATGTCAAAGTCCACATGTTTTGTATGTTTAGAACCTGACTTAATCGGTCGACTTATCTTTATTGGTTGATTTGCCTTTAACTTTTGCCGGTTCCTTTGACCACATTAGGTCTATTTCCCCAATGGTATTAGTCGGAAAGCGTAATGTTCCGTCCGCCGCTGGCATTCCAGGCGATGCAAGAGTTAGACGGCAAGGACTTGGGCGGCGCGCGACTCGAGGTGTCGCTCGCCAAGCCGCCCTCAGACAAGAAGAAGAAGGAGGAAATACTGCGCGCGCGAGAGAGACGCATGATGCAGATGATGCACGGACGGGGCGGGTAAGTCTTCTCACGCTGAAGCTTTTCTACAGAGATGTTATAAAAGTTTTTACGGATACCCGCAATCCGCTAATGTAAAGTCTCAAAATTACTTTAATGAATTTAGTGTCAATCCATAGAAAAATACATACGGAGTTTGGTTTCCTACGGCCAGGAGACGAGGTTTCTGCTTAGTTTGCCAATTAGGTTACATCAGAGTTGCTCTCGTTATAATAGATAGGAGTGACCTCGGCGACTTTATAGCAGTGTCAGTGATTACTAGGAACCTAGATGTCTGCTTGCTGAATGTTATGAAACGAAAATTTTATATTAAGACCGTATTTATACTACATTAATTTACTGCAATAAGTACAGATATTTGTATTGGATATGGACGTGATCACAGCTCAACACATCGCCCCAGACTAGGGTCATCACTAATATGTGATTGAATTATTAAAAAAGCACTTCGCCATCAGAATGGTTTTCGTCTCCAAATTAAGTAATTTATAACGAAGAAATGTATTTAATTTAATTGCACTGCGCGAAACTATTCGCTCGCTAAATGAATGATCATGAAATTAAAATTGTAGAGCAAGTAAAAACAATAGATCGAAGGGAGATTTTTTGAATTTTCAATGCCGACTAATACTAAAAACATTGTTTAGTATTCGGTTAACAAAGTTTACTTTTTATCAAATTTTATCTGATTATCGATGAACCGCGCCTAAGAGAACCAAGCATAATCCAAGGAATGTTAAGCGTACGACGCTCGTAGGCATCATTGTTATGCAGAAACATTCAGCAGGTTATAGGTCGGATCATTTGTATATTATATTTTATGACTTCGGAAATCAATGGATAGGATAGTAGTGTTCGACATATTAGGTAGGGATATAGGAAAGTAGGCGCGCGTAGAGGCACGTTACGCCAGGCTAGGGCCAGTGGTTCAGCGTAACGTGTGGCTGTTAACTGTCAGATTTGATTGGTGCAGCTGCTCGCCCGTGCACGCGCTCCGCGGCCGCACCCCGCAGCCGCCGCCGCGCCACCCGCAGCCCCGACCCGACTATGGTACGTACGCACATGCACCTACACACGCATACACTACACGCACACGCGCGCGTGCGCACCATCGTACGTACGTACGCTCGCGGCACGCGCAGTCGGTGAAAGGAACAAAAGTAAACTTGGAAATTAAATAATCATTTTTGCGTGAGCGTGTTTAGTTTTGTTTAGTTTTTGCTGACTGTGCTTGTGTGAGGTTTTATCGCATTTGCGAACGCCGTATGTTCGTTGTCGCGATGTTGTGGATGTATACTGGTTGTTTGTGAGATGTTGGACTTTGTTACCTAACTAGGTTTTATCCAATAGTGATTTTAGTATTTTTTGTAGTCGCGGTATTGTTATGCCTGAAGTTGAAGGTCAAGTCTGCCAACTCAGTGGTGGCAAAACGTTTCAATTTTAATTTTAGTGTCATTTTGTTGTTGAAACAAAAATATATTGAAAAGCCACTCTGATTCGATAATAATACCAAACTTGACAGTCTCAGTGAAGTTAAAAATATTTTCAACGTAATCAAGCAACATGACACGTAACATCATCCCACGTCGTGTAGTGCGGTCAAACCTTACAAATGAACACGGTGGTTATCAAAATGTTTAGCATCTTATTGTAAAGTAATAAAGGTGTTGTTTTGCTAACTTTCATCAAATCAAATAAAAGAGTTCTGTATAAAAATCCACTCAAAAGTGACTGTTATGTTGCAAGTGTTACTAAAATGTTGTCCTACCCACCGTATTCAATACATTCACATTTTGACAGCGAACAGGTGGAGGGATTTACAAATATTATGACAGCAAATACATAGTATTATACTCCCGCCATTTCACTCTTACGTCCGGTTTCTCACACACAATGAGATGATTGATGTAAACACGGTGTGGTCTCCACGCGCACACTCGCACATTTCGCTATACTATACCCCCCTACTAACAAAAAGGCCGCTACTATACACTTTCTTTAAAACTACCCTCACTTTTGACAAAATTGTTTATTTTTGTTTTTTGTCTTGTTCGTTTTTACGATGAGTTTCGGATCGACAGTGTATCGTTAAGGCCATACATAAAATCCATTAATGCTACCGTTAGGCTAGTGATTAATTCCAGCTAAGATAGGATAGGAAGGATGCATGACGTCGAAACCACCTGACCATTGAAATTAATAAACGGAAGGGCTCCATCGTCATCAAGTGTATAACAATATTAACACCCGTGCATGCTCCGAACATGAATTGTCATTTATACCGCAGCGTTAGGAGGTCAGATAACATCTGTGTCAGTTTTCTTGGCATTGTTTCATCGCTTTGATCTCGGTGGTGGGAAGTCGGAGTTGGAAGAGCAAAGTTGTAAATTGTCGCGCGATCAGAGCAGCGCAGCTAGTGTGGCGAGTGCATGGGAGAGTGTCGCATGCCAGTAACGGACCCGTACGAGTGGCGTGGAGTCTCGCTTGTCGCGCCACACACGGTAGCTTGTAAGTTAGCGTTAGTCTAGCTTAGCCTCTAAAAGGCCTGTGTTGTGTGTTTATAGATTATGATTACGACTATTACGGGTACGGTGATTACCGAGGTGGCTACAATGAGCCATTTTACCGGTACGATGAGTTCTATTTTGATTACGCGGGCCCGCCGCAACCGTCCGCCGTCCGCCAGCCTCCCAACAGACCGCAACCGGTGGGTCCCCACACACACTCATATTAATCACTTATTTACTAGTCACTAGTCGCTGTACTCTACTCATCATCGTTCTATATCGAACTTTTTGATTTGCCAAATTTGTTGATCATCTTTGTTTTTGTTATTATTATAATACGATTTTGGTTGTAACCCGTCCCCGCGGAGTGAGTCGGTGCGCGCCGGTAGAGGCCCGAGGACTAACATGCCCGTCTCTGACCTGTACTCGTTGTTTTCAGTTGCCATTTCACGTTTGCACCGCTTAACGTCATTCCGCCGCGCTTGTCACCCTCATGTAGCGCTTGCTTGCCCCATGCCCCATACTAACGCTCCGCACGGCCCTGCGCTCCACTAACGTTGTGTAATAATGTTATTGTTGCTACGAGCTATAGCGAGTATGTTGAGAAGACTAACTGACCCGCTTGGTAAATGCCTCACTCAGGACGACGAGCTCGCTCTCGGGCCCAACTCGCTTTACTACGATCTAACCGGAGGCATTCAGGTACCCCACTATCCTTGTTACTATTCCAAATTTTGTTTATCTAACATTGTATCGGTTATTAGACTTAGATTCGTATCTATTTAGACGTTGATGTATTGTAGTCATATTTTTATTTATTAGATGTCGCCTCTGGCATGCAATTTTGGCCATAGTTGTCGATACTGGATGTACCATAGTATCCGCTGTAGGTACCTGACTGTTTCGTTATCTGTTTACATTTTATAACGATCTGCTTACTGGTTCACCGGTGGAAGAATCCATTTTGTGTTTCGTTATAACAAGAGCTTTGCTAACAACTATACGCTTAACAAAGTGGATCTTTTACTGTGAATACAATACTGTCAAGGAGAACGAAATATCTTTGAACGTACATGTAGAATGCGTACCAAATATAAATCAACGTTGGTTTCGATTATGTTGTCAGGTGAATCCTAAAGTAAAACTAATTTGATAGCTCTAAATATGTTCCTGTGTCTCTCATATTGCAAATAACACGGACTGCATTAGTTTTAGAACTGTCACATTAGTTTAGGGTTTAGTACAACAGAATTGACACCAATGCCTAGGTTAGTGAGTTTTAGCATTATAGCATAGCGATTGTTTCTTGATATTTTATAGCATGATATTAGTTTTTGTTTTATTTATTAGATCGATTTCTACTTTTAATTGAAATATTAGCATTACTTGGTATTTGAGGGGTCATTACACGAAAGTCTCTTGAAACATTCGATTTAAAAGGAATGTGCATTTAGTTTTAGTAAATAGTGTATTATATATTATTTAGTAGAGATAAAGAGATGTAGCGTTCCACTTGTTTTACGGTAAGTCGTAATAGCTGAATCAAGCTTTAGTTAGAATTTAATAAGGTGCATTTTAGACAATTGACTTCGTGTAGTGACGCCTAGAAATAAAACTGGAAGCTTTGTGAAACAAAAGGTTTTCGGTTTAGAAAGTCTTAATTGTAAAAAGCTTGCATGTTAAACTTTGCCCTGTAGATGGCGCGTTTCGGGGGCCAGGACTAAGGGTATTGGAGCAGGCTACCAGATTTATCCATAATAAAAGGCTATTTTAAGATATTTTTTTGATTTACTACCGCAAATTTGAAATTCTAAAGGTGTTATGGTAGAAACCTTGTAACAATATTTTTGTAATGATTAACCAAGCAACGGTAAGTAAATTTTCTTGCGTTTTTGGTGAGGTTGGATTATTAAATTACTGTTTGGCTGCGGGTATATTGGTTTCTGTCGCACAGATTTTATCTTTCTTAACAATTTCCAACCTAAAATTCAGAAATATGTCCAATACTCCTGGTGCTGGCCTACTTGCGTCTTCAAGGGATCCTTTGATATATTATATGACGGAGATCTCAGTATATTAACTCTCGTTGTACTTAAGATGTGAAGTAAGATTTCTGGCTTGGTTCCGATAGAATATCACTGCCAAAGATGTTCTGTTTTAAGGCAATCCACGGTTGCTTTTACAGTTTTTGGTTGTGGTCTCAGGAAAATGATTGCAGGATATAATTATATAGTACATGCATATTGCTACACAGAAAGTGGCACAACAAAATTTGGTCTGACGCTGCAAAAGTGTTTGTTGCATAGTAACTATGCAGAACGGACTGTTCTGCCTGGCGATGCACTGCAATCACCAGCGATGCCATCAGTCAAAAGTAAATGTTATAAAATTTTGAGACATTTGTTATATTCAAATCGCCACAATACGCAGAAAATACTAGCGGATCCAATTTGGAAATTGGTAGCAATTTTGTCTAAGCTCTAACAAAACGTACCAACGGTAATGTGTGATAAAATCATCCTGAGCTAGATTTTTACTGTATATTTTAGTGAAGCACAAGCTCGCGTGTTCTAAAACAATATTGATCTTAATTCTGCACTATTATATTTTTTCATACTCTGATAAACGTAGGTACAATCGGGGCTAATTTATAAAAAAAGTAAAGCATCAAATTTTTCGTTCCAAATGTTTGATTACCTTACCTTTCTTACCTTTTTTTTAGTACGGTACACGATGTTGGTTGCTTTGTATAAACAGAACTGCGTCCACTTCACGTCTTCTTCACATCTTACTGTGGTATGATGCACGGCAAACAAGTAGAGCCCTCGCGAAAGACACGTGACTTCGCAGGTCGTCACGTGACGTCATCCAGGGCTGAATTTTGCTGCTATAGGAGTTTGCTCATACACTAGCAACTTTGGCTCAGGTACCGCTTTCGGCACCGGTATAGGTTACCAGCGTAACACAATCAGACACCGACCCCGCCGGCGAGGTCGACGTACCCCCCGTAGGTTAGCTAGAACGGCCGCGACTTTCCATAGGGTCCACTCTTCCAGTGGACGTAGCCTTCTCGATCCTCTTATCCCGGCAACGGCCCAAGCCGAGGCTCGCACCCCAGGGGTGCCCTTGTGCTAGTTGTCTCCCACTTTTAACGGTTGGGCGCCTTAAGCGCCTGCCCTCCTGCCCGGTGACGCTGTAAAGGTCGGTAGAGACCAACAGCATTAGCCCGTAAAAAAAAAAAAAAAAAAAAAAAAAAAAAACACTAGCAACTTTTTGCTCCAACTATCTAGTCGGAGATGTGTGTCTTTCTTTCTCTTTTCACATTATATTTATTAGAGAGCGAGAAGGGCATACATATAGCTTGCTATAGTTCGACCAAAACGAGTTGGATTGTTTTGAATGAACAGTAACAGTCGTCAATTTTAATAAATGTTATTAAAAGCTCATAATCGATATACATTAAAAATTATTCATTTAAAACATTCAATTTCGAATTTGGTCTACCTAAGGAGTGGATCTAAAAGTCTGTAAAATCCGCCGTGCATAGATCGAGGCAGGCAATCGCAGCACGAGTAGCATGAGCTGTAGAACCGGACATATCTCTTCTCGCGAGAAAGCGTTAGACCAGTGACGCTGCTCACGTCACGATGCGCTGTCATTAGTCTTCCGCTTCCTCGAGGGAAGAGCGCAGCCTGCAGCGAGGCCGCGCTGCGCCGTGCGGTAGTATAAGGTCCCGGTGTGCAGGCTGGGTCATGTGGGACGGGCGGGCGATGGGCGCGGCGCGCGGCGGCGGGCGCGGCTGGGGCCCGTGGTGGTGCGCGACGCGCCGCGCGTGGCCGCCGCACGCCCAGCGCCATGCGTGGCAGCCAGCGCGCCAAGCCAAGTTTACCAGGTCAGTGCACTCCAGCCAGACGTACAACGTGCGCACTCACTAAATGTCGCTTGCCTAAAATGTTCCTTTACCAACTTGCCATTTACCCAAAACGTCCGCTTCCCAAAATGTTGACAACGCCCCTAGTTTGCAGATGTCCATAAGCTGAGATTATATCTTTCTATCAGGCGGGCCGTATGCTTAAGATAGTCATAACATAAAAAAATGGCTAAAATATCCTGGAAATTGGTCGACACAAGCGTGACTTTGCGGAAATTTATTTTAAATACAAAAAACTGTACTTTTACCAAAGTGTCGCTTTCTCTAGAATGTCATTCATTGGGTTTCTTTTTATTTATCTTGGCGTACTTACGAATTTTTTCAAAGTTTGTCTGGAAGATTTATTAAGATGCCTGCTAAACTGTTCCGCTACTTTTATGTGCGTTTAACGCAGAAACCGAACCGTTGGGGTATCTGCTTGTAAAAAAACCAGCGGTCAGTTTACTTTACCCATTTGATAGAGACGTAATTTCACTACAATTTCTAGGATTCAAGTTTTTACTGTATTTAAAGTTCAAAGCAAAAGTTAAATTAAGCTAATGTCAAACTTATTCTTCCCTTTTACAAATTCTATAATGCAACACAACCGCAAAGTTAATGCGCTAAATGTTTTTCTTGGTATTTTTTCTCTAATAAATTTTACCACAAAATTCAAAATTAATCCATAGAAAATTTGGACTGTCTCGGCCGACTTCTCGTATTTTCAACATTGTTGCTGTAACATTTTATTTCATTACAGCATGTTTGATGGTTTGCGTGTAATCTGGATGTACATATTATCGGTAACTACCTGTCCTTGTTCTTCCTGTATCCTTTGCCTCCCTGCATCCCTATCCTGCACGAGCTGCCACAAACTTTTTTGAATATTCGCAATACAAAGCTCGATCGAATCATAGCTAGTCCAAATTTTCTATTTGAAGTTTGTGGTAGACTCGTCAAGACGAAATCGGCTGGCTTTCTTTGTTTTTTGTTTGTAAGTTGAGTGAGCCGATTTGGTCCATATTTAGTGTTCTAGTTTATTCAATAATTAGTCCTGTATCTTGAATGCTTCTGAAATAGCTCAAGTCGATTGGTGTAGTGAATAAAAAACATGGTATACTTTTGAAAAAAAAAAAAAAAACAGTTTTTAGTAGTTGGGGCATAACTACTAAAAACTGTTTTTTTTTTTTTAACGAACTACCGATTTACCCCGAACCCCCACCTACCGCCTGCATTACTGCTAAACATATGTATTATTGTAACTTTAGATTTATTTAATGTAGCTGTTTACTGTTCCTAATAAATAAAATAAAACTATCGGAGAATAATTACGCAAGAATAAAGTTTGTAAAACTGACAAACAATTCACAATAACAGCTGTTCACAAAAACAAAAATGGGGTGGTTCCAGGTAAACGTAAATTGGACGGGGGTCACCAGAACCTCGGGGGGGACAGCAAGCGCCGGATGGGCGCGAGCTAGCCCCCCCGGCCCCCGCGCCGCGAGCGGAGCCCCGAGCCCCTGTCCTGGCGACTACAAGCACGCAGGGGAGCCCTCGGGCCTCGATGAGCGCTCGACTCACGGTTACGTTTACGTCACGCCCTCTCCACACCCACGCCGAGAGGATCGATACTTTTCTATGTATGTGTTTTTTATTTGATTTTCAAGTTTTCGATTTTGTAACGCATATCGATTCGGTAAAAATGTTAAAGTAGGACGTTATGAGATGTTTCGATTGTAAGTTTCCCGTTATGCTTATGTTTTCTCTGTATTAGCCGTATATATTTAATATATACTCTTTATTGGAGGGTGGCGCGCGGTCGTGGTTGCCTGTTTGCGGCCGCGCGGCGCGCCGGGTCGCTGACCCGTCGACTGTCTGTTTTTTTTAATACATGTTATTCGATATATTTTATTCCTGCGAACGCATTTTGCGATGTGATGTGTATTTTAGCAGTAATTATTATTATTATAAGGAGTTTGACTGTTGTTTTTTGACATACTTACAAGTTAGGATATTGAGAATGAACTAGCACTAGATAGAATGAATTGAACTCTCGACGACTCTAGATTACGGCTAAAATAGAACCACCTTGTACTCTACTCGACAACATTTCCGATTGTGTTCCTGCTTTAGTTTTTTTTGCTTTATTATTATTACATATTTCCCTTAAAATACATTAGTGTGAGGAAGTAGTATTGTAAAGTCCAGGATTTTGTAATGTTCTGTAATGTTTATTATCGCTGTACTAAACGTTGTTTTTGTATCCGACCACATAGCATGCCCATACTGACTTAGCTCTGACTTGTATCAATCTTGTATCACTTTAATGTGGAATAAATTTGCAAAACTGTGTTTGCCTTATTAAATATTTGTTTCCTTTAAACCCTTTTGTTTCTTTGCACCCTAACAACATCATTATCACTCCTTCACTATTTCATAAAATGCAGGTAGTCACAAAAACAAAACATGATATATGGTTGAACATAATAATCAACAAAGATTTTTAGGTAGGCCATTGATGTTATTGACGGGTAATTAGTTGAGCAGCGGGGAACAAGTGAACTGTAACAACTGGGTGGTTTTCTCAGTAATTTTAGATTCTTCAAAATCGATTCGTCCCTCAGTCCATTTCATTTAATAATTGAACTACTGGGGACGGACGTTTAAAAGCCCTCCATTCCCAGTAGAGAGTAGTTATTAGTATTTAGTAAATTATTAGTTCCATGAGGTCCAGTTTACAGGTCGAACGGATACTTTAATTTTCGCTACATTCGCTAATTCGTCACTTTTTTGGATTCGACGCATTCTTTATAGGTAGATACCTTTGGGGCCTTTGACAGCTTATCTAATATTATATCGCCCATTGCGTCCGCTGTTCCACCTGCTTAGTTCACCTGGGTGGATTTAAGGGGTTCGATTACTTACTACTATAAAAAAATATCGCCCGAATTGAATCCCCCAGTGGATCCAAGCCAGGGGAGCCAAGTGGACGGAGCGGATTAGTTCAACATTAGATCAGGGATAAACTTTCTTCATATTTTGTTAGAGAGCTCAGAATGTCAGGAAGTATCTGCACTACCCAGTAAGGTGTAGTATCATACTTCAATGGCACTACCACTACCAATATATTAGGTTGGGGAAAAAGTCTTTTCGCATTATAGTAAGTATGAACTTGTAATAAAATCTCTTTGGCTATAGTATTTGCATCTGGCTGGTTTTGGTATCATTAAAAGTTTAAATTTTAAAGAAGATAATTCCATATTCAAATTAGGAAAATGTGTGATTTTTATTTGTTTTTCGTACTGTGAAGATGAGTGAATCTAATGAAGAAACTCGATACATTTTAAAATTTTACTACAAAAAAGGTAAAAATGCAACGCAAGCCGCGAAAAAAATTTGCGATGTTTATGGACCTAGTGTAGTGTCTGTGAGAGTAGCACAAATTTGGTTTAAGCGTTTTTAATCCGGAAATTTTGATGTCAACAATGCACCTCGCTCTGGTCGCCCTATTACGGATAAAATGGATGCCATTTTTGAAAAAGTGGAGCAAGATCGGCATATCAGTAGTTACGACGTAGCTGAAGAACTGGGAATTGACCACAAATCAGTTTTGGCGCATTTGAAAAAAACTGGGTACTTTAAAAAAAACCTCAATATTTGGGTACCTCACGAGCTCACTGAAAGAAACCTAATGAATCGTGTACTCATTTGTGATTCTTTATTACGACGTAATGAAACCGAACCATTTTTGAAGAAGCTGATAACTGGTGATGAAAAGTGGATCACGTAGGTACGACAAGAACGTGCGAAAAAGGTCGTGGTCAAAGGCCGGTCAGGCTTCACAGACTGTGGCGAAACCCGGGTTAACTCGCAACAAGGTGATGCTGTGTGTGTGGTGGAATTGGAAGGGCATTATTCATTATGAGCTGTTACCACCAGGCAGGATCATCGATTCTCTACTGCGAACAACTGATGAGATTAAAGCAAGAAGTTGAGAGAAAGCGACCGGAATTAATCAACAGAAGGGGTGTGGTTTTTCATCATGATAACGCTAGACCTCACACATCTTTAGCCACTCAGTGAAAATTAAGAGAGTTTGGCTGGGAGGTGATAATGCATATGGTGCCGTATAGTCCTGACCTTGCACCTTCAGATTTCCACCTGTTTCGGTCTCTTCAGAATTCTTTAGGCAGTGTCAGGTTAACATCACGAGAGGACTGCCAAAACTACTTGTCGCGGTTTTTTGACCAGAAGCCCCAAAATTTCTATAGCAATGGGATCATGTCCCTACCCTACCTACAAGATGGCAAAAAGTTATCGAACAAAATGGTACCTACATACTTTAGTTAAATGTAAATAAACTATATTAAAAAATGTTTTGAATTTTCTTAAAAAATGCGAAGAAACTTTTTCCCCAACCTAATATCTTGGTATAGGAATAGGTGTACCAGGCGAAGTGTAGGGAGATGACAATATCAGTGGGGTTAGAAAAAACTTATAGGTGCCTATAAGTTTTCTCCCCTCAACCTCGTAAACTCAGTCAAACTACGGTACCTATGTACCGTAGTTCGACTGAGGTAGACTGGGGTACCACAGTTAGGAAAAAGTAACCGTGGTAGGTACCTCTGGTGGTAGACACGGGTACCATGATTACTACACGGGTACCATGATTACTACACGGCATTCTACGTAAAAAAACCGGATCGTAAATGCTTGAACCTACGTTGCTCGCTTCAGCGTCGTACTTGCTATTCTCACGTAGATACACTGATGGTCCGTAACAGAATACACATATTATTTGTGTTTTTTGAATTACACATAATAATGTAAGTAGAATAAACATCCAAAGAAATTCGATTTCAAATTCATACGTACAAAATACATAGACACTTCCCACGATAGACCAAAAAGCATTTCGGGAACGGACGGTATATTATATTTTCGTTGTGTACCTAATTATAGCACAGCTGTAAGTTTTAGCTGATCCTACCACTCGTCCGTGGCATCAACCTTGTCACATTGGAGGCGTACCTTTACAAAGCGGCAGGAACACCTACATATAAAGGAGATACCAAATGAAACATTGCAGTAGTTTAAAGTCGTGTATTCAAGTATAGTGTCAGTGCGTGTGTGGCGCGGGTAGGTTCGTCACACGGTGTCCCTCGCGGCGAGGCGGGCGGCGGGCGCGCGCGGCGGCGGGCGCGGCGGGGGCGGAGGCCTGCGCGGTCGGCGCCGCCGCCGCCGCCGCCACCACGCCGCCAGCGCCACCGCGCCGGCCGCGCCCGCGCCGCCCGCCCACCACCACACCGTGGGACTCATGCCCTCGCTCACTGCCTCGCCGCCGCCTATGGACACAACCTGCTGCCTAGTTGCCTACACGCCTCACACGGATCGCTCCTGATTACTGCACACATCAATCTTGCCTCCAACACAAAACATCTCAAAAATACATTGATTTTATCTTTCTAGTGAATTCACTCGAAACTATGATTCTAGGGACTAGGTATACCGCCGCAGCCTCTATACAATAGGTATCTAAGATAACTTGCGTCTTAAGTGTATTCCGCATATAGGTTTACAATTTAGATAGTTTAGTACCTATACATACTTTAAATTACAATAAATAGAAATACCTTAGCTTGTGAACAACGCAGTGTTGGAGCCAAGATATTTTGGAGTTTATGAGTCGATCCTTAAAATTAAATATAGGGTACTACGTCTTATCCTTTGGCTTTACAATATTCAAATAGTATGCATGGTTTAGTAAGATACCGGCCTATTATATTCTTTGTAGTCGCTCTTACTAATATGATAACAAGACAGCCTCACTCTGCTTATAAAAAGATTGACAATTTTATTTATTTCAGTATCAGATTTGTTAGATTCAACATGGAGTTGTAAGTAGGTACCTTGGTAGGGTATGCAAGAGTCAGGAACACCCTCTCGGTAGTTCTAGTGAGGCTTCTTATTATTGGTTACTAATTCGGACACTAATCAGATAATCACGACATTGCTGTAATTAATTAACTAAGTTGAATATTGTAAAGTAAAGCTAATTTTATATTCATTTTAAAGTTCGTGTTTTAGATGATATTTTTATCGCATGCAACATTTAAGATTTAACTTGTAGTGAAGGAAGAAGAAGCAGATATTATTGTGTTATGTGATGCGCGGAAATCAAGGAGCAAAACGTTTATATCCAGAAAAGTGGGATATACAAAAATATAGAGCCATTTATTCCACTCTGTCCCACTAATTTGTCCCGTTAATAGTGGGACAAAATGGAATTACGTAGAGATACATAAAACCCAAATTGGACTCTACATTTCGGTCACAGTTTCTAGAATATTAAACGTAAAGTGTCGAGGTACTCATGCATGGTGAGGTATCAGCAAAGCACCCAAATTTATGTGACTTATGCCCGCCTGCAGTAAAGTTTGACAGCTCTTAAGTTCGTACTTATCTCTCTAGCCCCCTTAGTTTCTCGTACCTACGTTTGTCAAACTCGCGGTGCTCATGTCAAGTCAACACACCGAATTATACTGTACGCTCTTTGGTTGAAGACAGCCCATGATCCACAGGCAACTAATGAGCGTTCAGTATTTGGTCTGCCAAGTTGACACGAACTTAACAAACGTACGAGAATCCGGGGAAAAGTTTTCCTTAGCTACTTACATTGCATTTTAATTCATTTTAGTGCAGACGGGCATAAT
This sequence comes from Ennomos quercinarius, assembly GCA_910589525.2. Lineage (NCBI taxonomy): Eukaryota > Metazoa > Arthropoda > Insecta > Lepidoptera > Geometridae > Ennomos > Ennomos quercinarius. Next base: position 3,111,422 of record OU342496.1, read on the forward strand.
GGTGATCTATTAAATATTTGCATCTGTCACTACGTTCCTGTTTCTGACCTTCCCTAATGTTTATGCCTTACAAAAGCTTATTATTTCAGTAGGCATTGTTTTACTTGTTATCTTTCCCTAGCGATATAGGTAGCTCTAGCTATATTATAGCAGAAGTGCGTGTGTGAAGCGATCACAATAGCTTTGGGGATGGTAGCGGGGTGCGACAAGGCGTGGGGCGGTCGGGTAGGAAGCTCACCCATCAGCTAAAAAAGCCCAAATTTATTTCACAACGATTTAAACCTGTTTCCAAACAATGATGTGGTTTTCTTGTGTGATTGATATGTGATTTTTTTCTTATTGTTGTATAGTCCAGTCCACTCCACTCCGAAATTCAAGGTTTTAACAGTATTTCAATTTTATTATTCTAGGTTATAGGTAAATATTGTCCTTGGCCCAGGTAAATATTGTCTGAGATAACGACATTTGCGAGAGAGTTTACTCTTTAGGTAGTTACACTTTATATTATAATATGTTATAATATTAGTGTGATTTTCCATTATGATACGTAAATATATGGTACATTTATATGTACTTACCTACCTGCCATAATTTTATTTATGTAGGTACCTATATCGGCTTATGTATCGGCTCGTAACGTTTAGAGTTAATTTTTATTTATTAAGAAGCAATAGATTTAAGTAATATGTGACAGGATCTTATTTTATTGTCCGATAATAATTTTATCAAATCAGGTAAATAATACTTAGGTACAGTTTCTCGCAAATTTCATCAATATATTAATTTGGGCTAACTACAAAAGCAAGCGTGTTCTTTTTTCAATGACACACCGTTGCAATTATTTCGCCTACAGCTTGCCCAGGTGCTACGCCGATGCTACGACAATGCTACGCGCATAAAATTCAGAATAACAGGGTTGTTCCTGTTGTCCCCCACATTTTCGCCCCATGGGGGACAACAGGAATTTTTATTATCATCGATTTTTATTCCTGTTGTCCCCCACTAATATAAGTCATATTAAAAATTATAATATGGTAAAAAACAATAGATATAGTTACATTACTATTATTTTATAGTAAAATCACACTTCACAGTCTTATATAAAGTGTATTTAAACACCTAGATAGATAGATAGAGATGTATGGTTGACACAATTATTGATATCGGCCGTCATAGGCAATCTACACCTCAGGGGTGGTTAAGGACAAAATTTACCTTGTAAAAAACGCATCCAGATAAATGGATCAAGGATGGATGGGTTTAACATTTATAGTTCTATCTAAAATTATTCTTTTCGTGAACGCTTGTAACATTGGAATAAAAAAAATAGCTGTTTTCATTTTTAAATATCTGTTGGCCCCTTTCATTGTACCTATGGTCCTTTTGAAGTGGATTAGCTCTGAAGTCAACAGATAATTTTAAGTAAAGTGTGACGGCTGGGTGAGCTACCTCAGCTAGGTGAGATGAGAGGGTACGTGTGTGTAACTCACGTGTGCATGGCCCGGTCAGTGCGGGGCGGCGAGCACAAGCGCGAGCGCAAGTGCAAGGAGCAAGGCGGCCGCGCCCCGCCGAGGCGCCGCGCCGCCTGCCATCACCGCCGCGTCAGTAAACCCGCGTCGACAGCTGGGAGGCTTGTACGCTATGCTTTACGCCTAGCCACAGCCCTACCGCTAACACCACGGTTACATTACAAACGCCCGAGCAAATCTATACGCTTTTAGCGGAAGCGTTTTGCAACAAAACAAACAGTTCCCCAAAAAAACCGTTGCAAATCTGCGAAATCTTACGCCTTTAATGGTTTGTTTTAGCCGAACAACGATAACGCATGGAAGCACATTCGATTGCAGTTGCGTCTGACTCGTGACCATGGTGTAAATGTAAAGCTTTACTTTGATATGTAGGGGGCGAGAGTGAATGCCGGCCAAGCTCGCAGCTGATGGTGTCAACGTGACATCCAGCTTTAGACCCGGTGATTCCACTTTGATGTCACTAGCCCCGGGTCACGCACGACTATCACTTGATCGCGCACCCATAGAAACCCAGACGATCCCTAAGGTAGCTACGCAATATGGTATGGAAGATGCCGGCAGCGTATATACCTACAATCATCTTCGTGTATATAACTAAGGACCGTCTCAAGTTCTGCGGTAGGTCTGTAGCTAGAATACTGTTGCAATATAAAATTGCTTGGGTTTTGTCAAAACCTTTACTTGCTTACAGTCAAAATCGAAGTTGTGACTGAGGGAGGCCGGAAATTAGACAGCTAGTCTGTCACGTCTTCTAATAAGTCTCATCTCATCAAGTGATACGTTACAAGAGCTCAAGGTCAAGCCAGGCAAAAGAATATTTATTAGGTATGTCCCTATAAAATTGAGGGTTAGTCAAAAAAAAATCAATCGATGTTAATGTTTTAGAAAATACCTATAGGTACTAGGCCTTACAGATGCTCCCCATTTGAAGATGAGGTATATATAGAAGGTGAGTCTATGCAACATATTTATCTAATCTCTTTTTAGCCAAATATTTGTCCAGTAATTAGCTGAACCTGGTAGTAGTAGTTGATTACAATTTTAGCCCTCGGCAAGGTATGATAAGTAGGTACATAAGTAAACTGCTTGATAGGCAATATTTGTGTGAATAGATAACAGAGAAGACATACGTTACGCCGATAATATTAATACGAAGAAATAGCCCGAATATGCTAACGAGATGTTATTAGGGATTATTTTTAAGTCTTGAAAAACGTAGCTTGGACCCAACTAAACCCTTAAAATTATTATAGACAAGACCCACTAGAAGACATCTGCGCACCACATAGATCACGTAAAAGCATGTTTACTTATAAACAAGCGCTCAAAGCGCAAGCTTCCCAGCTGTATTTTTATTGCGCCTCAATTTATTTATTTAAAGCTAAACAGAATTAATCCGGTGCGTTTATCGATCGACTTCAATCATAAAAAAACATCTTAGAACGTGAACAGGACGATAGTTTTGATCAACCCGCTGTCTCGTCGTTGAACAGATACCAAATTATTGTTAAGTAATGTCAGATGCATCGGGATATAAGTGTGAGATCATTATAACATTTGTAAGCGCCAACAATTGCGCGTTCACATTTTCATCAAACTTTAATTATTTGATAGATCAACGCACCAAATCAATAAGTTTAGCCGATGTCTTGCTGGTAAAACTACAGCATCTCTGAGTTTTGCTAGCTTTGTTTAGAATGTTGTGTAAATATAATATTTTGTCATGTAGAAACCTAAATTACTGTCCCTAAATGTATGCAATATCAAATCAGTGATGCTGTCGTCAAATGCAGACATTATTAGCACTTTCTGATAACATTATTTTTTTAGATATTTTAAAATCGTTACGTAAACTAAATACATATTATGTTATCAGAGAGTTTTGCATTTTAGATTTTTTAAATAGAGTTAGATACCCCGGGCCCCATAGTGCGATGACTCAATGCAAGCTTTGTCCCATTGGATTACAAATAGCAAGAATACAGTTATACTTTGAAGTACAAATCAAAACTGAACTTTATAACTTAAGTACAAAAAAATATTGACTTAGGACTTGAATATCACAACTCTCCTGAGTCATCACAATATAAGAAAAACAAATAAACATCAATAAAATGGCTCTTATTAAACGCTAGTTTAAAAATGAATGAAACAATGATTTTAAACGACAAAATTTAGAGTTTAAAAAATACTAAAGGGGTCGTTGTAAGTAAATAAAAAATATTTTTTCTTGCAACATATTCAATATATTCTGCTAATTTCAACAATGATTATATAATTTGTTTAAAACTCGTTCTAAACACCTATAAATCCTACGTATAACATCCTCCGAGACAAAGATTGCATTGAACCATCATAGTACTGAGAAAATATTAAATACAGTGAACATAATTATCAATATTAGTTTAGAGTTGTTAGTTAATAATTCTACAGTGTTTATAGTTATTTTATACAACGATATAGAAGATAAAAGCAGGAGTAAGCAGCAGCAATAGATAGAAGCACGAACGGCTGCGATAGATCATGTCGCCGACAACGGACATGGGATCAAAAAACTTGGAACAGGTAAAATTTTTAAGTTTCGTATGCCCTTAAAAACTTACTAAAGCCGTCTGCATATTGTAGAATTACAGTTTGCGTCGTTCGATCAGGTATACCCTGATCGAAGTTTGCGCCTAAATTATTCTCGGGCGCCTATAGTAGGTATAGCTAGGCACTCGAACATCGAGTCATAGGGTATAGTACTGATATTAGTATCTACATATACGTGTGGCTTCGTAGCGTGGAAACTTTACCAGCTCCAATATTTGAAACCCGTTCACCGTTGATGACCACTCGTAAGCGAATATACACGCATTTTATATTAAACATTACTGCTTACTCCCTAAAATACTTTCAACAAGCTACGATATTATATTCGACAATTTATATAAACTTTATTCCCCTAGAATGCAACGACAAAATGCAAGTGTGGATACAATCATATTGTGAAATGCAAGTGCTGTGCCAATTGGTATAATACAGTGAAACCGTTAATAATTTGGAAAATATCGCTTAGTATAATATCCTAATAATTAATAATAATATAGAAGTTTTACTAAGAAGATATAGCTCGGTCCCCTAAAACACCTACGAAAATGTGTATTGATATGTAAATAGAATAAATATACAAATAGGATCTGTGACAATACATAGGGAATTCAAGTTAATTTAACACCTATTTTAATTAGTATCAGTAAGATTCTAATATGTAACAACTGTAATATAATAGGTATTATCTATTATGTAGATATATATTTACCATGATTTTCGCTCCATAGTCGATATAACTTATACAAGTTTTTTATTAGTTTAGCAAAGTCAGATGCAGTCGTCATTTGCTATTTGAAAATTAAAACAGGTGCCCAAAGTGTCGTTACGAAGTTAGTTCAACCTTTACGAAAAATAACTAATTGTAACAACTACCTGCTTCTTGTATGTAGCATATGAAAATACCACAGATTAGAGAAAAAAACTATTGACTATCTGTGGAAAATACAAGAGAACTAAACATTATTGGAAAAATTCTTTGCACCTAACGTAAGCGGTTATATTCTCTTTGCACTTAACCTTGAACTAATCCAGGCCCTCCCCAGCAAAGAGTATATAATTTACTACGTAAGACCATGCCAGGCCCAAAAACCACAGGTCTGTGCTAAAAACGCTAAAAAACAAAAGAACCTAAAAAAAAACAAAAGAAATATTAAAAAATATTCCTACCATGTTTGCATATTTTTTGACCTGGTATTCTCAAGACAAAGATAACCGCCTCGGTCGTACATATCTCTTTCGAACTGCGCTTCTCCCTTGACATGATACAGTCTAATATCGACTTTTCCGCTTCAAAGTTAAAGTTTAGTTTTGTATAGTTTTTGATTCTGCGTACGCATAACTACTATAGAACTACTTCGGTTCTGAACTACTTTGTTAGAGAAAAAAAAACCCTGGCATAATGTCACTCTACCAAGAAAGTTCCATACAGTATCCACTACCTGGTCTGTGGTTCCATAGTATAAAATACTGAAACTACCACTGCACTTTTTGGGGTAGGCTATACCTCATTGCGTAACCTCAGGTTAGGGTGGGGTTTTTGGCCCATAGTTAAGGTAACCAATAGTTAAAAATGCTAACAAATTCTAACCAATGGTCAATTTGTTAGGATTTATAACCATTGGTTACCATAACTACGGACCAAAAAACCCACCCTAGTCAGTTTTGTTTTGTGGTTATAGGTACGAATTTTGCAAAACTTTAGAATCAGTTTGAGTTCATAGCCATTATACAAATGAGGACTGCACCTACGTTTAGATCAGCTAGCGATGTGCGCCGGTGCATGTGTCGGTGTGCATACTAACAGTGTTGCGGGCGCGCGAGGGGCGCATGCGCGCAGTGGCGCAGGCCGGAGCACGCGGCGGCGGGCGGCAGGCAGGCGCCCGCGCACGCGGCGGCGGCCGGCACGCACGCGCCGCCCTCCGCCACCGTCACCTCCGTCCACACGGCGCGCCACCCCGCCGCACCCACTGACTTATCCGCTATTATAAATCTGGAATCGAACACAACAGCGGCTACACTCCAAGGCCCGTTTCACGTGCAGCATACGGTCACCGGGCCGTGTAAAGTAAAATGTATGAGCTACTATGACAGCATTGACAGCTGTCACATGGGCCGGCTCATACATTTTTACGGGGCATGGGACCGTCCCGTAACCGTATGCATGTGAGTGAAACGAGCATAATATATCGCAGCACGGACAAAAATAAATTATTAAACCTGGTCCCACACAAAGCAATGTGCAAAGACGCACACATGCTGTCGGAGTTGGCTATTCTATATTGAGCCGGATTGCTTGCACCTGGGGGCGTACCGTGAACTCTTAGCGCCATTCAAAACAGAGCCTATATTGGGTCGCTTTGTTTTTTTGTATGGGGATTTTGACAAGCGAAAGTTTTGAATCGCGCTAAGAGCTCACGGTACGCCCCCTGTAGTGGAAAAGATAACTTTTTTTTTCTCAAACTCACATTATTGTAATAGGCTTGTACTGGGTGGCGCAAAAGTAAAGACCCTATTTGGTTCAGCTATAACATTTTTTCTAAATTAGAAAACTAGATTTAGGTTTTTTTAAATGTATATTTGTGCCATTAAATTTCGTACCATTAGGATTTAAAGATGATGTCTTTTAAATGGTGACCACCAGAGTTGATACACATTTGAGCCCTATTTATGACATTTTGCATAACTTGCCGTAACACTTCCTGCGATATGTTCGTTATTTCTTGACGAATGTTTTCTTTTAGAGCTGCGAGAGTCTGTGGCTTGTTCACATACACCCGAGATTTCAAAAAACCCCAAAGAAAGAAGTCTGGACTGGTCAGATCGGGTGATCTTGCAGGCCAAGGCAAATCGCCAAAACGAGAGATAACTCGGCTTGGAAAAGCGTCCCTCACTAAGTCCATAGTGTCGCGCGCTGTGTGTGCCGTAGCGCCGTCTTGTTGAAACCAGATGTGCTCCAGCCCCAATTCGTCCAAACTGGGTATCAAAAACTCACGTAACATGGTTCTGTAGCGTTCTCCAGTGACAGTTATCGCATTGCCTCCAGCGTCTTCGAAAAAATAGGGTCCGATCACTCTGTCAACACAGATGCCACACCATACAGTAACTTTTAGTGGGTGTAGAGGTGTTTCTTGAATAATGCGTGGATTATCAGTGCCCCAGAACCGAGTATTCTGCTTATTGACATGCCCTGAGAGATGGAAATGCGCTTCGTCACTCATAACCAATTTTGAAGGAAAATCATCCTCTTCAAGGTTGAGGTTTATGACGCGCTGGCAGTAATCTAGACGAGCTCGGTGGTCAGCAGGCAGCAGTTGATGAGTCATTTGAGTTTTATACGGGAACATCTTTAAGTCTTTCACCAAAATACGCTGCAGGGTCCGTCTGGAAATGCCCAATTGCGTGGCACGTCGCCTCGTTGATGTTTCTGGACACTCTTCCACATCTTCGCGCACAGCATCGATATTTTCAGCTGAACGGCCTGTTCTTGGTCTCCCAGACTTAGGTCTATCCAATGTTGAGCCAGTTGCTTCAAGGCGTGTGGCAAAGCGTCGAATTGTGCGACCAATCGGTGCCGGACGGTGGGGAAATCGTCGACGAAATTCACGTTGTGTTCTTATCACTGATGAATTATTCCGTAAGAACATTGACACAATTATTCCACGTTCTTGGGGAGTAAAACGGTCCATGTTTATTTTCAGTGTATTTTACATTTGTTCACTACACAATTTTCAACAACAGAATGACAGAAAATGTCATATAAAAAAAATAAAAGTATTTTCTTTAGTGCCAGTACTTTTGCGCCACCCAGTATATATAATATTTGCCATTGCGCACTTTTTTGATTTTATATGCTCAGTATTTTGAATAATTTAATTAGGTATTTTAAATACCTAATCTCATTTGACTTGTAAAAGTGCTATAAATAGCCTATCTATACATATAATAAAACTGTAGAGATAAAAAAATCTGTAATTGCAAGATATCAAGAAAAAAATGACACAGGTTGGCTTAAAATTAGCCGCTGATCACGTTAAGCCACTTTTTAAACACTTTGTCTGTTTGTTTGTTTGTTTGTTTGTTTGTTATGACTGAACTCCTAAAATACTGAATGGATTTTCATGCGGTTTTCACTAATATGCTTAGAAATAACCGGCGCTTAACATAGGATATATTATAATTGATATATCGTCAAAAAAAATTGATGACAATTATTGAGATTTCATTACGAAACGAATCGGAGTTTTAAACAACATGGCCGATTGATTTTTTTAATTGTTTTCAACACAGAATTCCCACACTGGAAGGCACCTGTGAAGCTTATGTAATGTCATCTGTCACATGTCAAAAAACAATTTTAGTGATGTGTAGGCCAATATTCGGTTCGATAATTAACGATTATTTTAGATACATAATACCGATTAACGATTATTTTTAGACACATATCATATAATCATGATATCTACTAGGTGGTAGGACTTTTCTGCAAAGTTCGTCTAGGTAGGTACCACCGCTTTGCCAGTTATTCTGCCGCCAAGCAGTAGTGTGCAAGCACTACTGTGTTCCGGTTTGAAGGGCATTGTAGCTAGTGAAATTACTGGGCAAATGAGACTTTATGATCTGATCACTCAGTCTAGTAATCTGATTATTAGACTGGGTGATGTCTCAGGATGACGTGCGCAGTGCAGTGTCGCGCGAAACTATTGTTTTAAAGTTCCGGGTGACACTGCAACTATTATGGACGGCCGTGTCACTTAACATCAGGTGAACGACTAGCTCGTCACGTCATTCAATCACATAAAAAAAAAAAAAAAAAAAAAAAAATCTATCTTAGGTAGACCTACCTACCTTAGAGTGCGCGGTAAATAATATATTATTCCCATTGTTGAAATTAGAGGAAACACAAGTACACGTGGGTGGGGTATAAAACGTAGGTGTCGATTTAGATGATAAGAATTTATTGAGGAAATCAAACCCTTGACGTATTGTCATCGGAATTGTGTATCAAGTATCGTCAAGATTCGCTGAAAACTATGACCTGTACGCGAGTCGTACATCCAATTCCGGACAGACGAAAGCAAAAGTTGCGAGTTGAAACCAGACTAGCTATGGATGAGTGCTTATTTGTGGAAATTCGATCTCACGGTATCTTTTTTTATTTCAAACTATCGATTTTTCTTTTAAAAACCGATTTTTCAGGTAATTTTTGCCGAATATTTTTATTACGGTTGGCAACACCGTATTTTGTGCCCACGCTATTTAGCAATAAAAGTAATCCAAACGATTTATCATTTTGTTTTCGATTATTCTTCGATTGTAGTTATCGTTGATGTCCCGCCCCTATGGTCAAGTGTCATTATTCAACAGTAGAACGTAATTTTGCAAGCAACGAATTTAATATTTTATTTATATCTTTTTTATTGAAAAGTGAGTTAAAAGCGAATTAATTGCCTTCATTCCATTTCTTGTATATTTTACTGTTCCTTTTAGTAATTTTTCTTAAACATTAGCATTAAATTTTCCCCACAAAATAGAAATGTTTAATATTTTGTATGACGTCACCTGTTTTGCTTACATAACAATTTACGTTCTATCAACCTGTCACAAGGTAAATAGATACATTAGCAACAAATATTACATAGTGTGAAAGCAGATTTTTTTTTATTTTGGCATTAGACGACATTTGTATTTAGCCAATGATACGAAATATTTTATGAAAAATGTTTTAAAAGGGTACTTAGATGTAGGTAAGTATAACTATACATTAGGATAGGACAATATATAGGATAGGTAAGATCCTCGAATTAGCAACATGGCCGTGTAACGTTCAGTTTTGATTTCTTCTTCTTCTTTTACGTAGGTAAATGATTTTTAAAGGTTTTAGTAGTTAAAATATTTTAGGTCTGTGGGCTTCTCAATTAACAAACTGAGCGGTTATATTCTCTTTAGGACAAACTACAGGTTAGAGCAAAATATTATTGATTACTCGATTGCTCCAAGAAGGTTAATTATTAAAAGGTCTTTGAAAGTGGGCGTCTTCAGGATGTCGTTGTTGATGTCGTTGTTGATGATGATGATGATGATAGCCGTATTTGAGTTGATTGATCATAGATATCAATTTCAGCTTAATTCTTTCCGTTATTTCTAATATAAGTAATGGTCTCGACAGATTCTTAGAAAGACAAACACACGGACAACAAAGTGATCTTACCTATAAGTGTTCCTTTATTTCAAAACTGTTACGGAACCCTAAAAATAAAACGTTCTTTGCAAAAGCGAATCTGATTAGAGCTTTGTACACATGTTATTTTCTCACTCTCACCACTATGTTGAAAGTGCAGTGGGAATGAGACAACCTGAAAATGAAAAATAGCGGCCGTAATATAATAATAATAAATAATACACTACTCCAGCTATAAAGTATGTATTTTATAAACTTATTGTTGACACTAGCTAAATACTCAATTCGTATGGACCAAACTTAAGAAAGCAAAAAAAAATGTGGTGAATGCAACAAAGATACTCTCTGAGAACGAAAAGCGCGCGGATATAAAAACTGACCAATGTGTGTTTGTTTTGTATTTTTCTAAACTGCCTAAATAATAGGTATGGTACTTATGTAGGTATACCTACTACCTAAACAAAATTCACTGGAACCTCTTATGAAGACTTGAACGGTTTTTATGGTGAATACACAAGAACAGGACCAGAGTACGGAACAAATTCCATTGCAAAGAGGCGTGAGACAGGGAGACGTTATTTCTCCGAAACTGTTCACAAACGCATTGGAGGATGTTTTCAAGCTCTTGGAGTGGAAAAGATCTGGCATCAACATAAATGGCGAGTACATCATTAACCTTCGTTTTGCCGATGATATAGTCATAATGGCGGAATCGCTCGAGGACCTTAGCACCATGCTCAACGACCTCAGTAGAGTCTCCCAGCAGGTTGGTCTTAAGATGAATATGGACAAGACAAATCAGAGATCATGTCTAATGCTCATGTTCCACCTATACCGGTAATTGTTGGGAACGATACTCTCGAAGTTGTCGACAAGTATGTCTACCTAGGACAGATTGTCCAATTAGGTAGGTCCAACTTCGACAAAGAGGTGGCGCGAAGAATCCAACTCGGCTGGGCAGCGTTCGGGAAGCTTCGTCCTATCTTTTCGTCCAAAATACCGCAGAGCCTGAAAACGAAAGTTTTCAATCAGTGTGTGTTGCCAGTGATGACTTATGGAACTGAGACATGGTCTCTTACTGTTGGCCTCATTAGTAAGCTCAAAGTCGCGCAGCGAGCTATGGAGCGAGCTATGCTCGGTGTTTCCCTGCGAGATAAGCTCCGGAACGAGGAGATCCGCAGGAGAACTAAAGTGACCGATATAGCTCTTAGAGTTAGTAAGTTGAAGTGGCAATGGGCAGGCCACATCGCTCGTAGAACTGACAACCGATGGGGAAGAAAGGTTCTCGAGTGGCGACCACGAACCGGAAGACGCAGCGTAGGCCGGCCCCCCACTCGGTGGACCGACGACCTGGTGAAAGCCGCGGGGAGCCGATGGATGCAGGAGGCGAGCAGCCGCTCAAGGTGGCGTGCTCTGGGGGAGGCCTATGTTCAGCAGTGGACGTCTTCAGGCTGTTGATGATGATGATGATGACACAAGAACATCTGTTGAAGTTAAAATGACAAGGAAAAGATCGCCCGTATCACTGGTATGTACGTATACCATATTATAGAACTTTTATTATTTAGATGCCCTATGCTATGCCCTATGATGACCTATCGTATATTTAAAAAAACTAACGTCTAAGTATAAGGTAGGTCCAAGTAGGTACATATTTAATTAAATATTGTACCTATGATTTGCAGTTTCTAACCCACTATTTTATCAATGTGTAGGTGATCTGATGACACGTGAAAAGCCATACTTACCTACTACCCAAACAACATTTTTACACGTGTGCTACCTAATCTGACAATACGAGCTGAGCTCCGAAAAGATTTAGTGGATTTTGTTGTTTGGTATATAGGAAATGCATGAACTAAGCTATTATTAGACTACCTAAACGTAGAAATAACACAATACAAGCGTGCGAAGCCGCGGGCAAAAGCTAGTTTGCAATAAAACACTTGGATTTTGATTTTGTATAGGATGTGGTAAAGTAAGTAGATAAGTTATGTGGGTATATTTGAGGTATAGGTATACATCTAAAAAACATTTTTTTATATTATTTAACCAGTGGAACGTTGATGTGCTGCATATTACCGGTGTATGCAGTTTTCATTCCTAATAACTTGGGTGTGAACGAAAACATCCGATCCAATCCGACACAAATCTCTACGCGCCAAATAATATTTAAATTGCCATATTTGAAAACATTTGAAAAGAGCTGACTTTTCTATTGTCTTCTCACTCCCACATCAGGGACGTATTTCAAGGGGCGTAGGGTTCGAACACGCGGGTTGGTCAGCTCCATTGAGTCGGTCATCCCTATTATATATGATAGGCATTATCTATTATTTATGGTCGTCTCTATAGATAAGGACGGCTATATACTATCAAATACGGGCAAGAGTGTGTCAAACATGCAAACCCATGGATGGGGTACAATTTCCAATTCACATTTCTTTGTTCTCTCGCTCACACAACTTTCAAAGGAGTGTTACAGTGAAAATTCTGTAAAAATAGTGGCACTTAATATTGAATAATACAAGAAAGCTCACCCCCTATGCATGTGAGATAAATAGTCTGGAAGAGAGAAATAAAGTTGTGATAGAGTCCGCTCTACATTGTAGTAGGTAGGGAAGTAGGTATTACAAATTGTATAATTATTATCTTAGGGTGTGTTTTTTTATCCGTAGTTAAGGTAACGGTTAAAAACTCTAACAATTTTTTTTTATTGGTCAAAATTTGTTAGAGTTTTTAACCATTGGTTACCTTAACTACGCATTAAAAAACCGTCCCTTAGTATGAGTGTTGGATGTTCTTCTTTTATTTGCTTTCTGAGGAATAAAAAATTCAATAAAAGCAAGAGATTGACCGCTGTGAGCTCTACATTTTCAAACATAATATGAATAGAGTGTTTTACTCAGTCAGGCTGGTTCTACTTGTAGTTCCTAGAACATAAACTGTAACAAACGATTTTCCTAACAAAATACGTGACACTGCACTGCGCACGTCATCCTGAGGCTTCACACGGATTAGTAATAAGATTACTAGACTATGTGATCAGGTCATAAAGTCTCATTTGCCCAGTAATTTCACGAGCTACAATGTCCTTCGAACCGGAACACAGTCAGTAGTGCTTGCACACTACTGCTTGGAGGCAGAATAACTGGCAAATAGGTGGTACCTACCTAGACGAACTTTGCAGAAGAATCCTACCACCTAGTAATACTATTAGATAAACTGTGAACCAACCGTGTGAAGCCGCAGACAGCTCTAGGTACGTTATAACATGTAAACATTGACTATAAATCTAGTTGACCAATGATACAACTTCCCCTCATACGAAAATTACTGATGTATTTACTACTAATTTCTAATAAATACTATGAATTTCTAATAAATCACAGGATCCCGTTGATGTCTTTTGTTCCATCCTGCTCTGTTCTTTGTAATTTTGTATGACTTTGTCTCGTTTCGTTACCTCGTCCACTGCCCGCGCAGGTGAGTCGTGTTTGTACGAGAAATTATGTTCACGGGCTATCAACGGGCTTTATAATCTTTATATGTAAACTTACGATAGTCTTATAGAATTGGATGAGGAGAGGTATTGCCAGCGGTCTGCCGGCGCCTTCTCGCCGCACAGCTCGAGCGGCGGGCCGGGGCTCTCGTACCACAGCCGCAGCACCGCCGCCGGGCAGCCGCGCTCTGGTAACATCCACGCTCACATTACTACAACTTACGGTTACATTTGTAAGGGTGGGGTTTTTCCCCGATAGTTAAGGTAACCAATGGTTAAAAACTCTAACAAATTCTTACCAATGGTCAAAATTTGATAAAGTTTTTAACCATTGGTGAAAAAACCCACCCTAAGTAAAGAAAGATCACTAAGGTACATTAAACTAACAGTCACAGCGTACAAGGCCCCAGGGGCCTTATTCGCTGTCACGTGAGAGTCCTTGCCAATAACGCGTGACGTCATAACGTGCTCTAAGCATAAGCGCGGGCTTTAACGCGCCACGACATGGTTTAAATTTTTTTTTATTCTTCTGTAAGCCACGCGCTAGGTTGTTTGTGGCCAGTGTTTTCTATTTTTCAACCTGCGTATAACAAGCCTATGTAAGTTTGTCAAATTTAACAACGGAATAGCATTTTAAAAACCAAAACCATTCCACGAAGATATCGTAACGCGCCGCGTTACGTGTTCGAATGGTCATAGCGAATAAAGGCCCTGGAGACATCATCGGTAGGTATAGGTGGTGTTATCATTCAGCTGATCAAAGTTGAATAGAGTGTACAAGATCTTAGTAAGCAGTTGCTAACCAATAGACCCACCCACGCTACGGCCAATTAGTCGAAACGTCGAGATTAGTTACAATTATGTTTTAATAAAATTCTGTGCGCGAACAGCAGACCTGTTTGAAGTGCCAGCCATTTTGTTTCGTCGCTAAGTCAATCAAACAAGATGAACCAGTGTTCATCTTGTTTTTACCAACGGTCTATTACCTTGGTCTTCATTATACCTGCTTACTAAGGCTGGGATTTTTGATCTATAATTAAGGCAAATGGTTAAAAATCTAAACAAATTTTGACCATTGGTTAGAATTTGTTAGAGTTTTTTTTTAACCATTGGTTTACTTTAATTAACTACCGATCAAAAACACACCCTTAGTAATAATGGGTAGGTACACTATCTGAACAAATATGTACATACTTATAGCCATATACTTAGTAATAAACACAATAACACATATAATAGGTATAATTAAGTTATCATTTTCGACATAGGCTTGAAAAACAACGTACACCCACATCAACATAAGACGTCCACTGCTGAATATGGTCTCTGCCATAAAACGCCACTTTGGACGCTTATTGGCGGGGTTTTGCCATAGTCACCAGCTGACTTGGTGATCGCAGAAGATTTTGATTTACCGAGGAGAATGCTACTGCCTATTTCCTGGACTCCCACGATGGACCGACGATCTGGTGAAAACCGCGGAGAGCCGATGGATGCAGGAGGAAAGCAGCCGCTCAAAGCCGCACTCTTTGCGGGAGGCTTATGTTCAGCAGGGAACGTCTTCAAGTTGTTGATGATGATTCTCTGGATAAATATCCTCTGGCAAGCGTGTGCATGTATGTAACATCTCACCAGTCAAATGCCCCTCCACAGCAAAATGTTCAAAATTGAGCAGTAGTCGTTTCCCAGGGCGCGCCGTCACGAACCAGTTGCAGACCCGCGAGGCGGCGCCGCGAGCCGGCGGCTCGTACGGCAGTGGGAACCGCGGTGACGTCACCACACCCCACTCCGCGCCGGACATGTTGCCGCCGCAGTCGCCGAATATCGACTTGGCCGGCTGAGACGGTGGAGAATGATGGTCAGTTCACATATTACTTACTAGAGTAAATCTATATCTGAAATTGAATTAAAAAAGAAACTGAAGCTGCAATGGTTTCAAATGGCCTTTACAGTAGCATAATTACGCAAAAATGTTTAAAAAAAATCGAGATTTGATTAGCTGCAAAACAAGAGAAAACTGGAGATGTTAGTATTTATGGAAGTGTTGATACTGTTTCTAAAACAACCGGGTTAAGTATCAAGGTTACACTTCAAACTAGAGCTGCTAATTACGAGCAAACTCGTAGTAAACAATCTGACACTCAAGATCATTGGCAGGCATTTATAAAACCGATTGAAGAGACGTTGACATGAATCGTTCAACGTAGCGTAAGCCCTACAACTCAATAGTGAGACGACATACGTACGGCAGTGACTGGAAAAGAAGATGAAAGATCATGGTCCTGGTTGTCTGACCTCGAATATGTAGCGCGCCTTGAACCCCGAGGCGACGGCGTTGAGGTCGGTGTGCAGCGCCAGCATCAAGCCGAGCGCCCCGCGCGGCGAGTGCAGCGGGCCCGGCGTGGCCAGCCCGCACCACCGCCCCAGCGGCACGCGCGAGCCCTCCCGCCCCACCCACCACGCCTCCACCCAGTCCTCGCTGCACGTCAGACCACTGCAAGATACGGGAAGCTATTTCACTAAATAATAGACGCCGTGTGGTCTTGATGTAAGAATAGGACCACCCTCTCTGTTCCCGTGGGTGCCGTTAAAGCTGGCTCAAGGTATATCCCAGGGGATGGGCGGCAGCATTTTCCTCGGTACATTATGTCGTGAAATTTATTAATTCATTTACTTTTTGTTTTTGAATATGTTATAGCACCCCTTCTGTGATTAGCACCCAAAGTGGCGTGTTATAGGGGAAACTTATGTTCAGCAGTAGACGTCTTCAGGCTGTTGATGATGTGATGTGAAATAATAAATCAAAGTTAATAGGCACCTCATGAACCAATGTGCTACACCCTCCGCTACAAACATCTGGTGAAATATAGTCAAACGCGGGCTCATTTTACAGAACATATAAATAAAAATAACTCCCGACTAGCAATGAATGGCTGGTGATGATAGTGACTAAGGAAAAAACTTTACTAAACCAGCCTTCTTGTATAGGTATAATAATTGTTTATTTTTTTAGTAAAGTCACTGATGATGTTGATGAGCTAAGGAACACCCTGATTCAGCTTTACACATTGATCCAAAATTCACTCACCCATACAAACCAGCCGTGGCATTCCACGCATCCGCCCTGACCTTGAAATGGTCGAACACCACCGTGACCTGTTCGTTCGGCGTCGCGTCCAGCATGTAGGTACAGTTGGTGTGAGAGGGGTAGTTGGAGGGGTAACGGGGGGAGTTGAACTCCCCTCTCTTCTTCGACTCTGAGCGGTAAGTGAACGCGCATTCCCCACCTGGCGCTGCTGTTCCTGGCACTCGATATTCTAAACATACAAAAAGTATAGATTGCAGTTCCATTGAGATTTCAACTCTATCAGAACAGAACAGAAACTTAATGAAAATTTCAAACACATATACTGAAGGTAATTCGTGTATAACTTGTCTGATGAGCCTATCCCAAAATCAGTGAAAATGCTCTGTCATAGGAAAAATAATTCAAAGGAAAAATTAGGACCAAGACAGGTCTTGGATCTGCAACAAGTTTCAGCTCTGCATTGCAACCACCCCTCCCTGGCTGGCCTCCCACTAGGTGGACCGACGATCTGGTGAAAGCCGCGGGGAGCCGATGGATGCAGGAGGCGAGCAGCCGCTTAAGGTGGCGCTCTCTGGGGGAGGCCTTTGCTCAGCAGTGGACGTCTTCAGGCTGTTGATGATATAACATAGGTACCTACTTTAGACGGTGATTGTGGCAGGCGATGGGTGGTAGCAATGTAGAGCTGAAGGGAAATTGTTATGTTAGGTAGGTACGTATGCCTTTCACGCTCTGGCTAGTAAACTTGTAAGGTGGTGGTTCGTGTCTTTTTTATGTAGTCGCAAATTCTAGCAATTTACTCTCTAACTCTAACTCACCAGTCTCAAAAGTATATTTCGCCTTGAATCCTCTTCCCTGCAGCTCTCCCGAACTAAAAACCATTACTAGCCGCGGTCCATCCGAGAGTAGCGGCGGTGGGAAGGGTTCAACGCCCCCCACGGTCTCGCCACAAAGCTCTGCGTCGTGCTTGTCGTATGAGTCCGTCGCCTCTTGCCCGCGAAGATAAACCTTTAAGTATCCGTCTGGACATGATCCGCTAAAAGGGGCATATTTAGTTATACGAGGTTTACACAAGCATTAGATATCTAGATATTACTTAATGTTTTAATTTATTACTACATAGGCTAGGTTACGCAGATCATTTTTAAGAAAAAGATTAGCGTACCCTAGTAACTGCATGCAATTAAGGAGAAGCATTGCATATAATAGTTATTTGTTATACTAGGCTGCAAAGTTGGTTTTTGGCGCGAGTACTTGAATTGAAACCTGAGCAAGCGAAGGATTGTAGGATTGAACCACGAGCGTAGCGAAGAATCCTGAGCGTAGCGAAGGTTTCAAAGGTACGAGACGCAGAAAAATTTTGCTGCCGAGTGCAACACACAACTTTTCACCTCACTACAGCGACGAAAATGTAAGAAAAACAGCTAAAAGGCTAAGAAAAGATTAGTTTTTAGTTTATTAATTTAGTTACGGGTGGCGTTAACGCTTGACATCAGGTAAACGACTAGCTCGTCACGTGATTCATGAAAAATTTAAGAAAAAGTGTTTTCCATCCATTTTCCATGCAGTTGCCGTGCTGGATAGCGTATTGGTTTTATACTCTTTGGAGCTGGACAGTGCGATTATTCTAAAAATGAGGTTGGTGAACGAGAAAAAGATGGTATCTTTTAGGAGGTAGTCTGTGGTATTAATGAGTTTTCAGTGGACTGGCGATATCAAGAAGGTTAAATTCGGGCAGATCTGTGATGAAATCCTCAATTCTTGACGAGAAAATTATTGAATAGAAACGTTCGAATTTTAAAAACACTTTCCACGCTAGCGAGCAAAATGCGTTTTTGCGTCCAGATTTTGAATGACAAAGAGAACCTTTCCGAGCTAGTGAGGTGAAAACGAATATGCTGATGGAAGAGAGGAAACGTAAGCTAAGCTGTCGAACCACGTGTTCACAAGAGATCAGGAGAATCCTGAGCCTGCTTAATTAATTTTATACTTATTCCACCTATGTACACTATGGAAGCAATAAAATATCTGAATCTGAATCTGAATCTGAAAATGTACGCGTAGATGACGATTTTTCTGCAATGTCTAGGTTGGAAATACGTGTACAGCGCAGGGTTATTATGAAGTTACATAAAGAACGACAAAATTGAAGCTGGTAAGAAGCTTATTCTTTATACATGATGTATATATTAGGTTGGGGAAAAAGTCTTTTCGCATTATAGTAAGTATGAACTTGTAATAAAATCTCTTTAGCTATATTATTTGTATCTGGCTGGTTTTGGTATCATTAAAAGTTTAAATTTTAAAGAAGATAATTCCATATTCAAACTAGGAAAATGTGTGATTTTTATTTGTTTTTCGTATTGTGAAGATGAGTGAATCTAATGAAGAAACTCGATACATTTTAAAATTTTACTACAAAAAAGGGTAAAATGCAACGTAAGCCGCGAAAAAAATTTGCGATGTTTATGGACCTACTGCAGCGTCTGTGAGAGTAGCAAAAATTTGGTTTAAGCGTTTTCAATCCGGAAATTTTGATGTCAAAGATGCACCTCGCTGTCGCCCTATTACGGATAAAATGGATGCCATTTTTGATAAAGTGGAGCAAGATCGGCATATCAGTAGTTACGACATAGCTGAAGAACTGGGAATTGACCACAAAACAGTTTTGGCACATTTGAAAAAAACTGGGTACACAAAAAAGCTCGATATTTCGGTACCTCACGATCTCACTGAAAGAAACCTAATGAACCTGTACTCATTTGTGATTCTTTATTACGACGTAATGAAACCGAACCATTTTTGAAGAAGCTGATAACTGGTGATGAAAAGTGGATCATGTACGACAAGAACGTGCGAAAAAGGTCATGGTCAAAGGCCGGTCAGGCTTCACAGACTGTGGCGAAACCCGGGTTAACTCGCAACAAGGTGATGCTGTGTGTGTGGTGGGATTGGAAGGGCATTATTCATTATGAGCTGTTACCACCAGGCAGGACCATCGATTCTGAACTCTACTGCGAACAACTGATGAGATTAAAGCAAGAAGTTGAGAGAAAGCTACCGGAATTAATCAACAGAAGGGGTGTGGTTTTTCATCATGATAACGCTAGACCTCACACATCTTTAGCCACTCAGCAAAAATTAAGAGAGTTTGGCTGGGAGGTGATAATGCATCCACCGTATAGTCCTAACCTTGCACCTTCAGATTTCCACCTGTTTCGGTCTCTTCAGAATTCTTTAGGCAGTGTCAGATTAACATCACGAGAAGACTGCCAAAACTACTTGTCGCGGTTTTTTGACCAGAAGCCCCAAAATTTCTATAGCAATGGGATCATGTCCCTACCCTACCTACAAGATGGCAAAAAGTTATCGAACAAAATGGTACCTACATACTTTAGTTAAATGTAAATAAACTATTTAAAAAATGTTTTGAATTTTCTTAAAAAATGCGAAGAAACTTTTTCCCCAACCTATTATACCAAGACGTTAAAAATGCTCAGTCACCAAAACTTAATACAGTAATGTGTAAAGTTTTGAGACACAATGACGGAGTGCTGGTGAAAAATGTAACTCACTCTGGCTTCATATGCTCGCCTTTCGGTATTGAAAAGTTTTGGAACTCCAGTCGAACCCTTTCTAAATTCTGTGAATCTTGCATACCATATATAAAATATCTGAAAATACAACGACAATTATGTTAAAAACACTATGATGACATGTACGTAAGGATATGGTATTGATTTCGCAAGAATGTACACGTACCTACAAACAACTTTTTGTAAATAGAGGAATGGATAATTTGGATGGTACACGAATCCCGTAGATTCCTTTTTGCTTAGAATCTTTTGGTCGCACTCTGAGCCCCTAATGTGCTCGGCGTCGTGTTTACTTATAAAATCTGGAACAGAACAACACATCTGAACATGCAGAATCTGTCGCGGATCTATAAGAAAAAATTGTTGCGTGGTAAATGTGGAAAGATCCAGCTTTCGTATAGACCACCGCCATTATGACACATAGACCAAGGGTGTCTCTATTTTAAGTGTCAGGACAATAAAGGGTGTCATTAGTTTCCAAAAATTTCAGATACATGTAAACAGTAATAGGTAACTTATAAACCTACCTACCACAGCTAGTACCAAATTGGCGAATAAAAATAACACATAGTACTCACCTAACTTAACAAAACTCTCTGAAAACTCGAAGATACCCTTGAACCCGCGGTTCTGCGTGCTGGCGGCGCGCGGCAACGTGTAGAATGTGACCAGCAGCCGCTCGTCGCTCGAGTACAGCACCAGGTTGCGCTGCTGCCCGCAGTAAGTGCCGATCACCGCCGACGAGTTGTCTGGCCCGTCGTACACGCGCACCCAGTCGAATGGACAACTGAAAAACGATTAATGTTTAGTATTACATTATTTATGAGAGTATATTTTATGGTAGGACTTTTCTGCAAAGTTCGTCTAGGTAGGTACCACCGCTTTGCCAGTTATTCTGCCACCAAGCAGTAGTGTGCAAGCACTACTGTGTTCCAGTTTGAAGGGCATTGTAGCTAGTGAAATTACTGGGCAAATGAGACTTTATGATCTGATCACACAGTCTAGTAATCTTATTACTATACTGTGTAAAGTCTCGGGATGGCGTGCGCAGTGCAGTGTCACGCAAAACTGTATTAATTTAGAGTTCCGAGTGATACTGCAATCTGTTATGGGCAGCCGTGACGCTTAACATCAGGTGAACGATTAGCTCGTCACGTCATTCATCTTCATAAAAAATGTATTAATAATGCCAGCAATTTCGGCTTTAAGGAACTTACTGAGGACCGCCAAAGAAGAGATCGAAGTCGCGGAACTCGAGCCGTATCCGCTGGCCGGGCTGGCCCGTGAACAGGTAGTTGCAGGTGATGTCCTTCGGATAGATGCCCGGGTACGTCGGCGACAGCAGCAGCCCTGTCTTGCGTTTGTTCGACTCGATCACGAACGAGCACATAGTGTTGGGTACGGGAGTTCCCACTTCGAACTCGGCTGCAGACAATAAGTTCTTGTCTTTAAAATGGGTTCCTGTGCACGTGACGTTGTTAATTTGGTTAACGCCTAAAGTAACAACCTATACATTTAAAGAATCGTATTTTATACTAGTTCACCCGCCCCGGCTTCGCACGGGTTTAGTTGGCTTTACGTTCTAACACTGTTCATGGGAAGTGGGAAGCGAAAGGGAAAGATAGGGGAAAAGAATGAATGGATGGGACGGCAATAGAAGGGAGGCAGGCGAAGCTTTTCCCTTTCCTTTCTCTCTTCCCTAAATGAATAAGAAAATAAAAAATAATATACAAACAAAAACATCTTAAGTAAGTACAAAAATATTACATCCTTGTTTCTTCGTGCCGTGGGTGCGGGTCCAACAACGGCCAAGTGCAACCCACACTTGACCGTTTTAGAAAACAAAAAGTATCCTAAATGTTATTCTGAAAATTAGCTATAATCATATCAAACAGTTAAATCCATTCAGTAGGTCCAGCGTGATGCGTGTTTAAAAGGACAGACAAACAAAAAACAAAAAAAAATATGTCTATTCCTATATTGATTATCAATGTACAGATTTAGCCCAGTTACAGTTTAATTATACGTATAGAAGATGGACAATAATAAAGTTGTCTTTGAAAGTTGTGAAAAATGTGACGACAGCGCGTGAACCTTCAGCAACTTCAAGGCTGTCAGGACATTTGCTACGTAACGGCCTCGGACCAAGTTTAGTAGGTACAAACAAAATGATTCCATTGAAAGTTGAATCTTCTTTCAGCCAAGACTTTATTCATAAATAACACCAATAGTCTCCGGGAGCACTTGACGCAAATAAAGGATTGTGAAAGTCGCCGGAAAAAGTACGGTCACAAAACTTTTGTATTTTCCTCTACTACGCATACGTATGACAAGATTTCCTGTTGTTTGGGTTTGGGATATGTTGGGTTAAAGGATTTCTTAGGTCACTGTTTACCCAAGTAAGTATAATAAAACAGGTTTACATGACCCAACTGAAGTTCTCACTGGCATGGTCATTAAATTAAATTAAAACGGTTTGCCAGACGCACTACCACAAGCATTTTTCACTAGTTTAATGGTACACAAAGAGTACTTATGTGACTATGATAAACTGCTGACATGAAACTAACCATAAATAAAACTATATGATAACTTTAGAACGATTGATTATTCAGTGATCGATAACCAGCAAACTGCTTGTATGCTAATCAATAAAAGTTCTATATTTTCTGGACGCATCGTTGACAAGTGCCGCTACTACACCCGCGGTACACAGAAGCTCACAAAGGAAGGTAGGTAGGTGGGCTCTTCGTTTGTGTGTACTCAGTTACTCACATGCGTTGATGAACTGGTAGCTGCCGGTGAAGAGTGTCGGTGGCGTGTACATCTTGTCGGTGTAGAAAGAGAGTGCGACGGCGCGGTGCAGAGACACGCGCCGCCGCGGCGGGATGGGCCCGCAGTACCGGCCCCCGAACGCGGAGTTGATCAGCTCGCCTGTTTCCAGCGATGCCATCTCCGAGTAGATGTCCATGTACTCGTGCATGCATCTGGGAACGTGCTGCTTGTTAAACACCTACTCAAGTCCAATCAGGCGCGGCAGGCGGGGGGCGCAGCGAACGCGCGCGCCCCCCCTTGGCGCAGGCAGTCCAGCACCAAGCGTGGTAATTATCCAATTTAACAGGAACATATATAGGTGCATGGGATTCATAATTTGAAGAAAAGAGCATAAATTGGTCTTGTATCGTATACTTTTGTGTTTTTATCACCATATCGCCACATTCCCCTCTTGGGCTTATAGTAGGGGTACTATAATGATTTGTCATTACACGCATATCGTGAAGATATCTTGAGATATGCGTTTCACTTCAGAAGTGATGCTTCACGCGTAATCGGACGCTTCGGTACAGTTGTTCTTTCTATGTAGAAAATAATTATTATACTTAGACTTATAGTTACGGTTACGTAAGGTATACTTTACACGTGCTTAAATTTACAACCACGAAGTCTACCATTTTTTAAGGGAAGAACACAGAGTAGGTCTGCATTTCGAAGTTGTTGTGTAATTTATAGTGCCCTACTGATGCAATATTTATTTATGACTCCAACTTTGTCCCAGTCAAGGCCGGCTGAGTTTGACCTAATTCTATCTATTACTGTACCGGAACTAATAAATAATAGGCCTGCGGGAAGAAAACATGTTTGTCTCGAATAATTTATAGC
The DNA here is from genome assembly GCA_910589525.2 of Ennomos quercinarius. Taxonomy (NCBI): domain Eukaryota; kingdom Metazoa; phylum Arthropoda; class Insecta; order Lepidoptera; family Geometridae; genus Ennomos; species Ennomos quercinarius. Next base: position 3,135,564 of record OU342496.1, read on the forward strand.
AATAGTCGACAGGAATAAAAGAGATGTACTCACGCTGGTAGCTCCCCCACCGCGGCTCCACTGGAAAACACAAGTATTTATTAGGAAGAGCCATAAAATCTCACGGCAAGGCGTAATAGTATTTATTGAAAAGAGCAATAAAGCACCAGGGTGGACCTTTATTGTGGCTGATGACGTATTACTATACTTGAGAAGTTATTGCTGTAGATACGAGGGAAATTTATGACTATTATAACACTAGCATTAAAATTATTGTCGTTTTTAGTCAATCATGTCGATTACCTACATCATGTCGAGTTTCAGAAACAAGTCCAGCACTTTCTCGTAACTTTAATAAGCTTTGTAAATCAACTTATTAAATATTTTAACTAGTAAATAGTGATTAAAAAGTAAATCTTATTTAAAAAGATACACTTACTCTGGCGGCTTGCCACGTAGATCGAAGATGCGAAACTGGACGAGCACGCGCTGCCCCGGTGCTGCCAGGAAGGTGTAGAGGCACTGCCGCGAGTGGTTCCCGGGGTTCACCAGCTCGGGCGCCGTAAAGGTGCCGTTGCTCGCGCCACCCCGGCTCACGAAAGTGCGGTCGCACTCTGAAACACAATAGTGTTACGGTTGGAGAAGTCGGTAGGATCTCTGTACTAACAATTTACCTTGTCTTAAATTAAAATCAGATAATATGGGTATAGCGTGCTCTATTGTTGGAATACTTGTCTTACTTTTACCTTTTCATGTAGATTTCGCATTGATATAAGTAAGTTTTTTTTAAAGGCGCAAGCAAATAATATAAAATACTGTAAGTTCTAAGAGAACATCAGTGAGAATTTACAAAATGAGTCTCAACACACCTTAGTTCTGTAATAGTTACAATTACGTACTAAGCTTTCAGTGCTACTAACGTGCTTACAAAGGCTAGCCACGACCTTTTCTGCCCTCAAACTGCCTTTTGTTTAGTTCAGTTTACAATTTACCGCTGGAAACCGCGAATACGAGACGTGGGTGGTACAAACGTGATCCCTTATAGTTATACTTATCCTTGAATTTTAAACGTAAATGATTTGCATTTGTTTAGTGCCTTGTTATTGGTCTTAATAAATAATCCACCTGGTGCTGAATGATTGATCAATCAATGTATACGTTGTGGTCAAAAATGCTTTACCCTGAGTGGACTGTGGACTGACGACAAGTAACGAACGTACCGCTTGAACCGCTGGATGCCAGACTTAATGTATTAAAATAACTCCTAAATTCTACCACGATAGTGATGTGCAATGAATCTGTCTCCTTCTGTGTAATGTCAAATGTTGAGGTTAAAAATTTAATTTGAATATGGCAGCGCTTGTGTTTAGTCTTTTCAAAATGGTTTCACAGTTCGATCAACGCAAGCTGCAGTCATTCGAAGTTTTTGCCATAGAGTATATTAAGGGTTGGATGCTTAGAGACCCAGTTCGCCAATGAGAACATAAAACGACGTCGAGTAATTACACCCGCCCACATTTTACGGTCATAATAAAACCATAATAAAAAAATTACTTTCTGATAATGACAGTTTATTAATATGAGTAGGTATAGCTGCTTTGAGATTGGCTGACGAAGGCCTTAAATTCAAATCAGTCGTCACAAAGATCACAGATCAGATGTCTTTTACGTATGCTCTATTTGTTAATGCTGCCTGTTTCTAGATTCACGCTTTCAGTAAAATTGTGGTGCAGACTTTTCACACATTATAAACAAAATAAGTAGTGGGTATAATAAAACCTATAACCATCATCATCATCATCATCATCATCAACAGCCCGAAGACGTCCACTGTTGAACATAGGGCTCCCCGACAGAGCGCCACTTTGAGCGGCTGCTTGCCTCCTGCATCCATTGGCTCCCGCGGTTTTCACCAGGTCGTCGATCCACCGAGTGGGGGGCCGGCCTACGCTGCGTCTTCCGGTTCGTGGTCGCCACTCGAGAACCTTTCTTCCCCATCGGTTGTCAGTTCTACGAGCGATGTGGTCTGCCCATTGCCATTTCAACTTGCCAATTCTAAGAGCTATATCGATCACTTTAGTTCTCCTGCGGATCTTCTCGTTTCGGATCTTATCTTGCAGGAAAACTCTCTCCATAGCTCGTTGCACGAAACCTAACTATAATAGTGACCTATAATAACTAGATAATAAAGACCTATAATAGTGGTAACAAACTGTACTTTTACGAACATACGAAACTAAGTTAATATAAATATCACGTTATACATAAACCATGCATTCGTATTTGGGTCCTATATATCCTAGTATAGCAATGTTAATGTGGGGTTTGCAAGCAAACCAATCAACGTAGGTAGGTAGTTAGGTACTTAGGATTACGCTCATGACGTTGCAGAAGAAAAGGTAAAATTCAAAAAGGCAATCGTGAAATCTTTAACAACGTATAAGGTAGGTACGCATTGCGCACAAATGAATAATACGAATAACTTTTTCATTTAGTGATGCCGTTCGATTGCTCTACGACAGACATGTCAAACTTGCGGCCCGCCGGCTTGCATTTATTTGCGGCCCGATCCAATTTTAAGAACAGCCTCCTTTGAGGAAAACCAAGTGTCCCAATTTCATATAACAAGTATACATTACATTACACACACATTACATTGTTTACATTATTTTGTTGTTTACGGGTCTTTTCTCTAGCGACATTGATGAAGTTCCCAATCCCTTGCAGATAGATCCCATAGAAATTAAAATTGAAACAAAACATTTTTTTTTAGGATTTGCAGCCCACCTTATCTACGGTCCATCATCCATGCGGCCCATCAATGACTTTCAGTTTGACATGCATGCTCTACGATATAAAAGGAATATGCGGGAACGCAGGAACCATCGGGATACAGTCAAATGGGCCTCTGATTGGAATCTACATTGTGCCGAGCCAACCCCGCTGCATGTATTGGGAAAACGGCAGCTATAATATTTTCCATTTTCCGTTCACACTTCCCACGCGATTTTAACCGTTTGCAGAATAATAAAATTTTATATCCATTCGTGAATTTGTATTAATATTTGTGTGGAAATTTCGTGCCTTTCTGTATCGTGGGTAGGCTTTTTATTTTATTCACATCGGGGTCAATTAATACTGGTTTTCAACTAGGGTACACTCGTGCAGTGCTTGCTGCTCAGGGATACTAATTGAACGCTAAAATAAGATCTCCATTCACAAAGAATAAACGACGTAGCAATTAAGTCTAATGCTTCTAATTTAGAAGGGATGAATCAAAGTAATAACGAGCTCAGTTATAAATGCAAATTAATCCATGATGGTTGATGAGATTTTCGGCATTAGAAACTTTGTCCGCTGTCAGAAATGCGAAACATCCAGACCACAAAGTTAGATTAATCTCCCGCCGCCAATTGCGTATTTGGGTCTCAACTCTCTACGAAACAAAAGCACAATGCGAGTTCCAATCAAATCAAATGAATCGGTAAAGTTCACAGCGTTTATTTCGGTGTCGGACGTATCGATTGTTTATTGTTGTGTCGAGATCTTGTTGTAGCGTTAGAGGTAGATATTATCGAGACGTACTTGGAAGTTTAGTAGGCGAGGGGTCAGCAAGCGTGTCCCGGCTCGAGAGCTCCGTGGGGTCTCCCGCGAGCACTGCACAGAAACAACATCCTGTTAAGGTGTATGTTGGAATCAATGTCAGTCTAGATAAAAGAGACTAGTTTAACATTAATCAAGACTAGAGCCCATTTGGTCATAGCACCAAGATTAAGAGGTCATCTTTTAAGACATCCCTTATACGAGTTATACGTCTTCACAAGATATCAAATTGACTGAAAATTATAGAAATAATTCTCTTCCGACGCTTGGGTTTGAATAATTAAATTTTAGCGCAGAATACTCGAGGCTTCTTTGTAACTTGCCGTGTCGTGTACTACCGTATATCTCAAATAACTTCGCAAAGAATTCCTTCAAAGTTTCCCTCGGGCATGTACACGTAACTCTCATTATTTTACATCCGCGTTGTTGCTAACATAACTAAAACATAATTTAATGAAGTATTATGTATTGTTCTGGCATAATCTTTTATCTAGTCCGTTGGAAAAGGTAATGTTGTTACTGTTCAGTAAGCCAATAAATTGGACAGACACTTGCGATAAAATTGCGTTACGTGAAATTTATGTTCTGACTTAAAACATAAAAATGTTAGTGACAAGCTTTTAGACTGGCGTGAGCGTAGAAACTTAATTGTATAAAATAAAGGTTAACCGTACTAAAGAAGCTGGGTAAGTATTAGTAGGCATAGCGCATTGGATTCTGTATCTACTAAAATGATACATAACCCAAACAAGTAAAAAAATTTAAACCATCTATCAGAGACTCACATTTTGTCGCTAAACATTTTAACGGAAGCAAACAATATTATATCGTGACTGAACAAGATTTTTTTGGATTGTGGGACGAAACGTTGTGCCGGATCACAAAAATGGCGACTGATAGACAAATATCTAAACCAACATGTTGAAATGCTTAGATAGATAAATAGAAAATGCTTCATTTTACAAACAACAAATGTAGGTACATAGGCGAACTTAATGCTAGAGAGCATTATCTTCCAGTTAATCTGCTTATGCTTAGGTTAGGGAACCCTGAAAACGAAGGACAGAAACCTCTTCTCAGCATCTTCATGTAAACATAAAAATTCCACAGAAAGTCAAAAGGGCAGACAGACTTTGTAAGAAATGCTAGCTCAATTGCCGCGGGGTTACCTTATGAAATGTGCTTTTGTTATTTTGTCGAGGAAGCCAAGAAATATATTCGGGCATTTTATTTTTATATGTGAAATGTTTTTTTAATAGTCAGACAATATTTGCCTACATTTTATATGGTCAATATGGCAGCGCCACATAATTAGGTAGATATATGGCTTGATTGAGAATTTGAAAGTATATGACTGGACTCACTTTTCACTTTTTAGTATTACAATTTAAAACTGTGGTATTAAGCCACGGGTAAGTCACGACTTATCGCCTATAGGTGGAACGTTTCATTCACCGCGGAAAATTCTAAAATAGGTGATACTTTTAATCGTAATTTGTTGAGACATTCTATTTATTTGCGCAATATCTGTTTTCACGTAATCACATTGAGTACTTAATGACTATGATTGGCAAAAAACGCAAGAAAAGTTGAATTTACCGCACTGAGTGAAACGTTCCATCTTTAGCCAAAAATACCAATCGACTTTGAAAAGCTAAATAGTTAATCGTCAAGTATTAAGCGACACGGCTGGTCATAAAAGTTAAGGGGGGACAAAAGCTTTTCTACTTTTTATTAGATTTATTTAAATAGGTAATGTAAAATCAATGAGTTGTGAATGAGACTTTCGTGTAATGTATTTTTGAAATAGGCTTTTGCCTTGAATCGTAGTCGTCGTCAAACCGTGTCGCTTTAGTTCTACTGTGTGTATCGTAAGCAGCGATAATAAATAGTTAATAAATGCTACCACTAAACTAAACGAATTGTGAAACTTTAGATGAATTAACGTATTTAAAAAAACTGTATTATTTTATATAATACAGATTCCTTGTTATATATGCTAAATTAATTTCATCATAACCATCAACAGCCTGAAGACGTCTAATGCGTACATAGGCCTCCCTAGCGTCACTTTGAGCGGCTGCTTGCCTCCTGCATCCATCGGCTCGCCGCGGTTCTGGCCAGATCGTCGGTCCACTTAGTGGGGGGCTGGCATACGCTGCGTCTTCCGGTTCGTGGTCGCTACTCGAGAACCTTTCTTCCCCATCGGTTTCAGAGAAATTAATTTACTTTTAGAATAAAACCGGTGAACAAATTTAATAGTACCTAAGTGCTCTGAAAGTAGTAGAAATAAAGGCATTATTTATTTATTTATTTTAAGTGCTTTGAAACAAAATAACCAACTATAAATTAGGTCACCTAATCTCTCCAGAGACTAAAAATTCCAATGAATTAATTATGCGGTAGGGAAACTTTCCTCAACGTTTAACAATGTCGAGTCATTCATCATAATTTGGACGGTCTACCCTTTGTACTGGATACAGTTACCTATACTTAACATTTTTTATTATTCCAAAAATAGCCATAAATAAATTTAATTTAAGTAGCGTAATAATTTGTTATAATTAGTTTAAATCATTTTATTCATTCCACAAACTAAGTAGGTATTATTAACCTTAAAAACTTATGTCTCTTACCGAATTTACTAATAACTGCCATAACCTGCATGGTATTAATAGGTCACCGTTTGTTTACCAACTTAAACGCATTCGCGTCCTCCCCCCGTTCATAGAGCTCATACCCCATGCCGCCATACATTTCACCAGACCCGAGCGTGCGGGGTCCTCAGCATCACAGATGCGCCAGAGTGAGCCCACGGGGACGGTTCGCGGAATATAGTATATATGCTCGTAATATAAAACACGCTTTTACGTGCAAATACGTTGTAAGATACTTTGGCAAAAGATCCGATTTTTTTTCTAATTTTATTACAGTGTATTTACGATGAAAACCATATTTTTAATATGGACCCTCAGGCCCGTGAATGCGGAAAAGGTCCCTCCCGGAGGGTCCCCGGCACTGAATGGGTTAACAACAAAAAACAGGATAAAATGCTAATAAAATACTTTTGTACATTTATTAGCACTTAATAAAATCTACGTATTTTTAAGAAGTCGGTTAAAGTATGACTGTGGCAAAAATGGAGAGAAATAGGAATGTATACTTAGATGGATTAGGCGGCAGGAGATTGATAGCATTTTTAGGAACGCGTCGTCATAAGACGTGAGTTTTGTGAAACTCCCCCTTCGATAAAATACCTTATTCTTTCGCGGGAAGCTGTGCATAAACCCCTCGTAAGCACCTTTTAAAACAATAATTGTTATGTTTGAAGAAACTTATTAATTTGTTTAGGTACCTTTTTTTATGTTAAGAGCTGAGATGGACCTGACTCGCCCCCCCTCTCTGTCAGCTTCCTCCAGCCGACTCACTGCTTCTTATACTAAAGACTATTAATAGATACGATTTGATAATCTAATGTATAGAGAACTGTAGTTGTAACGCCGGAGTGTTGTGGCCTCCGTAACACCTGGCGGAATATAGGATATGGTGTAAATACCTATCCTTATTTAATTTTAATGAATTTATTTCCTTGAATCTACGAGTAAATAATTGTATTTCAATTGTATTATACAATTGATAAGTTAATAATTGCATTTCATGGTGTCATAAAGTCTACTCCCTCCAGACAAACCCAGTTCTTGGGGGTCTGACCTAGAGCAATCACACGTGAATTGACTAGAATTAGTACAGACACATAACCTGTTCATGCCTTTGGGAAAGACTTGGAATCTAATTAAAATATCAAATGGATTGATCCATCCAGAACCAGTCGGCCCTCGTTCCTTCTGGAAATGATAGGAGTTAAAAGTTGACACTGCGTGATCTCCTTTTGTCAGCTTGATACTTTGGTATTTGGGCAAGCGGATTTAAGATCCGATGCTAGTGATCTTTGTCGTGTAGTTTTGTGCACTTTTATGAAGATATAGAGATGTTTTGTTTTGTGTTTAGATTATAGAGGCCTCTAGATCACTTTTATAGCCGTCGCTATATTGATTGCATGTACCAAGAGACGGAAATCCTAGAAATTACTTTAAGTAAATTATAGCCAGATAATCAAATAAAGATATAAAATAATGTCATTATATGTTAATGCATCAACCTTTTGCTTCTATCCAACCCTGCAATTCAGCTAGATGCTATTAATACATGAGTCCTGGCTTGCTAGGTAACTTAGGAATTTCGTGAAGTGAAAAACTAGATTAAAATGGAAATTCAGTTAGCATTTAATACAAAATACACACACATTAAAACAGAAAAACACAAAAGAGAGAAATCACAAAAACAGCAAAATAACACAGACACAATAGGTAACAATATATTATAAAGGTTTTGGTGTAATGCCTCCACTGTCGCGCAATATTTGACTTTTCAGTTCAAGTAGATACTTAAATTGAACTGTCAATTATCAATCGCTTCCCTTATAAAACGCCTCAGAAAGGTTGATGAAATCAGATGAATTTCGACCTTCCTTACACACCAGAGAAAAGGGAAAGTTTATGAGATAGCTCGGTGGCTATAGAGCCTTCGAAAGAAGACTGCAAAAGACTGGCTTCTTTGAAGCGGAAATATATATTCATTTATATATATATACGTATTTATATATCAGGTACACAAGGAGAAATAAATGAACAATAAAACTATCAGTATTAGGCTAGATCCAGAATGAATATGAATAGATTTGTTGAATAAAGTTGATGTTTGTCCAATTATATAATAATCAAAATAATGATGGACAGATATTCCAAAGGTATTAGAGCGTTTTAGTTTTAATAAATAGTTCAGGATCTAGCGTAAGTATTCTCCTATAACTTAACTTTTATATGGAAGCCGCTGATATTATGGGCACCATTGCCCCCTCAAGTATCGGTACTATCACTTTCACATCATAATACTTAGATCGCAAATCGATCTTGTTAAACTTAAGACTTCCGGTTAGGTTCCCGGGTAAATCTTCACAAAGATATTCCTCTTTCCGAGGTAAAACAAGACTGACTGCCCCTGGCTGTCATCTCTCCAACCCCAACGTCGTTGGTAGGCGTTTCCTTAGAAAAAACCTCGATTTGTTGATTGGCTAGGGTGGGATTTCAAATGTGCGTCCGCGCAAACGCATACGCTTCTTCCCCAAACAGATGGCGCTAGTAGTTTCCATCCGACCTTTGAAACAATTAAAATAGGTGTATATAACTCACGTAATATACATAATAGATAGTTACTTGTGACGCTTTGTTCTTTGTAGATTTAGTTAACGTCTGAAAGTTTGATGTACATAACATTATATGTATGGGCATGTATGATTTATTAGATAATCATATTTGTTTGGTAAATACTCTCAGTTTATAGTAACCTTCTATCCTGATTTGAATAAGGATAGATTACCATTAATATGATTATAGATGCCTTACTCTTGCTAGTAAATGGGACAAAAACATTATTATCGCGAACATCCATGATAAGCAATCACGTTTCGTGAACATTGCAAAGTCCTAAGTAATAATTCTTTCAAACATACGCGTGGCCTACACGTCTGCTGGAAAGTTTAATTATTATAGATAGGTATAGTGATCTACATGCATTTATAACTACATATGATGCTATGAAATACTTTTACCACCCAGCTTCTCTGTGGTATCCATGCACGTGCAGGCGTAAAACCCAAAGACGATAGTTGATAAAAACACAAGGGTTTCGTTCGCTATTGAAAAGGTTTTGCAGAAACGATAGCAAAAAGTCAATAAATTTGTCAAAGTCTTTTGTTTCTAAGTGCTTGGTCGATTTCTCTTTGGTATCTGTTATTGCTAGCACATGTTTTAACTTTCAAAGAATTCGTGTTATTTGATTCGAGCCCGTTTTACAATCTTAACTGCTTGCAGATGTTCTGAGTCGTTTCTCACGAAACTACTATCTCTAGGTACCTATTTCAAAAACAATAGTATGCCTATCAGTTTGACATGGGCCCATTACATTCCACCCTCTGAAAATTCAGCACGAAGACACGAAGTTGCTCAAGAGATTAAGTTTCACTAACTATAATATGGTACTCAAATAAGTCAAACTGAATTTATTCTATTTCATGTTGTACCTATGTATTTATTTGTTTTAATACTTTACGAATGTATTTTTATGTAGTTAAAAATTCCGTCCACCCTCACACTAGGTATACGTTCTATTAATCATTAAGCCTCTATGTAAACAGTGTTCACTAGCCACCCTCAGACCTTTATAGGTTTTCTATTGGATAACTGTGGCTATTACTTGAAAATATCTGTGGTTCTTGTTAGATAATTATTTGTGACTCTTTTTAGATTTGTTTAGTAAATATGTAGTTTTATTTTTACATAAAATTCGTATTACATTTTTGTTTTCTATTCAAAACTTTACGACCTCAGTAACACCTTGGATAATTGATAGATAAAACAGAAAGTCAATAATCTATCTTTGATTTAAGAACAAGTTAGTTTCTCACTTGGTCTAGCTTTGTAGGTACCCTGGTGTTATCGAGGCGTCTTAGATCATTCTTATAACTATAGTTAATAATGAACAATCAGTGAACGCGTAACGCGTGCGTGCGTATGAGAATCTTTAATTGAATGTTCTCTAAAGTATATAACAGCAAAATGATTAACTGAAAGTTATGAAAATATAAAACCATAACTGATTAAACTGTCTATATTTAAAGTACATACGTCTATAAATTTTTTTTCACATGGTGCCTTTCCTGAATGTAAGACTTTTATAATATTTGTCATACATTCTTTAGGTAAGTAGTAGCTCTCTATGATAACCTTTGTTTTGTTTTGTCCGTGTTGAGCCTATGCGTTATACAGTGAAGCATAACAACTAGTTTCTGCCTAAATGAAACTACACTTCGCTAGAAAATGGTAACGCATCTTAATCAACCTAGTAGCGTAGATGCTTCAATTCCGATTTAAAATCATACTTGTATATATAAAAAATATAAAGCCTTCATAATGGTTAATTTATGCAGAAGTCTCGAACTTCAGGTCTTTATTAAATATAAACATCTGTTATATATATATTATCTGTTTTCTGCTAGTACTAAAGACATCTTAACTGTAAAATTAATATTCTACATAATTAGTCTTATCGGGTTCACATTGTCACCTCAGGCTTTTTTATCGTAATCATCATCAGTCGTTCTCCCTCACTTAGAATTTAGTTACTTAATCGTTTATACATAATTGATTATGTTACATTTATGTATGTATCAATGCCTTTATTGATGCATTTTTATTTATTTACTAATTTTATTGTTATAGTAAGTATTAAGTTTAGTTTGCGTCTAGTTGCCCACCTTTATGAAGGTAAGTATACTTCATATTATTTTACTTAATGAATATCTACATCTATATTTATATATCCACCTTCTTTACCTTTATAGCAACTTTCACTATATTTCTGGGCTGTCTGGAAGACATCACTATAAGTGAAAAGACCGTCCATTGTGACGCTTAAGTTTTAAGTTTCTACTTATCAACTGTTCCTGTGATGTAGTGTTGTAATAGATAGTTTTATCCATTTATCATCCTCATAACTGTCCATAACCATCATCATGACCAGAATAATCATCATCATAACTAAGTATCCATAAACATCATCATAACCATAATAATCATCATCTTAACTATGAATAAACATCATCATAACCATAATAATCATCATCTTAACTATGAATAAACATCATCATAACCATAATAATCATCATCTTAACTATGAATAAACATCATCATAACCAGAATAGTCATCATCTTAACTATGAATAAACATCATCATAACCAGAATAGTCATCATCTTAACTATCCATAAACATCTTCTCAACCAGAATAGTCATCATCTTAACTATGAATAAACATCATCATAACCAGAATAGTCATCATCTTAATTATGAATAAACATCATCCTAAATATAATAATCATCACCATAACCGACCACATTAATGAGGTTTTACCAAACAACCGAATTTCGACTGGTTTCATAACTGTTGGTAGTAACTCTGCCTTCTGAACTGTAGGTTGTGGGTTCAATTCCTACTCAGATCAAACATTTGTGCGATGAAAACCGACGCTTGTTCTGTGTCTGAGTGTCATATTGTATTCTATGTAGGTATATATTTATTTACAAACAAAAAGTATCTAAGTATTGCAGTTATCAGGTTCCCATTGTATAAGCTTTGCTTAGTCTCGGGCTAGAGGGCGCTGTATAAAATGTCCACGCATTTTTTTTTTTTAAATCACCATCAACGTCATAAAAAGCTGTAGGTTCTTCTCTTTACTCAAAATGTACCTACTTAAACTATCACAATAGTCATCATCGTAAAAAGGCTTTACTCCTTTTCTAGAATTTCACTTTTAGTATCAACATTATAAGATATTTATATCCTTAATGATTACCATCATAATAACCTGTAGGTACCATCATCCGTCCTCATAGACCTTGGATTTTACCTTTTTTCATATTAAAATAAAATTAAATTCCCATCTTACAAAATAATCATAGTGTTATTATTTTATTAATTGCTGCATCCGCAACAACCTTGTTTATTTTATTATTATTATTACAATATATATATTGGCTGTTAGCCCACTCCTTAACTACAGTTTAGTTAAACTATTGTTATACATAATCGTAAATATCATCATCGTCATAAACCATAGGATTCCATAACCATAGCCATAAGGTTCCATAGCTTTCCAAATCATCATCACAATTAGCTGTAGTTTTCACATTACTAGAGTTTATTTAAACTATCAATATCTTCATTAAAATCATAATCATAAATACTGTAGGTTCCAAATGTATTTAAATTGCCAATATAAACATTATCATAGTTTCTATAAGCCATAAATTTCGCTCTTTTTTAAAAAAAATCAATTATAATAATCAACCCATCATCATGTTGATCTAATTCCTTTGATAAAGTTTAATTAAGTTATTGCTAAAATCATAATTGTCATTATGGATTTTTCTTAAGCTATTATTACCTTCAATAACAAAATCTCCCTATCCTATCCGTTATCGCATCTTACATAATAATTATTATTTTCTATTGCTTAAGTACCGAGACTGCGTTCGAGCAACCTATTTTGTTTCTCGGAACTGTATAAATTTCTTATCTCTTGTTTGGTCCGAATGTTTCGAGCCGACTACCTGAGTGACAGTAACCGTCCCGAACGATCCTTTTCTGTATCACTATGCCATCTAAACGCCGGTAACTGACGTCTTTGATTACTGCAGTAATAATTCCTTTTGTCGATGATAAGCACTCTGCATTTTGCCTATTAATAAAGCATTAATTGAATTAACATGCCTAAACTGACTCCTACCTCGTTCACTGTTTCTGTTAATCGAACTATTAGTCAAACGCTCATCAGTTCTCACTACGACGTTCTGCTCTATATATCTAAGAAACTCTGCAGCTACAATAATTGTATTGTTATCGATTCCTTTCTAGTAAACTATAGACTATATCCTTTGTGTATCTAGTTATCTATCTGTAAAATGCCGCATAAAACAGTTTATAATGTCCGGACCTCTAAACAGAATTGTTAAAATAACGGTGTCTGTTTATTCCGCAGAATATTCACTCATTGTACTACCTGATCTATTATTTCACGATACTTCTATTATGAAGTATTAAGTCATGAAATTGTATTCCTGAAATAACTGAATGATCGATATATTATATACTAACGTTATCATTTCATGTCGCGTATAGTCGTTTAATTATGTTTTCTTCTAAATTAGCACGTCTATCGTCTGATATCCTGTATTTGTTGTTACGTATTTATTTACACTACTTTATTGATTTGAATTACTACCTTGTTCTGTATCAACTGTCGCCATCCTTATATCTAGTGTAACCTCTTTTCATGCTTCTAGCAGACATAACTGAAATTATCATAATCCCTGAAATAAAGCATTACAATACAAGCACTGAAATACAAACACTGAATTTCCATAATTGAGTAATACTCAAAATAGAATAAATGAAAGTTATTTAATTATATTCACTATTTTACCAAGCAAGTACCAGGTTTTCAAACAGTTTTCACAACAAGACTTTAGTCGTATCTATTATTTTTGTGATCGAAATAAAATAATTTAATTGCAAATTTAAATTTATTAGTTTTGCAATCGTCACAAAATGCGTAATTTTTTTTTAAAATGGATTAGTTTTGTGATCGTCATAAAATAGTAATTTTAATTTAAAATTTATTGTTGTTTCTACGTTGTGTATTTTTTTATTTATTTAACCCAAATTGTTTTATCTAGAGGTAAAGCACTTTTGGCAATACTCTTTTTCTAGATCCTTGTCCACGGTAACATATGAGATGGACCTGACTCGCCCCCCCTCTCTGTCAGCTTCCTCCAGCCGACTCACTGCTTCTTATACTAAAGACTATTAATAGATACGATTTGATAATCTAATGTATAGAGAACTGTAGTTGTAACGCCGGAGTGTTGTGGCCTCCGTAACACCTGGCGGAATATAGGATATGGTGTAAATACCTATCCTTATTTAATTTTAATGAATTTATTTCCTTGAATCTACGAGTAAATAATTGTATTTCAATTGTATTATACAATTGATAAGTTAATAATTGCATTTCATGGTGTCATAAAGTCTACTCCCTCCAGACAAACCCAGTTCTTGGGGGTCTGACCTAGAGCAATCACACGTGAATTGACTAGAATTAGTACAGACACATAACCTGTTCATGCCTTTGGGAAAGACTTGGAATCTAATTAAAATATCAAATGGATTGATCCATCCAGAACCAGTCGGCCCTCGTTCCTTCTGGAAATGATAGGAGTTAAAAGTTGACACTGCGTGATCTCCTTTTGTCAGCTTGATACTTTGGTATTTGGGCAAGCGGATTTAAGATCCGATGCTAGTGATCTTTGTCGTGTAGTTTTGTGCACTTTTATGAAGATATAGAGATGTTTTGTTTTGTGTTTAGATTATAGAGGCCTCTAGATCACTTTTATAGCCGTCGCTATATTGATTGCATGTACCAAGAGACGGAAATCCTAGAAATTACTTTAAGTAAATTATAGCCAGATAATCAAATAAAGATATAAAATAATGTCATTATATGTTAATGCATCAACCTTTTGCTTCTATCCAACCCTGCAATTCAGCTAGATGCTATTAATACATGAGTCCTGGCTTGCTAGGTAACTTAGGAATTTCGTGAAGTGAAAAACTAGATTAAAATGGAAATTCAGTTAGCATTTAATACAAAATACACACACATTAAAACAGAAAAACACAAAAGAGAGAAATCACAAAAACAGCAAAATAACACAGACACAATAGGTAACAATATATTATAAAGGTTTTGGTGTAATGCCTCCACTGTCGCGCAATATTTGACTTTTCAGTTCAAGTAGATACTTAAATTGAACTGTCAATTATCAATCGCTTCCCTTATAAAACGCCTCAGAAAGGTTGATGAAATCAGATGAATTTCGACCTTCCTTACACACCAGAGAAAAGGGAAAGTTTATGAGATAGCTCGGTGGCTATAGAGCCTTCGAAAGAAGACTGCAAAAGACTGGCTTCTTTGAAGCGGAAATATATATTCATTTATATATATATACGTATTTATATATCAGGTACACAAGGAGAAATAAATGAACAATAAAACTATCAGTATTAGGCTAGATCCAGAATGAATATGAATAGATTTGTTGAATAAAGTTGATGTTTGTCCAATTATATAATAATCAAAATAATGATGGACAGATATTCCAAAGGTATTAGAGCGTTTTAGTTTTAATAAATAGTTCAGGATCTAGCGTAAGTATTCTCCTATAACTTAACTTTTATATGGAAGCCGCTGATATTATGGGCACCATTGCCCCCTCAAGTATCGGTACTATCACTTTCACATCATAATACTTAGATCGCAAATCGATCTTGTTAAACTTAAGACTTCCGGTTAGGTTCCCGGGTAAATCTTCACAAAGATATTCCTCTTTCCGAGGTAAAACAAGACTGACTGCCCCTGGCTGTCATCTCTCCAACCCCAACGTCGTTGGTAGGCGTTTCCTTAGAAAAAACCTCGATTTGTTGATTGGCTAGGGTGGGATTTCAAATGTGCGTCCGCGCAAACGCATACGCTTCTTCCCCAAACAGATGGCGCTAGTAGTTTCCATCCGACCTTTGAAACAATTAAAATAGGTGTATATAACTCACGTAATATACATAATAGATAGTTACTTGTGACGCTTTGTTCTTTGTAGATTTAGTTAACGTCTGAAAGTTTGATGTACATAACATTATATGTATGGGCATGTATGATTTATTAGATAATCATATTTGTTTGGTAAATACTCTCAGTTTATAGTAACCTTCTATCCTGATTTGAATAAGGATAGATTACCATTAATATGATTATAGATGCCTTACTCTTGCTAGTAAATGGGACAAAAACATTATTATCGCGAACATCCATGATAAGCAATCACGTTTCGTGAACATTGCAAAGTCCTAAGTAATAATTCTTTCAAACATACGCGTGGCCTACACGTCTGCTGGAAAGTTTAATTATTATAGATAGGTATAGTGATCTACATGCATTTATAACTACATATGATGCTATGAAATACTTTTACCACCCAGCTTCTCTGTGGTATCCATGCACGTGCAGGCGTAAAACCCAAAGACGATAGTTGATAAAAACACAAGGGTTTCGTTCGCTATTGAAAAGGTTTTGCAGAAACGATAGCAAAAAGTCAATAAATTTGTCAAAGTCTTTTGTTTCTAAGTGCTTGGTCGATTTCTCTTTGGTATCTGTTATTGCTAGCACATGTTTTAACTTTCAAAGAATTCGTGTTATTTGATTCGAGCCCGTTTTACAATCTTAACTGCTTGCAGATGTTCTGAGTCGTTTCTCACGAAACTACTATCTCTAGGTACCTATTTCAAAAACAATAGTATGCCTATCAGTTTGACATGGGCCCATTACAGAGCGACAAATAAGCATATGGCCCGCCTGATGGAAAGCGGTAACCGCAGCATATAGACCTCTGCAATACTAAGGGCGTTGTCGACGCGTTGCCTGCTCAGGAAGGCTTTTTTGATACCCTTTTTAAAAGACTGCATATTGAAGCATCGCGGTTAACCTATACCTATACTTATACATACAATACAATACAACTTTATAGACAACCAATAAATAACAACGCACAAAAAATTACAAAAGATTGGTATAAAACCAGCGGCCTTATTGCATTACCGAGATTTCTTCCAGGCTACCTTTGGATGGACACGAATTACTTAATTTATAGATAAAGAAAACAAATACTTTAGATCGGCATTTTCGTAAAACAGAAGATAATAAAACTAAATTGAAATTTTCGCACTCATAGCATATTTTTCGTGTTGCGTCATGCCTCAAAATCCTTTAATTGAAACCTTTCATTGTAGTCTTTGTATAATACGGCAAGAATATGATCCGGGAACAATTGAAAGCTCGACTAAGATTAGTTGTGCACAACAATGGCGTACAATAGACTGGGATCCGAGCACCATATTAAAATTTACTCAGAATTTTTTTAATCATAATGACTGTGCTGCATTGACGTGTTCCATTTTTTATAACACGAACAGACAAACGAGATGATGGCCCGCCTGATGGTAAGCAGTTACCTCGTATTTATTGAACTATGTAGAGATGGTTTTCTGCAAAAACTACAGAGAAGTTGCCGGTTATATATGATACCATATGGCTTGTTAATAGGACTCAACATAAGTTTTTTAATTTTTATTTAACGGTGAAAAGGTTTTCTTTTTAAGAATTCTTATAATTGCATATTTTCTTCAAGTTTTGCTTTCGCAACATGAGAACGACTGTATAAATAACTATCAAAGAAAGTAGGTACATCGTGTGCTAGTAAAGGGAGCCATGATTGCAAGCCATACAATCTTACAAAGTAAGCACTTGCAAACTTTCTTGTTCAAAGAGAAATATCAAATTACTCGAAGCTTGGATGAAAATCAAGATGGTAATGAAACCTACGTCTACGGAAGATAAATCAACAAAGTTTCTGTTCTACTCCTTAAATGTAATAAGTATAGATAGGTATGTAGTGTTTAACTAGATACCTATCTATATACCTACGTCTCACATTCAGTAGAAGCAGCTATTATAATATTTACATTAGACCTATGTCGAGCCACCGTCATGATGCTCAACGATAACTATCTCAAACAGTCCTGGATAATACGGTATCTGCACACATTATCATCATCATCATCATCATCATCATCATCAGCCCGAAGACGTCCACTGCTGAACATAGGCCTCCCCCGAAGAGCGCCACTTTGAGCGGCTGCTTGCCTCCTGCATCCATCGGCTCCCTGCGGTTTTCCGCGGTCCACCTAGTAGAAGGCCGGCCTACGCTGCGTCTTTCGGTTCGTGGTCGCCACTCGAGAACCTTTCTTCCCCATCGGTTGTCAGCCCTACGAGTGATGTCACATGCCCACTGCCACTTCTACTTGCTAATTCTCAAATCTATATCGGTTATTTAAGTTTCTTGCGGATCTCCTCATTTTGGATCTTATCTCGCAAGGAAACTCCGAACATAGCTCTCTCCATAGCTCGTTGCGCGACTTTGAGCTTACTCATAAGGCCAACAGTAAGAGACCACGTCTCAGTGCCATAAGTCATCACTGGCAACACACACTAGTTGAAAACTTTCGTTTTCAGGCTTTGCGGTATTTTAGACGAAAAGATGGGTCGAAGCTTCCCGAAAGCACGGTATCTGCACACACTTTCTCATAAATAAAAAGTGGTATCTACTTAAACTACACAGTATATTTTTTAACATCTATGCTGGGAAATCAACATTTTCCGTTTGATGATAAAGGATATTTAAGCTTGACTGCCTTGCAATATCGAAGTATTTGCAACACTAATCATTTCATTGGCCTATTAATATCGGCACAATTCGGCCGCACCGAGACAACATGGCCGCCGGAAGCGCAGCCATCTTGATTGGCAGCGGATATTGGAGATTGCGTCGCACCGTGTTGCCCGGTGTTGTTAATAATTGTCGATACATTGGCACGGTTTTGGACTGCACTGTACCAACACGTTATATACTATCATTGGTTCTAATAATATTTGTATACACCGTGGAATTGAATTGAATATTTTCCTGAAATGTATGTACTCAGTCCTTGCTATAGAACAATATTACAGAGATAAATTAAAAAATAAAAATAAACGAAGTGCCTCAAAAAATAATTCGCCCCTAGCCGAAATGTCTATTTCACACTACTTGCTGCGGGCAAATGTTTCGTAGTAGCTAAAACACCTGCACTGCCCTCCCCGCTGTCCCGGAGTGCCAAATTATTACATGACGTAGGCCTTTTGTTAAGAAGGACTAATTTTATAGTACCTAGTTTTACGTTTTACACTATAGGTATTTTTGTGTTTGGCTTGAAATAAATATTCTAAAGCATGAACTGAGTACATACATTTCAGGAAAATATCGAATCAATGCCACGATGTAAATATAAGTAGTTAAATATTACAATAATCAGTGCAGAGCGCATTGATTCTGAACTAAGTGCTGCATTTCAAAATCAACTCTGCAGCATTCATTCAGAAATGTTGCAGTTGCAGTGCAGTTTAAATGCTCTTATATATTGTCGCGAATTTAAGCCAATTATAGGTTTAAATCTATAAGCTAACTTACATAATTATATACGAGAAAAGGGTCTCCAGCTTTTCGTTTTTACTTAGAAATTAAACAGTATGTACGTAATTACGTATGTCTATTTTGCAAAGTATCAACCCTAAATATAATTTCTTGCAATAGCACGCTTTTGTACGCACATGTGTAGTGTGTACCTATATAGAAATTAGAAATTATATTAATAGAAATCATCATCATCCTCTTTGCCTTTTCCCATTTGTTATTGGGGTCGGCTCCCAATCTAACCTGTAGCGGCGAGCTACCAGAATTACACGAGCGACTGCCATCCGACCTCGCAACCCATAAGAGACCAGTAACAAGGATGGTTAGATCAGGCGTCAGTTTCTATCAGGCGTCTCACTACCCGTAACGATTGCCATAGATGTTCTTATGACAACCGGGACCGACGGCTTAACGTGCTCTCCGAGGCACGGAGCGATGGCATCACAAACTGCACATAACTTACTAGATAAGTCATTGTTGCAGGGCCGAGGATCGAACCTGGTGCCGTAAGTTTGCGAAGCGTACATGCTACCGCTCGGCCACCATCGCTCCGGCCATCAAATTATATTAATAGAAATCATCATCATCATTAACAGCCTGAAGACGTCCACTGCTGAACATAGGCCTCCCCCAGAGCACGCCACCTTGAGCGGCTGCTCGCCTCCTGCATCCATCGGCTCCCCGCGGCTTTCACCAGGTCGTCGGTCCACCGAGTGGGGGGCCAGCCTACGCTGCGTCTTCCGGTTCGTGGTCGCCACTCGAGAACCTTTCTTCCCCATCGGTTGTCAGTTCTACGAGCGATGTGGCCTGCCCATTACCACTTCAACTTACTAACTCTAAGAGCTATATCGGCCACTTTAGTTCTCCTGCGGATCTCCTCGTTCCGGAGCTTATCTCGCAGGGAAACACCGAGCATGGCTCGCTCCATAGCTTGCTGCGCGACTTTGAGCTTACTAATGAGGCCAACAGTAAGAGACCATGTCTCAGTTCCATAAGTCATCACTGGCAACACACACTGATTGAAAACTTTCGTTTTCAGGTTTTGCGGTATTTTGGACGAAAAGATAGGACGAAGCTTCCCGAACGCTGCCCATCCGAGTTGGATTCTTCGCGCCACCTCTTTGTTGAAGTTGGACCTACCTAATTGGACAATCTGTCCTAGGTAGACATACTTGTCGACAACTTCGAGAGTATCGTTCCCAACAATTACCGGTATAGGTGTAACATGAGCATTAGACATGATCTTTGTCTTGTCCATATTCATCTTAAGACCAACCTGCTGGGAGACTCTACTGAATAAAATAATTAATAGAAATAATATTGTAAAACCCCTAAATTCCCGGTTCTGAATTTCCGCAGTTGCAAGCTGCCACAGGAAGTGAAGCCATTTCCCTTAGCAACGGATATGGAAGATGAAGTTACATCTGATATATACATAACTTATGAACTACCATATGCTTTCTAACTTACTACATAAATATTTTTAAACTTCTTTCCTCCTCCTTTAACGTTTTCGTTAAGGCATAACGTATAATGTAAAATTTTTAAGGTGCTCGAAATATTCTTATTTTGGCTTAATCGCTCTTGGCATTTTTTTACGACAACAACCAGTGTAACCAGATATAATATGATACTGTAAAATATGTCTAACAATATTTTGCATGTAAAAATAAAATGAAGATAAGATCGTCCTGGCTTCTACAGCACGGGTTTCGAGCCTAGTGTAGGAACCAGGTGTTCTACTAACCACAATGTAATGTTTGCCTTTTTATCAAATAAATGATTTTCATTTTTTCATTTCATTTCATCGTCTCAAGATAAAAATTAGATGACAGATTATCTGCAAGCGATGCAAGATCTATTTCCAAGTGAGGCATCTGTTAAATGTATCGAGTTACAGTCATAATTCAATTTGCGTCGACTAACTGGCTCTCGAGCTTTTGCCCTGATATATATAGGTGAATTTTTGAAATGGGCGTGGTAGGCTAAATCTAAAACTACGAGGAGTTTTGAAAAGTACCTAAAGGAGTCACGGGCCCGATTTTAATGAAAACTAAAACAACATCATTGGATTTTTGATAAATCAATAGTCCTAGCCAGAAATCGAACCTGTTGATTTTGATAAAAAAACACACCCTGTGTTATCACACCATTCAGTGTGATAACACAGGGTGTGGCTGAAAAGTGTGGCTGATAAGGATCGAATTCTGGGAAGTAATGATAACAGGGCCAACTTATATTATATGAGCGTGAGTCTCGTTTCTTCCTCGCCGCAACTTGCATATTTAACATACCTTGGTATGTTTTTGCAAGAGAACAAATTAGGTATATTCTTTATTGTGCTTATTATATATTTTCTCTTTCCTATTTTAATTGATAACGCTGTTACACATAGGAAACATACCATATACGCCATGCACAAATTTCTCCAACGATATATCTTTTTTTGTAACGTCGTCATCATTAAAAACTGTTTTGAGAAATATAATACCACTACTCAGTAGGTAGAATGAGTAAGCGAAAATCCAAGAAAATATTCCATGCATCAATCATCTCATGGTATGGGTTTACCTTCTCCGTTTGACATAGAACGAAAATTCTACAAGATATTTTGCTATTACAGTATTACCAAAGTACTAAATTTGCACACGAAAACTTCATTTTATTTTCATTTGGGAACTTCTTGATATTATGATTAAAACACTGTTTTTAAACTTTCACGGTGGTTCACTACATTTTTACATCTCTCATATTCGGTAAGTAGGTCCTTATTACCCCCAAATGGGGCTTGTAGGTAACCAATTAGCGCTCTAGGGTAATAATGTAGCTAGAAAAGCCCTAGGGCGGTAAGTAAACAAAAAAAAACTCTTCACTCTTTCAAAAAGTTCGCGTACATCGTGTTTTGTTTTTTTCTTTAATCTGTGCGTACATCTAACCATCATACTGGCAATAGACATTATGCATTCAGCCCAATCACAAAAGAGGTCGCTTCGCTATTCAGCCTTGTCTTCGTATGAGTATAATAGTCATCAACTTTAAATATCGAACGGCAACGCTCAATTTCGTTCTTGAAAAAAAAATTAAAAAAAAGATGAAAAAAGGCGGGAATAGAAAACTTTTACTTTAAATATTGTTTGTTTTTGGGATTTTTTTATAATTACGTGCTAATTAGGAAAAAAACATGAGTTCTGCAAGTGATGTAGATATAAGCTGCACTCCCGATTCAATGAAAATGGAAGCTGAACCAGCAATTAACAATATTTTGCCTGAAAGTTCTAAAATGTTTTATTCTTGTTATGCCGGTTTTTTATACTTACCTCACAATCTAGATGTAAAGCAGAGTACTTAGCTCGGGTGTAAGCATCAATTGCACCCTCGAACTATAGGCGCCCTCGCTCGTGCGCCTAAATATCTCGGGCTGCAATTGATGCCTTACAGCCCTTGGCTACTAATCTACTATTAATAGTACTTACAGGATTTTTACCGTGATGAGAATCACATAAGAATCCCGTAAGTAGGTACTAAAAATTTTCTTGATATAAAGTGTTACTTAGCAATGCTAAAGCAGGTCCATAAAAGTGCAACCGCGTTGTCAACATAGCAAGAACATTGCAAGAATTTGTGATAAAAAAAAAACTTTGCAAGAGTTCACATTCAACCTGTTATTCAACCTTTTTTTATGCTATTGAATGTCGTGACGAGCTACATAACAACCTATTAGGAAAGCTGCTCATTAATTAATCTTTGATCCCTCTATCTTTTTCACATAAACGCAGATAAGGAAAATCTGATAAAGATGACTGAAAACCTGCAAAGAATCTCTTTATACTTTATTTTATCAAAAACCATCGGGTAGAGATAATTCAAGAGTCGAGGCACAGATCGTCCTCCACTTTGCGGACAAAGGGCCTACGTACCTACCTATTTGAGGTAAAGTTAAATTAGCTGTATTCTTTGTTCTAACGCTACATTTTTGAGTAACCTTTTGGTTATTTTGTTGAAAGTTCCACTTGGGTAGATTTTTGTAGGTAAAAAACTTTATGACCAGTAAGACGGATGAAGCCTGATAATGATACTAAATAATAAAGTTATAATTTACTGTGCAATTGATTCGACGTGACTATGTTCTGTTAAGTTCCCAAAAACTTATATCAACAACGTTGTTTTTTAAATGAATGGAGTTAAAGTGCCATAGTGATTCAAAATTTCCTGTAACATTAAATTAACATTTTTGTTTAGAGGGCTTAGCATGTTAGCGTTTGACCACTCATCATCATCATCATCAACAGTCTGAAGACATCCACTGCTGAACATAGGCCTCCCCCAGAGAGTGCCACGTTGAGCAGCTGCTCGCCTCCTGCATCCATCGGCTCCCCGCGCGGCGGCTTTCACCAGATCATCGGCCCACCGAGTTTGACCACTACTATGCATGTAATAAATTGTAATGCAATGGATGATGGTGACCTTATGCCAAAATAATATTAGATTTAAAGAGTAAACAGCACGAAAAACTTCTTGGTGGAGTCACTTCGCTGCATAGCACTATAGGATATCTCGTTATCTTTTACAGTGGCACCAACACCTTCGGAATTATAACATGGCCTATATTTTCAGCAAAATGTTTCTCGGCGTGCCATTTATTTCGTACGGTATAGAATCCCCAAAAATGTAGCAGCTTTATCTCGGCCAAACACCTGAGCGCGGGCTGCAGTGCCTACTGCCTACCTCGCGACTGCCGAATGAATTATGTATTAATTATCAGGCTCACTCCCAAGGGGAGGCTCGTCTCGCATTTTTTATTTGTTTCTCTGAGTTGTGAATGTTGCTTTATTATTTTGGCTTCAGCTTTGTAGGACAACTTCACAGTGATTGAAAGTACCCAACAGTATCCAGCTCTACCTTTCCTATATCAGGATTATAAATAGCAAATGGTTTGACTAAAACCAAGTCCTTGAAAAGGAAAGGCGCAGAGAAAAATAGTTATTTATAGTATTAGGGCGGTAAGTTGGTTTTTACAAACGAGTAGACAAATGTAAGCCCGTGACGAATTCGAGGGCTTACCATAGTCTCGAGTTTGTAGAAACTAATTTCCGCACGTGTATCATAGAACGTTTTTCAACATATTTGCGAGGAAACAGTACAATAGGTAATGAAACAAACTTTCGTCACAACAAACAACCTTTGACGTTCCTTATCTAACTAATGTGAAAATGCCTAAAATGGCGCGCATTTACAATGCAAATGGCGCCACGTGCGTGTGGTGAAATTTAGAACTACATTAGTTTCATTTTCTCTTTAGTATTAAAGTGAGACAAACGTATTGAGCAAAATCGCTTCCAAGGAGTATCGATCATTCAGCTTATTTATTCTCGTGTTGTGAAACTCCTTGGTGAAATTCTTTTATATGTTTTATTGAAATTAAAAAAAAACCGTAAAGGTTACGCACGGCGCTATACAAGGAACGATGCGGTAAAATAGGTACTTAGGTGAGAGTGCCTATTTTACCGCACACTTCGTTGTATGGTGCGTAATGTTTAACTTTCGAACAATGTATACAGGCTTTGTAAATGCATTTTTGAGCAAATGTGTTGAAAAAAATATTTACCCACGAGTTGAAATATACATATCCAGTATAGCTTTTGGGTGATATGGAGAACATTACTATTACGGTACATGACTATAATTTAGTATTAAAAATATTCTGTACAGGAAAGATGATAATAAAATCAGATTTAAATCATAAAGTTGAATATTGAATACGAAAAAATAAATTTCCTACTGGAATGAAGGCAAAAGCGCATTTGCAAGTGAACCCTGAGTGCTGGCAGTAATGCAATAACGACCCTTTTATTCCTGAGATAGTGCACGGAGACCGACGTAACCCAATCAACGTGATATTTACAGAGTAAAACGCTATATAAAAATTACTTTGGGATGTTCGAATACAGGAGCTTGTTATTGCAAGCTTTACTAGGTAGTAGCCGACTTTTCTGCAAAGTTCGTTTAGGTAGGTTTGTCAGTTATTCTGCTGCCAAGCAGTATAGTGTGTAAGGGGTACTGTGTTCCGATTTGAAGGGCATTGTAGCTAGTGAAAGTAGGTACCTACTGGGCAAATGAGACTTTATGATCGGATCTCACAGTGTAGTAATCTTATTTATTAGACTGTAGACTGTGTGATGTCTCAGGATGACATGCGCAGTGCAGTGTCACGCGAAACTTTATAATTTAGCGTTCCGAGTGATGTTGAAATTCGTTATGGGCAGCCGTAACACTAAATATCAGGGGAACAACTAGGTTGTCACGTCACTAAAAAAAAATCATCACCTAGTAAACAAACTAAAAATCATGGGATTTGTATTTTATCTGAACCTACGCTATCTGGAATTAGATATTGGCATTTTAAAATTCATGTGCACATTCGCAAAACCATGTGAAGTTACATTACGCTTACCGTTTAGAATGAAACTAGTCTCACACATATGTTGTCTCACTCATTCATTTCCCCGGTGGCTTTAGGACCACGTCCTCATTAGTACCGCACTAATTGGTGCACCTCTCGTGGGAACTTGAGGCGTATATGCGAAAATATTTTTATATAGTTACATGTCCCCGATTCCGTGGCATTAACTTCCCCGGACTATTTGAACTGGAAATGCGAGTCGACGGCGGGTTATTAACGTCTACCTTCATCGTATAAAGAAAGAAGTTGAGTTTCTTGCAGAAAAACTTACCTGAAACAAATGAAATACGTATTTAGTACTCAACCATGAAAAGTCATGTTTTCTTTTTTCTTGTATTATGATTATAATGTATACTTATTGTATTTCGTATTTCGTAAATAAAACGGTCCTAATCTTCTATACCCATACATAAAATAAAACTGTAACTGGATTATATATGTACATAGATTATTTTTTGAAAAGATTTTATTTTATTTTTTCTGTCTGTCGTCTGTCCCTTTGAACACGCATTACGTTGGACCTACCAAACTGATTTTGCTAAAATTTGGTAAGGTTATAGCAAATTAAACAGAATAACATTCAGGATACTTTATGTTTTCCAAAACAGCCTTGTGCGTGTTGCGCTAAGCAGTAAAAGACTATAATAATTATTTCAACATCTTGAAAAATTACAAATGTATGTTATGTATGAGTAACTAGCAGCGCCCCGCGGTTCCACCCGCGTTCCTACAGGAACCGTTCCCGTTATTGGGATAAAAAGTAGCCTATGTTTTAATCCAGGGTATAAGCTACCTCCATACCAAATTTCATCCAAACCCGTCCAGCTGTTAGAGCGTGAAAGAGTAACAAACATACACACATACACACAAACTTTCGCCTTTATAATATTAGTGTGATTGCGTGACGTTACCCCCCTTATGCTGCGATAAAACGTAACCGATAACGAAGATGAAGCCACTATACTCATCCTGTCAAAGGGAAGAATTAAGTTTGAGAGTCTCGTAAAGTAAGAAGCCTCTACTAAAATGCTTTCTACACATAATTACTTTATTTGACACAGATTCAGATTCAGATTCAGATATTTTATTGCTTCCATAGTGTACATAGGTGGACACTTACGTACTTTGTTAAGAGACAAATATAATTTGCACCTTATTTCCATTAAAAATGAAAAGTACCGGCGCGATCGCATCCCGGGCGGCTCTGCAATCGAGCCATTGTTTCAGCCTCAGGAACAACCTACCTACTCTGTCCGATGGGGAAAAAAGGTTCTTGAGTGGCGACCACGAACCGGAAGACGCAGAGTAGGCCGGCCCTCCACTCGGTGGACCGACGATCTGGTGAAAGCCGCGGGGAGCCGATGGATGCACGAGGCGAGCAGCCGCTCAAGGTGGCGCGCTCTAGGGGAGGCCTATGTTCAGCAGTGGACGTCATCAGGCTGTTGATGATGATGATGACCTACTCTGTCTGTTGGTCATATGAATATTCGCGTTGAACTCAATGCGTAGAGGCCAATGTTGATTAGCGCCTACGAGAATTCATAAGCTCGTAGAGGAGCGTAGAGCTGTATCGTAGAGCCATTGTAGACGGTCTACGCCACAGACCATAGTCATATAACCCAAGTCTACACGAAGGCCGCCTGTAATCGTTTGCTGCTTCTTATTTACATAGAAATTTCATTTCAAAGCAAATTGCATAGATATGTAAATGATCTCTACGCTTTATTAGTTTAGGGGCATTTATTTAACTAATATAAAATGGCATTACGTTAATATGTATATTCAAACCGTTTTTCGTTTCTTTTATCGTATTTTATAAATCATTTATGAACGAAGAAGTCAATAAACATTGTAATTTAGCTACGTTACGTTTATCTTAAGTATTAATAGTAGATAATTACTTATAAGTCTTCTAGTCAGACCTGGTGACGGAATTTTCAGGCCGCCCAAAGGCTTCTGACTTGGATTAACGACTATTGTCTTACGTCAACAGCCGGGACCGACGGCAAACGTGCCCTCCGAAGCACGGTACGCTCAGTTGTAAATACCACTTTTTGCTGTAGCGGTCACCCATCAGAGTAGTGACCGCAGCGAACGTTGCTTAACTTTACCGATCGGTTAGAAACGGCTAGTCGTGCTTCGCTATGAGCACTACTTATAAGTAGCAGTTACTATTTAAAATTGATTAATTAAGCAATATCCTAATCATTGAGACTTTCAAAATTCCAAAGCATCATTACAGATACAACCACTACGTAGGCTTCATTAACGGATTTCAATATCGAATCACGTTTAAATACTTACTTTCCTATAACGAGCTAAAATACCTACGCATCGCCACAGATTACATATTACGTGGGCAGCTCGCTCCTTTGACAGTTAGCAAGAGTCCTCCATGTCGAGTGCTAAACAAAACGAGGGTACCGTGTACAGCCTCCGATACATCTCGAGTTTGCTTCGACCGCGATATTCTCACTGACCCACTTTCACGCGAATTTTAAACGAGAATGACGGTGAGACGGCGAGATTTCTTATTTTTTTATCATTACCGAGCTTTATGGGGCGTGTTTATTATACGGAATGAGAACTAAATTACTTGGGATTACTGTTTATGAATGGAGCTGTGAAAAACCTTTCTTTAATAACTTATCATGTGTTACGATGAAGTGGAAATTTGGTGAAAGAGAGAAAAGAGTTAGAGGGAGAGATAGAGAGACGGTGGCGGAGGGGCGTACAACTACATTATCATCATCATCATTAACAACATCCTGAAGACTTCCATTGCTATGCCTATGTTTTAACCAGATCGTCAGGCCACCTAGTGGGGGCCGGCTTACGCTGCATCTTCCGGTTCGTGGTCGCCATTCAAGAACCTTTCTTCCCCATCAGTTGCCAGTTCTACGAGCGATGTGGCAACTAAATTGTGCCGTGCAGATATTCATTCATTTTTTAAATTCAGGCTTTCAGCTCAAATATAAACAGGCCCATATTTACAGATACTTTACAGAAAGTATCTGTAAATATGGGCCTATTTATATTTGAGCTGAAACTTAGCAGTATCTAGTGAAATTACTGGGCAAATGAGGCTTTATGATCTGATTACTCAGTCTAGTAATCTGATTACTAGACTGGGTGATGTCACAGGATGACGTGCGCAGTGCAGTGTCACGCGAAACTTTATTGTTTTAAAGTTCCGGGTGACACTGCAACTGTTATGGGTGACCGTGTCACTTAACGTCAGGTGAACGACTTGCTCGTCACGTCATTCAATCACATAAAAAAAAACTTGTTACTCTGCTAACAAGTTATGTTATTATAAAAACAACTGCCGGGCTGTAAAGCCGGGGCGGATCAGCTAGCATTCAAATATAAATAAGTAATGTTTTTTAAGGAAAGTTACGTCGGCACCAACACGCGTTTACTATCCCATTTTTAGACGGCAGCAGCCATATATTAAAAAATACGAAGAAAACACAAGGCGTACCCTTTCCCTACAAAATAACCAATGAATATGTAACAGATGTTAAAGCAACTTTTTTATAGTCACGGGTGAAAAGCATCCGCGTAACCCCATTCACGCTTTGAAGGGTGATCATGTTCATACAAGCTCGGCTTCCGGCGTCGCTCGCTTGACGCAAGGTTGGCTATTGTTGCTCATCTTTTGTCTTTACTCACACACGGACAAGCGTTTTTATGTAGGGAGTTATTGGGTCAATTGCGGCTGGGTCAGGTGGGCATCTATTACCGTAAACGTAATCTGTATATCTTTTTCTTTTGTTTATTGAGGTACCTACAAATTGTTTAAATGTAATGTATGACGTGGCGAGCTAGCAGTTCACCTGATGATAAGCGTTACAGCTGCCCACAACGTTGCAGTGCTAATCAAAACTGTACGTAGTTGTGTACTAAGGTTGGGTTTTTTAATCCGTAGTTAAGGTAAGCAATGGTTAAAACCTCTAACAAACTCTAACAAATGGTCAAAATTAGTTGAGTTTTTAACCAATGGTTACCTTATCATGGATTGATTTTTAAATGTAAACCACACTTCAGGAATATCTGTAAAGATATTATAGTCTGTAAAATTTTAGCGACCAGCGGGATTCAAACCCGCGCCTTCCAACTCACCGGATTAGACGCCCTACCAATTAAGCCATGGTCGCATGACCGCTGACCGCGAAAATCTTAAGGACTATGTGTTCACCGACTAAGCAGCCGTGGCGACATCTATAGAACCTGATTAAGACAGGTAATCTATTCATTAGTAGTAATTCCGATACTATCAAATGACGAGAGATGGCGCGCTTGCTAAATCTATCATGGATTGATTTTTAAGTGTAAACCACACTTCAGGAATATCTGTAAACATATTATAGTCCGTAAATTTTTTTTTTTTTGGTTACCTTGACTAGGGATCAAAAAACCGTTAGGTACTTACATATTATGCCCTACTAAGATGTCATTATTAGCATGATAAGTATGGATAAAAAAATATATTGTACTTTAAATTCTTGAACCTTCAAATGGCTCTTCCCAAGGCAAAATAAGCATTAGCTAAATAAGCATCTTGGCTTTTTTTTTCTTTGATTTGTCCATCAATACCTATAGATATACCTATAAACAGAAATGTTCTAGAAAACAGGTACATAAGAGTCTAAAGTAGTTAGGTACTGTTTAAAATAGATAATTTAGCAAAACAAACAAGCACTGCGTGTATTACAGGAGTGGCTTATAGGAAACTGCTTTTAAGCCCCAGAGGGATAGTATGTAATTTGCTTTGGTTTCAGTTTAGTAGGTACCTATACCTTTGTTTTGTAGTGATGACATAACTCTGAAGTGCTCTGTATAGGCATTTGACTAACAACTTTCAACGATTAGACTAGCAGGAACTACCAACTTATTGGTTACTAGCTTTTGCCCGCGGCTTCGCACGCTTGTATTGTGTTATTTCTACGTTTAGGTAGTCTAATAATAACTTAGTTCATGCATTTTCTATATACCAAACAACAAAATCCACTAAATCTCTTCGGAGCTCAGCACGTATTAGCAGATTAGGTAGCACACGTGTAAAAATGTTGTTTGGGTAGTAGGTAAGTATGGCTTTTCACGGGTCATCAGATCACCTACACATTGATAAAATAGTGGATTAGAAACTGCAAATCAAAGGTACAATATTTAATTAAATATGTACCTACTTAGACCTACCTTATACTTAGACGTTAGTTTTTTTAAATATACGATAGGTCTAGGCATCTAACTAATAAAAGTTCTATAATATGGTATACCTACATACCAGTGATACGGTCGATCTTTTCCTTGTCATTTTCACTTCAACAGATGTTCTTGTGTTTTCACCATAAAAACCGTTCAAGTCTTCATAAGAGGTTCCAATAAATTTTGTTTAGGTAGTAACGTAGAATAATACAAAACAATGTTTTCGTCAGCTTTTCATACCCGCGCGCTTTTCGTTTCCAAAGAGTATCTTTGTTGATACCTACAGATTAGAGAAAAAAACAATTCACCACATAATTTCTTTTACTTTCTGAAGTTTGGGTCCATACGAATTGAGTATTTAGCCAGTGTCAATAATAAGTTTATAAAATACATACTTTACAGCTGGAGTATTGCATTTACCTATACGATGCGTACATAATTAATTTTGTTAATACTAATTAGAAATCACAAGTACTTACGTACGCCACTGTAAAAAGAGTCGACATTTATATTAAGTCCGCTATTTTTCAGGTTGTTTCATTCCCACTGCACTTTCAACATTGTTGTGGGAGTGAGAAAATAACATGTGTACAAAGCTCTAATCAGATTCACTTTTGCAAAGAATGTTTCATTTTTAGGGTTCCGTAACAGTTTTAAAATAAAGGAACCCTTATATGTAAAATCACTTTCTTGTCCGTCTGTTTCTCTTTCATAATTTATTGCTCTAACCTGTGGTTTTTCCTAAAGAGAATATAACCGCTCAGTTTGTTTAGTTCATTGAAAAGCCCACAGACCTAAAATATTTTAACTATTAAAACTCATTTACCTACGTGAAATAAGAAGAAGAAATCAAAACCGAACAGTTTTCTTTTTTATATTGACTACTGTTTCTGCCAAATACGGCACAATTTTGCCACTAACCATGTGTCACAGACCTACCACTTCTTCGTTAATGGCTTTCTATCGCTTTTAAGCAATAATGAGACTTTATATTTAAAAAATAAATGGTTCCGCTTCTTTTCTAGATGGCGCTGTAAGTACATAGTTTAAACCTTTCAAACCATAGAGTAGTTTAAACATAAGAAAATGCTTAGAGTACCTACAAAGAAATGTCAAATTCAGTTGAGTGGACCACGAGTACATTGTCTGTAGTATCTTCTAAGTAGTCTGTGTTGCATTCTTCTTAAGTAAATTGAAGTACAGCAGAACTGCGAGACAGATAAACGTTAATATTATGATCCAAAATTAAGCACAGCTATCGCGCAACGAAAATAGAATAAACGAAACAGTTTAGAGTTGTCAGTCAGTATCGTGACACATTTCCTATAACCTGTGGTCTATGCTTGAAACAGTGACAGTGACAGATTTTGGTAAAACCACAACTGGCGCCATCTATTGGGTCATACATATAACACCATTTATTTTTTTAAACAAAACTCCTCATTCTGCCAATGTCAAGTGAGTAAAAATTTGTACGGTTATGTCATGTCAAAGTCCTATTTTGTCAGTCAAAATGCCATCAGTAAAATGGTGGATATTTTACTGAAGCTCTTACTCTTATTTTACTCTAAAAAGCCGTTGAAGAGAAAACGAAAATGGATGGTTATAAAAACGTGGAACCATTTGCCAACACTCGTGCACGTTTACGAACACTTAAAGAATAATAATCCACCCTTATTAAACATTGAAATTCAAATACACGGGTTTTGGTAAAAAAAACAAAATTCACAACCACCATCGTCAGATTTTCTTCAAAGACCTCCAACCGGACGTTACACGGCCATGTTGCTAATTCAAGGATCTTACCCTAATGTATAATTATACTTACCTACATCTAAGTACCTCCTCCTCCTCCTTTTAAAACATTTTTCATAAAATATTTCGTATCATTGGCAAATACAAATGTCGTCTAAAGCCAAAATAAAAAAAAACATCTTCTTTCACACTATTTAATATTTGTTGGTATATGTATCTATTTAACTTCTAAAATGCTAAACAACCGGTAAAAATATAAATAGGAAACCTATAAATTGTTTTGATTCTCTTAGAGTAGCGGTTGGTACTAATATTACTCTTTGGTCATTGTGGCACAGAGTGTAGTCGATTGTTTTTTTTTCTAATCTGTGACAATATGTGGTAACTTACAACTTACCGTTAGTAGCCAAAAAAAAACATGAGTCGGCCATGTTGTTTAAAACTCCGATTCGTTTCGTAATGAAATCTCAATAATTGTCATCAAAATTTTTTAACGATATATCAATTTTAATATATCCTATGTTAAGCGCCGGTTATTTCTAAGCATATTAGTGAAAACCGCATGAAAATCCATTCAGTATTTTAGGAGTTCAGTCATAACAAACAAACAAACAAACAAACAAACAAACAAACAGACAAAGTGTATAAAAAGTGGCTTAACGTGATCAGCGGCTAATTTTAAGCCAACCTGTGTCATTTTTTTCTTGATATCTTGCAATTACAGACTTTTTTATCTCTACAGTTTTATTATATGTATAGATATAGATATAGATGTTATTACATTATGCAGTTCATTTTAGATAGTCAAGTATATAAAGAATACTTTAGTAACGTCCAAAAAAGAAAAAAATACGGAATATATGCCCCCATTATTATCAGGGGGTGATCAAAAGGGACGTGTGTATCCTTCTGTTTCTTCTATCTTCCATAGACAGCACGAATTTCACGCTATATTCAGACGTACTACTCCCGATTTGTGCCTCACTTTCTGAGCGTGCCATGTATACGTTTCTTCGTATCTATTACTACTTTCATAAGGTAGTAAATGCATACGTACTATATATCAGCGTTATATATCTACCGTTCCCTCCACTCGTACGTTTGAAGCGGCACACGTGAGGGCTGTGCCAATGATTACCGATCTCTCAACGGATATCGACTAACTCGCTCAATTTAGAAATAAACTTTTAACTGCTGATGCTATATTTTAATATATTTGTGTGTATATTATTATGTTGTACGCAACCTTCACTACAATGCAACAAGCTGAATAAGATTTTTTTCGTTCCTGACTAAATAAGAACATTTCATACGCTTAGTAGGTGATTAAAAAAATACAGCTAAGTATATGTACATGGATTAAACATACCTTTTTAACTATGTAACCTTTATATATTTTACTATATATTTTACCTTTGTAACTAGTTATGAAACAGTGAAAAAATCTTCTTTCATAGCTATGTAAATAGACCAAAAAAATGTGACAGCCCTCGCAAAGACATTGCAACGTGTGCCATTGAAAATATATCAATACAACAAGAAATATATCGTACAACTATACGCACGGAAACATAGCATCCGTATATGGTAGAAATGTCTCGAATACGTACTACTACTACTGACAAATCTGCCTTTTTTGTCTCAAAGATCAAAGATGTGAGCCCTCAGACAGATGCACATATATAATATGGGAGTTTTAAGGCTACAGTGAACCGGTATCTTCTAGGCAAGCATGGTCCATCGTCGACCGCGTCATCACTTACCATCAGGTGCGACTGTGGTCAAATGTTAGCCTTACATTGATAAAAAAATGTCATTCATTTCAAAACGAAACACTAATCACTTTATACTGCCAACACAAACACAGTATCAACACAATATGAAATTTTAATAAATACAACTAATTTTTTATAATTTATAACTTGTACTACAGTTGGACCACGACCCTGTAAAGTTCCATACACCCAATAAACAAGACTTTGAAGCGAGGGAGCGCGTGCCTTCGCAAAATGATGGGGTGTTCTGTTATTTGCTTCCAACCCCCGCCATCGTCATATAGCTAGCTGGGGATGGAGTTTATCTTTGGGACTAGATGTCTACTGTACTAACAGAAAAAAAGAGTTGATTCTGTTAACATATTGTCAGATTGATTGATAAACTGTTTACTGTGCAAACGATAGCTCGTAGGTTTTGCCTCTGTATGCTGCTCTATGTTTTTTATTAAATGCTAAATTGGGCATATATGTTTGACGTCTCTCACTTGATGGGAACTGACGAAGTTGTCTAAGGTGGAGCACTATTGCCAATGAGAAAATGTAATATTTCAATCAATAGTTTTTTATCGATAACAAAGCAAGTGACCATTTAAAATAGCACTCTGTGGGGGAGGCATATATATTCAGCAGTGGTCATCTACAGGCTCATGATGAAATAATAAAACGCTGTTCGTTAGTATGCGCAGCACTTGAGAACGGCTGCACCAATTTGGCTATTCGTTTTAAATGTTACGAATGTTAGAGACAGCGATTACGTTTTTATGCAAAGGAAACTGGAAAGGGGAGTGTGGTGAGAATGAATACCGATTTTGCCACTACGTGAATGAAGTCACGGGCAATAGCTATTCGGTAATAATAATATTGGGAATCGTGAAAATCACTGGAGCTTATGGGCATCTCCAGTTTGAGCTAGCATACCTATGCAATGTATAAGACTAATTAGTGTATAATAATGTTCGACATATTGCTAAATGCAGTCTCCACTAGGAGCTACAAATTCAGTCATAGAATACATAATAAGTAGTAGGTAGGTACTACGATTCCATTCAGCTCAGTTAAGAGAAGCGTTATTACTATTAATAGCTATTGTCCATACAAAAAGTGCCAACGCTTTTCCACCTGTAAATGTTATTTAATTTTGATGTTTTTTTTATATGTTGTCTACCCAGTAAAAAAACTATGCTCGTACGTCTTCTTTTTTAGGTTTTTACAATATTGTCGTATTTATAGCCACCTAAAATTACGAATATTTGGCATCAGAATTATGAAGAAAATTAGTTGTAATTAGAACACGGAACATATCTTCAACAAAATCAAGACGTACAAGTATTATAATCTATCCAACGATTAACACCAAAATCAAAAGCTTTTGTTAAGTTTTAGAACAATACACAGGCTAATAGTTATTTACCCGTTTTGCAAACTTAAAATAAAAACACTAGTACAGTAAACGCTATACCTAA
The DNA here is from genome assembly GCA_910589525.2 of Ennomos quercinarius. NCBI lineage: Eukaryota > Metazoa > Arthropoda > Insecta > Lepidoptera > Geometridae > Ennomos > Ennomos quercinarius. The sequence goes on from OU342496.1 coordinate 3,171,603, forward strand.
TGAGGTAAATAATAATGCATCGAACATAAAACAGAAGCTCAAGAGTTATCGAAACTTAACGACCCCCGTCGCGTTCGCTGCAAAGCCTCAAATCTCTCTTATTGAGCTTCGAACGTAACCCGACCCCTAGCTCTTTCAGCGTAGGTATATACCTTATGAATATTTCAGGATTTTGACGCGCTTCGTAAAACTCTCGATGCTGTTTGTAATAAAGATCCCTGTTCACTATATGTACCAAATTACTTTTTTGAAGATTTCCGGTATAAAACGGTCATTTCCTGTGTTGATCTAGATAGAGTAAGCAATGGGTGTGCAAAATTTCAGCCAAATTGGTTCAGCCATTTCAGCGTGAAAGACACACAAACATACAAACAAAAATAACACGTTTTACTGTTATATACAGGGTTCAATTGAATTCATTTGAATAAATTGAATACAATGATAGTAATAATTAGTGATAATTATCAAAAAGTAAACAATGAAAATGTAATTTTTTTTGTAAATTATGAAAACTGCTGTAGCCTAACGTAGATGGCACGAATGATTTTGATGCTTTTAAAAAGTTTTTGTTAACTTATATGTAATAATTAAAAATCATTACTTATTTATTTTAGTTCAATTATGTAGGTACTGCAATAGTTGATTAAGTAAGTTATCCCATTTTTTAGAGTTAATTATAAATACCAAATCGATGCGTTTGTTGTCATAAATTTTGATCCACACGTAACCGGTGTCAAGAGTAGGAGCTTAGTTTCAAATGCTAATGAATTTAATTACACTCATATAGGGAAGTAGTGATCACAGATTAGAAATAATATTCTTTAAACTAACTACTACACTACTAAAACTAGTAAACTAGCTACTAGCATGTTGGGTACGTTACCTACCGGTAGTGGGCTGGAGCATTTGGACTGTCTAGTGTCTATAGGCCATCGCGGCTAGTATACAGTCCAAATGTTCTTTGTAGTAGATAGTGTAGCTAGTTTACTAGTTTTAAAAACAATTGACTATAGTAGTGATGGATAGGATATGCGTGGTCTTTTTAGACAGCTTAGTGAGCAATGCCTTTGTGAGGGGAAAAAAGGTTGGAACACAGAGAGTTTGAGGTCAGAGGATTATTTCGGGAATGAAGGACGGACGTGTGATTGGAAGTGATGTATCAAAACGACCTTTTGTTGTTTCCTTTTTGTGGCCGAGTGCTTTAAAATGCGGTCAAGTTAATGGAACTCGTTGAATGCGGAATGTTTCCTGCTATTTTCAATCCGAGTATTTTTATGAGGTAAAAAAGGAAAAAGGTTTACTAATTGGTTTATAAATAGAACTCCTTCGTAGTTTTAATACATTTCCCCATTTATTTTAGGACGATGTACAATAGGAAGCTTTAGAAAGAGAGTGATAGTAATAGGAGCGCCATGCAAGTTGCACTGTCACTGTAGTAGTTATTTATTAAATTTACTATATCGTCTATTAACTCTTCTGCTTGGACGAATTAAGATCTTCCATGATAAAACTAGCTACATCCCTATATTAATACAGTAGTTAGAATCGGCGAGACCTGGCCAAGCGGAGAAGGAAACGAATGAACCGACTAAGATTCGATTGCGAATGTCTTTGAACTCGTTTTGTAAAAGACAAGTATCTCGTGATTACTATTATTTATTTTTGAAGAAATCTTCCTATACAGTTGGAGCTTAATTTCGTCAATTAAAAATATATATAATACATACATTAATTAATTCCCCTCATCATCAGCCTGAAGACATCCACTGCTAAACATAGCGCCATTTTGAGTGACTGCGTGCCTCTTACATCCAACGGCTTCACACGGCTTTAACCATAAGTCCACATAGTGGGGCTGGGGGGTGTAACAATCACTACTACCCTGCATTTTCTAATCTTGAATACATAACAATAAAGAAAAATCGCTCCTATTCTCTTACCTGTCTTTTGAATTATTAAGTTTAGTGATGTGATATTAAATTACATCATGAAAAATGCTGAAAATGGTAATTCAAGATATCAGCAGTCCCAGCAGGAGGATATTCGTCTAATTTTCTTTACCTACCTACTTTAAGAATTTGATATTCACCTGAATTTTAGACTAACGGTTCTAACCGCACCGCTAGGGAATATTAGAGCTGTGTAGTAAAAAATCACGATAATAGCTTTAATATGCTGATAAGAGCTCAACTCCGGAGATTGGACGTTCTAACAATTATTAACACTACGATGTACGGGGTCTTCAAAACTTGGTTATTATACAAAACCTACGTGAGTCTCTCAAGCCGTAATAAAATTATTCTGTGTAGAGCCTTAAACGATACTTTTAAATCATAATTTCTAGCGGTGGGTAGTAGCGGCTTTCTTGGACCATGAAAGTCGCTACTGCCCACCACAATTCAATAAAAGTCAAATTTTTTAAATTAAAATGTGAGGGAAACAATACATTCCTTTGACAATTATTATAAATAGAATCATAAAAATCGATTTGTAACTTTACAGATTACTCACGAAATTATCCTTGACAGTTGTAGGTTGAGGGGTTGGGCTATTTGACTACTATTAAAAGTATACAAGCAAATATTGTTTTCTTAAAATAGATTAAAAATGAATGCACTAATTAAAAAAAACAAGTAATGAAGTACTAGACTAATAACTGACGTCACTGCGTGTTTGAGCTGTCTCTTTCTATTTCTGTTTAAAAAGCTTGTAACCTTGCCATTTTTTGAGATATATTAGTTTGGTTTTCACGACTGTTTATTTTTTGCGGAATATTATTTACTTATGCAGTTAAAACATGCAGTCAAATAGCTTAATTTGTTTATATGATCAATTTATGTACTTAATTGTTAGTCGTTTTCATTAAATAAATTAATTTAATTGAAATTTGCAAATGATTAATTGACGTTTGCGTCATGTAGCCTTAAATTTTAAAGTAATGGAAAAATTTGAGTTACAAACAGGTTTTGAACCCGCATCCATCCGTCCCTAAAGCCGATAGCCACCCTCATTGCAATTCAACGTGGCAATGCTGCCAGCATGTTGGGTACGTTACCTACCAGTAGTGGGCTGGAGCACTTGGACTGTCTATAGGCCATCGCGGCTTTTATACAGTCCATAAGTGTGCTTTGTAGTAGGTAGTGTAGCTAGTTTAGTTTAGTTTTTAGTATTGTATTTATAGTTTAATACAGGACTTAATCACGCTAAAAACATTATTTATTTACCTCGACGTTTCAACCAAGTTGCATTGGCCGTGGTCACGAGTAGACTGGAGATGCGGGTATCCGTGCACGAAAAAACGAGTAGTTTACGCAAAACTACCCGCCCGAGAATTTTTAGTATTGTAGTAGTTAGCTTGAGTAATAAAGGCACATTACCCTGACAAGTGATGTCATGTCCATATTTGCCCTTCCTCAATTTATCTGCTGATTACGCTTAGCAGGCAATTCTAATCACAAACCTTTAAATCATAATAAAATTGTTAGTTCTGAAACTAAATGTAAAATGTCATATTGTGTGTACGATAAAGTGTTTATACTACGTCTAAATTATAAACATAGTTTCTAGATTGTATATTCTGTCATCTAAGCGGGAGCTGAGAGTTGCTACGTCGCTTTATTGAACATTCCAAAGCATCCCGGACGATACATTTCCGGGACGTGATGAAAGCGTAGAGGTGCTACGACTGGATGCATTGGATATAGTGTGAAATTATTTGTAGTATGCTCGTAGCTGTCGTAGCAGCATACATATTTCATTTTGGTTATATTTGTACTTATGTACCTTCAAGAAAATTACTTTCAAATAAACCATTATTTTCGGAAATTATTTTTCTATTTATTTTATTTAATACTTATTTTAATTATATCTTATTTTAATAGTTTTTAAAATACTTACCTCTCTTCTTTTTATGAAGAATGTCGTCACTTATTTTGATTTCAGAAATCAAAGTAAGTGACAACTCTCAAAAGATTACACGAAAATGTAAAATTTAGTGTGCAATACATAAGAAATCGTTTTAAAATATATACATGTATGTGTACGGTATATCTTCTTCAAAGTCAATTTAAAAGTAAAATGGAACTATAGAAGTCTTTCCTGTAACACAGTTCCAAGAAATCAGTGAAGTTAGAAGCGATAAAACGACTCCAACTTTGTTTAAATTCAATTTAAAAACCTGAGAGTAATAATTTGTTTTAGGTTTTAGTTCTAGTCTTACAACTAAACATACTATGCATCTTTTAAATACATCATAGTCTGCAGGTTTAAAACAGAAGTAACGGCAAATTTCTAAGATAACTCCTTGTCAGGAGCATGTCATGCTTAGTACTAAGGTTCTGTTTATATACACAGGAATTTAACTATAATTAAAAATGAAAAGTTTACCTATTACCCCCTTTTTGCCTGACCTGATAGCTCAGTTGGTAGTAGCAGCTCCTATTAAGTATTGTAGGTAAGCTTTTTGCTCGTATCATCCTAGGCAAACTACAAAAACTTGCAGAACGTGTTTACCCCGAGGCTCAGTGTGGATTCCGTTCTCAACGTTCCACGACAGACATGATATTCTCCCTCCGGCAGCTAAAAGAGAAGTACCGAGAACAAAGAACACCACTACTGATAGCTTTTGTTGACCTCAACAAGGCATTTGATACGGTTAGCAGAGAAGGTTTATACGCTGCACTTGAAGTGATAGGCTGTCCGCCCAAAGTTCTGGCCATAATCAAGTCATTTCATCAGGATATAAAAAGTGCCGTCCTATTCAATGGGGAAACATCAGCTGCAAAAACAGCTAAAAGGCTAAGAAAAGATTAGTTTTTAGCTTATTAATTTAGCTATGGGTGCCGGTAACGCTTAACGTCAGGTAAATGACTAGCTCATCACGTGATTCATGGAAAATTAAAGAAAAAGTGTTTTTCATCCATTTTCCATGCAGTCGCCGTGCTGGATAGCGTATTGGTTATATACTGTTTGGTGCTGGACAGTGCAATTATTCTAAAAATGAGGTTGGTGAACGAGAAAAAGATGGTATCTTTTAGGAGGTAGTCTGTGGTATTAATGAGTTTTCTTCAGTGGACTGGCAATATCAACGAGAAAATTATTGATTACAAAGGTTCGAATTTTAAAAACACTTTCCACAGTGGAACGTGAAACGTTCCAAATAAACAATTTTCTTCTTAGTTTTTTAGTCTAGTGCCATTTATCGCAAAACCAATGATAAGTAGGTATACTTTTAATTGTAATTTATTGGTACATTATATTTATTTACGCAAAATTAGTTTTCATGTAATCACGTTGAGTAATTAAGCTATTTTTGGCAAAATAACGCAAGAAAATTTGAATTTGCCGCGCTTGTGTAACGTTCCATCTTAAAATGCGTTTTTGCACCCAGTTTTCGAATGACAAAGAGAGAGGATTCCTTTCCGAGCTAGTGAGGTGAAAAAAGTATTTAAGTATTGTATCAGTTATCTGGTTCCCATAGTGCATGCTTTGCTTAGTTTGGGACTAGATGGCGCTGTGTGAAACGTCCACACATGTTCTTTTTTTATTTTACATTATTTAACATTAAAAAAAAGTTGCCATTGTTAAAATTACATGGTATATATCCCGTAAATGAACGATATTTTAGTAATATTAGTGACCAGGCTGTTTAAATCCCATAGAATCTTATAAAAACATATGTCTATATTAAAAGGTCCTAAGTAGGTTTTAAGATGATCTAATCAAAACCCGCTGGATTATTACAGCGGTAACAAACAAACATAATACGGTTCAGAAACTCCTAACTACCTAAGTTTTACCGCAACACTCCACATAACAAACATACATATAACGTAGCACATGCATACAAGTACTGTACATACAAGTATGTAGTGTCCTAGCAACTTCAAAGCAAAGGTAAAGAACAGTTTTCAAAAGTTGCAGACTGCGGACCTACTCCTGTGACAACTCTGAGCCTGTACAAACTTTGTCTTCAAGTGACGTTGTCAAAGAGAAAGTAAAACTAGGTGCATTTGGTAATATGTAACTTCTATACGTATACGTACGTATGTATGTACCTCACATAACATCAACAGCCAGAACTGAATTTAGACCTCCCCCATAAAACGCCACTTTGCACGCTTATCATAATTTCATAATTATGTTGAAAATCCAAGACGAAATTTGCTTATTGCCATTTGTTGCTAAACCAATGATATCTAGGTGAAACTTTTAATCGTAATTTGTAGATACATTCTGTTTATTTGAGCAAAATCAGATTTCATGTAATCACGTTGAGTAATTAAGCTATGATTGGCAAAAAACGCAAGAAAATTTGAATTTGCCGCGCTGAGTAAAACGTCCCACCTTAAGTAGAAATACTTATCTCGGTCATAAAGTTAATTCGTTCTTTATTCTAATAAGCAGTAGGTACAATATTGCGTAAAGGTCAATAATGTATTTCGTGAATATTTTGCAACGAGGTTTATTATTTTAAGGTTTTTTCCTCAAAAAGGATCCTTGTAATTAATTTAATTATAATAGGTAGTGTACACCCATGCGGTTTTTATTTTTAACCTACGACTGAACCAGCTCGTGTAAAATCCAATCGAAAATTGCAGATTTGCTATAAAAGCCGCTAATATGAAACATACTAGCAACACTCGTGCCCCAAATTATGTTCACTATCATAAGAAAAGGTGTGGGTGGGGATGGGTTCCAATAGCGGGTCTTTCCGTAAAGGCTTTTGAACAAGTTATTTTTATGAATAGGGGTGGCTCGTTAGTCGCATACTGATATTGCGAAGTAAGGAGTACTTCGCAATACTATTACTTTTAAGTGCTTATTTCAGCTGATTTTTTTAGATTAGGCATAGTTTTTGCTAATCAGATATTTTTCCTGGCGAAATCAAGCTCGAACAAATAGCAAAAAAAGTTTACACAAATCGTGCCCTCATTTCTACATCTCACATACATACATTCGCTAGAGAGATGAATATAACTTACACGTGTAGGTAAGTTATTAAAAAAGGTAAAATTATTGTATTGGCCTATATTTACTATATTAACAATTTTATAAGCTGTTGATCTTCTTATACCAATTAATAAATAAAGCGGATTATGAGCGAGAGTAAATAACTCTAACTCTAGGTGGAACTAAACTACTTGTAGTTATAACCATCAGTTGCGTTCTAAATTGGCATATAGGTAGCTACTTGAAGTTATTAGATAGACCTAGAAGGGGCTTATGAAATAATAGTACTTATATGTAAATAGCGTTACTGTCACCAATATTACGAAGACAACGACGCAGCCTTAGTATTAGTATTTATACATAAGCGACCAACAAATCATCATCATCCCCTTTGCCTTTTCGCAATTGTTATTGGGGCGGCTCTCAATCTAACCTGTAGCGGCGAGCTATCAGAATTACACGAGCGACTGCCATCTGACCTCGCAACCCATAAGGGACCAGTAACAGGGATGGTTAGACCAGGCGTCAGATTCTATCAGGCTTCTGACTATCCGTAACGATTGCCATATATGTTCTTATGACAACCAGGACCGAGGCACGGAGCGATGGCATCGAAAACTGCACATAACTTACTAGATAAGTCATTGGTGCAGGGCCGAAGATCGAACCCGGTGCCGTAAGATTGCGAAGCGCACATTTGCCGCTCAGCCACCATCGCTCCTCTGACGACCAACAAGTAGATACTTAAAAAAGTAAAACATTGTTTCTGAAGCACACTCTGAAAAATAAAGCTGTACAAAATAATTTGAATAATTTGGAGAAGTTATGCCGAGTCACGCGGCGATCCTGATGCGTAGGGTATATTTAGAACAAACAATGAACTTTGTGTGTTTGAATTCATGATATTCATGAAAGAGTTATTCAGAAATTAATACTTTAGGGACTCCATTTCAGTGATAGTTTTTGATGCTGTATTACTTCAGGACAGACATTGATATTTCTATTCTATTGTACCTATAAGCTAGCGATGGTAAATGTCAATGGTTTGGATAGCAAGCTTGCCATGTCAACACTTTCCAGTTTGAACAAACCTAGACAGTATTTGATGAGTTAAATAAATTATAACGATGTTCCACAATGGTTATTGCTAATTTGTTTCATGCGTTTATTCCGGAACAGTGAGCGAGGGAGACAAGCCATCGGTAGCAGGTGCAAATGGCGTTGCCACCCTCCACTCAATGGAAAAACACCATGGGTCCGGAACACTGCTTCCGATAGGTGTCGAAAACGAACGGCCGTATCTAAGGGCAACCAGTTAAGATAACGTTTTGATACATACTTTTATGTTCTCCTTTTTATTTCCGTAGTGCTTGACTGGGGGAAAACATTTTAATAGTTACGATGTGATGTGTGACCTGTATGAGTAATGGGCTCGATGGTTCCCCGTGCGATTTTCAAAGTGATGCACTCTAGTTTTAACTCCACTTAGCCCAGCACCAATGACTTTTCAAATAATGTGCGGAGTTCACACTTGCTCTTACAATGATGATACATCGTGAGCATTCCAGCGGCATGTCCAAGAATAACAAAGTTTGTGTCATCCACCAAACTACACTTGGCCAGCATGGTGGGTTAATATCTCCCTGTAAGAAAAGACTCGTGTCCCAGCAGTGGGAATGTACTGGGCTGAAGTTTGCTGTTAAAGAAGAACACAAATAAAAGTTCTGATGAAATTGTGCAGGCCTGACACCTTCATCAACAGACAGATACAGAGCTTGCAACATGGACTGTTTTAAAAGTAGGGTTAAAAGGTTCCAGTCCTATAGGGTAAGCAGCACGTTCCACCTCCAATGTTGCAGATGTCCATAGGTTATGGTGACCGCTTCCGAATGGGACAAATCTTATTTGCATCATCATCATCATCAGCCTGAAGACGGCCACTGCTGAACTAGGCTGCCCCATAGAACTCTTTTGAGCGGCTGCTTGCCTTCTGCATCCATCGGCCTCCCTGCGGTTCTTGTTTGTATACTTTAACAAAAAAAGCATAGCCATCAGCTCTACACTGAATACTCACTTCGCCTTGGCTAGGAGCCGGGTTTAACGCCCATGTTCTGTCCCACCACGATGATGAGGATGATGAATACCAGCAGCAGCACCAGGATGCAGCAGATCGCGACCGCGAGCATGGCCGCGTGCTCGCCCAGCTTGGCGACACCGTGCGCGGCGCACGTCCGCGCCGCGATCACACTTGGCGCAGCTGCGCGCGCGCTTATCTTGTCTCTCTTGTTGGTAGTTCGTTGGTAGTTACAGTTATTCGCGTGCTGCCATGGTCACGGATAGTTGCCCGTTAAAGCAACGCTTTAAAGCTTTAGGCACACTTGATGTGGGTAGTTGTTCGTTAAAAATAGCCGCTTGAGTTACGGTTGTGGGTAGGTGGTTGTTCGTTATATTTATAAGCAGCTTTAGCATGTGACGCGTATTTGGTGATTGTGATTAGTCGCTTATTAATCGTCGACCTTATTACTCACTACTGTTTATAGAATCAGTCCCGGTAATGAGTACTTTTTTGTTAGAGCAAGTGGTTTATGTTATATTGTTATATGGTTAAAGGGAGTTGTTGATAACGAATCTTGCTGTCACTTATAGACGAACTTTTTAATATAATATACTTTTTTATATTGTCGTTCATTTACATTTCTGTATACGCAATCGTTCCTGACTCCTTGGTTTGTCACTTCTTTTGAGAAGCGTCTTTTTAATTTTATTTTTTACGTTTTATTTTTTGGTCCACATGTGACCGGTGCCAGGAGTACGTGCCTAGTTTCAAAGGATGCTAATGAATTATTACACCCAGTATAAGTAATACTTTTTATTTGTCTGATACTAAGTAATAATGAAAATGTTAGGCTGTATAAAATAATAGCTACATCAATAACATTCAATTGTTTCCTAATACATTTTTAATCATTTGGGCACACCATTGCCATTAAGACCATTACTTTTATGTAAATCAATATCAATTTCATATAAATGAGACCACCGCCTATCTAGTTAAAATGAGAAATCGTTACAGATTCAATAATGCCGCCACCTCGAAATTAAAATGCGGGTAGCGTTTCCCAATTTGAGGCCCATTAGCGGCGCGAGACTGTTTCGTATTCACAACTCCAATTAAAGCGAGAAAAAATACATCCCTAAAACTGTAACAATCTTTAACATTTCGCTCGCGTCGAGATTACTCCACAATCAACGACTTCACAACAAAAACCTTTCTCGATGAGGTCGCGCTCTTACCCGAGCATTGTTGTTACCTGAAATGATTTGTGAAATGAAAAACTGTAGATCATCAACGTTTGAACGGTTGAGGGAGTCCAATCCGTCTCGTACACCAGCCGCTGTGTTTATAAGAGCTTTTTATGTTTTCCCGTGATTGGTGTGCGTCGATGGGAATCAATAGTGCCGGCTGCGTGTGACAAACGACTGGGAGACAATAGGGAGGATTAGAGAGCATCCTTTAAGACACGGTCAGATGGAAATGAACGGAATCTGCTCGACTGCGCCATCCAACGGTCGAGTCTTTTGTCTTTGCTGAATGGCAGGGTTAGATTGATGTAACGACGTTCTGGGACGTCTGGGATAAAATTGCTTCAAGTTAGTCTGCAATAAACGAAAGCGTTTGAAAATGAGTAGGTTTATAATTTTTTATCCAGTAATTGCTTAGAGAATTTAGACAGATAAGGTTAGTTCGCGCGAGAGTAATTGGTACAAAAAATTGGCTATTTTACTATGCCAAATTTAATAGAAACATTTGAACTCTGAGTGGTTCACATATCAAAAGTAATGGGCGATTAAATTCTAACTAACTTTGTCAATTATTTCATTAGCGAAACATGAGTAGTTAATCTACATTTTCAGCTAATCTATTTCAAAACATTTAAAAACAAATTGTAACCCCAACACAAATAGACAAAGTTGGGCTAGGCATATAACTCCTCTTTTCTAATTTGAAGATAGAGTTAAAAACAAAATAGAGTCAGTCAGTCCATTAATAAAATATCGATATTGATTAGAAAAAAAAAAAAAAAAAACCCAAAAAAAAAATACCATTAGCACCAGGCACTAGCACAGTTAACCCCCCGAACTACATGTTAAATCATTATCAATTCCAATTCAAACTACTGAGCTATGAAGTGTAAGCCATCGTAAACCGTCATAACGACTTCCGAACCAGTTCGTAGAATTGAGTAAGTACAGATATCAACATAACGCCCAGTTAATGCGTTTCCTATCGCGTTTCCAGGTCAAGAGAGTTGAATGGGTGAGATAAAGTAATCATAGAGTAATAATCATGTCAGAACCCAGGCGGTGACGACAATGCGAATGCGTAAATATCATAGAACATTTGTCACATTGTGTTTGTGTCACGTATCACTGAAAACAGATGTCGCTTCAGTGGCGTGAGAGTTATGAAGCTAACCCCCGGGTACTCGTACGTTTGTTAAAGTTAAACTCATGTCAAATTAAAAATACTGAGCGCTCATTGGTTGCCTGTTGATCAGAAGACAGCCGATGGGCTGTCTTCAACCAATGAGCGTATAGTATTTGGTATGTTAATTTAACACGAGTTTAACAAACGTACGAGAAACCGAGGGTTAATGGTGTATTCATTCTGGTGCAAATAATAGGCTAGTGTCCTGCTATTGAAAATTAACATTTTAATATTAATTTCATAAACTAGGTTAAAAATGAATGCAATAGTTGAAAAAAAATGGAAAATCGGTAAATAAATCACGGAGTAATAAGCTTTTAAAGTTTCTGGAGGGGGCATCGCCTGTCCCTTTCTCGCAAAACAGAGCTTCCCCACAGTTACTATGAAAACGTACATTTGTGACGTAACATGCCAAAGAGATTGTATGTAAAGCTACCACAGTTTAGTAATGAGATAATATGAAGGTGAGCGAACTGACGTCACTGCATGTTGAAACTGTCGCTTTCTATTGCTGTATTTTATAATGCTTGTAACTTTGTCATTTTTTGAGATACTTAATTTTGGTTTTCACGACTGTTTATTTTTTGAGGAATATTGTTATTTTGTGCAATAAAAAAATAGCACGACACAAGCCTGTTACTGTAATTAACTGTAAGGCTTTGAGGATGTTTAATTTGGTTAACTTGGTATCAGATTCAGATTCAGATTCAGATATTTAATATCATAAAACATCATCATCATTTTTTTTGTATAAAAAACAATTGATAATGGTAATTGCAATTTGTCTATAAAAGAGTAACACATAAATTGTCTCTTATGGCTTTTACTTTAGGGTGCATTCTAGATAATATATGCTTTTCCCACTTCCACGATTTATCACGTAGGAATGACACAGCAATAGCAAAGTCTGCCCTTTCCAATTTTTTTTAATAAAGCTTGTGTTATCTGTGAACTTATCTATAACGCACATTGTTAGCTCTTATCTGTTAATAATGTATTTGTGGCTGTGACAAGCAATTTTCACAAACAATTTGAATGCATGAATTACGATTTCTATATAAACCTAGCTTATATTTGTAAGGTCGGAAGCGATAGCCACCGCAGGTTTCCATGACACATGTCAGTGTGAAAATACTGTCAGTTGCAAACATGTGGTAAATGGTGGTAACACATAAACGAAACTAATAACGAAGTCGATCTAATTAATATTAGACGGTGGTGGTGGTTTTCAGAGGGATAAATGCTGTTGTGACGATCACACGTACCTTTTCTTTATGCAAACCCATTGCAGACCCTAAAAAGTATATTTTTCCATTTTCTAGATAAATAATTGTCTACTTATTCTATAACGTGATACCGATAAAATAAATTTGTATCATTTGTTGGGGATCGAATATATGAGAACTATAGTCTAACGTTTTAGGGAAAATTAAAATCAACACAGGCAGATTATGGGCCAACTAATGACAAGACATTTAATATTCCCGCTCCGTCAACATTTTAATGGAACATGAAATAAAATGACTTACGTAAAACATGTTTTTTACAAACTGCGTAAACCAGGACTTAACATTGATTACGTTAACCGAGAACTAGCCAGTGAAAATGTCAGATTTTAATATTTGTTTGTAACTACTTAAATAAATAACACAGTTGTTCCTACCATAGTACGCGTATTTTTTTAAGTGTCTGCAAATTCCAGCTCTAAAATTTTAGTTTGACATTAATCTAACTACTGGCTGGAGCATTTGGACTGTCTATAGGCCATCGCGGCTAGTAAACAGTCCAAATGTTCTTTGTAGTAGATAGTGTAGCTAGTTTATAAGTTTTTACTATTGTAGTAGTTAGTTTAAATAATAAAGGCACATTGCCCGTTAAAAAAATTTAAGTACTATTTATCCACCAATATAACATTTGCGAAGATGGGTGAGTCATAAAGAGTATGTAATGCATAGATATTGCATAATATTTGCGTTAATGTACAACGCAGTTATCGCTTTATCCAAGTTATGGATTCGTAACAGTGGTGGGTGACCACATATCAGTAGCAGAATACCAGAAGTCACTCTGTCAGTAGTGACAACAGTCAGGTCCTGTTATGAGCACAGATTAGAGAAAAAAACTGTGGTTATGGACAGATTAGAGAAAAAAACAAATGTCTGTTATGAGTCTGATAAAAAAATTATGAGTACTTATTGCGGTCACAGGCCACAGATATTAATGGTATAGAGTAAAAAAATACGACTACGCATTGTGGTTTTTCATTTTTATTTCAATGTTGGTATTAAAACGGGTTGCGCCCGTGGGAAGTTTATTATTAGCATCGCATGCAAAATATTAATAACTAGCGACCCGCCCCAGCTTCGCACGGGTAAATGTATTATACATATAAAACTTCCTCTTGAATCAAATCTATCTATTAAAAAAACCGCATCAAAATCCGTTGCATAGTTTTATAGATCCAAGCATACATAGGGGCAGACAGACAGCGGGAAGCGACTTTGTGTTATACTATGTAGAGACTAGGTGCGCCCCGCGGTTTCACCCGTGAATAAAAAATATCCTATGTGATAATCCCGCGTACCTATAAGCTGTCTGCATTCCAAATTTCATCAAAATTGGTTCAGTACTTACGGAGATTAATGGTAACAAAAATTCACACAAACACATAAACTTACGCATTTATAATATTTTAAATATAGACGAGAAGAATGTTATGTAAAACTAAACTCAAATGTTACTCTATTACGTTGACTATGATTCGTAGCACCATCGTAGGCCCTCTACGAAAAGTGATCTACGCAAAATCAGTATTCCGAATTCTAAAGCACCGTGGCGAGGGTAAAGCAAATCTCAATACGAATCCTATTCGATGCATCTCGCAAATGAGGTTGCATTTTCTGAAACAGGATACCGCAAAAAAGATTTCTCTTTTGAAAGAATTTCACCGAATGCAGAATTTTCTTTACGCCGCTGCGTTACGCTTCACCTAGCGTATAGTTACAGTTCACTTAGTATTCGTAGTGACCTACATCCATCTCTGAGTGAGTGTTTGGAGAGACACTTCTCATTTCGTGAAATGACCGACTCGGGGCTTGACGACGTTAGTTCCGGGCTCTAGGGGTGTCCTTTTATTTTGTTGTCACATGTGATAGCTTTCTGATAGCTAACAAAATATAAATAGTGAGGTAATGTGACTGAAAATATACGTATTATTTTCTGTATTCTATATTGCTTGATTCATAGACATAGGGTGTACCGATAATATTCTAGTTATTAACCAAGCTCAAAGTTTTGTGTGTATAAAAAACAACAGGGGAAAAAACTAGATGGCGACTGGTTTCTAAAAGCTTTAATAAAAAAATTCAATTCTATTAAGTAGATATTTTATTTAAAAACACAACGACAAATTAGTCATCATTCATTTGGTGATATTCGACTAAAAAGTGGTACATTTGGAGCTATGGTTGCATGCCCAAAAAGTGGTCAAAAATGATTTTTATTTCAACACATAATAAGGTCTTTGTATTATGTACGAATATGAGTGAATTCCATATTTGAGGTGTGGTACGCTGGCCTGTGAGGAACGTCTTTACTCTTAAAGAGACGCAAATTATAACTCTCAGGAAATAAGAAAGCTGGGTACAAGTTCCATTACCTAACAGTTTACATAATGAAAGAGTCAGCGAAACGCTAGAAAGAAAGAAAGATAGGATATTCCTCCGATGCAAAGAAGATGAATAATCATCTTTCTCGAGTATTCGGTGTCCTAGGTTTTCGATCTCATTCTAAAAGCCTTCCGGATTTCCGAAAGCTCTATACTGCGGTGTCATTTCTACTACAATGGAGCTGAGCTTAACGGTGAACCGGGCCGAACTTGTGTATGAATGGCGCTCCAACTTTTGCAAACAAATAGCTTATTAATGCAAATGGAGGTGAAAGGAAACGCTGTGACCTTAAATGAAGTTCTAAAGAGCGCGTTCGGTAGTTATCGTGCTTGCTGAATTGTACTGACTATTTATTACTACTTCGAAAGTATAGATAGAGATAAAAGAAATGGAAGTAGTACATCTATTTCTTTTATCTCACACATCGTGTTAATCAGGCGCTTGGATATTTTTTTGAAAATTAGATTAGGTTTTGGCCCCGTGGTCCTGTTGGACGGTTTTTGATTATTACACTTTGAAGGCTTTTTGGTTTTTAGGCATTGTCATAGGCGCTCAAAGTGGGGCTCTATGGGGGAGGCCTATGTTTATGAAGATCATGAAAGTATTAATTAGGTAAACATTTAATTATTTGAATATTGGAATAGACATATCTCTTAACAAGGTCGACAATCGAAAGCCCGCTCATCGCGCATTACCCGAATTGGATCAACTATCACTAATAGCACTAATTGTACCCATTACCGCGTCAAAACTATTATCGATTTTTGATTAAAATTGAGCCACAATGTTAATACTCTTAGTAGTCATACTCACAGTTAGTTTAGATATTTAAATGAAGTTTTTGATCAACGAAATACAGTTCTCTCTCTCCTTTCGATCCTTCATGGCTGAGGATTGTGGTCAAATTGACTCGTTGCTACGTTGCTGTGTAAAAAAAATTGAAAGTAACACATAGGGAAGGACTGTCTTGCAACTTACTAAAATCTGTAAAACAACTTTGAAGAAATTCTTTATAAGTAAATATAATGTCATAATTCAACACTGGAACTGAGACGTAGTCTCTTACTGTTGGCCTTATTAGTAAGCTCAAAGTCGCGGAACGAGCTATGGAGAGAGCTGATGAGCTATGGAGATGATACTCGGTGTTTCCAACGGTATAAGATTCGAAATGAAAAGATCCGCAGGAGAACTAAAGTGAACGATATAGCTCTTAGAATTAGAAAGTTTAAATGGCAATGGGCAGGCCATATCACTCTAACCTTGAAAGACCGTTGGCGGCAGCTCATTCCACATTTTGCAGGTGTACGGCAAGAAAGAACGCATGAGTCGAGTCGTAGAATCCTCCATCAAATACGCTTAATTTTTTTAAACAAACTTTTAATAGATTTTTATCTCCTAAATACGCTGTTAAATGTTGTTCTTACTAGTGCAAAAAGAAAAGATATTGAAAGTTCCATCAGCTTTGTTTACAAGTTTTCCAAGTTGGCTCCATCTTGATTGATTAATACATTAACTTTTCAGGAGGTAAAAGGAAAGTTTTCTATCTACAAGCTTAGGAATACCTGGAGTCGTGAATGGCTAGTTTTCTGTTTTGTGATGTCTACATTGAATAGAATAGTATACTGGTTGATTGTTTATACTTGATTCTCCTTTTAGTAAAAAAAATTGGTGCATAATTTTTGACCTATTTATCTAGTATGAATAACTAGCAGCGCCCCGTGGTTCCACCCGCGTTCCTACAGGAACCGTTCCCGTTTTCGGGATAAAAAGTATGTTTTAATCCAGGGTCTAAGCTACCTCCATACCAAATTTCATCTAAATCCGTCCAGCTGTTACAGCGTGAAAGAGTAACAAACATACACACATACACACATATGCACAAACTTTCGCCTTTATATTAGTGTGATGATGATGATGTGATAAGCGGGTTATAATCAATGGTATGAGGCAAAGATTATAAAGCCCGTTGATAGCTCGTGAACATAATTTCTCGTACAAACACGACTCACCTGCACGGGCAGGGGGCGAGGTAACATAACGAGACAGTCATACGAAATTACAAAGAACAGACCAGGATGGAACAGAAGCCATCAACGGGTTCCCGTGATTTATTACAAATTCATAGTATTTATTGGAAATTAGTGGTTGAAATACACCACTAATTTTCGCATGAGGGGAAGTTGTATCATTGGTCAACTGGATTTATAGTCAATGGTATGAGGTCTTCACCCCTCACGTAGAATAAATGATCTGCATCCAATACCATAGCTTATTATAAGTAAGAGTACGCCGTCGTTGTCACGGGCCAAAACCGTGCCGTTTCCACACTTATTTCTTTGTAGTTTATTGGTATTTTCTGGATTTGATTTTTTCATACATTACATGTGACCATGAAAAAAGCCGTATATATACTGTAGAGATATAATGAAACAGAAAACTAACCAATTTTTTCTTGCACTCTTAACCTCCGAAGCCTACCTAGGCTGCGTCTTTTGGTCCACGGTCGCCTCTTAAGAAATTTTCTTTCCAATTGCCGTGACTTTATACTGATTTTGTTTGTGTTACAACAAGTTACAAACATATTCAGTAAAAAAAATAAATTAATGAGCAAATGTGATAAAAAAAACAACAAAACAAAAGTTCAAAGGTGATTCAATTTCAAACACATTGTTTATGTTTACCGCCACACTTTCTTTGAAGGCGCATTTCTATAGAAAACAAAAGGAGAGTAAGTAAGTGCCTAAATACATTTACGTAATTGTTCACAGCTATAAAATATTATTTCACTCTTTGCGATTAACGCAAGGAGGCAAGCGCGTTAGGGAGCACTCTGACGAAACGGTGGGGTGCCTTGCGATAACTTGCAAATTATTACCTTACCTAATATGTAAGAGTACTTCATATTACATACACACTAGAGCGAGTGTGGCTCAAAAAAGCAGGTGTGGCTCTGCGGTAGCTCGTGTGACCACGTACCTTAGTTTGAATCCCGTAATCCCATGATTTTCCTAGTTTATTTCAAAACTAGTTGACCCGCCCTGGCTTCGCACGGGTTAATTAGCGATTCTATTGCCGTGCTATCCATTCATCCTTTTCTCCTATCTTTTTCCCTTTCTTTCCCATCTTCCCTTCGACAGAATGAGTATAAATAACACCCTTATTGCTTTGTGCAATCCGCACTTGGCCGTTTTAGAAAATATAAAGTATCCTAAATGTTATTCTGAAAAAATTTGCTGTAACCATACCACATTTCTATAAAATCCGTTCAGTAGCTCCAGCGTGATGCTGTTCAAAGGAACAGACAAACAGACAGACAGAGAAATAGACCAAAAATTCAAAAAAAACTGAACGATAAACAAGTGTAATCCAATTAAAATTTTCAAAAAATATTTAATATACAGATTTAGGCCAGCTACAGTTTTATTATATGCATAGATTTACACTCTAACCCAACACAACAAACACACCACAACAACAAACCCATGCACACTTAGAGGACGTGGTGCACTATGTTATGACCTCCCTGTGAGAGAAGGCACATAGCCATCATTGAGATGATGATGTTGACCTGAAGATCTCGTTATAACTAAAGTTTTCCAACAATACAGAGCGCACAGAGCTCTGGAACACTGAGTGTCCTCGTCGTCTGTCGGTACCCTTATTTGTATCTCGAGCTCGTTAAATAAAATAAACTAGAATGAAATACATATAATAAGGAGATAAAGGAAACGGCTTGAGAATTCTTCGCGCAAAGTGCTTGTTACTGGTCATTGTTGTTGATACTTGAAAATATACTTATACGATACTTTGCTCAGTCCATAATACCGAGTCTTCTCGCTCGCAAATTCCTAGATCGCATCGTCACTTACCATCAGGTGAGACAGTGGTACCTAAAGCGTAAGCCTATCCGACTATAAAAAATATTGTAATTTCTATGACTGAATGCACTTATTTGTATACCTACGAAAGATCTGGCTAACATCGGCCTCGAACGTTATACATGTTCAACAAAAATATTAAATTATTCCAAACAATTTATAGTAATTTAGAGGTCGGAGAGACACTGCCTGTAATGGGCGGCCGTGACGCTTAATATCAGGTGAATGACTGGCTCGTCACGTCAGTAATGTACATTAATTAAAACAGGTTTTATACATTAAAAAGCATAAGATTTCTGTTTAGTGAATAATTTTATGAATGTTCTGAAATACTGTTTGGAGTGATATAGTATTTTTGTTGAACATTTATTGTAATTTTAATTATTCTCAAAGGCCGATGTTAGCCAGATTTTACGTAAGTAATATATTTAAAATTTTCTAAATGCGTGTTCGACGTAGGGTACGCAGAGATCATTTTTCTATAAATTTCATTCGGACAATAAATGTACAAAATTACCACATCCAAAATTAATTACGTTTCTTTCTTTACTCGTTGGCAAGTGGTAGCTTTATGATGTCAGATTTTTAAGCCTCCCCAGGACCAACAGCCCCGAAATGAAAATGATGTCTCACACGACGCGACTGACGCCACCAACTAATAGTGCGATGAGACGTGCTTTGTATTCGATTTGCGCCGCTGCGGTGCCGTCACTGGAACAAATTGCACATAACAGCGCAATGTAGATAGGTACTAATGTTTTACAGACTTTTAGGTACCATTTACAGTCTGGGCCAAATGGTTTGAATATTTTGGGATAGTTGTCCAACCAGTTTATGTCGTTTCAAGCATATAAACTAAACATTTTGCTTTTATGCAAGTTATTTTACACCATGCAAGATAAAGTGCAAAAAACACCAAATCTAAAGTATATGTAAGCATTTTGATTTAAGCTACCTTTGATTTTTTTTAAATGCTTCGCTAAGTTTATTTTTCCTTCTTGCTCGTGTAGATATGGTAAGACATGATGTGAGAATTTTTAAACTGTTTTGTTATATTTTTACTAGGTGGTAGGTCTTTTCTACAAAGTTCGTCTAGGTAGGTACTATCGCTTTGCCAGTTATTCTGCCGCCAAGCAGTAGTGTCTAAGCACTACCGTGTTCCCGTTAAAAGGACATGTAGCTAGTGAAGTTATAGGGCAAATGAGACTACTGATTTCACAGTCTAGTAATCTGATTACTAGGCTGTGTGATGTCTCAGGATGACGTGCGCAGTGCAGTGTCTCGCGAAACTTTATTATTTTAAAGTTCCGAGTGACACTGCAACTGTTATGGGCGGCCGTGTTGCTTAACATCAGGTGAATGACTCGCCACGTCGCCACGTCGCCACGCTCGACGTCACGTCATTCATTTTCATAAAAAAAACTACTAGGGAGACATTTAATTCCATCAATTCACCTTCATTTATTTTGAATATTAGCAGTGTTGAACATGTTTACGTTACAAAATGTAAATATCTATAGTGCTCAATATCAATATGTATCTCATGAAGGCTGCTCCATCCTACACAATCCGACATAACAATAACACAGCTACCTATCGTTACTTTACATAAACATCAGCCACGTTTAAAGGTGAGTTAAGAAACACTCAAATGGGAGAAAATAAGAGCAAAACTCCTGAAACCGCAATCAACCGTTTTCTACAGCTTAATTTTATATCCAAAATCAAAATGCTCCATATTTTTAGACCTCTCATAAAGGAGTACTTTCAAGAACCCCACTTGTCCATCGATCTCGTCGGCAATCTGTCACACTTGATAATCCTGGCGCAGATAAAAAGATATCAAGAAAATTGATAGTCTTCTGTTCAACTAAAAATAAAATTTTAAAATGCGACCCTTAACTTCTAACTTTCTAGCCAATTAAGCGACGGTGCCGCAGTATTTACTTCTACAGAAAGAAGTTTGAGACTGATTTCCCTGGATATTTAAGAGACGTATAGTTTAGAGATAGTTAGGTACTATAATTGTTTGATGATGCTAAAATTATTGATAGAATATAAGTTGAAAAAAAATACAAGAATCGGTAACTGATGCATAAAAAAGACATATCAATTTGTTTTGATCATTCCATTGTTTCGAACAGGGAAAGGATTAGGGGAGATATTACCTATCCCGAACACAAAAATCCTATTGTACCCGAAGCATAGAAAACAACTTGTTTTTCGGTTCAGCCATTCAACCTCGTTTGATCTCTTTCCGTGCCAATGGGTTTAATACCATCGCATGGGCTTTGTTCTTTGATTTTTTCATCCCTTAGTCATTCTAAAAATGGCGAGTAAGCTGAAATTGATTTGCCGTCGCAAATCTCGTTTACAGCCCCATATAAAATGGAGATGGTGTGCCCAAATTGATAACTTTGAGAAAAGAAAACTTTAACTATCTTACCACAGCTGCCAGATACTCTACCAAATATCTCAAAATTTTATATTAATATACGAATATACACTATACAGAACACTATTTCAACAACTAGTAAATAATTTGTAAACTCTACAAATATAACTCGTTTTAATCTAAAACTCCAAAATTTATTTAAAAAGATATATGTATTTTTGAACAATATTTGAAGCAATCCGGAAATATTTTTTTATTTTCGCGCGGTGCTCGTCCTACGTTGAACGTGCGATACGGGTGAAGCGCGATCGTTTACTGGCCGCGCCGCTGTACGCCGGGAAATGGGTGGAGGCAGAGAAGCCTTTCAATCAGACGGACATCTGCGCCGAGATGGATTAGGAAAAACACCTATATGTGAACGCTTTTAGTAGACGCAAAGCTATACATAGCAAGGATTACAGCACGTGGAACACCTACTTTAGGAGCTCTAAGCCACGAGAAACTTTTCGAGCGCTTTTAGTAGCTCGTAAAATATATTCCGGATGATGTAGTAACGAAATTACGGGGTAACTTTCTAAATTATTAAAGTTGGACAGTTGAAATTCACTTGATTGTTTTATGACGTCAGCTCACACTTTATAAGCTTGCACGCGGCTATTTAATGCTTCATGGAGGACGGCAGACTTAACGACAAATTGTATCAACTTGTTATGAGTTCCACCTTAATATGTGTGATATCTTAATATCGTATACGGATATTAAGATATCACACATATTAAGGTGGAACGTTTCACAAGCACGGCAACTTCATATTTTCTTGTGTTCTTTTGCCAATAATAGCTTAATTACTCAACGTGATTACATGAAAACTAATTTTGCGCAAATAAATAGAATGTATCAACAAATTACAATTAAAATTATCACCTACATATCATTGGTTTAGCGACAAATGGTAATAGACTGAAAAACTAAGACGAAATTTGTTTATTGCCATTTGTCGCTAGACCCATGATATCTAGAAGAACTTTTAATCGTAATTTGTTGATACATTCTATTTCTTCACATTAATAAATTAGTTTCAATGTAATCTCGTTTAGTAATTAAGCTATTGGCAAAAGAACGCAAGAAAATTTGAATTTGCCGCGCTAGTGAAACGTTCCACATTAATAGGACATCGGAAGGCCTGGCCAAGAAATGAATATCGGATTGGTACTACATTGCTTATACGCTTACCCACAGAACGATACAAAGAATGATGGCTGCACAAACGTAATACATAAAGTTATTTTGACGTAAATGAATTAATTTTGTTTTACTCTCTCTGATCTTTCTCTAACGATGGGTCTTTTGATCCATATATAGTTAAGGTAACCAATTTTTCCTCATTCTCATTTGGTTTGGTTAAGCAAACAGTATCACATTCCAAAATTTTGACCATTGGTTTAGAATTTGTAAGAGTTTTTAATCAGTTACCTTAATCAAGAAACACACCGTCTTTTCGCGAACCTATGTGCATGAAATCTACTCAATTATTGTTTCTGATAAATGCTACACTCTACATTGCTTTCTTTTTTTTTCCTTGATAAAAACGTTTAGTTGGCTACATTCTCTCTCGGCACGATCCTGACGCGGCATGGAAAAATTCAATGAACATAAAGTTATCAAACTCGGCACAATGACGTGACGTGACTTCTTACAGTGTGGCAAAGTAAGTACATTATAAGAGATATGTTTATATGTACTGTGGTAAACTTGGTAGGTATTCTAATGGGAATAAATGGAAGAAAGACCTGCCTAACATTTTCTTTTAAGTTTAATGCCCTTCTGGACTAAAGTTTGAAAGCTTTTAAGTTCGTACTTATCTCTTTCGACGTACCCAAATCCGTTGCAGTTAGTACTTGTTAGTTAGTGCGAGCTTAGGAGCTGTCAAACTTAAGTGCAGACGGGCGGGGATTAGTTAAGTTGGGAAAAAAATGTTTAATCTGCTTTTATTAAAGTATATTTTTCCTGCACTCAATAGTAATCCTTATTTTAAAGCAAAGTATATAGTTTTCTATGCTCGGTGTTTCCCTGCGAGACAAGATCCGTAATGAGGAGATCCGCAGGAAAAACTAAAGTGACCCATACAGCTGTTAGAATTAGCAAGTGGTAATGGCAAATAGGCACGCCACATCTCTGGTAGAACTGACAACCGATGGGGAAGAAAGGTTCTCAAGTGGACTACAAACCGGAAGACGCAGCGTAAGATAACCATAGTGGTGCTCTGTGGGGGAGGCCTATGTTCAGCAGTGGACGTCTTCATGATGTAGATGATGATGATGATATAATTTTCAGTGTACAAATATTATAAACCAACCGACTCAGTTGATACAATTGAGTCAGTTGATTTACAGTCACGCCCTGTTGTGTGCACAAGCCTCACGCATCGATAACTCAGTAAACATGATACCAAACGAACTAACTTCACGAATTTATCCACGCATCCGATTCGGAGCTTCAACGCCCACTCGTACCTTTGTGTGTTCAATTTAAACTGACGCTGAGGTATTTCGTGGCAGTTTGAATCATAACTCGATAACTTCTACATAATGAAAGTTCATGAAAGGATACCAATACTGTTGTAAAACCAGGCAAATAAAGGTTACCAGCACTACTAGCTAAAAAGGGGCATAAATCATAATCGGTTATAATGTTGGTTTCATAGAGCACCGTCTCTGTCACTCAGAAGGAGATATCGGCTAGTGTTGGCTTCACAGAACTTACACTAGCTTTTTAGAGTGGCGTCTCTTTTATCCAGTGCATTATTTGATGTTTTTTCGCTTTAGGGAGATAATCAGCCTATGAAAGGGCCCCCATAGGCTTATTGGTAGTGTGGTAAAACGACTCACCTAGGTCATTTCATTACACAGTTATTCTGCCGCCAATCAGTAGTGTGCAAGCACTACTGTGTTTTTGTTAGAAGTGCATTGTAGCTAGTGAGATTGCTGGGCAAATGAGACTTTATGAACTGGTCTCACAGTCTAGAAAACTTTTTAGGCTGTGTGATGTGTCTGGATGACGTGCGCAGTGTCACGCAAAACTTTATATTAGAGTTCCGAGTGACATTGCAATGTGTTATGGGCGGCCGTGATGCTTAACACCAGGCAAACGACTAGCTCGTCTCATCATTCATTTACATTTTAAAAAATACGCAGATCTGCGCGGGCTCTATCTCTATAGCATTAAAAAATCTGCCTTTTGCTTTTATAAACCTAGAAGATCTTAAATGTCTACAAACTAGGGATCTTGTGGCATGTGTAGGTAGTTGTTAAATGAAACCTTAGTTTCAAACTACTAGGATTATCCGGTATTATACCGTATGGGTATTTAATCCAGGACCCAACCACAGACGGGAAATTGGGCCAACATATAAAGACGTAGACGTTTAGAACTAATAAACTGTTTACTGTAAACAAAAGAAAAAAAAATGTGTTTAAATGATCAAATAGATCGACCCAACGATCACATTAGATCCTGAACCTTACATATAGGAATCCTTGTCTCTAGGGACTGTGGGACTATGATCCCACAACACACAGTTACAGAATAAGTATTTGTTTATTTTTCCCTATGCACAAATACTTATCCTATCGCGGGAATCGACCCCGCCGCCTCCGGCTTATGAGCAACTGCTCAACCACCTGTCAAATATTCTCAATGTTTTTTCACTAATCTGTGGTATGAACCGCTTCGAATCAAACCGTTCGTATAATTTCGACTATAGAGCTATAGGGTAATTGTTAAAGAGATATGGTTCGATTCACGGCGTAGAATAAAAACAAAGTATTTACCTCTCAAATATTTATATCAACATATCATAAATCCTATCCAATCCTTTCGTCCTAAGTACCGCATAGCCTGAAAATGAAGGGTTTCAATCAGTGTGTGTTGCCAGTGATGACTTATGAAACTGATACATGGTCTCTTACTATTGGCCTCATTAGTAAGCTCAAAAACGTGTAACAAGCTATAGAGAGCCCTATGCTCGTTGTTTCCCTTCGAGATAAGCTCCGGAACGAAGAGATCTGCAGGAGAAACTAAAGTGACCGATATAGCACAAATTTGCAAGTTGAAATGGCAACGACCAGGCCGCATCGCTCGTAGAACTGACAACCGATGGGGAAGAAAAGATCTCGAGTGGCGACCACGAACCGGAAGACGCAGCGTAGGCCCCGACTCGGTGGACTGATAATTTAGTGAAAGCCGCGGGGAGCCGCTCAAAGTGGCACTCTCTAGGGGGGGCCTATGTCCAGCAGTGGACGTCTTCAGGCTGTTGATGGTGATTATGATGATGATGATGATGATGATCATAAATCCAGGTGCACTACAACTCGTAGAGCTAGATTTTATTGATAAAGGGCAGACTATATTCCAAAGTAGATATTACGTTCTTATAAATATTTTTAACCCACCAAAACGAAATGAAGTTCAAAAAAAGGCATTCATTTTATCTTAACCCTTAAAGGGCATGTACACAGTAGGTATACATAATTTGGATTTACTTTTACCTCAATCCCACGGTTTTGTGTTGAGGTGTTGTGACCACGCACTGTTTACACAGCAATGTCGTTGTATCGCCCCTGACAAGGATGTTTACGTAACATCCCGGTAATCTCAGCAAGTCCCGGAATTCCGAATACAATATTTGTCCCGCAAATTAATTAACTAAACTGCACGGGGGAAATGTTTTACTTTCAGCGCATTTTGAACCGTGCAGTGGTAAGCGGTAAGATTTGGAATAATTTGGATATGTTGGTTGGTCACTTAATTTAAAAATCGCGTTATGTTTTATTTACTCAATTGATTTTGGTTGAATTTTAAACATCGTTCTTTAGTAGGCACAGAACACCCACATTAGGCCTAGTTACAAAGAGTACATAAATATTAAATGCGCATGTTATTTTTTGTACTTGACCCTTACAGTATAGACTAAGGGTCTTACTTATAAAAACCTCGCTATGTAGTACTTAGCCACCTCTCAACTAATCAGTTTTTAAACTCCTAAACCACGATTATCATTTCCTTACCTATAAACGTTACTTAGCTTTTGCTTAGATAAGAGACGTTTAAACGACTGTCGCCACAGAGAACAACCAAAATAATCGACTAAAATACGAAATAGAACGAATATTTGTTCTCAAAATTCGATTTTGCATCTGTGACAAGGTCGTGAATGTCATGATTAGGACGAATGTGACAATTAACATTGACTTTTTTTTTCAAAAATTTCATGTTGTCGGAAAAAATTATTTCCGAAGGTCGTCAAAGTCCATTATAATCACTGAGCAAGAATTATTCTGATATTTATTGAAATATTCAACATGGTGGCGAGCGATGGTGGCCGTGCGGTAACATGTGCGCTTCGCAATCTTACGGCACCGGGTTCGGTCCTCGACCCTGCACCAATGACTTATCTAGTAAGCTATGTGCAGTTTGTGATGCCATCGCTCCGTGCCTCGGAGAGCACGTTAAGCCGTCGGTCCCGGTTGTCATAAGAACATCTATGGCAATCGTTACGGGTAGTCAGACGCCTGATAGAATCTGACGCCTGATCTAACCATCATCCCTGTTACTGGTTCCTTATGGGTCGCGAGGTCAGATGGCAGTCGCTTGTGTAATTCTGGTAGCTCGCCGCTACATGTTAGGTTGGGAGTCGACCAAAAATGGGAAAAGGCAAAGAGGATGATGATGATTGAAATATTCAACAAGGAGACTTAATAACAGTAACCTTAAAGCACACCACCTTTTTGATTTTGACAACAACGTTCGCCGTCAAACAGCTGTTTTTAACTCGCCATCTTGGCTCTTAGCAGGCCTAAACTAGGTCATGGCGGTGGTTAATTTTGACAGCTATTTAGGAATTACTTAGCAACCTCTTAGCGCTAAATCGCGTTTATAGGTAAGAATTTTGTTAATCTGTTGCTTAGCAATTGACTAAAAGATAAGAGGAGTTTATGAGTAACAGTGTAAAAGCATAGAGAGAACTTGGTTATGTGTCAAGCGTACCACTTTTTTGGACACTTTTTATATGGTGTGGACACTTTGATGTGAATGAGTTTGACATATTTGTATAGAAAAAAACAATTGACTCGAGTCGAAAAAAATGGTACGGTGACTTTTCGCAAGCGTAGCTAATTACTAAGTATATTATGTTTGTTTCTTTCCTTCACCACTGACGTAGCGATACATGTGAGCAGTACAAATATAATATCGTTTTGATGATATCTCTATGCTTTTAGTCTATACTCTAAGACATGACCGTTTTGATTTCTTTTTTATATAAGTTGCCATCACAAAAAAGGTTGGTTTAATGACATGTGAACTGCTTTTATTTACAGCCAACAGTGCCCTTCAGAGAGCTAATAACCGCTAAGTGCCCTATACGCACGTAAGTAAAACTTATATTTAAACACACTTTAAAAGTTTAGTTTTTGTATTGCCGTGTGGTCCCGGTGGTGTGCGAATAGGACCACCCTATCTCTTCCCGTGGGTGCCGTAAGAGCCGGCTAAGAGAATATCCAGGAAATGGGCAGCAGCATTCTGAGAGGTACATTAAAATCTTCTGCGATCACCAAGCCGCCTGCCAAGCGGGGTGATTATGGCAAACGCCCCCTATGATAAGCGCCCAAAGTGGCGTTTTATGGGGAAGGCCTATGTTCAGCAGTGGACGCTTCCCGGCTATTGATATTGTGACGGACCTGCAGCGACCAACAAACCACACCTGACCCCGCGCGCCGCCCGCCGTTACAATGTGATATAATTCGTACATATTTTTTTAGGGTTAGCTTTTTGTAAGTTCTCTTGTTTTACTCCACGGAGAATCCATTTCATCAAACCTAGAATGTCAAAAACTTAGAAAGCACAGTCTCGATTCAGAGCTAGACAGTTATAAGTACGAATGGAGTAGTTAGATAAGCTGAAACGGAAATTACTAGTCGCCTTCGCGTTCAAGCTTCGGGGTACAAATCTAGTAGGTACCTAGAAGATTCTAGAATATGTTGGTTTTCAGTAGCTCTATTATATTCATGCATACTATGATAGATATGCTGTCTACGTGGATACATTTCATTGTAGTATAAATATGATTTGCTAAGCTGTAATAGGTAAAGGTCAGTTAAGAGACATACTTACGGTGGAACGTTTTACTCAGCGCGGCAAATTCAAATTTTCTTGCTTTTTTGCCAATAATAGCTTAATTACTCAACGTGATTACATAAAAACTAATTCTGCGCAAATAAATAGAATGTGTCAATAAATTACAATTAAAAGTATCACCTAGATATCATTAGTTTAGCTATAAATGGCAATAGACTGAAAAGCCAAGACGAAATCGGTATATTGCCATTTTTTGCTAAACCAATGATATTTAGGTAATACTTTTAATCGTAATTTATTGATACATTCTATTTATTTACGTTAAATCAGTTTTCATGTAATCACGTTTTGTAATTAAGCTATGACTGGCAAAAAACGCAAGAAAATTTGAATTTTCCACGCTGAGTGAAACGGTCCTACTTACTTAATAAACAATTTGGCACCAAATTTCACTTTTGAAATTAGCAAAGATTAATTATGAAGCGTTAGATTCTTTATTTTAGCAGCTTACTTACTTACTCAGGTACTTACTTTAGTGTACTTCTACTTCAAGGCTATATTAATACTTAAGTCTTCTGTGACTGTAGGTATTTGCTCTGAGGTCCTGTTGGTATTATATTCACAGATTAGACAATCTCAATTGACTCTATGGTATACCTTGTACTCCTACAGTTGCTTTTGTTCTATAGTGCTTTTCCAAAGTGATCGTAAACCACTTTGAACAAAAGAACCATCAGCATTCGTACTCCTTTAATAGTTAAGCTCATTTATTTGATGAAAAACAATAAAATGAACCATCTCGTAAGTTTTCTCATCAAATAATTGAAGTCGTTATTGAAGGGGTGACCTCTTGAAACACTTGTGATACAGACGCATCTGTTTTATTTAACGACGCCTGATAATAATTTGTTCTGTTATACCTATTCTCTTCGTAAATTAATGTTGTTAGGTACCTTTATAATTCGATTACATGTCGAATTTTAAACGTACCTAATAATACAAAACCCATCAGAGTTTTATGCATCGTTCCCACACCTCCAATAGGTGACACGAGCATTTTCTCACAGGGGTAGAGTAGGCATAGATTCCACAGTTGGTGGATGGCTACGTTCCTCGAATGCTATGATTCTTGTACATGCCGGTTTCATCACCATGGTTTTCTTTACCGAGTAAATACAAACCTTAACAGATAACTTTGAAAGCCATCGAAGCGAAGGGATTCGAACACCTATAACGGGCACCTATGAGTACGGTAAAGGAGAACATCGTAAAGAATAGAAACGCACATGTTTTAAAAAAAATGTTTTACAGCTCAAAAAAGTTGAGAACATGGTGTTATCCACCAACCTGCACTAGCCTTATACACCATAGACATATATATTACTTCGTAAGGACAGACTTGATGACAGGTTAAAAAGTCGCTTCAAAGTGTGGGCCAAATTCTTAGATTGGCCTACATTAGCGGTCAGCCTGTGATGTAACTTAGACGAGATCGGTCGAGTGCTATAAAGAAAACATGCCCAGTTGTGCTGGGAAAGGTTATACTCTCGTAAGTGTAATTAAAAAGGCAGCATAGTTTTCCATAGTTACGCGTCAATGCTTTGAATACTTACTATAAGTACTTCATTTTGTCACAATATAAATCTATTTTCCATTTGGAAAATTATTGTAATGTTATAGAGTGACAAGACGTCACGGCGGGCGGCGTCTCATTGTGGAAAAATGTTTAGTTCAGGCATATCCTCAGGTTTATATCTATGCTATGCACTCCCTGTGAGAGAAGGCCCATGTTCTAATAGTGGGAGCATATGGGCTGATGACATAATTTATAGAGCTTTGATATCCTTAATCTGTGGCATTCCCGCTTAGGCCTTCAGACTGAATTGATGACTGCTATTATAGAGGACCGAGTCAATGTACCAAAAGTAATACATTTAGCCCGCAGACTCAGTAGGTACAGCCAAGGGCAAAATCTTCCCAGGGAACTAGGTATTTTATTTGAGAGACAAAGTTCTAAAATCATTTTACGAGAATAACAGTGTTCACAGCGCTTGGCGCGTGTAAAGAAAGTGAAGTAAACAAAAAGGAATATTAATTTGTACGGGCAGAGTGGTACGAATTGCAAAATCTTACCACTCTGCCCACACATTTTTTTTATGAAACGGTAAGTGGTCACTACCATCTGCAACACCGAGGGCATTGCCGGTGCGTTGCCTGCCCTTTACGTTGCGAGCATTTATGCCTTAATCTTAGTCTAGTAACTACAATCTAGTTAGACAGCGCGGCACGTACTCGAGATGTGAACTAATTGATTGACATCATCATCATCATCAACAGCCTGAAGAAATCCACTGCCGAACATTGGCCTCCCCCAGAGAGCGCCAATTTAAGCAGCTGCTCGCTTCCTGCATCCATCGGCTCCCCCCGGTTTTCACCAGATCGTCGGTCCACCTAGTGGGTGGATGGCCTACGCTGCGTCTTCCGGTTCGTGGCCTTTTTTGTCTCTGATTTTAGCGGTCCATACGTGCCGTCTATACTCCATATATTTTTTTAGTCAGTCTGTGAGTTTTACTTTTCTCCTCGGCTATGTTGCGACGTCACTCAGTCTTCGTTTGGACGTGTGATGAATGACTCGTGGTAAGTGAATGAATGGGTCTCACAAAGTTGTGAAAGAATGAGGGTGGACCAGGAGAACACTTTATCTAATCCGGAACAGGAAGTGTATTTGTGTATGTGGGGAAACGAAGATTGTTCCTGAAATCGCTGTGGGCCATTGGATGAGTGGAATACCTTGCCGTCGTCCTTGTTTCCAGCTAACTATAACCTGAGAGTCTTCAAGTCAAGAGTGAACAGGTATCTTCTAGGCAAGCATGCACCACCGTAGGCCGACTCGTCACTTACCATCAGATGGGACAGTGGTCAAATGCTATGCCTATAAATTATAAAAAAATATATTCCAATGGGCATTTGTGTGGACTGATTTGTATGATTGTTATTTAATTCTGTAGAAATACTTTTGCAATGGTTCTTGCTAACACGATTCAATTATCTCTTGTGGTGTTGATTCATAAAATCATAGCGAGACTAAATTTGGCAGTTATAAAACTCAGTGCAGCCTTTGTTATTTCCGCCAATATGAGAAGGACAACAACATTTTTAGATCTGCCTAATTCGTTTTAGAGAACTTTACAACAGAACCTGTACCATTGTAAACGTTGAAATAAATGTTTATTTATTTATTGTCAGTCTTTTTATTCTTAAAGTTAGAAAAGGAAAGATGAACTCGAAGAGCATTCATAATTTACGGTTTAAATGGCTGGGCACAAAGGTCTCCGGTGATACGGCCCAATCTGTATCTGGGTTAGGTTTTAGTCAAACTTATTACATAGCGGATTAATCCTACCCACGAGGGTAATTTGGTAAAAAATAAGCATTCCGTGACAGCAATGTGTGTGATTATGTATAATTCTTAGAATAGACAAAGTCTTCGCAAAAAAACAACAATGAAAAAACACCTAAAATACGGCCATTCTTCTTCTTCTCGTGTAGGAAGTGGCTTAACGAATATTGTCTTACGACAACAGACGAGAACAGATAATCCTATAAGAGTACCGAAACAAAAATGGATCAGTGCTCTTTTGGGAATAAAATAAAACTATACAGACGGTTACGGAGATCCGGTTTCGTAGACGGCCAAAGCGGATTACTTTACAGAACATTTAAAAAAATCCCAAAAGACCACATACGATTCGATAGGTACTGGTGGTTGACTGTGTAAGTACTTTGTTAACGGAGCTCAACCTTCAATTTGGCTCAAAATCGATGCAATTAAATATTTTTTTAACATCTCGACCATGTGAATGTCGAGGCAATCCAGCTCATCCATCTCATCCAGATAACACGGATATAGTGAGAAGGCTAGAAAGGATAAAACCTTTCGAGTTGGTTTAGTGATAGTGTAGTGACATTGAACCATAGTGTAGTTTACTCAAAAAGATACATGAACGAGGTGTCTGCCTCTTAATAGACATTAAGAAAAGCGTTAATGGACACTTTCTTAGGATAACTCTATACCTTAGCAGTTTAAGTCAAATTTAAACTACTTATTAGCCGTAGTAATGGCTAGGTTGTAGCTTTAGTGAAGTACTACTTATGTATGGCCTTTTACTACATGAAAAAACCCTACCCAATTAATCCCTAGCCACACTAATATCTGCAACACCCCTATACCTACTAGCGTAGATGTCCATAGGCATGGTTACCGCTTTCCATCAGGCGGGCATAACATAAAAAGTAAAACATCGTCTGTTCCTTTGTTTCTTTATTTGTTTGTGTGACTTTCAAGCCAAACGACTAAACGAGACGATTAGGCTGTTGCACACAAAAATTACTGACTTTACCGAAATTAACATAAGGCAGATTATTTTTCCTTAAAATAAAAAAACTAAGGAAAATTAAAAACTGAGTGGAAAAAAATGGGTGATTCCGCGGGACGCCTTTAGGGCATAATAGTTGTATTTAACTTGTCAATTGTAGTTGCTTACATACACCTCTGCAGTATAAAAATTTGACGGCCTCTGTGGTGTGGTGGTTGAGCAGGTCGGCTCATAGCCTGGAGGCGGTGGGTTCGATTCCCGCGACAGGACAAGTATATGTGCACCTGAAAAAAGCGCAAATACTTGTTCTGTGTCTGGGTGTTGTGGGATCATGGTCCTCGTAGTTCCTGAATCCCTAGATACTACAGCGAATCCTAGTTAGGGTCCAGGATCTATGTGTGTGATCATTGGGCGAATAAAACAGAAAATCAGATACCTACCAGACACATTGTCCTTTTCAGAAACTCATGTCTGTTCAAAATAAAAGCAAATGAATTTGAATTGGACTTAGACATTCCATAAATCTATGCATCTCAAAATGATTAGAGCCAAGTCTCGAGAGTCGAGAACCAAGCGCTGCGGAACTGAATCTATTTCCGAACCTCTGATACCCCACCTGTAACAAATATTCATCTACCTTAGCTAAACGAAAACACATGTTTGTCAACTTTAACCTTTAACAAATATGGTCTAAAATCACATCGTCTTTTGCAAGCTCTTACAAAAGTGCTTATTCCACGAAATTCAACCTTATATGGTTTTATTTAGGGTTAATATTCATAGAAATGACGGTGTGTAAAGGTATGTTGGCAGGTCAGCCAGATTTATCTCACTCAAGCGCGAGCGGAATTTATGTTTCACATTTACATCGCCGAAATATGAGAGTGCCGTGAGAATCCTGCTTGTTTAACCAAATTGATAGCTTATAGTTTACCTACATTTATATATTATACACCTAAATTAACAAAAGCCGAATTAAATTGAAATAATTAAAAATATTAAGACGTAAGGTAAACTTAATCTAACAAGTCGCTACCAGTAGGCAATGTGCCCAAATTGCTGGCGGCATTAGGCCCCCCATACACGTTCAATTTTATTGATCAATAAACGAGACCACTTCCGTCAATGTTTTCTCCATACTGTAAACCGAAAAACATTGACCACTACTAACCCTAAACGATCAATAAAATTGATCAATCACAATAATTGATCAATAACATTGGCGTGTATAGGCTTTACTCCGTTGAATGGCAATGTTTAGCTTTTGGGCTAAATAGAGGCCAGCATTTTGGTCACGTGTATATGAATATCAATTAATTTTTTATTTAAATTGCCTACATTTTGGCATAGTCTTTCACTAAGGACATAAACAGCAAAATTTGTATGGTAATCCAAAAAAATGTTTAGGCCGCTAACGATAATTTTTCCTGTTTCGTTCGGCCCATATGTACTTAAGTATTTAAAAGTTTATATTTTTCAAAGGTCATTTGTTTTGCTTTATATATAGGTACCTTTGATTTTATTTTTTACGATACGCTTTAGTAAACAATGTGTAGTAAAAAATAATTATACACGTACCTACATTCATTACATGTAACGGTAAGCTTGGAAGTATAAATACATTTTCAAATCGAGAAATTATTATTAACATGCAGTAAATTAAAAGGAGGGTCAAAAGAGCATGCGTAAACAACGCATCAGTGGCACGTCTAGTGTTACAGATGTCCCTCCATAGGCTACGGTGACCTCTTCCCATAAAGAAGACCGTATGCTTGTTGGCTACCAAAAGCATTAAAAATAACCAGCCAAGTGCGAGTCGGACTCGCGCAAGAAGGGTTCCGTACCATTGTATATCCCTGCCTAGTGTTGAGTAGCAGTACTATTTAAAGCAGCGCCATCTATCTGGTAAACGAGCAAAATAAAACAACCGGCCAAGCGCGAGTCGGACTTGTGCACGAAGGGTTCCGTACCATGATCTATAAAAACGAACGTTTGTTGTATGGAAGCCCCCTTAAATATTTATTTTATTCTATTTTTTAGTATTTGTTCTTATATCGGCAACAGAAATACATCAGCTGTGAGAATTTCAACTGTCTAGCTATCACGGTTCATGAGATACAGCCTGGTAACAGACAGACAGCGGAGCCCTAGTAATTGGGTCCGTATTACCCTTTGGGTACGGAACCCTAAAAATCAATTTAATTTTTATTATCAGGTCCCCACGCGGCGCCTTGAAATTAAGAACCCCTCTGCGTTCAGGATGTACCTAAATAGGTAAGGAAACAGGAAAACTCCGTTCCCCTGCCCCTCACCTGGTCTCACGGGGTAATTGTAATTTTCCAGCTTATTTGAGTGAAATTAATCGACCATTTATATCAATTTGGTGCCGGTAATGCCTTTTGGGCCTGCCTCGAGCCTGCACGTGCCGGGAGAATCGGGGAATCTGTATCGCCTGTTTCCTTTAGCGTGGCGGTTTAAACAATTAAGTTTAATTAAAATAAAACACATAAAATTAATCAACTGCTCGTAGATTTCCAAGAAGAGTGTTCTATCTGACAGCCGATCGACCGCGCACTGCAAAATAATAAACGTTTTGTTTTTAGTTTTTTTGTCAGTCTCTTTTCAGCGGAATCAACATAAATATTATGTAGTATAGAATAATTTTCACAAGTGAGGTTTGACCCACGTTTTTCGATTCCTATATCGAGGACATGCATACTTGAGAAATCTCAAGAACGTGTACAAAAACCTTATGAAACCAATTTTTTTTTTCTATCATAAATATTTTCTTTCAGAATAAGGTGAATTCGACACAATTTTCATAGAGTTATAATAAAGGTATCATGTATAGGTATGTCTAGGAGACCTAGACAGAGAATACCTATATAGTATATACAGAGATAACCTAGAGTCTATGTGTAACTGTGTACTTAAGTTTCCTTCTTATCAAGTACGAACCATGTTACATGAAAAGTTTTCAAGAAAATGTCACGGATGAAAAACTTTTCTTAAGGCGAAGGGTAGGGCAAACAAGGTGGTTCCCTGGCGAAGTTAGAGCGTGTAGAGCTTTGAATTTAATATATCATGTTATTCATATCTTTAAGTATAAGGTGACGTCCGCAAATACAAGATAAATAAAGTTGGTTCTAAAGGAAAAATAGCAAAACTCCTTCAAAAAGTTTGAATATTACTCAGATTAAATCGAATATATTTTTACTAAAACAAATGAGTGTATTTCCAACAAACATTCGGATGTTTTGATGGCTCTTTTTGGTTTGGTCCACTTCTTAAATTGTCCATTTCCAAAATTGTCATTCTTCATAGTATTGAAAAATACAATATAAACATAGATATTAATTAAAAACCGTCAAAATAAGTCATTGCATGCGTTCTTGTTGTAAGCGCCGCGAAATGAAGTTCAGGCTGAACTGATATTTAAGTCTACAACGTTAAAGTTGATGGTCGATGTTTCTTTGAACGGATTTTGACCTGCTTATCTGGCCCTATCCGGCGCCTTAAAACCTAGTTACCATAGTTTAGTCAAAGCAGCACGTTTTTTTACGAAGCCACCGAAGTGAAAGTACCCAAAGCGTCCTAGATTTGCGTTTTGAAGTGTAATTACGCTAATGGTGGTGACAAAGTAGGAAGTATGGAGTGAGAAATGTTTTGAATGGGATCCTAAACAATAGATGAAGGCACAAAGACGTATACGAGTGTTTTAATTAATAGAGAGTGGGTCTTCCTTGATTTTGAGTGGCTTGAGGCGTAGTTAGTATAAAATTTTGCATTTTTTGGGGCTCCGTACCCAAAGGGTAAAACGGACCTTATTATTAAGGTTCCGCTGGCCGTCCATCTGTCTGTCTATCTGTCTGTCTGTCTGTCTGTCTGTCCGTCTGTCACCAAGCTGTATCTCATGAACCGTGATAGTTAGACAGTTGAAATTTCCACAGATGTTGTATTTCTATTGCTGCTATAACAATAAATACTAAACACAGAATAAAATAAGTATTTAAGAGGGCTCCCATACAATACACGTGATTTATTTGCTCGTTTTTATAAATAATGGTACGGAACCCTTCGTGCGTGAGTACGACTCGCACTTGGC
Source organism: Ennomos quercinarius (assembly GCA_910589525.2). Lineage (NCBI taxonomy): Eukaryota > Metazoa > Arthropoda > Insecta > Lepidoptera > Geometridae > Ennomos > Ennomos quercinarius. The sequence continues at coordinate 3,208,599 of OU342496.1, forward strand.
CGGTTTTTTCTTTCTTCATTCTTTCTGAAATGTTAACTAATAGGTACCTGCAAACAGTGCTCTTCAAAAATTTGTTGTTCATAATTGTTAATCACTTCGAAAAAGGAATATGATTATGGAGCCATAAAAGGTGTTTAAACCATTATGAGCAAGAAACAAGCGTGGGCGCATCCTATCCTATATGAGCAAGGTACCGAGTAATTAAAGTAAACATGTTCATCGTCAATCAATGAAGGTAAGATTGCCGTCAAACTCTGCGTAATTAAATATTTTTGAGCACGCAAACTATTCCTGACATTACACAACCACGTGACATAATAGATACAATAAGTACTTATTCATAATCTTTGTTTCTTCATACTGCACCTACCAATACTTGTATACGTGTCTAGAATAAATTAATTTAATTTCATCTCATCTCATCTCATTTCATTTCATTTCTAATGGAAGTTTAAGATCTCTCTAACTCTGAATTACCACAAATTGTGTATTATGACATTGGCCCAAATGGCTTCCTACCGCCCAACTGGTTAGTTACGGCAAGATTTTTATAAACAGTACGTAATTACGTTTTGATAATCCAAGGATAATCCTTACAGACTGCTTCTCATCAAAAATCGATACGAAAAAACCACGTAACATGATATCATATCAGTATCAAGATAACTCCCTATGCACTCATAAAACATCATTAGAAGGTCTTAGACCCAGCGGTATCTCGAATCAGTCCTCATATTGATCGTTTCACCAGGATAGAAAGGGTCCGCTACTGCCTCTTCCCCGTGTTAGAGTGGAACGGGTATAATGTCTCAGGATGTAGAGAGGATCACTATAGCGGTATATATTGGAAGGTTCAGAGCGGGAAGTCGACACATGAAAGTGATGTGATAGCTATCACACGGATAGAATGGGGACACCTTTGTCACGTTGCTTGGGAAAATGTGGTGTGGTTATTTTAAGAACGCTTTTTACAAAACGTTAGACAGTTTTTTACCAGTTCGGCCAACATCATATCATCAACAGCCTGAAGACGTTCACTGCTGAACATAGGCCTCCCCCACAGATCGCCACTTTGACGGGCTGCTCGCCTCTCGCATCCATCGGCTACTCGCGGTTTTCACCAGGTCGTCGGTCCACCTCGTGAGGGGCCGATCTACGCTGCGTCTTCCGGTTTGTGGTCACCACTCGAGAACCTTCCCCATCAGTTGTCAGTTCTACGTGCGATGTGGCCTGCCCATTGCCATTTCAACTTGCTAATTCTAAGAGCTGTATCGGTCACTTTAGTTCTCCTGCGGATCTTCACGTTTCAGATCAGTTTGGTATGGTAGTGTTAGTTAAAACATTATCACACTAATATTATAAAGCTGAAAGTTTGTATGTGTGTATGTGTGTATGTTTGTTACTCCTTCACGCTCAAACGGCTGGACGGATTTGGATGAAACTTGGAATATAGATAGCTTATGTATTGGATTAACACATAGGCTACTATTTTATTTTATCCGCGGGTGAAACCGCGGGGCGCAGCTAGTGTTTATATATAGGTTTAACTGTCTCCAAATAGGCACAAAACAAATGTCATTTACAAAATGCTCTTTCGCAATATGAATAGATAGATAGATAAACTAAATATTGTACACCAAAAAAAAAACCTAAAAATACCTACAAAGAAACTTAATTGGCTCACCTATGCTAGTACAATAGGCTAAATAGGTAAATATTTCTGCTTCGATTTTGGTTCATATTCGATTGAAAAAAAAATCAGGCAACTCGTCAACTATTCCCGTGCTGCCAGTGCGTTCCCTGCTCTTGCCATGTTGAGAAACACTCTTACCTAAGCTCAGGTGTTTATATTAAAACCTCAGGTATTTATATTAAAAAACCTCAGGTATTTATATTAAAAAACCTCAGGTATTTATATTAACAACCATTTTTCAAAACGAGAATCAATAATTAAAAAAGAGCCTTCTTCACTGTGTGTTGTAAATTATAAATATCACAGTTTTCTGCCTAATTTACTACTACAAAAGCTCACCCAGTTTATCTCAAACATGATCTTACGCTATAACCTTCAAACACGCCCTTAATTCATACGCATATTTAAAGAAAGAAAAAGAAAGAAAGAAAAATGATTTATTCATGACAACAATAAAAAACAAGAAGGTATAACAACGATTGCCAGTTGTCACGAATCGGTCCCAACTCAGCATAAATGCTGGTCGTACGACCAGCGCTGGTCTTCTGGTATTTAGTACTTTAACGAGTACGAGTATACTTAGTACCTAAGTATTTAATTACTTCGCATCACGTAATCACCGTCATAAGAACCCGAGAGCTCGTATTTAGCACCGAATGCACCTGCTGAGTGCTATGTGCTTATAACTCGTTTCTCATTAACATTTTCATGTGTTCTTTGTAAATTTCATAAACTTTTAGACTAGAAGGATATATACTTTATTTGCGGTGAAAATGCTAAAGTTATGCATTCAGAACTGTACCTTTAGGTAACAGTCAGTGAGATGTAGAGCTACTCCTATTGTATTTAACGTTATTGTATATCGTAGTTGGATTGAGTTATGATTGTTTTACTACCAACTCGTGTAAATAGGAATTCGAAATCAGCATTCAATAATAATAAATCGAGGGAGTCGATGGATGCAAGAGGCGAGCAGCTGATCAACGTCGCCCCCCAGAGCCGAGAGCGCCCTCTGTGGGGGAAGTTTATGTTCAGCAGTGGACGTCTTCAGGCTGTTGATGATATATTGGTACTACCTCGTACTTGCCCCAGAAGAGATGCCGTCTTTTTACGAATGATGGCATAGAATCCGTCAGTATGAGCAGAGCAGAGTAGGTACAATACAAGTATACTTGCTGACTAACAATTAATCTACAAGGATTCGGGAATCATTACAAAACTACTTAGCATTCAAGCATCGGTCCACGGTTCCACCGATTTAATGCTGAACTAGATACCCTGTTTAACTCCCAGATTAAATGCCAGATTAAATTTCTTACTTTAGGTATTTGAATTCCGGCCATTTTGAATCAAATTCCCTTTCTCAAGACTCAGGAGACTTTATAAAATCTACGAACTAACTTTTTGTCTCGTGTACTGCGATGAAATATAGGGAGGGTCCACGATCGCCGCCTAGAAAACGGCACCGTTTAAATAAGGCATATGCCTTGTTTTTGCTCTCAGTCGCGTGTGACCACGCTTAATGAAAGTGATGTAACTCTATTATTGTTTTACAACACTATTACAGGGTGCTATGTTTTATTATTAAAATGCAACAACCGCTTGTGGACTATTTTATATTAGCTGAAGAGAATACACTGTATAAGTAAGCATTGGCGCGGGGACACTTGAGTTATGATTTTCATAGAGATTGTTTAAGCTCGTGTAGAATACATACTGAATATCATTTTAATTTAAAAGGCCATACCGGAAAGTATAGGTAATTTTCAATCAGATTTATATATACCTCCAGGGTGCATGGGACACCGGGGGGTTGACGAATGGAACCGGTAATTAAAAAAGTAAAATAGCACTTTAAGTTGGAACGTTTTACTCAGCGCGGCAAAATTTAAATTTTCTTGCGTTTTTGCCAATCATAGCTTAATTACTAAACTTGATTACATGAAAACTGATTTAACGTAAATAAAAAGAACTTAGGTAGGTAGGTATATCTACAAAGTTATTATAGATTTTAAAAATTATACTATATTATAGTTGTACGATGCAAGCATCGCACACCAAACGCGCGGTCAGCATTTTACCCATTCGTGCCACATTTCATATCGCGCGTCACCAGTTCACGATCGGACACCAACCATTCCGCGTGTTCTCGCTACCATTATTTACCATTAACCATTTAAACCTAGTTTTTGGGAATAAATAAACAGCTTTTCTCATTAAATCGGTTTTATCATTTTATGTACGGACTACACCGTACAATAGTCGATACTAAAGTATATTCTAAAAGGTTTTCGCAGCCGCTGAAGAAAGCAACCATGGCTTAGTTGGGAGAGCGTCTAATCCGGTGAATGAAAAGGCGCGCAGTTTTCAAATGTTTTATATAGATTCAGTATTTTTTTCTGTAAACCTTTCTGTAAACTTTTTTCATCTTTGTCATCATCATCGTCAACCTGAAAATGTCCACTACTGAACATAGGCCACTTTGAGCGGCTGCTTGCCTCCTGCATCCGTCAGCTCCCCGCAGTTCTGACCAGGTCACCGGTCCAGCCTACGCCGCGTCTTCAGCCAGGTTTACACAGCGAAAGGGTAATGAGCGGAAAATGTTTAAGCGAAATAGGTTTACGTTTCCACCAAGAAAGAGTTTTGTCTGTTAATTCGTTTAAAACACTTTTTACTCGTTCGGTCCGCCCCGCTCGCCTCTTTCTCTGCAAAATGCTACTATGTTATTTGTCATGGCGAGTTAAACGGACTCTAATGACTCCGCTCCGCTCCCTAGAACTGAACGAGCTCATTTCAACTCTTTCTGCTCGCTCAGTCCTTTCCGCTCGGCTATTAGCTGGTGGAAATACAAGTATGCAGTTTACTCCTGCGAGTTAAACGGAGTCTTTAATAGGTCCTCTCCGCTTGCGGTGTAAACCGGGCTTTCCGGTTCGTGGTCGCTACTCGAGAATCTTCTTTCTTCGTTTTCCTGTTTATAATATCAGCTGTGTGGCGAAGATGTAAAGACTTACCGCTTGTGACTTGAAGAGTAGTAGCTAGAAGACATAGCAGCGACAGTGACAGGCATCCGAGCGAGTTGAGCCAGTGTGCCGCGGCCATACTGCGCCCTGATGAGGAGAAATAACATTTATCTTCATCATCATCATCATTCAGCCACTAGTGATTGATATAGAGTAGTACCCATAATATAATAATATGTGTGTACATTTTACACAGCGCCATCTAGCCCCAAACTAAGCATAGCGTGTACAATGGGAACCAGATAACTGATAGAATACTTATATTAGTACTATTTGTTTGTAATTACATACTTATAATTGACAATATAACACCCAGACGCAGAATAAACATCAATGTTCATCACACAAAAGTTTGTCCTGGGTGGGCAACGAACCCACAGCCTAGTTCAGAAGGGAGAGCTACTACCAACTGAGCTATCAGGGCAGTCCTTATAGGCTTTCTTAAAGCATGCCTTTTTTATCAATCGGAAACTATAGCGAAGAAGGGGTCCTTGTATCTTGTGTAACAAGATGAGAATCTCTGTAACATCTTTCGTGAAATAGTAAAGAGGTTATGATCTTTAAACGGCTGATTAGATTTTCTTGAATCATACTAAGAATGCCCTCGGTCAAGTCACCTTTAATCAAAAAAGAAAAATAAAATCGGTTCACTCCACAACCGTACAGATCTGTGGTTCACCCATCTGGGGGCTACGCAGACACACAGACATACACACAGGTACACGCGTGAAAATTATAATACCCTTCTGTTTAGTCGGGGGGGGAAAAAGAAAAAGACGCGAAAAATTCTTTAGAGACGTAAATTAGTAATTAATGAGACCACAGATTTTGAAGAAAAAGTTCATTATCATCATTCACATCACAGAACTAGAATTTTTGCGGTATGGTTCACATCGTATGATGTAGAGAACTGGTAGCGTCATCTAGTTGGTGGCGGCCGAAGTACATAAGGCTTATTATGTCGTGGCTCAGCTGCCATGCAAATAGTCAGCGCAACATTCAATAGTTCTAAAATTATGATAAACTAAAATATTATAAAAATACGTTTCAGCAATAATGATTAAAAAAAAGTAATAACATTTATTACATCCTGAAAATAGTTTACTGCATCAAAACGCTAAATAGTATTTTCTACAAGTGGCGCCATCTTTCGTGTGGCGCTGGAACCACTCACTCGTTTGAATGTGACGAGGGCCGCACTAAGTTAGACTGTGAATTTCAACGTGAAACTACTAGATGGCGCTAGTTGGGGAAGAAATGGCGATGAACGTGGTAGAGTGTTGAAAATATCTGCTCTTTGAGTTTTGGCGGGAACGTGAAAAAGTTCACGTCGTTGCATTGTATTATTTCACAAAACTTATGCTTTTTCTAGTGTTAATGTTTAAAATTAGTGGCATTTTACGCATTAAGTGCTGAATTACGAGTATAAGTGTGGGCAAGTGATATAATGTAGTGAAACGTGGTTTTTCGTGTTGCTTCCAAAATTCCATAGAAGCCTCTAGTAAAGTTGTCACTACTTTACTAGGGCATGACTTAGACTGGATTATGACTACCTGACTTAGACTGGACTATGACTACCCTGACTGACTGTGACTAAGACTTGACTTTACATGAAATATTTCATAATACGATGAAAAACTACAATACTTGACACTGGCTAAATACACTATGTGTGGAGCCAAAATATAAGAAAAAAAAAATATCTGCTCAAACGACCGAGGTCGCTTTTGTGAAAATCTAGACTCACCCAAAGTATTAGACAAGGACTCACCATATCGTCAGCATGTGTGTTTTGCCGCGGCCTTCCGCTGCCCACCACAGATCACCTAAAACAATTACTGAATTGTAAAATATGAATAATAAATTATTAATTTATATAATTTTCCTTCCAAAGATTCAAGAGTCATATTAAAACAAGCAGCAACCGGAAATGAAATTTACATTTGCAATTTTTTTTTTATGTGATTGAATGACGTGACGAGCAAGTCGTTCACCTGATGTTAAGTGACACGGCCGCCCATAACAGTTGCAGTGTCACCCGGAACTTTAAAACAATAAAGTTTCGCGTGACACTGCACTGCGCACGTCATCCTGAGACATCACCCAGTCTAGTAATCAGATTACTAGACTGAGGGATCAGATCATAAAGTCTCATTTGCCCAGTAATTTCACTAGCTACAATGCCCTTCAAACCGGAACACAGCAGTGCTTGCACACTACTGCTTGGCGGCAGAATAACTGGCAAAGTGGTGGTACCTACCTAGACGAACTTTGCATAAAAGTCCTACCACCTAGTAAAACTGACTGTACCAATCTAGGCTTTATAATCTTTTGCCCATAGAAATATAAAAAAAAGCAGGATGAATCTTGATTGACATCGAACTGACGTACAGCAATGGCGGCCGCATAAATATGTGTGCTACCACTTAGGGTGGATTCGACCAAACGAGAGTAAGGGTTATACTTAGAATAAATCGCCAGTTATCCGAGAGTAAACCAATTTCACATTTTACCATCTACGCTCAAGCCTATTCGAGAATAACAACTTATACTACCGTTTTTGGTGGAATAATAAACTATTCCGAGAATATTTTAATGGCGGCAGCGCGCCATATAACTCCAACATTTACTTACCTGCACTATAATACGACAAATTTGAGATGCTATGACTTAAGCTTGAATACCTTGGCGTTGTAGAACAGTAATTATAATCTGGGTAATAGTTTCGTTCATCGTTCATTCCGCTATTCGCGTATAAGTATTCTATACTTTGTATTGCATGGTAAAACGACTAATGAGTTATTCTAGTTTAAGATCGTGGAATAGATTTATTCTGGTATAGTTACTCGCGCATAACTCTAAGTTTGGTCAAATCCACCCTTAGTAATTTTGTGAAAAATTTAATCTTAATACCACTCTCGAATTTAAGGTCAATCGCAATCGCATCTCCTATAAACGCGATAGGCTGCTTACAGCGTCACCCCGTACGCCGCGTCACGCTTCATAGTTCCATGACGCCGACATCGGCGTGTGAAAGAGACCACAACAGTATTTTTTTTTTTTATATTGGCTACACACAACAGTATATTTCTATAGTAAGCATCGTGACCACAGATTAGAGAAAAAATCAATTGACTATAATCGTAACGTGCGGTGCGACGTGACGACGTTGTAAGTGCTGATGGCGTTTATAGGATACCACCACCAAAAAAAACGAAACAAACAATATTTTGTTACATATCATACCATTTTTTTTTATAAGCAAATAAAAATCATGGTCATTATTTATCTATCTCTTTAACATAGCATATAATAATGTGCTACCCTACGAATAAATTAGATGCTACTATTCGTTAGGCGGCGTAGCGCGTAGCTGCCGGCTACGAACTCGGGCTACGGACGCGAAGAAGCGTAGACATCAACTTACGTAGCACATTGCTACGAAACATATCGTGTGAATTAACAAAATGTAATCTCGCAAAATTTTTATGAAACCTCGTAAATAGGTTATTCGTATAACGAGAGAGAAAAGTAGATTTTTGCTGCTAGTGATTTTTTTTTAATCCCGAGCAAGCGAAGGATTTTACTGAATTGGTTTTACGATTTCTACGGAAGAATCCTGAGTGATAGCAAGCGATTCAAATGCATAATATGCAAACAGCTTAGTCCACGTTTAAAAAAATGTAGGTACTATATATGCGTGTTCAATAACGTTTTAACGCTTAGTTATTTTTTGTTTTTTTTTTAACGGGCAAATTGCCTTTATTACTCAAGCTAACTACTACAATAATAAAAACTAAACTAAACTAAACTAAGCTAAACTAAGCTAAACTAAACTAAACTAGCTACACTACCTATTACAAAGAACACTTATGGACTGTATAATAGCCGCGATGGCCTATAGACAGTCCAAGTGCACCAGCCCACTACCGGTAGGTAGCGTACCCAACATGCTGGCCGCATTGCCACGTTGAATTGCAATGCTGATGCGTTGGGCCAAATAAGTGCCAGCATTTTGGTCACGCGTCGCATTTTTTGGTTGGAGGTCTTCTTTGATATTCGAACATTGACTTTTTTACTAGGTGGTAGGACTTTTCTGCAAAGCTCGTCTAGGTAGGTACCACCGCTTTGCCAGTTATACTGCCGCCAAGCAGTAGTGTGCAAGCACTGCTATGTTACAGTTTGTAGGGCACTGTAGCTAGTGAAATTACCAGACAAATGAGACTTTACGAACTGATCTCACAGTCTAGAAAACTTTTTTAGACTGTGTGATGTCTCAGGATGACGTGCGCAGTGCGCAGTGTCACGCCAAACTTTAATTTAGAGTTCCGAGTGACACTGCAATCTGTTATGGGTGGCCGTGTCGCTTAACACCAGGTGAACGATTAGCTCGTCACGTCATTCGATAACATAAAAAAAATTGAATTGCCTTGCACTATCACTCACTTTTTTTGTAGCTAAGTGAAAGAGATAGAGCAAAAGGGATCAGAGTTTTTACATCCGCTATCATAACATCACAATATCAAAGATATTCGTCACTTTTCCGGAACCGTTTCAAGCAAGGATATATGGAAATATTGGAAAAGTAGGTCACTAGTAGGCTATTAAAGGCAAATAAAAGTAAAACGAGAGGTCAGGATGATGGAGATCACTGTGATCTATATCATGCTCAGATCTCGGGCATTTAAAGCCATTTCCAGACTCGGTTTTATACTATCGAATACACCAAAAGTCCTGTAAATGCTAACCAGGTGGCGTTTTGTTCAGTTGACATTTAGCGTATAATATAAATATCCTATATCCTATCCAATAATATTACAAATGTGACAGTTTGTGTGTTTCTGTTAATGTTTGTTACTAATACTCTGCGTAACTACTGAACCAAGTTTGATAAAATATGGAATGCAGGCAGCAACATATTCCTTATTACTTTTCCGAACATTAACATTAAGACCTAAATCATCTAAAATAACAAATGGGCCATCCCATTGCGTTTCTAACTTACTTGCTGTTTCATTTTTCACTAAAATTAATTGTACATTATTATAAGTCATCTTATTTACATTTTTATCATATAAACACCTGCGTTTTTGTTTACTTAACAATAAAGTATTACGAGCATCTTAGCGTGCTATTTGTAATTTTTTTTTTTTTTTTTTTAAGTAATGAAGAACATTAAAAAGTTCGTCATTAAAATTACAATCTAGCCTATAAATGGCTAATAAGTAATATGAATTTAACCTAAACTGCTAAGTAGAGTAATTCTAAGAATGTGTCCATTAACACTATTCTTAATGTCTCTATTAAGGGGAAGACACAATGTTAGCGTGTTCTTTTTGAGCATCACTCACTACACTATGGTTCACTATCACTATCACTAAACCAACTCAAAAGGTTTTATCCTTTTTAGTCTTCTCACTATGTCCGTGTTGTCGAGGAGCTGGATGGCCTCAACGTTCACATGGTGGTGAAGCCTTCGTTCATGAGCTTCGGCGAACTTTTTTATAACATTGACGACAAGGTCTACTTGTAGGTCACGATGTAGATCCTCATTTCTAATGTACCACGGCGCATTTACAGCGCACCGGAGAACTTTGTTTTGGAAGCGTTGAATGATCTGTATATTGTTTTGTGTGGTACAGCCCCATAGCTGAATACCATAAGTCCATAATGGCATGAGGACTTGCTTATATAACAGTACTTTATTGTGCACTGACAACGAAGAATGCTTTCCAAGCAACCAGTGCATCTTTCTGTAGCGGAGCTCTAGCTCGTCGCGTTTCTTTTTGACATGTGCTTTCCAGCGAAGCTTTGCGTCTAGAGTCATGCCTAAGTACTTGGCTGTATTTTCGTGTGGTATTGCTTTGTTGTTTATGAACACTGGATGATAATTTTGCTTTTTGTTCGTAAAATCGATGTGAGCAGATTTGGTTTCGTTGAGCTTTATTCGCCATTTTTTTGTCCAATCATAAATTTTATTAATGGCTAACTGAACTTTTTCCGTGGCATCCTCTTGGTTGACTCCTGTAGCCATGATAGCGGTGTCATCTGCAAAAGTTGCAATGGTACTGTTTTCTAATTCTGGAATATCACAAGTGTACAATAAGTACAGGACTGCACCTAGTACGCTCCCCTGTGGTACTCCAGCTTTTATTGACTTAAGTTCTGAATATGCATCTTCTTGTCTTACTCTAAACATTCTTTGTGTCAGGTAAGACTGTAATATATCTGCAAATTGTTTTGGTAGCATATTTCTAAGTTTATGTATGAGACCCTCATGCCACACTTTATCAAATGCTTGTGCTACGTCCAGAAAGATAGTAGTACAAACTTTCTTCTTTTCTAATGCATCTTCAATGATTTTGGTGATCCTGTGAACCTGGTCTACTGTTGAATGTTTTTCTCTAAAACCGAATTGATAATCTGGAATTAGCCTTTGTTCTTCTATTATAGGTTTCAACCGTCTGAGAAGCAGCTTTTCAAACAGTTTTGACATTATTGGCAGCAGAGATATTGGTCTGTATGATGTTGCTTCATTGGGTGGTTTGCCAGGCTTTGGTATCATTATGACTTCTGCTACTTTCCACATATCAGGTACGTATTGAAGTCTGAATGTAGCATTAATGAGAGTTGTTAGTTTAACTATGGCCTTCCGTGGAAGTTTTTGAAGCACTTCTCCGGTAATAAGGTAATAGTGTGTAATTTAAACTTAAGATCTAAAGGATAATTTTCCGGATTATACATAGGTTCTATACACAGCGTATACGCTGGATTAACACATAGGGTACTTTTATTCGCGGGTAGAACCGCGCGGCGCAACTAGTAGTGTGTTATTTATAATTATGTGTTTGGATAAAATGTAGGTTCTTACTTAAATACTCTATTTCATGTAAGGTTTTCATAACGATCTTTCTGTTCAAAGAAAGCTTAGAACTTCATATACTGTAGCCAAATCTATAGTGTTTGTTAAGTCACGACCTCCGCTCAAGAACACATAAATAAATAAATCATTCAAATTTTCATTTATTCTACATGCTACTGGTCGGCCACCATCGCTCTTCAAAAAGAGCGATGGTGGCCGAGCGGTAGCATGTGCACTTTGTAATCTTACGGCATCGGGTTCGATCCTTGGCCCTGCACCAATGACTTATCTAGTAAGTTATGTGCAGTTTTCGATGCCATCGCTCTGTGCCTCGGAGAGCACGTTAAGCCGTCGGTCCCGGTTGTCATAACAACATCTATGCCTGGTCTAACCATCCGTGTTACTGGTTCCTTTTGGGTTGTGAGGTCAGATGACGCTCGTGTAATTCTGGTAGCTTGCTACAGGCTAGATTAAGAGCCGACCCCAATAACAAATGGAAAAAGGCAAAAGAGGATGATGATGATTAAAATTTTCATTCATAACCTTCTAATGGATAGGCATAAACGAAAACTCGGTAACCGCTTCTTCCAAATATTTAATTTCCCAGGTTGACATAACAGCATTGTGGCTGCGTTTATTTATTCAACAACATGGTCCGAGCTCCACCATTGTTCATTTAATTAATATTTATGTCAACTGCAAATAGGACAATTTATTTACAATCCGGTTTACAGAAGTATAAAGTGATCCTGGAACGCTTTGTGCGTCTTTGATAACACTCAAAGGGTGAGTGTTTTAACTTTTCTCAGGATTATAATAATGTCTGGCGCAGAATTAAACCATCGCTGTTATTTGAAGATCAAAATAAAGAATGTTTTTACACGGGGCCAAAAAACTGAAGGCAAATGCACGTGGCTAAGTTAAGAATTAGAGTGCGTTTTTTCACCAATAGTTAAGGTAAGGTTATATATTTATTAAATGTAAATTAGTATTAACTTATTTAGTCTAGAAATAATAATAATAATACAATTGTTTACACCACCGACCTCTTATCTCTCCAGTAATTCTTTCCATCCAAAGGTTGACTGGAAGAGATCGCTATTAGCGATAAGTCCGCCGATTGTACTATAGATTAAGCTGTTTATTTCTGTATCTTTTTTTTTTATTTTCATTCTTGGTGTACAATAAAGAATTTTTGTATTGTATTGTATTGTAACCAATGGTTAAAAACCCTGACAAATATTGACCATTGATTAGAATTTGTTAGAGTTTTTAACCATTGGTTACCTTGACTACTGATCAAAAACCCCTTAGTTTTAACAAATATTGTTACACTTTGGTTAAGTTCGTTCTCTTAGTTGTAATTATGTGTGATGTGGTGTTTCAACAAAGAGTTTATCTATCTATCTATCTATTCTAACCAATGGTCAAGATTTGTAAGAGTGGATTTTTCACCAATAATTAAGGTAACCAATGGATAAAAACTCTAACAAATTTTGACCATTGGTTAGAATTTGTTGGAGTTTTTAACCATTGGTTACCTTGACTACGGATCAATAACCTACTCTTATTGATTGTTTTTTTTTTTGTAAACGATATGACTTATTTGTTATCTCTAAGCTTTCATCCCAAGAATTTTTTTTTACCAGATTTTCCGCATGGCAATGTGGTTTTACACAGCGCCATCTAGCCCCAAACTAAGCAAAGCTTGTACTATGGGAACCAGATAACTGATACAATACTTAAATACATTTTTTGTTTGTAAATACATACATAGAATACAATAAAACACCCAGACACAGAACAAACACCCATGTTCATCACACAAATATTTGTCTTGGGTGGGAATCGAACCCACAACCTACAGATCAGAAGGCAGAGCTACTACCAACTGAGCTATCAGGCCAGTCAAAATATTATAATAAACCAAAAAAGACTGTTGTTTTCGGGGTAGCAGACTGAACTCCTAAGACGTAGAGTAGGTACCTACCACAAGGCGTGCTTTGAATTGTTAGAATATCCCGAGCAAGTAGCCCCTCCGGGAATTCAGGCTTTGAATAACGTCCGAAAGCCACTGGCACACTGGGAGCACTTTGTAAAGTAAACGGAAAGGTATGCTATACACTTTTACACTAGATAAAAAATAACATCTAAGTACAGTGATGGCAACAAAACCACAGAATAAATAGTGGTCAGAATAATCTCTGAAGTTAAGCGCTCCAACAAGTCACGCATTTAATTATACATTCACGTGATTTTTTTTCGACGATCCGGTGAAAGCCGCGGGGAGCCGATGAATGCAGGAGCAGCCGCTCAAGATGGCGCGTTCTGGGGGAGGCCTATGTTCAGCAGTGGAGGTCTTCAGGCTGATGATGATGATGATGATGTGATTTTTTTACAGTGGCTTATAAAATCTTCACCATCATGCTCACCTTACTTCACATCTACACTGTTATGGGCGGCCTTAACGCTTAACTTCAGGCAAACGACTTGCTCGTCAACTCATTGACGAATATAAAAAAAAATTAACGCAGTTTCTTTGACACGGTAATATAACAATTCGTACACTAGATTTAAGCACTTTCCTACACGAGAAGAAGTAACTAAAACTGTTCGTACTATAGAGGCATCCACGAAAATAAAACTGGCGAGAGCACCCAATAAAAGAGCACCTACTGCTGAACATGGGCTTCCCCTATAAAACGCTACTTTGGATGGTAACCCCCCCTTGTGACTTATCACAAGGGGGGTTACCATTCACCACGCTTGGCAGGCGTTTTGGTGATCGAGGTGTAATTGTACTGAGGAGAAAGAATACTGTTTCCAATTCCCTGAAACTTTTCGTACCCGGCTCTTACGGTACCTGCGCGAAGATTTGAGATGAACCTATATTCTTAAGCCACCACACGGCTGTATCGCATATATAGAGTTCTCAAATAAACATCAATACATATTTCCGATACTCTTTTGGAAATCACAAAGAACATTTAAAATTCCCAATTGATCAGCTACGGTTATTTTTGTTCCATTTTTTACTAAAACAAAGATGGTTAAACAAACAGCTACGCATACCGCATCTCTTCGATTTTAAAAAACGATACTCTTTTAGTCATACTTCTCATCTACCTACTAGTTATAAGGTACAATTTGAATCATAGTCTCATCATGTATTGCTAAACATAGGTCTCTCCTATGCACGCCACTGAGCGTGATCTTTGGCTCTTATAATTCAGCTGCTGCCAGCTATCGTCGCTCCACCTAGTTGGAAGGCGTCTTTGCCAAGTCGCGGTCTCCAATCAATAAAACGTATAGGCACCCTACCGGTTGTAGACACTACGGCTTAACTCAATTCTATTCTATTTATTTTTTAAATGCAACAAAACAATCAATAGAAACACAATACCATAAAACAATATGAAAGATAAAAAAGATGTAAACATTATAAAGTATGCTGCTCAGAGTAGAGCATGCTGTACTATGATCATTTACCAAGGGAGCCCGCAAATACGTCTTCCTCCTGAATTCCTGGATACGGAACAACCATTGCGCTGTGTGCGGTAAATGGGAGACTCTAGGCACGCCACAGTACGCGCAGGGGTTGGTGAAGAAAGTGGAACGCGTCCTAGTGTGACCAGTCCAGTGCCATTTCAGTTTAGTCATTTTTTAGGCTATATCAGTGACCTTAGTTTTCATTCGGATCACCTCATTTTGTTTTAATAATTTTATCGACTAACACTAATAATCTATATTCAACAACAAATTATGTAAGTAGGTAACCCAATTTATTCTTAAAATAAGGCTTGGTATAACAAGAATCATCAGCAAGTCTACTTCCAAGCTTTTATTAAAATTCTTCCTCAGATTATTTTTCTTTGAAGACCGTAAACAGAATATGAAGGTGGATAAATTGAAAATATTAATCTCATCTCTACAACGCCGTTGATTATCTGTGTTCTCATTTCATTATTTTGGCAGATTTCATGAATTTGTTGTTTTCATTGTTATAAATATGAGCAGTCAACATTTAGGTACTTAAAGCCTCATCATCATCATCATCAACAGCCTGAAGACGTCCACTGCTGAACATAGGCCTCCCCCAGAGCACGCCACCTTGAGCGGCTGCTCGCCTCCTGCATCCATCCATTACTTAAAGCCTATATGACGAGAATTAAATCATCGCCTGATGGACGACGCACTACCAAAATGCAGGCGCTTATTTGGCACAACGAATTAGCATTGCAATCGAACGGGGCAATGCTGCCAGCATGTTGGATACGCTACCTTTGGTGGGCTGGAGCCTTTGATAAGGGAATAGTAGGGGATATGAAACAAGTTACACAACTTGCGGCACTTTTGGGAGCACAATATGGCGCCGATGCCGCCCACTACACATACAAACCTCAACTTGGTTATACTAAAACAACGAGAAATCTTAGGCTGACATTCACAAACGAGTTCGAGTTTTATCTCAAACTTCGTTATGTCAGAAATTGAGTCTAGACTCAAACTCCAATCGTATCGGCATTTACAGTCGAGTTTAGCATAATGGAGTACGAGTATAAGCTCAGCTAAGAATGAGACGGGCTGAGCCGCGAAATCGGTGACTCGAGCCGTGCTCAGACACCGCCATCTTTGCTATCACGCCTGTTTTTAAATACAATGCTGTTTAGAATCAATTTTTAAGATGGTTATTGTAAAGAAATTAGTTTTGTATTAAAATAAAATTAATAAATTACGAAATAAAATTGAGTAATAATTTTATTTAATATCAAAATAACATCGGAAAACTCAAAAATAAATATACCAGTTACTCATTGTTGGCAGATAAGTTACTGTGTGTTTTCTTTGTTGTATTCATTTTATAAGAAGCATTCATTTTAGCTTCTAGAATTTGTATGTATGGAGCTATTAACTCCCTTGGATATTTTTTACAAAAACTTTGAACACTAAAGACGATTTATTTTTCATTGATTTACTTAACCTACTGCTATGTCCGCTAAAATTCACTCGTTTTTTTAAATAAATTTAGGTAATTAACAACAAAATTTATAATAAGTTTAACTTTGAAAAACGAAAACAGATAACGGCGCGCTTTCCAGAATACAGAATAATAATCTAAAATGGTGCACTTTTTATATTCTCCTGCAAAGAGTATATCACCACCAAGTTGGGTCTCCTGTTTCAGTTTTTCATATAATATTTGCTATTGTTTCTCTCTTTTTAACATAATACTGCCAAATAAAAAAAAAGTCATTGCTCACTAATGTCAAACTACGCTTGTCTATGGCTGGAGTCGAACTTCAAAGAGTTATCGTCTGATCTCGTCTCTGAATTTAACGACGCGGAGTACACTCACCGAGTCCGGAGTTCGATCTTACGTGAGACCGATGGGAGTAAACTCGATGCATTGACTCTGAATGTCAGCCTTATTCTACTCCTTAGTGCTCGCCAAATTTACATCACCATACATGCACAACATGGCGGCTGTGCCGCATGGCAGCCGTTGTATAGACTTATCTGAGGCTGGAGCACGTTCGGGGGGCCCCCCACAGCGCATACGTCCACGTCGTGTCCCCTGGTAACGACCCAGTTCTGACCACCGTAACGGAGTGGCAGACTGGGCTCGGCTAAAGTGCGCTGTACTGTCAATGTCTACGCTGCCGTCATCTGACAAAGCCGACATGCCTCCTAAACAGGCGCGAGACTCCTTCGGGAAGTTTTTAAAAGGCCCTTCTCAGGGCCAACCAAACGGCCCTTTTCAGGGCCATTCCCAAGTTCCTCCTGTGGAGGAGAGGACGTTAGAGTCTGATGACTCCTTCTCCGTGGCATCGGAGAGGTCAGGGATGGAGACCGCTGACGAAAGTGGCGCTGTCCGGAAGCGGCCGTACTCATCATTCTTCGTGCCCGGGTATTTAGACTCGGACACGGAGACTGAAGAGACGGCGGCCGCCAAGGTCAGCACGGCGAGGAGAGGCAGGAGGAGGGCCGCCCAGGCGGGCCCGTCCAGGGAGACCTTCCTCAAGCCAGCTCCGGTTGACGGAGAGCTGGAGGCAGTCCTGCAAGGCAGGAAGTACAGGAAGGGGCCGGCTGCTGTAGTTGGTGACGTCGGGCCGAGCACCGGAACTGATTCCGATGCTCGCCCAATGGTCAGTGACTTCAGCATTCTCAATGCCCAGGAGCTGAGGGCACGGGCGGGGGAGGAGCTCGCTCGCATTCTCGAGGTTGCCAGGAAATCTGGCAACCTCAAGGGCGAGTTCGTCGGTCGCCTGAAGAAGGCAGCATCAACCCTGGGTGAGGTGGTCGACACCCTAACTGGGAGGAGTGAGGCCGAAGAGACGCGGCGGCTCAGGGCCGAGAATACCCGCCAGCGGTTGGAGGTAGAGGCGATGAAGGCGGAGGTGAAAGCGCTACGTCTTGGCTTCGCCGAAGCTAAGACGGAAGCCGCCGCCGCTACCGCTGCCGCCGCCACCGCCACCGCTACCGCCTCTGCTGCCACTACGCGGAGATCGGCAGCCCCTACCACCACACTGGGGGCTGATATAATTGAGGAGCTGAAAGGGTCCTTGACCGCCACGCTTGGGCAAATGCTCAACGCCCGACTCGCGGTGATTGAGGACCGCCTTTTGCCAGCCCAGATGGTGCGCCCGCCACTGAGAGCGGATGCCAAGAGGGCAGCGACTGAGGCTGCGACCCCAAAAAAGGCTGAGCCAGCTCGCCAGCAGGCCGAGATTGCGGGTCCCTCCACCTCAAGGGGGACGCCAAGTGCCCAGGTTATAGTACGAAAGGAAACCTGGGCTCAAGTAGTAGGAAAGGGCAAGGGGAAAGGAAAAGGAACGGGGAAGTCTACCGTTCCCTCCTCTGTCTCCACGGGTGCCCCCGCGTCCCGTGCCCCCACTGCCCATGCCCCGGTGGCCCGTGCCTCTATTGCCCGTGCTCCCTCGGCCAGTGCCCCAACGGCCAGTGTCCTCAAGGCCCATGCACCTGCAGGCCGTGCGCCGGTAGCTAAACAAGCTGCCCCCGCTACTAGTAAAGCTAAGACGGTGCTGAAGAGTCCCCCAAATTCCGCGGTCGTGGTGCTGTCGCTGCGCCCCGAAGCCGTGGAAAAGGGGATAACCTACGGCACCGTCCTCCAGACGGCGCAGGAAAAGATCGACCTGCTAGAGCTGGGGATTGAGCGAATCCGCTGCCGCCCGACCGCCACAGGAGCCAGGATGCTTGAGATTGCTGGCTCCCAAAATGCAGAAAAAGCGGACCGCCTCGCGGAGAAGCTCCGCGAAGTCATGACAGAGGTGGCCAGCGTCACCAGGCCCGTCAAAACCGCTGATCTACGGATCACGGGTCTGGATGATGCGGCCACAAAGGACAAGGTGGTGGCGGCGGTAGCTAGTGCGGGGGCATGTGACCCGCAGTTGGTCAAAGCCGGGGAGATCCGCCCTGGCGTAAAAAAGACTGGCTCCACCCTCGTCTCCCTCCCGGTTGCGGCAGCCAAAGTGCTGCTGCAAAAGGGCAGACTGCTGATTGGGTGGAGCTCAGTGCAGGTGGTGGCACTTGGGGAACGCCCCATGCGCTGCTACAGGTGCTTGGGGCTGGGGCATACTCGCCCTCTGTGTCCCGCTGCAGCGGACAGGGGGGAACTGTGTTTCCGGTGTGGAGACGCGGGTCACCGGGCGGCCAGCTGCGGGAAGACAGTCCCACGCTGTGCGATATGCGCCGAGTCGGGGAGGCCCTCCGGGCACATAATGGGGGGGCGCAGTTGCGTTCCCCCGAAGACGAAGGGGAAGGCCACTCGGACCCAGGCCGCCCCTATGGTCTCCAACCAAGGTCCCACTGAGGAAGCATGCGCAGCGGCATGCGAGGAGGTAGTGATGTCTGATTAATGGATCAAGTCAGACATCACAACCTCCTTCAGACGAATCTAAACCACTGCGCCCGGGCCCAAGATCTGCTTATGCAGTCCATGACGCAGTGGCAGATAGACGTGGCGATCGCCGCAGAGCCGTACTACGTTCCCCCCCAACATTCCTGTTGGGCTGGGGACCTTGACGACTCTGTGGCCGTTGTGGGACGGTCCGGTGGCTCTTCCCCCCTCTCGGTTGAGGAGAGGGGCTCGGGATACGTGGTTGCTAGGTGGGGGGAGTATGCGATTGTCGGCGCATACTTCTCCCCCAACAGAACCGCTGCGGAGCTGGAGGTTTTCGTAGACCTCCTAGCTGCAGCGGTAAGAAGACAGGCGCCACGTCAGGTCCTCCTTCTGGGGGACTTGAATGCCAAGGCCCGGGATTGGGGCAACCCCTCCACTAACTCTCGTGGCGAGATCGTCAGGGAGTGGGCGGTTGCCTCAGGACTGACTCTGCTTAACAGAGGGTCAGCCCACACGTGCGTACGACAGCGTGGGGGGTCCGTGGTGGACGTATCGTTCGCCACCCCAGCTGTCGCGGCACGTGTCCGGGCCTGGAGGGTGTTGTCGGAGGTGGAGACTCTCTCGGACCACAAATACATAAGGTTCGAGATCTCCACCTCCGACAACCAAAGGGGGCGCCAGAGGGTGGCACGGGCGGTCTTCCCGCGCTGGACTATTAGTCGCCTGGACGTCGAGTTGGCGAAGGAGGCGGCGATAGTCCAAGCGTGGCAGGCTGGACCCACGCACCCGGAAGTAGACGTCGCGGCGGGTCGCTTCCGCGAGGCGGTGACGGCCGTGTGTGACGCGGGCATGCCAAGGGCTCGACGCCGTCCCGAGCGCCGTGAGGTGTATTGGTGGAGCTCGGAGATCGCGAATCTCCAGGCCGTCTGCTCGGAGGCACGGCGGCCTTACACCCGCTGTCGGAGGCGGCGCAGGGGCCGTACGGACGCGCAGCTGTCAGCCGAGGAGTTGGCAGCTGAGGGCCAGCTGTATAGCACCTATCGCGATGCGCGGTGGAACTTACAGCTGGCTATCGGCCGGGCGAAGACAGAGGCCTGGGGCGAGACCCTGGAGGGCCTCGACAGGGACCCATGGGGACGTCCGTATAGGGCTGCCCGAAATAAGTTCCGGGGCCAAACGTCCCCAGTTGCAGAGTCCCTGGAGCCGGAGCTCCTGAGCAGGGTGTTGGGGGGGCTTTTCCCCGACACGAACCCCCTCCACACCCCCCCGACGATGGTGCCGTCCTTCCCCGTGGTGGACTTAGCGGGCTCCATCCCGCCTCTGACGGAGGCGGAGATGGATGTCGCGGTCGCACGCCTACGGGGCAAGAAGACCGCTCCGGGTCCTGACGGGATCCCAGGGCGGGTCCTCACAATCGCCCTGAAGGAGATGGGTGATCGGCTTCGGGAACTGTTTGACGCGTGCCTCACGTCCGGACGGTTCCCGAAGCCGTGGAAGGATGGCCGATTGTGCCTGTTGCGGAAGGAGGGTCGTCCTGTCGACTCGCCTTCCGCATACAGGCCCATCGTCTTGCTGGATGACACGGGGAAGCTGCTAGAGCGTGTAGTAGCTTCCCGTGTTATCCGGCACCTGGAGGGTACTGGGCCTGGGTTGTCGGAGGCCCAGTACGGGTTCAGAGCAGGGCGGTCTACTATAGACGCCTTGCTCTGGCTCAAGAAGTGGACGCAGGATGCGGTCGGTGGGGGGGAAAAGGCGTTGGCTGTCTCCCTAGACATAGCCAACGCCTTCAACAGCCTCCCGCATGGAACGATACAGGAGGCGCTTCGTTATCATGGAGTGCCCCTGTATCTGCGGAGGCTGTTGGCCGACTACCTCCAGGATCGCGAGGTCCTGGTGGAAGGGCGCGACGGTTTGAGGCACCGTCGCGTCTCTTGCGGGGTTCCACAGGGGTCGGTCCTGGGGCCGCTACTGTGGAATATTGGCTACGACTGGGTGCTGCGTGGCACGCTTCCTGCAAATATGCAGGTTGTGTGCTACGCGGACGACACCCTTGTCGTAGTCAAGGGGAGAGACCTCAGGGAGACGGTGCGGCTGGCCACGGTAGGAACAACCCTCGTGGTCGACCGTATTCGTTCCCTGGGGCTGGAGGTTGCCCTCTCCAAGACCGAGGCCCTGCTGTTCCACGGGCCTCGGGGGGGACCCCCTCCAGGAACGCGGGTACTTCTGGATGGGGTCCCGGTCCCGGTTGGGACCCAGATGAAATATCTGGGTCTCATCCTGGACGGGAGGTGGACCTTTGGGGCCCATTTTACCCACCTGGTCCCAAGAGTCCTGGGAGCGGCTGCCGCCCTAGGGAGGCTGCTGCCCAATGTGGGTGGCCCGAACGTCACGTGCCGTCGGCTATACTCCGGAGTAATCCGGAGTATGGCCATGTACGGGGCACCGGTCTGGGTGGACGCCCTCGGTCGCAATAACAAGGCCCTGCTGCGACGTCCGCAGCGGGTCATTGCGACGAGGGCGATCCGCGGATACCGGACGGTGTCCTGGACGGCGGCATGCGTGCTGGCCGGTGATGCCCCCTGGGAGCTCGAAGCGGAGACCCTTGCCGAAGTTTATCACTTCGTGGTGGCGAGGAGGTCCCGTGGAGAGCCCCCAGCGTGGGAGGAGGTCAGGCGCCTGCGGAGGCAGGCGCGGGCCGCCTTGTTGCGGCGGTGGACGGAGGACCTGGCTCCACCAGTGCCTGGGCAGAGGACGGTGGAGGCCATCCGCCCGGTCCTCCGGGAGTGGGTGCGGCGGCCATTTGGGTCGCTGACCTTCCGCTTGGTGCAGGTGCTTTCCGGGCACGGATGCTTTGGAAAGTACCTGCACCAAATCGCGAGACGGGAGGCGACCCCAGCCTGCCACGAATGTGGTGCGCCGGAGGATACGGCGCCCCACACGCTGGAGGTGTGCGCTGCTTGGGATTCTGAGCGGCGCACACTTTCAGCGGTCGTTGGCCGGGACCTCTCGTTGCCGAGCGTGGTAAACGCTATGCTCGACAGCGAGAGAGCGTGGCAGGCAACGGTCTCCTTCTGCGAGGCGGTGATGATGCAGAAGGAGGCTGCGGAGCGGGTCAGAGAGGATGATGCCAACTCTGACCCCCTCCGGCGCAGACGGACCGGAGGACGGAGGAGGCGTTTCGCGCGCCTTCTCCATCCTCCGTAGTGGGGTCGGCGGCGGAGAGTCGGGGGACTCTCCGCCGTGCTCACACGGCCCCACACGTCTGGTGGGTAACCGAGGTGCAAAGTTACCCACCCACTGGCGCAGAGGCCCGAAAGGGCCTACCGCTGGGGCGAGATGGTGAATGCTAACGCGACCCTATCTCGCCCCATCCCGGCGGCGGACGGATCACGGGGGGGTTTTAGTGGGTTCGAGTCCCACATACCCCCTGCCATCACCCCCGTGGTGGCAGGGAAATGCGAGGGCATTTCCCCCCTCAAAAAAAAAAAAAAAAAAAAAAAAAAAAAAAAGGCTGGAGCACGTTTCAAATTCAACGTCCTTCAACAATTACTGATAGTTTCGAGTTATGAATGTTTGACAGTAAAAAAAGAGAAGATCATGAAGGTTATGTGAATAGGGCGAGTTCTGTGATAGAGGGAAGTGTATTAGGGAGAAAGTGCATCGTCATTGGTCAATTTGTTTACCCCTCGCTTTGCTTCTTGATATGACCGATGAGATTATTATACAGAGGTAATAGGTAAACAAAAAGTCAAAGTCTCGCAATGAGCTATGGGGAGAGCTATGCTCGGTGTTTCCCTGCGAGATAAGCTCCGGAATGAGGAAATCCGCAGGAGAACTAAAGTGACTGATATAGCTCTTAGAATTAGCAAGTTGAAATGGCAATGGGCAGGCCACATCGCTCGTAGAACTGACAACCGAGGGGGAAGAAAGGTTCTTGAGTGGCGACTACGAACCGGAAGACGGCACGGTAGGCTGGCCCCCCACTCGGTGGACCGACGATCTGGTGAAAGCCGCGGGGAGCCGATGGATGCAGGAGGCGAGCAACCGCTCAAACTGGTGCTGTCTGGGGGAGGCCTATGTTCAGCAGTGGACGTCGTCAGGCTATGGATGATGATGACGATGATGATGAATAGGTAAACCATGTATCTACTGTGCATTGTACTATTATTTATTCTGTCACTGTAATAATAAAGGCAGGTATTAACACCTAGATAGCTATAGAAAGTCGATTGCCAAATTGCCATTTTCTAAGTGCCGTTAGAATACGCCCAACTTAAATTGAGTTTAATGACACCAACTTTACGTACAAGGCTTTTACTCAGTGAAACTAAGTTACGGGAAATAGTTTGTTGAAATTGCAAGTAACGATGCAAGACGGGACCAAGCAAAAACTTGAAACAAGGGAGCTAATCGAAAATGGTCGACTTGGAGGAACTGGCGACCTTCCGAATTGGGTCATCCAACGGCCCGAGACGCTCGCTGCGACTTGCGCATTTTCAGTACTGCCAGTTCAGTCGTAAGTACTAAGTGGATATTTATACTGTTGTATTATTAATAAAAAAAAATTTGAAAATCTGTCAATTTTATTCACATTAAATATGGGTTCGAACAAACTGGTGTTGCATATGCGGGTAGCTACTTATTATATCAAACTGCGTGTGGTAGCCGCGCTGGTTTTTTTTTAAATTGTTTATAGGCAAAGCATTTGACCAATGTTTTTCCAATCATAAGTCTAACTGCCGTTGGTTGCCAAATAATAGATTTTCCAGTGATTGGGACAGGCTCATTTGGCAATTTGAGTATTACGGGTACACGTCAGCGCGAATCGAATTTTTGCCCCCGCTTCATCTGCATCTAGATTATTTTTTACAGTGAATTTAAAAGGGTAGGTAATTTTTAATATTTACCATACATAAGACCTGTGTTATATTTAGTTCAATTACTACACAAAGTTTCATGATCTTATTTAAAGTATTCATTAAATAATCGCGGCTTATTTGTACGGTTTGTAATTTTTTATCAAATCGTACATACATTAGACTTAGAATCAGTCCTGAACTTTACCATAAAAGGTCCAATCAGGAAGTGAACTAGTTGAACTAGGTGAAGTGGCGTTTTAGAAATTGACGAGTTGGGACCAAGACAAGTTAAGAAGAGGACAATTTTGGAAATGGGCACTTTAAGAAGTGGACCAAACCGACCGGAGGGATTAATTTAAAAGTCATTGCTGCAATATCGTTGACAAGACACGGGTCAAACTAATCATTTTGACGTAGGTACTAATGCCTATAATAATTAGTCTCCGAATGTAAAATTTACCTTTATCATTTCTTGAAGTAATCACATATCAACATAACTGTAGTAGGTACCTACGTAATAGGTACTTTTCAAATTACCATACCTATATGATTGTATCCCTTTTCAAATATCATTTAATTTTATATCAAATCGATATTTAGAAAGTTTACCGCAAAGTATTAATATGCTGCGAAGAAATTTTCCTCGCATTTCCATATTATTCAAATACGGTCAAACTTTATACGTCTTCGGTAATTAAAATTGCGTTAACTCACATTCGAGCATTGAAAAGCATTTACCTATATAAGTACCTACCAAGCTAGGTTCAAATGAAATATGTAGGTAGGTATTAAGGTATAATATAGGGGATATATATGGTGAACGTTACAACTGGGCGTGGGTAATGAAATCCCAAATTGCACAGAGATGGCGGAAAAGGCTGTAAGTAAAATAAATTATGAATTTAATTATAATCGCCACAGTCAAAAAGCTCATCCAAATCTCGTGGACCCGTGGACATCTCGCACAGTCCGTTTCTCGAGAGCATTTCTCCCACATATCTGCAAGATGTGGAATGAGCTACCATCTGAGGTGTTTTGGCTGAGTTATAATTTAACATATATAGGGCACTTCAAACGACGGGTAAATAGTCTTAAAATGTAGGCAACGCGTCGGCAGTTGTTACCTACCTACTCTCTGTCTATAGGCGACTGTAACTATAAAAATAAAATAAAAAATAAACTGCTCAAGACCCGTATATTCGTGCATCCTCTATCTCGCTCGCGCATTACGGTATTTTTGGAGTTATTAAACGGTAGAATTTGATTCTGAAACTTACCTCCGACAAATGTTTCTCTGCCGGAAATCGAATAATCTGTCCGCAGAAAAACCTTAAAAATAACATGACAAATGTTCAACAAAAAAATCACATTAGTCCAAACAAGTTTTCATACATAAAAACAGGGCAGAACGAAAAACCTTTTGATTTAATGTATGAAAACTTGCTATAGATAAAGGATGCACGAATATCAGGTGGGCCGTCAGATTGTTTGTCTGTATAGATACCTGCGCCTACGTTACCGCTGATTTACAACAATATAAAAAAATGTCAAATTCAGTAGCTCCCCCAAGCACAGGTTTTAACCTATATGGGTGGCTATTAAGTCATCACACCAATATGTTTTCAACATATCAGTCTAAGACGCATGCATGGCATCTATAATTATATACAATTACGATGTAAAGTAGTCATAACTGTATTTTTGAAATAATTAAATAAATAAATAGGTGTTGGTAGGTATAGGCACATTTGAAATTATGTCCTGAAGTAGACGCGGAGAGTAAAGCTATACGTGTACTACCACCACATAGTATTCGATGTTAAACAAAAGCAGCAAACCTCCCACAAATCCTAGGCATCCATTCCGAGAAATCACAAAGAAAACCTTCTTAAAGTATCCCGTAAATAAAAAGAAAACGTACCGACTGAATTCTTTAAATGCCGGACCGATAGCATTTATTTCCAGAAGACAATGCTCGCCGTCCGGGGTCGTCTGATCTATAGATTAGGTAAAAGGGGTGGTGCCATGGTAATAATTCTAGGCGTAAGTATACGGGATGCAATTGAATCATTAGCATTAATTGAGTACTGATAGTACATCATTTATTGATGATTATTAAAGAGTAAAGAGTGCAAAAGTAAATATTATTTTATTGAAAATTATGAAGATGATGATTTTGATACATTTAAAAGTTGGTTTTTACCTTGTACGTAATCATTAAAAATAGTACGTATTTATTTTAGTTTCATTTTGTACTGTAGCAGTCGATTACGTTATCCAATTTTTTGGAGTTAATATTTGTAGAAGCATTTTATTTTGTAAGGTAGTTAACCCATACTAGTAGTTAGTTCCGAAAACTAAACTAGATGGCACCACAAGAAAAGTTAGCACGCGGTGGTGACATTCTCCTAGATGTTTAGGTCAGTAAGAACCTCGTATTAATAAATGCCGAGATTGTTGGGGACATTTAACACGGTGTTCTTATTTTGACACGATCCTTAAAAAGTACCTCCCTCGAGCCAAGCGAACTCTAGCTTCGTGCAGAGATCGTACAATATCAATAAATTGGTTGTCCAAATCGATGCGTTAGATTTCATAAGTTTTGAGCCACGCGTGACTGGTATCAGAAGTTCCGGGGAAGTAGTTCCGTAACGGAACTATTGAGACTATTTTTCCCAATAGTTCCGTCAAAGGTACTTCTGAGAAATGTGTTTCTCACTAGTTCCGTGAACGAAACTCAGAAGTGGATTTAGTACTGTCCCCTTCAAACACATTAAGTGTCACGTAGTGGAACAAATTAAATCAATCAACATGACATTTCTCAAGATATTTACCTTTATCAAAACCTAGATATCTGTCAATACATCTGTCAAAAACTAGACATCTGTCAATATGTTTACTAGGTGGTAGGACTTTTCTGCAAAGTTCGTCTAGGTAGGTACCACCGCTTTGCAAGTTATTCTGCCGCCAAGCAGTAGTGTGCAAGCACTACTGTGTTCCGGTTTGAAGGGCATTGTAGCTAGTGAAATTACTGGGCAAATGAGACTTTATGATCTGATCACTCAGTCTAGTAATCTGATTATTAGACTGGGTGTTGTCTCAGGATGACGTGCGCAGTGCAGTGTCGCGCGAAACTATTGTTTTAAAGTTCCGGGTGACACTGCAACTGTTATGGGCGGCCGTGTCACTTAACATCAGGTGAACGACTAGCTCGTCACGTCATTCAATAACATAAAAAAAAAAAAAAAAAAAATATGACATCTGTCAATATGACATCTGTCAAAAAATAGACATCTATCAAAATGTTTACCTTTTTTTGTCAAAAATTAGAAATAAGTCAAAATAACATCTGTCAAAAACTAGACATCTGTCAATATGACGTATGTCAAAATGTTTACCTTTGTTTCTGGAGAAAATTCTAGTGTAATGTTTAGGTGAATACAGTTAGTTCCATTGTCTAACTTTAGTCTTTAATTGACTGCACGGAACAAGTGGGAGTAAAAATAATTTAAATTAATTTGTACTTTGTTCTACGGAACTATTGAGAAAAAAGGTTCAATAGTTCCGTTACGGAACTACTATCACGGAACTTCTGGGAATAAACGGTCAGGAGTAAGTACCTATATTCAAAGAACAATTAATTTACATCCAGTATTAGAAGCTTATGATTTGTGGATTATACACCTAAGTTAGGCCACGTTTTAGCGTAGAAGTTTCTTAATAATTACAAATTTCTTTATCGTTTCAATATAAATGATACAGATAATAAGTTACAACCCTGCTCTCTGGTTTAGTATAAACTGTGTTGCAAGGGGTAAGGGTTAGTTATGAAAGACAACTTTATAGAAACAACTTCTAAAGGGCTTTACTAGGGGTTTTTAAGAACAGTGAATTCCTAATTCCTTTTCTTAGTATTGAAATGTTTAAATAGTAAAAATGTTTGTTGATGACTGCAACAATATAGATTGTGTCTAATAATTATCTTGAAATGAAATAATTTATTTGTAAGAATTTTGGGTTACAATATTGCAAAGATGGATTAGCACATAATTATTCCAAAAAAATTCTGCCCATAGGTACAGGCGTACAAATATTCGTAATTGGATCTAATTTAATTGTGTCAGTATTCAATAATGAGAATAAGAAATTATAGTTATTATTTTTGAACATTGAGTTATTATTTAAAATACATTGAACACATTAAATACAAATTAAATACATTGAATTGGTCAAACTAATCTATATCTATAAGTACTAATCGAAGCGTCATTTAAAAAGTCTTTTACAGAATGGTAGCATTTATCCAGTAGGAAGTCAAATATTTTTTTAAATTAATTTATGTCATATACTTTGAAAGTGTCAGGTAATTTATTAAATACTGTGATTACCATACAATTTACATTTTGACTATTCAACTGGAGTCTTTGTATAGGAACATATAGCTCATGAACATTTCGACTTCGTTTTATAACTTCATGTTGTCTTTTAAACAAGTTTGGGTGTATTTTTTCTTGGTAGCATTGGATAAAATATTCTTTATTTTTTTATTAGAATGTATCGTAATGTATCTGTACAACTTAGTTTATAGTTTGTTTGACCTCTATCTCCACCTCATGAGCTACTACGATGTGGTTGATTGAGTACCTACGTTTGTCTATAAGAACTAGCGTCTCTACAAAGTTTCAAAGAAACCTTCTGTAAGTAGTTTGACTTTGGTATATACTTCTTATAGAAGCAACCTAACTCTTTTGAGACGAGAAAAAATAAAACTTTATCATTATTATTTATCGCGTTTATACGTTTCCCCACCTTTTGTAGCAACAAATAACATAAACTAACAATAGCACGGGAGTTTTGGCGGGAACTCGAAAAAATTCACGTCGTTTCATTGTATTATTTTTCTAAACTTGTGCTTTTTCCAGTGTTAATGGTTAAATTGGTGGTGTTTTACGCAATAAGTGCTGAATTACGAGCATGAGTGTGGGCAAGTGATATAATGTAGTGAAACGTGGGTTTTCGTGTTGCTTCCAAAATTCCATAGAAGCCTCTAGTAAAGTTGCCACCACTTTACTAGGGCATGCCTTAGACTGGATTATGACTTAGACTAGACTATGGCTACTCTGACTGTGACTATGACTTGACTTTAAGTGAAAATTTCCATAATACGATGAAAAATTACAAAACTTGACACTGGCTACATACACTATGTGTGAAGCCAAAATATAAAAAAAAACAATAGCACGTAACACACAAGATAAAATCGAAAACGTTGCTCAAATTATTTGAAAATGATGAAGAATGAAAATCAGAACACTGTAGAGTGAACTGACTTGTAGCTGGCAAATGCACAGAACGTGCGAAGACAAAATTCCCACAATAGAGGCGGAAGGAAAAGAAAAAATAATAATAAGTATATTGGACACAGCATTTTTTTCTTTTCCTTCCGCCTCTATTGTCGAACCAAAGTCGAACTATAGCGCTCATAGTTGTAGTTGAAGCTCGATTAGCCATTCTTTACCTACCAGTGAAGTTGAGCAACGTTTGCTGTGATCACTACTTGGACGGACCGTAACAGCTACAAAATTCGTATATTTACAAAGTCCGTGCTTTAGAGGACTTACTGACTGTTGTCGTAAGAACATACTCGTTTCTTTTAAGAAGAATTATCATGAATTTCTGCAACATGTCACCTGGATCTTCATTACGATAATCAACTAAGATCTACATCGTTGCGCTAGACGTGCAATGGGTCTGTAATAGGATATGTGTACCGTGTACTACGTAATATCATTATCCGATGATGACGGAAAACGATGGAGACATAACGGCATCGTCTTCAACTATCTGATGTATGATCTTCAATACTTATATAAATTAGAGCATGTTCCCGAAAAAACATGCCCAAAACCAACAAGTATTACGAACAGAATTCCTGAAATGCTCAAGCGAAGTTTATCCCGGGCCGTTCTCCACTTAATATCCGGAAGACAAGCGTAGCCCTCGACGGCGGCGCCCGGCAAGCCTGATTATCATATAGATAGGAAAGCGATCGCGCCACTGTCCCTCGGGCAACCGCGATATTATCACCCGATTGCGGTTTAAAAAACGGATGAAATAGCTAGTTGAGACAAATAGCTGCTTATGTTTGTTCAAACGGATGAATAAGTAGTTGAAATGTTTTAGAAAGATGCAAGATATTTTTATCATCATCACATTATCAGCCTGAACATAGGCCTCAAAGAGAGCCACTTTGGACGCAAGAGTTGTACCGTGACACTGCAACTGTTATGGGCGGCCGTTACGTATACGCTTAGCATCAGGCGGACGCTTAGCTCGTCACTTGAAAATGAAATGAAATGAAAATATTTATTTGCACGAAATATGGTACAATAACGTGACAGAAAAAAAAAGCAGTTCAGCATATCTCACCAGAAACTAGCATACAAAAATTAAATTGAAACAATGCGATTATAAAAGTTATTAAATCTACAAATTTGTTATTGTTGTCATGTGGCGTTAATTGTATAATTATAAAATTGTCAGCATAATAATTGCCACTTAAGTAAATCATTGAGATATAATATTATACACATTCGTCGTAAATTATAAAATTAAATTATTCTACATCAATAAAACTTTATTCAATAACATAAAAAACATGAGGCATCAAAACATTTTGGGATAATACTTATACCTGCCTAACCTAACTATATTGGTTAGATTTATAATAAATCCGTAACATTCCCAGTAGGATACACTTTCATTATTCAGTTGTTTGTAGTGATGCTCCTTATATAGGAAAAGCGGGAAAAATAGTGCTTGCGAATGTTGCACTTTTTGCACTTTGCGTTTCATTTAGACAATAATGAAAATGAATGAAAATGAAAATTATGTTTATTACCAAAGAATACACATTAAAGTTTATACCTATTTTGCAAAATCTTATTAATCTAACAAAAATAAGTAGGTATAGCCCATGAGGAACATTAGCAGCCGTGCTAGGTCGTA
This sequence comes from Ennomos quercinarius, assembly GCA_910589525.2. Taxonomy (NCBI): domain Eukaryota; kingdom Metazoa; phylum Arthropoda; class Insecta; order Lepidoptera; family Geometridae; genus Ennomos; species Ennomos quercinarius. The sequence goes on from OU342496.1 coordinate 3,239,902, forward strand.
CCTGTGTTACAGCTGCCAATATCTTCCTCCTGTGTAGTAACAGTACAGGAATAAACAAAAATTAACAAATAAGCCCCTGCCCAAAAAAAAATATTTCAATGGCCATTAAAGATGTCAATTCAACAAAAAAAAAAATCTCATGAATTATTTGCCCAAGAGATTCTAAAAATATTTCCAGCAACCATACACTACGAAATACTGTTTGGGGTAAGCCGAAATAAAAGTGCCGAAATAAAATAAAAAATAATATCATTTGGCGTAAAATTGGTTCTTAAACTCATTCTAAAAATAAAGATTCTATTTCCAAATTAAGTTGTGCTAGTGAAACCCACCACCGCCATCTAGCGGAAACTAGTCTATCTGTTTTTCTGTCTATATCTTTGCTGAGCACCATGCGGAAACTGCTGAATGAATTCCAATGAAACTTGACGTGATTTTAGTTCCTACTACGCGGTAGAATGTAGGCTACTTTTTATCCCGAAATTCGGCATAATTCCAAATTTAGTTTTCCAAGTAAAGCCTACCACCGCGATGTGGCGATGTATAGCGGAAGCTTTGAATATGTACTAGTGACATAAATTCTACTACATCCGTGGAAGAAAGTATGACTTATATTAGTTCTGCGACTCCCCAATAGATGGCTGAGTTTGAGTTTGACGTGCGAGTTCCGCTGCTCAACGCTAGATGGCCTCGGTCAGTAATTGCACTCTCAGAGTTTTATTATTTCTTTGAAATACAGGTGGAACGTATCACTAGCGCGGCAAATTCAAATATTCTTGCGTTCTTTTGCCAATAATAGCTTAATTACTAAACGTAATTACATTAAAACTGATTTAACGTAAAGAAATAGAATGTATCAACATATTACGATTAAAAGTATCTCGTAGATATCATTGGTTTAGCGACAAATGGCAATAAACAAATTTCGTCTTAGTTTTTACTCTATTCCCATTTGTCGCTAAACCAATGATATGTAGGTGATACTTTTAATTGTAATTTATTGATACGTTCTATTTATTTGCGCTAGTTCCACTTTAATACATATTATTTGCGAGTCGCCATTCACGTTAGATGTAAAGGGCATTATAAGCACTTAGCACTAAGGGCAGCCAATGAGTGGAACACCTTGCCAGCGTCCGTATTTCCAGCTACCTATAACCTGGGAGTCTTCAAGACGAGAGTGAACAGGTATCTTCTAGGCAAGCATGTTCCATCGTAGAGTGCGTCATCACTTTCCATCAGGTGAGACATAGGTCAAATGCTTCAGCAGGTCAGCTAGTCCCCAATATAAGTATAGCCCCAATCTTTATCTACTTATTAAAAGCCGGGCAGACAGTTTTCAATAAGTAACTCTCTAATATTGCGAAACTCAAATCGTCTGTGGAGTGGATATTAAAGACTTGTCAATCAATCCATGCTAGGAGAATGGATAGCATTTTAATGTGTAGATATTTTAAATGCAGCGGTATTTGTGCTATTTGATCTTCTACTATAACGAAATTAAATGTTGTAGGTACCTAAGGTACTCTAGTAATTACTCAGAGTGGTTAAGCCTAATATCCTAGTCATTTAATTATCTTTTATCTTTGTTTTATTTTTGTAGTTTGCACATTTACAGCATCATAAAGTTTTCATTTTTATTTTAATCTGATTAATTAATATTTTACATCTCTCATATTCGGTAAGTAGGTCCTCCTTATTACCCCCAAATGGGGCTTGTAGGTAACCAATTAGCGCTCTAGGGTAATAATGTAGCTAGAAAAGCCCTAGGGTGGTAAGTAAATTAAAAAAAACTCTTCACTCTTTCAAAAAGTTCGCGTACATCTAACCATCATACTGGCAATAGACATCATGCATTCAGCCCAATGACAAAAGAGGTCGCTTCGCTATTCAGCCTTGTCTTCATATTAGTATAATAGTTATCAATTTTAAATATCGAACGGCGAAGCTCAATTTCGTACTTGAAAAAAAAAATTTTAAAAAATGTTTTATTCTTGTAATGCCGGTTTTTTTCTACTGACCTCACAATCGAGATGTAAAGCAGAGTAGTTAGCTCGGGTGTAAGCATCAATTGCACCCTCGAACTATAGGCGCCCTCGCTGCGCTCGTGCGCCTAAATATCTCGGGCTGCAATTGATGCCTTACAGCCCTTGGCTACTAATCTACTATTTAGGAGTAGTTCCTCACAGTAAAGTTTACTAGAATAATAATAATATTAGATCACCCCATACATGTAATGTAGGTACCTATAACCCACGTACCAGACTAACTGGTCAGGTGAGGTTAAGCGTGGCAGGCAACGGTCTCCTTCTGCGAGGCGGTGATGACGCAGAAGGAGGCTGCGGAGCGGGTCAGAGAGGATGATGCCAACTCTGACCCCCTCCGGCGCAGACGGACCGGAAGACGGAGGAGGCGTTTCGCGCGCCTTCTCCATCGTCCGTAGTGAGGTCGGCTTCGGAGAGTCGGGGGACTCACCGCCGTGCTCACACGGCCCCACACGTCTGGTGGGGAACCGAGGTGCAAGGTTACCCACCTACTGGCGCAGAGGCCCGAAAGGGCCAACCGCCGGGGCGAGATAATGAATGCTAACGCGACCCTATCTCGCCCCATCCCGCCGGCGGATGGATCACGGGGGCGTTTTAGTGGGTTCGAGTCCCACATACCCCTATCATCACCCCCGTGGTGGCAGGGAAGTGCAAGGGCATTTCCCCCCCTCAAAAAAAATGACAGTATTAACTTATGGCCTCAAAATTTTCATATCATAGGTATATATCAGGTAATATACTGATACTACTGATGGGAAGAGGTCACCGTAGCCTATGGACGGGCATCTGTACCACAAGACGTGCCACTGAAGCGTTGCTTACCTTGTGATAACACTCTTTTGACCCTCTTTTTAAATTGCTGCATGTTGTAGCTCTGGGCAAAGGCCGCTGGTGGAAGCTCATTCCACATCTTACAGATGTACGGTAAGAAAATGCGAATAAACCCAGTCGTATGTGACTTCCATGACTCAATAAAACTAACAGTATGCCTTTAGCTAAACGTAATTATTAATCATAATAGTAGGTACCTACTTACGCTAATGACCAACTAATACTAATCAGACACAGGATAGCTTCTTACATCTTGCAAAAATTCGCTTAGCATTTTTCATAGGTAGTAAGTAAGTAAGTCTGCGAGTAGAGGCGTCAGTAACATACATAGTATCCCATAACAGTCTGTCAATCATAAAAATAAAATATATGTGCTTAGTACGAAAAACAGCTGAAATACAATCGTAAAATACAAATCGTGACGTAGATCAAATCAGAAACTCTATTATTTGCATTCACAACGAAAATGCTCGTAATTGATTCACAAAAGCCGCTGATTTTGATACTGGTGTGGAAGTTCCGCAGCTGAATGCCAAAGAGGCTGCGACAATAGATCATAACATAATGCCTTGCAAGCGAGAAACGCTAGCGAACATCCTCGCGGCGCGTCTGAAAATCAATAGACTTTCCGAGATGAATCCACTCGCACGTATTAACAAGAATATGTTGTAGAGAAAATGTTAAGGTTTGTTGATAGTGGGAGGGCTGCAAAGTTATCAGGTGCTATCGCCAGCACGCCGACTCAGTGGCTCCCCCCACCCCAGTCGATGCCCTACCACGCCCTCGGAGACCCTCGTGGATGCTGCGTCATGGACCACTCTTAGAAGAAGTGTGATGATAAGCGGTCAGGAATGGTTATGTAACGACTTACCCGCGACAGGGAGGTCCCTGTTTGGGCGCCATTTAACGCGTGGTGGGAGCGCAGAGTGATGCGGGAGCGCGGAGAGCGGACGCGGCGACGGGCGGTGCGCGACTGCCGCGACAAAGCGCGCGCGTGCGTGTGTCGCCTCCACGCATGTGCACAACTACTCTCTATTTGTTTTTCTCTGCGCTCCGTATCTTCTCCGAAAGCCGCAGAAAACGAGATTATTCTCTCGTGTAGATACTACGCGCGATGCGGAGCATTCCAATGAACGTCGGGAACTTCGCTGAGATATCGTCGGGTTTTATTCACGTCGCTTGACATGAATTGCAATAGATGTCGCGCAGATTTATGCCCGAGCTTTAAAATGAAAACATTACCTAACCCTTCTCGTAAGTAATAATAAATCTGAATTGTTCTATAAGAGTTGATACAGGTTATAGATACTTAACTATACTAGTTTCACTCGTATTAACGTAGTTTAGCGAGTGTGTAGTGTATCAGTAGTATACTCGCGTTACTTTCAGGCCTACGCACCATGGTTCGAATCCTGTTAGCTGCCGCACCAATGACTACAAAATAGGTTTTTTTTTATGTGATTGAATGACGTTACGAGGTAGTCGTTCACTAGATGTTAAGCGACACGGCCGCCCATAACAGTTGCAGTGTCACTCGGAACTTTAAAACTATAAAGTTTCGCGTGACACTGCACTGCGCACGTCATCGTGAGACATCACACAGTCAAGTAATCAGATTACTAGACTGAGTGATCAGATCATTAAGTCTCATTTGTCCAGTTTAAAAAAAAAAATTCACTAGCTACAATGCCCTTCAAACCGGAACACAGTAGTGCTTGCACACTACTGCTTGGTTAGTAGGTATGTGGAATTTTCACTCGTTCTTACAACGTTGAAGGAAAACAATATATTAAGTAGGTATACCTAAGGCAACCAATAGTTTAAAACTAGCAAATTCTAACCAATGGTCAAAATTTGTAACAGATTTTAACCATTAGTTACTTTAACTACGGATCAAAAAACCCACCCTTAATCAAGAATCACAAATATTGGGGACGCGCGTGTCATCCACCAACACGTCCTTGACTAGGGTGGGGGAATAGACTACTATCCTACCCTAGTCTAGTCAAGAGTGCATCGACCATCATTATTCCAAATAGTAGGTATGGTCTATCTGAATGCTATGTCTCTGAAAGTAGCTATATCTAAGAAAAATACTAAGATAAGTACCTGCTAAGTCAAGAAATGTGATCTATGACATTCATCCTTGACTTGCATTTTTCTTTGTAGATTTATTGGTATTTTCCTGGATTTATCATTCTATTCGGTATAAGGACCATAAATTATCATTCCAGTATTATCACTGTTTACCTAACCAGTCACCCATTCTTACAATAAACTATGTCCTATGCTATGTACTTAGACGATTATCTAAAGAAATGTAACGGAAAATATAGAATGTGAAAAATCCTGAATATGGAATTTATCGCTGACACCAATCTAAATCACACTACAGTTTGTATTAGTTTAGATACATAAAACCATTATTTAACTGGAAGCTAGCTCATAGGGTACAGTCACGTACCGCATGGAGTGCTTTTCCCAATTTCCGAGAGCCGACCCCGCACATGATTCGGTCACGTAATTATGGAATACAACTTCGCCTTACCACATAGATAGGTACGAAGATAGGTAGGGATAGGTATTAAGTACGAGTGTGAAAAATGCGTTTTATACTTATTTTAATTTATTTTGTTATTAGAATGACTTTTGCATTATGTTAGTTACATGTTAAATTATTATAAAATTTTGTGTGTTTTTGTTGTTGTTGTTAAAAATTCAACTTTACCTATAGCTTTAATTTTTACGAAATATGTACAACTGTATTTTTTTTATGTATTATTTTTGTTGTTGTAGTATCTACAAAAAGTATTGTTATAAACTGACTTTCATAAGTGTGCCTATATGACAATAAATTGAATTGCGCGAAATGCCTGCTACAGTCATCATTTTACTTTACAACATGTAAGTCATGTAATTATTATTCTGTTGTTTATGTTTCTCTCTTGTATAGGTGTCAATACCAACCTAAGAAATAACAGTGCACTGCGAATTTAATGGATCAATTCACAGAATTCGCCCTACCAATTATTCAGATACTAGAAATTATACTTACTTAACTTTAAAAAATGTTTGTTGTTAGACTAAAAAAATACCTGTAACTTACTCACTTAGGTATAAACGCTTTGAGTATACAGGGTAAAGGCATTCATAAAACAATACTAGGTAATAGCTGCGTCCGGAACCGGCGGCATGTTCAAGAATTACAAAATTCGAGAACATATTAGTGTAATCCACCAACCCGCACTTGGCCAGCGCCATGGTGGGTTATAGCTTACACTCCCTGTGAGAAGGCCGGTACCCCAGCAGTGGGAACTTAATGGGTTCTGGATTGATTATGATTGTTCATGAATTCCATCTCGATCCGTTAATATCGCAATTCCGCTCCTAGTTCGATCCTGTCCCAGTCTTATCCAGTTTTTGATACTTTGTTTTTGAGATGAAGAAATTAGGTAGGTGTATTTATTAGTTTGAGGCTGATTTTAGTGAGTAAGTAGCAGCCGTACCTACCTACTTATTGTACCTACCTACCTACTACTGAATATAAAATTAGAAGATAACATTTTTTGTACCTAAGTATAATAATAAATATAACTTACCCGTTTTATACGTGAACACGAAAAGAAAAGGCATATAGTTTTGGAAGGGTTTGGAACTTAGAACCAGAACCATTTGCCAACACTAGCACTCGTTCATGAACACTTAACGCCATCCATAATAAAAACAATTCTTTTAACTTAATTCAAAATAACGCGAGATTACGAAAAAAAAATTCACAATCATCGTTTTAGGTTTATTTTCAAGACCCCATACCATAGATCTTGTGCCGTCTTTAACAGTAATATGTACTATACGCAGTACCTACTGTAAAAATGGATAAGACATCTTTTCCATTCAATTCCCTCATCATTCATAATTTCATTACAATTTCCTGCCACACCTGCGCGTCTGCGAACAATGATATTTTACCTGTAGATAGGTTGTTCCCGCACCATAATTGATTAGACGCATTCAAGGTATTTTACCGTGATCGCTACCAGTCTTCATCAAGATACGTAGTATCTCTTAGTCGTCTGTGGTCTTCATCAGTCTTGCACTGCGACGACTGCGAGTGTCCGGCAACATGTGTCCGCTAATCGTGTGTATTTTAACAAAATATTGTGGTAAACTTAAAATGCCTTCCTGTATGTATATTAAGACATTGCAAAAACCACACGGTTTTGAAAAAATCTTTATTTTCACGCGTAAAGTACCTACTATATTTTTCATAAAAATAAAATAAAAAGACTAGTTCTTTGTTGTAATAGATTAACATTTGCAAGTTTGTATCTTTCTAACAACAGACGTAGCGTATTCTTAGACATTCTTCAAAAACTTCTTATTAAACATGAGCAGGTGTGTACCTATAGGCGGCTTCTAGTTACTTTTTAACGCAGTGTACTCTATATATATTGCAGCTCACTGTCTGCGAAGCGGCAACGTCAACAACGTGCAACTATGCGATTCCCATCGCTGCCCGCGGCCATCGCAGCACGGTCGTCCGCCAACATGGGCAGCGATGGGTCGGCACACGCTGCGGCTTTGCTGCATGCTTCGATCAGCATACCATCGAAGGCTGCATGACGCAGCGCTGAAGCTTTATACCCCGCTAATAAACATTGTATAGCCGAGGAATAGTTATTTAGTGTTTTGTTTCTCTCTACCAAACTTAAAATAGGCAAAGATAAAACACTGAGTAGCTACTCCACTGCTATGCACATCTTACTGATATCTGAATTAAATGAAAGTATTGTAAACTATTAATTTTGCGAGTGAAGGAGTTTGTATCCAGGTCAAGAAATAAATTTTAGACAAAATTGTCATCTGTCAACTCGTTTTTTGGTTGGCAATGTTGGTGCTACTGAATCAGCGATGCCCGATATTTAGGCTTGTATCGATGTATCGTATCACTATTCATCACCAAGTATATACTACACTATTTTATTATTGTATGACTTTGTGTCGATAACAACTAAAAACTTAAAAATCAATTAAATCTATTGAATAGCTTAGACGGTAAATTAAACAAATAATACCTACTAAGAGTATCTAACTAACAAAATCATTTGGTAATTTTAAGGTATTTAAGAATAAGAATAAGAATATATTTATTTCTCAGAAAAAATAATAAACAGAACCTTAAATATACGATAGGTAATAGTCTATATTGTGCTAGTATAATCTGTCTGTTAGTCGTGATTCGCTGTTAGTTCACTAGTCCTCCAAACTAGGATTCCCTGTGTTTTGGGGACTAGTTCTCCCGATGGATTAAATATATATATATATTTACTGAAATTCAAAGCATAAACATGTCATGTCAACTAATTCATCATCAGTTTGCAGCGTATCATCGCACCCTGCTCTGTTATATACGATACTAACCAGAAAATTAATGTTTGTGCCATTTTGAATCCAAATTATAACTAGTAGTTCTACGAACAGTAGACCTCGAGAGCACTAACTTTTTTCCAACCCTGCTTGGGGATAAATATATAAAGTGCCATCTATGTTAAAGTCGTCAAACTAATTATAACTATTACAACCCATAACCTAAATAGATCCACATAAGTTTTTAAAAGTAATTCTTATGTTTCGCACAAACAAATCCTCCAGAAAGAAAATAAAATTTTAAAAAACGTAGGTACATAATTACAATTGACCGCTAAATCTTGTATTATGGATACCGACCCGTGCTGAACTCAGATCTTACCACCTTTATATGTCAACAACCTCTTGAGTGAATAATCACTCAAGAGGTTGTCGACAAGAGGTTGAGAGAGGAGAGGAGAGAGGAGAGGTTGTCGGTAGTGGTTGTTGTATGAGCATAAGCTCATATTTGAAATACTTGTTTAGAATTGAGTGTACACTATTTCTACCAAATATTATCAAAATCGGTCGGTAAATGGCGCAGCAGCTAACTTCCCCATTTTGTGGGATATACGGGAAATACCCTCCAATCAAAAATCAGTTGAAGTTGAGTTGAAGCAGAGACTTTCGCTCGGTCAATAATAATAAAAAAGTGTACTTATAAGTATTTAAAAGAAAAAAAATATCGTGGCGTAATTTTTTTCTTTTTCTTTTTTCAACCAGTGCTACTACTCGTTCCACACTACACAAAGGTTAACTGGAAGAAAATTCTAGTTAGCATTAAGTTCGCCTATGTACTTGTTCGATGTACTTGTTCGATGTACTTGCCTCTTGTGCAATAAAGCATTTTCTATCTATCTATATCGCCACGTATCGATACAAAATAACGAAACATCGCATGGTCTGGTATCGATCTGTCAAAATCTGATCAAAATATCGAAACATATTTGCCAATAGGGCATCCCTACATTGAATTATTCTTCGAGAATCAAAAAGTGTGACGAGCGATTTAGTTTATGAATTTGTAGTGAATTTCTAGAATAAAATGTCGACACTAGCTGCTGCTTTATCCGTTGCAGGGACTCGGTCTTCAGGCCAGCCCGTCAGAACGCAAAATGGTAATGTTTATGTGATAATTTACATGAAATGATTTCATCCCGGTAGATCACATGCATCGCGACAAATGGTTAGAGTTTTGTGAATAATTTTGCCAAATCGCCTCAACCTTCAGCAAAAACTCGTCAGTTGTCTTTAAAATGTTAAAAACAATGAAGCCATAACGATAATTTGGACCTGTGGATCATAACATGTTGGAAATAACCTATTCATTGTTAGTACTCATGCACAGGTAACCACCATTATGTACGAAATAAAATGTTAATTTTATTTGCAGTCATGGCCGCAGCAGCAATTGCCAATATAGTGAAGAGTTCACTAGGCCCTGTGGGACTTGACAAAATGTTGGTAGATGATATTGGAGATGTCACAGTCACAAACGATGGTGCTACCATTCTCAAGTATGTCCTAGGCAAACATTTTTATACCCTAGAGTCCTTTAGACCTTCTCTGTTTGAATTCATCTGAAAATAAATTGTCAGTCTTCTTCAATTGACTGTGTTGAAAACTGATGTTGTAGTGTATGAATCATTTATATACCTACCTACTGGCTGCACAGTGGTTTAAGCTGGAAGAACAATGCTAATCTATTCACGAAATAAAAATTGCCCTATATGTTAAAATCCATTCTGCCATTTCAGCAGTGTAGTAACTTTCTCATTTGTAATATTGATAGATTTGGTAATTTTGAGATGTCACTAAAGTTCTTTAGTCAAGACAGCTAAAGAATACTGTTAACTTTGTTATACATATGATGATGATGATGATGTCCTAGCCGATTTCGGCCACGGCGACTGTGTTCAACTCCTTAGATTTTTTCTTTCATGTGCTCTCATGTGGCTGATATAGCCAATCTTTCTTGTGAAGACCCTTGCACATTCAGGGCACGTGAGCACACTGTTCACATAATGATAATTGATTGCCGCAGGTGGTCGGGCTTTCCATTAATCGCGCTTAGCGTCCAGCTCAGCGCGACGTTTAGCTTCATAATCTGAGACTCTGGTTTTAACCAGATTTCTCCACTCTGGCCGTTTAGCAGCGTCATGCTCCCACTGCGAGGGCTCTAAGGAGCATTTCTTCATGTGTCGCTTAAGCACATTTTTATACCTATCCATCGTTATACATATACATAAGTATGGTATGGGCCATGTATAAGCCAATAGGTAAGCTTCAAAGCATAATACAGAAAGTTTGAGCGGACTATGATGCAGTAATAATTTAAAAGACACCTCTATTTACTCTTAAATAACGTGTGTAGAACAAAATAAATAAAAAGTAAGTATTATGGGAAATTGTGATAAAATAAATAGGAATTTTAATGATGTTCTACAGAATGTTGGAGGTAGAGCATCCAGCTGCAAAGGTGCTGGTAGAGCTTGCTCAACTGCAAGATGAGGAGGTTGGGGATGGCACCACATCTGTTGTTATAATTGCGGCTGAATTACTAAAGGTAAATCATATTATACCACAGCCCTAGTATATTTTTGTTACTCTCAAAAGACAGGCCCCCTAATTACCTAATTTGCGACAGGCGTAAATCTCGCGGTGATTGCTGTCATACATCATTAGTGGTGTAGCGTAGCATACATGCTCGACACCACTAATGATGTATGACAGCAATCACCGCGAGATTTACGCCTGTCGCAAATTAGGTAATTAGGGGGAGGGTGGGAGTGAGAAGTACAAATCATGTATGCACTGCCCGAAAGGAAAAGATATAGTGAAATAATGCAGGATGGGTCATTATTTTGGACAAATATTATCACTACAATCAGTTTCACAACAAAGAGCATTTTGTGATCATGTACCATAATTCCGTTATCAAAGTGCAAAATACAATTTTTGCAGCTTTAACATCTTATTCCATGAGTGGAAGTGATGTTACAAAAAATACTAACCCGAACAAATACACATATCACAGTGAATTTATCACAAATTTTATTGTATTATTACTAATCATATTTCTTTTAATTTTGGTGTGGTATCTGGCTGAAGGATCTCAGTAAATAAAACACCTGCTATTTTATTCAAAAAACTATGGGGGCCTATAGCCAGGTTCAAGATTTAGTAAATACTACAGTTAACTTGTCGCAAATATTGATGACCATAATCATGACTACATTTTTTCACACACTATTTTTTATATACCTTGTGATTTCTCATCCAACTGACAAACTGTCATTGTTGGTCCTAGGTCTATGTATTAAACATATTGCAAAGCACATGTGAGAACACCAGTTGATTTCACATACACTCGAGAGCATAGAAATCGCACACCCCCAACATTTTAACTTTGACCCTAAATATTTTTTAAACTAAATGTTGGTTGCAAATATAACTTCAACTAAATTAAAGTACGCACTGTTAGCTTTCAAAAAACACACAATGCCTAGCCATGACCTTCAAAATCATTACAGTAGCAGTAAAACAACAGAATGACCCGAAATCGCTCATTTCAGGTAGCGCTGTTTCTGGGATTTTGAGCGGGTATTAAAGGGTAATAAAACAATAAAATTGATAAAAAGACCATTTATTAATACGAGGTATTGCCTCCCCTAGCCTGAATAACAGCTTCCATTTGATGTTTCATGTAAGAAATTAACTTTTTTACAAAATCCTGGGGTATGCTATCCCATTCTTCCTTAATTGCGGTTTAAAGCTCTCTGAGACTCGTGGGCGCAGTGTTTCTGGCTCGTACTTGTCTTTTCAGCTTGTCCCATAAGTGCTCAATGGGATTGAGAACTGGGCTTCGTGCAGGCCACGCCATAACCGGTACATCAACCTCCTCCAAGTACTGGCGTACTATAGCAGCGGTGTGTGGTCTTGCGTTGTCTTGCATGAAAATAAAGTTTTCGCCGACATATCCTAACAAAGGCACTACGTGTTCTTCCAGGATCTCTTCGATGTAACGTCGGGAAGTCAACTCACTTGATTGACGGTCGGTATTGGGCCCTGTGATGAATACAAGTTCGGTCTTTACCATCAGTGACATGCCTCCCCAAAACATGCACGAACCGCCGCCGTATGAGACACGCTCAGAGAAGCAACACTGAGCAAACCGCTCACCGGGTCTTCGGTAGACTCTACCTCGTCCGTCGTTACCATGAAAACACATCCTGGACTCGTCAGAGAACAGTACTGCCTTCCATTGATCGATAGTCCAATTCACATGATCTCGAGCAAGCTGAAGGCGTGCTTGTCGGTGGGCTGGGGTCAATTTCGGGCCCGTTGCTGGTCTGTGCGCTGTCAGGCCTTCGGCTAATTTTTTTCTAACCGTCCAGTGACTGACTTCCACTTCTCTAACTTCCTGTAACTGCTGTCCAAGTTGAACTGCATTCAGATGGCGATTTCGTAGCGATGTTGTCACAAAAAAACAGTCATCGCGCTGTGTTGTAGCACGTTTTCGGCCTGTTCCTCGTCGCCGGCTATAGCCACCAGTCTGCAGATATCGCTGGTGTACACGTCGAACAGAATATCGGCTTAAATTTAACTGTCGTGCCACTTGATTTTGGTTCTGCCCAGCTTCAATTAGAGAAACCAATTGAGCGGCTACTTCCGGTGTGGTATCCAATTACTTGTTCTGAATTATTCGATAACTTTTCAGGCTGTGAGTTGGTATGCAAATGATGTCATTTCAATCATCCCTTAACCTTTTAATACCTGCTCATAGTCACGAAAACCGCGCTACTTGAAATTAGTCATTTTGGGTCATTCTATTGTTTTATTACTACTGTAATGATTTTGAAGGTCATGGCTAGGCATTATGTGTTTTTAGAAAGCTAACAGTGCGTACTTTAATTTAGTTGAACTTATATTTGTAACCAACATTTAGTTTAAAAAATATTTAGGGTCAAAGTTAAAATGCTCTCGAGTGTACTATTTCCCTGTACGAAAACAGTATGCATATTATTACAGCATACTTCTGTGTGGTTCCTCCTATTAACAATTGGATGAAACATTCATGAATCTAGAAAATTCCATGATGAAGCCCATATTTCAAATAATGGGATGTCCAAATAACAACTGCAAGTTATCTTGCCTGGTATGCTAGTGACATTTTAAAAGATGTGAAAAGTTTGTTCAATATTAATCTTTACCCAAAACATTCCAGAATGCAGATGAACTAGTGAAGAACAAGATTCACCCCACCAGTATTATCTCTGGCTACCGTCTAGCTTGCAAGGAAGCTGTCAAGTACATACAAGATAACCTCACCGTAACAGTGGAGTCTCTTGGCAGACCCTCCATCATCAATGCTGCTAAAACTACTATGTCTTCAAAGCTTATTGGAGCGTATCCTTTTTTTTTAAGAAACTTTTTTATTGTATCACATTTTTCAGGTTTTCTAAGAAAGTGTGGGATTTCACAGCACTTCATAAGTTTAGTACGTTGTTCAGTTCTCTTTTTTCCTGTATAATTTCCTTTAGCTTTTCTTTGCTATCCTTACACATAAATGGACTATACATTCTGTGAAAGTATCATACTATTAATACAATAGCTAATTGACAATGCCAGAAGGAAGAATTCCAAAATACTTTTCATTTAGACCTCTACCTTTACTTTCACTTTATTGTTTCCTTCACTCCAACACAGTGATGCAGATTTCTTTTCTGAGATGATAGTAGAGGCGGCTCAAGCCATCAAGATCCAGGATTCCAGAGGCAATGTTGCATACCCAATCAAGGCTGTAAATGTGTTGAAAGCTCATGGCCGCAGCGCCAGGGAAAGTGTCCTCGTGAAGGGCTATGCACTCAACTGTACCGTGGCTTCTCAGGCCATGCCGAAGAAGATCTTGAATGCTAAGATTGCATGCTTAGACTTCTCGCTTCAGAAGACCAAGATGAAGATGGGGGTTCAGGTATGTTTTGGAATGACAATTTAAAGGCTAATTTGTTAGTGATGCTATGATTTTTTTATTCTTTCTTTCTGATGTGTTACTTTATTTATTATTCATTAACATAGATAAATAATGTTCAACAATGACATGGATCCTGTTCCCTAACGAGAATTAAACACAATACTCAGAATAAGTATTTGCGAATTGCATCATTCAATGATGCTTCAATTTACAGGTATTAGTAACAGACCCTGATAAGCTCGAAGCGATCCGTGCCCGAGAACTGGACATCACAAAGGAGCGTCTACAAAAAGTCCTCGCAACCGGTGTCAACGTCATCCTCTGCAGCGGAGGCATTGATGACCTCTGCTTGAAGTACTTTGTAGAAGCTGGAGCTATGGGAGTCAGGCGGTGCAAGAAGAATGACTTGAAGAGGATCGCCAAGGCTACTGGAGCTACTTTCTTAACGTCTCTTACTAATATGGATGGTGAGTTGACTCATACTTATTATGCTATTTTATGTTGTATTAGGGAATAGGACTGGAAATAGCATAGTAGCTCGCCATTATTGGCGCGACCACGTCGCGGTACATTGCGTGTTTGAAGGAAGTTTTCTGGTCAAACACAATTTAACAGCAATGTACGCGTGCCAATACTCAAGGTTTCCACACAGTATCACAGGCAAGGTTCAATTTTACTGATATTTTGTTTGTTGTATATATAATGCTTGATACACACCATCGGTTTTAACTGTATGTGTGAATTGTGCAGTGCAATTCAAACTGAATGTGTGTAGCGGGCATAAAAATGCGTTAGAAAAGATGATGATGAGATATGCAATAGAAAGAGAGGCGACTTGTAGTTGAATGTAATTATTGCTATTTAGTTAATATATTTCCAGTGAAAGCCGCGGGGAGCCGATGGATGCAGGAGGCGAGCAGCCGCTCAAGGTGGCGTGCTCTGGGGGAGGCCTATGTTCAGCAGTGGACGTCTTCGGGCTGTTAATGATGATGATGATGATGATTTCCAGTGAAAACCTTTTTTACCTATACTATAGTAGTTACTGTGTCTGTGTAAATGCTAATCACACTAATATTTTAAAGGCGAAAGTTTGTATGTGTGTTTGTGTGTATGTGTGTATGTTTGTTACTCTTTCACACTCAAACGGCTGGCCAGACTTGGATGAAATTTGGAGTAGAGATGGGTTATACACTGGATTAACACATAGGCTACTTTAGTCCGCGGGCGAAACCGCGGGGCGCAGCTAGTTATTAATAGTATTATGTATATGCCCCTTCTAGGTGAAGAAGTGTTTGAAGCCAGCATGATTGGTGAAGCAGCTGAAGTTGTGCAGGAACAGATCTGCGACGATCAGCTCATACTTATCAAAGGGTATGTTTCAACATTTATATTAGGGAACTAATTTTTTGAGCTGTTATTTAAATATTCGAGATGTTATTATGATCAGTTCAAAAACACATTGAGCAGTTATTTAATTTAATGGCGGTTGATTAATTATTGCGACAGTAAAACATGGACAGTAATAAAAAATCAATTAGTCGGTTATTTTATCAAGTTAGGTTAGGTTTTTTTTTTTTTCAATTATATCTGCATTTCCACAGACACCTGGGTTCGTGCTCTTTGTTAAAAGTTTTTTTAATTAGTTATGTTAGGTTCACACGTAACCGCTCGTTCAATAATTTTTACCGCCCATTTAATTATTTTCCTGCTCAATTATATATTCACTGATCTATGTCATTATTTTTGATTACTCATTTTTGTTTACTTTACAGCTTAGTTTTAACTGCTGAACTAGTTATTAAACGTGCCATTTTTAATTTTTAACTTACCAAAACTGCCTCTTTAAATCAGTGCCTTTATATTATTGCATTCAGCCTTTTTAATCTGTACTAGAATTACTTTTGACCATCAACTCGCCTGATGCTAAGCAACCTAAAAGTAAAAATGTTCTCGGTGACGATGATTATGAAATGTAAAGTATAAATAGATGGGAATAAATATTCTTTTGTTTTTATTAATCTACCTTCGCACATATTGCCATGTGTACCAATCATTCCAAACAAACTAACAGAGATTATATTTACATAAACGTTTCCATGTGTAACGCTTAGTTTAGTGAACCAACAATAGTTATTTATGATATTAGGGTGGTAAGTTGGTTTTACAAACGAGTAGACAAACCATAGTCACGAGTTTGTAGAAATGCAATTTCCGCACGTGTATCATACAACGTTTTTAAATACATTTGCGAGAAAACAGTGCAATAGGTAATGAAATAAACTTTTGTTTGTTAGTGGGAAAATCGCAGCAAACAATCTTTGACATTTTTAATCCAATATGAAAATGGCTTTGAATATGTACGAGTAGAACCGTAGTATATGACGTCATTCACGGACAACAAGGAGAGCGCTATACATTCGGTACTTAGCAAAAAAAAGACGAACGTAATATCTTTGGTCCTTGTCACCATTACCGGGTTTTTTTATTTGGCTTCGTTTGATCTAAGCCAAACAGGTTAACAATTTTTTGAAATTGTTGTTTTTTGTGAAATAATCCTATTTAAATGGTGATCTAGGCAATAAATATTTGAGAAATAATGTGTGTGCAGTGGGTGGTTGCAGCATTTTAAGCAACAGAAGTCGCACTGAGGCGTAAATATGAAGGAATAACATTTTACAAGTAAGTAGCCATTATTTTGTCTATTTTCCCTTTTTAGAAGTGTTTATTGTGAAAAATATAAACACAGCGTTACATTTCATGTAATAACAAGTCCTCAGCTAAACAGAAAAACAGCTAAATGGTTAATTAATGGATAAAATAACCATACCTAACCAAAAAATTTCATTGTCAAGGTACTGCCAGTTTATGATTTTTAATTTCCCATAAAACCAGCTAGGTACCATGTTGATTTGCAAATGTTTATATGTCGGAAAAAATCCTTTTATAGGTATATTAGCTAATTATTTGCTTGATTTAACTTAGTAAATATATCATTTTATATTTAAGGTCAGGTGGGGTAAGTGAAACATACTTGCACATCTATCCACTTTGTGAATTCTGTTAGGAAGCTAATTTTTTTTACACATAGAAAGCCTAAATCTGACATGGCAAATGACGGCAATAAATACTTTTCAAGAAAATAATTTTTGAAAACTCAATTTGCGTTAATGAAACAACACACACACACACACACACACACATCACTTCAAAAATGGTTCACGGTTTTGACAGAAACGTTCCGATTCAATATTCTGACGGTAGGTTGACATTGGCATTTGACTATTTTGCAGTTGACTATATTGACAGTTTTGTTTTTATTATCTGTTACCCGCAGTCATTATATTAGGTACCTACTTATATAATAATAGCTGCCAGGTATCACTTTATTAGCGCAGAATCTCCATCTCTTTCTTTGGGTGCCGTATAAGAACAGACTAAGGGACTATCCAGAGAATGGGCAGTAGCATTCTCCTTGGTACATTATAATCTTTTGCGATGACAAGCTACTTGCTAAGCGAGGTGATTATGGCAAACCTCCCTATAATTAGCGCCTAAAATGGCATTTTATGGGCATGCCTGTGTTCAGCACTAGACGTTTTCCAGCTGTTGATGTGAAATACGTGATTTTCGCCCATGGGACATTTACAATGACATTTTTAATGTAGTAGGTATTTGATTGATTTTATTACCTGTGTCGTCTGTGACTGCAAATACTAACCCCACATTACAAGTCGTTTCATGCATTACTTTCGTGTAAAAATGTACATAAACACTATTAAATTGCTTCATGGCATCAGCCTACTTGTGTTTTGTAAACTTAAAGATAGCTGATTTCTTTTTATTTTATGACCTAGCAGAAAGATTATGTGACGCGTGTGCTAGAGCATTGAAACCATTTCGCCACATAGCATAGAGCTAAACTGCGTGATTTATTGATTACGATAGGGTTTCACTTAGGTACTCCTTCGTTTCACTTACCCCACCTGACCTTACATTTTAGTTTTTACAATAAAGAAGCAGTAAACACTGGTAAAACATAAATTCTAGGTATTAAGGTAAATTACTCTAGAGCTAACGAAATCGCTCATTTTCTACCCAAAATTCTGGGAGACGTTCTTATTCAGGCAGCACCTCGTGTGGGAGCAAGAAACAACTAGGCGGCCACGCGAAATAGACTTCTACTAGTGGGAATTCTGTGGAAAATGGGCTAAAATGCAAATGGCGCGACGTGCGTGTGGTGAAAATTAGAACCACATCTATAGTTCTATTTTCTAAGTATTTTCTCTTTAGTATTAAAGTGAGACAAACGTATTGAGCAAAAACGCTTCCAAGGAGTTTCGATCGTTCAACTTATTTATTCTCGTTATGTGAAACTCTTTGGTGGAATTCTTATGTATTTTTTATGGAAATTAAAAATAAACCGTAAAGGTTACGCACGGCGCTATACAACGGAGGATGCAAATGAAATGGTACTTAGGTGAGAGTACCTATTTTACCGCACGCTCCGTTGTATGGTGAGTAATGCATTTTTTGAGCAATGTGTTGAAAAAAAATGTTTAATGAGCTATGACCGAACAGGCCGGTGGCGCGCACAGCCGCGTCTCTGATCCTGCGCGGCCCGACGGATGCGTACTGCGACGAGATGGAGCGCTCGGCGCACGACGCGCTGTGCGCCGTGCGCCGCGTGCTCGAGTCCGGCCGCCTGGCGCCCGGCGGCGGCGCCGTCGAGGCCGCGCTCTCTATATACTTGGAGAACTTCGCTACCACGCTGGTGAGTGAGGGACGTCCTGCGAGCTCGAGCGCCAACAAACCTTCTCGAGTGGCGACCGCGAACCGGAAGGCGCAGCGCTGGCTGGCTCTACTAGGTGGACCGAGGGTCAGCTAGGCGATCATGGAACTTAATTGCAATCAATTGACACTAAAATTTGTACAGATTTGACAGTTTCAATTCATAGTTTATGTGCATAGTTACTATGGAAATTTGCGAATTAGAAATGAAATTTACCCTGTTGCATTGCAATCAAAGTTCCTCTGTGAGAGGCCTATGTTCAGCAGTAGACATTTTCCGTCTAATGAAGATATTACTGTAGGTTGTTATTGAATATATAACTTTAGAATGACAAACGTGACAATCAATAATACACGCAAAAAAGAATAATGTAATAATTTTTATTTGTCAGAGTTCCCGCGAACAGTTGGCCATCGCAGCATTCGCACAATCCTTACTGGTGATCCCGAAGACCCTCGCTGTGAACGCGGCGCGTGATGCCACCGATCTCGTCGCTAAACTGCGAGCCTATCACAACTCTTCACAGACCAAGGTACCATAACCTATCATCGGTTATCCTGTGACAACTTCGCAGACAAGGTACCATAACCTATCACCGTTTATCCTATCACAACTTCGCAGACAAGGTACCATAACCTATCATCGTTTATCCTATCACAACTTCGCAGACAAGGTACCATAAACTATCATCATTTATCCTGTCAGAACTCTTCGCATAGCAAGGTATCATAACATATCATACTATCACAACTCTTCACAGACCAAGGTACCATAACCTATCATCATTTATCCTATCACAACTTTTTACAGAAGTACCGTAACCTATCGTATCGTATGAAAGCCACAGATCAAAGATTTCTGTGTTGTGCCGGATTACTTGCAGCAGTAGTAAGAAAGAGAACTGCTTCTTTCGTTGTCAGGGATCTAAGTGAACGAAATAACTACAAATTGAGCTATTGCTGCTTTTAAGGCGAACCAAATAATGATGACGCCTATTGTCACTAAAAAAAAGTGGAATAATGTCTGATTGTTTGATGGTTTTTTACACACAAATGGCTGAACCGATCGAATAGAGACCAACGTAGGATATCTCTTTTATCCTGTCAAAGTTTCCGCAGAATTTAAATTGCGGTTAAAGTCGTGATCGTCAAATTCAAATTCAAATTAATTTATTTGTCTTTTTATTATTAGTCTCTTTCGATTAGAATTTAACACAAGTTCTGTATCGCAGGTCGAACACGCAAACCTCAAATGGGTAGGCCTCGACCTCGCAGAAGGCCAGTTACGGGACAATCTCGCAGCGGGCGTGCTAGAACCTGCCATATCCAAAATCAAGTCCCTCAAGTTCGCGACCGAAGCCGCCATCACAATCCTGCGTATCGACGATATGATCAAGTTAGATCCGGAGCAGAGCGGTGGGAGAAGCTATCAGGACGCCTGCAACGCTGGAGAACTAGACTAACTATGTAGGGCAAGCTCTCAGTACATTGGCGATACTCAAAAAAATACTGAGCTCTAGACTAATAAACATTGTAGAGGACGAATAGTTTATTTTGTGTTTTGTTTCTTTCTATCAAATTTGAAAAGGCAAACACTATCATCGTTGGACCACTGCCCCGAAACGTTTCCGGAAAATACAAACGGAACGCAAAGGGGATTTCTGGACTAAAAGTACAAAAATCCCCTTCGCAGGGGATTGCACAAACGTATTAAATTAGGTAAGGGAATTTATGGACTTTTTTGTCCAAAAGTCTTCCGGCATGCAAAGAAAGGGGGCAAAGGCGATTTCTGCATAAAAATCCAAAAATCCCCTTCGCAGGGATTGCCGAAAGGAAATTATGGAATAAGCCAGGTGAAACAAGATAAAACACCGAGTAGTTATTCAAGTTTTGTGCAGTGTTTATTAATAAGGGGGTAGGTTAAATGTCGAATGATAAACATTACATGTTTATTTCACTCAAGGTTTTTTTGAGAATTGGCTCCTAAAGCCGACTGATTACAGGAAAGTCGATTGTTCTCT
Organism: Ennomos quercinarius; assembly: GCA_910589525.2. Taxonomy (NCBI): domain Eukaryota; kingdom Metazoa; phylum Arthropoda; class Insecta; order Lepidoptera; family Geometridae; genus Ennomos; species Ennomos quercinarius. The sequence goes on from OU342496.1 coordinate 3,260,967, forward strand.
TGTGAAAATTAAAATTTAAAAGGCTATATTACGATGAAGTCAATCTTTTCTTAAAGTTGGTAAAAATATGCACGTTATCACGAATGCTCAATGCGCGCAGAAATTGAATACAATTATCATGCAATCTAATGAAATGTTAATTTTTTTATCAACCTTGACAATTGTGGTGATTTCGAAAATTTCATAGCCATTGATCATATAGAAAATTGGTAATGATTGTACTAGAAATTGTCCGAACCTCGTGTACTGAGATAGCGTTGTATAACTGGTGCCTGAATGTTAAGTACTGCTAAGTCCAGTGAGTGTATAGATAAGCAGTGAACCACGTTACAGATAACGCTAGTTTCCTAATAGGTTTCTAAATTGTAAGCCACCGCTGCCTTCGGTATTTTAGTTATAAACTATAAAATATAGTATTATATATTTTCATAGCCACGCTAACAGGATGTACTGCTAAGTTAAAAATATATATTGTTATGGTCTTGTATCAAATAGGCATTTAACCAGCCAATTGTGGATTTTTAGTTTGTACTGTAACTCCAATGTAATTTTTAAGTATGTTTTCGATAAAGTCAGCGCTTATCTTTCGGAAACGTGCAGGGTTATATCGTCACAACCGCATCAACGGGAAATATTGTATTTATTTTTAAATAACGGTTTCCTTGCTTTTAACATTTAATGCTAGTTTATTTTGTTAGGCCGTGATGCGATTCGCACCTAATAAAACAATTTTAATACAATTATTGTTTTTTTTTAATTATAATTTAAAGTTAATAGGGACAAATTAAGTAAGTTTTAATACCCTATAAAAGTTAAGACTTTTCCGGTACGTTTGTTAAAGTTAAACTCGTGTCAAATTGAAAATGCTTATCGCTCATTGGTTGTAGAGAGATAGTGATCAACAGGCAACCAATGAGCGTTCAGTATTTTGAATTTAACATGAGTTTCACTTTGACAAACGTACCGGAAACCGGGGGTAAGGGTGGGTATTTGGATTCGTAGTTAAGGTAACCAATGTTTAAAAGCTTTTGTGACTACTTCATCATTAACAGCCTGAAGACCTCCACTGCTGAACATAGGCCTCCCCCAGAGCGCGCCACCTTGAGTGGCTGCTCGTCTCCTGCATCCATCGGCTCCCCGCGGCTTTTACCAGATCGTCGGTCCATCAAATGGGGGGCCGGCCTACGCTGCGACTACGGTGTGACTACTTATTGGTTAGAAATTGTTAGCACTTTTAACCATTGGTTACCTTAACTACGGATAAAAAAACCCACTCTAAGTTCACGTAAGTATATAATTACATCCAAGCAATAAAACAGTTCAAACACATGAGACTTGAAACTGGCATGTTCAACGATCGCGGCCGTGAGGTAGGTATATGTACCTATAGGCGTATGTATGTATACTTCTATTTGTGTTCTTGTATTTTGTGCCTGTGTCTTGAATCTAGAAACTTGATTATTCAACGCGTCCACGAACGAAATGCATTGCATTGTTTTTCACCGTTGCAATGCGATTACCGCGTTTTATTAATAGATTGTGATGATTCTACTTTTGTGCTCAAATAATTAAAAGATGCACACACTGAAATAGCATTTAGGTACATAGAGTTATATCAGCTTATCAGAAGTGCGCTCGCTTGTTTTTTGATAAAATTATTGTTATTGAAGTAAGGATACTTTTTACTGTGTTGTTATATCGTAAAATGGTACTATTTAGAAAGTTTACGTCTCAAATTCTTCGTGTTCAGCGAATTTATTATTGTGTATATTCTACTTCAACGCAAATAGTAAAGGTTAGTAAACATTTTGTGTACTTAAATTATTGTAATGTTAATAATCGGTAATGCCGTCTTGTAAAATGTAAATGCTATAGTTTTTATTCCTTCAGACTAGCAATCACATTTAAGCTTGGGCTGCAGAAAAGTCACTTCTCTACCACCGATCCCCCAATGCCGGTGGTTTGTATAATTGTCATCACCAAAGAACCCTCATATCTAGGTGCCCCATATTGTTTTGCCTGTATAAAGCAATGGCAAACTTAAATAAAAAATAATTTATTTGTTATGCTGCAGGAAGAAAAAATAAAAGTCGTCGGCAAATGGGAGATAAACTACGTGAAAGTTGGCAAGGGACCTCACAACGTGCTATGCTTGCCGGGCGCCCTGGGCACTATATGGACAGACTTCAAGCCTCAAATCGAGGGGTTTGACAGAGACAAGTTTACAGTGGTCGTATGGGACCCCCCGGGCTATGGGAAAAGCAGACCCCCCAACAAGGAGTTCGCGACTGACTTCTTTGAAGAAGACGCTAAAAGTGCTTTCGAGTTTATGAAAGTAAGATATTTTATGCTACAATAAATGGCTACAACGATATTTTATAAGACGTTGGTAATAATGTTAAAAAGTATTCCTTGATTAGTGATGACATTGATAAATGATTGCCGTGGGCGTGCGGTACCGGTTTGAAAATAGTGTCACCACATCTCTTCCCGCGGGTTCCGTAAAAGCCGGCTAAGGGAATAATCGGGGAAACTGAGGGGGGGGGATTCGGGGAATGGGCAGCAGCATTCTCCTCGGCATTTTACAATCTGCTATCTCGTACTCGCCTGCCAACCGTGGCGATTAGGGCAGACCCCCCTCCATGATTAGCATCCAAAGTGGCGTTTTATGAGGGAGCATACGTTCGGCAGCGCTTCCAACTGATAATGACATTGATATAAACTCATCCAACATATGGACAATCGATCAACTTGTTTTAGGCCCTGAAAATACCAAAATACTCAGTCCTAGGATGGAGCGACGGAGGAATTACTGGGCTCATCCATGCAGCCAAGTACCCGGAAGCTATGAACAAACTTGTCGTGTTTGGGTCCAATTCTTTCATATTGCCGCAGGAGATCGAATGGATTAAGAGTAAGTTAAACAATTAGATAATAACGCTCAATAATCACGTAGGTATTTATGCCTTAGCTATTGTAGCAAACCCAGGGCCCAGGGGGCTCAAACAAAAGTATCTGACGAATTCTCAACAAAGAAGACAAATGCGTTATGTACCTACTCATTGGTTAGACTTATCCTAACTTTCCTAATTCCAGTAGGTACCTTACCTACGTTCCTACATTACCTAATAACAGTACGCCTACAACTTTCATCACTTCTCCTTACTACGAAAAATAATTTATCATTATTTATTCATTTTATGTTGTCCAATTTTTTTTTTGTATAAGTGACGATTATAATTCGCGTGCCACTCATTATGAGATATGCATTCTAGTAGGCACCTACTACCATTTTTCTGATCTACGCCGTTTTCTTGGTGTATTGTCATTCCTCTCCTCCTTTTTCCATGCTACTACCTACTCATAATATTTTTTCAGATATAAGAGATGTCACATCATGGTCAGAAAAAATGAAAAAACCCATGACAGAAGTGTACCGCGACTTTTTCCCAAAGTACTGGAGCAACTGGGTTGATGGATACGTAGCCATATTCAATGCGAATAAAGGAAACATTTGTACACATCTGCTGAAAGATATAAAGTGCCCTACATTTATATTGTATGGTGAAAAGGACCCGCTCGTGGCTCCCGTTCACGCATCGGATCTTTTAACGAATATATCTAATTCTAGGTTTGTATACTCACTTTATACATTAAATCATCATAATTATGGCTATGTTGTACCTACCCACTTACCCAATGAGGTGTAATACACTTCAATGTACGTAATAAGAAGCGTCAGGGTACATAAATTAGTATGCTAATAAGGTAACATGCTATAATATCAGCCCACGGTCTGCAATAGCAGCGAGGCAGCGAGCACATTGACAAAGATATAAAGTTCTAAACAATCCAGCCATTGCACTTCTTGTGGCTCTTGTCAACCTTACATTTACAGACAAAAAAATCCCAACGGGGCCACGCCCGCGCCACCTATGAGTTCTATGATATGCTCGAGTCCCAATTTTCGTACCTATCTATCCATTATACTATCCAAAACTAAAACGAGACGACCGCAGAAAAGGCCAATATCCGAGAATCAGGAGGTGACAGTATCGAAAAACAGCCTAGTACGGTTTCTACGATCGGTCGCCGATAATACGGGTTGTTTTCAAGACATCAGACATTTTTAAGAAAAAAAATTGAATAACGAACGGGATTTGAACCCGTATCCATCCGTACCTAGAGCCGGGACAGCTCAAGACAAGTGAATTTATCCATGTCCTTCACACAACCAACTTGCAATTGGTATTGTCACTTATTGAGAATCATAAATTATTAAGCCCTATTCAAACCGGCGCGGTATTCGTACCACGGCGGGTAGCGGTATTCCGCCCGGGTATTTTGTATGAAGTTTCGCTCAAGTTTCGCGCTAGCCGCGGAACTTCAGTACAAAATACCGCGCGGTATTTACCGCTACCCACCGCGTAGGTACAAAGGGGCTTTAGTTTAGTTTTAATACAAAAATATATTACGCACGCACATTTTCAACATTTTCAGATTGCATTTGTATCCAAATGGAAAACACAACATCCACCTGAGATATGCCGACGGTTTCAATAAGAGGGTGCAAGATTTTTTACTGATGCCCTGAGAAATATAATAGGTAATTCGATAATTAGAAATGTTAAGCCATTATTAAGCACTATAAATATGCGCAAAATGCATGTATTTGACAAAAAAAAATTAAATATGTTTCCACTTCATTTGTTGTTTCTTTCAAAGAATTAGATTAGAATAGAAGATAATGAACCAAACCAAACGAGCTAATATACAGAATACTTATATCACAGATTACTTATGCTATATTTCCGAATCGTAACAAATAATGGATAAATGCCCAAACCGTAAAAGCCATCGGAACAGCTGATAAAATGATAACAAATGTCACTGTCACACATGACATATCACTGATAGCGTTATCACTGGGTTGGATTTGGTTTGGGTTCTATTCTGTACTTGCGAATAGTTTTAAGAAAGCAGCACTGCATTTTACACTTGATAGAACCGTAACACATGGGGAAGTAGCCAAAAAATGTTGATCTTCAGAAATTTTACTGGACAATTACAAAAAGTACGAAGAATATTCTTCAAAGCGTATTATTCAACGACGGCTGAACCTGAGCTAAAGGTATGTATTAAATTAGTAGGTATTGAAGATTATTGTAGGCTTGTAGTAGGTTTGTTGCACTTACATATGCCAAAGAGAATATAAATACATACTACAACCTATGCTTTATTATTTGTAGCTTATAGACAGGTGTCCCAGGAATTTAGTGTTAAGTGGATGCCCAGTAGTGTGGTAGTACCTAGAACACTCGAAAGAGTATCTATTCTAGGTGTAATAACTGTCCTAGAATACAGACTAATTGAATGCCCACAGCTCCTAAGCTATAATAAGTTGCGGAACATGCATATTGTATGTAGAGGATTAGGGGTGATTCAGGTGTCCCAGGGGCTGCTTTACCTCTTGGTTGGACCTATTATACTAATTTCTAAGACATCCTGTATAATTATCACAATCATTACACTATTTCAGGAACAGAACATAAGAGTTGATAAATGGAATGTGAACTATCTCAAAGTGGGCAAAGGTTCTCACAATGTGCTCTGCTTGCCCGGCGCCTTGGGCACTATATGGACCGACTTCAAGCCTCAAATTGAAGGGTTTGACAGGGAGAAATTCACATTAGTAGTTTGGGACCCCCCAGGCTATGGAAAAAGTAGACCACCAGATAAAGAATTTACTGCAGATTTTTATGAGAAAGATGCTGATTATGCTTATGAATTTATGAAGGTATATACAGTCAGGGTCATTTTTTGTGCATGGTCATGGTTTTTAGTTGATCAATACACAGTTGCTTTGCCAATTTCTAGATTTATTAATTGTATACCTAGTTCTTGCAAACAATAGACAGGTGAGACACAAAGTTAACAAAAGTGTTGAAAGTTTTTTTGAATGTAGAAAACTGTGGTACAAAAAGAAACAATAATAAACATCCACCACATACTACCTACATGGTGGATGTATTGTTCAGCGTTGTTTTTTGCATAAATAATAGTACCCACCCAAGTAGTATGGTTTTAGGCATTGAAAATACCTCGATACTCAGTCCTAGGGTGGAGTGATGGAGGTACTACTGCCCTGATCCATGCAGCCAAGTACCCTGAAGCAATGATCAAACTGGTTGGCTTTGCTACTAACTCATTTATACTACCGAATGAGCTGGAATGGTACAAAAGTAAGTTCTTTAGAAGGTGGTATTACAAAAGGCTGAATCGGCGGCAAGCCACACTTCATCATCATCATCATCATCAACAGCCTGAAGAGTTTATTTTGTTAGGCCGTGATGCGATTCGCACCTAATAAAACAATTTTAATACAATTATTGTTTTTTTTTAATTATAATTTAAAGTTAATAGGGACAAATTAAGTAAGTTTTAATACCCTATAAAAGTTAAGACTTTTCCGGTACGTTTGTTAAAGTTAAACTCGTGTCAAATTGAAAATGCTTATCGCTCATTGGTTGTAGAGAGATAGTGATCAACAGGCAACCAATGAGCGTTCAGTATTTTGAATTTAACATGAGTTTCACTTTGACAAACGTACCGGAAACCGGGGGTAAGGGTGGGTATTTGGATTCGTAGTTAAGGTAACCAATGTTTAAAAGCTATTGTGACTACTTCATCATTAACAGCCTGAAGACCTCCACTGCTGAACATAGGCCTCCCCCAGAGCGCGCCACCTTGAGTGGCTGCTCGTCTCCTGCATCCATCGGCTCCCCGCGGCTTTTACCAGATCGTCGGTCCATCAAATGGGGGGCCGGCCTACGCTGCGACTACGGTGTGACTACTTATTGGTTAGAAATTGTTAGCACTTTTAACCATTGGTTACCTTAACTACGGATAAAAAAACCCACTCTAAGTTCACGTAAGTATATAATTACATCCAAGCAATAAAACAGTTCAAACACATGAGACTTGAAACTGGCATGTTCAACGATCGCGGCCGTGAGGTAGGTATATGTACCTATAGGCGTATGTATGTATACTTCTATTTGTGTTCTTGTATTTTGTGCCTGTGTCTTGAATCTAGAAACTTGATTATTCAACGCGTCCACGAACGAAATGCATTGCATTGTTTTTCACCGTTGCAATGCGATTACCGCGTTTTATTAATAGATTGTGATGATTCTACTTTTGTGCTCAAATAATTAAAAGATGCACACACTGAAATAGCATTTAGGTACATAGAGTTATATCAGCTTATCAGAAGTGCGCTCGCTTGTTTTTTGATAAAATTATTGTTATTGAAGTAAGGATACTTTTTACTGTGTTGTTATATCGTAAAATGGTACTATTTAGAAAGTTTACGTCTCAAATTCTTCGTGTTCAGCGAATTTATTATTGTGTATATTCTACTTCAACGCAAATAGTAAAGGTTAGTAAACATTTTGTGTACTTAAATTATTGTAATGTTAATAATCGGTAATGCCGTCTTGTAAAATGTAAATGCTATAGTTTTTATTCCTTCAGACTAGCAATCACATTTAAGCTTGGGCTGCAGAAAAGTCACTTCTCTACCACCGATCCCCCAATGCCGGTGGTTTGTATAATTGTCATCACCAAAGAACCCTCATATCTAGGTGCCCCATATTGTTTTGCCTGTATAAAGCAATGGCAAACTTAAATAAAAAATAATTTATTTGTTATGCTGCAGGAAGAAAAAATAAAAGTCGTCGGCAAATGGGAGATAAACTACGTGAAAGTTGGCAAGGGACCTCACAACGTGCTATGCTTGCCGGGCGCCCTGGGCACTATATGGACAGACTTCAAGCCTCAAATCGAGGGGTTTGACAGAGACAAGTTTACAGTGGTCGTATGGGACCCCCCGGGCTATGGGAAAAGCAGACCCCCCAACAAGGAGTTCGCGACTGACTTCTTTGAAGAAGACGCTAAAAGTGCTTTCGAGTTTATGAAAGTAAGATATTTTATGCTACAATAAATGGCTACAACGATATTTTATAAGACGTTGGTAATAATGTTAAAAAGTATTCCTTGATTAGTGATGACATTGATAAATGATTGCCGTGGGCGTGCGGTACCGGTTTGAAAATAGTGTCACCACATCTCTTCCCGCGGGTTCCGTAAAAGCCGGCTAAGGGAATAATCGGGGAAACTGAGGGGGGGGGATTCGGGGAATGGGCAGCAGCATTCTCCTCGGCATTTTACAATCTGCTATCTCGTACTCGCCTGCCAACCGTGGCGATTAGGGCAGACCCCCCTCCATGATTAGCATCCAAAGTGGCGTTTTATGAGGGAGCATACGTTCGGCAGCGCTTCCAACTGATAATGACATTGATATAAACTCATCCAACATATGGACAATCGATCAACTTGTTTTAGGCCCTGAAAATACCAAAATACTCAGTCCTAGGATGGAGCGACGGAGGAATTACTGGGCTCATCCATGCAGCCAAGTACCCGGAAGCTATGAACAAACTTGTCGTGTTTGGGTCCAATTCTTTCATATTGCCGCAGGAGATCGAATGGATTAAGAGTAAGTTAAACAATTAGATAATAACGCTCAATAATCACGTAGGTATTTATGCCTTAGCTATTGTAGCAAACCCAGGGCCCAGGGGGCTCAAACAAAAGTATCTGACGAATTCTCAACAAAGAAGACAAATGCGTTATGTACCTACTCATTGGTTAGACTTATCCTAACTTTCCTAATTCCAGTAGGTACCTTACCTACGTTCCTACATTACCTAATAACAGTACGCCTACAACTTTCATCACTTCTCCTTACTACGAAAAATAATTTATCATTATTTATTCATTTTATGTTGTCCAATTTTTTTTTTGTATAAGTGACGATTATAATTCGCGTGCCACTCATTATGAGATATGCATTCTAGTAGGCACCTACTACCATTTTTCTGATCTACGCCGTTTTCTTGGTGTATTGTCATTCCTCTCCTCCTTTTTCCATGCTACTACCTACTCATAATATTTTTTCAGATATAAGAGATGTCACATCATGGTCAGAAAAAATGAAAAAACCCATGACAGAAGTGTACCGCGACTTTTTCCCAAAGTACTGGAGCAACTGGGTTGATGGATACGTAGCCATATTCAATGCGAATAAAGGAAACATTTGTACACATCTGCTGAAAGATATAAAGTGCCCTACATTTATATTGTATGGTGAAAAGGACCCGCTCGTGGCTCCCGTTCACGCATCGGATCTTTTAACGAATATATCTAATTCTAGGTTTGTATACTCACTTTATACATTAAATCATCATAATTATGGCTATGTTGTACCTACCCACTTACCCAATGAGGTGTAATACACTTCAATGTACGTAATAAGAAGCGTCAGGGTACATAAATTAGTATGCTAATAAGGTAACATGCTATAATATCAGCCCACGGTCTGCAATAGCAGCGAGGCAGCGAGCACATTGACAAAGATATAAAGTTCTAAACAATCCAGCCATTGCACTTCTTGTGGCTCTTGTCAACCTTACATTTACAGACAAAAAAATCCCAACGGGGCCACGCCCGCGCCACCTATGAGTTCTATGATATGCTCGAGTCCCAATTTTCGTACCTATCTATCCATTATACTATCCAAAACTAAAACGAGACGACCGCAGAAAAAGCCAATATCCGAGAATCAGGAGGTGACAGTATCGAAAAACAGCCTAGTACGGTTTCTACGATCGGTCGCCGATAATACGGGTTGTTTTCAAGACATCAGACATTTTTAAGAAAAAAAATTGAATAACGAACGGGATTTGAACCCGTATCCATCCGTACCTAGAGCCGGGACAGCTCAAGACAAGTGAATTTATCCATGTCCTTCACACAACCAACTTGCAATTGGTATTGTCACTTATTGAGAATCATAAATTATTAAGCCCTATTCAAACCGGCGCGGTATTCGTACCACGGCGGGTAGCGGTATTCCGCCCGGGTATTTTGTATGAAGTTTCGCTCAAGTTTCGCGCTAGCCGCGGAACTTCAGTACAAAATACCGCGCGGTATTTACCGCTACCCACCGCGTAGGTACAAAGGGGCTTTAGTTTAGTTTTAATACAAAAATATATTACGCACGCACATTTTCAACATTTTCAGATTGCATTTGTATCCAAATGGAAAACACAACATCCACCTGAGATATGCCGACGATTTCAATAAGAGGGTGCAAGATTTTTTACTGATGCCCTGAGAAATATAATAGGTAATTCGATAATTAGAAATGTTAAGCCATTATTAAGCACTATAAATATGCGCAAAATGCATGTATTTGACAAAAAAAAATTAAATATGTTTCCACTTCATTTGTTGTTTCTTTCAAAGAATTAGATTAGAATAGAAGATAATGAACCAAACCAAACGAGCTAATATACAGAATACTTATATCACAGATTACTTATGCTATATTTCCGAATCGTAACAAATAATGGATAAATGCCCAAACCGTAAAAGCCATCGGAACAGCTGATAAAATGATAACAAATGTCACTGTCACACATGACATATCACTGATAGCGTTATCACTGGGTTGGATTTGGTTTGGGTTCTATTCTGTACTTGCGAATAGTTTTAAGAAAGCAGCACTGCATTTTACACTTGATAGAACCGTAACACATGGGGAAGTAGCCAAAAAATGTTGATCTTCAGAAATTTTACTGGACAATTACAAAAAGTACGAAGAATATTCTTCAAAGCGTATTATTCAACGACGGCTGAACCTGAGCTAAAGGTATGTATTAAATTAGTAGGTATTGAAGATTATTGTAGGCTTGTAGTAGGTTTGTTGCACTTACATATGCCAAAGAGAATATAAATACATACTACAACCTATGCTTTATTATTTGTAGCTTATAGACAGGTGTCCCAGGAATTTAGTGTTAAGTGGATGCCCAGTAGTGTGGTAGTACCTAGAACACTCGAAAGAGTATCTATTCTAGGTGTAATAACTGTCCTAGAATACAGACTAATTGAATGCCCACAGCTCCTAAGCTATAATAAGTTGCGGAACATGCATATTGTATGTAGAGGATTAGGGGTGATTCAGGTGTCCCAGGGGCTGCTTTACCTCTTGGTTGGACCTATTATACTAATTTCTAAGACATCCTGTATAATTATCACAATCATTACACTATTTCAGGAACAGAACATAAGAGTTGATAAATGGAATGTGAACTATCTCAAAGTGGGCAAAGGTTCTCACAATGTGCTCTGCTTGCCCGGCGCCTTGGGCACTATATGGACCGACTTCAAGCCTCAAATTGAAGGGTTTGACAGGGAGAAATTCACATTAGTAGTTTGGGACCCCCCAGGCTATGGAAAAAGTAGACCACCAGATAAAGAATTTACTGCAGATTTTTATGAGAAAGATGCTGATTATGCTTATGAATTTATGAAGGTATATACAGTCAGGGTCATTTTTTGTGCATGGTCATGGTTTTTAGTTGATCAATACACAGTTGCTTTGCCAATTTCTAGATTTATTAATTGTATACCTAGTTCTTGCAAACAATAGACAGGTGAGACACAAAGTTAACAAAAGTGTTGAAAGTTTTTTTGAATGTAGAAAACTGTGGTACAAAAAGAAACAATAATAAACATCCACCACATACTACCTACATGGTGGATGTATTGTTCAGCGTTGTTTTTTGCATAAATAATAGTACCCACCCAAGTAGTATGGTTTTAGGCATTGAAAATACCTCGATACTCAGTCCTAGGGTGGAGTGATGGAGGTACTACTGCCCTGATCCATGCAGCCAAGTACCCTGAAGCAATGATCAAACTGGTTGGCTTTGCTACTAACTCATTTATACTACCGAATGAGCTGGAATGGTACAAAAGTAAGTTCTTTAGAAGGTGGTATTACAAAAGGCTGAATCGGCGGCAAGCCACACTTCATCATCATCATCATCATCAACAGCCTGAAGACGTCTACTGCTGAAAATAGACCTCCCCAGAGAGCGCCACTCTGAGTGGCTGCTTGCCTCCTGCATCCATCGACTCCCTGCAGTTTTAACCAGATCGTCGGTCCACCTAGCGGGGGCCGGCCTACGCTGCGTCTTCCGGTTCGTGGTCACCACTCGGGAACCTTTCTTCCCCACTTGGCCAGTGTATTATAGTGGATAATGGCGTATTCAATCTCTCACTATGCGAAAAAGTCCATGTCACAGTAGTGGGAGTAAACCAAAGATTATAAAGCCCATGAACGTATGAATGTTTCTACCACCTTATTCACGCTTGGACGATCGTACCGGTCATCTTATCGGCTGCGTTAAAATCGCCTGAACCATCTACCCATTCTGCCTCTAGTCGTCTTATGACAACCGGGACCGACGGCTTAACGTGCTCTCCGAGGCACGGAGCGATGGCATCTAAAACTGCACATAACTTACTAGATAAGTCATTAGTGCAGGGCCGAGGATCGAACCTGGTGCCGTAAGATTGCGAAGCGCACATGCTACCGCTCGGCCACCATCGCTCGTCCACGTGGGTAAACACCTACCTTCCGTAAACGGAGACTACTGACGATTCTCCGTATAGGATGGCTAGAATTGTCCCGACCGACGACGTTCAGTGGGGTCCACTCCAGTGGACGTAGTCTTCCGGATCCTCATCATATTAAGCTTCAGCCAAACTTGCGCGTCTGCGACACTTCGTCCACAACGCGAAATTCCGCGGTACCCAAAGATTATAAAGCCCGTTGATAGCTCGTGAACATAATTTCTCGTACAAACACGACTCACCTGCGCGGGAAGGGGGCGAAGTAACAAAACGATACAAAGTCATGCGAAATTACAAAGAAAGCGCAGGATGGAACAAAAGACATTAACGGGCTCCCGTGATTTATGATAAATTCATAGTATTTATTAGAAATTAGTGGTCGAAATACTAATTTTCGTATAAGGGGAAGTTGTATCATTGGTCAACTGGATTTATAGTCAATGGCGGTACCCATAGCTGCCCGCAGCGATCGCGAATACGGGCAGCGATGGGAACCGCGCGGCAGACGCTCCCGCTCCGCTGACGCAACTTGACGCGCAGGTTGGGCTGAAGCTTTACGCTGTATAAAACGTAGAAACCTGAAATGTCTTATTTGAAAAATTACAGAGCTAAGAGATGTAAGTACATGGTCAGAAAAAATGAAGAAACCCATGGTAGAAGCCTATGGCGACTACTTCCCGAAGTACTGGTCCATCTGGATGGATGGAATGGAGACAGTGTTCAATGCGAACAAAGGGAACATATGTGCGCACTTGCTGAAGGATATCACGTGTCCCACTTTTATACTGTACGGGGAAAAGGACCCTATCGTGGATCCTGTACATGCATCTCATTTCCTGACGAATATTTCGGATTCAAGGTAAAGATTAATATTTTAAAGCCTTGTACAGACAGATTGCGTGTTCGGGTCCACACTACACTGACACAAGGCAAAGTACAATCATGTCAACTGAAACTATACCACTCTAAAGTTGGTATGAATTAATTATTGCGCACTTGCGCGCGCTTTGCGTTGCGCAGTACTATTTTTATAATACTGGGAAAAACCATATATATATTACACTATTATGACTACACATAAACCCCTTTACCAATAAACACTGCATAACAATGGAAAAGCTACTCAGTGTTCTCTCTTGTTTTATCTTTCCCCATTTCAAACACAGAAACAGAGAAAGACAAAACAAGTAACTATTCTCCCGCCACACAATGTTTATTAGTAAGAGGGACATTGTACAGACGTTACATACTTGCATCTTTCTGTTAATTGTACATGGTCCATCACTCGCGCCACCGAAGTGCTATTCGGAAAGATCCTATCGACAGCATAGTGAAAGGAAAACAAAACAATATTTCAATATAAATCATTACAGCGAATAAGTAAAAAACTTTTGAAGGCATGAGTTTAGAATAAATATGTGATATAAATACTTACTGATATGGGGCAGAGTGGAGTATATAAGGCCATTTACTTTAACAATAGGATTATTACTCCATACTTAAGTAATGGTGTGCACTTTCTTTGGATCTTGTCTGAAAATAAAGCATCACACATGTTTTAATGTATTCAAAATGTGATTAAAAAAAAATTTCTTTTCAGAATACATATTTACCCAGACGGAAAGCACAATCTTCATTTGAAGTATGCTGACGACTTCAACAAGCGGGTTCAAGAATTTTTATTGAAGCCTTGAGCAATAGATGATTATAATATTTTTTTCTGTGATGGTTGACATTAAATCTGTTTTTAAACTAGCAACTTTTACAAAATCCTAAAACTACTTATTCTATTATATTTAAATTAGTATGGATTTTTTCCTAACTTTCACATTATCTTAAATTAATTAATAACAGAGAGGGGAAAACTAAAAGTGTAACAAAAAATTCCCATATTTTATTTTCATTTTTACTTCTTATAAGCATGTTCCATTTCAGAATAAAACAATTTACAATAACACATAATTTAAAATTGAAGTGACTCATTTAACTTACTGTACAAGTGAAACATGGCGCCGTAGGGCACGTAAACAAGCAGTTATACAATATACAAACAGTAAGGACAGTGTGTAAAAGTAACTTGAATCGACGCAAACATAAAAACTACATGAATCTCGCACATAACGCTCGCAGCGCGGCGAACACGCCGAGATTCAATCTTCGGTGCTAGCAAAACGCGTATCTGTACTACGACTTTCGTTATTAAAAACTTCGAAAGAAAGCACTTCTTTTGGACACAATAGATTGTTATTTGTAATAAATATAATAATAATAATAACATCCACGGAAGCCATGAAAAGTTGAACTTTTATTCTTTTAAGTTCCGCAAGATCGATTGGCCATAACTCAAAATTCTTTTTTCTACAAACCGCGCCTAGATTGATCTTCGACTTCGATAAATATAATTCGTGACATTTTCTAAACATATAAGTGCGAAAATGACTTGAATTCGACGTCGATATTAATCGAAGATCAGAATGAAACGACCGCACGCATCCCGCTTCGCTCGCATATAAGAATCTCGCTTTGGGAAAGTAGTTGTGATGCTTGCACCAACACACTGTTTGATCTTATAGACTGCCCATACTGTTCATCATACTGTGACAATTGTATGGCTAATCAGAAATCACATCACACATCGTTTTGTTCTGATACACTTTAAATATGTTATTTTGCGACTAAATTATTATAGAATCGGATATTGTTAGTGAAAACAAAATTACTAAAAGTTGCACGTTTTACACTACAGATTACTGAATAATTATGTGATAATTTTCGATACTACAACCTTCAGACAATACAAATAATATCAACAATGTGAGTTTGTTTCGCGTGAATAAATATTATTGCACTTTCAACACTATAATGGCGAATATCTAGTTTCATAGTTCAGAATCACGTGAATATTTGTACGCGAGTTAATATCACGGCGCAGTAAGGCACATCTTTATGAGCTTGTGTCGTTGGACACAGTGGAAGCACAGTACGACTGCTCACGCCACTTCTAATATAACTGTTAATGAATATGACTCTGCAAGATACAATTTACATAAACAAACACACATTTAAAGAGACCTATTTCGATAAATACGTAAGAAAGTAAACTGACAATATCAAACTTTCGCTAATCCAAGTAACCTTGTTCTTATCTCATAAATAATTTCTCTACAAAAATAGTATACAGTGAGGGAAACAACACTAGATGTCGCTAACAGCACCATAGTAGCTACACTACACTGCGATCCATCCATTACTATATTACACCGAAATAAGATTACTCTTACAAATACATAACGATACAATATTACATATTATCACCGGGATTATTAACAATACAGTTTTATTTTTTAATTTAATATGTTACGTCGTTACGTTTACAAAACTAATGTTTTAATATAGAGAGTCAAAGGCACACACTTTGTAAAAAAAAATCATACAAGTTAGTCTCAGTGTCTCTTGTGTCACCATTGTGTTACACATACACGGGTCCCTGGTTATCGTTGTCGTCCAGGTTTATTTTGTTTGTGTAACCGTCGTCGAAGAATCGTCTGAAGGTGAACTCGAAGAACCCATGGAAGGTCTTCCCGTTGTCAAGCAGCTCGCTGTCAGACTTGTTCGAGTCGGAGCTTGAGTTCCGGAGCTTGTCCGGGTCTATGGGGTCGAAATTTGAGGTGTCGGTGGGGTACTCAATCTTGGGTATGTGGGGTGCAACTTGTCTCCTCAAGCCTTTGCCAAAGTCGATCCCCTGGAGGAAGGGGTGGTTTTTAACCTCGTTGGCATCCTTCCCCAGCCTGGTGTCTTGGCCAGAACACAGGTTGAGTATGAGGTCTTTGCTTTCGGGAGATAGGTTTGCTTGGTCCGGAATGTGCAGCGTGCTCTGCCAGTTAATAACCTGAAATATTAGTTGTTTTAGTCAAATTAAAA
This sequence comes from Ennomos quercinarius, assembly GCA_910589525.2. Lineage (NCBI taxonomy): Eukaryota > Metazoa > Arthropoda > Insecta > Lepidoptera > Geometridae > Ennomos > Ennomos quercinarius. Next base: position 3,277,437 of record OU342496.1, read on the forward strand.
TTACCTTCACACGTAACACAAACATATAGAAAATATCTTACTTAGTAGGTCACATGATGACACTTTGTTTACATAACAAGGTAAAGGTCCTCTTGCTTACATAAATTGTTTAAGGAAAATAGCTACAAGGTCAAGGGTATTTCTAGTAAAAGAAATATAGGTTTAAAAGTATTATCTTTGAGACCCATAGGTTTGCAGAAAAAAAATCCATCAAACAAAATTAAGTTTGTTGCCTGTGTTTGGACTACAAAAAGAAAAATGTATATTTTCCTCACCTTGAGTTGCGTTTCCGCCGGAGTGGCGGCAAGAAAAGGCGGCGACCCAACCAGCATCTCATACAATATCACACCCACGGACCACCAATCACAGAGTTGCGTGTACCCTTCCCTCTGCAGTACTTCAGGGGCGATATAGTTGGGTGTCCCCACGAGTGAGTGAGCGAGACAGCGCTGGTGCTCCCGCTTCCGCCGCCTCTCGAGGGGTTTGAGCTGATGGCAGCGACATTCGTTCATCGCACCCCACTCGCCGTCTACTGGGTCCATTGAGTCTTGTCGCCCGTGGTCTGGAAATATAAAGGTCATAGGGTTTTTTTTTTGGTAAGTCTAAAATACTATAATAGCCAATGCCTAAAACGACGCTCAGTTGTAATTTGACGATTAAAATTCTTTAGCACCGATGCATGAACAACCTTAAAAAAATTGAGAGTCAATGTAGTTAAACTGAGCCATAAGAAAACAAAATAGAAGTCAAAAAATTTACAAAAAAGATCTTACCATTTCTTTGATAGTATTTCGAGTTATGCGTCCACCGGAATCCGGTACAGAGTCCAAAATCTGTCAGCTTAATGTGTCCATCTCGGTCGATCAGGATGTTATCTGGCTTGATATCGCGATGGATGAACCCCATCTTATGGACGCTCTCCACCGCGCACGTCAGCTCCGCGATATAAAACCGAGCCAACGTCTCCTCGAATATACCCATTTTGATCAAAAGCGACATCAAGTCCCCACCAGGAATATAATCCATCACAAAGTACAAGTTATCCTTATCTTGGAAACTGTAGTACAACTTGACAACCCACTCGTTATCCGCCTCGGCGAGAATGTCTCGCTCCGCCTTCACGTGAGCGACCTGGTTTCGCTTGAGAACGTCCGCCTTCCGTAGTGTCTTCATGGCATATAGATGACTAGTATCAATCTTCCTCACTAACGTCACTTCGCCGAACGCGCCCACGCCGATCGGTTTGATCTTCGTGAACATCGACTTGTCCATTTTCGCTCGCTTCAGCCGAATGTAGTTGGACTCCTTCTGGGAGAGCATCTTTCTCATCTGACACTGCGCCTCGGCACTCAACCCGATCTTCGTCATTTCCTTCTCAAGCTGCATGCGCCGGAACGTCCTCTGCTTGTACGACTTGAGAATGTTCTCGACGTGCTGCTCCATGAAGAACTTGAACGCCTGCGGGGAGTAGTTCCGCACCTTGCAGTCTCTCCGCTCGTCCTCCTTCTCTTTGCTAATGTTCCTTCGCTCGGGGATGGGTGACTGGTGGCGGATCTTTTCGAGCTGCTTCGGGCGGCGCTCCGCCGAGCCGTTGGAGCTGCGGTCCGAGGCGGACGCGGCCACGTCCTTCAGCAGGTTGTTGGTGCAGTTCTGGTTGGGACACTTGAGCTCCATCGCGGGCTGCGAGCTCTCGCCCTTGAGGTCGCAGTTGTTGGAGTACTTCTTGTGGAGCGGCGAGTGGTGCGAGTTGGTGGTGGTAGTGTCGGCCTGGTTGGCGTACGGCGGCGGCGGCACCGGATGCATGCCGCGCTGCACGGCCAGCGCCTGCATGGTGATGGCATAGCTCGGGGGCTCCGTGGTGGGGACCACCGGCGGCGTGGCGCCCGGCGACGCGGGCTTGGGCGGCAGCGGGTACCCGGGCGGGGGCGCCGCCGCCTTCTGCTGGATGGAGGTCGCGTACGAGGGCGGCGGCGGCTGCCCGCCCCCGCCCCCGCCCGCCGGCGCCACCGGCGCTATCGCAGTCTGCAGCACCGGCTTCTGCACCTGCGTGCTCTTCACCGATTGCATGATGATGGGCGGCTGCACCGCCTGCCGCGCCGTCCACGCCTGGATCGGCGTCGGGCGCGACATTCCCGCCACCGAGCCCGCCGACTGCGTCACGGTGATCGGGCTCGGCGAGCCGGCGGACGTCCCGCCCGAGTAGATCCCGGACGAGGGGCTCTTGCGGTAGTCCTGCGACTGCGTGGGGCTCTGCCGGTTCTGCATGGAGACCGAGTAGGAGGGCGGCGGCGGCACGGCGGCGAGCGGGTACGGGGGCGGCAGCTCGGCGCCGCCCGCCTGGTAGATGCTGAGCGCCTGGATCTGCTGCGAGAGCTGCTGCTGCGCCTGCGGGCCGTTCTGCACGACCATGGGCGCGCGCGCGGGCGGCGTGGGCGCAGCGTGCACGGGGCTGGTGCCGCGCGCGGGCGGCAGCGGGGGCGCCGGCGACATGCGCTTCATGAGCTGCTGCACCGAGGGCGGCACGGGCGGCGTGGACGGGCAGCGCGGGGGCGGGGGCGGCGGCGGCTCCGAGAACCCGGACGGCGAGTACTGCCGCGTGAGCTTCTCGTGCGCGTCCGCCTGCCGCGGGCTGTCCGACCGCGAGCTGCCGGCGCCCGAGTCCAGAGCGGGGCTGCCGCGGTGGAGGCTCATCTCGCGCTCCAGGCTCGGCTTCCGGATCAGCTTGGTGCCGAGCTTCATCACCCCGTTGTGAGCCTCGTGCTGCTTCGCCAGGCAGTCGAGCGCCACGTCCACCCGCCCCCCGGCATACTTCAGTGCTCTCAGAGCCGGGTCCTGGAATGTACAATGTCATACTTACTAGTGTGCAACTGGCACAGGGTGGTCATGGTCATTGAAAGCAGATACTAAATTAAATTGTTTATACTCTAAAGGCCCATAAATATTACAGAACTATGCTTGGTGGTTGATAACAAAGATCAACTAAAATCAAGCTACTCAGTAAGATCAAGATTGTAGTTTAAACTACAGAGACACAAGCTATACCTACTTAATTTTAGTAATGTTACCCTTATCACTATATAACCTGTAGTGCCCAGCAGGGTCCATGTTGTTACCTAATTATCTCTAATCTAATGTAAGATCAATATGCACATGGAAACAGAATAAATGAGTATGAATGAATGAGAAAAGTTTAATCTATAAGTAGTGGTTGATTATTTTATTTCATTTAGACTTTACTTGACTTCTTGATTATGGTGACGGAATGATGTCGCAATTTTGCCAGCCAACATTTTAGACAACCAACAGCTTTTTTACTAATTAATATGAGAACAGGATACTAAATACTCCTAAGCCTAAATACAGGTTAGAATAATTATAAATAGGTGATTACAAAAAACACAAGGACACAAGAAATTGACAACCTCTGTAGTGTGGTGGTTGAGCAGGTCAACTCATAACCCGGAGGCGACAGGGTCGACTCCCGCGACAATACAAAAAAAGGAAGAAAAAAAAACAAGTATTTGTGAACATGAAAAAACCTGCAAATATTTGTTCTGTGCCTGGGTGTTGTGGGATCATGGTCCTTGTTCCTGGGTCCCTAGCTACAGGAAATCCTAGTTAGGGTCCAGAATCTATGTATGTGATCGTTTGGTGTTATAAAAATGGCAGGTAGCACAACATATTGTGTGTGACATTATAAGGGATGAAAAAAGGAGAAAGCAAAAATATTTATTATCAAAGCCAATAGCAGAATAATTTTGTAGGAACTACACTAGTTAATTGGCCATGGATAGTTGTAATCTACTCATCAGTCTAAACTGACCCAGAGCTAAGGTTATCTTTGAATCATTAAATTAACTACTGATTGATGTTTTTATAGACTTTTTAGCGCTGATTACTAACAGTTACTTGGTGAGTATACTTGGAACAAATAAAACCAACCGACCTATGCAACAGATTTTAAAATTATAATCTTAAGTCATTATAAACTCCCAACCAAAGTGGTGCTTCAAATTGGGACAAGTTAATGGTGTTTGTATGCTATAGCCTAAAGAACTAGGACATGCACCGCTATAGCATATTATTATTGTCATCATCATTTTCATAAACAAATTAATGGAATTAAAACAAAATGAAAATGTTACTAATTACCGTGTGTTTATACATAATCAATCTTCTGTACAAATATATGGACAGAAGATCAATCCAACAAAAGCATTTTGTTGTAGATTACAAAATCAGTTAACAGCCCTAAGAAACAGCCCTATAAATCTGCAACATGAATTTTATACACTTACATTTATATACATACATTTTTGTTTGTTTTTTTCCTAAACATGTTCCTCCCTTTAATGGGGGATATAATGATCACCAATATTTTGGCATTAATTTTCATCCAAAAATAGTAATTGTGATCTCTTAATTATAACGTTTTACCTTGCATTCAGTATAATTACATATTACATGCTAAATCTTGCAAAGTTAAAAGAAAAGCTTCCAAATCAATATTCCTTGGGAAAAAAAAGTAAATGATAATTACCTCATCATATCCCAAAGCTATAAGCTGATTCAGTGACTGAGGCAGCACATTTAGGTCTTTATCCAGCCCATTCACAGAAGAGGAACTAAAGCCAGAGCTCACCCCTGAGCTGACAGTGCTGGCCGCTGATGAGCCTGGGGGCTCTGAGCTTCCGATGTTAGCAAACGGGAGTAAGGAGTTGCGGATTTCAGCAAGCGCCTTTTGGTGGTAGCCTGAGCGCGTGGCCGTCTTGCCGGGCGCCGGCGGGTTCATGGCGCCCGCGCCCGCGCCCGAACGCCTCACACTTCACCCCACCCCTCCCATCACATAACCGCAACCCATCTGCTGCGCATATTCAAGCTCGCTATTCACTTTTTTTATTCATTCAATATTTATATCACACTTTTCGCTTCCAAATATATCCTCAGTTTATTATTTCTTTTTCTTTTATTGCTGTCTAGTCTGTGTTAACATGTTCTTCGGAGTAGCTTTTTGCACAATGTTTTCTTGCAAAAACACTGAAATTGCAACAAACATATTAGGATTATAACTTTTTTTAATACATAAAGCTTGGTACTGGTTCGATAAGTGTTCTTTTAGGAATAAGATAAAATTGAAAAGCTGTATTAGATGAATTCTAACTAGCTGTGTACTAAATTGTATGGCAACCCAATTATAACATTATGATAATTGGATATGTCTACACAAATTTAGTCTCAATGGGATAGTTAATTTCTAATACATCAAAAATTTACAGTAAAGAGTAGAACCTCAGTAACAAGCAAAAGGAATGTTGAACGCGAATCAATCATGACGTGCTGTGGAATGCCAAAATTAGAGTCAACTTTGTTTCGTCTCAGATTCTCATTCATGATAGATACACGTAAAATACAAAAGCGTAGTATTCACCAGAAGATTGTTCACTTGCAGAAATTCCAATTTATAGCCACAAACGTCATAATCTCGTAAAATCAAAATTCTTTCACTGAGCTCTCACATTACCGATGACATCTTTCTCGCATACTACAATATATGATCACACATTAAATTATATATAAAACAAAACCATATCACGGATATATAATTTTCTTTCGATTTTATACTAGGATTAGCGAGTTTAATTATGAAAACAAAGAACTTTGAAGCACGGACACGCAAGTTGGCAAACCATACAAAGCGACCATTTTGAAGAATTACCACGAGTGTGACCATTTATAAATTACAGATTCTGCCCTAAATAGACTAGAATTCTGCCGAAATCGGCCCAAACAAAGAAATATTTACGAATGCTCCACCAAGCATTTTCAATCTTTAAATGTATATGCCCGTATATACTAACATTTTTTTGGACTAAATGGTAGAAAAAAATTCAACGCCATTTTTCAGATTTCCTGTCGTTGTTTATGTTTCAATGATTTTCATAATAGAAAATAGATTATTTAGTTATAATAATAATAGTTTTGTTATATTATTCAACACATTGACTTTTTATGGTAATAAAATGCTGTCTTTCTTTTTGTTAAGCTTTTGAGAGTAGTCCGTACAATACAAACTGTCACAGCACAGCTGGGAACACAGATCAGCAATATGTAGCTAGCTGCTGGGAATATTTTCTTTGTAGCACAGATTACTATAATATTTAGACATTGGGAGCAGACTATACTTCTAGTATAATTCCAGCCAAATATCGAGTCAGTGAATTTAGATTTTGCAACAAAAATTTCTGATTTCTACTATCACAGTTGGTGTGAGAGCCTACTGCACAAATACCTACGTCATCGGGTACCCCATTAGGCTATCTTTAGATCGTTAACCGACATCTAAATATGTAAAAAAAATCAGGTCTGCCAGTTCTGATCCTGCCGGGAAACGGAAATAATTGAAATTTTTTGACGTATATATTCTTGTCAAAATTTACCCGAATGAAAGTTCTGGCAACAGTTAACCATTGATTAATTATATTTAAAAAAATTGGTCTGCCGTTGCGCACCCTGCTGGAAGTACCTGGCAGATCCCTAAGAATGTGCCCTTCACACTCTTTATATTTAAGCCGTTTGGTGTTGAGACCCTGGGTCCGTAGGGACCGGGAGCTCATCGCGTTTTCCAGTCTATCAGAGCGCCTGGTCGATGCGACGCGTGACCAAAATGCTGGCACTTATTTGGCCCAACGCATCAGCATTGCAATTCAACGTGGCAATGCTGCCAGCATGTTGGGTACGCTACCTACCGGTAGTGGGCTGGAGCAGTTGGACTGTCTATAGGCCATCGCGGCTATTATACAGTCCATAAGTGTTCTTTGTAGTAGGTAGTGTAGCAAGTTTAGTTTAGCTTAGTTTAGTTTTTATTATTGTAATAGTTAGCTTGAGTAATAAAGGCACATTGCCCGTTAAAAAAAATTATATCTATACATATAATAAAACTGTAAAAAATAAAACATGTACCATCCGTATTGTACAGCCCGATATTTGGAAGCCATGCATGCACACCAATTATGGGCCATACATTCCTTCTGGCACTGACCTCTATAATACAAGTACGCTGGACTTCATACTCTCGGATGTTTTGAGAAGCCATTTGATTTTCGCCATTTTGGCGCTGATAGCAGTGTGAGGGTCCATGGAACTAATATTAGGGATGAGATATAACTTTCGATGAAAATACGATATCGATATCACTACAGATTCAGGCAGTTATTTAATTCCATGTGCATATACGGATACTGAGACAAAAAAAACATACTATACATACCCAGTAAAATAAATAAGCGTTTTTTAATATATTTGCGTTTAAGAAATCTACTTAATTATTGTTAACTAGCTGCACTCCACGTTAATCCAGCATAATATGTGTCTATGTGCCTATGTGTCTAGGGTTTTAGGTATTCTCAATTTCCGAATTCCATCATAATCAGTCCAGCCGTTTAAGCGTGAAGAAGTACGTGATGTGCACACAACTTCTTTAAAATATTAGATTGATAGTCCGATTTCATAAAGCCAGTTTTCCTTGTTCCTGTTGATTCAGTACTAGTAGGGGTGGTAGGGTACTGGGTAATAAAATAAAAAACGCAGATAATAACATAACATTTATATTTTACACTAGCTTCTGCCCGCGGCTTTGCCCGTGTGGCCAATAGGAAATGAATGGCATATTTTTCTGCAGAAACAAACATTATAAATGCTCTCACTCTCTCTCGATATATTATACAAACTGACAATATCCCAAATAATGCAATAATATGAAAGTTTCCGTGAAAAACCTCTGGGATGAGAGTAGTATGGTTTTTACAGAACTCAAAGCGTGTGTGAATAGATCTAATTATGGAGGTCCCACAGGTCACTTTTGCTACACAGTCACCGCTTGCAACCCAGCGAACAAAGCAACCTCGAAAAAAAATCGGTAATTTCTACCACAGGTCACCTTCGCTACACAGTTGCGGGCCGCTTGCGACCCAGCGAACACAGGGACCTCGAAATAAAAACGCCAACTTCTACCACATGTCACCTTCACTACACAGTCGCGGGCCGCTTGCGGCCCAGTGAACACAGCAATCCTTTTTCATATTTTCCACCCATAATAGCTGCTTAGTAAGAGTGTCAGTGGGAAACCTAAAAGCACAAAGTAAAACTTAATAAAATATACAAAACAACATTATTAGTACTAGCGAGTTAAATATTTAGTTTATATTAATGAAAAAAAATCTGGAGCCAGATATTCATCGCACTGGAAGCGTGCTGGGCCCATAACCTGTGCGCCTGTGTATGGAAAGGCGCCTAACGCAGTGCACAGGAAACTACCAGCTGGTATAATAATAAAAAGCGAGGCTTTGTAAAGATACTTTATATATCGACCATGACGGGCTTAGAAGCTAAAAGCAACCAGTAACCATAGCAATACATAACAACCGCATCAAAGACAAACGTTCTACAAGTAGATACTTCACAATTATTCTGTACATTATTGAGCATTGCCGAAATTCTGCTAGTTACTCACTATCGAAGAACATTATCGACACATTATCGATATGAAACATTCACAACCTATGTACCTATTTCAATAGTATGAATTCATTGAATAACTAAATCCTACTTACATTTAAATGTGATGAAACTAAATAAACTAAGTATAAAATAGTATTAAAAACCTTCAGACATACAATAAACATAATAATGTAGCATTTTTTTATCGTGAGGTTCACTTACTTGTCGAAGGTTATTCCGCTGCCTTTTCGGTAGCGATTTGTACAAAATACGCATAACTTCATCACATACATGTACCGTAATCAAACACCAAACACAAAAAGTAGCCTTTTATCATCTTATTTTACGATTTTTCATCAGAGACGCAGCAAACTTACCAACATCATATGAAAAATGGCAATTTTAGTACCCGAGACCCTCAAGAGGGGCGCTTTGAATCGGCACAAAAAAGAACTGTCATTTCCTAGAGAATATTTAGTCCAGCGTACTTGTATTATAGAGGTCAGTGCCTTCTGGTCATATATAATACGGACTGTGCAATACTTTGGTTGTGCATTCCTGCTTGAAGACCAGCTACAGATAATGGAAAACATTCAATTTTTTAACTCAAGAGTTGTAAGCATTAAATATTTTTCGTTTTGTTTGAAGCCAAATGTAAATATTTAGTTGTGATTTTTTTTAACTTTATTATTAATCCATAGTTATTAATCTTTCATTTAACATTCACTGTACACTGATTAATGGCACTCTGAATAAATACCCAAGGTCCATACAAAAAAGTCCAGTCCTTAGAGGGTCAAATCTGCCAAAATGGCAGAAGTCTGCTACAAATGGTCACACTGATTACAACATTAATTAAAAGGTTAGTAAAAAAGTATCGCTTGACGTTTGTGTGCGTTTGCGATTGTTATTGCACCAACATGTTTTTATTTTATTTTTTAGTTTGTGTTATTATTAAACAAAGAATAATTATGAATTCCACATGTTACAATAGTTAAAATCTGTAGTTAACATAGTTTGTTTTGTATTCATATCCTGTATCTGAACGAACTAGTATCTGGGAACGTGTCCGTGACGTATCCAAACAAAGAAAGAAACCACAGAAATAAACTTTAATTTAATCTGTGTTTTTTTTTCTTTGATGCTTGTCTCCTGCGTTAAAGTTTGACAGCTCTTATATAAGTCCGCACTTATCTCTCTACGTACGACATACCTATGTTTGCATGCAGCATACGTCATAGTGCGCACAGTTTAGGAGCTGTCAAACAGCGCAGACGGGTATTTAAGAAGAAGCCTGTGTAAAAGGCGATGGCTATTAAATGAAGAAGAAGAAAAGAATGACCACCCACACAAATGGTATTTTATTTTATTTGTGAGATTCGTTTACTATGTAATTTTGGGTTGTTCCTGATATCCCCCACATTTTCGGCCCCACGTAAAAAACAGTAGATATATAGTTACATTACTCCAATCCAATTTTTTTTTCAAATATGGAGTCAGTGGCCTCAAAAACCAGGCTTGGTCTCATCCTCCCCGGTGGCGCTGCCCCGGTACCGGGGACGATGAGACAAAAAGTGTCATCCTCCCCGGTAGCCTCAACAATGGCGCTCACCGGGGCCGATGAAACAGTAGAAGTGTCATCTGCCCCGTTATAGTAGGATCGATGAATTCATCTCGGTGACAGCGGGGCCGATGAGAATTAAAGTCTCATCATCCCCGGTACGGCCAGTGCTGGTGCTTTTAACGGGGAGGATTACACAAATCTAGTTTCATCAAGCCCAACATGGAAGGTAGGGTGCTATAATAAAGAATTTGCCTAATAATGTATAAATGAAACGAGTCTGTTTATAATGAATATAAATGTAATAGAGCAATAAAAATATACTAAGGTTAAAATTAAAATAACGATGATTTAGTAGATAGAAACAGACATCGTAGTTCACAGAACAAAACTATAACTAAATAGCTTCTAGTAAAATAAACGTGTTATTTACCTCTTAATTTTTGTAATTCAAACTCAAACTCAAATTCTTTATTGCAAATAGGCTATTTTTAGCACTTTTACAAGTCAAAACTAGATAACGTATTTATCAATAATAAAAATTAAATTATTATACATATTAAGCAAGCAATTACAAATAATTATTACCTTACCTTTTTTTGGACCTATCTACATTGACCCATTTTTATTTAACATTATTTACATTCAATAACACAGCTAGTTGATTTTTGTGATAGCTGCTGTTAGTAGTCAAAACTCATATATATATATATTTAGCTTACAATTCTTAAAAAATATCCTTTTTTTTCATCTTTTTCCATTTAAATATTACTCACCTATATAATAGTCATCATCATCATTAACAGCCTGAAGACGTCCACTGCTGAACATAAGCCTCCCCCAGAGCACGCCACCTTGAGCGGCTGCTCGCCTCCTGCATCCATCGGCTCCCCGCGGCTTTCACCAGGTCGTCGGTCCACCGAGTGGGGGGCCGGCCTACGCTGCGTCTTCCGGTTCGTGGTCGCCACTCGAGAACCTTTCTTCCCCATCGGTTGTCAGTTCTACGAGCGATGTGGCCTGCCCATTGCCACTGCAACTTACTAACTCTAAGAGCTATATCGGTCACTTTAGTTCTCCTGCGGATCTCCTCATTCCGGAGCTTATCTCGCAGGGAAACACCGAGCATAGCTCGCTCCATAGCTCGCTGCGCGACTTTGAGCTTACTAATGAGGCCAACAGTAAGAGACCATGTCTCAGTTCCATAAGTCATCACTGGCAACACACACTGATTGAAAACTTTCGTTTTCAGGCTCTGCGGTATTTTGGACGAAAAGATAGGACGAAGCTTCCCTAACGCTGCCCAGCCGAGTTGGATTCTTCGCGCCACCTCTTTGTCGAAGTTGGACCTACCTAATTGGACAATCTGTCCCAGGTAGACATACTTGTCGACAACTTCGAGAGTATCGTTCCCAACAATTACCGGTATAGGTGGAACATGAGCATTAGACATGATCTTTGTCTTGTCCATATTCATCTTAAGACCAACCTGCTGGGAGACTCTACTGAGGTCGTTGAGCATGGTGCTAAGGTCCTCGAGCGATTCCGCCATTATGACTATATCATCGGCAAAACGAAGGTTAGTGATGTACTCGCCATTTATGTTGATGCCAGATCTTTTCCACTCCTTGAGCTTGAAAACATCCTCTAATGCGTTTGTGAACAGTTTCGGAGAAATAACGTCTCCCTGTCTCACGCCACGTATATAATAGTAAAGTGCTAAAAACAAATGCAAATTGAACTTTTATGACTGTGTATTGTTAAGCACCTGGGTACTTATTCCCTTTTTTAAATGCCGCACTGAAAAACAAGTTTTTATAGAAACAACGAAAGAATAACAAGAGACACAAAGGAGCACCATACTTAGATTAATTTATTACATAACCGTATGGTATAATTGTTTAATCCGATAATAAATTTTGTACAGTGCGGGTATAAATATAAACACCCGAAGAGATTTTACATGTAGACCACAAATTATAAATTCCGTTTGAGCTTATTATTTTTAGCAGAGCATAGCAAATATCATAAAAAAATCTATTTTCTACTTACTTTCAAAGTTAATACGAGTTTTTACTACTAACAGCTACCACAAAAAACAAACTATCTGTGTTATTGAATGTAAACAATGTTGAATAAAGAAGAGTCAATGTAGATAGGTACATAATAATTATTTGTAATTATAAAAATAAGAGGTAAATAACACGTTTATTTTAATAAAAGCTATTTAGTTATCGTTTTGTTGTGTCTTACGATGTCTCTCTACTAAATCATCGTTATTTTAATTTTAAGCATGGTATATTTATATTGCTCTATTACATTTATATTCATTATAAACAGACTCGTTTCATTTATACATTATTAGGCAAATTCTTTATCATAGCACCCTACCTTCCATGCTGGGCTTAATGAAACTAGAATTGTGTAATCCTCCCCGTTAAAAGCACCAGCTGGGTTAGCATGGACGTTAGACAAAATTGTCTTTTCCCGTTTTACGTCACTTTCTTCATACTTGCTTGGAGTAAAACAGAGGAAAGACAGTTTTGTCTACCGGCCGTGCTAACCCTACAGCACTGGCCGTACCGGGGATGATCAGACTATAACTCCCTATCGGCCCCGCTGTCACCGAGATGAATTCATCGATCCGACTATAACGGGGCAGATGACACATTTTTTGTTTCATCGGCCCCGGTGAGTAGCATTTTTGAGGCTACCGGGGAGGATGACACATTTTGTCTCATCGTCCCCGGTACCGGGGCAGCGCCACCGGGGACGATGAGACCAAGCCAAAAACCACCCGATGCAAAAAATCAGGCATATCAGACCAACTTTCAAAACGGCCGCCATCTTGAATCTGCCATCTTGGATTTTCATGACCACCATCGGAAAGCCCCCATCGTCTTTTATCATCGACATTTGGTCGAATACCTCTAACCTACCTCTTACCGTTTCTGAATTATAAGCGTTTCAATTTTGTATGGAAACTTTTTTTATGGCAACCCTATTTTTTTTATTTCTCTGGAAGCGTCCCAAGGTTTTCTACAACTTTAGTTCAAACAGGATACCTATCCCACTTGTGGTTTCAGAGAGCCATTGAGCAGTTCCATCTCGGAGACGACTTCCTGATGATGTTAGATTTTTCTGGTGGTCACGTCACACATACTTAGTTTTTACCCACCACGCCTGACGGCCGATATCAATAATAATGTCAACCATACATCTCTATCTATCTATCTAGGTGTTTAAATAAACTTTATATAAGAGTATGAAGTGTGATTTTACTATAACATAATAGTAATGTAACTATATATCTATTGTTTTTTTACCATATTATAATTTTGAATATGACTTATATTAGTGGGGGACAACAGGAATTCCTGTTATCCCCCCATGGGGCCGAAAATGTGGGGGATATCAGGAACAACCCGTAATTTTGTGTACAGTTTTGTAATGGGATTTTTCATTTAGGACTCGGCTTACTGATCACTACTCATAACTTAAAAATAGTTACGGATTATTAGTATTCCAGGCTATAATGAGGCGTTTTATTTAAAAAAAAAACACTAGCTTCGCTTCTTTTCTAGATGGCGCATTAAGTACATAGTTTAAACCCACAGAATTCCCACTAGAAGAAATGTCGTGCGCGTGGCCGCCTAGTTGTTTCTTGCTCCCACATGAAGTGCTGCCTGAAAAAGAACGTCTCCCAAAATTTTGGGTAGATAATGGGCGATTTCGTTGGCTCTATAGAGTAATATACCTTGATACCTAGAATTTATGTTTTACCAAAGATCATTGTTTCAAATTTTTTGTAAAAACTAAAATGTGTGGTCAGGTGGGATAAGTGAAACGAAGGACTACCTAAGTGAAACCCTATCGTAATGAATAAATCACGCAGTTTAACTCTATACTATGTGGCAAAATGGTTTCAATCTAGCGCAGGCGTCACACGATCTTACTGCAAGGTCATAAAATAAAAAGAAATCAGCATCAGCTATCTTTTAGTTTACAAAACACAAGTTGGCTGATGTCATGAAGCAATTTAATAGTGTTAATGAACTTTTTTACATGAAAGTAATGCATGAAACGGTGCGTAATATGGGGTTAGTTTTGCAGTCACAGTCGCCACTGGTGATAAAATCAATCAAATACCTATTACATTATAAATGTTACTGTAAATGTCCGATGGCCAAACATCACGTATTTCACATAAACAGCTGGAAGACGTCTAGTGCTGAACACAGGCCTTCCCATAAAACGCCATTTTGGACGCTTTTTATCGAGAGGTTTGCCATCTACACCTCGCTTGGCAGGTGATTTGGTGATCGCAGAAGATTATAATGTACCAAGGAGAATGCTACTGCCCATTCTCTGGATAGTCCCTTAGTCTGCTCTTATACGGCACACACAGAGATTCTGCGCTTATAAAGTGCTATATACATACCTGGCAGCTATTATTATATAAGTAGGTATAGGTCTACCAGAATCTGATGGCAAATAGGGAAAATAAAATTTGTAGTAGGCAGTACCAGATATAAATGGATTAATATGTCTTGATACTTTCTTCACTTCCGGCGGTCTTGGCAGCTAAGTTTCTCAACTTTATCAACTTTTAAGTCATATTTTTCTGTTATTCATTGGATCAAAACAACAGCAGTGAAATGAAAAGTAAATTTAAAAACATTATTATTATAAGTATAATAGTGTTTACTTTTTATAGAAATGAATGACGTGACGAGCTAGTCATTCGCATGATATTAAGCGTCGCAGCTGCCCGCAACAGACTGCATATAACTCGAAACTTAAAAATTCATAGTTTCGCGCACAGACCTATAATTTTTTGTTACTCTCAAATACTCACGAAGCGTGGGAGCGAGAAGTACAGATCAAGTACACACTGCCGCAGAGGAAAAGAGATTGTGAAATAATGGTGGATGTGTCAGAGTACTAGCACAAAAAGAGCTCATATAGGCTCAATCTCTTTCACGACGAAATTATTGATAATGTACCACTGTAATTCTGTTATCAAAGTGCAAGATACTATTTTTGCGGCTTTTAAATCATACCAACCCGAACAAATACATGTTCACAGCAAATATCACACAATTTCTTAAATTTTTTGTCCCATTTTCAAACTGTCATTGTTGGTCTCTTATGATCTTGTACATCCGAAGTCTATGGTTTTGCGTGACACTGCACTGCGTACGTCACGTTACAGAAACAATATTATACAGTTTTTATTATGACCTGTAAGTAAAAATAAAACCAAGTAGAGGTATTTATACTACAGAACTCTTCTATAACATTTCAATGAATCCGTCTAAGTTGATTTTTTTCTTCCCCCATTCCTCTTTCACAGGGGTAGAAAACACTCCACCTTATGACGTGCCTTCACCTTTAATTCAGACATAAAGTGGGAGGTACTAAAACGTCTTTAAAGGAAAAAATGTCACAATTTAAGTGCGAGAATTCAAAAGATCACTACGTTGTAGTTACAAACGTAACTAGTGAATTAACTGGGCAAATGAGACTTTATGATCTGATAACACAGTGTAGTAATCTTATTACTATACTGTGTGAAGTCTCAGGATGACGTGCGCAGTGCAGTATCACGCAAAACTATATTAATTTAGAGTTCCGAGTGATACTGCATCTGTTTTGGGCACCCGTAACGCTTAACATAAGGCGAACGACTAGCTCGTCACGTCATTCAATTCCCACTAGTAGAAATCTATTTCGCGTGGCCGCCTAGTTGTTTCTTACTCCCACACGAGGTGCTGCCTGAATAAGAACGTCTCCCAAAATTTTGGGTAGATAATGGGCGATTTCATTAGCTCTATCTATAGAGTAATTTACCTTGATACCTAGAATTTATGTTTTACCAGTGTTCACTGCTTCTTTATTGTATAAACTAAAATGTAAGGTCAGGTGGGGTAAGTGAAACCCTATCGTAATCAATAAATCACGCATTTTAGCTCTATGCTATGTGGGAAAATGGTTTCAATGCTCTAGCACATGCGTCACACAATCTTTCTGCTAGGTCATAAAATAAAAAGAAATCAGCTATCTTTAAGTTTACAAAACACAAGTCGGCTGATGCCATGAAGCAATTTAATAGTGTTTTTGTACATTTTTACACGAAAATAATGCATGAAACGGGTACGCGTAATGTGGGGTTAGTATTTGCAGTCACAGACGACACAGGTAATAAAATCAATCAAATACCTACATTACAAATGTCATTGTAAATGTCCCATGGGCGAAAATTACGTATTTCACATCAACAGCTGGAAAACGTCTAGTGCTAAACACAGGCATGCCCATAAAACGCCATTTTAGACGCTGATTATAGGGAGGTTTGCCATAATCACCTCGCTTAGCAAGTAACTTGTCATCGCAGAAGATTATAATGTACCAAGGAGATTGCTACTGCCCATTATCTGGATAGTCCCTTAGTCTGCTCTTATACGGCACCCAAAGAACGAGATGGAGATTCTGCGCTAATAAAGTGATACCTGGCAGCTATTATTATATAAGTAGGTACCTAATATATTGACTGCGGGTAACAGATAATTAAAACAAAACCGTCAATATAGTCAACTGCAAAATAGTCAAACGCCAATGCCAACCTATCGTCAGAATATTGAATCGGAACGTTTCTGTCAAAACCGTGAACCATTTTTGAAGTAATGTTTCATTCACGCAAATTGAATTTTTAAAAACTATTTTCTTGGAAAGTATTTATTGCCGTCATTTGCCATTTCATCTTTAGGCTTTCTATGTGTAAAAAAAACAGCGTCCTAGCAGAATTCACAAAGTGGATGTAAAAAGTGCAAGTATGTTTCACTTACCCCACCTGACCTTGAATATAAAATGATATATTTTACTAAGTTAAATCAAGTAAATAATTAGCTAGTGGGGCCGATTTCAAAGGTATTAGTTGACAGATCTATAACACAGGCTTTTAGCTTAGCATAGGGTTCTGAGGCTTATCACTTTTTATGAAAGTATTGCTGCTGATTTGTTGTTGCATGATAATTATCTAATTTATATTTCACTTGAGCTTTCTTACCTAAGAGAATGTTACAAATAAATGATTTGATTTACTACAATATTGTTTATTAACGGGATATTTACCATGTATATTATTTGTTTTGAGTTGCCGATATTTCGATGCTGTTGCAAGCACCATGATCACGGACGGACTGAAGAACTTGCGGGTGGATGATAATAAGTTATGGGCAACCGTAACAGTCTACCCTCCTTCGTACACGTTTATTACGAGTCGCACCAGTACCACTGTCCCTATTCTCACTATACACTCGATCTCGACACACAACACTCACAGTATCACTTTTTGCGCTTGGAACGGAAACATTTCGGCGTTTACATAAACGTACCACTGGATTCCAGATACTTGACAGTTTAAACCCGTCCTCACGATTGAAATTTTTAAACTTTGTAATTTCAATCGCTTCCCTAACCATTCTCGGTATGTAGTGGCGTTCTGTCGAAAGTATCTGAGGGTTATGCAACTCTATCCAATGATTCGTGCCCGATTCCAAAAGATGTTGAGCAATGGCTGATTTCTGTGAGTCATTGTTTTTGACAGCCCTTATATGCTCCTTTATTCGGCATGACACTGTGCGCTTGGTTTGACCAATGTACGAACTGCCACAACTGCAGTCAACTTTGTAGACACCCGGTTTTTCCAAGGGAAAACAATCTTTTGGTGAACGCAAGAACTGCGCAATCTTCTTAAAAGGAGTAAAGATAGTTTTTACAGCATACTTGTGCAAAATATTACCAATCTTATCTGTTACTCCTTTCACGTAAGGTAGATATGCTGGATGTCGTTCTACCTTATACTGGAGCTGCTTCCCCGTACGTCGTGGTGGCTTTTTGTGTCGTGTGTATCCATTTCTCTGTAGAACGCCGCTCAGGTGTTGTAGTTCTTCCTGTAAATGCTCCTCGTCACAAACGAGAAAAAAACGTGAACGTCTCGTAATAAACGTGTACGAAGGAGGGTAGACCGTTGCGGTTGCCCATAACTTATTATCATCCACCCGCAAGTTCTTCAGTCCGTCCGTGATCATGGTGCTTGCAACAGCATCGAAATATCGGCAACTCAAAACAAATAATATACATGGTAAATATCCCGTTAATAAACAATATTGTAGTAGTGTTAGTGACCATGACAGTTTAAAATCTTATGATTTGATTTGATTTGATTTGATTAGATCTAAAACTTTTAAAACTGTTGCTGTACTTGTCTAATAGACGGCAATGTAAGAGACGGATATATTTTTAGTAAGTTAAAGACTGTCAACTAAAGCCTTCAAAATTGGGCCTAATATACCTACAAAAGGATTTTCTCCGACTTATAAACATTTGCAAATCAACATGGTACCTAGCTGGTTATTTTATCCATTAATTAATCATTTAGCTGTTTTTCTGTTTAGCTGAGGACTTGTTATTACATGAAATGTAACGTTGTATTTATATTTTTCACAATAAACACTTCCAAAAAAGGGAAAATAGACAAAATAATGGCTACTTACTTGTGAAATGTTATTCTTTCATATTTACGCCTCAGTGCGACTTCTGTTGCTTAATATGCTGCAACCACCCACTGCACACACATTATTTCTCAAATATTTATTGCCTAGATCACCATTTAAATAGGATTATTTCACAAAAAACAACAATTTCAAAAAATTGTTAACCTGTTTGGCTTAGATCAAACGAAGCCAAATAAAAAAACCCGGTAACGGTGACAAGGACCAAAGATATTACGTTCGTCTTTTTTTTGCTTAGTACCGAATGTATAGCGCTCTCCTTGTTGTCCATGAATGACGTCATATACTACGGTTCTAATCGTAGCTTTGAATATCTACGAGTAAAACCGTAGTATATAACTGAAATGGCAAATGACGGCAATAAATACTTTTCAAGAAAATAATGTTTAAAATTCAATTTGCGTGAATGAAACATCACTTCAAAAATGGTTCACGGTTTTGACAGAAACGTTCCGATTCAATATTCTGACGGTAGGTTGACATTGGCGTTTGACTATTTTGCAGTTGACTATATTGACATTTTTGTTTTTATTATCTGTTACCCGCAGTCATTATATTAGGTACCTACTTACATAATAATAGCAGCCAGGTATCACTTTATTAGCGCAGAGTCTCCATCTCTTTCTTTGGGTGCCGTATAAGAGAGAACTAAGGGACTATTCAGAGAATGGGCAGCAGCATTCTCCTTGGTACATTATAATCTTCTGCGATGACAAGCTACTTGCTAAGCGAGGTGATTATGGCAAACCTCCCTATAATCAGCGTCTAAAATGGCGTTTTATGGGCATGCCTGTGTTCAGCACTAGACGTTTTCCAGCTGTTGATGTGAAATACGTGATTTTCGCCCATGGGACATTTACAATGACATTTGTAATGTAGTAGGTATTTCATTGATTTTATTACCTGTGTCGTCTGTGACTGCAAATACTAACCACACATTACGTGCCGTTTCATGCATTATTTTCGTGTAAAAATGTACATAAACACTATTAAATTGCTTCATGGCATCAGCCGACTTGTGTTTTGTAAACATAAAGATAGCTGATTTCTTTTTATTTTATGACCTAGCAGAAAGATTGTGTGACGCGTGTGCTAGAGCATTGAAACCATTTCGCCACATAGCATAGAGCTAAACTGCGTGATTTATTGATTACGATAGGGTTTCACTTAGGTACTCCTTCGTTTCACTTACCCCACCTGACCTTACATTTTAGTTTTTACAATAAAAAAGCAGTGAACACTGGTAAAACATAAATTCTAGGTATCAAGGTAAATTACTCTATAGATAGAGCTAACGAAATCGCCCATTTTCTACCCAAAATTTTGGGAGACGTTCTTTATCAGGCAGCACCTCGTGTGGGAGCAAGAAACAACTAGGCGGCCACGCGATATAGATTTCTACTTGTGGGAATTCTGTGACTCGTAGATATTCAAAGGGCAAAATCATCAATCATTTTCCTTGGTCTGAGTGCAAAATAGTCAAATGCCAATATCAACCTACTGTCAGAATATTGAATCGGAACGTTTCTGTCAAAATCGTGAACCAATTTTGATGTGCAAAAATTATTTTCTTGAAAAGTATTTATTGCCGGCATTTGCTATTTCAGATTTAGGCTATCTATGTGTAAATACTTTGGTTGTGCATTCCTGCCTCCCAGACCACTGCACAGGCATATAATATATTACAATTCGCCAACTCTAGAGTTGCAAGCATTAAATATTTTTCGGGTGGAACGTTTCACTAGCCTGGCTTTAAATTTTCTTGCGTTCTTTTGCCAATAATACCTTAATTACTAAACATGGTTGCATTAACTGATTTAACGTAAAGAAATATAATGTATTAACAAATTACGATTAAAAGTATCTCCTAGATATCATTGGGTTAGCGACAAATGGCAATAAACAAATTTCGTCATAGTTTTTCAGTTTATTGCCATTTGTTGCTAAACCAATGATATGTAGGTGATACTTTTAATTGTCATTTATTGATACTTTCTATTTATTTGCGCATAATTAGTTTTCATGTAATCACGTTGACTAAGCTATTATTGGCAAAAGATCGCAAGAAAATTTGAATTTGCCGCGCTAGTGAAACGTTCCACCTTAAAGCCAAATATATTTTGGAGGATGTGAAGTGTGAATAAAAAAATTATAACTGTACCATAAATCTATCGTTGTTATTCTTTCATTTTACATTCACTGTACGCTGAGCTGGTTAATGGCACTCTGAATAAAGACCCAAGAAATACAAAAAAAGTGCTGTCCTTTCCTATATACAATATTTATTTAAAGTACTACTTTATCCGTAGTCCGTAGGGCATAGCCGGGGGGTACACCTACTTAGCATCCTTTGAAACTATGGCAAAAGCATAGACCTGATAAAAAAAGAAGGATGGAGTCCCAATTGATCCCGAACCGAGGTACCCATAGGAAGTCGGAACGCTAATAAGTACGAGCGGACACGCACACACTCACATCATAGGAAGTCTATCGCCTGCCATCACTGCTCGGCCCCCTAATTACCTAATTTGCAACAGGCGTAAATCTCGCGGTGATTGCTGTCATACATCATTAGTGGTGTAGCGTAGCATACATGCTCGACACCATTAATGATGTATGACAGCAATCACCGCGAGATTTACGCCTGTCGCAAATTAGGTAATTAGGGGGCCTAACCTCGCCCAAGACGCATAGAATTTTTTTTATAAAATGCCGTCTTGCGTTGTGAAAAGTTGTCGGAATCATAGTGGTTTGATAAAAAAAAGTCAGGGGATCACTTTTCACAAGTAAGCTTGTTAATATTTCGCTAATTTCTTGCTTTTTCGATAAAACTATTGAGATGCAATCAATACACAAAACCAGCTAGTGTTACCAACAATCAAACTTGCAAATTACCCGGAAGTGTGGGAGAATGACCAAATTATGTTCGAATACAACTTATTCACCTATATTGATCATAACTAGAGATCTGACTATATGCAAATGCATATTTCCATTATGCATATGCGTGTGCTGGTCTTTGCAGGTTAATAAATATTGTACCGGTAAAGGACCTACTAATCGTGCATATTTGTGCAGGTTTTCTATAATGTAGAAAAAGTAAAGTAACGTAGAAAAATACGATTTGTGTTCATAAAACATTGTAAGCAACACCCTGGCTTAAATCTTTGTGCTAAATAAACAGTTTTACTAACTGACTGGCTGACCCGACCCGGTTAGTTAGTTTTACGCCCTAACCCTGTCCAAAGGAAGAAAGAACTGTGAGGGGAAAAGGATGAATGGAGGCAGGTGCGCCTCTTTTCACCGTCATACATTCATCCTTTTTTCCTATCTTTTTCGCTCTCCCTACTCTCTTCGCTATAGCGTACAGGGTATATTCCCAGTTGCCACCCGATGGAGACTGGGAAGCTATTGCTCCCACTTCATTCGCCGTACATTGCTGCGTAGATCGCCAACCCCTTCATTACTGTCCAAATGTAATCTATACATGGTTCTTGGGAGAGGGGGCAAGTGTGGGGGGAGGCAGGGCAAGTAGGGGGGGCGGACTAAGTGAGGGGGGAGGTGGTAGCAAGTGCAGGGGTGGTGGGGAAAGTGAGGGAGAGGTGAGGGCAAGTGTGGGAGAGGCGGGGAAAGTGCGGGGGGCCGTACTAAGTGAGGGGGGAGGTGGTGGCAAGTGCAGGGGTGGCGGGGAAAGTGAGGGGGAGGAGGGGTCAAGTGTGGGGGAGGGGAGATTGTAGATTCCTTTATTGTGCGTGCGGCTAGGGAATGGAACTCACTCCCGGCGTCGGCAAATCAAAAGTAAATAGGTTAATTCTAGGTAGGCGTGCTCCACCTTCGACCTCATCATCACTTACCATCAGGTGAGATGTAGTCAAACGCTAACCTATCGAAAGTAAAAAAAAAAATAAGCCATTCAATTTTGACCACTCTGTTTGTTATAAGCTCACGTAGGTTTTTGGTCATACGAAAAGTCACACCAACAACAGATTTTTTTTGTTGTCAGATTCGGGTAATTTTCTTCACATGGCAATCCTTTAATCAGTCACACATATTTATGCGGCCGCCATTGCTGTATGTCAGTTCGATGTCAATCAAGATTCATCCTGCTTTTTTTTATAATTCTATGGGCAAAAGATTATAAAGCCTAGATTGGTACAGTCAGTTTTACTAGGTGGTAGGACTTTTCTGCAAAGTTCGTCTAGGTAGGTACCACCGCTTTGCCAGTTATTCTGCCGCCAAGCAGTAGTGTGCAAGCACTGCTGTGTTCCGGTTTGAAGGACATTGTAGCTAGTGAAATTACTGGGCAAATGAGACTTTATGATCTGACCTCTCAGTCTAGTAATCTGATTACTAGATTGGGTGATGTCTCAGAATGACGTGCGCATGCGCAGTGCAGTGTCACGCGAAACTTTATTGTTTTAAAGTTCCGGGTGAGGAGTTTTGGCGGGAACGCGGAAAAGTTCACGTCGGTGCATTGTATTATTTTACAAAACTTATGCTTTTTCCAGTGTTAATGTTTAAAATTGGTGGTGTTTTACGCATTAAGTGCTGAATTACGAGCATGAGTGTGGGCAAGTGATATAATGTAGTGAAACGTGGTTTTTCGTGTTGCTTCCAAAATTCCATAGAAGCCTCTAGTAAAGTTGCCACCACTTTACTAGGGCATGCCTTCGACTGGATTATGACTTAGACTAGACTATGACTACTCTGACGGTGACTATGACTTGACTTTAAGTGAAAATTTCCATAATACGATGAAAAATTACAAAACTTGACACTGGCTAAATACACTATGTGTGGAGCCAAAATATAAGAAAAAAAAAAAAAAAAAGTTCCGGGTGACACTGCAACTGTTATGAGTGGCTGAGTGGCCGTATCACTTAACATCAGGTGAACGACTAGCTCGTCATTGAATCACATTAAAAAAAAGAAAGAAAAAAGTCAATGCTATGAACGCCCACCAAAGAGGTATATGTACTACGTACTAGAGAAGCTATGCAAAGCACAAATAGTTGTCATTTTTTGTATAATTAAACTAAAATCCGCTACAGCGCTTTACGAGATTAAATCGTCTAACCAACGATCACAACACGCAGCGCTAGTGCCATGGCACATTCGGATCATAATTTTTACTGCTATTCACTGCTGCACGTGCAGTCACTTTGAGAGCTGAGCATCGTATGAGCGAGAAGATGCTCATTGGCATATTTGCAATGGTTGACAATGCAAGTATGCAAGTTAGAGATGTCCTGTCTGGTGTATACATAGAAGTCTTTGACGCCCACTAAGAAATTCATCATAAGACACTGACCGATGACCCATATAGACAGGTACCTATAATTATTATACCTACATAGAATATACCTCCAACTTCCTTGACCTATAAGTACTATATCCTACCTACCTCGTAAAGTGAATATCTGATGGATGACCCACATAAGAAAGAGTATATAATTTACTAATACATAAGCAAGAGGGTGTACCTACATAGTACCTACCTACGTACCGTACATAACCTAAAAAAAACTATACAAACTACAATAGTAGCATAGTAGTTTTTGTTTAACACGGAACTTAATAGTGCTAAAAACATTAAACTAGAATAGTAGGTACCTACTTATAGCTTTGTATAAACATAATTATTACGCCTAAAACTAGGTATGCATAGATAATTCTAGTATAAATACCTACTAGCCTAGGTGCCTACTACCCACAGTGGTAAATAGAATTATTATTAATGATTTCAGACAAACAACCCAGTTTATGTATATTACATGTTTATCGATTTAGCATGATTTCGCAGAATCTCTTTCGCCTGCGCCTGCGTGCGTTGAACCACAGAACGCTATTTTTCGTTGAACTGAGTTGTTTTTGTTTGCGAAATGCGAAGCGAAGTGGGCTCCACTCCATGACTCCACATTATCCAGCGGCCACTACACTGCTGGGAAAGTCAACTTCATGAGGTAGAAGTACTATGTGGTAGAAGTATATCGTGTGTCATTGCAGAAACGATTCTGACGAAAACAATAACCCATTGTTTTCCTTCTTGCGCTATTGTGTTTAAGTGCAGAGGGAGTGAGACAGCAATAGGAATGTCTGCTCATTTCAGTTCTCTTCTTTACTGAATCGCGTTATATGCGACCACGCCCCTCGTGCAAGATTGCGATATGCTCGTCGCCTGGTGCCGCCGTTGCAATGTACACTCTCGGGTATTATAAATGCGTGCGTATTTGTGTCGACGCGAACTGGGTTGAAGTGAGCCGAGTAGTGTAGTGAGATGCTCCGGACGCTCCGCGTACAACTTCATGGCACTTGGAGTTCTTTGACTCGGGCAAACACTGACAACTTTCAGTGGTCGACTGAGGCGAGGCGAGGTTGCGCGAAGTACCCCTCTACACTATCGTATTTCTTAACTTCGTCCAATTTTCCAGGCAGTGTAGTGACTCCACTGCTCTATCCTCCTACGAGCCTATAGCCGCCACTACACCACTGGGAAAGTCAACATTAGCTAGCTACATATTACTGATCTGTGGTCAACATCATGAAGTTGACTGAGGTTGAAGAATAACGTATGTCATTGAAGAGTCGATTCTGACGAAAACAATATAAACCGTTGTTTTCCTTTTTGCACTATTGTGTTTAAGTGTAGAGGGAGTGAGACAGCAAAAGGGATGTTTGCTCTTTTTAGTTCTCTTCTTTACTGAATCACGTTATACGTGATCACGCTCCTCGTGCAAGATTACGAAATGCTTGTCGCCCGGTGCCACCACGCCGCGCCGCCGTCGCAATGTACATTCTCGCATATTATAAATAGATGCGCATTTGTCTCGACGCGAACTGAAGTGAAGTGTCAAAATATTATAACAAGCCTAATACAAACGAGTTTGAAAATAAAAATAAGTTCTCTTCCCCACATCAGATGCAAGCAATCCGGCACAATGTAGAATAGAAAACTCCTAACCGTAGCTTCGATTATTCGAAGCTATTTATTTATTTATTTTTAGCTGTTATTTCGATTATTAGTATTCGGCCCCCTAATTACCTAATTTGCGACAGGTGTAAATCTCGCGGTGATTGCTGTCATACATCGTGGTGTCGAGCATGTATGCTACGCTACACCACTAATGATGTATGACAGCAATCACCGCGAGATTTACGCCTGTCGCAAATTAGGTAATTAGGGGGCGGGTAGCACGAAGTAACGACTCTTCCACACCATCGTACTTCTTAACTTCGTCCAACTTTCACATCAGTGTAGTGGCCGCTTATGACGTCACAAAGAAAACACGCCATTATATTTTGTATTGCGTTCTAGAAAAAGAAAAATAATAGCCATTAGCCATCTCCGTCTTTGCGGTGCTATAGAAAGAGCTAGAAACTACATATCGAGGACATTGATTTTACAGTGCTACCAATTTATCTGTTCGGGTTGACTTTTTGTCATCTCTTTCTAATAGGGCACGGAATGCCCTTATTAAAAAGAGACGACGAAGTATTCAATTGCACAGGTAAGTTGGTGGCACTGTATACGAAGACGTTTGTATAAAAGCAGTTCGTCGCCATTTTGCTAACGCATTTCAAGACATATTATTGAAAAAGGAACAAGTCAATCAAGTCGCGTGACTTTTTAGAGTGGTTCGATATAAAATAAGTATAATTTTAGAAGTTTTGTGATTATTATCAAGAAAAATTCTAGTGGTTGAAAGGCTTGAAGGTGAGTGTCGTTTTATGTAATAGCATTCTAACTTTATGCGTCGTTATACTGCTACTGCTATGTGCTGGTTCGTGACTTCGTGCCATCACCTCACATCGCCATTTTGATTTGCAATTTTTCAGTTGATAATATTATTAATTTACACCCCTCCTATTACTAGAAAGTGTTTTTAATTACGGTAAACCGTACATCCGTACATTATAGGAACTTGGTTTAGAAAAGGGGGATTATTGCATCACACATTATTATACAGGAATAGGAACTACGCATCAATGAAACTGCTAGAAACAAAGAGCTTGTACTTAACAGGTCCTTAGCTATAAAGGGCGAATTCTGTGGATATGCAAATTAAATTATGTTTTAGTGTTCACTACCTCTGGGAAAGTGATTTCATAAGTTTAGGGCGGGGTCTTCCATGTTCCTAGAACTTGGCTAGATGGAAAGTTGATGATAGTAGGGTAGGTACCACCTACTAACTTGCCTGCTAACTTAGCCAAGCTCTAGATACATCGATTGCCATGCCCTGGTCTGTAGGATTCATATAAATAAGTTATAAACCATGGAAATTTAAGGTCACTATGACAAGGAACTTACAATGAATTGAATACTTCATTGACTACAATATAAGTAGTGAACTCTGTGAAGTTTCTTGCAAATTTAAAAAAATATAATGTTTAATTTAAAATAACATTATCAAAACTAAGCCTATCCTGCTAACCTTATTGGTAACAGATTTATCACATTTATTTTGGTACATTATTTAGAATTCCTATGTTTTATTTATTATTTCATAATCGCTGTGAAGTATGTATATTCTATCTAGAAAGAGAAAACTAGATGAGCCACAGTAATTTTTTTAGAAAATAAAGAGTCAGTGTTTTAGTGTATTAAACCAACATGTAACAGTTGCGAAAACCTAAGACATTTTTATACTTACTCTATGTTTATTTATCAACACGTTAGTCTTCTTTCTTTACTTAGGTATTCTAGATAGAAATAGATAATCATAAGGTTAGGTAGGTATACAGATAAGATCATAAGATGCAAAGCTCTTGTCAGATAAACTTTGTTAAGTTGGGTTGGAATGTAGAAAATATAGAATGAGAAGATTTTTTAGTAAGTTTAAAATAATTAGATTTAGAGGGTAAGGACCTCTGAGTAAGAAGGTTAATGTAGCCATAGTCTTAAAATATCCCTACCAATATAAAAGCGAGACATTGTGTTTGTTGTCTGTATGTTTGGTTGTGATTATCATAACATAATTTCATAATGGTTAAATAGCAGGCAAAACCTTTCCTACCTACTTGATTAGATACCTAAAATAATGCATGATTCATCATAAAATTATTCATTTTAACATAAACATAATGGTTATTGCACTTACACTAATTAGTGTTCTTTGTTGTGTTGTGTTTTTTACAGTGAACAGTTTATTATCAGTTGGCATACAGCTTTTTCTAGAATATGTATTTGGGGGGGGGGGTGTTTTTTACTTATCTTGCCACGACTCATCATTATTCATAATATTTCGAGCTTGTTGAATTTTTTGTGAAATATCTATTTTGTTTTTAATCATCACAAACCTTTTGGCCTTCACATTTTCAAATGTATCACTTGCATTATGATTGTGTCAAAAAGATTATAATATATTTGAGTTGATTATTTTTCATAGTAGAGATTGATATAATTAAATAAAACGATTATAATTATGAAATAAACTACCTACTTAATGTGACTACTGTGACTAATGTTAATGTGACTGTTTTCTGCAACTAGGCAGAACTGCAGTTTTTTTTTGTTTTGGAGATATGTAGTATTCTCATATTGGTCTGTGTTTTTGTATGAAGTCATGATGAGAAATAAAGATCACCTTAATGGCACTCTCAGAGTTGATCATAATCAATAAAAGTTATTATTGATTAAGCCTTAAAACCACGCCCATCGCTCCTGGAATAGGTACCTACAGACTTTCTACAGAGTTGCGCTGTTGGAATCAATACAATGAATGACGCATGCGTATTCACGCCGCACGATTCGCGCGACCTCGTCTCTTCCTTTGTTCCAAATATAACTTGCTGACATCCTGACAATATTCCTACATTTATGTTGTGGAAGTATAGAATTTCTCAATTTAACATACTTTTTTCTAATTTCAGATCAACATGCAGATCTTTGTGAAGACATTGACCGGCAAGACCATCACATTGGAGGTTGAAGCCTCTGATACCATTGAAAATGTGAAGGCCAAGATTCAGGATAAGGAAGGTATCCCTCCTGATCAACAGCGTCTTATCTTTGCCGGTAAGCAACTGGAAGATGGCCGCACATTGTCCGACTACAATATTCAGAAGGAATCGACACTTCATTTAGTACTGCGTCTGCGTGGTGGTATGCAGATCTTCGTTAAGACGCTGACCGGCAAAACGATAACTTTGGAGGTTGAAGCTTCAGACACAATTGAAAATGTTAAGGCCAAAATCCAGGACAAGGAAGGCATTCCCCCTGATCAGCAACGATTGATTTTTGCCGGTAAGCAACTCGAAGATGGCCGCACATTGTCCGACTACAATATTCAGAAGGAATCTACTCTTCATCTAGTCTTACGTCTGCGTGGTGGTATGCAAATCTTCGTCAAAACTTTAACTGGCAAAACGATTACTTTAGAGGTTGAAGCTTCCGACACAATCGAAAATGTTAAGGCCAAAATTCAGGACAAAGAAGGTATCCCTCCCGACCAGCAGCGACTGATTTTCGCCGGCAAGCAGCTCGAAGATGGCCGCACGTTGTCCGACTACAATATTCAGAAGGAATCTACTCTTCATCTAGTCTTACGTCTGCGTGGTGGTATGCAAATCTTCGTCAAAACTTTAACTGGCAAAACGATTACTTTAGAGGTTGAAGCTTCAGACACAATCGAAAATGTTAAGGCCAAAATTCAGGACAAGGAAGGTATTCCTCCTGATCAACAGCGTCTTATCTTTGCCGGTAAACAGCTTGAAGATGGCCGCACATTGTCCGACTACAATATTCAGAAGGAATCGACACTTCATTTAGTACTACGTCTGCGTGGTGGTATGCAGATCTTCGTTAAGACGCTGACTGGTAAAACGATAACCTTAGAGGTTGAAGCTTCCGATACAATTGAGAACGTAAAAGCGAAAATTCAGGACAAAGAAGGTATCCCTCCAGACCAGCAGCGACTGATTTTCGCCGGCAAGCAGCTCGAAGATGGCCGCACATTGTCCGACTATAATATTCAGAAGGAATCGACACTTCATTTAGTACTGCGGCTGCGTGGTGGGATGCAAATCTTCGTCAAGACATTGACCGGCAAGACCATCACATTGGAGGTTGAAGCTTCCGACACTATTGAAAATGTTAAGGCCAAAATTCAGGACAAAGAAGGTATCCCTCCAGACCAGCAGCGACTGATTTTCGCCGGCAAGCAGCTCGAAGATGGCCGCACGTTGTCCGACTACAATATTCAGAAGGAATCTACTCTTCATCTAGTCTTACGTCTGCGTGGTGGTATGCAAATCTTCGTCAAAACTTTAACTGGCAAAACGATTACTTTAGAGGTTGAAGCTTCAGACACAATCGAAAATGTTAAGGCCAAAATTCAGGACAAGGAAGGTATTCCTCCTGATCAACAGCGTCTTATCTTTGCCGGTAAACAGCTTGAAGATGGCCGCACATTGTCCGACTACAATATTCAGAAGGAATCGACACTTCATTTAGTACTACGTCTGCGTGGTGGTATGCAGATCTTCGTTAAGACGCTGACTGGTAAAACGATAACCTTAGAGGTTGAAGCTTCCGATACAATTGAGAACGTAAAAGCGAAAATTCAGGACAAAGAAGGTATCCCTCCAGACCAGCAGCGACTGATTTTCGCCGGCAAGCAGCTCGAAGATGGCCGCACATTGTCCGACTATAATATTCAGAAGGAATCGACACTTCATTTAGTACTGCGGCTGCGTGGTGGGATGCAAATCTTCGTCAAGACATTGACCGGCAAGACCATCACATTGGAGGTTGAAGCTTCCGACACTATTGAAAATGTTAAGGCCAAAATTCAGGACAAAGAAGGTATCCCTCCAGACCAGCAGCGACTGATTTTCGCCGGCAAGCAGCTCGAAGATGGCCGCACATTGTCCGACTATAATATTCAGAAGGAATCTACTCTTCATCTAGTCTTACGTCTGCGTGGTGGTATGCAAATCTTCGTCAAAACTTTAACTGGCAAAACGATTACTTTAGAGGTTGAAGCTTCCGACACAATCGAAAATGTTAAGGCCAAAATTCAGGACAAAGAAGGTATCCCTCCCGACCAGCAGCGACTGATTTTCGCCGGCAAGCAGCTCGAAGATGGCCGCACGTTGTCCGACTACAATATTCAGAAGGAATCTACTCTTCATCTAGTCTTACGTCTGCGTGGTGGTATGCAAATCTTCGTCAAAACTTTAACTGGCAAAACGATTACTTTAGAGGTTGAAGCTTCAGACACAATCGAAAATGTTAAGGCCAAAATTCAGGACAAGGAAGGTATTCCTCCTGATCAACAGCGTCTTATCTTTGCCGGTAAACAGCTTGAAGATGGCCGCACATTGTCCGACTACAATATTCAGAAGGAATCGACACTTCATTTAGTACTACGTCTGCGTGGTGGTATGCAGATCTTCGTTAAGACGCTGACTGGTAAAACGATAACCTTAGAGGTTGAAGCTTCCGATACAATTGAGAACGTAAAAGCGAAAATTCAGGACAAAGAAGGTATCCCTCCAGACCAGCAGCGACTGATTTTCGCCGGCAAGCAGCTCGAAGATGGCCGCACATTGTCCGACTATAATATTCAGAAGGAATCGACACTTCATTTAGTACTGCGGCTGCGTGGTGGGATGCAAATCTTCGTCAAGACATTGACCGGCAAGACCATCACATTGGAGGTTGAAGCTTCCGACACTATTGAAAATGTTAAGGCCAAAATTCAGGACAAAGAAGGCATTCCTCCTGACCAGCAACGACTGATTTTCGCCGGTAAGCAACTTGAAGATGGCCGCACATTGTCCGACTACAATATTCAGAAGGAATCGACGCTTCATTTAGTATTGCGTCTGCGTGGTGGTATGCAGATCTTCGTTAAGACGCTGACTGGCAAAACGATAACCTTGGAGGTCGAAGCTTCCGACACTATTGAAAATGTTAAGGCCAAAATTCAGGACAAAGAAGGTATCCCTCCAGACCAGCAGCGACTGATTTTCGCCGGCAAGCAGCTCGAAGATGGCCGCACATTGTCCGACTATAATATTCAAAAGGAATCTACTCTTCATCTAGTCTTACGTCTGCGTGGTGGTATGCAAATCTTCGTCAAAACTTTAACTGGCAAAACAATTACTTTAGAGGTTGAAGCTTCTGACACAATAGAAAATGTTAAGGCCAAAATTCAGGACAAAGAAGGCATCCCTCCTGACCAGCAACGGCTGATTTTCGCCGGTAAGCAACTTGAAGATGGCCGCACATTGTCCGACTACAATATTCAGAAGGAATCGACGCTTCATTTAGTACTGCG
This sequence comes from Ennomos quercinarius, assembly GCA_910589525.2. NCBI lineage: Eukaryota > Metazoa > Arthropoda > Insecta > Lepidoptera > Geometridae > Ennomos > Ennomos quercinarius. The sequence goes on from OU342496.1 coordinate 3,309,350, forward strand.
TCTGCGTGGTGGTATGCAGATCTTCGTTAAGACGCTTACCGGTAAAACGATAACTTTGGAGGTCGAAGCTTCCGACACAATTGAAAATGTTAAGGCCAAAATTCAAGACAAAGAAGGTATTCCTCCAGATCAACAGAGACTTATCTTCGCCGGTAAGCAACTCGAAGATGGCCGCACATTATCCGACTACAATATTCAGAAGGAATCTACTCTTCATCTAGTCTTGCGTTTACGCGGTGGTATGCAGATTTTTGTAAAGACACTAACGGGTAAGACCATAACCTTAGAAGTCGAAGCCTCTGATACTATTGAGAACGTAAAAGCAAAAATCCAGGATAAAGAAGGCATTCCTCCCGACCAGCAGAGACTGATCTTTGCTGGCAAACAGCTCGAAGATGGCCGCACTCTCTCCGACTATAATATTAAAAAAAAAAAAATCAAAAGAATCTACATTACATCTTGTACTTAGATTAAGAGGTGGGTTGTAAACAATTGAAAATAAATTCCTGAATATAATGTGTTTATTGCATTTTATTTAAATATGTTTTAATATTACTTATAAGCCCTATTCAAACCGTCGCGGTATTTGTGCCGCGGTAGGTAGCGGGATTCCGCCCGGGTATTTTGTATGAAGTTTCGCGCTAGCCGCGGAACTTAGTACAAAATACCGCGTGATATTTACCGCCACCAACACAGCGGTACGAATACCGCGCCGGTTTGAATAGGGCCTAATAAATTATAGGGCAGATCTTTCTATAGGTTGTTTTATGTGACTACAAAACTTTTTTTACGATTTTTCTTAGACCCCATTGCGCTTTTTCAATCGTAGTTTCGCGTCGTTGACGCAGACGTGCTCCGTCCGGTTGGGCTGAAACTTAAAGCTTCAGCCACACGGGCTCGCTAGGGAGCTGTTTTTTTTCACTAATCCCTAAGTAGTATATACACATAGGGGAAAAACACCCATGTACTCGCTGACCGATGACTGATTGACGCAAGAGTATACTGGATCGCTTGTCAAAATCCCCATACAAAAAAACAAAGCGATCCAATATAGGCTCTGTTTTGAATCGCGCTAAGAGCTCACGGCACACCCCCAGCTCTCGTGTGTCAAGTGGTGGGTCAAAACCAAGTACGAGTACTCATACTTGGGTGTATGGGGGTGGGGGTATAGGAATGGGCTTGGAATGGGTCACGTAACCCCCAGAAAAATCTGACATTACCAGAAAGTCTTCTCCGTGATGGAGTGCCCCAATGGATCTCAGAAACGAAGAGTAATATATGGGTACCGTTTTAACTAAAGTTTGAGCAACCCTGGGATGTTTTCAGAGAAATAAAATAAGAGTGTATATAGTCTGTTTTATTGAGGTATCCGGTTGCGACATTTATATTTTTATTTTTTTGTACTGGCTCGCGCCCTAGTAGAAATCTATTTCGCGTGGCTGCCAAGTCGTTTCTTGCTCCCACACGAGGTGCTGCCTGAATAAGAACGTCTCCCAAAATTTTGGGTAGATAATGGGTAGTAATTTACCTTGATACCTAGAATTTATGTTTTACCAGTGTTCACTGCTTCTTTATTGTAAAAACTAAAATGTAAGGTCAGGTGGGGTAAGTGAAACGAAGGAGTACCTAAGTGAAACCCTATCGTAATCAATAAATCACGCAGTTTAGCTCTATGCTATGTAGCGAAATGGTTTCAATGCTCTAGCACACGCGTCACACAATCTTTCTGCTAGGTCATAAAATAAAAAGAAATCAGCTATCTTTAAGTTTACAAAGCACAAGTCGGCTGCTGCCATGAAGCAATTTAATAGTGTTTATGTACATTTTTACACGAAAGTAATGCATGAAAGGACGCGTAATGTGGGGTTAGTATTTGCTGTCACAGACGACACAGGTAATAAAATCAATCAAATACCTTACTACATTACAAGTGTCATTGTAAATGTCCGATGGGTGAAAATCACGTATTTCACATCAACAGCTGGAAGACGTCTAGTGCTGAACATGGCCGTGCTCATAAAACGCCATTTTAGGCGCTGATTATAGGGAGGTTTGCCATAATCACCTCATTTGGCAAGTGGCTTGTCATCGCAGAAGATTATAATGTACCAAGGAGAATGCTACTGCCCATTCTCTGGATAGTCCCTTAGTCTGCTCTTATACGGCACCCACAAAAAGAGATGCGAGGTTCTGCGCTTATATAGTGCTATATAGATACTTGGTAGCTATTATTATATAGGTAGGTTAGGTACCTATAATGATTGTGGATAACAGACAATAAAAACAAAACTGTCAATATAGTCAACTGCGAAATATTCAAACGCCAATGTCAACCTACCGCCAGAATATTGAATTGGAACGTTTCTGTCAAAATCGTGAACCATTTTTGAAGTGATGTTCATTCATGCAAATTGAATTTTCAAACATTATTTTCTTGAAAAGTATTTATTGCCGTCATTTGCCATTTCAGATTTAACTAGGCTTTCTATGTGTTAAAAAAAATAGCGTCCTAGCAGAATTCACAAAGTGGATAGATGTGCAAGTATGTTTCACTTACCCCACCTGACCTTAGATATAAAATGATTTTACTAAAATAAATCAAGCAAATAATTAGCTAATATACCTACAAAAGGATTTTTTCCGACTTATAAACATTTGCAAATCAACATGGTACCTAGCTGGTTTTATGGGAAATTAAAAAGCATAAACTGGCAGTACCTTGACAATTTTTTGGTTAAGTATTATTTTATCCACTAGCTGCGCCCCGCGGCTTCGCCCGCGTGGAAACTGATTTTTTGCATGTGGAGAACAATATTTGGGTGGTAGGTTTGGGTATTTGGGTTTCGGTAAAGTAATAGCAAAAACCGGTTTGTATTAGGGATTATCATTGTAGAGATAGCGCAGAATAACTTTGAATTTTCAAAGGCAGAGTTTTATTGCAGCAGTGCAAAATTATCGAGCGAAAGCGAACTTTGATGAGTGGAGTCGGTGGAGTGGTTGATTTGTGGTTTCTGGAAGTCGATTAAAGCCATATATATTTTTATTGTAGTACGTCCCTGTAGACTATATTTCGGGACTTGTTGTCTTCTGCGTAAACAAAGAGATTTCTGGCTCTCGATACTCGCGAGCAGCCTACGTAGAGCTGACCGTGGGAAAAGCAGGGAGAGCTCAGGTGTAAGCCTGCTACCTTCAGAGTTTGTCCCTGGCTTTTATTAATCGTAATAGAGAAGGCCACCTTTAGGGGAAATTGCAAGTGCTTAAACTGAAAGGACAAATTAGTCGGAATGATAGGGATTCTAGGTATCAATACCGTCTCTCCTTTGGCTCCGCCAGTAAGAATGGTGGCTTGCACGATGTACCTTCTCAGCTCTATGATGCGTAACCTGGTACCATTACACAACCTAGGTGCATCTAAGTTACGCATCAATATAACAGGTACGCCGACCTTCAGGTCCAATTTGTGGGATGGCAACCCCGACAGCTCCAAAGAATTTAAAAACTCTACAGGATATGTAGGCGCGTCATCACTTGCCATCAAAAAAAAATCAAAACAATTAACAAAACAATTACAATTACAATAAAAATAATTATTAACAATCATTATTATTATTATTTTTTATTAGTATTTAGTAATATTTAGCAATTATTAACATCTAGTTATTTTTGTTGAATGAAACGCATGTTCTAAACACAGGTCGTTTAACCCATTTATGTGCACTCGGTCAAGGACGAAGTTTAACCAACCAGCTGCGCTAAGGCTATTTTGAACGCAACTTTACATGGCATTTCTTCAATGAAAAACTATTAATTTAGTAAAGTCGTAGAAGAAACATTGTCAACCTTGGGGTGTAGATTTACCCCTTTCGGAATAACATATCAATTCAAGGTCACCTTGTATAGCCTTTAATTAACGAAATTTTCGAATTAGAGATTAACATGCTTTCCTACAGGAACAGGTTAATTCCCCCCCCCCCCCCCCCACACACACAGAAACTTTCGCTTTTATAATATTACTGTGATTTTCGTCCATTTTAGTTGCGTAATGTCGAAGTTCTGTGATTATGCTATCCCACGGGATCTATTTAAGTGTCCGGGATGATAAATGTTGACCGTCAGCTACAGACATAATTATTGAAATTTAAATTAATATATAAAGGTATAATGAAAACTTATTGACGATGTTAAGTTTGTAAAGCTTTCCTGCGGGAACGGGTTAATCTTCCGGGATGAAAAGTATCCTATGTGTTAATCCAGTATATAAGCTATCTCTATTCCAAATTTCATCCAAATCCGTCCAGCCGTTACGACGTGAAGAGGGAACAAACATACACACACACACACACACACACAAACTTTCGCCTTTATAATATTATTAATAAATATATATATATATATAGTGTGAAGTGTGATTAGTGTGATATTAGTGTGAAGTGTGATAGTGTGATTAATTAATCATTTAGTAGTGTTGGGTAGGACAAGGTTTCAAAATGAGTTTGTATGAGCCCCTCATTCTATTTCGTGAGGTGTGATAATGTCATGCCTCAAATGTCATGTCATGTTGTGAGGTACTGATACCTCATTTTCTTCATTTGTTATACAGTACAATTTTGTAACAAGAGCTGGACGCAGCCTTACTTGATCAGTGCATCGGGTCATGCATGAATACATGGATTGAGGCGGGTGGATGAATGAGGCCTTACTTTGTATGTTAGACTTGATTGTATGTTACACAGCTTAAGCTATTGATTTACCTATTCTTATTATGTATCTAGGTTGGCAAACATTCAAAATTTTTAAGGAGGTTTGCGGTTTTTTTCTGTAGAGCTATATTTATTAATCTTGTATTTGCGGTCATCACAAAAGACTTAATGAAATGAATTTAGACCACATGCTCTAATTACGCCAGGAAACCTGCCAAAAAATACCTTGATTACCCTACTCTTCCGCTTTAAATAATCTGCGTGAAAATACATTAACTCCAACGTCACGTCGTTCTTCTCGCCTCATTTACTACCTCACCTCATCTCACCTCACCTCTACATGAATCTACTCTACTCACAGAGCAAGAAAAAAAAATACGCTTCGCCCCCCGATAGAGGCGCCCTTTTGTTGCCGAAGTCCTGAGCACCGCTCAAGCCAATGTCAAAACATAATCGATGGTAGCAAAGAAACAAAGACAACTGCATTTTGGCATTTTTCTTTATATGTTGTTGTTCTATTCCATATTTGAAGGATTCATTGTAATGCATACACTGAATCACCTAATAATGTTATTATAATTCCACACCTAATTAGTTGCCGAATATTTAGTAAATCATTTTTATGATGAACCACAAGTAGCCCCGAAGAAGGTCTTTGTGTGGGTGTGTGTGGCGCGGAAAGAAACGCCTTAGACAAGATGATATATCTAATATCTCTATCTAACTTAGGTAGTATTTAGGTAGATCCAACTTCGACAAAGAGGTCGCACGAAGAATCCAACTCGGCTGAGCAGCGTTCGGAGAGCTTCGACTTATCTTTTCGTCCAAAACACCACAGAGCCTGTAAACAAAGGTTTTCAATCAGTGTGTGTTGCCAGTGATGACTTAATTATGGAACTGAAACGTGGTATCTTACTGTTGGCCTCATTAGTAAGCTCCAAGTCGCGCAACGAGCTATGGAGAGAACTTTGCTCGGTGTTTTCCTGTGAGATAAGATCTGAAATGAGGAGATCCGCAGGAAAAATAAAGTGACTGAATAGCACAAATTAGCAAGTTGAAATGGCCCTGGGCAGGCCCCATCACTCGTAGAACTGACAACCGATGGGGAAGAAAGGTTCTCGAGTGGCAACCACGAACTGGAAGACGAAGAGTATGCTGGCCTCCCACCAGGTGGACCGACGATATGGTGAAAGCCGCGGGAAGCCGATGGATGCAGGAGTCAAGCAGCCGCTCAAAGTGGCGCTCTCTGGGGGAGGCCTATGTTCAGTAGTGAACGTCTTCAGGCTGTTGATGATAAATATCTCATTATTTGTTGGTATTTTGTTGCGTATATAAAGACAACTGCACCTTTTTACGAAGTAACAAAGTACACACGCACATCTACAAATTGTCCGTCTGTGTGTCGTACCATTCGGCACGCCAATTATAAGTACAAAAGGCATCTGCTACTTGTTCGTTTAGACTTTGGTTGATTATTGGATTTATTGGCTATCTCAATGTAGGTACTTCACAGTTTCATGTTCTGTTTGCGTTACCAGAGTACGTTTAATGTAGTTAAATATTTTATTTATATTAGATTTTCTTTCAAATGTTGTTATAATTAACTATTGCAAATTTGAAGTATCTAGCTTTATTTATTTTGTGAAGTTATTACATTTTCGCCTGAGGAACGCTCTTCTGGAAACAATTGATTTTGTAGATAGCTGTTTGTTGTTTGCTGCCATCGATATTATGTATGACATCTGCCATAGTCGATTTTTTTGTGTCAAATGTCATCAGGGCGCCTCTATCTAGGTGCGAAGTGTCATATTTTTCAATGCTCTGTGACTCTACTCTACGCTGTGCTTCGCTCACTCACTTCGTTCTTCGAATGCATCACCGACGCGCTTTGAATATGTACGAGTGGGAATTCTGTGCCGACGCGTGACGGCGAGGAATGTGAAAAAAATTTTGAAGTGTGACATGGATTGAATGTGAGGACCGGCGGGGTAATTACGTAAAATTTGCAACAGCAATGCGACAGCAGTAGCGAAGCATACATTCTCGACACCACTAATGATGTATGACAGCAATCACCGCGAGATTTACGCCTGTCGCAAACCTGTTGCGAGTTAGGTAATTAGGGGGCGGGAAATTTTTTTTTTTTTCCTTATATTTTGGCTCCACACATAGTGTATTTAGCCAGTGTCAAGTTTTGTAATTTTTCATCGTATTATGGAAATTTTCACTTAAAGTCAAGTCATAGTCACAGTCAGAGTAGTCATAGTCTAGTCGAAGTCATAATCCAGTCTAAGGCATGCCCTAGTAAAGTGGTGGCAACTTTACTAGAGGCTTCTATGGAATTTTGGAAGCAACACGAAAAACCACGTTTTACTACATTATATCACTTGCCCATACTCATGCTCGTAATTCAGCACTTAATGCGTAAAACACCACCAATTTTAAACATTAACACTGGAAAAAGCATAAGTTTTGTAAAATAATACAATGCACCGACGTGAACTTTTCCGCGTTCCCGCCAAAAAACCCGGCGGGACATTTTTGAGTGAATGAATGTGACAAATGAAGTACATCACGTATGTCCTACTCAACACTAATTTAGCTGTTTTTCTGTTTAGCTGAGGACTTGTTATTACATGAAATGTCACGGTGTATTTATATTTTTTACAATAAACTTACTAAAAGGGAAAATAGACAAAATAATGGCTACTTACTTGTGAAATGTTATTCCTTCATATTTACGCCAAAGTGCGAATTCTGTTGCTTAAAATGCTGCAACCACCCACTGCACACACATGATTTCTCAAATATTTATTGCCTAGATCACTATTTATAGTATAGGATTATTTCACAAAAAATTGTTAACCTGTTTGGCTTAGATCAAACGAAGCCAAATAAAAAACCCGGTAACGGTGACAAGGACCAAAGACATTACGTTCGTCTTTTTTTACTTAGTACCGAATGTATAGCGCTCTCCTTGTTGTCCATGAATGACGTTATATACTTCTGCACGCCTCTTACTATCAGTGTTGCCAAATCAGCTCTTTTAGAGCAGCTAAATTTAGCTCTTTTTTAACATCGGCAGCTCTAAAAATTGCTCCGTTTCTGAGGATATTTGGCTTTTTATTTGATTAGGTATATATATATTTTTCTCGTGAATGAGTGTTTTAAAAACATATCTGAATTATTGTTTTTCGCTTTGTGAATGTAACTGTACTTGTCCGAAAAATTAAGAATTTGTACAATTTCTAATTTGGAAAATAACGAATGTAGATAATTAAGTAGAATTTGTAAAATTAAGAATATGGACTAATAAGAGTGCGTACTACTAAGAAATTGGAAAATATTGAATGTGGAAAATCCTGAATATGGAATTTATCGCTGACACCGTCATATTCATCCACTACTCGGTGATCTTTCGGAATATACAAACGAAAGTGTTGTGCCAAAAAAGGGTCTGTCTTTGGCATTGTCTTGACATTGACAACTCATATTAAAAGGAATAGGAGGGTTTCTGACAACAAAATTTAAAAAAAATTACTCCTTAAAATCCGTTAGATGGTGTCATTGACGAGACATGGCGTGAATAATTATCACTTCTATGTCTGTGGTTCTGAAGATTTATGCCACAGATTGGAGAAAAAAAAACATTTCTGTGATTTATGCGTAGAACGTGGACCATGTGAAATTGACACTGCGCTATGAAAGAGGGCAAAGCTACCTTATGAAAGAAGATTTGCTATGTCCGCCATCTATCCAGAAAATCCCCTATTTCCTTAAAATTTTACTTTTTAGGCGAACTCCGATACTCTGATATCTTTTGATCGTTTCTTTACAATTATTTTTTTATTAACTTCTGAGTATTACCTGAGACGTGGTGGTGTAGATATATTAGCCAAAATAAAGCGCTTTAGTCAAAAATTCTGTGATGAATGGCCTTCAGAGACGCCGACACCATTTTAAGTATAGTAGATAGATAGATAGATAGATAGATAAACTCTTTATTGACACCAACGATAACAAAATAAAAAAGACAGGATAACTTACAAGTAGGGTACAATGGGCGGTCTTATCGCTAAAAAGCGATCTCTTCCAGACAACCTTTGGATGGACAGAGATACATGAATGAGCATGGACGGTGGTGTTATAAAATAATAGACTACATAAACAATACTTAACTATAGTAAACTATAGTAATTAATGAAAAGCTCAAAGCATAGTTATTATCACTACGAATTAAAGCCCGAGAGGGCTGATTTATTAAATCAATAAGTGCAAAAAGCACGTCGAAGCTGCAGAACCGTTTTCATACTGACATAAATTGGTATTTCTTTGGGTTAGGTCATTTTTTCTGTTAATTTTAGCTCATTTTTTGGGACACTTTAGCTCCCTTTGGCGAATCAGTGTTGGCAGCATTGCTTACCACAGAGTACCTTTTTATAAACTGTTGCTTACTATAAAGTTACATACTCTTTGGTGGCGGGCACGTATTTATTTATTGATATAAAAAAGAAGTACTCTGCTTGTGGGACCCACACACGACCCAGCTATGGAAAAATCTGTGGAAAACTAAAAAATCCACATTAACATAACACTAGCTCGTGTGTTGTGTATGGTTCGTCATCAATAAAAAGATACTTTATGTTCGTGATACTGTTTAAAATGTGTACAATGCTAAGAAAAATAGTGTTGTTTTTTTTACTATTTTTACCTCATTTCGTGACTCCTGAAGATGGTTCGGTGTACGATTATACTCCAAGTAATTTTAGATATCAGATAGAAGAGATGGATGGAAACTTCATTATGTTTTATGCCCCATGGTAAGTAGAAGATACCAAGCTTGCTACCTAGAGTCTTCACATGTGTAATTTTACCGCTTTGTCGGTAGGGATTGCAATCCGGAAAACCGGATCCGGTAATCCGGCGGATCCGGCATCATTAAACGTTTACCAGATCCGGTACCCATACACCGGATCCGGTATGGCAAATTTTGGTAAAATAATCGCGCTGTTGAAAAAAAAAAAAAAAAATGAAATGAAATGACCTTTATTCCTGACACACAATATCGCATAGTACACAAGAACAATATAACATAAAATATTACCTACATTACATACTAATATGCTATACCAAGCGATACTGCGCGATGTCAGGAATAGGTCCCGGCTCAGCATACAGCTGAGGCTGCACATAACAACCTCAGCTACTGATTTTCAGACGGGACCCATTTTCATGACATCACGGACGTACCATAAATTTAAACAACTACAGAAAGAAAGTAACAAACATTATAAATAATTAAAAAACTAAAACGTACAGAATACTTAGACAAAAAGTAACATTAGACAAAAAGAAAAACAACATTAAAAAAAAAAAAAAAAACTTCTTTCTTTTTTCTTTTTTTTCTGTTGCATGATTATAGATACTTTAAATGCGTACCAGTGAGTAAGTTGATTAAACTTCATCTTGACTTGTGTTGATGAAGTTATAAAAGCATTTATGTGATGATTGTGCCATACATTAGGCAGATTCATCATGATGTCTGTCATAAGTATAAGAATGAAGCTTGCAGTTAGCATGGTTAGGCACATGTTCAAATACGTAAATATTGTGATTTCAGTAGATCAAGTAAAGTTGATAATGTTGAAAAAAAAAAAAAGAAAATTTTGTTCAAGACATCACACATTACATTTTTGAAACATAAAAATTAGATATTACAAAAAACGACAAAAAGATAAATAAGAATATAACATTGCGTGACGCCATGCCATGATATAGGTCCACAGGTCCCAACACAACTCAGCATGAAGTTAATATCATAATCATGGGCTTAAAACTAATAGATTTGACTGATAGACTTTATAATGTTAAATACTAAAATTGGTCTGTCTGTGAAAACGTTAGCTAGCGGTTATATTCTCTTTGGTGAAAACTGGAAGCCTGCCTGCCTGAACCACCCATTACAACAGAGTGCTACCGTGCTTCAGAGGGCATGTTAAGCTGTCGGTCCTGGCGTTGTCTTAAGACAATAGTTGTTAAGCCAAGTCAGAAGCTTTTGACACCAGGGCTGACCACTTTCCTACATGAGAAGAAGAAGAAGAACCACCTATTATGTTAAAATTTGTCTTAGTTACAATGTAGTAGATTCTTAATAGTTGGTCTAATTCTTCTTCTTCTCGTGTCTTCAGTGGTCAGCCCTGGCGTCAGAATTTCTAGGCCACCCAAACGGTTCTTTCTGGCTTGGCTTAACGACTATTGTCTTACGACAACAGCCGGGACCAACGGCTAAACGTGCCCACCGGAGCACGTTGTCTAATTATAACATCAGAAATAAAGTTGATTACACATAACTACACACATCAAAAAAGTCTAAGCAACATGCACGATATTACAAATTTACCATTTATATTAATTAATTTCTAAGTATTTACTCACTCAAAGTGCGTAGGGAAGTAAACTTTTTTGTTATTGATGACATACTGGCGGGTTGTAAAAAAAAATCGATTATGTTTTGTTTTTTCATAAAATTCAAATGACTGCGAATTTGTTTGAATTTAAGTGCGTTTTAATTGACACGTTTATTCTTGATTTTATAATTTTACCAACCATTTAAATAAAGTTAGCGACAAAATTGAATCGTTAGATATTCTTCACGTCATGGAGCGACGTCATTTGACGGCAGATGAAATGCAAAGAGCTGTAGGGATGTTGCAAGCGGGAAGTAATCAATCTCAGGTATCTCGACATTTTGGCATTCATAGAAGTGTTATTTGTCGTCTTTGGCAGCGCTACAATAATACAGGGGAACCCGCTTAACAGCACCCAGGCCGTAGAAGGAGTACAACCACTCGGCAAGACCGGTACATACAACTGACTGCAAGACGCCAGCCGATGTTAACCGCTCGAGAGCTAAGCTTGAGGCTACAAAATTCAAGTGGTGTTGATATAAGTCCCCAAACTGTGCGAAATCGACTTCATGAGTACGGCCTACGAGCTCGACGCCCAATCAGGTGCCCACCGATACGTCACGCGAATCGCGCTCGTCGAAATGAATGGTGTAGAGAACGCATAACATGGGCCCAGGAACAATGGGATAAAATTATGTTTTCCGATGAGTCGCGATTCGGGTTTAGGCCTGATACAAGAAGGGTGCGAGTGTACCGTCGGCCCGGAAATACTGAAAGGCTCAGGTGCGTTCAGGAAGTTCATCCATACAGTGGCTCAACAGTTATGGTATGGGCGGGTATTATGAAGAACAGGCGAACTGAGCTCGTTTTTGTAAATGGAAACATGAACGCTTAAAATTACGTTGAGGATATTCTCAGACCTTATGTCCATCCATTTGCACAAACCTTTGGCTCCGATTTTACGTTAATGCATGACAATGCGCGTTCACATACAGCTTGGCGAACCAGTGAATACTTGGCAACGGAGAACATCCGGGTATTGCCCTGGCCTGCACAATCGCCAGATCTCAACCCCATCGAGCACACATGGGACATGCTCCAGAGACGTGTTTTGAAGGACTTGGATGGAGTGACAACAACCCAACAGCTGAAGGATTTGCTACAATTCCATTGGGAGCGAATACCGCAAGATGACATAAACAGTCTCATTAATTCAATGAATAATCGTTGCCGACAAGTTCTGAATAGAAGAGGAGGCCATACTTTGTATTAAATTGTCCTATTCTTTCACAATAAATTCATTTTCTTTAGAAATTTTATTTTGTAATAATTTTAAAAATAAAATACAACGTTATAATGTGAAGAACCATCCTAAAATTTAAATTAGTACATGTTGCTTAGACTTTTTTGATGTGTGTATGTGTAAATATGTACATAAATAGCTAAAAATGATACATTATATCTATTCTTAGCTATGTATATCTCATTATGTATTATACACTCACTTAATTATCTCATAAACAGTCTTTTTTGGAACGAAAATGGAAAATTATTTTGATTTCATCAATCCGGCCGTATTGATAGAAATTCGATCGGATCCGGCCAGATTGAATATCACACCGGATTGCAATCCCTAATTGTCGGCTAGCCAGAACTTACACAGATAACTATATACTAGGAACTGTAGTCATCAACAGGACCCTAATTCTGTATGACCAATTTACGATTCCTTGCCTCGAAACCACGCGAATTCCTTGTCTTACATAAGAAATCTGCAAAAATCTATTCTCTATGAAATGAGAACGAAACCGCGCGAAATGAATGTGGAATTAACTGGGATAGGCGCGATTTGAACTGTCAAAAATCATATTTCCACTGAGGCGCGTTCCAAAACATGAACCCGTTGAAAGTTACCACCACTTATGTCAATATTAATTATTCAAAATAAAACTAATTTTAATGTAAAGTGAAGGTATTTCTAAAGGTTTTCTGTCAATTTTTAATAATTACCCATGGTTTCGTTATATCACAACATAAATAAGCCATTCCTTTATTTTAATTTTTTAGCGGTTTTGGGATGAGAAATCCATTAGTTCTAATTCGGAACTCACTCGAAGAATCCAAAACCTGTCATAGATAATTTGCCTTAGATTATACAGAATACAAAAATTGTCGATTCCTTGGTGTGACACGATTTGAACAAGACACGATAACGACGGGGTTTCTATATCGTGCGGAATCTGTGTTTTCATACAGAATTATGGCCCAGCCTGAAGATGTCCACTGCTGAACATAGGCCCCCCCAGAGAGCGCCACTTTTCTTCATTTCATTACCCACAGTCAAATCAAATAAACCATAGATACAGAGTTTATGAAAATCAAACCTCAAAAGAGTACATGTGCAAATGCTTACTTATAGTCTTATACATATACATGTGTCATCAACCAACCCGCACTTGGCCAGCATGGTGGATTATGGCCTACAATGTCTCCTCCTGAGAGAAGCCCATATCGTGGGTAGTATTGGGCTGGGGACAATGACAATGGATAACTGAAAGCATAGAAAGGTAAACTGAACATTGAACATTGTCAGTTTTTATCTATTTGACAACAATATGAGATGTACATCACTTTCATTACAGAGCAAAAACAAGGCATATGCCTTGTTTTGATGGCGCCGTTTTCGAGGCTGCAATCGGGGATCTACCCTATATTTCATCGCAGCCTACAGTACAGTTTGATCATAATTACATGTTAGTATATAAAAAAATTAAAAGGTACTGATGTCTACTGGCGTTTGTTTAGGTGCCGACACTGCACAGAGTTTCATCCAATATGGGCTGAGCTAGCCGAGCTTGTAAATACAAAGGATTCCAAGTTTGCCATAGCCCAAGTTGACTGCACTAAGCATTCAAAACTTTGTCAGGATACTGATATAACTGGTAAGCATTCTTTGAAATAGACTTCTGCTGTACATCTGCTAGTTTTTTTAACAAATTTAATTAAGTTTTGAAAGTTATAAGAAAGTCAAGACACTGACATAAACTTTACTGGAACTATTAAAGAAATGTTGCTTTTTTCATTTGTGATATTTTCCCTAACCTCTCTAAGTACATATAATTGTTAAAATGTGATATAATTCAGTCATGTTGCGCAACACCAAATCATTCAAGAGGCTTCATGAACATTCTTAAACTAGGATAGGTATTATTATATGACATTAAAATGTTTAAATATCCTTCAATCAGTTACCATGGACCATGAAAGGTCACCAAATGGAAAATAAAATTGAGATGATTGATTTTCAGGATATCCAACATTATTGTACTTCCATAAAAACTCGTTTTCACCTGTTGAGTACAAGGGAACAAGAGATTTGCCTTCACTTACACTATTCCTAAGTGACGTATTCACAATGAAAACAGAGGTATGTATAATGTATATGGGTGTGTCTATGGGTATGTTGAAATAGTTATTTATGATATAAGGGCGGTAAGTTGGTTATTACAAACGAGTAGACGAATGTAAGCCCGAGACGAAGTCGAGGGCTTACCATAGTCACGAGTTTGTAGAAACCAATTTCCGCACGTGTATCATACAACGTTTTTCAACACATTCGCGAGAAAACAGTTCAATAGGTAAAGAAACAAACTTTCGTTTTTTTTTTTTCTTATATTTTGGCTCCACACATAGTGTATTTAGCCAGTGTCAAGTATTGTAGTTTTTCATCGTATTATGAAATATTTCATGTAAAGTCAAGTCTTAGTCACAGTCAGTCAGGGTAGTCATAGTCCAGTCTAAGTCAGGTAGTCATAATCCAGTCTAAGTCATGTCCTAGTAAAGTAGTGGCAACTTCACTAGAGGCTTCTATGGAATTTTGGAAGCAACACGAAAAACCACGTTTCACTACATTATATCACTTGCCCACACTTATACTCGTAATTCAGCACTTAATGCGTAAAATGCCACTAATTTTAAACATTAACACTAGAAAAAGCATAAGTTTTGTGAAATAATACAATGCAACGACGTGAACTTTTTCACGTTCCCGCCAAAACTCCAAACTTTCGTTTATTAGTGGGAAAGTCGCAACAAACAACCTTTGACCACAGATCAGTAATATGTAGCTCCTTTGACGTTCCTTATCTAACTAATATAAAAATGGCCTAAAATGGCGGGCATTTACAATGCGCCACGTGCGTGTGGTGAGAATTAGAACTACATCTCTGGTTTCATTTTCTCTTTAGTATTAAAGTGAGACAAACGTATTGAGCAAAATCGCTTCCAATGAGTTTCGATCATTTAGCTTATTTATTCTCGTACTGTGAAACTCCTTGGTGAAATTCTTTTATGTGTTTTATTGAAATTAAAAAAAAACCGTAAAGGTTACGCACGGCGCTATACAAGGAACGATGCGGTAAAATAGGTACTTAGGTGAGAGTACCTATTTTACCGCACGCTCCGTTGTATGGTGCGTAATGTTTAACTTTCGAACAATGTATACAGGCTTTGTAAATGCATTTTTCGAGCAAATGTGTTGAAAAATATTTTACTGCTAAAATGTACACAGTTGTATAATTAAGCCATAACTAACTAAATGGTAGCTTGTTATCTACCTGTGTAAATAAGATTTGTGTAACTAATTTAGTAGTGCTCTAGTAACAATGATTTACTTAGATGTTTAACCCAATATGATAAAATTAAAGTGTCAGGAGCTAAAAGAGTCATTCCAAAATAGGCCACCTATGTCTACAATACCTCAACAAAACCAGAATTTTTTTATATAGTTCAAGAAAAATAATCATAAGTAGCACTGTTGTGCTCTTTAGAAGGCTGAAAAATGATATTTTAACCATATATAGGCTAGGTTATCAATATGTATTGTCTACTCTTTGATGTTTAGTGTTGCATTGCAAGCATAAGCATATCTCTTTAGTTTTAAGCCAAAAACTAAATATTTTATAAAAAAACTGGATAGTACAAAACCTTTGTAAATTATCATAACCAATTTTATAATATAGCATACATATAGGTGGCCCAGGTTCCATACATTTCTGGGACATCCCTTTTATTGACTTTGAATTTGAAATGATGGTGGCTTGACCTGAATTGCACTTGATTGTACAAACTACTGAGAAGAACTTGTTTTACTTGGATTTACTTTTGTTATAAAACTTAAATAATAAAAAGTATAAGAGCTTGACACTGAATAAGATAACATGGAGCTAAACATAAGTAAAAATGAGGTTTTATAAAATCTAACTGCGATCACATATTTTCACAATTTTATGGTAACATATATTACCAAACAGGAATATACTATGTATGTTATTTTTTATTACAGAAACCAAACAAAGAATCAGATGAAGTGAAATTTTACAGCGGCATGGCATACTTAACAGATTACAATATTGAGAAGTTTGTCTCTAAAGGCCAACATTTTGTCATGTTCTTTGCTCCTTGGTGTCGGACATCACAGGTATAGATAACTATAACTAGCTGCTGCCCATGCTTTTGCTTGTTTGGGCTACAATTTATTGCAATAAAAAGTATTCCATGTACTTCTCCATGGTTAAAATTTCCACCATTAAAAAGTTGACCAAGATTAGCTCAAAGCCACTGTTTACCCAGCAAAAGTCACTTGCACTCGGACTTAAAGAAAGATATACAGTGCTTTTGAATGTAGATGTATTAGTTACAAATAAGAATAAGAAATATAAAATAAAAAATAAATATGTTTATACTACATAGAACTTAATTGATATTAGACACAAAAGTAGGGAACACATCAGTAGTACCCTAGGTGGCAGATGTTCTAGGCGGTGGTAACTGCTTACCAATGTGCTGGCCGTCAGCTTGTTTGTCCATACATCTGAAAATAAAGAATTATTATTATTATTATTTTTGTTGTAACGAATAACGTTTCTCTCCCACAACTACTTAGGAGGTAAGCAGAGCACGGGCCGAAGCCAAGTGCAAATATATATATACAATAATTATCATCATCATCATCATGATAATCATTCCCAAATACAACTATGATTCAGCAGTTATTCAGAAACTTACGTACTATTCGGCAAGTGTTTAAGATAGCAGCTTTTTGCAGTAGGATGTAGCTTTTTGGAGGGATCATCATAAAACATCTATCAGGATCTATCATAAAACATTGGTTTGCAAGATGGGGAAGAAAGGTCCTCAAGCAACCACAAATCCGAAGACTCAGCGTAGGCCATCCGTCTACTGGGTGGACCAACCACCTGGTCAGAACCACAGGGAGCTGTTGGATGCAAGAGGCAAGTAGCCGGTCAAAGTGGCGCTTTATGGGGAAGGCTTATGTTCAGCAGTGGATGATGTCAGTGATGATGAAATTTATAAGTAAGACCATAAGTGATTATATAAGTTCTGCGTTTCCAGAGACTAGCACCAATCTGGGCCGAGTTAGCTGTGCATTATTCACACAATGAGTACATACAGATTGGCAAAGTGAACTGCATGGACAACGAGATGACCTGCCAGAACTTCGACATCAAGCAGTACCCTTACCTCTTGTGGATTGTCAATGGCAGAATTGTAAGTATATGAAGTAGCCCTACACCAACTATATAGGGTAATATGGCCCACACTAGGTGGATTGATGACCTGGTCAAAACCGCAGGGAGCCGTTGGATGCAAGGGGCAAGCAGCCGCTCAAAGTGGCGCTCTATGGGGGAGGCCTATCAGCAGTGGACGTCTTCAGGCTGCTGGTGATGATGCAGAATGGATATGCTATAGAAAAAAGATATTTAGCGGGACTGGAACCCTCAGGATGGCACATTCACTCTGCACTCTTCCATCTATACATAATAATAAAACTGTAACTGGGCTTAATTTGTGCATTAAATATTTTTTGAAAATTTTGATTGCATTACACTTCTTAATTGGAATAGACACAATTTTTTTTTAAATTTTTGTTTTATATTATTTTTTTATTGAAGTACCTATTTATTTATCCTTATCCTGTCAAAGAGAAGAGAGAAGGAAAAGGAAAAAAGATAGGGGAAAAGGATGAATGGATGGGACGACAATAAAAGAAGACTGCCTTCCTTCGCCGGCCCATCCATTCAGCCTCTTCCCCTATCTTTTTTTCTTTTCGCTTCCCTTTTCCCATGAACAGGTTTAGAACGTTAAACTAATTAACTCGTGCAAAGCCGGGGTGAGTCAACTAGTATTTAAATATATCATTACAATATTTTCCAGATGGGCGTAGCAAATGGGCAAAGCTTCGATGAACTGAAATCGTACGTCGACCAAATGCTTCTCACCGAGAATCACGATCCCGATAAGTTTATGAAGAAGAAGAAGGCCCTGCCGGTGGCCAGGATATCGGAGGAGACCTTCGAGACTTTCCTAGAGAAGGATCTGGTGTTTATCAATTATTTTGCACCCTGGTAATTATAACAGTTACTTAATAGGCTATTCGGCCAGCCGTGACGTTTAACATCAGGCGAACGACTAGCTCGTCATGTCATTCATTTAAATTTAAAAAAAAATTACTAAGTACTACCATGGAACAAGTAGGAGAGGAATGCCAATACACCAATAAAACAGCGTAGATCAGAAATTTGCCAAAAACCGATAGAAAACTAGATGGCGCTGCAAAATGAGCGGCCTATAAGTTGAGCGTAGATCAGAAATATGCCTAAAGCCCGTTTTAAACCTAGCCCGCCGTAGCTAGCCGTATAGCCCGCTCATTTTGCAGTGCCATCTAGGTTTAAAATGTTATCTTGGTGTATTGGCATTCCTCTCCTGCTTGTTCCACTACTAAAAATGAACAAGTAATTTTCTTCAGAAATAAGTTTATAAATAAATGTAATAATTGAAAAAAATAAGTAAAATCGGGGTAATAGATCACGGAGTAATTCGCGTGGAGGGGCATCACCTGTCCCTTTCTCGCAAAACGGAGATCGTATGGCCTGTATGGCGCTGCTCCTTCCATGTGACGTCACATTCACATGTAAGAAGATTGTAGAGCTACCACAGCTTAATAATGAGATATAATGAAGTTATCATTTCTGACGTCACTGCGTGTTTGAGCTGTCTTTTTCTATTCGTGTATGTTCTATAATTTTTAGATATTTAATTTTTGTCAAATACTCTATTATATGTAGGTTGGAGTACGCCAACTGTTAGAACGGCTGACTATCAGTTAAACGGAAGATAACACAAAAGTAATTAACAACTTCAAACATTTAAAATGATTCAGCAGGTTATTATAACGGGTTCGGTAAAGTCGACCATTAGAGTCGGGCGCAGATGCACTATTATAAGCGAGGGTGGGGTGGACATGCCCATTGCCCACAACCCTAATATGCTAGTTGCATGCTATTAAAAATGAACAAGTAAATATTATTTTCATAGTCTTCGAGCATTTGTAAATGCTCAAAGCATAAAGTAGGTTAAAAATTAATGCAGTATTTGAAAGAATATAAGTAAAGTCGCTAAATTAATCACGGAGTAATAAGCTTCTAAAGTTTCTGGAAGGGGCATCGCCTGTCCCTTTCTTGCAAAACAGAGCATCCCCACAGTTACTATGAAAACACGTGGTTGTGACATCACATGCGAAAGAGATTGTATATAAAACTACCACAGCTTAGTAATGAGGTACTATGAAGGACCTAGAACTGACGTCACTGCACGTTTGAGCTGTCTCTTTCTATTCCTGTATTTCAAAATGCTTGTAACTTTGCAATTTTTTGAGATATTTAATTTTTGTTTTCACGACTGTTTATTTTTTGAGGTATATTATTAATTTATGCAATAAAAAAATAGTAGTAATGAAGGGGTTGGCGATCTACGCAGCAATGTACGGTGAATGAAGTGCAATAGCTTCCCAGTCTCCACCAGGTGACAACTGGGAATTTTTATTCCCAGTTGCCACCCGGGGCAATCCATGTGGGGGCAACTGGGAATATACCCAGGGTATAGACAGCAGCATTTTCCTCGGTACATTAAAATCTTCTGTGATCACCGAGCCGCCTGCAAAGCGTGGTGATTATGCCAAATCCAATATGATAAGCATCCAAAGTGGCGTTTTATTGGGGAGGCATATGTTCAGCAGTGGACGTCTTCCGGCTGACGATGTGATCTCTGTATATGTTCGATGGACGTTGTTATTTGTTGACAGGTGTGCACACTGTATGCAGTTGAACCCACTGTGGCTAAAGCTGGGTGAGAAATTCCTTAACGAGAGCCGTGTGCTCATCGCAGACGTCGACTGTGTCCAGTCTAAATCCATCTGTGATACGGAAAAGGTACCCATCTATAATAACGCTTTAATAGGCTAGTGTCCTGCTATTAAAAATTAACAAGTTAATATTATTTTCATAAAGTAGGTTAAAAATGAATGCAAATGCATTAAAAAAATAAGTAAAATCGGTAAATAAATCACGGATTAATAAGCTTTTCAAGTTTCTGCAGGGGGCATCGCCTGTCCTTTTCTCGCAAAACAGAGCTTCCCCGATATTTTCTCTATGACAGTTAATATGAAAACGCAAGTTAGTGACGTCACATGCCAAAGAGATTGTATGTAAAGCTACTACAGCTTAGTAATAGGGTACTATGAAGTAGCAAAAACTGACGTCACTGCACGATTGAACTGTCTTTTTCTATTCCTGTATTTTAAAATGCTTGTAACTTTGTCATTTGAGTTTTGGCCGGAACGCGGAAAAGTTCATGTCGGTTCATTGTATTATTTTATAAAACTTATGCTTTTTCCAGTGTTAATGTTTAAAATTGGTGGTGTTTTACGCATTAAGTGCTGAATTACGAGCATGAGTGTGGGCAAGTGATATAATGTAGTGAAACGTGGTTTTTCGTGTTGCTTCCAAAATTCCATAGAAGCCTCTAGTAAAGTGGTGGCAACTTTACTAGAGGCTTTCTTTATAAGATGCCTTAGACTGGATTATGACTTAGACTAGACTATGACTACTCTGACTGTGACTATGACTTGACTTTAAGTGAAAATTTCCATAATACGATGAAAAATTACAAAACTTGACACTGGCTAAATACACTATGTGTGGAGCCAAAATATAAGAAAAAAAAACTTTGTCATTTTTTGAGATATTTAATTTTTGATTTCGCGACTGTTTATTTGAGGAATACTAATTAATTTGTACAATAAAAAATAGCAGGGACTAGCCTATTGCTGATTTGTGTCGCATTCTCTAAACCTAAATGAAATTAAAATATTTGCTATATTTGAACTTTAATTTAGCTTTAAGATAACAGAAACAGAGAATTCGCACCCAACGGCTTATTATTAAAAAGTCTAAAGTTATTAAAGTCGGTTAACCACTTATATTAAAAAGCTATAGGAGAGGCCTAATTCTAGTTGCAGACATTATCATCTCAAACACTGAGAGCCTGAGAGGTTATATCTATAACTGTTATAAGTAACTAGCTGCTGCCCCGAGCTTTGTGATTGCGTGTTATACAGTTTATGGCGTTAAAAAGTATCCTATCGACGCCGACCAATAGAGTTGATCCTGTTGTCCCCCACGACTTCGCCCCATAGGGCACAACAGGAGCTTTTCCTCTTGGGCCCAACGCGGGTTAACGAGAATATTTTTATTCTGGCCCCCCACAAATATATTGTGGCCATATTCCAAATAAAGTTACAATATAATATTTTTAAATACAAATTCATTGTTTTTTTTTTTAAATTGAACTGTAATCGTACGACATAAAATGTAAAGAAAAACCTAAAAATTTAAATTTTTGTTTCACATTTGTATTAGATGGAAGAGGGTATACGAAATTTAAAAAATACTGCGGTTCCTACCTTCCTGCATTGTAAATACATACATAGAATACAATATAAGGGTAAATGCCATCCAGCCCCAAATGTCGATTATTCAGAGTCCCATCGGATACCACGTCAAATTTACTGATAGTACGATCATTATAACACCCAGACACAGAACATACACCTATGTTCATCACACAAATGTTTGTTCTGGGTGGGAATCGAACCCACAACCTACAGTTCAGAAGGCAGTCCTACTACCAACTGAGCTATCAGGCCAGCCCATTATTCATACATATTATTATATCGTTGATTTTGCAAGAAGTTCTATAATTTCCAGATCGACGGTCTTCCTACCCTAGTCCTGTATAAACACAAGAAGGTTGTGAACAAAGAGCATGGAAGCAAACCCCTCGACAGCCTTGTCACCCTGATCACGGAACATTTGCAGGAACGCAAGGTTGTGAGTGAGGATGACCAGTCAAATACCAAAGATGAACTGTAATATTAAGCCTTAGTAGGCCTTATATGTAGGTAATTAAATTATTTGAGATTTTTTTGTGTTGTCTTATTTATTCTAGAGTTGAGTTTGAAATGTGAATGTTTTTAGACTACCTATAATAATATAAGGCGCACTCAACAGTGCAGCCATATTTTTTTTTAAATTTATTTCTTGAGCTGATTGCCTAGCATATGCGCATCGCGAGAAAACTTGTCGTCGCTGTTAGAGTGAGACACACTTAGGCGCTACCGTAGTTTTGTCACGGTATCTCGCGAGAGTGTGTCGAGAAAATTTCGTCACAGTGTGCATGCTAGCCGGGCTGGATACAAACTCCTGCAGTCGAAACCAGTGTAGCCATAAAGATACTAGTATGTGTGATGGTATAGTCATAAAAAGGCAACACAGACATTATTACCTTTTTTTTTAATGCATGAATGGGCTCACGTTTGACAACATCTCACCTGATGGAAAGCGATGATGCGGTCTGTGTTGGAGCATGTTTGCCCATGAGATGCCTTTACCATTCCCAGTCTCCACCGGGTGGCAACTGGGAATTTTTATTCCCAGTTGCCACATGGGGGCAAACCATGTGGGGCAACTGGGAATATACCATTTCTTTGTAATATATTCATTTTAGTACAAATGTGGAATTTCCAAAATCTTCATTTCCCTAGTTATTAATTATTCAACCTCACCTTATGGTGATGGAAGAAATCTTTCACTGGTCAATATAATCTTGAACACCTACCAATTACTACATCAAATAATTTAATAGGAATATTAAAGAAAACAAAATTTGCAACATAACAATCACCTTTATTAATAAAGAATAAAGTTGGTACTTAACAATGTTAATGTAATATCCTTATAAATGCCATATTATGAGCAAAATAGAAATTAGGACCATAGCATGAGTGGCAGACACAAGTGAAAAAATATAGTGGTCATCATCTCTTCCACTTTCACTGACACATCAAGTAAAACTTAAGTATTTTTTTTTTAATCTAATGGGAGTTTCTAGCATTTATACAGCATTTATAGCATTATGTCAAGAGTTTATGTAACTGCACATATTAGAAAAATGCTGGTAATGAAGCTTGAAAATAGAGTAAAATGTAGCTTATTACAGTAGCCATGCAATGTTAAGTGAATTATATACATTTCTTATCAACAGTCTGTGACTGGAAGAATGCACCATCTGCTTGTGTTGCCTGTCGGTTGATTTGCTTGTGTCGATCCCGAGATACTATTTCTTCCAGAACCTCTCCATCTCCTTTAATTAACCTGAAAACAAGGGACAACTGAGGGATGGCCAGGATCATAGATTTACTTCCCTGAATGGTTATAATTGATATATTATCATATGTTAGACTGTTACTCATGAGTAATGTGTTGAAATTAAAAAACAGTCATTTATGTGTATTTTAAGAAACTGATATATGAAAACCACCTAAACCTGCCAACCATTATTTAGTTACTAAAATATATGAATTGTTTGTTTTTTTTATATCTGGAGAAAACACATATAACCAACCATAACATCTGCAACCTGAAAGAAATAAGAATGATAGGATAACCTGTATCTTCCTGAATCTTCATCTAACACTCTCCGGACCACACTCTGTCGCTTCTCCCATTCCTCTTTTGTCATTGGAGCCATTGCCTTGGACTTCTCCATTAACTCTAGAATAAAGTGTTACAATAAAAAATATTCTATTCTATTATACCATTTACTGATTGGCTGGCAATAAGCCACGAGTTCTTAATTAAAATCTAGCTAATGGTATACAAACCAATGGGTATATCTGATGATACATTATTGCTTTTTTCTTTGCTTTCAGAGTTACTACTTGTGCTTTCACTTCGGCTTTTCTTCTTCAACTTCCTTTTTTCCTCCTTTAGTTTCTTCTTCAGAGCCTTTTCAGTCTTTTTCTGTTCCTTCCTAAGCTTTTTCTTGAGCTTGCGAAGTTTCTTTTTCTCTCTTGAAGAGTCAGAACTGCTGGAACTTGAACTGCTGTCCGACGATGAACGCCTTCGCTTCTTGGATACCTTACCCATTATTAAGAATCAATTCGACATACAGAACTGAACTGAATGTAATGAAGCTGGACTACGAAAAGTTCGAAACACAACTCAAATGAAAGAATTAAATCTCAGAATTATTTTATATTCAATTATTCGAAACTCACAGACAAAAATATGAAATAAATGACAAATAAATATTAACATGACAATCAGCTGAGACTGCGAGAGCGTCAGAACCAGGGGTGAGAAACTTAGAACAAACGGTACATATCAGAATTTTGTAGCGTCATCTGTTAGATGTCCACTTAAAAACGCTCAAAAAAAAAAAAAGAGAAACGTCTACGTTAGACGACTGACATTGACAGTGACATCCTTGAATTTGCCAAACGGCTTTTCAAGTTTTCAGACTATATTTATTGTTTTTTGATTTCGATTTTCGTGCCTGCAGTTTCGTGCACAAATTGTAAAGTATTATGTACTGGTTTCGTGTTTAAATCTGGTTACGTGCAAATTGTGTACGATTTGTGCGTTTTGTCGAGAATACGCCGAGTCAAGTTGAGCGTTAGTTCCTCCGTATTGTCGCTCACAGTAGTCTTAAGTATTTATCGCTGAAGATACATCACAGCTCTGCCCGTTGAAGAAATTGTGAAGATTGCGAAATTAGATGCTATAATTGTTATGTGTGCGATTGGACGCTATTAGTTACTGTATATAAAATACCATGCCGTCAAACACCAACATCAAATGTCGTGTATTTGGCTGTATAACGACGGGTAAGTCTACCTCATAGATAACAGATAAACTTTACAATTTACGAACCATTCAACTGGTTGCCAATGCCTAAAGCAACCGCCTCCATCAATAACTCGAAAATATGTAACCGGCAATCCGTATAATTCAGGTATTCTATGCAGTACCTAGACAATGTACAGAAAACATGGGGGGGCCTCCAAGCAATGTATGAAATATATTAAGAATATTTTTGTTCTTCACTTAGGTACAATTTCCAGGGATTATGTACCTGCTGGGACCGGCAATGTGTAAAATAATTATATAAGTTTTCCGCCAGGTTTCTACATTTAGTTTTTGTTCTTATAATGGCAATTGTTTTCAGAAACCAACCACTCTGATCTACTCTCTCTCTCTCTCTTAACTGATCTACTTCTGTTAGTGCCAATCCAGACCAGAGTGTCCATGCCTGCACTGATTTAACATTGTCAGCAATACAAGTACTAGGTAAACAAATTAAACACCATTTTCATTTTGTTATAATATAATATTTGTACTTCGCCTGTCTCCCTTCTATTACCGTCTATTCATTCATCCTTTTTCCCTTTCAATTTCCTCTTACCCATAAACAGGGTAGAACTAAAAACTAATTAACCCGTGCGAAGGGTCAACTAGTAAATGATATGAATTTCTACTGTACACCATTCCCACGAAAATGTTCTTAATAAGCAGGCAGGCACACAGACAACACTGATACTATAATGGTTTCTTTTTAGGGTTCTGTAGTAGCAGATGACCTTATAATTTTTTCATGTCCGTCTGAATCTTACACAGCCTCATTGCTTCTAAGTTATAAACCTGCACATGTGTGAAATTTTGCACAATTATAGTTTAGGTAGAGATCTCATGTTCCAAAACAATACTAATACTAATAATAGCAATAAGTAGTAAAATTATAAATCTCTTTTATTTTGTTTTCAGAAACATCTAGTTGTGCCAATCCAGACCAGTGTGTCCATACCTGCACTGATTTAACATAGGCATTAATACATATACCAGGTAAAAATAAACATTATTTTTTATCTTTGATTATGTGTTAATATTTGTTTATGCTAAATGTCAAGCTTTTGGGGTTGCCTGGGGGTGTTGGTTGAAAAATGACCACAACAGTATCTTTGATAATTAGATAGACAACTACAGAACTCCCCAATGAAGTAGCAGTCAAAGTCGGTTTAACAATAAGCATTTTCTTAAATTTAAATTTTTCAGGGCCTGAGACTGCGTATGAAATTGACCCTGCCTACGGTGGACGGAATCCTCACCCAACATGTGGCACAGACCCCGGCTCTTCATCGCAGGCGTCCAATCTAAATTGGTTTATGATGGGGACGATGCAACTAAAATGTCAGCTCAGAGCTTTTATAATAAGCACAAGCATAATAAACACAAAAAGTAATCAATTACATATTATATTTTATTTCAAATTCTTTTTTACACCTACAGTTCATAATTATATGCAATGGTGAATGTTATTCAATTTTAATTATAGTTACAGTAAATTGTATGACATTCACATATGAACTGAATGAGGTAAGTAATATAAGTACCTATCTACATCTTTCTATAGTATCTGAACTATAAGTATGTAGATATGTATATATATATATATATATAGTTCTTAGGAACACAATCTCTATAGATAGAGCTCTCGTCACTCACAGATAAAAAATAATGTTGTAGCATGTTGGCAAAAAAAACCAATAAGACGGCACTCTATGCTATATGTATTATTTTTCTCTATGGCTTCACGTTTTATATTTACCCACAGAATAAAGAAAAAAACAATTATTTACCCCACAGACCTAGAATTTTTTCGTTACCCTCCGGTAAAGTTAAACTAATGTCAACTTAAATATACCGAAAGGGTTTCGGCGGGAACGCGGAAAAGTTCACATCGCGTCGGTTCATTGTAATTTTTATTGCATTATTTTTCACACTTGTGCTTTTTCAGTCTTAATGTTTAAAATTGGTGGCGTTTTACGCATTAAGTGGTGAATTACGAGTATAAGTGTTGGCAAGTAATATAACGTAGTGAAACGTGGTTTTTCGTGTTACTTCCCAAATTCTATAGAAGCTTCTAGCAGGTAAAGTTGCCACCACTTACTAGGGCATGACTTACTGTGACTACCTGACTTATGCCCTATTCAAACCGGCACATTATTCGTACCGCTGTGAGTAGCGGTAAATACCGTGTCGGATTCCGCGTGGTATTTTGTATTGAAGTTCCGTGGCTACAGCGAAACATGAGCGAAACTTCATACAAAATACCCGGGTGAAATCACGCGTGGTATACCGCCACCCACAGCGGTACGAATAACGCGCTGGTTTGAGTAGGGCTTTAGACTGGACTATGACTGACCTAGACTGTGACTGAGACTTAACTTTACGTGAAATATTCTAAACACGATGAAAAATTACAATACTTGACATTGGCTAATACACTATGTGTGGACTTGTGGAGTCAATACTAAGAAGAAAAAAATACACGGAACGCTCATTGGTTGCCTGTTGATCATCGGCTGTCGCGCCAAACGCTAACTCAAAATGTCCCATACATTTTGAGTTAGCGTTAACGCTAATGAAAATGTATCTTTGCTAGACCCCCCGTATCTTTAAGTTGACATGAGTTTAACTTTAACGAGAAATCGGGGGTGAGTCAGTTTTTTTTCTTATGCCTATATTGGGGGTCCACACACGGTCCACACAGTGTTTTTAGCCAGTGTCAAGTATTGTAATTTTTCATCGTGTTATAGAATTTTTTTTTCCAGTCTAAGTCAGGTAGTCGTAGTCCAGTCTAAGTCATGCCCTAGTAAAGTGGTGGCAACTTTACTAGAAGCTTCTATGGAATTTTGGAAGAAAACCCGAGAAACCACGTTTCACTATATTATATCACTTGCCCACAAAATAGAAGTATGAAAAATGTTATTTATATGGTTAAGTAGGTACATATATACAATGTGACAGCCTCCGTGGTGTGGTGGTGGCGCAGGTCGGCTTATAACCCGGAGGCAGCGGGTTCGATTCCTGCGACAGGACAAGCATTTGTGCACAAAAAAGAAAAAAGCGCAAATACTTGTTCTGTGTCTGGGTGTTGTGGGACCATGGTCCTCGTAGTTCCTGGGTCCTTAGATACAGGGAATTCTAGTTATGGTCCAGGATCTATGTATGTGATCGCTGGGCGTTATTTATTATTTATTTAATGTTCTTTTGTATAAATAAATTATCTTCTTATCTTATATAATAACTACATTGGGGGTCTAGCAAAGATCCCTTACCTATTATATATACCTACCTACCTATACGAAGATGAAGATACCTATGTAGTTACTGTAGAGTTTTAAGGTGTACTAAGGTATATATATAGGTACTACAGCTAGCTAGATGGCTGCATATTATGGAGTTTCTATCCAGCAAAGAAACGTCCTCGCGTAATACACGATTGAACGGAGTGGGCGGGCCGTGGATCAGTCACGGGCGGGAGTCCCAATGAATAATTGAGACGTAACGCGCATGCGCGGAACGCCAGCCGACTGTGGGGAGCCCTCACTGGCGACCCCGACTCATCGCCGCATACTGCACTCGAATTCACTCGATCGTTCTGAAAATAATGTTTAGTTAATGTAGAGATTCTGAGATGTGTGGCGTGTGATCTCGCTGAGAACCTACCTCTGCATCTCGTCTTGGTTATTGAGTTAAACGATGAGCAGCATGCAGACGGAGCCTGACAGCACGGCGGTCTCGGAGGCTCCTAGCAGTGACAGCGATGATTCAGACTGTGACCCACCAACTGATCCCGCTACCATCATCGACGAAGAATGGGCAAAGGAACTTCTGCGGTACACGGGGGAGGTCAACGTGAGCGAGGTTTGTTAATATAACTGATTTCCACCCACATTTTACGAGTACCTACTGCATTACACATGTAAGAAGTCTACAATATTCTGATGCACTTACCTAGTTATTAACCTACTAGATATATAGATAGGTATTAATAGGTTAGTACATGTAGGTGTCTAGCAAGTATTTTTATATGATTTTTAGAATTTACCAATAGCGCTCCGTGGTTTCACCCGTTATCTTAATGTTTTCCCGAGAACTTTTAATGTTCCGAGATTAAAAATTACTAGATGTTGATCTCAGTAGTACGTAGTACTTAGGTACCTAACCAAATCGGTTCAGTCATGTTGGTGTCAAGCCACACAAACAAAAATACAAGGATAGCTATTATAATCTCATCCTACTTACTTATTTCACTTTAAATTAGGTAGGTATATTAGTTATCTCATATCATTTATCATAGGAAAGTATTATTAACGACATCGCGACAGAAAGGTTAGATAGACTAGGTTGGGGCAAATTTTGTAGGTACTTATGTTAATGTACCTCATAATGATAATCATCGCAACAGCCTGAAGACGTCCACTGCTGAACATAGGCCTCCCCCAGAGAGCGCTAACTTGAGTGGCTGCTCGCTTCCTCCATCCATCGGCTCCCCGCGGGATCATCGGTCCACCTAGCGGGAGGCCAGCCTACGTTGCGTCTTCCGGTTCGTGGTCGCCACTCGAGAACCTTTCTTCCCCATCGGTTGTCAGTTCTACGAGCGATGTGGCCTGTCCAATGGGCAGTGCCCAATTGCCCATTGCCATTTCAACTTGCTAATTCTAAGAGCTATATCGGTCGCTTAATCCTCCTGCGAATCTTTTCATCCCGGATCTTATCTCGCAGAGAGACACCAAGCATAGCTCGTTGCGTGACTTTGAGCAACTAAGCAACTACTTTTATGAACTTAAGTTAAATTGATAGAATTTTTACATAGGAAGATAATTTAAAAAGGAAAAACTAAATGGTACGTAAACTTACGGTAGTAAGTAGGTATCCCTACGGCACGGCATTTATTGCTAATCAGCCGTGAGCCTTCTCTATTATTTAATTAAAACAACGTTAACTGATGATTGACCTTACCACTTGACACTCAAGACTTCCTTTTTTCATGAACCCTAAACTTATCTGTCGGTATGACAGAAACGTTTCATGAAATAATACTCCAATTTTTATTACTCATCTCATTAAACGATACAATTAGTTAAATAAAAAAAACTCTTGCTCCGTAACGCCGGATTGATGGCACCAGTACCTACCTAGTGGTAAAGAGAACTTCTTTCAACCTCATTTTATCAAATTAGGGTTGCTTTAGAATAGAACATTAAATATCTTAATGTTAATTTGTAAAAGTAATAAAAATAGCCTATTTGCAATAAATTACACTTGTAAATATAATATTTTCCTAATAATTTAAAAATATTAAATATTTACAGGTCACATGTCCTCAGGTCTCAGTGGATGTTCGAATCGGAGTGGGTGGCACCTTGAGTAGAGTAGTGGCAGTAACTATAAACTACGAATGCGAGGGTGAACGCAAGATCCTGCCGGTTATCGTGAAGCTACCTCCAAGGGATCCCTTTGGCCGCCTGTTCATGGCCGAAGCCCAGTTTGATACGAGAGAGATTCTGTTCTACACAGAGTTGGCGCCAGTGCTGGACCGTTTGGCGGAAGATATCTTCGGTCCAGGCAATGGATTGCATACGGTGAAATGCTATCGAGGCATAATACCTAGTAAGTCATTTAACATCTTTTAACAATTTTTGGATCATTTCCAGTTGTCACCACTGAAGGTACTGTGAGGGTATCGTATTTAAAATTCGTCCTATTTGTCACCCCTCAAGTTAGTCAACCGGTCATATTAAACTAAAACGGACAATACAAGGACATGAAATGATTAACTTGGTAGGTACTTATTAGAAAAAATACTGCACTTATATTAATGTTTTTATAATTATTCTTCATAGTTCGTAACAATTTTACTGTATAGTTAAGGAAGGCTGGAGGAAATGTTATATGAGTGCGATGGGTTCGTTAAGTGAGCTTTTATATTGATTGACTCTGTCACTTTGGGGTGTGTTAATTCCACTTCTCGTTTTGATCCCCCTGCTGGGTTAGCATGGACGGTAGACAAAATTGTCTTTCCCCGTTTTACGTCACTTTCTTCATACTTTTGTTTACTCGTCAAGTGGAGTAAAACAGGGGAAAGACAGTTTTCTCTACCGGCCGTGCTAACCTTACTGCCCTATTGTCTTTTTATCCTCCTTTGACATATTATTTTACTAACTTAAAGGAATCATTTATATGATTATTGCTAAGGATTATAATAAAAAATGATCATCTTCATCAGAAATTAGAATAAGTACTTCTCCAAATTAATAGTAAATAATTCCGACTGCCACGCAATTTATGGCTAACTACTGAAGTACAAATCTGTTTTCAGGTATGGTCGGAGGGGAAAGTGAATTAGTTCTACAAGATATCTCACATGCGGGGTTCGAATCAGCTGATTTGGCTGAAGGCTTGTCAGAAGAACGCGCTCGAGCTGCTCTGTACGCTGCGGCACGCCTACATGCGCTTTCACTTGCACTTCGTGAAAAAGAAGGCGCCCTAGATGACAGATTCGACTTCTTATTTCCCTGTGAAAGAGCGGCTGCTGGCTACCTGCGACTTATTAGAAGAGGATTGCCACAGCTTGAAGCATTCTTACGCGAACGCACAGAATGCATCGAAGAAGCGGATGCGGTTGCAGCACTCAGTGCACGTGCTCCTGCGTTGCTTGGCACTTTGCTAAGACCTGCAGAACCAGCTCCCATAGTACACGCAGATTTTTGGTGTGGAAACCTTCAGTTCCGGGAGAGGGATGGAGTCACAGAGTGCATTGTTTTGGACTGGCAGATGGTTTCTCTTGGTAGACCAATGGATGACATCGCGTTATTGCTACTATCGTCTCTTTCTCCTGAATTGAGAAGAGCCATTGGAGATAACTTGATAGAAGACTATACTCAACGATTAGTATCCGAGTGCACAAGGCTTGGAGCTACAGGAGCGGCTGGTGCAATGCGACGTGGACTGAAAGCAGACTGGCCACGGGCAGCGCTTAGAGCACTTCTGCTCTGCGCAGGAAGTGTGGAAATGGCACTAGGTGAACCACGCGCTGAGGCTCGGCTACTGGAGGCCGTGAGAGATCTCCATGCCGATGGTGTCCTCGATTTGAAACCAGATACTGAGACGTGAAATCTATGCTCATCATGTGCCAAGGAACATACAACTGTTTAACATTATTAATCATTAAGAATGCCGAATGCAGTTTTAAACGAATCATCATGATATTAAAATAGTTATAAACATTATTCATTGATTTGTGCACAAATTTTACTAATCAAGTAGACTAGTGGAAATTAAATAACCTCATCTGGTTCTGGTTTTATTTAATAAAGATTGGATTTCATGAAGTTGCGCATTCACTCAGTTCAGTGATGGAGTGAGCCTATGTAAAGACTGAATTTACGTATTATTTACGTTGTGCATTTAAAAGTATCTACATGTTAATCTTGCCCTATAAAAAGGGTGTTTTGCTCATTGTATCAAAAGAAAACAAAATTATTCGTTGTGGTCTATTGACTTTCAATGAAAATTCGAATGAATTAAATTACTGCCGTACTAATCTTGCTTTGTTATTTACCTACCTTTCTGTACCAATCAAAAATTACTGAATATCAATTTCTAGTTAGGTCTCAAAATATACAAAGTACTACTAGTAGGTAGTACCTACAGTAGAAGTTATATTCAGTGAGCAAATAAACACTAAGTAGGTAGGGTGTCTCAGTAACCGTGCACTTTTTCAATAAAAACACGTATTTTTTGAGATAGGTAGTTATGATTTTTTTATTGGATTGTAAAAAAGACATATTCCGATTAAGTATGAAATAAAGTATCCATCAAATGGCCCCCACGGCTCTGGCCGTTAGTTAGAAGAAATTTTAGAAATTTTCCATGACTTTTTCACAGAGATGTGGCTGTATCTCACCGATGACGCATTGGATCTCGGATTTGAGTGTGAGTGTGAAATCTCGGGTATCCAATGCGTCATCGGTTATATACAGCCACATCTCTGCGAAAAAGTAGGTAGGTAAACTAAGCTAAGTGTGCAGTAAAATCAACCTGTACGTACATTTCCACTCAAGTCCATGTCAATGTCCACCATGTCAAGATACCACTCTACCCTGTATCCTCGTATCCTCCCTCATTCCAAAAGCGTGATATCGTAGTATTTATTATTACCATCCAGTGACCAACACAAAAAAAATTCGTACAGAAAAATTGTAGTATATTTATTTTTCCAAGTAAAAAGTATGAAAGACATCAACCGCATCGAGCCTTCCCATATCTAAGGTCAAGCCAAATAAGAGAAGAAAGGTTTGTACGTTTCCCCACTTTTTAAATGAAATTAGTAATCTTAATTGCAATGACAGCCTCTATGGTGTGGGGTGGGGTGGTTGGCTCATAACCCGGAGGCGGCAGGTTCGATTCAGGGCAGTACGCAGCAGGACAAGTATTTGTGCACAAAAAAATAAAGCGCAAGCAAATAGGTACTTGTTGTGGGACCATAGTCCTCGTAGTTCTTGAGTCCCTAGATACAAGGAATCCTAGTTAGGGTCCAGGATCTATGTATGTGATCATTGGGCGTTATAATTATTGATATCACCTCATTTATTTTAATTTCTTAAATTTAAGTTTTTTTACAATATTCCTATAAAAATAAATTACAAAAATACTATAAAAAAACCCTAAACCTAGAGTGCCGCCAACAGCGGGCCAGGACACAACCTACCGGTGGTTAGGGCTGCAGAGTGAGGAACCTCCTGACAATACGTGCCGTGTCAAGGAGTACTGTCTTCTGAATCTGACCCTTGATCCAACCGTCTAGCGAGAGCCTCTCGAGGTGTTGGTCGAGGCTCTTCGCTATAAGGCCGTTCGCCGAAACGACTATCGGGACAATGCTCGTTGAGTCAACATTCCACATGGCGGTTACCTCGTGAGCCAAGTCAAGGTACTTGCTGAGTTTGTCCTTCTCAGCCTTCACGAGGTTCTCGTCATGTGGAATGGTGATGTCAACGAGCACTGCCCGGCGTTGGGATCGGTCTACCAGCACGATATCAGGCTTATTGGCTACAATAGTCCTGTCCGTGATGATAGAGCGATCCCAATAGAGCAATGCACGGCCATTTTCGAGAACCGGCCCCGGTGTGTACTTGTAGTACGGCACCTCAGACTCCACAAGGCCGTGTTGAAGGGCAAGTTGCTGATGGATGATCCTGGCCACTAGGTTGTGCCTGTGCAAGTACTCTCCGTTAGCAAGATGAGAACAACCGGAAATGATATGTCGGAGAGATTCAGGATTCGGGATTGTCGGGATTTTTTTTTTCGGATTTTTGTTCGGAGACAGTGATATGAATATTATGAATAATGGAACGACGGATAATTTCTCAAGCTCCATCCAAGAAAATGAGCGTATAGTAGTCTGTGAGAAAAAGTATAATACAGTTGACACTGGCGGATGCACAAAATGCGAAGCCAAACCGTCTTAGGAGGGAAAAAAATACCACAGTATACAGTTTTTTTCTCTAATCTGTGAAAAATACAAAAAAGTCACGCAACTGTCACAAAATGTCACTGTTAAGATTTTGCACTCACTTGTCAAAAAAGCAAAAAAATACAAAAGTCAAAAAAGAATATACAACTTGACTTGACCTTCGTTCGTGGTTTGTGCATTTGCCTTCTGCTTATTTATATTCTTGGAAATGAGAATACCTTTTATCTTTAACAAAGTACTAAAATCCTATTTCGTACACTAGTGTTGTGCCATGGCTCAGTCAAATCAGGTGACCTTAGATATAGACGAGGAAGAACCCGCAGAGGCTACCCCGCGGCACAATGCATTACACAGACTTGATTCGCTTCGAGAACCTAGACAAGCCACCCCAAACAGAAACAATCTAGGCCTCGGCGATCGGCTCAACAGTGTATTCAGAGAAATAAGACCTCTCGTGGAACATGCGCGTATGGTACGTAACTATACTTATATCAAATATTTGTGATGTCCAGAGTCGAAGTTTAATTTGTGATGCAATATTTTGACCATTAGTCATCGATTTATGCCCAGAACCATCTAATCAATAGCCTATTTCTATAAATAATATCTACGTTCATAATAACAGTCAACAAAATCACTGGAAATACATTATGCATCTAACATTTGCACAAATTGGTACAGATATAATTTTTTCAGGGCAACAATGCCAGGTTGTCTCTACCCACATGGCTGCCGCGTAATGCTCCTGGTACTCATCAGCTGGTGGGAGACCTAGGACCTCAGAGGCCTCAGAGTTCAATAGCACATGTCAATTTAGGACCAAATGCTCAGACATTCATAGTCACTGAAAGGGTTACACAGCCTGCCAGTCACCCTGTGAACACCAGTGCATCTAATGATTCTAATATATCTGAACATGGATCAGAAGACCCAGAGATCAATGTGTCGGTGAACCCAGCCAATAACAACAATATTCATGACAATGCTGATAATGAAAGTCAGAGTGATGATGGTGCACAGCAGGTAATATAAGCACCATTAAAGAAAAGTTCTGAAAATATTTTATTGCCATCTCCTCTATTACTGCACTTTCAACATAGCAGTGGGAGTGAGATAAGATAATACTATTCTGTAGTATAGTCATCAAAATAGCTTTTTTAATGGTGCACATTATGAGGTCTTACACCGTAACCAAATTATGGTCTAATGCTATCTTATAAAACAAGTTAAGGTAAAAATATTTTTTTGACATTTTATTACTATTAATTATGACTTGTTAACATTTTTAATTGATTAAATAAAATCTCAAGATTTAACTACATATCACATGGCCCGTAACTGCCTATGCACAGCGCAGGATGTTCTAAGTACACTATACCATCAATTTCATGTGATTTGATTGTCAAAGTCAACATACCAGTTGTTCCTTAGAGTATAGACTAAAAGCATAGAGAGAACATCATTATCTGTCAAGCGTACCACTTTTTTGGACACTTTTTCTATGAAGTGGACACTTTCATGTGAATGAGTCTGACAGATTTGTGTAGAAAAAACAGTTGACTCAAGTTGAAAAAAGGTACGGTGACATTTCGCGAGTGTAGCTAATTGCTATATGTTTGTTTCTTTTCTTCACCACTGACATAGTGATACATGTGAGCAGTACAAATATACTATCGTTTTGATGATCCCTCTTTGCTTTTAGTCTATACTCTAAGGGCTGGTCTCAGCAGTCTCATGAATTTTACCTACAGATGGCGTTAAAATAACAGGCGATACCGGACTCGCGTTTCAAAACTAAAAAAAAAAAAACAACAAAAAATCAAACAAATCACATTTCGTGAGACACTCATTACTTATTATAAAACCTATATTTAAATTTTGTTGAAATCAAAATTTAACACCTACTTTCGCTACTATAAAAGTAGAGTTTATACAAACTAATAAATTTGATTTGACTGATCACTTGAAAGCTTCCTTGTTTACTTACTTAAGATATCACAAAATGGCTATCTTGGATTTCACAAGCTATTGCCGATACTTATTTAAAATTAATAAAAAACGATAATAATGAGGCTTAACGACTGTAATTCCATGAATTAATATTTTTTGCATATTTTTATGATGATTCTTATCAGTTTAAAACTGTTTTTGAAAATATGTAGACCCTATTATAATTAGTTGGCTTTTTGCTTATATGCATTTGCAAGTAGTATGTGTTGATAAGATTTATTGTGGTTAATAAATAAGCTTTTCATCACAGTTGCTCGTAAAGTGGCTCTTATTCCAACGCTTTTAGGATCATAATCTAAAAAAGTTCTGATGTGTGCTTTTTACTTTACATTACTGCACTGGTGTTTTATGATGATAACCCGATTCAGTTAAGTTTGTATCTCACTGCTTTATTCGAAGAAGAATTTTTAATTTACCCGGATTATACAGATTTAGTATTATTACCCACAGTCCCACAGACCTACAATATTTTAATTACTGGTATTACCTATAGGTACAGACCGTTCAACATAAGTTACCTAATGTATTTATAGTTTTTAAAAATATGTAAGTTGTATCGTAAATGTGAAGTAATATGTAAGCATTATCTAAACTTGTATGTACCCATCACAGATTAATATGTTTTACTTGCATAATTTTAAATAATATAAGTACATGAGGGGACAAGTTACGGTGAACGGACTGTAACAACGAGTTTTTATTCTTGAATAAATGACACAGATTAGAGAAAAAACAAATCTGATAGGTACCTCGTTAGTAAACATTTAATTTTATCAATTATTCACAGTAAGTTATGTTCTAAATACGAATACATTGTTATTCACTTTATTATATTTTTTCTATATATTTTGATTTTGTTCGCGCCACCATCACGGTTTTTTCTCTAATCTGTGGTTCGTGCCCTGCAGCGGAGCGCGGGCGTCAAAGAGTATATTTATAGCTTCACTATGTAATACGGCGCGTGAATAAGAAGCTGCACATTTTTCACACACATTTTTGGCAATACAAGTCGATTTTTTCCTCGCAACTGTGATGAAAAACGTCGTATGACACGCGTGTGCATTGGTCATTACACTCTCGGCCCCCTTATCGCGCTTGCCTGCGGCTCGTGATAATGTCTGAAACAAGGAGATCCAGGGAATGTAGGTGTGGCAACCACAAAACTGGAGACACAACATAGTCTAGCCCACCACTAGGTGGACAACCTGGCTACCTGGCTAGAACCGCAGGGAGATGATGAATACAGGAGGAAGGTAGCCACTAAGTGGCGCTCTATGGGGAGGTCTATTCAGCAGTGGGTGTCTTCCGGCTGATGGTGATTATGATGATTCCATGTTATATTGTATTAAGAATGTTGAATTGCAGGTGGTGGATGTACGAGCTACCCTGAACTTGCTGATAAGATATGCACCTTTCTACTTCCTTTTGTTCATAAAGTTTATATATGACAGCAGAGAGGGCTTATTCACTTTTACCATACTATTCTGTACATTTGCTCATAGTAACGGACTAGTCAGGAGGTGAGTTCTTATAGGGTTGAGTCATCTGTCAGCACGGAATCGCATTTCCCACGCTCCATCCTTTTCTATCCCTCAGGATCGCCACCTTCCAGAGCGAGATAGATAGATATGAAATGAAATAATAAACTTCCGCTCCCGCTATCCTTCTCGCTCAAGCAAGCCATGATCCTGAGCGATAGAAAGGGATAGGCACAATAATACGATTCCGTGCTGACAGATGTGGCTGAACCCATATTGAATAATAATTAATTTGAAGCGCTCGTCATCTTTGCATAGTAATATCCGTGACAACCGTGACGACAATATTATACTCTCCATGCGAAAACATTGTGTTATTGTATTTTACTTTAGAGGATATTGCTACTTTAAAGAAATTCCTATGTAAATAATACAGGAATCTAATATTCTGCGTATTAGCAAAGTAAGCATAGTAGCTATTAGGCATGGATCAAATCACAAGGAGCAGGTGAAAAATCATATGATTTTATTTTTCATAAATCACTCTGCTACTTTTTGTCAGACACTCTTCTACAAATCATAGTGTGATAATCACACTTAATTGAATCGTGGCTTCGGATTTCATAATACGAGAGTAGCATAAGCAGTGAATGTCAAAACATATAATTTTATTTATGCTTCAGTAAACAAACTGAGACCTAAAGAGTATAATTTTATTAACATTGTGGTGTAGCGGTGAACTTTGATCTTGTTTAACTTAAGAACTTGAGAGTAGCTTTAGATTACTTGTAATCATTTGTAGCAGGTCGCAACTTCACTAGGATGCTCCTAAATCACATCTCTGTTCCCTTTCATAAAGCACAGCCAATCGCCATTGATCATAAATTCATTAGGCATATGAAAAATCACAGGATGTGAAAAATTACAGGTGAAATCACAGTGACAAAATAAATCATATGATGAGTTGACAATGATTTTAAAGTAGCAATTATTTCCATGCCTAGTAGCTATACAATCTGAGTTTGAATTGGTATGTTATCCCGAAAAGGGGACTGGGACCATGATAGCCCACAAGTTGTTTTACTTGAAACTGCGTAATTCCAAACCTCCTTACTAAAAAATAAATCCACTCACAAAATGGCACGTTCGATCGCTACGAGAGTTAACAAGATACTATAAATTTATTTCTAAACACAGGTCGTTAAACTCATTTAAAAGCATTCGGTCAAGGACGATGTTCAACCACCCAGCTGATGCTAGGGCTATCTTCGAACGTAAACTTTACATGACATTTCTTCAATGAAAAACTAAAGTTGTAGAAGAAACATTGTCTACCTTGGGGAGTAATTTACCCCCTTTCGGGAAAATACCCCAATTCAAACTCACCTTGTATGCCTTCGCAAGTGCCCCATACAAAGAGCCTTACAGCTGGTGGTTAGCCTGAAAAGGTGCTAGGTACTTGTATGTTTAAAAGAATCCACGCATATCTTTACTTCTATACTAATATACAAAATGAAAGTGACGACATCTGTTTGTTTTGTTCATTTGTAGATTTCACGCTAATGCGAATGAAACAAATTGGACGCAATTGTGATCAACATAGTAATATTTTCATCTCGGAAAGTTATGAGATCTCGTGGGAAACGGCTAAATGACGGGCAAAACCACGGAGCGACTAGTAAAGCATGGCATATTCCCATTTGCTCCCACATGTGTTGCCCCCTGGTGCCAATCGGGAGTAAAATCCCCAGTTGCCACTGGGTGGCGACTGGGAAGCTATTGCCCCCACTTCAAATCGCTGTACAGTGTACATTGCTGTGTGGATCGCCAACGCCCCCTCATTGCTGCACACTTAGAATACCTGCAGTTTGCAGAACAATAGAATAAAAATCATATGCCGGCTCGATATCGCGCCTATAGGAGTCAGGGGTCAAATAAAGCATGTCCCGGCTAAAGAATAGATGCGGGTTCAAATCAATATTTTTCTTTACATTTCTTTTTTAAATAAAAATGAATGACGTGACGAGTTAATTAATCTGTAGATTACGTTGGACAGGTGATACTAGAAAAATCGTAAATATAAATCAATCTGTCATTTCATAATTCCAGGGAGCATGGTAAACAAATGAACCGGAGTCTGGCACTCCTATTCAGCGAGCTGATGCTAACGTCAAGCTGCATAGTGATTGTCCATTTCTTATTCGGGCACGGCAAGCTGCTGCCGAATGTAGTGATGTTCCCGGGATACACGGAGCTTGATGTCTGGGAACTGATCTGGTTGGTCGTGCTCACCGATCTCATTGTGAAGATCATAACCGTGGACTTTAAGCTGCTGGTTACAATGATGCCAGCGTGTATACTGCCTTTCCAGAAACGGGTAAGTTGCACATTATCTGTACACATACCCTGCTGGGTTAGCATGGGTGGTAGACAAAATTGTCTTTCCCCGTTTTACGTCACTTTCTTCATACTTGCTTGGAGTAAAACAGGGGAAAGACAGTTTTGTCTACCGGCCGTGCTAACCCTACTGGTTGTAGTCCCTGTCCCTCCCTCACACAATTTAAGTACGTAAGGATTTTTGCGGGGCACTTTCGACATCCGATAGTGCCCCGATGCCGATGGATGCAGGGGGCGAGCAGGCGCTCAAAGTGGTGCTCTCTGGGGGAGGCCCATGTTCAGCAGTGGACGTCTTCAGGTTTTGATGATGATGATCGACATCAAAAAAGTTTGTTAAAGAATGATGGAAAAGTTACAGCCATTTGAATAGTGGCCTTTCTCACACCTTCATGTCATTAGTTCTTCAACTTTTGATCTTCATCATTATAAACAGTCTATGCTGGACATAGGCTAGGCATCTCCGATAACATGCAAAAATTTGCTCTCCATCATTGGCTCTGCTCATCTAATTTCTGGTGGCTGGCTAGTGGCTAATGCAAAATATATACCACCGCTCCGCGCAGAGCATCCTACATTACGTGTGTCACGTAGCGATTTCCATACTTCATAGATTTCCGGGAAATATGTGGTCTATAGACCGTCTATTGCAAGGGTAAGCTTTTTACGGCTTATAATTATGACCAGCCCTGAGCCCACAGCCACAGTTCATCCGCTAATTTGGTAGACTTACCCCCGGTTTCTCGTACGTTTGTCAAACTCATGTTACCCTAAC
This sequence comes from Ennomos quercinarius, assembly GCA_910589525.2. Taxonomy (NCBI): domain Eukaryota; kingdom Metazoa; phylum Arthropoda; class Insecta; order Lepidoptera; family Geometridae; genus Ennomos; species Ennomos quercinarius. Next base: position 3,350,691 of record OU342496.1, read on the forward strand.
TTATCAAATACTATACCCTCATTGATTGAAGACAGCCGATGATCAACAGACAACCAATGAGCGTTCAGTATCTTTAAGTTGACATGAGTTTAACACACGTACCAGAAACCGGGGGTATGTCGGTCGGGTTATCTCATATCGGTAATGTTTCTCAATCCTTACCTACCTATACATTCACTTTACACAATATAAAACACTTTGTTTAAACTAACTTTCTTGTCAGATCACTTTACACCATTATTTTTCATACCCTTCACAAAATATCCTTAAGGTGGCTATTACATTTTCGCGATGAACTTTATTTTGGTAACAATATTTTGTTGATGTAATATATAACTCCGCCAATATTTGACCTTTTGTTGAAGCCTTTTTTAATAAAAATCAAATGTAATTTAATATTTTTTTAATTACTTGAAAGGCAAAAATCAAAAATCTTTTCTGTCATTGTGGAAGTACGGGATGTATTTAGTGGAGTATAATTTAGTTTGGAGACTTACGTTACACAGAATTTGCAAATTAAAGCTCTCAAATCGGGTATCTGTGTGTTTTTGCCAAAACAAACACCAGGAGAATGATAATTACTAAATAAATAGGTAAATTACCTAAAATTCATTGTTATTATCGAAGAAGATGAAATGAAGGGTATTTTTCATGTAATGGCTAAGTATAGACATTAAAGCTATGCATCAAATATTGACGACGAAATCCTTGTAACTACGCATAATTTTGTAACAGGAGCCTTATATCGAAAATTTTCATTTGATTCAGATTACCTCAATTTGATAGTGGCCCGCAATCCTACCTACGTTATTTTGCTTTATAAAATATGGTTAATATGGATAGATAACAACTCAATTGCATCTATTTCCAGGGTAAAGTTTACCTGTTTACGGAGGCAGTGTCGCAGCTGTACCGGTCGCTGCTGACCATCCAGCCGTGGATATTCTTCCTGATGCAAGCGTACTCTGGCTCGGAGCGCATGGTCGGCATGTTCCTCACCACGGTGTATGTGATAGCGAAAGTGTTGGAGGTCATGGTGCGGCTGCGGCTCTTCAAGAACGCGACTTGGACGCTGCTCCAGAGTGTGGTGAGTTCCATTAAGATTGCTCTTAAGTTGTGAACCTTTAGAAAGCTCATAAGTATAAAAAATATCAGATTTTTATTACATATACAGTATTTCTCAAGTTAATGTTAAAAAACAAAGTGAAGCTAATGTAATCAAAATGATAATCGACGTATAAAGCCTACTTTGTGTCAATGGCATAAAGAAAAGAATAAAATTTTGTAGTCAAATCTTTAATTGTTTAATTATTTTTAAAGAAACCATCAAAACATAATTTGTTTGTTCATTCAGTGGCATTTGGAACCAATTCAGAGGAAATTTTCCAAACAGGTTGTTAAACACTGCTAATAATAACATACACTTTTCTGTAAGAAACAAAATGGGTAGTCTGTGCAAGTGTGCATACACTACTTATCATCGTGATGAACGATTGGTTTTCGATCTATAACTAAAAATTCGTGTGAAACCGTTGTTTCTGTAGTAAAAACATAACTCCACAGAACCTTGGCACAAAGCCGACCGGTGAACAACTAATGTCAGCCGGCGACTCGTGCCCCATCTGTCACGATGACTACACGACGCCAGTACGGCTTGGCTGCAGCCACATCTTCTGCGAGCTGTGCATCTCAGCCTGGCTTGATAGGGAACACACCTGCCCACTGTGCCGGGCTAAAGTGGCCGATGAACCAACATGGAGGGATGGGTCGACCACTTACGACGTCCAGCTGTATTAAAGGATTTAAAAGGAGCTTGAATTCGGCGTTTAACTTGGTTCTTTAAGCTCTAGGTTCAGTGGAATTATTTCAAGAGCCAAAGTAAGAGATGAACTTCGTTGAAGAGACCGATCAACCTATAACGGCCTGCTATAATTATTAGAAGGAGCTTGAATGTCTGTTGTAGCTAGTTGGTGTAGCTCTGCATTTCTACTGAGCTTAGTAGCATTATTACTGGAGTAAAAGTGGTGGATGAACCCACTTCAAGATGTGAATGTCCAGATATATAAAGAGCTTGACTTCTGTTATATAGCTGTGGCTGGTTAAGCTCTGCATTTGTACTGGGATTGACAGTGTTCAGTTGAGCTCTGCCAGAATAAGATGAGACAAGTGTGATAGTTGAGTTTTGTTACAACCTCAATAATTTTTAAAGTGACAGCAACATCAGTGTGATCAAAAATTGAGGTCACATAAAGACATCATCTAAAATTGAAGAGTGAGTTCCATCATATTTATGTACAGTGTTGTGTAAAAACTGAGTATGCATGGATATATCATAGTGTGGGCCGAACAAGTTGAGCCCTGGCGCGGTCGCATAATATGGATATGTCATTCTTAAGAGCCAATACAACGCCAAATTGCTTAAAACGGCTTAGCTTGAAGCAGTGTCCTGTCAACAATATTGCAACAATGACTTTGATATTAATATATGGTAATGTTCAGGACTAATGCTACTGCAAATGTATAGTGAAAACACGAATTAATAAAATTTTCTCGATAGAAAAAAATTACAAAGTTACCTCCAAACCGTACAAATAAACAGCGATTATTCAATGAATACTTTAAATAAGATCATGAAACTTTGTGTAGTAGTTGAACTAAATATAATGGAGGGCTTATGTATAGCGGATTTTTAAAATACCCTTTATATTCAGTGTAATAATAAATTACCTAAACTATTTCGCGTTGGAACCAGTTTAACTTAGACCGCCCCTGCCGCTCGGCCCCTGGCTCATCCCCGCTTTGGCCTAGTACTATACATCTATTCTGTGGCTTTGGCTTGAATTCGCGCTGGCCTTGCACAAGCCCTTAAGCCTTTTTGTGAGCACAATTTGTATTTCATCAGTAAGAAGGAAGTCACAAACAGGACAATATCTAAAATTTCTGAGTGAGATAAAAGACATGGCCAATAGCAATCTAAATAATATAATAATAGCTCCATCATATTTAAGTTAATTACATATAAATCGTGAAATGTGAAAGTTATTTGGTTCCTCGCCAAGGCTCAACTTGTTAACCTTACTATTTTTCTCGCACATAAATTCAAAATTGTTATTTATAAAAAAATGCATTGCATTTCAATTGTTTCGTTTAATGACTGTACTATATGAGATTTTTTTATGTAAGTTGATAGTTTTTAAGTGTAAGTATTATTTAAAACATATGAAACTTTATAATGAATATAATATTTTACACCTAAATGAGCTAAAATCACCTCTGCTTTTCTTGTGTTTTCGTAAGGGTTTGGTCCCACTAAGTGAATATTTCTTATATTTTCATTGTTTTAATAATTAGTAAGGGGATACCCCCTTACCTTTAGCAGAGGTTATTGTGTAACGGTTGATGCACGCCTAACAATAGGGTAATATTTGTTATGTTGGCCACATCTGTCATAAAAATGTATCCCAAATGATAATTTAATAAACTGTCTTAGGGCCGCTACACACATATGTGTTGTGCGTCACGATCGCGAGGCCAAAGCTTAAGCTGCACCCCTATCGCGTAACTTTTTGGACATGGATTTCGCCTGCCATCCTGCACGCGCCAATTTATAGGCCCGTGAGTGCGAGCAAGAGAGGGTATATTCTCAGTCAATAGCCACCAGACTTACGCGATAAGGCCCCTGGTCTGTACATTCTTTTCATTCATCTAAGTACATAATTATATGCATTCGATTTTAAATAATAATAATGAGTTATGTATTGTATTCGAACATTCATTTTATGTTCGATTTTACCGCCAGGGGTGTGCTGACCCGTGTAAGTGTGTAGCGCGCCTTGCTGTGACTGTGCTTATACTATTTTTAATTAACTATAGACCAAAATAATATGGATTAGGTATTTAAAAAAATAATATGAATTAATAGGAATAAACTGTTATGTATTATAATTAAAATTATGTAGATAATAATATAGTAGTCGGAAATATATTCTACTATCCGTCTGTAGATCTAATTAATTATATTACATATTTTTTCTTTGCTTTTTGCTACTTTCTCTAAATTTAATTATATTATTTAGATCATCTTGCAAATTTCTGCCATATGGCTTACGATTTTTTAAGGATACCAAAAAATTATAAAAAAATAGCAAAAAGCTGTGATTATATTTTCTTGATAAAAAGTTTAAAATAGCTAAGTTAGAAGACGCTTTTCCGCATGAAGGATAGGACAGCCTAATAAAATTATTATTTTAATCTACGAGGCGATAACTGTGTTATAAAGTAGTTACGCTTTGCTGCTTATCACGACTTTGAAAAACAGTTTTGTTCTTTGCGCCCAAAAATCCGTAGAATAACTGATTCAATAGATCATGAGAAGACAAGATCATGACTTTATAGTGAAAGTTATTTTATGGCATAAAGAAGAATATGTAATGTCGTTTACTAAAATTATCGTCAACACAGTGATCCTACTATAACCTACATCTTAAAGGTTGTAGCTATTTTTGGGCTGAATAGAGGAAAAATCCAGCGAGCTATGGAGAGAGCTATGCTCGGTGTTTCCCTGCGAGATAGTATCCGTAATGAGGAGATCCGAAGGAGGACTAAAGTGACCGATATAGCTCTTGGTATTAGCATGTTGAAATGGTAATGGCAGGCCACATCGCTCGTAGAACTGACAACTGATGGGGAAGAAAGGTTCTCGAGTGGCGACCACGAACCGGAAGACGCAGCGTAGGCCAGCCCCTCCGCTAGGTGGACCGACGATCTGGTGAAAACCGCGGGGAGCCGATGGTTGCAGGAGGCAAGCAGCCGTTCAATGTGGCGCTCTGTGGGGCCTATGCTCAGCAGTGGACGTCTTCAGGATGTTGATGATGAGGGGAAAAAATTGACAGAGCAGGAAAACAAATTACCGTGACTGTAACACGGCAATGGAAGCAATTTTTTTTATTCAGTAACCTACCGTTTACAGCAAAATAGTTTTTATAAAGTATAAACAAATCGTAATTATTTCAAATTGAAAACACGACGTATTTGTTTGTATTAAAACCCCTAAAACTATCAAAAAGGAATGAAATCCGATTAAACCGAGTTTTATTGTGGTAATAACGAAATAGTCGAGTTAAAAACCCATTTGTTGTTGAATTTTGATAAAGATATTGTGCTATTTTAAGTATTACGATTATATGTAACCAAGTAATATTTGTTTTAATTATAGATCTCTTCTTTCAAGAGGTGAATTGACAATATAGTGTTAATTGTGTATAAAGTGTAAAAAAATGATTAAAATAAAAAAATCTGTAGCGTTAAAAAGCTATTTTTTTTTAAAGTAAAGACTAAATAATAAATTTTAAAACATTCCATTTATGAAATAATAGGAATAAGAATAACAATCTAAAATGTTCATACATTTATGCTTGCCTTAAATAAAATGTGACCATTTCATGACAATTTTATTGTGAATCTATAGTTTAATCTAAACCGCAGAAACTTTACATACATGATATATTTAATGTGATTCTCTGTTAATCATTCACCATATATATATATATATATATAATAATATAGAGACAGCCAAATATAATGATAAAACTGAATAATTATGTTTAAATGTAAAAGTTGTAAAGTATACAGTTATTATCTCAAATCGTGTTAAGTTTCTGAGATTCGAGTGCCTACTGTCTTGAGGGTGAAATAAATATTGTAGCATTGATGATAAAAATAAATACGTCAAGCTGATCTTATCTTTTTCTGTTGCACTTTTACCCCCTTACTAATAATAGAGTAGTGAAAAATAGTTATTTATTATTTTGTCTTCCTCTGTTGAGTTCGAAAGACGCCCCTCGGCGTGCACCAAAGTGGAAAGGCTTGTTAATTTTATACACTTTTTCACATGTCTGCTGCTGCATTGCGGTGGCCAATATCCGTTCTTACATTAGTTCAAAATGATCTAGGCCCTACACTAGGAAATATACGATACCTATATCAAAACAACCATTAAATTCACTTATATTTTAATCATCATAGTTTACATTATAAATGATTCACGTAACATAATTATCATTACTTACAATTATCTCCTACAAACGTGAAAAATTAAATAATTTAGATCATTAATAGTAATTATTATTCAAAGTATCACAAATATCTGATAGAGTAACACTGCTCGAAAGCGCAAAGCATCTATCGAATACAACTAGGGCTGCCCAACGTACAAATGTCGCATACAACAATTTAGACTTTATTATACCCAACTAATCACAATCACAGTTCTCCGAGTTACGGATGGCCGCGGGAGGCAGGCCGGTCCGCTGCGCACACATTGTATTATAACAATAATTACTATTTACACGGAACTTAATGCTATGGAGAGAGCACACGCAGCGAACCCGGAGGGCTCGACTAGTCGGCAGAGGTGATCAGTACACCCATAGAGGTTAAACATGCGGTTGGAAGAACAATTGTCTAAAATTATGAAACAGTATTACTGCGGTTGATCCAAATTTTTTAAGCCGCGGAAGCTGCTCAAGCTATCGTCAAATACTACATAGCTTTAAACATCTTTTACTACAATAACCATAAAATTTAATAGAGCCCTGATATTTAAAAAACATAACCAATGTGCATATTACCATTTTGTTTGGTTAAATTTTAGTAGAGTTATGAAGTATATATTAGAAAGATGTTCAATTGTTTAACCTCTATAGACGGTAGATGAATCTGCAGTTACATAGTACATCGAGTGGCACCGTCCCGCGGTTTACTCAGTCAGGGTGCGGCCGCGGCACCGTCGAGCCAATATAAACTTTAGCAGTATAGATATAAAGTCCTTATTTCACTAAACGATTTTCAAGCTAAATAGGAAGTTAAACGAGTCCATAGGAAAATTTCTCGAATGTATTTACATCATCAAAACTTATGTATTGTATCCTAACTCACTTGGTTCCTCCAACCATCACTGTTCACAAACGATTGTTATTAATAATTGCGTACACTGACTTTAAAACGGCTGATTACCATCAGTTTATGGCTAAAATAATGTTCAATCTTCAAATTTTGTGTATTCATCTGTTTCAATAGCCAGCCCTAGCACTGGTGGTGGTCAAATTTATTATTTCCCCTGTTTTATCTGCTATGAGTGGAGTAAATCTAAGAGCAGTGCTATGGTTGGATCTAGAATAAGGCTGAGTTGCTCCTGTGGAGACGAGTCAATAGTAGATCTTAGATACACCACCTTGCATTTTTGAGATAAAGCAGACCGTTTGGAACAGGTTTTCCTGGGGGTGATCTGAGCATTTAGCCCGGTTGCCACAAGCAATATTTAATTAGCTGTAAACCGATAATCAGCCGTTCTAAAGTTTAAAAGAACAGTTCCACATCCGGAACCCACCAATCATCTGAAGCAATGTTTATTGGTGTTCACGAGAGCGCGTGCCTGCACATCACAACTGCGTATCGTTCACTTGTCTTCGTGAGATATAACCACTGTATTAGGAGGTATCTGGCGGGGCTTCCGGGTCGGGTGGCGGCGCGGCGGAGCCGTACAGGAACAGGGTGCGGAGTCTCGCAGCCCGGGACGAGGTGGAAGGCAGGTCGTCGGTGTCGCTGGCTGCACTGGCGGTGTCCGAGGCGGCGGCGGCCACGTCGGCCGTGACCTCGAGGCGGAGCGGCGCGGGCGAGGGCGCCTCGTGGCCGCCGAGCGAGCCCGCCAGCGCGGCCAGCGACACCGCGCGCCCCACCGCCGCGCCGGAACCTGCTGACAGCGACGCGTCTCCTGGAACAAACATGCAGTCTGTAAGTATTCAAATTCTGATGAGTGTAACCATTATAACTATTCGTGAGTAACAATCGGTGAGTATATTTATATACATTTCTGAAGCCTACGTTTTTTTATACTATTGTTTCTATAAAAATGTTATCCGATCCAAAAGACTCTCCTACGTTTCTAGCCTGTGGTCAACTAAAACCTTTCTTAGAGAAGAAGAGGTTGAAAGGTTCTCAGTTAAAAACAACGACATAACAACCAGTTTTCCGAGCCATGTAGCGATCCTATTGCCTTGTCCAGAAGGGGCAAATTCGCCGCGAGTCGTTTCGCCTGAAAGCTAGGTGTGGGCGCTCATACATCGCGTCCACAATCATCATCAGCGTATTCAAATTCGCGAGAATGCTGATGGACGCGATGTATGGGCGCCCAGTACCTTGCGTATTGATTCGCGGCGAATTCGCCCTTTCTGGACAAGGCCCTGCTGAATGAAGAATTCGACTGAATCTGTCCCCAAATGCTCGCGTGTTGTTACGTTCCTTCCGACGCAACTAACACGCGAGAGATTCGCGGAGAATTCGCCCTTTCTGGACAAGGCCTTATCACAGCATTAATTGCCTGTTTCTATAAATTAAACTACGGAGAACTAAAGTGACCGATATAGCTCTTAGAGTTAGTAAGTTGAAGTGGCAACGGGCAGGCCACATCGCTCGTAGAACTGACAACCGATGGGGAAGAAAGGTTCTCGAGTGGCGACCACGAACCGGAAGACGCAGCGTAGGCCGGCCACCCACTCGGTGGACCGACGATCTAGTGAAAGCCGCGGGGAGCCGATGGATGCAGGAGGCGAGCAGCCGCTCAAGGTGGCGCGCTCTGGGGGAGGCCTATGTTCAGCAGTGGACGTCTTCAGGCTGTTGATGATGATTATAAATTAAAATAATATTCTTTTAGACGGACATGAAGTCTTGTTACTTGCCTGAAAGAATGTTAATGAAGTGCGACGATCCCCGTGCGATTGAGTGACAGAGATGGGTGCTAAATGATAGCTTACCATGTTGGACTTTTCTATTGTTGACGTTCGCTCAGCCAAAAGAAATCAGTCTTTGAAGCAAGCTGTGCTCAGCACTCTTCCCTCCGTCTTGCGGCCCAACAACAAAAAGCACAATGTCACTCGCGCCATTAAAACTACAAAACATGTTTTCTCACTCACACTAAGCTGTTAACAGTGTAGTGGAAGTGAGACAGGAATAGGAAACTCCGTGCTTATCAGAAATGTTTAATGGCGCGTGTATTACTGACGATGCGATAGATACTTACCGTGGCGATGCTTGAGACTTTTACTAGTAATATTTCTGTAGCCAGTTTCGCAATAAATTAAAAATGTACTCACCAATGATGTCACGTTTCGCGATGCAGCATTTTATTCCGCCCCTTCTTAGTATTCTATTTCAGTATTTTGGGCAGTTACTACAATGCTGGGCCTCTTGGACAGATGAAATAACTCGCCAATGTTTCAATGCCTACATGTCAGTCTCAACATCATCAGACCCCCTAGCATGCGCACCGCGAGAAAACTTGTCGTCGTTGTTAGAGGGAGACACACATAGGCGCTACCTTAGAGTATAGACTAAAAGCATAGAGACATCATCAAAACGCTACTATATCTGTACTGCTCACACGTATCGCTACGTCAGTGGCGAAGGAAAGAAACAAACATATAGTAATTAGCTACGCTTGCGATAAGCACCGTACCATTTTTTCGACTCCAGTCAACTGTTTTTTCTATACAAATCTGTCAGACTCATTCACATCAAAGTGTCCACATCATATAAAAAGTGTCCTAAAAAGTGGTACGCTTGACACATAATCAAGTTCTCTCTATGCTTTTAGTTTATACACTAAGGGCGCTACCATAGTCTTGTTACGGTCTCTCACTAGAAAAAGTGTCGAGAAAATTTTGACGCAGTGCGCATGCTAGGCAGGCAGGTGGAAATAGGAAACTGACCAGCAGCAGTCTTTTATATGATAATGATTAACTCACCGATGCTCGGCTCCATCTTCAGGAAAAGAGCGTCCTGGTCGGGCGGTGGATCGCGGTCGTCGTAGAAGAATGATGCTGATGTAACTCACCGATGCTGGGCTCCAATCTCCGCGAGAGAGCGTCCTGGTCGGGCGGTGGGTCGCGGTCGTCGTGGAAGGATGCTGATGTAACTCACCGATGCTGGGCTCCAGTCTCCGCGAGAGAGCGTCCTGGTCGGGCGGCGGGTCGCGGTCGTCGTGGAAGGATGCTGATGTAACTCACCGATGCTGGGCTCCAGTCTCCGCGAGAGAGCGTCCTGGTCGGGCGGTGGGTCGCGGTCGTCGTGGAAGGATGCTGATGTAACTCACCGATGCTGGGCTCCAGTCTCCGCGAGAGAGCGTCCTGGTCGGGCGGTGGGTCGCGGTCGTCGTGGAAGGATGCTGATGTAACTCACCGATGCTGGGCTCCAGTCTCCGCGAGAGAGCGTCCTGGTCGGGCGGTGGGTCGCGGTCGTCGTGGAAGGATGCTGATGTAACTCACCGATGCTGGGCTCCAGTCTCCGCGAGAGAGCGTCCTGGTCGGGCGGCGGGTCGCGGTCGTCGTGGAAGGGAGAGGGCGGCGGCGGGCCGGCGCAGCCCCCCGCGCGGCAGAGGGAGACGGGAACTACTCCGTACACGTAGAACAGGAGGATCGGGACTCCGATGCCGACCGCCAGCCCCGCCACTACTGGAGACACCACCAGCTGCGGGGGACATAACACATCAATAGGCCGGAAAACGTAAGTAACACGGCCATACATAGGCCTCCCCATAAAACGCCACCTTCGACACTTATCGTAGTGGGCGGTTTGATATAATCACCACGCTTGGCAGGCGGCTTGGTGACCGCAGATTTTAATGTTTCGAGGAGAATGCTGCTGCCCATTCCCTGGATATTCCCTTAGCCGGCTCTTACGGCACCCACGGGAAGAGATGGAGGATTAATAACATATAGCTACTTACAAACCATGATCATTTAAATTTTTTGTACTGTGTTCCTAGAGAAACCACTGGGCAAATGAATGTTTATGACTCGGGTTGACGTGCGCACGCGCAGTACAGTATCAACGCGAGACTATATTTTAGTTATTTAGAGTTCCCAGTTGCACTGCTACAGTTATGGGCGGCCGTGACGTTAACATCAGGCGAGAAACCAGCCTAGACGTGACTCATCAACTTAAAAAAAATTACGTAAATGATATCCCGAAAAACATACGCTATATTTCACACTGTATACTGAAGGATGCAAGAAGAAAAAGACATTCTACGCCAACCCCGAATAAAATAGGAGCAGGGCAAGAAGATAATACTGAAAAAATGAACCCTGAGAAAGTACATAGGATATTTTTTATTGCTATAAAGTATAAACTGTAGTCAATAAGAGCAAAAAAAAGAAAGTGATGCCACTTACCGCAGCGGCGACAGCAGCCGCGACCGCAGCCCTACGTTTAGCCGGCGTGGCGCGCCTCAGCCGTCGGTGGGCCCTCCGCCCCGCCCACAGCGGCAGTCCGACAAGCAGCGCTGGCAATGCCACGCCAGCCACCACGGCAATGCCGAGCGGCGCGCCGGCTAGAGTGCCAAGTTGCCACAGAAGCTTCTTTTTCCGTGACCAGGGTTTCTTACCCCAGAACGTGCAGCCGCTTGGACTGGAAATACAAAGGTAAATAAACTCATTGGTTAAAAATCTTATATTACTGAGAATATGATTATTCAAGCCTACTCACTAAATTATAGTGGCAACATTTTCTATGTTCCAAGTTGATATTTAGAGTGTGTGTGTGTGTGGTTAGTGAACTGTTACAGACATTTCTTTGTCCATTTGATCAAATGGACAAAGAAAGGTAAAGTTTCCTGGGGGTTTGATAACAAATGGACAAAGAAATGTCTGTAACAGTTCACTAACCACACACACACACTCTAAATATCAACTTGGAACATAGAAAATGTTGCCAAATTTGTTATCAAATGGACAAAGAAAGGTAAAGTTTCCTGGGGGTCTGGCAAAAATCCCTTTTCATTTGCGTTAACGCCAAACGATAACTCAAAATGTATAGGAATGACATTACCTTAACTTTTCCGCTGCTAATGTCATAGCTAATGTCATTCCCATACACTTTCGAGTTATCGTTTGGCGTTAACGCTAATGGAATGGTATCTTTGCTAGACACTCTAACACACACACCCTAAATAAAAAAAATAAATTAACGTTATTAGAATTATCTACTAACGATAATGTCAATAGTTATAATTAACAATACTACTGAGACAATGCCAATTGATGCTAAATTAATAAATACTTTACAATAAAATATAATTGCTATAACCAGCAAAATATTTAACAGTAGCCGTTTTCCTGTTTTTGAATTTTGTTACCTTGGTGTCAATAAAGTGTTTATCTATCTATCTACATTTATTAACAGTGGCAAAATGTTCCGAGTTCCATGAAACTTGATGTTTGGAAAGTGGATACTAGTGGAATTTAAAATCAACAAGGACAATGACGCAAAAAAGGTTAGAATCAGCTCTACGGGGTTCAGCAGTGGAAGCATCTGGTCAAAGGCTGTTTCCACCTGCAAGAAGTGTCGGACCGTCAAGCTGTAGCTTGCAATTAGTTTACTCTATTAGTTGGTTTTAATTATTTATTTATTTATTGAAGAGAAGATCAGCAGCTAATACAATAGATATTATACGTAAGTTGAATTACAAAAAACAGGCCAATAACAGAACTTCCTCATTACTTATACATGTTATAAATTATGTTGATCTCTCAAGCGAATGAGTGATTGTGAAGTGTGAAGTGTAGGGGTGAGCGTATGTATGTGTTGTGTGTGAGTGGGGATGATTACTTTGCAAAATTATATAGGGAGATATGCTCTTAACGTAATGTTTATATAAATGTACACCAAAAGTGTATTTGTAAAGTTATTAACGTCTTTATGTGTGATTGCGCTTATTGAATAGAGTTACAGTTGCATCTTTAAGGGTCTTCGAAATCTGGTACTTAAATGAGGTTTTAGAGGTGGTATAGGGGGGGGGTTTAGTTTACACTTGCAAGCTACAGTCTGATTGATACCAGGATGCAATTGAATTCATTAGCATAAACTGAGTACATGATAGTACACCATTTATTGATGATTGATTAATAAAGAGTAAAGAGTGCAAATTAAAATATTTTTTAATGAAACTTATAAAGATTGCCGCGGCGCCTAACGTAGTTGGCACGAACGATTTTAATACTTTTAAAAGTTTTTTGTACCTTGTCACACTATCACACTAATATTATAAAGGCGAAAGTTTGTATGTGTGTATGTTTGTTACTCCTTCACGCTCAACATTAGAACCGCTCGAGCTCCGGAGGGACATTGGTTCACTGTGCATCTTTTACCGCCTGTTCTTTGGGGAATGCTCTGAGGAGCTTTTTGATATCATCCCGGCGTCGGTGTTCTATCACCGTACATCACGCCACCGTCAAAAGGCTCATCCACATATCTTGCAAGAATGGAAATCACGCACGACTCGCTTCATGCGTTCATTTTTACCACGCACGTGCAAGATGTGGAATAATCTTCCCCCGGAAGTATTCCCGCAATGCTACAATATGCAGTCTTTTAAAAAGGGTATCAAAAAAAGCCTTACTGAGCTGGCAACGCGTCGACAACGCCCCTAGTGTTGCAGATGTCCATAGGCTACGGTTACCGCTTTCCATCAGGCGGGCCGTATGCTTGTTTGTCGCTCTTAATATTAAAAAAAAAAAAAAAAAAAAAAAAAAAAACGGCTGGACGGATTTGGATGAAATTTGGAATAGTGATAGCTTATGTACTGGATTAACACATAGGCATTTTTATTCGCGGGTATAACCGCGGGGCGCAGCTAGTATGTAATAATTAGAAACAGTAGTTGATTATTTTATTTTGTACTGTAGCAGTTGATTAAGTTAGGCATCCCACATTTGGAGGTCAATACCAAATCGATGCGTTAGATTGCATAAATGTTGATGTACACGTGACCAGTGTCAGGAGTAGGTAGTTAGCTTCAAAGGATGCTAATGAATTCAATTACACCCAGTAGATGGTCACACACCTCTTGCACCCGGTCAATGATGTATGACAGTGGACGCCACTCACCTGAGATAGTGCAGGTCGGAGACTTCCTTCATGCAGAGCCAGCAGAACTCTGCGCCGCAGACGCAGCACACCATGTGGTTGCACGAGCCGTCCTCCACCTTCACTATCAGCACCGAGCACCGCGGGCATGGCTTCACTTCGCCTGCAATCGATACAAAACCAGCTCATTACTTGGATGGGTGACCGCTACCGTGCTGCGGAGGTACCACATCTTTTCCTGTGGGTGCCCGTAAGAGACGGCTAAGGGAATATCCAGGAAATTGGGCAGCAGCATTTTCCTCGGTGCATTAAAATCTTCTGCGATCACCAAGCCGTTTGCCAAGCGTGGTGATAATGGCAAATTCCCCCCTATGGTAAGCGTCCAAAGTGGCGTTTTATGAAGGGGGGAGGCCTGTGTTCAGCAGTGGACGTCTTCCGGCTGTTGATGTGTGTGTTGCTTTGGAAGGCACGTTAAGCCGTCGGTCTCAACTGGTAGTCGTAATCGTAAAAATATAGTCATGGCAAATCAGAAGTATTTGTCCAGTCTAAAAATTCTGGCTCAAAGGCTGACCACTTGCATACATGAGAAGAATACAAAACCATTACAAATTAGACTTCTAATATCTAGTTGTATCGTTATCGGCTTTGTCCATACTATTTACAATTTTAATTTGACCTTGTGGTTAGTTGTTTTGACAATATTGTGACGTCGCGTTTATGAGTACTACTAACAAGTAAAACTAAGTAAAACGAGTAAAACTAACATTCATATTATAATAAACACAATTTGAATTTTTAAATTTGGGTATGGAAATAATAATGTGTGATAATATGTTGGTATGACTGGTATCTGTTCATATTACAATAAATATAATTTGAATTTGTTTTATTTGTTCTTATAAAACAAACCCAGACAAAATATACCAAATATTATAATAATGTTAGTTTATGTGTGTGTACATAATTAACATAATAGTTATAATCTGGAAGCTTCCAAGAGTCACAGGTCACAGGTTTCTTCTAAGCAAGCGTGCTAATCTTCTACCGCATTTCATCACATAACATTAGGCCAAATAAAGTCATACATAATTAAAAGCTTGTTTAAAAGATATAGATGTATTTCCTCTTACCATGGTCAACATCGAGGTGTGGCATGGGCGCCCGAGGCGGCGGTTGCCGGCTGCGGCGCGCAGCATCACACGTCTGCGTGGGATGCCACGCCGCCTTGCAGTGGTAGCAGAACGAAGCACCGCAGCCCTCCGCCTGGCAAGTGATCTTAGGGCACGACGCGCAACCCGTCGCCACTACTGCGAAACTGGGAAGGTGAAAAGCATAACGATGTACATCGAGGATTCGAAGAAGTCTTAACTGCTTCTCCTATGTCGTCAGAAGGGCTAGCATAGCATGAGATATAAAAATCGCCATACTCTTCTCTCGAAAAAGCGATTGACTAATGAACGATCATGCGGATCACGTCATAAAACTTTTATTGCGTTTTGATTGATCAAACGCTTCCTCTAGAAAAGATAATTACAAATTTCGATTTTAATAGGTGGACTTGATGGTGTCAGAATTTTGACGAGTGGGTGGAAAGAGAAGAGTGCGTGAGAGAGAACTTGACGAATGTGCAAAATGAATTATTTTTTAAGATTTGATGAGTATGCAGTATTGACTGGTGTCGTAAATCTTTAACTACCAATAGAAGGCTTTTGACATGGTCTTTTTTACTGAACATATGACTTTAAATTTTTCTAATGTCAAAAAGAGGATACAAATTGGAGAAACTATCTTAAACTATCTTTTGTAAAAGGTTACACAGTGTAAAATTCGAATTAGTATCTAATTATCCAGGCAAGCACTACTTTTATCAGGCTGCTTCACTAGCATATCGATGGGAAATTTTCAGCTAGATTTATCTTACTTGCAAAGTTGTAAGCCGATTGGCTCACCACGGTGACAAAACCTAACCTATATACTAATTACAGTGCTAATATTACGAAGTTTTTCACTGAAATGAAAACCTTGAAACTTCAAACGCATAAGCTCCCACGAGATCGTTCACAACCTAGAAAGACAGATAGCTAACGAAGCCCATCAAGAGGGCTGATTCCAAATTACCTGCAGTCCGGGGCAGGGCACCATCGCGTATCGGGGTCGGCGGCGAGCGCTCGCCGCACCGAGAACTCTTCGTACTTGTCGTATAGCACAGGATTGTCTACTATCCGCCGGACATCTGCAACAAAGGACGATTCATCTTACACTAGAAAAAACAGCGTTGGGTAACATTTATACTAAAAGGACTTGACAGAATCGATGCAGCGCTAGACGGAGACAGCAAAAGGGAATAGGGAGGGATTGCAATATTTTGTAGGCATTGAAGTATACACACGTCAATGTTTGTAGGACATATTAGTCATTTGGGATACGCATAAACGGCCAGTTCGGCCGAAAGTTTGGTAGAACCATGGGAGGTGTGAATACTTTCAATTAGTTGTATTTACAGGCCGGTTTAGCTTATTAAGATCTGTTCTCATTGTTTTCTCAACTTCGCACGGTTATTAGCATATCTTTAGAGCCTCCTAAATTATTATGTTTATCATGGCTTGTTTTCGCGACTTCAACAAAAAGCTGGTTTTCAATTCTGGTGTATTTAGTTTAGTTTTTAGCAGATTCTCCGGTTTTGTAGCTGATTTTCTCGAGTCGTGCGGTTTAAAATTAAAACGCAATAATGGTTTTAGTGACCTCTAACGGTGTCAACGTTTATTTATGAGTTCCGTGAGTGAGACATGATATCTGATGGTCGTAAAGCACGCGAACATGACGTTTCATCTACAATAAAATTATTTTTCAAAATAAACAAGTAAGAGAAGTCTCGATAGTTATTGCAAAATGTTCGTGCATACAGATAAAGTGTGGGGAAAGCACAGTAGGTAAAATTATGTCATTGTTTACAGATAGAGTTTACTTTAAATTGAATAATTATGCAGTTATTGCGAATTATTTAATAAAAATGTATAAACGCTTCCAGCTTTATACTTCGCAGCTTCATATGATGCATGAGAGATGTCTTGCTTGTGATTTCACAAACGTGAAACTTTTGGTATGTTAGTACAAATCTTTGGCTTAATACATAACCGATTCGTATGGATTCACAGAACGGACAGGTACCTTTACATGGGATTGAAAAATCTGTTAAAATTATTCTTGACCAACTTTACAAAACTCAACTTTAGATGACTGATTTTTGCAGGCGTATATATATATAATGTATTTATATATATAATATATAAATTAGTTTGACCAGCTGCAAGTTTTGACTGTAACCTAAACACGTAATAAGTAAATAAAAATTAAATTAAATGTAAATATATGTATTTTTTCATTGTATCCGGAAATTCCAGAATATAAAGTAGTTGATACATTATCATATAATTAACTACTATAAAATTAATATTTAAATCGTTATCAACAAACGTAATTAAGCGAAGTGTTCGAGAGCGACAGAGGTCGATGCGGGGTCGGAAACCGCTATCGCTTTGGGTAAGAGAAAACACTGAGTATTATTAGCTATTCTAACAAAATTTGACCATTGGTTAGAACACGTTAGCATTTTTAACCATTGGCTACCTTAACCACAGATCAAAAAACTCACCACAAGCACTACTGTGTTCCGGTTTAAAAGGCATTGTAGCTAGTGAAATTACTGGGCAAATGAGACTTTACGAACTGATCTCACAGTCTAGAAAACTTTTTTAGACTGGTGATGTCTCAGGATGGCGTGCGCAGTGCGCAGTGTCACGCGAAACTTAAGTTTGCAATCTGTTATGGGCGGCCGTGTCGCTTAACACCAGGCGAACGCCTAGCTTGTCACGTCATTCGCTTACATAAAAAAACCCTAATGGTGGTTTTTTAAGTGTTTGATTAATTCCTTTATTAACTCATGGTATATAGATAAAATATAGGTAATTACCAGTTTATTTTAAACTGAAATCTAGGAATTCCAATTTCCCTGACCACAACAATGCCAGCTGCCTGACTCATGACTCACGCCGATGCTTCAGTGGAAGGTATGCATCATATTATGCATGAAACACGTAATTTCCTGAACGAGGAAAACGTTAGGTTATTCCGACCGGACCACTGTTTCAGACGATGGGATATAAATAAGGACAAATGAGAGCTAAACTCACACCTCGCGCTTTTGTACCAAATAAATTGATATATTATTTTTGATGAGTTAATTATTATTACTATTTATTTATTTACTCAGGTAATTTACACCCATACACTTGAGATATAAAGATTTAACAATCACCCAGGTGACCAAAGAGCTGGCTCTTACCTCGGCCCTAGACTAAGTATGGCCATTCATCGAGGTAATGTCGCCAGCTTTTTGGGCACCTTACCCGCAGACAACGACTTAAACGCGGTTTTTTATTTAAGTTTAGATTTAGTTTTAGATAAGTTACTTAGTTTCGATGATTTAATTTAGTTTTAGTAATTGAATGGAACAAGGAGGAGAGGAATGCCAATACACCAAAAAAAGCAGCGTAGATCAAAGATATGCCTAAAACTAGATGGCGTTGCAAAATGAGCGGGTTATAAGTTGAGCGCAGATCAGAAATATGCCAAAAAACCGTTTAAACCTGGATGGTACTGCAAAATGAGCGGGTGGCATTCCTGTCCTCCTTGTTCCATGGTAATTGTATTTTGTATTTTACTGAATAAATATAGACTATCACCCTAGTATTATAATTTGACAATGCAAATTCAGTATAATATATTTTTTTTTTTTATGTAATTGAATGACGTGACGAGCTAGTCGTTCACCTGATGTTAAGCGTCACGGCTGCCCATAACAGATTGCAGTATCACTCGGAACTCTAAATTAATATAGTTCCGCGTGACACTGCACTGCGCACGTCATCCTGAGACATCGCATAGTCTAGTAATAAGATTACTAGACTATGTGATCAGATCATAAAGTCTCATTTGCCCAGTAATTTCACTAGCTACAATGCCCTTCAAACCGGAACACAGTAGTGCTTGCACACTACTGCTTGGCGGCAGAATAACTGGCAAAGCGGTGGTACCTACCTAGACGAACTTTGCAGAAAAGTCCTACCACCTAGTGATAATATACAAACAAACAATAATAAAGCAATTGAGAGCCATACGTTTTTAGTCAATTGAGCCAGTAACCACAGAAGATATTTGCAGTCTAGAAATACGTGTTGTGTGCACATTTGCAAGAAATAAACAATACAGCAAGATTGCGACACTTTCTCACAGTTAACATACAGCAGTAGGTATATACATGTTATATGTATACTGCGTACTGTGTGATTGACATGCTTCTTCCTCTTGTGTTTCGCGTTACTGATGTCATATCATGCAATGCGTTATAAACTTGAATCCGATAATGGATAAGTCAGGGTTTTGGCTGATAAGTATATTATATTTGTGTTGCGGAGCGCTAGGTATAGTTTATGTGCCATAGTTTTTTTATTGCACATATGCTTCTTCCGTTATTTTTTTTATTTCCTTTGAATGCTCTTCTGGCACCGGAGACAAAAATTTAAACCCTTGTTTTTAATTTCATCCACTATTTATTCCGCAAAAATTGAAAAAAAAAACTAGGGATAATAGATATTTTCTCCGCCTGTGCTAGAAGAGCTTGTAATTTACCATATTTTTATTATGATTACGGGGGATACTATGGGGCTGGGACGCAAAAGTGCTAGCGTGATCCTTTTCCTTATTATAATACACTAACATAAACTCGCTTTGTACTTGTTTCAATGTGATATTGCTTCTATTGTGTGCATATTAAATAAGTTAATCAAAAGATCGATAAGTCCTTGACCTGCCGTTACGTAGCGTAAGGTTGCATTACTGTCGATTACTATTCGGCCCAAACGGTCTTCGTTTAGCATAATCCAAGGGCAATTGATAAATATTTTGTTTTTAACCAGAGAATGTTCCAATTGTCTGCATTTGAATAAACGATATGCACTGCTGAAATATTAATGGAGGCTAATAAACTACGCTGAAGGTAAAGGTACGGGAACGTGCTGGCATATCGTGACAAAAGAATCACCAGTAAGCACCTATTATGTATTCTGTGCCAGTGGCCAAGTGGGCAGATGTTTGCCAAAGCAGATTAACATAAGGAAGTAATTTATACGAAATAAAGCTATCATCGTAATACAGTTAGTGTCGGCTAATAATTATAATAGGCCTTGAAATATAACTGTAACGTCCTCCTCACGAGATCGATGCCATACATTATACCTTGTCCATTTTATGAATGGTTTTTTGACAGCTCACGCCCATGAAGTTTCGTATTGTTTACGTTAAAATTACATACAAATAATATTGTACTTCATGGAATTCATCTAAACTAAATATGTACATTTATCGTATCGATTATTACGTTTACGTACCTAATTCGATTAATGATAATAGTACAATCGGAATGGTATCGCATTCGAGAATCTTTAGAACATCCCTAACTCGTCAGTCGTCGAGCTGTCAAAAAACCATTAATAAAATGGACAAGGTATACATACAGTATGAATGTTAATGCTATGACATTGGACAAAGGAAACTATACCACTACTCTTTCTAGGTACCTTCGCGTTGCAAGGACTAGGGTTACCAGAATCACTAATCGTGTATCATACCGCGACACGAATGTCACGCCTATTTTATGCAACGTCCTTCTGTTATCCTTTTATGCTGCTATTACACAATAAGCATTATGTTACGACTGTTATGTAACAATAGATGTACATAACAGCACGGGGCCGACAATAATGGAATGCTGCTGTTTAGCTTTGTACAGATTTACAATCAACCCATCACGATTGTGAAAGTATAAGAATTAGGTCCGACGTCCGAATTATGTTCTGGCGTAATAGGGCTTGTAATCGAGATCATTTGTGATTTGAAGGACAAGCAACAGGTGTCGTATATACAGCAGCAGAGAGACGGAAAGAAAAATGCTTGATTTAGGTAAAACTGTTTTTGTATTTATTGTTTTTGATGAGCGTCTGTATAAACATTTTTTCTTCTTCTAATAAAAATTGTTGCATCAAATCGTCGGTCTCGTATACGTCTTCCGTGTCGAACTCAATATTATATACAGCGACCACAGAAAAAGTTTGTATTAAATACACAAACCACCGCAGATCATTTTCACAAGTCTACAATCATACCGAGGCGAATGTGGGTCAAAACCGCATGTCTCGGCTGCAATATAAATCAGAAAACCCTGCTGGATCCGGTTTGGCGGAGAGGTATTTCGATTGTGCATTGAAATACGGTCCTATGGACTGCTAATGACACTTTTATTACCGTTAACGCTTCGCAATGGTTGAGAAGTAGCTATGATGGATGCTTGATGGAGCTTTGCTTCTAATTAAGTCTGCTATATACGCGGATCCACTGTATCGCTCGCGCATTGCTACAATTTGAAGATATTAAATAATTGAATATACTTATGAAAACCCTCCGACCGACGACCTGGTGAAGGCCGCGGGGAGCCGATGGATGCAGGAGGCGAGCTGCCGCTCAAGGTGGCGTGCTCTGGGGGAGGCCTATGTTCAGCAGTGGACGTCTTCAGGCTGTTAATGATGATGATGACTTATGAAAAATCTGGCTTAACTATGTTCTCATGAATAAAATTATATATATTTAACAAAAATATTATACAGATTTCATAAATACATATCAAAGTTTTTTTTCATTAGTAACCGTTTTTACGTATGAAAACTTGTTTGGATTAATATGATATTTTTGTTAAACATAATTATGTAATGTTATTCATGAGAACATAGTTAAGCCAGATTTTGCGATGCGCGAGCGAGATAGTGGATCTGCGTATACAGCAGCCTTAAGTTTGATTTATTAGTCTACGAACATTTAACTGACAAGGTTTACATCGAGATTCGAATGTTGATCGAGTCAACTTTTTGTTTTGGAACTCAGTTACTAAACCACAGACCATGGTACTATCTGACAACCTTCTTGTTTTAAAAGTAAGCAATGGATGGACTAGATGACTATTATTGCTATAGTTTATTTTATGTACTGAAATCTGTGAGATCTTTGTCGAAGTCCTCTATAGAGCTAGGTGAGAACACAGGGACGAATAATTTTAGAGTTGACAAAGCTGTACAATTTCTGGTTACCTGAAGGATGCATGCTCTCATGGCACACAGGACAGTTGACCGGCACCCGCGCCTCGAAGATCTCGATGGCGAGATACTGCCGCAGGCACGGCTCGCAGCACCGGTGCGAGCACCACGCCAGCCGCTCCATCGAGGTCGCAGCGAACATGGACAGACATAATGGACACTCCAGCACATCGCCCTGCAAAATGGAAACAGCAGGTTGAAAGGATATGACCAAATTTAAGCCTTCGTGATTTACACGACGTCTAAAAAAAGGATAACCGGCAAGGTCTTGCCTGATAGAAAGGGAGATCCCAACCTCTG
The DNA here is from genome assembly GCA_910589525.2 of Ennomos quercinarius. NCBI lineage: Eukaryota > Metazoa > Arthropoda > Insecta > Lepidoptera > Geometridae > Ennomos > Ennomos quercinarius. The sequence goes on from OU342496.1 coordinate 3,373,112, forward strand.
GTCTGTAGGTAAGGTAGACAGTTTATAAAAATTAAGGACAGGCAAAATAGTATCTCTCACTACATAAAAATATAATCGTTAGTAAATTACAAATCAGTCAATAGGTTTAATTTCTGCTTCAATATCAAATCTAATAATCAATAGAACACGGTGTCGTATAGATTGTAGGGGAAATCCTGCTCAGTTTCTTTTATGTGCAATTACATCGCTTTGATATTGGACTAACTGCCCGAGCCAAGGTAACCTATATTCTAAATTAATTGACTAAATATAGGCCACGCAATCCTGGCTGGTGTGTAACTTTTACAAATGCAATAATAGCGTTGAATGCGTGCAATGTTACTTAACGCTTGAACTCTTCAGGAATCAGATCGAATCAATTTTCGCGCTTTTTCGTAATAACAAATTAATTACTGCGTGTTTTGTATGCAAGTTGTTTACCCGGTTAATCGGGCATTGCACTTGATAATAATGGGCCCATCGGATACGCCTCGCTTTTGCTTAATAGTTTTTTCGAAAACATTCGTTACTATATCAGCCATCCAGTACTATTGTTAAGAAAAAGATTGTTTCAAGAAAAACTGTTTTCAGTTAGCACTATCTTTCTTGCCCTAACTAAAAAACCAATAAGCTCACAACTTAACTGTACAACTGCAGCTGAGATGTCCTTCAAATAACTCAATCATTTTCTTGGTCTTTTGTGTATTTTATTAATACTTTTGCTTATTAATTATTATTAATACTTGGTAACCTTGATTTCAGAATTACTAGCAATATTTGAGAACAATCGTCGGCGATACAACAATGGCTTCAGCCTACACAAATTTAAGTATACCTATAAGTAATGTAATAAAGCAGCAATTTCCGAGTGGGAGTAAATTGAAGAGTAATGGACCCCGTCGAGCTTACTAACGCTCAGTCGCTCAGCTTGTAGGAGCCCGGTCAAAGACATTCACAGAGGTAAAGCTTCGTGTCTAATTAGTAATTTACCGGGTGTTGACATCTCTTTAGGTCGCAACAATCGGGGTCGGCTGACGATGCCACGCAGGCGAGAGAAATGAGCAAAGTTCCATGGGAGTAAGGGAGACGTACAAGCCTGATCTTTTCAGAAAGAAGCAACTTTGATGTATAGAGGTACCTGCAAAGTATTTGTGAATTTACCTTTAGGAAAAGCTCTTAAGCGTAATTACAGCCTTTGACAGTTCGGTGCCACGTACAGACGTTAAACTTGCAAAGGCTTTGCAAGTTGGAACAGTATTTTCAGAGTTCATAAACACCTTCGTGACGGGGCGAGCATAACAAATAGCCAACTAAAAATTCCAACAGCTTGCGGTTTGGGATAAAGTGCAAGGGATGAATACGAAATTAAGCTACCAGACAGAATTATATTATCATGCTACGTATGGAATATAGATGCTTCAACATTGTTGAAAGATTTTTGTATGTAAAGAACTTCACAAGTAAGGCTGGCGCGGCGGCGGAATCCGCAGAGAAACTGAAAAGGTGCAAATATAAGGTAGTGCCTAGATAGTGGTTATTTGCTACTTTTGGTGTTGAGACATTGGGACCGTGGTGACCTAGTGCGCACAAAATTCACAAAGACCTGTCAGAACATCTGGTTGAGAATACGTGACCAAAATGCTGGTCTCTATTTAGCCCAAAGGCTAAGCATTGCCATTCAACGGGGTAATGCCGCCAGCATTTTGGGCACGTTGCCTAATGGTAGCGGCATCTTAGATTAAGTTTACCTTTTTCCTGTGCGGAATGAAATTATATAAATTGTAATAATTATAATGAATCTGCACTGTAATGATGATTTGAAACAGATATACTCTTGGCCTTGGTTTGAAGATACCGTAATTTGAAACAAACTAATTATAATCTAAGACAACGTTACACTAATGTTCTAATAAATAAAGGGTGCGGTTTGATGATCACTGATAAAGATACCATAATAGATAAAATAATTACATTGTATTATGTTATGATAATATCTTCTATGCCGAGGTAGGTCTCCGAAGTATAGGAGTACATATCGCTAAATCGCTAATTGTTGTCGGACACCATTGTTACGAAAGGAAAACATCTAATGTGTGATCACATCTGCGCTGGCCCGCTGGCCGATGAAACAATAGTCGTTCTGCTCCGTAATAATTAACCATCATTATGGTGCAAAAGCATTGGTGCGGGTAAAACATATTGCTATTTGTGAAATGTAAACTGATAGACTTTATTTCCGACGTTAACCCATTTGTTTTACGTTTTACGAGGTAAATGCCGCAGCTTCTGGAATTTATGAATATGCTTCGAGTCATCACATAATTTTTTTACTTATACGTGGTACAAATATTATTATTATAACAATACAGGAAATGTTGCGAAACAGTTCAAAACATCGCATATTTCTGTGCATGGTACGTCCATGTTCTGTGCAAAGCAATCTTGTTGACTCACTATTAATAATGGGCGATCGAACGCTGAAAACTATCCATTGCATGTTATTATAAATCACTCGAGAAACCTATACGATAGAATTCAAATTGACGCGGCTCCGGAAACTAGGGTAATAATTTATTGAGATCTTGATCCAATTTGGGCATATATCCGAGTCGGGGCAATGAGAGCAATGCGAGGTTTTGATCCCTTTTAATATTAAAGCAACGCGGTTGGGAGTATTCTGAGAAATAATGCGGAGTTCCCCACACGATCCCATTATAGTAGGCTTTACAGTTAGCCAATTTCGCTCGCTCGGTTTGGCGAGTAAATGGAGCCTGGTAGGTACTCTTTGCAAGCAAGAAGCTTTTTTCTTTTGGGAGCAAGAAATTTTTTATTTCTGACTGAATAACATTCTCGTACATACAAACAGCAGATAAAAAGAAGCGACTTATCAAAATCTGACATACCGCGCTGAAACTGGAAGAGTGACCGTTTTGTGGATATAATTTATTTACCAGGCATCCGATGGAGCCTAAAACTTCCATGAATGCATATACGGTTTCTCTTTGGATCTAACTTTTATGATCTCTTTCTATGGATTTCTTCCTTAAACAATAGTTTCGTTAGTTAACAGGGTCAATCAATATAAAGCAGACAACAATCTATTAAGAGAAAGGTGGTTCGGTCTGGCTGGGTATTACGCCATGTATGTCTGGTATCAAAGGTGAACCAGCTTCTGTGATATATAAATAAGCTGTTTATTCCGTAAATATATAAAAACCACGTTAAATGAAACATAAAAACACGATTCTGGGTTGTTTGGTTATGAAAAATCATCTTCTTGCTCAGTTCCCATTTTATTTGGGGTCGGCGCAGTATGTCTTTTCCTCCACTCTGCCCTGTCGGTCGTCATCGTTTCATTCACTTCTTTTTCATTCATATCTGCCCTTACATAATTCATCTGCCTTTTTCGATCTTCCTCTTCCCTTCCATTCGTCAACATTCATATTTATCATTTTCTTGGAAATTATTATGCGTTCCAGCCATCCTCATAATATACCTATATTATGTAAGAAGAAAGAAAGAATGTCCATAACTCCATACCAAGCTAAACGATTCCCTTTTAAATTTTCTGTAATTAACTGGTGCCAGCAGTTAATTAACTTTTGTATTTTTGATAACAAACATTACTTAGGCCCGATTTCACCAAAGTAGAATAAGGTTTATTCCATGTATACGGCTATTCGTTACTCTTGGATACAGCTACTTGACAAATGAAATTACACAAAATAGACGCCATTTTGATTGTATCCAAGGTATTCTTTGGATACCACCAATTTTGTGAAGGAATAAGACTAATAAGTCTTATTCCTTCCCTTACTTCTTCTTCAAATTGGTGGTATAAGGGCCATATTCGCGTAACTCGGTTGTTCTCGGAAAGTTATACCTGGAATAAAATTTATTCTGGTTTAGTAAAATCGGGCCTTAATGGTTTCCAAAAAACTCAAAGAGAAAATCTTCTTACAGGCAAATAATTAACTTCCTTTTCGCAAAAGAAAATTCTTTATTACTTATTCAACTCCCGCAAGACAATGGTTTCGTCGTGTTCTCGGAACTTATAATAACAGTAGGTACTGTACTCGGGAAAACTAGGATGTTTACTCTGTTTACTCATTTTTATTATACTTACGTCGTATTGTCGTATATATAAGACAATACGACGAAACAATTCCCAATTATAAATTGGGACTTGTGATTGTAACGTGTGATTAATGATAAACATATTATTGCGTGCAAAAATATAAGGCAACAGAATGTTTCTACCCAAGTACCTACCAAAAAATGATTGTAATCATTTTTTACAATTTGTTCTCGTTTTTTCCTTGTAATATTGGGTTTATAAAATGTTATTATAGTATTCATGATTTTTTCATTCGTTCATCAGCAGTTACCCGCTACTGCACTGGACAAGTCTGCTATTTCATTGTTTTCAGTTTCTGCCTAATCTACACCATGTTAAGTGCCTTCCAAAGTTTTACATTTACATCTAGATTTTAGTCATCTGGTGTTCATGTTCTAGTTATTACAAACAAAAACATAATAAACAAAGCAAGCATCCGCATGTTTATCATGGACGCGATTGCAGCACATGTGAACGCAGAACTCGCAGAAAGATAATATACGGGATAGTTTAGTAAACTGCATGTAATCACGTACTTTACTGTGTCTATATATGTATACAATCCTCACAATGTCAAGAGCATGCGTATCGTCACTTTCAATTATCGCATTTCAATCGTTGACTAAGTTGATTTTACGCAGACTTATATTACCATGATTATGTTTTGCTTAGTTATTCAATCGCAAGCTAGTTGTAAAATGAACATAATACCACAGACTATTTTGTCTTTGGTATTATACCTATGTCATATTCAATCATGTTTTTATTAGTATGTTTTTACAATATTCTTATAAAATATATTCGGAAAAAATCCTAACGGAGCAGGGTCCAAGCTAACGGTAGTTAGAGCTACAGGGTGAGGAATGTCCTGACAATACGTGCTCTGTCAAGGCACTCTGAATCCGACAACTGTCTAGCGAGAGTCTCTCGAGATGTTGATTGAGGCTCTTCGCTATAAGGCAGTTCGCCGAATCGGGACAATGCTCGTTGAGTCAATATCCCACATGGCGGTTACCTCGTAATCCAAATCGAGGTACTTGCTGATTTTGTCCTTCTCAGCCTTCACGAGTTCTCGTCAGGCGGAACGGTGACGTCAACTAAGCACTGCTCAGCGGCAGCGCGGCGTTGGGACCGGTCTATCAGCACGATATCTTATGTACATTTATTATTATGTATGTATGTATTACGATTCCTTTGTGTGTATTATGGTGTGCAATGCAATATAGTACAATATCAGTATTGTGTGAAGGCATTGATAATACAATCCACCTAACACGCCTAATTTAAATTACCTCTAGGTACCTTGCAATTACCTTTAGATCAAGCGGTACAAAATGAATGTGCAGATTTTTATTTATCATCAAGACAGTTAATAAAAGCTTAATCAACATAATATATGAAGCCTTACAACTCTCATTTTTAATCTTAGCAATATTTTTATTTATTTAGTATATTATCAACATTTATTAGCCTTGTTCGGTCCACTGCTAGTCTAGGCCTCTATTTTTGAAGGGCCTCTTCGAATAGCTATCAAGTGTATCGATTTCTGATACAAAGTCAACTGCGGGCTTGCCAGCAATAAATCTGCAAGATAAAACATAGTCAGGCTGTCTTCAGACTTTAATACAAAGGCATTACATTTCGTAACATCTGTCTAGCGCCAGCCGTTTGCATGAAATATTAACTTGTTAACCTACCTTGAAGCAAGTTATAACTTTATAAGACCATTTCATAAGATCGTGTTTTAAAGACGAGAAAGTGCTGTATTTCATTTAGCACTTTACATAAGTGGCAAAAAGTAGGCGGTTGATGCTGGGATACCCTCTGACGGGACTACCATGCCCTTCGCAAAAAAATAAGTTTTCCAGCTGCCCTAGCACGGACGGTAGACAAACTCGTCGTTCCCCACTTTATGTTACTTTCTTCATACTTTTGTTTACTCGTCAAGTGGAGTAAAACAGGGGAAAGACAATTTTGTCTACCGTCCGTGCTAGGGCAGAAGAGGTTGAAGTACAAAGAATAAAATAAAGGTATCTGCCGATTCACATGTCGATTAAAGCGGAGAAAAAGGTATTCACGGATCCACATGTGTATCCAAGCTGTGGATCCGACTGGGGGGAGCCAAATTATGCGGCGCTTTTACCTAACAACACATGTAAATTCAATATGGGACAGGTAGAGGAAGTCCGCTTTATATCCTAACATGGGACAGGTACAGGATGTCCACTTTATATCCACTAGAGTGGTGGATTATATACTTTTAGATCTATGTCTAAGAAGTACAAACGTAGATAACACTAGTAATTATAATATTTTAACTATTACCGGTAATAAATTGTACTAGACTAGAAAAGATAAAGCATGGTGTCACCCTCCGAACTGCAAAATCTGGCAATTTGCCGAACATATCCAAACAAACTCCTAAATCATAAATCGTGTAAAATTCACACCATATATTTTGTACAACCTCTCTCTCTGTTCCCTCCGGTTTCATTGCAGTTTAAAATACCATATACCGTAAAATATTAATAGTATTTAGCTAAAAACCCATTGCCTGTTCGTTTTACTGCAACAAAATAAGGATAAAGGGAGATAGGATATTCTTAGCCCAGATGCTCGTCGCATGGAATGATTAATTAACTCTAATAATCTTTTCCTATACTTTATCTTTTGGCAAGTAATCGTGTTACATCAAGCGTAAACTCAGAGAAGAGAAAATGAAATGCTGACACACGTCCATGCGGATCATAGCTGATGTATATCGCGGTCCCAAGTTCCCAAGCCGCGGTTGAATATGACTCAGCTTAAATTCGGCTTACTAACGGAGCCTTTCTTGGATGTTTATGGTTTGTCTTGTCTTACGCAATTTAACTTTGCTCGAATAAGGCCCGGTTTAATGAAGTTGTGACAACGAACGACGTGTTTACAGTTACGTCCATTTTATCTATGAAGTTCAGGAAGTACTAAACGAAGCTAAGTGCTTTGTTTAGTTCCGTACTGGTGACGAGCAAACATGAAAAGGTCTCGTAAATCTCGGAGAACAGGAAAATGACAAATTCAGAACAAAAACGCTTAACGTGACTCGAATTCATGAAGTAGGTAAACTCTATTGTAACTACCGTCTGCCACAGTATAAATAATAGTGCAGTACGTCTGCCAGAATACGAAAACCTCGATTTTTATTCTTGGTACATTCAATATAGAGCCAGTATTTGACTACGACGCCGACGTTTGAAATTCTATGTTCGTCTTTTTGATTGGCGTCAAAGAACACACAACAAAGACGTTTATTATGCAAAGTGTTAAGTTTTATGTAAGTTTCGCAATAAAATTGATTGGACGTGTCCGAGGACTGGTTACATGGTAGAAAGTGTTATTTCTCATCGGTGCATGCGAGTCGTGCGGATTAAAGGCGTTGGACGTGACCCGCTCGCGTTCTGGCCTCGCCACGAGACTCTTGCACAACTTCATTTAGTCGGTAACAAGCATCCGATCCGTCTATCCAAGGTCGGTTAGAGCGTATCGGATAAGCGTAACATTTGTTTAGAGTCAAAAATCAATTTTCAGGTTGTTGTTTGTTAAGAGTCTCGAGACGTTGCTCCTGGTCATATACATAATCACCAACACATAGCGTTGGAAGGAATAAAACTTATGGAGCTGGCTAGACGTATCGATTCGTCCATGACTCGGTGCATGCCGGGTGCATTGAGAACCACTGTGACTCACAGAATCACATCCAGTGCAATACTATCATAAAAATATAGTATAGGTAGTAACGATAACGCATGCGAACGCATTGCGTGTACATACACGTGAAGCGTATTGATTCATTCACTGTTACACATACATAAAGAATAGCCGGAAAACTACAAATGTGTCGTTTCAAGTCGTTTCTTAAGGCTGATATTACTTTTTGGCGAACTCAGTACCGCGCGCGGCACCGAGCTCGCAGCGTCCGTCGGTTTGACCAAATATATCTAATTTCATTTATTGATATATAATGAGAGCATTATTAAAAATTAAGAAATAATTTGTAGTAGATTAAAAAATGATGAACTTTATTTTGGTACCAATATTTTGTCGATATAATATAAAACTCCGGAGATATTTGACCTTTGGTTGACGCCTTTTTAATAAAAATCTAATTTAATATTTTTCTAATTACTTGAAAGGCAAAAATCAAAAACCTGTTCTGTAATTATGGAAGTAAGGGATGTATTTAGTGGAGCATAATTTAGTTTAGAGACTAAGGTTACACAGAATTTGCAAATTAGAGCTCTCAAATCGGGTCTCTGTGTGTGTTTTTGCCAAAACTAACACCAGGAGAATGACAATTACTATATAAACGGGGAAGTTACCAAAAATTCGCTCTGTCATTATCAAAGAAGATGAAATGAAAGGTATTTTTCATATAATGGCTAAGTATAGACATTAAAGCTATGCATCAAATATTGACGACGAAAGCCTTGCAACTACGCATAACTTTGTAACAGCACCAGCAGCCTTAATAGATTAGTTAAGAACATCCTGAATGTGTCATAACTCGTTATTTATTATCTCCGTGATTAGTTAAAATGGTATGTACCTAAATGGGTTTCATTCATAGATCGAGCGTGACAGAAGGGGTATAATTAAAATAGCAAAATATTAAATTTTACAACGTCTATTCCCGTTACTAGCTTAGTACATACATACTGCTTATAAAACATATCTTATTAACTAGAGGTTTGTTTACATTAACTTTTAGCTTTAACTAACTGTTAAGCACTCTGTGGTACCGAGCGCTGTCAAGCGCTATGCGTAAATTTTCAGTGTTTTTAAATATATGTAGGAGATTATGAACGGTTACCAGCCATATAAAAATAATGACCTAGGGAGCAAGAGACATATCGGATCGGTCGAGCGAGAGACAAAGGAAATCCTATTATAGCTAAGCGCAGACTACAGACCCATGTAATCGCAACGTAGGTAGTACGGTTTCATTAAACTTTCTAGTCTGCAGCTTATAGGAAGGTTTGTACGTGCAATGCTTACCTCTTCATCTTCTGCGATGAACTCAACAGTTGTTTGGTTTCTCTGCGACTGCTCGACGTTACTCAGTTTCACCGGCCGGCCATCTACTTGGTCTAGTACTGGAACAATTGAAATGACTATGTATACTATTGTACTCAAGTAACATTTATATTGTACATACATGTATTTGTCACTGAATGAAGTCAACTTTATCTCAAACAATACTCTTTTACAATTCAAATCCTAGAAATAGCATAAAGCAAAGCGTTGAGCATTGTGTTTATTAATTATAGCCTACATACTTTTATGGACAAAATGCTGATGGATGCAGAAGAAAACATGGATTACTCATCATAGCTACGTGCTCTTTAGGGTAAAATAAACGTAAACAGAAAAATACCTATCAAACGAACGATATTTTCACGAGGACAACAAGTGACAAAAGAAACGCGGCACTAATACTGCTGTTATTATTGTATACAACGAAACCAGATTTGAGTAAAAATAAATTAGGCACTAGGTTTTTTTAAAGTATTTTTGTAATATATTTTTAAAACAATATTGTAAAAAAACATAAACCAAAAAATTTAGTAAACGAGTGAATAATAATAGAGAAGTTTTTGTTATAACAGATGTGATGTATTTCTATTGTTTATTTATATAATTATACGTCATTATAGTAGCTTAGAGGTTTGCAATAAAAAAACTGTACCACAATAATATGATTTATTTAACGTTAATACGATGCATTTTATTTTTAATGCAAATACCAAAAGTTAAGCAAACTAAAAAATATCAAATTTGAATAACTAATCGCTCAAATCGCTTAATTAAATAATTATCTCAACATTGACAATAAAAAAATGCTAACCACAATAGCTTGATTAACACCCAGTTGCAGAAACGAACATTAACTTTTAAAGTCGACATTAAACCCTAATCTGTCATTAAACTGTTGCACAAAACAAAATTTTATCCGATTTTAATGCTCCTTTAAGTTTATCTAATGAAACGTCAGATTATCCATTAAATGGTTTTTTACGTTGCACAAAGCGCCATTAACACTAATGAGGCATTAGTTGACAGTTTAAAGGTTGAAATTTTTAATGGGCCGAAAAGCCTCCATTAAAACTGCATTTCATTATTTTCAAAATCTTTTGAGTACATTTCTGCGATTAAAATATGTCTCTATCAAGACTTTTATCATTGTTTGATATCAAAGATGTTTCCCGGCATGCTCTTCTTTAATTTTTTTAAAAATACAGTATGTTCCTTTGAGTAAAACTTCAATACTTCTACCCTGTATATTATTATAATGTAGGGATATTAAATAAAACTTAATCAACTTTAATCACTCCATAATAAACAAGACGAGAGCAGGACTTCGAGTTTATTTTAAACTAGTTGACCCACCCCGGCTTCGCACGGGTTAATTAGTTTTACGTCCTAACCCTATTTATGGATAAGAGGGAAGTGAAAGGGAAAAAGAAAGGCGTAAAAGATGAATGGATAGGACGGCAATGGATATATAAATATACGTACAGCCAAAAAATACTTGCATAAAATTACATACTTATTGCTTCGTGTAACCCTCACTTTGTCGTTTTAGAAAACGAAATGTTTCTTGTATGTTATTCTAACCATACCAAAGTAGTTCCAGCGTGATGCGTGTTCAAAGGGACAGGCAAACAGATGAACAGACAAGAAAACTGGTTCCACTATTATATCGACAAAGAAGTGTAATGCAATCAATATTTTCAAATAATATTCAATGTACAGATTTAGCCCAATTACAGTTTTATTATATGTATAGATTTTTACTTTATTCAATTTGACACGGGAAATGACGATAATGGCATAATGTGCGTTATGTTTATATGCAAAATCAATGGTAAACTGGTAAAAGCGCAATACTAAATCACAAAATGTTCACTCATTTCATTCGTTCATTATTTAATGTCGTCATTATCTAATGGAGCTTTAAGAAAACCTAATATTGGTCACAGAACTTTTGTGCAACGTCATTAGTTTAAGGACTTCATTAGCACTAATGCCGCCATTACCTAATGAAGTGATAATGAAGAGTTTTGTGCAACGGGCTGTAAGTGTAGTTGTTGCAATCATCTTTGTTATGGGGGTCATTATGAGTTAAGAGGTACTTTCAATGGCCAGACCAAAAAAATACCTTTTTTTTATACTTATTTCCTAATTAACCTATTTATTACTTAAAACTAAATGTTTTCTTCATGCTCACTTAAATTTATTACAGAAATGTACGTAGTTTAGTCACAATAAGTTCTAATATAAGAAAAAAGTCTCTCCCCTGGTCTGTCCCCAAACCGACTTTATTTGCAAACCAATTATTATGGATGTATTAAAATTCAATAATTACTTTATCGTCGTTAATTTTATACAGAACAATAACTTAGTTACAGTGTCTTATAAGTAAAATTACTTATATTCCAATTTTTCATAAATAATATTAACGCCGAAATTTGTCCTCCGTGTTTCGTGTCTCGTCCCCTGGCTTTTTGTTTTCGTTTAAAAATCAGTTTTGTTTTGCAAGTTTGTGGAAGTTGTGACCTTGAGTGCATAGGATGTAACGTGAAGCTAGCAGCAAGCGGCGCATAAGCCGACTGTGCAGCCAATTTAACGGCCATTTCAGTCACGCCGCTCGCTGGGTGTAGAAGTGTTGAGTGAATGCCGTCTTTCCTCTGGTAAGTTTTATTTAGCAATTATTTGTTAATATACTAATATAGACTTAAATATTCACTATGAATAGTGCATACATTGTTACGTTTAATTGTGAATTGCGTACGAGAAACACTTTTACAGCTATTTCAGATATCAATCGAAAATATATCTCCCCTGGCGTATTTCCCCTGGCTCTTTTGATGGCAGGGGAGATACTTAATGTCCAGGGAAGATACATTTGTATGCGTTTTCATGAATACTTCTACATTTTTCTCTGAACCCTTACTTGGCATTATGTATATCTTAGCTTTACAATTTAATATGACTTTTTTACAGAAAAAATGGCACCTAGAAAAAAAACGACGCGCGAAGAACGGCTCGAAAAAAAAAGGATAGCAGAACGATTAAGATACCAAAGAATTAAAAATGACAGAGATAAGTACACTCAACAAAAAATCAAGGAAAAGGAAAAATATGAAAAGAAAAAGGAGTTATTAAGACAGTTCAACAAATGACTCCCAGAGAGCAGTGGAAGGTTAGAAATGTATGGAGAGAAAAAGCAAAAATTCGTAGACGTCGTTTAGCACTCCAAGATAATATAAGCAATGCTCCTAAAACACCACCATGTTCAGATAATGAAGACCCACCGCCCCCTCAAAATATAAACAGGCGAGCGCAGGCAGCATAGCAAAAGTCAATTCGAGCACGAAAAGCAAGAAATCTGATAATAAGAAAACAAGAGGCTGAAATAGCTCAACTTAAGTCTACAGTCCAACACTACAAGAAACAAATACAACAGATCAAAAAACCACCAATTAGCACACCCAACACCAAAGTAAATTCATTTATAACAGCACACTACACTGTAGTGTTTCTTGAGTGCTGTAGTGACTACAGCATTCTGTACCTACCAGTATTAAAACCAAACTGCACAAAGATGATTCAAAGCCCTCAACATCTGGAAAGAAAACATTCTGCAACGGGGACTTTGTGCTGGTTAAACTTCAAGATACAAAAACAGAATATTGTTATGTTGCAATGTGCACAGGTATTGAAGAAGATGATGAACTTCAAGTTATATTTTGTAAAATCTGTGATGAAACTGGAAAAAAGTTCAGAATTAATGATGACGATATTTCTTTCATCACCTGGGATCAGGTTTTAAAAAAACTGCCCTCCCCTATTTAAAAATGAGAGGGCAGCGTATTTTTTACGCATTTACTGAATCTATTGATGTCTTTGAACGCGGGTTTTAGAAAAATATTTTTTTCTAGTTACCTTTTAGTTAAAATGTTTTTAGAGTTTAAGTACAAGAAAAATTTAATACTGTTACTCAGAGAAGTTTTTGTATCTTTTTATTTCATTATTGACTATTGATAGTAAAGTTATAGATATTTTTGTTTTGATGAAAAGTAAGAACCTTTTTATGTTTTGTACCTAGCGCTTAAGAAACATTTAATTTTATAAACCAAGACTGCTAAGAAATTACAAGTCTGATTATAAATAAACCATAATTAAAATTAAAATAAATAAATAAAGTTGATTCTTAAAAATAACCCTGTTTTTAATATGTATATCTCTCTTCCCTGTCCATAAAGTATCCTCCCCTGTGCATTTTGTCTCTACCCTGTACTGAGTATTTACCCTGGTCACCTATAAAACGAGATAAAACCAACAAATTGACTGGCCACTTTGTAAACGTTTTCAACTTAAAAGTTTCCATGATAAAAATGTATACTTAAGTAAAAATATAAGAAAAAATGCCATGCCGTCACTTCATACAACATATTACCTCTTAACTCATAATGACCCATGGATGAAATTGAAAACCAAATTTTAACATCTTAAATGGGTTGAATTATCGATTAAAATGACCTAGTTGAAAGGTATGGTACAGGAGAACAACGATGACCAGTTATTTAGAAATACAGACATTTGAGGCTTTCCAAATAATCTACAGCACGGTAGTACTACCATCAATGTCAACACCACTTGAGGTTGTAATGTGGTTAATCCCAGAGTACATAATATTATACGTTCTACATGTATTCTGCGAATCGGTGGCCAGTTTCCTTTTACCCTTTTCCGTCATAACGTTCATCGTGAATTCGTCATTTTGGCACGGAATAAATGATAGTACAAGTGATTGTGGGTAATTCTTTACCGCCAGCTTCCATGACCTTCTTTATGGTGTCATCCCATCCCCTTATATTCTCAGCGACGTGTGTGGCATAGCATAGAGTGGTGTCCATTGGAGTGCGAAATTGGTAGAACCAGCTCATCGGACTGCAGCCACGAGATCGCTTTCCTTCAACTTTGTCGGTCACCCACTACAGTCTTTCCAGGTTGTCCCCCCATCTTTTCAAGCAATGTAGTGGCAGTAATCTAAAATTCGCATTAGGCAGATGGTAGAGATGTTTGTAGTTAGTGACCTTAAGCTGTTTGTTACCCAACAGTGTGTGTTTGCTAGTTCTTAACTCTGCACTTTTAGTTCATTCGTCTGAAACTATCATTGGTTTTCTAGCAATTAGTGTAGTGTTGATGTTGACATTGACATTAATCACCTCATCGATTACATGTCTAATAAGGCATCATTGAATCGTCACGTACTACTTGAAGGTAGGTAATTGACTTATAAGTGCATTAGTAGAACCGTAATATTTAGTAATGAAACATCCTAGACAATTACCCCCAACCAATAAACACTGCATAACAGTGGAATACCTACTCAGTGTTTTCTCTTGTTTTATCTTCGCCGATTTCAAATTTGATAGAAAGAAACGAAACACAAAATAACTATTCTTCCGCTATACAATGTTTATTAGTAAGGGGGTTAGACTATGGTAAACGGATGGTGACTAACGAAATAAAGAAAAGCGTGACTAAAACTTTAAAAAACCCTCCTTTTTCTGGAAATGTCTACGAGTATTCTTTAGTTATTAAGCTATGTGTAGGGATTGCAATCCGGAAAATCAGATCCGGTAATCCGGCGTCATTGTATGTCTACCGGATCCGGTACCAATGCACCGGATCCGGTCACCTGATCCGGCATGCCAATTTTTGGTAAGATAATCGCACTGCTGCATGAGTATAAGTTACTTTAAATACATAACAGGTGCGTAAGATGATTAAACTTGATCTTAGCTTGGGTTGATGAAGTTATAAAAGCATTTTTGTGATGATTGTGCCATTCAATAGACAGATTTATCATGATGTCTGTCATAAGAATGACACTTGTTAGCATGCTCAATCACATGCTCAAATACCTTAATATTGTGAATTTCAGTAGATTAAGTAAAGTTGATTATGTTAAGAAAAAACATTTATTCAAGACATCACACATTACATTTTTACAACATGAAAGTTTGATACTTATTTGAAAAAAACGACAAATAGATGACAGGACCTATATCATAGCGTTGCGTGGCGCTATGATATAGGTCCTGACTCAGCATAAAATTAAAGTCGTAATCATGACCGTGAAACTAATAGAAAACTGCTAGATTTAATAATGTGTACTACAATTGTACTAACTGTGAAAACTCGAAGCCTGAACCACTCATTACGTTAACATTTGACTATAGTTACACTGTGGAACATTGTTAATGGTTTGTTTGATTATAACATTGGAAATAAAGTTGATACACTTAGTAATTGCACATAAGTATATACATTTTTTTGCTATGTATATCTCGCACATTATGTACACTTACTTGATTATCTCATAAGCAGTCCTTTTTGGAACGTTAAGGGAAAATTAACCTGATTCGATCAATCCGGCCGGACCCGGCCGGATCAACAGAAGTTCGACCGGATTCGGCCGGATTGAAAATGACACCGGATTGCAATCCCTAGCTATGAGTCACGTGGGCACAGAATATCTAATAATACTAACCCGGTCTACGATCGAGAAGACCCCTGTCTACTGGAGCATCACTAACGGCAACGAACTCAATCTCAACTGGTTACCTCGGTCATTAGTTCAACGAGTCTACGTATGACATCATTATAGCACTATTCTGATCTGGAATTTGTATTATACGCGTGGCGCATATTATCATATTATACAGCTTTACATTCGCGGATGCAAATTAGGAATAAATTCAAAACTCATTAATGCGTAATTGAATAAACGTTATTCTATTCTAAATGGTTATAGCATAAAAATTCAGTTAATAGAATAGGAGAAACCTAAAATAAGGATAACTCAACAGCCTGAAGACGTCCTCTGCTGAACATAGGCCTAGAGAGGGACTATGCGGCTGCTTGCCTCTTGCATGCAGCGGCTCCCCGCGGTTTTGACCACATCATCGGTCCACCTAGTGGGGGCCGGCTTACGTTGCGTCTTCCATGTCGTGGTCACCACGCGAGAACCTATCTTTCCCATCTGTTTTCAGTTCTGCAAACGATGTGGCCTGCCTAAAAGCTGTATCAGTCACCTTAGTTCTTCTACGGATGTCCTCATTATAGCCCTCAACGAAAGAACCTCAAGATACCAAAAGAACAAATATTGACTTGAGAATCCCAAGTTCTTCAGAACACTCAGGACCATCAAGCAGAGAAAACTTGTGATACGTTCTGGTCATATTTTAAGGTATGATCGTTATCAACTGATACAAACGATCACGACGGGTAAAGTTACGACATGAGAACTGTGAGTCCAACAATGGACCGGATAAAAAGAGCTGAAGAACGGTTCAGGCATGGCTTTCACAAGGAAGAATTTAGGACGTTGACTGTCGACCTTCAAAAGGCAGCTAAAGAAAAAAAAAACATTGAAGAAGCTACATCAAAGTACCCATTATTTTACTTTCTAGAATTTCATGCATACATGGATCGCCAATCGCCATTGCCACTCAGCAATGTCAATGCCATGCCATTTAAATAGCGAATGGCGTCACAGCATACTCGATCACTATTGACTTTTTACAGCTCAAGGATGCGAGCAATTAAGATACATTCCAGATTGTTCCGTGTTATTGTTAGGTATAGGTCATATCAAAGATTTTTCCGTCCATCCTTCAATATATTATCAATGTCATAATAATAAAAGTGGCGTATTTTGGGTCAACAACTCACCAAGCGATGCAGGTTATAATTATGTTAATACGATGCTTTTAAGTCACATATTACCCAAACAGCATAGACATATATTTATATGAGATCTATGCCAAATAGTGAAATATCAATGCAGATTGCATCTCATGCATCACGTAACAGGAGATAACGCAACGAAGCTTTCGTATGCTAAGTTGCGATGTGTGGTGTGGTGTAATGGCTCCGTTTTTTTGGTCTTAACTTTCTAAGGTTTTCTCATAGATAAACCAGGTCACGTCAATGCTATCGAAGTTGTCCTCGGCCAGGAATAGCCGCGAGTTTGGAACAGAAACCGGTTTGGTAGACAAGCTAGTGAGCGCAACTACGACTCGAAACAAATAGGGGGGGACCACAAAATAAGGAGCGGGAATAAGGAACAGTGGATTAACATTTCCGAGCTGGGGGCGTACTGTGAGCACTTAGCACGATTCAAAACAGAGCCTATACTAGATCGCTTGTCAAAATCCTCATACGAAAAAAACAAAACGATCCAATATAAGCCCTGTTTTGAATCGCGCTAGCTCACAGTGCGCCCCCTGGAATTAGCCCTCTAAGATTAGCTAATATAGAGGTAATTGGGTATAGTGTAATAATCAAACCTTCCACACAAACTAGTCAGGATACCCAGAGCGACCCCGACCCGAGCTTCATTTCAAAGCTTTCAAATGCCATCTGATCTTTACGCTAAAATTCCGGCATTCTTCCTTTTGTCCGCATCTGACAGCCCGACAAGGATCCTTGGAGCCTCAGGTGCTTTAGGAATGAAGGTTTATGGATGATTTAATGAGCAGGCGACTAATAGACGCCCTGCGTGGGAAGGACGTTCTTGTAAGGCACAATAAAGGGATACCCACGGATACTCTGAAGACATTAAGCTTAGCCAATACCTGGCTCTACGTGTTACAGGTTCTTGACTTCCTTGGTCCTGTAGCACATTGAACCGCACCCGTGTCAATTCCTGACAAAAGCGTGTACTATCTAGCGTCTTCCACTAAGATTTATAGTTGGCAGTAACTATCTCTTACCATGGAGCAGCCAGCCAATAATAAACCAAACGAAGATCATCAATATCATTTTATAGGTAACGCATGTAGATTATTTGCATCGCTCATTGGTACTAAAATCGTATCGTAATAATGTCCCACGAACCCTATATATAGCAGCAGGCAAGGTGAACTTTTTGAAAGCCTTATCATCAAGATCCCAGACACGAAAGGCATCTGACAACCTTCGCGTAATCCTTTGACAAATGAACAGTATGGAACTAAGAATAAATTAAGTACAAGCACAAAAGAGTTTATACAATACAACAAAATTAACTTGTTTTATTTTAATAATGGTATATTTAGATGCATGGTTTCAACAAGGTACTTATACCCAGCCTTGTTGCCTATTGACAACAGTAATGGTCATAAGTGCCGTCAAATGTATACTCGTTACGCGAATATAGGTAAAAAGGTATGCTTTTAAATGTAATTAACATTCCGTTTGAGCAGCTTCCTAGTATGTGGCGAGTATTCCGTTCTAACAAATGCGACTCTTTTAAAATATAACAAGGTAGGTAATTTATGTTATTATCGTTTTGGGTCCACGCCAAAATGAGTACATAGATCATAGATATAATATATATATAAGATAGATAGTAATGTAAACAGTTTTAACAATATCCTAAACTGTATAGAACTGACGTTGTGGTGAATTATGTTACGGTTCCATTAAAACTAACAAGAGGAAAAGTAACGTTAAATAAATAAGCAACACAGTGCATAATAATGTTTTGATATTTATGTGATTGAGTGGAGGAGTCTTCGACGTAAGGGTAGTCTGTCTATCCCATGGACGTATACTCCTCTGATACGTCCATGATCTTATGTTTATGAATCCTTATCTTTTAATAAAGAACAAACAAAAGCAAAACGTATTAATATAAAAACTAAAATTGTAATAATAACTGATCCACTGTGTAATGGTGTGGAAAAGTCAGCTGATGCAAATTAAATTACGCGTTCAGAAACATTTTGATTAATGCTGGTTCATTAACTTCTCGCGTAACCGAATTCCATATTCATGATATTCATTGTTATCAACAGGTCATCTGGGGCAATTGACCATAACGCTGGTCAAATGACCCTATTTACCATAATAAATGATTTAATTAATTTTAAAAACACTCTTACCTAACTGATTGACCTCAAAGTTGTAGTTTTATCTCTCTAGTACATCCTATCGATAAACTTTTACTTATTATACTACTAGTTCTGCGAATGGTAGACCTCGCGAGCTGTCGCGAGCATAATAGTACAATACGATACAAGTGTGCAAAGTTGATCATTGCACTAGCATGTCATACGAAGTTTTTCATCACAGTTGCGAGGAAAAAACAGAGTTGTATTGTTAATTAACTTTGTGAAAATCTTCGAGCAGGCTTCTTATTTTCACGCGCTGTCAGAGAAAAACCGTGTTGATGGCGAGAACAAAATCGACATCGACCAAAACGAAACGAAACGAAAACTGGAACTGAAACTAAACGACGAAAATGTACGTATAACTTGCAGTGAGATACAAACAACTGGATTTTGGTTCTAAAAGCGGTGGCAGAAGAGCCACTTTACGAGCAACTGTGATGAAAAATACTTTATTGCAACAATTGTGTTCAGTCTGTGCATAATCACATCAACAGCCGGAAGACGTCCACTGCTGAACACAGGCCTACCCCATAATTGGATAATTAACATAGGGAGGGTTAATATGTCTGGTAATATATACTTTCGGGGAAACGCTTCCGAGTTTGCTTATGGTTATTTTACAATTCAATTCAATTCAATTCAATTTATTAATAAGCGTGACTCGCAGTCGTACATGTCAATAAATTGTTATCATATAAATATGTACCTATACCTAGGTATATTAATTATAAATGGATGATCATTATTTAACCATTATTAAAAAATACAATTAATATAACAAATTCCATCATATAGTTATTTGACTTACAGTATTGTAAATTGCTTGTAAATTACAACGTCATTATAATAAACGCACATCACAAACAAAAATATGGTCTAATATTTTAATGATTTATCAGCAAAGTACTCGTCTACACTGTAATTTCGTAGTTTACTAGGCCCGCGGGTCAAAAGCTCTAATGAAAATATATTCGAGATTAGCCCCACTGCAAATATAGTGTATAATAAATCCATACTTCTGCGACCTGGCGGCACTATATCTTTCATGGAAAACCGTAAGTAGGTACTTGAAATCTGAAGGGCTGCCGAAAAAGCTCGTTACCTACATTTCAACCGGGCCGCATAATAGGTCACACAGCTCGTGTATCGACAGGCGTTAAAATACTCAAGAAAATTAAAAGTCAAGTCAAAATATATTGCCTAATTAATTGACGGCTATTGTGTTTTTTATTAAACTAATCATTATTAATATTTATCAGAAAGATGTATTTACAGTACAGGCTCATGAATGACTATGATGTAGGGGTAAGGCCAGTATCTACATGGCATGTCTATTATTAAAAAATTTAGTACATAGATAATACGTATATATTTCAATATTAATATTTTATTTTTTTATTTTATTACAACTAACATTTAAATATATATACGTAGGTACAATTTTTTTTAAATTACGCAGGTTTGTTTAGGAAACAGTGGATTTCAGGAATATTTTTTCTCGACTTAGCTGATTTAACAACGTAGTGTGCTAACTATATGTTTAGCAGACTACATATCTTAATTTTTTCTTGTTGGAACGTAATTTTAACAGTTACACAATATGACGTAATAAAATATTTAAGCTACAGTGTCTTGTAATTTAAAACCAGTAGATGTTTACTGTAATAAGTTAAATCATAGAAATGTAGTGTAAAAAAAAAGAGTTCTACGAGGTATAATTTTTCAAACAAATAATACTTGAACATTCTACGGAAACGAGATATTGCACTTAAAGGACATTAAACAGGTTATTAAATTGCGAAAATAACTTTGATTCGTAAGAAAAGGTAAAAACAAGAGCAATCAAGGAACAATAGATTATTTTTAATGTAAAGGAAAACGATTGTCGGTTGATTACGTGAAGCAGGCGATACTGCTATAAATCGTACATCTTTAAAAATAAATATGACATTAAAAATCATACTTTGCTTGCAAATAAATTAGTTACTACATCTACATCTTCCATGGTTTTCTAGTTTTCGGAAGTTCAAAGTTCAAACGCTGTTTGTTTCTAAAAAATCTCCAAATAACATTTTATATCAACAAAAATGTGGAGACAACTTTCATAATGCAAACAGACTTGAATTTAGATAATTTGTTTAGGTTTGACTTTATTCGTTCGATTTTTTTTACTAGGTGGTAGAACTTTTCTGCAAAGTTCGTCTAGGTAGGTACCACCGCTTTGCCTGTTATTTTGCCGCCAAGCAGTAGTGTGCAAGCACTACTGTATTCCGGTTTGAAGGGCATTGTAGCTAGTGAAATTACTGGGCAAATGAGACTTTATGACCTGATTTCACAATCTAGTAATCTGATTACTAGACTGTGTGATGCCTCAGGATGACGTGCGCAGTGTAGTGTCACACGAAACTTTATTTTTTTAAACGGTGACACTGTTACTGTTGTGGGCGGCCGTGTCGGTTAACATCAGGTGAACAACTAGCTCGTCACGTCATTCATTCTCATAAAAAAAACCGTTTTGGCTGCGGTCCAAATACTCTACACAAATTACAGAGGTACTCGAAATGTTCAAGTGTTTATGTGTCGAAGTTCCCGTAGTACTTAGGTACATTTAGTACTTTGGCGAGATAATAATTAAAGTTTTGTCTGTTCAATGAATCATTCCACTGCGGTAGGGTTCTATTGTTAAGGCGGACTTGACTTGCCCAATAAAGCTGATGCGATGCGACTCATCCGTCACACACATTGCATTCCGAGCCGAGCTTCCGAGCAAGCTGAGTACACAAGAGGGACGATAAGGCTGACATAAATAATTGTATCGATCATCATCATCATCATCATCAGCCTGAAGACGTCCACTGCTGAACATATGCCTCCCCCAGAGCACGCCACTTTGCGCGGCTGCTCGCCTCCAGCATCCATCTGCTCCCCGCGGCTTTCACCAGGTCGTTGGTCCACCGAGTGGGGGGCCTAATTGTATCGATAGACCATTGCAATAAAATCTAACAGATGCAAATTCGGGTCATACAATCGCGTCAATGAGGCTGAGGCAACTCTTTAAGGAAAATAAGAGAATAGAACAGAACACACGCAGCGCTCAAACGTCCTCTCGACTCGACAGATTCGAAGAAATGTGTATTAGGTACTACTTCTAAAAGATAAAAAATTGTTTTGTTTCTGTAATATCATTTGCCTCATTCCTTTCTTATCGTGTACGTTGTTTTTTGTACAAAAGAAGTTGAGTAGGCGTAGAAAAAAAACATAATTATTTTTATCTGAAGTTCATTTATTACGTTTCTTGTTTCATAGAAAACCACGAGCAGCCAGAATTTAAAGTAAAATAACGCCTATTCAGGCGAATGTCGCTCGCAATGATTCAAAAGCCAACACAAGCAACAGAATGAAAATTTAATTACGCCGAGTAATAATTAGTTCTGCTCTATAATGTAAACAGTTCGGGGACTGCCAAAAACCAAACGAGCCACCTACTTCAGCAGAGCATGTAGAGTGTAGACGAATCTGGAAGAGACACGAGTTAATTATACTTCCCCAACTGTCACGTAGTTGGGAGAAGCACAAGTTTCAAGGGCTCTCGTCAAGCTGGTTACACAAACTTTGGCACAATTGTAACTTTCTAAGATGCTCTCGATAGTTTTGAGCTGCTGTTGATTTGATTATACGTTTTACTTGGAGAGAAATTGAGCCCGCCTGCATTGCAGTGCGACAAATTGAGCATGAGTGTATTGAGGTTACCCAGTTTGTGTAGACGAAATATTATTTGGAATGGTTCGCTTCACTTTCACCAGCCAGCATCTCACGGAGGCTGAGCCACGGACGGCGAGCGTGAATATGACAGAGCGTAGCGCATGTTCGTGCGACGGCGATGGTTACTCAACATGGTCCGGAAAACGATTAAAAGAGGTTATACCTAACAGCTGCGTCCACAGATCTGTACCTGGTACAGGTACAGGTCTGTGGCTGCGTCAGACAACAAAGGAATCTTAAAAGGAATATACCGATTTGTCAGCACTGTAAGCGCTGTTGTAGATGCACGGAAGGTCTTTGTGTAGATGTGTTCAGTCCACAGATTAGAGAAAAAAACAATTGACGTTCAGTTCATGGAACTATGACTATGACAGGTTCGCAATCTTTCAGCACAAATGTACGTAACGACGGTGAAAGTACCACGGCTTCTTGCAACAGAGATCTTTTGAAACAAACACGCCACTTTTCAACAGAACATTAGGAAAATAGAACTAGTTACAGTTACTTCCAGGCAAGATGGCTATTGAGACCATACGCTCAGCGCGATGACCTCATGACACCAGTGGGAAAGCAACACAATGTCCCCACTTACACAATAGGTGCCTGATGACACGTCACATGAGTGCATTTCTCAAGAAGAAGCACATCTCGTCTTGTAAGCCACGAACAAAACACAACAAAAGATATTATGATTAGCGAATAGCATATGCCTACGCGTTCATTTGCAGAACCATTCTTGCAAAGATTGGATCTATTTAAATTATTGCGGTACGCCTGCTCTCGGACACAGATTAAATAATAGTTATTTCGGATCAGAGAGATGGGCTGATTTGATAGCGAAACGAGAAAGGCATGTCGTATTGTACCGAAACGGGTTCAATGTTTTTGGCAACTAAAGCTAACATTCAGTCGAAACTGGTCTTCTTCTGATATATTCGGATATTCTGTTATTGCTATCTATGTACGGTTATCCAGTTTATTCACATCATCAGCCGGAAGACGTCTACTGCTGAACATAGGCCTCCTTCATAAAACGCCACTTTAGACGCTTATCATAGGGTTTGCCATAATCACCACGCTTGGCAGGCGCCTTCTTGATCGCAGAAGATTTTAATGTACCGATGTTGCTGCATATTCCCTGGATATTTCCCTAGCTGGCTCTTACGGCACCCACGGGAAGAGATGGGCAATTATCCAGTTTATTGTTCCTAACAATTTAAAACCAAGAACATACGTTACGTGTTGCTCTAACGATGCGTTGGTCAGTATGTACCTTTTAGTTATGAACGTTACGAATGCCAACGTTAAATCGCAAGCGTTGCTTTGGCTAGGCTTATAACGTAAATCGTATACCTACTTAGCAATCCCAAATTATACAGAAAAATACTTCATGATTTATGCAAATAGCCTAAATACTACGTTGCGCTACTGATTCACCAACTCTAAACCTTATTGGAAGCGCGTAAAGATCGAACAGTAAAACCGTTCTGGTGGCATTGCAACGGCTATAAACGTAATTTTACTGTCTTCAAACAAAGTGGTTGAAATATTTCCTAAGTGTACAATAGGCTAAAGGAAAATAAACCTTATATACGCGGAGCTAGTAAATAATAAACCAGATATTAAATATTATATCGGGTTATAGAAATCGTATTTCTGGGAGAGGGGATCTGCTTCGTGTCCCTCGAATCATGGAAACAGGAAACTGGAAAATATGAATGCTATCGGTAAAGTACAGGTCTACAGTGGTAACATATCGGTGATATAATATACGACTAAGAGATCGATTTCTGGATGTTAAGGCTCGTATATTCGTGCATTTCGCTCGCGCATTGCGAAATTTTTGAAGGTATTAAACAATGATACTTTATCTTGTATTTTAGGGTTGAATTTACTTACGAGCAATCTATCCGCAGAAAAACCTTAAAAAATACCATCACAAATGTTATTTTTTAAAGTTTTTCTGCGGATAGATTTCTTGTAAGTGAATTCTAACATTTAATTGAATACCTTCAAAGATGACGCAATACGCAAGCGAGATAGAGAATGCACGAATATACGAGCCTTAAATAACCTACTCATAAGTATTTAATATTGAGGTCTGCTTAAATGTTAAATTATGTTGCAATAACGCGACACAACACTGTTTCATAACTCTCCTTGACTTTTGGCTGTTTTTTATGTTGTTTTTGTAGTAGGCCTTTAAGTAAATCTGGTTTTATATAAATATACATGTATACATATACATATACATATATAAGTACATATATAAAATAAATATAATCTCGTGTATCCGGTATTCCGGTTCGTGGCGACCACGAACCGGAAGACGCAGTGTAGGCCGGCCCCCCACTAGGTAGACCGACGACCTGATCAGAACCGCGGGGAGCCGATGGATGCAGGAGGCAAGCAGCCGCTCAAAATGGCGCTCTTAGGGGGAGGCCTATGTTCAGCAGTGGACTCTGGTAAACTCTAATTCTGGTAGCTTCAAGCTTGTCGCTACAGGTTAGATTGGGAGCCAACCCCAATAACAAATGGGGAAAGGCAAAGAGGATGATGATAAAATAAATAAAATGTCTATCAGCAACATCAGTTCACTGTGGTGCAAAAAAATGTGATAGCTTTATACGTGGAACAGGAAAAATAATGATGATAGAATTTTGTAAAGGTAGTACAAGTTTAGTGTAAAATCATGATAGTTGACGGCGTAAAAGAGATTACGACTTGTGTGCTATTAATAATTAACACCTTGCCACGGAATCTCTAAGTGCTAAAATCCTAGTCAACATGAATACAGATAAAGCCGTATTAGTTACTACTATTTGTATTTTAGCACTGCCATAATCATGATCATTATGAAGCTGTTTGGTTTATGGCTACAACGATTATTTGCTGGGTTTAAAAATAAGGCGGTGTAATGGGAGGATTCTCTAACGCCCACGACGAATTGTGTACTTGGACGAATGCGTAGGATGATGAAACTAAAAAGAAAGGAACATGACATAAGAAAGCGTCTTTATTCTGTGGTATCGACTATCGTTGACGTTTCAAGAATGTGTTTCGAATACAAACATCAAACGACATAATGCAAAGGCGCGTGTAGCACATAGTCAGCACGACTGGCAAACGTTACATAAATCATCAAATAAAGGAGTATTCGCTTGCCTAATACGAATGGGTACCTAGTGAATACCAGCACGTTTACAAATTCGATTAGAAGTAACGCGTACGGTACGCCATAGTTTAAATTCTTATAATTATATAATGTCACGTTTTGAGGAAAATCGCCGATTTTATTCATTATTTAACCACTTGGTATGGCGGGTTAACCAAATCGATGACATTCGTAATTAATGAATATGGTTATTTATTTTTGGAAATTAGCAGAAAATGACGAGAATGGATCGACCGCACTATTATACGACGAATGTTGACCCTTGCCATTAGAGATTATCTGTTCTATGAAGAAGAAGCCTTATGAGTAAAGCTCAAAGTCGCGCAGCGAGCTATGTAGAGGCCTATGCTCCGGGTTTCCTTGCGAGATGAGATCCGAAATGAGGAGATCCGCAAGAGAACTAAAATCACCGATATAGCTTTGAGAATTAGCAAGTTGAAGTGGCAGTGGGCAGACCACATCGCTCGTAGAACTGACAACCGATGAGAAAGAAAGGTTCTCGAGTGGCCGCCACGAACCGGGGGACGCAGCGTGGGCCCGCTCCCCACTATATGGACCGACGACCTGGTCAGAACCGCGGAGAGCCGATGGATGCAGAGGGCGGGCAGCCGCTCAAGGTGGCGCTCTTTGGGGGAGGCCTATGTTCAGCAGTGGACGTCTTCAGGCTGAAGATGATGAAGAAGAAGATCTGTTGTATTATCTCCTGAAGTCCTGACATGCACGGTTAGATTTAATATCAAATTGCTAATTCCTCTAATTGTTATATCCTGGTGGTCCTACTGATTTCTAAAGGGAAGCCTTCGAAGCGAGAAAGTTTATCGCGGTTATTCTATTCTATTAGCTATTTTTATTTTTTAGATTACGAATGTAACCGCGCAAAAATTAGGTATTCTCGGCAAGTAGGTATCTATTTTAAATAAGTACCGACGATCTCTTAGTAGAAGAATTTTAGTATAATATAATAATAAGTTTTAATAACTAACTATAATATAGGTGTAATATCTTTTTCATAAATCAAAGACGCGATATCCTTCGAAGACTTTCGTGACCGATTGTGGAAGGTTGCTTATTCTCCGAAAGAGAAATCGGGGCTGTTCGATACTCGATTAACGTAAGCGGAGACGGATGACTACGCAATACGATGAAATCTCAATAGACGACTAAAAGACATTCTGGTGCGAGAGCCCACTGAAAGAAAACCTACGTCATCGAGTACCCCAATAAGCTATCTTTAGATCGTTAACCGACACTTAAACATGTAAAAAAAACAGGTCTGCCAGTTCCGATCCTGCCGGCTCATGGAAATCATCCACCTCCACAAACTTCAAATGCCTTGAATACTAAGTTTCGCCAAGTTTAGGCCTGGCAGACCTTTTAATCTATTATCAGGGATCACCTTGGCTATTATTAGGCGTAGGTATCATCGGTATTCGCTGAGGTAGGTAAAGGGTGTGAAGGGCACATTCTTAGGGGTCTGCCAGGTACTTCCGGCAGGGTGCGCAATGGCAGACCAATTTTTTTTTACATAACTAATCAATGGTTAACTATTGCTAGAACTTTCATTCCGGTAAATTTTACAAAAAAAAAACACATCAAAAAAATTTCAATTATTTCCATGACCCGGCAGGATCGGAACTGGCAGACCTGATTTTTTTTTACATATTTAGATGTCTGAAGATAGCCTATTGGGGTACTCGATGACGTAGGTATTTGTGCAGTGGGCTCTCGCACCATTTACTGTGAAGATTAAATTATAGATCTAGAATTCACGCATGATGAACGGTGATGAATTCAGTGAGCTGTGAGATAGAATCGCATGTTGAAGTTGGTACTTATACGACAGGACAGGTAATCTATTCAGCCAGTACCTACCTAAGGGTGGGTTTTTTGATCCCTAGTTAAGGTAACCAATGGCTAAAAACTAACAAATTTTGACTACTGGTTAGAATTAGTTAGTAAAACAGGAGCGGTAACATGTGCGCTTCGCAATCTTAAGGCACCGGGTTCGATCCTCGGCCCTGCACGAATGACTTACTGGTCTAACCATTCCTGTTACTAGTCCCTTACGGGTTGCGATGTCAGATGGCAGTCGCTCGGGTAATTCTGGTAGCTCGCCGCTACAGGTTAGATTGGGAGCCGACCCCAATAAAAAATGCAAAAAAAGGCAAAGAGGATGATGATGATGTGGTTAGAATTCGTTAGCATTTTTAACCATTGGTTACCTAACTACGGATAAAAAACCCACTCTAAGATATTTAGGTACCACACGGCATTGATTAATTGGTAATCCAAGTAACCAATGCCGTGTGGTCCCGGCGGTGTGAGAATATAGGATCACCCCATGCCTTCCCGTTCGTGCAATGCCGTAAGAGCCGGTTAAGTGTGGGTTTTTTGATCCATAGTTAAGGTAACCAATGGTTAAAAATGCTAACAAATTCTAACCAATGGTCAAAATTTGTTAGAATTTTTAACCATTGGTTACCTTAACTACAAATCAAAAAACCCAGCCTAAGAGAGTATCCAGAGAATGGGCAGCAGCGTTCTCCTCGGTACACTTTTTTTTTTAAAATTAAATGACGCATATGATTACATACATAGATCCTGAACCCTAACTAGGATTCCCTTTATCTAGGGACCCAGGAACTACGAGGACCATGAAATGAAATGAAATGAAATGTCGTGGGAATCGAACCCGCCGCCTCCGGGTTATGAGCCGACCTGCTCAACCACCACACCACGGAGGCTGTTAATTGTTTGATAGGCTAGGCTTGCTTGTTGAACAAGAACATTGTATAGTAAACTTGTATTA
The DNA here is from genome assembly GCA_910589525.2 of Ennomos quercinarius. Lineage (NCBI taxonomy): Eukaryota > Metazoa > Arthropoda > Insecta > Lepidoptera > Geometridae > Ennomos > Ennomos quercinarius. Next base: position 3,401,965 of record OU342496.1, read on the forward strand.
TAATTGTAACTATTATTCTGCAGAATATTAATGATAATGAATAAAGTGTATTATACGTAGTTAAAATTCTGTAAACCTGTTCACATACTATGCTTCCGTAAGCGAGCTGGGTTCATTCTGACGTAGAACATTTATTTTTAACCAATTAAAAAAAAGGAAGAAGACTATTAAAATCTATGTGTTAGCCCCTTTTTTTAAAAGGACGTTACAATATGGTATCCTTACACTTACAGGATCAGTTTCTCAGACTTATTTCAATAGAATGTCTATTTTATTTAATAGAGTTATTGTTGACCTACCTCTTACCACAGAATACTTCTACTCTCGTGTAGGCAACTGGTCAGCCCTGGTGTCAGTATTTTTAGGCCGCCCAAAGGCTTCCACTTGGCTTAACGACTTTTTTGTCTTACGACAACTCAGCCTGGACCGACGGCTAACGCGCCCTCCGAAGCACGGCTAGCTTATTACGTAAAGTTTGCAACAGGCGTAAATTTCGCAATCATTGCTGTCAAAGCTGTCAAACGTCACTTTGGTAGAGCAGCAAGCGATCGAGCGCTAGATCACTACGTATTTACAGTCTCCATCGCTTGTTATCCGATCTATCTGCGCGAAATTGGCGAAATTGTGGTAAAAGCCACAAAAAGAAAGTTCAGAAGTTGAAGTTGACTGTCGGAGGATCGATGAACTAAAAAATGCATTATTTTGTTTCTGTCTATTGCTAGTGGCGCTAGTATCAAAGGCCAAAGTGCATTCAGCGACAGGCGAGTAACAAGAGGGCGACTGCAACCGATTGCTAAGTGTTTGCTGTCGCTTTGCTGCTGCTGTTGCTTTGCTGTTGCAATTTTTAAATAATACGGGTGCGGGAGCTCTCAGTTGAAAATATCACTTTTTGTAGCAGTGAAAGACCATTAGAGATATTATATTACAATAATAATGAAATGTATTATATGTACTGAAATATGTTTAAGGCCGAATCCCTAGCTATCAAGCCATATTAGAGAGCTGAACAAGGTGAGAACCAATGTTGCCATTAATGGTAAGGCTCGGTGATCGGATTTCTCCGGTTTATCTATTCAAGTTAGCGCTGCGTGTATCCGATGGCATTGGACGAATGAGTGATTCGATGCGATTGTTTGAGCCAGATGTGAATACCAATAGGTTACCTATTCTAGTTGCTATAATATGAGTACTGCTTTCCGTCGACTTTGTTGTACAATTGAATTTATATTATTAAACGATAAGATGATACCTATAAGTTTTTTATCCAAGTCAGCTCAGAGTTATTGATATATAATATATTTTTTATAACACGGCCAGACATACAAGCTGACAGCCCACCTGATGGTAAGCAGTTACCGTCGCCTAGACACCTGCAACACCCGGGGCATTGCCGATGCGTTGCCTACCTTTTAAGGCTCTATTTACCCGTCGTTTGAAGTGCCCCATGTTGTATGTAGCTCAGCGGAAACACTTCAGAACCCTCTGAGGTGTTTCCGCTGAGCTACAAGCCCATTCTACATCTTGCAGGTATATGGCAGAAATGACCTCGGGAAACGGACTGTGCGAGATTTTCATGGGTCCACGAGGTGTGGATGAGCTATGGTATTGAATGGGATTTCTAACGTTGGAAACCACATAAAAATGGCGTCTCATTATTGGCATAGTATTAGTTGCCGTTTGGTCCCGGGCGCCGCGTAAGCATAGGCCACCCCAACTCTTCCCGTGGGTACCGCAAGAGCCGGGTAAGGGAATATCCAGGGAATGGCAGCAGCATTCTTCTTAGCCTGCATTATAATCTACTGCCATCACCAAGACCCTGCCACACATGGTAATTATGGCAAACCAAGTCCAAAAGTCAAGTCAGTAAGGATCACGACATTTTTAGAACTTTCTGTCAGTTAAGTTTAGAGGGAGCCGATGGATGCATGAGACGAGCAGCCGCAAAAAGTGGCGCTCTCCGGGAGGCCTATGTTCAGCAATGGATGTCTTCAGGCTGTTGATGATGATGAAGTTTAGACTAGAGTTTTGTACAACAGAAAGACACCTTATCTGTACCCACTGAAATGTTGGAGTGTGCATCAGAAACTGCTGTAACTACAGTATGCATCTGTACCGCAAACTTTTCTTGTTATGAACAAAGTTATAATACAGTTGCAATAGCAGCTGCCCATAAAGAGGGTAACGTTTTCCAGTTGTGAACTAACCTAAGGAATAACAATAATAGCCGGGGTAATTACGTAAAATTTGCAACAGCAATGCGACAGCAGTAGCAATGCGACAGCAGTAGCGAAGCATACATTCTCGACACCACTAATGATGTATGACAGCAATCACCGCGAGATTTACGCCTGTCGCAAACCTGTTGCGAGTTAGGTAATTAGGGGGCAGTAATCCTTATTATCAAGTACGATAAATTTTGTTTGAAAATCTCGACTAACTGACTTTGAAGGCCGCCTAAAGCTAAACTATATACATTAGGTACCCATTTTTTTGTATTCCTACGAAAGCTTGGGCTCTTGAAAAGTTTGATATCCATTTATTTTTTTTACACCTGTTTTAGATACTCAGAACCTATTTATTACTTCCGGACCAATTTTTATTTATTCTAGTAATGGTTAGGAAGATAATTATTTTATGTACGAATGAAAAAACCATCAAAGAAACCACCTGAAAAAATGTTAGATTTTTTTTAAGCAGTTCAGGCGGAAAGTCATTAGGAAAATAAAAAAAATCATAACTCCTAAACTATGAGAAATCGTAGGATATACATGGGGTATTTTCGTGAAGACCTTGGTACAAGGGATGCAAATTTTTCGGGTTGACGTTGACTACCTTCTGGACCACCCTGTACAACATACTTAGGTGTAATTTTGCAAGAAACATACAAAATACACAAATAAGTAATATATATGTCTGAGTGAGACAACCATGACTAAGTTGTTTGTTATTGTAGTTGATGCAACATCTAGCAAGTGCTTCTTTTTATTTATTTTTCTATGCCTACTTCTTCCAAGAGTCTTCTTACACTATTTATGTACCCGAAATAACAACAGCATTCTTAATTATGAGAGGTCATAGTCCAATGTTTTACAGCACCAATGCCACAGCAATGACCCGCTTGATCGTATACCTCTTGCAGTCAATGCTTCAATTGGTTATGCTCGTAAAACCACCAAAATATTTGTCTTTAATAAAAGATTCTTATCTGATGGGAACTATTATTGTTTGAAATACTGGATCTTGAAGGTGAATTAGATTGTTAAATTATAGATGAATATTTTAATTTGATTTTACGAAATATTATATCGTCGCTTGTTTGACTAAGTGACGTATCTGACATTTTTCCTACAAATACGTTGATTAGACAGTTTGACGCGGCTTCGAAAGTAGATAAAAGCTACATTTAAAATTTCAGATATACGTAAAAATGTCAGATACGTCAATTAGTCATATATGTATACAAGCAACTATATATGTATATTTTTTTTATATAATATGAATTACATGAACATTTTGATATCTATCCATACTAATATTATAATTTAGAAAACTAAGTACTCTTCCTTAAGCCAGTGTGACACAATCAGTCTCCTCGGACCAAGTGGACTCGTAGGAGTAAGCTTTGTACAAGTATACTAGGATATCGGTTGACATTATCATAGTTCACTCAGATATATTTTTCATTGTTGCTCACAGTCCACATTGAATTTTATTCTTTTTTGGATTTTGTATTGAACTTTCACTACTCATATTACGAGCTAGCTCGGACCAGTAGAGTGTGATCCGAGTCTACTTGGATACAATCATCCAAGTGTGCTTGGATTATTGGTCAACAGTATGAGTTGCATCCAAGTAGCTATCCAAGTCTACTCGGTCCAAGGAGACTCTGATCATTTCACTGCAGCTTTATACATTTACATAGCTAAATGGCTTACTTGATGAAATTTTGTATAGAGATAGATTGTACTGTAACCCCGAGAAAGGTTCAGGGTATTTCCATCCTCCTGCTATGATTATTTATTTATTTATTATTATTACATGCTTTCATACAATGTCATTTAGTTTTACTAATCTATATAACACCTAGTCCTAAACATTTCATTGTATGAGCCCTGTAAGGGTGTTGCACTTTAGAGTGGAGCTGGAGCTTACATTTTCTTAATCAATTAACTGTAGTCTATACAATATATGATGTAGTCCACGGGTTACCGTTAGTCATAGTAATTGGATGATGTGATCCAAATCCTACATAACAGCTAATTAGCCGGTTCTTAAATATTTTATCCCTTTCATATATATGTCAAAATAACAAGGACCACAATAGTTTTAAAACTATAAAATGAGGTTTAGGATATTTTGTCACCAACTATTTGTTATTATGAAAAGGAAATAATGTGCATTTATTTTAACAATAACCTAATATAATATGCATTATGCCAATTTGAGTAATAACTTTCATATTGCATTAATAAGTGATTACAATATTTATCATCAAATTAATGGTGAATGTATGATAAGATAATTTCAAATAATACATAGATAATGGAGATTAATCCAATTTTATCAGCATATCTAATTCCATGAACAAAAACTGCTTGATTGTCTGGAAAAAATAATTGAAGCTGTGTTCACTGTCAAACAGGAGTTCTGGGGTGGCAAAGTTCTAGGTCAACCAATATAGTAAATTTAAAAAAATACTACATAACAAATATTAATGTAGGTTATACATAAATATTGTGATTATAGCCATGCAAGTTAGCATTAATATGTTACCTGATTATATTAGGTGATTGTTCATTGTACTCATAACAATATTATTATTTTGACATTTTCATGAATACTATTTGATTTTAGAATTCATATAAAATTAGATACATCATTCCAAACAGTTTTTTTTTTATTTTACCTAAGAAGTTAGGCCTGCATTTGACCACTGTCTCACCTGATAAGTGAGGATGCAGTCGACAATGGATCATCCTTGCCTAGAAGATATCTACTGGTTGATGGAACTTTAAAACTCAGTACCTAGGTTTTCCAACAATCTTTCAAGGATTCTATTTATACAGAAATAAAGGAAATCATACTGTATATAAAAAGCTGCATTTTTTTGGTCTGATATGAACCACTATGCAAATAGCTATTGCTTACCTGTTACCCATAACAAGCTTGATAAGTAAGTAACAGGAATGTAATAAAAAACTTTACATACAGCAGTGTAGCAATATTATGTCTGGTGCAAGTTACCTGTGTGAGGCAGCCGGCGGCCTGCGAGAGGGCTGTCGAGCAGCAGGCGCCGAAGCGACAGCCGGCCCAGCACGCCGCCACCCCAGCCACAGCCGCGCCGCATGCCTTCGCGCTCCACCATCACGCACGCATTACACTTGTCACTAATTACGCGAGCGGCATCGGTGCGCCCCGCTCACAGACTACCGTTACCGAACATCGGCGCCGCTGCCGACCTCGTCGTCGCCGTCGATCACTCTTTGCACAACTACGGATTGAGTAACAAACTCGCAACGCATCAGTGAGAGAAAGTGCCGATGGTCAAACGATCGTGCCCGCTCCCTGGTGATGCAGCACTCTGTGGAATTGTTGGAAGGCTATTCAACTCCCACTTGCTTCCAGCAAGCAAGCGATTCCTTTTGTTGAGCGCGTCGGGCACTGAGCGAGTTTACATTAGAATTAGAACCTGCACTACATAGCATATTATTCTGTGATCTGATAACTGTCTAACTGTGATTAGAAATGGATAATAAATTAGAACAATGCCATTGATAAAAACACAAAACTTCGTATATATTATAACCAGTGTTGCCAACTCTGATTCACCAAAGAGAGCTAAAGTGTCCCAAAAAAGAGCTAACATTATCAAAAAAATGAGCTAAACCAAGAAAATGCCAATTTCTGTCACTATGAAAACGGTTCTGCAGCTTAGACATGTTTTCTGCACTTAATGATACAATAAATCAGCCCTCTCGGGCTTTAACCCGCAGCTATTATAACTAAAGTAGGTATGCTTTGAGCTTTTCATTAGTTACTACTTTCAACCAATCTTGCAAAAGCGCCACTGAAGGCCATTCTTTACGGATTTTTTTACTAAAGCGCTGTATTTCGACTAATATACAACACCACATCTCAGATAATATTCAGAAGTTGACAAACGAACAAAAGAGATCAGAGTATCAGAGTTTGGCTACAAATGTACAATTTTAGGAAAATTTCCTTTAATATGAGTAAACAATGTCAAAATTAAGACAATGTCAAAGACAGAGACACTTGCCACAACACTTTCGTTTGTATCTTCCAAAAGATCACCAAGTAGTGGATGCTTATGGCGGTGTCAGCGATAAATTCCACATTCAGGATTTTCCACATTCGATATTTTCTGATTTTTAGTAATACGCAATCTTATTAGTCCATATTCTTAATTTTTTGCATTCTTTATTTTGCTAATTAGAAATTGTACAAATTCTTAATTTTCCGGACAAGTACAGATTCGTACACAAAGCGAAAAACAATAATTCAGATATGTTAATACATACTTTCATGAGAAAAATATATTTATGAACCAAAAGAAAGAAGCCAAATATCCCAAAAAAAGCTAATGAGCTAAATACAATTTTTATAGCTGCCAATGTGAAAAAAGAGCTAAATTTAGCTCTATAAGAGCTGATTTGGCAACACTGATTATAACGTAGCAAATAACAAGGTACTCTGTGGTACACACCACAGATCAGTAATATCACAGCGTAACAATGCCATTGATAAAAACACAACGTATAATATCATAGAGAAAATAACAGCTTACCTTTGAATATCTATGAGTAGAACCGTAGTATATGACGTCATTCATGGGCAACAAGGAGAGCGCTATACATTTGGTACTAAGCAAAAAAAAGACGAACATAATATCTTTGGTCCTTGTCACCGTTACCGGGTTTTTTTATTTGGCTTCGTTTGATCTAAGCCAAACAGGTTAACAATTTTTTGAAATTGTTGTTTTTTGTGAAATAATCCTATTTAAATGGTGATCTAGGCAATAAATATTTAAGAAATAATGTGTGTGCAGTGGGTGCTTGCAGCATTTTAATCAACAGAAGTCGCACTGAGGCGTAAATATGAAGGAATAACATTTCACAAGTAAATAGTCATTATTTTGTCTATTTTCCCTTTTTAGAAGTGTTTATTGTGAAAAATATAAATACAGCGTTACATTTCATGTAATAACAAGTCCTCAGCTAAACGAAAAAACAGCTAAATGATTAATTAATGAATAAAATAACCAAACTTAACCAAAAAATTTCATTGTCAAGGTACTGCCAGTTTATGCTTTTTAATTTCCCATAAAACCAGCTAAGTACCATGTTGGTTTGCAAATAGTTTATAAGTCGGAAAAAATCCTTTTGTAGGTATAGTAGCTAATTATTTGCTTGATTTCACTTAGTAAAATATATCATTTTATATTTAGGGTCAGAGGGGGTAAGTGAAACATACTTGCACATCTGTCCACTTTGTGAATTCTGCTAGGACGCTAATTTTTTTACACATTGAAAGCCTAAATCTGAAATGGCAAATGACGGCAATAAATACTTTTCACGAAAATAATTTTTGAATATTCAATTTGCATGAATGAAACATCACTCCAAAAATGGTTCACGATTATTACAGAAACGTTCCGATTCAATATTCTGACGGTAGCTTGACATTGGCGTTTGACTATTTTGCAGTTGACTATATTGACAGTTTTTTTATTATTTGTTACACGCAGTCATTATATTAGGTACCTACTCATATAATAATAGCTGCTTGTACTAGTAGCTTTATAAAACGAGGCCTTGGGCCTCGTTTTATAAAGCTACTAGTACAAGCTAACAATTGTAGCAGCTACAAGAACAAGTAACTACAAGTTACTAGTTACGGCGTTTTATAAACAACAATTATCGATTACAAGTGTAAATTACAAGTATAATGCACGTCACTATGAACGTCACTGAGGCCTCACGGCGGGGACCACAGACTAAGTAGAGGATAAAGCGTAGATTATGATATTACAAGTTGCACATCACTATGAATGAACGTCACGGTCAATAGCTTTTTTTAGTTTGGCTCCCATTCATTAGTGAATTTAGCCGGTGTGAATTTTACATTAAATCCCTACATAATATAGAAATTAAAAACATTATCTATTTGTTTGTTGTGGCTTTCATGCCAAATTGGATGACCTTTTTTAGATGAACTTATATTACCGGGATAGATGCGTTTTTTTTCGGAAATTCATGAAATCCCGCGGAAACTTATGCAAGTTTTGGGTGAAATCGCGGGGCGTCTCTATTTTTAATATAAAGCTATATAAGTAAACAAAGTTGGGTCTCAGTCACTATTCTCACAATAGATTTTGTAATATACAGCTACGCTCATTTTTCATGGGCTTCGCTCAAGCTGAATATCTCATTATATAAACATAATCAGTTCATATTTACTTAATTTAACTAATTGAACATTAATTAATACGTGACACGACTAATACAACACACTTTCAATAAATGTATCTAAACTTGTACTTCATTTTACCTAGCTCTTTAGTCAGGTAAAAAACTTTACAAGTTGTAGTTCCGTACACTTGTAATGACCAAAACAATTGTTCGATTTTACATTTTAAAAATGAAAACACACTATGGATTGTCTATGGTCTAAGAACAAGTGCTTGTAATTCATAGAGTAAAGCAACATATCGGGGGATGTAGCTTGTAACTGGTTGTCTTGTAGCTTTATAAAACGCATTATTTCACTTTTTTTTGGCTGTGTTGCCAGTTTTTCGCTACAAGTACAAGACTTGTAGCTTTATAAAACGAGGCCCAGGTATCACTTTATTAGCGCAGAATCTTCATCTCTTTCTTTGGGTGCCGTATAAGAGCAGACTAAGGGACTATCCAGAGAATGGGCAGTAGCATTCTCCTTGGAACATTATAATCTTCTGCGATGACAAGCCACTTGCCAAGCGAGGTGATTATGGCAACCTCTCTATAATCAGCGTCTAAAATGGCGTTTTATGGGCACGCCTGTGTTCAGCACTAGACGTCTTCCAGCTGCTGGACCCCTATTCTCACGAATCGAGAAGAAATCTCGTCTGGGAATAAATCTCGAGACTCGAGTTTTCGGTATTCTCATGCAATATCTCGATTGCTAGCGCACGAGATGACTCGAGTGATGGAAGCATTAGCGTATAGCGGTTTTTTATGTATCTAATTTTAATCGCCATATTTTAGGTGCCGTTTATTTTGTCATTTCACGTTTTTTAGGCACAAACTTCTCTAAAATGTGTCCGCCGAATGGCTTTAACGTGCCTGTAAACTAAGTTGAGTAATTTAGACGTATCGTCACTAAATTTTAGTTAGAGGTGTCATGTCTGAATAGCAAAGGGGGAGGGGGGGCAAGTATGGGGGAGGGGAGATTGCAGATTCCTTTATTGTGCGTGCGGCTATGGAATGGAACTCACTCCCGGCGTCGGTATTTCCATTCACTTACAACTTAAGTGTCTTCAAATCAAAAGTAAATAGATTTATTCTAGGTAAGCGTCCTCCACCTTCGACCTCATCATCACTTACCATCAGGGCCTCGTTTTATAAAGCTACAAGTACAAGCTAACAATTGTAGCAGCTACAAGAACAAGTAACTACAAGTTACTAGTTACGGCGTTTTATAAACAACAATTATCGATTACAAGTGTAAATTACAAGTATAATGCACATCACTATGAACGTCACTGAGGCCTCACGGCGGGGACCACAGACTAAGTAGAGGATAAAGTGTAGATTATGATATTACAAGTTGCACATCACTATGAATGAACGTTACGGTCAATAGCTTTTTTTTAGTTTGGCTCCCATTCATTAGTGAATTTAGCCGGTGTGAATTTTACATTAAATCCCTACATAATATAGAAATTAAAAACATTATCTATTTGTTTGTTGTGACTTTCATGCCAAATTGGATGACCTTTTTTAGATGAACTTATATTACCGGGATAGATGCGGTTTTTTCGGAAATTCATGAAATCCCGCGGAAAAATATGCAAGTTTTGGGTGAAATCGCGGGGCGTCTCTATTTTTAAGTAAAGCTATTTAAGTAAATAAAGTTGGAGTAGGTGTTTATTGGGCATTTCAAAACAAACTTCAAAAACCAGTGGGCATTTCAAAACAGATTTTCCATACATATCGATGTCACTCTTCAAACACAATTGTTTTAAACCAATTGGTCATTTCAGAACACATTTTTCCAATAATGAGCTCACTTCGTGTTCACTCAGTTCGTTCATTATTGGAAAAAGGTATGCTGAAATAACCAATTGGTTTAAAACAATTGTGTTTGAAGAGTGACATCGATATGTATGGAAAATCTGTTTTGAAATGCCCATTGGTTTTTGGAGTGTGTTTTGTCTGCCCAATAATTTCTGTTGTATTGCGCTTCTCGAACAATATAATTTAATTTATTATCAACATGTCAAAAAAAGCTCGATGACTAGAAAGGTTTGAGTTAAATACGTCTCCAATATAAATATTTCGCCTTGATTGAGTTTCGATAATATTTCAAAATGAGCTCACCTCATGTTCACTCTGTTCATTCGTTATTAGAAAAACAGTGTTCCGAAATGCCCAATTGGTTTTAAACCAGATTTTTGAATAGTCACACCAATATGTTTTAATTAAAGCACACATAGGTTTTGAATTATCTGTTCTGTAATACTCGTTATTTATTGAAATATGGTTCAGTTTTATTTATGTTTTCAAAAGCCCAATAGGTTTTGAGTGGTTCGCGTGAAATGCGCCTCCAATATAAATATTTCGCCTTGTTTGAGTATACATAATGTTTCAGATTGGTAGTATTAGGTAGACCTTACTCATAGTTTTTTTTTCAAATAAAAACCAGTTGTTTTATTTTCACCAAGCAACTTTGTTCAAGCAATGTATCGTCTAGGCTGATTTGCTTGTGTTGTTCACTCATACTAATTATTTACGAATTACTAAACACCTAGAGATTGCAGCTCCTCCTCATAGTGAGAGTAATAAAATATCGTAAGCAGGTATTAGATTTTGACCGTTTAGTTTTAACCATGAGGCTGTTTGCTCAAGGAACTCATTGTCTAGGTTGAATGTTCTTGCCGTACACTCGTACTTATTTCCGAGTTAGTAAGCACCTAGAGATTGCAGCTCCTTCTCATAGTGAGAGTGATAAAATATCGTAAGCAGATATTAGATTTTGACCGTTTAGTTTTAACCATGAGGCTGTTTGCTCAAGGAACTCATTGTCTAGGTTGAATGTTCTTGCCGTACACTCGTACTTATTTCCGAGTTAGTAAGCACCTAGAGATTGCAGCTCCTTCTCATAGTGAGAGTGATAAAATATCGTAAGCAGATATTAGATTTTGACTATTTAGTTTTGACCATGCGGCTGTTTGCTCAAGGCAATTCATCATCAAGGCAGATTGCTCGTGCTATTTACTCGTACTTATTTCCGAGTTACTAAGCACCTAGAGAGGATGATTCCTTCACAAGGTGAATTTGAAAGCAAATATTACGGGTTATATACTAATGTTATGTACAATACACAACGATAATATATATTTGTGTGCCATGTGTGTAAAGATCTAACACAGCATATCTACATGTTAAGGTTATATTATTGCACGTGGAGCTGAGTTAGCATTATACCGCGCAAGTACAGTCAGTTCAAAAAATACAAATACATCAATTACCCACAGACCAAGAATTTTTTCGTTTCTCCTAAGTCTATGCAATTACCAAAATGTGTAGGTAAATACTACTGAGTCTGCATAATGAGGATGATAGCTCCTAACACTTGCTGTTGTATGTATGGGCAGATACGTGTTTATTGAGATTTAAAGAGTTAAAAAGACAGTTCTTTACGTATTTTTCATGTGCTCAAATTTTAATTATGTTTATTGCAACATGAACGACATACCTACCAATTACGCTTATACAGTACTAAAGTAACTATAGTGTTAAAGATTTTCGCAGTCCCCATGCAGGCAACCGTAGCTCAATTGGTAGAGCGTCTAATTTGGTGAGTAGTTAGAAGACGTGGGCTTGAACCCCGCTGGTCGACAAAATTTTTGTAGTCTATCATTTTATTTTATTATTTGATTAGGATTCAAACAAGCACTATAAATTTAAAGAATTATGCATTGGATTGTACTTTTAAGCGTTTCATAGAGTAGCTAATAGTGAATGTTGCTGATTAGTTAATTTCATAAAACTGCCTTCGAGGATAGGTACTCTTTCCATATGTGCAAGTAAGCGAAAACTTTACTTGGAACACGAACTTGATATCATATAACAAACTTCCTTTACTCAGTATTCAAAGCGCCGACACAATTATATCAGAAAGAAATAAGTACTGTAATCTAGTAGGTTTAATATTAAACCTTATATTTATTACTATACGTTTTAACTTTGTCATTGTTATGAGATTACATTGTTGCAAAAAATGAGTGACTTAGCGTGGTTGACTGGTTGTTTAATGCTTCCATTTTCATTTTAATTTTATCGAGCGAAACAAGTGCACCTGCGATTACGGTACAACATGTAAGTAAATTGTTAGTATTCAATACTTTTCATTACAATCACTATTTATATATCTTATATGTTATATATATATATATATATATATATATATATATATATATATATCTATATATATTTTAATCATTTTTATACATTTCATGTAACGAAATTATGTATAAGTTAATTTTGTTAACCTTCTAACGTAGATATTATTATGACAATAGATATTTTAACTAACGTTTTTCATCATCATCATCATTAACAGCCTGAAGACGTCCACTGCTGAACATAGGCCTCCCCCAGAGCACGCCACCTTGAGCGGCTGCTCGCCTCCTGCATCCATCGGCTCCCCGCGGCTTTCACCAGGTCGTCGGTAAACTAACGTTTTTACAGTGGAATAACTGACATAAACTTCAAAATATAGTTTTTTCCATATTGGTACTTAAATATTTTGTAAAACATATTTAATATATCACGTTATTTGTATGTTTACGAAATAGCTAGTTAACACGAGTTTTCACAGGATTACATCGTGGTAAATTTAAATCTTGTTTATTAATTTACTAATTTTATATTTCAGGTCGGACTATGAAACTAACAAAAAACGAGCTAAAAGAGTTGATAAATCACTGCAAGCTGTTTTGGACTCTGATGATGAGAACGAAATCCAGGTTGAAAGGTAAGCTACTATTTCAGGTACCTATTAACTGACTATAATATTTTTATTCTTTTTTCTGACTATAATTATGTACTTATTTAATTATTACGTAATATGGGAAAAGTGGTAGCAGGTAAGTGTTAAAAAACATTCACTCTAATCTAAACATTTTCCATGTTATTTATGTGGGATGAAAGATCAATTTATATTAAAATTTAATTTGAGCTCCAAGCACATAGTTTTATCTACATAAATAGCAACCGTTCTTATAGTATAGGTTAACTAAATTTTTTAGAATTTGATGTAAACACCTGTTGATTAATGTTAATATTTATTAGAATTTACTGCTTTTTCAGTTCTTACACCAATAAGAAGAAGGCGTGTGGAAAGGGCAAAAGGAAGGCGTCCTCGACTCCTGTAACCACCAAACCTCGTAATAAGGACGCTTCGAGCTGGCTCAAGGAATCCGATTCTGAATCTGACTCGGAGTCAGTACGGCGGGCACAGGAGCCTGCATCACATTTGCCATCCGTCTTGACACGCAGAGTCGCTGATGGCGTGCTACGTCGCATCACCAATCGCACTGGAGACGTGTATGTTGATTTAAAACTATATAATACTAACGATATTTTAAAATTAGCACCCAAAGATCGTTGGGAGAAAGCGGTGGTTGCACTTAAATACAGTGCAAAATTTGATAGTGCAGAGCTTACACCGCTAAGGGAATTTATAAATCAATGTAAAAAAAAATTTACTGGGGAAGGCACTTTTTATGCAGATAAAAAGTGAATTGTTGTACTATATTACCAAGCATAAAAAATAGCTGGGTTTTACACATCTATATCATCTGTTTTATCATCTTGTTTTATCTATTTTGTTGTGTGTAGGAAATAGACTTATATTATTTAAGTGACCAGTCTTTTTAACAACTTTATAAAAAGTAACATGGCTATAGATACACTCAATTTAATGCGTATTTAATTTGCATCATTATTTTATTTTATACGGGAGAAGCTTTTGAGTTAGTCATTCCATAAAATTATTAAAATCATGTCTAATCGAGCAGTATATTGCTCAGTTTGCGATATATCCATTAAAAGTAAAGCATTTTCGGCACATTTGCGAAGTAATGTTCATAAAAATAATAGTACTGTTCAATTAAGTGATGGCATTGAAAAAATAGATAGCGCTTTTCGTAGCCGTATAGCATCATATCGAGTTTTTGAGAATTCTACGGATACGGCCAGCAGCTCAACGTTGAAAATGCCAGCAGAGTTTTTGCTGCAGCTGCGAACCCGTGTGCGCAGTCTGCTCGACGCTAGACGAGCTACGTATAACTCAATCAAAGCAAATTTTGAACTATTCGCGGAGTTTTCTTTACCGAAAAGCGATACTCTAGAAATCAAATCTTTTGCTACCGAAAATATAGTTATTCATCAGAATTATGATTTTAATGATATATACTCAAAAGTTTCTCGTAGTATATGTAAAAAAGTAGACGATTTTGAAGAAAGAGATAGTGGATGGGCTTTTATAAAAAATCTATATTTGGAAGTCAATATTAATAAGTACAATCCTTTGAGATCTTCAGGGTTTATTGAGTTACCGAAATGTATAAAATATAAACGTGCATGCATTAACATTCAAAATTCAGATAATTTTTGTTTTTTATATTGCATTATCGCAGCACTATTTCCAGCAAAAAATAATGCTCATAGAACTTCTTCATATCCTCATTTTGATGGAATTCTCAATATAAATAATATGACGTTTCCAGTAAGTTTTAATGACATTAAAATTTTTGAAAAAAATAATAGGAATATCAGTATTAACATCTATGCTCTCAAGAACAATGCGAGTGTTGTGGGTCCTTTGTACAAAACAATTAATAGAAGGAAACACCACATCAACTTATTGATGTTAGAAAAAGGTAACCGAACTCATTATTGTTTAATTACAGATTTAAGTAAATTACTTAGATCCCAACTAACAAAACACCATGGGAAAGTGTATTTCTGTGATGAGTGTATGCTATTTTTTAGTACTGAAAAAAAGTTAGACTGTCATGTGTGCAGTGGTATAGCAACAATTTTACCCGATAAAGGCACTCTTATACAGTTTAAGCATTACGAACGAATGCAGGATATGCCTTTTGTTGTATATGCTGATTTCGAATCTTTATTACAACCTAACAGTAGTGAAACCGAGTCTAGTACATGTAACACAACTACATTACAGAAGCATGTGCCTGCAGCTTTTGCTTATTACATTGTTTGTTCATACAATAGCTCTCTCAGTAGATATGTTAATTATCGTGGAAGAGATTGCGTAGATGTCTTTTTGAAGAACCTTCGATCAGATATAGCCAAGGTACATGCAACAACCACTAAATGTGTTCCAATAATTTTTACCGACGAAAATTTAAAACAGTTTACAGATTCAAAATATTGCTTTCTTTGTAATACACTACTATTCGATGATAAAGTTAGGGATCATTGTCACTTAACGGGAAAATATCGTGGTGCTACTCATTCATACTGCAACATTCGATTTAAGCTACCGAAGTTTATTCCCGTATTCTTTCATAACTTGTCCGGTTACGACTGTCATTTGTTCATTCGCCAACTAGGAGAATTACCTGGTAGAATCAAAGTTATAGCAAAAACAAAAGAAAATTACATATCGTTCACTAAATTCTTCGTTACCAATCAGGAAGAATATATACCAGTTCGTTTTGTAGACACCTTGAAATTTTTAGGTTCAAGTTTAGAAAAACTGGTGATGGATCTGGACAAAAAAGATTTTATTCATTTGTCACGTTTTTTCCCTTTAAGCAATCATTTTAGTTTGTTGAAACGTAAAGGTATCTACCCGTATGAGTACATGAATAGTTGGAATTCTTATGAAGAAAAGAAACTGCCACCACGTGATTGCTTTTTTAATTACTTGCGTGATGAAGTAGTATCAGAATTAGATTATGCTCATGCACAACGCGTTTGGGATACATTTAATTTAAAAAACTTGGGAGAGTATACAGATTTATATCTTAAAACAGACGTTATTTTGCTAGCCGATATTTTTGAAAACTTTCGCAAAACCTGCAGGAGAAATTATCGGTTAGATCCAGCTTTTTACATGACGGCTCCAAGTTTAAGTTTTGATGCTATGTTACTTAAAACGAAAGTTAAGCTACAACTTATTGATGACTTAGAGATAATTAGAATGATTCAAAAGGGAACCCGTGGTGGCGTTTCGTTGTGTTCTACCAGGTACTCGTTCTCAAATAATCGATACCTCGCCACTTACAATAACACTGTTCCTGAGAGTTATTTGTTATATATAGATTGTAATAACCTATATGGTTATGCAATGTGTGCATGTTTACCGTATTCAGATTTTAGATTACTGAATGCAATTGAAATGGCTGCACTTGATATTTCTTCCGTACCAAACGATTTTGAATATGGTTACATTCTAGAAGTAGATTTGGAATACCCCGAATACTTGCATGATTTACATAACGATATTCCATTTTGCCCTCAAAAATATACACCACTGGGTTCAAACACTGCCAAACTAATCCCAAACTTGTATGATAAATTTAATTATGTGATACATTATGTTCACTTAAAAACATGTTTAAAACATGGATTGATATTGAAAAAAATACATAGAGTAATACAATTTAAACAAAGTCCGTTCCTTAAAGAATATATAGATTTGAATACCGAATTACGACAGCGTGCTACATCAGCTTTTGAAGTAAATTTCTACAAATTGCTTAATAACAGTATTTTCGGCAAAACCTTGGAGAATACTGAAAAAAGACTCGATGTAAAGTTGGTTAATAAATGGAGAGACGAAAGTAACAAAACTAAAAAACAATTTACTGCTGAGCAACTAATAGCGAGACCAAATTATCATAGTTCTACTATATTTACCGAAAACTTTGTTGCCATTCAAATGAAACCAGAAACCGTAGTCCTAGATAAACCAATTTATATAGGATTTACTGTTTTAGAAGTATCAAAAAGTCATATGTATGACTTTCATTACTCTGTAATGAAACCTTTTTATGGTTCAAAATTAAAACTTTGTTATACAGACACCGACAGTTTTCTTTACTCCATCCACACAGAAGATGTCTATCAAGATATAAAAACAAAATTTTATCATTATTTCGATACTAGTAATTTTCCTGAACCTAACCCATATAATATAATACCTTGCAACAAACGAGTCCCAGGCTTATTTAAAGACGAATTAGGTGGTCAACTTATTACAGAGTTTGTAGGATTAAGGTCTAAACTATATTGCATTAAAACTCAAGATAAAGAATTAAAAAAAGCTAAAGGTGTAAAAAAACATGTTGTGAATGGCTTAGATTTTGCAGATTATAACGAAGTTCTGTTACAGAATAAAGTTAAACGAAAAAGTAACATAATATTTAAATCTCTCAAGCATGAAATATTCACACAAAAAATTAACAAAGTAGCATTGTCCTCTAATGATGACAAGCGAATTTTGTTAGGAAACAAGATATCAACATTATCGTGGGGTCACAAATCATTGTTTTAGCTTCCCATTATCTTCATTTTTATTTACGTGAATGAAAATTATAGCTTCTTGTTGTGTTTATATTGAATCTGAGTTTAATTTTGCAACTCTAAATATTACATAAAAAATATTTAATGTAGACCTGAACTTCTAGCACTGTTTTTATTTACTACCTAACATTATGTTCAATAACAAATTTTTCAACTCATATATCTATACAAATATTATGTTTGATTACCATCAAAAAGTGTTAAACAGACTGGTCCTCATTTATTAGGTAGGTACGAAAAATGTTTATCAACCACATAACTGTTGTAATAAAAATATTCTTATACTTATCTCCATAAGTAGGTTGTCACCAACTTAATAATACTTACCCACTCTATTAGCTGATATAATGATGATGATGATGATAACGTATATAATTGATTTAATTTAGAAGTTTATTTTGTGTTTGTATTCGTATATGTTTTAAAATAATTTTTAGTAATAGCATATTCAGGTATAAAAAGTTATAATTTGATGATTATAATAGGTAGTCTAGTTGTAGTAGTTTCGAATAATTAGTTGTATTAAATAAAGTGGGGTTTCTCTTGAATTTTTACGTTATACAGATGTAAAGTTGTCATTTTTGATACTGTTGTAATAGGTAGGTAGTTTAGTTGAAATAGCTTTGTACCTATAATCTTTTAATCGTATGTAATAAAATTAATTTTCTCCTAATGTTGCGTAATTATCTTCATTTATAGTATTGGTGTTTTTATCGTTGTAATAAGTAACCTAGATATGCATAGTTTTGTACAATTACTTATGAAATAAAATGGTTTTTCTCTATATTTTATTTGTTTTATTATAATATTAAGTATGTACCTTACGAACATATAAGTTTTTGATTGGTTGGAACTTAAAATCTATAAACGCCTATATTTTATTTATGATCACTCTAGCTCAATAGTTCTATGCATTTTTCTATAGGCAATCAGATCAACCACAAAATTAAATGATGTCTGTCTACATATACCTACATACCTTATTAAGTAGGTTGATAGATAGGTAGGTACCTAATAATGTTTGTAATATCATTTATCACATTTTAATAATTTAATCAATATTATAAAAAGCAGGTTCAGACAAGTCAATTTCCGTAACCTTGCGCTAGGTATCAGTTTACATCATGCATGACTGTTTGTGCTGCTATTTGCACTTTTATACATGAAATGAATGAAAATATTCATTCAATACGATTCCACGCTTAGAAACAGTTGTTATTTGTTGTATTCCTGTGATCAAATAATTAAACCACCATCATGTCGGTAAGTTGCTAAACCAAACTTTTAATAATCACAATAAATTTAATATTGGTATTTATATATTGTCTTGAAATATTATTGTTTTATTGTTTCAGTCCCGTACAGTCTGTGACTCTGGCGAATTTTTCCAAGATGCTCAGGACCTGCTAGCTGGATTTGACGAAGACTTCCCGGAGTTCGCCCGTAAACAGCGGGATCCAAAAGGATCATTAAAGTCACGACGCAGCAAGACAATAAAAAGCCCTAAACTACAAACATCCTCATACGTAATCAATAGACAGCCTAAAAAGGGAATCCGTTTAATTAAGATAAGCGTATATGACTTATCGCAACAAATGAGCGGAGATGAAAATGAAGACAGTGAAAGTGTAATTTTAAGTGCTCAATACGTAATATCGGAACCAGTGGATGAAATTATGGACCAAACAGAAAGTTTAATAAATAAAATTTCAAAAAAGTTGTGTGGCTATAATTTATAGTTAGTTAGATTAAATATTAAAATAGAATTATTTTTTAAATAGGTAGAAATAGGTATCTAAACTACTAAAACATAATGATTAAATAAACAAAAATATCGTAGATTGTAATTTTAGTGTAAATAGTTAGACTATAAATATTGTTAGGTACTTATACGAAGTCATTTGATGTTATGAAAATAATTATACATTATAATTTTAGATGTTTTTAATAAATGTGGGTCTACATACCTACTGAATAAAGATAAATAAATAATTTCATTGTATAACTAATTAAATTAAGAAATAAAAATCATTTATGTATTTAAATTAATTTATTGAAAATAAAAGCTACAATTTATATATTGATATTTTAGTGTTTTATTACAACCATGATAAGCATTTAACAATATTTGATATTATTAAAGTAAAAACATAAATATAGTTGATAATTATAATAAATCCGAATTTTACGTAATTATTTATTAAACAATGAGAATTTGTGAATATGATTTTCATCCATCCATTTTTTAATACATATAACATTTTTCAATGCACATTGTTTAATATGGTTTACACACGACAAAGAGTTATTTAGATCAAAATTGCAAAACAACATAAATAATTTAGGACAGCCTTTTTCTCCTATATCAGTAACTTTACAGTTAGCACCAAGTTCTTTAATCCATTTCATTTTTTCCAAACCTTTGCATAATATATTTTTGTTAGTTAAATACGGCTTAATAATACGTTTGAATTCTCTATAATCAACAAATCCATCGCTCCAGTAAATGCCTCGGTTGTTTTCTACCCATCTCACTTGCTTCTTTTCTTCTTTTGTTAAATAATTATACGAGTAGGGTGGTTTTACTAAAAATGTTTGAGTATATTCTGCAGATAAAATTGCTAATTCCTTGATGATAAACGTATTTTTGGAATCTTTGAACCCTTGCAGATCTACAATAATTGTATCGGAATTCATGTTATTTTCTTTACTAGATTACTTAAAGGTTTATATTCTACTACACAGTCGTTAAGAATGAGGCAATATGCAGATGTATGGGCGGGTATCTCTTTATTACTCTCGAGCTCTACGCGCACATTTACCACGGGGCCTGATTTTATGTTATCACTTTGTCTAGAGCAATCAATTACAAATAACGGTGCTTTATTTTCAAATTCCGATGTGGACAGCAAGGGTTCTGTCTTGCGACCGTAATAAGACTGTTGAAATCTGACATATTGTTCATATAATATAGCGTATTTGTGATCAGTAAAATTAACTTCAAAACTTTCATACGGGAAGTATGTAGAATTAAGATACACTTTGACATCGCGTAAATTACAGTGATCGAATTGTGACATATCTTTATCACCTTGATTTTTTCTATTAGTCTGTAAACCTACAATTACGTATCTAGGTTTTTCAATTTGTGTTGAAGTTTTAATAGACCACGTATGTTTTGTTGTTTGAGGTAATAAGGGATACTCATACAGATCCCAATTTCTATATACTAACAGAAGCGCTCTATCTTTTTCTAAGAGTCTTAGTAAATTTATTTTTTCTCTGTCTGATACTTTAACGTGCGGTACACGCCATACTATTTTACGGATTTCAACACCTTCCAGAACTTCCCCAGTATTCAGTTTCAAAGCATTCAAGTCTGTATTGCTGCGTAAGAGTATCAACTCATGTTTACAGTTAATTATGACTTTTTTAAAATCTTCAGCAAAACCGAGTATATTACTGAGTGGTATTGAAGCTGAAAAATTTCCTTCATGCTTTGTACCATCGATATCCCAAGCCCAGGATTTGGACACTTTTGATTCACTGTCACTCATTGATATTAAAGATTTAATCGTTGTAGTTATTCCGGCGTTTTTAATTTTATCTATTTCCACTCCATTAAGTTCGTATCGAATGTCTTGAAAAAGGTAAAGTAAAGAGTTATTTGTGAAATCAATACTTGTTACCTTCTGTTTTGTATCTTTTTTAAAAACATTCACAACTCCTTCTAAATAAAGAGTACTGGCTGATGGTAGCACGTACAAATCCTGCTGATTGATTGGTATGCGGATTTCATCATTTCTGTTAAAACTTGTTACATAAGGTTTGTATGAATGATATTCAACACCATCGATGGTATTATCGTAGGCAGGAGTACTTGTTATATCTAAAATATTCATTTTAGTAATCCAATTAGTTTGAGATATTTTTTATTTTCTTTAGTTATTTTTATTTTCGGTTTAGATGTTCCTTTGAGGATTGTGCGATTAGCACTAATAGGTTTCGATACAGGGCTCACGTATTTATTGTAGTTAATCATTTTCTTTTAAGATGTAAATAAAGTTGAATCTCTTCACCACGTAAGTTAACTAAATTATTATTTACATCTAACACTCTAATATTTATAGTGCTGATAGTTTTTTGATTAACAGGAAAGTAAACGATGTTTTTAGGTATTTCAATGATACGGTATCCAGGCGGTACGTTAGGCGCAAATTCGTGAATAATATGACTTGATTTTCCATTAATATACGATCCACTCACTATATCACATTCGATCCTCACCACGGTTGTTGACAAAATGTTAACTGGAAGCTGTGATTCGTGCAATATATTAGCTTTCAAAGTCTGTTTACCAAATCCCAATAACACACCAAGAGAATTTTCTTTTTCAAAATGTATATCTTTTGTACAAAATATAAAAGTTTTCAATGTATTATTGTTACAATATAGTCTTAAGGTTGCACCATTTACCTTATTTTTTATGAAATCACTAATATCTTGAAGTTCATATGCTCCTTCAGGTATTTCTATGACTTCATTAAATCCATAATTAAATTTATTATTTTTCTTATCAATGTTCGGAACAGAGTTAAAAGTTGACAAACACAAAAGAGCACATTCATATTCACCGTCAAGTTGTAAAGCAGGAGAATAGTTTGTTGATAAAATTGATGTGTTACCAGTTACAGACAGTGTGAATGACATTATAGGAATGATAAAAATAATACGGTTACTTACATTTTATACATTTTTATTAAGAATATTCTGCAGATATTTTTGTAAAATTGCGTTTGGGTTTTTCCAGTAATCTTCTAGGTATTTCAAACATAAATGACCGCAAATGTATGAGTTGAAACCTTGATATTTGCAATAGTTATAAGTTACACCCATATTTAAATATTTGATTAATTCAAGCGGAGGCTTTAAATTACCAAAGCTGTCGAAATACTCACAATAATCTAAAAACTTTACATAGGCTACCCAATGTGTCCCCTCGTTGGCAACACTATCTAAATTCACGATTGCACATTCAATGACTAACGGTCTTTTAGGTAATTTATCTCTCATATATACACCTCTAAAATAAGGCACATGATCAACAGCATATTTAAGAATATCTATGTTAGTGAGGGCGTGATTAGGTAGCTTTTGCATTAGTTTTTTGATTTTACAAATAACCCATTACCTGTTTTATAAGGTTTTATATATAAGCCTTTACCCAAAGCGATAGATTCCATCGCTTTATTGTGTCGTTGAGACTCTTGTAAGTTACGTTGCGAGGATTTATAGTCGTTCACAGTTTTTGCAATGCCTGCGGCGCCGCCAGCCAACGTGCCTAAAGCAGAGAGTCCAGCAAATATAGGTATTAATGGTAGAATACCACCGGTTTTTGGTAACGGTATAATGCGTGGTAAATGAATTTTTTTATTTTTACATTTTACCAGCTTCTTAGCTGCTGTATAGGCTAATTTTATTGCTGTTGTAATATTTTTTGGTTTTAACTTCTTCAAACGAGAGTGTATCCTAGTAACAACATTTTGAAATGATTTAACTCCAGCTCCATGTTTCAGCTTAGTTTTCATTACTTTGCTAACCAACCAGGATGCTAGTTTCTCTCCCTTTCCTGCATCGTTAGATTTAACTCTCTGTTTTGCCATATGTAATAATTCTAAATCTGCTTTATGACGATCTTCTAGATTATTATATTTAGAGTATGCAATATCGTGTTGCATGCAAGCTTCATCCAAACTGTTTATCCCTCTGTCACCACGCAGTAATCTTTCCTTTAGTTTGGTACCAGGTCCACAATAATTATAACCAGGCAAATGTAATTCAAATGGTAATTTATTTATCAAACTATTAATAAGTCCTCCACCTTGCATAACTAAAATGCTAATGCAAAGGTTCCTCTATAACTCAATTTTTATACTTTATATAATAACTCGTTTATCAATCCAACTGTTCTCACTATCATGCAATCCTAACCATTTTACAAACAATTTGTCTCCTTTTTTCCTAATGATTTTTTCGATTAGGTACAAATTTGGATAATTCGTTTTTTGCAATTCTTGTTCATAAAATGTTCCCAATATTGGTTGTTTATTTAAATCTTCAATTAAGTAAGTAATAGGTGAAGTACGCCTAATTTTACTAATTTTAAACAATTCTGTGGACCAGTTAGGCGTATAACCTTTCTCAAAACAACCTTTAAATTTGCTGATTCTTACGTAGTCGCCAATTTTAAGTTTGCTTCTTTGCTTGTTAAATATAAGCTGTGATTTTCTTATGTTATTCTTGACAACTTCTTCGTTTTCTTTACAAACTTCAATTGGTTTATGTTTTGTAATGCGATGTTTTGAGCTGTTGTAAGATTTCAAAATACTGTCTAAAGGTTTGCCAATCCATCTGTAATTACCGTTTAAGCTAAAACTTTTATATAATCGGCATTTCAAAGTTCTGATTAATCTTTCAACAATTGAAGCTTTTTTAACTGAATAGGATGAATAATGATTAATATTAAATGACTGCATTAGCTTCATGAATACAGCGTTGTAAAACTCTGTGCCTTTATCAGTTTGTAAGTGTACCGGATCACGATGAGTTCGAACTAAAAGGTTTTTAAATGCATTCGCCACTTCAGACTTGGTTTTAGTCTTTACTGGAACTGCCCATGAAAATTTTGAAAAACAGTCTATCACCACTAATATGAATCTAAAACCATTATTGTATTTTTTCAAATTTTGCATGTCTATCAAATCTGCTTGCCACAAATCATCAATTCCTTTTAATATAACAGGTCGCCGAATAAAATTTTTTCTTGCTTCTTTATGAATTTCGTTTACGATGTCTTGTTTACTCATTATGCTTTGGATTTTATTATTTTTTCCAATTCAGATTTGGTGTAATAGTTTTGCTTAAAACTACTTATGAAGATTTGAATATCGTTTTTTATTAAGTCCAGTAAATCTTTAACTTCTTTTTTTGTGTAAAGAGTTTTAGTTATTTTATCTACGTATTCTTTATTAACAGCATCACTGCTAGACAACGGAGATTTGATACCAGTCAACCTTGCAGACTTTAAATCAAAATCACCGTTTTCTTTCTTCGTTAAAGTCTTATCAAAAATATCAAAGAATTCTGAGAAGCGCAATCGTTTATGTATATGATGGCCAAATTTATCTACGTTCATTTTAACCGAACCTCTAGCCTTTATTAATTAAGATCAAATGAAACAATTTTGATAGTTATGTCTTATTTATTTATTATACCACTTTCACGTAGCTCTTCAACAATCGATATGATTTCATTATCCAACCCAGTGTTACCAGCATTTCGAGAGGCGATTAATAGTTTTAATCTATCGACTAATTCATTAGGATTGTCCCAATAAACATAATCTACATTCTCATTCCACTTTTTTAATAGCGGCAGACCCCCTCCATGGCAGCTACTATCAGTACTCGCAGAAACTTTCCGTAATTTAAATAACGGTTTTATAATAGTTAAGTATTTTCGTCCTCTGTTACTTCGTATTGGTTTACTCGGATCATAATCTCTCCTGTGTACATTAGTGTCCAACAACATACTTTTATAATTCATTTTATCATCTTGAGTTACTAACTGTAATTTTGGTACTTTTTTAAATAACAGTTCATTTAGTCCGGATGTTCTTTTGTATTTATGACCTCCAACTTGTATATAATCATCAGTAGCAAGCACACGTGTCAAGCCCATCATAAGTTTTCCACGTTCATTTCTCACACCAAAGGGGATGTCATTAAAAACTTCTGAAGACAGAGACCATGATGATGCATCAATTTTCTCTCCAGAATCAGCTGATTTAAATGATGTATCGTATGTTACGTTTTCCATTTCATCATTATCAGACTGCTCTAAATCAGAAACACTGTTATCTGAATCGGAAATTTCAGTTTTGTTTTTGTAATCAGATGTTCTAATATTAGGTTCTCTCTTCCTCATAGTTTCGTTGGTTTCGTTTGTTTCGTTTGATGTATCTAACTTATTTGAATTGAACTCGGACGTCTTTTCTTGATTAGAATATGATGCCTTTGAATTGATAGCCATTTGGTTTAAGGGTTTAATAATTGGCTTAAAAAATTTGTTTAAAACTTGATCATTTTCTGTATCTATAGCCTTTATTTTGCGATATTTTCTTTTAACAGCTTCTGCAGCACTTATTATTTTCCTTTTAAGGTCTTTCTCCATTATATTATTATAGAAACTTGAAACACGTATTTACTTTTGTACTGCCATGTGTTAAATGATTTAGTATAAAATAAATACTTATATTTATTTTAACTGAATACAGCAAACGTATCAAAATTTTTTCTGTACCTACCATTATTTTTTTCGCTGTCTTTACAAATCACTAAGTAACTGTGAGATTCTGACCATATTTTTGAACACATGTTTTTGAATTCAAACCATGTCATATCTGTACTTACATGTTCATCATAAACATGTTTTAAATTTATATCATCTTGCTTAAATAAAACTATTAGATTTGCATTATCTCTAACTAACTGCTTAGGTATTTTAGTATACGACTGGTTCAAATAAAAACAGTCTATGATTTTATGTCGTCCCATTGCAAAGTAATCTCGCATATTATTTTGGTTTTCACATGCAACATCATCAAATATTATTATAGAATGAGGTTTCGCTTCTTGTGGACTACGAACTTCTTCATTTTCCTGATACTTGATAAATGATGTATTTGGCACCATTTCAATAACTTTTTCTAAAAATACGTACTTAGGTTGATAAAGAGTTTTGGAATAAACATATACATTTTTATATCGCAACCCATTTTCATGTAAGAGTAGACCCACCATTAAATTAGTTTTTCCACAGTTCGACGGGCCGCTAATTAAACATCGTATCGTATTAGGTAAAAGTTTACCGTGACGATAACTTTTATTTTTTAATTCTCCATATATTTTGTCAACTTGCAGTGATTGAATTTGTTTTACGAACTTCATTGTTATTAAAGCTAAGAATGTTCAGAAAACAATGAGCACGCGTTTCGATTCACTATCATTATATAGGTACCCATATATAATTGGTAAACGTTCACAATGTATGTGTAAGTAATATTGCAGAACATAGTTTATGGTGAGTGAACACAGTTAACACACCCAGTTCAAACGCTTTGAACAAACGATTATTGGTCATTTCAAAACACACTTCAAAAACCAATGGGCATTTCAAAACAGATTTTCCATACATATCGATGTCACTCTTCAAACACAATTTTTTAAACCAATTGGTCAGCACACATTTCTCCAATAATTAACGAACTGAGTGAACACGAAGTGAGCTCATTATTGGAAAAATGTGTACTGAAATGACCAATTGGTTTAAAAAAATTGTGTTTGAAGAGTGACATCGATATGTATGGAAAATCTGTTTTGAAATGCCCACTGGTTTTTGAAGTTTGTTTTGAAATGCCCAATAATCACCTACTAGTTGGGTCTAAGTCACTATTCTCATAATAGGTTTTGTAATATACGGCTATGCTCATTTTTCATGGGCATCGCTCAAGCTGAATTTCTCATTATTTAAACATAATCAGTTCATATTTACTTAATTTAACTAATTGAACATTAGTTAATACGTGACGCGACCAATACAATACACTTTCAATAAATTTATCTAAACTTGTACTTCATTTTACCTAGCTCTTTAGTCAGGTAAAAATCTTTACAAGTTGTAGTTCCGTACACTTGTAATGACCAAAACAATTGTTCGATTTTACATTTTAAAAATGAAAAAACACTATGGATTGTCTATGGTCTAAGAACAAGTGCTTGTATTTCATAGAGTAAATCAATATATCGGGGGATTTAGCTTGTAACTTGTTATCTTGTAGCTTTATAAAACGCATTATTTCACTTTTTTTTGGCTGTGTTGCCAGTTTTTCGCTACAAGTACAAGACTTGTAGCTTTATAAAACGAGGCCCAGGTGAGATGTAGTCAAACGCTAACCTATCGAAAGTAAAAAAAAAATAAGCCATTCAATTTTGACTACTCTGTTATAAGCTCGCGTAGCTTTTTGGTCATACGAAAAGTCACACCAACAACAGATTTTTTTTTTGTCGGATTCGGGTAATTTTCTTCATGGCAATCCTTTAATCAGTCACACATGTTTATGCGGCCGCCATTGCTGTACGTCAGTTCGATGTCAATCAAGATTCCATCCTGCTTTTTTTATAATTCTATGGTTGAGGTTATATTATTGTGATTTTCTTGTGTTCGTTATGGAAAAACGGTAAAACTGTGCAAAATGCTATAATGGTGCATCCGAAGATGTGAACGTGCGATTCCACAGGTTTTCTCTGCCTGGCAAACATGGATCTTTGAAGTAAGTAAGCCTAATAACCTACGCAAAATCCAAAAAGGTATAATGTACTACGTACATACATAAAAGAGAATACTTTCTTAAAATCACGCTGCTTTCACCCGTATCTCGCTCTATAGATTAAATGTTTATTATTTAATTTTTTCAGGGCGTGATTATGGGCTGAATAATGGTATCCAGCTGGGAGCTAGACTTCTGAGGAATCACTGAAACAACTACACCAACAGCGTATAGGTATGCTATATGCAGAAGGCACCTGATTTATGGAAACAAATTTTATAATCCCAACCCCGATTGGAGCAGTAGATGTATTGTTGAAGTGCCGCCAAGAAAAATGTGCAACTTGTAACTTCACCTATGAATGTGTCAGGCTCAAACCTTCAAGCAAATTAATTTCAATTACCCGAATAAAAGTTTTCCCAGGCCGTGAGGCTATGGACCGAAGTTGATGGAAGTATTATATTAAATCAGATAGATCCTGTGACCATGATCCTCAGTAATGAGGAACCAACCAGAGAGAGAGAGAAATAAAAGTATGTAAAAATCCAGTTCATACCAATGATATTGACACAGTTGCCTGTTGGATTTATTTTATACCAAAGGATAGGGGAATATGAGGGTTTTTCCTGTTTCTTGAGTGGGAAGCGAACCAACAACCTACAGCACAGTTGATGGAGCTGGCCTTAAGGCTATCTAAATAATATTTTCTTTTTTGCTTCAGGTACTCAATGAAGGCTTCTAGGCTGGTGTTACTATTGCTACTGCAATAACTACATCTTACTTACTGTAAAGCTTCCGGAACAATTTTCTGAAAATGCTGTGAATGTGTGCTGTGATAATATAAAGTCACAGAAGAATCTTAAATCGCCACTGTATTAGACAGTGAGTGACTGTCTATATTACCATCTTCGTCATCATCATTTCCATATGTGCCACTGTAACTATTACACCAGTGGCCCTGAGGCTGATTTCGTTGGTTTAAAATTATTGATGTAAAAAGTAAAAATAAAGTAAAAATAGCCATCTTTGCTTTACGGCATTGTTTTACAACACTTTTAATGATGGCAGGATTGTATTTTGAGACTGCATGTTTCTTCATTTTATGTATTTGATAATAATAACTTTAGAACTAAACTAGGCCCAAAGTTGTTACCTACTCATATAAATATTTTTTTTTTTTTTTTTTTTTTTTTTTTTTTTTTTTATGTAATTAAATGACGTGACGAGCTAGTCGTTCACCTGATGTTAAGTGACACGGCCGCCCATAACAGTTGCAGTGTCACCCGGAACTTTAAAACAATAGTTTCGCGCGACACTGCACTGCGCACGTCATCCTGAGACATCACCCAGTCTAATAATCAGATTACTAGACTGAGTGATCAGATCATAAAGTCTCATTTGCCCAGTAATTTCACTAGCTACAATGCCCTTCAAACCGAAACACAGTAGTGCTTGCACACTACTGCTTGGCGGCAGAATAACTGGCAAAGCGGTGGTACCTACCTAGACGAACTTTGCAGAAAAGTCCTACCACCTAGTAAATGTATAATATAATGCGATTATATATGAGTTATGTGGCTTTTATTTATTATGTTACCTTTATAAGGGTGGGTTTTTTACCCGTTGTTAAAGTAACCAATCAAAAATGCTAACAAATTCTAACTAATAGTCAAGATTTGTTAGAGGTTTTAACCATTGGTTACCGTGAAGTAGTGTTCTGTGGTTTATTCCATCTGTGATAAGGATAATCACAGATTAGAGAAAAAAACAAAAGGATAATATAATAGTGTTCTGTGCACCACAGAGTATTTTTATAGCTGTGCATACCATAGAGTAGTATAAGTTGGTGCCACACACAGAATTCCCACTAGCCACAGATTGTTTTTTCTCTAATCTGTGGTTGGTGCACTATACAATGCAAAACACCATATTATTTTTTCTAATTTGTGAAAACACTATTGGCAAACAATGAGCAACTTCGTTTGATTTGATAGGCACGGAGCAAAGAGTATATAACTCTTAGGGATGTTCCGATACTAGTGAATACGAGTATGTACTTGATACTTTTCTTTCAATACCAAGTACTTTTTACCATCGAATCATTCTTTCGATACTTACTTGGTATCGGAAAGAAAGTACTAATAGCGAATCGAATCAATGCTGCTAAGTCAAAACAGGATAGAACCACAGGATAAAAATTCAATGCCAAGCAGCTTTATTTCGCTATAATATTTTTTTCCTTAAAGAAACATAGTATGGCCTAACTTTAAGTCAAGTAGAATAAAAATGTAAAATAGGGTTAAAACAACCCTATTTTTAATTTAAGTAGGATTCAATGTAGTAGAAAATTAGTGTAAAGGTAAAAATACATGTAAAGGTAGAATGTGAGTAGGATTTAACTTAATTTAATTGTAATTCAAAGCGTTGAATACAGTTAATACACACAAATAGTACAGTTAAGGTAGTTGTTATACTTAATTAAAATAATAAAATAAAATAAAAACAAACCATTCTCGCGATACCTATTTGGTATCGGAAAGAAAGAATTTGTATCGGAAAGAGTACTTTTATCAAATATCGTCAAATAACATATCCTTAGTGTTCAAATGTCCGATTCTTCGCGCCAAAACACTTGAAAATGTAGATCAGTCATAGAAACAACAACTGCAACTGTTATGGGCGGCCGTGTCACTTAACATCAGGTGAACGACTAGCTCGTCACGTCATTCAATCACATAAAAAAAAAAAAAAAAAAAAAACAACAAAACTTTGCTGCAATAAGGTAAAATTTGTTTATTTTTTCCGTATTGATAAATAAAAAAAAATGTATCGATATGAGTGGGTATCGATACTTTTAGGGTATTCATATGAGTAGTACCTATCGAATCATGATTTGAGTACTACTCATATGAGTAGGTATCGATACTTTGGTGGTATCGGAACATCCCTAATAAC
Organism: Ennomos quercinarius; assembly: GCA_910589525.2. Lineage (NCBI taxonomy): Eukaryota > Metazoa > Arthropoda > Insecta > Lepidoptera > Geometridae > Ennomos > Ennomos quercinarius. Next base: position 3,433,153 of record OU342496.1, read on the forward strand.
GCTTGGCATGGCAAAAAGTATAACTATAACTTCTGTCGCCCAGACAAACTAACCAACGAAGAAAAAAGTAAAGAAAAGAAGAAAAAAGTAAGAAGACAAGAAAAGACAAGAAGAAAAAGAAAAGAAAGAAAAAACGAAAAGAAGAAGAAAAGTTGCCATGCCATTAGCTTCAATGTCAATAAAATGGCAACAAATGAGGCTAAAAGTAAAGGCAAAAGCGCGTCTCATGGTGGTCTCGACTGCCTCCGACCACACGAGACATCTCGTGCGCTAGCAATCGAGAATATCACAAATTTGAAGCTTGAGTCTCGAATTTCGAGATTTATTGTGAGATGACATTGCGTCTCGATTCCCTACGAGCCATCTCGTGCGCTAGTCAATCGAGAATATCATGAATTTTAAGCTTGGGAGTAGAGACAACTCGAGTCTCGAGATTTATTATGAGATGACATTGCATCTCGATTCGTGAGAATAGGGGTCCAGGATGTGAAATACGTGAATTTCGCTCATCGGACATTTACAATGACATTTGTAATGTAGTAGGTATTTGATTGATTTTATTACCTGTGTCGTCTGTGACTGCAAATACTAACCCCACATTACGCGGTGCCGTTTCATGCATTACTTTCGTGTAAAAATGTACATAAACACCATTAAATTGCTTCATGGCATCAGCCGACTTGTGTTTTGTAAACTTTAAGATATCTTTTTATTTTATGACCTAGCAGAAAGATTGTGTGACGCGTGTGCTAGAGCAATGAAACAATTTCGCCACATAGCATAGAGCTAAACTGCGTGATTTATTGATTACGATAGGGTTTCACTTAGGTACTCCTTCGTTTCACTTACCCCACCTGACCTTACATTTTAGTCTTTACAATAAATTTGAAACAATGAACACTGGTGAAACATAATTTCTGGGTATCAAGGTAAATTACTCTATAGATAGAGCTAACGAAATCACCCATTATTTACCCAAAATTTTGGGAGACGTTCTTATTCAGGCAGCACCTCGTGTGGGAGCAAGAAACAACTAGGCGGCCACGCGCTGTAGAGTTCTACTAGTGGGAATTCTGTGCACGCCCATTCAACTGCGTACAACGTAACGCTGGATGTAGCGCTATTGTTGTTTTGATGTGGTGTGACATTTCGGTTTGCTGTGATTGGCTCGATGGCCACATGGCCAGCCATATTGGCTTTGCTGCCTGTCATTACGTGTTATTTATTTTCATTTTCATAACCTCTTCATCCATTTTATGTTATTTATTTCCAGTTTTACAGTTATTTATTTGCAAAATGTGTTGTGAGAGCTGCGTGTACAACAGTTCATAACGGGACGCTATTTTACGCCGTTTTCCGTGCACTGAGAAAAGACTTATGTGGAAGTGATGATCTGAACGAAAAAATTAAACTAGAACAGCTTTTGAAGTTTTTGTTTCTCAATAACACTGAAAACTGTTCTTAACGTACATTATCACGTCGCTTAGGTAAGTCTTGTAATATTACCAGAGAATTTATAGTGTTTCCTCCTCTATCATGGTCGTAATAATGTTATCATCATCTTTTTTGCCAACCCACCATAATCTCTAGATACATCAAGCCCGAAGCCACTGCCGGTAGTTACTGTTTGTATCTGACACTATAATACACAAGATATACCCAACATGGTTTACAAGTTGGCTGTTATAGAATTGGTGTGCACATGCCTCATGAATACACCCATGCTATGTTGATGCATATTATTTCATTGATAAATTTTAGAAAACATGAATCCGTATACTTACCATTGTTGACCCCATATATAATATTATGCTGCATAGACATTACATAAAGCTGATATAGTGATGACGCCGCACAACATATAGCAAAAGACTTAAGCATGTCCTGAAAGGATACAGTTTATAAACCCTTACTTAATAATTATAATCAATCACATAATAATTTATGATTTACACCTGATTTCAGATGGAACAGTTACAAATAAGCGGAGTCAGGCCTAGACTTCTACACAAATTAAATGACAAATACATTGTCATCCTTGGAAAGATAATAAAATTAACGTAAGTTTCACAGCATTTTTGCAATACAAATTAGGTTTATTGTGAGGCAAATATTTGAATCATGACGGGATTTAAACATGCATCCATCCGTCCCAAAATCCTAAGCGAGAACATGCTTTTCTTAAGCTATAGTAATAAGTGAATAAGATCACTTTCAATTACACAAACAAACGCCTTGACCATGTAGCCCCGGTTTACGAATAGGACTACCCCATCTCTTCCCGTGGGTGACATAAGACCCAGCAAAGGAAATATCCAGGGCAGCAGCATTTTCCTTGGTTCTTTAAAATCTTATGCGATCACAAAGCCACCTACCAAGCGTGGTGATTATTGGCAAATCCCTCTACCTATGATAAGCGTCCGGAGTGGCGTTTCATGGAGGAGGCCTGTGTTCAGCACTAGATGTCTTCCGGCTGATGATGTATGAATCATACATAATGAATTCATATGGTATGATGTACATAAGCAGACAATTTTATTTAAATACCCACTTGTAAAGATTATACCTTCTTTTATAATTATTGTGTTTGTTATATTTCAGGTGAAAAATTGTGTGAAAGTACTTAGCACATACTTGCAGTGGTGCAGTATAATAGACAAAAGGCACGGATAATATTCGACTAAGGAGTTTTATATTGCCTGCGATGCAACAGCACAACTTTGGACAAAATACAAAAGGTGGCATTGAATTTATGGTACATAATAATAGCTACCTATTTAATATCACATTAGAGATTATTTAAAATATATCAAATGGTCAAATGAATATTGTAATAATTTAAAATAAGATTATTGTTATTAAAAATTGTTACAAAATAATTCATAATTCATAATAATTCATTTATTCTATGGAATGTACAGTCGACAGGTCTTATATATAAAAATGTCTTAAAGTTAGGGTACATTTACCCGGTAAGGATGTCGCAGGCTTAGGTTAGGTTAGTGTTATTGGAAGTACAATTAGTAATTCTCAAATTTGGTTAGTATTACAAATTACATATACATTTCAAGTCAGAGTGCAGAGAATACAGATTTTAAATGTCAGTGTACAGATGTTAATTGTTGTTAATCAACAAAACATTATACCACATAGATACTATTTATATAATCATTTGAGCTTGTCATTTAAATGCTGATTTACGTCATCATGAGCCTTGTTTAACAAAAATTGTTTAAGTTTTAGTTTAAAGTTATTTGTAGATTTCAACATTCCGATTTTTGGCATATTTTATTGTTGTAAAATAATAAAAGAAATGTTTTAATAACTAATTTATAGTTTTATTTCTAATCTAATTAATTATAATTAGGAAAATGAAATATAGGTTATAGGCTATAGGTATATATACCTATATATTGTGGCACACCGGCTAAATACATTACACTCCATAGGCCACATGGATAAAAAACAGAAACGTCACACTTTATCAAAAACCACAGCCTAAGCTGTATGTATGAGAGACGGTCGTCTGATACGTAGTATCCCTTAGTAGTCTGTGATTCTGTGACGCTAACGCTTATCTTTGACTTTTGTTTTGACTGCGTTCTAAGATTTAATCTTTGTATTGTGGTTGTATTTTAAAATTATTAAAATGTATTATTCAGCTATTAAAATACTATTTATTTTATTTCTTATCAATTGCACTGAATGTGAAAATAAATATTCAAAGACCGCAAACGAGAACCGTAAAAATGATGTAGACTTTCGGACTTTAGAAAAGCCGTTCAGGATGAATAAATTGAATCTCTTGTGGTCGAAAGCACAGCATGTAAGTCCATTTAGACATCTCAATATCGATTATTTTGTCCCTGCTGTATCTGTATGAATTGTAAACATTTAAATACAATGTTTCAGCGCCTTACAGAGCCCAAACTAAAATCTCTGTACAGTGATCTAATGATTCAGGATAAAGAAGAGCTTACATTCAAAAGATTTAAAAGTGATGGTGGTGACAAGGAGGGGCTTAGAGAAGCAGAAATCCGACGAAAGCTTATCAATATAATGTCAGCATATGGCTTGAGAGAACACTTTGATGAAAATGCTCCTGCAAGACAAAAAGAACATGCAGTGAGTACAACTTTTTAGCCTTACATGCAATCTACTTGTAACTTTATTGGTAGTTCTGGTATTATAGATAAAGTTGATAAAAGATGAGACAGCTTTTCAACAAAAGCATTTTGTGATTCCTCAAAAGTATGCAACAAACATTCACAAGTAAACTTTTGTTCCAGGCTTACAACTCTGTCATTGATGACCACATAAACAAGAGCCTTTTTAAAGATAAGAAGCTTAACATGTTGTGGGCCAAAGCTGAAACGTCAGGGTTCACCAGTGAGGAGCTAGCTGCCCTCAAAGAGGAGTTTACACATCATCAGGACAAGATTGATCAGTACTATGACCTCTTGACCAACATTGATGATAAAAAGGATGATGGATATAAAAGTAAGAAAGAAGAGCAACATTTGTTAAGAAATGTTTTATAGAAATTTTGAACAACCAGCTCTAATGTAATCATAATAATGTTTTGATTTTCAGATGTCCTTAATGATGATGAAGTAGATAAATTTAATGAGATCAATGCAGAGAACAATGAACTGTCTAAAGATTTCCTAGACACAGCTAACTTGGTTCGAGAGAAGCATAGGGATTTAAGGGATGGGTATGACAAGCTACAGAGAATAACAGCTAGAGGTATGATTTAAAAGATTGTGATTTGTTTTGGATCCTTGGCCACATTTAGTTGTTGAGCATGTCAGGAATAAACCTAGTTACACTACTATAATTGACTGTGTTCATAATTATAAATAATTAGTATTTTATGATTCAACCACAACAAAGCCAATAATAGTTAAGTCATCAAGTTACTAAAAAGAATGATTTTACATTGCTATTGTTTCAATTGTTTTACCTAGATTACTTGTTTAGTCTACAATGGAAAAGTTAACCCTTGTTAAAATTATGTATTTATTTATATCATATTTATAACAATGATGCAAAATAAATGTCAATCTGGTGGTTGCTTTACTGATAAAAATGTCATTGCCCTTGTTGTTTTGTTCATTGTTATCAGGACCCAACAACAAAGAATTTATTGAGCCAAAGGTGCAAGGACTGTGGAAGATGGCTATAGCTGGTAACTTCACTACTGATGAACTTGCTTCATTGAAGGTAATTCACAATATTATAATTCTATACTTGCCCCCTTACTAATAGGCATTGTTTAATGGAGAATAGTTATTTTGTGCTTTATCTTCTTCAGTTGAGTCTGAAGTTGCAATGATAAGAAGAGTAAATACATACTGAATAGCATGTCCACTGCTATGTAGTGTTTATTATTCACTTAATTGTAGGTAATTTGATAAAAGTTGTCTCTGTCATGGTACAAAACATTAAAATTCTAGTTAAACTATTCAAGTTTAGTAATCCCATAGGAATCTGTCTAGATTATCTAGTTACACACCAATTCACCATCAAGTCATTCTAGAATATGAGGCCAAGTCTCATGTCCATCTGTAGTCTTGTCAGAGTCTAGTTAACCAAGTCAGTAAAGTGGTGCAGCTTTTATAAAGTTTTGGAAAGTATTCCTGAACACATTTTGATGTTTACTATACTAGTTACCGTTAGGCATGTGAACCAGAGGTGAGAAGCTATTATATTCAGATGTCCATAGTCCAGCAGTGTGTCATTCACTACCTACAATCACACCTAATATTATTTATAAGTTAAACTTTCTTAAAATTAGCTAATAATTATTTTAGGTGGAGCTTCTCCATTATGAATCGAGACTATTGAAGCTGCGCACCTTGCAAGCTGACCATGTAAGCAATAAAGCAAAATATCACACAAAGGTTATTATTTGATTTTCATTAGTTTTTTTACTATGTTGACATAACCATAACTACATAAATCAATTTCATTTTTATAACTATGTAGTTATATGCATTATTTTTGTTTTATTTAATGTGTCAAACGCATTTTCATCAATTTTTTACTATTTCGAATCAATTCATACAAGAGCCAAAAGGCCTATTGTGGCGGCCGCGGCGCTTGGACAGAAGTACAACCGATTATGAGGATACCGTCCACACCGGCGCGTCAAGTGGCGTTTGGTGAAGCATCAAAACGGCCATTCGCTATCTAGCCATTTATCCGCAGAAACTTATTTTCCGGGACAAAAAGTATCCTGTCTTTATTTGGCGGCATTTCTGTGTGTAATAAGCCGGTTCAACTGGTTTGTCGTGACAGACAAGGTTACACTTTTATAAATTGTTAAATTAAATAACATTCTCTATACTTACTTTTTACAACAATTGTCTCATATTGTACAGGTGGCAGCACCAGGCGTCAAGATAAACCATTTCGAAGAACAGGAACAGATGATCAAAAAGCACTTGAGAAAAGTAGGCAAGTTGCACTCGCACCTCGAAAGCAAAATACTAGAGAGGCATTCCGAACTTTAAAAACTTGTTCCCTAGTTTTGGTGTAATTAATTGGTGTAATTAGTGGCGGCAGTTGGGATTGAAAAGCAAAATATTTTTTTCCCAGTCCCAACTGCCGCCACTGGTGGTGTTAGCACGATAATTAAGAATAAGCATCGTGGGGGTCGTTGGGAACAATCCTCTATTTGCTCACGCATATGATGATTGCATTTAAGAAGGCTATTACTACATATTTCTTCTGTACGTATACTTTTCTCCATAATTTTTTTTTTACATCGGTTTATCTAGCATTTGACCACACTCACCTGATGGATAGGAGATAAAATTATATTATGCCCGATTGCCCATGTTTCCTTTGCTGAGACACGGGCCTTCTCCACAGGTAGAGGAGAGGTGAGAAAAGTCATAATCTAGCACAAATGGCCAAATTATTAACCAAATTTCTCCATTTACTTGTGTATTGTCTCAATCCTGGGTGGTTCCATGTGGCCAAACTAAGTTGCCTTACTGTGTTTGCAACACTTTAATCTATATGTAAATAAAATATAATATTTTAAGCTAAAATACAATAATTGTGTTGATGTTGTAAACAGCTACGAATCTCTAATAAAATCGGGTTATCTTGTGTTTTTTATCTAATAAATGTTTAGTAAAATTTTATTCTTTTATTGACTACACCTACATACCTACCTAAACCTCAATAATCCTTCCAGTGGCTTATTTGTATTGAAATTCAGCTATCAATTTGGCTAGTAATTAAATACCCTAAGCTTTTAGGAACCTTATTATCACTTAGCCCAAGCATGCGCAGTTTTGGTGTACTCTTCCGCAGTGATGCAAAAAGTATCTCTTCAAATACAAAACCACTGCAACAGAAGTTGCTGCATGCCTGCAGCATGTTCTATTGCAGTGGTTTTTGTATTCTATTCTAAAAAGAATAGAATACAAGAAACCCAAGAACCTTCTTCAAGATTCTTGGGTGATGATGATAGTAACATGGCCCTTGTGTTCATAAAAATGAGGCCCTATTCAAGAACATACGCAAGATATTTTGACAACGGTTTATTTGCCTAGAACTTACCGCATATCCTGCTTTTAATTATATTCGAGACATAGTAAGTCCTCAATAATAATTTACTTATAAATATACATATTACCCAAATAAACCTAATAAAAAAGAATCATTGAAACAGGTGGTATTATTAAAAACACCAGTGGATACAGTGCATCAATATATGATATTTAATCTTCATGTACAAGCAAATTTATTAATACACGTTTAATATTCCGTCTCGCGGTCAGCGAGCGCATCAATAAATCGAAACTAATATCGTATTATGCCATATTATAGAGTGTAAAATATGTATATAAGTTGGGAGGCGGGCGCGATGCGACCGCGCAAGGCAACGCAAAACACTCAGCGGCATTCGGAATCACATTCCAAGCTACCTAGTATTAGACCGCGGCGTATATCTACAACGGAGCGGCGCCGGCGCCGCGTAGCTCGCCGGAACATTATACTCGTCTACAGCGGCGCCGCGTAGCTCGCCGGAACATTATACTCGTCTACAGCGGCGCCGCGTAGCTCGCCGGAACATTATACTCGTCTACAGCGGCGCCGTGCATCTCGCCGGAATACTTGTCTACAGCGGCGCCGTGCAGCTCGCCGGAATACTTGTCTACAGCGGCGCCGTGCAGCTCGCCGGAACACTATACTCGTCTACTGGGGCGCCGCGCGGCCCGGCTAACAAATAAAACTACATCCGGCTCCCTCACGAGTTTCATTATAATGAATCGTTCAATGTTCACTTCAGTCGATCGTACAGTATAAGTAGGTCTCATCTCGATAGGACATCTTCTCTATTATGTATATAGTAATCTGTATATAATAATCTTTGTCACTAATATCTACACCGTTTCCAAGGTTAGGATAATAACATAGTCCTCAGCGGGCGAGACGGGCGAGGCGGCCCGCGAGTAAGGCAGTGTCGACGTGCGGCTTAGTGACTCCATTTGCTCCAGGTCTGCAACAGGACAGACACAACTTGTCAAACAAGCTAAACATAAACCACTGGCATTCAAGCAGATCAGTGTAACGTGAGTTACTGTATGTGGCATTGTAGCTGCCAAACATTGAGGTAGGATACACAGTCACAAACATGTAAAAAATTGTCCGCACCAAAACTCTGCGCACGCCACGTAGTGCGCAGAGTTTTTGCTTAAGGTGGGACGTCACACTAGCGCGGGAAATTCAAATTTTCTTGCATTCTTTTGCCAATAATTGCTTAATTACTCAACGTTATTACATGAAAACTAATTTTGCGGAAATAAATAGAATGTATCAAGAAATTGCGATTAAAAGTATCTCTTAGATTTATTTATTTATTTATTTATTTATTCAGGTAATCCAACAGCGTAAATAGTAAAATATACAATAACAAATTTACAAACATAAAAGAAGGCCAAACAGGATTACACAAATTAACTACTACTATATAGTAAAATGTGTGTTTACTAGCTTGTAGTATACAGAAATAGTATGAAGGGTGTGTATGTGTGTGTATGTGTGTAGAGTGTACCTATATGTGAATATTATATTGTTTTTTATATAATTTAAAGGCATAGCATTTGACCACTGTCTCGCCCGACGGCAAGCGATGACACAGCCTACGGTGGTGCCTGCTTGCCTTGTGCACATAATTATGTGTGTGTATGTGTGTGTGTTGTGCAGGTATGCTTGTATAGGGCATGTGCAAGGTTTGTGAGATCGTAAATGTATTTGTAAATTGTGATATTTTAATAATAATATGTAGGTATCCCATTTAAATAAATAAATATATATTTTTATAATGTACACAAATATAGGTATAAGTCATAGATATAGATATCATAAAAATAGTAATATCATAGTTCGTTATAGATATCATAAAAAAAATCAACTGGAGCGGTGCAACTTTTTTATTTCGAGTTTAAGGGCGTTTTTAGATAAATAAAATAGGTCTAAGCCAGAATAATGTTTATTATAGGTGCGGGCTGCCCGACAAAGAACCGAATTTTGAGCGTAGTTAGTGCAGACGTGAGGGACGTGGAGCAGAGGTGTGTGTCTCGTTCGGTAAGATGGTACTGCCAATGAAACATTGCTCAAGAGTTCAGGGCAGTCTATGCTTCCTGTTAATATGTCACGTAATAGAACTATATCATATTGTCGCCGCCTCCGCTCCAATGAGTCTAAATCAAAATAACGACAGGCTTCAGAGCATGTCTCGAATGATCTATGATCTTTAAAACTTAAGAATTTAACGAATTTATTTTGTAAAGATTCCAACCTATTGATGTGAACAATATAGCATGGTGACCAGATGCTACAGGCATACTCCAAAATACTTCGCACGTAGGTAAAGTACAAAACTTTCATGCAATCTATGCTGGTAAATGAGTTGCACACACGCTTGATGAACCCCAGCTGCTTGTAAGCTTTATCAACAATAGTGTCGATGTGCTCAACTAGCATCATTTTTGAATCTAACGTCACGCCTAAGTCCCGTACGGAATTTACTTTTCTAATTGGTGTATTGTTTATGTAATATATATAATTGACAGGTTTAGATTTCCTTGAAAATGTAATTTGCAGACACTTGGCTGAATTAACGGAAATTCTGTTTTTGACATAGTATTCGCCAAGCTTATTCAAATCAGTCTGAATTTTAATACAATCTTGCGTATCATTGATATTTAAAAAAACTTTCTTGTCATCTGCGAACATGATGTACTTAGAATTGGTGAAAATACTATTAATATCAAAAAGATACGCGTTATATAGCAAAGGACCCAGTATTGATCCTTGTGGGACGCCAGAATTAATAGTAACATAGTCACTACGCGCGCTACCAATTGCTACTGCTTGCCTTCTTTTAGTGATGTATGAGCTGAACCATCTATGAAGATCACCACGAATTCCCAACGCTTGGAGCTTGTGAAGGAGGATGATGTGATCTACTCTATCGATAGATATCATTGGTTTAACGACAAATGGCAATAAACAATTTTCTTCTTAGTTTTTCAGTCTATTGCCATTTGTCGCTAAACCAATGATATCTAGGTGAGACTTTTAATTATAATGCAAATGAAAATGCAAAAAATGCACGACAATTTGAATTTCCAGCGCTAGTGTGACGTTCCACCTTAATTGTAAGCCAACCACAATCTGAGTCGGTAGTGGGTAGTGCGGCCTTGATAGCGTATCTCTTTCACACGTTATTCAAATGTGTAGCAGTAAAAGAGATGTGTCTCTTAACCCTTCTGTGTGTACTCTTGCGTTTCATTGGTTACGAGAGTGACGAGCAGTTTGTTCAAACAAAAAGCTATGGAGTCGATAACATTTTTACTTATTTAGGAACTTTAAAATACATATCATTGTTTTTTTTTTGTATTAGATAGATAATAAATAAATTCTTTATTATATACTCCTGAAAATCACACAATACGATATTTTTGGGATAATTTCAAAAATAGTAAAAAAATTGTTAGTTTTATTTCCAATAGCGTCTCCATTCCTGAATGCTGTCTTATTCCGTGTCACTACGATGTGATGAGTAGCTTGCGTACAAGCGACATAACGTCTAAATTCGTGCAAATGAAAAAAAAATGTAACATCGTGAACTGTAAGTAATTGATGTATAGGTAGGTATGTAGAACGGCGCTCGTACGATTTTTGACTGTTTTCACTTACGACACTGTGGCTCTATGTATCATACCTCAATGCTGCCAAACCCAAACGGATGAACAGATTTTGTTCTTTGAGAGGTGAGTTGGTAAAGTGTTTCTTGCTAAAAAACCCCGACCATAACAACTCGTACTTGTTTTACTCGGGGTTAATTAAAATTTTAATGGCCATGTGTAAATGTTACGTGTGTTTTGAACTCTAGATTGTTTTAATAGATGTTTGCTTCGGATCCAAGAACCGGTCGGGCCGCGCCCCGGCGTGTACTGTGTGCACAGGGACAGTTACCTGTGTGTGCGCCGGCACCTGCTTGTCGGGCGCGTGGTGCGGGTCCCAGTGCGCGTGCGGGTCGGGCCGCGCCCCGGCGTGTACTGTGTGCACAGGGACAGTTACCTGTGTGTGCGCCGGCACCTGCTTGTCGGGCGCGTGGTGCGGGTCCCAGTGCGCGTGCGGGTCGGGCCGCGCCCCGGCGTGTACTGTGTGCACAGGGACAGTTACCTGTGTGTGCGCCGGCACCTGCTTGTCGGGCGCGTGGTGCGGGTCCCAGTGCGCGTGCGGGTCGGGCTGCGCCCCGGCGTGTACTGTGTGCACAGGGACAGTTACCTGTGTGTGCGCCGGCACCTGCTTGTCGGGCGCGTGGTGCGGGTCCCAGTGCGCGTGCGGGTCGGGCTGCGCCCCCGGCATGTACTGTAGCGGCAGCGTGTGCATCAGGGACAGCGCCGCCGCCGTGGCCGCGCCCCCCGCGCTCCCCGCGCCCGCCCCGTACCCCGCGCTCGCGCCCTCCAGCCCGTGCGACACGCCGTGACCCACGCTGCTCATGCCCTGTTCCACACAAACATGTCACGTTTAGACCAGCAATGGATATTTCATTTTTTGGAAGTTCCTTTTTTTCCCTCATTTCCGTTCTTTTACCGGATATCAAAGCGCGCAAAAACACGGCACCCATAATATATGATTGAAATTCCATCAACCCGCACTAAGCGTTTTGTTATAATGTACTTCATGGTGCGAACAGCCAATGAGTAGAACAACTTGCCGGCATCCTTTTCCAGCTAACTACAATCTGGGAGTCTTCAAGCCATGAGTGTTCTATCTTCTAGGCAAGCATTCACTATCGTATACTGCTTCGTCACTTTCCATCAGGTGAAACAGTGGTCAAATTCTTTGACTAAAAACAATAAAAAAAGAAACTGCCGAAATTCAAAGACCGTTACACCATTCGGTTCGGTAGTATTTGTGAAACGCCAAGGCCGACCCGAAGCAATTATTACGTAGCGTAGCGCCGATTAGAACACTAAAAGTTTTTATAACAATTGTTCATTAACAATCAACAGTTTAAAATTCGGTGAACTCCGCTCTAATACATTAAACCTGGAAAACTAAGACCTAAAATCATCAAACCACTACAGTTCACTACAGGCACTTGGAAGCGCGATGATTCCATATTCTAAACAGGTAAAATTAGTTTAACATCACAATTCACAGTAGGAACTAAGAAGCTGGTAACGTAATGGTTGGCACGCACCTGGTAGCGCTCGTGATCATGATGCGGCATGTGGTGTAGATCTGCGGCGGCGCGCGTCCAGGCGCGCTCGGTGCCGATGGGGCGCGGCTTGCGTTCCTCCTCCTCTCCCCACGCGACGCCACTGACGCCGGTGCCCGACGCTCCCACGCTGCCCACGCCGCGCTCCAGCAGCGACTGTGGACCGCAACAACACGGTCAGCGAGGCTATTCCGTTAAGATCGGCTTAGACCAAACGAGCGAATGCTCATTCTATAACCCACCCTATCAAATTAGTTTATCCTAAACAAAGACTGCATTATTTTCTTCGAAGGATATTTTAATATTATTAAAGTAGCGTGCAACATCAGAAAACATAACATACCCGTTAGTATTAACAACGGAAATTTAATACTAAACTCATGACTAAATGTAGCTAATATAGTTACTTCCGCTATCAATAGATGCTTGAATAATGCTGTTTCCCGTCTACAGCTCCAACACAGTTTGGGAAATTCCACATGTCTTCAAGTTAGATCAAATGAACGAACGCTCGAACCCTGCACATAATTATTATAGTTCTATTCTTCTTGTTTAATTTTGAGGGAAATGGAGATGGAACATTTGCATTACCATTACAAGTTTTGGTTTAAGCCTACATTCACTTGCTTATTAACGGGATTTTTTAATTTTTTTTTGATATTTACCTTTTTTTTACGGGTTATTTTTTTTATTGACCGAAATATTGGCAACTCGAAACAAATAAATTACATGGTAATTATCCCGTTAATAAACAATATTTGAGTATGTTTGTGACCATGGAAATTTCAAATCATAAGATTTGAAATTTCTCTCTCTCTGCACTTAAAAATGCCCAAGTACGATATTTTTCCATACTAAAACTATTTCGCTCAGGATTCACACAGCACTGAAGATTCTATTTAAAACCCCGCCTAATGAAACCAACGCTAAAGTTATGGCGTACCTGGTAAGGATGATGCGAATGTGACATCGGTTTAGGTGATTGGCTCATCGGTTGTTGGTATGACATCAGCAGCGTGCTAAGATTGGCAGCGTTGTTGCTGCTGCTCGAATACATCTGGAAGTTAGAAAAACCAGGAGTTATGTCGATGGGGTATTAAAAAAAATGACAAGTGATCTCTCGTGCGATCACAACATGTAGAATTAAAAATGTGTGGCAGCCTAAGTGCAGTTGTTCCTCCTCTATAGGTGTAGGTAGCTACAGCGCCGTGTATATTATCGGCGTCGTAGTGTAGAAAAATAAGACACGAAGGCTCCACATTAAAGTTCAGTTTAATCCACAAATAAACAAGCGAGAAGCGTACAGAGTTTACAGTAGATAGTTTTAGACGGCACTGAACACGGTAAGAAATACAGAAGAAAGAAATACGAAACAGGAAGAAAGTGAGAAATGGAAATGAAAAATCGCGGCGGTCGTGCGTAAGCGCAACGGGCATAGGTTAGCGCGGGAAGTGGTTTTCGAAGCACTGGAGAGGCCGGTGGCCGACTTGGTCACCTACAAGCCCCATTTGGGGGTAATAAGGACCTACTTACCGAATATGAGAGATGTAAAATTAATTTACAGAAAAGAGCACTGCCGTTAGGTTGAAAGGTGGTAGAAACAAGGGGTGGCCATAGGCAAAGAACAAAAACCTAACATTACAGTGTAGCTACTTTTTAACTAATAATTTTACCAAACTAAATAATATTAAATACTTATTTTAATACAAAAAATTATATGTTTAGTTTTGTACTAAACACAACACAATGAACAAATAGAAATTAATAAAAAAAACGATTGTAATAATGGACGACAAATTCGACCAATCTAGCCGGGAACTGAGCGACAAATGAGATGATGTTAGTGTGTATCGTTTTTTTTTTAAATGAATTTAGTCTATCTCCAGGTAGCGACAAGTAAGACTTCTGATAACTATCCCGCCAATAAGTTGACGTACGACAAATACAAGCTAGATTTTACACAAGGGCCTTCAGGCCATTCTATACTTACGCTGCCTGCATGTAATGGCCATAGGTGTAGAACAATAAACACAAGGCTCGATCTAAGTCTCTATGTAAAAGAAATCCTCCTGCAGGTGGTTAATTAGCAAACTACATAAAAACAAAACATCGTTTGGATACACGTTGACTCGCGCAAACAAAAGACGCGGCTAGACAAAAAAAATGTGTTTATTATTATTAATAAAATATGTACGTCGTTAAGGTATTTATAATATGGGCCTATGTTTATTTAATAAGTACACTGCTTAAACTAAATGGTTTGTTATTATTGCTATAGTTACTTCTGCTATTGATAGGCGCTTGAATAATGATATGTTTCCCGTCTACAGCACCAACACAGTCTGAGAAATTCCACAATGTCTTTAAATTTAATTATATCATTTAAATGAACGCACTCTAGTTCTATCGTTCTCGTTTAGTTGAGGTAAACGGGATAGGACAATCGCGTTACCCTTACCGTCGTAAGTTTTGGGGTTACGCCGTTGACATAGAGCATAGCGTATACGTATAGTGATATACCTGCGTGGAGTGCGGCTGGTGCTGCTTGTGGTGCATGAGCGGGTGGCGCTGCGCGAAGTCCGGCGCGCGCGGGTTGAGGCGCGACACCGCCACCGCCTCCACGCCCACCAGCCCCAGCCCCAGCGCCCCGCCGCCCACCGACGACATCGACACCTGCCGGGGACGACACTCCTCACATTAAGCCGTGTCTCAACCGACCTTTACACCATCGTTGGGCGGAAGGGCGAACGCACAAGGCGCCAAGCCATCAAAAGTGGAAGGCAACCTAGGTGCGAGCCTCGGTTTCAACGGTTGCCATGACAAGAGGATTGTATTACGCTGTTATCCTCGCTGATGCCGATAACGATACCTGGCCCGAAGAGCTACTGGTACAATGATCCTACCGTAGCCTATACCAGGGCTGCGATACTCCGGAGCGGACGGGGTCTCAGGCGGCGGCGACGGGGAGTCACCGCTAGCCTATATCGACTGGTTATTATAGGCAGTTGACCCCTCACTAGGTGGACTCACCATCCGTACCCCTAGTGCGAGCCTCTTGCATCCAGTTTATTCACATTGACTCGATCCAAATCATCAAATCCAAAGGCGCCTAGGGGCGCTTTGTATCAGCACTAAAACTGCTTTGATAATAAAAAGGCGCAATTTATCTAGGGTACCACTATAGAGATCACTGTATGTCATAGCACAGAATATTCGTTACTATAGCAAACTCTGTATAGAATTGACACCAATCAGAATAAGGACAAATTGTATACCAGTATAATGATAGAAATAGTTATAAACTCACCATAGGGTTCATCATGTTGTGTCCATTCCGTGAATTGTCCTGATAGATAGGTCCGTTCCTCGATAGTCCGCTCATATCCATTGAGTTAACATTGTTGCCTGTAATATGAGTACAAGTAACTTATGTAAGGCATATCGTGTTGGTACCGTCAGATTGTGTTACTGGTATAGTTACGATGATCTCAGTTCCCATATTCGTCAGTTAAAGTTTCCTTATTAGACGATTAAGGCGTAGGGTATAATAGCAAACGGGAACACAAAATAAGTTGGTCAATATCTGTTCAAAGAAATATCGATCTTAACGTCTTAGACTTTAATATAATTCCAGTCTGAACTTTAGCACGGCGCTTACAGCAGAGAGAATGTGCGAAATGACGAAATGACTAAATATTGGCGATTTTTAATTAGTATTTATGTTTATATAGTATTTTTGAAAACAATGAAAACTTTACCATTACCACATTTGAATGTTTGTTGGGATTACACAGGTGACACCCGTTTTATTGTAAAAGTATCTTCAATAAAAACTGAATAAAATTGGTTCATTACATTTTTTTAGGAAAGTTTTAATTTTTTCCTATCAAGCCAAATTTTATCTTGTATACAGGTATAGGCGTTCTATTTTCGCCAGGAAACGTGCCAAAAGGGATCGTCTATTAATAACATGAGGTTGGAAAGAAGGTTCGGAGAAAATCATGAAACGTTTCTAAACAAACACCACGTGACTGGACCCTAAAATCACGTTATTTGTCACCGTTCCCGTTAAAGTAAGGTGTACGTACCGATGGGCATGGGTTGGTGGTAGCTGAGGGGCTGCGAGTGCGGCGGCGCGTACGAGGGCGGCGGCGTGGAGCCGTGCGAGGAGGTGCGCGAGCAGGGCGAGCAGCCGCCCGCGCCGCCCGCGCCGCCCGCGCCGCGGTACCCGGGCGCCTTGCTCGCGTCCGCCTGCGGGGGCCTGCCCGTTACTACACCTCGCTCCGCACCGAAACGTTGTCGGAGGCCAGCTTGTTACGCTGGCGACTGACATGAGCGTTTGCTCGATGTGTATAACATCTGTTGTGAGCGCGCTAGCGACTTATTTATTTATGCAAGTAAATTACAATCGTAGAAAAATATGAAAGCTAACTAAACATCGTTTAGATTATAATTCAAAATTACGTGCAAACAGCTAAATAAGTAAAATATATCATAAAAAGTGAATAATTCTGGAGGTTAAACAATATAATAAATCAAGTGGCGTGCACCACTGACTGTGACTTGAACATTCAAAAGGATTCGCCAAAACACCGACAGCCGGGTGCTCGTTGCACGCCACCGAGCTGTTTGACTCACTGTACTGTCATGGCGAATATTCGACTTCAAACATGCTCGCATCGAGCAAATGCTTATTTCAGTCGCTAGCTTTAGAGTGAGACACACTTCTACCATAGTCATCTTGTCTCTCCAGAAAGCGTTTGACCAATGAACGATCACGGCGTAAACCTTTTGTCAACATGTAATAATACTAGCTGACCCACCCCAGCTTTGCACGGGTTGATTAGTTTTACGCCCTAACCCTGGTCAAGTGAAAATGGGAAGCGAGAGGAGAAAAACATAAATGGTTGGGACGGCGAAGGAGGACAGCTGGTGTAAACCTACCCACACGTGAGTGTACGTTGTATAATTATGTTACCTGTGGCGGCGGCAGCTCGACGTTGTGGTGGGCATCTCCGGCGCCCCAGACGGACGCGGCGCTCATGTTCAGGTCCTTGAATAACGAGTATTCTTGCGCTCCACTGCTCGACGTGCTCGACTGTACGGACGAAATTGCACCTTAATACATTGGCATTAAAGCAGGAAGTTGTCACTGAATAGTGTCAGCTCGTCTGACCAACGTTCGCTTTTATTTGTCATTCGATGCATCGCACAAACTATGGACGTTACTAACCGCGGAATCTGGTTTAACTGGCTGGTTTAAACAACCTTATAATATGAAGGGTTGTTTTATACAACGAAAATACTAATGACAAGTACGTCCCAGAAACAAAGATACTGCCAAAGAATAATATAGCTAAAGATGAATAGAATGCAAAGTTACCGATGGCGTAGTATTGATGTGCAGAGCTGCGGACGCGTTGATGGCGTTCTCTTCATTCCATGTACTTGTATTGTCGGGACTCAGCTGTAATATTACACACAATAATGTATGATCTACCAATCAATGCTATTTTTATTTGAAAGGTAATTTAATCGAGGTAATCGTTTAGCTGTATTTAATAACTGCTTTTTATTTTACAAATTGATGCCACAATTTCATTGACAATACATTACCTACACAAATGGGGCCAGGCTTTAATTGACAGATTTAAAAATAAAATAAAAACGCCTAAAACTTTTGCTGTTCTTGTCAAACATACGGTAATGTAATAGACGGAGATGGTAAGCAAGAACTGTCAACTAAAACCTTCAAAGTTGGGCCTGTTAGTAGATTATAAATCATAGAAGTATCGATGTGGGAGACCTAAGATCCTTTTTATGTTTTCAATATAAGTACATGTAAACTAAAACTAAGTAAAAGATGTTTAATCAATAATTAAGGGCTATATCACACATCGCGATTACGCCACCCTGTTTGTTTTAATTTAACTAATACTTATACATACTAACTTAATAAAATGAATCAATTTGAGTCTATTAATAACCTAGTTGTTGTATGCCAGAACTAGTCAGTTAGTGCTCACATTTTTCATATTTATGTTTATCAAACAAATTATATTTTTGTAAAGTTATTGAATAATGGTTCAGTACATTACCTGCATAGTACGGTCTGGCAGGCGATGCTTCTCTGGCTCGGGCTCCTGCGGCGGCTTGGCGGCCGGCGCGGGAGGTGACGGCGACCGCGGCTTCACTGGGGACGTCGCGCGCCCGGAGCTCGACGATATCTGGTGAGGGGGGTCTACTTCACCACACTGACACGGTGGTACCAGTCTAGCCTGACACACGCTTCTAGTACAGGACGGGTACCAACGAGCTATAGAAATCAACATCTCTTCTCTCGAAAAAGCGTTTGATCAATGGAAACGCAACAGAAAGTTTACGACGTGATCCGCGTGATCGTTTATTGGTCAAAATGTCGATTTCTATAGTTCATGCTACCCGTGCAGAAGTCATTCGGCCATACTGTCACCTAAAACCAGCTTTGGGATTGACTTAATACAGATAGAAACAAAGTAAGAAACATGTGTTGTTATCTGAAATGATCAATGGCGAAGAAAGGTTTTCGAATGGCGATTACTGAAAGACGCAGCGTAGGTCGGCCCCCACTAGGTGGATCGACGATCTGTTCAAACCAGCGAGTGAGCCGTTGAATGTAAGAGGCAAGTAGCCGGTCAGAGTGGCGCTCTATGAGGGTAGTCACGTTCAGCAGTGGACAGTTTCCGTATGTTCTGAAATAAGGTGCCCCAACAAATCGCACGCGTAAAATCATTGGAAAAGCATTTCTAAAGAAGTCTATAGAATATTTGCGTTTTACAGGGGAGTCGTATAACAGTGGACGTCTCCCTCCCACCATTATGTTGCACCTGAGACAGCAATAGTCGAGTGTTACCTGCGACTGTGATCTGTCAGTGAACGGGTGCGGGTACCTGTGAGTGCGGGCGCGGCTTGTCGTGGTGCGCATGCGCGAGCTTGGCCGCGAAGGTGTGCGAGCGCGCGCCGACACACGCGCCGGTGTAGGACACGGCGGCGGGCTTGCTGGCCGGCGCCGGCGCCGCCGCGAGAATGGGCGGCACGCGCGCCACGGTCGACGGCGGGGCTGGACCACAACCAACACACGCCAGGTGAGATCGCGACTAGCTTAACTTCTTTCTTTTTTATTTTATTTATTGTTTATAAGCATAGCATTTGGCCACTATCTCACCTGATGGAAAGTGATGACGCAGTCTACGATGGTGCATGCTTGCCTAGAAGATACCTGTTCACTCTCGACTTGATAGCTTATTATAACTTCTGATAGCTCCACCACACTACTCCCGAAGCCAACTCGCAAAGTCTTCGTCGAAGTTGACCGTAGTCGAAGTACGTGACCATACACCTCGTGCAACCTTGCGAGGTGCTCGTCGCCCGGTGCCGTTGCAATGTGCGCTCTCGCCTATTATAAATACGTGCGTATTTTTCTCGACACGAACTGAAGTGAGCCTAGCGGTGCAGTGAGACGCTCCGCGTACGACTTCACGTCACTTCGAGTTCTTTGACTCGGACCAAAAGCCGACAACTATCGGAAGTCGGACGAGGCGCCTTTCCTCACTCTCGTATTAGCTTAACTTCGTCAACTTCGAGAGTAATGCAGAGGCCGTTTAAAATTTAATTTATTATTCCATAATAAAACAAAAGGAAGCACCATGTAAGCGTTCCAGATTGGAATTCTGAGGCAGTTTTAGCAATATTGCAGTGTTTGTTAGTATAGGTGTGACGTGTAATGCGTATACGCACCGTGCGGTGGCGGTGCGAGCCGCGGCGGCGCGAGCAGGCGCGGCGCGGGCGCATGCGCGGGCTTGCGCGCCGCCGGCCGCGCGCCGCCCGCCGCCGGCGCCGCGCTCGGGGCCGCCTGTACAACCAACCATACCTTCTACACACTAATATTACATATCAGCTCAGCTGACCGATAATATCAAAATAAACATTTTCAACTTAAATGTGGTTTAAGAGCTATATTTCTCAAAAAGAATAACAATCCACTTGACTGAGAAATACAGAATAGGCATATTGTGTCGAAATATCGGAAATTCGATAATGTTTCTAATCATGGTAAAATATACCGTAAGTGATATATAAATGTAATGAACAACCGTGAATGAAACCGCGTATTTAACGAAGAATGTGTTATCAAAAGTATTAATAAATAAAAAGGTCATTAACAATGAACGTTCATACACTATCAATCCGCATTTGTATGACAATCATATCGTATAGGTACTCAATTCTATTTTAAAAATAGCAAGAAGATACTCTCCTTGCAGGTGTAGTACTGGGTGGCGCAAAAGTAAAGACCCTATTTGGTTCAGCTATAACATTTTTTCTAAATTAGAAAACTAGATTTAGGTTTTTTTAAATGTATATTTGTGCCATTAAATTTCGTACCATTAGGATTTAAAGATGATGTCTTTTAAATGGTGACCTCCAGAGTTGATACACATTTGAGCCCTATTTATGACATTTTGCATAACTTGCCGTAACACTTCTCAGGGCATGTCAATAAGCAGAATACTCGGTTCTGGGGCACTGATAATCCGCGCATTATTCAAGAAACACCTCTACACCCACTAAAAGTTACTGTATGGTGTGGCATCTGTGTTGACAGAGTGATCGGACCCTATTTTTTCGAAGACGCTGGAGGCAATGCGATAACTGTCACTGGAGAACGCTACAGAACCATGTTACGTGAGTTTTTGATACCCAGTTTGGACGAATTGGGGCTGGAGCACATCTGGTTTCAACAAGACGGCGCTACGGCACACACAGCGCGCGACACTATGGACTTAGTGAGGGACGCTTTTCCAAGCCGAGTTATCTCTCGTTTTGGCGATTTGCCTTGGCCTGCAAGATCACCCGATCTGACCAGTCCAGACTTCTTTCTTTGGGGTTTTTTGAAATCTCGGGTGTATGTGAACAAGCCACAGACTCTCGCAGCTCTAAAAGAAAACATTCGTCAAGAAATAACGAACATATCGCAGGAAGTGTTACGGCAAGTTATGCAAAATGTCATAAATAGGGCTCAAATGTGTATCAACTCTGGAGGTCACCATTTAAAAGACATCATCTTTAAATCCTAATGGTACGAAATTTAATGGCACAAATATACATTTAAAAAAACCTAAATCTAGTTTTCTAATTTAGAAAAAATGTTATAGCTGAACCAAATAGGGTCTTTACTTTTGCGCCACCCAGTATAATAGTACACGTTACACCGAGAGCGCAAAGTGAGCAAATACAAAGCAAGACATAGATTGCGTGGTTCCGTTACCTTTGGTGCGGTCTGCTTGGGTTTGGGCGGCGGTGGTTGCGGCGGCGCCGGTTGCTTGGCGCGCGGCAGCAACAGCGCGATATCAGCCTCGGGGTCGCGGATCATGGCCGCTATCAGCACGCCCGCTTGCTTCGTCGCCTCCGCAGAGCCCCTGCGGATATTACATTCACAGTGTTATTTTCAAAACTAGATTACAGTTAGTCAGAAATTTATTTATAATTTAAGGTGGACAAGTAGATCACAAATAGTCGATAAAATATAGAATTTTATTTTAAAATTTTCTAACAGTAATAAATAAATTATTTCTATACCTATGTAGGTAACAAGACTATATAGTGCTACGAGTATTATTCATATTCTAACTAGAGCTCTGCTTCTTTATTTTATCTGTTTGATAAAGAGCTAGGGGAAAGATCCATTTTTGATTTACATTGCTTAACTGATATGTTATGGGACAAATTAGCAAGAGATGTATTGTAACTATAAAACAGACCTTTACTTTTAAGACCACAAACTATTTTGTTCGCCCATATTCCCGAACAATAAAATAAATTGATTTGATTTTACTATAATCACTGGCTCAACACACGAAATTCTCCACATCTCCCTCTTTAGAACTAGGCACCGTTGTCTTTCACGTGAGATGGCGTGAGACATGACTAGACAGTAGCAAGTGACTCACTTGATGGTGATGATCCTCTCGCCCTGCCCCTTGCTCTGCTTGTCGACCTCGATGTGAGCGCCGGTGGCGGCGCGGATAGCGTTGATGTTACTCCCCGCGCGACCGATCACTCGTGAGATGGCGTGAGATGCCACGGACACTTTCTTGCAGCTGTACGGAACGATGCTCATGTTCAAACAATTTGGAACTACTAGGTAAATCGATAAACTTTTTATTCAAGCACCAAACGCGCACTCTACTATAACAATGACAAAATTCAGGGTGGTAATCCTAATGATAATATTTATATTGAGATAATTATGATTGGTTCCTGACAGACCGACTGGTGTCACGAATTTATTTATTTATTTACTTAAGGTCTGTCAACAATTGTTACACTAATACATACTTACGAAAGATAACTAATTATGTTTACTATTGCTAAGTGCACAACCCATAATAGGCAAACACATGCATTATTTTTATTTATTAATAGTTGTTGGGTATGGACACATGTTAACATATGCAAGAAATATACTTACTTAAAACTTAAATTGTTACAAAAAGATCAAAACTTGCAAAAGTTAATGCTGCCAATAAAATTGGGAAAAGGGACGGATTATAAGTACCTACCTAAATGCCTGAGGCCCGATTTTACCAAATAATAGAATAAATTTTATTCCAGGTATAACTTTCCGAGAACAACCGAGTTACACGAATATAGCCCTTATACCACCAATTTTGTGAAGGAATAAGACTTATACTTGGATACAATCAAAATGGCGTCTTTTTCGTGTCATTTCATTTGTCAATCAGCTGTATCCGAGAGTAACGAGTAGCCTTATACTTGGAATAAACCTTATTCTACTTTGGTAAAATAGGGCCTAAATGTATATTATGCTGGCTTTTATTTTGCACAAAAGATAAGCATTGCCATCCAGCGTGGTAATGCTGCCAGCATTCTGGGCACTTTTCCCTCCGCCAACGGTTTATTTTAGGTTTTATATTTTAGTTTTAAAGTTTTTAGGTCTAGTTTAGTTTAGTATATACATGTTAATAAAACTAAGTATAAGTATACAACTACAAAATTATCTTAGTGTTATGATAAGAAAATACTTGGGCATTGTGGAAAGATGTTACATCATTCCGAAATTTGGAGAGTCTCCATAACATCAACTTTACCGCTGCAATTGTTAAGAAGCCTGCAAAGCGAAAGTTCATGGAGGCTTTGACGTCCTTGATTTCTACATTCATGGTCCCTAACTTCGAGTTCAGAGTTTCTGTAATATTTTTTTAGCTTGCATGACAATATTTTTTGTGTGATTTTGCACGATTTCATTTACTATTCTTCGGAGATCCTGTCTAGTAATTGGTGTATCAGCCGATTCTTCAACCGGGGATGATACTGCTTGTCTCTTTTTGACCTACGATTTAGAGGCGTGTTATCATTGTTTTCTTTTTTGTTTTGATATTCAGACATAATGGACACTTCCAATCTTTAGGCTGCTGCTCACCTTCCTGAAGATTGATTGAGGACAAGCAATCCCAGTGGAATGCTTTCAAACACTGAACACACTTTAGGTAGTTGCCGTCTTCCGTGTTGTGGTCACAGCAACCCCAAATTAATGTATCCATGGTTACATGCAGAGTTCACTTTTTTATTCACTTGCAGTAATTATAACTAGTGTGGAGATACGACGTTAGTAGTAGTAACGGTTATATTACCTTTGGTAATATTTACGCGTATCACGTCACTCATTTACATGAAAAAAAGGAAAGTGAGGAAAAAAATCTTAGTTCGCTATCCTTACCCAGGTTCTAGAGTCGAGAGCGCCTGCACGCTAGACTTGCGTCCGACGACTTCCTTCCAGCCTTCCTCACGGCGGCCGCCCACGCACCCGCTCTTTGGCGACGTGGCTTTTGGGTCCGCTTCCCACCTGCACACCAAAACAGACCTTATGTAACAACTTATTAAAATCAATTTAGCTTCTAGTGAACTTGTCGCTTTTATTGTATGAAATAATGTATCTATCGAAGAGAGACATGAGATAGTGCAGCCTGTGCGTGTATGTAACGTTTCGAAAGTTTTGAGACGATGTGATGCGATAAAACCGGTTGATAGTATATGGGAATCAACCCCTCTATCAGGATTTTGGATAAACTTTGCATCGACGTCGAATTCACTTCATTTTCGCACTTGTGTATAGAAATTGCGTGAATTTCTACGTCGATATATCGAAGTCGAAGATAAGCATAGCCCTCGGGTATTTGATTATAAGCACTAATGACATTATTTGTGAAGGAACTACAAGATGTATATGTATTTGGCAAATGAAATTGGGTCAAAAGGTACATTTTACCTAGTGGTATGTTTTAATACATTTTTACAATGAGAAAATCGTGGCATTCGGCTGGGATTTGAATGAAAATTCCAAAATTCCAAACCAATGCATAATTTACTCTAGTTGATACTAAGCAAATGTCAGATTCAACTGGTATTTTCTTTATTCATAGCCATTACAGACAATGATGACTATGGATTTAAACCAAAACAAAACCTGATTCCATAAATCCTTGGAAAGCATCCAGTTAACCACTAATTTGTTTTTGTATACCATACATACTAAGCAAACCAAGCAATAAAACTACATGCAGTAACTAAATTACAACAAATGTAAATAAATTAATTCATGCACTCTAGTTAGCCCTAGCCCTAGTTTTTGTATTGTAAGGACATTTTTTTCGAATAACCCTTGATGTTCATGATATTTCCGTGAGGTTCGTGAATGTTTGCAGTATTGTATACACTTACTGGTTGGCGTGAGATTTTTTATTTTTGTCGTTGGTATCGACATCGTCTTTGTCCACATTGTGCCTAGTGGATTCGAACACTTGACTCTTTCTAGAGCTATTCCCGTATTTGTTAGCATTCTGTATTGTAATGCTCTTAGGGCTATCCTCTTCGGTTTTTCTGCAAGAACAATTTTGTTATTTTAGCCCCTTTTTCGAACTCTATGACATGTTTTGTTTCCATTTTATGATAGCGCAGAGATGGAGCACAATAAAATACAAAAACTCAAGCATTACTATAATGTTCAATCGTCAGCATGCATCATTTCTGAACAGTTAATAAATTAGGTATGCAATTTAGAAGTTTTGCCGTATTTATCATAAACAAGCTTACATCTACGCATTTAAAATAATAAGCATCCATTCTATTTTTAGAAGTATTTTATGTATTCATATCCAAGATACCCATCACCACACCACCCGTCGCAAGTAAAACATGTTCACATGCTTCTATATGCCACTCTAGGCCACCAAATTCTTTCTTACTAGTATAGTATTATATTATCTGTGCTTCTACAATACATAAATGCTTGTCAAAGTACATCCAAATAAATGTAGAGCATTAGAAACCTTATCGCCACTAGAACTGACATCACATTGATTAGCATTTGTGAAGATGTTTAACTAGCGCACGCTCTGTAAAAAATAAGATATAAGCAAAACGAGACAGAGGCACGGCGACGCGTTTGCATTTGAAGTACGATTGTATAGCGGTCATCAGGATATTTCATAAAGCAAATATTTCCTAAAAAAAATCCCAATGCTCCTCGTTTCTGTGCTTTGAACAGTTTCTTTTCAGTACATGCGTTTGAAAAGCTCATTTACTCCAATACTGGTCACTCGATTTTGTGTCACTTTTTTTTTAAAAGATAAACTAAATGTAGCGTACGGCGATACTCTTCTGATAAAGGGAAAATGAAACAGACAAAGATATTTTAATGTCGTGTAAATTTCAACTCGATCGAAAATATTCGATATAATACCGGTTTCTCTAAGGTTTAGAATACCAGATACAAAATCAAATATCTTCCTAAAAGAGACGCGCAAATTTACGTTCACCGGCCTTCGTCCATCTATTTACAATAACATGCAATCGTTTTCATTGTCTATAACTAAAGCCACACAAATAGTTTTACGCCGGATAATTCTTTATAATATCGATATTTGCATGACAAAACTATCGATAAGGTAAATGAGCAATATTTATTAAATTAAAATAGTGCGAAACTTTGGCTTTGATAGCTTGGTCGGACTTTGAAAACATACACATACACTTGTCTTTTTTTTCTTTATCTTTGATGCCATTTCTGTTGGCCTCAATAGTAAGACGTGTCCCTCTGTTTCTATTACCGATAATGTCGTTCATCCTGCACTATCAACATAGTATCGATGCTAATGTCACATCTCTATTGAGTCACGATATTATCGATATTTCCCCGCTACTACTACAGTACTCACTTGTCCTTCTTATCAGGTAGCCGTCGTTCAGGTGGCGGCGCCGGTTTGGCTGGAGTAGCGGGCGGAGAGCTCGGCGCTACGTTTTCTTTTTCTTGTTTCTTATCCGGTTTAGGGGTGCCTTCCTTCTCGGGCTTCGGCTCGAGCTTAGGCTTGGGCTGTGGGAGTACATTCAAATATTAAAAATTTAATAAGCTGTATCAGTTTCCACTAAAAGCAACATTCTCTTTGGTCTGCATTATAATCTACTGCGATGACAAAGACGCCTACCAAACGTGGTGATTATGGCAAACCCTAATGGGGGAGAACTCTGTTCAGCAATGGACGAAAAATGGTAATAATAATAGGTACATAACATAGTCGAACTTAATGTTAGAGAGCATTATCTTCCAGTTAACCTGGGTGAAACGTGGAGATTTTTGTGTGGCAGTTCAACGGAGCTCAACAGGTGATGTGAAACAACTAAAACCTGTAACTAATTAGAAATAATCGGAATTGTTCGTTCACTAACACTTTGCCGGTGTGAAAATATTCACATATTCAGATATTAGGCCCAAATTTCAAGGCTTTTCTTGAGAGTCCTAAATTTACTAAAAATGTATGCGTAAGTCTCTTACGGGATACCGTCTGTACTAATAATTTCATTATTCATTATTTCATTTCACATACTTCATTTTTAATAATGATGAAATTTATAATGGTGGTTATTTATAAATAACTTTGTTCATAATAGTTACTTTTTATATTGATCTTTTCTTATACAATTTATTCAAATAATGTTTAAACTTATGAAATTTTATGTTATAATGTTAATGTTAAGATTTTTTTTATTATATTTTTGTTTATTACAAATTTCATTACTTATATTTTCATAATAATCAGCATTCATAATTGTATTGTTTATAATGTTCTTTTTCATATTTTTTTAGTTAACATAATAATAATTTTGTAGTATTTAAATCATTACATAGATATGCATGTATACCCTAAAGATACTAAGATACTAGTCTAAGGCAAAGTCATAAATAGGTGCGACGACGAGCGAAGCGAGGAGGAGCGTTAGGTTAACTGTGACCACACATCGCACGAGCCGAGCGAGCGTGCCGCGGCAGCGGCCGGCGTAGTGCCAGAAGTTACTTATGCTTATATAAAAAATTACAGAAACCATCTATATTAATTTTCAGATTACCTGTATTTGATTTAAATATTTTACACGTGTTATTATTAGACATTTCAAGTTATTTATTAAAATAATGCACAAAGTTCACCAACAAAACCAAAACCAACATGACATGAGAAAATATAAGTTATTTTACAATTACCCGCAGTCCACACGGTAATCTTGTTTGTTTTGACTGGATGAAGTGCCTGCATAGATTGAAGAGCAAATTGGTTTGTGCCGTACTACGTTTTTATAACTGATTAGGATATATATAACAATCAACAGTTCCAGTCACATTAATTTACAGTATTATTGATATTTTGTTTTATGCTTAAAGTTAGTTATTGTAAAAGAACATTATAAATTTGTACTGTTATGTTATATACGCCTTATGAGTTTCATTCTTATAAATTTGGATTATTATTAATTTTGATTTATAATAAAGAAAATTAGATGTAGTGAAAGTATATTAATCACATTATGTGAAATGATGAACATTTTTATTTGTAACAAAATTATGATAACGATTTTATGAGTTTCGACATTGAACCGTCTTTTACACTGCCGTCTATTTGACAAGAACAGCAACAGCTTTAGATCTGTCAACAAGCTTTTAAAATTGGCCCCATTAGCAGCTGAATACCACCATCTTTGTCAGATCGGTGTTGACTGAAAGAAATGAAATTTTACATCGATATCGGATATCAATCATAACGGTGCCTTTGTCAGTCCTATTCTAGGCTCAGTTGTGTAGTGTGTATCATGGGAAAGAAGCAAAAAGACCTATGTCCAACAGTTGACTAAAACAGGTTAAATGGTGATGGTTAGTTACTCACTTTGTCTGGTTTGTCGGGTTGTTTCTTGGGAGGCGCGGCGAGTTGGGGCGGTGGGGACTTCTCCTCTTTCTTCTTCTTCTTTAACTTTGCGCTCAGCGCGGGCGGCGCTTTCACGTCAGAGGAAGAGCATGAGCCCTGAAATGTTATACTGCTGTTAGAATCCAGGATACTCCATGTACTCGCAGTATTTGCTAAGAAATGGTTGGTTGCCAAAGTACAAATTTTTTGCCGATGTCAGGTCACCAGCGAAGCGGTATTTTATATTCGGCGAAGCTTTCATAACCTACAGAGAGCTTAAACCTGCTATTAAACAGCCGGAGACACACAAATGATGATAAGTCTAGTCTGATGTGCTCCATCATATTGCTGGAAGTAATGTGTAACAGTAAAAACTTGAAAATTTATTGTTACACAGAAAAGTTATCATGTTTGCTACTCGTAAATCAAATCTCAGCATTATGTTGCAATCGCATCCACTTCCACATGTCTACAATAATTTATGAATGTAGATGTACGCCGTGCATATACCCGGCAGTAGCGACGTGTTACCTGCGAGTTGGCGTCGATGCCGGAGTCGCCCTCCTCCTTGGCGGCGGGCTCGTCGTCCCCCTCGCCGCCCTCGGAGCACTCGCCGAGTACCTTCTCGCTGTAGGCGGACCGCGCGAGCGTCTCCGTGCCCGGCTCCGCCAGCTTGCGCTTCTCCTCCTGCACCACCAATACGTTCTGTATGGAGTCCACACATTCAATACACATTTGATCTAGATTAAGGATCTTCGAGACGGTCAATCGCGATTGGACTGTCTCGGGGACCCGTCACAACCTTCAAACATTTTGAAATTGTCACTACCTGTCAATGTTAAGGTTAAACGTTTCCCATACAAACTTTGCTTGACTTAGATTCAGTTCCTGGTGTGATTTAAAAGTCGCCATAACTTAGCATAGCCCTTATTTAGGCTTGTGTAGCCGCAAAATCAATAACATTATTGTATAATAGCTAGGAAGTATATTATTTTAGCCTAGTAAATTCGACAAATTTTACATTTGTAGTGGTGCATTGTGCGTGCGACGTTATCAGTTTGTGCATGGTGTAAGCAAGTACACATTACTTTGCGAGAGCAGAGCGGCGCTATGTCGCAGCGCGCGACGTTGCCGATCCGTGTCCGTGTAACACAAAATCGTAATAACAAAATAATTCAAACTGTGAGGTATTCAACTCAGTGCTGCCAGAACTTTCCAAGTGTACATTTTGAGTTACTTATGATAATTATACCGTTACACCCCCGCTATTTATCTGATTGTATACTATTGGAAATTTTCATAGAGATTACGTATAATTTCTATTGTTGACGCGTTTCCTTTGAAAATGTCATTCATATCAGCAAAGAAAAGTGTTTTGCAAGCTGTATCACTTTTATCAGGAAAGGCAAATACAAGATCCAAGAAACTTTTTGACCGCTGTGCACTGGCAACACAAATTCAGAGTCTGTTTTCCGTTTATAAAAAGGTACTCTGTGGAGTCTGTCGTCTGTTTTAGGTTAGGTATACTGTTTGTATTTTGTAAGTTTGCTGAACAGAAAAATGAATACACATAACTTATCACAATCGAGTATAAAACTCACGGATAGTCTGGGCCTAAAAGTAACCAAAAACGGGTTCATGCTCAGCTCAAGCGTTTCCATGGCGAAGATGTTTCGTAAGTGTTGAACATAAACACATAAATAGAACTATTTTTTTAGTACAAAGACTCCTAGATTCCGAGTGCTTCGTCCCTACTTACTTATTTCTTTTTTTACAGACGGGCAGATGCATTGCAAAAAATCTAAGCCTACCATAGGTACCTAGTTAGAGGTTAGAAATTCAGTAGTGTTTCAGGTTGCCAAGGAAAAAAACGTTTTTCCACTTATATTCATAGATGGAAGACTGAAAATGAATGAAAATCACAATTATTATTACCAGGTATGTGGATGTGGATATTTGGATATGCAGTGTGAATACAAGTGGATAATATTACGTTAGTACAGAAAATGTAATCAATATAGCTTTGAGAATCAGCAAGTTGAAGTGGCAGTGGGCAGGCCACATCGTTTGTAGAACTGACAACCGATGAGGAAGAAAGGTTCTTGAGTGGCAACCATGAACCGGAAGACGCAGCTTAGGTCGGCGCCACAAGATGGACCGACGAAGTGGTCAGAATCGCGGGGCTTGGTGGCGAAACATTTTCTATGTTCTAGCTTATGGTAATGCATAAAATCTTATGTGTTTGAAATAAATATTCATATTCTTTGGATTACAGGTACAAGGCCAGGCTAAGGGTGACAAAAATGCAGAAATATTACTTTGTGTGCTTCATTTCACCAGTGCAACCAATCACTGTGTTAGAAATACCAAGAGACGAAGATTTTATTGAGAAGATGGTCCAGAAATCATCATTTTATAAAAAGTGCGTGCTGCCAAAAATCTTACTGAGAAGAGTAAAAAATAAATGCTAAATGTATAGATTTATAATAATTGAAAATAAATCTTTTTGAATGTAATCTGGACTTTTATTTTACTTTTCAATCTAGTGCAGTACGTTGCGTACACTAAGCTAAATTTTTACCTAATAATAGCAATTATTGATATTATTACTCAGCGCAATAGATAGCCAATATATAATGTTTAAAAGTTATAGCAAAATAAAACTACGAGTATTGAGATTCGAACTCGAGTTACACGATTGCAAATCTACCAATGTTACAACTGCGCCATTTAGAAGCTTGACAATGTGGCCAATTTCACAATACACTAACTTCAGTTTTACTTTCTGCTTATGTGTGCGTTATTCTATTACATTATACAGGAATTGGATTTTGATTGACTTACACTCAAAAGTGTAGGTATTACTAGGTTCAACTATGTCTAATATATGCTAAGAACACAATCAAAAACCCGCAAAATAACTTAAAATGAGTTTATTTCTTGTTATTTATCGTAAAATATATAAAAACATGTTTTCGGGGAAACAGCGCCATCGCGCGGATTTTGGTGCTTAGCAACACCTGACATTTAACCTTAAGGTTAAGGCCGCTTGTCCACCGCACCGTCACTCGAGGCACCGAAGTAGCGGTACATACATTCACTATGGTGACGTGTCCACTGCACGCCCTCCACCGAGCGTCCGTAACGGGCTTGCAGTGGACAAGCTGCCACAGTAATATAGTACCGCTACTTCGGCGCTCTCGTATCGTTCTAGGGTGACGGCTCGGTGGATAAGCACCTAACTCTTCGCGGAGAATAGAATACACCATCATGTTATGAATCATCGGTTTATTTCGAGGTTGGTCAACACATTACCCGTTTTCCTTTGGGAACATTCTTCTATATTCTGAGTTAATATGTACCCTATGTTGATCCCGATAGTATAATATATCTGCGTGTAGAATTTCGCCCCAATTCGATCAGCACTATTCGCATGAAAGCGGTACAAAGGCTTCTTTTTATATATAAGGATATATCTTGGCTTAAAATGTATCATATTTTTCTACATGGTAAAAAGAAAAAGAAAAAATGTTACATACACCGACCTCGCTCACTTTCTTCTCCATCTTCTTCTTTTTCTTCCGCTCGCGACGTCTAGCTGCAGCCTGGCGGCGGCTCTCTTCCCGACATCTCTCCGCGTCGAGTTCCTCAAGAAGAATGGTCGCGTTTTGGTTAGCGCGCGCCGCTTGCGTCTCTTTAGCCGCTCGGATCACTCGGACACACTCTTGGCATTTCTCGAGGAGTTCCTTATCTGATATTGTGCAGATATACCTGGGAGGCAAAGAATAGAATTACCTAAACTTATAACAGATGCATGTTACCCCATTTGCAGTCTTAGGAAGCTTATAGCACGACACTGAATATTATAAAATTGATCAAGGGAAATATATTTACGCAGCACGTAAAAAATGATAAATAGTGAAGTAGAAAGTTATTTACCTCGTCATTTCTTGATCAGAGGGGAATTGCGTGACTACACCGACCATCCATTTGACCACTTTCGTGTGACCTTTGCGGAAAGCGGCCATCAGGCAAGATACCTGTGAACAAAACTTGTCTTAGGCATTGTTTTAGATACAAGGAAACTATACATTTTATATTAGCTTTAATTTTGATTACTTAACTATTTTGACCATTAGAAAGGTTTGACCTTATGTTGTTCTGTTTTCCAAGGTATCTAATTTTACAGAATTCTTTTGAGGATCAGTTTAACATAAATTTAGATATTAGACAGTGGCAATAATAATAATCACTAAACTATCAAAAATATGGACAACCTACTATAACCAAACCAAAAATATAGCGTATTAACAAAAATGTATGAAACTGTACACAAAAATGCTCAAATATACAGTTTGGAATTTAACACTGGCAAAACAACCAACGCTATCACCGACGGGATTTGAATTTGAACCCACAAGATCCGCATCCTTGCGTCCCTAAAGCCGCAACATGCTTTACTTAAGCTACCGTGACAAGTAATATCATGTCCAAATGTGTGGCTCAAGTGTTTTTTATTCTACCTTATCTTTGCAACTGTTGCGGGCGACCTTGTCACTTAACATCAAACGAACGACTAGCTTATTATGTCATTCATTACCATAACAAAAACCTATCGGAGGTACCAATATCTCCCCGGGCCGGGCAGTAAAGTTTACCTTCCTGTTGTCCTGCGAGTCGATGTCCGCGCTGGCCGCGTACAGCATCTCGACGACGGCGAGGTGTCCGCCGTTGGCCGCGAGCCACAGCGGGGAGTTGCCTTTCTTGTTCTTCACCTCTACCGCTGCTCGCCTGGACCATACAATACCCGTTTATAGATAAACTTTCCACACTTTTCATCGAAAAATAAACCGGTAGTATTTAATGCTACAGTGAACCGGTATCTTTTAAACAAGCATCGTCGCTATGTTTTCGTCCAAAATACCGCAGAGCCTGAAAACGAAGGTTTTCAATCAGCGTGTTGCCAGTGATGACTTATGGAACTGAGACATGGTTTCTTCCTGTTGGCCTCATTAGTAAGCTCAAAGTCGCGCAACGAGCTATGGAGAGTTTCCCCGCGAGATAAGCTCCGGAATGAGAAGATCCGCTGGAAAACTAAAGTGACCGATATAGCTCTTAGAATTTACAAGTGTAAGTGGCAATGGGCAGCGCTCGTAGAACTGACCACCGATGGGCAAAAAAAAGTTCTCGAGTGGCGGCCACGAACCAGAAGAAGCAGCGTAGGCCGGCCCCATACTATGTGGACCGACGATCTGGTGAAAACCGCGGGGAACCGATGGATGCAGAAGTCGAGCAGCCGCTCAAATTGGCGCTCTCTGGGGGAGGCCTATGTTCAGCAGTGGACGTCTTCAGGCTGTTGATGATGATGATGATGATGAGACAACTTGAAAATCTTTTAAAAAATGGTGAAGAATAACGGGCACAGCGAAGCAAGATGAATTAATGAACTCCCTTTTGCAGTTTAACTTCAATACGACATTAGAGTTAGAAGAATTACTAAAAGTGGAATGTAATGTACTTGCATTTAGAAGCACGTGCTGATAACTTGAAATGTGGTGGGAAAATAGATGGTTGGATGGCTTCAAATGATTACAAGAAAACAAATAAACAATAGAAAATGAAATGGAATTGAAATATTTTTAAAATGAAAACAACAAATAACACATTGTGTGTTATCAAGACTTAGTAGCACCTTATATCTGCCATAATTATTAGCCTATGACATGACTACTATTTGTTGCATATAAATAGGTCAAAGATAAGCACTACCTAACCACTAGATAAGTATGCAAGCTGTATTATATTATATAGGTGATAAAACAAACTGAACCACACGACACGGGATTCATCCTAGTGCGAGCGGGGCTCTTCCACTCAATTTACATCATAAATTATAACTGACGAGCTGCTCCCCGCGGTTTCACCAGCGGATAAAAAGTAGCCTATGTGTTAATCCAGTACATAAGCTATCTATATTCCAAGTTTCATCCAAATCCGTCCAGCCTAGCCTTTTACTAGGTGGTAGGACTTTTCTGCAAAGTTCGTCTAGGTAGGTACCACCGCTTTGCCAGTTATTCTGCCGCCAAGCAGTAGTGTGCAAGCACTACTGTGTTCCGGTTTGAAGGGCATTGTAGCTAGTGACATTACTGGGCAAATGAGACTTTATGATCTGATCACTCAGTCTAGTAATCTGATTATTAGACTGGGTGATGTCTCAGGATGACGTGCGCAGTGCAGTGTCGCGCGAAACTATTGTTTTAAAGTTCCGGGTGACACTGCAACTGTTATGGGCGGCCGTGTCACTTAACATCAGGTGAACGACTAGCTCGTCACGTCATTCAATCACATAAAAAAAAAAAAAAAAAAAAAAAAAGCCGTTTGAGCGTGAAGGAGTAACAAACATACACACAAACACACATACAAACTTTCAGCTTTATAATATTATTAGTGTGATGTGATTCAAATAAAACCATTCTCACAGTGACATCTGCAACAGTAGTTCGACGTACATAAATCGAAAGGCACTGACGATGCGTTGCACTACCCAACACTCGAATAAAGCCATCCTCAATAGTTTCCCACTGACTTCTACAGCAGTAGTTTGACGAACTTGACCAAAAGGCACTGCCGATGTGTTGCTCTAACGAACATTCGACTAAGCCTATCCTCAACAATAAGATACTCTACCTCTGCGACAGTAGTTAACGGACTTGATCAAAGACGCTGACTAAGCGTTGCCTCACCCAACACTTCAATAATTTGACATTGACACCTGCAGCAGTAGTTCCGACACGATTAGGCGGGTAAATACCACACAGACTCACTCAGCCCCACACCAAACCAGACAATTTTTAAGGATCGTCATTAGACACTGACTTCTGCAGCAGTAGTTCGACGAACTTTATTAAAAGGCACTGACGTCTGGGACAGTAGTATAACTTACATAACACAGAATCACACCACACCACACATGTTTTTTGGGATGCTCAATCTCAAATTTCATAGCTAGTTATAAAACATGGTTATGTAAATGGACCAAAGGCATTAGACAGTAGACACTGACCTCTGCAGCAGTAGCTCGACGAACTTGGTATGTCCTTTATCCGCAGCGATGGTGAGCGCGGTGTCCCGCGAGGAAGGAACAGGCGGAGCGTTAACGTCGGCACCCTTGTCCAACAACACGCGGCCGACCTCCACGTAGCCGCCGCTGGCCGCCTCCATGAGCGGAGTGAGGCCGGTCTTCGCTCGGTGCTCCACGTTCGCTTTGCGATCCAGGAGTAAGCTTACTACTTCGTGACGACCTAAGGAGAGGGGTGAGAATGTTTAAGAAAACTGACATCTATTGAAATTGAGTTTTTTTAAATCCATCCATCTGGTGTATTTCTTATTGTCCCTACAAAATTCTAGATCAGTGGAGACGATGGGAATTAGCTTGGTCATGCTTTAACACGTGGTGGCGTGCAGGCAATAATAATTGTACACAATGGATAGAGATAGCGTTAGATTATCAATTCATTCATAATTTTCTTGTAATTATATCAATCAGAAAATTTATATTTACTTTTTCTCCTTAGAAGAAGACAAGCAGAGAGGGATATGAGTAAGAGAAAACAGGAGAGCAGCGAGAAGAGGATAGAAGGAGTTATGAGGGGAAAAAGTAGAGGAAAGAAAGAAAAGAAAATATAGAAAATAAGAGAAGAGAAAAAGAAAAGGAAAGAGGAGAGATAAAATAGTAGAAAAGCTGAGGGTGAAAGATAAACAAAAGAGAACGAGAGAAGTAGAAGCCACCATGAGACCGTGACCGTACCTTGGAAGCAGGCGAGCGTGAGCGCGGTGTTGCGGTTGGTCTCGATCTGCGCGTTGATGTCGGAGCCGCAGTCCAGCAGCAGCCGCACCGCCGCCGTGTGACCGTTCATGGCCGCCAGCATCAGCGGAGAGATGCCCAGCTTCGACCCCGTGCGGGAGTTGATCTCCGCCTGGAAATACGTGTCGTATGACTATTGTTATAGGGTTCAATTCATACATTGAGCGTTGGCGTTTTCAACTTTCTGTGATAATCACATATTGAGAGTAGTTAGTGTCTAGCGGCGAAGCGTGCGACTTTCACACCGAGAAAGCCCATGTCCCAGCAGTGGAAACGTATTGGGCTAGTGACGATTATCAGATATTAGCAGAGCTATAAATGTGTTTTTTTTTTTTATATAACACGGACTGACAAACAAGCTGACGGCCCGCCTGATGGTAAGCAGTTACCGTCGCCTATAGACACCTGCAACACCAGGGGCGCTGCCGATGCGTTGCCTACCTTTTAAGACTCTGTTTACCCGACGTTTGAAGTGCCCCATGTTGTAGCTCAACGGAAACACCTCAGAGGGTAGCTCATTCCACATCTTGCAAGTATGTGGCAAAAATGATCTCGTGAAACGGACTGTGCGAGACTTCCATGGGTCCCGAGGTGTGGATGAGCTTTTTGACGGTGACGAGCTGTGCGGTTATAAAACCGCGATGCTGGGATTAGGTTGAACAGCTCTTCAGAGCATTCCCCATTGAAGATTTTGTAGAACACACAGAGGGAACCGATGTCTCGGCGTAAACTCGTTATTTTTTTAAAGTACTTCAATGTCACTTCTATAACGTTGAAAGGTTTATTTCTCCTGGTTCCGCATACATAAAAGATCGACTAAACTTCAAAACCCGTCGGTAGAAATTAATAAGCTAAGTCTGACCAACACTTTTCTATAACACGCGCCTTTAGAGAAGCTATTCTGACTAAAGCTATAAAATATTCTTTTCCCACATTTACCGCTATGCCGAATGTGTAGTTGGAGTGAAACGACAATAGAAATGTCTGCTCTTATAGAGCGTTTTCTTTATGAGAAGTCTTATAAAATGAAACCACAACTACACTATAAACGTTTCAGACCTAAAACTTATCACCAGAATAAGATTTAACTGCCAATAACACCATGGTATCACCTCTGCCATAATATTACCTGATGCGTGAGCAGCAATCGGATGATGTTGACGTATCCGCCGGAAGCCGCGAGCGATAAGGGAGTGTAGTCGGAAACGTTTCGATGCTCCTTGTTGGCGCCGCGGGAAAGGATTAGTTCTACCACCTCGTATCGTCCACCGCTGCATGCCAGCGATAGTGGTGTGTCCTGCCAATACATGTTAGGATGGTTATTTATTTTTTTATTTAATACTACCTGACCCGCCCTGGCTTCGCACAAGTCAATTAGTTTTACGCTATTACCCTGGTCATAAGAAGGAAGCGAGGGGGGAAAAGATAGTGGAAAGGATGAATGGATATATCATCATCACCATCAACAGCCTGAATACGTCCACTGCTGAACACAGGCCTCCCCCATAGAGCACCACTTTGAGCAGCTGCTCACCTCCTGCATCCATCGGCTCCCCGCGGTTTTCACCAGATCATCGGTACACCTAGTGGGGGGCCGGCCTACGCTGTGTCTTCCGGTTCTGGTCGCCACTCGAGAACCTTTCTTTCCCATCGGTTGTCAGTTCTACGAGCGATGTGGCCTGCCCATTGCCATTTCAACTTGCTAATTGTAAAAGCTATATCGGTCACTTTAGTTCTCTTGCGGATCTATTCAATGACTCTTTCTAAATTACTATAAACTGAAAGAGGAGTCTTGGTGATAGGATAGTTAGTGGTTTTGATTTGGCAGGACTAAAATTTGGTAGATGTGATAAAGTTGCAGAGTAATTTACCACTACACAACTCGAAAGCTATTAAACCACTCATCTATTTCAACTCATCCATTCAAGATCCCATATCCTATCCTACCCTATAGATCTTGGAAACCTCTTGGGAATAATAATCAACTACATAATCCTTGCAGTAACAAATAAAATCTTACAAAAAATACAGCTACAGAACACTGTTAAAAATACATACCTTGGTACGCTCAGACTGCGCCTCAATATCCGCCCCATGGTTGAGAAGGATTTCCACAATCTTCTCGTGTCCAGCGGTGGCGGCTAGGATGAGCGGAGTGAAGCCCTTCTTGTCCCGATGCTCGATGTCGGCGCCCCGGGAGAGGAGCAGCTCGACCAGTTCCTCGTGTCCACCGGCGCAGGCGAGCGTTAAGGCTGTGTCGTGGTTGGAATCAGTCTCGCCGTCTACGTCCATGGCGGAGTATGCCGCCGGAGCCGCAGCGGCCGCCCCGCCCGCCTCGCCGCCCGCCCTCCGCGCGGTGAGTCGCGTCTGCGCTCGCAACTGTCGCACCAACCACGCTCTTATTGCTATGTGATAGAGTTTAATATCGCATGCTATGGTTTTCAAACGATACTGAATTAGTTTGAGACGTAGGTTTTTTGATGGAGAGGTTAGTGTTTGCTTTTTTATAAGGCGGGATTTCATCACATTAGTGAGTGACCATTTTGACCATTGTACAGTTTAGTGCACATGTTTCTATGATCTTGAGATAACATATGCTGGTGAAATGTTATGATGTTTAAATACAGTCACATAAGGCAGCTAGATCGCAGCCGCAACTAAATTCTATCAATAAATATAACATATCGGAAGATTTCATACCACTAGGGATCTAGCTGCCTAAAAACACTAACATTCATACATATCGATCAAATTAAAATATATATTGAGACATCACAAAAATTAGTCAATAATATAGTGGAATTTACTATTGTCAAAAAACCAAATAGATATTCACAAAGAAAGACCTTTAGAATATGTAAAGTAGTAATTTGAATAAGATTCCAAATTGCACATCCAATAGCATGTAGTTACATTAGTTAGATTTATTCTGAAAAGATCCAAGCCACGCTTTCAGTTGCCTTTTACTCTAATGTGAATATCCATTCTCAAAACATGCTGTTATTAATACTGGCCACAAACGAAAACAGAATCTCTCTAAATTAATTGCGCTTTATATACGAACTATAAACTGCTGCAATTGCCACTATCACTAGAGTAAGACACGTCTTTGATTAAATAACGGCAGCAAACGACATACAATAACAATAATACTGTTGTCACAGGTACAACTGCAGCAAAGAATTGCTCATGTATAAGCAGCATAAGGCTCGATTCAAGCTGAGATTGCAGAGCAGTGGACTCTTTTACGATAAAATGTACAATAAAAGTCAGCCAAGCCGCCAGTAGTTGCTTGAAATGCCAAGGTGTAGAAAAGGAATAGTTATTTTGTTTTCTCTCTCTCTTTCTCTCTCAATTAATTTTTCGAATAGGCAAATAACAAGAAGATAAAACAAGTGAAAACACTGAGTAGATATTCCTTTTTTATACAGTGTCAGCACGAGGTTAGGATGTTTAATAAAGTCTAAAACACCACAGTGTGAAACAAGTGAAAACGCTGAATAGCTATCCTAGTCTTATGTTAAGTGTTAGCACAAAATTAGGACGTTTATCAACGTCTAAAACACCATAGTGTATAACAAGTTAAAATACTTTGTAGCTATTTTACTCTTATTCTACTTTTAGCATGAGATTAAGCCGTTTAAGTGTGTAGATAAAGTGTAAAACACCTTGACATGCAACAGTGTAAAACAAGTAAAA
This sequence comes from Ennomos quercinarius, assembly GCA_910589525.2. Lineage (NCBI taxonomy): Eukaryota > Metazoa > Arthropoda > Insecta > Lepidoptera > Geometridae > Ennomos > Ennomos quercinarius. The sequence goes on from OU342496.1 coordinate 3,473,765, forward strand.
ACACTAAGTAGCTATTTTACTCTTATGGAGCGTTAGCACAAGAGTAAGTCGTAATAGTATGGAGACAAAGTCTAAAACACCTTGACATGCAAGTGTAAAACAAATAAATACACAGAGTAGGTAATACTCTTATGCAATGTTAGCACGAGAGCTCTTTTACATATGGTATAAAGTCTAAAGCGCCTTGACCGCCACTGAATCTCAGCGTGAATCGAGACCAAAACCAACAGAGTGTTACCACACAAGACGACACATTACCTCTTTCTTACTAACCTTCTTCTTGACCGCGGCGTTGGTGAGGTGGTGCTGGTCGCGCTTGGCGGGGGGGTGCGCGGGGGGCGGGGCCGCCGCCGGCGTCGGCGCCGGGGGCGTGTACGACGACGATCTGAAGGGAACAGTTTGTGGTCAAAACCATAGAAGGAACATCGTTGCTCGCAATTTGTACATGGGACCCTTTCAGTCTATGTGGCCAAGTTTTGTGCAACTGTACCATGTTTAATGGCATCGACACACTATCTATAAGTTTGGTTCCACGAGGTTCACGTGTTACCTGTAGTCGTCGTAGGGCACGGTGGGCGGCGGCAGCGCGAAGTGCGGCTCGGGCTCGTCCGGCCGCAGCGCGGGGGACGCGGCCCGCGCCGGGGCCTGGCAGCTGCTGCTTCCACCGCAACCCTGCGCACGGGAATCTCACTTGATTCACTTTCTAACTAATGTGTCAAGTAACTAATGTGGTTGTAAAACCGATAGTATGTGTGAGAACGAGACGCATTTGCTCTAAATGTACCATGAAAGAGTTCACGTTGCTTATACGATGTCTACTGCTGCCCCAGTTAAATTTGCGTATTGCAACTAGGGCAAACCATTTTCTGGTTATATTTTTCCTAACTATACTTAGGTGTTTACAAAGGGTTATGATATTGACACATGATTATTGTATTTTGGTCTGTCGAAGCCGAAGGCAGCGAATGACTATGTGTGTACTCAATTTTCCCCTCGCTTATGTATACGCGCAATGCCTATGTTTTACCGTAAAGGCCAACATCCGCGGTGGTTGTTCAGTGTGAGCAGTTACCTGGTGGTCCGGATGGTGGTGGTGGAGCTCCTGCCTGGCGGCCCAGTCCGCGCTCAGTTCCTCGGCGGCGGCGAGCAGGCGGCGCGCCTGGCGCTCGTCGCCGCCTTCCCCGGACACTTCCGCGGTACCCTCGCTGCACTTGCCGCTAAGGATCTCGTGGGATTTCTGCTGCATCACCTGTTAAATGAATACAAGTGTTTTTAATCACTCGCCTTCGATAATCGCGGTGAGGAGATGGATCGATGTCGATGGAAGAAAACAGTCGAGTCGCTGAGCAGAAATATGAATGTCGATAATGACACCCTTTCGTAGTGCACTCCAAGCACGGGTGGTATGGAAAATTTTATTTCTCCTGTAGTAAATCCACTTGTAGGTAAACAAGTAAAACAGGATGAAACGCCAATTTGCCTACCACTCGTGCAAAGGGAGCTGACATCTAAAATAAACAACATTGAAATTGAAATACAACATGTGCAAAGCCATTCATTCACATCAACATCAGCCTATCACCACTCCTGCGCAGCAGTAGACGTTCTATCAGAGCAAGAGGCATTACTGTCAGTTGATCTTTACATTTCCTACTAGTAAAAACACAGGGAGGAAACCGGCGTGTTCGAAAATTAGACGCATGTGTCATCCCTCAAATCGTATTTGGGCAGCAGCAGCGTGGTGTACTACGATTTACAGATTACGCCCTACACTATCTCCCTGTTAATCGTGCCAGCGGGAACGACACAGGCACAGTCGCGGTGAGCGTTGATCGGTCAGCTGGCTCACAGGTACAGTCGCGGCGAGCGGTGATTGGTCCAGCAGTTCCCCGGTTCAGTTGGCGAGCTGCGATAGGTTACCTGCAGCACGAGCGAGCGCAGTTCGTTGGGCGGCAGCGCGACGAGCGAGGGCACCTCCCGCTGCAGGTAGGAGAGCACGGCGCCCAGCTCGCGCGCCTCCACCGCGCCGCCGCACGCGCCCGCCTCCGCGCCCAGGCACTGCGCCCGCAACAACACGATACTACTCACGGTGCCACAGCGCGGGTAGCGTGTGCTGCAGCTATCGACATATCTCCTATCTCGAGAAAGCGTTTAACCAAAAATTCATTAGTCAAACGCTTTCTCGAAAGAGATATTACATCGATTTCTACAGCTCATGCTGCCCATGCTGGACCCGTCAATAACTTGGCATTTGTACTGACAACCAAATAATAGTACTGATAGCACATATAAAAAAAAAATAATTAGCAGCACCATGGGCAAGCTTCCGTTAAATATGGTCTACGTTATCATTAAGACCTTGTATAAAGGCAAAAGGTGTTGGTTAACTAAGAACAAAACGTTTTTTTGCCATACATCTCTCTACTAAGAAAGTTGCCTAAAAAGAGGAAAGAAAACACCCTAAAAATTACTATGGAGTCATAGTAAGAATTAGTGGAATAAATAAAGACGAGTGTCTTTATTTATTCCACTAATGAGCAAAAGCTCAACTGCCTTTTCATTTTTCGTAACTTACTGATTTCACTATCAGACTTTTCAATGCGTTTCCAGCTAACCTCAACATTTTCAGGGTTTTGACTACACAACACCCTCTCAACAATTTAATTTACAGTTTGTCCTAAAAATTACCGAGGAGCTAACAGCTCGAAATACCCATGATATTTTTTTTTTTATTGTTGCACCATACCTGTTGCAGCTCGACCCCGCTCGTATACTGCTGCTGCAACTGTTGCGGCGTCGTCGGCTTGTTCTTCGGCTGGTGTCGAGAAATTACGAAAACGATCAGAAATACACACATTAAAACACCATCTTAACAGTGGAACAACTAAAGTACGACCAAAAGAGAAGGTCACACATCACATCATCAGCCGGAAGACGTCCACTGCTGAACATTGGCCTCCCCATAAAACGCCACTATGGACGGTTACCATACGGGGGAGTTTGCCATAATCACCACGCTTGGCAGGCGGCTTGCTGATCGCAGAAGATTTTAATGTACCTAGGTGAATGTTACTGCCTATTCCCTGGATACTCCCTTAGCCGGCTCTTACGGCAATTACGGAGATGGGATCCTATTCTCACACCGCGCCAGGACCACCCGGCCAGCAGCTAAGTTAAGGTCAAAAGCTAAAATGACTAGACAGATTTTGTCATTGTTGCACTATACCTGTTGCAACTCCACCCCGCTCGCATACTGCTGCGGCACCTGCTGCGGCGCCGGCTTATTCTTCTGCTGGTGTTGCTGCTGCGCCGCTAGCTGCGCCAACTGTTGTTGCTGAAGCTCTTGCAGTTGGTGCTGTTGGGTGGAGAATTGGCTAATTAGCAGCTTCGGATATAAAAGACGCCGATTCTCGCCATTTGACTTTTCTGAAGTCCTTATCGTTCAAATTATGGATTATGCACGAACAGGATGGAAGATAAGTCAAATGGAAAAGAATATACCTTCTGATTTTCGGACGTCAAGTGAATACAGTATATGATAAGGGGCGAATAAGTTAACCCTGGCGAGACCTGTATAGTTTACGATTGATATGTTTTATGCTTCTGCGCAAAACGCATGGCGCCCGCCAGGGCTCAACATGTTTGGCCCGTGCTATACATGTTTTGAAAATAAAGCCAAATGAACTACATAATATGTCCTTTGAATACTGTTAACTTCCTACAAACAAGTGAGCTATTACACTATTTTTAATATTTACATTATTTTTAACATGGTTTCTTGATATAATCGCACCTATATGATTTTGGTCATACAATGAAGATTGAACCTAAAAACTTAGCTACGTAAATACTGCAAAACATGAGCAACAAAACAATGGCGGCTAAACGAGAAAGATGATTTAATCTGCTAATATTTTCAATAAAACTTAAACATATCAACAAAATATTGCAAACCCCTGCCGAATACAATAAAATACGCGTTACTAACATAAATTATGACGTGAACAACAAATCTAAAATGGAAAACAATTTAATATTCTCAGAATGTTGATGTGAATGCGTTAAAATCAACAATCGAATCAATCAATATACGTAATACATGAAAACCAATCTATATTTCACATACGTCACAATAAAAGGCCGGGTTTCCCCCTGCAAGAAAACTTTTGCAAGAAGTGTCCGACCATCCTGACTGGTAGCTTGAAAGTGTAAAATATTGTTGTTTACACTAGTTGATATACTTGGGAGCTTAAGTCTTACACGGTTGGACACTTCTTGCAGGTGGCAATCCAGCCTGAAAACCAATCTATTATCTCAGGAGTTAGTAATATGACGTAATGCAGAGCGACTTGCGTTTACCACGACAACGGCCTCGACTTCGTCGAGTTGGTGATCTAACCGCTGCAGTGCGTCCAGTAAGAGGAACTTGCAATTGAATTTGCCACACTTACGAGCCGCCTTGGCTCGCGGACGCTCTTCAATGTGAACGCTCTAGGTTTAGAAAGGAATATTTTGAAAGTATAATCGCGAGATCGAGGCTAAGTCGTGGTGTTTTTAGATATGTTGAGGGCAGCCAGTGGCCACTTATTGAAGGATGTGCGCGTATTCGATCTACCACATCAGATTTGGGAGGTGATGATTGCACATACGACTTCCTTTTAATCTGTCTGCCGTGTACGTTGATATTAAAATGAAAACAAAAACACATTCAATGTACATTGTACAGTTAACAAAGACAACTAGTAAACGGGTAGCACTCACGAGATTCAGTCGAATAACTCGACCGGACTACTCAAGTTTGTTTCAATAACATTTTAGTTAATAACAACCCTGGCAAACCGTGTTGCCAATGTCCTCCCGGATCCCCGAGGGATGGTGGCCCATATTCTACCACCTAGCAAACTTATTTTCGTTCTTTAATGAAAAATACGTAATATATAAGAAGCGATAACTGGCAGTGCCAATAGAAGTTACCTGGGTAAGGTTGGCTGCTAGCTGCTGCACTGGGAATAGTTGCTGGGGCGGTGGGTACGGTGGCGTGGTCGGGGTATGGACCGTCGTTACACCTGCACATTTCAAATCAAATCAAACATTTATTTGCTACACCCACACACATTTATACACTTCAATCTGTTATAGAAGCTCGTGGTTGTTACGGTTACCTCAATTATAGTCGAAGAATTAGTCAGAACCGTTGATTGATCTAATATGCCTTTTATTTGAACCCAGGTTAACAAACAAAATTAGAACAGGTGGATGTGTTAGAATAGCCAAATCCCTACTAGAATCGTTACTAATTTTAACCGACCAATGGAACTTCGGATGAAAATCAGCTATTCAGTTGTCTTTTCTTCATTCCTGAAGTTAGCAATCAGATACCACCGTGATAAGTATTGCGTTTACAGAGGAACTTTCTTTGCTAGATATTTTAGTAACATTCGGAAGATAGTACTGTGTATCGGAAGGATTAATTTTATAGGAGTTTGTTAAGTTTATTGATTAATGTCCGTTAAAACAAAGCAGTTGTCATGAAATATTCAATACTGGCCTCAAATCAAATGAGACACGTAAATTGAAGCACCTAATGCTATTGATATAATGAAAACATTATTCACTTTAGTGCAGTCGCTATAATTAATACTATTAATGTGGTTATATGGTTACATAAATGCGGATGCAATACAAAACGAAAGGCGAATCATGTACAATACACTAGAACAGCCTATTTAGTCAGTTAAGCCGAGCTGGCTTTTAGGTAAATCGGTGCCAAGTAGAGAGGGATGCAGTTATATATGCTAATAACAATGTATAACTGCTTCCTTGTCTAACTTGCACGGGTATAAACCCGCCGGCGTGAGGTGGTTATGTGAAGGCGCAAACAAAACAAATAGGCGGTGATGACGTCACATGGTGGCTTGCACAACTTGCCTTGAGCGCAGAACTGAAGGTCCAGGGCGTGGAGCGCCGACGTAGCGAGCGTCGGCGGACCTTCACATAATAATACAATGTTTACGCCAGCTTCAATAGATAGACAGTCGGGAATTAGACTAGCCACGGATAGACAGCATTTGCAATTCAGCGCTTTCTAGCTTCTAAATTGCTGTACTCATAAACGAACAATAGTCCCAGACTAAAGAAAATCTTCAGATAAAGATCTGTCACCAAGTACAGCCCGTTTCATCTAGAGTCATTAATAGAAATGTGGTTCCTTATTAACTGCTTGCATGCACTGTTTATTATATTTGTGTAAAGCACTGTAGAGCTCATTCATCTATGGTGTTTCCACAAAATTGCGATATCAACTAGTAATGACATTTAGTTTCAAATCTAAGACATCTTTTGATACAATAAGCAAGACTTAGAATCTAATTTTCTAGTAGTGCAGCAACATACACGTTGTAGAAGTACAGTAAAACAGATAGTTAAGTTTTGACAGTGAGTTACCAATCTATTTTCAAATCGACTCTTTACTGTGAAATAGTTTCTATAGTGCATTGCATAGTTCATAAAAGTAATACGTAAAACCATATAGTAAAGTGTACATACCAGACTGGTCGGCCAGGTCGATTAGACTTCTTTCAGTCTCGCTGAGTGCGTCGGTACGCGGTTGGTTGACAAGCACCTCTCCTCTCTGCAACCATTACATCAAGTCAGGCAAATGTTAGTCTACACATAGATAAAGACTTCGATAAAGCGTTAAAAGCTTAGTCAGTTGGTAATCTAATGATATGAATTCGAAAGTATTTTATATATGCTTGTAATTGCTTCACGATTAGAGATGAACTAATGCTAAAGGACAGGTATACAAAGAATAAGGATAGGTTTTGGTCAAGTATTTTCCTCGTTCTTGTAGAAAAATGTAGACCGCCAAACCTACAGATTTTAAAATTGCATGAGCAACAATTAATGAGTTGGAGTAGATTGCAGTCAACATGCCGAATGTACGAACATATTAGTACTATGTTCTGGTGCCAGAGTTATTTTGATGAATTGATGGAGTACTATAAAAAGGTACTGATATACTACTTCGATAGTCAATGCCGTGCGGGAAGGCAGCAAAAGAAATAAAGACATGCAGTCACTATATAGTACTTTCTATCCCACTTTGCTAACAAAAGCGAGAAAGACGACGTTTAGCCTGTATCTCATTTAACCTTTGGGAAAACGTTAACGAGAAGACTTGTACGGTGTAAAACGGTATGGTATGGTGTAGAGGATCACTAGCGTAAAATCGAAAAAAGGTTATTAAAAAAAAATAAAAAATTGATTAATTAATATTCTAGTGAAATGAGTTTATTTTAAGTATCTTCTCGCCTCTGTTTGCATTTTAAATCTACACAAGCATCAAAGAGAATATAACCGCTTACGCTGAACAAGCAAATGCGTACTCTATCTACCAGAAAAACAAAAGACATAAAACAGAAACGAATTTAGCCAGTGGCGGCCAATACAATACGATCTAAGACAACAGAACAACAAGTAAACGGCGATAGAAGGACTCACGTTGCTTATATTATTAGTGTGGTCTTTATTTTTATTCTTGTTAATGTCCTTCCATGTAAAGCCCGGCGGTAGGGATGCCTTAGCCGTGGCGTGCTGGCATATCTACGCCGTGGAAGCAAGCACAAACAAATGAAATATGATAGTATATTTGAAAGCCAAAAAATTCGGGTTTATATTTGGGTTAATAGCTAAAACAAATTACGCGGGAAGCTGTTACCATCAAAGAGTGGAATTAATGATAAAGATATAATTAAAAATCATATAAAATCTATCTTCGCGATTTACATTAGCTGCTTCAAAAAACTTCTACCCTTGATAGTAAATAAGCCTTTTAAAATTGAAGGCAGGCTACAAAACAGGCAGGGTATAAAACTTAGAGATCACCTGCATTCAATTTAGATTATATTTGGGAATTACTACACAATTTAATAGCACGGATAATATTATTAAGTAATGTAATTCTTTGTTGAGCACCATTTAAAAAGACAGACAGTTCTCGTATTATTAGTCTCACTACGGTAAGTTCTCATATTACAAGTTCCTTGAATAAACAGAATAAAAACAATCATCAGGTTAATGTTGCAGTGGTGTAAATAACTGACAGAATTTTGTTTTTTTTTTCCACTTCTCCCTATGCTTTTAGTTATTGTTTAATTGTTTATGACATTATCTGCTCTTCACTTTTTGCATCTCTGCTTAGGTAAATATTGCCCGTAAAACATGGGCGTAGTCAGTAGATGTCTAGGTTACCAGTCTATTGATATCTTTTTTATATCAGACAACAGCATAGCGCTTGACCACGGTTCAGTTATGTTAAATGACAATATGGACGAAGGCAACGCTACGCATTGATTGGGAACCAAGACCAGAGAAAGCCCATGCCTATAGTAATGCAAGCGACAAGCATGACGTGAGATTAACATTAATGGATTAATTATCTCCAGCGAAACAGTGAATAATGTATTGATGTGCTTCAAACTCGATCCTCTGACGATGTATGAAAATTTATATAAATAAGGTCGAATTTCCATGGTTTAACTCACAGAGCAGGAAAACAATTTACGCTCACGCCCTGATTAGGCGAAAGTAATAACAACGTTCATGCCGAGCAATAGGCGCCAAGCGCAAACACCAGTGACAAGACTGGGTACATTCTATGTCATCTGCGCAAGTAAAACCTTAAGGTTTTTGTCTAAAACTTGACGCGCTTGTGTGTTTTTTTCTTCTCTGTAGTTTAACTTAATGATTAGCTGTTTCGTTGTTTTATTAATTACTTTCATTTCCAAGGATTCTATTATGTTGTAACCCAATAGGTTCGCGTGCGACCGCAACGGTTAACGAATATGCAATGAAGCAAGCTCTACAAAAGCTGTGTCTCTCAGCGAATTCGCACGATCTTTCGATAGAATAATCGTTGATAGATTTAGAGTCTAGGTGTGTTAATCTAAGCAAATCACAGAACTGGATTATACTCTATTAAGTTTCTATCCAAAGATAGTATATAGAATCCGACCATTACTAAAGCCCCGAGCGTTGTCACATCAGACAATACAGTAGGTAGATGAACCTGCAGGGCTAGCATGAGCTATAAAAATCAACATACCTCTTCAGCGTTTAATCAATGAATGATCACGTTATAAACCTTGCGTTCTCATTGGTCAAACGCTTTCTCGAGGGAAGAGATAATGTTAACAATAGGCTAGCTGCCTGCTATTAAAAATTAACAAGTAAATATTATTTTCATAAATTAAGTTAAAACTGAATGCAATAATTGAAAAAATAAGTAAAATCGGTAAACCAATCGAGGAGTAATAAGCTTTTCAAGTTTCTGGAGGAGGCAACGCCTGTCCCTTTCTCGCAAAACAGGAGATTCCTAACAGTTACTATGAAAACGCACACTGTGAAGTCACATGCCAAAGATACTGTATGTAAAGCTAGCATAGCTTAGTAATGGGGTACTATGAAGGAGCAATAGTGACGACACTGCATGTTTGAGCTGTCTCTTTCTATTCCTGTATTTTAAAATGCTTGTAACTTTATCATTTTTCGAGATATTTAATTTTTGTTTTCCCGACTGTTTATTTTTTGAGAAATATTATTAGTTTATGCAATAAAACATAGCAGGACACTAGCCTATTATTTATTTCAGGCAACAAGCTTATAAAATAAACAAAGGCCGATATTAGTTGTTTTTCTGGTTTATAGTATCCAACCGTTAGTAAAGCCCCAAGCGTTATCACATCTCACAATGGGGTAGATGAGCGTATTACGTAAGTGCGTGCATACTCACATGTTCGTCCAGTATGTCCGGCGGCGGCGGCAGGTGGTGGTCGGAGTGCGGCGGCGCGGTGCGTTGTTTCCGCGCGCACTTGTGCTTGGGGGGCGCGGGGGCCGGCGGGGCGCCCCCGGCCGCCGCCCCCGCGCCCCCGGCCGGACCCGGCGCCCCCGCTGCCGCCCCCGCACCCGCCTTCTTGCGACCTGTCACCACATCACGCTCTGTGTTATTCGTGATTGTTTTTGGTTGGATTGATGACGGTAGATTGGAACTTAACACTACATTACACGGAGTAACATTTAACTATGTATTTTATTCATTAAAATTATTCTGTTAGCTAACTAACAGACATTTCTGTCATTAATGTTACATTATAAAAAAATGTTTCAGTGTAAAGAACAAAGGTTATTCGAACAACAACAAGCTTTCTTAATAAATACTATGAGAACAGGATACTAAACACTCCTAATTATGGACAATATAAACAGAACTCAGATGTTGCACAAGTCTTTTCTAACTTTTTCTGTATAATATATGTCATGATTGGCTCTTGCAATCACTCACTTCATATTGATGTTTAGGTAGTCCTACTGCATTACATACTCAAACTGCATGGTGCACGATACAATAATCATTATCATAATCAGTCCGTATTAGTCCTCTTCTGGACTGTCCTCTCCTAATGCACGCCACTGATTCCAATCTACGACTAATAAAAGCATCTGATGCCTTAAATCGTAGCTCCCCTAATAAAGCAATAAAACAACATACGACACTAACCGTCGAGGTAGACCTTGGCGAAGCTGGCGGGTAGGTCTTGAGCCGCAGGCGCAGGGTGAGGTGCGGGGTGGGGTGCCGGCTGGGGTGCCGGGTGGGGCGCCACGTGGGGTGTCGCGTGGGGCACCACGTGGGGCGTCGCATGGGGCGTCACGTGGGGTGCCGGGTGCGGTGCGGGGAGGGGAGCCGCGTGGGGCGCAGCGAGGGGTGTGGGGTGCGGGTGGTGGGGTATCAGGGCGCGACCGGCGGGGGCGGTGGGCGCGGGCGCGTGTGCCAGCCCTAGCGCCGCCGCCTGCGCCGCGCTCAGACCGCCCGCGTTAGGGGTCTCAGGGGCAGCCTCGGCGCAACCGTTGTTACCTGTGGAACAATAGTATGAACGTGTTATCACATTTTTAAAAGCACTTACTGGTTCTTTACCGTGATTGGAATCATTCGAGTTCCCAATATAAAAAAAAGGTGGAAAGGTGTTATTTGGTTCCTGTTGGCATGTACATCATGTAGTTTGCAGTTGGCCATTTGCAACAGACAGCACGCCACAAATTTGGTTTTGGAGAGACTCTTGCTGTTCATTCAGCGTCATTGGGCAAGGTTACCCAGAGGGTCTAAATCGAAGAGACATGCTTAACCTAATCCAGTTGTTGTTCCGGATCCCCCGTAATGGATGTCCAATGTCCATTACGTTTAGTCCACTATCACCATGGCTTATTTGCAGTGAGTATTGAGTTCTCATACTCGATGGAATTAAAGCTAAAAGTCTCAAACTTCTTAAAATCAAGATTCCACAAAGACTAACATATTAAAATACCAGTATGATGGTCTGACAGCATAAAGGAGGCAACAGGAGGAACTCTGCAAAGAATGACTACTCTGGCACAAGACCGCGCAATATTGAGAGCCTTTACAGTTACGGTCCTCATCAGTGAGAGATCAACAAGAAAGAAGATTGAATAAATATGTGTCCACTGTATAGACTAACCTCTAGGCAACATGACGGAGTGAGGGTAGTCGAGCAGAAGCTGCACGACCGCCGTATGTCCTCCCTTGGCGGCCTCTATGAGCGTGGTGGAGTTGTCCCGCAGCTTGCGCAGTGGATCCGCGTCGCACGCCAGCAGGAACTTGACCACGTCCACGTGGCCACCCGCGCACGCCAGCGACAGCGGCGTGTGGTCACCGTTCGCAGTCATACGGTTCACGTCCGCACCCTGGGGAATGGTTACCGTGCTGTCAGAACTACTCCATACGATTTAGACGGTAAACACGTGTTATTTTTTGTAAAGTTTAATTGTTTTGTGATAAAACTCGGAAGCAGATTAGCTTATTACCAGAGTACTGCCTTATTATCCACAGACCAGGAAAACAAATTACGCTCGAGGCTCGATAGACTCCACTTGGGACCACTTTTCATAGTATCCAAGCATGTCACGTTTTACAATAATTAAAGCTTATGGTTTACCTGCGCAGATGGAATAAAATAAAAGTATCCAGTTTTGACATTTGTTTGCGCTCGGCGCCTAATGCTCGATACGTATCGGGGGCGCTAATTTGTTTTCCTACTCTGTGTTGTGACCGAAAGGAAAGAGATGTGTTGCTACTTTGAAATTAATTATTCATGTCTAAGTGTAATATCGAACAGAAAGATGTCGAAACCTCAAATGCACTTCCTTCACCACATCCATCCGTGGATCTCACGGGTTCAATCATACTTTGATAGTGCTGAAGTAGGCACGACGGCAGGGCACCTTACATAGTAAACACAACAGTATGACGTCACTCGCACCCAAACGTCCCCCTCCCTCCCACGTGAAGTAACGCAGCAGCTACATCTAGCGTGTTACCTTGCCCACGAGGAACTGCACGGTGCAGACGTGGCCCGCCCGACACGCCTTCATGAGCGGCGTCCGCCCGCCCTCGGACTCGTGCTCGAGCGCGGCGTGCGCCCGCAGCAGCAGGTCCGCGACGTCCGTGTGACCGTTCTCGCACGCGTACGTCAGCGCCGTGTCGCCCGTCTGCGTCTGCGCGTGCGCATCCGCTCCGGCCGATAGCAGGTACCTAGGGAGGCACAAAGGTATATAACGCGGCACGAAAGCCGATCAGAACCAGCCGCAACAAGCTATAGTAAGAGCCATTTCCTCTTTCTACATTATGTATTCATTTTAAATGTATACATCTAGATCATGTCTAGATCGCTCTTAGGGATAAGGTCGCCCATTGTTCCCCACTTTTTGTAAATCGATGTATTCTTGATGTGTACAATAAAGAGTTTATCTATCTATCTATGTATTCACCGAACTAGCATCAAATAACCTGCGAGGTTTTAATCGGCATAGTTATCCTGTTGTTAGTAATAGTTAACAACTAGGATATTTCAATTTAATAAAACCGATATTATAGCTGCATTTGTAACCAAAGCTACGGTGAACCTTTCAAACATGACAAAAACCATCATGCAAATACCAGCTTCCAAATACATTTAATTTAATCATATACATATAGATAGACAGCCTTTTATAATATACATAAGCATTTTATAGTATATAGATTTTTAAGGCTAGAGTGAACCGGTATCTTCTAGGCAAGCATGCTCAATTGTCAACCATCAGTGGGAGGCTGGAACTACATTGCATCTAAGTTAACAATCTCCCATCTCAAGCCAGTACTTACCGGACCAGCTCCAGATGGCCTTCCTGCGAGGCTTCCATGAGCGGCGTGGAAGCCCCCAGTTCGGCATCAGCGCCGGCCTTGATGAGGAAGTCTGCCACTTCAAGGAAGCCGCCGCAGCAGGCGAGGGTCAGCGCGGTCTCTTGCGTCTCGTCTGTCTGCGCGTTGATCTGCGCACCTTGACCCAGGAGTAAGGCGACCATCTCCTCGTGACCTAAGGATTCACATATGGAAATTAGAAACAAAGACACAACACACTTTTGAGGATTATCTTTACGCAAAATATACTAAATGGGTACCATCAAAAGTATTTTCCATTTACTTCAATGTAAGTTTAGATTGAAATCCACTTTATATACCTTTCTCTTGTCCATTCAATAAGAATCTGAACAGTAGAAGCCAGCCGTCGCGACCAAGTGGCCGTAAACGCTGTAATACGCGGACGTACAATGAAGTCAACGAAACTTTGCCGCGCTGAAGTTAAGCGACAATTGTTGCAGTGTCGTTTTCAAACAACCGTAAAAAAATTCCACGGCTGTAAATGTGCGATTTATCGAACCGCCTTACTTCAAGTCGGAAAATTTTCATTGAAAACTATCTCTGTGCAGCATAAATAATTAGATAGGCTCAGCTAACAAGCGTTAGTTGAGGCACAGCCAGCACGTGTTAGACTTTAGCTATTGAGTTTATAATATTAAATCTGACAGTCAAGTAAAGTGCACATACCTTCCCTGGCAGCCTCCATGAGCGGCGTATATCCCTCGTCGTTGACCTCCTCGATGTTGGCGCCTCGCTCCAACAACAGCATCGCCAACTCCACGTGACCGCCGCAAGCAGCCAGCGTTAGCGGGGACTCGAAGCTGTCCGTTGGCATGTTGACCTGGGGAGAGAGGATCTTTTAATATTTAGCTTCCATTGGTGTTATGTACATCTCATTCGTCTTGCTATTTTGTCTATCCTATTTATTCTCTAGCAAAGATCGCTAGCAAATATTGCATCCGTTTTTATCTAATTTTTGTTCGCAAAAATAGATAATTATAAGTTTTGTTTAGAAGTGCAGCACGTCTAGCATAGACCAAGGACAAACATTTTTAAATCCTGCTTTAGAACTTTAACGAAAGTTCTCAAAGTTTCTGCAAAGTAGATAAAACCGGAGATCAAAAATTAAAAAAATAATAAAAGTTTTGTCTCCAGTCTGTGCAGAGGGCATCAGGCTGAAGTAAACTATTAATGAGTTCAAAGGCCTGCACTGACGTCCCGCTTGGGGTCTTTCGTGCATTTCCCCCTGCCAGCTCAGATACCCTAGCCAATCTAGCTCTTGAGACGAAGTAAACCATATTTAGATACCCTTTGCAGTAGACTTGTAACTTTACATTTTAGAGTACCACACTGCAACTGTTATGGGCGGCCGTGTCGCTTAACATCAGGGGAACGACTAGCTCGTCACATAATTCATTACCATAAAATAACTAGTAAACTTTCTAGAAAACAGGTTTAAAAAAGCTAGGGCAGTCTCTCACTTGCGCTCCGGAATCCAATAGCAGCCTAGCAACCTCGACATGGCCGTCCATGCTCGCTTCCATCAGCGCCGTGTGCATCTCATCGGTCTTGTGTTCTCTGTCAGCCCCGGCTGCCAGCAGGAAGCGGACCATGTCCAGGTGGCCCTTGTAGCAGGCGAGGGTGAGGGCAGACTCCTTGAACTCGTTGGAGTGGGTGTTGATGCCGGCGCCGTGCTCTAGGAGGATCTTCGCCACGCCCACGTGACCTGCTGAGGCAGCCTGGGAAATACGATGTTTGATTAACATTTCGAAAGCGATTCTCTTTTGATAGCTAGTTACGTAATACTTTCTGTCATTCACTTCCCAATTACATAGCTCTTTAATTACTTTTCCTTTCACCCGAGTCATTATGTTTCACTGATTTTTCTCATACTCATACTCATACTCATTTATTCATAAACTATGTTTCCACGTCACAAAAAGTCAATATGATCTATTATAATACGTAGTCGTAGTGTGTACAACGAGTATACAATCTACCTACAGAATTAAAAAAATTAACAATAAATAATATAAAAAATTAAAATCGTAATAAATTACAATGTCCAGTGTTAAATGTCAAATAAAAATTCCTCTTAAGTGATTGTTATTACACATTAATTAAATTACTCATTTCTTTTTAACTTACCTGTTTTTACATTAGATACTAAACTAATCACGTTGGTATTACAGATGTCTATAAGCAATGGTGACCTTACACCATCAGGTATGCCACCAACTTGTTTGCCGCTCATTACAAAAAAAAGAAGAAAGAAAAAGATTTTAGCAGTCAGCAGTCAAGCGGTCATGTGACCATAGCTCATTTGGCAGAGCGTCTAATCCGGCGAGTTGGCAGGCGCGGGGTCAAATCCTGCTGGTTGCTAAATAATATCTTTATAAAAAAAGTGTATTTACAATATCTCACCTCACATAACCTTTCTCACTCACACTCAAATCACTTTAATTTTCTCCTTGCATACTCAAGAATTCATTTATATAATACTCTTAGTACTACTTTCACACATTCCCGTCTCCCACACTCTTCTCCCATTCATTCCACACTCCCGATCTTTATCTCAATTTCGAACTTCACTATTAGTCATAGTCATGGTCATTTATTGGTACCAACTTAGTTACATGTCAAAAAATTAAGTAAACTTATCAATATTGTAAATATACATCATTGTACTTCATGCTTATAAAAAAAAATACAATTCAATAATAATATGAAATAAAAAAATAATTAATCGAAATTAATTAATTATCATTAAAATTGGAGTACGATCAAATTAAATTATTATATTAAAATATCGTCAAATTTGTAAAATGCTTGTTCAATGAGCCAGGTTTTTAATTGGTTTTCTAAACGAGCCTCGTGAAGGTGCGTTCCGAATTATTTCCGGCAGCCGGTTGTAGACTGCTGGCGCCATCACGTGAACCAGTTTAGATGTTTATTATCAGTTCTATTATCATATGTCTATGTCCAGTTTAGACGTATATTACTTTCATACATTCCGTCTCCAACACTCTTGTCCCCTACACTCCCCAATCCTTACCTCCATGAGCGGCGTGTGTCCATTCTCGTTATGGTCCTCAACATTGGCCCCGTTCTCAAGCAGCGCCCTCACACACTCCTCGTGTCCGCCCGCGCAGGCGTACATGAGGGGCGTGTTCCCGGAGCCCGAGACCGCGTTGACGTCGGCGCCGTGAGCCACCAGCAGCCGGACGATGTCCACGTGACCTGCCGACGCTGCCTCCATCAGGGGTGTGCAGTCGCCCTGGAGATGATAAGTACTGGGTTAGATTGCTTAAGTATGTGTTAGGTTGCTGTTACAGTGCAGCAGTGACTAGTATTGTATGAAAGCAGGTTACATTTCGGTGAGTGTGCTGCGGAGCTATACAATCTAATTGCACTATCTCCATTTCACCGTCGGACGATAAGACGTACAGCTACACGCCATCCATTTATGGTTGATATTCCTTCGATTCCCACAAAGCGGTTTGACTCGACATTTATAATCCGAGCAGCGAAGGAATGGAACACTTTACCAGCGTCTTTGTTTCCCGGAACAAGTTTGTACTTGTTCTGGAGCTCTTCAAGTCGCGAGTGAATAGGTATCTTCTAGGCAAGCATGTGCCATCGTAGACCGCGTCGTCACTTTCCATCAGGTGAGATTGCATCAAATGCGGGCCTATTTAGTTATTTAAATAAACCTGACGCTGGCTTCATCAGCGAATGTGCAGTCGCTTGGATATGGTCAGTATTGGGTTAGGTTGCTGTTACATTACAAGCAGAATGGCTAGTGATGTACGACCGTAAAACAAAGACAAGGAGAAATGCAAGAGTTAAAGATAATTAGTTCATTTAAACCGTTCAGTCAGAGAGCTATAAATGTGAAAGCCCTCTATAGCAAAAATAACTTCGTGTGATGAAATGTAAAATAAAAAATATTATCAATCAATTAGAGTCAGGGAGGTATACATATAATATTCAATGAAAAAAAAAAAACTAAGTAAAATGGAATCCAAAATGAAAACAACCGTCACCTCAAGATTAGGGAACAGGCAAAACAATAAATATGGATACCTTGATCCCACGGTCTTCGACGCTCGCATGCATGGCTAGCAACACTTGCGCCAGCTCGTAGTATCCAGCGGAGCAGGCCAGCGACAACAGCGATTCGCCCTCCTCAGTGGTCTCATGGACTGACCGCCCTTCCGTCAGGAGTTTCTTCACCGTGCCAACGTCGCCGTCCGAGCACGCCTCCGCGAGGGACGGCGCGCCGTCCGCTCCCACGGAGGTCGCCACGGTCGGCGTGGTACCCGTCGCCGTCGACCCACATTGCTGACTGAAACTAACCATCGCTACTTACCATCCCATCTTACTTCTCAAACTTTTACGTCATCGCGAAGAGACGTCATCAGATAAGATCAAAGCTTCAAAAATCACAGTCGTGAGCCGCGTCTCGATCCGGACACCGCGAGAATCGTGGGACTCGATCGCGATCGGAGAGACTGGCCGGCTCGCAAGCGGACTCAATTCTCGGGTTTTCATCATGTGAGACAAAGATTATACATGAATAATTCAGCGATTGATAACGGGACTAACAATATGGGACAGGAAACGGCAGGAAGTGATTTGTTTGAATACGTCATGTTTAAACTTATGATTTGTGATTTGTTGCTTCGAAATGCAATAAAAATCAGCAACGAACTAATTTGATCGCTAAACATTTCAGACAAAGTTTATTGTAAACAAGCAAAACACTGATAACAGTCGCGATAACTATTCGTACGAAAGTAGAATAAATAATAGTAAACAAGGAACTTGAATACAGAACAAAGCAACAAACGGAAATTGGGACACATTCTAGACAATGCTAACTCTACTATTATTGTCATGATAAAAACACACATTGACTAAATAGTTAAGTGTTTGTTACTATGTTGCATTCAAGTAAAACGATGAATGGATCATATATTACGCTTTTTTTATGTAAGCGAATGACGTGACGAGCCAGTCGTTCGCCTGATGTTAAGCGACACGGCCACACGTTACAGGTTGCAGTGTCACTCGGAACCCTAAATAAAAGTATCGCGCGACACTGCGCACGTCGCGTCTTCCTGAGACATCACACTGTCTAAAAAAGTTTTCTAGACTGTGAGATCGGTTTGTATAGTCTCATTTGCCCAGTAATTTCACTAGCTACAGTGCCCTTCAAACCGGAACACAGTAGTGCTTGCATACTGCTTGGCGGCAGAATTACTGGCGGTGGTACCTACCTAGACGAACTTTGCAGAAAAGTCCTACCACCTAGTTAATGACTAAACGTTATGCCTTGTTTAAACTGCCATTTTTGAGGCGGCGATCGTGGATCTACCCTATATTTCATTGTAGATGTTAAAAATGAAATAATGATGATATATATAATGTGTAGCTAAATTATAAGAAAAAATTGATAAGAGTTCTTTCTCGTAGTCCTAAGTTGTATATAATTTTCAAAGCTACTTTGAAGTAAATGCAATCGTAACCGCTTCTGTGTGTACGAAGCAATGAATAAATAAGTCCATTTTATTAAACGTTATCGGTTAGTTTAGTTGCGAGTTACTATAGGAGTTATCTGCTGCATAAAAATGGGTTTTAATGAGTAGCTAGTAGCTACGGCTAGCACACTAACAAACAGGTTGCTGCCTCCTACAACTGCCACTTTGCCAACAAAACCGAATCCTGCTAATTTAATCTGTTTTGTATGTTCGTATGTAACGCATTATTTTATATCGAAACACGATAATAAATGAAGTAACAATTGAAAACAGAAAATATGAGGAAAAGCGTGGTACGGTAGTCAAACATTCGGTGTACTGTTAATAACCGGCCAAGTGTGAGTCGGACTTGCACACGAAGGGTTCCGTACAAAGAAAGGAAGGGAAGGGGAAGGGGAAGGGGGGAAGGGGTCTATAAAAAACGGGCAAAAAAAATCACGTTTGTTGAATGGGATCCCCTTAAAAATTGTTTTATACCGTTTTTTTTAGTATTTGTTGTTATGGCGGCAACAGAAATACATCATCTGTCGAAAATTTCAACTGTCTAACAATCACGGTTCATGAGATACAGCCCAGTGACAGCCGGACAGACAGACAGACAGCGGAGCCTTAGTAATAGGGTTCGTTTTACCCTTTGGGTATGGAACCCTAAAAATGATCATGACCATAGCAAATGAGTAATAAGCTGGTTACTAATTATGCCACACCCATAGATTCTCCATGACCATGATGGTTGCTTTCATTCGTTCCCGCCAAGTTCTATTACAGGCTATAGTATATATATCCTTCGGTATTTACAATGATTTAATTTAAGTATTGGTACCTAATCTCATTTGACTTGTAAAAGTGCTAAGAATAGCCTATTTGCTATAACACAGTTTTTTGAGTTTGACTAAAATATTGATCAGAGGAACATCAAATATATTCGGTTTGTCTGGTAGAGTATGATTATTAAAAACTTTAAAAAAAAAGAATGAGTATTGAATAAATATTTTTCTATTCTATTCTAATTAGAACCATATCAGAAATAAGGGTTTTTACATTTTTTGATTTCTTGACCTGTAAAAGTGCTAAAGTTAGAATAGAAGAATAGAATAGAAAATATTTATTCCTGACAAAAGGCACAAAAACAACGCAAAGTTACAAACTAAGTACTACAAACAATAATAGTAAACATTTGTTGCCCGTTGCCACGAATCGGTCCCAACTCAGCATGGTGCTGGTCGTACAACCAGCGCTGGTCTTCCGTTGGGACCGGTTCAGTGTCGTCACGGCGCAGGTTACAAATTACAATTATGTGAATCTAAATACTATGGGATAAATTATAACTCACAACATTGAAAAATGATTCCTACAGACGATGGCCACAAAGAATATTATACTCCTACACTCCCACCACCATTACAAAAGTGTAGTGGAAGTGAGCCAGCCAGTCACAGAAACATTAGTGTGCAAGTTAGCCTATTTGCAATTAATTCTTCTAGTTTTGAGGTATTTTTTGAGTTTAATGAAGTTTGAAAAGTGTGGATTATTTGCAGCACTGATGCAAATGTACACGTATCATCAGACCGGTGTGCTATTCTACTAGGCTGTGTAAACGTACTTCTTGTCCTGGAGGTGTCGATGGTGCGGCGGCGGCTGGTCGCTGCGCATGCGCGTCAACGCGGCCGCAGCCTCGTCGAGCGCGCACGACACGGAGGAGGTCAGCCGTCGGAGCACCTCGGGGTCCGCCAGCTGTTTGCCCTCGCCAGACAGCTTGCCGATACCTGATAACAACAAACGGAATAAGTTCCTTGTAGCCTACTTTTAAAGAGTCAGAAGAAAATTCGGCTTTGGTTTCAGCGCAGTTGCAACGTGACAAACTGACAAATAAGCTGGCGAAGTCAGAAGCTTTAGGGAGCCTAAAAATTCTGACACCAGGGCTGACCACTAGCCTACACGAGAAGAAGGAGAAGAAGAAGAAGAAGCTGGCGAAAACGTCCCGGGTTCTGGTTAAGTGTTCCCACCGCATAAAGACACGGATACACCAGCATCCCTGGCACAGATTGGGGACAAAAAAGGTCAGCAGAGACCAACAGCAATACTAGTCTACAAGTTACAAAACATAATTATATTCTGTTTTTTCACTATTTGTTAGCGAAGTAAATATTGTCTGTTTTTACTATTTGAAGATAAAACAGTTGTAAGGACCTTGATGAAGTTTTGTGTGAAGAGTTTAAGCCCTGGGCACAGAATAGATAATATAGAGTACTAACACTAGGGGTAGTGGTAGGGTATAAGAAATTATTGCAATTATCTGTAGTCTAAGAGCGAAGTAGTGGGCGGCAACTAGTTTTTAAACGTTACTTAATCCTTGATTTAATTAATTCATGGACTTGGTGTTGATTCTGTTGTACGAAAAAAGCTATTGCGATCCTTGCCATTTAGACCTTTTATAGTATAATTTACGAAAAATACAGTAACAGTTTTAGAGCTGTAAAATTAAATTTAGTTTAGAATTATGCACAAAATAATCAAATTAACTTTAAGCCTCATTATAAAGCTTATAAATAACAAAAGTAGCGTTACCCAAATTACAGAACACACACAAATTGCCCTACTATTATAAGTATCGGCATGAAACTCTGGCGCTGACCGTTATTGCGCAGAAGTAAAAAATTAGGTATCACAGGGGGGCTAGAGGGACGAAGGGCGCGCGTGCGTAGCGCCGGTTGGCTAGCCTGTCGTATTCCGTCCCCCACCCCGATACGACGCCCGCGGTGTTCTGTCTATACAGTCGCGCTCTAAAGTGTATTGTTATTGTTTTTTGTTAAGTTTGAGTTGTTTGTTATTGTTGGTTTTTCTATTAGTGTGATTTTAGTAGATAGTGAATATGCCTAGAAGAAATACTGTTTTGAAAAGACAGGCACGAAAAATGGTGTATGACGTGCATTGTTTTGTTAAAAGAGAAACCAATGAATTGATTGATTCTTTAAAGCAAATAAAAAGTGAGTTTGGTGAAGCAACGAATAGTAAAATATCCTGTTACAAGATTTGCAAAGCTTTAAAATTAACTATTTGTTAATGTTTGCGCGCGCAACAGTACCTAATAGCCTCCACATTTCGGTCAGTGATAGACTTACTATTTATTTAAATATGTTCTTAAAATTATATTGGTTATATTAATTAAAGATAGAATTGTATTATGTTCGCGACTGTACCCATGTGCAGCTATCCCCTCCACACTTCACTCAGCGCTAAACTTACCTGCCGCTACCTATACTACTTTTGTTCGACCTCCATCCGAAGTGACTAGCTGACCAATCACTGTCCATGTAGTTATTAACTGTAAAATAAAGCCTAGAAAAACTTCAATGTGCCAAGTCGTGAGCTAAACAGCTGGAAGAGTATTTTACAAAGCTATAAGAGGTCCAATCAAAAAAATATTAAAAAAATCTTAAAGTGGGTCTTGTTAGCCCAGTTTAAGAACTTTTTTGCGCTAGATATTTATCCAACAGAAACGAAATCTTCAAGATATTACAAATTATTAAATACTTATATATCAGGAAAATAAAGAAACTGTTGCATCAGACTAAAACGTCCATGAAGATTGAAGATGAATTCTTTAAAATTCAGGGCTATTAAATCTTGTATCGTCGTAATGTTTTGAATAGCAAAGTTATGTTTTACAACTTGTGTTGCTATCAAACTTGCAGTGTTCAAAGTTCTTATTCATTACTAGTATAGGTACTACACAATATGCGTTCCAATCTGATGACGGGCGCTGGTCTAGTATAGTGTATAGTATAAGCACAATATTTGATTATGTTTATAACTTCATACATCAAAACACTGCCTGGAATTTGGTGATCTATGAGTACGACCCACCATGTGTGGGGTTGGGTGTTTTTTTATAAATATTCTTAACCATTCGGGTCATTGAATCTGAAATAACTAATTACTTTTTTTCTTTAATCACAACTTCAATTTACTTTCAACAGTCTCAACCTTTTTGTCCAACGATTTTGTTAGAGTGGACTTATTGAGATATATAGTTACATACATACATAAGGGTTCAATATACTAATCGGAACGACACCATAACTCTCTCTCTCTACACTAAATGTATGCTACTCTACTATTTATCGCAACTTGCAACGTTGCACTTGTATGTCTGAATCTTATATGAGTTTGAAATAAATTTCAAATTAAATCCCTAGCGAGACATTGACGCGATCAATATCAACTAACCTTGGTACTATCAAATGGTGAACTAGGAAAATAGTAGCTTCTTTCATACATCAACACGTGCCTGCTCTTTTCAAGTCATCAAGCCTAGAATGATCGCCTAGATGTCACAGATTAGGAATATGTAGCTAGCGGATAGGTTATGTAAAGTCGACGACTTAGTATGCCGACACTGCCAGCATGAATGAAAATGTAAGCGGATAAGAAGTCGTGTATTCTTACGTGGGTAAGTAGTTTTTGTTTGAAAGTATGCAAGCGGTGCGTTTCAATATTAATTAAATTCGTTTCAAATACGTCACCGCAACAACGACGCCGCAGCCGCTGCTGTATCCTACTTTAAAAAGATTGCGGTCACTAAAGTCCTACAGCATCTGATGACCTTATGTTATATGTACCAAACAAGCATACGGCCCTCCGGATGGAAGAAGCCACCGTAGCCGTGGCATACATCTATAACATTAAAGCTATGCGTTGCTTATGCTGTGATAATACTCTTTCGACTAAACTTTTTAAGTGCTGCATGTTTATAGCTCTGGTGAAAGACCGCCGGTGGCTTCCACCTCCAGGTCCCGGAAGCCACCATCTCCGCCGTACAGCTGTATTGATGTGGACATCTAATACAGATGTACGGCAAGAAAGTGAGCATCGGTTATATGATTCCCACGGCTCAATGTGTGGATGAGCTTTTTCACGATGGCGCAGAATAGATATATAGGACTACGTAACGGTGGCGAGAGCTGCGATGGTAGAAAGAAACGCGATGTCGGTATTAAATCGAACAGAACTTCAGAACATTTCCCATTGTAGATAAAATAGAAAATACAAAAAGACCTAATATCTCTTCGTGTTTTGAAGAACTACGCAGCATTAAAGTCCTACCAAATAAAGCAAGCCATAACAACCGCTTGGGTGGCGATGCAGTCGTTTCCGATCCACTGTCGTAAGCTGATAATGTCAAACAAGATGCCGTATTGGAATTCGATGCTACATTACATGTTTACTCTAAAGGTGAACTCTCAATGACAAAACGCGCGCCAATGGAAAAAGATGTGTAAATAGTTAAATACCGCCCCAATAGCACCCGTCTATCATTTGCGCGTTCCTATCATAGCTTCATTCAGTAGGCAGAGGACTAGCACTGCCTTCGGCAATATTGTTCGTATTGTCAGCCTTGTTCGGTGACAAACTGTGATACGCTATACCATGTCAGAGTTTGTAAAAAGACAGCCAAAAATACTAAACTATTTTAGTAATTAATCTATATATAAATTAAAATCTGAACGTCCTGACTACATTTTTGGTTACATTATAAGTTAGTCACGCATGAGCCCAGTCCTTTTCTTGTTTGAAACGTTATGGTTTATTATGCTTAACGAAATAGGTTTGACGCAAGTAAGCGCCATCACATGCACGATTGCACGTGTCATTCGTAAGGCTACCATTTCACTCAATAGCCCTACCTGACGAAATTGCGCCTACTCCACAGTTTCGTCAGGTAGGGCAGTTTTACCTAGCTAAACTTTGGAAGTTGGCATTTACTCACGTGTCTGGTAGCTAACTGCCTGTGTAAACGTTATATAAAAGGTAAAATGGGTCAAACATTGACAAACGGTTCACTTCTACAAAGATGATTACTATATATATATATATAGATTTACTATACTTTGTTTTTAAGATTTCTGTACTATTTATGCTACCTCCTCATTGGTTGCATTTTGATCGTCGGCTGTCTTCAACCAATGAGCGTTCAGTATTTTTAAGTTGACATGAGTTTAAATTTAACAAACGTACGAGAAACCGAGGGTATGTGTATTATGCCTCTGGAAATTCACTGAAAATTATAAAAAATGCCCGTAGTACATCCCCATGTATGTTGCTTGACTTTTATTCTTTAGAACCTACGGGCCTCAGGATTAACGGGGGTTAATCTATAGGTCCCGAGGCCCTGAGGTGTCCTATCACCACACTCCCCTTACCAATTTACATCCTGTATAATTGTATATGCACGCGTAAAAACTAAGATACAAGTCAATTGACGCTACTTGTATCATCTCTTGCAGATGTTGACAAGCAAAAGATGATGAACTCGCATTGCAAACCATAACCAATACCTTAAAAGTTATTTTATGTGGACGTTAACTTACTTATAGCTATGTACTTGTAGTTACTTATGAACGCTGCGATTGGAGGCTGACGAAAGTTATCGATTTATACGCCTAGACAAACAGAATGAATGCAGTTCACTACGTGAAAAGGTCAAGGCAGATAGTGGCGTTAACGCGGACTAGATATTTTAATGTCGACTACAACTATCTGTGCTGCGAATCAACAGTGTTTGAAGTCTCTAACAATGTAGTATTTAACATAACACCTGTCATTAAAACACCACGTATCCACATCGCGCAATCTTGATTTCCTGACCTGACTCTATTTGCATAGAGTAACCTGGAAACGTAGGAAATAAAATAGGCGCGATAACGGTAGATAATATAAATCGATAAAATATGATAACAATAATAATAGCATACAGACAATTGGCATTACTAGGTAGAAAACCAGTAATACCTTTAGGCCTCTATCAACAGATGTACTCATCAAACTCATCAAAGTTTACTACTACATAACTACTAATGAAACATGTAAAATTATGCTTCGTCATGGACAGTTATATATATTTACCGATACAAAAACACAATGCTAAATAAATGTACATGAATATTCAATACAAATTGTGCATTTTACACACGATATTTGTACAAAAATCCAATCACTAATACACTTTCCTATCCAAATTTCCCAAATTACGCAATAAATTAGCGTGAATCGGTTTACCAAGAGAATGGATTGAGTTCGAACGAGACAAATTGCGGTGAACACATCACTATGAACATCTGGTCGGCGGCGGCGATCGGGCAAGTAGTAGAGTGGTGGAGTACCGAGTGGTAAGAGCAGAGCAATGATTGCTGGATATGGTGTACGGTACCGACGGGCGAGGCGGGCGCCCAGAGTTTATCAGTCCATGGGGCAATCCCCGCGCACTCAGCACGTCGACTGTGCGGTGGGAGCGAGCGACGAGCGCCCGCCGACCATCGCACCACGCATCGCTGTCGGTCAATGACCGTCTCCGTCTACTGTTTGGGAGCAAGCTTGACACGTAATAATCATATACTCAAAACGCAAACATCTGATAGTGGTGAACTTTATTTAACTGGCTAAAACTAGTGTTACGGCCATTTATGTGAGACGCAACGAAACTGGCCTGTCTACTAAATATTGAAATTCTAATGAAGATTACAACCAATACCATTAATAAACCGCTCTCTGTGCTGACTTAAGCCAAGCCCTGTGTCGGTGCCCGCAGACTACCGCGTCTGTTTAGAAGTGACGCTGCACATTTAGGATTAGAAAAAGTTCCCAGCCAATATCGCTACGAAATAAGGTTCAAAGTTGTATCAAAATTCAACAATGCAAATGCCACTTTGTGGCATGGTATGTGGTTGTGGAGTCTTGTGAGAGTGTATATCTATACGCATATGGAGTGAGTTTCACCATTATGAATTAAACTGAAGATCATTATCATAATTAATGGGGTCCGTCACATCAGTCGGCTTCGAAACAAGCAAACGCGACATGGGATTATGCAATGGGACGGGGTTTGCGAATCCGACATAACATGGGATTGGGCGTCAGGTCCATCGTTACCATGTTTGAGGTATTATATTCATCGCGGGAATCACCAATCGAAAAATAGGTCACCCATATAGTCACAAAATGGCCCCGACGATTCGAGTTCCGACCATGAACAATGACCCAAACGTAAAGCCTTACATTTCAAAATGTTTACCGAACTAGTAACGTCATAGACGCTATGTCAATAACAGAACAGGTGCACTTAGATAAAAGTTATGCGTGGCGTGTGCGAAGTTACCGGTAGCAACACCTAAAGTTGTAGTACCTGCCTACTTAACTTCCTGGCTACTCAAATATGCGTCGCTAGTTCATAACTAGTCAAGGAAAATTCCTTAATTTTCTACCTTGCAGTGGTGTTGTTAAACAAGTTTGTGAAATGTCTGAATGAGTCATAACATTGATTGATAGTATAGTATGCTTGTAGTATATCAGATTTATATTTTGAAAAGTCGAAGTTTTAAGACCAGCTGGGTTAGCATGGACGGTAGACAAAATTGTCTTTCCCCGTTTTACGTCACTTTCTTCATACTTGCTTGGAGTAAAACAGGGGAAAGACAGTTTTGTCTACCAGCCGTGCTAGCCCTACAGGGCATTGTGGTAAGATCTTGCCTCAATGGACCAGGGTAATGTGTACAGTCTCCAGATAGCGTAGGAACTACGTGTTAAATTAAATTCATAGGGTAATAAATAAAATAAAAAATATATTGTTGGTCATAGAGCTCATTGGCAGATAGGGTGTAACACCGAAATCAAATTATGATCTAATGCTATGTTATAGGTAAGTAAAAGGTAAATAGTTATTTATGATATTAGGGCGGTAAGTTGGTTTTTACAAACGAGTAGACAAATGTAAGCCCGAGACGAAGTCGAGGGCTTACCATAGTCTCGAGTTTGTAGAAACCAATTTCCGCACATGTATCATACAACGTTTTTCAACACATTTGCGAGAATACAGTACAATTATTGGTAATGAAACAAACTTTTGTTTATTAGTGGGAAAGTCGCAACAAACAATCTTTGACATTTATAATCTAATATGAAAATGGGCTAAAATGGCGCGCATTTACAATTCAAATGGTGCCACGTGCGTGTGGTGAAAATTAAAACTACATCTTTAGTTTCATTTTCTCTTTAGTATTAAAGTGAGACAAAAGTATTGAACAAAATCGCTTCCAAGGAGTTTCAATCATCCAGCTTATTTATTCTTGTTATGTGTAACTCTTTGGTCGAATTCTCACATATTTTTAATGGAAATTAAGAAAAAACCGTAAAGGTTACACACGGCGCTATACACAAAAGGATGCGGTAAAATAGGTACTTAGGTGAGAGTACCTATTTTACCGCACGCTCCGATGTATGGTGCGTAATGTTTAACTTTCGAACAATGTATACAGGCTTTGTAAATGCATTTTTTGTGCAAGTGTGTTGAAAAATATATTTTTTAGACATTTTATTATTATTATTATTTATGATTAATATGTAAAGGAAAAATTTGAATCACGAGAGGGATAAAAATCATAAATATTATTTATGACTCGTAAATATTTTCAATTAGATAAATAAAATTTCAATTTTTACCTACATATCGCGTGACTCGAAACGCATATGCACAGCGCGTGACGTTATTTGTAAGTACACTTTACCGTCAGTTTAGATGTGATTTGATTGTCAAAGTCAACATACCGGGTGGTTTTGGGCTGTTCTCATCTCATCTACGTTACCTGCAGGTGGCGTTAAAACAAATGGCGTTACCGGATTCGAAACCAATTAATAACAAAGACGCAAACCAACAAATCACATTTCGTGAGATATTCATTACTTGTTATAAAATTAATATTTCTATTTTATTGAATTCAACATTTAGCATTTACTTTCGTCACTATAAAACAAGAATTTATGCAAGCTAAAAACTTTGATTTTGACTTGATCAGTTGAAAGCTTCCTGTTTGCTTACAAATGACGTCACAAGCTGTCTTTTTCAAATTGGCGGGTTTGCTATTTCTGCAAACAGACCCCCATACAAAAAGGGTAGAAGCTCTTTATAAGTATTTTGACAAAAATTGCAATATTAGATTTTAGTGTTTTAGAGTTTAATCATAAAATTGTCAGCACGGAATTACATTTGCCCACGCTCTATCCTTTTCTATCGCTCAGGGCGTCTAGCAAAGATCCCTTTCCATTAGCGTTAACGCCAAACGATAACTCCAAAATGTATGGGAATGACATTACCTGCGGAAAAGCGACATCCACAGGTAACGTCATTCCCTTACGTTTTGGAGTTATCGTTTGGCGTTAACGCTGATGGAAAGGGATCTTTGCTAGACCCCAGGATCGCAATCTCCCAGAACTAATAAGGTAGCGGGAGTGCTAACGCATCGCTAACGCACCCCCGCGCGATAGCACTCGCGATTCCCGCTACCCTTCCCGCTCCAGGAAATGACGATCCTGAGCGATAAAAAGGATGAAGCACGAAAAAATATGGTTCCTGAGCTGACAGATTTGGCTCAACCCTTACTATCTATTTCAAAGTAAATGTGAATTTCCATGTAACCATAGCTCAGTTGGGAGAGCACCTAATTCGGTGAGTTGGAAGACGCGGACACAATCCCGCTGGTTGCTAAAATTTTAAGGAACTATAATATTTTTGTAGATATACCTTATGTGTGGTTTACACTTTAAAATCCATTCAATGAAGGTTAATTATTTCTTAAATAAAATATTACATAAAATTATTATGTTGTTATGTCTTTAATACAATAGATAGGTAATTAGTGTAATATCTATCAAAGTATTCATTATATGGGTTATTCTAAATAAGCATAAAGATTTTATTTATATCTTAATAAGCAAAAGTAGGTGATCAGACCTATACATCTATGATACAGCATCATTGTAAAAAAATAAAAATAAATATCTACTGTGACTGTATGGAAACAGTAAGCTGATATTATAGTGATTGCATGGAGTATCACAAAAATATAATATCCAACAAATCAGAAGGTAAACTTGGAACAAACAGCAGAAAACACTTGCACACTCAAAGAGGTACTTGTTGTTTTGGTCTTGTGATAGACATGCCCTTTAATCACTGTACTAACCTTAACACAAACTGGTTTATGTTATTTATTATAAAAAATATAAAACAAACCTTACTCTTTATAGGGATAGCTCATTATAGGGATGCCCATTATGTTTCCGAGGAAAACTTTGGACCAGGTTGTGAGGTAGATACAAATATGTTTTGTTATGATACACTTACCAGCAGCTTCTAGCAGGGCTTCAAGCCGCGCCTGCATCTCAGGGTCAACGGCACGCTCAGGGTCATCATGTGAGAGCAGGAACTTGGATGGCTCAGTACCGCTGCCTTCTTCTTCCATCTCCGCCTGTTGCAGGTTTTAGTGATTAACAATTTAAACATGAAAACCACAGACCAAATGTTAAAAGTAAGTTAGATTAGTCCTAAAATCTGCAACATACAGAAAGCTGCATCAGTGTGTGTAGTCAAATCAAACATAGATTTAATGTAATTTTAGTATGTTTGAAATTTATATATCAACAATTCAACATAGTATATACATTCAATTTTTGATGTACATGGTTATGCTGACATTAACATCATTTGATTTGTTTTGATATGCTCAGTAATTTCATTATATTATACTTATATAGGGTAGGTTGAGTTTCCATAGGTATTCTGTTCATGTTTAATTCAAATATGCATCATTAACTGGAATGGGATAATCCTATGAAGTTTATTTCGTTCAACCCACAAATCTGGGGTGTGTTAGAAAATGAGATGGATCTGTTTTTAGAGCTGCAAGCAGCAGCTTTCTCCTCATCCCCAAGAATAAGGTCTTCCCATTGTTACAGTGCTTAAACTACAATTACTACAAGCATCAAGAAAGACTATAATAACGGACTTGGGGCCATGTAAAAAATTAAAATGCCAGAAACTGCACCCAGTTTGATAGCAGCTCAGCTATTATTCACTACATCTCAATGAGAATATTTCAGTGTAAAGCATGTTGATGTATATGCTACCTCAACAAAATTTAGCAGCTCTGAAGCGAAGCACGCTCCAACAGGTTGTACATGTTACAGTCAATCTAATTCTAATTTGAATGGGAGCTGGCGGTAAGGCTTGCACTACCATCCCAAATGGAGTGTTTTGTTCATCTACCCAAGCCAGCCTAGCTCCCTTCAGAAACGGAGTGTGAATCCAGCAGCGGGACTGCTGGCACAGTTACTCCAGTGTCAGTGTTGCAATTTACAGTCATTTTTTTCGTAGTTGTTTGAAAAATTACAAGGATAAAGCTAGTGCTGTAAATTGCATAGAGATCATTAGTTAAATAAATCTTATCAATATATCATGCAGCTTAAGCATTTATTTATATTGCTGGATCATAAACTACATGTAGTAAAGCAAATACTAAGAAATAAGGAATGCCAGAGTGAAGATCTGATTTCTGTTTATCTTGTAACATAATAAATCTAGTTTTGATTGTTATGGCTGAGAACCAACGAAATCTGACAAAACTTCCTTTGTCACCAAGTTAGTGAGGTTAATAAAAACACAAGGAAATTGAGCGACACATTCTGTTAGAATCACAAGGACCATTCAACATAAAGAAAACAAAAACATATCATGACATGATATGTAACTGTCCATAGCACACACATTTATGCAGGTTAACGGTTACTCAAACAGCAACAGCAATTATTGTTGTTGGTGAAGCTCTTGGCACTCAATAAGGTTGAGGTTTGACTTACCAACAGGTCTGGCCTGCTAAGGCACAAACAAGCCAGCAAGATCTATAACACCAACAAGAAACATTTGTGAGGTACTGAAAATGTTGTGCTTCAGGACTTGTTGTGAGCCTACATAAAGATATGTCAATGGTCCTTGTAATTTCAAAATTTTCGAGATTTTGCGCGAAACTTAGTAGGCGTACCACTTGCTCGAGCCTGGCCCGTGCCATTTCACACAAATTATGTACCATGATTGGCGCCGTCAATAACGGTTTCCATCCTAAATTATATATTTCGTATTTTTTGTATCAGAACAGCATCAGAAATGAACACCATTCAGAGATTTACGTCGAGTGACTGCATGTGATTCGAGAAACATGGCCACCATACATCAGTTTACATCCAAAACACGATTGAACAATGAAAAGGCTTTTGCGGTGGATAGGCTCTTTATATTAGAAATAATAAATTTGATGTTGTTTATCAGCGATAGAATTGTATAATTTCATACATTTCTCAGGAATACGTATGTACTTATGACTTTCTGACGTTTTACGGAATATTTGGCAAGCGATGTACTGTACCGAAAATGTAAAATAGATGGCTTCAATACAGCGTGCAACGCTTTATTTATTTGCAGAGTTCGTGACAAAGGATAGTTTTGGGAAAGGAAGAAATTGTACGATGAAAAAGACATGTACAAGATGTCCTTTGGAGTATATAGAGCGGTAATGATAATCACATTCCCTCAGTGCCACCGCCTCTGTCGAAAACAAAACACGTTTTACCTCGGATACGGAGTCATCCTCGCTTTCCGAAGAGTCCGTCATGTATTTGGCAGGCGCTCCTGGGTACGTTTCGGTTTCAGATTTGGCCGGACTCGAAGCCGAACTCTGAGGAGTGGACGATTTTACCACATCAAGTTGCACATTCACCTTATCGATATTTCGGTTTTCAGACTGTCCAACATTCTGCATCTTTGTCCTAATGCAATATAACTTAATTAGTCTTTTAGTATCAACACTTTTTATACGAAATTAACACGTTTTTATAATAGCAAACAAAATTTATTTCGTCATTTAGCCAGGTTGATACCCGCCATGTCTACTACTATCACTCTATGGTTGGCGAGGTTCCCGGATGCTTCAAATAGGCTAGACAATTAGCGCCCTCTAATGGCGACATTTTGAACTTAAGTGAAGCGCCACCTACATCAAAAAATTTAAGGTGCAGTGCAAACCAAAGAGAATAGAAAGAGGTGCTATCAAAGAGTATTTATTATATGGGCACGGTTTTTGTTATTGGCTACTGTTTCCGCCGAATGCGGCACAATTTTGCCACTAACCGTGAAGGGATAGTCACTCATAAAAAGGGGGGGAGATTACTACTATGGGCGTTATATTTGCCTTCTCTGTCCTACGTGCTTTATACACCAAAGAACCAAAGAGGTATGTATATATCACCAAGTTACATATTACTCATCTGTGTATATCACCGTCTTTTTGTAAGAACCGATTATTTATGCTACGGCCACACTACCTTACCGCCTAAAGTCAAATTTACTGCAATAATTATGGCATTGACTTACCGCCGCAATTATCGCGGGAATTACTTGGCCACACCACCGTTTACCGAGATATGCCATATGCCAATGAATAGGGATGTTCCGATGCTAGTAAATATGAATAAGTACTCGACACTTTTATTACGATACCAAAACCAAGTACTTTAAGCATCGAATCATTCTTGCGATACTTAGGCTAAACAATATTAGTTCGAGCTCCTTTTACAAAAATGTCATAAATAATCGCGGTTATTTATAAACCGTCGAATTATTGTAAACGGACAATTTGTCTTGCAATAAAACGGTCGATTTTTCGGTTATTTACAATTAATCAGTATCACTTCGTTATATTATATTGTGTACTTCTAGTGTGGTAAAAACTAACCTAACACTCCTCCTAGATGGCGCAGTAAGTACATAGTTAAAACTTTCAAACCACACAGTACCTAGTTTAAACATAAAAAAATGTTTAGACTACCTACAAAGAAATGTCAAATTCAGTTGAGTGGACCACGAGTACATAGTCTGTAGCATGGCCGTAGGCAGGGGGGGGGGGGGGGTTTTGGGGGTTAAACCCCCCAAAGTCTGCGCTGGTCCAAAGGCAGAGCAAGAATGTTTGAATAGCCATACATATTTTCTGAAATACAATATAAAAATACTGGGTGGCGCAAAAGTAAAGACCCTATTTGGTTCAGCTATAACATTTTTTCTAAATTAGAAAACTAGATTTAGGTTTTTTTAAATGTATATTTGTGCCATTAAATTTCGTACCATTAGGATTTAAAGATGATGTCTTTTAAATGGTGACCTCCAGAGTTGATACACATTTGAGCCCTATTTATGACATTTTGCATAACTTGCCGTAACACTTCCTGCGATATGTTCGTTATTTCTTGACGAATGTTTTCTTTTAGAGCTGCGAGAGTCTGTGGCTTGTTCACATACACCCGAGATTTCAAAAAACCCCAAAGGAAGAAGTCTGGACTGGTCAGATCGGGTGATCTTGCAGGCCAAGGCAAATCGCCAAAACGAGAGATAACTCGGCTTGGAAAAGCGTCCCTCACTAAGTCCATAGTGTCGCGCGCTGTGTGTGCCGTAGCGCCGTCTTGTTGAAACCAGATGTGCTCCAGCCCCAATTCGTCCAAACTGGGTATCAAAAACTCACGTAACATGGTTCTGTAGCGTTCTCCAGTGACAGTTATCGCATTGCCTCCAGCGTCTTCGAAAAAATAGGGTCCGATCACTCTGTCAACACAGATGCCACACCATACAGTAACTTTTAGTGGGTGTAGAGGTGTTTCTTGAATAATGCGCGGATTATCAGTGCCCCAGAACCGAGTATTCTGCTTATTGACATGCCCTGAGAGATGGAAATGCGCTTCGTCACTCATAACCAATTTTGAAGGAAAATCATCTTGCAAAATGTCATAAATAGGGCTCAAATGTGTATCAACTCTGGAGGTCACCATTTAAAAGACATCATCTTTAAATCCTAATGGTACGAAATTTAATGGCACAAATATACATTTAAAAAAACCTAAATCTAGTTTTCTAATTTAGAAAAAATGTTATAGCTGAACCAAATAGGGTCTTTACTTTTGCGCCACCCAGTATAAATAGCAAGGCAAATATAAAAATTTTGCGCTTGTTATGTTCCTACTGTATTTTTTTATAATTATAGCAAGCGCGTTTGTACTGATTGACGTGTAATTCATGGTTGAATTGCCATACGTGTTTTGTGAAATACAATACCGTGAATGTAAAAAAAATTTGCGCTCGCTTCGCTCGCGCTTTTCATGTTTCTTGTTATATAGCAAACGCGTTTGCACTGACTGACATGTAATTCATGTTTGAATTGCCATACGTGTTTTCTGGAATACAATACGGCAAATATGAAATTTTTCGCGCTTGCTTCACTCGCGCTTTTAATATTTCTGCTATGAGTGTTTATTGTCAGTGATTTAACATAAACTGTAATGCAAATTATGTAATGTGAAAGCTGAAAGACTCTCGCTCTATATCTTGACCCAGGACCGGCACTGTTAAGGACGTTCGATTGATACCAGTTTTGTGGTAGTAGGTACCAACATTTTGTTTAATCATCTAATGACAGATTCTTACTGCCAAAATTACTAATCGATTTTCGACACCGTTTAAAAAAACATATTTATGAGTTTGCTTCTTATACACATAGGTAGGTTACTTAGATGTATGGAAAGCTGATAAAATTATTATAAAATCTATTTTACCGCTCGAGTGCTGCGTAAGATTTTATACTAAATTTATCAGCTCTCCATCACGAGTAGGTATAAGAAGCAACCAGCCCACTAGATGGACCGACGACCTAGTCAGAACCACGGGGAGCCGAATGCCGATGGATGCAGGAGGCGAACAGCCGCTCAAAGTGACGCTCTTTGGGGGAGGCCTATGTTGAGCAGTAGACGTCTTCAGGCTGATGATGATCATGATGATGATGATGATGATGATGATAAGAAGCTAATTTTTTTTACGGTGCGTGTAGGTATATAAGTATGGTAATCAAGCTGAACCCCCCCCCCCCCCCCCCCCCGAAGTGAATTCCTGGCTACGGCCCTGGTCTGTAGTATCTCCTAAGTAGTCTGTGGTGGTATTCTTCTTAAGTAAATTGAAATACAGTAGAGCTGCGAGATAGATAAACATTAATATTATAATCCAAATAAACAAAAAAAAACGAAAGAGTATAGAGTTGTCAGTCAGTATCGTGACACATTTCCTCTAACCTGTGGTCATAAAATGTAATATTCCTTTCCCTGTAAATATTAGTTTTTTACTATCTTTCCCAAACAAGCAAGTAATTTTTATTTTAGCTTTATTCATTTTAAAAAAAAAATATTAGGTTGTAGGTTAAAGAGGTACTATTTTGTCAATCTATGTATGTCTTTATATTGATATAGTTATTAGTAGGTACCTACTTATAGTTTTTAGATTTTATTAATTACTGTTGATTATTGTTAGTTTCTGTAGTTTTATTAAGTATTTAACCAAAACATGGGTAATCTCCCCCCCTATTTATGAGTGATCCCTTCATGGTTAGTGGCAAAATTGTGCCGCATTTGGCGGAAACAGCAGCCAATATAAAAAGAAATCCTGTGGTCTATGCTTGAAACAGTGACAGATTTTGGTATAACCACAACTGGTGTCATCTATTGGGTCATACATAAAATACAATTTCTATTTTTTAGTAAAACGCCTCAACCTTTGAATATCTACGAGTAGAACCGTAGTATATGACGTCATTCATGGACAACAAGGAGAGCGCTATACATTCGGTACTAAGCAAAAAAAAGACGAACGTAATATCTTTGGTCCTTGTCACCGTTACTGGGTTTTTTTATTTGGCTTCGTTTGATCTAAGCCAAACAGGTTAACAATTTTTTGAAATTGTTGTTTTATGTGAAATAATCCTATTTAAATGGTGATCTAGGCAATAAAGTGTGTGAGTGGTTGCAGCATTTTAAGCAACAGAAGTCGCACTGAGGCGTAAATATGAAGGAATAACATTTCACACGAGAGTAGCCATTATTTTGTCTATTTTCCCTTTTTAGAAGTGTTTATTGTGAAAAATATAAATACAGCGTTACATTTCATGTAATAACAAGTCCTCAGCTAAACAGAAAAACAGCATGATTAATTAATGGATAAAATAACCATACCTAACCAAAAAATTTCATTGTCAAGGTACTGCCAGTTTATGATTTTTAATTTCCCATAAAACCAGCTAGGTACCATGTTGATTTGCAAATGTTTATAAGTCGTTAAAAATTCTTTTGTAGGTATATTAGCTAATTATTTGCTTGATTTAACTTAGTAAAATATATCATTTTATATTTAAGGTCAGGTGGGGTAAGTGAAACATACTTGCACATCTATCCACTTTGTGAATTCTGTTAGGACGCTAATTTTTTTACACATAGAAAGCTTAAATCTGAAATGGCAAATGACGGCAATAAATACTTTTCAAGAAAATATTTTTGAAAATTCAGTTTGCGTGAACGAAACATCACTTCAAAAATGGTTCACGGTTTTGACAGAAACGTTCCGATTCAATATTCTGACGGTAGGTTGACATTGGCGTTTGACTATTTTGCAGTTGACTATATTGACAGTTTTGTTTTTATTATCTGTTACCCGCAGTCATTATATTAGGTACCTACTTATATACAAATAGCTGCCAGGTATCACTTTATTAGCGCAGAATCTCCATCTCTTTCTTTGGGTGCCGTTTAACCACTCACGTGCCACGCGCCAGTAAACTGGTGGATCCTGCAAAACCTTATGTGCCACGGACCATAAAACTGGTCGGTCGGTCGGGCCTACCTAAAAACCGTAAAATATAACGGATTTGGCTCTATGGTATGAAAATATTGACCTTGACAGCTAGGTCTTGAAATTTGCTACAGTATAAACGCCTGGTACCAGCTTTTCTTGGTACTTTGTGAATAATCTATCGAAGTTTGCAAGATCTGTGCTCAAAGAGAATAAAATTGTTGTTCCGTGATTGTGTCAACGTAGTGCGTGCAGCAGAAATATTAACTGTGAGTAGATTTGGTCCATATTTTCTAATGTAATTATACATCATTTTGTTCGTAATTTAATGTTCTTTCGAATGGTATAATTTTTTGATGAGTAAGTATAATACTTGGATGTATCAAGTAAAAAGACTTGTAGGAAAAAAATTCAATGCGGCTCTAGTTGTCTTCATTTAAATACTACTTCATAAATTATTACTTTAAAGAATTTATGATTAGATATCTATCTAGAGTGTTTATTTACGAACAAATTGATACCAAAAACATGTATCCTATGGTGTAAGATCACGGAAAGGGGTTTATTTGAACATTACTTGGTGACGGCAGTACGACTGAACTTGCGCGGAACGGGTCTTTTTACGAAATAGGCTCGCAACAGACGCCAAAAATGAGTGTGAGTGTGAATGTGCATATTAGTCTTGTTTTTGCTTTTCTCCAAGAAATTATAATTTGTAAAACTTTAAGTTTCTATAATATATGTTTTTGTGCTCACAAAAAAAACTCAAACATTTTTCAGTTTTTGTATGGATATAATTTATATAGGTAGGCT
This sequence comes from Ennomos quercinarius, assembly GCA_910589525.2. Classification (NCBI taxonomy): domain Eukaryota; kingdom Metazoa; phylum Arthropoda; class Insecta; order Lepidoptera; family Geometridae; genus Ennomos; species Ennomos quercinarius. The sequence continues at coordinate 3,511,908 of OU342496.1, forward strand.
TTGCTTTAGTGGTGCTAAGTGAGTGTTATATAAAGTTTAGGGGGGGGGGGGGATGGGAGAGGGGAGTGGAACCTTCCTTTACAAAAAGGGGGGAGGGGGTGGCGGTTACGTGATTTTCGCAAAAAATTAAGTATTAGGTTAATAATTTGAATAAATAAGTATTTAACTTTTTTCATTTTTTTTGTGTGTTCGGGTTAGGTGAGCAATTAAATAAAGCATGCGCTTTCTACTAACTTTATAAAATGGTTTTAGCAAATATGGAAGAGCGTGGTGCCGGACATGGTGCACGGCGAAGCCAAGCCCGTGGTAGATGACGTGGCTGAGGACAAGGGCAGTCCCTGTCTACGCAGTCCGAGGAGTAGGCGTTTTGCTTTTTTAAAGGTTTATTTTAGCTGGTGTAGGTACATGTATCATCAAAATTAATTATTTTGTGTATATTTTTTAGTTCTATACACAGCAGATACAGCCAGTGGCCTTGAGAGAGCCAGTGCTTTCAACAAGTGACGGCACTTGAGGGATTTTGTATGTACAATAATGTATGTATTAAATAATGGTTACGTTACATTGGTACTTTTTCATTTTGTTAACTATGTAACTATGTATGAAATTACTTTTGTAGACAATCAATAAAGCTGCACAAACTAAATAAAAACATAACAAAGGCAGTAAATGAACAGTTATAATTTCATCATAATTGGCTCAGTAATTTAGATTTTCAAAAAAAAAAAACACTAGAAAAAAAATTGTCATCTAAGTTTTTCTCAGTATGTAATTTAGCGGATTAAAGTCAGTTTTTAAAAGGATATTATTATTTTTAAATTCGGTCAGTTAAAATATTATTTCATCTAGCACTTAATTAATTCATCAATAATTAAGTAAAGTCATTGTTTAATTATTGATAAATTTAACTATGGTAAATATTTACTAATTTTATTATAATAATGGTGTAACTGTACTGGTAGTAGTGGTGGTAGTGGTGGTAGTACTGGTTTTATTATAACTATAAATTATCTGTGATTAGTGTAGCATAATGTCGACTATTAATATAAAAGTATTAAAATTATAATTTCTGAAATTTGTGTTCGTTTTTTTAATACCTCTCTCGTCTAATTTGCATAATCGGAATCGAATTCGGAACTGGAATTTAACGGAATAAAATTAACGTTTGTAAACGGCCTAAAATGCTCGATGAATTCCCGCCAACTGAGCGTGTTCGAACATGCGTCCGGCACAATATAGTTACGATTGCCGTTAAATTTTTTTCTAGGACATGATTAAATATTTTGGTGTCATTTTAAAGCTATTGAATTAAACTTTATTTCGAATATGAAAAAAAGTAGTGTTGTTACTTTAGATTTCAAAATAAAACCTATTTAACTTTTTAACTATTTATTGCAAAATAATGACATCACCTAGAATAATCAACTAAATTACAATTTAAAGCCTGGTTTGTACACTTGAGACAGCAGTCATTCAATAGGTAAATAGTCATTAGGTGTCTTAGTTAGAACCGATTAGTTTACCACTTGACGCCCTGCCACGCATTACTAAATCTCAGGTGGCACACAAGGGTTAGCGGCGCGCGGAGCGTGGCACGTGAGTGGATAAGAGCAGACTAAGGGACTATCCAGAGAATGGGCAGTAGCATTCTCCTTGGTACATCATAATCTTCTGCGATGACAAGCTACTTACTAAGCGAGGTGATTTTGGCAAACCTCCCTATAATCAGCGTCTAAAATGGCGGGCATGCCTGTGTTCAGCACTAGACGTTTTCCAGCTGTTTATGTGAAATACGTGATTTTCGCCCATGGGACATTTACAATGACATTTGTAATGTAGTAGGTATTTAATTGGTTTTATTACCTGTGTCGTCTGTGACTGCAAATACTAACCCCACATTACGCGCCGTTTCATGCATTATTTTCGTGTATAAATGTACATGGATTCGCGCGCTGAGTGCCGTACCGAACAGACGTGTAGCTAAATTTGAAGTAAATTTTTAAAGTGCCTGTCATGCAAATTTTCATTATAATCCTACTTGCCTAAGACGCAAAGTTAATTGTGCTAGAATTCGTCGGTTAAATTTGTTGTACACCTGACAAGCGGTGAAGAACAGAGTCAACATTATATTCCTTACGCACTTCAATAAAAGCAAGTTGTGGATACACAGATATGAGCGTAATGCGCTCACCCACCACTGGAAGTGGCCTAGCGGCCGGGAGAAGTGGTTCGCAACCAAACTTGGCAAGTGGTGGCCTGTTCTCAGAAGGATCTGATAGTCACAGAAAGTCTTTACGTAACAAGCGGAAATTCACCGATGACACCAGTCAGGTCAGGGAAGACCTAGGAGATATACGTAGGCAATTATCTCAAGTGATTGAAGTAATGACAACGCTTAGTAACAACCAGAAAGAGTTTATCACTAAAGTGTCAGGTGACATTTCAGCAATCAAAGATGAGATACATGACATAAAGGTGATGACAAACAATCTCACTGTGGAACAAGGTTCTATAAAAGCCGACATAGCCAAGTTGCACATAAGAACTTCGGATACCGAAAAAAAGATTGAAATCATTAAATCAGATCTTGTCCAGCTTCAAATCAATGCACCACACACAAATTCAGCAACTATGGCTGTTGAAGATATGATGTCTGAAGTTCGGGAGCGAGCAGAAAGATGCAAAAATATTATAATCACTGGAGTTAGCGAGCCAGTTTCAGAAAATAAAGAAGAAAGGAAAAAATTAGATAAAAAAGAAGTATTGAAAATCACTGGAAGCATCGATAAGGAATGTCCTGAGCCTAAGAACATAATTCGACTTGGAAAATACAATTCTAATAAGGTACGCCCTTTAAAAGTATGTTATAAAACACAAGAAGAAGCCATATCTGTGTTACGTAATAGAAAAAGCTTGAACTCGAACAATGTAAAGATTTTTGCTGATCAAACTCCAAAACAGCAAGCATATTTTAAGGGCCTGCAAGAAAAGCTTAAACGTAGAACCGATGAAGGCGAGAAAGATCTCACCATAAAATACATTAGAGGTGTACCTAAAATCACTAAGTTACCTCCAAAAAACTAGAGGCGCCCCTGCCAATGTCAGAAAACGTTTCGCATCAAGTCGCAGGATGAAGCTCAGAAATTTCAGATACCAGGATATTACCATTACTACAACTTTAGAAGCAATTCAAGGGGTGGTGGTGCATCCATTTTTGTGTACAATAACTTAAATCACAGCTTGATCGAAGAGCACACTAACAATGGCAACCACTACCTTTGGATCCATATTGAGAAGTATGCCCTAGATATTGGTGCTATTTATGGAAAGCCAGAACCGGCAAATCTCAGTAACTTTTTAGACACATACTCCGTTCAATTGCATAATAGAAAAAAAGCAGTTACAATTGGTGATTTTAACATAAATCTACTAAATAAAGATCGTGCTCATGCATGTCACTTCCAGATGCGCTTATTCTGTGAGCGTAGTCAGAATGCTATCCGCATATCTGCGTCATACGCGACGATCAGTAGGCACAGGCTCGAACCAAACGAAAAATAATTTCATTTCTACCTACATTCTAGATGTAAAGAAATAATGAACTCAGTAGGTAGTTATTATAGAATTAGCTTTACTTTATAAGTATTCACTATTTTATTAATGTACTGTACGGTATTATTCAAGCGCAAACATATTTTTAGTCAGTTTGTTCTCATGTAAGTGAATTTGATTCTTATGAGAAATAAATATCTTAAACCAGATAAACACTATTAAATTGCTTCATGGCATCAGCCGACTTGTGTTTTGTAAACTTAACGATAGCTGATTTCTTTTTATTTTATGACCTAGCAGAAAGATTGTGTGACGCGTGTGCTAGAGCATTGAAACCATTTCGCCACATAGCATAGAGCTAAACTGCGTGATTTATTGATTACGATAGGATTTCACTTAGGTACTCCTTCTTTTCACTTACCCCTTACATTTTAGTTTTTACAATAAAGAAGCAGTGAACACTGGTAAAACATAAATTCTAGGTATCAAGGTAAATTACTCTATAGATAGAGCGAACGAAATCGCCCATTATCTACCCAAAATTTTGGGAGACGTTCTTATTCAGGCAGCACCTCGTGTGGGAGCAAGAAACAACTAGGCGGCCACGCGAAATAGATTTCTACTAGTGGGAATTCTGTGGCCTCTCAACCTACTACGTCCACAGATTAGAGAAAAATACAATTGACTACTACTCTGTGACTACGTCAAAGACCAAAGAGAATATAACTCTACGCTTGTGCGCTACGCTAAGCACTAAGTATTATATACTCTTTGTTTAGCACTATGTGTGGGTTCCAGTAGCTGCTAAAAACTCCAAGAACGCTACGAAATTATGCCACTTTTTACCCAGACAAGGCCATATCACATATGATCGTTCCAGTCAATGTGAACGAAAATAACGATAATTTTGTTCAACTGGAACCCGCTATTATCATTAATTATTTTACGTTAGATTTGCATTCCTCTTTTTTTTTCATCATACATGGATTTTACATTCATATTATTTTCTAATCATCTCTTTACTTGGCGTGAGGGTGCAACCAGCTTATAATTTGCTAGTAAATTATATAAACCCTGAAATCATAGAGTTAAACGAATCCCAGAATAAGGACTAAAGTAAGTAGGTACCTACCAGAGCTCGGCCTTCGCTGCGTCTTCCGGTTCGTGATCGCCACTCGAGAACCTTTCTACCCCATCGGTTGCCAGTTCTATGAGCGATGTGGCCTGCTATCGGTCACTTTAGTTCTGCGGATCTGTGTGGTAACAACGACTCCCACCAAATATTGAAGTCAATGAATTAAGATTGTGTAGCTATATTTCTGAATTTTACTTCAACATAATAAAAACTCCTAAATCTGTCAAAATTTTTAAGCAGCCACTGCCCTGTGAAGGGCTAATCTGCCAAAATGGCAGAAATGAGCCACAAATGGTCACACAGGTGAGTGAAGTGAAAGTGACACTGCGCTATGACAGAGGCCAAAGCCACCTCATAAAAAAAAAACAAGCCATGCCTCACCAGTGCCACCTACTTTTGGATGTAGAACTACGTGCCATCCTGCTGTCTGAAAATCCCCTATTGTTCGATTTTACATATTAAAAATGGAAACACTATGGATTGTCTATGGTCTAAGAACAAGTGCTTGTAATTCATAGAGTAAAGCAATATGTCGGGGCATGTGTTGTCATGTAGCTTTTTAAACGCATTATTTCACTTTTTATGGCTGTGTTGCCAGTTTTTCGCTACAAGTACAAGACTTGTAGCTTTATAAAACGGGGCCCAGTAGGCTATCCGAACGATATAAATTACTATTAGAAACATTACAAAGTACTCTGTGAATTAGACTCTTACGTAGTAAATTATCATCATCATCATCATCATTAACAGCCTGAAGACGTCCACTGCTGAACATAGGCCTCCCCCAGAGCACGCCACCTTGAGCGGCTGCTCGCCTCCTGCATCCATCGGCTCCCCGCGGCTTTCACCAGGTCGTCGGTCCACCGAGTGGGGGGCCGGCCTACGCTGCGTCTTCCGGTTCGTGGTCGCCACTCGAGAACCTTTCTTCCCCATCGGTTGTCAGTTCTACGAGCGATGTGGCCTGCCCATTGCCACTTCAACTTACTAACTCTAAGAGCTATATCGGTCACTTTAGTTCTCCTGCGGATCTCCTCGTTCCGGAGCTTATCTCGCAGGGAAACACCGAGCATAGCTCGCTCCATAGCTCGCTGCGCGACTTTGAGTAAATTATAGTAGTATTTTGTAGTAAATTATATACTCTTTGAATTAGACAATCAACTAATGTGGACCACAGACTACTAAGGGATACGATGTGGACTAAATTATGGTTTGATTTGAGCACAGATATCTACTATACTAGTCAAAGACAGATAGGACAGCTCTATATGATTGACCATTAGTTCCCGTGTCTGCGCTAACCGCTAGTGTCGCCATAGTGATGCACCTAGCTCCATATTCAAATATCGATATCGATAGCATAGTGACGCGCCACGGCACAAAAAAATCGACATGAAAGTTACATAGGAAGTTATTATTATTATTTTAACCTATTACATTTAATACTACAGGAAGATGAAGCACCCGCTAATAAGGATTAAATGAAACAAATGAGACTGAAATAGCTTTTATTTATTTTTATTTCTTAGTCTAAGTGCTTTGTATTTTTACTGCCATTTTTAGGCCATTTTTTGGGGTGAAACCATTATTATTTTAATTATTTATTTTTGCTATTCAAATTGAGTTTACTCACCAGATAAGCTCAAGGGAATCCCGTGCAACACTTCATTTGCCGTGAACAGGATATCCATGCAGAAGACGGTTACCCATCCTATCAAATTGGGGGTATATGAAAGTGATTTTGGCGAACACGTTTGTTCACTAAGACAGACCACTGAGCTCAGTATTTGTAGGAATCAGAAAAGACAACCATGATTGTCGTAATTTATCGTCCCTTGGGATACTTAACAGGCGATGAGTTTTATTAGTTGCAAGCTTCAACATGACATTTTCGCGTCGCCATAGTGTTGATCAATAACCATAGTCACTGCCTATGCTCAACTGATTAAGTTAATTGGTATATAATTTGAAATTAGAGCGATGGTGGCAGAGCGGTAACATGTGCACTTCGCAATCTTACAGCACCAGGTTCGATCCTCGGCCTTGCACCGATGATTTATCTAGTAAGTTATGTGCAGTTTTCGATGCCATCCGTGCCTCAGAGAGCCGTCGGTCCCGGTTGTCATAAGACCATCTATGGCAATCGTTACGGGTAGTCACACGCCTGATAGAATCTGACACCGGGTCTAACCATCCTTGTTACTGGTTCCTTATGGGTTGCGAGATCAGATGGCAGTCGCTCAGGGCCAGATCTTGTATAAGGGCAATTTGAGCTTCAGCCCAGCGCGCCGTGGAGATAAAGGGCCCCCAGCCCCCACTGAAATTTAACGGGTCTTATCTAGATTTACTTATAAATGTGCGAAACCGGAAACTATCAGGATTAACGAAAAACAAGAACAGCTGAGAATTAGGCAAACTCACGGTCCGATCCTGTAGTCGCTCGTGTAATTCTGGTAGCTTGTCGCTACAGATTAGACTGGGAGCTTGGGAGCCGACCCCAATAACAAATGCGAAATGGGATAAAGGCAAAGAGGAAGATGATAATGATATATTAATTTGATTATTATACACAAAAAGCCAGAAAAACTACGAATTATACCGAGTAATTAGGTTGTGTTATGTACATCATTTCCATGACAACAACACAATTGACTTTTGACATTATAGAAGTCACGTGATGCAAAGAAAATGTCGGAATGCGTGCGACACGAGCGTTACGTGGAGACATCGGTACTAAAGCTGACCCGGGCCTGGATTTGAGATAGAAATGTCGATATGTGTGTTGCAGACCAAGTTCATACTACATACTTACTAAAGGTTTTTACATTTTAGTTTAGTCTTAGAAGACTTTTATCCCGAGTCATGCTTAGTTAGGTTTTCATTATATCATGGCTCGAGACGGAGATGTGCCGACTATATTCAATCCTAAGCGGGTACGGACACCATCTGTGATCATAACTAGTGAGGAAGTGGCAGAAACAGATCGAGGTGGCGGTGACGCGGAAAGGGAGAGGCCGAACGGGCCGCCGACGCCACTGAGTCCTCGCGCGCCGCTCACACCGCAGGCCTCCGTGTGCTCGGCGCCTCCCTTGACGACGCAACCGTCTCTGCAGCAAGCATACAGCGAGTCTGCAACAAGCAGTCAAGATGAGGAGCGGCAGTTGCGTGACAAGAAATGCCCTAGGTCCTGCTGCTCAAAGTTTGCCAAAAAGGTGGGGGAAAAGTATACTCATTAGTGTACAACTTTGGTGCTTTGTGTGTCTGTTTAACAATTCTTGTTCCCCTCACTATTGCCCCTTCTTATGCCATAACCTAATAGTAAATAGGCTTAGCATGTACTATACAATACAGTAAAAATTGCTTAGTTTAGCAATTGACCTTACAATAAAACTTACCAGAGGGTAACTTGTTGATGTGTAAAAACATAAATTTCTCACATCATCATCGAGGTAAACAATTATTTTCAGATCTACTATGGCATCTGCGTCATGGTCCTCCTCACCATGTCGTGGGTGACCACTACACACTGCATCAAGCACATGTACCTGCAAGAGTATCCACCCAATATCCACCCGCTGTCCTTCAGTGTGGAACCTTCTGGGGCTTATAATCACACTATGCGAGTTCATACCCATGTAAGTGCATCCTTTGTTACATAAAGCTAATTATTATTGTAATTTGATGATATTTTATTTATATCTATTCTGTCTCCATAAAATAAACATATTATTACTTTTTTTCCGGGATGATCTTCAAATTATGTTTTAAAGTAGTTAAAAAAGTTGAAATATAGCATTATGTTAACCTATTGGTGGAGCATAACATGGTTGATATCATCCATAACACAATTGAATTTTTGAAAATCTATGAACAAGCCTCCCAGTAGATTAATGTGATGATGATACTGAAGTTTTTCCAGATTTGGTTTTTAGTACTGGTATTGTGAAAGTCATCATCATCATCATCATCATCGTCAGCCTGAAGATGTCCACTGCTGATCATAGGCCTTCCCCAAAGAGCGCCACTTTGAGCAGCTGCTTCCCTCCTGCATCCATTGGCTCCCTGCGGTTCTAACCAGGTTGTTGGCTCACCTGGTGAGCGGCAGGCCTATACTGCATTTTCCGGTTTGTGGTTGCCATTTGAGAACCGTTCTTCCCCATCGATTGTCAGGTCTGCAAGCGATGTGGCCTGCCAGTTGCCAGCTCAACTTGCTAATTCTAAAAGCTATATTGGTGACTTTAGTTCTCTTGCGAATCTCCTCATTTTGGATCTTGTCTCGCAAGGAAACTCCGAGCATAGCTCTCTCCATAGTTTGCTGTGCAACTTTGAGCTTACTCATAAGGCCAACAGTAAAAGACTATATCTCAGTGCCATAAGCATTACGGTATTTTAGATGAAAAGATAGGTTGAAACTTCCCAAACGCTGCTCAGCCGAGTTGGCTTCTTCGTGCAACCTCTTTGTCGAATTGAGAGAGTAATTGGCTCCTTTGTTTCAGCACCTCTACAATGCACCCTTCTTCACAGCTTGGTTTTGCACCAACTGGCTGATATTCTTCTACCCTCTGTACTTGATAGTGATGTTGATACACAATAAGTGCAAATCGGCAAATGATATTGTATTTGATGCATTCGGTGACTTTCGAGAGAAGGGGTTTACTTTTGGTACGTGCATTTTTTTTCCTATCTTTATTAATGTCACCAAAGTAAACAGTACTTATTGCAGATGATAATTATTGATGATAGCAAATCATAATAATAAAATGATTTATTGGAATGTTCTTATCTTCTCCTCAACTTAGGAAACAAAAGAAAATTGGTTGATGTTAGTGTTAGCAAATTTCCCTATACCTTGTTTCATTGATAATATGTTTAAAAAGTCTATAGCAAGTACAATCATCACAAAAATATTCTGCAAAAGACATCAAAAACAGCATTGAACTATTCATGCACATTATATAAAATCCAATACAATATGTTTGTATGTATTATCATGGTATTTTTTCTGTTGTGCAGCCAGGTTCATAAGCCGCTGTGGTCTATTCTGCCTGCTGTGGGTGGTGACAATCTTCATGTACACATGCTCACTGAAGTTCCTACTGTCAACCGATGTCGTGGCACTATTTGCGACAAATGTGTCTTGCATTTATCTACTCTCTTGGGTCATACTGCATGAGCAGTTTGTCGGAGTCAGAGTAAGTAACCAGTATAACTGCTAGTGCCCCACAGTTTCACCCTTGTTGACACAATTTTTTTATCATAATAGTATTTTAGTGTTATTAAAAGTCTTTGACTGGCATCGGTCACCATAATAATAGATTTTCTTTTGTTTAGGGGTCACTTGGCATTGGCAGTTATTGTGTTAATATTATACAGGGGTCAAATGCCGATTTAGACAAAACATGATGTGACTGGTAAATAATGTAATATCTGTTGTACTGCATCATTTTATGTTTGTGTGTGCACATACATAATATACTCATGTTTTCACAAATCTTATCTTTATCTTAGGTAAAAAAAAAAACTTCAAGCTAAAGTATTTATTACATACACCCCTTTTATCAACATCCACTCAGCTTTTTCAGTGCTGAGCACTATAAAAAAGACAGGTATCTAATACTATACAGTAAGCAGACCTAACATTATCTTCACTACTACATGACGCAAATAAAATATGATATACCCATTACTTTCGCTCTTATTAAAGTTTGATAACTTTATCTCTTTCCTTTTTGCTGTTGCAACACTCACGCACCCATGGACAAAAAGGAACGCGTGCCCAAAACGCAATCTCGTTACCATGGAAACATGTCTAAACAGACAACGTGTGGCCTGTTTTTTTTGCAATATTTTTGTGTTATAATTGATATCCAGTACTACAAACACTGAAACATGTAGTGCGCCATTGTGCGGCAACGTATCATATAGGGAAACACCTGAATTATCAATTCACCAGTAAGTTTGATGTGCATGTTTGTGTGTGTGTATGTTGTAAAAAGTGGCACGCAATATTTCTCTTATGTTAAGTCTGCTCACTAAAGTATTAGAAGTCTGTGATAAAGAGTAACGCAAACAACATGTTTGCCTAGTGGTGGTGACAAATATACACACAACCTTTTACATTTATACAGTTGATTAAAAAGTAGAGGTTCTCTAAAACCTTGAAGAATTTCTTTTGTAAGTACACATATTTTTTTTGGTTTTAGGCGAAGTATTTGAGCACTGACTCGGCTGATGTTAAACAATAACGTGGTCTATTCTTATTATTGCCAATTCTTAACTCTGAACAATGTGTGATGGCGCCATGCAGCAGATGTCCGTAATTTTGCCACAAATTTTTTTTTCCCATGTTTGCCAGGAACCTGTCGAATGTTATTGCCAGGTTCGCGTTGTGTTTGGTAACACGTAACTCAGTGACGATTGAACTGATATTAATTACGTTCAATCTTCAGTTTTCGTTTCATCAAACTCACACATCTGTGTATTCTGTTACAAAGTATTCGAGCAACCATGACTGACATGATAAATTGAAATGATATTAGGATGTGAATTTATCGAGACTTGGTGCTGCGGCTCTTTTTCCGTGACGAGGTGGATATCAGTCCAGCCACCAATGTTCTCCAGCCCAGCAGGGCTTGCAAGAGATATAAAAATCGACATTATATCTTCCAACCAATGAAAATGCAAGAAATGTTTTATGTGATCCGCGCGATCATTTATTGGTTGGTATTGACTTTTATAGCTCATGTTAGCCCTGCAGGACATAATATCGAGACTAAGCCAAGTTATAATTACCAGCCCTCTGATAGATTGAGTGGGTGATATAAAGTTGTGTGGTGTGACAGATAGTGGCAGCGATCCTGTGTGACACGGGCATAGCGCTGCTGGCGTACATGGATGGCATTGCCGGCAGCTCCACACTCGGTGGCGTCGTGCTCGCTGCCTGCGCCGCCGCCGGCTTCGGCATCTTCAAGGTACCTGTGCCTGCCCTTTATATCATCATCATCATCAGCCTCCCTCATAGAGCGCCACTTTGAACGGCTACTTGGCTCTTGCATCCAACGGTTCCCCCAGTTATACCCAGGATGCAGGTTCTCCTAGTAGGGGACTAACGCTGCGTCTTCCGGGTCGTGGGCGCCACTCAAGAACTTTTCTTCCCCATCGGTAGTCTGTACCTTTTATACATATAAGTTACAGGGTTATTTTTAATTCCCCTAAAATATTTTTAGGTCATAACTCATATCCTAAACAAATAACTTATTCTAACTTTAAATAAATAAAAACAAAACTGATTTTTATTTAACTAAAAGCTCAAAGTAAGTTCTTGCAATTAAATAAACAATTTGTGATAGATACTAGTACTACATTAGAAATCTGATCCAGGTATACATGTACCTACATTTTTCGTTCACGTCGCCAATGTCGATCTTGCCTGACGGCTCCGTGTCGTATCTCAACCACGCGGTATGGAGTTCGAACCCCGTCGGAGGCAATACATCCCACTCCCCAACGCAGTGTCAATGACTTGATAGCATCTGTCACTATAATATACAGTGGGTAAATTAATGCTTACGAAAAACACATGCAGGTTTAATTGATAAACTTGTGTGCACCTGAGATTCGCTACAATTTTTATCTTCTCTTTAGTTAGATAAATATACAAGGTGCAATTGAATTCATCATTAGCATAAATTGAGTACTTGATAGTACATCATTTATTGATGATTATTGAAGAGTAAAGAGAGCAAATGATTTTTTTTATTGAAAATTATGAAGATTGCCGGCGTCTAACGTAGTTGGCAGGAATCATTGACTATAAATCCAGTTGACTAATGATACAACTTCCCCTCATACGAAAATTAGTAGTGTATTTCAACTACCATTTTCATACAAATCACGGGAACCCGTTGATGTCTTTTGTTCCGTCCTGCTCTGTCCTTTGTAATTTCGTATAGCTTTGTCTCGTTTGGTTACCTCGTCCCCTGCCCGCGCAGGTGAGTCGTGTTTGTACGAGAAATTATGTTCACGAGCTATCAACGGGCTTTATAATCTTTGGCAGGAACGATTTTGACACTTTTTAAAGTTTTCGTTACCTTGTATGTAATAATTAAAAACAGTACTTAATTATTTTAATTCAATTTTGTACTGTAGCAGTTGATTAAGTAAGTTATTAAACTTTTTGGAGTTATTATCAATACCAAATGTCATCTGATGGTAAGCGACGCTGCAGTCTGGGATGTGACGCGCAAGCCTAGAAGATACCGGTTCACTCTCGAGTTGAACACTTCAATATTGTTCTAACGAAATATTCGTAAAAAAAAGTTTTAATACTAAGAATACTTGTTGATGTACTTATAAAAATATAATGAACTTTAAGGCTTATTACACCATTGAACCTAGGCGCTAAGTTCTGAGAAGTCTGAAAATCTGACAAACAGTAGTTTTAACCCATGGACCCCTACCACGGCATACATTGTTATTCTATTGTTATGGGAAATGCTGGTATTCCAAAAGTTAATGAATTCGGGCTCAAAACCTCACTATACATTACACAACCCTTACAAAAATCTACCTAAATTATAATAATTATATCTACGCTCAGTCTCCAAGTCAGCAAAAAAGCTTTATCGCTGTCCGATACCGAACTCTCCACATTTTGTTAAGCATTTATTTTGATTGATTGCTCCGCCACTTACACAATAACTTGACCCCGTCCTACAGTAAGCCACGTCTAAGTTCGAAGGTTGCACGCTAATCATAATCGTATTTACATAAGAATACAGAAGGGCGTGCTTAGCCTTAAGTTTTATCGGATAATAGTTAAAGTGGTAACAATATAGGTTTATTTATTTCTAGTTCTGCCCCATAATAATATTTTAACGCGGTTAACTCTTGTAAACAAATAACTATGCATAATTATAATGATATCTTTTTCTATTATTATAGTAAACTAGCAGCGCCCCGCGGTTCCACCCGCGTTCCTACAGGAACCGTTCCCGTTATTGGGATTATTGGGATAAAAAGTAGCCTATGTTTTAATCTAGGGTATAAGCTACCTCCATACCAAATTTCATTCAAATCCGTCCAGCTGTTAGAGCGTGAAAGAGTAACAAACATACACACATACACAAAAACTTTCGCCTGTATAATATTAGTGTGATTGTTTTACGGTAGCACTTATTTCGTCATTCATTTCTTTTGATATTGACAATCCAAAGGAGACTGGCGGCTCCTGACCGAACGTAAAAAACGCTCTTCACGAATGGAAGTATCTTTTCTTAGTTTGTTATGTACTAACAAACTAATATAACCACAATTATATTTTTTTCCCAACTTCTGCACCCTACATTCAAGTTACTTTCTTGAGGTTTTAGGGTCAATTTAGACAGCAGCAAAATGCTCGAGCACTTTTTAAGTGCTATTGGAATATCAACCTTAATCCATTTAGACTAAAGCTGAAAATAGTATGCAACATTAAAATTTTACCTATTTTAATTTTGCATACTATTTTCAGCTTTGTGAAAATGGATTAAGGTTGATACAAAAATTAGATAATTAGTTAAAAAAAGGGTAAAGAGGGTAAAATTTTTACATTAAAACATTAAAATTATTAGAATTAGAATTTGGATGTATTAACTGTGGTCAAAATAACTACACTGTACTTCGTCGAAAAGGCTGCGTCTAAAAATGCATGGAAGTCGCTATCTTTCATTAATAAAACGGCCCATTGTAAGTATTAGGATTAGGTGAAACGAACATGGATGATTATATTTTTTGGCATACGTTATATCGTCTTTATACTATAAAGTTTATAGACAGGAGATACTGACATTCATTGTTATAAGCAACCGAGGGATACATTATTTGTATGTTACTCTTATAGAAAACCTGCATTTACGAGGGCATTTTTCAACCTGAGAAGAACAACATGAGTTCATTAATAACAATAATGCACTAGTGTCCTGATATTAAAAATTAACAATTTAATATTATTTTCGTAAAGTGGGTTAAAAATGAATGGAATAATTGAAAAAAATAGTAAAATTGGTAAATAAATCACGGAGTAATAAGCTTTTAAAGTTTCTGGAGAGGGCATCGCCTGTCCCTTTCTCGCAAAACAGAGCTTCCCCACAGTTACTATGAAAACGCACGCTGTGAAGTCACATGCCAAAGAGATTGTATGTAAAGCTACCACAGCTTAGTAATGAGGTACTATTAAGGTGAACGTACTGACGTCACAGCACGTTTGAACTATCTCTTTCTATTCCTGTATTTTAAAACGCTTGTAGATTTGTCATTTTTTGAGATATTTAATTTTTGTTTATTTTTTGAGGAACATTATTAATTTGTGCAATAAAAAAATAGCACGACACAAGCCTGTTCATTAATATCTTAATTGACTGTAATGTACATTGTACAGGTGCTATTCAGAAAGGTGATGGGTGAAGTGAATCCGGGGCAGCGCGCACTGTTCTTCTCTATACTGGGCATCGTGAACGCGTCGCTACTATGGCCCGTCTGCCTCGCCCTCTATCTAACCGGCTCAGAAACTCTGCCCTCTCACCGGATGCCCTGGATATACTTGCTTGTTACCAGCGTTGCGTTACTCAGTAAGTATCTTGGCGATTCTTCCCTTATAATATGTGTTTTCTTTCTTTTAGCTACGGCCTTAAGGGCCTATGCAACCTCAAAATGCTTAAAAAGGCTTAGCATCATCCCGAGCCCTGTCATCAATATTGCAACAATGACTTTGAAATTAATATATGGTAAAGTTCAGGACTAATGCTAAGGCTTATGTATAGTGAAAACACGAATTAATAAACTTTTCTCGATAGAATAAAATTATAATGTTACCTCTAAATATCTATATAAATATCTATAATCTACACATAAACTGCGATTATTCAATGAATACTTTAAATAACGTCATGAAACTTTGTGTAGTAGTTGAACTAAATATAATGGAGGGCTTGTGTATAGTGGATTTTTAAAATACCCATTATATCCAGTGTAATAATAAATTACCTAAATTATTGCGCGTTGGAACCATTCTAACTTATACCGCCCCTACCGCTCGGCCCGACTCATCCCCGCTTTGGCCTAGTACTATATATCTATTCTGTGGCTTTGACTTGGATTCGCGCAGGCCTACCACAAGCCCTTAACCATTGCTCGATCGCCAGGGATAGATATTGAATGAACTGTTACTAAAATACAGTTTTGATGGCAGCATTGCCATACGCCGTGCATAAGAAATTAAACATTAAAGAAATTTGTATTTTTACGAAAGAACACCCTGAGTTTTTTAAGAAGCATGGTGAAGTTATGACCCGCAAAAAAAGGACTAAGTTTACTAACTTATTATATCAACCTCCTGCTCGAAAAGACTTGTATAAGAGAAATGTATATAATATGTGCATAACTATTTACAATAATATTCCGAATGACATAAAGATATTAGAGGGTAACAAGTTTAAGAAATGTTTGACTGACTGGCTTCAATGCAACTGTTTTTATAGTGTTAAGGATTATAATGAATTTTGTACCAATGTTTACTTATAAATTATAAATAATAAAAATTGTAATTAGTTATTAAATAACATTTGCATGTCTGCTTGCAGACTAAATGCATGAGCAAAACTTACTGTAACATCTACTATACATGTATTTTAGCAAAAAAACGTTTTGATTTGATTTGATTTGATAAAAATAGGGCTATCTCTTCCCGTGGATGCCGTAAGAGCCGGCTAAGGGAACACCCAGGCCAGGGAATTTACAGCACATTCTCTTTGGTATGCATTATAATCTACTGTGATTACCAAGACGCCTGCGAAGTGTGGTGATTATGGCAACCTCTAATGGGGGAGGCCTATATTCAGCAGTGGATGCTTAAAGGCTGAAGATGTGATGATCGTCATATGCGAAGTAATGCTGTGAAGTTTGAGGAAGAGTTAAATCCTTTAAGCGCGTTCAATTTGACTGTTCTTTTCCAGTATTCCACTTGGTGTTTCAATTCGGTAACATCATGACATACAACATCTTCGTGTCTCTCGCTCTTATCACCGCAGTGCCGGTTTCTGCAGGTAAATATCTTATTTGATAGTTGGCAAAATGTATATTGTCTAATGTTTATAAACATTACAACTGCTGACTATATAATAACCAACAAAACTGATGGTGCACTTGCCTCCTTTCACCTTCATCCATTCATCCTTTTCCCTTATATTTTCCGCCCTTTTCTCTCTTTCCCATAGTACAGGATAGGAGTGGCTTTGGACCTAATACTGAAGGTTGGATGTCTGTAATTTCTGAACCACAAAACCGGCCTTGAAATATTTACGGGAAAATACTTAAAGTAGGGGGGTACTAACAAAAAAAGAACGAATGAAATCGGACCACGCTTTAATGAATTACAAACATATATTTACTTTCATCCCCTCTCCCGAGGGAACCACGCTGACTTTGGGATTAATAGTATTCTATAGCCTACCTCGTAATATGAACTCAAATCATGCAGACAGATAAAAATGAAAAAAAAAAAAACAAATAGTTTTGGCTTCAGCATCGATAATCCCCTCCAAAATTTTTTTTTAAATATCTTCAATGTACAGAATTGGACCTGTTACATATTTATTATAGGTATAGATATTACCAAATATGTCCCAAAATTTAATACAACCTAAAAAAGGCTTGATTGGATTGTTTCAATGATATTATGTTTTCAGCCCTAGACGTGGTGCTATATGGCGTGGAGTTCGAGGGCATGAAGCTAGCTGGAATCATTCTGATCGCCGTCGGCTTCTTCTTAGTGATGTTCCCTGACAACTGGCCGGATTACATCATGCGACTGCTCAGGTATTATTATAACAGTTCCACTAAATTAACTATTCAATTAAATTTTCCGCCTTCTATCTAATTTCACTAGCTACAGGTTCGGACTATGAATGACTCAGCAAAACGCTTAGTGCGGTCTTGGGGTACACTAACGATGTAAGGATGTGAAGAATCACCAAGCCTTGTAGTAATATGATGGAAAGGGGATGACGGAATGAGCTGATGAAGGGCATGCGCACACCAAAATGTAACCGATAGAAGACCGATAGACCGGCGACATTGTTCAAGACTTTGAATTCTCCCTTTAACTAATCTCTCATCGTTGATAAGCTTCTTGGCACGCCGCTCAATTGTGTCCAAAGCCGCAAGTTGGTACCGGGCGGAGCCATCCCACAGGTGGCTACAGTACTCCATGCAGGCTCTGACCTGAGCTTGGTGAAGGTTAAGCAGCTGATTCGACGAGAAAATCTGCCTAACCTTAGATAACACACCAAGCTTTCTTGCAGCTGTCTTGGCTCTGGACTCAATAAAGCGACCGAAATTTATGGTAGAGTGTACTTCGAACCGGAACACAGTAGTGCTTGCATACTCGGCGGCAGAATATATGGCAAGCGGTGGTACCTACCTATACATAATCTTGCAGAAAAGTCTTACCAAGTACCAAATAATGAACTACAAAAAAATCTTAATAATTTGAGACTTTTGTTAAGTTTGCTCACTTAGTTTTTAATGATTTGTGATGTGTTGGTTCCATAAAGAGTTTGTCTATCTACTTTTTACCATTGGTCCTTTTAGAGAAACGCTACCGGTACAAATGAAATTGGATACCAAAGTAATTTGGTATTTAAATCGTATTCCACATAATTATACTGAGTGTAATTGAATTCATTAGCATCCTTTGTGTGGACCAAAATTTATGAAATCAAACGCATCTAAGCGTTGGGTATTGAGAATAACTCCAAAAGATGGGATAACTATTACTCAACTACGGCATCAAATGCGAGCCTATTTAGTTATAAAAAAAAACTTAAGCAACTGCTCTTTTTAAACATTACATACAAGTCAACAAAATCTATTAAACGTATCAAAATCATTCGTGTCAACTGCCTTAGGCTGTCTACACAATTTTCAAAAAATATATATTATTCTTATTTACACTCTTTACTATTTAAAAATCTCCAATAATCGATGTACAATAAAATTGATGTACACAATTTATGCTGATGAATTCAATGGCACTCTGTAATCTGTGTCATTGTGCAGCGATGCCAAATTGACTATAGGTATATCGAAGTTTTGAAGTGTTTGTACAGTAAGGCCACTATGTCAGTCCGACTACAGGACCAGAGTACGGAACAAATTCCATTGCAAAGAGGCGTGAGACAGGGAGACGTTATTTCTCCGAAACTGTTCACAAACGCATTGGAGGATGTTTTCAAGCTCTTGGAGTGGAAAAGATCTGGCATCAACATAAATGGCGAGTACATCACTAACCTTCGTTTTGCCGATGATATAGTCATAGTGGCGGAATCGCTCGAGGACCTTAGCACCATGCTCAACGACCTCAGTAGAGTCTCCCAGCAGGTTGGTCTTAAGATGAATATGGACAAGACAAAGATCATGTCTAATGCTCATGTTCCACCTATATCGGTAATTGTTGGGAACGATACTCTCGAAGTTGTCGACAAGTATGTCTACCTAGGACAGATTGTCCAATTAGGTAGGTCCAACTTCGACAAAGAGGTGGCGCGAAGAATCCAACTCGGCTGGGCAGCGTTCGGGAAGCTTCGTCCTATCTTTTCGTCCAAAATACCGCAGAGCCTGAAAACGAAAGTTTTCAATCAGTGTGTGTTGCCAGTGATGACTTATGGAACTGAGACATGGTCTCTTACTGTTGGCCTCATTAGTAAGCTCAAAGTCGCGCAGCGAGCTATGGAGCGAGCTATGCTCGGTGTTTCCCTGCGAGATAAGCTCCGGAACGAGGAGATCCGCAGGAGAACTAAAGTGACCGATATAGCTCTTAGAGTTAGTAAGTTGAAGTGGCAATGGGCAGGCCACATCGCTCGTAGAACTGACAACCGATGGGGAAGAAAGGTTCTCGAGTGGCGACCACGAACCGGAAGACGCAGCGTGGGCCGGCCCCCCACTCGGTGGACCGACGACCTGGTGAAAGCCGCGGGGAGCCGATGGATGCAGGAGGCGAGCAGCCGCTCAAGGTGGCGTGCTCTGGGGGAGGCCTATGTTCAGCAGTGGACGTCTTCAGGCTGTTAATGATGAATCTGTGTCATTCTACTCTCTACCAGATGGAGCCGCCGGCGGCAGCGCGGCAACAACGGCTCGGGCCGCGACCGCGACGCGATGGACTTCCGCACCGGGTACATCCGCTCGCACCTGCGCTCGCCGTCCGGCCGCGTGCGGTGACCGCCCGCCCACAGGAGGCACAGCGACGACGACTACAGGCACATGTAGCTGGCACGGCTGTATAGCTGAGACATCGTGCAGCCCGGACGGCTGTGTAACTGGGACAGCTGTGTAGCTGCATTGGGACATTACGGGACATCTGCGTGATCGGTACGTCTGTATCGCTGGAACATCTGCAGCTGGGACGTCTGTGTAACCGGTATGTCTGTGTAGCCAGGACATCCATGTAGCCGGGACATCTGTGTAGCTGGTACATCTGCGTGGCCGGGACATCCCGAGACATCTGTGTAGTCGGGACATCCCGAGATATGTGTGTAGCCGGACGTCACGGGACATCTGTATTGCTGATAATACTCGCGCCATTACACAAAACTTCTGAAAAGACCGTTTCTATTGCTGTCTCATTCCCATATCACTTGTAGCATAATGGTGGGAGTGAGAAAATAATATACTGTAGCTTTCGTTAGAAATGCTTGCCTAATAACGCGCATTATGACATCTTATATGTAGCCGGTAAAATGTTGTGTTTCGGGTAACATCAATTAAACTGTAGAGGCTAACATTTTATATGTATCGGATACGGTAGCATAAATATGTTAATGTTGTAGCCACTCACGTGTACCCTGCGAGAAAACGGGACAAAAACGCGCTTGCACAAGCTTTTCTGTTGCGTTAGTGAGCTTTATTGCTTTATGATTCTACTATTGTTCGGTTAGTGGAGAAGTCTAACTAAGCCATATTTGTTACGTTCCTAGATATATCAAAATTATATTTTTGTCATACAACTGCAATAATATAATTTTAATAATAGGCAAACTGACCTTGTGTGAGCCGGGTTAAAGCTTATATGTAGTGTAGCAGGTTACATAAATGATATCATAATGTACCAGGTAGCATTATTATTATGTAGCGGGTAGCGTCACACCCGTTACATAAGCTGAGCTCTGGCTGAAGCACAACTATGCTCGAAAGCCTTTTTGGTTAAAGTATTGCACCAATTATTGTGATTGCACAGCTATATAATATAACAATCATGAGCAATACGCACATTTTCTTATAGTTTCGCCAACGGTGGTCATAACTTGTTTCAAAATTGATTACCTGACTATTGTACTTTATGGTGATGGTTGTCTTGAGATGAAGATGGCGTTTGTTCATCTGAAATAGTACATCTTAATTGGTGAAATACGTGTACAACAATAAAAGCCGTTTCATCCCCAAAGCATTATTTTTCTATTTAAAATGGGCTTTCTTACGTAACTAGATTTTTGTGATAAAGCACATTTGAAGTGATTTTGGTTAAGTTTGTATTTGCTATTGAGCCCGTCCAACATAATTATCGTTTACAATTTGGATCAAATTTGTGTGTTTGCCACCTCGTTTTATAGTAAATTGCCCAGTTTTCTTTACAGTGCGTATGGTAGTAACATTGCCAGGCTCACTGTAATTTTTTTGGAAAGAATTTGGGTTGAGGATATGTCGGTAAGTAGTTTTCGCGGTGTTCTTTTAGACGAACTTTTGTTAATTTCATATGTTTTTATTCGTCATTGCAAGAAATCCTTTTACTTTCGTGAATGTAATCATTCTGTAGTAAATTGTTCCTTAACACGTAGAACGCCATGGGGGTCAGATATGGCCTCTACCTGTGTACTTCACTAAGCCGTGGGGGGCACCTGTGACCTCAAATCAGACCTATATTTGAGACATTATTCTACGCCAACGGACACAGTTACCTTTAATTTTTGCATAGAAAGTGACCGGCGCGGCGCCCAAGAGTTAGCAAATCAAGCAGGAGATAGATTCTGTGCATGAAACTTAGAAAATTCATGAAAATTAAATGAAAGGCTTTTATTTCTCAATTTTTTTTTTATTAATTATGTAAGAGTCATTGTTTTATAATACTATCTTATTTGTGACGACATAATCTCTGACATAAAACATTAAAAATAGAAAATCACAAACAAAAAGAAATGGTTTTCATTTTACATTTCAATTCAAACTTTCATTGAGATTTCAGATTCAGAGCTTACTGTCGATGCTCCTTGTTAAAACAGGGTAGGCAATAGTGCGGTTGACCAACACATTGTGAACAATAGGTAGGCACTTTACGTGTCTTATTTTTTGCATCGGTCCTCGAGAACATTTCTACATTTTTTTTGTAACAGGCAACACAGAATCGTCTGCTTTTTTGAACAGGTCCCATCTTTTTGATCAACTCATGTTTAAGTCGTTTTGGACGTAATTCATTTCTCAAATTATCTCTTTCTGGTTCAGGACCCCTTGAATTAGTTAGATACCGAACAAGCAGTTTTCTATAATCCACTATTGAAATATTCTTTTTTGTGGTTTCTTTATACATTATCAATGCATTCACCACTGCTGTATTCAGGAGCAACTCTATTGCCAATTTTCTGTACCATTTGACAGTCTTTCTAAGAGGGGTTGAATATGATGTCATCTGGTCACTCATGTCGACTGACGCTTTACATTTATTATAGTCAATGACCATTGTGGGTTTCTGCACATTCTTGCCTTTGATATTCACACGAGTGAATTTGTCCGTGTGTTTTGTCGACAACATAAAAACATCCCTTTTATCCTTCCATTTTAATACTGTTATGCCGTCTTCGCTCTCTTGTGCGACCAATTCACCTCGCTTTAATTTCGTTTCGACGACCTTTTTAGGCAAATTTCGTCTGTTTTTTCTAACAGTCCCCAACAAATGTGTATCGTTCTTTATTAATTCGTATGCTAGTCCTAAACTTGTATACCAATTGTCGGTGGCAATGGTGTGGCCTTTATTTAAGAGTTCGTTACACAGTGATAATACTATCTTTGTGGGGGTATTATTCTCAGTATCAAGATTTTTTCCGCTGTATACCTGTATTTTTATAGTATATCCAGGATTTGTACAAACTTTGAACAGCTTTATACCATATTTGTGTTTCTTTGATTTATTATACTGTCGAAATGCAACTCGACCCCTAAAAGGTATCATGCTTTCGTCGACACATACTTCTTCTTTGGGCGCATAGTAGGTTTTGAATCTATCATTCAATAGATTTACAAGATATCTTATTTTTCCAATGCGATCATTCGGATTTATGTTGTCATTGTTAGCGAAGTGTATGAACTGCAAAAGTAATTCAAACGATTCCTAGTCATCACTGTTCGAGGAAACGTTTGTTCCATCATATCATCTGTACTCCAGTAATCGCTAATTGATGGCAGTTTTACCAGACCCATGAATAATATTATTCCAAAAAAACGCTTGATTTCATGCATGTCGATTGGATGCCATGAATGTGAACGAGAACACGGCTTATAAGCCTTATCTTCACGGCTTTGGGTAGCAAACAAGTTAGTTTCTTCGGCAATTATTTGAAACAAATAATCATCAACTAACAATGTGTAAAAATCCTCAGGATCAGCTTGACAAAAGTCTCTTGAAAAAGGGAACTTCATACCTGTGGGCTCGGTGAACTCGAGCCGTGCGTCCAGTCGGGTTTTTCCATTTCGAGTAAGTGTTTGAAGTAGTATGTATGTTTCGGGCGATGAAACTTTCTACCGAGTCATTATCACTTTCAGAATTGATTACCATACGTTTTTTTCTCTTCGGTACATGCAGATTTTCAAATTCTTCGTCACTACTAATATTCCTGAATGACAATTGTGCATCATATTCCAAAGCAGCGATCTCTTGCAAATCTTCTTGGGACAAATCAAAGTCAGCAAAATCCATTTGAAATTCACAAAAATCACGTTCCGCGCTATTATATTCCATTATATTATTATCATTTTACTATTTATATCCCATTGCATTAAATTACGGAACAAAATTCGATTGAAATTCGCTATGAAAGGGTAAAACAGCCGAAAAATATCAGTGCGCAACCTCTCTACGCATGCGCTTGCGACTGACTGGAGCAAAGAGTATAGTAACTGTCCTAAGAAAAGAGAGCCATCTGGCGTGAAAAGTAGGATCCACGAGTACATTAGCGCTCCAAGCGTATTTTGGTAAACAAAAGTGCATACGTATAGGTAGGTATGGATATATATACAACCATACCTATACATATAGGCAGGTATCAGCTCATTATATTAATAACTTTGCTATGTGGGTTATTTTTGAAGCAACATTTAACATTGTTATAAATAAACCCTTATTTATTACAATGTTAAATGTTGATACAAAAATTACCCACATAGCAAAGTTATTAATATAATGAGCTGATACCACATAATCTATGCACTACAAAGTACCTTACAATAATTATAACTAATTAGTGTTAGAATACTACTACATACTTGGGTAAATAAAAGATCTTGGTTACATTTATGAACATTTTTATTACTTTACTTTTTACACAAATGCAATCATATGTTGTAGTTTAGCTTTAGGCAATGTGACACCGGTATAGTGACAATAGTCCGGTGTCACATTGCCTAAAGCTATACTAACTTAATTTCAGAAGAGTCTGTTAAACATACTAGGGGTAATGCTGGGGCTACGTAAGAAAGTAAGATTTCGTCACTTTTCCATTAGTTTATACCATTATTACAAGGACATACTTCCACACCGACAGCCGGAAGACGTCCACTGTTGAACATAGAGCTCCCCTATAAAACGCCACTTTGGACGCCTACCATAATCACCACTCTTGGCAGACGGCTTGGTGATCGCAGACTTTGATTCAATTTGACGGGGAACACGAGAAAAGATAGGGTGGTCCTATTTTTGCACGGGCTCCACACGGCAGCGACAAAGTCTTACAATACATATTAAAAACTTACCTAAAATATACAGGGTTATTGGTAATTCGACGTATTCCCGTTAGGAGGTGATAGGGGTGACTATTTGCGATAATTTTTACCCTTATAAGTATTATGCAAAAGTGAACCATTTTTGAGTAGCTTTTTTCAAAAAAAGGCAAGAATGCAACTTCTATAATTTATTTAATTTAAAAAACAGTATTTACTTAAGTTTCATTTTTTCTTCTGATTTATAAAAACGATTAAACACTGGTTATTTATCAATATTAAAACAACAATTGTCGTCCCAAATTTAAAAATGTGAGACGAAAAACGATCATATTTTAATATTTGTTTGAGTTTTTTTTCACTAAAATGCCTTAAAAACAAAAAAAGTTATGAAACTTGGCTTGCAGATTATTTTAAAAACATAACCGTTTTATTAGCTTTCCAACAATGATTAACAACTACGAACTTATATCAAAGAAACTGAAAAAAATATGATCACAAATGAAGCAGGCGGAAATTCGTATACGAACTAAACTTAAAGTCGTTCTTTAAAATTTCCATAAAATTAATTGAAAACATAAACCCAATGTAAATAAAACAAAAATAACAAATTTAACATTTTTTTAGTGTAAATGAATGACGTTACGAGCTAGTCGTTCACCTGATGTTAAGCGTCACGGCTGCCCATAACAGATTGCAGTATTACTCGAACAGTTTTGCGTGACCCTGCACTGCGCACGTCATCCTGAGACTTCACACAGTATAGTAATAAGATTACTAGGCTGTGTGATCAGATTATAAAGTCTCATTTGCCTATTTCACTAGCTACAATGTCCTGCAAACCGGAACTCAGTAGTGCTTGCACACTTTTGCTTGGCGGCAGAATAACTGGCAAAGTGGTGTTACCTACCTAGACGAACTTTGCAGAAAAGTCCTACCACCTGATAAATAAAATTTAGAACCAGTAACAGTATAGTAGTAATAACAATTAATAATAAGTAACAATTAAGACATTTCGTAATTTAGCCTAATTAAAGTTCTTGATCGAAGTGACTTTCGCTTGAGCGTACATGAAAAGCAAAACATGATATACCAGCCGAAGGATGCCCTGCACATTTTGGTGTCAAAGTTAGGCGTCTGGGGTCACATGATATCCCTAGTTTACGACGTCTCGCCTGTGCATTTAATTATTATGATATATTATTTTGACATTTCACCGTATTAATTGATTTTCTACATACCTATTTAATAAGTATTAGAAACTTATGTTATTTAAGTACTTTGTACCATTGACATTGTACAATTCTATTATATTATTATACCTATTTTTCAGACGTGTATTGTTATATGAATATAATAAATGACTATTGACTATTGCAATCCGCGGAAGACCCCAAAACAAAAATTATAAACGCAGCAAATGCGATGCAGAGTAATTTAACTACTTCGATAGTTAAGTCACAACTCAGAAAAAGAGTGCGACTTTGCATACGCAATAGGAGAAGTCACTTCGAGCCAAAACTTTAATTAGGCTAAATTACAAAATGTCTTAATTATTACCTATTATTAATTAGTATTACTACTAAACTGTATCTTCGGCCTTTAGGCTTTTTTAAACCATGGCAAAACTGCATGCCTGTAAAATTTTTGGCAGCCACAGTCATGTTTCTGGATACTTTTTTAAAAGCACTTTTGTCCGATAAGGCATTTTCCATTGCTGAACAACGTAATTTGTAATTTAATTCTTTTCTCTTTGTCTTCCGCAGTTGAGATTGTAATTGTCTTACTTTTTTTTAACCTCTTTGTTCTTCTTCAACAAATGCTCCGATGATTTTAAACCTGTAAAATTAAAGAAGAACCATTAACAACTAATACTAATTACTTAACATTTTTAATTATATAAATATTCTCTAGTTCTCTACCCATATAATTATAATAAATAAATAAAAAGCACAAACAAATTAAAAAATAAACAATGAAAATGGTGGCTTCTCAATACGCCTCAACGGTTCGCAGTTTCGCACACCTTAGTACGCATTAATTAATAACTTATATTTTTACCTTTGACAACAGCGGATGTCGAGGGTGGGTTAAGCCGATCATAGAGTGGTTGTTGATATATTTCACTTCCTGATCCTGAAATAAAATACAATAACAATATAACAAATGATGTATCTATAAATCAAAAAGATTATGATATTATTTGATCTAAATAGATTAAATAATATTCAACAAGGACATTTGAGAGGCATTGACAAGGCCGATATCAACACCACAAAGCCCCGTGTATTCCCAGTTTTCCATCCTTATTAGCGACACTGTCGAATGGTGTAATAATACAGGTGGGTTCTTTTTTGCAAAATCAACAGGTTCGATTACTGGCTAGGACAATTGATTTTTCAAAAATCTAATGATGCCGTTTTAGTTTTCATCAAAATCGGGCCCATGACTCCTTTGAGTACTGTTCACAATGAGGATCAATTCGACAAAAGGATATAATAATATCAATTCTGTATACTACATCAAACACAATATAAATATGTTTATTTTTTGTTAGTTTAATTTGTATTTTTGATATGTTTATTTAAATTTGTAAACTAGTATGACATTAAAATACAAAATGAAAAAAGTATATCTAGTGTAATTCCGCTAAAAATATCATATAAAATTATCTATTTTCTAGTACGAAATTGTATTTAGTATTTATGACATTGTAATGATTTGATGATAATTAAAGATGTGGTATTTATAATTTTAATCTTGGTTAATTGATTTAAACTTAATTCAGTTTAAACTAAAAAAAATATATAAATATATCAGTAAATTTCTTTTTAAATTACTAAAATCCATCAAGAAATTACAAAGTAATTGAGGTTTTAAAAAGGGAGTTTTAAAACGCGCCGCGCCCGCTCATAACATGCGAAAACGTCACAAGCCACGATCCCGTCCGCCACCCGCCGCACCGCACAGTGGTTCCATTCTGGAAAAAGGTGGGCATAGGATCAAAAGTTCGAAATTCAGTCTGATTTTTTATAAGACCGCTGACTGTATTCTAAACATCCCTTATTCTGTTATGAAACTATGTAGGATCAACAATTAGCGAGTAGAAAAATAATGATTTATTTTTTTGTGTAGAGAAAACACATTTAATTATTTTTTCTTGATTTAGGTCAAATCGGCTGTTGTTTGGCTTACATTACATAATATGAATATGACCGCCTTGTTAAATGCAATACGTCGAAAATTCCTATTTTCTCATGCCTATACCTATAACTCATGGTAAGTCTAATTTTACTTTATTTTTCATTAAATGAACTGGTAACCTTATTACCCATAACTTTTATTCTGTTTTATTTTTCGTAGGTTATAGAGTTTTCAAGTTTTTTTTTACTGTATTTTACTTTTGGTTAGGTACATTTGGCTGGTATATGACTCGTATGATATGATAAAACACTATGTTCTGAACATGGAAAAATATAAAACTCGTACATCGACTTTTGATACACGAAATGTTAAATATTACGATATTTTTTTATCAATGACTGGCTGGTGTTTGACATGATATTTTATTCATACCTATTTACAAACAAATGAGTCATAGTTTGTTAAGGCATCCGCAAGTCTCAAAATTTCACCAAGTTACCACCGTGTGGACTGGAGCGCGGGCTGACCGGCGGGGTGGGCGGCGCGGCGCGGTGTAACGGAAATTCACATTTCTGCTCTTGAGCGCCGTGGGGGTCATACGTGCCCGCAGGTAGTTTGTAACCAATATCTCAAAAACTATATTTTTAATCTGACTAATAATTGTTTTCTGTACACATCATAACATTATTATCTAATTGGCATTAAAAAATTTTTGGAGTAAAATGATTTTTTTTTCTAAGCGTTCTACGTGTTAAGTTTTTAATGACATGTGGAACGGCAAACAAAGTAAATAACTTTCTACAGTTGCAAAAAATAAGGATTTTCTATTTCTATTTAAATATCTAGGTGCTTTATACGTGAAGCACCTAAATTTTTAAATAGTTTTTGGGTTGTCGATTTTGGTCACAAACCACTGCTTTTGGTTGAAGCCCATGGTCAAAAAGTTTCTTTATCGCGGCTTTCAATAATCGTTCTTAATTTTCAGTTTTCATGAGCCGAAAATACTCTTCGCGGCGCCGCCGGTGGCTCATTCGCCCTTTCTGCTTCTTGCAAAGCACTTGAAAAGATACTTGCAATGTGGCTTAGCGCGTAGGCGTTAGCGCCACACGCTGGGAATCCTTGCTAAACCCCCTGGTACCACTTTGAAGCTCCTCCTCGCTTCGCTCATCGTCGCATTTAGTGGGTTGGCTACCTGTGGATGTCATTCCCATACATTTTGGAGTTATCGTTTGGCGTTGACGCTAATGGGAAGCGATCTTTGCTTGACCCCCATTCGCGACGACGAATGACATAATATTTTTATTTAGGTATAATTTTTTTTTTTTACTTTATACCTGTATTTTCCATTTTTGTTTCCTCCATCCAATAATTACTAAAATATAAAGTTATAACATGATTTTTCAAAATAATAATTGTGATTTTTTTTTTTTTTTTTAATTAAAACAATGTTTTATTGTCAGTATGAACCAATTGTGGATTGTATTTATTTGATTGGATAACATAATATTACATTTGGTAGTAATTTACCAAATGAATACCAAAAGATGTTATTTTTAGTTATTTATTTATTTAGTCTTCCGGCTGATGATAATATATATGTTTGTGATGTATTCATAAAAAAAATAGAACAAAGTTAATGGATCGTTAAAGTCGGTCGTTATTTTTTTTTTAATGAAGATTATTGATGAAAGTCGAGGAAATGCTGCTGCCCATTCTCTGGATATTCCCTCTCTTACTGCATCCACGAGAAGAGATCGGTTGGTCCTTTTCTTACGCCGGGACCGTGTAACAAATGAACATTTGATGTTGTTGATGATGATTTCCATCTTTCTAGAGTAAGATGCTTTGTGTTGACATTTCTGATGTGAGTCTAGTTTTTCCTGTGCTTGTGTAGTAGCATCAGTACAGTCTCATTCTCTTGGAGGCATTTTTTGCTAATCCTCTTTGTATCTTTATAGAGGGTTGTCTTGTCTATGGTTTCAGTCTTATGCAGACTGAAAGAACCAGAAACTAGCTGAAACCCACCCACCGGGGTTTTTTTGAAGCACCATTTCTGTTTAGGTACTTAACTTACCTAAATATTCCAAGGCGAAAGACTTTCCAATACACCATCCTCCATAACCGCCATCTTCTAAGCTCATTTAGTTTAGAACAAATTAAACTTTCTATAACCATTGATTATTATATAACACTTTATCGTTTCCATACATAATAAACGGATCAAAACAGAACCACTACTAGGGGTGGGTTTTTGATCCGTGGTTAAGGTAAGCAATGGTTAAAAATTCTAACACATTTCGACCATTGGTTAGAATTTGTTAGTTTTTAACAATTGGTTACTTTACAAAAAACCCACACTAAGCTCTATATTACATTTACTTGTAGGCCGCGTTATTTGGTTCAGCCAGAGCTCAACGTATTTCAACTATACGCTTTAATGTTATGTTGAATCTCTCAAATCGTACCTGGAACATTGTAAATAAGTTTAAATTGCATCGAATCTAAGAATAACTAGCTATATAGCTTTAGTAATTATTTAGTCGTCAGTTAATAAACCGTATAAAAAAATATGACGGTAATGGAAATGTTGATAGAACTCCGTCGCATTTGGATGTATCGTGTTTTCTTCTAAATGCAACCATAAACACCAGTATTTTACATCTAGAAAACTAGAAATATCATCATTAATGCCACTTCCATCTTCGGCTGTTTCTGTAGTATTGTGCCGAATTCGAAGGCTAGAATAATGTCTGCAGATTGTAGATTCTTTCGCAATCGCCTAGAATCTAATTTAGTATGAATTAACTCTTATAAAACTAAACTAAAACTATAAAATTAACAATATAATACAAAACTAATCTAACAAACCACTACCAGTGGGCAAAGTGCCCAAAATGCTGGCAGCATTGCCACGTTGAATGGCAATGCTTAACCTTTGGCCCAAATAGAGGCCAGCATTTTGGTCACGCGTTGCTTCAACCAGACGCTTACAAAGTTCTTTAAAGATTTTGTGTGCACTTGGTCCCCACGGCCCGAGAGTCTCGACCCCAAAAGGCGCAAAAATAAAACCGCTGTCTAGGTTACTATATTTGCGCCTTTTCAGTTTCAGAGTTAATTTATATCTAACTACATAATATCTACTTATCTATAAGGTTTTCCATATACATATATATATTAAAATTATCTTTTTATTATACGGAGTAAAACCATTTAGTATGATAATGTAGGTACTACATATATCATCTCTATTCACCAACTACTTCTTCTTCCATACACTTCTATCACTATGCACCGTAAAAGTGCCTACAAGCTGAAGTTACTTTCAGTTGAGCAACATAACAAAATAGAATACATTTCTATTTTGTGGTAACATTTTGTAATCCGATATGTTTCTCGTCAAAAAGTTTCAAACTGCAGTTTTGACTCTGGCCACATATAATTCGACGCTTACAATTAGCGTAGACTTAAAGACTACATTCTCACTATTTCCTATTTATTTACTTATATAAAATTAAGTGTTGTGACTTGTGATATTCACATATAGGCTATGGTAAACTAGTAAAAGTAACGGACAATGTTAGCCTCCATGTGTTTTTACGACATTTGTAGAAACTGTATTAGAAAGAATGCAGTGGTGAGATTACCCAACCGCTACAAGTGCGTGCGTGATATCAGTGCTGCAATCAGCAATCTGCAGATGTTCTCTACCCGTTTTAAAAACACCGTAAATTACTAACTTCAGCCATTTACCCTAACCACTTACCCATTTGCCATTTATGGCATCTTCAGCACAAGCGGTGCAATTGCTGCAAGTGCGCGAATCTCGTTAATGCCGCAAGCGCCACTGATGCAGCAAAGCCGCAGACGGCCACTGTGCTGCGTTGAAGATACGGTCTATTTTTAGTACGCGATATAGCTTGCGTTATTACCGGCCGGTAAAATGCAACTGTCTGTGGAGGCTTTACCATTGTCGCATACTTATACTAGTCACGAAGGATCGCTGCCTAATTTCACCTTTCTTATAGTATCTAACTATAAATTATATCTTAGTGAAAAAACATCTAGTCAGGGTACAATTCGAAATTACGGTAATTTT
The DNA here is from genome assembly GCA_910589525.2 of Ennomos quercinarius. Taxonomy (NCBI): domain Eukaryota; kingdom Metazoa; phylum Arthropoda; class Insecta; order Lepidoptera; family Geometridae; genus Ennomos; species Ennomos quercinarius. The sequence continues at coordinate 3,543,845 of OU342496.1, forward strand.
AGTTTTAAGTACCTACAGCCATGAAGAAAGCGATTTGCTATTGATTGAGTACCTTTGATTATCAAATTAGTTCTAAATATTGATTTAAAAGTAAGTAGTCAGTTGTATTATTAAACGGTTCTATACGGCCGGATTCAATAAACGATCTTCTGTCAAAATCTAGTTGTCTCGAACTTGATTGACAAAATAATAAATAACTTTTTTCCTATCATGTATGATCGTAAAGGTTCCTTTTATATATAGCAATGTAGTGAACGCCCCAAATATGTAAAGAAATTGTAATATTTGTCACATTCCATTTCATCAGCATTATATGCATATTTAAATTTTATATTTGTTATCCTTAGCTTTACGAGTCCTAAACATTTAAGAAGTCCTGCATTATGAAGTTAATCTCTGGTTTTACACTTTTGGGTATTATAAAGTAGTATTTATCGTAATATAACAGCCCCAGTAAGTAGTATTAATACGTATTATATTTATGCACTCGCGTATCGTACCCCAAAGAATAGCCTAGTTGTAGTTAGGACCTAATCACATTCCGTATTCGGATGTTTTAGCTGTTTATTACTAAACAAGTAACGATATTTCATGTTTTTCCACACGTTAAACGAAACGTAATTTTTAGGTTTTTTTTCTGTTTACTTGGTCTTGATATTCTACATCCGCCGTGGTCAATCTCCGTCGTATGTTTTCTACTTTATCCACGCAACATTGGCGAAAATGTCGCATCCACGCAAAAGCTTAATACATAAGTTGAAGTTGATATTCTATCAACAATTCAATTTTCTAATGATAAAGATAAATAGTGTGAACTATGCTAAAGTTTATCATTTATGTTTACTTTGCATTCAGCAAAGCATGGCTGTGATGTTATTTTCAATAGCCTACTGTTTAAATGTTTAGACTAAATTTTATTTGCTGGGAAAAGGGGGAAGAAATGAGACGAAAAGACTGAGGGGCTACCACCAGAGTTCTTCGATAGCGAGCGCTGGTTTCTTTGGTGGACCAGCTTCCTCTCTCGCAGCACTGCTGATTATGCTGATGTTCCGGGTGGTGCAGATAATGAGAAGACGTTGCGACACGAGATTTCACGGCGAGTCGACCCGATTTATTATCCGCGCGTTGCTCGACAGGCAGTCTTACCGTTCGCGGGCACACACCGATTAATTTGTTGATTTTACTAAATATGAGTACTATGCCTCTGGCGGCGAAGAATGAAGCCAAACGTTGGAACTGCACGCAGATCGGCCGAGAGCTTGCGGATTTTCTTGTGGTTAGATGCGCAATGGCCGACGGCGACGCGCACATTTTTTTCGTGTTGTTTTTTGACGTTGTTAGGGAAAATGTGGGTAGGATATAGGCCGGAGGTACCCTCAATAAAATGTTACAACGAAAGATGCGTTCCTCTTATATTGAAAACGTAAAATATCGTTACTGCATTCACGAATTAATAAAACAATAACTAATCATGAAGTGATAACCAAGTCGACCATTGTTTTGAATGGTTTCTTTATAGTTACGTGCCTTTACCAAGTTGGTGTATAAATTGAGTACATTCGTTGTTGATTGTTAATTACTGTTTGTTGTAGATAACTTGATGTGATCTGTACGGCCACTCGTTTCTTAGGGTTCCGTACCTAAAGCGTTAAACGGACCCTATTAGTAAGGCTCCGCTGTCCGTCTGTCTGTCGGTCTGTCCGTTTAGACAGTTGAAATTTTCACAGATGATGTATTTCTGTTGTCGCTATGACAACAAATACTACAAAAGCTGAATAAAATATTCAAGGGGCTCCCATACAAAAAACGTCATTTTTTGTTCGTTTTTATAGATAATGGTACGGAACCCTTCGTGCGCGAGTCCGACTCGTCCTTGGCCGGTTTTATTCTTACTTAGTTGTGAAGCTATTTTATTCGGTAGTATATTTTGTCAGTTGTATGATACGTACTGATTTAGTCTGTTTATGCGATCGTCAGTATAAAACATTATAATATGTTTAAACCAACAACAACTTATAAAAATGTTACAAATCGGGTATATTTGAAACAGCATTTTGTAAAATGTATTTGCTCATTTTAAATCATAATATTATTCAGTTGAAGGTTTAAACAGCAATGAGTAGCGTCTGACTGAAATATTATTGCCTGTGCGAGTGACTGCGTTTTGTATTTGTCATAGCTCAATGTATTAGTTGTAAAGTGACTGACATTTTGTAACATTGTTAATTGTTCGTACTTCTTTGTACCTCCCGACTCATTTATAGATCTCATTTCAAGTTCTTAACTATTTAATTAAAATTAAAAATATAAAAACGTCTTAAAAATATTGTTGAAATGTTGTATGTTTATTGTTTACCCAGGTTTATGATTGTTCGTTTAATTGTAAAATTTTAAAGACTGAATTAAATGGAAACTGATAAAAATTCAATTATGCAGTCATGGATGTTGATCTAGTCTTAGTTTTTAGGTATTATCGAGTAGTTTTGGTACGTAGACTATAGACGCGTTTATATTGATGTCTAGTTTTAGTATCGAGATCCGCACCGAATCGCTCCTAACTCATATAATATACAAGCTCTGGCGATTCGCAAATGTAACTGGTTATTTGTTTTTAAAGTGCCATAGCCGGAATGATCAGTTAATTATTGTTGCTTCAACGGCAGTTAAGCGGCATTTATTAAGGAATCCATGATTGAAAATTTTTAGACTTTGACTAATAGTATTGCCGATCGATAGCCAAACAATTGAAACACTATCGATAGCTCAGAACGACGCAATACTGTCGATAGTATTGCTGCTCGCGAAGAATAATCTGTCGATAGTTTTGTTTCATTTGTACCATCGGTAGTATCGATTCTAACGACAGTTTTTTATTTACGAGCAACAATAAGTATTGCACTCATTCAATAGTATTGCCTCATTCTAAGCCATATATTGTGTCGATACTATCGATAGTTCAGCAGCACTGTTTGACTATTTGACAAAGTATGAGAGAGATTTGGTGCGGCGACTCGCATTTAGATCACGATGGTTACGAGTAGATGCAATGTTACGAGAATTAGAACCACGAGATAACACCTTGGCCCCTGTGATTCATTTGTTAATTAAAAGTAGAAGTATGTTGGTAATACAATAAAATTTGTCATAAATATTATTGTCTTTTCATTCTTTATACCCTCAATAAGACCATATTTTAATCTAAAATTTTTAGGTACTTTTAATGTGTCCATGCCAGCTCATCGTAGCCTAATATACACACATACACTCCTTACAAATTAGGTATTTATAAATTAAACAAACATATAAGTTTAAGCATGTTATATTACAGGATGTTACACTATAAGACACTTTTATAAAAAAAATTAAATAAGTCTTGTTTATTCATAAAACCACATGGTATAATGTGGATTACAAACCTTAAGACATAATCTGCACGTGAATAATGAAATATTAATATTTGACTACAAGACTGAACCAAGCAGGCCGAGCCTAACAGCTTTTGAATTCACACCAATTCTAATTACGGTTGTAGCTAATCAACAATCTCGTTAACTTAACCGAACCCCGAACCGAACCTTTTGTTATTTTTAATTTTTTAAATATTTCTGCCCTCATAGTAAAGAACGCAGTAACTAACGTTTTTGGCAAAATTGAGTCAGATACATATTCAGAATCAGCAAAAAAAACTGAGTATTCTGTTCTTTCTCGCGTATCAAAATTACACCTGGAACCCAAAAACTCAGGCAGTAAGAATGCAGCAACTCGACTACTCGAAACTTTTTGTTTTCGCGTTTTTCTCGAAACCCTAACTACTTACTGCATTTTTCATAAGGACTGCAGATTTGGTCGGACGAAATTCAGTCTAACCTCTGAGCAGCCAACCCAAATAGTGGTATATAGACAAAACAAAAGAAGTTAATACACACACAGTCTACTAGTCATCAAAGCTACTCAATAGGAGTGTGATTCAAACTTAATGGCGAATGCGAAGTGCACTGCAAGCCCCCCGCACACTGCGCTGCAGCTTACCGCTGCCCGCGCACATCTCATTATTACAATACTACTGAGCAGCATTTCGCGCTGACTTCACAGTCGCCATCGTGATTGAATCGCACTCTGCAAAAATTCTTTGAGATAACTTATAAACTGATCTTAGCTCTCGAATGCTTATGGAATGAATACAAACATAGGTAGTACATACAGAATTGTATTGATGCATTAATTGTATTATTATAATTACTATTTAGATCTGCATCTCAAGATCGCTCTCACAGCTCTGAACGGTTAACGTCTGGAATACCTGCATTTTTCATAACAATAGAATAACAATGTATGCCAGCTCGATATCGAGCCACTGAATATTAGGTATTAACACATGCAAATATTTTTATACATTAACCCCCTTACCAATAAACACTGCATAACAGTGGAATAGCTACTCAGTGTTTTCTCTTGTTTTTTCTTTGCCCATTTCAAACACAACAGAGAAAGACAAAACACTAAATAACTATTCTTCCACTACACAATGTTTACTATTAAGGGGGTAAGGGTCGAGCATTTAACATTTATTCTTCAATAAGAAAATGAACTGACTGAAAGATCGCTCCTATAAGTAAAAAAGAATAGTTCATAAAGAAAATTCTAGTACATAAGAGTTCGTTCTCATAAATTGACCATTTGTTCTAAGCTTTGCACTTGCGCTTCGTTGTTTGTCAGATGCTTCCGTTGACGCGGTCCCAACGCCAGATGGTGCCGTCGTCGCAACATGTCAGCAACACCTTGCCGTTGCGCGACAATGTTACCTGCGACAAGCAATAATGAATCATATTACCATCAATATAAGTCTGGTATTATATTAATCTTCAGAATCTTCACCAAATCAACGACGAAGAAAGAGGGTGGTGTAAGTATGACGTCTATGTATGTACAGACATACACTAGTTTGGGAACTACAGTGGTCTGAATGGATGGACCGATTTCAATGTGAGTGCTTAATTACTAGTTAATAATTAGAAAGGTGGTTACCAAATAGTTCATCAAAATTGTCAGTTGCGAGATTTCAATTTCTAATTTTTCTAGTTGGTGAATACACGGGTAAACTTACATCACAAATATGAATCAACTGTAGTTTTTGTTTATCTATTGGTTACTATGAATGAGAAGAGAAAGTAATTTACAAGTGTAGTGCCTTCTTCGGGCAGATGTTGGCCGCTCTACTTGGCCATTGCAATATAAGTGATCACTCAGAACAACTGTTTGCAAATTTTTATATTTTTCTTTAACAAGTTCCTTTGCAGTGATTGTTAATGAAATAGTTACCTGTCTAACAGCGGCCACACATCTGGGATGCACTAGTTGAGAAGCCTTGGATCCACCAGCCACATTACCAAGCTCCCAGACCATTGTCTTCCCACACTGGTTACCAAGAGCTATCACCTGTAATCAAAAACCTCTATTACATTATGCCTTTTTGCCTGTAATGGTAATCAAAATAGTATTACGCTGTCAAGGAATAGAGTGGTTTGTGCCTCTGTTTGCATGGCTAGGGAACAAGCATTATGTGTGAGATAAGAGTTGTTGACAAATATGTCTACCTAGGACAGATTGTCCGGTTAGGTAGGTCCATCTTCGACAAAGAGGTCGCACGAGGAATCCAACTCGACTGGGCAGCGTTCGGGAAACTTCGACCTATCTTTTCATCCAAAATACCGCAGAGCCTGAAAACGAAAGTGATGACGTCTTATGGAAGTGAAGATGTGGTCTCTTACTGTTGGCCTCATTAGTAAGCTTAAAGTAGCCCAGCGTGCTGTGGAGAGACTATGCTTGGTGCGAGATAAGCTCCGGAACGAGGAGATCCGCAGGAGAACTAAAGTGACCGATATAGCTCTTAGAATTGGCAAGTTGAAGTGGCAATGGGCAGGCCACATCGCTCGTAGAACTGACAACCGATGGGGAAGAAAGATTTTCGAGTGGCGACCACGAACCGGAAAACGCAGCGTAGGCCGATCTGGTTAAAAACCGCGGGAGCCGATGGATGCAAGAGGCAAGCTCTGTGGTGGAGGCCTACGTTCAGCAGTGGACGTCTTCAGGCTGTTGATGATGCAGAGTTGTAATCTAAACTATCTATTTAGTCCTAAAAATAACATGTGGCACATACCCTCTGGCTGTAATCGACAGCGAACCTGATGAACCATATCTCGCACTCCTTGTAGTCGAACCTGTGAGCGATGGTGACCGAGTTGTCTCCGGGACGCAGCTCCGCGTCCTCCAGCCGGCCCGGCTTCCAGCAGATTATCGCGTTCTCACACGACTGGAAGTTATTACATTCTTGGTATAGTTTAATTGGAATATTAGCTTTTGTTAAATTGTTTCGTGGAAGCTATTATAAAATACGACGCAGTCACGTAATCGTGACGTTCTCGGATTTTTTATGGATTTCTTTTGTGGGGTCATCCTCTCTCTCCAAATGCAGCACGCGCCTGATGGGGTGGACCGTACTCAAATTCCTTAATTAATTATATAATAAAAATCGTCTATGTGTGTTAAGTGTTTAAGCATTTTTATGCAGCAATATTATGAAACACTGTTTTAAACTTTCACGGTTGTTCACTACGATAATACTATTACTTACGGGATCTTTACCGTGATTTGAAACATTTCTGAGTTGATAAAAAATGATAAAAAAGCCTTTTTTATCATCCACCCGCATCTTCAGTCTACCCGTGAACATGGTGCATGTAACTGTGCCGAAATATCGGGAACTCAGAAATGTTTCAAATCACGGTAAAGATCCCGTAAGTAATAGTATTAAGCAATATTATGTTAAATTAATAGCAATATTATTTATGATTTACCTGGACAAGTGGACAAGATGGCATTCAACTGTTTTACCTCATGTTAAGTGAGAATAGGTATTGCTTGAAGTCATACATGTAACGATTGGGTTAGGGACCTGGCTTTCACGTGAGGTGCTAAATACACCGTTGAGTGTTTAGCGAGAGATTCACAACTTAATGATGGTAGCCAGCCAAGCAGGCACAGACAAATACCGTCCAATTAATAATATAAGGTAATCTTTGCTTGCATTTAAAGATAAATTTAGCCATGTGGAAAAAAATCTCCTCACCTTGGACAAGATGAGATCCCCCATCCACCTCACGCAATCCACATAATTCCTGTGAATATCTCTCGTCGAAAAATCAGGGAAGTGCTCCTTCAATGAGTTGAAAGGTCGCAGCGCTCTATGCGGATTGAAGCTATAGCTTTGTTTAATCGCCTCATGCATCGACGGCTTATCCAGTCTCCACAGCTTGAGAGAGTGGTCCATTCCGCAAGACATGATCCTCTCGCCTTTGAGATCGAAGTCAGCGCTTAAGACTTCGTCTCTATGACCTTCGACGCCACCGAAGATGGCAATACAAACATCGGTCATGATGTTCCACAGGCGTAAAGCGTGGTCTTTACTAGCTGATAGGAGAAGGTTCGGGTCCCGCGGATGGAACTTGACTTCGTTGATAGCGTGCCCGTGGCCGATGTAGTGTTTGATGCAAGTCTGCGTGGCCGGGTGGAAGACGCGAATGATGCCACGCGAGCCCGCGACTGCGAGGAGAGGCAGGTGAGTTTCCTCCTCATATGACCAGGCGCATGTGTAGAATGTCTCGTCAACCTGGAGTTAGTTGAATATGTGGACATTGTGTATCATCATCATCATCAACAGCCTGAAGACGTCCACTACTGAACATAGGCCTCCCCAGAGACCGCCGCTTTGAGCGGCTGCTCGGCACCTGCATCCATCGGCTCCCCGTGGCTTTCAACAGATTGTCGGTCCACCGAGTGGGAGGCCGGCCTGTCAGTTCTTCAAGCGATATAGCCTACCCATTGCCATTTCAACTTGCTAATTCTAAGAGCTATATCAGTCACTTTAGTTCTCCTGCGGATCTCCTCGTTCCAGACATTGTGTATGCTCTTTATTAATGAGTAAGAAATGGTGTAGTTAAGGATATAATTATTTATTTATTTATTTATTTATTACGCTTTCGAAAACTATCGACTGTTCTAAACACTACAATATAAAACATTATAATAATATACCAACCACACATATCACGTAAACAAATTAACCTGCCTACCTACTCGCCACCAAACGCGCAGGCCACACCTGCACGTGCATACTGACCAACTTACCTACAATTTATTTAAGTAGAAACTACCGACAACCAAGATAGTTTGATTTATTAATATTAAACATACTCACCTGTCTCACACCCACACATTAAGTACATTATGTAGTGTAATTAAACCATAGTGCTATGCCTAAATAATTAAGTGTTCTGGCAGGCAAGGTCTGATCTCCTAGAGTGCATAGTAACACATGGGATGTAACACATGGTATGGGTTGTCATCTTTTTCTTGTATATAGGCAAGTAGTCCAACCTGGAGCCAAGATTATTTAGGCCTCTCAAAGGACTTGGCTTAACGACTATTGTCTGATAACAGCCAAGATGGATGGCTTAACATGCCTTCCGAAGCACGGCACTCATTTGTAAAAACCCTTTTTGTAGCACCCATCCAAAATTGACCACAGTGAATATTGCTAAAGTTTACTGATCCGTTAGGACCAGCTTGTCATGCTACACTATGAGTGCTATACTATACTCTATTGTACTAACAAGCCTAGATGCTCAGCTCTCATGATGACTAGTGTCCAAACAAAGAAACCCTGTATTTTGTAGACCATCTTCATTGTTAAATAACCCTTAAGAGTCATTCATTACTTTATTTAGCTTAGTTACCCAGATTGTTCAACATCAGAAAAAAATACAAAATATTTTATCCAAATATTATTTATGTCCAATTCTTATTTAGTCAAAGTCTATGTCTAAGTCTTATATATAAATCCAATATAAAAATAAGACCCATGATTTAAGTCTATCCTACCAAAACTTAAATTTTTACAATCTAACTACCAAAACCCGAGATACCCTACCAAATCAAAATATTTTAGTAGGTGACAATTAATTAAAAGGATTTGTGAAATAACTTACATCTGGATCTGCATAGCACTGCAAGAATTTGAATCCTCCAGCTTTAGGACACTCATATATGGACACCCTATTGCTGCCAACAACTGCAAACACCTGAGGCTCACCTTCCCCGAGATGATGATTGAATTGGCACCCAAATAGTGGCTGCCCATGGTCCTCTTTTGCACTACAACTAAATGAGAATGTGATTGTACTTTTAGCATGAATTTCAAGTTTGTGTCACTTTTAATTAGTCTTGGTAAGATGTTTTTTTTTATAATGGAGCTACAGTCGGATTGGAAACTGGCTCTCAAGTGAGCTTGCTAGCACACTGCACACTGTTAAGTGATTGGTGATAGATTCTTATCTTGGTAGCTAGGCAGACCAGCATTAGGAATTGCTGCTGGTGGTGAATCATATAATATCCTTCATCACATAATAAGTTTTCATTAAAGAACTGTACATACTTGAACTTATATGGTGGTTTCACCGGCTTGACGGTGGTTTTCTTTTTACCACGTCGCCGTTTCTTAACACGAGAGTTAGTCGGAGTCTCGCTACGGGACGTATTATCGGTGTTAGAGGTGCTATCCACACTCGATGTGTCATCCTATGAATACACATACAAAAAATTGTATTTATCTAGTCAAATATGAATATTTCAAAGCCCACTGTTACTACGTAAAACACTGTTGTTGCAATAGGAATAATTTAATTTAAAAAAGCCGAGAATAAACTAAATCTTTTGTGGTCTAGTACGTTGCGAGTGAAATGTGAGAAGTTAATTAAAATAGTGTACTTACTGCCTCGTTATCAGAAAAGTTCATAGTAACCACTTTAGTTTCGTGGATTTACTTTGTTTACATGCACTGTTAGCTGTTTATTTTATGAATTTTGTGGTTAAAAGTCCGCTCAATTCCACAAAGCCGTCTATCGATGTTTAACAGCTGATGCGCGCGAAGCGCGATCTTTCTTTATACGTCACATCACTGTCAAAATACTCGCGCAACGTCAAGCTAATGTCAATGTCACGATTGAACCACCAAGAATTATTTTATTTAATTATTTGTATTACGTGGTATTACACAGATCATGAGATATTAGGCCTACATTTATGCCTACGATCAGTTACTAACCTCATACTTAGAACTAGAATGGGGTGCAAGAGTGGCGATACTAAAATGAGTTGTATTGTAGTTGTACCTACCTACCTACCTAGCAAAAGACATTCAAGACGCGTTTTGAAAATCTTCGGTAGAAAGAATACCTACTAGGTACTTACCTATTTGGTTTGAAAATGTAGCTGGAATAATTTGGGAGTCTTCTACTTCGAGACATTCAATTTAATCACTTAACATTAACTTAATATCACAAAATCATATACCTAACTACCTATATTACATAGGAACACTATGGAGATGAAATGCAATCATCTACAGCAGTTTTACACAATCTCACCGAATTTCAAAATAGGTAGGTATTACTCTAATATACAAAGGCAAATAAGCTACCTATTTAAAATATTACAATCTAGTCACAGCCATTTATATTATACTTACCTATTTATAAAAAATATAAAGATAGGGTTAATACTGACATGTAAAAATACTTACATAACTATCCCAAGACACAAGATCATGGCAAGGCTAATACCGACCTACATTTTAAAGTTAAATCTTAATAATAAATCTATTATATATCTATTAGCGTTTGTACTGGCCTTATTCTTACCAAGCTGCGTTTCTCATAAAATTAATTATGTCGAAGCGCCTGTTACATACAAAGGGGAATAACTGTGGTACACACACAGGGGCTGATGAGCTGTAAAAATATATCTCTTCTCTTGAGAACGAAGAAAAGAACGCAAAAAAGGTTTACGAGGTGATCCGGTTGATCGTTCATTGATCAAACGCTTTCTTGAGAGAAGACATGTCGATTTCTTTTCTATGGCTCATGGTACCCGTGCGGATGATTTAGCGTCGAATTGGTTCAAAATGATGGATTAAATATTGCACACTCGAGGTACGCTCATGTCTCTGAGAGTGTTAGAGACGACGTTCTATCAAGTCGATTATCTCTATGTGCATTGTTTATAGATATGTATTTTTTTAACGAGCAATATGCCTTTATAACTCAAACTAACTACTACAATAATGAATACTAGTTTAAGTATAGTACTTATAAGTTTAATTTTTATTTTTATAGTATCTAGTTAGTGTAAGTTAAAAGGCATATTGCTCGTTAAAAAAAAGCTATGTATTAATTTATCCGAAGGTAGGTGGTTGGCAAGTGCAAGCGTGGCGGAGCGCCACCTTGAGCCACGGGAGGAAGCGGTCGACGCGCGCGTACACGCCGGGGTACCCCGGCCGCGCGCATCCGCGGCCCCACGACACGATACCTGACAACACCAAAACATTCACATTACGTATTTAAAAAATTATAAATTATTAAAATTATATATTTGTATGTATAGGTACATAAAGTATTTACATTATTTATTATCAACATGCATTACATACCTACATGAGCATGGGCATAGTTAGGCATAGGCACATTACTTTCATGCACTGTATTCAGCTGACAATGCTCCTGTAAAATCGATTGTTCTCATGGACGTTTAATCCTCAAGAATGCGCTATAGATATCTATCTATATATTGCATCCTGTATATCTATACAGGATGCAATTTAATTAATTACCATAAATTGAGTACACGATAGTACATCGTTTCTTGATGATTATTAAGAAGTAAAGAGCGCAAATGAAAATATTTTTACTGGAAATTATGTAGATTACTGCGCCTAACGTAGTTGGCACTATTGATTTAGGATACCTTTAATAGTTTTTTTACCTTGTATGTCATAATTAATTCATAATTCATTTATTCTGCGGAATGTACAGTCGACAGGTCTTATATACAAAAATGTCTTAAAGTTAGGGTACATTTACCCGGTAAGGGTATCGCAGGCTTAGGTTAGGTTAGTGTTATAGGAAGTACCCAATTCTCAAATTCGGTTAGTATTACACATTTTATGTACATTTTAAGACAGAGTGCAGAGAATACAGATTTTAAATGAATACAATTAAATAGGGAGGTACTTATATTATTATCACATTCAAGCATTCGCACTTTGTATTTTTTGTTCCTTGTTAATTAAAGGCAGTGCTTAATTATTTTAGTTAAATTTTAGTAGTGTAGCAGTTCATTAAATAAATTATTCAAAGTTTTGGAATTATTATCAAATTATCAATACCAAATCGACGTGTTAGATTTCATAAATTTTGGTCCACACGTGACCGGTGTCAGGAGTAGGTATATAGTTTCAAATGAATGAATTCTAATGAATTTAATTACACCCAGTATATATATTTATCTATATATCTATCTATAGATTTGTGGAGTCAATATCTAGGTACATAATATATTTAGTTCAGAATAAATCTAATTTGAAAATAAGGTGGTTTACCAGTCTCCTTATTGGCGACTGGTAAACCAGGAGACGTCACTAGATATAAAACAAACTACAAACTAAAAGGCAAAATTCAATATATCCACACCGATATTCAATAAAAAATCGTTTCAGACGATATTGTATCAGAAGGCGACATTTGATGTCGAAAACCGATCTCAGAAACCGGAAGCATATTTTCAATATCTAATGATGTTGTACATTGACGACACGCCAGAATTCGCCCTATATGGTTTTCCATTTCTGATATATAAGCACATAGATGTTCAATATATGAACAGGAAGCCCTGCAATTTACGTACTAATGATAATGACGTTAATGGTGATGACGAATATGATGACGATGACGACGGCGATAGTGATGATGATGACGAAAACAATGATGATTACAGTTATGATAATGACGACAATGATTATGACAACAATGGCGACAGTGATGATGACGACGAAAACTACGATGATAGTGACGACTATGAAGATTGTAGTGATGATGATGACAACAACGACAACAGAAATGCATCATCACTCACCAACAATAGTATAGTGAGGTTGCGGAACCAGCAGCGGCCCGCCCGAGTCTCCAGTGCACGCATCTCGCTCCGGTGCATTCGCGCACACCATGCGCGGCGTCACCTTCCTACGGCCGTACGCTGCGCCTGTACACTCATCTTGCGCCCAGATTTGCACTTCAGCCTGGAAACAGGATAGATGCCTAAATTCTAAGTCGAAATACAAAATGTCTTACCTCACCTCAACCATTACTTAATTACGTATCGCAAGGATTTTCTCCAAATATGTCACGCAAACTTGCATAATAATTTATCAGTGTGCAGAGAGGGAATAAGTTTGTAACTTAAATTACTTATTTTTCTGTAATAAAACTGTACTTTGAAACCTCATAATATGGCACACATAATATGGTACGCTGCCCATTGCTCTCGCATAGCGTGTGGATATTTGTTGGATTTTTTACTAATTAACGTCTCTGCCCGAGTAAAGAGCGTATTAGGTGAGTTTGAAACTTAGAATGGTATGTTATCCCGAAATCCCACAAAGATTCAACCTCCATACTAAAAAATTGACCCACTCAGCTCACAAAATTACACGTGCGATCGCTACGAGAGTTAACAAGATATTAAAATAAATAAACGAACTTATTTCTAAACACAGGTCGTTCGGTCAAGGACGAAGTTCAACCACCCAGCTGTGCTAGGGCTATCTTCCAACGTAAACTTTACATGGCATTTCTTCAATGAAAAATTACTAATTCAGAAAAGTCGTAGAAGAAACATTGTCTACCTTGGGGAGTAGATTTACCCCTTTTCGGGATAATATACCAATTCAAACTCAGATAGTATAGCCATACACACACGCTATGCGAGAGCGATGGGCAGCGTACTTAGTTGACGCAAATGTACCTTACAATAAAATAAAATATTTATAGATTCGGATTACTTAAATATAAGTATCGAATAGAGTTAGTAAAAAATAGCTTTCTCACTTTCATCGGAACATTCGACGAAGGTCCCTTCTCCACCGTACTGCCCCACCCTGTTACGATAGCATCAACACCTTCCCGCAGAGGTCCGTCATCAGCATCTACAAAAGAATAAAAGAAATAATATATCTGAAGCAATGTTAGGTCAGTTCAACTAACGTCAACGATTTGTAGATCCAAGTCCTGCACCACTGATCTCTAGAGTTTTGCGAACGTAAAAAAATTCATGCTGATATACAGCATGGTGCTGGTGACTGACAGGGAGTTTCCTAGTGATTATCCTTATTAGTTAGCTTATAGGTCTGGTCATAATCTAATGGCAAAAATCCTTGCTTTAGTTCAACTGTAGGTATTACGAGTTAGGCCATTTCATTAATAACTGTATATTCGATCGGAACTAACTCTTCTGTGAGTGTAAAGTGTGTGAACTGGGTCAAATGTATCGTCCCGTTACCCAAATAATGGGCTGCAACCTCTGAACTGAGTGATCAAACTCAAACCGGCTCGGATTATGAGAAAGGATGAAAGGGTCACGGAGGTGAAAATGATCTCATCTCCGAACGAAGGAAAAAAGAACTGTAAAACTATTGTTTTTGTAATGCGTGTACCTAGGTACACGAGATGCCGTTTGATCGTGAAGATTTATTGGGGGGATACCGCTACGCTACCTACCTACATCAAACAAATGAAGTAGATGCTTAACCTAATTATGTACGTAGTTTATTAATGGAGTAACACACAAGCACAAGTCACAACACAGCAAGAAAGTTTGCTATAAAAAATACCTACTTGCTGATACTGAGACCTGAAAATTACAAGAAAACATATACCTAGACATAACGAACTGAACACGATGTGTATGTTGAGTTACCTGTTTATCAAGATAAATAATAACAGTAAGTTCACTTATGTCGTTGCAGTACGAAGTGCATGGTTATTTTATTTTGTTACAGAGATTTCATATAAACTTAAAAAACCTACAATGTGAAAGAATTAAGTATGCAGCTTTACTGTTTTCTGTTCCCGTTTAGAGGCAATGCACCAACGTGCATAAATAAATCTATTCAGCAGTAGGACCAGAAAGACATGCTGCCCAACGCCACCTAACTGGGACAAGGGTAGGATCACGATGATTCAAAAAACGTACCAGGTATGCAAGCAGGCCTATACAGATGATCAGGCAGTGGCTCCGCTAGCCGCAGCACCGCAATGTCGTTGTCATACGAGAACCGGTTGAAGTCAGGGTGCTGCACCACGTGCGTCACCTCGAAGCCATCCGCGCGGGAGCTATTCACGTCGTACTCTCCAACCAATACTGTTAGGCGGGATGCTTCTATCCTATAACAAATGATTCGTTACGTTAAGTTTTTTTATAACTAAATAGGCCCGCGTTTGACCGCAATCTCACCTGATGGAAAATGACGACGCAGTCTACGATGGTACATGCTTGCCTAGAAGATACCTATTCACTCGCGACTTGAAGAGCTCCAGATTGTACTTATCGGGAAACAAAGACGCTGGTAAAGTGGTCGAAATGATGCTAGTGACGTGTCGTGTCTAAAATGGGAAATAGATCTCAAGATTTTTAATAACAACTTGCACAACTACCATAGTAGAAACAGGTGCTTGGTGAAAGAGGGCGGTAGATCCGCAAGCGAGCTCGTAAGTGGCCTTGTACTTTCAACATTTCGAGGTTCAAGGTTGCATCACAGAAAATCCGAAAAGATTACGGTGCTTTGCTTCACCAAAGCCATAAATAAGTTCATATTTATTCATGACGTGCTACCACATCTTCGCTTCAAAAGTAGGTACTTTTACATCAGAAAATTATCTGGCAAAAAATATAAACACCAAAGCAAATCTTTCACAAGCATGTAAAGTTTTTTACAATAAACGAGAAGCCAACGTTGTATGTAATGGTAATTACGGACGTAAAGCTTCCCCACATAAAATTAATCCTTACAATATTTTGGCACGCCTCATAAGGAAATAATAAAGCCCCACGCACTGCAATTCACATCAATAAAATGCCTGCTCGCATCATTTTTGATTTGCTTTATAGTGCGGTCTTAGCTAACCGTCGATTAGGATTCCGTGCACGTACAGCCATGCGATGCGAAGCGATCGATTCGCAACGTGTCTCGAACCAAAGTTGAGAGGACAAAAGGATCACAAGCGCATCCAACACGCGATCTTGACCTCATTCGCAGCGTAACCTTGGTCACCATTGCGATGCAGGTGCCTTGCATTTATTATCGTGAGCCCGTATCAACCGTCAAGTGTACGATGAAGGATATCTTTATTACCTTTTAATGTAATAAATAACGCGATTTCACAGATGACGTTGACTTGGCTTGTGAATAAATCGAGCCTGCATCACTATCATAAATCCATCATAATAAATTCTATGCCTATTACTTTTATGTACATAGGTATTACATAGGTATACGTACTGATTTTTTACTGTATCATTTTCACATGGGTATATCACTACTGAACCACAAAAAAGTTCGGTAATGCTACAAAACCTAGGTGTATAGTGTTCTGTGTATTGAAAACTAGCCGCGCTCCGCGGTTTCACCCGCGGAGAAAAAGTAGCCTATGTGTTAATCCAGTACATAAGCTATCTATATTCCAAGTTTCATCCAAATCCGTCCAGCCGTTTGAGCGTGAAGGAGTAACAAACATACACACATACAAACTTTCAGCTTTATAATATTAGTGTGATTAGTGTGATAATGTGCTTGGGTACCCATATACAAATTACTTTGCATCTTTTGATATAGGTTAGGCTAGGCTTTTGACTAGGTTATATAATTTTTTATACAGTCCGTAACAGCAGTTTGTTTATATGCAACATGCAACGCAGCAAACCTGTTTCAGTTTGGAATTATTCGGAGAGTTACAGCTTGCAAATTATGTCCTTTGCCAACTTTTAAAAGTAAATGGTTTTCACATCTTTGTGCCAGGACAACAATGCACATCACATGCAAAAATTATGGGGCAAGCAATAAGTGCTTTACGTAACGAGGTAGGTACTATAGAAAGTGTGTCGTATAAACAACGAGAGGTCAAACATATCTTTATGTGGGTCACAGCCCTAAGGGCCCGAAGTTATGCAAAACAAAACGGCGGTTATAATTGCAATTTCATCGGTCCTTTGTGAAACTGTAGGTACTGTAGGTATCTACACAAAATGACAAAACTAGCAGTGTTTTTGTTGTTACTCCATAAAATGCCGAATGAATCAGTGAATGAATGAGTGAACAGGTATCTATTAAGCAAGCATCACCAGCGTAGGCCGCGTCATCACTTACCATCAGGTGAGACAGTGGTCCAATGCTATGCCTATAAATTATAAAAAAAATAAAAAATATAGAGAAATAACACAGCTATGGGGAAACTACAACCCTATTGTTCCTTTCATCGAAATACCAGAAATAAATTCATTTCATATAATCTATTCTACCTATCTACTACTTATACCTCATATCCCAAATCATATAAAATATGCTGCAGCTAAAATACCTGAGCATTTCGACTCTAAAACGCCTTAAGTATTTTTTATATGCTTTTGATTGTCGTTAGGTTAGGTATACGAAATATTCAATCTGTTAGAAATTAAAACAAAACGTAGTATAAATGAATTCACACGAGCGGAAGACCGGTCACCGCATCATCTTTTTCCCTCTCACAAAAAATGCGGTCAAAGAATATGTCTAATAATTTATAAATAAATTAAATTTTAACCGCAAAAAGCCGTTTGATAAAATGAGTAAATTATCACTGAAGTAAAAAGTCCCTGTAAAGGACAGGCACCCTGCGACGCCAAGCAGAAAGGCATCTAGTTTGCATATTGCTTACGGCATTATATTTATCTGTGCTTACGGTAAAATGAGATACAATTTGTAACTGGTTTATTCTTATTTGTGCACAGGATTAAAAACGCAAATACTTGTTCCGGGTCTGGGTGTTGTGGGACCATGATTCTTGTAGTTCCTGGGTCCCTAGATACAGGGAATCCCAGTAAGGGGCCAGGGGTTCTAGCAAAGGTCCCTTTGCTAATTAGTGTTAACGCCAAACGATAACTCAAAAGGGGCCGTCCATAAATTACGTGAGGCGCTTAGGGGGAGAGGGGGTCAAGCAAAATCTCACCAAACCTCACGTGAGGGAGAGGGGGGGTCTCGTCCAATCTCACGTAATTTTTTCCTTCAAGAAATCGTGTAAAATGTTGAGAAAACTGGGTTAAATTAACTAAATATTCATTTAAATCACGTTTCCAGTAGTCACTCTACTAGACCACATAATTATGAGTCCTGTGGACTGACTTAGAAAGAATATTCTTTTATGAATTTTAGTATTTTATTGTTCGATATTCTCACTGTGATTTTAGACTATGTTCTGTATTAAATAGGTACTACTCTACCTAGACTAGGTATAAGAAAACTATAATTGGACTAAATCTGTAAATTGAAGTTTTTTTTATACCTAATAGTTAGATGTAGAAATAAAACCAATTTTGTTGTCGGTTTATACTGTTGGTTTGTAGTGTCGGTTTGTCTGTCTGTGTGTCTTTCTGTCAACGTGCATTACGTGCATCACGTTGGAACTACTGTACGTGTGCGGACTTCGTTAGACATTTTGCTACTTCGTCGATCTGCCCAGCTTGGTCGTCTTTCTTAGCAGTCATTACGGTACGGACATATAATTTGGGACGTTTTCAAAAACAGCCAACTGCAAGAAAAAATAAGTACCTAAGTAATTTATATGCAAGTTTTATTTTATTTTTGTACCTACTTGCTGACCTGCCCCGGTTTTGCATGGGTTAATTAGTTTTACGCCCTAACCCTGAGTGTTCATGGGAAGGAAAGGGAAGAGGAAAGCGAGAACGGAAAAGATATTGAAAAACAAAAATTCTTGCATAAAAGTACTTTCTTATTGCTTGGTGCAACCCGCTTGGCCGTTTTTGAAAACGTAAAGAGCTCTAAATGTTATTCTGGAAAATTAGCTATAACTATACCAAATTTCAGCGAAATCCGTTCAATAGTTTCAGCATTAAGCGCGTTCAAAAGGACAGAGACATACTGGGTGGCGCAAAAGTAAAGACCCTATTTGGTTCAGCTATAACATTTTTTCTAAATTAGAAAACTAGATTTAGGTTTTTTTAAATGTATATTTGTGCCATTAAATTTCATACCATTAGGATTTAAAGATGATGTCTTTTAAATGGTGACCTCCAGAGTTGATACACATTTGAGCCCTATTTATGACATTTTGCATAACTTGCCGTAACACTTCCTGCGATATGTTCGTTATTTCTTGACGAATGTTTTCTTTTAGAGCTGCGAGAGTCTGTGGCTTGTTCACATACACCCGAGATTTCAAAAAACCCCAAAGAAAGAAGTCTGGACTGGTCAGATCGGGTGATCTTGCAGGCCAAGGCAAATCGCCAAAACGAGAGATAACTCGGCTTGGAAAAGCGTCCCTCACTAAGTCCATAGTGTCGCGCGCTGTGTGTGCCGTAGCGCCGTCTTGTTGAAACCAGATGTGCTCCAGCCCCAATTCGTCCAAACTGGGTATCAAAAACTCACGTAACATGGTTCTGTAGCGTTCTCCAGTGACAGTTATCGCATTGCCTCCAGCGTCTTCGAAAAAATAGGGTCCGATCACTCTGTCAACACAGATGCCACACCATACAGTAACTTTTGTGGGTGTAGAGGTGTTTCTTGAATAATGCGCGGATTATCAGTGCCCCAGAACCGAGTATTCTGCTTATTGACATGCCCTGAGAAGTGTTACGGCAAGTTATGCAAAATGTCATAAATAGGGCTCAAATGTGTATCAACTCTGGAGGTCACCATTTAAAAGACATCATCTTTAAATCCTAATGGTACGAAATTTAATGGCACAAATATACATTTAAAAAAACCTAAATCTAGTTTTCTAATTTAGAAAAAATGTTATAGCTGAACCAAATAGGGTCTTTACTTTTGCGCCACCCAGTACAAAAAAAAAAAATTTCATTCTTCTATATCGATAAGGAAGTGTAATGTAATCAAAATTTTCCAAAAATATTAAATATACAGATGTAGCCCAGCTACAGTTTTAGTATATAGGATGGTCCAGAAGGTGACGCCAACTCCAAAAATTTGCATCCCTCGCACCAAGGGCTTCACGAAAACTACGATTTGTCATAGTTTAGGAGCTACGATTTTTATTTATTTTCCCAATGATTTTTTACCTGAACTGCTTAGAAAAATTCTAAACATTTTTTCGGGTGGCTGTTTCGATGGTTTTTTTTGTAATTATTGTCTTAACCTATGCTTCATTCGTACATAAAATAATTATCTTCCCAAGCATTACTACAATTAATAAAAATTGGTCCGGAAGTAATAAGCTAGCTCCCGAACAAAGAGTATCTGAAACTTCAGGTTTAAACTAAAAATAATAATAATTGATTTTAAAACTTTTGGATTTTTTCAAAACTTTGCATGAGCCTAAGCTTTCGTAGGAATACATAAAAATGGGTATTACCTAATGGAGTTAAGAGCTCTAAATGTTATTCTGGAACTAACTACCGCAGTGCTACACTCGCTCATGATTTGAGGTGAATTGAGAATAATAGTAATTTTACCAAAAAAGGCATAAGTAAATACGGTTCTGAAATCAAGGAGGTACTGTTACAATGTAATTAAAAACCGCACTGCTTTAGCGAGGCCCTAAATAACTTTACGGGCATCAGTTTTAGTGATGTTTTAATTAATTCCAGGTAATTAGGATAACTGTTAACAGCAGATCAGGAAGCGCGCGGGGCCTAACACAAATGATATTCATAATACCAATACCAAATTGTAAATGCAGACCCAGTCGGTGGACTTGAATAAAGCTTTATGGTTTGTATTATCGCCCGCTTAATGTGATCAACACTTTAATTTGTAAACGGAGAATTTTGAATCACGAACGTGATTTGAACCCGCATCAATCTGTCTGGACTGAGTAGGGACAGATATACCGTGACCAGAGGTCTCACGCCTTTAAATCTCTCAGCAATTGTTAGTATTTAATTGGCACTGCAACTGTCATGGGTGGCTGTGACGATGGCGCTTAACATCAGGCGAACAACTAGCTCGTCACGTCATTCATTAAGTACATTGAACAAAATATGCATATTATAAATAATATTTGGCTATAAAACGTAGTAAGTAATAGCTACTTACATTTTTTGCTTGCCCCTACCCATTTCCTTTTCATTTTTAATTAATCTGCCGCTGACCTGAATCTGATAAAAATTATAACAAGTTTAAGAAACAGAAAAAAAGGTTACGATGATAAGTTGGTTCTCAAATTAAACTAGCTTAATGAAATTTACATAATCTCCACAAGAACCGATACAGATGTTTTAAAATTTATTTATAAGTATAATTCTTCCAAAGCTGCTTTATTTATTTACTATGTTGGACTCACTAAAACTTGTGTGCTTTTCGTCTCTAGATCTCTATGCAAATCATGTTTATCGTCATTGTATACAAATGATTAATGATTATTGATAGGAGAAGTGCCAAGTTGGAAAATAATGCTTTATTATTATCAAATAAGCAGCCGCTCAAACTGGCTCTCTGTGGAGGCCTATGTTCAGCAGTAGACGTCTTCAGGCTGATGATGATGATTATCAACCAGAGCATTGAACTGTGTCAAGTAAACCTGGAAGTCCTGGAACGAACACATCACTGCGCAAGCAACCTCACTGCAATAATGCACTGGACCGATCAACTACAATTTATTGGGATTTGAACAGTGATATTTCTCTTGCCGCCATAACACAGGAGGGAGGTAAATAATGCAATTATGTTTATTTTTGAATGAAAAACACCGCACTGCAAAAGCCTGTAAAAATGTGCAAGATAAATCGTTGCCAATTCGATGTAACCACATGCGTAGTACTCGAATTGTTCTGACTTCCTGGTTCCAGTTGAATACCGAGTCACAGAATAATATGTCCAGGCATTTCTTGCGAGTATTTGCGCTGATTTATGTTACTTACAATGTCACTGCTGCATTTAATTCAATAAATAACGATACTCCACGTGCGATACTTAATCTTCATTATACTTTATAGAATGTATCTTGTATGGGGACTGCATTTTGGTAGTAACACATATCTTTAGCTACTGAATCGGTGGTTGTAATAAAAGAAGCTCATTGAGAAGGCAAAATGATTTGAGTGCTTTTTGTGAATTTGATGATTTCTGTCATCATCATCATCAACTGCAGCCAGCAGACGAATTCTAAGAAAAAAAAATTCTAAGAAAATCAAGAAGAAAAGATTCGAAAAAAGAATAAAAAAATTAAAAAAAAACAATAGATCAATCAAAAAATTTAAACTTTTTGTTAAAAATTTAAATCCATTCAATTCAATTTTTTTTCAATAATTATTTTCCTCCGGAAATCTAAGATTCTCTTTCTTTGTCTTTCTAAGTTGAAATAAATACATTTTTTATTTTCTTTTCTTTTTTTTTTCTTTAAGAGCTATATCGGTCACTTTAGTTCTCCTGCGGATCTCTTCGTTTCGGAGCTGATGATTTCTGTAGACTATCACAAATCTCAAGAGAAAAGATCACGAACATGAGCCATATAGGAAAAGAGGGGACGTGTCTGCTCGGTAGCCACTTATATATAGTAATGAATTTAATAATAAAAATACAAGTCATCACCTGCCTCAAACATTTTGACGTGAGGCAAAATTGGCAGGTGCCGTTTTCTCATTCCATAAACCAAACATCAATCCATCATGAGTTCACCACAATAGCCCAGATTTATTTTTAACCTTTGTATACAAAATAGTTTATAATATGCCATACCATGCCTTGTAATAGTTGTAGTTAATTTTATACTCAAAAGGGCCTCTTGATGTTAGCTTAGGCCCCACCAATGCCTCTCAAATGTCCGGGCTAGACCCGAGAAATTAAATAAAAAAAATACAACAAACTTTCAGTAGGTTAGCAGGTTTAGGTATCCATTAAATTAATCTACCTACGTTCAATATGATTCTATAGCCCCTTGACTCCATCTTTTTCACCTTCAGCCAATAATCATCAGCTTTCTCTAATTAGAGAGGCCATTGTTTGTAGATTTGCTGAGCGACGTTAATAATATTACAATCATCGGTTTAGAACTCATTAATATTCATGATCAAATGTTATTTGAGTGCGAAGATGTGTTTTAGGTGAACTTTCTTTCTCGTAGGCGTTTATTGTCTGACTCCCAAATAAATGTTTGAAGTTTGTACCTACAAATTTATGAGCTTTTTACCATACTCTCCCCGAGTCCATAACCGGGTTAAATAATAAATGTGTTAATATATTGTGTTCAGGATGACGTAATAGTGCAAAATTTGAAAGTGGTGGTCGAGTAAAAGCGCGGAAGCTATTGGATTGGAAGTGTCCCAAAGTTACATGGTTTTTTTAAAACAATTGTACTAATCAGCGAATTATGAAACTAAAAAGCTTCAGAAAATCAAATGCGTAGGTAGGTATCGATTTATTTATATATGATGTCTTTGCCACTTCACATACCTATCAACTTTCAAAATACCTATAGGTTCAACAAAAACAAAAAACAATATGGTGCCAATTCAATCAAAGCTACTGACCCAGATTCAAATACATGTTGCCGCAGAACTTTGTGCATATTGCTGTTACGATAACGGTATTAAAATTAATTAAATAAACCAACATTTGCATCTTTAATCAAATGTTTGAGGATGTAACGAATGGCGAATGATTCGATTGGGAAGTCGATCTAAATTATGAATCACTTAGAACTTTGGACGACCAGACTGGTTGGCTTGAACATAATATAGGTACGTATGTCTTTGGCTTGAACGTTGACCCAAATATTGACCCGTTCGAGTTGACCCAAAATATTGACGTTTGGTTACCTTCTGATGGCAAAGTGGAATTATCTTATTGCCTTACTATGAGCCATGCATGATTCTTTATTGAGGGGAAGCTTTATTAGAAAAAATAAAGAAATTAATACGTAGGGTACAATTTTACTTATGGGTACAATTTTCAAACAGCCTTTCCTAGTACTCCCCTATGCTACAAAAGGAGGACACAAATACGTAAAGCGGCGCTGAATTATTAGTTAATACTACTTATTACTCATCAGTCAGTAAGTCAGTATTTTTTTAAGAAAAGGTAAAAAGTACCATTACTTAATTGCTTTTCAAGTCTCCGTTCAGGAAAATGTTTAGTTTCCAACCTATGATTGTGTATTAATGTACCTACTCTGAATTTGATATAAGGAAATCAACTTTCAACAAAACGCTGCACCATGTGCGCATATTTTGTTAAACAACAATGATTAATGTTAAGATTAACGACCGGTGAAAACGCAAGTTTCTTGAACTTTGAAGTCACTTTCCTTGATCAGGTTTACAAAAATGTTGACGGCTCCTGACAGTTACCGTTAAGTTAAAATGAATTTAACAGTTTTGTACTGGTTTTGTATAGGAAATTAGATACTTTATTGTTGTATTCACGACCCGTGCTGCACCTTTCTCAACCCAGCAGTTGCCGGGGAATCTTTCGAGACATATCTTATACCTATACCTAACGTGGGTATCAGGATGCAATATACATGATGAATACATGATGGATACATCGATCGTAGTACGTATTGCACACATCGATGTTGCTTCGCATAAAGTTCAACATCAAGAATGACAAAAAATGTACCTACCTACCAATTCCTAACAAATAAATTAAAATATTCTACAAAACCTTTCTTTGTACATTTCATTATTATAAGTAGTTTGCTAGCTTGCACCTTTAAATGCAAGTCATAATCTAAACTGAATCAACGCTTTTAAAATGCTCTATATTTCCAGCTGACTCATTGTGATAAGCCAGACATACTTAGGTATGTCCAATTTTATAGCATGCGCTTAGTGCTTGTTTACTCTTGTTTATGTTGATAAGTCACACATTCTGTTGCAAGGTAAGGTCAAAGTCACAGTACCAAGCAAGGTTACCTACCAAGCAAGGCTACCTATGTAACCAAGTATTATGTAAAGTAGGTCAATAAGCGGCGCTATCACTCCATCAGACTTTATAGGTAAGACCCGCAATGAGTAAACAAAGTTGATAATTATACCTATCAATGTAGAAGAAATACTATATGAATTTTTCATAGTAGGCATTTGGCAATAAGAATTCAGACTTTTTTGTTCTTCGAGTTTTACACGGCTCAGAAATGTATAGCAGCATAGTAGTACTGTTTACGTTACATACTAGGTAGATATACGCTGTTGCTTTCATATTTACTGTCCAATATTATGATGTGATCTAAACTCTCCAATCTTCTTTTCACATTTATAATAAACTCAGGATGTACAACAAAAAATTCGACTCACTCATGGACACAGTGTGTGGCAGTGATGAGGTGGTCCCTGGCGACCACAGTGGCTCCGCAGATTACCTTGCCATCCCGTTTGATGGCCGCCAGCCAAGGGAACTCTCCCGGAGATACAGCATCACCACCCACCACCCGTCCTCTGCGCGCCACACCGCATGCTAGGAACAAACACCAAGAAAATAAGAGATGGAACCTATACCTACACATAATCAACAGAGGTCTATATGAAAACGCTTTAAGGTGACTGGGACCACGGTCGTTGTATCTCGTGGTCCCACTCACTCACTGGAACCATAAGAGGATAGGCGAGTAACGTCTTCTTCGTTTTTCAAAGAGTTTTATGGGGGAATTTGGGAGCCACTTTGTTGCTTAAGAACTCTACACCTTACACAAAACGCGCATCATTCCTAAATTCTTATCGTTTACGTTCACCGTAAAAAAATATAGTCTGATTTGGGACACTTCTACGATCACCTATGTTCAACAGTGGACGTCTTCCACCTGAAATGTAATGTTGGGGCCGATTTTTGGTAGGTATAAACTAATTATTATGCACATCTTATCATCCAGGTTTAAATTTTGCCAATAACCACAAACCGCGTTACAAAAGTTAAAACGCGCGTGGAGAGACTAGCGCGTAACGTAAATCACCATAAAAATTAAAAACTTCGGCCCACTTCCTTTACAAGACAACGCGTCGCAGGTGTCGGTAATTAATAGCGAAAAGAGAAAGATTTTCTTCGGCAATTACATAAATTGACGACTAAAT
Source organism: Ennomos quercinarius (assembly GCA_910589525.2). Classification (NCBI taxonomy): domain Eukaryota; kingdom Metazoa; phylum Arthropoda; class Insecta; order Lepidoptera; family Geometridae; genus Ennomos; species Ennomos quercinarius. Next base: position 3,570,023 of record OU342496.1, read on the forward strand.
CACCGTGGATGTCGGCGCACCTTTTTCTACAAGACGAGAAGCAGCCAGCACGGTGGCAAGATGTGACGCAGCAGTGAATGGCGTTTTTACTATTACAGATTTGTCACGCGCAGCCGGATCAGCGAAAGGCATCTACATAATCGGATGGTTTTATTTGTAAACAAACAGCCCGTACTTTAAGTGTACACGTTCCATAGCGACGCGATCTCCGTTACTCACGCTACGATATACGGCTCTGTTGATTTAGTTCACAATTTAGATCCACATGACGATGTATAGACTGTAGAAACGTAATTAAAAGAATGAAGTTCCCATTAGGGAAGTTCATAACTTACGCATCATCATTGAGCGCACCACGTTCTATTTCGGATGTCAAACATTGAGCAGAGAAAAACATGGCTCTATATAGTCTGTAGCTATGACCATCCTAACGACGGTTTTCAGCTTCTTATCGCAAAAAAGAACTATTGGGGCAGTAAGTTTTAAAACACATGCTTTAACATTCTCACACACTGAAGTGGGTTAATTTGCGATCGACTGAATGATAACGCTAAGTGCAAAGGAACACGGCTTTTCAGAAACTGCGCGTATTTTTTAAAGCATAAAAGTCGCACGTGGGGATAACGGGCACTGCAGATGTAATTGTTAATTGGCGAGGTACAATAAATTCAGCATTTCGAAGACGTTTTACACATCCGGGGGCACTTAACATACTTGCAAAATATCTTACAGTTTTATCACGACGCGAAACTCCCGAGGCCTTTCGGTAAGGACTTGCGTTAACATTTTCGAGTGTTGCTGCAAGTGCACACTCTCTAAAAGCACTTCAAACTATTAGCACTCATTTATGACATAACAGATCTTGACGAATTCCTATTGAATAAGCGGTTTAGAAATTATAAATATAAAAATGCGGTCGTTAACGAGCGCGTGTGAATTGTAAATAACAGCTAATGGGCTGTTATGAAACCTTACGAGTGATAAAAGATGCAAATTCTTAAAAATCGGTGCAATAAAAACCCGAACAGTTCCATTCTTACTCACCGTACCGTTCGATCGAAAAAAAGATAATGAATGTACCTAAAAGATACTGTAACTTTTCACTGGTTTAGTTGTAAACTGATATCGGTTTCCGTATTTTCTGACATGACTCACGGCACTATTGCACTTAAAACTGGTGATAATTGCGATTAGTTCGCAGGAGTTAAAGGGAAGAGACTCACTGCAGGGTTTGCAGGCGCGGACGACAGCAGCTGCGGCCACGAGAAGACAGAAGACGCGAAACATGTCTGGCGGAGGCACAGCCCAATCTGGAGTCAGGGGGAGACGCCGGCCCAGCTATTATAGGCCGCGGGGCGGCGCCTCCGATAAGGCCTCGGGGCCAGGGTGAGCAGACCAGGCCAAGTTCACGGCGACGCGGCCGCCGCGCGAGTGACGCCGCGCCCGAGCCTCCGCCGCACTGCTTGCACTCTCCGCCTCTGCACCGCTCGAGGTGGTAGGAGCATCTTAGATCATGACCTTGAGATCATCGAGTGTCCATTACCCAATTTAACTATTACCCAACCGTGTTTGCATTACATTGTAATTATTTACTGATTGATGCTCTAGATTTTGGGGTAGGAATATTACATACAGCTGGGTCTTTCCAGCTTGATTGTTTTGCGACTGAGAATATCCTTGTTGTTACGTTGTGTGTTGAGCGAAAGACGGATACAAATTATAGGCTAAGAAATGAAATCAATCAGTTTCAATCATATCTAGCTAAATTATGAAATTTATTGGACATTGTGGCAAATAAAGATTTGTTGATGCAATTAGGACATAACTAGGAAGTATATGTGGGGGAGGCCTATGTTCAGCAGTGGACGTCTTCAGGCTGATGATGAGGAAGTATATCGCAATAGCGTACTATTTAGACATTGCATTTTTCTAACAATAAGTTAGGCACATGAACGCAGAATGGTTAGGCAATACAAATTTTTGACTTCTATACCAGTTCTTTCCTGCTCGCTATAAGCGGCAGCTATTATTATACCTATTAGTGTTCTCTTCTGTGATTATGAGTAGGTAGTTTATTTTATGATCTACGCATCATATAATAAGAATTCTATTATTTTCAGGAATGCTGTCTTGCTTGCTATACTTAAACCTGTATAGAGCTACAGTTAATTCTTTTTTCATCTCTATGACAATCCTGATGCCCGATGGTTTCTGTTACAAGTTACAAGCGAATTTTTGGTATAGAGTAACTGTACCCTTCATTGAATTTCCTCTCCAGTTGAGTTTATTTCTTACGGTGCTTGAGACAAAGCGCAAAACTGGACTTGAACAAGACAAAAACAAAAACAAGAACGTGTTCCACGTTCCACCGTAAAGTTGCGTCAGACCGCGTAACGTCGGTCCCTTTTTGGCATTCATTAAAGAAACATGCCCTTTATCAGTATCTGTATCGACGATACCTGCATGGTTGTTAAATTGATTAATGGTCATCGCTATCACTTCCGATTAGGTTTCATTCAAATTGAGTTAGGCTTCTTTTTGATTCAGAGAAATTGTTTTCGCTTTAGCCGTCTGCAGATTCTGGGCTGGGTACGTCTACTGGGGTCTTATTTGCTATGCCACATGAGATTCCTTGCCAATATTACGTGACATCATAACGTGCTCTAAAACGCGGGTTGTAGCGCGCCATGTAGGTACCTAGTACTACCTAAAATATCGTAGGCTACATTTAAATTGATGAAACCCCAATGCTTTATCTGGTCAATAGGCTTTTTCAGATTGAAATCCAGTTGGTATTGTTTTCTATTTTATGTTTTTGATTTATTTACCTACAGAAGATTTGCTTCCGGATGTTGTGTGAGTTGAATCGTGTAGAAGTGTCCACTTAAACATTACGCATTGAATAGGTACTTACATGTAAATATTAGGTACTATGCCGCACCGTCAGCTTATTTGTCACAGACCCTTATCGTGCACTGATGGAATGACAGATGGCGAAGGTCAGAGTTCCAAGTTCAGCTCACTTAGATCAAATAACAACTGTAAGAAAATTATGCTCTCGTGCACTATGTCAGTCCGACTACAGGACCAGAGTACGGAACAAATTCCATTGCAAAGAGGCGTGAGACAGGGAGACGTTATTTCTCCGAAACTGTTCACAAATGCATTGGAGGATGTTTTCAAGCTCTTGGAGTGGAAAAGATCTGGCATCAACATAAATGCCAAGTACATCACTAACCTTCGTTTTGCCGATGATATAGTCATAATGGCGGAATCGCTCGAGGACCTTAGCACCATGCTCAACGACCTCAGTAGAGTCTCCCAGCAGGTTGGTCTTAAGATGAATATGGACAAGACAAAGATCATGTCTAATGCTCATGTTCCACCTATACCGGTAATTGTTGGGAACGATACTCTCGAAGTTGTCGACAAATATGTCTACCTAGGACAGATTGTCCAATTAGGTAGGTCCAACTTCGACAAGGAGGTGGCGCGAAGAATCCAACTCGGCTGGGCAGCGTTCGGGAAGCTTCATCCTATCTTTTCGTCCAAAATACCGCAGAGCCTGAAAACGAAAGTTTTCAATCAGTGTGTGTTGCCAGTGATGACTTATGGAACTGAGGCATGGTCTCTTAGGCTCAATTCAGACAGAGCAGCAAAATGCTCGAGCAGTTTTTAAGTGCTATACGAATATCAACCTTAATCTATTTAGACAAAGCTGAAAATAGTATGCAACATTAAAATAGGTAATAGGATAGGTAGGATTTTAATGTTGCATACTGTTTTCAGCTTTGTCAAAATGGAATAAGGTTTATATTCCAATAGCACTTAAAAACTGCTCGAGCATTTTGCCGCTCTATGTGAATTGACCCTTACTGTTGGCCTCATTAGTAAACTCAAAGTCGCGCAGCGAGCTATGGAGCGAGCTATGCTCGGTGTTTCCCTGCGAGATAAGCTCCGGAACGAGGAGATCCGCAGGAGAACTAAAGTGACCGATATAGCTCTTAGAGTTAGTAAAGTTGAAGTGGCAATGGGCAGGCCACATCGCTCGTAGAACTGACAACCGATGGGGATGAAAGGTTCTCGAGTGGCGACCACGAACCGGAAGACGCAGCGTAGGCCGGCCCCCCACTCGGTGGACCGACGACCTGGTGAAAGCCGCGGGGAGCCGATGGATGCAGGAGGCGAGCAGCCGCTCAAGGTGGCGTGCTCTGGGGGAGGTCTATGTTCAGCAGTGGACGTCTTCAGGCTGTTAATGATGATGATATGCTCTCGTGGAAAATCGAGCTTTGTTACGCAAACCGACCATTCAATTTCACCGCTGCTGGATGGCACAAAGCCGAGCGGTTCAATTTTATTCTTAAAATTGGACAATCTTGCCCAACGGTTTACGTAATGCCACGCCAGGATTAAAACGACGCAGTATTTAAAGTTTTGCAATTTTTGATATTTCGGAACAAAGTTTTATGCAGTCGCATTGACCCACCGAAGTGGCCGCGGTAAACATGCGACGCCATTCCACTTTCTTATTTTACAACCTGTACAATGTTATAATGCAGTAATTAGGTTTTGATTTACAGGGAGCAAAACGGCGTACATAAACATACCGTTTTTGAATTATTTATCGTCACTGTAACACCCAAAGTCATGTGCAGTAATATTCAGTGTAATAATTTTATCTGTCGTAAACGTCCTTTTTTGGTGGCTCAATATTATGGATTATTTTACAGGCGTGGAAAAGTTTAAACGGAAACAAACTTCGTTATCTTTTGTGTCATCATCAACAGCCTGAAGACGTCAACTGCTGAACATAGGCCTTCCCCAGAGAGCGCCATTTTGAGGGCCTGCTCGCCTCCTGCATCCATCGGCTTTCCCACCGTTTTCACCAAATCTTTTGTATGAATTGGGCAATCAATTATTGGACTTCCTGGTGGCGTCCGTTTGTCTAGACAAACAGAACTGGCCTTGCTTTATTCCGGTGGAGAGGAAAGAGCCAGTTTCAGCAATGAATCAGTGGAAGATCTGCACAAACGGTGCCAAGGCAACGGCGTCAGCGCCACCCGTATGTCGATAACACTTTAGAACCTTTTCTGTATTTATCAGCTAATACAGATATTAATGCACTACCATGGAAATTTTAATTTCTAAGGAGATGCAATCGAGTGTTTAACCTCATAGCTTGCGAAGATTGGTGACGTGTGTGGGATTCACCTTGAATTCTATCATGTCGTGGGGTCATCTTTGACATTTTAATTTTACCTACTCTGCTAGATCAGTTGACTGCGCGGCCTTACAGCATTTGCATACTAATAAAGAGATGTGGTGGACTCACAAATGGCATTTTGCATGTAATCTACATAATGTAATTACCTTTTTAGCACCATTTCAGTGATTGAATGAAATGAAATCACTCTGACCCGAATACATTCCTCTAAGCCGAATACTATATGAATTTTGGACCTCAAAATCAGGTCAGGTTTGCATCCCATATCACCATTTCGTACCAAAACAACTGTTGCAAAAGGCAGGCCAGACCGGTAGAGCTCATAGTTCGTATTAGGACTGATAACCATTTGCATTTAGACTCTGGACTATAACTTGGTATATAATAATATAACATACCTAAGTCAATAGACTTATTATAAAGATGCTACAATTATTCTCTTGGAGCGGGAAATAATAAAAGTAAACACATTGTGAAAGGCTTTTCTTTCAGAATGTAATAAAAATTTAAAACAAAAGATGTAGGTATACCTACAGCATTTGGTTACTTCGGGGGCTGGTATCAGTCGGTTCCATTGATCAGTGATCAATTGACGGTCGGTTCCGTTCCAGTGATCAATGGAACCGACCGACACCACTTACACCCTTAAAAAATTTAACTCGGCAGCTACATCGTCGTAAACAATATATGAGCGATGTACCTATAGTTTTTTTGAGTTATAAACTGACATTATTATATATAATTATAGACAACTGCAGCTAGAACTACCTAGTTATTTATGATTGCAATATCATTGATTGCTCGACGTTGATCGAGTTCCACAATCGAGTGAAAACAACGAGTAGGTACCTTAGTTTGCCAATTTATGGATATTTCTGAAAACAATAAATCGGAATGCGCCAGTATTCAATGGCCTGGTTGTAAGACGAGGGTCTGCCTGCATGATGGCGATGACCATGTGATTGACACACTTGTTGACTTACTAAATTCATGATTCATCTATAAGTATTTATGTCATTAATTTTGATTGAGAATTAATTAATAGTGGGCTTTGATTGGAATCGTGTTGATTTTCATATCAACAATTTTTTTACCTATGTATGAGAAAATCCTAAATGTCACTATGTTCTTATAACATAGGAATTTACCATAACTTACCAACAATGGCGAGAGCGTGGTCCAATGCTAAAAAACCTAAATTTACATTAGGTAAGTAGGTATTATAGAAATTTCCTAGGTCTGTTTGTGAATCACTATGCTTATTATACTTACAAGATATAGTATGTGATGTAATGTAATGTAACTAAATGACGTGACGAGCTAGTCGTTCACCTGATGTTAAGTGACACGGCCGCCCATAACAGTTGCAGTGTCACCCGGAACTTTACAACAATAAAGTTTCGCGTGACACTGCACTGCGCACGTCATCCTGAGACATCACCCAGCTTAGTAATCAGATTACTAGACTGAGTGATCAGATCATAAAGTCTCATTTGCCCAGTAATTTCACTAGCTACAATGCCCTTCAAACCGGAACACAGTAGTGCTTGCACACTACTGCTTGGCGGCAGAATAACTGGCAAAGCGGTGGTACCTACCTAGACGAACTTTGCAGAAAAGTCCTACCACCTAGTAAAACAGTAGTAGTACTCTATATATAAGCATAGGTACTTTAGGGTAGGTTTTTTGATTCGTAGTTAAGATTTGCTTCCACGTTCATCATGCGAACAGCCAAAGAGTGGAACGCTTTGCCGGCTTCTGTGTTTCCCGAGAACTACAACATTGGGATCTTCAAATCGAGAGTGAACAGGTATCTTCTAGGCAAGCGTGTTACATCCTAGACCGCATCGTCACTTCCCATCAGGTGAGATAGTGGTCAAACGCAAGCCTATCAATCAATAAAAAATAAATAAAAAATAAGATAACCAATGGTTAAAAACTGTAATAAATTTTGACCACAGGTTAGAATTCGTCAGAGTTTTTAACAATTGGTTACCGTAACTATGGATCAAAAAACCCGTCCTTATTCACAGAGCTTCTGCCCTCGGCTTGGCACGTGTATCATGGAAAAAAGATAAGGTAAAGTAAAGGGTTCTGAAGGGCTGTGTCATCACCATCAGTCATCAGCTTAGTACGTTCCTGCAACTGGAACACAGGTTTTCTTTCACATGGAGATAGTGTAGGCCAGGCATGTCAAACTTGCGGCCCGTGGGCAGCATACGGCCCACAATGCGTTTGTTTGCGGCCCGATCAAATTTTAAGAACAGCCTTTCAGGAATACCAAGTGTCCCAATTTCAAATAACAAGTATATTTTTTATTTTTTATTTTTATTTAAACGAATGACGTGACGAGCTAGTCATTCGCCTGGTGTTAAGCGACACGGCCGCCCATAACAGATTGCAGTGCCACTCGGAACTCCAAACTAAAGTTTCGAGTAACACTGCGCACTGCGCACGCCATCCTGAGACATCACACAGTCTAAAAAAGTTTTCTAGACTGTGAGATCAGTTCGTAAAGTCTCATTTGCCCAGTAATTTCACTAGTAGTATTTTTTTTTATATACCGATAGAATGAGAAGACTTCAGGCAGAATTTGAACATTTCAAATTCTGCCTGAAGTCTTCTCATTCTTTTCAAGATTTTAAGCTCCAAGGAGATAATTTTTCGTTGTTTCTAGGTCTTTTCTCTATAGACATCGATGGAGTTTCCACTCGCTTGCAGATAGATGTCGTAGAAATTAAAATTGAAACAAAGAAAAAAAATTTGGTTTTGCGGCCCACTGTTTCTACTGTCTTTTATGCATGCCGCCCATCAATGACTTTCAGTTTGACATGCATGCATGGTATTGGTATAGGCCATACCTAACCCACCACTCTTGCTATAAGGTTGGTACGGCTAAGGGTGGTTGGTAAGGTAGATGACACCATCATGTTCTCAATTCATATGACGTGACGAGCGCTAGTCGTTCGCCTGATGTTAAGCATCACTTGGCGGCAGAATACCTACAAAATGGTGGTACCTACCCACCTAGACGAACTTTGCAGAAAAGTCCTACCATCTAGTAAAAAAGTTTTGTGATTTTTAATTACGTTTTCATCGTCCACTGTTGTTGTAAGAGCGAGTGGAGTTTACGCACATTTGAAAATTCATTGGTGCAGGACCGAGCGAGATTTGAACCTGGGCGCGTCGGTTTGGAAGCCGCACGGTTTACCGCTGAGTCACACTCGCTCTTTTAAAGCACACTCACTCTAAAGACTTTTTGCCTTATAAGTGAGTGACCCAGACGACGAACGTACCGCCCAAACCGCTGGACTTTAGAGACTTGAAATGGGGAGGGTGCCTTCCTTTATTGACTTGGGTGTACTACTGAGGATTTTAAAAAACACTAATATAAGCTATAAGCTGATGATGTCGCTTTTGTGCCGGATGCTTTGTGCCCACCCCCCTTGATTTTCATCATCATCATCAGCCTGAAGAGGTCCACTGCTGAACATAGGCCTCTCTTGAAGGCCACTTTGAGCGGCTGCTTGCCTCCTGCATCCATCGGCTCACCATGATTTCCTTTCTTCTATCTCATAAAGATGTAGCGTATAGCAACGAAACGCCTGATTTTATTTTATATGCACGCATATCGTCACTACCAAATTTGCTCATTGGTTCGACACAGGCGCAACATTTCATCACTTACCATCAGGTGAGACAGAGGTCAAATGCTATGCCTATAAAAGGACACTTTCTCAAATTGTCTACTTTCATTAATTCGCTACTTTCGCTAATTCGCATCTCCCTCGATTCGATTTAAAAAAAAATTTGAGCATGGGCCATGACTGGTTTTCATGATTCTTAATTCTGTTATTAGTGGCAATGCTGACATGCCTTTATTCCTATATAATACAACTGCTATCAACAAGGCAAACAAAACAGATGCTTCAAATACTGTTTTAAGCTTTCACGGTTGTTCACTACATTTGTAATCACGGCAAAGATCCTGTACTTACTATTAAAAATTTAGATTTTTCAATGTTTTGGTCTGTGCAAGAAATTATTATATACCTAGCACAGTACCTACGTTATAAGGAGTTATAGGTAGGTAAGTACTTACATAAATATTTAACTTCCTAATTTATAGTAGGTAATGATATTGATAATGGAGGTCAAAAGAAGCTTTACCCATTCTACAGCTGTCAGTAGGTACCTAACTGTATTGGAACTTCAGAACAAACGAAAACCAACGGCAGACATTCTCAGAGATGATCTAGATAGGCAGGCCTTGTGATCTGATTCTGATGTCCTTACTTACACTGAGTGTGTTACATAGCGTTACCTATCTAATGATTTGTGTCTAATAGGTTGCATGTTTACACAATCCCACATAAAGGCAAATGACAATAATTGCCCATTAGCGATAGTAATTCTAAAAAAGTGCAGTCATGGAATGCGTGACGATGTGAGCGCGGGAGTATAACCGAGTGGTGCGGGCCAAAGGACTCGCATTATTGGGGCCCCGGTGGCAGGAACAAGTGGATCGGCAGCCCAGCAAGCAGTGGTGAAAGTAAAGATAGTTCTTTCTCTGTCTTGTGGCGATCTGCAGTAAGCTCACGGATTCGCGACTCGCAGCCGGTGCCGGGCATCCTTGCGTGACCGCTACTTACTAGTGAGTTTAATTTTAATTTGATAAATTCATGTGATCCAAATCATCGATGTGAAATGCGCTGGCGTCACTAAACGGTTAATCGGTTCGTAAACGGTTATTTTTGTGAATCCGGCGCCACTTGCCGCCTGCAAGGATCTATCACACAAGCTTATCAGGTCCGGTTTTGAATTTAAATACGTTAGAAATACCTAATCATACTAGCTTTTCACTTTTATAGATCACAGTCACACCACAGTATAGTGCCTCTAGTAACACATAATCACTGTTCTAAAATCCTGTATGAAAACTTTTATGGAATCAAATTCGTCTCCAATTTAAAGACGCGTATAACGTATATGCTCCGAAAAATAATGGAATCGTGTCATTAGGTACATGTGATAAGAGTAGATATTTCCGTTACAGAATTTAGAAAGGTACACGCAAAGGATTTGGAGGCTTTGGTAACACTATCATTTAATACCCAATGAAGGTAGAAATAATACCTACATTGTGGTTAAGGTCGTGACATAGACCTAGTGTCCTAAATGGCTCAGGTAATAAATTAATCCTATAGAATACCTAGTGCGGCTTTCTACTTGCAGGGAACAGGAAAACGACCAGCTCTCTCGCTAGGCTCTTTGGAACGGGTTGAACGCCTGGCGCATACCAATCGGGAAATTTCAATTTCATTTCATCAAGCCCTAATCATGCATGATAGGACCGTATACCGTTGTAAACTGCACTGCGGTTGCGTTTATTGCCGATAATTCCGCTAATTTAGGGTCTCGCTGGTAATAATGACTTAATGAAGCATAAGGAAGAAATGTATTACAAATAAAAAGCAGTTTTGAATGAAAGAAAGATACGATAAAGAAAAGAAACGTGCGAACTTGAAAGCGGCATCTTTATGAATCAATCCAGTGTTTAGATACACAAAAATATGTACGTTGCAACTAAGATATTTATGACTATACGATCGGAAATGGATCTTATTGAAATACCAGCGGGAAAAGCGGTAATATCTACATACCTAATTATCTATATAGTGAGGATTTTGACTGTAACTTTTTAGTAGAGAAGAGTGCAGCATACCTGTGTGAAAAGTGGTAGAGGAGTCCATAAGTCCTTGGAACGTAAAGTTTGTAGGCCATTTAGTTATGACGAGGCTAAGCATATAATCTTTGGCCATGTGACAATTCCACAATCACATAGGACTAAATACCCACGTGCTTAGATCAACAAACTAGTACTTAGGCTTAGATAAACAAGGAGTCTTCATAAATAGTATAAAACTCGTAACACGAGCAAAACCAATAAAATATCTAAGTACTTTTAGTGTGGAATTAGTACATAACCTATTTCGTGGTAGGTAGGTAAGTGGTTTTCATGTAGGTAAGTGCTTAGAGAATTTATAGCCACTATTTGATAACGCGATGAGGCAAAGGCGCGTTGCGTTCGTCTCTGTACAAAGTTTGATTATATACCTACGTAACTATAAGCTGTTCGTGTATATCTCCAGGTGCCAAAATATAATTATAATTATGCAAATTGAGATGAGTGATCAGAGTAGCGGTACATTGGCGAATACGCTGGCAGCGGGTTTTTGACCTGATTGTATTGACGTGTCCTTGATTTATGCTCCGTGCCGAAAAAATTAAATTAAGGTTGATTAATAAGTTTTTTGAGCTGGGTCTGGTTGGTCTAGAGAGCGTCAAAGTGCGAACTAAAATCTCATTCAACATAATTATATCCGCGAAAATAAATCTATGCAATGACTCGATTTGTATTACGCACAGGATCGTGTCGTGAATCTTTCCATTTTTAATTCATCCTTACTTAATATGTGGTCACTTCACTTGTTTCTGTTTATAGACCAATTAATAGTAATTACTTAAATCAATTATACCTTTCGCTCGTACTTATCCTGGAGTTAGAAATCTGATTTCACGTATACTTATAGCTATTATATGTACTTATGTACCTGCTTAACTACTTAATTACCTAAGAAAATAATTATTTCTTATTTCAAAACATTATTACCCAATGAATGAATTTCTTAATGACAAGTTTTAGGAGACTGTGATGATGAGGATGACCTCTATTTTGATTTTTAATTTTTATTTGTTGACATTATATTATTATCATTTTTTGTAACAATAACAATACAATATTTTATTTTATATGTTTGTAACAATATTTTAATTAGGAATTTCTAATCACTTAATAACTTTGAAAGAACGAATTGATTTTATGTACTTTTTACTGAATTGCGCATCTCTCTAATTTTTGCACGCCAATTTTGGCAATACATGATGTGACTGTTAAATATTGTAATATCTTTTTCACCTGACTAGCTCAAAAAGATTCTCTTTGTCATTCAAAATCTGGACGCAAAAACGCATTTTAATCGCTAGCGTGGAAAGTGTTTTTAAAATTCGAACGTTACTATTCAATAATTTTCTCGTCGAGAATTGAGGATTCATCACAGATCTGCCCGAATTTAACCTTCTTGATATTGCCAGTCCACTGAAAACTCATTAATACCACAGACTACCTCCTAAAAGATACCATCTTTTTCTCGTTCACCAACCTCATTTTTAGAATAATCGCACTGTCCAGCACCAAAGAGTATAATATAACCAATACGCTATCCAGCACGGCGACTGCATGAAAAATGGATGAAACACACTTTTTCTTTAATTTTCCATGAATCACGTGACAAGCTAGTCGTTTACCTGATGTTAAACGTTACCGCCGCCCATAGCTAAATTAATAAACTAAAAACTAATCTTTTCTTAGCCTTTTAGCTGTTTTCCTTGCATGTTCCTCGCTGTAGTGAGGTGAAAAGTTGTGTTGCACTCGGCAGCAAAGTTTTTCTGCGTCTCGTACCTTTGAAACCTTCGCTACGCTCAGGATTCTTCATTCAATCCTAGAATCCTTCGCTTGCTCAGGTTTCAATTCAAGTACTCAGAAACCAACTTTGCAGCCTAGTATAACAAATAACTATTGTGCGGCATCATTTTATGTTTGTGTTGTGTGTACACTATATAGGTATGCATGTTTCGCAAATAAATTTATCTTTATCTTTAAAACGCAGATCACATTCTTGAAATCCTGAAAAAACGTTTTAGTACAATTCAACCTATATTGGTAGGTAGGTATGTATACACTCCAGAATATGCATCTCTTAACCTAACTAATGGGTGTCGATCTGTCGATACTCCGCCTTATAATAACATGGCCAGCCCACTACCAGTTCAGTTTGCCGATTCTATCATAATATGATAGAATCGTTCTGCATATATAATATTATACACATGGTTAAATTATTTCTCTTAAGAACTTACCACATCCTCATGTTTTTTCCAGATTCATCATGAACTATCTGCCAGTTCTGCTCTTGGCTGGCCTTGTCAGTTGTCGAACGCCGGCTCCACTGGCGCAGGACAAAGGAATCTTCAGTGATTGGTTGGAGACCATTTTCGGCCCAAGTACTACAACAACCTTGCGGCCGCAAGTAGACCCTCCAGAAAACTGCCCTGTTTGCCGTAAGTATCCAGATTAGTTACTTGATGTTCAGGTCAGGTCTGAATAAGTTTGTTATATATTATTATTAATACTTTTAAAATTGTTACATATTAGGAGGCTATGTAGGTAATTAATGCTGGGTTCACTTTTCATTCTGGTCGCTTCCTCGAAGCTTTTAGCAGACAACTTTGTGCTCGCGAGGTCTGACAACTATAGTTTTAATGTATCAAACTTTCAATTCCAAAAAACTGTTCTACGCCGCCGTGACCAATCCGACAGCTTCAGTATCAATAGAGCTATTGTTTTCATGTTTTCAGAATGCGGTATCCCCCGCACCCGGCGTCGTATCGTCGGTGGATATGAGACCAAAGAGCTAGAGTTTCCATGGATGGCCGTGCTGTTGTATAACAAGCGGTTTTACTGCGGCGGCGCACTCATCAACGATTTATACGTGATGACCGCAGCTCACTGCACTGCTGGGTATGTGGGATTCTACACTGAAAAAAGAACTGACTGGTGACTGATTTTGTCATCTGAGCTTCTGATTATCATTACCTACTGCATTTGTGGTGAAACAGCTGCATAAGCCGCTAGCGCTTATGTAGAAACTCTACCTTACATCTTAGTACTTCAGTAGGTATTTAGATCCCATCCGTAAAATGGGGTTACTCTCCGAGTACCCCGATCCCACGGAGGACCACTAATACGATAAATTTAAAATTACATTTTTTCTTGTTCTTTTTTATATGGTTTTCAACTTGTACGGTGGACACAAAAGTGCTTAAATGCATTTAAGTATTAGATTTTTTATTTAAGTAAGTATTTAAAATATTACTAGGCCTGCTCAATTCAATAGTGTAAGTCAGCATAATTCCTTGTACCTACCTAATGTGCAAGGGAAGATCTGTGTGACGGTGGTCAAGATAATTTACTCAAATGTGCCTGGGTACTACTCTATTACTTTTTTATAGTGTTTCAATTTACGATATTGCTGCGTTTGGGCACCTACATCTGCCAACAACGGTAGATACCTATATACGTACAAGAATAGCATTTATTGTTACTTATGGTCTATTCCTATTCTACTAGGTACCTATTAGGTACGCCATGTTGTTGCCAAGTTTGGTATTTTGTGATACGACTTTCTATGTTGTCATTCTGTGATCTCTTTTGGAACAAAGCCAGAGTATAAACATGTTTTAGAATGTAATGCTCATACCTACATTAGGTATCATCATCATCATCATTAACAGCCTGAAGACGTCCACTGCTGAACATAGGCCTCCCCCAGAGCACGCCACCTTGAGCTGCTCGCCTCCTGCATCCATCGGCACCCCGCGGCTTTCACCAGGTCGTCGGTCCACCGAGTGGGGGGCCGGCCTACGCTGCGTCTTCCGGTTCGTGGTCGCCACTCGAGAACCTTTCTCCCCCCACCGACCGAGAACCGACCTCAGTAGAGTCTCCCAGCAGGTTGGTCTTAAGATGAATATGGACAAGACAAAGATCATGTCTAATGCTCATGTTCCACCTATACCGGTAATTGTTGGGAACGATACTCTCGAAGTTGTCGACAAGTATGTCTACCTAGGACAGATTGTCCAATTAGGTAGGTCCAACTTCGACAAGGAGGTGGCGCGAAGAATCCAACTCGGCTGGGCAGCGTTCGGGAAGCTTTGTCCTATCTTTTCGTCCAAAATACCGCAGAGCCTGAAAACGAAAGTTTTCAATCAGTGTGTGTTGCCAGTGATGACTTATGGAACTGAGACATTAGGTATACCTAGGAATAAATATAAGTTTAGGTATTTGTAATTCTTCTAAAACTTATAACTATATTCATTTCAATAAAAAACTTGTATGTAAGTACTTAATTGTAATCCTTAAGGTGGGTTTTTTTTATCCGTAACCAATGGT
Source organism: Ennomos quercinarius (assembly GCA_910589525.2). Lineage (NCBI taxonomy): Eukaryota > Metazoa > Arthropoda > Insecta > Lepidoptera > Geometridae > Ennomos > Ennomos quercinarius. Next base: position 3,585,319 of record OU342496.1, read on the forward strand.
TAAAAATGCTAACAGCTAGCGTTTTTAGCCATTGGTTACCTTAACTATGGATCAAAAAACCCACTCTTAGGTACATCTAGTAGCTATATATAGCAGTGTATTGAAGAATTGGTAGTCTACTACATTTTTTTATCAAAAATATTTATTTACTAATAAAATCTAATCTGACGTTTTTAATATTGTAACTTGTATGTATAAATAAAAAAAAATAACACCCAGCGATCGATCACATACATAGATCCTTGACCCTAACCAGGATTCCCTGTATCTAGGGACCCAGGAACTACGAGGACCATGCTCCCACAACACCCGGACACAGAACAAGTATTTGCGCTTTTTTCCCCTATGCACAAATACTTGTCCTGTCGCGGGAATCAATCCCACCGCCTCCGAGTGATGTTATGAGCCAACCTGCTTAACCATGACGCCACAGAGGCTGTCTGAACGTATGAAATTATATAAATTAGTCTGGGGGAGGCCTATGTTCAACAGTGGACGTCTTGAGGCTGTTGATATAAATGAGTTATGGTCTAAAGCGATTTTAAGTTCATTTCACATTTTTTCACCTGCTGGGTTAGCATGGACGGTAGACAAAATTGTCTTTCCCCGTATTACGTCACTTTCACACGTTTTTCGTCACTTGCTTGGAGTAAAACAGTGGAAAGACAGTTTCGTCTACCGGCCGTGCTAACCCTACTTAAAACTCTGCCTAGAAGAAACAATATGTGGTAGGTAGGTACGTATAATAATAATACTACCTACTTACAAGCAAGTAGATATTATAGATAGTTTTATCGGCAGGTTCCGCAAGGAGAAGATGTCAGTGCGGTTCCTGGAGCACGATCGAACGAAACCCAATGAGACCAAAACCATAGACAAGGGCGTGGCGGCTATCATACGTCATCTCAGATACAACCCTAGCACATACGACAACGATATTGCGTTGCTGAAATTGGATGAAAGGGTACGTAAAATGACCTTTTTGTAAGGGTATGGACCTTTTCCTATTTATTCATTTTAAAATGTTAGTTCAACATTTATCTAGAAAATCGAGAATGGTTAGATTTCTGCATTACAAATATTTGCAAAGGGGTTGCATTTTCAGTCGCTACTTGGACGCTACTGATGCACACGGGTCCTATAAATAAGGGTTTTTTTTAGGCATCGGTGCTGATGCTGCTCTATGTTAGTAGGCAAAAGTATGTTTCAAGACAATCACATGTCACAGTTCACGTTCCCACCTTCTACATTTTTGCTTATCACAATAAGTCCTTATCATTATCACAACAATTTTTTTTAGTTAAGTGTTACTTCAATTTGTCTTATCAGATAGACTTAAGCAGCGCCTTGAAGCGTGTTAAGGCGGGCGGAGAAGACGGCGACAATGTCGATGACGAAGACAACGTAGGAATTCGTCCAGTTTGCCTGCCCCAGCGCAGCTTATCGTACGATTCACATCTCGGAATCGCCACGGGATGGGGGACCACCGAGGAAGGTGGTTCTGTTTCCGATACATTACAAGAGGTAAGCAACGAAGAAGTTTTACCTACCTACCTTACCTATGGCACGAAGAGAAGGGTTGTCCCAGAGATACATAGCTCATTGTTCCCGAAAAATAAGTTTGCGTTATTTTAGTTCCCCTGAGATCCATCATCATCATCATCATCATCATCATCATCAACAGAAGACGCTTGAAGACGTCCACTGCTGAACATAAGCCTCCCCCAAAGAGCACTACTTTGAGCGGCTGCTTACCTCCTGCGTCCATCGGCTCCCCGCGGTTCTGACCAGCACCGCTACCGCGTAACTATTATGCGCGTAACAATTTACAAGTCCGTGAGAGCGAGCAAGAGAACATACCATACACACGATCACCATCGCCACCAGACTTACGCGGTAAGGCCCCAGCGGGATTAGCATGGACGGTAGACAAAATTGTCTTTCCCCGTTTTACGTCACTTTCTTCATACTTGCTTGGAGTAAAACAGGGGAAAGACAGTTTTGTCTACCGGCCGTGCTAGCCCTACTGGTCGTCGGTCCACCTAGTGGGGGGCTGGTCTACGCTGCGTCTGGGTCTACGTCATGCGAACGTCTGAGATCCATATGCATTACGCAGGAGAAATGTAGTCGTAACATGAACGATAAACATGTATATACGTATTCCAGATGCTGTAGCTGTATTGCTACCTTTTATTTGCAGTAGATTAATTTTTATGAACAGGATTTTTTGTAATTTTGTACGGGTTCATATTAATCCGTTCATTATGCTAAGCAGATGTGAGACGATACTGCTATATAAGTACAAATCTTTATTTGCAGTATACATGGACATGGGACATCTTCTTGTTCATCATCATCATCATCAACAACCGCCTGAAGACATCCACTGCTGAACATAGGCCTCTCCCAGAGAGCGCTACTCTGAGCGGCTGCTCGGCTCCTGCATCCATCGACTCCCCGCAGCTTTCACCAGATCGTCTATTATTCCTATATTATGTTATTTCGTTGTTAACTAGGTACAATTATTAATGAACTTGAACTCTGCTGATTGAATAACTGTAAAAACGGCCCGGAGCTTCTGTAGCGAAACAACAAAATATACGAACCAGAAAGCGCTCGGAGAAATTCATGGAATCATTAATCGAACGCATTTTAAGCTCGAGAAGCTAATTAATTAAGGATGAAAACCGCTAGGTTCTTTAATGAGCAAGTGCAATTAAAGTAAATGTTAACGGTTGCAGGTATATGTGCCCATTATATCAAACGAGGATTGCCGTAAGACAGCGTACAAGAACCGTATTACGGACAACATGCTGTGCGCTGGCGAGCCAGAAGGCGGCCGCGACGCCTGCCAGGGCGACTCCGGGGGACCGCTGCAGGTTTATAACAACGACACGGCGACCATGCACGAAGTTGGTGAGTGGACATCTCCTTCTTCCCTTTTTTACGGACTTATCTAGCATTTGACCTAGCACGCTCTCACCTTTTTAGGGTTCCGTACCCTATTACTAAGGCTCCCCTGTCTGTCTGTCCGTCTGTCTCTATCTCATAAACCGTAATAGACAGTTGAAATTTTCACAGATGATGTATTTCTGTTGCCGCTATAACAACAAATACTAAAAAAATAGAATAAAATAGATATTTAAGGGGGCTCCCATACAACAAACGTGATTTTTTGCTCGTTTACCACATGAGTCATAGATGGCGCGGCTTTAAATAGTACTGCTACTCAATACTACATGGCAGAGATAGATAATGGTACGGAACACTTCGTGCGCGAGTCCGACTCGCACTTGGCCGGTTATTTTTATGTACGAATAGGCCAACGTTTGACTGCATCTCACGCGACGATGCAGTCGAGGGCGTAGTACGTTGACCTATGAGCGTATTCACTCTAGTCTTAAAGAGACTCAAATTCTATTTGTCGGTAAACAAGGAAGCCGGGAGTGAGTTCCATTCTCTAGCAGTTCGCATGACACAAGAGTCAGCGAAGAGTGAAGAGTCAGGAAGTGACGAAAGACGATGCGATTGAAGGTGTAGTATGCTAGATATTCATATAGATAGAGATTCAATTGAAAAAGAATCACGAACGGGATTTGAACCCGCATCCATCCGTCCGTTTATCCGGGACATGCTTTACTTAAGCTACCGTGACAAGTGATCTCATGTCTAAATGTGTGTGTGTGCGTGTGTGTTCGCATGTCCCGCCCAGCTAAAGGGATATAAAAAAGTTGTAGAGGATAACCTCTATTATTAGCCATAATTCCAGCCTAATTCGCGTCTAGACTTGTTCTCAGTTTGACTGGTTTGTTTGAAGTGGTATAATTATGTCATGTCACCACTGTCCACTGACGACACAGAAGGTGGTGACAACTGGGAATTACCGCCAGAAAGTGGGAGTGACAGGCGCCATGTTAGGTTATGGACCAAGTTGTTTTACTTATTATTTGTGCATGGCAAAATAAAATGGTAGGTAAATACAGGCGCACTGAAATTAGATGCAACGGATTAAATTCTAATCTAAAATATAGTATTTAAGTTGAACCAAAATGGTGGCTAATATGGTGTAAACATTTTTATTGTAGGTATAGTATCATGGGGCGAAGGGTGTGCAAGGCCTGATCGTCCCGGCGTATACACACGAGTCAACCGCTACATGACCTGGCTGAAAAGTAACACGAAGGATGCTTGCTACTGTCATTAATTAAGGCAAAAACTTACCTAGGTACTTGGGCAATGGGCATCGACATTCTGAAGTAAGAACCAGAAAACCTGGCGAGGGTAATGCTTGGGCTCATAAGTAGTAACATTTATTTTTCCAAGCCTGTAAAAGAAATAAAACTATTCATCCAGGTATTTTTGATTAAAAAAATAAAATTATATTAATTTATTATGTAGTTAATGTTACCAAAGTATTGTATTCCCTCATGAGACTTCAAGTGCACTATTTAATCTGTGGTCCAATTATATCTAGATTGTAATCTAAATACTCTTCTTGATCCAATTGTTTGGAGTACAATGTCTGCAGGTAATTATTTATTAAAGAACAGCGAGTGTAATTTACATTGTATTTATTCAATAGCTCTCTATTAGAATTAGGTAATTATTCTGTAAGAGTGTTGTAAATTAAATTATTCCTGAATTTTATAGTCTTTTTTATTTCTAGGTTTCCTATCCAATGTTTCCGAATAAAACATGTTCACTTATTTGCACATAATTATTTATTGAATCTAGTTTACCAAATGATAAAATATATGTGGTGGTGATGTCTGATGTTGATGTAGGTTTGAAATGTATACCAAAGATATAAATAAGTATATGAAAGTATATAAATATATCGGAAAGTTAATACATCTTCTTGACCACTCTACTTGATAATCTCTAAAGCGACTAATATTATATAACAGTAATAATAAAATGAAAAATCAACAACTTTTTTAGACTATAATGAAAATGACCTGATAATTCTGATATGAATAATGAAATTTAATTTTACAATAATAAATCCTACAAGTCATGTAAATAATTACTGAATAAAATTAGTAACTTACATTCAAAAAGTTTTAAGTAAAGTGCCTGATAAAGCTTAACTAACATATAAAGAACACTAACCATGTGTTGTAGTTTTGAAAGCAATAATAGACAAGAAGAAGAAACAATAATTTTGACAAAAATCTTAATTTTATCACATGAAATTCTTATCAAATGTTATTTGAAAATCTTTAAAATACAATGTTCACCATGTTGTAAATGATTGCAATATAAAGAAAGAACTAAGAAACTAAGTGGGTATTAGTAAAAGTTTTTGAACAGTGATGACAACTCTGACATAACATCAATCATGCTGGTGTTGGTCATTGCATCCATATTAGAGCCAAAAGAGCCAGGAGTATTTGTCCCTGAAGATGTTGTAGTTTCTTCTATTACTTCATTCCCATTTTTTATTATCCTCTTAGTTTCAATGGTGCCATCAGGTTTGGTAACACTAGTTGTGATGATTGTCTGGCAAAATGAACGTCCCGGCACCAGGTTACCATTGAATGGTGCAACAATACCTGAATTATGACCATCTTCCTTTCGTTTCAACAAGCCCGATATTTCATTTGAGGAGACTTTGCCGTCTAAGTCTATATCTTCTCTGGGATGGTCGTATTTTGTAGTGTGATAGCCAGGCTTTAGGTAGTAGTCTCTGATACTTTTGCTGTTGAAGTTCTCTGGATCAACGTCGTTAGGATCGCCGGGCGTAGATTCAAAATGATCTTCGTTTAAAAATACTTTCATGTCACCGAACATACTGCCGAATGATTTAAACATGTCGTGCATGTGTTTAGCAAATTCCTGGTGCATCTCCGATGGGTTTGTAAAAATTTCAATGTTTTGTTTTGTATACAGATCATCCCCTTCATCTTCATCGTCTGAGCTCCATATGGGGTTTCGAAAATCGTTTCTAGGCGTTTCCTGCCGTATTCCCAGGAATGTTCGAAGTTTGTTCATAAATGATTCGTTCGCCATTGGTATTGGTAATTAGGTACTTGCGGATTTGGTTATTGTAAGCACTGCTGGAATTTTTGGGTAAGGGTAAAACCAATGTAAAACAGTTTAAATATTGCTAGATTTATTTATGATTTATTGCGCAACAAACAAAACTTTACTTACCGACACACACACACAACAGCTGTTTTGCCTGCATTGTTTAGCTGTCAATTTGACTTTGACTGTAATAGTTTAATTTGATAGATGTCATTAATAAAAAAAACTACCTTGGTTCCACACAATATCTCATTTAGCCAGACGCTCCAGACTGAATATGCCTGGCTGGCATATTCAGAGGTCTGTGATATTCAGACTGGAGATAGGTATTAAAACTTGTTGTTTTATTAATGACTTGTAACTTGTTATCTTGTAATGAGGAGGTCTATTAAAAAAACGAAATGGTGTTTTATGTATGACCCAATAGATGGCGCCAGTTGTGGTTTTACCAAAATCTGTCACAAGCATGTTTCAAGCATAGACCACAGGTTATAGGAAATGTCACTACTGACACAGTGACTGACAACTAAACTGCTTCATTTGTTGTTGTTGTTTGCTGGTTTTCGTTGCGCGATAGCTCTGCTTTATTTTGGATCATAATATTAACGTTTATCTATCTCGCAGTTCTGCTATACTTCAATTTACTTAAGAAGAATGCACCACAGCCTACTTAAGAGATACTACAGACAATGTACTCGTCGTGGTCCACTAAACTGAATTTGACATTTCTTTGTAGTAGCGGGTTCCACTTGAACAAAATTATCGTTATTTTCGTTTTTTTCGTTCACATTGACTGGAACGATCATATGTGATTTGGCCTTGTCTGGGTAAAAAGTGGCATAATTTCGTAGCGTTCTTAGCGTTTTTAGCAGCTACTGGAACCCACACTAGGTAGTCGCATTTTCTTATGTTTCAACTACTCTGTGGTTTGAAAGGTTTTAACTATGTACTTACTGCGCCATCTAGTAAAAGAAGTGGAACTGGTTTTTTAAAAATAAAACTCCTCATTGTGTTACTTGTAACTTTATTTGAACCGCACTCTACAATCAATAGTAGGCTAGTAGAAAAATATTTATTTTTTGATCTCTTGGCATCCATAAAGTTATGCATTTGATTATGGCATCATTGGAATGATGGGTATATTATGCACAACTTGTGTGCACAACAATGCACAAGACGTACGGCGCCATCTATTCCTCATACGGGAAAGGAAGAAAAAAAATGACTGGTTGTTATAGGAGGCAGGAATGCACAACCAAAACCTAAGTGCAGCCCATAGAGAAAAATAATACATATAGCATAGAGTGCCGTCTTATTGGGTTTTTTTGCCAACATGCTACAACATTATTTTTTATCTGTGAGTGACGAGAGCTCTATCTAGAGATTGTGTTCCTAACTAAGAACTACATATATATATACATATCTACATACTTATAGTCAAGATACTATAGAAAGATGTAGATAGGTACTTATATTACTTACCTCATTCAGTTCATATGTGAATATCATACAATTTACTGTAACTATAATTAAAATTGAATAACATTCACCATTGCATATAATTATGAACTGTAGGTGTAAAAAAGAATTTGAAATAAAATATAATATGTAATTGATTACTTTTTGTGTTTATTATGCTTGTGCTTATTATAAAAGCTCTGAGCTGACATTTTAGTTGCATCGTCCCCATCATAAACCAATTTAGATTGGACGCCTGCGATGAAGAGTCGGGGTCTGTGCCACATGTTGGGTGAAGATTCCGTCCACAGTAGGCAGGGTCAATTTCATACGCAGTCACAGGCCCTGAAAAATTTAAATTTAAGAAAATGCTTATTGTTAATCCGACTTTGACTGCTACTTCATTGGGGAGTTCTATAGTTGCCTATCTAATTATCAAAGATACTGTTGTGGTCATTTTTCAACCAACACCCCCAGGCAACCCCAAAAGCTTGACATTTAGCATAAACAAATATTAACACATAATCAAAGATAAAAAATAATGATTATTTTTACCTGGTATATGTATTAATGCCTATGTTAAATCAGTGCAGGTATGGACACACTGGTCTGGATTGGCACAACTAGATGTTTCTGAAAACAAAATAAAAGAGATTTATAATTTTACTACTTATTGCTATTATTAGTATTAGTATTGTTTTGGAACATGAGATCTCTACCTAAACTATAATTGTGCAAAATTTCACACGTGTGCAGGTTTATAACTTGCAATGAGCAAGCAATGAGGCTGTGTAAGATTCAGACGGACATGAAAAAATTATAAGGTCATCTGCTACTACAGAACCCTAAAAAGAAACCATTATAGTATCAGTGTTGTCTGTGTGCCTGCCTGCTTATTAAGAACATTTTCGTGAGGAATGGTGTACAGTAGAAATTCATATCATTTACTAGTTGACTCTTCGCACGGGTTAATTAGTTTTTAGTTCTACCCTGTTTATGGGTAAGAGGAAATTGAAAGGGAAAAAGGATGAATGAATAGACTGTAATAGAAGGGAGGCAGGCGAAGTACAAATATTATATTATAACAAAATGAAAAAGGTGTTTAATTTGTTACCTAGTACTTGTATTGCCATAGACCACATCCATACGCTGCGCCAGATTATACAGAAGACCGAAGAGTATAATCGGCCGTTATGCCTAGCGTTTGTGGACTATGAGAAAGCCTTCGATTCAATCGAGACTTGGGCGGTGCTGCAGTCCTTGCAGCGATGCCAAATTGACTATAGGTATATCGAAGTTTTGAAGTGTTTGTACAGTAAGGCCACTATGTCAGTCCGACTACAGGACCAGAGTACGGAACAAATTCCATTGCAAAGAGGCGTGAGACAGGGAGACGTTATTTCTCCGAAACTGTTCACAAACGCATTGGAGGATGTTTTCAAGCTCTTGGAGTGGAAAAGATCTGGCATCAACATAAATGGCGAGTACATCACTAACCTTCGTTTTGCCGATGATATAGTCATAATGGCGGAATCGCTCGAGGACCTTAGCACCATGCTCAACGACCTCAGTAGAGTCTCCCAGCAGGTTGGTCTTAAGATGAATATGGACAAGACAAAGATCATGTCTAATGCTCATGTTCCACCTATACCGGTAATTGTTGGGAACGATACTCTCGAAGTTGTCGACAAGTATGTCTACCTAGGACAGATTGTCCAATTAGGTAGGTCCAACTTCGACAAAGAGGTGGCGCGAAGAATCCAACTCGGCTGGGCAGCGTTCGGGAAGCTTCGTCCTATCTTTTCGTCCAAAATACCGCAGAGCCTGAAAACGAAAGTTTTCAATCAGTGTGTGTTGCCAGTGATGACTTATGGAACTGAGACATGGTCTCTTACTGTTGGCCTCATTAGTAAGCTCAAAGTCGCGCAGCGAGCTATGCAGCGAGCTATGCTCGGTGTTTCCCTGCGAGATAAGCTCCGGAACGAGGAGATCCGCAGGAGAACTAAAGTGACCGATATAGCTCTTAGAGTTAGTAAGTTGAAGTGGCAATGGGCAGGCCACATCGCTCGTAGAACTGACAACCGATGGGGAAGAAAGGTTCTCGAGTGGCGACCACGAACCGGAAGACGCAGCGTAGGCCGGCCCCCCACTCGGTGGACCGACGACCTGGTGAAAGCCGCGGGGAGCCGATGGATGCAGGAGGCGAGCAGCCGCTCAAGGTGGCGTGCTCTGGGGGAGGCCTATGTTCAGCAGTGGACGTCGTTCTTCAGGCTGTTAATGATGATGATGATGATGACTTGTATTGCTGACAATGTTAAATCAGTGCAGGCATGGACACTCTGGTCTGGATTGGCACTAACAGAAGTAGATCAGTTAAGAGAGAGAGAGAGAGTAGATCAGAGTGGTTGGTTTCTGAAAACAATTGCCATTATAAGAACAAAAACTAAATGTAGAAACCTGGCGGAAAACTTATATAATTATTTTACACATTGCCGGTACCAGCAGGTACATAATCCCTGGAAATTGTACCTAAGTGAAGAACAAAAATATTCTTAATATATTTCATACATTGCTTGGAGGCCCCCCCATGTTTTCTGTACATTGTCTAGGTACTGCATAGAATACCTGAATTATACGGATTGCCGGTTACATATTTTCGAGTTATTGATGGAGGCGGTTGCTTTAGGCATTGGCAACCAGTTGAATGGTAAATTCGTAAATTGTTAAGTTTATCTGTTATCTATGAGGTAGACTTACCCGTCGTTATACAGCCAAATACACGACATTTGATGTTGGTGTTTGACGGCATGGTATTATAAATACAGTAACTAATAGCGTCCAATCGCACACATAACAATTATAGCATCTAATTTCGCAATCTTCACAATTTCTTCAACGGGCAGAGCTGTGATGTATCTTCAGCGATAAATATTTAAGACTACTGTGAGCGACAATACGGAGGAACTAACGCTCAACATGACTCGGCGTATTCTCGACAAAACGCACAAATCGTACACAATTTGCACGTAACCAGATTTAAACACGAAACCAGTACATAATACTTTACAATTTGTGCACGAAACTGCAGGCACGAAAATCAAAATCAAAAAACAATAACTAAAGTCTGAAAACTTGAAAAGCCGTTTGGCAAATTCAAGGATGTCACTGTCAATGTCAGTCGTCTAACGTAGACGTTTCTCTTTTTTTTTTGAGCGTTTTTAAGTGGACATCTAACAGATGACGCTACAAAATTCTGATATGTACCGTTTGTTCTAAGTTTCTCACCCCTGGTGCAGCCCCAATTTGGTTTGACATTTGTTAGCTGTCAATAAAATAATTAACGTCATTGTCAATCAACTGTCAGGTCGTGAGTGATGTCGTCTCGTCTCGTGTAGTTAATTATATACTCTTTGGTCTCGTGCGTGCATATTGGTTGTTTGGTGCTGGTGAATCGTATTTTAAAATTCCGAATTCATTCATGGTATAATAAAATTCAACTACAGCAACAGACAGGATAAAATGTTATGATTGACTAAAATATCACTATCGAACCGTTCGTACCAATAATAAATAAGATGTATAACATCTATTAAATTAAATACACGGAGGACAGCTCAGTAGTGCTTTATCAGAAGGTACCTACCAGGCCCGGGACAGCTTTAGTACCGATGTCTCCACGAAACGCTTGTGTCGTGTCGCACGCATTCCGACATTTTCTTTGCATCACGTGACTTCTATAATGTCAAAAGTCAATTGTGTTGTTGTCATGGAAATGATGTACATAACACAACCTAATTACTCGGTATAATTCGTAGTTAATCTGGCTTTTTGTGTATAATTTCAAATTAATATATCATTATCATCATCCTCTTTGCCTTCCCATTTCGCATTTGTTATTGGGGTCGGCTCCCAAGCTCCCAGTCTAATCTGTAGCGGCAAGCTACCAGAATTACACGAGCGACTACAGGATCGGACCGTGAGTTTGCCTAATTCTCAGCTGTTCTTGTTTTTCGTTAATCCTGATAGTTTCAGGTTTCGCATATTTATAAGTAAATCTAGATAAGACCCGTTAAATTTCAGTGGGGGCTGGGGGCCCTTTATCTCCACGGCGCGCTGGGCTGAAGCTCAAATTGCCCTTATACAAGTTCTGGCCCTGAGCGACTGCCATCTGATCTCGCAACCCATAAGGAACCAGTAACAGGATGGTTAGACCTGGTGTCAGATTCTATCAGGCGCCTGACTACCCGTAACGATTGCCATAGATGGTCTTATGACAACCGAGACCGACGGCTCTCCGAGGCACGGATGGCATCGAAAACTGCACATAACTTACTAGATAAATCATCGGTGCAAGGCCGAGGATCGAACCTGGTGCCGTAAGATTGCGAAGTGCACATGTTACCACTCTGCCACCATCGCTCTAATTTCAAATTATATACCAATTAACTTAATCAGTTGAGCATGGGTGGTGACTATGGTTATTGATCAACACTATGGCGACGCGAAAATGTTGAAGCTTGCAACTAATAAAATTCAGCGCCTGTGAAGTATCTCAAGGGACGATAAATTACGAGAATCATGGTTGTCTTTTCTGATTCCTACAAATACTGAGCTCAGTGGTCTGTCTTAGTGAACAAACGTGTTCGCCAAAATCACTTTGATATACCCCCAATTTGATAGGATGGTTAACCGTCTTCTGCATGGATATCCTTGTTCACTGCAAATGAAGTGTTGCACGGGATTCCCTTGAGCTTATCTGGTGAGTAAACTCAATTTGAATAGCAAAAATAAATAATTAAAATAAAAATGGTTTCACCCCAAAAAATGGCCTAAAAATGGCAGTAAAAATACAAAGCACTTAGACTAAGAAATAAAAATAAATAAAAGCTATTTCAGTCTCATTTGTTTCATTTAATCCTTATTAGCAGGTGCTTCATCTTCCTGTAGTATTAAAATCTAATAGGTTAAAATAATAATTATAACTTCCTATGTAACTTTCATGTCAATTTTTTTTTGCCGTGGCGCGTCACTATGCTATCGATATCGATATTTGAATATGGAGCTAGGTGCATCACTATGGCGACCCCAGCGCTTAGCGCAGACACGAGAACTAATTGTCAATCATATGGAGCTGTCCTATCTGACTTTGACTAGTATACTAGATATCTGTGGTACCTACGTTTCTGAAGTTTTTACTCCCCATGCATGCAATTGTAATCTAACAATAATACCGTTAATTTAGTCGTTTCTGCTAATGTTTCGCCTGAGAGTAATGTGCTTACTAAAGTAGTACCGATTGTTTATTTCTCGACCTGTCACCAACAGACAGCAATCCACTTTGGTAAACGCCTCTATTCAATAGCAGGTAAGTTGGTAGGTGTGTGCTTATTTATTTCACTGTATCGAATTTATTTCGATGTATGTACTGCATGCTATTTACATTAATGACTTTTATTATTAAGTTGGATTGTATTATTCTACTTTACCAGCTACATATACTTAACCCACGCTATTCTTCAATTTTTATTGTGCATATTATATGCTTCTGGAATTGACAACATCTTGTTTGGAAAAGGGGATCCCATATAGTACTTACAAGTAATATTTTAACAAAGATTTCTAATGAAGTGTCCATTATTGTAGGCAAATTCCACTAAAACTATTGAGTTGATCAAACTGGTTCTAAGAAGCATTAACGTATTTGTTGATGTGCTATTGATCCAGTTTGTGATCAATATGCAAGCAAACCAGTCCACATGGCTTCTACGCAAAAAAGGTTAGTTCTATATCAATATATAAATTGTTTGCTAATTTCATTAACAATATTTTATAAAACAAAAAGTGTGTTTGTAATTTTTATTTACTTTACTAATGTGTGGACTGTATTTTCTATCCAAAGTGTTAAGATTCTAAACCTTTTTAAATTGTGTATCCCTAATAAAATATCCAATGTGATCAGTCACAGAGCTATCACATTTTAAACATATTGTGATACAAAGTTTGTCTTTATAATATTCTTCTAGGAATTAAGCAGGTTTATTAGAATGTTAAGGCAATGTATGTATACTTATTCTAGCATTTGTAATAAGTTTATTGCATTATTATCCTTCTTGCTAAAGAGTTCAGCTTTCTGATTCAGAATTCATCAGAAAGGTTCTGATTTGGAATCTACACTCTCACTTCAGGATGAAGGAGGTGCCCTTCATCCTGATTGTAAATGAAAGAGATGGAGAGTGCAGTAAATTCTTAATCAGAACACCAATGGATTTGATGGATTAGAAGATTTTAAACTAGTATTATTTTAAGCGACATTGAAACTGATTCTCAATATTCGGTACTTAAACTCTGTTATTTTGTTAGCTGATATAGACTTTTAATTTTTAAATAAAGGTGTACATAAACATCAAGGCATATGCACCTTTATTTGAAAAGTTATAATTTTGTGTCATTGTGGGATTTGTGGCTCCATAGCTCAAAAGCTGAATGAGAAGGAAGAATTTTATTTCAATTTTTTTATCGATTGTTGCCTTAACATCTTGATATACAGATGGTATATGTTTTTTAAAAGACACCCTAGTTTTTCTTTCTTACCAAACTCTGTGCTGTTTCAAATATTACTTTAGATTTAACAGTTTTATACATAAGACAGGGTAGTGTTTGTCCACATATTATATGCCTAGTGTTAAGTAACAATAAATACGAGTGTGAATCATTTAGTTAAATCATAGTTAACTAGTAAACAATATTTTAAAATAATGGGTTAAACTTTCAGTCGCCTTAATTTACACAAAAAAATTGATAATCCCAGTTATTTTTACATAAAAAAGCAAACTACTGCGATTTTGGTGAAATGTATAATAGGACCAATGTGAAAGTAAATACTTTAAAATAAAAAAAATAAAAACAAATTGGTTAATTAAAGCTGCAAAGCCATGGACGATGCAAGAATTAAAACGGGTCTACGAGCTGAGATGTCGAAACCCACCAATCACAAGAATCGCTCATCATCATCGGCATGCTTGGGCTCATCCGTATTGACTGCTCTGTCATCATCACCACCATCATCATCACTGGAACAGTTATGTCAGCGACCCAAGACTGTGCTCTGATATTTCAAGGAGTTAGGTTGGCTAGGGTAACTGAGCTGGCAGGGGGAAATGCACAATACACCCCAAGCGGGACGTCAGTGCAGGCCTTTATCGCCCCCACTCAGAATAAGAATAAGAAGAGTGTGAATTCATTTAGTTAACTCATAGTTAACCAGTAAACAATATTTTAAAATAATGGGTTAAACTTTCAGTCGCTTTAATTTACACTAAAAAATTGATGAAAATCCCAGTTATTTTTACATAAACAAGCAAACTACTGCGATTTTGGTGAAATGTATAATAGGACCAATGTGAAAGTAAATTCTTTATAATAAAAAAAAATAAAAACAAATTGGTTAATAAATGACAGAGTTTATAGGTAACATAACTGTACAAAAGTATACAACCAAATTGAAGACCTCCTTTTTTTGAAGTCAGGTGAAAAGTAACCCATGTATACATATCAACAATCTGTGTGCATAATTTCATCCAAAACGGTTCAACCCTTTTGGCTGAAAATTAATAAAGTGATGCTTCATTCATTTGGAGATACCCAGATTAGTTAAAGAAATAGATAGACGGCACACTCAGAAACTAGAAAGCGAAGCCAAAACAAGGATATTTAACCTATCAGTGCCAGGGATCCTCCAAGAGGGTTCACCTTTTCCGCATTCGCGGGCCTGAGGACCCACCTGGATACCCACCAACCATATTAAAAATATGGTTTTCATTGTAAATGCACTGTAATAAAATCGTTTTTTCGGAACTTTTGGCAAAGTATCAGCTTCATAATAGCTCATATTTACGATGCATTTTCGCGTAAAAACGTATTTTTAACGAGCACATACTATATTCCACGAACCCTCCTCGGGGGCTCACTCTGGCGCATCTGTAATACCAAAGACCTCGCGCACTCGGGTCTGGTGAAATGTATGGCGGCATGGGGTATGAGCTCTATGAACGGGGGGAGGACGCGAATGCGTTAAGTACCTACGTAATCGTAGGATCACACTGTTCAGTCTGCATTATTGTCGCATTAGCTATACGCAATGCAGCAAATAATTTATAAAATATAAAGCAGGATATTCTAGGCGAATTATTACACAATCCGTCCATAACACCGGAAGACGTCCACTGCTGAACATAGGCCTCCTCCATAAAACGCCACTTTGGGCGCCTATCATAGGATTTGCCATATCCGCTTACGCTTGGCAGGCGGCTTGGTGATCGCAGATATTAGCGCCTGATATTCTCCGGCGATGACGTCAGGATTAACACTTTTATATATAGAAAAGTCCTGAAATAATGTTGGTACTTCTACATAATACTTAATAATACAGGTAGTTACTACTTGGCAATTTTTTTGAAAGTCTATATTGAGGAAGGAGGGATCGAAATTGACGATTCTATTCTTAACGTAAAATATTTTTCTAAAACAGGAGGACACAGGTTAGTGCTTGAAAATATTCCAAAGTACGCTTCTATAGGATGCAATTGATGGGCCGGCCAAGGACGGCAAGCTTTGCCTGCCTCCCTTCTTTTCCCTTACATTTAGGATACTTTATGTTTTCTAAAACGGATAAGTGCGGGTTGCACGAAGCAATAGGTAAGGATGTAATTTTAATGCAAGATTTTTTTTTGTTTGTATATTTTTTTTATTTACACTTATCCTGTCGAAAGGAAGAGAGAAGGGAAATTAAAAAAGATAGGGGAAAAGGATGAATGGATGGGCGGGTAAGGAAGGCAGGCTCGCGTCTGCCTCCCTTCTATTGCCATCCCATCAATTTATCCTTTTCCCCTATCTTTTTCCTTTCGCTTCCCTCTTCCCATGAACAAGGTTAGGACGTAAAACGAATTAACCCGTGTGAACTAGTCATCATTAACAGCCTGAAGACGTCCACTGCTGAACATAGGCCTCCCCCAGAGCACGCCACCTTGAGCGGCTGCTCGCCTCCTGCATCCATCGGCTCCCCGCGGCTTTCACCAGGTCGTCGGTCCACCGAGTGGGGGGCCGGCCTACGCTGCGTCTTCCGGTTCGTGGTCGCCACTCGAGAACCTTTCTTCCCCATCGGTTGTCAGTTCTACGAGCGATGTGGCCTGCCCATTGCCACTTCAACTTACTAACTCTAAGAGCTATATCGGTCACTTTAGTTCTCCTGCGGATCTCCTCGTTCCGGAGCTTATCTCGCAGGGAAACACCGAGCATAGCTCGCTCCATAGCTCGCTGCGCGACTTTGAGCTTACTAATGAGGCCAACAGTAAGAGACCATGTCTCAGTTCCATAAGTCATCACTGGCAACACACACTGATTGAAAACTTTCGTTTTCAGGCTCTGCGGTATTTTGGACGAAAAGATAGGACGAAGCTTCCCGAACGCTGCCCAGCCGAGTTGGATTCTTCGCGCCACCTCTTTGTCGAAGTTGGACCTACCTAATTGGACAATCTGTCCTAGGTAGACATACTTGTCGACAACTTCGAGAGTATCGTTCCCAACAATTACCGGTATAGGTGGAACATGAGCATTAGACATGATCTTTGTCTTGTCCATATTCATCTTAAGACCAACCTGCTGAGAGACTCTACTGAGGTCGTTGAGCATGGTGCTAAGGTCCTCGAGCGATTCCGCCATTATGACTATATCATCGGCAAAACGAAGGTTAGTGATGTACTCGCCATTTATGTTGATGCCAGATCTTTTCCACTCCAAGAGCTTGAAAACATCCTCCAATGCGTTTGTGAACAGTTTCGGAGAAATAACGTCTCCCTGTCTCACGCCTCTTTGCAATGGAATTTGTTCCGTACTCTGGTCCTGTAGTCGGACTGACATAGTGGCCTTACTGTACAAACACTTCAAAACTTCGATATACCTATAGTCAATTTGGCATCGCTGCAAGGACTGCAGCACCGCCCAAGTCTCGATTGAATCGAAGGCTTTCTCATAGTCCACAAACGCTAGGCATAACGGCCGATTATACTCTTCGGTCTTCTGTATAATCTGGCGCAGCGTATGGATGTGGTCTATGGTGCTAAAGCCTTTTCGGAAACCGGCTTGTTCGGGAGGCTGGAATTCATCAAACCTGCGTGCGAGACGATTCGTAATGACTCTCGAAAACAGCTTATACACATGACTCAAGAGCGAGATGGGCCTATAGTTCTTCAATAAGGTGTTATCGCCTTTTTTGAAGAAGAGCACCACCACGCTCTTGTGCCATGCCTCTGGCGTTGTACCTTCAAGGATGACAGAATTAAATAACTTCTGGAGGACTAAAAGTACCGGTCTACCACCCGCTCTCAGAAGTTCGGTCGTAATTCCATCTTCACCTGGTGCCTTGTTGTTTTTAAGCTGTTTGAGGGCCATTCTAATCTCGTACAGGCTGACGTCCGGGATATCTTCGGTATAGTGTCGGACTAACTTGGCTCTGATGTCCTGAGCTGTGTTAGTAGCGGGCTTACGTGCGAACTAGTGCTTATTGAAAATTTACTTTATATTTTTACGCGCACCTCGTATTTCTATCTACCTTAGTAATCTGAGTGTCACAATCGCTGATAATCTACTTAATTTAATTGATCTGTTATCTTTTTTTTCACATCAGACTTATCTAGCATTTGGCCGCGCTGTTATCGAATTTGATTGAGGTACTCGTACCTATATTACCCATTATCTTTACCTATTAGGTAATAAATGGGCTAATAACCATCAGTAATATTGATAGGATGATAGTAACACATACTTATTACGTTTCCAATTTTACACATAAAGGCATGTACCCGAAGAGGGGTCGAGCAAGTAATAAAACAACATAAGTACCAAGCTATAAGATTATTATATTTAAATTAAAATATTTGATAGTTAAATCTACTATGTATATATTGTGACTGGCCTGATAGCTCAATTGGTAGTAACCCTGCCTTCTGATCTGTAGGTTGTGGGTTCGATTCCCACTCAAAACAAATGTTTGTGTGATAAACATCGATGTTTGTTCTGTGTCTGGGTGTTGCATTGTATTCTATGTATGTATTTACAAAGAAAAAGTATCTAAGTATTATATCAGTTATCTGGTTCCCTATTTGGTTTACTATTTATTTTATGTACTAGCTGACGCTAGTGCATAAAATAAATCGTACTATATTTTATCGTGGGTCATCCGGCACCCCCTCCGGTACCTAAAATAAATACAACTTTTTGAAATCTTGAGTTCTATTAGAAGTTATTAGGATTATAAAGGATTTAGACGGATACACAGACAGACTTGGCGAACTTTGGAGGGTTCCTTGTGGTACTACGGAACCCTAAAAACACGTATCATTCGGCGTGATAAACAGAATTAGCCTTTATAATCATAGTTTATAATGTTATTTTGGCGTGCAAAAAAACTGCATAATTGTATACATTGGTTACTGGAAAACCCAGAGGGAAACCGCAACATTAGTTTGAATTGCAAATTGTAATATTTGCTTATTATCAGTACATTCTTATCTTTGCTTCCTTCTTCCTTCACCCTTAAATCTTGTAATGTTTATTGTGTAATGGCTAATGCCAGCATAAAGACATAAAAAGATGGGTAAAGAGTAAAGACGGCCCTGTGTAAGCTAATGCCTGTGGCTAATGCTTACTGATTACAGCTTAAAATTTCCAGTGCGGAAATGTTATGTTTAAGTACGAATGCTAATCTAAATCTTCTGAATCAATGAAGGGATTTTAGGGGTTTTTATTTAATTTAGGGATTGTTTCAAATTAGGACTTCTTGTGTCAGGCAATTTAATAAGGTATGATACTCTATCCTATAAACAGTAAGTATCATGCTCCTCCATTGAGCGCCGCAGCGGGCAGTGACTACCAAGCAGTCATAGCATACAAAGTAATCAGATCATCGGCCCGCAGGATGGAGTTTGTCCAACTTTCCGCCTTCCAGTTCGTGGTCGCCATTTAAGAATCTCCTTATGTTTGTCAGTTCTTTATTATTGGCCTGTCCATTGCCTCTTCAATTTGCTGATCATGCTATGTCGGTAACTTTAGTTTATCTACTAATATAGTAGGTATGAATTATCCGTGGTACTTCTGAGGAATTTGTCATCTCTGATCCCTCGTAGATACCTCGTAGACTCCAAGCATAGCTCTCCATAGCGCAGGAGTAACGTCAATCTCTAATGGGCTATAGGCCAAATGGTTTCACGCGCCCACGATTCCCTTCCATAGAACATTGGGAAACAAACTCAGTGACTATATTACTTTCGAGCATTGGAGAATTTTGGACTAGATGTCTCAGCTCGCTCCTCGATTATTGCTCACCTGTTGTAGAGAATGACGAGCGACCTACATAATTGGGCACTGGCGCCAATTTTGAAGGCTTTAGTTGACAGATGCAAAACTCCTAAAACTGTTGCTGTTCTTGTCAAATAGACGGCAATGTAAGACACGAATATATTTTTAGTAAGTTATGGACTGTCCACTAAAGCCGTCAAAATTGGGCCTACTATCTAACTAAATCCTAAACATATTATTTATTATGTAAGCTTTGTAATGCTTTCAAAGTATCGTTTTCAACAGTAACCGGCACGGATGCGAATTGGATGTTTGCCATGAGAATTAGCTGTCCATGTTCATTTATTTTTAAGACCAACCTGTTGGGAAACTGGAGGTATACTGTCTTAGTCATGCTTTCAATAACTTTATCGATTAAAGCAAAAAGAAGCTGTAGTTAAAGAACTAACAAACCGCGACGTCAGAGTCCGGAGTCTAAGATATTACTCACTACCGGCTCCTTTTTTGGCTATTATTATCCTCGTTCTCGTTTGCCGCTCTTCAATTCTTTGTAATTTTTTTTACAAACAAAAACCATAACTGGTCGCTGGTTTTTTAGTTGGCATTTTAATTCTCACCACACATGTTATTTACAAGTCACAACACACCGCACGCCTAAAGACTAGAATACACACGATGAGAATGTTTTTTTGTCTGCGTGTCATTATCCTGTTTTGCCAAGTAGTTAAGTACGCACCTTCTGAAACTCAAAACCAAAACGTCATTTGTTTAATTAAACATGCAGTCCATTGAACAAATAATTTTACCCAATCATTGTGTTACACGGTGTCTGTTTGCAGCTGCATCAATAATTAGTTAAGAGCCAATACAACGCCAAAATGCTTAAAATGGCTTAGCTTGAAGCAGTGTCCTGTCAACAATATTGCAACAATGACTTTGAAATTAATATATGGTAAAGTTCAGGACTAATGCTACTGCAAATGTATAGTGAAAACACGAATTAATAAAATTTTCTCGATGGAAAAAAATTACAAAGTTACCTCCAAACCGTACAAATAAACAGTGATTATTCAATGAATACTTTAAATAAGATCATGAAACTTTGTGTAGTAGTTGAACTAAATATAATGGAGGGCTTATGTATAGTGGATTTTTAAAATACACATTATATTCAGTGTATTCTCGGCCCCTGGCTCATCCCCGCTTTGGCCTAGTACTATATATCTATTCTGTGGCTTTGGCTTGAATTCACGCTGGCCTTGCACAAGTCCTTAATTCATACTCTATAACTTAACACAACTGACTACACAGACTACACTTAAGTATAAGATAAATCATATTATGCGTACTGAGTACTATGACATCAACTCTGCTTGGCAAAGATACCTATTAGTTAGATATAGGTATCTACATAAAGTTGGAATCCAGAACCATCACATCAAAGAAATACATCATTACATCAACTAGATATCTGATTACCTAATATTCGTACATGTTCAAGATGCTGTATTGCCTTGTTATTATCCGAATTGCAGGACACCAGCCACTTATTTGCATTCTAGTAACTTGATTAGCCAGCTTCAGCTTTATTAAGAGTAGTTCATATTATTATTTAGATGTTTTTGCCTTATTTACATTATAATCTAGCATTTTATAACATTGTTTATTTGATTGTTAAAGTCTAGTTCCTTTTTAAACCATTGATAATCTTTATTTCTCGTGAAAATCGCAACAATATATAAAAAAAAATAGGTACCGTACATATTTTTAAAGTAATAGAAATTTAAATATCATATGTGATTATTTATTGTAATATAATTTTAATTTCTAATAGCAAATATTCGTCAGCTAAAGCTAGGTGCTATAAATTTTTGTACCAAAAATATCTACTCTGTCATCAACGTGAGTTGAGTGTTGAATCGGTGCCTGTTATTGTGATTATGCCCTACGCCTAACACCCAGACCGATTGGTGCTTGTGCGACCTCTGCGCAGGCAGTGCGTTCCGCGCCACTGCCTTCGTCGCACTGTTTTTCTTATTTACGATTTCCATTTTAACTCAAAGACTATCGGTGATTCGACAGCGTTTGGTTTCACATCAACGGCTACCTCGCTTTCTATTGGATTGCATTTTATTGTGGTGAGTTTTAAGAAAGATTTCTTCTAAATATTTTCTTGTATTGATGTCGTTTAGTTAATGTGGTTGACCTTATGTTGTCGACGTACGTCGGCGTCCTTGCAATGGCAGTGGAAAGTATTTTAATACAAGTATTATACGTAAATTATCGGACGTTGATAATAGAGATGAAGTAAGTACTTACTACAGTTATTAAGATAAAGGTTATTTTACAAAATAAAAACCTGTTTCTATTATACTACACTCACTTGTTGCCATCAAACTGTGAACGCCAATCCACTATTTGTTAATAGTTTATATTTCTGAATTTTATCAATAGATTGTGGTGTGGTATACATACTTACACGCTTCATTTTAATCTTTGATTGATGAATTTGCCATATTCATTTGCATATTATATCTGAGATCAACACAGGTACTTTTCTCTCAAAAAGTTTCTTCGGATAAAGTAGTACATTGTGGGAGGGTACATTAAACCAGTTACCTACTATAAAATTATAATAAATGTTATACATTCTGATCTACATATGGTTATGATGCACTCATATTTACAATAAAGCAGTACCTTTGACTTTTAAAGACATATTAGACACTAGTTAACTCGCCCCGGCTTCGCACGGGTGAATTAGTTTTACGTTCTAACCCTGTTACTGGGAAGAGGGAAGCGTAAGATGGGCCGGCGAAGGAAGGCAGGCAAAGCTTCTAGTGCCGTTCCATTAATTCATCCTTTTCTCTTATCTTTTCCCCTTTCCCTTCTCTCTTCCCTTCGACAGGATTTAATTAAATAGGTAAATAAAAAAATAATATACACACAAAAAAAACTTGCCTAAAAATGACATCCTTGTTTCTTCGTGCAACCCGCACTTGCTGTTTTAGAAAACAATAAGTATCCTAAATGTTATTCCAAAAAATTAGCTATATAACCATCAGCGAAATCCGTTCAGTAGTTCCAGCGTGACGCGTGTTCAAAGGGATCGATTAAATTAAAAATTCAATTGAATTATGAAGTGTCATGCAACTAAAATATTCAAAAAATATTCTTTGTACAGATTTAGCCGAGTTACAGTTGTATAGATAATTTGTGTTTGGTCTACTCTACTGTGTTTATCTTTTTTACACATTAGCCTACTCTACTCACCAAATAACAAAACTTTTAAGAATGTTTACAAATTCTGTCTCACTTCGATCCTCGTACTTCTCCATCCCTGTCGTCCACGTTCCAAAACGAATATGAACGACAGAGTAGAAAGACGCTTAAAAGCAACGTATTTCAGTCACAAAAGAAATCTTATCAAGTTATCGTTCATCACGGTAAATTTGCTTGAATACTGCATGCTGTTTACATACTAATGACTTACGCTTAATGGCTCATTGTCCATTAATATGCTTAATTTACTCTATTGTTATCATTCAAAGATGTAAAATTAGTTACAGATACCTACTACTTACATTTAATACAATTATTTTAGTGATTATTCTTAAAGATTTTTTAAATGGTTTTCGAAAGATATAATGAAATTTTCTTTAGTTTGAGCACCGAAGTAGTAATATAGTAGCAGTAATGTCGTAGTATGTTTCTACCTTTTATTATGTTATCCATTATACAGTAGGCATGAAAATGATTGCTACTTTTAAATCATTGTCATTTGATCATATGATTTATTTTTGTCACTGTGATTTCACCTGTGATTTTTCATTAGTCTACTGAATTATCTTCGATCAGTTGTATACCTGATCGAAGTGGATTATGATCAATAGTGATTGGCGGTGCATTATGAAATAGTACAGATGCGATCTGCTACAAATGATTACAAAGAAATATAACGCTACTCTCTTCAGTTAACCAAGATCAAAGTTCATCGCTATATCACAGGCACAGATTATTTATTATTATACTTTACAGGTACCAACATGTCTCAGTTTGTTTACAGTAGGCCTAGCACGAATATTTGCGTAAAAGTAAGTGTATCGTTAACGTAAGCCATTTGTATGGCATTTGATCAGTGCCCCTACCGGGCGTAAAATGAATCAAAATTTGGTAGCACGAAGGGTTTTGGTTACTATCGTATCGCCTTCGTAGCGCCGCGTAACGCTAACGTTAGACATTTTGTATGAAAACGCGAGCACGAATATTGCTTTGACGTAAACTCGAAGGCTGGCTATCGTAGTGTCATTGTAAACTTACGAAGGTTTATTCACTTGGAATTTGTTCGATATAATATTTCGATAGTTGTAAAATTTGCTTCGTGCTACCACCTAGCGTCGCCCTGCGTAAGTGTACGGTAAACTCGATACGTTAACCGTACGATTTATTGAAATATTCGTGCTAGGCCTACTAAAGCATAAACTAAATATAATATGTTTTGATATTCACCGCTTAAGCTACTCTCGTATTATGAAATCCGAAGCCACGACCCATTAAAGTGTGACTATCAGTATCACACTGCGATTTGTGGCAGAGTATGTGACAAAAAGTAGACAGGTGTGACTTATGAAAAAAATATCATATGATTTTTTACATGCTCCTTGTGAAATGTTCCATTCCTATCATACATACACACACATATCAACAAAGTCTAGGGATACGTTATTGTGAAATCAAACATAGCTTTATTGTTTAAAACCTATTTAGTTTCCTTAAATAGTTTATATACAGATTCACACACACAGAGACAGACAGAGACTTCACAGAGACTTGTTTATTCCTTTTTAGAAATTTAAAAATTAAAACGAGAAACAAATGAAAACACACAAAGCACAGCGCAATCTTCTTAGTACCTTAGGTGAAGTTACATTGAATTTTTTTTGGGTGTTAAGTTATGATAAACGGTTTCACTTGTTTTTTTCTTGTATGCATTGATTGTGTAAGGTCTTTAGCGTTATGCCACGCCGTCGTTTGAGTCGAGATGAAATGTTACGAGCAGTTGGCATGTTAGAAAACGGTGCTATACAACGCGTCGTTGCTGAGGCTCTGGGCACAAGCCAATATGTAATATCCAGGTTGTGGTCACGTTATCGCGCTACTGGAGATGTGGTACCCAATATCACAGCGACGCAACTAGTGCAAAGGCTCCAAGAGGACCACCAGCTGCTGGTTAGCGACCAAACCGTAAGAAGAAGTGATATTGTATGCAAGCAGTTTACAATGCTCGCTCTTTGCTAATGACTATTCGAACGTTGAGATCTAATAACGCAATAGATAAATGAATACATTGAAACTAACAGAACGTTCAATCGCGCCGCTCTGCTTGCAGTCGTGAGCTTCCAATGCGACACTTTCGTACTGAGCGCACGCGAGTGGCATCTCTCTAGGTCTCTAGATATCTATGTTAAAATCCTAGTGTAGTATCTACAATATCTCGTTTTACTATAGAAACAGCTTTATCTATTGTTATTTTAATCTTGTTTAGATCAGATTTCTTATCTTACGAATAATGTGATACGTGAAACGTTTGGAGACATTTTTCAGTTACGTTTGTGATACTGTAAAAGTTATACGTATCTCTATCAAAATGGACGAGCAGAGTAAGTTTTATAAAGTTTTCAACCTTTTTGTGAGTCAAATTAGTTTACAAGCATAATTTGTACAATAATGTCATTATTTTTAAAATGTAACCATTATCTGTGTGGGTTGTCCTCTACAAATATCAAAGTCTATACATTGTCATTCCGAATTTACTGTTATTTAATCTAATGTCTATAATAAATTGATAGTATAGAGTAGTAAAGAAAGATAAAGCTTCTTACAAACTGTAGGTACCTACGTAAAGCCAATCTTATAATTAAAAAATTGCCTTCCAAAATGTCACCTAACTGACACAATTTTTCAGACCTTGCCTGATAAATTTCCATGTCTCATTAAAACTACAAATATAATTGAAAAGCTTTTATTATTTCCTCATAAAATACATCATTTGAAATGATAAGAAATAAAAAGCAATACTAAAATTCAACTTTTTTTCAAAGGGTAGGTAGTCGGTATTCTTGAAATTGCCCTAATACGAGCTTTAAAGCATAGTCGCCAGCGTAAGACGTATCGTAAGATATTGAGCTTTATATATTTAACTTCACTTCTGTACATCATAGATTCGCTGCCAAGCCATGTATCTTTCAATCATTCAAAACAGATAGTCATATATTTTTCTAATTTCGCTTTACAATATCACTACGCACGCGTATCATTAAAGAAACGAACCTGACGAAAGCTAGAAACTATTGTTTTCCTTCTTCCACTGTTGTGTTTAAGTGCAGAGCCAGAGGGAGTCAGACATCAGTAGAAATGTTTGCTCTTTTCAACTCTTTTCTATAATGAATCGCGTATTTTTATACGTCTCGTACGTTACGTTACTCACTTTGATCATATTTAATGTGCTGGTTCCGCCGATCGCTAAACCCAGAAAGCATATGGACGCTGGGATTCGTAATGAAAACATCGTGCATACAAATGTCTACCCTTTCGATAATGTAGGAATTCGAGAATAAGTTCTCTATAATTAATTTATCAGTTTAATTCTTTTTTTTTATGCCCAAAGATCACATACATAGATCCTGGACCCTAACTAGGATTCCCTGTATCTAGGGACCCAGGAACTACGAGTACCATGGTCCCATAAACACCCAGACACAGAACAAGTATTTGCGCATTTTTTTCTGTGCATAAACTCACTTACTTACTTACTTACTTGTCCTGTCGCGGGAATCGAACCCGCCGCCTCGGGGTTATGAGCCGACCTGCTCAAACACCACACCACAGAGGCTGTCAAGTTTTGCTTACTTGTAAGGGTATTTTTAAAGAGCTCGATGCCTTCTCTATGACTCTACGCCAGCTATATGCGTAAACATAATAATATTACACAGCTGACAACACACAATGCAAACACGCTTATTGCAGCAGTCGGACATTTACTATACTATACTAGCTGCGCCCCGCGGTTTCACCTGCGGATAAAAAGAAACCACGTGCTGTTGAACCGTCAAGAGGGAACAAACATACGCGACAACTTTAGAATTTATATACTATTAGGATTATCCGGGCCCAAACTAAGCATAGTACTATGGGAATCAGATAACTGATACAATGCTTAGACACTTTTTGTTTGTAAATACATACATAGAATACAATATAACACCCAGACACAGAACAAACACCTATGTTCGTCACACAAATGTTTGTCCTAGGTAGGAATCGAACCCACAACCTACAGGTCAGAAAGCAGGGCTACTACCAACTGAGCTATCAGGCCAGTCAAAAATAATATATATGTAAATATTATGAATACATACCTTTTATACGGCATTTCATTAAATTATTAGCAGTGCAGGTATTTTGAAGTTAAAATGTAGTAATACCAAACATTTAGATAAACTCTCTTTCGTAAACAATAAACAAATCCAGAAATAGTACTGTTTAACCTCTGCCTTGTTTTCTTACATTAAATAATAATATGAGGAGCGAGGTACAAGGACAAGAAATTTAAATTTGCAATTGTGCAATGTGTATATTAAATTATTTCCTCTTTATAATATTGTTATAGATGAGTAATGAGAACTACAAACAATAAAGTGGGTTGGATGTTGGATATTATAATAGTACATGGCTATGACTAACTTCAGAATACAAAACCCTATTAAATGCTTTAATTTTATTATTACCGAGTAAAATTAGTCAAAGCATATGCAAATGGACTGTAATGAAATGATGATGGATGCATAGTACCTATTTTGAAGTTGCAGAATAACTAACATTACGTTACTATGAATACCCATGTATAAATTAACTTTAACATTATGTTACTATGAATACCCATGTATAAATTAACTTTAACATTATGTTACTATGAATACCCATGTAGAAATTAACTTTGATTTCTTTTCCTTCATAAGTTGGTCATGATTAATTACAGAATTAAATTCAATTGATTCTGTGGGTTGTATGAACTGCCCTGTAAACGGTCCGATCAAGAAGGTATTCAAAAACCCACACTGATGGCTGTGACTGAGAACCAGATAACTGATAATTTCTTATCGTTAATTGGGTATCATAATCCATACCTTTTAACGTCATAGTAGTTTAGGTACCCTTTTATGCCCCTTACCAATAGAAAACCAGTGTTTGCATGACTTTTTTCTAATGTTTGATAGTATCAGTTTCGAACGTTTAGTTTTGCTTGGATGAACATGATGAAATCACACAGCCAGCAATGGCTGTGTGATTTTGATGTTGCAATAAAAACTAGGGCTTACGTTTTTATCTTAACATTTTTGCTACATATTGATCTCGTCAAGTATCTTTATTAAGATAAGTATCGGGAAGATAAGTTATGTAACTTAACATATTGTTTTCATAATCAGTACACTGACAGTACAGTCTGATTATGAAAACTGTATAAGGCAGTTTGTTCGATATCTGAGAGGATTTTGTTTATAGACAAGCCTTTCTCTAGTCTCTTGTATTAAATTTATGTTGTATATTATACGATGTCGTCGTAATATCGTTCTAGCCGTATGATTGTGTCGCTTGTTGGTCACATTGTCGATTTGTCACACACAAAAAAGTAAACGTACTTATTTTTTTTTATATTGGTCTTAATATAGTTGTTTATTCTTTCCAGAAGCAGTCGGTCCCGCCAAGATGTCTGGCGGAGGCACGACTGGCACGCTGCTATACGCAGTTAGTGCGGCCGTGATGGGCATGCTGCAGTTCGGCTTCAACACCGGCGTCATCAATGCACCACGCGCCTTCATCGAGACCTTCATCCAAGACAAGGAGTACACCCGCCCAAGTCTCATGTTCTCGATCATAGTCAGCATCTTCGCGGTCGGCGGGATGATAGGATGCCCCCTCGCCAGCTGGATGTCGGAAAAGTACGGCCGCAAAAACGCACTTCTCTGCAACGCCATATTCGGCGTCGTCGGCGCCGCTCTCATGGGCTTCAGCAAGACCGCGAACTCCGTCTGGATGCTGATCATCGGCAGATTCTTCATCGGCATCAACTGCGGCTTCGCGACTACCGCTTCTCCGACTTACGTATCCGAGGTGGCTCCCCTTAGATTGAGAGGCGCCTTCGGTACCGTGAACCAGCTGGCGGTCGCGTTGGGGCTCGTCGGCGGACAGATCCTTGGCATCGACGTCATTCTAGGCAGCGACTCTGGCTGGCCGTGGCTGCTTGGACTCGCCATCGTCCCGGCCGCCGTACAATGCCTCATGTTACCGTTCGCTCCCGAATCGCCGCGGTACCTGCTACTCGGCAGCAGCGACGAAGAGGGAGCGCGAACAGCCCTCGCCAAACTTCGCGGCACCACCGACATCGAAGCCGAAATCAACGACATGATCGCGGAAGACCAAGCAGCGAAACAAGAACAAAAGTTCACGATCAAAGATCTGTTCGTTATCAAAGCGCTGCGCACGCCGCTCATCATCGGCGTAGTGATGCATCTCTCGCAGCAGTTGGGTGGCATCAACGCCGTGCTCTACTACTCCGCCACGATCTTCGTTAAAGCCGGTCTTGAGGAAGAGACGGCGCGGCTGGCAGCTATAGGCGTAGGCAGCATGTTGTTTGTGATGGCGCTGGTTTCGATCCCGTTGATGGATCGACTGGGGCGGCGCACGCTGCAATTGGTAGGACTTGCAGGAATGGCTGTTTCGTCGGTGCTCATGACCATTGCCTTCTTCACGTACGAAGATAACCAGACGATGAGTATATTCGCGGTGATATTCACTCTGGTGTACGTCGGTTTCTTCGGCGTCGGCCCCAGTTCCATCCCGTGGATGATTCTTTCGGAACTTTTCGGTCAGGGCGCGCGAAGTGCCGCGGTCAGCGTCGGCGCGCTTGTCAATTGGTTCGCTAACTTCATCGTCGGCCTCACCTTTATCCCGATGTCGGATGCTCTTGGCAACTACGTTTTCCTCCCCTACACGGTGCTCCTAGTTTTATTCTTCATTTTCGTATACTTCAAGCTCCCAGAAACAAAGAACAGAACGATCGAGGAGGTCACAGCTCTCTTTAAGAAGTAGTCCCAGTTAAGCGTATTTCTTTAGTTGTAAGTGTTGCAATAAGTGAACACAGCAGATTGTGATAGCAGAATTATTTTAACGTTGGTCTCTGTAGATTTATGGCGGACGTTTGCGAGACACTTTCGTTTTGATAGAAAGACTGAACACCTCAAGTACTAAAAATTTCTACCTAAAATAATGATATTAACAAAGTACTTATATCTAAACGAGTATTAATTACTCAAGTTAATATTTTAGATGAGTTTTTGTCAAGTTTTGTTTATGTCTACTAATAACATTTAAATAGGTATAAGAGAACCGTGTTGCTCGTTTACAGACAATTTTACTTTAATGGATTTAAGTGATTATTTGCAATATTAACTAGGTGTATCTAAATGTATACTTGGGAATATATAGGTAGGTACCAAATCGTGGACCAAACATTCCGTTTTGTTATAATTTATTTACTGTTTGTTTTTACAGTCGTGTTAATAATTATATATTTTTTTTAATTGATAAGTTGCTTTATTTATACAACGTATTTAATCCTAGTGCCTTATTTTATTTATCGTTCTATATTAGGCCTTTTAATTCGATTCACGTCGTGACAGCTAATAAATATCCAAACACGAAATAAATAGTGTTGGCTGCAGCTCAGATTGATATGTGAAATGTGGATTAATCACTCTAAACATCTTCATTTATATTATGATAGTATAAGGCCGCAGACTACGATTACCGGAAGGCTTTTCAGTATTAAAATGAGGTTAAATTGTGATGAAGTCTCCCAATTCAATTTCAACAAGTGATTCATCAGTTCACTAATTTGAAGGAACTGTTACCACTGTATCATTCTTTCACATCACTACTTATTCCCTTCAAGATGTGGTAACCCACTAATACTGCAGCCACACTACCTATTGGCATATCACGGTAGTGTGGCCGCAGTATAACTGTCATGTTGTGAACTGAATTAAAATTCCTAGTTTACATTACATGAGAATCTTATATAGGTACACAAATAATGTAACAAAGTAAAACTATTTCTACACCTTTAATGACTATGACACTACCTAATAAAACAGATCATTAGATAACAGTTATAGTTTATTTTCACAATATTGCACAACATAGTAGCGAGTAGGTAGGAGTTTTATCTATGTAACCTTAACGATTATTACTAAAATGTTTTAAGGTATTTATATCTGCTAATGTGGTTATCAGAAAATATCACTTACTAATTAGTTGGGGGAAAAAGTTTTTGTAATTTGTACGTATGAATTTCAAATTTAATTTCTTTGGTTGTACTAGACTGGTTTGAATACAATTATGTAGGTACCTATATTAAAAAGTAAAAACACAAATCCACTCTATTTAAATATTTATTTTAACTAATGTAACCTAACTGTATATGGCCGTTTTTTAAAATTAGTAAATATAAAACAATCGGTAGGTACCTATAGTGCGATTCAAACTCAATGGCGTCTAGTCGGCGCGATACGCTGCGCAGTAGCAAAAAATAGATGTGTGCGCAGGCAGAGGTAAGTAGTGAACGCAGCGTGCGGGGGGCTTGCAGCGCACTTCACAGCCGCCATTTAGTTTGAATCACACTCACTCTATTTTTGTTTTGACTCGAACCATCTGTAGTTTAAGCGAAGATAGCACGACGTACATTGGTTCAAGAGTTTCCAATCCAAGAAATAAAATAAAATGCAGCTAGTAGGTATGAAATGAAACATTTCCCCGATCTAATTTACCTAAGTATGAATCTCATGAACTAGTATTATAAAAAAACTTACCGTCCCTCTATCTAGTGCCAACAACTTCTGAATATTCTGTATTCTTGTAGAAAGTAAGACCTAAAGTTGTATGACCTACATATTAAATTAAAGTAAAAGATATGTGCTCTGCATAGAAAAAAACCATGTTTAACAAATATTCGTTTATATTTCACATAGTGCGGTTTATTATGATTTAGTGTGTATAGGTTGTCCCAACAAAAATATTGTATCAAAACGAATTTGTAAGGGAGACCCGAGGGTTACCCAAGTTACTCCTATGTATATTTCTACGATTTCTTATAATTTAGGAGCTACAGGCATTTTTATTAATTTTTTAGTCAACGCTTTTTAAGCTTTCGCGACTTTACTACTGTGTATATTTTAAAAGATATAATGGGTCTATTTGCTAACACAATTACATGAAACCGTCGATTTTGCCCTACACTACTTAGTTTCTATGACTAAACTAATGGTGACACAGTTGTTGTAATTATTATATGTGAGTGCTTGACTAATAGGTATTTTACTAAGTAGGTTCTCAAATTTCCCCATACAAAAATTAACCAAAAAATAAATTATTTAGCTCGTGGTCAATTTTATGACTTAAGTTATTTGTTACGCAGATATACTTACATACCTACCTTCTAGTTAGGCAACAGATGGTTTGTGGTGTATGCTACTGCGGGTTTTACAAGTGACTGCTAAGGTCATAAAGCAAGTATTATCTAATGCTGTGGTAGGGCTAATATTGTTCAAACAAATGCTACCTACGTAATTTGTTCTGGTAACTAACTGTATAAACTGGTGTCCTGTTCTTTTGACTCATGTACGTAAATTACAATTTTAATTGCGTCACATGTACGTTTGCAAAGTCAAGTTAACAAAGCTAAGGAAACTGCATGCCGGCCGCAAAAGCACGCTGCGTCAGCTCTGATTCGGCTTCTCTTGGCCTTTTCGTTATATTGTAGTCGAAAAGGACAGAATAAGTTTTGACTTTAGGAAAACCAGAGCATACAGTCATTTACCCGTCTTAGCTTGCATAATTTATAATACTATCAGAAGGCGCCCCGTGGTTTTGCCCGCATCTTACACGTTTTCCCACGGATCTTGATTAATTCCGGGATAAAAAGTGTCCTATGTTGATCCCGGCAATAATAAGCGACCGGTGTGCAAAATTTCATCCAAATCGGTCCACCCATTTTGGCGCAAAGGTCAGACGGACAACGCTAAATATTAGAATACCTTAAAAAATGTGGGTAGTTATAAAATCGCAATAAGTTTTGTTTTAATAATTATAGATGGGCCAGTGCCACATTTCACCTGATTCTAAGTGCAGATGAAGCATAAGGTGGGACACGCTTACCTAGAAGATACCTATTCAGTCTGCTCTTGAATAACCCTAGCTAGATTATATTATGTGTAAGGAAATACCGTTATGATTATGAGATATACTTCGGTGACATTCGCTGATTCGCTAGGCTTTCTAAACGATTTCTAGTGTTGCAAGTAATAAAAAGTATTGTACAATTAATAGTATCACTATGGTAGGTACATAAATACAGCACAAGATAAAAAAACATAGGTAGAGTGTGATTCAAACTCAATAGCGCATGTGAAGTGCGCTGCAAGCCCCCCGCATGCTGCGCACACCGCTTCTGCCCGCGCACATCTAATTTTAGCTACTGCGCAACGTTGCGCGCCGACATCACAGCCGCCATTGAGTTCGCATCGCACTATACATAAGTAACTAATTACATATATAAGTATTTTGACGGCACTTATAAAAAGAATTACATACTTATCACACAAAATTTATATACCTACCTGCATAACTAGATTATAATTATTATTATAATATTTATTCTTAACGCATTGCAGTTATCATGGAATATATAAATTGCAATTTGATATAAGTAAATTGTAACAAATTTTACGCAGTATTGTAATGTTGTAAAAATGTAAACTACCTATTATATATATGAATGCATCTAAAAAGTGAAGTTGTAAAAACAATAAATACGAATTTAATTCGTCTGTTGATATAAAAATTATGATTATTTAGTATTTTGTTGTCTTATTTTGTTGGTAAATTTCTAATACCTTATCTTATTAATAATTACCGAGTGTGTAACATCATCATCAGCCTGAAGATGTCCACTGCTGAACATAGGCCTCCCCACAGAGCATTAAAAAATATGACGCTCGGAAGGCGAAGCGTATTTTTTTTCTTGCTCTGTGGGCCTCCATAATAGAGCGCCACTGAGCGGCTACTTGCCTCTTGCATCCATCGGCTCGGTCCGTGTACCTACAGGGTGCTGGGTGAAATAGGTAGTCACTGGTTACTATTCTATCTATTTATTTTAGGATCAAAAAACAGTAGGTACAAAGGATAAGCTTTGAGTGACGGGAACGCGGAAAAGTTCACGTCGTTGCATTGTATTATTCTACAAAACTTAGACTGGACTATGCCACCCAGGTTGTGACTAAGACTTGACTTTACGTGAAATGTATAATAACACGATGAAAAATTACAAACTGGCTAAATACACTATATGCGAAGCCAAAATTTAGAAGGATAAACTTATAATTATTGTTAGTCTTAAAATGTGTACCACTGGTAGTTGATGTGTGATGACATCAACTACTACCCAATGATAATGATGATAATAATTACTTTACTATTACTATAAAATTGGATACCCATGAGTGACTGACTGACTGATGATTGACATAATTGATCTCAGCTCTCAGAAGTGGTCAGTCAAAACTGAGTATGAGGCTGTATAGTGATGGGTCATGTCACCCCAGGAAAAATCTGACATTACCAGAAAATCGTCTCTGAGATGGAACAGGTCAACGGATCTCGAAAACGACAAGAGATATGGGGGTCCAGTTTTAACTAATGTTGGAGTAGACCCTGGGATGTTTCCAGAGAAATGAAAAAAATGGGGGCCCCCGAACAAAAAACGGTGGCCCCCATACAAAATTGAAACGCTCATAATTCGGCAACGGTAAGAGGTATGTGGGTGGTGCTCGACCAAATGTCATAGAGGATGACGGGGGCTGTCAGATGGTTGTCATGAAAATCCAAGATGGCGGATTCAAAATGGCGGCCATTTTGAAAGTTGGTCCGATCGGGGTGATTTTTTGCATTGGGGGGTTTTCGGGGCCGCAGATTCGATATTACAAAAAAAAATTTTGGATTCCGCCATTTTTAAAGATGGCTGCCATACAAATTTTTTTTTTCATTTTTGACGCATTGTTTCTCGACACCTATGGAAAATTTTGAATGTCTTTGTTGTGTTTTGTGTCCAGATGATCGAGGTGTCTTCAAAAAAATTCGCGACCTGGTCTTCCGAACTTCGGTCACTCGGACGGTCAACGGCCTGGCCAAACCATAAAAGATAGATCATGTGCGTTTTAAGGAATGTCATAGCAAACCCTGGGACGATTTTGGAGATGTCAAAAAAAATTCAAAATGGCGGAAAAAAAAATCCGCCATACAAATTTTAACCATAAATGACGGCGAAACTATGACACTTTAGTATAAAGAGCTCGAACTAATATTAGTTGGAGGTCAGAGGGGAAGATTGCGAAAAATTTTTTTTTTCAAAATGGCGGAAATTTTGGCCGCGGCGGAAAAAAAAGTTTCACCGATCCGGATGAAAATCGATATCTGGGGGTCCCCAAGGATGATGATCAACATTCTGTAATCAAATTTTGACATGTGTCAACTTTCAATGGGGCTGCCATACAAAGGTGCTTTTATTGAAATATCAACTTTGCTTTTTTGCGCCTCCGTTGCGAGTGATTTAGAAAAGTCGTTCCTGGGGATCAAGTAAAGATGTTATAAGGGTAAGAATGCAATATCAGTGAAATCAATTTTTTTCAAGATGGCGGCTGTAGACGTACCGACTCATAGTAAAAGTTGTCCGATCCGAATGAAAATCGATATCTGAAAATCCCACGGTACACTTGGTAGGAATGTGTAAAAACTTTTTTGATTCCGCCATTTTGAAATATTGCGAACATGCAATTTCACTTTTTTAGGATTTTTAATTCGCAAATAACACCGAAACTGTGAGACTTTTGTAGGGAGGGTTTGTTCTAATATTGTACAGTTTTGAGAGGGGCATACAGTGAAAAAGAATGTTTTTCAAAATGGCGGTCCATTGGTCCGCGTCCGAAAATAAAGAAGCTCCGATCGGGATGTAAATCGATATCTGGGGGCCCCAAAGGATGCTGATCAACATGGTTTGGTCAAATTTTGACATCTGTCATTTTTTAATATGGCCGCCGTACTATACTATTATCAAAATTGCTGTTTTCCGTTTTATTGCCTATGGTACTACAGTTTCGGAAGGAGATAGTTGTAATTTTGACAGATGTCAGTGTGACAGATGTCAAACGTCAAAATTTTGACAGATGTCAAATTTTTTGATAGATGTCAAATGTCAATTTTTTTCCAACCTACCAAATGCAACGACGAGCGAAGCAAGCACCAAGTATACTGTAGTTTGGTATAAGTGGACGGTCACGACCAACACTTGCACCTGCACACTTGCACCGTGTGCGGGCCGCGTGCGGCCCGCGCACGGTGCAAGTGTGCCGCTTGCGACCTGCGCACTGTTCTAATACCGCTGTCAAGTGTAGACAGATGTCAGTTTGATTGATTTTAAATGTCAAACTTTTGACAGATGTCAATTGTCAAATTTTTTGACAGATGTCAAATTTATTGACAAATATCAAATGTCAATTTTTTGGACAGATGTCAAATGTCAATTTTTTTTCCAACCTACCAAATGCGGCGATGAGTGAGTTAGTTTATTGTCTCTCATTGGTATAATTGGACAGTCACAACTAACACTTGCACCTGCACACTTGCACCGTGAGCGGGCCGCGTGCGGCCCGCGCACGGTGAAAGTGTGCCGCTTGCAACCTGCGCACTGTTCTAATACCGCTGTCAAGTGTAAACAGTTCAGATGTCAGTTTGATTGATGTCAAATGTCAAACTTTTGACAGATGTCAAATGTCAAATTTGATGACAGATGTCAAATTTATTGACAAATATCAAATGTCAATTTTTTTGACAGATGTCAAATGTCAATTTTTAGGACAGTTGTCAAATGTCAATTTTTGACAGGTGTCAAACGTCAAATTTTTTCCGACATACCCAATGCGACGACGAGCGAAGCGAGTTAGTTTACTGTAGTTTGGTATAAGTGGACGGTCACGATCAGCACTTGCACCGCGCACGGTGCATGTGTGCCGGTTGCATCCTACTCATGGTGCAAATGACGCTGTCAAGTCAAACAAAATGGCCGCCATGCAAAGTCACGCGCATTATCATTTTCTTTGATAAATACGGCAGTTTTGTACAAGTACTTGCAAAATTTAAAGTTTAGCTCCAAGTATAGCGTTTTGAACAAATGGAACGCCACGAAAACACACACGCGGGCCGCTCGCGGCCCGCGCACTGGGCAAAATACTAGTTATTACTTTACTACTATTATAAAATTGGATACCCATTGACTGACTGATGACTGATTGACATAATTGATCTCAGCTCTCAGAAGTGGTCAGTCAAAACTGAGTATGAGGCTGTATAGTGATGGGTCATGTCACCCCAGGAAAAATCTGACATTACCAGAAAGTCGTCTCTGAGATGGAACAGGTCAACGGATCTCAAAAACGACAAGAGATATGGGGGTCCCGTTTTAACTAAAGTTGGAGTAGACCTTGGGATGTTTTCAGAGAAATAAAAAAAATGGGGGCCCCCGAACAAAAAACGGTGGCCCCCATACAAAATTGAAACGTTCATAATTCGGAAACGGTAAGAGATATGTGGGTAGTTCTCGACCAAATGTCATAGAGGATGACGGGGGCTGTCAGATGGTTGTCATGAAAATCCAAGATGGCGGATTCAAAATGGCGGCCATTTTGAAAGTTGGTCCGATCGGGGTGATTTTTCGCATGGGGGGGTTTTCGGGGCCGCAGATTCAAATTTTGAAAAAAAATTTTGGATTCCGCCATTTTTAAAGATGGCTGCCATACAATTTTTTTTTTCCATTTTTGATGCATTGTTTCTCGATACCTATGGAAAATTTTGAATGTCTTTGTTGACTTTTGTGTCTAGGTGATCGAGGTGTCTTCAAAAAAATTCGCGACCTGGTCTTCCGACCTTCGGTCTTTCGGACGGTCAACGGCCTGGCCAAACCATAAAAGATAGGTCATGTGCGTTTTAAGGAATGTCATAGCAAACCCTGGGACGATTTTGGAGATGTCAAAAAAAATTCAAAATGGCGGAAAAAAAAATCCGCCATACAAATTTTAACCGTAAATGACGGCGAAACTATGACACTTTAGTATAAAGAGCTGGAACTAATATTGTTTGGAAGCCAGAGAGGAAGATTGGGGAAAAATATTTTTTTGAAAATGGCGGAATTTTTGGCCGCGGCAGGAAAAAAAGTTTCACCGATCCGGATGAAAATCGATATCTGGGGGTCCCCAAAGATGCTGATCAACATTCTGTAATCAAATTTTGACATGTGTCAACTTTCAATGGGGCTGCCATACAAAGGTGCTTTTATTGAAATATCAACTTTGCTTTTTTGCGCCTCCGTTGCGAGTGCTTTAGAAAAGTCGTTCCTGGGGATCAAGTATAGATGTTATAAGGGTAAAAATGCAATATCAGTGAAATCAATTTTTTTCAAGATGGCGGCTGTAGACGTACCGACTCATAGTAAAAGTTGTCCGATCCGAATGAAAATCGATATCTGAAAATCCCACGGTACACTTGGTAGGAATGTGTAAAAACTTTTTTGATTCCGCCATTTTGAAATATTGCGAACATGCAATTTCACTTTTTAAGGATTTTTAATTCGCAAATAACACCGAAACTGTGAGACTTTTGTAGGGAGGGTTTGTTCTAATATTGTTCAGTTTTGAGAGGGGCACACAGTGAAAAAGTACTTTTTTCAAAATGGCGGTCTATTGGTCCGCGTCTGAAAGTAAAGGTGCTCTGATCGGGATATAAATCGATATCTGGGGGTCCCAAAGGATGCTGATCAACATGGTTTGGTCAAATTTTGACATCTGTCATTTTTTAATATGGCCGCCGTATTTACTATTATCGAAATTGCTGTTTTCCGTTTTATCGCTTAGGGTACTACAGTTTCGGAAGGACATAGTTGTAATTTTAACAGATGTCAGTGTGACAGATGTCAAACGTCAAAATTTTGACAGATGTCAAATTTTTTGATAGATGTCAAATGTCAATTTTTTTCCAACCTACCAAATGCAACGACGAGCGAAGCGAGCAGCAAGTATACTGTAGTTTGGTATAAGTGGACGGTCACGACCAACACTTGCACGGTGCACACTTGCACCGTGTGCGGGCCGCGTGCGGCCCGAGCACGGTGCAAGTGTGCCGCTTGCGACCTGCGCACTGTTCTAATACTGCTGTCAAGTGTAGACAGATGTCAGTTTGATTGATGTCAAATGTCAAATTTTTTGGCAGATGTCAAATTTATTGACAAATGTCAAATGTCAAATTTTTGGACAGATGTCAAATGTCCATTTTTTTTCCAACCTACCAAATGCGGCGATGACTGAGTTAGTTTATTGTCTCTCATTGGTATAATTGGACAGTCACGACTAACACTTGCACCTGCACACTTGCGACCCGCGCACTGTTCTAATACCGCTGTCAAGTGTAGACAGATGTCAGTTTGATTGATGTCAAATGTCAAACTTTTGACAGATGTCAAATGTCAAATTTTTTGACAGATGTCAAATTTATGACAAATGTCAATTTTTTGGACAGATGTCAAATGTCAATTTTTTTTCCAACCTACCAAATGCGGCGATGAGTGAGTTAGTTTATTGTCTCTCATTGGTATAATTGGACAGTCACGACTAACACTTGCACCTGCACACTTGTGTGCCGCTTGCGACCCGCGCACTGTTCTAATACCGCTGTCAAGTGTAGACAGATGTCAAATGTCAAAATTTTGACAGATGTCAAATGTCAATTTTTGACAAATGTCAAACGTCAAATTTTTGACAGATGTCAAACGTCAAATTTTTGACAGATGTCAAATGTCAATTTTTGACAGATGTCAAAAGTCAATTTTTGACAGATGTCCGACGTCAAATTTTTGGCAGATCTCAAATGTCAATTTTTTTCCAACCTATTAAATGCGATGACGAGCGAAGCGAGTTAGTGTACTGTAGTTTGGTATAAGTGGACGGTCACGATCAACACTTGCACCGGCACAATTGCACCGTGTGCGGGCTGCGTGCGGCCCGCGCACGGTGCAAGTGTACCGGTTGCGACCTGCTAATGGTGCCAATGACGCTGTCAAGTCAAACAAGATGGCCGCCATGCACAAGTCAGATGAATTATCATTTTCTTTGATAGATACCGCAGTTTTGTACAAGTACTTGCAAAATTACAAGTTTAAACACAAGTATAGCGTTTTGAACAAATGGAACGCCACGAAAACACACACGCGGGCCGCTCGCGGCCCGCGCACTGGGCAAAATACTAGTTACTATTACTATAAAATTGGATACCCATGAGTCACTGACTGATGATTGACATAATTGATCTCAGCTCTCAGAAGTGGTCAGTCAAAACTGAGTATGAGGCTGTATAGTGATGGGTCATGTCACCCCAGGAAAAATCTGACATTACCAGAAAATCGTCTCTGAGATGGAACAGGTCAACGGATCTCGAAAACGATAAGAGATAAGGGGGTCCCGTTTTAACTAAAGTTGGATTAAACCCTGGGATGTTTCCAGAGAAATTAAAAAAAAAAGTGTTGCCATACAAAAAATAAAATCTCCATACAAAATTGAAACGCTCATAAATCAGAAACGGTAAGAGGTATGTGGGTAGTGCTCGACCAAAAGTCATAGAGGATGACGGGAGCTGTCAGATGGTTGTCATGAAAATCCAAGATGGCGGATTCAAAATGGCGGCCATTTTGAAAGTTGGTCCGATCGGGGTGATTTTTCGCATGGGGGGGTTTTCGGGGCCGCAGATTCAAAATTTGAAAAAAAATTTTGGATTCTGCCATTTTTAAAGATGGCTGCCATATAATTTTTTTTTTTCATTTTTGACGCATTGTTTCTCGATACCTATGGGAAATTTTGAATGTCTTTGTTGACTTTTGTGTCCAGGTGATCGAGGTGTCTTCAAAAAAATTCACGACCTGGTCTTCCGACCTTCGGTCACTCGGACAGTCAACGGCCTGGCCAAACCATATGAGATAGGTCATGTGCGTTTTAAGGAATGTCATAGCAAACCCTGGGACGATTTTGGAGATGTCAAAAAAAATTCAAAATGGCGGAAAAAAAAATCCGCCATACAAATTTGAACCGTAAA
This sequence comes from Ennomos quercinarius, assembly GCA_910589525.2. Classification (NCBI taxonomy): domain Eukaryota; kingdom Metazoa; phylum Arthropoda; class Insecta; order Lepidoptera; family Geometridae; genus Ennomos; species Ennomos quercinarius. Next base: position 3,626,458 of record OU342496.1, read on the forward strand.
TGACGGCGAAACTATGACACTTTAGTAAAAAGAGCTAGAACTAATATTAGTTGGAGGTCAGAGGGGAAGATTGCAAAAAATTTTTTTTTTCAAAATGGCGGAAATTTTGGCCGCGGCGGGAAAAAAAGTTTCACCGATCCGGATGAAAATCGATATCTGGGGGTCCCCAAGGATGATGATCAACATTCTGTAATCAAATTTTGACATGTGTCAACTTTCAATGGGGCTGCCATACAAAGGTGCTTTTATGGAAAAATCAGTTTTCCTTTTTTACGCCTCCAATACGAGCGTTTAAGAAAAATCGTTCCTGGGGATGAAGTATAGATGCTATAAGGGTCAAAATGCAATATCAGCAAAATCGATTTTTTCAAGATGGTGGCTGTAGACGTACCGACTCATAGTAAAAGTTGTCCGATCCGAATGAAAATCGATATCTGAAAATCCCACGGTACACTTGGTAGGAACGTGTAAAAAATTTTTTGGTTCCGCCATTTTGAAAAATTGCGAACATACAATTTCACTTTTTAAGGATTTTTAATTTGCAATTAACGCCGGAACTATAAGACTTTTGTAAGGAGGGTTTGTTCTAATATTGTATAGTTTTCAGAGGGGCACACACTGAAGTAGTTCTTTTTTTCAAAATGGCGGTCTATTGGTCCGCGTCTGAAAGTAAAGGTGCTCTGATCAGGATATAAATCGATATCTGGGGGTCCCAAAGGATGCTGATCAACATGGTTTGGTCAAATTTTGACATCTGTCATTTTTTAATATGGCCGCCGTATATACTATTATCGAAATTGCTGTTTTCCGTTTTATCGCCTATGGTACTACAGTTTCGGAAGGAGATAGTGATCATTTCGACAGATGTCAGTGTGACAGATGTCAAACGTCAAAATTTTGACAGATGTCAAATGTCAATTTTTTTTTCCAACCTACCAAATGCGGCGATGAGTGAGTTAGTTTATTGTCTCTCATTGGTATAATTGGACAGTCACGACTAACACTTGCACCTGCACACTTGCACCGTGTGCGGACCGCGTGCGGCCCGCGCACGGTGCAAGTGTGCCGCTTGCGACCTGTGCACTGTTCTAATACCGCTGTCAAGTGTAGACAGATGTCAGTTTGATTGATGTCAGATGTCAAATGTCAAATTTTTTGACACATGTCAAATTTATTGACAAATGTCAAATGTCAATTTTTTGGACAGATGTCAAATGTCAATTTTTTCCATACTACCAAATGCGGCGATGAGTGAGTTAGTTTATTGTCTCTCATTGGTATAATTGGACAGTCACGAGCAACACTTGCACCTGCACACTTGCACCGTGTGCGGGCCGCGTGCGGCCCGCGCACGGTGCAAGTGTGCCGCTTGCGACCTGCGCACTGTTCTAATACCGCTGTCAAGTGTAGACAGATGTCAGTTTAATTGATGTCAGATGTCAAACTTTTGACAGATGTCAAACGTCAAATTTTTTCCAACCTACCCAATGCGACGACGAGCGAAGCGAGTTAGTTTACTGTAGTTTGGTATAAGTGGACGGTCACGATCAAGACTTGCACCTGCACAATTGCACCGTGTGCGGGCCGCGTGCGGCCCGCGCACGGTGCAATTGTGCAAGTGTGCCGGTTGCGACCTGCTAATGGTGCCAATGACGCTGTCAAGTCAAAAAAGATGGCCGCCATGCACAAGTCAGATGAATATAATTTTCTTTGATAGATACCGCAGTTTTGTACAAGTACTTGCAAAATTACAAGTTTAAACACAAGTATAGCGTTTTGAACAAATGGAACGCCACGAAAACACCCACGCGGGCCGCTCGCGGCCCGCGCACGGGGCAAAATACTAGAAAAAATAAAAATATAAATATATTGAAAAAAAATAAATTGCGAACATACAATTTCACTTTTTAAGGATTTTTAATTCGCAAATAACACCGAAACTGTGAGACTTTTGTAGGGAGGATTTATTCTAATATTGTACAGTTTTGAGAGGGGCACACAGTGAAAAAATACTTTTTTCAAAATGGCGGTCTATTGGTCCGCGTCTGAAAGTAAAGGTGCTCTGATTGGGATATAAATCGATATCTGGGGGTCCCAAAGGATGCTGATCAACATGGTTTGGTCAAATTTTGACATCTGTCATTTTTTAATATGGCCGCCGTATATACTATTATCGAAATTGCTGTTTTCCGTTTTATCGCCTATGGTACTACAGTTTCGGAAGGAGATAGTTGTAATTTTGACAGATGTCAGTGTGACAGATGTCAAACGTCAAAATTTTGACAGATGTCAAATTTTTTGATAGATGTCAAATGTCAATTTTTTTCCAACTTACCAAATGCAACGACGAGCGAAGCGAGCAGCAAGTATACTGTAGTTTGGTATAAGTGGACGGTCACGACCAACACTTGCACCTGCACACTTGCACCGTGTGCGGGCCGCGTGCGGCCCGCGCACGGTGCAAGTGTGCCGCTTGCGACCTGCGCACTGTTCTAATACCGCTGTCAAGTGTAGACAGATGTCAGTTTGATTGATTTTAAATGTCAAACTTTTGACAGATGTGAATTGTCAAATTTTTTGACAGATGTCAAATTTATTGACAAATATCAAATGTCATTTTTTTGGACAGATGTCAAATGTCCATTTTTTTTTCAACCTACCAAATGCGGCGATGAGTGAGTTAGTTTATTGTCTCTCATTGTTATAATTGGACAGTCACAACTAACACTTGCACCTGCACACTTGCACCGTGTGCGGGCCGCGTGCGGCCCGCGCACGGTGCAAGTGTGCCGCTTGCGACCTGCGCACTGTTCTAATACCGCTGTCAAGTGTAGACAGATGTCAGTTTGATTGATGTCAAATGTCAAACTTTGACAGATGTCAAATGTCAAATTTTTTGACAGATGTCATACATCAAATTTTTTCCGACATACCCAATGCGACGACGAGCGAAGCAAGTTAGTTTACTGTAGTTTGGCATAAGTGGACGGTCACGATCAGCACTTGCACCTGTACACTTGCACCGTGTGCGGGCCGCGTGCGGCCCGCGCACGGTGCATGTGTGCCGGTTGCGTCCTACTCATGGTGCAAATGACGCTGTCAAGTCAAACAAGATGGCCGCCATGCAAAGTCACGCGCATTATCATTTTCTTTGATAAATACGGCAGTTTTGTACAAGTACTTGCAAAATTACAAGTTTAAACACAAGTATAGCGTTTTGAACAAATGGAACGCCAAGAAAACACCCACGCGGGCCGCTCGCGGCCCGCGCACTGGGCAAAATACTAGTTACTATTACTATAAAATTGGATACCCATGAGTGACTGACTGACTGATGATTGACATAATTGATCTCAGCTCTCAGAAGTGGTCAGTCAAAACTGAGTATGAGGCTGTATAGTGATGGGTCATGTCACCCCAGGAAAAATCTGACATTACCAGAAAATCGTCTCTGAGATGGAACAGGTCAACGGATCTCGAAAACGACAAGAGATATGGGGGTCCAGTTTTAACTAATGTTGGAGTAGACCCTGGGATGTTTCCAGAGAAATGAAAAAAATGGGGGCCCCCGAACAAAAAACGGTGGCCCCCATACAAAATTGAAACGCTCATAATTCGGCAACGGTAAGAGGTATGTGGGTGGTGCTCGACCAAATGTCATAGAGGATGACGGGGGCTGTCAGATGGTTGTCATGAAAATCCAAGATGGCGGATTCAAAATGGCGGCCATTTTGAAAGTTGGTCCGATCGGGGTGATTTTTTGCATTGGGGGGTTTTCGGGGCCGCAGATTCGATATTACAAAAAAAAATTTTGGATTCCGCCATTTTTAAAGATGGCTGCCATACAAATTTTTTTTTTCATTTTTGACGCATTGTTTCTCGACACCTATGGAAAATTTTGAATGTCTTTGTTGTGTTTTGTGTCCAGATGATCGAGGTGTCTTCAAAAAAATTCGCGACCTGGTCTTCCGAACTTCGGTCACTCGGACGGTCAACGGCCTGGCCAAACCATAAAAGATAGATCATGTGCGTTTTAAGGAATGTCATAGCAAACCCTGGGACGATTTTGGAGATGTCAAAAAAAATTCAAAATGGCGGAAAAAAAAATCCGCCATACAAATTTTAACCATAAATGACGGCGAAACTATGACACTTTAGTATAAAGAGCTCGAACTAATATTAGTTGGAGGTCAGAGGGGAAGATTGCGAAAAAATTTTTTTTTCAAAATGGCGGAAATTTTGGCCGCGGCGGAAAAAAAAGTTTCACCGATCCGGATGAAAATCGATATCTGGGGGTCCCCAAGGATGATGATCAACATTCTGTAATCAAATTTTGACATGTGTCAACTTTCAATGGGGCTGCCATACAAAGGTGCTTTTATTGAAATATCAACTTTGCTTTTTTGCGCCTCCGTTGCGAGTGATTTAGAAAAGTCGTTCCTGGGGATCAAGTATAGATGTTATAAGGGTAAGAATGCAATATCAGTGAAATCAATTTTTTTCAAGATGGCGGCTGTAGACGTACCGACTCATAGTAAAAGTTGTCCGATCCGAATGAAAATCGATATCTGAAAATCCCACGGTACACTTGGTAGGAATGTGTAAAAACTTTTTTGATTCCGCCATTTTGAAATATTGCGAACATGCAATTTCACTTTTTTAGGATTTTTAATTCGCAAATAACACCGAAACTGTGAGACTTTTGTAGGGAGGGTTTGTTCTAATATTGTACAGTTTTGAGAGGGGCATACAGTGAAAAAGAATGTTTTTCAAAATGGCGGTCCATTGGTCCGCGTCCGAAAATAAAGAAGCTCCGATCGGGATGTAAATCGATATCTGGGGGCCCCAAAGGATGCTGATCAACATGGTTTGGTCAAATTTTGACATCTGTCATTTTTTAATATGGCCGCCGTATATACTATTATCAAAATTGCTGTTTTCCATTTTATTGCCTATGGTACTACAGTTTCGGAAGGAGATAGTTGTAATTTTGACAGATGTCAGTGTGACAGATGTCAAACGTCAAAATTTTGACAGATGTCAAATTTTTTGATAGATGTCAAATGTCAATTTTTTTCCAACCTACCAAATGCAACGACGAGCGAAGCAAGCACCAAGTATACTGTAGTTTGGTATAAGTGGACGGTCACGACCAACACTTGCACCTGCACACTTGCACCGTGTGCGGGCCGCGTGCGGCCCGCGCACGGTGCAAGTGTGCCGCTTGCGACCTGCGCACTGTTCTAATACCGCTGTCAAGTGTAGACAGATGTCAGTTTGATTGATTTTAAATGTCAAACTTTTGACAGATGTCAATTGTCAAATTTTTTGACAGATGTCAAATTTATTGACAAATATCAAATGTCAATTTTTTGGACAGATGTCAAATGTCAATTTTTTTTCCAACCTACCAAATGCGGCGATGAGTGAGTTAGTTTATTGTCTCTCATTGGTATAATTGGACAGTCACAACTAACACTTGCACCTGCACACTTGCACCGTGTGCGGGCCGCGTGCGGCCCGCGCACGGTGAAAGTGTGCCGCTTGCAACCTGCGCACTGTTCTAATACCGCTGTCAAGTGTAAACAGATGTCAGTTTGATTGATGTCAAATGTCAAACTTTTGACAGATGTCAAATGTCAAATTTGATGACAGATGTCAAATTTATTGCCAATGTCAAATGTCAATTTTTTGGACAGATGTCAAACGTCAATTTTTTTTTCCAACCTACCAAATGCGGCGATGAGTGAGTTAGTTTATTGTCTCTCATTGGTATAATTGGACAGTCACAACTAACACTTGCACCTGCACACATGCACCGTGTGCGGGCCGCGTGCGGCCCGCGCACGGTGCAAGTGTGCCGCTTGCAACCTGCGCACTGTTCTAATACCGCTGTCAAGTGTAGACAGATGTCAGTTTGATTGATGTCAAATGTCAAACTTTTGACAGATGTCAATTGTCAAATTTTTTGACAGATGTCAAATTTATTGACAAATATCAAATGTCAATTTTTTTGACAGATGTCAAATGTCAATTTTTAGGACAGTTGTCAAATGTCAATTTTTGACAGGTGTCAAACGTCAAATTTTTTCCGACATACCCAATGCGACGACGAGCGAAGCGAGTTAGTTTATTGTAGTTTGGTATAAGTGGACGGTCACGATCAGCACTTGCACCGCGCACGGTGCATGTGTGCCGGTTGCATCCTACTCATGGTGCAAATGACGCTGTCAAGTCAAACAAAATGGCCGCCATGCAAAGTCACGCGCATTATCATTTTCTTTGATAAATACGGCAGTTTTGTACAAGTACTTGCAAAATTTAAAGTTTAGCTCCAAGTAAGTATAGCGTTTTGAACAAATGGAACGCCACGAAAACACACACGCGGGCCGCTCGCGGCCCGCGCACGGGGCAAAATACTAGTTAATGTATATAATTAAAGATATACTTTAAGGTACTTAAACCCGGGAAGGAAAAATGTGGACCAAGAGCGGCCATCATCCATCCCTAGCCGGGAACTACCGTGTCAAGTGATCTCGTGTCCAAATTGTCGGATTTTAAAATTACATCTAAGTAGGTACTTACTTATTAATAAAATATAAGAACTCTTTATTAGTAAAATTCTAAAATTGGTAGTTATAGTAAGGGGCAAATAAATGACCTCTAGCGGGTTCACTGTCGAAACTCATAAAATCGTTTGTCATAATTTTGTTACAAATAAAAATGTTACTTATAATCATCATTTCACATAATGTGATTTATTATACTTTCACTACATCTAATTTTCTTTATTATAAATCAAAATTAATAATAATCCAAATTTATAAGAATGAAACTCATAAGGCGTATATAACATAACAGTACAAATTTATAATGTTCTTTTACCATAACTAACTTTAAGCATAAAACAAAATATCAATAATACTGTAAATTAATGTGACTGGAACTGTTGATTGTTATATATATCCTAATCAGTTATAAAAACGTAGTACGGCAAGCCAATTTGCTCTTCAATCTATGCAGGCACTTCATCCAGTCAAAACAAACAAAATTAACGTGTGGACTGTGGGTAATTGTAAAATAACTTATATTTTCTCATGTTATGTTGATTTTGGTGTTGTTGGTGAACTTTGTGCATTATTTTAATAAATAACTTGAAATGTCTAATAAAAACACGTGTAAAATATTTAAATCAAATAACGGTAACCTGAAACTTAATATAGATGGTTTCTGTAATTTTTTAATATAAGGATAAGTGACTTCTGGCACTTCGCCGGCCGCTGCCGCGGCACGCTCGCTACGCTTCGCTTCGCTCGCTCGGCTCGTGCGTCGTGTGGTCACAGTTAACCTAACGCTCCTCCTCGCTTCGCTCGTCGTCGCACCTATTTATGACTTTGCCTTAGACTAGTATCTTAGTATCTTTAGGGTATACATGCATATGTATATAATGATTTAACTACCTCAAAATTATTATTATGTTAACTAAAAAATATGAAAAAGTCATTATGAACAATACAATTATGAATGCTGATTATTATGAAATTATAAGTAATGAAATTTATAATAAAAAAAAGTATGATAAAAAAATTCTTAACATTAACATTATAACATAATTTTTAATAAATTTAAACATTATTTGAATAAATTGTATAAGAAAAGATCAATATAAAAAGTAACTATTATGAACAAAGTTATTTATAAATAACCACCATTATAAATTTCATCATTATTAAAAATGAGGTATGTGAAATGAAATTATGAATAATGAAATTATTAGTACAGACGGTATCCCCCTCTAGCGACGCCGACGGTCAAAGCTCTGTAATATAGGTAGAACTACAATCCCTAAGACCTCAATCGTCACCCCACAGTGAGGAAAACAGCTCCAAAGCTTCATGCCCGTCCTCTTCCTCCAGCTCGCCTTCTAGCCAGAAAGTTTCCATCATTCCTTTACCCTGGAATAAATATTGTTAAATGAGCTTTTTTTAGATCAGACCTGAACAGGACGAGACCTCCATATTGCCATATCGTCACTTCGACTTCAACTATAGGTACCTACCTGTATCGGATGGATGTGGTCATATTGTGCTATACGCTACACACGGATTGGGAAATTGGAAACTGGCACGCGCAGGTGCTGAGGCTGCTAGAACCATGGAATATTTTTGCTACTCTAAAACATACCTAGGTAGGTACTGTTAACTACTGAGCGACAGATTTAACATTTGAAGGGTAGTTATAGCCAGGCGAGTACTACCTACCACAGAATAGATAATAGTAAGCCTATAAAAATGCCAAGTGTAGGACTCGAAACCACAACCTAGTTTTTTATTTTTCCCTTCCTCCCCACTGCCACTGGTGCGTACAAATAGCTGGTGGGGAGAAAGGGAACCCTGGGAATCTGAAGTCAACAAAGATTATTACTTAGGTAGGTACCAACCTGCTGAGTAGGTAATTATTCTCCCTACTGACTAACTGTTTGAAATAATAATTATTCAAAGAAAATAAATATGAATGCCCAACGATCACATCATACATAGATCTGGACCCTAACTAATTCCCTTTGGACCCTAACGGGTGCCCTGTATCTTGGAACTATATATGAGGACCATAGTCCCACACCTCTAGGTATTTTTGCTTTTTTCCTGTTCGCAAATATTTGTCCTGTCGCGGGAATCGAATCCGCCGCCTCCAAGCTATGAGCCGGCCTTCTCAACCACAACACTACGTTATAAAGGATGTACCTACCTTGACTTTGATGAGCCCTCTACGCCGTAGCCTGAAACGCCCTGAAGGCAGCTGAGACGCCGTCACTGATGAGATCTGGATACGGCCGGGCTGTAAACATAATAATGTACCTACTAAGTATAAAAAATAGTTTGTTTGTCCGTCTATCATTCCCAAATTGAATGAACTTTTGCATAAAAACATGGTTGCTGACCCTATAGTTTTTATTCCGGAAAATAATATGTTTCGTTAGGTTGTTCCTGATGGGGCCCGAACGGGTAAATTGCGGCTGAAACCGCGCCGCTCTGAGTACCTACCTACCTATATACCTATCTAGTTTTGCTTAAAATTGTGCGCCTACCACACGGTAGGGCTAGGGAGGTATATAAAAGCTATGTCACATATTCCACACAGAATTTGGAATGAGGAGATCCGCAGGAGAACTGTGACCGAAACCTATACCTCTTAGAATTACCTAGCAAGTTGAAATAGCAATGCGCAGGCCACATAGCTCGTAGAACTGACAACCGATGGGGAAGAAAGGTTCTTGAGTGGCGACCACGAACCGGAAGACGCAGCGTAGACCGGCCCCCCACTCGGTGGACCGACGACCTGGTGAAAGCCGCGGGGAGCCGATGGATGCAGGAGGCAGCCGCTCAAGGTGGCGCGCCCTGGGGGAGGCCTATGTTCAGCAATAGACGTCTTCAGGCTGTTGATGATGATGACACAGAATTTATTTCTTTTTTTTTTTTAATTTTTTTTTTTATTTTTTTTTTTTTCTTTCTTTTTTTTGTTTTTTTTTTTTTATTTTTTTTTTTTTATTGTATTTTTATTTTTTTTGATTTTTTTTTTATTTATTTATTTTAATTTTTTTTTAATTTTTTTTTAATTTTTTTTTTTAAAGGTAATAAGTTAATTACAGTACCTAACCCTATTTTTTGTGATTAGGCACAGGCAGGTCCTAAATTAAATTAAAGTGGCTTTTCGAGTTCTCTGCACGAGTTAAGCTCAGTAGGCACATCCATGCTTTTATAACTTGTTGTGATACAGCAGATGAAAACGAGGCGGACTGAAAATGCATAGTAGGTACCTATAATACTTAAGGTGGGGTTTTTCACCAATAGTTAAGGTAACCAATGGTTAAAAACTCCAACAAATTTTGACCATTGGTTAGAAGTGTTTTTAACCATTGGTTACCTTAACTATTGGTGAAAAAACCCACCCTTAGTTAACAAATCTTCGTTACAAACAAAAATTACCACGCAGCACATACATAGGTAGGTACCTAACCCCTGCAAATTATCCACAAGCGTGGAACCTACAGCTAATAATAAAACAAAGTAGGTAATTACCTATACCTACATTAATGTATATTTGTAGATTGTATACACTGAGATTAGACTAAAGATCGTGGGAAGTGTCTAGCATTAGGGTAAATAAGATACCTCTGAGGTAGTCTGCATCCTGCTGGCGGTGTTGACGGAGTCTCCCACGAGGCAGTACCGCGGCAGCCGCAGCCCTAGCACGCCCGCCACGCACGGCCCCGAGTGGATGCCTAGAAGATACAAGGCCAAGAAGATTGAATCCTCAATTCTTGAGAGATATTTTTGATACAGGCTGTAGGAAACCAGTCATTGACCTGGTGCGGTTACAGACCTAGGTATACTTAATTAAGGCTTTTTAGCCATCTGTGGGATGAATCGGCAAAATATTAGCTCAAGCCTTGGACTCCATTCAGAGACGGGCCAAAAGGCTCATCCGTGATGATGCATTGGTGGAAGCTAAGCTTCAGAGCTTGGATCACGGACGTAAAACTAGGTACCTAATAGGTAGTTTTAAAAAATTTACCATTTGTGCTTACATTGTTATTGGTAAGAACGACCGCTCAGCTGAGTTTCTGAAAGAAAAATGTCTTAGCAATGTTACTGTAAGTAGGTACCGTTAAAACCAACTAGGCGCTCCTGACACCAACACAATTTTTTGCACAGTATTACCGAAGCCTATCCTGCATTACTAGTAAAGTGCCTACCTCGTCATCATCATCATCATCAGCCGGAAGACGTCCACAGCTGAACATAGGTCTCCCCCATAGAGCTCACTACTTTGCCTCTTGCATCCAATCCAACGGCTCCCCGTAGGTCATCGACCCACCTAGTGAGGGGCCGGCTTACGCTGCGCCAGTAAAGTACCTACCTACCCACCTGTAAAGTAGTTATCTCACCTATAGTAAGTACCGGTAGCGCCCGCGAGATGGCGAGCGCGGCGCTGGCTGCAGCAGCTGCGTGCGCGCGCCGCCGCTCCGGTGCTCCCGACACCAACATGTATACCGTGCCAACTGTCTCCACCTGACGGGGAATATAATGTCATTAACCCATACGTGTGAGACATGGGTCTTCTTTCAGGGGGAGAGAGATGAGGCCATAACCAACGATGCTGTCCAATTGCAGGTTGGAATGAGAACCATGAGAAAGCCATGTGTAGGGGGGGGATGTATTAGTCCGTCCAAAAAGAGGTTCCTGTTTGTCCAGGTCAACTACCTTGTAAACTCGATGCGTGTCCAAAAGTCTGTCGATCCTGGAGTAGACGTCGTTCATATACGCAACAGTCTGCAACACATCTGCTCTGGTACCAGCTTCTGCCAGCTGCACTCCGCAGAATATAATGGTGACGCTTTCGAAAGCCTGAAACATACAGTAAAGCAAAGCATGGTTATAGAAGAACATCTATTTAAGAAACTCCTGACCAGAAAAAAAAGCTCCAATTCATTAGATTTTATACGCAAAATGAAAACATGAGTTCTAAGTAAAGGAACAGTGATACCTAAAAGATAATTATTGTACCTGACAAGCAGCCATCGGGTCCTTCCCAGACCTTAAATGATCAGCCACCGCTTTCGGGATCATCGAATAAAGCAGCTGATCCCCCCGTTTCTTCCACTGGTCAAGAAGTCTACAGGACTTCTCCAGCGAAAGGCTTCTATTCTCAGCTTTTTCAAAGAGTAGCTCAAGCCTGGAGAGATGTTGCCAGCCGTGGAGTAGCATTTCTTTAGAAAGGCCGTGGGGGTTCATATCGGCCAGGTAGAGACCGGCTTGTCGTAGCTCTTCTAAGTCGTTGAAGCTGGAAAAACCGGTGAATTAACGCAATTGCCGAAGTAGAAGTCACTATGGAAGTCAATGAAGTATGATTGTGTAGTTAAAGATTAGAAAATGGGAGTTAGGCAATGGTAAATTACCATCCCACCCCACCCCAGGTTAGCCTTAATTGATAATGCTGCTTTTTCATTCTGCAACACGATCATTATTCACAAAGCCTTTTGCTGGTATCGTTTAAGTATAAAGTTTTTTTAATCTATTCAAAGATATCACTTACATAGGACTGCACAAGAAAATGAGACAATCTATCTCCTCCAAGAAATAGATGGGTCCTCTAAGGAGCACGGATTTGGCACCCTGAGACCCGCGGCGCGCGTCGCAAGCCATCCGCGCCCTCCATCGCATCAGCTCCAGCTCGAATATCATGGTTTGCATGCATACCACCTGCATGGGAATGCTTGAAACTCGTTACTTATTCTCCGTTTTTTATGCTGTACCTACTGTTAGCGTGGGTGGTTGAGTGGTCTTGACGTTGTGGAGTTATGGAGTGGCGATGTAGGTACCTCTATCCACTTACTTATGAATGGTCAGTAGTCAGTACTAGTAAATGGTCAAAATAAATAGAAAAACTGTGAATGTACGGATGGATTAGGTAGTTTACCCTTACATTGCATGTCTGTAGGTTATCAAAACGATACAACGAAAAGTGTGAAAGCTAGTGTGATGTAAATTCTCGATGAAAGTGATGGCAAACTATAAGATTAACCAAACAGGGCTTTTTATGGAACAGTAGGTACCTAAAGATCCTACCGATACGGCACGTCTTCTAAGTTAGAATGGGTTAGTACTTTAGTACCTTATCCCAAGTAAACGACACTTTGGGCTTCCTCAACCGCAATATCTCAGCAATGGGAGTCTTCACGATTCGGTTGTATGGTCCGCCCCATGCCGCAACAAGCTGAAAACAAGATTTTTGAGCTAATAAGTATTATAAGCTATAACCTCTACCTAGTCTTTTATAGGACGTTCAATGTTGCGTTATTTTTCTCTTTCAAAAGGTTGCTGGCTACTGACGACACATTCTATATGGAATTAACGTTTATTCCCGGAAGTTCCATGAAAGTATAGTGCCGTAAAGGTGCGTACAGATCTGGTGAATGCGCCGCTCGCACGTGTATTTCATGTTCGCGCGTGAGCGTCGCAATAGCCGCGAACGTATGGCTCGCGCGCAGGTAACAAACTGAGGGAAAAATAGCAGCGAACTGACAAGCATGCACGCAAACTGTTCGCGCGGTTCGCATGCGGTTACACAAACAAAGTACAAATTAATTTAAATTATTTTTACCCCCACTTGGTCCGTATACACTCTTATAGGGACTGCTAGGTAGTGGTCTTTTAAACTTTTTACTATTAAAATAAGTATAGGTAGAAAACCCAGTCCTAGTTGGGCGTTAATGGACGTTTTTTGACATGATTGATGTACAAAAGATCGAAAATCATGTCCGGACAGTGATTGATCAACCAACCCAACCCTCGTCATCGGCAGAATAAGGGATTTAAGCTGCCTATTATTTTACGTAATTGCGGTAATGCGGTAATTGAAAAGACAAGAAAGCGTCACAAACAAATATTAGGTACCTAGGTACTTATAACTTCTCATTGGATAGCCCTAGTACCCATCATCATCAGCCAGAAGACGTCCACTGCTGAACATAGGCCAACCCCATAAAACGCCACTTTGGACCAACCATAGGGTTTGTCATAATAACTAATACGCTTGGCAGGTGTCATCGTGATAGCAGAAGAGTTTAATGTACCTAGGACAACGCTCTGCTGCCCACCCCATGGCACTAATGGGAAGAGGTGGGGTGATACTACTCATGCACAACGGGACCACACGGCCAAGTACCTACCAATAAACCAAAGTCCAAATTACGCGTGGTATGATGGCATCCATCTATCCTGCATGTCCATCTCGTCAACTGGATTATGTGCCCGATACGCTAAGCTGACTCCAGAACTCAGAAGTTATGGTCTGTTACCTTGTCTCCAGCCTTCAAGACCTTCATTCTCCTATCGAGGAGCACTCCAAAGGGAAACAGCTGCAGCAGAAGAGAGGCTGGCACGGTCGGCAGCTCACACGGCAGGTTCTTTCGCATCATCAGCGATTGTACCTGCAATTAGCTATTATATTACGTAACTTTCATATTTTGATAAGAAATTGTGATAGAGTGAGATGTAAGGCTCAATTCAGACAGAGCAGCAAAATGCTCGAGCAGTTTTTAAGTGCTGTATGAATATCAACCTTAATCTATTTAGACAAAGCTGAAAATGGTATGCAACATTAAAATAGGTAAGATTTTAATGTTGCATACTGTTCTCAGCTTTGTCTAAATGGAATAAGGTTTATATTCCAATAGCACTTAAAAACTGCTCGAGCATTTTGCCGCTCTATGTGAATTGACCCTAAGAGAGCAATATCTGCAGCGCAGTAGCTGTAATGTGCTTTTGTTTTTTGGGATGGCGGTAAAAAGTAACCCTGACTTCGATGATTCGAGGGCTCTTGAGTAGTAAGGGCAATTTTCGTGATTTTTCGACTCCGTCTCCCTCCCTCGTCCCCTTGGTGAGATGGCGTGAGATCTGGCTTTACCAAATCTAACGAAGATTTTTTTGCTTGACATGGCCAAGGCTTTTTGGTGGCTCAACAATCCAGGGGCTAAGTAGGTACTGTGCCACTAATGGCATCGAAACTGTTATATTGTGTAAGATTTAGACATGTTTTAATTAAGAAGGATTTAGGGTTTAGGAGTACTAACATAACTAGCTGCTGCCCTTCTGCCCGTGGCTTCGCATGCGTGGATTACAGTTTATCAGGATAAAAAGTTTCTGATGTCCTTTCCCAGGGTTCAAACACCAAATTATACATCAAAAGCTATCTGTTCAGCCATTTGGCCATGATTAGGTACACACAGACAGACAGAAAAGTTACTTTAGAATTTATAATAATTCTATGCATAAATAAGTAGGTAATACACCTATATGACTTCTGGCTTGTGCTGCAAGATGATGAATGTATGTATGTATGTTTATTACCTAGACCTATTATAGTGCTCCAAACGTCACTAAGGTCTTTATAATTAACTTTTGTATAACACTGCACAGTTATTAACTTTACCATTTATGGGCGCCTAATTGCTAACGAGGGCAGTTTGTACCAAAACTGTAACTGACTAGGTATCCATTGTCATATTGTCTTAGCAACCTTGAACTTTATGGAACTAACATGTTACTATTACAGGATAGAAACAAAGACCTACCTGGCGATGTATCTAATTGTTCTGAGCAATTACGGATGAAATTGTGTAGATATAATGCGATTGGCGGCATAGCAGCTATTATGAATAGCGTCTGGAAAATACCAGTGTGTATAGGCGCGTCTCTGGCGTTTATTCAGGCCTGGCTGACCCACCCTAGCTTCACACGGGCTAAATTAGTTTTACGTCTAAAGGAAGAGAGAAAGAAGAGGGAAAAGATAAGGGAAAAAGATGAATGGATGTAGGTGAAAGGAGGCAGGTGCACCAGCACCACCTCATCCATTCATCCTTTTCCCTTATCTTTTTCCCCTCCCTTCTCTATTTCCCATAGTACAGGATAGGAGTAGCTTTACCTAATACTGAAGGTTGAATGTCTGTAATTTCTGAACCACAAAACCGACACTTTGAAAAATTTACGGGACAATATGTAAAAAGTACCCATCCCCCTTCTAACAAAAAAAATGAATGAAATCGGACCACGCATTAATGAATTACAACTAAGTACATATTTTTACTTTCATCCCCTCTCCCGAGGGAACCGTGCTGAATTTCGGGATTAAAATAATCCTATAGGTTACCTCGTGATATGAACTCAAATCATGCCAGGTTTAATTTGAATCCATTCAGTAGTTTCGGCGTGATACTCAGCCAAGATACAGACAGACGGACAAACAGAGAAACAAAAATGAAAAAAAATTATAGTTTTGGCTTCAGCATCAATAATAGGGAACCCTCCAAAAAAAAATAACAAAATATCTTAATATAGAATTGGACCTGTTACAGTTTTATTATAAGTATAGATTTCAGGCTTTTACGACTGAGTTTCAGAGGAAGATACAGATTTCTTCGTAAAATATTCATACCATTCTTTCGTTCGTTGTTTTGCGACTGGTATTTTTTTATGTGATGTAATGTAAATATTTTACTGGACGAGAAATAAAATAGTTGCACACTTGCACATTTAGTGAGCACTATTAGAATGCTAAGTATATAGTAGGCATCTACATACGTAGGTACCTACTTACTTATGATAGGTACTATTACCTAACATACCTAAGTAACACATAACATAGCATAAGTAGGTACCTACTTATGTGTTATGGTAATGCCATACACTTTAAACTCATTATCTCTTCCTTATCAAGACGTTGACATAATATAAAAATAAAATACCTTGTACATAACAGATAGATACTCGGTACCTATATACCTAACAGATACTCCGTACTGGAACAAAACCTAAAAAATACTTTAGAACCTTTAGCCAAATCTTTACATGGATTAATCAAATTATCTATAAAATCTGCCTAATTTGTTTGATAGTTTCGAGCTCACCTTACAAATATCTACTTAATGCAATATTATTATCACAGTTTGCATTACCTAGGTATTATATAGGTACTTAGGTATATGAATTTTATTATCTTCCATTAAACATAATAATACCTACGGCCATAGATCTCTATCTCTAATATGTCTACGCCTACAACATATACGGAACAAAAGTGCGTAAACGTTCCCCACTATATAACATCTCATCTATTATTAAAATAAGTACGTAAACACTTCCTTATTTTATTCTCACGACACAGTGTTGCTGAAATTCATGGCTTTTCTTGCAATCTATATAGACAGCCCTGAAGCCTGAACCCTGCAGCGTTAGCAAACCATGAATAACAATTTACTGTTCTAACATTTCAAGATAAAATAAAGCCGACCTTAATTGAAATCCAATTCAGGTAAACGCCGTAGGACTCAAGTCTTCGTCGAGATCTTAAATAACAAGTAGGTATATCTACAGATAGGCACAGATAGATAACAATTAGGTTGTTTTCAAGGCTCTTTTATTTGTAATCTGCTGGTAATATTGTGTAGATTCTGTCAACCGAAATCGCGTTCACATAAATAACAAGACCCTCGATAGGGCGCCGTAAACAACAGATTCTGGGAAACCGTAAAGTAAAGCCTAAGTCGGCATTATAGGCCTTGAAATACGCTGGGATTTCGAAAATGGCAAATAAGGTTCAAGAGCGACGATCTGCTTCTTAAAAGGTTACACAAATAAACAGAGGTAGGCTTACCTCTGTATCTACCTAAGTATTTTATCTATTCTTGTTACTATATTCTTACTTATTAACAAAGGGACGATTTTTATATCTTGACGGTCTAGATATAAAAAGCTCTTCAATAGATAGAAAGGTTTGAAATAGATATTATTATTGTATAGTTTGAATGTGTAGAAATGCTGGAATATGTTATCTTGTGCCCGGAAAGTATACGTCAAGAATATACCATTAGATCAGAATGGATCAGAGTAAGGTCGTATAGGGCACCGTACCCAAAGGATAATCGGTCCACCTAGTGGGGACTAAAGGTAGTAATAGGTAGGTAATTAGGTGTTTTTTGGGTTAACGTACATAATCACTGTTGTCGAACTCAAGACGAAGCACTGCCACGTAGTAGCTGCCGTCCATGGTCTCCTTGACGACTGACACTTTCAGCTTCAGGGAGAAGATGTCTTCCGCTATCTCGTATAGCTGACCTGTCATGGAACAGATATAAAGGGAATCTGGATCAATTATGTAATGATATTAAATTACCAATGAATCTGTAGTCTGCCGTCTACCGGAAGAAATATTGGGTCCTCTGAACCTAAATCGTGACGTCACGCAATTAAAAGTAAATGGGTATTCTGTATGTTTTAGTTTTTAGAGTTCCGTACCCAAGGGTCCCTATTAACTAAAACAGAATAAAATAAATATTTAAGGGGGCTCCCCTACAACAAACGTGTTTTTTTTGCTCGTTTTTATAAATAATAGTACAGAACCCTTCGTGCGCGAGTCCGACTCGCACTTGGCCGGTTTTTTTATATATTGTGTTGCATATAAAACTGTGATGTAGGTTAGGTAACTATACTGAATATATATATTTTCATTCTTTCTTTTTGAAGTTTTATATCATTCAATCCTCGTGCTACTAAAAAGTAGGTATATTAGTTGCTATTTTGAAAATTTCCTTGCATACGAAACAATAGAGAGAGAGAGAGAGAGAGAGAGAGAGAGAGAGAGAGGAGAGTCTGTTGTGAGATTAATAGGGTACATCGGTACATCCAATGATATTTTACACTCACTGGGTACATCATCATTCGTGAAACCAGAAGTCGGCTCAAGCATTATGGCATATTTTGTATGACCACCACATAATTGGACGCTGGAGCTTGAGACGCCAATATGTCCCGCGTATGTTGCAGAAGGATAGCTTACCCATCAAGTAGTGTGTGAAGCCAGTTCTGGTGCTGCTATACACCAGCTCAGCACCGTGTCGATGTGCCCGAGTAAGCTGCATGCTCGGTGACCGCATGCGAGGGAAAGTGTACCGCATGCGCTGGTGGATATTATCCACTGATTGTAGAAATGTGCAGAAGTACCGCCCTGTGGCGCGGATCATGGTGTCGTAGCTAGACAGAAATGTGTTAAGTTTTAGAAGTTGAAATATGAAGCAACTTTTTAAATTATTTGTGCGAGTTTTCTCTCTCAGAAGCACTCAGTGTTCAAATAGTGAACATGTATCTTCTAAGGCAAGCATGCCAAATCCTTGACCTCATGGTCGATTACCATCAGATGAGTGTGGTACCTGGGCTATTCTTGTCTGTCCCCTTGAGGTGATAGCACGAGGGGACAGACAGCAATAACCCGGCTAAACGAGAGCCTATATTATAAAATGTTTTTTTAAAATATGGTTGAGGCCGAGCCATATAATAAACAACAAGAAAATGCGAAAAAGGTAAATGGCGGTGGGGTTTTTAATCAGTAGTTAAGGTAACCAATGGTCAAAAATTCTAATAAATTGTAACCAATGATCAAAATTTGTTAGGATTTTTAACCATTGGTTACCTTAACTACGATACCATTAAAAAGCCCACCCTAAGTTACTAAGGCCCGATTTCACCAAACTAGAATAAATTTTATTCCAGGTATAACTTTCCGAGAACAACCGTTTTACGCGAATATAGCCCTTATACCACCAATTTTGTGAAGGAATAAGACTTATTCTTTGGATACAATCAAAATGGCGTCTTTTTTGTGTAATTTCATTTATCAATTAGCTGTATCCAAGAGTAACGAATAGCCTTATACTTGGAATAAACGTTGGTGAAATCGGGCCTTAGTCATAGCTAGGTATTGTTATACGCACAGACCTAGAATTTTTTCGTTACTCTCAACATCCTAATCCTAAGTCTATCATGGATTGATTTTTAAATGTAAACCACACTTCAGGTATATCTATAAAGAAACTAAGAACGACGAAACGACAGACGAGACGACGGACGACGACGACGACGAGACGAGTTTTTAAGAACTATAATATCTTTATAGATATCCTAAGTCTATGGTTATACGGAAGTATCTATATAGGTAGGTAACTTCATACTTGACACCTGTATAAGTAGTTACATCATTGAAAATAAGCAGCAGTTTTACTATGTAACGTTGCGGTCAATAGCGTCGTATTAAAAATCGTTTTTTTTCTATCCAGAGCTCTATTTAGTTTTGAGTGGCAGGGCTCTTGTTGGCTCGGCCTTACAAAATTTAAATTCAATGAATTTTGAAATCACACACTATTTGTAAGTAATTACCTAACATAGGAACATGCATATATGTTCGGAACTATTTTTTTAGCCTCAATTTTCTTGTTTATATACTGTACTGGTACCTAGATCTGAGTGGAGATTTTAAATATAACATAATATAGTACCTAGGTCATCAAAGATTATAAAGTCCGACATAGGTAATGATTAGGGTGTGATTAGGCTATTTAATATGTCTATGTACTTATCATAATAAATGTTAATAGGTATTAGCTATGGACTATGGTGTTAGGTACGTTGGGCTGTATGTATATAACAATATGATTTTATCAATTTAAATATTCCTATACCTATTCGAAAGTTAGCGAAAATTATTCTAAACTTTATCAATGAAGCAACGTGGTGTGGACTTTATTTACGAGCTTGACTGCCAACCTTGGCTTTTAAAGTTGAAGTTTATATCAGTAAACAACTAAATCTTGAAAATCCGTAATTTACATGTACATGAATTCATTTAAAGCAGTTTTAACAGAAGCTACTATTAAATAAAGATACAGCTTCAAAGATCAAGTTTATGTACACACAAGAGGACATCAAAAATTTCGTGCATCAATCTGATTTGAATTTATCTCGTAAAAATTAAGAGTTCCCACTTGAAAATGGGTATTGTGGGGAGGGGAAGAGAACTGCGCGTTTCATTACCTATAGTAACAGACAGCATATAAGGTAGCAAACATTTTAGGTAAGTATGTAGGTAGAAACAGTAAGTCGCGTTATTTAGACTATACCTACAAATTCCATAGTGTGATATGTAGATTGGCCTGATATTAAGAATAATGGCTTCATTCAATCGATTCGTTACACAATTGTAATTGTAGTCGCTGTGTTTGTAAAAGTCCTATTAGTTTATTGGAATTTGGAATAACAAATTTCTCGCAAGCAAGAACTTTGTAATACTCACCCGTAATTGCTGAAAAACTTAACGAAACATCTTCCAAAGAAGTGCATAGCTTTCTCGGGAGTTCCAAATTTCTCTTTCATCGAGTTCAACTTGTCTCCGTAAATCGTTAGACTGTTCAACCTTGGTCTTGGAGTCAGAATGGATCCTCGACGTTTGTAGACATCAAGAGCCACTGTGCAGCTGGTTTTGCGAATTGGCTTCAGGATAGAAATCTTTTTGCTGCTGTCAGATTCTGGAGAAGTCGGTTCAGAATCTTTAGTACTGTCAATGGGGCAGGTTTTAGAGCTGCTTGCTGGACTGGCTATAGGACTGCCAACAGGGCAACCCTCTTTATCCATGTCTTCCTTAACACCGTTTTGATCAGCTTTAAAACATTCTACTGGAGCTTCAGGGATCACCTCTTCAAGTGCCTCTCTGGTTCTGTGATCTTCATACCTTATCCCCAAACTTCTCCTGTTAAAATCTCTTATATTCGCAACCTCCAGTTCTTGGCCCTCGTTAATTTTATCAGTAGACATTGAAGGAGATCTTATTTCTTCTGAAGATGTGTAAGCGTCGATTTCTTTCTTGGTGACTTCTGTTAGAGCTCTCGTCGCCGTGAAAGGGCATTTGAAAGTCTGAGTTCTATTGTCAGCGTGGACTGAGGCACTACGCCAGGTGGGCTTGGACTTTATGGAGGTTTTCCTAGGCCCAGGGCTAGCAGGCCTGGATGTTGTGGGACTGTTGGGGTCTCTGGTGATGAACCGGGCTAGTGCACAGGCGAGACGAAGCATAAGAGCATCGGGGTATTGCTGTTGACAGAAACATGAATAAATGGAAATATATTCCATGATTTCAAGTTTGTTGGTATGATATGACTATCAAATTTATTGAAAAAAGCTAATCACCATGCTAAGGCTCAAGTATACTACCCTAGTTGGTTATATTCTGCGACTTTTCGTGTTGAAACATTGGTTCCACTGAGCGCATAAAGAAGAACGGGAATCTCCCGTAGGTACATACTTTTATGTCAGTAAAATACACAAATATACCTTTCAGAATGTCTTGGTCAAGGCAACACGTGACCAAAATGCTGGTATCTATTTTGGCCAAAGGCTAATCATTGTCATTCAACGGGTCATTGCCACCAGCATAACTTTGGGAACGTTTACTGGCAGCGCGGCTTTTTAGATTAAGCCCTATACATGTTATTATACCTACCTAGCGCATGGTGTTTGATTTAATGTTTTGCTACTAAAAATATAGGTTATTTATCAAAACCATCTACAAGTAGGTAGGTAGGTACATAAAAGTCATAATATACCTGTGTGGCGCTGAAGATCGTATTCCGTGCTCCTGCTTCCCGAAGAATAGTCTCCCATATTTCTTCCCCGCATTCTTGCTAAAATATAAACAAAATTATTGTGTAAGCGGTGAAATGACATTGATTTGTATTCATGGTTCGAAGGATCGTAATATTTGCAATCGAGGACGTGACGCGCCAAAAGTTTGCGATCATGCCTTGACCGTTTTTGCACCTTCTCGCAGTAAGAACATCTGAGACGTTTCCTCTAAAAGCTAATGAAGTTACTTGATGTTTGTTGCGACAAAGTCCCAAAGTGTAGAGTATCGGGTGTATATTACGATTTGTTTGCAAACATCGACCAACCCAGCACGAAAGAAGAAAACATAGATACTTGAGGATGCAGCTGAGGTACACATATCGTATTGTATTGTAAAATTACGTCGCTAGTAGAATTTATATTTTATTGCGATGATGCTTGAGCGTATTTTGAATTTGTGTTTAAGACCTACTAAGGCTTTGCACTAAAGCTTTGAACTAAAGTGACCGATATAGCTCTTAGAATTAGTAAGTTGAAATGGTAATGGGCAGGCCACATCGCTCGTAGAACTGACAACCGATGGGGAAGAAAGGTTCTCGGGTGGCCACCACGAACCGGAAGACGCAGCGTAGGCCGGCCCCCACTCGGTGGACCGACGATCTGGTGAAAGCCGCGGGGACCCGATGGATGTAGAAGGCGAGCAGCCGTTCAAGGTGGCGCGCTCTGGGGGAGGCCTATGTTCAGCAGTGGACTTGTTCAGGCTGTCAATGATGATGATGAAGGCTTTGCACGTGTTTTCCATTGCTGGGTAAAGGTGTGCACTTGGAGAGGAAATCAAAATTTAAAATGAATACTAACACATTATCAGCCGGAATACGTCCACTGCTGAACATAGGTCTCCCCCATAAAACACGATTCTAGCCCCCGGTTTCTGGTACGTAATTGTTAAAGTTAAACTAATGTTAACTTAAAAATACTGTGAACATTGGCTGCCTGTTGATCATCGGCTGTCGTCAACCAATGAGCGTATAGTATAGTGTTTGGTCTGTTAAGGCTGCTTTTACATTTTGGCGTCGGTTTGACCAAATATATCTAGTTTCATTTATTTATATATAAATATATAAATTAAAAATTAATTTAAAATTATAAAATAATTTGTAGTGTGTAGTTTAGAAAAATCATGAACGTGTTTTTGATAACAATATTTTGTCGATGTAATATAAAACCCCGGAGATATTCGACCTTTTGTTGAAGCCTTTTTAATAAAATCGGATCAGTTTTTTTTTAACTGCTTTAAAGGTAAACATCGAAAATCTGTTCTGACATTATTGAAGTACGATATGTATTTAGTGGGTTGTAATTTAGTTTGGAGACTTACGTTACACAGAATTTGCAAATCAGCTCAAATCGGGTCTCTGTGTGTCTTTGCGAAAACGAACACCAGGGGGCGTACCGTGAGCTCTTAGCGCAATTCAAAACAGAGCCTATACTGACTCGCTTGTCAAAATCCCCATACAAAAAAAAACAAAACGATCCAATATAGGCTCTGTTTTGAATCGCGCTAAGAGCTCACGGTACGCCCCCAGGAGAATGATGATTACTAAATAAATAGGTAAATTACCTTAAATTCGGTCTGTCATTATCGAAGAAGATGAAATAAAGGGTATTTTTAATATAACGCCTAAGTATAGACATTAAAGCTATGCGTCAAGTATTGACGACGAAAACCTTGCAACTACGCATAATTTTGTAAAAGCAGCCTTAAGCTAACATGAGTTTGACAAACGTACGAGAAACCGGGGGTAGGACTCTACGACTCTACTATAGTTCAAAGAGCTATTTCTACTGCTCAGTGTCAATAAAGAAAACCTAAGCCTCCTTACTAATGAACATTGTGTAGCGGAGGAATAGTTGTTTTATGTTTTGTTTCTCTCTATCCAGTTTGAAATAGGCAAAGATAAAACGAGAGAAAACACTTGCTGTTCCACTGTTATGCTTATTAGTAAGGGGTAAAGTGGAGTCGGTGATGTAATAACATTGCGGTTTCTGTAAAAGATGATAAAAGTAAGTACCTACTCAACTTCGCATCGCGTAGGTACCTATAAACGCTACCTTACAAGCTGTACATTAGTTGTAGGAACTGTGAACGAAGTTGAGGTTTATAGGGGCTTAGAAACGTTTCGAATAAGCTTTATACCCACTTTAGTACCTAGCGCGGATACAGAAATTTCTTGAGGGGCGGCGCACAAACCATTATAGTAGGAGAGTCCAAGATAGAAATATGGGGATATGGTGGTTAAACACATTCTTATGTGTTTAACCACCATATCCCCATATTTCTCACACAACGACACAAAAACTCATCATATTTTCATACGACACAAGTCCAATTTATGCTCTTTTTAAAATGATGAATTTCATGCACCTATATGTTGCTGGTAAATTGGCTAATTACCGCGCTTGGTGCTGGACTGCCTGACTTAGATACACGTATTATAACAAATAGTTCATATAGAAGTTAGTTCGAGTTGAACACTGCATATACTATAGGGTTAGTATAGGTATCTATAGTATACAAAACACAATTAAGATAGATAGATGATATAACTATCACTTTATAATAACACAACACACTAAATAATAAAATAAGTAAATAAATTATATATATTTTTATTAAAATTTTGAAGGTCCTTCTACTGTATGTTGTCAGTAGTGGGTTCGATTCCCATTTACAGATAAGACAGTTCTTTTTAGGGTTCCGCACCCAAAGGGTAAAACGAAACCCTATTACTAAGGCTCCAGCAGTCTGTCCGTCTGTCACCTGACTATCTCATGAACCGTGATAATTAGATAGTTGAAATTTTCACAGATGATATATTTCTGTTGCCGCTAAACAATAAATACTAAAAAACAGAATAAAATAAATATTTAAGGGGGCTCCCATACAGCAAACGTTTTTTTGCCATATTTATAATGGTACGGAACCCTTCGTGCGCGGGTCAGACTCGCACTTGGCCGGTTATTTTTTAAACGTTATAGTGGCGCCCCGCTGGTGCCGCTACACCCGCTATTTCTCTACTTATTTACGTTATTTACCGAATTGAGAATATCCACCTTTTTTGAAGTCGGTTTAAAGCTTAAACCTTACTTATACTTACTTTTGGTTTCTACTCTTTCCACCAACTGCGTTACAATTTTGACGCTAACAGTGAAAGGATAGTCACTCATAGAAAAAAGAGGGATTACTATTACGTTTTCTCAGCATTTATACAGCAATTCTAATAATTTTGAACATATCAAAAACTTACCACTATGAAATGCTGAACGCTCTCTAACAACCACCCGTACATTTTTTTAAACTTTGCAACCTCCTTTTTAAACAAACACTACAAGTCTTTGCACTTTAGCAACGAAATGTCACAGACTAGTTTAATCCATAACAAAATAAATGAACAACCATCAGAAGGTAACTCCCCTCGGTACACAGTCAGTTAACCTTTGGAACGTTAAGTCTGTAAGGCTTTCGCGCTGGTACTGCCGGATAAGGGACTGGTTACATCCCTACTACAGTTAATTCTGAATCCTGATTAATATACTTCTCTTATCGCACTAAACAAATTAACAGTAATAAATCGTTTTAACTTTCTGGCGGTCAAAGTTTGTAAGTATAGGTAGGTATTACAACCCTATTCCAATGTTATGGTAAACTAACTAGGGGTGCCGCGCATCAGGCGAACGACAACATCGTCGCGTTGTTCATTTACAAAAAAGTTACATATTCTTGAATAATATAAGAAATAGCTATAAGTAAGTACTTACTTTAAAAGCTTTGTATATCGTTTCCCAAAAACAGGCACTGTTTCTCAAACGAGGATTAGGGGTTAGCCGAGATTATTTTACCAAAGGCTGCCACAGTTGGCTTATCTTGATTCATGGATCTACTTTTGGATCGTCTTAATCGAAGGGTTTCTTACAATGCCTGATTAAACTGTTACCTAAATATGCTAGTATAAATTCCGAGTTATTAATCACATTATCATCATCAACAGCCTGAAGAGGTCCACTGCAGAACATGAGCCCGCAGAGCGGCAATTTCAGCGGCTACTTGCCTCCTGCATCCTTCGGCTCGGCATCGGCTCGGCACCTAGAGGGGGGCCGGCCTACGCTGCGTCTTCCGGTTCGTGGTCGCCACTCGAAACCTTTCTTCCCCATTGATTGTCAGTTCAACAAGTGATGTTGCCTGTCCATTGCCATTTTAACTTGCTAATTCTGAGACTTCCATGCATTAAGTTATTTCCAACTTGCAATGACTTTATTATCATAACACCCTGTGCTAGCCCACTGCTGCACACTAGGCCCCTCACTGCACGCCACTGACCCCGATCTTCGACTCTTCTCACTCCAACTGCTACCAGCCACAAATGACCATGAAACTAACAATTATAAATAGAGTAACCCAAATTGTTCGAATAAAATATTAATTTAACGCTATGAAAATAACATTGATGTCATACTCATAGTAGGTATCATGTTTAATAAATCAGCATTGGTAGTGAGCTGAATTGGTTCAGTGAAACGCATTCGGGCTAATTGACTGTTACAGTGCCCTTATAGATGCCCTCTGAAGGACGCGTGCCTTCGCCCATTCATTTACAATTTAACATTGTGTAGGCATAGAATAGATTATAGTGGTGTACCTAGGTACAGAATAATGAATATGCGCTTCGTTATATTGGTGGCTTCCCTGCGGCTTTTGAGTGATCATAATTAATTGTAAAAAGTAGCCGCGGGGAGCCGATGGATGCAGGAGGCGAGCAGCCGCTCAAGGTGGCGTGCTCTGGGGGAGGCCTATGTTCAGCAGTGGACGTCTTCAGGCTGTTAATGATGATGATGAATTAATTGTATCTTGTATAGTAGGTATTATGTGTGCGTTTATATGTGTGTGTGTTTATTATTATCTGTGCTTGTATCATAAGTGTTTTATAAAACTGTAATGAGGCCGCGTGAAAAGTTTTTACTAGATTTACTGGTTATAAGAGAAAATCTGTTTGGAAAATAGATAAGTGAAGGTTAAACTGGCATACAAAGTACGTGGCCATAGAAAAAAATATGTCCTGATCTAAGTTTGAAAACGTCGCATATAATTATTATTCTAATTAGTAGGTACTTCCCTTTATTTTTTATAATTTTGTATTGGTATTGACATTGAGCATAAAAAATATGATGATATTTCAAGAATCAAGAAATTAATAGGTAATCATGTATTTTACATTGAGTTCTACTGTTAGAACAAGGTTCTGCGCTAAGTCGATGTTACTATTTTGTTTAGACTCGGGAATATAATGAAGTGCCTATAATGACGATAGGGTGTCCTGTCCCCTACCTACGTATAAAAGGTATAGTATTTTTGTTACTACAACATAATCCTTATAGGAAAAATCCGCTCCCTGTGGTCGGCGCGTATCAATTTCCTCAATTAAATTAATTAATTGCCGTCAATAGGATTAATGGGCGAGAAATAATGGCTTTAACTTGTTTATGTAGTTATCTTAATTTGCTGAATTATTGTTAACTTTATAACATTACTACTAAGGGTGGGTTTTTTCACCAATAGTTAAGGTAACCAATGGTTAAAAACTAACAAGTTTTGACCTTTGGTTAGTATTTGTTAGAGTTTTTAACCATTGGTTACCTGAACTATCGGTGAAAAAACTCAGTCTAAGGGTGTTTTTTGATCCGTAGTTATGGTAACTAATGGTTAAAAATGCTAAGGAATTTTGACCATTAGTTAAAATTTAGTATTTTTTTATGTATGAATAAGCAAATATTTCACTGCAACCACCTGATGAGCGAAGTGTTATGTAAGTTTACTTAAGTATGCCGATGGACGCAGGAGGCGAGCAGCCGCTCAAAGTGGCGCTCTCTGGGAGAGGCCTATGTTCAGCAGTGGATGTCTTCAGGCTGTTGATGAGGATGATGATGATGACTTAAGTATACTTAGATTAAGCATAAGCATACCTACCTAAGTATATAAATATAAGCATATACTTACTTAAGTCCGCGTATGTCGTGTGGTCCCGGTTTGCGAATAGGACCACCCTATCTCTTCCTGTGGGTGCCGTAAGAGCCGGCTAAGGGAATATCCAGGGAATGGGCAGCAGCATTTTCCTCGGTACATCAAAATCTGCGATCAAGCCGCTTGGCAAGCAGGGGTTATTATGATAAATCCTCCTATAATAAGCGTCCAAAGTGGCGTTTTAAGGTGGAGGTCTATGTTCAGTAGTGGAAGTCTCAGCTGATGATGTAAAAATAATATAATAAAATATAGTAAAAGTATAAAATAGATAAGTATAGTAGAAGTTTATTTCTCTAGCTACGTTTATATACTCCCTCTCTGGGTTTAGGCTGAAAACCAGCGCTGGTTATCGATGGGAACCAGCAACATGCTGAGCCGACGCCCATTCAATACTTGGTGTATAATATTATGTAATGTGTTTAGTACATAGTTATTTTAAGCAAGTGTTGAATAAATGTTTATTCTATTCTATTCTATTATATTCTAGCTAGTATTAGTTTAATAAATATTTGCTGTGTCATGTAAAGTTTCGTCAAAATTACAATAACTACTTACTTGGTCTTGAAGTGTTGAATTTTGGACGAGGTGACTATGAGACGAGGAGCTTTATTGTCCTTATGGATCCCTACTTTATATAATTCTTGGGAGACGCCTGCAACTGTTATAGGCGGCCGTGTCGCTTACCATCAGGGGAACGACTAGCTCGTCACGTCATTCATTAACATAAAAAATGAATAATGTCATAATAAGCTAAGTAAGCATGGAGCTGTTTAATTATTTTAATCATTCATCTATTATATGTATTACTAGCGGCTCGCTCCGGCTTCGCACGTGTAGTGGTGTAGCCTATGTTACTCAGGGTGAATGTGGCTTTCCAATGGTGAAAGAATTTTTGAAATCGGCATAGTAGTTTTTGAATTTATTCATTACAAACATACAAAAATACAAATCTTTCCTCTTTATAATAGTGGTGTATGGTATATGGTATATGGTGTATGTAGGTGTAGAGGTGTAGATTTGTTGCAATTTAATCTAGCATATTTTAGTGTAGATTATTTTTAAGATGAGAAAATAAACAATATAATACGAAAAAATAACAGTTCACTTGTTTTATTATTTCATGAATGTCATTAAATAATAAACAAATTTTTATGTAAAATACTATAACGCCAAAACATTGACCCATCTCGTCAATGAAACGGCGCTTGGCAATAACAGAGGCGCGTGCGCCGGTGACCCTTCTAGGGCTGTCACAAATTACGCACAAAAAGGCCCAAATAAAAATTACCTTCTTTTTGACTGCTTAGAAAGTATTTACGACTGAAGTATAACTTTGCAAAATGTCGCGTTATCGTAGTAGTTATTTAAACACAAAAGGACCTGCACGCTGAATTTTTTTTTGTGTAGTTGAGCCATTTATGTTGGAAAAAATGGTATACAATACCTTCTATGAATACTTAACCTTTAATATACCAGCTGACCCGTCCCGGCTTCGCTGGGGTTAATTTACTCTACGCCTTTGGTCTCGCTTAACCCAAGACTGATATATAGATGGACAGACCAACAGGTATTTTGAACTCTGCAGTACACTCCAAAACAGTTTATTCTAAATTCACTTCAGTTCTAACATCATTCATAATATCTGCAGACTTTAACGTGGTTACACAGGTTTATTTTACGTAGGCGAGTAAATATAGATATATAGAAAAAAAGTATGCACACATCAACAGTCAGCTTATAATCTGGGAGTTTTTAAGGCTAGAGTGAACCGGTAAAAAAAAGCTTAAATAGGTAATGAATGAAAGAATAATGCCCGTATAATTATGCACTAAAGTTTGACATTATCATCATCATCAACAGCCTGATGTCGTCCACTGCTGAACATAGGCCTCCCCCAGAGCGCGCCACCTTGAGCGACTGCTCGCCTCCTGCATCCATCGGCTCCCCGCGGCTTTCACCAGATCGTCGGTCCACCGAGTGGGGCGCCGGCCTGCACCCCTTGCTCCGCCGTCACCGTGGCCGCTACCGTAGCCACGGAATAACAGAGCTGCCGGGGACTGGGGGCCATTGTTTAATGTGCTTGTTTGACAGCTTTTACGTAAAAGCTGTCAAGTTCGCACCTAGGACGTACCCAAATGAGTTGTAGGTACTTCGTAGACGGATAACTGCGAACTAGCTGTCAAAGTTTCGTGCAGATGGGCATATGATAGAGTCTTGCTCCTCTAGTTTTAGCAGACACATATTGGCAACCCTGTAACTGCGTCATTAAAAAGCGGCCGTTTGTTAGAATTGGTGCGAGTGATCGCGATTGCTATACCACACTAAATACACATCAAATCGGCCTACTTATTGCCTGAAAATGGGGTGGTCAACATTTTATGCGTTTACATGTACAACTTTAAACATTATTTTCATTAGAACACTCCTTATAATTTAAGGTATCTTCTAGGCAAGCATGCACCATCGTAGACTGCATCATCAATTTCCATCAGGTGAGACATTGGTCAAGTGCTTTGCCTATGAACAATAAAAAAAAAATATTGCTACACTGGAAATAAAACGAATGGTGCGCACCTCAATAAATGTATCAAGTGCGAATCGAGAAAATTAATGCGACCATATTATTTATCTGACGATGCACAGGCTGACTAATCTTCAGAGTTCAGACTATTAGGTTTTACAAAAAAATTAGACTTTAGGATTCTTATCGGTTATTTACGGGTAAGCCCTAGTTTTTCCGACCAAGTATCTACCTAACAAAAAGCAAAGCAAGTTGAAATGGCAATGGGCAGGCCACGGCGCTCGTAGAACTGACAACCGATGGAGAAGAAAGGTTCTGGAGTGTCCACCACGAACCGGAAGACGCAGCGTACCCCTACTTCCCACTCGGTGGACCAACAACCTCGTGGAAACAATGGGGAGCCGATGGTATGTTCAGCAGTGGACGTCATCAAACTGTTGATGATGATGACCTACCTAACCAAAACGTTTTTCAAACGATGGGAATGATCATTAAAAAATGATTCTTTTTTATTTATTGTTTATTTATTTATAATAATACCTAAACCATATCTAGAAAATATATACTTTCATTATAAATAACTCTCAAAATTGTTTATTTGAATAGCAAAAAAATCGTTAACTCAATTCTACGTTCGTAGGCGTAATTTTAAACGAGTGTGTTATTAAAAGGAGTGTTTACATTGCTGGAGAACTACGAAAACTTTTGAATTGGATACCTCCAAATTTAGAGACAAAAGTAGAAATAGCACTTTGCGTAGGCATCAGTTAACAAAGAGGCGTTTTCCAGAATGATTAAAATTGAAATATTACATAGCTTTATGTTTGCTTAGCATTTATAAATAATTTCGCAAAATAAGGACGTTGTGTACCTTAGGCCCCTCCCCATACATGTTCAATTTTATTGATCAATCTTTGTGATTGATTAATTTTATTGATCGTGTAGGGTTAGTATTGTTCAATGTTTTTCGGTTTACAGTATGGAGAAAACATTGACGGAAGTGGTCTTGTCAATTTTATTGATCAATAAAATTGAACGTGTATGGGGAGCCTTACGTATCACTAGCTACGCTCGTAGAGGCTCTAAGACTTCTACGCAGCATTTACGTAACCCTGAAATATATTTATGAATTCTCAAGTAATGTAATAGTAGAGCCTAAATCTTAGAGGAACAGTTGTTGCCCCCTGCGCTCCTAGATGACCGTGGGTCATGCGCACACGCATATCTATCGGCACCCGGTGGAAGCCTGCGCATTGTTGCGGCGCGGGCGGGCCGCGCAACCCC
Source organism: Ennomos quercinarius (assembly GCA_910589525.2). Classification (NCBI taxonomy): domain Eukaryota; kingdom Metazoa; phylum Arthropoda; class Insecta; order Lepidoptera; family Geometridae; genus Ennomos; species Ennomos quercinarius. The sequence continues at coordinate 3,658,343 of OU342496.1, forward strand.
TTCGCTTTTACATATAGGATTTCATAGGTGAGTCATTTATTTTTGTCTTATTTTATACCATTTATAATTCATAGCCAGTTGCAATGTAACTTCATAATATTATTAAAATTATTTTTCTGTTTTTTTTTCTGTGTATTTATAGCATTTAAACCAACTTTTTGGTTTCGGTTATTATAGTACCTATTGGTTTTATCTTTAATGGCAGTCTAACCCTTAATATTTTTTAGTATCTCACAGCCGTCGATATAAAACCTATTAAGGTTACAACACATAGACGCGGCCCGGCACGCGAACTGTGACGCGATTTACGGCAGCCGCGCGGCCGTGCCGTCACAGATTAGAGAAAAAAAACAATGGACTGCAGTAATCGCGTTACAGGCTAGCGCCAAGAGTCCAGTGTATTGAAAAAACAGAAACAATTTTTTTTTCTTCTTATATTTTGGCTCCACACATAGTGTATTTAGCCAGTGTCAAGTATTGTAGTTTTTCATCGTATTATGAAATATTTCATGTAAAGTCAAGTCTTAGTCACAGTCAGTCAGGGTAGTCATAGTCCAGTCTAAATCTGGTAGTCATAATCCAGTCTAAGTCATGTCCTAGTAAAGTAGTGGCAACTTTACTAGAGGCTTCTATGGAATTTTGGAAGCAACACGAAAAACCACGTTTCACTACATTATATCACTTGCCAACACTTATACTCGTAATTCAGCACTTAATGCGTAAAATGCCACTAATTTTAAACATTAACACTAGAAAAAGCATAAGTTTTGTGAAATAATACAATGCAACGACGTGAACTTTTTCACGTTCCCGCCAAAACTCACAGAAACAATTAATATCAAGCGTATCAAAATCACCGCGCTTTCAACCGACTTCAAACAAATAAGGAGGTTTGCAATTCAGTTGAATTTTTTTATGTTTGCCACCTCATAGTACTTCGACGTTTAGGACTGAAATGTATTTTCTATTTTAAACGATTTACTTTCAGATTTATCCCATAGAAATTACATCAAAATACGTTTAGTAGTTTGGTTTTTAAAATATATTATGAAAAAAGTAGGTATGTATGTATGTCATCCAAGTATATAGGTATACTTCTCAGCTGCGATGAGATTAAGGTGGTTGAAGCATGTCAGGTTTATTCGAGTTATTATTTTTCCAAATTCTAGGTTTTGTCAACATTACAATTTTTCCCAAAATCAGTTTTTTATGTTCTAGATTTTCCGCATTACTAACCTTACACATTATTAATTTACAAATTCCTAATACTCCACTCAGTAGGTACTAAAAGGAAAGGGAGGAGGAGGAGGAGGGGGGGAGGGGGGGGAGGTAGGTATAAAAGGAAAGAAGTAAAAATAATTGTAATTAATGAAAGATAGAAATTAATTTATTAGATAGTAGATACTAAATAGTAACTTATCAAAGGCGACTTTGAGAATTTTATCGTCAAAATCCCATTGAATATAAAATTGCAGCCCGAAAGAGGAATAATGAAATAAATCCCCTCAGGGAAAAACCAAAAAGGAAAAACCAAAGAGGAATTTTGATATTAACCCAATTTATTTAATATAGTTACTATCTAGTTTCTACTCACATAAGCCGTTTGTTTTGCAAATTCCCGATTCTCTATTTTCATACAAAACATTGGCATCCTCAAATCCTTAGGGTGAGTGATAGCAGCTTTTACGACTTTGTTATGATTATATTCCAAACTCCATTCTCTGTTGTATTGATATTATATTTTGTATCATTATTTTAAGTTATAGGTACCTACATAATGATCAATTAGCTATTTTTTGAGAAATTCTGTAAATTCAAACTCATGTACTAGGTTTAGTCTTGATATCATCATCAACAGCCTGCACACGTCCACTGCTGAACATAGGCGTCCGACACAGAGCGCCACTTTGAGCAGCTGCCTGCCTCCTGCGTCCATCTTCTCCCCGCGGCAGGTCGTCGGTCGAATAAAAAATCAATTTATTGCCACTAAAAACACAAATGCAACAGAACGAGTTACCTACTACCGCTTATAAAAATAAATTATATTTTTGTCATAGAGTAGTAGGGGTAATTTTCAGCAAGTGCTGCATTCACATATCCAGTCCAGCTTGAACAACAGTTGAAGCTTTTTCATGGGGACAGAAAGCACCCACCCATGCAACCTTAACTCTTAACCTTTGAAAAGGGAGTAACTCTTAACACCAAAGACTATTATGATAATTTAGTATTTGTGCACGTAAAAAAAAGCGCAATAGCTTGTTCATGTGTTTGGGTGTTGCGGGACCATAGTTCTCGTAGTTCCTGGGTCCCTAGATACAGGGAATTCCAGTTAGGGTCCAGTAGGGTTAGCACGGCCGGTAGACAAAACTGTCTTTCCCCTGTTTTACTCCAAGCAAGTATGAAGAAAGTGACGTAAAACGGGGAAAGACAATTTTGTCTACCGTCCATGCTAACCCAGCTGGATCTATGTGTGTGATTGTTGGACGTTATGTATTTATTTTATAATTTGTCATTGACAAAGCATAATGGTGGCATATGTCAAAGCTAATTGAATAAAGAAGTATTACCAGAGTCCATTTTTAAGGCAGATGTCGGGAGGAAACTTATGATGATGATGCATAAAGTGACGTATTATAAATATGACCTATAGCAACGAAATAGTGTGACGAACGGTCATCGCATCCGTCTATATAAATACAAATGTAGATCTACCTACTTCTGGCCAAAATTGTTTTTGTCCCGTCATGAAAATAAAACCAGTCACCCCGCGGTAAGGTTCTAACACACTGGCACAGTTTGGTGTGCGATCTACGGCCGGCAGTCGCGTATATTGCGTTTTCTAAATAAATTTACAATATATAAATTGTAATATAATTTATAAATTTAGTATAAGCCGCGCGCTTGGGCGGGGCGGGCCATTATGTTGTAAGATGATCCCATTCAATGTCGACATGACTTGCATCCATGTCTCGGTCATTGTTGCATTGTTAGCATCGTTAGGTTAAAATAGAACTACTGAGTGCATTAATTGCACTGTGTCCTGCATGCGACGACCTTCCTTACTTCAATTTAACCCAGTTCTTGTTACAGCAACACTCGTTATGAGAAATGTATACTCCTGAGATACACAAACCGAACAATCTGCAATGTGAATAATTTTAGCAGATTCACGTAGGTACGGGTACGTACCTACTTGGAGTATTCTAAAGTAAAATGTTAATTGCCGTTATGTTATCTAACGTAACTATTTCTTTAAAAAAAAGGTAAAAGAAGCGAGGATAAACCTTCGGAATTTCGTTGAATTAAGTAATTCCACATTCTGTAATGAAAATAAAAATCTCGACATGAGCTACCATGAAATCTGAGCCTAGTTCATTCGTACTTCTATTCAAGCCTTCTAGCTCTACGTATTTAATTTATCTTGTGTCTCATACATACAGGCTTAAAAACGGACTGACATTTCCTTTGCCACTCAGACAAGTACCAATATGTCACAATGGATCATTACAGATTTATACCAACAAGTTGTAAGCCATAACTAAATACGCAGACGGTGTCATCAGCACATAGCTCTAGTCTAATCATTTTAGAATGACCTAGGTATTTGTTTTATCAGAACAGCAAATTGCTCGTGACAGTTGCGAATTATGCGGTCCACAAACTCTTCAAATTCAAATCAGCGAAAGTGGCCGTCGACCTCCCACATAACAACCAAGACCAAATTGGCCCATTCACGCGGCTGCATTGCTAAAATTAATTATTACAGTCTCCAATTGATATTGTCAACTCCAAACAGTCGAAGAGGTTAGTAGGACGCAACTGCGTAAGTACTATTACCGCTTTATTGGTTCTTGACGACCGAATAGACCTTGTAGACGACTAATGTAGGCTAGTTGTAATGTGATGCGAAGTGATTCTGTGAATTAATTGGAGATTCATTGATGGTTGTCAAATATATTGGTGGAATTTAGGTAACATTTGTCTTAATCGAAAGAAATTTAAATATAGCGCGTACCGCGTATTAGTAATCTTGTTCATTGATTTTGACAAAATAACAATAATAGGTCTTGAGAGAAAAAAGTAACAGGAATAGGTACTAGGTTTTTTAGAAGCTTCGTCGAAAATTACAGAAAACATTACAGAAAAGTTTTTCTATATGCTGCTGTATTTTAACAACCTAACATGAAGTCGAATATATTTTCTGGCAAGACTTTTAAGAGCTTTTTTATGTGAAGCTTTTTCGTAATGTTCAGTGTTTTTGTTTACTCTACCTATTCAATACACAAGCTCATTCTTTTATGATTTAGGTAGACAATGTTGAGCCCCTTTAGCATGAACCACCTACCACTAAGGATGAGGATACCATCAGCCAGGGAAATGAAACCTTGCCAGGCCTCCTTGGTATCCCTCATGGTTAAGAGGATGCAAACGTAAATTAATATGTGATAAAAGTATTCATTGAACACCAAGCACAACAATGCACATACCTAATACAAAACAAAGAATAGTAAAACAACGGGCGACTTTATCGCATAGAGCGATTTCTTCCAGGCTACCTTTTTATAGGACTTCTTCTTTCCCCAGGCATGTGGTGGGCACTAGCCACTTGCCTGGCGCTGGCTCTGCCGGCCGCCGCCAAAGAGCTGGAGGCGAGAGATGTGCACGAGCTGCTGCAGGCGCAGGAACCTGATCTAGACAACTACGATGAATACTCTCCTTTTGGGGAGGATGATAATGGTAAGTTAAGGGATGCAGCGAGGGCAGAGTGTTAGTGAGGCTTTTTATTGGGATAAGTTTATAGTTAGGTACTTATACTTTGTTATTATGTTTGGTTTTTATGGCTTAAGTTGACGCAAATAAGTATACCCTGTTTATTTGATATTGATTTGTTCAAGACTTTCTCTGGGACCACATTGCACTATTTTTTAACTCCCAATTTTATATGTTTATTTGTTTGTGTGTTTGGTATAATTTATGTTGTAATACACTGGCACGGCCTGTGTGACGCGATTTACCGCGATTTACCTGCTGCCGCGTTTTGGCTATAACTTTACGCGCAGTCGTTAGATATTTATGCGGTAAGTAGGCTACAGGAGCCGCGTAGATAGGGCGCGCGACTGGCTAATAGGTACTCCAGCTAGACAGTAGACAGTTTTCTCTGAAGTAGTACTCTGTATTTACTTACAAAGAAAAGAGGACAATACTATTATAAATATCTGCAGCTATCTGGCTTAGTACCGGGGCTAGACAGCGCTGTGAGAAATGTCCACAAATATATTTATTTAATTTCCTTTTTGTGGGGATGAAAATGACCTCTCCTATCTTTGGACTTCTCACTTCTCTGCCACCACGGGGGTAGGCAGGTATGAGGGACACTTTCCTGAAGTAACGATCACTAATTTCTTATTTTACAGCTGTGATAGCCGAAAGAGACTACCGGGCCCAACAATCAACTGGTAAGTTAAATTTTATTTCAATACCAATACAAACAAGGCGTAACGTAACGTAGGTAATGAAAGTATTCTTACGTTTTGTGTAGATAAACCAAAACCTGTTAAAAGGCTATTTCTCATTGTAAACAAAAAAAATTATAATTCAGAAACAAGTAATATAAGCCTTACATAGGTACTTACTTACTTAATTATATTTCAAATCTGGTGAGTTGGACGACGCGGAATTAAACCCCGCTGGTTGCTAAAATTTGTATACTTACTAATACTTTACTAATACCTACCAACTTTTTTTTACTTATTTTAATTTTTTACTAATACTTTATAATATCTTTATATAGAGAATCAATCCATGATGGTAAATATTTTTTTTTTAGAATCTACAGTCTACCGTAGGCCGACTCTACCACCACCACAGCCTACGTCTAGAGGTAAGTTAAAACCTATAACTACCTAACTGCTTTTTACACGACTGCCAAGGAAGGGTTATGTTTTTCACGCGTATCTTGTATGTATGTATGTATGCATGTTTGTAAATTTATTTATTAAGTACCTCGTATTTTCCAAACGGCTGGATTGATTTCGACAGTAAAGGTATCGTTATATTCGTCTTAAAACCCCTAGTGACCTTAGAGAGAGAGGTATATGAAAAAAAAATAACGGATTTATGGCACGAAATAGAAATCAAATCCACTTGGACTGTCTATAGGTCATCGCGGCTTTTATACAGTCCATAAGTGTTCTTTGCAGTAGGTAGTGTAGCTAGTTTAGTTTAGTTTAGTTCTTAGTATTGTAGTAGCTAGCTTGAGTAATAAAGGCACATTGCCCGTTAAAAAAAACCATTATAATAAGTTACTACATATTAACTAGGATTGATAGTAAGGAATGGGTAGTTAGCGACCATTTTAATTGAATAAAAGTTCTCTACTAGAACATCATGAATTCGTGGTGATGACTTCATGCCAAGCGCTTAGGTGGCTTATAATGTGTTTATGGCTCATGAATTTTAAGATCATTGCTGCACGCACTTGGTCTTCATTTCAGCCAGTTGGGAGGTTTGATTTACTAGCTTACGCATCAAGATCTCTAGATAGGCACAACTGGCACGAATGCGCGAGGTCTAGGTTTTGTAAGAATTTAAATACGATCTTTTAAAGTAACATATAGGTACACAACATGTTGTATCTAATAAAGTGCCTTCTCTTGCGCTGTGCAATCCGGTTTTTTGGTCTTCTTCTGTCAAGGTTTAACCATGAAATATCACACCCATACTACCCCATACTACCCCATTTTTCCTGTGGGTGCCGTAAGAGCCGGGTAACTTAGCCCGCACCAGCGGGAATTGTCCTTGGCCGGACTAAGGGACTTTCCAGGGAATGGGCAGCAGCATTCCCGTCTCTGTATTATAATCGAATGCAGTCACTAATAAGACGCCTGCCAAGCGTTTTTGCGCGTTTTGCTTATGGCAAACCCCACCTATGATAAGCGTCCATATGGGCGAGCCCTATTCAAACCGGAGCGTTTATTCGTACCGCTGTGGGTAGCGGTAAATACCGCGCGGCATCCCTATTCAAACCGGCGCGGTATGAATGCCGCGCCAGTTTGAATAGGGTTTTATGCGCCTGTTAACAAATTCAGCAGTGGACGTCTTCCGGCTGTTGATATGACACACGCAAGGTCTACTTATACAATACTCGTATAAGGTTGTCATCAACACTAATACAGTATCTACCTATATACATTGCTTTCAGCTCCAGTCTCACGCTGCGTTGACATCGGCCGCACGTGGGGCGATGGAGAGTCGTGGAAGCGGGACACCTGCACCATCTGTCAGTGCTTCGCGGGGCGCGTCAACTGCTCTAAACTGGCCAATTGTATCAACGGTACGTGGAAATATAGGTGAAAGGGAATGTTTGCGAGAACTGCTACTTATTGCTCATGCCTTCGCAAGCTCATAGAGTTGTCTAGTCCTAGATCAGCATGAGTTAAAAATAAAAATAAAATAAATAAATCTTTTTTATTTTATTTTTATTTTCCTTTTGTTGCGTTTTCATTGGTCAAACGCTTTCTCAAGAGAAGAGATAGGTATGCTCATGCCGATTTTTACAGCTCATGCTAGCGCCCTGCTGGTTACGTTTTATGTTCAGGTTTACAATTTCTCCCAATTATAAAATAAATTACTTTATTGCCTTGTATCACTACTACAATATTACTCAATATTACGAAGATCATATTTTGGAAGCAAAAGGGGTGACTTCAGCGTAAGACAAGCCAACCACGTAGGTAGCTATCTTGAAATACCTGAGTATGTGCACGGGACTCAGCATCATACTAAATGTGTGGAGGAATGTCCCTTTGAGGAGTGGAGGAGAATATTGAGGAGGAACTTTGAGAGAATTGAAACATTTAAATTTAAAATGAAAAGACCATATTGTTTTCAGAAACAGTAACTCATCGTCCTGTATACAACGCTGGCGCTCAGCCGACTGCCCCTGTCCGTGGCGAGATGGGTCCCCCAGGGGACAATGGTGCTTCGGGTCCTCCCGGAGTCCCCGGGGTTAATGGAGTGCCGGGTGCCCCTGGTATCCCTGGGCCTATTGGTCCTTTGCCTGATGTAAGTCCTATTAAATACATTAAATAGGTATTTAAAATATTTCTGTGTTTCGATATTAATTGGAGCTGAGTTGCTCTGATAGATTAAATGAGTGCCTAACTATCAAATTGTTTTGAGTTTTATCTAAGTATGTCTCTCTAAATACTTTTTCACCAATGAGAGAACCTATCAAAGTGGTTTTTCGTTACAGGTGAACGCTTACTTGGCTCACCTAGCTGCAACGTCAGGCGGAGACAAAGGGCCAGCCTTTGACCCGTACCAGTACATGCAGGCTTCTGTCGGTGCTCCTGGAATTAGAGGAATACAAGGTAAGCGAACAAGAATTGAAAATAACCTTGAGTTAAAAATCAGTAATGATGCTGATATCGTTGGCAGTTATGCCAATAAGCACTTCAGACATGAGTGATATTTAAGTACAGACTCAGTATGACATTCTTTTTAAATTTTAGGACCACAAGGACCACCTGGGCCCCAAGGGTTCCAAGGCCCCAGAGGAGAACCAGGGGAACCAGGTTTGCCGGGAATACAGGGAACTCCCGGTGAAAGAGGACCGCAGGGGCTTCCTGGGAAAGATGTGAGTACTTGTACAATTTTAAAAGATTACTAATGTCTATCACTGAATGTATTTTGTAGTCTCTCTTATTTTGAGCGAGTAAATAGGTACTGTTTTAGTCGCTTTAATTTGTTTTAACATGCAGCGTTTAGCTGACTGAGAAGAAGGGTAGGAAACTTGTTTCCAAATTTTTCATTTAGAGAGCGTATTATAGGCAAAATACGTTTTGTTTCACAAAAATATAAATTTTAGTAACAGCAGACATTCATAGGCTTACTCACAAACCTTCATAAGCGCCCATGTGGGGCTCACGTGATTATTAGGACTATTCAAGGTTGAGACTTGAGTTTACATTTGAACTAACATACAGAATCTTCCCACTCTAGGGTTCTCCAGGTGAAGATGGCGAGCCTGGTCCACCCGGTGCAGCAGGACAGGGTGGAGCACGTGGTAGCCCTGGCATTCCCGGCATTCAAGGCCTCAAGGGGCATCGCGGGTTCGACGGCAAGGATGGCAGCAAGGGCGAGCAGGGATTGCCCGGCGAAAAGGGGCCCACTGGTTTACCTGGGCAGATGGGTCCCACTGGACCTGTGGTGAGTCCTCTACTATATATACCTTCAAGTAAAAATGCTGGTATGCCCGATGTTTAGGGCAGATGAGACTGACCGGGCATGTAATTAACCATAGTGCTTGTGCAATTATGCAAACAACTTCTGTAATCAAATCAACCTATTTATATAATGTTTCTTTGTTTTACCAGGGTCCAGTAGGCCCACGAGGTGAAAGAGGTCGTGAGGGTCCACTTGGACCACCTGGTATCCGAGGAGCTGATGGTGCGCAAGGTGCCCCTGGATTAATGGTAAGTCATTTACCGCTTTGGAATTCACATTTATTTTTTATAAGTAACTTGTTATTTTAATTTAATTTAAACGCAGGGTAACGTTGGCAAACCAGGTAGTCCCGGTTTTCCCGGAAGTCCAGGGATTAAAGGTGAATCAGGATCTCCAGGTCCCAAAGGAAGTCAAGGTCAACAAGGACCCCGTGGTGAAGGTGGTCGTCCTGGGACTCCCGGTGATGTTGGAGCCTCAGGATTGGCTGGAAGAGATGGTACCCCAGGCGAGAAAGGAGTGCAAGGTTCTTCAGGTCCATCTGGACCTCAAGGGTTCCCGGGTCCTCGAGGAACACCTGGTGCTGCTGGTGATTCGGGTTTACCTGGTTCGAAAGGCATGCCTGTAAGTAAACCAACGCAATTTTATAGATTGAATGCGATTTTACTACATATTTTAGTATTCATTTTTATATATTTTTCTAGGGTACACCGGGTGAAAGAGGTAACAAAGGGGATTCGGGTATAAGAGGAGAATCTGGTGCTCCAGGACCTCGAGGTCTCCCCGGCAGCGTTGGGCCTGAAGGCAAGCGAGGGAAGAGAGGTCTCAGAGGACCTGCCGGAAACATTGGCCCACAAGGCGAAAGAGGATTGCAAGGCATGAGAGGTTTACCTGGTGCTGATGGCCCGACGGGAGCTAAAGGGCAACTTGGTGAAAGAGGAGGCGTTGGTCTTCCTGGATCTAAAGGTAGTTCTGGAGACCCTGGCAGGCCTGGACCGCAAGGTTTGCAGGGTAGCAGAGGACCTGTTGGCAGGGTGGGAATGCCTGGGAAGACTGGCCCGCAAGGAGAGAGGGGTATACCTGGTGCTGATGGTAGACCTGGTGAACAGGGATCTCAGGGATTGCAAGGACCACCTGGGTTGATGGGCAGCCCTGGTGAAAGAGGGTTACAAGTAAGTTTTAAGCCTAACCTTACTCAAACTTGGAGAATGATATTAATGTTGAAAATATTAGATAAAAAAATATTTTTAATTTTGTAATGTACATAAGTACAGGACTACTGTACATTGAGATGTCTTGCAAACTTTGGTTATAGGGTGAGCCTGGTAAGGATGGCGAGCCAGGTCAAGTTGGACCTCATGGACCCAAAGGTGACGCTGGGCGTGATGGCAACCCTGGAGTTCAAGGATCACAAGGACTTCCTGGATCATCAGGCGAGCGAGGACCAGCAGGACCTGCTGGACCAACTGGTTTCCCTGTACGTAGACGTAACTGAGTAAATAGTGTTTCTTTCAATATTGCAGACAGATAATTTACAATTAATATTATTCCAATTAGTTAAATTACCTACCTACTTAATAACTGTGAAATGAATTATTCTAGCTTTCATCTGTTGCCAAGCAAGACTCCTTTTATTTATCCGATTAAAACACACACCCCCACACACATACACACATCATCAGCCGGAAGACGTCCGCTGTCGAACATAGGCTTTCCTATAAAACGCCACTTTGGACGCTTACATAGGGGGGGGGGGGGGGGGGGGATTTGCCATAATCACCACGCTTAGCAGGCAGCTTGGTATCTGATTACATTTTACACTCAATTAAAAAAACTTTAAAATCATATTCTGTATCAGGGGATGCCTGGAGCAGCTGGTGTACCTGGATCTCCAGGTAAAGAAGGAGAACCGGGCATGGCAGGTCCCGCTGGTCCACCAGGACCTTCAGGACCCCGCGGCGAAAGAGGTTTCGTAGGCGAGCGTGGAGTACCTGGAATTGCTGGAACCCCGGGAGAAAAGGGTGAAACTGGATCTCAAGGGCCGGATGGACCTCCGGTAAGTAAAATTTCGCCAAATGTTTAGGCTTTCTTAAATTCAATTTGCAAAATGATATTTAAAGTTAAAACATATTTACACTAAATTGAATCAAACTAATACATTTTTATTTTTGGTAATATTCTGCAACAGTTAAATTAAAATCGACACAAAAACTGTATTATAAACCTTCTGCATCTGACTTATAATTTTTTTCCTATTCCATGAATACTTTATTAACCCTACTAGCAGCGCCCCGCGGTTCCACCCGCGTTCCTACAGGAACCGTTCTCGTTATTGGGATAAAATGTAGCCTATGTTTTTATCCAGGGTATAAGCTACCTCCATACCAAATTTCATCTAAATCTGTCCAGCTGTTAGAGCGTGAAAGAGTAACAAACATACACACATACACACAAACTTTCGCCTTTATAATATTAGTATGAAGTGTGATTTATCCCTATATTTCATCGCAGTTATTTATATTACAATCTTCCCATCTATTTGGTTACTGAGAACTTTTAATTTATAACTTTCTCTTCAAATCTAGTAATATGGCTAATAACTTAGTATTATTTCTCATGTCTCTATTAAGGTCAAGAATTTGTTCCTCTGTTCTTTTTAGCATTATAGTAATACAAAAAAACCTTTAAAATTTAACCAGGGTCCAGAAGGACAACGAGGTAGCAAAGGTCATCCAGGACCTATGGGAGCGATGGGTATGCCAGGTCCACGAGGTCTGACTGGTACTGCAGGAGATAAAGGTGAAAGAGGCGCAGCTGGTCCAACAGGCAACGACGGACCCCCAGGTAATTTACAACCCCGATAAGCCCGATCCCACTTGGCAGAATTTACACCTTAATTTCGGGTGGATTCCATTTAGACGAATGCTTATTATGAATGAAAAATAGAAGAAATAAAAAAATGTTTATCTTTACTTATTAGTTTTGAGGAAAATAGAAATACATACATACATAAAGTGTACAATTTTTTAATTAAAAAAAACAATCATGCAGCTCTACTCTCCTCGTTCCTCTAGGTTCGAGATAAACATACTTTTTATGGCTTAATTCATTCTCTTTTTTCACTAGGTCGTCAAGGTGATCAAGGACCTCAGGGTCCAGTTGGACCCGCTGGTCCTCCCGGTGAACCGGCTGAACGAGGCGAGCCTGGTACTCCTGGCGTTCCCGGAGAACCCGGGGCTACTGGTGCATCTGGCGAACGTGGTCAACCGGGCATGCAGGGAGCTCCAGGTCTTTCTGGACCCCCTGGGTTGACTGGCATGCCAGGGTTGAAAGGAGACAAAGGTTACTCTGGTGCTAAGGGACAACAAGGATCACCTGGAAGTCAAGGTAGAGTATTTTTACGAGTGAATTTTATAATTGTTATGTAAACCAACATCTATTATGTATTTAATCGTTTGCTGACTTAGGTTCCTCTGGCACCTTAAAATTGGTATTTTGTAGATGGCTTATCTTATAAACTAAACTAAAAGTCTACAGATATTCATGACGGTCGTAAACCGTTGTATTTCTTGATGCTGTCAGATATTTGCCGGTCAGGATCTATGAATGTGATGGCATTACCTAACTAAAATATTGATATTCAGGTGTGCCCGGTGAGATGGGTCTACGAGGTCTGACTGGCCAGGCGGGAGCAAAAGGAGCTCGTGGCGAACAAGGCCATAAGGGTGAAGCGGGTCATGCTGGCCTTCCTGGCAGACCGGGTGAATTGGGTCCCCCGGTAATTACTTTATTTATCACCTAGAATCTTGAGCTGTTCTATAATTTTTGGAACAAGTAGGTACTTGTATCAACAACATATTTTTTTTTCCTGGTACAATATAATTGAAAGACTAATAGAAAACTGTAACTATTACTTATGGGCCTATGTTTCTAACAGGGTCCGCAAGGTAGTACAGGCCCTGCAGGCGCTGCTGGCATTCCCGGAGCTAAAGGAGCAGTTGGTGACTCTGGAAGACCTGGACCTCCTGGACCTATGGGTCTCACTGGGACACAAGGACCCGAAGGTTCTAAGGGAGAAAGAGGAAGTGAAGGTGAGACCGGACCGCAGGGGCTGCAGGGTCCCCCTGGACCAGGAGGAGAGAGGGGACCCAGTGGACTGCCTGGCATGGTTGGGCCATCTGGTCCACAAGGACTACGTGGTGCACAGGTGAATATTTTACTCCATTACAATTACTATATAACGTCACAAATATGTAAATCTCAGTAAGTCTTGGATTTTGACGTTTTAGTGTCTGTTATTTTGATAAACATTTACCTAGATTGTTAATCTATTGAGTGGCAAGTTAGCCACTCACGTGCCACGCGCCAGTAAACTGGCGGATCCTGCAAAACCTTATGTGCCACGGACCATAAAACTGGTCGGTCGGTCGGGCCTACCTAAAAACCGTAAAATATAACGGATTTGGCTCTATGGTATGAAAATATTGACCTTGACAGCTAGGTCTTGAAATTTGCTACAGTATAAACGCCTGGTACCAGCTTTTCTTGGTACTTTGTGAATAATCTATCGAAGTTTGCAAGATCTGTGCTCAAAGAGAATAAAATTGTTGTTCCGTGATTGTGTCAACGTAGTGCGTGCAGCAGAAATATTAACTGTGAGTAGATTTGGTCCATATTTTCTAATGTAATTATACATCATTTTGTTCGTAATTTAATGTTCTTTCGAATGGTATAATTTTTTGATGAGTAAGTATATAATAAGTTGGATGTATCAAGTAAAAAGACTTGTAGGAAAAAAATTCAATGCGGCTCTAGTTGTCTTCATTTAAATACTACTTCATAAATTATTAGTTTAAAGAATTTATGATTAGATATCTATCTAGAGTGTTTATTTACGAACAAATTGATACCAAAAACATGTATCCTATGGTGTAAGATCACGGAAAGGGGTTTATTTGAACATTACTTGGTGACGGCAGTACGACTGAACTTGCGTGGAACGGGTCTTTTTACGAAATAGGCTCGCAACAGACGCCAAAAATGATGTTAATAATGAATGTGCATATTAGTCTTGTTTTTGCTTTTCTCCAAGAAATTATAATTTGTAAAACTTTAAGTTTCTATAATATATTTTTTTGTGCTCACAAAAAAAAACTTAAACATTTTTCAGTTTTTGTATGGATATAATTTATATAGGTAGGCTTTGCTTTAGTGGTGCTAAGTGAGTGTTATATAAAGTTTAGGGGGGGGGGGATGGGAGAGGGGAGTGGAACCTTCCTTTACAAAAAGGGGGGAGGGGGTGGCGGTTACGTGATTTTCGCAAAAAATTAAGTATTAGGTTAATAATTTGAATAAATAAGTATTTAACTTTTTTCATTTTTTTTGTGTGTTCGGGTTAGGTGAGCAATTAAATAAAGCATGCGCTTTCTACTAACTTTATAAAATGGTTTTAGCAAATATGGAAGAGCGTGGTGCCGGACATGGTGCACGGCGAAGCCAAGCCCGTGGTAGATGACGTGGCTGAGGACAAGGGCAGTCCCTGTCTACGCAGTCCGAGGAGTAGGCGTTTTGCTTTTTTAAAGGTTTATTTTAGCTGGTGTAGGTACATGTATCATCAAAATTAATTATTTTGTGTATATTTTTTAGTTCTATACACAGCAGATACAGCCAGTGGCCTTGAGAGAGCCAGTGCTTTCAACAAGTGACGGCACTTGAGGGATTTTGTATGTATAATAATGTATGTATTAAATAATGGTTACGTTACATTGGTACTTTTTCATTTTGTTAACTATGTAACTATGTATGAAATTACTTTTGTAGACAATCAATAAAGCTGCACAAACTAAATAAAAACATAACAAAGGCAGTAAATGAACAGTTATAATTTCATCATAATTGGCTCAGTAATTTAGATTTTCAAAAAAAAAAAACACTAGAAAAAAAATTGTCATCTAAGTTTTTCTCAGTATGTAATTTAGCGGATTAAAGTCAGTTTTTAAAAGGATATTATTATTTTTGAATTCGGTCAGTTAAAATATTATTTCATCTAGCACTTAATTAATTCATCAATAATTAAGTAAAGTCATTGTTTAATTATTGATAAATTTAACTATGGTAAATATTTACTAATTTTATTATAATAATGGTGTAACTGTACTGGTAGTAGTGGTGGTAGTGGTGGTAGTACTGGTTTTATTATAACTATTAATTATCTGTGATTAGTGTAGCATAATGTCGACTATTAATATAAAAGTATTAAAATTATAATTTCTGAAATTTGTGTTCGTTTTTTTAATACCTCTCTCGTCTAATTTGCATAATCGGAATCGAATTCGGAACTGGAATTTAACGGAATAAAATTAACGTTTGTAAACGGCCTAAAATGCTCGATGAATTCCCGCCAACTGAGTGTGTTCGAACATGCGTCCGGCACAATATAGTTACGATTGCCGTTAAATTTTTTTCTAGGACATGATTAAATATTTTGGTGTCATTTTAAAGCTATTGAATTAATCTTTATTTCGAATATGAAAAAAAGTAGTGTTGTCACTTTAGATTTCAAAATAAAACCTATTTAACTTTTTAACTATTTATTGAAAAATAATGACATCACCTAGAATAATCAACTTAATTACAATTTAAAGCCTGGTTTGCACACTTGAGACAGCAGTCATTCAATAGGTAAATAGTTATTAGGTGTCTTAGTTAGAACCGATTAGTTTACCACTTGACGCCCTGCCGCGCATTACTAAATCTCAGGTGGCACACAAGGGTTAGCGGCGCGCGGAGCGTGGCACGTGAGTGGTTAGTAGACACAATATAATTTAATTGCATAATGGCCAATATAGACCCTGCGGCACTCAAAAGTGGTAATTTACTGTGTTATAGACCGAGTGGTGCCTTTTAGAATAATGAATTTTAATGCTAGATTTTCTAATACTAATCAAGAATGTATGTTATCTGCACAGGTCAAAATCAGTTAATAGATATCCATTCAATTATTTTACTATTCTTTACCTACAGTTTATCTATGTTTTTGATTGTTTATGGATTTGTTTAGGCATTCCTAGTCTGCATGCACTGTTTAGACTTTTTATATTAAAATTGCCTATAACCATTAGGTACCTATTTATATTGTAAAACTCAATGAAATTAATCTTATGTTATCTTACGGTATTGTACTCACTCGCATGAAAAATTCTTTCTAATAGAAAGTTCGCAACATGTCTTCGTCTGTAATTATATCGACACTTAGCTATATTATTATAAATTTAATTGTTTACTCAAGCTTGAATTGGTGTTTGTTACGTTGGTGTTCAAATAAATAAATTATTTACACCAAACTTGGTCTCATTTAGGGTGAAAGTGGAACACCAGGTAAGCCAGGGGCAGATGGCGCCCCTGGACCAATCGGTACTCCTGGTCTACAAGGACCTCCTGGGCAGATGGGTGAGCCAGGGCCAGAAGGAAGGCCGGGTAAACAGGGCCCACCTGGCATCTCTGGACGACCTGGAGACAAGGGACCTACAGGACAACCTGGCGCGTCTGGACCTGCAGGACCACCTGGAATGCAGGTAAGCCTACATACATGTCATCAAAGCTTACAACAACCTTTTTGTATCGTGTATAAATAGTTTGATTGATTGAGTCACTATCGCCTAATATTTGTAATCTTTCAAGTTATCAAAGATTACAGCACAAATATTAGTCATCTAAAACTTTTGTAGTAAAAAGTTTTTAGTAAATATGCCTGTCATAAGTTGGGTCATGCATAGTCCCAAACTTATATCAAGTTCGTGTTTTCTTTACCGTCTAGCGTTACCGTGATGATACTTACCTATTAGTCAAAACTTAAAGATTCCAGACCCCAGACTACTACACTACAGAATACAATTAAAGCTAGTTTTGATAATTCTCAGGGTCCCTCTGGCTCCACTGGCCCATCAGGACCGGCAGGCGAGCGCGGGCCCCGAGGCGAGACTGGCCCAACTGGCGTTGATGGACCTCAGGGACCTTCGGGCAAACAAGGACCCCCTGGTCTTGACGGAATAAAAGGGGAGAGAGGAGAGACGGGCATGGATGGCTCCAAAGGTCACGCTGGTTTACCAGGTCTGCCAGGCATGGTAGGGGCGCCGGGTAGGCAGGGAGACAGGGGTCTCCCTGGACCCAATGGACCGCCTGGAAAGGATGGGGAACCTGGGTCGAGAGGTAAATACGCTATATTATTGGGTTATTTGTTTTTTAAGGTATAGTTCTATCATTAACAGCCTGAAGATATCCACTGCTGAACATATGCTTCTGCCATAGCTCGTCATTTTGTGTGGCTGCTTGCCTCTTGTATCCATCGGCTCCCCATGGTTTTGACCATATCATCGGTTCACCGTGTGGGGCCTACGCTGCGTCTTCAGGTTTGTGGTCGCCACTTAAGAACCTTTCTTCCCCATCGGTTGTCGGTTCTACCAGCGGTGTGGCCTGCCCATTGCCATTTCAACTTGCTAATTCTAAGAGCTATATCGGTCACCTTAGTTGTCCTTATTTCGGTTCACGTTCATTGATAGTTCTATATTCAACTTTATTTCTAATTTTAAAAGGCACACCTGGACGCGACGGCAGCCCAGGTCCAATGGGACCGGCGGGTCCCCCCGGGGGCCGTGGCCCCTCAGGTGAACCTGGCCGGCACGGACCGGTGGGTCCATCCGGACCTGCTGGACCTCCTGGACCACCTGGGGAGGGGTTAGCTTATGATGCTGCCGCTATCGCTGCTATGTTACAACAAGGTTTGTAACTTTGTATGAATTAACTTATTTAGCTAGTGACAAAAAAAATAACTTTTCATTACTCTAACTTCCTCCGTATTTCTTGTATCCTAGTACTTCATTCTTTAGAAAACCATTTTGTCGATGATGGTACTATCAGTAAAGACGTGGTATCCGATGGGACTCTGATTAATTGACATTTGGGATTGGAAGGCAATTTTTGAACTATGGGATCTATTTTGTCGTATGCGTTGGGAACTACCCATACTTATCAGCACCATACTATGCCTGGGGCGTAAGATTCATGAGCATGAAGCAAACCAAAAATTATTTTTTAGGTACTTATAGCTCTTTTGATGATAGCCATAGTGATGCATTTTAAGTTGTTTATCTAGTGGTGTCAAAGTGGCATCTGAGCGCAAAAAAGAATAAAAAATGAATGAAAGGAAAGGAGCTTGTTCACTATTCTTTCGTATTTCTGGTATTGTATTCCCCTTGATAAATAGGAAGTCGTATTATTAAATCGTTAGAGTCTTTTCTATAGGCAGAGTGCCTATCTGTTCTATTCAATTGACCAAGCCAAGAAAGCCATACAAGAATGGAAACAATACGTTACAGGTTCAATGAAAGGCCCGGACCCGCTCGGCGACGATCCCAACTCGTTCCCGCCACGTTTCTTCAAGGACGACATGACTCCAGCTGAACGCAAGTCCATCGTGATGAAGGCATACGACCGACTGAAGGTCTCATTGGACAAGTTCCTCAAACCCGACGGATCTAAGGACGCACCAGCCAAGACTTGCGGGGATATTAGACATCATTATCCGGACTTTGCGAGTGGTGAGTTTTGTCGTGGTTTTGGTGGACCCTTTTTTACCCGACTATGGTGAAGCAAAAAGGAGGGTTATAATTTTGACCGGTATATACTTATGTATGTATTTAATGATTACCGTATTTTACAGTGTATCCAATATATCTGTGGGCGATAATAAATGTAAAGTCTAAATATTTAAACTTGCGTGATGTAAGCTTTACATGTTTTATAAATGTGTCTTCATTTGAGGCGACTTTTGTTTTTAAAATTGCCTACTTTTGTTACTGTGTAAAACTAACCGACGCATAAAATGGTATATAACTATTTCAAAATTGTGACACTCAGGATTTAATATAAAGACTCTTCTTGACAGCTTATTCAGTAAAAAAATTACAGTTGCATAGGGACCTACCAATAAGGTAGGTATAGGTTTTATACCTACCAACAATGCCCAATAATTTTCATTTTGCTCATAGGTCAATACTGGATCGACCCCAACGGCGGTGACATGAACGACGCCATCATGGTCCACTGTGACATGGCAACTGGTGGCAGCTGCATCTACCCCAAGCCCATGGAGTCTCAGGACATTACATACAACGGAAAGGACCACGAAATCTGGCTTAGTGAGATCGAAGACGGATTCACAGTAAGAATAATGCTTAATTTTATTATAACTCGCATCAATAAAGACACGACGTAAAAATGACGTCACTATTTGTTTTCACTTTCGCGTATAGATTTTTCTGACGTGACGGTGAGAGTATAGGAAAATTAAAGTCAACGAGTGTATTTATATATTTTTGTATAAATAGCTGTAGTATTACGAGAGTAACTACTACATAAACCGAGATGGCGTTCTAATATCATAAGACGCCGCCGATACGATACGAGTTCGAATCCCATCTTATTAGAATGATTTTAAGGCTGCTGTATACGCAGATCTACTATCTCGCTCGCGAATTGCGACATTTTTGAAGATATTAATTAACTGAATTTACTTACGCAATTCGCTAAACAAATGTTCAACAAAAATATCATATTAATCCAAACAAGTTTTCATGCATAAAAACGGTTACAAATGAAAAAAAAAATTGATACCGTTGTATTTATGAAATCTCATGTTAAATCTGCAATTGGATTAAACGTGGTATGACGAACTCCTATTAGCAATCGATTTTACAGTGACTGAACTAAGTAAATCACTTTAAAATGTGCCTACTAGATCCATTCATATGAACAAGTGTGAGCATTTTGAGTTCAGCTGCACGGGTAGCTTGAGCTATAGAAATCGTCATACCTCTTCTCTTGAGAGAGCGTTTGACCAATCAAAACGCAAGAAAAGGTTTATGACGTGATCTGCGTGATCGTTCATTGGTCAATCAAACTCTCTCTCGAGAGAAAGGATGTGTCGATACTACAGCTCATGTTAACGGTGCTTATCATAATTCCAGATCAACTATAAAGCCGACCACACTCAGCTAACCTACCTCCAACTGATGTCAACTCGCGCGGTCCAGAACGTGACCTTCCACTGCCGCAACACTGTGGGCTACTTTGACCCTCGCTCCAACAACTACAGACATGGCATCAAGTTGCTGGCTTACAATGACGCTGAGATTCTGCCTAAGGCTAACAACCGGTTGAGATATAAGGCTCTGTTGGATGAATGCCAGGTAATTTTTATTTGAGACAAACAACACATTTCACTATGTGATTTCACGTGACCATAATACCTATGACTGCGATCATGCAACGCTACATTTGGATTAGGAAATTGTTTTCAAATGAGGTTACTAGAACACATTGTGCTTGAGGAAAGATTCTTAGCTTTACTAAAGGGTGGTACAATCAGCCAGGTGAGTAATAAATAATGTTTTGGACTCCTATTTCATATTGTGTTGAAATAGCCAGCATTAACGTCAGGACAGATTTTTAGTCAATTTAATTTACGACAGCACCCATTGCACTTGAGACAGATTTTAAAGCAAAATTATTTTTATTTTGAACATTTGTAGAAATGGTTCTAAAATATCTTAAACTTCTAGTATTTGAGTAGATCTATAGACAATGATTGGAGGATTTAGAAAATAACAGTAAATGTTTAATACAGTAATTTTCTAAATTTCTTTTTTTTTTTCACCCAAAGCACAAGAGTCCCAACTGGGCCCGCACCATCGTAGAGTACGAGACAGACAAAGCAGGGAGACTGCCGCTATTAGACGTAGCCGTCAGAGATGTCGGCCGTGCTGACCAGACCTTCCGGATTGAATTGGGACTCGCTTGCTTCAGTTAACTTTACTATAGGTAACATAATGAACGACGAAAGTTCTGTGTAGACTTGAAACACACAAACACACAACAACAACTACAACAACACAACGTCTTACGGCTTTAAACAATTGAAATTGAAATTGAAACTTGCTTCAGTTAAATTTACAGGTGATAAAATGAGCTCTGTTTTGAAATTGAACTTGCTATCTACTTATAACCTTCTAAAAATACGGTGATTGAACAAAAGTTCATGGTGGTCACTTATTGTCGAAATGCAACTCATCGAAAGAGATTTTTAATATAACTTAACGTCCGTATTTAAAAATCTCGCTCGCGTATTTAATGTTGTTAATAATACAAATATCTCTACATACCTTCTAATATTTTAAAATTTATTTATTAATATCATGAATAATGTTCCTAATATTATTAATTAAGATTTTGGTAATGGTGTCAATTACAATCGTTTCAAATAGTTTGAAACGTCAATGTGACGAGATGACCTAATAATAAACCTTGCGAGCTGCCTCTTAGATTTTCTAAGGATCGAACCCTAGTTATGTATAGTCATTATAAACTAACGTATTTTAATCGAAGTATAAATACAGTCAGTTACAAAATATTGTATTGATCCTTATTCGATGGAGATAAAAATGGCAAGCAGACATCTTATCGCATCAAAAGGAGAGAAATAAAGAAATTTCTCTATTCGTCTCTGACTGTATAAGTACTACAACATTCAAATAAAGTTATATA
This sequence comes from Ennomos quercinarius, assembly GCA_910589525.2. Classification (NCBI taxonomy): domain Eukaryota; kingdom Metazoa; phylum Arthropoda; class Insecta; order Lepidoptera; family Geometridae; genus Ennomos; species Ennomos quercinarius. The sequence continues at coordinate 3,680,168 of OU342496.1, forward strand.
CCTACTTAGCTAAGATTATAAATTAAAAATAATAATACCATATTATAAATAATGAGAATGAAAAAACTGCCAAAGTAATGCATTTATTTTTAATCATAATAATATGATAAATAATAATTTAAGTGTAAATTAAAGTATTTTTCCTAAGTCGTCACAACGTAGTTTTACTTAGAAATAATTACAAAGGTCCTCTTAAGGCTGTGTCCTATAATGTACATAATGTAAATATCCTTAATTATGATAAATACTTATAAATACAAGTAAGTATAACTTAAAAAAACATGTGATTTTTCCTATAGTACGTAAGTGAAATGTAAACCAAAGATTGCCTTCTGTATAATTACTCAATTTATTTTTAAGTGAATATCCATGTTTGTACTAGTACTTTTTAAGTGTTCAAATACGTAATGCAACGATTACTTAAATGAGTGTATAATACTTGTAATAACATGAAATACAATTAACTATTTGGAATTAATTGCTAGTTAGTTTTCTTTTGACTGGAACTCTACCACATCATAGTATTAGCCTATACAAAATGATTTTCGTTTCTCTGTATTGAAAGACCATCTGATTCAACTGGAAGTACTAATATTTCCCCAAAAATCAAAGCTCAAACACATCTTTCCTATTTTCTTTAATTTTTTTGAAATGATACTTGCATATAAAATAATTTGGTGAGTACTACTAAATAGGAAAAGGCAAAGAGAATGATGATAATGATGACAAAATTAATTATGAATAGGCAATGAATCACAACGACCTGTACTTATATATATACTATACCTACTCACAAATTATTCGTAACACTCTGTTACTACAAGGAAATGCGTGTTACGAATTTGACTGTATAAAACGGAACTGTATAGGAAGAACTTATTCGTGAGAACGGATAAAGTGATTCATTATTTATTGTAATTTTCGTATTAACATCTATGTAAGTACGGTTCAAACTCCAGAACTGATAACCCGCAATAGTAAAGACACAAATTACCTACCTGTATTATGTTTTTTTCACTCTTTCTTAAATCTATGGACGGTAATGAAACTTAGGAACGACGTTATTAAGTTGTGTCTTTACTGGCACGGGCTGTAGTAAGAATGCCATTGCCTCCATGGAGCCTCCTGGTGAGGAGTAGAGTAGGTAACGAATAAAGAGAGAGGCAAAACAACAACAAGAGATAACAACAATTACAGACAACGACGTATAGATCCCACCCACCACCCACCCCTTTAGGAACTTGTGCTGCCCCTTATCAAAGCGTTGCCCTTATTCCTGCCAGTAGAGCGAGAAAGAGGTGTCGCCAGTGTAAGGCCAGTCCAGTATGCTCTATCTATGCTCTATCTAGACCTACAGCATTAACATTAATCTATGAATCTCGGTCGTCTTTGCTCCAAAACGATGGTCGAGAAGGGGCCCAAGGCCAAGCTAAATTCGTTTTTACGCGCAATCATTTGCATTAGTCCTACAAGTCACGAAGGGTGGCACTTCGCAGGAGCACTTGGTGCATTGTTCCTCCACCGACACCTCGTCTCCGACCGTCAGGGTTTCGTTCCCGAAGACACACTGCGCGTCAATGTTGCGCAGATTTAGACCGCGGACCACTTCCGTTCTTGATGATGCTAGAATAGAAAATATCAAGGTTTACTTTCATAATCATCATCATTACCGGCCTGGAGACGTGCACTGCTGCACATAGACCACCCACCTAGATAGAGTGCCACTGTAAGCGGCTTTTTTAACTTTTGTGTGATTTATAATGATTTTACAGTATGACCTTGGGGATAATTGTATATCCTCAAGGTCATACTAGTATGACGAGGAAACGGTGGGTTTACTTTATTTCGCTGAAGTCTGAATTACGAAAACTTTGTAATTAGGTAGGAAGTTTCATTGTACGGGCAGATTTTTCAAAAGTGAACTCACCTGGCACCTAAATATAAGACATGTTAAATTAATATCTACAATATGCCCGATGTTTCGGAATCAGATGGCAAAAATCACGCCCTGATGCTGAATTTGCTTTTTCCATTTACTTATAATATGTGACATTGGAATAAGGTTCACAAAGATTTAGTCGGGCCGATGTTATCTTGCAATGAACTCATTATCTCAGTAGGATGAATGTTGGCACAAGGAAAGTTCGTCGTGCACTTTCACCGCACTTTCTACTCGACATGTGCATGTGACGCATGCTGTGGACGCATGCATAATAAGGAAAGGAATCGAAAAATTAATAATTTGTATTTGGAATCTTGCCAAAAGTTTGCCAGGAAGCGAAAGAGCATTGATTATATGTTTTTTTTTGGGCCTGGTATTATTTTCGGATCGTTACTCGTGCACCCATTGACTCAGTTACCAGTAGGATGAGGGGGAATTCCTTGAGGAACTTAGTTCTTTTGCATGAACTTTTATCATTTGGTGTGTAGGTACTAGGTACAAAATATACAAAATATGGTATGGTATGGTATGGTGGTGGTGGTATGGTTTGTATTGACAAAGAGTACAAAGAGTATCTATCTAGACAAGATCTAGATATACCCTTCTTTGTGCGGATATGGTAGGTATGCAATAATCGTCAAACTTTTTAGTTAAATATTGAAATATTTAAACTACTTACGACATTGGAATCCAATAGGGCATCTGACATCGTTTCCATAGAACATAGGCGCGCAGTTGTCCATCAACATGCTCTGGTAGTGCAGTTCCAGGCCACAGTTAATATCTTTACAGTAAGACGTGTTGTCTACTCGACCATCCCAATCAGCGGTGCAGAGGCAGATCTTTTGAGTATTCTTTGGCTCAAATGTTTGCCCCTCGTAATACGTTTTCCCTTCATAATCGCACGTTTTCAACTCGGCTATAGCATCTTTTCCTGGAAAGAAGTAAAGAAGAGAAAATTTAAAAAAAGAAAAGGAAAAGAAAAAAAGTGCGATGCGCCTAGGTAGTTTGTAGAAACCACCAGTAATATTGTTCTTTATAAACCTTGTAGATGATCTAGCACTGCTGACACCGACGAATTTCATAATCATAGTCCTACCATGCGTAGGCATGGGCAAGGCGATTGTACACGTAAGGTAAGCCAAGCCTACCTAAGTAGGTATGCTCCGAATTTATAAGTAAAATCATTGAGATATAATAGGTAAGGTAAGTACGCCAGAAAAACCCACTGAGTATTCTGAAGGTTTGTGTTAAATTAGATTAAGGTCAACTTATGAAATTGGCATCAATTCTATATATAAGTTCTAAAATGAATTCGATGATGTAAATGGAAGTACGAAACGCAAATTCTAATTTTGGGTCACGTGTGGTAAAAACAATGGAGCACCCACCATGATGCAGCGTACATTTAGAACTCTACAAGGCGGTCCTGCTATTGTTGGTAGCCATAATGGCCTCATAAAATATGTTAACTACATCATCAGCAGGGAAGACAACAAGAATGATGTAAGTATTACTGTGAAGGAACATTGATAAATAGATATCATCCGCCATTAACTGAGCTAATGAGACACAATAGTCTCACTAGTACAGTCAATGGAACTTATAATTGAACTACTAGGAATGATTGTGTAACACTCTGATAAATAACGGCTAATATTATTTAAGATGTTGAAGGATAAGTCAGTTATTTGAAAGCAATGGTAGCATCAATTATTTATCGTCGTCTTCTTACCACAAATAGTGCCCGTGCTGCAGCAAGAGTTCAGTTCGTAGGTGAAGACGCACTCTTCACTGTCGAAGGTCTCGAAGCAGTCAAGGAGCCCGCAGTTGAACTGGGGCTCACCATCGACCACCTCGCAGGTGCAGGCCGGAGTACACAAGTTCATGAGGAGGTCAGCAGGAATGGATGCCCGGTTATTGTACGCCACCCCTCTAGAAAAGAGACATGTATTATGTAAGTACCTAGATAAAAAGTTGTGTAGCTGTGAGCTTAAGTTCTATTGAATTGATTGTTATTAAAATAATGAAATCATGCCCTTTCAAGTTATCAATTCTGCTAATGGTTTAGAAAAACTGTTCCTTTGATGAAGTGTTATTATTAAAATATCGTTATCATTATGATATCATGGAAGGGATGGAGTGATTACTGATTACCTAATAATTATATAATCTAATTGTCTCGTCCCTAGGTTTCTAGACTTATGTACCTAAACTCTGTTTCCATAGTATAGCACGTAGCGCTATACAAATTAGGTGAATTATGTGTCTGTACCGAATTATGTGCGCTTCGCAATCTTACGACACCAGGTTTGATCCTTGGCCCTACATCAATGACTTATATGTAATAATTTATGTGCAGTTTTCGATGCCATCGCTCCGTGCCTCGGAGAGCACGTTAAGTCGTCGGTCTCGGTTGTCATAAGAACATCTATGGCAATAGTCACCTGATAGAATCTGACGCCTGGTCTAACCATCCCTGTTAACAGTTCCTTATAGGTTGCGAGGTGGGATAGCAGTCGTTCGTGTAATTCTGGTAGCTCGCCGCTACAGGTTACATTGGGAGCCGACCCCATTAACAAATGGGAAAAAGCAAAGAGGATGATGATGTGTCTGTACCGAACTATTTGCAAAACTTGAGTCCACTTGTTTCAAGGTGGCAGGCGGAGTTTTGGCGGGAACGCGGAAAAGTTCACGTCGGTGCATTGTATTATTTTACAAAACTTATGCTTTTTCCAGTGTTAATGTTTAAAATTGGTGGTGTTTTACGCATTAAGTGCTGAATTACGAGCATGAGTGTGGGCAAGTGATGTAATGTGGTGAAACGTGGTTTTTCGTGTTGCTTCCAAAATTCCATAGAAGCCTCTAGTAAAGTTGCCACCACTTTACTAGGGCATGCCTTAGACTGGATTATGACTTAGACTAGACTATGACTACTCTGACTGTGACTATGACTTGACTTTAAGTGAAAATTTCCATAATACGATGAAAAATTACAAAACTTGACACTGGCTAAATACACTATGTGTGGAGCCAAAATATAAAGAAAAAAAAAAAAAAAAGGTGGCAGGCAATCTGACTTTGACAGCTTCTATAGATTACTGTCTTTCACGGCACAGCAGTAGCGAAATAGTTAAACTTTATTTGACTCTACAAAAGCATTTTTTCACCTACTTAATAACGGAAAGGCCTTTTGAATATAAGTACAGAACATCTATATTGGTTATAAAAAAATTACTCTGCAAATTCAAATGCGGATGGTAATTAATGAATAAGTATTCATCAAACTAGTGTGGTATTTCCCAACCGACACACGCGCCCCCGCGCTCTCGTGTCGTGACCTAAGGTCACGCTGATCTTGATGACTTCGTGGTATCGCGTAAGGCCATACCATGATCATAATTTTATGTTTGCAATGTTTGCGCTTTGCATGAAGTTTATTTTTGAGTACAGTCATGTTTAATTTTACAAAACGCGATGACTAAGTCCTTGTGGCTTACGCTTTCGTGCTTGGGGCAGCTTTGCCTGTTACCTTTGTCACCTTGTCCTTATTGTCATTGTAAGACTTTTTTGGCCCTGTAGCAATCATATTAAGCGGCTAAGGGCCTATGCACACGATATTTATTATATGTACGCTAGCGGTTCGCATCAGGGACAGATTTATTTTGTAAACAATCTGCTTAGTAAGCACGCGCTAGTGCGTGAAAGGGAGTCGCATCTGTCCCACCTCCGTACGAGGGCGACAAACGAAAAGATGGTGAAAAGCTGCAAAGCGATGGTGGGATGGGACACTTTATATGGTATTTTTATCCCCCAATAAAAGAAACTGTACCTATATCGACAGCTAAGCGGCCTCCTCACCTGGGACTGCTTCGATGTGACGGAATATACCAACAATAAAGCAACACTTACTTGTAGTAGCACATAGTCCTATTAGGATGCAAATCGGGACAGGTGAACGATGTGGGACAGGTTGAGTTGGCGTCTTTGCCCACCGGAGTGCATCCCAACTCCAAGTAGAAGCCGGCCATGGTACACTCGCCAGCCATGTCCGCCAGCGCGCAGCCCAATGCTGGGAAGAAGATAAATACCACAAAGTTAAATTCAAGGACTGTCATATTCACTGACCCGCACATGGCAAGTGCATTATGGTCTATATACACTCTCTCACTGTTAAAGAAATTATATTAGCATTAGCAGTGGGAGCTTGATGATAGCTCTGAAGCTTAGAACAATTATCAGCCCATAAGCTCCCAAGCTCCCTAGTTTAGAGTCTAAACTACCGCTGCCAGTGCTATGAGTTGACGTGTCACACTCTACTACAATAGAAGGTACTATTATTTATTCTGTGACACTACTATGGGAGGCGGTCTGGCATGGGTCACATCACTATATCAGGCAGACCACGCCACTTTGAAGCAACCTAGCTTTAAAATATCAATCGAGAAGATGTCCACCAGACCATTCGGCACAATTTTCACCTCAGATGATATATGACAAACTATCGTGCGAGTCTACCTGATGGTCTTCCCTGAAGCGGAAAATTCGAAATTTTGTCATTTTTTATGCTTTTGTAGCTAATAGTCTAAGTAACTTTTGGATCTGATATTGACAATCGCGGGAAGAGGAGATTATGTTTTACAAAAAAAATATTTAGCAAAAATGGCACCTGATTGATTATATAAGTAAACAACGTCCAACGATCACATACCTACGTACACCCTGGACCCTTACTATAGGATTCCCTATATCTAGGGACCCACAAACTACGAGGACCATGGTCCCACGACACCCAGACACAGAACAAGTATTTGCGCTTTTTTTCCTTGTGCACTAAATACCTACCTGCCCCGGGGAATCGTACCCGCCGCTTTCGAGCTATAAGCCGACCTGGGGGCGTACTGTGAGCTCTTAGCGCGATTCAAAACTGAGCCTATATTGGATCGTTTTGTTTTTTTGTATGAGGATTTTGACAAGCGAGCCAGTATAGGCTCTGTTTTGAATCGCGCTAAGAGCTCACGGTACGCCCCCTGTAGGCATCATTCGAAAAGTTCAGATTCACTAGTAATATTAGGTACCTATTTACATTTAGTTTCTGACTTGAGAGATATTTTTCGAGTTTGATTTTCTATTTACTTTGAATTGAACAGTGTAGCGAGTATAAGGTAGGTAAATATTGGTACCTATTGTGTGAGTAGAGTGGGGTACTTATTTTTCAAAGAGGTATAATGTAGCTAATAGAGGTCTGTGCTATTTTCAAGAATTTTTAGCAACTGACATAAGGATTTGTTCGATTCGAGCACGTTCGATGTCGAATATTCGTTATGTCAGTAGTCTGTGCACTGTGCATTTGTGTTGTGCAGTCAGTCACATAGATAGTAAGGATATAATGTTCTGTGCAAAGATAAGAGTATTATATTGGTAGAGTCAGTCGCTTCGCCACCAGGCCCGGGTCAGCTTTAGTACCGATGTCTCCACGAAACGCTCGTGTCACACGCATTCCGACATTTTCTTTTTTTTTTTCTTTTTTTTTTTCTTATAGTTTGGCTCCACACATAGTGTATTTAGCCAGTGTCAAGTATTGTAGTTTTTCATCGTATTATGAAATATTTCATGTAAAGTCAAGTCTTAGTCACAGTCAGTCAGGGTAGTCATAGTCCAGTCTAAGTCAGGTAGTCATAATCCAGTCTAAGTCATGCCCTAGTAAAGTAGTGGCAACTTTACTAGAGGCTTCTATGAAATTTTGGAAGCAACACGAAAAACCACGTTTCACCACATTATATCACTTGCCAACACTCATGCTCGTAATTCAGCACTTAATGCGTAAAATGCCACTAATTTTAAACATTAACACTAGAAAAAGCATAAGTTTTGTGAAATAATACAATGCAACGACGTGAACTTTTTCACGTTCCCGCCAAAACTCCGACATTTTCTTTGCATCAAGTGACTTCTATAATGTCAAAAGTCAATTGTGTTGTTGTCATGGAAATTATGTACATAACGCAACCTAATTAATCGGTATAATTCGTAGTTTTTCTGGCTTTTTGTGTATAATTTCAAATTAATATATCATTATCATCATCTTCTTTGCCTTTTTCCCATTTCGCATTTGTTATTGGGGTCGGCTCCCAAGCTCCCAGTCTAATCTGTAGCGGCAAGCTACCAGAATTACACGAGCGACTACAGGATCGGACCGTGAGTTTGCCTAATTCTCAGCTGTTCTTGTTTTTCGTTAATCCTGATAGTTTCAGGTTTCGCACATTTATAAGTAAATCTAGATAAGACCCGTTAAATTTCAGTGGGGGCTGGGGGCCCTTTATCTTCACGGCGCGCTGGGCTGAAGCTCAAATTGCCCTTATACAAGATCTGGCCCTGAGCGACTGCCATCTGATCTCACAACCCATAAGGAACCAGTAACAAGGATGGTTAGACCTGGTATCAGATTCTATCAGGCGTCTGACTACCCGTAACGATTGCCATAGATGGTCTTATGACAACCGGGACCGACGGCTCTCGGAGGCACGGATGGCATCGAAAACTGCACATAACTTACTAGATAAATCATCGGTGCAAGGCCGAGGATCGAACCTGGCGCCGTAAGATTGCGAAGTGCACATGTTACTGCTCTGGTACCATCGCTCTAACTTCAAATTATATACCAATTATCTTAATCAGTTGAGCATGGGCAGTGACTATGGTTATTGATCAACACTATGGCGACGCGAAAATGTCATGTTGAAGCTTGCAACTAATAAAACTCATCGCCTGTTAAGTATCCCAAGGGACGATAAATTACGAGAATCATGGTTGTCTTTTCTGATTCCTACAAATACTGAGCTCAGTGGCCTGTCTTAGTGAACAAACGTGTTCGCCAAAATCACTTTGATATACCCCCAATTTGATGGGATGGGTAACCGTCTTCTGCATGGATATCCTTGTTCACTGCAAATGAAGTGTTGCACGGGATTCCCTTGAGCTTATCTGGTGAGTAAACTCAATTTGAATAGCAAAAATAAATAATTAAAATAAAAATGGTTTCAACCCAAAAAATGGTCTAATAATGGCAGTAAAAATACAAAGCTTAGGCTAAGAAATAAAAATAAATAAAAGCTATTTCAGTCTCATTTGTTTCATTTAATCCTTATTAGCGGGTGCTTCATCTTCCTGTAGTATTAAAATGTAATAGGTTAAAATAATAATAATAACTTCCTATGTAACTTCCATGTCGATATTTGTTTGGCGTGGCGCGTCACTATGGTATCGATATCGATATTTGAATATGGAGCTAGGTACATCACTATGGCGACACCAGCGTTTTGGGCAGACACTGGAACTAATTGTCGATGATATAGAGCTGTCCTATCTGTCTTTGACTAGTATAGTAGATATCTGTGCTTCGCCAGCGCGAGTACTACCGCGCGTGACTGCACGTGTCGGCGTTTTGATGTTGCGTTTGGAGAAATCAGGTTAAAATGCTATTGTTTATTGATAAATACCACAGTTATCCCCAACTGTGGGAAGCCCTACACATGAAGAACATTTTAATAAATTGATTTAAATAAGCTCAGCACACATCATGACCTCTATGTCCGCCATTTTGACGGAGCACAACTGGAGCAAATAATCGACACGAGTTTATTTATTTATTTATTTATTTGTAATAATATGAACGCATTTGCAATTAAACGTATTATCAAATACTCATTAGTAATAAACATCGTCTACTAAATAAATTGAATTAATGGCTAACAGCTAGAGTCATTTCCACGACATCAAATATTCGATTTAGAGTCACGGGACTCACAAAACGTTAATAATGAACTTAAAACAACAGGCCACTTATCACAAAAAATGTCACAGTCCGGATAAGTACTGAGGAATGCGTTGAGATCACTCATGATGCGACATAGCGGCGTATATTTCCTGTGTTCTGTCCGACTACGGCATGTGTGGAAGAGCTTGGGTCTATGATCAGCTCTATAGCGGATATACTTGTCGGGGACATATAAAGTACATATGCGATTGTGAAGAGTAGGCGAGTGTACGGCATCTCTCAATATCTTACAACCGGTCTTAAGCTGGTCGAACAACCTCCTAGTCTTCAAGGAATTGATACCTAGATGACCTAGCAAAAAATCAGTGGCGTACAGAAAAGGATAATAACCATAACTTTTCTTATAAAAAATTCTTAAGAAGGCTTTTTGGACCTTCTCAAGTGACAAGATATAAGTGTCACAATGCGGATTCCAGACGCACGCGCTTGACTCCAATTTACTCCTGACCAGAGTAGTGAACTGGGGATCGTGGAAGTCCTTCGCATTGCGCAGCACAAAGCCAAGACGGCGGTAGGACTCTTTTGCAGTAATTTCGACATGACTATTAAATGTCAGGCCATGATCAAAAATTACGCCAAGATTCTTAATAGTGGACACCTGCTTCTTTGCACCGTTGCCTAATAGGTATGTGTGCCGAATGGGAGTGCGCTTGCGCCCAAAAGACATGACGTAACTCTTTTCGGGGTTGAATGACATTTTGTTGGCAACACTCCAACGATAAATCGCATCAACAAATATATTCAATATACATATATTGAATATTCAGGTGTAGTGAATGTTCACAACGAATACTCATCAACAGCCTGAAGCCACCTTGAGCGGCTGCTCGCCTCCTGCATCCATCGGCTCCCCGCGGCTTTCACCAGATCGTCGGTCCACCGTCTTCCGGTTCGTGGTCGCCACTCGAGAACCTTTCTTCCCTATTGGTTGTCTGTTCTACGAGCGATGTGTAGGTTTCGATTTTTTTGTTGGGTTTTATGAAGTACCTACATTATACCTTTTTTTTTATTTATTTAAACGGATGACGTGACGAGCAAGTCGTTCGCCTGGTGTTAAGTGACACGGCCGCCCATAACAGACCCCCCCCTCTCCTCCCTCCTCTCTGCCCCGGGCTCCTCTCTGCTCTCTGTCTCTCTGAGGGCCTCTTTGCCCTCTTTGGGTTTTATCGCATTTTCTGTACCTAATATTACGATATCATGACGATATCATTATGAAAAATAGGTAGGCAATATTAAAAAGTAATTATTATGATTATCCATGCCATTTTACGCAAAATATAATTATAGGTCTTCCCAATACCTATTTACACGTCAATAGTACGAAAATGAGTCATTTACCTTACCTACCTCAAAATCCATAGCATCTATCTAGGTCTTAGAACAACAGACTAGGTACCTATACAGTTTACAACTTCTAACTCGAAAACTTTTTTACAACAAATGTGGAACATAAACAAGAAGTAAGAACAAGCACCGTGTGCTTATTGTGTGAGTATACCTATACCTATAGATAGGTATATAGGTGTTTTGTTATCGCTGCTTACCTAAAACGCAATACTCTATGTAGGTACCTAACTCTAGGTCACATGAGATTTGCTAGGCAGGTACCTATACCTACCCCTATGTGGGTATGAAACATTTAGACTATTCGTCTTTTTGCTATATTTTAAATAAATAAATATTTGTGGACATTTCACACAGCGTCATCTAGCGTCAAACTAAGCATACCTATAGTTGTACTATGGGAACCAGATAATTGATAGAGTACTTAGATTTGTTTGTAAACACATACATATAATACAATATAATACCCATACATAGAACAAACATCGATGTTCATCAGACAAATGTTTGTCCCGGGTGGGAATCGAACCCACAACCTATAGTTTAGTGAGCTATCAGGCCAGTCAGTTTGGACCATAGGTAACCCATTCACACACACTTTGGCCAATTTTAAAGGCAGCTGAAGTTAAAATTGACAGATCTAAAACTTCTAAAACTGTTGCTGTTCTTGTCAAATAGACGACAATGTAAGAGACGGATATATTTTTAGTAAGTTAAAGACTGTCAACTAAAGTAAACTACTGAAAATTAGTGATTATACTTACATTACAATACAATACAATACAATACAACAACTCTTTATTGCACACCAAATCAAAAGTAACAGACAATAACAAAAAACATTACGAAACTTAGTACAATGGGCGGTCTTATCGCTATACAGTGATCTCTTCCAGACAACCTTGGGATGGACAGGAAAGTAAGAGACTATCGTAGTGGTCGGTGGTGCGGCAATTGACAAAAATTAAATTAAATACATGCATAGAATAACATGAATAATTAATATATCTTTACGTATATTATAATTATACAAAATAATATATATATAAATAAATATAAAATTACATACTTATATTACATACTAGCTTGTACCCGCACGGCTTCGCCCGCGTGGTGTATCCCTCAGGAACTGTTTGTTTTATTTACTTACCTACTTTACTTCAGCTTTGAACATTAAACAAACACTTCAAACTCAAGTTGCAATGTTCGATTTATTAGTGACTGACTTTGACTTTTTGAGTGACTTTCAAAAAGCAGTTTTTAAAGTCGGAATTATTGATATTTTTATGTGGATATGTGTATGTCCCTGGGTTAGCATGGACGGTAGACAAAATTGTCTTTCCCCGTTTTACGTCACTTTCTTTATACTTGCTTGGAATAAAACAGGGGAAAGACAGTTTTGTCTACCGGCCGTGCTAACCCTACAGGAATCAGTGACAAACAGAAGTGTAAACGTAGATCGGTGATAAACCAAGAAGTCAAGTCAAGTCAAGTCAAGTCAAGATCGGTGATGTCCAGAGGGCAAAGGGTTCTGGGACATCTGAATCCCTCCGATGTATGTGCCACAAGCTTTTTATAGTCTCGGAGCTGCCGGGCATTTTGGTCGTTTTAATGTACCTAACTCAAATCCCGAATAAAAATTAAATTACTAGTTGACACGTTTACGTTGGCTTTTGACAGATTTTGCATTGTGCATAAATTGGTATTTTGTAGTGGTGCTATCGCCTTACCTACGAGTGTAAAACAGTACATTATGATCATCATTAACAGCCTGAAGACGTCCACTGCTGAACATAGGCCTCCCCCAGAGCACGCCACCTTGAGCGGCTGCTCGCCTCCTGCATCCATCGGCTCCCCGCGGCTTTCACCAGGTCGTCGGTCCACCGAGTGGGGGGCCGGCCTACGCTGCGTCTTCCAGTTCGTGGTCGCCACTCGAGAACCTTTCTTCCCCATCGGTTGTCAGTTCTACGAGCGATGTGGCCTGCCCATTGCCACTTCAACTTACTAACTCTAAGAGCTATATCGGTCACTTTAGTTCTCCTGCGGATCTCCTCGTTTCGGATCTTATCTCGCAGGGAAACATATCTCTCTCCATAGCTCGCTGCGCAACTTTGAGCTTACTAATGAGGCCAACAGTAAGAGACCATGTCTCAGTTCCATAAGTCATCACTGGCAAGACACACTGATTGAAAACTTTCGTTTTCAGGCTCTGCGGTATTTTGGACGAAAAGATAGGTCGGAGCTTCCGGAACGCTGCCCAGCCGAGTTGGATACTTGCGGCAACTGCCCGTAGTAAGTAGTATATATTCCGCGGCAACAACTAATAGTAGAGTATTTGCACAGAAAACAGAATAGATTCCATAGGTAGGTAGGTATATACCTACTAATCCGTTAGCCGACACCGCAATATACTTGCCTACTTATGAGGAGACAGAATGTTAATGTCAATAGTTATGAATTAGCTAAACCGACTTTGCAATTTTTGTTCCAGCCTGCGGGTGCTCTCTAGGCCAAAACGGTATGTATGAATCAATTTGTGGGTCATTTACTATTAAAATAACTATACCTACTTATACCTAACGCAATAAAAATAATGAAGGCCTAGATAAACTGGCATGTTAGCTCATTTGGTAGTAGTTCTGCCTTCTGAATCATAATTGTGGGTTCGATTCCCACTCAGGACAAACATTTGTGTGATGGACATAGGTGTTTGTTCAGTGTCTGGTTTACTATGGTCTAGGCGTTATATTGTATTCTGTGTATATATTTACAAACAAAAAGTAAGTACCTACTTATCTAAGTATTGTATCAGTTATCTGGTTCCCATAGTACAAGCTATGCTTAGTTTGGGGCTAGTTGGCGCTGTGTGAAATGTCCAAACATTTATTTATTTATTTATTTAAAACCCGTAAATAAATAATACTCAGGAAAAATAATAAATTAAGAACTTCTTGGGTAATCCTTGTTGCATTTCAGTCAAATAGAAGAAGTTCTAAACTTTAAAAAATATCTCTAAAAATCAGCAAAAAGTTCATTAACCTTGCTTCAGTTGTCTTCCTTAAAAAAAAACAAAGATAACTCACAGAGCAAGGCGAAGCACAGGACAGCCTTCATGGTTGATTTCGTATTCACTCAAACACAATAACTACTGTTTCCAATAAAAAATAGTAAGTAGGTACTGTTAAGTTTAAAAAAAGAGTTTGCTTTTATTAGTTATTGAAACAAATAACGTGCGCGGGCGACATCGGCGGCTGTTGGCGTGGAAATGCAAAGAGCACCGAGGAGCGATGATAGAAGCCGAGGAAGGCCAAGGCAGCAAGCTTTGTGTTACTTATGCAGGCTCGAATGTTATGAAAAAGTTATCACACACATAAAGTTAATATAACACAAGTTATATAACATCTTTTCCGATTCAATTCTGACCACTTTTAACTTAGTAGCGTCCTATGACTCCGTCTTCAGCGTTTCCGTTTTTCCGTGCATGAAAATAGTTTTTTTAAATATAATTCATTGACTCAGGCGTGACCTCACTGAAACAAGAATACCCAATCTGTACCTATATGTAGTGAATGTCACCGCCGTGTGGTCCCAGTGTGCGAATAGGATCAGCCCGTCTCTTCCTGCGGGTGCTGTAAGAGGCGACAAGGGAATATCCAGGGAACTATGAGAGACTAGTAAAGGGAGAATTCAGTCTTGAACACAGACGCAAGGTCGCCGGTCTGTCGGTCTTCTATCGATTACATTTTGGAGTGTGCGCATGCCCTTCATCAGCTCATTCCGTCATCCCCTTTCCATCATATTACTACAAAGCTTGATGATTCTTCACATCCTTACGTCGTTAGTGTACCCCAAGTCCGCACTAAGCGTTTTGCTGAGTCATTCATAGTTCAAACGGCCAAGGAACGGAATGCTCTTCCAGCAACAGTGTTTCCTCCTGGGTATAACCTGGGCCTTTTCAAGTCAAGAGTGAATGGGCATCTCATGGGCAAACGTGCTCCACTAGACAACTTCGTCACTTACCATCAGGTGAGTTGTCAAACGTATGCCCATTTCAGCATAATAAAAGTAGGGATGCAGCATTCTCCTCGGTACCTACCTACATGAAAATCTTCTGCGATCACCAAGGAGGAGTTTTATACGGGAGGCCTATGTTCAGCAGGACTTCTTCCATGCTTCCGGCTAATGATGTAAATTAATATAACCGACATAAGTTGCGTACTTATAGGTAGGCCTTCATTCATCTCAGCCTTGGGCCGATTCGGTCTATGGTTTGACCCGCGATCTTTGTAACCTCGTTGCTGGACGGCTTACGCTTCGCTTACTTTCGCCCACCACCACAGAATATAGTAACAAAGTAGTAATATAGTACTACCATGGAACAATTAGGAGAGGAATGCCAATACACCAAGAAAACAGCGTAGATCAGAAATATGCCAAAAACTATTATAAAACTAGATGGCGCTGCAAAGTGAGCGGGTTATAAGTTGAGCGTAGATTAGAAATATGGCAAAAAACCGTTTTAAACCTAGCCCGCCGTAGCTAGTCATATAGCCCGCTCATTTTGCAGTGCCATCTAGGTTTAAAACGGTTTTTTGGCATATTTCTGATCTACGCTCAACTGATAGCCCGCTCATTTTGCAGCGCCATCTAGTTTTGTAACGGTTTTTGCCATATTTCTCATCTACGCTGTTTTCTTGGTGTATTGGCTTTCCTCTCCTACTAACTTGTTCTATGCATGGTACTACGTAACCCTACTGTTACTTTATTCTACATACTTCGCTTGACTATGTATTATATCTTGCTTATACTCCATACTGTTTTAAGTAGGTACCTATTTCTCGCACTGTTTTACTTTCTTTTTGATTATGTACTTATTAACTTTCAAACGATAATGGTTTCTCTATATACTTAGAAAATGTATTCTAAAGACGTAAGCAAAGTACGACGTGTTATTATTATTTAAATACTTACTACAGCAGACATTACAAAAACAATTGCTGGAAATAGTTATTTGTTATACTAGGCTGCAAAGTTGGTTTTTGGCGCGAGTACTTGAATTGAAACCTGAGCAAGCGAAGGAGTCTAGGATTGAACCACGAGCGTAGCGAGTGGTTCAAATGAAGAATCCTGAGCGTAGCGAAGGTTTCAAAGGTACGAGACGCAGAAAAACATTGCTGCCGAGTCCAACACACAACTTTTCATCTCACTACAGCAAGGAAAATGCAAGTAAACCAGCTAGAAGGCTAAGAAAAGATTAGTTTTTAGCTTATTAATTTAGCTATGGGTGGCGGTAACGCTTAACATCCGGTAAACGACTAGCTCGTCACGTGATTCATGGAAAATTAAAGAAAAAGCAAGAAAAAGTGTTTTTCATCCATTTTCCATGCAGTTACCGTGCTGGATAGCGTAATGGTTATATACTCTTTGGTGCTGGACAGTGCGATTATTCTAAAAATGAGGTTGGTGAACGAGAAAAAGATGGTATCTTTTAGAAGGTAGTATGTGGTATTAATGAGTTTTCAGTGGACTGGCGATATCAAGAAGGTTAAATTCGGGCAGATCTGTGATTAAATCCTCAATTCTTGACGAGAAAATTATTGAATAGAAACGTTCGAATTTTAAAAACACTTTCCACGCTAGCGATCAAAATGCGTTTTTGCGCCCAGATTTTGAATGACAAAGAGAACCTTTCCGAGCTAGTGAGGTGATAAACCCTTTGTAAAGTCTACTTCGGGTAATAATAAAATAACTCAATTAGTAATACAAAAATTATATTTATTTAACATATTTCTAACGCAGTCGCTTTCGCAACTGTGTTGCCTTACTCATCTACTTGTATTTGGCACTAGCATAGTAATATTATAATTTATTCTACGTATAATGTCACACCTGAATGCCATTGATATAGCAAAATAACTTAGAATTAATTTTTATCGTATGCGTAGAAAGAATACATGATAATCTCAATAAAAATATAATGTAGAGAATGGATACTAAACGTTTAAGTTATTCAAAGTTTAAGTGAATTTTTTGTCATTCATTGTTTATCTTTTTTAGATACATATGTAGATATTTGTCGCTATTAGACTTGTGTGGTCTTTGGCTTACAAGAGCACTAGGACCTCATATTCAGGGGAGCTCTTCTCTTCTCCATCGAAGGGGTAGTAGCAGCACCCGTGGCTTGGTTGAACCTGAAAAACAAGGACTTTATCGAATATCTGTTTTGACTAATTAACCAGATATTTAATACTTGGGCTTTCTCACAAAAAATTATGTAACAATTTTAAAGTGGTAGATGTTTTATAAATTTTATAATTGATCAGAATCTTCAGATTACTTAATAGTCTACTAGTCTAGTTACTAGTCTATGACTGAACCCTATCTAGGCCTGCCAAAAGTTCAGCGATGCTATACAGGATTGTCTTCCAAGGATTAATTTAGATTTAAGCATCATCAAACCAAGGTTTTGGATAGATATTTGTGATCGATTTAGCAGAAGGTCCAGCTATTTTGCGTATAGGCGAAAGAGATATAAAATGACAGGTACAACGGAACAAGGACGAGAGGAACCTAGCCCGCCGTAGCTACCCGTATAGCCCACTCATTTTGCAGTGCTATCCAGGTTTAAAACGGTTTTCGGCATATTTCTAATCGGCGCTCAATTTATAACCCGCTCATTTTGCAACGCCATCTAGTTTTAGGCATGTTTTTGATCTACGCTGTTTTCTTGGTGTATTGGCATTCCTCTCCTCCTTGTTCCATGTAGGTACCTACTACCCGTTTATTCCCGTTAGAATACAAAGTTTGATAACCCTACCCTTCTGCCTCTACCTACTATAGAAATGAAGATTGGGCTCACTATAGGGTGCATTAATAGAGGCATGTACCGAGCAGCCGTCCAATGCAGGCTGATGATGATGATGATGATGATGATGACGATGTTTTACCTTGCCAGGAGTAGTGCACCCGTCGTGTGTGACCCTGCCGAAGTACAGCTTCTCCCCATCAGCGGTCACCCCCGCTTCCACTGCACCGGGGGGTGCAGCACCGTTGGTCGAGAACTGCCATGAAAACATTGACGGGACCAGTACCTGGGAATTAAATAATTAAGAACTTTAAGGGTGAAAGCATGTCACGGCTTCAGGCATGCATGGATGCGTTGCATTTAACCAATGGACGAATGTTTTTCTGTTTAAATTAAATGAAGAAATCAGTGTAACATCTCGTTTTAAAGGCTCGTCTAAACAGGTGCGTTAGAAAGATTACGTTGGAAGGTAGCAGATGTTGGACGTTTTGCAAACGCTGGACATTACGCATTTTGGAAATGTGTGCATGCCTAAATGGATGCTAGAGCACACCAAATTCTTCTGGACATTTGGTCAAACAACAAAGTGATTAATGATGGCTAAGCTCAACCTTCCGGCCAAGTAGATCTCTACTTGACCCAAAGGATCTGCTTTGTCATTCAACGTAACAATATTCCAGGATTTGTATCAGTCTCGGTCTATATAGGTCAACCACAAGAGATCTCAGATTACTTGGGCTTTCTTGGTGTTCTAATTGCTAAAAAGCATTCCGATTTTGAACTCCTAAGTCTATGCTTAAAGACATGAGTGTTGAAAATAAAGACACCCACCTCAAACTGGTCCTTCATGATCTCCTCTCCGCCGTACGCAACATAGCACGCATTCTTCGAGGGGATGACCTTCGCGGGCAGGATGTCTCCCTCATGAGGAGCCCTTCCCGCGTAGATCTCTTCTCCGTCAGCGTCGGTGCCCACGCGCAGCGCTCCGGGAGGAATGCTATGCTGGCTCAAGCAAGCCGGGACCCATTTGTATGTGCCTGGAAAATTGAGGACGTTGTAAAGTATAATTGGGATGTAATGGACATATTTTTTGCTCAGATTTAAATTATATCTGCCGATTACGAGATTTCTTTTGATAAAGATGAGAAAAGTAAAATAATTAGTGATTAGTGTAATTAGTGCCTGTTACCTATTACTATAATGTGCAATGGACAATTATTATATTAGAAGTTTAGGTTAAATTTAAACTACTCATTAGCCAAATAGATGGCTAGATTGTAACATAATTAGAATGCTTAATTTTAATTGGGCACTCTAGCAATAGTAAAAAAAACTATATTGGTGCGATGGTTGTTCTGATAGCGTGTTTAGATGTTGACGATACCTCTACGTATAGTTTCAATTATTTTTTTTACGTTGAAATACTTACGTCGTTTATTTTTCATCTATATAGGTAACGTTACTTACCCCGATAAGTACCTACACTTCTAGGATAGAGCATATTAAATTGTTGCTATGCTAAGTAACTTATATAGCTAGTAGGTACCTATAATTGAGGTGGATTAGTTAGTAGTAAGTAATAATTATGTACGTTATACAAATGATAAATAAAGTTTTGATGTTAAATTAGGATTTGGGAAGAAATCAAATCAAGTTCTTTGTGGTAAAGGATGATTTAGATCAACTCATCAACGTCAAAAGTAACACAATGAAAATTTTAACATCACAAAAAGCTATGGCCAAAACTCTATATGGTTTATATTCTGTATGGATAGGTTAAATTTAATAAATATTGAATTCAAGTACCACAAAGACAAGATTTACGGGGTTAAGGTGGGCGGGAAAGGGAACCATAGAGAGGATTGGCCCAACATTGGCGAGCGACACAACCAAAACTGATACCACAAGATGACACCTTCTGATATTCCCTAACGTGTACCACATAACTGCCCATCAATTTGGTTTAAAAGGCAACAGCTACCGTCCAATCTTTTTTTAGAGCTAGTCGTTCGCCTAATGTTAAGCGTCACAGCTGCCAACACATTGCAGTGTAATCCGTATGATTTATAATAATTTGTCATAGAATGTGGGCTTGGCCTTTGATCGCATTTTTCAAACCCACCCCGGAAATTTAGGCCTCAACTTCTACGAAAGATAAAAAACACACACCAAGCATTGGAAATTAGCCAGAATTTTATTTATCACTGATAAATTGGCTGACTCAATCGATTGAAAATAGTTTTGAAATATTTATCACGTTTTATCAAAAATAACTGGAGAGATACGGAATGGATTAGATTAAACAAAGCTATGGAGTGTAATTTTTGTTTATATAAACCAGGAATGCACGAGAAACTCAACCGTTTAAGTGTCAAACTTTCTAATATAAACTAGGATTATATAGCACTTTACTGACTTTACTTTCCACGCGATTTCCTCTCATTTGGTGCATCATCCTCAACGGCTCAACGGTTACGTGTTTTACCAAAGTTAATTGATTATAAGATTCAGATTCAGATATTTTATTGCTTCCATAGTGTTGTATAGGTGGAATAAGTATAAAATTAATTAAGTAGGCTCATTATGGACCCCGTCGGGCGCAGCAAGATTGGAGAGGAGGACGACCTCACGAAATAGTCAATATGTAACTTACAAAGAAAACAATGAACATGTTAGTTTGATTATAATAAAATTTTACTCCCAATTTTCAAGATAGGATTAAATTATTATAACAACCAGTCAACTCTAGAAAAGTCCATCTAACTGGAACTATACCAAAAACAGAATATATGTATTCAGACGCAAATTTGACCTGAACCAAACAAATCCTTCTAACACATACCAAGTAGGGGATATTATATCCTTTTTAACTTCTATTTACGTAGTAGGTAATATATTTAGTAATCCATGCTTCTATCCCAATCCCAACACCGAAAACCTGAATTGATATTTTGAGCATGAAATCGAGAAGGTGTCACCTTAATAACCCCTTTGTCAACTTACTCCACGGCAGTTCAACAGTCTCCCCGGGTAGTTCAGGAACTACATCTGCTGGTTCCGCGCTCTCCGCTACTTGGACCGAATCGGGTGGGGGAGGGTAGGGGTAGAAGTACGCGGGATGTACGGGGTAGTACACCACGCTGGGGCCGTGGGGGTACATGTGGGGGCCTGGGGGATGTCCGGGAGGGCCGGGAGGGTAGTGGTGCGGTGGGCCGCCATAACCGTGATATGGGCGTCCTGATGGACAATTGATTGTTAGCAGGTAAGGATGATGTTAATTAAATGTTTTAGAGCTGGGTGTTATATTGTATGTATGTATTTATTCACAAACAAAATGTATATATAAGTATTCTAGCAGATATCTGGTTTTCATAGTACAAGCTAAGTTAAACTAATAAATAAATATAACTAGCCTAACTAACGCCCAACGATCACATACATAGATCCTAGACCCTAACTAGGATTCCCTGTATGGACTCATCAGGAACTATCAGGACCATGGTTCCACAACACTCAAGCAGAACAATAAGTATTTGCACAAACACTTGTCCTGTCGCGGGAATCGAACCCGTCGCCTCCGGGTTATGAGCCGACCTGCCCAACCACTACACCACAGAGGCTGTCAAATATTTGTGGACATTTCACACAACGCCATCTAGTCGACTAGATGGCGTTGTCTGAAATATTTATTTATATTTTATTTATTAGTTTCAAACCATGAAGGGAAATCCGAAATGAAACTTAAACAATATTGTGTATAGGTGCGACGCAGAAATTATAAATTGTTTTTGTAATCAATTTCGCATTACGACGTATTTTTTGCGCTGGAGACCTACTTACTTTACCTACGTACACGTATTTTTTACCACGTGTGTTTCTAGTGTTATCGTTATGCACTTGTTAATAATTAAATATCAAAGGTCTAATCGTTTACCAACACTTCAATTCCCTACCAATATTCTATTGAATGACGTTATATTGTTTGATGATTTTCTATTGTTCTTCTATTTTCTTTTAATCTAGCTCAAAATGTATGTATTTTTTTTTCTTTCTGCTTGTTCTTTCATTTGGTTATATTCTGTTTTGTGTGCCAAATAAAATAAATAAATAAATAAACAAATGAATGCTGATAATTATTTTCCTCGAGTTTTGTATTTCTAAGTACCTACCTAGTTAGTACCCATCTCTTTAAGTATGCGTCAGTGAGTAATTCTATGTACCCAGGTACTCTGGTAATTCCACGTAGGTACACGTATTTACATTACCTACAACTCAATTGTTATCGATATTCAACAAGACAGAGAACAAAGATTATCTGCTACAATGGCAGCATATCTATCTGAGATACATATTCTGCCACTGTAGTAGATAATCTTGGTGCCATCAGCGATGTGAACTGTATAACCACTGCAAAGTGCGTTGGCTTTATTTACGATGATTTTATCAAACTGAAACAATTGAGAATATGAGTAGGTATTATAGGTATAATTATTATGAGTGTACTTCTTCACATTTTTTCATATCACCGACTCTTCAAATCTATAAGTAGTTATGTATAAAAAACGCAAAGTTGAAAGTTAAAAAAAAATACACAAATCACGTCCTTTAGCTCCTTGCCTAATTTTACTTACTCCTACTTAATCGATTAAAACCAAAAAGTATTTATTCAATAGATATGTCTATAGCTAGGAAGTACCTACATAAAACTTAAACTTCGCCCTACTAGTGTATTGCCCTTATGGGGATCTTGATGATGATCATGATGATAAAAACACGTAGATTCCTCATAATGTTGTTTACTCTCTTATTACAATATTATTATTCCACCAGCATATCAAAATACAATAAAGTCACTCAATAATATTAATTAATTCAATAATCCACAGACTACACATCATTGACATATTAAAACCATAGAGTAAGAGAGTACCAACTTGATACAGACTATCTAAGAATACTACACTCGTATATTAATAATGATGGCTGGGGCTGGTAATTGTAACAAGTGCGAGTGTTCGGTGTCCTGCAACCCGTCCGGCCGGGCCCAGAACTGCAGTGATGAACGAATGTCTATTCATTCATCACGGCCTATAGGTACCTAATAATATAATGATAACTATGTACCTATGTTAATCTGTAAGGTCTCAGAACAAGGATCAAGGGAAAAGTTAAGTCAAGGATCTGTAAATATGGGCCTGTTTACTTTTAATAGCTAGTTGCCTGAATTAGAAGCTTTATTTTTAATACCTAGTTCTCGTGGTAAAAATAAAATAGTCATCACAAATTTGTATTCGATTGGCTCGTAGTTTGAACAGTTTTAGTTTCGTCAGGAATCTGCATTTGCCCTCTCTACAGCCTTTGTATAATCATCCACCTATAATATATCTAGGTAGGTAGGTAGTTACTTATACCTATGTCAGACATTTGCATTGGTTAGGACAAAACAGTTGTAGGTACCTATAGGACCTAAACGTGATCTACTTATTTAAATCAGAATAAAGATATACTTTACTAGTATGGTATTATATCATCTGTGCTAAGGTAATTATCTGTCCTTGTCACAGATTACCTACCCCCACTCTGTGGTCCTCGTAAAGCATGTAGGTAAGGACTTTATTGTAAAGTATATATACCATAATAATTAGCCCGTAGTAGTAAAATACTTAGATGGCTATGGTTCTTCCAATCATCTGCCATAATTTTAGATAAACCAAAAAAGCACCCATAGAAAATATAACCTTAACATACTAAAAGCAAATCATATTGTTTCACTACTTGTGCTGTAAATATTATCGTTTACAATTTTAATAGATTTTAAATGAGTTTCTAATGATGCAATAAAAACTTTATTTATAGGACACAAATTAACGATTAACACAAAAATATCTATTGATAAATTGATAACAGTAACAAGGAAAACGTTATCATCAATGTCTGTAACCATTGTCATTATATCTACTTTCATATCAAAAGTTAGATTAGACAAAAACAAAAATTATAACTTAGTTCCAGCCATGAGCGTAAGGTATTATAATTTATTATCTATGGTAAACATAAGAAAAGCTTTAACGAACTGTTAGCAAAAGTTCAGTTTAAGTTTTTTCTTCGGTTTTAGAAACAGCAAACCAAAAAATAGGGCGTCTCAAACCGCTCTACATAAAATGTATAGCGGTTTGAGACGCCCTTTTGCCTTAGACGATGATTCGTCCAAGCCTTTAGCTCACGAATTCAAACATAAGGTATGGTGGTTTTTGCGCACTGTGGAATCAATTGCTCAAGTAGCTACTAGTCATACGTATTTTCTAAAATACAATGCGGCAAACACAGTATTTTCCGCGCTCGCTCCGCTCGGTCTCTAAAATTTTATACTTTCTTTTAATTTATAACCAGTGGGCTTGTACTGACACAATAATTCTAATACATAGTTTATTACACTAATATGATGCCTGCAACAGCAACACTGCTCAGCCTAGATGCTACTTTAAATTTTATTCCATAAGCGATGTTTTTAATATCAAAGTTTATTTTCGAAATTTCGTAAGTATTATTGATTTCACATAAATTAAAATACAAATTATAAGCAAGGTTGTTTATTGCGCATTGTGGAGTCAATTGCAAAAAGTGCAAATACGTATTTTCTGAAACACAATGAGGAAAATACACAATAAATTGACACGCTCGCTCCGCTCGCGCTTTCAATATTTCTATCTTATCTTATTTTATAACCAGAGCGCACTTGTTTATAATAATTGACATAAGTAAATGGAATTATTATTAATTCCACTAAAAAGTTTATTACAATTATGTAATGCTAGCAGCAGCGGCACTACTAGAGGCTACTATCTAATTGGTAATTAGTTATTTAGAAATACAAGTTATAAGAGGTGAACGCGTCGCGTCGCCAATCAAAGGACGCCAAAAGACAATCTCGCTGCACCCAAACCCAGGGCTAAGGCCATTTTATGTTTAAGTAATTTCTATAATGACTGAATGATTTGAGCGTTTACATTTTTAGCTTTTACCCTCGGACCAATGTAAAAGCTATAGCTACCATGGTTCCAGCTCTATCTATGCTATGCTATTGAAGTTATCGAGATTGCATCAAATATTACCAGAAACATCTGTAATTTTGTTCCAGAACGTTATCGCAGTGTCTTATCAGATATAAACTCACCTGCCATGTTGAAGACTGATGAACTACTGACTGGCCCGCGTGCCTGCAGCGTTGGTATTTATTTCGTAAAGGTGTCACCTGATAACGCACTCTGTTATCAATGACGCTAAGTTAGTATTTTGTATAGATAAGATGCTTCACTTTACATTCACAAATGACTTCATTCTCAAGACGTGATTCCAAGTATACCTGATGATGTAGTCCATCGATGGCGCTATTGATTTTAATATTCATCCTTTGAAAGGAAAACGGATCAGTTTTTGTGTGCCACGTTCCTTACGTCATGGACATGGCAAAAGTAAACGAAACCCCTTAAACACGTCTTTAGTTTTTAATATAACCTATGATAAGCCAACTAAGTATATTTAGTAGAATTGAACCAAAGAAGACCCATGATTTTTGTACCAATTGAAAATAACCATTGAACGAACTGGATAAACGACATAGAACAAATTGGATATTGTACGAACTGGGAACTAATCGTCTAGACCGTGTGGTCCCGGTGTAGAAATAGGACTACCCCATCTTTTCTCTTGGGCGCTGTAATTAGGGCCGATAGGTTCAGTTGACGTTGACGTTCCAGAACGTCGAGAGCACTTTCACGTCAAGTTCAGGACGAGTTTCTTCCCGCTACGTCGACATCTTTGCATGTCGATCGCACTTTTACGCCGAGCCCCTTGACATCGACTCTCCCGGCTAAGGGAATATACAGGAGATGAGCAGCAGCGTTCTCCTTGGTACACCTACCTACCTACATTAGTTTTCTGCGATGAAGGGCGCTGATTATGGCGTAGTAGGTAGGTAGGTAGGTAGCATATGAAAAGGTATAGGTATAGGGTTTATGGGAGGGTGATGTAAGTAATGATGTATTAAGATATGCGAATTAAACTCCGGGCAGCTTCTATCTACTTTCGTATAAATATGCCAGCATTGCCAGCTAATCTGATGTAATGTATAGTTATTAAAAACACTTGGTAATACAGTTTATTCTATGACTAAGCACTCGTACTCCTTTGAGCTGTGTTCTTCGCCGGCAAACGGGTAGTAGCAGGTGCCGTGACTGGGATGGATCTAAAACAACAATTTTAGACATTCAAATTCAAATACATATTCATCATCATTCATCATTAACAGCCTGAAGACGTCCACTGCTGAACATAGGCCTCCCCCAGAGCACGCCACCTTGAGCGGCTGCTCGCCTCCTGCATCCATCGGCTCCCCGCGGCTTTCACCAGGTCGTCGGTCCACCGAGTGGGGGGCCGGCCCACGCTGCGTCTTCCGGTTCGTGGTCGCCACTCGAGAACCTTTCTTCCCCATCGGTTGTCAGTTCTACGAGCGATGTGGCCTGCCCATTGCCACTTCAACTTACTAACTCTAAGAGCTATATCGGTCACTTTAGTTCTCCTGCGGATCTCCTCGTTCCGGAGCTTATCTCGCAGGGAAACACCGAGCATAGCTCGCTCCATAGCTCGCTGCGCGACTTTGAGCTTACTAATGAGGCCAACAGTAAGAGACCATGTCTCAGTTCCATAAGTCATCACTGGCAACACACACTGATTGAAAACTTTCGTTTTCAGGCTCTGCGGTATTTTGGACGAAAAGATAGGACGAAGCTTCCCGAACGCTGCCCAGCCGAGTTGGATTCTTCGCGCCACCTCTTTGTCGAAGTTGGACCTACCTAATTGGACAATCTGTCCTAGGTAGACATACTTGTCGACAACTTCGAGAGTATCGTTCCCAACAATTACCGGTATAGGTGGAACATGAGCATTAGACATGATCTTTGTCTTGTCCATATTCATCTTAAGACCAACCTGCTGGGAGACTCTACTGAGGTCGTTGAGCATGGTGCTAAGGTCCTCGAGCGATTCCGCCATTATGACTATATCATCGGCAAAACGAAGGTTAGTGATGTACTCGCCATTTATGTTGATGCCAGATCTTTTCCACTCCAAGAGCTTGAAAACATCCTCCAATGCGTTTGTGAACAGTTTCGGAGAAATAACGTCTCCCTGTCTCACGCCTCTTTGCAATGGAATTTGTTCCGTACTCTGGTCCTGTAGTCGGACTGACATAGTGGCCTTACTGTACAAACACTTCAAAACTTCGATATACCTATAGTCAATTTGGCATCGCTGCAAGGACTGCAGCACCGCCCAAGTCTCGATTGAATCGAAGGCTTTCTCATAGTCCACAAACGCTAGGCATAACGGCCGATTATACTCTTCGGTCTTCTGTATAATCTGGCGCAGCGTATGGATGTGGTCTATGGTGCTAAAGCCTTTTCGGAAACCGGCTTGTTCGGGAGGCTGGAATTCATCAAACCTGCGTGCGAGACGATTCGTAATGACTCTCGAAAACAGCTTATACACATGACTCAAGAGCGAGATGGGCCTATAGTTCTTCAATAAGGTGTTATCGCCTTTTTTGAAGAAGAGCACCACCACGCTCTTGTGCCATGCCTCTGGCGTTGTACCTTCAAGGATGACAGAATTAAATAACTTCTGGAGGACTAAAAGTACCGGTCTACCACCCGCTCTCAGAAGTTCAGTCGTAATTCCATCTTCACCTGGTGCCTTGTTGTTTTTAAGCTGTTTGAGGGCCATTCTAATCTCGTACAGGCTGACGTCCGGGATATCTTCGGTATAGTGTCGGACTAACTTGGCTCTGATGTCCTGAGCTGTGTTAGTAGCGGGCTTACGTGTCGAGGTGTATAACTGTCCATAGAAGTTCTCGATCTCTCTCAGAATCTCAGGCTTGGATGAAATGATGCTACCATTTTCGGTCTTCAGTTTTGTCATTTGGTGTTGCCCAATAGACGAATCCTTTGCGAACACTTTAGAGCCTTGGTTCCGCTCAATTGCGGCCTCAATACGTGAAGTACTAAGAGCACGCAAGTCGTGTCGCAAGGAACTCCAGATTCGTCTATTGAGTTCACCGTAGGCTGACATATCAACTGAAGACTGCAGCTTCATTTCGCTCCGGTCGGCCATTAGCTCAAGAGTTTTTTCTGAGAGCTTTTGAGTCTTCTTTCGGCGTTGGGTCTTAAAGAATTTCGATCCAACAGCTTGGACAGTTTCCACCAACCCGTCGTTTAGCTCGTCCACTGTGTTACAGTCGGCTAGGCACTGGAAGCGATTTTGGAGTTCCAGCTGAAAGCCTTCGGGGTTTTGGATTTGGACAGGATTTGGACGGAGCGTAGACTTCACCAGACGTGACCTTTCGAGCTTAACATTGATATTCAATGTGCCTCTAACAATACGGTGATCGCTACCGGTTTTCACCTTGCTGATCACAGAGACATCATCGAATATGTGCTTCTTGGTCGTCATGATAAAGTCTATCTCATTTTTAGTGGAACCGTCGGGACTTATCCACGTCCACTTCCTGGATGGCCGCTTCTCGTAGAAGGAGTTCATCATAAAGAGTTCCTCCTTCTCCATGAAGTCAGCCAGCCTCTGTCCTCGAGGGTTCCGCTGCCCGTATCCAAATGGCCCCACTCTCAGCTCATCGCTATTCCTTGTGCCCAACTTCGCATTGAAGTCTCCCATCACAACGGTGAAGTATGTTTCGGAAGTATGCATGGCTTCGGATATGTCCTCATACATAGCTTCTACTTCATCGTCTGAGTGTGCCGACGTCGGCGCGTATACCTGTATAACCTTCAACGAATACCGTTTGGTTATTCGGAGTACCAGGTACGCTACCCTGGCCGACACACTGTCGACTTTGACCACGTTGTTGACGAGAGACTTGCGGACGAGAAACCCGTACAAATACATATTAGAAACTCCAAAATGTCCCCCTGGCGAACTTCTGAACCAATCTTCATGAAGTTGAGTTTAATGATACCCTAGGTAACTCTACTTTGAATCCTGGTCCAGGGAAAAATATGGGAAAATTTTACTATAAACTACAGTCCACGCGTGCAATACCATATTATAATTACTTAATTAAAACGGTTCATCAAATAATAATAAAAAATTGTGATGGTATTAGCACACTAATAGGCCACAGCCTATACTTATATGTAGCTTGCCAGCGATTATTTACTAGGCTCTAAATAATAAGGTCTACTCGCCGTTTGCCCCCATAATTATTTTGTCTTTAATTTGTGCCATTCATACAAATTGTGAATCTTTGTACAATATTCGAGTCAAACCTAATTGTTAACATAATCAGTCATAAAAAATGCTTCAACTTATCGCAAAGTAGTAATCTTCTCAACAAGCATGTAGCAACGTAAGCCACGTCGTCAACTCGTCACTTTCCATCAGGCGGAACCGCTGTATTTTCTGATCGCGGTCAAATGCAGAAACCATGCACGACGTAAACATAATACATATCTACTGTTTATTGTTCAACTACAACCACGTCAAAGACAGAGATCAAATACTAACCCTAATCAAAGAAGATTTTGTACCTTGCCAGGGGTAATACACCCGTCATGCGTGACTCTGCCCAAGAAGAGCTTCTCTCCATGGACCGTGGTGCCAGCTTCCACGGCGCCAGGTGGGACGGAGCCGTTGCTCGAAGCCATCCACGATAGCGTCACAGGAACAAGCACCTAGAACATTAAAGTTTTCAATTATAACTTTGTCATGAGACTTGAAAACTGTATTCGTCCAGCCCATAGAATTACCAATGCCAAACAGACCTTGCACTGTAGATATAAAGGTTTATTCCCGCGGTAAATTCTACAAAGTGTCTCAATCTCAAACAGTCAAACAGCTTTGGCAAATTGGCAACCAGGCTAAACATAAATACAAGTGAGACAAGATGAGATTTCAAGATTAGATAAAACAATAATTTTATTAGTGAGGCTCTTCCAGAAGACTATCAAAGATTAGACTTAAAACTAAGGTACTTGGAATATAAAAACATAAGAAATCACCTCAAAATCATCCTTTAAAACTTCCTGTCCGTTATGAGCCACATAGCACGCGTTCTTGGAAGGTATAACCTTTGCAGGCAGAATGTCTCCACCGTGAAGTGCGCGGCCCACGTAGATGGCGGTTCCATCGATGTCGGTGCCAGCTCGGAATGCCCCTGGAGGAAACCCGTGCGGCAACTGGCTGAGCGTGACTGCTACCCACTTGTATGGAGCTAAATCAGCAAATTGGTTCAAACAGTTTGGCTTTGACAATCACACGAACAAACAGATAGGTAACGTTTTCGTTTTTATACATTCAAGCAGATTCTACCTTTCTATCAGTTTGGAAATCATCATCCATAGTTTTCTACCTTTTTTAGATACCTACTTAATCCTTTGCGTACGTTAGGCGTTGATTCTTGGTTGTCTAAATACGGTGAATTCTATGATGACTTGATGACCACCATACGTCTTGATAGGTAACTCATAAAAACAAGTACTTAGGGATACCTACCCTCAATATAGTTAAACGTATAGGTACCTACATATCAGACCCGACGTGCTGAACGGACGCAGTTGTCACGTCACCGCACACAAACGTTGTCACCCAATTGTGATGTGATGACAAATGCCAAATCAATGACATACATATTGCTGCTGGTGACGAACTGCACTATTTTTGGCTTGCATGTGGATCTATTGCTGTCGAATGACCAGCCAGCTAAACTTAATTGAATCGTTTTGGATATGTATAAAAATACTTACCAGGCATTTCGCAATTGACGTTTCTTTGTAGACAACAACTGAAACTAAAGAACAAGAAACTATGAAGTGTACCTACTTACATGAGCTCACTGTTTGAGAATACAACACTTACCTTACCACCTCATCTGCACCTGTGTCAATAACCACCACTAGTCGTTTTTGGGGTTCCGAAAAAGAAAACGGAATCCTTTTAGGGCTTACTGCCAGTCATCACCATAGCTTCGTTCCCACTGGTGGCAAATAGGAAGAACTCCCATGCGCAGCCCGTAGCTGCCGGGCCGTGATGAAAAACTTCCCAGATGTTATCATTGCCTATAAATCAGGGATGTTGCGAATATTCGCATCCGCATCCGTAAATGCGGAGCTTCCGCATAGATTTGGATATCTGCATCCGCATCCGCGTCCGCAATAATCATATGCGGATGTTCATGCGGATGCGGATGTAGTACAAGTTGCGACAAGAAAGCGGGCGGGGCCGGCGAATGGCGCGTGCCGTTCACACGTGACGTCATTGTCAAAATGATCAATGTGAGCGAAAAAATTGGTGGCAAGGCAAGATCCGACGCGTTTGTTGTGGTGCATCATTTGTTTCTTGTAAATAAATCATTACGTGTTTGTTTGCGCTGCGCTGTCGATTTCTTATCGTATAGTAGATAGATATTTTGAGTGTTATTATTGTGATGCAGTGATTACTGTATGTAAATAATTGTTTATTGGGAAATCTTTATACTTATTAGTTTTAGCTCAGCTTATTGTAAAATAAAATCGCTAGGTAAATGCCATTATGTTACACAGGTAATACGTTTTATTGTAGGTAAAGTTTATCGTTTTATAACAATATTCTTTATTTTCCCAGCAAGGTTCCCGTTATTGATAGATTATCTATAACAAGTTAATTGACAATGTCACCACCGACACAAAGTAATATAAATTATTTTGAACCAAATAAAAAGGTCAATGATAAGGCTGATTGTAAAATATGCAATAAAAGCTACTCTCGCAAGGGCAGACCACCTCGTCTTTAAAAAATCATCTAAAGTCGATGCACCCAGAAGAATTTTCTACATTTGAGAGCTTGAGTAAAGAAAAACATCTCTTCTTCTTAACTCATATACTATATTTATATAAGATCTTAAACATCCGCATCCGCATTCACATCCGCGGATGTGAGCCTTCCAAAATCCGCATCCGCATTCACATCCGCGGATGTGAAAAAATCGACATCCGCAACATCCCTGCTATGAATGGAAAGGAAACGTTCCCATTCGTTGCCATGCCAGTAGAGCATTACATTCCTTCTAGCTGTCTGTCTCTGTCAAAATCCTAAGTACTTAGGTATATTAAATAAAGCCTGCCAGCGATCTTATATGTTATTATTTAACTAATTCTATCATAAGAAGTATTTGTTAATTTACTATAAAATGGTTTAAGAGACTAGTCATAATCTTATATGTAAAAAAAAACAAGTTTCTATTTTAATGCAGTAAAAATATTATGACTAAGGAGTTTGGAGTACAAGAGTAAAACACCTGATTTTTGTCTGACTAATACCTCATCAGAATCATACTCCTCCCTTGTGCAGTAGTCGGGTAAAAAATTGAAAAAACTCAGGGGTTCGGAGCCGCTAAAGAAAAGTTTGTAGTGTAGTTTTATAGCTCTTTAGATATTCATCACCATCACACAATACCTACTATACCTACGAGGGGTAGTTATATAGGAAAAATAATTTTCGGTTGTTCTACCAACTCAAAAAGTAAGAAATAATATTACAAGTAGCTATACTAGCTATATATCAAGGAGGTACCTACTACTGAGGTATCGAAGGAACCCCTAGGACGCGAGTTTCACTCCCTGCTTCACTATTAATTTAATTAGCTACACTCATGATATGTGTAGGTATTTAATTGTTCGTGTAAATGTCTAGTTCCAAAGGCTTATCTACCTATCCTATTCATCACAATATTTTTCAAAGACTGCAGTTGCAGCGGCTGCTTACATGCTAACTTAGGTATGAATGACCACGGTTTATTCATATTATAGTTTATAGCTACTGTAAAATAAAACAGTTAAAAACCATTCACCGGGTGTATAATAATTAAGGGTTGATAAAACACTATCATTTGGTGCAAGATTTGAGCGCATCGATGACGACGCGCGACCACATGTAGAACTCCGAGAAGATGGCGATGGAGTCGCTGCGACGGTTCTCCTCGACTGTCGCGTACGTCATCACCAAGTCGTGCAGGATATCGTGGATTATGTCGCGCATCACCACCGGCGTCGGGCGGTCGTTATTCTCAGCTACCATTAGAGTTGCCATCACCTAAATTAGAAATTCCAATAAGCAAGTTGTTATTTGAACCACCGAAGGAGTGTTACAACTCAAGTAATGTTTAATGAATCTGAGTATGGCATCGGAGACCCTAAACTGACGACAGATTTAATTTTTTTTGTTTAAATGGTGACTTTATTGAAAGTGTTCTCAGCTATAAATGGAGGTAATTTATGCATCAGGGGTTTTTCTAATTATTAATTTTGGTTTTTGTTGAAGAAAAATATGTCGTATGTAATGCGGTTTCTGGGGAGTATCGGTGACGTTTAGACGTAGTATTTAATACGTCTATATTATTGTCATCCGATGATGAAGGAATATGGATAGAAATGATAAGAGCACCGCGACACTTAACTATT
This sequence comes from Ennomos quercinarius, assembly GCA_910589525.2. Taxonomy (NCBI): domain Eukaryota; kingdom Metazoa; phylum Arthropoda; class Insecta; order Lepidoptera; family Geometridae; genus Ennomos; species Ennomos quercinarius. Next base: position 3,713,599 of record OU342496.1, read on the forward strand.
ATGCAACGGTCAAATTGCATAAATTTTTACCTTGACCTTCCAGGACCTTAAAGCTTCTCCCAGAGCTGTACCTTGTTGCAATTTTCCTACATCACGTAAATTATGACGTAAAACCACGAGATGATGCGCACGACATACTTCTGCAATATCATCAAACATATGTTTACATAGTGTGTGCGAACCATTTCACATCAGTCACTGTTTTGGCTACATGTAGATAGCACGTTGGGCTTACCTTGGCTGCAATCCTTTTCATCGTCACCGTAAGGACAGTTTTGTTTTCCATTGCATATAAGTTCAATCGGCACTGAATTATTCGACTCGACAGTTCCGGTGCAAAAATATCTCTTGAGTTTGGGCTCTGCCGAACAGGCGCGGATGCAAGATTTGGAACACCTTGGCAAAGCGCACTGATAGCCTCTACAAACACAACCATCGGGGGATATGATCTTGTCATTCCCGGTATGGGACCGTTTCAAAGCACTCACTAGTCTTTCATTTAGTGTGAGCAAATACATGTAGAGATTGAGTAGTTCACGTGGTTCTTGGTAGCGTAAGGCACTATCATATATTCCGGTTAGCCCTGAGAAACATGCTTCTCTCAGGCGCTTCACTTCCAATATATCAAAATCTCTTTTCAATGTCAACTTCTGCAGTTTGACTATCAGCTTACGAAGGCCGAGAAACTTATTTCGTAAAGCTTCAAACGGTTGTGACTCTGCTTTTCCTGTTATCATTTCCACTAAGTAATTGTACATTTGCGTAGCTTCAAATTTAGCTAGACTAATATCTGAAAAGTTACAATCAATTACCTACTCATATTCTTACCTTTGACTATAATACCTATACTAAAAACACACATTGAAATTTACATTAGTAATCAAGTACCTGTTAACCTGATGTTATGTATTACCTACTATTTACCTATTTAACGTGATAAGTAATCCTGTATAAATACCTAACCTAAGCGTAGGTATAACTTACCTCGTGAGCAATCTTTCTCATCCGTTTCATCGTAACAATCGAATTTACCATCACAAAGCATATCTAAGGAAACGGTTCTCTCTCCGGAGATCGCTGAACATTGCCATTGGCTCAAACTGTATTTATCCCAACATATTTTTTTACATCCTGGTGTACACTTTTTAATACAATTTTGTCCATTACACTGGCAAAACTCTGGGGAGGACGTGGATGTTTGATATTCAATGTTGCCTGGCTCAGAGTCATCACGGCCCACGTCATGTGATTTAAAATTGGGTAGTTTTGAACATAGTGAAGGTTCCAGAGCTAATGAAAGAGAGTTGACAACCAACACAGCATCAGTGACAGTCTTCTTAATTGCTTGTGTATCTGCAGAAAACACCCTCCTAGAAAATGTCGAGGAGCCGTCCAATGAATGTGCTTGTAAGAAAGTCAGTTGATTTTGTAATACGTTATTAAGTATCTCGTTTTGCTCCGAAACGACACTCTCGTCCACTGCATCTGGGTAGCAGTTACTAGGGAGAGAGTTGTCTATGAACTTCATAACTTGATTAGCACGTTGTATACTTTCTATGGCTGCAAGAAAAAATTGCAATTGTTTATAAATAACTTATAAAGATTTTTTTAGGAAACAGAGGTAAATTAGTTAAATAGTCTCCTTTTACCTTGCTTAGCACAATCTTGTTCGTCGGAGAAGTCTAAGCAATCAACTACACCATCACATAATTTCAAAAGATTTATTTCCTTGTTGTCTGAAACGCACTGAATTGTTTTTATTAATTTTATTTTATGGCATGTTTCGTGTAGGGCATCATTGCACGGAGACTTCAATGTCGAAGATATTGAATCTTTATCTTTATTGAAATTGATAAAACCAGTTTCTGGTTTAATATTATGAACTTTAACATGCTGTAGGTCGTTATTAAAAGACGCACGACCTCTTATTGGTTTGAGATCTTTAAAATTTTCCGCTTGTGTGTCTTTGTTGAGACTTATATTGCTAGTATATTCAAACTTCATTTGCCTTCTTTTAGCTTTTTCTGAGTTTTGTTTTATCATCATCTTTAAGCCTTTACTTACTAGATCAACATAGTTTTTTTTATCTTCATGCCTGTCGTGTATCAATGGATGTTTCTGAATTGCTGACTCTATAAACTTGTTCTTTACATTTTGTATGGCTATATCACGTTCTACCTTAGTTTTAGCATTTGCAAGATATGTTTTAGTAAGTGATTTTATTTTGTTAGCAATATCTTCAATTATCTGTTCTTTAGATTCAGTTCTTAGAACAGGTTTACCTGTTTCTACGATTTCTTTCTGTGGTTCATTTTGAGCAACTTCTTTCAATACATTAGTTGGTGTTACGTTACTGCCAGAATGTTTCATAGCAAAGACCTTTGATCTTACACCTTTCATAAGGAGTTTGACATATTTTTCACCTTGTGCACCTAACTTTTCTGCTAATTTTCGCAATTTCTCTTCAGTTTCTATCATTAACATATTCTTTTCTTCCGGAGTTTTATTAGCAAATGTGCTTATAGATAGATTGCATACCTTCTTAATAATATCTTCAACTACTATCCCCTTTAGTGATGTGTCGTCTTCAGTAACAGTTTCCTTATTTTCAGCTGTTAATGAGAACAAACTTCTCTTATTATGCAATAATAAACACGGCCTGCTTGGCCGTAATAATTTCTGCTGATTTCACAGTGTTCAGCCTGGGATGTGCATCAGATACATACCCGGGCTGAACACAGCATAGAATAGAAAAAATATCTTATACTACATATGCTTAAAGGTAGGTAAGTATATAATAAACTAATGGTTAGCTAGGTACCTAATACTGAAGCATTACCTATAGTATTTATTCTGATTTCCATGTTAAGGACCTGTATAAATACATACCATAGCAGCACGTAAAAGACGAAATAACAAATAACAATCTTAAGAGGTCCAATGCTGCCAACATTTTCATTTTGATTGAAAAACTCTATCAAACGTTTCATTAAACTGTAAGTTGGTAATTAATAATTATCGTTAATTAAGATACGGTTTATGAGCTCGGTATTGCCACACTCAATATTTTATTAAACTAAATTATTATTATTGTTATTTACATGCATTCCTTATTGGCACAATACGGTACCTATTACCTACCTATTTCATAGTTATTTAGGTTGTTAGTTTATTAGGTTGTTTTTGTGTACAAACTTCAAGCCAATTCAAGCGCTATGTATCTATGTCTGCGCTGGTGTCAAAACTAACAAGGGACAGGAGACTAAACCCTCTTGTTCTGCTCGTTTTTGCTGGTAGCAATAGGTATCGCAGCTACTTGCTACTAGCAGCAGCGTGCAGTTTGCTTTGGGACTTAAATGACTTATCTTGATGTAGGGTAGGGTAGGTATTTATAACTTAGGTAAGTTCATGGGCAAACATGGCTAAATACCAGTTGCGTGGAGCCAATTTAATAAAAATTCACCAAGTACATTGTGGGGGGTTTTGGCGGGAACCAAAGAGTATGTAACCTATAATATTTTATCATGTTGCTTCCAAAATTCCACTGAAGCTTCTAGCAAAGAGTTTCTATTAAAGTTGCCACCACTTTACTAGGGCATTACTAGACTGGACTATGACTATCCAGACTGCGACTAAGGGTGGGTTTTTGGATCCGTAGTTGAAAACTAACAAATTTTGATCATTGGTTAGAATTTGTTAGCATTTTTAACCATTGTTTACCTACGGATCAAAAAACCCACCCTAAGGCTTGACTTTACGTGAAATATTGAATAGCACGATGAAAAATTACAATTCTGGCCACTGGCTAAATACACTATGAGTAGAGCCAAAATATAAGGAAAAAATACAGTGTCTGAAACGTCACTATCTGTCATTGTCAAATACGTCAAATTCACAGGTTAGAGAAAAAACAATTGACTCTGTGATATAAAAGAATATTTATACATTACATTACGGTTCTACTCGTGGGAATTCTGTGCGTTTATAGAAGTAGCAGTAGCGGACTAGCGGTTATATTCTCTTTGGTAGCAGTAGTTGGTCGCTATCTTCCATAATGTGAATACGTGCACAGGCGAACTCGATTGCTTTGAAAATAACGATATTGCCGATGCAAAATCCGGATGCAGTGGACGCACTCATTCGGATTTTGCATCAGCAATATCGTTATTTTCAAAGCAATCGAGTTCGCCTGTGCACGTATTGACATTATGGAAGATAGTAACGAGGATATTGTGATCATTAGTTGTTTATTATCAGCAGATGAAAAGAAAAACAAAAGGAAACGAAAGATGTGGGTTCATAACATAAACATAAAAAGGCCTATTTTCGGAGATTTTCATACAATATATTTTGATTTATTAGGAGATAATGTTGATGTTTTAGATGTAAAGAGTTCTACATATCTTTCCACTAAAGTAATTAAAATCAAAATTCGTTGTTATGAGTGTAAATGTAAGTAGGTATGCACAGTAGTGAGCGTCGCAAACACGTCAGAACTCGAAGCGATCGGGATTCGAATGGTGCGTTCACTGCGGATGACGTCATCGGCAGAAATACCGCGGGGTAATTACGTAAAATTTGCAACAGCAATGCGACAGCGGTAGCGAAGCATACATTCTCGACACCACTAATGATGTATGACAGCAATCACCGCGAGATTTACGCCTGTCACAAACCTGTTGCGAGTTAGGCAATTAGGGGGCCGGTCTCTGGCGCAGTTATGCCGATCCAGTGGACGCTACACCATACAAATCAATACAAGGCAACGAATCCTTCCGCTCCGTTTCCGATCCAATGGACGCGCGGCTTTAGTATCCCTTATTAGTCTGTGATCCCTCAGTAGTCTGTGATATATTCATTATTTTTCTCTATGATGTATACCACAGATTAGAGTAAAAAACAAATGACTATATGACTATAATGTATACCTACCTACCTATAACCTCAAAAGTAAAATTTTTATCACTTTATCATAATTATTAAAATTTTAATTGAAGTATTGAAAGAATTTTAAAAAAAGAAATGAATAGTTCAATACTTAAAGCTGCACAGGTACAAAGTCCTGTCCTTACCGTTTTAACCCAAGGAACTTGAAATTCATTGTATTGAAATGCTTATTTACAGAGTGCATCAATAATACCTGGTGTTTTAGCGCAATGGTCACGTATCGTGGCGTCTCAGTTACACACATCGGCTCCGCTATGCAGGGTGGTGGCAGGAAAGTACAGGATAACGAAGAAACGAGACCGACCTCTAACATACGAGATGGCAAACCCTCCTCACTACATCGCCCACCGCAAATCATGGAACTCATGGAATACCTGTGAGTGAACAGATCAGATACAGTTGTTTACTGCTAGCTAGTAGTACCTAATCTTATCGGAGTAGGCTGTACCTGTAGTGTAGTTGGGTATGTTGGTAAGCTTAGGCATATGTGTAATAAATTCTAATAGTGAGTCAACTCGGCGGCTAGACGGAGCAACGATGGGGTGCGGTATGAAGGACCACTCCTGCCCGCGACATCTGCGGTAGTACCGACCGGCTTCACTTGCGTATTGGTACGCCCGTTCAGGTGTGTCGCTTACACAGAACAAGTTGCATGCATTGTGTACAAGCTACTCTTGCGATTCGTTAGTATAGAATATACCTACTATGGAACTACATTGTTAGCATATAATTTGATAAAATTGAATGTTTACTAAAAAGTACCTACCTCTTACCTACCTAGATCCTATTTCAAGAAAATGTATATGTACTTATGTATCGATTTTAGCCGCATAAAAACTCTGTTAGTATAATACTGAATCCTTCTATTATATGTATATTGAACGCACTACGTGAATAGAAGAAGCGATACTTCAACCTATCTTTTTGTCCAAAATACGAATAACTATATAACAAAGGTTTTCAATCAGTGTGTGTTGCCAGTGATGACTTATGGAACTGAGACATGGTCTCTTACTATTGGCCTCATTAATACCTAAGCTCAAAGATGCACAGCAAGCAATGGAGAGAGCTATGCTCAGTGTTTCCCTGCGAGATGAGATCCGTAAGGAGGAGATATATAGGAGAACTTAAAGTGACCGATATAGCTCTTAAAATCAGCAAGTTGAAATGGCAATGGAAATGGCAACCCACATCGCTCGTAGAATCTGGTGAAAACTGTGGGGAGCCGATAGATACAAGCGAGTAGCCACTCAAAGTGGCGCTCTGTGTCTATGTTCAGCAGTGGGCGTCTTAAGGCTGATGATGATGATACTACGTATAATAGTGCCTTCGCTTAGGGTCAAAAAAGGCCCGAATAGTTCACTTTGTGATACCAGTGCCAAATTTTAGTATGTTATTAAACATAATAATCTATGTTAAAAACCGTCGGGACCCCATCTGTAAAGTACCCGGATCCGGAGATATGACGTCATCAAAATGGCGGCTGCAGTATTTTGAAAATGCGAATATTTCTGATTCTATGAACCCTATATACATGTGTGGGGTGTCAAATGAAAGAGAATTAAATGCCCTACAATTTTATAATACACAATATTCGCTCAATAGTACAGCTAGGAAAATATTTGAAATTATATGTAAATAGAATTGATAAAAATCACCTATTTTTAATTACAGCGTCGGAAGTATACACTATAGGCAAAAATTATGTTTGGCAGACATAACAAGCAATTCATTAGCTATCCAATAAAAATACCGGAACTGAATCGGATGAATAATGTCTTAGTTAAGCCGTTGTTAGTAAGTCGCTCCCTCAAGTCCACACGGGTGTTATTAGGTGAAAAATAGTTCACTTTGTGAATACCAGCACCAAATCTATAACATATTTAAGTATATTGTTAAACATGTTATTCTATGTTAAAAACCATCAGGACCCCACCTGTAAAGTATTTGGATTCAGAGATATGACGTCATCATAATGGTGGTCACCGTATTTTGAAAATTGCATATATGGTGGAGTTTATGAACCCTATACACATGTGTGGAGTGTCAAATGAAAGATAATTAAATGCTCTATAATTTTGTAATACACAAAATTCGCTCAATAGTACAGTTATGAAAATATTTTAAAATATATGGAAATAAAGTCCATAAAAATTACTTATTTTCAATTACAGCATCGGAAGTTTTCACTATAGGCAAAAATTATTTATAGTAGACATAACGAGCAATTCATCAACTATCCAATAATAAAAACCGGAACTCAATCGGATGAATACTGATGAATGTGTTAAGCCGTTGTTAGTTAGTCACTCCCTCAAAATCGCACTGGTGTTATTAGATAAAAAATACCAGCCGTTATTCATCCGATTGAGTTCAAGTTTTTATTAATGGATAGCTGATAAGTTTTTCAATATATTTGCTACACATCATTTTTGTCTATAGTGTATACCTACTTTGGAAGCTGTAATTGAAAATAGGGATATTTTATAAATTTCATTTCCATATAATTAACTTAATTCGTAACTGTATTACTATTCGACTGAAATTTTGTATTATAACATTATAGAACACTTCATTACCTTTCATTTGACATCCCACACATTCATAGACTCAGAATTATTCGCAATTTTCAAAATACGGTGGCCACGATTTTGATGACGTCATATTTCCGGATCCAAATACTTTACAGGTAGGGTCTTGATGGTTTTAACGAAGAATAACATGTTTAACAATATACTAAAAAATATGTCGTAGATTTGGTGCTGGTATTCACAAAGTGAACTATTTTTTCACCTAATAACACCCGTGCGAACTGAGGGAGCGACATACTAACAACGGCGTAACAACGACATTATTCATCTGCGGGGTAATTACGTAAAATTTGCAACAGCAATGCGACAGCAGTAGCAATGCGACAGCAGTAGCGAAGCATACATTCTCGACACCACTAATGATGTATGACAGCAATCACCGCGAGATTTACGCCTGTCGCAAACCTGTTGCGAGTTAGGTAATTAGGGGGCGATTGAGTTCCGTTTTTTTTTATTGGATAGCTAATGAATTGCTCGTTATGTCTGCCAACATAACTTTTGCCTATATTGTATTTTTCCGATGTTGTAATTAAAAATAGGTATTTTTATAGAACCAATTTCCATATAATTTAAAATGTTTTCGTAACTGTATTATTGAGCGGATGTTGTGTATTACAGCATTATAGAACATATTATTATCTTTCATTTAAGACCCCAGATATGTGTATAGGGTTCATAGACTACACCATATTTTCAATTTTCAAAATACGGTGGCCACGATTTTGATGACGTCATATCTCCGGATCCGAACTTTACAGGTGGGGTCCCGACGGTTTTTAACATAGAATAACATGTTTAACAACATACTAAAATTTGGTGCTGGTATCACAAACTGAACTATTTTTCCCCTAAGCGAAGGCACTATAACTTGTAGTAAGATATTAGGCCCAATTTTGAAGGCTTTAGTTGACAGTCTTTAACTTACTAAAAATATACCCGTCTCTTACATTACCGTCTATTAGACAAGGACAGCAACAGTTTTAGGAGTTTTAGATCTGTCAACTAAAGCCTTTAAAATTGGCCCCATTGAGGACTTAACTGAATCGAGATATCGTCATAAAATAGTAGTGCGGTAATGTAAAGTAAAAAAGCATGCGCCCGTAATATCTTGGATTATGAACTTAAAAGCGGTGTGACAAGCGCCACTGTACGAGCAACTGTGACGAAAAATAAATTATTACGAAACAAAAATTACTATCTAAGAAAATGTTTTTCTGACAACCCTTGCTTATTTTTAGGGACTAGACGTCGAGACGGTCTTGTAGGTATTTTGCGGTATAACAAAGGAGTTGACCCACTATTAGTATTATTATTATTATTATTATTATTTTTTCAATTCAATTCAATTTATTTCACAGTTTGTAACATAACAGTACAAAATAGCGTCCAAGGCGTTACAAAAATAGTCATTTAATGTATTACAATATAAAAACAAATAATAAAAAAAAAGTATTATCATGAGTTTAACATCGTCGGCAAAGATCAAGACTGTGGACTCGCGTACTACTTCAGGAAGGTCGTTTATTAGTAATACAAAAAGTAACGGCCCCAAATTCGATCCCTGACTTTATTATACATATGGCTTAGGTTTGCAAAAAAAAACAATTATGATGCGTCTTTCCTAAGTATTTTACATAATCTGTCTGTCTGAAAAGTGCCACTACAAAGAATGTTAAATATGTATTTAGGTGGTTACTTAGTATTACATAAACAGCTATATTTCAGAATTTCATTTATCTGACTAAACTTAAAGTAGGTATGTAAGTACCACTAAAACCACCAGTAAATACAGTAAAGTGACATGGTAAAACAGTTAATTTATTGCTGATTCTGTGACTGGTTCTATTATTTTTAGCAAACTTGAAGGATGGTCTTCGCCGATCAGAAACAACTCTGGAGGATGAGTTCATTCGAAGATTTATGACGGGAACATGGCATGGACTGGTTTGTAGCGAGGTAAGACAATAATTATGAAGATCTCAGGAGTGTAAGCAATCTGTGCAAAAGTCTATTATGGTAGGTTCAGCCTTTTTGACTTACTGAATCACTATTATAGTTCATCACATTCTGTTTTATGTATGTAGTAAGATGAAATCTATTTTATATTACCTTAATTTGTAGGATCATAAAGCATTTTTATTTTACACAGAGTTAGTATCATTCAATTAATTGTGTTTATTCTCAGGTTATAATCAAGAGGCAGTTCAACCATATTCGCGTAGCTGCCATTATCAGGCGAGCTGTGTCTCCTGTCAAGATGTACTTCCTCCTCGGGTACACAGAAGAACTCCTTGCTAACTGGCTCCAGTGTCCTGTCACACTCGAGCTCCAAACTGTAGACAGTTTCAAAGATGTTGTATTCAAGTATATTTAGATTTATAGTCCAGATTGGTTTGTAGTGTATATAGGTAATTTATAAAATTAAATTGATCTTCTAAGATTTGAATGTAGATATTATTGTAGAGTAGCATTTACTTACATACATAAAAAATGTCATTTTGTCTGTTTCTTGTTTGTAGGACTTTCACACCAAAACAGATGAACCCATTTGGATGATGGATATATATATGAGTTGATTACATTACCAGGTCAACGTAAAATACTTTTTAGCCTAACAAATGAAGAGTGCCCATGCACATAGCTTAGTAAAACAAGTGTTTAAAATTTTTCAAAGTTGATTCTAGCATCAATAGAGGTCTTGTCAATAGGCTAGTTGCCTGCTATTTTTTAACTGCATAATCAATAGGGAATATTCCTTAAAACTCAACAGTTGTGAAACCAAAAATTCAATATCTCAAAGTTACAAGCATTTTAAAATACAGGAATAGAAAGAGACAGCTCAAATATGCAGTGACGTCAGTTCTTGGTCCTTACCTGCTCTATACTCTAAGTTCCCTGCCACCACAGACATGTACCTGTCTGCGCCTTTCACAGGCTGTCGGTGTTCCCTTCATAGTACCTCCTCCCCGTTACTAAGCTGTGGTAGCTTTACATACAATCTCTTTGGCATGTGACGTCACGTGTGTTTTCATAGCTGTGGGGAAGCTCTACACGATTTGTTTTGCGACAGGCGATGCCCTCTCCTGAAACTCTTATTTTTTTCAATTATTGCATTCTTTTTTAACCTACTTTATGAAGATAATATTTTTTTGTAAATTTTTAATGGCAGGCCAGCTAGCCTATTGCCTCATTCAAAATATTGTTACAACTTTACAAAATGTGTGAAGGGTGTTACTAAAGGAAACAATGAATAAAATTCATATTATTTTATAATTTGATTCATTCAAATATACATGTGTCAACAAACAGAACAGCGAGACACGTGCCGATTCTGACACGATCACACACACACACACACTCACATTCCTGCGCGCGCGCAACTGACCACTCGAAAACAGTATCGAGCCGCGACCGAACTTCTGCACATACGCTTTGTACTTTTTACACTATACATAGCACGAGCGTCGCTTGCTTCCGTGGTCTCTCATCGGTATATAGGTTTATTTGTTAAGGCCTTCGGTTTATTGCTTCACATGGTGCAGAAATACTGCAGAGATACAAACACAATAATAATGTAATGTTACATAAATACATCACGAAAACAAGCGGCGCTCGCGTTGACAACTGACTATAAAGTAACATTCCTTTTAAGACATTTCTATTATCTCATATTGCTATGGTGTCTCTCTCAATCAATAGTTGTTTATCACAGTGACAATGCATTTGTTCTTACATTCTAGTGAGTTATTTTCGATCTTATTCGTTATATCACCGCAAAACACGTTTAGTAAAGTCGTCAAGGTGCTTCAGAAAATATTTTTTTAAATATTTTGATATTATTTTTTTAAAGTCTCAAACAGTCTTTCGTATTGAGCTAATTCGATGGTGCCTGTGGAATGTGTGTCGAGATACGCCGTACTAGTTTATTCGTAACGCTAAGCTCCGCTGTAGCCGGTCCTTTCTGTGTGCGCAGAAGTCCTGACAGCTGACTTTATCCATTTGCGACAGCTCGCTCGTTGTTAAGCATTAATTGTTTATCGAAATTACATATTTACAAATTAATACACAGACGACATGAAGGCTTTCTGATAAGTTCGAATATACTTATAAACCCAAAACTTTGACACGGTTGAAACTTCCAAAGATGCATATTGTAATAAGTTTCTTATACATAATGTGTGATATCAATTGCTGATACAAAATTATATACATACAATACAAGTAAAGAAATATTATGATACAAAATGTACAAATAAAATGTCATATTCCAAGAAGAATAATTAAAATAATCACAGAACATTAACTTCTCGGGAAGTGTCAACAATGCAAAAGACTCAAATGAATGTCAATATTTCGGATGGCATCATTTTTTAGATAAGTAAAAAATTCACAGTGAAATTATCAAATGTAATGTATGATCAATAAATTCCCATTTCAACACTACACAATGCTAATCCTATTAAGTAAAAATGTCCATCAAAATTCTATTAAAAATAAGAGATCATTTATGTTCTACTACAAATAAGATAAACTCGTTAATAAAGCTTTGTTAGGTATTCATAAGCGACGCTTACGCAACTTGATAAATTCTATTGGCTCTCTCAATACTGCAAGTGGATATTTTATGTATAATAGTCCTAACGATTAAAGTACGATATTATGGTCATATGAGCGTAAGTATAATTATGAATATATTTTTCGTTAATCGTAATAAAGCCAAATGTTTAACTATTACGCCTATATTTGAAGTCATCTTTATGAAATTATTTTAAAGATAAAAAAAAAATTAAAAAATTTTTTTTTTAATTAGGTGAAAATTACTCAGGAATTTTGTTCTGCAGCACTTAAGAAGAAGAAAAACGTGTGTGAGAGTTAAGTCAGAGTGACATGAATGTTTGTTACAAGCCTATTAGTGGTTTTATGGGCCTTTGAAGAAAATCCGACAATGACGGTTGTGAATTTTGAATTTTTTACCAAAACCTGTGTATTTTTGAATTTTAATGTGTAATAAGGGTGGATTATTATCCGTTAAGTGTTCGTGAACGTGCACGAGTGTTGGAACATGGTTCCAAGTTTATATAACCATGCATTTTCGTTTTCTCTTCAACGGCTTTTCAGCGTAGAGCGTTCAGTAAAATATCCACCATCTTACTGTTGGCATTTTGACTGACAAAATAGGACTTTGACGTGACATAACCGTACAAATTTTTAGTCACTTGACATTGGCAGAATTATTACTAAAAAGCGATAGAAAGCCATAAACGAAGAAGAAGAAGAAGTGGTTTTATGAAAAGGGGACAAAAAACCAAGCTCATCTAAGTTTACGGTCACGTAATATATATTGCAGTCAAATTAAAGCTAATATCAATAAAATAATTTCATGCGCATTAACGGCTATGTGTTTACAGTCCTATCAATTATTATGCTTCATAAGATATTGTATAATTATTTTTAAATGCAAAAATAATTACTAATCTATATTTTCTGAGTTTACGGATTGTGTTATAATGAAATAACACTATTACTGCTATTTAAAGGCAAATTGAACAGTCTCCATTAAATCACTTCCACGGCGAACATAAATATATAACAATATTTATAGAATTAGATAACATATGTCCTTATTTTGTGCTCTTAAAGTAGCGTCGTAGAAGTGAGTTCAAAGGCAGACATCACAACGTCTTATCACTCTAATTTACACATTTTACACAAGCAGGGTCATTGATATGATTTTAAAATCTATATATATAATGTACTTAGAAAAATTATACAGCGTAAGTAGTAAAATTTGATTCGTATAAAACTTCATTTCAACTCATTTATCCTACAAGTAATAATTCAATATACCCTTTTCATGATTTGGCTTATTTTTTTCACAATACATCCGATAAATTACAAGAGAGACGCATCCTTATCACAAACGCGTTAGTAACATTAAAATTATATACGATCAGCACCTAAGTTTAAATGATACAAAATACCACATACAGAATAAAAAGATCAAAATCAATTTCATATTCGATATAAAATAGTTCCGATGAAGAAGAAAATAAGCGTACATACATACTATGCAGTGGTCCAAATTGTTTTGTCATAAAAATGTTTGTTTTTTTTTGTAAATATTACCACATATTTCGATTACACAACTAACGCTTCACAACGAGAAATATATGCTCGAGATCCCAAAATCACGTTTGGTTAAAAACTGCAGTCTTTGACGAACATGAAAGCATGTCACGAAAAAGTCTACATTTCTCGTTTTAACCGAAGGTGATATTGCTAGCTCAGCTTATGACTAGGTTATAGACCGTTCGACGTAGCTCGTGACATCGACCAGTATTTGACATCACCAGCAGGGCTAGCATGAGCTATAGAATATACATCTCTTCCCGAATGCGTTTGCCCCTAAATATCGTGTCGGCGCAAAAAAGCCGTCTCGGGAAATAACAGCTCACTTGCGGCGTGAGCTCTTATTTCGAATCAGTTCGGTTGGAACCCAGCCAACGTAAACACGTTATTCACACCACATTACGTATTTAAAAGTTGTAAGAACAGTGCCCCAAAAAGCAATATAATCGGCCAGAGTGTCTTATTTTCGGTGAATACTTGTGGAATAAGTTATATTTTAAGCTTAAAATTAACAAATTATATGAAATTTTAACAAAATTACCGATTTCAAACCGCCGCTAACAATGTTTGTACAAGGCCCAACACGCACCAATGCGTATATTTGGCCAACATTTGTTAAACGTAAGGCAATAACGGGAAAAAGTACTTTATTTGTAAGCACTTAAGGTTGATTTTTACATATGTTTACGCGGACAGAAAATAGCTTTAATTTTGTATGTGACGCGGGATCTAGTTGTACATGATCGAAGAATGAAAACGTTAGAAAAGTTTAAGACGTGATCCGCGTGATGGTTCATTGGTCTAACGCTTGCTTGAGAGAAGAGATTATCGATTTTTATAGGTCATTAGCCCTGCAGGTCTTGATCTTGAGAGCTCGCGACTCTACGCTCCATAAGCTGCGGTCGAAGATGGAACTGACCATTGAGGGTAGACGATGTGACGCAATAACCACGGCCACAATACACATTATCGACATTCACACATTTGTACTACGCCAGTATGCTACCCGCTACACTACAGAGCGGTTCGCCGTCGGACGCCTCCTGAGCATCAATTCAACAAAATAATTACAAAAAAATAAAAATAAACTATTAAGTTTTAAGCAATTCTGATCGGACCAACCGGGAGAACGACGCGAATACTGAATTGTTTCCGATCTAAGAACTTAGATCTAGATATTTTGTGAGTTACGGTGTACCATCGAGAGGAGTCCCTATTTTCAAATTTTATAAAAACCTACTTACAACTAAAGGGGGGCAACGAGCCGCTCTCGGGAGAACGTTCGTTGAAACAACTCTAAGACTTAAACTAAGGTACACAACTTACGTAGGAAACTATAAACAACGGGAGTCAATTCTGAAGGGGAACGGTGAAAAATCTCGCTGAACAGTTTGTTTAAACACACGCCACATTAACCTAAGTTGTTCTACCGACACCCGCCCGCTACTTCACCGTACGAACGCCGACTACACTACATCACACAACCACCGACCTGCGACGACACTTGCCGACCGAGACTATGACAGATTACCATGAAGATTTACCGTATGGACTGATACTTCATACACCCATTTGATCCAGAAAAGATCCAGACTCTATTATCTCTATTTCACTTGCTAAGTCCTCTTTCTCTTCCTCGAATATTTTGAAATTGTCACTACCTGTAGTGTGATTCAAACGTAATGGCGGCTGTGCAGTGCGCTGCAAGCCCCCCGCACGCTGCGCTCACCGCTTACTTCAGCCCGCGCAGATCTAATTTTTTGGCCGGCGTTTCGAGCCGACTACACAGCCGCCATGAAGTTTGATCACAGTCTACATGGGAAAGAGAAAGGAGTAGAGCACCACCTAGTGAAATCGCGTTAATGGAGTTAACCGGAGTATGAGAGTCCTGACTCCACTTGTACCTACTGAATCTTCGTGCCTATCACATACTCGTGAAACAATTGGGGATCAAATTCCTACTACACTGAATGAGAAAGCATTTCGTGTATAAAAAAGACAGATTAGAGACATGGATATAAGAATATGTGCACGGAAACTATTAGTTGTAAAAAGATAACAATAAAGGGACAGTTATTATCACATGTAATACAATCGATATTAAATATATCCATTTAAACATCACCGCGTTTATGTTTTGGTGTGTTGTATAACATTCATTGTTCCACTAGTATTCTCACTTATACATGGAAGCAATAAAAGGCAGTAAAACTAATCGCTAAATCTATCAATATTCACAAAACCATTTATTGCATACACGTGATGTTCTATCGGCAGTTACACTATTAATGAATTTCCTAATAAACATTATTTAATAGTTAATTAAGTATCAAAAATAATTGATTTTGTCAATTAGTACATTTACATAGATTTTAGTCATTTTAGATATCTTACACCGGACCTCTTAAATACCAATTATTTTAAGCATTTCACTTTAGGACAACACGAATAAATCCATGTGATAATTTGATCACTTACATTTTTCAGTGACCAAACTAGATTATGATAGTGATTGACATGAAATGTGTGCCAGTAACCAATATTGAAAGTCATTTTAACGAAGCCAGCTCTAAACCTCTTATGATAAGAAATCTCTTCCAGCGTACATAGACTCAAATTGGTCATGAAATTAATAAACAGAAAGGCTCATAATAAATGTGTCTACAAAATCCTGAATTCTTTATACAAAGCGATGACTATGTTGGGATGGAGCATAGAAAGCAATTAAAAAATGCCATGGTGGATTTTTTAAATGTAAGGTTAGATAGGTTGTCAGTTCGAATTATTTAAAACCCATTCTCGTAGCTACAGAGGTGTTGGTACACATATTAATTCACAATAGGTGAAAAGCGACGTAGTAATTTGGACATAATTATAGTATAAATGTTCATATTTCCTGATCCCCAAACGTGATTCACAATAGAGAGGACTCTACTGACTTGCAGACAAGTTAATAAAACCACCCGATTTTGCCTCCTAACTCGATCGCGTCACAATATCACATACACACACATTGCATAACCCCAGTTTTCTCATATATATCTAAATAATATACAGTGGAGGAATTAAAAATCACAAATTGGTAAATGGACGTTTGATACACTCGCATCGATTTAGGAAGTCAATTTTAAAGTCAAAGAAAACGTAAAAAATATAAAAACCTTCCTGATTTTTTCTAATTTTTATACAATACACAATAATACAACACCATACAATTTACAAAAAAAACAAGCATCATTTTAAGGCAGGTGTTTTATTTTTCTCTCACTAAGTATTATTATTTGTACCATTCCTCAACTGTATAGTAACATGATTTGTAATTGATAGAAAAAATATTATTATTCTATTATTATCTACCGCTAATACATTCATATATTTTAATAAAATTCATTTATTTTTCACAGCTAAGCATAGAACAGAATACACATCAAAATGTACGCAGGTTGTATTAAAATTATTAACATTAAAACTACGTAATTAATACCAGATTCGTAAAATACAAACGCTACGTTCAGATCGCGACAAGTTGTCCCTGATTTGTATATATTAGAAATAGTTCATAATTAATCTTACGACGAGGCAACAAAGTCGATAATTAGGTGGGTCAAGTTGCCGCGAATCTGTAAGACAAAGTATAATTGCACTGAAGATAGCATAACAATGCTAAACACTACACAACATCACTGACAGACATATATAGACATGTTTTACGGTTACGACTACACCTAATAAATATTTGAATAATGAATAACATGTGTGGCATGTGTACTTTACTAACAATTATTAACTTGCACATCAAAAACTAGGAGCTCTGCAACCAGTAAAAGAAATTACTTCTTTGTAAATGGCGTATAATTAACTTTTCGATAAGCTTTGATCTTACTTTTCGATAAGTTTTGACCTAACCTTTCGATAAGCTTTCATAACCGTCAAGCGCTATTTGTTGGTAAAACCATGATTACTTATTATCATCAACTTACCTGAGAGAAAACGACACCGGGTATGTTAAGGATTTGATAAATATGGTTATAATTATAAACCAATAACAATTAAGCCCATGGTACATAATTTTTATTAACGTCATTTAACTTTAAAAGGCGTTTATCAGCTAAGCCCTTAATAGTGGATTTAAAAAGCAAATTACGACATTGATTTTATTGATCCCAGCCAATTTTAACCGCTAGATTTCAAAACTCTATGTATGGATAGCCGTAGGTAGCTTATTGTAAACCGCCGCATATAATGTAAGTCTGACAGATCAAAATGCACCCATATAATTTAGGCCTTAATAATTTTAACAACATAATTTTCTGTGTTTACCTAGAACAAAATATTCAAAATTACATTATAATAAATTTCGAGACACTTGAGTAATTTTAAAGATAATTGTATCAAGATAACAAATCACAGTTTATTATAAAAGAGTTATATAGTAAATGGAGGATCCTTAAAGTATCTACAGAGATTTGTTTCATACTAGACAGTAATCGCCACAAAGGCAGATAATATACTATAATTAAGTATGGCGTAGTTTGTCGTGTTAAGATTACACTAAAAATAAAAAACGTAAGTACTTGCAAACATATTATAAAATATCTATATATTTCAGAGTAGACAGACAGTTTCAAGTTACGGTACCTTTCCAACATATAGATTTATAGAATAAAAGTTTATAATGAACTAGTTGCGAAGAGCTCCCTTGCTATTGTTGTACACATTTGCTTTGATTGAGAAACATTTTCCTTCATGAGCGGTCGGGGGTCGACATTCACACACACATTTAAATATTGACTACACACAGTCAGTTAGCAGATCACTTCGGTTTCACATTTACTCGACAGACACTGAACTTGTTTCACGGTAGCAATCACTCGTTACATGGTAGCGATCACTTGTTGCGTGGTAGTGATAACTCGTTAAATGGTAGCAATCACTTGTTTCATGGTAGTAGATCACTTGTTGTTACACAGTAGCGGTCACTTGTTACACGATAATCACTTATTTCACGGTGTCGATCACTTGTTTCACGTTAGCGATCACTTGTTACACCGTAGCGGTCACTTGTTTTACGGTAGCGGTCACTCGTTTAATGGTAGCAGTCACTTGTTCGAAGGCAGACGGCGTCCGTATCGGTCGCGGGTCACGCTCGCTTGTGTCGCGCGGCGCGGCGTCGCTCGCGCGGTGACGTGTGCTACCGCCGTCCGATGAGACCGTTCGAGTTACCAGCGCCAGGACTCATCTCCAGTTCTACTAGTAGGGGGAAGTGATCTGGAACGGGAAATAAGTTTTCGTTAATTATGCTCGATTTTAACCTGCACTTTGCTGATGTGGTGGATTGAGGCCAGCATTCTCTCCATGTAAAAGAAATAGTTAATATTTATATTATTATTAAAATAACTTCCTTCATGATAGTTTGGACTGATCAACATAAGACAACTACAGTTATCAACCTTAAACATGTGCCATTGATCGACATTAAACATATTGTGCCCATGATTAAAATTAAACATTGCCAGTGATCAACACATTAAGCACGTGCCCAGTTATCAACATGAAACATGCGCCAGTGATCCACATTAAACATTTGCCAGTGATCAACATTAATCATGTGCTAGTGATCAACATTAAACATGTGCCGGTGAACACTAATAATGCTAGGCCTTCATAAGATAATGTTTGTATTCCTATTGTAATAGTGCACATTATGTTGGTGTTCAATAAATATATAATATAAATAAAGAAACCTGCCAGTGATCAACAAGTAAACAATGTAATTGAAATAGTAAATATCCCGTTTTAAACTGCATTTCTTCCGCAATAATCGTGATAATTCCAATAAAATAAGAACGTTATTTTTTTTAATGTACAAACAACCTAACTTTTGCTGCAACTTACTTCATGATGCAGCCGAAGGTGTTAGCACGTTGACCTATGAGGGCCTATTCATTCTAGTCTTAAAGAGACCCATATTTTATTTGTCAGAATACAAGGAAGCCGGGAGTGAGTTCCAATTACTAGTAATAACAAAAAAGGTTATAAAAAAGTGGTCTTCATACCTGAGGGTATGTGTGGATGAGGACAGCCAACAACCTTGTGTTCCCGGAACCAATCCTGTGAGAGTGGTCCGAGGAGACCCAACGGTGTCATCGTCTGCTTACTGTAGAATATGTAGTCGATGATTCCTTTGAAGTCAAATCTGAAACATTGTCAGTAAACTGTTAGCTTGTTTGAGGTATCATATTCTTTGAGGAAGTATGTGGACCAGACTGGATGCAAAGAGCTAGGATAGGAGCCTAGAGGAGCCCTATGCTGCAGAAGCAACTTCCGCAACTAAAATAATTATATAAGTGTACCTAAACACGTGTAAATATGCAGTAGAATTAAAAGCTTTTTTATTTATTTCTACTACATGCGATTCATATCAGAATGAAGTCATCATCATCATCATTAACAGCCTGAAGACGTCCACTGCTGAACATAGGCCTCCCCCAGAGCACGCCACCTTGAGCGGCTGCTCGCCTCCTGCATCCATCGGATCCCCGCGGCTTTCACCAGGTCGTCGGTCCACCGAGTGGGGGAATGAAGTAATAAGTTTAAATTCATATTATGGTAATGGTAATGGCAAGGGGCACTGGTAGGTGGAAAACATTGCATTGGGATTATAAATACGGCTTGTACTTTTATAAGTGAGACCACCAGGCCGATAAACACCCGGACGCCGAACATCTCTATGTTCATCATCACACAAATATACTTGTTCTGGGAACTCACAACAGAAACCGAAGAAGTCAGAGCTACTACCAATCATGAAAATCAAATAATTTACATATTACAAATAGGCCCCTATTAGCACTTATATGTTGAATTCCGAAAAAATAATAATTACTATTTCATTCATATTTATTACTTGTTTGTATTTGCCAAGTTTCACAACGATACGTTATGAAATGCAGGTTTTCATACATACGATTTTAACCTTTCACACCTTTAGGGATTGTTTTTTCGAAAATCCTTAATACACCCCTACTACGTCTTAAAAAGAAGCCACACACTTTGAAGTCTCTGCGTCCAGCAGTTTGGGCTGTACGTTGTCTGTCAGTCAGGACAAAGCCTTTTAAATAATAGAAAGAGTTTGGAAAAAAAGGAAATTTCATTTCCCACTACTGGTGCAAGTAATCCGGCACAACGCAGAAAAGTAAACTCCGATCCGGAGTTCCGATTACACTTGTAAAGAAGAAGCCAAACAAGAAACTGATCGAGGGGGTGAAACCAGTTTGTTGTTTATATAGAAAATGGTGCACCGTTTTAACTTACGTGTAATTAGTGTAAGGCATGACGTCTTCACTGTAAGCGGATGCCAGCTTGAAGTTGTGCGTGAACTCGTGCTCCGAGCCGGGCATGCGCCGCAGCGAGCCCGCGTAGCCAAGCTCTTTGAAGTCGCGGTGCTCGGACGAAACTTTACCCGCTGATAGGAACTCTATTACACCTGGAAATTAAATAAATATAATATAAATAACAGCCAACGATCCCGTACATAGCTCCTGGACTCTAATTAGGATCCCCTGTATCTAGGGACCCAGGAACTACGAGGACCATGCTCCCACATCAACACCCAGACACAGAACAAGTATTTGTTTTTTCTTTCTGTGCCCAGATTCTTGTCCTGACGCTAGAATCGAACCCACCGCATCCGGGTTATGAATATGAACCGAGCTGCTCAACCACCACACCTCAGAAGCTGTCAAACGAAATTATAATAGCGATTATCAATATAGATAAACTTTATATTGTCATCATCATTAACAGCCTGAAGACGTCCACTGCTGAACATAGGCCTCCCCCAAAGAGCGCCACTGTGAGCGGCTGCTCGGCTCCTGCATCTATCAGCTCCCCGCGGTTTTTACCAGATCGTCGGTCCACCTAGTGGGGAGGCGTCTTCCTCTACCTACGGTCTACAGCCTTAACCCTATATTGTACACACCAAATAATAAAAGTTTACAAAGAATGCAACGATATACAAGTGGGGAACAATGGGCGACCTTATCGAAGGCGATCTTTTGGTGGCAATCTTTGGGCGGCTCTCCATCCAAAGATTGCTTGCATTTCATTCGAAGTGGCAAATGTAGAGGTAGAAAAACAATAGTTTGATAAATCTCGGCCTAAAACACACATGGAGAAGGTAAGTGAAAAGTTGATTAAAATTCGGTTACTGCTATAACTTTCTAAACGTGTCATACTATAATAATATATATATCATTTCATTATCACGATCACGATGCTCACGAAACAATGGGAAATAAGATATTAATTGGCGATAGTGCGTTGTGACGCAAAACTAAATTTTAACAATTCAGCACGTAGGTCGTCTTCTTGCTAACATATACTTAAGGAACTAGGTGAAGAATTAATAGCCAACTTAAAAAAGAGAAAGCTTTGAGCTGGTCATAAATGTTCATTTATAGTTTTACAATAAAATAGTACAGATAACCCTTCTGCCCCGGCATTTAGATACATTCTTGATGATACGAAACATACTTAAGGTGGAACGTTTCACTAGCGCGGCAAATTCAAATTTTCTTGCGCTCTTTGGCCAATAACTATGTGATGGTGACTATGGCAGACCCTTAAAGGGGGAACCCTATGTTCAGCAGTAAACATCTTCCGGGTGAAGATGTGATGTGAAATGACTTACCGCTATCAGGCAACGAGTTGAAGTCACCACACAATAGCAGCTGCACGTTATCCCGCTGGCCTGCCTGCCGGAGCGTCCTCGCCGAGTCCTCGTGTATCGCGCGCAGCTCGTTGCTCAGCATCATTGTTTGGATGAGCTTCACGTCACAGAACTCCGGGTCCCAGTGTATGTGCGCCGTGCAAACTAATATCGGCTGGCTAAGCATCGATGAGTCTGTCGGTATACCTGGAACTCAAAAGAAATATGCCATAAATCGTCGGGCGTCTCATACTGTGATTGGTTGGTAGTTTTCTTCTTCTCGTGTAAGCAAAATATTTGGAAATTTTTACTCCGCCCAATGGCTTCTGACTTAGCTGAGTTACGACAACGTATTGTAGCCTCCGAAGCACGGTAGTGTTCAATAGGCTAGTTGCCTGCTATTAAAAATTAACAAGTAAATATTATTTTCATAAAGTAGGTTAAAAATGAATACAATCATTGAAAGAATAAGCAAAATCGGTAAATAAATCACGGAGTAATACACTTTTCAAGTTTCTGGAGTTTAAAATTTGGCCTGTCCCTTTCTCGCAAAACAGGAGATTCTCCACAGTTACTTTGAAAACGCACGTTGTGTAGTCACATGCCAAAGAGACTGTATGTAAAGCTAACACAGCTTAGTAATGAGGTACTATGAAAGAGCAAAAGTGACGTCACTGCATGTTTGAGCTGTCTCTTTCTATTCCTGTATTTTAAAATGCTTGTAACTTTGTAATTTTTGAGATATTTAATTTTTGTTTTTACTTCTGCTTATTTTTTGAGGAATAAAATTAATTTATGCAGTAAAAAAATAGCAGGACACTAGCCTATTGTAAATGTACCCCTTTTTGTAGCCGTCATCCATCCAAGTAGTGACCGCAGCGAACGTTGCTCAACTTTACAGATCGGATAAGAACGATAGTCGAGCTTTGCTATTACCTATAAGCGCTAATGTGTGGCGTTCACTACAAACGACTGATTTAAGTGAAATGTTGGACATGGATTGCTTAAACGAGATCAATAATTATAATTTATATACTTTTTATCTCGGAAAATTACGGGATCCCGGGTGCTTATAATTGGTAGGTACTTATAAAATCCAGCAGAGCCAGAATACACTATTGATCCAAACAAATACAAACACACAAAAAAGAAAGTATTCAAGATCTATGTCCAACCATTCACACTTTTACATTACATACTCATTTGTCATTGAAGATGTTACACCGTCCTTTTCACGGCTCCATCTAACCGATTCATTTTATTGTACGTATAATGTGGTGAAATCGATTGTCTAGAACTCTTAGACTAGACCAGACGCATTAGGCAAAGATACGCTTTTACGAACGGCTTTGAATCTAATGATTGTTAATGATAAAGTAATTTGCGTGTAGACTAAAGACGGTTATTAAAAATATTAATTAGGTGTTTAACACTTACTAAGATGTTTATGTCAAAACTGAGTTACCTACTTAAGAGTTTCGTTTCTCAAAATATAAAAGGTAACCCTCATCGAATCATTATATTAGTACGTATTTTTTCTAAGGAACAAGTTGAAATCAATACATCAAATCAGCGCTGCAAATGAAACTATTTCACGATTATGGGTGACGGCTGCAGTTTCACTATTATACGGCTGCAGAACCGTATAAATCGTGAGATCAAGTTTCAAATACTTCGCTAAAAAAAGACCTACAAAACTAAAAAAAACCGGCCAAGTGCGAGTCGCACTCGTGCACGAAGGGTTCCGTACCATTATCTACAAAAACGAGCAATAAAATCACGTTTGTGCTATGGGAGCCCCCTTAAACATTTATTTTATTCTGTTTTTTAGTATTTGTTGTTATAGCGGCAACAGAAATACATCATCTGTGAAAATTTCTACTGTCTAACTATCACGGTTCATTAGTTACATACAGCCTGGTGACGGACGGACAGACAGACAGACAGACTGACAGACAGAAGAACGGACAGCATTAGTAATAGGCTCCGTTTTAACCTTTGGGTACGGAACCCTAAAAATGACTCATCAAAACCTGAAGGCACGTAGCAAATACACTAGGTACCTACCTATTCAAAACTAGGTATATCAGAACAGAATGCAAGAAATCAGCTCTAAAACCACTGATAAATAAAATATATAAGAATCTAAGCCCACATAGATTTTTTTTGTGAGTCTCACTACCTAAGTGCTCATATTTGTATCTTCAACATTACCGACTTAATAATAATAATATCTTATAAACTACTTATCTACTTACCGTTTTCCCACGCGGCCTCTTTAGTTTTAAGCAAAGCGGCTAGACCTATGTTATCCTTCGGCATCACTCGATTTAACATGTTGTCCGAACCTTCGCTGTTGGCCATCGCCAACTGATTGAACTCTATTAGATGCTCTTTAACTAAGGCAAACCTGCAAACGAAATGTAACTTAGTGGCATAGTTTCAATATTACAGAATATAATGGCGATAGTAAACGGTCCAGCCAAATAGAATTATGATAGAATGATTTGGAATAGAATGAAACAGCGAATGATGCATAATTATTTGCACGATTCATTTTTGAATTTAAATTCACTTTTGAATTTGCATCATTTACTTTTGAATCGGCATGATTCATTTTTGAATTTGCATGATCCATTTTTGAATTCGCATGATCCACTTTTGAAATTGAATGATTCACTTTTGAATTTGCATGATTCACTTTTGAATTTCCATTCACTTTTGAATTTTCATAATCACTTTTGAAATTTAATGTTCTACTTTAAAATTTACATGATTCAGTTTTGAATTCGCATGAACAACTCGTATATTTACATGATGCGTGGTGGTTATGGCAAAATCCCTATGATAAGCGTCCAAAGCGGCGTTTTATGTGCGAGACCTATGTTCAGGAATGGACGTCTTCCGGCTATTGATAAATTAATTTTTATGACATAATAATTAAAATGAAAAAGAACCGCCTAATATCGCCATTCGCCAAAGTATTTTGTGGTTGGAATAATACTGAACCGACTTCTTCTATTTTTCGTTGTCTTTGCGAGTTAATATAGGTACCGACGCAAAGATGTTGATTGTGCAGATAATCTTGTCGTTTACTGTCAACATACAAGACATCCAAATAATAAGATTTTGGATCAAAAAGATACAAAAAGTCTGATCTAAAATTGAAACTGAAACTTGTTGCTAGTACCACTGCAGTACTACAATCCTTAGTACTCTCTATGCAACTTTGTTTCCTGCCAAATTGATTTTGCAACAAGCTATGATCATATCAACATTTATTCATTCAATGTTCATTTTACAAATTAAATCAATCAAACCTATCTTTAACTTTATTGAAGTATAGACCCGTATTACAGCACGATGCAATGAGCCGTCGATTAGTGCACTCAAGTCGAGATTCACAAAAATGATCAGTATGTGATTGAAGGGCCTACGTAATGACATTTAGAAATTTAATCAATTTTTTTAAATGCCCTGTCACACGAGCACCAATTCGCGACTGTAATACTGGCTTGTTGTGCCTTAATGGTTAAAATTTATAGTTTCAGCGGCAAACATACATACTTAGCAGATCTAAAGAATATTGAGCATCCGTCAACGTATTTTCGTTCTGACTCGGACATGGTCTTCGCGCGTGATTTCGGTGAGAAGATCCCATCATAGCCGTCCTTCTTTAGCTCCGGCAGGAAGTAGTTGTAAAACTGATCCGTTTCTACCTCCTGGAATAAGAATTTCGTAGTATAAATTACTGGTAAGTATGAAATATCTTTAAGTAATATAGAAAAGTAAGTCTTTGGTTTGTTTGTGAAAAGGTATACTAATGCATACTGAGGAATCGTGAATAAACAGAAGTTTGAAAGGTGCTCCTGTATTATTTACATAATAGTAAGTTTGTAGGAGACAATCTCTATATACTTACCTACTCCGAATCTAAAAAAAACTTTTACTGTTAGAAAGCTGTATTATCCCTGAGTGACAAAGGCTATGTTACATTGTGATATTGGCTTGCGCTCACGTCTACGCTCGTGTCAGGTTTATTACCACTCTGAAAATATTTTTCAAATTCATTGATCCCCTCAGTTAAGCCAACTTTGATTTGATTTAAATACGGGCTCTCACTACTTAAATACTTGAAAAGTGTCTGATTCAATCATAATTTATAGTAGGTACTCTTCTTCAATAATTATTCAAATATAGGCACCTGTCTATGTGTCTTAACAACTGTTCTGATTTGCTTACTTCAAGAAAAGCAATAACTATAATAAATATAACAAAAATAAATTGATATAACTACTTACGTACCTATAGTAAGTACCTTAGTAAGAAAAATGTGTGTACGCAACGCATGGAATGCAATGAATGTGAACTATGTTGTACCGCCACCAAACCTACGATCAATTTAGGATTATATACTTTATGAACAAACATAATGCTCAAAATGTGATCGCAATAGATATCGAATCTCATGTTAAGGATAATTTTGTGCTTGTGCAGTTAAAATAACTAAGGAGTACTAAGTTACTAGCCTGTAAGCTAATGATGTCTGCGGAGTAATGTCTAATTTCGTCCAAAATACCCTTCTTCCTGTAGTCCCAGTCAAGAGCCCAACTGGGGCAGTAGCCGTACATCTGTCGCGTCGCGTACTTGTCGCACAGCACATTGTAGCACATCACGGTGAAGATGCCTGCAACAAACAATACAAGCATTACAGCGATTTCACCGCCGTGTCGCACTCTATATCTCTCCATAGAGCTGTCGGCATTTATCTCGCGCGACCGTGTTCACCGCGCATCACATGCCAATTAGCTGCCTCTGACGCTTTATGTTACGTAGAAGCGATCGAGCTCGCGTGACAGATTAAAAAATGATCCAATTAACATGAGAGCCGCGCATTACGGTCCACATGCGACGGGCACGCGACGCGATGCCTAATACTTTGTAAATCAATATCGGCTCAAGCTCCGCGGGAGCCGGTGCAGTCTTCCTTGAACCTTTCAATATGAGCTCTTAAGCAGATACAACAATCATGCCAAGCTGCCTCGAGCCAATCGTGTCGACAACTTAGAACATTAACGTTGACGAGTAAACTGCATAAGCGTTCACGTCTACGAGCGAAAACACCTTACATCTCACCATATTGAGGAATTTCTAAATAGAGACATAACAACCGGGCTGCAGCGGCGGGTTAGCTGGGAATACTCAGAAAGTACCATTTCCGGTTTCGTTAAGGACGAGGAAATTGGGCATCACAAGGGTGTGGAACGCGAACTGCGACGGAATCATTTCGACGTATCCACTTATTACGTAAACTAAGGTGGCACGACCGCGCTCTCTCACGCTCCTCGCCATTATCTCCGATTTATGCGGACGCCGCGTGCTCGCACCCGTCTCATTACGCGGATCAAAGTGTGCGCGGGGCGGGACGATGACAGCCGCTCGTCTAAATGTCGACTTCGTGGAAGACCTTAGCGATGCAATTATCTAGATTTAATCGAGCCAGGTTCCAGTCAATCAACGGACAAAGAACCGGGAGTGCAGTATGTAAGACAAAGAGACGCAGTCGGCAAACGAACACGACGGCTCGGAGGACAAGACAATGCCGAGAGTTCGGACGCCGAGCCGCACTCGGGACAAATTGATAACGATCACACGGGGCGACGTGCGCTCGCGCTCATGCTAATCGTCGCCGAGTCAAAGTCACCTGGCTGGCGCACTCGTCGTGATCAATACGGCCGCAGCACGTGCTTCAAATACGTCCATTGTATGCCCGATGCGACGCACGGAGACGTGGCGCATGCCAAATGTCGCCAAACAATACGCGCATCGATAATCGTCTGTTGTTTAAGGAACTACGACCGAAGCGAAAGCTCACACAGACAATAATAAATGGTAATGTTGTCGAACATGTGGTCGCGTGTCTTCATTTCAAATAAATCGACGACGGTGATGAAACTATATACATGTTCTGGCCGCGAACAATGGAAAAAGGTGACACTAACGGCCTGTACTGCAACATTTGTGATAGGCTCTACCATTGTGTCGCCAAGTCAAGCGTTATGGTTTTAAAGGGCCGGCGTGGGCTGAAACATCAGATACGCCGAACGTAAGTAATGTAGGGCCAACAGTTCTCAATACAAAAAAGCGGTCGGAAAAGGCGTGGCGACGACGGATCTTGCACAGCAAGCGGAGCATATCGCGCGCAGCCTGCCAACTGTAGCGGTGGGTACATCATCGCAACACCCACGGGTTTATGTATGTAATAATATTGTCATTATCACACAAAACATATAACTACTCTAACTTCAGTAGACGTTCAGGAGTCAAATCATGGCGGAGAACAGGCCGTTATGGTGGATGGCCAGTCACGCTCGCGTAATTAATTTTCTAATATTAATATATTAGACGTGAGATTATTAAACGTGAGATCGAAACGGGTCTTTTTTGCGAGCATCTAGCGAGGATCATTAAAAGCGCTTTAAGTATGCGAAGATTTCCATTCAGATTGGCGGTATAAAGAACTCCTTAGATAACGTTCGGTCACCGACAGCGCGGTGTCGACAATATGACGTAGGAAGTCTCAATAGGTGCTAACAAGAAGTTGTTAGTAAGAGCTGAGTCAACGAAGGCGGGACTTGTTGCCGGCCGCTTTGCTCTATAGATTTCACCTTCGGCTAATGGGAGCGTATCATGCGATTCTGGCCGAGCGCTAATTGAGCTGTTAAGCAAATAACAGAACAATTTCGCCGACAGTTAACTTTTTTGCAGGGATCAATCGCATCATGATAATATAAGGTTAAATATCATACAAGTTGTTATAACTGAACTTAAATGTAGTCTAATGCTCACATTCGAATACAAAGTTGCATAATAGAGCTTATATCTAATTGTGGTGGGTTTCTCCATTATATCGAACATGGATGCGTCGGAATATGGAGGCTGTTTGGGCCGCTTAATTAGTTCAAAAAGTGATGGATTCCAACCTTGTAGTAATTGGGCTTAACTCATTCAAATGACGCGCCAAAAAAGCTACGAAGCGCGCGCGCGCAAACCAGCGTCGTGCGAACCCCGTAAGAAGGACGATGACAGCGCCTGCTCGCCGGCCGGAAAGACAACAACTCTCAAGTTTGTCGGATCTGGTGTTTTGAGTATCGGAAAAACATAAAACTCTTGTGAATTTAGTGCTTTGTGCCAATTGGAACTGTTCTAAACTGGATCGTAGGTTTTGTGGTGGAATAGCGAGAAGCACCTACAGGAATAAGGAGCGGCAAAGGGCGCACCACGGGCGTGGATAACGTGGACGTGCCACTTGGGGATCCCCTCGGTTGTGAAGACACGCTGCACACCAAGGAAGGTCAGTGATTAGGCTTCTTTTTCTGCATGGTGGAATCTACTACGTTTGTACTTAAGGGCCCATAGCTCCAGGTTTTTCTCCAAGGCAGCTTGCCATCTTAGTTATCGGTCAATGGCCGTCACATCAATTGGTCACTTCTAACCGGGATAAATATCCGTATTACGACCTAATTGAACCTAAATATACAGTCCAAATCGAGTAATGTTTATCATTCTAGCTTAAAAAATACACTGCTTGTCGATTCGCTAATTAACTAGTTACAACCTAGTATTCAAGTTTACCTCAATAGGTCATCTAAAAGGTATCGAACGAACTTCATCAATCTCTTGTTTGTTGGTTTCAATCCAATTTATTTATTGATATTGTATGATTTAAACCAGTTCATCGATAGGTAGGTATTAGGTGCCTCAATAGGTAACAGGTAATTATGGTTCTTGTTGTTATTGATTTCTAATCAATCAATAGGTAGTTGTATGTTGCTAAGAGGTAGGTAACTTAAGTATAACTTGGGTATTTAGTACATGATTTAAGTCAAAATACCAGGGTAATACTGTGTGTTAATTGTTTTTTTGTTTTGTAAAAGTACTCAGTAAAATAAGAATATTGTTTAGTTTTTCTAATTTTTGTAAGATCTGTCTGCCAGTTTTTTCCCTTTTGCATGACGGAGTATAATCATTGTATTTCTTAGTATTATTTCATACATTAGTTCAATCGATTCTTTACTCTCAGTGCGTTTGTTGGTGATTGTCAAAAATGGCAGAAAAGAAAAAGATGGCATTGAAAATTAAATACAGGGAATCAGTTTTAAAATCTTATTTTGCACAAGTGCAAGGAATGTATGACTTATCGTTACATATGAAATCGGAATCTGAAGAAGCAACTTTCTTAGTTATGACTTCTAATTTACATACACTTCGGTCAGAGTTTATAAAAAATCTAGAGGAATGGAATATGGCACAGATGGAAGATGATCCAGAATATGAACCCAGTTTAAAAAAATGGGAAGCATTTGAAACTTTTTTTACTCACTTGCAAACTAAAATTATATCAGTCAAAGAACAAAGGTTGTCTAGGAGTCATGAATCAAAAACTCCCCAGATTAAGTTGCCATCAATTCAGTTGAATGTATTTGATGGCAGCCCAAAGGCATGGCCTATGTTTATTGAATGTTTTAATAGTACTGTCCATAACAATGAACAT
Organism: Ennomos quercinarius; assembly: GCA_910589525.2. Lineage (NCBI taxonomy): Eukaryota > Metazoa > Arthropoda > Insecta > Lepidoptera > Geometridae > Ennomos > Ennomos quercinarius. The sequence goes on from OU342496.1 coordinate 3,744,530, forward strand.
CTGGCTAATACAGAAAAGTTGTACTATTTATGTGGTCAACTATCTGGTAAGGCACTTGATAGTATTGCTGGTTTAACACCAACGGGTGATAACTATGAACTAATTTACAATACTCTAGTAGACAGGTATCAAGATGAACGTACATTAGCTACTGCATATTTGGATGAAATATTTAATTTGAATAAAATACAAGGGCCATCAGTTGATGGCTTAAATACATTCATTGATAAATTTTCCGTATCAGTGTCAGCTTTTGAAAGGCTAAAAATAACTGAAAAATTAGATTTCATTTATTTATACCTTGCATTGAAGAAAGTGGATGCTGAAACGGCACAGCTATTTGAAAGTTCAGTGCGTGGTGAGAAAATACCTTCTTATGCCAGCTTTGTTAAATTTGTAAAGGAGCAAGCAAAAATATTGGAACGGACTGGTATGGGGATAAATGTCAATGAGAAAAGTTTGCTTAAATCAAATAATGCTCGAGTACCAATGATTTCAAAATCAGTTCCTGTTCCAGGGAAAAACTTTAAGTCTTTTGTGGCAGCAAATGATAATGCAATGTGCCCATTATGTAATGCTGCTAGACATGATTATTTTTCGAGATGTACTGAGTTTCTTAAACTTGCCGCAAAGGAACGTTACACCATTGTAAAAAAATATGGTGCTTGTGTGAACTGCTTAAGTATTCATCATCGTACACCTGCATGCAATTCAAAAAATTGTTGTAACTCATGTCAGTCAAGGTCTCACCATTCCTTATTGCATTTTTCTAATGTACAGTCAAGTACATCTTTAACAGTGGAAAGTGAAAGGCAGTTGGAAGTTGCTGGTAATTCAGGGATGTGGCCAGCTGAAGAATCAGAATTAGAGGTCAAGAGTCAGGTAGGGGTCTCTCTGTGTTCAATGCATAGTGCTAAGCCACACAATCCCATTTTGGGTGGGCTGTATCCATCTACCGTACTTCTTGCCACAGCAAAGGTTCAAGTTATGGATAATCGTGGTATACCTCATATGGTTCGTTGTCTAATAGACAGTGGATCCCAGAACCACTTCATCACATCACAGTGCTGCAAGCGATTGTCATTGACATTGCACCAGCCAGCATCTCCTATTTCGGTTCATGGGTTCGGGGGTGGCATTAATCGTGTCCGAGGTGTAGCTGAAATTCAGTTCACATCAAGGTTTGATAATGGTGAGGTTTTTCACATTCAACCTTTGGTGGTGGAGAGCATTGTCAATGAGTTGCCTTCCTCTAGAGTTGACACCTCAGTGTTGTCATATTTGTCTAGTGTTCCACTAGCAGATGACACCTTTCAGGTTCCAGGTGAAGTGGAGATGCTGATCGGAGCACAGTTATTTACTCGGCTGCTGCTACCTGGTAGGGTTCATGGACCACCTGGTATGCCAGACGGCATACAGACCAGTCTTGGTTTTATAATCATGGGGGAAGTACCAGCTCTTGCTTCACTTAAGCCATCTCAAACAGCAACATATTGTGCGTTCACTGATCAACAAACACACGAAGCTGTATCCAAATTTTGGAAACTAGAAGAAGTTCCCTCGTCCACCGCTGCTTGTCTTAGCAGAGAAGAGCAGGAATGTGAACGTTTCTATAAAACAACCACTACCCGCGATCCATCAGGCAGATATACCGTAGGACTACCTTTTAAGTCGGATCCAACTGAATTAGGCAGTTCAGTGAATATAGCTCAGAAGCGTTTTTTTTCACTGGAACGTAAGCTAGAAGCATCTCCACCGTTGCGAAAGGCGTATGATGAGGTGATCAACGAATATTTGAAAGCTGGATATTTGACTCCGGTTAAAATTTCTGCTCTGAGGGACGATGTTGGGTATGTCATTCCTCATCATTGCGTCATACGTGATAATAAGGTGTCCACGCGTTTGCGGATCGTTTTAGACGCCAGTGCCAGGACCGATAAAATGCAGTCATTAAACGATCTGCTTCATGCTGGTCCCAACTTACAGGGGGACATTTTTACCATTCTGCTAAACTTTCGCCTGTTTGCGGTGGCTTTTTGTGCAGATGTAAAGCAAATGTATTTGCAGATAAAGGTGCACCCCCAATATTGCAAATATCTTCGGTTACTATATCGGTTTAGCCCAAACGATAGTCTGCAAATGTTTCAGTTTAATCGTGTCTGTTTTGGTTTGACAGCTAGCCCGTATTTAGCTTTGAGAACGGTCAATCAACTTTGCGAAGATGAACAAGCTAACTTTCCCCAAGCCACCCAAGTAGTTCAAGGTGGAGGCTTATACATGGATGACGTAGTATATAGCGAGAGCTCAGTTAGCTTGGCAGCAGAGATGGTACTTCAGCTGATAGGAGTGTTCAAATCAGGAGGCTTTGAATTAATGAAGTGGTCAAGCAACTCTGCTGAGTTACTCACGCAAGTACCCGAAACTCATTTACATCCTCAGGTGCGTAGTTTTGACGATGACGGACAAAAAATATTGGGTGTAAAATGGGAACCGCGTTCAGATTTGTTTTCGTTTGAAGTGGCTTCGTGCCCTCCAGAATGTACCAAACGAAATGTCTTGTCCGTAGTAGCCAAGCTGTGGGATATTCTAGGGTTCGCTGCACCAGTGATTCTATATGCGAAGCTGCTTATTCGTGACTTATGGGAATTAAGGATTGACTGGGACGAGATTCCTCCCGACCACGTGATCGATAAATGGACACGGTTCCGGTTGGAATTGCACCTGCTGGAGCATTTGGGTATACCACGCCATGTAGGTGCAGTAAAGGAAGGAGTTCTCTCAATTATGGCGTTTTCCGACGCCAGTGAGAAGGCATTTGGAACCGTTATATATATGCATTGTCAGACTCCTGACGAAGTCAAAGTCAATTTCGTATGCGCAAAATCACGTGTTGCCCCTCTCAAAACAGTCTCATTGGCTCGCCTTGAGTTATGTGCAGCGTTGTTGATGTCTAAATTGGTGAAAGTTGTGTTAGATACATATAAGAGTCGCTGTACCATTGATCGGGTATGTGCTTTTACCGACTCCACTGTAACCTTGCACTGGATTCATTCCAGCCCTCATAAATGGAAAACATTCGTGGCAAATCGTGTTGCTAAGATACACGAAAACTTGACACCTTGTCATTTCCACCATATTGGAGGTAAGGAAAACCCGAGTGACTGCTTATCTCGCGGTCTTAGCCCAGCTCAACTGCTGGAGCACCCACTGTGGTGTAGTGGTCCTCCTTGGATGCAATTGGAGTCGTCTAGATGGCCAATTCAGCATTTTCGATCGGATGCCGATGCGCTGATGCCAGAAGCAAAAACTGTATCATTAGCCGTAACTGAACCACCTGATAGTCCCGTGTGATAGTCTGATATAGTCCCGTGTGGTCCCGGTTACGAATAGGACCACCCCATCTCTTCCCGTGGGTGCCGTAGAAGGCGGCTAAGGGAATATCCAGGGAATGGGTCGCAGCGTTCCCCTCGGTCTTGGTGGCAATCAATCTTCACCTACTGCGATCACCAAGCCGCCTGCCAAGCGTGGTGATTATGGCAAACCCCCCCCCCCTAATGACAAGCACAAATAAAAACGGCCCCCAGTCCCCGGCAGCTCTGCTATCCCGTGGCTACGGTAGCGGCCACGGTAACGGCAGGGCAAGGGGTGCGAAGAATCCCCGGCAGACGCCCGGCTACCAACCCCAACGACGACCCCTGGCCCTGGCAACACATAACGTGCGCACACTGAAGGCTGACGAAAGGATGGTCGAGCTAGAGGCGGAGATGGGTAAGTTACGCTGGGATGTAATGGGATTGTCTGAAGTCCGAAGACAGGGACAGGACACGATAATCCTAAATTCCGGTAACTTATTCTTCTACCGGGAGGGAGACCAACTCTCCCAAGGAGGTGTCGGGTTTCTCGTCCGCAAGTCTCTCGTCAACAACGTGGTCAAAGTCGACAGTGTGTCGGCCAGGGTAGCGTACCTGGTACTCCGAATAACCAAACGGTATTCGTTGAAGGTTATACAGGTATATGCGCCGACATCGGCACACTCAGACGATGAAGTAGAAGCTATGTATGAGGACATATCCGAAGCCATGCATACTTCCGAAACATACTTCACCGTTGTGATGGGAGACTTCAATGCGAAGTTGGGCACAAGGAATAGCGATGAGCTGAGAGTGGGGCCATTTGGATACGGGCAGCGGAACCCTCGAGGACAGAGGCTGGCTGACTTCATGGAGAAGGAGGGACTCTTTATGATGAACTCCTTCTACGAGAAGCGGCCATCCAGGAAGTGGACGTGGATAAGTCCCGACGGTTCCACTAAAAATGAGATAGACTTCATCATGACGACCAAGAAGCACATATTCGATGATGTCTCTGTGATCAGCAAGGTGAAAACCGGTAGCGATCACCGTATTGTTAGAGGCACATTGAATATCAATGTTAAGCTCGAAAGGTCACGTCTGGTGAAGTCTACGCTCCGTCCAAATCCTGTCCAAATCCAAAACCCCGAAGGCTTTCAGCTGGAACTCCAAAATCGCTTCCAGTGCCTAGCCGACTGTAACACAGTGGACGAGCTAAACGACGGGTTGGTGGAAACTGTCCAAGTTGTTGGATCGAAATTCTTTAAGACCCAACGCCGAAAGAAGACTCAAAAGCTCTCAGAAAAAACTCTTGAGCTAATGGCCGACCGGAGCGAAATGAAGCTGCAGTCTTCAGTTGATATGTCAGCCTACGGTGAACTCAATAGACGAATCTGGAGTTCCTTGCGACACGACTTGCGTGCTCTTAGTACTTCACGTATTGAGGCCGCAATTGAGCGAAACCAAGGCTCTAAAGTGTTCGCAAAGGATTCGTCTATTGGGCAACACCAAATGACAAAACTGAAGACCGAAAATGGTAGCGTCATTTCATCCAAGCCTGAGATTCTGAGAGAGATCGAGAACTTCTATGGACAGTTATACACCTCGACACGTAAGCCCGCTACTAACACAGCTCAGGACATCAGAGCCAAGTTAGTCCGACACTATACCGAAGATATCCCGGACGTCAGCCTGTACGAGATTAGAATGGCCCTCAAACAGCTTAAAAACAACAAGGCACCAGGTGAAGATGGAATTACGACCGAACTTCTGAGAGCGGGTGGTAGACCGGTACTTTTAGTCCTCCAGAAGTTATTTAATTCTGTCATCCTTGAAGGTATAACGCCAGAGGCATGGCACAAGAGCGTGGTGGTGCTCTTCTTCAAAAAAGGCGATAACACCTTATTGAAGAACTATAGGCCCATCTCGCTCTTGAGTCATGTGTATAAGCTGTTTTCGAGAGTCATTACGAATCGTCTCGCACGCAGGTTTGATGAATTCCAGCCTCCCGAACAAGCCGGTTTCCGAAAAGGCTTTAGCACCATAGACCACATCCATACGCTGCGCCAGATTATACAGAAGACCGAAGAGTATAATCGGCCGTTATGCCTAGCGTTTGTGGACTATGAGAAAGCCTTCGATTCAATCGAGACTTGGGCGGTGCTGCAGTCCTTGCAGCGATGCCAAATTGACTATAGGTATATCGAAGTTTTGAAGTGTTTGTACAGTAAGGCCACTATGTCAGTCCGACTACAGGACCAGAGTACGGAACAAATTCCATTGCAAAGAGGCGTGAGACAGGGAGACGTTATTTCTCCGAAACTGTTCACAAACGCATTGGAGGATGTTTTCAAGCTCTTGGAGTGGAAAAGATCTGGCATCAACATAAATGGCGAGTACATCACTAACCTTCGTTTTGCCGATGATATAGTCATAATGGCGGAATCGCTCGAGGACCTTAGCACCATGCTCAACGACCTCAGTAGAGTCTCCCAGCAGGTTGGTCTTAAGATGAATATGGACAAGACAAAGATCATGTCTAATGCTCATGTTCCACCTATACCGGTAATTGTTGGGAACGATACTCTCGAAGTTGTCGACAAGTATGTCTACCTAGGACAGATTGTCCAATTAGGTAGGTCCAACTTCGACAAAGAGGTGGCGCGAAGAATCCAACTCGGCTGGGCAGCGTTCGGGAAGCTTCGTCCTATCTTTTCGTCCAAAATACCGCAGAGCCTGAAAACGAAAGTTTTCAATCAGTGTGTGTTGCCAGTGATGACTTATGGAACTGAGACATGGTCTCTTACTGTTGGCCTCATTAGTAAGCTCAAAGTCGCGCAGCGAGCTATGGAGCGAGCTATGCTCGGTGTTTCCCTGCGAGATAAGCTCCGGAACGAGGAGATCCGCAGGAGAACTAAAGTGACCGATATAGCTCTTAGAGTTAGTAAGTTGAAGTGGCAATGGGCAGGCCACATCGCTCGTAGAACTGACAACCGATGGGGAAGAAAGGTTCTCGAGTGGCGACCACGAACCGGAAGACGCAGCGTAGGCCGGCCCCCCACTCGGTGGACCGACGACCTGGTGAAAGCCGCGGGGAGCCGATGGATGCAGGAGGCGAGCAGCCGCTCAAGGTGGCGTGCTCTGGGGGAGGCCTATGTTCAGCAGTGGACGTCTTCAGGCTGTTGATGAACCACCTGAACCGATTATTTATACTCTTGCACAAAGAGTATCGTCGTGGTCGAGATTGCATCGTATAGTGGTATACGTGCTGAGGTTTGCAAAAATATTAAATTCACGTGGAATTGCTACTTCTGAGGATCTGGCTCAGGCGGAGGTTGCGATCATTCGTGCACTGCAAACCGTTCATTTTGCTGAAACCATGAAGATTGTCAAAGCTGGCAAATCATGTTCTAAACAAATACAAAAGTTAAGGCCGTTTATTGTTGACGGAGTTTTACGTGTAGGGGGTCGGTTAGAGAACTCAAATCTTTCATTTGATCACAAGCACCCTATCTTACTTCCGCAAAAGGATCACCTGGTTAACGTTTTAATTGACCATACTCACCGCGAAAACTGTCACGCTGGACCACACCTGCTGTTGTCGCTACTCCGGCAACGCTTCTGGATATTAACGGGGCGGAACATTATTAGATCACGCGTCCACGCATGTAACCGCTGTTTTAGAGTTCGTCCGAAAGCTTTCACTCCTAAAGTGATGGCAGATTTGCCAGAGTGTAGACTGCAGGTGTCAAAACCTTTCTCCCATACTGGGTTAGATTATTGCGGTCCCATAAATATCACTCTGACCCGTAAGCGAGGTGTCACGAGCCAAAAGGCTTACATTTGCGTTTTTATTTGCCTAACCACAAGGGCCGTGCATGTAGAATTAACCCCAGATTTGAGTACAGACTCGTTTCTCAATGCTTTAAAGCGATTCGTAGGGAGACGTGGTCCCGTTGAAAAGTTATTTTCGGACAACGGAACGAATTTTGTAGGTGCCCGGGCATATCTGGATGATCTTCACGTCTTTCTACAAACTGAACAACATACGAAAGACTGGTATAGTGAATTGGCTCTCCAACGCATTCAATGGCAAATGATCCCGCCGAATGCCCCACACTTTGGAGGAGGCTGGGAAAGCACAGTCAAATCATTCAAAACCCATTTATTTCGTGTGATTGGGGCGCAAATACTCACCTATGAGGAGCTTCTGACTACATTGATTCAGATTGAAGCCATTCTGAATTCGAGGCCGCTCGGGCGAGCGTTAAGTTCTGATCCTTCAGAACCTATGGCCCTGACCCCGGCACATTTCTTGCATACTGTACCTTTGCGGTCGCTTCCATCTGCGCCTGTTACAGACAGTGTAGAAAAGTTACGTTCTCGGTTTCTGCTTATTGACAAACTTGTTCAATCGTACTGGAGTAGATGGAGCATGGAGTACTTAAATACCCTCCAAGCTCGCGAAAAATGGCTGACAGATCCTAATCCAATCAAAAGGGGCACCGTAGTCTTAATAATGCAGAATAACACATCTCCATTACATTGGCCACTAGGTATAATTGAAGAGACCTACCCAGGCACGGACCGTAGAACTCGCGTCGTACTTGTAGAAACGAAGGGAGGAACGCTGAAGCGTGCGGTGGTTCGCTTATGTCCACTTCCCTCTCAATGAATTTGATTGAAACCAATACTATATAATATTTTATAGTTTATTTAGTTATTAGTATATATATATATGTATATGTTGTATTTCTGTTCACAATGTTTCTCTTGCAAAATCATTTCCATTTAATTTTGACTTTGTAAATTCTCATAATGTCCAAGTTTAGCCCATATTTGAAAGACTCTTTCAACCCGGGGGTGCTGTTTGGGCCGCTTAATTAGTTCAAAAAGTGATGGATTCCAACCTTGTAGTAATTGGGCTTAACTCATTCAAATGACGCGCCAAAAAAGCTACGAAGCGCGCGCGCGCAAACCAGCGTCGTGCGAACCCCGTAAGAAGGACGATGACAGCGCCTGCTCGCCGGCCGGAAAGACAACAACTCTCAAGTTTGTCGGATCTGGTGTTTTGAGTATCGGAAAAACATAAAACTCTTGTGAATTTAGTACTTTGTGCCAATTGGAACTGTTCTAAACTGGATCGTAGGTTTTGTGGTGGAATAGCGAGAAGCACCTACAGGAATAAGGAGCGGCAAAGGGCGCACCACGGGCGTGGATAACGTGGACGTGCCACTTGGGGATCCCCTCGGTTGTGAAGACACGCTGCACACCAAGGAAGGTCAGTGATTAGGCTTCTTTTTCTGCATGGTGGAATCTACTACGTTTGTACTTAAGGGTCCATAGCTCCAGGTTTTTCTCCAAGGCAGCTTGCCATCTTAGTTATCGGTCAATGGCCGTCACAGAGGCGCTGCGCACTGTATAGGAGTGACCATCTGTTTAGAATTCCTTAGATGCAATAATGTTATTTTGTTAGCAATTATTTGTTGTAAACCCTGTACTTACACTTATCCAATCCTTCATAGAAATTTAACGAACGCAAATAACGTTAAAGCTAGTTATGCATACGACATGTAAACAAATTACTTTTAAACTCTAGCCCTAAAGGTTATGAATCAAATCCAACGTATCTGCTCACAGGCGATCTCCCTTTGAACGTCTGACATGTGCGGAAGGCATGAGCATCGGCTACATTCATGAATGCACATTAATCAACTGTCACGGGTTTAATGCAGCACCGGCGCTCCGGTGCGAAGCGTCTGCAAAACTAGTGATTTACTAGAGGAAAACGCTACGGACGGCGATCCAGCAAAATCATCATCACAACATCTCACTCTGAATGTTGGTTGGTTAGCCGGTAATGCAGGAGAAATAAAACACTGAGGTGCTATCGGAGCTCATCTGAATATAATGGAGGGAGGCGCAGCGCCGTCTGTCTGTTTATTGGCGATGTCATGTCATTATGTAGGCATCTTGTATTACTAATACGTCGGAGACGCGATATTCAAGGGATTTTAAATACAACTGTTACGGTTCAAATAACTTAAGTAACCTAAGTAAATTGCGACACGGGCTTTTGAAATAAATTCAATTTAAATTCTGTTCCTTTTAATTTTATCGTCTCCTGTTTCCATTTTTGGCTCGTTCCGAAGAATACTCGATGGGAATTTAAATGAGGTAAAAACGTAAAAATATTTGTTATTCCGCATTTTTATTTGTAGGATGTAACGTTTGTTCACACGACTGTGTAGTGGCGTGGATAAATCTCGTAGTTGCAGCTTACTTAAGTATTTCACAGAGCACGAGACATTATCCCTATATGAATGTTGTACGCAATCCTCGTAATGCAGGCTAGAGAGTCAATGTTTGTATATCATCGGATAAATTTATAATGCTGGCGTGATATGCGTGTTCTTTGACCTCATCGCGAACATCGATTAACTTTTTATAGAGAGCTCTTTTTTATGTGCGAACAAATCACAAGGTTTATTGGCTCTCGTAGATGGGCCATGTTTATATTTGCCTGCTATTTTAGTACTCTCGCCTCTAGGCAACACGATCAAATCGAGTTCGATCAAATAAGGGTTAGGTAGGTTACGAAGAAATTCTATTTAATCTAACTAGAGTAAACAAATTCAAGGCCCGGCTGGTCCGGATTCAGCTGTGTGGGTCTGTGTACACAAAAATTTTCTGTTTCAAGCTCCCGAGCACTTACTGGCTTGCTAAGTAATAAATCAAACGGTCATCTGTCATGTGTGTAGAGCTGATAATGGTCTCAGTGTTGCTTGGTAGTCGACTCGTACATAGTTGTCGGTTGCGTTCGGATTAGTTTGGATCAGCGGCATTGGCCAAGTGAACTGGATAAAACTACAGCAACGGTGTCAGCATGTGGGCGATGCATTCCGCTCTAAATTGATTCCATTTTAAGCGATGTGTCCCATGAGTAACGGCTCCTAAAGATTATGCTCTGGCGGTGACACTGAGAACGTCTCAGTGAGAAGATAAGATGGTTGAGAAATAGAAAACAACTCTCTAACAAAATTCATAGTTTAATTAGTTTGATAGAAGATCAAAGGTGAGGCACCAACCTCCGTGAGAAATTAACAGGGGAGTCCAGAATTTACCGGTATTCGCTAAGGAAGGATAACTTCGTTGAATTTTCATGATACGTTCCGTTAGATTGCTATCAGCTTTATGAACGTCGAGTTTGTAATAAGATAGATTTCGCGGAAAAGTAAGATAGCTAGGCGATACGTCCCCTTTGGGGAGATTATGATTGTATGAATTACATGTCATTGCTTCCGCTTTTTGTTAGTGAATTAGATCCGACCATACCGGAAGCATCATTTAACCTCTCTTTCTATTAATAGAGCTATTAGAAGACACTTATTCTGATATAATATTAATTGGAAATCTGGTTCTAACTACACACAGGACCATGTTAAAATAAAGTAACTGTAAAATAAATGAATACCAATTACCAGGTTTGCAGCACTATCAGTATTTTCTGAGTTCACGGATGCAGGGAGGTCGCCCGCCAATGTCTCGTATTGTTTCTGTGGGCGGCAGATGGCGAGCGAAGGGCATTTCCTCTTTCCCTGCCGCCTGACCGTGGCCAAGATAAACTCAGATTGATACTTACATAAAAACAATGAGTAAACTTAACGTAGCTTAAGGCTAGATTTGGAGCCTATTATCTTGGAAATGTCATGCTTTGGGTAAAAAGCAATGCATGACTTTTTGAGTTACAAGGCAATAATTGCCGTTTGTGAAACTTACTTGGCTATTAAAATTAGGCCCATGACGGATGTGTTTGGATACCGTATTACTACCCTTCGATCAAAATAAATCGTTTTGATTTTTTTAGCCTTGACAGCAGGATCTTAGCTCTGTCACAGAATACATAATAGTAGCACAAGGCGCCGGTAATTGTTCGGCAGTTCAGACAAAACGAACACTTCCTATTTCTTAAAAGGCCCATTGAAGCGTTGTTAACGATAGATAACATCGTCAATTCGTCACGTAACGAGTGAATGCCCGTAACAGTTGTATATAAGTGACTGCTTAGTGTAATTATGTGATGATTAAGTCTTCTTTTACGTAACGATGGTCTCGAGGACATAGCTAGTTACGATCGGGAGCTTTTACTTTATGGTTTTCGTAATAACCCTCATTGATACTTTGCATTTATAGTAAGAAATAAACGTAAATCACCATGCCCAGCGAAATTTGTCGGTTCAGAACAGTCTGCTTACGGTCTTTTAAGAACCTAGCTATATTTATTAAGCAACATGGTATTCAACTACCACAGTTTATTCACCAGCCAATTCTTATAGCTCGCCATTAAAACACACTGAGAATTATGGAGGTGCAAGTACATCAATTATTCGCCAATAGGTGTAAAGGTCCAGCAGAGCTACGTCGGCTTCTTGATTTATGTAAATTGGGACCATGGCGAGCCGGGAAGTGGCCGTGGCTGCAATGCGTGACCACCATACATTAAGAAACGATTCGCAACTAATTCCTTTTATACTTATCTACTATAAAGAGGCCGAAGATTATTTTCACCATCAATGAGGGTTGCTACGTTACGTGCTACGTATACATATACGCAGATGTAATCGAAGAGATTTAGCTCCTGGATGATTCTTTAAAATATAGGGTATGATAGGAAGGGCTGTTGAGTTATTTAGAATTTAAACAGATATTTTTACACGAATTCGAAACTATCTTCTTTCTAGTCCAACCTGTTCCAAAACCAATGCTTCATGGCTAAAAAAACAACCAATATATTTAATATTTATATAGATTCCTGATGCAATCGCGATTAAACGAGTAATTACATCAGCTAATCATGATTACGAAGGAGGAGCGAGGTGAGGTCGACGCTTATTGATCGCCAGGAGAGGTGCGATGAGAATGTGAAATAGACGAAGTTAGTCATAGGCAGCTATTTCTGAAGACAAGGCATAAATCTATGCCGTTGACCAGGCTAGACGGAGCAGGCTCCAAGTACGATTTAGGTACGAATAATATCGCCCCGTAAAGCTTTAACGCTTGGTATTATTCAAACGGCAAAATAATTTAAAGGTAACGGGATCCGAGGGGAATATACATGTCAGGAGAACCGGGACCAGACCGGCTGCGATTCCTACAGGCTGTAGAATTGCAAGTTACATTATGCAATGTGCGAGTATCTGCTGCATTAGCATGGCAATGGTGGGGCGTTCCGCTGTTATTATTTATGGGACGGGCATCGCGCGCCGCGCCCATACGTGCCTGTATGACACTATATTAATGACAAACTTGTTGGGAGGGTTTTTGTTATTGTTATATTACATCTCGCAATCTTGCGGGCTGTGGACCGTTTTAGGCTGAGAGCACAATTGAACTGATCATGTCCAAATGTTTATGTAATCCTATTTTGCTACGATTCAAAGGTAAATTACTTTGGCCATTTCTTCAACAAAATATTAAATGTTCATAGTGCTTTATGAAAGGATTTCATCGCATATCCTTCTTATAAATCCTGCCTGACATCACTGTATCTGGCACAACTTTCTTGTTATCATAGTAGGTACAACGATGCTGCATACAAACTGTAGAATGCAGAAAAGGATCATCATCATCATTAACAGCCTGAAGACGTCCACTGCTGAACATAGGCCTCCCCCAGAGCACGCCACCTTGAGCGGCTGCTCGCCTCCTGCATCCATCGGCTCCCCGCGGCTTTCACCAGGTCGTCGGTCCACCGAGTGGGGGGCTGGCCTACGCTGCGTCTTCCGGTTCGTGGTCGCCACTCGAGAACCTTTCTTCCCCATCGGTTGTCAGTTCTACGAGCGATGTGGCCTGCCCATTGCCACTTCAACTTACTAACTCTAAGAGCTATATCGGGCACTTTAGTTCTCCTGCGGATCTCCTCGTTCCGGAGCTTATCTCGCAGGGTTAACACCGAGCATAGCTCGCTCCATAGCACGCTGCGCGACTTTGAGCTTACTAATGAGGCCAACAGTAAGAGACCATGTCTCAGTTCCATAAGTCATCACTGGCAACACACACTGATTGAAAACTTTCGTTTTCAGGCTCTGCGGTATTTTGGACGAAAAGATAGGACGAAGCTTCCCGAACGCTGCCCAGCCGAGTTGGATTCTTCGCGCCACCTCTTTGTCGAAGTTGGACCTACCTAATTGGACAATCTGTCCTAGGTAGACATACTTGTCGACAACTTCGAGAGTATCGTTCCCAACAATTACCGGTATAGGTGGAACATGAGCATTAGACATGATCTTTGTCTTGTCCATATTCATCTTAAGACCAACCTGCTGGGAGACTCTACTGAGGACTTTGAGCATGGTGCTAAGGTCCTCGAGCGATTCCGCCATTATGACTATATCAGAAAAGGATAAGTAGAGAAAATTGGTTATTTTAGGATTTCACTATAATTTAGCGCGAGTGTAACAGCAAACGATCCTAATCGAAGGTAAACAGAAACGAAGCTAAAATTAATGAAGTCAATTTTTGTTGGTGTGGCCTGAACCTTTCCTCGCTGAGCTAAAAAGGTGCGAGCGGCGATCTAATCGGCAAAATTAATGTTGAATCCGATGATACCATCGTACTTGTTATATTATTACTAATTACGAAACCGTATTAAGATCATAAGATTAGCGTTGACTGTACTCACATGTAGGCCGAGTCCTGTTTGGCCGCGTCAGGGGTATCCAAGGCCTCTGTGGTGGTAAAGTGGCAGATACTGAAACAAACAAAATGAGACTTATTTTTTGTTTCAAGAAACAATTTCGAATAACAGGTACTGTCACTCAAAAGAAAATATTGTTTTCTCTACAGCTTGTTGAGCAAACGTGAAATTATTCACTAAATCAAAAGTGGTCCGATCACTCCTATCAACAACGGTAATATTACTTGCAAATACGACGCGACGAACAAAAACTCAATAATTCATCTACCAAAAATTGAAACAGATACATTTCAAAACTGAAATTCAATGAAGCAAATCGTTAAAAAGGAATGACGTGACAAACGAATTTAGACAAGAGACAAAAAATTATGGAATAAAAATGCAGATTGCAGATTGATCGTCGATAATTTGTATGAACACACAGTTTAGATGTGCGTCGGACAGAAAATGTTAAACAACCGGTCGAGTAATTTCATTAGCATATTGATATTGTTGAAGTTAACTGATTATCTGCAGACGACAGGACACAACGCGCGCTGGTCGGAGCTCGGAGCAGTCCGCAGCGTTCAATAGAGATTAATAACAACATAATACATGTGTCCATCATCCATCCTCCATGTGGCGACATGCCTTTACAAAAAAGCGACAATTTGCATAATTTAATTTATTAACTGAACTTCAAATTGGGCTTGTAGCCGATAGTTACCTCTTCTTTTTTTGATCGATCGAATGCGAACTGCAATTACACGAGTAGGATACTTCAGCCATTACGCAACTGTTTAAGTATTTAAATAGACGCTTTAACCGAGAGAGATTGTCGAATGGAAAGCAGCAAAAAATGTGTATCGCTATATATATTGCAAAATTTAAATTCAAAGTGGAGTCGATTTAGTTTAGTGATGGTTTTTGCGCAGCTTTTGCGTCGGCAATTAATCGGGCCGCGAGCGTTCGTGCGTAAATCAAAATATGAGTAGGTCCGTAGTCCGCACCGTAATTACGCAACTGGTAACACTGTGCGCTTTTCTACGATGTCCAGATGCATATCTAATCTACTAACGAACTGTTGTAACAAACATATTAATTTGTACATAGCCTTCGTGATTTAGGAAGTTAATAGCGTATAGCACTAGTTGCGAATAGATATTGCGATAAGATTACCTACACTAGTGTTTCGTTATTGAGTGGGCATGGTGCATCTTCATGTTTTTGTGCCGTGCCGGGCTCGGTGCTTCATGTATCAGAGGTGGTTACCCGATGATTTATAGCTAGCGTACGTAATTTAACATTGAAGAGTGCTTAATTTTGATTTATATGAGATATAGTAGAAGATGATGTACAGTTTAATTTACTCTGGGAATGCAGTTTTCGATGGAGCCTTCGTAGACGGAGAAAAAAGTACCTACATGTGAGTGGAGAAGTGTGAAGTTGGTTCGATATCGACACTTCATCGCGTTGTCCTGGGAGTCGGAAAGGCTGTGCGGGCGTCGTCGCCTCATTACACTTTGTAATTAGGATCGTGGGCTGCGTACCAGCTACGGCCCTGCACTAAATCACGAGACGCGTTAACATGCGCGGCCGGTGACGGCGGCTTCTCCCCCAACATCCATAACCCATACCGACACAATGCCCCCTTATGGATGTGTTATTGAATATTAATCTTTGAAATACTGCTGCGTCCACCGCGGGAGTGACGCGCTTTACATATTTTGTAAAGACAATGTAAGGGTCGTTCACTCGGGCCGGTTCGTCACCGAGCTGGTACAGGTCCGTGCTGAATAGACGTATACGGCAAGTCATCGAGTGTCTTCCGGTTGTCACTTCGTTAGCGGACAAGACGACACAAACAAGGCGGTGTTAGATGCGACACAGGAGTGCGGTGGCGAGTGAAAGTCCAATGAGCACTAGAACCACTAGATAGGCTCAGTGAGATAGGCATCGACACGCTCTTAACATTGTTCGCGCTCCGATACATGAGATAAAGCTTTCTCCTTTCGTCTCTCGAGACTTGAGAGCTACCGTGAGAACGCCTCTCGTATAATACGCCTTGACATTTTGTAAAACAGGAGCATCTTTTATCTCGATTACGATCTGCATAAAACTCTACAGTTTTGGCATACCAACTTCAACGACTTGTACCTGCATGCTTTACTCCGACATAAAAAGTCCAGCACGTGCTATTCTGAGCTTAAGTTGTAAACAGCACAAAAAACTGATGACAAGATACGAGGAATCATGTTAACATGAAAATAAAATAGTTGAAAAAAATACACTCATGAATATTAATGAACAAGGAGAAACATTAATTTAATTGCAGGTAGGTAAGTACAAATATTAAATATCAATAGCTCCAAGGCCGCAGGGTTAATCAATTCCATGCAAACATTTTCAGCCCATTGAGTACCACCACCTCTCGCTAGACGTCGGGGAGCCGATCGAGCAAAAACCGGTACCCTGGCCTGTTGCATCACTTTCTATATTAAATATTATTATATGGAAGATACAACATCTCGGCAAGGAACCAAGAAAATATTATACAAAAAAATATTCTAGCGTTGTTTGGGATTCTTCGATGTTTGCATTATTTTGCGCACGCTTCGAGTAAAGGATCCCGTAAAACTGTACGTGACTGTAGCGTTTACTCATCGTTTGGTATTATTTTATGAGCTAAAACATGCAGTGTCCTTCTTGCCTTTGCGTGAGCTGACTAAACGATTTCTGTAGTTGCTTTCGCAGTAGCCCCATTGGTTATTTGTATGAAGCCGACGTATATCCATTTTCGTAATGTGGCAGTATAATGAATGATATGTGTGTGTTTTGTACATTCAGTGCATGCGTAGGATACTGTATAATCAACATCCTGAAGACGTGCACTGCTGAACATAGGCCTCCCCCAGAGAGCGCCACTGTGAGCGGCTGCTCGCCTTCTGCATCCATCGGCTCCCCGCGGTTTTCACCAGATGGTAGGTCCACCTAATGGGGGCCGGCCTACGCTGCGTCTTTTACTTCGTGGTCACCACTCGAGAACCTTTCTTCCCCATACGCGCGACTGTATAATGTCATGCACAAATACTTTACAGACTCAGCCAGTCGTAAAGCACATACGATATGGATATGTGGAATGCACACCGGGTTATAATTAGGGATTGCAATCCGGAAAACCGGATCCGGTAATCCGGCGGATCCGGCATCATTTTACGTCTACCGGATCCGGTACCAATGCACCGGATCCGGTCAACGGATCCGGGATGCCAATTTTTGGTAAAATAATCGCACTGCTGCATGAGTATAGGTTACTTTAAATGCATACCGGTGCGTAAGATGATTAAACTTGATCTTAGCTTGGGTTGACGAAGTTATAAAAGCATTTTTGTGATGATTGTGCCATTCATTAGACAGGTCCATCATGATGTCTGTTATAAGAATGATACTTGTTAACATGCTCAGTCACATGCTCAAATACCTAATTATTGTGAAAATCAGGAGATTAAGTAAAGTTGATTATGTTAAGAAGAAAGAAAGAAAATACATTTATTTATTCAAGACATCACACATTACATTTTTACAACATGAAAGTTTGATACTTATTTTATAAAAAAAACGACAAATAAATGCGCATTGCATGGCACTATGATACACACAGCATAAAATTAAAGTCTTAGTCATGACCGTAAAACTAATGGAAAACTGCTAGATTTAATAATGTGTACTAAAGTTGATCTAACTGTAAAAATTGGAAGCCTGAACCACCCATTACGTTAAAATTTGACTATAGTTACACTGTGGAAGATTTTTAATTGTTTGTTTAATTAGAACATCGGAAATAAAGTTGATACACATAGTACTTGCACATATAGTTATACATTTTTTTGCTATGCATATCTCGCATATTATGTACACTCACTTGATTATCTCGTAAACAGTCCTTTTTGAAACGAAAAGGGAAAAATAACCTGATTTGATCAATCCGGCCGGACCCGGCCGGATCCGGCCGGATCAACAGAAATTCGACCGGATCCGGCCGGATTGAAAATGACACCGGATTGCAATCCCTAGTTATAATGATGAAATATTAAAAATAAAACAGATTTCTTTTTTATGGATTTCACAAAATCCTTGGAGTAACTTGCAAAACCTTTATGTCCCAAGCGTCAAAATATAGAGAAACATTAAAATGGCGTAATTATACTCGTTTAGGTTTTACTTTACACCAGTTTAGATGTTTATGTAACAGGTTAATTTATAATGCTTATAATGGTTAAAGTAGTTAAAATTGTAGGTATGATGAAATCTACTCGTTTATATAATTAAGCGTTAATTCAGAAAACCGATTTAGCATGTGTATTTTCGGCAAGAATGACATCTTGGGTAGGTATATCAAAGATAGGTGCGATGACCTGCGGCGATGTTATCTCAAAGCGTACGCCACCGTAAAATACACATTTTCGCGAGCAACTTCTGATGTCAGAGATAAGAACATTTACTCCTCGTTGTGTGACATTTGCCTCTTATTAAGATGCTGATACGCTAGGAAAACGAGGCGCGGAGAAAACGTGAAGTTTCGGTTGCGATATAATAATGGTACAGGGCTATGTAGAATATAAGGCACTGTAGTCTGGTTGAAGTTTTACAACCTTTAGTTAGATATGCCCAAAGGCAGTAGACTCATCGTATTGAATCCACACCGTTGGGATAAGTATTATAACCACCGGACTTGACAACGCCTTCCGCCTGTAGAGCGCAACTTTAGTTAGAGCGTTATGTTCCAAGGTAATTGCCAATAATTACTGTAGAAGATGACAGTTTTCCGCAAACACACTACTACGCAAACACAGTACTAGGTGGTAGGACTTTTCTGCAAAGTTCGTCTAGGTAGGTACCACCGCTTTGCCAGTTATTCTGCCGCCAAGCAGTAGTGTGCAAGCACTACTGTGTTCCGGTTTGAAGGGCATTGTAGCTAGTGAAATTACTGGGCAAATGAGACTTTATGATCTGATCACTCAGTCTAGTAATTTGATTATTAGACTGGGTGATGTCTCAGGATGACGTGCGCAGTGCAGTGTCGCGCGAAACTATTGTTTTAAAGTTCCGGGTGACACTGCAACTGTTATGGGCGGCCGTGTCACTTAACATCAGGTGAACGACTAGCTCGTCACGTCATTCAATCACATAAAAAAAAAACACTGTGCGAGATTACGATGTTACGAGACTTACGAGCAAGTCGCCATGATGTGCGATTGTCATACGAGCCATCAATCGGTGGCTGTGAGCCGCCGCGCACCGCCGGCAGTAGGCGGTCTGAACAGCCTGTCGATTGATGCAATTGACCCAAATGGACACCAGGGTTACGTCGGCCCATAAAACGGTAATAGCCAATCTAAACTTTTAACAGCTTCGTGGACATGGACATTGCCAGTGGGCACTTCTCTGAACTACGCAATACAAGTTTACTATACATTCATACTCCCACGACGCAATGCGACCGCTATTATTTTTCGTTTCAAAAGTTAAGACTTCATTTTGTATTCGCTTATTAGATCATATTTCTGACAAAACTTTAAGTGACATCACGTCATGGTTGTGTACATTATTTTTGCAGTTCAGTAAAAAGAAAAGAAAATAAACTAAGCAAAAGAAAAGCGACTTACTGCCCTAAACGGGTCATGTTTTGTGTGTGGTTTAGTAATCTATTATAACACGCTAATGGTTTAAAAGTAAATACATAATAATATGATTATTAAACAGATTTATTTTCTCAATCACATTGATTGACGAAGTGGTATTCTAAGAACTCTGTCCATTTTTTGCCCAATGATAAATAAAACATTCTGAAGGTGCGGATGCGGACACAATGCGTTTTTTGCTCGGCCTCTACGAAATACAACACAGTGGTGAATTGGTGATCATGTTTAGCTGTCCACACGCTCGCGTGTCCCTCGCCGCACGACCGTTCACGGCCAAGGCCAAACAGATAATGAACGCGTGGATGACGAACGATGTGCTACCAAATAAAAAACCTGCGCTTGCGCACGCCCACGTGGGGAGTCTTTACGAACCTCTGACAAGGTTTAATGGTTCGGAAAATTACTGCGCAGTTAACAAATCTATTCTGGAAATGCATGGAAATGAAAGCTTTGCATGATAGCAGTTGTAGTTCTGCGCAGCTAAATAAACGAGTGGCATGAAAAAAAGATAAGTTACTTGTCACATGGTGGTGTTGGTGTGGAGTGTGGATATTCAAATAGTCTGTAAATAAATGAGTTCATGCGGTTCAACCGATGCGGTTTGCATAACCAGCTCAGCTACTGTTCGAGTTCGAGCGTTTCGTTATGGTTCACCAATACATACAGGGATCCGTCAAAACGACGACGTTGCCATAAATCACAATGGTAATTTCAATCTCCCACTAATAGACTCCGTCAGGCGGTCCGACATCACAAATTGTATTACGTAATAAATAATAGAGCAGCATTACTTTAACCGGAATTACGTCAATTCCAGTAGCTACGAATAAACATAGAAGCTTTTATGGTTGATGAGATGATGAGGCTACTAATAATTTAATAATGCACGCGTTTTTAGGGATCCAGTTTTTGAAAAACAGATCCTTTATAGAAACACTTTGTTATCCGACTGTCTGTCTCTCAAAACCCTTTATCTCAGCTCAGAAACGGGTGAAAATATTAAGTTGTAAACCCCATTGCAATCAAATTAAAATCTTGATTTTTGGATTAAATTGTTCGTATTTCGCACGTCATCGAATCCAGTAGGCTAGGTACTGTCCGTTGTTCTAGATTCTAGAACAACCTAGAATCTAGAATCTATAAATTCGACACAAATAAAAGTGTTATACCCCAAATAAAGAAAAAAGCCAAAACCATGGTATTATACTGTAGGTGTGTATAATTAATTATACACACCTACAGTATAATACCACAAAACGAAACTAAACTAGAAAGTCATTTTTGGTTTTCAGGAGAACCCACATCAGGAGGCAGGGAGTGAGTTTTACATATCGTTTTTTTTTTTCACCTAAATATAATAATAACAAATAATAAAATGACCAACATGGCACGAAAGTCTATTGGCTTGATTTTGGATAAATGTGAAATAATCGAGCTTCTCTTGCAGAAATTTTCCAGGGATGGTTTAGCTGTTTTCAAAAGATTATACAGTAATTCAGCCTCTGAATGTGTCACCGATGTGACAACAAACAAGTGCAAACAATCAGATAATTAGTACGGCTCTAGCGGGTATCTAATATAAATTATGGTCAGGTCCTTTGTGAATACTCGTCCTAGAATGATTACGGGGTCTTGTTATGAGGGAATTCAATTTGCCCGCACCGTTTGACGAGGGTGTGGTTACTTGGTTAGACATACGTTTATACGTCCAGATAAAATCTACAACGTATGAATAGTCTGTCCGTATTCGCATCACGCGCTCTCATTCCTCCAACCTAGTGCATCGTACATGGAAATGTGCATCGTAGTGCGTGTGTGGGTTGCCACCGACGCAAAGATAATGCTCAACACGGGACCTTGAATGGCGAGGTGAACGAACCGACTCGACGATAGGTAAACATTATGATGATTGATTACCTAATCTGACTCTGCGATCTCACCGATGTGAAAGGTTACTTTGTCGATGATAGTTCATCTCTCATCGTGACCTATTATGTCTACTGTCAACGTTTTATCTGTTATGCCTATTGTAGAAACGACAAAGACGGAGTCATGACCTAAACGGAGCAGCAGTTTAGATGTACGCATTGGATAACTGGCATGAAGGTACGCAGGATTGTGGGAGGGGACTTGCTCGGGCTTGTAAACAGAGCAATCTGGCATCAAATGTCAGGAATGGCGACGTCGCCGTCGATGCACAGTCGAAGGGCTAGCCGGGGGTTCAGCCGTGTCATTCCGGGTATCGTACGCCCGAGCGTGCATTACCTACCCACCTTGCTGAAGATAAGTACGTGGAGCCAGGAATGCGACCACGCGGATATTGGAGAGGTGAACGCACTGGAATTTAATTAATGCATTTACGGTTCAAGGGTAGGTTGTGACTTGTGGAGTACGCAAACGCATTCTATTGGTTTTTATGTTTAAATGAATCGTGTAATGTAGGTTTTATGCTTTAACATGTACATAATTAAATAAAATTTCGTACTTAATAGAAAGACGTGTAAGCGATTAAAGGTTTATGTTTTTCATTTGTTTCTTTACTGTAGCGGTCTGTGTGAAAGAACTTGCTTTGGGTAGATATACGATAGATAAGATAGACTGTATTTACTTAATTCCCAACATGATTTATCATTATTGCTCAATAGGAACATTCATTGTTCCTAAGGGGTCAACTGTAATTCCCTCCGGTCGGTTTGGTCCACTTCTTAAATTGTCCATTTCCAAAATTATCACCTTCCTAATTTGTCTTGATCCTATCTCGTCAGTTTCCAAAGCCGCTACTTCCAAAATTGTTCACTTCCTGATTAGTCCTCTTCTTATCTCGTCCATTTCCTAAGTTATCCACTTTCTTTCCTAACCTATATTCATCCTAATTTGACAACTTCCTAAGTCACCACTTTTAATCAGTTTTAAAATTTATGAATTTATTGAGTCAATCTACATCTTTATTTCAAACAGATACAAAAGTGTCAAGGTGCCTCCTCCACAGCAGCGGTGCATTAGATTAACACGGCGCCATGTGTCGGGCAGGACCAACAAGGCAATTGCTGGCCGCGTCAGATCGTATCGTGCGCCACACGCTGCCCTCGGCCGTCTTGCGGCGCGCTATCGCCGACCAATATGTCCGTTTTGATGCCTGCCTTCACATTGTGCACTATTTGCATTTCGCGTCTAAAGACTAAAACTAAAGTTCTTTACTTTGTTGCACTTTATACCAAGTTGGGAAATCACACCACTATTCAGCAAACGTCATCACTGGTTGAACTAGTGTCAAGTGATAATCCGACTAATCCACCATCAATCAGCATTAAATTAATAAAAGTGTACAAAATAATTTGAAAACATCAGCTTTCTAACAATTAACTTCATTTGAATTAAAATCCAGGACAGCTCTACTTTAAACTAACCTTAATAACGTTCATTAACCATTAAACTCTCTGTAGTTCCAACATAAAAACCAAGCTGATGGTCTTGTTTACCTAGTTGACTGATTTGGTTTGACCGACATTGAAATAAGAAAGTAAATAGAGAAACAATTATTATCACCTCTCGTTCACGACATCACGGTCCATCCGCACCATTACCGGTTCGACCTCCGATATAATTTATGTCGATTGTCGACACATTATAATAATTTGGATGAAAGTAACAATGGGACATTAGTATGCATTTGAAACTTTTACTTTGCCAAATCTCTTAAGCCATTGTCAGCGAATAAAAATATGAGTAGCGATAATAATGACAGCATGAATTATGATGACGAATAGAAAGCGGCTGCGACTGTATGCCGATTCGTGAAACCGTTTGAAATATCGAAATTTCTGTAGGCGTCTGCTATTAGGGTAAAATTACACAATTTATCGTGATATGAAAGCGATTGTTACTAAGAAATCGAACAGAGAAACTTTTCAGGGAGATTCTTGATAGTTATTGTGTAAAGGAGGGAAGGGAACAAAGCATTGACAGTAAACACTTTTGAATTGATAGCCGGTAATAAAGTTACTAAAGGTACAGACCACAGACTGTATATTAAAACCCGTATCGGGTAAGAGCGGACACCTCGATACGGGTGACGATAACTCTAAAGGTAATTAGATAGGAGGTTTATGTAAAGGTTGAATAAGCAAATGAACTTTCCAGTGAGAAGGGATAAGGGGTGGGAAGCGAGAGTGAACCGAGAGATTCAACGTGAACTATGGCCCGTCGTGACCACGAAAAGCGAAAGTGATCTGGTGAGGTGCATCGGTGAGCTTATATGATCTCACTGTGTGAAAGCACCAAATTGATTGACTCGTGGTGTTCGCACTTAGTGATTGATCATAGTGTAGTTTAGAAACGATTTGTGAAATGGATAATATATGAGAAAAGCGAAAGAGAAAATGAACATAAATAAATCGATAATCCGCCGTGACATTATTATTGACGTAAAGGAAGTAAAAATTGACTTTTATGAAAACCACGTGAATTTTGATGTAAACTTTACCTTTCGTTTCGAGACGTTAGCTAGTAAAGTTAAATTAAGCGAAGAGTGAGCTACTGTATCGAATCCATGTTTTTATTCAATTGGGCATGCAAAAGGAAAATTAAAAAGAACTGATAACGAAATATAAATTGTCGAGGTACGACGTCTTTATGGATATAAAGTTGGTGACATTTAGATGTCTATCTGTAAGTATTTATTTATACTATACATATAGTAAAACATAAAAGTAACCGTAAGAGATAATATTTATCTCTTATTAATATAAAATTTTTGACCAATACCATTAATGCGTATTATAAAATACAAATACATAGGTAGTTAAAATGTTGATTTGATATTTACGCAACCATACCATTAGCAAGGAATATTACTGCGTACTATAACTACATATTATTAATGAAGATTCTAAGCAATCAGCATTCAATTCATATACCTAAATAAATGAGATAAAACTTAGGTCCTCCGATTGCAATGGTCGAATATTTGACAGTTTAAAAAGAACCTGACCCTAATAAACAACAGTCGTAGATGACGAGAGCTCGATGTAATTGAACAACTTGCTAACTTCATCAATGTGACGGGTAGCACTGAGAGAGCAAAGACCCATGGACATTATTCTAAGCAAAATAAACATGTATTTCTCTGAGAACTGAGTACAATTGAATAGCTTCTTACAGACAAAAGCATAAGTTATGAAGATGTCAAGATCGACGACCTTACAGCTTTTATGTATTTTTTATGGACAAAGTTTAAAAATGTTAGGTACCTAATTTATATTTGTTGCACAGCACGACAAAAGAACTAAGCGAACAATAAAATAAATGAACATGTTCCTTTTTTCAATATAATGAATACTGGGAAGATTATCATGTGCTAAAATAATGTTTATAACGATGAACAAACAATATTGTCTGTGCGTTATTAGGTTTTAGAATATCTTATGCACTTTTAAATGGACACTGTCGGGAGATTTATAGGTAGTATAAGTGAAAGCGAGGTGTCCGAAGAATGCAAATGAGACAGTCTGAACTCTTGCCTAACCTACTATATAAACTAGCAGTAGAGGAGCAATTTGTTTGGAATCCAAAATTAATACAAGGAAAACTTTTTGTAATTTTAATGTCTCGTAGTCTCTTAATGTCGGTTATTTTATTAACGCAAACTTCGTTGTCTTGCACTCCATCCATATTTAGAGCTACAGAAAATAAAAATAATATTTAATCTAACTACCTTTAAATAACCTACATCTATCAAGGATAGTATCTAACTTGAGATATCATTTAGAGATAAGATACCATCAGAGTCTATAATTGAAAACAGGATCTTATTGTACAGGATTTAAACGAAATATAAAAATGAGAGCCGAAGCAAAACGTTTGGTACGTCGCCGACGTACGTAACGTATGTTATTGTTGCGTCGAAGTTGTAACATTGGTATTCCAACGACAAGTCATATCCTTCAATGTTCTTCTAAACGACTTCCACTTACTTTTTAGGATATTTTTTTATTCAACTTTTATTCCAGAGAACGTTGACCGTGTTTTTATTATTTGTATGGAATTTATCGCTTGTCATTATACGTAACAAGATTGGACTCTCAAGGGAAATATGCCTTTTATTGTCGTCCGTAGACTTCATTTCAAGATCGTATTAAGACGGACTGTATATAAATACAGAAAAGAAAAAAAGACAGAAATATTAATTTATAATATATTATATTTAGCCAGATGACGGTGGCAAACTGCATCTTGGCGGACCACCATGTCTTCGTAGCCTTCCGATCACATTCGTAGGAGCTCATTGAGGCTGCCAAAGACGCATTCAGCATCATTATGGTTACAATAATACAGTTAGACTCTTTACTCAAAAGAAAATATAATTACGAGGCATAGATTAGAGTCATGTTTTTGCAAGGTACACGTACTTGAATCCTCAATTCGCAATCACATTAAGAGCAGTCTCTTGAACCTTACTGACAATAAATAACGTTTCATTAATTACCTACCCCGAGCCAGTGCGATGGCGGCTTGTCGACGTAAAATATTTAGAAAACGTCCTCCTACGCTCCTGTGTGGGATAAGGTTCCAAAGAGAAGCTTTAGAATTAACTTTTGCAATTTTGATGTCAGGGGTCACGCTTTTCACTTAAGCATGAATAGTGGGACGCAATTTTAATTAGTTGCCTTATTTTGTTATGGTTTAGCAGTGATTGTACTTACAACCTTGTTTTAAAGTTCAAAATATTTAGCATTGTTATTTTTGTGATTCTTCAATCACAAAATACAAACAGTGTTTAGGTATTGTAGTTTCAAACGACATTCTTGCAGAAACTACGTGTTGAATTCTGAGAAGCGATTACGCGGTAACTCTCAAGATAGTAAAGAGGTATCTTGAGGATCTGAACTGTATCATGTCGCGGCAGTATATCTCCCTTGGTATTTACATACGGTGGACAGTTGCCAGCAAATGTGTCTACGTGTGCAGCCGACCCTGCGTGTATTGATGTTTCGTGCTCACAAATACATCAAAACCAGCCAAAGTAGAGTCCATGAACTGTATACGAACTCTTCACGTCCTCGGTACCGTGGCTTATAAATTATCGGTAAACACACATAGAATTTTGTCATGCGATGATACAAGTACAATGCAAGGTGAACAACCTTAGGTCTCGTTATCTGCGAGTAGACACACTATATTAGACATGTGACATCATTATTGTGCCAACATCGCCATCGTAAACATTCGTCCTGTTTGTTGCTGGATATCGTCGCTAACGAGCCGACAGCCGTAAGCCAGTAACTTTCTATCGGTTATGATATGGGTAAATTGCAGTAGGGCATTTCTTTGACCCTCTGTTAGAAGTAACATCATGTAGGTACTTAGTTTCTACCATAGGTAGAGACTTATGTTGCTAATTTTGAATTGAAACTGTTGTTATTGTGCTCTCTCCAATGATCACATACATCTTGGATGTAATATGTGATGTAGGGTCCAGGTTCTGGACCCTATCCAGGATTCTGTGTCTAGGGACCCAGGGTCTACGAGGACCGGGGTCCCACAACACCCAGCCACAGAACCAGGATTTGCGCTTTATTCTGTGCACATAAACATGTCCTGTAGGATTCGCACCCATAACCAACCTACTAGTACTCAACCAGATGCCGTCTAGAACATTACTTTATTGTTCGTAATGAAAAAGTCCGAAACATTAAAACAATATTATTTATTTACACTGTTACTGAAACCACACATAACTACCTACATATATACACAGTAAGCTTAAGTATCTCTTTGCGAATAAAATCATTGAAAGCAATTGGAGCTTGCACCTTGAAAAAAGTATCAAGTTTATATTGTGCCATTTCAAATCGACGGCAGAGAGGTGAACCTCACAAGCTTTCAAGTATATAGCTCTCTTATCGTGATTATTCGTGATAGTCGTTTGAAGGAAGTTTTGGCAAACGTTCGTCGGCAGCGCAGTAAAGACGTCGGTATTGCTCCGTCTTGAACGAAATGTGACGAGTTCATTGTCAGACGATAGCCACGCTGACACTCGAGGAAACTCTAGTGCGTTGACATGAAGACTTCAGCATCGTGTTGATTCCTCCCGCTAAAAGCTCAAGTTCTATTGCATTTGAACTCCTGATCTTGAGTGTTTCTGATATGAATGGTATATTGACGGACGTGTCAACGCTCGCGGTTATTTAAATTTTTAACATTGTTTCTATATATATGACAATTGTATTTAAAGACAATAATGCATTTGTGACCTTTGACCTTGACGACGTAACTCGAACGGTGGCCTTCTTTTAGAATGTTCGACGGCATTAATCGTACTTATTCGAAGAAAAATATAATATTACAAGGAAAACAGTTCTTACCGACCCAGTGGATAGAGAACTTGCTCAATGTCTCCTGTTTTCACGTGTTCAGTCAAGATTCAAGGACCAAAGTCCAATCAACAAAAAAGTTCATAAGAGAAAGACCTTGCCCAAGCTTTTTGTCCGCCATTGATCGCTAACCACGACACAGGTGTATCCAGGAAATAAAACCATTTATGGAAGCGAGTAACACCGCCAAAAAATCTTACCGAGAATACAGAACGGCTGACTAAATTTCGTGACCAGTGAAAAACTATCGGTAATAGTTTGAAGCGTAAAAAATTAAACATGCAAAATCGTTTGAAATTCACGTTGAAAGGCGCGTTGAAAGCTTATGATTAAATAAAATTTTAACTGAGTGCGCGTGATCGGTGTATGTTTTTATCGTTAGACAGAAGATATAAAAACATGACGACTTTAGGTGAATAAAAAACATGGGCAAGATCAACACGGGAGTTCGCTCTCATGGGGTTCCGTTGTATTGTAATTACTTATTTCTTTTTTCGCAATAAAACGCACATGAACTGGTTTCAAAAACTTGCTAGATGGTTTGAATAAGTGCTAATTGGTGCTTACTTTATAGATTGAATTATGGTTAATCATAAATTGCTTTTCATCGACGACAAGTTATAGGTAGAGCCGTTCCCTTTCAGTTTAAGTTTAAAAACTTGTAGGTATAGAATTTTTTGCAGAAAAACGGAATGAGTTGAATGTAACATTAAAAGTAATGTAATAAAACGAGAAACGTTTACTTTTGTTGTTCTTGCTTGCATAAGTACATAGCATCTTAACAACTACAGGCGGTGTTGATTTTGATCAGAAAATGTTGAAAGATAAGATGTGCCTGACTCATGAAAGTTATAGCACGACTACAAAGAAATTACTCAAAAAAATTCATCAGTAACGGAAGTGGATATTTTTTTTTATATTGAAAGTTTACAAAACTGGGAATATGCTACTTATGGTACCTACTTAAAAAAACTAACCTTACCTTCTAAAATCATGCGGTGGACATATTCCCTTCTAGATGTAAACCTAACTTCATATATCATCATGCGTGTAAGATAGGTACGATAAGAGTCAATTATATTATATACCTTTTGCATGATTTAATTTTTCTGCCTTCTCTTCGTCCAGGCACGGCCGCCATCTCAAACGTTATGATACGACCGTATGTGGAACTAGTGGAACTCTTTACCAGTGTAAGTTATCCGAATTTGATGGATATTTTCAAGAGGATGGTGAACAGGTTTCTAATATGCGAGCGGCTACATCGTCGACCACGTCGACCACTTAAAAACTTCAGAAGAAATATAGTCTAACGCAAGCCTACCTAATATAATTAATAAAAATGTTTTCTTATAATCTCTTCCATATTGCCCAGATATAATCGGAGGACCTCTTCTCATTCGAGATCTCAACGCTATTTAGCATCGTATGTTACAAATTCTAAAGCTATTCAAGAGCTAGCACTGATGCAGACTCCTAAATTAAACCACATTTCGTCGCTCGTATGACTAAAGGTCTTATCTCATTTTTATCCATTGTTCAGAAAACGCGTTTTAAGGTTTTGACATATCTAACTTTCAAATAGTTTCGTTCCTCGCAAGTCCAGCATATTTATTTTTATATGCTTTTGTAGATTTGTAGATAATTTCAAGTACTTTAATTACACGTTGAAACTTTTAACCTGTTTGCATTCTAAATACCTGTTTTGATTAACCAAAACAGATAGGTCACTTAGTGAAAACTTTGTTTTATTTAAAATAAGCTGTCTGTTTTTAGTTACGACTTTTTTAGACTACGTATGGAAATAAATATACAAAATTTATGTTGTTAATGCTTTATTAGTGTGTTTGTTTTTTTTTAGTAAGTTTTAGTAAGTTTAATGCTACAATACTGTATTTAATTCAACACAACACCATAACTTTACCAAGTACCTAACAATAAAAAACTACTTAATCAGCCTCATTTTGAGGTTTCAATAGGTAATTGAATATTATGAAGTCTTAATTGTAATAATAATAAATTAATTAATTAATTAATTAATAATTAATTATCTTGTGATCCAAAATGTTAAGAGGTACAACGATTAGTCAGATGGATAGAGAATTTTGCGTTGACTAACATAGCGGTCCTAACCCAAAACAGCCAAAAAGTGAGATAGGACCTTTAGTCATACGAGCGCTGCACTAAAATCACTTTGAATATCACATTCCACTTATCATAGCGGAGTGAACTCTTTCATTTTGGCAACTGCAATGCCCAATCACTGTAATCACTCCCATCGGTGATCATGTCGTAAATCTTATACTAAATTACAGGTTTCGTTTAGAGATGCCATCGCCCCAGCGTTATCAGTGAGTCATCTAGCTTGGATCTAGGTAGTCAGGCTTAGAGTTTTATTATGATGTTAAATCTGAAACGTGTTTTAGGTATTTAGCATGATCATATCTGTAGGTGGATAAAATATTTTTTGCATTTGTCATTGGTTTTTTATGGCAGTGCTAGTTTTATACACTTAACTGAATTTCTATAAATTGTATCAGGTTAAATAAATTATATCTTCATTTGGTTTTGCACTCGATCTTGTGTCTAAACCAAGCCATATGCTCATGCTCAACCCAGCAGCGTAGTCAGTGATATTTCATTTCTCCGATTTTTTGACTTCGCTTCTAGGCCTCCGATCTCGTGGTTCTTCCGGCCAGGATCCTCCTCGCATCACCACACGAGCTGGGCTGAAATCGCTCAGGATAAAATTCCTCTTGTTTCGGAGGCCAACTTTATTTTATGTCTTTAACTTCTTCTAATGTTACATTTCACACAGCGCCACCTATCAATAGATTCATTTGCTAAAAATTCCTTTAAGAATATTTACCCAGTTACCAGTATTATGAATATTCGTTCTCATTTTGGTACTTTGGGTTAATTCCTTATTTATTATTTAAATAATAAATAATTAGCCTTGACAGTGACATAGAGTTAAAATATGTAAATTGCCATTGTACTCTCAATCCGACCAAGGAGAAGCCAAGTTATTGCATCCATAAGAAATTAATTACCCATTACGGATTTTAAGTCTACGAATATTTGAATGTAGATTTTTTGATATCTTACCTAATCGTCTTTTTATATTATATACTTTATCTACTATCTGCGTCAAGCAAAATTATGAACAGAGATTTCAGGCGCATTGTACCATAAATATTATTAATTTAGTAATATTTAATTCTTCTTTGAAAAGAAAAACATTTAATCTTGAAAGGCATCTATCCCTCTTGCCGTCCATCTTTTCTTGAGCTGTAGTAAATAGTGATTTTATTTCCATTTAGGTACCTTTTACAACCAGCTTGCGGGGTTGGCATTTAACTTTTTATATTATTAGTAGGTTTTGACCAAAATAATAAAGAAACGTTCTTAAGAAGTTATTCCAAAATATCGCCAGTATTGGAACCAATTAAAATTTTTATCGCACTACAAAAGGCGCACCTTGCACCGCAGAGAAATTGCGCTATTTAAAGCGCCGTTACCTTTGATTTGCCTTTCTACATTTAGCTCAGGGATGCTAGAGGTTACTACGTTAAGGCCCTGGCATAAGCACGTTTCTTTTTTTTTTTGACGGGTTCTGTATAGTGCTCCAGATCATAAATTTCATGTTAAACTGGGCCTGCGCATGAAAATGTGATAATTTTGCGGGTTTTTTGTGGTTTAAGTACGTGAAATAATTATGGATTCTTAATCAATAAACTTATTTAATTTGTAAAACATAATGTGTTGCTATCGCGGAAAATTTGGAGAAGTAACTACGTTCATAAAGCATTTTTTTTGGGTCGAGTTTATTTTAGAAAAATCTGAAGTAAGTACTTAATTATGTTTTATTCGGCCATTCCTTTTTTTGTTCCTTTTATTTTCTCATCATCATCAGCCTGAAGACGTCCACTGCTGAACATAGGCCTCCCCCAGAGCGCGCCACCTTGAGCGGCTGCTCGCCTCCTGCATCCATCGGCTCTCCGCGGCTTTCACCAGGTCGTCGGTCCACCGAGTGGGGGGCCGGCCTACGCTGCATCTTTCGGTTCGTAGTCGCCACCCGAGATCTTTTCTTCCCCATCGGTTGTCAGTTCTACGAGCGATGTCGCCTGCCCATTGCCATTTCAACTTGCTAATTTTAAGAGATATATCGGTCACTTTAGTTCTCCTGCGGATCTCCTCATTCCGGAGCTTATCTCGCAGGGAAACACCGAGCATAGCTCGCTCCATAGCTCCCTGCGCGTGTTTTATTTTCTATTCAGACAATTTTTTTCATATGATTATTTTGACACGTCACGTCATATTAGTGACGTCAAAAAAGTGCTTTTTGTTGATTTTGGGCTTACACCGCGCCTTAACTTTAGACTTTAAATAGCGTCATTTAATGAAGACATGTTAGTTGTAGCATTAAACGCGGATGGAGGCTAGGAGGCCGTGACGCACGCATCTCAAGTTTCATGTAGGTACAAGTGTAATGGGCTCATCATGAGAGAATGTAATTGCACAGAGCGGTATTGTGCCAAATAGCAGATCGTAAACGCACCTTTCCACCCGCGTTGCCATCTAGGCCTCGGACTAACGGACTGGATTTGATAAATACTTAAAATGCAGTTTCAGTAATATTAATTATCTCGTACTAATTAGTTTGCGGCATATGCTTATTCTTTCGCAAGGTTTCTATTGCAATCTTTCTCATCGTAAGTTCAGCTTGAATGCCCAGCTTTCGCAGTCGAATAGAAAATGTTGGCATTAAAAATTTATTAGGGTTGAGAGTTAGTATAGCTTAACCACATACTCAACATTCAAAATTAAATCGTTCAAATAATATTCAATACCAGTCGTGAGAAAAACATTGCACAGAAAATCAAATGTTGCTATGCAACACTACACTATTCGTGTTCAGACTCTAGCCAGCCTCAGATTGAGTTCTGTTTGGACTGATATAAATTACTAATGTAATGGGAATGACCTCACTTATAGCATTTTAATGAGTCGTATCGACTACGATTATGTTCACCGAGCGTCATTATCATGAGCCTTTGTTGTGGAGGACGCTCAAATCATGTTATGTGGGGTTTACACGGGTGATTAAAGCCGCACGATTTTTGCCACGCGGCGAAAATCGACCGTCTAAATGGCAATTCGGCTAAGTCGCAAGTGACTAAAGCCGCAAGCCCCAAAGTTGGGTAGCATCCGACATTGGCCGCACGGCGACCGGCCGCATGCGGCTGGTGACTAAAATCGACCGTGTAAACGATCAGTTGCAGGCGATCGCCCATCGCATGAAGGAGTATTTCGCGCACGTTGTTCCACTACCGCAATTCTACGTACAGATCGTTTTTAGTCACCTGTGTAAATGGGCTAGCGATGGAGCTTGGTGAGGCGATTTGTGAAGCAACTAGCCGCACGGCGAAAATCGACCCGTGTAAATCCCCCTTTACGCAATACCAAATTAAATGCTACAACAGCGTCAGATGTTAAAATTATTTTATCGCTAGAACTGGTCTTCATCGTTATCATCAGTCCACTGATGAACATAGACCTCCCACACTGAGCGCCACTTTGAGCGGCTGCTCGCCTCCTGCATCCATCGGCTCCCCGCGGTTCTGACCAGGTCGTCGGTCCACATAGTGGGGGGCCACCCTACGCTGCGCCTTCGGGTTCGTGGTCGCCAATGTGGCCTGACCACTGCCACGCCCACGTCAACTTGCTAATAATTCTAAGAGCTACATCGGTGACTTTAGTTCTCTTACGCTGCTGGTATTCTTAAGTTCCGATAAACGAAAACCAGAAAAAAATTGCGATAGCTTAATTTTTAGCTAAATATGTAAATGCGCGTCTCAAACTATTACGGAATGTTGCAGACGTTGCAGCACAATATAAGTTTGTACGATAGTATTGGATTGGTCACGGACGCAACGGCTAGTGAACGAGGTTGGACCGACCACATTCACGGAGAATTTCGAATTAGACTCACTGGGTCACGATCACAGTACTGTCTGAAGTGTTGACATCAAGCAACTGTTGATTAGGGTTCTGTAAGTATATTAAATTGGTTGCCCGTTTTGGACTATAATTAGGATGTTGGATTTGCAATATAAACACAATTTAAAATACTGGTTGGTTGATTTCATTCACTTAATATTGTGTAAGCAAAAATGTTGATTATGAATATCACTAAGATAGAAGGAGTGAGCGACACAGTATATCAAACGGGCCGGCCAAAGCTTTGACAGAGCCATTTTAATGAGAGTTTCTAATCCTAAAATAGGGGCACAAAATGAAGATAGAATCGTGCGATACCATCATGCCACTAATAGGTCGTTGACCGGCTGCAGCCAGCTGTGCATCGAGAACATCCAAGAATAGTTGACGTAAAGCCACCAGCATGTATTCGCCGCCTACTTTCGCAGCAGTGCTAGGCCACACGTGCAGCTGCAGGCGTGAGCTGATGGAAGATAATTAGCTACGAAATTGCCTGGAGACAGCTAGGCGCCTCACATTGCTCTCTGCGATAATAACACACCACACACAGTGACACACAACACAAGCAAACGAGTAAGTGGAACACAGAGTCTGTCGTTTACTGGATGATTGATTCTACTTGATTTTATTGGAATATTAAAATGCAAATTTGTGAATTTACCCCATTGCCTGCGTAGTTAGTAGTTACGAGCTATATTTAAATTCAGGCTACAGAGAAACAACTACAAAATGTGTCGAGTGAAAGCATTATAGTTCTACATGCATTGACTAGCAACATTAGTGTTGTCAATGTCAATACAAGCTGTCGAAGGAACAAATCGCCTGTAGAGCTACCGCGAGACAATTTCTAAACCATTTTACAGGAAGCGTAGGCGTCAATTGCTCACGGTCTGATTTGCATATCGCCATCGAAAGTGTAGCGGTGAGTTGAGCCGGTCTACATAGCTGCATGCACCGCTAGTAATTACTGACTAAATTATGAGCAATTCTAATTCTAACCGAATTTTGCAAAAAAAATGAGCAATAATAATTCTTATTCGCCATTTTCGAGATCGTGAAACTGTGGAGTTAATTTTAATGAACTAGAAAACCAGTAGTACATGCAGAACGGCTACCGAACCGAGCGACAGATATTAGATGATCTTAAAACCGGTCCACTCGAATGTTAGCCGCTCCAGTTGGTTCGTCTCGCTCCCGATTGTCGTGCGAAAGATCGCGTGAATCCCCGCGGAACCAATCCACACTTCGGTAATAGACCCTCGAGACGCTGTAAAAATCAACTGTTATGGATTAACCCGTTCATAATCCACTGCAAACAAATAATCGAGTCTATTGGCACATTTAACAGGGAGGGCAATGTGGGCCAGTGAAAAAGTGAAGTTTCGTCAAATGCACCACTTACCTAATTCACGAGAGCGGAACCGATGCCGACGGAAGCATTGTGCCGCAGCATTCAGCTCGTTGCTGATCTATTGTAGCCGCAGTATTAGATAACGTGCTCACGAGAGCGCATACGAGACAATGACGACGATTTCACATTCGAATTCAAGAGCGAGAGCGATCAATCTCGGGGAAAATAGCGCTATTAGAATAAACAGTGTGACACGAGTCACGACATACCGACTTCATAGTTTCCATGATATTTTCCATTAGCCTCGTAAAGATCAATGATTAGCAAACGCGGTCGGAACGTATATAACGAGTGCGATATTATCTGAAGCGCGTGAGATTGATACATCGGGCACCGCGCACAAGACTTCCCAGAGCGTATTGCCGTTCACACGCCCTGAAGTGTTCGTGTTTTGTCACACACCTACGCATATTGACGTTCAACACCGGGACCTTGAAAATGGCAAGTCTGGAATATGACCAGGGGGCGTACCGTGAGCTCTTAGCGCGATTCAAAACAGAGCCTATACTGGATCGCTTGTCAAAATCTCCATACAAAAAAAACAAAGCGATCCAATATAGGCTCAGTTTTGAATCGCGCTAAGAGCTCACGGTACGCCCCCTGTTCTTGGCGACCATATCGTGACTGCTTGTTTTATAAATCATCAGTTTAGTTAGCGTCCAGTAAGGGTTTGATCAGACAGCTCGTAGGTAATCCTGACAGGGGTCCATTAGGGCTGTGCACTGGGCCGGCGTGGGCGCCACAATGCCACTAACGAGGGTCCCGATATCATCTGACAGACAAGAGACATTAGTAAATGCTCGAGGGCCAACACAAAGAGGATAGGTAAGAAAAACTTAACAAAAAGTCAAGCCGTAGCTGTGGTCTACAATGTAAAAGAATGATGAGTTCTGCGGTGGATGCCCAGCCTACAAAAGATTGTGATACGTCATGCGGTGCACAATAGAGAGAGCGACACGAAGCGTGAGCATCATGCATTACTAACCATGGCAACATGCGTCTCATAACAACCTGAGTTCGCCTCTCCGTCTAACGTATTGTGCACACGAAAAACTGTAACAAGGACAGGTTTATTTGTTTGTTTGCAAATATTCATAACAATTACAGCACCATATTGTTATGTATTCAGCGATCGAATTGATCAGTTCATTACAAAGTAGACAAATAGTCTATTATCTATATCAAGGTCTTGACTTTTGTTTACAAAGTGCCATTTAGTAACAATGCAATTGCTTTGGCTATTTCGATAAATAATATAGGCACAGGTAATATAAATATAGGTATTACCGGACAGATTCTCTCTATCATGTCGTCATGGCAACAGCATAGTTTAATACATGGGCAGGTAACTATTATCCACTCTATAACCATAATTTACTTAGACCACGTCCAAGTTATATGATAACTGTGAACGACGTGTTTTTCCTTCTTATGCAATTAATGAATACAATACCGGTCTCTTAACAAGCCTATGAAATAAAATAATAGGAAAAATGTCAACAGTAAAAAATGTTTTGAGATACATTAATAATCATGCTGGAACAATTAGAGCGATTAAAGCGACACTAACATTGTCTTTCGGCACACTCCATCATCACACGAAGGATGTTTTACTGTTATGAAGGCCGCATTTCAATACATTGATTGCTTTAGAACTACATGACTCTGCACGGCGATAATTTACCATCATTATACCAGTGGGGGTACATATTTATCCGTCGCATACATATATTGAAAGTACGAGAAGATGGCGCGTACGTTTTTAAATAAGCCTGTAAGTGCAGCAATTAGGAATCCTCTTGCAACAATTAATTGGCCCCTCTCGAAACCTTTGGTAATGATAGTGAAGAGATCATTGCACCACCGCATACGCCTGTAGTATTAAAGCCGGTAAATAGCACGATACATCATACTCACGTTTTGATTACAGCAATGGATGGAAGACAAATTAAGTGTTAAACTGTAATCAAATAGCTATAATGCGATTCCGACATTGAGAATGATAAATAGAGCAAACACGATGCAGTACTTAACTAATAAATCACTCTATTATTCTGCAAGTGAATAGCCAGGTAATGTAAACTAGGAACTAACTGCTATTTTTTATCCTATTGACCTTTAAATAGGCATTCATAATGTCTAGTTGTCTAAATTAGTTGGTGAGCACACAAACAAATCAACAGCAAACAAACAAAATACACACAAAAACAACACACAAAAGATACAAATCTATAGCATAGACCAAGCTAGCCGGCCATTTGTTTATAGATACAAGTAGATATATTCTTTCTTTTTGGTTTTACGCATAGATCTTTTTTTACTTATTTTTTATTGTTTATTGACAAAGCATTTGACCACTGTCTGACCCGATGGAAAGTGATGACGCAGTCTACGATGGTGCATGCTTGCCTAGAAGATACCTGTTCACTCTCGACTTGAAGACCCCAGGTCACAGTTAGCTGGAAACAAGGACGCCGGCA
Organism: Ennomos quercinarius; assembly: GCA_910589525.2. Taxonomy (NCBI): domain Eukaryota; kingdom Metazoa; phylum Arthropoda; class Insecta; order Lepidoptera; family Geometridae; genus Ennomos; species Ennomos quercinarius. The sequence goes on from OU342496.1 coordinate 3,782,523, forward strand.
AGGTGTTCCACTCGTCTCTGTGCATCATATAGTAGATAAAAGAACCTAGTTAGTTAGTTAATACAGTTGATACGGGAACAATTGCGGGCGAATTGTTAACAAGCATGTTCTAGATACACATTATTTAGCTATTTACGGAGCTCGTTATTTTTTTATCTCCGCTACCGTTACTGTTGAAGTGTGTTTACTCGTTTACGAACGCTCCAGTTATGGACTGAGCTATCTTTAATATTAATAAAAATTATTGTTATACGATATATTATATAGTACATGGGAATATAAGGCATATAAGGGTTTACCGATTTAGAGCTACGGCGAAAGCTTACATTATATTTTTCGTAAGATTACATCACCACACCATAGTCCCATAAAATTAAAACACTAATTATTATTATGCGTAACCGATTAGCAAAAAATTGAAATGCACAGTGCACACGGTATTTAAAAATAATCATGGGTTAAAACTCAACCGGAAGTTAAGATTACCCGTGAAATCAACGTTCAATTAAATTCCAATTATGAAGCGCAACCATAAAACAAAAGGTTGGCAATAAAACTGAAAAGCTTACTGCACACTAGCGGTTTGCAGCAAAGAGTTGGTGCGGTGTGCGCGGGCGCATTCACGTCACTTTCACACTTTCCCTGGGGCGACGCCCCCGGAGCCCGCCTTGTGGCCAGCGTGACTGCACCACCGAACGTTGCAACATTGATTATACAACGAGTTTGTCATGCAACACGTGCAATTATCACTAAGTTGAATACTCATTAAACACTTTTAAGACCTTTTAACTTCTCCCATTGGAAAATTTTAATTGAAAAGGCCAAAAGTATAAATCTTGATAATGACGTTTACATTGTTCGAAAAAATCCAAATGCAGTTATTGATTTAGAGAATTGCAAAGAAGCGATAGCAGCACCAATAAGCATTCATCCGTTAATGAAAAATTTCAAAAACTCAGCGTGAAATGTTAGAATCGATGAGGTTAGTCACGACCTTTCTCATAACAAGAACAAATAGGAACATAAACCAATTTAGATAAGTAAAAGAATTGAATTTTTGTGAGATGTTCCTAATCTCGTTTGCAGTAAATAAATATTGCGACCAAATTGTTGCCAGTTGATATAACAGTACACGTTCGTGACGACCGCGATAGTTATCATTAGGTATTTAAAAAAAGGCACAACTGTGGACTAGCTAGACAATAATGTTTACAGTGAATGGAACTATCGAACAATCAACGGTAAAAATGAAACGAGTAATGCAGGAGAATGAATTAAACGGTAACAAGTGGGGAGCTAGGGAGGTGTTAGTTAGCCTAAATGATGACGAAGCGATATAGAGTGAAAATGATATGCACATGGTGCACATCACAAATAATCACACACAGCGCTGCAATCACTCAGTGCGTAGTTGAGTCACGCTGGTTCTGTATGCAGCTTTGTTTAGTTCGAAGGCTATTCGTGCCCCTCGAGTCTGTATTCATTTCACTGCGTTGTCTGCGGTCGGCCCGTGTGATGATTCTTCAAGGCCTCTTGCCTTCAATTCTTTACATACTCTACCCGGTTTACCTTCCAAGATGCAAGTCTTGGAATGCACTGTGCAACGGTAGCGGGTCTCAAACGCAGCTAAAAAAAGAAACGACAATGCTATGAGGAAGAAGGCTTTAACGCCGGCGTCGGTTCAACAAGGCTACTGCAAACCAGTTCAGAAACGTTTCTTATACCATGTCGTTACGTTTCATTTAAATTAGTCATTGAATTCGAGTGATATAAGAGCAATTGTATATTTATGGTGATTATTTCCTGGCTACATTAGTGTTTCATGATTTCCTAATGTATAAACTATGCAAGTACATATTTGCCATTGTAATCACGAGTCTTTTCAATAAGAAACAATAAGCGGTGAAAATTCACAGCACGATTTGTGGCTATGAAAGCGTAAGCCGTAGAGCTAATTCAAACACAAAGTAAATTTTCACTTGAAATAAGAAACGATTTAGAAAGCGCTATAGCTATTATATTATCCAAACTCGTGTTACGCGCAGTAAACGCTTTCGTTGCACCTGAATTGAAATCTACTTTCAATTACTAAGTAAATTGCTGTTGGTAGCTTTTTATTGCAATTCTTTAATTTTTATCGCGTTATGCTCGGTTTGAGTAACGCTGTTTTTTTTATTTGAACAATCGCTAATAGACCTTGGAGATATTTGACGCTCTCCCTGAAGTTGAATGCTAATTACGTGTGTCTGATAGGTATTTTATGCAAACAGCTCTTTGTATTGTACGTACAGTTTGGTACAAAAACAATAGTCGTATGAATTGATTTAATACCGATCATTGTGTTTCAACCGGAATCAAAAGGATCTCTTTGTAAAAGGAAAACAATAACATGCATCAATAACATGTATTAATTGTGAATACTTAATGGAATGTTAAGCTGCTTAGCTTAACAGTCTATTATTGTTTAATCTTCAAGCAAGATATTATCGCTATGATATAATCTATGAGTGCTGTAATCTAATTAAGTATAAATCGTAAATTATAAACATGATTTAATCGTACTTTCTAAGAAAATGTATGAATTTGGTAGCGTAATAAAATCGTTTATTGATATCATCAGCATCGATAAGGGACAGTCTGGGTAAGATACCTATGAAGATTAGCATTTTATTGAATACGTACTAACTGCTACTATTGCCTACATATTTTTATGTAGGCAATAGTAGCATTTAGTACGAAAACAGTTACAAAAACAGTACTTGTAGTCAAGTAAAAACAGCGCTGCGTTGAAAATTATAATTTAGAAAAAACTTGAACTTGCCATGTAGGACTAGATACGTACAGAGCCAAGTATAACAATATAGAACAGTAAGCTGACCAAAATATAACAGTAATCAAGCATCGCTCGTTAGCAAAGGACAAAACATGAGAAACATCTCTAATAAAAGACGCCTCATTTAAAAAAAGTGAAGCCCAGTTCTGTTAATGGTTCAACCGGACGATGCTAATTGCGTAAGAGGCGTACGTAACGAGGTCTTAATTGGAATGCGCCCCAATTAATGGTGAGCTGCGTTCGTGCCGAGCTGAGTCCATTTTGGAAATTGGAGCGGGGTGTTTACGTGTCGGTTCCCGGGTGAACGGCCGCCGGTGAAAGTCGGGACGCGGATATGGGTCAGGTGGTCATTTACCCTCAGGTAAGTGTGGATGTCGCACCTCTCTCCCGCATCCCAGTCCGGGCTGGGATGCTACGAGGAATTATGTCATATCCAGTAGCAGCTCTGTTTGTGAGTCACAACACGCCACCACTTAGATGGCTATTAAATGCGTTATGGAATTTATTATAGTGGACGTGCACTTGGCACATACAAATGTTTGCCGTGTCCTTTATGTAACAGGACAAAGAAACTATGCTAACAATAATTTCAATTTAGTCATGGTTTAATTTGTGACGCCGCAACAGTACATTGGACGCAGGAAACATCAAGTCAATGACAAAAAAATAACGTACCTATTAGCCGAATTAGTAGACGGCTTAAAACAAAGTTATGTAAATTATAGCATATTTTTAGTCCTTAGGCTATATGTTCATTAATTTATGCTAAAATAACGACCTCAGATGCAATACAAAATATGTAACGCAACAGTAGAGATTTAACTCAAGTCCTCAGTTGTAAACGTTGATTAGTGACACTGATTATTAGTGACACGAAATGAATATTCCGAATTTATAGTTTACAATTATCAAAATAACAGCTGAAGCGTCGCTTTAACCCGACCGTTATAAACCGTGGCCCGTATCAAACAGCCCACTTGGGGAGGGTTTCAACAAACTAACAGTACAACGCGACTAGCGGTGCAAATTACCATTTATTTGATTTTCTAAATAGAGCTGATAAACAAACACGAACATGTTTTTAAGTAGGTACTTATGTTTTGCGTCTATTTTATAATAGTTGCGGGAAACTTGATGCGATATGTGCGACAAACGTTTCTAATTGTAACAAAACTGACAATAGGTACAGATGGTTTTAATAATTATATTGATTCTCTCTGGAACAGGTTTGGATGAACTTTTCTGTTTTAGGCGAGTGGACCACAATAGTGAATGCAGGTCCGAACATTCCGGGCCCCATGCGGCGACGTTAAAAGAATTGATTAATATAATAGAGAATGTAGGTAATTATTCTTCCTGTCTGTTTTGTATTTCGTTTTCGGAGTATTATTATACTATTATTTACTCAGTGGTAGTATGTAAAGACATTGGCGCAAGCTTGAAAAAACACGGCGCCAGTGGTTTTTCAACATCGCTTACATTGTAAAAATGTTCTATAATGGTTGTTTAAATCTTGAAAATTGATTACTTTTATTTCAATATTGCTTAAACTTTCATTCCATTCGTAAAACTTTTCCCACTGTACACCGTTTATTTACGTCAGGGACTCAAGGACACCAAATCCAACTTTCACCTCCCACGGCCCTCCCGATAAGAGAAAGTCCAACGCTTCTTTTTTTTTCAGAATGTGTAGAACCCGTTTTTTATGGTCACGTACCAGTTTAAAAAAATGGAACCTTTATTGGATAACTTTGAGTTCCGTGTCTATCACGACCGCTTTTCTTAGCTCTAAGGGATCAAAACGTTTCACATCGTCATAATCATGTGAAAATACAGCGTCTAAACCACTAAAATCTTGATTTCTGGTACGCAAAGATAAGTTTATCGAGTCATACACGGCGGCGGAGGCGGCAGCATCGGCTTCAGGCGCAGTGTTTAAAGATCATAATCAACAAATATCACATTTAGCACGTCACCAATGTGATGTGACGTGTCAAAATAATCATATGAAACATTTTTGTAAACAAAAAAATTAAACAACAGGAATGACCCAAACGTAACTAAGTAGCTATATAGTTTTTCTAATATATATTATACTTAGTTAGATTGGGAGCCGACCCTAATAACAAATGTGAAGAAAAAGGCAAAGAGAATGATGATGATGATAGTTATTTCTAAAATATTTTTTTTCTAATGATCCCAAAAAATACTTTATGATCGTAGTTCTGCACATTAAATAGCCAGATTCGTGTTCTAAAGGAATGGCTGATAAAATATTCATTAGATATCTATAATCCAAAAAAAACCGCAAAAATAACACAATTTCATGCGCGACCCAGTTTGACATCGAATTATGATCTGATATTTTTAACTTAAAACAGAGCGCTATAGAACCCTTTAAAACTGATGTTTATTGAGCGAGGCACAGGAGGTGTTAAGGTACCGGAACCCTAAGACAGCGAGATTTACTCGGTACTTGGCCTCATATCAAAAACCAGATAAAATAATGCACATAACTCTAATTACAAGACTTAGTTGTGTTGATAGAAATCAGACCATGCTCTTAATATGGATAAACGGACTCTTTGTGGTCCTTTGAGAAAGATATTAACTTGATCAAAGAATACCGGATAAAAGGCCTAGCTAACACTTTGAAAAGCACTCGGTGCATACCCTTATTAATATTGATAACATGATACTTGTTAAATACATTACTGTGATCGGTATCGCAGGAAGTTGCTGCGACGATAAAATAACTCAGTTTTACAAGTTTTTTATACTTGACTATTTTTGAAAGGATATGACTTAATCTTCCGAAGGCGTAAAATTAATGAATCCATTCCCAGCCAGAGCGGGTCAGCTAGTATCATATTTATAAATCCCTTTTTGAAAATAGTATGTTAAACCGAAGATCACACACTACTAAATACTACGCATTTTGTCCAAATTCGGATCGGACCTTCATTGAATACACCAGGCCTCATTTAAACCATGAGTACCTATTGAGTATGTATTGATGTCCGAATATGGAAGGAAAAACGATTTAGGGGTCTTCCTTATTGTAGTCACGTACTATGAGGAAGTCAAACGATACGACATTATGTTCGTATGCGGATTCGAGTGTTTATTCCTAGAGCTGTCAAAACATGTTCCGCATACTATATCAGATAATTCGCATTCACAAAGCAGTTTTGCGGATGATATAAGAAAATCCAAGATTCATTTTGCAAAAAATGTTACTATATAAATCATCAGGCATAGAAGGCTAGCAGAACGAGGGATAGACGGACAAATGGTTGGAAAACGAGCCAAGACACGGTTCACACAAACGGAACAATTTGTTCGAAAGTTAATAGTAAATAATCGAGCGTTTTAACACTGGAGTTAGAAAGCGCAGAAACTTTCAGTCAGTCAATGGAAAATGTTATACCTATTCTAACGTTATTGCTATCGGTTCTCGCGCCCTAATGCGTATTATACGAGAGGTATTCTATCACCCTAACCACTCATAGCAGCTATAAACATTTATACAGCTTAACATAAAATCATGAGCTTACAGATAAACATAATAAAAGTAATAAACCAAAACAATAGCTCCTCTCTTCTCTTCACATATTATTATTACGCGTGAATTCAATTGAAGTTAAGCGACAGAAACAAATTCCTATGTACAGTCGCTTGCACTCATATGTATGCATTTCATCATTTTCAAAATATGGTCACAGTATTGAATTACTGAAAAATTATGTAACCATAAAATTGCGGGGTAACATGTATATTGTACCCATATTAACTAATAAATGTAAATGAGACTATTAGTCAGAAAAATAAAACTGTGGCAATATTTTGAAAATTATGAAATGTATACTTATTAGTACTGGCGACTATAAGAAATAAAAAAAACAGCAGTGAAACCGCAATAAATTCAATTTTAAACAGCATACGTAGTGTCACACAACCAGTCTTGAGACTCTTGAATACAGGGAACTGTTCTAGATACGAGACTGTACGAATAAACGAGCCTTGAATATTATTTTCTGAGAATACCGAGGGCTCGTAGGTAATAGGAACAGAAAATGTGATAATAAAAAACGACATAATGGACCGTTTCCTTTTTTGGATCATTATTATAGAAGGGACTCGGCTTACCGAAATACTTTTGCCGCTTACCTGTAACAAAAGAATGAATTATAGGTTTTACATGAACATTAACAAGTGTTTACAATACAACTTAGCAGTTTAGTAAATCGATTATAAAACCTACAACATTTGGCTTGATAAGTAATTCCGTTAGATTTGCGTCACAGCCACAGCAGAGGGTCCGGTGACGTGCGAGCTCTCGGTGACGTTATCTAAACGTAATTTTTCTTCAAAGCATTAGATTAGAGTCAATTTACTGGATTTAACTCCTCACAGCATAAGCAGGTATGCTCTGCCTGTATACGTAGCACGCAATATGCGCGATATAGATAAAAAAAAAAAAACTAAGAGGCTCATATTTTAGACAACTAAGGCCCGATTTCACCAGACTTGAATAAATTATATTCCAGGTATAACTTTCCGAGAACAACCGTGTTACGCGAATATAGCCCTTATATCACCAATTTTGTGAAGGAATAAGACTTATTCCTTGGATACAATCAAAATGGCGTCTTTTTTGTGTAATTTCATTTGTCAATTAGCTGTATCCAAGAGTAAGGAATAGCCGTATACTTGGAATAAACGTTGGTGAAATCGGGCCTAAATAGACTTTTATTTAAAGGGCAATATGCCTTTATTACTCAAACTAACTACTACAGTAATTACAAAAAAAGCTACTAGCTACACTACCTACCACAAAGAACATTTTGAAATATTTAAAGTTATTTCTAAATATAACAAACTATACTTACATTTCAAATTAATCGATTAAACCTTTTCTTGAGTGTACCTACTATGTGATAAAATGCATACATAAGCTGCCTATTGGTATTTTTTTTTAATGAAACAAGTTTTGAATAGCATTTAAAAATATACATTCATCGTGATCTAGATGAATGAATATTCATGGAGGGAGCATTTGCATGAGTAATTGATAGAAGTAAAACATCAGTGTGACAGGCCGGCTGTGTTAATTGAACCGGACTGGGTTTTATCTCACGTAGAGTTACCATCTAGCAGTTTGAAGATGGGATTCTTTGATCTTTCGTTTTACGAGGTAGTGTAGGAATATGAAGAATTCCAGGCACGTAATATTTGGTTATACTACATATGGTACCCGTAATTGATCGTAATTTCATGGCTAGCTTTCCAATTTATCTATAACTCTATAAAATCTTATAATTAATTCAATTAGATACACCTGTCATCACAATATTTATGATAATTACTATCCTGGTATGTTATATTTAATTTGAATATTAATTGATGTATTCATAGGATCTGGTAACAACCGATATTACTGTCGCTTGAAAGAGATGGAACGGAGCAGGTAAAACATTAATACCTGATAAACTATCTATCGTATATCAAAGTGAATTATCGACTACCAATAGTGAATTCTTGGAAAAATGTAGGATATTGTCCGTGGAAACATACGAAAGATGGCAATCTACGTACCACATAAGAAACCATTCAAGTTTAGAGCTAAATAAGATTACCACTCAATATTATACTGTTTTCTTATCGCTCTTGACTGACGTGGAGAATTCTTTATTTATAGCTTTTTTCAACCAATAAAAAGACAATATACAATTGAAAAGTAAATGGCTGGCTGTTATTTATTTAATTTATATTTTTGTTACTTTTAATATATAAACCAGGAAAATTACAAGGATATTGATTTGAATCGGATTGATATTTTTTTAAATTGGAACACTAGCTAGTATATTAAAAATAGAAATTGCTTCATTTGTTACACCTTGTTTTTATTAGCTTTGCACAAGCTGCATCGCACTCACTACTACTTTTCGAAATCATTTAAAACTTTTTGTTTGGGAACTAATACTATGGTTTTAAAATTCGTTATTTGCAGATTGTAATTGAATATTGGTTTATTGATTGAAGAACACTCGAACGCGTTTTCAGAACTACGTTTTACAATTAGGAAGTCGCATGTCTTGCTCTCGTTGTGCAACTTATTACTGTGTCAGTATCTCAACCAGTCTGGTCTAGTAGCTAGACAGACAAAAAACACCGTCTCATGTTTTGTATACTTGGAATAAATTGTAATTAAATAATGGTTATATCGTATTGACACGTCCACACATATTAAAAAAATATATCGGTGGAAATATTGTCGGTCGGTGCGGTGCATTGTTGGTATATCTATTGGATGATCTAGCTATTGGATTGGAACGCATGTGAACGTCGGCGACAGTTGAAGTGCACGCTGAATATTCTACCCTCTTGGAATTCACTCTGCGAGCTCAACATTGCCGATTACGTGGATCAAACTGCCGCTTTGTGAACCCTAGTGGAGACGTTCTCGGAGACTGAGGAGTATTCGGACAACCCGCCGCTCATCGCCAGAAGGGTGTTAGGACGAGCTTTTGAGTGAGCCGTCGCTTGCCGTACAGCCGTGCTTGGAACCTTGCCGTGCATGGAAATGGTTGTGTAATTGTACTTTCGGTTCCAGAGCCGCAGGCTCTGGTTGATTCTAATGTTTCTTCAAAGCTTATACTAAAATCCTTCAGTTTGAAATTCAAGAAATCTCTAATTAATTAGTGTCCCAGCAGAAGATTACTCCCCAAGTGCCACAGGAAATAATTATAAATTACAAAGTTACAGTTAACTTTATAATTGATCAATTGAACAATATGGTTCCTATTCTCTATTATATCATGAAAGAGTTGCATGACTCAATAAAAAAACCCGTAACATCGTAGTTTTATCGACTTTCATTCATATTTCAAATCCAGTGATGTCAAGTCAATGCAAACAGGTGTACCGAGCGACGATGCCTTCAGGCTATGGTAATTCAGAACCACTTAGTGGGGCAAGGGACGGGCCGGGTCGATGAGGCCAAGGATACCTTGTGGCGAAGGAGGATTTTAGTTGTTTGCTTTTATGTATTATTGAAAGAAAAGAAAGAAGAAATAAAATACATTTATTCAGGACACCACACAACACTACATTACAATACATAAAAAATGATACATACAATATCCGCCGTCATGCAGCTCTACAAATGTTGTATTCCATAGTTTACCCATTCAAATTTATCAAAGTTGTTTCCTTATGTTTAAATAACCTATTTATCGTAATAATACTACAAATATGGACCCGTTAGTTTGCCATAGTATTCACAAAATTGACGGTGCTGCTTTAGATTCAGACTTTTAAAACAGTGCTAAACTGTTTGTTTATGCTTTTATTAGTGTAATAGTTATTAAATTACAGGCCTGCGACTATTTCAGTGGGCTAACTAACGTTATGAACATATGGTCGCCATATTTTATTAACAATGAATATACATTTAATCTTAATTGAAGTCATGCTAAATAACTTACCACAGGTTCCTCGTGAACTATTATTATATTTTCATAGCGTTATGAGAATAACTTTATTATAAATCTAGTATCGTTATTGACATGATAATTCAGTGTTAATGTTAAAGTTATGTTAATAGCATACTACAATAATGACAATATAATGACAATTGAATAAGTAACTGCAAATGTATGCAGATTTACAGTACGTATATTAACCACATCTTCATAATGAAGCAACATAGTAGATGTGTGCTTAATAATTAAGCTTCAACTGTTGTTTCTATTGAATGTCTGGTAGAGTAGTACTGTTTTATTTTTCTGAACGCGATTTGGTGTGTGTGGAAGTTATAAACTTTACCAGTGACAGACACTATGACGGCTTTGTATACATCGCAAAATGTGACAATATCTCTATCTACAGAAATATAGAAGCCACAAGCCAAGCCTTTGATAGCTTATACGTGATCGTAATAAAACTTAATATTAAGAACTCCTTTCTGAGAGAACATTGCCACGTGTCGTTTAGATAACAAGAGATCCAGACTAATAGGCAATTACTTTGGTCAAACGGAGAGCAATTACCCACTAATAGAGCGAATTGGTGTGCCACGGAAAAAACCTGTATGAAATGTCACTGAGGGTCGATCGGTCAACGTACTGATGACCACTAACGCGTCAATTTAAACGAATTTTATTTGACAGAATGTCTAAAAGACTACAGCCATATTAAGATAGCGTTTGCGCATTCACGTTTACTGGGCAGGTCAAATGAGCAGTATCCGCCAGGAGACAATCTCGTTAACAAATCTACAACAATCATGTTACCTACCGACCGGCCGCTTCCACCTCGAATGTAAACCGTCGACGTGCACGATCTTTATTACACGCACAAATAACTACCTCTGTAAATGTCACGCACCAAACGAGTAGTGTGCGCTTTGTAATGAAGACACAGGCTCAACATCCCAGAAATGCCATCGTGACGTTCGCCCACTGTCGATAGCATCGCATCGCCAACGAGCTTAAGGAATTGGGCCTTTGAAACCACGTATTTATTTTATGTGACATGGAAGCAATTTGTGTATATTTTTTATCTCAAACGCGATACAATCGCATTCATATTGTTTGGATAATGGACTTCGTTGTTAGAATAAAATCGTTGTAAAGGTCTAGGTTATACGGAAGCGGTATTCTAGCAGAGCAGCTCGTCTATTCTTTAAATTGTAGGCTGCCAACAAATATGGATGATGCATGTTAGATGGTAGTTTGCGTTCTGAAAATACCCACGCTCCCTGACATGCTCTATTTTATCATGAAGTCGCACTTTATCCTGCCATTAAAATCTAAAACTAAACGTCAAGTTTTAATGGGATAATCTGAAGTTATTATTTTTACGAGGAGCAATCAAGGGCGCAGTGATGTCGGTCGTCCATCATGCCTATGATTCAGCAAAACAATATATTGTTGATATAGACACATTTAGTGGACTATGGTCGTCCTACTTTGCCGTAGGTTGTTATTGATCGTAAACTTTGCTCGGAGTAATGTGATGACAGGCTGAATTAATTGCAGACATGCTTCTCTCTGATGAATCAGACGGTCAAGGTGAATAGAATAGTATCCACCCTCCTTAGCCTTTGTTCAGATGAAAGCAGATTGATTAAAGTTGGTGTCACCTGAGAAGAATCGAGGTCCAAGTGGGATTACGTTAACGAGCTCATAATAGGATTACACAGACACACACCGGTGTGTCCCAGTTCGGCCGGGCGGCGGGCGGGCGGCGCGGCCCGTTAGCGGTCGGCCCACACCCGTCGCCGTTCTGTGACAATATAATGATTGTGTATTTATCGGTACCTACACAGCCTGTAGACGTCCAGTCTATTGCTTCTCGTCATAAGCTGTCCGAAGCGCCATCAGTCTGATGAGAAATTATCTACGGTCGTGACTTCCCACACCGCCCGCTGCTGCATCGAGTCAATATTGCCGCTCCGATAGAAGGTGAAAGCCTCGTTCATGAGTACGATGACAAAACCAAAGTTATAGTAATTTAGCATTCACATCACGCGGCGTAATTGAATGAGCCGGCGCGATCATGGACCGCGTGCCATTTTACTCGGCCGTGACTCACGAATTAGAGCTGAGTCGAGATCGTAATTATGGTTGAGATATTTCGTGAACACCCACTCCGCCAGTCTGAGATAGATAGCTAGCCCATCATAAAGCACGTTAATTTAATCACAGCTTCAATTAAGGCCAATAATTACTAATGACTAAGCGAACCAATTAGAAGTATTCCAGGAACTTCTAGATAGACTAACGTGTGAAGTAGTGAACACAGAAAAAATACCTAAACAATCTGCATGATTCTACCAGTAATAATGGTTTCTAATTACGAGCTGTTTACAACAAACAATAAAATAAGCACGTGTTACATAAGTGTTAAGTGTATAATGTAAATGAAGTCCACGGGTAGGATGAGCAAATAGCAATTACCAGCAGCGGGTAAACATACATCGTAGCAATTTATAGATGATGGCGTTATATTGCGGAAATGTATTATGATGTGAAGACGAAATGCAAATATCGAGTTATATTGCGCAAAATGTTATCCCAATTACAATGTGTCAATAATCTATGAATACAGGATATGGTTCCAATCAGAACAGAAAATAATACTAAATACAACGAATACCTAGTCTCAAAACGAGGAATATTAGCAAATCATTCATTAGCGGGTTGCAAACTCGCTCCATATGTCATTAAAGTCAGTCCGATATGAGGTAGAGATTAGTTTAGAAAGTGTCATGTCGCGAACAATGGTTAAAAGTGGAGCAGGCGATGACAACGCTGCTCTCCAATTAACAAGATAAAGCGAATGGGAAGAATCAGCAGTCAAACACAATGTTCAGTTCAGACTCAGACTAATGAGGCGGTAGAAAGCGAACAATCTCGCGGCTACATCGATGACATGCTACTTATCAAAAAATAAAGCATCGAATTTAGTGGTCAAGATTACGTCGCAGCGATATGGAAATTTTAGGGGACATATACTAGAATTACTGACTTGCCTGTTAGCTCAGTTGGTAGTAGCTCTGCCATCTGAACTATAGGTTGTGGGTTCGATTCCCATCAAGGACAAACATTTGTGTGCTGAACAATCGATGTTACTTCTGTGTCTGGGTCAAAAAAGTATCTAAGTATTCAATCAGTTATCTGGTTCCCATAGTACAAGCTATGCTTAGTTTGGGGCTAGCTGGCGCTGTGTGAAATGTCCCATATTTATTTATTTATTATGTACCTGTATTGTGTATACAGCTCCAGGCACAAATATTCAAGAAATAGAGACATCGCTGATTCATTCCAGGCATTGGCGATACAATATTGAAACAAAGAGAAACTATGTTTAGAAGACAAAAATGAATTGCTAACATTTTAAATTTTGGCAGTATGCCGAGGGGAAGGAACACTTACATAATTTTTCACAAAGGCTCGTTAATACATTCGAATGTGTCACGAAAAATGAATTGTAATTGTGTTTTTGGAAACTTGCAAGATTTGATGGATGTTGCTTTTTTGTTGTTGTGTATAGGTATACGCGAAAGTGTTAATATTGTTCGTATCAGATCAGTAATATTACTTCGATATACAAACACTTACTCGATAATTCTTACCTACAGTATTAAATCAATAAATCTAATGTAATGCTTTTGTAATAATGATAAATACTTGTTTTCTATGGAAATAAATTATTCTTATACTCTTACAAAACACAGACATAAAACAACGATTACTAGTATAAAATGATGTCACGTCAAACAAAATAAACACCAAACGACCTTTAGGCGCGCCCTTAGTAGACCTTGATAGATGACTTACTCCGAGGGAAACATTAACAACTGAGTAAATATGATTGTGTATAGATATTAAATGAAAAACTAGGAAATGTAATATGTTGCCCGGAACTCTATCGTTTTCCAAGAAATCAATTACTTTATTGACCGAGATCGACAACTTTGAACGTCGTCTTCCAAAAACGAAGACTGCAGACTCACGCTACGCATACGAGTATTTTTGCAGTCATGGATGCACTGGGGTAGTGACTATGAAGTCCTACTTCCTGAATTACTAGTTAAAAGGAATCTTATCAGAAAGGTCAGGCAAGCAGGACTTACATTGTGTTCGTCAGCCGCCGTCATCATATATTACTTAATTTAATAAAATTCCAGACGTGTTTATTTACGATGTTTAATTGATCCGAAGCCAAAGCCGGGAATTAAACGGAAATTAATCAATCCGTTCGCAAATGCCAATGCTCGGCCAGACGTGGGATATTTTTAGGGGAAAATGAAACGTGCATACGGAATAAAGCTTAATTTAAAGGCAATGTTAATTGAATATTCCAGTAGAAAGCACACCATGTTACGGAGCACAATTAACGTGAATGCATTTAAGGTATTTGTGTAGTTAGGCCGTCAGAGGGGCATGGCATGTCACAGGATGTGCGGTCCGGTGAACTCGCCTCATCAGATGTCCCCTTTAAAAGTCCATCTATAGAGGTACCAATTTCACCGATGTTAGCTGACGCGTGCAATAAAATTGTGCATGTACGAGTAGAGTACGTAGTGTTTCAGATTCGCTGCTGGTAGAGGCGAGGTTATTTGATTCCCATACGATGACTAGTGATGGCACCGAGATGTTTCGTAATCGAGGTTTACTTTCACTGGTAAGGCTTTGTAAATCTAGCAGTTGGATAAGCAAAAACAGCATCAAGGGGCTTAGGAAATCGTCCGCGTCTGAATATGGTTAGGTAACGCTAGCCTGTGAAGATTTTAACAAGCACACGGATCGAGGCTCGGCACTTCGGGTTGCACAATGTGAACTACGATACAGAAGCGTTGTCACGAATCGCGACACGAAAGGCTGTGAAATATAATACAAGTAGGTTATTTAGAACGTGACCACACTGTGATACATTACCTGACATGCTGTGTGGCTATGTGCCTGTTTTAGGATAGAAATGCATACAGCGCCCTCGTCGTAATTCTAAGCAGGCCATAAACAGCTGTTAAGTTTATGGAGAGTATAAATAAATAATATGCAATGGATGTAAACTCTTAGAAGTACCTTTCTATATACAAATAAGAGTATATTAGTATGTCAAAGGATATTTCAATGAGATGCCTCTTGTTCACAGCGGATTATTGTAGTCGTAAATAATTTCTAAAACAGTTACACAATGAATTATGTTGATCTATACATATGCGAATCAATAATCAATCCTTACGATAGACCTGTTTGAAATTGTTATTTGCTCTTTATGTAGTATTATTTATACGCGCATGAACCATACCATATGGACAAGTAAACCTCAAACCTGCCAAAGAAGGAAATAGTCATAGTATTCCATAAATATACATTTGCATAATAATAAGATGACATGTGTCTCACCTTGGATGGTCAATACAACAAAATGACCAATTCAACCTGACATGATGTTTCTTAAGTCCTCCATGTTAGTGATGTTATGATTGTGACACACGATGACTTAGTAAAAGGAAAATATTTTACAAAAAATCGAGTCAGTATTAACATAACCGGAGGTGTGTACAATGATGCAATATTAAGTAACATGAAGTTTCAACGATTTACTAAAAGCAACGAAAAAAAACTTACATAAAATAATAACACCGAATACAGGATGAACTTAGACCAAAATGTAAAACATAGACATAGACGGCGCTCAGTAAAATCTTTGGAATGTTACTCAACGTCCCTTCTCCATCGCAGTCCTTGGCCGCATGCTCATGCCCTACACAATATTAGCATATCCACAAAGTACACCGTGCCATTACGCTACCGTAGCATGTGTTTGTTCACTATTCAATTCGCCGCGTTTTACTATCTGTAGATATAAAATTGCATGGAGCATTTTATTAACTAATGCGCTTACATGACCTGTTATTTTTCATTCTAAGCTCGACTTGTCCTCAATCCTCATATTATCTTCTATATCAGTGACAATTACGCTATTTTTATATCTCAATGGTCACTATTAGCCCATTCCTTAATCAAAGTATTTATGTATCATCATCATCATCATCATCATCATCACATCAACAGCCTGAAGACGTCCACTGCTGAACATAGGCCTACCCCACAGAGCGCCACTTTAAGCGGCTGCTCGCTTCCTGCATCCATCGGCTCCCCGCGGTTTTCACCAGATCGTCGGTCCACCTAGTGGGGGCCGGCCTACGCTGCGTCTTCCGGTTCATGGTCGCCACTCGAGAACCTTTCTTCCCCATCGGTAGTCAGTTCTACGAGCGATGTGGCCTGCCCATTGCCATTTCAACTTGCTTATTCTAAAATATCAGTCACTAGTTCTGCGGATTTCCTGGTTTCACAGATCTTACCTTATTATTTCGACAAAGAGGTCGCACGAAGAATCAAACTCGCAGCGTTCGGGAAGCTTCGACCTATCTTTTCCTCCAAAATACCGCAGAGCCTGAAAACAAAGCTTTTCAATCTGTGTGTGTTGCCAGTGATGACTTATGGCATTGAGACGTTGGTCTCTTACTGTTGGTCTCATTAGTTTGCTCAAAGTCGCCCAGCGGGCTATGGAGAGAGTTATGCTCGGTATTTATGTATAATAACATTAATAACGTATAAATCATCATCGATTAACTGTCATACTATTAAATTTTTTTCACGAGTGGTGCAATTCGCGCATTAGCCCAGTGCTCTAATAACAATCTGCAATGTCTCTCATAGCGGGACCGAGATCGTCACAGTAAACATTCACGGTGTAGTGTACTGATGGATGGGTCTCGTTTATTAGGTTATATCGCAACGCAAGATGTTATAAGACGGCGCTCTTGGTGGTCTCGAACACGCTGCTTTTTAGTTTTTGTTTCACAATATTCTTCATGGATGCAATTATAGATAAGTGTCGACGTTATTAGAAGAAAGGTCAGGCCTAAAATAATTTATCTTATATTACAATCTACAAATTATTACATTTGCAAGTGTTTTAAAACTTTGCTCTTGCAAGGCATGGATCTAACGCGTCGAAGTAAAAATGCATCAAGATCAATAATGGACACAAGAATCTCGTAGCCACTAAAATCTTTATCAGTAGACATACCGCTAGCCGCTACGCTATCACACCCTTTTAGTAAATACTAAATAGACACATCGAATCATTCAGCGTTCGCCGATTATGGTCATTTAGGATAATGCACTCGTTTACGTTGCAATGCTTTGTTAGGTACCGAGTAACGGTAAAGTCTTGCAAGCTGCTAAGCGTGGTCTCGGTGAAAGCAGACAATTCATTAATTCGTTAAAATTCTAGCAAAAGTTAAGATACTTTGTACCGTATAGATTAGAGTAGGTTACGGCATATCTCTATTAATAAACGCAAACAGTGAAACATTCAAACTTGCCTAGCTCGGAGCACACATGATCCCAGAAAATAGAGAAACGAATCAGTAATGGGATTCGGAATCGAATTCCCGCGATTATATTAAACGTGTTCCCGATATTGCACAGGATTCCACGTAGAAAAGTAATCGAACTATAGTAATAAATCTAAAACGATTTCAATGGTTTCCATTAAATGGAAACCCGGAAAAGCTCGACTTTAATGCTCGTATAAGTAGACTGTAAAATATAAGAAACAAGTATAGTTTCTTGTTAAATTAAATGGAATCAAAACAAATGTGAAATGAGGCCATTTGCTAGGAAAACAAATTATACCTGAATTCGATGCTAGTTAAATGTTTTAGCTCTATCATCTATATCAGCCCATGTGCGACGTTTGTCCATAGTCTTCGTCTTAGACTTCGACCTCGTATCTTGAAAGCAATCCCGAGGGATATTGCGTGCAAAATTCTCACATGAATAAAGGTCAAATGGACGCATCAAGCTCGCAAAGCAGTTTTACCGTCTAAATTACCTCCCTTTAATCTAGTAATTTGATGAAATTTTGGCCTAAATAAAATAAAATTGCAGACCAATAAACAACCGAACCTTCATTTTATTAAAAGAGTCACAACCGCTGTCATAATATAACTTTCAAACTCCTTATCATCAAGTTAAGAAAAGCAATAAATCATCGATGTACATTGGACATAAATAATCAGAACGAGTGCTTGATGGCTGTTTTATTTTCTGTCGACACCTATATCGATCAATGGTTGGATTTTACATACGCCAGAGAATTGGTTTTCCACGTAGTGAAATCTTTATAGTAAGAAGATTAGGGGTACTTGCGAAGGGCAACATAAAACAGTAAACGACACGATAGAAAACTGATGTGTTAAGGAACGGAAAATACTGGTGGATGACAGTGCAAAAGAAAAAGTGACTGGTAAAATCAACACATTGCTAGTCAGCAAACAAAGCAAGTTGTTGAGAAATGAGGCCACATGAAGGGCCCTGCATACAACTGAGTACGAAAGTGAATTACAAGCTCCAAGGCTGACCGGTCTCTCCTCAAACCAAGTGACCTTTACCAGTCGAATGATATCCTCGTTCCCGCGCCGCCACACGGTATTGAAATAACACATTATTAACAAGAGCACTGAAATTGTAACATAGGAAATTCAGCCTTAAATTAAGCGCCGCAAAAGCTTTTAGTCTTTCAAAACTTTGCTCTCGAAGTGGAAAAAATACATTTTCTTAGATTCAATATAATAAAACGGCATGTTAGTAGCGTAGGCGGAATAAAACGGCTGTTGCTTTGAAGATTTCATAAAACCAAGATATTTAAAACGCAAATTATAAAAAAGTTGCAAGCACAAGGCAGAATTTATCTGAACGCAATCCACAGTATTATGTCTCTAAACTAAATTTAAAAAACTGAGACAAAAAGTGTTTTAATTATGGTCTATAGAAACATGATCCCCAGTTTGTAGGATTGTCAGCGAGACGTGAAACTTAATCGCAAAGATACAAAAACACCTCAGATATTATAATAACAACTACATTATTATCTGGAAAAAAATGAGATAATTTTATCTGTCTGGAAAACTATTAGAAATCATAAATCTCACCAGAGCTTTTGGCTAAGAGCCGAAAAACTTAAGTGTTTTCAGAAAATTAAGTAAGTTACAATTTAAAAACAAGTTCAGTCAGCTTTGTAGGTACAATAAAGTTTATTTCGAACTGTTTAATAGTGAAAAAGGTCTAAGTTGTCGTTCATCTATACGTCAGAATTTCAAATTCAGCATGTAAAGTAAAATAAAATTCGAACACTCCCAACGAAAACAAATATGCTTGGTAGCGTTTGCTCCAATCTGACTCGACCAGCTTTCATTTGCATCTCACTTCTTATATCCTTTTTTATATTAACGTCTGCATCAGTGTCTTCAGTTTTGTTTCCATGGTATGATTCAGTTTCTTTATTACCTTTTCGTGTAAGGTTTGTACGAGCTCAGTGTAGGTGTAGGTACAATTTCGGTCTAACACGTTAAGAACTGTCAAGTATATATACATATAAAATACATGTATGCCTACACGTCCATTAAAATGATTTGAAAGAAAAAAGAAAAAGAAAAATGATTTATTCGTGACAACAATAAAAAACAAGAAGGTATGACAACGATTGCCAGTTGCCACGAATCGGTCCCAACTCAGCATAAATGCTGGTCGTACGACCAGCGCTGGTCTTCCGTTGGGTCGTTTCGGTATTTGCTTGATGTAACGTTTAGTTTACATCTCATTCCAATCACAAACATAAAAGCTCGCCCATACAGAACGTCGTATTCATATAAAATGTATTTATTCATTGGATACAGTGATCCCGACGCATCAGTTATATCAAATCTGATTTTCAACAGGAGTACCGTTTTGTTTTCAAATTTTAAATTGAATTGAATTTTAAATTTTCACTGCAGTGATAAATAAACCATAACACTGTGATATGTATGAACCTCCTTTATAACCAGGTACCTACGAACATCGTGCACTCAAGTGTCTCGCTCGAGTCTTGCCGCGCGGCGGTCGTTTGCACAGAGATTTTGAATTAATAAAATTAAGTGATGCATCACATTTATCTAATCTTTTATGCCATGGTTGTAAAGGCCCCCCGCAAATTACCCGTTTTCCGCGGAACTCTTACATTTTTTTCAGGATACAAAGTGTCCTATGTTGATCTCGGTAGTGTAACAATCTGGGTGCTAAAATCCAACTATATGAGTGCAGTCAGCCGTTAGGCTGTGGAAGCCACATAAACGCACAAACAATGTTTCAGTTTATAATAGTAGGAACATTGGCATCCTACCTAGCTACTTATCATGTCTATGTATAAATACTTATTAAATAAGTCAACATAGTAACAACATGTTAGCTCAATATCTATGTATGTATGTTAAAATTAATAACCATTAATATAAAGATTTATTACCAGAACTGTAGACGTAATTAAAAAACCTTACCATTCCGGTTGATTTAATTAGCTAAACATTATCATGTAGGTACATACATATATATATATACCCGTTCGATTTTATACCATCACGAGTAGGTAACGGGGTGGCCGAAATACTTCGATTTGACTATTACCAAAATTCGCCGGGTGTATAATTATAACGAGTGACACTTTTTTAAATATATATATGGCTTATTATAGCTGATGAAAGAAGTGAAATGAATACAGTAAGTATAACAGTTAGTAGCGAACTATAAATTAAGATGAATGGTATAATTAGAATGAGTTTGGCCCTAGAAACGATTGCAAAAGATTTATCGAAGAAATCGAATGAATTACAATTCATAGACAGAAAAATAGATACATGAACTCTATTGGTATGTATATGTAAACACAAAATAATTCACAAAAGGTGTAACCTTATCGGTTATTAATTACCAATCGTAATCGGGCATTGTAGCTAGTGAAATTACTGGGCAAATGAGACTTTATGATCTGATCACTCAGTCTAGTAATCTGATTATTAGACTGGGTGATGTCTCAGGATGACGTGCGCAGTGCAGTGTCGCGCGAAACTATTGTTTTAAAGTTCCGGGTGACACTGCAACTGTTATGGGCGTCCGTGTCACTTAACATCAGGTGAACGACTAGCTCGTCACGTCATTCAATCACATAATAAAAAAAAAAAAAAAAAAAAAAAAAAAAAAAAAAAAAAACCAATATGAAAAACAAATAATGATATAAAATATAGGGACCGTATCAATTCATATTGAAAAGGCAGCAAAGCGATGTCATAAAGCAGTTACCCGCTCCAAGTACTGCACGTTGCGCAATCGTTCTCTAAACAATCAATTGGCGCTTGCAACTTTTTGCCAGCAAAAACGAACAAAAGCAATCGATCACTTTTGCTACAATGCTATATTAGGTATCGACAGATCACGTACGCAATTCAATTCGGGGTCGCCTGAACAGTATGAACCAAACAACTTCTGTTAGGTAACACGTTCATCTTGATTACGAGATACAACTGACACAACACAAAACAACACGACAACGGTTACCATGTGTGAGATTTTCCTCATGGTTTGAGGTTTCTAGAAATAGTTCGTTAAGGTTTTATTGTGGGCGTGATGAGAATAATCTGGCTGTTTATACAATAAAGCATATTGTTCTTTATCAACTTGAGTTGTGATTTTTTTTTGATGTTTATTGCCTTGGTTACCAATATAAAAAGACTAAAGGACTCCATATAATAAGACAAATTTGAGGTCCGTTTAGAAGTAATAGAGCCTTTAAATATAAATTGGTCAATACCAAAGCTTATGGAAAAGAGAGTAAACAACGGAAGCTAAGCAGATGGACAGCTCAACAAGCTTACACGCACAGTCTGTTCAATAATTCAGTTCAAAAATAACAGAAGCATCTCAGTACTAAACACTTTCAAGCTTGTTTTTGTCAAAGTTGTCAAAGTTTCTTGGTCTGTTTGTCGAACAATGGAACTTAATTTGTCCAACCATTTTATGATAATCAATTAATGATCGTCGCTACAAACATTGCTCTCTATATTAATTTATTCAGGTGCAAGGGAGCTGAACACAATGATGAAAAATTACTGGCTGTGATACTGACACATAATACAGAAACGAAGTAAATTATAACGAAAAATGCACCAAAAATCTATTAGTACCTACATAAAGTTATCATCATTCAATAATTATGACCGTTTCTCTGATCCGTGCCAGGTGAAAAAAGCGTTCAGAAGAGTGGGCGGACCTTCAAGCGTGTCCGGTGACAGGACACTTCGGTATCCCCAAAGAATTAACTTTTTAGAGCAGTGAAATATTAACGTGGCACTGGTGGGGTAGACGCGGGTAAGCGTTAAGTGCATTCCGGTGTCGGTCTAGGGTTTCATTGTTCGCGGCATGCCCTCCAAGGTAATAATAAAAATGCCTGTGATGTTTGTCTCTAGTATAACATAACGAGAGTTTCGTACTACTTAGAGGAGAAAGTAGCTTGGGGGTCACTATGATTATTTGTGCCACTATTAATGCGTATCGAGGATCTTAAATTAGTAGTTTTTTCCATATCTTACAAGCAGTTATCTTATGAAACAGGTAGGTAGGTACTCATTTTGTCGTATAGTTTTTTAGCAACTAGCTGAAAAACCAGTTGGACTAGACTAGACCGAATAAAATTTAAATCTCACAGCTCATCTGGCACAAATAACTCTGTCATGACTAATGTAAATCAACTGTAGTTATACAGCTTTTTAATGAACAGTTAAAATCCGCCGTCAAAGAAAAGCACCTCGACGGAAAAAAGTCGTTTCGTGCATCTAACAGCAGGCAGGACTGTTATGCAACTTTTTCAGGTTAGGACCCACCTAACCTGAAAAAGTTGCATAACAGTCCTAACGAAGAGTTTTTGCGATAAAATCGTGCGAAATAAACGTGAGCTCATTATTATGCAAGCGGGCTCCGCAGAGACGGTGAAAATAGTTACGTCATATGCAGTCACGAGAACATAATATGAAGAATAATCGGCGTGAAGCAAAAATGAATTTCACCTCCTTTTATAGTCACAAAGGCAAAGAAATAAATAAATGATATACGAATTCAGACACGAAAATAAACATAATACGTACAATGACAAGAAAGAAACGTTTAATCAGCACTATTTTATGGTAGCGTAATATAAATTAAATTCAAAAATTTTTAATTTTTTTTAACGGGCAATGTGCCTTTATTCTTTAAACTAACTACTAAAATTAGTAAACTAGCTACACTATCTACTACGAAGAACATTAAAACTGCATACTAGCCGCTATGGCCTATAGACAGTCCAAATGCTCTAGCCCACTACCGGTAGGTAGCGTACCCAACATGCTGGCAGCATTGCCTCGTTGAATTGCAATGCTGATTCGTTGAACCAAATAAGTGCCAGCATTATTAAAAAAAAGAAAAAAAGAAAAAAAAAGAAGCATTTAAGTCATAAGTTTTTAATGTCTTACGAGACAACCCCATTAGTAATATGGTGTTGGTGATATGAAGCTGCATAATATTATAATTTACATGAAACTTTGACATCATGTTCTATATTTCAAATAGACTTAAATTATCCCGTAAAACGTTTAGGTGCTGAGTATGTGCGTAATGCAATCGCAATATATCAGGAGTGTCACTGAGATATTGCCGCGGCAATTAAATACCTAGACATCGTTTATATTTTGCATCAGAAACCAAATCGATAAATTGTGAATGCGGTAGGTAATAAATAGACTTGTAATTGCATACTTGAGTTAGTTTTTTATGGCGCAAAAATAATATATTCATGTGTGTAACATTAGTTGATTTCTTTTTATGTTGGTGCATGTTTATTTAAACATAAATACCTACTTGCGTCTTGCATGCAAGACGACGCTTTTTGAGTCCATAAACATTTTATTTTTTACGATCCAACGGATATTCGTGGATAGATCTTTTTATGAGTCTCTTAATTAGTTCCAGTATTATGACTATTATAATAAAAAAAGATAACTAATATTTTAAATAACACTGAAGCTGTATTACATCTCTACGCTGAGGAATCCTTAAAGTTAAAAAAATAGTTATGTATGTAATAGCGACTACAATAGTAAGCGAAACCAGATCGAATTGGCGTATAAATTATTCTTAGTTTTATCGCGATTATAACACATTTTAATTAAAACTTCAGGAAATGGAAAAATTAAAAATATACTCGATAAAGTCCGTAAAAAATAATATTGATTAAAACTAGTCAAAATTATTATCGTCTTAGGGTTTCATGCTAGTAAACTATTTTATCGAACATCATTATTTAGGCAGATGTGAGTTAAAATGCAGCATCTTGGTTTAAAAACCAATCACACACGGAATAAAAAACATCCATGCAGCGACGTGTTTTTAAATTATCGGCGAAGGAAGTAGGTGAACCGGTTTGCAGTAGACATCGACGTTTCCTGGGGGACTATGCTGATCATCATCGCATCGATACATCGACGTAGAATTCGCACAATTTTCTGTACTAATAGAAGCTAAAATGGCGTGAATTCGACATCGCGCATCGATGTTAAGTTAATCGAAGATCGGAATAAGGCGCCCGTTTAAAAGTATTGTCGCTACGCATTCTGCCTAGTATTGCAGTGTCTTTGGAGACATCCTGCGCTCCTGACCAGCTACTAAAAGCCGGCAAATGACGCAGATTCAAAATTTAATGCTATTACATTCCACATCGATTAGGACATTGTAAAGATGGATTATAGTATCTGTACGTACCTTACCTCGAACTAGTAAAAATATACCTCTAGTCTGTGATGTATTCGCTGTCGATGATATTCGCCATCAACATCATCAGCCCACATATTCCGAACCCAATGCTAGGAGAGTGGAGACGGTAGTAACATATTTAGTACACTCGTTTTTAATAATAATACCAGTGTGTAATCTTTACTTAATGCTAGCATTAATTTTAGCTATTGGATGAAAGAATCCATAACGGACACAAGGTTATAATAACCCAACACAACGCTGTTGTTCTTAGGGGCTGTTACAAAAGCGTCCTTGATGTCCGCTATTATAATGTGTGTCAGCTTGAAAGCCAAGTTCCATTAAAAATTCTGGCATTTTGACGACCACTACAAGGGCATTGCGTGACAAATTGACATTATGTATAGCAGCGTGTACATTTGTACAAGTTTGTTCGCACCGCGTAACGTAAGGCTGTTCATCATCAATTACGTGCGAGGGTAATATTAGCTTACATACAAATGTTCGTCGAGAACTTTAGGTTGAATAATTTCAATTACCATGTCTTTGTACATTGTATCAGGGACGGGGTAGTCAGCAGGAACTGATTGATACATTATCACTTAATCCTTTTCCGTGAAGTTATTGAAACAGATTACTTATGTAAAAGTGAGGCACGGCAATTTGTTGTATATAATAAATAAAGGTATATTCATTTTGTATGATTGGTTAAACTTATTTAGTTAATATCAAGTTATCACACAATTCTAATCTAACGCAGACCGTCGTAAAGTTCAAAAAGGTCACGTTCGTCGCGTCTACTAGGTATAGTCCATAAGTTTCCAAGTATAAGCAATGAGAGATGATATCGTATCAGATGACCTCCCAAGTTGTGCGACAAACTTTCGGTGTCGCATTAAAGTTGGACCTACGTGAGGTAATCTACGGAGACAGGGATTCGACAAATTTTTTACGAGGTTCTAAAGTCACATTGTAGGAAAACAATTGACAATTACCCCAGCGTATGTTCCCAAGCGTCGTTTTTGTAAGCACTCACATATGTATGACATGTCATTTATTCTTTAGTAACAAAAGGACAAGTGAAGGCATATACAATAAACAATGTCAACCGCAGTCCACAAGTGTCCTTGGTATCTACGCTGTATCATATCTATAGTGAATTGAGGATCTTATCGACGAGTTCCATGAATATAGAACCGCAATAGAGATTCACTCACGACTCGGTCCGTTCATTGAAAATAATTTAAAAATGCTTGCTCGAGCACTGTGAACGGAACGTGAGCGGCGCGATAATGTGGACCGAGCCTTAGCTGAGATTATCTCAGTGTCAGTGGAGCAAACAAAAAGTAATGGTAGAGTAAAGCTTGTTTGGATTTACTCTACATGGCGCGGGTCTATGGAAGGCGAGGACCCCACGCTGTGCGGACAAGATAGACGCTTGTAACATGTCGTTTCAAGGTCTCATTTAATGTTATAAAGATCAACAAGACTAAGCACCATTAGCTTCATGATCAGTCAAAACCACTCACTACTCTACCTTAAATCCTGTTCGTCATCAGTAATAAACGAATTTTGCTGGGTATTTTAAATTGAGATCTTTTTTACGGGAGTTTAAATTGATACATCGCTTTGTCAGTGTCAGTCAACAAGCAAACAAAAGTATATTCGCCGGTCAATGTGACTTTGCATCGGGCGACATTGGGTTGTCTTTCAGAAAAATCCCTGTATGCCTAATTTAAATCAGCGGTCAGCTGCTTGACTTTGGAGCGGGCGACGGTCAGCAAAGTCAGCATACATACCTGATTCCAATGAAACCTACGCTCAGTCAGCAGATGGTACTTGGAAGTGGTACGTACCTGAAATAAAAAAGACACAGTTTATTCATCGGTTCTTGGCACGTGTGAGAATTTACTTCAGTCAAATAACAGAGAAGCAGCATACATACGTAAAAGCAGAAGATGAAATTGCAACCAATCGTAAGAAAGCTCGTGTAGAGACGTCCAAGTTTGAAACTGTGCCGAATGTCGTTTAGTACAGAGGAATCGTATCATGTTTTGTTGCAAAATCCAAAACCAAGTGGAATTAAAGTGTTCGATGTTGCAGCACGGAATGGCAGTGCGGTTCGTGAGAGGTTAGATCGGTTCGATCCAAGCTGCTCCCCGGTAGATTTCAATTATATTTAATAGTTTCGAAACGACAAACATAGAACTTTACTCGATCACTTTATATATAGCGATGACGTTTCCTAATTGGTCTGAATAGCTCGGATGCAGCGAGCAGCTTCGAGTGCATAAATTCAAATTCAGCCGTAGAAGCTTCATTATCATACTCATGAACTGCGAGTCTGTGAGACATTTAATTAGTACTCTCATGGGTTCTAAGTTCTAAGTGGGGCACCGTGATGTACTCAATTCATTACTTAAGGTACGATTTAAATAAATCACATTAACATTCGTGACTGGTGCACATAGCAGTAGCACTGTGGTGGTTATCATAGAAACTGCAATTTATTGACATAAACCGATAGAGCAATAATTATAGTGCGTATTAATCTTGATGCCAAAGAAACGTTAAAAGTGCAGGTGCGTAGGGCTCTATACGTTATTACCGGCCAGCGATGCTGATAAGGGAATGTGTGCCGGCCGTTCACCTGCGCCCACTGACATACTGTTACGTCTCTTTCACTCTTGAGACCAGTAGGGATCGATAATAAGAGACGGCTTCATTCAGGGTAAAAGTACGAACAATGCAAAACATTAACGACACGACATGCTATATTTCCAATTTGCACGCCAAACTACTGCATTGTAGTAATTAGTGTAGCGTGCTTTATTAATGCAACAAAAGCTGAAAAAAGGCGCTTGAAAATTAGGCCCTTTGTAATTAAACTCGGTGAGCCGCCGGTCGTTTCCAACGATTCTGTAGATTTCAAATAATTCAATTGTTTAATTGGTCTAATATGGCCGCGCGCCGCCAATCTGGTTGACCTAGAAGAAATACATTTTAAACTAAAGATTTATTAGAGATCAGACGATAATTAAGGCTGACAACGCACGTCGTTAGGCAAAGTAGATAAACTATGGTATAACTGACGTAAACAAAGAAATAAACATTAGGTATAATATTTTATCATAACTATCGAGTATTTAACTATGCTAAATCATCAGTAATTAATACAACTCTGACGGATAGGTAGATAACCAGAATAATTTAAGAAACAAAAATATACATTAATCTATGGTTTTTGGGTTTATTACTTTACTTTGACCTTAATTTATGCCAAACAGGGTGCCAAACTAGGTCAACCGGAAGTGCCCTATAGTTATAAATTTTCAAGTTTCAATTTGCGCTAATACAACCTAGCAAAATGATCCAATATTAGAAGGGATAATTTGTTTTTAATGTATACAGAACCCTGAAAATAAACAAGATAAAGAACTGGATATGAACACGGATTACCCAAATAAATAAATATTTTCTCATGTTTATTATATTTGATGCAGAATGTTAAGTTTTCACTTTTACAATGACGCGTAACATTCACCAATTTTAAGTACAATCGTGAAAAAAGCTTGAAAGGCGTTCGAGTTATTTGTCACCTATTTTATGCAAACAATGATTGAGTGAAGCCTTTACACTTTACCGAGTATGCGAGACAATGACGTCACAACTAGACATATGCTATGTGATTATTTGAACAGATGAAGCGAGAATGGCGATATTAATAAGTATATAATCTAAAAGTAAGGCAACGCGAGCAGCGCAGTGTCAGCAGCTAGTAAACTAGTTCCTGAGCAAAGGCTTCTATGTATACACTAGACAGGACATATCTAACTTGCACTGTCAACCACTGCAAATATGCCTGCCGGCATCTTCTCGCTCATACGATGCTTAGCTTTCAAAGTGACTGCACGTGCAGCAGTGAATAGCAGTAAAAATTGTGATCCGAATGTGCCATTCCACTAGGGCTGCGTGTTGGGATCGTTGGTTAGACGATTTAATCTCGTTAAGCGCTGTAGCGGATTTTAGTTTAATTATATAAAAAATGCCAACTATTTGTGCTTCGAATAGCTTCTCTAGTACGTAGTACATATACCTCTTTGTTCCTGAGCTAGGCTAGCTTGCAGCGAATTGTAACTAATAGTTATTCTTCTTGATGGTCGTTTCGCAGACGCTGGAAACGAAGCCAAATCGCTAAGAACGTCGGCGCTTGTGATCATCATGTTACAGTTTCAAACTAAAACTATAGAAACGATTCTTCAGGACGATTAAGTGATTTACAATAATGACAAAGTGACAAGTAAAAATATTTGAGGAAAGGAGAAATCACCGGCAAATGGAAAGTAAGATAAGATAAATATTTATTGAACACCATTATACATAGAATATATAAATAGGTATAAATCACCTAGTCAATACAACTGAAACTTGACAAATCAACTTAAACTTTGGGGAGAGGTAATCTCAAAGAATACTAGAATAACTTTATGCCATTTAGAATAGAAAGACACAGTGTGCATTAAAAATTTCATGAAAGTTTACACATTTTTTTATAAATTAATAGGCCCGCATTTGACCGCGATCTCACTTGATGGAAAGTGGCGACGCGGTCTACGATGATCCAACTAGGTAGATATCAAGTTCAGTAATAGGCAAAATTGCACCTTCAGTCATAATATAAGTTTGGGTTACTACCCAAACTTATATTATGACCATTTTCTAACCACTGTTAGAAAATGATCAAACTGGTACTGAGATTATGGGCAGGATTTGAAGTTAGGTGTTATTTTTGTACGGTATCACCTCTGACAAACTCAAGTGCGACAGCGATGGTAGAGGCTTAAATAGTATAAATTGTTGAATTATGAACTCCATACAAGTTCTTCGTGTATAATAACCAACATGTGACATGACTATGTTTCACGTCACTAGCTCGATATCACACGTGTATAGAGTGTAGTAAAATCATGACTTTCACCCACGTGATAAATATTGACTCAGAAATGATGGCACCAAATGGGTGATAATAAAAGTGTTTTGTTCGGTACGGACATGAAATTTAAAGGTCAACACAGTGCTGGACTTTGGCGTACTTAATATTTTAGTGAATATATTACATATAAAATCTATGCACATCCCACATGTAGCTAATTATACATGTTATCGTATAATATCAAAATGTTTGCTACTGTAACGAACGTTATTGATGATATTGGATATAAAATACGTAATCAACAGTTAAATATGTATAATGTAATCCCAAATCAAAATACGTTATTATACGACTAATAACACTATAGGACGGCTAAAGAAAAATCCGACGCTGTCCAGCTAACGATGATAACGTTTAACTAAAATACCAACATCACACGTTCCCACGTTATCAAAATTGGGAGTGCTTTAACCGGATATCGAATGCCGACAAAGACGGAGATATACACAAGTTGACAAACAGATAGTAAATCTAGGTTCACACTAATGAGTAATGATTTAATGGACACAAATGGTGTATCTTTCTAATTGACTCCAATATTAGTCAAAACAAGTTTTATCACTATTGATAACCCAAATAAACAAAATAACTCCGATTCAATTTGATTGTGTGTTTCATGCTTGTAAGTCTCGCGTCGAGTAGTAAAACGATTATATCTTAATACACGATGAGTAGTTTTTGACGTGAATGCTGCCAACTCTCTCATTATATACCAAGAATTTATGTTTACGATGCATTTGACATCCGTGTAGCATTATTTCAGTGAGATGTTCCTAGCAATAAACTAAGAATTGCAAAGAAATTGATAGAATTTGACCATTCTTTTAGATAGGTAACTACGTTTTTATTTGAGGACGAGGACTGACTAACTTAATCTAACCTGGTGAATTTACACATGCCTTATTATATTAATCAATATATAAAACGTATTGAGAGCCACCGTAGAAAGGAACTGCGATGATAAGAGGAATATATATCTCATTAATTAATGCTGACCACAATTCTCATCTTTATTTTCCAAGGTTGTTTTACTATATTTTTCCCTCATTAAAGACTCACCGGCGATGTGTCCTAACGAGCTCTCGGGTGCAACAGTTTTCGAAACCCTGACTAGCCGAGCGGCGCTTGCGCAAGCAAGCACCGGCACCGCCGCGGCGCTGCCGCAGGCGCGTTGCTGATTCCCACGCGGATTTTATACAAACAGGTGCAATGGAACGGTCCATTGCAATCATTACAGTGCTATGTTAGCCAATTAGTACTGCCCCTTTGTTTAGCAGTCGAGGCAAATTGTTTTAGGGTATTAAGACTGTAATTATAGTTACCAATATGTAGGTACGTCGGATATTCGCGCAAATTGTATGTAACAAAACTGTATAAAAAGTGCGCACTTCTTTTCCATCTTTGATTTCAATATTCAGGAAGGTAGTAAATGGTGATAGTAATACACTAGAAGCAAGACATACAATGTGTCAAATAAAAGTGGATCTTATATCATTTGGTAACCACGGCGCGCGGCGGCGCGGCGGTCGGCACACCAATGCTTCGTCTGACCAAGATATACGCAACAGTTTCAATTGTAACCCAAGACGGAGAACAGATTTCGAAACTGTCGGATGATTTAAATGAGATCCCACAATGAGTCCGGCTTACAATAAAGCATGAATAGGATGCAATAAATATGTAACTAAGCTCACGAACTAAACACCCGAGAGGTCACCTGCTGCGCCTACAGATGAATAAACTGGGGTCCAAGTAGATACAAACTACGGAGGCAACTAGAGACCCAGCATCCATGTCGCAATAAATACCTTGCACTCTACTTAATTTCCGATAATATTTTCACTTCTATCACAGCGACAAGGTACCGCTATGTTTAACGTATTTATGTGGTTGACTACGCAACACCAAGCCTGTGCCCTTTAAGATTTACATTACATCTAAATAGATTCGTGAATGCCGCAAATGCAAGGCTACTTTTTGTTCGGTTTCAATATCACGTTTAATATAAAAACGATACATATTACACCTTTATCAGAGCAATCGTTTGAATTCCGGCAGAGTTCGAGGTTTTGCGTAGGTGGGTGGGGTGGGTGTCGGTTCACAGTATTTGTATTCGGGAAAGCTTTCCCACGTCAACCTTTTCAGAGTCTTCAAGTTAAAAAGGGTCATGTCGAATCGTAATGGAACGGCCAAGCTGATTTGAATATTGAGCTATGTTGCGAGGTTTTTTTTACACAAAATACAACCTGGATTTGAAACATTTAGCAACATTAAGCTATAGTTTCTCTTTGCAATGCTTTTGCCATATGCTCATATATTTCTCAGAAGTTGCGGACGCACAGCTAGTTCGTTAGTTCAAAGTGACTTTAAAATATTAAATAAAAACATAAGGCCAACAAATTATGTTACCTAACAACGGCATTCCAAATTCCATTTGCATAAAAGGTTAATTGAATAAATTCGGAACGCAGATTAATTCACAATGTAGACGTTTACGAGCCTAACTCTGGTTTAAGTAATTTATTTCTCATAAGAATCAAATTCACTTACATGAGAACAAACTGACTAAAAAATATGTTTGCAAATATGTTGTGCTAACTGCACTAGGCAGTGTGACAGAGTTGTATAAGGCCATGTATAGGTGACTAAGTGCAGCCAATAGGGATGCTATTAGAAAATGCTATCCAGCTCACGCATACTAACGAGCATGTTTATGCGAGTACATCGATAAGGTTTCCTTAGTTTCGAATTGCGAAAAACATTGTAGTAAAATGAGAATTCATATGTAGTGTGCAATTCCATTAATGCAGGCGCAGGGTAATTGACAGAATATCAGGATCGTAGGACACAAAAAATAACAGTATGGATATGTATATTGACACTAACGCGATGTTATCAATATCACAGAACAGTAGTAGGTACTTATCTACAATACTCAGTTTAAAAGTTCGTTCCCTTGACAGCATCACCACCATCGTTCCCCATTCTGATTGCGCAAACTTAGAAGAGAATCGCATTTAGATGTGGTCTCTAATCTAGCTCTGTTTAGTCTTTTTAGCTTGCTTAATCCATCCTTAGTTTTCTACCAAACTAACCTCGCTTCTGATTTGATCAGGAACGTGTTTAATATACACTTACATTTAGTATTTACCAACGACTACTCAAAGTGGTGCTACCAAAAGCATGATGACCGATATGAGAATACTTCTAAAATTTACTGGCATGATTTTTGATGACGAGGCTTCATTGTACATCACAATTTATTAGCACGCGCCCGTACTGTTGATTAAGAGCAGTATTAACCAGTATTAAGGGCTGGAATGCAGCGGTGCAAATTACACGTCCTATCAGCTAGGTGCGCCGATAGACCTTCCATTCTCCGCAGTCTATGACACCAATGCCGACGCTGCTATTAAATATTAACAAGCCACAATCGCTACCTAGTTTAAAGCCGTTCACGTCTTAACCGTTTTATTATATACATAGCTCGATTAAGTGATTGCGATGCTTCATCGTTATGTAAACTATTGCAGAACATTATTATTGACACCTCGCGGGTTTCTCTGACCACATAAAACGGCTCCGAAGTGTCGTTTTATGCAGTTGAAGTTACTGTTATTACGAGCGAGATGCGCAATAATTTTACCATATTTATAGGTGATAAATATTTGCTTATCAGACGACAGCTTTCGCGGCATCTTCTAAAACGACTCAATCAGCATATGAAAATTTCTAAATAAAGCAGTCCACATCAAATAGCAACATTCAACTGTTTCCAAAACTAACAAGCGAGTCTGTCTCGGCCCGTGAGTATTTAGACGTATTGAGTGAAATCGTAAACCCCGTGACCTCAATCGAGATGGCGACAATCTTTAGTGCGCGTCTTGTTTACCCAAGGGAGAGAAATGGAAGATAAATATCATGCCCGTAGCGAAAATGCTTTAAACTTTGTTGACAGATAAATGGCTGCTGGAAATATAATCACTTAATATTATTAACGGATTTATCAATTAGTTAAAACGTTCAAAAAAAAAAACGCAGTGCGGAAGCTGATCGTAAACTTTAAAAACAATGAAAAAATTTGAAAGATGTAATTAGCGTTACTTTCTTATTAAGTATGTCGTCCTTTCTAAAAGAGTTCTTTACAACATAAAATCATCCACGAATAAACACACATACACAGCAGTAAAAATTTCAGTAAACCATGTGAGAGAGCTCATTCGCCAGCTGAGATGGGCGTAGTGGGATGGGAGCACATCGACCTTGGCCTGGGGAGCACTGACGACAATGGTCGCACGTCAATCATATTCTATTAGTTCAAAGCCACATCTATAAAGTTCATTACCTCGACAACAAGGAATAATTTGCCGCCGCCTGGCAAAGCAGCGACCTTCTATTCAACACTAGGTTCATTTGAATTTAGCCAGAATAGACCTGTCGAAAAAATAATAAAATGGTGGCGAAATGGCGCAACAAGCTGAATCTGGGTTTTTTTTTCTAATGTTCTTGTTAATATTTGAAAGAACAACTATGAAACATTCAGAATTCCATCCAAGTACTCAGACAATGAAGACTATACAATTTTTGCTACAAATTGTTCAGACTTCTCACACTTGGACAGCGCTTTAATATCAACGATACGATAAACCATATTAGCATTATAACCTAAGTCTACTTATGTATCGTACTTGAATCATACATATAAAAGGGTAAAACTATTTCTTGTTTCAATACATATTTAGATCAGTATTGCAGAACCGATAAGCTTGTACGGAATCCTTGGAAGCTCGCCGTCCTGCCTTGACACATCACTATCGATGGAAGCGCGAAAGCAATCGGTAACGTGCTGGCTCTCGACCAAAAAGCTATTAACGAACAACGTCAATGTAATCTATTACGGGTAAATGTGGAATTTTGGGTCGGAGAACAAAGAAATGTTTGTTGAGGCTTGAACGGTTTCTGATATTAATGACGATCTTTTGAGCAATGCTGCTCAGAAATGTCTTTCTCTTCTTTCACTGGACATGATTTCGGCAAAGTATGCCATTTAGTTGTTTTTGTCTTACAGCTAAGACATCACTATTAGTATTCAAAACTTTCTTATCACAGTTATATTACCTTCGAAGTTGCCATTTGGTGAGTGCTAGTTGAAATGTGTGCCCTGTGAGTCCTGTGACTAAATCTAAATCACCAAACTTGTTTTATTGCTGAAAATCGCTTGAAAACGCTCTGGCTTCTTAGAACCTTGTTATCTAGGTATCAGACTTCACGATCACCTCGCTCTCGTCTAAATTGATAGAAAAACTAGTCCAATCACGGACAAGGTTCGCAACAACCCCACCGATGGAGTCATACCATTGCCTATTATGCTTGACCCACATTTCTATAGCTTCACTTCTATAGCTAGCTCAACCTGATTTATTACAAGCTAGCTACTACAAAAGGAATGTTTTACATATTAGATCACTTAATCCTCGGTAATAAAAAGTAGAAAGGTATTTTTTAAGTGGGTCGATGGACACTTTATCATTAGATACAGTGAAATCCTTGACTAATTGAGACACGATACAATGGAAGATGTCGAATCAAAAAGACATCGAACTCAGTTATTGTTGGATCAATCAACCTTGGGATTGAATACAGCACAATGAGTGTTAAAGCCATTTTTATGACAGTGCCGTCGTTTAATGAGTCCATTGTGTAACTAATCATAGTAATGAATCTACAGTTAACGAAATTAACATAAGCAACCATTCAACCTTAAATTATAACAAAAACATGGTTATGAAACATGAATATTAAACTGTAACAAAACCACAGCCGAAGGCTACTCTAATTCGATGTATTGAATAAAAGCCGACATTTGCATGAAGGTTATATCAATAATGTTATTATTTCTAATTATGGGCAAGTATTATAATAATTGGACTGAAATATTCGTTAACAATATACAGCACCACATGTTTTCTCAATTAAATTGCTTCAGTGTAAACACAATAGGACCGAATAATTTGTATCTAGATCTTAATTATATTATCTCGGATATATTTTGTTGCAGTTACAATAAAGTTGTATTGCACATTAAAACATTCAAAAATAATAAATCCTATTTAAAGTCCATAAATTATTCTATTTCATCAGGTCAACAAGAAAAACGAGCTCATTGTCTGACTAAAAGGTGACATTTGCATTTCAGAGTGACTATACTTGATCATCATTACAGCATTTATTGAGAAACTAACAAATACAGCCATCGCGAATATATATAACTCATAGAAATAAAAAACTACGGCAATATGATTTTTCAACACATTTGCTCAAAAATGCATTTACAAAGCCTGTATACATTGTTCGAAAGTTAACCATTACGCACCATACAACGGAGCGTGCGGTAAAATAGGTACTCTCACCTAAGTACCTATTTTACTGCATCCTTTCTTGTATAGCGCCGTGCGTAACCTTTACGGTTTACTTTTAATTTCAATAAAACATAATATATAAGAATTTCACCAAGGAGTTTCACATTACGAGAATAAATAAGCCGAATGATCGAAACTCCTTGGAAGCGTTTTTGATCAATACGTTTGTCTCACTCTAATACTAACAAGAAAATGGAACTAAAGATGTAGTTCTAATTTTCACCACACACACGTGGCGCCATTTGCATTGTAAATGCGCGCCATTTTAGTATTAGGTTAGAAACATCAAAGATTGTTTATTGCAACTTTCCTACTAATACACAAAAGTTTGTTTCATTTCCTATTGGACTGTTTTCTCGCAAATGTGTTGAAAAACGCTGTATGATACACGTGCGGAAATTGGTTTCTACAAACTCGTGACTATGGTAAGCCCTCGACTTCGTCTCGGGCTTACATTTGTCTACTCGTTCGTAAAAACTAACTTACCGCCCTAATATCATAAATAACTATTACGAAGCTGTGCAAAGACAGTACCTACACCTATTCAAATGGAATGTAATCAAAAAAGAGGCTAATATAACGCTATAAGCATAAACTGAATTAATCCAATAACCACTTATACGACAATTCAGCTTTATAATGTAGCAAGCAAGCAGTTCGGGGTCTCGGCTAATTATATTTTCAATTTCACAACGCGCTTGTCACGCCCGAGGCCACACATAAACCAGTCAATTTCGAGTGAGAATATTTGCATTGAGAGCTTCTTGAAAAGAAATTGGCTCGGAAATAAAATTTAAAATAAAACGCGTGATAAGTTTATAACGAGGTTGAAGACAGATTGCAAATTAAGCCATTGTTGAGTTGATGGGTGCTAAATATGCCGATTGAATGAAAATAAAATGAGCAACAAAGTTCAAACAGATTCAGATAGAATTATGTATAACTTTTCAAGATATAAAAGCATTCTATTTTAGATTTAATACCTGCAGGTATATGTGATATAATTGCTTGAACGTACACATGTTTGAACGTGAGCATCAAATTAGCTGCCCGGGACCCCTACCTGCTTATTACGCTTAACGATTTGACGAATATTTGCAAAGCAGCATTAGCGGTCTGAAATTAGAGGGTGGTGTTCCAGTCAGACGGGTTACACCATTACCATTATGACTGGCTGGGTCGTCATCGTCAGCGGGTTCATAAAAAAGATTGAGTTAAGTGGCATCCACACGAGTGAACCCAACAAACACGAACATGGAGCTCGTTGATTATATCATTGACACGAAGAAATTAATAGACAAAGCTGACAAAGTGACCTGACGCACTATACTTTTTAAGTTTTTTAACCCCATCGAAGAAACACAGTCTGACTAAAACGTTGTTTGTTTAATGGAATGAAATATTGTGAATAGTGAATAGGTTTGTCGAGATGTCGAGCACCACGCTGGTATTGTAAATCATATCAACGTCTGATGTGATTCACAAGCAAATATAGTGTTTGTTCGGTCGTGTAGATCTGGACAACCAGACAAGAAAAGTACAAGAAAATTGGTGCGGCTAGTCCGTCGGTAAAGATAATTGACATGTCGCACGTCATCATTGTCAAGTATCGTCTAACTAACATCATTATCTGAAGCCAGACGCAGTGGAACCTGAATGTAAAAAAGAATAAGCCCTCCAGGCGTAAGTTGGCCGTGTAACTTGGGTTCTGTAGATTATTATATCTGAATATCAAGAACCGACACATAACTCTGATAGAGCAATTGTAGAGTGAATAATGAAATGACGGATTAATTAGAAAGAACGAGCTACTGAAACTTTAAGAATAAATACCTGAACTATATCTTTTTTGTAGATGTAGACTGAACGCTAAAAATAATGTAGGCTCGAACGTTAGAATGAACGTAAAGTTATCGACGAGCAAAAAAACGACTAGAAAATAGCTATTAAGACCGGTGTTACATTACAACAAGATATCTTCTTATTTCTCTTGTCATCTTCGCAGTAGAGATGTTTTAATAAACGACGTGTTATTAAAATATTAATTAAGGTACGTGGTAGTAATTTTGTTGGTTATTGGACATAAGACATACCACCTCAATTTTCAATTTAGTAGCTTTGCACATTCTCTGAAATTCGTATTACATTAACATTTACCGAGTCTAGAGTTCCATTTTTATCTTTATTTCTGATACATAATTATTTAAGACAGATACACGAATCAGTTTGCCCATGAAGGGATTCATGGTGAGTTCGACCGTAATACCTTACACAGCGCCCGTAGCGTTCACGTTCCAGCAAACGATTTATATGTAAGTACATGATAAAATACAAGCGCACCTACATTTAAAACAAACCGCAGATCACGAGGCGTAGAGCGTGTGGTTGCTTTACCCCGTTTCGACAAATCACGTTTGTATCCCACAGCTGTTCGCGCCGCGTGATCCGATGACGCACTAGGAAACTGGATTAAGGTCGTCAAATGTGTGCCGTTTTTGAGCGAGAGCTCGTTAGACCCCGTGGGATATGTGTGCCAAGCACAACGACGATTAGTAGTGTTACTTTCATTGTACATATTGTGTGCGGGATGAATGGGTTGAGGTCGACAGGAGAATTGAATTCACTTTTTCAAAGTCGAATAGAATACAAAGTGGCGCATCTTTATGCCGTTATCTGCCGTCGAGTGACTCGAGTGCATGTTGTTCAACAATTTGTGCAATGTCAATCAGTATAAGTACTGCCAGATTTAAGAACTCTAGTAACATATAAGCAAGCATACGAGCAAGTCTTAAGCATTGCTTGAACACGCTCACCCAGTGACATGCTTCGGCTCAAGGTGCGGCGGTGACGAAGTTTAACGATACGTATCGCAAATATTAAGTGTGTATGCATAGAATTAAAAAAAAAGGAATGAGTTTAGATTGACATCGAACTGACGTACAGCAATGGCGGACACCTAAACATGTGTGACGGATTAAAGAATTGCCATGTGAAGAAAATTACCCGAAACCGACAAAAAAAAGATCTGACGTTGGTGTGACTTTTTGTATGACCAAAAAGCTACGCGATCTTGTAACAGGGTAGTCAAAATTTAATGGCTTGTCATTTTATTTTTCATCCCTCAGGGTTAGTCCTATTTGAATTTGTAAAATACTATTACGACATAAATATATATATATCCTTTTACACGCTATTAATGCTATTATATATTCATAGCTCCATCTCTCAGATATAGTTATAAATTAGTTATAATTTACTAGGTAGTAACTTAGATCATACAGGTAGATTCGCATGCGTTTAGATTTGTATCGATAAAAATTAAAAATCGATTCTCTGGTCGGTCTCCTCACTACCGTCACAGCCCTTCCCTATAACGTCATTCTTTTTTCATGCGAGGTAGAAGACGCACGCGTCTCAAAATATTTCGTCGCAAATTATTTTATCATGTCGAAACGAAGAAAGGAAGAAAATCAAGAAAAACTTGAGAAAACGAAGAAATCAGTATCGTTGCGGCGTCGTGTCGTTAGGAGGTATACCTACTCCGATTCAAATCAGGAACTGAGATCGAAAAAAATGAAGGTCAGTACCTACATACCTTGTCATTTTCATAAGAATTCCTAAACTGATCTCATCTCGTAAGTCTGCGTGGAGGATTAACTGCGGGTTATCACGAAAGCTAGACAGGATGCTAAAAAACCTGGCGGTTGACTGCGGGTCATACGCGACGGTTATAATAAAAAGAGTATAATACACTTACTTACCTTGTCATTTTCATAAGTATTCCTAAACTCATATAAGCATCTTTAAGTCTGCCGGGAGGATTAACTGCGGGTTAATCACGAAGGCTAAAAAACCTGGAGGTTGACTGCGAGTCACACACGAAGGTTGTAATAAAAAGAGTATAATATACCTTCTCACCTTGTCATTTTCATAAGTATTCCTATCCTAAACTCATATAAGCACCTTTAAGTCTGCCGGGAGGATTAACTGCGGGTTAATCACGAAGGCTAAAAAACCTGGAGGTTGACTGCGAGTCATACACGAAGGTTGTAACAAAAAATGAGCATAGAAGGCTATATCTGGCTTAGTTCAAGCGAGTTTATTACGATATTTTTCTACATTACTGGATAATAATTTATTTCCCCACCCACATTTTTTTTTCTGAAATGTAAATCACTTTACCCGCATAGGTACTACCTACCTATATTTAGAAATTAAATCCCCAATTCATGTCGAGTCGGTAGACAATAATTGGATATAATAATACCCCTTGCATAATATAATGCATATAAGTGTGTATGAATCTACAGAGAGTAACCCCTATGCATTGACGTTAAATAGCGCTGTCGTGCAACGGCTGATACAAGTTCATAATTTGATTCGGAAATAAGTACCTACTTATGTTTAACGCTAGGAGTCTCGACCGAAGACGTCTGAATTTTTAGTGACAATCTTAATATCAAATCGACATATAAACCAACGTTGGTTTCCGTTTTTGAAAACGCATCATGAAAGAAGTACCCAGAAGATACAATTGTAGTCTTTTAAAGGCACTGCAGCGGTCTCGCAGGAAATTCGAACTAGAAATAACGAGATCGAAGTGA
This sequence comes from Ennomos quercinarius, assembly GCA_910589525.2. Taxonomy (NCBI): domain Eukaryota; kingdom Metazoa; phylum Arthropoda; class Insecta; order Lepidoptera; family Geometridae; genus Ennomos; species Ennomos quercinarius. The sequence continues at coordinate 3,823,556 of OU342496.1, forward strand.
GGCAAAGCCAAGCATATCAGCCATTTGTAACGATAGGTATGTCGACACTCAGCAGTGACTGGAATAAGGTCGAAGCTATCAAATCTCTGTGTAAGGGCTGTAGAACCCAAGTGGGCCTCAACCATTAATAATAGGACTGGACCAGTCCTCCTCCTCGATACCCCTAGTCTCTGAATGTGGGAGGCAGGAATGTATAACCCTATCAGAAAGAGACCTACGCCTTAAGAGCTAGTAGAAATTTTAAGAAAGTATGCGTCGTCAGAACTATTCTATACCCTCCTCCACAAGCGTCAAAGGTCAAAGCAGACAGCCAAATGCAGAGGTATTTCATACTGGTACCTGCAGGCAAGGCAGGTTACACTATTTCAAACCATCACTAAAAATAACTTTATACTAAATGGATACCGTATAATACATATTATTATAACAGACGTACCAATGAAGGCATACCGCCTTCACATATTTCTTTCCTTCTCAGAGCGGGAAAAGCTACATAAAACTTACAGTTATAATCTACTCGAGAATATTGGCTATATCTGCTTACAATAGGTTACTAATACACCACGTTGTGATACTTTAGTATCGCCTAATCAATTTTATCTAAGCTAAAAGCTAAAGGCGAAGCATAAAGCTAAAATTGGATAATTTTCCAGCGGCGAAAAGCTGCAACTAGATGTAACAGCGCAAGCCGAACAATGTGAAATGGCGGAATGCCAATGGATTACGCCCTCAAGGTTCCACAGTTCACGCCTATTGCCTAAAGATTAATATTAAATTTTAAATCGATACTTATATCGAGTCTTATATTATTATTATTATACATTCCTAATTAATAATTTGGCGTAAAATGTAATAATTAAAGTACTTCATATAAAACATACAAAACAAAATCCCTAAGTCAAAACTTTACCGCCACCATCTTACAGGTCAATGTAACATGTCCCTTTGAAAGCACATGAAGTTGCAATTACTAGACGAATTTCAATGAAATCTGCCAAGTTATGCCTACCTGATGTTTTAATGAACAGCCAAGTACAGGTTGCAGAAAGCAACAAGGAAGCAATGTTTATGTATTTTGCGAATATTATTTTTTCGTATCGGTATTTTTAAAATAATCTAAAAACCATTAAATATCGTGAAGAAATATTTCAATATCTTGAAAAAGTGTGAACTTATATGATATAATCTTTGTGCATGATAGTGTGCTTTGTTGTTTGTTGTTCTGAAACAATTTTACCCCGAATGAAACTAGATGGCGTTGTACGCGCTTAAAATACTCAAGGTGTCGTGCAATGGACACGGGTATTATTATGGGAGATGGATGACTTAACCTTATTTCGTTTTTGTTATTTCTGTGTCCACAGATTACAGAAAAAACAACTGATCTCTTAGTCGTTAAGTTGATGGTACTGTACTAACTTGAAAATTTATTAATAGTGAGTTATTTTGTTGTGTACATAGTGTACTTATCATTTTATTAATTACACCATACACTGCATAAAAATTGCCTGCAACGAAGATCAAGCCACTGTTTACACTACTGAAGAGAAGAGAGATGATCCTAACCGTTAGGCAGAGTTAGGACGTAGAACTAATTAACCTGAGCGAGGCCGTCAACTTATATTTTAACGAATTTGTAAAAAATAATAAAAAATCAAGATGGTCAACCCCTAAAGGTACTGAATTAAGCGCCTTGCGCACGAGTATTTCAAATGATCGTTGGTAACAAAGTTCGGACAATCTAGTATAAATCCATAAATCCTTTTGCATCTCACGATAGAGACCGGATCTAGATCTAGTCTATCGTTATTTATTATTTATAAAAAAAAAAAAAAAAAAAAAAAAAAAACCCGTTGATGTGTTTACGATACATTGGCACTATTACTATTTTAATTGGCTATCTCCATTCCCACTGATACTTATGGATTAAAAAAAAAAAAAAAAAATGCGTGCAATCAGCTTGAATTTTAGTTCTCCATTCTTTGCAACCATGATTTGCTCAATTATGCTGGAAATACTGTTTAAGCAATAGTTGTAATTTTTTAAGATTCTGAGAGCACTTTTATTTTTGGTTTTAATGGAGAGAGATCTTTTATTTTTGGTTTTAATGGAAAATTGCAAATAAGGAGCATCGTAATATAACTTTTTAAATATCTATCACCCGACTACTTCTTTATAAATGGGCAAGAAAATCAGCGCCGATGAGTATCGCGCTTGCTAAAGAGCATTTAGAAATAGACCAAGCATCACTCACATACACGGATCCCTCAAACAGCCTTTGGCCTCTACTTCATGTTATTATTTATTTATAGTTATTATCCACGCAGTAATAATTTGTTCTTGGACAAAATTACAAAACTTGTCATCTTCATTGATTTGGGCATTGCTCACCATGTGTACAAACCCTTTCTCTATTAAAGGTTAATGACAATAATATGATTGTGACTTCGCAAAATCTTAATATAAACTATAAATATTTGTATAATTATTATACCTTAAATAAATGTAACCGACTGTTACTCACGAATAGTGTGTCGATTTCTCGACCAGGTTTCGAGCATATCCGATGCTCTTCTTCAGGAGGCCAGTTCACGCAGCGAGATCGCGGCGGTGACATATATATACATACATATTTATTTAAAATGAATCACACTCATGAAAATTTTAATACTAAAATTATCACACCTCATTAAAAATGTCAGCCCCAGGTCATAAGCAACCGATTCTGCTATTATTATTATTTCATGAAAAATCTAATATTTGAGCAGCCAAATGCTTGGAACATCACCTACTTTTTGGTACAGGCTTATAAATTTGACAGCCTAACTCATAAACGCCCTCACAGAATATGCCAAGGAACAAACCATTAGCCGATAAGTAAAAGACGTTTTAGCAGCGAGTAGGATCAACGTGATTACATTCATCAGTGCCCACTGCCCACACGTGGGACTCGCTCAACGGGCGCGAAAACATAATCATAGCATTCCTGTAAATTGTACCCATAAAGTAGCTAGCTGGTTGGACACCAAACTTACAAGCTTATTAGCCAGTAAGTTTTATAGTGGTGCAATCATTGTCGAAATATTACTAGGCCATTACTAAAACCTATGGCTTACTAAAACTTATAATAACGTGCTATTTGTAAAAGATGATTATACATTATCTACTTTCCTTTTTATAACATTCTAAAATATTTTAAATTGATTACTTATACATGAAATATCTTCGTTTCATTTGTAATATACATATATTTTGAAATACTATTATTGGTGCCCGTGGCACTTACATTTTGCAGACGACACTCATTAACATAAAAGAATACTTGCTTATTTACCAAAAACTATTTGTCTCTGAACATCTACCTAGTAAATTATAACTAATTTATAACTATATCTGAGAGATGGAGCTATGAATATATAATAGATGATCAAACGAACTTCTCAAGCGAAGTTCGATCATTATTATATGAATAGCTCCATCCGAAGATATAGGAACCCTTCCCTCCACTACCCCATACATAAACAAAAGTTTTTGGATAATATCTCTAAAAGAATGGCGTTATAGGGAAGGGCTGTGACGGTAGTGAGGAGACCGACCAGAGAATCGATTTTTAATTTTTATCGATACAAATCTAAACGCATGCGAATCTACCTGTATGATCTAAGTTACTACCTAGTAAATTATAACTAATTTATAACTATATCTTCGGATGGAGCTATTCATATAATAATGATCGAACTTCGCTTGAGAAGTTCGTTTGATCATCTATATTTGCTCAGTTTCAGTATGAAAACGGAACCCGTATAGGATTATTTTGTTGTGTATCTGTCTGACCATATTTGATGCAACTTATAGGGTACCTACCTACTTTACGATGACCTAGAGCTGGTGTGCATTATTTATCGTATAGGCTTAGAGTCAGATGTTGCCAAAAGATTACTAAATTTTTAATCCTAGCTGCAATTTCATGGTGTACGATAGTACAGCGAGCTTCGGCAATGCAGCTCTTGTAGTCATACCTGCGTTATGTAATCCATACACTTCGATAAAACATCGTCAGCAACGAAGTTGACGCCACTCCATACTATCCTTTATGCTATAGGGGAGAGGAAGGGAGAGCGAAAAAGATGGGGGAAAAGGATGAATGTATGACGGCAAACAGAGGCGCACCTGCCTCCATTCAGGCTTTTCTCCTCCCATTTCTTTCTTCCTTTGGACAGGGCTAGGGCGTAAAACTAACTAACCGGGTCGGGTCTGCTAGTCAGTCAATAAAACTGTTTATTTCGCACAAAGGATTATAGCCAGGCTGTTGCTGAAAATGTTTTATGAACACATCATTCGTATTTTTCTACTTTACTTTTTTTTTTTATTAAAAGTTAAGGGCTTTATCGCCATTTGCGATTATGCCGCCCTGGTTATCTCAACTAATACTTATACCTAAACTAATACAATCGTAATTTAATGATGTGAATCAGTCTCTCTCTATTAGAAATGAAATTTGTGCATCTTCCATTATGTATATTTATTGTTTCTTATACAAACTTGCAATACTACTAAGTGTCATATGTCTTGACGCTACTGCTGCTCAACAGGAATTAACTGCTTTTTCGACATTTTCGTAATGGCTGGACTCCCCAGCAAACTCAATTTTCTTCAAGCGGAACCATCCATGATTGGCTGATGGTACCAACACTACCAACCTATCAAGTATCAACCAATCATGGCCCTTCTGACAGTTTGCCAACCAAAAAAGTCAAAAACACGTCTTAATTTGTAAAAGTAAGTATCTATTAATAAACACGACATTTTACTTTTTCTACGTTATAGAAAACCTGCCCAAATATGCACGATTAGTAGGTCCATTCCAGGTAAAATATTTATTAACCTGAAAAAGGCCAACACATGCATAATATGCATCATGGAAATATGCATTTGCATATAGTCAGTTCTCTAATTATGATCAATATAGGTGAATAAGTTGTATTCGAACACAATTTCGTCATTCTCCCACACTTCCGAGTAATTTGCAAGTTTGACTGTTGGCAACACTAGCTGGTTTTGTGCATTGATTGCATCTCAATAATTTTAACGAAAAAGCAAAAGTTAGGGGAATAATAACTAGCTTACTTGTGAAAAGTGATCCACTGAGTTTTTTTTATCAAACTACTATGATTCCGACAACTTTTCACAACGCAAGACGGCATTTTATAATATTTTTTTCTACGCGTCTTGGGCGAGATTCGGAGCAGTAATGGCAGGCGATAGACTTCCTATGATGTGAGTGTGTGCGTGTCCGCTTGTACTTATTAGCGTTCCGACTTCCTATGGGTACCTCGGTTCAGGATCAATTGGGACTCCGTCCTTCTTTTTTTATTAGGTCCATGTGTGTATGCATAATTATTATTATAGCGTTAGTGGTGGCATTACACTAAGAGTATAAAGGGTTGGCTTTCATGTCCTTCCGTCTGGCAGTCGCAAAGCCACATTAATCGCGTTAAGGCAAGCTGACGCGTGAGAAACAAAGCATTAAGTTACAAACCAACCTCGGCATAGGATGCCCTGTGTTCGAACTGAAGCCCCACACTTGTTCGCAGCCCGGTTAACGGTGCGAACCAACACGTGAACGAAACTCGATACATACTACCTTTTCTGTTTTGTGATACTACGTAGTTATGCAATCGCAGCAAATGATTTAAAACCTTGACCCTATAAAAATGAACATAAAATACGCCAGGCGTACTAAGAAATTTATTTGTAGGTAATGTAAAAGGCCATGAATTTAACCAAACTCTTGACACCCAATTAACGAATTGGTGTGCGTTTAACTTTTCAAAATCAAAGATGAATCATTTCTGGCACAAAGTATAATGGGCACTACTAAACTGTTCAGTTCAGACGTTTATGAACGTTTATGACGGCATAGATTGCAAGATAAGATCAGAGGGCAAACACTGACAAACGATCCTTTTGCACTTAGTCACTATTTATGCGGTGGAATAGTCGTTACATTGTAACCATGGCCGAAGAGCATCTCGAACGTCCAATTTCATTCGCAGCGCTAGCTCGAGTTATTGCTACAGTGTTTGTACAAAGAAATTAGACATCAGTAGACAGACAAAAATCGGAAACACGTCTGGGAAAGCAAACTGCCTTGAAAGCTTTTAGTCAAAGAAGACGTTGATTTATTGTCTCACGTTAGACGTGGTCTCATTTATCACGAACAGTTTTACCGGCAAAGGCACACAAAGGGTAATGCATTACAGATTCGTTTATCGAGATGACGTTGACGAATTCGATGAGAGATAATACAAGGTAAAACGTAATCCGTGGGCCGATGCCACGATGTAACATGTTCCTCACTCGAATGCTTCTAAAATGAATATCTCCCTCGTTTACGACGTCGATACAGGCTGACGATAATTTCGGAGGGTATAAGAATTTATTAGTATGTACCCCAAGTTAAAACTTTTTATTACTTCTCTTTCATTCCGATAGTAACAACGATCCCCCAAGTGGGGCGGAGCTTTGTAAGAAATGTAGAGAAGTAAACATTAAAAAGGTTTTTTGTGTGTCTAAACTTGACTTGATAATTTGTTGCCGCTATAAATTCAATGGAGGCTCTAATGACCGCCGATATTAAGTCGGCATCGTCCTAAGAGGTTTTTTTTTACATGGAAACAATATATAAAGCAAAGCGGTAATCAGAGCTGTATACGAGTTGAGTTAAATTAATCGCTTGGTTAAGTTTCATGGAACTGTGACGCAATGAAATAACAGTTTCTTGAGAAGTTGATATTAATTCAGTTGATCGTATTAGTTTATCTCTGGTTCTAGAAATAGTTATGTAAATGAGAGAGTGTCGGCGGAGTTTCAAGCCAAAACAACCGAACTCGTATGGGATTTGTAACGTAACAAGAACGGAAATGTTATCTTATTTGGATTCACACGTTGAATTTTATGATAAGTAGCTGTTCAATTGAAATGAAATATTGCGAACTCATATGGACAAGCAGTGGACTTTACAATTTAATGTAATTAACAAAGGAAGCCTCGAAAGTCAGCTGAGAAATGGTTCGGTGATTTTTTGCGGAGGTTGCGAGTTCAGTCTTAATACAAGTTGAGGCACTTTCAGCTAAAATAACCTTTTATATTATTTATGAAATATAAAATCACAAAGAACCAAAACATACAGTCAATAATTATAGTAAACTCAAACACCAAGCTTTCTAACTAAAATGGTAAAAACAAAGCAATAAAGAAGGCATATTGGGAAGAACGAAGAGCATTGTAATAAATCTCACAATCGGAGGCTGAGGCTAGTCAACCCCGAGGCCTAGTAAATGTATCCAATTACCTGATAGTTCTGATACCCCAGCCGTAAATGCTGTCTATAAACATCTATTGAGCATAAATTAAAGGAAAGTGTAATAAAGACATTCTAGAAGAGCACTAGCTGCGAGGTTTTTATAGGTGAGGAGGTATCAAGTGCTGCAAGTAGTGCAGTATGCTATTCAGTCTCGATAAATATGCCGTGATAAACTTTATATTATACCCTGTACCGTTGTTATGGGTTTTACTTATTACTGTGAACCGTCAAATAGTTTATTTTATTTCTGATAGCTCATACTTAATGTAGAGTGATTTATCGAGTAAATAATTAAAACTGTGACTGGTTTAAAAAGGCAATTATTGACTTTTTCTAAGCTTTATTGCACTAGAAAAATTGCGTTCAATTAAAAATTGTGTTATTTATTTCAATTTCATTCTCCGTTTTATAATGTCACTATGTAGTTGCTCCCCGCGGTTCCACTCTCGTAAAAAAAGTATCCCATGTGTTAATCCAGTATATAAGCTATCCCTATACATCCAAATCCGTCCAGGCGTTGTAGCGGTTAAAGATAACAAACATCAGATCACACACACAAGGTTTCACATTTATAATATTAGTAGGAGTAGGATAAACAAATATAGTCCATCAGGGTCCTAATTTGGGTCATGACTTTTTCAATTTTATATTTACTTTATATACTCAGACTTGTTTCATGCGAAGACGCGACTGTGCTTGCCCTCCATAAAGACAGAACCTGGCTCATTACACTGTTCAATATTTTATACGAAAGGAATTTGCTAGCGCGGATCACGCGATACCACGATTTGCATTCTTGAGCTGACCGACTAAACACCCCCGAGTTATGTTGCAGACTGGTCGGCTACGGCTGTTCTGTGTGTGTTAAGTACTGAAGTAGATGAGTAACGCTAATTGCGGACCCAGACGCAGCTTGTTTATAGAGCACACACTTAGTCTAATAATTGATATTACACCGTCTAGAAAGACTGAGAAAGTGTAGCGCTACACTGCAGTCTGCATATCTTCTTCGCAAGGTGAGCTTAGCTCACTTACGAATATGGTGTTGCCTTTGGTCTTTCACAAAAGGAATATCAGTTAAACTGGTAATGGTTAAGTAGTGATTTCACTTTGTCACATCACAATGTGACAAGCGTGAACAGGTATATATACCCACTGTTAACCTTTTTCCCATCGTGGTAGTCGTCTCGTTTTACACGAGAAACCGTTGGGTGAGTCGATAATTAATTCTGTCCTGGGCTACTTACATCGCCGACCGAGTGGAAACCGCAGCGCCCTGTATTGGTCTAAGAACATGAACTACTCCGAGCGGACTCGTATCAGTCATTTAACTCTGCTCCAATTTCACTCAGTGTTTTCCGACGTTACAGTGAGCGGACGTTTCGAAAACGTTAAAATTAATACAGTAATTGCGAATAGCACCAGATTTTCCAGTTGGTTGAGTCAGTGTTATGACCGACTTCGAATCGAAATATTCTTTACCGGTCTAGTACATTGTTGTCAGACAGAGTCTAATGTTTATTTCATAAATCTTTCTTAAAACTAAAGCTACTTTCGTAACGGTTGACTTGATACGTATCTATTTCTTCATTATAGGTTCTGTGATGTGAAATCGCATTCTGCTCGAGTCTCTGCGTCATGAATAGGCCCGCCCTTGGTTATTCAATACCAAACTCATTTGCTAAATATAATGGCTTCAATATTTTCAATGAACTTTCAACGGCTTTCGGTACAAGTGTAACCTTAATTAATAAATGACACTAAATTGTGGTAACTTACCAGCTCGTAACAAGACAATACATTACATTTACACTCTTTACAGTAAGGGCATTAACTTCGCCCTGATGCTTAGGAGTTGCAATAGGGGTATATCATATATCCGCGATTAAATAGGGTTTCTCCAATATCCGTGCGGTCGCCGTCAGCAGCCCTTGCGGAAGAGCTTCGGTTTCCAGTGAACATAAATCAAGTTAGCTCATCGGCCCGACTCGCTTGGCCTGACTCCACCAAAGCCGCTGTTGTTTACTCGCATAGCAGTTTTAAGTGATCACCTTGAGATAATTACTCTTTAAGTAGGTACACAGAATGATAATGCATGGTATTACATATTTATGGATACCATATCGGACTTAACAATCGACAGAAATCGATAAACCCTTTTAACACGTGAATGCATTTAAAGGCTTTTTTGTGGGAACTGACCTCGACAAGTTTTCAATAATCGACGTCACAGAGGATACAATCGGCCACGTAAAAGGCTATAATGGGAGCTTTGCGTCGGTGCGATCATAATCACGGGCCGGCATCGGCGGCAGAGGCGCGGGCGGCACCACCGGCACGCCGCGCGTACCTCACGCCTTTGTGCGTTTTCAACTTGGTCAGATTGTAATGTTCTCTGAGTCGGCGGCGTGCTGGCTGATTCAGATCGAGGTCTGTCAGGTCGCCCTGGCCAGAACAGGTTGGCCGCATCGGTTACGTCCAAACACACTATAGCAAACACTTACAGTGATAAAACCGTTGCATAAATCATCCGCGATCTTATATTTCACGCAATGCTAAGAACCGCTCGGATAATTCAATATCTAAGCTAAGGGCGTTCCAACAACAATAAACGTTTCGACTTTTCATTAGCAGTAACTTAACTTCGATACAAAACATAATTGCGTTGCGAGTGAGGAGAGCTCGTGATATTTTCACCGAGCGGCCGCTGCAATATCGCAAACTATATAGTTCCGAGCGCCCAAGAACGCGGCGGAGTCAATCTAAAACAGTAGAGCGGGCACACCGAGAGATATTATCTCTCCCCTAAAGAGGATCACGTAGCAATAACCATTAACAATCAATCAGGCGCGCAGGACGGCAATCAATGCCCCAAAGCATCTTCTACATTGTAATGCTATCCTATCTCACACGAGATTATATGGTGAGCCATGGAAAATATGAACCGATCGTAGACAGACCGATGTCATTTCAAATTGCCTGGCCTCGGGAGCCGCATCAATGAATATTGCCCTCTGTATAGGTGTAACGTGTGTGTCCGGTATCATTCGTATATGGCGTCCCTGGAGCGCTTCACATCCGCTTATTGTTGTTTGCAAATAAACGGTTTAGTGCTGATTATGTAATGTTAGCCGTCATGTTCGGCGTCAGTTCGGACAGCGAGCCCGGGGCTTGTGTAATAGCGTAACAATAGTCATTAAACTTAGCAATCAATCAGACTGCGGTGGGTGGCTGAGGAGGGCGGATATTTTGAAATTGCCCCTTGCGGTAACTTTGGAAAATAGCTTTCAGAACCACATCCTAATAAAGAACCTAACGGAAAATTATGAGCGACTCTGGTATTCAATTTAGGAACGCGCTAAACTATTCATCGCCGACCACAGAGTTCAAACGACTTAGCGTTGAACAGGGGGTTTTATCGAAATTGTGGGCAGCGCAGCGCGGATGGCTGTGGTTGGCGGCACGCGTGGCGAACACGTACGGGCAATTGAAAATAGCGCGAGTTATTGCGGGAAATCGAGCCGCAATTGCAGCTGCCGGGCAAGCCACACAACGTGCCGGCACGAGATAACAACGCCACTGTCGCTCTGTCGCTTTACTAGCTTCTCGGGTCACGCCTACTTTCGAGCATCATGCGACTTTATTCCAAGGAACTCCAGCCAAATAACGCTATGCCTTCTCAAAAAAACCTATTGCATAACAGTCGTTTGTCATGGTTGAGCTGGACGCATGTGACGAATTAAGAGAAGGCTCGTCCATAATAATGGTTTTATTGTGTTAGAAATATCCCGGAGCTTGAGTTCTCTGTCGGTTATTAACCCAAAACGTTTCATTATGAACGTCCGGCGGTCACGCGTTGCGTATCGAGGTATATGAGATATTGAGACACCAACTGTTAATGTCCATGAATACATGTACCGTAAAAAGTGTTCAGAATAAGAAATATGTCAACTTCCCAAAAACGGACGATCGCAACGTGGAATTTTGTGAAATGTAGGGACCGATGAGTTTTTCTCTTTGGTCCCTAGAGGATTGACGGCCGTCCGCTATCGTGGAGCTACGATTCAAAAGATTACCTGTGATTAATTTTGATGTCAGAATTACGAAACTGATTTATGAAATGAGGCAGGTATTGTGAGTTTCTTTATTTGGTTCGATGGCGGTGACAGGACCGATGCAGTGGTTGCTTCACATCGACGTTTTGCGATTGATTGTGTAAAATAATTTTACGGTATGCTCTTTTAGGGAAACATTGTGAGGAAACAAGTTCAAGTAGTAGTTCAAGTGTCACAAAACTCGAGGACATGTGTCATCGGCCAACGCGCACTTGGCCAGCATGGCTCTTACACTTACTCCTTGTAAGAGAAGGTCTGTCCCAGCAGTGGAAACCTATTGGGCAGATGGCAAGTGGCGAGACTTTTTTTAGGCATAACCAGGTCATTTATAAGAAATCCAATGAATCTAGGAATGGATTTTTTGTCAATTGGAACAAACACCTGATTCTAATCAAAGTAGGCGTACGCAGTAGCACTTCGACAGGTCACCTAAGCTACTTACTTCTTATACGGTGTATTACAAATTAGCTGACCAATTAGTAAATGTTAATTAAATTCTCATGGAACCATTAATATTCCTAAGGTTTCTCCACGTGACAATACTATTAATAACCATGATGAGATAGGACTACATTAGAAGCCATGAATGATGCATGTACTGACACATTTACTGTCTTAATAGATCCATTCTGTTATTGTTTTTGCTGTAGATTTCTTCAGATAGGATGGCCTTTGAAATAAACAATGGCTGGAGCACGCACCCGGCCGTTCGTGGGAAGATGTGCGATAGCTCCACAATCGTACTTTCATCCGATCACGCATGATTTAAGTGCGAACACACAACAATGCTAGCAAACTGTCACTGACAATACTTTTACATTGTAATTCTCATTCTACTTTGAGCTCTATTCTAGTAGTTAATACACCGACTGCGGCCCATATTCTTGTCTTCGAACTATTGCAACACGATTGTGTAAGTAAAAGTTTCATTTGACATGTTTGTATTTTATTAGCTTTGTGTTAGGAGGCTACTTTGTTTATGTTGTCAGGATTGATTGATGTGGTTTACAATGAACACTAGTTCTCTAAACTAAGCGTTGTTTGTCACTTTGCAAATGTTAAGTTTTACCTCTTTTAACCTCAGACTAGAAGATTATTCTTCTAGTCCCAGCTTTTGACCAACTTGTTTTTTTAAAAAGCTTTCAAGTGCCAAGAGCTTCCTCCTTATTTTCATTTTCCAGTTTCCTGAGCCAGAACACAAGGTCCTGAACCAATGTATCAGTCATTAACGTGAAATTCATGTCACATTATAATGGATTCAACTTTCAATTTAGTGAAATGGCTTTAACCGCTAAGTACGAGCTACTGACAAAGAATCAATTACAGTTAATGTTTAACACCACTCACAAGTCCGTTAAACATTTGAAATGAGCTATAAAACTCAAAGAAAGGACGCGAACGACGGAGTGAGTGCTAAACTGCTAACACACTAAATACAGGGACGTTGTTTCCACTCTCAGCGACCAGCGGAAAATTATCATGAGTGACCAGGTTGAAAAAATGTAGTGCTTATAGCTAAGCTCAACTAGCTGTTCCTAGCCGGTATGTATAACGTTAGAAACGTTCGCTGCGGTCAATACTCAGATGGCTGCCCGCAAAAAGTGGTAATCACACCGGAGCACTAGACCGCGCGTCAGAGTTCAATAAGCCTTCGCCGTCAGCCCCGGATGCTATTTTAAGCATGTCTACCTAAAAACTATGACACTAGGACTAATCCCAAAACTATTTCAGTTCAGTAGTGTTTGTTTCTGGAAGGGGCATTACCTGTCCCTTTCTCGCAAAACGGAGATCGTATGGCATGTATGGCACTGTGACGTCACATGCAAGGAGATAGTAGGTAAAGCTACCACAGCTTAGTAATGAAATACCATGAATAATCATTTCTGACGTGACTGCATGTTTGGGCCGTCTCTTTCTATTCTTGTATTTTAAAATGCTTGTACCTTTGTCATATTCTTAAGATATTTAATTTTTGTTTTCAGGACTTTTATTTATTTATGCAATAGAATTATATCAGGCAAATACCCTGTTATGTAAGCAAAAATTGCTACTCGCGGCCTATCGAGCCAGCTCCTTCCAAAATGGAGATATCCCCGACAGTAACCAGAAATTCTTGTACCCTCGTGTGGTGATATTGTGTCAAATCACGCGACTGTCGGAAGGAACTATCGCCGTTTACAGGGCTCATTCCGATTTCCTCCAAAAATTTTCTTTACATTGATTACCTACTAAATTCCTCCAAGCAATGTCCTTTATAATGTATACCTATTATTACGGATTTTTAAAATGATAAAATAGGTATAATAAACCACGCTTTGGGATGTCTTCATAGATTAAGGGTTTTATATGCATTTAAAAACTGAATTTGAATGTTACTTGTTGTATACATTTTCAGAGCATACTTTTAAACTTACTTACAACAATAATAAATATTTCTGGAAATTTCACGGAGCAAAGGAAGATTTTTGAAGTATAAAAAAAACTGTCAATTCTATTGGATATAAATAGGATGCCATGTGCTGATCACGGCCACAGCTCCGAGAGCGCCCCAAAGGGCGCCACATTGACCAGCCGCTTGCATCTTTTTTTAAATGCTAAAACGGGCATACGTTTGACAACATTTCACCTGATGGTAGGTGACGAAGTTGTCTAAGGTGGAGCACGTTCGCCCATGAGATGCCCATTCACTCTTGACTTGAAAATACCCAGGCTTGCTTCTATTACGGCTCCACGTCGTTTTGACGAGATCGTAGATCCACCTAGTGGAGGCTATGTTCAGTCTTCCGGAAATGTGAATTTTTACTTGGTACAGAAAGACTGTTTTAAGATCACCTAAACGTGACTAACGCTACTTAACATATGTTCTATTAAAAAAAAAACAAGCGTGTTTGTTAAGTAACTAAGCATCAGAATCAATTATATTGGTATCCAGCCAATTAAGCCCTAAAATCATTAGGTACATTACCTTCAAATTATTCTGATCATCAGATAAATCATAATCGTTATAAATATTTTTTTTATGTATAGTCATAACGAGTTTGATATTGATTATTTGATATGAGAAGCGAATTAATACCATGCAATTAATTCGATTTTAAGTTATTAAAATGATGTTATCATATTATGCCATAATAAATAATAGCTTTGAATTGATATTCGCTTATTTTGCACGCAATTAGGCGGTGGATGTGTCTATATAATGATAATTTATTGACGTATTTCGACCAATTTACTGATTGGCAACGAACGTTTAATGTTTATTACGTAAGTACAACCTACATATTTTTAAACGTATTAACAAAAATATAAGAAATTTAATACTTTATTGAAACGAGAAACATTACTATGATCCAGCCGTATTTATTTTGGAAAGCATTATATTATTTATGGTGGTGAGTATTCCGCTCCGCAGACTCTACGAAACACCTCTACGACGTAGAGGCGTAGAGCAGCAATACACGCCGCTACACTAAAACATTACAGAAAAATTCTGCAAAAACAAGCGTATAACTAAGCGTAACGACACGAGAAACTACAACTTTTACCGCAACTTCCGAGCTCCGAGTAACTTCACCATTAAACATTGTTTGCCGTCAAAGTTCCACGGATTTGCGGCTGATCAGTAAAATTTTTCACGTAAGCCGCTGAGGATGGGAAAGGAGATGATAGCATCCGAGCTATAAATCCGGGGCGTGGAAGCGAGGGTAGCTATTACTAGCGAGCATTTTGTTGCTCGTAGCGTTTTGTTATTGCAGTAACGAGCAATAAATCAAGTGCGCGAGGACCATCGGCAACCGCTACCTGCTTGCGGTGACTAACATTACATAGTTAAATCTAAACTTTTAAAATAATATTTGAATTGCATTAGTAGGGATTTTGTATACTGTTATTTAATTCTATGGCGAATGTAATTTCAATGAATATGTACCGAACATCGACGCAATAGAAATATTACACTTATAAGATTATAAATAATCAAAACACCAGTTAAAGATTCAAACAATGTATTTACGGTTCCATTGTTCTCGATTTAGACGATTGTTTTATTTTTAGACACATCATAGTCACAAGTGATAGTCGTGATAGAATTTGATTAATAATTATTGTATATTATCCTTTAAATCTAGGTGACGTAAATTGTGTTTGGATTGAAGTAGAATCAAACTCAATAATATGTACCTTCCACTTCCAACTACATTAAAGGAACTCGGTCTTTATGTAATGAAATTCTTGGACTTAGTGTCAAAGAAAACTCAATTCAATAAATAAAATAAAACATTTATTAGTTTATCAAAAATCGTACAATAGATACGCCCACATCGGAAACGATGCGTAATCATTGTTAGCCAATTAGGTACTCAGGTAACATTACATACGTTTATCTCCAAAATAACAAATAACGCTAATACGTAGGTACGACAGAGAAATGAGGCAATTATGGTTAATTCGTCTATGTAAAAGATACGAGTGTTTACACTGCACTGCGATAACGCTTATACTGCGAGCTTTCGCTACGTGTATCCGATATACGATCAAACCAGTAATCAAAAATCGCTTACTCAATATAATGCTTAAGTTTAATGATGATAGAGTTCAGTTTCCCGCTGTGTTTCGTATAGGCATTGAACTGAAAAAAAACTGTTACATAACACATTCGATATCAAGGTATAGAGTAAACGATACGACCTTACGCACGCATCGCTGGGCTTTCTCGCAGCAACTGAGGCAAGCATGTTTATAACAGGACTTTACTGTGATCTCTGTGATTTAAACCAATATTAGGTAACACATATTGTATTGCGTGACTAGCTCTTCTCATGTGAAAATTATTTTTGCTATGTTTTATTTATAACATTTTTTAACTATTATGTTTTATTTATGTTATATTGTATTCTATGTATGTATTTACAAACAAAAAGTATTTAAGTATTGTATCAGTTATCTGGTTCCCATAGTACAAGCTTTGCTTAGTTTGGGGCTAGATGGCGCTGTGTGTAACGTCCACACATATTTATTTATTTATTTATTTATGTTAATGAATGACGTGATGAGATGGTCGTTCCTCTGATGTTAAACGTTACGTCTACCCATAATAGTAGCACTGTTACTCGAAACTCTAAAACAAGGGTCACCAGACCCTTGTTTTAGAGATTCGATTAGTTTTTTAGAGTTTATTTTATGAGAGTTGTTAGTGTTTCGCGTTAGTGACACTGCACTGCGTGCGTCATCCTGAGACATCCCTGATTACGCATTTGTCAGCATCATCAACCTTAAGTAGATTCTCAGGGAGTTTTTAAAGCTAGAGTGAATCGGTATCTTCTAGGCAAGCATGCTCCATCGTCGACCGCGTCGTCATTTACCATCAGGTGAGACCGTAGTCAAATGTTAGCCTATCGTTGATAAAAAAGAGACTTTATATTTATTTGTGGGAAAGGTACCTTTTATCTTAGAGATGGCTTTTAGATTGTTATTCCATTAATTTTGATACTCGCTGATACGGTTTTAACTAGAAAAGACTTAAACATGCCTTAAACCAGTTTCTTTTGAAGTCTGCCTAAGTCTTGCTTATGTTTTGTGGTAAGAATTAAGATGGATAATTTCTATACTTACATTTAAAATATGTCTCATAAAAAATCTTGTTTTTAATTCTAACAAAGTAAAGAAAAAATAGAGTTCAACAAAAAACAATGAACGACTATTGATTTAAGAGTTCATGATTGGCGTCGATAGCATTCTTTTTAGGTCAATCACGTAAAGCCTAAGGCAATTCAATTAATAGCACCTCATTCGCACCTGTCATAAATAGAAAGTCGTCCACATAAATTGTAATGAAGTAATTTAACAGCACATTAAGTTTTCAGACGACTACTGTATTACTCGCAGTGCAGACGTGGGCAGAATTTTTATGATCTTTGTAAAAAGTAGTTTAATATGCTAAGTGCGTTTAAACGTAATTAACTGGAGCAAAATTAGAATCCAACGCTCTACTTTATTTTAGAGTTTTTTTGCATGTTTATTCAGAGCTCATAAAGATATTTTTTTTTCTTGTTGATAGTACAGTTCACCAAGAAATAATGTAGAACAAGGCTATACTTAGAGTGAGCCAGTGTTGTGTTTCTCAGGTTAAATATGCAGAAAATCAATGACACTGCAGAACTATTAGCAGTAAACTACCTTTACGGCTTACCGACTTGACCTACTTTTAGACATTGTTTATTCCTTCTTCGAAGCTCCTTGAAAGGATGCCAGAACGAATACGATATATAGCATGCCAATACTATACTTATGGCTAAGTATTTCAGGCTGAAAACGGCTGCACAAAGGTAAAACAGCATATATTCGGATTCAGTCTCCACGAGATTAAAAATCTACAATAATCTACAATAGTCTTAGAATAATAACGCCCAAACGTTATCATGCGTATGAGATCTTGGACCCTAACTAAACGGCTTCTCTGTGCCTAGGGACGCAGGATTTACGATGACCCCATGGTCATGGACCCCCGTTCTGTGTCTGGGTGTTGTATGACCATGCCCACAACACAGAACGGGTATTTAGGCTTTTTTTTTGTGTCCAAATACTTTTGCTGTCGCGGATATACCTGACCTGCTATACGATTGCACCACAGAGCTGTCTACGATAATACACCTGCGATAATATAAAATTCTTTTCTATAGATGGTGCTGGTGCAGGAAAAATGGGTAGAATAAAGGGATCATGTTCTGTTGCTCAACAGGTGCCTACGGTGCTACACCATAGGAAAGCTTCACTTGGCATTGGCAAATCTTTAAAAAGAATCACGTGTTCGCCATTACTGATCCCCCACGCTGTTGCGGTACAAAATAACTGGCCGACAGTGATATGACTCTATACGATCTGATAACTTAAGGTGTATGTGATAGCCTAATAAATGCTTTAACTCGAGGGAATGTAATCGATCCTTCGTTTCATTTATTAGTTGAGCCGATTTATACAGTCGGTCCAAATATTGTATCCTCACAAGAACTCGTTTTACTGCATGTTTATTGTTTATGTGGGAGTAACTCACTGTTATCTATTGAAAATAATCAAATTACTTTCTTTAATATAACATTATAAGCAGCTGACATTTCCGTAAGCTTTAGTTATAACGACAGGCAAAGCTTTCCCAAAAGCCTTACTACCCGCAGTAATAAATAGCTTATTAAAAGGTCTTCAGCTTTATGCATGAAAGGCTCTAGCAGACGTGAAAATTTGTACAATCAATTTTCTATGAAGCTCCATCACTGGCTTTAAAATATACTGAGTCCACGGACAATGTCACGTGCATTCGATTAGTGGCAGGAGCCGAATTGATTCTATTTTCGTACGGGACACGTTAATAAATTTATTGCTCTATCGTAGGACGAAGCTTCTCGACAAAAACTGTGATCAATGGTGAGTTAAGTTTAAAATCGGATAACATTTAAAGGTAGAGAAAAGTTTTGCGCTTTTTGTATGGATAATAAGGTGGCATATTCTCATCTCTTCGCGTTTCCTATTGAGTCCTTATCGATTCACGTAAACGTTAAACACATCGGGCATACAAATCAAGACATCCTGTTACAATGTAATTTGTAAAAACGGCATACAGGCATACCAATATAAAATGAACTCAAGTTGAATTTGAGGGTAAACCTGTTAATAAGACTCATTATCATTAAAGGTTGCGCATTAACCAAGATTTCAATTATGATAAACAACCGTACGGCATGTTTAAAGGGGAACGGGGAGCGTGTTTCTCATATTTAAATACACGTTATCACAAGCTTATTTCTCGGTAGTATATGAAAGCCGGCCCCCAAATCAAATAAGGAAGAAGATAACTGTGACCTCCTGCGGGCCTTTTATCATGCTTTTATCTCACATGTTGTCTTATGGCAACACGTCCGTAATCTGCCGGCTGTTTCATAAAGCTCGGTCTTATCTGGGAAGGGCCTTCCGAGTATATTTGATAATGATTACGTTTTCGCTTTAGCCCGGCGTGGTATTAAATTTACTAATGCCACTTGTTAAATGGTCCTCTCACATAACTTAGGGATTAGAGGGGATAATAGATGTCTTCTGTAGCAACAAGCACAGTGTCTATATCGGAACTCAGTAGTTTTGGGAGTTTATTAGCGTATGAATGCGCGGCAACTATATAAACATATAAAGCAGCCAATAAAATATACCGCAGCGAGTTTGCTAAAATATAAAAAATCCAGCTTAAATATATCTCTGTCCTTTAAAATACCACTTGGTAACATTTCCTGCTTTGCATCTTCTTTGAATATAAATCGGCAATACAGTTATGTAAGCAAAGCAATAACTCCTAATAAGGCAATTTCTTTATCACGTATTGTGCCAGCACTTTGCGAAGGTGTTTCGATATTGCGTAGGCGCAAATTGGCTATTGTATGTGAAAGCGAACCCTTCGGAAATGAAGAAGCGAATGTCATTGCCCGATTAATGCTCGAAGGCACGCGTGAGGCGATTATAAAGGACATTTGGTGAAATATTGACGAATTGATGGCTTTGATACTGCCGCATTTGTGTCCGTTTTTGAATAACGCTGAATGTGCTTTTCGCTTGAGTTTATATGGCGTTAATGCATTATGCAGGCACATCCTAACAGAAATGTACACTGGTGGACTGAACTTAGGTTTTCAATAAGTATTGTGCTAGGTGTGGATGTAATTTTTAACGTATCCGCATTTCATTCTCTTCTTGACATTTTAAGCGTTATCTTTTTCTTGACTTCTCTGTATCCACTCACTACCAAACATAGACCATTTAATTTAGCCGGCCACCCACCGTAGATCTTTGCTTATACAGCTGTTTATGGAAGGCCCTACCTCAAGTAAAACTGCAGGTAGCATATTAGAGTGTCGGGTGGTGTCTGCGAGATCATCGGACTCGGAGACGTGAGAGCAGCCGCGCAACTTTCACGACGATCTGGTATCGACGAGTGCGGCTCCGTACGAGTATGGTGATCTACTTGCGGTGCAAGATGAACGAAATAGGCGATGATTATCTAGCATACGAGTATTTAACTGAGGAGTAATAAAGTCGTTGTGAAGTATAATAAAAGTATGTAATAAAATGAAAGAAGACTGCATGGAGTACATGGAAGTAGATTCCCCGATCTAGCAAAGAAAATCTATAGGAAGAGTTTCCACTATAATTTTCTAAATAACTCGGGTTCACTCAAAATAAAGTCATGAAAATGAATACGACTGACCCTTTAGAAAAACGAATGCTTTCCTAAAACCACTTAATTATCCAGAAACTGACCGATGACAACACCATTATTTTTATAATAAATGTTAGTACATTGGCCAAAAGCCAATTTCAAAGTCAAACAGTTTAATGCAAATAGGCTATTTTTAGCAGTTCAGTAATACAGCTCAATGTCTTGTCGGAATCTTTCTTCCACCGTGCAGAAATCCGTGTGAAATGCTTTAACATTAGCAAAGATTGTAAATTGCAATTAGGCTTGAACATATTCACATGATAAGACATTATTATTAAAACAATTTAGATAAACTGTTTTTATATATGTATGTATATTGAATTCATCGCTAAAGCTCATTAATTGGGTCTGTGAAGTGCAAAGGAACATCGGGAAACGCAACACTATATCGGCTTTCTCTCGCGACGGCACCAACAGCTTTATCAATACAAGACGTGCCGTGGAAATCGACGCCCAAGGGAGAAAAATCAGAAATTATACACACCCATTAAATCCAGAGTACCAACACAGGAATATTTTTGAATACAAAATGATTAAAAGTTATTTATAGAGTTATGCATGAAGATAAAGTGCATCTCTTAAATCCATCCATCCTTATTTCAACTTAGTCAACTGGCATAAAATGCCTTAGAACTTGGGACAAAGAAAATTTTTCTCGCCCATTTAGCATATAAATATTAACGAAATCTTTAGGGACGTTAATATTTTAATACACGTCATTCGTAGGATTTGTCAGATTAAAATAACTTTCGATAACGCCGCACAAAACATTTCAATCCATAACGGCGACGGCGTTGCGTTCGTCTGTTCAGAAGATCCCGTGAGGCTGTAATTTCAGCGAGCATTATGAAAGGAGTTGAAAAAGCTCATTTGTCTGTCTAGATGGAGAACAATAAAACAACCTCAAAGTGAATGCTACAAGCCAGAACACTATATTTAGTCTTGATATAATTCGGTTAAATTAATACGCGACATTTCGTTCTGGCAAATAGGAACCTGAGTCGAACAAAAACGTAATTGAATGTGTACTCGATGATTTCATCCAATAATTACATAGTAACGTTAAAATAGATGTTTTACTATAAGGCTTTGAGAGTTGAACGTACGATTAATGTGGTGTTCGAAGAAAATTCTGCGATGTATTTGCGGACAGTAATTTGCATTGAAATGTTTATTATAATTACTAGAATATCCAATTTTTGTACAGAAATATGGCTCTACCATGAAAAAAACATCAGTTTCGTACAAAAACTATGAATTTACGACTTTTATTCAATAAACAGCACGACGATTTGCGAGTCAGTAAATACCCACGCATAGTTTCTGATCTTATAAATCAGCCAAATAAATCATATATCGGACTGCGAACAAAACATTACGTAATTGGCAGGTCAGTAAATATAAACAGACTATAAATTACAATCATAGCGCAACATTTTAAAATAACTCAAAGACAGAATATATACTAACAGAATCATGAATAAAGGAGTAAGCGTAGATAGGCCTGAGAATTTTAAAATAATACCTGACCTCTACTATAAAAGAAGGTTGCCATTTTATTAAGCTGGATGAATTCAATAAAACATACATCTTGAAGCATTTACAATGCATACAAACGAAATCTAAATTAATAACTATTATAAAACATACATTCTTTCGACAATACATATAGATGACATAAATGCAACTAATTCTATAACGAAACATAAATCGTCAATCGTTCAAAAACATCATCAATTCTTCAGCGATTAAGGAAATGGTCTGACTTTAGACTCTTTCGCCGACCAGATACGAACAAGGTAGTCGAGTTACCTATAAATCAGCGTACAATGGTAAAGATGATTTGTTATTAAAACCGGACCAGATTGGATGCAGCCGGTCCCGAGACTCGAGGCCTGAATACTTCATTAGATGACTAAACGAATTGTTAATTGTAGCTGCAAGGTGCAATAGCTTCTCACAAAGCATTTGCACATCATCTTTGTAAAGACTACGCTTACATACTAGATACTTGTGCTTGAATAGAAATATCGTATTAAAATAACTGTTTAAAAAAATACAAGTTTGAACTTTAGATTAGAATTCACTTCATTGACGGGATATTTATTTACCAGTGCATAGGGTCCAAAATTAAAATACAAAGCTAGTCCATGAAATAATGTTTTAGCACATCATCCAATTTAAGGTTCTTTTTATAAGGTGAAGTTTAAAACACCAAGAGAGAAAGACTTTCCGTTTAATATGCGTATTTTAAGAAAGTTTTTATTCCAAACGATGAAACGATTCATGGCTGATTTATCGATCCTTCCACCAATAAGGTGTAAGAATAAGGAAAAATATTAAATATTGCCGATTGGCGAAATAATAAATTATAACTCTCAATATTAATCGTGCAAGGACACGCGATTAAACACCGAGCGATACAAATCGTCCGTTTATATAAAGAAATAAATAAAATAATTTTTTTTATTCCTCATAAAACCCTTCAGGATGATATGGTTGATCGTCTTCCGTGCGACGACCTGGTTGCGCATCCAGAGCATAAGCTGTTTTAAATTAGAATAACACTGCAGTTGGCGTTTGGACTTTAATAAAAACAGAGTTACGTTCAGTGCCAACGGAATGAAGCTTATTGTTTGCTTCGGTGAGGTCAACAGCACTGGATTGGAATAGCACGCGATGCTTGAGACAATTGGAAATAATTTTGGCGACGTCTTTTATTTATAAATGGTAACCTGTCTGATTTTCTAGCAATATATTTACACGCATTAGGTAGACTTTGACATTTACAACCGTATACCCATCTGGAGTTTTCAAATTTATAGCGGAGCAAGAACACTAGCAGATTACAACCCATTTACGTGTCTTGTGATCAGTTTAGTACTTCATCTAAACTTAAAACCCCTCTCCATATTTTTAATAAAATTCACTTTAAAATGAACAATCTCAGGTGCTTGAAACCTGCCTTTAATAAACCTCTACAAAATGTTTAAGCAGTTTTCTATAAGCTGCGAATCTAATCTGCTCGAGCATATAATATTCATCCGACGTTGCGGTAAAGCCGGTAGCGGTGTAGACTGAGGATCTAAGGTCGGTTTGAGTAAGGTTGCTTAACGAACCCTAACTGAATAGCTCATTAAATGTATATTAATGAAATATTTAAACCAACTGATTTTTGACACACGTGCGGCTCTTAAAATGTATCCACTCTCCTTTCAGTCACAAATACGTACTAATATTTGTTTTATAGAATTCTAGAGCGCCTACTTTACCCGCTACTTACCCGATTTCCCACGAAAAGCCTAAAAAAGTGCTTTTATGTTACTTCACAGATTGCTTATATTACTACGCATCAGCCTTTGCATAGGGATAGGGAGAACCCTTCTTCATCGTCGCTCAGTAAAGCAAATTAACCTTTTGACCCAAGTTTACAGCAGTTGTTTAATCACCAAGCCCAGTGGTTAAACTGGCTGGCGCCTCTCGGTGTATTATGTAGGCAGCAGTGCGTCATATCTGGTCGGGTGCTAGTGAAAGCCCGAGAAACTTCCGAACGGAAGCGAGCGGCTTTCTACCCCGCCACTAGCCGTCGGCTCTAGAAACTAACCCTACCTGGCTGGCTGCCGCCTTTAAGACTAGATAGATTCCCATATACATATAGTAATGAAGCTATATTGTTGTGTGGCCTGGCAATGGATATCTAAAGGAACTAAGTAAACTTATGCACGTCTCTATGCCAGAAATACTACATGAAAAAATTCGGACACATTTAAATATTCTGTTAACAATTGTTACAAATATTGAAGTTACGCTCTAAACTAAAAAAAATTTTACACCCAACGCACTTTATTTATATTTTGGTTGAGTAATAATTGCTACAATAATTATTCTATCTCTACGAGAGGAAGAAGGAGACAGGTAACAAATCAACTATAATTTTCAAACGGGAGTTAACAAGCTTACGTTCAATTGCCTCTTGAATTTTAACTGCAGTTGTTATTGTTTATTTTACGTTGGTGAGATTTCGTATCCTTTATGCATATAATTATTATTATAGTACATTACTGCAGCGGCCAGCAACAGAGGTATTGATGGACGAACGTGTAAATGTGGGCCGAGGCGAAAGCAAGGCACACATTACGTAAACCCATCAATGCCTAATAGTGGCCAAGGCTTGTATAGTACTTTTTTCAAATAATGATAATACACGGAACTTACAACTAAGTAGTAGGCCTAGGCAGAACTTTTTAATTAAAAATATTTTTTTCTCATGAAAAATTGATTTTTTTTTCGCATTAAACAGCTTTCCATTTGCAAGCCAGTTCGAAATTTAAATAAAACTTTTGCTAAGTTGCCTCCTTGGTTGCCATGTTTCGGTGTAAAAGCTCGTTCCATTTTTAAATTACACGACAGATATGAGTTTATTTAAGTACTATTTAATTTATTTGGCCACTAAACCACACTATGGATTTTCATACAACTTTTGCCGGCCGCTGCTCGCCAGTACTGGAATTTCGATTTATCCCGAAAAAGGTTGTCAAAATAATGTTCAAATTTCCAAGCATGTTTGAGAATTAAATATTTTTTTATGAAAACTACGGAATGATAAACAACCTTCAAAGTAAAGAACACCCTGATATTATAAATGTACATAAGCATTTCAAAAGAGTTCATAATTATGCTGAGCCGTATAGCAGCAGTGAATTGGCTTTAAAGTAAACGGTGTAAAACCGGGTTTAACATTAATCAATGTTCGTCGCGGCCGAGGAAACGGCATAAAACACGTTAACAGCGCGTACGTCTTCCACGGTAGTTACGACCCGGGTAGCCTATACCGAGTACCCAACACAGTCAGTGTTTGCCTTACATTGTACCGTGGCAAGACCGCGCGGTTTGTATACCCGACCGTTCTCAAGGTCGCCTTCACGCCACGTGCCAGCCATGGTATTGTCTCATGTGTGAACAGCATTTGTTATGCGCTTTGTGCCTTTTACATCAACTTAACTACATTTATTATTAAAAACCGATTTACACTCTCAAAATTGACGCAGTAGAATTAGTTACACTTGATAATGAAACTCCCACAAACCTTAAAAATGTTTCGTTTACGAAACAAATTAATGATAATACATTAAAATTCATCATACACAATGATAATACATCAAAGTCGCGCAGCGAGCTATGGAGCGAGCTATGCTCGGTGTTTCACTGCGAGATAAGCTCCGGAACGAGGAGATCCGCAGGAGAACTAAAGTGACCGATATAGCTCTTAGAGTTAGTAAGTTGAAGTGGCAATGGGCAGGCCACATCGCTCGTAGAACTGACAACCGATGGGGAAGAAAGGTTCTCGAGTGGCGACCACGAACCGGAAGACGCAGCGTAGGCCGGCCCCCCACTCGGTGGACCGACGACCTGGTGAAAGCCGCGGGGAGCCGATGGATGCAGGAGGCGAGCAGCCGCTCAAGGTGGCGTGCTCTGGGGGAGGCCTATGTTCAACAGTGGACGTCTTCAGGCTGTTAATGATGATTAAAATTAGAGGCTATTAAATTAGCCGATGTCGAATTCGATAGAGTTAATGATAATGAATAGCGATTACAACTTAGATATTACACCACATAATGTCGTAGACACGGAGATAATAAACTCGAGAGGAGACAAAACATCGACAAAAGCAGTATTTTATTTTTAAATCTGCAGTAATGTCACATAATATAGGTAAAGTGGAGCAAGTGGAGCGTACATAAAACTGTTATAATGTTCTCGAGGAACAGTAACGCGATGTAATAAAATAACAAGTGACATGTGAAGTTACGCAAACAAATAACGTGACTGGCAGCTTATACGGGGATTTACGAGCGATCCTAAAACTGTGCTCTATATTTGAAGTACAAAGACGATCTACTGCGCAAATCGACTAGATATAATAACGCCTACGCTTGCGGTGATGTATTTGCGGAATATTAGGGAGAATTTATATTCTGTCATTGAAGATACTGTTCGTTGGATGTTTTTATTTTCATAAATCTTGAAACAACGACAAAAGTAATCCAAACTACTTAAGACACTTTTTACAAAAATGAAACTGTCAAGAAAAAATATTATCACCCATTGAAACATCTGTAAAATTAGTTAGCATATTAAATGTAAATGCAATTTCTATTTCTTAAACCAAACACATTTTTATTTTAGCATTATTAGTAGCATATTCAGGACTAGCTAATATTTCTGTACATTTACAAAACTTTATTACAAACTAAAGCGAGCAAATAACCGTCATAAAATCAGACATGTAAACAATTTATCATTTGAGATAGTCATCAAAGTGGAAAGAATATACCTACTCGTAACAATGTAAATAAAATATATATACGCAGACTACATACACAGATCTACATAGTAAGATATGCGCAGTTTCATGAAAAGGCCATAAAAATTGGAAAACAAACTTGAAAAACATCCATGACATTGACCGAAGCGATGTCCTTGCGGGAGACTATCTGATGAATAATAAAGTCGATGGAACGAACGCTTTGTGCACGCTGAAGTTAAGATAAGTCATTAGCGAGAAGCGTAAGATTTTTTAAACAAACTTTGCAGCATATAATAAGTACTATTCAAGTTGAGATAAATTTGCACACGATATTTGTAATACTTCCTACTACAATATTATCGCGTATGTTGACCACAAAAACTATGCAAGTATTTAAGTGCTTAGTAGACCAATATAAAATGTTTATACTCAACATAGCCAAGCCAACACAGTAGCTACAATACGAATTTTATTGGTTTGTACAAATCTATATCAATAAAACACTTGCACAACAACGCGACGCGCGACGTCTCGAATTCGACGAGATAAGAAACGTTATCATAAAGTGACTTTTGTCCTTGTTATGAATATAATTTAGATTATTATGATAAACTAGTGTGTAGAAGTGGCAGAACTCTTAAGGTGACGAACAGAAGTTCTTTTTCTAGTTTCCAGTTTAATTCGTTGTGTGAGATGAACTCTCATGTTGCTTATACAGCTCGCGCCCAAAGTCGTCCGTCGCGAATATGAGTACAATGGTACCGCGCAACTGGCCAACAGCTGTTCGGCCACAATAGAAAGTCGTATTTAGAGTTACGCAAACGCCCGAAGCGTGTTTACAAAACACGTTTTTGAATTTTCATA
Source organism: Ennomos quercinarius (assembly GCA_910589525.2). Taxonomy (NCBI): domain Eukaryota; kingdom Metazoa; phylum Arthropoda; class Insecta; order Lepidoptera; family Geometridae; genus Ennomos; species Ennomos quercinarius. The sequence continues at coordinate 3,851,461 of OU342496.1, forward strand.
CGCGCCTAGTGTTCACACCATTCGATACTTTCCTTATTATTCTGCAATATGATTCATGACCGGAACATCAAACAGCTTCAAGCGTTTTATGAAGATGAGTTGGGTCTCATGAATATTCAACAGTGTTCAACGTTATTATGTAACTTAGGCAGAAGTGGTAAGCTAATAACTGTCGAGTTATGGAACTTTCGCTCGGGTTTGATCGAGCGTTCTACAACAAAATTTGCATCTCATGTCGGATTTCTAATTAAATTAATAATTGAATCATACTCGGTTACGTAAGTGATGGCGAATAATAAATTTAACAACACGTGTAACATTTGAAGAAAATAAATTGTAAATCAATGAAACAACAGCCATTTATATCAGGACATGGTTTTTATTGTACAAAAATAGTGTGCCAGCAAGTAAGACATGCCTCACGGCATACACAAACAATTATTTAAACCTAAGGTTTTTTCATTTTATAAAATGCAATCATTCGTAAGTTATAGACATAGCCTATTTAATGTAATAGTGAGGAGTATCGTTGAGTTTTACAGCCACGGCCGGCGTCCTGCCCCAAATGAGTCCCGTGACCACAGGCTCGGCGGTAACAATACCACCGCTTTTATATGAGTCTACTACTCTACTACTCCAAGAACTGCCTGCTGAGTTAGTAAGGACGATATACAGAATTGTCTTTCCCCCGTTTTACAAAAATAACTTGACAAAAATAAGCAAGTATCAAGAAAGTGACATAAAACGGGGAAAGACCATTTCTTCTACCGCCCGTGCTAACCCAGCTGATGAGGTTACACATCCAAGTTAAAAATGTTCACGGCTCGATGTGTCAAATTATATCATTTCCTCTTTTCAAAATCTTGGTGGAATATAATTATATATAGCTTTATATAGATATACTCTATCAGGCACAATTACTGCTTTCATACTTGGTAGTTATAAAACGTCGATGGAAAATTTCGAGACATCAAGTAAAATGATGGTTTTCACTTATGTTATAAAATGGTTTTCACCTATCTTATCGTCAAACTGGAAGTTATCGACGTAATACGGAAGCTATTGCCACCTTACTTTTAGATAAAAGTATACATTAAGCGAAGGCGGCACAACTTCACAATCTGTGAACTCAGATTATTCAGGTGGCAGGTCTTATGAAACTATCACAAAGAACCCGACACATTCAAATCAGAATTTACCAGTAGATAAGGGAATGTAATAATAACTTCTCGTATACACCGAGCCCGTCGTAGAGAAAAAAAGATAGTGAAGCAAGAAACAATTTATCATGTCATCCCACACACTCACCCAGCAAATATAAGCAAACACAACATAGAAGTAAAAATGTTAAACATAGGAACAGCGCGTGGAGTGTAAAACCCAATGATAGAGACTGCTTACATGTGTACAGTCCATGAATAACTTAGATATTCACATTATCTACATTATGGAACTTTATCTGGCGTGACCCATACCCTTGGACCCTTTCTTAAAAAGATTCAGAACACACATTCGAAAAAGGAAAACCCCGTGTTCGCCGTTTATCAATAGACATTTACAATGCTATATTATAATAACTTTCTTTATTTATTAACGTTGTAAAACTTTCAAAATACTTGTTTCTTGTATCAAGTTATCAACCTCAGGATACAAAATATAATTTTATGGATTTGAATCTGATTTGGAACATTTACGATGGATTTAAATTGATAGCTCAAGTACAAAGAAAAAAGTAGTAGTAGGAAAGTTGAAATCAATATCGTTATTTCAGAGACCAAATAACGATATTGATTTCAATATTCCTTCTAAATTATATGCAATTAGATTAATCATAAAGAATCGTGATGTGAGAGAGCCGAGTAACATCAGCCACGTAATTTCAATTAATGCCAGCAATTTAAATGTAGGTAAGATAATTGAAATAAAGGCACCGGTTATTATACCGAGAAACGGATCACTGTACGTGACCTAAGTGAAAATAACGATAAATTTGATGATAATGTTATATTTCAATGATTACAACGAGCGGTAGACATGCACGAATTTGTGATGATTCGGTAATGAAATATTAAAACGTGTTCGAATGTAAAGTATAACGCTGTGGGAACTGTAATTTTAATTATGAAGATAGCTTAGAAAGTTTAAGACGCAGAGAACACTCTGTAAGAAACACATTTACTAGCGGATTTAGCATTTCAATTTGCCGTCGATGTATTGTGAGGTTTAATGGTTGGAGAGAGTACACTTCTGTAAAGTAATGAAAAAAGTCATTAGGAGTATGAACAGTCGTCGGTGTTGGCAGTTGGCACGAGGCACGGCAGCGGCGGTGGGCGAAGCGCCACCCGGAACGGCGCGCGCGGAGAAAACCGCGGGAAACCGCAATCGCAGTGCTATGGCTGCGGCCCGCGAGAACCGTGTCAGTAGTGTGAAACGCTAATTGCACACGGCGAGCTATCGCGCCGTTGCACATCGCGAAACTGTTTCTAGTTGCAATCTAACTGATTTATCGCGTTTGATTTCGATTGAATTGCGTTCTTTACGCTCATTCTTATCGTGCACATCTACACGGTCTTTATGTATATATTTTATATTTCAATTGGTAATTTGATATAATATCTTATGGATTTTTTGTGAGGTCTAAGTTATTAGTCTTTCAAATGCAAGTTTGCGATCTTTGGATTATGTTATGATAAATGGCGAAATTTCAAACATCCTCACATGTATCCAGATAAAGTTCCCCGTCAGTTTCCTACGCTATTGTTAAAAATAAATTAATTATAGTAGAATCTACAGGAAACCGAATCGGAGATCTCATTTTTTTAGTGGGCCGCTTTGAGACGCTCCGTGCATGCCTCGCTATGACGATTTGAGTCCAGCTCAAATGGCGAGCGTAGAGTTCTCTGGACTGTTCGACAACACTAATGTTCCACTACTCTATCGCGTAGCTCGACCACGAACACCTCAGGCAGTAACTAAGGCTAAATCACAAATGTTGCGCGAGGGCTCGCCGGCTACAAACGTCGAAGAACACCCCGTATCGGGCACATCATCACTCTTTTTGCCATTTGTTTTAACACTAGATTCAACTCTGTTATTATTCACCGCACTGTTCACTTTAAGATCATAGCTCGCGATTATGCATTTGTTCACAGCACTTTCACTTTTCTCGGCAAAGAAGGAACGTCGCTCAGTGTTCGCCGGGGGCGAGGTCGAAAACAACTTGATTTCCAGATCCCGCTGACCATTCATTGATGTGACGATTTCGGAAGATATCTCCAGAGCGAGGGGCGAACGAGGCTCGGGCGAGCTGGCCCGTCTAGCCGGTGGGAACAGTGAATACAGATTAGGCGCTGAATATGCTTCTCCACTCTTTGCATCCCGACGTTCAGGGATCCTGGATGATGGGTCACTCCAGCTACGCCGCAACGTCGCATCGGGTCCTCGCCGTCCGAGAGGTCCGACCACTTTCATAGATTCTTCCAATTTAGTGGGCGCAAAATCACCACTAGAGTTTTCATCAAGCAAATCCGCAATCGAGTGAGCATCCCAGATTTGTCCAACGGGATCACAAAGACGACACTGACACGAGCTGACGGCGGACTCGGCAGGTGAGGCCGCCTCAGCCAAGCCAAACCGAGTAGCCTCCAAGGCTTCTCCCAAAGCTGCGACGCGATACGTTGCTGGAACATGGTCAGGGTACTCCAAAACTTTCACGTCCAAACGGTACGGCAAAGACATTTCCCGGCAGTAGGAATCCTCATAAATGCCATGGGTCGGTGTGCTGCCTGAAACCGGACAATGATCAACTTCGCCTAGGTCTAAAGTAGCAGCTGTTAAATCGTGCGGTGCAATGTTGTTGGGTTTTCTATCCTTTTTGCGTCGTTTTCGCGGTTTTATAATCCTGGGCAACATGGTTTCAGAGTTCGTCGAGCCGGAACTTTCATCACTGGCGACACTGACCGCATCCGTGTTGTTATTGCGTCCGCCTCGCGTGGATCGCGCTTGCTGCTGCTGGTTGCGCGGCCTGTTTCCTTCGGTCGGCTCACACCTGTCCCTGGTGACGTGCTCCGTCGGTCCCAGAGCTCGATGGCAGCGCTGTTCCGGCACAGCAGTGTACTTTCTTCGATCATGTCTATTTTGGATGATGAGTGGAGCACCCTGTGCTTGCATGGCCAGCTTGGAGACGGGAGTATTGCGTGGTTGTGGTGGTGCCCTTCCCGCCATAGATATGAGTGGTGCCCCGAGCCATGTATTCGGGTGCGCCACACCATAGGGCGGGTAGTAGGGCGGCGGGAAACCCGGTGCAGTGGTGGCATATTGAGGGCGGCCGGGTTCGCGGCGCCCGTGGGTGGCGCGCTCGCCCGGACTCATAACGTCGCGGGGGACGTTTAACCCATATTCAAAAAAGTTCGCTTCACTGTCACAGTAAAAATCCGAGTGTCGTCGCGATGTCGTAATCGTACACTAACATCGGATGCGCGTGGAGGTGCGCACGTTCGATCGCCGCGACAGCCGGCAGAGAACTGGAGTGAATGAGCGCGGAGCAACCGGCGGCAGCGGCCGCGGTGCCGAGTGGGAGTGCCTTCGTCTGCGACACGCGACTGTCGCTCCGCCATCACCGCTGCACCGGAAAGCTTTACAAGTTACAAACCCTAATCGCTTTACAATTAACCGGCCCGTCGCCAATGTTTACTTTCCACGCGCTCTACAAAACAAAACCTTTACAGGCAATTCATAGAGTCAAACGAGTGTTGGTCGTGGAACAAAAAGTTAAATTGGAACTATTTGGAACTTAATTAGGCGTTTAAACGTTTGAAACACCCCTATTGACTAATTTACTCTGTCTGGCACAAAAGCCATTTTCAATTTCGTAAACAAAACTTCAGACAAGCAAGTGTACAATAAGTTTAGTATAGTTCTCTACGTATATACTGGGTGGCGCAAAAGTAAAGACCCTATTTGGTTCAGCTATAACATTTTTTCTAAATTAGAAAACTAGATTTAGGTTTTTTTAAATGTATATTTGTGCCATTAAATTTCGTACCATTAGGATTTAAAGATGATGTCTTTTAAATGGTGACCTCCAGAGTTGATACACATTTGAGCCCTATTTATGACATTTTGCAAGATGATTTTCCTTCAAAATTGGTTATGAGTGACGAAGCGCATTTCCATCTCTCAGGGCATGTCAATAAGCAGAATACTCGGTTCTGGGGCACTGATAATCCGCGCATTATTCAAGAAACACCTCTACACCCACTAAAAGTTACTGTATGGTGTGGCATCTGTGTTGACAGAGTGATCGGACCCTATTTTTTCGAAGACGCTGGAGGCAATGCGATAACTGTCACTGGAGAACGCTACAGAACCATGTTACGTGAGTTTTTGATACCCAGTTTGGACGAATTGGGGCTGGAGCACATCTGGTTTCAACAAGACGGCGCTACGGCACACACAGCGCGCGACACTATGGACTTAGTGAGGGACGCTTTTCCAAGCCGAGTTATCTCTCGTTTTGGCGATTTGCCTTGGCCTGCAAGATCACCCGATCTGACCAGTCCAGACTTCTTTCTTTGGGGTTTTTTGAAATCTCGGGTGTATGTGAACAAGCCACAGACTCTCGCAGCTCTAAAAGAAAACATTCGTCAAGAAATAACGAACATATCGCAGGAAGTGTTACGGCAAGTTATGCAAAATGTCATAAATAGGGCTCAAATGTGTATCAACTCTGGAGGTCACCATTTAAAAGACATCATCTTTAAATCCTAATGGTACGAAATTTAATGGCACAAATATACATTTAAAAAAACCTAAATCTAGTTTTCTAATTTAGAAAAAATGTTATAGCTGAACCAAATAGGGTCTTTACTTTTGCGCCACCCAGTATTATAGAATTTATATGACGTAGAGCGATAATAATAATTTAAAGGGCCTGCGTCCGTCAGTAAAATAAAAAACACTTACGAACAAATTACTTTCTCTTCCAGCATCGCAGGTTATAATTTACACTTACCTGCAACAAATAAAATTAAATTCATTAATGTCATGCTATCACACCGACATGACAAATCCGGAAACGTAAAAATCGCCCTAAAAACGGGGTTAATAAAAAGCCTTTTATTGGACAGTAAAACATTTTCAAAACTACTCGCTGTTTAATACACTCCCCATAGGGTGAGCTGAGCATGCCAAAAAATAAATAAAAATAAAAATGCATATTTCACGAAGTGCTTTTAAGAGCACTTTTTATTTTCCTTAAAATGTTGGAGTCGTGAGCGGTTAGTGGGTTTGCATTAACGGCGATGCTTTACAGCTAAACAGTGCTTCAACTTTAAAATTTTAGGTACCTACCGGTGTATTTTACGGCATTTTTATAACCATCGTGTGTTATAATTTTACAATTATATATTTGTAGAGACAACTTTTACCATCCACTGAAAATTCAAGTGTGTCCTTAATTTTCAGTGTTGGAGAAAGTTGCATATTATGGGAGCAAATATTCAAAGATGAAGTTAAAGCAAAGTTACTACTCAACATATAAAGTAAATTATTCACCAAAACCTGACTCCATAAGTATTTAAAGAATGTAATTGGTATCAAATTTTCAACGAAACCAGAAGAGTCCCATCGGATGACGCATCGCCTTTTGGATCGCGTTTCCGCGCCCACAGGGGCGGGTGAAAGTGAACCTGATGACTCACCAATTCACCATCCTCTCTCTACAATTCGGTAAATATACAACGCAACGTTTAACATGTCTGCGGTTAAAAACTACCAACCCACCCTCTATTAAATTCAACCTTATTTAAACAAAGATATGGTTCAGAAAGGTGCGGCTACGCGAAGGGACTTTGACTGTAGATTGCGTTGAGTCGATAGTCGATACGTGTATGTGAATTCGTTAAGCATATTCATATTGCAACAGAACTTTCAACGCGAATGAAAGTTTGGAGGCGTACCCCTTTGCGTGTGATTGTGCAACTATCGTAAACAGTTGCAATATGTAAACACGCAATATTATTTCTAAATAAACATCAAACTAAAACAAGACCGACTGTGACGTGGTTAAGAAAGTTTGGGCATATACGGTTGGTTTCAGGTGGATCTATGAAGCACTAACAATAACTTCCATTCCAACAGTTATTGCCCAGTTAGTGCCCATTCAAGGCTCTCGATCATCAACTGCATCATCAGGCGACATAATAATCAACCCTAATTTAAATGTCTATTCTATCTTATGCAGTCTCCCAAAGAAGACTTGAACCCTAACAGTAAATACATACTAGTTTGATGACTACAAAGTACAATCCAAATAAAACTAAGCTCAAAGTTATTTACAACCTTTGTCATACAAATATAAATATATGGTAATAAAATATACCTAATATGTGTGAATCAGAAACCTGTCCCAGATTAAAGTGTTTTAGTGAATAAAGATATAATTAATTATTCACCCGGCAGCCTGTATTTATAGTCCGCTACTGGGCGCACCTGGCCTAAATCTAATACACGACCCTGACCTCTGTTCACCATGTCAAAATTTTGAATTATGAAGTTTCACGCTTGACTCTTTAGGGTACGCTACGCTAGAACAGTGAAGTGTTGAGTAGTCTCATGTCTAGCTTTTGTTCCATATAAAGACAACGGAATTTGTTAAAAAACACAAAGCTTCACCCGTGGTATGCTCTTTACCAACGCATCGAATTACGTTAATTAGCAAAACAATATTTTAAAAATTAGAACTCGATTCTCTGTAGCTATATTAGAAACCTGTAGTATTTTATTTTACACTAGGTAAACTAGCAATATATTCAAATTTTAAATTAGTAAATAATATTTGGATATAAACAAATTCAACACAAATGCTTCATCAAACAGCTCGTATATATTTTTAATTTCACAACTGCATAAAGTGACGCTGACGCCATTTTGGAATAAAAAGCTAAACACAGATGGGACATTTATCACTTCAAAGTTCATTGAAACGGTCATACATCTCATTTTTATAGCCGGACCCGTCATCGTCAAATACAAAATGTGACCCATTTTAAAACTGGCGATATATTTATAATGGTACGAAATCTGTCGTCCGTTGTTTTATCGTATTTTATACGTTTGTTTAAAAAGGTTGTATGAAGAAGTGGTTAAAATAAAACTCATCACTTTAAAATGTGCTGATGCACTTTATCTTATCTGATAGTCTTGACTTAAAATGTGTTAAATATATTTTTAGCGGACAATTCCCAATCAAACCTCATCGTTATATTAGCGTAGTGTTGTAGATACATATTCTATTGCGGACTGTTCTGTCTTATTCATTCAGATTCGGATTTCGTTCTACGACAACGATGAGATTTTTATATCTTCCTACAGAAACCCTGAAAAGTTATGTTTCAAAGGCATCTTTATTTTAATTAGGTTGTTTTAATCTTTGATATAATTATACCTATTTCAAAGAACACAAACAATATTCCTTCACGTTCCAAAACGGTTGCGAGTACTTTTTGCCATGATACCACAATAAGAGGACATCCGAAACGTGTCCAAAACAACATTACATAATCATATCTGGTTTCCAAAAGATCGCTGACGGCACAACTTAATACTTTCCCTTCAAAACTGTAATCATGTAACAGCAACACGTAATGACGAGCGGTTAACGCATCTAGTGGAGAGCGAGAGTGGTCCATTTGATTTTGTCTTGGCACGCGACTGCGCAAGGGTCATTGAATCTCGTGCTCTTCGCTTTCTCTCATATACTGTGCGGTGCATTACCACGCAGTTGGATATGCAGTTCTATGTACACGCAATATTAGAAAGACTAGACAACACCGCGCGGATTGATTTCGGCCAGCCATATAACAGTCGCAACATAAACAGAATCCTCAGACAAAATAAACAGTAAACACAAAGGGATAGTCCAAATATGGACCGGAGCCAAATACGAAAGCGTTATAGTAGCAATAACGATGTTTAATAAAAGCGCACCGGTTGAAAATTTCAACACAATAAAATTGAATAATAAAGAGAAATCGAATAGTGTATTCTTAAATAAACTGTGTCCTGAAATAAATGTTGAAAAGAAGCGATCTGTCAAGTTTTTTGGATAACAAGATTAAATCTATCTAATCATTAATACAAACTCTTCCGTGACTTGTGCATTGGCTTTATCAAAGAGTTGTGAGAGCTGCAAATCTCTTCTGCTAACATTGCTAATACACAACACTTTCAATATGGTAAAAGAAAGGCCACTATCTATTCAAAATAGAGATGGTCCAATATTCAAAGCAAACAATTTCTGAATGACAAAGCGTATTTTCACAGCAGCGTCGCCGCGTCGCGTCGGCAGGGTAGAATGTTTGTGACTTTGTGACCTTCCTTTGAGGTGTTAATGTATTACAACCAGTCCGTAACCGCAGAGAGAAAAAAAGACAAACATTAACTACGGCATAATATTCGAAAGCAGCCAAATATCGTATTTGCAAGTTAATTATCGTTATTTAATGTCGCCACTTTCCGTTTTCATTGCTTTCGGTTTTATCAGAAGAAATTACCAGCGATCGGTGCAAAATAAGCTAGTAGTCCAAAATTTGTAGTGAAATTCGAGTTACATAAAGCAATGATAATAAAATTAATTTTAACAAGGCATTTTCTGATGCCAAAACTAATTTTCGAGGTAGCGTTTGCGACTAAAATAAGCCCGCAGTATGTGTGTGAGCTGTAAAAGTTAATTCATTTCAATTCAGTTAATTAAGCTTTGTATGTAACTAAACTAAAACCTAAACAAGAACAACCTTATCACGATGTGGATGATGATAATATAATAATACCAAAAGGAGTTTTGAAGTTATCGTTCTGATTGATCTCTGTTCCAAAGAAACCTTTTCGAGCTCACGATGAAATAAAAATATAAAAAAGGAGATAAGATATCAAGAAATAATAAAAGTCAGAAACAATGCTTGTTTACACTAGAATTCAATAATACACTAACAATCGTAAATAACCGGATAGATGACAAAAACAACTAAGGAAGTTAATAACTTCATAGAATAGGATTATAACCACTATCGAGGTTAAAAGGAGGTTAAACGTGACATTAAAGCTCGGCCAACGCGTGGGGTCCGGCCATTGAAAGATAAAAATGACATGGACACTATAAAGTAACACGTATCTTTAGAAGTGCTCTATCCTCGACTGCCTCATCATTTCGCTTATGACAGAGATAGCCACTCGAAAATGAGCGATGAAAATATGAAAATGTTGTGTAATCAAATGAACGTAACTGATAAATAATTTATCGAATTATAAAAATCCAAACACTTCGTAGTCATATTCCTCAATATCCACCATGTCATTATAGTTGTCATGTCAGTAAAAAAGATAACGAATCGTGATCCTACATTGACCAAAACTGCTAAATCAGCTTGATGATATTGATATTACCTACCTGCCAGTTCTCGGCACAAATAGGAATGTGATGGTGACTTGGTGCGGGTCTTATCAAACCATACAGCTAAGCTCTACAGCCTACGTTACCAGACAATCTGCCAAATGAACCGTAAAATGTCTGTCAAAGGCGATTCACACACGAGCGATTAGCGTAAAGCGTAAACAATGGGCAGTTATCGTCGACGCACAAAGCGGCGCGACGGTGTAGTGGCGCCAAACGGAAGCGCAATTATGCCAGCGTTTGCCGGAAGCGTGCAAGCACAAATGACACGGTGAGTGTTAAATGGCCGTTTTACCTTTTGCTACTAGTTGGTTTTTATCATCGTTTCGCAAATCTTCAAAAGTATCTCAAAGATCTCGGAGACTATGAAGACTTTTGGAAATTAAATTAAGTATCTTAGATTACAATAATGATCATGACATATCCAACGGCCATGATGCCATGAGCTGATGATGATGATGAGCCATGATATTACCAGCTGGTGACAAAAATGGAATCAGAGGTGGGAATGAACGTTGGTAGACGAATTTTGTTTTCGCTTAATAACTTCAGACTGTACGTAAACACAGAAAAGATAAAAGTAGCAAGGATAAAAAAGGTGCAAGTTTCAGATTTGCTTAAGCTATATCCCGAACAGAAAAAAGTTAGTATTAATATTGCACATTCTTCGATAGTGGAAGAAAACCCACCTAAAAAGAGAATAACAAGAAGCCTAAGAAATTCCCCCGTAATTTGCCAAGCATTCAATTCTAGCTGATTCTAACTTTTATCTGTCGCGCATAGAAGTACCGAACGGAAGCGTTGTTGCTCAACGTTCACCGGAAGTGGGTGCAAATAAGGCGGTAAGTATTGGTATGGGTACTAGTTGTTTCATAGCTACTTGCGAAACCAATAACAATCTATATTTTGTTGTGGCTGAACCGGCGTTATTGCAGTCAGTGATCAGCAATACATAAAGTTCTATTATAATAAAAATTGTACTTTTTCTTCAGTTTTAGATCAGTTCTAAAAATGACCGTGTACAAAAATGAATATTTGTAATGAAACTCGAGACAAAAAGCAGTATTATTTAGATGCGCTTGCGCTGCTTAGGGCAATAATGCGTTTTTGATTGTCCGCGCTCGCAACCTGCACTTTCACTAACATTTAACATCAAACGTTTACGTTACGGTATGTTTTGGTAACGTCCACAAATAACACCAGAAATAGAGTAGAGTGCAAGTAAAAAATAAGTTTCGCTCTGGATTACGAAATTAAATGACATTTTAATCTCTTACGAAAATAGAGCGATTCCCGAATTACAAATAAGACCATTGACTGTCAATTCTCATTTTATATAATTTTTTGCTTAAATCCTCCCCCACTGGCTCAAGGATTTCGCAAAGCCAGCAGGGGTGGCTAGTTAACATAAAATCTCTCCCTCGCGTTATTTAGACTGTGTAGCCCTTTTGTGCTGGTTTGTGAATATTTTATTAGCCTAACGGCTTTACTTATAGCGCTTGTAGCTTGGTATTAAATTTAATCTGAAATTGCAAAAAGGAAAAATATCAAAGATATTTTTCAAAAGAAGAAGATGGTTTTAAATGTTAGTAAAAGAGATCCCGCATTCAATTTAAACCAATATTTGGAAAGAGAGCTGCCAGACTATAGTTTAACGATTATCAATATCAAGCAGTCCATTACAGTCTACCAGGAATTTGCTGGGTCAAACCAAAAAACAACAGAAACTTGTGCCAAAGTTCTGTCTGCTTCTGCACTCGGTGGATGTAAAACAAGCCTCAAATTTATTGACTGCAGTAGCCAAACGCCCCGGGCGCATTTCTGACCAAGGTTCAACTGCCAGCTCCAAACCGGATAGCTAAATAAGCTGGTTAGCCTTTAAATAGTACCTCGAATGTTAATTTTGAACCCGGTTGACTTGGAGGACGTAATTTTAAATCAAATTCTATATTTGTTATTATAGTGTAATATCATACTTTGGTAATGCTATAGCGGTGGGGAGTATGTTCGTGTTTTACATTAATGCTTGCCTTGTAAAATATTTGAAGCTTAAGTTAAAACTGTAGAGAAATCGTGGTTTTAAAATCTTAACTCTGCTGAGCTGGGCTGATTTGAGAATGGTTCCGGTTTCATATTTGTATGTAATATGCGTAAAGAGAACCGTCCTGGTATTTGAAAATGTTATTGCCGTCGCTCTGCTCTCCACACGTATGATAGAGACGATGGAGCCCATGAGTGAAATTACCTTCATTTTAGCTTTTCGGACGCCAACGGTTTACTACACCCTCTAAAACTTAACTTTTTTTTGTAAAAGCTTAAAAAAGGAAGATGTACAAGCATAGTTTGTTACTGGGTAGACAAAAAGCGTTGGCACTTTTTGTATGGACAAAAACGGGGTATACCCTTCTCTTAAGTAAGACTACAATATAGGCCGTTAGGTAGGTAGCTAATCTAGCAGATTTGTATGCCTATTTAACTTTTTAATAAGAGCTCTTAACAAAGTTAATCAAAACAATGTTGGAACTGCGCAAAGTTTTGCCACGTGACCTCGAAATTTAATTACGAAGATGGCACCCGATTACAATGACGAAATCGAAAGTAGATTAAGCACGAAAGCTTGCAAAATGCTAAGGTTAAATAAATATCCTTAGCAACATCAACGACTACAAACATTTAGTTTAAGCAATAACACTTGATATTATTCAATTTAGTGACAAAACTACATGAATATTTCATAGGCAATGATGAAAACATTGTGGCATTCATATTCATAGATTTATGCCTCCGCCACAATATATCTGCAGCTAATGACATCTCAAAAGATGACCACTACAACAATCTAAGGATTTATGCGTGAATACAAATGAGGATTGAGTGGATAGTTTCTTAATATTGGCCACTCATAGGCTCGACGTGGAGTTTATGCGGTCGTAAACTTGACTCGTGCCAGGGAAATCGCATAACTCGGTGCTAAGTTACAATTTCATTGTAACCCTTGTCTGCTGTAACTATGCTCTTAGGTTTCGTAGCTAAAACCAAGAGTTATGTTCACAATTCGTCCTTTGGTAACGGTATCTCTGTCTGAATATATTATTTTCGTAGTATCGTAATTTCTTGGTTGTCTCTATTTGTCTTTCACCAAAATTAATCTGAATACGAACTTGTAATTTTTAGGAGTTTAATGAAGACTTTCTTTATTCGTATGTTTTATTTAACCCTGCTTAAAACGATTGAAGAATAATGAAAGTGGATTAGAGAATACGAAAGGCATTTTGAATGCTAGTCGTCCCATCATCAAAAGTAAAGGAGAAAGTAAATAATCGATTCGATACGCAGTGTCTTTCGGTTTATGTGTTCAACGTGATTCCCAATCGAAAGCTACTGTTCGCTTACAAACTTTAAGATTTTACAAATCAGATGAGTTGGTTATTAGCATGAAGATAATGATAGCTCTCTGTCCTTACCCTAAAAGTGGAGACGTTAGAGCATGTCGTTCTCTTCTGTCAGGCCGTCTTCTCACCTACTCTCATTGTACACATTTTATCTTTTATACAGATTGTAGCGGGGAGCCGATGGATGAAGGAGGCGAGCAACCGCTCAAAGCGGCGCTCTCTGGGGAGGCCTATGTTCAGCAGCGGACGTCTTCAGGCTGTTGATGATGATGATGATGATGGTGACAGATTGTAGGACTAGGAACTTTCTACATCCTTCTTCTTCTATCCACACTCACGTTCGAAACAAACTACCTATAAGTAAAATCGTCACTGGTGAAACAACAACTTAAGAGAATACAAATAAAAATCAATGACACAAAGCCCGCCCTTGCTTCACTTTCCACCAATACGCCCTTCAAAATCGTAGGTGTCTTCGAATAATCGGACGGACTTTTAATGGCTGCAATAATCGAGATGTAACCAGAAAGTTACGTGGAACTCGTGGAAGGGACGAAATAAGGGTACATCCGCGACCTCTAGACTGCGCCCAGTCGGGACAAGGGCGAAGGGTGCCCTTGCATCGCGCCTGCGGAGCGTCCGCCCTTCGTCTACCAACGGGCATGATTTACTGGTGCACGCTATACGACCTCAGACAACAAACGGTGGCGAGGCGCGCGTTGTGCTAGAAAGTTATGCCTAAAGTAAGTCCCATCCGTAGTGTTCCCATTCACCGGTCAGGAGGAGGTACGTCTAACTTTTAGGTAGACTATAATAAACGGAGTGTGAATATTGTCAGAGGGTTAGTTCTCGGAAACTAACGAGCACTAGACAAGGTTAAATATCGAATGATACTCATACATTTCACAATAAAATTTTAATTTTTTCCAAAAATTTACAACTGGGCTTCGGAGAGTGTGCGACGGAGTTGCACAACTTAATTCCCCCATCCCCTTTTTACCATCGTACAACTAGACGCACGGAAACACGGCATCCGTATATGGTAGAAATTCCTCGAATTCGGAAACGCTTTGTACGTACAAAGCGTTTCCTCGTTTATAATTCAGACAGCAGAGGAATGGAACACCTTACCAGCGTCATTGTTTCCTGACAAATAAAATCCGGGAGTTTTTAAGGCTAGAGTGAACAGGTATCTTCTAGGCAAGCATGCTCCATCGTCGGCTGCGTTGTCACTTACCATCAGGTGAGACAGTGGTCAAATGTTATCGTACATTAAAAATTAAAAAATTAGCATTCTGATCCTGCTATAGAATGGAGAAACTGCTAGCGGAGAGGAATAGTTTTGGTATTACTGTTGATTGATTTTACTTTTAGTTGTTAGCGCGCCGATTGTTAGGTTGAGACCTAACAATCGGCGCACTCCGTCGGGCACGGCACGGGGCAATCTCTTGATTGTCTTAACACTTTTCAACAGCGTACCCAATCCATTGCAAAACATTTCGATAAAGAAACCTGTAAGACTTTATAATTTTGTCGCTTTGTTAGTCTATTTTTATTTTATTTTTATTTTATTTTTATTGCAATTTTACAAAACTGGGAATAAGTATATAACACATTACTTACAAAAACAACCTTAAAAAAACACGCGGTGGCATGCGAATCATATATTGAGCAATACTTTTATAAAGAAACCTTTTAATATTCTCTTGATAGCGAGGTGCAGATGCTTTTAAATCGCGCACGTGTGTAAATATTTCGATAATGTTATATTTAAATCTTACGAGTAAATATGAATGAATTTTTCATAATATCAAATCTTGTTTCCAGCTTAGGATCACAAACATAAAAGCCGACATGAAAAATATAAATAAAGTTAATCACCTTCAATGCAAAGTACATTATTTTTGGTCGAGCCCGCCCCTGGCCTGGCTCCCCGTGATGTAATGTAATCAACTAAAACGATCTGATAAGCAAAGCGTATGAAACATTAATTAAATTGCTTAAATCCGAGATGACACAACAGGCAAAAGTTTTAATTAAAAACGATTTTTATTCGAGGTGCGCACGTGTAGCTGATGGGTATGCCGATTTAGTCTTCATATTACTTGGTCTTTCAAATGAGGAGGAGCAATAAAACAAAGACGTCGTTAGATTAATCTAACGTCGTGAAAAAGCAAAGCTGTCAGTTGGTTTTGTTGGAGATGTGTCTTTGGAAATTAGAGGGACATAAGCACCAAATCGTTAATATAGTCCGATATGCGCATTTGGGTGCAATCTCAATCGGTGATGATTAATAACTAAACAAATACCAAACACCACAATCACCTGAAACAGGGATCTTAAAAAGTAAGGTAGTCGATTTGGCCTTTGAATTTGTAGCAACAAAAGATCTAATGAAATCGAGTCGAATCGAGTGAGGTTTGAACTGCCACCTATTTCAATACCAAAATGAATGCCCTTCTAACATCTTTGAGATGTGAGTTTTGGAGAAGAAACACGTGCTGTAAAATGTTCTTACCAAGCATTAGAGGCAACAGCTACACCACAAAGATTTAAATGCTATATCCATCATAGATATAGCCTTTAAATATTTGCGGTGTAGCTAGATAATCTATGTTTCCAACTCAAAAACATTAGACTAATGACGCTCGGTCAGGGCGGTCGTGCCGCGCTGGACATTTAGATGTTACACCGGATGAGTCGCTAACTACGGACGACAATTTATCTTTGGGCGTGTAATGGCTCGGTTCATTTACATGGAAACTAGCAAAAAACGTTAGATGATACGTGCTCCACGTTATTATTGAGTAGGTATTCTTTTGACGGTAATAAATGTCCGTACGATTTTTAACAACATGCGGTGTTCTTGGAAGTGACAAGAGAATAATGTAGTCATTATCACCATCCGTCTTTTGAGTTAAAACTGAAACCTTCTTCGTGGGAAATTAGTACGGCTGTATCTACCGACGAGGTTCAAACTTTGTGATTGTCTTGGGATCATTCATCCTTTTAACAGCCAGCGATGTCATTTAAGTTTCAACGGGTCTCTGCTTAATTTTTAACAAATTGTCCAACCCGGACGCGACTTCGTTGAAGAATAACGGTTGAAGCTCTAAAACCACACGTCCCAGTTCAATATAATAAATTCAAAAGTTCGAGCGACGTATTTTTGTCAGCGAGCATGTTTAGTGTAGAGTTGTAGACCGAGCGGTCCCATGTGGCAGAGGTGTGCATGCGCCTTCCTCGCAACCGCAGCCACGTAAATAGAGACAGGTAAGCCCAGAGCATAAATAAAGTAAAAAAAACACGTTTATTTTGGAGCCAGAAAGGGCTTTCACTTTTAGACTTGAGCGTTATCGTCACGAGAACGGTGCAGTCAGTTTGTGTAGCGTGAATAAACAAACTTTAATCAGCTCGAGGGCGTTTTAAATATTTTAAAAGGGTTTAGTGACTCCAAGGACAGCGTAAAAGATTATGACGCCAGCGGGTGGCGTTAACGATCTATTAATGTTTGAAGCGCTAACAATGAGCAGTTCGCTTTTCAGCAATGAAATCTTGCCATAATTAGCAAAGGACTGAGTAATAAAACTGCGCAGTAAAGTTATCTAGAATCTAGATACGACTCAATGAGCGGTGAAAGAATTATGTAAGAGAATCTGGAGGTATTATGGAATGAGATTAATATCTCATGCCACAGAATCGTGAGCAACACAGCAGCAAAAAGATCTAAACCTATAATCTTATCACAATAATCGTAAAGCACCGTAAAGATTTGATAAACAAAGTTTGGAACCGCTAAAGGGAACACCAGACAGAACCAGTTTTACAACCTCAAAATGACTCCATCGCATTTCTAAAGACGAACGTAACATTACAAAGGCACCACGCGTCATAAATAAAACAGCACGTAACGTATCCTCAATCCCGACAATGAAGCGAGAATGGCGAGATAACATTTCGCAACTCGCCATAGGCTGTGGAGTTGCGCAAATCCGTGTGACGTCACCGCTCGGTTCCGGCTTCACTTTCGCAAACACTTTCACCGGCAGCCGTGCCCGCGGTCTCTAGACGTGTGCCGAGAAACAGAATGATCAAGATACAGTGCCTTAGCTCCCGTTGCTTGAGCATGACTGTTGGCTACAAATTACGAGACTTGTCTTTGACAGAAGATAAATTAAAACAAATACAATAAGCAAGAAAGAAATTGACCTTGACGAATGCGTGTAGATGAACTGCGATTTGGACGAGATGCGTATTGGAACAAGTGTTATTAGATTTGGTTTTGACCTACAGACATTCGTGCAGTCTCGTGTGGATAACATGATCGTTAATTATACATTTCATTAAAAAGCAAATAGTACTCATACTGCAGCAATCACAGGTACTGCTACTGTGGCAGTACATCTAAATAAAACTGTGATTGTGATTCCGTACGCGACCAACGATGACCGGTTAAAAATCGGTCGCGATTATTCATGAGCGCAAACTGGGTTATTGCTATGGAAGACCAAGTACGACACGATGTTGGTTTTACTTTTAGAGGTGTGTCTGCTTTTAACGACAATCAAAACAATAACTAACCTTAAAAAAGAACCGAAATGAAACCTTATTTTAGCCCTTGGACCTTGCTTGTATAAATTTAAAGAAACAACTTCTGTAAAACAAAGAAAATTGGAGTCTAGCAACAAAGGTCAAAAGTCAAAATGCAATTTGCGGTCGCTGCACCATCTTATGATCTTACTTGCTAAATCGGTTTGGATACTAAACTTGTGTTAGAGATAAAGCCTAATTTTTTGATGCTTTTTGAAGACTGGCAGAATTCGTCCAAGCTGGCAGATCATGTAGGATGATAGATGATATATCCTATATGATCTACATCACAGTAAGACGAGGTCTATGTGAACGTTAACATCATTTACATAAGTTAGTTGTTACTGAACCATCAACAAAAACAATGTACATACATGTTTGATGTAAGGTATATTGTATAACTTTCTAATTCTAGTTGCGCAACATATCGAAACAACAATATCGGCCCGCTTTGGGCTCTCTCCTTTGGACGAGAAAGGTTAACTTCGCCGGATCCTATTGCTCAATACCAACCAGGTCATTGCGTAAGATATGAAGTCAATACAATTCGTCATCTAATAAACGTATACAATATCTGAACCAGGATAGCCATCGGAACCAGTCATTGAATTACGTAATCTTATTCTCTCTGCACTTGACGATCGAAATGTAGCTAAACCGTAAAGCATACCAGACGTAGACGTGGGCAAGGTTATTATAGAACATATTCACTTTTTTCATACCATATGAATAACCAGCCTCCAAAATTACAACCAAAACGACATACCTAATACATATTTAATGCATCTAAATTACAGACATAGCCTATCTCGAGCGCGTTATCGCATAGGTGACATTACTTAATCTCATAATCTGAGGTGACATTGTGGTCAAAGTCAATGTGTAATCTATATATTACTACTAGACAAAGTGTAATTTACTAAGTAAGTTCGCAAGGGTTATCCATCCAACGCACACAAAAGAAACATTAACACAACCACCTGAATATCACATAAATAGATCCAGGAACTACGAGGACCATGGTGCCATATAATATACAGATACAGAACAATTACTTGCACTTCGTTCCATGAACACATACTCGTCACTTCTTTATTCAATCTGCCATGAATAGGACAAAGAGTCGTGCATCAAGGAGATACAGATCAGCAAGGATTCAAAAACTACTTACGGAGGTAACTCCGCAAGTTCTGATTATGTTAATAACGTGGTCGTCGAATTTCACCGGGTTCTCTCTCAGGCAGACGTTGCGTAATACAGATGAAGTTGGTGTTGTTTATCATTCCGCTCACGTAACTCCGCAAATGTTCCGTTTGATTGCCGCTTTTACAGTTTCCGTTTAATTGATTCCGGGATTTTATGAGACCATAAAATGTATGTTAGGTAGTTATTGAGTGGCGATTTTGAAAGCTTATTGTTTAACTACCTTAAAGTGGTAGAGAGATAGTATGTAGAACCATTAGGCGCTATTTGATTTTGGATCTTAGCAATTTTTTTGTATTTTGGCTGCCGTTCTTTTTTGTTTTTATTGTTTCCAGATTATTCCGGACTTTTGGCAGGACCACAGAAATTACCTCCGAACTATCTGGGACTGTCTCTTTAGTAAATAGCCCAGCATTTTTCAAAGAGACTGACGCTCTTCTTTATTAAATTGTGTAGACGTTAGATACTGAACTGGTATTATGCATTCGAAAAAATGCATTTTTTTAATTATGCAGAGTTGAGATGATGAGATCGCTAGACACATCGGCATCCTTGTGACTACATTTGTGACTAATTACGTTTTATATTTATGATTTTAATAGCAGTATCGCCTGCTTAGCGTAATCTACAGATGCATTTGTAACGGAATAATTTGAATCCCGTTCGTGATCAAGTTTTTAATTTACATATTAATTTGTTAATCGTTCTGTACAATATTCATCTTTATCATGGAGTCACATTTAATATAAGAGTTTGCGTTTTAAAATTAGTGTAAATGACCTACTGAATCGCAAAATTATGCAGTTCAAAACAGTCTTTCCTCCATAAATATTCTGTAAAATCAAAATTGATAAGGTAGTTTTAAATTTAATACCTTATCAACATTGATTTTACAACTTCGTGGCCAAAATTCATCTATAACAATATTATAAAGAGGAAAGATATGATTGTTTGTTTGTTTGCATTGAATAGGCTCCGAAACTACTAAACCGATTTGAAAAATTCTTTCACTGTTGGAAAGCTACACTATCCCCGGGTGACATAGGCTATATTATATTTTCAAAAAAATTAGGGATCCTTACTTAAGCTCCAATAATGTAAACCAAGGTGTAAAAAAATTACCTAAAATATTCTTAACATCGCGTGCGCTGCAAAAACTATTATACCCGTGCGAAGAAGGGGCGAGCCGCTAGTTAATTTATAATATCGTTCATGTTTGTTTGCAGTAAGACATGAGTCATATGGATCAGTATCAAAGCTAATAACCATTAACATAAAACAGACCTACATTCATATGGGAGTGATATGTAGTAACATAGTAATTTGTGGTGATAATGAGAAACTAATATCCAAACTACTATTATTCCAAGAAAATCATTTCAATAAAAAATTTTGTTTGTACGCGGTTTGATCCAAAACAAATAAAAAACTTCCGTAGGTCATATAGGTCGAGATGACCGATAAAAAAGTGCCTATGGTATTTCAGATACCTATACCTACATACTTAATGTGTTGTTTTTTACATAAACATATCACTAGCATAATAAATATAGAAGTACCTAACAGTTTATTATTATGTAACAGATGACTCGTGCGTGGTGGAAAGCTTCGCTAGAAAGCCCATGTCAAAAAAGAAGAACTTGAATAACGTTATAAAATGATGCACTGGCTGCTTGGAAGATACTATACCCTGTCAGTAGACTAAATAAACTACCTATACAGTAGACCTCGCAAGCACTTTTTTTTTGCTTACGTTCCCGAACGACCTTAACATATTTTGACAACCTCTTGGCCGATTCTGCTCATATATGAAATTAGCTTGTTTAGAATTGAGTACTGACAGTTTCTGCCGAATATGCCTATAAACGGTACCACAGTAACTTTCCCCTATTTGGGGGGAAATACACATCCGATTGGATGCCTGTATGGAAAAATCGACGACGGCAAAAATAATCTATGAAATTGTAAAATCTGTAGTGTCGTCGAAATCAATTGAAATTATGACTTTTACGCGAGTACCAACATTCGAACAGATGAGAGCAAATATCGCGAGAGTTCGCTCGCTCGACGCACGGTCAATAAGCAAGTCCCGATGCCAGACTAACCGATGGACGCAGGAGGCAAGCAGCCGCTTCAAGTGGCGCTCTGTGGGGGAGGCCTATGTTCAACAGTGGACGTCTTCAGGCTGTTGATGATGATGCCAGACTGGCATCGAAACTGGCAAAGGAAAATTAATTGTACTCAAGGGAAAACTGGTGAAACCGCGGGGCGACTACATAGCAAACAATAACCAGTATACTTGAATGAAAACAATCAAACGGCAGAGGCGGAACACGTTTCCCATCCGTCTACCCACACAAACATTTCCAACGGCCTCGCCTATCTGAACCGAGAAATACTAAAACAATTAATATCATTATCGTTCTCACACTTTCTAACGCCATTGTATCCGAGCGAGACAATAGTACATTTTATTGTCACGGACTGAAATCACGAGGTTACCTTTTTGTCAGTAAAAATGTATTTCGTTTGGTTCGTACTTTCGTTTATTGTTCGTGCGACCTTCAAGCGTGATTCGTGAACCTTTTCGGAGTGGGACAGCAGTAATGTGACAGTAATGTTTACGAGGATAAGGCGCAATAAAAAGTGGAGGATCGATATGTCTGCTTCAGGCTTCGGCCTTCAATATTTACTCCTACGTTATCTTTTCTGTGTTCGTGTCGATAGCGACCATGGTGGTGCTCTGTAACCTACTGTATAACCTACTACAGAACTATTCTTTATTGATATTTTATTATTGGGTAATTGTTATACTGAAAAACATATAACCTATAGCAAAAATAAGTTTTCGTCCGATGTTGCCTCTTGAACTGATGGGTTGTTCCTGTGTGTTCCCTCGAGGGGACAGACAATTGGCGTATTTATAAATCGCGGTTTCATCCACTCTCATTTAGCGTTGTTGAAATTCTCTTCTGTATTATTATCATCATCTTCCCCCAAAATGACACCTATACAGCCGCTGCAAACTGCATCTATTAGGTACCGGCTTTTCAGTATCCGCACTTATTATTAAGACAAAGATGCCGTTTTTAGGATCAAAAGAAAATGTTCTCACGCGGGAATTAGTCAGTAGTGTAAACAACCTATGTGTAATATTCCATCTAAAACAGTTTGGTAATATTTGCGTGAATGCACAGAATAAATAATAGTAGACGAAAGCCAAACAAACAAACGCACGTTTCACTTTTATTAGTAGGGATTTGGATAGAAAATAGACCTTACTAGCTGCACCCTGCGGTTTCACCGGCAGCTAAAAAGTAGCCTATGTGTTAATCCAGTATATAAGCTATCTCTATTCCAAATTTCATCCAAATCTTTCCAGCCGTTTGAGCGTGAAGTAGTAACAAACATACACATAAACACACATACAAACTTTCGCCTTTATAATATTAGTATGATGTTATGATACAGAACAGATATACAGTACGTCATCATCAACAGCCTGAAGACGTCCTCTGCTGAACCTCCTGCATCCATCGGCTCCCCACAGTTTTCACCAGATCGTCAGTCCACCTAGTGGGGGGCCTACACTGCATCTTCCGGGTCGTGGTCGCCACTCGAGAACCCTTCTTTCCCATCGGTTGACATTTCTACGAGCGATGTGGCCTGCCCATTGCCATTACATATAGTACGCATATAGTACGTACTATGATTAAAGATATCCTTCTAGATGCGAGATATTCTTCATACTGACACAAATGAGCAAGCTCTATCCTCTATAGAGACGAAGGTCAAACCAAAAAAAGGCTAACCGTAACTAGTCTTTGCCGTTTTATTTGACGGCTCTATATGTAGCAAGTCATTCGGGTTCTTTAAAAGAGCAAGTTGTAACTATAATCGCGTAACTTTAAAAGGAGCGGTCATCGTGGTTATATAAAGAAAACCTGATACGGTCACGCTCCCGTTTAAGTAGTCATTTGTGTCATTTTAGACACTAAGTACTAAAATTATTGGTTTTTGCAAAACAAAGGTACCTACAAGCAAAACTGTCTGACAGTTATTCTGGACGACACGATGGTAAGAATTATGAGCAATTTTGACTCAGCGGTATTGGCTCGTGCTACTTTAAACCTCACGCACCATGGATCCACCAGCACATAGGCTGATATTGATTTTTTTTAATTTATACGAAATGCGCGTATTTTGCGCGAATGCGTACCTACCAAGAATTTCAGACTGAATTTTTAATTATTAGTGTATTGAAAAAATCAGTCTGAAGTTCTCGGTAGGAACGTCTCTACCAAAGATTATAAAGCCCGTTGATAGCTCGTGAACATAATTTCTCGTACAAACATGACTCACCTGCACGGGCAGGGGGCGAGGTAACAAAACAAGACAAAGTCATACGAAATTACAAAGAACAGAGCAGGATGGAACAATAGACATCAACGGGTTCCCGTGATTTATTAGAAATTCATAGTATTTATTACGCGCAAGCTATGGAGAGAGCTATGCTCGGGGTTTCCTTGCGAGATAAGATCCGAAATGAGGAGATCCGCAAGAGAACTAAAGTCACCGATATAGCTTTGAGAATTAGCAAGTTGAAGTGGCAGTGGGTGGGCCACATCGCTCGTAGAACTGACAACCGATGGGGAAGAAAGGTTCTCGAGTGGCGACCACGAACCGGAAGACGCAGCGTAGGCCGGCCCCCCACTAGCTGACGACCTGGTCAAAACCGCGGGGAGCCGATGGATGCAGGAGGCAAGCAGCCGCTCAAAGTGGCGCTCTTTGGGGGAGGCCTATGTTCAGCAGTGGACGTCTTCAGGCTGATGATGATGACGATGATAGTATTTAATAGAAATTAGTGGATGAAATACACCACTCATTTTCGTATGAGGGGAAGTTGTATCATTGGTCAACTGGATTTATAGTCAATGGTCTCTACTTTACGCATATCAAAGGCTTGTCCCGGCCTGACGTCATTATTCTTGGCGCATGCAAATTTTTATGCTCTCGGAAATAACTGACCTACCCAAACCTAAAGATAGTTCGGCTTCAAAAACGCATAGCTGTAGTATGTCTCAATATATCTGGCGGGTGCCTGCCTACTATCACTAATCTACATCCTAATATTGTAAACGTGAAATATTGTAAATGTAAATAATTGAAAACCCATATAAACCTATTAGTTACGAGCGAAACCGTGCAGCACAGCTAGTTTTATATAATTTAGAAATCATCGTTGCAATTTGTTGCGGTAGAGAAAACTCATAGAATACTTTATTGAGAAACAAAAATAATTACATGAACGTGTGTGTCTCTTAGCGCCATCTATGAGAGGTATCAACAACAAGATTCCATAAACGTCAATAGATGGCAGCAGTAGTAGAAAAAATGATTAGCAGATTCAGCAAAATTGTTTTTTCAGGTTATAAAATTAATTCTTTTAAAACTTATTATTAAATTGATTTAGCCAATGTAAATGAATCAATGATGGCAACGCAATAAAGATAACTACTGATAATTTACTTATGCAATGAAATTTTAATTAATTACAAAACATGTAGTCTTTTTTTTCGCAAGCATTTCTGTCATCGATTTTCGAATTTCTCATAGTCTTAGATACGGCCAAGACGTTGATAGCTTTGAAAGCACCAAGGAGTCATAAATGTATGAAAAAATGAGACATACCTTGTAAATTGTCGAGCATATACGTCAGCAGCTTCGCAGTACCGTTGTTATCGTTGTATATGGACAGCATCTCTTTGCTGAGAGGGTTGCCCTGTAAGCCGAGCATCTGGAGGTGAAATAACTTGCCCAGCTCGTATGGCAACACTCGCAGGTAGTTGTTGTGAAGGTGAAGTTCTCTGTGAAAGGAAACGGTGGAGTTAGTTATGTAAGAAATCGACTCAGTCATGACTCAGGGCGGAAGTTCACCATACGATACAAATCGATACGAATAAATACCAAATCAAAGACGCACATGCGTCGTACGTCCGACATTCCATGGAGTAAAGCCGGTAGACGTTTTCTGAGATGGGTTTAACGATTGTTGCTTTACAACAGCAACTGGGAATATGGGCCTACACTACATGCAGAAAAAGGTGGAACAAGGAGAGGAACGCCAATACACTAAGAAAACAGCGTACATCACACTAATATTATAAGAACGAAAGTTTGTGCGTATGTGTGTATGTTTGTTACTTTTTCACGCTCTAACAGCTGGACGGATTTGGATGAAATTTGGAATGGAGGTAGCTTATACCCGGGATTAAAACATAGGCTACTTTTTATCCAAAAAACGGGAACGGTTCCTGTAGGAACGCGGGTGGAATGGCGGGGCGCTGCTAGTTTGAAATATGCCAAAAACCGTTTTAAACCTAGCCCGCCGTAGGTAGCCGTATAGCCCGCTCATTTTGCAGCACCATCTAGGTTTATAACGGTTTTTGGCATATTTCTGATCTACACTGTTTTCTTGGTGTATTGGCATTCCTCTCCTCCTTGTTCCATGAGAAAACTAAATTCAGCTGAAAAAAATCATTGCGTTCTCTACGGAGCCTCTGGAGAGGGTCCGTCTGGAGAGTGTTCAGGCAAATGGATTGAAATCCAGTTCATATTACGTTTTTCTTAGTCACTACATAACTTACTGCATCAATTTTTGACCATAATAAACAATAATGAAACCCCGACCAGGGCTCCTTAGTTGATCGCGCAGTTTCCTAGGACTTGTTTATAACACCTATAACGTAGCATGTAACAATCATCGCTACAGGAATAGCTACATACCTTCTGCGTTTTACTGTATTGGACTATGTTTTGTTCCCACTTACAATAAATAAATGATTACTATTACTGCCATACATCATGTGTTACGTTTGGATAATTATATTGTCTGATATTTATGATTGCATTCCATACCTATTGTTTGTAGTCCTGGGCCCTAATTCTGTATGAAAACTCAGATTCCACACGATACGAAACCACGTCGTTATCGTGTCTTGTTCAAATCGTGTCACAGCATTAGAAATACCTTCTCTTTACATTATGTTATTTTTAATTTGAATAAATATTGATATATTAAGTGATGGTAATTTTTGACGTGTTGATGTTTCGGAACGTGTCTCAGTGGAACATTATGATTTTTGACAGTTCAAATCGCGTCATTTCCAAATTCATTTCGCGCGGTTTTGTTTCCATTTCATAGAGAATAGATTTTTGCAGATTTCTTATACAAGACAAGGAATTCGCGCGGTTTCGAAGTAAGGAATCGTAAAGTGGTCATACAGAATTAGGGTCCTGAGGAGGAATCTTAGTGGCTTCATTTTATAACCTGAAAAAACACAGGGCTTCCTAGTACGGCCACTAACGACACTCCTAGGTATGGTTACTAATAACACAATGTTCATAGATATTTAATTACGTAGTAATATAACCAACTTAGGTAAATAATGTTTATGTGTATATTTGGAAATAAATAAATTTTATTATTATTATTAATTTAAACCTTATGCCAAGTAAAATAGAGGTCAAACATTAGCCCAAAAAACATAAATAGGACTTGTATGTAACGTAACCTAGGTATCTATTATCGCAGTCTAATAATTTAGTTAGCTTTGGTTAGGCATTCCAGTTTTAACAAAGGGTATCTCGCACCACAAACAGAAGGGTACAAATAAAAGTTTTAACTGGATTGTTGGGGTGGCACCCTTTCATAGCTCTATTTCTATGGACTACACCACAGAAGGGTAAACTTACTCATTGCATAGCCTAAACTAAAATTATTACTAGGAAAAGAAAATGGATGATTCACCATGTTCAGCTCCTAGTAATATTTATTGTTTGTTTTGGTTATGCATTTTTATTGGTTTTGCCTCATAAAACGTTGTTCCAACTGTCATGCAGATACGTTGGCAAAGATATTGTTGTACGTTTGTCGATTATTATTAATTTATCACGTTATTTGTAATGTTTGTTTTATAGAGACGTCAAAATAAAATACAACGCTTATGTTATCTATAAAATAAATAAATAATCGGTGTTATTAGAGTCTATCAAACATAGCACGTTATCTTCCAGATACTGAATTAGATTTTGGACATCTGCCATGTCCTTTTGTGATTTAAGGGGGAACGTTACACTAGCGCGGGAAATTCAAATTCTCTTGCGTTCTTTTGCCAATAATAGCTTAATTACTCAACGTGATTACATGAAAACTAATTTTGCGGAAATAAATAGAATGTATCAATAAATTACGATGAAAAGAATCTCCTAGATGTCATTGGTTTAGCTACAAATGGCAATAAACAATTTTCTTCTTAGTTTTTCAGTCTATTGCCATCTGTCGCTAAACCAATGATAAGCAGGTGATACTTTTAATTGTAATTTATTGATACATTACATTCATGCGCAAAATTAGTTTTCATGTAATCACGTTGAGTAATTAAGCTATTATTGACAAAAGAACGCAAGAAAATTTGAATTTGCCGCGCTAGTGAAATGTTCCACCTTAAGTTGAAGCTGTTTCTATTGCGTAAGGCTCATTATGATGTGAATGAGTATTTGGATGACAAATTTTAATGTAAATTCATAATTAGAAATGAAATAAGTAAATAAGATCACTTTTATGTAGAATTTAGTAAAATTATTTTTATGCTATGTACCTACTACAGTACCTTGCTATTATTTTTTTGCACGCTTAGACAAAAGCGAAATGTGTATGTACTTTTAAATTTATGTTAAAAACCTATTGTTGACTCACATTTAATGCAAATAAACAATCTGGATCTGAATCCTTCTTCTGGTTAATTACTTTGGAAGTTTGGACGGTTACCTGCAAGGGCTAGCTCGACATATCTCTTCTCTCGAGACAGCGTTTGATCAATGAAATCGCAACAGAAAGTTTATGACGTGATCCGCGTGATCGTTCAATGGTCGAACGCTTTCCCGAGAGAAGAGATTATGTCAATTTTTATAGCTAATGCATGCTACACCTGCTGGTCGGAGTAATTTCAATAACCGGCAAAGTGCGATACGGACTCGCACACGAAGGGTTCCGTACCATTATCTATCCCTGCCATCTAGTGTTGAGTAGCAGTACTACTTAAAGCAACGCCATCTATGACTCATCTGGTAAACAAGCAAAAAAATCACGTTTGTTGTATGGGAGCCCCCTTAAATATTTATTTTATTCAGTTTGTTTTAGTATTTGTTGTTATAGCGGCAACAGAAATACACCATCTGTGAAAATTTCAACTGTCTAACTATCACGGTTCATGAGATACAGTCTGGTGACAGTCGGATAGACAGACAGACAGACAGACAGAAAGCGGAGCCTTAGTAATAAGGTCCGTTTTACCCTTTGGGTATGGAACGTTAATAAAAATGGATGCGAGTTTACTCGTGTAATTACCAGCAACTACACTACACTAGGCACAATTCAGACAGAGCAGCAAAATGCTCGAGCAGTTTTTTAGTGCTATATGAATATCAACCTTAATCTATTTAGACAAAGCTGAAAATAGTATGCAACGTTAAAATAGGTAAGATTTTAATGTTGCATACTGTTTTCAGCTTTGTCTAAATGGAATAAGGTTTATATTCCAATAGCACTTAAAAACTGCTCGAGCATTTTGCCGCTCTATGTGAATTGACCCTAACACACACTACACTACATTAACTATAGGAACTAATACACTTCTTTAGGAATTTTGGTGTTTTAGGACAAGACTTTTAGGAATTAGACGCTTTAAGAACTGGTTTTGTCTTAACCCGTCTGAATTATTCAGCCAGCATTAAAGTAATAGCATGAACTTGGCATTCCGGCACATTAGGCGACATACCTCAATTCATATATTTTTTATCGAGTCTCTTTCATCCCTACTGGTGGTAAGGAATTCGCTAAAATTCTTATTTTCAACACTGGAATATTTTCTATACAATAACAAAACAAAATAGCGTTTATTGAACGCTCGATTAGCAACTCCATACGCGTATTGTTTACAAATAAAACTCAATTCACGTATTTATCATAACAGGCCGAGTTCAAAGACCTTAGTGCCAATACCTAGCAAGCCGGGTTTATTATTCATTTTACAATATTTAAACAAAACAGCTTCAGATATAATATAATCCGAAGGATTACGGAGTGACACGTCACGTTTAACTTTAGACTCGGCGCGGGCTGTTTTATTTCGGACGATTTCCACAAACTGGGGACGAGTGATGCTTTCATAACTTTGAACCTTGACATCAAGTATCTAGGTTTCTTTTTGTAATGATTTAGAGTTTGCCCATCTAAAACAGAGAAGTAGGGCGTTGAGTACAGTTCTTTTTGCTGTGACTTCTGACGGAGGATTTATAAGTTCGTAATGATAAACCATAGCAATGCGCAGTGCGCGCGCGCAGTGCAGTGTCACGCGAAACTTTATTACTTTAAAGTTCCGAGTGACCCTGCAATTGTTATAGGCGGCCGTGTCGCTGAACATCAGGTAAACGACTAGCTCGTCACGTCATTCATTCTCATAAAAAAAAGGAACGCAATAGGCTTACAGCTCTTCTTATTTTAACATTTTCCACACTAACTATGCACATAAGCTAATTAATAATTAAAACCGTCAAATACTTTGTATTTCTAGCTGTTTCAATCAAATAACGTAATCACAGGGCTATCTAAAGCTATTCAAACAATTATTACGGCACTTTTGACCTAATCGTCCTATTTAAACTTTCAACATTTTGCGAAGACAATGTGCATTGTGCAAGGTCAATCGGTGTTTTTAAGTAGGTTAGGTGTCTAATGCCGCAATTACATTACACAAAATTCAGGCCCCTAAACGATTCAGCCACTAAATTTAGTAATGTTATCGCATTCAGGTAGTTAGGGCCCTAAAATGGAGAAGTATGGTGCATCACTTGCTACCCAGTTAGTAAACTAATACGACTAGCACGACACGTCATTCATTTACAAAAAAAAATTAGGGGCCGATTTAGGACCCTAACTAGGGACCTGGATTTTGTGTAATGTAATAAGCCTATAAGTAAATAAAATGTGGCACCGTATTAGCATACAAGGTCAACGTTTGCAAGTTAAGGCGCAACCTCTAGCAAATTGTGGTAAATAACTCGCATGGCGACATTGGTTTTTATAAAATGAAAAAAATAATATTGCGGGCATAAAAAAATGATGCGCTTTTAAAGCTGCAAGGAATGAAGCCAATGATCTTTTTTGTATTGTTTGAATTAATTTTTTCTTATCTTTATAGCGCCACAAGTAGACGTGTAGTCTAAAACAGGGTTAAAGCGGATCATCGATTAAAATTGTTTGATAGACTCTGTGGTGTGGTGGTTCAGCAGGACAGCTCATAACCCGGAGGCGGCGGGTTCGATCCCCGCGACAGCACAAGTATTTGTGCACAAAAAACCCGTAGAGCTGCCATATTCCCAAACCCAAACGGAAAGGTTTCGTTTTGAAATCTACGTTCTCCGATTTCTCCAAACTAGATGAAAGAGACGGATCTCTTTCATCTTGGAGAAGAGCCCTCGCTAAACAACATTGTGTAGCAGAAGAATATTTTGTTTTTTGTTTCTCTCTAGGCGGGATCCGTTTGGTAGAATCTGTTGTAAGCTACCTGCTATAGGCAAAGTTAAAACAAAAGAAAACACTGACTAGCTATTCTGCGCTCATAATGAACAACGCAGTAACCAACGTTTTTGCCAAAATTGAGTTAGATACATATTCGGAATGGCCAAAAAAAAATCTATATTTTGTTCTTTCTCGTGTATCAAAATTCCTGGAACCTAAAAACTCAGGAAGTAAGAATGCAGCAACTCGGCTACTCTTTACTAATCGTAACGTTTTGTTTTCTCGTTATTCTCAAAAACATGTTTTCCCTACTTACTGCATTTTTCATAAGGACGGCAGTATTAGACTGTTATGCAGTGTTTATTTATTCGTAGTAGTAGGTCCAAGTGTAGACTTTGATTATTTACTGTAATCAAAGAGTGTAGAGTTCGATTCGAAAACTTTTCGATTGTGTCCAGAATACGGCTGATATCCTTTAAGAACGGGTACACATGAATAATAACACTGAATAGTGATTTAAGAACCAACGAGAAGCCATCACTTCTGGGCAAAGGCAGTTGCTTCCGATCTGAGTAAGCAGAGAAAGATTTTAAAAGGTGCAAAAAAAAGTTTAGACTACTTTTGTGTTGTTTTTCTGACTTGATCAGAAAGTCTAGAAGCAAAACGTCCATTAGTGCGAAACGTTCAATGAGTAGTGTGCCTAACTAGCTAATTACGTGCATACGCAACAAAATTACCAAATATCAAATTGCCTGTAACACAGAACGTCCCTTTAGGAAATTGTCATTTTCTAGTTGTGTGGGTCCACTCATCATCATTATTTATGAGTATGATGGAGTACAAAATCGATAAAGTTATCATAATTTTATCCAGCAACCCAAAACAAAATGAGAAAAGTCAATTTTTTTGCGATAACTTTGATTGTTTGTATATCGATGCTAATTCGTACAATAGACCGGTTGTAAAAACATCGCCGAAATAGGCACCACAAACTCGATTAGATTTCAACTCGCCATACCAGTTTTGTATGATGACTAACAGAAATTCTAGAGCCCAAATATTTTGGACTTTTCAATGACATCTTAATTCTTGACTCAAGACTACTTCTATTTACATACTTATGCATATTATACATAAATAGCTGTAAAACGTCTAGATGTTGTACTTGGCATTTTTTAAATTCATTTAAGGCAATTTGGCTGCAGGAGATAAAATTAATTTAAAAGTAATGGCTAATTATTAAATTAATTATGGGCTACCCCCCTTGGTTAGCCCTTGTGTTCTTTTTAAATCATGTCGATTTGATATGTATTTTCTATGATATGTTTTTTGCACCTATAAAATAAAATAAGCACTAAATAACAATTTAAAAAAAAACAAACATGAGTTCATTCAATAAACACAACTTAGTACGATTAAAGTCACCAAAGGGGATAAATCACTTAAATTCAAATCCTATCGACTTGCCCAAGCCGACAGCAATGAGATTGGCAAGGGCTTAGAGTTGAAATAAACTGGATTTCATTAAACGACACTGACCGACACCTCGCGGGATTGATTGAACGTGGTGATTTGCATAGGGTTCGCACCCTTCGTTATCACTCTATATAATTTATGTTGCAGTATCAAAGACCACTTTGTTTGTGCATGGATTGTATTGAAACATTTATTCTATTCCTACGACATAAAATTGTGCAGTGTAGCATGCATGTCAAACTGAAAGTCATTCATGGGCCAAATCTTATGCCAAATGCATATGGACTTTATAACCAACGAGCCGCAAAACAAAAAAAAAAGTTTTTGTATCAATTTTAATTTGTATGGCATCTATCTGGATGTCGTACCATACAGGACCTCAATCGAAGTCGATAGAGAAATGACCCGTAAAGGTTATCTTCTTAGAGCTTAAAATCTTGAAAGCGCATTTCTAATTCTGCTTGTAGTCGTCTCATTTTCTTTTCGGTATACATTGAGGCTGCTCTTAAAATTGGATCAGGCCGCGAACAAATGCGTAGAGGGTTCGGTGAACAGGCATTAGTTTCAATATGACCCTTTTCGCGCTTTTTGTGTCCAGCGTGGTGGAATCGATTTCACCATAATGTAGGGAGTTTGAACACTGACTCTACAGTGCTTTGGAGTAAAGTGCACCTGATAATACTCATACGAGGGGAGGTGTGTTATTAGATTGGTTATTTCAATGCGTTTTCGCAGTTACAATACGTAACCGTAAGTACGAACCAAAGCCTAGATATAACAAACACAGTTATAAGGCTAATAAATAATTCTATTCTATTCTATTCTATAAAGATAGTTCTGTTGACTTCGGATGAGTTGTGTCTGGATAACAAATAGTATAACTCGGACGTCTATTATTTCTAGTTTCTAGTCAATAAACCCTTTTACAGTGTGGTGGTGCATTATAATGCGAAGGGAATGCGTGGGAAGGCTTGTATAACAATAATCTGTATAAATCTGTAATGTAATTATCAGGATAAAGATCAGAGTTCCATATCCTCCTACAAGCATACATACAAACGCCTCCGTCTCTGTATAATATTAGTATAGATTTAAAT
Organism: Ennomos quercinarius; assembly: GCA_910589525.2. Classification (NCBI taxonomy): domain Eukaryota; kingdom Metazoa; phylum Arthropoda; class Insecta; order Lepidoptera; family Geometridae; genus Ennomos; species Ennomos quercinarius. The sequence goes on from OU342496.1 coordinate 3,885,250, forward strand.
ATCAATTTAAATAATTACCTCAACTGTATAAGGTCCCCGAGCTCAGCAGGCAATGACCTCAGCTTGTTGCTAGACACATCCAAGGTATGCAAGTTGACCAGCTGGTTGATGTCAGGAGGGATCCTTTGCAGTGAGTTGTCATTCAGATACAGAGCGGTTAAGTGAGTCAGCTGGAACAGAGGTGGCGCTAGGGCGCGCACACCTCCTGTTACCTGTAATATAAAAATACATTTTATAAAAACGGAATGTTGTCCTAATAAGTTAAGACAACCAGGATAGCATGAGCTGCAGAAATATATGTTATAAAAACGGAATGTTGTCCTTATTATTTAAGACAAACAGGATAGCATGAGCTGCAGAAATACATGTTATAAAAATGGAATGTTGTCCTTATTAATTAAGACAACCAGGATAGCATGAGCTGCAGAAATACATGTTATAAAAACGGAATGTTGTCCTTATTAATTAAGACAACCAGGATAGCATGAGCTGCAGAAATACATGTTATAAAAACGGAATGTTGTCCTTATTAATTAAGACAACCAGGATAGCATGAGCTGCAGAAATACATGTTATAAAAACGGAATGTTGTCCTTATTAATTAAGACAACCAGGATAGCATGAGCTGCAGAAATACATGTTATAAAAACGGAATGTTGTCCTTATTAATTAAGACAACCAGGATAGCATGAGCTGCAGAAATATATGTTATAAAAACGGAATGTTGTTCTTATTATTTAAGACAAACAGGATAGCATGAGCTGCAGAAATACATGTTATAAAAACGGAATGTTGTCCTTATTAATTAAGACAACCAGGATATCATGAGCTGCAGAAATACATGTTATAAAAACGGAATGTTGTCCTTATTATTTAAGACAAACAGGATAGCATGAGCTGCAGAAACCGCTATCTCTTTTCTCGATAAAGCGATGTCCCCCCTGGTTTCAAATCGCCACAATTTCATACTGAGAAATACTTGGATAATGTTAGGCCCAATTTTGAAGGCTTTAGTTGACAGTCTTTAAGATACTAAAATCACAGATTAGAGAAAAAAGCAATTGACTATAACTAAAATATCGCTACTCTTACATTGCCTTCTAAAGCCTTTAAAATTGGCCCTAATGCCCTAATTTTTTTTTAATCATTTTCATTTTAAGACCAATCTAAAAGTATATTGTTTCAAATATAACAATTTCTAAGTCAGTCTAAGTCAGAATGATGGATTCCAACGTTAAAAAAAACCTTTAAAATACAACCGAATTGAGAACCACCTCGTTATTTAGATTTGGTTGAAAATGGAATATAGCACTTTTAATATGACTAGCCATTCTCAGGTCATAACTTCAACGAGGCAATGCTGCCAGCATGTTGGCTAGTATACAGTCTAAATGTTCTTCGTAGTAGATAAAGTAGCTAGTTTACTAGTTTTAGTAGTTCGTTTAAAGAATAAAGGCACATTGCCCATTGAAAAAAAAAGAACTTCATAAGTTTGCCGATATTTGCTGCAGTCATTACTTAAATAGATGACCGCTACAAAAAAATTGTATTATTAAAACTGTCACGCGTCATAATTATTTAGTAAAAACAATAATGGTGGCATTGCGCATCTGGAAACAGTTGGCAGAACCACCAAAACCACAGATAATAATAATAATACTATACTAGCCAAACCATATCGCCAGGTCACATAAGTCAAATAATCATACAAGGAAGTCAAGTTTATTATGTATTTCCTTTTTTGTTATCGATAAATAAGTAGTAAGTAAAATAAAAACAATTTTAAAGTCATATGTGCTAGCATTCAAGTATACTTACTATACTTTCATCATATTTGAGCATTTTACTCATTTTACCTAGCCTAGGTACATTGGTCATTCTTACAATACCAACAAAATCTTTAAAAATTAACTATTTAAATGCTACCGATGTAGAAATTGCTTATTTGTACAGTAAAAGATACCTTCACACAACTTGTATTGATTTCAAAAGGTAGGTCCAAATTAGTACCTTGGTATTAATTGGCTAAGAGATATGGCAATATAAATTATGTTAAAAGGTGACAAAAATGGTGAATACAAAATAATGCACCTCAAGCGTGGTCCAGCCTCCGCGTCTACCAGATGCCCGCTCCGCCTCTGACATAATGTGGTAAGTGCGCCCGCTAGCGCCCTCATGCTTGTCTTTGTTGCGAGACATACTGTCACCTGAAACATTTTGTTTTTGTAATATTTATATTTGTGTTTCTTTTTTGCTATAGGTAGCAAACACACATAACTGCCCTCCTGATGGGAAGTGTACTACCCTAAAATATTTTAATGATAATATCCATAATCTGTTAAAAACAATCAGATGACTAACAGATATTTCGCTAAATGAAATCATATCAATACAACTTGTTTTATTTTACACTTCAAACAAATAAACAACTGATAACAAACAATAATCATTACAAATTTTGAATTATTTTATTTAGATATTATGGCATCTACTTTGTCAAGGTACCTATTTTGGGTAAAAAGAAATGACATCAAAGTGATTGCATAAAACAATCTGTTGAAATTTCAAACAATGATCACTTTGAATGTAACTGGGTCAATTTCTAATCCATTCAAGTCAGAGCTGAAAATTTGAGGAGCTGTTGCCGAGTGATTTAGTGACATTTATAATTTGGCATGAACTGGGTATTTGTGCCAAATAAAAGAGCATGACCTGTAAAACTATTTTTTAAGAATATTGATATCATATATCACTAAAGGCTGAAACTGGAAACTGTCAGTATGTGATTTTCTTATTAACCTTTTGTTATTTTAATTTATTGTCTTATAATTATTCATTCATAAAAATAGAATGATGTGACTAAGTACAATAAAACCGAACTAGCAATAAAAAAAGATTAGACACACAAAAGAAAAATTTTCAGTGCTTTCATCCATTTGTTTGTGTACACAGGTAATGACACTTTATCAGCAATAACCTGAATAGAACAAAGAATAATATTTGAAGTAGGAAATGTGATGGATAACCTTGTTACTTATCAAGTACATTGCATTAGCAGGTATATTGAATTAACAGAAATAAAACACAGTAAAGTTTTATCTTTTTACACTAATAATAAAGCTACTGATGAGACAAAGTGTGGGACAAAGCCAAGTCTTTTACAGTGTTAAGGAGGATATGATGATATTGTGATGACTGATTACTTATTGCCAAATAGCCCAAATATCTAGATTTTCAACCTCCTACTTGCTAGCATCAATGCATCAAATTACTTTTGAGAAATGTTGACTATTACATTCTGTGATTACTTCAGTCCATATTCAAACTTATCTACGTAAACCGTAAACACTGATACAGTTGTTTTCGTATTATGGTTTAAGGGCACTTAATTATGTTCAACGCAAATGCAGTGATAAAATAATACCTCAGTAACACCGCGAAGGGTCATTAGTTGTGATAAAACAACTGTGTTCGATAAATTATCTTCTTTCGAAAAATAAGGACAACACAGTTCCATAACCTCAGATGCAGGGGAGAGGAATCTGTATAAAAAAGTAATTGTAAGAACGATACGCTTTCGACAACATAGGATCTTTCACGGAAAAGTACAGTTTTAATACATTATTCCCAGGATTATTGAGAAAATGCGTAGCATCTTAATGTACAGTACAGCTGACATAAAGAGATAGTTCGTCTTTCGTTCTCAATGGGAGATTGGGAGAAGTGAACTCACGGCACGGACGGTATCACGTCTCAGCTCGGAGCGCCAATTCAGTGCCCGATATTCAATTGAATAATTGCATAAAATAATAATTGTAGAATATAGATAATACCTTCATCTACCCCTTAGAACGTTTAACTTCAATTGGATTACACTGAAAAGCAAGGGAACACTGTAAATACACAATAGCACAATCTTGACAAACAACCACATCAAACGTCCATTTACCGACTGCAGCGCCATTTAACATTGCGACAAATTCTTGAACTTTATTTCTGTCTTGTGGCGACCATAGACAATTTAATGTATAGGTTACAGAAAAAAAAACTAAATAACTACCATTATACGTAGTGTCCCTTAGTAGTCTGTGATACCATTATAGACGAGACACATGTCCTCAGCCCATGAAGTATATATACTAGTCAGTAGGCCTAGCATGAACATTTGCGTAAAAGTAAGTGTATCGTTAACGTAAGCCATTTGTATAGCATTTGATCAGCTACCAGGCGTAAAACGAATCAAAATTTGGTAGCACGAAGGGTTATCGTATCGCCTTCGTAGCGCCGCGTAACGCTAACGTTAGACATTTTGTATGAAAACGCGAGCACGAATATTGCTTTGACGTAAACTCGAAGGCTGGCTATCGTAGTGTCATCGTAAACTTACAAAGGTTTACTCACTTGGAATTTGTTGGATATGATATTTCGATAGTTGTAAAATTTGCGTCGTGCTACCACCTAGCGTCGCCTTGCGTAAGTGTACGGTAAACTCGATACGTTAACCGTACGATTATTGAAATATTCGTGCTAGGCCTACTGAACAGTCTCTGTCTACTAACAGAGCACTCCGCTCAGTGAACGATTAAGCACAAGCCTACAGCTGATGGAACGTAGTTCTACAGCCACAGTCAACAGCCAAAGAAAGATGACGCTACCACGATGAGATACCATTTTATTAAAAAATATTTGTGGGTTCTAAACTTATTCACAATTAAAAATGTCTACCCTCCTCATCGACACACGAAATCATCTATGGACTTTGTATCACGATCAACGTTAAAACATAAAGCGAGAGTTAGAGCAACCAAGTAGTGATAAACTTATTTTTATGTTTTACTTGAATATGATATCTCTGTTTTGTATTATACTCTCTTAAACAATATTTACTGAATTTAGTAATCTATATCTTCAAAAGTTTTAATGATATCAGGTAAATAATAAGCAAAGTATCAAGACAAGTTTGGTGTTCTATTATGGGTTACCATACAAATGCCACAGTGGCGCCGCTATTATTTTCTACTCTTTTTTGCCAATCTATACACCGTACGAGTTAAAATGGTACAAGATCTCGGGGTAAATAACACTTGATATTGTTGATGACAATAAAAAAGAAAAGTTTGATTATTTTTTTGTTTTATTGAAGAAAATGACTGTAACATTATTTTTAAATCCAGTTAATTTTATTACTCATGTGCATCAAGTGTTATTTACCTGAGATTTTGTACTTTTTCAACTCGTACGATATACTCTGAGCGTCAATTAGAGCCCATTGATACATAAAAATAAGTTTATCACTACATGGTGGCTCTAACTCTCGCTTTATGCCTGAACGTTGACCGTGATACCAAGTATTTACATTGATGATTTTGTGCGTCGATGAGGGCGGCGGTAGACCTTTGGTTGTTCCAAAGGTACCTTTGGAACCCATCTACATTTTTTGATAAATGGTATTTCATTAGAAAGCCGTTGGAAAAAGACATGTTTTTAAAACAATTTACAAGAAAAAATATTCAGTCAACTTTTTGAGATAAATCAACTATTTTGCCAGGGTCATCATTTTCAGGAAAAATATTGTTTCGTGTTTAAGCACTGTTTTTAAAAACTATGGTGAATCATGATTAAATTTAAATGCCAGTAGAGTTCTTGAGATTTCTTTTATGTAATTTAAATCAAAATAAAACTTACAAGTTAATACCCGTACTTTAAGAAATCAGTGATTACTAGTAGAAGTGATTTTACTAGGTGGTAGGACTTCTCTGCGAAGTTCGTCAAGGTAGGTACCACCGCTTTGCCAGTTATTCTGGGTAAATGAGACTTTATGACCTGATTTCACAGTCTAGTAATCTGATTACTAGACTGTGTGATGTCTCAGGATGACATGCGCAGTGCAGTGTCACGCAAAACTTTATTATTTTAAAGTTCCGAGTGACACTGCAACTGTTATGGGCGGCCGTGTCGCTTAACATCAGTTGAACGACTAGCTCGTCACGTCATTCATTCTCATAAAAAGAAAGAATAAAGGTCAAATATGGGGAATTTTCCTATTTCAATTATAATTAATTTCATCTAAATTAGTTGAGAATTTACTAAGCTTAATTGATAAGTTATAAGTAGGTAATGCTTTCCTATGGGAATGAGTTAACTTTTCAGAATACAAAGTATTCTTTGCGTTGATCCAGAATATTTTAAAAATATAAAACTCAAAAATTGGCTTATTTCAAATTAGCATTTTTACTTTTACAAGTCTAAGTTATTAGATAAGGTATATTATAGGACAGTAGATAAGTACTTCGTTGGGTACCTTTGAATGTGAGCCAATTCAATTATGGTAAGTTTACAGTTTTAAATAAAATTTGTAATTTAAAGTAATAATGAACTTTGTCCCTCGTACTATCTACGTTTACATGAAGAACAAACTACGTCATACAATTTAAAGTTTCGAGGTAAAATAAATACCTACATTGATAAATCGAAATTGACAGTTGGAGCTGGACGCATTGTTTCGTTTGTGATTTTCTTGTGATTTTTGTTAAATATGGTTGAAATTAGTAAATTTATGATCGACAATAATTCAGATGTTACTTCTAATACGTGCTCACAACTTTTACATCCTTATACCAATAGCTGCGTGGATGCGTTTAAGACCATGCTTTTATTATGCACTAAAGGAGCTATAAAATTTTATACTCCGATACAGATTGCTATGATTGTAAGTAACTTTTACCCACTATCTAGTTAATAAGTATCACAAATAAAATTACTTATATTTTAAAATATAATTTGATAAGTAAAGTACAATAAATCAAGTTTATACATTCTGCAATTCTGAAAGTGTGGAAAATTATCGCATTTAACAACACGTATAACTGCAAAGTGAAGACCTATGTCTTCACTTTGCAGTTACGTGTTAAGATACATAGAACTTCTATAAGTTCTATGTATCTTACAATACGATAATTAAGGAAGGTTCTATGATAGCACCTTTCTGACCTATCGTATTATAAGGACCTATCTGAACCCAGCTTTGCATGCGTGGACTTCAGTTTATCGCCATAATAATATCCTGTCCTTTCCCAGGGTTCAATTATCTACTTAAGTAGGCTACCTTTATTTTAGGGAGGAAAATTCCCTCACACTTCCCTGTCACCGCGGGGGTGATGGCAGGGGGTATGTAAGACTCGAATTCACTAAAACCCCTCCGTCATCCATCCGCCACCGGGATGGAGCGAGATGGGGTCACGCTAGCATTTTCCACCTCACCCTGGCAGTAGGCCTCTGCGCCGGTGGCTGCTTAACTTTACACCTTGGTTATCCACCATGCCATTTGTGAGCACGGCGGAGTCCCCCGACTCTTTTCCTGTGAAGAAATACTTGGCCTGTCGTGGGAATCAAACCTACTGCCTCCAGGTTAGGAGCCGATTTGCTCAACCACTACACCACAGAGGGTGTGGCAAGTAAAAAAGTGAGGGGAAGTGGGTTATGAGAAAAATATAAATATATTCGTGTTGATAGGTTCACTTGAACATAGTACAAAGCTATTAAGGTGCGGTATAAGCACCAAATATACAAAACGCACTTTTTTGAAAACCTAGTGCGACGTGACGTGTCAAGATAATCATATTATGTAAAAAATTGTGCGTGTGCTCCAAATTTTTACAATAACAACACGTTTTTTAAACACATTGTTTAGACCGCCAGTCTGGCTATTAGATTGAGACTGGTGTTCTAAATGAATACGTAAACAGTGAATGTATTTATTTCCTAAGCATATTTCACGTAATCCACCAAAACCCATTTTGAAGCGCAAACCCAGTTTGATATTAATTTATGATCTGAGATTTTCAACTTTAAACAAAGCGCACTAGACTCTACCTCAAAAAAACCTGCTATGCCTTGGCCTTAATATATAGTTATGTCAAGTGTGTCGAACTATACGTCCGGAGGTTTTGGCGGGAACGTGGAAAAGTTCACGTCGCCGTTGCATTGTATTATTTTTCAAAACTCGTGCTTTTCCAGTGTTAATGTTTAAAATTGGTGGCGTTTTACGTATTAAGTGCTGAATTACGAGTATGAGTGTGGGCAAGTGACATAATGTGGTGAAACATGGATTTTCGTGTTGCTTCCAAAATTCCATAGAAGCTTCTAGTAAAGTTGCTACCACTTTACTAGGGCATGACTTAGACTGGACTGAGACTACCTGACTTAGACTGGACTATGACTACCCAGACTGTGACTAAGACTTGACTTTACGTGAAATATTCTATCACTATGAAAAATTACAATAATTGACACTGGCTAAATACACTATGTGTGGAGCCAAAATATAAGAGAAACAAAAAACTATACGCTCTAGCCGCCCTAGTCACAGAGTAACCAGAGGGAGCATCAGTGTATTATTTTCATACCTATTTTTGAAAAATAGTCATGAGACGCTATTATATCGATATCGATACTATTCATTCAGCTATTAATTGTTTTGTTGTACTTAGTGAAATTTAATGAAAAATATTGAAATGCTAATTAATTGAAGTGGTGGTTTTAATAAATAAAATGTAATCAAAGAACGCTGTGCAATAGGAGGTGACTAAATTTATTAGCTATGAAGGTACTAATCATTGGCAAAGACAACATAATTCTAATTAGCTTAACACATATAAATGAAAGGTGTCATTTTCCTGGATGACTTGACGTAACTATAGAAAAATGTAACATAAATAATAAATGTTTATAAAATAACAATTGTTTTCTAACTTCTCTATTATATACCTAAATGGCTTTATCCTGACTGACTGACAGAGAAACATAATTACATCCCCCACCGTTCAAACTTGAAACTTGACAAATACAAGTATAAAAATAAATGTTGGTAGGTATATCTTAGTTTTTTTTAAATCAACCCCTGAGGGTGTGAAATGGAATATACAGGTCAACTCTTCAAGTATATAAGGCCGTTAGATTATCACGGGGGTGTACTTAAATATTTTTGCGGTTTAGTGTCACCTGTATCCTATAGTTATATATATCATTATAATATATCGGCTCAAAAGCGTTGAAGAATTACAATGGCAATAAATCAATCATCATCATCATTATCATTAACAGCCTGAAGACGTCCACTGCTGAACATAAGCCTCCCCCAGAGCATGCCACCTTGAGCGGCTATGCTAATGCTAAAAAATAGCTTATTCGCAATAAAAATTTGAAGTTTGAAGTTTATTTCCGTAACTACTAAAACCGATTTTGATGAAATTTGGAATGCTGGTATATTATACGCTGGATAGTGGATACACATAGGGTACTTTTTATCCGCGGGTAACACCGTGGGGCGCAACTAAGAAATAAAGGAATGTATTTTTATCAAAAGTTTATTTCAAAATAGCTATTGTAAGCAACAAATTATTAATATAAATAGGTGTGCCCTACATACAAAATTCATTGAATTAGGTTCATCAATGGTGGTAATGACGGTTGGCAGAATCTGTGAACAAACAAAACCTCATTTAAATTCTCATTTAAAAACAGTAGTAGGTACTTACTATTATTTATTTTCATTATATCAAATCTCAATCATATGCCCATCTAAAGAGTTCATTGAACCAGTACTACATGTAATATGTTGGTTTAGTTTAGTGTATAGTTTATCTACTTATAATACCTATATCAAAATTATCGATAACCCATCGACACCTGTAAAATCATCTCTAATTTCAAAATGTAAACAACTGGATAACCTTCTTGTAGATTTACGATTTGTACCAAAATTCAAATTCTAATTTAATTGCAGCAATGAAATCACCCAATTCTAATCCAGCTCCAAGTTCTACGTATGTTTTATGTGAACGCAAATCTACTTACACACAAAAATATATCGTAAACACGAAAAGTATTCACACCATAGAAACTGTATAATTTGTCCGGTGTAAATCTTCTTGAGTATTGGAATATGCATTCCAAATACAGCACAAGTCAATGTCTTTATTTTAAATAAGTATTTTGATCAATTTATTTACAAAACACTAAAATATAATAAAAAAACCATAAAATACATAACTTTCTGTAACATCAAATGAAACGTCATTGAACGAGCATGCGTAGTTGCTTCAATCATTGAAGCGACTACGCATGCCCGTAAGACGGCTAAATAAAATGACAGCGGAAAAAGAAACAATTTAAAACTTCATGCAATTTCTTCACTTGGTAAGGTAGTAATGTTGCAAAGTTGCACCGACCCTGGTACGCATTGGTGTTCGCAAAAGTCAAAGTTCGCTCCATCTGTTTAGTCATTTGTTTTTTTCTCTAATCTGTGGCCCTAGTCTATACCATAGAGAAAAATAATATATGTCCTTCTTTTAGTCTATACTCTAAGTATATGTCTGTACTCTATACGCCGCCGACCGATGACTTGTGTCTATACATAATTGGACCTACTTCTGCAATATGGAACCAACCCACACACTTGTCAAAATTGAGTTAAGTATGCAGAAAGCTTTGAAAATGCATCTTCTATCCACCCTAAAAAGATCAAACTAATCTGACAATTTTCATTGAACTAAACATATAGCAATTAGTAACCAAGCCAAAGGGTTTGCAATAAGGGATTTTCTGACAGCTGGACGGCACGTAGTTCTACATCCAAAGGTAGATGGCGCTGGCGAGATATGGCTTGTTATTTTTTGTGAGGTGGCCGTTTTGGCAGATATGCGCTTCACAGGGCAGTGGCTACCTAAAATTTTGACAGATTTAGGAGTTTTTATTATTTTGAAGTATTATTCTGAAATATAGCTACGAAATCTTAATTCACTGACTTCTACATTTGGTGGGAATCGTTGTTACGACACAGGTCCGCAGGAGAACTAAAGTGACCGATACTCCGTGGCTCTTAGAATAAGCAATGGGCAGGCCACATCGCTCATAGAACTGGCAACCGATGGGGTAGAAAGGTTGTCGAGTGGCGATCACGAACCGGAAGACGCAACGAAGGCGGCCTCTGGTAGGTAGGTACCTACTTACCTTAGTCCTTATTCTGGAATTCGTTGAACTCAATGATTAAAGGGTTTATTTAATTTACTGTAAAGTACAAGCTGGTTCCATCCTCACGCCAAGTAAAGACATGATTAGAAAAAATATGAATGTAAAATCCATGTATGATGAAATAAAGAGAAATATTAATAACGTTGATTAGATGATTAATGATAATTTGCCTCATATTTTTCATCATTTCTACATGAATTTTGGGTTCCTATTTAATAATTCCTTGATATTATAAAATAAATGTAAGTAAATGCTAACGAAATATATTTCAATTATTTCCCTTGTATTATTACTATTACAAGACGAGGCATATTTCTGGGAGAATTCAAAGTGTGGGCAGGCTGGCCTGATAGCTCAGTTAATAGTAGCTCTGCCTTCTGAACTATAGGTTGTGGGTTCGATTCCCACCCAGGACAAACATTTGTGTGATGAACATAGGTGTCTGTTCTGTGTCTGGGTGTTATATTGTATTCTATGTATGCATTTACAAACAAAAAAGTATCTAAGTATTCTATCAGTTATCTAGTTTCCATAGTACAAGCTATGCTTAGTTTGGGGCTAGATGGCGCTGTGTGAAATGTCCACACATATTTATTATTATTATTTTACTATTATTTATTTTTAGCCTATTTAGGGCAGACTGCAATGTGCAGATGGTCACACTGTCACAGCCTTCCCTGCTTTGGCTTTTGCTTCACAGCGTGGACATAGATTTAGAGAGTAGCTGTTTATGGTCTATGCATAAATCACAGTATTATTTTTTCTCTAATCTGTGGCATAAATCTTCAGAACCATAGCAATGGTAGTGATAATTATTCACGCCACGAAAAAGTCTAGGTCTGTGATTCGCGGCCATGTCTTCTCAACGCCAACTTACGGATTTTAAAGAACTAATTTTTTTTAAAATTTGGTTTGTGAAAACCTCCCATCAGCAAAAAAGATCCATGCTCTGTGGTAACCCGAATATCTACGAAATATGAATGTTTGTTTTTTGTTGAAAGGATCCAATTCACGTGGTTCAAATTTTTATAATTCATGTAGAACCATGTGTTTTCGTTCTGGTATGCATAGTATAAATCGCGAAGCTAAAGCTTGAGATCCTTTATTTTCACACAGATCCAAACCACTTGGTTCTATGTTAAAACTATTCAAAGTGCTTACAAAAAGAACCATGTTTATACCAAGAAGAAGAGATAATTTAATTAAAAAACGATTCTGATGAAAGTAAAAATATTATTTACCCAATTCTATCATTATGTCTAAGTGCAGTAGGAGTGATACAGCAATCTGCTCTTTTCAGTTTTTTTTATTGAATCATTCATACTACCTACAGATCAAATAGATCCATTTCTTCAAAAAAATATTTAATTATTTATAACCTGTAGTAATATGTACAAAAGAATAAATTTTCGCTCGCTTCGTTCAAACCCTTGAATTCTAACACTGATTAGGTACAGTATTACAATGGGCCGAATTGGTCAATTTTTTATTACTTGTGTATAAAAACTGACTATCCTTTTGTAGGTAGCAAGCAGTTTATTATATGCTAGGAACCGTTATTCTAGACCTATAGAGTGAGAAAGCATCATTCCGGATATGACGACACGACCTCGTCCGTCCCCCTCCCGCATGGCTCCGCCCCTTTTTAGCCGGGGAGGGGGTGAGCTTGCCTTGCCCGGGAGGCCAGGCGCACTTGCTCGTCACATTGGCATCGATTTTCGGTGTGAACACACCTCTTCTAGAACGGGTAACAGCGTTGCTGTTGGTAAGTTTTATAATTGTAAAACAACTTACTTATTTTATTAATAATATTTTCGTTTTTTCGTTATTGTTCTAGTAGCAATAATGGCAGATTCTTTAAAGGCTGTTAAAGAGGGTGAACGGAGTCGCCCGTCTCCACCACGTTTACCACAGCCGTCTTCTTCATCATCATCGTCGTCGTCGAGCAGCAGCCCCGCCCCACGTCGCCGTCGCCGTCATCGGGAGTGCAACGAGAACGAGGAGACAAATGGTCGCAGGCTAGATTTGCTAACCAATCAAGTGAGTGACATTTTAAACTACTTGGAAAATAACGATCAGGCCAAATTTTCAAACACACAGGCACAGCCAGATTCGGATTCCGATATTTCCCTGCATACATCGGAAAGATTGAGGGTTTCACTTGTCGATATAAAAAAAAAAAAAAAAAAAAACCTCTTTTTAACAAGCCTAAAGCTTAGTTAGTTTGCAGTATCAACAAACTTAAAAGAGCCTGTAGGTACCTGTAGGTGTAGCCACGGAGGGTAGACTGCTTGTTCTAAGCAAAATGAACTGTTGAAAAGCAACTTTCAACAGATCATTGAATGGGCTCATTCTCCGAAGAGCACATTTAATGCCGATACACTTTATGAAAAGTTAAATAGCCTGTTTTCGGATAAATCACCTTACATGAAGGTATCTGAAGATCTCTTGTAATTAGCTTGTGGCAGACGAGCTGACATGATTCAGAGGTGCCGCGATTGCATATTATCCGGCGTCCGAGACAGGTTTGTCAAAGAGGACTTGCAAAAGATCCCTCCGACACAAAGTAACCTTTTCAATCCACAGGAATTAACCTCTTTCTTGCAGCATGCCGGGGCACGAGTAAATTATTCTCGATACAAAAACGCTCTGCGGAAGAGCCTCATTGTATGTCTATGCGGAATAGACAGGATGCTCCTCCCGCTAAAAGACCACGGAAGTCATTTAATGGCGTTAACACTGAGCTTGAGGCCCGCCCCCTAATTACCTAACTCGCAACAGGTTTGCGACAGGCGTAAATCTCGCGGTGATTGCTGTCATACATCATTAGTGGTGTCGAGAATGTATGCTTCGCTACTGCTGTCGCATTGCTACTGCTGTCGCATTGCTGTTGCAAATTTTACGTAATTACCCCGCGGGCCTTCCACAAAGTTTTCAAGCCTCTTCAGCTGGCAAAGGTAAGACCCAAAGACCTGCAAATAATAAATCCGGTACGAGACGCAATGATAACAAAAAGTGCCCTTTCGGCGACCGTAAATTCAGAAGTAACTATCTAGTAGACTTTTTATGGCGGGTGGTTAGTAAATTATATAAAAATTTAGTAGAATTTCGGCGCTCCAATACACATTTTAAAAATATAAAAATTAAAAATAGGAGGTTACCGAATTCCATTTATCAAAGTACTCCCGCTTCAAAATCCAAATCTGTTTAAACGGTTCCAAACTCCAACCAGCTTGTTGATGTCAGAACATATAAAGATTTTAAAACACAAAGTCAAAGTTTTGTACAAAACCTTGTTTCGGTTGATTGTTGCGTACCGGATTTCTTGCAGAGAAACGACTGGGTTATAAAAATAGACCTCTCAGGTCTATTTCCATTTGCGAGTCTCGGAGGCTCATCAACCGTACCTGCGAGTGCTATATGCACCGAGAGCAAATACAAACCCAGAGTTGCTTCAGCTCTTTTGTCTGCCGTTCGGGCTGTCATCTGCACCCAGGGCATTTGCGACAGTGACAAATTGGGTCGCGCATCTGTTACGTGACCGAGGCATGCGCATAATCGTGTACTTGAACGATTTTTTGATTGCCAATCAATGTTTTCATGCTCTAACGGACAAAGCTGCGGAAGCTGTTCATGTCCTTACTTGTCTGTGATGGATGATAAATCAACAGAAATCCATTTTGACTCTAAACAAAGTCATAGACTACCTCGGCATTATTTAGAATCTCAGCCTGAATTCTAAATATTTACCCGAGAGCAAGGTCTTGCAAATCTCCCGTTTGATACGCTGCATTCTAAGAGCAATTCAATGGAGTCTGGAAGAAGCTTGCTTTGTGAGCTTGTCAATGCTTTGTAAGCATGCTAAACTTTGCGGCCTTCTATGTTCCCAGAGGTCGGCTTCACTGCAATTAGCTTGCAAGCTAGTTCCAGAACACCAAGCCTATGTAAAACGACCGATTGATCCAAAAGCGTCTACAATATTGCTATGGTGGTTACAAGCTCTACTCTATCGACCAAAACTGCGATTCACTGAGATCCTGCAACGCATTTTTTGACGACCGATGAATCGGCCAAAGGTTGGGGGTGCCATCATGGACAATACTAAGCGGAATATGGTCCGCGCAACAACACATTGTCACAGTAATTTGAAGGAGATGTGGGCTGTCATACAAACCCTATTAGCTCATCAGCAATCGTTACAAAGGTCGGCTGTGCTAGTCTAATCGGACCACCCAAGTGTCGTGAGTCGTGAACTACATACGGAACAAGGGAAGACTCCGATCACAGAACCTGTACAGACTAACATGCACCTTGTTCGAGATACTGGATCACAACCACATTCAATCGGTCCCACAGTACATACCAGGTCTGTTCAATACAGATACCGATCTGCTCTCAAGGCTCAAACAACCTGGAGAGTCCACTCTCCAGGTTGTTTGAGCGCTAATGAAAGAGGCGTGTCAAGAAGTATTTCAAAACTTCGGAATGCCTGACATCGATATATTTGCCTCAGAGAGCGCACACGTGCTTGCGAGATAAGTCTCTCAAGACTGCAAAGTCTCGAACGCAGAGTTTCACGACGCCTTCAGCAGAAGATGGTCGTACCGGGAGCGTGGATGTTCCCTCCACCACACCTAGCTCATTCCACGAGTACGCTAGTACTCCAGCCATCACCTAATCCTATGCAGCGGCAGTTACATATTAGTGGTTCCACGTTGGTCGAAGGTGTTTGGGCGCCCAGACCAAAAGAAAAGAGCGGTGTGAGCACCATTTCAAATACGCAATCTTCATCAACGATTGCAACTATTGCAAGACACGGGAATTCACCTTCCTCCGATGCAGGTAGACCTGATTCACCTAGAAGCATGGCTAGTGACGGATGGTGTCAAAGTTTAACTGGTTGGTCTCAAAATGAAATTCGAGTTATTAAATTCCAGATGGCGACCATCTACTAAAAAGGTGTACTCCGGTATTTGAGGAGAAATGGCTTAGCTGGTGTACTCATCACCGACTTAACCATACGAATCCCACTGGTACGCAGCTAGCAAAATAGCTCGCTTACTTGCATTTAAATCTTAATCTTTCGTACAAAACTATTTTGGTCTGCAAATCTGCAATTGCCACCTAAGCATGTTCTAATAGTCAAACTTTGAGTGGCGATCCGCTTATTCACAGGATGGTAAAAGCCACCTCTCTCGGCAACGTAGATTCACGTGCTAAGGCCGTAATTTGGGACACAAGTGTCGTAGTTGACTGGCTAAGCTTAAACCAGATCCCTGATAATAAGGCTAAATAAATTATAGATTATAAGGCTATTTCAAGCATCACGTCGCATAGCACATATTTTTCTTCTAGCGTCTAGGCGTCAAGTACACAATCTTACTCTGCTAGTCTGCTACGTATTGATAGATCACAATTTGAGGATAGTTCCGATCATATTATTTACATCCTTCGTTCGGTTCCAAGACTGATAGCTATGCTCACAGATAGTCTACATGGAAACTACATACCCATATATTCATATTCATATTATAAATAAATCAGTTTGTCCTGTTTGGTGGCTGCGAAAGCTAGTGGGCATTTCATCATCTCGCGGAGAAAGTAGTGAAATTAACATTTTGTTCATACCTGCCAACGGCAGAGTCCCCCCAGCTTCTCGAGCTATGATAGGCGATTTGGCAAAGACAATTCTTAGAGGCAGAAATTGACGGCCTGTCCAGGCAGTACCCGAAGCGCCTCGGCATCATTAAATTGGCTTGAGAGTTGCAATACTGATGAAATCATGTCAACAGGAGACTGGTGTGTCCCTAACACATTTGCGCGTTTCTATTCAGCTGAGATGGTTCAGCCTCAGAACTACAATAGTTTGTCACAATCAAGCTATTTAGATTTTGTTATAATTTTGTTAACCTGATTATTTGATCCTGCTTATTTTATTGTTAATTGCTTAAATTATTACAGAAGTTCCCATCTTATAATTTATTTTTGCAAATACTCTTAGTGTTTGTGATAAAAACACTCTACAACAACAACAACAACAACTGATTACTTTATTAATTTTTAACAGAACAATCTAATTAATATTATACTAAAAAGATCATATTCACACATTGGCATCTTTATTTACTAGCTTGCCACCAGGCGATAATAAACACATCTCACTCTATAGGTCTAGAATAACGGTTCCTAGCATATAATATAATGTTTTACCTGAAAATAAAACAGTTATTATATGCGAAACCTTATTCTAGACCTAATTTTAATTCTGCCTGGTGAACTCATATTCTGTCCACAGAAAGTGAGATACAATGTGACGAGCAAGTGCGCCTGGCCTCCCGGGCAAGGCAAGCTCACCCCCTCCCCGGCTAAAAAGGGGCGGAGCCATGCGGGAGGGGGACGGACGAGGTCGTGTCGTCATATCCGGAATGATGCTTTCTCACTCTATAGGTCTAGAATAAGGTTTCGCATATAATAACTGTTTTATTTTCAGGTAAAACATTATATTTTCCATTCTATCTTCAAAAATTATGATTTGGCAGATTGGCTTGTGATCTCCAACAAAACACAGTCATTGCTTTGCGATGCATTAGATGGTTGTTGTTGAAGAGTTCTATAGGGTTCTGTGGATACCAAAGTCAGTCAGAAAGTCAAGAGCTAAAGTTATTTTGAGTTAAATAGCGATTACAGCTGACTTTTCACTTATCAGAATTCAAATACAATTTATTTTCATTTTCAACTTATTTTCCTAAAGACTGGGGCTAAACTCGCTTTGCTCAACACGTTTGGATTAGTGTCTATGGTGTTGCAGTACCATTAATTGTAGGTGTTTTGTGTGTTTATGTCATAAAACTGCTAATTAAGTAAATTTTCGCAATCGCTGCACTTGCTCCTTTGTGTTACCTAAGTTTTACCATGTAAAAGTGAGAAAACATCTATATCCGGTAGTGCCAAGCAAGTGTAGCGGGGATAAACGGAATGGCACGGCATTGCGTTAAAATTGATATAAATACGAAAATACTAGGACTTGCTTCGCTCGCACATATTGGACTAAAGTCAAGATATTGCCGTAATGCTTGTTGTTATTGGTATGTTATGTCACTGGATCGCCAGTTTAGTGAACTTTTACGCTCGTTCCGCTCTCACCAACAATATAGGAACCTTGACGCTATATATTTCTGTTTTCCTGAAAAGAAAAAAGTAAACGTTATTCTATTGAATCCGAAGCCCAATTTGCGCTCACGCAATTTTTCTTGTCAGCTAAGATGCGCCCCTTCTCTAAAGCAATCCTATAGCACCACCAGTGCCATTAAAATGTAACTGTTTTTAATTTTATCACTAATTAAAAAAAAAAACAACATGGAACCAACCCACTGAAAGTAGCTTTGCAACAAGGAACTACAGACTTAAAAAAATTATTACACAGTAAATAATCATGTTTATTTTTATTATTATATTGGCGTAGATAGAGAGCAGTACTTTGTACAATACTGCAAACTTACTTTGTTATAAAGTCTGCACAGTTTTTCACAATACACCGTTTTGACAAAAACTGCTTTTTCTCTAAACTAACATTGTGTGGGTTGGTTCCATATTGTGGAAGTAGGTCCATCTTCTCGAAAGGAGGTTGTCATTGTGACATTTGAGAGGCAGGAATGCATGACCAAAGTACTGTACGACCAGAAATGTACGGCTTGGAACTGGGGGTTTTAGCAAAGATCCCTTTCCATCAGTGTCAATGCCAAACGATAACTCCAAAATGTATAGGAATGACATTACCGGTGGATGTCGCTTTTCCCCCGTTTTATAAAGCTACAAGTACAAGCTTACAATAGGGGATTTTCTGACAGCTGGACGGACGGACTGGGCCCCGTTTTATAAAACTACAAGTACAAGTTAACAATTGTAGAAGCTACAAGAACAAGTAACTACAAGTTACTAGTTACGGCGTTTTATAAGCAACAATTATCGATTACAAATGTAAATATGTATAATGCACGTCACTATGAACGTCACTGAGGCCTCACGGGCGGTGGGGACCATAGACCAAGTAGACGATAATGTGCAGTTTATGATATTACAATTTGCTCATCACTATGTGTGAACGTCACGGTCTATATATTTTTTTTAGTTTGGCTCCCATTCATTAGTGAATTTAGCCGATGTGAAGTTTACATTAAATCCCTACATAATAAATAAATGAAAAACATCTATTTGTTTGTTGTGGCTTTCAAACCAAATTGGATGACTATTTTTAAGTGACTTATATTATTACCGGTATAGATGCGGTTTATATTGGAAATTCAAGAAATCCCACGGAAAATTATGTAAGTTTTGGGTGAAACCACGGGGCATCTCTATTTTTAAGTAAAGCTATTTAAGTAAATAAAGTTGGGTCAAAGTCACTATTCTCATAATAATAGGTTTTGTGATATACAGCTACGCTTACTTTTCATGGGCTTCGCTCAAGCTGAATTTCTCATTATTTAAATATAATTAGTTCATATTTACTTAATTTAACTAACTGACCATTAATTAATATGTGACACGACCAATACAATACACTTTCAATAAGGTTATCTAAACTTGTACTTCATTTTACCTAGCTCTTTAGTCAGGTAAAAACTTTACAAATTGTAGTTCCGCACACTTGTAATGACCAAAACAATTGTTCGATTATACATTTAAAAAATGAAAACTGTGTATGGTACAAGAACAAGTGCTCGTAATTCATAGAGTAAAGCAATATATTGGGGGATGTAGCTTGTACACTTGTTGTCTTGTAGCTTTATAAAACGCATTATTTCACTTTTTTTTGGCTGTGTTGCCAGTCTTTCGCTACAAGTACAAGACTTGTAGCTTTATAAAACGGGGCCCTGGTCGTGCAATATTGCCTGCACCGATATTTCACAGCCCAGAATTGGTGTACATGGCTTCCAAATAACGGGCTTTGCAATCCGCCCCCTAATTACCTAATTTGCGACAGGCGTAAATCTCGCGGTGATTGCTGTCACACATCATTAGTGGTGTCGAGCATGTATGCTACGCTACTCCACTAATGATGTATGACAGCAATCACCGCGAGATTTACGCCTGTCACAAATTAGGTAATTAGGGGGCCGTTTGTACAATATTGTCCCTGCAAAGTTGGTACAGTTAATAATGCACGACCCGGAATGTACAGCCTGGAATCCGTGTACATGGCTCCAAATGCTGGGTTGTGCAATACAGCCCGTGCATTATTTGGTCATACATTCTTGGCTGTACAATATGAATATAGTGACTTTATAACTCCATATCTCCCTCTCACTAGCGAAGCGTTGTATAGTGTATACTAGGCATTTATCATTTTACAAGGAGCATGTGAAAAATCATATGATTTGCTTTTCATAATTCACACCTGCTACTTTTTATCACATACTCTGCTTATAAGTCACAGTGTGATAATCACACTTAATGGGTCGTGGCCTCGGATTTCATAATGCGAGAGTAGTATAAGCTGTGAATATCAAAACATATTATATTTAGTTTATGCTTGAGTAAACAAACTGAGACCGGTAGAGTATAATATTAAACAATATGAGCCTGTGATATAGCGGTGAGCTTTGATCTTGTTTAACTGAAGAGGGCATTATATTTCTTTGTAATCATTTGTAGCAGATCGTAACTTCGCTAGGTTGCTCCTAAATTACATATCTGTTCTATTTCATAAAGCACTGCCAATCACCGTTGATCATAACTCAGTAGGCAAATAAAAAAACACAGTGGCAATAATAAATCTTATGATCAAATGACAATGTTTTCAAAGTAGCAATCATTTCCATGCCTAGTGTATACTCACGCCTCTCACTAGCGTAGCATTTGATTTTGTTAATGGTACTGTTTATTGGTACTTTTGGTTTGGTTGGTAGCTTAACATCACAGAGTACCTACCTTTTGAGTTTTGGCGGGAACTCGAAAAAGTTCACGTCGTATCATTGTATTATTTTTCTAAACTTGTGCTTTTTCCAGTGTTAATGGTTAAAATTGGTGGTGTTTTACGCATTAAGTGTTGAATTACGAGCATGAGTGTGGGCAAGTGATATAATGTAGTGAAACGTGGTTTTTCGTGTTGCTTCCAAAATTCCATAGAAGCTTCTAGTAAAGTCGCCACCACTTTACTAGGGTATGACTTAGACTGGACTATGATTACCTGACTTAGACTGGACTGTGACTAAGACTTGAAGACTTGACTTTACACGTGAAATATTCCATAACTCGATGAATAATTACAATACTTGACACTGGCTAAATACACTATGTGTGGAGCCAAAATATAAGAAAAAAAAAAAAAAACCTACCTTTTGTATAACCCGAAATACGCTTTTATACTGCGCTGCCACTATTTGCACGCAGTAATATGTCAATGTCAAAGCCGTATATAATCTATGGAAACTTTGAATTTATTACCTGTGGAAACTTGTATAGATAACATATATATTCAACTCTAAATGAGGGCGTGAATAGGATGCTTTTCATGGTCATAAATTTCATTTTCCGCCAACGTAAATCACTTAAAACCTCAGAAAAAAATTGCAATCGTAAATTTTAAACATTCATATAATTTTTAAGCTTTTAGTTCATTTTGATTTGCTTATTCTACCTTCTGTTTTCTGTATGGATCTAATATGCTAAAAAGGTCCGCAAATGTGCTAAGAACGGTTAAATTATTAGCTCATCTACTGGCCGCACACCCACACACACTATTTCAAAATCTATGGAAATGCGAGTATAGTTCATTGATAAATTTCACGATTTTGTCTATGTGTGCCACTGCGTGTCCAATGTTTATCTTATTTTCACGCAGTACCAGCATAAAATGAGCTCTGCTACGATTGCTTTCTCTTTACAGTAGGGGTCTAGGCTACTGGTCATTAGTAAGTGTGCTATACGTACAAGGCTCTTGTGTTGTACACACGGTCGCGTAGCGTAATCAGCTGATCAATTGTTCATTCATCATTGGCTTTATTTACGCAATTACTGTAGAAGTTTATCTAATGTCGAGTTAACATTTTGTATTAAAATAACTTGCCAAGAGCATGTCTACGCTCTATTATTATAAACAAAAATAGTCAGCCCTATTAGTTATTATCATTTGAAAATCTTGAAAATGCTTATTGTTGACTTTGAACAAAAGCTATGATTACTACTATACCTACTTGGTACCTAATCATAAAAGAAAAAAATACATGTTTACGGAAGAAAAGGTCAATAACTATTCAAGTAGGTACCTACCTGCCTACCTACTAGGAGACGCGTATAACCGTTTAGGTAACAGTTTTCAGTTTTTTCCACTTAGGTACCTATCTCTAAGTTATAATCGGATTTTGTTTGAAATACACCTAATTATATTAAAGTTTAAAAGATAAATAGATTTTACTTAGGTCTACCAACAGGGCAACAGGCTACGTAATGCATGGCATGAGGAGGGACACTTTTTGTGGACACTGGAATTAGTGTCAAGAAAATCATATGTAAAGTACCTACCTAGGTACGTAACTACTAGGGATGCGCCGAATATGGGTTTTTTAACCGAACTGAAACGAACATTATCGGTTCAGCGCCCACCGAAACGAATATTCGGCTGAATTATTCGTTTCATTAAACGCGAGCTTTAGGTACCGTATTACATGTATTCATTCATTAAAACCATTTCTTTCTCGAATTGGGTATTGAAATACCTACCTAACAGGGAATAAAATATTTTTTGTAATTTATTCCTACTATTAGGTACCATGCCAAAGTAAGTTTTTATGTTTGTTCCTCCTATAAGTATACGCTATTATCCTCTTATCTTATACGTTTTACATAAACGTACCTTAAAATTAAAATGTATTTACCTTTATTTGGTTTTTAGATAGCTGTAGACCTCTATTTAAAAGATGCAATGTGCTCCCTTTACCATGTATGTACATTAGAGAAATTTGTATTTTTACGAAAGAACACCCTGAGTTTTTTAAGAAGCATGGTGAAGTTATGACCCGCCAAAAAAGGACTAAGTTTACTAACTTATTATATCAACCTCCTGCTCGAAAAGACTTGTATAAGAGAAACGTATATAATATGTGCATAACCATTTACAATAATATTCCAAATGACATAAAGATATTAGAGGGTAACATGTTTAAGAAATGTTTGACTGACTGGCTTCAATGCAACTGTTTTTATAGTGTTAAGGATTATAATGAATTTTGTACCAATGTTTACTTATAAATTATAAATAATAAAAATTGTAATTAGTTATTAAATAAAATTTGCACGTCTGCTTGCAGACTAAATACATGAACAAAACTTGCTGTAACATCTACTATACATGTATTTTAGCGAATAAACGTTTTGATTTGATTTATTTATTGACACTATAATAATTGTACAATAACAAAAAGCTCATACACGTATGAGTAGGTACATGAACTTAAGAACATGATAAAATTTCGTATGAAACCAAAGACTTCTATGTTACACGTACGTAGTACATAGAACTCTTTGTATGAAATAAACCAGGCTATTCTTGTGCTACTGCTACAAGTTTATACTGTGACGTAAAATCTGCACTGCGAAGTTCATTTGAAATGCGCGTTCACGCGATTCGCCGGAGGTAGCGCTAAATACCTACTGCGCACGAATATAGGGGCCTTGATAGAGCCGAAGACCACGCTCAGTGACGTGCTGTGGAGAGGCTTATATCCAGCAGTGGACTTCTATAGGCTGGTCATGTGATGAAGGGGTATATAAATAAAATAAAGTACGTTTTTGTTATACAATTTTATTAAAGTAAAACCAGTCATAAGTGTCATATAAGTAGTAAAAACTGTTTTTGTAATATCATAAAATATATCAATATTATTAGGGATGCGCCGGACATGGGTTTTTGAACCAAACCGAATAACACACTATTCGGCTCAGCGCTTACCGAACCGAATATTCGGCCGAACTATACACTTATCTTTGGCGTACATTCAAAGCCATAAAACTTCAACAAAAGCTCCACTGCAAGGGATCTATTTTTTATTTTAGTCCACTATCAATAATATGAACAACGATTACACACACATAGATCCTGGACCTTAACTAGGATTTCCTGTATCTAGGGAGCCAGGAACTACGAGGAACATAGTCCCACAACTCCCAGGCACAGAACATGTAGGTATTTGCGCTTTTTTTTCATGTACACAAATACTTGTACCGTAGCAGGAATCGAACCCGCTGCCTCCGAGTTATGAGCTGATCTGTTCAACCAACAAACCACAGAAGTTGTTAACAAACATGCTTTACGTTACGAATCATCATCAGTAGGAATGTTCCGATACTACCAAAGTATCGATACCCACTCATATGAGTAGTACTCTAATCATGATTCGATACTACTCATATGAATACCCTAAAAGTATCGATACCTATTACGTACTCATATCGATACATCTTTTATTATTTATCAAAACCGAAATAAATAGATAAATTTCACTTTATTTATTTAAGTTTTGTTGTTTCTTTGACTGAACTACATTCATAAGTGTTCTGGCGCGAAGAATCAGACATCGGAACACTAAGGATGCGTTTAGGATATTTTATTTGATAATATTCGATACAAGTACTTTCTTTCTGATACCGAGTAGGTATCTGGAGAATAATTAGTTTTATTTTAATATAACAAAAATAAGTATAACAACTACCTTAACTGTACTATATGTGTAGAGGTGTGTATTAAGTGTATTTAACGCTTTGAATAAAATTTACATTCGATTTAATACTGCTTAAATTAAAAATTGGGTGGTTTTAGTCCTACCTATAAATTAAAAAAAAAAACACATTTTTAGGCTACTTGACTTAATGTTAGGCCATACCATATGTGTAATAAATACTAATAGTGGGTCAAATCCTTTGTTATACCGCAAAATACCTACAAGACCGTCTCGACGTCTAGTCCCTAAAAATAAGCAAGGGTTGTCAGAAAAACATTTTCTTAGATAATAATTTTGTGTTTCGTAATAATTTATTTTTGTCACAGTTGTTCGTACAGTGGCTCTTATCACACCGCTTTTAGGTTCATAATCCAAGATATTACGGACGCGTGCTTTTTACTTTACATTACCGCACTACTGTTTTATGATGGTATCTCGATTCAGTTAAGTACTCAGTATTTTACCTCAAGTTATACGTAGACTACGTAGTATTATCATGATCGGCCTGAAGACGCCCACTGCTGAACATAGGACTCCCCCACAGAGCGCCACTTTGAGCGGCTATTCGCCTGTATCTATCGGCTCCCCGCAGTTTTCACCAGATTCTACGAGCGATGTGGGTTGCCATTTCCATTTCAACTTGCTAATTTTAAGAGATATAGCGGTCACTTTAGTTCTCCTATATATCTTCTCCTTAAGTCACGATCTGATCTCGCAGGGAAACACCGAACATATATGCTCGCTGCGCATCTTTGACCTTAGGTATTAATGAGACCAATAGTAAGAGACCATGTCTCAGTTCCATAAGTCATCACTGGCAACACACACTGATTGAAAACCTTCGTTATATAGTTATTCGTATTTTGGACGAAAAGAAAGGTCGAAGTATTCTTCTTCTATTCACGTAGTACGTTCAATATACGTATAATAGAAGAATTCTTAATTCACTGATTCAGTATTATACTAACAAAGAATTTTTATGCGGCTAAAATTGATACATAAGTACATACACATTTTCTTGAAGTAGGATCTAGGTAGGTACTTCATAGTAAGCATTCAATTTTATCAAATTTTAGGCAAATAATGTAGTTCCATAGTATATTCTATACTAACGGATCGCAAGAGTAGCTTGAACACAATCCATGCAACTTGTTCTGTGTAAGCGACATGTCTGAACAGGCGTACCGACACGCAAGCGAAGCCGGTCGGTACTACCGCAGACGTCGCGGGCAGGGGGGGACCTCCGCTCTCCTTCAAACCGCACCCCATCGTTGCTCCGTCAAGCCGCCGAGTTGACTCACTATTAGTATTTATTACACATATGGCCATACTATGCTTCTTTAAAGACAAAATATATAATGGTGAAATAAAGCAGCTTGGCATTAAATTATTGGTAATTCTATCCTGTTTTGACTTAGCAGCATTGATTCGATTTGATACTAGTACTTTCATTCCGATACCAAGTAAGTATCGAAAGAATGATTCGATGCTAAAAAGTACTTGGTATCAAAAGAAAAGTATCGAGTACTTACTCGTATCGGAACATCCCTGATCATCAGCCTGACGTCCACTGCTGAACATAGGCCTCCCTCAAACTACCGAATATTCGGCACGTCACTAATTATTATACTTACCTACAGTATTGATTTAGTAAAATTAAAATATTACTACTTAGTTAAGTTTAATAGTATCTTAAATGATAATCTGAACTAGGTAAATAAATAACCTACCTAGGTACTTATAGATATAAATAAGGTATATTCCCAGTTGCCCCCACATAGATTGCACTTAGTCCGCCCCCTCTACCGCACTTGCCTCCCTTCCCCCAAGAACAATGTATAGATTACATTTGAAGGGGTTGTCGATCTACGCAGTAATGTACGGCGAATGAAGTGGGGGCAATAGCTTGCCAGTCTCCACCGGGTGGCAACTGGGAATTTTTATTCCCAGTTGCCACCCGGGGGCGAACCATGTTGGGGCAACTGGGAATATACCAAAAAGAACAACCCAAAGAAAATTAAATCTTGAACTAGTTATAGATTGGAAAAGGTCTAGATAGTTCAATCAAATCAAGCAATCCATAGAATCTGCCTACATGCCCATAATGCTGGCAGCGTTGCCCCTCTGTATAGCGAGGCTGATCCTTTGACCAATGTAGATGCCCGCATTCTGGTCACATGCTGATTCCACCAAATGCCCTGCTAAATCCTTATCCTTACCACCATAATAATAGGTACTTTTTAATGCTACAGGAGTAAAAAAGCCTACTAGGGTCCTCCTGATGGTAAAAGGTCACCATAGCCATGGATAATATTTATCATACTACCTATTTTACTTGTACCATAGCTGATAGTATTCATTTATCATAATACTTTTATCAATAATAACATGCCATTCATGTGTTGCTTACCTGGTGATAAATAATACTGTTACATATACAATGTTTTCAAATCACAGTATCAATTGGAACATTTAAACTTATTGAGATGTAGGAGGAAGCCATGCCGGGCCCGTGACTTCCCTGGGGATGCCACGGGAACTTGGATTCGGACCTGTGGCACCCCTAGGTTAATTAGTGCAATGCTTTTGAATGTATTATTATACTTTGTATTAAAACTATGTAAGGACCCACCTATACCTTCACACAATTAAAGCAATGTATGTGTGGTGAATAAAAGAAGCTTATAGGTACCACTTTTTATATGAAGCATTAACATGAGCCGCAATGCCAATTTAACACAGTTTCCAAGGTATCATGACAACTTTATTCCAAAGTTGTGGGTATAAAAATAGCTAGGTATATAGAAGGTAGTAATGTTTGTGCCTTCCTCCTTTACCTGGGCTGAGGACTGGCATCATAATAATTGTATTCAACATATCGAGGCGGAGTTACACAAACATTCATCCCTTCCCTTCTATAATATATAATTATTATAGATGTAAAACATTATTGTTTCTTGCTTTCATGCAAAAATGCAAACAGATTTAGATGTTTTGCACACTTACTATAAATCTTCCCGAGATCAACAAAGTATTGGACTGATTATGTTTATTTGAGAGATTAGATTACCTTGGGAGCAAGTGAAACCCAAACCTGTATAAGAATACAGGTTTGGGTATCACCTGCTTTCATGTCACCATTTTTTTTACATGTATAGGTATTAATTGTAACGGTCGTTGTGCGATTATACCATCACGCAATCGATGCCATGCCTAGAAATAGTTTTATATACAGTGAACATTGTGCATTCAGGTAAATAGGTACTTACAACATAACACAACGCTAGTTTTGAGCTATTGTAGAATGCTTAGGGTCCTACGTTAGATATGGGATTGGGCATGACGTACGCACACAAGCTAGTTCTGAAACAAACAATTTATATTAGCTTTCGCCGACCGAATAAACGGTAACTCTCGGAATGAAAAAGATCCACAAAAGATCAAATGAAAAGAAAAGAAACGGATTAGCTGAAAAACCACAATCAAATTCAAAGAGTATGTAAATCAAATTGAAGATCCACAGACCATTGTAGAAGATTATAAAGCATCCTATTCACGTTTCTTGGCCAATTTTACGCGTATTAATATGGTATCATCCTAGGTTGGCACTCTGGGGAATGAACAAATCTAGTCAGTCTGTGTAAAATTTTGACAGGATACTGCGTGAAAATAACGCTTGCCTTTATACTGTGGCTTTTCATGTGGGTTGATTATTATTTATTATTGAAACATTCTCAAATTGCATTTAATTTACTCCATAATCGAACAAAGAAAGGACTTGGGCTCAAACGCAAACACATTATAAAAGGATAGTAGGTACTGTAGAACTATAAAATATTCGTATTGGTTATTGGATTGAATTGAATTACAATTTGAGGAGCATATGAGGAGTACTAAATAGTGTTCTGTGCATAGGGAGAAGGTTTTATACAAGTTAATCGTGTTTCCAATTATGAAGAGCGAGGATCCACTTTAAAGTTTAAATAGTCAGGATTGTTTTATATGTCATAATGGTTGAGGCAAGTAAACTGTGGTTCGAGAGGACATGCAGTGGTTCAGACTGTCGCGAGCTCATCCATCCTTGGACTGCAACATGCTCTGATGCCACAGCTACCATGCTGATAAGTTGTATAAAAGGCAGCTACAAGTTCTATGCCATGGTGTACCTTGTAAGTACTTATTTATTTCAAGTAGTAATTTTGTTGTGCATCATGGATAATCCCATTGTTAAATTAAGACTTTTACGCATTTTTAATATCTTTAATATTTATATGTTTAGCTAGACAATCTGTAGAATAACACTCTCATGTTCCCTAGGTAACAGATCCACAGATGTCAATAGAACTGGTTGGAGGATATGACCTCCTTACATCCACTCTTTTAGGAACTTAGACCAAGGGCCTCGCTAAGCTTTTCTAGCCTAGGCCCGTATAATGGCTTTGTTAAAAGATCAGCCAGTTGACCCTCAGATGGAACTTGCTCAACCTGAAGCATGCCAGTCGACACACATTCTCTCACACAGAAGTTTCTTCGATGTATGTGTTTTGTGTGGGCATGTTGTTTGTATGGAGGATTGTATGCCAGTTTGATTGCTGATTCATTATCGATGAAAAGAACTGGAGGCTTTTCAGTATTTGTTATCTCCTCTAGCATCTTCTCTAGCCACACAATCTCCCGAGTAGTTTCGGAAGCAGCTACCAGTTCTGCCCCTGTTGAAGACAGCGCAATAGTTCTCTGTTTTTGACTGCGCCAGCTGATTGGTCCATAATATATACATAATGTTCCAGTAGTGGAGTGTGACACAGCGAAATCTGCATCACTATAGCAAATCAATTTGTTTGTCATATTAACATTACTGAATACCAACCCCCTGTTCATAGTACCTCTTAGGTATCTTACTTTTTGCTTTACTGCCATAATGTCAGTTTTAGATGGGTTATCCAAGTTTCTTGATGCGGAGCTAACTGCATAGTTAATGTCCGGCCTTGTGGCAACCATTAAAGGTCTCTGCCCACTACACAGTATCATACTATGACCGTGCTACGAATGTGTCAGGCAAAAAAATATTCTCTGTATTAAAAAGTATGAGACCATGCCCACTAGCCCGTTCCGTTACCGACCACCACCGTAGCGTGCCATGCACGGAACAGCAAGTATTGTCGGCGAGAATATTTTGCCGGTGGCGATACGCTCTGTGCATGACACGCGACGTTGCCACACTGGTGCGCGCAAGCACCCGCGTTATAACCGCGTAAGATGGTCGTTATAAACGCGTTGCCACTCTTCTCTTTCTATTAGTCATTTGTCAATTTTCTAACTGCCATCGTATCGTATTAATCCTCTCAAAAGATCTTGCTGACGCGTCTGCCTCGCACGGAATCAGGTGAATTACTACAAAGGTGACAACAGCGCCCAGGGACCGCTCGGATATGGCACTCGGATGATACGGAGATGATATGCGGACCACTAAAACCGTTACGCACGGGCATGTCACGCGGATGATAATGAGATGATATGCTGACGCTCCGGTCATTAAAGCCGATACATACGACTTTGATACGTAATTGATACGCTCTAGTGGGCATAGTAGAGCGTATCGTGTTGCTTGTCGTGTCTGGTACGTTCATAGCACGGTCATGGTATAATACGTTGTAGTGGGTAGAGTCCTTAAATAGGCTCAAGAACCTACAGCTTGTCTATACGGAAACTCTTGACCTCCGTTATTTTTATTATAGTCTTCTTGCTGAGCCATAGCTGTGTGTTCTATGCTTGTATTCTTGCTCTTTTAAGATTGGTGTTTTTACTAGTTTACATTCAGCCATGTTGTACTTTTCTAAAATTTTCTTAGTATAGGCTTTTTGACTCAGTATTAACTATATTACCATTATCAGTTTTTTCGATTTCTAAACCGAGAAAATACGAAGCTGGTTTTACCGTTATTTTAAAACGTCTCTGAAGTTCTTGATTTGTTTCCTTCTAGAGGTGAGGCATATTTATTGGATTCGTTCCAGGGAATAGGTATTTTTTGGGATTAGGTAGAACCTATTCCAAAAATACTAGATTCTCGTTTCAGATGTTCCACCTAATCCCAGTCTCATTGAAATTGCAAATCCATGTAATGTCAGGAACACTGGTGGACTAATACTTTGTATTGGGACGGGAACGCATAAGATTTTTTTTTATTTTTTTTTTTATAATCAAATTTATTTTTAAGGACCTTTATAATAAATTTCATGTCGGTCCTATCGTATTCGCAGCAAGTATTCACCCATATGGTTAAAGTAGGTTTACATCGACAGTATAACGTTGCAAGTCACTTGAAGTGACTCACAGATCTGAACAGCTCGTTTGCTGCATCTGAAGTTGGATCAGCCAAAAGAACGCATAAGATGCATAGTATTTTATGTCTTTGCCATTGCTACTCTCCGGCTGGTTGGTATAATTTTGGTTTATGAGTGTTCTTAAAGGACAGCACTACGATATAAATAATTAAATACTTCGGGAATGTGTGTGTTTTTAAGAATAATATATTCATCAATGCCAACTAAATGTAGTAAGTAAATAAAATTTCTCATTAAATAAAATTATACAAAAAAAATTAGAAATACCATTAAAAAAAAAGTCTGTAATACCAAAAGTTTTATGTACCTACTTATTAGAAACAATAAATCGAGTTTCTATATGCCTAATTTTTTGCCCCAATTAAAAATACAAGAGCATTGGGTGCTCTGACATACTCTTGTTTTTTTCTTAAATTTCTACGTGAGGGAACTATTAGTGTATATTGAAATTCATAGGAAAGGCCATATTGAGTCATATATGACTGGCATCGTTATAGATTAAGCTGAAGGAACGCAAATGATTAGGTGGATCCAATGGATTAGGTATTTGGAATAGGTATTTTCAGGGATTAGTATTAGGTGGAACGAATCCCGAATTTACCTAATCCAACCCATCTCTATTTCCTTCACTCTCAGTTGTGGAAGCAACCAGCCCCTCATCAACGCATAGAGCAACCAGCACTTTAGAATTTCCATTCTGTTTGATGTACAGACAGGGATCTGAAGTACTCTGAGTGAAATTCGTACTTGTAGAAATTCGTGTATGTATACTAGTGTTCCAGCCTCTAGGTGCCTGTTTTAGGCCATAGAGACTCTTTTTTTAGACAGCACACTCTGTTTGTTCCATCACTATATCCTTTAACTAGTTTATTTTACGCTCTATTACAATTCTTGAGACAAATGACAGGGAGGGAACCTAACCCTTTTTCATCGTTTTCAATATTCTAAAAATAAGGAAAGAGATATAATTTATGTAAGGATCTTTTTGATTTTTACTCAAAATGTCATAGATACAATATACCTACAATTATATATATCTATCTATATAATAAAACTAACTGGGGGTCTTGCAAAGATATACAGAACTACGCTCAGCAGTGAATTGATGCTCAAGATAAGATTTTTGTGAATGAAATCTCGACTTGAGAACACCAATCGGTGACTGAGCATCATTCTGTAATAGGTCTGTGACTTGCTACAAGAATGAACAATAGATGTGTGAAGTAATAATTTTATTAATTAATTTCATCTTTCTTTCCAGATTCAAATATTGATGAGAGGCAAGAAGCTTGGCAAAAAAGAGATAATTGAACAACTGAAGCTTTACTTAAAGTCTGGCATCTTTGGGCTGACAGTAGGAAGTTCCTTTGTCACATTGAACTGTTTGTTCAGGTGTGTATTACAATGTTTACATTAGCTCTAAGGTAGAGGATCATCCATATCCTTCTTTCTATCAGTCCTGCCCTGGAATAATAAAAGAAAAAGCCTTGATAACTGAGCAACATTTATCATAATAATCATCAGCTGGAATATGTCCACTCTTGAATGTTCTTCTTTGTGTCCGTTTTGTCCTTGAATTGTTTCTAAAGAAAAAGCCTTGATAACTGAGCAACATTTATCATAAAATGACACTATGCACTCCTAGGAGGAGGTGCTTGGTTAGGTTAGTTTAAATTATTCTTCTAAGTATGTAGGTAAGTTACAACTGAAAATAGCCTATGAGTTCTGCTTAAGAGCCAATACAACGCCAAAATGCTTAAAATGGCTTAGCTTGAAGCAGTGACTTGTCAACAATATTGCAACAATGACTTTGAAATGAATATATGGTAAAGTTCAGGACTAATGCTACTGCAAATGTATAGTAAAAACACGAATTAATAAAATTTTCTCGATAGAAAAAAATTTGGGGGTTTTCTATAGTGGATTTTTAAAATACCCATTATATTCAGTGTAATAATAAATTACCTAAACTATTGCGCTTTGGAACCATTTTAACTTAGACCGCCCCTGCCGCTCGGCCCCTGGCTCATCCCCGCTTTGGCCTAGTACTATATATCTATTCTGTGGCTTCGGCTTGAATTCACGCTGGCCTTGCACAAGCCCTTAAGCAAATGCTAGTGCACATTGCAGATAAACAAGGCAATAATGTACTTACTGTTATTTCTACTACTGAACTATTAGCTTATCATGCCTGATAAAATAATTAATCAATTATCATTAGCAAATATTATTATATAAGCAAAAATGTTGATAGCTATTTTGATGACAATATTTTCCACTATTGTACAGATTTCGGCTTATAGGATAGGATATAATGCTATATTTACATAATAAAAGGCTCTGTCCTGACAGACTGACAGACAACATACACTTGTACAGCCAAAACAGCTGGATGTAGAGACTTGTGGACCGTCCGCAAGTCTCTTCATCCATTTACGGTTTTATTTTATGACGTAAGCGCATAAGAAAGGATTTTTGAAAATTCAACCCCGTGAGGGGATGAAAAGGGGAAAACGTTTGTATGAAAAACCTACAATTCGTAACGTATCGTTATGAAACTTGACACTTACAAACAAGTATAAAAATGTAAGTAATGGTCATAGAAAACTCTGACCACAAACAACCTAACGCGTGGCACACAGAAGAATACAATTTTGTCATTCCACGTCGTGGCGCGTTAAAGCGCTTTATTCGCAAGGAATCTCATGTGGCATAGCGAATAAGACCCCAGTGTTTTCTATGTTTCGACGTGCGTATAACGAGCCTAGCTGCGTTTGTCAAATTTGACAACGGCATACAGAATAGCATTTTAAAACCTAAAACCATTCCACGAAGATATCGTAACGCGTCGCGTTACTTGTCTCGATGGTCATAGCGAATAAGGGCCCTGTCGTGTTGTAGTAATCTTGATTGGTGTGAAAGACACACGTAAAAACAAATAGATACGAATTAATACGTACGTAGCTGCACCACACGCAGAGTTTAGCAAGGGCCATGATAAAACAAGAAAAACTGCAATCGCTAACCTTTCAATGTAATAATGTACCATACTCCGTCGCTAGGCAGGATCTATAAACAAAAATACAGTTAATGCAATAAAAATAACCTTGTACAGTCTCTGTAGAAAACTCTGACCACAAACAACCTAACGCGTGGCACACAGAAGAATACAATTTTGTCATTCCACGTCGTGGCGCGTTAAAGCGCTTTATTCGCAAGGAATCTCATGTGGCATAGCGAATAAGACCCCAGTGTTTTCTATGTTTCGACGTGCGTATAACGAGCCTAGCTGCGTTTGTCAAATTTGACAACGGCATACAGAATAGCATTTTAAAACCTAAAACCATTCCACGAAGATATCGTAACGCGTCGCGTTACTTGTCTCGATGGTCATAGCGAATAAGGGCCCTGTCGTGTTGTAGTAATCTTGATTGGTGTGAAAGACACACGTAAAAACAAATAGATACGAATTAATACGTACGTAGCTGCACCACACGCAGAGTTTAGCAAGGGCCATGATAAAACAAGAAAAACTGCAATCGCTAACCTTTCAATGTAATAATGTACCATACTCCGTCGCTAGGCAGGATCTATAAACAAAAATACAGTTAATGCAATAAAAATAACCTTGTACAGTCTCTGTAGATTCTTCGTAAGTTTAACATAAAACTACACACATGAAAAAAGTCTAAGCAACATGCATGATATTACAAACTTATCATTTATATTAATTAATTTTTAAGTATTTACTCACTCAAAGTGCGTAGGTAAGTAAACTTTTTTGTTATTGATGACATACTGGCTGGTTGTAAAAAAAAAATCGATTATGTTTTGTTTTTTCATAAAATTCAAATGACTGCGAATTTGTTTGAATTTAAGTGCGTTTTAATTGACACGTTTATTCTTGATTTTATAATTTTACCAACCATTTAAATAAAGTTAGCGACAAAATTGAATCGTTAGATATTCTTCACGTCATGGAGCGACGTCATTTGACGGCAGATGAAATACAAAGAGCTGTAGGGATGTTGCAAGCGGGAAGTAATCAATCTCAGATATCTCGACATTTTGGCATTCATAGAAGTGTTATTTGTCGTCTTTGGCAGCGCTACAATAATACAGGGGAACCCGCTGAACAGCACCCAGGCCGTAGAAGGAGTACAACCACTCGGCAAGACCGGTACATACAACTGACTGCAAGACGCCAGCCGATGTTAACCGCTCGAGAGCTAAGTTTGAGGCTACAAAATTCAAGTGGTGTTGATGTAAGTCCCCAAACTGTGCGAAATTGACTGCATGAGTACGGCCTACGAGCTCGACGCCCAATCAGGTGCCCACCGATACGTCACGGGAATCGCGCTCGTCGAAATGAATGGTGTAGAGAACGCATAACATGGATCCAGGAACAATGGGATAAAATTATGTTTTCCGATGAGTCGCGATTCGGGTTTAGGCCTGATACAAGAAGGGTGCGAGTGTACCGTCGGCCCGGAAATACTGAAAGGCTCAGGTGCGTTCAGGAAGTTCATCCATACAGCGGCTCAACAGTTATGGTATGTGCGGGTATTATGAAGAACAGGCGAACTGAGCTCGTTTTTGTAAATGGAAACATGAACGCTGAAAATTACGTTGAGGATATTCTCAGACCTTATGGCCATCCATTCGCACAAACCTTTGGCTCCGATTTTACGTTAATGCATGACAATGCGCGTTCACATACAGCTCGGCGAACCAGTGAATACTTGGCAACGGAGAACATCCGGGTATTGCCCTGGCCTGCACAATCGCCAGACCTTAACCCGATCGAGCACGCATGGGACATGCTCCAGAGACGTGTTTTGAAGGACTTGGACGGAGTGACAACAACCCAACAGCTGAAGGATTTGCTACAATTCCATTGGGAGCGACAAGTTCTGAATAGCAGAGGAGGCCATACTTTGTATTAAATTGTCCTATTCTTTCACAATAAATTCATTTTCTTTAGAAATTTCATTTTGTAATAATTTAAAAAATAATATACAACGTTATAATGTGAAGAACCATCCTAAAATTTTAATTAGTATATGTTGCTTAGACTTTTTTGATGTGTGCATTTTGCAGTTCATTACTATTACTATAAAATTGGATACCCATGAGTGACAGACAACGTACAGCCACAGTACAAACCGCTAAACGTAAAGACTTGAAATTTGGAGGGTGCCTTCCTTTTATGACGTAAGCGCATGCTAAGAAAGGATTTTTGAAAATTCAACCCCTTAGTGGGCGAAAAGGGTAAAAAACGGTTGTATGAAAAACCTACATTTCGTGACGTACCGTTTTGAAACTTAACACATACAAACAAGTGTAAAAATAAAAGAATTGATACTTTTTAGTTTTTCGAAATTCAACACTTAATGGGGTTAAAAAAATGGTTGAAGTTTGTATGAAAATTAAAAAAAAAATACCGTATCATACTGAAATTTGGGATGTGTTAAGAACACACAAAATAAAGAAATACGGGTCGCGGCGTTTCTTGAATTTCATCCCCTGAGGGGTCAAAAAATACAGGAAAAGGCCCATCGTAAGACGCTCGCACGGCCTAAGCGCTGAAGCTAAAATCTTGAAATTTCGAATACGTTCATTACATAGAAGTGCAATGAAATGGAATTCATAAAAATTCAGCCCTGAAGGGGTTGGAAACGGTAAAAAGTATTTGTGAAAGACCTTTATTTCTTAACGTAGGTACTTATCGTTTTTAAACTTGAACCATACAAACGTGTTAAAATGAAATGGGTTGTCTTTGTTGTTTGGAGTTCAACCCCAAAACCATTGGTTGAGCTTTGTGAATGAAAAAAAATATCGTAATGTATTCAAACTTAGATCGTTCCTTAGATATAAAAATGTTGCTTTAAATTTGTTTTGAGAGGAATCACTTACGTGGTTGACATATAAAATATGGGACGAAACTTTGTATTTTAAATTATAGTGATGAATTGGCATTGTATATACTTTTTAAAACATAATCGTGCTACAGTAATACTTTTTGCCAGGGTTGATTTGAAGGGGTAAAAAGGGAAAGAAGTTTTGCTACTTCATTTTCGAAGTCACGTTTGTGAAACCGGTTATTAGCTAGGTGGGTTGAAAAGGAACAAAAATGAGTGGTGTATTTTAACATTTTTTTTAGTGTCAAACTATACCTACATAAAATATTGGTGTCAATTACTACCAGATATCTCAAAAATTACATATTTCATACCTGCCTCTCATAATGCCACCATGAAATTCACTGCACGAGGCCACTTAAGATTAAAAGGATTTAAAAGAAACGTTTTTAGATAGATACCTATAGGACTTTTTAAACGCCTGCCAAAAAGGTTAGTCATAAGATAATTTTATCCCGGAAACATAAACGGTTCCTGAGAGATAAGTAGTCCACGCTCAAGTAGCCGTTCTTCACTTTGATAGGGATGGGGTGACTGCTACTATTTGGTATTTACAATTGAACTTGAGTCACTGCGGCTTAGCGGTGACATTTAAACCGACGCACCCTGGTTCAAATCCCGCTCAGCACCAATGACTTCAATCAAGTGCGGAATTTGCACTCGCTTTTATAACGGTAAAGGAAAGCATCGTGAGGAAACCGGCATGTTCAAGAATCGCAAAATTTGAGGTCATGTATTGTGTGTCATCATTGACTATAAATCCAGTTGACCAATGATACAACTTCCCCTCATACGAAAATTAGTAGTGGATTTCAACTACTATTTTCATACAAATCACGGGAACCCGTTGATGTATTTTGTTCCATCCTGCTCTGTCCTTTGTAATTTCGTATAGCTTTGTCTCGTTTTGTTACCTCGCCCCCTGCCCGCGCAGGTGAGTCGTGTTTGTATGAGATATGTTCACGAGCTATCAACGGGCTTTATAATCTTTGTGTCATCCAACAACCGGCACTTGGTGAGCGAGGTGCATTATCTTGCGCTCTGAGAGAAGGCCAGTGTTTTTATTTTTGATGTAAATGAATGAAATGTTATGGGCGGCCGTGACGCTTAACACCAGGCGAACGACTAGCTCGTCACGTCATTCGTTTGCATAAAAAAATATCCTGACACTAGGGATAACCCATAAGACAACGAATCGAAGAGCTGAGGCAGGAATCGGCCAAGACCAACATAATTTTGTAAATGATCATTAACATTTCCTAGTTGTATTGAGTCTAGCGTTAAAGTCGCAAAGCACACCTATCAATAACGTGTTTGGGCGGGTCACACACGTCATACAGGTCACCATCTATTGTTTGTAAATTTTTTTCAACATTAATAATTTTGCCCAAAACTATAATAACATGTTATTTAGTTTATTAGGGTGCCGTAAGAGCCGATTAATGGAATATCCAGGGAATGGGCAGCAGCATTCTACTCCATCTCCATTATAATCTATTGCGATCACCAAAACGCCTGTCAAGCGTGGTGCCTATGTGCAGCTGTTTACCCCTTTGCGCCGATGACGTGTTATCTAGCATGATTGGATTTTTCATTATAAATGTATCTTGGGGGTCAACTGGGCGCACAGCCGTTCAGGAGTTCGATTTTGACTGATAAATCTATACCAATATTATAAAGAGGAAAGATTTGATTGTTTGTTTGTTTGCATTGAATAGGCTCCGAAACTACTAAACCGATTTGAAAAATTCTTTCACTGTTAGGAAGCTACACTATCCCCGGGTGACATGGCTATATTATATTTAAAAAAAAATAGGGATCCTTACTATAACTCCAATAATGTGACCCAAGGTGTAAAAAAGCTACCTAAAATATTCGTTATACATCGCGTGCGCTGCGAAAACTATTATACCCGTGCGAAGCCGGGGTGAACCGCTAGTATAAAATCAAAAAAATTGAATGTCTTGAATTGCTTAAGTATCTACTTGACGCTAAATACGCTTAGTGTTAATCCAAACAATAAAAAAACCGTGTGCTTACTGCGAGGTAGTAAATTACATAGACCCTTAATCTTTAACCCCGATCTCTGATACGATCTCAAGTTACTCAATCCTCATTATAATCCTTATTCCTAACATAAAAAAAAAAAAAAAAAAATAAAAAAAAAATAAAAAAAAAAGGTGTTTAATTATTGTGTTAACACAGTTTTCTGTATTTGTCGCCAGAAAGCTGTTCTTTAGCAAATTCTCGTACTACACAACAGTCCTGCTGCCATGCACCGTCAGTGGGTTAGCCGTGTACTTCGAACCGCCTTACCGAAGAGTAATGGTGGTAAACTTATTCGTCAATTTGGTGAGTACGTTATCACAATGTCTTAAGTTTTTTGTTATAGTAAGTTTCGTAATCAGGCCCGGCAGTGGCACTCTCTTAGGTTTACGTATGAAAGAATTCTGCGATCTTGATCCCCTGTAAAATCCCCGTAAAGCGCGTGCTAACAAGTACGGCGAGGTGCGACGGCAAGGGAGGCGACTAAAGATGTTAAACTTGCAGCGCTGTGAGCTAATTAGCACTTTTTTATATACGAATAGGCCAATTGGTTAAGCGACGATACATTGTAGGCGAGTACTTTAAGGTGCAGTAGCGGACGTCACTATGTATGTACTAAGCATAAGAATGTATTTCCGGAGTTATGCCCGCTTGCACTAAAGTTCAGTCAGAGCCTGAAAAACCAAGGTTTTCAATCACTCTTACTGTTGGTCTCATTAGTAAGCTCAAAGTCGCGCAACGAGCTATGGAGAGAGAGAGCTATGCTCGGTGTTTCTCTGCGAGATAAGATCCGTAATGAGGAGATCCGCAGGGGAACTAAAGTGACTGATATAGCTCTTAGAATTAGCAAATTGAAATGGCAATGGGCAGGCCACATCGCTCGTAGAACTGACAACCGATGGGGAAGAAATATTCTCGAGTGGCGACCACGAACCGGTAGACGCAGCGTAGGCCGGCCCCGTAATCGGTGGAACGACGATCTGGTGAAAACCGATAGATGCAGGAGGTGAGCAGCCGCTCAAAGTGGCGCTCTCTGGGGAGGCCTATGTTCAGCAGTCGAAGTCGTCAGGATGATGATGAGGATGCTCTAAAGTTTGACAGTTACCTAAGTTACGCCCTCTATGTCGTGGTACTACAACGCATTTGAGTCCTAGAGAGATAAGTACGATCTTAAGAGCTGTCAAGATTTAATGCAGACGGGCATGAATCTCCTGTACGATTTACGATAGTATTAGTTTCTTTATCCTGTGATATTATGAATTAAATGCTAATTAATAAATTATAGGTTTCTATTTTAGGTATTATTTTAAAATAATTACAATATATAAGTATTACAGAAAACATAACATGTAAAGGACACGCAATTCTTCATAATCATCGATGCATGTGGTAATCATGTGGTTGATATAAAAGTAATCTATAATTATAATTAGCTACCTGTATCTAATAGGGTAGATAATTATTATAATGAAGTAGGTAAATACTTGATTACCCAATTATAATCTGTTACGTAACCGTCGGCTTGCTACGCTTTGTGTTTGTAAGAGTAACCTAGATGCTCCCCGTGGTTTTAGGCCGGCCCTACACGTTCAATTTGATTGATCTATTAAATTGACGAGTCCATTTCCCTCAATGTTTTCTCCGTACTGTAAACCGAAAAACATTGCGCAATACTAACCCTACACGATCAATATTCATCTTCATCATCATCATCAGCCTGAAGACGTCCACTGCTGAACATAGGCCTCCCCCGGAGCGCACCACCTTGAGCGGCTGCTCGCCTCCTGCATCCATCGGCTCCCCGCGGCTTTCACCAGATCGTCGGTCCACCGAGTGGGGGGCCGGCCTACGCTGCGTTTTCCGGTTCGTGGTCGCCACTCGAGAACCTTTCTTCCCCATCGGTTGTCAGTTCTACGAGCGATGGTGCCTGCCCATTGCCATTTCAACTTGCTAATTCTAAGAGCTATATCGGTCACTTTAGTTCTGTATCTCCCAGGGAAACACCGAGCATAGCTCTCTCCATAGCTCGCTGCGCGACTTTGAGCTTACTAATGAGGCCAACAGTAAGAGACCTTGTCTCAGTTCCATAAGTCATCAATATTATTACTGATCAATCACAAAGATTGATCAATAAAATGGATCATGTATGGGCCACCTTACTCGATGCTTTCTCGTTCCGACAACGTTTCATTTTTATTTTTATGTAGTGATTAAGTACCTTTTTTATTTAT
Organism: Ennomos quercinarius; assembly: GCA_910589525.2. Lineage (NCBI taxonomy): Eukaryota > Metazoa > Arthropoda > Insecta > Lepidoptera > Geometridae > Ennomos > Ennomos quercinarius. The sequence continues at coordinate 3,926,538 of OU342496.1, forward strand.
AATATTATGTGTTGGAAAAGATATATAGGTTCTTTATAAACGGTACACGATCGGCGACTAAGGCCCGGTTTCTCGTACGTTTGTTAATGTTAAACTCATGTCAACTTAAAAATACTGAACGCTCATTGGTTGACTGTTGATTATCAGCTGTCTTCAACCAATGAGAGTCTAATGTTAAGTTAACATGAGTTTGACAAATGTACGAGAAACCGGAGGTAAATATAGCAAAAAATGCCATAACGTCTGATTTGTCTCCTTGATCTCTAAGCTCTCCTTTCATTCAATATTGGCATCGCTCATAAAACTCCACTTTGAACGCTTATCGTTGGTTGCCATAATCACCATGCTTGGCAGGCGTCTTGGTGATAGCAGAAGATGTTAATGTATCGCTGAGAATACTACTGCCCATCATCATCATCATCAACAGCCTGAACATGGGCCTCCCCCACTTTGAGTGACTGCTCGCCTCCTACGTCCATCGGGTCCCCGCGGTTTTCACCAGGTCTACTGCCTATTCCCTGGATGCTCCCTTATCCGACTGTTACGGCACCCGCGGGAAGGTATGCGGAGGTACTATTCTCACACCGGTAGCACACAGCAATTCTACAAAAATGCTTATAAATATCAGCATATCAGTTATTTAAATATTTCAGGTATTCGAATACTGGCTAAGGACATTAGAAATGAAGGGTTGGCTCCGACGGTCGCCCGGGAAAGAGACTCTGATCTTCATGCTGGGTAGTGCCGTCTTCTTCTATCTTCTGCGACTTGACAGAGAGAACGATAAGCGGACACCTATCTTTTGGTTTGTAGACATTTTTTAAACATTCACAAAACTCATCATAATAGGATTCTATCCGTGCCATTATAGAAACATTTCGGAACTAGCTGTAAAATATAGTTGTCTCGCTCTCGCTCATTCAAATGTCGGTCCCATTTATGGTTGGTACTGTTACAAACTTTTTAGTGGCGTGAGTTATAACGAGTGCTATGTAATACAGTCGGCAAATATTAATACGATGGGCCTGATAGCTCAGTTGGTAGTAGCTTTGCTTTCTGAACTATAGGTTGTGGGTTCAGTTCCTACCCGGGACAAACATTTGTTTGATGAACATTTATGCTTTTTCTGTGTCTGGATGTTATATTGTATTCTATTTATGGATTTACAAACAAAAAAGTATCTAGAAATTTTATCAGTTATCTGGGTCCCATAGTACAAGCTATGCTTAGTTTGGGGCTAGATGGTGCTGTGTGAAATGTTCACTCATGTTTATATATTGCTAGCCAAAGCATAATTTTAATTATAGCCTTCCACTTACACCTTGGCTTGCCGTATGCCTGGTCTCTACCGACCTTTAAATCGTTATCGGGTGGCGAGCCATTTACCTTGATGGGAAGGCAATCTGATGCTGTGAGACAAATAGGTGGTCCAGTTACTCATAGAAATGGAGTTAAATTTTAGAAAGTTGTTGCTATGTCACTTGTGCGACATATGTGACAAAGAGTTGTTTAATCGATTTTGAACCTTGACATATTTAACTTAAAGCTCTGAAAGGAAGTTTATACACAGGACTTGTATGTAATTCTATTTTTAGGTTTTTCACACCTCCTCGAGTTTCAAAAGAAGAAGGCGCGCCGGTGCAAGGTATTGAAGGCAAAAGCGCAGCTTGCCCACACAAGGGGACCTGTAAACAATATGTTTTAAAGGTAACGGATGATTTTGAAACTGTCCAAGAACTTTCTCAAAAGTTGAGCTTTTTTAGCCTTGCGATTGTTTCGAGAAATTTTCAAAATCACGTATCGTGTCAGTCTGTAAAAAAGTCTTTCAAATTAGAAACAAAACTTGAAATTTCCAATTTTACTGGCTACAGTGCGCTTCAAACTGCAACACAGTAGTGCTGGCACACTACTGCCCGTGGCGATGATAGAATAACTAACAAAGCGGCGATAGCTACCTAGACGAACTTTGTAGAAAAGTCCTACCACGTACTACACTAGATATTTTTACATCAATTGTATAAAAAAACTATTTGTTAACAGTTGAAATGTTTATATTCCAGGGTACTGCACAGTTGTTTGGCGTTGGCTGTGCAATGACAATGCTCCGAACAATCATACCTAAGTTATTGACGCCCACCAAAGCGTTCAAATCGCTGAGGTTCTCGCATCTAAAGCTTGGACTGTTCTTCGGCGGATATATCGGAATTTATAGGGTACGTTTGTACAGATCTTTTTCAAGTGACCTTAACGCACGGAATCGTACTTTTTCGTGCTCTATCCTTTTCTTTTCTATCGCTCAGGATCACCGTTTCTTGGAGCGAGAGGGATAGACTGAGTGCTCGCGCGCAGCAGCGTTAGCGATGCGATAGTATTCACTATCTTTCTCGCTCTGGGAAGTGGCGTTCCTGAGCAATAGACAAGGGTAGAGCATAGAGAAATGCGATTCCATACCGAACCCTTACTCAAAATGTATTTTATGCCCCATTTGTTTTTCGTTTTCAAATGTGGCATACGGGGTACCGTTTGACCACATTTCACTTGATGTTAAGTGGCAATATGGCTGAAAATAGCCGCAACTTTACGCGTGGGTTGGAAACTTAAAAAGACATTGAACCCGCGTGTTTACTAACATAATTTGGTAACAGCAAAAATGCAAATTACTTGTAATCCCGTTTCAAAACATGTATTTAATTCATTATCATAAACGAAATGTTATCTATTGCTTTCGGTTGCATATGGCGACCTATCTGAAATATTTATCTTACAGGTAGATAATCTACTTGATGAATAATTCGAAATCGGAACATTATCCGGATATTGCAGAAAAGCTTTGCAAGAGATTCGTCATCAGCCCAATATGTTCCCACTGCTGGAACACGTGTCTAAAGAAAAGAGAGAGAGAGAGAGGGATAAGGAAGATGGAGAGTTAGGGTGGGGCGGGTGGAGAGGGAAAGAGAAAGAGACGGGAGAGAGAGGGAAATAGAGAGGGACGGGGAGAGAGAGAGAGATGGAGAAAGAGGGAGAGAGTGTTATAGAGGGGGGGTGGGGTGGGAAAGAGACGGAAAAAGAGGGAGAGGGGGGGGGGGGGGGAGAGAGATCCACCACGCTGGCCAAGTGTGGGCTGGTGGATGAAGCAGGTCCTCGAATTTTTTGATTCTTGAACATGCACGTTTCATCAACATTTTTCTTTCACCGTTCGTGATCATTATCACCATCCAATAGCTGGAAGACGTCCACTGCTGAACATAGGCCTCCTCCATACAACGCCACTTTTGACGCTTATCATAAGGGGGGCTTTGCCATAATCACCACGTTTGGCAGGTGGCTTGGTGATCGCAGAAGATTTGAATGTACCAAGGAGAATGTTGCTGCCCATTCTCTGGATATTCTTGATAGCTGGCTCTTACGGCACCCACGGGAAGAGATGCTGTGGTACCATTCCTAAGCCTAGGCAAGATAATTGACTCAAGCGTGTTCGCGGAAATTCATCTTAAATAAAAAAGCAAAGCATAGTTTTTTTTTAGCGGAATTACACTAGATATACTTTTTCATTTTGTATTTAAGTCTCCTATTAGTTTTCTACGTTTTGTTTCAGCTAATCGTATGTCTGCTGTGTAGAGCGCATGGCAAAGATAGCGCGCTATATGCGTTGCCCGCAGGTTTCCTCGCAGGCACCGCGTTTCGAGCGTCCCCTTCTACGCCCATAGCTTTGGCACCTGTGACTTCTGCACTACAGGTATGTTACATTTTGAGTTTAAGAAAGCAGCTTTCAACGCTGTGCGAGCTAAATTGAACTTTTTTAGCGGGATAGCAATAGTCTCTGTTTATAACAGATGTTTTTGCGGAGCGATTCTTTCTTTGGTGGTACTATTATTTATACTTTATTTCCGAGAATAACTGACGTGACGAGCTAGTCGTTCACCTGATGTTAAGCGACACGGATGCCTATAACAATTGCAGTGTCACTCGGAACTTGAAAATAAAGTTTCGCGCGAAACTGCACTGCGCACGTCATCCTGAGACATCACACACCCTAGTAATAAGTTTACTAGACTGTAAGATTAGATCATAAAGTCTCATTTGCCCAGTAATTTCACTAGCTATAATACCACACTACCTTTAAACTTGATCACAGTAGTGCTGCACACTACTGCTTGGCGGCGGAATAACTGGCAAAGCGGTGGTACCTACCTAGACGACCTTTGCAGAAAAGTCCTACCACCGAGTACCTAGTAACGTAGTAGCATTTTTAAAGTACATTGTCGTTCCCTATTACAATAGTGATGGTGGTTTATTATAGATCCTGGCGTCATGGGCGTACCAACGCGGCATGATCCCAGCGCAATGGCCGCTTGTAGAGATACTGTACTGCTTGTGCCAAGGACTGCTGTTCCACGCGAGAGTGATGCATGAAGATGTCTGTCCGCGATACATTATCAACCTTATGCACACCGTCACTAGTTCCAAGTGAGTAAAACCTTTTACAGGTTTTTTGAAAAAGGTCATCTGCCCCCGTATTGTGTAACTCAATCGTAATCGATGAATGGGCTTCATTTGGTCACTTCCGCTTGTGTAAAATCCTCATCCATCGGTATTATGGTCCCTTAGGTGGAGAGCTGAATAGACAAAACATTGATTAACTATAATAATGAGAAATAGTGAGAAAATACTAATGGATGGAGATGTTACACACTGCCAACTTGCCGGAAATTACGAAATGAAGCCGATTCATCGATTACGATTGGCTTAGACGGTAGTCCCGCAGAAATGGTTATCATTGAATAAATTAGTGTATTCCCAACAAACAATCAGATGTCGTGATGACTTAAGGGGGCTTTTACAAAATTATGCATAGTTGCAAGGTTTTCGTCGTCAATATTTGATGCATAGCATTAATGTTTATACTTAGCCATTATATGAAAAATACCCTTCATTTCATCTTCTTCGATAATGACAGAACGGATTTTAAGTAATTTATCTATTTATTTAGTAATCATCATTCTCCTGATGTTCGTTTTGGCAAAAACACACATAGACCCGATTTGAGAGCTTTAATTTACAAATTCTGTGTAACGTAAGTCTCCAAACTAAATTATACTCCACTAAATACATCCTGTACTTCCATAATGACAGAACAGATTTTTAATTTTTACCTTTCAAGCAATTAAAAAAATATTAAATGAAATTTGATTTTTAATCAAAAAGGCTTCAACAAAAGTTCTAATATCTCCGGAGTTTTATATTACATCGACACAATATTGTTACCAAAATAAAGCTCATCATTTTTCTAAGCTACTACAAATTGTTTCATAGTTTTAAATTAATGTTCTTATTTATTTATCAATAAATGAAATTGGGTATATTTGGTCAAACCGGCGGATTCCCGCTCAGTACCGCGCGCGCGGTACTGAGCTCGCCAAAATGTAAAAGCCTCCTTTAATAACATTGAAAAATACTATATATAAATATACATTAATTAAAAACCGTCAAAATCAGTAATATCGTGCGTTGTCTTTGTAAGCGCCGCGCTGAAGTGCAGACTGAATTGATATTTAAGACTACGACGTTAAGGTTGAGGTTTCTTTGATCAGATTTGGACCGCCTTATCTGACTCTACCCGTCATCTTAAGTTCCACATGTTGTATGTACACGTTTTTATGTAAAAGTATTAAATAATAATATGTTTTTTTCAGAGCTGATGAAATCCAATCTGCTTTTATAGAAAAGATGCTGAAATCCATCTGAAAAGGACTCAATTAGTTAATATCGTTTCACAAACGACGTGATACATTCTTTTACAAGTTTATTAGTTCAATCATTATTTATTTTTGTTTTTTATTAGTTAGGAGTATCTGTGATTATTGTGTCTATAAGGCTCCATTCAGACAGAGCAGCAAAGCATTTTGCCGCTCTATGTAAATTGACCCTAAGCGAACGTTCCCACGAGCCAGTGTGAATAATGTTCTCGTAAGTAATGGAGACAAACATATCCATGGCACTTCCGAGACTGCCTTGAAGCTAGAAAATGGAAAAAATGGAAAGCAGATTATTTTTGAACGTAAATACAAAATGAAAAACGTATATCTAGTGTAATTCCGCTTAAAATAACTATAAGATTATCTATACCGGGGAAGTTGCAACAGACTTTTGTACGCAAATGTATTACAAAAAAAAATATGATAAGAAAAGTATAATGTAAAATATTTTTTTATTGAAACCAAACTGGAACACCTAAATTGCAATTAAAAAAAAAAGTTTTAGTAGACTTTGGTGTGTAGTTTTGGTGATAGTTTTAGTTGCAGTTGGTTTAATTTTTTTTCAATAAAAGAATATTTTACATTATACTTTTCTTATCATTTTTTGTAATACATTTGCGTACAACAGTCTTTTGCAACATCCCCGGTATAGATAATCGTATAGTTATTTTTAGCGAAATTACACTAGATATACGTTTTTCATTTTGTATTTAAGATGAACTTCCGCGAAGTCACGCCTGAGTAAATAAATTATTCTTGAACGTGTTTAAAATCCTACATATTATAGATTTCATGTAAGTTGGTTTGTAATAATCTAATTGTTATAATTCTCTGCTTATTAAATCTTACTTCGCATATCAAAATCTGTATGGTTTTAAATACCAGCAAATCCATGGCCATAGGCGGCGGTGACCGCTTACCATCAGGTGGGCCTGCTGCTTTATAGCCACTAATAAAAAAAATCGTCTATGATGCGCTTTGGTTGTGTGGGAAAGGACAATTAAGAGATAAGCTTAGTACAGGGATGTACACATATTGTTTATAATATTTTTGTTTTAGATATATATGGTTTGTGGTATAATTTAGTTGGTTACCTAATTTATGGAATTTATGCATTATTGTTTAAAATAGTGAATATTATCGGTGATTTGGGTCTTATGGAAATAGTATAGTATGGTTATTAGAATTAAAACAAAGATGCGATCTTTGTGTTCCAAAATTTGTGAGACTTTACAAACATATAATTTACTTAACAAGTCCCGAGGCCGTTGGTGGTTTGGTCTTCAAACGGAATTATAGCGTAGAAAAATGTAGATATATCTTAAGTTACTTTACCATGAAACTCCTTTATAGTCCGTTTAAGTGCTGCTTGTTGAGCTTTCTAATAGCTCATGCTAGGCGTCCAATGCGCTCACACTAACGTTATGATTAGTTTTATATGAATTCAATGCAAGAATGGCAGTACCTAGGTATATTTAGGTCAAAATCTATACATTGAACGATAGATTTGAAAAATAAATATGTATCCGACTGTTACTCACGAATAGTGTGTCAATTTCTCGACCAGGTTTCGAGCATATCCGATGCTCTTCCTCAGGATCACACTCATGAGAATTTTAATACTAAGATAGATTTGAAATAATTTATTATGATTATGAGCTCTATTACAGTGTAATAGCACGCGCAGACAAGGAAATTGTATATCAACAGTGTGCGAATGTTTCGGCTCAAGATTTTGGCCCCTTATACCAATGATAATTTTATAATAATGGAATCACATTAATTTATCGTCAAAATCACATATAATATTCTTTGCAAATATACAATTTTGAGCACTTTTACAATATTAGTGTAATAATAATCACCTCGAAGCAGTAAAGCGTGAATATTCAAAAAAGTAACCATATAATGATAATAATCAGTGCCTGCATGTTTAAAATACTCGCTTTAAATAAAGTGCTTTACACACTAGAACAGTAGAAAATTATGTTTACATGTAGATCGTAGCTAGCACAAGAGCAAACATCTTAAATTTTTACGTATTAAAGTATAATTTTTATTACATTATGTAAATGACGATATGTTTCGCTCCATTCACGATGTACATATTAATAAATTTAAAAAAAAGAAAAAATTAGCAATACGAGTCTTTATTACCTTTTTTTAACTATGGTATTTTTTTTCTACGCCTTGCTTATATATATATGTAACTATATGTATATTTTTGAACAAAGAAACATGAAAACATAAGGGAATGCAGCGTTTCGTTTTATAAGTATAAGTTCTCTGTCACAGCTACGTAATTGAAAGTTACCTCTAAATGTTATTTTATTATGTTATTTCAGTTTGTTACTTGTTTTTATTCACTCATTTATTTCATTTTCTTAAATCTAAGTTTTTTACAACATTCCTATACAAAATAAATTACAAAAGTATTATAAAAACCCTAAACCTAGAGTGCCGCCGGCAGCAGGGCAAGGCCCATGCTACCGGTGGTCAGTGCTGCAGAGCCTCACTCTGCAGCACTGACCACCGGTAGCATGAGCAACCTCCTGAAAATAGGCTTGTGTCCTGCTATTTTTTTATTGTATAAATTATTAATATTTCTTTAAAAAAATAAACAGTCGTGAAAATAAAAGATCAGAAAAAAAAATGAAGTTACAAGCATTTTAAAATACAGGAATAGAAAGAGACAGCTCAAACATGCAGTGACGTCACTCTTGCTCCTTCATAGTACCTCATTACTAAGTTGTGGTAGCTTTACATACAGTCTCTTTGGCATGTGACTTCACAACGTGCGTTTTCATAGTAACGGTGGGGAATCTGTTTCGCGAGAAAGGAACAGGCGATGCCCCCTCCAGAAACTTTAAAAGCTTATTACTCCTTGATTTATTTACCCATTTTACTTATTTTTTCAATAATTGCATTCATTTTTAACCTACTATATGAAAATAATATTTACTTAAGAGAAATAACTGCACGATAACTTAAAAAATAAGTTTTATGAAAATTTTATATTTTGTAATAAATCGTTTGAATGATACAATTGAAATTTTATTATTGGGATGGGTTTTTTTTCAAGTTTTAGTCTCTGGAACACTGATCCAGTTCATTCCTTTGCCGGCGTCTGTATTTCCCGAGAACTACAATCTTGGAGTCTTCAAATCGAGAGTGAACAGGTATCTTCTAGGCAAGCGAGTTACATCCTAGACCGCATCGACACTTAACATCAGGTGAGATAGTGGGCAAGCGCAAGCCTATCGAACAATAAAAAAAAAAAAAAAAAAAATGTAGGTATAATATTATTTTTCTATAATGCAAGACCAATATAAGTTCTAATGGTCTAGTGATACCATGAGGATGCGTAGATGATTGTGAATGAATATTATTATAATGGTAATAACTATCATGGGCTAGGGCTAGTATCATAATGTCATTATTCTGGCTTAGATGATTTACCTGCCTCTAAGTTCGCAAGCATATTGCACCAAGTTTTCTATAATATAGTGTTATTTATGATTTAACACTGGTTCACAGATTAAGCCGGTGTGACACGATCAGAGTCTTTCGGACCGAGTGGACTCGTAGGAGTTAACTTCGTACGAGTGTACTGGATATCGGTTGCCATTATCATGGTTCACTTGGATCGTTTTCTTCATACTTTTCATTATTGCTCACAGTCACCGTCGGTTTTTTTTGGATTTTGTTTTGAATTTTCGCTACTCGTATATGAGCTAGCTCGGACAAGTAGAGCGCGGTCCGAGTCTACTCTATTCAGATACAATCACAGACCTGCGGGGCTACCATCTAAGCCAATCGTAATCGATGAATCGGCTTAATTTCGTCGTTTCCGGCAAGTTGGCAGTGTGTAACATCTCCATCAATTAGTATTTTCTCACGTTCAGTTCTCCGCCTAAGTACCCCCCATACACGTTCAATTTTATTGATCAATTTAATTGACGCCTACACTTCCGTCAATGTTTTCTCCATAAAGTAAACCGAAAAACATTGCTCAATACTAACCCTACGCAATCAATAAAATTGGTCAATCACAAAGATTGATCAATAAAATTGAAAATCTTCATCCATCGGTATCCATACATGGATACCGATGGATGAGGATTTTACACAACCGGAAATTACCAAATGAAGCCCATTCATCGATTACGAGTGAGTTACACAATACGGGGGCTGTCCCTGGATATCGTCGAGTGCGCTAGTCCACTCGGTCCGGGAGACCGATCGTGTCACTGAATTGTTATGACAACAGATTACAGAAAAAAAAAAATTGGTTATGACTTATGACACAAGTATGACACCTATGAATGGCACAATGATTTGACAATGATACACCAACTCAAAAGACGTCAAAATTATACATTTCATTCCCAAACTGTAAGTTTCTACAAAAATTAAACGGAAATTATTTATGAAAAAGCAAAATGCGTGTAAAAGTGAAGGAAAAAAGTATCTAAAAAAAAGGAAACCTATTCTAATACATACATTTTTAACTATCAAAGGCTTCAGGTATGCATAAAGTGGGTAGGTATAATTCTGAGGGTATGGGGGTTCTACGCGGAGACTAGCTTCTAAATGGAACGGGTACTATAAACAGTTACAAGTACCTACTCAGGTAGTTTCTCATTGAGAATACGTAGAATACCTATAAAACCTAAGCTACCAATGCACCTATTTAAAAGCCTTCCATGGAACATGTACTACTTTAATACCTATGTGGCGCGCCAAGAGTCTCCCATTTACCGCACATGGCGCCCCACACGCAAAGGTTGTTTTCTATCCATAGGGTGGTATTTGATTTCAATTCAATTCAATTTCAATTCAATTTATTTATAAAAAAATGCAACATTACAGGGTCCAAATCGTTACATTCTTAGGAGCTAAAACAATGAATAAAAACACAATACAATTCAACGATATAAAAAGAGAAAAATGATGTAAACATTATACAGTGTGCTGCTCAGAGTAGAGCATGCTGAACTTTGATAATTTACTAAGGGTGTCAGTAAATATGTTGATGGAACGCCAAGAGAAGGCAAGGCGCCTGCCTCCCGTTGGCGTCATTAATTATTTCCCTTCCGCTTCCATCTTCCTGAACAGGGTTAGGGCGTAAAACGAATTAAACCGTGCGAAGCCAGGGGGGTCAACTAGTGTAATACTACAGATAAATAACTGGGTAGGTCCTATCCACTTTTCATGATCATTGAATTTCAAATTAGCAGAAATAAAACCTGATATTTATGGGTCTAGCTGGAATAGGTAAGTACTTTTATACCTAACCTAGGTACCTACCTAGTCTAGTATAATACAATTTGGTTTCTACCATGTTTCTACCTCAGTCTTTACACATTCTTATTGTGGTTTCCCTGGCAGGCTCTGTTTTTACCTATCGTCACGTTGTTTGAACTTCATTGTGATCTTTAAAGTTTGATTCTCTTTATTCTTATCTCGTGCTCCAGGCTTTAACTTAGGTATACCTACAGCTACTGAATATATGTTAGTACTACGTATCTACTGTAGTATAGCGAATCCGTCCAATCCAAGAATCTGCCCAATATACGAATCTGTCGAATCGAGAATCTGCCGAATTTCGAATCTGTCCAATCCAGATTCTGTCCAATACCGAACAACTGCCTACAGCTAGTAAGTAGAATGTATCACTAAGTATTGAAGGTTTGTAAAATAAAATGTACGTAAGTACCTACTTACTTGCCTTCAAAAATGACAAACAGACATGACCATTTTCCTTTAAATAGGTAGATGAAGATTCGACAGGTCCTTTGTCGTTGGTTCTTATAATTGTGCTAACGATAGTAAAAGTATTTGACTGCCTATTGTCATGTCACATACCTGCCTACGTACTGTGGGTACCATAATAATTACATACCTATAAGTGGGTACATAGAGCGGCACAGTCATGGTAGTACCTACCTCTATTCTCTATACACCAGTTTGTGGTTCAGTGCCTACGGATACCTCACGCAAAGCACTACCGTGTAGTCTCAATAACCGCACTGTTGTATACTTAACTCATATAATCAAAAGAATTAAAGTTAATACAAGCTGGTATCATATTGTAACGTTAGCTTCTATGGAATTCAAGAGACGACGACGTGGCGTTATAATTTCTAGTTTACATAGCTGAGAAAAGCGTCAAGCCGTGAGAAGGAAATAGTTCGGTAAGGATGAATTTGGGTTACGGTCAGGAGCGGATCATCATCATCGTCATCATCATCAACAGCCTGAAGACGTCCACTGCTGAACTTAGGCCTCCCCAGAGAGCGTCACTTTGAGCGGCTGCTCGCGGGTGGGGGCCGCCCTACGCTGCGTCTTCCGGTTCGTGGTCGCCACTCGAGAACCTTTCTTTCCCATCGGTTGTCAGTTCTACGAGCGATGTGACCTGCCCATTGCCATTTCAACTTGCTAATTCTAAAAGCTATATCGGTCACTAGTTCTCCTGCGGATCTCCTTCGTTCCGGAGCTTATCTCGCAGGGAAACACCGAGCATAGCTCCATAGCTCTTTGCGCTACGTTGAGCTTACTAATGAGGCCAACAGTAAGGGACCATGTCTCAGTTCCATACAGGAACGGATAGCTGTAGTGGAAAATAAGTTTGTTAAGTACCTATTTAAATAAAATGTGCACCTAATTATACGTAGGTAACAATTCAGCTTGCGAGCCATCATGAAAGCGAGATAATAATATTAAGTAGGTACCTACATAAATAGCTATAGATGATTCTCGCTCTAGTCATCTTCATCGTCCTACTCAAAATTAGAACAATAACCAAAAACTACCACAGCACAAAACAAAACTTGCTTCAATTCCCACCAATTTTATGTACCTACCTAGCTAGGATTATCATTTTCTTACAGTGGTGCCTTTCGTTAACAATGACTGCAGCAGTGGGAATCGATTTGGGAACTACGTATTCGTGTGTGGGCGTGTTCCAGCACAGCAAAGTGGAAATCATTGCCAACGACCAAGGCAACAGAACCACTCCATCATACGTCGCCTTTACAGAAACAGAGAGACTTATCGGAGACTCTGCCAAAAATCAGGTAGGTGTCCTCGTTTATTCCCAGAAGTTCCGTGGAAGTAGTTCCGTAACGGAACTATTGAGACTATTTTTCCCAACAGTTCCGTCAACGGTACTTCTGAGATGTTGAAAATAGCAAAGCATCGTAAAGTTTTCCCACTCTATCCAAAGACTTCTAGTTCACAGGTGACTTGTTTGAATCTACTCACAGAAAACAACACTTACCAAATAACTACTATTGAAAAAAAACAGTTGTAGGACGCGAAAATGTGTTATAATCACTTCTCACTTTTAAACCAAACTGCCGAACCCAATGGCGTCTCGTGAGCAAGACGGTGTGTGGTATCTAAAAAGTATGGCAACGTTGTAATACCAAGGTCCACACAGATTTCATGAGCTGGGGCTATTGTCTCCCCCCTGGTAAACTCTCCCGGACTCCCTACGTAGTACATTAACCTCTTTGACTTTATCGCATCATTAAAAGTTCGTGGAAACTACGCTTAACTTCAGCTAGGCGATCATGTAACTTGATTGCAACCAATACACCTAAATACCAACTAACGTGAGCATAATAGACCGCGGAGTGAATTGTGACGTTCGCGCACGTCTATTATAGCATTATAGCCTTTGTGTGCTATTATTTGCTTTATGTGCTATTATACCAACTTAGGTAAGTATATGGGATTGACCGGAGACGGAGCCGTTCCATTTCATTAATTTGTACTCAATAGTACTTATTTCATTTTCATTAGCTCAATATATCCAACTGATGGGACATGGGCCTTCTCGTAAATGGCGAGATTGTAAGCCACACTTAATCCACCATGCAGTCAAAAAACAGAATCGGTTTTATGACGCAGGCCAAGTGTGGGTTGGCAGATGACACACATGCATGATCTCGAACTTTTGTGATTAGTGAACAAGCCGGTTTTCTCACAATTTATTCCTTCACCGTTGCATAAGCGAGTGAAATCCGCACATAGCTTAAAAATTCGTTGGTGTAGCACCGAGCGGGATTTGAATCTGGGTACGTCGGTTTGAAAGTCGCACGGGCTACCATTATGCCACACTTTCTCTATGTAGGCTCTATAATAAGTGTGATCGATTTACATTGAACTTCTAGTAAAACTGCGCTTTATGATACACGCAGTACCTCTACCTACCTTCCTACTGTTATAATCTGTTCCGTACCGAAGCGCTCAATCAAACACTCTCCGTCTAGTAAATTCCAGGCTCAAGGAACAATGGCATTGCCAAATTCGTTGCATTGCAACGCATTTGGCAACGCATTTTTCGTTTCACAGGTGGCAATGAACCCTAAGAATACTGTATTTGATGCAAAACGACTTATAGGCCGCAAATTCGATGACCCAACTGTTCAATCAGATATGAAACATTGGCCTTTTCAAGTTGTCTCTGACGCAGGAAAGCCTAAAATAGTAGTTGAATATAAAGGAGACAAGAAAAGGTTTTCCCCGGAGGAAATATCATCAATGGTTTTAAGTAAAATGAAGGAAACTGCAGAGACGTATCTTGGCGATAAAGTTAAAGATGCCGTGGTTACTGTGCCTGCATATTTCAATGACTCTCAACGGCAAGCAACAAAGGACGCAGGAGTTATTGCTGGACTCAATGTTCTCAGAATCATCAATGAACCGACAGCAGCTGCATTGGCTTACGGCCTAGATAAAGGTCTCACAGGAGATAAAAATGTTTTAATTTTTGACCTTGGAGGAGGGACATTTGACGTTTCGGTACTCCAAATAGCGGAGGGCTCGTTGTTCGAAGTTAGATCTACAGCTGGAGACACTCATTTGGGTGGAGAAGACTTTGATAATAGAATGGTGGAGCACTTTAGTCAAGAATTCGAAAAGAAGTTTAAGAAAAATATAAGAGAAAACCCCAAAGCTCTCAGAAGATTGCGAACAGCCTGTGAAAGAGCTAAAAGAACTCTCTCCTCCAGTACCGAAGCTAGCATTGAAGTAGACGCTTTGCACGAAGGCATCGATTTCTACTCGAAGATATCAAGAGCACGATTTGAAGAGCTATGCTCTGATATGTTTCGGCAAACTCTTGGGCCAGTTGAAAGAGCTCTAAAAGATGCTGGTTTGAACATCAGAGAAATACATGACGTGGTCATGGTTGGTGGCTCTACTCGCATACCGAAAATACAAAGACTGCTGCAGGTAAGAAGTATGAAAGAAATAATACAAAATAGTTTGTAGAAAGGAAGATAGGAAACTGTAGTTAGGTACTTACTTACTTAATAACTTAATATTTAAATATTTTCAAGGAATTCTTCAGTGGTAAAACTCTTAACCTATCCATCAACCCTGACGAAGCAGTAGCTTATGGTGCCGCGGTACAAGCCGCCATCCTATCTGGCTCCAAGGACACAAGAATCCAAGACGTGTTACTGGTTGATGTTACTCCTCTGTCGCTCGGAATTGAAACTGCTGGTGGTGTCATGACCAAACTGGTTGAGAGGAACTCGAGGATCCCAATTGCACAAAAGCAAACTTTTACTACTTATTCAGATAACCAGCCCGCTGTAACTATTCAGGTAACAATATGTTTTTTAGAACCTCTTGTTGTGTCACCGACAGAGTTTTCCACTTGTACCCAATATGTTCATATTCAGGTTGATTGGTCTGTCTGGATACTTTCAGGTCTTTGAAGGAGAACGGGCGCTGACGAGAGATAACAACTTACTGGGAACATTTAACTTGACAGGTCTCCCCCCAGTACCAAGAGGTGTGCCGCAAATAGAGGTAACTTGAATCATCCACGAAGGAAACCTATTCATCTACTACGATGGTGAAGTTAAATTAGGTTTTCGTGTTTAAATTGGATGGAACATAGTCGTTAGTTCTAAATCGTTGAGAAATACCTATAAGCTATTCAGTTTATTATGAAAACGTACGCTATGAATAGATAATTTTGTTAATTTTAGGTTACTTTCGACATTGATGCCAATGGCATCCTGAACGTAAGCGCCGAAGACCGCAGCACTGGCCGTTCCGAACGCATCACCATATCAAACGATAAAGGGCGCCTCAGCAAGAAAGACATTGAGAAAATGCTCAGCGATGCAGAGAAATACAAACATGAAGATGATGGGGTCAGGCAAAAGGTGGAAGCAAAGAATCAGCTTGAAAGTTACTTGTATGGATGTAAAACGGTAAGTTTTGATATTTCAAAATAAGCTTATTCACAAGTTGTTATGTAATATTTGATCTAATAAGGTTTAAGCATATTTATGACTATTGGATAGTACCTACATCTATCTTAATTCCAAAATAAGTTTGATTTACTGTTTTCTTTTTATTACCTATAATTATATTTATTTAAGCTACTTTTTTCCAACTTTTTACGATGGCATTAATATGTAAATAGTACATAGTATGTGCAGTGTGATCACTGATCTTTATTATAGGTAGGTAGGTACATACTAGTAGAGGTCAGTGTGTGTGAAGCAAAAAAGCTTAAGAAAAACCAATTCGCAACTCTTTGTTTGATAGGCCGCAGAAAACGCGAGCAGCCGCCTGACTAACGAGGAACGAGATGCCGTGATAAACGAATGCAAAACCCAGCTCGCATGGCTCGAACAGAACCCAAACGCTGTGAAAGCAGACTATGAGAGTAAACTCCAGAACGCTCAGAGAGTCTGCGCTCCAGCTATGATGAAGCTCCATGGTGGGGTGGGTGGCCCAAGCAGAGCACGGCCCGAAAGTCCTGGAGGGCCAAGGGTCACGGAAGTTGATTAGGAAATGATTTAAGATTGAAAGCACCGTTGTTCCATTGATTGTTTTAAAATGACGACCCATAAAGCTGTACTTAGTGTAAATTTTAGTTGTTGATTAATTAAATTGAAGTTTGGTTTCAGGTACACATTTCATATACCTAACGTTTTAAAATTAGGCGCTCAAAATTATAGAGTAGGGAAAGAATTAGAGAACAATGTTTAGGTAGTTTTAATTATTTATTCAATAAAGTACATGACATATATCTGAAGGCTGTTGTTTGACATGAAGTGTTTAGAATGGAAAAATTATTTTTTCCCTTTCTTTTTCTTCTTATTAAAATCTGGGGGAAAGAACCCTCTAGCTTGAAGCAACTCCTGGACATTATGGCACGCGTAGTAGACGTTTTCCATAGCGGCATCCGTCAGCATATCTACGTTACACCTTCCTTTGGACTTTCCCTTCTTTCCTCCTCCTCCACCTTTCTTCGCTTTCCCTTTCGATTCTCCGCCTTCTTCTTTTTCCTTTTTCTTTCCTTTGCCTTTACCCGCCATCTTTGGGGTTGGAACCTACTTTAGTAAGATGTGCATATTCCTATTTTTTACGGATTAAGTTAAGTTAGTTTAGTATCCTTGGTTACCGCTGAAATCTTGTATTGATTATACAAGGTTAACTTAGTAGTGGTCACGTGGTACATACGGCGGGCTTTTTGATTTAGGTACCCACTTTCGACACTTACCATTTTGTGTCTCAGTTCGATAAATTATCTAAAGCAACGTAAAAGACAGTAAGGTTAATCCCAAGTTGATTTTCAGCAGCTGTATTCGATGATGCGAGAAATTAGCTTTTGAGAAGGCGTTCTCATAAACTACGTATCTTGTTAACTTGACGAGACTATTAGGAGCTACGCCTACGACATTCGCTCGTATAACCTACCTCTCAAAGGTATAATTAATAGTTTTTTGTATTTAATATATTATGTATACTTCCAGTAAAAGTAAAAGAATAAATATTTTAGACTAGCACGGATGTTGCTGAATTTCAGTAGGTAAACAACACGTCTGAATTGCTTGGTAAAGGCATTTGGTTTCCATTTTCCCAGCTTTACATAAAGATCACCTATTTGATCTCCTTTTGATATGGATCTTGTAGTTTGTTTATACAACTTGTTTCCAGATAAAACCCAATTTGAAAAATAACTTGACAGGAATTTCGATATTTCGAAAGATAGACCTGGATACCTATCGATGTTATATGTGTTGTTTTTATATTAGATATACGTATTATTTTAAAGCTATTGATACGCTATACATAAAGTTGTGTGTAGCTCAGCGGTAGCGGTACGTAGTCTGTGCTACATATTTTCAAATCGACTCCAGTCTCCACCACATAATAAACTATACGTGCTACAGTAATACCGCCTTGCCATCACGTGGGCAGTCTGCTCGTTGGCACTCATAATATTAATAAAATTAAAAGAGTATTTCCTAGTATTCCTAAAAAACCCGTGTGTCCTTGTATTTTAAAAAATGATTGCAGTCGCTCTTTTTTTTTAATCAGATTTATTATTAGCGACCTTTGTAATTTGATTATTGCCGGCGCTCTGCTATATATACATGTGGAGAGACCCAGGAAGTGAATTACCTACATTTTAGCGTTTTGAGGAAAATGATTTTCACCCTCTAATCTTAACACAACCCTTTATTTAGGAGCCAATCGTATAAATAGATTATAATCTATGATTACTTATACGTCTTGATCTTATTGAAAATATGTTTCGTATTCTAATTACAAATACTTTTCTTCGCTATAATTTTGGCGTTAAAAATTCGTTACCTATACTTTAGGTCGTTTATTCGTGACTACAAATACGAAGGTATTGCGAAAAAGAAAGATTCACAAGCAGTTTTTTTACTGTGGTGTCTAGACAACGTAATATTGTACTGATATAAAAAAATCATTGAAATCGGATAACACTTAGGGGTGGAATAACGTTGGCGTTTTCTGTAAGGACATGAGGGGTATATTAGGTACTCTCTTATAATTCTTCTTCTTATCTCTAATAATTAGGTACCTATAGAAAGTATTTATTCCCTCAGGTTTTCAAAATAACAATTGGGGTCTATTCTGTGTCCAATTCAAGTACGGTGGTAATGAAAAAGGTAGATATAATTTTTATTTAGATTAACATTAAAGAATTTGACATAAAATCGACACTGCTATTTACTTACAATGATTGACACATTAAAAGAATAGATAAATGTGTAAACGTTAAATTTTTTGAGACTATTTTATGTTTATAGATAGATATTATTTGATGTTATAAAGCGGCTCCTTTAGAACGTGCTCGACCTCTTTTCGGTGCAATGTGGACGCGCCGACCGCCGGCGTCGCTGCTTCCGCTCTTCCCGCGTATAATAACTGTAATAAAATATTTTATCTGTAGGGATAACCCATCTCTTCACGTGGGTGCCGTAAGAGCCAGCTAAGGGAATGGGCAGCAGCATTTTCCTCGGTAGGTACATTAAAGTCTTCTGCATGCGATCACCAAGCCGCCTGCCAAGCGTGGTGATTATGGCAAATTCCCCCCTATTAAACGTCCAAAGTGGCGTATGTATTCCGGCTGATGATGTGTTAGGGAAAAAGCTTTAATTTGTAAGTCCACGCAATTTCTTTAGGTACTTTCTTACTTAGATTGGTCAGGATTACTAAACTTCTTTATTGTATTAGCTTTAAAGTCCACATTAGTGTAGACTAAGCTGTTTGTAATATGTATTTCTAGAATGGTTCTATCTAGACTTACCCACACAATTGTTTTAATGTTTAACTGAGCGTAATTTAGTAGAGACGATTGCTTTTAAATTGGGACTTGGAACTTGTAAGATGTATACCTACCTACCTACCTAGCTACTAAATACTATAGGTAAAGGGTCTGCTGGAAGAGATGTCGATGTAAGTATAGTACCTACTTAACGACATGTTTTGTCAAAAACACTGTGATGTAAATGTAAGCACCTCTTCATTTTTTGTAAATATATGACCATAGAAAAAGTGAAAAAGTGACAATAAACCTTTACTTTTTAGTTACTTACCCCCTTACTAATAAACATTGTATAGCGGAGGAATAGTTATTTAAAGTTATGTTAAGTTATTAGAAATGTTATGCAATGTTTATTAGTAAGGGGGTTAGTGTTTACCTATGTAATGAAAAACAAATGATTTAAAGATTTAGAATAAGGACACACCTTTCTTCCAAGGAGATTCTCAAATCTCGGCTTAACGAAGCTCCAAGCTCCCATATTCCGATGCTCCTCCTGACTCCATACGAATTCTGCAAGCAAATTTCAATTTAACATCTCCCATATGAATATAACGCGGTGTTTCTCCCCTTTTACGAACCATTTGAATTTTAAATCTAAAAAGAGTTTAAACAAAAGCATAACTTTGTTTTGAGAACTTGGTGAGTTTCTTAAAGGAAGGATGAAAGCCTGCTGATCTTTGTAAACTTTGGACTTTATGTTTATAATTTATGTATAGGTACGAGTTACTTTTACTTGTTAATTAAATACTAAATATGACAGCATATGTTACGGCTTTCTAGGACTATTTACTCCTGGATAGTAAACTGGACGTGCTATGTTTCTAAGGGTTCCGTACCCAAAGGGTAAAACGGACCCAATTACAAAGGCTCCGCTGTCTATCTGTCTGTCCGTCTATCACCAGGCTGTATCTCATGAACTGTGATAGTTAGACAGCTGACACTTTCACAGATGATGTATTTCTGTTGCCGCTATAACAACAAATACTAGAAAACAGAATAAAATAAATATTGAAGGGGGCTCCCATACAACAAACGTGATTTTTTTGCTCGTTCACCAGATGAGTCGTAGATGGCGCTGCTTTAAATAGTGCTGCTACTTGACACTAGATGGCAGGAAAAAGACAATGGTACGGAGCCCTACGTGCGCGAGTCCGACTCCCACTTGGCCGGTTATTTTAACTATCTCGGACATCGATATCGCGGCTTCCGGTTGTTGTTATTTTATTATTATGCACACAGCACAAGGCTGATATAATATATTAAATGAATTACAAGTGAATTAGGGTATACAAACTCAACTTACTCCTAGCATTACGGTACTTTTCCAACTCGACCTGCAATCCTTGTAAGGGGAAAGGTGCCAGTGATTCCAGTCTTATGATGGCGACGTCTTCGATCTTGGCTCTCAGTCTTTCTTTGTGAAGCTCATAGTAGTGTTTTCCGCTAACAAGTATAACGCGTTTTACTTTCAACGGGTCGGCTATTGTATCACCTGAAAAAATATTGAAATCATATTTGAATGTAGACCTTGACATATTAAAATTGAAGAAGTGAAACGTTTTTGAGCTATACAAGGTGAGTTTTAATTGGTATGTTATCCCGAAAGGGGGGGACTGGGCCCATGATAGCCCACAAGTTGTGAGAGCCTTACTTGAAACTGTGTTTCCAAACCTCCATACTAAAAAATAAATCCACTCTCAGAACTGCAAGTGCGATCGCTACGAGAGTTTCTAAACACAGGTCATCAATCTCATTTAAGTGCATTCGGTCGAGGACGAAGTTCAACTACACCCAGCTGCGCCAGGGCTATCTTCGAAGCGTTTGGGTAAAATTATAACGTAAAATTTTCATGGCATTTCTTAAAAAAAAAACTATTAATTTAGAAAAGTCGTAGAAGAAACTTTGTTTACCTTGGGGAGTAGATTTACCCTGTTTCGGCATAATATACCAATTCAAAGTCGGATTGTATGTAGTATAGGTAACTAAAAATTTGACATTGGCGTCAGAGTCACAGACACGAGTAGGTACTACCTACCTACCTAAGTATTCGAACGCTACGTTTCCTTGAGACTTTTCTCTTGAATCTTTGCAAGCCCTTTGGCATTATGTATGAACCTTTTGTGATGGATTTGAAGTCTGCCTGGGAAGAAGTTATAGTGAATTCTAGACTTTTTAATTATTCATTTTCGTTTCTTTCTTCGGAGTTTTTTTGTAGTTGACTAGTAGGTATTATAATCCGGAGAAAACACGTCTAGTTCACAGTAACAGTATACGTAAAGCAGATCAAAATAATTGGGTATGCAATTACGTATTCACAATAAATTACCGTGGCGTAGTGCAAAGCCACGAAAAATACGAAGCGTTTTTATTCTCTTTGATGTGCACGAAATACCAAATTAGCATGACCGTATCGAGAAAAACTTCGAATTTATTGAAGTGTAAAATTACTCAGTAATTAAAATTTCGTTTAAAAACGCCGCGATATTGGGACTATAAGACACTTTTCTCGTACGCTCTCCTTCGTTTTAGGGTTAGCACGGCCGGTAGACAAAACTGTCTTTTCCCTGTTTTACTCCAAGCATGTAAGAAAAAAGTGACGTAAAACGGGGCAAGACAATTTTGTCTACCGTCCATGCTAACCCAGCTGGTCTATTTTGCTACACAACATTGAGGAAATTGTGGTGAAATTACCGCAGAAGCCACTAACTAAAGTTCTAAAAGGATGATTGGTGCCAATATAACTCCGACCTTACCTATAACTGTTTTGAAATGTGTTCCGGGCAAGAAGTCTGCTAACGGCGACACGGCATCAGCCAGCCTCAGTAAAATTTTTGGTGCTATTACTACTAAGGGTTTTCTGTAATTTCTTACAACCTGTAATGAACAAAACTATTTAAAACAAATTGCATATCTTTTTGTTTGTCGCGCAGCGAGCTATGGAGAGAGCTATGGCTAGGGTTTCCTTGAGATAAGATCCGAAATGAGATGCGTAAGAGAACCCAAGTCACCGATATAGCTCTTAGAATTACCAAGTTAAAATGGCAATGGGCAGGCCACATCGACAACTGACAATCGATGGGGAAGAAAGGTTGAGTGGTGACCACAAACCGGAAGACGCAGCGTAGGCCAGCCCCCCACTAGGCGACCTAATCAGAACCGTGGGGAGCCGATATGGACGCAGGAGGCAAGTAGCCGCTCAAGTGGCGCTCTATGAGTAGGCCTATGTTCAGCAGTGGACGTCTTCAGGCTGATGATGGTCTTGTGGTATACAACAATAAATTACAGATAACTACAATACGAAGTGCATGAAAGAGCCATGAAATAAAAATCTTATGCCCGTCTGCACTAATTTGAAAGCTCCTAAGTTCGCACTTATCTCTCTGTGACGAACCTACTGCAACGCATTTGAGTACGTACATACGTCATCATCATCATCAACAGCCTGAAAACGTCTACTGCTGAACATAGGCCTACCCAGAGCGCGCCACCTTGAGCGGCTGCTCTTCTCCTGCATCCATCGGCTCCCCGTGGCTTTCACCAGATCGTCGGTCCACCGAGTGGGGGGCCGGCCTACGCTGCGTCTTCCGGTTCGTGGTCCCCACTCGAGAACATTTCTTCCCCATCGGTTGTCAGTTCTACGAGCGATGTGGCCTGGCCATTTCAACTTACTAATTCTAAGAGCTATATCGGTCACTTTAGTTCTCCTGCGGATCTCCTCGTTCCGGAGCTTATCTCGCAGGGAAACACCAAGCATAGCTCTCTCCATAGCTCACTGCGCGACTTTGAGCTTACTAATGAGACCAACAGTAAGAGACCATGTCTCAGTTCCATAAGTCATCACTGGCAACACACACTGATTGAAAACTTTCGTTTTCAGGCTCTATGTACGTACGTAGTTAAGTGGAAACTTAAGAGCTGTCAAACTTTACAACAGCAGACAGCAGGGAGCAGGGCAGACGGGCATTATGGTATTAGAGTTCAAGCGACCTACTGAAAAGACTAGGTACATATCTTCGACGAAGAGGGATGAAATTAAAAATAGCAGTGATGTATGAAGCTGAAAACTTAAAACTCCATCAATTCCGCGATTTTTGCCCGATTCCAGAACTTCATTCATCATAAGTCTGAAAGAAGTCCACTGCTAAACATAGGCCTCCACATAGAGCGCCACTTAGAGCGATTGCTTGCCTCCTGCATTCATCGGCTCCCCCCGGATTTGACCAGGTCATCTGTCTACCTAGTGTGGGGCTGGCCTACGCTGCGTCTTCCGGCTCGTGGTGGCCACTCGAGAATCTTGCTTTCCAATCTGATTCTTGAACTTGGCGACTTTCAAAGATCGAATTGTTAAATCCCTAGAGCTCGATGCTTGTTTACCAATGAGTTAAAAACAAATCCCACAGGAAAAATACTACATCTGATGCCGTGCACATACCTGTCTCCTCAGCAGGTGGTAGTATTGTGCAGGTGCAGTCGGATTAGCGACATGCAGACAAACGGCTTCGGAGTCAGGTGCTTGTTCCGCGCTGTCGGTGAGCTGCAGGAATCGTTCAACGCGGCATGATGAATGTTCGGACGCTGCTCCATCGTACCCGTGCGGTAGGAGCATTACTAAGCCGTTACTGCGGACCCACTTGGCTGGTAGAGGAGATACAATGGTTACAAGATGCAGCATTTTAAAAGGAGTGCCAAAAGAGTATTACATTTTTTTAGGAAAATTGGTGCATCCCATTTTGGGAACTATGTCACAGACAGACAGATAATACCTATACCTACACGTTAAACTTATATAAAACACCTCTCTGTTAGGTATAAGCAAAGCGTAGGTATCATATTATTAGCCGGAAGACGTCCACTGCTGAACATAGGCCTCACCCATGAAACGCCACTTTGAACGCTTATCATAGGGAAGGATTTGCCATAATCACCACTTGGCAATAAAGCGTACCTTCCTATAAGATAAAGTAATTACTTACATTCTCCGGAAGCGATGAAAGCGTCTACAATGATCTGAGCTCCGTTGTAGAAGTCGCCAAACTGTGCTTCCCAAACAATCAAGTTGTCTGGGGAATCGAATGCCATCCCGTATTCAAAGCCTAGCACCGCCTCTTCGGATAGAATTGAGTTCGCTACCTGAAATACATCGAGGTATTACATAGTCATGTAGATTTAGAATGTGGTGAATTCGTTGAATTGTAAAACTGACTAACGTTCGTGATAAGTGAATAAATATTTTCTCAGTCTATTATAGGGTGGTAACGGCGAATGAGGAATCTGTCGAATGTTCAGTCAATTTCCACATTCGTCATAGGTACATGAAGACATAGATGACGCAGGAGGAATCTGGCGAATGTGATATAAATGGGTAGGTGTGCCATTGGAAAAAGCATGGCAAAACGAAAACTTTAGTTCAGTGTTTCTACGATGACAGCATCAATTAAAATTTATCCATTTTCAGCTAGACCTAATTAGTTTTCAGCCTCAATTTGCGGTTTATTTGAAAAGCTCAAAACATTCACATTTTTGCAAACGTTCATGATAAAGCTATTTCAATTTTCAGGCGATTCATTTGAATGATTTACGGTGGCACGTAAATTCAGAGACGTGGAAGAGATAAGAACATATTATCGATTATGTCGTATTTTTAAATTGTTCAATCAGCTGTTTTAATCCTCGGCTATTAGATTATCTATAAAAAAATGAAAACAAAGGAAAGTTAAAAAAAAACTTTATTGTCTGTTTGATTTTGGATTTCGTGTTATGATCTTGCACGCAAATTGAAATGCACAAAAAAATTAATGTAGCACATTTCATTGAATGTTACGAATGCAGGAACTATACAATAAAAGTGTAAATAAAGACGGCTCTGTGTATATATACTTACGCCGCAAAAATCTGCTTTGAACCATCAGCTGGAATATTAGCAGCTGTGGTTTTAAGCAGGTTCAATATTTATAAACGTAGGTAGGTATACTAAATATACTGAACTCGAATAAATAAAAACAAAGCGAAAAATTACACGTTTCAGTAGATTACAAAACGTCGCGGGCATTACATAAGTACATTATGATACAAGTGTGCGAAGTTGAAAAACGTCAAAGAGTGTGAACTGTGATGAAAAACAGACTTGTATTGCTAAACTTTTGTGAAAAATGTGCAGTTTCATATTTTCAGGTGCCGTAGGTATAATAATTATTACACTTTAACGCCCGCACTGCGCTGCAGGGCACGAACCACAAATTTGAGAAAAAACGGAAAACTGTGTTGGTGGCGCGAATTATCGTAATAGGGTAGAATAATGTGATTCAGCGAAAACGTGCACGATTATTATTTTCCTCTTATTGGGCTTCGTAGTTCGTGGGGTTCGTGGGAGTGGGCAGGCCACATCGCTCGTAGAACTGACAACCGATGGGGAAGAAGGGTTCTCGAGTAGCGGCCATGAACCGGAAGACGCAGCGTAGACCGGCCTCCCACTAGGTGGACCGATGACCTGGTCAGAACCGTGGGGAGCCGATGGATGCAGGAGGCAAGCAGCCGCTCAAAGTGGCGCTCTTTGGGGGAGGCCTATGTTCAGCAGTGGACGTCTTCAGGCTGATGATGATGATGATGATGATGGGTTTCGTATGCGAATCTAAAATCTGCTTAAAAGGCGTATATAGATCACTTTGTAAGAGAGTTTGTGTAAAGAGCGAGTGTGGCTTAGCGGTGAATCATGAGACTTTTAAACCAACGCCCTGTTTCGAGTCCAACTCAGTCCCGAACCAATGACTTTCAAGTTTGAGCGGAATTTTTACTTGTCCATCCCAGCCTGTAACAAGCCATTTCGCAAACGGCCTATAAAATATAAGACTAATAACGCCCTTATAAAACTAAATTATATATATGTCACCCTCTTTTTGTAAGAACCGATTGCTTATAAATAATCGCAGTTATTTATAAACCGTCGAATTATTGTAAACGGACAATTTGTCTTGCAATAAAACGGTCGATTTTTCGGTTAATTTTTGAATAGGGAAATAATTCCCTATTTACACGTAGAGAACTCCCCATAAGGAGCTTTATACACAATTTGTTCTATTTTACCTACTTTAAAAAATATATGAGGTTTTATGTTTGACTGTATGATGCTCGTACATGTACATATTGGCATTACGTTTTTAGGTAGTCGGTAACTCGATCAAAAGGGATGTTTTTATGTACCTATGCTCATTGATTTCTCCGAGATTTCTGGACCGATTTACGTGTTTTTTTTTGTTTTAAGTCCTGAAATTAAGGTGATTCAGGTCGCCTTACCCCTTATTGCAAAAAAAATATTATTTTCTTAAACTTATTGTTCGGTATGTCAAATAATCCACATTATGGAGTTCAATTAAATTATTTGAAGGACAAAATGGACGGAATTGTGTTACGTAGACACTACGGAATAAAGGACTGTCGTTATAGCTGTTTTTATCCGTCCTCTAATTTGTTCCGAAATCGTTTTTCGTCTAAAGACATTTTCTTTACGCATCGAATACTTCTTTCAAACACACATTTCACATTTTTCTCATCTCGCCTTAAAGTCAAGAGATATCGTTATAGCTCTTACCCCCGCAAATACGTAGAACTCGCGTTGAACCATTGACTTTCTATACCTAGATAGAGCTTCACTTTAGTGTATGCATTCGTAGCGCAGCTTGACTATGGTCACTTTCAAAGTTGTTCAAAATGATGTTTTTAAATTTTATTTACAACTTAATACTAAGTTGATATAGCTCTTAGAATTAGCAGGGTGAAATAGCAATGGGCAGGCCACATCGCTCGTAGAACTGACAACCGATGGGGAAGAAAGGCTCTCGAGTGGTGACCGCGAACCGGAAGACGCAGCGTAGGCCGGCCCCACACTCGGTGGACCGATGACCTGGTGAAAGCCGCGAGGAGCCGATGGATGCAGGAACAAGTAGCCACTCATAGTGACGCTCCGTGGGGGAGGCTCATGTTCAGCAGTAGTGGACTACAAGTTCTACAGGCATCAAAAATGTGGAGGGTAACATGGGGTGTGGGGGAAGAAAAAGCAATCAAAAGGGCCAGTCTAAGCTAGAACTATGAAAGGAAGTCTCATCATAATAACATAGTGTTACTTTTCCACCAGTGAACGTTACTTTGTGACGCAATTTAAAGACTATCAAACAGTAATATCGATGTATTCAACCACTGTGACCGTAACAATAGAGCCGAGTCGACTCATGCTCGTTGCTTTTGAAGATTTTATGGTATAAAAAACCTAAAAGTGTTCTAATTTTCAAGCTTCTATTTTTCTAAAGTGCTGTTGTAAGCAGCAGATCATATAAAATATAATGTTTTCAAGGAAATTTCAACTACAAAGGCAAGCGGATAAAGTCTATTGCTAGTAAAAACATTTAAAAAAAAACGTTTATTTCCGTTAGAATACCAAGTTTGGTAACTGGCTGATATATGCAAGCTACGCTTAGGCCAGCTACGGTTAAATCTGCTACGCTTCTGGATGAGCTACGGTTACACAGCTACGCTTAGGCCAGCTTCTCTTACAGATCAGATACGGTAAGATTAGCTACGCTTAGGTTACGCTTATATACCTAATTGCTACGCATAGATCAGCTACGCTCAAAATAAACTACCTGCGCATAGAATAACTGATTCTAAACCTAAACTCATCACAGCCACCAGCTTTAAGTAGTAGCCGATGCCTACCTCCAAATATCCCTTTTGCTTCTCGTGCATATGGTTGAGTGGGATATGAATGCCCTCTGTCTCCTGATCGACCAACATCACGTGTCGGTGTGAGAAAGTCCCGCGGCCGACGTCTTCGCCGCTCAGCCGGACGTTACGACCTTCCATTAGAAGGGATCCTGATTGGAAAAATTGAATTTTATTTTAGATCTATCTTAAAGCCACGACGTAAAGTTACGAGTTACGAGGTCATTTAAATAAAATATTGTTGAAAACACATTGTATGTAAATCTAAAGGGTACAAGACTTGTAAGGTAGTCAGGATCGCTGAATAGTTGATAAGACTGTTCATCGTAGTTAGTTAGGTACGTAAAATTTTTGTTTTAATGTGTGTTGGTGTGCAATAAAGGGTTTATAAGCCAGAAGTCGTCCACTGCTGTACACAGGCCTTCCCCATAAAACGTCACTTTGGACGCTTATCATACCATATGGTTTGCCATAATCACCGCTCTTGGCAGGCGGTTTAATGATCGCAGAAGATTTTAATGTGGGTATCGAGGAGAATGCTGCTGCCCATTTCCTGAATATTCTCTATGTCGGCTTTTACTGCATCCACAGGAAGAGATGGGGTGGTCCTATTTGCAAACCGGGACCACAAAACTATTTTGTAATTACTCGAGATCAATTATCATGTATGTCCATATGAAAGTGGTTTGAATAGGGCTTAGAAAGGCACGAATTACTATGGTGGCCATAATTCATGTTTCGTATAGAATGTCTACCTATATATAAGTAAGTACCTAAATTTATTTATAAGGCTGCCCCCACGTTGGGCGGTAGCAATATCGCCGCGTGATCGCCGCTACATTTTACCATCGTGCGGCGTGTGTCGCCGCGCTGTCGCGATAACGCGCGAAGTCACTCGAGGGATCGCTACCGCCCAATGTGGAGTCAGCCTAACGCTTTATAGATTTCGAATATAAAAACTTACCAAAAGCAAGTGCTTCAGCCGTCGCCCAGTCTAGATCTCGCCCTTCTGATATTTTAGTCAACCTATTCTTCACGTGTGTCTTCGCTAAATGAGGATGAACTTTCTGAAACGCAAGCGTTAATTACTGACTGAAGCTTTGATAGGTTTTGATGACCTTCGTTATGTCATTCCGCTGTTACATCAAAGTGTGAGGCGCGAAAAGTGTAGTACAAATTAATATGATCATAAAGCATCGTGGCGACCTTTTGTGACAGTAATAAACTTATTTCGAGGGTGGCCAAACGACCCTTGAAGAGATTCTATTTGAAAAAGAAGGGCAATTAAAAATTATGGTGGTTGAAGTAGGTTAATAGCCTTTTTACTGCCCCTAAATTTTATCATGACACTAAATTTTAAGGACTTTGTTAATGATTTTATGTTGTACGCGTTGTTTGGTGGTATTTTTCAGTTAGTACCTAAGTACTTAGGCACCTACCTACCTAATGGCTAAATTTCTAGAAAGAATATTCTGTTCAATAAAATTTACATATACTTAGTTTAGTTTACTTATTAATTTAGGTATTAATTTAGTTTACTTATTTTCGAAATCATGGATATTTTTTCTCCTTCATTTCTTTACGTGAAAGTGAAATTCTATGCTACACCTTTGACACCTTTTCTAAGAAGATAGGTACTTACAAAATCTTCAGGAGTAGTGACAGAAGCGCATCCGATTTGCTTCAGCGTGTCAGCATCTACGCCAGTGTCCCAGACCTCGACGGCCTTCGGGGCTGCCACCATGGATGACCATTGTTCTTGGAAGTATGATACCTGGAAAAATACTGATTTGAGGAACTGGTATGGAAGAACTAAGGAAAGAGGGATCTAAGAAAAAGGAAAGGATCTAGAATCAATAGAAGAGTTAGCAGACAAGAAACAGTCTGTATAACGTTCAGGCACCACAAACCCCACAACAGTTTTTTTTCCACTTGGCTCGCGATCGTTACAATTCATTATATTATCATATAATCCGGGGGCCGGGGCGGGTCAGCTAGGCATACATATAAACTATATGTATGACTAGCTGACCCGCGCCCGGCTTCGCTTGGGTTAGTTAGTTTTACGCCCTAGTGCTACGCCTAATCTTGTACAAAGTAAGAAAGAGTTATTTTGAACCCATCTCAGACCTGTAATTATTCCATTTAGAGACCTGTGACTGTGACACACACTGACCTCAGGCTTATAAGAGCTCACAGCCTCATACTGTGACTGTAAGAACTTCGTATATTCCGCCAGAATGTTAGTGACATCCTCTCTGGATATAACTCCGTCTGAGACCAGCTTGTCGGCGTACACGTCTGGTATGGACCTACGAATATATTGAAGTTGAGACAGGACAATGGAGATGCTGGGATGTATGTTTTTAAAGTTATTTTATGATCATTATTCGGTTCGGTTTAGAATCATTTCTTTTGGATGATTAATATTACAATCAGACACACAGATCGAGAAGTTTTATCCCTGGTGACAAAGGCCATGTTTATTTTAAGTTCACAATGTTCACAATACTAAGTGGCATCATTTGTGCTCACATGGCTAATAGTCATGTGAGCAAGAAATGACTTTGATATAAAAAATAGGTATAAAAATATTCTAGTATTCTATTAGTTACTTACATACGTTCATGTCTAGTGGGTAAGGATTGTAAGTATGTGTTAAGTAAAAGTTATTCTATTATCTAGGACTCACTTTCTATTATGAATTACTTTGTACAACAGTGGGTTGGTAAAGGTTGGATCGTCTAGTTCGTTATGTCCCCATCGCCTGAAGCAGTTGTAATCTATAAACACGTCTTTTCGGAACTGCCGCTGGTAATCGAACGCTATGTTTGTTGCTTTTTCTACGAGCTGAAAAAAAGTTTGGCTGTTTAACAAAATGGCTCTCACTTTATCTCAAATCTTATCTTTAGAAATTTAAGTTTTAGCTCCAGCTGTCACTCTAATTTTCACACTAGCTTTAACTCTATTGGCTCTCACTCTAGCTCTAACTGGGATTGTAGCCCTGGATATGGCTTTAACTATGGCTCTTGCTTTAGATATGGCTCTTGCTCTAGTTATCACGTTAGTTTTCACTCTCGCTTTGATTCTGACTTCTGACACTATTCTTGCTCTACGTCTAGCTCTAGCTCTGGATTTTGCTCCTTGTTTACTTCTGGTGTAATTGGTGTCAGTAATAGGGTTACAGCAAGGCGATCACGGAACTTGATTGAATGATGCAACCGATAGTAACACTTTGTGTGGGATTCGAGAGTTTCCATAGATAGGTTTCGTGCATGTGGCGTGTATTGAAATATTCAAATTAGGAATCAAATTTCTGCTGTTGCATTGCAATCAAAGTTCCGTGATCACTACACTGGGAGTCCAACAAAGATCTTTGCTAGACCTCCCCGGTGTCACCCACTTACCTCGGGATAGTCCCCATTAACGTGGATTACCGGAACAGATATTGCTTTCGCCAGATCTGTCACATACCGACATGAACGGCCGCGGCTAGCAGGCAGAGTAAATCCAACCTGAAAACAGTAATCAAAGTTTTGATGACGCTTTACTAAAATGATCAGTCTTAAAAAAGTTCTCTAAACCTTTCCCAGCAATAATGCTTTCCCACAAAGTTCGTTTCTTGGATTTTTCAAATATTATTTTTGTAGAAGTATACATATATAAATAAATTAATAAACCTATATTTTTTTCTCTGTGCTTAAATATGAAATAGATAGATACATAATAGTACTTACGCAAGTTACGCACCTAGTCTAAAGAATAACGAACTACGAAGAACAGTGATAGTCATGTCATGGTATGGTGATAACCAATCAAACCGTTAATAAATGCCCATAATAAGCAATACTTATTGAAATAAGTAAACATTCGATTAGAATAAATAGGTAATTTCAAATTAAAGGTTTGGACTATTAATGAAACAAGACCATGTTAAAACTCTTTTAGTTTACTAAAAGTGTTGTACTCACTTGGTTGTTAACAACAATATGTAAGGAGCCTCCGACATTGAAATGAGGTGCTTGCGACAACATCAGCGTCTCCTGGTTCACTCCTTGTCCAGTAAACGCTGCGTCTCCGTGAATCTAAAACGTATAAAAGTTTATAAAGCAAAATCATATTAGGTCACTAAAATTAACAAACTACTGCATCATGCAGTTACCTAATCGAAGTGCACATGTGCAGTGATGTACCTATACTTAGTAGTGATAGTGTATTAGCCACGCAAAACTTTATAATTTAGAGCTTAGAATGGCACTGCATCTGCAACTGTTACGGAGAACGACTAGCTCGCCAAGCCATTCATTTACAGTAGAAAAACGATGAAGATGACGATGACAAGGAAAAAATCGCGAGTAAATAGGTATCTTCTAGGCAAGCATGTACCATCGTAGATCGCATTGTCACTTCCCATCAGGTGAGATTGCAGTCAAATGGGGTCCTATTTAGCTGTAAAAAAAATATGTTGACTAAAGTATGGAAATCAAAGATCAGAATTAATTGGATTAGGTAACATTAAGCACGATTAGATGTTCAGTTTTTTGATTGAGTAAGGTACCTGAACATTAAGCACTTTATCCCCCATTCTGGACGACTCATTTTGTGAGTAATCACCTTCCTTTAGCTGCATCTGTTTTGACCTCGCTTTGCCCATTGATACTGGATTCGCAGCCTGAAAAACAGAACATAAATATGATTTTAGGGACAAGTTGCTCAAATATCCAAATCCCCCCAGGTCCCCTAGCAAATTCCTTAAGCGATCCTGCTGATTGTTCCTGGCAAACACACTGGTGAGCAAGGATGCAGTGCTGTAGTTGCTGGTAGGCACATAAAACATTCTTTCTGTTACGATAGGCGAAATATTTATCAAAATCAAACGAATAAATACCAACAATGGATGTGGGTCATAGGAAGGTTGTTCAGAGTTGAAACTTGAATATAGGTAGGTATAATTATGTTATATTTTGCACAAAGTACTTATTAGATATCTATACCTCCTATCTATCTGAGTTAGGTATTAGTCAAATATAAGCAGTAGCTACTTCTCAAACATTACTTTGTAAATTCTTTCACGTGTATCCAAAGGCAAATACTTAGCTAAGATATTTCTTTGGACCTTTTTCTTTATCTCCCTATTCAATATTTCAATCATTGAATGGAATTGAACACGCTTTCAGAAAGGTGCCTAGATATTATGAAGTTTTGTTATTTTGTATCATTAAATAAATAAAAATAGATAGAATAGCCACTTCAGCCTTTAGTTCCATACCAATTTCAGTAGTTTTAAGTCTTTTTAATACACAGATTAATAAAAGCTATAGATTTTCTTTTATTATGGCTCCATAAAATTCTACTAAACATTCATTAAAAATTTTTGTATAGGTAGCTATGACATAATTACATATTTTCTTTGCCTTTGATTGTAAAATAACTGGTGTAGTCTCATGAAAAAATGCATTCAAAGAATAAGATTGATAATCATCGGTCTTCAAATTTTCAAGAAGAGACGTGGTGCAGTTACAAAATGATTATATTATCATCATAGGTTAGGAAGAATTTTCTTATTTTCGCAGGATATCCATGCCACTTGATCTTAGAGGGACCATGCAGCTGATTTTTTCAGCTTCAGCTTACGAGGATTCCCTTACTGTAACTTGGAGGATTTCCTTACCTCCAAATGCGAAGGGTTATTCAATAAAGAGAATCTCACTGATTTGTCCTGCATAACAATATCCACCGAGGCGCCTGAAACGGTGACGAAATTAATTAAGCTCATTAATGCTAGCACGTTCAATTACATGAATAAAAACAACAATCAAATCTAATTCTAATAAGACTGATGTTTTGAGAGCTGCACGTAATTTCTATGTTGTCTATGTAAACAAAAGTAGCGTGTATATTTTGTAATTTGCTTCTAAGAATGTGTATTATACAACGTTATTTATGGTATAGTGCAAAGCTGAAACACCTCAAAAAAACTACTTCCAGGTTTGCGCCATACTAAAAATAACGTTGTATAATCGCATTAAACGTGTGTTTGTATTAAAATTACCGTTATTTATTTATTAATAAATAAATAATGAATCAAACATACGACTTGGCAAAAAAATGTAAACTAAGATTACTAAGTACTTACTAAGATGTGTGGATATATCGCAAGCAGAATTAGCCTCTTCAGGGAACTCGGGCTGTCCACTAAACTTGTGGAATATCTTCACTGGAGGACACTGGAGAACGCCAGTAAGTGCGTTCAGCTTGCCTCTGTGCGCCATAGCAAGCGCCACTTGTTGCACTCCCTCTAAAAATTAGAACATTGAAGCTTCCAAGAAGCGGGTACCCAGAACTTTCGTTTCCCCATGACTATCCGAAATCTAAGAACGTTCTGTAGTCTAAACGTAACAGTTTTTACAACAAAATATGTGAATTCAAGATGTTTTCTGATGACACTAGGATTTACGCTCTGCTAACGCTCGACCGCGTCGTCACTTATAATCAGATTACACAGAATTACAGTAGCAGTGATAAAACGCATGTTAATCGATTATGAAACTAAGGTATTATGTATCTTCTTAGGCACGGTATATAAACCTTATTGTAATGAGACCTGAATGACATACGTGTTAGAGGCAATAAAATATTGCGAAATGATTAGGTGGTATTAGTTACATTGATGACATAGTCATGTTTTCCATAAAGGCTGTGTTTTATTACATTGAACCCATTAGACGTAAGTCAAATGTACCAACTTTTTTTGATTAACATTACAGCACTACGCGTTTACCAATTCCAAAATACACCATTTAAACAAATTAAATAAAAAACTATCATTCGATTTCCCCTCTCCGATTGCAATATTCATGTCAATCTTGAATTCTCGATTCAAGCCAAATTGGATAAAACTTGATTGGAGCTGGATCGTCGCATAAATTACTACGTCAGCCGCCAATAGTAATTCACCGCTGTGCCCATATCGATTTGATTTGCTTTCATATCGATATGGGTGTGTTATAAGTCTTTAGTTATAAAGAATCAAATGTCAGAGTTGTTATTCTTAATCTGTGAGTTGAAAGCACCCCATTTGTTTCAAATATCTTGATGTAGGTAGGTACCATCGGATCTCCTGTGATACAAAATAGAAAAGACAGATTCGGTAATAATGTCTTTCATCTTTCTATCTTAATATTCTTCAGCCACTCAAAGTGGAGGCCTATGTTCAGCAGTGGACGTTTTCAGGTTGTTGATGATGATGATGATTCATAAAAAAACTACAAAACCTAGGATTTTCAAAACAGCAAAAGCCGCAGTTTCTCAGCTTCATCCCTAATGAAATTACCTGAAGCAGTGAGCCTGAATAGTGTAGAGAAGAACGTAAGCAGTGACTCAGATCCCTCTCCGCAGTACCGTTTTACAGTTGGATACTTGACGCTGAGAAACTTATCCCACGCCTGGGACTGAAGTAGTTCCTTCACAATCTGCAGGCGACGGGTATCATCAATATGGTCTAATCCACTTTCTACGCGTTGCGCGAACCATTCTCTCTCTGCTTCCGTCTAAAGAAAACTGATATTTTAAAGGTTTCTCCTATGTTGGGTTAAAAAGTTAGAAAGAAACAATAAACGTGATTTCAAAGGAATTCAGTTATGATGCTAAAATTCATATTTTTTATGTTTGGTTTTATTTTGAACCTTTGATATACCTAATAGACTTAACAACCTAATGAAAAGCGATACTGCCATCTTGCACCATGGTCCACCATCATCATCGAAACGATATTGGTAAAGAGTAAATTAGAAGAACGAAAAATTGTACATCCACACATACATAAGACGAGATAAGTAGAAATAAATGAAGGTGTATCAAGGCATCCCAGTTCCTAAAAGAAAAGCGTCGTGGCGTAAGTATTATTAGCTACGGAAGACTGAATAACCGGCCAAGTGCGAGTTGGATTCGCGCACAAAGGTTTCTGTATATCTATTAAAACGAGCAAAAAAATCACGTTTGTTGTATGGGAGCCCCCTTAAATATTTATTTTATTATGTTTTTTTCATATTTGTTGTTATAGCGGCAACAGAAATACATCATCTGTGAAAATTTCAACTGTCTAACAATCACGGTTCATGAGATACAGCCTGGTGACAGACGGACAGACAGACAGATGGACGGACAGCGGAGCCTTAGTAATAGACTCCGGTTTACTTTTGGGTACGTAACCCTAAAACTCAAGCTGCGGGTTGAAAGAATATCGCATAATCCGAAGCATAACTACGATTTGTTTACCTCTAAATAAGAAAACTCGTAAGAGATGGGGCCGCAGTACATTTTCTCCAACTCCTCGACTAAACCATTCACCGGCTGCCTGCCGCTGTATCCATACAGCAATCCGGCGTCGACTGTATCCTGTGCCGACAAACCGTATCTTGATATTTGAAGCTCTTTAATGTTTCTGAAAATAAGGCTCATTCTATAAATGAGGAAAAGGTGGCAGGGTATTTTCTTGTGTTTGTCAGGTTAACAGTTTCATCTAGTCAGGGAACTCTACTTTTATTTTTTTATCAAATTAGGTACCTGTTTTCATGTCGATATTCCACATTATCAATCGCTGCCTTCAAATGTCCGTAAGTTCGATACGCGTCCACTAACTGCTGTGCGTGGCAATTCTCGTACCTCCTTGCCACCACCTCTTCTGGAAGATCTGAAATATCACCGACTTGATTTTATTCTATTTTTTATTCATTTTATTTCTATGCTGTAATATCAATGAAAGTTAATACGTAGGGATTACGCGCAGAATTCGCCCTATTTGCATATTACGTTTATTTTATGTAAGCAGGCCTTATATGCATAGGTCAGAGATGGCCCGCCCCGCATCCAAGAGTGCAGGGCAAGACAACTTAACACGGGTATGCTTAATTGTAGCCTGCTTAGTCACAGAAATAATTTAAATGACTGGCTGGCCTGATAGCTCAGTTGGTGGTAGTCCTGCCTTCTGAACTGTAGATTGTGGGTTCGATTCCTACCCAGGACAAATAATTGTGTGATGAACATAGGTGTTTGTTCTGTGTCTGGGTGTTATATTGTATTCTATGTATGTATTTACAAAAAAAAAATATCTATGTATTCTATCAGTTATCTGGTTCCCATAGTACAAGCTTTGCTTAGTTTGGGGCTAGATGGCGCTGTGTGAAATGTCCACAAATTTATTATTTATTATTATTAAATACTTATTAAAACATAAATTATATCTGCCGAGTGCCGAAATTCCTACCTATGCTGCAGTTGCATAAAGATTTCTTACTCGTTTGGTAGTATATATTTGTCATAAGTAAACTGTTTGCGTGATATTAACGCCATCTTGTTTATTTTTGTGTAACTAAGAGCGCTCTTAGCTCCTAGTCTTCCAAGTACAAGCTCGGTGAGATTAGTGAGGCACTTAAATTATTAGTAGGTTTAAGGGTAAGGGGTAGATACTTATTTGGCTTTTGTGGTAAGTATAGGTACAACTAATACATGTAATAAGAGCTGATCTTTAATCAGACAATCTTCTCATTCTAAAATGTTTTTAATATGAATATAACAACAACATGAACAACTAAATATTAGTACGTAACTAATAAAATCAATATTCACCAATATATATGACAATTCAAAATTATACTACGTATATCTATGTACACTAAGCCTAAGAAAACAAAATAAGTGAGTAATAAAAAGTTATAAATAAAAAACAGAATTTAGGTAACTAATAATAAACTATATTACTCATATAAAACCTGTGTCACAATGTTTATAATATAATGATAAACACTGTGTATAACCAGGGAATAGCTAGTCAGTGTTTTATCTTGTTTTACCTTCGCCTATTTCAAACTTGATAGAGAGACATAAAATAACTATTCCTCTGCTACGCAACACAATGTTTATTAGTAAGGTGTATGTATAACTATAACATAAGGTAGCACTACCATCTAATCTGTGACCATACCGGCGTCATTCACTTTCCTCGGCCGATGTCCGAACACTCCAAGCCCCGAATGATAACATTTCACTCGACAACTGTTCCATCTGGCCACATAACCCGCTTTACTTTTAACAAACATTTTATTCCATAATCAAAAGCATTAAAAAGAAACGCGAATGAGAAAAAAAAACACAGCTGTCAATGTCAGTGTGATTTAAATTTAGAACACGTGCGCGGGAGTAGCCGACAACGCGGCTCGAATGATACTGGTGGTGGGGCAAGGACGTAAGATCGTCTTGATAATGGTGTTGGTGTTTCATACGGAGATAGTAAGTTGTTCCAGCAATCGATAAGTTTTGTAGTCAACACGGGTCAAGGACTGTTTGGAATAGTTTACACCAAAAGTTCAAAAGGTCCTAGTATTTTTGGCGCAAAGCAATTGTCTGGAGGATTTCGGGGGTCTGTTTATTATACCCCTCGGTATTACTTGCCCAGGCTCTATGCACCCGATTTTGTTTAGCTAAATAGGTATTAGGTAGGTATAATAAAGCTAATGCCCGTATGCACTGAATTTTGACAGCTCCTAAATTTGCACTTAGACATGGGTACCTAGGCACCTACTGCAACGAATATAGATTACCTATATACCTACGTCCTGGAGAGATAAGTGCGAAATTAAGTGATGCCAAACTTTAGTGCACACGGGCCGTTTTCTCTGCATATTTATACAGCTTTAAGTTTGGTTTCAGTGAACTCTTTAACATCGTCAGCCGGATTTTATATGCCATAATCACCACGCTTGGCAGGCAGCTTGGTGATCGCAGAAGATTTTAATGTACCGAGGAAAATGCTGTTGCCCATAAACACTACACTCTTTTCTTTACTTAAATGGGTGGATGATAATTTTTTATGATGATGATAAAGGGTCCCTTATCTAGAGCATATTTTGACTAGACTATGAGGAGACTAGAGTTCAACGTGACTTTGTTTTGACTTAGATTGTTTATAAAATTATAATAAACTCTTTCAACTTCAACTTCAACTTCAACTCTTGGTTAATGGCCTTGGTGGGTCAATTGGTTCACATGTCAAGAATCATGTGCTACAAAGTATTGTTTTGCACTGGCTCAGTGTAACTTTACCATTATTTACTTCGCTAATAGCAGATAACTGACGTAACTATTATGTTTTAACGTAAAGATAATTAAATTATCTTGTTAATGGTTTGATTGCTTGAAATTAAATGTAGAGCACCGTCACAACTGTGCTAATTGGTTACTATGAATTATTAATGAGCACTGCGGACAACCCAAATTAGTTTTATTTATTGTAGTAGTTAGTTTACAGTGCTCAAAATCTAATATGTTATTCCAAGGAGTCGTGTGTACCGGGAACTTCGTTCTTTCGCCTTATTTAACTTGGTATATTTAACCTACACTTTCCCTGTATGGGGCAGTCAAAGTCAGTATAAGAGCTACAATAAAGTATGTAAGTACAGATTTCGAACTACCAGGATGATAGTAGTTTTGAATAATTTCTGTGTACGACCCCACGCAAGTTCTTCGTTCACCGCAATAAAATCAGTGACAAAAGCAAAAGATAAGATAAAATGATGTTAGCGTTTAGCAAGCAACAGAAGTTATCATATTATAAGCGGTATAAACACGTGAACTCGATAACATATCTGTTTTCTATTAGCACGGTAACAATAGTACATTATGATATAAGTGTGCAATGCCGTAATGATCAATGCACAGGCATGTCATACGACGTTTTTCATTACAGTTGCGAGTAAAAAAAACAGAGTTGTACTGTTAAATGTCGTGCAGGCTTCTTATTTTCACGCGGCGTCAGAGAAAAACCGTGTTGATGGCGCGAACAAAATCGACATCGACCAAAACGAAACGAAACGAAAACTGGAACCAGAACTGGAACTAGAACGGGAACTGGAACTGTAACTGGAACTGGAACTAGAACGGAAACTGGAACTAGAACTGGAACGTGAACGTGAACTGGAACTGGAACTGGAAATGGAACTGGAACGTGAACTGGAACGTCAGCTGGAACGTGAATTGGAACGTGAACTGGAACGTGAACTGGAACGTGAACTGGAATGTGCACGGGAACGTGAACTGGAACGTGAACGGCTTGGTGATCGCAGAAGATTTTAATGTACCGAGAAGAATGCTGCTGCCCATTCCCTGGATATTCATGGGAATATCACGGGAACAGATGGGGTGGTCCTATTCGCAAACCGGGACCACACGGCAGTACCTACCTACCACATAATAAATACCTAATAAATGGTATACTTATAGATAGTAGTACGTAGCACTACTATTATATATTTGTACTAAGTACTAGGCAGTAGGTAATACTGTTTTCTCGCAGTTAAAAATAAGTACTCAACCACCAGAAAAGAAGGTAGTTTAGTCATCATCATCATCATCAGCCTAAAGAGTTAAGACGTCCACTGCTGAACATAGGCCTCATCACAAAGCGCCACTTTGAGCTTGCTTCCTGCATCCATCAGCTCCCCGCGGTAACGTATATAGTAGTTTTATATATAGGTACCTAATTAACCGACTTTAAAGAGGAGGTTTTCAATTCAGTAGTATTTTTTTAATGTTTGTTAGTTTGTTCTTATATACCTGTCATTAATAAACCAATTTCGAAATTTAATTTAATTTGAAAGGATATTACGAATATTTAGAAGAAGTATTGGTGATATTTGGGGACTTTTCATAATTCATAATTCATTTATTCTGCGCAATGTACAGTCGACAGGTCTTATATATATAAAAATGTCTTAAAGTTAGGGTACATACCCGGTAAGGGTGTCGCAGGTTAGGTTAGTATTATAGGAAGTACAATTAGCAATTCTCAAATTTGGTTAGTATTTGCATTTTACCAGGTGCTTTTGAAATATACCGCCCCCTAATTACCTAACTCGCAACAGGTTTGCGACAGGCGTAAATCTCGCGGTGATTGCTGTCATACATAATTAGTGGTGTCGAGAATGTATGCTTCGCTACTGCTGTCGCATTGCTACTGCTGTCGCATTGCTGTTGCAAATTTTACGTAATTACCCCGCCGGCCCCCTAATTACCTAATTTGCGACAGTTGCAAATCTCGCGGTGATTGCTGGCATACATCATTAGTGGTGTAACGTAGCATACATGCTCGACACCACTAATGATGTATGACAGCAATCACCGCGAGATTTACGCCTGTCGCAAATTAGGTAATTAGGGGGCTTGGCAAAACTTTCGGTGGAGGCGACCAGTGACCAGAAGGCTGGCTCTTATTTTGCACAAAAAATCAGCATTGCCATACAGCGTGGCAATGCAGCCAGCGTTCTGGGAACATTCCCCTCCACCAAGAGTCTTTTTGATAGTTTATGAATACGATTTTATAATTAAGAAATGAAACTTTGTAATAAATACGTTTTTGAAGAAATATTTAATTACGAAACTGTAATAAATTAATTTATTTTTGCAGACTGTTTGTTGCTATATCTCACGGTATGTAACGCTAGCATGATCAGTGTTTAATTGAATTTTTGTGTCAAGCCACGCTCGTTTTTGCTAGAATTACTTGGACGAGTTACAGTTTACAAGATAAATGCATTAGGACCCCAATCAATGCACGTTGGACACGCTACCCACTGGTAGTGGCTTGGAGCATTATGGACCCAACTGTACTTTTGTTGTGTAGTTAGCTATACCTACTTGAATTTAGCAGGTTACCCATTAAAAAACCTTCTTTGCTCGTTTTAAAAAAATCAAAACAAACAAGCTATATTATACCTACATGTATAAATACTAGACATACAAATTGGTAAAGAATAAGGAAGGAAATATTATCAAATTCATACGAAACCTACCTAATAGGAACATTTCCGACGCAGAAAAATTGAAACCCACATATCTTTGGTAACATCAGCTTTCAGTAAACTGCCTTATTGCGATATTGATAAAGCTTAAATTCTACTGACGAAGCAGCATGGGAAGGTTTGGAAAATTGCTAAGGGAAAATCGAGAGGCGTTTGTAACGAATATCAAGACGAGAATTCAATATTTCAATGATAACAGCAGTTTGCGTAGTATCGGTTATGTGACATCTTTGTCGCGTACACCCATACTCAAAAGGTAAGCAACAGCTCTAACTACTGGTAACGTATTTTTCCCAATTGCATCATCATCCTCTTTGCCTTTTCCTATTTGTTATTGGGGTCGGCCGGCTCTCAATCTAACCTGTAGCGGCGAGCTACCAGAATTACACGAGCGACTGCCATCTGACCTCGCAACCCATAAGCACAGATAATATAATACTATACTAACCATAAGGAACCAGTTACAGGGATGGTTAGATCAGGCGTCAGATTCTATCAGGCGTCTGACTACCCGTAATGATTGCCATAGACGTTCTTATGACAAACGGGACTAAGGCACGGAGCGATGGCATCGAAAACTGCACATAACTTACTAGATAAGTCATTGGTGCAGGACCGAGGATCGAACCCGGTGCCGTAAGATTGCAAAGCGCGCATACTACCACTCAGCCACCACCGGTCTGGAGCTATAGAGATGACGAGGGGATAAGTTGAATTAAAATTAATGGGGGTGACAACTGCAATTAGGCTGTATGTAGTACTCACACTCTTGAATTTGATTTGGTTGTCTACTCACAAACATAATATATAATATATTTAAACTGTATTGATTTTGAGGTAACCCTACGCCATCAGTGGCTCTTCTGCGAAAACTTACGTACCTATCAGATCATGCCATCTAAGTATTATCTGTATTTTCGCAATTCCAGACGATGGTAAATATTTAAGTACTCGAAATTATCATGGTTTCTTCCAATGACGGTCGATAGCGAGAATATCTCTTTGATTATTTTAGCCGAAAATTTCTAGAAATTCCCACCGGTCCAGTCCGTAAGTTGACTACGAAAATAAACAACATTCCGATTTCCGGAACCCAAATAAGTTCGACGGTAGTTTCGCATTGGGATTTAGAAAATTGAATATTCTCGCAGGTAATCTCGAGATATTCAATCACGTTGTATACAAAACTCGGTTTATCCTATCTATCCCTAAACTCATCTTTTGTCTGATAATATACCTAAGTACTAGTGTAACGCAAATAAGTCACCCGTGTAAAAGTTAAATAAATAGAATAGAATAGAAATCATTTATTCAACACTGGTTAATCACATTGTTTTACATCCGTTTATGGTTGATATTCCTTCAATTCGCACAAAGCGGTTTGACTCGACATTTATAATCCGAACAGCCAAGGAATGGAAAATTTTACCAGCATCTTTGTTTCCCGATAAGTACAGTCTGGAGCTCTTCAAGTCGCGAGTGATTAGGTATCTTCTAGGCATTCCTTAGTTCCTTACCATAGTCACAGAATAGATAATAGTACTACGTGTAGTGTGATTCAAACTTAATGGCGGCTGTGAACTCGGGGCGAAAAACTGTTCAGTAGATATCAAAAATAAGATGTGCGTGGGCAGCGGAAAGCGGTGACCGCAGCGAGCAGGGGCTCATTCTCAGCCGCCATTAAGTTTGAATCACACTACTAAGGTAAGTATACATTTCGTATGAATAATTTAGCGACTAACTTCACTAGGTTGTTCTGGCTGGTGACATTCTCCGCCTGCTGCTATGGTACTGCGGTGACGCTCCGCGGTGCGTTGGGGTTGTACTCTCAGGATGCAGTCTCATATTCAGTGGAAACTGATTTCTTGCAGTGGGACACTGCATTCCCTGCCGTCACGATTTGCGAACAGATCAATGAGAAAAATGTTAGAGTTACGCTTATCGAGTAAGTAGTAATTCAAATGTTAACTGGATTTTCGACTGTTCCTGTGGATAGTAAAATCGTAAGTACAAAGCATCGGTACTGTAAAGAAAAGTTGTAACTAAGTACCTACAATTAATTTACAACACCTTATCTTTTTCGTCTTCTTAATAAAAATCAACTGCTGTTC
This sequence comes from Ennomos quercinarius, assembly GCA_910589525.2. Classification (NCBI taxonomy): domain Eukaryota; kingdom Metazoa; phylum Arthropoda; class Insecta; order Lepidoptera; family Geometridae; genus Ennomos; species Ennomos quercinarius. Next base: position 3,970,591 of record OU342496.1, read on the forward strand.
ATAAGTCTCATTAAAACTCAAAAACGGCTTGACCGTTTTGAATAATTCTTTTTTGTTTTGTTCACTCTAAACAGGTGTGGTTTAAAAGGAGAAAGTATAGGGGAAACTCATATATAAAGTAACTAACCCGAGCGAAGCCGACGCAGGTCAGCTAGCAGCTAGTGACTTAGAAGTTTGTACCATCTCTTTACTACGTACTTATTATTTTTAGAAATAACTATCGCCCAGCACTAGTCACTTTTGCTAAAGAAATTAGCTTCTGGAACAGCAAGTTCTGCAAGACCTGCGCGACCTGCCAGCTGAATGTCTCCTGCACCGAAGACTTCCTGCCGATTCTACAGCTCGTCCGGTCACCTTGCGAAAAGCTTATGACTGACTGCTGGTTCAACGGAGAATATTTTCCTTGCTGTGAAAGGTGAGATACAGTAGCTATTTGAAAGTTTGTGTATTCTGTTACAGAGAGAGTATAGACATAATGTCGATGTCGAAGTGTGGGGCACAAAAATAGCAACAATAGGTACTACTCAAAAAATAAACAGTCGTGAAAACAAAAATTATATATCTCAAAAAATGACAAAGTTACAAGCATTTTAAAATACAGGAATAGAAAGAGACAGTTCAAACGTGCAGTGACGTCAGCTCTTGCTCCCTCATAGTACCTCATTACTAAGGTGTGGTAGCTTTACATACAATCACTTTGGCATGTTACGTCACTAACGAGCGTTTTCATAGTAACTGTGGAGAAGCTCTGTTTTGCTAGAACAGGCGATGCCCCCTCGAGAAACTTTGAAAGCTTACGTGATTTATTTACCGATTTTACAAATTTTTCCAATTATTGCATTCATTTTTAACCTACTCTATGAAAATTATATTAAGTTGTTAATTTTTGATAGCAGGACACTAGCCTATTATTATTTTGCTATTTTTATGTTTTATTTTGCTGATTTAAGATGTTTTTCAGATTCAAGCTAACGGCAACAGAATACGGGATGTGCTTCGTGTTCAACTCTAAACTGACTGGCGATGGGCAGCTCAAAGTGAACAGGAAAGTTGGGTTGCCCTCTCTGCTGTTCACCGTTCTCACATCAGTAGGGGTAACTATTGATCAACTTTAGCAACCACTTACCAACATATACAGGATACCAGCTAACACTATATGGGTCATCATCATCATCATCAGCCTGAAGGCGTCAACTGCACAGGCCGGCTGAACATAGGCCTCCCCCAAAGAGCACCACTCGATTCGTGGTCGTCGGTCCACCTAGTGGGGGCCGTCCGGTACATGGTCGCTCTTGAATTATGTCGTCCTTAACGGCTTATGCTAGGCCAAGCACGGAACAGATATATAGTACTAGGCCAAAGCGGGGATGAGCCAGGGGCCGAGCGGCAGGGGCGGTCTAAGTAAAAATGGTTCCAACGCGCAATAGTTTAGGTAATTTATTATTACACTGAATATAATGGGTATTTTAAAAATTCACTATACAATATACATAAGCCCTCCATTATACACACATCAAAAAAGTCTAAGCAACATTCATGATATTACAAATTTACCATTTATATTAATTAATTTCTAAGTATTTACTCACTCAAAGTGCGTAGGTAAGTAAACTTTTTTGTTATTGATGACATACTGGCTGGTTGTAAAAAAAAAACCGATTATGTTTTGTTTTTTCATAATATTCAAATGACTGCGAATTTGTTTGAATTTAAATGCGTTTTAATTGACACGTTTATTCTTGATTTTATAATTTTACCAACCATTTAAATAAAGTTAGCGACAAAATTGAATCGTTAGATATTCTTCACGTCATGGAGCGACGTCATTTGACGGCAGATGAAATGCAAAGAGCTGTAGGGATGTTGCAAGCGGGAAGTAATCAATCTCAGGTATCTCGACATTTTGGCATTCATAGAAGTGTTATTTGTCGTCTTTGGCAGTCCAAGTATACCGTCCAAGTCCTTCAAAACACGTATCTGGTGCATGTCCCATGCGTGCTCGATGGGGTTGAGGTCTGACGATTGTGCAGGCCAGGGCAATACCCGGATGTTCTCCGTTGCCAAGTATTCACTGGTTTGCCGAGCTGTATGTGAACGCGCATTGTCATGCATTAACGTAAAATCGGAGCCAAAGGTTTGTGCAAATGGATGGACATAAGGTCTGAGAATATCCTCAACATAATTTTCAGCGTTCATGTTTCCATTTACAAAAACGAGCTCAGTTCGCCTGTTCTTCATAATACCCGCCCATACCATAACTGTTGAGCCGCTGTATGGATGAACTTCCTGAACGCACCTGAGCCTTTCAGTATTTCCGGGCCGACGGTACACTCGCACCCTTCTTGTATCAGGCCTAAACCCTGTAACCCCCCCTCCTATCTATAAATATATATATATTTAAAAAAAATATAAAAATTGTCTTTAATTTTACTGCATGCTATTACTAACTACTACCTACCCTGATCTATACCTATACCACCTACTAATCCTAATTTACCTAATTAGCAACGGTGTGCTTTTGTTTTATTTTGGCCAAATGATCGTCTAGTGGATAAACCTTCCGCTGTGATCGTATTATACCCAAGTAGCGAATAAGTATAAGCATAATAAAGAACCTATAAATCTATTCCCTACGTGATAGATTGAATAAAAGACTAATTATCAATACCTATATTTTAATGTCGTAATTAGAGCTATTTTCACTTGTATTTTTAAATGGTAATTAAATTATGTTTTTCCGATTAAATAATTAATAGTATGAATTTCTTGTAAACAATTATAGTACAACTTTTAACGATATTTCACATAGAATTTAGATATAAATATGTATTAAAGTTCTACCTTGAGACTAGTACAAATAAAATTATGCCTAAAATAATTCAGTAAGGAAATAAATCCAAGAGCTACGAATTGTCTACGAGTTTCGTAACCCTAGCTACGCCCTATTTAAAACATTCCCTTTACACAATTACACAATCAATACGTAAAATTGCGATATAATCGACCTATAAGTTGAACATCGAAATAAGTTAGTTCTTAACCTAATACCTAGACTGAAGATGATCTAAAGGCCTACATTTTCTACCAAATGGAAAATATCGTAATTTATTCTGGAAAACATAGAGAATGTATAATAAACAATGTAGCATCCTTATTTCCTGTATTTATTGTAAAAATACATTGCTGGATTACACAAAAGGTTTTAGGGGTTTCCCCCAATGGTCTCCAAACCTCCCCTCATAACCATTCCGTACCACCCTTCAACTTCCATGTTAGAAGGCTGGATTCCTCAACTGTCCCATATTAGAAGGGTGGGTACCTCCACTGTCCCAAGTTTGAAGGCTGGGTGCCTAGACTCTATTAATCCAGAATCACAATATCTCTACAATTCAATACAGATAAATAAACATGAACTCTTCTAAAATAGAGTGAGCAAAAACGGTTTATATTAAATCTCATAATTTATACAAGTATATAACTCAATAAATAGCAGTCAGGGAACACTCCCTCTTTTGACTGCTTGGAATACTTTCCAAACTAGATTATTTACATATAAGTTGATTTAGTTCAACACATAGTTATAATGATATAAAATGTAGACTCTCGCTACTTCATTAATCTGTCTATCCCAGACTGATCACTGATTTCTATCAGATGAAGAAGAAAACAACTATTAACCCTTAAGCTGTATAAGAAAGATCTCGCATTCCCTCTGGAATTTAAGTATACTTTCGGAGTCTCTCGCTCCTAATATTAACCGTCGATCCAGCCATTAACTCTCAAGCTGCATTTGAAAGATCCCGCATTCCCCTTGGAATTTAGGTATACTTTCGGAGACTCCCGCTCCAAATACTACTGAAAGCTATTAACCAAACAATAACTGTTGTCCCAGTTAGATATTCCAACCATGGAATAAGTTTAATTCATTACAAATGATCAGTCTTAGGTTATCCAAACCAATAAGTAGCTCTATTAAAAATAGATGATTACTCTAAGTTAATCTTATGTTATTGCATAACAATTTAACAATATATCAATAGCTACCACTATCAGTAATATTCAGACATCTTTATATCTCTTGAATACAACAACGTATATTACAGATTCTTGAATCTCTATTAGCAAGTGATTATTCAGTTAAAACACTAGAATCTAATTGCTCTATTCAACTCAAACCGTTTTGATAAAATTTCAATCAAAGAAATATATGAACTTTCTTAATATGAGCAAAACCTTTGAAAATATTTAGTAAATGCAACTTTCCTAGCTAAAATCTCATTAATTACTAAAATGTCTACTTTACTCACAAATAATATCCAAATCCTTAATCACTGCAATCCAATACACTGCAATCCAATGGCACTACCGAAACCGTAAAGGGAACTATTATCCCAAACCGAACCACTAAAGACAATTTCTTTAGTTAATTACTTAAAACAATTAAAAGAATTTCCTGGTTAATTACTCCAAGAAAGCGCGACCGAGACTATCCCCATTTCCCTCCTGCATCTTCTTTTTACACTCTGGAACTCTCCTTCATCAGCTCCCAGCAACCAATCACAGCTCTTCGTCACATCTCAACATCGTCATTCTCCTTCCTGATTGGTCAAGAACCTCCGTAGTCCACGTGGACCTACATTTCTCATACATCTCATGACCATCTAGATTTGCTATTCTGCTCTCTGATTCGTCGAACTAGTTCCTACTACTAAGTACTGAGATCACACTCCACGTGGACTCCACGTGGACTCAGACTTCAGCTGAAAATACGATCTTAGAATAAACAATTGACGATCAGTTTGTTTAAACCATTCCTCTAATCCTGCTAATAGACTGTAACTTAGCTTTATTAGAAATAATGATGTTTCTATAACTATTTTCACATTTTTCCTAATAATTAAAGAATAGTGGTGTATTAACCATACTATTTGAATAGTTTTCTTCAGTAACGATTAGCTACAGTACGTAAGTTATTTTTAATATTATTTACTGTTAAAGAAACCTATTTTTATAAATGTAAACGGGACCCCGTACCGTTACAACCCGAATCGCGACTCATCGGAAAACATAATTGTATCCCATTATTCCTGGGTCCATGTTATGCGTTCTCTACACCATTCATTTCGACGAGCGCGATTCCCGTGACGTATCGGTGGGCACCTGATTGGGCGTCGAGCTCGTAGGCCGTACTCATGCAGTCGATTTCGCACAGTTTGGGGACTTAGATCAACACCACTTGAATTTTGTAGCCTCAAACTTAGCTCTCGAGCGGTTAACATCGGCTGGCGTCTTGCAGTTAGTTGTATGTACCGGTCTTGCCGAGTGGTTGTACTCCTTCTACGGCCTGGGTGCTGTTCAGCGGGTTCCCCTGTATTATTGTAGCGCTGCCAAAGACGACAAATAACACTTCTATGAATGCCAAAATGTCGAGATACCTGAGATTGATTACTTCCCGCTTGCAACATCCCTACAGCTCTTTGCATTTCATCTGCCGTCAAATGACATCGCTGCATGACGTGAAGAATATCTAACGATTCAATTTTGTCGCTAACTTTATTTAAATGGTTGGTAAAATTATAAAATTAAGAACAAACGTGTCAATTAAAACGCACTTAAATTCAAACAAATTCGCAGTCATTTGAATTTTATGAAAAAACAAAACATAATCGATTTTTTTTTACAATCAGCCAGTATGTCATCAATAACAAAAAAGTTTACTTACCTACGCACTTTGAGTGAGTAAATACTAAGAAATTAATTAATATAAATGGTAAATTTATAATATCATGCATGTTGCTTAGACTATTTTGATGTGTGTATTTAGTTCAACTACTACACAAAGTTTCATGATCTTATTTAAAGTATTCATTGTATAATCGCTGTTTATTTGTGCAGTTTATAGGTAGGTAACTTTGTAATTTTTTTCTATCAAGAAAACTTATTAGTTCGTGTTTTCACTATACATTTGCAGTAGCATTAGTCCTGAACTTTACCATAATAATTATATTAATTTCAAAGTCATTGCAATATTGTTGTCAGGACACTGCCTTATGCTAAGCCATTTTAAACATTTTGGCGTTGTATAGACTCTTAAATATTTTTTAATTTGATCGTTTATAAGTCTAATTATTTTAAGCGGTTGTCCGAAACAACTCGAATCATCTAGAAGGAAATGACAGATTCGCAAGTTTGCCGTGTAGGCATCGAGGAAGAACCCAGCGTGTAGGTGACGATGATATGATGAGCTGAAAGCTACATACCCACTAAAGCAGCAAGCTTCTGGTTCACGTGTTTCTCGTACTTCTAACCCAATGTCAATGTTTCAGATAAAAGTGCATTCACCTCAAGAAAGGGTCTCCGTAGTATCTGAGAACATCTTAGGAGATTGCTACATATTAAGCCGCGGAGCCAATTTTAAGGTTAACCTAATGGTAAGAACACAATAAGAACACAAAGATTCTATGTAAGAACAGCATGTTTTCAATTTCATGATTTCATTGTATCGTTTATCCTTTTTTTGTCTTTCTTCTCCTTCGTCTTTTCGTGTGGGCAAGTAGTCAGAAGTTGACCCCGGTGGCAGAATTTTAAGGCCGCCTAAGGCTTCTGACTAGGCTTAACGAGAGTTATATACGACAACTGCCGGGACCAACGGCTTAACCTGCCATCCGAAGCACAGTTGCGCTCAGTTTTATATACCACTTTTTATAGCGGTCACCCATTCTAGTTTGAATCACATTCTACCTTCTTTTAGACTGGTCGGTCATCGCCGTAAAGTTTCCTAAAGTTACCTTGAACTTGTTATTGAGTTGGTATGTTAGTTTAGTTTAGAGCTTAGTTTGACATCTAAAGTTAAGTCAGGTGGAAGGATTAACTGAGCCGGATGTTACTTTGGTGAATTTAATATATGATAACCGCTTTATGGAAGTTAGAAACGTTGGTAGGTACTTACGTATTTCCCCTATGCGTATGTACCGCAGATTTAGACAGGTTCATACCCAGAGTGATTGATGGTTCTAATGTCGATTCGTATTAACCTAAATTCACCGGTTTTCGGATACGTTTAGATAGGTGGTAAATTGGCGACCTTGATGTATACAAGTCAAGCGTCATAACATTAAAAATTAAAAAAATTATAATACATTTATTTGACAAAAACCACATTACATGGTGGTGGTGGAGGTAGGAAAACCTGAACACTAGGCTCGAGACCCGTGCTTTAGGAACGACTCATTCGTCGGAGATACACTTTTTATGCGCCTATACCTTCATTCAATAATGACTGTCTTAAAATACTATTTAGGAAATTACAAGCTTTTATTGCATTAATGAAATCCTGGCTCTCAGTGTAATGTTCATAATCAGATCAGACTAGTTACATCTCTTCGGGTGTAAACCGAATACAACTAAGAAACATTAGTTTATTTGACTGTGTTGGTTAAACCATCTAGCTCAGCTGTGCTTAGCTTTTTTGTTCATAAATTCCCATCTGTTGACGGTCAACCAAAAAGCCTCGCCAAAAAGTCTAGATAAAACTTCAATATTGTTGCAGGCAGAGGAAATCGTTAACGATATATCAGTGCGGTCCATACCACCACAGAGCCGCGACTGCCTGTATGAGGACGAGGTGTTGCCAGGAGCAGAGGGCTGGCCCTATGAAACATATTCGTATAGCGCTTGTGCTATGTATTGTAGGGTAATGGCGCAAGTTAGGGTGTGTAATTGTACTTACCACTTTATGCCGAAGATTGGTGAGAAAAATATTTCCAAAAATTCTCAGTCAGTTTCTGAGTGAAGTAGCCTACGCTAGGTTAATACCTAGCGTAAGCTACTTTACTCAGTATAGGACGCTATACGACACACTACGATTCGCTACGCTGTGCTACGCTTTGCTATTCTGTGCTACACTGTGCTACGTATTGCTACGATTTGCTACGCTTTTTTTTTTTTTTCTCTCTTATAGTTTGGCTCCATACAGTGTATTTAGCCAGTGTCAAGTATTGTAGTTTTTCGTCGTATTATGAAATATTTCATGTAAAGTCAAGTCTTAGTCACAGTCAGTCAGGGTAGTCATAGTCCAGTCTAAGTCAGGTAGTCATAATCCAGTCTAAGTCATGCCCTAGTAAAGTAGTGGCAACTTTACTAGAGGCTTCTATGGAATTTTGGAAGCAACACGAAAAACCACGTTTCACTACATTATATCACTTGCCCACACTTATACTAATAATTCAGCACTTAATGTGTAAAATGCCACTAATTTTAAACATTAACACTAGAAAAAGCATAAGTTTTGTGAAATAATACAATGCAACGACGTGAACTTTTTCACGTTCCCGCCAAAACTCTCTTGCTACGCTTTGCTTCGCTTTGTAGCTGTCACGCTGTGCTACGCTTTGCTACGTAGTGCTATACTTTGCAGGGCTTTCCTATGAGCCGCTGTGCTTTGCTACACCATGCTAGCCTGTGCTACGCACCGTGATTGGCTCCACTACGCGTCAGTACACATTGCTAGGCTGTGACTTATACTACGCTACGGTAGTGATAGCTCTTTAATAAATCTTATTGATTGGTTCTGGTGGTTAAAGAAAAAGAACTACATTCTTATTACACACGTTTTTTAAATTAAATACTATTAATAAGATAATTATTTATTATTTTACAGACAAAATACCCGTGTGCAATATTGACGGTTTAAAGTGTCTCTATTTAAATCAAGGTAAGCGTACATATATGTATATTAGCTCTTATAATAATAATAACGCCCAACGCGTCACATACATAGGTCCTGTCGATGTCAGCGTTTCTTTCCGAATTATTAATTTTCCATATTCTAGTATTAACCACATTATTATCCACGCTCTCACCTGATGGAAAGTGACGATGCGATCGAAGGTGTAGCATGCTAGCTAAGTAAGTACCTATTCACTCTTTTCTTGAACACGCCCGGGTCATATTTTGCCGAAAACACAGACGCTGGAAGGGCATTCCATTCCTTAGCAGTTCTAATTAAGAACGAACAATCAAACCGCTTGGTACGAATGGGTGGTATTTCGATCATGAAGGGATGGCACCTAGCCGAGCGTCTAGAGGTCCGGTAGTGGAATGGTGACGGGGGAATAAGATAGTGCAGTTCTTGTGCACATTCACCATGGTACAACCTGTAAAAAACCGACAGACTTGCCGTATTGTGTAACTCAATCGTAATCGATGAATGGGCTTCATTTGGTCATTTCCGGTTGTGTAAAATCCTCTTCCATCGGTATTATGGTCACTTAGACGGAAAACAGAATAGATAAAACATTGATTAACTATAATAATGAGAAATAGTGAGAAAATACTAATGGATGGAGATGTTACACAATTCCAACTTACCGGAAATGACGAAATAAAGCCGATCCATCGATTACGATTGGCTTAGACGGTAGCCCCGCTGGACTATAACTAGGATTCCCTGTATCTAGGAACCCAGAAATTACGAGAACCATGGTTCCAAAACACCCAGACACAGAACAAGTATTTGCGCTTTTTTGTTTTCTGTGCACAAATACTTGTGCTGTCACGGGAATCGAACCCGCCGCCTCGGGGTTATGAGCCGACCTGCTCAACCAGCACACCATGGAGTCTCTCTTTTTTGACTGGCCTGTTAGCTCAGTTGGTAGTACTTATGCCTTCTGAACTATAGGTTGTGGTTTGGATTCCCATCCTTTTAATGGTTTCAGATTCACTTGAAACTGTCAACTGCCGCTGCCCTATGAGCTGTGAGGAGGTGACCTATAAGGTCACTCAAGTCTCTTGTCTGTAAGTATCAAAATGTATTCATAAGACTCATGATAAAACGTTCCACAGGAATATTATAGGTTGCGATCATGGAATGGATTTCAAAGTGTAAAGTCTTAATGTAAAGTGGGACGTCTTCAGGCTGTTGATGATGATAATGATGATGAAAGATTTACGCAGCCATTGGGGGATATCGCCATAGTTTTTTTTATATAAACAAATGACGTGATGAGCTAGTCGTTCGCCTGATATTAAGCGTCACGGCTGCCCATAACAGATTGGAGTATCACTCGGAACTCTATTATAGTTTTGCGTGACACTGCACGGCGCACGTCATCCTGAGACATCAGGTCCAGTAATATGATTACTAGACCGTGAGATCAGATCGTAAAGTCTCATTTGCCCAGTAATATCACTAGCTACAATGCCCTTCAGACCGGAACACAGTAGTGTTTGCACACTACTGCTTGGCGGCAGGATAACTGGCAAAGTGGTGGTACCTACCTAGGCGAACTTTGCAGAAAAGTCTTGCCACCTAGTAGAGTTTAGTTGGTAGTGCGTCTAATCGGTCAGTTGGAAGGCGCTGGTTCATTTGGGATTTTTCACTGGTTGCTAAAATGTTTAGGAACTCAAAATACGTACCTATAGAACCCCAGTACATTGGCAAAATGTAAGCCATTTTATTGGTGCCTTATGTGGCACCGTACGACGTTCGTGTGGTCAGTGCTGTGTGAAGAGCTCCCATGAAAATTAATTTATATGACAATTGCGTGATTGAATCGTGCCACAACACACCAGAAAAGCAGCATAAGAGTTCTGGTGTGACATTCCACTGGTGAGTTATTAATGCAATTTCATGCTAAAATCATCTGCAATACCAAAAAAAGTAGCGTGCGTTTTGAGAAGGCTTTGTTTGGAAACATACCTTCTATAGGTACTTATTCTAAGGTTTAGGAACTTATAAGGTAAATTGCAAGTTTTTTAATTTTCTTAATTCATAATTAACATTAGAATATACTATTATACCTACCTGCTTATCTAGCTCAATATCTGTTTCCAGTAAAAATACCGAATCCCAAGTGATTCAGGGTGCAGTGACGATTGGACAACTTCCCCATTTAAGGGTGCGACGCCATGCGATCCGAGATATGCTGGGGCTAGTTGGTAAATATTAAATTATTTATTTAAAACATAAATAATAATTATACTAAACTAAACCTAAAAACTAAACTCTTCTATAAATCTAAACTACTGCCAAACTAAAACTATAAAGTTAGCAATATAAGACAAACCTAATCTATCAAACCACTACCAGTAGGCAACGTGCCCAAAATGCTGGCAGCATTGCCACGTTGGATGGAAATGCTCAACCTTTGGCCCAAGTAGATGCCAACATTGTGGTCACGTGTTGCTTCGACCATGTTACTTTCTTTCTTCTTACATTATTACTATTATATTTTTTTATATAATGGATGGACAAACAAGCTGATGGCCTGCGTGATGGTAAGCAGTTACCGCCACCTATGATCCTCAGTACGCTGTATACATCAAAGCAATTGAAAGAATACAGGATAAATTTATAAGAAGAATAGCTTATAAAAAAGGTTATATTAATCATTTTAAGTCCCTTGAAATACGGCGTACTGAGAGAGACCAGATACTTCTCTACAAGTTACTGCGGAATACAGTTGATTCCCCAACCTTGCTTAATAAAATAAGATTCTATTGCCAGCGACTTAGTGCTAGAAAACGAATGTTATTGTTGTTGTTGTAATAATGAATGTTATTTGTTCAAGCTAGAACTAGCACTAGATATTGTTCCAATACCTTTATCAACCGCGCCTGCCGGTCATATAATGAGAATTTTAATGATTTGGATATATTCTTGTTAACCTTATCTAAATTTGTTTGTGAACTTAAATCTCATAAGTAAGATCTTTTCAATTTAAACTTTTTTTTTCCATAATATTGTAGGTATTTTAACTCACTTTTCTGTTGTAGTAAATTAAGTGGATATTGTGTAGGTACCCACTTTCAATAGGGTGTTTTTTTCATTCATGATTTATTAATATGTAGAAACTTTATTGGTTCATGTGTAAGTAAGATTAGTTGATTAAGTTAAACATTTATAGTACTGTTTGATTCTCTTAAACATTAATAAAAGAAAAAAAAAAAGAAAAAGAAACTAGCAGTACCAGGGGCGCTATCAATGCGTTGCCTACTCCCCCTACTTTTAATATCTGTTCTTTTTACCCGCCTTTAAATTATTAAACCGGCCCCTCACTCGGTGGACCGACGATCTGGTGAAAACCGTGGAGAGCTGATGGATGCAGGGGGCGAGCAGCTAATCAAAATGGCGCGCTATGGGGGAGGCCTATGTTTAGCAGTGGACGTCTTCAAGCTGTTGATGATGAAATTATTAAAATAGATAACGGACATACCCAACTATAGATTCTGAAGAAGGACCCTAGGCCAACATGCTACGCCTTCGACTGCATCGTCGCTTAACATCAGGTGTGTTGCAGTCAAACATTGGCCTGTTCGTACATAAAACTCCCCTTAAATCTTCGCCCCTACATTTGTTTTTTCTAGGTATGTATCAATCCTTGATTTTGTACCATTTGCGCCATAGTATCAGTCCAATACGTTCCCTCTACTAGAACACAATTAAGCCTCCTCTCATATGGAGGAGTTCAGGACATCACGCTGATGGAGAGAGTTCAGGCCATTACGCTGACCAAGTGCAGATTAGCGGACGACACGAATGGCCTCGAATTTTGAGATTCTTAAACATGCCCCACCACGTTTTCTTTCACCGTTGTGTATAGGAACGAGTGCAAAGCGCCATGGCCACAAAATTAATAACAGCACCATATCACAGTACTGTAACTGTAATTATATTTTTGTTTCAGTGGACTTCGGAGGTGTGGTCGGCGTATTTTTCGGCGCATCGCTTCTTAGCTTTCTAGAAATTGTTTACATATTTTTTATACGCAAATATCCGTAATATAATTACGTCTCACATCTAAGCAGGGACCTTTTTTCAAATTAGCATTAGGTTTTTTCACATGCTTGATAGTTTCTGTATTTTGCCTACGTTTTCAATTTCCCTTTAAATGATGCTCTAGATGGTGCATCTCGTACTTCATCTGGCAGCCTGTTATAATCAGGCGCCATCACGCGCACCAGCTTAGACGTCTTCGTCAGCCGCCGCGACACTGCGCGTAGCTGGTGGGCATTGCGCGTGCGTATCCCGTGCCCATCGCCAAGTCTTGGATACTCTTCGAGGTGGTCTGTGGCATACATTGCCGCCTGGCAAACACACTATACTCGGCACTGTGAATATTTTCATGGTCCGGAACAACTCCAGCGCTGACGTCTCCTGTGACAGTCGCGCTATGGCTCGTACTGCTCTTTTCTGCATTCTAAAGACACGCTGCGTGTCTGCAGCGCGTCCCCAGAGCTCGAAACCGTACTGCAGTAGGGAGTGCACACAAGCGAAGTAGCAGCTCCGGACCATCCTAGTACACGACATTGGCGAAGTTGTGGTGAAATTGCCGCAGAAGCCACTGACTAAGATTCAATTCAATTCAATTCAACTCGTATTACATTTCTATTGACGCAGTAAAATATAATGCTCATTAATTAATCATTTTGTTTTAAATTAATCTTAAATCATTACGGAATAACTTTATGTATAACCCTGTATCTTAAGCCACTATTATCGTTTAGCAACTTATTTAACACCCACTCTTTTATGGGTGAAAGCTTACGTCATCAAAATTTATTTATTGTTATTCAAAGGCTTATTAAAAAATTAAATTAATTTAAGCAAGAAAAAAGAAATTTAATCGTACCAGTTATTTGGTTTTGATACTCTGTGTTATACGGTTAACACATATTTTACAATACAGCCCCAGGTACACTTTTAAACCGGGTATTGCCCGTGGTCCACCTGCTCAGTTCACCTGGGTGGACCACGGGGATTATTTTTTCCCGTGGTCCACCTCAGATCACTGGGTGGACCACGGGCAATTTTTTGCTTCTCGTGGTCCACCTCAATATATCTGGGTGTACCACGGGTAATTATTTTTTCCCATGGTCCACCTATGTAGTTAATTATTATATCGTGTTTAGAATGTCTTGCCCGTGGTCCACCCAGAAAATGTATGTAGCAAATGGAGTGATCTTTTGCGATTCTGAAAACAAAATTTGGAAGTACCCACAACGTAATTTAATAATTGCTTTAAAATTGCTAATTTTTTGATAATGAAGTACCACGGCTGCGCAGTATTTTTTAACGGTCATGTGTTCACTGTTCAAGGTGACTTCAGAAAACTTCGAAACCTGGTCTTTTGACTTCCGTTACTCGGAAATAAAACGGCCTGGCAAAACCATACGATATAGGTCATATTATTATATGCGTCTTGAGGTATGGTATAGCAAACCCTAAGACGATATTTTAAAAAAATGATGTAAATAAATCCGCCATGCAAATTTTAACCGTAAATGACGGCAAAACTATGAAACTGAGGGGAAGATTATTTTTTTTATCAAAATGATGGTAAATTTGGTCGCGGCGGGAAAAATATTCCACGGATAATAATCGATATCAGGGATTCCCCGTGGATGCTGATCAATATTCTGGAATCAAATTTTGATATGCGTCATTTTTCAATAGGGCTGCCATACAAAGGTAGGCTTTTATCGACTATGCTATAGGCTTTTATCGATATCAACTATGCTTTTTTGAGCCTCCGTTACGAGCGTTTAGAAAAATCGTTCCTGGGGTCTGAGTATAGATGTTATAAGGGTCACAATGCAATAACAGCAAAATCGTTTTTTATTACGATGGCGGATGTAGACATTCCAACTCACAGTAACAGTTATCCGATCCTAAAGAAAATAGATTTGTTTAAAAATCAGTTTGACAGATGTCAGTTTGACAGATGTCAGTTTGACAGATGTCAGTTTGACAGATGTCAGTTTGACAGATGCCAGTTTGACAGATGCCAGTTCAACACAGATGCCAGTGGGCAGGCTACATCTCTTGTAGAGCTGACAACCGATGGGGAAGCAAGGTTCTCGAGTAGCGACCACGAACCGGAAGTCGCAGCGTTGGCCAGCCTCTTACTAGGCGAACTGACAATCTGGTCAAAACCGTGGGGAGCCGATGGAAGCAGGAGGCAAGCAACCGCTCAAAGTGGGGAGGCCTATGTTCAGCAGTGGACGTCTTCGGGCTGATGATGATGATGATATAATATCTATGGGACGGCCATTAGTATGGAATGCAACTTGCGTCGATACTATGGCACCGTCCCATCTTCCCGAAACTAAAAATCAGGCAGGTAGCGCTGCTGCTAAAGCTGAAAACTTCAAACAGCGCAAATATGGAAGCTTGACAGAGGATACATGTTTGTGCCGTTTGGGGTAGAAACCATGGGACCGTGGGGACCAGGTGCTTTTGAAATATACAGGGACTTGGCAAAACTTTTGGTGGAGGCAACCAGTGACCAGAAGGCTGGCTGTTATTTTGCACAAAAAATCAGCATTGCCATACAGCGTGGCAATGCAGACAGCTTTCTGGGAACACTCCCCTCCACCAAGGGTTTTTTTGATAATTTTTGACTATAAGATAATCTATATCGCCAATAAAGTAAAATATATTAATATCTATAATACAGGTGGACCACGGAAAGAAAAATTTGCCCATGGTTCACCCAGGTGAACTAAGGTGGACCACGGGAAAAAATAATTACCCGTGGTACACCCAGATATATTGAGGTGGACCACGGGAAGTAAAAAATTGCCCGTGGTCCACCCAGTGAACTGAGGTGGACCACGGGAAAAAAATAATTACCCATGGTACACCCAGAAATATTGAGGTGGACCACGGGGAAAAAAAATCCCCGTGGTCCACCCAGGTGAACTGAGCAGGTGGACCACGGGCAATACCCGTTTTAAACCTAAACAAATTAATATTTTACACTAAATAAGTACCTACAGGTAACAATCTACACGAGTTATACCTATCTGGAGTTGGTCAGTGTACGCTGAAATCCTACTATTAATACGAGCCTTAACACCCGTCGTCCACAACGTGGTAACACATCCATACAAAATAGAACAAAACGACTAGCCACCCCTTCATTCGGTTAGAAACGAATGAAAGGGTGGACAAACGAATGAAGGGGTGGTTAGTCGTTTTGTTTTAGTGTAAACACTAAAAAAATACCTCAAAATTCTGGTTGCCATTTTTGTTTTACTGTCAGCACACAACCGAGAGTAGATATTTAAATTAAATCACTAACAAAATAACAAATAAGTAAAGTAAAACGAAACCGAAATCCTTTGAGCTCATATTATGAGCTAAAACAAATGAAGTAAAACTTTAGTTTTTCTTTATTTGTTATTTTATCAGTGATTTAATTTAGATATAATAGAAAATCACAGAACGATCGATATCATAGAATCGTAAAGAAATTCTTCCTCGTAAGTTCCCTAAGTCGTGACTTGACTCCAAACTTTTGTGACTGCTTCATATCTGACGTAACGCCATGTGTCACAAGTTTACAACGACAGGGAACATAAAATAGGGGATCATATACAAGGGTCAGATAAGCCGCACTTTTACTTAACTTCTTACATCTTGATGGGGCTTTTACTTATGGCTGAAATAAAGTTGAAGGATTTATCATATGTCATTCGATGTAGGTTTATAGTTATTTAGCTACCGTAGAGGAGCGGTCGGGGATAGGACAAATGGTATGGAGGTATGATATACGACCTGCGGTTTCACCTGAGGCTGCTTATCCTATAATTGTATTTCTTATTTATTGAAAAATACAAATAATGTGTTGTGAAAGTGGTGCGTCGCCAGCCAAAGGACGCCGAAAAACGATCTCGGTCCACCCAAACCCAGGGCTAGGGTAGGTGCTGCCCAATTCATGTTTAAGTAATTTCTAAAAATGACTATGATATGAAAGTTTACATTTTTAGCTTTTACCCTCGGACACCCACCATGCAAAATTTACATAGTCCATGGCATAGACTATGTAAATAGGGCGAATTCTGTGTATAGATGTAGGTAGTAAAAATGAAAAATATTCCTGATTATTTCTGGGACAGCTCAATGGTTTTTTAATTATGAAGCCTCAGACTACAAACTAACTAGCAACAAGCATATTTTTGTTCTACATACTCAGAAATAGGATAAAAATGGAATAGCCTTGTATAGGTAGTATGGTACACCAAATAATAATTTTACAAGATAAACAATTTATAATTGTTACACTGAGCAACCTTCTCGCTAAAAGATCCTCACCACACCACCCATGACGGAAATCTCCTGAGCCACTTTATTTCTTTACGAAACCCCAAAATCACAGAGCGCCCTTCCTTAACCCTTTTACCGCAACGAAATATTGTCGGTAGGTAACCCCACGCCTATCCTTATCCTTTTATATGACAAATTTCAGGAATGAGGAAATTGCGCCTTTTTCGATCTCGGTGTCTCATTCGATGAAATACAATTTCAAATAGCTAGGTATTGAACCCTCATTAATCTTATTTCAAAAAATACTTACATTTCAACTTTTTCTGAGATGCTCTGTAATATTTACCCACTCCGGAGCAACTGGATAGAATCTCAACTGGACAATTTGCAACTGGACGGATCCGCAATTGGACAGATTCGCATCTGTACGGATTGTCTATATATTGGACAGAGCTGTACAGTTGCAATCAATATTATCCAAAAGCCGTCCAAAACATATAGGTACCACCTATTAAAATATATACGTACTAATAAAGCATATGCTTTGTTTTGATGGTGCCATTTTCGAGGCGGCGATCGGTGATCTATCCTATATTTCATCACAGCCTGACCACTGATCAAGAGAGAGAGATAAAGAGAGGCACGCAGAGAAAGAGAATGAGAGAGAGTGTCAGAAAGAGGGAAAACAGGGAATAGAGTCATAGAGAGGGGATAGAATCAGAGAGAGGGAATAGAGTCAGAGAGAGGGGATAAAGTCAGAGACAAGGGAAAAGAGTCATATAGAGAAACAGAGATAGAGAGAGAGAGAAAGAGAGAGAGAGAGAGGGAGATATTGGGTCTTAGATAATAAATCGTAATCATGAATCGGTGTAATATTGAAATGCTTGTTCTATTTGTATAGGAGATTTAAAAGCAGATTGCAATGCTAATATCTAAGCATTTTTTTAATAACCCTGTATAGTCCCGGTGTATTTATACAACAAATAATATTACTCGTAAACTAGGTCAGATGAGAAATTCAATTTCCTGCCGCAGAACGAATTGTTTTATAAAATGTGCAAATCGGACTTTTATTCCTTCTTTGAAAACCGTCACAAAATAAATCACAGTCAAAGTAACACAATTTACTGTAGTCAATGGCATTATATACGTATATCATAAACGAAATGTAATATATACTTACTCATATTTAGTTGTTAATGGAAATAAAACTCCGCATCTCAGTGTTTATTTCTGATGATGATATAATTATAACTTTTCAAAAGTATTTCCCATTAAATACCTACATACCTAGTCTAAATGGTAATGTACCTTTTTATATTGCTCAAGATAGAAAAACTATATAATGTACGTACCTACAACTTTTCGAAAAACCTAAATGAAAAGTATGTATCATCTCTCATTCACCTCTCTGACTATTTGTATCATGTTTTTAAAAAAACAAAACCAACAACTAAATAATTCGTGTAAACATTATTTATCTTTAAAACAAAACATTCACTAAAGCTTCTAATTAAAAAAAAACAGAACATACTTCCGTTTACGAAGTAACAATTACCTACCTGTGTCTATAAATTCAATATTCTTCCAGGAAAACTACCTCTGACTCTGATATATTATAACATTTCAGCGTGAACCGAACACTTGTGGATCAAATTCCGCAGACCAAACAATAAATCTTTATACCCAATAAGAAAATGATGTATATTTCCTGACACGTGGTATATAATTTATCTCACTAAAAATATAATACAAACCACTAATAAGATGATCCATGTGGCTTCTTTGAGATTGAACAAGCGTGTTAAATATTCATTCGCTGTTTTTTTGTGGTAAAATATACAAAAGTATCGTTTGTTAGTTATCGAATGAATTTATGAAATTAAACATCTAAATCGGCTAACTGTTTTTCCTGGCTCATTGGAGTGGTAGGTCAGTGAAATAATATTAACAAGTGGTATTCACGTTAGTAGGTTCATGGTCCATTACCGTACTTGAAAAAAATGTTTCAGTTGTTCAATCAACTGAACTGGTCAACTGAATTTAGTGGGAACAATTGCTTTTAAAAATGTGTCACTATCTAGCAGTGGTGAAAAAGGAGAACAATTTTTAAAAATAATTTTGTGGAAACAAAAAGAATGTATCAACAAATTATGATTAAAAGTATCTCCTAGATATCAATGGTTTAGCGACAAATGGCAATAAACAAATTTCTTCTTAGTTTTTCAGTTTATTGCCATTTGTCACTAAACCAATGATATCTAGGAGATACTTTTAATCGCAATTTGTGAGCCTACATTAAATTAAAATTTTTACAGGTTGCGAAGTAGTAAGTAGATATTTAGACTCATTTTATTCTTTTTTTAACGGGCAATGTGCCTTTATTACTCAAGCTAACTACTACAATAATAAAAACTAAACTAAGCTAAGCTAAAATAACTAAACTAGCTACACTACCTACTACAAAGAACACTTATGGACTGTATAATAGCCGCGATGGCCTATAGATAGTCCAAGTGCTCCAGCCCACTACCGGTAGGTAGCGTACCGTACCCAACATGCTGGCCGCATTGCCACGTTGAATTGCAATGCTGATGCGTTGGGCCAAATATCCTGTTTAACCAAATAACTAGGTCATCATCATCATCATCATCAACAGCCTGAAGACGTTCACTGCTGAACATAGGCCTCCCCCAGAGCACGCCACCTTGAGCGGCTGCTCGCCTCCTGCATCCATCGGCTCCCCGCGGCTTTCACCAGGTCGTCGGTCCACCGAGTGGGGGGCCGGCCTACGCTGCGTCTTCCGGTTCGTGGTCGCCACTCGAGAACCTTTCTTCCCCATCGGTTGTCAGTTCTACGAGCGATGTGGCCTGCCCATTGCCACTTCAACTTACTAACTCTAATAGCTATATCGGTCACTTTAGTTCTCCTGCGGATCTCCTCGTTCCGGAGCTTATCTCGCAGGGAAACACCGAGCATAGCTCGCTCCATAGCTCGCTGCGCGACTTTGAGCTTACTAATGAGGCCAACAGTAAGAGACCATGTCTCAGTTCCATAAGTCATCACTGGCAACACACACTGATTGAAAACTTTCGTTTTCAGGCTCTGCGGTATTTTGGACGAAAAGATAGGACGAAGCTTCCCGAACGCTGCCCAGCCGAGTTGGATTCTTCGCGCCACCTCTTTGTCGAAGTTGGACCTACCTAATTGGACAATCTGTCCTAGGTAGACATACTTGTCGACAACTTCGAGAGTATCGTTCCCAACAATTACCGGTATAGGTGGAACATGAGCATTAGACATGATCTTTGTCTTGTCCATATTCATCTTAAGACCAACCTGCTGGGAGACTCTACTGAGGTCGTTGAGCATGGTGCTAAGGTCCTCGAGCGATTCCGCCATTATGACTATATCATCGGCAAAACGAAGGTTAGTGATGTACTCGCCATTTATGTTGATGCCAGATCTTTTCCACTCCAAGAGCTTGAAAACATCCTCCAATGCGTTTGTGAACAGTTTCGGAGAAATAACGTCTCCCTGTCTCACGCCTCTTTGCAATGGAATTTGTTCCGTACTCTGGTCCTGTAGTCGGACTGACATAGTGGCCTTACTGTACAAACACTTCAAAACTTCGATATACCTATAGTCAATTTGGCATCGCTGCAAGGACTGCAGCACCGCCCAAGTCTCGATTGAATCGAAGGCTTTCTCATAGTCCACAAACGCTAGGCATAACGGCCGATTATACTCTTCGGTTTTCTGTATAATCTGGCGCAGCGTATGGATGTGGTCTATGGTGCTAAAGCCTTTTCGGAAACCGGCTTGTTCGGGAGGCTGGAATTCATCAAACCTGCGTGCGAGACGATTCGTAATGACTCTCGAAAACAGCTTATACACATGACTCAAGAGCGAGATGGGCCTATAGTTCTTCAATAAGGTGTTATCGCCTTTTTTGAAGAAGAGCACCACCACGCTCTTGTGCCATGCCTCTGGCGTTATACCTTCAAGGATGACAGAATTAAATAACTTCTGGAGGACTAAAAGTACCGGTCTACCACCCGCTCTCAGAAGTTCGGTCGTAATTCCATCTTCACCTGGTGCCTTGTTGTTTTTAAGCTGTTTGAGGGCCATTCTAATCTCGTACAGGCTGACGTCCGGGATATCTTCGGTATAGTGTCGGACTAACTTGGCTCTGATGTCCGGAGCTGTGTTAGTAGCGGGCTTACGTGTCGAGGTGTATAACTGTCCATAGAAGTTCTCGATCTCTCTCAGAATCTCAGGCTTGGATGAAATGACGCTACCATTTTCGGTCTTCAGTTTTGTCATTTGGTGTTGCCCAATAGACGAATCCTTTGCGAACACTTTAGAGCCTTGGTTCCGCTCAATTGCGGCCTCAATACGTGAAGTACTAAGAGCACGCAAGTCGTGTCGCAAGGAACTCCAGATTCGTCTATTGAGTTCACCGTAGGCTGACATATCAACTGAAGACTGCAGCTTCATTTCGCTCCGGTCGGCCATTAGCTCAAGAGTTTTTTCTGAGAGCTTTTGAGTCTTCTTTCGGCGTTGGTCTTAAAGAATTTCGATCCAACAGCTTGGACAGTTTCCACCAACCCGTCGTTTAGCTCGTCCACTGTGTTACAGTCGGCTAGGCACTGGAAGCGATTTTGGAGTTCCAGCTGAAAGCCTTCGGGGTTTTGGATTTGGACAGGATTTGGACGGAGCGTAGACTTCACCAGACGTGACCTTTCGAGCTTAACATTGATATTCAATGTGCCTCTAACAATACGGTGATCGCTACCGGTTTTCACCTTGCTGATCACAGAGACATCATCGAATATGTGCTTCTTGGTCGTCATGATGAAGTCTATCTCATTTTTAGTGGAACCGTCGGGACTTATCCACGTCCACTTCCTGGATGGCCGCTTCTCGTAGAAGGAGTTCATCATAAAGAGTCCCTCCTTCTCCATGAAGTCAGCCAGCCTCTGTCCTTGAGGGTTCCGCTGCCCGTATCCAAATGGCCCCACTCTCAGCTCATCGCTATTCCTTGTGCCCAACTTCGCATTGAAGTCTCCCATCACAACGGTGAAGTATGTTTCGGAAGTATGCATGGCTTCGGATATGTCCTCATACATAGCTTCTACTTCATCGTCTGAGTGTGCCGATGTCGGCGCGTATACCTGTATAACCTTCAACGAATACCGTTTGGTTATTCGGAGTACCAGGTACGCTACCCTGGCCGACACACTGTCGACTTTGACCACGTTGTTGACGAGAGACTTGCGGACGAGAAACCCGACACCCCCTTGGGAGAGTTGGTCTCCCTCCCGGTAGAAGAATAAGTTACCGGAATTTAGGATTATCGTGTCCTGTCCCTGTCTTCGGACTTCTGACAATCCCATTACATCCCAGCGTAACTTACCCATCTCCGCCTCTAGCTCGACCATCCTTTCGTCAGCCTTCAGTGTGCGCACGTTATGTGTTGCCAGGGCCAGGGGTCGTCGTTGGGGTTGGTAGCCGGGCGTCTGCCGGGGATTCTTCGCACCCCTTGCCCTGCCGTTACCGTGGCCGCTACCGTAGCCACGGGATAGCAGAGCTGCCGGGGACTGGGGGCCGTTTTTATTTGTGCTTGTCATTAGGGGGGGGGGGGGGGGGGGGGGGGGGTTTGCCATAATCACCACGCTTGGCAGGCGGCTTGGTGATCGCAGTAGGTGAAGATTGATTGCCACCAAGACCGAGGGGAACGCTGCGACCCATTCCCTGGATATTCCCTTAGCCGCCTTCTACGGCACCCACGGGAAGAGATGGGGTGGTCCTATTCGTAACCGGGACCACACGGGACCAACTAGGGAATAACTAGGTACGTATGTATAAATGATATGGAAGTAATACAGCATAGATAACTAGATATCTTATTTCTTATTCTTATTCTGACAACCGATGGGGAAGAAAGGTTCTCGAGTGGCGACCACGAACCAGAAGACGCAGCGTAGGTCGACCGCCCACTCGGTGGACCGGCGATCTCGTGGAAACCGCGGAGAGCCGATGAACGCAAGAGGCGAGCAGCCGCTCAATGTGGCGCTCTGTGAGGCCTATGTTCAGCAGTGGACGTCTTCAGTCTATAAATGATGATGATAAATAAGTGCCAGCATTTTGGTCACGCGTCGCATCGACCAGGCGCTCTGATAAACTTTGGAAAACGCGATGAGCTTTCGGTCCCCACGGACCCAGGGTCTCAACACCAAACGGCTCAAATATGTAACCCCTACCGAGATTACTATATTTGCGCCGTTTTAGCTGCTCAGCAGAATTAGCCGCGGCGCCGGCCCTAACGTGTGTTTTATTTTTAATTCGTCTACCGCTGTCACATCGGAAAAGTCTTGCAGACCTTGCATTTTATGATTAAGATTTTTATTACGTTTTCGCTAAACGTTATATAAATTAATGTCTCTGTTTATGATGGTCATAAAACAACGTTTGGTTTGCAGTCTTAATATTGGGGTTTAGGATCGCAAATAGTCGTAAACTATAGGTTATAATAACTATTTAAGTTCTATAATACTTAGATATTAGGGCGCTTATAAACTTGTGACCCAGAGAAGGCATCAAACCACTTGCATACCTACCTACATTTTTTATCATGCATGTTTTTCCTTTCTCTTAAGTAGGTACTTTTTGTATCCCTGTATTTTAAGATTGAGTCGCGTGTACTTATAGAATATTTTTCTAGAATTCAATCGTAATTTTGTATTGTTTATTCAATGCCTATGCATGCTCATGTTCAGCAGTGGACGTCTTTCAGCTGATGGTGATGTTGATACTATGGTACATGGAATCTGCAGATCATGATATATCAAATATCTTTTAGCTCATGGTGATTTTATTTTTGGGATGAGTGGCTAACAAGCAGGCGGCCCACCTGGTAAGTGGTCACCGCCGCCTATTGACATCTGCGACACCCTTACCTCTGCGTTGCCTACCCTTAGAGAGGACTCTTTTAACACTTTATTTACATGAAATACTTTGATGACTTTTATAGTACATGAAAACTAACAACCATTTATGAAAATTCAGCCCTTAAGGGGGTGAAAAGGGTAAAAAACCTGTGTATGAAAAACTTTTATTTCTTAACCTATATTTAGTTATAGCGCTTTTTAAACGGCTCTCAGAAAAGGGGGTTAATGTAATTTTATCCCGGAAAAAACAACGGTTCCGACATAGTCCACGCGGGTGAAGCCACGGGCATAAGCTAGTCTACCTATATTAATTATGGATCAACTTAATGAAAGCTTCCAAAAAGGCCGTGGAAATAGCCACGTATTGGAGTAAAGTAATTTAAATAAACAATATTTATAAAAATTGAGCCATTTGACACGAAGAAGAAGATGGATCAACTAAACTTAACACTGAATGTATGCAGACATTTATTTACACAATAAATCAAAATCCCTATCGTATTCAGCCCGGGAAATTGGGCTACAGTTCGTGAAATTCCATCCCGGGGCTGTGTGACTTCCATATTTCGGGCTTTTCCGGGGATTCACGAGTATTTATGATCCATTTGGTGTACGTACATTTTGTTTGTTGATGCCAAAATGAAATTAATGATTACCAGACCGATTATTTTGGGGTGTTTATTAGATGCAAAATGAAAGACAGTAACAGGCAATGGGTGTAGTCAGAACTTGATTTCCGGGGGCAATGATGGGATTACAATCACTAAAAAATCCAATGCAAATTATGAGAAATGGTGAGAAAGATGGAAGATGCTAATTTTAATGTGTTTTATAGACTTCAACAACAAAATGAAGCAAATTTTAAAAAGGAGGGTTACCTCTAGTTTTTGTTTAACGCAGGACTTAGGGTGCGTTTTTATAATCCGTAGTAAAGTTAAAAACTATAACAATTTTTTTTTATATTTCACACAGCGCCATCTAGCCCCAAACTAAGCAAAGCTTGTACTATGGGTACCAGATAACTGATACAATACTTAGATACTTTTTGTTTGTAAATACATACATACATAGAATACAATATAATATCCAGACACAGAACAAACGTCGATGTCCATCACACAAATGTTAGTCCCGGGTGGGAATCAAACCCACAACCTAATTCAGAAGGCAGAACTATTAGGCTAGTCAATTCTAACCAATGGTCAACATTTTTTTAGAGTTTACAAGCAACCTGCAGGGTTAGCACGGACGTTAGACAAAATAAAATTGCCTTTCCCCTATTTTCCTCCAATTGACAAGTAAGCAAGTATTAAGAAAGTGACAAAAAACGGGGAAAGACAATTATGTCTACCGTCCTTGGTAACCCAGCTGAAGACGTTCAGTAGTGAACATCTTTAGGCAGATGATGAATTATATGGGTGGACCTATACACCGTGGAATTGAATTCGATATTTTCCTGAAATGTATGTATTCAGTCCGTGCTATAGAAAAATATTACAGCGTTAAATCAAAAAATTAAAATTATATAAATGCCTAAAAAAATAATTCGCCGTTAGCCGAAACGTCTATTTCACACTACATGCTGCGGGTAAATGTTTCGTAGGTAGCTAAAACACCTGCACCGCCCCGCTGTCCCGGAGTGCCAAATTATTACACGTCGTAGGTCTTTTGTTAAGAATTTGAATTTGAACTTATTTTATACTAGTTTTACGTTTTACATTATAGGTATTTTTGTGTTTAGTTTTAATTAAACATTCTAAAGCATGGACTGAGTACACACATTACAGGAAAATATTGAATTAAATTCTACGGTGTATACGCTAGTAGGTTATAATGCCAGCCGAGGAGAATGCTGCTGCTCTTCCCCTGTACAATTTCCTTAGCCGCTTTCCATGGTGCATGCATTTTGTTGTCTCGTATAGCATACATTTATGATTTATAGCAGCATTGGCTGCTTAAAGGAATCAACAGATTCATTTTAATGTACCTAAAGGAAACTTTGAATCACGAACGGGGTTTTGAACCGGCACTCCTGTCACAGTAGTATATCCCGGATATAGAGGTTATAGATGCAGATGGATGCGGGTTGAAATCCTGTTCGTGATTAAAATTTAGTATAGGTAGGTTTTATGTTTATCTGTGTTATTTATTTATTGAATGCAAACACAATATACATTTTTACAATACATGAATGAAAAAGGTTTTTTGAAATGTAAATGAATGACGTGACGAGCTAGTCGTTCGCCTGATGTTAAGCGTCACGGCTGCCCATAACAGATTGCAGTATCACTTGGAACTCTAAATTAATATATTTTTGTGTGACACTGCACTGCGCACGTCATCCTGAGACTTCACACAGTACCTATAGCAAATAAGATTACTATAATACAACAGAAGTTATAGGAGAAGACTGCATATAAGTACTTACCTACATAATTATACAGCGAGTAATGAAAAACAAAACTTTTACAGAATACGAATTAGCAGGTTCATTTGAAAATGTGTAAGGCCAATACCAAAAACTACTATAGCGTATAAGAAACTATTCAACCATCATCCATCCTCAGAAAGCGACTAAAGGAAATTCGTGTCAAATTCATCCTAATTTGTCTAAACCACTTCCTGGTATATTCGCGCATGAAGCCGATCCATAAATTTAGCAGTAAATGCCACAGGGTGCCAAGAAATCTCTGGTTACGGGCGCTATAACAAGTCGGATGGTCTTATGATTCTTATTGACTTAATTTATTGAATTCTCGCCCTGAAATCGTACTATTCTTTGCTATAAGAGGATGCTAAACTTACGCATGTATTGATATAATCGTTTTAATTTTGCAAAAATAGCAAGCAAAAAATGTTAATTGTTAATTTTTTTAATTTTTGATCCTCTTTCTTTGAGACATAAATAAAGTCAATCGGCTTTTTTGGTTTCGTTCATATCAACGGTGACTCTGACCCAATACATTTTCTGTCAATATATATGTCTAAAAAGAGGATCAAATATTATTTCTGTATTCCAAATATTAATTCAAAGATTAAACATAAAAAATATACTCACATACTTTATTTTTAAAAGTGCTCATTTGGTCAATTAGATTTTAAAGGATCAATGATCAATTAAATATTCTTCCAATTAGGTACTTACACCTACGAACCATAATTATAAGGCCACCCATAGTCTATGTTTATTTGTTCCAAAACAGAAAGCTCCTGACTTCTTAAACTCCATACGTCCATACGACTAGCTCGTCACGTCATTCAATCACATAAAAAAAAAATTGTCGAAGGAAATAGGTTATTTTTATAACTAAACAGGCCACGCATTTGACCGCAATCTCACCTGATGAAAGTGACGACGCGGTCTACGATGGTACATGCTTGCCTAGAAGATACCTATTTACTCGCAACTTGTAGAGCTCCAGATTGTACTTATCGGGAAACAAAGACGCTGGTAAAGTGTTCCATTTCTTCGCTGCTCGGAAAATGAAACAGGAGCAGAATAATAATTATGGGGTAACACTTTCCGAAGACATAAATGATATAGGTCACGTAGATTACCTACCTAATGGTTCACGAGATATATATGCTCATCTCATAACAATGCTGTAATTCATGCTGCTCTTACTCACTTCTATTCTATGGATTTTAGTAGACAATAGATTTTGATATTAGTTAGGTAAAAAAAATGCCAAACCGATAGCTATTATTTTTTTGCACAAGACTTAATCGCGCTAAAACATTTTTATTTATCTCGACGATTCAACCAAGTTGCATTGGTCGGGGTCACGAGTAGGCCCTAAGTCCTGTTTAACCAAATAACTAGGTACGTATGTATAAATGATATGGAAGTAATACAGCATAGATAACTAGATACCTTATTTCTTATTCTTATTCTGACAACCGATGGGGAAGAAAGGTTCTCGAGTGGCGACCACGAACCAGAAGACGCAGCGTAGGTCGACCGCCCACTAGGTGGACCGGCGATCTCGTGGAAACCACGGCATCTTATTTGAAAGCACGTAACATAACCACGTAATAAACTCTCTTTCTACTACGCGTTTAGTCCAGCGCAAACTATGACCTTTACTTCTGCTTAGTTAATCCTATTACCGACTTGAATATACAGCCCCAGTACCTATTTTAAACTAAGTTCTGTAGAAAGTGGAACTTTCGAACAAGGTTAAAGTTGTATAACTATGCTTTGTAGACCATACTTATTTTATTTGCTGAATGTTTAGTGCTGTTATATATTATTCTAAAGCCACAGAAAGTAGAAAGAGTAACGAGACTCTTCTTCTTCTTTTTTGATTAGTGGTTTTTCTACGCTGTTTGACGTTTTTCTGCCAGTGTCGGAGTGAGGCCAGCTGTACCAAAGTATCAAAATGGTCTAGTAAGGAAAGTGTCGAAGCGAGGAAAGTGTCGAATTAGGGAAAGTAGCGAATTGATAAAAGTAGCCAAGACGTTATTCGAGTGATCGTTCATTGATCAAACGCTTTCTCGAGAGAAAAGATATGTCGATTGTTAGTTTGATAGCCTTGTTATAGGCCCTGTACAAAAGAAAATCTCTTTTTCAGCTCATCATTATAGGCTTGCCACAATTTGACATTGTAATTCTATTTGCTGAAAACATTAATTTAAATTATTTTTAGAATTTTGACTTGTAAAAAAGCCTATTTAAAATCGATCAAAGCAAAGATATATAATGCTAAAACGATCGATCATCATAATTATTATTAGCTTGGCGCCACTGCTGGGCATCTTTGCACTTCAAAAACGAAATAAAAACAAGGCTGCCTGGCCGGGGAAAAGCGGACATAATTATTCCAGGCCTTTTTGCATCCATTGCTAAACTAGTAGATAGTCAAAGATTGCTAAACATTGGCCTAGCATGGGGTTACCAAAATAACGATGTTTATTAGGCGGCTTGGTAAACGTAGTATATTATAACGTAAACCAAAGAATAATGCTGCTGCCCATTCACTGGATATTCCCTTATCTTTTATGAAACCTACGGGAAGAGATGGGGTGGTCTTATTCTTAGGTATACTTGAACATAATAATCGATCTCACAGACTGCTTCGTTTTAAATTAACCGTTAAAATAAGTAAAGCAAAAAAAAATCTATAAAGCTGTATTCAACCACCGAAGAACCATAAATGAGCTAACGAAGATATAAAGTAAAATTAAATTAAGAAACGAGTTTCAGTAAAGACATTACCATAAACAAAATAAAAGATAACATAAAATGTGGTAGCTTACCAGGACCGGACTAAGGGAGATATTTGGGAGAAAGGTAAACATTTTTTGAAGTATTTTGATCAGTGTGGAATATAAAAATAAAACTTGAATGTTCATACTTTCCTAGTTCCTAGTTTACACGGAAATTAAAATTATCGATACATTTATATCGTTTACTTGTTACTTCTGTAAACTTGGGTCGAGTTAAAAAAATTAAAGTAGTTACGTTGTTGGGGTTAAAGCCTTATGTTTATTATGTAGTTTAGGTATGACTATTACATAATTACATAACAAAGTTATGTAGTATTTCGGAGAATCTTGTTTTTCTTGTTTATATCCTTATTTAAGATCTAGGACAAATAACTATTCGACCTTTCCAAACGTCTGGTCGAGGCAACACGTGACCAAAATGCTGGCCTCTACTTCGGCCAAAGGTTGAGCATTGCCATTCAACGTGGCAATGCTGCCAGCATATTGGGCACGTTGCCTACTGGTAGTGGTTTGTTAGATTAGGTTTTTGTTTTTTATATTATTTAGCTTATTAGGGTAGTTTTGCATTATATTGTTAATTTTATAGTACTAGTGTGGTAGTTGTTTAGACTTTTGTTTATATAATTATATCGACATAATATATTGATTATCCACTTTCATGTATATATTTGGTGCACGCCGAATGGTATGGTGCGAATTGAGTATAGTAGGTACCTAATAACTGGGATTGAAACGTTTCATTGCGTTGTTTTAATTTTAGTTATTATTGTTGCCCCTGTTATTTCCCTTCGTTCGTCCACGTTTAACGTGTGCTAGTTTGAAAACCGTTTATATACCATTAGCACTCATGTTTTAAACACCTCCGCCGATTAGGTATAGCTATAATCGTCTGAATTAGCTGTGATTAGAAATTATTTTTCTAAATGGGGCTATTTATATTTGAAAATTTATAGTTTCGTGAGTTGCTCTGTTTACGCAAAACTTAAACAGTACGTGAATGTTTACTTTTCTTAGAATTTAGGAGCAAGTAAAATCTAATAATACGAAGAAACATTGTCCATTGCCTCAAGTTCGAGTACCTAGCAGAGTAAAACACTGAGAGCGTTGTCTGTGTTTTGTGACTAGATTTATAAATATTACTATGCCTATATTATGAAGTAAGTTTTGGAAAGAACAGTTAAGGCAAACATGAAGTGACCTCTATTAAGTCTGTTTTTTTAATGTATATATGAATTACATGACTGGCTAGTCGTTCGTCTGATGTTAAGCGTCACGGCTGACCATAACAGATTGCAGTATCACTCAGAACTCTAAATTGATATAGTTTTGCGTGACACTGCACTGCGCACGTCATCCTGAGACTTAATAAGATTACTAGACTGTGTGATCAGATCATAAAGTCTCATTTGCCCAGTAATTTCACTTGCTACAATGCCCTTCATACCGGAACACAGTAATGTTTGCACACTACGGCAACATAACTGGCGGCAGAATAACTGGCAAAGCGGCAGTACCTACCTAGACGAACTTTGCAGAAAAGTCCTACCACCTTGTAAATAGGACATTTGCTATTGTAGATTATCCCTTTATAGGTACTTATGTTAGGTAGGTGGTGGTAGGTTGTTAATATTGATAATATTTATGATAGGGAATTAAATTTAATAATAGTAAAGTACTTTAACTTAAAAATATGATCCTTTATAAAAAAAAAAGCTAGATGTAAGCACCTACCTAATTAAAAAAAAATAGAATTAAGAATATAATAAGAATCTACATATACTCAATATTGCGAATTGACAAATAGATATTGCCCGAGGTAAAATGTATCCACAGATAATATAATACCCCTGCCTATTGCCTATTTCCCTGTTTTCAAGCGGATACTGCCCAGCTTTAACATGTAAATAGGCAAAGTTAGTTCTATAAACTTTAAGGGTAATCTACTCAGGGAACATCAAGTACGCCCATCTAATTTTCCAAAGGAACTTCTCCAAACTTTCCCAATAGAAAAAGGAGATTGAATATATATATATATACTTCGGAGTGCAAACAATTCTCTAGAGAAAATTTGATGAAAGAATTTATTATTCTCTCAGAGCTGACAATATTTCAATAACAAGTATCTTATCTCATCAAATCATTTTCTTATATGGACCTGTGTACTATTGAGAGTCTATGAGTACATGGCAGGCCACATCGCTCGTAGAACTAACAACCGATGGGGAAGAAAGGTTCTCGAGTGGTGACCATGAACCGGAAGATGCAGCGTAGGCCGGCCACCTACTAGGTGGACCAACGACCTGTTCAGAACCGCGGGGAGCCGATGGATGTAGGAGGCAAGCAGCCGCTCAAAGTGACGCTCTATGGGGGAGGCCTATGTTCAGCAGTGAACGTCTTCAGGCTGATGATGATTATGACTTATGGGTATTATTTTTATGCAAGGCCAGCTTTGAGTCCTTGTGAAATAAAATAATTAACATTTTGAAATAGTGTAACGAGATCGTATATCCCAATATGAGAAACTTCACTCGTAAACTGGTTGAAGGCACTCGTGGTTTATGTGCGGGGTGAGGGTGGTAATGATAATGATACTGGGTGTTGTGGGACCATGGTCCTCGTAGTTCCTAGGTCCCTAGGTACAGGGAATCCTAGTTAGGGTCCAGG
Organism: Ennomos quercinarius; assembly: GCA_910589525.2. Taxonomy (NCBI): domain Eukaryota; kingdom Metazoa; phylum Arthropoda; class Insecta; order Lepidoptera; family Geometridae; genus Ennomos; species Ennomos quercinarius. Next base: position 4,002,487 of record OU342496.1, read on the forward strand.
ATTTATGTATGTGATCGTTGGGCATTATTATTATTAAAATATTACTATTGAAATAAAATAAATAATGACTGTAAAAATGTGTGTATGTGGGGAGTTATAATTATGCTGGTTACCACAAATCACTATATTGGCCGGCTGAATGATTTAAAGAGAATCGTGTATGAATTTAGCTTGCTTATGTATACTCTAAGGAGTTTTTTTATGACTTGTTGGGACCAAACACATTGGAATTTTATCCAGGTAAATTGTATGAACCGCGCAAGGCGTGGCGTTAAACATAAAATAAAACAAACATGATATGCCTTAAGCGTTATTTTATTTAGTTATACCCATTTATAGCTTAAAAATAACTTTATACAAAACATTATCCATTATCCATTTATTCATTATTATTATGTTATTTAAAAATACGATCATTTTTAAACTAAAATTTAAGTGCAGCGTAAATTATGTAACCATAACATGACAACATTATACGAAATCTAAATATAGGTCGCACTATATGTAAGTACATTTGCCGAACATTGATTAGAAAGTAACATTACATTATGCCATCTCCAAATTTTGAAATCCAGGATTTGAAGGTAGAAAAGCATATTACATTTTTTAAAGGAGTTAGACAGGCTAAATTAATATACATTGCTGGTTTGGTGTTACTTCCGTCCAAATACCCTTACTTCAAACAGCATTGTACTTATATCGAATTAACCATTTAGCCTCGCTGAATTTAGTCTAATGTAATTGCGGCATTATTAGTGTTTTTCACCAATAAATAGCTTCTGCTATTAGTAGGTAGAAGATTTGGGTAACTTACCTATGTGATCTGTTTGTGTGGGGTACGGGTGGATGGGGATATTTGTGGACAGCTTGTCCATAAATATGGATGGGGACATTTGTGGGCAGTTTATCCATAAATCTCCATTGATGGGGAAAGTCAGTGGAGATTCATGAACCTAAGAAAAGCAAATAGTTATCATATACCCTTACACGCAGTGAATAAATGAATTATGAAATAACATGACACAACAAAAAGATCTAAATAAAGTATTATAAGTATTTGAGTAAGTACAAACACACAAATTTTCCTGGTTGTGCAAGCACTAATAATTGTTACAGTAGTAACACAAAACAGATTACCTATCTGTTTCGTGGTAGTACCTAAGCTTTCAATAAGCTTTTTAATAGATATACACCCTCATAATTATTATTATAAATCTTCCTATAAAAAGTAACACACCTTCTAAACCTCAAATAAATTTAAATCAAGTTTGTGTTAGGTACTCGTTTTCACATAGGTTTATGCGGTATTTCTTGTAAATTTTGTGACAATGTCAATAATCTTTGAATCACTTGATTTGTTAATTTTATTTAGCTATACTTTGTATTTTTGCGGGCATTTTAATATGTGGTTTTAATTATCAAGTTGGTCCCATAAACTCGCAAACTGTGCGGGGATTTCCATTTTCAAGTAATACCTATATATATATTTGAATTTTTGATGTGAGTGAAGGAGCAACGATTTTCGAAACGGGCCTCTACTACCGAGTTGATGAGACTTTAATTCAATCGACCCCGGAATCACTGAAATGAACGACTATGCCGATGATACACTCTGTGTCATCGCCTCCGGGTATTGCAGATGACACATGGTATTTGCCCTTCGGCCGCGTACGAAATTGGAGTTTATCTACAGTAGATTGGTCCCATCAGCCCCAATGCATATTCGCCATTATCGGGCGATTTTTTTTTTTTACGGGCAAATTGCCTTTATTACTCAAGCTAACTACTACAATAATAAAAACTAAACTAAACTAAACTAAACTAAGCTAAACTAAACTAAACTAGCTACACTACCTACTACAAAGAACACTTATGGACTGTATAATAGCCGCGATGGCCTATAGACAGTCCAAGTGCTCCAGCCCACTACCGGTAGGTAGCGTACCCAACATGGGCGATTGGACTAACTACCAAGTCGACACTACACATTTGATAAGCAAAATAGGTTTATCAGACGTTCTAACTTACCAATTATCTGAGAAATTTTCTTTCTAATACCGCACTGTTTACGTTAACATCCTCAATCTCTATAAGTAGGTATGACATGACTTTATTTTGCCCTATTCTCGGTTTACGTTAGGTATAAAAGTCATATGCGAAAACAAGACAACGCATTGAGCTATCTGAGGTTTAGAAGACGTTTGCAGTAAGTTATACTTTAACACAGGTAGTCTATTCAGTCCAAGTTTCAGGTACAACTCCTCAAGTAGGCGGCTGGGGCTGTGAGGGTAGATCTTTCTCTTTCCCAGGAGGACTACCCCCTGGGTCTCCTTCGCCGCTGTTACCACTGTTGATGGCCACAGACGTTAGAGGAACCTGCAAAACAAAATGCAGATAAATAACTAGTTCTTTTTACATTTACAGCACTCTTGAGCTAATAATATCTGCCCCACTATTACAACGAATCTAGCTAGGCTGCTAACGTACGTCTCCCATTCAACTGCTGTCAAATTTCATACAATTTTGACAGTGTAGTTGAGCAGTGATGCGCGTAAGTCACCGTAATATCGCAGTATGGGCCGAGATATTTAGGAATTAGGAAAAATAAATCGCAATAAATAACAAAATCTACTTCTTCATTCCTTCTCGTTCAGGTCAATGGTTAGTCTGGAGTCAATCTTCTCAAGCCGTCAGAAAAATTTACTGAGCAATAGGTACCTATGTTACAATCCAATAAATAATTACTTAGCTATATCGTAATTAAATGTTTGTCAAAAACTTTTCATGCTGACTTTATTACTATGTCACTGTCGGGAGTCCTATTTCACCACAAACAGATCTTTGACCTAATTAACTTTCCATTAACTTGGTGTAAGTAATTATTAAATGATTGTGTTGAAGCTATGAGTTTGCTTAGTGTATGGGCGATGAATGTTCATGCCCTGCCGTCATACAGTGAGAACTAGTACGGAGGGTAGATCTAAATCGAACCAGCATTATAATTCTTTTTCCTGGAAATGCTGCACAACTTTGTTTTTCTTTTCTTATAATAACTGGTGTTATAAATTATTGTAAACGAATCAATTACTAGTGGGTTAATTTTCTTTTTGTGTAAAATCGGAAACCTGGCGGAGGGCATTGGTGCACCATTCTACAGGTTAATCCTAGTTTGGGTACCAAGGTGTAACAACTTTTAGACTGTCAACACTGTCTGCAAAATAATTATGTTTCCTAAGAGATGTTTGTAAATTGATAAATAAATCATTCAAATCAATCATTCATTCATTCAAATCATTCATTCATTTGTGTTGAAGAGGGCTGAAATACCTAGCTAGACTTTAACTTCGTTTAAGTGTTGAATTTAACAGTTTACTTTATATTTTGTATACCTTTTCAAAAGCTACATTATTTTTATTTTAGAATTTGATACGAATTCTATTGTTCAGTGAAAAGGTATGCGTAAAGTAAAGAGTAGTGTAGTGTAAAGAGGTATCAATACAAGAAAAATCTCAACTCTTTCTCAGCTTACAAACAAAAGTTGATGAGGATAACTCTTGAACTCCCTGAATGCAATTTTTAACTTTATTGGAATGAAAAATTTACAGCTTTTACCGACTTTAAAATAGCCCAATACATAACAGAAAACAGTTTAATTTTGAACACAAGCTTACTTTAGTGCCTATCCTATGATGCCAAAACAATGATTACCATCAAGACTTGGAGAAGAAAAACGTACAAATCGTATCTCGTAGCGATCGCACGTGCAATTTTGTGAGTGGATTTATTTTTTAGTTTGGAAACACGCAGTTTCAAGTAAGGTTGTGGACTATCATGGTGCCAGTCCCCCCCCCCCCCTTTCGGGATAATACCCCAATTCAAACTCAGATAGTATAAAATCATCATCATACTAAACAAAGATCACCGAGCAGGATTGCTTTTGTTTCATTAGAAATATGAGAGACCGACTCATTCCCGCTTTAATAATATCATAGAGCGTTGTTTATCTCGGGCGCTTGACAATTCGCCCGTAGTTGTTAAAATAAATTTCACGATTCAGGTCGTATTTAGAGAGGTAATGGAACGAGAAAAACCGCCTCCATGGGGTCACACCATGCCTATAAAAGCTGGGTACGCTCGCTGGAGGCTATTAACATTGGTAACGAGGGCAGTGAATTATTTGGCATCAACAGTTTCAGAGTCAAGTTTTAATTTCCATGCTCTAAAGTTAGGATGAACTTTGATTAATTAGGCAGGTACTCTTGATTGACATAAAGTTATTTGAAATTCATTATAGCTAATGCCATTATGTATTAAGATTTCCTCATAATCATCATCATAATCACCGTCATCATCCCAGCCGGAAGGCATCAACCGCATCAACATTACCGATGATCAATGATTATGATTTACCACTCAATACCATACTACCATTTTTTGCTTTAGCAAATGGTCCGTGATTTCGAGTGTCTGATTGACGATGATGATGATGACAATGATGATGATGATGAAAAATGAAAATCATTTATTTGGTTGTAGTTTAATACCTACCATAGACACAGCAGTACAGATCTGCGCGTTCGACTGCCTCGGAGGTGACAACGAAGCGTCGTATCGCAAGTCCAGTTGCAGCATAAACACCGCTGCAGCTAGAGTTGTCACTGACATTGCCAGCTGGGCGCCTGCGACACCTATACAAGTTGTACTGCCACACCTGGAAAATGTTAGCATGAGAGAGCGAGTGTGGCTAAGCGCTAAAGAATGTAACCCGTGCGACTTTGAAACTGACGCTTCTAGATTCAAATCTCACTCGACCCTGCAACTGACATTGCATTGCTCTGGAAACCGGGAATAGTCGTGTCATATAATATCAAATAGAATAGGAATAGAAAACCTTGTGTCGTGCTATTTTTTTATTGCAGAAATTAATAATAATCTTCAAAAAATTATGAAGTTACGTGAAGTTTTTGGCATGTTACGTCACTAACGTGCGTTTTCATAGTAACTGTAGAGAAGCTCTGTTTTGCAAGAAAGGGACAGGCGAGGCAGAAACTTTAAAAGCTTATTACTCCGTGATTTATTTACCGATTTTACTAATTCTTTTAATTATTGCATTCATATTCAACCTACTTTACGAAAATGATATTAAGTTGTTAATTTTTGATAGCAGGACACTAGCCTATTGAAACAATAGAGATATAATAAGTTGATATTCCCATGCTAGAGTCGTGCTTACCAATATGTATGTAGCTATTAGATGATGTGCAGGTAGTAAATCGGATTTTGTTTCTCATTGTACTTATGGTAAATCACATTTCCATTTCCACTCATCGTTGTGACGAAATGTTCACATAGACTATATAGGATATATAGTCTAAAGATATATACAGGTATCAATCACAGAGCACAAAAAATACGCTCGAAGCGTCGTAAAGAATGCCATATCGGTCGTAGAACTGACAACTGATGGGGAAGAAAGGTTCTCGAGTGGCGACCACGAACCGGAAGACGAAACGTAGGCCGGCCCCCCATTAGGTGGACCGACGACTTAGTCAGAACCACGGGAAGCCAACGGATGCAGTAGGCAAGCAGCCGCTCAAAGTGGCGCTCTTTGGGAGAACCCTATGTTCAGCAGTGGACGTTTTCAGGCTGAAGATGGTGATGATGATTACTTTGTAGCTATTGCCTTATATTTATTTAAGTGCTTATTTATCTATTATATTTATGTTAAATTTTATAGAACCTCTCTTTACCCTCCACCCTCACATCCCTTATGTATACTTAAGTTGGTATTCAGAACACGTTCTCATTCTTATCTGAAGTTTGTGAATAAATATTTCGTAACACAAAGTATATACCTAAGTAAGTATTACCTAAGGTTGTGACAATAATGCAAAATATCTTACGCGTGTGCCTATAATTAAATAAAACAATTTTACCTACATGTATGTTATACGTGAAATGGTTTGTAAGGCCATCAACGAACTCAATATCATATACGCGATATGCGACAATGTAATATCTCGGATATTACTTAGATATTCACAACGTATAACCTTCTTATCTTCTTACTAATCTTTCAATATCGGTAATTTACCCACATCTCGATCAGCACAACATTTCAGTCAAATGGAAAGAGCTTTCTATATAGATGTTATTCAGCCCACAAAAACGTGTAATAAGTTTTTATCACCTTGCATTATCTTGTTGTTGAAATAATAATTTGGCTAATCTAAAGCCATGATAGATTAGCTGGTGGTAATGACTGGCGATCCGTGGAGATATGAGACTCATCAGATCATTGAGCTCTAAAATGAGTTTGAGCACTTCCGTGAAGATATACGTTTTTTTTATGTAAACGAATGACGTGACGAGCCAGTCGTTCGCCTGGTGTTAAGCGACACGGCCACCCATAACAGATTGCAGTGCCACTCGGAACTCAAAATAAAAGTGTCGCGTGACACTGCGCGCAGCGCACGTCATCCTGAGACATCATACAGTCTAAAAAAGTTTTCTAGACTGTGCGATCAGATCATAAAGTCTCATTTGCCGAGTAATTTCACTAGTTACAATGCCCTTCAAACCGGAACACAGTAGCGCTTGCACACTACTGCTTGGCGGCAGAATAACTGGCAAAGCGGTGGTACCTGCCTAGACAAACTTACAAAGAAATACGTCGTGATTGTGTCGTGATGAAACGAGTCCCACCAGTCCCTGTATTGTGTAACTCAATCGTAATCGATGACTGGGCTTCATTTGGTCATTTCTGGTTGTGTAAAATCCTGATCCATCGGTATTATTGGTCCCTTAGGCGGAGAACTGAATAGACAAAACATAACTTACTATAATAATGAGAAATAGTGAGAAAATACTAATGGATGGAGATGTTACACAAAGGCAACTTGTCAAAAATGACGCAATGGAGCCCATTTATTGACTACGATTGGCTTAGATGGTAGCCCCGCTGACCAGAACAGACCAGACCAGACCAGCACGGGTAGCATGAGCTGTATATATCGGCACAGTATCTCTTCTCTCGAGAAAACGTTCAACCAATGAACGATCACGCCGTAAACCTTTTGTTGCGTTTGCATCGGTCAAACCATTTATTCCCAGTAGTTCCTTTTGACAGTTCCTTCAAAGGATCTAATGGTACTTTTTCTTCCCATTAGTTGCTTCAATAATTGTGAAGGAACTACTGGGAATTCAGTATGCCCCTTTAAGCCGGCGACGTCATGGCTAGTGCTGCCCGTAGCATTTGGCTATTTTTTACTGACGAGAAATATACATTTCATTCGATGGGATTTCATTGAATTGTATTGAGTAAAACTAAGTTCCGCTTTAACTTACACTTTATTCAGAACTATACTGGCAGAATAGTTAGCTGGCACATATGGGGCAATATAGATTTCGTGTATTTATCTGATCATACATTTTCTCCGGAGACAACAGTCTTCACAGAATCCTGTGGCCATCATTCCCTCCTCTTTTAGTGAGATGTCATAACTGTTTTTTTTAATAATTATTAATTTATTACGCGGGAGTTGCAGACAATAAATTGAGGTACGCATATTTTCAATCTGAAACGCAAAAATTACAAAAACGCAATAATAAAAAATGTTGATTAGCGAAATAATCAAGTCAATTCAGATTTCTCTTCCCGTCGTTAAAAAAGTAGCCAAATGTTACGTGCAGCACTAACCTGACATCCTAGAAAGGGACAAACCTGAACTTTTAGTTCCCATTAGTCCCTTTAATCATTTCGAAGGAACTAATGGGAAGAAAGTGTACCATTCGTTTTTTGAAGGAACTTTCAGAAAGAACTACTGGGAATAAACGGGACAAACGCGTTTTCGAGAGAAGAGATATCTCGATTTCTACAGCTCATGCTACCTGTGCAGGTGAAACACGTTCCTACTAGTGGCGTAATTATAGAGAATTGTGGTCAAAACGCTACATTATCTGACATATAAAACTCACCCAATATTTAACAGCGATCTAATACAAAAAGCCAGCATGGCTACGTGTGCTCCAATAGCGGCAGTCCACAGCAGGGTGAGAGGAACTGCGGCACATGGCGAAGGTCCGAGGGCTCTCCACGGCACCCCCCAGTTTGTCGGGCCTCTGGACCGGGCAGACACCCAGCCTCCGAACCCTCTGCTGTAGTAAACTGATGTTGCTGGAAGACAATATTGTTTATTTTTGTTTTTAGACAAATCATTTGTCTACTAGTCTCGCCTGATGGAATGTAATGACGCACTCGCAATCTACGATGGTGCCTACAAAATTTTGTTGGTTTACCCTCTCCAAATCAACAGAACAGTTTGATTTACTTACTTAATTTACTCTATTCGCTCTATTCGCGAACAAAATTTTATCACAACATAGTTTTGAGTAACCTCGACGTTTCGACCAAGTTACATTGGCCGAGACGCGTAAAAGTTAAAAAGTGTTAGTTTCAGTGAAACTAATGCTTTAGTAAGTAAAACGGTTTTACAACTTTAACATCATTGTTGAATTATAACGCCACCGTCTTTGAAGAGTACCTATATTGAAAAAGCAAGTAGGTACGTATAACTGCGTTTCAGTTTGAATTTGAATGGTAAAGTACCTATTGTGAAACTCGATGGGGTCTAATAAAGTTTAAGACTGACGTTTCAGTAACGTACTACATACTCGTATCCAGCAAAGTGCACTACAACTTCCTCAATCATTGAAGTTGTTCACAAAGAGACGTGACATTTGTATTAATCATACAAAGAATACAATGATTTACAAAAAATTTAACTGTAGGAGACTTTATTAAAAGAGATCTCTTCCAGGCAACATTTGGGTGGAAAGGATTCAACGAAGTGGCGTATAAAAGTAGCGTGATTCTATGTCAAAATCAAAATCACAGGCAAACCAACTCAACCTCAATCGTTAACTTCCACAGCTGTCAAACAACTATAAAACCTATTTCCAAATTAGTATCTATTTCTAAGGGTTGCCATTGAGTCGGAGGCGTAAGTCACGTATAATAAATAACATCTGGAGCGTGAGTGAGCTGAGTGAAGAGGGCAGTTTGTTTATTTATTACTTGAATTCATTTGCACAGCTTTCATTCAAGGACAGGCTCAAATTATTTTAAGTTAAAGTGTATTTGTCAAGCGGAAACTGGATCGCATAATTACACAATTACCAGGCTTGGAAGGTTTTTGTTTGTTGCGCCTTGCGGCTCTTCCCACAATAATAATTTCTTGGAAGCACTAAAACGTGTTGTCAAACGTAGGTTGTGACGATATCATCCTCCTTCGTCATCATTTCAGCCATTCACCTGCTTTCTTAGTTTTCGCATCAATATTGGCCACTCATAATCTAGATTTAAATTCAAAATTAGAACATTAGTCGCATTGGTTGTTATATTGTATTCTATGTATGTATTTACAAACAAAAAGTATCTAAGTATTGTATCAGTTATCTGGTTCCCATAGTACAAGCTATGCTTAGTTTGGGGCTAGATGGCGCTGTGTGACATATCCCACACATATTTATTTATTTTATTTTTATTCTTTTCATTTTCCATACATTTCCGTCATTCTTCGTTTAATTTAACCACCGAGGCGTACGGTCCTCGCTTGTGCTCTACACCAAATTTTAATATTTCTCTGTTCATACAATAACAGTACTAGCTCTATTCGAGCAGTTTTATTTTACGGCCGTTCGAGTTGAACGAGTTGCTATTTTATAATAAATTCAGTGATTTTCAAGCCTTAAAACATACCCAAATTGTTGTGAATAAACCCGTTCTCCCGAAGCCTACAGTTTTCATTTTCAATAGTTCTGGATTTCCCATTAGTTACCTACGTGTTCCCGTGAGTGTCCTCCCCTTTCTGAGCTACCGGGAAGAAGCTTTGGGGGGAACTCCGGGAAAAGGTATGCCCATTTTAGCATAAAAAAAAGACAAAGCAGTCTATTGTCGGCCCCTCACTGGTGGACCGATGATCTGGTTAACATCGCGGCGAGCCGATGGATGCATCAGGAGGCCAGCAGCTGCTCAAAGTAGCGTTCTGCGGGGGAGGCCTATGTTCTGCAGTGGATGTCTTCAGGCTGTTGTGATGATGACTAAAACAAAGAATGATTGTATACACCTAGTGAGGCTATGAAGGTTGGCAAAGCGAGATACCAATAATCAATAACCATGCCAAACAGAAAAAGTATAAACTACCAAATAATAAAAATTAGATTCGTGCAGTTATGATGGTGTTATGGCGTAAGGGTACTTCCTCGACAGAGCTCCATAACTTTTCAAATGGTTGTGGTAAAGCAAAAGCAGTAACTTAAAAGCCAAGGCTTAGAAAAGGCAAGGCTTAAAAGGCTCTGATCCCCATCGATCGGTCGGTTCCTATAACTGCTGATATATTCCTCGAAAGCAAACACTGCGGTTCCATGAATCGTTTCTAATCTGCGGGGATTATTTCCGTCACATTCGTGTGCTGAATGAGAATTGAGCAATAGACTAACACACCATTATACTATGGTGGAAAATTATATAGATATAGAAATAACCAATATCAATATCAATTCCATTCCATGCAGTATGATCAATTGATAGCAAGTAAAGTCAATCGCATTTTAACTCAAGTTATTCGAACGACATATTCTTAATACGATCATATGGCTAACGATGACCTACCTACTTAATTATATTTATTTCTTATATTTTCTTTCTTTTATAAATTGTATACTTATTTGTGCAGGCGACTGTACATAAAGAATTTTTTGCTAATAGAAAAGTAACATTTTCTACTAATAAGTAATTAATGGATTAATTTACTAGTCGATGCAAGAGGAAAGTAGCCGATCAAGTGGTGCTCTATGGAGGAGGCCCAAGCTCCATGAGTAGGTACTAGATGGAGGTTGGACCTCTTCTTAATTGATGCTACCCTGGTACTTCATTATTATGAACAAGTAAGTACCTACCACAGATTAGAGAAAAAAACAATGTGGTACACCTATTGTGTAACGACTGTCAAGAATTCAATTTTAGAGTGTCACACTGGTGTGACTATGAAGAAAAAATACTTCTGTTCCCTGGTGTGACGAAATGGTCTGACGGTGAGTCCGCTCCCCTATGTTCAGCAGTGGACGTTTTAAGGCCGATGATGATGGTGACAAATAAAAATCATAATCCCATTTTTTTGCTAGGATCTACTTACTTGCAGCTATCACTGTAATGGCACCAGCTGGTACTCCTAGTCCTAACGCTGGTTTCTGCCTCTCCTCCAACCACCCTACTGCTCCTACCACCATTCCTCCAATACCGCAGACAATCTAGAACAAACAGTCTCAGTCTCAGTATTTAGGTATGTAAAGATCATGCCTAAATAGTACTGTAACCGACAAAATCTACATGTGTTCTTACATAAATGACTGCCTAATTAGCTAAGAGCGTAGCAAGAGTGCTGCGTCCCTATTAGCATGCAAATGAAGCCCTTACGTATGCATGGATACTAGACTTTATCAGTACCATGTGTGTGATAAAGCGTCGATATATTATGTACCTAGGTATAGTTAGGTCGGGAGTGGCACAAGGATCGATTATAGGTGAGTCATCAACACTTGAGAGTTTTTTGTGTTCTTTTTGTTTGTGCAATTCGGTATGAGACTCATTCAAACATCAAGGGTCTCGTAGGGGCTGGAATTTTTGGGTTGTTTCATTTTTTTCATATCATCATCCTCTTTGTCTTTCCCATTTGTTATTGGGGTCGGATCCCAATCTCACCTATAGGGGCGAGCTACCAGAATTACACGAGCGACAGCCATCTGACCCATAAGGGACCAGTAACAGGGATGGTTAGACCAGGCGTCAGGTTCTATCAGGCTTCTGACTACCCGTTACGATTGCCATAAATATTCTTATGACAACCGGGACCGAAAGTTTAACGTGCTCTCCGAGGCACGTAGCAATGCCATCGAAAACTGCACATAACTTACTAGATAAGTCATTGGTGCAGGGCCGAGGATCGAACCCGGTGCGGTAAGGTTGCGAAGCGCACATGCTTCTGTTCGGCCACCATCACTTTTCATTTTTTTCACGTCAAGTTTTGTATAGATACTTTGTTTTGGGGTTCAGTACCTACGTAGGTACCTACATTAGAACGGACATGTATTTTTATTTTGTAGACAAAATAACCACTGAGACAACTGAGACATGGTCTCTTACTGCTGGCCTCATTAGTAAGCTCAAAGTCGCGCAGCGAGCTATGGAGCGAGCTATGCTCGGTGTTTCCCTGCGAGATAAGGTCCGGAACGAGGAGATCCGCAGGAGAACTAAAGTGACCGATATAGCTCTTAGAGTTAGTAAGTTGAAGTGGCAATGGGCAGGCCACATCGCTCGTAGAACTGACAACCGATGGGGAAGAAAGGTTCTCGAGTGGCGACCACGAACCGGAAGACGCAGCGTAGGCCGGCCCCCCACTCGGTGGACTGACGACCTGGTGAAAGCCGCAGGGAGCCGATGGATGCAGGAGGCGAGCAGCCGCTCAAGGTGGCGTGCTCTGGGGGACGCCGATGTTCAGCAGTGGACGTCTTCAGGCTGTTGATGATGATGATGATGATGATGAGACAAAATAAAATACGGTTTAGTGTGGTATAATTACCACACCAGACCGTGGCTGGCGCAGTAAATAAAAAACGCCCTGTGGGTGTCCGAGTTATTACAGTTGAACAAATAATTCAGAAAATATCCATTTAGATCCATTATAGCGCGTCCTCAAAAAATAATAAACAATTCAATACTCCCGAGGGAGAATTCCCACCACAGGATTAAATAAGAATGTTAAAAATATCTACGCAGGCAGTACTAACGAAAAATCCTCAAACACTAAAGCAGACTAAGGAAACCGTGGCCAAAAACTGCTGACAGTTTTACGGCCATGTCTTCACATCCCTGATTTCAGTTAACTGTTAGTGTTGTTAGTACTTACCTATTCTTTACGGCGTAAACACTGCGCAGTTAAACGGGAATGATCGTCAAAATGAAATAACAGGATGACAGCGACGTTTTTACGTTAGAATGGTAATAAACATTGGACCGTTTACAGATAATGATCGTATAGTGATCTGGGTGTAAATACCCGTAACATCTAATAGTTTTTTTAATGCTTAAATGGGCTCACGTTTGACAACATCTCACCTGATGGAAATTGATGATGCGGTATAGGGGGAGGCCTATGTTCAGTAGTGGACGACTTCAGGCTGTTGATGATGATGATGATGATGATGAGGTACCTAAAGGTGAACAAGACTGAAATACCTGTAAACAACGAAGAGAGAAGAAAGTGCTTAGTATCGTGTAATGGAATATCTTTCTGATGCACCTACATACATTATAAAGATAATAATGTTCATCAACATTTTAATGGAATTTGAAGAATTAATATTATGTTGTAAGTTGAACATGTGCCGCTCAACTCTCCGAGTTAGACGTTTTATCAGCTATGGCTGTGTACAATTTTAGCATTCAGTGGACGCGGGTTGCTGTAACTTTGAGGAACGATCACAATACTTATCCTTAAAGCGCTTCAGTATTCTGGTAGTTTACTTATGCAATCGACGCTGTCCATAACTTGGGGAACATAATGTAATCCATCAAGTATCAGTGACAGGAGAACAAATTGATAACTGGCTAATCTCTCAACGTCAATGTGACTTTGGTGCGAACAGTTTGTAGCTTATTGCTGTATAAGAACTTTACTTGCAGTACTTCTAGCCACTGTCACCAGTGCGTTTGTTGTTGATATTTATGACGATGATGACGACGATGATGATGATGATGATGATGATGATTATGATGATGATGATAATGATGTTAATGATGATGTGAAAGCCTCATTGACTTGTCTGTGATTGGAGAACTTATATTTTTAGAGAAGGGAATGAACATGGCCGCCTATTCTACATTATTGTTTCATAGGCTAGTATATTGGTAATCGGTACCTATATGTCATGGCGCACAGTGCAACTAAACGAGGAGTTGCCATTACTTGGCAGTGGTAGTTGTGTAGTCTAATTGTGAGTGTGGGTAGACGGGTAAAATACATTTTGAATCATAGTGGTCGTAGTAAGTACTTCTCGACTATGGCGACTAAAGGTGCCATAGTGAAAAGCGCTTGCATAACCATCACACATGGACGTGGACAGTTAATGACGCATTTTTAACATGAGTTAGTACCATTCCGTCACAGGCCCGTTCTGTCACAGTTTTGCATACCCATACAACGAATCCCGATCGGTGCACACTTCAAAAATAAATACATCTGTGTTTACCATATAATTCAAGGTTCTCGAGTGACGACCGCGAACCAGAAGATGCAGCTTAGGCCAGCCTCCACTAGGTGGATCGACGATCTGGTCACGGGAGCCAATGGATGCAGGAGCCAAGCGACCGGTCTAAGTGGCGCTCTGGGGGGGAGGCCTATGTTCAGCAGTGGACGTCTTCAGGCTGTTGATGAATATACATATTATAATTTATAATGAAATATAATTTACTTTGTTTTAGATTACCTGCAGAACTCTGACTCTTAATGCTATAGCGAAAGGGTATATCTTAAGCCCCGCTCCATAAGGCTCAGCATCATCTCCTCTCGAGGTGCCGCTAACTGCACTGCACACTGACTCCTTCCGCGACCACATCGCAGACTTTGCGTGAAGAACTGCCCCAGAAAAAATATAAGTTATTATCATTTATCTAGTAAGTAATCCCTTCTCTTATTCGTCTAAGGACTGATTGTGTCAATAGGTAGATATTATAATAAAAGGCTTCTGAGAAAATCATATACTGGGTGGCGCAAAAGTAAAGACTCTATTTGGTTCAGCTATAACATTTTTTCTAAATTAGAAAACTAGATTTAGGTTTTTTTAAATGTATATTTGTGCCATTAAATTTCGTACCATTAGGATTTAAAGATGATGTCTTTTAAATGGTGACCTCCAGAGTTGATACACATTTGAGCCCTATTTATGACATTTTGCATAACTTGCCGTAACACTTCCTGCGATATGTTCGTTATTTCTTGACGAATGTTTTCTTTTAGAGCTGCGAGAGTCTGTGGCTTGTTCACATACACCCGAGATTTCAAAAAACCCCAAAGAAAGAAGTCTGGACTGGTCAGATCGGGTGATCTTGCAGGCCAAGGCAAATCGCCAAAACGAGAGATAACTCGGCTTGGAAAAGCGTCCCTCACTAAGTCCATAGTGTCGCGCGCTGTGTGTGCCGTAGCGCCGTCTTGTTGAAACCAGATGTGCTCCAGCCCCAATTCGTCCAAACTGGGTATCAAAAACTCACGTAACATGGTTCTGTAGCGTTCTCCAGTGACAGTTATCGCATTGCCTCCAGCGTCTTCGAAAAAATAGGGTCCGATCACTCTGTCAACACAGATGCCACACCATACAGTAACTTTTAGTGGGTGTAGAGGTGTTTCTTGAATAATGCGCGGATTATCAGTGCCCCAGAACCGAGTATTCTGCTTATTGACATGCCCTGAGAGATGGAAATGCGCTTCGTCACTCATAACCAATTTTGAAGGAAAATCATCCTCTTCAAGGTTGAAGTTTATGACGCGCTGGCAGTAATCTAGACGAGCTCGGTGGTCAGCAGGCAGCAGTTGATGAGTCATTTGAGTTTTATACGGGAACATCTTTAAGTCTTTCACCAAAATACGCTGCAGGGTCCGTCTGGAAATGCCCAATTGCGTGGCACGTCGCCTCGTTGATGTTTCTGGACACTCTTCCACATCTTCGCGCACAGCATCGATATTTTCAGCTGAACGGCCTGTTCTTGGTCTCCCAGACTTAGGTCTATCCAATGTTGAGCCAGTTGCTTCAAGGCGTGTGGCAAAGCGTCGAATTGTGCGACCAATCGGTGCCGGACGGTGGGGAAATCGTCGACGAAATTCACGTTGTGTTCTTATCACTGATGAATTATTCCGTAAGAACATTGACACAATTATTCCACGTTCTTGGGGAGTAAAACGGTCCATGTTTATTTTCAGTGTATTTTACATTTGTTCACTACACAATTTTCAACAACAGAATGACAGAAAATGTCATATAAAAAAAATAAAAGTATTTTCTTTAGTGCCAGTACTTTTGCGCCACCCAGTACATATATAATTATCTAAAGATAGATTTCAGCGTAGCAAGACATTAATTAATAATGTAATGGGATGCTGAGATCTTGAGATTTATACCAGTTTAGGTAATTTTCAACGAGAAACGACATGAAAATTATTATTAACAAGAGAAAGGTAAGTTGACGCCCCCCCATTAGGGGACCGACGATCTGAACCGCGGGGAGCCGATAAATGCAGGAAGCGAGCAGCCGGTCAAGGTAGCGCTCTCTGGGGGAGGCCTATGTTCAGCAGTGAATGTCTTCAGGCTGTTGATGATGATGATGATCTGCAGATGAGCGGCATTTCGTCCAAACTGATTTAGATGAAATGCACGCAGATGGCTAACTCTTACGAAATCAACACAGTTACCTATTATTCATCCCGGAAAATGAAAAGTTTCTGTGGGAGAATGAAAAAATAACGAATGAAACCGCGGGACGCCGCTATAGTTTATTATTATACAAAAGATTAAGTAGGTACTTAATAATTGGCAGATCAAAGCGCAGGCACGACCAACTACAAACATTGCCTTCTACAAATGTTGAGAATAAATTATTTAGATTTGTTTTGTTAATTTCAACCAGGTAGAAATATTGCTTGAAATAGCGTTAGCATACTCCTAGCCTATATTTGTATGGTGTATTCAACCTTCCGCGTGCAAAGCTCAACCCTCGTCAGACGTAGGTAATCTTCTAAGCCCCCGTTTTCAACCGCGAGCTTTGCAGATGGCAAGAAACTCGCAGACAACTTATATGATGATAATGATGCATTTCCTATTTATCTTTGTACTACGCAATACTCTTTATAGCTGTCACAAGATACCTTTCTCCTCTTTTTTTGGTCTATTGCTTGTTTGCTGTGCTCAAAATATATAAAATAAATTCACATTTAATTTTACACACTTTTAAAACTAAAATATACCTCATAATATTAATACAGCTGTATATTCTTACCTTTCTATCTATTTATTTTGTGGTATAACTGGTTAACGGCCAATTTTCACACGGTCTCAAATAATTTTGTAATTTTCATCATGTATTTTATCATGTATTTCAATAGCTTTTCCTATCAGTTCTAGAGTCGAACAAATGGTAGAAGAACGGCGAATAGACTGGCCAGACAGAAACCTGGCCGTTCTGGAACCGTCTCGTGTAAATGGTGATGGTGATTAATTATAAAGATGCGCCTTTCAATGATGTAACCTGAGCCTGACCCATTATTTTGGAAAATGAATTTTGTTTACGTTGCTGATCTTAGAAGGTACGTTCACGGTAAGCTTCATCATCATCCGGAAGACGTCCTCTACTGAACATATAATACCTAATAACCTATGTCTCTAAATGACATTTTGAACGCCTATGCTTGCCTCTGGCATCCAATGGCATCCCGAGGTTTTCACCAGGTTGTCGGTCTACCTAGTGGGGAGCCAGCCTACGCTGCGTCTTGGATCGTTCTCTGTATTAGATCCATTATGATTCCAACACGATATTTTCCTTTCATTAGAACGTGTATAAAGTGTATGTATCTGATCTACTGATCTACTGAGAACTATTTTTCTGTAGGTCCTATCCTTCTCTTCGGTACGGTACCCACCTAAATTATATTCCGATCAAATAAGTATGTTTTTCTGTAGAAGTGGCTATCTAAGAGTTAAGATATGAATGATTCAATAATGAAAGGTTCTTGCCAATTTAAAGGGCTCCATTAAGTTTTTAGGAGAAATGGAGAAATTTCAATACGTTTCAAAGAAACAGGCTACACTTAAAGGTACAAATGTTTTTATTATATTTCAGCAAAACCTTGAAAATGTTTTTACGAAAGTGATTGAAACGGAAGTTCATTTTAAATTTTTTGGGGGTCTTTCAGCAATATTACTTGTTCAAAATGAACTTTAATTATGTTAGCTCCTTGAAGAGCATTCAAGGAAAGTCAAATTTAATTTTAATTAGAACGCTTTCTCTCTAAAAAAAATATGAGTCGCACCGTATACATCGTTAAATTTTACAAGGAGCAACCTTCATTGTTATGCTAGCTAACAACCTTTCTCGTGTTTCTTTCATGGTTTGAAAAGACATGCTAATGGCGTTTATTAGTAAAATTCATGAACTGCTTTTGTACCACAAAAGCTTACACTGTAATACAGTAATATACTACTACTACCCTTATAATAATATATACAAGTATAGATACAAGGTAAACTTATTAAAACTTTGTAAAACTGAACTCCTAAATAATGCTATATTCTAGGTAGGTAAACGATAAGCGGCGGGGAGCCGATGGATGCAGGAGGCAAGCAGCCGGTTAAGGCGAGGGGAGGCTCTGTGGGGGAGGTTTATGCTTAGCAGTGAACGTCTTCAGGCTGTTGATGAAAATGCTTTGGTTGGACCAATTTTTTTTCCGATGTAAGGAAGTGTAGTTAGGTACCTAATATAATTGTAGGTATCTAGAAACTAACGGGTTTTAAATTCAAAACGCGTTTTAAAACACCGTCATTCGGGAAATCCTGCTTTTATAGTTCTGTGATTCTAAGACGAACATTTCAAGTGAATTTTATTTACCCTACCATTTCTGCTACGAGGTTAATTGAAATGAGATCGAAGAAAAGGTTGAGATGTTTGGTTACGATAACTTGAATAGACCTTTTTTATGTAATCATCAATGACCTTTAAGCCTATTACTAGCTATCCAAGCAGTGTATACATAGGTATAGGTATAGGTGCTATGCTACTATTAGAAAACATTTACTAAGCCAATACGAGAGCGTCACTAACAATACCTTTTTAATTACAACCCTTTTATAACAAATTTATTCCAATAATATTTTTACTAAACCAATATTCCTTTATAATCTCTGTTTTGGTTGCTTATTAAGTAAGCTGTATATTAAAAGGGACAGACGGACCAAGGCCGTTCATGAAAAGGTCAGAGAGAAGCCACAAGTGGGCAGCTAATAAACAATCGTGTGGGTTCGATCAATCAATCCGTCTGTTTCTCTTTTATCGACGGATGGTTGCATTAATCATGTACCGTTCAGAATATTAATATGTAGGTACTTACATGATGTAAATAAATCCAAACAAATGAGCCCAAGCCCATTACTGGAAAAAGATGTAGTAGCACAGAATGTAATAGTAGGTACTACGTATGATCATCATCATCGATCATCATCAACAGCTTGAAGACGTTCACTGCTGAACATAGGCCTCCCCCAGAGAGCGCCTCTTTGAGCGGCAGCTCGCCTACTGCATCCATCGGCTCCCCGCAGTTTTCACCAAATCGTCAGGTGGACACCTAGTGGGGAGCGGGCCTACGCTGCGTGTTCCGGTTCGTGGTCACCATTCGAGAACCTTTCTTCTCCATCGGTTGTCATTCTACGAGCGTTGTGGCCTGTCCATTGCCATTTCAACTTGCTAATTCTAAGAGCTATATCGGTCACTTTAGTTCCAATTTAAGTTATAGCATAATCGAGTTACAAAAGCTAAAATTAATTGAGAGTTTTCCCACTAATTGTAATTAAATCTTTCTTGTCGCCGCTTATGACGGCGAACGCTCGTTTAAATGTTGTAACATTTACAGTGTTTGTTGGAGTGCGACCAAAGAAAAGAGACGTGGAGTCATCGAAACTGCTTGAAATAGAGTGCTAAAGCGTACGTACCTAGTGATTGTTTCTATGTATGTAGCCGACCGCCAATAAAGTTTTAGGTCATAGACAGACAGGAAATAGTTATTTTCACCTCACTAGCTCGGAAAGGTTCTCTTTGTCATTCAAAATCTGGGCGCAAAAACGCATTTTGATCGCTAGCGTGGAAAGTGTTTTTAAAATTCGAACGTTTCTATTCAATAATTTTCTCGTCAAGAATTGAGGATTTAATCACAGATCTGCCCGAATTTAACCTAAATGATATCGCCAGTCCACTGAAAACTCATTAATACCACAGACTACCTACGTCCTAAAAGATACCATCTTTTTCTCGTTCACCAACCTCATTTTTAGAATAATCGCACTGTCCAGCACCAAAGAGTATATAACCAATACGCTATCCAGCACGGCGACTGCGTGGAAAATGGATGAAAACACATGAAAAACACTTTTTCTTTAATTTTCCATGAATCACGTGACGAGCTAGTTGTTTACCTGATGTTAAGCGTTACCGCCATCCATAGTTAAATTAATAAGCTAAAAACTAATCTTTTCTTAGCCTTTTAGCTGGTTTTCTTGCATTTTCTTCGCTGTAGTGAGGTGAAAAATTGTGTGTTGCATTTGGCAGCAAAGTTTTTCTGCGTCTCGTACCTTTGAAACCTTCGCTACGCTCAGGATTCTTCATTTGTACCACTCGCTACGCTCGTGGTTCAATCCTAGAATCCTTCGCTTACTCGGGTTTCAATTCAAGTACTCGCGCCAAAAACCAACTTTGCAGCCTAGTATAACAATAGTTATTTTTTATACTATGCTGCAACGTTGGTTTTTCACACACAACTTTTCACCTCACTACAGCGAGGAAAATGTAAGAAAAACAGCTAAAGGGCTAAGAAAAGATTAGTTTACTCATTAATACCACAGACTACCTCCTAAAAGATTGTATCTTTTAGGAGGTAGTCTGTGGTATTAATGAGTTTTCAGTGGACTGGCGATATCAAGAAGGTTAAATTCGGGCAGATCTGTGATTAAATCCTCAATTCTTGACGAGAAAATTATTGAATAGAAACGTTCGAATTTTAAAAACACTTTCCACGCTAGCGACCAAAATCCGTTTTTGCGCCCAGATTTTGAATGACAAAGAGAACCTTTCCGAGCTAGTGAGGTGAAAAATAAACTACGCATATATTATTATACTGTCTTAAGCTAGCTTGCTGGCACTTATTTGGCTCAACGAATCAGCATTGTAATTCAACGAGGCAGTGCTGCCAGCATGTTGGGTACGCTACCCACCGGTAGTGGGCTGGAGCATTTGAACTGCCTATATTGATAGGCCATCGCGGCTAGTATACAGTCCAAATGTTCTTTGTAGTAGATAGTGTAGCTAGTTTATTAGTTTTTATTATTGTAGTAAGGTGAAAAGTTGTGTGTTTCGCTCGGCAACCAATTTATTCTGCGTCTCGTACCTTTGAAACCTTCGCTACATGTAAGTTAAGGCATATCCTGAAATTTTAAATCTATGGTGTTAAGAATAAGTGCCTCTAGCCCAATAAAAAACATCAGACATTTCTTTGCACTAATACGTCCTTAATTTGTTTCTCGAAAATTAATTTAAATACTAAGCTAAACTACAAGACAATCGGTTTACACGCATGGCATGCAATCATGCAAATCAAAGCAGGACTTGGATAGAAACAAGCACAAACTTAATTAAAACGGACTATGAAATGCTAATTACTTCCGCATAAACCCTAACAGGACTATTTTAAATAATTTTGGGTTCGGGCTTTGGAATTCATTAAGTAGATTACTGGAGTGTGATCAGTAATGGTGATAATGAAGTTTCTAAGGAAAGCTTTGAACAGCCAAAGAAAGCTCCATTAACCATTAATAATATTTAGGTTACTAACATTTTTCTTACAATAAGAAGAAAAATTAAGTTAATTTATTGATTATTTTAATTCTTTCGAAGGTGCTAAGACGTCAAAGGGTTAGACTACGTATCTCAGGATGGAAAGCATAAAATGTCTTATGAAACCAAGTGATTATTATGCAGAACTTATATAACTTGGTGAAAATACAAGCACGTGAATACAAATGTTTTTTTTTTCTTATAGTTTGGCTCCACACATAGTGTATTTAGCCAGTGTCAAGTATTGTAATTGTTCATCGTGTTATAGAATATTTCATGTAAAGTCAACTCTTATCACCTGCTGCTTCTGGGTAGTCATAGTCCAGTCTAAGTCATGGCCCAGTAAAGTGGTGGCAACTTTACTGGAAACTTCTTTATGAAATTTTGGAAGCAACATGAAAAACCACGTTTCACCACATTGTATGACTTGCTCACACTCATGCTCGTAATTCAGCACTTATTGTGTATAACGCCACCAATTTTAAACATTAACATTGGCAAAGCACAAGTTAAAAAAAATAATAGAACGCAACGACGTGAACTTTTCCGCGTTTCACCCAAAACTCAACACTATAACATAACTATAACATTTATAAGTAGTCGATTGTTTTTTCGTCTTCTGATTGAAGCCCACAGATAGAGAAAAAAACAATTGACGGTTAGAAGCTAGAACCTTTGTGTTGCAAAACGCGGACATACAAAAAAAGGTACCAAAGGAATTCTTTATATAGGGTTGGCAACGCATGCGGCAGCTTTTCTTTTAGGTATATCTTGCATTAGACTAGTGTTTCACGTGTACTTCATGGTAAGTGATGACGGACGACGAACCTCAAGTACCTTCATAATATAATATAAAATATAATATAATATAAGTACCTAGTAGTTTTTTTTCTATTTCAATAAACATTACGCCATCAACACCTACTCTAAAAGTCTTAGATCACCAGTAGTTGCCGGCAATAAAATTAATAAACGAGAGAAATAAAAATAACATTTCGTCAAGAAAATCAAAACAGTGGCGAAAATATCATTTCCGACAGCAAAATGACATCACTAGACTAGTATTGATTCAGAGTTAGAGAAATCGCCTGAAGCGTTCAACTTTTAGTAGGTAAACTCATAGACCTAGAGTATTCCTAGGTCTATGCGTATACCATATTTATTTCGGAGTGCAGAAACCATGCAGAAACCTATAAAAATGCAGCAGATAGATATCGAAATAGGAATGGGAATTATATTTTATGATATTTTTTATAGCAAGTCTCGAAATCCCCATTATTGGGGACAAAGTAATGAAATGAGGACAGCGAGAGATTTCATCACATTGCCCAAATTCCACTATTTTTATACGGGCAGTGGGGGACAGTGGGTAATACCTAAACTTACAAGAAGCTTGTTTTTAATTAATATTCAAACACTATACTCATTTATTGATGAATGAACTATGAGTAGAGTGAGTATAAACTATATGCTTTGCCTATAAACAATAAAAAAAGTATAAATGTAAGTGGTGTATATAATTATAATAGTAGGTACAGTATGGGTCACTACGACAGACCAAAACACGATTCTACTTTGTTACATTTCACCTAAAGTTCATTAAGTTACATTTTATCAACTTTACATTTCAACTTAATTTTGATATTAAGTACTACTACATTGGTACTGAGGCCAATTTTGAAGGCTTTAGTTTTAGTTTTAGGACTCATTAAAAAACTTAAAACTAAATGGTAATTTAAAGACTTTATGTCATTTTAGTAACTTCAAACTCAAATTTTAATCGAAATGAATGAATGATTTGAACGAAATCTAAGTAATTTAGGATTTTAGGTGAATGTGCTAATTTGAAGGCACATTTTAAGTGACATAAAAACTTTTAGTACTGTCATTTAAAATTTTAAGTTGGTTTTACTAAGGCATTAATCTATAATTGAATAAACCAATCCTCTAAGAATTAAAAAAGTGTATTATTGTCTTATTTTTGACTAAGCTTAGCACGTCTAATGTATATAACCAGTTACAAAACGAAACGCACAAAATCACTCTTCCTAAATGAAGACTCATTCCACAAAGTACACAGTAGTACGCACTCGTCACTTTAATACCTATCTAATAAATTAACGCGTCCCTCGTTGATTACTCCAGTCTAGCCCCTGGCACCCTGGCACTATGAAGTAATAGGTCGTATATTTATGAGTACAGGCTGTACAGGCGTGTGCAGAATACCTAAGCACTGTGTAATGCTTTCACAATTAAGTTTTTGTAGGTAAGTATATATGTAAGCATTTATTTTTATGCCGAGAATAGAAAGTTTGCCCTTAGAATATTACTCGCCTGTACAAAAGTAGCTCATTGGTAAGCTCAAAGTCGCGCAACGAGCTATGGAGAGAGCTATGGTCGGGTTTTCCCTGCGAGATAAGATCTGGAATGAGGAGATCCGCAGGAGAATTTATGTGACCGATAAGTCTTAGAATTTGCAAGTTAAAATAGCATTGGGCAGGCCACATCGCTGGTAGAACAGACACCCAATGGGGAAGAAAAGTTCTCGAGTGGCGACCACGAACCGGAAGACGCAGAAAAAAGAATGCCTCCTCTTTGCCTTTTCCCATTTGTTATTGGGGTCGCGGTAATTACACGAGCGACTGCCATATGACCTCGCAACCTATGGGTCTAACCATCCCTGTTACTGGTTCCTTATATGATAAGGATGATGGTTAGACCAGGCACCAGGTTCTATCAGGCGTCTGACTACCCGTAACGATTGCCATAGATGTTCTTATGACAACCGGGACCGACGGCTTAACGTGCTCTCCGAGGCACGGGGCGATGGCATCGAAAACTTCACATAACTTACTAGATAAGTCATTGGTGCAGGGCCGACGATCGAACCCGGTGCCGTAAGATTGCGAACCGCACATACTACCGCTCGGCCACCATCGCTCTCAATATTCTTTAACTACTTTTAAAAAATCTTATAGGTCCCAAATGAAATGAGTAGTTGGAAGCATTAATGACTGATGATCTGTGCTCGACTTTACTTGCCTAGCTGTTATAAGCCATATTAGTCGCATAGCAATGGCCACACCTTTAACAACTTCGTTACCTATTTCAACCTTATTTCTAGTAATCAATCACACTCTTTAATATTGGTAATTGGTACTTTCGACTGCTGTATTGCGATTACAATGACAAAATCACAGTAGAGATCAGCGGGATGATCACAGATCATTGATTGGAATGCAACAGGAGAAATTTCATTGATTTTATTCTGAATTTGAAAATTTCCACACTAATAACTATGCACATAAACGGTGATCGACTGATCACGGACCTTTGACTGCAATGTATCAGGAGGAATTTCATTCCGAATTTGAAAATTTCTTCAGTAACTACGCACATAAGCTACAAAGTACAAAAATTAAAAAGATAAAAATAGCACAAACATGTATTGATTTGCAGTTTCAATACGCATTGAAACTGTCAAACCGTGTGAACTGCAAGTTACATGATCGTCTAGCAGTTGTAAATTACCCCTGTTTGGTAGCGGCTCGTATGTCAATGTTAATGTCATGGAAAACATAATTGTAACCACAGATTATATAATAAGTAATACATTTGGAGTTTTGGCGGGAACGTGAAAAAGTTCACGTCGTTGCATTGTATTATTTCACAAAACTTATGCTTTTTCTAGTGTTAATGTTTAAAATTAGTGACATTTTACGCATTAAGTGCTGAATTATGAGTATAAGTGTGGGCAAGTGATATAATGTAGTGAAACGTAGTTTTTCGTGTTGCTTCCAAAATTCCATGGAAGCCTCTAGTAAAGTTGCCACTACTTTACTAGGGCATGACTTAGACTGGATTATGACTACCTGACTTAGACTGGACTATGACTACCCTGACTGACTGTGACTAAGACTTGACTTTACATGAAATATTTCATAATACGACGAAAAACTACAATACTTGACACTGGCTAAATACACTATGTGTAGAGCCAAACTATAAGAAAAAAAAAAAAAAGTAATACATTAACACATTGGATTGGGACGTTCTTTTGGGAAGTCAGCAAAAAAATAACTTATGATGAATGCTCTATGCTTAATGAATTAACTAGTATCATGGAAGTTGGAAGAGCAAGTAAACTTTATATAGGTACTTAATTATTTTATTTATTTGTGTTAGGATACTAATATTGGGTAGTATGTATCTCATACAATATCCAATGGCAATATCGATTCGTACTTCATATGTATTCCTAAGTAGTCTGTGGTTCCGAAAAGAGGTAAACGTCAAGAGGACAGTGACATCTGACACTTGAGAAAACCCGTGTGAAGCTGTCACTGATTATTATATTATTGGTGATATTTTGATAAGCATTGCAATATTATTTTAATAAATCTTAATATGATTAATCCAAGTTACGCTTTCATTTCTGAGATAAGGATAGGATCCTTTTATTTGTTTATATTTAACCCCTTACTTTTAAACATCGCTTAGTAATACGGTTATTTGGTGTTTTATTTATCTCTACTGAGCTTGAAATTGGTAAAGATTAAATAAGAGAAATACCCAGATATAAATACCTCAATAAATAACGCTCAACGATCACAATATATCCTGGACCGTAACTAGGATTCCCTGTATCTAGGGACCCAGGAACTACGAGGACCATGGTCCCATTACACCCAGACTTAGGGTGGGTTTTTTTATCCGTAGTTAAGGTAACCAATGGTTAAAAACTCTAACAAATTCTAACCAGTAGTGTTCAAGCACTGCTGTGTTCCGGTTTGAAGGGCATTGTAGCTAGTGAAATTACTGGGCAAGTGAGACTTTATGATCTGATCACTCAGTCTAGCAATCTGATTACTAGACTGGGTGATGTCTCAGGATGACGTGCGCAGTGCAGTGTCACGCGAAACTTTATTTTTTTAAAGTTCCGGGTGACACTGCAACTGTTATAGGCGGCCGCGTCACTTAACATCAGGTGAACGACTTGCTCGTCACGTCAAACTTGTTAGAGGTTTTGATTGGTTAACCTTGATCATTATCACCTTAACTATTGGTGAAAAAACCCACACTCAGAGTGGGTTTTTGATCCGTACGTTAAGGTAACAAATGGTTAAAAAATTGTAACTTTTGACCATTGGTTAGAATTTGTTAGTTTTTAACCTTTGGTTACCTTAACTACGATAAAAATCCCACCCTTAGAACAAGTACCTGTGCTTTAATTTTTATGCACAAATGGCGGGCATCGAACCCGCACCACACCACAGAGGATGTCAGATATTTACCGTTCCACTGTACTGTCAGGTGTATTACCACTGTTTATTAGTAAGAGGACTACCGCATAGAAAAACATTTTTTTATACGTAGTAAGTAATAAGCAAGTGTATCTTGTTACTTGCTAATATTTATTTCGGGACCTTGTGTTGTAGCAAACAAGTAGCAGCCTTGAAAAGTAAAATCGAAAAGTTGATAATAAAATCAAAATAATATATACTTACCTACGTTGTATTGGACCTATACAGTACTTAACTTATAAAAGAATAAATAAGTACCTAATTATATCAATAATGCACACATGAATATTTATATAACAAAATAACACATACCAGGCATTGAAAAAGCGAAATATCCGGAAACAATTTCACATCACATTTGAATATCTCACCAACCTTTCAGAATTCACATCTCAAAGAAATTACAAGTTCGGTCGTTCGAAAGTTGACACGGAAATTCGAGATATGAAACACGTCCTCTCTACGCAGTGTTTGGAGAGCTACTGACGTAGCTAAAGTCTGAATTTCCAGATTCAGCCCTTACAGCATTGAGTTAGTTACAGCTTATAGTATAGAGATGAATGTTGCTATATACCAAAACGAAAAGCTTCCCGGCTTGTTTACGTTCAGGAAAAAATATTTACCCAGCGGGACATTCTTGATTAGCCTATATTTAGGAGCTATTCTCTCCTATTTATGATTCCATTTATAGCAATCGGATGATATTACCTAACTTATAACCTAATATCGTTGTTATATTAGGCTTCTCGGTTGAATGGGTAGGTAAGTAGGTACCTACCTATTGTTTACGATGACAATATTGTTACATAAGTTTGTTATGGGTTATGAGTATAAGGGGCTTGTTTAGGCGTGTTTTATGTAGATAAGTCGCCAATATTTGCAGTTTGTCTTTTATACTTTCTACTTGTAGGTATATAAATAAATAATAAATAAATAAAAGTCATTTATTTCGAGGCAATAAACCCATAGAAAATGAAATAAAAATAGAAACAGAACACCATCAGTACAAAAAAAAAAAAAAAAAAAAAAAAAAAAAAAAAGCAAATAAGCAAAAAGAAATTAAATTAAATTACATTAAATAAACCTGTGCTACACAGCACACGGTTCGTCATTTCCGGTTCTCGTCCATATGAACAGATATCCAGTGCCCAAATATTGAACTGTGGTGAACATCATCATATACTGCGTTCAGTAGTTTGTTGCCAGAGCGGCTCAAGCGGTTCCAAAAAGACGCGATGCGCGATCGTAGAACGGCGAAAAAGTCGGGAACCCCCGCCTCAGCGAACATGCTCGACGCGCTGCAGTACCTCGGTAGCTTCATGAGAGCTCGGTATGCGTCATTATACTGGACTCTAATTGTGTTGATGGCTTTCCGAGTAAACGATATCCACAGCTGGCAAGTGTACATGCATAAGCAATATGCCTTAAAAAGAGTGGTCTTTACGTCCTTACTGCATTTGGAAAATCGCCGAGCGAGCATGTTACTCCTGACGGCGAGGGCTCTCCGCTCACGCTCTATGTCTGCATCGTCCTTCAGCCGCTCTGTCAACAAATGGCCTAAGTACCTAAACTGCTTAACAACATTGATGGTTGACCCATTCAGACAGACTCGCTGAACCTTCTCCGGACCCCGGCCCGATCGAAAAACCATCATTTGAGTTTTTAAAACGTTATATTTCAATCCATGGGCATTAGCATAATGCTCACAGATTGAAAGCAGTTTTCTTAATCCTTTAATATAATATTATTATATTATATCCTTTTATATAATATTTGGATATTAAAGCTGTCAAGGAGCATAATGCACATTGAAGATAGATCCCAATACTTACCTAACGTTAGTTCTCATTTTTTGTGTAATATTATATACCGTTACTGTAGCTTAAATAAATAAATATAGATTTACTTAAACTGAGTTTCTTTTACTTTTCTTCTAGCTTTTATGGAAAACATTGTTATTCCTTACATGATTTTATTCATTCTCATTGAATCCTTGAACTGGTTCGTGACTCAGCACTTAAAAACAGTAAACGTTGTTACGCTTACGATTGTTTGCTTTCTGTGATTCAGAGATTGGTTGGAAACCTAAAACTGTCTCCGTTTACGTGGAAATTATATTCAATAGAAAATTACGTGCAATGGTTTTAGGTATTGTTGAATTTTCATATGAAATATTGTGAAATATGGTACTCAGACGAGTTTCTGGTGATTCACTTAAACCTAGTAGTATTTTTTTTATATACTAGGTGAAATTTAATTCATTAGCATCCTTTGAAAGTAGGTACCTACTCCACACCAGTCACGTGCAAATTTAAGCATTGATTTGGTATTGTTAATAATTCCAAAAAAAATAATGATTTGCTTAATCAACTGCTACAACACAATATTAAATTAAAAATATTAAGTACTGCTCTTAATTATGACCTACAAGCTAAAAAAACTTTTAAAGGTATAAAAATCAATCGTGCCTACTACGTTAGGCGCCGCGGCAAACTTCATCAATATTTTAATTTTCATTATTTACTCTTAAATTATATTCGTGATAGATGACGTGCGCAGTGAAGTGTCACGCGAAAATTTATTATTTTAAAGTTCTGAGTGACACTGCAACTGTTATGGGCAGCCGTGTCGCTTAACTTTAGGTGAACGACTAGGTCTTCGCGTCATTCATTCGCATAAAAAAAAAATCAATAAATGATTTACTATAATTTACTCAATTTATGCTACTGAATTCAAATGCACCCTGTATATGCGATTATAGATTTGTGTACGATGATTAATATAGGTACAACTCTACTGCAGGTCTATCTAGATAGATAGATATCTACTAATAGGTAAGGATAACCTATTACATGATAACGGTATATTTCAAAGTTTCCAACGCTCATTGAAGACTTGTCCATTACAGATATTGCCCAAAACAAAACATAATACCTACGTTAGAGCAAGACAACTTCAAAAATCATGCGTAGGTACCTTATAAAACTTTAATTAAATTATCAATCGAACTTAGCGTAGACATTTTTATTTACGAAAAATCTTACAATAAGCTGTGATGAACGTATGCAAGATGTTTAACCCAACAAATATTCCATTGACGCCAGCTAAAATAAACGGAATCCAAAACAATAGTGGAAAAGTTGAAACGGAAATAGAAATGCTCCAACTATTTGTGTCGGTAAAGTATTTTCATTTTAGCAGTTTTCAAACGTTAGCTATGTCACTTCACGGCGGATATCCTGCTTTAAATTGGATTTAATTAAAAAACTCTTTACTAGCTGTGGCATTTTTACCACAGCCTGCAAACTTCACAAAAAAAACTTTAGTGAGCGAGGCAGAGCGAGAGCAGTAGCTCAGCGGTAGGTCTGGTGACTATTGATCGAAGTAAAGTCCGGTAGAGACCAAAACCAAAGTTCGACTTACAACAACGAGTGATGTTATCGCTCCTGATACGCCAGTGACGTTAGCTGCCCTTGTTGACAAACATCCTCCTTCTTCAACACCTGTCCCCATTTCATCTTCTTCATCTCAACCACCTGTTGACCC
This sequence comes from Ennomos quercinarius, assembly GCA_910589525.2. Lineage (NCBI taxonomy): Eukaryota > Metazoa > Arthropoda > Insecta > Lepidoptera > Geometridae > Ennomos > Ennomos quercinarius. Next base: position 4,033,036 of record OU342496.1, read on the forward strand.
TTTACAGGTCACAGAGAAAGGGGTCAAAGCAGCAGTGATGTCATTTAAAAACGGCTCTGCTGGTGGTCTCGATGGCCTCACCCCACAACATATTAAAGACCTAATCTTCGGTGCTACTGGAGACTCTGGCCGAGTGCTTTTGCAAGACATCACTTCTCTTGTCAACCTAATGCTTTCAGGAAAAGTTAATTCTAACATCGGCCCCCTTCTGTATGGTGCCAATTTATGTGCACTTAAAAAAAAGATGGCAGTATTAGGCCCATAGCCATAGGTTGTACATACAGAAGAATAGCTTCTAAAGTATGCTACAAATACATCTTCCCGAAACTTACTGAGACTTTCCAGCCATTACAGCTAGGTTTCGGAAGTAAAGGGGGTTGTGAAGCCGCTGTCCATGCGGTAAGAACTTTTATCACTCATGACGGGGGAGAGGTGCTTTTGAAGGTAGATGTCAAAAATGCCTTCAACTCGGTTGATAGATCCACACTTTTGGCTGAAATTCAAAAAAATGTACCTGAAATTTACATTTATCTTTGGCAGTGTTATGGCTTCAAATAAAATTTACTGTATAGAAACCATTTGATTGATTCATGCACCGGTTGTCAACAAGGAGACCCACTTGGACCAGCCATATTCAGCCTTGCCATACAGCCTATAATTTCGGCGCTAAATTCAAAATTTAACTTATGGTATCTGGATGACGGGTCCTTAGGAGGTGATGCAAATACTGTAATCCAGGATCTGGAAATTTTGGTTGACAAGTTTCAGTCTATTGGTTTAGAATTAAATTTTTCAAAATGCGAACTTTTTATTACAGATTTGGTCGCTAGTGATAAACGAGCCGAAATTATACAAAAGTTCAATAGTCTGGCCCCAAATTTAAAAATCCTAAACAATCTGTCATTGCGCCTCCTTGGGGCACCCATTCTTAAAGATTCCTTTCCCGCTTATATAAATGAACAACGGACAAAATTCGAAGAAACATCTGATCGGCTATTGAAAATTCATTCACATGTAGAATCATTCGGTTTTGTCTTTTTGTTCCAAAATTAACATATGTGCTTAGGTATTGTCCTCTGTGGGAACAGAGCGATCTAAAAACTTTGGACGAAACCATTAGAAATATCTTAACACAAATTCTAAATTGTTCTCTTTCGGACAAATCTTGGAACCAAGCCTCTCTTCCAATCCGATTTGGAGGCATCGGTATCCGCAAAACTTCTAGTGTTGCCCTACCAGCGTTCTTGTCCTCTGTACATAGTACCGCTGCGCTTTTTGCCAAAATAGTTAAGCCTTCTATAGGCGGAGTGCCGGTACTATGCCTTGATGAGGCTATTAACGCTTGGAACATGGCCTGTCCAGGTGAGGATTTTCCCAAAAGCCCCCGTTCGCAGAGACAATGGGACGAGCCCTTATGTAGGATCATACAATCATCTGTATTACATGATAGTAACATCCCTGATAGAGCTCGCCTCCTTGCCACTAGCGAACTCACACCTCACCTGACTCACAGGTACATGCTGTTCCTTCGCCCAATATTGGAACACTTTTATATAATTCAAGTTTTTCTATTGCAGTGGGCCTACGTCTGGGCATCTCCAGGACAGAACCGCATCTCTGTCACTGCGGGGGTGAGGTGGACCATTTGGGCCACCATGGCCTATCTTGCCGCAGCAGTGCAGGACGTCTGTCGCGCCATGCCGCTTTAAATGACGTCATTCGTCGGGCCCTTGCCACCGTCAACGTGCCGGCTACCTTAGAGCCGAACGGTATTTCACGTGACGATGGTAAGAGGCCTGACGGCATGACGTTAATTCCGTGGTGTCGTGGAAGGACGCTAGTGTGGGATGCTACCTGCGTTGACACACTGGCGCCTTCCCACATTGACAACTCAGCTCGGGCGGCATGCGCAGCGGCAGAAGCTGCAGAAAACCTCAAACGGAGGAAATATGAATCCCTAGGTGAAGGTTACATATTTGTTCCGTTTGAGGTTGAGACAATGGGTCCCTGGGGTCCACAGGCAAGACTTCTGGTCAGGGAGCTGTCTAGACGATTAGTCGAGCTGACGCGTGACCAAAGGGCTGGCACATACCTCGGCCAACGAATTAGCCTGGCAATTCAACGAGGGAATGTCGCCAGCTTTTTGGGCACGCTACCCGCAGATAGTGACCTAATTCTGTTTTCTATTTATAACTTTTTATTACTCACTTACTTTGTTTTCTTAGGCTTAGTGTACATAGATTTAAATAATATAAAGAATTATTTTTGGTGTGTAGTTTACATATAGAAACATTTAACGTTAGCTGCCACAAAAAGTGTTGTGCCTGACATCTGTGTGGATTCTACCTATACCTACCTATATTTTCCGATCTCCATTAAAAATAATTGGGCTTGTATTACAGACTTGTATCTGTGTCAATAGGATAATAGTACAGCGATTTCTGTATTAGATTGGGACCGAAACAAGGCTCCCTAGATAAATAACATGACCCGAATTTCTATTTGAGATTTGACCTGATTCGCAGATCCATTTATCCGCCGTGTATATTTCAGCATTTTTTTGCAGAAACATAAAGGCTTTGTTAATTTTATATTTAATAAAGAACTCACTTTTTTATGTTAAAGGGTGTATACAAGCGTACGCTGTAACACTGGTCTGTATACTGGAGATGTCGATAATTATTATTGAACTACATTAGTGTTTAAAAAAACTTAGTCTTGATCTAACTTATTATATCAACACCTATATTATAAACCATTAAATTAACATGTTATATAATACCATTGTACTTAACATGCGTGATGCAATTTATTAAAGATAGATTTTATCCTCAACCTATCTTTTCGTCCAAAATACCGCAGAGGCTGAAAACGAAGGTTTTCAATCAATGTGTGTGTTGCCAGTGATGACTTATGGAACTGAGACATGGCCTCTTACTGTTGGCCTCATTAGTAAGCTCAAAATCACGCAACGAGCTATGGAGAGACCTATGCTCGGCGTTTCCCTGCGTGATAAGCTCCGGAATGAGGAGATCCGCAGGAGAACTAAAGTGACCGATATAGTTCTTAGAATTAGCAAGTTGAAATGGCAATGGCCAGGCCACATCGCTCGTAGAACTGATAACCGATGGGGAAGAAGGGTTCTCGAGTGGCGACCACGAACCAGAAGTTGCAGTGTAGGCCGACCCCCCACTCGGTGGACCGACGATCTGGTGAAAAGCGTGGGGAGCCGATGGATGCTTAAGGCGAGCAGCCGCTCAAGGTGGCGCACTCTGGGGGAGGCCTATGTTCAGCAGTGGACGACATCAGGCTGTTGATGATGATGATGATGAGATTTTATGAGTTTAACAAAATCAAGATCACTCTCAAAACGGAAGGTCTCTATCGGTCCCCCCAAAACAACAATACTTTCTACTGTTTTATCACCTACTTTTATAATTATTTTATTTACTTATTTAATTTGTTTTTGTTTTAATAAAAATATTTTTAATATTGAAATATTTTGAACTAGAAAACAGCAGCCAAGAAAACTGGTGAAAAGCAGGAAAATGGCAGTGCATACTGTGCATAATATAATGTCAAAGTAAAGTATCTAAGAAGTTGTAGTGTGTAATATTGTAGTTGTAGCGTGTATATTTTCAGAATAAATCGGGTGAGTACAAGGTCTTATGATTGAAGAAGCTGCCAAAGAAGGGTACCTCCGCTTCCCGACCGATGTGTCGGCTAACGGAAGGGTGAAGCATAAAATCAAACGGGTTGGGTGTGGGTGCTTTATGGTGAACGATACGACGCAATAATTATTTCCTACTAAAATAAGATGTGAACTTCAACAGTCTACATCCATTTTGATCCCTGACAGGACAGGACTCCTGATAATAATCACGAGTCCGTTGGAATTCAAATTTGTACAGTGGTTTACTAACGGCTAGTAGGTGTAGAATAGACGTAGTACTAATTCTGCGTATAGACTAAGGAGCTTCTTGTATTATTATACTTACTTAATCTTTTACGTTATGTTTCATTTACTATTCAAAGTCGTATTGTACATATTAGTGACCAGTATACCACCAACCACCAATTACCATCGTAACCCACTCACTTTTTCTCACGGGGGTGATGGCAGCGGGTATGTGGGACTCAAACCCACTGAAACCCCTCCGTGATCCGTCCGCCGCCGGGATGGGGCGAGATAGGGTCGCGCTAGCATTCACTGTCTCGCCCCGACATAACCCACTCACAATTTTTTTTGGGTTGGCAAAAACAATCCACTCACTAACCCCAATCCAATGTAAGCCACCAACGTAAGGTTTATGTAGTATACCGTGGTTTGTAACTTTTCATCCTAGAACACCGTGTGGTCCCAGCGGTGTGAGAAAAGGACCACCCCACCTCTTCTCGTGGGTGCCGTCAGAGGTAGCTAAGGGAATATCAAGAGAATGGGCAGCAGCATTCTTCTCAGTACATTAAAATCTTCTGCGATCACCAAGCCGCCTGGCAAACGTGGTAGATAAGCGTCCAAAGTGGCGTTTTATAAGGGAGACCTGTGTTCAGCAGTGGACGTTTTCCGTCTGTTGATGATTTTAGAACATAGTGTCATTTTAAATACTTATTCCGAAATATTCGACGTCCATGTCGTTGTCGTAATGTATAAGTGGATCCAATATTCCTTATCTCCGATGTACGTATTAGAGCGACGGACACAGAGCTCGGCAAATAGAACTCACAGGTCACAGCCCAAGTGGATTCAAGCTAAGGATGATCATGGCCCAAGGCATTTCTGTGTTTGAATTGTACGATGATATGGTCAAGTACAGTTCAAGAGCGAATATTGCTGCTCCATACAATTTAGCGGGTATAGGTAGTAGGTACAATAAAGCGCATGTAATAATAATAATTAGGTAGTCGGTGTTTTAAAGACTTGCTTTTCGGTCTCAGGATACGTCACCCGGGAGCTGCACAATTTTTCATACGGGGCATAAAGAACTTAAGTTTGAACTTTTTAACGTCACCACAAAGATACTATTAATAAACATCTTTGATTCACTCTACAAATTCTATACTTACCTAATGTAAGTTTAAAAATTGTTTTTTTTTGTAATAATCGGAGCCTATACTAGCAAAGCTTGGTTTGACATTAAGAAAAATAAAAAATGTTGCAAATGCTGAAGGAATGTTTATCAAGTAGTTATGGCAATTTCACAATCATTCTGTGTATACTTATTTAAAGGATCAATAGGTATCATGAACTGTAAATATAATAAAACACTGGAGGCGTCCCGCGGTTTCACCCACTATTTACGCATTTTACAGCAAAAAATGACTTGCTGGTATATAAAGTATCCTCTGTTGATCTCGGTAGTACAACTGATCCAGAATTCATCCAAATCTGTTTTACCGTTTTGGTAAAAAAATCACACAAACAACCAGACAACTTTTTTTTTTGAACGGGCTAATGCTGTTGGTCTCTACCGACCTTTACAGCGTCACCGGGCGGGCTACAGTGTCACCGGGCGGAAACCAGACAACGTTACACTTTTAGGTATACAGGTGAATTTTTCAAGTGGACGTGGTAGGCCAAATCCGGAACTATGAGGAATATCGCAAAGTAGATGCTCTAAGGAGCCACGGGTCCGGCGTCATTTTTCAAAAATCTAATGATGCAGTTTTAGTTTTCAACAAAATTGGGCCCGTAACTCCTATGAGTAGTTTTCGCTATTATTCGTAGTTTCGGATTTGGCCTACCGCGCCCACTACAAAAATTCAACCTGTATAAAAAAAATAGATAAAAATAGACAAGTGATAACGCCAACGATCACATTTATAGATGGACCCTAACTAGAATTCCCTGCATCTAGGGGACTCAGGAACTACGAGGACCACGGTCCCACAACACCCAGACACAGAACAAGTATTTGTAATTTTTTTTCTGTGCACAAATACTTGTCCTGTCGCGGGAATCGAACCCACCACCTCTGAGTTATGAGCTGACCTGCTCAACCACCACACAACGGAGGCTGTAAAAAGGGAAGGGATGACGGACAAAAAGAAAAGGCCTGATCAAGATCTTCTGTATTCCAGAATCTCTCGACCTATCTGTACTACAAGCACTATTCGCTAGAGCTCCTATTGTCGTCATGGTCAGATAATATGGCACGCAATCGGCGCCCGAGGTTTCTTTGATGGATTTTTACCCCGAGGGACCTTTCGAGCCGGATGGGATCTGCTCCTATTTATTTTATGAGGTAAACGTTTACATAAACTGGCAAATGGAATTGTTCTTTTTTATACTACATAGGCTTTGGCCAGATTTCTTCTGATATTAAGCGACAATGTGGTCAAAAATTTCACGCTAACCTGTTGACTCTCCCCTAGAAAACACCCAAATTATACCTAGCTATCCGGAAACACAGACGCTGGTAAGGGGCTCTACTCGTTATCAGTTCACATTATAAAAGGTCAAATCAAAATGCTTGTTACGGATAGGAGGGATGGCAACCTGCATGTATGTACCTAATTGTTTGACGGCTTTGAAGATACTAAAATATTATACTGAGTGTAATTGAATTTGTTATAGCATCGTTTGAAACTAGGTACCTACTTCTGACACCGGTCACGTGTGGACAAAACTTATGAAATCTAAAGCATCCATGTGGTATCGATAATATCTCAAAAAATTTGATGACGTACATAATCAACTGCTACAGTACGAAATTAAATTAAAATAATTAAATACTGATTTAATTATTACATACAAACAATTTTGTTAACGAAAACTTTTAAAAGTACCAAAATCATTCGTGCCAACTACGTTAGGTGCCTGCAGTTTTAATGATTTTCAATTAAAAAATATTTTGACAGCCTCCGTGGTGTGGTGGTTGAGCAGATCGGCTCATAACCCCAAGGCGGCGGGTTCGACTCCCGCGACAGGACATGTATTTGAGAACAGGAAAAAACAAGCGTATGTAAATACTTGTTCTGTGTGGGTGTGTTGTGGGACCATGGTCCTCGTAGTTCCTATGTCCCTAGATACCTACACGGAATCCTAGTTAGGGTCCAGGATCTATGTAGGTATGTGATCGTTAGGCTTTATTTATTTATTATTTGCATTTGCCTTCTTTACTCTTTAATTATTATTAATAAAAGATATAGGTACTTACTATCATATATATTTATATATATTATATATTTAGATATATATATTTTAAATGAATTCAATTGAATCCTGTAGAGGCGTTCCATGCGGCATGGAACGCGGTCGCGCGAGTTGGTCCAAGCTTTAGGAAGTCCATACACCCATAATCATGTGAGACTTATTGCTAGTTATAAATGCCCTCGACTATATTAATGTTTGCATATGTGACCGCCCTGGATCAACTCGGAGCTCAAAGCGTTTTATGAGTTGTGTAGGCAGGTCTACCTATAAGCATCTAGGACTATAGAAGAACGATAAAGAGAGAACTTCATCAAAAGTGAAACGAAAAAAGGAATACGAAATCGCAATATGTTTCCCACTCGTTTTAATTTCAGCAGCGATCATATTTATATGACCGATGTTTAAATAAATAAATATATTATGTAGGTAATAGGCACTTCCAAAAAGCGGAAGACGCAGCGGAGGAATCTGGTGGATGCAGGAGGCAAGCATAGCCGTTCAAAGTAGTGCTCTAATGGTAGAGGCCTATGTTCACTGTTCATCTGTAGACGTCGTCAAGCTGATGATGATGAATAACCAAAACCATTTTGTTTGTCTAACTATAAGTAGTTAGTCTATAAAAAGAAGACAGATATAGATAGAAAATTATTCACCTTATTACAAACTGTATAATTATATGTAGGTAGGTACATAGGCGAACTTAATGCTAGAGCGCAATTATATCCTGGGAGTACCTAACAAGAACAACATTGTGCGGCAGTGCATGGTAGGTATATAGCTTATAAAAAGAGTCTAAATAAAAATATTAAAAGTATAGCTCTCGATCAAAGCACAAGAGCTGTAGTCTGAGGTAGGTTGGGTTAGTATTCATTGTAGAGCTCATAGGAGACCTCCATTTCCTAGTCTAAGATATTTACCTATTTACCTATTAGGTAGGTACATTTATGTACCTACCTAATAGGTAAATATCTTAGACTAGGAAATGGAGGTCTCCTATGAGCTCTACTTCTAAGATATTTACCTATTAGGTAGGTACATAACTTATGTACCTACCTAATAGGTAAATATCTTAGACTAGGAAATGGAGGTCTCCTATGAGCTCTACTCACAACGTGTCCGTGTGTTTAGGTATATTTAGGAACTTTCCTAAATATACCTGAACACACGTGGAAATGTTTATTTACGGTAGAAGCTAACCAAACAGAGTTAATTATTGTGTATAAATATTATGTATAGATGTTGGTAGTACCTATCCATAGATTCAATAATTAAAAAGACAACATTTTCTGAAATAAGATCGTGGAACAGCTGAATCCCTTTTATGTTTTACGGATAGGTATCCGTGAAACATAAAAGGAATTCAGTGTGTATCATATCCCTATATATACGTACTGTAGGAAACGATACACATATCATATATACTTAGGTATTTATGTTCATGTACTTATTACTTATACTATACCTAGGGTTTAAAATTAATAGACAAACCGACAAACCAGTTTTAACTCTTTTTTCAATGACAAATAACATAACCATAGGGATTTTGAACGGTTCAATGTCAACGTCATTCTATAAAATGGAAAAACATTTTTATTTGTAATCTTAGCTATTCGCAATCACCAATATTGAATATAGTTATGTTACAAAAATCAAGGAAGATACATTGTGAGTGACATGGCACAACCAAACAGACAATTGCCACAGATAGATCAGACCATACCGGCACCTATAGCTGCAACCTCGCAAAGTAATAAGTTGGATAGAAGGCCTCTAGACAACGAGCCGACCGTTTCATTCAGGAAGAAATGTTGCACATTCCTGTACAACCGGGAACAGAAGACGTTCTGCGGAAGGACCGGGATGAGCTGGTTATACATCATAATTTACTCAATAGTGTACATCTCTTTCTTATTCACATACACGTGTATGTTCCTATACTGTTCCCTCTGGATCATCAGACAAACGATAAACTTTGAATCAACAAAACCACAGCTGTTAACTTACTCAGAGCACGGTGTTGGACTTTCTGCGACACCTTCATCTGAATCTGGCCAACCTTTGATATGGTACCGGAAAGGATACAAGGAAGATTACCAGAACTACGTTAACGCACTGAACAATTTACTAGAAAGGAGAAGGAAACGAGATGTTGAAAATCTTGGTCCATGTGGGGTATCGCCGTACGGTTACGGTGATAAACCTTGCATAATTATAAGGGTTAATAAGCAGTTACGCTGGGCAGGTAAGCCTTTAGAGCTTAACTCGACGGTAGCGAAAACTGCGCCGTTGGAAGTTCAGGATTGGTTGAAGAAAGATAAAAAGTTGTGGTTGCATTGTGGAGGGTTCCATTCGTATGATAAGGAGCATATAGGTAGGATATCGTACTATCCCGATCCACCAGGCTTTAACCCGGAGTCTTTCCCTTCCGAAATAGAAAAGGAGTCGCCGCTCGTTGCAATGCAAATATCGAATTTCACTTTAGGTGTATCTCTCGTGGTGGAATGCAAACTTTGGTATGCAAATGGGCCGTCGACTGTGGAATTCATGCTGTACGTAGTCCCAGAAGGTAGAACGGTTTCGAATAGGTCTAATGTTTAATTTAACTGCAGTTTGTAATTATTAATGTTAATATTATATTGTACAGTGAAATATTAAATAATTTTATAATGACTTTGATGTTTAAATTGGTGAGCAAAATTTTTAATCCCGTGACCTATCATCAGGAGCTGACAGAGCTACCTATCTATCAGATTAAGTGCAACGCAACTTGTTAAAACTAGCGTTTCTTAGTGCAAGATCCTTAATTATAATTACATAACGTACCTTAGTTTATGTACCTAATACGGTTCTAGATAAAAATGTGGACCATATGTTTTTATAGCGAGAAGAAAAACACACACGATCCAATCCTTTTCACAGCGTGAAAACCCTTTTCTGAAAATGTTTCCATCAACATTATCAGGAAAGCCACGATACCACAACATGCTTTAAGCTATGTATACATACCTACCTAATGTAGATATAACACATTTTTCACGTGCGGAGGTCATTAACCCCAAAGCATACAAGGGTAGGTATACTTCCTCTTACTCCCTGCTTGTAAATAGAAAACGCTATGTAAGCTTTTGTCTGTTTTTTGTTTGTTTATATTTATTTGTTTGCTTGTGGAAGTTTTCATATCTATCATGTCAAAACGGCTTAACCGATCTTGATTTATGAATTGCTATGATATACTACTTTTTATCCCGAATATAATGAAGTGTTCACCCAAGAATCGACCGTCTATTCTCAGTAGTTCTATTAACAGTTCAATTGACTGAAATACTGAGATTTTTTGTGTCGCTAATTCAATGAAATAATTTGATTGAACTATTTATATTCAAAAGTCTCAGTAGTTCACAGTTCAATTATTTGTTTAACTATGGAGCTTTGTTAGTTTCGTTAGTTCTAACATAGCATATTAGTGAGCGAAAATTTTCTAACCATTATATTTCTTACTTTAAGCCTGTTGAGTCACAAAGTCACAACCAAAAGTACCTAAATCTCAATGGTTTTTAGACAACAAACGTGGGTTTGGACTATTTGATAAACGTGTTTTCTGTTAGCGTATTCATGGAACAAGGAGGAGAGGAATGCCAATACACCAAGAAAACAGCGTAGATCAGAAATATGCCAAAAATCGTTTTAAACCTAGATGGCGCTGCAAAATGAGCGGGCCATAAGTTGAGCGCATATCAGACATATGCCAAAAAACCGTTTTAAGCTTAGACGACGCTGCAAAATGAGCGGGCTATACGGCTAGCTACGGCGGGCTAGGTTTAAAACGGTTTTTGGCATATGTCTGATCTACGCTGTTTTCTTGGGGTATTGGCATTCCTCTCCTGCTTCTTCCATGGCGTATTGAACTACAAACGTAGGTAGGTAGTCAAGTTGGGACGGCCCCAGGACGCTTAATGAAACAAATCAAACTTTTGAGATGTCTTTACTCTTCGAGAGCAAGCTTAATTCCAACTTAAAGTAATGAATTACAGTCGCAAGTGGACGCAGGACCACCTGCGTTATACAACATACGAATTATCGAAATGCAATGTAGCAGATCTACAGAATAGATAAACAAAAGTTGCTAGAAGACCACCCGCGCTATCACAACGTGTAAATTGCCGAAATGCAACGCAGCAATTCTACAGAATAGATAAGGAAAAGTTGTTATGCTTAACAAGCGTTAATAGTAATCGTGTGAGGTCCTCCAGACATTACTAGGTACCTAGTAGAGTTGTCCATAATAAAAAATATTTTTGTGATCTTTTTCTTCCGTCAATAAATGTTTTGGTAGAACAAAACCTCGTTAACGAACTAGCGCGTGGACGTGGCATTGTCTAAGAGTAATCTGAGTTTATGTACTTATATCTAGGTACACTTAGTATATAAGTAAGAACTATCTTCGTCGGTTCAATTAATGATAGAAGAACTAGAGACACGTTCACGCACGCGGGCACAATTAAGTGGAAATCAATTAAGATCTCGGAAACAATGCGAACAGGAACCCGAGCTAGGGGCAGCTGAGAAAATTCATTAGTTTTACTTGATTAGTTTTTCTTTTTGATAAAATTACGACCCCAACCAGCCTGGTAATGTCGTATGATCCTTATGATGTCAGAACCATTCAGGCGGTTTAGTTTTGCTTTTAGCCTACGCCTAATACCGATAAGTCCTGGAGTAAACTGGCTAAAAGTCAATTTCAAATGAGTAGGTACTTAGTTATCCCGATCTAATATATGTAAGCACTGTATCAGTACTTCTGTAATATGTCTGTACTGCAGCGTAGGCCGGCCCCCTAAGGTGGACCAACGATCTGGTGAAAACCACGGGGAGCTGATGGATGCAGGAGGCGAGCAGGCGCTCAAAGTGGTGCTATGTGGGGGAGGCCTATGTTCAGCAGTGCCTACATATTACTAATACATATTATTTTATTAATAGGCATAGAAATATCAAGAAGAAGACGATTATTGTGATTTCGTAGCGCGTCTACGAAGCGCAGGCACACGTCCTACGGTTTTTTACTGGAACATAAAATACATTTTCGAAAATCTAATGTTTGCAATGATGCATAACGTTTTCCCAGTAAGCCTGTTTCAAATACGAAAACGTCCTCTATTTTCAACATTTAGAAGCCTTTAGCGGCTTATATTGTAACACCAAGGTAATAAGTAACAACCATGCCATGCCTCAACCACAGATAATATAATATCTAGTACCTCAACTAATACAATAAACATCCGAGCCAGCACTGAACCGTCCAATTCAGTTCTCCGCAGGGCGCCTTATTACTGGAATAAGGTACAGTCAACTGCAGATATAAGATGAAATGAAACGAACTTTATTCCTGACATAAAACACACAATATCGCGTAAGTAACATTAATACAAGGACAACATAAACTTTTATACACAGTCTTATGCGATACTGCGCGATGCCAGGAATAGGTCCCGGCTCAGCATACAACTAAGTAAGGCTGCAAATAACAACCTCAGTCACTGATTTTCCGCTGGAAACCATGTCATGACATCACGGACGCAAGACACCTACATACGTCTACAAATAGCTACAAAGTACAAAATTACAATTTACAACCATAATAGAAAAACACATAAAACTTAACCTGTATGGGCAAAGAGTACATAAGAACAAAGAAAAAAAAATTTAATGTGTTTAATAAAACTAAAACTCTCTTACTGGCAGCCCAGAGCACAGATCAGTAATATTTTGTTTTATTATTTTATTTTATTTTGAGATTTTAAGCAAACTTACAGCTAGGTACAAGTATAGAGAAATGAACATATAAAGAAGGCCAATTACAAGTTTCCGTAGATAGGTAATAAAAATAATAATTAAGTGGGTGAATTTAAAAAGACGGACGCACAAACCTAAAAAAAAAACAAAATTATGTAATGTGCCCAGAGTGGCCGTCATGTACACTGAGTACTTTTTATATAGGTCATGTAGTTGTCAATGTCAATGAAGAACTATTTAATATTGACTATCTGACCACGTAATTTTTTTTAATGAGATGAGTGGCAAACAAGCAGCCGGCCCACTTGCTGGTAAGTGGTCACCGCCGCCTATGGACATCTGCAAAACCGAAGGCATTGCCGGTGCGTTGCCTACCCTTAGAGAGGACTCTTTTAACACTTTTCTTGAAGCTCCCGATACTGCATAAGCACTTACTTGAATAAGTAGTAATAAGTAATAAAACGTTCAGAGGTTCAGAGTTATTATCTATACCAACGCCATCTAACAAAAACAACATGTTTCAATGAACTCTTTCTCGATCACTTTAAGGTTATACGCATGAGGACTGTGTGGATCGTACTAATGTCGTGTAACACCGCCTCCAGCATTTTCCTTGGCTTGGCTTTCCTTTTTTTTATGTAATTAAATGACGTGACGAGCTAGTCGTTCACCTGACGTTAAGTGACACGGCCGCCCATAACAGTTGCAGTGTCACCCGGAACTTTAAAACAATAAAGTTTCGCGTGACACTGCACTGCGCACATCATCCTGAGACATCACCCAGTCCAGTAATCAGATTACAAGACTGAGTGATCAGATCATAAAGTCTCATTACATTACGATATTATTTAATCAACTGAGGAGCGGTCTTCATTACTTCTCACCGTCGCTGCTGTAATGTTGTAGGTATAACATTCTAACTCCGTTCTATTACTTGTAAAGTAAAGGGCTCCCTAGATACAGGCCTGGCCTAGTTTAGGGCCCGTAGTTAACAGGTATTATCATATTAATGTTTTGATTAATTATGTCACAGTTTATAATGCATGTTATAAACTATGAAAAATGTTATCTATGGCTATTTGTAATGTTCTTTTTTGGGTAAATAAATTATCTTAACTTACCTATACACGTTTTTTCATACGAACATGTAGGTAAGCATTGATAGCTCTACTCTTTAGTGTCTTTTGATCACCTGGGTGATCATATAGGCTACTCTTTAGTATCATTTGATCACCTGTGAATACAATCACTGCAGTGATTATAATTACTTCGTAAGATCTTTGTGTGGCATCATAAAATAATTGTAGGTACTTAACTTATTTAACTTAAAAATGTGTTACAAAAGTTGTATTTTGGATTATTCTCAACTCAAGAATGAAAATAATAGACGAAAGCTTATACGGAGGTAGATAGGTACCTACCTACATATTTAAAAGCAGATAAGGTTCTATAATTAATAGGTAGATAGGTTCTTATAGGCCATTGTTAAAAAAATGTTTTGCTTTAAAATGTAGCTAAACAAAAATATATACGGTGCTGCTAGATAATAATTCGGGCGTAACTATAATGATTTTACGATTTCGTACGTTTTCTGTTTGCCTCACTTTCTAGTTTTGAAAAGATCTTAACTTAACACTTAATTGTATTTTTAAACCATTTTTACTTGGCAGAATAAAATAAACCAAGAGGCTTACATCAAGCAAAAAAAAAATAGAACGTTTTTATCCAAGCTCAGCTTTCCACAAGATGTCAATTGGGAATTTTATCAAGGGAATGAAACCCATTAAAGCTCTGAGTCGTGGCAAACAGCAAAAATAGCAGAGCGTATTTCAAACAAAATTTCAACAGGATTTTCCGCTCTGTGTCTCAAGAAATGTTACTTATTTAGACTGTGAAATTAGAGATCTCAAAACCACAGATGCAGACAGGGATTTTATCTCTACCTTCTTGGTAACATTATTGTCATCTACGAATTTTTTAACACACAATGGCATCAAGTTTAGTGCCGTCCCATCTTGCGAAGCTGCGGGCTACAAGCTCATTGTTTCAAATTGACGGTTATGTTAAATGCCTGGGAACCTAAGTATGGTAAGTTCAGTTTAACACCCAAGTAGCAAAATGTCGTCAATGACGAAAAAAAGACGTTATTTTAAGGTCATTTTAGGGTCGGTACGGAATTCGGCGTATGTGAACGTCATAATGTCGTCCTTTTAAGGTCTTTTAGGGACGTGCGGAATTCGTCGCATGTGTACGTCGCAATGTCGTCATTTTAAGGTTATTTAAGTTTGTTTTAAAACATGGCATCTAATTTCAAATGATGAAACTATCCACAAAACAACTAAATGGCGCCAGCATGCAAGTTAGCACACGCTAGTGTTTCACGGACGCATAGTGACTCCTTGCTATGGTGTCAATGCCAATACCACCAGGCAGGCAGGAGGCCTGCAGAAACTTTACGTTCTCTTTAAACGAAAGTATATCCATACAACTCGAAATGAAATGTTTAGATTTACTTACGATTACAAAGTAAGTAACATAACATTCCTTCCTACCTAATTGCCTATTGTAACCCTCCTCCCCCCTTAAATGGGATTCTCTCGTCTTTTTGGAATGTCATATTAACAATAACATAAAATTATTATATCGTCATTCAATATTCGTTATTTTTAAGCCCCGATATAACGACCACAGCACGTCTTTTAGGAACGTCAAAAACATGACATACGAAGACGTCATCAGTCCGTCTTCAATAGTCGTCATTTTCACGTCCTATTATGACGTCTTGAGGCTGTGACAAATGTACGTACTTTTTTGGTACTCACAGACGTCATTGTAGGACGTCTTTACGTCGCAGAATGACCTGATAAAGACGTCTTTATGACGAAGATTTGCTACCTGGGCAGCTGAATTTCTAAATTTGATGAACATAAAAACCATGGAACTATAATCTAGACTAGAATTTTAAGGAAATGGTTGAAAGTTGACGTGCATTTGAAACAGTATAGGCTCTGTACAATACAATACAATACAATAATACTTTATTGAACACCAATAAATAAAAATGCACATAAAAATTTACATAACAATGGCAGAACAACGGGCGGCCTTATCGCATTAAGCGACAGGTACAGGTACAGGTGTAGGTACAGTGATTCGAATATTTGAATACCTATACCTACCTAGGTACCTACTTATAGTTATTATAACCTACAGTACCTAGTGAAAGCTAAATGGGATGTTGGTGGTGCAATTGCGATAGTTATAAAACTGGATTGAAAACTGTAGGTATAGACTAGATTTAGATTATAATTTTACGCAGATATTATGATTATTGTATACCCGATTTTATAAGTTCAAAGTTAGGTAGTTATATGTATGGAGTGATTGTTTTAGAACATTTCCTATTTCCAAAAACCCAACAACAGAATCCACGATACCATCGTTCCGTTCATAATGAAATAGCTTAATTTGGTGCCCTACTAAGCATCGTGTAGATTGCCCTTTGTGCCCCTTGGCGTGTTAATAAGCCTGAGAACTGGGTAAATCCCCAAAAGGCAATGTATTCGAATCGATTTGCTGGTCATCTGCAAATCTCTATACTGAAATGAAATGGCCAATCTGCCATTTCATTTCCGAAGAGAATTACTTACAAAAGTGACTTTAGATCAGACAGTAAATTACAGCTGGGTCAAGGCGTGAAAATAGAAAAAGCCTGTGAGTTTATTATGATAGATAAAATGAATATGATTTTTGTTTTAGTTTCTTTAGGTAATTACGTAATAACCACAGAATTAGGAATAGGTAATAAAACCAGTTCATGTTAATTACCGAAGAAAAGCAGTATTGTAATAAAGTCCACCTAACGTTTCAGATAAAAAATAAATAAATAGGTCTACCTACTTATCATAAATTAGGTACATTTACACAATAGGTAACTAAAAATAAATACCTAAATAGGTAATATCATAAGTACCTATTTACTTATCATAAGTAGGGTACATTTACACAATAGGTAGGTGTACCCACAAGGCTTGAGCTTTACAGCTCAATGCACATCTATCTTTTAGGCATTATTTATAACCTATATACCTAAGTAAGTACCTATACTCTAACTACTACTAAACCTCGTTTGGCATAAAGATCTTTATTTAGAGAGCGAACTTATCGCGGATGGAAACATTACGAAACATTGTGGTGTGACCTCATTTCGTCGATTGGAGGGCTTCAGCCTTTTATTACCTACTCGCAGATATAATATTATCTACGTTTGTAGCTTTGTAACAAGACCCTAAATGGTTTCGTCAAACATGGCGAAACACTGCGGTGTCTAAGTCGGCCTTTAAAACAACAATTTTATTTTAGAATTAAAATTCTCATGAGTGTGACTCACTTTAAATAAATGTGTAAACGACTGTTACTCACGAATAGTCTTCGACCACGACCAGGCTTCGAGCATATCCGATGCTGTTCTTCAGGAGGTGAATTCATGCAGCGAGATCGCGACGGTGGTCGAGAAATCGACACAAATAACAGTCGGATACATATTTATCTAAAACATTTTTGTTCTAGGCATTCAAATAGGTAAGTACCTAAGAACAAGATACAAATTTCTATAAAACGACCCGTAAGGCCGTTTGTCCACCGCTCGCCGATACCGGCCCCACAACGATAACGAGATGGGAGAGAGATATACCTTGCTAGTAATATATGTCTGGCTACTTTGGCAATACGTACTTTACTAGCAATGTACTTCAACTTACTAATTCTAAGTGCTATATCGGTCACTTCAGTTCTCCTGCGGATCTCCTCGTTCCGTTTAAGTTTGAAATAGGGTAAGGTAAAACAAGAGAAAAGACTGAGCAGCTATTCCTCTGTTATGCAATGTTTATTAGTAGGTATAAGAAGATAAGTTACCTAATAATGAAACAAATGAAATATTTCGCAATAATTTATTTTTCAATACGCTAATAATTCAATGATTACCTATTTATACTATCTTTTAGACTCGTTTAGTAAGTAGTGAAGACAATATGTTCCTTGTCCTACTCTCCTTGGAAACAATACAAACATAAAGAAATGGCTTCGCGTTACATTACGTTCTAGGTTAAAAAGAGTTATTTTAAATATTTACAGCATTATGTAGGTCATTTTATAAACCGACTTTTTGCTACTAAAAAGATGCGATAGCAATCCCATTAGTAGCAAAAATAAGTACTTATATTTCATTAATAAAAAGCTAATACGTCTTTTAAACCTAAACAAAAGCTAATAGAGTTGACTGAGCTTGTACCCGAGAAAACTTGCTGGGCTGACTCAGCCACATATTAGAACAAAAGTTAGTCAATACGAGTTGGCTGATCTTGGGCCAACGCAAGCGCAGGTTAACTAACAGTAGCTCAAGTTGGCAGAAATTACGTACCCGGGAAAAACTCGCTTGGCAAACTCAGATACCTTAATGTTGGCCGAGTGTCTTCACTCAGCCAACATTAATACATTTAAGCATTACAATGTTTGGTATAATTATGCAGTTTTCACTTGCGATTTTTTTACAGCGACTGACACAATAAGGTACCAATAATACCTTAGGTTTAACGGTCGTTTTAGCTTTTACCGAAATTACGGTTAATTTATATTCGAAGTTTAGATTGATTGGCACTAACTATATCTATCACAATGAGACCTTGCTGACGAGTTACTTTATACATTTCATTTGGTAGAAAAATCTAGTTATTATTGAACAGTTAAATTTGCTTTAACTAAACGTAAAATTTCAGTAAAACTAATTGTTTAAATTATTCTGTTAGATCTAATAAGAGTTATTAACGATAATATAGTAAGTAGTTCTTTTGGCTAAGCCTTTTCACAGTTTGTAACGAATTAAAATCTATTGCTACTAAAGACTTATTGTTAAGGAATTATTGAATTGTTGTTTTATTTTTAATTAGTCGTAGATACGTTCTATTTTACAGTAGATCCTGAGTTAAAAATTGACGACGCGATGCTACGATTAAAAGCGGTAATTAAGTTAATTTAATGATATTCTTTAATTCAGCTAATACAATTCCCGTTAGATCAGCAATATTAATTGTAGGCGATATCAAAAATAGAAGGATTAGAGTAATATATATCACAAAATATATTCATTGTAACAACGACACCCTCTTTGTTTTCAATACCAACATTTAGGTGAGTAGCACTTAAAAAAACAATCGAAAATAAACAATGGACGCTTTACTTTGATCCAGTCATTCGTATTGCAGTGACAGTGATTAAGCAAGTCGGTTACTATGGATAGAATCAATTTTGAATAGAAACCCAATAACAAATTAAAAAAACAATGCAAGTGTGATGAAAAAGATGAAAATGCAGTGAAATCTGGCATTGAAAACAAAGTCAACAATTAGGCCTGACACCATTCTAGATCTGGACCACTGAAAAAGAGGTATTCAATTTAAACTCACGCATTAATAGAAACGTGCTTTAAGCTTTGAAAAAAACATCGCATAAAAAACTACTACAGCTTGCGTGCATAAACGTTTGTAAAAAAAACACAACAATAAAATAAATTGTATCAAAAGCGACAGCAAATATAATGAAAGCCACATAGGACATCTTACAGTACAAACAACATTACATCTTACATTACAATACTTTTTCGGTGATTCAAAAAGAGTAAAAAAATTATCAATATGTACAATAGGTACGATTAAACTTAGGATTCTAAGAAGAGAAAATAGTGAAGATAAGATAAAAATACAATTATTGCATTGTTTTACATAAAACACAGGCATCTAATGCCTACGCATCTGCACATTTCCATACTCTTTCCGAACCACCGCCTTCCCATAGCTTCCGAAACATTTAATTCAGTCGTTAAAATCCTAATTGTTACACAATGACGTCATAATGTAATATATTACAGCATGCTCCGTAAATACAGCTACAGACGTTTTACACAATATATGTAATAAAATATGTTTCAACAATAACCAGATAGACTTTGTAAACAGCTAAACAATGAAACAGGTAAAGATTAAGCTTATACAAGATAGTGACTCTGAATAAATAGTCTGAAACGTGAATATGAATTTTTATTTTTATATTAATTTACTCCATAAAACTCGAGAACGCCTTACAGATAAATTGACGTTACTAATACTATCCTTACATGTGATGACAAAGAAAAACGGACATGGAAAAGGCTGGTTCAATCCTTTGAAATAGAAAAAGGTATCGCCTGGATACGCTATCCGTTTCCAGTAATCCAGCGACTGGAGCAAGTTACTGGATCGTTGTAAACTAGCCACGAAAATTTTGGGATTTAATAAATCTAATCTACATTCTATTACAAAACGAATACACCTATAAATAATATTAATATTCATAATGGACGAACACATTCCATTCGAGCGAATGCAGTCTACTCAGACCGTTAAGTCATTGCTTTCTTGTGACCTATCTATAAAAACCTCGTAAATGCAACCTTAAACGCATTAAGTGCACTTCCACACACGTGTTGATAAAGTGTATCTATCATCGCCATCATTGCAATCGTACAAACATAATACATACAAATCCATACCTTAAAGTTATTAATAAAATTTGTAAGGCAGTGCACGCAATGAGTCAGGTCATCGCGCACTATGCAGGCCAAAACCAAGACCATAACAAACTCTAGGCAATAACTGTATTATAGTTATCACGCATTAGGGTTATAGGATACGTCCATAGTCAAAACTTGGACGTGATAGCTATTACTACAATTTAAATTTTTGCATAAATTCACTTTATTTCCTTCCAAATGCACGCAAATGGATTGCGAATTATTGCCTTCGCGTGACACACGCAAAGTTTTCATTTTATAAATCTAATGTAATGCATTGTGTCGTCACTTGAAAGGGCGCGTCTAATGGTCTTGGTCTTGGAATCAACGTGCGCGACGACCCTAAATTATTGTGAAATTAAATTAAACATAGATTTCAAGGGGAAACACTTGGGTATCAGGAGAAATTAATTACAGCATCGAGAGTAAACCCATTGAGATCACACATCCGCTTTTTATTAATACAATCACATTTTAGGCTTCTACTTTCTAACGCACTTCACTTCACACAAGTGTTCATAAACATAATTGGCTAATCGGGATTCTAATAGGCCACGTGACAGGTACATTAAGGCTCAAAATTCATACAATTTTTATGGCAAAACGATTTAGACTTTAACTAAACCGTAAAAGACATAGTTTCGATTGTCGCGTTATGAGAGTAGCGCTAATATCAAATCGAAATTACGTCTTTTACGAATGCACATAAGGGCTAAAACATCTTGATAAAGAAGCGCGCCGAAACCAGTCGGTGTGCAAAATTGAGCCTAAACAGTTTGTTCATCTCACTCCTTCCTGGATTCGATCGAAGTTTTCAACTTTCGGCTTATATTTACAGATAAAAATGTATGTAAGACTAATTGTGTAGTATATCTTTGGTCTGTGTAATCAAGGCTGTATACGCTACTGTATTACTTGTACTTGTACAAGTTTGCAAGAAAACTTACACAGGTTTAAATGTTCGCTTTTACCATGGAACAAGGTGGATAGGCATGCCAATACACCAAGAAAACAGCGTAGATCAAAAATATGCCTAAAACTAGATAGCGTTGCAAAATGAACGGGTTATAAGTTGAGCGCAGATCAGAAATATGCCAAAAAACCGTTTTAAGCCTAGATAGCGCTGCAAAATGAGCGGGCTATACGGGTAGCTACGGCAGGCTAGGTTTAAAATGGGTTTTTGGCATATTTCTGATCTGCACACCACTTATAACCCACTCATTTTGAAACGCCATCTAGTTTTAGGCATATTTTTGATCTACGCTGTTTTCTTCGTGTATTGGCGTTCCTCTCCTCCTTGTTGCATGCTTTTACATACCACTTTTTTTGGAATAAGGTCTTTTTTGTAACTTAAATGGGGAGTTGTATAATTATGTTGGCGCCAGATTTTTTGATAGTTAAGTACACATACGAGAAAAAAGTAAATTGAAGATATTTTCAAACAGTAGGTATCTATGTAGGTAGTATTTATGCCATAACTATAACACGAAAAAACATTTTTCTTTTAAACAGTAGATTATTTAAGCGTATTTTTAAGTAGTATTCCTTCAAAACTATCACAACACCGACACCGTCTTTAATATTCCTTAGTTTGAGGGCAAGGCAGGTACAATAATACCGCTTGTTACACCTTTATGTTGTCTTCGAAATGTTATTTATACAAACCTGCATAAAAATTGAAACCTGCGCAGTCATTAGCTCAAGCAAATCAAACCTGTGCAAGTAGCGTATCGCCTGTAAGCTTCAAGGCCACTATATGCCGTAGATCCTAGCCAGGATTCGGTGATATTCCTCGTACATGCCAAGCAGCCAGAATAGTCCTCAGATGTACAGCATTGTGATGATCGTCATTGCGACGATGATCACAGGTTTCGGCGATTCTAGGAATGCCCTGCTCCAGCCACAATCTAGGTCTCTTGTTATCACCTGGAAATATTTGTTTTATCAGCTTAATCAGGTCTAGCGCAATCGGCAGTTTAGGTGCGAAGCTACAAGTACATCTCAGACTATTCGGTATTTATTCTGGCATCCATTCTGCGGAGGTTCATCCACGTTAAACGTGCCACGTCAGAAGAAATGAGAGATACCTATTACTATACGCAATAGAAAGAGAAGAAACCTGTGCTTGAATGTTTCGGCTTGCAGCGTTGTGCGATCAGAATTGCACTTTACTGTGTTGTAGCTAGGTCTCTATTTATTTAAAAAATTGCAGAACGTATCTCCTTTATCTGTATTATTAGGTATTCTGTGGTTAAGGTGGAACGTTACACTAGCGCGGCAAATTCAAATTTTCTTGCGTTCTTTTGCCAATAATAGCTTAATTACTCAACGTGATTACATGAAAACTAATTTTGCGCAAATAAATATAATGTATCAATAAATTACAATTAAAAGTATCACCTACTTATCATTGGTTTAGCGACAAATGGCAATAGACTGAAAAACTAAGAAGAAAATTGTTTATTGCCATTTGTCGCTAAACCATCAATGGTTTCTAGGAGATACTTTTAATCGTAATTTGTTGATACATTCTATTTATTTCCGCAAAATTTAGGTTTCATGTAAGCACGTTGAGTAATTAAGCTATTATTGGCAAAAGAACGCAAGAAAACTTGAATTTGCCGTGCTGAGGAAACGTTCCCCCTTAAACATAAAACGCCAAAAACATGAGAGAGACACAAAAGAAGAGACCTTTTACTTGTTAGGATTACAGCGCTGAATTGCACTTTATTACGTTGTGGTAAGATTCATTATTTATTTCAATGTTTTGTGGAGGGATCCTTCATCCTATGTTCTGTGGTAAGAATAGCTTATGCAAATTGCACCCCGCGGTCCTACGTGGACAATTTATCTGGATATAAAATATCCTATGTTGGTTAAAGGCAAGTCCAATTTTGACTGGTCTGTTAGCTCAGTTGGTAGTAGCTCTGCCTTCTGAACTATAGGTTGTGGGTTCGATTCCTATATTCCTACCCGGAACAAACATGTGTGTGATAAACATTGATGTTTGTTCTATGTCTGGGTGTTAGGTATATTGTATTTTATGTATGTATTTACAAACAAAAAGTATCTAATTATTTTATCAGTTATCTGGTTCCCATATAGTACAAGCTATGCTTAGTTTGGGGCTAGACAGCGCTGTGTGTAATGTCCACACATATTTATTTACTTTTATTTATTTATTTAATCCTAAAATGTTTACGTATTATACACTTTACATTTTTAATATTAGTAAGGTACCACCAGTTTACCGACCTACTTTGTCTCAACAGCACCACTAGGTTACAAAAAAAAACAACATCAAAATCAGTTACAGACAAACTTACATCAGTCAATGTCCTGTTATCATAAGCGGGACAGGTGGCGAACCTAGCATCATCTCTGGTGGCCACACATTTAGAGGGACTCGAGCACAGGTACTGTCGTCTTTTGCGGTCCCACGCTTCTATCCAACTGCGAACAAGGAGGGTAGTTTGCTCAAATTCAAACAATTTATTGCAAATAGACTAATTTTAATACATTTACAAGTAAACATCAGTAAAGACTTTAGCTCTCCCGCTCGGAGAGCCGATGGATGTAGGAGGCAAGCAGCCGCTCAAAGTGGCGCTCTATGGGGGAGGCCTTGTTCAGCAGTGGACGTCTTCAGGCTGATGATGAAAGCTCTCCCTTGTGGTGATCCAAAGCGAGATAAAATCCGAAATGAAGAGATCGGCAGGATAACTAAAGTGACTGATATAGCTCTTAGAATTAGCAAGTTGAAATGGCAATGGGCAGGCCACATCGCTCGTAGAATTGACAACCGATGGGGAAGAAAGGTTCTCGAGTGGCGACCACGAACCTGAAGACGCCGCGTAGGCCGGCCTCCTACTCAGTAGACCGACGATCTGGTGAAAGCCGCGGGGAGCCGATGGATGCAGGAAGCGAGCAGCCGCCCAATGTGGTCCTCTCTGGGGGAGGCATATGTTCAGCAGTGGACGTCTTCAGACTGTCAGTGATGAAAGTTCTCCATGGGAATAATTAGCTAAAGGTATAGAGAAGCCCTGCTAGCGTTTTTCATAGTGTGTAGTGAATAATTTGAGATTTTGGTTAGAAAATACTTAGCTATATATAATTCTACGGAAAATAACAAAGACAATGCCTTACCCAATTCCACAGTCGCAATACAGGGGGTTCCCAGCGACCAATATATCTTGTAAGAACACGTTACTGGGTACCCCGGGCCAAGGTTTAGTGGAAGGGTTTGGCACACGCTGTATGTAATTCCCTCTAACATCTAAAGTGAGGTTCTTGAGTCGTCCGGGTCGCCAGAACACTTCTGGTGCTATTTCTTCTACGCTGGTGTTGAATATCGTTAGCCGGAGTACTTTTGACTGGATACCCTGGAAATTTGGAATACATTACTATGTATCTACTTGGTTTTTTCACCCGGTGTTTCTGGTCTATCCAGGATTTCTGGTTTTAGATGCCGAAAAGATGATAAAAGCCTGTCACCAAAATAATAATCCCTCTTACCTTACCTACTGGTTTAAGCTCATTAAATTACTGTTCTCGTAAATAAATATTAACCGCAAATGCTTAACACCAAAAGTTAACATGGCAACGAATAAATAGTTTAATATCATTACACCAATAGCCAAGACGTCCACTGCTGAACAAAGGCCTACCCCATAAAGCGCTATTTTGGAGGCTTATCATAATGAGCGTATGCCATTATCACCACGATTGGCAGGTGACCGCAGAATATTTGGACCGAGAAGAATGCTGCTGTCCATTCCCTAGATATTCCCTTAATCGGCTCTTACGGAACCCGCGGGAAAAGTTGAGGTGGAATTTATCGTAAACCGAGACCACACGCCTAGTAGTCATAACTTTGCAAACAATATAATTATTATCTACCCGGAACTATTATCTATCTAAGTCGACCGGTATCTTCTAGGCAAGCATGCTCCATCGTCGATCGCTTCGTCACTTACCATCAGGTGAGACCACGGTCAAATGTTAACCTATCGCTGATAAAAAAGCATACAAAACACTTACACTCAGCATATACTGCGATAGATACTTCAGATATCGTCCAGTGATTGTGATATTGTTCAGTTTACAAGGCAGCTGTCCATACATCTCCTTGCCAAACTCCACTCCGTTTTCATCTAGCTCTATGTACAGGTTTTCTAGAGCTGCATTGTAGGTTAGCATTCTAGGAACGTTGAAATCTCGTATGTTTGAGTACGCTGTCGTTTTAAGGGTACGTAGGGCGTACATTTTGTTGAACGCGCCATACTGGAAATGGTTGTTTAAATTAGTATAGGTAAACGTGAATACAAGGACGACAAAAAACTTCCCTTTGAAGTCAAACATATCAACATCTGTGCAAAAATATTTTAGTTGATTTTTAGGGTACGTATATACCGTACATTTTAGTGAATGGAAAAGGTTGTGATAAATAAATGTACAAATGTAGTGTAAAGAAATTAATGTACCTAGGAAAACATAAATACACAAAGAACTTTCCTTCGAAGACAAAAATATCAAATATTCTCTACGAGTAAATATTGTTGCTGTTACAATCAAATATTCAAGTCCATCATCATCAGCCTGAAAACGTCCACTGCTGAACATAGGCCTCCCCCATAGAGCGTCACTGTGAGCGGCTGATTGCCTCTTGCAACCATCAGCTCCCCGCACCAAACTCAAAACCCAGTAAAGCAGAATTGCAACATTCGGAATACAAGGATGTCTTCAAGTTTAAGGAATGAACGAGTTAGTGAAGATAAATATATTAATCATGCCTTCACTGAAATTGATACCTAACTGATTCACAATCAATCCCGCTTCACGTTGTGGTATTACTATTGAGATACATTTACTCCATTCATAGTAAAAAAAGCTTCACAAAGAGTAACGAAAATGTTATGAGTGTTAGTTCACTCATTGAATGAATGAAGCAACTAGAATCAAACAACTAACCTCCATAATCCTAATTCGAAGTCTTGTAACGTCAAGATATTCCAATCGAGGCGATATTCCGTATAGACTGGTATTCATCAGAGCAGTGATAGGATTCCCAGATAATGACAGCCATCTTAGTTCACTCAGTGAATGTGTAGCCTGGAAAACAAACATCAACAATCAATTAATCTGGACTTAGCTACCAATTGCAAACCTTAATGTATGCTATGCAGTCATCATCATCATCATCAACAACAGCCTAAAGACGTCTACTGCTAAAAATAGGCCCCCAAAAGTGCACCACTTCAAGCAGCTGCTTGCCCCTTGCATCCATCGGCAATGGTTCGACAGTATTAGCCCATTTTATTGCTTATAATAAAATTAGTTCTCTGCAATAATTTTAACGGTTAACTGGCTTTGACTTACCACAGGAATTGCAGTGAGATCGTTGTAAGAGAGGTCTAAAGCTCTCAGTCGAGTCAGGTTCGCGGTCGTATCGGGTGGTATAGACGGTAAGTTGTTGTATGAAAGGTCCAAGCTTCTCAGTTTTGATAACGGCATTGATGGTACCTGAGTAAGTTTATAAAAAAATTGTACTGAGTTATGCAAATTTCCTAGTTTCATAAAATTTGCCTTAGTCGTACAATTTATCTATAAGTAATTTATCAGTTATAAGTGTATGTTAAGACAAACAAGAAAATTAAATATTCAGCAACAAACAATATATTTCTTCAACAAGAAGACGAGAAATTAGACTTATAAAGCATTCCTATTATTCATGTCGGGACTGTAAAACTAAAAACTATCGACTCTGAACTTACCGACATCAAGCTAACATTCTTAAGTCCCAAATGCGTGAGTCTCCTCTCTAGACCTTTGAACATGCTGCTACTTCTTTCTCCAGAGTTGAAGGGCAAGTTATTGCTGAGGTCTAGCCAGCGCAGTCGTGGCAGGGCAGTGAAGGAACTGCTCTCTACGCGGACCAAATGGTTACCGGATAGGTCTAGCCAGGCTAGACTCTGGAACATGAGTATTAGTTAAACTTTAAAATACAATTTACTTTCTCCTTATAATATAATTCCAGCTAATGGAACTGGTTCATAAATAGGAATTTGATACTTAAGGAAAAACAACAGAGCCTGCTGTGATAGTAAAAATAACTTTGTTTAAATACAACGACACTATTTCAAACAAAAAGTACTAATCCTTGATGCAACATAACTAAAAGCACACTACCAACAAAAACCAAAATATATACAAAACTTTTCATGCAAATACACTTCTCCATTGTTACAATCTACGATGATACATGAGTGTGTGTGTGCTATCTATACAACCTACTACGTACTGTACATTATTGTAGTGTGAGTACAAATACCAAAACTTTGGTGCGTACCCATCTGTACTTACTGGGTAAATGTACTGGCTGGGCTAATCTTATTACTTTACTGTGTGATGTCTCAGAATGACGTGCGCATTGCAGTGTCACGCGAGAGTTCCAAGTGATACTGCAATCTGTTATCAGCAGCCGTGACGTTTAACACCAGGCGAACCACTACCTCGTCACGTCATTCGTTTACATTTAAAAAAATGCTCATCTTCCTGATTCCCACATTGATCATGGTCAATATGATTCATGATTCCAGGGGCCTATCAAAGATGTCTTTCCTTTAGCGTTAACGCCAAACGATAACTCAAAATGTAAGGAAATGACATTACCTGCAGAAAATTTTCCGCAGGTAATGTCATAGCTAATGTCATTCCCATACATTTTGCGTTATCGTTTGGCGTTAACGCTAATGGAAAGGGATCTTTGCTAGACCCCATGATTCGTTTTACATTGTCTATGTGTGTGCCATCTATAAAACCAACCTTGTAGAGTATATTCTGCGGGTACTGTTTCTTCTGACTGAAGACCCTAGTGTGGTCCCGTCTGGCAGTATGGTACATGTACTCGTCGTTGTAGTCCGACTCCTCGGGCCAGACCTCGCCTTGCTCGTGCTGCGACATGCGAGTTAGCGCTACATGGACACACTCTGGCAATACTTAGCTAAGGGGTTAGTCTAAACACATTTCACAGGGTTTTGGAGGCAAATAAAGGTAAAAATATGCGATAAAAGCTCCGTGATCAAGACAGGTTTGGGATTTACGGAGGATTTGGTCACTTATGCCCGTCTGTACTAAAGTAAAGTTTGACAGATCCTAAGTTTGTACCTATCTCTGTAGCCCTCCGGTTTTTCGTTTATCGAACTCGTTTTAAGTCAACTCAACAAATACTGTACGCTTATTGGTTGAAACCAGCCGATGATCAACAGACCACCGATGAGCGTTCAGTATTAATTGGTGTGCCAAGTTGACACGAATTTAACAAACGTACGAGAACCCGGGGGAAATTATTTTGATAGACTTTAGCACAGGGGGCATGTCTGTTGCAAATTCATTTGAGGAATGAAAGTTTCGAATCTTTTATGTTCATCCATTTAACTTCAAGTTCAAATTAAAACTGTTTTAGAACACTCGAGCTTGTTATCAATCTATACACAGTCACACACGAGCATTTAATAAAAAACAGAAGCCTTCACAAACGTTTAAAACTAACTTTTGCAACTTACCCTAAATTTCTGCACAAGGTCTGACATAGAGATCGCTGGGATGGTGTTGCCACTAAGGTCCAACTGCACAAGGTTGGCGGCCGCGGCAGCCGAGAGGCAGTTTGTTGGCACTCGAGATAGTGCGTTGTTTGACAAATCTAGCCTGAACACAATGATTAAGAGTTCATTTTGATTTCAGACTTCCATTGTAAGGCTATTTTAAACTGATCTAAATTCAGTAAAACATAAGTCCTTACCCAACCCAACTTGTTTCCTTAGACGAAATGGATCACATCATAAACCGGAAGACGTCCGCTGCTAAACACTGACCTACCCCACAAAACTCCACTTTGGACGTATATGGGGAATTTGCCATAATCACCACGCTTGGCAGGCGGCCTGGTGATCGCAGATTTTAATGTACTGAGGAGAATACTGCTGCCCATTCCATGGATATTCCCTTAGCCGGCTCTTACGGCACCCACGGGGAGATAGGTTGGTCCTATTCGCAAACCGGGACCACACGGCCAAGCGACGAAATGGGTATAAGTTTCAAGACGTTACCTTTCTAAAGATGGTGAAGGCAGGAAATTATCAACCAAATTCCTAATCCGATTGTTTGAAAGGTCCACGGATGTGAGCGACTGCATTTCATGGAGCAGTATCACTGGCATTTCGATTAGATGATTGTGTGAAAGGTTTATTATCTGTAAATAAATAAAACAAACGTTTTAGACACCTCCGTGCCTGCACTGTTAAGTCTTCTGTGACCAAAAGCAGTTACCTGAAGATTCCTAACTTTCTTGAAGCAATCGTACTCCATATCGAAAATGTGATTGTGCGACAAATCCAGATACTGCAACATGTGCATAGATCCGAACACTTCTCGGGTTATGTTCCTTATTCTGTTGTGGGAGAGATGGAGCTCCGTAAGCGTGAGGTCAGCATGCCTAAAGAAAAAAAAATTGAAAATCAGAACCACATATGCGATCGGTAGCGGACAATTTTATAAAATGTTTTTTTGAAAATATGATTATGCTCATGCAGTTTTTAATAGGTTTAAAATCTATTAATTTAATTCAAATTATGGCAAGTAACTAGAGTTTGTGCTGTTATAGAAAAACTAACATAATTGAAATTATATCTATAGATTAAAACATTGTGTCTTGTAGGTTTCGATTATTACATGGCCGTGGTAGGTAGGACGAATCAAACCTCTCCCCTCCCTCCCCTCATTGCCCAAGATAGGCTTAATTTTTATTTTTAATGTTTAGGTATGTAATTATTTTTATCTATTACCTGAAGTAATATGGCGCGATATAAGTGATGTTGTTGTGGGAGAAGTCCAACACTCTGATGTTGACTGACACCGTGCTGAGACCTGAAATTGTTGCCATTTTGTAAACAAATAACTTTCAACGTATTGCAACAATTATACACAAATAATTATTACTTTCGCATTTAAACCTGTGACTTCGAATAGTTTATACAAAGTGTATTTTAATAACATGCAGGTAGACATTTCCACAAGTACTTCTTATTTTTTTGATAAAAAAAAGTACTTGTGCATATGTACAAGACTCCAAAACTCATTATTAGCTAGCAGGCATTTATGTAAAAATCAAAATTTAAAAAACCAAACGATACGTGTCCGGAAATATTGTCACGATAATAAAATAATTAGAATTAGTAAGTTGAAGTGGCTATGGGCAAGCCACATCGCTCGTAGAACTGACAACCGATGGGAAAGAAAGGTTCTCGAGTGGCGACCACGAACCGGAAGACGCAGCGTAGGCCGGCCACCCACTCGGTGGACCGACGATCTGGTGAAAGCCGCGGGGAGCCGATGGATGCAGGAGGCGAGCAGCCGCTCAAGGTGGCGCGCTCTGGGGAGGCCTATGTTCAGCAGTGGACGTCTTCAGGCTGATGATGATGATGATGAATAAACTAAGTCCCGCCTCGCCCTTGTTTGGACCATAATATTCATAGGTGTTAATGTGATTGGAAAATACACTCAAGCGTTATACAAATAAAATTGCTTTTATAATCACCTTGAGCTTGACTTCGTCCTATGTGACGATTTTCTTCCTCTATCAAGCCTGCGCGGGAAAATAAAAGGAAAATAATAAACGAAAAATGAATAAACAAAAACAAACACAATATTATAAAAGAGTAAAACCATAAAATAGATAAATGAAAGTAGTGTGCACCTAATTAAGCAATTAAATCCTCCGCCATTTATTTCTAACTAGTTGCGCCCCGCGGTGTTACCCGCGGATAAAAAGTATCCTATATGTTAATCCAGTATATAAGCTATCTGCATTCCAAATTTCATCGAAATCAGTTCAGTAGTTACGGAGATATAAGGTAACAAACTTTCGCATTTATAATATTAAGACTCTATCGTGCAAACACGGCGCGCGGCAAGTAGGTATTTACCGCGGTGCGCTCGCTAGTGTGCGTCGACACGCACACAACGACAAGTTCTCTTGAAGCCGTGTGAACTTGCGGAAAAAAGTGCATAACTTAAAATTTGATAAATTTAAGTTTTTTTATTACCGCACAGAAGTTTAAAGGCATGTTTGTTATTTGAATTCCTACTTAAATTGATGTTGATATCTATTGATATTTTAAATAAGGAGTAGGTATTAAATAAATTAAAATATTTATACTATCAAATAGATCAGAAATAAAAAAACTAAATATTTATGTGTATAGGTGAGTGTATTTTATTAACCGACTTCAAAAAAGGAAATTATCATTTCGACATGCATATACCTACATAATTATGTAATATAGTTGGAACTGCAAAATATTTAAATTATAATAATCTGTTACGATTTTTACAATTGACACGTCCCAAAAAAAAAACAAAGTTTTATAGGTCTATGTATGTTCGGTTGTATTAAATTTTGTTCACCAATTACTATTATTTACATTTCGATGTACCACCATTTGTATCTGTGATTTTCCGTGTCATGATCTTTCTTATGTTTGTTTCTCGTATTGCTTCAAGGATATCGATGGGTTCCCTGGTTTCCATTTGCCTGTCTAATCTTGAGTCTAAAATTTCAGGTAATAAGTAATCAAAGTAAAATTTCTTTAATTTAACTTCCATGTCCAGCTAAAATTGCTCAAATGCCTCTATGTACTCAATCATCATGTCCACTTCGGTCCAAACTGCTAATATACAAATTTTTCGTTTTGTGATGTGTAACTGTCCCTGAATCTGCTAATATCAATCATGATTCTTATTTATTTCTACATTTCCATCTTTGTCTATTTTCCAGAAATTTATTTTTTTGAACTCTTATTCCGTCATCTACGCTTGTCTCTTGCCGAGTATGGACACTTTATTTCTAGAATTTTGTCCTCTCCCACAATTCCATCTGGGCTTGCACCTAAGAATAGCAAATCTGGATCAATAAATAATCCACATCTTTTTATAGGACTTTGAAGACACATTTCGAGCTGTTCGCGCGCAATGTGTTCATTATTTTCTCTGTGTTTAATAGACTTGACGTGATCTAAATTTTTTTCTGTGACTATACTTTTGACCAAAGGACCGCATTTTATAAGTCCTCGTTTGCAAACTTTTCCGAAAACAGATGCAGATGCGAAGTCTTAATTTACGTTCTTGACGCCATTCTATTGACTCACCTTGCTAGAAGAGTTCTTTTTTCTAGTAAGTGGCGATCTTCTTCAGACAAAGTTATATTTTTCATATGTTCTATTTTTTTGCTTTACGCTTTCCCATTATCGCTAAAACATAAATATAAGTATTATTTTAATATAAGATATATAAACAACTAACACGAAAAAAGTAAAAGTCACAAAACTGAACTTACCTTATTTACGAGTTTGCAGCTGAATGTTCGTACACAATAGATCGCGATCGAGTGTTCTTAGCGCGTCGCTCCGCAAATCGACGTGACCTCGCTCTGAGCTCCGGTGGTAGACTGAATTTCCGAGCGCATACCATACGTCGCGTATATATTCAACAACGCGCGTCCATAGAAATAATGTATGGAGAATTTGAGACGAGTTTTTAGAAAATTCATAGTTAAATTACCAGACATTATTTTGCAAATGTAAAAAATACATACAAAGCTTTAGATATTAGAGATTAATATTATTTCAAGTTTGTATGAAAGTTCGTTTGTTTATAATACAAATTCAGTTAAACGCCAGCATGCCATTTTGGGCTTTTTGGTGTAACTTTACGATTTTTTTAAAACAAAGTGTTACATCATTATTTATTTTTGTTAAATAGAAAAGGTTAACTGATTCATTGTGCTATTTGTCATATTTTTTTTGTGTCAACTATCATAATAGAACTGATGGTATCGTTATAACCATGACTACAGTTTTGATTGATTTTACTCGATGCGGTCTTAAGTAGGATAACGCCATTGAGTGCACTGTTAGAAAGAGACCGACAAATACTTGTTGTTGCACTTGCACTGTACTCGACTTTTGATTTAGCATTAATTTTGTAGCATGCACCTCTGTCCGTTACACATTATATCAGCTGGGTTAGCATGGACGGTAGACAAAATTGTCTTTCCCCGTTTTATGTCACTTTCTTCATACTTGCTTGGAGTAAAACAGGGGAAAGACAGTTTTGTCTACCGGCCGTACTAACCCTACAGGCTGACGTGCGATAAGCAGAGAGCGAGAGAGAGAGAGAGAGAGAGCGAGAGAGAGAGAGAGAGAGAGAGAGAGAGAGAGAGAGAGAGAGAGAGATAGAGTACTTTTTCGTCATCTCTTTCTAACAGCGCAGGAAATGGTTCTATAACCTGCGTTCGGATAGCCTACTGGTGGCAAAATTAACGACAAAAATGGTCACATGCACCGTTCGTTTTGGGAATGTGTGAGCAAAAGTTGGATTTTTAACTGTTTTCGTTCACCGTTCGGATAGCTAAAAACAGTTAAAAATACCATCATGAACTGCCAATTTTGACCCACCTGTGGAGGTGGGTTAAAAGTGATAGTTTTCTGACATTAGACATTGACGTACAATTTTTGGCGCGGTTATGTAAAAATTACTGATTTTTATTGTGAAAACTGTAGATATCGTAATAATATAGCACGGAGATGTGACAAGGAAGACGTAAGTTTACGTGTGTAATAAAAATTCCACCAATTTATTTTTGACATTTGAGATAACAAACCGCATTTGGTTATTTTGCGTTCGTTTTGGGTAGTGAGTAAAAGTGGCGAAATTCTCAAACCGAACGCTTTACAACAACGCTAATTTTGCAAATGCCAAAAACGATACTGATCCCAATCCAAACGCCCCTTTAGAAAGAATAGGCGGAGAATTCAACTGCAAAGATAATTGACGGCATTGTACTGAACAGTGTACCTCCGCTAATCCATAATTTGTTTGTCTTTCGTTCTCTTTTTCTGCTATACAGAACAAAGCTAAAAAATTAAATTTTGAAACACATGAACAAAGTATTATGTTTGTTATGAAAATAAAATTATCAAATCACTTCAATATTAAAAAACCTAGCAACACACTTACTCTGCCCTTTAGGCGGCGTATAGAAGTTGGAAGTATAGAATGTGAGGCTGGGAGCATTAGAATCCGTCAACGTCACAATCCTGTTATACGATGCATTCACTTTGAGAGCGGTCGCTGAGCCCACTTGGTCGAATATCGAGAACTTGAACGTTTCCAACTGGTTGAACGAGATGTCCAATCTGCAATTACAAATAACGAATACGGTATACCAGTTGCGCCCCACGGTTTCTCCCGTGGATTAAACCTATCAATCTTTCTGCAAAGTTCGTCTAGGTAGGTACCACAGCTTTGCCAATAATTCTGCCGCCAAGCAGTAGTGTGCAAGTACTGTGTTCCGGTTTGAAGGGAATTGTAGCTAGTGAAATAACTGGGCAAATGAGACTTGATCTGAGCAAATGAGACTTGATCTGGGCAAATTAGACTTGAACTAATCACACAGTATCAGGATGACTTACGCAGTGTGTAAGTGTCACGCAAAATTATATTAATTTAGAGTTCCGAGTGATACTGCAACCAACCGGCAAGGACAAAATTTTGGGATAAGCTCCCCCCCCCCCCCTATGATAAGCATTCATTAGCAGCGTTATATGAGTAGGCCCATGTTCAGCAGTGGACATCTTCAGGCTGTTGATGTGTTTGATGTGTGAACAAATGAAAAAAAAAATTGTAAGCTCTTTTCATTCCCACACATGCATGTTCTCTTTTTAGTTTGCTATTCATCATCCTCACAATGAAAGGCTGAACCTTAGCCTTCTTTCAACGGCTTCCCGCAGTTTTCACCAGGGTTTTTTCTTTACTTTTATTACAGCTTTTGTTTGTAAATACCCCGGATAATATATAACGCACAATTCCTTTTAAAAATATGGCTTTACTATTGTTTTCCCTTTCCCACCGCACTTTGAAAACTGCAAAATACTAAAAATTTTACCATACCAGATATTTCTTTTTAAATAAAGCACAAGAAAATAATTCTCACAACTAAAATTATCAAGTACCCACGGACAAAAATAAAATGTTCGTAGCTGTAAATTTTAATGACTTTCGACAACGCTCACAGAAACTGCGGCAGCACTACAAAACAAAGAAAGCCAAGAAAATACAAAAATATGTATTAAACTATAAAAAAACAACTCACTCTTTCAATGAAGGAATATTCTGGAAGGCCTCCTCGCTGATCTCATTGATCCTGTTTCCCCGTAGCTTTATAACGTTCAAGTTATCAAGGCTGGTGAACGCACGCCGGTGTATGGCCTCTATCAAGTTATCTTCTATCAGTACTTCTTGAAGCTCCTTCAAATCTACGAAGGTATGTTGGACTATTTGACGCATTTGGTTCAGAGATAGGCAAATGCTTTCGAGCTGGCCGTGGATGTCACCCTGGAATATATAGCAGTTATAAGATCAGACAAGGACAGCTGTAAGTGTACATCTATCCCTTTTATTCTTTGTACCGGTAGAATGAGCTGTAGAAATGGACATTCATCTCATCTCTAGAGAAAGCGTTCGACCAATGAGCGACCACGCGTATCACGTCTTAAATCTTTTGTTGCGTTTTCATTGATCAAACGTTTTCCTGAGAGAAGAGATAATAGGCTAGTGTCCTGCTATTTTTTTATTGCATAAATTAATGATATCCTTCAAGAAATAAACAGTGGTGAAAACAAAAATTCAATATCTCAAAAAATGACTTATCAACAGCCGGAAGACATCCACTACTGAACATATGCCATGCCTCTCCCATAGAGCGCCATTTTGAGCGCCTCCTGCATCCATCGGCTCCCCGCGACTTTCACCAGGTCGTCGGTCCACCGAGTGGGTGGCCGGCCTACGCTGCGTCTTCCGGTTCGTGGTCGCCACTCGAGAACCTTTCTTCCCCATCGGTTGTCAGTTCTACGAGCGATGTGGCCTGCCTATTGCTATTTCAATAATAGCTAATAATAGATAGTTATGTTATTACTTACTTTATAACCTGTATCAATTAAGGAAATGGTCTGTTGTAATAAACGACACAATAACACTAGGTCTGACCACTTGCTTACACGAAAAGAAAAAGAAGAACGACACTTACCTGTAAAGTCCCCTTAGAAAAGTGGTCAATGAAATTATCCTGCAAATTCAACGTCTTCAACTTGTACAAAAAGTGGAAAGAAGTGTCTGGAACATTCTTCAGCCTGTTGTTACTCAGATCCAGGTACTGCAGCTCTATAAGTGCCTTTATCGGTTCGAATGGTAGGATCTTCACTGTATCTGCTAAACCGTTCACCATTTTCAGTGTTGTTAAGCTGTGGAGCTGGAAAGATTTACTTATTTTACTTCACTCATAGCCAATTGCTTTTTCTTTAATTTGTGCATTTGCATTTAATAAGCAAACCAATATTTCATAATCTACGACCTGAAGACGTTCACTGCTGAACATAGGCATTCCCCATAGAGCGCCACTTTGAGCAGCTGATCACCTCCTGCGTCCATCGGCTCCCCGCTGTTTTAACCAATGTTATGAGCTTGTTTACCACTGTGTTATTGTACACTCATTTACTTACACAAGTTAGTGTAAAATAGCATGGGTAAGTAATAATAATTATTAGTTTTATTTAGTTTACTGATGCTAGTACGTAAGCCCATGTAAAATTAGATACGAATAAATAAATAAAAAAAAACCAGATTGTCGGTCCACCTAGTGGGGGGCCGGTCTACGCTGCGTCTTCCGGTTCATCCATTATTAAAATTAACTTTATTTAAATTCGTCATCAATCGTAGTTTAAGTTCTGAAATGCGCGGATCAACAGACATCTCTGTTGCTATTTCACTCTTACTGCACTTTCGACTTAATAGTGGGGATGAGATAACAACACTCTGTTGCTTTCATCCGAACTACTTTTCAATCCTGCTTCTTCTTCTTAAGTATTATAAGTATTACATCAGTTATCTGGTTCCCCATAGTACAAGCTATGCTTAGCTTGGGGCTAGATGGCGCTGTGTGAAATGTCCACAGATATTTATTTCTTTGTTTATTATTATTTATATTTACTGAGCTGTAAGCAGCGCGGTCTAAAAATTGTAAGCTGCCGAATGCTTCATATTCTTGCCATTTATCAGTCACTCATCCAAGAGACCGCAGGGTACTGTCGCTATCAATTAGTATGAAGACCGGCTTATCAAGCTTCGCTGTGACAATTTAGATCTTTAATTGTTTTTTTTTATTGTTTGACAAGCTTGTGTTTCACCACTATCTTAAATAATTATAGAAAAGGTAAAACACAGCTAAATTGACTCCGATAAACACAGTGGGAACTACGAAAGTCTTTTATTATTTATTAAACTACTAACCTCAGCAAACGCGTAAGGATCAATAAACTCCAGGTTATTCTCCGAAAGGTCCAAGGTCTTGATGGTCCGGACATGCTGGAACGCGCTGCCTTCAATCCTGGTGATGGTGCTGCCATATATCTTCAGGTCTTCCAGTTCTACTCCAAACTCTAGGAAGTCTTCGGCTGCGATGCTCTGACGGATCAGTTTGCTTATGGCCAGATATCGGAGCGATCTCATTCTGAAACGATGATTTTAAAACTGATAACAGCATATACAGGCCAAACGGTGCAGCCCACTACCAGTAGGTAGCGTACCCAACATGCTGGCAGGCAGCATTGCCTTATTGAATTGCAATAATGATTCAATGCGCCAAATATGTGCCAGCATTTTGGTCGCGTATTGCATCGGCTAGGCGCTTTGATAAACATTGGGAAAAACCAAA
Source organism: Ennomos quercinarius (assembly GCA_910589525.2). NCBI lineage: Eukaryota > Metazoa > Arthropoda > Insecta > Lepidoptera > Geometridae > Ennomos > Ennomos quercinarius. The sequence goes on from OU342496.1 coordinate 4,071,403, forward strand.
AACTTGAAGAGCTTTCAGTCCCCGTGGACCGAGAGTCTCAAATTCTCAATACTTAGCAGGATAACTACAATATTAAAATGAACATCTAGTTCCAATACTAGGGGAGACGCAACTTACAGACTGCCATAGAAACCAAAACATAATAGTTGTTGCCGATCGATCAACTTTTTTATATGTAGATTTATTTTTTTTAATGTTTTTCTATTTTTTAAAATATTTTTGATTTTATATGGGTTTTTCTTTCTGCCATAAAACAACTACTGCTCTTCCAGTTTTCATTAAGTGCATTTCCAGTTTTGGCTTTTTAATACATTTTATTGGGGACAGCAGATATGACTAGATCGCTTAAAGACAAAATCTCGTTATGACTATATGACGTATGAAATCACGGAGCTCCTGAGAATACTCTCCAAAATGTAGACGGTAGAAGATATATTCAATTACATAACTACCAGTGTCTGTTACCTAACTAAATGTGGGTTTTTGATCTATAGTTAAGGTAACCAATGGTCAAAGTTTGATAGAATTTTTAACTATTGCTTACCTTAACTATGAATAAAAAAACTCACCGTAAGCAGGGATTTATACATACCGTCTCATGTCTTGCAAAGTCGTTTCTATAGAGTTGGCTCCGCTTACGTCCAAATAGAAAAGCTTGTATTGGAAGTTGTTGAACGAACTCGGCTGGTATTCGGATGGAGTGTTCGTTGCAATCAGGTTTATGTCCACCTGCAAATTACATAATGAAACTGAATCGAGATATTTCTGAATGGCGGATGTCTAGTCAGTTATTGCTCTCATTGATATTTTTCGTCTCCTATAGCACTATTTATGACAAGTAGAATGTATAAAAAAATGAAAGTTAAGTCATACGTTTTATCAGACCGACATTGATCGTCAAATGTTTTACTCGACTGTGATTGACCGTCATTTGTTTTCATTCGGCTATATACTTGTCTATACGTCAGATCGTCATTTGTTTTGTTCGACTCTCATTGATCGTCATTTGTTTATCTCGACTGTCATTGGAAGGCATTTGTGTTTATTCGGCTATTTATCTTTTAATCCTTACTGAACATCACTACTGAATTTGGAAGCCTTCATTAAGTTAAAGTCAAAGGATTTTATTACAAACAGGCAATTTAGCACTTTTACAGCCAAAATGAGATTAGGTACTACAAACCTTGTTCTCCCTCAGGTTAAGGAAGCGTAGTGCGTCCAGCTTGTTGAGCATGAACTTGGAGATGATGGTGAGGTTGTTCTGCGCGAGGTCGAGGCTCTGCAGGCTGCTCTCCAGGCCCGCGAACGATGCGGGAGACAGGTCTCTGATGCCGCAGTCACGGAGGGAGAGGGTCTTGATCTTGGCATTTCTGAAGGCATCTTCCTGGAGATTTGTGGAGAAAACTTTGTTAGGACTGTCACCAGCTATGCGATCATGTAACTTGATTGCAACAAAAATGTATAGATTTGACAGTTTCAATACGCAGTTTATATGCATAGTTACTGTGGAAATCAAATTCAAACGGTTTATAAAATACGATGAGGTAATTTTTAGAAAGTTGAACACTTACCCTGATCAGCCAAATAGGATTGCCATCCAAAGACGTTGAGTTCAATATATTGAAGTTTTTGAATGAACCAGGGTCAAGGACTTTTATTAGGTTGTCGTCAAGCCTGAAAACGCAAAAAGAACTCCATTATTTGAGTTCATGCAGCGAGACGCTACTATAAAATGTTGCCAGCAAAAAAAGCAGCCTTCTACTTACAGAAGAAGGAAAAAGATAGGGGAAAAATGAATGGTTCTGCCATCACGTCCAATTTATCTTTTTCCCCTAAGCATTATTCCTCTTCTCTTCAACAGGGTTAGGGCATGAAACTTAACCCATGCGGTCGGGTCGGCTAGTGCACAATAAATCATTATTTTAAAGGTTACTCCGCATTACTGATTTTCTGTTCAGTTACAACGGCCAAGTCGCGAGTAAATAGGTATTTTCTAGGCAAGCATCGTAACTTTCTATCAGGTGAGATTGCGGTCAAATACGGGTCTATTTAATTATAAAAATAAATCGGAAACACAGACGCTGGTAAAGAGTTCCACGCCTTAACAGTTCGCACTATAAATAAAGGTCAACCAAAACCCTCGGTACAGATATGAGGGATAGGAACTATGTATGGATGGCGAGATGCCGTCGCCTAAAAAAGACTTGACCAGTCCGGCTAGCATGCGCACGCGACAAAATTTTCTCGACACTTTTTCTCGTGAGAGACCGTGACAAGACTATGGTAGCTCCTATGTGTGTCTCACTCTAACAGCGACGACAAATTTTCTCGCGGTGCGCATGTTAGGCCATCAGGGGCGGATGAGTGCAGTGGAGATGCTCTCTTGCTCGCACTCACGGACTTGTGAATTGGCGCGTGCAGGACGGCAGGCGAAGTCCATGTCACAGTTACGCGATAGGGGTGCAGATGACAGTAGCGTTGTATCTTAGAGCAGCTGACTTACTTTAACGAATCCAAAGACAGTCTGACTCCGTTGAGGTCGTGAAGCGGCGGCACTTGTTTAATAAGGTTGTTCGAGAGGTCTAAGAACCTCAGCTGTCGGAGCGGTGATAATTCTTCGTACGGAATGTAGGCGAGCTGGTTATCGCTTAGAAGCAGCTGGAAATGCGAAAAGGTCAATCAATAATTTGGTCACAAAAATAAAATTTAACGAGTTAACGTGTCTTATTCAGAACCTGTAGTTACTTTGCTTAGGCCCGATTTCACTAACGTTTATTCCAAGTATACGGCTATTCCTTATTCCTGGATACAGCTAATTGACAAATGAAATTACACAAAAAAGACGCCATTTTGATTGTATCCAAGGAATAAGTCTTATTCCTTCACAAAATTGGTGATATAAGGGCTATATTCGCGTAACTCGGTTGTTCTCGGAAAGTTATACCTGGAATAAAATTTATTCTAGTTTGGTGAAATCGGGCCTTAGGCGAATTAATTGACCACCTGCGTTTTTTCACTAGGGCCACTAGGGCCACTAGGGTTGGTTTTTTAATCCGTAGTTAACGTAACCAATGGTTAAAAATGCTAACAAATTCTAACTAAGTAATGGTTTAAAGTTGTTAGCATTTTTAACCATTGGTTTTTTTATTACTTTAACTAAAGAACAAAAAGCCCACCCTGTCTTTGGTATACCCACGATGTATATAGAAAAAGGAAAAATAAACAGAAGTTTTTAAGGTGTTCCTAGTTTCATTTATAATGCAAAGGCCTAAATGACAAATCCACGGACACGTTTTCAATAATAATACAAAATTACAGGAAATTCACCTTTCACCTTCGCCTCAAAAATCTCACTATATAATAATGGATATGTTATTATGATAATCATTAATCAATACCTACGAGAGTTTATTATGAATCGCATAGATAACCAAAACGAATTCTTACCCTATTGAGTCTGCTCATGCCATCTCGAAACACCCCACCATCAATGACCGACAGATGGTTCCCGTGGAGGTCTAACGTCTCCAACATCGGAAGTCCAGTGAAGGCGTCCAGGGGAAGGTTCGCGATGGAATTGTCTGCTAAAATCAGGGTCTGAAGCGTGTTCTCTAGACCTCGCCAGTTGTCGCCAGATATGTCTGTTATTTCATTGCCTGGAAAGGAAATACACGTAAACACGATTGAAAATGGCGAATATTTTATAACATTTCTAGGCTTTACCATGGTTTAACCTATTCGGTAGGTTAGTTTTTTGAGAAACTAGTAGAGCGCCGTATTGAAAACTAGGTACCTACCTGATACCTAGTTCATACAGAACCAGGTCTGTGCAAATAGCTTTAGTCGAATTAGGAAATCAAGAGTAATGGAAAGGCGTTTATCTTTCTTCAAATGGAAGTAAAACTCTTTAACTTAACGTCGCCAACGGCAGGAAGTAAGCAAACACAATTTATTTAAAATCAAATAAAGCTTAAACTCTGAGTGGTACAAATCACCTGCCACTTGCAAGACCCGAGAGTATACCTACTTGTAGGTATCTTTTTAGAAGCCGACATCAATTTGCACTTCTGGGAGTAGGAAAAACGTAAAAGCTCCTACTTACTCATTCTTCTAGTCTAAAGTGATTTAGGAACTTGTTAGCTTGAATTTGTACTCAAATCGTTCAAGTATACAGCAGTGGACCTGGACACATCGATTTTCATATAGATAAGGATTTAGTTTGACAGTTAGTTTGATTGACATGTACCGACATACAATATATTATTGTAGAAACCACTCGAAATGTAAATGTGCAGCGCCCTTATAGGGCACATATTATATATATTGATCCTTAAGACAACCTGCTATTATACATCTATAGTCTGTATTATATGTGAGCACAATAAATGAATATGAATAGTTCCATCAACATTACTTTCAAAACTTATTTTAACATTACTTTCTTACTTTTCTCTATAATCACTTTGTTATCCTGGCAAATATCATTGCATATTAACGGTCCAAATATAAACACTGTTTCTTAATAAAATACATAGGTATAATATGAAGGTACGTACCCGTCAAGTCCAAGAGCCTCAGCTTCTGCAGATATCTGAGCGATCTACTCGGCACTTTCGTCAGCTGGTCTTCTCTCAGCTCAAGTTCCCATAACGTGTTATCCAACCCGTAGAAAGCCTCTTCATGGATTCCTTCTAGAGGGTTCTGATTTATAGCCAGCCTGTACAGACCTGGAATGAGCGATATTTATAAGTCAGTATTATTTGCCAGTATATAGGATATTTGTACATTTGTCCAAAATGCAGTCTCAAGAAAGGGTAAAGGGGTACTCAAAAGGGTATAAAAAAAAACTTTACTCTGAGCTGGCAATGACAACGCATCGACAACTCTCCATGTGTTCCAGATGCCCATTGCATATGCTAGGTGGACCAACGATCTGGTGAAAACCGCGGGAAGCCAATGGATGCAGGAGGCAAGCAGCCGCTCAAAGTAGCGCTCTCTGGACGAAGCCTATGTTCAGCAGTGAACGTTTTCAGGCTGTTGATGATGATGATGATGATGATGATGATGATGGTGAAAAGCAAGAACAAGATCCGAGCTTTAGATCCAAGATGTGCTTATAAAAAAACAATTATGACAAAATATGTGTTGACCTGTAGTGTAAACGAGGATAACACAACGTTGGTGCAAGCGTTTCCATTCCGGAAATTAACGTGAACAATGCAAAAGCTTCGTAAAGTGAAACTGTAAAGTTCGCTGCGGTCACTACATTGATGGGTGGCTACAAAATGTGGTATTTACAACTGAGCGTTACCGTGCTTCGGAGAGCCATCTGTCTCTGCTGCTGTCGTAAGGCAATAGTCGTTGAGCCAAGTCAGAAGCCCTTGGGCGGCCTAAAATCTCGCTCGCTCGCCAATCAAATATAGGCACCTTAAAACAACATAATACCTGTAGCTTGAAAGAACTGTGGTTCGAGATCCATGATCTTGTTTCCTGTGAGCTCCAGAGAGTAGACCTTTGAGCTGTTGATAGTGGCTGGCACCCTCAGGATGGGTACGTAGTTGCACGTGACGATGCCCAAGTCACCGGCCGGCTTCGAACACGTGCAGAGAGCTTGGAACAGGCATGGTGAGTGGCCTGTGTCCACATGCAGCTGAAACGAGCAGTCTTTTTAGCTTCAAAACTTTTCCACATGCTAACCTCCTTACTAATAAACATTGAGTAGAGGAAGAATAGTTGTTTTATGTTTTGTTTCTCTCTATTGAGTTTGAATTGAGCAAAGAGAAAACAAGAGAAAACACTGAGTCGTTATTCCACTGTATTGCAGTAGGTACTTATTAGTAAGGAGGATATCTTTCCTTACGTGAGATAGGTATACATACCTATACATAATAACATATCCTTATAATAAAGGGGTAGACGTCAGTCGCCATTGAGAACTTTGATGATATATTTTCCAGTTACTTATGTGAGACCAACGTGAAGTTATGGATTTTTCCAAATTGAAGGAACAATATTTGAAAAAAAAAAAAAAAAAAACTTAATAACCTCGTAATCGTCACGGCATATTTTGAGAATACACTACGTACTGTATATTAAGAATTACCTACTACCGAATATTGAAATGTTGAACAGCTGGCGTGGACAAAAGCGCTTCCGAGCTGTATAGGAATAGACTTAAAGAGATTTGGATGAGGATAAAAATTTTAAACGTTGATAATAATTGCGTCCAATCCGCACAAACACCATAACGCTGACCTTCGCTTTCCTACATTTCCCTTTTCCTTAATCTACCACAAATTGATTTCGTACCCGTCCGGGAATCTTTCATCTAATAAAAGAATCTGGAGCAGCATCGATAGTGGAGGCTATTCCCCGTCTGGCACTGCCTACTCTGTATTCCTTTACCCACTAGCTGTTGTTGCCAAATGTCATATCCATTCGTAGACCCACGATAAAAAGGTCGGTGGCCTATATTATGCGTGACAAATTTGGTTTATGTTTGTCGCCGAGAGCCTATAAACCTACTCCCTTTTGCGAAAGCATTCTCTCAGGAAGAAGGAACGAGATTTACTTAATTTGTCACTCGGAGTTTGGAAAACTTTGGACTTTATTATATTGCTTTGTTTTCCAGATGAAGTCTCGTTGGCATAGGAAAGGAAAACTAGTGGTGAAAGAACCTCAATTTTCTGATATACCTACATAATGGTTTTTGTAATTACGGACCTACTATATATACCCTTACTTATAAACAGTGTATAATAGTGGAATAGCAACTCAGTGTTTGCTTTTGTTCTATTTTACTTTATGAGAATGAATAACGTGACGAGCTAGTCGTTCACCTGACGAGCGACACGGCCGCCCATAACAGTTGCAGTGTCACTAGGAACTTTGAAATAATAAAATTTCGCGTGACACTGCACTGCGCACGTCATCCTGAGACATCACGCAGTCTAGTAATCAGATTACTAGATTGTGAAATCAGGTCGTAAAGTCTCATTTGCCCAGTAATTTCACTAGCTCCAATGCCCTTCAAACCGGAACACAGTATTGCTTCACACTACTGCTTGGCGGCAGAATAACTGGCAAAGCGGTGGTACTTATCTAGACGAACTTTGCAGATAAGTCCTACCACCTATCTTCGCCTTACTTCCAAATTGATAAAAGAAACAAAACACAAAATAACTTTTCTTCCGCTACACAATGGGTCTAATGGGTTTTTTGAACGGGCTAATGCTATTGGTCTCTATCGACCTTTACAGCGTCACCGGGCCGGTCGGTCATAACTCATTTTTTTTTTTTTTTTTTTTTTTTTTTTTTTTTTTTTTTTTTTTTTTTTGAACGGGCTAATGCTGTTGGTCTCTACCGACCTTTACAGCGTCACCGGGCAGGAGGGCAGGCGCTTAAGGCGCCCAACCGTTAAAAGTGGGAGACAACTAGCACAAGGGCACCCCTGGGGTGCGAGCCTCGGCTTGGGCCGTTGCCGGGATAAGAGGATCGAGAAGGCTACGTCCACTGGAAGAGTGGACCCTATGGAAAGTCGCGACCGTTCTAGCTAACCTACGGGGGGTACGTCGACCTCGCCGGCGGGGTCGGTGTCTGATTGTGTTACGCTGGTAACCTATACCGGTGCCGAAAGCGGTACCTGAGCCAGGAGGGCTAGACTGATCCGGTGATCCTAGCGCAGCCGACACAACGGCTGCTATAGGATCATCCGGATCGCTCAAGACGTGTCTTGGGCGGCGACGACGGGGTGGCGGGTCTGTCATGTCTGTAGAGTAACTTGATGCTTGGACTACGAGAGGGTTGGGGTGATGGGGTGCCGCGTCAAAATAGCGGCGGGATGCATCCTTCATAAACTGACGGATGGATGGGAGTTCGAGATCGCAATGGAGGTCGGAGTTACGCTGGTACCAGCGAGCTCCGACCACCTTGCGGATAAAGCGGTTCTGGATAACCTGAAGTCGATCCAGGTGGACTGAGGATGTATGAGCAAACGCGACAGATGCATAGGTCATAATCGGGCGAACGCAAGTTTTGTAAAGTGTCACCTTATTTCTAAGGGACTCGGTCATAACTCATAAGGGTATAAGTAAGTATAGGCTAACTCGAGGCCTGTTTCATATGGGACGAATTAGATTGATGTCCGGCACTTACCTCTAATGCTCTGGAAAGTGACGCCCATATCATCAGCAGTAGGGTTACGACCACTAGGGCGTAACCGAACTTTATAATCGCCATCAAACTCTGAAACAAAACAAAAAGCAGTTAAATACTATGTAAAATGAAATAAAACGAAACGGGTTTATTAGTAGGTACCACACTGTATTCATGCTGAACTGGATCGATTAAAGAGTGTTTTGCAAATGCTTTCCGCTATTGGAAGCTTTTGTTTAATGGACATTGTTCGTTGTTTTTTTTAATTTATCGTAATTACAAAACCATTTTGAGGAATAAGCTTACTTATTACTAACTATGGGCGGCCGTGTTGCTTAACATCAGGTGAAAGACTAGCTCATCACGTCATTAAATCGCATTAAAAAAAACTACAACTTTAAAATCGAAAATAGTTATGGATTATAAATATTTCAGCAGGCTTTAAATGAACGACCTTCATCTGACGTTATGATGTCGTCACTCATGGCTAAATGGAAGAAATGCCTGAGCCTATGAACGACAACATGAAAACCAACATCCAGTCTAAATTTTACTTTCCTTGAGCTTAAATAATTATGTCCTCAATTCATTCCATTTTTCACATATTTTAGTTCTTTCATCAAAAAAGGTTCCATGTCCATTTGAATCAGCATTAGCATTTCAATTCCGTATTCTACTTCCAACAATTGCGGCATTACTGGGAGGCAATAAATAAATGAATCACACGAGTGGATGGGCACAGTCGTGCCTTCGGTAATATTGGAATGCGCACCTGTGGACCAAATACAGATTTTGCTCAATAACAAGGGCGCTGATGGCCTCGGATTGGAGGGGTGCAGATTGCAGCACGGAGGATAAAGCAGTTAATTTGCTAATCGTAACAACTACATTACGCTGACTCCCACATCCCGCCCACGTACATGTACATGTGATGAAGGACCCATAGTATTTTATATATAATATATATATATATATATATATATAGAATATAAATGTTTGTTTGTTTGCATTGAATAGGCTCCGAATCTACTGAACCCATTTGAAAAATTCTTTTACAGTTAGGAAGCCACACTATCCCTGGGTGACATAGGCTATATTATATTTTAAAAAAAATTAAGGTTCCTTACTAAAACTCCAATGTGACCCAAGGTGTAAAAAAGTTGCCTAAATATTCTTTACATCGCGTGCGCTGCGAAAACTATCATACCCGTGCGAAGCCGGGCCGGACCGCTAGTATTTTGTATGACTGACGTAAAGGTGTAGGTACTATGCGACGACGCGGCACGTCAACCAATAGAAAAATGATAAAACGAATGCCCCTACAGAACTCAAATTACCTTAACAATGTTTTAAGCAATGTGCCCCAGGGGGCGTACCGTGAGCTCTTAGCGCGATTCAAAACAGAGCCTATATTGGATCGCTTGTCAAAATCCCTATGCAAAAAAAACAAACCGATCCATTATAGGCTCAGTTTTGAATCGCGCTAAGAGCTCACGGTACGCCCCCAGGTCGGCCTAATTTCTTTATCTGATCTGAAGTGATCAATTTTAAACTCTGTTTTTTCTCTATTCGTCTACTACTTATATCTCTTCATGTTTCAAATAGACGATGACGATAAATTATCTATAGACGCTGAAAACGTAAAACTAAAATAGAGTGTAGAGTTATTACAAATTATGCTCTGCCAGTTTCGCATTTCCCAAGCTGCTATTCTACTCCAGATGAAGTCATATTTAACCAGGAACTTTGTTGCACTCAAATTGGGCGTTAGTTTTAGGTTTTCGGAGTTAGTTCCTCAAATATTTGCTCCGCGAAAGTTGTTAAATATTCAACACGCGAAGTTTGTACAATCAAATCCTGCCAACTGTGTTACTACGTGGATAGTGAAGTTAGCATCACTACACATTAATAAAACGTGTTTATTTTTCTCGTATTTTAATGGTTTGGAATAAATACATTAGCATTCAATTGTACGTTTCAGTACAGAGTAAGTTTTCAGACACAAACTCGCAGCAATAAAGATAAGTGATTGTTTACATTGTAAAATAAACTTTGACCTTTAATTTCAGAAGATTTATTTGTATTGAAAAGTTGTTTATGGTGACAGAATTATAAATGACCCAAATAACCGGGTCAGTCAGGGATCCATGAAAATTATAATGCTATTAAAGCTGTTTCGCTGATTGCAATATTGAATACTTAGCAGGTAATTAAATAGATATAATATATACTTAATAGTTTTTATTACATATTCGGTGCATAACATAATACGACATCTTCACCTGCTTCGACTAGTTCTCACACAACGATGGCGATAACAGTCCTTTTACAGACATATCAGAGCCATGCCATAAAAAATGAATTAACTCCTTAGGGGAACACATAAATAAGCAGCATCTGGGGCTGACGCTCATTTTATAAGTAGGTATCTTGATTTTCAGCAATATTATAGACAAAAAAGGAGAACATTTAAAATTACCTACGAGAAGTATACTCTCAGTAAAAGAGACTATATTTATGGGTCACAGCCAAGACTACGATGGACTAATCCAATCGAGTACAGTATTCATTTTCGCGAATATATTATTGTAAACGGATACAAAATCCTAATGATATGGGTCGACAGTCCGAGCAAGGGTCTGACAATTTGCGTCTTCTGAAAGGATGGGATGCCGTTATGCTGTACGGTTCTTTGTACAAAGATGTATGTATAACCATCATTGTATGTTACCATTTATGTAGAGATTCAAGAGGTGACAAATACCGACCTAAAAGGACATCAGACTGTGCCGCAAAATCTACTGGGCTATTGATAAAAATGTTCGAGAACCCTCCGAAATTTATAATTCTATTGGTTTGGGTTTTACTTTTGAGCATTTTAAGTGATTCGAAGGTAATTGCGTGACAACTGCTAAATCAGGTTAGTGGAAAATGAAGGCGGTGATGGGTAGTATACATTTTTAATCATGCGAAGTCACTTCCATTCATGATGTCACGCACGCTACCTGGGAAAACGACCTTCAAATCACCAATGTCAAAGTATAAGTAAGTACAGTGATATTCAAACCTAGAGTTAGTTAATAACTTGACTACTGTCATGAAAATAACTATATCTACTTTAAGCGCCATTGAAGTTACGACATACGTAAAGCAAATTTATAGGTACGCACTATACCAGCTGACACCCAAGTTACATTACTTATTCTTAAACCCCAATCTTTTAAGATCCCTTTTTCCCCCTCATAAAAACATGGATGTAGATAATTTACCCAATAACACGTGAGCAAAATTTTGATATCCCCTTTATGTTGAGTAACAATAACATTATTTTAATAAAGGTTCCTACCGATCTCCAGCTGGTAAACACCCTCCGAGAGGCAAGACGTGTTTTTATTCTGCTAAGCTCCAGAAGGGCTACGTTTGGACAGTTCCGACGGCGAAACGCTTTGTTGTACGTATCTTATTGTGTTGAAGATAGCATTGAAGTGTAAGGGTTGAGCTTGAGTAATTTTAGTGTAAGGATAACACAAGCACACACATATAAAATTGCAACGGCTGTAACCATCTTGTCAACTACTTCATACACTATAATAGTAGATTCTTGCAAAGAAACTTTTGATTTGATTTCTGATCATGCATTAAAGAAACTAACTTATTTTGAATTTGCTATGAGACTTTTTCAACGCTACGTGGTTTTCATTAATTTAGCGCGTAATGTTCGTATATACGTAGTATGAGTCAATTAACTCTTTATTGCAAGGGTTTCAAATAGTAGAGATGTAACAAATTTTGTATGGACATAAAATGGTTTCGATGTGCTTTTCCTCTTTGATAAAAAGACTCTATGGCTCACTTTGTGGCATAATGTAATTGTAACAATATAACATAATTAAGGTTTGTTTACGCAAATGATATCGCGTAAGAATTCTTTTTAGAACAATTTTAGTAGAAATGGAGACGCTGACTCCGTTCAAGACCAAAGCTTTGGAAATAAAGCCGTGTTTTATACTAACTGGAAACTGGAGCTCTTCAAGTCGCGAGTGAATAGGTATCTCTTAGGCAAGCATGTACCATCGTAGGCCGCGTCATCACTTTCCACCAGGTGAGACTGCGGTCAATTGCGGGCCTATTTAGTAATAAAAAAACTTTATTCGTAAAAAAGAAGAAACAAGAAACTTAAAGTGATGGCAAAAGTTACACAGTCATGGCGAAGGAATATAATTCACTATATTGATCGTTATCCGCACAATAACTCATTTTCCACCACAACGGATTTTCACAGTTTATGTGGCGAACTCAAACAACCATATAACTGCCGTGAATATTTGTTATTTCCATCAACAGCCGGCCAATTTTGACCTGGATCACTAATTTAATTACAGCACTATAATGGCTTAGCAATTTTGCCGATAAATTGAACTTTGACACCTAAAATCGAAGGTTGAATATCGCCTGTTGATAAAATATTTTCGAATGTGGTTGAAGCGTTTCGATTTTCCATTTGTTACGGAAACACGAGCCGCTGCCGTCGCGGTCGCAATACTCGCTATATTTTACTCTTTTCGGTTTTTGGTCGTAGAAACATTTATTTTGTATGTTAAGTGCCTCCGAGAGTCAGTAGAGTACAACACTGAGTATGTGATTGTAAACGACCACCGGAGCAAGCGAAAATATTTATGGGATCATTTGCGAAGGCTTCGCGGAAAATGCGATGCGGGTTATTCAAAAATTCATGTGGTTGAAACAAACATATTGTTACAATTTAGATGTTTTATGATAACGGGCACGCATTAAGAGTATTGTTCGCATACGCTTTGTGCCGCTTCATTGTTAAAGGATATATAGCAATGCAAATTTTGGTACAATATATTACAATTATAATTTCCAGCAATTAAGAAGATAGGATTTGCACCAGCGTAGTTCCAATTCTTCTTAGAAGACGCGTTCTTCTGCTAAAGATAGATCGTATTGCAAACACTAAAGGCTTCTAAATCTTTGGGTTAACCTTTTCACTAGCTGTCGTAACTAACTTCCCATACTATCAGCATCAACACAATAAATAATTGTATTGTATTTTCTGTGTCCAGTTTATTGTATGTTCAAAAAAACGTGATGGGGAATTGGTTCGGATCGGCGGGTGGAGCCCGGGGGAAATGCTTGTGTAGGTATCTCTACCCTGTGAAGAACGACAGGGTACGACATAAAATATACAAGATGAATTGGTGCAGATAGGTAGGCACTAATGCCTTGGTCCTTTGGGGTAGGAAAATTACGAGGACTCGTACTAGTGCGAGTATGTTGATGCTATGTTTAGAGGCCAAACATCAATATATTATGTACCTAAATATCAAACTGAGAAGAACTGTAGAGGCTAAATCTAAGCTAAGGATCTACATTTTTGACAGAAAAATAGAACTGTTAAATTTTACAAAAGCTTCATAATTAATTGTGCCATGGTACCGTTAGTACCATGCCAGGATTGTAGTAGCAGGGGCCAATCGTCATCAATTATGACTTTGAAGCTTTGTACATTGTCCTTTAATTGAATTTAATAAATCATATCTCTCTCAAATGTTCTTGAGTGGCAACCACGAACCGGAAGATGCAGCGGAGGTCGTCCCTTTAGTATTAGGTGGGCAAAACCGCAAGGAGCTTTTCGAATGTGAGGCAAGCCGCCGCTCAAAGTAGTACTCTATGGGAGCTTATGTTTTTTAGTTTAGGTCATACGATGATGATGATGATGAAATCATATCTCATATATACTCGACTGCGGTAAAGGAAGGGTTATGGATTTAGCAGTCTATGTATATTTGTATAATTACGTATATTCCACCGTAGTGTCTACTCATCCGATTTTGTTCATATTCATGATCATCACGAATATCATAAATATCGCAGTCGGGTTTTAGTTTTCCAACTTTTCCTTGTTGCTATCCCTTATACAGTTAAGGTTTCGTAAAAGGGATGAATTGCAACATAACTTCACATGTCACTATATCCCAAAAGAACCCAATAATTACAGGCCCTTTTCCAAACACTATTATTTCAACAAATTGCTTGTTTATTGTATCGTGTGGGTAAACAGACGTGATTGAGAATTGCTCCGACCGCGAACCCATCGGGAATGCCAGTCCACATAGCTGAACCGCGTCGGCCACAAAGATATAAAGTATCCGGGCGGAATACGAACGAATACTCACCACGCTGGGAACAATGGGAAACAAATGGGGGTACATTTAGATAATTGGCTACTGTGGAGGAAGGCTCGTTTTTACCCGCAAGCCACCAAGAGACCGCACAGTACTTTGGCACTTGGTATCATTGCAATCTCTATCCCTATTCCATTTGTTTTTTGTGGCCTTTAAACTGTATTGATTTGAATGAAATTTTAACATACATTGCTTACACTTCTGGCAGCAACATAGGATGCTTTTACCCCGTCATAATTGATGGTTCCAACGGGAAAACGGATAAGTTTCCTCTAGCGTATATATCTGCTTACTTAATTTTGTTTAGTAAATCCTATTATGAAAATCAAGCCAATGTGTTCAAGTTAAAACAAAAAGTCTAAGCAACTAAATTAAGGCGAGGTTTATAAGGTTCAAACGGTTTTTGACCTGAACCAGTGATATGTAGTCAAAGGTTTTCGACATTCAAAGGAGTAGGTATCTTTAATTTTGGACATAGGAAAGGTTACGCTAGATTTTTGGTATTTAGGTAATTATATTAATGTCGATCTTTGGGGTGAATGAATTGGTGCCCTCAAGTGCCATTACAACGACCTTAACCATCAATTAGCCACGAAGTTCATGAACAGCTTCCGTGACAAGAAAAAGTGAAAATGAGCAGAAGCATTTTGTAGATTACTTAAATAGTTATTTAGGTAGGTATTATGCACTAGCATGCGAAGTTATCTTATACCATATCTCAACGGTAGGTACCGTCATCACCACCACATGCACCACGTTCTAATCAGGCAGATTCTCTTTGTCAACTTCTCTTTTGTCTTTTTCTTTCTTCTATAAATATACTGTTCGCGATTGGCCTAAGCATCCGGCGGCGGCGCAACCACATACCTGGGTGGGGGCGTACCGTGAGCTCTTAGCGCGTTTCAAAACAGAGCCTATATTGGATCGCTTATTTTTTTTTGTATGGGGTTTTTGACAAGCGATCCAGTATAGGCTCTGTGTTTTGAATCGCGCTAAGAGCTCACGGTACGCCCCCTGACCTCTTATATTTATAACGACTTTTGCGTACTTTATTGCCGGGACCCACAGAGAAAAAACTAGCAACCGCTCTTTTGAAACCTGCATATTCCACACGCCGGACCATTTCCGTGATTGCTCCACTCTCCACCAACAAAATGAATAAAAAGGAGGGTTTAATCACATTTGCAAACGGGTTGAAAACGTCCGAACTGGGAAGCTATGAAAGCAGCATTTCGTAAGAGCTCTTCATATTTCCATCTAGTGGGGTTCGTTAGCATTTGAAATGTACTCGTATTTTTGAGCTGGTTACATAGAATTGTCCAATAATAATTGTTTTGGGTGAATAACCTTATTTTCCCGGTTTTTATATAGGGTGGCTTTTCATTAGAGTGGTTTTAACCCTGCCGTTAAACGGTCAGCAGATATGCTGCCGGTGGCGTGTTCTCGACTTTCTTTATATTATGATTTCAATTTTACCCGAGCGTTCTTTTGTTTTTTATTTACTTTCAAGCTTATATTAACGTGTTTGTACGTAAGTGTCCATATAGTATGTTCGGGTCAAAACTTGCAACTGAATTTTAAAGTAGTAATCCTCAGCCGATTGAGATAAAATTTTCCATACACGTTTAGTTAAGACTAGCTTTTGCCCGCGGCTTCGCACGCATGTATTATGTTATTTCTACGTTTAGGTAGTCTAATAATAGCTTAGTTCATGCATTTTCTCTATACCAAATCACAAAATCCACAAAACTTTTTCGAAGCTCAGCACGTATTAGCAGATTAGGTAGCACACGTGTAAAAATGTTGTTTAGGTTGTAGGTAGGTATGGCTTTTCACGTGTCATCAGATCACCTACACATTGATAAAATAGTCAGTTAAAAACTGCAAATCATATGTATGTACCTACTTAGACCTACCTTATACTTAGCCGTTAGTTTTTTTAAATATACGGTAGATCTAAGCATCTAACGAATAAAAGTTCTATGGTATACCTACATACCAGTGATACGTTCGATCTTCTCCTTGTCATTTTCACTTCAACAGATTGTTCTTGTGTTTTCACCATAAAAACCGTTCAAGTCTTGATAAGAGGTTCCAGTAAATTTTGTTTAGGTAGTAGGTATACCTACTTAAGTACTTACCTATTATTTAGGCAGTTTAGAAAAATACAAAACAAACACACATTGGTCAGTTTTTCACATCCGCGCGCTTTTCGTTCCAAAGAGTATCTTTGTTGCATTCACCACATATTTTTTTTTACTTTCATAAGTTTGACTCCATACGAATTGAGTATTTAGCCAGTGTCAATAATAAGATTATATAATACTTACTTTACAGCTGGAGTATTGCATTTACCTATACGATGCGTACTTAATTAGTTTTGTTAATACTAATTAGAAATCACAAGTATTTACGTACGCCACTGTAAAACGAGTTGACATTTATATTATGTCCGGTATTTACCACGTTGTCTCATTCCCACTGCACTTTCAACATAGTGGTGGGAGTGAGAAAATAACATGTGTACAAAGCTCTAATCAGATTCACTTTTGCAAAGAATGTTCCATTTTTAGGGTTCCGTAACAGTTTTAAAATAAAGGAACCCTTATAGGTAACTGTACTTACCTAATAATATTAATAATATGACATTGATAATACTGTTTTTTTATTATTTGTTTTTATATTGTATACATTAAATGACTTTTAAAAAAATATTTTATTTGTAACGCCTTAGACGCTTTTTTGTACTGTTATGTTACAAACTGTAAAATAAATTGAATTTGAATTTGAATATGAATTTGAGGTAAGATCACTTTGTTGTCCGTCTGTTTGTCTTTCTAAATATCTGTCGAGACCATTACTTATTTATACTATTTATTTATTTATTTATAATACCATTATTTTAGGAATAACGGAAAGAATTGAGCTAAAATTGATATATATGATCAATTAATTCAAATACGGCTATCAACATCATTATCATCGTCATAATCATCATCATTAACAACAACGTCCTGAAGACGTCCACTTTCAAAGACCTTTCTTCTTCTTGCCAAATTCTAATAAACTTTACAACTTGTCCGTAGAGCCAAGCAATTACCACCAAAAAAGAAAAAAGAAGTTTAAATTCTGATTGCATAAATACACCCAAAGATATAATTAACCTTCTTGGAGCAACCGAGTAACCAATAATTTTTACTCTAACCTGTGGTTTGTCCCAAATAGAATATAACTGCTTAGTTTGTTCATTGAAAAGCCCACAGACCTAAAATATTTTAACTATTAAAACTCATTTACTTACGTGAAAGAAGAAGAAGAAATCAAAATCGAACGTTACACGGCCATGTTGCTAATTCGAGGATCTTACCATAAAGTATAATTATACTGGGTGGCGCAAAAGTAAAGACCCTATTTGGTTCAGCTATAACATTTTTTCTAAATTAGAAAACTAGATTTAGGTTTTTTTAAATGTATATTTGTGCCATTAAATTTCGTACCATTAGGATTTAAAGATGATGTCTTTTAAATGGTGACCTCCAGAGTTGATACACATTTGAGCCCTATTTATGACATTTTGCAAGATGATTTTCCTTCAAAATTGGTTATGAGTGACGAAGCGCATTTCCATCTCTCAGGGCATGTCAATAAGCAGAATACTCGGTTCTGGGGCACTGATAATCCGCGCATTATTCAAGAAACACCTCTACACCCACTAAAAGTTACTGTATGGTGTGGCATCTGTGTTGACAGAGTGATCGGACCCTATTTTTTCGAAGACGCTGGAGGCAATGCGATAACTGTCACTGGAGAACGCTACAGAACCATGTTACGTGAGTTATTGATACCCAGTTTGGACGAATTGGGGCTGGAGCACATCTGGTTTCAACAAGACGGCGCTACGGCACACACAGCGCGCGACACTATGGACTTAGTGAGGGACGCTTTTCCAAGCCGAGTTATCTCTCGTTTTGGCGATTTGCCTTGGCCTGCAAGATCACCCGATCTGACCAGTCCAGACTTCTTTCTTTGGGGTTTTTTGAAATCTCGGGTGTATGTGAACAAGCCACAGACTCTCGCAGCTCTAAAAGAAAACATTCGTCAAGAAATAACGAACATATCGCAGGAAGTGTTACGGCAAGTTATGCAAAATGTCATAAATAGGGCTCAAATGTGTATCAACTCTGGAGGTCACCATTTAAAAGACATCATCTTTAAATCCTAATGGTACGAAATTTAATGGCACAAATATACATTTAAAAAAACCTAAATCTAGTTTTCTAATTTAGAAAAAATGTTATAGCTGAACCAAATAGGGTCTTTACTTTTGCGCCACCCAGTACTTACCTATATCTAAGTACCCTTAGAGTATAGACTAAAAGCATAGAGAAAACTTCATTATCTGTCAAGCGTACCACTTTTTTGGACACTTTTTATAAGAAGTGGACACTTTGATGTGAATGAGTCTGACAGATTTGTATAGAAAAACCTTAGAGTATAGACTAAAAGCAAAGGGATCATCAAAACGATAGTATATTTGTACTGCTCACACGTATCGCTACGTCAGTGGCGAAGGAAAGAAACAAACATATAGTAATTAGCTACACTTGCGAAATTTCACCGTACCATTTTTTCGACTCGAGTCAACTGTTTTTTCTGTTTGACTTTTCGCAAGCGTAGCTAATTACTTTATGTTTGTTTCTTTCCTTCGCCACTGACGTAGCGATACGTGTGAGGAGTACAAATATAATATCGTTTTGATGGATATCTCTATGCTTTTAGTCTATACTCTAAGTAAGTACCCTTTTAAAACATTTTTCATAAAATATTTCGTATCATTGGCTAAGTACAAATGTCATCTAATGCCAAAATAAAAAAAACATCTACTTTCACACTATTAATATTTGTTGGTATATGTATCTATTTAACTTCTAAAATGCTAAACAAACCTGTAAAAATATTAATAGGAAACCTATAAAATGTTTTGATTCTCTTACGAGTAGCGGTACTAATATTACTCTTTGGTCATATCCATTCACAGAGTCTTTTTCTTTAATCTTTGCCTCCAGATAAACATGTGGCACAGAGTGTAGTCGATTGTTTTTTTTTCTAATCTGTGACAACATGTGGTAACTTACAACCACAGCTTACAACTTACCGTTATGGCGGAAACAGTAGCCAATTTAAAAAAAACTTACCTAAAACCTTTACCTAAAAACCTTTACCTAAAAACCTAACTTAGTAACGTACCTAAAACCTTCCCATTCATTCAATAACGCATTTAAAAATATTGATAGACAGAGAAGAGTCAGTTACACTAACTTTTTTCTCTATGGGAGTCCCATCTCTTCAGCGTAAGCGGTTATTTTCTCTATGCTTACTAAAAATAACCAAAAAAAAAACCATCAAGCGGCCATGTTGTTTAAAACTCCGATTCGTTCCGTAATGAAATCTTAATAATTTTCATCAAATTTTTTTAAACGATATTTCAATTTTAATATATCCTATGTTAAGCGCCGGTTATTTCTAAGCATACTAGTAAAAACCGCATGAAAATCCATTCAGTATTTTAGGAGTTCAGTCATAACAAACAAACAAACAAACAAACAAACAAACAAATAAACAAACAAACAAACAGACAAAGTGTTTAAAAAGTGGCTTAACGTGATCAGCGGCTGATTTTAAGCCAACCTGTGTAATTTTTTTGTTGATATCTTGCAATTACAGACTTTTTTATCTCTACAGTTTTATTATATGTATAGATAGTATAGATGTATAGAAGATGACAATTAAGATGACAATTCATGGTTCTAAATCCAATATGGCGGACGGCCCAAGATGGCGGACTAGTTATTTTTGTTACTATCAAATGAAAGGGTTTGCTGAGAAGAATAAGAAAAGCTTGTTTAAATTTTTTTAAACTGTTACTTTGTGTGTGTTACTTTCACGCCCCTTTCGCCCTGTAGTACTATTATGTACTCTGTGACCATAGCAAGTATTCTGGTTACATCAAACCTTATTACACTATGATCTTGATCAAGCTCTACGCCAACTATTACACGCTCTTCCTTCACGTTAACACACAGTGCGAAGCACTCAAGCAAGTATTAGATGACAGCACAAGATGTATGTTTGTTAAGTAAGATGTAGGGAATTAAGGTACGTTAGTATGTGTCGCGAAAGACAAAGAGACAATTAAGACGTGTCTTATCGTATTATGTGTAGGTGTATCCACTCATGCTCGTTAGAGCTTTCAGAAGACGCTCTTTGTGATTGTATTGGAAAGGTATGATATACCCTGAGCTATGAGATTGAATGTCAAGTACTATAGGTATTAAAATGTCCAATGTGCATAGATAGTGTATTGGATATATTAATCAAGATTCATTTGTACATACTTCCCAATCAACATACCTATTATTTTAAAATTAAATCTTACGTCCCTTGATTTATTTGCTTACGCCAAAAATGCTGAACGGACTTAGATGAAATTTTGGATATAGATTGTTTCCTGATAGTAGCATAAAATGCTTTTTATCCCGGAGAATTAAGAGCACTTAAGTAAAATTATATCTACTATACTATGTACATGTACTTAGTACCTACTCATTAGACGTTTGAAATGAAAATGAAATGAAAAATGAAATGAAATTAACAAAAAACACAATATCGCATAAGTAACACTTGTAAGTAACCGATGCGGAAGAAAGGTTCTCGAGTGGCGACCACGAACCGGAAGACGCAGCGTAGGCTGGCCCCCCACTCGGTGTACCGACGATCTGGTGAAAGCCGCGGGGAGCCGATGGATGCAGGAGGCGAGCAGCCGCTCAAGGTGGCGCGCTCTGGGGGAGGCCTATGTTCAGCAGTGGACGTCTTCAGGCTGTTAATGATGAACACTCGTAAGTAACGTTTCGCACTGTGGGACGTTTTGCTTCTAAGGCTCTGACTACGGTAGACAAATATCGCGGACTACCAACTATTTATCACTATACATTATGTGTTAGGTAGATATCTAGCATTGCGGTTCACAGACAAAACTCTGAAGACCAAAAATATTTAACTGCGTAGTAATATTTTTCCTTTAAGTTTTACCTCAATTATGTTAACAAAAACTGCAAGAAGCAACAATGGCTAAGGCCACACAATAACTAAAAGTAATGAGCACAATATACCCCTGAAATACATTTGCTACGTGCAAAAGGTAACAATCGTAGCCGCGATATAAACTTGCAATGAAACTCATAAAGGCACCAAGGACAGGCCTTATTACACCGCTTTCAGCCGCTATGAATATTTGCAACGCTATTTTGGTGACATCGACATTCGTTTTCCACAGTCTTCTAAAAAAGTGGTTGTCCTCTTCTCAATGGGCTAGTTGCCTAAAAATAATACAATGATAATTCGGTTAAAAATAATGCAATCATTGAAAAAATAAGTAAAATCGGTAAGTAAATCGAGAAGTAATAAATAAGCTTTTAAAGTTTCTGGAACGGGCATCGTTTGTTCCTTTTTCGCACAACAGGAGATTCCCCATATGAAAGCGCACGTTGTGAAGTCACATGCCAAAGAGACTGTATGTAAAACTACCACAGCTTAGTAATGAGGTACTGCGAAGGAGAAAGAGTGACGTCACCGCATGTTTGAGCTGTCTCTTTCTATTCCTATATTTTAAAATGCTTGTAACTTTGTCATTTTTTGAGATAAATACTTTTTGTTTTCACAACTGTTTACTTTTTTGAGGGATATTGTTAATTTATGCAATAAAAAAATAGCACGACACAAGCCTATTCGGCTGTAGTATGTTTTTTTAAACGTTTTTATCTCATGCTCATAATTCCATCATTTACGAACTGATATGGAAAATTCTTTTTCTATTTCAATCAACATAGTTTCAAATTGGTCCCAAAGACATTTGATTAAAATCGGCCTAGTGGTTTGCCATGATCACCACGCTTGGAAGGTGTCTTGGTGATCGCAGATTTTAATGTACCGATTTTAATGTACTTTCGAAGGAGAATGCTGTTGCCCATTTCCTGGAGATTCCCATAGCCAGCTCTTACGGCACCTGCGGGAGGGAGGAGACGGGGTGGTACTACTTATTCGGACACCAGGACTACACGGAATGGCACTGAATGTTCAATGTTTCATATACTATCTGAGTTTAAGAATAAGAATAAGAATAGAATAAGAATAATTTATTTCCAGAAAAAAATATAAGCGTTTATCATTATTACAAAAATAATTAAATTGGTATATTATCCCGAAAGGGGGTAAATCTACTCCCCAAGGTAGACAATGTTTCTTCTAAGACTTCTCTAAGTTCATCATTAACAGCCTGAAGACGTCCACTGCTGAACATAGGCCTCCCCCAGAGCACGCCACCTTGAGCGGCTGCTCGCCTCCTGCATCCATCGGCTCCCCGCGGCTTTCACCAGGTCGTCGGTCCACCGAGTGGGGGGCCGGCCTACGCTGCGTCTTCCGGTTCGTGGTCGCCACTCGAGAACCTTTCTTCCCCATCGGTTGTCAGTTCTACGAGCGATGTGGCCTGCCCATTGCCACTTCAACTTACTAACTCTAAGAGCTATATCGGTCACTTTAGTTCTCCTGCGGATCTCCTCGTTCCGGAGCTTATCTCGCAGGGAAACACCGAGCATAGCTCGCTCCATAGCTCGCTGCGCGACTTTGAGCTTACTAATGAGGCCAACAGTAAGAGACCATGTCTCAGTTCCATAAGTCATCACTGGCAACACACACTGATTGAAAACTTTCGTTTTCAGGCTCTGCGGTATTTTGGACGAAAAGATAGGACGAAGCTTCCCGAACGCTGCCCAGCCGAGTTGGATTCTTCGCGCCACCTCTTTGTCGAAGTTGGACCTACCTAATTGGACAATCTGTCCTAGGTAGACATACTTGTCGACAACTTCGAGAGTATCGTTCCCAACAATTACCGGTATAGGTGGAACATGAGCATTAGACATGATCTTTGTCTTGTCCATATTCATCTTAAGACCAACCTGCTGGGAGACTCTACTGAGGTCGTTGAGCATGGTGCTAAGGTCCTCGAGCGATTCCGCCATTATGACTATATCATCGGCAAAACGAAGGTTAGTGATGTACTCGCCATTTATGTTGATGCCAGATCTTTTCCACTCCAAGAGCTTGAAAACATCCTCCAATGCGTTTGTGAACAGTTTCGGAGAAATAACGTCTCCCTGTCTCACGCCTCTTTGCAATGGAATTTGTTCCGTACTCTGGTCCTGTAGTCGGACTGACATAGTGGCCTTACTGTACAAACACTTCAAAACTTCGATATACCTATAGTCAATTTGGCATCGCTGCAAGGACTGCAGCACCGCCCAAGTCTCGATTGAATCGAAGGCTTTCTCATAGTCCACAAACGCTAGGCATAACGGCCGATTATACTCTTCGGTCTTCTGTATAATCTGGCGCAGCGTATGAATGTGGTCTATGGTGCTAAAGCCTTTTCGGAAACCAGCTTGTTCGGGAGGCTGGAATTCATCAAACCTGCGTGCTTCTCTAAGTTAATAGCTATTAATTGAAGAAATGCCATGTAAAGCTTACGTTCAAAGCTAGCCCTAGCGCAGCTGGGTGGTTGAACTTCGTCCTTGACCGAATGCACTTAAATGAGTTTAACGACCTGTGTTTAGAAATGAATTTATAGTATCTTGTTAACTCTCGTAGCGATCGCACGTGCAATTTTGTGAGTGGATTTATTTTTTAGTATAGAGGCTTGGAAACACGCAGTTTCAAGTAAGGTTCTCACAACTTGTGGGCTATCATGGTCCCAGTCCCCCCCTTCCGGGAAAACATACCAATTCGAACTCACCTTGTATAAACGGAAAGATACAAAAGTGCATATATTTTCATAGGTATGTGCCTATGACCTACGTGCTAAAGGTAAGTACTATTATTTATTCTATGCAAAAGGTCACCCCAATTCATGGCCGCAATATTACGTGAACAAGTCTCTTAAAATGGATACCAAGGACGAGCAGTATTTTATTTGGATTTTTTTAGCGATATGACATGAATATTTCATGCTATGCTTTGAATATAATATTATTATACAGACTTTTTGCTGAGTAGATAACGCTGTCTTAACGCTCATTACTTATATTAAAATTATTATGCAATGCACATTATCCTTTTCCAATTTCCAATGGAAAATGGGTGAATAGGCTAGTTGCCTGCTATTAAAAATGAACAAGTAAATATTATTTTCATAAACAGGTTAAAAATGAATGCAATAATTGAAAAAAATAAGTGTAATAGGTAAATAAATCATGGAGTAATAAGCTTTTTAGGTTTCTGGAGGGGCATCGGCTGTCCCTTTCTCGCGAAAAAGAGATCGTGTGGAGCTTCTCCACAGTTACTATGAAAACGTACGTTGTGATGTCACATGTCTAAGGTACTGTATGTATAGCTATCACAGCTTAGTAATGAGGTACTATGAAGAAACAAGAAGTGTCGTCACTGCATGTTTGACCTGTCTCTTTTTTTCCTGTATTTTAAAATGCTTGTAACTTTGTAATTTTTTGAGATATTTAATTTTTGTTTTCACGGCTGTTTATTTTTTGAAGAATATTATTAATTTATGCAATAACAATTAGCAGGCTCTAGTGCAAAATAAAATAATTTCAATTTCAGGTCCCGTCATAAACAGATGCCAGTTTTCGGTGGAGGGAGACATAAATGAGATGAAAATGGCCCCAAGAGAATGACGGATATGGCAAGCAGCAAACTCCTGGTATAAAACAGGATAAAACGGGCATTATTATAGGAGACTAATTACGTACGCAATCAGTCTGGTAGATAGAGGACAAACCAAATAAACCCGTTTATTCCCATTAGAACACTATTTGATAACTGGTTGTCAAATAGGAAAAATCTTTACTTGTTAACCACCCTGTTATCTATAAAGATGTATCGTTCCTTCCAGAAAACCTATTTGATAACTGGTTATCCAAAAAATATTTACTGTTAGAATGTTAATTTTGAGTTGATGAGTCGTCACCCATTTATCTAAAGCTTGCTCCACGTAGAACTTAGCAACGTGATTTGATACAAGTCCTAGAATCGTTTAAAGTAATAAAACATCTCTGTTATATAGACCATAGGCTCTCTGACAACAATTCGTTCAACACATCGTTATCACATAGTAAGCAACTCACCATGATTTCTCGTGTAAGTGCGATCTCCCATAAACTCCCCACATTTGGGTCACTTCAGATGCCCACTATAATGTTTAGAGCTATTCACTATCATTCACTTGCGTTACGCACCACTGAATTTATGAACTGAAACAAAGAGAAATGTATTTGTTAATTTTGTATTACGCATTTTTCAGTCAGGTTTGCATAGCTTAACAGATCATTAGGATCGATCAACTGATGTCTTTTTTCTGAAAAACATAATTAAACATAGCAGCTCTTACTGTGAATTATATCGAATTTTGTCTTTATACTTATGTTACACTGCTCATATCTGACTGCCTTTGTGTTGTGGTGGTTGAGCAGGTCGGCTCATAACCAAGAGGCGGTTCGATTGCCGCGACAGTGGGTACCTACAAGTAATGTGCACAGAAAAATAAGCGCAAACAGGTACTTGTTCTATGTCTAGGTGTTGTGGGTCCATTGGTCCTGTTATAGTTCCTGGGTCCCTAGATACAGGGAGTCCTAGTTAGGGTCCAGGTCCAGGATCTATGTATGTGATCGTTGGGCGTTATATTAAGGTGTTGTATGGGCGTTATATTATTAGTGCACCTGAAACTCGAAAAACAGATCGCAAAAAATTAAATATCTCTGCAGTCAGTATAGTCAAGTTTAAGGGGGTTTTTATAGGGCATGTGGTGTTTCTTCAATTCACACAAACCTTACGACACAGAATAAATAACTGTACCTTGTACTATACGTTACGTAGTTACGTTGTAGTTGAAGTAGGTGTATCGGAGCTATAGTATTAATTGATTATTATTGTATTAGTAGTAGTTATTGGCAGTTACTAGCAAGAAGTTGATAAGATATATTATATAAGATAGATATACACAAAATGAGGGAATCTATTATCTCGGTATAGCGTGGAATTTAGTAAAGACCCGGAATAAATTATGTATCAAAGACCAGAATTTTCCAACGCTCCTATAAAGATAGGTCTGGCAGATACAAGAAAGCGATTTCGGATTTATATTTATTTCAATAGATTCCATAAAATCTATATCAATATTGTACAATCTACGACAAAATCTGCTCAATAAAAATATTCTATTCCATGGCAATAGTGAATAGTATATATATACATTAATCAACATTTATACTTCAATTAATAGATCGGCCCTTATAAAAAATAATAATAATAATTGTTTAGTGACACCAACGCATATTTGAAGTAATCGTGATTTTTAATATAGGCTAAAACAGTTCTCTGCGAGTGCCCGACGTTAATTTGGCATGTTGTCAGTTGAAATCCTATTATTTGAACTCTAGAACATTTTGTAGGGTTTCTCGCAGTAATATATTTAAGCATTCTTGGTTTGATAACAAATAGTTTTGACATGATTATTTAGTAGGTAAGTTTTATCACTGATTTCACCATGCTTTAAACTTAAGGCAAAAGCGAGCCCTTATTAACCCGGGTTTATACAGAAGTATATTTGAGCACTTTCGACTTGATAAGAAACTGTTTTGACATAATTATTAATTTTTGTCACTGACTTCACCCCACTGATTTCTATAATACAGTACTTGTATTAAAGAGGTCAGTGCTTCACCCTGTTTTAAACTTAAGGCAAAAGCGAGCCCTTATTAACCCAAAAAATATTTTTCCGTAAAAAAAACTAAAACCCTTTTGTATTGCACAAAAGGAAACTAAATTATAAAACATTAAAATTCTTTTTACATCCCGAGTTTTTGTAATAAGGCATTTTGTAAGAGTTTTATCGCATTAATGGACTGCTCTTTGTTTTACGTTTACTAGGAAAGTTCATTAGAGAAACTGAAAGGTAGGTAGCGTAGGTACAACGTTTCCTATTGGACCAGGAAATTGGACGGAGAGTGTTTCGGTAGGTTATTCAGTTGGGAACAGCTTATAGCAGAGGTAGTACTTTAATCGAAGATTTATTAGAATTTGTACCTATTTAAATCACACTTATTATGTAGGTACATAGTAGCTCCAGCTCAAACAATGAAAGTTGGACCGGCTTTCCAAGTTCAGCGGTGAAAATATTTGACATAAAAATATTTGGGACATTTTCATTTCACACCGCTGAACTACGGGCGCAAATTCCGTGCCACAACCGTGAAACCGTGACCAGTGTCCCGTGAAACAGCTTCCGTGGTGCGGTGGTTGAGCAAATCGGCTCATAACCCGGAGCGGCGGGTTCAATTCCCGCGGCAGGATAAGTATTTGTGCAATAAAAAAAGCGCCAATACTTGTTCTATGTCTGGGTGTTGTGGGACCATGGTCCTCATAGTTCCTGGGTCCCTAGATACAGGGAATCCTAGTTAGGGCTCAGGATCTATGTATATGATCGTTGGGCGTTATTTGTTATTATTTAACTACAACGGATCCGAGGTTATAAATAAAATACTTTCCTGTATTATTTGATCATCAAAAACTGTTCTTTAAAAGCAAATTAAGCAAATTAAATTTTCAGAGCTCTTTCTAATATATAAGTCTCCAGGAATGGTTAGCTCCAATTCTTTACCGTGAATACCATTAAATATAGTATAATCGATTTTTAAATTGGAATCTCTTCAAGTGTAAATCAAATATTTTTCTTGGGACAAGAGTTTTTGTTTAAGTAGGTAAGAACTAGATACCAACGTTAGAAAAAAAATTTGAGAACGTCACAATGTTCATTTTCCAAAGTCAAGACTTCTGTGGTCACTGTAACATTAGGGAAGTTTCAGGAATCTTCGTAATATTAAAAAATATATTTAGACTACACGTACATTAGTAGAGTAGGTACATTAAGTAAACCCAATAACTGGCACTGAAATAGTAACAACACAATAACGGAAAATGTAGTTACCCTATATAAAGGTTTTCATTGTATCCTATTCGGAGCAGAGCAATAAGAAGTGATTCATTGCGGAGGCGATTACGGCTGTAACGCACCACCACATATTACTTAGTATATACAATACAATACATTACATACATACTTATATATTTTCTAGTTAATTCCATATGTGTATGTATGCATAAGCGTCTTTATAATAGAGATTTAAGTGAGTACCTACTTCTAAAGCAGACTATATAACGGTGTACATATTTTTTTATCTTAAAAGGTCATAACTAGCTTTTCAGTTTCGCTATTGAACTGTGTAAAATAAAATCACACCTATACCTTAGCTTATATGTATATGACTATATGTAATATACTTTACTATAGCCTCTAGATAATATTTTAATTATGTTCTGTATTTCAAACTTGAATCAAAGTGGAATATCATAAAAATAAATTAAATGTCCAATCATGCTTTGTAGACAGTAAAAGTAGGTATAGCCGTATATTATAATAGACGGATGAACATACCTATAACAAGTAATTTCTACATAGAAACTATGTCACTACCTACCTAATACAGGTCATTAAATTCGGTAATATTAATAACCCACTGCACTTGACCCATTAAAATGACTAAATAAATGGCATGACTGTAAGAAATAAATAGGACATCATCTTAAAGTTTAATAAACGTGTAGGGGAAAATATGTATAATTAGGTAATATTGTAATATTTTTTACTGCGTGTTGTTGTTGACAAACTAATATTTATCTATCCTCTCTTCTAACGTTGCGTGCCCGACAGGGTCCATGATGAACTAATTTAATTTAAAAAACTATAACATCTGTAAACAACACTGTGAAATGCAAATAAACAATTGAAATTGAAATTGAAATTAACGAGCAGATACGTAATAATGCTGATATATATACCTATAGGTATGTAATAGTCGCCGTATATAATAAAAGCCTTTATTTTCTGTATGCGACTCGCGGCACAGATTTCATCTAATCCCACGGACGGAAAGCATAACAAAATTATACGGGTTCTATGCAAAAACATCCGGAATATAAATTACGTAATGCTGGCGATTTACATCTTTCATTTTTTGAGTCCCCTTGAATGGTCAAAACAGTGAAAATATACAAAAGTAAATAGGAGAAAATGATGATGATTGTTGGATAAATTCCTTTCGCTAACCAGCTCGGTAACTCGGGGTGAATAGGACTTTTTGGAATATTACGCTTTAGGCTTTTAACTGGCCTGTTAGCTCATTTGGTAGTAGCTCTGCCTTCTGAACTATTTATAGGTTTTGGGTTTGATTCCCACCCGAGACAAACATTTGTGGGATGAACAACTGAACATAGGTGTTCGTTCTGTGTCTGGGTGTGGTATGTATTTACAAACAAAAAGTATATAATTATTCTATAAATTATCTAGTTCTGGTTAGCTTTGCTTAGTTTGGGACTAGAACCGTGTGAAATGTCCACACATCATATTTATTTTATTTTCAACTAGCGGCTCGCCCCGGCTTCGTACGGGTATAATAGTTTTCGCAGCGCACGTGATGTTAAAGAATATTTTAGGTATTTTTTTTACACCTTGGGTTACATTATTGGAGTTTTAATAAGGATCCCTTTTTTTTTTGAAAATATAATATAGCCTATGTCACCCGGGGATTGTGTAGCTTTCCAACAGTGAAATAATTTTTCAAATCGGTTCAGTAGTTTCGGAGCCTATTCAATGCAAACAAACAAACTAACAATCAAATCTTTCCTTTTTATAATATTGTTATAAATGAAGTAGGATCTTTCCGTAACCGTAACACTGAATTTGCTTTTTATTTCCACTGACGATGGCTGAAATCATGGAGCTTCAAAAATCTTAAGGACTGTGTTTAATAATTATTTAAATGTCCTGGGACCGTAAAATTAAAATATTTCACTGCCAAAACATACTATTATTAATGACCATGACCATGTAGATTCCCAAATCATATTCGGCATGAAACATCGAATTAGTTTAAACATTCACAACACTCAATTAGTTCTGGTCATTCGTTAGGAAGTACCGTTTAATTAAATTATGGCGACACGTACACGATGGCTTCTCTAATCCCAGATTAGGATGGCTAGCGGAAATTAGGTCGTTGAAAACGTGAGCCGTATCGATTGAGTTTAAATAAATCCGATTGAGTCTGAGGCCTGGGGTCAAATGGATCAGGACAGTGTCTCGACTCTAACCTGAATACGTAATGTGAACTCTGCTTCGGTGATTTTAGTCTGGATCGTACACAGACTGATAGGTCTGGTATCAAAGCGATATTATACCGAAACCCAGGGCTTTGTTTTCGAGATCTAGAAGGTCTCCATCAATACAATTAGTGTCTTGAGGATAAGACTTATCCTCAATCTTATCTTCCTGGTAGACATTTATTCAGAGATACGCGTCTACCGCTCGAGGTGTCGAAAAATGTTGATATTGCGATATCGCCTATCGCTGTGGGATATAATGAGACAGATTTGGACGAACACGAATAAATTGTAGATTTTTATCTTGAACTCCTCCCGGTATTTACGACAAATTTCATGCAGCGAAAATTTAGAAAAACGTGAAAAAGCCTGGTAATTTGAAACATGAAAGTTTTTGTTAAACGCTAAGAAAAACGACGTTTCGAATTTAATCGTTTCCTCCAGAAAACTGCATCATTATTCATGAAGACGAACTTTTTTGCGAGAAATAATTGTATAATTTAACAAATTAAGTATAGTTCTTTTATTAATTGCTGATGATTTTTTTCTTTTTTTTATGTTAAAGGGAGCTAACAAGCATACGGCCCACCTGATGGGAAGTGGTCACCGTAGCCTATAGACATCTGTAACACCGGAGGAGGTGTCACCAATGCGTTGCTTACTCTGTAGGACTCTTTTAACCCTCCTTTTAAAGTACTCCATGTTATAACTGCGCAGAAAGACCGCTTGGGGCAGCTCATTCCACATTTTGCAGGTGTACGGAAATATATTCGCCCTCTCTGTTTTTTGACCTCACTCTAACGTAAACATATATCTTTACTTTATTTAGGAAGGCTTCGTTCCTCCATACCTTGACTTCGCAAGGTGACAAAAAATTAGCTCGTTGAATAAAAACATGGGGATTCAGTCTAATATTCACGGCGATATTGAGCTACCCTACTCAACTTAAGTGGGTTTAAGCTTCACTTCAGTGGGTAAACGTATCTTTTCTTCACTGCCATAAATTATAGCGCTTAATACGACTAAAGCCCATTATAAATCAATGTCAAGACAAAATTGTTCGTATACGAGTAAACGCAGTGGTGGTAAAAAAGTGTGGGAAACTAGAGCGAGCTTATTAGCCCACTGCTCAAGCCTATAACCGTGACCCTGGAGTTTCAAGGTACCGAAAATTGTTGCCAAGAACCTTACGCCGCACGTAATTTTAGATTTTAAATTACAGTAGGTAGGTAGCGTGTAGTCTACTCTCTTTCGTCTAGTAGAACTTATTCTTCTAGTAAGATTAGCCGTGTTTGCGAATAGGACCACCACATCTCTTCCAGTGGGTGCCGTAAGAGCCGGCTAAGGGAATACCCAGGGAATACCCAGGGAATAGGCCGCAGCATTTTCTTCGGTACCTACATTAAAATCTTCTGCGATCATCAAGCCGCCTGCCAAGCGTGGTGATTAACTGATTATGGCAAATCGTCACTATATTAAGCATCCAAAGTGGAGTTTGACGGGGGAGGCCTAAATTCAGCAGTGAACGTATTTCGGGCGGATGGTGATGATTATGATGATGATTTAGTAATCTTACTACATACTCTACTTCCACTTGGACCCTTAGCCTTGACCCCAAGAGACTGTACAGTACAGCACTCGCAATTCCATTCCGATCCCTTTAATACTATTATACTAAACCTACCTACTGACATGACAACTTTATTATACAGACTGTTATAACCAGAAAATTTACTAGGCCTTCGAGACACATACCAGACAAAATATCGGCTTGTTGTAGGAACGTTGGCTAGCAATTGGAAAGATAATGCTGGATAGGCTAAATTTTAGGTATTTTTCTAATATTACACAGACTGGTTAGCATCGCCACAGGCTACTTTATATTATCTCAACTCCCTTATGGTTATACCAAGAGAAGTAGATAATGGAAACTATTATTCACTAGTTGCACCCCGCCCCGTTTTACCCGCGGATAAAAAGTAGGTATCCTATGTGCATATCCAGCGTACCTATAAATAAAATATCTGCATTCCAAATTGCATCAAAATCTGTTTAGTAGTTACCGAGATAGAAGGTAACAAACATTCACACACACAAACTTTCACATTTATAATAGGTGTTAGTAATACCATATAAATATAAAAATATAGGAGCAAGTATTAAAATAAGAACTTTTCTTAAAAATAATAGACTTTTCAAGCGTTATAATATGTGCATACTTTTTTACCTAACCTTGCGTGTCGGGGGTCGAAGCAAGCTCCACGTCTACGCTTAGCGCTTTCACCTTGATATCCTGATGGCCCTTTATTTGAATAACAAGCCATTGTCTGAAGTGGGTTTACTTTCGTTGGGAAAGAGAACCTTTTATTCTATTTCGCTTGAAGATATTTGCAGACGAAGAAAAGCTTTTTCTTTCGTAGATAAACGTTTACATAAACAAAATGGTAACGACGCGACGTCTAAAAAACTGTCAATATTTTTATAGGGTTGTCAAGCCTAATGACCCTGCAACACCTTACGTGTTGTAGGATTTAGGCTAAAGTTATTATTACATCGCCCTACGACACCATTTTTACTAGGTGGTAGGACTTTTCTGCAAAGTTCATCTAGGTAGATACCACCGCTTTGCCAGTTATTCTGCCGCCAAGCTACTGCTTGCAAGCACTACTGTGTGCAAGCATTGCTGTGTTCCGGTTTGAAGAGCATTGTAGCTAGTGAAATTACTGGGCAAATGAGACTTTATGATCTGATCACACAGTCTAGTAACCTGATTACTAGACTGTATGATGTCTCAGGATGACGTGCGAAGTGCATTGTCACGAGAAACTTTATTGTTTTAAAGTTTCGAGTGTCACTGCAACTGTTATGGGCGGCCATGTCGCTTAACATCAGGTGAACGACTAGCTCGTCACGTCATTCAATCGCATAAAAAAAGCCATCATGGGAATGCTGATCACGTCTACTTGGATTGCAACACCTAATATTATAGACTCTATATTAGTACATGGGTAATACTGAGTTAGCTGTCAGGCAGCTAAGTATTATTACAATAATAGTCTCTTCAATTGTCACACATAATGGTGCGAACATGACTTAGGCCCGTAATGGAGAACAAAGCTTAGTTACCATACCGTATTAAGTACATATATTAAATCCAAAATTATGATAGGTATGCTCTTGTGTACTGCAGTCTGTTATGGGCGACCGTGACGCTTAACATCAGGCGAACAACTAGCTCGTCACGCCACTCATTTACATAAAAAAGGTAAAAAAACGATACCTATATTCAAATTCTGTGTAATTCTGAGTGATTTTGTGTTTCTGTGTGATTCTATGTGGTACCTGACAGCCAAATTCAAGCAATTTTGTTTGTTAGTTTGAGTGGAATTATATCATTTTGTGTTATTGGTCAATTAGTGAATGATATCTGACTTAAGACTTTAACCGATCGACGACTGAACGTAATTCTATAACAATACGTACCTTAAAATTAAATAAATAAATTTAACATTAGATATCATGCATTCTCCTTTTGCGACACACCCAAGCCTGCGTCTATAGCACGCAAGTTACAATAAGTAAATTTCATACAAAAACCCGGAAAGCACTAAAATAAACTCAACATCGAGTCAATCTCAAATCCTTCAATCTCCCTCAAGTCTTCTTTCACAATATTAGTTATTTACAGACTAAAATGTTTATTATCCAAACTAATGATCTTAGCTTCTTACATACTCTTGGACAATACTCAATATTAACTTAATACTTATAGTGATTACGGCAAGGTTACCTCCAAGGCGGAGTCCTGTCCCTCCTACCTATCCTAACCCTGAAGGGATTTGACAAAATCCCAATTCATCCCCTACTAAATAGGTATCCGAGAAAGATTTCCACTGATAACCTTGCGGATTTGCGCCATTATTATATTTCGATACTCTCGTGTGGGATGTTTCAGATTTACCTTCTTGTAACATGATTTAGGATTACTGAAATATTAGCTGTGCTTTGCTACTTCGTCCATGTAGCTGATGTTTTGTTCCAGGATCTGAGTATTTAATACTAGCAAGTATTAAGCAAAACATATTTTCAGAGTACTTTTTCTGTACTTATACTCGTATGTGCTATATATAAGTCTTCTGTGATCAGAGCTCTTATCCGACCACATAATTATTACAATGCTCAATCGTGAATCGGTGGTCCAGATTTCATTTACAATCTTTCTCAAGTTTTTCACAGTTACAACATCCTGTGATATAATAAGGAAGGAAGGATTACACATTTACATTTTGTAGAGAATTATAGATTTTACACAGTTCTCATAAGCGTGATTTTAGTCATCAAAATATAAAATTAAGCTACGTCTCTACTGTAAAATTACAACAACCACGCTACAGCTATAGTACAGCTTCTTGTATAACGTCAGTTCTAACGATATAGCAATTTCTACTAAAAACAGCCAACCGTTATAAACTATAATTTTGCATGTGGCGTAACAAAAAACAAAGCGAGTTTGAACCCCGGACAACGCTGTAACTTTTTATACCAAAAGCGTTTAACTTTATTTGCATTTTCCTTTTATGTGGTATCTGTTTATTACCTTACCGGGAATAAAAGTAACAGAACCAGGTCAAGTTTGTATTCACTGAAAACGCGGAAGCTAATTTTGGTCCAATAGATTTTTCCCTTCCCTACGTCTGAACGTGAGACAATTTCAAATCAGCGTCTCCCACTTTTACTATTTTAAACCTTATTACAATGGATTAGAGTTGCACGTAAAGTAGTGAAGACATTATTTTCGATGTCCAATTCTGCGAGCGGCTTAACTTATGCTATTATGCTAGTTAACTGCTTTAGTTTCCAGACAGGTAGGGTAGGTGATTTCTTTTTACGGAATCTTCTTGGAAGGCTTAATGGAACGTTACGAATTTAAAGGCGAAATTCAGAAAAAGGGGAGTAGATAAGTATCTTTTTGGTTCCATTGTATAGTGAACATTCTAGCTCAAAACATAGGATTATCATCACAATATTATTGCTATGATAGCCATTCCTATAGCATCATTGTATAAAGAGCTGCTAAAGCGCTAAATATGACTTTTCCTTGTTCCGTTGTTAACAGCCAAAAATCGCCAGAACGGAACAAGAATCGTTAAAAGTGTACTTAAAAAAATATAGCCCGGATTTAAAATATCTCCGGTAAAATACGCCTGGCAGTACTCGTTTATCCTTCTTTCTCGTTAATAAAAATAAAAGAACCCCTTTAAAGACAGATTGATATAGCCGAAGAGTTAAGAAGTCCCGTAGAAACTTAAACTCTTTGTTCTCCCAATCAGGGCTTTGAAGACGGAAAGTTTACTAACCCCAAAACTTAAATCAAAGAGTTGTGAAACTTGTTTGTTTCTAATCAAGGAACAATTTCAGTTCGCGTGTGGGTTAGAGATGACTTAAGGCTTGTATCATGATTAATGAGAACAAAACCTGCGATATGTTTATGAACTATCTATAACTATTTAGAACTAACAATGTATGTACATATCTATAATAATAATAATATTTATATAGATCAATAGCATAAGAATGCCTTAACAGCTAAAAATGTAAAACTAAAACAAATTTTTAATAGTAGGTACCTTTTTTTTTAAACGAATGACGTGACGACCTAGTCGTTTGCTTGGTGTTAAGCGTCACGGCCCCCCATTACAGATTGCAGTGTCACTCGGAAATCTAAATTAAAGTTTCGCGTGACACTGCGCACTGCGCACGTCATCCTGAGACATCACACAGTCTAAAAAAGATTTCTAGACTGTGAGATCAGTTCTTAAGTCTCATTTGCCCAGTAATTTCACTAGCTACAATGCCCTTCAAGCCGGAACACAGTAGTGCTTACGCACTACTGCTTGGCGGCAGAATAACTGGCAAAGCGGTGGTACCTACCTAGACGAACTTTGCAGAAAAGTCCTACTACCTAGTACAAGTAGTAGTACTTACATACTTACAGGATCTTTACCGTGATTTGAATCATTTCTGAGTTTCCGATATGAAAATGTAGTGAAAATTCAAATGATAGATAGAGATCATTTAATGATCTCTATCTATCTACGACCTACAGTGACCTACTTTATCGAAACGCTTTTTCATTATTTTTGAGATTTCGTGAATGCACCGGTTTTAAACAAAATCACTGTAAGCACAATCTAAGCAAATATACTCGCCTTAAGAAATTATTGAAATCGTCGCGTATAACAAAAGAAATATATGAGGAAATCATTTGAAAGGCGAGCATAATATAAGTACTTAACGAGAGATAGGTATATGTTTAATTAAATTAATGAATGCTTATCTACAGTGCCTCAAATAATGAATGATTCAAGCGCTGACGAAAGCAATTTTAATTAAACTGATACTGCTTCAGCTGAAACAGCGGCTACAATAATTGGAGGTGGATGTGATTTTGATGATTTCGCTGTAGTTTGCAAATATCAGAATTCAATTAGGTATAGAACAGCTCATCATCGCTTGAAAGTTGAAATTGTAGGATTATTATGTTAGGTGAATTTTAATGAACCACAATTAGCCATGTCATAATGTTACACCTGATGATACGAGGTACATTACCTACTTGCGGTGTCTGTCCGCGAGCCGTAGTAGTTTTATGATAATATTTAATTTTATTTAACTAAGACTACATACAGCTCTTAACATAATTAGTTTTTAACATAATTTGCATACATTGGTTTTAGGGTTCCGTACCCAAAGGGTAAAACGGACCCTATTACTAAGGCTCCGCTGTCTGTCTGTCTATCTGTCCGTCTGTCACCAGGTTGTATCTCATGAACCGCGATAGTTAGACAGTTGATATTTTCACAGATGATGTATTTCTGTTGCCACTATAACAACAAATACAGAAAAACAGAATAAAGTAAATATTTAAAGGGGCTCTCATACAACAAACGTGATTTTTTTGCTCGTGTACTAGATGAGTCATAGATGGCGCTGCTTTAAATAGTACTGCTACTCAACACTAGATGGCAGGGATGGTACGTGTGCGAGTCCGACTCTCACTTTGCCGGTTTTTAACATACTTATGATTGTAATGTTGTTCAACTGCCAATGAATTTATAATGGAAGTAGTTCATTTAACTCTATCGTCATCGCCACCGCTCATAGCTTACGGGAGTAAGTAGTATCCTATCCTATCCTATCCTATCCTATCCTATCCTATCCTATCCTACTAATATTATAAATGCGAAAGTTTGTGTGTGTGATTGTAATGTTTGTTACCTTATATCTCCGTAACTACTTAATCGATTTCGATGAAATTTGGAACGCAGATAGTTTATATGCTGGATTAACATATAGGATACTTTTTATCCGCGGGCGCAACTAGTAGGTCATAATCCACCACACTCGCCAACTGCGGGTTGATGGATGACACATTGTCATGGTCCTCGGATCAATATGTGTGGCGTCTCTATGTAAGGCATAATTATTTCGGAGTTTATACGTCTTAGGGTGGATTTGACCAAACTTAGATTTATGCACGAGTAACTATCCCAGAATAAATCTATTCTACGGTCTTATACTACAATAATTCATTATTCGTTTTACCATGCAATACAAAGTATAGCTATGCTTATACGCGAATAGCGGAATCAACGATGAACGAAACTATTACCCATTGCTAACATTATTGTTCTACAACGCCAAGGTATTCAAGCTTATGTCATATCAACTCAACTTTGTCGTATTATAGTGCAGGAATGTAAATGTTGGAGTTATTATGGCGCCCTACCGCCATTAAATATTTTTGATATAATTTATTATACCACCAAAAACGGTAGTACAAGTTATTATTCTCGAATAGGCTTGAGTGTAGATGATAAAATGTGAAATTGATTTACTCTCGGATAGCTGGCGATTTATTCTAAGAATAACCCTTACTCTCGTTTGGTCGAATCCACCCTTAGTCTTCAATAGACTCTACAAAGCTTGACAATAAAACATAATGACTGTTAAGTAAAAAAACTGAAGCAAACAAAGCTAAAAAGGGACGTTTAAAATCTCAGAGCTCTTTTAGGCTTATTTATTGCCTCGCTTATGAGAGCTCTTGCTTTCTTTCCATGAATTTTGTATTACCAATCTCATCTGTACAGCGGTTCTTAGAAGACTTTTTCGATGCCAATGGATTTTAGTCACCTATTATACTCACTAAGTAGTCAGTTAGGTTTCATTTCGGTCTAACAAAATGAAATTTTCTAGCTTACCTAAGGGTTTTCTGAGTTTTCCCTTCTCACTTTTACTAGCTCCGTTATTTTGTAGAGGTTGTTATTTTTTTTCTTTAGCTGTTGTTATTTGAAAATAAACCCTACAGGATACCACATAAGATTCATTAACCAATAATGTGCCAAGGATTGTTACTGTAAAACAGTGGCTAAAATCTCTAAGCTCTAATGTCAATAATCATTAAAAGATATCGCACATTGTACCAAGTTTAATAAGATTCTTTTACCTCCAAAAGCTTTATAAAAACTAAAGGGATTACCTATATTTTTAGAGTTTTCTAAAGACATTTTTCGATACCGATAAGGTCAAGGCCGAGATGAGGGATGAAATGGCGTGACTGAGAGCAGTTAGGGGACTGTATTATATGAACTTCCTGCTTAACAACTATTTTCTACCAATTTCTACTACTTATTAGTAATATATAAAATGAAACATCGACTGTTTGTTTATGTAGCTGTAACAAAAAAAAATATGTTCTATATCAACTCGGTTCAGCCGTTTTCTTATTTAGGTACTGATAACTTTTTAACGGAACCAATAATGGATATACATTACATTCCGGAAAATTTTGGGCTCGGCGAGAAAACGGTTGAGTTGCGGGTAAACCCGCGGGGCGCCTCTAGTATAGGTATGTATGCTATAAAAGTGATACGTTGGCTGTCTGTTTTTGTTGGTTCACGCTAAAATGGCAGCACCAATTTGAATGAAATGTTCCACGCACAGCTTGCTTATAGCTACTATCGAGATTCGAGATCAACATACCTAATATCAACATAGCTTCAACATAGGATCAACATATGGTCAACATAGGATCAACAAAGGATCAACATAGGATCAACATAGGATCAACATTGGATCGACATAGCGTCAAAAAAGGATCAACATAGGATCAAAATAGTTAGGTGTTATGGACTTTGTGCTTGTTTCGGGAAAAAGAGTTTCTACTGGAAACCAGGCGGGTAATCACGAGGTGCTTCTAAGTAAAGTATCAAATTATGTTTGAAGAGGGTTAACTAGAGCTGGTTACTTATAATAAAGTAATTTACAAGAGATGATTAGTTTCAAAGTGGAATAAGTTGAGTAGAAACTCCAGTTTTTATCAATTAATGGGATGGAAGCTCCGGCTAAGTAACCCTAATAATTGAGGGGAAAAGGACGCGTTTCAATGGTCAGGGTCAAAATATTTAGCAAAAAAATATGTATTGATTTGGACACAATTTTTTAAATGTTAATATTAAGACTGGGTTATGAATTTTCAGGTACTTACCTAAACCTATACCTATAGCTCATATCCCAATCAATAAACATTTTAATTACAAATATTTGAGTATGAGTTTTATTTATTTTTAGTTTATAGAGCTCATCAGTGTGAAAGTGTTTCTCGATGGATCTGAAATGTCAAGGTTGATGAGATTTGAAATTAAAAGCTTCTCGGAAATTGAGCGAATCAACTACGCGGCTGAACTTAAGTATGTACCTACCGTCTATTCCCGTTGCCATCCACTGGAGTCTAAAAGTAAAAGTAATTAAATTATTTTTTCCTTGTGTAAATAAGAAAATAACTACGGAATGAATTTCTATTTTTGTTGCTTACCTAACGAAGTGTTTACCGATGGCCCCGAAAGGTCTGGATCAGGTCAAGGTTCTATCAGTTGACAAGATCGAAGCTGTGTGCGTATATTGAATCGGTCAAAGTGAGGAAATCCTTTATTCTTATGTAGTTAAAGTTTGTATAGATATCTCCAAAATTATGACCATATAACACTGAAATTCGGAAAGTGTAAAGAACACAAAATAAATATATACCGGTCACGGCGTTTTTTAAATTTCATCCCCTAAAAGGGGTGAAAATACAAAACAAGGTCCCGTAAGACGCTAAAAACCACTAAAACTAAAATCTTGAAATTTTGAAGATATAAAAAAGGAAGGTTAAAATCATTATTTTAGCCCGGAAATATAAACGGTTTCTGAGGAATAGTGCACGTGGGGAAGCCGCGGGCGTAAGCTAGTAATTATTTAAGATGAAACATTGTCTGTGCTGTTTGTTTATTATAGCTGTCTCATGAAAATGGCTGAACCAATTTGGATAAAACTGCAGACTGATTACTTATCGGGATTGACATAATAAGACTTATTTTATCCTCGGAAATTGATGAAGAAAAAAAAAAGAAAAAAAAAACACAAAGAAAAAATCCAAAAAAATAGCAAAAAGAAGAAAAGTTTCAAAAAAGGTTCAAGGTTTAAGAAGGAAAGGAGGAGGTTTCGCAACATGAAAAATACTTATTTTAAGCGGAAATGTCCTCTCAATATCTATTTTCAGCGTTTCTATAGACCAATAAAATAATAATTTAGAATTTCCCTAAATTTTAGATATGGCGTTGAGTTGAAGGGAAGAGCTTCATTGAACGAGGCGGGGGCCCTGCATAACGCCTTTCTAATCACACCCTTTCTATAAATTAACAAAGTTAAAAGGAGTTTATGTATTTTACTGCTTACTAACAGTGTTGTAAGCGTTTTCCGATAGCTCGTAGTAGGTCTTACCTACATACACAAAACACACATACACACATACAAACTTTCGCCTTTATAATATTAGTGTGACATTTATACTTATTTGCAAAATTTTCAGGCAGCGAATTAAATTTAATTTTGTACTACCAATAAACGAAAGGTGAACCAAATTGTCTCAGTTTGAACAAATATTGCATTGTATCAATTCACAGACATCTAATACTATGGTAAACAGACTTAACATATTTAAGAGAAAATATATTGCGTGCCACTTTTTACTACATGCAAATCACACGAACACAGTGACATGCACATCAAATCTTACTGGTGAAAAGATAATTCGGGTGTGTTCCTTTATGGAACGTTGCCACACAACGACATGTTTCCATGGTAACATGATTGCGTTTTGGGCACGCGTTCCTTTTTATCCATGGGTGCGTAAGTGTTGCAACAGCAAAAAGGAAAGAGATAAAGTTATCCAATTTTAATAAGAGCGTAATGGACATATCATTTATTCTCGTCTATGTAGTAGTGAAGATAATGTTAGGTCTGCTTACTGTATAGTATATGATGTCTGTGTATCAATTTTACTCTTGAAATTAGCATCTTGAGAGCGTCATTTCGCAAAGGCGACATGTCAAAATGCTCTGTGTTGCAATAACGACAGAGTCCAAAATTTCTTGAATGTTATTATAAGAAATTAAGGGATTCCCTGAAAAAGTAGGTTTTAATGGCTTAACGAGGGCAATGAAAATGATTTATTCCATAGCAATTAACGAACGGACTTGAAAACAATTAGGTTGAATGTAAGTTTGAGCTGGCAAATATGCAAGCCCTTTTATCGAATATTATGGTAAATCATTTCAGGCTATGTAGAAATTGTAAGACGTTGATGTTACTCGTAATGTTAGTCTAATGAGTCTAATGTTATTCCAAATAAATGTTTTTTTTTATATTTATTTATTGAGACTGAAAGCCTTCTTCAACTTTCAGTTAGTGAATGGTAGAGCAAGAACGCCTGCAACTTCCTCAATAGAATTTTACTTCTACAGACGGACATAACTGGGAGTTCAATTGAAACTAGAGTAAGTAAATACGTCAATATAAAACATTATACAGGGATATTTATTTATATTACCAAAAACTTTTTAGGGCATAACTAACATCATTGAAACAAACTACTTTTGTTCTAAATCTTTCAAAAATTTAAGATATTTTTCTCACAAAATTATACTTGTTATTTTTTTATTTTGGCTTTAATACATACGTACCACAAAAATAACCATAATACGGGTCATTACTCAATTAAACAGAATAATAAGTTTCATAGCCTGTATTATATTTGGATATAATAGCATAACTTGCCAAAAGAGGAAATTAGTTATTTAAGCGCAGTTTTAACCCATTACGTT
The DNA here is from genome assembly GCA_910589525.2 of Ennomos quercinarius. Lineage (NCBI taxonomy): Eukaryota > Metazoa > Arthropoda > Insecta > Lepidoptera > Geometridae > Ennomos > Ennomos quercinarius. The sequence goes on from OU342496.1 coordinate 4,114,247, forward strand.
GGCGAAAATATTACTATTAAAAAAAAGGTACAACCGTGTGTTTAAAAGTTGTAAGTTATGTCTTAAAAGGTTTTTGGTGAATTCAAAATAACCCTGTACTTATATACCGACATAATACTAATTATGAGTAGGTAAACATGAAAACCAATCAGTTGACTTTAAAGAAATGGATAAACTAATATGTTTTTACGATAACATTACATTTTAATATCGATAAACAGCTTAATTTAAGCGGTCCCCAGCAGAATTAAGGACAATTTATTAGAGCGTAAAAGTTACGACGGCCAAAGGTAAAGGTTAACCGCCATAATTTTGGATAACATCGTTGAACCCCGACGTCCTAGATTCCTTGGCACTGCCAGATATGGACTCATATTTTTCGGGCATATAGAGGGCCGTGCCATAATCCTCCTTGACTTTGCTAATATTCATGTAAGCCTGTTTATGTGTTTGTGGAATCCCGGTTTTGGTATTCAGACGCTTATGGTCCTTTTGGGAAGGACCGTCTGTTATCAAAGCTATTTTAGGAACAGGTGATTTTCATATAGATGATTGTGTAGTAATTTCCGTTGGTACGTTGACCTTTACAATTGCTTTTCGAAGACAAAAATTCTTTGGTATATTTGACGATTGTTAATTATTACTGTGTGGTGCCCGAGGTAGAATATTCATTATGTAATTTATCAAAACTTATAGGCGTTCCGAAATTTGGCTATTTTTATAGTATAAAATGAAATAACCGAATAAAATTGCGCTTTTTATTCTTGAACATGAATTAGGCAACTTGAAATTTTTAACCTTTGATGTCCATATTATATTCAGCATATCAAATGACATTGCCTTACTGAAAATAAGCAAAATCCAAATAATTTTATCCAGTTAACGTTATACGTGTATTTTGACAAATTCAACTAGTGAAGCAGTTGCGGTAAAGCAATATCCTAAAAACCGATTTGACTGGTAACAGATTCAACCGACATGTACGTCATGTTACGGTCCAATTACTAGGTTCCAGCCCAACCCAGTGTTAAACACGGCCCAGTAACTGCATCAATGCACCTCTAATGGATCCAATTTACCATTCGGATTGTATTACGAATGTCACATCTCTGGTCAAAGACATTACGATGTGTGAGTCATACGACAGTAGGACTATTATTGTCACTTACTGGCTTATGACACATTCTAACGACAGGTTTCACGTCACGTAACAAGTAGCTAGATCATGACTAACTAACGTACCTACCTAAATAACGTGTCTTGCGAGTGTTTTATCAGTACTGGTTATTGGTTTCCGCGGGTTCACTTTTTATCATTTATTGCATATTGAGGTTTATAGTTCAAAACAATACTGATTATGCATTTATTTCAATAGCGTCATCGATGTTACCAGTTGGAGTGAAGGCCGCACTGGGAGAAACTTCATACCAATAATAGTAGGTAGACAAGTTACGCGGGCATCTATGATGCGGCTGGAGCGGGGAGTTTAAAAGAAGTTTATTTGCCTTGATGGCTAACTTAATACTAACACGTTACACATAAAATACATTGAAATGAAAACAAGGAATCAAAGACGACAAAAAAAAGGTTAAGCGAGAGACGCAAAACTATGGAATTTAGGGTCGTGCGCTGATATGAATTTGAGGAAGTGTAGTTACAAGTGGAAGCAATAAAGATTTAAATTTATGGCATTTTATTGAGAGCGTGCTAAACATAGAGCTTTAAAAATTTTACACAGATTAGGTAATCTACCCAAAAAGAATAAAATAAATAGAGTAAGTATTGATCTTGACACAACGAGGTACGTACTTATTTTACTGCGCAGTGTAGGTACTGTAAACAAAAGCATCCACTATGGTTGATAGACAGACTAACCATTGTCGCTAGTCAAGTAGTCAGTAGCTAAGTACGAGTTATAATAACTGCAATAGGTCCAGGTTCATGCAACAAATGCATGGTAATTTTGCATTCACAGGTGTAATTGTGTAGGTATATAGTATGTATACCTGTTGGCAGGCATTCGAGGTCAGAGTCGTTAGTTGTATGGAGCCTGGACTGGAGGCTTGTACATTATTAAAGTAGCATGCCTAGTTCATAAATGCCTCAGTGTTCACGTTTTTAGTATTTTTTAACGATTTATTGTTTCAATTAGGTATTTAGGTCCTAGGTAGGTACAATGTACCTTTCGAAGCTGATGTAACTGAAAATATTAAACGTTCACTACTAGATTAAAATAACGCTTCTCAACTACATTTAAAACCAACGGAAAGTATTTAAATATATTACAATACGTTTTGATAGTGCTCTATCGTAGTTGATTTTCTAATTGGTAAGCTTTCGCCATCACCAGATTTAGACAACTAAGTACAAAAAATTGAACATAGATCACTGAAATGATTATTTTTGCCACAGGTTTTTCAGACTGTAGGCACTACAGTCTGAAAAACCTGTGGCAAAAATAATCACGAAATATACCAAAAAGAGAGTGCAACCCTTTATAAAAGCAAAGATTACACATGCTTTCCGTAAATTACCACGTCCCAAATATGTAGCAGCTACCCCTATAAAATTACCAACATGGGTGTCCAAAAGTAAACTCGGATGTAAACATTGCAAAGTAAACATAAATCCAGAAAGAAAATTTTCCGGTTGCTCAGCTTTTTCAGGCTTTTACGGCAAATTTATTCACAAACATCTAATTTTAGCTTCAAGAATTTTCTTTGCTCCTTTTCGCGTCATAATGCGGAATTTATATTTTGGTCATTAGCAATGCGAGGAAATATTTGCCACCTTTTTACATTTAGATACATACATTCTTAGTATGTTGTATGTGCTTTTGATATGTATTTTTTTTACATTGTAGTTCTATCTAAAATTGAGAATGACCAAACAAGGACACGCTCATGAGTTGACGATTAAGGTACCGCAATAGGTTTGTAGGTCTGCGAGTTACCATCCGGAATGAGATCTGCAGGAGAACCAAAGTGACCGATATATAGCTATTAGAATTACCAAGTTGAAATGGCAATGGACAATTGGGCAGGCCACATCGCTCTTAGAACTGATAACCGATGGGGAAGAAACGTTCTCGAGTGTTGACCACAAACCGGAAGACGCAGCGTAGGCGGTAAAAAATTAGTAAGTATGTAGGTACTACTTACAAAATAGAAAACTAATACGGTGTTATAATGTATCTACCTAACGTAAACGTATAGATAGTTCTATTGTTAACAACCAATCAACAAACCATGAATCTGATAGCAGTCGAATCCCTTCCAAAAACGGGACAGGCTCGGTCCTACGTACATAAATAATTCTGTGTCAATGTTAGCAACGCAAGGGTTCTGTATAGAAATGGGTGAGATCCATTCAAACTTAGAATAGGGTCTTTCTGAAGTATAGATCCGAATTACGGTATAAAGGAGCCTAGCCTAGCACCAAAGGATTGTTCTTTAGAAACACTTGATGTAACTCATCTAGCATTCAGTTAAAGATGCCTGAAATGTCATGCCTTTCTATAAATCATGAAGCTGTACTAACGTAAGTAGCGTAGCGTTACATACCTTTTGAACGTAAGTATTATCTCTTCATGTTGTCTACAAACGTATTGTGAAAATAAGAGAAGGTAGGTACCTATCTCGTTTCTTCTCGTAATACAGCATATTGTCAAAAACCGTAAGCCACGGAAATGCCCGATATGGCTTGACAGCTGTTGTCTTAAATAGTACCGTCAGCGTAAGCGGTTATTTTCTCTATGTAGTACAGTACAAAGAGGTAAAGACCAATACCCGACTTGTGACACTTGTGACTTGTTGTCAAGATACTCATGGGTCGACCCAGGCCAAAGGTTGTCGATGTATTGACAATTGAAATCCCACTGCTTGGCAAACGTCTCCTCCATTTTCTTCCACGTGTCTCTTTCTATCTTGAGCCAGATTTAACCATCCAGCCCAATATGCACTCACAAGCATTACGACACGATGTCGTCGCCCATGTACAGGCTCCCATTGAGTGACGATGTGAGCCTTGCTGGATGCATGCGAGCTTCGTAGCTCGCATATTTTATAAAAAAATATTATTGAAGTTGTCCGATACCTGAATGTATCCAACATTACGAGTGATTTCTCTGATCGACAGCCATTTAGACGGTCAAACCATCCTATCAAGCGTCAGTTACAATCACACGCACCATCGACCATCAGGTCAAGCATTATAGGTACTGACACTATAAACCATAATGGCTTGTGTAATAAATCCCTATTCCCTTTTCGATTTTATCTTGATTGGTTTCAATATTATTCCTAACTAGCTGCTGCTCACGGCTTCGCACGCGTGGCATACTATATATTGCAATATAAAGTACTTAACCATGTTTTTTGACAAAGTTTAAATTATATCTACATATAAAATTAAATCAAGATCTGTTCAGCCATTTAGACGTTAAAGGATAACAAACTGACAGAAATACAGAAAGAGTTACTTTACTTATTATATTAGTATGGGCCATAGATTTAAGGTGAGTAGCGAAAATATTATGTGAATTTCAAGAATATTAAAAAACTGATTTTAAATAAGCTATTATACAGAATTTACAATCCGTTCTCTTATAATTTACATTATTTACTTAACTGAGTATATGATTTTCTTTCTACGTGATCAAGAATCACGGTATATTGCTGCTAGCATTGCACCCCAAGCGGCAATATTTTGTAGGAAATGGAGAAATATTTGCACACAGAGCGGCGCTACACGAATCAGCTATATCAAACGAAGTTGGAGCAAAATATAAGTATTTTCCGGTTTACTGGAAACTGTTTCCGTAAAAGAGGAACGTAATATCAATAAATCTTGCTTGCTTAGGTAAGAAATTAATAAAATATGGTAAGGTAAAGGATTTTAATCAAGGACTTTTGCTTTAAGCATCTCTTGGGATAAGCTGCCTAATAATACAGACGATAAAATTGCTATTTTCTAAAGTCTTGTGAAGGTTCTAAAGTTAAATGTTTGTTTAGAAACTCTGTTAGCTATTTTTTTATTTGCCAAACCGGGAAACCATTTTAAATACTTAATTTACCGAGTACTTTTGTAATTCCTCTAAGAAGATTACTACTAAATATTGGTCTGTAGCAATTCCGTAAAGTATTGCTTACCTTATAATAATATCCAGTGGTATTAAAAGTTGTACGGAGCGCTAGAAACGTGTCGTTACATAAGGTGCAGAGTGCAGACCCAAGGTCGCCCACTCATCAAGAAACCGCTAAGTTGCAACCTCCAAGACCTGACTGCAGAGCCTTATATCAACGAGATAAAGTTGAATTTGTCACTAGCATTGTCTCACAAGATTTCTATGATGTTGCAGCTTCTACGGTAGTGTTGTTGCTGCTTATGTCGATGGAATAGGGCTGATATTGTGATGCCTATTGTTGTATAACAATGTTTTACATTTACGCTGATATTTACGTGACTCAAGATTTGTAGGTTGAATTAAGGTACGTCACAAATACAGGTTTGATTTCAAAGCTACATAGCTTGACTGCAGAATATAATAGAGTAGGTATACCTATTAGGTTCCTATATAATCATACATACATAAATAATGTATATGGTGTTCAACTAATACTCAATTCATTTTTAACTAAATTTATTTAATGAGCGAAAACGTTGTTCTATGAGTTTATGCATGTTAAGAGGTAGAGTACAGACTCAATAGTGTTATAAATATAATAGGTATGTATTTCGCAATAATATATTTAAATATTTCAACTGCAAACATACCTATTCAAACAGTTATCAAACTATTGAATTGATGTAGAATTTAAGAGATGTTTTTGCTCATGCCAGATTTGTCAAATCTCAAAGAATATAATTAACATTATCTTTTTGGATCCTATCATATCTCCGCACGGGGAATACGACAATCCCTAAGCACCAATTGGAAAGCTTGTAAAATTTCTTATTACCTAAGGAAAGAACAAAAATGTATTTCCCATTTAAACAGAACAAAGCCGTCCCAAGTGACGGGCCAGTTGCAATCCATCAGTCCGATGGTCGACAGATCTGTCTGCCTTTTATTGGATAACTTCAGGTTCCAGCTATCTAGAGAAGTTCTTTTATATTAGTCTTATAGGGCCGTATTACAGATGTACTTTCGGTCGTCAATCACTGTCGAAGACGAGATTTCATTGAAAATAAATGACGCGACAACCTAGTCCTTCGCCTGATGTTAAGCGTCACGGCTGCCCATAACAGATTGCAGTATCACTCGGAACTCTAAATTAATATAGTTTCGCGTGACACTGCACTGCGCACGTCATCCTGAGATTTCACACAGTGTAGTAATAAGATTACTAGGCTGTGTAATTAGATCGTGAAGTCTCATTTGTCCAGTATTTTCACTAGCTACAGTGCCGTTCAAACCGGAACACAGTAGTGATTGCACACTACTGCTTAGCGGCAGAATAACTAGCAAAGCGGTGGTACCTACCTAGACGAACTTTGCAGACAAGTTCTACCACCTAGTAAAATAGTGAATAGAACCTCTACTCGAGCATCAATCGACGACGGGGCACAGAATCTGTACGGGCCTAATGTGAGATATGCTGCACAGCCTTTCGGATTTATGGATATTACTAAAGCGTGCACAGCGATGAAGAATTAAGTAATTTACCAATACATATCCTAATAACAAGACTTTATTAATATTGTTGATAGAACACAGGATCATGCTAAGCTTTTAGGGGTAGTGCAAGCTCTTAAGCACTAGTAGATGGCTAGGTACTGGAAGGAGATTATAATAATAAAAGATTCCTTAAAAGAGAAGAAAAGATTGTTATATATAGGTACTTTTGAAATATTTCCTTGAGTCGTTGTTGGTGCAAGTGTGAAACATTACACATACCACGGAGCAGGAAAAAAGTCTAGAGCGTTAGGTGTTTTTCGCTCTGTGGTACATACTACCACCTACCTAGGATTATTGTAACACTTACTACTGTTCGGCACCTGCTCTACAGAGCCATAATTCTGTATGACCATTTTACGATTTCTTACTTTGACACCACGCGAATTCCTTGTCTTACTGAAATCTGCAAAAAATCTATTCTCTGTGAAATGAAAACGAAACAGCGCGTAATAAATTTGGAATTGGCGCGATTTGAGCTGTCAAAAATCATAATGTTCCACTGAGACCGAAACATCAACATGTCAAAAGTTAGGTACCACCACTTATGTCAATATTTATTCAAAATAAAATTAACTTTTATTTAAAGTGAAGGTATTTTTAATGTAGTGACAAGATTTGAACACGACAGTATAACGACTTGGTTTTGTATCGTGTGGGATCTGTGTTTACATACAGAATTAGGGCCCAGGACGTATACCAAAGTGCTTTACTGTGAGTTGACCTGTCCTACTCTACAAATAACTGAGACAAAAGTCAAAACCCGAACAATGAGACAATGAGGCAAACTTCTAAAATAAATGGAGCATTGGATTTTTTATCGTCATTTAAGCATTGTTTCCGAGCCAATTCAATAAAAGTTTTCCCATTAAGATATCAAAAGGTACCCACAGTGGTTGTGCAACGTTACTGGGACATTTTATGATTGGTTCAGCTAGACTTTACATTGAACTAAGTACTCCGAATAGAGCTGTCCCACCCAACTTATTTACTGGGTCAGATTTTAAATTATAAACAAGTGAATATCTAGGCCGATGAATGTTCGTAGACCGTTATATTTAATGATGTATTAGTATTGAGAATATCGTTAAGACAGTCCTAAAAAGATAGGGTAAATACACAAAACCAGCATTTCAAGACGGAAAATTGTCCACAGATTAAACTTTCAATAACAAAGATTTAAGTACTTAAATACTTCAGAAAGGCCATTTTACGTAAGTATAAAAGTTATACTACTTACACCTCGGCGAAAGTTGACTCTCGTGTACAACATACACAGTCGTAAACACGAGTGACTCCGCCGCGCCGTGTAGGGTAAGCAATACAGCGCGTAATTGTAGCAATCTTAACGAAGCAGGTGCTTGGGAATTGAATGAATGATGCGCGGACGGTCAACGGGCAACAGGCGACCGTGCGTGTCATTGCAAGCTGCTTCCTTTGATTTTAATCTTTGGCACTTATTTGTGCCCATACCACCATACGTATTTAGTAATCTGTGACCATACTATTGACGTCACACTGCACTCACAGCTATATTACTTATCTATTCTCTATTGCCTATGTGCAGTAGGTATAGTGGATGTGGCCAGCAGTATTACGACGAATCTATCAGCGCTACTGACGCGTGTCTGCCGCTTCATAGCTTTCAAAGTTCATACAATTTTGACAGTAGATGAGCGGCGAACGCGCGTCAGCAGCTCTGCTACATTCAGCGTAATAGAGCCCCTGGGCTATTGGACATGTCTGCGGTGATGTTGTGATATGATGGTAAGCATTGCCGCAGTCGCAACTGTCAGCTGAGATTGTGATAAATATACTATAATACGTATATATATATATAAAATAATATATAATATAATACGCAGCGTTCACAGTTCAACAAATAAATAGTTCAACGATGTTTGGATGACTATGAGAATTTCAGGTAGCAATTAAAAATACGCACAATTATAATAACGCGTTATACATAAAGGGAAAGAAGAGACTTGAAGAGAGGAATTATTATCGATAAGCAATAGCCGTCAATAAAGTCAGCAGCCTTCGGGCGGTCTAAAAATTCTGACCAGGGCTGACCACTTGCCTACACGAGAAGAAGAAGAAGATTATCGATGAGACGGTGTTCCATTTCTTCTTCTACCGAATGTGCATGAAAACAATGCATATGAGAAACGACGAAACGTAGGTACCTACATTTCTGAAGTAAAAAACAGAAGCTTATTGGAGATTAAAAATATATTAACATTAAATAAAAAGGCAGTCTCTCAAATGCAAACATAATCAAAGCCAACCAATATTTATACTTTTGTCAACATTGTAAACTATTTTATCATTTGGATGCCACATTAATTCGCCCAAAAATAAACATTATCGACATTCTCTACCTCGATGAACGGATTTAATTATGCACTATTTTAATGAGAATATTAGCGTGTTTTAAATACCCTGCTCATTATTAAACAGCTCATTAGCGTTAATAATGTCGTGTCTGAAATTAGTGCGACGACGGAACAGTGAACCGATTTTGTCATGAAATTGTCTATTATTATTATTAAAGTGCCATTATTCTGTCATCATCATCAAATTGACAGCAACTTTATATTTAAAATTTTATAAATTTGATGGGGAACATAAAACTATATTGACAAAGTGTCTGTGTCCACGCTGTGATTTTATTATAAGTACGATATACAATACAATTTGTTATTTTTTTTTTCAACGGGCAATGTGCCTTTACTCTTTAAACTAACTGCTACAATAATAACAACTAATGTAGTAGATAGTGTAGCTAGTTTATTAGTTTTTATTATTGTAGTAGTTAGTTTAAAGAATAAAGGCACATTGCCCGTTGAAAAAAATATTGTTATTTATTTTGTATTGACAAATTGTTCTGTAGTAGTGATTCACTGATATAGAGGCCTCCAATTGAATAGCGCTAAGAGGTGACTTCATTAAGGCTGCTGTACACGCAGATCCACTATCTCGCATTGTGACAGCTTTGAAGATATCAAAGAACTGAATTAACTTACGCAAAATCTGGCTAAACTATATTATCATAAATAACATTACAAATGTTCAACAAAAATATCATTATAATCCAAACAAGAGTTCATAAATACAACGGTAACAAAGTTTTTTTTCATTCGTAACCGTTTTTATGTATGAAAACTTATTTGGATCAATATGAAATTTTTGTTGAACATTTGTAATGTTGTTCTTCATAATATATTTTAGCCAGATTTTGCGTAAGTTTATTTTTGTTATTTAATACCTTCAAATATGTTGCAATGCGCGAGCGAGATACTGAACCTGCGTATACAGCATTAAGGTGACGGGTAGAGCCAGATAAGCAAGTCCAAATCTGTTTAAAGAAACATCAATCTTAACATCGTAGTCTTACTCTCAAATACTGAAATATTTGCTAGTGACGGCGGGCGATTCGGGACTTAAACGAATCGTATGTAATAGATAAGCTTTTTTAGGTTTCGGTGGTGTAAATATCATAAAGAAACTCTTGAAGAGGTGGTGTGCCATTTTCTACTGTTAGATTAGTACAGCTACCACTTTCAAGATGAGGATCTGTCACCAAGCACTCGGCAGTCTGTTCCAGCAAGCTCACTTCAGGAAGCCAGCTCCATATACCACATACCTAGAATATGTTCACTACAACGCAGCGAACCAGAACCAGCCTATAATATCACCATTAAAATCAGTTGAAATGTGAACATTCACCGTCACTACTGCTGGTATTCTTCTTTACCACATCCTGTATGACATAAAAAATATGGACTCCCCAATGGGTAAATGAATCTGGCCCCGTATTGGTCCAATGCGCAGAGCCCATAATCTTGGTACAGTCTTAGAAGACAACTCCAGTAGCGAAACGTGGAACTGTAATTTGACTTGCAAATTAAAGCTTATACATAAACCAGTCACAGTCAACACAGTCTAAATTACCGTAAACAGAATATAGCTGTACACAACAGAAGATTAGATTACTAAATATGATGTCTATGTACTCTATGGTAAACTATGTACATTACAGTATCGACAATTCGGCTAATGTTCATTTGTATTCTGGTCAGCAGATAATATCGTATTTTAGGTCAGCTGTCTGGCTCTACTGTGGGTTCGCACGACTCATCACTTTCACTTACATTATTTTTAAAAGCGTGGTCAATGATCGATAAAAGTGGCCGATAGCCCGATACCAAATACTTGTTTTGGACTAATCGCTATTCATTTATAATGACAGTATATTATATCTATCAGTTATTATGTATGACGCATAGCTATTTAAGAGGAAAAATAGCGAATAGGTAAAGGCTACATGACACATCATCGATAATGACATGATAGATATTTATGTAAGTACTAATTCAATGCTAAAACTGCATACCTTGCTTTTGATCGCAACGTATGCCCCTACAGTACGAGTACATAACTATTTGAGAGCTTGCTTAAGCATGAAGATACTAATTCCATGCAGGTTTTAATGGAATCACAAACCCTTTCAAACCTCAAACAACATCGCAAACTCTTCAAAACGTTCACACTTCGTAGCTACTTCTCCAATAGTCCTAATTGCTTCAGAAAACAAGTTACAAACAGTTGTAACTTAGCTTACTTAACTTAAACATGCGTCTACTCGAATACCTCTAGTACCCCCTCCACTCTCCACACAATGTCAACATTCATTCCTTACGCAACGAGGCCTCGCCAAGAAAAACTGCGTTTCTAAAGCCTCCTATGATCCATAACAACTGCTGTATGTTTATTGAAATAGGGTTCAATTTTGTGTAATTATGTTCTGCAGTGTAAATGAGGGTATTACGACATTTCGCGAGTTACGAGCGGACCGGTTGTACCATAGATTTCTTGAACTTTTTGGGTCATAGGATGTTTATGGTATTTGTAGAGACTTATTAAAATATGAATATTGTTTCCCCGCCTGTTTTATGATGATTAGTCATGATGATAGTAGTAATATTTACAGCATTAACATGCACCTAAGTTAAGTACCTACATAAATCCGTAGAATAATCGGAAGTTTAATGTTATTCTTTGGAGAATGTGGAATGACTGGAATATATAAGTATAAGTAGGTACATAGTTGGTTTTATTACTATAGTCGTTTATCCTCTGTTGTAATACCTATAGGTTCATATTCATACTTGTACGAAAATATAAAATAGCTATTTTTACCTCAAAAAATGTAAATGTAATATTAATATGCAGAACGCCTAACGAAGTTGATAGTACCTATATAGAAATGTATAGAGAGTGAAAGTATAAGGTATATAAGTATAAGCTATAGTAAGCAAAACCGGTATAAGAACCGAAAATATATATACCCATTCGATATATTGGACTTACAACTTTAATGCCAAAAGTTGTATAATTTCGATTTAGTGATAACCGGTCTATATGGATTGCGGACTCTAAATTGCACTGCGTAAAAATATCTGCATGTCTAAAGTAAATAAAAATGCAATGGCAATGGGCAGGCCACATCGCTCGTAAAACAGACAAATGATGTGGAAGAAAGGGTCTCGAGTGGCGACCACGAACCGGAAGACGCAGCGTAGGCCAGCCTCTCACTCGGTGGACCGACGACCTGGTAAAAACCGCGGGGAGCCGATGGATGCAGGAGGCAAGCAGCCGCTCAAAAATGTGGTAGAGGCCTATATTCAGCAGTGGACGTCTTCAGGCTGTTAATGATGAAAGTAAGTAAAAGTATGATAAATGCCGTCTGGAGTTAAGTTTGACAGCTCATACTTATCTCTCTAAGACGTACCTACCCAAATGCGTTGCAGTAGGTACGTCATAAAACGATAAAAGGAAACCTAGGAACTGTCACACTTTGGAGCAGACGAGCATAAGACTTTAAAAAGTCCTCTTACCACAGATCTTCTCATATTCAGATAATGACCGAGTTATTATTAAAGTTTAAAGAGATCTTAGACTATCCACTGTCTACTCTTTTGCGTTTGAAACCTGTCCATCCAAGTCCAAAGGTTGTCTAGAAGAGATCGCAGTCAGCGAAAAGACCATCGATTGTAACACTAGTCTATAAGGTTTCCATTATACTTGTATATGTTATTACTGAGACAATAAAGAGTTCTCTGTCAATGTACCTATTATAAATAATACAACGGAGTATAATTAACCATCTGGGAATTGAAAAATCAGACCTTATACAATACAATACAACGACACAACACAATACAATTACAATACAATATAATGCAATGCAATGCAATACAATACGATACAATAAAACTTTATTGCACACCAAATTAAAAATAAAAGACAGTACGAAAAAAATATTATGAAGCTTAGTACAATGGGTGGTCTTATCGCTATACAGCTATCTATTCCAGATAACCTTGTATACCCACTAAAAACATATTCATGCAAAAACCGTTTCCTCCTTAAAAATTACGTTTTCACCGGGGTAAAAGAACAATGAATCAGCTTAAGAAGCAAGAGTTAAGACAATTAAGTGGGTGACATGACCTCTATAAATTGGATCTCATCGCCTCACTATGATGTCACTTTTCCCGGGAATCCGGGATAATTGCCGGGAATCTAAACCAGCCCTTATTATCACTTTTCTTTCACCATATTCCCAAAAGAAATATATATACCATCAAAAAATCTTTTCAAAAGAAGAAAAAGATTTTTTATAGATATTGTAAAGGAGACCATATTATTATGTTTACTTTTAATCATGGTTTTCTTTACTTTAAACGTAAAATTTTAATGCTTATAACAATTATAGTAGAAAATAAATAACGATGATTATACTTAGCCAAAAATAAAATAATTATTATTTAATTATTGTTAATTACAAACGTTTCCCTGTAAAATGAAAGGGTATTATAGATTGACACAGAAGGGTATTATAGAGAGACACCATTGTTTCGGTCTAAAATAATCCTTTTTTTAGGAAAAAATATAACAAAGACATACCTTGCGGAGAAGAATCTTTGTTTAAAAACAAATCACGGGCGCTCCCCCGAAACTATTCATTATCGAGCGGGAATGCATCAACCCTGAACTTGGGGTAATGTTGTTGCTAAATAATCCCAAAACTAACGCACTGGTAAATTAAAAAATAAAAATAAAAAACAAAAGAGCACTGGCACCTGTCAACTTTCCGACTGTCAAAAATTTGAAACTCGAATGTTTATATTTTTATATCGTATTCGGAACGCGCAAGAAACACGCGACTTCGCGGCGGCACGGGGCGCACTACGTAAATGTCAGAGCGCTCGGCACATGTGCGGGCCGCGGTAAGCCTGCGTGCAAATTGGTGCGGATTTTCCTAACGACTGCCACTTGGATAAGGTCAAGCAATATTAATTAATTTATTATTATAGAGGACGAATTGTTAGGTCATGTCGAAGTCGTGAATTAATGCGCTAGCATGGATAAGTGTTTTTTCTTTCAAGAGATTATATGAATTCATTAAATTTTTTAAAGGCTTCATTTAACAGTTAATACGTTATGTCAATTCTTTTTATGTCATTAGGGATGATCACAAATCCTTAGTCAACAAAATAAGTATAAAGAAATCCACTCCCACTTTTTTTAAAAGTGTTTTGAGTCCATTGAAAAATAAATAATTAAACTTCTATTCTATAGCTAAGTTAATTATTGCAACACAATTGAAATATTTATCAATTAGGTGCATTTTTGACTTAGGTATTTCTGTTATATTTATTGCATTAATTTAAAACTAAACCTAAAAATTATATACTTAATGCTTACAAATCATTTAAATTAAAATTCATTTTCATTTCGGAACCTACAAGTTGAGACTTTAACAGGCTTGATACTTTAATAGGGAGAATTAAAAGATTAGAAAACAAACAAAATATCGAGCTTAGTTTCGACAGCATCGTATGTCGCTAGGAAAACTCGCTCCACCGTGCACGAGCCTTACAAAAGTGCGAGCGGGACGGCGCGCTCCGGGGTAGCACATCCGCTTTTCTCGTTATGTAAGCTCCGGGCCCGGAGCCTGGCGACAACCCTCCCTTGCCTGCCTCCCGCCCGCTGACGTAGACGTCGGGGTGGCAAGCTGGGAGCTGGGAGAACGAATCGAAATACAATGTTAGGCGCGAGCTATACGGTCAGTTTTGCGTTCGTGACTGATAATGGTATCGTCAACTTGTCACGTTTTGCTTGATGTGGCGGTGGGGGCGGTAATAGGACAAATGACGTGTGGTGACATACCTATGTACGTACGTATGTAGGTACCTACGTAAACCCAAGATCTTGGCGGTTGACGATTCTACCATACGTGTCATTCTAGTCTAGACTGACGAATACTACAATTTTAGATACATTTGTGTTAAGAGCATAAACCGAGAACATAAACATAATTATCCCACTTGTCATTTCATTTTATTCAATTCATTCATATTAAACTCATTTTGACAACAGTTTAGGAAACAACATGATCCTCATTAGCGCTGCGGTTCCATTGATGATTTTTTTATTAGATATTTTACAGAAGACTGACAGTTTTCTTGACCGTGTAACAACTCCCGACCAATCGTCACAAAACAACACAGTGTCGCAATTGGAAAACAGCACCCATCGCATCGCCCGCCGAAGGTACAGCGCCCGATATGGGTTACCGGAATTTGAGTCCCAATACACACAGATGAAACTCATTAACTCGCCAATTTGCTTGTCGACTTCGGAAGAAATATTGGGTTGATGCGGCCAGACCGGACGCGAGAGAATAAACGACGAGGACGTTAAATATTACGTCCTCTTTTTACTGTCCATTGCTGTCCACAAAAGCGATCCCTGATCGGCAATGCTCATCGCTCGCATGAAGTCTCACGTGTAGGTAAAAGACTGTTTATCGAGAGATGGGACAGCTATTTGTGACCGCGAAACGTATCGTTAGCCATTTCATATCGGATAGCTGGCTCTAGCGAGCTAGAGAACTAGAATTTTACATTATTAATAGGCACACACAGCAAAAATTAAAAGCGCGATGCTCAGTTGTTTTTTGTGCAGCCAATAATGCAGTAGCGGGTAAACAAAATAGTCAGTATCATAACTACCTGATCTCAAAGAGTCATATTAGAAGTCTTTGCCTGATCCTAACTTTCCACAAGTCGTTTTCCGTCACCATTAACATTTTATGTGTATGTATTGTTAACATTGTCGCCGATTCATCTTCGCGTAATTATTTCTCCCTTGTTTGCTTTCGATATAAACGTCGGTTTGTTCGTTGACTTAACGTAAATAATATCTGGGCGAAGTTTTATTAATAGACGATTATATTTAGAGGAAAATTACTGTTGAAATAGGTATTCAAGGTGTTGGGGGTGTGATATACGCACGGTAAGAGGGTGGGAGATGAAAACTTTTATTTCCTTTTCCTTCCCCCTCTAGGTATTGTATAATCCAGGACGAGAATTGTATTTTCGGATACGTATTAAAATTGGCATCAAATTCTATTATGGCTGATAAAACGATCAATGCCATATGCCATAGTAGCAATAAACCAGACGCTGAATGCTTTTTCAAAATGCTTATTAGGTAAGTACTTAAGGCGACGGATAGAGCAAACAAGGGGTTTTTGGCATGTTTCCTGGCATAATTAAAGCATTTGGAGCTTTGAATTTAATATATCATGTAATTCATTTCATTAAGTCGTTTGTGATGTCCGCAAATACAAGGTTAATAAATATAGCTCTATAGAAAAAAATCGTAAAGCTCCCTCAAAAAATTTGAATGTTCCAATTTTATTGAGTTTCTATCGAATACATTTTTACAAAAAAGAAAATTGTGTATTGCCAACGAACATTCAGATGTTGTGATGACTTCATTGTTTTGAAAATTACTATATAAACATAGATATTAATTAAAAACCGTCAACATCAGTCATTTTGTAAGTTGTCTTTGTCGTACGCGCCGCGCTGAAGTGCAGGCTGAATTGATATTTAAGACTACGACGTGAAGGTTGACGTTTCTTTGAACGGATTTGGACCTGCTTATCTGGCTCTACCTGTCACCTTAAACATCATTCGTAATAAATGTTTAGGCATGATGAAATGAATTATACTTTTACTTATACGTTTTTAATTCTAGAAACCATCGTTGTTTTGACAAAAGAAATATAATAAGCTGTACGGGATTACCCGTACGACTTATTAAAGTCGTATATCCTAAGCATCAAGCTTAGGACACACGAATTATTATCCGATATCCGACTTTATAATATCATCCATACGAAGACTTGGCGGGTTAGCTGATAGCTGTTGTTAATTAAGGTGCTGGTGCGCATTGGGTGGTGTTATCAGCGTCTTAAGTAACTATAAAAAATTAATTATGTCTCTCCGAGTCCGTATGTACCTACAGATCTACCCCGAGCCAAATCTTTATTTTTGTTGCCTATATAGTTATCACTACTTAATTTGATTTTCGTTTAATCATTTAGTACCTAAGTTAACTCGCTTCTCCTTATTGCCTATAACATATGTTCAATCGACAAAGTGTACATTCGTTTTGGCTTAAGTGCAACAGCAGGGAGATCCGCTGGGCCCACTTGTCTTCAGTCTGGCCTTACACAAGGCCATAGTGGCACTCAGGTCACCTCTAAACCTGTGGTACCTGGATGATGGTATTATTGGAGGAGATTCGGCAGATGTCGACCATGATCTAGAGACTTTGATTCCGCGGCTGGAGCAGCTGGGCCTCGAGGTGAATCCATCCAAATGCGAGTTTTTCCCTTGCAGCGATGAAGCTCTCACACACTTTTCTCGGTTCAATGTCCATTTGCCGGGTCTCAAGGAACTGTCAACCACTACTTTCAGTCTCTTGGGTTCACCCATTTTTCTCGATGGTGTTCCTGAGGCTATTTCTTCCCGTGAGCAACTTCTTCTTTTCACTCAAGAGCGTCTCGAAAATCTGTCGGCTCACGTTGCGATGACTTTATTGCGTATGTGTTTCGCCCTGCCCAAAATAACTTATCTCTTGCGGACTACCCCTTCATGGCTTTGTCCGGAAGAAGTTTCATCGTTTGACAACACTTTGAAAGTTGTGGTGGAATCGATCCTGAATGTGTCCCTGGATGAATCACAGTGGTGCCAAGCAGCTTTGCCGATACGGCATGGTGGTCTCGGATTGCGGCGCGCAGGGGATATCGGCTTGCCGGCTTTCCTGGCGTCGGCGCATGGGGTTGTGGACCTTGTCACTTCCATTCATTCTCCTAATGGTGACGGGGCGTGCATACCTTTTGCGTCTGAGGCGGTGTCGGCTTGGTCTGCTCTAAACCAGGGTGAACGAATCCCGATTACCCCCCAAGCCCAGCGAGCCTGGGATGATGTGGGTGCTAAGAGGACCCTAAGTCAGATCATGGACGGTTCCACGGGGACAGATTTAGCGAGACTTAGGGCGGTGTCGCGGTCAGAATCCGGGGCATGGCTGCACGCACTGCCATCACCTCACCTGGGCACTTTACTAGACGATGACTCTCTGCGTGTGGCGGTTTCCCTCCGCCTTGGCTGCAAGGTGTGTGAACCTCATAGATGCACCTGTGGTTCCATGGTGGAGGCCAATGGTCACCACGCGTTGAGTTGTCGTCGATGCTCCGGTAGGTTTCCACGTCACCATGCCCTCAACGACATAGTCCGTAGAGCTTTCGTCTCGGCTAATGTGCCCTGTGTGCTAGAACCGCCGGGGCTTAGCAGGTCCGACGGCAAGAGACCAGATGGCTTGACCTTAGTCCCGTGGAAAGGCATCCAAATGTCTGGTATGGGACGCCACCTGCGTCAGCACGGTTGCTGCTAGCCATCTGGGTCGTACTGCCCACACTCCGGCAGCGGCAGCGGAAGAGGCCGCTTACAAAAAGCGGCTGAAATACGCAGCGATGGAGCCCCACTATTATTTTGTGCCCATCGCTGTGGAGACCATGGGCAGTTGGGGAGCAGAAGCAAAGAACTTGGCGTCAGAGCTAGGGCGTAGGATGGCCGAAAGGTCGGGTGACTCCCGCTCCGGTGCGTTTCTGGTGCAAAGGTTGGCCATTGCCATCCAACGTGGCAACGCAGCAAGCGTTATGGGCACCTTTGCACCGGGAACAATAAGGGGTGGGTTATTGGAGTGACCTATTATTAAATTTTTATGACTTATAATTCCATAAATATATTTTAATATTAATTATTAATTTATACATTTATTCTAAACTAAATTATACATGAAAATGGTTGCTTGGGTATGGTAACTTATGTTGATCGTGTTATTCATAATTGAAATAGAAATAATAATTTGAAAGAATAAGGCAGTGATTGAAACTAGTGCAACATAGTATGTAACTGCATTATAGTGGAAATAGTAATAAGCTGTGAATCTTAGATAAATATATAAATAAAATGAATCTGTAGCACATTAGAAGCTTTCTTGACTTTAACTCACATCATAAAACAAAATAAAATATGGTATATTTGCTCCATATACCATTCAAACGACGAGCGTTGCCTACTCAAACTTGTGAATAAACCAAACTAGGTGGGGAGAACTTTTAATTAAACGGGATTTCCTCGATTTCCGCAGGTACAGTCGGCAAACAAATCCCAGGGTTTATAGCACAATGCAACATCGTAAAGTTGTACATACAATGTTTATCCCCGGTCTTCCTGACTTGAGCTGAGATAGCTTTAGCGCGCGATGTACTTAGCCTGTACCTATATAGTCCACTCAAAACTGATGAAGAAATCTTCCTGTATTTTGAATGGCTTCGTCTATTGGTTACCTCTATATTTTAGGTATTCAATTTTAAGCAATAAGTAGAATACTTTTTTTTAAATTAAATGAGTGTTTTTTTCGTGTCTCTCAGCGATTTCTCCAGGAATTAGTAAACTTTTTTATCTTGAAAAAGAAGTTTTGTATAGTTTTCTCTCTAAAATGTATAAGTACACTGATCTCTATTAAACCATTAGAAATCTGTTGTAATCCGAAATTCAGAATTAGGTCTTTGACGTTGAACACCTGACCTTATTTTCATCTGTGCTGTTTAGTATTCATATACTAAATTATCTGTCTCGCTCTAGCGATATATCGCTTTCCCTCTCTTCCGTATAAATCTCCAAGCAGACACGTTAGTGCTCAATAAAATAATTATAACAAATACATAAACTGTTGCGTTAGTGAAATAAAAGTGCCAAAATAAAGAACCATAAGTGATAAACCAAATCTTTCATTTAGCCAAGGACCTATAGGACTAAAATCCTTAACATTTGGTCCTCATTCGAGCCATACAGTGAAAAGTGAAACCGCCATTTTATCGCGAAACTTGCTCCGTCCGTGCCTGTGGTGTCGTCATTCAAGTTCAAATCAAAGAACTTCGGGTGTCTTCGGCGCGGCGGGAAGAAAATTCGCATTCAAATTCAACGAATCGGCGTGAATCTTATACCAGCGACATCTACGGCCTGCTACTAACAACGCAACTCAGGTCTGCTTTACCGACGGAACGAGCGTCGCCACAACGAAGAGCGACATCTACAGAACTACAATTTGACAGTGACGTCACAATTACGGGTGATTTTACCGACCCTGACTACGGCGCATACGCCAATCATAGAAGAATTCTACTTCCTACTACTTCGGAAGACTTCGTGAAATACAATTTCAAAAATTCAACTATTCAGTATTGTATTCAAAAAAACTACGCTGCAAAAAAAACTTCTACGGCGCATACGCCACGTGTTAAATATTACAAATTATTCAAGTTCTACACTATATAAAACAATCAACTACATCCGTGATCCAGTGCAATGGATCTGGAGATGCTCAAACTGCAAAGAAGCGCTGTGAAGGGGAAATTGACGCGCATCTACAATTTTGTAGAAACCTCAAGCACAAGCTCAAAGGAAAGAAGCCTACATGAGCTAAAAGTTCGAGAAACGGAGTTGAGCACAATTCTATTACGCTTCGAGGACTTACAACTACAGATAGAAAAGCTGGAGACCGATCCAGATAAACTCGAAGCCCACGAAACCGAGAGAACTGCGTTCGAAACTAAATACTACAACATCAAAGCAAAACTTGACGCCATTTTATCGGGGCCCATTGAAATTCGATCAAATACGACACGTGCAGAACAAATGAACTGCACGGCACAGCATGATGCTTCATTCTTCAAGAAGCCCCAAGTTAAGCTGTTGCCTTTGGAGCTCCCAAAATTCGCCGGTAACATAAAAGAATGGCCAGCATTCAAGAACATTTTTTACGCATCGGTTGACAGTGCGGACCTCCCAATAGTTAACAAGCTGCAGTATCTGAAGACTGCACTGACAGGTGAAGCTGCCAACCTCATATCGTCGCTCTTGATCACGGAGGAAAACTACATTAGAGCACTAGATATCCTAACTAAAAGGTACGAAAATAAAACTATTATTGTAAACTTTCATCTCAAGGCTATTACTAATATTCATTCTATAACGAGGCATAATCTCAGTGACTTTCTTATCACATTGCAACAAAGTCTAGATTCACTAAAAGCTATAGACTTACCTGTAGACACATGGGATGTTCTGCTAGTGTATCTTATTACCCAGAAATTAGATAATTCGTTGCGTGCTGCCTGGGAAATCAATCGCAAGGAAAATTCCATTGCTTCCTTGAGCGAACTACTAGAATTTTTAAACCTACGCAGGACTGCATTTGAGTTACTAAATAGTAACACTAATGAAAAGCAGAATATAAAAGTGTCTCATATTATCTCAAATCCAGCTACAGTCTGTTTTCTTTGTCAAAGCAATCATTCACTTCATAAATGTCCTAACTACCTTGAAATGTCAGTATCTAATCGCATACAATTTATTAAAGCTAAATCTTTGTGCTACAACTGTTTACAGCCATACCAAGCTAAACACAAATGTTCAAAATTCAAATGCCTAACATGCCGTGGCAGACATCATACAAGTATTCATATGGAGAAACCTAATCTACAGGTTAGTTACACTACAACCTCAAATGACAAACAGTGTCAACTTCTTCCTACTACCTCAATAATCCCGAACACTACACAACTACAAACAAAGGTATCTACTTCCTATGTAGATCACTCTCATATAGTGTCAAATGAAGTGCCTACTACTTCTACTACAAAAGTTTTACAAACTACTGGATCTACTACCGATGTAGGTCAATCTGAACTATTGCATACTCACAATGCCCCACTCAATACTCCATCTATTGTATTAGTATCAAATACTAACACACATCAAATATTGCTTTCCACAGCTATAATACAAATTCAAGATGCATCTGGGAAATGGATAAACGCTCGTGCTCTTCTGGATGCAGGAAGTGAAGTCAGCATTGTGTCTCGCAGACTTGCTTCATTGCTACAGCTTCAATCTACTCGCAACACATGCCATATTCAAGGTGTGGGCAACAGCCGCTATCAAACACAAGTAAGTATAAATGCTAACATTTCTTCACGTCTCAATGGCTACCATACAAGCCTCAACCTTATTGTGATGGACAACATCACAGTGCCACTACCTCACACATTCATTCCTACCTACTCCTGGCATATACCAGACAAACAAGTGCACACACTTGCAGACCCTACATTCTTTGTGCCTGGTGCTATTGACATACTCATAGGGGCTGAACTGTTTTACACGGTGCTTTTATTGGGGCGACTTAAGCTTGGTCCCACGCTACCCTACCTAATTGAAACACACTTTGGATGGGTGGTATCCGGCCCTTTTACTCAAAACACAACTATGCCTGCTTCTCATGGCACTACGCATGTAAGCATGTTTGTGACCGCTACATCCACAGACAATCTACTACAATCTTTCTGGGAGCAAGAAGAATTGCCTCAGAAGCGAAAGCTACTGTCACCTACAGACAAATACTGCGAGAAACTCTACCAGTCGACTACTACACGCGACAACACAGGCAGATACACAGTCAACTTGCCACTACAACAAGATAAACTTCAACAGCTCGGTAATTCCTTCAATATGGCTTATCACTACTTACTACAACAAGAATCTAAAATGCTAAAAAACCCTAACCTACACACACAATACAAAGCCTTCATTAAGGAAAATTCAAATCATACAGTACAAGATTCATCCATCACCCACAAAGCGGTTAACATTTGCACAGATGCTCAAATTGTTAGCTCTCCCTTCTATGACCATTTTCGTAAATGTTCTAGCTTTACAAGCTTAGTCAGAATATATGCCTATTTATTTAGATTCATATATAATCTAAAA
The DNA here is from genome assembly GCA_910589525.2 of Ennomos quercinarius. Taxonomy (NCBI): domain Eukaryota; kingdom Metazoa; phylum Arthropoda; class Insecta; order Lepidoptera; family Geometridae; genus Ennomos; species Ennomos quercinarius. The sequence goes on from OU342496.1 coordinate 4,137,182, forward strand.
AACAAAAATCACAAAGTCAAGCATCACCTAACAGTTACAGAGCTTAGAAATGCTCATAATTTCATTATTAGACAAACACAACAACATACATTTTCAAAAGAAATTCAAGAAATACAGTCCACACAAACTCAAGCTCACTCACACACAACTGAGCCCATAAAAACACTGGCTCACATATATGAGCCCAGACAACACTCACCACCTACAGAAGGTTCACATTCATCAAACAATATGAAACCAAAATTATACACCTACACATCTAGCCCTCTTAAGAAATTAAATCCATTTCTAGATGGAGACAACATACTGAGAGTTGGAGGACGCATCCAGCGCTCTGACATTCCATTCACACAAGCACACCCAGTCATACTACCTGCTAAAAACCACATAACTAGCCTCATAGTACAGCATTATCATCTCAAACTACTCCATTCTGGCATACAAAGTACACTATACAACATACGACTAACATACTGGCCTATCAATGGTAGAAGAGAGGTGAAGAAATGCATTTACTCTTGTGTCAGATGTACTAGATATAGAGGCAAAGTCTGCGGACAGCAAATGTCTGATCTTCCTGCACCCAGAGTCACATTAACTCGTGCATTCACTCATACAGGTATTGATTTCAGCGGAGCTATAGCTATAAGAAGCTCTATGGCTAGAAACTGCAAATATTCTAAAGGCTACATATGCCTATTTGTATGCTTGTCTACACGTGCTATACATTTAGAGTTAGTTACAGATATGTCTACTCAGTCTTTTATATGTGCTCTAAAAAGGTTTATCTCTAGAAGAGCTATACCTACTTGTTTGTATACAGATAATGCTACCAATTTCAAAGGCTCAAAGTCAGAACTTCATGAGCTATATAAAATGTTTAAAAATGACACAAGCTATAGACAAATTATAGATTTCTGTAACACTAACTACATAGAACATAAGTTTACAGTGCCCTTAGCAAGCCATATGGGCGGCATATATGAAGCCGGAATAAAATCTGCAAAATCGCTACTTAAAAAACATTTATTTAGTACTAAACTAACATATGAATTTTTGTACACCATATTGGTTCAAATCGAAGGAATACTTAATTCCAGGCCATTGTGTCCAATAACTGACCTACCTAACGATATCACCTGTCTAACACCTGCTCATTTTCTTGTAGGTACAGTCATAACTGATTTACCTGAACCTAATGTTCTAAACATAAATGAAAATAGGCTGAATGTTTACCAGAAGATAATACAAATAAAACAAAAGTTCTGGAAACAGTTTTATTTTAGCTACCTATCAGAATTGCAAACTAGGAATAAATGGCTCCAAGCACATAATAATTTAAATATTGGAGATTTAGTAATTATAAAGGATGAAGCCACTCCTCCCACTTTTTGGCCGTTAGGCAGAGTTATTTCTACAAATATTAATAAATTAGATGGCTTAATCAGATCAGTTGTAATTTGTACATCTAAAGGTGAATACACTAGGCCTATTCACAAGCTAATTTTGTTACCTAAGAAAGATCTGTAATGTAATATTACTGTAATTACCTACTTATGCTCATGTTATGCTAATAATATGATGCATAAAAATCATGCTTTTAACTACCCTATATTTGTATACCTATATTTATTGTTACGTTAGACTGGATTCGCTATGCTACTATGCCTAGTCTAGATTTATGTCTACTTAACTACCTATGTTATCTACCTATTATACTACATAAGTTATTACCTAAGGTACTACCTAAATAAGCTCCTGGTTCTATTGTGTTACATGCTAATAAAAATGTAATTTTAGAAGGTATCTACCTAAGTAAAGTTAATAAAAATAATAAAAAATACAAATTAATTAAATAGTGATTGATGTTGATACATACCTATCTACACTTAATCCTAACAAATTGTACTTACCATTCTTAAAATCGTTACTCTGATATTTAAAGTAAATTTTCTATTTTATGTATAAGCGGTCAAGTACCTACCTAGCTTAAAATGTAAACTTAATACCTACCTACCTATTATAGGCTCAACTACTAAGTTGTACATCTATATACTTATAAAATACTTACCACACTTACCTTGTAAATGTAAGCTAAAATACTTACTATTATTTGATGATGTTCTCAGCTGTTGACAATCTAAAACTAAGTGTAATGTTCTAACTACTAAATAAAACAAAATGTAAATTATAAAATCTTTATTAACTACAGCTTAAAATATTGTCAAACCTCTTAGCTTACAAAAGGGGCCAGAATGTTTAGTATTCATATACTAAATTATCTGTCTCGCTCTAGCGATATATCGCTTTCCCTCTCTTCCGTATAAATCTCCAAGCAGACACGTTAGTGCTCAATAAAATAATTATAACAAATACATAAACTGTTGCGTTAGTGAAATAAAAGTGCCAAAATAAAGAACCATAAGTGATAAACCAAATCTTTCATTTAGCCAAGGACCTATAGGACTAAAATCCTTAACATGTGCCTTAAGTGGTTTAAGTATACCATTTCGCAATCAGGTCTGTGGACTGGTAGTGTGTTTCAAACTCAATGGCGGATGTGAAGTGCGCTGCAAGCCCCCCCGCACGCTGCACTCAGCGCTTACCTCTGCCCGCGCTAATTTTTGCTACTGCGCAGCGTTTCGCGCCGACTTCACAGCCGCCCTTTAGTTTGAATCGCACTTTAGGCAAACATACTGTAGAGTTTGTCACTGTCAAGTGTCAACTTGGTGCAACTGTCGTTAACTACTAGTTGTCACTTAAATGCGCGGTTAGATCCGATGAACATGTTATTAATTATAATTGATTATTGATATAGAAAATACAAGTTTGCTAAGATCCCGACAACGTGTTTTATGAAACAACCCTACAGTTTATGGCGACGACGGAAAATCTCACTGAGTTTACGGGTGTGAGAGTCTACACGACCTAAAAAAAAAACGATGGCACAGTTGGAATACGCGGGAAGTGGCGTAGGCCCTCCTTTCGACCCATTTGGAGACCCAGCAACGGCAGCAACTCGCTGGAAGGCCTGGATGCGCAATTTCCAATATTATGTTGAAGGACAAGTGGGGCTCGGAGACAAGCAAAAGATTTCGAGGTTACTCCACCAAGCAGGCCCAGAGGTACAAGAAATTTACGAAACTTTAAAGGATGAAGCGGTGGAAGGCAGTAACGACTACGAAAAGTGTGTTACCCGATTAAATGAGTACTTCAAACCGATACTTAATACTGCATACGAGCGGCAGAAGTTTCGCAACATGAGCATGAGAACAGATGAAACATGTGCACAGTATGTATTGCGACTACGAATTCAGGCTCGATATTGCGAATTTGCAAGCTCAGAAGAAGCTATCAGAGACCAAATAGTGGAGAAATGTTCAGATATGGAGCTAAAAAGAAAACTAATAAAAAAAGGCACAGACCTGAATGTAAAGAAGGCATTAGAAATTGCAAAACTATATGAGATGGACAAATCTATGTTCACAGAGAAAGCTACCAATTTAAAACATGAAGAAAATATGGAGTCTATAAACAAAGTTGCACAGGAAGCTTCCTGCTACAGATGTGGACGGCGGGGCCACTTTGCTAAAAACAGAGAATGTCCGGCACTCAATGTGAAGTGTGATGAATGTGGGATTAAAGGTCACTTTGCAAAGTGTTGCAAAACAAAAAATCCTAAAAGAACCGACAATAACCAGAAGAAGAAGAAGAAGAAGAGATATGTGAAGTATGTAATTGAAGAAGACTCGGACTCAAGCGAGGAGGAAGTCAGCGATTCAGACGATGATCAGGTTGGACAAAACCCAAAACAGGTAAACTCTGTGTTCGAGTTGAGTGGACATTACAATGACAACAAGTGTGATATTCTTATTGACAGTAAAGTGATGTGTAAACTGATCATAGATTCTGGTGCCTCTATTAATATAGTTGATAAAGGCTTATTCAAAAAGTTGTTAAAATGTGGGGTATCTTTTAAGAAAATTTGCCAGTCAGAAAAACATAAATTTTACTCATATGGAGGGAGGGAAATTCCCCAATTAGGAATATTCGAAGTAAAGTTATATTCACCGGCAACTGGTGTAAAAATTAATACAAATGTGTTAGTTTATGATGGACAAGGTCCAGCCCTACTGAGCAAATCTTCATCAATTCAGCTTGGTTTGCTTAGGCTAGGCCCTAATGTACCTAATGTCAATTTAGCTGATAAGTATGTCAATAATTCCTTCTTCCAGTCCAGTTTCATACCTTGAGCTATTCTCAACCTTCTCAGCACATTTCTATTTTGTCTCTCAACTTCTCCGTTGGCCTGTGGCCATAAAGGTGTAGTGTGCCTTAGTTGTATGCCTTGAGACTTCAAAAACTCTTTAAATCCCTCATCTCTAAATGCTGGTCCATTGTCACAAACAATCTCGTCCATTAATCCTTCTCTTGCTATTATTTTCTCTAACGTTTTTATTGTACTATCTGCTGTTTGGTTTCGCAATATTTCTACTTCATAATATCGGCTGTAGTAATCCACCACAAAGAATAGTAGCCCATCTACTTCAAGGCATTGAAGGTGTTGCCAACAGCCAGGACGATATAAGAATTGGAGGCCGTACCAGAGAGGAGCATGACCATAGACTCAGACAAGTTTTAACCAGACTGAAGGAGAGTGGCATCACCTTGAACAAAAATAAATGTATGTTTGGTGAGACCGAAATAAACTTTTTGGGACACCACCTTTCCGAACAAGGTATTACACCAACCTGTACATCCCAGCAAGTGGTACAAGAATGTAGAGCACCACAGAATAAGGCAGAAGTAAGAAGCTTCCTGGGACTAGTGAATTTCTCTGCCAGATTCATACCTAACTTCAGCACACTTACAGAACCACTGCGACGGCTAACTACAAAAGATTCTGAATTCATATGGACCAAAGATCATGAACAAGCATTTAACAAATTAAAAACTTTGATTGCAAAAGCTCCAGCCTTAGGCTATTATGATAAAAATGCAGAGACTACAGTGGTAACTGATGCAAGTCCAGTTGGAATTGCTGCAGTGCTTATTCAACACCAAACAATAAATGGGCAGATCCAGCCAACTGCAATTAAATACATCAGCAAAGCACTGTCATCAACAGAACAGCGTTATTCGCAAACAGAAAAGGAGGCACTTGCCATTGTATGGGCATGTGAGAACTTATACATGTACCTCATCGGAAAAGACTTTAACATTATATCTGACCATAAACCTCTTGAGGTAATCTACTCACCCAATTCCAAACCAAGTGCAAGGATCCAACGATGGGTGCTTAGACTGCAACCTTATACTTTCAAAGTAATATACAAACCTGGTAAGAACAACATAGCTGATCCAATATCAAGACTACTAAGTACTAGTAATACACCCCAGGAAACAGAAGATAATGAAGATAACCTGCTGATAGCATCAATTGGGACAACTGTTGAAGCAGTCACATTAGAAGAAATAAAGGAAGCTACCTCAAATGACCATGAATTGAAAGATCTATCACAAGCAATAGAAAAAGATGTATGGAACAAAGACTTGAGAAAATATGAGCTTATAAAAATAGAATTGTGTGTCATCAACAACATCATACTTAGAGGTACAAGAATTATAATACCACGAAAGTTAGTACCTAAGATTTTAGAATTGGGACATGAAGGACATTTATCAGTAAACTCTATGAAAGCTAAACTACGTTCAAAAGTATGGTGGAAATCAATGGATAAAGATATAGAATACTGGGTAGATACCTGTGAAGGATGCCGATTGGTCCGACAAAACACTTACCCGGAGCCCATAGTGATCACAAAACTACCTAGTAAGGTATGGGAATTAGTGGCTATTGACTATTTAGGACCTTTGCCTTCAGGCCACTACTTGTTATTTGTGGTGGATTACTACAGCCGATATTATGAAGTAGAAATATTGCGAAACCAAACAGCAGATAGTACAATAAAAACGTTAGAGAAAATAATAGCAAGAGAAGGATTAATGGACGAGATTGTTTGTGACAATGGACCAGCATTTAGAGATGAGGGATTTAAAGAGTTTTTGAAGTCTCAAGGCATACAACTAAGGCACACTACACCTTTATGGCCACAGGCCAACGGAGAAGTTGAGAGACAAAATAGAAATGTGCTGAGAAGGTTGAGAATAGCTCAAGGTATGAAACTGGACTGGAAGAAGGAATTATTGACATACTTATCAGCATATCGTTCTACACCACACTCAAGCACAGGAGTACCACCAGGGAATATTTTCAGAGGAAGAGTGATTAAGACAAAGATACCAGAGATGAATATGGATTTACATGTAGATGATGAAGAGATTCGAGATATGGATAGGTATAAGAAAGATTGTTACAAGCAGTATGCAGATCATAAAAGACATGCCAAGGTATCAGATATTGCTCCTGGGGATAAAGTCCTGGTGAAGCAAAGAAAAGAAAATAAACTGAGCACACCATTTTCTCCAGTAGAGCATACCGTTGTCTGGAAATCTGGTAATGCCATTGCCGCACAGGCACCAGATGGCAAACTGGTGAAGAGAAACTCATCATACTTTCAACCTATAAAGGAAAGGAATATCAGAAAATTCATCGGAGAAGAAGAACAGAAAGAAAAAGATAAAAAGGACAATCAAGAAGAAAAACGAAATACAGACTTGATGGACACAAACGACTGTCAGGATAGACCAACAACAAATGAACCACATACTACAGACACAACCAACATAAACAACTCCCAGACTAGACCAACGAGAAAGAGACAGATGCCTGGTAGGTATAATGACTTTCTTCTCAGCCTCATCATGGATGCCATACATTCTTAAGTGTATATTCTTTTATTATGATTCTCAATGCCATATAATCTTATGCTCATAGATATATTAGATGTATGCTTATGGTTTCTTTTATTAATTATAATTCTCAATTTTATTTTATTAAGAAAAGAAGAGATTGTAGAGTTTGTCACTGTCAAGTGTCAACTTGGTGCAACTGTCGTTAACTACTAGTTGTCACTTAAATGCGCGGTTAGATCCGATGAACATGTTATTAATTATAATTGATTATTGATATAGAAAATACAAGTTTGCTAAGATCCCGACAACGTGTTTTATGAAACAACCCTACACATACATTCCAAATACTCTTTCATATTCATCATCATCAACAGCATGAAGACATCCACTGCTGAACATAGGCCTCCCCCAGAGAGCGCTCTATGAACGGCTGCTCGCCTCCTGCATCCATCGGCTCGCCGCGGCTTTCACCAGATCGTCGGTCCACCTAGTGGGGACCATTCATATTACTTACATCGCAATCTATAATCTCGTTTCCGTCTTAATTCGTAACCGAACCGAGTCAAGCATTTCAATAATAATAAAGACGTAGTAGATACCGATTCCTGTGACTTAGACAACGTTTATGCATGCTGAGCAAAATGTAAAGCAATTTAAATGTCAGCGGGCTCTTGAATGGGCCCGACTTCTCCCGGTTTAATTGGAATTATACTGAACATTTCATTATTTATTCTCCTGTTTCTGTGCGTAATTAGTTCAATTAATATGGAAGTGGAATACTGGAGACTGAAGGTTAGTGTTGTTAGGTTCTGTTGAGTGGAGAACTTTTGGGTTGGGTTCTCATAAATAGAGACTAATCGTGAAAATCGTAGCAACAGATTTAACCTTAGGTTTTAGTTTAATTCTAACATATACTCCCGGTTTCTGGTACGTTTGTTTTGTGTGTTTTTGTTTGTTCAATTTAAAAATACTGAAAGCTCATTGGTTGCCTGTCGATCATCGGCTTTCTTCAACCAATGAGCGTATAGTATTTGGAATAGAATAGAATATATTTTATTGTTAAACTGTGTACAATATGGTCTTAGGGTGGTATTATGTTCCAACAGTTTTGTTCATTTCGAACGTACTATATTTTAACGACTAAAAAAGAAATTTATATTAGTGACAATATAATATAGGTACACCGACAGTACCAACACAAGAAAAATTACAATAATTATACACAATCAAAAATAAAGAACATGAAAAGGTTTACATAAAAAAAATGGGGAAATTTCGTATTGACTAGGGATGAATTTTTTGATTACCACGTAGGTAACCAAAAAAGTACCTAAAGTAGTAGTGTAGGTACCTAGACAGGGTAATGCTAATGACTTAATTATTGAAGTACTCATTTAGATTGTAATAGGCCTTATCAATTAGCCATTCCTTTAGACTGCGTTTAAATGTATTTCCAGTCAAAAGTTTAAGATGAGTGGGTAAGTGGTTAAAGATTTTAATACCGTTTATAAAAGAGTATGATACATTGTATTATTAACCTGCGGGATACACATATTGTACCTGTATTTTTTTTTTTTTTTTTTTATGTGATTGAATGACGTGACGAGCTAGTCGTTCACCTGATGTTAAGTGACACGGCCGCCCATAACAGTTGCAGTGTCACCCGGAACTTTAAAACAATAGTTTCGCGCGACACTGCACTGCGCACGTCATCCTGAGACATCACCCAGTCTAATAATCAAATTACTAGACTGAGTGATCAGATCATAAAGTCTCATTTGCCCAGTAATTTCACTAGCTACAATGCCCTTCAAACCGGAACACAGTAGTGCTTGCACACTACTGCTTGGCGGCAGAATAACTGGCAAAGCGGTGGTACCTACCTAGACGAACTTTGCAGAACTATTTACTGCGCAAGTTACCAGCACGACTCGATTGTGAGTTAAAATAAGTATTTTCATTGTTTTTCACAAAAACACACAACTCTAATATATAGAGACAGGTGAGGGTTAAAAATTTATTAATTTTAAAGATATCACGGAGTGATTCAGTATCCTCCATGTTATAGATACTTCGCAAGCATCGCTTTCGTAGCAAGAATGTTGATTGTATATTTACAGAACTAGCCCAAAAAATTATACCATAGCTCAACTGAGGGTAAACATAGCCATAGTAAGCACTTACTGCCACAGATTTGGATGCAGCGCCACTTAGGTAAGTGAGTTTGACAAACGTACGAGACTCTGGGGGTTATTTGTAAAAATATTTTTAATCATATATTTGGTACCAACTTCCTATTTAATCTGACATAGTCCAGACAAAAAAAAAATGACAATTTCTCGACCGTTATTTAGTAGGTATCTAAATAAAAAAAAATCTTTTCTATTAGTGTTTAATCAGTTCTTTAATCAACCCATTGTGCCGTGTGGTCCGGTTTGTGAATAGGACCACCCCATCTCTTCCCATGGGTGCCGTAAGAGCTGGCTAAGGGAATATCCAGGGAATGGGCAGCAGCATTTTCCGCAGTACATTAAAATCTTCTGCGATCACCAAGCCTGCCAAGCGTGGATTATGGCAAATCCCCCTATGATGGGTGTCCAAAGTGGCGTTTTATGGGCGAGGCCTGTGTTCAGCAGTGGACGTCTTCCAGTTGTTGAATTAAACGATTGTAAGATTTTGAACCCCAAAGGATGTGTGTAATACTCTTCCCGATCCTTTTCTCTAAGACCCCAGTCTAGACTCGCACCCCAGGGGTGCAGTACAGTTGCGTTAATTACTTTTGGTGGTAATAACGCGTCATATAAGTATTTCGGCTTCCCTACCTGGTGACATTATTAAGGGTTGTACTAATATAGCATTCGTTTGTCAAAATATAAATAAAAACATTGTTGTTACTACAGACAAACGGCGAAGAAAAATATATTGGGGAACCAGCATGTTCAAGAATCACAAAAAGTTCGAGGACATTGTCATCCAGCAACCTGCACTTGGCCAGCGCAGTGCATTACGGTCTTTGCTCTGTCTCTGTGAGAAGGTCCAGTCCAGATCCAGCAGTGGAAACGTGTTGCTGACGTGTCGTAACCATATTATGGCTAGCTTATGTCACGTACCTATAATTGTACATCTGGCAAACAAACAAAATCGATAACCAGTGTTCATAAAAGTTGGTGGGAGTTATAATTCCTTGTCAAAGTTGAGAACTCATAAAATATACTGGGTCAGGAGTTGGGCCACATATCAAAACTGTCAGTAACAGAACTGCGATAAAAAGCCGCGGTTGCTATTTCTAGAGCAGGTCCATTGGGGTGAAAAACTATATAAGAAGATGTGGGAGAACGGGAACAACCCAGTTTTCAACTAATTCACTGTATAGTGGGATCGTACGCAAAATGTGGATAAAAGCCACTAATAGTCATTGAAAATTTGGCCACTGTGGTAGTCAAAAACAGTGCAACGCATAATGATAAACCGTAAAGAGAGCATTAAAGCTTATTTTAAGATTAAAAACATAATATATAGATCGTTTATCTCACAGCTCACTCGCACATTGCGGCATTTTCAGAGATATTAAATAACTGAATTTATTACAGAAAATCGGTCCACCATCAAAAATGACATTACAAATGTTCAAATTCAAATTTATTTATTTGCATTCATGTACAGTTTCAGTGTCAGGTCATGAACATGACATGAACCCTGTAAGGGCGTTTGCAAGTCTTGCAACAAAGTGCAGTTTGTAGGTACAAATACTAATATAGTCTTTGCAACTAGCCAGATTCATACTAACATTTCAATTCCTTGTCGTTCATAAATTCATTAATAGTTTAATATGTTTTGCTAACGATAATGTCCAACAAACTATTATGATATTAATCATAAAAAGTTTTCATAAATAAAAACAGGATAGAATGAGAAAAAAACTTTGATTCTGAAAATCGAAGTGTCTTTAAAATGAATTGGTACTATAATTTTTTTTTTTTGGTTGAATTCTATGATGATGTACTGTGAACACTGGATCCAACTATGTATACAATCATTCAACTGGGCGTGGATATGGCGTAATTTGAAAGTATGGGGAAGTATGGGGGTGGGGGAATAACGAAAAAGACTCAAAAAACCCTCGAGGCCGATTCTGATAACAATCAAAACTATACTTCGCGATTCCAAAAATCTATTTTCTTACCCATGCATCGTATCCGTTGATTTTGAAAAAAAAAAATACACATTATTTCGCCATCTGATAGTGGCACTGATATCTATGTATTCATAAGGCTGAGGTTTCCATTGGATTTAATCTAAAAGTTGGTGCTTATCTGTCCAGTTTTACGTATTCAAGTCAAGGTAAAAGGCAGATACTGAGTTTTGTGAGACATCTCAAGGGAAAGCGCGTTCCACCTTTGGCCATTATCGTCACTTTCCACTTGTGAAATGTTGTCAAAGCGAGCCTAACATTAGCTTCGTAATGTCAATTTTTATTGGGCAGTTGGACAGGTGTAGGTTTTGGTATAAAAAAGGTAGGTGTTAACTACCTATACTTTGTTAAATTACTGGGCATTATTTTAACCTTCAGTTTAGAAATCCAACTACGAGTATATAGACGAGCGCAGTACAAGCACAACTTTACGATTTAAAGTTCTGAGTAGCACTGCAAACTATTTGCGGGCAGGCGCGAGCGTGACGCTTATGATTAGGCGAACGACTAGCTCGTCACGTCATTACTTAAAAACTTAGCTAGTGTATCTATGCATAGGTACACAATGGTTGCTGAAAATAATCTCGAATTATGGTTTCTTACCATCTATAAAACCAATTCTTCATACGAAAATAGCGAGCAACCTAAATAAAAATCAAACAAAAACAAAAACCGGACTAATATAATAATACAGATTGACGTTCATGGTGATGATTATGATGAAGACCTAGAAAATTCATCATGCACTTTTGAACAGAGCGATATCTTCTTTGGTACAGATGTACCAAACATTATTATGTAGGTCACAGTTAGGTGCCTGATGTTTTTCATCAGAGCACAGCGTTTTGTATATCTCTGGCTATAAATTAAAAGTACGACCTCACACGATACAATATTCACGACCCTTTTTATTGTCACGCTTGGGAATGTACCAAAAGGGCTCTATAGGAGTATTACGTGTAGGTATTGTATGTACCTACACTATACATACCTGAAGGATATAGGTATCGTGTATTGTGGCTGGATGAAATTGAATTTCAAACGATAATATTTTATTTGTCGGTTTGTTCTATTGTAGGCAATCGATCATTTAACCAATGGTAAAAAAACTTGCAAGTATTTTTAGTATGTATAAAAAAAACGTCACCGATAGAGGGACATTCTGAAGCGGACTAAATTAAAAAATAGAGCACTAAAAACTGTACTAAATAATACATAAATCAAAATTGTTGAAACTGTACAAAAAGCTGAACTGCAAAAATTCTATAAACCTCCTTACTAATAAGCATTGTGTAACGGAGGAATAGTTATTATGTGTTTTGTTTCTCTCTATCAAGTCCGAAATGAGAGAGTGAGAAAACACTGAGTAACTATTCCATTATTTTACAGTGTTTATTAGATGGTGAGGATTATGTAAATGTATAGCAGAAATCACTATCTGATTATTTGTAGTTTAGTTCGCCAACGACATGGCAAAGATTACTTAAGGTGGAACGTTTTACTCAACGCGGCAAATTCAAATTTTCTTGCGTTTTTTGCCAATCATAGCTTAATTACTAAAAGTGATTATATGAAAACTAATTTAACGTAGGTAATTAAATAAAATGTATCAACAAATTACGATTAAAAGTACCACCTAAATATCATTGGTTTAGCAACAAATGACAATAAACCAATTTCGTGTTGGCTTTTCAGTCTATTGCCACTTTTCGCTAAACTTATGATATGTAGGTGATACTTTCAATTGTAATTTATTGATACATTCTATTTATTTGCGGAAAATATTTTTCATGTAGTCACGTTGAGTAATTAAACTATTATTGGCAGAAAACGCAGGACCATTTGAATTTGCCGCGCTGAGTGAAACGTCCCACCTTAAGTAACTAATAAAGAACTCAACATATAACTACCTACCCTATAGCTATACACAATCTTTATTCAAATATTATCCGAACCTCCCTAAAAGCGTTGATAGTTTAGATAACTTTATTATAATAATAATACAGCCCTTCGTAGTTAAAATAAAGGAGAGAAGGGTGGCGTAACGCTCTTTATAGCTCCGAGATAGCCTCTTCCCTGCCCTTGCCAATAATGATAAGGTAACCGTATAATTTCATACGAATACTTGAACAAAAAGGGTAGGTATAGACTGATCTAAAGGCTAATGCACTTGGCCTATCTTTACGAAGTCATGGTCAAACTGACTCAATTTATGCCTACCTTTGCTGCTTCCCTATAGGATACAATCATCTGTTTCTGTAGTATTGTTAGTACTGGTAGGCTAGCTTGCAAGACCACTGAATTAGTTCTTGGAGATGGATTTAAATGGAACGTGAGACTTGCTCGACGAATAACAAGCGAATGTAATGTAGGTACTATTTTATGCTAAGTGCTGAATCTGAATTAGAAGAAACCAAGTGTACAAATGCGATGCAAGATATAAATATAATGCACAAACTTAAAGCATTGTACAAAGCTACTGGTACCTATTTGATATCCCATTTTTGCAACCATTTCGTGCCTCAAACAGGATGTCGAACGGATACCCCTAAGAATAACTCTCAGAAACTCAGAACCAATATTGATAAAACCTGAGTTATGGAATGCACGTCGGCTGTCGATATTATAAATCCCAGAAACGTGGCATCCATGTTCTTGCGGTCGCCTGAACCAGTCGAGCCAATTACTATGTTATTGTAGTTACCTTGTTATTATTCTGAGCACTGGTAGAACCCGAGTTATACAAAATTCAATAGACAAGGTGTCGACTTTCATAGCATATGCTTAAAAGCTGAACTGAATTTGCCAGCATATAATCTAAGCAGCAAAATCCGTGCCGTTCTCTTGATTTATAAATTTTTGGCAAGAATATCAGGATATTTTAAGCGCACTACTAGTACCAATAATTTGAGTAGGGCCGGCCACATAGCCTGCTGCAACACCACCATTGGACACAAATATCACTGGAGTGAAGACCGTTGAGTCCACCCACGGAAACGATGAGTGGACGACATCCGAAAACACGCATCTGGGTCAGCACGGACGGTCGACAAAATTCTCTTTCCCCTGTTCTACTCCACTTGACAAGTAAGCAAGTATGAAGAAAGTGACATAAAACTGGGAAAGACAATATTGTCTAACCCTCCATGCTAACCCAGCAGGGCATGATTGGATGGCCAAGGCAGAAAACCGTGCGGCATGGAAAAGATTGGGAGAGGCCTGTGCTCAGAAATGGAGCTAAAAGGCTGAAGAAAAAAAGAACAGTTTGAGATACCACTGACATAATGAAAATTGAGAATAATGAACACATGACAATTAGTGATGGAGATTAACTCCCTCCATCTCCACAATCCTCAATCTTCTTTTCCTTACCATGTGCCTAGAGATACTTTCATACCTGCAAATGAAATTTCTACCGTTCACACTATATCAATTTACGTAACACCGAATATTGTTCAGAAAATCGCTAACCTAATCAAGCTTCTAGGTAAGCATGTACCATCGTAGACCGCATCGTCACTGTCCATGTGAGATTGCGGTTAAATGCGGACCTATTTAGATATTAAAAAACTCTATTGGCTGACGCTACACAGCCTAATTGATGTTACCTATCACTAATATTACATTACACAACACAGACTGGTCATTAGCAGCTAATACGTTAAACCGAAACCTTAACAATTTATACATGGAACAGGTTGCAAATCGAGTTAGGGAAGCCACACTTATGTAATAGATATAGGTACCTACTGTAAACCACAGCATTTTTTATGTAAGTAAATCAATGACGTGACGAGCTGGTTGTTCACCTGATGTTAAGCGTCACGTCTACCCATAGCACATTACAGTATCACTCGGAACTCTAAATTAATAGTTTCGCGTGACACTGCACTGCGCACGTCATGCTGAGACTTCACACAATATAGTAATAAGATTACTAGACTGTGTGATCAGCCGATCTTAAAGTCTCATTTGCCCAGTAATTTCCCTAGCTACAATGCCCTTTAAACCGGAATACAATAGCGCTTGCACACTACTGCTTCGCAGCAGAATAACTGGCAAAGCGATGGTACCTACCTAGACGAACTTTGCAGAAAAGTCCTACCACCTAGTAAATATTTACAGCGTTCGTATTGCCACCGACGCGACGAATGGCATATCGAAATACTGTGCCCTTGTATGCAGTCATGGGTCATGGATCTTAAAAATGAGTAGAATAACTATAGTAATGACAGACTAGCGGCCAACACAAGATAACCGAAGCACAAGCAGAGCTGGGTCAACGACATTACAAAGATTGCTGGTCAAATATGGACCCGATTGGCACAGAACCGAGGCGAATGGCGTGTACACGGTAGAACCCAGCAGTGGGGTGACAATGGCTGTGAGTGTGGATGATGATAAACTATAGCGGTAGGTACCTACATCTTACTCTACTATCTATACCAATGTATTTGTAGTTTTATAATTCACCTATAATGGTAATGGTTTAGTACCTACATTTGGCTGTAAAAACCTAAAATGAAAATAATACGCTTCGGGCTGTTTTAGTAACCGAGTTTCCCAACTGGTTGCGATGGGGCAGTTTTCCTTTTTTGTTGGCAACTCGCTTGCTAATTAAAAAAAAAGGAAAAAGGTTTTTTATTGTGTAAATATTCTAAGGTATTTTATTAAGATTTATTAAAATAATATTGCAATGCTGGTACATTTATTGCATGAATTAATAATATTCCTCAATAAATAAACAGTCACGAAGAAAAAATATAAAAAACTACAGCTAGAAACATTATTTACAAAATTTACAGCATAAATACGCCATCCAACTCACCACCACGTGGTAAGGTTCCCAGAATACTGGCAGCATTACCTCGCTGAATGAGAAGGCTTAGCTTCTGAGCGAAGTATGTGCCAGCTCTGGGATCTCCTGAGGCGAGGACCAACCTAGTGGAAATTTGCTTACAGAAATTTTTCGTGTCGGACGACCACGGGCCTAGCGTTTCTACGGCCAGCGCAACAAATTCGTGGTTAGCGCTGACCTGCGCATATTTGCGCCGTTTTAGTGTTTGCGCTTGTTCAGCCGCGGCCCCGACGCTACGAGCCGTGCTGGCGACATGAGATGGTGCCAGGGTATCCACACACGTGGCGTCCCAGACAAGTGTGCGTCCAAGACACCACGGGACTAAGGTGGCACCATCCGGTCTCTTGCCGTCGTCTCTCAGCAATCCAGTCGGCTCCAGCGTCGAGGGCACGGATGCTGTGGAGAGTGCCCGCCTGACTAAATCATTGATTGCCCAATGTCGAAATAGCCGGCCGGCACTCTTCACACATGAAAGCCCGTGTCGTCCGAGTTGGTCCACGCCTAGTCCACACTGGCAGCGATGAGGCTCGCACAGTCCAACCCCCAAACGTAAACCCACTGCTACACGTAGGCTACCGGGGTCTAGGACGGTCGCCAAGTTTTCGGAGGTATTTTATTGGTTTTTTTACATAGCATTTCACCACTGTCTCGCCTGATGTTAAGCGATGTCTATGATGGGGCATGTTTAGAAGTTACCTGTCCAGTGCACTTAAAACTCCCAGGTAGTTCCTGGCAAGTAGTAGGTACCTCTGGGAGTTATCAAATCGAGAGTGATACTATTGTAGTATTAAACTACTTAGGTAGTATTTATCAGTATTCCTATTACTGTATAGCTAAGCAGCACATAAATAGTTATAATGAATCTCATGGCTAATTGCACTTACTGATGAGTGCTAAGTAGGTAGGTATATGAGGCCGGGCGGTGGCATTAGCGATTAAAAAAATTCACCCTCCGCATCTCCGCTAATGAACGGAACAATTATTTTTCAAACAGGTTCAGATTCCGATTTAGAACGAAAAATGATTGTAGTTTAATCGTTATAATAGATTTAAACGCAGGAGAACTAAAGTGAGATATTAATATATATAGTGACGATATATTAATCTGCAACGTACTTTACTCACCTTGTGCTTCCAGGACACGGACGGATGAGCACAGAATAATTAGCAGTAGGTATGAGGCATTGACTATTGCCTACGGAAGCCGTACGCAGATGTCCGAGTGACCTGACGACCTGTCCGCGACCGATCGCACGTGAATGACATCACGTGAATCATCTGAGGAAGACGCGATATGTGTCACTGATCCATGCGTAGGTAACTTGGTACTCTAGGTAAGACAACCACAAGACAAAATAGACAAGAGGCAAAATATTTATACCTAAGGAAGGTCGGCCCTTATTTGTTCGTATATAGCTTCAAGGAATATTGATTCGAAAAAGAGATAATGTACCTATTTCAACATTTCCTTTCCGCGGTTTACTATGTGGTAGGACTTTTCTGCAAAGTTCGTCTAGGTAGGTACCACCGCTTTGCCAGTTATTCTGCCGCCAAGCAGTAGTGTGCAAGCACTACTGTGTTCCGGTTTGAAGGGCATTGTAGTTAGTGAAATTACTGGGCAAATGAGACTTTATGATCTGATCACTCAGTCTAGTAATCTGATTATTAGACTGGGTGATGTCTCAGGATGACGTGCGCAGTGCAGTGTCGCGCGAAACTATTGTTTTAAAGTTCCGGGTGACACTGCAACTGTTATGGGCGGCCGTGTCACTTAACATCAGGTGAACGACTAGCTCATCACGTCATTCTATCACATAAAAACAAAAAAAATTGTTTTTCTATGGTCATTACAAATTAATGAAAATTATTATGTGAGATAACCAGCTTTTAAGTCGCGCTCTATGGCCTATGTCTGTAGATGTCTTCAGGATATTGATGATTATGCGAGGTGGGCAAAAAACACAAAAATTATGCCGTCAATGTGCCTGATATACCAGTCTATCCCTCTCTACACATATACATATGTACATACCTAAAAGTAAAACGTTGTATGTTTTTTTTATCAAGCCAAAACGGCCTAATGGGTTTGTATGAATTTTTACAAGTTGTTGCTTATGTTACCGATGTCAACATACGATACCTAATTCTTATCCCGGAAAATGGTGAGTTCAATAAAATGAGTAGGTTGCGGTTGAAACCGCGGAACGACCCTAGTAAATCATCTTACTTTGATGACCAGACGGAGTTGAACTACATATTAATTAAAAAAAATAAAAATACCAAAAAATTAACCATTTAGAAAGAAATCAACTAAAACCACCGCAACTCACCCACAGCTCTTTGCTCGGCGACATGCTCGTTCAGCACGGGACGGTAGATATATTTGCCGATAATCTGGCTACAGTTATCAGGCTGTGTATATCAATTTTTTAATGTTAGTTTTTAAGTTTTTTCACAGATTAGAGAAAAACAAATGACTATAGGTTTTTTATTAAGTTGATTCTTTGTGCATGACATGTTATATTAATTAAAATGTTTAATGTAAGTATTTTTAATCATGAAGTGTTAGCGTTTTGGCCTAGTCTGTAGGCAGCACTTATTTTCATAAATAAATACTTAATAAATAAATAAAATTGAAATAGGCTCGACGGCATCAGATTTACGTACGTTCATAAAAAACAAAAAAGGCTTAAAATATTTTGGGGTGCCTACCTCAGGCACAAAACAGGTACAGAAGCACTGACCCGTTCGCCAATCTGCTTAGAACCCTGTGTATTGAATGGACGACGAGCGGCGGCGGGCGCAGCCACCTCTGACCCCGGCTAATAGTCCCCAAGTGGATAATAGCATAATGAAATAATAGCGAGGATGGAACACTTTAGCTATTAACAGCCGTTTTTAAATGTTCCTAGATGTTCGTGCTTGGATAGAAGGGCGTAGGTATTTATTTGTCACAAAGTCGTTATCTATTAAATATGTTTTCCACGCGATGTGGTTTTGTATCAAATAATAAGGCAGTTCTAGGACCTATATTCTATGGACGATTCGACCATGACCAAGCGGGTCGCCGCAGGAACAGTGGGTAGAGAACATACCTATACACAAAGAGTGTATACATAGAAGTCTTTGCCTATACATGAGTTACGACCTTAGAGTATAGACTAAAAGCGTAGAGAGAATTTCATTATCTGTCAAGCGTACCACTTTTTATATGAAGTGGACACTTTGATATGAATGCGTCTCTCTCTCTCTCTCTCTCTCTCTCTCTCTCTCTCTACACCTCTCACTCCAAATATGAGAAATAGGCATTTTCAATAAATTGCTCCAGATATTTTGGTCAGCTCGCAGTGCTAATTCAGGTAGACTTTAGGGAATATTGAATGTGGCACTTTGAAGATTATTGCCAAATTTACCACGAGGCGACAAGATA
Organism: Ennomos quercinarius; assembly: GCA_910589525.2. NCBI lineage: Eukaryota > Metazoa > Arthropoda > Insecta > Lepidoptera > Geometridae > Ennomos > Ennomos quercinarius. The sequence continues at coordinate 4,156,478 of OU342496.1, forward strand.
CTTTAATTGCAATCAAAAAATTCTAAGTGGAATGAGAAAAGAAAATTACTTTAAAAATAAAAAGGATTCAAAGAAAAGCGATCTTCTAAATCAAACCAGTTCAATCACAAACGAAAGTAAGTTCGATTGAGATTTACTGCTCTGAATTCAATACCGTGAACTCTTCACTTAGCTTTATAAAGATTCGATCTTCAATTTGAATCAACGAGATGAAATCTATAATGTAACTATAACGCAGTTTGTCTAGATTTCATTTCAATTTCAATGAGGGCACGCTGCAAGGTAAACGTCATCCGATCGATCTGCAGTATCTTAGGTATCGCTGTTCGACAGTAGCTATAATTATCATATCGTAGCTGCGAAATGCGAAACTAATGTCCAATCTCTGACGTCAGACCGTAGCAGAGGCGACGGAAATTCATATTTTAATTATAAGTAACCAACAAAAATGCAGCATTACTTGTGGTCTGCGAGAGATACCTACAGAATGAGCAAGATTAAGCGAGCCAAAAGGAAGGGAGGGTAAAAGGCAAGGCAAAGCAATGTTGAAAGAAAATGAATAAAATCTTCAAATAATCTACCAATTTTCCTATTGAACTTTTCTTGTATCACGACCACTAAAAAACAATCGTGATACAAAATACCTAAGTCACATAAAATACAGTTAAATGTATATTCCCAGTTGATACCTTCTGAAATACTTGGCAATAAATTCGTGCTAAATCGCATTTGCTCTATTTCCGTCAACCGTTTGCGAGGCTTCGCAGTATACTTTCCGACTACAGCGGATCTATATCGTGTTTAATTATACGAAGGTACATTAAATATATATCGTATTCTGACCCTGGTTAGGAAGTTGTGAAGTAGGGGAGAAAGAAAGTCTCAGCAGATGTCAATTTATGCAATGAATCTTTGCTGTGGTTTCATAGTGTCGTCCAACTTCATTAAGAGTTTAAAAACTTCGTAAAGTGCCACGCCACTTAGCATGGCTCTGCAGATTTTCCTCGCTTGGCGGCACAAAGTACTTTTGTATATCAATATTAAAAGACTTTGCCTGAGTTTGACTGACAGATAACCACAGGCTAAATCGCAGGATGTAATACTTGGACTTGATATTTGAAGGTGTTTCCCTTTTATGGTGTAGTGGTATGAAAGGATTTTATAAAATTCAATCCCTGCTGTTAAATAGGATGTGTATGAAAAAACCGGGGTGAAACTGCTGGCTTCTGATTTGTGAAACTTATTTCTTGTTGATCGATAAATAAAGACTTCTAAAACAGTTCAGTAGAAATCAATGCACACAGATGTTACCAATAAATATAAAAAATTTCGTGAAATGAATCGAAACGTTATCCCGTGCATAAAACAATTCATTATTTCCCTGTCGGACATTTAAAAGTTTCCCGCTTAAAAAGTTGAAAAAGCCCTAAATTGGAAGCGGTAAAAACACGAGAAAATTACGTTCAAAATTTTTCTAAGCATCCATTTTATTACGCTTCAAGTCTTGCCTCTGAAACGCTGAGAGATGTAAAAAACTGGCAAATCCTCAACGAACAAAGTGGAGCGTACCTATACAGGGTGTTTGGTAGAGAGTTAGCCAAACGTGGTGGGCGTGTAGCCCCCTGTAAATTATAAAAATAAGGCTTTTACAATTTTTTTTTTCGTGAATGTGGCTGGTCAATTTTTTGATTTCTATGGATGTTTGGTCTACTCAAGGCAGTTTAGAACCCCTACAATACCAAAATAATATATTCTAAGCTCTAAATGCTAGGAAAATGAAAACTAAAATTTTCCCCAAAATTGTATCTTCTAAATAGGTAGGTACTATTATTTCCACCTCGCTACAACCCACCGTTTGGCTGACCCTCTTCCAAACACCCTGTATAAGGCAGCGTAACGTTTCGCGGAGGTCTGCCCTCTTGTTAATACCGTATTCAAGGCAGTGCTGCTTGTTTATTTATTTATTTTTTATCAAGACTTATCTCGTGTACAATTGCCTACTTTTAATGTGCTGTTACCTAATTCCGCAGTTGGAGCAAATTTTTTCTCTAGACGAACTTCATACTTTTTAATTTCCAAGTTCTTCGAATCTTCTATTTTTTTTTAATGTTCGAGGGGAATCTTTTTAGAATACTATTAGGTATCCGACTGATTTAAGGTACAACTAAGTCATGCGGGAATTCACGCACTAATACTTGATTTTCCATAAAGAATCTTAAATTATTGTCCCCCACGGGCCCCGAGAGCCCCACAGAATAAATAATAGAACTAATACGTACAGAAGAATCACCCCATAAAGACATCTGACAGTGCATAAGGCTTGCTAGCACCACCCCGCTACTCAACCTAAGACAGCTTTGGACAGCTGACCCGAGCCGCCTACGACAACACGGGACATCATAACGTAACGTCTAATTAATCATCCATGCCCCATCTCCTACCGGGTGGTCAGACCTAAAATACTCCTTTACCTTTCCGAGATGGAATAGATGCGCCGTAGCCAAATTCAGCCCTAACATCCTAACAGCAGGGCAACCCATATCATTCACATAATGTTAATAAATTGGACAGGCAATCCTATGGTGGTCAATGTAAGCGTTAAACAAAATCGTGATTTTTTTTGCCGAGTTTTAAGAACTCACATGAGAACTTCCTAGAATAAATTATCTGATATTATACTGCACCAATAATGTATTATGCTCTATCTACTTAGGTATTGGCAAGTATTTTAAGGCGAAATGTGGTGTCAGCAAAAATCTTTACGTTTATACTAATTCATTCAAGTTCATATTCTGAACATTTCCAATTAAACTTTTACTGCAAAATAGACCTAAGTATAATACCTAGGTACCTAAAACTATTGAGCGTTATTAAATTTAGCAGGGAGCATGCGGATTTCGTGTAATTGTAGCGTGAAATGGTAAGAGATATAGTTGTAGAAACGCAGAGCTGCATTTCCGACAATACAATCTGTCGGAATGAGGTCGGGTAGCGTACCTTTAAACTTTATTCGAGTGATATTAGATTGATAAACGAAAAATACCGGATAAATTAAAAATTAGTTTTTTTTTTTTTTTTTTTTTATTTGATTGAATGACGTGACGAGCTAGTCGTTCACCTGATGTTAAGTGACACGGCCGCCCATAACAGTTGCAGTGTCACCCGGAACTTTAAAACAATAGTTTCGCGCGACACTGCACTGCGCACGTCATCCTGAGACATCACCCAGTCTAATAATCAGATTACTAGACTGAGTGATCAGATCATAAAGTCTCATTTGCCCAGTAATTTCACTAGCTACAATGCCCTTCAAACCGGAACACAGTAGTGCTTGCACACTACTGCTTGGCGGCAGAATAACTGGCAAAGCGGTGGTACCTACCTAGACGAACTTTGCAGAAAAGTCCTACCACCTAGTAAGTAGTTAATTCAACCGTGGAAAATAAACGTCTAATCATAGCTGACTATGATCTGGGATTCTTCAAGTCGAGAGTGAACAGCGGGGTGATCACGGAACTTGGATTGCAATGCAACAAGAAAAATTTCATTCCGAATTTGAAAATTTCAATAGTAACTACGCACATAAACTGCGTATTGAAACTGTCAAATCCATACATTTTTGTGTTTCTATCGGTTGCAATCAAGTTACATAATCACCTACCTGCTGCGGGGTGATCACGGAACTTGGATTGCAATGCAACAAGAAAAATTTCATTCCGAATTTGAAAATTTCAATAGTAACTACGCACATAAACTGCGTATTGAAACTGTCAAATCCATACATTTTTGTGTTTCTATCGGTTGCAATCAAGTTACATAATCACCTACCTGCTGCGGGGTGATCACGGAACTTGGATTGCAATGCAACAAGAAAAATTTCATTCCGAATTTGAAAATTTCAATAGTAACTACGCACATAAACTGCGTATTGAAACTGTCAAATCCATACATTTTTGTGTTTCTATCGGTTGCAATCAAGTTACATAATCACCTACCAGGTATCTTCTCGGCAAGCATGCACCATCGTAGACTGCGGTACCACTTTCCATCAGGTGAGACAGTGGTCAAATGCTTTGTCTATACTTAGAGTACCTATATAAAAAAAGCAAAATACGTAGACATAAATTCTCATGCATCACAAAGCATCACAACATAAACGGTGTTATAGGTATTTACATAAAAAAATATTTGATTAGACTTTTATGAACAGAAACATTGTGTAGAATAAAGGTACTTATTACAATTTTGTAGCTGACTCCACGCAGCAGCAGCAGGCGACGTGACATGTCGCTGCGACACTATGTTTCAATGTTTCTCTATAATATGTTCTATATGCCTTTAAGCAAGACATGTGGCTAGTTAGGAAAGGTCATCATCATCATCATCATCAGCCTGAAGACGTTCACTGCTGAACATAGGCCTCAGAGCGCGCCACCTTGAGCGGCTGCTCGCCTCCTACATCCATCGGCTCCCCGCGGCTTTCATCAGGTCGTCGGTCCACCGAGTGGGGACCGGCCTACGCTGCGTCTTCCGGTTCGTGGTCGCCACTCGAGAACCTTTCTTCTCCATCGGTTGTCAGTTCTACGAGCGATGTGGCCTGCCCATTGCCATTTCAACTTGCTAATTCTAAGAGCTATATCGGTCACTTTAGTTCTCCTGCGGATCTCCTCATTCCGGAGCGGGTTACGAAAGGTATTTCATAGAAATACATAGAAGCCAGTAGTGTCGTGGTGACATGTTGCCTGCTGCTGCTGCGTGGAGTCAGCTGTCGGCTACGAACTTGTACCTACGTTGCTAGCGGTCTTTACTCTACGCCACCCTACATTATACTTTCCATTGGAGTAGCTTTTGTAAATGCGCTTGGTTAGATGGAACAGCGGCGCCAGAGAATACATTCAATTCGCTAGTTAAGGCGAGACTGGCCCAAAAACGCCCTTGTAAGAACAGACTTTTCTCTGAGATAAACCACACTTTTAGATATGAAAAAAATATATGTTATTCTTAAGGATGTCTTTGAGTTAAACCATAAAACTTATACATAAAAGGAATAACTTCACTCGATCGAAAAAAAATCCAAAGTTACCTCTATCTTACATTTTTTGAAATGACTATTCGACTTGTTTTATACGAATCGTATTATTTAAATAATTTTTAATGCATTATGTATTGATCAAAAAATTTAAATCATTAATAAAAATGTTAAAAAGTTAATACGGTAATTTTATATGAATTTATATCTTGGAGTCATGGCATCCGAGCGCGTTTTCGGGGCCGCCAGTCCGCTCGCAGAGCCCGTCGACGCCGGACGTATGCCAAATTTTTGCGCTCTACGACGCGAAGGTACGCTAATCGTAAATTTTAATTTATAAATAGAATAATTTAATTTAATTGTTTATTTTGAGTAACTTAACTAAGAAGTGAATAAAAAAAGATTAATAAAATGGGTAACAAATGTAATAAAAGGAAAAAAAATGCATTGCAAAAAAAAAAAAAAAAAAAAAAAAAAAAAAAACAACAAAAAAAAAAAAACAAAAAAAAAACAAAAAAAAAAAAACAAAAAAAAAAAAAAAAAAATAAAAAAAAAAAAAAAAAAAAAAAAAATCAAAATGCATTTAGAAAATCGTACGAGTCCAGGAGCAAACGACGGTTTGTGTTTGTGTGGGCAAATGTGGACAGGCGTGGGCAAGCGTAAGCAGTTATGTACAAGTGTGAAAAAGATATGGGCAGGTGAGCGGCTGGTGGGGACAGGTGGGGGCAAGTGTGAGAAAGCTATGGGCAGCTGGGCTGATGTGGGCAAAAGTACCCAGGTGTGGGCAAGTTTGAAAATGTGTTAGCAAGCATGGGCTAATAGGCAGTTTGTGTGGGCAAATGTGGACAGGCGTGGGCAAGCGTAAGCAGGTGTGGGCAAGTGTGAAAAAACCACGGGCAGGTGAGCGGCTGGTGGGGACAGGTGGGGGCAAGTGTGAAAAAGCCACGGGCAGGTGAGCGGCTGGTGGGGACAGGTGGGGGCAAGTGTGAAAAAGCTATGGGCAGCTGGGCTGATGTGGGCAAAAGTATCCAGGTTTGGGCAAGTTTGAAAATGTGTTAGCAGGCATGGGCTAATAGGCAGTTTGTGTGGGCAAATGTGGACAGGCGTGGGCAAGCGTAAGCAGGTGTGGGCAAGTGTGAAAAAGCTATGGGCAGGTGAGCGGCTGGTGGGGACAGGTGGGGGCAAGTGTGAAAAAGCCACGGGCAGGTGAGCGGCTGGTGGGGACAGGTGGGGGCAAGTGTGAAAAAGCTATGGGCAGCTGGGCTGATGTGGGCAAAAGTATCCAGGTTTGGGCAAGTTTGAAAATGTGTTAGCAGGCATGGGCTAATAGGCAGTTTGTGTGGGCAAATGTGGACAGGCGTGGGCAAGCGTAAGCAGGTGTGGGCAAGTGTGAAAAAGCTATGGGCAGGTGAGCGGCTGGTGGGGACAGGTGGGGGCAAGTGTGAAAAAGCCATGGGCAGGTGAGCGGCTGGTGGGGACAGGTGGGGGCAAGTGTGAAAAAGCTATGGGCAGCTGGGCTGATGTGGGCAAAAGTAGGCAGGTGTGGGCAAGTTTGAAAATGTGTTAGCAGGCGTGGGCTAATAGGCAGTTTGTGTGGGCAAATGTGGACAGGCGTGGGCAAGCGTAAGCAGGTGTGTGCAAGTGTGAAAAAGCTATGGGCAGGTGAGCGGCTGGTGGGGACAGGTGGGGGCAAGTGTGAAAAAGCTATGGGCACCTGGGCTGATGTGGGCAAAAGTATCCAGGTTTGGGCAAGTTTGAAAATGTGTTAGCAGGCATGGGCTAATAGGCAGTTTGTGTGGGCAAATGTAGACAGGCGTGAGCAAGCGTAAGCAGGTGTGGGTAAGTGTGAAAAAGCCATGGGCAGGTGAGCGGCTGGTGGGGACAGGTGGGGGCAAGTGTGAAAAAGCTATGGGCAGCTGGGCTGATGTGGGCAAAAGTATCCAGGTTTGGGCAAGTTTGAAAAAGCTATGGGTAGCTGGGCTGATGTGGGCAAAAGTATCCAGGTTTGGGCAAGTTTGAAAATGTGTTAGCAGGCATGGGCTAATAGGCAGTTTGTGTGGGCAAATGTGGACAGATGTAGGCAAGCGTAAGCGGGTGTGGGCAAGTAAGAAACAGCTATGGGCAGGTGAGCGGCTGGTGGGGATAGGTGGGGGCAAGTGTGAAAAAGCCATGGGCAGGTGAGCGGCTGATGGGGACAGGTGGGGGCAAGTGTGAAAAAGCTATGGGCAGCTGGGCTGATGTGGGCAAAAGTAGGCAGGTGTGGGCAAGTTTGAAAATGTGTTAGCAGGCGTGGGCTAATAGGCAGTTTGTGTGGGCAAATGTGGACAGGCGTGGGCAAGCGTAAGCAGGTGTGTGCAAGTGTGAAAAAGCTATGGGCAGGTGAGCGGCTGGTGGGGACAGGTGGGGGCAAGTGTGAAAAAGCTATGGGCACCTGGGCTGATGTGGGCAAAAGTATCCAGGTTTGGGCAAGTTTGAAAATGTGTTAGCAGGCATGGGCTAATAGGCAGTTTGTGTGGGCAAATGTAGACAGGCGTGAGCAAGCGTAAGCAGGTGTGGGTAAGTGTGAAAAAGCCATGGGCAGGTGAGCGGCTGGTGGGGACAGGTGGGGGCAAGTGTGAAAAAGCTATGGGCAGCTGGGCTGATGTGGGCAAAAGTATCCAGGTTTGGGCAAGTTTGAAAAAGCTATGGGTAGCTGGGCTGATGTGGGCAAAAGTATCCAGGTTTGGGCAAGTTTGAAAATGTGTTAGCAGGCATGGGCTAATAGGCAGTTTGTGTGGGCAAATGTGGACAGATGTGGGCAAGCGTAAGCGGGTGTGGGCAAGTAAGAAACAGCTATGGGCAGGTGAGCGGCTGGTGGGGATAGGTGGGGGCAAGTGTGAAAAAGCCATGGGCAGGTGAGCGGCTGATGGGGACAGGTGGGGGCAAGTGTGAAAAAGCTATGGGCAGCTTGGCTGATGTGGGCAAAAGTAGGCAGGTGTGGGCAAGTTTGAAAATGTGTTAGCAGGCATGGGCTAATAGGCAGTTTGTGTGGGCAAATGTGGACAGGCGTGGGCAAGCGTAAGCAGGTGTGTGCAAGTGTGAAAAAGCTATGAGCAGGTGAGCGGCTGGTGGGGACAGGTGGGGGCAAGTGTGTAAAAGCTATGGGCACCTGGGCTGATGTGGGCAAAAGTATCCAGGTTTGGGCAAGTTTGAAAATGTGTTAGCAAGCATGGGCTAATAGGCAGTTTGTGTGGGCAAATGTGGACAGGCGTGAGCAAGCGTAAGCAGGTGTGGGTAAGTGTGAAAAAGCCATGGGCAGGTGAGCGGCTGGTGGGGACAGGTGGGGGCAAGTGTGAAAAAGCTATGGGCACCTGGGCTGATGTGGGCAAAAGTATCCAGGTTTGGGCAAGTTTGAAAATGTGTTAGCAAGCATGGGCTAATAGGCAGTTTGTGTGGGCAAATGTGGACAGGCGTGAGCAAGCGTAAGCAGGTGTGGGTAAGTGTGAAAAAGCCATGGGCAGGTGAGCGGCTGGTGGGGACAGGTGGGGGCAAGTGTGAAAAAGCTATGGGCAGCTGGGCTGATGTGGGCAAAAGTATCCAGGTTTGGGCAAGTTTGAAAATGTGTTAGCAGGCATGGGCTAATAGGCAGTTTGTGTGGGCAAATGTGGACAGGCGTGAGCAAGCGTAAGCAGGTGTGGGCAAGTGTGAAAAATCTATGGGCAGGTGAGCGGCTGGTGGGTACAGGTGGGGGCAAGTGTGAAAAAGCTATGGGCAGGTGAGCGGCTGGTGGGGACAGGTGGGGGCAAGTGTAAAAAAGCTATGGGCAGCTGGGCGGAAAAAAAATTGTTCAACATTATACCTGCATCATGTACTTTTTTAACATTATAACATTTTAATCGTAACATTCATCATTATTATACCTACCTACTGGAAATAAGGTAATTGAAGTCGTTATTACCATGGGACTGGGTAGGTATTACAATAATAATAATAATAACCAAAAATAGCATTAAAAACACGGTTGTATCTCATACGTATTTTTTATCTAATAAAATAACGGTAGGTTACAATTATTATATTATTATGTCAATCCAGAACATATGCTAACTTTATTCTCAAAGCGACTTGATCTCCGCTACTGAGTTACATAACGTGGCTAACGAGCGAAACAAGTGCGCGCGGCGCATCGCACACAACTTTTGGGTCGCGTAAATGAATACGTCGTGCGTTCAATAAGTGCGGCTTGAGGCAGCGTAAAATACCTAAAGATCCAGAAAAGCCTCGCCTTAATTAGACGTTCCTCTGGACGCGGTTGTAAATGTAACTTTAAAGAACACGGAATTACACGATATTTCTTGTGATAGCTACTTACCTACAGAAAACGTACAAAAATCTTTGCATCAAAACACAGATTAGGTTATATACTTTTGTGTGTATAGAGGCCCACTGAAATACATACATAGGTAATCGCGCGTATATATGCTTATTTAACACTGCTCATCAGAGTTTCGATACTTCAAGTCCGCCAGCTGTAAAGTTCGTAGCAATGATTATTTATAAGGTAATGATTATTTCATTAATTGCTTTTAAGACAATATTTCAAGATGTTTTGAGAACTTATGCTGCCAGAAATCGAAACTATAAACCGCATAAATAATCTAATGTTAATTGAAAAATGGTTCCATCATTTTTCCCAGGACCTTTTGCCCTTTTTAAGAAGCTCTAGTAGTAGGTATCCTTATAAATGTGTATAAAATTAAACATTGGGTACTTTAAATTTCATTTACGAGAAGGGTATAATAATTGGATATGCTTAGTAATTATGCTGCTAACTTATAAAATAACTTATGTTATGTTCTAAACACGCTCCAGATTCAAATACCAAGTTCGAAGGCGACCAAGGTGATAGCTTCAGAAGTTAACCTATAGGCTATGTAGGGTGAATTCTGACGCTATATAGGTAAGGTAACAGTATGGTCATGACGATAATAAAATAAATATACTAGGTAACTAACTGGCTTTTATGCACGCATTACCCATGGCAAAATACACATCTGTGATACTGTCTAAAAAAATGTCCATTCATATTATTGTGGAATGGCTCATCTATGGCTCATACTTTCAAAACTAAATGGCATTTGACAACTATCCTGAAAAGTTTGAAACTTTACCTTGCGCAGTCGCAATGCTTAGGTACAGGCATGAATGTATCCCCTCCCACGTCTCAGATCAATGAGTTAGACTAGCGTAGCGGCGCAATCCAAGATCTATGTCCAACCGCTATTATAGCAGTCCCATTCTGTAATGCAATGTTCATATTTGATTATAATAGGCTAGCGTCCTGCTATTAAAAATTAACAACTTAATATTATTTTCGTAAAGTAGGTTAAAAATGAATGCAATAATTGAACAAAATAGTAAAATCGGTAAATAAATCACGGAGTTATGAGCTTTTAAATTTTCTGAGGGGGCACGCCTGTCCCTTTCTCGCAAAACAGAGCTTCCCCACAGTTAGGTACTATGAAAACGCACGTTGTGAAGTCACATTCCCAAGAGTAGCTCCTTAAAAAATAGATTAAAAAAAGAGATTGTATGTAAAGCTACCACAGCTTAGTAATGAGGTACTATTAAGGAGAACGTACTGACGTCACTGCACGTTTGAACTGTCTCTTTCTATTCCTGGGGGCGTACCGTGAGCTCTTAGCGCGATTCAAAACAGAGCCTATACCGGATCGCTTGTCAAAATCCTCATACAAAAAAAACAAAGCGATCCAATACAGGCTCTGTTTTGAATCGCGCTAAGAGCTCACGGTACGCCCCCTGTATCTTAAAATGCTAGTAACTTTGTCATTTTTTGAGATTTTTAATTTTTTGTTTTCACGGCTGTTCATTTTTTGAGGAATATTATTAATTTGTGCAATAAAAAAAAAACACGTTACCAGCCTATTGTAGAAGAGTCCATACTGCGCGAACTGTGAACATAGCTGCTAAGATAACCTACAGGTAAACTTAAGTTTGAAGACTTCATTTCAGTCTGAAATGAAACTTTAGACGCGAGCAACTAAAGCAAAGTAAGCGGCGGGCACTTTAATAAAGACTGTCAGAACATCCACCTGATTTGTGTCTTAGTTTTATTAGTCTTAGCGAGCAGTTTTCTATTCTACCTATAATACATATAAAATGTAACCTATGTATATCTGGTCTGTGCGTTTATGTTTTTCTCCAGGATGAACGTTGATGACCTGCTGGTGATGTCTCAGAACGACGCCCAACATGCGCAGTGCAGTGTCACGCGAGACTTGGTATTTTAGAGTTCGAGTGGGTCGTGATTCCAACTAGCTTCTCACGTCATTCGGTAGAAACGCAAAAAAAATGTTAATGATTAACATAAGTATTACATTTAATTTTTTGCGTAGGTTAGGTTATCTATTTATATGAAAAAAAAGAGTTTTAAAAGAATCTCATTTATTCTGTGAAATGAAATGAAATGAAATTAATTTATTTGCACGAAATATGGTAATCGGCGTTCGGCGTATGCCGTTCGAGAGTACCTATTAGGCCCGATTTCTCCAAACTAGAATAAATTTTATTCCAGGTATAACTTTCCGAGAACAGCCGAGTTACGCGAATATAGCCCTTATATCACCAATTTTGTGAAGGAATAAGACTTATTCCTTGGATACAATCAAAATGGCGTCTTTTTTGTGTAATTTAATTTGTCAATTAGCTGTATTCAGGAGTAAGGAATAGCCGTATACTTGGAATAAACGTTGGTGAAATCGGGCCTTAGAGTTAGAGGTTCCCTCTACCCACAGGTACCTACAGCTGTCGACAAAAGGAAGCTATATAGAATAACATAGAACTTGCCATAACCGTGGGCAAGGATCGTAACAAATGAATTATGAAATGTTGCAGAGTAAAGTATATAATTCTATGGTACCTAATCCAATGTTCTCTTTTTCATGACATCAGTGTCATGAAAAAGAGAACATTGGATTGGAGAACAACGGCCCCAACGGATTTATTACTGTCAATACCAAAAACTTATGCAGCGCAGAGATTAGGAGCAGGGAGGTGGCTCCACCTTTGATTGCAACAAAGCAACACACACAACTTGCGAAATTCCCTTCTTAATTTAAAATATTCATGCGAATAAACTGACGTAAGTATTGGAACTGTGAAATCCATACTGTGACTTTTATTAATATTAAAGTTAAATAATCACCTAGATAAACTTGTTGTAGTCTAAGTACCTACCTAATTCGCAAAGCGCTTTAAACCGCTAGTAGGTATTTTATTAAACTTTGCAGTGCGCTGTTACTCTTGTAAGAACATTATCTATACTTAGTACCCAATCTTCTTTAATCAAAAGGCTAATCTAATAATAGGTATTTGGTAAGATCCATTATCCACGGCCATCGACCAAGCAACCTTCAACTGTTTTCTAGCCGCAAATCGCTTGGGAAACCTTAAAAAATCCATGTGCGAAATAATACGGATTATAGTACGATATAGACTGTTTACGTACACGCTATAATTAAATTACAGGAATTATGGTAAGGTGCCACCAAGGCTAAAACGCGATAGTGTTTGTTTTTTCATGATGAAAATCTTCAAATAGAGTAAAAGCCATGGTAAAAGCTTTCTAATAGGTCAGTGACGTATCGATTAACGCCTTTGGTGGATGTGCGTATAGCGACGGCCAACGCCTAACTTTTTTTTTACATGAAATGGGTTTGCATTCGACTACATTTCATTCACCTGATGGAAAGTGCATGAAGATGAGGTCGACGGTGAACCACGCTTGCCAAGGAGGTGCCTAATTAGGTACTTACTCTCGATTAAAAACACCAAGATTGTATGTGCCAGGGAAGACTGACGCTGGGACCACGTTAGACTACTTTTGCTGTTCGAATGATACCTAAATGAGTTAGCAAATACGTACAGGTGGTAGTAGAAAAACATAAGGGTGGGACGCGTCTCCGCGCCTTGTAGTCTGACTTCGGAATCGAGATGGTGGAATGAGGTTAAAAAGTTCCTCAGCACATTCACCGAAGTGGATGCGGTAAAACACTGATAAACTTGCCAATCCGCGACGATGCTCCAGGCTTTGCAATCTGCCACTAATCAACGCCTCGTCTTTAATCATTCTTTTAGCACGTCTCCTGTCGTCCTGCGCCACGAATGTTGGACCAATTTAGGTGTCCCAGTTTATTTCAATAAAAATCTTATACCTTATACTTTTCTTATCATTTTTTTGCCTGCAATAATCCTTTGCAACTTCCCCAATATAGGTAGATAATCTTATAGTTTTTTTTTATAACATTAGATATACCTTTCATTTTGTATTTAAGATGAACTTCCGCGATTTGACGCCTGAGTCAATCAATTATTTTTAGCACGTCTGTCTACTCTATGGAGTCCAGAGCAGCAAGTTGATATTTGGCTGAGCCATCCCATAAATGGCTAAAATACTTCATACAGGAGCGCACCTGAGCTTGGTAAAGGTTCAACAACTGTAATGGAGTAAAGTAATGGATCCTAAGCTTTTTAATTAAGGATCCCAAGCTTTTTGGCAGCTATTTAAGCTTTAGACTATAGACAGTCCGTATAGTTTACATTGGGAGTAATCTGCATGCAGTAGAAATATCGAATAAAAGTAGAACCAACTTCATTAATGTTGGTGTCACCGCATGTTGAGTCCACTGCTGGAGCTCTTCCTATTATTGAGCGAAAGATAGCTACCGTTATACTAGGAGTACTTACAATAGCCCTTGAAAACTTTATGTCACTGGTCAAAATATAGGGTGACATACCTATATTCACCAAAATGCTATCTATTTAATAACCATAGCGTCCTATGTGCGTCCTATGAATCAGGACAATTAGTAGTACCCTATGGTACTTATTGATACGTATTAAACTGCATGTGCACCATGTTCGGCCTGAAAATGCCTCCGACCAATGTCGGAGGAATGACAGGGAAAATAACAAAAAAAAATTACTTATTGTGAAAGTTCGTACCGCACCGGATGACCTAATAAGCAGGAGTATTGTCCAAACACGACGCGAATAGCCGGCAGCGTAATCGAACAAGGGGTAATTATCACACGTGGCCCCCGGGGTAAACACCATGCCGTAAACACTGTTCGCGGTATTGTACTGTTAAACTCACAATAGGTTAGGGACTGTTTTTAACTGCTCATAACGGTTAGGTTTTGCAGGATAGAAAGAATACGCTTTTCCACTAAAATCTTCTAGCTCAGGGTCAGTCTGGGATCTAGAGAGCAGCAGCACTCACTGTTCCATTCTGATCGTGTGGGACACAACTATTACCAACGACAGTTTTTCCACTATAATCCCTCAAACAACAAGGAGGGATCCAATGCGTTCCTCAGGCAATCTCGAAGGCTTCTGTTGAACAATGAGGCAGGACGCCAGGGAAAACGACTAGCACCAGTAGAAAACAAAGCTACCTTCGAAACAGAAAAAGGCCTAGAACGGGAACTTGATCTGACAACTGTAAGAATACCTAGGATGTGTCTAGCAGTGTAGCAGATTATGTTTTTGTCTGGTTACAGATATTTTTTATGCTGTAAGTACTTTGTAAAGAAGAACATAATGGCCCTCCTCATTGGTAAAAGGTCACCGCAACCTATGGACATCTCTAGACGCTAAATATTCCCCATTGTAGATACCTACCTAAGTATACGGTAAAAATGCAGAGACACCCAATATCTCTGCGTATTTGAGCTGATATTATATTACATATTTAAATAGATTTTCAATACGAGCCTGTCTTATAAGAAAGTTCTATCAAGCCTGTACAATAGCTAAATATAGCCGACGAGTGAATCAATCATACAATGAAGTTATTTAGACTAAGAGGGCAGAGGAAGACGTTATTTGTGTATATTGCAATTTTTTTATGATTTAAGATCTGGTTGGAAACAGGCGCGTAAATATATCGGTTTATGGGTTACGAGAAATCTTTTGTAATAACGTAATTATGTCGGCGAAACAAAAGCTACAACGGCATTGCATATATTATTATTATTATACTACAATTTGTAATGATAAATGATACCTAAGTACGTATTAGTAGGTTCATTTTATCATTAACTTTATCGAATCTGATTTCTGTGGTTCATTTTTTCATGATGATTCATTTGAGTTTATGCAATAGAATCGCTCTACGATTTCATTACATACTTGTGTTGATCTCTGTTAGGTACCTATAGGCCTAAAGTACCTACCTAAGCCATCTGTATGAAGTGAAATTAATTGAAACAACATTGCTATTTCTAGTGGTAATATTGTTCTGACATTTTCAATTAGTTTATTTTGACATTTTAAATTCTTATAAGTAGGTAGGTACCCAAAGAAATCGAATTCGACATCGAGTAGATAATAGTCATCGATCTAAAAATTATTTCCTGTGTACGTATTGTGCCTACCTATTTTGTATATTTTTGCAGTGTCAGTATTTTTTTTATTAATAAATGACTATGGCTAAGGATTCTTCAGCTACCATTTCTGCGAGCAATAACAATTCTAAAGAAGATCTACAACGCTATTCCGTAAATAGAAATCATATTTCAATATTCTCTACTTTCCACGGTTCACAGAATACAATCCTCTAAGCTAACAAGATAAAGGATTCCTGCAGACGTCGGATCGGATGCGATCGATAATACAAACGCAACCGAGTCAATATACACAAGTTTATTAACCTTACACATCAAAGGGAGATCGTTAACTGCCGCGTTTACGTTTGCCCTCAGACTTACAGAGTTTGTATGCGTGGAATTTAAAGTGAAGCCACATAAAGAGATACCAAATAGCAATGTACGCTCTCTGTTATTCGTACGACAGTCATACATACACTTTGTTATGCAAATGAATTATGCATCCGACGGGTTAACATTCCACCCGTGGTTGGTCATGGCTTTGTAACCAACCCATTGGAAACTATTAGCGCCTTTGAAAAAGCTGTATTCGTCAACCGGCCGTGTGGTCCTGGTGTCGGAAACATATTCAGTAATCTGTGCCGGTGTGCGAATAGGGCCACCCCACCTCTTGCTGCGGATGCCAAAGAGAAATGGGAAATGGGCAGCAGCAGTCTCCTGGGTACCTACATTAAAATCTGCGATCACCAAGACACCTGCGAAGAGCGCGTGGTGATTATGGCAGGTGAAAACTCATGATAAGCGTCCAGTGGCGTTTATGGGGGAGGCATATGTTCAGCAGTGGACGTCTTCCGGCTGATGTCAGACTATTGCTTTCTCTCTCTCATGACTAGGTAGGTATATCTAAAGTGTGAATAAGAAAATAATAGAATTGTCCGCTCTTTTCTTGAGTGAAATGAAGTCACAACTAATTCAATACACGCAGTCTTACCGTCTACCTGATTGTGCCAGTCTGAGGGCTTGCCTTACATATTTATTTGCGCAATCTTTTCTTTTCTGTCTAAAGCATTTTATTTCTCTTGATCTTGTGATTTATTTACTAGACGATGGATTTGGGTTGCTTTTGCTACTTATTTAGTTTTACTTGCATTTAATTAACGTAGAAAAGAAGATAAACATTCGGTATGTAGGCAGAAATTGGGGGTAGGTCAAAAATCTTGTCGGTTTTATTACTCGCGCCAGAAACCATTCTCGTCTTGGATGAATTATTCTGGTGTGTGCTGAAATATAGTTTCCTTCCTATCACGCAAGCATGTACAAGAATAATTATTGTCGCTACCACTTTGCCGCCAGCAGTAGGTACACTGTGCAAACACAACTCTGTATTCCAGATTGAAGGGCACTGTAGGTAGTGAAATTCTGGGCCATTATCTCAGTATAGTATTCTTATTAATATAGATACACTGCTGATGTCTTACAATGACGTGCGCAGTGCAGTATCATGCGAAACTGTATATTTTAGAGTTCCGAACAGCACTGCAACTGTTATGGGCGTCCTTGACGCTTAATATCAGGCAAACGATTGTCTCATCACGTGATTCGCTGATCTAAAAATTTTTTTTTGAAGAGTTTGAATAAAACAGTAGCTCTGTTACAGCTTATTTATTTACACTAATGGAAATACAAAACTTTAAGGCACATTTTTAATCACATCTTATTCAAACGCTCTATAATCTAATCTTGGACATATTATCTGTCAACTTCTCGCTGACGAGAGAAGACACGCGTGAAAACGAGACAGACTTATATACGACAGTTTAGTAAAACGTCCATCTTACAAACAGCACCAATTAAACGTTACACAGTCTTTATTTATCCACCTTCTATCAAAAGGGCAGCTTATTTATCTGCTTATTGCTAAGGAATGTATATTTTGTGGAATGGTACTTTAATTCTTCTCCGATTGTTGTTATTTCTGCTACTTCTTCCGATTGAGGTTCTGTAACAATGAGAAATTAAATTAGCAAACTAACAACTTAATAAACAATTTACGTAGATCAAAACTAGTTCTATTTCAGGTTTCAGCCGAGACGTGTCGGTTGCACAATTTTTATTCACAAATCCAATTGTTATTCAGCGAACCCGAGATTCGACAGGTAAAGATTTTTCTAAGTAGTAAAAATTAAATCTGAAAGGTAGGCAACGCATCGGCAACGCCCCTGGTATTGTAGGTGTCTGTAGGCAACGGTAACTGCTAACCATCAGGCGGCCCGTCAGCTTGTCTGTCCGTGTTATAAAAAAAATTGGTAAAGCAAAAAATGAACATTATAATTGTTAATGAAAATTATAGCAGGTTTTTCAATGAACAAACCAGATAAAGATTATCAAATTGTACTTTATTATAATGGAATAGTGGTTATGTCACTTAATCCAAGTACGGACGCCCGTACAGGTTTTAAATATTAAGGTGGAACGTTTCACTAGCGCGACAAATTCAAATTTTCTTGCGTTCTTTTGCCAATTAATTACTCAACGTGATTACGTGAAAACTAATTTTGCGCAAATAAATAGAATGTATCAACAAATTACGATTAAAAGTATCTCTTAGATATCATTGGTTTAGTGACAAATGGCAATAAACCAATTTCGTCTAGGCTTTTCAGTCTATTGCCATTTGTCGCTAAATTAATGATATCTAGGTGATACTTGTAATTGTAATTTATTGACGCATTCTATTTATTAGCGCAAAATTAGTTTTCATGTAATCACGTTGAGTAATTAAGTTATTATTGGCAAAAGAACGCCGCTAGTTAAAGTTCCACCTTAATCAAAACTACACAAAACGTCAGCATACTGGTGACATGCAACATGCAAAAATGCAAAATATTAAAAAATAACATGCACTTACTTTGTCAAAATAGCATAAGCACTTTGTGTTATGGCATAATCTCTGCGACGAGATAACAAAACGAGACAAAGCTATACGAAATTACAAAGGGCAGAGCAGGATGGAACAAAAGACATCAACGGGTTCCCGTGATTTGTATGAAAATAGTAGTGGAAATCAACTACTATTTTTCGCACGGGGGGAAGTTGTATCATTGGTCAACTGGATTTATAGTCAATAGTGAAAACCGTTGGCGCCCGAATCCCTAAAATGTAGGTAAATTCACTCATGCTCTCTATTGTCTCTGTCATACTTGTGGAGAGCAGAGCGACGGCAATAATATTTTCAAATACCAGGGGGCGTACCGTGAGCTCTTAGCGCGATTCAAAACTGAGCCTATATTGGATCGTTTTGTTTTTTTTGTATGGGGATTTTGACAAGCGAGCCAGTATAGGCTCTGTTTTGAATCGCGCTAAGAGCTCACGGTACGCCCCCAGGACGGTCCTCTGAAAAGTATCCTGTTTTTTATTTGACAACAGCTCACCTGGTGGTGAGTGACGAAGTTGTCTAAGGTGGAGCACGTTTACCCATGAGATGCCCATTCACTCTTGACTTGAAAATACCCAGGTCCCAAGTGGAAACACTGTTGCTGGAAGAGCATTCCATGCCTTGGCCGTTAATCGAGCGTGTAAGCTATATTTATTGCAAAGGACATTGACAGTCTTAGTATGGGTTTTGGTCCAAATACTGCCCAGAGAAACGAGTATCATTTTTAAACTCCTGACATAAATAAATACTTGTACACAAAATATTTTCAAAATCTGCCCATGGAGTAAAAAAAAGTTAGGTTTATACAGGGTGGATTTTTGAAACGGGTCAGCAAGGGCAGTTACCTTAACCGCTGTAGCTACTGGAAAACGTTCCAAGAAGACTAAACATGAAGTTTTGAGATACTCTGAACTGCATTAACTGATTTTGGAAAAAATGTACAGTCAGCGATAAATATGCAAAAATACACAAAAAACATTTTTTTACGCCAATCGATCCTATTTCATGTAGGGATCAAAATATTGTATAGGACCATTTTAGGTATGAGTACTAGAAATGACAGAAATCGCGAAAAAAATATCCCATACATTTTTTACGGGAAAACGATTAATTCACACCAAATATGATGATGATGATGATGATGATGATGAGATAAATGTTTATTATCCCTATACTTAAGTGTCGGGTAAGGTCCCATAGTACCAAATTCAATATTAAAAATTAATTTAAAAAGAAAACCCATGGGTAGATTTCGAAAATATTTGACGTGTAGTTATAAATGGATGTAAGGAACGTAATGTAGGCACTCTCATCACTGGGCAGTATTTGGACCGGATCCTGTCAATGTCCTTTCATTCAAATCAGTTCCGCTGTTGCTGGGTGAAGAAGGAACCAACACACACACTATTTCGCATTGATAATATTAGTGTGATACGCATATTGTTTGTTTATAAGCAAGCAAGCTACCTTTACACGTACTTAACACGAAGTATTAGTATTTTATCCCGAAGAATTTAAAGTTGCGATCAGATAAATTGCACGCTAAGCTGTAGGGCGCCTCTTCTTTGAAGTAAACGAGATCCATGATATTTTAGGTAATCATAATTAATACGTCACAAGTACAACTTTTTCTGTAGAATTTGTAGCCCCAAACCGTGTTAGACACAAGACCGGCATAAAGTTAAATTAGAACCAGATGTATAACGAGTGGGTACCAGTAATGGGCGTTAATGTAACCTCATTATATAACACACGCCTTATTTCAAAGCGTATGAAGTCACATGAGGTAAGTTTAAATAATGTTTTTAACAAAGTTTATTAACAGGGTTTTTTTATGTATATTAATGATGTGACGAGCAAGTCGTTCGCCTGATGTTAAGCGTCACGACTACCCAAAAGGATAGATAAGCAGACATGGCCATATGCAGGAGGGGTTTTTGGGGGTTCAAACCCAAGAGTATATAATTATAGTAACCAAGCTGCCCCCCGCAGAGAATTCCTGGCTACGGCCTTGTAGGTGGCTAGAACAACTCTTTATTGTACATCGTTACAAGAGAAAAAACTACATTAACAAATTAGTGAATGTGACTTCCCTAATTCGAATACGGCTCAGTCCTGCAACAATGACTTCCAAACTTTACAGAATTCGGACTTGCTCTTACAACGGTGAAGGAAAACTGCGTGAGGAAACCTGTATATTTTAAGAATCACAAAATTCGAGTATACCTATCATTAACCTACCCGCACTTGGCCAGCGAAGTGGATTATGGCTTGTAAGCCATATACCACTTCGCTGGCTGGTTCGCTGGGTGTACCCAATGCGAGCAAGCTCGTGACCCAACTTTGAGCACGATTAACCCTTACAAGCATACACGTGACAAGAACCCATTACTTATACGTTAAGGGTCAATTCAGACAGAGCAGCGAAATGCTCTTACTTACTTACTTTTAAAGTGCTATTGGAATATCAACCTTAATCCATTTAGAGAAAGCTGAAAATTGTTATTAGGAAAATCTTACCTATTTTAATGTTGCATACTATTTTTAGCTTTGTCTAAATAAAATAAGATTGATATTCCAATAGCACTTTAAAAGTGCTCGAGCATTTTGCTGCTCTGTCTGAATTGACCCTTACGCTCGATATAATCATCTGTTATTATGAATTTTATATCGTTTCGTCTCGCTTTCACGTGTGCAATGTCTCGTGAGCGAGAAGCTGACAGACAGTTCATATTACTATACAGCCTAGATTAGATGTACCCATTATAAAATAGTGCGTGTCACCAAAATTAATGTCAATATAACATGCAGACACTTAGGTTAGTCAAGAAAACCATTTCAGAAAATAAGCATGGCATTAAAGAAAATAAGTATCTGAAAAGAGTGAAATTAGGCTAGCTGCCTGCAATTTTTTTATTGCATAATTGATAACATTCCGCTAAAAATAAACCCCAAATATTTCAAAAAATGACACGCATACAAGCATTTAAAAATAGAGGAATAGAAAGGGACAGCTCAAACACCCAGTGACGCCAAATCTTGGTCATAGCATTACTAAGCTGTGGAAGCTTTACATACAACCTCTTTAGCATGTGACGTCACAACGTGTGTTTTCATAGTATCTGTAGGGAAGCTCCACACGATCTCTGTTTCGCGAGAAAGGGACAGGCGATGCACCCTCCAGAAACTTTACAAGCTTATTACTCCGTGATTTAACTACCTATTTTACTTATTTTTTTTAATGATTACATTCATTTGTAACCTTCTTTATGAAAATAATGTTTCCTTGTTAATTTTTAATAGCAGGCTACTAGCCTATCGCTGTTGCTGTCCCACTCACACACAGTATTCAGTCGTCAAAATTCTAGCATTCGTCAAAATTGCTTTTCCAATAGCGTGTTTTATTTACCTATATGTTGCCATACAGAAGGCGGGAACACGGGCAGTTGTGATAACACGTACACAATCTTGGATTCTCGCTTCAGACCTTTATCCGCTGCACTTTCCTTCCGTGTCATCTCTACCCGATACCAGAACGCTGGTTTTCTGTAAGAAATTGATTAGAATTTACCCATCATTCACTGCTGGACATTCTAATCAACAACCGGAAGACGGTCACTGCTGAACATAGGCCTCCCCATAAAACGCCACTTTGGACGCTTATCATAGAGGGGGAGGTTGCCATAATCACCACGCTTGAAAGGTGTGATCGGCCAAAGATTTTAATGTACCTAGGAGAATGCTGCTGTCCATTCTCTGGGCATTGGTCTCTCCTAATATATAGATGGGGTTTTTCGTCGAGCCGTCGTTAAGGTAACCGATGGTCAAAAATTGTAACAAATTTTGACCATTGGTTGAGAATTTGTTAGTTTTTTCTGATTCGTAGTGAAGGTGGTAGGACTTTTCCGCAAAGTTCGTCTAGGTAGGTACCACCGCTTTGCCAGTTATTCTGCCGCCAAGCAGTAGTGTGCAAGCACTACTGTGTTCCGGTTTGAAGGGCATCGTAGCTAGTGAAATTACTGGGCAAATGAGACATTATGATCTGATCACACAGTCTAGTAATCTTATTACTATCCTGTGTGAAGTCTCAGGATGACATGCGCAGTGCAGTGTCACGCAAAACTATATCAATTTAGAGTTCCAAGTGATACTGCAATCTGTTATGGGCAGCCGTGACGCTTAACATCAGGCGAACGGCTAGCTCGTCACGTCATTCATTTACATAAAAAAAAGGTAAGCACCTTCACTACGAATCAGAAAACCCAAGTCACTGGCACTGCTATGGATTGATGGGCAGAGAACGGGTATGTTCTAGGCATGTGACGTCACAAATTGTGTCATCATAGTAGCTGTGCGTGTAAGTGACCGATATAGCTCTTAGAGTTAGTAAGTTGAAGTGGCAATAGGCAGGCCACATCGCTCGTAGAACTGACAACCGATGGGGAAGAAAGGTTCTCGAGTGGCGACCACGAACCGGAAGACGCAGCGTAGGCCGGCCCCCCACTCGGTGGACCGACGACCTGGTGAAAGCCGCGGGGAGCTGATGGATGCAGGAGGCGAGCAGCCGCTCAAGGTGGCGTGCTCTGGGGGAGGCCTATGTTCAGCAGTGGACATCTTCAGGCTGTTAATGATGATGATGATGATGATGAGTAGCTGTAAGGGGACACACGAACTCTTTTGCGACAAAGGGACAGGTGAAGACTGCAGAAACTTTAAAACCGTATTATTCCGTGATTTATTAATCGATTTAACTTATTTTATCAATTATTACATTCATTTTTAACTTTCTTTATGGAAATCATATTCGCTTCTTCATTTTTAATAGTAGTCAAAAAGCTTATTCTAAACCACTATATTCTGGAGTTTTTTGTTCGCATTTATAACACTAGTAGGACAACTTACTTTAAATGGTCCTGAACAATATTGTTTGCAATCGGCATATAGACTTTTTGTGTGGGATCACTCAGCAGTTGTCCCACCGTTTTGATCGGCGACCGATCCGTGACGTAATACTCCAGCAGGCGGGTTGAAAGCGGTTTCAGATTTACTGTAACAATAATAAATTTTCATTACTAGCCATGGTATGTCCATCATAGAGGTATCGTACATATATACGATCTTAGATGTAAATTTTTAGTGACTGTTAGGAAGAATATTAAATAACCAGCCAAGTGCGAGTTGGACTCGCACACGAAGGGTTCCAACCCAATATAAAGGTACCATTATCTATCCGTGCCATCTAGTGTTGAGTAGCAGTACTATATAAAGCAGCGCCATCTATGACTCATCTGGTCAAATCACGTTTGTTGTATGGGAGCCCCTTTAAATATTTATTTTATTGTTTTTTAGTATTTGTTGTTATAGCGGCAACAGAAATACATCATCTGTGAAAATTTCAACTGTCTAATTATCACGGTTCATGAGATACAGCTTTGTGACAGACGGACAGACAGACACAGACAGACAGACGAACGGACAGCGGAGCCTTAGTAATAAGGTCCGTTCAATCCTTTGGGTATGAAACCCTAAAAAGGGTAAGATTGCAACGCATCGGCAATGCCACTATGTTGCATAATGGTTAAAGGCATAGAGATCTAAAGAGATGCTATTCTCATGCGCTCGGTACGAAACCGGTGTCGCATTAGAAGCTCAAGATTCGACTTAATGTATTCATTATCCATTGCGTTATTAGAACTCAACTTTCGAATAGTCGTTAGCAAAGAGCGAGCATTGTAATCTGCTTACTACATCGCGACTGCCGTTCGGCCACATGGTATTTTTAACCATTAAATGTCTTATGTTGTTGTGCATATTTCTGCGACACCGGCCCCGCACCCTTATCATATCGCCTTTTAGTTTCTGAGATCTGTTGTTATAGGCGAGGATTGCCGCTTATCAGGTGGGCTGTCTGCTTGTTTGACGCTCATAAAAAAATTATTGCTTTCTTAACATAATAAATATTCTTATGTTATTCCCTAGTGTTCAATCTACCTCTATACTAAAATCTATCAAAGTCAGTTCAACCGTTTAGTCATAAAACTGTGGCAAGCAGCCTGATTCGCTCGCAATGTTCCTGTTTTCCCGCGGGTACTCTTTACCTTATAGTTTCAGCCGTTTGGGAGTCAAAGCTGGACAAACAAAATAAACAGACCACGTTTCACTTACATCACACTAATATTATAAAGGCGAAAGTTTGTGCGTATGTGTGTATGTTTGTTACTCTTTCACGCTCTAACAGCTGGACGGATTTGGATGAAATTTGGTATGGAGGTAGCTTATACCCTGGATTAAAACATAGGCTAGGCATTGGCATTTTTATCCCAAAAACGGGAACGGTTCCTGTAGGAACGCGGGTGGAACCGCGGGGCGCTGCTAGTATATAAATAATAGAGTTAATGTAGACTGTAGATACTAACCGAAATCAGCTCTCAAGCAAGCCTCAGCGCGGTAGAGATGTTCTAAGCACACGTGGACTTGTGCGAATTTCATTAGGAGATTCTTCCACGGACTAATGTCGATTTCATCGGCTATGAGTGGCACCTGAAACAAACATAAGCTATGCAAATGCATTGCACAATTGGCCGTGTGGTCTCGGTTGTGAGAATAGGACCACCGTCTTCCCGCGGGTGCCATAAGACAGCTAATGCTCGGTTCCTATAACCTACTAACGGATCAATCTTCTTACCAACGGCTAAACTTTACGAGGCGTAAGGCAAAAGTGTTTCTATAATGTACCGGATGGGAGGACTACCTTTTTTTATTGATTGATAGGCTTGCGTTTGACCACTATCTCTCACCTACGGAGGCTAGTAAGCACAATGTATGTTAGTGTTCTAGTCTATAAAAATATCAAACGTCGTTGAACTGTCAAATTCAACATCCGTAATTATTTTGCAAAAGCAAACGGTTATTGTTTGCTTTTTCAAGTTGTTGTAATTTTTTAAAGCATTCTCATAGCCAGGGAATGTTTTATAAATTCAGGAAATGGCATTCTCCTCGGTACATTAAAATCTTGTGATCACCAATACACTAGCCAAGCGTGGTGATTATGGACGCGGCGCGGATGCGGTCTTTGCAGACATATGTTTAGTGTGGTTTACACTTTAAAAATCCATTTAATGAAATAAGAAGCCATCAGGCGCCACTTGCTTACACGAAAATGAGAATAATACCTCATTAACATCTTTCTTCTCACTGACAAGGCCATGTTTCTTCAGTGACGCGAAGTCATCAACAGTTAGCTCGTTGGGATCTTCATCATAGAACGACTCGCAGTCAAGCCGGATCGAGTTCTCCGGATTGCATATACTTTCAAACGGGTTCAGACTGAAGTCGCCGCCTGACATTGTCATATCTTGAATGGTTTGGTTTATTTGTTCCACTGATTCGTGGGACCTGTTGGCAAATAAAATGATATTTTAACAGTAATAAATAAGACAAATAATACTTTATGATCTGATCACACGGTCTAGTAATCTTAAGTCTCAGATTGATGCGCGCATTGCAGTGTCACTCAAAACTTTTTAGAATTCCGAGTGATACTGCAATCTGTTATGGGCAGCCGTGACCCTTAACATCAGGCGAACGACTAGCTCGTCACGTCAATCATTTACACAAAAAAAATTAAGATCAAATACCTACACCAAGATGTTTCAATAAACATTCAAAAAGTAACTGAACCAAGCCAATGTGTGGGTGCCGCTAATCAGTGCTTAAATAAATATCAATGTTTTCTAGTCAGCGCGCAACAGAACGATTTAAGGTACATTAAAATCTTCTGCAATCACGCCTGGTAAACCTGGCAAATCCTCTTTGATAAGCGCTAAAGTGGCGTTTAATGGGGGAGGCCTATGTTCAGCAGTGGACGTCTTTCGACTGATGAGCTGCATTGCTATGTTACGTGATCACCCTCTGAAAATATCGATTTGAACAATTTGATAGCCTCTGTGGCGTTAGAGCAGGCCCGCTCATAACCCGGTGGCGGTTCAATTCCCGCAAAAGGACAAGGAATTAATGCACAGGAAAAAAGCGCAAATATTTGTTCAGAGTCTGGATGGCCATGGGAATCCTAGTTAGGGTCCAGGATCTATGTGTGTAATCGTTGGGCGTTATATTTATTTATTTAATATAGCCGAAGGTGGCGCCACGCTACGCCTGGCTTGGAAACTAGCAGAAATTACATAGAGTAAACTAAAATAGAAACATGAAAAGGTACCTCGCATCAGCATTCCAAATCCCAGCTATAAAGAATGAGTGTTCCAACAAAGACATGACTCTGGTATACTCCCACATAATCTTCTCGACTCCAACTTGAGCGACCAAAGATAAGGCTTGCGCAGGCCGCGAGCGCAGGTTCTGAAGAACTTTGGGGGCTTGAGAATGGCCTCGGGACAACTTTAGAACTAGCTTCGAAAGGAAGGTTTTATTGTTTGCATCTATCTGGAATAAATAGTAAGCCTATAAAATAGTCACTCTCATTGTCAAGAACAAAGATGTGGTGTGGCTACTTTTACTTAAAAATGGTCCCATTAAAGGGTTGAGTTACATCAGGGAACCGTATTTTGCTTTGTCGTTTTCTACCGCTCGGGATCGTCATTTCTCTGGCGAGAAAGATAGCATGAGTACTATCGCGACGACTTGCCACGCGATAACCCTTCTCGCTCTAAGAAAAGACGACCCTGAGCGATAGAAAAGGGTGGAACATGAAAAACCTTTAATCAATCACCGTCAGTTCCGTCTCACATTCTCTAAAGCTAAACCAGGCCTAGCACACTCCGCGCTTTAGGTTCGAAGCTACAAGTACACGGTACCGGCCCGTCTTATCGGGTCATTCCGTTACGCGTAAGAAGAGCTGCTTTATAGCAATAGAAAGAGAAGCACCTGTCTAGGGTAGGCTTGTAGCGCTGTGCGAGCTGAACTGCACTCTATTGCGTTGTTGCAAGGGTCGCCATTTATTAACTGAATTTGCGGAGTGAAACCTCTATACCTGTATTTTAAAGTATTCTCGTGAGTAACAAATAAAAACTCGGCTACATGTTTTTATGTAGCTGTTTGTTTTTAACGGAGTTACATTAGATATTCTTGTTTAATAATGTATTTATGAAGAATTTCCGCGAAGTCACGCCTGATTCAAACGATTTTCTTAAACACCAAAATATTTCATAATACTTACAAATGGGCGAATCTTTCCTAATGATATAAATTTCAATGCTTGTATCAACAACGTGATGAGTTCCTCTGCAGTATCGCAATCTGAAATAGAAATATTTTATGATATTGGAGATCTTTGACACAATATACATAATTAGGTCTGTTTCACTATTCCAGTTGCTTCCTATAACACAATACTTTCAATAATTCTGAAAGGCTTCATAAAAAAAGAGGGTGAAGGATTCCATTCTACAGCAAAATGCAGTGACATCAGTTGTTTAGTTTAGCCGTCTCTTTCTGAAATATTCAGAGGATGGTCTCATTTGAAAGAGATGGCGAAGATTCAATAGCACATATTATAGCACTGGCCCGCGATAAATTTATATTCCTGCCTGGTTAGCACGGACTGTAGACAAAATTGTCTTTCCTCTGTTTTACTCCACTTGACAAGCAAACAATGTGAAGAAAGTGACACAAAACAGGGAAAGACAACTTTGTCTAGCGTCCGTGCTAGCCAGGCAGGACATTTACCGTCGCTTTTAATGTCCATTTCTTTCTGAAAAGCTAGCTGTAGTGTATATCTGTACAGCATAATAATTGTAACACGTCCTCTCGGACCGACGGCTTTCGTGCGAGTGACGCTGGCGTTTTTTTTGAACGGGTATCTGTTGATATATTTTTTTATGAGAATGAATGACGTGACGAGCTAATCGTTCACATGATGTTAAGCGACCCGGCCGCCCATACAGTTGCAGTGTCACTCGGAACTTTAAAATAATAAAATTTCGCATGACACTGCATTGCCCTAGAGTCTAGAAATTAGATTACTAGACTGTGATATCAGGTCATAAAGTCTCATTTGCCCAGTCACCTCACCAGCTACAATGCCCTTCAAACCGGAACACAGTAGTGCTTGCACACTACTGCTTGGCGGCAGAATAACTAGCAAAGCGGTGGTACCTACCCAGACGAACTTTGCAGAAAAGCACAGTTATATGCACCATGTTCACGGACTAGACTGAAGACTGTAGACTGAAGATGCGGGTGGATGATAAAAAAGAAAACTAAAATCACGGTAAAGATCCCGTAAGTAATATTATAAACGTAGTGAACAACCGTGAAAGTTTAAAATAGTGTTTTGCAGAAAAGTCCTACCACCTAGTGAAAGGTATCTACCGACCTTTCGCTAGCGTTCGAGATAGCGACGCCAAAACACTCTAGCTACTTCCGCGGTATACTGTGTGAATAGTAAAAATGTACTTACCTCTATATTCTGGTACACACCACACTAGCTATCTCACTTACCCCTTAAAACATCCCATAGTTTGTAGACAAAATCGTTGCTAGAGCCGTGTTTGTTCATCTCACTCAGACACTGGCTGAGACTGGTAGTGTCATCTGTAACGCAGATGCAGCCTCCCGCGGGACATTCCGCGGTATAAGCATATGTTTCTGTCTCATTCAATAAACTGTTTAGACGTTTCGTGTTGTTCCGACGTTTTGTTCCTGGGGTGTTGTTTCTAAAATACATTTATTTGATTAGTACGGTTACTGACTTGTCCTGCACGAATGACTTATCTAGTAAGTTATGTGCAGTTTTCGATGCCATCGCTCCGTGCCTCGGAGAGCACGTTAAGCCGTCGGTCCCGGTTGTCATAAGAACATCTATTGCAATCGTTACGGGTAGTCAGACGCCTGATGGAATCTGTCGCCTGGTCTAACCATCCCTGTTACTGGTCCCTTATGCGAGGTCAGATGGCAGTCGCTCGTGTAATCCTGGTAGCTCGCCGCTACAGGTTAGATTGGGAGCCGACAATAACAAATGGGAAAATGCAGAGGATGATGACAGACCTTCCGCGCGCAATAGCACTTATATCTTTCTCGCTTTAGGGAACGACGATCCCGAGAGATAGAAAAGGATGGAGAATTTAAAAAATACGCATTACCTAATCCCAGCGGTCTCCAAGTTGACCGATGCAATGCCAGCCGCGGTCATATCGACCAAAAGTTGGTTCATGTTATACAGAGCAGTCACTGACTTCCATATTGCATTGCAAGGGCTGGCCAGGTGGCCCACTATCACTTGTTGCTCCTGAAATTTCAACATTACAGGTTGGTTTTTTACAGGTTGTTTTTACCTTACACCTGCATTTGATAGTAGTGACCCCGGTCCCCACTCGGTGGACCGGCAATCTGGTGAAAACCGCGGGGAGCCGATGGGTGAAGAAGGCAGTGAGTATGATAAGAGTCAGTGAAACGCTTGGTGCGGCAAATCTACGTCAGTAAATCTACTACATAGAGGGTGAAACGACCTCCCGTGCCTTGTAGTCCTACCATCATCATCATCAACAACAGCCTGAAGACGGCCACTGCTGGAAAATAGGCCTCCACCACAGAGCGCCACTTGAGCGGCTAGTTGTCCTGCTTCCATTCGGCTCCACGCGTTTTTCACCACATCATCGGTTCACCTAGTCGAAGTATTCGAAGTAAGTAAATAAAATAATATATAAATGTGTGGACATTTCACACAGCGCCATCTAGCCCCAAACTAAGCAAAGCTTGTACTACGGGACCCAGATAACTGATAGAATACTTAGATACTTTTTGTTTGTAAACATATACAATAGAATAAAATATAACGCCCAGACACAGACTATATAACACATATAATATGTTCATTACACAAATGTTTGTCCTGGGTAGGAATCGAACCCACAACCTACACAGTTCAGAAGGCAGAGCTACTACCAACTGAGCTATCAGGCCAGTCCAAGTTATCCTGTGTCGAAAGTATTATTTTAAATTCACTTACAAAATGAACTTTACAGCTGATAAATGGTGTCTGCAGCATTCTCCCGGTCCATTCACAGTGCAGTTCTGTCACACCCCCATGTGGGGCATTCAGAAGCTCATCCGTGTTGTGTGCTCCGTAAGATATACCCGAGATCAGGTACTTGCAGTCTATTGATATATTTATCTGGAAATGTAATATCAGCCACATATTACCAGCCAGTTCAGCCACATATTTATCTCGTTCGCACTTTATAATAACGCAGCGTCCCTACACCTACCTCGTCGCTGGTCTTGATTCAGTTTTATAATTTAAATAAGTACAGGTCTTGTTTTTGATTTAATTATGAAATGTGTCCAGATATGTATAGAAGATGTTAACAATTCAATAAACACGGTATCTTTCTCCCTTATCATAATACAATATAGGCTAGACCTAGTGTAACACTAAGGCTAAGCAAAAAA
Source organism: Ennomos quercinarius (assembly GCA_910589525.2). Taxonomy (NCBI): domain Eukaryota; kingdom Metazoa; phylum Arthropoda; class Insecta; order Lepidoptera; family Geometridae; genus Ennomos; species Ennomos quercinarius. Next base: position 4,187,235 of record OU342496.1, read on the forward strand.
TGTAAGCACCAAAAATCTTACCATATCAGTAGTAAGACCTTCCATCTTCGCATAATCTTCTACTAACTGATCTAAGTCCACATCATCTACTGTGGTTGCATCTTCATAAGTAACAATGCCTCTAGCAAAGTGGAGCCTATCAGACTGGGATGTAAGGAGCAAAGGTCGGCCTTGTGAGGTCGGGTTGGTGAGTATCCATAATGGTACTGCATCTTCAGGTGATAGCTCATTTCGTTTCTTGTTGAACAAGTTTGCGATTTCCCTGAAATTAAATAAAATGTTGAAACCGCGGGGAGCCCATGGATGCAGGAGGCAAGCAGCCACTCAACATGGCACTCTGTTGCGGAGGCCTATGTTCAGTGGGCGTCTTCAAGATAGATAGATAGATAGATACTATCTACATATAATAAAACTGTAACTGGGCCAAATCTGTACATTGAATATTTTTTGAAAATTTTGCATTACACCACTTCTTAACCGATATAGAAATAGAATTTTTTTTTTTACTTTTGCATGTTTGTCTGTCTGTCTGTCTGTTCCATTGAACACGCATCACGCCGGAACTACTGAACGGATTTCGCTGAAATTTTGTATGACATCTAGGATACTTTTTGATTCCTAAAACGGCCCAGTGCGGGTTGCACGAAGAAACAAGGGTGTAATTTTTATGCAACAATGTTTTTGTTTGTATATTATTTTTTTATTTACCATTTTTTTTACATAATTTTATGAAGTCACTTTAGTGTAAATTCTGAGTCACATTCTCTAACTGAAGCTAAACTAAATTAAAATATATCCATCTTTCATTTCCCATTTATCACAGGTGCCTCCATTCTTTTAGTTTTAGAGAATGTAACACCATTATAAGTATAAGTACCACACTTAAATTATTCCTTCAGCACTGTTTCTGGGATTAAATGTAATATGTTACTTGGTAATAAAGCAGTTCTTCAAACCTTGCAATATCTATACAAATAGGAGCATGACCAGCCTCCTCCTTTTTCCACAGCTGAGGCTCATCAGATATTAGTGTGTCATCAAAGACTGTGTGCAAACTAAGGTCCAACTTTAGTGGTGATCCAGTCAGTTCCAGCTCTTCTGTAAAAATTTCAAGGTTTCATTGGTTTAACAAAAGGTGCTTCTGTATGAATGTGGTAGATTATACTTGTTATTTTACAGTAATAAATAAATAACGCCCAACAATCACATACATAGATCCTGGAACCTATAAATAGGATTCCATGTATCTAGGGACCCAGGAACTATGAGGACCATGGTCCCACAACACCCAGACACAGAAAAAGTATTTACTCTGGCCCACACAAGTATTTGTCGCACGAAATATTGACCTTATTGATGATTTTAATAAACAATGAAGATAAATCAATAAAATCTACACTGCCTGTCTTTGCTGCTACAATACAATGTGATAGATAATTATTGGTGCTCAAAGCTCATTCTCATTTCAACCTTTATACCATAGTAGATTGAAGTGAGAATGAAAAAAAAAACTTACTAGATACTTTTTGATTTCTAAAACGGCCACATGTGGGTTGCATGAAGATACAAGGATGTAACTTTTAAGCAAGTTTTTTGTTGTGTATATTTTTTTTTATTTACCTATTTATTTAAACTCATCCTAGGAAGGGAAGAAAGAAGGGAAAGGGAAATAGATAGGAGAAAAGGATGAATGGATGGGACAGCAATAGAAGACAGGTATTCCTTCACCAGCCCATACATTCATCCTTTGTCCCTATCTCTTTCCCTTTCGCTTCCCTCTTCCCATGAACAGGGTAAGAATGTAAAACTAAACCCATGTGAAGCCAGGGTGGATCAACTAGTATCAAATAAAAATAAAATCATAAAAGGCATAAAACTATATAATTCTCTTATTACTATTAATCTTATACTTATTATATATATTTAAATCTTGATTACTTTTAGCTTTATATTTGCCGGAGGAAACCGGTTTCATTTTTGTTTACTCACCAACTTCATCTTTTGGTTTTTCATTCACCTCAGGGGTTGTGGTTTGTTTATTCTGTAATAAACATACTTATATTATTTCGCCTGGCAAACCCACAGACAACAGAGAGCCATTGGATGCAAGAGGTAAGTAAGTAGCTGGTCAATTTGACACTTTATGGAAGAGGCCTAAGTTCACTAGTAGACTTGTTCCGGCTCATGATGATGAGCAATTATACATAACTAAAATTACTTACCTCCCACTACTAACCATTTATAAGATAGATAGGTTGGTATGCAAATACAAATTTCTTATGCTTTATTTATTTTGCATTTCATACTCGTACCAAAGGGAACTTACACAAGCTCCACACTTGTAGTTTTCATTCACGAATCCCTAAGCAGCGCCCTGACAATCCACTGTGAGCCAGAATATACGTACGCAAATATCGGTACCTACTTAATCTATGTTCGCACATACCTTGGCATAAACACACACGACATCACGATTATTTTTCGTATATATTTCGACATAGCTCGGGCTTGGTTGCTTTTCTATAACGTACTTCGGATAATTCTCTCGCACTGGCTGCAGTACATTATCCATTTTATCACCGTTTAATGAAAAGCTTTTACAAATCACTACAATCTATGAATTTACTTATAAACACCACGTAAAAGATACTACAATATTTGCGGAGGTCGTTTCAAGTTTCCAATTCAATTTCTTATGCTGATATCATGGTCGTAAGTTGTAGTATCTGAAACTTCTTGGCTGATATTGATTGCTAATGCTAAATATTGCTATAAGCTTATTCAAATTCAAATCAAAATAACTGTGTAAAAATGGTACAAATGCAAACATGCAAACTATAAACTGTAATCACTAGGGATATTAAAAAAAACGTTTTTTTTTTAAATCAATTGTATTTATCGATTATTATTTATCTAAAAATCAAGTATTTATAAATTGATTTTTTTATTTTGTTTTCGATTTTTTTCCTACTTGCATTAAAAATAATGATGCAACACCGCTACCAAATTCCTGTGGGTCTAGCAAAGATACCAGCATGAGGCGTTAACGCCTCACGCTAACTCCAAAATTTATAGGAAATGACATTGCCTGCAGATAACTTTTCCGCAGCTGATGTCATTCCCATTCTACTACGGCAAAAATCGATTATTTAAAAAAATCGATTATTTTTTATCAAAATAATCGATTTTCATATAATCATTTTTTCGTTAAAACAAAATCGGTTATTTAAAAAAGTCGATTTTTCGCCCCTTAGGTCACATCCCTAGTAATCACTATATTGCACAGCCCGGCAGCCCGGAATGCACGTCCAAATAATGCACGGCCAGTATTGTACGAACAGTACTGTATTGCACAACCCAGCAATTGGGTTGGCCATAGATATCCGGTACCTGATTTTAATGATTGTGTGAGTTTAAAGGTGTTCTAGGGGTTCGTCCTAATCTGTTTAAACTGTTTTTGGACCAAGGAAATGCGTTTTGAATTAATTACGATTGTTGGTGAGCGATGGACTGTATTATCGAATGGGAAATAAAGGCATATGATGGTGAAAACGATATATTTACAAACAAAATCCACAGAAATTAAAGAAAATAAAATAAACACAATGAACGACTGCACGTAACCAAACCTAAAAACCAACTGATATTATGACATAAACAGAAAAACATTTAAAAAATTAAGAAGAAAAGGCCTATGTTCGGCCAGTCGCCAACAACAATAAAAATAAGATCCTAAGAAAATTCGTGAAATGAAACGCAATTCTGACAATTCTGACAGATATTGCGTACATCAAACGTCAAAGTGGTTATATCATACATAGAAATGTGAGAAACTGATAAAAGGTGTTAGGTTGAACCTGCGACAACACAACGCGCGAGCTGGGCCAGCGAAGCGAGTGTGCCGCGGCAGCGGCCGGCGAAGCGCTAGAAACTATGAAACGCAGATCACTAGGTTCACCAGCACCTCCCCTACACGTTTCATCAATCAGAGTAGTTCGTGACAGCAACAGTGAGGTTAAATAGAAAAAAAATATAACTAAAAACTATATGTTTCTTGCAATACTGGGGTTAGCCCCTCCTCCCTTCCCCCGCGAGAGCCGGATATCTATACTTTACCCCAGCAATTCGAAGTCATGTACACGTATTCCGGGCTGTACATTCTGTGTCGTGCAATATTGCCTGTACCTACATTGCACAGCCCGATATTTCGAAGCCATGTACACCAATTCCAGGCTGTATATTCCTGGCTGTAAAATACGGGCTGTACAATATTTTGGTCGTGCATTCCGGTCTCCCACACAGACCACAGATATGGATGTTCCGATACAAGTAAATACGAGTAACTACTCGATAAATACTTTTCTTTCAATACCAATACTTTTAGCATCGAATCATTCTTTCGATACTTACATAATATCGGAAAGAATGTATTAGTATAGAATCGAATCAATGCTGCTAATGAGGAGTTTTATTTAAAAAAAAAACACTAGTTCCGCTTCTTTTCTAGATGGCGCTGTAAGTACATAGATTAAACCTTTGAAACCACAGAGTAGTTTAAACATAAGAAAATGCTTAGACTATCTACAAAGAAATCTCAAATTCAGTTGGGTGAACCACGAGTACATTCCCTGTAGTATCTCCTAAGTAGTCTGTGATGCATTATTATTAAGTAAATTGAAGTACAGTAGATCTGAGAGATAGATAAACGTTAATATTATGATCCAAAATAAAGCCAAGGTATCTCGCAACGAAACTAAAAAAAAAACGAAAGAGGTTAAAGTTGTCAGTCAGTATCGTGACACATTTCCTCTAACCTGTGGTCTATGCTTGAAGCAGAGACAGTGACAGATTTTAGTAAAACCACAACTGGCGCCATCTATTGGGTCATGCATAAAAATGATTTCTTTTTTTTAATAAAATGGCTCATTCTAATCAAAACAGGATAGAATTGCCATAAATTCAATGCACGGAGAACTGGGATACTATCCGAGTCCGTCAGGACTTGGTATACTTAGGTACTTGGTATCGAAAGAAAAGTATTGAGTACTTAATCGTATTTATATTTACTAGTAACGGAACATCCCTAACTCTGTCTGTGTTTTTTTTTATTCAAAAAAGGTAAAAGTTACTCTATGTTATTATTTGTATTTGATTTGGTTATTATTTTGGATTCAAAAAATAAGGTACGCCAGTGGGAATTAAATATGCAATGTGCCGGTTAAAAAAAACCCACCCGTGGACTTTGATGACGATACATCAGAATTGAATAGCTAATATTTTCAGGTAAGTTGGTGGTTTTATTTATATATTTTTTGTTTTGCAGATGGAGAGTCCTGATGCTGCTGCAAGCCAATCCTTTGAAGATGTACTATTTGGAGGGGAAGATGAGTCTGAGGCAGAATATGAGGCTATGGAAGATAATGAGGATGGAGATGAGGTCAGTGATGAGGGAGTTTAGTCACTCACGTTGACTACAGAGTTTCTATTAAGAATTGCATTTCATATCAGTTAACCAAGTTTTAAGTCCCATCCGATCATAGTATACAGGGTTTGCTTACTTTAAAAAATCCTTCTGTGCTCCCATCTCAGTCTCGGTCTTCTCAGATGACCGAGATAGAATACATACCAAGCACTTAGTTTTGCCTGGAATAGAGGTACTGTATTTGAGTTAAAGATTTAAAGAAAAAAATTGTGCCCTCAGAAGATTCCCTTTGCAGTCACTTAAATAAATAGCAACTCTTGTCTTGCTACAATAAAAAAAAAATATTTGTGGGCATTTCACACAGCACCATCTAGCCCCATACTAAGCAAAGCTTGTACTATAGAAACTAGATAACTGATAGAATACTTAAGATACTTTTTCTTTGTAAATACATACATAAAATACAATGTAACACCTAGATGCAGAACAATTAACAATGCCACAATAAAGTGTAGTACAGCTTGCACAGTGCTTCAAGCTTATATTGTACAGCTGCTTTTCTTTCTATTCTTTTTGCTAAGTGCTATGCTACCCTGCTTTTTGATGCATAATAACAAACCCGGTAAGACATAGTAAGTAAGTACTTGTAGCTTTGTACCTAAAGTAGGGAGTGTGCTAGGCCTGGTCAAAGCATGTCTTGGCATTAAGGTCGGAAATTGATCAAATCCCGTTTGTGATTAAAATTTTTCTTTTACATTAAGAGTTTCATTTTTGATTATTCATTTATAGAACAATTCGGAAGAAGTCGATGATGACAGGGATTCCGAATTTATTGGGGAGCCACCAATCCGCAATAAGTGAGTATCTATAGAAAGAAACATATTATAATGATTTTTTTGTGGATTTTAGGGATAGGTAAGTACATTTGTATCCCAAAAATCCCTATTTTTACTTTTTCGTATTTACCGCGTTATCATAAATTAGGGTAGGTACTATTTCGTTGAACTATAGAAACCTTAAAAGTTAGTGTATATGAAGCTGTTGAAGCGCAACTAATAAAAACCAAAATCACGAATTTAATTACTACTAATTAATTGGTACTTAGTTTAGCTAACAGTAGATTAGGGACCAGGGGGTGCACCGTGAGCTCTTAGCGCGATTCAAAACAGCCTATATTGGATCGTTTTGTTTTTTTTGTATGGGGATTTTGACAAGCGATCCAGTACAGGCTCTGTTTTGAATCGCGCTAAGAGCTCACGGTACACCCCCTGAACTCACCTGTCATATTTTGATTTAATTGATTTTGTGTTATGCTTGTCGAGTTTGGCTCAATGAACGGTAACCCATGCGCCTTTCTCAACAACACTCCCAGTTACAAATCATGCCCAGCCTTTTTTTTGAGGGGTGATATGTCCTCGTACTTCCCTGCCACCACGCGGGTGATGGCAGGGGTATTAGAACTTGAACCCACTAAAACCCCCTCATGCTCCGTCTGCCGCCGGGGAGAGGCGAGATAGCGCGCCAGTATTCACTATCGGTAGGCCCTTTCGGGCCTCTGGGTGGGTAATCTTACACCTCGGTTACCCACCAGACGTCTGGGGCCGTGTGAGCAGGGCAGAGAGTCCCCTGACTCCACCGCCGGGCCCACTACGGAGGATGGAGAAGGCGTGCGAAACGGCTCCTTTGTCCCACGGTCCGTCTGTGCCGAAGCGGGTCAGAGTTGAATCATTCTCCTTGACCCGCACCGCAGCCATCACCGCCTTGCAGAAGGAGACCATAGCCTGCCACACTCTCTCGCTGCCGAACATGGCGTTCACCACGCGAGAAATCCCGGCCAACAACTGCTGAAAGTGTGCGCCGCTCAGAATCCCAAGCAGCGCACAACTCCACCGTTTATCTCGCCCGGCCCTGCTACAGGAAATTTCAAGTTATAGAGCACTCGCTCTTATAACGGGGAAAGAAAACATTGCAAGGAAACTGGCTTGTTCAAGTACAATAAAAAAAACATTTTGTTTGTCATCCACCAAACCGCTTTAGTGGACTATATGGAAAAGGCCCGTGTCCCAGCAGTTAGAACATAAGCCGATGATGATGTCCCTTTAGCCGTGTGGTCTCGGCGCAAGAACATCCACGGGAAGAGATGGGGTGGTCCTTCCATCTTTTCCCGTGGGTGCCATAAGAGCTGGCTAAGGGTATATTCAGGGAATGGGCAGCAGCGTTCTACTTGGTCTGCATTATAATCTACTGCGATCACTTAGCTGCTTGCCAAGCGTGGTGATTGTGGCAACCCATATGATAAGCGTTCAAAAGTGGCGTTTTATGGGGGAGGGCTATGTTCAGCAGTGGTCGTCTCCCGCTGATAATGTGTGATGTCCGTTTATGTGTAACTTTTTTGAATATTTGTAAAATGTGATTGATCTATTCGATTTTCAGCGAATCAGCAACAGAAACATTATTCGTAGACGTGGCGCCGTCGCTCGTTCACGGCTGTTACACCGAAAATGATCAGGAGAACAGCGAAAACTCTTTCTCTAACGAGCACACGGTTTTTCCAAGCCTGGATTCGGAAAGAAATGAACGTGGTAGATCACGGTCACCTCTTTTCGGTCAGGAACGGCCTATAAAAGAACCTGGCCCTGGACGGCCTCGTACTAAACGCACCTATTGCTATGCTCGCAGCGGAAGGCCTCGTGGTGGCAGCCGTGGACGTGGAACACATTTATCAGTCTCGAATTCGAACCATTCTGAAAATAGCAGCAGACTCGTTCAAGTAAGTCTTGATTCGTTGTAGATATTTTTTCAACAATTTATCGAAATATAATTTTATTGAAATCGGTACAACCGTTTAGTTCATAATATATAGAAATTATTATTACTATTTATTATTATCAGCCTGTATTATCCCACTGCAGGGCAAAGGCCTCCCTACCTTCCTTCCATTTCTCACGGTCTTGAGCTGTTAGGGGCCAGTCTAATTGGTGGGAGTCGAGCTCGTCGCGCTATCGCCTTCTTGGTCTGCCGCGTTGCCTTCTACCATTGCCAGGGGCCCTTCGGTGGTTATTCTGGCCCAAAGCTCATCATGCATGCGAATGACGTGACTAGGACGTGAATAGGAATTACTCGATCTAATTCCCCCATCTCCTTTCTTTCACCACTTATCTTTATAGTGTGAACACCTGATGAATGGAACAACTCGCCGGCGTCCATGTTTCCAGTTAACTAAAAAAACCCGGGAGTTAAGTCAACAGTGAACAGGTATCTGCTAGGCAAGAATGCCCCATCTTAGGCCACGTAGTGGTCTAATGTATTGCCTATAACCTATAAAAAAAACATAATCACACCAGTTTTTTTTGCCAGGGAAAACGAAACAATAAAACATAATAGAAACTGTTTTTAGTATTTGTTTGTATTTTAATTTTTTATCATCCCAAGTGTAACCAAAGATTATTAAAGTAGCAAGTTTGACAAAATAGCAATTTCGTAGGATCGGAAGAACCAGATGATTTTTACGTTAATCTGTGGTAAAGAGCTAATATTATTCGTTTTGTTGAACAGGTGTGTAGTACCGATGAGGATGTTTCACCGACTCTCAACATGATGGTGCAAGATCGCATCCGCTCCGGAATAAAACGTGACGCCCAAAAACAACTTCGTAAGCAAGAAGGCCAAGATGTAGAATTTTATGACGCTGACGATGGACTGGATGTTGCATTGCTAAGAGGCGACGGCCGCCAGTTCAACTGGTATCCGATGGATTCGTTTAAAGGCCAGAGAGAAGTCTTCGTCCCTCAAAAAACTGGTTCTGTTTCTTACCACCCCACCATATACGATGCATTCCGGTCGTTCTGGGATGATAGTATATTGGCTGAAATCGTTGCAGAAACAAACCGTTACGCCGCAACCATCTCCAGCACCCCGTTCCAAGCAAATTGGTATGACACAAACGCTGACGAAATATTAGTTTTATTCGCGTTCTGGATGATGTTGAGCATCCATAGGATGCCCACCATCAAGTCCTGCTTTTCAACCAATCCTTTGCTGAAGACTGATGTGTTCCGGTCCATGTTCTCTTCGAAAAGGTACGAGTATTTAATTCGTGCCTTACATTTTGCAAACAATGAAGCCAAACCGCAAGAGGCTCCAAGATTGTATTGCTTCGGTCGTGTTTTGGACCACCTCAATTCCAAGTTCCAGCAAAACTTCACCCCGGCGCAAAACATCGCCATTGACGAAAGTTTGACTATGTGGAAGGGGATGTTACTGTTCAAGCAGTGCATTCGGACTAAAGTTGCGCAGTTCGGCATAAAGACATTTGAACTTTGCGATAGTGCTACAGGATATCTCTGGAGCTTCATGGTTTACACCGGAAAGGACACTAAGTCGTCGGACACGCCGATACGGAAAAGTACCGAAGTAGTCATAAACTTAATGCGCCCTCTGCTGAATAAAGGGTACACTTTATATTTGGGTACCGGCTTCAACTCACCGGGCCTGGCGCGATATTTGAAATCGAAAAAAACTGATTGCGTTGGCACATTACGGCCAACACTGAAAGGGATACCTCCACTTCTGGTGCATACGGAACTAAACCGAGGCCAGTATGTTGGTAGACATTCCGGTGACGTCGCTGTGGTAGCCTGGCAGGATAAGAACCGGGTTATTACCATTTCTACTTACCATGGAGTAGAAGAAGTGTCAGTCAGCATAGGACGAGGCGCACCGCACAGTCAACAGTCCAAGCCAAAAGTGATAATAGACTACAACAAAAACATGGGCGGTGTTGACCGTAAAGACCAAATGCTGGAACCGTATCTCATGGAGCGGAAACAATGCAAGAAATGGTATATGAAACTTTTCAAACGCCTTTTAAACTGCTCCATCTTAAATTCCCGCATCCTTCTAGAGTCTTGTACAGGGAATAAAGTTGACCATTTGGCGTGCCGACTTCAGCTGGTTGATTTGATTTTGAGCAATCACCATTCTCAAGTAACACGACCCCGTGCACAACCCCAAAGTTCTATGCCTTCGACTTCACGCTTTAACGTCAGTGAAATGCACTGGCCTGTGTTGATAGATGGGGAAAACGCTGGCCCAAGGCGCAGTAGGCAACGCTGTGTCATGTGCTTAAGCCGGAATCTGAAGAACTCAAAAACTACATTCAAATGTGAACAGTGCGATGTTGCGTTATGCGTCCACCCCTGCTTCAAGCATTATCATTTGTACCAATTATGATAGTCGAATACAAAATAATTGTTTTGTACATGGATAGAAAACCCATCAGTCCATACGTTCCCATTATTGGGACACGGTTCATCTTTCAGGGAGGCCATAATTCCACAGGCTGGCCAAGTGCGAGTCGGTGGATGGCGCAAATGCCCTCGAATTTGGAACATGACGGTTTCCGCACGGCGGTTTCCTTCACCATTGTAAGAGCGACTGCAAATGGCACGCATAACTTGGAAAGTATGCGATATTGGAGCCGGGGTAAGAACTTCCGCGAGACAATTTAATATAATGCTGGATGCATTCCACTTACACCAGAGTTGGCTCGGGTAGACGTTGACAAGGGGAAATACATAGTGCACATTACAACCCATGGAACATCGGTGCATCTATCTTCTATCTATATCAATGAAAGCTTTTGTCCCAAACTGCTGAACATCTTAGATATTTTTAGTACACTTTAATATCCACGAGTATTTCCGTGGCTGCTTTTTGACTGGCGACAGATTTTCTGTTCTTCCTTGTTTGAGGGTCCTTGAAGTCGAGGCCCCAAACTAAGCATAGCTTGTACTATGGGAACCAGATAACTGATAGAATACTTACCTACATTTTATAAAGAAAGTACTTATCAATCATTACTAATCAACTTTTATTTATGGGTACTACGCTAAATACCCAGAAATAGAGCTATTATCGACACATGAAAGTCTTGCAAATTATGAGCTAATGGGAAAATCACTTTGTTCCAATACTTCTGATTTAGGAAGCGTGCCGTAGGGAAATTGAAATAAAATGAGTATAACACGAATCAGTAAAGAAGAGAACTGAAAGGGCAGATTTTTCTATTGCTGTCTCACTCCCTCTGCACTTAAACACAATAGTGGAAGAGGGAAAACAAAGCTTCTCGTTCTTTGTTTTCGTCAGAATCGATTCTTCAATGACACACGTTGTAACTATTGTAATAATCGCTCATTAAACGAATGTAAACATACATTTTATTGTATAGATCGCCCTGTAGTTAGGTAGGTATATACCTACCGTTATTTTACAAGCTATACATATTAATTATTATGATTATTCTTATGATCTAAGGATGAAGGTTATGTGCTGTGCACAAGTAATATTGTAATCTCTGTACATACTTAATTATTATTAATATTCATCAAATATAATTTTATGAGTAAACGAGGGTATAATTTTTTCAAACTAAACCCACTCAACGATCTTCACGTGTAGGCAAGTGGTCAGCCCTGGTGTCAGAGTTTTTGGCAGCCCAAAGGCTTCCGACTTGGCTTATCGACTATTGTCTTACGACAACAGCCGAGACCGACGGCTTAACGTGCCCTCCGAAGCACGGTAGCGGTCAGTTGTAAATACCACTTTGCTAGCTGCCAAAAGACATTGTACATATTGTACCTATACTTATAGTTTTCAGTGGAAATGGAAATAAAAATAGTGATCCATCCACATATCACACTACTTTTTATATACCTACTAAAACTAGCAGCTATCTACCTACAACAGTTTTTTCTAGTCAGTGGTCAGTGGAATTATGAAATCTTCCTTTCGTACGTAAGTAGTGCTATATAATATTATCTATTCTGTGCTCTCGGGGCTTTCGGTCTAATTACTTACAAAACCAATAGATGGCGTTACGATTATTCGATAACAACATTTCCACGTTGCTTTTCATGTGATAGTAGCACAGAATAAAAATAATACTTAGTTGGTAGCTACTTTTTGCCTACTTTTTTTTTATACCACTCGTTGTATTTTTTAGCATAAGGCCAGTCTGCACTAATAAGTTATTGACATGCCCTAAGTTCGCATTCCCAGGTAGCAAAATGTCGTCATTGACGAAAAAAAGACTTCATTTTAAGGTCATTTTAGGGTCGGTACGGAATCCGGCGTATGTGTACGTCATAATGTCGTCATTTTAAGGTCTTTTAAGGACGTGCGGAACTCGTCGCATGTGTACGTCGCAATGTCGTCATTTTATGGCCATTTAAGTTTATTGTTAAACATGCCATCTAGTTTCAAATGATGAAACTATCCACAAAACAACTAGATGGCGCCAGCGTGCAAATTAGCACACGCAAACGTTTCACGCACGCATATCGACTCATTGCTGTCATCTCAATATCTAATATCATCAGGCAGGCAGAGGTTGCTGGGACTTTGCGTTCTCTGTAAATGAAAGTAAATCTATACTAACTCGAAATTAAAAGATTTACTTACGTATGAAACTATTACAAAGTAATTTTCCTCCCTACTGCCTAATTGTCTATTGTAACCCCCCTCTCCCCTAAAATGGGATCCTCTGTTCTTTTTGGAATGTCATATTAACAATAATATAAAATTATCATCATTCAATATTCGTTATAATTAAGTCCTGATATAATGACCACAGCACGTCTTTTAAGAAAGTCAAAAACACGACATGCGAAGACGTCATCAGTCCGTCTTCAATAGTCGTCGTTTTCACGTCCTAAGATGACGACTTGAGGCTGTGACAAATGTACGTACTTTTCTGGTACTCCCAGACGTCATTGTAGGACGTCATTACGTCACAGAATGACCTGATAAAGACGTCTTTATGACGAAGATTTGCTACCTGGGTTTATATCTCAATGGCGTAGGTAGGTACTAACTGCAACGCATTTGGGTACCTAGGTACGTCCTAGAGAGATAAGTACCAACTTAAAAGTCGTAAAATTACGGCACACGGTAAACATTGATCTCGGTGGTATTAGTAGATTTAACCCATATACCAAATACCAAGGATATATGACGACAATATTCAAGGTCTGTGATTTAACCAGTCGAATGCTGATGTTAAAAATGCGTGCAAGCGTGGAATAATTATCATCCTATCTTTCTGCCCTGACTAAAATAAATACAAACTATTTCTAGGCAGCCTACCTATATATAGTTTGCTATTTAGTTTAGTCAGCAATGTAGGTATAACATAGGTAATAAAAGCAATAGAGGTAGCTATACCTAATTACAACCAATATTTGTAGACCTTTTGCTACGTAGTATTATTGCGAGAAAATAGATACGTGGGTACTAAGTTCGTATCTATTTCTGCTTTGGATACATAGGTAGGTATACTATACTTACCTAATATGCGAAATGAGAAGTACCTATTAGGTACTACAGAAAGAAAGAAAATACATTTACTACATAGGAGGTTATTCGTTAAAGCTCCTAAGATCGACTCGTCCAGTGCTCTCAAAAAATATTGTACCAATAAAAGTAGGTCTGTGTGTACCTATATATACTCTCAATACTTACATAGATAGAAGCATAGATATACCTACAAATTTTTCTATTTCAAGATTGTCACCTATTTTTTTCTTGCTTAGTCTAACTAACCTAGTATAGGTATAGTTAGGTACCTACTCATTTAAATAATAATAGTAACGCCCAACGATATACACAGATCCTGAACCCTAACTAGGATTCCCTGTATCTAGGGACCCAGGAACAACGAAGACCATGGTCCCACAACACCCCGACACAGAACAACTACGTTTGTTTATGCACAAATACTAGTGGGAATTCTGTGCACAAATACTTGTCCTGTCGCGGGAGTCGAACCCGCCGCCTCCGGGTTATGAGCCGACCTGCTCAACCACCACACCAAGGAGGCTGTGTTTGAATTTCATTTACACATAGGTATCTTTGACATCCAAACATGACGTAAGTGTCTGTGCATGGGCATATGGGTATTGATTAATTTTATTAAAAGGAGATCCGTTTGAGTGAGCCCGCTTTGTAAAAGTACCCCACCATGACTATCACCTACGTAGATATCAACTATCTAGGGTGACATGATGCCATTGATTATTACCTAGTAAGTACAAGTAGGTACTTACATACATTTATGAGAACAGCTATTTGAAATGGTGGTTTTTATGACGTCCTGAAGGTACCTATACAGGATGCAATTTAATTCATTAGCTTAGCGTACATTGAGTAGGTACATGATAGTACATCATTTAGTAAAAAGTGCAAGTGAATTTTATTTAAATTGAAAATCATGAAGCACAAATACTACCTTTTACACAGACTCCTTCACTGTTACTGCTATTCGTCTCTGGAACTCATTACCAGTAGAAGTACGGAAAGCCACTTCAATGGGAATCTTCAAATCCAAACTTTACCAACACTTTATATCCATTCAAAATAGTCAGCATAATTGGGCACTTAAAATAGTTATTAAATATGTACTTGTTTTTATTTATTTGATATGAATTTGTAATATTTATATATATATATTTATATATATATCATCAAACTTTATATAAGTAAATGAAATATGTAAGATATTGTATGTATTCTATTTTATTATTATTTAAAAACCTTATAATATCTAAACTATTAATGTTATCTACCTCTTATTATTATTTTTTATTTTGGGTAATCTTTTCTTTTTTTTTTCAACCAGCACTACCACTCGTTCCACACTACACAAAGGTTAACTGGAAGAAAATGCTACATTAGCATTAAGTTCGCCTATGTACTTGATTATCTTGTGCAATAAAGCATTTTCTATCTATCTATCTATCTATGAAGGTTGCCGCGGCATTAACGTAGTTGGCACGAATGATTTTGATACTTTTAAAAGTTTGTTTTACGTTATATGTCATAATTAAAAGCAGCACTTAATTGTTTTAATTTAATTTTGTAATGCAGCAGTTGATTAAGTAAATTATTGAGTTATTATCAGTACCTAATCGATGCGTTAGATTTCATAAATTTTGGTTCACACGTGACCGGTGTCAGGAGTAGGTATCAGCCTATCAAAAGATGCAAATGAATTCAATTACACCGTATACAGGTATCATCTGCGCTGATCTTATAGAGGTGGCGGGCTTCAAGTAATGCCATCCGGACATCTTTGCCAAGTCCGATGCTGCCTGCATCATCAATTACTTATTGTGCTAAATTAAGTATTTATTACCTATTTACCTAGCATAAGTTTGAAGATCATTTGCACAAGTACCTACTTCGTTGTAGTGATACAATTTTCACTCATTATTGTTTTCCTTATGTAAGTATATATAGAAAAACCTCTGTGACACACACAGATAAACAAACAGACAGGGACAGACGGAAATCAAAGTCCTCATTATTACCTAGATCTAGTATAGTAGGTATTATATTATCTGTGCCTAGAGGCACAGATAATATAATACCTTTTTGCAATTTTCGGTTCGGAACGTAAAGAAAAAGGACACTACTTTCGTCTTCAGTTACGTACCTACCTATTATAATAATAGATAATCAACTTTATAGTGGCGCTGGTACTTTCTATTTACACATTAATTTGCAGGCGATAAGTTCTGCTACGAAAATCAAAATTAAATATTAGTTTCTATTTTAATCTAAAGAAATTAACTAACAGTGGCTAAATTAATAGATATTTATCGAATTCCTCTGAAAACTGGCCAAATGAAACAATATTTCAATACAATCTTACCGAGAGAGGGACAAGAGGTTCTGAACCTTCAAGGACCTAATTTAACATCAGGTATTCAAACATGATAACAATCGAATAATTGACAACAATCAAGTAAAGGTCTTTGAATTTGTATCTCGACCCCTTTTGCACGCTGTTTGGAAACTAAACAGCCATCTAGGTCGATATCAGTTAATTACCGTAGTGGATACTTCTATTTTAAACCTTAAAGCTTTGGCCCCACCGGCAACTCTGCGGCAGCGCCAGCGACCTGAAAACTATTCGGTAACCATCGCTGCCCACGAGGATCGCGGTGCGGCTATCTTAAACACGGGTAGCGATGGGTGCCCAATGGCCTCTTGACGCGCCGCCGGTGGCCGCAGCTATAAGATGACAAAAAAATTAAATCTGAGACCTACCTATTGATGATGAAGACGGATGACATCGTCACACTGGCACAGAATAAAATAATAGGCAGTACTTTTTTATACGATTGAATGACTTGATGAGCTATTCGTTCACCTGATGTTAAGTGACACGACAACCCATAACAGTTGCAGTGTCACTTGGAACTTTAAAACAATAAAGTTTCACATGACACTGCACTGCGCACGTCATCCTGAGACATCACACTACTAGACTGAGTGATCAGATCATAATGTCTCATTTGCCCAGTAATTCCACTAGCTACAATGCCCTTCAAACCGGAACTCAGTAGTACTTGCACACTACTGCTTGGCGGCAGAATAACTGGCAAAGCGGTGGTACCTACCTAGACGAACTTAGCAGAAAAGTCCTACCACCTAGTAAAAGCTAGTATGTGAGTGTAGCTTCGCTACGAGCGCTGCGGTGGTTGTAGCGCTCGTAGCGAAGCTTGACTACGCGTGCTACACAAGCTTCGGTTGCTCTACAATGCGGCCAATTTTAAAGGCTTTAGTTGACCGATCTAAAACTCCTAAAACTGTTGTTGTCCTTCTCAGATAGTTGGCAATTTAAGAGACGGATATATTTTTAGTAAGGTAAAGGCTGTCCACTAAAGCCTTCAAAATTGGGCCTTATGTAGCATTATTAACTGTTTATATAAGTACAACTGTAGGGCTATCATGAGCTGTAAGGAATCGACACATCTTTAGAGAAAGCGTTCGACCAATGAACGATCACGTCATAAGCCTTTTGTTGCGTTTTCATTTGTCAAACGGTTTCGCGAGAGAAGAGATAGGTGGATTTCTACAGCTCATGCTAGCCCTGCCTCAGTCCATACGTTCCCAACGCTCAAACACCGGCTTTCTCACAAGGTGTAGGTCATATCCACCACGGGCATTGACTATAAATCCAGTTGATACAACTTCTCCTCATACGAAAATTAGTAGTGTATTTCAACTACTATTTCCATACAAATCACATGGGAACCCGTTGATGTCTTTTGTTCCATCCTGCTCTGTCCTTTGTAATTTCGTATAGCTTTGTCTCGTTTTGTTAACTTGTCCCCTGCCCGTGCAGGTGAGTCGTGTTTGTACGAGAAATTATGTTCACGAGCTATCAACGGGCTTTACAATCTTCACGGGTCACGTGCGGGATGGTGGATGGCCACCTTGTAAAAAAATTTAAATTTTTGAACATTTCAACACATTTCCCTCCTCAAGTCTTAAATCAAATATACTATAGATACACATCATCATCATCAACAACAGCCTGAAGACGTTCACTGCTGAACATAGGCCTCCCCTACAGAGCGCAACTTTAAGCGGCTGCTTGCCTCTTGCATCCATCGGCTGCCCACGGTTTTAACCAGGTCGTCGGTCCACCGAGTGGGGGGCCGGCCTACGCTGCGTTTTCCGGTTCGATAGATACAGTCTCTATGAAAATCAAACCTCAAATGTGTCGCCGTGCCAATTCATTCTTTCTTTTTTCCTTTTTTCTTTCTTTTCACTTATACCTCTCCAGTTAATATAAAATAGTCCATAATGAACCATCCCTGTAATAGCAATGTAAAACAATAATATGTGAGTTACATCACTTTCATTAGGCGCGGTCACACGCGACTGAGAGCATAAACAAGGCATATGCCTTGTTAAAACAGTGCCGTTTTCGAGGCGGCGATCGTGGATCTACCCTATATTTCATCGCATACTCAAGTACTTTTTCTTCACAATTGTAAGAACGAGGGCAAATTCCGCACATATATTAACTTGGAACGAGCTATGGAGAGAGCTATGCTCGGTGTTTCCCTGCGAGATAAGCTCCGGAACGAGGAGAACTAAAGTGACCGATATAGCTCTTAGAATTAGCAAGTTGAAGTGGCAGTGGGCAGGCCACATCGCTCGTAGAACACAACCGATGGGGAAGAAATGTTCTCGAGTGGTGACCATGAACTGGAAGACGCAGCGTAGGCTAGCCCTCCGCTCGGTGGATCGACGATCTGGTGAAAGCCGCAGGGAGCCGATGGATGCAGGAGGCGAGCAGCTGCTCAAGGTGGCGCTCTCTGGGGAAGCCTATGTTCAGCAGTGGACGTCTTCAGGCTGTTTATGATGATTAACTTGCAAAATCATTACCTAGTGCAGGGCCAAGCAGGGTCCGAACCAGGGTTCGCGTAGGTTTAAAAGTCGCACAGTCTACCGCTGAGGCATACTTGGACTAAATAAAGGTTTTCCAATCACGATAAAAGGATACCTTTCCTAACATTTGATTGCGCTAAGCAATAAGTGTAAGAGTTACTAATGTAGGGTTTAACGTGTGTCCATTACATTCGAAAGAATCTTCTTGATTTCATTAGTTAAATTAGTTGGGTACTGCGGAATAGGGGTACTTAAATAGGTTAAAGGTTACCTTAAACAGTACTGCCTTATTTAATTTGGCCTACAGCTCTAAACCTAAGTAAGTAAACAAATAAATAAATAAATAACACCCCACGATCACATACATAGACCCTGGACCCTAACTAGGATTCCCTGTATCTAGGGAGCCAGGAACTACGAGGACCATGGTCCCACAACACCCAGATACAGAACAAGTATTTGCGCTTTTTTTCATGTGCACAAATCCTTGACCTGTCGCGGAAATCGAACCCGCCGTCTTCGAGTTATGAGCCGATTCGCTCGACCACCGCACCACAGAGGCTGCAATCTGTAAGTACCTACCTGTTAGTTTTCGTGAGCCAATTCTTTAATACAATAGGTAAGTAGGTACCTACTTATGCTGAAATATCTTGACTATATAGGTGCCCCGTGGTTTTTCCCGAAATCTATACCTACCCCTTTTCCAAGAGAGACAGAGAGACAGCGATGTTTTCAAACATTTGCACTTAATATTTTAATGTGAGGTTTGCTTATTAAATTGGTAGTAATGTACTGAGAAAAAAAAACATCATCACAGCCTGAAGACGTTCACTGTTGAACTAGGCCTCACCCACAGAGCACCACTTTTAGCAGGTTCTTGATTCCTGCATCCATCGGCTCCCCTCGGTGTTCACCAGATCCTCCGTCCACCTAAGTAGTGAACCGGCCTACGCTGTGTCTTCCGGTTTGCAGTCGCCACTCGACGACCTTTAATCCGCATCGGTTGTCAGTTCTACGAGCAATGTGGCCTGCCCATTGCCATTTCAACTTGCTAATTCTAAGAGCTTATATCAAGCAAGTAAAACCTACCAAAGTATTAGTAATTATAAGTACCTACCAAAACACTATTTAGGTATAGGTAGGCGCATTATAGAAAACCAGTCCTTTCAGAAAACCAGTTATCAAATTGGTTTTCTGGAAGGAAAGTTAGGTCTTTACCTATAGATACTCGGGTAATCGAACATATTTTTTTCTTATTCGTTAACCATCTTCATCAAATTGGTTTTCTGAAAAGAAAGGACATCTTTATAGATAACCGGTAATTTAACAGTATTCTTTTCCTATTTGACAACCAGTTAGCAAACTGGTTGGTATTCTAACGGGAATTAGCGATCCTGTTTAGTAGGTAGTCATGAGTAACTTTTCTTTTCGAATCAAAATCACTAACAGCACGTTCAGAAACGTGTCTCCCATTACAAATTCTGAACTATAACTTTTTAATTGAAACCTCTTTTTAAGCTGCCACTTCCAGTCTCTAGAGAGCTGCGACGTCACTAAAAGCCCCCACTCAAGCTCTCTAAACTTTAGGAATAGATACATCACACACACGGAAGACGTCCACTGCTGAACACAGGCCTCCCCTATAAAACGTCACTTTGGACGCTTATCATAGGAGGGTTTGCCATAATCACCACGCTTGGCAGGCGGCTTGGTGATCGCAGAAGATTTTAATGTACTGAGGAGAATGCTACTGCCCATTCCCTGGAAAACCCTTAGCCGGCTCTTGCGACACCTACGGGAAGAGATGGGTGGTCCTATTCGCAAACCACACGGAACCATACGATTCAAAAAACATTACACTTCTTTATCATTATCGATACCTATATTAGGTAGAAGTTTGAACACCAAGCACGCTGAAACTACAGGAAGGATTTCCATTGAAAGGTATGGTTATGGAAAATTTTTCAGAATAACATTTAGGACTATATGCCTACTACTCATAGGTACTTTATGTTTTCAAAACAAATATCCGCACAAATCGTTGCATAATTCGCACACTTCATTAATGGAACTTGTTGGACTCTAATGACTTTTGCAGCGTCAACAGGCAGCTAAAGCGTCACCGGTATTATTTCTTCCACACAATAATCTAGGCGTTTTCAAGAGTAAATAGAATTATAATATGTAAGGTGTAAATAATATCTTCTGGGTAAGAGTCTCCCATCTTCGGCTTCATCTATAAGGAAGCCATCCAAGCCGGAGATCATGTAACTGTGATTGCAATGAAACAGGAGTTCTATTATTCTAGTAAATTTCCGTAGTAACTATGCCTATAAACGTATTGAAACTGTCAAATCCATACAAACCGTTTCCATGCGTTGCAATCAAGTTCCGCGTGATCGCCTAGCCCTAGCAGATAGAGCTACCCATTTACAATGAAAAAACAAAGCTGTCACTTCCGTTAGTTTTTTTTTGCACCTTATAAACAAAAGTGGAAGTTACGTTAGCCTACGCTTGCGTGCCGCCCACCGCCCGCCCAAGCACTTCTATAAAGCCTCGCACCGACATCCTGGCCGGCCACTCTGTACCCGTGCACTTCGCGCTTTGCCTAACTCACCGAGTTTCAAAAGTTTCTGCTGTTTCCGCTCAACTTTGACAAGGTACGTGAGATAATTTATAGATTTGATTTTAGTAGGTACGGTCTAATACGTTTCCGGAAGTAGGTATTTTTATTTGGTAGGTGTTGTAAGCGGTGTGAAAACCGTATAATTTGCAACATGAAATTTAAAATATAAATTGAATTTAAAAAATATGGATGAGAAATTAAAAATATTAGATTCAGATTATTTATTGCTTCCATAGTGGAATATAAAGTTAATTAAGTAGGCTCATTATAGACCCCGTCAAGCGCAGCAAATTTGGAGAGTGGGACGACCTCACAGAAGAATCAATATGTACAAAAAAAAAGAAAATGTTAGTTTGATTATAATAGAATATCAATCCAATTTTTTTTATTGTTTTTTAATAATTAGATAGATAGACAGATAAACTCTTTATTGAAACACAACATCACAATATAATTATAACTAAGTGAGCAAACTTAACCAAAGTGGCAATGGGTGGTTTTATCGCTTAGAGCAATCTCGAAGTAATTGAATGTCGAATTATTTGAACGTCAAAAAATGTTTAATTATTATTCAATGTTATTCTTATTAACTCTAAATACCAAAAATATTATATCAATAGATATTTAATATCAAATGTAGGTCTAGGTACCTAACATAATATTTATTATCTTAAATTTTCATTTGTATCAGAGATGCCTTTCTATTAGTGTTAACGCCAAATGATAACTCAAACAAAATGTATGGGAATGACATTACCTGCGGAAATCGCTTTTCTGCAGGTAATGTAATTCCCATACATTTGGAGTTATCTTTCGCTAATGGAAAAGTATCTTTGCTAGACCCCCTGGTTCCCATAGTACAAGCTGTTAGTTTGGGACTAGATGACGCTGTATGAAAAGTCCACAAATATTTATTTATTTATACCTACTGGTATCGATTTTCCAGCATGTTCTTTATTTACTTTGTCACAGAAAAAATCTTTTAAAAGTGGACGGAAGTAGGTTTGAAACTAGATGTTAGACACTAGGTACCTAAAGACAATTTTTCTTGCCTAAAGTGGTTACTAATAGCTTAATACAAATTTGAAAATAATTAAGTGTAGATATCTACAGTTTTCGTATTACAAAGCGTTAACGATTAAAAGGTAAAATATCAACTTTCCATAATCAATTGTATACCTTGTTAATTTGCAGCGTTTTATGCCAACATAAGGTTTGCATTTTTATTCTCCTGACACTGTGGGTCTGTTAGTTTCTAATATTTATTCGTGAAAGTTAAAGTAAATTTTAGGTAGGTAATACTATTAGGTATACCTAGATATTCGATCTCAAATCCTGTAACCCAATATAATTATGTGGGTACCGAAACACAACAAACTCAAGCAAGAAAACTCAAACTATAATGATATTAACGTGTCTCCTTTGCCTTTTTTTCCTATTAAATGTGAAAATATTGAGTTACTTTATTCGTATAAAGAACTGCTAAAACTATTCCCTGAAAATAAACATTATAAATTACATTACTTAACCTCGCGTCTATCTTTTTTAGCCTCTGAAGTATATTTAGTAATTATAAAAACTTAAAACATATAAACCTCGCGTCTCAAACAGGTAATAAAAGATGGCTTGTTTTTTTTATGAGAATGAATGACGTAACGACCTAGTCTTTCACCTGATGTTAAGCGACACGGCCGCCCATAACAGTTGCAATGTCACTCGGAACTTTAAAATAATAAAGTTTCGCGTGACACTGCACTTCGCATTCTGAGACATCACACAGTCTAGTAATCTGATTACTAGACTGTGAAATCAGGTCATAGTCTCATTTGCCCAGTAATTTCACTACAATGCCCTTCAAAAGCGGAACACAGTATAGTGCTTGCGCACTACTGCTCGGCGGCAGAATAACTGGCAAAGCGGAGGTACTTACCTAGACGAACTTTGCAGAAAAGTCCTACCACCTAGTAAATTGTTTATTTGAACTATCAGCCACTCGTCCATTTCAACACATTTCAGTTCAAGCAGTGAGCACTGTTTTAACTGCGCACAAAACTAACTTGTTTGGTATACTCTACTCGGAGTAGTATAATTCTACAAGCTTATTGACTATTTTGAAACTAAACATTATTTGAATGTGAAATGGTCAGGGATAATATTGAATGAAATGATTGATTTATTAATTTAATGAAAACATGGTATTTAGTGGCAATTGTTGTGATTGTTGTACTCTGCCCGCAGTCCAAACATTTCAATTTGTTTTGGACAATTTTCAATTCGTTGCATTTAATTTGGTTATACATACTTATAAAATAATTAGGTGGTAGCGGGTCCGATTCTCACGACCGGACAAGTGTTTATCTACAAGAAAACATAAGTGCAAATAATTTTTCTGGGTGTGGGTGTTGTGGGAGCATGGTTCTCGTAGTTCCTGGGTCCCCAGATAAACGAAATACTATTTAAGGTTCAGAATCTATGTATGTGGACGTTGAGTGTTATAAAAAAAGAAATTGATATCTTGTTGCGGGCTACTAAAATACCTAGGCACAGATCAGGGCAAAGCAGAGTCTAAAGCAACAAATAGAAGAATAAAATAATATAGGTACCTTTAGATTGGTAGGTGGATGCATAATGCTATTGAGAATTATGTTTTCCATCTAAACTTTTTGTGCAAAGCTACAAATATAAATAAACTTTTGCGGAGTGCACAGATCCATGCGGTGTGTTAGAATTGGTGAATTTTCAACATCCGTCCCCATTTACCGTTGGTAATTTCATTTTCCAACAACCAAACTGCTTTTATTAGTCACCATACTAACTTTAGAACCCGGCCACCATACTGTTTCTCTATTAGTTTAATCTACCAATGATATGACATAAATTGAGAGCCCAACGACCACACTGTTCCTATTTTTTTAGTCTATTAGAGGACGTAATTTAAGCACCCAACGATCACATAGTTTTTATTAGTTTCTAGTCTACCAGTATTGGCGTAATTTAAGAACACAACGACCGCACAGTCATTGTTTCTATTAGTTTAATACACCAGTAGGAACATAACTTATCAAATCAACGACCACACTGTTTCTATTAGTTTCTAGTCTACCAGTGTTGACGTAATTTAAGAACACAACGACCACACTGTTTCTATTAGTTTAGTCCACCAGTAGGAACACAACTTAAGAAATCAACGACCACACTGTTTTTATTACTTTCTAGTCTACCAGTATTGACGTAATTTAAGAACACAACGATCACATTGTTTCTTTTAGTTTAATCCACCAGTAGGAACACAACTTAAGAAATCAACGACCACACTGTTTTTCTTACTTTCTAGTCTACCAGTATTGACGTAATTTAAGAACACAACGATCACACTGTTTCTATTAGTTTAATCCACCAGTAGGAACATAATTTAAGAAATCAACGACCACACTGTTTCTATTAGTTTCTAGCCTACCTGTACTGACGTAATTTGAGAACACAACGACCACACTGTTTCTATTAATTTAGTTCACTAGTGGGCACATAACTTAAGAACCCATGTACTATTGTTTTAGTAGAGCAGTGGAAGTAGAAATTTAAATTCCTAACGCAACATTTGTAGTATAATTTAGATTTAGGTATTTGCGTTTTCATTCATAATTCATCAACTAACCTGCTTTTATGCCTCTGTGTTTTTTATAAAATCTTCTTGTATTTGGCAAGCGCAGGAGATGACGAAATTCGAAATTGAAATTTAAAAAAATTGACAAGGAAGACATCTCCCGATACTGGGTCAAGGCTCGAGAGAGAAGCATCGTGACCTGTATGGATAGCACGGCCGGTAGGCAAAACTGTCTTTCCCCTGATTTACTCCAAGCAAGTATGAAGAAAGTGACGTAAAACGGGGAAAGACAATCTCTACTAAAATCCTCCAAAGTTCCCAGTTCGTTTTCCCAGTGCAGTGCCAAAGACTTATTTTTATTTCATTATAGAGTCGAACTGATATCTGTTTTTATATTTATTTCCTTTAATATATGCTATGGACCCTCTCAGAGCCAACATAGGCTGATTGGTAGTGTGGTAAAACCACTCTCCCAGTCATTTCATTACACATTCTTTACGGTGCTGCCATTTTACATTTGGCGACGTGAAGGGTTAATTCAAAGGGTTGTTATTTGTATTCAATATTCCCAATAAAATGTTTGTATAATATTAAGGGATACGGAAAGATAAAAGGGAAAATGATATTCTGAGAGATACAGGGGTTGTTAAGGATAAACCAAATGGTGTGTTGTGACATCAATAAGCCATCCCTTTTATTTCTTTAATAATGAAGTGAGAAGTTTTGCAACAAACCGGACGTAAAATACTCGGGCAAAATCCCGCGCGGGATACCACTACCCACAGCGGTACGAATACCGCGCTGGTTTGAATAGGGCTTAATAAATGAATAGGAATGCTATTATATTAGGTATCTATTATATTTATGCCTTACGCCTTAAGTTCCAAGTGCCTGACGAAACAATCCGTTTTGAGAAACCATCGCTTTGGCGGTATCTAAGCACAACTTTTAGGTATGTTTTTGAGAGGGTGCATCGCGGTCACTACAGAGCTTTATTTAAGTTGAAAATCGCAGATCATATTTTAATGTCCAACCGGGCTCAAAGCGCTTGAAACTGTGTTAATTTTGCGGGTTTTTTGTGGATTAAATGAAACAAACTCATATGAAACTAATACATTCACTGGCGCCGGTCTAGTTATTCAATTCGTTAAAAAGAATACTACATACCTACGTAAACGAAGTATTTTTTGTGGGTCATTCTACTACTTTATTTTGGAAAAACCGATGTAACTATATTGGAACTATAGTTAAATTTTTTAATTCAGTCAACCTTCCTCTTCCTTTTATTTCTTACTAGCTAACCCGCCCCAGCTTTGCACGGGTTAATTAAGTTCTATTTTCAGAAAAGTAAAATAAGTGAGTACAGAAGATTGTAGTCATTTGTAGGCCTCTTTCTTTAGAAGTACCTTAGGTAGAGACTTAATTGCAACAAATCTTCATATCTTATTTGCCAGGCCCAGCGTAATAAAATGAAGGGACTATGTGGAAAAGTTAATAATGAAAAAGAAAGCTTGGTAAAATAAAGAGTCGTGAATGTATTAAATTGTTCCTACTTTTCCAAATTAAGTTGGGTGAGTTTTTTTTTCTGGTTTGTAACACCGACTGGCACGTGATTGGATGAAATTGTGTGTCAGACGGTAGAGGAAGAAAAACCAAAGTGGTATACAAAGATTATAAAGCCCGTTGATAGTTCGTGAACATAATTTCTCGTACAAACACGACTCACCTGCGCGGGCAGGGGGCGAGGTAACAAAACGAGACAAAGCTATACGAAATTACAAAGGACAGAGCAGGATGGAACGAAAGACATCAATGGGTTCCCGTGATTTGTATGAAAATAGTAGTTGAAATACACTACTAATTTTCGTATGAGGGGAAGTTGTATCATTGGTCAACTCAATACAAAAGTATGATAAAAACTCAATGAAAAACGATCGAGCTGTCTTGGTTCACTAGTGAAAAGATAACTAAAACTAGATGATATATTGAAGGAATTAAGGAATATTCATTATTATGGAACCTATTGTGCCTTGTCAAAATGTCCACTGTCCAGTTGTAGTCTGCTTATTTTGAAGTACCTATAGATAACAGATAACAATTTGGGCAGTTGCTGACAAGATTGGAATTCCTGATTGATTTGGTTGTTGTCCGGTACCGGTAAGTATATAAATACCTACCTATACCTTTAGTTTATTTTCCGTTTAGTTTTCCGGCTTTACGTTTACGTATCTAAACTTTACTGCAAAACCTACTGAGTTTCAGACGCAACTGTGTAGCGACGCGGTAGCTTTAACCTGTTTAGAGTTCCAATCAAAAACTTTTTAGTGCTTACTGGGGGGATAAACAGCAAATGTTGTGAGAATAATGAATGCTTACCGAATAAAATATTTGTTATAAAGCTCACTTTAATTGTAGCACTCTCTCTATAAGGAGTTTATGTAGTAGGTAGTAGTAGTGTGTTATTGAAATTTATTGCAGTAGTTAGTTTACAGTTTAAACCATAAGAGCAATAAATATGCTAGCAGATTTTTTTATATAGTAAGCATTATTATAATAAGTAATTAAGTAAATGAGTATGAAAAAAAGTTCGCTTTCCTACTACAAGCATGAAAAAGAAACACGCAAGCAAGCAAAAGAAAACTCCAATCCGAGCTTCGATATAATAGGTTTTATGCAAAATAGAGTCAAAGTTATGAACCCCTTTAAAGACATCTCGTCTAAGCGCAGAATAGATACTAGGTATAGTGTGGTCTAAGTATAATAGCCAACCATGTTATTTTCGCTAATGTGTACTAATATGACTTCCAAACCGAATTTGGTCTTAAAGATGTTGTTACTAAGTCCCAATTTCACCAAAGTAGAGTAAATTTTATTCCAAGTATAACTTTCCGAAAGCAACCGAGTTACACGAGTATAACCCATTTTACCACTAATTTTCAAGAAATAAAATTCAAAAAATTCAAATTCAAATTATGTTTATTGTAACATGAACGGCATACCTACCAATTATACATATTACACAATAATAGATCAACATATTGTTACAATTAATTATAAGAATTAAAACAATGTCAAGAATTAGAACGGAAATAACATAAATAATAACAATATATAGCTATGTCAAATTACTATCATAAAAATTAAAAAGAAATGTCAAAGGTAGGTACATCTAAACATTTTCACAATAAGTCAACAAGGCGGGCAGTATTTTTTGCCACTTGTCAAAAGCAAAATCAATAAAAAGCTTATTCCTTGGTTATAACTAAAACTGCGCCTTTTAAATTGTAATTTAATTTGTCAATCAGCTGTATCCGAGAGTAACGAGTAGCTTTATACTTGGAACAAATTTAATTCCAAGTACCTATAATTTTCCGAGGACAACCGAGATAACCCTTATACCACCAATTTTGAAGGAATAAGAAGCTTATTCCTTGGATACAATCAAAACTGCGTCTTTTTAATTGTCATTTCATTTGTCAATCAGCTGTATCCGAGAGTAATCAGTAGCTTTATACATGGAATAAAACTTATTCTACTTTGGTAAAATCGGGCCTAAGTCAGTTAGTTACTCTGTCTTTTATTTATAAGTTATTTGTATAAAAAACGTCTACCTTTCCCTTTGTTCGAAGAATAATACCACAGTTATTATGATTTATCTCTACCCACTTAAAGCTTAACCTGAATAAATAAACATAATAAAGATTTGGATAATGTTTTGATAAGATAATAGCAACATTAGATAATATTACTTTTATATGAGGCCAATATCCTAATCTAAAAATGGCTACATTACGAGAAGGTCGACTGTAAATAAATTATAAGTATAGATAAATTATGTTTCTTGCAACAGATTTGGTTGGTTGGATATTAGGCCCGATTTAGAAGGCTTTAGTTGACAGTCCTTAAAATACTAAAAATATATCCGTCTCTTACATTGCCGTCTATTTGACAAGGACAGCAATAGTTTTAGAAGTTTTAAATCTGTCAACTAAAGCCTTTAAAATTGGCCCCATTATACGTTTCCGATGTTACTGTAAATTGGAATCATATGTGTTCTAAGCATTCGTTGAAATTATCTTTCTGCTGGTAGATGAACGATACTAAAAATATAGCCTAGTGTCTCTTGGGAGTTGTTAGTTGATCAGAAGTAGATATTTGTGTATTGTTTGCCTACAAATAGGGTACGTAGGTATATAAAGTGTGTAGGCAGGTAATACCTAGGTAGGTACCTACTGGATATCAAGGCGCACAAACACTTACCTACGTCGTGTCGTCACTTACCATCAGGTGAGACCGTGGTCATATGTTAGCCTATCGTTGATAACAAAACCACGTCAACCATTAAATGGTTGAAATTCCATCAACTAAGCGTTTTGCTATGCACTTTATAGTGCGAACAGCCAATGAGTGGAACACCTTGCTGGCGTCCTTGTTTCTAGCTATAACCATGATCTGAGAGTTTTCAAGTCGAGAGTGAACAGGTATCTTCTAGGCAAGCATGCACCATCGTAGACTGCATCATCACTTTCCATCAGGTGAGATAGTGGTCAAAGTCTTTGCCTATAAAGTATAAAAAAGAGTTAAAACTTTGTTTTAACTCTTAGTGCTAGAGGACAGAACATTTACTTAAAATAGTCATTTTAAAATCAAAACATTAGCAGTTTTTCTTCTTGTTTTTCATGCTATTTGAAATTTGGTTGAATTTTAAAATCAAATTTTAAATAAGTATGTATTTATGTTTTCGTATTTATCATGAATTTATAGGTGTTTAAGTAAATAATATTTATTTATTCTGATTTTTTTTTAAGGTAAGTAAATCACATAGGCTCACAATGAAGTGTCTGCTATAGGTACTCACTTACCTTACAAAGTACTGCTTTTACGCTTCAATAGATTGGAAAGATAGAAAAGACGCCATCTAAAAAACAGCCTCCAAACAAAATTCAAGGAAATGAAAGGTTAAATAGGTTCATTGGAAATTCGTATTAGTTACAGTTGATATAGCTTTCTTTGAAGTAATTAAATAATTAATCAATAAATAAGATAAGAATAAGAGTATACGAAGGCAACAACGTTTGCTATCAAATAAGGAATTACAACGCGTAAACACACACGCGTCACGTACACGTTCAATTTTATTGATCAATTAAATTGATGAGTTCAATCTTTTTTTTTTTTTTTATGCTTGAATGGGCTCACGTTTGACAACATCTCACCTGATGGAAAGCGATGATGCGGGCTATGTTGGAGCACGTTTGCGTCAATGTTTTCTCCATACAGTAAACCGAAAAACATTTGGTCAACACCTACCCTCCACGATCAACAACATTGTTCAATCACAAAGATTGATCAATAAAATTGAACAAATAGGGCCCGCCTAGAACTCGGCTTTACGGCTTAGCATTGTAGGAACAGCCACCGATCAGCGCACCGTAGACCCAACTAATAGAGGTTTATTAAAAGTAGCTAGCCCGCAGCAGTACAGCCTACATTTTTTGTATGGTTTACAAGCCAACCAAAATAAAACTAACAAATCAATATTATTATAGTTTATTTATTTTATTTATTTAATACAAACAAAAAACAAAACATAAATAAACAAAACACACAAAAACGAAAACAAACGTAACGAAAAACCAAGAAGACAAAAAACACAAAATAAACGCGCACGCGTGCGTTTTTTTTTTCCAAAATACTTAACGCGGGTAAATGTTTTAAGCATATATAAATTACAAAATGCAAGAGCTTCATTAATTAGAATATAATTTTACAAGGTAATGCACACAACGCACACACTCACTCCTATATACTTCACACCTCACAAACACTCATTCGCTTGATAGACGAATACAATTTATAACATAATATAAGTAATAAGGAAGTTCTGGTGGCCTAGGTATTGGCCTTTTTTGTAATTAATTTAATTTAACTTACGTATAATAACAATTGTATTAGCTGTTGATGTTCTCTTCAATAAGTAAATAATTAAGCCTCCACACGTTGCAATTTGTCAATTTTTGACTCATAGCAGTGTCAAATTGTAGATCATAATAATATCATATTGCAGGGTTCTTCCCCTCCAGGCAGTGGGGGGAAACGGAAAAATAAAAAAAAAGTATGCCCTTTCTCCCTACTATGAAATTTTCCTGGTGGTAAGAAGAGTAAGTACCTTAGTAAGGTACTTACGTAAATTAAATTAAACTAGCAAACAAAATGGTTCTATGATTAGATTTGTGAAGAGAGGTATGAATTGATGACTTCGTAGTTCGATGGTTGTTTCTTATTGAAAGAGCGTTATAGGTATTATATACTCTTTGGAGCGTATAATTATTACATTTTTTTTTTTACGTGATTGAATGACGTGACGAGCTAGTCGTTCACCTGATGTTAAGAGACACGGCCACCCATAACAGTTGCAGTGTCACCCGGAACTTTAAAACAATAGTTTCGCGCGACACTGCACTGCGCACGTCATCCTGAGATATCACCCAGTCTAATAATCAGATTACTAGACTGAGTGATCAGATCATAAAGTCTCATTTGCCCAGTAATTTCACTAGCTACAATCTACAATGCCCTTCAAACCGGAACACAGTAGTGCTTGCACACTACTGCTTGGCGGCAGAATAACTGGCAAAGCGGTGGTACCTACTTAGACGAACTTTGCAGAAAAGTCCTACCACCTAGTACATACACTCCATTCAATAATACATTGTAAACATGTCATCAAGAAGGACGACGCATTTGTAAAAGCGTTCATGAGTTACATGCCGACTTACTAAAGGGCACACACACAAGTGTTTGCGTGTTTTAAGTGATGCAAACGCCATCTAGTTTTTTTGGTAAGCAACCAATAGCTTGTATGTGAGAATAATAAAAACTATAGGCGCTACGCATGGAGAGTATGATACGTCCATGGCACCATCGCCATGGACGATGCCATGGATGCCATGGCCATGGTCCATGGTGTAAATGTAATTATGTCCTACGTCGAGATTTGTAACATACGTATAATACTAAAGTGTATTTAGGAAAAAAATCTTTCATAGTTCATAGTTACACTTCATCATCATCATCATCATCAACAGCCTGAAGACGTCCACTGCTGTACATAAAGAGAGCACCACCTGGAGCGGTTTCTCGCCTCCTGTATCCATCGGCTCCCCGCGGTTTTCATCAGGTCGTCGGTCCACCTAGTAGGGGGCCGGCCTATGCTGCGTCTTCCGGTTTGTGGTCGCCACTCAATAACCTTTCTTCTCCATCGGTTGTCAGTTCTACGAGCGATGTGGCCGGCCCATTGCCATTTCAACTTGCTAATTCTAAGAGCTATATCGGCACAGATAACCTCCAATAGATACCGCATGAAAGACGACGACCGCGCACCACGCATTGGCGTAAGTGGTTCTATATAAATCGCTGCTTCGCAGCACGGCCTTAGTTTCGACCAATTATTAGAGTTCATTATTATGGCGTCACTCGAAACAGCCAATAATAGCGCATTGGCTCCAGTCCCCGCAACCCGCGCCTTCCTCCAGTTTTGGTGAGCTAGGATCCAAACAAAAATCCCGTAATGCGGTATCTATTGGGGGTTATCTGTGTATATCGGTCACTCAATCGGAGGTACCTAATGATGAGCTAAGTTATACTTAGTTCATAGTTATTTATTCGTAAAAACGGGATTTACATGTCAAAAAACAATTAACGTAACAGTTATTATGTGATGTAACTCTACACATTGTAGGTACCTTAGAGTATAGACTAAAAACATAGAGAGAACGTCATTATCTGTCAAGCGTACCACTTTTTTGGACACTTTTTATATGAAGTGGACACTTTTTTTTTCTCTTATATTTTGGCTCCACACATAGTGTATTTAGCCAGTGTCAAGTATTGTAATTTTTCACAATGATAGAATATTTCACGTAAAGTCAAGTCTTAGTCACAGTCTGCGTAGTCATAGTCCAGTCTAAGTCAGGTAGTCTCAGTCCAGTCTAAGTCATGCCCTAGTAAAGTGGTGGCAACTTTACTAGATGCTTCTATAGAATTTTGGAAGCAACACGAAAAACCACGTTTCACCACATTATATCACTTGCCCACACTCATGCTCGTAATTCAGCACTTAATGCGTAAAACGCCACCGACTTTAAACATTAACACTGGAAAAAGCACGAGTTTTGAAAAATAATACAATGCAACGTCGTGAACTTTTCCGCGTTCCCGCCAAAAAAAAACAAGTGGACACTTTGATGTGAATGAGTCTGACAGATTTGTATAATAAAAACAGTTGACACGAGTCGAAAAAAATGGTACGGTGACTTTTACAACGCGCAAGCGTAGCTAATCACTATATGTTTGTTTCTTTCCTTCGCCACTGACGTAGCGATACGTGTGAACAGTACGAATATAATATCGTTTTGATGATCTCTCTTTCCTTTTAGTCTATACTCTAAGGTAGGTACTATGACGAAATTCAGATTAGTCAATATTGGTATAAATTCGATTATAAAAAAAAACAATTAATTAACACACAGTTATTATGTGTAATTGCAATATTGTCCTTCATCGGTTCGCACTGTGGGTAAGACATGCCACCAATCTTTGTTCTTTGTCGGTCTAATTCGATTTGTACCAACGCCGATCAAATTCTGGTTGATCCTCAATTTATTGGAATCTTTTTGCATGCTATAATTATTTTCGAAGGATGGGGATTAAAGTAGGTATAGGTATAATTATATCCACTGAACACTTGGAAACTAGCGACAAACTCCTCTCAAACTGACCGAGCGCACGAAGTGAGCCTCAACTCACGGCTTCCAACTGTCCGGTAGTACGTAATCGCGTACAGGTCGCATTTTTCAACAAATCTTGACGAATTATGGTATACAGTTTCAAAAGCTCATGGTTAAAAGTCGTTTTGTTTGATTGTAGGTGTATTTCTCCCAAAAGGGGGAAGTTTGCTGCGACGTCATTTACCAATCTTGGTAATATTTAGCAGAAACGTTAGGTACTTCATTTCCAAACAAATATTTCATATATGGACAAAATCGGTCAAGAAATAGCTGCGCCTGACGAGGATGATCATAATGATGGTAGTGATGAGCTAAGAATCGTTCTTTAACCTTTTCAATAAAATAAAACTGGAGTGAAACTAGGCTATCTGTTTCGGTGCTATCTATCATTGCCACAAACAAGTACACATGCAAACAGTGTGACGTATAGGTAAAACTTCACAAAATTAGTGGTATAAGGGCTATATTCGCGTAACTCGGTTGTTCTCGGAAAGTTATACCTGGAATAAAATTTATCCTGGTTTGGGGAAATCGGGCCTAAGTCAAATATAAGTAATTATCTGAAGGATGTAAAAACTTAAATAACATGTATAATACCAAACTAAACTAGACCTAAAAACTAAACTATACCTAAAAACTTTAAAAGTAAAATATAAAACTTAAAATAAACCGTTGGTGGAGGGAAAAGTGCCCAGAATGCTGGCAGCATTACCACGCTGAATGGCATTGCTTATCTTTTGTGCAAAATAAAAGCCAGCATTCTGGTCACCTGATGCCTCCACCAAACGTTTGGCCAAGTCCCGGTACGTTTCCAATTATTATTTCTCAGTAATTATCATAGCTGGCGTTGCATTGAACCGAAAAGCCCGCCCACCCAATAAATTTTACCTATCAACATACTTCCCAAATATTTGCAGAATAAAATCATAAACCGGTCCGCTATGCCTCATCGATACTTAAATCTCAAGTCAAACTCGGCGAAGCTTTAACTCAAACATTGTTGACGGCAGTTTGCTGTCCACTTTTAAAATCCTTTTGAGTAACTATAAAATTAAACGTTGTCCTGTTTGCGATAGAAGTTAGTGAAGTAGGGCTTATTGTGCACGCTTGAGCTACTTACGATGATGCAAATTATGGAAACTAAAAAGTTGTTATTTAAGAGATGAAATTTAAGCCCAATGAAGAGGGCTCTGCTGGTAGTACCTAGCCACAGATAACCCCCAATTGTTCTGTGAATGGAATAACCCTAATCGTGCTTGCAAATGAGACTTAAGCTGATCTCACAGTCTATAAATCTTTTTTAGACTGTGTGTTGTCTCAGGATGACGTCCGCAGTACGCAGTGTCACGCAAAATTTAGAGTTCCAAGTGACACTGCAATCCAACTACGCCCTTGCTGCAATCTATTATGCCCAGCCGTGACGTTATACCTGAGGAAAAATGTATCTAAATATACATTATTTATCACTTTATGCAAAAGAATACTATCCTAAGTATTCTTAAAAATCATACGATCTAACTACATTTAGGTACGTTCTGTAATTGAAGTAGGTGTATCTACTACCTTCTTTGAATATGTTGCAAATAAATCTACAAACCGAAACGACACAAAATTTTAATACAGATCCTATTTTTATACAGAAAAAATAAGTGCCGTTTTCTTTTTAAAAAAAAGTCCCTTTCATGTCTTTCACAAAGACCTCCACCACCACCACGATCAAAGACCATTTATTTACCCTTTCGCTTCCCTCTTCCCACGAACAGAGTTATATATAGGGCATAAAAATAATTAACCCGTGCAAAGCCAGCTAGTTATAAATATATTCAACTAAGTATAAATCAGTCAGTACGAACCATAAAGATACGCAAAGTAAAAATATTAAAACAGTCAACGAATACCAATTTAGAGTGCATTTTGTCTCGCACGACGCAAAACACATGAAATGAAATACTTCAGTAACTCAATTTACTACGTTCTTTGTGACATTTAGTACTCCTACGTCTCAACTCAAATATACCTCTACTATATGACAAAAGATTTCAGGATTCAGAATCAGATAGTGCTGTTTCAAGAGTAGATACTTATGCTCGTGTCTTTATGTTCACAAACGATTCAATTGCATTAAAAATGTTGACTATTTCATGGCATATTTTATACTTAGGTACTAAATCGAGACAAAATATTATCAATTTCAAGTTCAGTTTTTCAGTTTCAAGTTTTCATTCATTAATCCCATAGTATAGGCAAAGATTATAAAGCCCGTTGATAGCTCGTGAACATAATTTCTCGTACAAACACGACTCACTTGCGCGGGTAGGGGGCGAGGTAACAGAACGAGACAAAGTCATACGAAAATACAAAGAACATAATAGGATGGAACAAAAGACATCAACGGGTTCCCGTGATTTATTAGAAATTCATAGAAAAAAAATGAAACATTACAAATAAATGAAAAAAAAAAATTGTTGGTTGAAATACACCACTAATTTTCGTATTAGGGGAAGTTGTATCATTGGTCCACTGGATTTATAGTCAAGGGGTATAGGCTACTTAGTATTATTCTCCACTGGAAAATTTAAAGTCCAAACATAAAGGCCTTACCGTTAGGAAAGGTAAGGGGGGATTATAACCTAACCATGGTCGTCTTATTTACAACTTGCAACGCTTTTGCTAAAGAATTTCCGAACTTTATATAACAAAGAATTGGAATGTCGATAGAAAGGAGGGAACAGAATATTAAACATTTTGTTGGTAACTATACTTCGTTGCTTTTACGGCTGTACCCGTATATGAAAGGTAACAAAAAGAGAAACATTGCATAACTCGATTTGTTGTTTCTCTTTGTAATGATCTACATAATAAATAGCTTGAGTATTGGCAAGCAAGGCACTTCTCGTCTTCGACACGCTTTGGGCCTGCATTGTAGAATATCTTTCTGTTCCGACGTTCACCCCTTGGTTGCTTCGCAGATTGTATATTCTGAATTCTTGAGTGCTCTTTCATATCTTGAGTTTGATATGTTAGGAAAATACGTGTAGGTAATGTAGCATTATGATTTGAGACCAAATCATATTACGCAATTTGAATAGCTGCTAATCTTTGACAAAAGATTTCATAAAAAGCTATTGTAATGACGTCTTTAGGATAAAGCTGTATTTAGCTTTTTCTTTTAACCGGTTGAAAGTGAATGGCTCATATCAGCCAATAATGCGTTCTACACACCAAAGCTCAACCCACCGGTCTTGTTATTAGGTATAGGTAATTACTAAACCCGGCAGGGTCAACTGGCCAAGCCGGCGGCTATGGGGTAGGTATAGATAGAACCTAAAATTATTGTTGATACTTAAGGTGGAACGTTTAACTGGCGTGGCAAATTCAAATTTTCTTGCGTTCTTTTGCCAGTAATAGCTTAATTACTAAACGTGATTACATTAAAACTGATTTAACGTAAAGAAATAGAATGTATCAACAAATTACGATTAAAAGTATCTCTTAGATATCATTGGTTTAGCGACAAATGGCAATAAACAAATGTCGTCTTAGTTTTTCAGTCTATTGCCATTTGTCGCTAAACCAATGATATATAGGTGATACTTTTAATTGTAATTTATTGATACATTCTATTTATTTGCGCGAAATTAGTTTTCATGTAGGTAATCACGTTGAGTAATTAAGCTGTTATTGGCAAAAGAACGCAAGAATATTTGAATTTGCTGCGCTAGTGAAACGTTCCACCTTAAATATAATATTTTGGACATTTTGCTACTGTTGTGAAATTCTATCACAATTGTTGCGCAGCTGTGACCGCGTGTTTTATGACAAATCGTAACATTACTTTCCCGTTTTTGAAACGAAACTATAAAACAATTTACGAGATCTTTACGTGAGGAAAAACTCGTATCACGTGAAATAATTGCACTGTCAAAATGGGATTACCCAAGGGGTTTGGTAGATGCCATGTCTGCTGGTGCCATTTTTGCTCTCCTAGTTGACGTATATTTTGGTTTTGTAAATTGCCTACTCGTCACGATTATTTCGCTATAACAAATATCAAAATACTTCAAGCAAATCTAATACTTTAACTATATAATATAAAAAAAACTATTGTGACCTCGTTACCTATATTAGTTCCACGCACTTTAAAATCCTTGCATTTTTCTATTTGTGAGCCGACTCTGACTGCTGACACAAATAACTTTATTGCAATTTAACTCTTCACTTAATGACCTATATATATATATATACCTAAACGCTGTCAAGGCTTGATTCACACTCGGTATGCAAAGTTTTAAAGTAAAGGTCACCAAAGGGAGGATTTGTTTTTTTTTTGAACTTCAGAGATTTGCGTCATTTTTTGCTAAAATGGGCATACGATTGACAACAACTCACTTGATGGTAAGTGACGAAGTTGTCTAAGGTGGAGCACGTTTTCCCATGACATGCCCATTCACTCTTGATTTGAAAAGTCCCAGGTATCTACAAAGCAAAAAATACTCATATTTATTATTTATTTTAATTAATTATTTAGTAATGAAAATTTATATTAGAAGATTAGATTTAAACCAACTATTAGGTAAACATAATTAATTTATTGAAATTGACTAGTAAAATTAATCCCAAATGCGCAGATTGAAGGGAAAACAATGATAAATGTTAAGAACTACCATAGAATTGTAAAATAGTAAAATAGTAATATTGACCAGATGTAAATTATTGTTTTGGACTGACTCACAAGTCACTTAAACTTGCAAACGCCCTTCCAGGGCTCATGTCAACCTACCAACTAATTATTTAAGATCTTGTGTATTATATAATACTTGTTATTGTATATTACCTATAACAATGATGTACATGAATGCAATAATAAATAAAATAAATAAATAAATAAATTTAGTTTCCGGTCAATTTTTGCGTGACTGGTATAGATGCTAATCTGGTACCTGTATAACGTGTGAAAATGGACATAATATCTACTTAATCAAAATGAAACAATTTCTTTTACAAAAGTACGCTCTCACCCAAAAATTTCGGAAGTGAATCTTGAGAACTTACTTCAATCCGCTCATCAACTCACTTCTGACTGGCTACGGCACGGCAGGATGTTTGCTTTGAAGAATTTTGCAAAAAATAACTTCTGATAATAATAATATTACAAGTACCTATGCCTACTAAAATTACGAGTAGGTATGCCTACAGCTATTATAAATATTTTTGTTTTAAAGTGTTTAAAGGATTTTAAACTCTTTTAGTGGGTATTGTATTAGATAAGTACAAAAAGATAGTAATGCATTTTTGGTTTATTGTGCAGATCTCAAGATGCTGAGCAAGAACTTTGCCATCGCGATCGCAGTGGTCCTAGCCGTGGTGTGCCTAGCCGAGGCGCGCGAGGAAGGTCCCCATGACATGGCTGATGCTCTCCGCATGCTGCAAGAGCTGGACCGCTACTACACTCAAGCTGCTAGACCGAGGTAAGGAGATCAAAGACTTCTATGTGTTGAGTTTTGACCGATATAAACTTTTGACAGAATCAGTCAGTCAAAATTACTTTAATATTACATTTGACCGGTTTTCTATGAAATATATTAATAATTTATTAGCGCCTAACGTAGTTGACAGGAATGATTTTGTTACTGTTAAAAGTGTTTTTACTTTATATGCAAAATTTAAAAACAGTTCTTAAATATTTTAATTTGATTTTGTACTGTAGCAGTTTATAAAGTAAGTTATCCTATTTTTTGGAGTTATTATTAAATACCAAATCGATGCGTTCGATTTCAAAAATGTTGGTCCACACGTGACCGGGTCAGGAGTGGTACCTATACCTTATCAAATTTAAGAAGTCCACTATGAAGTTGACATGATTAGTGATTGACACTGTCAGATTAACTGGTCTAGAGATGTGAACTAAATAATCGATATCGGATAAACCCGATTTTAAAGAGTAAAGGATACTGATTCTACATATTTATTCAATAATCGTTTAGTTTTTTCATATGATATGATCTCAGTAAGAGAACTAATGATTGTTGCGAATAAGAGTGTTGCGAAAATAAAGGCTTTCACTTTCACGCGATAGCTTTCTGCGCCCATCGATGCTGCGATGCATCGCTGTACGCGGCCACATGAGCGTTCAACAGCGAAGATTCGCTGTTGCTCCGCATGTCTGGCCGCGCCATAACACCAAGAGGCCTTTTTGAATACAAAAGATAACACGGTCACACTATTCCTATACTTGACGTCAATGGCTTGCATTTCAGCGAGGACAGCTAGACAAAGTGACCGAGTTGTACTATTTATTTCTTACATGTTGGCATACCTATTCATAACTATTTTGTTTAATAAATGAAGGTAAAAATATCTGGGCTATTGTGGTGAACTTTTGATGGATTATTATGATCTGGTTTATGGAATGAGATAAAATTTGTCTCATCATATCAAATTTTTGAGGGAGGTGATGACTTGCCACACTATAAATGGGGCACCCGTAGGGGCTACTGGCTACCGAGGAAGCAACATCGGTGTGGGGCGGCTTAGGGTGTGGAAAGGTGTGCTGCACTTTCATTGAACGCTACTCGCGGCGTTATGCCCTTTAACATTTCCACCCTGGAGCTTTAGGATTGTATACTATATAATTATTATAATTAAAATCACCCTTTCAAAGTAGATAATTAGCGAACTGCACAAGATTATATCACTGAATTATGCTCGCCCAAAGATTTGATTCGATTAATTACCTTATACGAAAATTTCACCGATTAATCGAATGTGTAATAGTCGCATCACTATTGTTAGAATAAAAGTGCTGCCAGTTCCTAAAGATTTTTTTCCCTAGATAACTTAAATCCCCTAAAAACCCCTAAGCTTTTTTTGTATTCCTAGCATATTCATTGTATGTTGCAGGTATATAAGTATTTGAAGCTCATAAAATAAAGCAATAATTAAACAATGTTTCTTAATAATATCTAAAACGCAATAGTCGTGACACGGCGACCTCAAATCCTTATGCTATAGGAACATTTGTAACATGAAATAAAAATGAAAGATTTTCTCTATATGGTTATAGTTTTTATATTCTTTACGTTACTTCCTCATTTATAAACTGATTTGAGAAATACATAAATTTTTAAATTAGTACCTTTATCTTTTCTTATTCTTGAATGCGTACTGCTTCATGCGTCATCATTAAAACATGTTAACACTTATAGTTATATATTCATGTAAAAAACAATTCGTTGACCACAGCATGAACAACAGATGTATATTAGGTGATATACATCGGTTGCATCGCCTGATCGCACGGATAATTTTTAATAAATAGACTTTTTTCCTTCTCATGAGATGAATAATCTTAAAGTGCGAAGATTTCTGCAGCAAAAAAACGTTAAGCAATCTTGCCATCAATTTATTATTATTATTATTTTTAATCCCCTAAGAACCCCCATTCCTCTTTTACCTCAAAATTTAGGGAAAAAATCTCTAGCTTGGTATCCCTCGAAATGTCATACTGTACCTATTAAATTTGTGTAAGTATAGTCTCAAAGGATGCTAATGACAATAAGAGAAAAGATGTTATGCCTCACCTCAATAGAGCAATTTTGACTGTAAACAGACGTGAGTTTAATAAAACCGTATATTCGCCAATAGTTATGAGAGAAAATATGCAAAGAAAACATTCTTCTCGTTCGCCATAGTCCTTTTAATTAGCACCAGTTCATTAGATTTTAATTAGCATAGTCCTTTTTATTAGCATTAGTTATTATTCATTTATTTTTGCACCTAGTGCAACACACAATATGCTGGTTTCTTCAAAAATATCGAATGTTTGCATCAGATAATTTATTGCTAGCTTAATAATTTATCAAAGTTGCGTATTTCTAGCAATTTTATAATTACTTTGTTTCTTATTAAAGGAAAAAAACATGAACAAATTCACTGATTTTAGAGCAGACTGTGAAATAATAATGATAATGCGAATAATGTAGCCAGTTTCATAATTAATTCCAGTAAAAATCCAGTTCTGCCAGCTTTTAATATTTTACCAAAAAGTTGCCGTTCCGAAAGCTTGAATGTCAAGAGCAAGGAGCAGAAAAACGCACTTTTTTCTGCCAAATAGAAAATTTCACGTTCATGAACTTTAAATACAATTTGTAATGTCAAGATAAGATTGAAAAACTTTTCCTTGTGAAAATGATTACATGTATTGAATCACTTTAGCTGTTTTAGGGTTCTGCCTCCAAGCTTCCTTATTTCGTCCATACTAATTTTCTTTTACTACAAAGCACAATTATAATATCTATAGGTAGGTGAGAACTGAATAAGGATCTTGCATGAAAATGCAATCAAGATGATGCAACAGCCAGATTTTGGAAATCCAAAATAGAATGAAAAAAGTTTTAATATTTATTTAATGTTTTTTAATTGTTGGGAACGATACTCTCGAAGTTATCGACAAATATTTCTACCTAAGACAGACTGTCCAATTAGGTAGGTCCAACTTCGACAAAGTGGTCGCACGAAGAATCCAACTCGGCTGGGCAGCTTTCGGGAAGCTTCGACCTATCTTTTCGTCCAAAATACCGTAGAGCCTGAAAACGAAGGTTTTCAATCAATGTGTGTTGCCAGTGATGACTTATGGAACTGAGACGTGGTCTCCTGTTGGCCTCATAGTAAGCTCAAAATCGCGCAACGAACTATAGAGAGAGGAGATCTATGCTCGGTGTTTCCCAGCGAGATAAAATCCGTAATGAGGAGATCCGCACTAACTAAACTAAACCGGAGAACTAAAGTGACCGATATAGCTCTTAGAATTAGCAAGTTGAAATGGTAATGGGCATGCCACATCGCTCGTAGAACTGACAACCGATGGGGGAGAAAGGTTCTCCAGTGGCAACCACAAACCGGAAGACGCAGCGAAGGCCGGCCCCCCACTCGTTGGACCGACAATCTGGTGAAAGCCGCGGGGAGCCGATGGATGCAGGAGGCGAGTAGCCGCTCAAAGTGGCGCTCTATGGAGGAGGCCTATGTTCAGCAGTGGACGTCTTCAGGCTGTTGATGATGGTGATGATGATGATAAGTAGGTAGGTCAATTGGTAGGTAACTCGTGAGACCTGAATAAGGATCTAGCATGAAGATGCAATCAAGATGGTTAGATTAGACACACCCAGATTTTCGAAATACAAAATAGAATAACAAACATTTTATATTTATTTAGTGTTTTTTAATGAAATGAGAAAGTCCTACTTAGAACTAATCATTGTCTATAACAACTGGAATTAACGTTTTTATGCACAAAATTATCACGGTTTGCCGACAGTTTATAGACACATGACTGAAAAAAAACAGAAAAATTCACGCTAATGTTGAATTTATTAGAAAGTACCTCTACTGGCTGTCTCATTCAGACCTAAAGATAGATGGACGACAAAGTGACCCTATAATGGTTTCGTGTTATAAATGGGATGGGTACCTACGGAACTCTATAATAAACAATTAAAGTAAGCATATAAAATGATTATGTAGTTTACCTAAGCTACGTGCGCAAGTAAATGAAACATAGACCTACTTCTGCCAAGCTGAAACGACGTTGGCAAACTAAAACAAAAACAGTTCACTAACAAAATAAAAATCCATTATACAACTTTAAGTTTTGCATAGTCCACAGTAACTCAATAAAATAATAGGATTAGTTACTTACAAAACAACTAGATGGCGTTAGAGTCGCTTAAAACACGCAAGCGTTTTGTGCGTATTTTTCGGTAAAAATAGCATACTATTTCTGACGCAGCCATCAACATAAATGGTACTAGAGTACTAAAGTTTTTGGGAAGAGCGTATCTGACAACTATTTATACGCCTTCTGGTAAATTGGTAATAGCTTAGTATAATATTAAAAAAATACGGATGTAAATGAATATTATGTATGTCTTTGCCTATGTAATTGCCGTTTTTTGTGAAAGAAGTTACCGTAATTTTTCTTTCACATTTTTTTCACACTATCCTTCCACAATTACACAACAAAATAATAGCATTAGTTACATAGAAAACAATTAAACAACTATATGGCGTTAGCACCACTGAAAACACGCAAGCGTTTTGTGCGTATTCTTCGGTACACCCAGCATCCTATTTCTAAAGCAGCCATCAGTATAAATGGTACTAGAGTACTAAAGTTTTTGGATAGAGCGTATCTTACAACTATTATACGCCTTCTGGTAAATTAGTACCTAATACCGTTACCGTCGTAATAACTAAGTAGATGAGTTATATGATTTTTTTGTAGGTACTTTGTCTATTTTTCTTTACAAATGAAATTCCCGTCTGTTTTATAAAATTAGTTAGTGATATTTTTATTTTTGATAAGTAGTCACTTAATCACCCATGCGCTCGACGCATTTTTGACAATGCAGTGGCAG
This sequence comes from Ennomos quercinarius, assembly GCA_910589525.2. Classification (NCBI taxonomy): domain Eukaryota; kingdom Metazoa; phylum Arthropoda; class Insecta; order Lepidoptera; family Geometridae; genus Ennomos; species Ennomos quercinarius. Next base: position 4,231,333 of record OU342496.1, read on the forward strand.
TTTGTCAATATGCACTTCTTGAAGAATATCTGCTGAACGGGAGGCAACAAAAAGGCATTTTGTTCTGTGTCTCGGGCTCGGGCCTCAGGTACCTATTGTTTTTTTTTCGTATGTAGGAATACGCAATATATGACTATATTATCAAATCAAACAAAACAAGTGATCAAATCTGCCTAAATAGTATCGTTAAACGGCCAGCACCAACGTCAAAAGGCGAGTAGTTCAGACGAATCCAAAACCTCACGCGTTACTGTGTCTAGCGGCAATTTCAAACGGAACACAAAAACATTCGGCACTAGCAATTTCAGTTCTCAAAGGCCTTTATCACATCTACAGATAAGCCTGCACAGAAGCTGCAGCCGGCACCTGATAAAGTGCGAAGGCAAATTACTACTTGTAGGTACTGTTGAAATGTCGTAGCCTCGATTTACTCTTTGGCTTTTGTGACATTGCTATTGTGTTTACAAAGCCTATTGTATGCCAGTGAAGATTTGTCAAAGGTGAAAGTCATGGATAAATGGAAAAATAATTTGAGATTTAAAAAATTGAACAACAGTAGAAGTACTGACTTTAACTTTCGGTAGTAAAGTTATTTAAAAGAAATTGCCTAAACACTTTTTAGAGTAAATTCACGTAGTAGAATCTAAATAGTTTTTAGCATTCTTGTCTGCCTGGGTCTGTTTGAAAATGCATCAAAAATAAACCACAGGATGGATTTTGAAGCCGTTTACTGAATTACATTCTTTAGATTCCCTGCCGGTACTTACCTATGTAATCCGCCTTTTCAATAAGAAGTTATCCGACATTTGTAGCTAGGAAGTCCGCACAGTACCTACTCCTTATCACCATCACCATTATCATCATCATCATCAGGTCATAATCATAGCTCATATAATTTGGTCTACAACTTTTAAAACTTCAAATATTAACTTAGGTACTTGTGCAACAAGAAAAAAAAACACTGTTTGCATAAGTGAATCAAAAACAGCACTGTGTAGATACGCAAACTCATGCACAGTACGTAATTCTATCTCTTCTACAATAATTATTATCTACAACAAAAATATGACTATAAACTATAATTTATAGCAGTTCAAAGATTGCATTGATTGTACTCTTTGCAACACTATCACCACGTAAAATAAGAAACAAACGGAAAATGGTAGAAATACACTAACTAAGGCAAAGTGTCGTACTCTGCAAATAGCTAAACTTCCGCACTTTTCTTGCCATGCAATGTAAAAAGTAGAAAAGAAAGACAACTATTAAACTAGGAGACAGGATGACCGCGTGTATGCGGGTAGATACAACCTTACCTATATAGGTATGCACTATGTTGATTATGGCGGCCGGTTTGCGAATAGGATCACCCCATTTCTTCCCGTGGGAAGAGCCGGCTAAGGGAATATCCAGGGAATGATAGCAGCTGCATTTTGCTCAGTACATTAAAATATTCTGCGATCACCAAGCCGCCTGCCAAGCGTGGTGATTATGTCAAATCCTCTCTATGATACATTATAAACCCTATATGTTAAGCAGTGGACGTCTTCGGGCTGACGTAGATGTTGATAATTATGAGGTATTATAATAGATTTTTATATTTTATTTTATTAGAATCGGTTCAGATGTTACAGATATATTATAAGGCAACAAACATTCACACACACACACACACAAACTTTCGCATTTATAATATTAGTAGGATGAATGGAAAGCACATAATATACCTTCGTATTACATATACATTTGTGATTACTACCCGTACCTATCTCTCTAGTTACTAAAAGCATATCTGTTATTATTGAATCCGTCATTAGATCAAAAGACCTTAGCTTTAGATCGACGTCTTCTGTTCAATCAAATATCTATTCGTCAGTATTAACTAACAAAAAACAGATTTTCTCTCAGACCATGTCCAAAGTCTTTGATTTACCTCAGAAGAAGAAAACAGAGAGACATCATTAAAAATATTGTTTATTAACATCAATACAAAGCTTTATTAAGCTGACAACTACATGATACCAGTGATTTGGGCTTTTCCGTAAACAGAATCAAAAAGAAGGTTTCATGTCAATTAGGTATGATACAAAGAAAGGGATCAAATATCTCAGTCTATATTCCAATAAGTCGAAATAGGAACGATATTGCTATTATTATAATATATATTATTGCCTGTTATTCAGGTTTATCACATCTCAATGCTTCAGGGATAATACCGCCAGACATAAAAAAACTTTGTGTGAAATAGAATCTAGTTAGGTAATGATTTGAGCTGAAAAGATGTAGAAATGAATTCCATGTCAATCATCCCTGCGAATAGACATCAGCATTTCAATTCATTTCTATTCAATTTCTCGGTTTCACCATGGGACGACAAGACGTACAGCTACATATCCATTTATGGTTGATATTCCTTCAATTCGCACAAAGCGATTTGACTCAACATTTATAATCCGAGTAGCCAAGGAATGGAATACTTTACCAGCGTCTTTGTTTCCCGATAAGTACAATCTGGAGCTCTTCAAGTCGTGAGTGAATAGGTATCTTCTAGGCAAGCATGTACCATCGTAGATCGCATCGTCACTTCCCATCAGGTGAGATTGCGGTCAAATGCGGGCCTATTAAGTTGGAAAAAAATAAATTTACTTATAATATAAAAATCTTCCATCTCAATATTGTCACTATTGTATACTTATGTATATCAACTTCTTTATTTAAACTGTTATTATTGTTTTAATAAAACAGATATCATTTACATGTAGTTATTTGATTTACAACGTTACGTATTATAATAATACTTATGCATGGGTGGGATGGTCGTATAGCAATGGACAGATTCAATTATACTGAAAAGAAGGCTAGTAACATGTAAATATAATGGAGAGAAGTTGTCTGCTTAAATTCGGTGCAACACACACAATCTGTCATGCGTAGAAAGAGAATAATACGAGACAACTATAATAGCAAGGCGCAGTGATTATAACAACGTAATTACGATTAAGTATATGGATCAATACCAATTACAGCATGTTAACAGGTTATAGCTCCGAACGGATCACTTTTATTAGAAAAGGCACATTAAGCAAAAATAGGCGATGCTGTTTTGTCCCGGTTGGCCGTGTTGTCTCGGTTTGCGAATAGGACCACCCTATATCTTCCCGTGGGTGGCGTAAGAGCCGGCTAAGGGAATATTCAGGGAACGGGCAGCAGCATTCTCCTCGTAACATTAAAATCTTCTGCGATCACCAAGCCGCCTGCCAAGCGCCATGATTATGGCAACCCCCCCTATGATAAGTGTCCAAAGTGGCGTTTTATGAGGGAGGCCTGTGTTCAGCAGTGATCTTCCGGCTGATGATGTGAAGCGATGCCATGCCATCTTAATAATATTAATTATATCACTTTTACAGAGATTTATGTTATATCTACCGGTTTAAACAAGTAATTACAATTATATTTATGGGTAGTGAATAAGGGTTGAAACGCATTGCTTTAACCTTACGCCGGCGCCGTAAAAAAAACAAAAAAACTGCCTCAGAAGCCATAAAAAAAACTGCCTCAGAACCCATAAAAAACGGTTTCAATATGAAAAGAATTACAGAATGCAACTGTTTTAAATTCACATCGTTTACGAATAAAAGCAGCAGCGGGTTAAAATTATAATATCTCAAACGTGACGCTTCAAACGCGTTCATAGAAACTTCGGTGCAAGTGATGAAAGAACAGAAATAGCTTACTAGCTATTTCTGTTCTACCATCTTTCATCGTTCTTGTTACCTTAACTAAACGCTACTGCGTTTAGTTAAGGTAACCAATGGTCAAAATTTGTTAGAGTTTTTAACCATTGGTTACCTTAACTACGCATCCAAAAACTAGCCGTTAATAGTAGGTATTATTGTAGCAGTTTAAAGAATAAAGTCCATTAAAAATCTAATCTGAAGAAATACTTAAACATTTGGAGTAATGTATTTCGGTTTCACACATCAGTAAGGAGTCAGTCACTATGGACTAAAGATTATAAAGCCCGTTGATAGCTCGTGAACAAAATTTCTCGTACAAACAAGACTCACAGGGGACGAGGTAACAAAACGAGACATAGCTATACGAAATTACAAAGGACAGAGCAGGATGGAACAAAAGACATCAACGGGTTCCCACGATTTGTATGAAAATAGTAGTTGAAATACGCTACTCATTTTCGTATGAGGGGAAGTTGTATCATTAGTCAATAGTCTGGATTTATAGTCAATGCTATGGACCAAGTCTTATTAATAATAATATAGGACAAATTCAGCAAGTACCTTGACTTGGCCGACAAGGTAACCGCCATGTGGAATGTTGACTCAACGAGCATTGTCCCGATAGTCGTTTCGGTGAACGGCCTTATAGTGAAGAGCCTCGACCAACACCTCGGGAGGCTCGCGCTAGATGGTTGGATCAGGGTCAAATTCAAATAGTACTCCTCGAAACGGCACGTATTGTCAGGCAGCCCTATAACCACCGGTAGCTTGGGTGCTGCCCCGCTGCCGGCGGTACTCTAGGTGTAGGTTTTTTTATAGTATTTTTGTAATGTATTTTTATAACAATATTGTAAAAAAGCACAAACTTAAGAAAAAATAAATGTTGCAGTTATAATTAATTTTATATTCAACAGGGCCTCTTGGTAGCTTCAGCCCAATGCGTCCCAAAAGTACGGGCTAGATCCGAGAATCAAATTAGATATAAAAATAATAATAAGATATGTGTTGGAAGCCTATCACTTGAACCAAACAAGATATTCACTTAAACGCAGCGTAAGTATTTCAAAGGCTTTTAAAGTTCTTTTCTCGCACCAATACTTCTTTACTTTCTTTCTTTTCTTTTTTTTTCTTTCTTTTTCTTTTCGTACTAATACTTCTTTGTTGATTTCAACGTCGCTATAAAGATATTTAAATGGGGAGTAGCTATTATTCAAAAGGAAATTAAAAAAAATATTTTAAAAACGTGACAGGCTTGTTTGGGCTACGAACATAGTCGGTTGTTTTTTCTCTAATCTGTGGCTACGAAGAAAAATTAAAATTATGGTCTATTAAAATTATCGTCAAGAAAGTTAAGTTAGTGTTGGCTGTAACGGTATTTAAGAAGTTGCTTATTAGACTTCCGATCCACTTTGTTTCAAAATTTATTTTATGGAATTGATGAAAAATGAGGCAGATGAGTTGAGCTAATGGGTATCAGATTATTAAATTTGTTAGTTAGGCTTTTATACTTGAATTTGACGCGTATAACGCAATTTAACAAAGTTACTACATTTGCGTGATGTTTACGTAAAAGATGAAAGCATTAGGGTGTAAAGTTTTTTATGATCCTGTAATAACATGGCTGATGGATTAAATCAATGGAATCTCATTTTCCTTCCGATGGAATAACGTGGTTGGTGATAATTGTATTTTTTACTTTCAGTAAATTTTGTGCAGAAGCTTCTTAGTAATTAATGTTATATTTGGATGTTTTGGATACAGGAAATATCGGAATAGGTATACTTTTGTGCGTTTCTTTTGATCAAATTTGATTTAACGTGAATAGTATTGAAAAAACAGGCAAGTTGCCTTTATTACTCAAGCTAACTACTACAATAATAAAAACTAAACTAAACTAAACTAAACTAAACTAGCTACACTATCTACTACAAAGAACACTTATGGACTGTATAATAGCCGCGATGGCCTATAGACAGTCCAAGTGCTCCATTGAAAAAATAATCGTCTTTGTATTGGAAAGATAGTGTTCCAAAACTTTTCTAGATGGCGTTGATTGGTGTTTCGACAGTTAATGTATAGTTTTTATGGAATTGGTTGTAGTTTCTATGAAATTCTGAATCGCGCAAATGAAAGTTTTCCGACACTGCGCCCTATATGCCAAAAATAGATGAACTTTATAATGGATTCCTACCTAGCCTACCGTATTTTAACCACATTTGCTTTTATTTTTATATCCAAAGAAATAAAATGCGCATCTGTGTGTTGTCTGTGGCATCATCACTCCCAAACGGTTAAACCAATTTTGATGTACTAATCTTTTTTTGTATAAAAGATGTTCTTGAAAATTTGTTTTATTTGAAGATCATAATTAAGCCTTATGATTTGAACTGAGCTGTGTGTGTAGCTTTCTAGGAATATCATTATTTTTAAAATGATTAACAAAATACTTCTATTAATTAAATGACCATCTCAGACCACACAACTATTATTTTATATTTATTTTTGATCGCACCACCGTCCATGCTCATTGAACTATCTTTGTACATTCAAAGGTTGTCTGGAAGAGATCGCTTTTTAGCAATAAGACCGTCCATTGTAACCTACTTGTAAGATTTTCTTTTTTATTTATTGTTACCTTGGTGTCAATAAAGAGTTTATTTATCTATCTATCTAAACATTTAATCAGTAGTATGTGTCATCTCGTGGTAAACCAATTAACTCAAAATAAAGATAACCTCGTCCATGTTATGTTAAGTTAATTGCGTAAACAAGCTGCTAACCCTACAAGTTAATCGCAAAGTAATCCTAGCAGGAGGTCTTTTACTATCATCCTTTTCTCACCCTTTGCCATCGATGAGTTTTCTCCGAATTGATTGTTACTCCGTGAGATAGTTAGGAAGGTAGGGGATACATAAACAGTTACTATAATGATAAAATTAAAAAAATAATTTAATATTTGGATCTAAAATAATCTTGAAATAGGTAATATTTTATTAATGTAATTATGTTAATTAGCACATTTTTGTTTAAACTTAACGTATTACTTACTTTATTTACTTATGTTAGTAAAAAATTAAAAAATGTATCGATATCTATGTGAATGTTTACTTTGTGAATCGTTGTTGAATATAATATACATTTCTGGAATTAACTTTTAGAAATAACTTTCATTCCGGTCAAAACTTAACTTTTCTATATTGATCCAGCTTACGAAGTTTATAGTTAGAGTGGATTTGTTGAATAGACCCAGATATAGCGCTAAAAAAAATTATTTTGTGATTGAAAAATTATTATGTCTCCGCATGATACAGATATACAACTAGCTACGTTTTATATTATAACCATAGTATCAAAGAGAAATATTCGAGCAATTAAAGAAATCGGACAATAGGCTTTTGTAGTATTTATCGCCCTGAAATTGCGAGTTACACTAGATGTTATTTTCATGTTAAGCTTTACATTGCAGATAGTTCGCTAGATACCATAGACTTATACGTAGAATGTACAAGACCAACAATGACAGTTTCAAAAAGGGACAAGACGTTTAAGAAATTGTTTGTGTGAAAAACTATTGCTATGATTAAGATCTTGGATATTTGCGACAAGTTAACTATAGTGTTTACTAAACATTGAATCTATCTATAGGCCTCCATAGTTTTTTTAAATAAAATAGCAGACATTTTATTTTAAAAAACTTACTTTGGAGTAAAATTTCTAAACAATAAATAACTGAAACGCTGAAATATTGCGCGATTATCAAAAGCAGCATTCCCAATCTACAAAAAAAGCAGGTTTTACATCCAGATACCACACCAAAATTAACAAAATATGACCATTAATAATGCAATATTTGTGATAAGCTGTGATAGGTACGTGTATTTGTTCGGGTTAGTATGTTTTGTAAGATCACTTTCACAAGGGCATTGTAGCTAGTGAAATTACTGGGCAAATGAGACTTTATGATCTGGTCACTCAGTCTAGTAATCTGATTATTAGACTGGGTGATGTCTCAGGATGACGTGCGCAGACAGTGTCGCGCGAAACTATTGTTTTAAAGTTCCGGGTGACACTGCAACTGTTATGGGCGGCCGTGTCACTTAACATCAGGTGAACGACTAGCTCGTCACGTCATTCAATCACATCAAAAAAAAAAAAAAAAAACTTACGGAATAAGATTTAAAAGCCGCAAAAAAAGTATTTTGCACTTTGACAACGGATTTATGGTATATGATCAATTATGCTCTTCATCGTGAAACAGATTGTGCCGATACGTGCTCTTCTTGTTCTGCTACCAAAATAATGTCACATCTGCCATTATTTCACTGTCTCTTTTCTTCTCAGGCAGTGTGTAGGTACTCGATTTGTACTTCTCGCTTTTCTTTGTACTCTCTTGATTTGTTCTGTCTCGTCTTTTGAGAGTAACGAAAAAATTCTAGGTCTGTGCTATAGATCTCTGCATCCATTATAATTTTTAAATCAGAACGTCATTTACGTTTGTCACTTAGATTTTTCACTTACGTTTGTCACTTAGATTTGTCATGATAAAACAATTCTAAATCTAAAACCAACACCTGTCACCTACTTACAATGGTTGAATGCGTCGGATAACGAGTAACTGGAGTGCTCCGCTAATTAGCAAAGTTATTGAGCTGTTATAATGTTATTACCACGCGTTGCACGCTGTCATACGTTATCGCGATTGTAGTAATCTAATTGGTTTGGAAACCTGGGCCAGAATTAATATTAGAGCTCAGGTATATTTATAGAAACTGTTTATTATTAAAAAACGGTGACGGAAGAAACAGTTATACCTAAGCTGTCGATGATTTAAACTTAGTGTATAGGTACTAGAAAATGGACTTTCCGAAACCAAATCGTAACTTGGTCGTGTCCAAAAGTAGTGATGTGAACAGGTGCTACATCGATATCGATATATTGGCAGGATTGACCGTCGCGACGTTGTCAGCGGGGACCGCGTCGACCCAGATTCGTTAGATCGGGCAGTGCGGCTCCTTCTGCTTCAGAAACTAGACCGCATTTACTCCTACCACACGCGACCAAGGTACGATCGGTGTCTCCGTCGCACGCACGATGCACGTCTATAATACTATGTAACTTGTCTTGCATGATTCGTTTCGATATAAATTAGACAATTGTTCGACAGTTTGAAAATGTAGACACACAACCGAAAATATGACGGTCCATACTTAAATAATAGAGCGGAGTTTTGCTCAATCGTTTCTTTTGTTTTTACACTTGCAAATTCTTTGAAAGCTACGTGCTACGGGCTGCGTAGATTCTGTTTTTGTAGCCCGTAGAGTCGTAGACTTTGTAGGCGTTGGCATCTCTTGAGCTCGTAAACGATGACAAATTTATAATTTTGTTCAAAATAATATTATTTTTATTTGCATCGGCCTTTTTGCAACCGAAGTGAAATAAGTAAAAAAAATTGTAAACCCTAAAATGGCAATGTAAAATTCAAAATCAAAACGTTTCAACGTAGAACACTGTCGTCATTCTTATAGGATAAAAATTGTTAGATGAATTCTTTCGTATCGATGTTTGTCGATACCGCACGCTGCACGTCTCTAGACCGTAATGTCTGCATGATTGTGTTTCTTCCAGTTTAGGGTCCATTTCGCAAATATAAAGGATAAAGGGAAGAAAATACTATGTTATTGTTCGATTGAGAGAAACTAGGTATCCAAGTTTATACTGTCATACTAATTTGCTAATTAGAAGATCATGTAGTTATGAATGGAATGGATTTAATGAGGAGTTTTATTTAAAAAAAAAACACTAGTTCCGCTTCTTTTCTAGATGGCGCTGTAAGTACATAGTTTAAACCTTTCAAACCACAGAGTAGTTTAAACATAAGAAAATGCTTAGACTATCTACAAAGAAATGTCAAATTCAGTTGAGTGGACCACGAGTACATTGCCTGTAGTATCTCCTAAGTAGTACCTATGTGGTGCATTCTTATTAAGTAAATTGAAGTACAGTAGATCTGAGAGATAGATAAACGTTAATATCCAAAATAAAGCCAAGGTATCTCGCAACGAAACTAAAAAAAAACGGAAGAGTTTAAAGTTGTCTGTCAGTATCGTGACACATTTCCTCTAACCTGTGGTCTATGCTTGAAGCAGAGACAGTGACAGATTTTAGTAAAACCACAACTGGCGCCATCTATTGGGTCATGCATAAAAGACGATTTCTTTTTTTAAATAAAACGGCTTATTGTAAGCCACACCTCTGGGAAGTGTGACCATAGCATTATTGGTTAAACCATCCCATAAAAATTTGTTCATAGTTTCTTCCTGCTTTTAGTGAAGATGTCGACGTATTGTGTCGTCTCTCTCTTCTAGTTGTCAATATAACAAAATGTAATATAAAAGTTTGTATATCTAAACTGACTTATGGTTTTTTGCTTGTTTCAGGTTTGGCAAGCGATCCGACGCATTCGCGAACTGGGCCAAAGATGTTGAAGTGAGTATTATAGCTACTTAGCTCTGATTTCCTGATATTTTTTAATCAAAATCTTTCACAAAAATCAGTACAATTTGCTCTTACAACTTTCACACACACTGTACACAGCGATCGTGTTATTTAAGTAAAGTTGTATAGTCAACATGAATGAATTTGTATTTTGTATTTATTTATTATAATAAGAACGGCAATACGCCAATTACACTTATTATTAAATTAATTTTAGTCACGCATGCATGATAAAAAAAAACGTTAAATAATAAATAAATAATTTAAAATGAAATTATACCACTAGTCTAACAAATTAATAAATAATCAATCAATCAATAATACATTATAAAAGAATTCAATAGAAAATAGTCAATTGTGTAAATATAAAAATAAATAAAAAGTCATAACAGTAAAATAAGAAACATTACAGATTATAAACTTTCACAAAATGATGATAATAATTTAAGAATCCATTGCCATTTATCACAAAAAATGTCACATTCAGGATTGGCACTCAAGAATGCATTGAGACCGCTTACACAACGGCACAAAGGGGTTTCAGCTCTAGCCACTGTACGGGAACTAGGAACCGAAAAGAGCCTGTGCCTACGACATGACCTCACCTGGATGTAGGGTTTTGTATTGAGTGACTAGATGACACACAACCTACTGTCCAAAGATAGACCGCTGGACGTAAAAACTTGCTTATATTATTTATATTTTTTTATATTTTTATACTTTTATAACCGTAGGTACCTATATATATGGGTACTATTAAAGAGCTTCCAAAGCTAACCCCAAAGGGCACACGGCCATTAAATGGGGTATTATTAAGCATTTATCTTTTTTTTAATTATTTGATAAGCTCGTGCTTGACCACTATCTAATTATAGCGAGGCATAACACTTACCGCCATATCGTCACTTAAATCTATTAGGTAACTTATTAAAGGTTGTCTGGAAGAGATCGCTCTTAGCGATAAGACCACCCATTGTACCTATATTATTATGTGATTCTCATTTCTACATGTTATTTTTATGTTAGTGTCAATAAAGAGTTATTGTCGTTGTTGTTGTTGTTGTCTGTGGTCGAACGCTACCAACATATCTAAAGTAAAAATTATAAACTGGTGGTCTGACTGATTGCATGCAACTTTATTTAGCGTTTTTACAGAAAAAAGCGCTTTATTGAGTCATTTTTAATTTTTCTTAGTAGAGGATAAGGCACAAGCTACCGCTGATTTCAAATTAATCTGTTTTCTTTTATCTCTGAAACCGAAAAATAAGAGAATCTAATATTCATCAAGCGAATCCGAACATCTGGCACAGATATTTCAGTTTGCAATATTATTTTAATAAGAATTTAACTCTGACAAGGAGTTAATTATAAGGATTAAAACTAATTTTATTTTCGTAATTAATTCTAAGTAATTTTCCGTAAAGTTTCGCATTTTAGTGAAAGTACCGATTTTTCACACTCTCTAGATGTGATCAATAAAAAAAAACAAGTAAAATTGGTAAATAAATCACGGAGTAAAAAACTTTTAAAGTTTCTGGAGAGGGCATCGGCCGTCCCTTTCTCGCAAAACAGAGCTTCCCCACAGTTATTATGAAAACACGTGATTTTGACGTCACATGCCAAAGAGATTGTATGTAAAGCTACCACAGCTTAGTAATGAGGTACTATGAAGGACCATATACTGACGTCACTGCATGCTTGAGCTGTCTCTTTCTATTCCTGTATTTTAAAATGCTTGTAACTTTGTCATTTCTTGAGATATTTAGTTTTTGTTTTCACGATATATTTATTTTTTGAGGAATATTAATAATTTATGCAATAATAAAATAGTAGTCATCTATCATATTCTAGCGCAAATAAAGTAAATCTACACTTCAAAGATTTACAAAGAACAATGTAAAGTAATTCTACAATTTATTTAAGAACATGATAATGAGCCAAATCTGCTGCTAAAAATTAAACAAATAACTTAAACGACACATTATTTAAAGAATACATTTTTTGAGAAATACAATAGGTTTAGCTTTTAATATAAAAAAAATGCTTAATTCTGATCACCCTCATAACTTATTTTGGTAAAAAAGATTGATTTACGGGCCGGAGCCTAAAGCCTTTTTTAATGAGATAATGGCTTACAACTTCCGGATTCCGATATAATTGATAATGTATAAGGCGGCCCATCAATTTTATTGATCAATATTTGTGACTGATCAGTAATATTGACCGTGTAGGGTTAGTATTGCGCAATGTTTTTCGGTTTACTGTATGGAGAAAACATTGACGGAAATGGTCTCGCCAATTTTATTAATCAATAAATTTGAACGTGTATGGGGCCTTACGCTCTTAGTAGCTTGTGTATTCTACGATAATTATTAAATTTAACTAGATTATTAAAATTTACTAGGTTAACGACATCTACTGGTTATCAGTTAAGACTTATCTATGCATATATTGTCAATATCAATAAAGTGCAACGTTGGATATTGAATATGCTTGGAGATGCAATATTGACGGGATATCCTTTGATAGGTATCGTTAAATCCAGGTTGACATTAACCGGTCCAATATAGGCAATCTTTGCAATGAAATGCGCATATCAAAATTGAATAAAACTGAGCCATTTCATGAAAAAGTAAGTACTTCTGTATTGTTATTGAATAACACCTAATAGTTACCAGAAAGTACATATTTGTTGTTTAGAAATACGGTTTGTTACCGACACATTTTTGGTTAGGGTTTTTTGAAACGACGTTTGGTTCAGTTGGTGGTGGACGTCGATTTGCGCTCGGGTTCAAAGGTTATGGGTTCAGATTTAGCAATCAGCTTGACTTATACTTACTTATACATGATGGAAAAGCATCGTGTTGAAATCATACCACAGTACTCACAGTAGTAGAAGTAAGAGCAATTTTACTGCTCACCAGGGCAGCTACCACTGCACGCTGCGCCAAACAAACACTGACTTAAATAATAATGTTTGAGCAGCTTCACTTACCTCAACTAAAAATTATACTTACTAAGAATTTCTGATCCAAGGAAGATGAAATTAATGGTTAGCTCCAGAACAGAAAAACGGATTAAGTCCAACGAAAGTAACAACTCAATCTCGACTTAATGTTTTATTGCAAAGTGTCCAAATATCGCAAGCTAAAGTAAGGTTGTGGTTTGCAAGGAGTGTGATGAGCACCCGAACCGCCCAGTGTTTCGTAGGAAGTTCAACAACTATTTTCCTAAGTTACCCGCTACAGGTATGCTTGGGACATAGTTCAGCAAGTTTTGTGAAGGTATGAGCCATAACCGTATTGTAATATAGAACAGAGGGGCAATTCTGGTGATTTAAACTCGGCATAGTCACATTCCACCTCGTTTCAATCAACATGTTTTTTTTTTCAATAATATGACACCGTTCTGAAACTGTGGCCGATGTCAGCCTGATACATACATTTTATAATTATTCTGAAGGCCCAGGATACTCAAAACTTGACGTTGTTCATTCATCATAAATATTATAAAACTACCTATTTATTTTAGGCATCATCTTAAAAATACACCACAAAGGCAGGCTTATACAGAATACAATAAAGACTAAATACATATTATACAAAGAATAAAAGCGCACATGTTCAGAAATTTTCTCTTCGGTCGCCCACTGCCTGAACACAAGGTCTGTTCGGCCGAAATACAGATTCCAAAAATATCTCCTTATTATGGATTTAGCTGGGAACCGGAGTAAGAAGGACAAGAAGAGCATTATACAACACGAATTTTATTATTGAAATAATCAACTGTACTTATGCTTCATCATCATCATCATCATCATCATTAACAGCCTGAAGACGTCCACTGCTGGACATAGGCCTCCCCCAGAGCGCTCCACCTTGAGCGGCTGCTCGCCTTCTGCATCCATCGGCTTCCCGCGGCTTTCACCAGATCGTCGGTCCACCGAGTGGGGGGCCGGCTTACGCTGCGTCTTCCGGTTCGTGGTCGCCACTCGAGAACCTTTCTTCCCCATCGGTTGTCAGTTCTGCGAGCGAAGGGCACTGTAGCTAGTGAAATTTTTGGACAAATGAGACGTGCTTTGATCTCACAGTTCTATGAGCGGTGTGGCCTGCCCATTGCCATTTCAACTTTAGTTCTCCTGCGTACTCCTCTCGTACTTATGCTTAAACCTATAATATTAGGTACCTACCATTATATACGGATACACCTTTGAAGCCACCATTTCAAGGAAAAGATCAAAAGAAAACTAAACTCTAACTCCGAACCGCTTTTGCGTAATCGTAATTATGTTATGGGAACGAACATCAACATTTAATTTAATTTTAGAGTTTCGCACACGTGGGAGCCGACTCAAAAGTTGCTGTGGGCTCATCTTATTTGAAGGGCTACTAGACCAAAAAAATGTTAAATGAGTTTTTTTTATAAATAAATAGGCCCGCATTTGACCGCAATCTCACCTGATGGAAAGCGATGACGCGGTCTACGATGGCACATGCTTGCCTAGAAGATACCTATTCACTTCATTTGATTTTTTTTTTTTTTTTATTATGCTATTGAATGACGTGACGAGCTAGTCGTTCACCTGATGTTAAGCAACACGGCCGCCCATAACAGCTGCAGTATCACTCGAATCTTTAAAACAATAAAGTTTCGCGTGACACTGCACTGCGCACTTCATCCTGAGACATCACACAGTCTAGTAATCAGATTACTAGACTGAGTGATCAGGTCATAAAGTCTCATTTGCCCAGTAATTTCACTAGCTACAGTGCCCTTCAAACCGGAACACAGTAGTGCTTGCACACTACTGCTTGGCGGCAGAATAACTGGCAAAGCGGTGGTACCTACCTAGACGAACTTTGCAGAAAAGTCCTACTACCTAGTAAAAGTAAAAGTACTTAGTCGGTTCTTGTGTTCTTATACATTGAGTTTACTTAGAACGTTGTATATTCTTATACTTCCTTATTCGTGGTCTATTTTTGTATGTGTTTTTACGTGAAATTTTGTGATGAGATGGCTGACACCATAATTCTTGCCATCATGACTTTCATGCTTAGAACAATGACTTGTAAAAGTGCTAAAATAGCTTAAGAGCCAATACAACGCCAAATTGCTTAAAATGGCTTAGCTTGAAGCAGTGTCCTGTCAACAATATTGCAACAATGACTTTGAAATTAATATATGGTAAAGTTCAGGACTAATGCTACTGCAAATGTATAGTGAAAACACGAATTAATAAAATTTTGTCGATAGAAAAAAATTACAAAGTTACCTCCAAACCGTACAAATAAACAGCGATTATTCAATGAATACTTTAAATAAGATCATGAAACTTTGTGTAGTAGTTGAATTAAATATAATGGAGGGCTTATGTATAGCGCATTTTTAAAATATCCTTTATATTCAGTTTAATAATAAATTACCTAAACTATTGCGCGTTGGAACCAGTTTAACTTAGACCGCCCCTGCCGCTCGGCCCCTGGCTCATCCCCGCTTTGGCCTAGTACTATACATCTATTCTGTGGCTTTGACTTGAATTCGCGCTGGCCTTGCACAAGCCCTTAATTGCAATGAATAATTTACCTAAAGGCATAAGTACCGTTTTATACCCGACTACGGCGAAGCAACAAGGAGGCATATATAATCACATCACACTTCATCAGTCGCAAGATGTCCACTGAACATAGGCCTCCATCATAAAACGCCACTTCGGATGCTTATCATAGGGTGGTTTGCCATAATGACTACACTTGGCAGGCGGCTTGGTGATTAGGGGAAATTTTATACTTCCTAAGTGATATTTTTTTAAATATAGGTAGCGAGGTAAATGCTGCCGCCCATTCTCTTGATATTCTCTTAGCCGGCTCTTAAGCCCTATCTCTTGCCATGGGTACCATAAAGGTTATTATGTTATTGCAGACGTATGTAGCAATAAGTTTAAATTTTATTGTAACAACGAACATTTTTTGAACTATAAAATTATTATTAAACTATTCTAAAAAAATTAAAATCTCGTTGTATGCTTTGAGGGTTCAAAAGTTTTTTTTTTTCAGAAGCCGGACCTGCCAGCATGGCTGGCGTATGCCAGAAGGAGATGAGGAGTGACGTCATCGATCGATCCATAATCATTATACCTATCAATGTTCGTAATAACTGTTACCGTTCTTACATTATTGTACCGAATTCAGACTAACTCAAAAATAAATGTTATAAATTAATGTGTTTTTTAATAGACTCTATCTACCATTGTAGAGTGTGGAAGACATAATGAAAAAGAAATCTCCGTGTGTTAGTTGTCTGTCTGTCCTTAGCGTTGTATTAATCAGATTTACACCTAAACATTTTTACTTTATTGTTAGGTTCAGTGTATTGTCTATCACCTAGAAGGATCAAGTTTTAACGAGGCGAGGGAAAAGAACTGAAAATATGCAATTATTTTTCTCATGTGTTACTGAAATCACTGCTAGCGTCTCTACAACTTTCGCCCGAAGAACTTGTCACACATTCTTCTTTCTTTTAAAACATATTAGATTTTATCTACGCACATAATATTATTATTGTGTACAATTTAACCTTTAATACTTTCTTTCACTTTTAAATGTTATTCGAAGTTTGGAATTTAAGGATCAAATGTAATTGTAATGTTATGAAATACATGCATTAAGAAAACGTAATATTAAATTGTTGTTTTCATTATCTACCCCTTTGATATTCGACTTGTTTGCTTGTACGTGTAGATTAATATTGACACAACTGACACTTGTTATGCTCCAGTGACCACTTTAATTAAAATATTATGTTGCGAGCTACTAGCAATTACTATATTGAAAACCGCAGTGTGGGCTAGCTCCCCACTAGCCGCTGGATGCACGAGGCAAGTAGCCGGTCAAAGTGGCGCCTGTGGGGTAGGCCTATGTTCAGCGGTGGACGCCTTTCGTCTTATGATTATGATGATGAGGATGAGTTTATTGAAAATGGTTGAAGTAGATACGTTTTTTGTAAACGATCTGACGGTCTAGGCGTTCTCCTGATGTTAAGCGTCACGGCTGACGTAAATAATGATTGTAGTGCCACCTAGAACTGCTTTTCCGTTTCCTTTGTACTTTCATATTCAATTGGTGGGACAATAAAGAGTTCTCTATCAATCTATCTATCTAGCTCTAAAATTATAAAGACTGGCATGCACTGACCTCTATAATAAAAGTAGAGGTCAGTGCTGGCATGACACTGCACTGTGCATGTCATCTTGAGACATCAATCAGCACATCCTAGTAGGTAGGTACCAAAACTCTCGAATTTTGCGATTCTTGAACAGGGTGGTTTCTGAAGATGTTGTGGACCCCGGGGCAGGGACTGGTTTTCCTTCACCGCTATTTGAGCGAGTGTAGGTGAACTCCACATATAACTTGAAGTTAATTGGTGCAGGGCTGAGCTGGATACGAACCTGAATACGTTGGTGTCAGTTTGAAAGTCTTAGGTACCGGTGAGCCACACCTGCTATAAATGCTAAGTTGTGGGTGCAACCACGATAGTTTTTGTGTACTAAGCTCTACTTTATGGTCTCTTACTGTTGGCCTCATTAGTAATGCTCAAAGTCGCGCAACGAGCCATGAAGAGAACTATGCTCGGTGTTTGCCTGCGAGATAACCTCCGGAATGGAGAGATCCGCAGGAGAACTAAAGTGACCGATATAGTTCTTAGAATTAGCAAGTTGAAATGGCAATGGGCAGGCCACATCGCTAGTAGAACTGACAACCGATGGGGAAGAAATAAGGTTCTCGAGTGGCAACCACGAACCGGAAGACGCAGCGTAGGCTGGCCCCCCACTCGGTGGACCGACGATCTGGTGAAAGCCGCGGGGAGCCGATGGATGCAGCCGCTCAAAGTGGCGTTGTCTGGAGGAGGCCTATGTTCAGCAGTGGACGTCTTCAAGCTGTTGATGATGAAGCTCTACTTTATACGCTTTTGCTGTATTATATTTAAATTTCAATAATTTTGTAATATGTCATTGGTTTCCAAGAGCTATACAGATGGGTACATTTATAAAAATACAAATAAAGTTATTCGGTTCGGTAGGTGTTATCTTTATTTTTCCTAATAATTACATCATCTTTTTCAGTACATCGAGGTATAATTACAAATAAAACACTATTTTATTTACGTAAGCACAAATACTTATTTAAAACTATCTTAATTTAAAACAAAATGAGACTTTACACTTTGGAAATTGACAAGTATCTTCCGCACAAGCACCTATTGTATCATACAACCTTACTTTACACGTTTAAATTGTGCTTAAATATTTTAAAATCATTACAGTTAATTGTACATTAATAGAACATGTTTATTATTCCATTCACTGACATTTCCACATTCGATATATCTATTTAAATATCGAAAACATATTTTAACTGGTGACCTTAATAAAACTATAGTCAGTGTTTTCATTTCTGAAGAAAGTTACAAATGTTAAATGAGTCTAGAAGATGCAATATAATTCCTATTGATTTATTTGAATTATTCAGACATACCTAACCCTTTTAACTCATACAATAATACAAATTTAATTAATCAAAGTTCATAGCAGGTTATTGAATCGACACAAAGATGGTATGTGAAATAATATTGCCCTATCTACTAAAGAGCCCTGTCCAATTAGATAAATGAATGTTTACAAAGTTATTGAAGTATAGATAGAACTAGAAATGGAAGTTACGTAGGTAATTATAGACAACTTCATACACATACAGGCATACATAGAATTCTAAGATAGAAACTACAGAAGGGTGAATTTGTAAATCAATAATTTTTACAGAACAATGGAACCTACAGAAAAGTTTGAAATTCAATAATAATGGAAATTATGGTAAAGTTAAGCTAGCAAAAAAGATCTGAGTCTATAAGATAGTGGTTAATGATTTTATTACTGATGAAAACGATGCATTGTAAAATAGCGAACTATACATAAAGCAAAGACATAACGAACCAAAGGTAACGATAAGCCCGCACGTTGTAACTACTATTGTATTTTTTTTCTTTCTTGATGCTTGGTGTACAATAAAGAATTTTTGTATTGTATTGTAACAAAAGAATGACAACATAAAAGAAAGCAAGTGAGAAAAAAGACTTGAAAAAACTAAATGTATAAATCGACAAAAAAGGTTAAATTAAGAAAGATGCATAAAGATTATGAAGAAATAGTATTAAAGACGATAAAAGTAAAACTTTGACAACGTTTTCAAAAGCATAAAATTATGTGTTATTAACTATTTATGATCTTTCACAAAACGTTATTGATTTACATTTTCACATAGAACCAAAGACATCTAGAGATCTACAGTAAGAGACTACATTACATACAATAGATACAGAAGACAATAGACGGATGGAAATTCTGGGGCATATAGCAATAGTACAATACTTACTAAGATCTAAATAGGTATTATAATTAATAGACTACTAGAGGAATACACGATTAATTTTATGGAACACAATGGAAATATACTTCTAATAATGATTTACTAATAATTTGGCAACATTCAGTTAATATTTATTTTTATTCTCGAAATAAATAATCAATACCATAGGATGTATATCACAAATACATGAATCATACATAATATCATTGTGTGTCTTATATTAGGAATTGCCAATAAATAAAACTCTATTGAAACCCTAACAAAAGCAGCCATTCTAGCATTTCCTACGTTTTTAATTAGCATTCTATGAAATTGTTTATATTTGGAAGTGATAGCTTGTATGGTATTATACGTAACTAGTAGTTTTAAAAATCTAAGTAGCTAGATCAATACTATAAAGAGTATTTCTACCATTGCAAAAACGCAGATACCGTCAGCAGCAATTATTATTGGCGCTGAGTCAGTCATCTTCTTAAACTTTTATCGCTGAATGTACCTATATCAGAAATCAAAATTTTAATTAGGAGGGCTTTGAGCAAATGGCTATAATATTCACACATAAATAGTCACAGCGCTGATCTTAATCATATTTATAATTATAGCTTACGATACTATATACAGCTCACGCACAATCATAACCTTAAAATTAAACAAACAGTGCAAGTTCTAACGATCAACAAGGTGTGCTAGGAATGTTGTGATCATCAAAACAACATATTCATTGAGATTTAAAAGTGAGTGTGATATAAAAATACTGATTTACCGAAGTCTTTAGGTCTTACACAATACGTAACAAAGTTTATAATGACCGGTTGTCATGTTCTGTTAGATTTGATACACTTTTTACTATAGAACTTAATCGATTTTGAAGTTTGTCTTCTATTATTGTTATGTCTACATCAGGGCCTTCCTTCAATAGCTCCCAAAGGTTGTTTTTATCGAGTATTTCAAATCCACCTTTATTTTCGGGAGCAATATCAGTTTTAGGTGTCCCAGATAATGATTTTGATGTCTCGGATATAGGTGTCGGGGGTATCTTATGAATCTCTTTATTTATTGACTTCAAAGTTTTTATAGCATGTTTTTCTGTATTAATAGGTTTCTTTTTCGTTTTGTTTTCATCAATATTTCCTATGCTACCAGTTTTCTTAAAATCATTTGTTTCATTTCGCGGGGTGTGTATGATTGGTTTTTTAATTTGACTCATTGATTTTGGTTTTTTTGTCCTGTAATGCAACGATTTGATATTACTTTTTGTGATAGCGGTGATGACGTGACCAATCGGCGATGCGTCAAAATATGGTGAATGTGGTGAATGCGTTGTTTGGATATCTTTAATGCTACTTATATTGTGATTTAGTACTATTTCTGCGATTTTTATCGATGTTTCAGATTTTGTAGGATTATTGGTTGTTTGTGGATCCTTTAAAGTTGAGTTACTAACGGCAACTTTGGGAATTAATATTTCCTCTAATTTGCTGAGCATAACTTTTTGTGTCGACGTTTCATCGTGAGGAGTCTGATTAGAAATTTCTTTTACTTTCATGAAAAACTTATCATGTTTATCGCCGTAGGTAGCTTTTAAAGTACCTTTTCTTCTAATAAGAGGTTTCTTTTTGAAGTCTTCCTTCTTAATAATAGGTTTATTCACAATTCCCTTTTGGACAATTAGCGCTCCAATCGTTGGAGGAATTGGAGCAATGTTGTTACTCATTTCTACACTTTCAGTTTTGTTTACATAAATAATTGCTGGAATAATTATTGGGTCATCAGTGTGTTCTAATTGGTTGGAAGCTGAAACGTGCTGCACAGTTTCTGTTGTTGTTTCGACGCTCAGTAAACGTTCTGTTGTAGTAGGCACCACTTCTGTAGTAGGGGTCATAATATCGTGAGTAGTTGTGACGGCAGAAGTCAGACTATCTTCAGTAGCATATTTAATTATTTCAGTAGGAGCTAAAGTTGTAGTAGTATCTGTATTTGTAGTTGCAGTTGTTGATTCAGGTTTAACTTCATCATATTTGGTATTTACAGCATTTTCTTCTAACTTTCTAAATTCATAATCTCTGCTACAAATCCGACCACATTCACAGATATTATCAATGTTAGCGTTAGTTTTGAGGCTCGCCAATTCTGTTTTGTCGAACCATGTAATGAAATCATCATCAGTGATACCTCTTAGAAGTGGGCTGCCTGGTCTGGCATGGAAGAAGGTTTCGACTGCTAAATCAGGCCGTGTCGATGGATAGATCTTAGCGAATGCTGGTCTGAGGCTTGTAATGACGAATTTAGACCTTATTTCATAGGTAACACAGACTGGACAAGTTGAGCTTATCTGTAAAATAAATTATAGCGAATACAGTAAAGACACATATAAAAACTTTTGAATAAATTACTTAGTGAACCCCTCCCCCACTAGGTGGACCGCCGACCCGGTCAAAACCACGGGGAACCGATGAATAAAAGCGGTAAGCAGCTACTCAAAGGGACGCACTATGGAAGAAGCCTATTTTCAGAAGTGGACGTCTTCAGGCTATTCATGATGATGGTGAGCTAGTTAAAGTGAACTAAGCGATACTTACGTTGGCAAACACGAACCAAACTGACTCCCCTCGAGAACCGTAGTGTAGATCAGCAAATGTAGCGCCATCAAGCACCACAGGATTCACTGAATGTAGTTCATAGCCAGAAAACAGCGATGACTCTAGTCGTAGGATGCCAGAGCGCTCTTTCCCTTTCCACCTTAAAAATACATATGAATAAGGTTATCACACTAATTTGTATTTGTATTTGTAACGTCGTAACGGCCGAACAGATTTTCATTAAATTTGGAATGGAGAAAGTTTATACACTGGTTTGACACAAATAATTCTTTATATCCAGGGGTGAAACCACGGGGCTTAGCTAGGAGTTACATAAAATATGATGATCCTGATAAGGACTTACTTGAAACAAGTTTTGATGATAAGCGTGGGAAGGTTGCCCTGCAAGTCTTCAATGCTGCTTCTCTCTGGTCGGATCTCTTCGATGATAGCTGCTTGGACGTTTAGCAGAGCGTTTTCTGGTTTTGGTGAGTACGTCGAGTATGTGATGGTACCCTGTAATCACAGAATGTAACCAAAACGAACTAAGGATTAGCGATTAAAAAAATTTAGTTCCCTACTTAATTAAGCTGTTCCAGGGCTGAGTTAGTACCCAATACCGTAATATTTATATAATTAGGTAGCCTATATACCTCAGAGAAGAAAGGCACTAGGTCAAGAGGAAAGGTCACGACAACAATGGTCAAAATTTGTTAGAATTTTTACCATTGGCTACCTTAACTATCTGTAGTTGTTAGAATTTGTTAGAATCTTTGACCATTGATTACCTTTCTCAACTTTGGATCATCAAACCCACTCTAAGCGTAGAGTAGTTCTGTAGCATGTACCTTTTTTTGCTGGTACCTTTATGTTTTTGTTTTCGCTATATAAAGCATAAAGGCAAACCGAATCAAAAATACTACAATTGAGAAATTTACCGCTTACATAATATACCGACGAAAAAATATTGCATACGATTAAACTCTAATTTTTCTTCCTAAAGGTTATCCTATGATATATAATTTTACCTGAACAGTAGCGCATCCAGCTCCGGTAGCATAGACGAAGACCTTCGTTGGGAGACCAGGCAGCTGCAGCGGTCGCGGTGGACTCTTCGCGCGGAGTTCTAGTGTGTCTGTCAGTTCCATGCCAGCCGTGGCTAGAGATACTGTTAGCGCTCTGTGCCTGTGTAAAAAAACATTTCACTATTTTATTGTTACCTATATAGCAATAAAATATATGTGTGTGTGTGCATGTGGGTGTGTGTTATGGTATAGCTGTTGTGTTTTATTGTTGCCTGTAGTCATTTTTTTTCTATATCTTCAGATCGATATTTATATACATCACATTTTAATAACAATAAAAAAAGTTTCCCATGAACTTATGGATAGTGAATAGTTTTTAAATCATACTTATATGGGACGATTATAATTATTATACATAATTATACGAAGTTAAGATACCTAATAATAATATGTTAGGTGTTAAACACCATAATAGTCTAAATCAGTATTTATATATAATTAAAAAAAGATGCTGTTTATTATTTTCGCATTTTATTTTGCTTTTTTTTAAATTAGGTAACTACTACACTGGGTACTGTCTTAACGGCAGATTTATTAAGACTTTACGTTAGACTGCAGTGCCACTGCTGCGTGGGCGCACAGCAAAAATTATACACTTCTAAAAGAAAACAGTTAATTTAAAATATAAACTTTTAAAATTTAATTTAGTTTTTACTTTTGAACACTCCCACATTTTAAAATACACAGGAACTTACCTATCATGCGCCAACGCAGCGTACTGCGCGGCAGCTTTGGTAGCGCTGTACGCGAGGCTAGGGTGCCGCTGCAGCGTGGAGGCGCGGTAGTAGAGGAAGCGCGCGGCCGCCTCGCCCTCCGCCAGCGCGCCGCGGGCGCACGCCGCGAGCAGCACGCGGACCCCCGCCACGTACTGCTCCATTGTTACCGCTTCTGTTATGGAAGAGTTTCAATTTGTTACTGGTTTTGTAATGGACAAATTTGAACAACATCGTTACCATTTCTGATCTGTAATAGATAAAATTGATTCTGTTCAGGTTCTGTAATGGACATGATTGAATGACATTGTTACCGATTATGTAATATTTAAGTTTTCACTAGAAGAACGACATAGTTACCGTTTCTGCAATCAAAAAGTTTGCACTAGAAGAACAACATTGTTATCGCCTCTGTAATAAAAAAAGTATGCACGCCAAAACAGGATTGTTACGGTTACGACGGATATGTGAAATTGGATTTCAATACAGATATGTTTTAACGTTAAGATATACATATTATATTACGTATTATATAAGCATTGAGATCCTGAACGTGACACGCGGCTACCGCAGACATTAGTTTACAGATTTCTACGTATTTTACGATCAAATTTATTGTGATGATATCAGAAGAAACTGCTAGGTAGTAGACGAAAACAAATAAGGGAAGCCATGACAAAGGTAAGTACGATTATAAACAATTACCGTAAGAAGTAGTTTTGATGTTCCTTGAAGTCTCCTCGAGCAGCCAATCAGCAGCGTCCTTCCTCGGCGCTGGCCAACCGAACTCGCCTTCTTCTGTTGTCGATGCATTCCTCAAAATAACGAGAGCTTCGGGTACTGCTGGACTTCTGAAAATCAGTATGAAGATTACAGATTACTTATGATTAATGTGAGTGTAAAATTAAAACTGAGCAAGCTAGTTAATTAATTCATTAAATCATGCATCGCATATAACAAAACCACCTGCTTTCTTGAAATTTGTTGTCACACACACCATATAGATACCTTTGTACATACATTTTGTAATAAAACTGCTATAGCAAAATACCTACGCAATTTAAATAAAATCGAATTGTTTTATTGAGTTTTATAGGTAGCAATAAAGCATACCGCCTATCTGATCATGGGAAGCAAAAGTTATGAGATGAACTATTACTAGTATAACTACTCAAATTATTTTTATTTTTTGTTAAAACATATATTTAAAAGGAAGATCTAAAGAACCGCCATAATGAAGCTTGCGTGATCCCCTTAAACTACGTTTTGCAGTCATAATGTGTTGGCTAACGTTATAAAAAGGTCGCCAAAATCATTTTAGCAACATTATTAAAAAACGTTTATAGTCAACTTAACATAATTATCAGAATTGAAAACGAGACAGGGCAGTTTTTAAGTACCTATACCTTGTCCATTTTATGAATGGTTTTTTGACAGCTCACACCCATGAATTTTCATATTGTTTACATTAAAATTTCATACAAATAATATTGTACTTCATGGAATTCATCAAAACTAAATCAAAATGTACATTTATCGTACCGATTATTACGTTTACGTACCTAACGCTATTAAAGGAGGTAAATGTTTTATTTCAATCCATAAAAAACGAGATATACACTAGAACTGTAAATAAAGTTGCATTGCCTAGCAATGACGATAAACGTTTAATTAGCAAACATACAATCTACACCATACCTAATAGTACAATCGGAATGGTATCACATTCAAGAATTTTTAGAACATCCCTAACTTGTCAGTCATCGAGCTGTCAAAAGACCATTAATAAAATAGACAAGGTATAACTTTATATTATTGAGTAAGGCTTTCAAGTGTATACCTTGCAAGAACCAATGCTAACACGGTAGCAGCAAGGGCAGCTGGTGATGTCAAATTGTATAGATTCCTTTCCAAATACGTTTGAGCCTTCTTTGCAACGTCTGCGTCTTTCTGTAAAATGAACGTTATGATGAAAAGCCATTTTGTATAGATGGATATTTTCTTAGTATTATGTTGAATGCATTCTTTTTCTTCTCCAACCCCACCAATCTACCATATTATGGACAGAAGAACATCAAGGGGTTCCATCATCATCATCATCATCAACAGCCTGAATACGTCCACTGCTGAACATAGGCTTCCCCCAGAGAGCACCACTTGGAGCGGCTGCTCGCCTCCTGCATCCATCGGCATCCCACGGCTTTCACCAGATCGTCGGTCCACCAAGTGGGGGGCCTACGCTGCGTCTTCCGGTTCGTGGTCGCCACGCGAGAACCTTTCTTCTCCATCGGTTGTCAGTTCTACGAGCGATGTAGCCTGCTTATTGCTATTTCAACTTGCTAATTCTATGATTATTCTATTGAGTTTTCATCATTCATATCTAAGTCGGTAATTAGGTACCTATATGTATAAGTATTCTGTGCTGTATCAAAAATTAGTTTTAAGTGTAAAGGAAATCTCCATAAATATCATTATTATGAGTGGCAAAGAAGCGTACAGCTCACATGATGGTAAGTAGGTCACCGTATCACATAATATGGACATCTGCATAACCAGGAGCATTGATTGTCTAAATTCACTTTTATTGTCTAAACCCACACCTTCATCATAGCTACTATGAATATTTTGACTTTTACATGTCTCAAGTAAGTATTATTACTTATATCCTATTACCATTTGCGCCCCACAAACACACACACACACACACACACACACACACACACACACACACACACACACACCCCACACACACACATCACACACACACACACACGTCACATGGTGGTAGACGATGAAACTTATGGCTATCCACCCTCACGTTATGACTGATGCTATGAAACAATTCTTACCCGATTCTCAACACCAACTTCAAGTAAAGCGACCAAGGTCTCTGCAGTGACTTCAACTCTTCTCTCCCACTCTATCTCCTCCTTCGTCATATTGCCATCTCTATCATAATAGTAGTATTCATTGACATCTACATCTTGCTGAGTCCCATTAGCTTGCTTCATTTCTACTGGATAGTAATCCACTTCTTTATCAGCAGCCATCGGTGTGAAGGATCCGTCAATGTTTTGTCGTTTCTGGATCCATTTCTTGATGGATTGCAGCAGTTCTGGATCGATTGGGTAGTAGGATTGGATCTTAGATAAGATTTCCAGGATTTTGATCGTGGAGAGGTGGCTGCTCATAGCTGGATGGTCGCTGAAAGAGTTGTCGCTCTTGCGGAATGAGAGAAGGACTTGGACCTGTAATAAAGTTTAAACCACATTTAAAAATAGGTACAGATACGTAGGTACTCTAATAATCATTTGTCCAGTAGTTGGTAAAAGTACCCAAAAAGCCAGCACTCGTGTTATCCTTTAGGTATACATAATCCACCTAATCTTTGGTGGAAATTAGCATAAGTGTTGCTATCAATATATTTTCAAGCCATTCAATATCCAATTTATGTGCTTTATTGGTGCATTTAAATTTTGACTATTTATGTTTTTTAGCTCTAGCTTTTGGCTTTACCTGTTCTGGCAATTTCTTCAAAATTTTTTCCTTCTCAGCATCATCAACCAAATGCGGGATGTGTTCCAAAGCCAACAAAGGTGCCAGGCTAGCTGATGCTGCAGACAGTTGCGAGTCTCTCCACACCTCGGTCCACTGATCCGTCGAGTCCGTCAGCAGACTGTAGAGAGGAAGGTGAAGACCTCCGGAGACGAGGAGGGTCCCGCTAGCAGACCCTGGGACTACGCCTCGAGGTAGTCCCAGTTCGAGAACCTGCGAGAAGCCTGCCTCTTCGTTGAAGTTCCAGATTCTGGAAAGGAGAACAGAAAAGATTTACCTACTTGATACAGAATTTAACGACTTCGTACATGTTGTTGGTTAATGCCCAGGCTTAAGTTTCCTGTCCATAGGCTACGGTTACCGCTTTCCATCAGGCGGGCCGTATGCTTGTTTGTTGCTCTTAATATAAAAAAAAAAAAAAAAAAAAACAAAATTCAAACTGATTTCTACTGTTTTGTTTATGTTAATGAATGACGTGACGAGCTAGTCGTTCGCCTGTCAGTGTGACGCTTGCCCATAATAGTTGGTTCAAGCATCATTAACACCAGGGGGGTTAGCAGAGATCACCTCTTACCTAAAATCCGCCTTATCTCCCCAAAGCGCGCTGAAGCCGACGAACTTGATCCTCATATCGTTAGCGAGCGGCCACACGAGCAGCCTCCGCTCGGAGGGCGCCGCCCCCCTCCCCACCGACAGCCGCCCGCCCTCCCACCACACCCACCACGCGCACCAGGACTCTGCGCCAGAGCATTCCTCGTCGTCCGTCTGTTCTGCGCTGGCTAAGTGAACGTCGTAGCCTGAAAGAGTTTAGATTTTTACTGTATCTTGCTTGTAGCCATCGACTGTTATTCGGACCACAGTAGTCCACTTTTGATTATTATTTTAGTAATATACAAAGATTTGAAATTCGACGGATTCAATAGGCTACAAACCATAAACTTCGTTCCTTCTCGTGTAGGCCTGGTGTCTGATTGTAAGGGTGGGTTTTTTCTCCAATAGTTAAACTCTAACAAATTTTGACCATTGGTTAGAATTTGTTAGAGTTTTAATTACCTTAACTACCTACATTGGTTACCTTAACTATCGGTGAAAACCCCACCCTAAGTCGCTCAAAGATTTTATGGCCCAAGAAAAAATCCGGGACTGCAGGTTTAACGTGTCTGTAACGTCATAGGCTATTACCATCATAATCATAATCTTCATATCCTAGCTCGTGAAGGTTGAAAAGAACAGAATAATTAGAGTTAGTGTAGTGGCATGTGTAGTGCAAGTAAGTACTACCCACACTAAAAAGAACACAAGAACAAAGTGTCTCATTTTAATAGAGATAATTAAGCAAAGTGTTATTGGATACATTCTTTTTAAAAGTTTAAGTTAAATTGAAAATACTTATTAGCCACAGGGATGGCTGGATCGTAATAGGTGGGTATTAGTAGAGTGCTCAAATAGCCATTTTAGGAAAAGGAATTAAAAACTTAGCTCGTATCGATCTGCTTTGTTATAAAGCATTTTCTTCCATTACAATCCTTAGAAGTAAGGGAAGGGATCTACCAAGGAAAGAGGCTCAAGCGAGGAGTTTAAACTAAATTACACTCAACCAAATAATGAAACCATGGTCAAAATGTTCAAACGCTACAATGTCTGATTTAAACAAACTATTATCACCATCACATACCATGTTTTCCTTTAGCAATCCACACCCGGCTTCTCTCGAACACGACCCTGTACATTTCGTCTGAAGGTTCCTCCACATCTGACAGGGCCACATGAGCGGCTCCCTGCGCTCGCAGTTCCAACACCAGACCAGCTCTGTTCCTTGGTGCTGCCACCCATTGCCACTCCCATGATCCTCGGGAGGAAACTGCGAGATGCTCTGGAAATCGACAATTGTTTACTTTTAACACTTTTTAAACTTTTGCAACCAAATGCGAGTAGTTGGTCTCTTTAGGTACTACGTACGTCGTCTGTGTTTTCGAATAGTTCTAACCTGGAAGATTTCAAGAGGTTGATCAGGTTTCTTTTATGTGAGCGTGCTACATCACATACCTACCTATAGCTTAGAATCAGGCGAAATGTCAATATTAGGTACCTACCTACCTATAACTGATTAAAAAGGGTTTCTACGTTTGATCACAGAGTAAGTTACTTACACTGTGGTTTGATTAAATAATATCTTACCATTAGCGCAAAAATAAGCGCTTTGTGTATCACTCCTATGAAGTCCTTCAGGCAGCACCAACACGCTGGCCGACCTGATGACAGACCCGACCAGAGTCTCGTTGTTGAACGACGTGTACGAAACGGAACAGTTATCAGCACTGTATCCAGTTACCTCCACTGAAAAAAAAACTTATGATTTTTGGACTGTTTTTTGAGCATAAGTACGGCCCACATGATTGGAAGCGGTCACCGTGGCCTATGGCATATGCCTATGGTTTACATTATAACTCACAGGGCATAATGTTATCATTATGCCCTGTGAGTCATCTATCATTGTAATCGTTATCGATTACAATGATAGAAGCGCGTGGAACAAAATGGGAACGACATTTTTGCAGCGGTGGGAGCTGTTTGAGCCAGTTTTATTTCGACCGGGATCAGGGGGCGTACCATGAGCTTTAGGAAAAAATTGAACAACTTTGCTTTTTGTACTATGACTACTGAAAAGCAGGGTAGTTCAATTTCTGTGCTGCTTCAAGAGCTCATATAACGCTCCCAGTTGCTTTGCTAACAATACAATAGAAAATAATTAAACTTTTTGGATCTAATACTGCGGATTGATTCCAAATGCAAAAACTAAATTTTGTCAATGTTCTCACTATATCATACTGAAAATGTCACAGCCAATGCAGGACTATTTATAGACGCCATTTTGCTAAATCAGCACATTCACGTCAACAAATTACGCTCAAGCAAAAATGAATAGTAAATTTTATGGCTTCACTTCCAGCTCATAAATTGCTTTTATAATTTCAGATGTGATATGAATTGGTTTTTTAACCTTTTATATATTAGTATATATTAGGAACATACAAAAATAGATAAAAAAGAGAAAAAGTTAAAGTAGAATCTTTATTAATTTAGGCAGTGGTCGTTTAATTGCTGCAAAACAAATCTTGACAGCTCGTAACGTCGCGATTCATTTTTCAAATCATGTGATTATCAAAATGCGAATATGCTGGAGTACCTCTATATACATACCCACAGACCTGCTTAGAATATTTTTGTTACCGTAAACTGCTAATAAAACTGAGCAAACGCAGTAAATGAGTCCAATCATCATCCTCTTTGCCTTTTCCCATTTGTTGTTGTTGGCTCCCAATCTGACCTGTAGCAGCAAGCCACCAGAATTACACGAGCGACTGCCATCTGACCTCGCAACCCACAAGGAACCAGTAACAGGAATGATTAGACCAGGCGTCAGATTCTATCAGGCTTCTGACTACCCTAACGATTGCCATATATGTTTTTATGACAACCGAGACCGACGGCTTAACGTGCTGTCCAAGGCACGGAGCGATAGCATCGAAAACTGCACACAACTTAACAACTTAGGTTATTGTTTTTATATTATTTAGCTTATTAGGGTAGTTTTGTATTATATTGTTAATTTTATAGTACTAGTGTGGTAGTAGTTTGGACTTTTGTTTTTTTTTTATTATTAGGTATTAGTTAACAGATAAATCAAGTAGTAAATAAGTCCGATGACTCTAGAAATCCCGATATTACGAAATCGAGTGTGCGTAGGATATTTTTACCTTCATAGTATAGGTTATCCGAATTTATTTTTACTCCTACCCTTTATTTTATCATGTTTTAGCCGAGGATTGTGCAAAGCGGTCGTAAAACAAGTGTCGTTAAAATAATACGTGCGCTGTTTTCGACATTCGGGTTAGATGAATTCGGGCTGCTGAGATTCTAAGGATGAATGGATGAATACAGGATGGCTATCCATTATTGTGAAAGGGATAATGAGGTCTTAAGGATATCGGTCTATCAACGCAGACCCTTGCAAAAACTGGTATGAGCTGTACCTATTGCCATTTATTTAAGAGAGTATTTTTTTCGGGCATTAAAGCTAATATTTACAAAGCATAGCAACTTAACTTTTTTCGTCCAAAACACCGCAAAGATGAAGACGTTTTCAATCAGTGTGAGTTGCCAGTGATGGAACTAAGACAGGTAAAAAAGACCTTACTGTTACCCTCATTAATAAGCTCAAAGTTGCACAGCGAGCTATGGAGAGAGCTATGCTCGGTGTTACCCGGCGAGATCAGATCCGTGATGAGAAGATCCGCAAGAGAACCAAGTTTCCGATATAGCTCTTAGAATTAGCAAGTTGAAATGGCAATAATAATAATAATAGTTTATTTATTAAGGTAATTAGCACCCACTACACTTGAGAACATACATTATTTCGTCTTATATAAAATCACATTCAATTATAATTATAGCCAGTAGGTAAAATTCATTGTCAAAATAATCAATAAAATAGTAAAATAATAATACGGCAATGAGCAGGCCAGATCGCTCGTAGAACTGACAACCGATGGCGAAGAAAGGCGTAGGCCAGCCCCCCACTAGGTGGACCGACGATCTGGGAAAACCGCGGGGAGCAGTGGACTTTTTCAGGCTGTTGTTGATGATGATGATGATGATGATGATAGTAACTTAATAAGAGATAAGTAGGTACACCTAAAAACTAACCACGTCGTCATTTAACATCAAGTTTAATGTGGTCTAACACAAGCCTATAAGTATGATATATAAATTGCTTTACCAATAAAATGATTATGATAACAACTAATTAATTACTATTATGATAATGAAAAAAAAAACTTAAAACTTAAAATAACCCATTGGTGGAAGAACAAGTGCCCAGAATGCTGGTGGCATTACCACGTTGAAACAACATGCAAATATTTTATGAAAAATATATAAAAAAAATGGCCTAGTCCCTGTATATTTCCATCGTGGTCGGCCCCCACAAACCCGTGGTCTCCAACACTAACGGTACAAATATGGAGGCCATATCCAGGAGTGCACATTGAGACTCATTAATGTTATGACAGTTCTGTCTTAAATTATATTATTTCAATTTAAAGTAAATGAGCCCAATTGTGTCCTATCATGGATCTCTAAAAATAAATTGAATTCTATACGATCAAACATATATTTCATCACAGTTGGTCGTAAAGTGGCTATTATCACACCGCTTTTAGGGTCATAGGTAATCCTAAATATTACATACGCGTGCCTTTTACTTTACCGCACTAGTGTTTTATGATGATATCCCGGTTCATGTACCATTACAGCAACAAACCATTTCATCCTTGATAACATTAAAAATGTATGAATTATCAATATGTACGTTAAACGGTTTTTTCAACTTTTACTGGGACCTTAATTGGTACCGCTTTTGAATCGCTTAGATTAAACCATTCTGTCATAAAGGCAGCGATATAATTAAATCGTTCCCTTAAACATGTCCACGTCTAAAAACCTACAACAACAGGTCAAATTATGGAAGGCTCCCAGAAAGCAACAGGTGGATTTGATCTCATTAATTTTTGTTATATTTACCTACAAACAGGATTATTTTAATTCTTGTATTTAGCTAATGAATAGTACATTATGATATTAGTGTGAAAAGTTGATCATTGCACCCGAGGCGGTAATATATGAAAAACAGATTTGTACTGTTAATTAACTTTGTGAAAAATGTCGTGCAGGCTTCTTATTTTCACGCACCGTCAGAGAAAAAACGTGTTGATGGCGCGAACAAAATCGACAAACGAAACGAAAACTGGAACTGGAACTGGAACTCGAACGGGAACTGGAACGTAAACTGGAACATGAACTGAAACGTAAACTGGAACGTGAACTGGAACGTGAACTGGAACTTGAACTAGAACTGGAACTGGAACTAGAACGAAACGAAACGAAACGACGAAAATGTACGTATAACTTGCAGTGAGATACAAACTTAACTAAATCGTGCGGTAATGTAAAATAAAAAGCACGCGTTGGGAATTTCTTGGATTATGATCCTTAAAGCGGTGGGGTAAGAGCCACTTTACGAGTAACTGTGGTGAAAAAATAATAATGATCAGTAATTTAGGTTCGTTGAATCCCTTTTTACAGTGCATAAAACTATTACCTGTACATTGACCCTTTTTACTATATTTCATATTGATATTTTTTGTAAACATTTACTATTGTAAATGTTTACAAAAAAAAGTATTTTTCGAATTTAAACTTGTAAAGTAGAACGTTGAGATTCTTACCCCTTTGCCAGAAGTATTGTAATCCAATAGCAATCCAGTAATCCGGTATTAACAAACCGGTGTCTGCCTCTCAACGGTGTCTGCCTCCAACCGCATCAATTCTATTTACCTACCCCACACTCATTGTATGCATCCGCGACGGCGATTCAATTAACATTTAAATAGATCTGATTCCAAAGCAATTCCGGTAGCACGGCGAGTGTTTG
The DNA here is from genome assembly GCA_910589525.2 of Ennomos quercinarius. NCBI lineage: Eukaryota > Metazoa > Arthropoda > Insecta > Lepidoptera > Geometridae > Ennomos > Ennomos quercinarius. The sequence goes on from OU342496.1 coordinate 4,265,409, forward strand.
TGATCGGATAATGACGTGCCGAGTTTACACCGGTTATTTTGTAAAGTTTTCAGTCCTCATACATTTTCATCTAGATTATTGATTTTATCAACATTGAAATGTATTTGGAAATTTTGCTACTTTTTATAAATCTTTTGGATTCTATAAAACTATTATTTTTTACTCTAAAGTTATAGCTCTCAACTAATGTCAAAAAAGAGGCTCTATATTTTGCCCATAAAATACTAGCGACGTCACGCGGTTTCACTCGCTTTTTTCTGGGAACTTAATTTTCTGGAATAAAAAGTACCTACCTAATCTGTTTTTGATCTTAGTAGTATAACAGATCTGTATATACAATTTCATCTAAAACGGTTCAGCAGTTCATTGAGACCACATAAACAAACAAACAGACAACTTGTCATTTCTATTTATTTAAGTAGGGAAAGGGATGTTGAAAACATTTTCTTATATGTACGTAGAGGCACACTTCGACCGTAACCCATCCTGAACTCTCAATTTACCTTTATTTAATTCCACAATTAACGAATATTTGCTCAGTTTCCTAAACAAATAGGTACCAACGTTTATTTATTTACAAGCTTTTATATAATTCCACCCTCCCTGTTTACGCAAGTAACTTATAATATCAATATCAAAGAGAGGTAATAATTTATGTGAGTATCCGGAAATTCCAAGAGTAGGTAAGGTCTCGGATTGTTGGAGCGTTGGAACAAAACATTGCGTCTATTTTGTGATTAATTTCAATAGGTAATTATTATTGTGATGGATCCCTGAGTATGGTTTATTGTAGTTACCTATTTTGATAAATAAATCATCCTAAGTATCATACATAAATGATTATTTTCGCTCAACATTAGACAGGTAATATTTAATAAAAACGCATCACTTACTCGTAATGTAAATTTCCATGGAATTAATATAATACTTCCGTAAATCCATTGTCTAATTTTTTACAATACGCATACCTCCTAAAAATTAGAATTCATCGCTATCTCCTTTGTTTTCAAGTCATTGTTCGAGAAATTCCTTCCTTTCCTATTTTATGCTGTAATATTGTAGGTGTGCTTATCTACTTGTGCTATACAAGGTGACTTCAAATTGGGGTATTATCCCGAAAGGGGGTAAATCTACTCCCCAAGGTATATAATGTTTCTTCTACGACATTTCTAAATTAATAGTTTTTCATTGAAGAATTGCCAAGTAATGTTTACGTTCGAAGATAGCCCTAGCGCAGCTGGGTGGTTAAACTTCGTCCTTGGCCGAATGCGTTTAAATGAGTTTAACGACCTGTGTTTAGAAATGAATTTATAGTATATTGTTTACTCTCGTAGCGATCGCACGTGCAATTTGGTGAGTGGGTTTATTTATTAGTATGGAGGTTTGAAAACACGCAATTTCAAGTAAGGCTCTCATAACTTGTGGGCTATCATGGTCCCAGTCCCCCGTTTTCGGGATGATACCCCAATTCGAACTCAGATAGTATATAAAGATATCACCTACAAACACACACTAAATAGTGTACTACTAGGTGGTAGGACTTTACTGCAAAGTTCGTCTAGGCAGGTACCACCGCTTTGCCAGATAGTCTGCCGCCAAGCAGTAATGTGCAAACACTGATGTGGTCCAGTTTGAAGGGCATTGTAGCTGGTGAAATTACTGGGCAAATGAGACTTTATGATCTGATCACACAAATCTCAAAAATAAAATCTTATTAGTATACTGTGTGAAGTCTCAGGATGACGTCCTGCGCAGTGCAGTGTCACGCAAAACTATATTAAATTAGAGTTCTGAGTGATACTGCAATCTGTTATGGGCAGCCGTGACGCTTAACATCAGGCGAACGACTAGCTCGTCACGTCATTCATTTACATTTTAAAAAAACACAAACACACTCATACAATAAACACAACACACATAATAAACACACAAGTCGAAATCAATCAAACCATTGTGCGTATGGTGGAAATACTAAGGAGAAAAAAATCTGTAGGGGGTCACTGCGATCGATGATAAGAATTAGGGCTGCCAGTTTCATTAAAATATTTTCCTCAGCTTCAAAGCTTAAAGGTGAAGACAGTTTTGGAAGCCTTTGCTTTAATTAAAACGTGCCCATAAATAAGGCGACGTTTGATGGCTTTGATGCTCTATTTAATTATGTAAAGATTTCAATCCGAAGTGATTTCGAAATAGATTCACGCCTTTCAAAATTGAAAAGCAAAGACTTGGATCTGAGATTCTTATCAAAGATTTCAGACTAAGAAACTTTTGCAGGTTTTGCCTAAAATACTAGTGTAATAAATTATAACCAGTGTCTAAAAGTTTGCGTACGAAGGCTTTAGGCTGAAGCCTTTAAAAAAAGGATAATAAAATACTTAAGTAAACATATTTTAAGACAGCCGTCGGATTGGAAGTTGGATGGAGACTGAGATGTCTGAGGGCAAACTGGGTTCTATCACAATGAAATTGATTACTTGGCAGGAAAAGGTTAGGACAGTAGGCAATAGGGGGTGCATAGAGCTGTTATAAAAGTACGGTCAAAACTAAATTATATCTAGATGAAACTGAAGTTTAAGGCATTTAATTACCGATCCCAACCTAAGCAGTATTTTAATGTTAGGTAGATCAACAACACACGGTCAAAACCGCGGAGATAACTATAGGGTTATTTTTATGTAAACGAATGAAGGTTGTCTGGAAGAGATCGCTCTTAGCGATAAGACCGCCCATTGTACCTATCTTATTATGCGATTCTTATTTCTATGTTTTATTATTTTGGTGTCAATAAAGAGTTATTGTATTGTATTGTATTGTATTGACGTGGTGAGCTAGTCGTTCGCCTGGTGTTAAGCGTCACGGCCGCCCATTACAGATTGCAGTGTCACTAGGATATCCAAATTAAACTATCGCGTGACACTGCGCACTGCGCACGTCATCCTGAGAAATCACACGGTCTAAAAAGGATTTCTAGGCTGTGAGATCAGTTCTTAAGTCTCATTTGCCCAGTAATTTCACTAGCTACAGTGCCCTTCAAACCGAAACACAGTAGTGCTTACACACTACTGATTGGCGGCAGAATAACTGGCAAAGCGGTGGTACTTACCTAGACGAACTTTGCAGACAAGTCCTACCACCTAGTAAAAAGGGTAGGATATAAGAGGCAAGCTGCTCAAAGTGGTGCCTTACGGCGGAGGTCTACGTCCAGCAGTGGACACCTACAGGCTGATAATGATGATATAAAGTAGACTAACCAGTGATATTCTTTCGTCCAGGTGTGTTGACAGCAACTCGCACCACCAGCTGCGTGCCACCACGAGGCCCGAGCCGCAGTCTCTCCGTGACGTACAGTGCTCCAGTGCTTGCAAACGCTGCACCAGCGCTTAAAGCTAGCAGTGCTGTCACCTGGGTACACGGAATATTCACCATTAACTAACAAAGCATAGGTACTATGGAACCTAAAGGTTAAAATTGTTTGAAGTTTTCTACAATTCTGTCGCGAGATAGAATTCTCTCCACTTTTTTATCTTGAGACAGGATCACGAAATTCTGTCCTATGCTTTGTATTATTTACGGAAAAGGCTGCTATTATTCCTTGGGCCAAGTAATCCCGGCACGGTGTGAGATTAGGTGAGACCATCCCCATCTCTTCCCGTCGGGCCGTAAGAGTCGTGTTATTATAGTAACCACTTCATCTCATTTAGGCCATATCTCAAAATATAAGAGTCGCAATTTGACTTAATCTCATCTAATCCACATCTCAAAATGTCCAATTAGCTTTTGTCCACATTGCTGCTAGTCATCATTACAAAAAGAACAAGTGTCAGAATTACAAGAATTAGAAGGCATCAAATCTTTCACAAAGCTAACGCATACCGTGATACCGTACCTTCTTAGATAGAGAAAGAATCAAACTCTTCCTAATCTCAACTTTACCACGACGACCATCTCTTTTCAAAAGTATAATAACACCCGAAAATAAGTCATAAAAAGCACAAGCACTCAATGAAATACCGCTCAACTCGTCTTCCCAATTCGACTCTACCTAGTAACTCTGATTTATTCTGTGGTTTCAGGCATAGTCGCACGTGTGTGAGCAATTTGTTCGGTATCAGAGTGCGACTCGTCGAATCCCGATTAGGGATTCCCGGGTTGATCGCGGGATCCGGCGTGAAGCCCGGTAAATGGAGCGATTAGGTGGTCTAAACCGGTTCGAACCGCTTCAAACCGGCATTAGGCAACGTTGGCATTTGTTTTTTAGAGTTGTTGGAACTGGTTTGGTTTTACATACGAAATTTTATGAAATTATTGAGCAGTTTTGATGAGTATGCAAGCGTATAGGTTGAAATTTATGAAACAAGGGGTAAATAAACACTGAAAACACCTCATTATGTTTCAAAAAAATTAATTTATTTTTAGATAGAATACATATAAGTACTTAAGTATCAAGTTATACCTACATTCGATTAATTTCCCTGCTATTTCACTGAAAATTAATATCATCCATAATTTCCTGCCAATATCGCAACAAAACTATCCAAAATAGATAAATCATTATAAAACAAGCAATTACGCGCGTTTGCTAAATCAGGCTTATGCACGTACTAAACGAGCATAATTTCGATGAAAAGCGCTTAATAACAGCTTAATGAGAGTTTCGTCAGCACAAAATGTAGCGGCAGTATCATATGCATTGTGTTTTTTATATATTCCGAATTCATGAAAATATGTGCGAACTCTAGGTGGTCGTGGTTCCACGTTCCACTGGAATGAGCACTCTCCTTACTAATAAACATTGTATACAGTGGCGGAGAATTATTTTGAGTTATGATTCTGTCTGCCAAGTTTGAAATAGGCACATATAATATAATACTATGAAATAGGCAAAGGTAGAACAACATAGCTTACTGTAAATAGCCATTCCACTGTTTTGCTAAGTGTTTATTAAAGAATTATATATAAATGCCGAGACTCAACGCACTAATCAATGCCTTCTAGAGAAGGCTAAGAAGAGAAATAGACCTGACCTATCTATGCTAAGTATCAGCGCAAGGTGCCGCAGCGTCCAATATATTCCAGTTTTGCACCATTCCGTGTGAACGCTCCCTTAACAGGTTTATCCGATCACATAGATGAAATGCATTTGCCGTGCAGTTCATTCCAGGCTTTTGTGGCAAGTCAGATGCAGTGGAGTGTTTATACTGTGACAGTAAATATGCGAAATTTTGTTATGTAAGTGCCATTGCCATAGATACCAACGTTGACAAACGTAATAATATTTTGTGTTGTAGGTACCATTAGAACATCTATGGTTGAACGTTAACCCTTTTTAAGGTAGAGGCAGTATACATGGCAGCACCTAAATTAAATTTACAACCTACCACAACATACCTAAATTTTATTTTCCTACCATTTTCGGTTTTCTCTGCATTAGAGAGAGTTAAAATACGGACATTAATCAATGATTAATTAAAAATACAGGCTTTGAAATATTACGCCGTGCTAACAATATTGATGTTAAAAAAATATTGGGGCTAAAAACTGTAAGAAAAATTGGCAACAAAAAATTTAGATAACGCCCGATGATCAATCACATTGTGACAATGGGTACGGTTAGACTTAGTTAAAATGTAACGTAACAAAAAATTCATAATATATCACTATCAAAAGATTCTACGTTAATTTTATACTCATTCCTAAAAATTACTTGATCAAAAAATTGGTCCAAACTATTAATAACTTCCACAACATCAACCTTGGTTGTCTGGAAGAGATCGCTTTAAGCGATAAGACCGTCCATTGTGACACTTAGTTATAGGATTTCCCTCTAAATGTTCGTGTAATATGGTGTTTTCAATAAAGAGTTTATCTATCTATCTATCTATCTATCCTTATGACATCAGCAATGACCACTGACCTCCTCGGTAATTATGGTCTCCTGGTACTTCATTATCCTTTAAAACAGTAAACTAGGAGTCATTGGAAAAAGAATAAAATATTGTGGCAGCTGCCCCAAGTGAGGCCGTTGCGTTGCCACAGCTTTTTGATAGAAGGGCTCCAGTTGGGGCTGTTTCAATGGTGCCCGTTAGGAATAATCCAATATCCAATAGACGCTAAAGAAAACAAACCAAAGGGTACTCACATCCATACAGTTATTGATGTTATTGGTAATCTTGACGTCCACCTCGACAGTCTCGCCGACCTTCAGAGCCGGCGGCAGCGCAAAGTCCAGCTGGATTGGGCGGAACACGTTGATGGTACGAGGGGCAGAGAAGCGGAGACCTCGGTTGGAGATAGACAGCGCCCAGAGCGACCAGCGACCAGCTTCGGAAGGAGCTGATATGGTCACGCCGTCAGTTGACAGCTGGTTACTGAAAAACGGAGTTAGGATCTATATCAAAATGGTTTTTATTCGATGATTCTTTTTAGGGTTCCATACCCAAAGGGGGGGTAGGGGGTAGGGGGGGGGGGGTGTATTACTAAGGCTTCGCTGTCTGTCTGTTCATCTGTCACCAGGCTGTATCTCATGAACCGTGATAGCTAGACAGTTGAAATTTTCACAGATGATGTATTTCTGTTGCCGCTATACGCTATAACAACAAATATTAAAAAACAAAATATATATTTAAAGTGGCTCCCATACAACAAACGTGATTTTTTGCTAATTTTTATAGATAATGGTACTGAACCCTTCGTGCGCGAGTCCGACTAGCACTTGGTCAGTTATTTTATTTCAGGTCCACCTGATGGTTAGTTACCTATAACTCAAAGTAAACTTTATAGACGGTTGTAACATCAAAGGCGTTTCCTACCCTTGCACTATTGCTGGTGGTGTTCAATTAAATAATAAAAAAATAAATAAATAACGCCCAACGATCACATATAGATCCTGGATCCCAACTATACTGATGACGACGTTGAGCGTCGGACTGGCCATAGAGTCAGGGAGGCGATTGCCACCCGAGCCCTGGCCTGCGCAGGCCCTCGTGCAGGCCTACTAAGTATATTTTTGCGTTCTACACGGATGAAAATTAAACAAAAAATCATAATGAGTAAACTTTATTGTATAATGCGACGCTAAGAGTAGATGGAGGTAAACATTATCTTATTGAGGATGATGAGGAAAGAAGATTCTACGAATTCGTTATTTTTTAATATTGTTTTTTAGTATTTACTAGGTGGTAGGACTTTCCTGCAAAGTTCGTCTAGGTAGGTACCACCGCTTTGCCAGTTATTCTGCCGCCAAGCAGTAGTGTGCAAGCACTACTGTGTTCTGGTTTGAAGGGCATTGTAGCTAGTGAAATTACTGGGCAAAAGAGACTTTATGATCTGATCACTCAGTCTAGTAATCTGATTACTAGACTGTGTGATGTCTCAGGATGACGTGCGCAGTGCAGTGTCACTCGAAACTTTATCGTTTTAAAGTTCCGAGTGACACTGCAACTGTTATGGGCGGCCGTAACATCTGGCGAACGACTAGCTCGTCAAGTCATTCAGTCGCATCAAAAAAAAAAAAAAAAAAATTCCTTCATTGATCGACCTGAACTGGCGGGCCTCTAAAGTCATGCCATCCGTGCCCCGTAGGCCCAGTCTGACGCATAAATAAAGGGCATAAAATATCTTATAATAACGCCTAGTAATTAAATTAAACTTACCTAACCTTAATTGATCATACGCAGCTTAACTACCAGTCGTGAGCTTTGCCAATTTATGTTAATGTCGCAAAGTTAGATAGGGGTGGATGGCCTAAAGACTTTATGATTAAACTTGAAACTAAACGGGAAAGTTTAGGTAGAGTATAATATACCTAAGAAACTATTAAAACTTGTTTGACGTCCAATACACAGTAGGTTTTGCTGTCAATTTTATGCAGTCCATCAGTCCATAAATCGCTGAACTAATGTTACGCTTAAAAGGTAGTCCAAGGCCTGTTTAAACACACCCTGAAAGGATATGGTCTACGAACTAATCACCCTGCATAAAGGTGGGGTGCTAGTGCTCGCTTTTAGCAATTAATATAAGGTAGCATCTGTAGGTACTTAAAAAATACCTGTTTTTGGTGGTCCACTCCAGATGATGACCGCGGGAAACGTTGCTTAACTTTACCAATCAGTTATGACCGGCTATTAAAACTTTGCCATTGGTGCTAGGCATCTATACATACCTACGATCTTAAATTAAATATACTATAGATACATAGTCTCTATGAAAATCAAACATCAAAAGTGTCCCCGTGCCAATGCTTACTTATACAGATAAATAAGTATACCTCTCCAGCTAATATAAAATAGTCCACAAGCGGTTGTTTCATTTTAATAATGAACCATAGCACCCTGTAATAGCCTTGTAAAACAATAATTATGTGAGTTAAACCACTTTCATTAAGGGCGGCCACACGCGACTGAGAGCAAAAACAAGGCATATGCCTTGTTTAAACGGTGCCGTTTTCGAGGTGGCGATCGTGTATCTACCCTATATTTCATCACAGCCTACGATAGGTGATTAAAATTATGTGATTCGTTGTTTCAAATAGATAGTTTTCCAATAAAATAATTTCACCGTACAGCTACAGTCATTATCGCAATGCAGGCTAGGACAATGGGTTAATGTATTCAATGTAATATAATTGAAAAGCATTGTTTGCTTCGGAAACAACCGCGCTGGCTGGAATAATTATGGTAAAAACTTGTGGGCGGTATTTGTATGCAATGTTAACGTAACAGAACGTGATTTATCATGAAAATGGAGGCTTTGAAATAACACTTTAGTCTTAACATAATTAATCAAGTAATATGCTTAATTAACTTTTTTTATGTAAACGAATGACGTGACGAGCTAGTCGTTCACCTGGTGTTAAGCGTCACCGCCGCCCATTACAGATTGCAGTGTCACTCGGAAATCTAAATTACCTAAAGTTTCGCGAGACACTGCGCACTGCGCACGTCATCCTGAGACATCACACAGTCTAATAAAGATTTCTAGACTGTGAGATCAGTTCTTAAGTCTCATTTGCCCAGTGATTTCACTAGCTACAATGCCCTTCAAACCGGAACACAGTAGTGCTTGCACACTACTGCTTGGCGGCAGAACAACTGGCAAAGCGGTGGTACGTATACCTACCTAGACGAACTTTGCAGAAAAGTTCTGCCATCTAGTACTTATAATTAAATATCCAGTGTGATAGGATCCAAGATTAATGTTACTTCAACCGCGTCTTCAATGCCTACATGAAAAATTGTGATACGTATGTCAGGTAAGAATTTCATCATCAGCCGTAAGACGTCCACTGCTGAACATAGGCCCCTCCATAAAACTCCACGACGACCAAACGGTACGTAAAGTATTTTTCTACATATCTTAAAAATATGTATTCGAGACATAATTTAATAGAAACCAAGAAATTTGTGTGCACTACGGTACTTATAGATCTTATTATTTAAAGCGCATTATTATTTAATACATAATTACTTTAATAGTATGTCTGTGTATTCGCCTCAAAATACTTTGCTATGGCACAACAGAGATATGAAGCGGTTTATGAAGCTATCACACTAATATTATAAAGGCGAAAGTTTCTATGCGTGTATGTTTGTTACTTCTTCACGCTCAAACGGGTGGACGGATCTGGATGAAATTTGGAATATAGACAGCTTATGTAATGGATTAACACATAAGCTACTTTTGATTTGCGGGTGAAACCGCGGGGCGCAGCTGGTGGTAGATAAAACTAAGGGCGATCTAACTATATTCATTTAGGTAAGCAAAGAGTTTCCATAATGTATAACTTCCTGACAAATATTCCAAAACATTTAAGGTTACTCTACACGGCAGGCACTTTATCTCTGTCCGGCGTCGGACCGGACGGAAGTCTTGGCAGTTTGTCACGCCATGAATAATACGATGATACATTTGATATTCGGCCTGAACAGAATATTGACCGGTCGCCGGGCAGAGACAAATCGTCGGCTAAGTGCTGAATACCCAAACATTTTACGAAGGTAAACATAAATAACTTCTGTAGACATATTTGTTAGATCTTCATTTTTGACACAGATGCTAGCTCCCAACGGATCACAGAAGCCATTAAATTTTGTTAATATTCATCCACAATCCCAAAGACCAATTCATCAAAGTTTGATCAACACATACTTTTTATTTTTTATTTTTAACGGAAATAGAGCGAGATCCTAACATCCAGTCGGAAAAAATACCCTTTAAGTAACTGGCCTGTATTATTGGTTGTACTCGTCGACATAATAAGTACTGACTGAATTTATAATGAAAGGATAAACTACTAATACCAGGAGACCAGAAATACAGAGCAAGTTAGAGTAAAATATATCATGATATTATAGGTACACTCGATGAGTACAAAATAGTCTATTCAACTCCTTTTGAAGCTTACATTTTATCCTTACATAGGTTTACAACGGGGTTCATATTCATATTTCCTTCCGAAAACAGAGCCTTCAAGCCAAGGATAAATGAATCATAAACTACGGCTCTCAACAACCTATCCCTGTCTCATTCTCTCGTTCTAAATTGGGCTGTGTACGAAAGAGATAGTGGTTGTATTTTCTCATGGGTTTGGACTGGTTATCAGGCAAAGGCAATTTGTCATGGAGCAGAGCATAACTTACGTCGGCTGGCAGATGAATCAGCGGGTTTGCGATTTATATGAGTTAACTTTCTCGCTTTATGTAGTACTCCGCACTAGAATAGAATATGCAATGTTAATAAACGATGGCATCCAGATTCATTAATTCCATGTTTTTGGAACAAGGTCAGTGCCCTCAAATCATTGCATGTCCAGTGGCACAAAATGTGGGTTAAAGATATTGGAGACAAAAATATGAAGATAGTATGAAATAAATCGTGGCGATTCAAATAGATTCTTGGAATTTAGTCATCATCAATCTTCTTTGCCTGTTCCCATTTGTTATTGGAGTCGGCTCCCAATCCAACCTGTAGCGGCAAGTTACCAGTATTACACTAGCGACTGCCATCTAACCTCGCAACCCATATAAGGAACCAGTAACAGGGATGGTTAGACCAGGTGACAGATTCTATAAGGCGTCTGACTACCCGTAACGATTGCCATAGATCTTCTTATGACAACCGGAACCGACGGCTTAACGTGCTCTCCGAGGCACGGAGCGATGGCATCGAAAACTGCACATAACTTACTAGATAAGTCATTGGTGCAGGGCCGAGGATTGAACCCGGCGACGTAAGATTGTGAAGCACACATGATACCGTTCGGCCACCAGCGCTCTAAGAATTCAGTAACGTCAACAGTTCACTTTGTGCTAATTCAAAATATAAAAAAGTTAAAACACTGAAAGGATGGGTTATCAACGAACTCCTGTGAGCCGAGATACACGGTAACCAGAAGATACAGCATAGTCTATGAATCAATAAATATAACTGGGTAATTATAGCATAGGCATTTATTTACAAATGTATTTCTTGTCTCTGCCATTAACCCTCCCACGGATTACCTAAGTTTTTTTACTTTTGGCGGTAATTATAGGAAGAAAGACGCGATACGAAACCTCTATATCTATATTTTAGTAACCATCAAGAATTTGTTTACTAATACAATAACCGAGTTAAGCTTTCGTTGCAATATTAGATTAAGTGAATCGAAGTTAGTTTAAAATTAAATCTATGAATTTTCATGGGGTTTTACGCGAGTTCAACGGCTTCGGAAACTTGTTTAAAAGGATTATAACGGTAGGTACTCGCGTAGCCTTCGGGTATTTTTCCAACAAAAGTACTTTCGTTGATGGCTTTATGAAAATTGGGAATATTTTCAACACACGGAGATAGCCGTTTCGTTTTATTAGGTTTTTATCTTTATTTAGCTTTACACAAACCCATAAGTTTACTAGAGGCAATTCTTTTAAAATATGAGTTTGTGGTTTTTATCGAAATAATATAATTATTGCGTCTATTATACAATTCTTACCCATATGGGATTGAAATTACTTTACTAATTACCTACATAGCTCTTACTTCATCCAAAAATTTAACTACCATAAGAAAGTGACTTAAATTGACAACAGTAGCAAAGATGATATACTCTTCGATATCAAATACCTTATGCTGTTTTCAGAGAGAAAGGTGAGGAAAGAACTGGGGGTCTAGCAAATATCACTTTCCATTAGCGTTAACGCCAAACGATAACTCCAAAATGTATGGGAATTACCCGCATTACCCGCGGTCAAGCGACATCCACAGGTAATGTCATTCCTATACAATTTGGAGTTATCGTTTGGCGTTAACGCTCATGCAAACGGATCTTTGCTAGACCCCCAGGCCTATTGTTGTTACAAATTCGGTCGACCATAGTAAGTCCATCTACAGATCCAGTAGTAAAATATGAATACTCACGTATAGTTAAAGCATTTCCACATCCACAGCCTATCATGTGTAGCTGGGGGTACCAAGTGGGCTGGTGATCTTGGTGCAGGGGCTGTTCTCTGTCTGTAGAGGACGCCGCCACCGCATGCACCGCCGCCGACGAACAGAGAGACCCCGGCTGAGACGAACTCTGGGCCTGGTGGTTCTTCATGCTCAGAGCTGAGGATGGCGAAACTAGTCAGTGTTTGACAAGATAATCTATGGATGTTTTGTGTAAAACAATGAAAGGGTAGGACGAGACGGGTAAACAAGTGAAAAATGTAATATTTCTAAATCCTATCGTAAATGTACCTCGAGGTGGACGAAACAAAAGAAATAACAATAAATAAATAATGCCCAACGATCACATACATAGATACTGGACCCTAATTAGGATTCTCTGTATCTAGGGACCTAGGAACTACGAGGACGATGGTCCCAAAATACCCAGACACAGACAAGTATTTGCGCTTTTTTTTTCACGTGCACAAATACTTTTCCTGTTAAATAGAAATGGTTGTTAGATATAATTACTGTGGTTTTCTCCCCTTAATTCTTGCAGAAACTAATTTCATCTATTCTCAAAGAATCCCAAAACTTTTAGGTGACAGGAACCAATATTATTAATAGTTTGGTAAATGCGATAAACATGATGACTTCAATTTCAATTCTAAATAATTATCTATTTTGAATTGAAATTGGAGTGAGTAAATAAATTATCAGTTTTCAGCCTTTACTGTCATCTGACAGTTGCGAGTAGAAGCTGAAAACAATGATAACAAGAGAGTTTAACTGACAACTGGTTTTAATAAACGATCACTTAAGGTGGAACGTTTCACTAGCGCGGCAAATTCAAATTTTCTTGCGTTCTTTTGCCAATCAATAATAGCTTCATTACCTACTAAACGTGATTAAATGAAAACTGATTTAACGTAAATAAATAGAATGTATCAACAAATTACGATTAAAAGTATCTCCTAGATATCATTGGTTTAGCGACAAATGGCAATAAACAAATTTCGTCTTAGTTTTCAGTCTATTGCCATTTGTCGCTAAACCAATGATATGTAGGTGATACTTTTAATTGTAATTTATTGATACATTCTATTTATTTGCGTAAAATTAGTTCTCATCTAATCACGTTGAGTAATTAAGCTATTATTGGCAAAAGAACGCAAGAAAATTTAAATTTGCCGCGCTAGTGAAACGTTCCACCTTAATAGACACAACCATGTCCAGATTTGGAAATAATCATTTTCAATAAGTCATCCAATTGTCCAAATGTCTAAATCTATAGTATTATCTTCCAAAATATTGACCTAATGGTACGCAACGACATTAATAAACATAAAACGTGTCCATACACTGACGACAAATTCTGCCAAATAACCCAGCAGAATAACATATAGCCTCACATTCCCTTTCAAAACAGACGAATTCATCATGTGAGTAACTACGGAACTATGCATTTGGGCGACAAACCGACTGGAAGACGAATCGGCGACATATAGACGACACCAGCGGAACTGTCGGAATATAGGGGTGCTGATATTGTAAAGGAACGATGTTCTAGAAATTTGGTTTGTACAAGGAATATAAGTGAGGCAAAATTATTATTTACGATTTCAATGGTCTTAATTGAATGGTTTTTGACAGCCTCCGTGGTCGTCAGGACGGCTAATAAAGCCGGAGGCGGCAAGTTCGACTCCCGCGGCAGGACAAGTATTTGTGCACAGGAAAAAAAGCGCAAATACTCGTTCTGTGTTTGGGTGTTGTGGGACCATGGTCCTCGTAGTTTCTGGGTCCCTAGATAGATACAGGGAATCCCAGTTAGGGTCAAGAGTCTGTGTATGTGATCGTTGGGCGTTATTTATAATAGCTAATTTTCCATAAATTCCTTTCAAAAATTAATGGTAACTTTTTTGCATGGATCATTACTATAGAGCTTATACACTACGACACTTAAGTAAAAGCACTAACTACAGGGTTTGACTTGCCAGCAGTCAATATACTGTAACCAAAGAGTATGTAACGCTAACTGTAACAAGAAAGCCCCGGCTATTTAATACCTTTCAACGAACCGTATGTTTTCAAAATAAAACGCGGCTCAGCGTTTCAGGACGATAAATAATGTATTCCGCTTTGAGCGCCATCCGGTATTGTCACAGTATTTGAGTGACGTTTCCGGAGCACCGGAGAAGATCGGTATTTAAACGATTTCTTCCTTCGAGAAAATTGATATGCCGTATGTGACGAAATGACGTTACGTCGACTGCACAGAAAGAACCTCTTTAGGGGAGTTCTCATACGCTTATACTGGGTGGCGCAAAAGTAAAGACCCTATTTGGTTCAGCTATAACATTTTTTCTAAATTAGAAAACTAGATTTAGGTTTTTTTAAATGTATATTTGTGCCATTAAATTTCGTACCATTAGGATTTAAAGATGATGTCTTTTAAATGGTGACCTCCAGAGTTGATACACATTTGAGCCCTATTTATGACATTTTGCATAACTTGCCGTAACACTTCCTGCGATATGTTCGTTATTTCTTGACGAATGTTTTCTTTTAGAGCTGCGAGAGTCTGTGGCTTGTTCACATACACCCGAGATTTCAAAAAACCCCAAAGAAAGAAGTCTGGACTGGTCAGATCGGGTGATCTTGCAGGCCAAGGCAAATCGCCAAAACGAGAGATAACTCGGCTTGGAAAAGCGTCCCTCACTAAGTCCATAGTGTCGCGCGCTGTGTGTGCCGTAGCGCCGTCTTGTTGAAACCAGATGTGCTCCAGCCCCAATTCGTCCAAACTGGGTATCAAAAACTCACGTAACATGGTTCTGTAGCGTTCTCCAGTGACAGTTATCGCATTGCCTCCAGCGTCTTCGAAAAAATAGGGTCCGATCACTCTGTCAACACAGATGCCACACCATACAGTAACTTTTAGTGGGTGTAGAGGTGTTTCTTGAATAATGCGCGGATTATCAGTGCCCCAGAACCGAGTATTCTGCTTATTGACATGCCCTGAGAGATGGAAATGCGCTTCGTCACTCATAACCAATTTTGAAGGAAAATCATCTTGCAAAATGTCATAAATAGGGCTCAAATGTGTATCAACTCTGGAGGTCACCATTTAAAAGACATCATCTTTAAATCCTAATGGTACGAAATTTAATGGCACAAATATACATTTAAAAAAACCTAAATCTAGTTTTCTAATTTAGAAAAAATGTTATAGCTGAACCAAATAGGGTCTTTACTTTTGCGCCACCCAGTACATTTTGACTATGAAGCAATCTTACCGGGATACCGTCTGTACTAATAATTTCATTATTCATAATTTCATTTCACATACCTCATTTTTAATAATGATGAAATTTATAATGGTGGTTATTTATAAATAACTTTGTTCATAATAGTTACTTTTTATATTGATCTTTTCTTATACAATTTATTCAAATAATGTTTAAATTTATTAAAAATTATGTTATAATGTTAATGTTAAGAATTTTTTTATCATACTTTTTTTTATTATAAATTTCATTACTTATAATTTCATAATAATCAGCATTCATAATTGTATTGTTCATAATGACTTTTTCATATTTTTTAGTTAACATAATAATAATTTTGAGGTAGTTAAATCATTATATACATATGCATGTATACCCTAAAGATACTAAGATACTAGTCTAAGGCAAAGTCATAAATAGGTGCGACGACGAGCGAAGCGAGGAGGAGCGTTAGGTTAACTGTGACCACACGACGCACGAGCCGAGCGAGCGAAGCGAAGCGTAGCGAGCGTGCCGCGGCAGCGGCCGGCGAAGTGCCAGAAGTCACTTATCCTTATATTAAAAAATTACAGAAACCATCTATATTAAGTTTCAGGTTACCGTTATTTGATTTAAATATTTTACACGTGTTTTTATTAGACATTTCAAGTTATTTATTAAAATAATGCACAAAGTTCACCAACAACACCAAAATCAACATAACATGAGAAAATATAAGTTATTTTACAATTACCCACAGTCCACACGTTAATTTTGTTTGTTTTGACTGGATGAAGTGCCTGCATAGATTGAAGAGCAAATTGGCTTGCCGTACTACGTTTTTATAACTGATTAGGATATATATAACAATCAACAGTTCCAGTCACATTAATTTACAGTATTATTGATATTTTGTTTTATGCTTAAAGTTAGTTATGGTAAAAGAACATTATAAATTTGTACTGTTATGTTATATACGCCTTATGAGTTTCATTCTTATAAATTTGGATTATTATTAATTTTGATTTATAATAAAGAAAATTAGATGTAGTGAAAGTATAATAAATCACATTATGTGAAATGATGATTATAAGTAACATTTTTATTTGTAACAAAATTATGACAAACGATTTTATGAGTTTCGACAGTGAACCAATCTTACCATTTGGACATTTTGACTTGTAAACGAATCAGTCTCTCTTAATAGTACTTAGTACATAGATATGCATGTATACCCTAAAGATACTAAGATACTAGTCTAAGGCAAAGTCATAAATAGGTGCGACGACGAGCGAAGCGAGGAGGAGCGTTAGGTTAACTGTGACCATACATCGCACGAGCCGAGCGAGCATAGCGTAGCGTAGCGAGCGTGCCGCGGCAGCGGCCGGCGAAGTGCCAGAAGTCACTTATGCTTATATAAAAAAATACATAAAAAATTACAGAAACCATCTATATTAAGTTTCAGATTACCTGTATTTGATTTAAATATTTTACACGTGTTTTTATGGACATTTCAAGTTATTTATTAAAATAATGCACAAAGTTCACCAACAAAACCAAAACCAACATGACATGAGAAAATATAAGTTATTTTACAATTACCCGCACATAGTCCACACGTTAATCTTGTTTGTTTTGACTGGATGAAGTGCCTGCATAGATTGAAGAGCAAATTGGCTTTCCCTACTACGTTTTTATAACTGATTACGTTAAATATAACAATCAACAGTTCCAGTCACATTAATTTACAGTATTATTGATATTTTGTTTTATGATTTAAGTTAGTTATGGTAAAAGAACATTATAAATTTGTACTATTATATTATATAGGTACGCCTTATGAGTTTCATTCTTATAAATTTGGATTATTATTAATTTTGATTTATAATAAATAAAATTAGATGTAGTGAAAGTATATTAAATCACATTATGTGAAATGATGATTATAAGTAACATTTTTATTTGTAACAAAATTATGATAAACGATTTTATGAGTTTCGACAGCGAACCATTAATTTTTCTAAGTGGACGATTCCAGTTGACTGTTTCGGGCAATTGTTTCTGGCTTTTCACCTATTTCTCATCTTTGATCTCCGTTGTTTTGTAAAGTTTTAACAACCAATTACGCCATTAGTAATAGTTTCTGCGAAAAGTATTAACTAGTAAGTGACTGCCTTAACTAACTAACCACAGTAGTTTCTTTAATTGTTGAGGAAATTAAGTTCTCAGTTAAGTTTTGCCTCAGAGTTGTCGTGACTCAATGTTTTTGTTCTCACTACTGTGGATTCGGCAAAGAAAATCCTTAGTAATTACTTAGTATTGATATTTAATAAGTACGTAAGCATAAGTAGTAATCATGCTTATTGCATTTAATAAGTAGTAACTAGTAAGTATAGCAATGGGCAGGCCACATCATTCGTAGAACTGACAACCAATGGGGAAGAAAGTTTCTCGAGTGGCGACCACGAACCGAAAGACGCAGCGTAGGCCGGCCCCCCACTCGATGCAGGCACTTTACAGAATCGTCAAACATTGAGAAAATGATAACATACTACCTATAAACTTAACCATTTCAGAGTTACTTAGCTCACTATTAAGGTGAAACGTTTCACTAGCGTGGGAAATTCAAATTTTCTTGCGTTCTTTTGCCAATAATAGCTTAATTACTCAAGGAATAAGGAAGGAAGCTTTGGATGGGGCTTGATTACATGAAAACTAATTTTGCTGAAATAAATAGAATGTATCAACAAATTACGATTAAAAGTATCTCCTAGATATCATTGGTTTAGTGACAAATGGCAATAAACAATTTTCTTCTTAGTTTTTCAGTCTATTGCCATTTGTCGCTAAACCAATGATAAGTAGGTGATACTTTTAATTATAATTTATTGATACATTATATTTATTAGCGCAAAATTAGTTTCATGTAATCACGTTGAGTAATTAAGCTATTATTGGCAAAAGAACGCAAAAAAATTGAATTTCCTGCGCTAGCGTAACGTTCCACCTCAACCGCACTTCATATTCTCGCACCTATTGGTAACTAAATAACCCCAGGCTAATCTCAAATTGTTATACTTTGTATCCATTACTTATTTTGCAACAATAGATAGTCATTGGATATTCTAAGTAAGTGCAATAAGTCGAGTGACGGCTACCTGTCGATAGGAAGCTTTGATATAAAAAAAAAAGCTGTTGGACCTAATTAGTAAGTGCTTTTCTCGGCAGCACTTTGCATCACAGTGGAAAAACATCGAAAGGTTTTTATGAAAAAGAAATCTTTAGTGATAGAAAGTTTTAAAATGTTAAAAAATTCTTGAAATGTTGTGTCAAACCGCGCAGCATCCAAATATAAATCGGACAGTGAAGGAATGGAATTCTTTGACGACGGTTGTTTTCAATAGACTAGGTAGGTACTTATTGTCACTTTGGGAATCTTCAAGAGGTCTGTGTAGAATTGTAGATAGACCTTTTTATACAAAACTTACGACACCAATAATTTTGCGTCACTACCAGTATAATGTTAGTAAAATTAGCAACTAATTTTATATCAGTATTGCTGTCAACAGAGATATTAAATTTGTCTTTGCTGTTTTTTTTGCTGCATTTTTGTTAATGCCTTCATAGACATTTCATTGTCTAGAGTTGCTGATTTCTTCGTCATTTGATTTTGAAGAATTGCTCACTTTTCTGTCGTTGGGTAGGTGTATTGGAAAAAATGTTACGCACCTCTGATGAGAATCAAAGCGACTGTCAGGAGGTGCTCGGGCGCCGATCAGACACATCATGGAGTCGGGAGGGGCCAAAACCCTCAACTGGAGGGCCGCCCGAGGATACCACCACCTTCTCTCTTCCACCGCCACTGCCACCTGGTGATCAAATTATGCAACTTTAATAGGTATGTCAACTGAATTGTAATGTAGTCTAAAACTTCAGTAAGAGAAAAATAATATTTGTAGGCTTTAAGATTTCAATGAAGTAAGGAAACTGTGCGTGAACTTCAACAAAAATGTGAGAATAAATTTATTTTAAGATTTTGTCCTAAATCTTACTTATGATTGTTTGCTTTGCCACGTAGTTTAATCCACCACGGTGACAATTCTTCGGAGAAAAAATTACTTAATCTTTTTTTAGACACTCGACTACCTAGTTATTTCAATGCAAATTAAGTCATAACTAAAAACACAATGGCAATTACTATCATTTGCCTTCTGATTTTATTATGGCTCCACAAAATTTAATGACAACTTGTTTTACTACAATTAGATAATTATTTCGTAAACGTTCAGCAAGGTGACTACACAACTTAGGTACCTAATCGAAACTCTATCTTGTATAAATTTTACAGTTTCAACCAGACTATACCTACCTACCCATATGATTGCTATGGTTACAAAAGGCAGCTGTAGGTACATTATGTTCGTAATTACTACGGAAAATTGAAAATTCATCAGGTACATCCAGAACATTCAGAATACATTCTTAGCTCTCAACGGCGCTATCTTAAACCCATCATTAATTTCGAGATCTTCACAAATTCTTGCCTCTCCCGCCCTCATTAATCTTACAGCTACATGATTGTTATGCTTCCATTACATTTTGATTAAAACTGCGGAACACAACCACCGAATTGATTCGGAACAATCGCGGTAACTACAGGCGTTCTTAATTGCAGCCTTTACCATTGATTGCCTTTCATTATGGGCCGTTGATTAAACGTAGATTGGTGTGAACAGTGACTAAGGTTTGAGTTTCTGAAGCTTGTTTATATGTATGTGCGTGTGAGTGAGAGAGAGAAGAAAGAGAGGGGGGGGGGGACTCAATCATGAAGATTACTGTATAGAGGTCACATTTAAATGGTTACTTGATCCAGACTCAATCGACAAATCGCACCTTATTCCAAGATGACTCACTATAAGTCAACATCGTGATAGATCACGTAGGAAAGGGAGGAGAAGAGATTTGTAGTGGTAGTGATGTCTCCACTTATACCGAGTTCTTTTTTATGCAAATGAAAGACTACGTGACGAAATCATGAGTTCAATAAATTGAAAAAAAAAAAAAACTAATTTTGCTTAACTTTGGCGTATATATTATTATAATGATCATGTTTGAGTCGAATTAAAGTGTTTGAGTTTTACATACTGGCTTACATGGTAGCACGGCGCTATTGCCCACAATACCGCAAAATAACCCCGCCCTATTGACTTTGGGAATATGGAAAGTAACGCGAATAAAACCACGTTTATTTATTGGTTATGGTAATATTGAATTTTGCGTCAATAAAATTCAGTTTTGCGGATTTGGTCATTTCATTTTTCACAATATTATTTATATGTTCTGCATGATTTTTATTAGGTACAGTAGGAGGCACTCCCTTGATAACCGAATTTAAAAAAAGAGGTTCTGAAGTCGGGTTTTTATGATCTTCATCCACGTCGTGTCCACGTCATTATAGGCAATTTTGCCCGAGCAACCAAGAATATTACACAAAAAAGACGGAAACTTCTTGCGAGCAGCTAATTGCAACGATAAGTTTCTAAAAGGACGAGGAAGTTTAATGCCCTCGTTCTCAAAGATAGTTAAGTAGTAATGGTAATATTAAACTGGGGAAGATTATAAATTTTCTTTTAATTTCATTAGTTGTCTGTTATCAGATTAGATGATGCCCAATTTTGTGCCTAATGGGACAGTAATTAGGCTCGATTTAAATTGGAGGGAGCAATAAGGAAATTCTAATATTGCCGCGTACCTACTATTGAAAGAGCTATCGATAGTAGTAATAACTATAAATGTCCTCGGACATTATAACATTCTTTTTCTTCTTTTCGTGTAGGCAAGTGGTCAGCCCTGGTGTCAAAATTTTTAGGCGGCCCAAAGGCTTCTGCATGACTTGGCTTAACGACTATTATCATACGACAGCCGAGACCGACGTTTTAAAGTGCCTCCAAAGCACGGTAGCGCTCAGTTGTAAATACCACTATTTTGCTGTAGCGGTCACCCATCAAAGTAGTGACCGCAGCGTTGCTTAACTTTACCAATCGTTTAGAAACGGCTAGTCGTGCTTCGCTATGAGCGCTACCATTATAAGTAAGCGTGGTGATGACATGTAAAGAAAGCAAGCGCAGTGTCGGTCGTCCAGCAGCAACATAGGCTGACGACATCGGGTGAAAGAAACCTGGACTATATTGGCAAACGACCGAAGCGAATCGAGGCGAGACAGTGAATGCTAGCGCAACTCCATCTCGCCCCGTCCCGGCGGCGCGGGGGGTTTTAGTGGGTTAGAGTCCCACATACCCCCTGCCTTCACCCACAGTGTGGCAGGGAAGTCAAAGGGCTTTTCCACCCCTAAAAAATAAAAGTATGCCTGATACGATAGATGCCTGTACCCATTGGTAATATGAAAGGTTGTACATGACGATGATGATGAATATCCTCGGATATTTACTCTTCTTCAAATATTGTCTGGAGGAGATAGAACAACTTATCACTGAGTGATAATTTACTAAGGCACGATATATATTCTGGAATATTTTATTACAATTGTCGTTTGCATTAACAAATTATCTAAATAAAACGCTGTTAAATTGACAAGGTCTAAAGATTTGCTACTTCATTTGTTACGTTAACATTTTCAGTGCCGCGGATGTCTCAATTAATTCCCTTTGGATTGAAGAGAATTGGCCTTTCTCTTGAATAGAGTTTACCTACTTGTCGAATGAAAATTGTTTGTTTTTTGACAATTTACTCGCAGATAGATAATACATTACCTATTTCAGAAATAGCCGCTGACGGATTAAATTTACATGTCTGATTAATTACAATACAACATGCATGTTTGTTTGTTGTGTTTGTTGTTGTTGTGTTGGTGTGTGTTTGTGTTGCGGGTTGCTTTTGCTTGAAAGATAACATTACCTATAGGTATTCTGAATACGTTGAGTAGTAAGTAAACATTAGGTATTATTATATAGGCATTTAATCGTTTTAATTTAGTCACTTGTTTAATATTACTTGTTTTATACCCAAACTATTGAACAAGTAGGTACATATATACTTACTTGTATTTCATCAAAATTTTATTGATTCCCACAATGTGCTAAAAGTCATGCTGAATTCACATAGAAAACTTTTGACTGAAATCACAAAAAATAACTCAATTGCAACTGATTAAAACTAAAATTTGCATGGATTAGATAATCCAAATACACAGTTTGTATGCACATCTATATAATTATGTACCTACATACTTTGGAAAATTGCTGCATTTGATTTTCACTGTTATTAAAGTTACATTATAACCTCCCTAAAATTCTTTTTACCCTAGATGCGTTTCTTCTCTTTTTGATTAGTAGTTTTTCAACGCTGTTTGTTGCTGGAAACCTAAGCGTTGGCGCTTCATGGCGCTTGCAAAGAGGTTTAATTAAAGGGGTACAACATAACTGAACTGATTGAACAAGAAACATGTATCATCATCATCATTAACAGACTGAAGACGTCCACTGCTGAACATAAGCCTCCCCCAGAGAGCGTCACTTTGAGCGGCTGCTCGACTCCTGCACCCATCGGCTTCCCGCGGCTTTCACTAGATCGTCGGTCCACCGAGTAGGGGGACCGGCCTACGCTGAGAAACATGTATGGCCAACAAATATTACCTCTTTATGAAGCAGCTTGACGTGGAAGCTAGCTACATCGCTCACGGGTTCACCTGCCTCCGTCACGTAGTATACCAGGAGAGAGCTGACAGGTGCCATGTCTGCCGTTACTGGGAACCTGGGGAAGAGGATGTGGCTTTTAAAATAAGTTTCTGCTATCATGACGGCTTGCAGGTGATCGGTATCTGATGAATGCAACTGTATACAGAAACAGGATGCAATGGAATTCGTTAGCATTAATTAAATACCTACATAACTCCACGATATTTTTTGATAGTTTAAAAAAAGTCTTTATTCTTTCAATGAAAAAAAAGTGGCATCGTGTGAAGATTGCCGGTATATAATGATTTTGATAATAATTTATAAGCTTTTGTTCTTGTGTGTAAAACTATACTTCAGTATTTTAATTTGATTATAAACTACAGCAGTTGATCAAGTAGATGATGAGGATGAGCAGGTCCAGTGTATGAGCGAGCACCCAGAAAAACTTGAGTAATCACCACAAAATTTATTAAAAAAGCCTATAACTGAAAACACACCTAATTAATAAAATATGAATACTAGAAGAGCCCTAGAGAGAGATGGGCAGGCCACATCGCTCGTAGAACTGACAACCGATGGGGAAGAAGGTTCTCGAGTGGCGACCACAAACTGGAAGACGCAGCGTAGACCGGCCCCCCACTCGGTGGACCGACGACCTGGTGAAACCCGCGGGGAGCCGATGGATGCAGGAGGCGAGCAGCCGCTCAAGGTGGCGCGCTCTGGGGGAGGCCTATGTTCAGCAGTGGACGTCTTCAGGCTGATGATGATGATGATGATGATGATGGCTAGAAGAGTAGTTAATTTGCTATGCATTTTATAGTGCAAACATCCAATGAGTGGAACACAATGCCGGCATCCTTGTTTCCAGCTAAACAGGTAAACAGGTATCTTATAGGCAAGCATGCACCATCGTAGACTGCGTCATCACTTTCCATCAGGTGAGACAGTAGTCATTTGACTACTGTCTCACCTGATGTAAAGTGATGGAAAGTGATGGAAGTTTGTAGTTTTTTTTAGGCAAAGCATTTGCTTTGCCTAAAAACTACAAAAAAAGATTGTCTTATTATCAGTACAAGTTAATACCTACATTTGACTTCATAAATTTTAGCCCACACGCGTGACCATCAGTGTCAGCAGAAGGTATAGGTAGCTATTTGCAAAGGACGGATTTGCCATTTCATTACACCCAGTATTACCTATTATTATGGTGCTGATATTTTGTGTTTCAATACAATGCAAAAATACCATTAATTTTTATCACAGCTAACCTCCAGCACAAATCAAAACAAACCGCCAAAGGTCTAATATTTGTCGCCATAAATCTGCTGTTATTGTTCGACAGCAGCTCTCTCTAATCGTTTTGTTTTTGGCGCAAAATTATTTGTTGGTTTGTCTCTGAGCAATTCAAAGTCAGATAATTTATTGAAAGTTTTTAATTGTAATTTATTAATACATTATATTTATTTGCGCAAAATTAGTTTTCATGTAATCACGTTGAGTAATTAAGCTATAATTGGCAAAAGAACGCAAGTAAATTTGAATTTGCCGCGCTAGTGTAATGTTTCACCTTAATCTGAAATTTCTAAGACAACTGAATTAGTGGCATTAATTCCACATCAGTTTTGTGTTATTATTTAATTGATAATTTATTTGACTATCGCTCAAAGCGCTGTTAGCGCTCAGCGACGAATTAAAAATAATTAATTAAGCCGTCAAAAGTGGGTTTTGGCAACTAGCAAAGGTAAAGTATTGAGGCAACGGCGGTTATTATTTGGACGATAACAGTGCTTGCGTGTTTTAAGGACGTACACCGCCATCTAGTTTCATTTAATGAAACTAACACGTAATTTGTTGCCCAGATTGGCCGTACTTTTTTAGTACCTATGCACAGGAGGGCGTGGTTGTAGCATTTTTAATAATATAAAAGTTAACTTAGTTGCGGTTTCCGCAAATTTTATTGTATTTTTGAGTGATTTTATTTATTACTTACATTAATTTAATGCGGGTTTTTGGATGAACAATAAATTCTTCTTTTATTCGTTTCTGCAACTTTTTTCGTTGTAGTAGTTTAACCCCTTTTTTAAAGTTAGGTACTTTTGTTTATTTATAAGGCAAGGTGAACACCTCAAACTGGTCGCAAATTCATAAACTGCAGTTAAACAATCTCGTCAGTGACATTGCAGTGATGTTATCCAGCAACCGTTGAAGCCTCGGAACTTATCCCATTACTGCAACTTAAATTAATATTAAACTTCGATTGTATGGGCCACTCCATGACCGTTTGATTAGCTGCAAATGATTATAACAATGGTGTAGGTAGTTAGTTGCGTTTTATCTACTAACCCACACTTGTTTAGCATGCTGGGTTATCTTTTTTCAATTAGATATTTCCATGATTAATCAATTAAAAATAAACATCTGTAAACAACATTGTGGAATACAAATAAAAAATTGAAATTGTAATTAATTGATTTATTTATAGCTTGATAACTGATTCTTCTCGTAGAAAAAGAAACTCGTCTACATCACTGGTTATCAATAGTGATAGTTTCAAGTTTGTATACTTTTTGCAAGTATAAAGAAAATGAACGACTGGCATGAAACGGTATGAAGGTCGTCAAGAAATAAAATTATTGGTAAAAAACCTAAGTGTGAGTCAGACTAGCGCGCCAGTGTTCCGTATATGACTGTGCACTATTATAGTGTGATTACAATCACACCAAGTTTGAGGCTTGAATGTATTAATGTTTTTGATATGAAAATATAAAACCGTAATAAACACTTTTATTGTATTTGTATGAGTACCTACATTTCCTACGGTATGAGGTATGCATAATAATGCATAATTGTAGGTACAGCTATTTGTCTTTGTCATAAAAACTTTTCGGTGGCTTATTAAATTACAACCAGGACAAAAAAGGTCTTGACGCTAACATCGTTGCCCAGAGGCGGGGACTTAACCCCGTTTTACCCAAAACTCAACACAGTGGGAACGACAGAAAACAAACGATGACTCTAAATTTTTAGTAAAAAGAGGACAAGAAGCGTATTAAACTCGTTACCTGCTGGGGGTTCCACTACCCATATAGCACTCTTTGGATCTAACTAATATATAACACTGCATAACAGTTCAATCAACCTTCATTAGTAAGCTCAAAGTCACGCAACGAACTATGGAGAGAGATGCTCGGTGTTTCCCTGCGAGATAAGATCCGTAACGAGGCGATCCACAGGAAAACTAAAGTGACTGATATAGCTCTTAGAATTAGCAAGTTGAAATGGCAATTGGCAGGCCACATTGCTCGTAGAACCGACAACCGATGGGGAAGAAAGGTTCTCGAGTGGCGACCATGAACCGGAATGACGCAGCATAGGCCAGCCCGGTGGACCGACGATCTGGCGAAAGCCGCGGGGAGCCGATGGATGCAGAAGGCGAGCCGCTGCTCAAAGCGGTGCTCTCTGGGGGAAGCCTATATGTTCAGCAGTAGACGGACGTTTTTAGGCTGTTGATGATGAACAGTTTAATAGCTACTCAATGTTTACTCTTGCTGACCGAGCGAAGTCTCTGCTTCAACTGGCAATATTTGCTTTAATCTGTTAGTCGGTAGTGAAAGATAAAAGATAAATGACATAAGATCTCGTTACGGTTGCTAAAGAAAACCATGTCCTGGCTTTAGAGATGGATGCACAGATCACGAAATTCGGCCCCAGATAGAGACGAAATTCTACGTGAATTACGTGCCAACAGTAAGCGCATAGCGCATACTAATGTCATCTTGACAGGAAACAACACACATGCTACACCTTCGTTCGTCACTTCTCATCCAGGTGAGAGCGTACTGGTCGAATAATAAGTACGTATAATATATAAAAAAAATATAAATGGGTTCCGTTTCTCTTAAACTGGTACAGAACCCAAAAGTAAAAAGTCTGAGTTTTCAGCTTTGATCAGATAAAAGGGCAACAATAATCCAGGCCTGACCTGACAGGCCGTGATGAATAGGCCTCGGGGGCGTGTCTACTCTACGCATCTTGTGAATTATGTCGGTTTTATTAAAGCGGCATACGGTATTTTTTGGATAATGCGAGCTTTATGCCAATTTATGGTGCCGCTGGTGCCGTTATACTGTTTGCAAGATTAATGAATGGAGAAGTGCTGATGTGAAGCTGTTAATATGGAGTTTTGTTCAATAGCTTTCCGTCCGAGGAACGTACCTATACAAATGGTTCTAATAAAAATAACACATCGTATAGGGATCGCAGACTTAGGTATTACAGATTATTACTACTACTACCACCACCTACTATAACAAAAACACTACAAAAGTAAAAGGTCTGTCTGTTTGTTTATTTTTGGGCTGTCACCAAACACATTTGGATGAAGCGCTTCACTCAGATTACTTAAGACTACCAAGATCAACATAAAATAGATCTTATTACGGTGAGCTAAGAGTTCCAGCTGCAAAAACAGAAAATTGGAGATGAAACCCTGGATTTCACCACACACACAAACACACACCCCCACACATACATAATCTTACCTCATTGTTGTATCTATTTAATTGTAACAACACCGACCACAATTATAATGTTTGATTCATGTCCATCTGGAAGAAATCGCTTGTGGCGATAAGGCTGCCCATTGCTCTACCATTATTTGTCCTATGTTATCTGTATTGTTACATTTTGGTGTTCAATAAAGTATTTTTGTATTGTATTGCATAATATAGTTGCCATATTTGATTAAGCCTAACGATAAAATAGTTAGGTTTCAGTTTTCAGCGCTATGTTTTTCCGATAACGATTTGTTTGTGTCAGTCGAAACACGACTCTGATCTATAATAGACAGGTTTTAATTATAAAGTTAGTGTTGTCAATTACTGGGTGTTGGTTTTATGGATGGGCCCTTAAATATTATTTACATTTACATTTCGGTGAGTGTGCTGCGGAGCTACACAATCTAATTCCACCATCTCCGTTTCACCATCGGATGACGAGACATACAGCTACACGCCATCCATTTATGGTTGATATTCCTTCAATTCGCACAAAGCGGTTTGACTTGACATTTATAATACGAGCGGCCAAGGACTGGAATATTTTACCAGCGTCTTTGTTTCCCGATAAGTACAATCTGGAGCTCTTCAAGTCGTGAGTGAATAGGTATCTTCTAGGCAAGCATGTACCATCGTAGATCGCATCGTCACTTTCCATGTGAGATTGCGGCCACATGCGGGCCTATTTAGTTGTAAAAAAAAGTTACTGTAATTTTCCGTGTTTGAGGTTTTCTCGAAGTATTAGCACAAAACACTTATCTGTTTTGTGGTATTAGGCTGTCCGCATGCACTCAGTTTTCTAGTTTGCTTTTCATATTCGTTTTCCGATTTCAGAAATCCCGAATGCACGCCTCATACAAAGTGCCTGCCCACAGAGCATGGACAATATGATCAAGCGTCATTTTTTATTATTACTAGGTAAATCACCATCAATATGAATATTGATGTGCTCATGTTCCCGTGTATTTATTATGTAACCTTCACACCACAGAGCATTAAAAAATATGACGCTACGCGAGGTGAAGCGTATTTTTTTCCTGCTCTGTGGTAACCCTAGAGAATCATCAAAATGATTCTCGTCCAGCCGCGGTCGGTACTATTTGCAACTGTGCTATTAATTTATTTACATAATCAGTCTTTAAATGTTAAAATACAGATTTTTGTTTTTTGTAACACGGAATAAACACTACAGCAGCAGGTAATAACGTATTTTGATTGAAACTGACAGAACACGGTATGGATTAAACAGTTTCAATACGTAGGTCATATGAAGTAAGTATTAGGTTACTATGGAAAATTAAGACTGAAATGCACGCTGTGTTGCTATCAAAACTACTAGATCACCCCCCAGTTTTTCGTGGTAAACAGGTAAGTTTAAAGTGTAGCTATGAAATGTTACAGAGAAGACACGTCATTCATATAACGACTTATTTAACGGTTGTTTTAAACGTACCGTTTTATAAGAAATCACTTAAGTAGTGATAAAAAATTAACCACTTTATTCTGTTTTTACAATTTATTTCCTTTGCTTTAAGTCCAAGTTCTTTCAGGCTTTTTTTTAGTGAGTAAAATTTAGTGAAGAAGCAGCAGAAAGATTTAATTACCAACCTAAAACATTTTTCTCTGGAGGTGTGGAGGTAAGTATCGAATCACAAGATGAAAAAAAAAGGATAAGCCTATTTTTAGATATCTTTAAATTAACAGATACATTTTATGTATAGGAAAATTTAAAGATCTAACGTGATTTAGTATAAATATGTGTGGACATTTCACACAGCACCATCTAGCCCCAGACTAAGCATAGCTTGAACTATGGAAACCAGATAGCTGATAAAATACTTAGATACTTTTTTGTTTGTGAATGCTTACATAGAATACAATATAATACCCAGACAGAGAACAAATACCGGTGTTCATCACACAAATGTTTATCTTGGATGGGAATCGAACCAACAAACTATAGTGCAGAAGGCAGAGCTACTACCAACTGAGCTAACAGGCTAGTCGGCCAGTTTAATCCCGCTCTATTTTATCTTTAAATTAAGCTTTTCTGGTGTTAAAAAATCGGGAGTTTTAGTAACATTGGAGGTATTGCAAGTGCTCAAAGTACCGTACCTACTTCCGACGAGTAAATGATTGCAGCATTTGCTCCTACACTACTTCTACACTGAATGATGTCTGTGCTTAATTGCGTAACTTTACGACCCTCTTTTTAACTACCAATGGCCCCTTGTTTTTTCAGGGAGTAATTATTGACCCCAAAGAAATAAAATGAGTATTTGTGCAATTAGGGGAGTGAAGTCGTTAAGTGTGGTCATAACAG
The DNA here is from genome assembly GCA_910589525.2 of Ennomos quercinarius. NCBI lineage: Eukaryota > Metazoa > Arthropoda > Insecta > Lepidoptera > Geometridae > Ennomos > Ennomos quercinarius. The sequence goes on from OU342496.1 coordinate 4,295,650, forward strand.
AGCTTCCATTTCTGCGAGTGTGGTTAATTGGCTGTTCAGTGCAGACGTCTGCAGTATTGCTGTTAATGACCACGGTTTTGTTATTAAGACTGACCCTCCTGTATGTATGTATACACAGTTAATACATATACAGAAATATAAATTAGAAGAATGTCTACGTTCTTCATATGGTTAAGAGCCTGAATGCTCCCAAATCGACTAACTTAAAATGTAATTTTCTCAAAATGTATATCATTTACAGGATTGAAAATAATGCATGTTAATACTGGTCATTTCTTCTTTCCAACTAATGAAATCAAAACACGTCTACGGAAAGTCTGGAACTGACCTATTCAAATTATTCAAATGAAAAAAAAAATGTTACATTATAATAAGACACGCCATTGAAATAAATCATAGTGATAAATTATTCAAAAATGCAAAACATAATTAAAAAATTGTATCTTTTATAATTATTTTTACCGCAAAATGGAAAAGTCGACGCGCAACGCTACGCAATCGTCATATTTTTGCTACGCAAAGAGTGACCCTATATACTACAGTCTAAGTTCTATGTTTGACTGCCGTAATAAACGTGCTCGCATTGAGTGTTGTAAACGTCTGAACTGAATCTATCTGGGGGCGTACCGTGAGCTCTTAGCGCGATTCAAAACAGAGCCTATACTGGATCACTTGTCAATATCTCCATACAAAAAAAACAAAGCGATCCAATATAGGCTCAGTTTTGAATCGCGCTAAGAGCTCACGGTACGCCCCCAGATCGGACGAATATTTTTGGAAAATGGGATCGGTATAGTTCGTTCTATTCGGAGCTAAGGCCAGTAATTAATTTTTATTGGTTCTCCATGTCAACTAAACAACTGAAAAAATAATTATGATTGGCACAAAACTAACCAGTTTATTTTGCTACAGCGCCTTCTGTTTTGCCTTCATAGACCCAATATTACAAACTTTTGAGTCTTGAAACAATTGTAAAGTACTTACGTATAGTTAAACCGGCAAAGGTCCGAGTCGTTAGCCGGTGGAGAAGGCACGGCTGCCCAATGGACCGCTCGACCACCGCTGGTCACCGCTGCCAGTAACCGTTGACGGCATCCGCATGATGACCACACGCTTGCACTTGCTATGCCACCAGCCTGGAGACAAAAAAGTCTTTAATGCAGTGGTATGATTCAATAATTTGAAAAAGCTACGATTTTCAATAGTTTATATTAAAAAAATAGAGCTCAAACTATAGAAAAAATAAGTACTTAGAGGACTTCAACCGGTACCTTCATATACACCATACCACAAAACAATAATCAGTTAAGGTACCTATTTAGCCTTGGAAAGGGTCCCGAATAGTCGTTGATAACTCTACATTGAAAACAAAAGGGTTATTAAAGACGTACTTACCTTGAATCTTATTGTTTCTATGTTATTGTTCAAACTTATACGTGCGTAACCGTTTCAACGTTCTAACCGTTTTGGGTCAAATGTATGTGTATCGAATATTATATTCAAGATATTAAGGCTTTGATAAAATTAAACATAGGCATATTAGTAGAATGAATACTGATTTATAAACCAATTTAGCCATAAAGCTTTCTTGATAAAATAAATAAACAAAAGTTAGAGCTTTTGAAGCTGGGTCTACCTACAGTATTGGTTTACATGAATGACCTAAAGGAAATTACGACATAAAAAAAATATAGGATTTTGCGTTATTAAAAGTCAGTGTATTCGAAAAAATCAGATTAGATAGAATACCTAGGTAGGTATTCTTCCGAGTGAAAACAGAAAAGTTTATGAGGGTAGTTACTAACTTCAATTTTGATATGTACTGATCAGACATTTTAACACCAAATTGTTTCTATTATAATGTTGGTTAAGCACGCAATACAGGTTTTCTTATGATAGACAGCAAGGTTATGCTTTGACAACATTTCACTTGATTCTATGTAAGTATGGCTTGATAGTAGCATGATGCCATCACCTACACTTTCAGCTATAACTGGGAACTGGCTCAAATGACGCTGCCAGACCAGAACACACCAGAATTAGTTATACTTAATTAATTTTTTAAGGGTAGAAAATGTTGATTGGAAACGAATCGAGGGGACAGGGGACAGGCAGAAACAGCCCCCTTTTTCCTTATGCTGTCATGGGGTTAGATTTTTTCGTGTGTCAAGTTGATATTACCTGAGCCCTGTATAATGTGGGATTGAAACTCTTAGGTACCTGAAGAGGCGTCGGCAGGTTTTCCACCAGAAGGTAGCATTTGGATGTAGAGTTCCACCTGCGAATCCTCTCTCGTGCGAGTACGTAGTGGGTCTCGATCTCCTTGCCTTCCACTGCTACCAGTTCTGCCTGCGACAAAACATGTGGCAATTGATACGTGGTTTTTTTTTTTTTTTTTTTTTTTTTTTTTTATGTGATTGAATGACGTGACGAGCAAGTCGTTCACCTGATGTTAAGTGACACGGCCGCCCATAACAGTTGCAGTGTCACCCGGAACTTTAAAACAATAAAGTTTCGCGTGACACTGCACTGCGCACGTCATCCTGAGACATCACCCAGTCTAGTAATCAGATTACTAGACTGAGTGATCAGATCATAAAGTCTCATTTAATTAGGAGTCTTAGGAGATTTATTGGCTTTGGGAACCTGTCTCCTCTCTTTGGAGAGACAAGGAGATTATGCTCTTGATCCCCCAGGCTGGTGAAATAAAACACTATTTGATGTTTTCCATAATTATAAATGGTGTTAATTGGCTCCCTAAAAATATTTGTGTGTCATGTATTTTTTGACATGGATAAACGATTGGGGGTTGATCCCGTTTATACTATCCCACTACATGTTTGTTTTGTTTGCTATTTTCTAGTCTCGGTAATGGGACTCCTCGTATCGATCCTGTTATTGAAATATCTATTTAGAGCAATAATATAGCAACAAATGACCGTATCAGTGGTGTGGTGATTGAGCAGGTCGGCTTATAACCCTGATGTGGGGGGTTTGATTCCCGCGACAGGACAAGTATTTGTGCACAGGAAAAAAGCGCAAATACTTGTTCTGTGTCTAGGTTTTGTGGGACCATGGTCCTTGTAGCTCCTGCGCTTGGGTGCCTATAGATACAGCGCATTCTAGTTAGGGTCCAGGATCAATATATGTGATTGTTGGGTGCTATTTGTATTATTAATAATTTTCTATTTCTCAATTTATTTTTTAAAGATGGAGGGTATTTATGTTGAAACTTGATTCATGTTTAGTAGCTCTAATACAAAATTAGGGCTCTTCAAGCTGCTTTCTCTGTGCCTTCAAAATTATGTCCAAAGCAATGGGCCTGTTTTTGAAAAGTGGTCAAATTGTGCGACCGTCACTTGTTACATACATCATCAGCTTGAATACAACCACTGCTAAACATAGGCCGGCCCCTAGAGCACCACTTTGAGCGGCTGCTCGTGCCTTTTGCTTTCAACGGTTCCCCGCGTTTGACCAGATCGTCGGTCTACCTTTGAGCCAGCTTACGCTGCGTCTTTCGGTACGTGGTGCCCACTTGAAAACCTTTTTCCCTCATCGGTTGTCAGTCCTGGGAGTGATGTGGACGGTCCTTTGCCATTTTAGCTTAGCAATTCTAAGAACTATATCGTTGATGTTAGTTCTCCAGCAGATCTCATCATTTCGGAACGTAAGGAAACCCCAAGCTTTTCCATAATAAATATAATATTTACTTGTATTGTATCTAACAATTATCTATGGTAAATATTGCCTACAAATTACGTACGCGTTACCTTCTCAAAAAAATACACTATAAAAACTCAGCAATAAACCTGACAGTTTTTGGTTCAGTGACCTCCGAATAGTTGTACAATTCTATAAGATTTCCCAAACAATGGACATTTTATTTTTTATCATCAGTCATCATCATCCACTTTTAGCATGTCATTACGTTACGTACCTACACGTATTTAGTCATCGATCAGCAAGCAGACAAATTATAAGTCTAAAGTATTACTACATTTATGTTAAATATTACCTATACATACTTATTTCGAAAGAATTACTGACGTCAATTATTTTCAAATACTTCATAGGTGGCCAGTATTTAACTACAGAGCCGCTTCTCTACGGGTTGAACGTGTAGTCCTGTGCCACAGTTTGTCGCGAGAAACAGTATCCTAACCGAAGTCTAATCTCTAATCTATTGCCATACAAAATCTATTCAAGATCAATTCGATCAGAGAAACAAATAGACAGAACAACTTTCATAATATTTATAGAGTATCGCAACGTATTCGTTAAATATACCTAGATTTTGATACTTTACAAACCAATACCACATCACAGTCGCTTTGCATTTGCGTCAATGTGTACTTAGGTTACAGGTCAACATCCTCCAACCGGATATATTAACCAGGCAAGAAAAAACCGCAGCCGTTAGCATTACCTACCTAACATAGCAGGGTTATTCATAGGCTGTAAACTTTATTGGTTCTATTGATACAAAACTTCATACATTAAGTGGCATGAATACATTTGTACTAATACTTATTACTGTACTCGGTGGACCGACGACCTGTTGAAAGCCGCGGGGGGCCGATGGATGCAGGAGGCGAGCAGCCGCTCAAGGTGGCGTGCTCTGGGGAAGGCCTATGTTCAGCAGTGGACGTCTTCAGGCTGTTAATGATGAGTACTTATTAGGCTATGCCACTTTTTTAGACCACCGCCATACCTACATTGGCGTACCCAAGGTACGCCATTTAGCTCAGTCTTCAGCTCTTCTCTTAGCATTGCTTGGTGGCTCTACCAACTTAGAAAACGTCCTACGCTAAGTCGTGGTCAACAACTCTACACTCTAGTACATGACGTCACTCTTACCAGTTTTTGGTTCTGTCGTTATGACTAAAGACTTCTACAAAGACCTCTAGAACGTAGTACATTATTCCTCTTTGGTTATGGCCAGCTCACAGCCACTTCAGTGTGCTGATTCAATGAGCTATTTCTGTGACCTTATATCTCTATCACGTCAACGCATCCTTCAAAAAACTTCAAGCATAACAGAAAGTCTCTGAGCCTAGCAGTTAGAATGTTAGATATGGCTATGGTTATTACAACACTGATTACACCATTGCATCATGTATCCTGAAAAGAGCCTGAAGAGGAGACATCTAAACAATAAAACACCGTTCTTGTTAAATATTTTATTTCACAAACTCTTAACTTTACCTGTATACGATAAACGAACTCGTATTACGATTTACTGACATTCCTTCATTTACTTTTGCGTCCCATATTTGTATTTCCTTTGTTCCTTCATATATTTGCTTAGCTTTGTCGCATCCTTTATTTTGCATCATATTTTACTCTTTTATTAATACTCATATCATAAAATCATTTAGTTCATATAACCTCTAAAACATAAAAAGTAAAGAACGGTTAAACATAAAATTACATAAAAGCTATTTTGCGTAGCCTGACGAGGCGAGGCATATTCAGAAAACAGGACACGTAGCCTCCTACACAAAAAAACTTTCCAGCGAAATACGGGTTACAGCTATAAATTTTCCCTATATCTACCCAAACACAGATTACACAAATCCATCACCAAAATTAAGGCAAAACATTAGCAAATTACAAAAAATCCTTGAAATTCGGACTAATTTATCATTACCCTACTCGAGATAAATGCTTCTCGCAAAGATAAAATAATACCTACATGAACTAAAAGCGGCTTATATATTTGTCCTTGGCCGCTTGGCTTATCTCCTTTATGTGTCCAGTTAATGTATTTTCCGATAGTAACCATTTATTCCTTTTGCGGAGATGGAGTATTATCGATAGATATATTTTCCACCAATGTTACCAGATTTTCTTGAGGAGCAGCATTTGTTTCAGTCTGAGCTGTAGCTGTCTTCTCCGCTTGAGTTGCAGTTGTCGCACTTGTAGCTGGCATTTCACGTCTGTACGGACACATGAGCCAACGACCATGGCGACCCCAATGGCGAGGTCCAAAATCACAAGCGCAGTTGTAATTGTTGTCCACTTGAGTTGAACCTTCAACTGCCACAGGCACTGTAGCGTTTTCTTGCGGAGGCGGCGATGGGTTACGCCCACTTTGAATCACACACTCACCATTCGTATTGTTTTTGCAAGGCTCGTGGAACATTGCCCACTTCCAATAATGCTTACCCATTTTGTGATGCTTCCCATGCTTTCCGAAAAATTCGGGTCCGAACTTTCCAAAATGTTGTCCGTGCTTCTCATAAAACTCAGCTCCAAGGTTGTTAGAGTCAAATCCATGCTTTCCAAATTCATGTCTTCCGCCACCGTGTCTGCCATGAGAATGACCATGACCATGACCGTGACCGTGGCCATGACCATGACCGTGGCCATGTTTTCCAAACGGACCGTGTTTTCCAAATGGACCATGTTTGCCAAAGTGATGGCCAAGCATTCCATGATGATCATGCTTACCAAACTTCCCATGTTTATGGCCATGCTTCAACTCATGCCTGTGCTTCTCAAGCTTTTCAGCTTTCAAGAACTCGGCAAACTTTGACAGCAGTTCCACATTTTCATTAGTTAAGTTCTGCGATGTTTCCTGGTTCTGACTTGTGTTTAAATACATAGTGAAAGCCGCTACTTTGCGGTTAACGTCTGTTCCACAATGAACGCTCATTTTGTCAATAAACAGTCAAATGTAAACACACAACGATCCGATGACGCGTTGGAACGGTTTATGCGACGTAAAATGCCGGCGGGCGTTTATATATCGACGCTCAGCGTGACTCACAGGTCATACAAATAACATACCGTCATTTTCATAGAAGGTGATAACATCCATGCTCTACATTCGGCGAAATATAAACCTTCAGTCCTGAAGCATAATATACAAAATTGACATAACATACTTTAAGGATTATTTGATTACTTACTACAAGCGTTCCTATTTTTTATACTGTTTCGTGTTTATTTTCATGATAAGATTTGATTACTCGATATTCTCGATATCACATTGTTCTCAATATCAAACTTGAATTATTGGAAATTAGATTATGTTATTGATATGTGTGGAAATCCAACAAACTCATGCATCCGTCAAAATTCTACATATATTGTGATGAATACAATCTGGCGTTTTATCAGGCGATAACTTTATCAGTATGTAAGTACTTCATTCGCATTATTAAAAAAAATACCTACGTGTCGGTCGGTGACTCTATAGACTTCTACGAACTGAGGTATGTTTATTTAATAAGTGGCAATGTTGGTTATATTATGTTTGGGTATTGTGTGATTTTTTTGTATTTGAACAATCGATCGAGTGATTGCACAACAATTTCGCATTTTTCTCATAGATTGCATCAGATTGCACAATATTACAACATGTTGTGTAATTTTGTAAAACATTGTGCAAGTGTAAATAATGTACGACGTACATATCCAAAATCCAAATCAAACTCGGTGTATATCCAAAATACCACAGAGCCTGAAAACGAAGGTTTTCAATCAGTGTGTGTTGCCAGTGATGACTTATGGAACTGAGATATGGTTTCTTACTGTTGGCATCATTAGTAGCTCAAAATCGCGCAACGCGCTATGGAGAGAACTGTGCTCGGTATTACCCTGCGAGATAACTTCCGGAAAAAAGAGATCCGCATGAGAACTAAAGTGACCGATATAGCTCTTAGAATTAGCAAGTTGAAATGGCAATGGGCAGGCCACATCGCTCGTAGAACTGACAACCGATGGGGAAGAAAAGTTCTCGAGTGGCGACCACGAACCGGAAGACGCAGCGTAGGCCGCCCAGCCCCACTCGGTGGACCGATGATCTGGTTAAAACCGCGGGGAGCCGATGGATGCAGGAGGCAAGCAGACGCTTAAAGTGGCGCTCTCATTCATTCATCTTTGCATTATGTTTAAACCGTTATATTGAACGCGTAGCTTTATAATAGTAAAACTGCGTCTTATTTGACGCAATATAGTATTGAATAATGTTATTTTATGTAAGAATAAAGAAAATTCAATGAACATAAAGTGTGCAGCAATAAAACTGTATATCAGCTTCGAGCATGAGTCGGCAAGCTCGATATTTACGATATTGCCTCTCGAAAGGCTCCATAATACAACGAATAGTTACCTACTTAGATAAATATATTTTATATTGGTTCTTAAATAAAATAATATTGTTATTTTAAATATGGAAACTATTGTTAGGCGTTACTGTGGTTACGCTTACCACCATTGTTATTTGGACTTTTATTAAGTTCATTTTACTATGCTAAGTCAGATTCATGCCGAGTTAGGATGTAATTAATCCGGCTATAGCGGTTCGGATATTTTTTTCCTTTGTTTACTAAGTCCGTTTCATTTTTAGGGTTCGGTACCCAAAGGGTAAAACGGTACTGCTAAGGCTCCGCTGTATGTCTGTCTATCTGTCTGTCCGTCTGTCACCAGGCTGTATCTCAAGAACCGTGATAGTTAGACAGTTATCTTATATTTTGGCTCCACACATAGTGTATTTAGCCAGTGAAAAGTATAGTAATTTTTCATCGTGTACAAGAATATTTCACGTAAAGTCAAGTCTTAGTCACAGTCTGGGTAGTCATAGTCCAGTTTAAGTCAGGTAGTCATAGTCCAGTCTAAGTCATGCCCCAGTAAAGTGGTGGCAACTTTACTAGAACTTTCTATAGAACTTTGGAAACAACACGAAAATCCACGTTTCACCACATTATATCACTTGCCCACACTCATGCTCGTAATTCTAAAACGCCACCAATTTTAAACATTAACACTGGAAAAAACACAAGAGTTAAAAATAATACAATGCAACGACAGCGACATGAACTTTTCCGCGTTCCCGCCGAATCTCCATATTATAAATTTTTAATATATTATTTAATCTAGGGTCATAAAATACAACCTCACAATAACCTACCCTATACTTACTAAACAAAAGCCGATCAGCTTTTGCTTAAAAAAAACCCATATTTATTTTTATTTATTTACCCTTAAAAATATTTTAACCTATACACCACCCAATTTTAAACGGAATGGTAAGCCCGGTGTAAATCTCGCGACAAGAAAGAGTTCCATTTCAGTGCAACAGTATTACAGACTTACAGAGAGCAGTGAATGGTCATACCGATAACAAGTTTTACTTTGACTTATTTCTCAGACGCTTTGAAGTTAAGCCTTACTAAGTTGACAAGTTATATAAGACGGAGGTCCGTTTATAGATTTAGCATGGGACAGAAAAAATATTAAAGACAAATAAAATCCAAGAGATGTGTAAGCCTTCTATGGTTTAAATAAGTACAATCTGGAGCTCTTCAAGTCGCGAGTAAATAGGTATCTTCTAGGCAAGCATGTACCATCGTAGACCGCTTCGTCACTTTCTATCAGGTGAGATTGCGGTCAAATGCGGGCCTATTTAGTTATAATATAAGATAGTATAATACTTTAGACTCAACGAAGACCGTTAAAATATCCTAAGTCTGTGGTTGCAGGGAATACAACAGTATTGTGATTCTTTATTCAAAATCCAGCTAATAACAATAGAAGGTTACACCCAAGATTGTTAAACCTTCAATCCTAAAGAGGTTATACCCGAACGGATAATAAGATAAACATGCTTAGATTAAATAGGTACTTACTACAACAAAGGTACACAAATTCCAAATTACATCTTTTTGTGAAACGCTAATTCCAGTGCTGAAAAACGAACAATGCATGAAGGAACACTGAAACAAAATGTCTTTCTTTTCATATGTTTACAGAAATTGTACGTTATAAATGAAATAAAAAATAGAGACTGCTTTTGCCCTTTTTACCAAATCCTAACCCTGTTCCACTGGCTGAACGTTGAATAACTTACAGCTCATTTGTTTTCTATTGTTCTCTTATCTGTCCTTTTAATAAAGCTAGCTTTACACAAACCGTGGCTCAACGAGAACAAATGATGGGTACACTTGTACTTGGGTGAATTGATATTTAGATGCTTCGAATTTAGCTAGTTGGACGTCTTGCTTAGCAGTCGTTCCGATACGGATTGGGATTGGTTGGTTGGTTGGTCTTACTAATCGATAACATTTTGTAGAAAACAGAATAGTTGTCTGTCCTTTTTTGTTTAGAATAGATTTTGTGAAGTAGAGTTTGATAATGACCATCGATTGCGAAACAAATTTTGATACCCTTATTGTATAAAAAACATAGAAAAAGTTTGTTAATTTTGAATGCAGTCTATAATTAATGGTTATAATAAAACCAAAACCAGTTCTTAAGTCTATTCTACGTGGAGGCACAAAAACCTGAAACGTTCGAGGAGTTTTGAAGAGTTGAGTATTGTGCATGATCTGCTAGGCGATCATGTAACTTGATTGCAACCGACAGAAACATAAATGTATGGATTATGTCAGTTTCAATACGCAGTTTATGTGCATAGTTAGTATGAACATTTTCAAATTCGGAATGAAATACCTCCTGTTGCACTGCAATCATAATTCCGAGATCACAATGCAGTTATGCAATGGTAATACAAAATGGCACATTAAACTACAGTGTGGCAGCAATTATGTATCAGTCTTAAGCGATATACCTAAGGGAGACGTTCTATTGGCGTTCTTATGGGGTTTCATGCAATATTCTCACCGAGATAATGTTGGTAATGTGGCAAAAGCCTACTATGCCTTTACTAGGTAAAAAAAAAAATTTCGTTGCGTAAATAATATTTTCAGTTGCCATTACCGCATGCTCCATTTCATGTCGATCTCATTTAGTTTGACAAAAGGATGGAGAGAAATTCGTTGAGGGGCTGGTTGCCTGACTGAATTCGTACGCTATATTACTTGGGCCGTTCGTCTATGAATTTTATTTACTTATACCATATATGTCCGAGAAAAAATATTTTTACTTTTTTCATCTTATATTACTTTTGTATTCCAGAAAATGTAGTTAATAATTTTGTGATTTTGTTAAGATGAAATTAGGTATTACTATCGCGTGATTAATGTAAAAATAAAAGTTGATCAAAAACGCCCCATCCTTTTATTTCGAGACACTGCCCCTCCTTATTTTTTAAAATATTATTTAGAGATAGATAAGATAACTATCTTAGAGTTATGTACCTAAGCTTGGAATACCTATATCGACGTCGAATGAAGCCCTATTCAAACCGGCGCGGTATTTTGTACTGAAGTTCTGCGGCTAGCGTGAAACTTGAGCGAATCTTCATACAAAATACCCGGGTGGAATCCCGCCCGGGACACCGCTACCCACCGCGGTCCGAATACCGCGCCGGTTTGAATAGGGCTTAACAAAACCCAATTTGTAAATCTACGCTCTGCTTCCTTGTACAATGTACATTATTTAGTTTAATGGTTGATGCTCCACTATAAATACAATACAGATAATGATATTATACACGTTATGTTCATCTTGTTTATTATCATAATATTCGTATATTTTCCTGCATTATTCGTGATTTTGTCTCTACTCCTATAAAACTGACTTAACCTTACCAATATTATATTTATCATCATCATTATATCATCATATTATAAGGGGAGAAGGCATGGCTCTTACATGAGTGGCTATGGACCCAGCAATATAAAATGTAAAAACTTTTGTCAAAAAAATGTTATTTGATTTGATTTGAATAATAGGAGTTCTATGTTTTTGTTCACTTTAATTAATTTAAGCTAGAAAAATACCGCATTTTAGAAGGTAATTTGATGAATTGGGTATACAAATCTTAGAAGAACCTCAAACAAATATCCGTCTCTTAATGCAAATTTTACTTAGAATTCAGCAAAGTTGATTCTACCATATGAAATAGAAAATGTGAATTGAAATTATCTTTTTATCTGTCTGTGTCGGTTGCCAACTACAGCAAACTTGCCATGTCTGAGCGAGAAACTTTTATTCGCGGGGTTGCCATAAAACTGCAATAACCCAAGTTTTATGGGAGAAATCTGCGTTTCATACCGGCGCGTCTCCGTTGCAATCGTGGATGTTAAATGTCAGGTTCAACTTTAAGAAGGTTGGAAATTGATTTAGGTGCTTTATTGCTATACTGTCAGTGTTATCTTACTGATTCTACTATACTATTTCATAAGGGTGTTACTATAAGAAAGGGTTTTTGAAAATACAAACCCTAATGGGGTTAAATGGGGTGTTAACCAGTAAAATGTTGGCGCAGTTGCTTTATTGCTGTACTGTCAGTCCTATCTTATTAATTCTACGGTACAATTTTTTTCAGAGTGTTTCACTGACTACAGTCAATGATTATACAGCTCAAACCGCTGGATCTAGGGACTTAATATTTATTTGGAGGGCATCTTCCTTTTTTACTAAGGAAAGGGTTTTTGAAAACACGACCCTTAATGGGGTGTTAACCAGTGGAATGTTGGCGCATACTCAAGTGTTATGCAATGGATTTGTGAATAAAAAATCTGTCGAATCACCACGTGTAATATTTATATTTAAAGATATATATATTATGAAGAAGGGTACTTATATGAAGAAACTCTAGTGAAATCACGGGCTACCTAGTACTTTCATGAACTCATCTGTATACGACAATAAAGCCTCCTTTGTTATACCAATAAAAAGTTTGGAAGTTCTATATCCCAAAGGCAATTAAAGATCGATTAACAAAAAAATAAGGTCTCTCCAAGAAATGTAGAGAAAAATGATCAATCTATATTTCAAGATGGATCAGGAGAGAATGGGAAAGGAAACAAAAAGTCCTCTTTCGCGTACCATCGAACAGTGATTGATAGAGACGGAGAAAGGTTTTTACTGAGTTATTTGCGTACTCTATATTCATTTCGGTACTGAAACCGACAACTTGACAAGTTAAGATCCGTTTTGTGGATTTTTTGGAAGTATTTTTTTAGCTCTGAAGGCTTTCTGATAGTGATACTAAGACGTAAGCGATTAGGCCAAGAAAAAAAGGAGAATACGTTTCGTCTTTGGTCAATGTGTCACTTGTGCGAGTATACCTAAGTAGTTCCATTGATTAAAAAAAACTATGATACTGAAAAGGTACTTAAAGGTACTTGTGCTTAAATTAACCATTTTTAATATATGTCACTGATTTCCATTTTATACTTGGTACACCAGATAGAATATAATAGCATACAAAAATCATACATATATAGTACTTACATTTCTTATGACGATTTGAAGCGCCAATCCGAGTGTAGGTGCAAATGATAGCTTACAAATCCGTTGCGTTGATCTCGCTAGATCAGTCTTTGCACTAAAAAATGACGCTTAGCATCTGTGGGTGCAACGTCATTTGCTTTGTTTTTGTTTTGGCTCCACACATTGTGTATTTAGCCATTGTCAGGTATTGTAATTTTTCATCGTGTTTGGAATATTTCACGTAAAGTCAAGTGTCAGTCACAGTCTGGGTCGGTCGTAGTCCAGTCTAAGACAGGTGGTCACACTCCAGTCTAAGTCATGCCCTAGTAAAGTGGTAGCAACCTTACTAGATGCTTCTATGGAGTTTTGGAAGTAACACGAACAATCATGTTTCACCACATTATATCACTTGCCCACACTTATGCTCATAATTCAGCACTTAATGCGTAAAACACCACCAATTTTAAACATAAAAACTGCAAAGAGCACAAGTTTTGAAAAATAAAACAATGCAATGACGTGAACTTTTGCACGTTCCCGCCAAAAAACCGTCATCTGTGTCTGCCTTTGATCCGCAAACCGTGATCTGTGCTTTGAACAGTGGATAGTCTAAAGCCAGTCTAGCGTCGTCATCATCATCAGCAAATATGTTCCCACTGCTGAGACACGAGTAAATATTCTCTCACAGGGACACGCACCCTCGCACGCTGAGGAGATCCGCAGGAGAACTAAAGTGACCGATATAGCTCTTAGAGTTAGTAAGTTGAAGCGGCAATGGGCAGGCCACATCGCTCGTAGAACTGACAACCGATGGGGAAGAAAGGTTCTCGAGTGGCGACCACGAACCGGAAGACGCAGCGTAGGCCGGCCCCCCACTCAGTGGACCGACGATCTGGTGAAAGCCGGGAAGCCGATGAATGCAGGAGGCGAGCAGCCGCTCAAAGTGGTGCGTACTGAAGGAGGCCTATGTTCAGCAGTGGACAACATCAGGCTATTGTTGATGATGATGATGATGGTATTTAGACGACCGAGAACCATCAGCGCCAGCAGTGACTCCTGTTTATTCGACAAGATGAACCAACCGTATTACTGTTTGTGACTCAAAACCAAGATCTTAACTAACATTTCGAAATACATTAGTGGCAATCGAAGTAAGCACTTAGCAACTAGTGCGGAACTTACGTTGAGTTCACGCAACTTCAGGCCCGAAAGTTGGCAAGAGCTGTTTGTAATGACTTCAATCGCTCGTGGCGTGTTTCAAATGCTAATACACTTTTGAAGAGATAAGTTTCAAGTTTAAATCGTTGGTAATGATAGTTTTACTTCAACGTAATCTTAGAATATTAAATCTTATAATATTTAAAGACTAGCTGATCCGCCCCGGCTTCGCACGGGTTCATTAGTTTTACGCCTTATCTCAGTCTAAAGAAAGAGAAAAGGAAGAAGGAAAAAAAGGATGAATGGATGAATCCTTTCACCTTCATCCATTCATCCTTGTCCCTTATCTTTCCCCACCTCCTTTATCTCTTTCTCATAGTACAGGATAGGAGTGGCTTTGGACCTAATGCTGAAGGTTGGATGTCCATGATTTCTAAACCACAAAGCCGACGACCTTGAAATATTTACAGGACAATATTTAAAATACCCCCTTTGTAACAAAAAAGAATGAATGAAGTCGGACCACGCGTTAATGAATTACAGTTTAGTTCATATTTTTACTTTCATCCCCTCTCCCGAGGGATTTGTGTTGAATTTTGGGGTTAAAAGTATCCTATAGCCTACCTCGTAATATCATGCCAAGTTTAATTTGAATCCATTCAGTAGTTCCGGCGTGATGCTCAGCCAAGATACAGACAGACAGACAGACAGACAGACAAAAATGAAAAATGTATAGTTTTTGGCTTCAGCGTCGATAATAGGGATGGAGCACTCCACCAAAATATCTTCAATGTACAGAATTGGACCTGTTACAGTTTTAATTTAAGTATACCACCTGAGTTTGAATTGATATATTGTCCCGAAAGGGGGTAAATCAACTCCCCAAGGTAGACAATGTTTCTTCCACGACTTTTCTAAATTCATAGTTTTTGATTGAAGAAATGCCATTTAATATTTACGTTCCAAGATAGCCCTAGCGCAGCTGGGTGGTTGAACTTCGTCCTTGACCGAATGCGTTTAAATGAGTTTAACGACCTATGTTTAGAAATGAACGTATAGTATCTTGTTACCTCTCGTAGCGATCCCACGTGCAATTTTGTGAGTGGATTTATTTTTTAGTATGGAGGTTCGGAAACACGCAGTTTCAAGTAAGGCTCCCACAACTTTTGTGTTATCATGGTCCCTTTTCAGATAACATACCAATTTGAACTCACCTTGCAGATACCACTTTCATATCGCACATGGTTACAGAATAACTGTTGGTCATGCTAGGACATTCAATCGTGTAATCATTAGCACCATTGAGTTCTTGAAATTGTACTACTGGTGCTCACTCACATAGCTCAGTTAGCACCTTATATCAATGATGGTACAATCAATAAACTTGATGTAGGATCCAATGGGACTGTAAATAATTATATTTCGGTATGAAATGGAAAATTTTGAAAAATGGGGTTGCTTTTGTGGTACCATTGGGAGCTACCCAGTCAATTGTAGTTTTAACTGTCTTACTCTCAGCATATAAGAAACAAAAGCTTTATTTAGTTACGTTTATGAATCTATCTATGAAATTATTAGGATTATTTTATTGATACCAAGTTGATACCAGATGAATTGCTTTCAAAGTTCAAAGTTATAAAACAAGTCAAGAACTTTTCGAGACTAAGCAGTACTAATTGGAGTTTGTTCTAGAGTTAGACAACGCAAACTTAGTTGACCTAAGCGTGTCAAGACCAGCCTAAACTTAAGCAATTTAAAGCTTGGCACCTATTAACTTCAGAAAATTGCTGAGGTCCATTCCACATTCTTCAACAGAAACTGAATTTGAAGATCAGACCGTTAGCAACTTTAATCAGCCACAAATCCTTACTATAACAGCTGTGGCAGGTTCAATATTTATAGACGTAGGTATACTGAACTGAAAACCGTTTTTTTTTGTATTAAAACATATCGCAGGTGAGATAGGCTTACATTTGACCACTATCTCACCTGATGGTAAGTGATGACGCGGTTGACAATAGAGCATGCTTGCCTAGAAGATACCGGTTCACTCTAGCCTTGAAAACTCCTAGATTATATTTCTCAGGAAACAATGACACTGGTAAAGTGTTTCATTCCTGTAATTCCTATTTCCTGTAATTATAAATGTGGAATCAAAACGCTTTGAACAGTATTTGAGGGATTTCTGCCATATACCTGTACTTTTGTTTATTCTAAAACTAGGGAGCACACTATATTGTATTTTACATTGAAAAAATAATTTAGATGTTTTAGAATGGGTTAGAAACCTAGCTAAAACTAAGAGCACGAAAAATGTTAGACCTGATGTTTAAAACCACAGCTTGTAATAAATTCAAAATTACTTAGAAGTTTACAAGAAATGCCAATCAAGTGTTGAATGTAAACAGTGGTTACTAAAACCGCGATGTTGGATCGGATTGCGATCCTAGCCAATTAATGATGTCAGTTACACCACAAGCTGTGAACCAACAAATAAGTAAATGAATTTATTTGAGAGCCAAGCGGTCGTTTCTGGCTGGAACTTATTTATTGACATCTTCTTATTTTTATCATCATCATCTAATGATGATGATCATATAAAGTTCAGTAATCTGAATTGAATCTTTATGGACAAGGTTCAACCAAGCTGCCATTTTACCAACCTATAAACTAAGAACGTTTCACTAGCGCGGCAAATTCAAATTTTCTTGTGTTCTTTTGCCAATAATAGCTTAATTACTCAACGTGGTTACATGAAAACTAATTTTGCGGAAATAAATAAAATGCATCAACAAATTACGATTAAAACTATCTCCTAGATATCATTGGTTTAGTGACAAATGGCAATAAACAATGTTCTTCTTAGTTTTTCAGTCTATTGCCATTTGTCGCTAATCCAATGATATCTAGGAGATAGTTTTAATCGTAATTTGTTGATGCATTTTATTTATTTCCGCAAAATTAGTTTTCATGTAATCATGTTGAGTAATTAAGCTATTATTGGCAAAAAAACGCAAGAAAATTTGAATTTGCCGCGCTAGTGTAACGTGCCACCTTAAATGGCACACGTTCTTTCTGTAGCGCACTTTACTTCATGCTCATTTTTCTTTCTTTTTAAGAGCACTTTATATAGCTACGACAAGCAAGCTAGTTGATGACACCTGAATATTTTGGTTCTCACAGATTTGCCGGTTTCCGAAAGACATTCTTTGCTTTTTATCGATGACATATCGGCACGGAGCTAATGTTCGGAATTAAACATATGAACCAAACACGTGTACAAATAAGCCTGCGAGATAAGCTCCGGAATGATGAGATCCGCAGGAGAACTAAAGTGACCGATATACTTAGAATTAGCAAGTTGAAATGGCAATGGGCAGGCCACAACGCTCGTAGAACTGACAACCGATGGGGAAGAAAAGTTCACGAGTGGCGACCATGAGCTGGAAGACGCAGCGCAGGCCGGCCCCCCACTCGGTGGACCGACGACCTGGTGAAAGCCGCGGGGAGCCGATGGATGCAGGAGGCGAGCAGCCGCTCAAGGTGGCGCGCTCTGGGGGAGGCCTATGTTCAGCAGTGGACGTCTTCAGGCTGATGATAATGATGATGACGTGTAGAAATTCTATGTTGTGCTTGTAATCACAATATACCTACCATTTACTAGGTTTAAGTTGTACTTATGCAATTATAAATATTATCAAGCATTAAAATCTACCACAAACTAAAAATTACTAGATCCTCTGGTTTGTCATGACATACAAGTTACAAGTAGTACAAGCTTCAAGTGATAAACTAAATATTCAGCAAGCTATCGGCGATTGAATTATATATGTAGAAATACGACAACCAATATTTGATGAGTGATTCCATCTGATTGGTACTCGGTAGAGTTAACGAACGTGTCGATTAAGGGTGGGTTTTATTAGGGGTGTATTTGATTAGGCTGCTGTAATTCAAAATGTTTGACTGCTTGTACCGACGCAAGTTAATGACCTATAACCGTTAAACCTTACCTGTTTTATGACATAACTTAATTTTATCTGTAAAGTTTAATAGCGTTACCTATTATGAGGTTTCTGGGCGATTTTTGATGAACTCCTGAGTAATTATGTAAAGCTGAATGTTCAAATAACAAGTACCTAATAAAGTTTTAATACTGCTACTGTAAAAATATTAATATTGGCAGAATATGAAAAAAACTGTAAACATCACTGCTTAAAAAAGGAGAATGACTTATCAAATATTCTGAATATCCAGGGATTTTTTTTCTTGTAAACTTTGCTAAAGCAACGAGTGTCATGAATAATCTAGCTTTATCCAGTATAAATAGAGCTTCACTATAATCCAACGTTGGTACACTCAGCGGATCTACGAATAGAGATTAATTGAATTTGCTGCAGTCAGAATCAGACGTCCTAGAAGTAGGTAGGTAAATAGTTAATTTGGAATGAAGTCTTTCCCTTTTGAAATGAAGAATTTGTGCAATTTGTATGTTTGGGTCTAAAATAAAAAAAGTAGGTAGGTGCATTTGCATGCAAAAACGACGAAGATGAATGAATACCTTTTGTCTGTAGTGAGTACGTACTTATTTATTTATAGGTACTTGTAAAGGATTTAAATTACACTAGAAAGATAAAACGAAGCAGCATAGAATATTTATGAATCAAAGTTACAACGTTTTTCAAAGTCAAAGTGTTATTTGAATAAAAAATTTGAGAAATGTTTATTAATGTGTTCGATGATGGCAGTCCTGCTAAGAACAAAGCAAGGAGAGCTATAAATTCTTAAGCTATTGCAAAATACCAGTAGCTATTTGAAGGGTCAAAATTAAAAGCATAACTACTTGCACATATTGTGATAGAGAGACTCCCTGCATGTCTTTGCAACAAAAAAAAAATGTGAAAAAGAAAAGTAATGTATAAAGTTTATCCTATATCTAGTGACCTAAAAATTCTATCTGATAAACAGGTCAAGAGACATCGACATAAAAAAGCGCTTCAATGAACTGAATCAAAAAATATGAACTCCTAGATTCCACCAACTTGGATAAGAACGGTCAGCAAAAAACTTTCAAGTGATTTTCACCCTTAGCGGAAAATCATAAGAGCTAATGTTGAAAGTTGGTGAAACGGTAGAAGTTAGTCAACAAGGCCAAGCCAGGGATCCAATCATTGAGGAGATTAATGAAATTAGTGCGGAGTGGAGTGAGCTGACGCCAACTGCCTGCGGTGATCTTGGGAACTAACGAACGTGGCTTGTTGGAGTCGAGACGATGTTTGTTGATTAGGATATTATTATACTTGTTGTTTCTATACCTGCCAATTGAGTAGCGCTGTTTGCTTGTTCACGTGTGAATGAATCGGTTATCAGAGTGTATGGTTAACGATCCTTTTGGTGAGCTGGATCAAAACACAAAACATGTAGGTATAGTTATAGGTTAGCCCACTTTCATGATTCTGTTTTGCTAGCTTCCATATTGTTAAATTATATTTTACTGAGGTTAGTGGCTCTGACATCTGTTTAATAACTTGTTTCGTGTATTTTACGAAAAAGCCATTGCTTTAACACGAATCTTATAAAGATAAAAGACAATGGGGCAAAGAGATAGAAGATAGAGAAATAGAAAAAACAGTGATAGAAGACAGAGAAAGAGAGAAGGCGTACCAAATTAAAATGCTTATTGCATTTTATGATATAGATGTAAGCCCTGCCTGTGTGCTATAGTAAGCCCTGTTAAGCGCAATAATTTTATTAGATGATTGTGAGCGACACGGAGGTCGGAGTTTAGCCTCTTTTTATTTTAGTTTCTTTTTAATTGTCTAGAAGGGATAGACAGACTTTAGGTTGACAAGGAAATATATGTCGCATTAATTTTTTTATGTAAAATTTTTAATTTTTTATTATAATTTGATTTTCGCTGCTTTACAAGCTTTCTTTCGTTCCTTTTATATCGCACTTTATTTACTTTTCATCGGAAACACCGAGTCGTCGTCACCAACATTTCCTTCGAGAGCCGGATCTTCATGTTACGAACTCCGCCGCGCACTATGGTGAACACAAGAAGTTTCCTTTGAAAAGAATGCGAACGAACTGAAAAGGAAGCACAGATGGAGCCTCAAATCCTACATTCTCGGCCGAACGCAGAACCTGATGGGCAGAACGATGATGCGAAGTTAGTATTTAATCGCACTGTATGTTTGAACGCGGTACCTATGTCACCAACTGAGCATCGATCTGCAAAGAAGAAAATGAATTCTTCATCTGCACGGGCACGTAGGGCGAAACTGGAACTGGCGGCAGCGGAAGCAAAGGCGAAAATCCAAATGGAGCTCATCGATATGAGGCTCGCTGCTGAACTAGCTGATATCAACAGTAAATACAGCGCACGTTTCGAAAAGAACAAGGTCAGTAAAATTGAGAAGTGGATTGAGCACAGCCAACAAGAGCTGGATGCACAGCCCGCCCCCGATTATGGTGGCAATTCGGGCGCGCTATGTACACCGACATCAAATAATGTCGGTAATGATGATGGGACAGTTCTACTTCTGGCCAGTGCTGTCAAAGATTCGACAACCACTTCTACGAACAAGGAACCCTGGGCAACTCTCACACCTCAGAGCTGGTGCATCTACGGAAGAGTGCCGGTGGTGTCATCGCAGCGTGACTCTACTCTTTTAATCAGGGATGATGATCAAGTAGCTCGAGAAGAAGACAGACTCGCGCTACAACAGCTGCACGATGAGGAACCTACTCAGCTAAGTGCTATGCCTGTAATTGATGCTAGATTGCACGTCACACTTCCTTGGCATGAACGTAGCTGTACGATGTCTGACTCTAAGCCAGCCGCGCTCACTAAACTGAGAGAAGTTGCAAAGAAGATGTGCCTGAATATAGACTATGCACAGACTGCATTTACAAAGACAAAGAATTTGTCAAAAGGCCCGGATTTATTTGTGTCGATGTTTGGCATGATGATTAAAATTCGCAACAAAGATTACTGGAGAAACTGGAAGCTAAGAAAAAAGAAAAAGATATGAGCAGAGTGAGCGATTCTACAGGCAATAAGGTGGTCGCTCAGACATTTTTGATGATTTATATTTATACACCTATTCTATTACCTATTCTTAAAATCTTTGACGATACTGATCTCCATTTAAGGAAACAATGGCGCATATCTCAGGCGCTAACAGATATGTTCTAGAGAAAATGGGTTCGTGAGATTTTGACTGATATGGTTCCTCGAAAAAAAGTGGAACATTAAACAACCACGGCAGTTAGCAGTAGGTGATTTAGTTTTTGTCGCTGATCCCGATTCCCCTTGGGGTGTATGGCCACGATGGTGTTGTCACTGTGCGAACCTCTACTGGCACTCTGAAGCGATCAGTGGCACGTGTCGCCAGGATACCTATGGAGGATGAGTGCTGCCAGGTCAGCACTAGGGTGGGGAGTGTGAGCGACACGGAGGTCGGAGTTTAGCCTCTTTTTATTTTAGTTTCTTTTTAATTGTCTAGAAGGGATAGACAGACTTTAGGTTGACAAGGAAAAATATGTCGCATTAATTTTTATGTAAAATTTTAAATTTTTTATTATTATTTGATTTTCGCCGCAGTACAAGCTTTCCTTTTATATCGCACTTTATTTACTTTTCATCGGAAACACCGAGTCGTCGTCACCAACAATGATAGATACCTACTTACTATAGGTACATAGTAAAGACTACGTGGTACATCTAGTAATTATTGTCTTCTATCTTTGACCACTTAAAAAAAGCATGATCTTCAATCAGAAGCAACTTCAAAAGATTAAACTAGTTAGTCAATTTCAACGACTCTTAATCAACTCCTAGTTTCCGTACTTTAATCCCAGACAGATCCGAGGCGCCGGAAATGGTTTCCATACGATCGGTGGAGAAGGTTGGACAAGATAGGTACTTAACTGGTTTGTCCCAAATCTCCCAAATCCATCGGAAGCTTAGAAGGGAAATAAAAACTACATTGCATTTATCCATTGTTTTTTTCATTAATCTGTGATTTATCCCTAGTAATATAAAAGACAAACGTTCTCGTTTCATTTGCCTATACATATTAGTTTGTCCTGACCACTTGCCTACACGAGAAGAAGAAGAATTCGTTTGTCTATCTTTCACGTTAAATCGGCTGAACTGATTTGGATGAAATTTTGCACAAGGGTTACTTATTACCGTGGTTAATATAGAATACTTTTTTTTCGGACAAAATTTAATAATTTCCGCGGGGAAACGGGTAAATAGCGGGTGAATAAAAAGTAGTTTTTTTTTGTTGTTAAAATGTGCAAAACAAAGTATTTGTAAGGTTTCTATAATGACTTGCGTCAATGATTCAGAGCGTTAAACAAATATTGTTAAATAGAACAGCTTATAATTTCGTAATTTTAATAGTAAATACTCTAGGTATATACGGTTTGCAACGCTCGAAAATAGCTTACGGGCTAACTATCCTAAGGCAATCACCTACCAAAAGTCTAACCCAATTAGCCGATGGCCAGCTTGCAAAGTGGACAGATTTAGAGTACCTATGCTAGTTAGCTGCACTGTTTGATGATGTAAAACGAGAAGTTCACTTTGCTACAGTTCGAATAATGAAGTTTGACTGCCCAATGTCTGTTTGCGACTTGCAAGAGGATTTCGTTGATTAAAAGGATCACGAGAGCTTCGCAAAAATCTGGGATTTAAAATGCAAACATTCGTCAAAAATAAAGGTCACCCAATTTCTTTAACATAATCCTCTTTCCGCCGACTCCCAAGATTAGTTGGCTAATATCTTAAAAGCGTTCGCTTTTTAGATTTAATGGAGTGCCGGATTATTTATCCTATATCTCGACATAATTTATCAGGCGAATTTAACTTGGCCCCTTAAATATATTCAGAAAAAACGAACAAAGATTAGGAAAAGAATAAAAATGATGGAAAATGAATAATAGGGATCGTTGTGAAAATGATATAAAAGAAACTCTTGAACGAAATAAAGGTAATGACGGTGAAGTATTAGCCAATGGGTGCTCGGGAATCAGTGTAGATAATTGAACTCCTTAACAATGAAATTAAAAGATTATTGTATGGGACTGAAAAGATTTATTATGTCAGCATTACTGATACTGAAAAGAATAAAAAGGTCTCGTAATAAAAAAAAAGTGTAAAAGAAAATAAAACGCTGCAATAAAACCAAAGTTTTGATATAATACTTCGAGATAGTTTGACAAAGGCACAAATAGAAAATAATTACAATTAATTATAAACATTTTTTTTAACGGAAAAAGTGTGTTTATTTTTTAAACTAACTACTACAATACTAAAAACTAGTGAACTAATTACACTATCTACTAAAAAGAACATTTAATTTTGGACTGTATACTAGCCGCGATGGCCTATAGACAGTCCAAATGCTATTGACAATTGTTTAATATTTAATGTGTGTGTGTGTGTATATATATCTTAATAAATAAATAAATAAATAAATAAATATGTGTGGACATTTCACACAGCGCCATCTAGCCCCAAACTAAGCTTAGCTTGTACTATGGGAACCAGATAACTGATATAATACTCAGATACTTTATTTTTGTAAATACATACATAGAATACAATACAATATAACATCCAGACACAGAACAAACATAGATGTTCATCACACAAATGTTTGTCCCGAGTGGAAATCGAACCCACAACCTACAGATCAGAAGGCAGGGTTACTACCAACTGAGCTATCAGGCCAGTCAAATATATATATATATATGTTAATGTTTAATGTGTATGTGTATTTAGTGTAATAATTAAAAATAATCAGCTCAAAAAGTTTGAACCAAAACAAAATGAAAACTATAATTTGTGTCTAAATTCGGTTCAACTTATTTGCAAAACTCCATAACCTATCAAAACACATGTTTTCCGCCAATTGCCTCATTAGTTTCTGAGCACCCTGTATTATCCCATTTGTACTAACCAAGCCACATGTTAGGGTAAAACCCGATTAATTCGAGATGAGCATTTGCTATTAGAAGCTGAGTTATGATGCCTACGTAACTTTTGGGTCGGTCAATCTGTTTTTGTTTGTGTGGCAACTGGCTAGTGCGGTAATGATATCGTATTGTTGAAATGGCAATGGGCAGGCCACATCGCTCGTAGAACTGACAAACGATGTGGAAGAAAGGTTCTCGAGTGGCGACCACGAACCGGGAGACGCAGCGTAGGCCAGCCCCGGTGGACCGACGATTTGGTAAAAACCAATAGCGGGGAACCAACGGATGCAGGAGGCGAGCAGCCACTCAAAGTGGCACCTTCTGGGGGATGCCTATGTTTAGCAGTAGAAGTCTTCAGGCTGTCGATGATGATGATGATGATTTTGGTCCTGGGTGGTGTGACAATAGGCCACCCCATCTCTTCCCGTGGGTGCCGTAAGAGCTGGCAATGTCTATAGAGAATGGAGAGCAGGATTCTCCTTAGTTCATCATAATCTTTTGTGATCACCAAGCCACCTGCCAAGTGTGGTGATTATGGCAAACCCAGGAAGGGTTGATGATAAGCGTCCATAGTTGTTTTTTTCTGGGGGAGGCCTGTGTTCAGTAGTGGACGTCTTCCGGCACATGCACATTCAAAAGCAGCTCTTTTGTCTGTCTGTCAGTTTCACAAAATACTTTTTTATGCCATAAACTGTAGTCCATGCGTACGAAGCCGTGTGCAGCAGCTTGTGAGTAATGACTATTCACAGGTACATTTCAAATCGATCTTATTTATCGTATGCCACATTCAAGATTATCTAGGCGTAAGCAATTCCCCTTGATTGCCAATCATGCAGGATATATCGTCTCCGTAACGTCATACCCAGTCCTTACGCCTGTAATTGGTCATCAGGAGTGACGTCACCATAAGAACGATTTTTAAATTGAATAGGACACTTAGAGAAAATCTATGAAGAAAACTTAGCACCTACGTACCTTCTTGTTCAGGTAAGAATATAAAATTTTTAATATTTGGGCAAATGAGACTTTATGAGTTGATCTCACAGTCTAAAAAACGTTTCTAGACTGTGTGATGCCTCAGGATGACGTGCGCAGTGCGCAGTGTCACGCGAAACTTTAATTTAGCCGCGTCGCTTAAGGGCTTGTGCAAGGCCAGCGCAAATTCACGTCAAAGCCACAGAATAGATGTATAGTACTAGGCCAAAGCGGGGATGAGCCAGGGGCCGAGCGGCAGGGGCGGTCTAAGTTAAACTGGTTCCAACGCGCAATAGTTTAGGTAATTTATTATTACACTGAATATAAAGGGTATTTTAAAAATCCGCTATACATAAGCCCTCCATTATATTTAATTCAACTACTACAAAAAGTTTCATGATCTTATTTAAAGTATTCATTGAATAATCGCTGTTTATTTGTACGGTTTGGAGGTAACTTTGTAATTTTTTTCTATCGAGAAAATTTTATTAATTCGTGTTTTCACTATACATTTGCAGTAGCATTAGCTCTGGACTTTACCATATATTAATTTCAAAATCATTGTTGCAATATTGTTGACAGGATACTGCTTCAAGCTAAGCCGTTTTAAGCAATTTGGCGTTGAATTGGCTGTTAACACCCGGCGAACGACTAGCTCGTCACGTCATTCGTTTACATAATATATAAATAAATGCGTTTTGATGCTGAGATGTAGTAGTGTTTTGAGGCTTGGAAGTTGTACGTTTGAGTCGATGTGTACGTGTGTACACAAAAACACATAAAATATTATTAAAAGCCCTTTATCACAGACTTTGACTTAAAAATAAAAATAGGAACCTCCATTGATAATCTCACCATTATCGTGACCTCTAAAACCCGAACTCCCCAGTTACGTAGCAACTTTTATTTAATCTGTGACCCTATACCAAAATCTGGTCATTTGTATTCAGAGAACAACCACCGTCTGGCGGGAATAGAAGTTTCGCAACTTCGGACCCAATTAATGATGCGATTAGAGGAATTAGCTTTGAGAACGTGGACTGGATCGATCGATTGGTCTGAGGTATTTGGAGTGATTGAGAGTCTAGAACATTCCCGGACATTCTGGAGAGTCATTTGATTTTACAGACTACTATATAGTCTCCGTCCACTTGGCTACCCTAGCTTGAATTTGGGGATACAATTAGATTTTTTCTCCACACAGGTCCTCTGGGAGATTCACTTGGATATGTTATCCATGTAGATCCTGTTCTATTCTACCAGAATTATAAAAGCTAAAGTTTGAACGTGAGTGGGTGAGTTTGGTGGAAGTAAGTTGTTCAATTCCATCGCACACTCTCAAAAGTGTAGCTTGTAAAAAAGTGACAGGCAAACTAGAGAAGATTAGTTCCTACCTAAATAACCCCACCTGGGCTCGTCACCACAATAATTAAGAATTAGTACCAACCCCTAACAGTAGGGCCATTGCGCCCTCATTAATAAGTTGTGGCAAAAACCTACACTTGTGGCTACTGCCACAATATTTTATTCTTATAGAGGTTCCCAATGGCCCTCCGGTAGCCCCATTCAGTCCCCAGTTATTGTACAACAGCTTAGCGTAAAAATTACAACTAAGTTAGCTCAAATAATTTATCATTTCCGGGGCGAGACGGTGAAAGCTAGCACGGCCCTATCTCGCCCCACCCCCGGCGGCGGATGGATCACGATAGGGGGTTTTAGTGGGTTCAAGTCCCACATACCCCTGCCACCATCCACGTGGTGGCAGGGAAGTGGTATTTATCGTTTTATTTTTCTTCAGCATGAAGTACCAGGAGACTAGAACTACTGAGAAGGTTACGGCTATGAAAAAAATACAACGCGTATCACTCAACAAACTATTTTAATACGAAAGCAAGAAAATGTAGTTTTTCAACTTCGACCGTTATGTCTAAGTACAGTGCGAGGGAGACAGCAATGGTGTTATAGCGTGAAAGCCACACATTACCTGATACATCACTTTTATATTATAGTAATATGACTAACTACTTAAACGCGTTAAGGCAAGTATATTTGTGTAATGCCGCTCATTCCTGTAGTATCTATTTTTTTCCAAACTCTTACTTTACCCTAACTTTCCTGCTTCCAAGCTCCCCTCAAATTTTTCCCACAGAGCAACAAAATTAAAAGCCGTCAAGAGGCCGCGGAAAGTGTAATTATCTCTTCTCGAACACTGCGTGAACCCGATTTGATGTGATTAAAGAAATTAGCTTTGAGCAGACCGTCGTCGGCTGGATCGATTAATCATTCTGAGGTTTGAGGGATATCGAACGACTGAGAGTTAGGATTTACTGCATTATTTGATTATAAATTAAGCAAAAAAAAAAAACATTTCGTTAGTTTACTTCACTTTTGTAACTAGAAAGCGTAATAATATTATTTTATGTTCGCTGGACGAGGAATTTATTCCCTACGGTTCAAAAAAACTCAAGAAGAAACTCTGATATATTCTCACAAAAGAGCAGCAATTTTTTTAATTAAGTACGTTCAAAAGATTAATTTAGCGATTGGATTGTAGCTTCTGATACACAATACCTGCTAAAAAAATCTCATACCCACCTAATATATTACTGTAATTTGCTTGACTCAAAGGTTTACTTACCTGAAACAAAGCTATGCTAATGCATGTGCATACACATGGCCAGTACTTAGGTCAAGTCAGCGTCTAGTGATCACATTAGCACTTGGCACTTCAGCCACTAGAGACGGACCTAAGCAGCCAACAAGCAAACACCTTGCCTCACTTCTCCGAGTGAGGCTCGCTTCGTAAATGAAATAATAGGGAGATAGAGAAAGCTATTCGCAGATGATACCAGTAAATCTGATAAAAAATTACCGACTAAATCTGAGGGGTTCATCAGCATGTAGTTGCAGTGCAACACCAAAATTAAAAATTTTAAACTTTTATAGTCACTATATACATATTTGACTGGCCTGATAGCTCAGTTGGTAGTAGCTCTGCCTTCTGAAATGTAGGTTGTGGGTTCGATTCCCACGCAGGACAAACATTGTGTGATGAACATCGATGTTTGTTCTGTGTCTGGGTGTTATATTGTATTCCATGTATATATTCACAAATAAAAAAAGTATCAAAGTATTGTATCAGTTATCTGATTTCCATAGTACAAGCTATGCTTAGCTTTAGGCTAGATGGCGCCGTGCTATTATGTGTGGCCATTTATTTATATTTATATTTTATATGCACAATTTTGTATCGAAACTGTCTAATCTATCGGTCGCAATCCAGTTAGATAAGTGATCGTCTTGATGTTGTTTTGCGAATCCACCAAATGTGCAGTGTGGTTTTCCATTTAACGTACCTATTGTTATTTTTCTATACTTTTTATAGTACTTAACTACGGGATAAAAAATGCAGCAGTGCCAGCCCGGGCAGTGAAATGCAGTGAACAACCGTGAAAGTTACAAAACAGTGTTATTTTCAGTATTATAACTCTCATTAGTGTGATTCATTTTAAATTCATATAATTTCCGACTGTTACTCACGAATAGTGTGGTAACAGTCAGAAATATACCCATATTAGGTGTGTTTTTTCTTTTGTTTTTATTACATTTGCAATTGTTTTACTAGCTTTTTAAAATCTTACCTGTAAATTGACATAAGGTGCGTCAGCCATCACAGTGGGCACGATGAAGCCACCCTCCCCAGTGGACATGTCGATATCTTGGCTGTAGATGTCCGTTTTATCATCGTAAAGCTTGACACGAACTCGAACTCGCTTCTCAGTGCTCATTGCCTCCACCTGTGACCAAACAATGGGAGTTAAAATACATTAAGTTTTAAAAAATACAAGTACTGTCTTTAATGTAAGCGCTAGGTTCCAGGGTGTATAATAAATGTTGCCTAATAATGCTTAAATACATCACGTAGGTACTAAAATGTCTCAAGGGATTGTAATACCATGACCACAAAGTCTTAAATAAATGAGCTAGTTATATTTTTTTTATCAGTATCAGTAAGTTTATTAAACGGTTTTATACGAATGTTTACGCTATTGAGTATAGTGATAATTATTACCAAAGAGAATATAACCGCTAACGCAATATTAGTATGAAAACCTTAGCGCCGTGAGTTGCCGCTAGATGGTGCTGTAATGAATTTCATATAACTACTAGGTATAACCACAGATTAGAGAAAAAAACAAATGACGGTATAACTCTACTCGCACAGTAAATATACCTCTACATTTGAATAAATTCTTAATAGAGGTGCAGGCCCATACAAACTTGTGCAACGTTAAATGTTTAGGGCGACTAAGTAACAATAGGATAGCTGCCACCACCACACGACATTGTCGCTGACTCAGCGTCTAATCAAGCTATTAACTTTAGAACTGGCTTAGATCCAAACCACCCTGAGTATCTGAAATACTATATTGTCTTCTGTTCTCCTAAGTAACTTCAGTATTAAGGCTTTTGGTTTGTTCTATTTCAGGTTTGGTAGGTTACAAAAGCATGAAATGTTAAGACGTAAAATTAACTACATAGCCCATCTGAATCCGGAGCGAGTTAGCAAAACAATAATAGTACCTTTTTATTAATATGATTATTTTTGTAGTAGAAACTTTTAAGTGATCCTACTTATGTAGGAATAAAGCTTCTTTTTACTACCTACTTTAAGTAATCAAGACAATTAAAATTGCTTTTAAAGTGTCAATACTTCAATGATTACAATATTGCTTATGAAAATACCTTAAACATATTATATACATTGGTGAAAATTCTATTTAAAATAGTTATTTATTTGTTCCTGCCTTCCGTATATCATTTTATTTTTGAGGTTTCCTATCTAGTTTTTATACGTAAAGGCCTATTCAAACCAGCGCGTTATTCACTACCGCACTGTGGGTCGCTACCCACCTATACCGCGCGGAAAGCCGCGTGGTATTTTGTATGAAGTTCCGCGGCGAGAGTGAAACTTGGGCAAAACTTCATACAAAATACCGAGCAGAATCTATTGCTTGCTTCTTTAAGCTTGTATTGTTTCTCTATAGAGTGCACTGTTACCTCTAAAATAGGTACATCAGTTTCTTGATAACACTCACTTATGTGAATTTAGTGTTGGAACATTACGTCTATGTTAGAATGTAAGTTGTCTTTGTGTTTTGAAAGTGAAGTTGTCCCACTTTAATGTTATAACTTCGTAACTTGCATTGCTTTCTTGAAATCTTCTAAGCATAAAGATTTAACTTAAAATATAGGTGCAACGTCTTCCTACAAACATTAGCTAGCTACTCGTTCATAATTTAGATTATTGTTTGTTATTAACTTCGATGCCAAACAGTCAGGGATGTTATAAGTTTGGTGGCTATATATGTCTGCTTTATCGAAGCTCCCAAACGGATGGACTAATCAGATGTGGATTTTCAATACAAAACTACCGGCTGGATTGAATTCAGATCTTGTTGTAACTGTTTCGTGTGAATAGAGTCCCTAAGAGTATTTGTCCACCACCGTCATCACTGGAACGTCACGAGCAAGTTGGGTTTTAACTCGTCACCATCATCATCATTAGACAATCCAACAGAGAGCCAAGGTCACCGACCGTAGAACGGACACTTCATAGACATGCAGTTTTTGAGTAGAGACCGTGTTTTAGAAAACATAGTGTAAGACGCCCTTCGACTAGGTGGAGCGATAATTAACGCATATAGAGTGGCTGGCAGCAGCTGAATGAGTTTGGCCAAAGATCAGGCTCAGTGGCGTGCATTAGGAGAAGCCTATGTCATGCAGTAGACTGAGACTGATAAACATTATCATTATTAATCTAGCGTTTTTTAACAGTACTTACATACAAGTTTGTTCGCATGAAAACTCTCTAAGAAAAGAAAATCTACAAGAAATAAAGTACAGATTTACAACTTAAAGCTACAACAATAAATCCTACAACTCTGTCCAGTCTTTTTACGTTGGCAAAAAACTGAAGTTCACCGTACAATGAACTAACGAGCTATTGGTGTGCTGAACAGAGGTGGAACAACTATAGACATTGCTCGAACAATACTCGACGGTATACTAAGAAGTTTTATCAGTACATAAGCTGCTGCAATTTACAGAATCAATAAGCTTTTGGAAAGAGTTTAGAATGGACATTTGCGTGTACAGTGTAATACAAATAGACTAGGCTAGATCAAGTTAAACATATGCTTCGTGCTGGTAACATTACATATACACTTCTTTATTTTCTACAAGATGATGTTGTTGATGATGATGATGATGATGGTGATGATGATGATGATGATGATGATGATGGTGGTGATGATGATGATGATGATAATCTTTAGTCAGTTGTATCTTAGGAGCCTATAGGGTTAATTTGTGTCACGAACAAGACGGAACAAAGTTCATTAAACCTACATTTAACTAAGATGGGGATATGGAACCAACTACCTACACCTCTACACCAGAGATTATAATAATGAGAGAGAGCACCATCAGAAACGGGTTTCTCTCATTTCGTCAGGGAGAAGATACCAATTCTGGGCATAATAGGCCTCACCCGTAGAGAGCCACTTCAAATGGCTATTTACCTCTTGCGGCCAACAGTCCTCCGCGTCTTCGACCATCAGGTCGTCGATGTACCGACTTGAAGATCTTTCTTCCCTATCTTCTTTGATTTTATTGGGCGATGTTTTATTATTATAAGGTGCCACAAGATAAATCGTATGTGATTAGTGTTCTCCACTTTCAAAGAATTTTCATCAGCCACACTGTGGCTCGGGCCCAGTCCCCCCTGTGTCGTTGTTTGCGTCACCTCAATGCACTCCTGGTAACCAACCCTGATATTCATTTTGCTTTTGACAAGTGGCAAAAAATACTGCCCGCCTTGTTGACTTATTGTGAAAATGTTTAGATGTACGTTACCTACCTTTGACATTTCTTTTTAATTTTTATGATAGTAATTTGACATAGCTATATATTGTTATTATTTATGTTATTTCCGTTCTAATTCTTGACATTGTTTGAATTCTTATAATTAATTGTAATAATATGTTGATCTATTATTGTGTAATATGTATAATTGGTAGGTATGCCGTTCATGTTACAATAAACATAATTTGAATTTGAATTTGAATTCGTTACTCAGTTCTCAGTATATTTTTTATCATCACGGTCCGAACAAAATGTCTTACATTACTGTGTACATTGCGCGCATCGCTGCTTGGATTCCAGGTAACTTTGTAAAGAATAAGGCTGGTTTGTTTCATACCGTTGAAATTTCAAACTGGCTATATTGTAAGTCTATTTATCTTCATGTCCAGAAGATTAGTGCACATTGTCGTGTTTCGGAATATCGTTTTAGATGCAATTTATGCTAGCATTTTTGTATTTGGTTTAATTTAACATGCACATTTAAATAAGCAGACCGCGTCATATTTTTAGGATGTTTACTTGCATTTTTTTTTCACACTTCACGTTATGTGATCTTCATAGTATAGAATTTTAACTGGCATTTGAACAAAAACAAGACAAGAAAGACACAAACTGAAATCAAAAATTGATCTTTCCATCCTTTTGGAAAATAGTTTGTTTTTCTCGCATAATTTAGTGTATGACGTGGTTAGAATAAATCGTCCAAAAACTTTTAACAACGCTTAAAAAGACGACATGAACCGTGTACATTCAGCCTTGCCTTGTTGATAATAAATCCAAGTAACTACTAACACAACAAATTACTGATTAATACTCAAGCTATACGTAACCAAATAAGTATTACCCGGCTTTAAGCACTCCACTTTTTTTAAGAACTACAAAAACATCATGATTGGGCCCAGTCGATACGCCTTATCTTGGTTAAACGTAATGTGTTAGAAGAAATAAGAGATATGCATTAGAAGTCGGGCAATGAGTAGCTGAAAATCATTTTAGACTTGCAGTGAATTGTCTTTTATTGCTCTTAATAAAATACTCTATTAATTTAAATATTCTTACGAAGAAGGTCCTCTACATGGGCTATTAGGTGTGTCTTCCGTGGTATTTAAAGTACTTACCCTTCCAACAAAAGGCAATCCAGGCTTGTATCTCCTCCTCATGCTATCAGCAAACCGCAGTTCCACGTAGTGTTGCTCTGCTGCTGGTGCTGCTGCTGCAGTGTTTCCTGGAGTATTGCCAACGTTGATGTCAACGCGGGATGATCCACCACCGCAGCGGGCTTCAATCCGCCAAGTACCAGCGCGAGCACCGACGGCTAACACTGCACTGAGTTTGCGGACACCTGGTGAAAAAAGTAAAATAAGTGTAGTATAGGAACCACTGGGAGTGGTTAGTTGGAAGAGGCAAGTAGCTGATTAAAGTGGTGCTCCGTGGGGGAGGTCTATGTTCAGCAATGGATGTCTTCCAGCTGATGATGAAGATGATAACATAGGACCTTTTTATCCCTCACCAAAAAATTTGGGTGTATAGGTTTGACGAATAGGTATTGTCTAGGCCAGGTGTGTCTGTCTGATGTGCCACTGTGGCTCCCGAAGAGATAGATCATAGATAGATCGATTTCTGAGCGGATTAGTTTTAGAACGCTGATATTTTAGTTTTCACACTACTTACATAGCAAGAAAGCTGGTTAAATCGGACTTCAATTTTGTTGTTGTTTATATTGTAATGTAAAAACAACAATGTTTTTATTGTAAGAATAGCATCGTTGAACATTCCTAGTGTACCTACATTATATCCCAGGAGTGTTCTTCGATCATCATCATCACCATAATCATTATCAGCTTCATCATAATCATCATTATCAACAATACCATCATTATGCGACCATAGCTCAGTTGGGAGAGCGTCTGATTCGGTGAGTTGGGAGGCGCGGGATCAAATCCCGCTGGTTGCTAAATTTTTAAGGACTATAATTTATCTTTATAAATACCAACATCAGTCGGTGGTTTTAAATTTTACTAAACTTTTAGGTACTTGTTATAAGGGTGATTAGTATCACACCAATTCAACACAGCCATAACTAACATATTATCTTTGTACCCGACGACAACTGTTTGTGATGAGCTGCTACTGATAATGAAAAAAAAAAACAAACTCAAATGCAGGATAATCTACATCTAAATTTACAGAAACTGGACAGCTGGACGAAGTTTTGTGTCTAATAAAAAAGCGGACAAAGTTCACTAGATTTACGTTATACGGTCCTGTCTTGAGCATCCGGTGCCAATGATATATAGACGTTCTGCACTTAAACACTTGTGCAACTGTCGTTGCACAAGTGTTTATTGCTCTGAATATTCCTTGAATACTGTATGTATTGTGTAAGCGTTTTGATTCCTCATTTATAATTCAAACAGCAAAATAGTGGAACACCTTACTCCAAAATAAAGACAATAACTGAGCAAAAATATAGTAACTCCATATCATATGAATATGTATATGTAGGTATAGAATAGAATAATACTTTATTGCACACCAAAATAACTATACACAAAAGATACTACACAAGTAAGTACGATGAGTACGGTGAGTATGATGTAATTATATTATATATTTAAATATAAATGTATTATTAATATTTATGGTAAATATAGTGTATAGTAATATATATTTATAACTCTTAGTTTATTAACGTGTAAAAATATATATACTTTGTATATTTAAGCTGTGTTGTACTGCCACATAAATTTCCATGTTGCACCCAGGTTAACTGGAAGATAATGCTCTCTAGCATTAAGTTCGCCTATGTACCTACATTTGTTGTTTGTGGAATAAAGCATTTTCTATCTATCTATCTACCTTACCAGCGTCATTGGGGCTAATTTTAAAGGCCTTAGTTGACAGATCTAGAACTCCTAAGACTCCTAACTAAACTCCTAAGGCTGTTCTTATCAAATAGACAGCAATGTAAGAGACAGATATATCTATAGTATTATCTGTGATTTTTAGTAAGTTAAGGACTGTCAACTAAAGCCTTTAAAATTGGACCTAGTTTCCTGACAAATGAAATTTGGAAGTTTTTAAGGCTAGATTGAACCATTATCTTCTAAGCAAGCATGCTCCATCGTCGGTCGGTGCCAGGGTGTTTGAAGAAATAGCACCGTACAAGTGAAAACTAACCATAGCTGCAGTGATGTAATATAAGAAACCTTACCTATTTTTTTTTGTAGGTAATTAAAGCTAGGTCTAAGTATTACAATAATATTAAAATAAAATATAATTAGGTATAGTCCACTCTACGTTTGACATAATCAGAATGAATTAGTTATTAAAAAAAATGTGTTGAACAAACATCGTAAAAAATATTTCCATAGAAAAATTTTCGAATTCTTGTAAAATTCTTACTTGTCTAGAGTTCATTCACATCATTTTCCCAGACGCAGAGAAAATGAAATTAAATAAGTCATGAATTTGAAATCAGCAATCCTATTTTACACGAAACGCTTGTGATGGACTAAGCAACTTTTTTGATATACTATTTAGAAAATATATACGTAGCATTTTACAAAATAAAATGAATTGTGCAGCGTTACTTATATTTTTTAAATTAAAATTCGGGTAGGCCTTTAATTATGTAGCAGAGATATGATCAAGCGGAGATTTGATGAATTTAAAAAAACTATTCATTAGTTTAGCTTTACCACCACTGGTTCTCAAATTTTTTGTCCCGGTTATGACGTGTGACTCTAAGAGGGTTCGCCAGTATAATTAATCAAACTGTATCTGCTGGAACCCAGCTCAACTGTGACAGGGTTATGCTTTAACTTTGTATGACAGAAATGTCAGAGAGATTTCCTGTTGGGGTCCGGGATACTGCTTTGAATTCACTACTTGTTAACACTGAAAATGAACATTAACACCTTATAGGTAGGTACCTATTATTGTTTTCATTTGTTTTCATATTTATGCTAGTTTTGAATTTCAATATTCGTGCCACTAACTGGACGATGCACCGCTCTCCGATTGCACGCGAGAACAGCGCGGTCCGATGTGGACATTGGCTATTTGAACACTGTTTGCGACTCTTGTGGATGTCCATCATGTCCTGGTGAATATGTGCGGAGCCAGTCTATTAGAAGAAACATGCTTATTCAATATGGAGCCAAATTTCTAGATGTCGGTGCAGTTAAAGCGGTCTTGTCCGCTCCACACTGTGAAGCAGCAAGAACGCTGTATAAAATGGTGTACGAGTTAACTAAGAGTTAAGTTATAGTGAATGTAAACAATGGTGCTGGCATAGTCGCAAAGCGACTCAAGGTACCTAATAAATGTAAGATGAAAAAGAAACACTGGTTGCGTAATGAGATTAGAACCCGAAAAGAAACTAACACTAAACTGTAGTGGTTATTATGCTCTTTGAAAATCACAGTTCAATTTCTACGCTCTCAGTCTGAAAGGATTTTGCTCTAGCGAGGGAAAGCATGAGTATTTTGCATGTGTACGTGAGGAGTCGCTTTGACAAACTAGTGATAAACCACAACCAGTTTCAAAAACAAGCACATCACCCTCTTTAAATAACACAGACCCCGTCTTAGTGGAACATGGAAATTCTTTTACCGTAAAAAAGGATCAGGTTAGCTTTACCTGACTCCGTTCAGTCCCTGAAGCTTCACAAAAGAACCCGATATCAATATTAGAAGGATCTGTCCGGGATATGACAAATCGTTTCTTAAAATCTTGTTATATTGTACTTTTCATGGACGTTTTTGTATTCTACTTACTGTGACGACGTGAACGGTTTTTAATAGAAGAATGAAATAGAGGTTTATTATGTTTTTTATGGAGACGGGCTCAGATTTTCAATTATCGAGGGATTTCAGCAAACGTAATGTTGAGGTAATAAACCACCTCTTTTCTTCCCAGACAGCTGCAATTGTAACCTAGTTTCGTAACCAGTTGCGATAGAAGAAAAACAAACTGTTTTGGGAACTAAGAATAAGATACATTTTCCGGTCACCACGGCATTGCAAGTGACTTTTAACCACAGTTGCGATGAAGAAAAAAAGTTGCAGACAATGTCGGCTTTAGCCTTAACATTTTCGACAGATGATCAACTTTTCTTCCTTCTATTGACGTACTAAAAAGACCAAATAAAATATAATATTACAGAATTCGCCCTAAGTCTATGTAAAAATTTAAAAGTAAGTATATGAAAATTCTACTCAGAGTCATGTCAGGTGTGAAATATTGTATGCAATAACACGGGCGCATCCACGAGCTGGCTCTAGTAGTTTAATAGAGTTCATACAGTAGTTCTACTGGTCGTCGTAGAAAGATAACAGCCACTGTCTCGACTAGCCGTTTCCAACCGATCGGTAAAGTTAAGCAACGTTCGCTGCGGTCACTACTCTGATGGGTGACCGCTACAGTAAAAAGTAGTATTTACAACTGAGCGCTACCGTGCTTCGGAGGGTAAGTTAAGCCGTCGGTCCCGGCTGTTGTAGTAAGACAATAGTCGTTAAGCCAAATCAGAAGCATTTGGGCAGCCTAAAAACTCTAACACCATGGCTGACCACTTGCCTACACGAGGAGAAGAAGAAAAACAGCCACTAAGCCCAGATCAGACGCCTAATAAGTGGCACAAAAACGACAAAGTTTAGAGCCAAGGGTCGGTAGCTTAAAAATTAATACACATCTTAGACATGGCCATATTATATAATGCATTTACGAAAAGAAACGATTAAAAATGACTTTGCACAATATCGATACGCTAGAGACGTCCATAAATATTTTTGCTGAAAGTGACAGGCGAAACACTAATAATAAATCTATTTCATCATCATCATCATCACCATCATCAGCCTGAAGACGTCCACTGCTGAACATAGGCCTCCCCCAAAGAGCGCCACTTTGAGCAGCTGCTTGCCTCTTGTATCCATCGGCTCCCCGCGGTTCTGACCAGGTCGTCGGTCCACCTAGTGGGGGACCGGCCTACACTGCGTCTTCCGGTTCGTGGTCGCTACTCGAGAACCTTTCTTCCCCATCGGTTGTCAGTTCTACGAGCGATGTGGCCCGCCCACTGCCACTTCAACTTGCTGGTTCTCAAAGCTATATCGGGGACTTTAGTTCTCTTGCGAATCTCCTCATTTCGGATCTTATCTCACAAGGAAACCCCGAGCATAGTTCTTTCCATAGCTCGCTGCGCGACTCTGAGCTTATTCATAAGACCAACAGTAAGAGACCGTAATAAATCTATTTAGCTAAATCGAATATCTGCTAGTCATCAACCCAGTACGTCAGATATAAGTCAATCACATGTCCTGGATAGCTCCAATATATCAAGTTTGATACGGGTGCTGTTTAAGATGACATGAAAAGGCTTTTATGAATAGCGTTAGCGCCTTGTAAAGTCATGGTTTGATGAACGGTTAGTCGGCGTTAGGGGAATTACTTGGAAAATGTTTTATTAGAAAATAATGCTTCCTTCTTTCCTTCTCGTATAAATAAAGGCAATTAGTGGTTAGCTCCGGTGTCAGAATTTTTACACCACTCGAAGGCGCTTGACTAAAATAGGTTTGCGTGAAAGTATCAGGGCTTCAGTTCTATCGAGAGCTTTAGGTAAGGGAAGTCAGTTCTTAGAAACCAAGACGTTGAAAACTTTATACAAAGATCGTAGTCTTTCTTAAACTTACCTAAACGGGAATCGAACGCTTTTTTTTTAAAATATAATCGTATGCAGTTATTACGGCATCGGCGATAAGTTCCATATTCAGGATTTACCGCATTCTATATTTTCCGATTTCTTAGTAATCACGCAATCTTTTTAGTCCGAATTTTTAATTTAACAAACACTGAATTTTTCGCATTCTTTATTTCACTAATTGTAAACTGTACAGTTTTTCAATTTCCCGAACATGTACAAATGTACAGGTTCATACATAAAGCAAAAAATAGCATAGTTTGTTAAGAAATAAATATATTATGTTATGGAATCCTGTGCCTAAGCTAAGTTCAATATTTTGAATTCTCAGACAGCGTGTAGCCCGGCGCTGTGCACAGCGCCGGGCTACACGCAGATGGGGTGGTTTTATTCTCATGAGAATAAAACCACCCCATCTCTTGCCACGGGTGCCATAAGAGCTGATTGGCATGGGCAGCAGTATTTTCCTCGGTAAATACAATTTTTTGTGATCACCACTCCACCACGCTTGGCAGGTTACTTAACCTGCCAAGCGTGCATGGTGATTAGGCAAACTCCCCTATGATAAGCATCCAAAGTGGAGTTTTATGGGCGAGGCCTAGATCAGCAGTGAACGTCTTTTCCGGCTGATGATGTGATAAAGGAAAAGATAAAAGTATATATCTTCGATAGTTTCCAGGGTCGAAAATACGGACCATCACAAAATATTCAAGTCCATAAGATAAAAAACGTGACCTGCCGTTACTCAAACGCCTAGTACGGAACTTGGAAGCTCTTTTTTCCAGCACATAGAAGTTATCGTTTCAATTTAATATCTGCGACGGAAGCGAAAGTTTGGTGAAACTTTCATAGCGATCTCTACTTAACAAAAAAAAGTTACTTTAATAAGTTTTAGACGGATACGAAAAGTATCTGGGTTACAGGAAAGGATTATCCGGACAATTTTTCAGTAGCTGTAAATTAAAAAAAACAAAGCTAGTTCTTTTTAAATATTTTCAGTGCAGAGGAGAAAAAAGTAGAGATTTAGAGAACGAATTAAACTTGATGTTGACTATAAATATAATGCGGGCACGATGCCCGCGCGTGGCATAAACACTAAACGCTAAAATAAAAAAAAAACATTGTCCTATTTTAAACGAAATACTTGTTCTAGTGTAATGTTAAGTTAACCTACCCGGCTAGTTCACTACCTATATTAAGTTACATCTCAATTGTTACCGAAGCAGAAACCAAACTTCGACTACCTCTAGTTTTTACTAGGTGGTAGGACTTTTCTGCAAAGTTCGTCTAGGTAGGTACCACCGCTTTGCCAGGTATTCTGCCGCCAAGCAGTAGTGTACAAGAACTATTGTGTTCTGGTTTGAAGGGCATTGTAGCTAGTGAAATTACTGGGCAAATGAGACTTTATGATCTGATCACTCAGTCTAGTAATCTGATTACCTGATGTCTCAGGATGACGTGCGCAGTGCAGTGTCACGCGAAAGTTTATTGTTTTAAAGTTCCGAGTGACACTGCAACTGTTATGGGCGGCCGTGTTGCTTAACAGCGGGTGAACGACTAGCTCGTCGCGTCATTCAAACGCATAAAAAAAAATATCTCCAATATCTTCTACAAAACCACTTTTCCTTCAGAAACAATGAAAAAGTTACATTACAATTAGAAGGATCTACTTGTAACCAGGTTTGCTTGATCTTTTTATTATAACGTACCAATGTTTCGTGCTGGAAAGCCACGTAAATAAAGAGGTCAAGCAAAATTGGTGCTGGTAATCTGATTGTTTTGCAATTTGCATAGCGAGAATTTCGAATGACGTGCGAGTAATTGAAATAACAATTTTCCATTGGCAAAAGAATTGTTCTCATTTTTCTCGGTAGTGGCATGGTTGCCAAGCTCGTTGCGTTTTTCCAGTCTATTCTTTAAACTTCTCTCTTCCTTTTCTTTTTTTAACTTTTTCCATTTTTATTTTTATTTGATTTTTTTTTAAATAGACAGTACCAATTTTGAAGGCTTTTGTTAACAGTCATTAACGGTTTACTCGCTGGTTACCTAAAACGTAGTGTGCCTTAATCACTTTGTGCCTACCAAATATTCTGCCGCCAAAAAGTAATATGCAAGTACTATAATACTTAACATATTCCAATTTGGAAGACGCTGTAATGAAGACCGAGGAGAATGCTGCTGCCCATTCCCTGGATATTTTCCCTAGCTGCTTTCTACGGTATCCACGGGAAGAGATGGGGTGGTCCTATTCGTAACCGGGACCACACGGCTGACCCGCTAACTGTACTGAGTGTACGAAATTAATCACACTAACTGACGTGCCTTCAATTGACTGACTCATTAAATTAGAATTCCGCACGTTACAGAAAAGTGTACGACCGCGTCTTGTTAACTCATTAATGCAGTTCAAAACTCCCGTACAAATACAGCCGGTAGTCGTGACAATGAACTATTTTACTTGAAATAGTTACAAAACTTAGCCAGCTCATTTGCGGCGAACCAAAGTAAATTAACGTTCGCTTTAATTAAGTTGAAGCTCTGATAGAAATTGCTCGGCTTCTTGTTACATTTCATGTCTTAAACGTGATTTAATTAGAAAAGTTGTGATGATTGATTTTGTGTTGGGGTATTGAATAGTCTTTAATTAAAGCAGTAATTTACACGCTGTAATTATAAGGGTAGGTTTCTGCCTAAGTCATTTGTAATAACTAGTTATGCCTCGTGGATTTAGCCCCGTGAACTACACTGAACCATTTTTAGGAGTAATAATTGCCCTACATGTTAGACACTCAAAAACAATTAAGTGTTTACCAGTGGCAAAGAGTGGACAAATTCGAAACGGAAGCCGGTAAAATGTCACAGAAAAGGTGCCTTATGATATGAAAATGATTGGATTATGAATTAATTTAGATTGGATTACAATGTACCACGTGGAAATCTCATACGACGCGATTCTTGCGCTCGTTTCTTCCACGAACCTGCAAGATGTGGAACGATCTTCCTCCTGAGGTTTTTCCGCATAACTACAGTATGGGGAGCTTCAAGAAAAGTGTTAAAAGAGTCCTCTCTAAGGGTAGGCAACGCACCGGCAATGCCTTCGGTGTTGCAGATGTCCATAGGCGGCGGTGACCACTTACCAGCAGGTGGGCCGCCTGCTTGTTTGCCACTCATCTCATAAAAAAAAAAGGATATTTTTTACCATCATTTCTTAACCCACTAATGAATTATACCTAATTATCTCTAAAATGCTGTCTGTATCTAAAAATTATTTTTGTTGGTACATAAGAAAAGAAATTAGATAGTTACTTGTCTACTTCGTAGTTACTCTCGTACTCCAGGCTACTATCAAAACACGCTCTAAGCGCTATCGGTTGC
This sequence comes from Ennomos quercinarius, assembly GCA_910589525.2. Lineage (NCBI taxonomy): Eukaryota > Metazoa > Arthropoda > Insecta > Lepidoptera > Geometridae > Ennomos > Ennomos quercinarius. The sequence goes on from OU342496.1 coordinate 4,337,906, forward strand.
AAACTAACAATATTTGCGAAAACTTTGCATTTATACTATTAGGACTATATAAAACCTTTCCTTGGTTGGGAAGCAGGATCATCACGTGTAAAAACTTCATAAGGCATGGTTCAGTGCGGCTTGAGTAACCAGATATAATAAGTAATATATATGTAGAATAAATGAAAAAGTGGTCTCTTTTTTAATAGCGAGGTCTACGTTTGGCCACCAACTCGCCTAATGGTGCTCTCTTCAATTTATATAACTGAAGTAAAATTTCAGGTAAACAGCCTCTGTACAACACAGAACCAGGTATCAGAATTGTCACTACCCATGAAGATGACTGTCGTATAAAACAACAAAATGCTTTTAACCGCCGTCACGCATCACATAATGTGTAATGTGTGTCCCTGAAGAAGCTTCAAGGACTTGGAGTGGTCACTTGGTCAGAGGAATTAGATCAAAGTACTTCTTTCACTTTGTAACTTTTAGCTACTAGATTAACATGGTAATTTTTTGTGTTAAATCACATAATAAATTCAAATGTACCCCCAATTAATTATGTTGTAAGTACGTACTACGTATTCTCAATGAAGAAATAGAATATTTGTTTTTTTTTTAAAGTAATAGTGTGATTAGTAGATTATTTTAAAGTAAAGGAAAATTCATATCGCGGACTTGGCTATAACTCATAAATCTTATATTGTGATTTTTTATGTTAAGCTCATATTGAATTTTTTTTATGCTAATTAATGACGTGGCAAGCTGGTCATTCACCTGATTTTAAGCGCCACGGAACTCTAAAATAGTAAGTTTCGCGTGACACTGCACTGCGCACGTCATCCTGAGACATGGTCATAAAGTCTCACTTGCTCAGTAATTTCACTAGCTACAGTACCCTTCAAACTGGAACATATTAGTGCTTGCACACTACTGTTTGCCGACAGAACTGTCAAAGCGATGCTACCTACCTGCCTAGACAAACTCTGCTTTACCACTTAAGTTGATACTCTAGGTATATATTTTTCTTTTTTTTTACTTGCGTTATTTCAGTCATGAACGCGAGTCTACATTTTTTTTCTACTCTGCGAGTTAAGGAAATCGAATTTGTCACACAGCTCGAGGAGGTGATCTGTGAAGCAACACTAGAACGCTTTTACCCAACGAGCTCAACTTCACACGTTGTTTATGTAATGGGCCGCTAAGGGCCCTTTTTAGTTTCGGATAGCAGTTTAAGGTTCGATTGAAATATGTTACGGACTTGTGTGAAATTGATAAAGGTTTTGGTTTTATTTGATTTGTTTATATATAGACTGTTAACTTTGTGAATTTAATACTGATTTTTAATGGAGTTACTACAAATCTACTCGACTAGACTATTCGAATACGCTTTGTAACTTTTTGGAGCGTAAGAGCTTTCATCTTTTTTAACAGCTGCCCAGTTAGCACGGACTGTGAACAAAATGGTCTTTCCCCTGTTTTACTCTTAGAGTATAGACTAAAAGAAAGAGGGATCATCAAAACGATAATATATTTGTACTGCTCATACGTATCGCTACGTCAGTGGCAAAGGAAAGAAACAAACATATAGTAATTAGCTACGCTTGCGAAAACTCACCATACCATTTTTTCGACTCGAGTCAACTGTTTTTTCTATACAAATCTGTCAGACTCATTCACATGAAAGTGTCCACTTCATATAAAAAGTGTCCAAAAAAGTGGTACGCTTGACAGATAATGACGTTCTCTCTATGTTTTTAGTCTATACTCTAAGGTTTTACTCCACTTGACAAGTAAATAGTATGAAAAAAGTGACATAAAGCAGGGAAAGACACGATTCTAAACTTTCGACTTCGATGACTAAAGTAACCCCCCCCCCCCCCCCCTGTGACTAAAGTATATTACTAAGTATGAATATTACTGTCTGATAAAAATCTGTTAAGTCATTTAGTCCTCAGAAAGTAATAGAACGGCAGAGATAACTACTTTGGAATTATCGCTTAAAAAATTGGAAATTAAGGGGAATATTCTTTTAATCGATTGACTCAGGCGTGACTTCGCGGAAGTTCATCTTAAATACAAAATGGAAAAAGTATATCTAGTGTAATTCCGCTAAAAATATCATATAAGATTATCTATATTGGGGAAGCTGCAAATGATTGTTGTAGGCAAATGTATTACAAAAATGATTAGAAAAGTTTATAATGTATGTGTGTGTGTTTGTGTGTTTTGGTTTCAATAAATATTATACATTATAAACTTTTCTAATCATTTTTGTAATACATTTGCCTACAACAATCATTTGCAGCTTCCCCAATATAGATAATCTTATATGATATTTTTAGCGGAATTACACTAGATATACTTTTTTCATTTTGTATTTTTGAATATTTTTTTGTTTACTGTTCTATATTTTTTATCTTACAACAACATTTTTAAGTTCCAATTGTCCACGTACCTTCATCCATAGAGAACTCCTCCCAGATTGCTACTTTAGTTCCAGCCGGGTCGCTGAGCGCTATATACGCCAACTCTCCTCGAACTAGCCGCAAGTCGTGATCCAGTGCTAGCATCCAGAACGTTACTGGAACAAAGTAACAAAGTATGATCACAGTATTGCATAAATATCATCACACAAATCTTCAATGGGGAATGCTCTGAAGAGCTGTTCAACCTAATCCCAGCATCGCGGTTTTATAACCGCACAGCTCGTCACCGTCAAAAAGCTCATCCACACCTCGGGACCCATGGAAGTCTCGCACAGTCCGTTTCACGAGATCATTTCTGCCACATACTTGCAAGATGTGGAATGAGCTACCCTCTGAGGTATTTCCGTTGAGCTACAACATGGGGCACTTCAAACGTCGGGTAAATAGAGTCTTAAAAGGTATAGGCAACGCATCAGCAGCGCCCCTGGTGTTGCAGGTATCTATAGGCGACGGTAACTGCTTACCATCAGGCGGGCCGTCAGCTTGTTTGTCTGTCCATGTTATATAAAAAAAAAAAACACTAATATTATAAATGCGAAAGTTTGTACATCCAGGACCGACGGCTTAACGTGCTCTCCGAGGCACGGAGCGATTGCGTCGAAAACTGCACATAACTTACTAGATAAGTCATTGTAAGTCATAAGTCATCACGCACCTATTATACAAACACACGCCCAATTGTTCTGTTCTCGGTATATTTATTATTTTGGTTTGATTATTTAAAAAAAAAAAAAAAAAAAATGAAAAATACATTTATTTGGAGTAGGCATATAGGTAACATTTATAATTAGGTAGAAACCCTGGATCCCACACTAGGCTCAGGGCCCGTATTATGAGGTCCAGGCCTCCTTCGCCGGAAACAATATCGACAATGCCTAAGCTAGGTTACAAAAACTATTCAACTAAATACAAATATGTGTAGGGGCGTGCGTATGAGTGTATGCAAGATATGTTAATGTAATTTATATAAGTATTATAAGTATATATATATATATATATACATATATATGTATATTTAGAAAATAAAATACAGTTAATAAAGAATACAGTTATTTAATATACTTTTAGAATAATATATGTAATAATATTTTTATTATTTTAACGCAACAAGTAAATCTTCCGATTCTTCGTAGCTCATACCATTTAGCTTAGCTTATTTATATCTAGCTTATTTATATTATAGTTATTCGTATATTTAGTATAGTAAGACTGTATATAAAACCGCTTATTCTTATTTATTTGGCGAAAATCTGTCCAAGCATAGGGGTAATTTGAAAAACAGCGCTGTGTTTGCAATTATGTGAACACAGCACATGCTGAAGCACCCCTATTGCCCTACAATTCTATTCACTTTTATAAGCTGTAATGGTACGCTCTTTTTTGTTTGTGTTGTAGTGGCAATAAATTGTTTTTTTATTATTTTTATTTATTTATTATTGCTGCAGGGCCAAGGATCGAACCCGGTGCTGTAAAATTGCGAAGCGCACATGCTACCGCTCGGCCACCATAGCTTCAGATTATACTAAAATTTATATATATATAAAATATTTCAAGCCACAAAATAACTAACGTGACGAATGGTCGTCGCATTTGACATGCCTAATTGTTATCGTGGTCAGGTTTTTGTTTTCTAATGCCCATCTGTTTGTAGACTTATCTCTCTAGAACATGCTCAAATGCGTTGTAGTAGGTACCTACATCTATAATTTATAACAATATTATAAAGAGGAAAGATTTGATTGTTTGTTTGCATTGAATAGGCTCCGAAACTACAGAACCGATTTGAAAAAATATTTCACTATTGAGAAGCTACACTATCCTCGGGTGATAGGCTATATTATACTTTATTTAAATTAGGGATCCTTACTAAATCTTCAATAATGTAACCCAAGGTGTAAAAAATACCTAAAATATTCTTTACATCGCGTGCGCTACGAAAACTATTATACCCGTGCGAAGCCGGGGCTTGCCACTAGTCATAGATAAGTGGGAACTTAGAACCTATCCAATTATTCAACCCACATCTATGTACACACCGCTGAATAAATAGGTCTCCTATCTCTAACGTCATTCGTTCCGGTCCTGTGCGAGTCTTATCCAGTTAATGCCAACGATCCGAAATAACGCTGTGGTCTGCCTCGTAAACACTGTAATGTGTACTGAGGCTACAGGCGTAGACGTTGTGGCACATTACTAAATATGTACTAAGTTGTGGTTACATAAGCTGCGCGCCATACGAAATTCTAGTAAGTTCTAAGTCTAGGGTGTACCTATTTAACTGTGTTTGTTTGAATACTTACTATATGCGCCTCGTGCTTTCACCCGAAACTTACGTGTTTTTCAAAGAGAATTCTTAGTTTTTTTTTAAAATAAATAGTATCTTTTGTTGACTTCAATAATAAAACCAACTCGTGTGCAAAATTTCATCCAAATTGATTCTGCCATTTAGGCGTAAAAGACACACAAATAAATGAGTAACATTTCATTTTTATGGAGGTTCAGTAGTAAATAAAGTACACAATAGAGATGCAGACATCGACAAGACGTTGTCAATATTTTGTTTTTAACATTTTTTTTATGTAAACGAATGACGTGACGAGCTAGTTGTTTGCCTGATGTTAGCGTCACGGCCACCCATAACAGATTGCAGTATCACTCGGAACTCTAAATTAAAGTTTCGCGTGACACCGCGCACTGCGCACGTCATCCTGAGACATCACACAGTAAAAAAAACTTTTCTAGACTGTGAGATTAGTTCATAAAGTCTCATTTGCCCAGTAATTTAGCTAGCTACAATGCCCTTCAAACCGGAACATAGTAGTGCTTGCACACTACTGCTAGGCGGCAGAATAACTGGCAATAACTGACATACTATCCCCAATGACCTATAGATAGTCTAAATGCTCCAGCCCACTACTAATAGGTAGCATGCTCAGCATGCAGCATTGCCCCGTAGCTGTCTTTACTGGGAAAATGAGACTTTATGATCTGATCATACAGTCTAGTAAGTAAGCTTATTATTATACTGTGTGAAGTCTCGGGATGACGTGCGCAGTGCAGTGTCACGCAAAACTGTATTGATTTAGAGTTCTGAGTGGTACTGCAATCTGTTATGGGCAGCCGTGACCCTTAATATCGGGTGAACGACCAGCTCGTCACGTCATTCATTTAAATTTAAAAAACCTAGTAAATAATAATTTAAAACCGTTTTGTGTATTTCTGGACCAGTCAGGTAATCTGGATAAATTAGATACAATATATCTATAATCAATAACAATATTATAAAGAGGAAAGATTTGATTTCGTTTGTTTGTTTGCATTGAATAGGCTCCGAAACTACTGAACCGATTTGAAAAATTCTTTCACTGTTAAGAAGTTACACTATTCCCAGGTGACATAGGCTATATTATATTTTCAAAAGAATTAGGGATCCTTACTAAAACTCAAATAATGTAACCCAAGGTGTAAAAAAATTACCTAAAATATTCTTCCCGTGCGAAGCCGGTGCGAGCCGCTAGTATAATATAGAGAAACATCATCTGTTTGCCACATATATGTTAGTGTTTGTAAAAGTTAAAAAATGTAAAAAAAGGTAACAATGAACCAAAGAACGCCAGACTTTTATTATCAAAACCTCTTAAATTACACAAAAAAGTTTGTGAACGAAATAAACAGTAAATCAGTGTACCTTTTAGATATAACTCTTTTTATAAACTTTCTGGAATATCAGGTGTTTTAGGCTTTTTAATTTAGTAAAGGCCAAGGTGAGATGCCGAAAAAAGGTGCTTTAATTACAAAGCTCCAGTATTTTAATCAGTTCAGTAATTAACAAAACGGAACATTGACCTATTGTTACAGAATAGACAACGGGTTTAAAAGAAAATTTGCGAACAAACTAACACTTTTTTTGTAAATGAAAAGTAGGTATAGAAATAAAAAAAAACTCAACATGTATTTCACCTAATTGACATTTTGTATTCTATTTAGTAACGCCTATATTCAGCAGTGGACGTCTAATATAAAGATATTATGGTTCTTAAATTTTTTTAAATCCACCTGGTTGCTAAAACTTTAAAAACTATAATATCTTTACAGATATACCTGAAGTGTGGTTTACACTTTAAAATCAATCCATGATAGCAGTAGACGTCTTCAGGCTGTTGATGATGATTCTGTTTACTTAAAAAACGCTTAACACATGCAAACATACAACTTGCATTTTAATAAGAAATATAAACGATGTTATTATATTATGATTATCTTTGATAATTTATTGACCCACGCAGTATCTTTTATCATTTTATCATAGACCTACTAACAATCGGTTGCCTTTGACCCATATACTTATAAGTAAATATTTGTATTTTGTTTTAGCAGAGTTGTTTTTTATTTATTATTTTATTTATTTTATTTTATTTATTCAACAAAAACCAATATACGTAGTATAATTTTGAATTGTCATATATATTGGTGAATAATAAAAGTTTCAAATAAATAAATAAAATAACTACAAAAACCACAGCTCTTAAATTTAAACAAACATATCTTCTGAATAAAACTTACAGCCAAATACGGTTTTACATTTGGTTTTATGGTGGTTTTTTCATTTATCTTTAACGCTGTGCGACAACATCGCCCAATCGGTAAACTACTGAGCAGTATTCTGCTGAATTTCTAGCCTAAAAAGGAAATTATTGATAGACTAACTCAGAATGGCTCATAATTTTCAGCGTAGCTCTTTTGGTCTGGACGCTTTTGACCGCATGCCCAACCCATTCATTAGTTAAGCCAATGTAGCCAAAGCAATTTCGTTGAACATTAATTTGGCGGTGCTTCATAAACATCTAAGCCGAATTTAGGGTCACAGTAACATAAACCCGACCGTAAAATAACACAAAGTTGCGCCGAAATTAATGACTGAAACATAAAAGAGAGATTCGATAGGGTATTTTTATACAAAACGCTTCTGTGACCATCATTTTGTATGTTAGTTTGGGATGTTAGCCGTTAACAACGGGTGGCTATAACTTTCATTTAAATTCTTTATATTTAGGTGTGAGTGTGAACATCCTGTTCGTAATTAATTTTTTTTCCTTTAAATTAAAAATGAATCTACTTCTTAGGGTTGGGGTCCGTTTTACCCTTTGGGTACATTACTAAGGCTCCGCTGTCTGTCTGTCTGTCTATCTGTCTGTCTGTCCGTCTGTCACCAGGCTGTATCTCATGAACCATGATAGCAAGAGAGTTAAAATTGTCACAGATGATGTATTTCCTTTGCGCTACAAAAAAAAATACTAAAAATCAGAATTAAATTAATATTTAAGGGGGCTCCCATACAAAAAACGTGATTTTTTACTCGTTCACTAAATGGTTTGCTGCTTTAAATAATACTGCTACTCAACACTAGATGGCAGGGAAAGATGACGGTACGGAACCCTTCGTGGGCGGGTCCAACTCACACTTGGCCTGTTTTTGTTTCTTAATTTTTCTTAAGTTAAATCACTGGTATAACCTAAAATTACAAGTGAAACCACGAAATTCCTATAACAGTTACATTTACAAAATCGAAACAAAGCCACAAGAAAGTAAACTGACACAACCATAGGTGTCTTCGTGATCGCAGAAGATTTGAATGTACCAAAGAGAAAGTTGCTGCCCATATATTCCCTAAATAGATTTATTAAAGTGTTATAGCTCAATCACTAGCGCTATAGTAATGCTATGCCAATTTTACTAACACATTATTCTAGTCACGGAACTTCGCCGAAACAACGATTTGGCATGCCTGGATGAACTTTTTTCAAACGTCCGTAGTAGGTACCTGAGGTGGTTCACTGCAGTATGCTAACTGACTATAGTTAAAAAGAATAGGAAATCACAAAATCATACATAACATTTCCACCTTAATTATTTTTGAGCAGGAATCATGAACAATATCTGATAGGTACACTGTCCAGTCCAAATCAAATATGTATCTATACTGTTACAGTCACAGATAACACCCAATAGATACCGCATTACGGAATTTTTGTTCGGATCATAGCTCACCAAAACTGGAGGAAGGCGCGGGTTGCGGGGACTGGAGCCAATGCGCTATTATTGGCTGTTTCGAGTGACGCCCTAATAATGAACTCTAATAATTGGTCGAAACTAAGGCCGTGCTGCGAAGCGGCGATTTATATAGACCCATTTACGCCAATGCGTGGTGCGCGGTCGTCGTCTTTCATGCGGTATCTATTGGGGGTTATCTGTGGTTACAGTAAAAACCCGTTGTTAGTAAGAACGCGTTTTCAATACTTAAAATCTACTCAATATTTTTGTTAATACTACAATCTGCCGAACCAATTATAACAATCATTAAATCAATTATCATCCCCGCGTTTATAGAACGCAGGGAAAGGAAATATACCTACAATAATAAATTTCTTAAATCATCACCCTTATTATTTTGTTCATACTTAACGCACAATTTACGAGACAAAAGCAAAGAAAATAATCCGAGTTAAGTGTTGATTACATTAAAATATTGTACGATCCGCCTTTTACTGCCACTTTATGAGCTGTGGAGTGTAAAATAAGGCGTAAAAATGTTTATGGGATGCAGATACAAACATTTTGTTTTATTTCATGCGTAAATGTGTAAAATTATTGTTAAATGTTGAAAATAAAACCTTTTGAAAATGGAATGATAATAAAAGTAGCTGGAGGAATATCCTATTTTAATACCAAAGTAAAATTGCTATTGCTTTAATGCTTCATAGCAGTTTTCATGACGCTACTGACTCCATAAGTTGGTTGTAAAAAGTATGAGAAAGAAAAGGATGCCTGGGGTAAAAGAGACAGATAGAGGGATAGACGGATTGACCAATTTTGTTTGAGACTTCGCACATCAGAATCGTTCAGACTGATAATGTATAGTTTCCTGTAAGCCTCGTGGACCCATGGAATACTCGCCGTTTCAATACAATATTATATTAAAAGTCAACGACTGGTAGCTCTGACATTACCACAAATGATTTGACATGCTTTAGATAAACCAAATCTATGAACGACATACATAACAAATAGATACAGTAGAACATAGGACCTCCTCCTTTTGAAGTCAGTTAAATAAACACGCACGGCGCGGAGAGTTCATGGATGCAGGAGGCGATCAGTTGCTCAAAATGGCGCTTTCTGGCTCATGTTCAGCAGTGGACGTCTTCAGGCTTTTAAACAAATAAACAAACTTTTCATTTTAATATATTAGTATAGGGATTTACTTACTCGTTTCTCCAGGCCTGTAATGATGCCGTGCTGGCCTCACAACCACGTCCCTCACAGGTCCCAGGAGTCTGATGACGCTGTGACTCTTAGATGTGCAGTCGTCATCGCCGATGCATCCGACAGTCGTATGGAGGGTGCAATGTGTCGCTGGTGAGGCCGGTATCTTGAGCTGGATGATGCCGTAGCCTAAAACAAAGGAAGATTCAGTAAATATGTGTGAAGAGTCTACTGGACACATAATACCTATTATTTACTTATTTATTACATTTTCTTAGATTTTGGTTTTGTTACAATATTCCAATATTTTTTTTTAAATTTTTTATGCGATTGAATGACGTGACGAGCTAGTCGTTCACCTGATGTTAGGCAACACGGCCACCCATAACAGTTGCAGTGTCACTCGGAACTTTAAAACAATAAAGTTTCGCGTGGCACTGCACTGCGCACGTCATCCTGAGACATCACACAGTCTAGTAATCAGATTACCAGACTGAGTGATCAGATCATAAAGTCTCAAATTACAAAAATACTATAAAAAAACCTAAACCTAGAGTGCCGCCGGCAGTGGGGCAGGACTCAAGTTACCGGTGGTTAGGACTGCAGAGTGAGGAACCTCCTGAAAATACCTGCCGTGTCAAGGGGGACTGCCTTCTGAATCTGACCCTTGACCTACTACATACTTATTATTTATTTTTATCTTAGTCTATTCCTGTTGGAACGACTTCTAATCAAGACGATCAAGTAGGAAAATTGACCACGTAGCAAACAAAATATGTAAGCTTTTCCACGTGTTCTAAAAGGAGCAATGATTTTAACACCGTCGATGAAAGTAGCTCCTATAGTATTCCTAAAAGAGCACCATAAAACCTACCAATACAGATAATTACCCGTTTTACTGCAAGTACTTTTAACTGTGATTTCCGAAAAAGGTATAATTATAAAGGTTATGGTCATATCGTCGAGGTTGTATTTATGTAAGCAAAATGTCTCAGTTGCAGAATGACTATGCAAGCAAAATGTCGTAGTTGCACAAAGTCTGGATAGCAGAAATAGCAATGTATAAAATTATAGGAAGAAATCGGTATGAGTCAGTGGCGAAACTTTTCCACAATGCATTGCACGTGCACGAAAACGAAAAATAGACTGAAACAGGGCTTTCTGGACGATAAAAAAAGTTATTCGAATTAGCGTTTGTTTTTTTCTTGTAAGTGGTCACTTGGCCAGGCCTAGTGACAGAATGCCCTAAGAGGCACGGCAGGGCTAAGTTGATATCACTTTATAGCGGTCACCCAAGTAGTGACAGCAGTCAATGTTGCTTAACTTTACGGGAGTCGAGTTACGCTATGAGCGCTGCGTTAACATTGCAAGGTCTCCAAATAAGGATAAGTACATTTACCAATATAAATAACGTCATCATCATCATCATCATCATCATCAATAGCCTGAAGACGTCCACTGCTGAACATAGGCCTTCCCCAGAGCGCGCCACTTTGAGTGACTGCTCGCCTCCTGCATCCATCGGCTCCCCACGGCTTTCACCAGATCGTCGGTCCACCAAGTGGGGGGCCGGCCTACGCAGCGTCTTCCGGTTCGTGATCGCCACTCAAGAACCCTTTTTCCCCATCGGTTGTCAGTTCTACGAGCGATCACGTAAAAACGTGCGTTACGTATAAATTACGTAACCCTACTCAATGTTTAAAAGCACTCATTCCAAGAAGTTAACAAACTCTTCGTTATTTGATTTTCATTCCAACAAAACACCATTAAATGAAACCTGTACACTCCATTAAAGCCTTCCAAGCTCGAAATCCTTCGATACCTACAATAAAAACTTGGAGATCCTCCAAATGTGAAGATGTCAAAGAAACTCCAGTTACGGTCGCCAACCACTTTAGCGTACCAGACACTATTAAAAGGTAAGAGTTATTATATGAGATAGAGTTGTCAGATTATATCCGGCGCATCCGGCCAGATTTAACCGAACCTAATATACGCCATTTTCTTGTTTATTAATTAACGTTAAGGAATAAAGTAACAAGCTAGTCGTTCATGTGATGTTAAGCGTCATGGGCGCCTATAATAGATGCAGTGCGACTCAACAGTGAAATAAAGTTGTGTTTGATACATTGCTTTGTGTGTTTGTGGGCATTAGCACAAAACAATGCGAGCAGCAAAATCTCATTTGACCATTAATTTTACTAGTTTCAGATGTCTTTGAGTCACAAAAATATAACTTTTCTTTGACGATAAGATTCTTATTTCACGAAAGTAGTTTTCAATTATTTTTCTATTGCATCTATTATTCGGCCAAAAATATCTTACAACTAACCGGACTGAAATTCGGCAAAAACACTTTTTCTAACGTCACTAGTTATTAAATGTCTTCAAGAACCCGACAAAGGTAATGGTTTTTCGATGATTTCAGCTGGCTCTTCAATTGTAGTAAATTGTTTTTAGTTCAAATTTGAAGGAAGCGTGCTTGGCGACTGAATTGTCGTTTTTTGGTAGAAATCAAGAGCTTGGTGGTCGGGGTAAATTGGTTTGGGTTTGAGTGCGGGAAACGACTGCTTATTTATTATTTTAATAAAGACAGATAACGGTTTCGTACTGTCAGGACTATGGATTATGACATTAGGGTCACACGCTGACCTTCATTCCATGCACAGTTGGGACCTCGTGTATATTGTAATTGTATTTTAATACTGTGTGATACCCTAAATAAATGTCTTTTGCTTTTTCTATTAATTTTATTAATTTGCTAGGGCATAAATGTCTGTATCTGGGTGTATCTATTCATGCAAGGTTTGGCATTGAAGACCGGTTGTCCAAAATGTGCCAGTACAGCATTCTGAGCTTTTTTGGTCAAACAGTCCAACGTCAAGGTCGAACTAGAATAATCATCTGCGTGAATGTGTTCGGGAAGAGATCACGTGGCAAATGGCCTATGCAATGGTCAGACCAGCTAAACTAAAACACAAAGGTCACGTTTGAGACTGTTGTCTAAATGGCTAGAGACAGGAACCGATGGAGAAAGATAGCACACCAGTGGATGAGACATGGTGATCACGACCTTCAGCCATAAAGAACCAATCGGAGAGAGAGTTTATATAAATAAATAACAACAAATCTGTATTAAAATAATATACGTATAAGTTGTGGTTGAGCAGGTCGGCCCATGACCTGGAGGTTGCGGGTTCAATTCCCGTGACAAGACAAATATTTGTGCACATGAAAAAAAAAACATAAATACTTGTTCTGTGTTTGGGTGTTGTGGGACCATGGTCCTCGTAGTTCCTGGGTCCCTAGGTACAGGGAATCCTAGTTAGGCTTCAGGATCTATGTATGCGATTTAAAAAAAGATATAGGTCAATTGAAATAAGCATGATCTAGAGTATTATAATAGTCCTCTATGGCGTAGTGGTTGAGCAGGTTGGCTTATTATCTTACTAGGTGGTAGAACTTTTCTGCAATGTTAGTCTAGGTAAGTACCAACGCTTTGCCAGTTATTCTGCCGCGAAGCAGTAGTGTGCAAGCACTACTGTGTTCCAGTTTGAAGGGCATTGTAGCTATTGAAATTACTAGGCAAATAAGACTTTTTGACCTGATGTCACAGTCTAGTAATCTGATTACTAGACTGTGTGATGGATGTCTCAGGATGACGTGCGCAGTGCGGGCCATGTGAAACTTTATTATTTTAACTTTATAGTGTTTTCTCATTCAAAAAAACCAGAGCGTCAGGTTCGATCTCCGCGACAAGACAAGTATTTGTGTACACAGCGAAAATACTTGTTCTGTATCTGGGTATTGTGGGACAATAGTCCTTATAGTTTCTGCGTTCCTAGACACAAAGAATCCTACTTAGGGTCCAGGATCTATGCATGTGATCGTTGGGCGTTATTTATTTTATTTACTTCTTCATAGAAAGGTCAATAAAGTCAGTTACTCCCATTCCCGTTTCTCGTTACACCGCAATAATGGCTTTAGAAGCCAACTCCAGGTGAAAATTAACTCTTGTATGAAGTTTTCATCGAGTCGAGGCATTGTGGTCGAAACCACTCTTGAAACTTGACTCTAACTTAATGTACTGGATGGTTCTCTATTGAAGTTGGAGAAAAATACGAGATTGAAATTTTTACAAAATATTATTTGGGGAAATTCATTGAATCTGCAAAGCGTTTTGATTCTTCATTTATAGTTTGGAGATCAAAGGAATGAAACACCTTACCAGCTCATTTTTTCTTCACAAATATAATCTGGGAGTTTTTAAGGCTAGAGTGAACCGGTATGACTTTAAAGGTTATGAGGCTGTAAGAGATTCATATGGACATGATGCTGTTCCTTTTAGTACTCTGGAACTCTAAAATGACTTACTAGGCTAAGAAAAAAGAAAAAAGAAAAAAGAAAAAATAATAAATAAAAAACATACAAAAAATAGAAAAAAAGAAAAAACATGAATTTGAATTTGGTTGATTGTTCATTGGTTGTTTAGGAAAAGTTAAAAATTTAAGTTTGTTGACCCATTCAAGAAGCTGCTGTTTTTTGTTTGACAAAAATGATTTAAATATTATCATAATATTACGAAATTTCAAAAAACGTTGAACAAAAATTATTTTTCATGAAATTCAGAATAAATCTGCTTCAGGTTTATAATTATGGATATAAATATTATTATACACCTTGTATACACTGCCTGCTTTTAAATAAATTTCACAAAGTAAAATCTTTTGAAGTTATTCGCTTTGAGATGAAGAAACTTAAGTAAAATTTTGCCTTTGCTTCTTATAAAATTTCTTTAAAAGGTTTCATTGCTTTTAAAAACAAGTTTTCATTTCTATTTACACAAATGGTTTACATTTCAATAAGTTAGAAACAGTATTTCAAATGTAAGTAGGCCGAGTACAGAGTTAGTCAAGTAATTAAATCATTTTGTTACCTATTTTAACGAGTCTAATATAGCAGAAGCTTTAATTCAGGAATAAAATGGGATCACTCCCACGCCGTAGATGAAGAGTTACGAACTACAGTGCTACGTGCTACGGGCTACGAAATGCTACGCGCTACGTGCTACGAAATGCTACGCGACGTGTTCCGGTTCCGTCCCATTGCACTTATCGCCGCCCTCTTTTGTCAATAAATCATTTTTACTGTTGCAAAGTTTATTTCTAACGTGACTTCATATAAGGAGCCTTTTTTCTGTTCCGCTGTATTGTTTATTACGTTATAATAATTATATGTGAACCTATTTGGATGATTCTTGAAATCACTAACTTAATCGTATAATTTAGACATATAACGCCCAACGATCACATATATAGATCCTGGACCCTAACTAGGATTCCCTGTATCTAGGGACCCAGGAACTACGAGGACCATGGTCCCACAACACCCAGACCCAGAACAAGTATTTGCGCTTTTTTTTCTACACAAATATTTGTACTGTCGCGGGAATCGATCCGACTATGGTTATGAGCCGACCTGCTCAATCACCACACCACAGAAGTTGTCTGGCTGGAGTCTGTGGAGGAGAGATATAAAAGCGCTAAACGTAGCATACTGTAAGTTAATTGACTTTAACTTTATCAGTCATGTGAATTTGTATAATACTCAACATTTCAAGACCATTATTTCTATTTATCAATTACCTTTCCGCCTTATTATTGCGAACAGCAAAACTGCCAAGCCCTTATTCCGAAACATACTTTAACGATGTCTTGTACATTTAGTAAGAGAATAAGCAACGTTATTACTCAAAACAAACGAAATAAAACAAATCGAGAGAGAGCTGGTTCGTTTCAACTCATAAAGCTACTTCATAAAAAGACTGACTTTTACCTCTTACTCGGCTTGCGTTCGATATTTTCGCTTATTCAGACACGGTTATGTAATCATCATAACTATGTTTTAAGGATGAGCTGTGTATCGTCTATTCATGCACAGACCTAGCCATGTAGAGCTGAATGTATTAAAGCATAGTCATGTAAATGCTTAGACTAACACAAGCACAAATAGACTCAAAATAGAGCAAATTATATTAGCGCATAGTCAGTGGTATCAGTCTTGGTACGAATAGACTCAGATATGTACAGAATAAAGGTATATCAATATTTGTGCATAGTTAGTGGTGTTTCTACGCTCAGACAAGAGCTGTGCATAGTAATTAGAATCAGTCTTATTCTGAGTCTATACACGCGTAGTCATTAGTGTTAGCCTAAAAATGAGTGTAGTCATAATAGAACAAAGTAAATAGTATTATATTTGCACATAGTCAGTGGTGTTAGTCTAAGCTTAGTCAGGAGCTGTGCAGAATAGAACCAGTCTTATTCTGAGTCTACACACGCATAGCCGGTAGTGTTAGTCTAAGCACGAGCAGACTCAGAATAGAGCAAAAATAGAGGTATTTTATTTTTGCATAGACAGTGGTGTTAGTTTGCACAGTCAAGAGCAGTGTAGAATAGATTCAGTCTTATTCTGAGTCTACACACGCATAGCCGGATTAGCCGGTAGTGTTAGTCTAAGCACAAGCATACTCAGAATAGAGTAAAAGAAATAGATGTATTATATCTGCGCATAGTCAGTGGTAATAGTCTAGACCAGAGTAGAATAGAACCAGTCTTATTCACGCATAATATTTTGTTCTTAAACATATTGCAACAAAACACAAAGCTATTAAAACGTTCCAAACTGATGTGTCTGTGTAATAGAAAAACGACATCAAAATTCTCGAAGTAGAGTCGGCCAGACAAACAAACAAGCCTAATTCGGTAGATATACAGATGTTTCTGTTACATCGCGTAGAATTAATAAAAGGAACCTCTTCTTGTAAACAGCTGAAAGTTTGGTGTTTGAATTTGTAAAGTTATTTTGATTGAAATGCTTTTATATCTTTGTTTGTGAAACATCGTATTCTTATACCAGTGAAATAACAAATATAGATCATGTTTTATGAATACTCCCAGACAATAACACTACTGCGAAATCATAATACCATATTGAATGGATTCTATACCCACTCTTTTATTTCTCTCTTTTCATAATAATGTAGCTATTAAAATAAGTGTAATATTCTTGTAATTTTATTTTTATTTTTGCTTTGGGATGTCTTTTTTTCTTTTTCTATGTATCAAAAGGAATGAACTGCGTGGCAAATGTTACGCTAACTGAATCATATTTTCATCCTTTCGACTCTAAAAAGATGGGTTATTTATTATCATCATCATCATCACCAGTTTATACTAGTCCACTGCTGGACATTATCCTAACGCAACTGAGCATGGTCTTCAGCTATATTTTTCGATAATTTTTAAATGTATTAAAATTAGGTGGTACTCAATTCATTCCTAAAAAAACCATTTCATTTTATTTTGTCATTTATTAAAAAAAAGATTTATTTATTTATAAAAGTGATTTCCGCCAACTAAGGCCATTTTATAACATGTATCTGATGTATTTTGAAATAACTCCATGGAATCGCAAGAAATCACAGACCGATTCTATCATAAATTATAGTCGTTTACTTATCATAAAATAATTAAAGATTAATTTATCTCTACTGAAACCCTCCCCGCTTCTATTTGCGTCATAAAACCTTAACGTGTCTCGGCCTAATTTTGAAGTCTTTACTTGACAGTTATTAAAATACTAAAAATATGGTCATCTGTTACATTGCCGTCTATTAAACAAGAACAGGAACAGTTTTAGGAGTTTTAGATCTGTCAACTGAAGCCTTTAAAATTGGCCAAACAGCAACAGTTTCAAGAGTTTAAATCTGTAAATTTAAGTCTTTACAATTGGCCCACCAACCACTAAACCACCATACCAATGACTTACCATATAATAAGGCCTTTTCAATAAATAAATCTACAGAACTGTGAAAGGTTAAACGGCTAAGATAACTCGCATCTTCCACTTGTTACGGTAGCTAAATGTCAGTAGAGAAATCTGGAGTGGTCTTAAAGCGACATCTTGTTGGCTTAAAAGCCGTATAATAGTTACAAATTCGCACCCTCTTGGGTAAGTGTAGGGAAAGAGTGGACTTATTGAAATGTTGCTATAAGAATGTTACATTTTACGGAACATTCTGTTTTTACGATGTATAATTTTAAAATAGTCAGACGCCTGATAGAATCTGACGCCTGGTCTAATCTTCCCTGTTACTGGTTCCTTATGGGTTGCAACGTCTGATGGCAGTCGCTCGTGTAATTCTGGTAGCTCGCCGCTACAGGTTAGATTGGGAGTCGACCTCAATAAGAAATGGGAGAAAAGTAAAAAGGATGATGATGATAATTTAAAAAATCGAGCAAAGGTAGATCTCATTTCATTCATACGAGCGAGTAATAACAAAGACATTAAATTTAATTTATTTAATTAAGAAATAAAAAATGTAATAAGAAATTTCTTATCTAACTTAAACTATAGTAACGTGATACTGATAACTGTAATAATTATATATCTTTGTTTTTATTGTTATGTTTATATTTTTCATTATTTTCTGGAACACCAGGCATAGGTTTGTTTCCGACATAAGTACTTCACTTCGAAATTTTTGTTTCCACCGATGCCCTTACTCAGGTTCTCCAGAACCTTGAAGGGCATTTTATAAGAGTAGATATGTAGCTACATAAACCGCATAAAATACTTTACCATATTTTTATAATCACTGTAACATACTATTCCAACTTGTAAATTTTGGAATCAATGCACAATTTCGCCAAATGCTATTAATGTACCGTATGCACATATAAGGCAGTGCCTTAACATCAAGATGTTGGGCTGCGATGCATATTCCTCGTTTATGTTGCTACTAAATAGTGGAGTCCGGACCCTGAGACACAAGTTTATTCTTAGTTCAGGGACGGATTCTACTCCTGGTGGTGCAGTCTCGCGTGGACGTGCATCGCAGGACCCTTTTAGACATATTGGAGTTTATTTTATCTTTTTTGGTTTAATGTGTAGGGATTTATAAGGGCCCACCTATTTGTTGTAATTATTATAAAATGGCGGTTCTAATATCTATTCTTTGTTTGTAACAATGTTTTTATGAAATAAATATATTTGATTTGATTTGATTTGATTAATGGTTATAAATAAATAACAATAGTATTTAGGAATAAATCTTATTTACCAGCTCTAGAACGAAGTAAAAAATAAACTTAGCAATAATTAAAACCATCCTAAACACCACTTAATATGGTTTAAAATAGAACGAGATAGTAATTATAAGAGAGTGGAACGCTTTGCCGGCGTCTGTATTTCCCGAGAACTACAATCTTGGAGTCTTTAAATCGAGAGTGAACAGGTATCTTCTAGGCAAGCGCGTTACATCCTAGACCGCATCGACACTTAACATCAGGTGAGATAGTGGTCAAGCGCAAGCCTATCGAACAATAAAAAAAAAAAAAAAAAAAAAAATTATTAACATCCTTCCTCCAGTAATTATTGTCCAAACTTTGCTTTGACAATTTCATCTGCATTATACGTTTACACGGAAACTGAAGCACAAAGCGAGCTTCTGCTCCACTATTCTAAAACGGACCTCAGCCTAATTAAAACTACAGTTATACCTATATAGAGTATAGTTAAACAGTTTAGTATCACTGCGTTCAAAAATCTTTACTATCGTTTTGCAAATAAAGCCTATATTTGCGTGTATGTTTTCATCAGATAATACATTTGTACCGTCTTGGCTGGAATCAGTGAGCTATGAAGAGATACCAACAAGCTCGAAGAATTTATGACTTCTTCTCGGAGATTCGGGGTACGAAAACACTCGTAGCATTTTCAAGTCAAGGGTGACATCGACAGAATAATGCCCGTTACAAAGGATTATTTCTGTAACGAATTATGCTGTTTTTTATCGCTTTATGCATATTGTTAACGTCAAGGAATTTGTTAGCAAGTTGAAATGGCAGTAGGCAGGCCATATCGCTCGTAGAATTGACGACCGATGGAGAAGAAAGGTTCTCGAGTGGCGACTATGAACCGGAAAATGTAGCGTAGGCCAGCCCCCCACTAGGTGGACCGACGACCTAGTCAGAACCGCGGGGAGCCGATGGATGCAGGAGGCAAGCAGTCGCTCAAAGTGGTGCTCTTTGGGTGAAACCTATGTTCAGCAGTGGACGTTTTCAGACTGATGATCATGATTTATGTTAGTACTCAGTAATCAGAGAAGTTATTTGAAGCAAAATTTTGTTCCATTTTTGATAAATTTAAACTAAAGTTCGCTACAGCGCTTTACGAGATCAAATCGTCTAGTCAAACGATCCAAACACACAGCGCTACATTGCTTGCAGGATTGTGTTTTACTCTGCGAACATGGCTGCCTATGAATGAAATAAAATTTTTGGCTTTTTTTTAATTGTAAGGCATTTAGATGGAGCTGTAGCGTTTGTAATGTCATGGCGATAAACACTAACTGAAATTTAGTTACTGCCAGAATCTATCTAAACAATATTAAGGAAGTAATTACTTTGTTTATTATTCCTGTCTATTGTCTTTCATGTTGAATAGTTTAATAACTGACAACCGATGGGGAAGAAAGGTTCTCGAGTGGCGACCACGAACCGGAAGACGCAGCGTAGGCCGGCCCCCCACTCGGTGGACCGACGACCTGGTGAAAGCCGCGGGGAGCCGATGGATGCAGGAGGCGAGCAGCCGCTCAAGGTGGCGTGCTCTGGGGGAGGCCTATGTTCAGCAGTGGACGTCTTCAGGCTGTTAATGATGATGATGATGATGAGTTTAATAACTTAATAGTGATATATTTATGTCCAGGAGTGGTTAATTCATCCAAGGTTATATACGATTCAAAACCTCAAGGACGTCTACATAACTTGTTGGTTAGTTAACCTTCATGGGGTTTTGCAACCTAATAGTTCAATATAAAGCTTAAAATACAAATTGAGTAACATTATCGAACACGTAATCTTTATTAAACGTACACGGAAAATCACTCCAGACTAACAAACGCGCGACCATTTACTGTATTAATTTAATTCCAACACTACCTCATCCCTAAATAGTACATATTCCGTTGAACATTTATTGTGTTTATTATATTGTAATTCCATTACTTATTACAAGATTAAATACATGTTAAATACAACATTCTCGCTGGCATCCATTAAATTAAATTAACATTCTCCAACTCCATGTTTTGAGTTAAAACTCCACAAAGCCTGTTTTGTTAACCTATGATTTATATTACTAAGTACAAATTGAAGCTAATAATCTCCAAACATCAATCTGCATGTTCAAATTAATAAAACTGACTTTTAAAGAAAAGACAGTTAAAGTTACCTTTTTTGGCGAGGCCAGGAACGCGTGGTTGTTAGCCTGCCCTAACACTGAGATCCCCAAATCTGTTTCCTCACAGAGGCTCTGGGACGGGCCGCTCTGCGAGCAAGTACGGAATCAACTTATCCATACGTGCTCAAGCTCCGCAGATCGTGCCCGCCTCTTAGCCGTTTCGGTGTGGGAATCGGGTTTGTGGCTACAGGCTCTCCCATCGCAAAATACTGGTACCCTGTTGGATTCATCCTCGTTCAGAATTGCAGCATCCCTCCGCTTGGGCGCATCTTGCTCTGCTCCACACCACTGCCAGTGTGGTAGTGCTGTCGACCAGCTTGGTCACCATGGCCTTTCCTGCGTTCGAAGTGCAGGGAGGATTCCTCGCCACGCGAGCCTCAACGATATAATTCGTCGGGCTTTTACCAGCGCCAATTGCGCAGCTATTTTGGAACCAAATGGCCTCGTACGTGACGATGGTAAAAGACCCGACGGAATGACCTTGATCCCGTGGAAGATGGGGCGGCCCTTGGTGTGGGATGCTACGTGTGTAGACACCCTTGCGCCGTCACATCTTCCCGAGACACAAAATAAGGCTGGCGCGGCGGCGGATTCCGCAGAGAAACTGAAAAGGCGCAAATGGCGCACCTAGACAGCGGTTTTATTTTTGCGCCTTTTGGGGTCGAGACCCTCGGGCCACGGGGACCAAGTGCACACAAAGTCTTTAAAGAACTTTGTAAGCGTCTGGTTGAAGCAACGCGTGACCAAAATGCTGGCCTCTATTTGGGCCAAAGGTTAAGCATTGCCATTCAACGTGGCAATGCTGCCAGCATTTTGGGCACTTTGCCCACTGGTAGTGGTTTGTTAGATTAGTTTTGTATTATATTGTTAATTTTATAGTTTTAGTTTAGTTTTATAGAATACCTAGTTTTATTGTTGTAGTTATACTTATTTAAAGAAAATACATTTATTTGTAACAGAAAACTAATTTTATATTTATGTTATCTTAGTTTTTAAGTATTTTTAAATAAATCAATGGAACAAAAAATACAATGGATTTAAATTGAACACCCATTTAGCTATTTGCAGGGTTTTTGTGTTTAAATATCTTTTTGCCCATAATAGCCCATCTGATAAATTTAATCAAACTAAGTGGCCGTTCTTGAAAAGCTTTCAGCTCATAGACAAGACGTGGTGCATTGAACTTTGTCACGCAACGAGGGTCGAATAGCTCATTCATTAATTTCACACGTTTCAACTTTCAACAACATTTTATTATTCTTTGAAACGCAATGAGCTGATTTATTGAAGGAGAGTGTATATTGTCAATATACACTCTCCTTCGATAAATTCTTTTTTTATTAAGCATGGCACTGTCCGTAATGTCATAAGCTCAGTAAAAAACACTTACAAGGAGACGGCAAGGGTGTGGGGTCCTCAAATCAAACTTAGGTTCCGCGTGTAGTTAGCACTCAGTGAGTGTATTCATATACTCAAACCCTAGAGCGCACTACTTAGCCATTGCCGAGAAAAAAAATCCTAGTTTCCAAAAAAAAAATTTTTTTTTGTGTTAAAATTTAATAAATCATTATAAGCAATTAAATTTCCAATTCGTGATTCAATAATGTATAAGAGTTCAAAGGAAATTGCTTATAATGATTTATTAAATTATAATACAAAAAAATTTTTTTTTTTTGGAAACTTGGATTTTTTTTCTCGGCAATGGCTAAGTAGTGCGCTCTAGGGTTTGAGTATATGAATACACTCACTGAGTGCTAACTACGCGCGGAACCTAAGTTTGATTTGAGGACCCCACACCCTTGCCGTCTCCTTGTGAGTGCAGAAAGGAAAAAAATAAAGACAAATATTCCCTGCAATACTACTGATGATACAGAAGCGTGTCTTGTCTATTTATTTTATCAATGACTGTACCAAAGTCTCAAAATGGTAGTGGCCAGTAAGAAAAGTGTCGAATCGAGGAAAGTGTCGAATTTGCGAACGTGGCGAATTAATTAAAGTAGCCAATTAGAGAAAGTGTCGACCTGTTACCTGACCCAGTTATAAAAATTAGTAGATTCCTTCTCTCGAGAAAGCGTTCGACCAATCAACGATCACTTGGATCACGTCATTAGCGTTTTGATTGGTCAAACGCTTTCTTGAGAGAAAAAATATGTCGGTGTTTGTTTCAATCTACCAATTTTTATAACTCATGCTAGCCCTGCAATTTGGTAGTGCCATGGGTAATATACAGAGCATTTCACGCTTATAATTTTGTCATATTAACAAAACATCATTACCTAGATTTAAAAATCAGTTATTTTTGCCTACAAGAACATTTTAGTAATAGATTTTGAAAGTAGTTATTTCACTCTTAACGCAGTCTCTTTCATTATCATTATCATCTTCGACAGCCTGACGACGTCCACTGCTGAACATAAGCCTCCCCCAGAGAGCGCCGCTTTGAGGGGTTACTCGCCTCCTGCATCCATCGGCTTCCGCGGTTTTCACTAAATCGTCGGTCCACTTATTGGGGGGCTGGCCTACGCTGCGTCTTCCGGTTCGTGGTCGCCACTTGAGAACCATTTTTCCCCATCGGTTGTAGCATATCCATTGCTATTTCAACTACCTCAGCCTCTTTATCATCATGAAAATACAGTCACGGCCAGATAAAGATAATTCAATCACTTTGACTATATTGGACTCGCATACCATTCACAGAGGTATCAAATAAGCAAGCTAATTAAATCCTTATGCTACATAAATTAGAACATAAAGTCGAAAAACATTTTTTATTCATTGCGTCTGATTCACAAAGGTAGGGTAATCAAATAAAATAAACCCCTAATTGGGAGGTGCTAGAGCTTGAAATTGTTTGAACTTTTTTATCTTTGATACCTGCTCCCTTTAATTCTACGCTGAAATAATTAGAGCTTAAAACCGAATGGCGTTTTCAGTTGTAAAGAGACACTTGAACGTTGGAATTTGGTGAAATAAAATTAGAGATAAACCTAATAAAATTTGTTTGTAGGTTAACAACCCTCAGGGCTTTACTTTAATAAAGAATGGAAACGAAATATTCACCATCTGTAGGTGGCATAATTATTATAATAAATTAGGTATTTGTCTCTCACGCCTGTAGATTAAGAAAACATTTCCTGGATAAATGAAACTACGTAAGTTTTTTAACAAGCAAACTGGCTTTTTTATCTATATGCAGAGTACATATATCTAAGCAGTACAAAAATTAGAATTATTGCTTGCAGTATTGTATAAACAATTTGTTTTAATATCACACTTTCAGAGTGGGAGAAGCTTGCAGAAAATAAGAGGTACAAATTGAAAGAAGGTGAAAGGAATGACAGAAATTGGTTTGTTTCTCTTGCTTCCAAAAGAGGCAAACGGCAGTGTGGCCAAGCTTGCCGTTCACGTAATGGCCTATAGCCATCAATGAAACTATTTTTCACAGAACACTTCTTATATCGTTTTTAAAACACGAAAAAGCCATCTAAATAAAAATCTACAGTTAAATACATTTTGTTAATGTAGCTGAATCATTTGCAATTTGGCAAATTAGTGATTGAAATGTTCCGTTTTTGCTGGCCTCAAAGTATTAAAGCCATCGTTGCTGTGTGGACAACTCCAATCAATTGTGGAATTATATTGTTCCGCTGCGGGCGTTATTTCAGACTAAATGCACCAGTATATTTGGGTTTACAGATTTAACACAAAATAATGCTGTGTGGTTCGGTCATCATGGTCTCTCGTGTTCTAAAAGTGCTTGTCGAATTTTGCGCCACGCTAGTCTTAATGACATCATTCGCCGGGCATTTGCCACCGCCAATGTTGCAACCATTCTCGAACCGAGTGGTCTCATGCGTGACGATGGTAAAAGACCTGATGGAATGACTCTGGTTTCCTGGAAGTTGGGGTGGCCTTTAGTGTGGGATGCTACTTGCATCGATACTATGGCGCCGTCACATCTTCCCGAGATACAAGTTAGGGCCGGCGCAAGGGTATGTCAAAGTTCCGGTAATGTTCTGCTAGATACCTACATCACGTAAAAACCTAGCGCTTTCAGCGCTTTAAACACTGCCATTACACTGAATGAGAAATTGACATAGACTGTAAAGCAATTTATCTCAGCCTGTTCTATTCTCCACTAAATCACTTCGACACCGTTCCATTCGGCTCTCTAAATCAGTTCCGTACTTGTACCAGTAATTAGAAAAGTATCCATCGACGGTTTTATAAAGTGGATTCAATTAAAACTTTCCTGCGTATTAAATTTCTAGCTACGACCGGCGTTGATCAGACGTAGGAAATTTGTTTGGAAGGAGTGGTGATATTGTAGTAGTAAGACAGATGGTAAGATAATATAAATCGACTGGCCTGTAAGATCAGTTGGTAGTAGCTCTGCCTTCTGAACTATAGATAGATAGATAGATAGAAAATGCTTTATTGCACAAACAACAAATGTAGGTACATAGGCGAACTTAATGTAACTTAACTTAACTATAGGTTGTGGGTTCGATTCCCATCCAGGACAAACATTGAATGAACATCGATGTTTGTTCTGTGTCTGGGTGTTATATTGTCTTCTATGCATGTATTTACAAAACAAAAAAGTATCTAAGTATTGTATCAGTTATCTGGTTCCCATAGTACAAGCTATGCTTAGTTTGGGCTAGATGGCGCTGTGTGAAATGTCCACAAATATTTATTTATTTGCATATATAAATATTTTTTAAAAAAAACCGCGAAAACATACTTGGATGATATTACAATACACACTTTTACAGTTATTTTGATTTTAAACCAAATTTTGATAAAATATCTATGGGACCTCTTTTTTTTATGGTTAATGGGTCAGCGTTTGGCCACATCTTACCTTGATGGTAAGTGTAGAAAAACCTAAGGTGGGACACGCTTACCCAGAAGAAAGTAGTAGCATCTGAAAGTAATCATTTCAAATAAAATAAACAATTTCTAAATAGCGGTTTATAAATGACGGAGATAAGAGGTCATCATCATCATCATCATCATTAACAGCCTGAAGACGTCCACTGCTGAACATAGGCCTCCCCCAGAGCACGCCACCTTGAGCGGCTGCTCGCCTCCTGCATCCATCGGCTCCCCGCGGCTTTCACCAGGTCGTCGGTCCACCGAGTGGGGGGCCGGCCCACGCTGCGTCTTCCGGTTCGTGGTCGCCACTCGAGAACCTTTCTTCCCCATCGGTTGTCAGTTCTACGAGCGATGTGGCCTGCCCATTGCCACTTCAACTTACTAACTCTAAGAGCTATATCGGTCACTTTAGTTCTCCTGCGGATCTCCTCGTTCCGGAGCTTATCTCAAGAGATAAGAGAGATAAGAGGTAACAAACATAAAAATAAGAAAATAAACACACAACAGAATCAAGAACCTCCTTTTTTGAAATCGATTGAAAATTCCTACTATAATTATTTTATTTTTTGTAGTCCGTGTTACTACGTACTATCAGTTGTATTACCGATATGTGATCGATTACCTACTTACTTATTTGGTATTAGTCAAGACTAAGGAGTAACTATTGAAAGATGGGCTTGTAGAATATTGAGACGTTATTAGCTTTCTTTTTCATATATTTTGGCTCCACACATAGTGTATTTAGCCAGTGACAAGTATTATAATTTTTATTGTGTTATATAATCTTAGCCATAGTCTGCGTAGGTAGTCCCAGTACAGTCTAAGTCAGGCAGTCATAACTCAGTCTAAGTCATACCCTAGTAAAGTGGTAGCCACTTTGCTAGAAACTTCTATGGAATTTTCGAAGCAACCCGAAAAACCACGTTTCGCCACATTATATCACTTGCCTACACTATGTACGTAAAATGCCACCAATTTTAAACATTAACACAGGAAAAAACACAAGTTTTGAAAAGTAATACAATGCAGCGACGTGAACTTTTCCGCGTTCCCGCCAAAACTCTCTTCACGATAGTATCTGTGAATTTGCATTTAGAATTAAATCAATATTCAAATACCTGAAAAAGGTTGGTTATATTTACATAGCAACGTTGATCAACCCCAAAAAACGTATCTGAATAAACTGAATCATTTTTTTAATTGACGTTATGTTTCATTACCACCACCTAGCTCATAGCTTTAGCAGAAGAAGAAACACAATGTAAACTGAATCTTACCGTCCATTAAACAGAGTCTAGTTTCGTCTATCTGCAAGTAATTTATTCGGATGATTTCTCAGTCTGTGATGTAGCTTGATTTGGGGACTTGGTTTGTTTAACAGATAAAACTGCGGAGTTTTGTTGTATTCACATGTGGTGCGGATTGAATGCGACGAATTTCTGCTCGGCGAACGGCGCTGGTAATGCTTGAAACGTAAAACGAAATACAAGCTGGATTAGCGCTGTTTAAATGGGTCGGGTTATACGTGCACGGAATTTGTTTGGTAAACGTTTCAACTCAACTGAAATATTTGTCTGAAAAAAGTTTTTCTATATCAAACAGTTATGTGTTAGTAGTTTTATTTAAAAGTGTTCTTTCTGCGTTACTTTGAAGTTGATAAACAGAACACTCCGTCGATAATAAAATATGTTTAGGTATTATTGAGTTTCATCATCATCATCATCATCATCAACAGCCTGTAGACGTCTACTGCAGAACATAGGCCTCCCCCAGAGAGCGCCACTGAGCGGCTGCTTGCTTCCTGCATACATCAGCTCTCCGTGGCTTTCACCAGATCGTCGGTCCACCGAGTGGGAGGACGGCCTACGCTGCGCCTTTCGGTTCGAGGCGCCACTCGAGAACCTTTCTTCGCCATCGGTTTTCAGTTCTACGAGCGATGTGGCCTGCCCATTGCCATTTCAACTTGCTAATTGTATGAGCTATATCGGTCACTTTAGTTCTCCTGCGGATCTCCTCATTCCGGAGCTTATCTTGCAGGAAAACGCCGAGCATAGCTCTCTCCATAGTTCATTGCGCGATTTTGAGCTTATTAATAAGGCCAACAGTAAGAGACCATGTCTCAGTTCCATAAATCATCTCTAGCAACACACACTGATTGAAAACTTTCGTTTCCAGGCTACAATAGAGCACAATAGAATGCTTAGAGCTTATTTAAATAATTGGTTTTTTAGTGTTCTGTGTAGATAAACGAAATGCAAATGTAAACTGCGCTGTAACCCGGATTAGAATAGGTAACCCATTTGTTTTCTTTTAATTATACGCTAACATAAAATGAATATGGAATTCCATACGACATATGTGCAGAAAACATCTCCAGTCTTGTTGATGAGCCCATTGTTTACCGAGGAAAAAGCGCTCCAGAGAATAGCACAGCATATTGCGCGTTTGAAGACCGCACTGGTACTGGTAACAAAAAAAACGGAACGAGAACTTGCTGCGAGCTAACCAGAAACTTGGTTTAAAGAGATTTTATTTTATTAAAAAAGAAATATGCAAATACAGAAAACCGGTAACGAGAGCATCGGACCATACTGGGGTTTGCACAAACGTTAGAGATAGCGTTGTTTTAGAGATAAAAAAAAAATCGGATACGTAAATTGAATCTGTCGAAATTGGGCGTGAAACCCACGTAGACTACCTCTGTTAAAAAAATATTTTGTTATTGTTATACATGATAGTGCCGTGCGGTCCCAGCGTAAAGCCGTGGTGGCACGATCAGTCTCCTCGGACCGAGTGGACTCGGATATTTACTCGGACGCAACTCGTATCGTTGCAACCGATAATCTGAGCGCACTTGGACGAATGTATCCGAGCAGTGTAGACTCGGACCGTGCTCTACTTGTCCAAGTTAGCTCGAATACAAATAATGAAAGTTCAATTCAAAATCTAAAAAAATCGACTTTGATTGTTGGTGACAATGAAAAGTATGAAGAAAACGATCCGTGTGAACTATGATAATGTCAACCGATATCCTGGTACACTCGTACGAAGCTTACTCCTACGAGTCCCCCCTGTCCGAGGAGACTGATTGCGTCAACCCGGCTAAATAATAGGACTGTCCCATATCTTCCCGCGGGAGCTGTGAGAGCTGACTAAGAGAATGGGCTAAAGCAGCATTCTCCTCGGTCGGGATTATAATCTACTGCGATCACCAAGTCACTTGCCAAGCATGGTGATTCTGGCAACCTCGCGTCCATAGGGTCCATAGGCCTATGTTCAGCAGTGTCCAAAAAAAATGAAGATGGTAATACATAAAAAAATAAGAAAAGAAAACAGTTACCACGTAACATTACAGGATTAGCTACTATAAGTAGGTAGGCGATTTAGGTACAAAACTGGGCTTATAATGAGTTTATTTTTTTATGACAGCTTTGATAGTTGGTCGGGATCCAATGTGCCAGATTTCAAATTTTTTTTCCAATAAAATAACGAATCGTCAATCTTAGTATTCTACTGGGTCAACAGATTTCTACTCGATGACCAGTAATAATGTCGTAAGTCCAACTGTTTGCTCCCAGTATTTTTAGACCTCAATCTAATGGGCTGGTGAGTTTCAACCCTAACAGTTGTATTTTAGAATAAAGAGAAACATGCAAATTTTCTACGGATGCGGAATATTGGGAAAACAAATTGCAATGTTTATTTTTTGTGGTTCCAGCCAGCATCAATCATCTTTCATGTCCGCTCCGAAACGACACGGAGTTTTATTGACTGAACGTATTGCTACTATAATGGAACTTTTATGTTGCATATGATGCCTTTTAATAACAACTTTTATGAGGTGAACCACCAACTAATATAGTTTTTTGTGAACATTTGCACCCTGCCACTATCACTAAGTGGACTGGTCAAAGCCGTGGAGAGCCGTTGGATGAAAGAGCAAGTAGGCGGTCAAAGTGGCGTCCATTTATTTATTTATATAATAAAATAATAATATCTACAATGTACATTGTTGGCCATGTTGTTGCGGCGTGATGTGAGAATAAAACCTCTCCACCTCTTCCCGTGGTAAGACTTAGCTAAGGAAATACTCAGGGAATACGCAGCAGCATTATCCTCGGTACATTAAAATGTTCTGCGATCACCAAGCTGCCTGCCAAGGGTGGTGATTATGGCAACCCTCTCCCCCTATGATAAGCGTCCATATTGGCGTTTTATGGGGAGGCCTATGTTTAACAGTGGACGTCTTCAGGGTGTTGATGCATGTATTTATACAGGATGCAATTTAATTCATCAGCATAAATTGAGTGTATTTGAAAATTATGAAGATTGCCGCGGCGCCTAACGCAGTTGGCACGAATGGTTTTGATATGGTTAAGTTTTTTTTTACCTTGTTTACAATAATAACCAACGCATCAGCATTGCAATTCAACGTGGCAATGCGGCCAGCATGTTGGGTACGCTACCTACCGGTAGTGGGCTGGGGCACTGGGACTGTCTATAGGCCATCGCGGCTATTATACAGTCCATAAGTGTTCTTTGTAGTAGGTAGTGTAGCTAGTTTAGTTTAGTTTAGCTTAGTTTAGTTTAGTTTAGTTTAGTTTTTATTATTGTAGTAGTTAGCTTGAGTAATAATAAAATCAGTAACTAATTATTTTCATTTCATTTTGTATTGTAGCAGTGTTTTGTGTTAAGTCGAAGCGTTAGATTTCAAAAATTTTGATCCACACGTGACCGGTGTCAGGAGTAGGTACCTAGTTTCGAAGGATGCTAATGAATTCAATTACACCCAGTATATGTATAAATTTTAGTATATTATAAAACCACTGATAAACTAAATTCATTTGTAAATCCTGAAAACAATTTATAACCGGCGACCGTCAAACGAGTTGAAAAGAACAGCAGAAAAATTCAGCGCAGAATTTTAAACCAAATATTTCTTCTAAATTTCGTCGCCACTACAACCCAACTCCACAGTGAACTACGTGGAATATAATAATAATAATAATTCTTTATTTCACAAGATATAGACATTTAAGATATAGATATTAAAGCTAAGGCAAAAAGATATACACTTACAATTTGTGTTGGGTAGCTGCTGCCGAACTAGACTTATCGTCTGTGTTTCAGCGTACAGTGCCCTCCCCCGAGAAGTTGTTTAAAAACTAGCCTTATTATTAAAGTTGTTGGTACAGTTTACTTAATTACGTTATGGTAGAAACAAAGAAGAATATAAATATAATGTGGGTAGGTATACAAAGTAGGCATAAAATAAAACTATATAACACTAATAATACGGTATTAGATGCTAGGATATTATGTTCCTCTCTGTGTGTATGGTGAGTATATGAATGTATGAGTGTGAGAGGGTGTTAGTATTGTAAGTAAATATGTTTTTGATCAACACCTTGTTTTTGCATTGACTCTGAAGTGACGCCATTTCTCGCTTGTGGACATACCTATTGCTCACTATCGCTGAGATATAATGCATTTCGCCGACAGTACCTAAGGTTTGGTTTGGATACAAAAGATTCAGCGGGCTTACTCAGTGAAGCTTTCTTTTTTTTTTCTTGTTTTTTATGTGATTGAATGACGTGACGAGCAAGTCGTTCACCTGATGTTAAGTGACACGGCCGCCCATAACAGTTGCAGTGTCACCCGGAACTTTAAAACAATAAAGTTTCGCGTGACACTGCACTGCGCACGTCATCCTGAGACATCACCCAGTCTAGTAATCAGATAACTAGACTGAGTGATCAGATCATAAAGTCTCATTTGCTCAGTAATTCCACTAGCTACAATGCCCTTCAAACCGGAACACAGCGGCAGACAACGTCACAGCAAGCCCAGGTAGGTATAGTGAGATGAGCTGGACTCTTAGAAGTGAAGGGAAGGTATATCGTTTTTTTACAATAGGTGATCATTCACCTTATAATATTAATAAAAAATATTGAATGAACCTTGGAAAATATAGGTATTAAACTGTAAAAGAAAAATTATAGAAGAATATAAAATGCCAATTTAGTAACCAATTTGGCAACGCATTAGTGGCACGTCTGGTGTTACAGATGTCCACAGGCTCCGGTGATCTCTTCCCATCAGACCAACCAACAAGTGCTCATACTCATAGTTGCAAAAGGAATGAATTCAACAACTTCAATATTGATAATCTTAAACGTTTATAAGAGCTTAGTAATAGTGCTTACATACACACTAGTCTATAATCAATATGAATTTTGTTTGAATCTCTTCCACTGTTTTCTACATTTCCACTAGTGTAGCAAACGTGCCAAGTTCTTTACAACGAATGCAAGGCAAATCTGTCTATGCCCCGGAAAATTGGAACCTTTTGCTCGGAATTTTATTTACTGTACGATTCAGTAAAATTTGTACGTAACAGAACGGAAACTGGTAGCGGAAATATGGTGTGCATGCAAGTTTATAAATAAAAATAAAGTTTACACAAAATCACATTTTTTATGTAATCTCGTCACGGCCGCCCATTATATTTGCAGTGCCACTCGGAGCTGTAATATATACAAATTTCACTTATCACTGCGAGACATAGCACAGTTTAGTAATATTAAAATTACTGGACTGTGAGATGGTCATATAAAGCCTCGTTTGCCCAGTAATTTCAATAGCTACAGTGCTCTACCGAAGCAGAGCAGTGTTTGCACAGTGCGTGCGCACTGCCCGGTGGCAGTAGCAAAGCGGTCGTACTTACCTACCAACTCTACAAAAATGTCCTATACCACCTAGTAAAACATGAAACTATTTCTATAGGTAGAAATGAAACGCCACAACATTACACAAAAAACAAATCGCACAATTTTCAAAGAAGAAAGTCTCAATAGCACTAGAAACTTGAAAAAGGCAATTTTAAAATGAACTGCTTAATATTCCCCGTTCAATGGCGAGCAAAATAAAAATTTCCATAAGCACAAAGAAACAGTGTACGGTAATATTTTGCCCTGACTTATTTTGCATAGAAATCTGGGAGATTGCTTTTGTCCCGGCTCACAAACACGAGTTGTACAAAGGCATTCAGCGCTCAACGCAACGATTCGATTGGACAAAATAGACAAGTAGCTGGCCTTTGCTTAGAAGTCGGATGAACAATAGACTTGCTGACGAAAACGCTTCAAAGATTTAGTTAAATTCAGTAGATGTTAGGATAACCATGCAATTTATCCACTTGATTGTAAGGTTATACTATCGTCTGTACTTACAACGCCAGAAAAAGTCTTAACCGATCGGTAAAGTTAAGCAACATACGTTGCGGTTACTACTTTGATAGGTGACCGCTACATAAAGTGGTATTTCCAACTGAGCGCTACCGTGTTTTGAAAGCGTCGTTAACTTAGTCTGCCTGAGCCTATTCACTTAAAGGCAAGATAAGCCATCGGTCGTCGTCAAGACAAATCAGAAGCACTTTTACTAGGTGGTAGGAATTTTATGCAAAGTTCGTCTAGGTAGGTACCACCGCTTTGCCAGTTATTCTGCCGTCAAGCAGAAGTGTGCAAGCACTACTGTGTTCTGGTTTGAAGGACATTATAGCTACTGGCCAAATGAGACTATGATATGATCACTCAGTCTAGTAATCTTATTACTAGACTATGTGTAGTCTCAGGATGACGTGTGCAGTGCAGTATCACGAAAAACGATATTAATTTAGAGTTCCGAGTGATACTGCAATCTGTTATGGGCAGCTGGGACGCTCAGGATCAGGCGGACGGCTAGCTCATCACGTCATTCACTTACTTCTCTTGAGAAAGCGTTTGACCAATGAAAATGTAAGAAAGGTTTAAGACGTGATCCGCGTGATCGTTTATTGGTCAGTCTTTCTCGAAGGAATAGATAATTATGGCGATTTTTATGACTCGTGCTAGCTTTCCAGACGTGTTTAATTCATTGAAAATAATCTGAAGTGCACCCTGCTTTTCAATTCACAGACTTTACATTATTATACCCTATACCTATGCCCTATCTTTTTTGGACTTAGCTATATCTGTACCAAGTTTCAGCACAATCGGTTGAGCCCTGAAGAGGTAGCCAACAAACAGCGGCATTTTAGAAATGTTTTTGAAGAATGGAAGTTATGATATCTTCATTTTCTACTTCATTTTGGTCTTAGATAAAATAATGAAAGCTCTGTAACATACTAACAAAGAAAATAGCGTACCAAATTTAGTACTGCTTGACTTCATGGCTTTTTAAAGTTCCTATAAAGGGACAGGTACCGGTAAATAATACACCGAGCTAAAGAGACAACGCTTTACCACAAAATAGTACAGAAGTCAATCACATGTATGTACTTTTTTCGCAGTTATTAATATAATTAGATAAAGTTTTTTTGAAGGCTAAAAAATGCGGTTATGTTACATTTACATATTCCTCATTAGATTATTGAAAACAAGCAAACCCTACCTACTTACCTCTCTGAAACAACTGGTAGCTTAAAAAACGACAATTCACCGTTTAATGTTGAATTTAAACAACCGTCCACTGTTATACTTATAATAACTATTTTTAATTCCTCCATTTTTTCACAAGAAAGTTCACAGATGCATGTCTGAAGCAGATGGCATTCGCATTACTCCGAAAGACTCCGAGACATCGTGTCGGTGAGCAGTGTCTATGTGTGCGTTGCTCGAGCACACTTACTATGTAGATTGACTTCTGTACTTTTCTATTTTGTGGCTTTTCGAAGCTGACTATCTCCCTATGACAGAGATGATGCTATACCAAGCGGATTACCTCCATGATATATTTATTACGACATAATGACCTACAGGCAGATTACACGACGCACGCAAATTTCACCGTAATATAGCATGATAGGCCAACCATGTACGCGATACCGCCTGTCGATCAAGTAATTACAAGATATGGACTAATGAAGCATCATTATATACTTTTTACCTGCAAAATGATGGAGCGACAGCATTTTGACGCAATTTCTCAGCAACTTATAAGGGCGGAGTAAATTATATTTTTCTAGCTGCGTTCCATGGATTTACTCGCATGATCCTTTTTCTGGGGTTCATCATCATCATCAGCCTGAAGACGTTCAGTGATGAACATAGGCTTCCCCTATTAGATCACCACTTTAAGCAGCTGTTTATTTTAACGCCGAACGATCACATATATAGATCCTGGACCCTAACTAAGATTCCTTGTATCTAAGGACCCAGGAACTACGAGGCCCATAGTCCCACAACACCCAGACACAGAACAAGTATTTGCGCTTATTTTTATTCCTGTGCACAAATACTTGTCCTGCTGCGGGAACCGAACCCACCGCCTCCGGGTTATGACCCAACATGCTTAACCACCACACTACGGAGGCTATTTGCCTCCTGCATCCATCGGCTCCCATAGATGCTTTTATGGGGTAAAAAGTATCGATCCAAACAGGATCCAAAGCTCTTTTTAGGTACATCTTTTTTACCAAAATTTTAGCAATTTTATTTTGTTTTAATGAAATTCCCGCCCATTCATACTGGATTAACCAAAAATAATTAATTATTACTCAGACGCATAGTAATTACGTAGTAGGTATCGGCATATATTTCCAAATATTATTTTGCTTTCCAAATTTCCCCACAGGGTGTCCGTAATAAAACCGTGTCCATTGGCGCAGTTGTGTTTTGGTGGGCGAGTTCATTTAGCGCAGCAATTTATTCGTGTTTTCGATTCGTCCCTATCTGACGCCGTCTATATGTTAATGAGATACTCCCCTGGTGTTTGAAGTCAATCAACCCTCACGACATGATTGCAGTGGGGAAAATTGTGAAAGTTGTTTTTCATTTAAAATATTGGTGAAAATAATGGATGCATGGGCTGGATCCGCAGGAAAACTAGACCCATTGCCTCGTTGAATTGCAGTGCCAATTCGTTGAGCCAAATAGCCAGCATTTTAGTCACGCGTCGCATCAACCAGGTGCTCTGATAAACTTTGGAAAATCCGATGAGCTCCCGGTCCCCACGGACCCAGGGTCTCAACACCAAACGGCTCAAATAATGTAACTGCTACCGAGATTACTATATTTTTATTTATATATGTACGCCGTACCATACATGTCACAGTATAGATATTAGTAGTACGTAATATGATGACGGGTTCAATGCCCCCAACTTAAATTTCCAATTTCAAATTTAAATCCTCCCCAGCCCATCAGGTAAATGGTGCAAAGTGATTGCTAATTCTATCTCAAAGAAATCGGGTTCGCATGCAGTAGCTAACGAACCGTGCACTCGGTGTCTGCTGCCGTCTGGCTGAGGGATCGAAATATTAGATTTCATATAGAACGAGATTTAGATGGAATTTTCTGATATTATTAAATGGAATGGAATTATTTTTGACTCAGAAAAACTATAGCTTGGCGCATAGCTGACGCGTTTCATCGAATATTTTTTTCTTGTCAAGTAAACTTATTATTGCCTGAGTGATTTAATTTCTAATTAAAAAGCAATAGTCCAGCAGTGAAATAACTTAAGGTATAACAGGTTGATGATAATGTTGAACACAGATTATTTTCATTGTGATAGTATTCGATAGATAAAATTAAATGAACGCATACTCATCGCAAAATGCGGTTACAGAATAGAATAGAAGAATAGAAGAATGCTTTATTGCACACCAAAACATACACAAATATACAAAATGCTTTAATATAAGTGGTGCTATTTTGGAATTAAATTAATTCCAAAATAGCACTAAAGCTAAAGCACAAATAATGCTATTTCAGTCACATCCTATAGAAAGAAGTCATCCTTGTTAGCTCCGCCGGTTATACCATTCGTAATGCCGGTAAACGTTTGCTCTGACGGTAATTTGTGTGCTTTTAGATCTCAGACTAACAAACGCAAAGACAACACGCTCAAAACTAAAAAGAGAATCTCTGTTTTTTTTAATGCTTAAATGGGCATAGGTTTGACAACAACTCATCTGATGTTAAGTGACGAAGTTGTCTAAGGTGGAGCACGTTTGCCCATAAAATACGATTCCCTTGATGAGCTAGTCATTCGCATGGTATTAAGCGTCACGGCTGCCCATAACAGTTACAGTGCCATTCAGAATTCTAAAGTATTGTGTGACACTGCACTACGTATATCATCCTCAGACATCAGCACAGTTTTGTATTTACTAAATCATAAAAATCTATTAATTAGAAACGTACGTCAAATCCTAAGGTATAGATAAAGCAGCGTACTTAGAATATTAAACGTCTGCTGGATGTCTGTAAATTAAAATTAATCTTTATAGAATGCGAGCGAAACAATAAACTTAAATATTTCGTTTGGGTATAAAATTTTTGACCCACGTTCTAGTTTTACGCATATTGTCCATATTGACACATTGATGTTTGTTCTGTGTATGGGTGTTATATTGTAATCTATGTATGTATTTACAAACAAAAAGTATCTAAGTATTGTATCAGTTATCTGGTCCCCATAGTACAAGCTATGCCTAATTTGGGGCTAGATGGCGTTGTGTAAAATGTCCACACATATTCCACACATATTTATTGTTAGTCTGAGGTTCAGATGTTTGTTTGTGTAACGAGAAAGAAATTGGAGGCTGGCAATAGTTGGGGAATATATAGAAGCGGTATCTAAATCACCTTGTATTTGTTTCGTATTGGCAAAAAATATTTTACTATTCTTATAAATATTTATCTTGGAGAACGAAAATGTGAGTACTTATCAATTTTGTTGTACTTATTTTACTGCCCATGGTTTTGCTTTAGCCCGTTGGATGCTTTTATAAAACAATACCATAGACAATTAAATGCGTATTGCTATCGTAAAAACTAAAGTAGAAGAAGAACGTGACCTTCCGTTGTTAAAGAGCATTAAAATTTACGATGTAGGAATGTTTTTGTATGTACAATATAACGTGCCCTATTGGGAAAAGGTTTTACATACCAAATGAATTTACAAGTCAATTGTATTTATTCTAATATAGAAACTATTGCTCTCCGGCTGCAGTTCAACCCATGTTTCGTAACTAGTTGCGATGAAACAAAAAAATATTAGAAGCTAGTTGTGAACTAAGAATATTTATGTGTTGTAGAAAACTTAGTTCGTAAGTTACACTATTGGAATTCATTTCGGTAAGAGTTGCAAAACAAGAAAAAAAACGTAGGGTTAAAAATCTTGAACTCACAAACTCAACTTGTGCTTCTGACCCTAAATAAAATACAATTCATATCACATTGTCAATCAATCGACCGTCTTATTGTGTGATTATTCGCTTCGTTATCGATACATCCTGATTCCAGGCACATCACTATCGAAGTCGTGATTTATTATCATTAGGCTCGGCCCGATGTCTTTGAAGTGGAATAGGCAATCGCTTTGAATCATTATCACAGGATTTACTCCCCAGAGATGATTCTTCTTTTATTTCTATCCTTTCTAAGAGGTATCGATTTTGTATTATTACATATAATCAGCTAGCTGCATCTGACCTTTATTTTCGTGTACGCACAATCAGGATAAAGACTATTCTATTAAGACCCCATAGACGTTGACTGTACTATCCATGTGAAAATTCCATAGAAAAAAGGACGTTCGGTTGGAAATAAATTTAAAAAATTTCCAGATTTCTTTTTCATAAAATTCAAAAAAGAATGTCGAGAATAATACAAAATCTCGTTAGAAAAAAAAAAAGATAGAATAATGATGTTGTATAAACCTTCATGTTTGGTCTTGTCTAACATTGACGAGTTTATGTTGAGTTCTATGACATGGGTAAGTCATTACTTATATTTTCACTTCAAAATATGATTTACTTGTGAAAACATACTTACTCTATTTTAGCTCTTATTAATCTAAAATAATCAAAAATCAACGACAAAACGTTATGTTTCAGTACGAGTAAAAATAACATACTAGATATACATAGTATAAAAAAGTCAAATTTGTGAAGTCAGGTATAATGGGGTGTAGCTGTTATTTTCCAGACAAAATTGAAAAGTGTCAAATATAATGGTCGAATGTGAAGCATCTTGGTGGTGACATGGATAGCGTGGTACAGGTTTGCCCACGCCACAAATCTAGAATATTTTCATTACTCTACCATTAATTCTTTCGAATAAGCCACGGTATCCAACATGGAAATTTAAAATGAGAATGTAGCTATCGTATCAACAAATATCTCTGGTAGGCTACAAACAAAAAAGCTAAAAATAGACAATGGAACAAAATCTGTAAATAGGGATACTAGAAAATATTTAAATTGTAAGGGTATAAAACGTAAACTCAAATAAACCACGAGTAGATTCAACTGCCACAGTGTAAACTATTTTTAGAGTAGTAAAAGCGACGCGACGTAGATTCAGAATAAAATATCAATTCATGATGGCCTTAGGAATCATAAAGACATTTAGAGAAGACTGCGAAACTTTCGCAACAATACATTTTAGACAGTAACAAAACTAGACTGAAATGGTTTCGTTAAACTCATAAACGCTTATCTGTATTAATAAAATGGGGAAATATTGGCTCGTTGGCTCATCCCAGTTTCCTCAAAAACAATAATAGATGGGGTGGTGTAGTTGTAACTATAACTATATGTAAAGTAGATGTAAATAGAACACGAAACATTTTTCAAAAAAATCAAGACGTACAAGTATTTATTACGATTGACACCAAAATCAAAAGTTTATGTTAAGTTTTAGAGGGTGAAAACCGTTGGCACCAAAAACGCTAAAATGTAGGTAAATTCACTCATGGGCTCTATTCTATTGTCTCCATCAAACGTATGGAGAGCAGAACGACGGTAATAACAGTTTCAAATACCACGACGGTCTTCTTAAGCGACGATGATTTCGATGGTGTAGCACGTTTGACAACAAGCCCTTACTGTTTGTACGTTGCCTTTGTGGTTCCATTCCTACATCAGTTTGACAAACCTCGCGGAAGTTCTGTGTTAGACTCCCTGTTCGCGTATCGCGTCTTGTTTTGAATTTATTATGAACATTTTCGTTTTATGCTGTCGAGTTTTGATGCCAAGATTTTAGGAAGGTT
This sequence comes from Ennomos quercinarius, assembly GCA_910589525.2. Taxonomy (NCBI): domain Eukaryota; kingdom Metazoa; phylum Arthropoda; class Insecta; order Lepidoptera; family Geometridae; genus Ennomos; species Ennomos quercinarius. The sequence goes on from OU342496.1 coordinate 4,377,862, forward strand.
TTGTAGTATGAAAATGTAAATTTATTGCAGTTGGTTTTATGATTTTAATAGGAGGTGTAAACGTTTTTTATCCCATGAAATGGCACCGCGTACATTGTTTTACAGCATTAATTTATACATCTCGATTATCTACCACGGAACCCTAAAAAGGCTTGGAAACTTATCAATTGGTGACAAATAATAAATAATGAAATTAATATTTGCGGTTCTAACAGATTTATTTTTTATTTATATACCCAATAATGCATGGTTTAAAAGCAATCCTTTTATTAGATGCCAGATTATCAGCAGCTAAGAACGTAATAGCATCAGGTTTGGTCTCAATAAATCAACTGAAACTCAACGTAAGCAAAAACAACGTCCAAATATAAATAAAATAAATATTCGCAAACGTACCTAAGTGTATTTTCAACGCAGTTTATTTCTGTTTGGCAATAACTCCGGTTTTCAATAGCGACGTCTGGTTGAAATTAGATTTTTACTATGCTAGTAATAACTTGATAAAATCTGGGGCACGGTTTTAGGAGATAGAAAGGTTTAAAGATGAAAAGGAGACACTTTAGCCGGATAGCCGGAATAAGGAATTCAACATGAATCTGTTTGAAAAAGTAACTATGTAGGTTTTTTGATGAGCTTAAACTACTACTAGTTTACTTTTTAAAACATATCTGGAAATTTCATAAGGTGTAGGAATGTACCTAGGTACATATTTTGTTTAATATGAAACTTTCAGTTGATTTAGCTTGACAATTCTTTAATATTTATATTTTTGTATAATATTAATTATTCTCACCATCATCATCACTATTATCATCACTTGCAAAGTGGCCCAAGTTTTCATGCAAAACTAGAAAGTATGGGTATAAACATGCTTTAGTGCGGGTTGAGTTATGCAAACATTCTATTAAAGATATTATAGTTCTTAAAATTTTAGCAACCAGCGGGATTTGAACCCACGCCTTCTAACTGACCGGATTAGACGCCCTACCTATTAGGCTATGGTCGCATGACCGCTAGCTGCGAAAATCTTAAGGACTATGTGTTCACCGACTAAGCAGTCGTGGCGACATCTATAGAACCTGTTTAAGACAGGTAATCTATTCATTAGTAGTAGTTTCGAAAAATCAATCCATGATAGATTTGGCAAGCGCGCCATCTCTCGTCATTAGGTAGTACCGAAACTACTACTTATGAATAGATTACCTGTCTTAAACAGGTTCTATAGATGTTGCCACGACTGCTTAGTCGGTGAACACATAATCCTTAAGATTTTCGCAGCTAGCGGTCATGCGACCATAACCTAATTGGTAGGGCGTCTAATCCGGTAAGTTAGAAGGCACGGGTTCAAATCCCGCTGGTTGCTAAAACTTTAAGAACTATAATATCTTTATAGATATACCTGAAGTGTGGTTTACACTTAAAAAAATCAATCCATGATAAACATTCTATTGTTTAAAAAAAATGCAATTTCCTATATCCTCATCATGACAAATTCATAGAGTTCTAACGACTCATTCAACGTTCAGCCTACAGGGTTTTCAATATTCATTTCAGCATTTAGCTACCAGGGAACCAGTATATATAGTTACCGGTTGCCGGATAGTCACATCTTTACTTTCTCAACTTGAAATCATATTAGAAGGCGTTTTATTATGAAAGTTTACGCAGAGTCTACCCAATTCGATATATTTTATGGAGTGCTCTTGTGCCGTCTATTAAATTGCTAAAGTAGGGAGAGAAGTATAACGCAGTCTGTGGTTTTGTTAAGAAGGAATTTATCTTACTTAATATATACTATTTACTTAATCTGTTTTGCAAATGTTTTTTTTTATATTAAGGAATGACGTGACATGTCGTTCACCTGATATTAAGCGTCACGGCCAACAGTAACAGTAGCAGTGTCACTCGGAACCCTAAAATATACATGAGGTTTCGCGTGACACTGCACTGCGCACGTCATCCTGAGACATCAGCACTGTCTACTAGACTCGGGGTCGGGACTTTAAATAATTTGTTATAATTTTGTCCTATACAATCATATTTATTAGGTGGACCGAGGATCTGGTGAAAACCGCGGGGAGCCGATGGATGCAGGAGGCGTGCAGCCGCTCAAAGTGGCGCTCTGGGGGGGAGGCCTATGTTCAGCAGTGGACGTCTTCACGCTGTGGATGATCATAAATCATATTTATTGAACTGAGATTTATCAACCTGACATTTTACTATCTGGGCAGTTTTATTTCAAGAAGAGAAAAGGGAAGGCATTAGTACCTACTGAAATATAGTAAAAAGTAATAGATAGATAGATAGATCAACTCTTTATTGTACCTACACCGTAAAATAACATCATCATCATCAACAGCCTGAAGACGTCCACAGCTGAACATAGGCCTCGCCCAGAGCGCGCCACCTTGAGCGGCTGCTCGCCTCCTGCATCCATCAGCTCCCCGCGACTTTCACCACATTGTCGGTCCACCGAGTTCGTGGTCGCCACTCGAGAACCTTTCTTGCCCATCGGTTGTCAGTTCTACGAGCGATGTGGCCTGCCCATTGCCATTTCAACTTGCTAATTCTAAGAGCTATATCGGTCACTTTAGTTCTCCTGCGGATCTCCTCGTTCCGGATCTTATCTCGCAGGGAGACACCAAGTATAGCTCTCTCGCTGCGCGACTTTGAGCTTACTAATGAGGCCAACAGTAAGGGATCATCTCTCAGTTGCATAAGTCATTACTGGCAACGCACACTGATAAACAAAACACGTAAAAACAACCTAAAATAACAAAATTTACAAAATAAAAATGTTATTAACTTATACTAGTACAATAGGCGGTCTTATTAGCGGAACTAAAGTTTTAGATCCAAGTACTTTCCTACACTGCACAGTAATATATTACAATAATATAGTTTCACCCAACCTTTTAGTAAAAAAAAAAAAGTTAGCTCGGATAGCACGCTACGAAGTATCCGGTGCACTCTTTTTATTTTGCGGAAAGCGCAACCACGTTGGTCTACTCTAAATGAATTCACAAGAGAAGTCTGATTAAAAAAAGGCTTTTTTGGAGAAGTTCGTTTAGAAAAATGGCATGAAAAAATTGTATATGTTAAAAGTAATTTTTATTTGATGAAAAAAGGGATCATGCCTATTTCGTCCAAAAAATTACATAGGTATATTAGGTAACAATGATTTTATTGAAATGTATTGCAACGCTCATAGCGAAGCACGACTAGCTGTTTCTAACCGATCGGTAAAGTTAAGCAACTTTCGCTGCGGTCACTACTCTGATGAGTGACCGCTATAGCAAAAAGTGGTATTTACAAAGCGCTACCGTGTTCGGAGAGCACGTTAAGCCGTCGGTCCCGGCTGTTGTCGTAAGATAATAGTCGTTAAGCTAAGTCAGAAGCCTTTGGACGGCCTAAAAATTCTGATACCAGGGCTGACCACTTGCCTACACGAGAAGAAGAAAAAGAAGATTGCAGTGTATTGTTATATTGCAATGCAATGAAATATAACAATCACTGATTAGCAATGATTTTATCAATGTAGTGATAAGGAATGGTCCACCAAATCACTTCAACTACTATCTATTCGTCAGTTTATTTTACCTAATCTCAAAAAGTACATGTATATCAAATACCTCTGTAGTCTCTGTAGTGTAGTTATACTAGATAGGATATATCTGACTGGCACTGTCGACCACAGCGAGTAATCGAGTATGCCGGCCAGCATACTTTTGCTCATACAAAGCTGGGAACCCTAAGCGACAGCACGTGTTTTGCAATAAAAAATATGATCCGAAAATGCCATCGTGTGTGCTCAGGTAGTTAGGGAAAACAAACAAAAGCGCCGGGCGTATACTGGCTGGTACTCGCTGTGGTCAAAAGTGTCAGTTAGAGATGTCCTGTCTAGTATACATAGAGGTCTACAATACATTCTTCGTGCATTCACCAAACCTAAAAAAAGCTATTCCAGCAAAAAAATTACTTACCAGTCACCATCTGACTGGCTGTCGTCAGCAGTTTCACATCGTTCTCAGCGTCTTGAGTCTCCAATCTGACGGTCACGTTGAGAGGATCCAGTGGTCCATCTGAAGCTCTCCCATGAAGAGTGACAAGAACTGCTGTGGTCTTCCCAGGAACTGCCACTTCAGGCGCTACTACTGAGAATCCACTGTAACAAAATAATAAAAGAACTTTTAGTAACTAGTCATCAATATCATCAACAGCCTGAAGATGTACACTGCTGAACATTGGCCTACCTCTTGCCTTCTGCATCCATTGGCTCCTCTCAGTTTTGACCAGTTCGTCGGCAGGGCAGGGTTAAAAAAAACTATTTGCTCATATACTTACTAAAGTATGCGAGCAAATAGTTTTTTTTATTATGTAAACGAATGACGTGACGAGCCAGTCGTTTGCCTGGTGTTAAGCGACACAGCCGCCCATAACAGATTGCAGTGTCACTCGGATCTTTAAAACAATAAAGTTTCGCGTGACACTGCACTGCGCACGTCATCCTGAGACATCACACAGTCTAGTAATCCGATTACTAGACTGAGTGATCAAATCATAAAGTCTCATTTGCCCAGTAATTTCACTAGCTACAGTGCCCTTCAAACCGGAACACAGTAGTGCTTGCACACTACTGCTTGGCGGCAGAATAACTGGCAAAGCGGTGGTACCTACCTAGATGAACTTTGCAGAAAAGTTCTACCACCTAGTAAAAACTAGTAGTAGCAAGCTGGTCTTGGTGTCAGAATACTGTTATTTGCATACCTATATATATATATACATTATTTTCACCGACAAAGTACCATTATTATTTCAGTTAACTACTGCAAACATATCAATTAAGACGCCTGACAGTAGTGTGCTTTTAATTGTTTATCTATTTATCTATGCAAATTACTGACATCCGAATGCATAACTGCATTTGTATATATATAGTTAATGGCCTAGATATCAAGAGAAACTTCAATATTCAGAACTGACGAAAGGAATAATATTTTATATTCAACTGAATAGTCAAACAGATTCAATTGTATGGGAAACAATTGAATCACGAACGGAAAACAAAACAACACCTCCAAATCCCAAATCCTTCGAAAGTTAAGAAGCAACGAATTTTCTGAGTTTTGGCGGGAACGCGGAAAAGTTCACGTCGTTGCATTGTATTATTTTACAAAACTTATGCTTTTTCCAGTGTTAATGTTTAAAATTGGTGGTGTTTTACGCATTAAGTGCTGAATTACGAGCATGAGTGTGGGCAAGTGATATAATGTAGTGAAACGTGGTTTTTCGTGTTGCTTCCAAAATTCCATAGAAGCCTCTAGTAAAGTTGCCACCACTTTACTAGGGCATGCCTTAGACTGGATTATGACTTAGACTAGACTATGACTACTCTGACTGTGACTATGACTTGACTTTAAGTGAAAATTTCCATAATACGATGAAAAATTACAAAACTTGACACTGGCTAAATACACTATGTGTGGAGCCAAAATATAAGAAAAAAAAAAAAACGAATTTTCTCCAATAATTACTCTACCAAAACTAAAAACTTTGTAATATTTCTCTATTGAAATACAGAATGATACAATAATAATCTAGTGTAACTCCAAACTATATTTATAAGCCAGCCATAGACCAAGCAACTAAGCATGTTGTTTATACTTTTAAAAACCCAGACGATTTATCATCCTAAGTCAAATATTATAGGTCTGTGGTTTCAGCGGAGCAACACTAGGGTGGGTTTTTGATCTGTAGTTAAAGCAATTAATAAAGATAAAGATAAAGATTCTTTATTTGTTATAAACATGTGGTTCGTTACAAACATAACCACTGTACTTTTTTTTCTTTTAAAATTGCATGGGTGGTGGCTATTTTGGGGTTGCTAGGCGTAGGAAATATATTTCTACTACGACGTACACTGTACCTCAATTTAGCAGAAAAAAAGCACCATTTTTAAATTTTTGCCGATATAAAATTATGAACAATTCTTCGCAACCACAGTTGCGAGGGGTATTAAGAATGGGTGCACCTTCACAACTTTGGTTGCGGTAAGATTGACGGTGGTGCATGCAGATGTTACAAAAAAAAGTTCTACATGTTTTGCCCAAGTAGGCGTACAAATGGTGAGAGGTGCCAAATTTTAAAATAGTCACTAATTAAATATTCAACGTCACATGCAAACAAGTATCAAAACATACAAATAAATAACACGTAATAAAATATAATAAATATAAATATAATATAGGTATATATAATGGTTAAAAACTCTCACAATTTTTGACCATTTTCAACCATTGGTTACCTTAACTGCATATCTCAAAACCCACCCTAAGGCCCGATTTCACCAAAGTTTATTCCAAGTATAAGGCTATTCGTTACTCTTGGATACAGCTAATTGACAAATGAAATTACACAAAAAAGACGCCATTTTGATTGTATCCAAGGAATAAGTCTTATTTTTTCACAAAATTGGTGGTATAAGGCTATATTCGCGTAACTCGTTCTCGGAAAGTTATACCTGGAATAAAATTTATTTTAGTTTGGTGAAATTGGGCCTTAATGTGATAAGGGTAGGTGGTTAAGGTAAGATGAACTTCCGCGACGTCACGCCTAAGTCAATCAAACATGAAAATAGACCTAGAACTTTGCAGTGATAAAGAATACATAAATAGTTAAGTACATTTCACTTAAATTAACATTACTGAAGGAACGGCCTGATTTCTGCTCCCGGAAAAAAATTAACATTTCCTTTCACATCCCAAACGATTATGATTCAGTACCGTTTTCAGGAAAAGCCGGGAAAGGGAAGGAGCTAAACACCAAGAAAAGCGTCCGGGCGTGACTATATTTCTTTTCCTTTTGCGAAAATGTTGGGAAAATTCCATGGCCGTTGTTAACATGAGCCAGAAATGGGAACTAATCTTGGTAAAAATTATAGGTTACCTTATTACCTTACATTTTTACCAACTTTATAGAACTGACTCATCCTTATTCCCTTATTCCTCTACTAATATAAAAGCGAAACGGCTTAACGTTGTCTGTTTTTAATAAACTTGTTCGTGTGACGTTAAAATGACTAAAATGAATTTGATACTTTTTACACAGGGACTTCTTATATTATTCTTCTTCTTCTTCTTTTCGTGTAGGCAAGTGATCAACCTTGGTGTCAGAATTTTTATCTTACCTCTCAGATAATTAAACAACAATAATATATACCAGACTAGTGGCAATCTATGCTGTAATAATTAAATTCAAGTAAGCTAAATAATAATAAAGTATTTGTAAGAAAAAACGTTCGAATATGTTGTAAATTGTCATTATGTGTGTATATATCGATAATATATAATTATATTTCTTAATATAATAACTCTTAGCTATGTACTAATGTCAACCATAATCAGTTGTCTCTTTGGTACTCAAATTAATGTGAGATGCGGCTGGTTAAGGTCATGCAATATAATATAAAAAGTAGCCAAATGAATTATACCTAAAAAGACATTAAAATTTAATTTAAGGAATACATTATGTGGTTATAAGGTTAAAATAATTACATAACTGACTACTTATTGCATAATTTCTTCTAAGCATCATAAACTCATGGGTGCCTATAGATTATAGCCTTGCAGTGTAATCATAACTAATAATATATCATATAAAATACGACTTAAAAAGAAAACGACCAAAAAAAAAAAAAAAAAAAAAAAAATAAAATATATATAGAAAAAAAATCTAATAATAACATTCACATACCATATATTTTCACAACAGCCATTTAAGCTTTCAAATGTCCCTATAACTACGTTGAATACATCTTATCTATACTTCACCAGCCTCTCTTACTATATTACAAACACACGCAAAATCAAAACGAGATATACTTATTCACATTAACACGGGTATACTCACTCATTGATATAATTGCACTCGGACAGAACTCAGCTACACAAAGCTCACATACCCATTGGTTTGCGGTCTGGATTGCACTATAGCACTCAACACAATTACTAATCTGTGTTATGAAATCTTATTGGTTCTAAGTAATTTGCATGTATGTATGAGTGAGGAGTACGCATTTCGGACAGTATAGCCTGCGGCTGTGTGGGTATGTCCCTTATGTTAATATTATTGTTGTGAGCGTGTGGATGAGGAATGGTAGAACTACTTACGATTGCAACTACCTACCTATATGCATATCATGACCATAAATTGATGTACTTCTTTAGTGAATATTTAATTATTATATCTTTGAGTAACCCTATAATGCTCAGAAAAGATAACCACTATCACGGGTGATTTTGTAATTTTGTAATTAGTTTTAGTAATGAGATTGTTAGGTTATAGGAGTTCAAGCCTAAATCACACCTATTTAGATTATCTGCAACTTAGTATAGGACATTATGTATGTGTATACTTTAGTGAGTACTTATGTTATGTGTAAATTTAGCTGATAAATTTATTTTTTCTACCCCTGCTTAGGTCTAAAAATAGTAACTAAATTAAGAAAGCAAATAGCTATTACTTATTTATCAACATCATTGTATAATTGATGGCAGAAACAATCACACTATGATTACCTACATACAAGTAATCATAGCAAACACATTGTTGCTATACACCCACAAGTCCACAACACATTCTACCAATATTCTGTCACACACTACATGCATAAAGTAACGTACCTGACTATCACACACAAACGTAACTAATTTTTTTACACACACTTGCAAAATAGCTGATTGTACGGTCGACTGTCTTAAAGAAATCACACATTTTTAAACAACTACCCTCAAAAATAGTTTAAATAAATTCACTTTCGCTTTAATTTTAATTATAATTACTTATATTTATATTTACACGTATGCTAATGTTACCGTAGGTATGCTGTATGTATACCATGATATTAGACTTAGTGAAACTCGAGGGGAAGCGTTGTAGGCCATAACACAGGTATTTCCTAGCTTGGTTCTCAACGTGACCATGAGATGTTACATTGGGTTTTTTTTTTTTTTTTAAATCGGTACATTTTTTAATTACGTCTTACATTTTATTGCAAAGAGTTACATATAAGCTACACACTATATTTAATCAAACATTGTTAACTCGATAAGATTTCTACCGTATAGTATAATAATATAACCGTTTTGTAACTCATTTCTGTTGAGAAATAAACTTATTCTTATTCTTATTCTTAATGTAATGTTAATGTTAATTATGCTAAGTAAAAACAAAAATAATATAAATTCATACTAATATAAATTCTTTTTACGTAGCTGTTTTCACAAACTCGTGCATAAATCCTGGATCTAATAGCGAAATAAAATGCTCTCAATAAATTTATTGAGAGCATTTCTTATTCTGAAAAATTCTGATCTAGCCATGCACTGTTTGAAAAAGTATCTTTAAAAAAACTTATGATTATTCATAACAACCTCAAGATTATGCTATTGAAAACTTATTTTCTAAAGTAGAATTGAAATTCTCAAAGTTATTGAATACTTATTATGGATTATTTATGTAAACAGAATACCGCAAGAATTAGTTCATAGTTTCCCAATTATTTAGTTTTGAACTGTGGTAAAGTATCACTATCTTAATTTGAGTTAGATTACAATTATTTGTTTTGAAATACGAGTACACGTAGGGGTGTTTGATTAATTGGCAAATGTTGATTGCTGTTTAATTATAGGATTTCCATTTTGATATTTATGGAAATGTTTATGGTGATTTGATTGTTTATCCCTTTAGAATACCTGGTAACCAATTTGTTGTGTAAATGCGGGAAGAAAATTTAGTTTAGATTTTTAGATGTTTATCGATTTTAAGATTCTTTTTCACATAATATTTTTTTTTTTAAATAAAAATTCTTGAGTCATATTAAGTAATTTAAAATATCAGTACGGCCTTATTAATAAAAAGAAGGGTCCTTCTATAAAAGGGTATAACAAAAGAAAGATCAACAAAGAAGTAAAATAAATCGAAACATCAAATATGAAAGTCAAATAAACATGAAATCAAACAACGGCACATTTGTTATCTCCCAGCGTATCTACTTACCAGAGGGATGGCATCATAACGCCAGATTGTGACAAGGGTTACTTTGAACGTGTCTCGAGAACTACAGTTTTTAAATTGTGGGCCATATTCATAAAAAGTTCTATCACTAACTAAAACGTGTTTTTATGAAATTAATATGGCCAATCATTATGGAATTAATATGGCCTCCTATTTCATAGCTCATTGCAGTCACAGCACTAGAAGTAGCACTAGGCTTGTTTACAAACTTTCACACAATCTTCTATGTGAAACGAAGCGTAACACTAAACAGCACCATAAAGTTCTACAGTTTGAAACTTGGTCACAACGAAGTATAAGGTACCTTGTAATGAATAGATACGAAAGAAGGTAGAATGGGCAAGAAAACGAATAATGGAAATACGTGTAATTTTAAATGGAACAACATTTTTAATATTCCCTTTATGATATCTGTTTAATATGCCCTTGCAATGATGTGCAAGCGAGTGTAGCTCAGCGTTACCTGTGCAACTTTCAACCTGATACAACCAGGTTCAGATCCAACTCAGTCCTGAGCGATTTTTCAAGTTATGTGAGAAATTCACACTCGTTCTCACAACGACGCAAGAAAACATCGTGAGGAAACCGGTGCGTTCAAAAATCACAAAATTCGAGAGCATGTGTCATCTACCAACCCGCACTTAGCCAGCGTAGTGAATCATGACCTACACTCTCTTTGAAAGAAGGCCGGTGTGTATGGAAACGTACTGGACTGATAAAGATGTGAAAACTACAATCATCTGTGAAGTTTCAACTCACTTCACAGTGCCGCACCACTACACATTTTCAAACAAATCGCCGGCACCATCTTTTTTTATCAATGATACGCTAACATTTGACCTCGGTCTCACTTGATGGTAATTGACGACGCGGTCGACGATGAAGCATGCTTGACAAGAAGATACCAGTTCACTCTAGCCTTAAAAACTCCCAGATTATACATTTGTTAGGAAACAATGATAACATACGGTCGGTGACTTTAGTTCTCTTGCGAGATCCGCAGGAGAACTACAGTCACCAAATATAGCTTTGAGATTTAGTTAGTTGAAATAGCAGTGGGCAGGCCACATCACTCGTAGAACTGACAACCGATGGGGAAGAAAGGTTCTCGAATGGCGACTACGAACCAGAAGACGCAGCGTAGGCCGGCCCCCCACTAGGTGGACCGACGACCTGATCAGAACCGCGTGGAGCCGATGGTTGCAGGACGCTAGCAGCTGGTCAAAGTGGCGCTATTTGGGGGAGGCCTATGTTCAGCCGTGGACGTCTGCAGGCTGATGATTATGATGATGATGATGACTGATAATAACAATCTTCAGATAGCTACTAAACACATTCTATCTTTACTAAGGTCTTAAATTTTTCCCACCATCTCTACGGTTTAAACGCAACTTATTCCTGAACCACTGTTCTGTGGTTCTCAAACTAGTTCAGTTTATTTGTGCTCTTCTAAGCTGAGACGTGTGAAAAGTTTTAAGGTTTGAAATGGGACTTTGTTTTTATGCTAACGCACTAATTGTTTGACACAACCAATCAGCCACAAACCAACCAATTTTAGCTGGTATTTGGCTGGCATTTAAGAGAGTCATAATCATCATTATCATCATCAGCTCGAAGAAAATTGCAGTAAACTTTCTTGCAGTACATAATCATCATTATTATCAGGCTAAAGCATCCACGTGCTGAACATAGGCCTCACACATGTATAGAGTGCAACTTCGAGCGGCTCCTTGCCTCCTGCATCCAACAGCTGCCCGCGTTTTGACCAAGTCATCAGTCCACCTTGTTTGGTGGAGGTGTCATTGGTTGTTTTCTGATTGTGCGCTGGAGAATTTGCACTGTCTCTATGTCATAAAATACGCTAATTGTTTAATAAATAGGAGTAGGTAAGTAGTTAGTTAGTTTAGTGATACAAAACTACAAAAAGACTGCAAGCAATTATTTATTATTTGAATAGAAAATAATTTTCATAATTGTCTGCGCCAAATATTTCGTATTTAATTTATTTTTTAACACGGCAACATGTACGCATACACGCATACACTTCACTCACACATACTCACGCATTCAAATTCCTACCCCCGCACCCGCTCCTACCACCAGCGGTCAAGAATCAAGAAGCATCGCTCGTAAGACACCGCGCGCGCAACACCTCTATACGACATAACGGAGGCGTTAGGGTCGATCAGCTGATTGGCCCAAAATTCTCTCGAGAAACGCAATATTAAAAAAAGTGCACTGTGTGGAGTTAACGGAATATATACGAAAAACCAGTGACCGCCCGTAAGTCCGCTCCAATTTCCATACAAGTGTTTTGGTCCTCACGACCCGATATCCTCTCGCACACTCGCAATTTACTCACCACTCAAATTACGCATATTTTTCACGCATAATTATATTATATTTGGCATATTTATTATAATTACACGCATTTTCCACTCATTTCTCACGCATTTTACGCAATTTACACATATTTTATATTTATCTACCCTCACACATAACATATTAAAACCGCTATTTCTCGCTAAATCCTATATATTTATTAACAAAAACGCATTTATACACAAATATATACGCTATATTTCGTAATTAAACTATAATTTTACAGAAATATTTGGTTCAAGCAACTTTGCTTAATTCTGGTAACGGCCAAACGTCCGTTATTTCCACGTAATTTAACGCTCGCTCGATACCTATTTGAATTTATCGCAATTTACTAACGCTGAACTATTATATCCGTTTGTTATATGTCTAAAGAAATGGCAACGTCGGAAAGTACCTCGCAGAAAATCAAAATACCATTGCTGGAGGCTAAAAAAGAAAGACTTTTTGAAATTGTGCAAAGTCTTTATAATTTAAGTTTAAAAGTTTCTGACCCTTTATTTGAAACTCAATTTTTTGCTCGCGTTCAATCGTTAGAAAAAACTCGAACTGAATTCATTGAGACACTCGATAATCTAATAACCGCTTATTTGGAAGACAACCCAAAGGTGAAACCGAATTACAGTTCTCTCAGTTCTTTCGATGAATTGTACTGCTATATAAAACACACTGAACAGACTGTTAACTCACAAAGGGCTAATAAAGTTCACTCTGATTTACATAGGCAGAATCTACCCGCCCTCTCACTCGTATGTTTCGATGGAACTCCAAGTAAATGGCCTGTGTTTTATGAAAACTTTAAAAGTATTATTTATAATAACCCACGCTTGTCTAACGCTGAAAAGGTACAATACTTGGTAGGTCAACTCAGTGGGAAAGCACTAACCCTTTGCTCAGGCATCCCCGCAATCGCCGATAATTTTGAAATAATTTGGAACGCTCTTGTTACCAAATATCAAGATAAACGAGTTCAAGCCTCTCAATATATTGATCAGATGTTGAATTTTAAACCAAATCAAAATATAGACTCATTTATTGAGCAATTTTGCTCCGCTGAAAGTGCATTACAACGCTTAAATATCTCAGATTTGTCAGATTTTATTATCACTCATCTTGCCCTCAGTAAACTCGACAAAGAGCTAGTTAACCTGTTTGAGCAAACTCATAGACATTTGGAAATGCCTACTTTTAAAAACATAACTCAATTTTTGAATGAACAAAGTAAGATTCAATTATTACGCAACAACTCATTAAATAAAACGCAAAGCTCCTATAAAGATAACGCTCAGAAAAATGGGTCAAGGTCAACGCGCTCTTTTGTCGTAAACTACAATGCACCTGTATCTGATATTCAAGAGGTAACTTTGAATGAATCAATTTACTCCTCCAACTGCATTGTTTGTAACGCACAACATGTACATCCGCTGTTTAAATGCCAGCATTTTTTGCAATTAGATTCCCATCGTAGGAATGAGGTTGTAACTAAGAACAACTTTTGCAAAAATTGCTTAGGTTTTCACAATGTTAATGTTTGCAAATCGCAGAACAGATGTTTCGTCTGTCAACAAAAACATCATAGCCTACTTCACATAAATGATAATTTGCGTCCGCGAATCGAACCCTCATCCGCATCTCGTTTAACGAGCCAACCGCTCAGTCGCTCCGCCACGGGTGTCGCTTGCCCGCCGCCGCCGCCTGCGCCCGCGCCGCTGTCGCTGTCGCCTACTGATAACTCGTGCACGCATTCGAACGGTTTAGTGCTGCATACAGTAGATGGTACAAGTGAGAATAAAAATATGAATTCAAGCACTGTTTTGATACCAACTGCTGTAGTACACGTTTATAATACGAATAATACGCGCTCTAATATTCGAGTTTTGATTGATACCGGTTCAATGAGTCATTTTATAACAAAAGAATGTTGCGATCGTTTATCACTCACCATTCAACCCAGTAGCTCGCCTGTGCAAGGAATAGGACAGATAGAAAGCGCTTCTTTAGGCTATGTTTCGTTCAAGATACACTCACGCTTTGACAAAAGTTGCTCGTACATTATAAACGCTCGTGTTATCAATAGCATAACAGATAAATTACCCAACGCTTTTATAGAAACCTCGCAACTCTGCCAGTTCAACGACTTACCGTTAGCTGACGACTCTTTTCACCTACCTGGTGATATTGATTGTTTACTCGGCAGTGAACTAATACCCCAAATTCTCGGTGGTGATAAGGTCACCTCACCTCACTCATCCGCGGTCGCGATGGAAAGCTCCCTTGGCTATCTTATTATGGGACGAGCCAACTGCGCATACGACTATTTCGCACACACACATAACGCTGATAAGAATTTCTTTTGCACAGTTGATGATACTCAAACGCTCACGCAACTCACAGAACGCTTCTGGGAACTCGAAAGTGTCGCGGAGAAACGTCACCTGACCCCTGATGATGAGGCATGTGAGCAGCATTTTTTGTCTACCTACAAGCGCGATCATACCGGTAGATTTGAAGTTCAGCTACCATTTAAGAATGAACCTTCTGAGTTAGGTAACTCGTACGCTATTGCGAAACGCCGTTTATTTCTCTTAGAAAAAAAACTGGACGCTTGTCCAGAGCTACGCTCCGATTATAACGCGACTATACAAGAATATATTGATCGAAACTACTTAACTGAAGTTACAGATTTAAAACCCGATCATGAGTGTTATTATATTCCGCATAGGGCTATTTACCGTCCTGAAAAAACTAGCTCACGCACTCGAATAATTGTAGACGCTAGTTGTCCCACTACGAGTAAGAAGTCTCTCAACGATTTACTTTACAAAGGGCCTAACCTTCAAAGTAATATATTTGACCTTCTAGTAAACTTACGCATATTCTCAACCGCACTCACCGCTGATATAGAAAAAATGTATTTTCAAGTAAAGCTAGCACCTGAGCATCATTCTTTTCAACGCATACTATATAGGTTTGACTCAGAATCAGATATACGCATTTTTGAGTTCAACAGAGTGACGTTCGGCGTGTCAAGCTCACCGTACCTAGCGATGCGCTCGTTGCGCCAACTCGCCTCGGACAGCCGCGATCTTTACCCACTCGCTTCTTACGAAGCTAACTATCATTTTTTCATGGATGATTTTATAAGCTCGATCGAAGGACACGATAAGGCCGAACAAGTATACCATGAAATGGTGGAATTGTTCAAGGCCGGCGGTTTCAATTTAGTAAAATGGATCTCTAATGATTCTGCGCTCATGAATAAAATACCGCTATCGCTTAAAAACCCGCAAGTCATTAATTTTGATGATGGCTCACTCTCCGCCGCAAGTACAAAGGTCGTAGGTTTGCAGTGGAATCCCTCTCAAGATGTCTTCCAGTTCAAAGTCAACTCTGAAGTTCCAAATTGTTCGAAACGAACTATTCTCGGAGTTACTGCGCGTTTCTTTGAACCCGCTGGCCTCCTCGGACCTGTGACGGCATTTATGAAACTTCTCGTCCAGGAGTGCTGGTTATCGAATCTCGACTGGGACGACCCGGTACCGCGCTCGATCCATGACAAGTGGATACGATTTTGTAACGAGCTACCTAGCTTAGAGCGTATTAAGATTCCACGGCATATAGGTATTACCTCTGACTCACACCTCACTATTATCGGTTTCGCTGATGCTAGCGAAGCGTGTTATGGTGCGAACCTCTATATCCGCGTCAGCCCTGACGAGCATAGCGTCGGAGTTGTCAATATTTTAGCTTCAAAGTCGAGGGTAGCTCCGCTTAAAAAGACGTCGCTTGCACGGCTAGAACTCTGCGCTGCCCTACTTTTAGCTAACCTCATTAGCTCAGTACAAGAAACGCTATCAAAACGCTGTAAAATTGATAACATTATCGCATTCTCAGACTCCACGGTTGCGCTCACTTGGATTCACTCTCCTCCTCACAAGTTTCACACCTTCATCGCAAACCGCATATCAGAAATAAATTTAAAGCTATCCGCTAGGCACTGGTATCATGTCAAAGGTCAAGAAAACCCAGCTGACATCATTTCACGGCCTGTTACGCCGAGCGCGCTTGTTGACTGCGACATGTGGTTCCAGGGCCCCCAGTGGCTATGCGAGCCGCAAACTCAATGGCCAACGAAACCATTCCAAGTCAGCCCTAATGGAAATGATTTTATTGAAGCGAAACCCGTAGCTTTGATAACAAACGCATCGCCCGCCCCTTCACCGCTGTCGCAAGACATAACTCATCCGACCAGTACGATAGCAGAACGTGTTTCTGACTGGTCTAAGCTTTTGCGGATTATAGTTTATGTCTTACGCTTTATGAAACGCTTACCCAAAAATAACGAAATAACGGTTTCAGACATAGAAGCTGCTGAAAACTATGTCATACAATACGTGCAACATAAACATTTCTCTGAAGATTTTAAAGCAATAAAAAATAATAAACTGTGTAGTAAACGCATTCTCAAACTCAGCCCCTTTATTGATGACAGCTGTCATCAATTGTTAAGGGTAGGTGGAAGGTTGAAAAACTCTGATTTAAATTACGGCCAAAAGCATCCCATTTTAATCCCCGCGAATGAACGCATTACTCAACTAATTGTTGATCACTTCCATAAAGTCAACCTTCATACTGGTCCCGCTTTATTACTCTCACTGTTACGTCAAAAGTTTTGGATATTATCCGCCAGAAATCTAGTCCGACAAAGAGTTCACGCATGCAACGTCTGCTTCCGGCTGAACCCTAGGTTTCCTACCCCACAAATGGGTGACCTTCCCGCCTTCAGGGTCTCCGAAGCGAAAGCATTCGTCAGAACTTCGGTCGACTATGGTGGGCCATATTACATAACACACATTCGCCGTCGCGGTGTTAAGAGCCAAAAGGCATACATTTGCCTGTTTGTGTGTCTAACCACTAAAGCTCTGCATATCGAACTAGTTTCGGACCTTAGCACAGAATTGTTTTTAGCCGCTTTTAAGCGCTTCATTAGCAGAAGAGGTCCCGTCGCTATGATTTATAGCGATGGAGGAACCAACTTCCAAGGTGCACCGTCCAGACTAATCGAAATCTACGAATTTTTACAGTCCACTACTTACAACAACTATCTTGATAAGCAACTCTTAACTCAGCGCATACAATTTAAACGCAGTCCGCCGTACGGACCGCATTTTAACGGTCTCAGCGAAATAAACATTCGCTGCGTCAAAACGCACTTAGCAAAGGCCGTAGGCTCACAAATTCTAACCTACGAAGAATTTTCGACTGTTCTTGTACAGATTGAAGGACTGTTGAACAGTCGCCCGCTTTGCATCCACCCATCTTCCTCTGACCCGTCAGAGATAACCGCTCTAACGCCCAACCATTTTTTGAATGTAACTCCTCTTAAATTCTTACCCTCTGAGGATTTAACTGACATTCCTGATAACCGCTTATCCCGCTTGCAACTCGTAAGCAAACTCACGCATAAATTCTGGCGCCAATGGAGCCAAGAATACCTAACCTCTTTACAACAACGCGAAAAATGGAACACTCCATCAAACCCTATTAAATTAGGTTCGGTTGTTATCATTAAAGACCAAAATGCTCATCCACTCTCATGGCCGATTGGTTTAGTCGAACAATTGTATCCTGGAAAGGATTCTATTATTAGAACTTGTAAAGTCCGCACTGCTTCAGGAAGCTACGTTAGACCTGTAATTCGGTTAGCACCGCTTCCGAACCAGTAATTACCTACTCAACTCTATAACCACTGTTATACTAGTGTCGCCATGATTCTAGTTTTAGTTTTCATCTAATTTTAAATTAATAATTTTAATTCTTTACGCATTCATTACGCATTAAAACAAACGCTTCTTATTTTCTTTTCAATCTAGAGGAAAACCTCTAGGCCGGCGGCGTTGTCTGCGCCAAATATTTCGTATTTAATTTATTTTTTAACACGGCAACATGTACGCATACACGCATACACTTCACTCACACATACTCACGCATTCAAATTCCTACCCCCGCACCCGCTCCTACCACCAGCGGTCAAGAATCAAGAAGCATCGCTCGTAAGACACCGCGCGCGCAACACCTCTATACGACATAACGGAGGCGTTAGGGTCGATCAGCTGATTGGCCCAAAATTCTCTCGAGAAACGCAATATTAAAAAAAGTGCACTGTGTGGAGTTAACGGAATATATACGAAAAACCAGTGACCGCCCGTAAGTCCGCTCCAATTTCCATACAATAATTAAAATAATATTTTTGGCCTGGAATAGTTTTTAAGTTTTAGTAATTCATAGCTTAAAAAAGTATTTCAAAGCTTTTATGAAAAAATACACAAAATGTTAAGCGTTAGCACAACTATGAGTACCTCTCATGGCTTTGAAGTTTATAAACTTTGCAGACATCATAATCGTAAAAATGTAATAAATTTAGTTCGTCTTATTTTATGACTAAAAAGAGAAGGGATTTAATAAAAATTACGTCTATAAACATAGACGTAATTTTTATTAGGTCTATGACTATAAAGATAAGCTATCTACAAACAAAAAAAGACAAGATCGATATTTGCACATAAAATTTTATAATTTTTAGATTTTCTCATGTGTTATTGTATACTTATGAATTGTAATGTTATATAGCTTGTAAATACATGTTTTTTTTTTAAATTTTGCACGTGTTCAATATAATTAATCTGTGTGCAGAATTACACGTGGCAAGTAGTTAAGTAAATCCTTAAAGCACATTCACGTAAGACAGGACGACAATGTAGGACAGGTAGGCAACAATGGAAAGTACATTTAATTTTTTGTAAGGTCCAACATTCAGAGACTATTTTGAAGTTATTATCCTTTTTCTTCTTCTTTCTGTCTTTTAGCTAAAATCTTAATTCAGCAATCATTCATCATTCAAAATTTGTAAAAAATCTACACCGTTAACTGATTCATTAAAACCGAAAAAAATTACGTTTCTGTCACTTACAAAAAATGTAAGTGTTGTCCAATAGGCAGGTGAAAATAGCTCCGCGTAACTTTGTATTCAGAAAGACAATGATAAATATAGATACAATCATCATCATCATTATCATTATCATAGTAATCAGCCTGAAAACATCCACGAAGCGTAAACCGGCCCCCCACTCGGTGGGAGGCCAGGTCTTCCGGTTCTTGGTCGATACTCGAGAACTTTTCTTCCCCATCAGTTATCAGTTCTACGAGTGATGTGGCCTGCTCACTGCCACTTCAACTTGCTAATTATCAAAGCTATATCAGTGATTTTAGTTTTTTTCAAGCGATTGGATGACGTGGCGAGCTAGTCATTTACCTGATGTTAAGCAACACGGCCGCCCATAACAGTTGCAGTATCACTCGGATCTTTAAAACAATGAAGTTTTGCGTGACACTGCACTGCGCACGTCATCCTGAGACATCACACAGTCTAGTAATCAGATTACTAGACGGAGTGATCAGGTCATAAAGTCTCATTTGCTCAGTAATTTCACTAGCTACAGTGCCCTTCAAACCGGAACACAGTAGTGCTTGCACACTACTGTTTGGCGGCAGAATAACTGGCAAAGCGGTGGTACCTACCTAGTAGTTCTCTTGCGGATCTCCTCATTTCGGATCTTGTCTCGCAAGGAAACGCCAGCATAGCAACAACATGTGTATATGTTTCGTGTACGCGAATGTATTTTGCTACGAATTCGAATAACAAAAGGCGCTCCAATGGACACTTGCCAACATCGGCCGACTCAATCGATACCAACGTTTAAAGAAAGATCGCTTCTATCAATTTCTCAGCTAGCGTCGATAAAGGCCTCGCAAGGGAATATAGCTTTTAATGACGCACTTTAGGTCTTTGAAATCTTTCAGCTATATTTTCAATTGGTCTTAAAAACTCAGTGTATTAGAGCTCAGAAATTCAGCGCTTATCAAATACTAGCGGTCCAGCCCGGCTTTGCACAGGTATAATAGTTTGCGCAGCGCACGCGATGTATTATTCAAATAATATTTTACGTAACTTTTTTACACATTAGGTCACACTATTGGTAGTAGTAGTTTTAGTAAGGATCCCTAATTTTTTTGAAAATATAATATAGCCTATGTCTCCCGGGAGTAGCTTACCAACAGTGAAATAATTTTTCAAACTGGTTCAGTAGTTTCGGAGCCTATTCAATGCAAACAAACAAAAAAACAATCAAATATTTCCTCATTATAATATTGGTATAGACTGTGTGTGTGTGTGTGTGTGTGTGTGTGTGTGTGTGTGTGTGTGTGTGTGTGTGTGTGTGTGTGTGTGTGTGTGTGTGTGTGTGTGTGTGTGTGTGTGTGTGTGTGTGTGTGTGTGTGTGTGTGTGTGTGTGTGTGTGTGTGTGTGTGTGTGTGTGTGTGTGTGTGTGTGTGTGTGTACTTACTTATGGGTTTCCATCAAATTATATAGTGTTAATAGCCAAGTTCTATCAAGCGTGCCATTGTAACATTCGCGGCAGTCTGTACTTGGATAGTGCACGTTAAGCTATGGCCCCGGCAGCTAATAAATATAAATATGAAATATTAATATGTGTAGAAATTAATTCACACAGCGCCATCTAGCCCCAAACTAAGCATAGCTTGTACTATGGGAACCAGTTAACTGATAGAATACTGCGATACTTTTTGTTTGTAAATACATACATAGAATACAATATAACACCCAGCCACAAAACAAACATCGAAATTTATCACACAATGTTTGTCCCGGGTGGGAATCCAACCCATCACAAGCTATTCAGAAGGTAGAGCTACTACCAACTGAGCTATTCGAATAGTCGTGTGATGTCCTGAACAAATGTATTTTCTTTTTTTTTTCTTACGATATGCCAGAAGCCTTCAGAAGGCTTAAAGCTTTCTGACATCAAAACTAGCCTTTATCACCTTTAGTATCTACCGTTTCTCATTACACCAGAAGGGCCGTATGCCTTATTAGCACCCTTAATATCAGAAAGAGTAGGAAAAATGAACTCCAAGATTTGTGTTTATAATGAATGATTTTTTATGTAATGATAATGATGACGAATTAATAAAAATATATAATGAAGGCCGGAAAAGTATGGCGAATGCAAAAGCTTCGGTTAACAGAAATGACAACTTCTGTGGTGTGGTGGTTTAGCAGGTCGGCTCATAACCTGGAGGCGGCGGGTTTGATTCCCGCGACAGCACAAGTATTTGTGCTCGTGAAAATAAAAGCGCAAATACTTGTTCTGTGTCTGGGTGTTGTGGGACCATGGTCCTCGTAGTTCCTGGGTCCCTAGATACAGGGAATCCTAGTTAGGGTCCAGGATCTATGTATGTGATCATTGGGTGTTATTATTATTATAATCAGCGGTCTTTTCCTATCAGCTGGGCTAGCACAGATGGTAGACAAAATTGTCTTTCTCCATGATATGTCACTTTCTTCATACTTGCATAATTGTCAAGTGGAATAAAACAGGGGATAGACAATTTTGTCTACTATCCGTGCTAACCCAGCAGAGCTATATGGGAGAATCTAATAAGTATCAATAATCATAAAGGTAAGCCACACGTCAGTGGCATGTATAATTATATAGTGTTACAATGTCCATAGGCTACGTTCGCTGCGGTTACTACTCTGATGGGTGACCGCTACAGCAAAAAGTGGTACCTATTTACAACTGAGCGCTACCGTGCTTCGGAAGCCACCGGCCCCGGTTGTTGTCGTAAGACTATAGTCGTTAAGCCAAGTCTGAAGCCTTTAGGTGGCCTAGAAATTCTGACACCAGGGCTGACCACTTGCCTACACGAGAAGAAGAAGAAGATAGGCTACGGTGACCTCTTCCCATTAGGATGGCTGTACGATTGTTGGCTTCATATAACATATAAAAGTGAGGACGAAAAGAAATCAATAGACATTTCACGAACATTATAGTAGTTAACAAAAGATAAAAATAGAATGAGGTAAGAAGAATTGTGTTTATTTTTGTCGCGTCCCTTCCAAGAAAGAATGGGTTCGCATTATTATATATTTTCGGGAGATCAAAGGGAAAGCGAGTAAGTGGCCCGAAGCGTGACTCCATTGTATTTTCCGGTACTTGATACGGGTAAAGGGACCTACTAATAAAATGATTGAGCACGTATAAGTGTCATTGACTCTTAATAATTATTATCAAAGAAAACAAAATTATTCGTTTCATTAGATGAAAATAATACCTTATTATGATACAAGTGCGTAATATTGATCATTACACTCGAGGTGTATTAAGTATGCGCTAAGAGAGCCGAGAGTGCAATGATCAATGTACACGTGTTTCATACGACATCGTTTATCACACATGCGAGAAAAAAACAGACTTGTGTTGTTATTCACTTTTGTGTAAATGGAAATTGTATAACTTACAATAGTTATACAATTAAATACTTTTTGTTGGCATAAAAAATATTATCTATTCAATCTTAATTTAACTTTAAGGTAAAATTAAGGTTTTTTAAATCGTAATGTAATAAATAACCTGCAGTCATAACACACAAGTGCGGTAATGAAAATTAAAAATCACGCACGGTTAATATCTTGGGTTGTGAACCTAATAGTGGTGTAATAAGATCCACTTTACGGACTAAGTATGTCACATTTGGAACTCAAAATTTTTTTTTAA
This sequence comes from Ennomos quercinarius, assembly GCA_910589525.2. NCBI lineage: Eukaryota > Metazoa > Arthropoda > Insecta > Lepidoptera > Geometridae > Ennomos > Ennomos quercinarius. The sequence goes on from OU342496.1 coordinate 4,400,955, forward strand.
GATTTTTTAGTTCCTTAAAATATCTTTCTCTAAATAAAAAGGCTCGTTTTGTCAAAGTTATTATAACGTCCAAGGCGAATTATGTCTAACGCTATTATTAGTTTCGATTTGGTCCAAATTACAATAATGTGTTATTCGTAGAGACGAAACATTCATTTCACTATCGAAGGATTTATCGTTGTGTCCCTATACATTAAACAGACCCCCATATTTTTCAAAAGCGAGTGAGCAAGTTAAGTGGTTGAACTCGTGACTCCATTGTGTGAGACCCGATACTCAACGCGCGGGTGTGAAAGGTTTCACAAATAAAATATTGTATTTTCGTAATGGAGTATTCCAGGATCCGATATCCGAATTCATGATTATGGTTGTTGAGTCGGGGCCTCGAAATATTACTTTGTTGATAAAAAGTAAACCTTATGATACACTAGAGCTGCAACGAATCGAATGGAAATCGTTTAACAGGGGTTAGTAAATGAATTTAGAATCGGTATTTGCTTTAAATCGGCTTTTAAAGATAACTACAATAGTATTGTATGTTTCACGTCCCTTAGAAACTCGCACGTTGCTCCCCCGGTAATATGTTACCCCGAAAAAAAGCAACAGTATCGTTTTCCATACAATTATGCGTCGCTTCACTGTCGTTTACGCATCTACTGCGTTTCGTGGTACAAGGAAGTGTGCGAGACAAGGTCAATCAGCGGCGCTAAACCTGTTTTGACATGTTTCAATGTACGGGTTTCTCAGGGAATTTGAAAATATAAAACGACCCAGCAAAAAATAGGTTGGGGGTCGCTGCTGTCCGCTCAAAGGTCCATGTACGAGTTTCTCAGGGGATTTGAAACATACTATATCAGTAAACCAAGTTTTGCCTTCCACAGTTCCTGTATCGGAGTTCTCAACAGCTGTTGCAACTTATTAATTAGCGCTGTCAACTAACAGCGAAACTGTTGAACTTACCATACTTTGATGAACGTTTATGAATTCATGTCGACAGTTTCATAGAGATGATGAATGATATAACAATGCAATTTCTCAAATTATTTCCTTGTTTGCGGTGAAAAAATCTATATAAATACATCACACTTACAATCTCTTTGGCATGTGACGTCACAAATAGCCCCTTCATATTAGCTGTGAGGAAACTCCACACGAGCTCTGTTTTGGGAGAAACGAAACAGGTAATACCCCAGAAACTTTAAGAGCGTATTAAATGATTTATTTATCGATTTTACTTATTTTTACAATCATTACTTTTTTTAACCTACTTTATAGCTCGACCGATATAGCTCTTAGAATTAGTAAGTTAAACTGCCAATGGGCAGGCAACATCGCTGGTAGAACTGACAACCAATCGGGAAAAAACGTTCTCGAGTGGCAAACACGAACCGGAAGACGCAGCGTAGGCTGGCCCCCCACCAAGTGGACCAACGATCTGGTGAAAACCGCGGGGAGCCGATGGATGCAGGAGGCGAGCAGCCGCACAAGGTAGCGCACTCTGGGGGAGGCCTATGTTCAGCAGTGGACATCTTCAGGCTGTTGATGATAACGATGATGATGGCTTCTTTTAGCCTACTTTATGAAAATAATATTTAATTATTCATTTTTAATAGTAGTGAAACAGCCTATTCTCTAGACCTTGCTCAAAGAATTTTATGCATGGTTAGTTTGTTGGAGAGAGTTTCGTACTAAATATTAATATATATATCGTAATATCCTTTATCTTACACAGGAACTTACCTACTTAGAGTACGTTGACATCTCTGAAATCCGATAGTATTGTATTCTGATGTTGTCAATATTTGATGAATGATGTGGAAGCATGTTAAGGGTGGATGCTCTTTGAAGAATGGCTGAAGATTGTGTATTTGATACTAAGGGTGGGGTTTTTGATCGGTAGTGAAGGTAACTAATGGTTAAAAACTCTAACAAAGTTACCATTGGTCAGAATTCGTTAGAGTTTTTAACCAATGGTTACATTATCTACTGATCAAAAAACCCACCTGTAGTTAATCTATAAATATTAATACATGCCGACTACCGCTCTAGCTCGTAGCACTCATAGCCATCCATGACTAGCCGTTCTTAAGGTGACGGGTAGAGCCAGATAAGCAGGTCCAAATCCGTTCAGACAAACATCAACCTTAACGAACCTTTCGATTTTTTTCTATAGAGCTATATTTATTTATCTTGTATATGCGGTCATCACAAACAGCTTAACGAAATGGATTACATGATATATTAAATTCAAAGCTCCACATGTTCGTTTAAAAATATAATTAAAATAATAATTTATTTAATAATAGTAAAAGATTTATTTATTGTTTTATTGTATAATTTTAATACATATTTATTTTACATAATTTTACATACGCATAGGTTCAGGCAAATCAAATTTTAACTTAATCGCACACCACATCGACATTGTGTAATATCTGCTAATAGTTTACCGAAGGTTCTACTTCTAACTACTCTCCACCACCATTAGCCACACAACGCGCAAACTTACTGTCATCTCCAGCAGAGTATTGCCTACCTCCCTAAAAATTGTAATCATAATAGGTACATTGACAAACTCAGATAATTTAATACTGCACAGTTAATTTTCCCAGCCAAAATAGGAATCAATTAAAATAGTCACCATAGCTTTCTCAAAACCAAATCACCTTTCACAATCGTCCATACACACACTTTTACACTTACACGTTCACCCTCACACTTTACACAATGTCATATGTATCAAACTGCAGATTTGAAGACTAGCGTAATATCAAAATTTCATTTCATATTACGAATGTGTTTCACATACATAAGTCGCGTGCCATAAAACAAACTAGTTTACGCGAAGTCCGGGACACCAAGATACAGGCACTGCCGAGTTTGGGGCCCACTGAGAAATGTATACCTACGTGCAACTGTAATAGCCCTTGTGTATCCGTAACTAAGTAAGCTTTGTTTTCTTTATTCAGTTTTGTTAATTATTAACTTACCATTCATAATGTCTTGTTCTAGCTATTAACATTATAATATTAAGGAATGCATGTAATCTTTCTATGGTTTAATAAACATTTACTTTACTTTACTTTACTTCTAATTACGCCAGGAAACGTACCAAAAAACATCTTGTTTGCTCTACCCGTCGCCTTAACCGATGCAAAGTTAAGCAAAGTTCGCTGCGGGATTACTGTGATCCGCTACAAAAAGTAGTGTTTACAACTGAGGTGAACTGCGCGCTACCGTGCTGCGTAGTCGTAAGACAATAGTCGTTAATCCCTTCGTTAGTCGTTTGTCTTTGGACGTTCTAGAAATTCTGACATCAGGGGTGACCACTTGCCTACACCAGAAGAAAAAAGATGTCGACAACCGATTGCATAATACTCCAGGTAAAGGAGAAACAAGAAGTGGGTACCTAACTTTAGTTTTTTATGAGCCTATTTTTTATATTAGACTAGCTGACCCGCCCCGGCTTCGCACGGGTAATTAGTTTTATGCTTTATCTCAGTGTAAAGGAAGAGAGAAGGAATAGAGAAAAAGATAGGAAAATAGGTACATGATATATTTACATAGTACAGGATGAGAGTGGCTTTGGACCTAATACTGAAGGTTGGATGTCTGTAATTTCTGAACTACAAAACCGAAGATCTAGAAATATTTACGGGACAATATTTAAAGCACCTACTTTCTAACAAAATGAATGAAATCACACCACGCGTTAATGAATTACAACTAAGTACATATTTTTACTTTCACCTCCTCTCCCGCGAGAACCGTGCTGAATTTCAGGATTAAAAGTATCCTATAGTCTACTTCGTAATATAAACTCAAATCATGCCAAGTTTCATTTGAATCTATTCAGTAGTTTCGGCGTGATGCTCAGCCAAGATACAGACAGACAAAGAGACAGACAGACAAAAAAATATAATTTTGGCTTCAGCATCGATAATAGGGAGCCCTAAAAAAACTTTCAAAATATGTTTAATCTACAGAATTGGACCTGTTACAGCTGTATCATAATTATAGAAAGATTGGCTTGCGCTTGATATTTCTCTTACGAGCTTGAAGATGCAACATGTTTTCTTATAAGAAACTTGTTTCACTCATAACCCCTCTAAAGCATCCACATTATAGCTATTTTCGGAAACAAAGACGAATATTTAATTCAGTGATGATACACTTTTAATAGAGACATTATTATTGTAGGTACTTATAGCAGTTGCAACATAAGCCCCACCCATTACATCAGAATTAACCGCCTGCTTTATATTATAACAGCCTATAACCACCCCATGCCGGGATACTCCGTGATTAGTATTAATATATTCCGTGGGAAGACATAGATATTGGAGCATTCAATCAACGACTCGATATGAACCACGCCATGTGATGCTACGACTCCAATTTCGCTTCGTGTGTCTTGTTAATTTGGCTGGCAATATATATCTTGTATGTTATTGATATATGTGGATTTGAAGCTTGTTTTATATTGATCTCTCAATGATAATTTGGGATTAATATCCCAAATATAATAGACATGGGATATAAAAAGGAAGCCATAGTGAATCATTTTATGAATAGGTTGATTTAGTTCATGATTTCTTCTTCTGTACGTAATATAAGTATTTCATGGTTTAGTATGGCACTCTGTCTAATCCAAGAATCTGTCCTATCTACCAATCTGTCGAATAGAGAATCTACTGTATTACGAATATGTCCAGTCCAGAATCTGTCCTATCCCTAATCACTCCAAACAAACATAACACGCAATTGCAACACCGCCAAAGCGGCAGAAATAATTACTAAAACATAAGTTTATGACAACAGAAGTAGTCAATTTTTCAAAAGCTTTCTACACTACACTACATTCCAAATTCGTGTCACACGCTAAACTCAACTCAGAATGCTTCTCCTTCAACCAATTTCGTCGACACTTTTTTCGCAAAATCATTAAGGCTAGGGTACGAGCCCGTGCTCCCTTAGATTTCCAGAGCAGTATCTGAATACTTGCCTACGGCTCATTACGTGGTTGTGAATAATTCATAAAGCGCCCGCCTTCACCGTTCGCGGCACCTCGAAGTAGGGTTGCCGCGCAAGAAGGTCGTTTAAGTTGCGCTACTGACACTATTTTATGCTGTAACTTTAAAATATCTTTAAATTATTTGATTATGTTGGATACATAACTATAAATGATAAAAACTAACTAATTGCTATTGTGCTGATGTATTGGTGCATATGTGTTTAGTTATTGTGTTAAACTTGATTAATATTGATTAAATTTAACTATTGTATTAATTAATAAACCATGGGTTATACTTACGCATATTAGTAGCAAAAATACAAAAAATAAAAATCGCATTCTTCAGAAAAGAGTTAATTGCAGATTAATTTTGTAAAGGAAAAATTTGAATCACGAAGAAGAGCGAAGAGTTAACTTAATAACTTGATCGTTTTTGATAAAAATACAACCCTACCTTACCACCCTGGTGACCTAAAATGCCACAAGATTGAGCAGCTATTGAAAAAAATGCTATAAAAACCACCTTGTCGATGACATTTTGCAAAATAATGTTTATGTTGGGACAGAAATAAGAACGGTTTGCATCTCTATCGTGTTTGGTTTTACTCCTTATTCTCAATTTAGCAACTTGTTTTATCAATTTAAAAACCGTGATACCGTACAGTTTAAATTACCAGCCTTTCGTATACTGTCTCTCTCACACATCATCCCTTATAATCACATCGTTTGAGTCATGGAACTACAACCTAGAGTAGTTTGGAAAGTACGTTATTTATTAAGTACATAGATAACATAACTAATTTGAACACCTCTTTTATGGCAGCATTATGAAAACAGAACACCAAAACCACAGTAGAGTTAATAAAATACCAGCGCAATAGTGTATTCATGAATGCCCGAACACAGCAGGTTCAAAACAAAGCCAGTCGTCAAAGGGTGGTCAAGCTAGAGCGTACTTGCGAAGATATAAAGAACTAGAAGAGCTAAACGAAAAAACCTCCAGATAGATCATGCAGAACTAACATCTATAGCACCTCAAGTATGCAGATTCTCTTGTTGACACAAGGCTTACACAAATGTTGGCACCGTAAAGGTCAATAATACACAATAAAACAATTTGTTAGTATACCCCTACATCATAAACGGAAAACACCCTCTAAAAATACAGCCTCAATGTCAAGTGATTTGGATACGTTGTCTGTCAGTCAGTCATTTAAGAGGCACTGCCTTTTACTATTATATTGGTTGACTGATGATTGACAGATTCCAACCGACGTTACTTTCATTAAGGATGTAGTTACATTTAAATGAAACGTTTTCTAAATTTGTTTCAATGATCCATTTGTTATTTTTTACTTATTTCAGAAGAAAAAGGATATACTTTGTAAAGTGGGTTTTGAATTAATATTATTTTTCCGTTCTGATTATCTGGTGCATTGAAAAATGTATCAAAAAGTCATCGGATCTTCAATTTTATGCGGTGACAATAAGACCCATAGTTTGTAAAGTAAGCTTATACAAATGGCTGAACCATCAAATAAGAGCCATTCTAATTATCAGGTTTATCGCACCACTCGTTAACTGTAATGAACATCGTTTGACATCACCAATTATACCCGTCCCTTTTGTCTCTCGACTGCTGATTGCTGTTACCTACTTTTAATTTCTGAACTTGGATTTTCAAAGCGTTTTGCTAATCTTGCATTGCAAAAGACAATTCTATAACACAGACACGTCATCGTCACACCTGTTAAAAACTAATAGAATTTTAGTAGATATGGTATCTACTTGTACTTACCTATCTCACTAGGTAGTAGGATTTTTCTGCAAAGTTAGTCTAGGCTAGGTTTGCCAGTTATTCTGCAGCCAAGCAGTAGTGCAAAAGCACTATTGTGTTTTCGTTCTAACGATTGGATGGAAATTCAAAGTCGTATTTTTGTGGGATCAGTTACAATTAATAATAAATATACATAGGATCATTTTTGTGGGATAGGAAAAACACAAGATAACCATTTAATTTTTAACATCCGCATTATTTTTGATCTGGGCATGATCAGGAGCGTACCATTTCAGTTTAGTCTTTCTCATTAAGACGCATGAACGTAAAAGTTTTACGTTAGCAGAGATCATCTGTGATGTAAAATTTTGCTATCAAAATAAACCTAAAGCCATTTTCTTCTAAGGCGTAAAATTGTATTTAGTCAGATGAAATGATCAATATCCAATAACAAACACAAAAGTATTTATGCAAACGCATTCGCATGTTCATGACCAACCTAACGAGTATGAAAAACTTTACGGGGTTGCCAGAAAAGCCGTTCCCGCCCTTTAGGGAAAAGTTGGAAACTTTCGTCAATTAAAAGGATGACTTTCGAAAACGAATCGAGTTTTCTAAGCCGTAGCAAAGTGACGTGGAGTAGTAAATTTTATTACGGCGAAGAGGAAGGATGATTAATTGGCTTTTCGGAGGCGTGCCGTGTAACTGATGACAAACAAATTCTTGAGTTGAATAGAATTTTGTGGTGGCAACTTTTTTGTAGTTACATCGTTAGGTTAGGTTATATCCGGAGTGCCGGTACCCCCACTGCGTTGTACGAACGGCTACGATCTGTGAGGAATTTTTCTCCTACCAATCGGCATAACTTCGCCACTTCTCTTGAGAGCGTAGACTGGGATGATGTTATACAGCGCAATAACGCAGACTACGACAAGTTAACAATGGCTATTATAAATGTTATCAATAGTAAATTCTTGATTTGTTTCCCATTAAAGAAAGTTATTCATACTGCGAACCCATCCTGGGTTTCATCGGATATTGAAAATTTTAGACTACTATTATTTGATTTTATTGACATACGGAATAAAAATAGTGACATAGAATTTATTAATAATATAATAACTGATTTAAATATTAAATATGACAATTTAATAATGCAAGAACGAACTAAGTTCTACTCGAAAATTATAACAGGCAGTAGAAATACCGCTAAGTCAATGTGGGGTATTATCAATGAACAAAGAGGCAAATCTAATAACTGCAACATTGATTTTACTGACATCGTTAGGAATTTGGATGGACTACCATTTCCAACAAAAAAGGATCTTGTCAATATAATGAATGCTCGATTTGTGGGAGCCGCGGCTGCATGTGGGGCACCCAAGGCTGACCCAGCTTGCGTCCAACGCACCCTAAGGTCGACCCGCGCGCCTTCTGATCGCTCATTGAGATTTCGGGCTTTTACGGCAGATGAAGTGTTCCGCATCATCACCAAACAAATTCCGCCAAAACCATCGAAGGATGCTTACGGCATATCTATGAAGCTCCTAAGCATTGTAGCTGCCCCCATGGCCTGCGTGCTAGCGGAACTTTTTAATTCATGCTTTAGGAATGGGGTGTACCCGGGTCCTCTTAAACTAAGCAAAATTTCACCGCTGTTTAAGGGCAAAGGTAAAAGGCAGGACATCGACGGATACCGGCCAGTATCCATCATACCAGCGGTAGCGAAGGTATTTGAGAACGGGATAAGCTCCCGTTTAATTGAGTACCTATCGTCAACCGACGCATTGTCCGACCGCCAGTACGCGTACCGTGAGGGCCGCTCAACTACTTGCCTTACCCGCGAGGTGGTGCGTCAAGTGATGGACGCCCGCGAGAGACACCAGCACGTCGCAGTGCTCTGCTGTGACCTTTCAAAGGCGTTCGACGTGGCCGACCACAGCATACTCGCGGTGAAACTGCGTTACTATGGCATCCAGAGTATGGCTCTCAGCGTACTACGAGACATGATGCGCGACAGGTTTCAGGTGGTGGTAGGGGGTGGAGGGCTGGATAGGTCGGATCCCTTACCAGTGACGATGGGCGTAGCACAAGGATCAGCGGTGTCCAATATTCTATTTTCCTTGCTTCTGAATGACTTACCTGATGCCATTTCTGCTGCTGAAGTACTGATGTATGCCGATGATGTTGCTGCAGTGGTAACAGCCTCATCCGTGGATCTACTAGAGCAGCAATTGAATGCCGCAGCCTGTCAGCTGGCAACATGGTTTTGTGAAAATGGACTGGCACTAAATTTGACTAAAACCCATTTTCTACATTTTTGTCTTGCAGGTAAGAGACCACGTAAATTATTGGTCGTTGCGAATGGTATTAGGGTGGAGGAATGCGACAGCACTACGTTTCTGGGATTTGAGCTGGATAGAGCGCTCACCTGGGAGTCTCATATTAACAAAGTATGTGGGAGGCTAGGCAGCGCATGCTTTGCACTTCACCGACTATCGCGCTTCTTACCAGAGTATGTGGTGCGATCATGCTATTTCGCGACGGTCCATTCTGTTTTGCAATATGGCGCAGAGCTCTGGGGTCGGTCCGCGGACTGGCTACGCGCGTTCCGTATGCAGAAGCGGGCCGTGCGCGCAATAGCACGTATCCCGCAGGACTCCTCTGCCAGGCCATTTTTCAAGTCTCTAGGGATACTGACACTACCCTCGGTTGTCATTTACCAAATAGCGGTATATGTTCGCCTGAACTTGGTACGGTACAAGAGGAGGGGCGATATGCACCCATACAACACGCGAAGCTCTGGTAAGTTGGCCTATATCTCCTGCAAGTTAGCCAAATCAACGAAGCTAACACATGTCATGGGACCGGAAGTATACAATCGACTGCCAAAAAATGTCACAGAGGCGTTGAGCCTAGGTTGTTTTAAATTGCGGTTGAAGCGCTGGCTCATCGAGCAGACCTTCTACCACTTCGATGAATTTAGAAGCATTAGGCCATATTAACTTTAGGTATTTATAATTGACATTAATAACTATTACGTGCTATTATTATTTAAATTCAATTTTTGAATGGACATTATTATGTTGTAATAATTTCGTATTTTTTATTATTTTTCACTTTTTTATTTTATTTCGGTTCATTGTTCATTAATTTTTAATTTATAACTCGCTTCTGCTAGTTACAAGATGACGTACCTACGAGTACGTATGTGTTTTACTTGACTTGTATTTTTTGTACCAAATAAATGATTATGATTATGATTATGGTTAGCTTATTTTTTGAAGAATTATCATAAATTTATAATTATTTTAGTTTAGATTTGATTTAGCTTTAGTTAGTACTGTTTTAAAGTTAGCTTATTTTCTATTAAATAATTACCCCCCGTTTTTTGAAGGCAAATTTTTTTTTTCTTTATAGAGTTGTACTCGATTGTTGGAGGTATAAGTTAATTTAAAGTATGCAAAACAAATAGCTTTAACTACCTACTTTAGCACATTTTTAAGTTATTAAAATAATCTTTAATAAATATTTTAAATATGCAATGCTATCTACCTAAAAATTACCACTTTTCCGCGAAATAATTTTAGTTCTTTCTTTCGGTTCGATGTGAAAGCAATATTGCTTTCACATCGAACCGACTGTACCAATTTAGATGAAATCTGCTTATCTGCATTACCGATACCAACATAGGTTACTTTTTGCCTTGAAAAACTAAATTTTTTCGCGGATAACTGGTAATTTTCAGGTAAAACTGCGGTACTCATAAAATATAAAACGAAACACAAAATGATACAGAAATTAGTGTAATTCTGCTGAAAACTATAAACAAACATATATTTGGCATGGTAAGTGCTACACAGAACCACACTGAATGACTCATATCCACACAGGATCACTTATAGGTGGTAGGACTTTTCTGCAAAGTTCGTCTAGGTAGGTACCACCGCTTTGCCAGTTATTCTGCCGCCAAGCAGTAGTGTGCAAGCACTGCTGTGTTCCGGTTTGAAGGGCATTGTAGCTAGTGAAATTACTGGGCAAATGAGACTTTATGATCTGATCACTCAGTCTAGTAATCTGATTACTAGACTGGGTGATGTCTCAGGATGACGTGCGCAGTGCAGTGTCACGCGAAACTTTATTGTTTTAAAGTTCCGGGTGACACTGCAACTGTTATGGGCGGCCGTGTCACTTAACATCAGGTGAACGACTTGCTCGTCACGTCATTCAATCACATAAAAAAAAAAAAAAAAAAAAAACTTATAACCACAGTTAAATAAAACCTCCAATTGCCTACCTGAGTCAATTGGAGGTTTTACAAAGTGGAATTCGGGAAATTTGTAGGTACACAAGCTCAATATTAAAGCACATTAACAGTAATTTAACTTTCAAAGATTCAACCAGTTTCAATAAATCAAGGTTAATTAAATTCAAAATAATAATTGTGATCTCAATTTCATTTTGTAATTATTTACTTTCAGTTCATTGTTTAATTAAAGTTTTGTTTTTAATTTAGAGTTATACATTTTTGTATTCTGTACTTTTTTATGATAATGAATAACGCGACGAGTTGGTCTTTCACCTGATGTTAAGCGACACGGCCGCCCATAACAGTTGCCGTGTCACTCGGAACTTTAAAATAATAAAATTTCGCGTGACACTGCACTGCACACGTCATCCTGAGACAACACACCACACACACACAGACACACACACACACACACACCCACACACACACACATAATTACTGGGCAAATGAGACTTTATGACCAGATTTCACAGCCTAACAATCTGATTAATATTATATTGTCTTTTCGTTTTAGTACGTATTTCATTCTCGATAATTAATTCCACTATTTTTTAGACAATCTGTATTTATCTATATTATAGAGACTTTAGAGATATTTGGAAGACGTATATATATGAAAAAATGCAAGTATAAAAAAATAAAAGAAATGAAAACAAAAAAGACGATAAAGAGATCCACAGGAGAACCGAAGCCACATAGCTCTTAAAATCAGCAAGACTAAATAGCAGTGAACAGGCCACATCGCTCGCAGAACCGACCACCGATGGGGAAGAAAGATTCTTGAGAGGCAACCACGAACTGGACGACGCAGAGTAGGCCACCCCCGATAGATGGATCGAAGAACACCTGGTCATAACCATGGAAGCCGTTGGATGAGGGAGGCAAGAAGCCGCTCAAAGTGGCGCTCTATGGGAGAGGCCTATATTCGACAGTGGGCGTCTGCAGGCTGATGAAGATAAATATAAAGTACCTACCTAAATAAATAACCAATAAATAAGCCAAGTGTGAGTCGGACTCGCGTACGAAGGGTTCCGTACCATTATCTATCCCTGCCATATAGTGTTGAGTAGCAGTACTATTTAAAGCAGCTCATCTAGTAAACGAACAAAAAAATCACGTTTGTTCTATGAGAGCCCCCTTAAATATATTTTATACTCTGTTTTTTAGTATTTTTTGTTATAGCGGCAACAGAAATACATAATCTGTGAAAATTTCAACTGTCTAACTGTCACGGTTCATGAGATACAGCCTGGTGTCTGTCACCAGATGTCCAGGTAGACAGACAGCACAGCCTTAGTAATAGGATCCGTTTTACCCTTTGGGTACGGAACCCTAAAAATAAATATGCAAGCATCTTGCTTCAAATCGAGTTGTCTCGAACCTTCTACAAGAGGACAAAATACCAACCAGAGAGATTTTCACGGATAAATAGCCCCTTACAAAACAAACATCCTTGACACCTTGTCACGGTTCTCGGAATACCAAGAACCAATCTTCGTCCAACATCTCGGCTATCCATTATTTTCCTTTCACATAATTATAACGGACGTCAGCGGTCCTCGACGGGATCTTACTAATGATGGCGAACAGAATTCTTTTCAACTGTCAAGTCATTATGATCCGTCTATTAGGGTTGTTATTGTAATCTCGTCTAAGCTTGGTTTAGACTGTCGACAGGTTTATTAAAGGTTAAGGTATAAGCAAAAATTGGTAAAGGTAGAGATTTCAATCAGTGTACCTACAGGTATAGGGCAATACAATGAAAACAAAAGACTATCTCGCGCACGGTTTATCAAAACCACGACAAGACTGGCATCGTTTTCAATCTAGGGCCGCTGTGTCAGTTACCTGTTACATTTGTTTTACTATTTTTTTGGCGGAGAATGGGACCACTCGCAATTCGTACTGGAAATGTATTATTTACAATTACGATACAAAGAAAATGTTTATTTCTGTCCTAGTAGTCTTAGGTGTCAAATCAAAAACCATACAATAGTTATTTGTTATACTAGGCTGCAAAGTTGGTTTTTGGCGCGAGTACTTAAATTGAAACCTGAGCAAGCGAAGGATTCTAGGATTGAACCACGAGCGTAGCGAGTGGTTCAAATGGAGAATCCTGAGCGTAGCGAAGGTTTCAAAGGCACGAGATGCAGAAAAGCTTTGCTGCCGAGTGCAACACACAACTTTTCACCTCACTACAGCGAGGAAAATGTAAGAAAACCAGCTAAAAGGCTAAGAAAAGATTAGTTTTTAGCTTATTAATTTAGTTATGGGTGGCGGTAACGCTTGCCATCAGGTAAACGACTAGCTCGTCACGTGATTCATGGAAAATTAAAGAAAAAGTGTTTTTCATCCATTTTCCATGCAGTCGCCGTGCTGGATAGCATATTGGTTTTATACTCTTTGGTGCTGCTGGACAGTGCGATTATTCTAAAAATGAGGTTGGTGAACGAGAAAAAGATGGTATCTTTTAGGAGGTAGTCTGTGGTATTAATGAGTTTTCAGTGGACTGGCGGTATCAAGAAGGTTAAATTCGGGCAGATCTGTGATTAAATCCTCATTTCATGACGAGAAAACTATGGAATAGAAACGTTCGAATTTTAAAAACACTTTCCACGCTAGCGAGCAAAATGCGTTTTTGCGTCCAGATTTTGAATGACAAAGAGAACCTTACCGAGCTAGCGAGGTGAAAAAATATTTTTTAGCAGGTAAGCTCATACTGCTATCACTTACTGCAATATACATCATTTTAATAGGAATACAACAAAGTATAACATTATGTAGATTGTAGGAAGGTGCCGTACCTATTGTCATCAGCCAAAATACTTTCTCACTGCTAGAATACTGGCCTTTTCTCCCAAAGACATCAGAGGGTAGACCATAATCAGCCCGGCTAGCCGCGACAAAATTTTCTCGGCACTTTATCTCGTGAGAGACCATGACAAGACTATGGTAGCGCCTAAGTGTATCTCACTCTAACAGCGATGACAAGTTGTCTCGCGGTGTGCGTTCTAGGCCATCAAGTGTGGATTGTGGATTGGTAAATGACACATATTCTCAAATTTAGTAATTCTTGAACATGCCGGTTTCCTTACAATCTTTTCCTTCACCGTTGTAAAAGCAAGTATAAATTCTGCGCATAATTCCAAAGTATATGCCATTATCAAAATTATTTCTGAGAATCACTCAGCTCGTGTAGGCTTGGCATTAGCTCGAGAGGAATAAGTAAAGGACTATCTGACACATTTTAGGAAGAAACTTGAGACGTACGAGCGGGATCACTTTTGTATTATCATGCCCGTTAATCATGGTTTATTTCATATTATTTTTGCTTGGTTTCTCTTCGTTAATAGAAAACTAGAATGAACTAATGAATTCATATCAATTGAAGCTACGGATTGGAGTTGTCAATTCTGCATAGTACCGAATTGCTTGCACCTGTCACCATCATTCAAACGCATAAAAAAAAACCTGGAGCGGGATCACAGAATTCATATTCAAAGAGTGGGATAGAGTAATTTTTTTTTTTCAAACTTACATTATTGTAATAGGCTTGCTATATACAATTTTTGACATTACGCACTTTGTTATTATATATGCCCAGTATTTACAATAATTAATTTAATTTAAGTATTTTAAGTACCTATCTCATTTGACTTGTAAAAGTGCAATGAATTGTTTTTTGAATTGATTGTTGAATTGATTTTTGTTTTTTTTTTTTGTGATTTGTTCCTATTTGCAATAAAACACTTTGATTTTGTCATGAATTGATTTTTATGTGTAAACCACACTTCAGGTATATCTGTAAGGATATTATAGTTATTAAAATTTTAGCAACCAGCGGGATTTGAACCCGCGCCATCCAACTCACCAGATTAAAATAAGTCATGAGTACATTTCCTGTCTTATACAGGTTCTATAGATGCCGCCACGGCTGCTTAGTCGGTGAACACATAGTCCTTAAGATTTTCGCAGTCAGCGCTCATGCGACCATAGCTCAATTAGTAGAGCGTCTAATCCAGCTTCCTGCTTGATATGATAGTTGTGTAAAGTAAGTCTATGTGAAGCCAAAGTTTATTACATTCTATATAACATCTACCATCCACAATACGGTAATGCTGTACTTTTCGGGACAATTTCCCTAAACCAACGCGTTGTTTTAAGTTTTTTTATCATATTAGTTGTTTTTATACATAAAGATAAACATCTAAATAGATTTGTGTGTTTATTTTTTTGTTGAACGTGCGACGTTTAAACCCACCCATATGCCCGCCGATATAGTTTTGCAGAATACAATACCATACCTGAATTTAAAGATAATATTCTGAAATAAATTCAAGACTGGCTAAGGGGGGGGGGGTTAGTCTTAAACCTCACCAGGTATACGGTCTGGCGCGCAGCCTATGATGCGCTCTACACTACGCGACCTAGTCATAACCCTTTAATCATATTTAAAAGTACACTTCAGAAATAACCTAAATATTATAAATATTAAAGGTAGGTAGTACAACGGGAACACGAGAATTCTATACTATACCGCAGCGCGCGTTACTATGGTGTAAACCCTTAAGAATCCCAAGATAACAATAGTCATTTCCCCTTCTGCCCTCTATTAAAACAAAGAATTATAGTCCTCTTCCAAAGGACCCGTCTCCTTATCTCGACGCTAGTTACCTCTTATCTAAATCTTATCTAGTTTTGTATTATATTGTTAATTTTATAGTTTTAGTTTAGTTTTATAGAATACCTAGTTTTATTGTTGTAGTTATACTTATTAAAGTGAATTAACTAGTAATCTAAATCTTATACGCTTCAAAGTTTTCCGGTGATCGTGACTTTTCCGATTTTTATCAAAGCGTTACAGCGAACTTAGTCTTCAGTTGGACTTTTCCGTCTCTCTCTAAAAATGCTGGATAAGGCCTTAATAGAAAGAGATGGCGGAGAAGTTTGCACTACACAGATAAGTTGTTGGTATAATTATACTGTTCAAGCTAAGTTACCTCCCTACGTTAAACGTTGAGTAGCGGAAGAATTAATTCAGTGTTTTGCCTTTTTCTGTTGAGATTGAAATGGGCAAATACAAAACAAGACAAAACACCGAGTTCCACTGTTATATAGTTTTTATTGCTATGGGGAAACATACTGGCGCTAGCTTTCGCATCTGCCCCCAGCGAACTGTTAGGTATATTTACATGGCTGCGCGGTAGGCCTTGCGGCTTACCAAGCCTATTTGATCAAACTTTTAAATAAACAATAGGTATCACTTTTTTAATGACGTGATAGCGCTGGTAGGAGCGATGTCTGAAGAGCTGATGCTGGAAGAGCCAGCTCTGAAGGTGGTCTATGTTCTGGTGATGACTCAATAAAAGTGGTCGGCAGTATTGAAGTAAATTTGAGTCCTCCATATAGGTGTGAGGAAGGTGTGAGCTTATACTGAAGAATTGCTTTTACAAGTAGATTTGCCACAATATGTTAATGGATAATATATAGCGGTGCAAGTCCAAATTCACTTACTACACTTTAGACATAAAACCGCCATTATGGTAGTTCTACAACGGTTGCGTTTGAAAAATGATTATTGGCGAAGTTTGTCGCGTTGGGGCTTCTAGACTTCCGAGGGTCTCGTCAAATGAGCTTGAGGTCAAACTTATTTGTCACTTCTTCAGAGATCCAGAGGCAATGACTGAAGAACAAGACCCATAAAATAAATGGTCGATTCCAGGCAGAGTATTACTTCAAGTTTGACTAACGCAAAATCAGCAACTAAACAAGATTATTTCAATAGCATTGGACCATGATTAAAAGCATTACAGTATTTTTTTATTCCAACGTACAAAAGGTTCATAATAATAGTTATTATAAATCAGATTTTCAAGTAGATTTTTAAGCATTAAAGATAAACAAGTCTGCAACGCCTATATCATGACATGAAATATTAGCAGTTTGTTATTTTCAACAATAAATATTATGGAGAGAACCGTTCATGCTCGCTTGACACATTTTCAGTTCTTATTTTTACTGAGAGGCGTCTCAGAGTGAGCCTCGTGTAACCGAGTACTTCCATAAATCTAGGTCTAGTTGTTTGCTTTACCCAAAACAAAAATGAACTAAGGTTGTTCACAAAGGACTGTTTCACCTTAACTATATTTTAAACGTTCAAAACTAGGTATATTTTTTTATTATAACAGTGATTTATTTACATTTCTTCTAAATCACGTAGCTGGAATAATTAAAGTCAGAGAAAGTCATTTTTTTAGCACCGGACTATTACATCGCTTCAGTTGACGGTACAATATCTCATGGGCAAACTTGCTCCACCTTAGACAACTTCGTCACTTACCTACTATCAGGTGGGTTGTAGTCAAATTATGCCCATTTTAGCATTAAATAAATAGTTTAATTATCATCGTCAATTTTTCGACATCTTAGAATTCTATTGATCCATCTCGTCCAACCTTACCTAACGATTTTTGTTCCATAGAAGAAAAAGTATAACCCAAAGTTGTCAAGAAAACGTGGTTCAAACGCTTGGAATAAAAGCTTTTTAGCTTTCAACTTGTAATCCAAAGCATATGCGGTACGTTAACCTTCCACCCCTTGACACGTTTCCACTATTTCACTTTCACTCGCTCGCCCCTCAGAATGTTCTCGGGCTTAGTTGAGTACTTTTTGACATAATTATAAAGACTATAGCACACAAACAGTTTTTGCAGGTACCTACTTGCATCCGGTACTGGTACCTAGGTAGGTATCCCATCATTATAGTGTGTATAACGGTGACTGAAGTATGATTTATGGAATGATAGTGACAACAGTAGAAATCAATACGTCATACAAAAATTAACATGACTAACTTTCGTCACGTAGGATCAGTTTACGCATTGTAAGAGGGTAGGCTATTCGTCAGTCATAGCGGCGGTTATAGTAAAACTGAGAGCAAAGCTTACTGTGAACTCAACGCCATAGAAGTCGCTAGCAGCCAAAGAGGTATATGTACTACGTACTAGAGAATCTATTCGAAGCACAAATAGTTGGCATTTTTTATATAATCAAACTAAAATCCGCTACAGCGCTTTACGAGATTAAATCGTCTAACCAACGATCCCAACACGCAGCGCTAGTGCAATGGCACATTCGGATCACAATTTTTACTGCTATTCCCTGCTGTACGTGCAGTCGCTTTGAAAGCTGAGCATCGTATGAGCGAGAAGATGCCAACAGGCATATTTGCAGTGGTTGACAGTGCAAGTTAGAGATGTCATGTCTAGTGTATACATAGAAGTCTTTGCTAGCAGCATCAAATATAGACGCGAAGCTGTCGCTGAAGTTCGTGTATTTTTCAGACTGAACCTAAATGAGGTGATTTCGTTTTGCGATCTAGCCATTCTAATAGGTACTAACCCATCGATATCACGATGAATCTATAATACAAAATCAACGCAGATGCAAGTTTGTATAGCCAAAGTGACACAAGAGCAATAATGAACATTATACAACTTCTTTTTCTAATAAATCTAATGCTACGTAAACCTAAGGTATGGCAACGCATTGGCAGCGCCCCTGGTATTGCTGGTGTCTATAGGTATAGGCGACGGCAACTGCTTACCATCAGGCAACCCGCCCGGTTTTTTGTCTGTCCGCGTTATAAAAAACGTAAATCTTAGTACGTAACAAAGTACCTCATGAATGTGTCACTACATGATCGCTTACTGTCGTTCTTAACATGACTTGTGCTCATATTTAGCGATATACTCGCGATTTCTGTGACGAAATCGCTGCAATAGTTTGCCGTGAGTTACAGCCCTAAGGTCAAGAGATGTAGGTATTTACGTTTTAATTTGAATGTCGCGCATTGAAAGTGAGATTTGTACAGTTCAGGTTTGTGACGTTAACCTACATTGAATTTGCGAGAATGCGAGAGCGACTCCATGTTTTATACAAAAACTGTTTAAAATTAATAGAACTTTTAATGAGATTCCTATTATTAACTTATTTTGCAGCCAGACTTTAATTCCATCGCAATAAGAAAATTGAGGCTATTCTGTCAAAATGCAATACATGCGAGTACATCTAAAGAAATCTTCAAGTCTGTTTTTGTTTTGCAAGTAAACCAGTTGCATTTAAAAAAAGAACAAGTATCTAATTTGCTACTTATGTCTAGTAAGATGCATTATTTTAGGGTGGACTCTACACAAAAAAAGAAAAGAAAAGAAAAGAAAAGCCTAAACAGAAAAGAAAAGAAAAGTCAGAAAAGTCTAAGCTTATCCTACTTTTCATCAATCTATTGGATCCGAAATAACTAAGCTTACACCATTTTACTCATAATTACAATAATATAATATGAGATAAAGAACCACTAAGAATGTTGTTTATCAGAGCACCTGCCCAGCTAGCATGCGCACCGCGACAAAATTTTCTCGACACTATCTCGTGAGAGACATATGTGGTGGTATGCCTAAATATTTATTTTTTCTCATCTGAACGCAATGAATGCTGTCGCCGACTGCCCGTCGTGAAGATAAAGTTCAGACGAGATAATACGAGTACATGTGGTAGTCGTAAATATTGCTTTCAATATTTATTTTAGCCAGCTTAGAAACATCTTAATTTTTTGCTCGAATCCACCCTAAAGATAAAACTAATGGTTGTGCAATTTCTAAGAATCAAGTCGAATTATAAAAAACAAAGAGAATTTGTCAAAAGGATCCAGGAACCCATAGAATATGTTTTTTATGTAAAGATGGGGTCGGGTAGCTAGCGCAGGATTGAACGGGGAGTGAATGTCTACATCGAGGTTGGTGATTATTCTAGTTTTGTGAGCCGCGAAGTACAGACGTACTATTTAGAAATCATAATTATAATTTAAAGTAATATATAAGTTATAATATGTAATTACATTAATGGTGTTTAAAATCAGTGTGTTCCTGCCAGGATGGTCTTTGGTATCGTACCTAATTGTATAATAACGTGTATTAATAAATTCTCCTATTTCAATAATTATAATTCTATTGTGTCGACACATGAACATCAATGCCCCAATTGTTTGGAAAGAATACATGTAGCTGGCACTGCGACCAGCCACCTATACCCATACCGCGCGTGTAGCGCATTTACCTGGCATCTGAACCTATTTATCACCATCCTGTGCATAATTATGCCATATGGCCAGCGATGTAAACTACATGCTCATACAATGTACCCGCCACGGAGGACGTAGTGTACCTTCATCTGGCATTCTCACTCATACTAATATAAAGTATCAGGTGAGCAGAGGCATGTCAATTAAACTAATCCGACACAATGTGAATATAGTTATCTGATCTTTTCTTTCCCAGCAATATAATTCAAGCCCTTGTTTTATCTAATTCTAGATATTATGCAAACATAAGTAGATGTTAAAAAGGGAGTCATACCTGAACTACCTTTCTTTCTGAATATTATTGCCTATAATTAATGAAGTATTATGTGTTGCATGGCGACCTTTATAATATCTTTCTCTACCTTTGACGTAATCCGTTTAGAGTAACAGCAATGATTCCGATTCTATTGAACGGATGTAAATAAATCATAATGACATGATCCCATGAATTATTTGCCTAAACTTAGTTCTGGTTGTAAAGATAAAGGAATCCTTGATTCCTTGTTGGTTGACTGGTCAAATGGAGGAAGGATCACGGTTGATAATCAACGTGCCTCATATGAAATTTCATTATAAAAATATGGACAACGTTACTCTAAATGGATAAATGTCGTGTGAATATATTCCTTGTAATAATCTGATAATTAATGTGTAATGAATTATGTGTGTATTTCTTAGTATCGTATAAAATGGTAGATATCATATTCAAGACTACTTTACCCTGACCGCGACTAAATAAATATTCTAAATTAGGATATATATTACCTTATTAACACCGGTATTTGATTGAATGTAAGAAACGCAGTTATAATAAATAAATAACCGCAGAAACGAACTCTATTGTTATAGTGTTAATTTAATAAACGCCTTGACTTAAGGGGCTTGTTGTATACAAGTAATAAAAGTCATTTAATATCCTAATAACTAAAATACTCGGGGTATAGTGACAAATATTATAATATTTCTTTCATAAATCAGATATGATAGTTCCGACTAAATAATGACTATAAAAGGGCGATCGCGATACTATGCGGGTTTTGTTAGATATTTTGGGCCCTGTCTAGTTTTCGCTTCGGGATGTTCGCTTTCTAGACAGCAAAGGCCATAGCAGTCGAATGTCCTATACATTCCAAGATTCATATCTAAGTCGCGGGATGTATATAAAAATGAGAATAATATTACTAAAATAAAAGTAAATACGCGTTCGTTACGTGATTTACCATAAATAAATATTCATATCGCCCAATGATTTGTTTGATTTATTAATTTCATTCATAAACCCTGATACCTTATTAGGTAGTTGTAACTCTAGATATTGGTGCCCCAATGATGTTAAAGTCCAGTCTAGTAGAGTTTCACTAAAGAACAACACCGGTATTGTACTATATAGCGTGTACAGCTATTTGTGAATTAATCGAGTGTTGGGGGGGGGACCAATATGCAAGCAGAATAGTCTTAAGCCTAGTTTGAAGTCTTTTATAGACTTAAACACTCATTAGAGATATAGACCCAGGGCTACGAAACTCCATTTAGGCAGGACACAGTCGAGCCCTAGCAAACAATCTTAGGTAGATTTACAGCTCAGCACCGAGTATACCCACGCTGAGGTTTCACCTGACAGAGCATCATTACCAACGAGTTTCTTCAGAGAGGTCGGTGTTAGATAAGTAGTGACTAAAATCGAATACAAGACTACGTGAATTAACCATAGAGGAATATCGTTGCTTTACCTGATGAGCAGATACCTATGTGCAGTATGTTTAGATTGCGAGATGTTATGGAGTACCTACTTACTTACTTCCAGGAATATAGAAGAGGTCTCAAGACCTGTATTATGGTTGGATTATAGCTGATGATGATGAATATTATCTTGGTTGTTTCTTTGTCCAGCTACTGAGACGTGGCTTCGATGCTCACGTGCGGCCACCTGGCCGCAATATAAATGTGTTTGTAATGACTATAATAGCTCATTTCATTGATAACAGATGCAACCTTTGCACTAGGTCCCTACGTGAGGACCCATTTATGCCTTAACAGTATTCGAATTACTGACTGAGTTACTAAACTTTGAGCAATGTATCGGCGCGGACTGTGTTATTGTGGAACGTTAAAGTGTGTACTGTAACAGATTCCAATTGGACATTTATGTAGGTACCTAGCGTACCTCAGGTCGAGAATACCGACCCGCAGAAACAGCTTTACCTCCGTGCCTGGCGTCAATGTGTGGGACTGGCTCCCCCCCTTACATGTCCTCCCGTGGGTCAAATGCAAAGCATACCCCGCGAACACTTAGCCGATTATCAGCGGCCGCTGATTTGCAATACAAATATACCATGGTAATGTTGATAGTAAAGAGGCACATATTATTTATAATATAGCCCACCTAAAGCATTCGCATGCTAGGCAAGTGATTCGCCCCAAAGGTACGAACCAGCGTACGCCTACTTGTAGGTCTAGACTTCTGGAGCAGAGTGGACCAGTTGTTCGTCAGTTATCATTGCGTAATCATCTCAGACCAGTCACTTGTATCCAGCATTAATCTCGGTTCCTCTCCAACTCAACACGATCTAAATCAAATTTAGAATGTGTCGCTCGCCAATATCAATACTAAGCTGACAAGCTCTGGAGGTGTGGTTATGCAATCCAGATATGAGCCGTGAGGAGCTTGTCTTTGTAACATATACATATTATCATTCATAAAAAAAAACAAGCACACATATAAAATACTTACATAATAACTCACCACTTTAATTAAGTCCGAGTCAACACAGCGCAAACTGCTTAGATATCTCGGATAAATAGACGATCACTTTATATGAAGGTTTTGGTAAAAGGCACATCAACATCTCGCCGTCAGGTAGATATTGGTGTGTCACCGAAACAGACAAATAATATAATTTGTACCATCACACCGTGACAAGGCTATGGTAGCACCTAAGTTTGTCTCACTCTAACAGCGACGACAAGTTTTCTCGCGGTGCGCATGCTAGGCCATCAGGTCGTTGAATCGCGTGACCAAAACACTGGCATTTATTTAACTCAGCGAATCAGCATTTCAATTCAACTGATGCACTGCTGATTCGTTGTGCTGGACGCAATGTTGCCAGCATATTGGGTACGCTACCTACATAGGTACTGGTAGTGGGCTTGAGCATTAATTGAACTGTCTATAAATACCTAGGCAAGCGCGGTAGTGTAGAGTAGTTTAAAATACCTACACTCCAAATGTTTTTGTAGAATCTACTGTCTACCTAGGTATTGTAGCTTACAGTATCGTTTCTTAGTAGTAATATCTGGTATTATTGTAGTAGTTAATTAAACGAATAAAGTAACTTTGCTCGTTAAAAATAAACAAGAATGTACGCGGTATTTGTAGCTATAGCAAAGTAGGTACTTAGTTGTAATAGTACTCACGTATGGCACTTCCCAGTGACGGTAAGTGCGCATTGCACCAACAGCAACAGTATCCCTAATGCGGCCATCTTGCCGTTCAGTTCAACGCATCGCCGTCTTTTGTTTTTGCTGACTGGAGCCCTGTAAAACGGAAAAAAATGTTGTTATACTATTGGGGTACAATACATTTGTGTGGATGTCTCTTATGGGAAATAAATAACGCTTCTGCTGGGTTAGCATGGACGGTAGACAAAATTGTCTTTCCCCGTTTTACGTCACTTTCTTCATACTTGCTTGGAGTAAAACAGGGGTAAGACAGTTTTGTCTACCGGCCGTGCTAACCCGGCTGGTGGTAAAATGTATCTAGTTGTGGCACTGGAATAATCTTAGATATTGTATACTTGCTATTCCAATTTTTTATCTGTGAACTATGATTATGATTCTAAAATACTATTATTCTATGTTTTAATCATTGGTTGATTTCAATCTCAACTTTGAATAAGTTTATACTGATATTTAGAAACTTGGATGAGGTTTTTAGCTTTGCAGTTGAAATGTATCTTTTTGACTGGCCTGGTAGGTCAGTTGGTAGTAGCCCTGCCTTTTGAACTCTAGATTGTGGGTTCGATTCCCACCCAGGACAAAAATTTGTGTGATGAACATAGGTGTTTGTTCTGTGTCTGGGCGTTATATTGTCTTCTATGTAGGAATGTATTTACAAACAAAAATGTATCTATGTCTTCTAAGAGTTATCTGGTTCCCATAGTACAAGCTTTGCTTTGCTTTTTTAT
Organism: Ennomos quercinarius; assembly: GCA_910589525.2. Taxonomy (NCBI): domain Eukaryota; kingdom Metazoa; phylum Arthropoda; class Insecta; order Lepidoptera; family Geometridae; genus Ennomos; species Ennomos quercinarius. The sequence goes on from OU342496.1 coordinate 4,425,378, forward strand.
CTACACATCTTATTATTCTTCTCATACTTAACTACTGTTCCTACTTAATTGTGTACATTATACTTTTACTTATCTATTTTTTGTGAGTGTTGAATAAATATATTTTTTTTCTTTCTTTTCTTTCTTTCTTTGCTTCGTTTGGGGCTAGATGGCGCCGTGTGAAATGTTCACAAATATTTATTATTATCTGCTCTACATTGCAAATGACAATAAAGATTTTAAATAATTTATGTCACAACGAGATATAACACATATTTACATTATTCAACGCGAAACATAAAAATAACACAATAACGGCGTAATTTCCATACAATCCGTGTACCCTTTGAAAACAACACGACACCGTCCTCAAACCCTTGCGACCACTTCCGACTGTCGCCTCCCACACAATATACTGACCTCACATTATTTTGTACGAGATCCGAAACGTGAGGTGGTTTCTAAACACCGCGTCAAGGAGGGAATTGCGTTGTCATACATAAAATATGGCTTGGAGCAATTTGAAGAAGCAGGTGCTCTTAGCTGTTTGTGGTAGGTTACAACTTTACAAGCGAGTACTCGTAAAGCATAGTACTATCGTTAAGAAAAAAGACGTAAAATTGTTACATATCGGTCCTAAATAGTCGTGCGGTGTTTTACAGAGTAAAAAAAGCAAAGTCAGTTAAATCTTTTCTTTTGTCTATGTGTTTGTAAAACACATGCAGCCTGTTTTTATTTTGGATGTACGATGTACTATCATAATTATATTATGATATTTTTATATATTATATTATATTATGATATTTTTTATATATATTATTTATCATAATTATGTACTATCATATAATTTTTGAAATAAGGTTACCTATTTAAGTACTCCGATTTGTTTCCAACTTCATACTTTAACCAAGTAAAAGTAGCGTTATCACATTGTATTACCAAACAATATTTATAATATTATTATTACAATAAATATGTGTGGACATCACACAGCGCCATCTAGCCCCAAACTAAGCAAAGCTTGTACTATGAGAACCAGATAATTGATAGAATACTTTTTGTTTGTAAATACATACATAGAATACAATATAACACCCAGACATAACAAACATTCATCACACAAATGTTAGTCCCGGTGGGAATCAAACCCACAACCTATTATAGTTCAGAAGGCAGAGCTACTACCAACTGAGCTATCAGGCCAGAAATATTTCATATTTCAATGTACTTGTATTTTTTGTTTCATTTTGTGTAGGAATATTTAAGATGAAATTACGTCTGAGTCAATATAATTTTTTAGCATATAGGTAATATTTTATAACGTACTCTAACACAATTTTATAATTGTCTTGTACGGTAATTTATTTTGCCAAAATCGAACTCGCTGATTTAAGTAATCAGAAAATGTTATGAATGGTAACTATTTGAACTTCCACAAATCTTTTCACGCATACCAGAACTAATTGAGACATCAAAAAACGTATAAAATGTAAACCTGTAGGTGTAAATTACAGGCATCAGTAAAGCACGGTAATTAAGGGGTAAATGGGGGTAGAGGGAGGGTTGAACAATTACCGAGAACTGATTAACAGGATTCCCCCTCCTCATTAATGTTAAGGGTAATTAACAATTTCGATTCGTGAAATTTATTGCTTTAAAACGAAATTGATAAAGCGCAAGTCGTAATTAAATCTCAGTGATTTACGTTTTATTTCATTAGCGGTTTGTTTTAATTTATTTTTCAGCTCTTGTATACGTAAAACCACAGAACCTAAATTAAATAAGGTGGTCTGGTCTTCATCTTCTGGTCTTCTTCATCGTCTTGTATATGTTCTTCTTAGGGTGGGTTTTTTCACTAATAGTTAAGGTAACCAATGGTTAAAAACTCTAACAAATTTTGACCATTAGTTAGAATTTGTTAGAGTTTTTAACCATAGGTTACCTTAAAGTAAGCAATGGTTAATAATGATCATTGGTTAGAATTTGACAGAGTTTTTAAGTTTTAAGTTTTAAGAGATCCGATGAGAACTAAGGTATCAAATAAAAATAAGATTACCTTTTCCTCATTAACCTGTATATTATATTCCGGTAACTAAAAAGTACCGAAAATAGTCAAAAATATGTCCTCAAAACATAATTTGTCATTTCGCTTGAAAGTACCTACTATTTAGTAGGTACACACTAACATAAAATGTTTTCTTCTTTTTTGCATGCGTAATGGCAACATTAGTTTAATGGTATGTAGCAGAAATCTCACAGACATATAATCTAAATTTACTTAGCCTTCCAGGCGATTCACGTAAATCCTAGACCGTCTAGGGTCTAATTGAAACAAGGATACGGACAGTAAATGGAACTCTTATTTTTCATTCGTACCTTTATAAAGACGTAGCTAGGTATATTAGAGGGTCACTGAAGAAACGTAACCTTTCGCTAGAAATTTCAACTAGGTAAGGAGTAGGTACCTACATAATTCTAGTATTTGACCACTCTAGAGCCATACTTGAACTTTAACATGGCTCTTAAGAATTCTGAGAAAATTGAGAGGTAAGTATAGAAAAGACTCAGAAACTTTTTCGTAGCTAGTCTTGGATAAGCTCACTTTTTTATAACTTTAATAGTAAGTAGGTACGTATATATTTTTAACGGAGTGCACGAGAACAAAAGAGTGTATACCTACCTATACCTATATTATAGGAGTTTATAAAAAAAATACTTCACGTATATAAAGGTATGTTTCAACGTTCAAATCAAGAGTGAATAGGCATCTCATGGGCAAACGTGCTCCAACATAGACCGCATCATCGCTTTCCATCAGGTGAGATGTTGTCAAACGTGAGCCCATTCATGCATAAAAAAAATGTTTTACTAATTCATGCATTGAATAATTATTATCCACTATAGCGGTCCGCCTCGGCTTCGCACGGATATAATCGTTTTCGCAGCGCACGCGATGTATAAATAATATTTTAGGTAATTTTTTTACGCCTTGGGTTACATTATTGTAGTTTTAGTAAGAATCCTTAATTTTTTTATAAATATTATATAGTCTATGTCACCCGGGGATAGTGTAGCTTTCCAACAGTGAAAGAATTTTTCAAATTGGTTCAGTAGTTTCGGAGCCTATTCAATGCAAACAAACAAACAATCAAATCTTTCCTCTTTATAATATTGTTATAGATACAAATGTAGGTACAACTTTGTACAAAACATGAAATAAATAAATTATTACTTAATTTATTTACCAAATTGATATTCAATGTTCATTATAATCACGTAAGATCTAATGAAGCTATTAGGCTAGTCGTAGTAATAGGATCCATTAATTGGTTCGTTGACTGTGTTTCTGAGATAATATTATTACCATTGTACTAACACAGGACACTGGCAACTTAGATCAATAGAGACGTATGTCTAGAAGCTAGATTTGGGAATGACCATCAGTGTATAATCACTTTTTTTTTTTTTATGTGATGAATGACGTGACGAGCTAGTCGTTCACCTGATGTTAAGTGACACGGCCGCCCATAACAGTTGCAGTGTCACCCGGAACTTTAAAACAATAGTTTCACGCGACACTGCACTGCGCACGTCATCCTGAGACATCACACAGTCTAGTAATCAGATTACTAGACTGAGTAATCAGATCATAAAGTCTCATTTGCCCAGTAATTTCACTAGCTACAATGCCCTTCAAACCGGAACACAGTAGTGCTTGCACACTACTGCTTGGCGGCAGAATAACTGGCAAAGCGGTGGTACCTACCTAGACGAACTTTGCAGAAAAGTCCTACCACCTAGTAAAATATATGCCGAATTTACGCTTCAGACCTTTTCCATTATTACTAGTATTGGACATATTTAACAAAGATAAACCTTTTTGTAATTGAGAATTTATTTATTTATTGTTGATGCTAAAATGGGCATACGTTTGACAACAACTCACCTGATGGTAAGTGACGAAGTTGCCTAAGGTGGAGCACAATTGCCCATGATAATGTATTTATATATTTATAGCTACAATACTATTCTTAAAGTTTCTATGGTGTTGCAGACGCTCTGGTTTAAGTAAAGTCATCAGTAACTAAAACCTAAGGTAGAAATTTAAAAAAAACTGTGAACATAACTTATGCGGCATTGTTTTACAACCGATGGGGAAGAAATGTTCTCGAGTGGCGACCACGAACCGGAAGACGCAGCGTAGGCCGGTTCCTTGGTAAACCGACGATTCGATGAAAGCCGCGGGGAGCCGATGGATGCAGGAGGCGAGCAGCGCGCTCTGGGGGAGGCCTATGTTCAGCAGTGAACGTCTTCAGGCTGTTGATGATGATGATAATGATGATGAATTTATGTAAATAGACAAAGCAAAGTGGCGCTCTTTGGGGAGGCCTATGTTCAGCAGTGAATGTCTTCAGGCTGATGATGATGATGATGTAAAAAGGGCGAATTCTGAACTGAGCTCGTTTTTGTAAATGGAAACATGAACGCTGAAAATTACGTTGAGGATATTCTCAGACCTTATGTCCATCCATTCGCACAAACCTTTGGCTCCGATTATACGTTAATGCATGACAATGCGCGTTCACATACAGCTCGGCGAACCAGTGAATACTTGGCAACGGAGAACATCCGGGTATTGCCCTGGCCTGCACAATCGCCAGACCTCAACCCCATCGAGCACGCATGGAACATGCTTCAGAGACGTGTTTTGAAGGACTTGGACGTAGTGACAATAACCCAACAGCTGAAGGATTTGCTACAATTCCATTGGGAGCGAATACCGCAAGATGACATGAACAGTCTCATTAATTCAATGAATAATCGTTGCCGACAAGTTCTGAATAGCAGAGGAGGCCATACTATTAAATTGTCCTATTCTTTCACAATAAATTCATTTTCTTTAGAAATATCATTTTGTAATAATTTTAAAAATAAAATACAAGGTTATAATGTGAAGAACCATCCTAAAATTTAAATTAGTACATGTTGCTTAGACTTTTTTGATGTGTGTTGGTACCTATATGGCATAACAAAAAAACCGATTCGAAGCTTGGTAAAGTGATCTCGTCCGAACAACCTTGGACAACCGCAACTTGGCAGTCACGCTTGGCCATCACGACACCTATAAACCTAAATAGTATTTGACGAGAGTGAGTACACCCGACCCAAAAATTTCCAGCTCCAAAACAAAATTGTCATACAAAATAATGGCTCACATCTACGTGATTTATGTAGGAACATTTTGCGACACTTTTATTAATTAGCCAGAGGTTGCGGGCCCTCAGGCAGTGCTCTTGACTTAATGGACCCGCGGCTTGTAAGTTAAAACGGGACGCGTTTGAGTGATGTGATTTTTAAAGCAAAAGCCGGGGTCAAGGTTAAAGCTATGTAAGGTCATATATATTGCATTATATTCCAGGCGTTTTATAACTCTTTCAAAGCTGCGCTGTATAAAATACATGTATGTTAGTGTGTATCCACTATCTGAGTTTGAATTGGGGTTCCCGAAACTGACTGGGACTGGGATCATGATAGCCCACAAGTTGTGAGAGCCTTACTTGAATCTGCGTGTTTCCAAACCTCCGTGCTAAGAAATAAATCCACTCACAAAATTGCACGTGCAATCGCTACGAGAGTTAACAAGATACTATAAATTCATTTCTAAACACAGGTCATTAAACTCATTTAAACGCATTCGGTCAAGGACGAAGTTCAACTACCCAGCTGCGCTAGGGCTATCTTGGAACGTAAACTTCACATGGCATTTCTTCAATGAAAACTAATAATTTAGAGAAGTCGTAGAAGAAACATTGTCTACCTTGGGGAGTAGATTTACCCCCTTTCGGGATAATATTCCCCAATTCAAACTCACCTTGTATGTACCTGTGTGGACATGTGTAATTTTAAATACTTTTAGATGATTATAATATGTTGTAATATTTTATCTGAATAAATGGAGCAATTAGAATTGTAACATTTATTTTATTTAGAGTAGATTGGTGTAATATAAATAGTAGAGTGTGAATATTCACTTTTCGTATATATTTATAGGTATTCTTTGAATCGCAATGGTAAACAGGTTTATGTGGGCGTGTATGTGTAGGTGAGATTTTATGAGGTGTGTGTGTGTGTGTGTGTGTGTGTGTGTGTGTGTGTGTGTGTGTGTGTGTGTGTGTGTGTGTGTGTGTGTGTGTGTGTGTGTGTGTGTGTGTGTGTGTGTTTATTATTCATACTAGACATAAAATAATGATGAAAAAATAATAAGCAATTGGATATTAAATATTTAGCTGTGTTCTTATTTATAAATCCCTGCCTCTTGGTTCTACTCACAAAATAAGTAAACACCTAAATGACATCTTACTCTCTGTTTACACATAAAAAGTAAACTCTCCCTAACTGGTCCCAAGTAAGCCATTTCGAAAATTGCGAAACGCTGTTACCAGTCTCTAATGTGCATTTCAACCCTTAACCACTCGGGCAGGGTACTTTTGGCACACAGATTTTGGTTTGCATTTTTATGTGCTTGGCTTTTTGGCTGAGTTGTGCGTTCCATTTTGTTATTTTAATTTAATGGATAGCTTAAACTATTAGGATATATTGGAAATAAAACAACTGTTGGTACCTATCTCAAACGTTTTGAATTTCATAATGCTGGTAACTGTGCTTTTTTGGTATTATATTTTGTTGTGCAAGGTATTTGTTGCATTAGTGATGTATATTTCTTAATTATCATTTTATAGAGATATGAATGTACTTAATTGTTTTTTTCACACGTACTTGTCTCTATAAAACTTGGTTTCAAACTGTGTACCAATGTAATAAAAGAAACAAAATTTCTAGTTCAGGACAAATTGTTAGTTAGGTAACACGAGTATATAAAACGTCTGAAATCCCCTAGGACTAAACACCGTACTAACATTTAGCAAGAAAGGAAACAAACAAAACGTCACATCTAAAGTAACCTTTCGTAATAGGGGGTTAAAGACAAACAACGTGCCTAAACCCTAAACTTTTAAAAAGTTTTTCACTTGCCGAAACTCTCAGGGGTAACCACAAAAACGGGCAACAACGAGCGAACGTAGAAGCAACTTTTATAAAATTAAAAACATAGTCACTTACGGTTCAGAGGTTCTGCCACAAACTAGAGTAAACTATGATTGGTATTGGCTCTTAGAATTTGCAAGTTAAAATGGCAATGGGCAGGCCACATCGCTCTTAGAACTGACAACCGATGGAGAAGAAAGGTTCTCGAGTGGCGAATACGAACCGGAAGACGCAGCGTAGGCCGGCCCCCCACTCGGTGGACTAACGATCTGAAAGCTGCGGGGAGCCGATGGATGCAGGAGGCGAGCAGCCGCTCAAGCTGGTGCGCTCTAGGGAAGGCCTATGTTCAGCAGTGGACCTCTTCAGGCTGTTGATGATGATGATGATGATGATGATAGGTATTGCACAAGCTATGAATTAGGACAAAGGAAATATCTAATGAGCCGCACGCGCACGCGACACGCTTCATATATTTACAATGGCCTACAAAAGTTAAAGCTTCAATACCTTATATTTCAATAAAATTGCCAACATAGTACCTAATTTTTGACAGCTTGCCAGCAGAGTTATATCCGTTAATATGGTGGTATCTATTTCACTAAAACCACATGCATTTGATTAAACCCCCTTTTTTAACACCCGAAAAGTTTGTGGTTAAACTGGGGCAGCGACACACTGGCGCATTTTACCGCAACCCGGCCGTGACATACTAGTATATTCAAACTTTAACACTATCTAAAACATACGGCCCGGTATAACGTTTTAAGCCGCTCAAAATTCTTAAGTGAGTCGTTTAGTGTTATTTAGTGGCGAGACACTTTAACACTCTAAGGGGAGGACGCGTGATGTACCTACAAATGTTGTATAGGCATAGCTAGGCATAGCTTTCCCCATTTAGTTGATTGGTGCTGAACATTTTAAATGACAGTCTTGTTTTTTTGTCGAGAGTTTTAAAATGTCGTTAGGTATGCAAATAAAATGTTTCTTGGTTTTTACCAATTGTTTTATTTTTTCATCATAATTATCATGTTGCTCCATACCTAGTTTGCCGCGGCTTAAACCGGATAACACATCATTTTTATTAATATACTATTTCTTCTATTTCTATCGAGTTGTAAAACATTTTAGTCATAGTTATTTTGGCAGGCAGTACAAATTGTCCCCGCGTATGTCTACATACTTTTCACTCGTAGTGTTGCGAAGATAAGTACTACTTTCGACTTTGTCTAGTGTGGTGAGACGCACTAATTTTCACGCCGCGTGGTTTGAAATGTCCCAAATGACTTCGTCGGTACCAAGTCTGTCGCAACTGGGGGGTTAAGTGAGCGATTATGGTGGTGTTTTTCTGTGTATGTGAAAGGGTTAGAGTGTGAGGGTGTGTGTTTTGAGTTAGCATTTTGAACATTGAAGTTTACTGAACCTGTTTAATTTCGAAAAAAATGCTTGTGTAATGTTTTTGCGATGTTATAACATTTGGAGAATAAAAAGTGCTTTCAACATATTCTCAACGTTTTTAACGCCAATATTCTTTCAGATAAATTTATTATGCGTTAATAGCACTGCCGTAAGTAGCCGCCTGCCAAGCGTGGTGAATTTGGCAAATCCTTCCTATGATAAGCGTCCAAAGTGGCGTTTTATGTGGGAGGCCTATGTTCAGCAGTAAACATCTTCAGGCTGATGATGATGAGGTAGGTACCTAAAATAATAATAATACCTAGATAAATCTAGGCCCACTGGTTTATCCTGCACGCACTATACAGAATACCTATCTCACAGAATTAGCCCTGTTTCCATTTATCTACCTCTAATTTGCATTATAAAATATCGATACAAAGAATGATCCTAATTTTTATTGACTATAGCAAAATAGAGATAACTCTAGTACAGTAACATCAAGCATCAATAAACAATAAAACTATACATAGTATTATTATAAGGCATTTCGTATCACCGACGTCGTAAAAATGAGTCAACCACGACGTCACCACCAAAAATACAATGTGTCGTGTCGTCCCGAAATTTTGCAGTAACCGCATCGGAAGGCTGACGTCTCGCCAGATACCGGATAAATTTACGACCTGATAAACCGTGTCCAGTCAGCTCAGACCCCGTAGGAAATCCCGTTGTATCTCTATCATGCCTGGCCAGTGGTTGGTCAAGAGGAATGAGGCAGCTCAAGATATGTTCGTTGCTGTGAAAACTTGTCTGGCAAATGGATTACCCACGATTAAGAATGAGCTACCTTTGGCCCGTACAGTTTGATGCATGATTACTTGGCTAGATTTGATTGATGGTTTAGAGTCTGGATGTGTGGGACTTAGCTGGCCCTCTATATTGACTTGTTTTGTTGAAAACGAAGGGTTTATTAAAAATCTAACAAAATTTTTATACATCAACCTTTCCGAATTCAAAATAGATTATAAGAAATTGGAAGTAACGATACCAAAAATAAACAACATAATCTATATTATGTTGTTTATTTTTGCTCTATAGAGCTATAAATAAGACATACATTTAGTCCAATAATTTCATTATAATAATGGGACACGACTATAAAAGTTCAAGTATCAGAGATCACATACAAAGCGAGACACACCTTAGCATAATAATACGGTCAAATATACAGTAATATCTCAGGATATTTTGTCCACACATTCCCCAATTGACCCGACAACATTTCTTTCCATTCCCATGGAAAAACAAAAAATATTCGATACTTCGTAATTAATATCCCAAAAACCATATTGACCAGGGTTGGTCATTAATTTGGGGAAAGAATGGCCGCCTAAAGGCATGGGTCACGTCAAACGGGACGCATAAATTTTTCAGGAGGGCCATTTCTGGCGCAGCCCTGGGTTTTGCATATCTGAATGTATCCAATTACAGAAAGGGCCAACTTTTGAGTGGTCCAAGCTACAAACTTAAAAAACCCACAGCCACTAGGGGAGGAAAATTATCGAGTCCACGCCTTCCAAAATGAAAAATAACTGTACTGTTTGGGCCAAAACAGTAAAACGATGATATTTTATATATACTTATCACAAGAAATGATCTTGGTTGATATTTACGCCACAGTTTTGAACTTCTGCAGGTGTCATCGATGCTTATATTTTACTTGTAAGTAATTGTTGTTGTTTTACTTGTAAAAAGTTTTGTTCGGTACATTTCCAATATAACTTTTAAATACAAAACTTTGGGGTACCTACTCATTTCTAACAGCTGATGAAGTTGAATAGGTAATAATTTCAACTCAATATTCTCTACGTTAGCGGGGAAAGCGGGAAAAAAGTCAGTACGATTTACAGTTTTACCGTTTGTTATTTTCCACACCCATAATTGTTCCAAGTTTTTTTGAATGCATGAGCAATTTTGAGCATGATCTCAACGCCACACTAAAACAGGCCGAATGAGTTTTCAAATTTTCTTGTACCTTGGTCTTTCAGGACATCCATATTTTTGTGGTATAGACAAACTAACAACAAAACATACACAATGTTTATCTAATATTATTAGAAAAACATTGAAAAATATTATTAATATTTTTTTACAATATTCTTATAATAAACTCAAAATCCAAATTTTTATTGCAAATAGGCTATTTTTAGCACTTTTTTTCATTAAATAATACTACCAAAACGCTTAGCTCTTATGTCTTGTTCCCAAACGGTGCGGTTTGTAGTAATACGAGCATAAACCCCAGAGCTTTATGCGTTACTCCGTGATATTATTTTTGCTAGGTTCACTGGTAACAGCTCTCTGACGACATGCTATGAATTCGTATGAGGTTTTGATGAATTTACAGTGAATAAAATTAAGATTGCATCTTGTAGTTACACTTTATGAGTTCATAAGGTATTCCGGTACTGTCAACGTTTATTTAATCTGTACAGGTGAGGGATGGATCCAGCAAATCTAAAGGATATATACTTACCTATATTATTAGTCCTTTATGCCACCTTACATGTACTTTCGTACTTTTATCTATAGTAATAAAAATCATTACATAATTACGTATTATAGATGTGGGTGTTGGAGCAAAAGATTATTAGAATAGCGAAAGGAAAGGTTATTGCGGCAGATTTGCCATATTATAATGTAGGTAGGTACTTGTTGCTGCCCGCGACTTGCTCTTTGTTTTTCACTCTCATGTCTAATAGGTAAGTGGTTAGTCCTGGGGCCTCGCTATCTTCTTTAGGGCGATTTAATTGAAAGCTTAAAGTAAATCGCTACAATACAATTTATACTGTATCAATTAACTTCAGGTCTTCATTCGAATCGCTCTAAGAGGCGATGGTAATCTATACATATAATAAAACTGTAGAGATAAAAAAAATCTGTAATTGCAAGATATCAAGAAAAAAATGACACAGGTTGGCTTAAAATTAGCCGCTGATCACGTTAAGCCACTTTTTAAACACTTTGTCTGTTTGTTTGTTTGTTTGTTTGTTTGTTTGTTTGTTATGACTGAACTCCTAAAATACTGAATGGATTTTCATGCGGTTTTCACTAATATGCTTAGAAATAACCGGCGCTTAACATAGGATATATTAAAATTGATATATCGTTAAAAAAAATTGATGACAATTATTGAGATTTCATTACGAAACGAATCGGAGTTTTAAACAACATGGCCGATTGGTGATTTTTTTTGGCTACTTACGGTAAGTTACGATATGTCACAGATGAGAGCAAAAAACCATTGACTACACTCTGTGCCACACACACAGGTCTGTGGTGCTACATGTTTATCTGGAGGCACAGATTAAAGAAAAAAGTCTCTGTGAAGAATGTATATGACCAAAGAGTAATATTATTAGGTATGATACTATAAGGCGTGATTTTTCAATCATCAGATAAAAGTGGTTCATTAGATAAAACCACAGAGTAACCAGAGGGAACATCAGTGTATTATTTTCGTAACTATTTTTGAAAAATAGTCATGAGACGCTATTTTATCGATATCGATACTTCATTGAACAGAGTTTTATAAAAGCCTGACACCTAAAATAAACAGAGCTAATTTTCTCTAATTTGTGGGGGGATGATGGAAAGCTCAATTATCTTCGCTGTCTGGAGGAAAAAATACTAGGTACCCCTGATAACTAGAACCGACTTCTTTTGCGTCATAACTGTATGGCCCAGCTGGTTCAAGAAATAAATAATAGAGCCTAATAATTTCGTTGATATATCATTTCCATCATCATTTTATGGTTGACTAGCGGTTGAACGTCACTAAATGGTTGATATTCCATATATTAAGCACATAAAGAAAAATAATACCTATTATAATATTACTATGCGCTCTAAAGCTTTTAACTGGGATCTTTTTTCCCTGAGTGAGTTTAAGTCGGGAGTGATTAGGTATCTTCTATAGGTAAGCGTGCTCTCGTAGACCGCATCGTCACTTATCGCCAGGTAAGATAGTGGTCAACAACGAAATTATTCCGTACTAACCTAAGCTTTATTGCCGTAACGTTATTCCAGAATGAAAAGTATAATTAATGAGAAATAAAGAGAATGTATTTTTACTAAAGTTTTATTTCAAAATAGCTATTGTAAACAACAAATTATTAATATAAGTAGGTTTGCCCTAAATACAAAGTTCATTGAAGTAGGTTTGTCAAAGGTGGTCATGACGGTTGGCAGAATCTGTGAACAAACAAAACCTTATTTAAATTCTCATTTAAAACATTGTTCATTAAAACAGTAGTAGTTTTACTTACTATTATTTGTTCTGTGTCATTATATCAAATTTCAATCATATGCCCATCTAAAGAGTTGATTAAACCTTAGAGTATAGACTAAAAGCATAGAGAGATCAATCAAAACGATATTATATTTGTACTGCTCACACGTATCGCTACGTCAGTGGCAAAGGAAAGAAACAAACATATAGTAATTAGCTACGCTTGCAAAAATCACCGTACCATTTTTTCGACTCGAGTCAACTGTTTTATCTATACAAATCTGTCAGACTCATTTACATCAAAGTGTCCACCTCATATAAAAAGTGTTCAAAAAAGTGGTACGCTTGACAGATAATGAAGTTCTCTCTATGCTTTTAGTCTATACTCTAAGGATTGAACCAGTAGGTACTACCTGTTATTGGTTAGTGTATAGTTTTCTACATATAATACATATATCGAAATTATCGATAACCCATCGACACCTGTAAAATCATCTCTAATTTCGAAATGCAAACAACTGGATAACCTTCTTGTGGATTTACGATATGTACCAAAATTCAAATTCTAATTTAATAGCAGCAATCAAATCACCCAATTCTAATCCTGCACAAAATTCTACGTATGTTTTATGTGAACGCAAATCTACTTACACACAAAAATATATCGTAAACACGAAAAGTATTTGCACCATAGAAACTGTATAATTTGTCCTGTGTAAATCTTCTTGAGTATTGGAATATGCATTCCAAACACATTACACGTCAATGTCTTTATTTTAAATAAGTATTTTGCTAAATTTATTGACTAAACACTAAAATATAATAAAAAAACCACAAAAAACATAGTTTTCTGTAACATCAACTGAAACGTCATTGTACGAGCATGCGTAGTTGCTTCTATCATTGAAGGAACTACGCATGCCCATAAGACGACTAAATAAAATGACACCGGAGAAACAAAACAACTTAAAACTTCGTGCAATTTCTTCACTTGGTAGGGTTGCAATGTTGCAAAGTTGCACCGACCCTGGTACGCATTGGTGTTCGCAAAAGTCAAATTTCGCTCCATCTGTTTAGTCAATTGTTTTTTTCTCTAATCTGTGGATAAAACAAAACACTAAAAATAAAACCCAAATGAAGGGTGTCGCGAAATGCGATTTTAATCGAGAGGTAAGTAAGTGAATCGATTCTGAGTTTTAGGTTATCTGTGCTGGTAACATTCTATTGTATGAGAGAAAAAAGGCGGGAGTGGTGCCTTGCCTTGGTTTTATTTAGAAAAAGATAGCGAAGCGAGTATGAAGTAAAACGATATTAAGAAAATTTGGTGTAGCAATGAATAACCTCAACGAAACAATTACGAGAGGTAATTGTTAATAATCCTGGCTAGGCTGGGTAAGTGGTTCAAAGATTACTTTTTATATTCCAAACTTATAACACGATTCATTTAAAAACTTAGATAACATATAATAATAAGTATACTAAACTAAACTAGACCTAAAAACTAAGATTACTTGTGATCAACGAGTTCCCTTGTGATGATAGTTTAACTTTTGATGTGAGTCTTATTGAAAGGGAAATAAAGAGGAATTAGAAAGAGTTTTGCACGGTGGTAAGGGCGGGTCAAATGGGGAAGGCTGGTAGACCCTCCTTCGGGACCTTCGGGTCCTGAAGGTAAGGTGAGGAGAAGTAAGTTCGCATCTGATAATGACTTCACTCGTTGGTGAGAGGATCCTACCACTTAGCTGTGGCTCTTGGTGTTTTCATGGTATCAAAGGCGACTCTCACCTAATAAGTAAAAATAAGAACTGTTTCCTCCATTCCTTTCAATGATGCTCTGTAACATTTCATTTGTGGCGTACATTACACCTAACCTATAATGGAACCTTAGGCAGGCATGATAGTGTGGAGACGTACTTGTCATGTCATGCCCAACTTCGCCACAAAGGGTTTCTTTATTTCAAAACTGTTACGGAACCCTAAAAATGAAATATTCTTTGCAAAAGCGATTCTGATTTGAGCTTTGTACACATGTTATTTCCTCACTCCCTCCACTATGTTGGAAGTGCAGTAAAATGAGACAACGTGGAAAATAGTGGACATATAAATGTCGACTCCTTTTACAGTGGTGTACTTAAGTATTTGTAATTTCTAAATAGTATTAACAAAATTAATTATGTACGCGTCGTATAGGTAAATGCATTTTACACGTGTGCTAATACGTGCTCAGCTCCGAAAAGATTTAGTGGATTTGTTGTTTGGTACATAGAAAATGCATGATCTATTATTAGAGTACCTAAACGTAGAAATAACACAATTCAAGCGTGCGAAGCCGCGGGCAAAAGCTAGTTATTAATATAAATAAATTATCGAAATACATGTCCATGTTGTTTTATAAATATTCTTTAGAATACAAACACAATTTTTGTTGTATATGAATAAATACAATACAATACAAATTTAGTTGAATAAATTATTATAACTAGGCTTCTGATGCCTCAGCATGATGTATGCTCAGCGTGCAGTGTCACGAAAAACTTAACAGTTCTGAGTGGCGCTGAAACTGTTATGGGTACTCGTGACTTAACCACTACCAACATCAGAGTTCTTGGTTCTTCTTGCGTGTCAATTGGACACTTTAAATGAAATTCGAACAGAACTTTGCCACCTTTACTCCGTTGTCAGTGGCATTACAGAGGTCGTCACTTGTACGGGTGATAGGGCAACAAGGATCCGCATGTAAGTGGGCATCGTCTGAATAGCGACCCTGCAGTCACATAGAGTTAGTGGGGTATATAGAATGGATGGAAGAAGCCTCATCGTGGCGCACTCTGGAAATAGCTAGACCTGCTAGGCGATCATGTAACTTGATTGCAACTGATAGAAACTCAAAAATGTATGGATTTGACAGTTTCAATACGCAGTTTATGTGCATAGTTACTGTGAAAATTTTCATATTCGGAATAAATTTTTTCCTGTTGCATTGCAATCAAAGTTACGTGATCACCCCACTGGTAACGCAAGGTCTAGGCTGGCCAATTTTGCCAACACAATGGTACAACAACATCTCCAAGTCGCGCAACACGCGCAGTATAGGGAGGGCTATGTTTGGTGTTTCCTTGAGAAATCAGATCCAAAATCAGGAGATCCACAGGAGAACTACACACAGGCCAGATCGCTCGTAGGACTGACAACCGATGGGAAAGAAAAATTCTTGAGTGGCGACCAGGAACCGAAAGTCGTGACGTAGGCTGGCCCCCCACTAGGTGGAACGATGATTTGGTTCAAACCACGGGGAGTCGATGGATGCAGGAGGTGAGCAGCTGCTTCAAGTGGTGCTCCGTGAGGAAGGCCAATGTTTAGCAGTAGACTTCTCCAGGCTGTTGACAAATTAATGTTACAATAATAGGATTCTACTTACAAGATTATTAGTATTTAAACTGAAAACTAAATTCAAAGTAAACTACTTCACAAATCTGTCTGACTGAAGCCTAAACTCCTCAAACGTGATGGTAGCTCGCTCTGAAGTCCGGTTACACAGCATTAGCCGTTGCCTGACAAATGGTGTTTGTTCCCGGAATTGACTTAGAGTTTGATACTTTGCCTAACTCTCATGTGGATTTACTTTAGTCGTGACTACTCACGACACAGAAAATGGAGGTTGGCAGAAGATAAACTCAACAGCAGTTAAACTATTGTTTTTTTGCTAATGAATGACGTGACAAGCTTATCGTTTGCCTCATGTTAAGCGCAATGGCGACCCATAGCAGTTTCAGTGCCACTCGGCCTACGTTGCGTCTTCCGGTTCGTCGTCAACTCTTGAGAACCTTTTTTCCCCATCGGTTGTTCAGTTCTACGAGCGATGTGGCCTGCCCACTCCCACTTCAACTTGCCAATTCTAATAGCTATTGACTAAAATATTTGTTGACATTTGAAACGATTTGTCCTACTGTATCACTATTGTTGACTGTGGGCCGAAGTAACGTAACTTTCGGTGGTGTTCGAAATTAAATTACAATCTTGGCTGTGGGAGGTCTTAGCGCTAGTTTAGTTATCGGCAGAAATTGGAAGTTTTTGTTATTCTTTGCTGTTTGGAATTTGCAGGTATTGTAACTGAATTGCGTTTATCAGTTGAACATCTGCGTGGCTTTATTTCTGATGAAGAAGGTTGAATTAAAGTTTTTTGTTGCTTCTTCTTTACGGATGTAAACGGAAGTTTTTCTTTTCTTTCGGTAATAAATGAAACAACGATGATAAATACCATCTAATGACTTCAACTATCCAAGAGCCAGACCGCGGGGAGCCGATGGATGCAGGAGGCAAGTAGCCGCTCAAAATGCTACTCTATGAGGAGGCCTATGTTCAGCAGTGGGCGTTTTCAGGCTGATGATGTATGATGTGTATCCAAGAGCCATCGCTTGATTTTTTTATTATCACGGTTCGAAATAGCAACTATATCTATATATTTTTCGCCGAGGCAAGTAACTTTTACTAATTTTTTTTAAGACCTATATAACACTTATCTTAAACATACACAGTAACGTAACTTTAGAGATGATTATACGGTATTATTTTAATCGCTTTCTGAACTTCATAGATTCTTGAGGAGAGTAAAAAAATCTTCTCTCAAGAATTGTATTCTTTTCCCCAATAAGTGGTTTACTGTCATCTTTCTCTTATCTAAATCTAAACGTTCATTACGTCACGTAAAATAAAGTGTCGTAAAAACAAGATGTCGTAAACGTCGTCACGTAAATCGCAAAGATTTACTACAATGGTGGCTATAACAGCTCTATAGAGTTCGACAGCGGATGCTAATATTACTTATCGCAGGCATGTTTACGACCACTCACCTGTGATGTAAAGTAGGGTAAAAGGATAGTGAGGGGAAAATCTATTGTAGTATCGATAACACCATCGATACCATAAGCAAACAAACACATCACATAACGTCAGGTGAGACAACTCCATTACTCATAAGGGTTGAGTTGATTCAGATGCTTGCAAGAGAATTTAGAGTTCCGAGTAATACTGAAATATATTACGGGCAGTCGTGACGCTTAACATCGGGCAAAAAACTAGTACCCACACGTCATTCATTTACATAAAAAAATGCACTATATAAAAATAAGTCCATTATCTTGAGAGAGTTTTACATAACATTGCCACAGCAATCGTATCATCAGTTACTGCCTAAAAATACCTATCCGGAAAATATTAACTTGGTTTCAGAAGCAAACTTAAGGCATATTAAAGTAAAAAAATATTCAGATGCGTTAAAATACTTGATACATAAATAATATGCTCCTTTAAATATTTCATAGTCGCTTTAACACGTACAGAAAACCATTTCAATATAATATGGACCTATCGATATTTCGATAAGTCGGCCCTACGACATCCCTACTGGGGTGGCTTCGGATGCGTTCTAATACGATTAGCGTTACAGCAGCTCACTCGTGAGTGCCTACTTTATTGATTTGCTCCAATTATTTTTGCCGGAGGCTGTTCTGTTCTTATAATTTTATTTTCAGGTATAGGATGGATATTTCTTTATCGGCAAGACTTAAGTTGGGTGTTTGTACAGCAAGTGAGATTAATTTTCCTATTATTCTTTGACGTAATAATCTAAATTACAATTTACCAAAAGATTTCACGTAATAGTTTTCGTTATTGTAGTAGTTAGTTTAAAGAATAAAGGCAAATTTGCCTGTAAAAACAAAACAAAATTAGCCAAGTTTAAAGGGTTATAAAAAGAAATGAGTGGTTGCCTATTGCTTGAGCTCACGTAGTAATTAGCAGAATGATTAACTTCTTGTATAATTATGTCTTAAAGGTTGCTATTACATTTTGGCGAACTTTATTTTGGTAACAATATTTTGTCGATGTAATATCCGTATCCGTAAAACTCCGGAGATATTTGACCTTTTGTTGAAGCCTTTTTTAATAAGAACCAAATTTAAGTTAATTTTTTTTTAATTTCTTGAAAGACAAAGATCAAAAATCTGTTCTGTCATGAAAGTACGGGATGTATTTAGTGGAGTATAATTTAGTTTGGAGACTTATTGCATTACACAATTTCAAATCGGATCTCTGTCTGTTTTTAACACCAGGAGAATGATGATTACTAAATAAATAGGTAAGTTACCTAAAATTTGCTCTTTCATTATCGAAGAATTTCCCTATTCATCAGCACATCACATTATCAGCCTTTTTGCGTCCACTGCTGAACGTAGGTCTTCCCAATAAGGGGAAGATTTGTCATAATCACCACGCTTGGCAGGCGTCCTGGCGATTGCAGTAGACTATAAAGCAGACCAAGGAAAATGCTGCTGCCCATTCCTTAGATATTCCCTTAGCCGGCTCTTACAGCACCCACGGGAAGAGATGGAGACTCATAATAATGTTCGGCAATAAAAAATAGAACTAAATGTCTAAGCATTGAAAAGATATGTCAATGATTACGGACCATCTTACAACTATCACCAAAATCGCCAAAAGAGCCTGTGCTAGCACATTCAACCGAATTCCCGCAAAATCTTTTCTTCCTCGTAAATGTGGAGCAATCCATTAACCGAACGGTTTCCCTTATCAACTCATAAATTCCGTCCCTATCAACGGCCGTGCGTCAAAGTTGTATCTACACAGTATAAATACTAGCAAGCATAATATAAATAAATGCTAATCTCTATTAAAATCACATAATATGTTAGGTAATTTATTATGTTCATCGAAGTAACCCGGAAAAAATAATAAATCATCGAGGACAAACACAAAATTTTCGTTCTATTTTTGAAAATTATCTTCATGGAAATTTACCAATTTATTTTCAAACATAACCTAAGCTTGCCAAGAACGTACCGTAAGCATATCTAATAATGATTACCTACTTACTACCTTAAGGATAGCTACGCTGAAAGTCTGGACAATGCCATGATACGGTTGTCAAAGTCCCTACTGCTCATGTAACATACTATGCTACTATCCGTCGTACGTCAAAGCTATAACGGATTGATAGCCTTGTTTTCGATGGAAACTGCGATTTGGTTAACAGCTGGTGTATAAATCTCACAGAAGCTAATAAATGTCGTTGGGGTTCATTAGAATCCTAGATTTGTATTTCTATCGGTTGAAGGGTACGGGTTGAATGGTTTAGAATGACGGACTTTTCAAAGTTAACCTATTAAAATTGGAAAAATATTGACCATTAGAAACGCCATGACTCTTTTATTGACGAAAATATTTCGGTAGATGAAGAAAGTAGAAAAAGACTAAAATGCTTAAGTTCCAGACATCCTATATTTGCTTACGGGGGTACAAAACTACAATAAAAGAACTGGTGGAAAAGAAGAATATCATTGCCGAGAGAAAAGGATATAAAACTTAGCTAGCTCACCAATCTTGACAAAAAGGGAATAACACCAGGCCATGAAACGAGTGTTCTGTCAAGTAGCCGACACGATATCCCGTGGGCTTTCCATTGTGCTGGCTGTTGTTAGTTACGAAAGATTTGTGAGACCACCAGGTTGAGGACTGTCAAAATAAGGTAAGCAAAAGAGATTGGTGGCATCTTTTATAATTGGAGGCCAAGACTTACTTTAGACACTGCGCATCACTAGGATACTAAAAGTTACATTTAACCATAATACTTATGAGAAGTATTATGAGAAAAAAATATATACAGAGCTGAAACACGAAAGGACAACAAGGTCAAACAAAAGAGGTAAACTTAACCAAATATAGGCTATAACTGTTCATAAAGGAAGCAACCTCTGGCATTCAGCGATTAACATTTCTACTGACAACAATACCAAACGAGATTTCACAACTTCCTACGACATATAATAATGTTGTTAGATAGGAAGTTCGTAATTAATTTTGTTGTGCTGGATATGAATAGAAATGGAATGTGTTTTGAGATTTCAGTAAAATTGAGTCGAACTTATGAAGGTACCTAAATAAAACAGAAGCCCGCATTTACAAGGACAAAATTAAAGGTAAAAATTGAAGAACAAACATGCATGGGGTTTTTTCAGTACCTATGGCGAGCATGAGAAATCTAGATTTTTCGTATCGACGTAATGTTTGTACCACCTGTATGTTTTTTTTTTTAACGGGCAAATTGCCTTTATTACTCAAGCTAACTACTACAATAATAAAAACTAAACTAAACTAAACTAAACTAGCTACACTACCTACTACAAAGAACACTTATGGACTGTATAATAGCCGCAATGGCCTATAGACAGTCCAAGTGCTCCAGCCCACTACCAGTAGGTAGCGTACCCAACATGCTGGCCGCATTGCCACGTTGAATTGCAATGCTGATGCGTTGGGCCAAATAAGTGCCAGCATTTTGGTCACGCGTCGCATCGACCAGGCGCTCTGATAGACTTTGGAAAACGCGATGAGCTCCCGGTCCCCACGGACCCAGGGTCTCAACACCAAATGGCTCAAATATGTAACCGCTACCGAGATTACCATATTTGCGCCGTTTTAGCTGCTCAGCAGAATTAGCCGCGGCGCCGGCCCTAACGTGTGTCTCGGGAAGGTGTGACGGCGCCATAGTATCGACGCAAGTAGCGTCCCACACTAAAGGCCGCCCCATCTTCATCAACCTGTATGTTATATCAAAGTTTGTTACGAACGAGCAAAAGCTTAACTCCTGATATGGAACTTTTATGTGAAAAAAGTATCACTTGACAAGCTAGCCGTTCACCTGACTTCATAGCGTGCCAACCAAAACTGTATAAGAAAAAACCTGCGCGGCACTGAACTGCGCAGTTACGCACATCTACACCCAATTTTCAATGTGGTCATTATTAAACAGTAAGTTCTTTAAAATACCAATTTCAATCAAATAATCGAGCTATTCTCGGTGTTTCCCTGCGAGATAAGCTCCGGATGAGGAAATCCGCAGGAGAACTAAAGTGATCGATATAGCTCTTAGAATTAGCAAGTTGAAATGGCAATGGGCAGGCCACATCGCTCGTAGAATTGACAGCCGATGGGGAAGAAAGGTTCTCGAGTGGCGACCACGTACCGGAAGACGCAGCGTAGGCCGGCCCCTCACTCGGTAGACCGACGACCTGGTGAAAGCCGCGGGGAGTTGATGGATACAGAAGGCGAGCATATACAGAGACCTATGTTCAGCAGTGGACGTCTTCAGGCTGATGATGATGATGATGATGAATCAAATAATGTTTCTAAGTACCTTCATAAGTTACATAGCCAAGACTCCACAAACCGGAAACTTAGCTATTACCGTTAGTACTATCCATTCTTACTCTACGAATGTCATGGACCCCTAGAAGGGTCGTTTCCGTGAATCATTCTCGGAAGAAGTGGAGGAAATTGAGATATTCCTACCTCATGGGCTTTATCAAACAAGTTGTCTCAACAGAGTTCCAATTATTGATTCATTTCACACATTACAAATTTGATGGGCTATACCTATGTTGGCGTGTTGTTTTGATTATTGAATTTATTTATCTTACACTATTAATGTAGCGTGGCTTGATAGAGCTACGACATAATTAGGGTACTGCTTAATATGATAACATGACTGGGCTAATGAGTAGCTGAAGTTCATGCTCAGTGGCATGCCTGGGTAGGTAGATGCCTATGTCTGGACAGATGATGATAATGATGATTTTCTAAACTAGATTTTAGGTTAAAACTAAATAGTTAGGTTAGTATCTTTTTTTAACGAATGACGTGACGAGCTAGTCGTTCGCCTGGTGTTAAGCGTCACGGCCGCCCATTACAGATTGCAGTGTCACTCGGAAATCTAAATTAAAGTTTCGCGTGACACTGCGCACTGCGCGCGTCATCCTGAGACATCACACAGGTTAAAAAAGATTTGTAGACTGTGAGATCAGTTCTTAAGTCTCATTTGCCCAGTAATTTCACTAGCTACAATGCCCTTCAAACCGAAATACAGTAGTGCTTGCACAATACTGCTTGGCGGCAGAATAACTGGCAAAGCGGTGGTACCTAACTAGACGAACTTTGCAGAAAAGTCCTACCACCTAGTATAACTGGCAAAGCGGTGGTACCTAAAAGCTATACAGAATTCCATGACTCTCAGTTAATCATTTTCGTTTTACAGTGGGATTATACTTCTCTCTGTTTTCCTTCCGTGTTACCTCACTCACGCTATATGGTAAAACTACCTAGTACAGTAGGTTGATTTAGCCAAATATAAGACGTTATGGCCAACACCATTGTCATTCTCTATCCTTACGTTATTGTATATTATCTACAATTTTTTTCATTTTTACGGATAATTAGCATTTTTTTTAAAGTAACTACTATACTAAATTTAATACTATAGCTACACTACCTAATACCAAAATAAAGAATTTGTACTGTAGGTACTCTAGCCACATTGAATATTCATTTGGAAATGTAATCAAAAGATTTTGATATTTAAAAAAAACATAATACGTCAATTTTCCATCACCATTCCCTTTTCGTCATAATTTCAACTGTATGTCTTAAAAACAAGGTTTAAAATGCAACATCTGCAAAGATCTCCATTAAGAGCGAAGGGTTTATAAGCCCTTATGATGTTTGATGAGCTCAATACAACAGTGTTTGTGTTTGTTCAGTGTACACCAGTTGGAGAGATGGTTAATATTAGTTGTTCAATACCACTGACTCTAAACTTCCATTTTGAACCGTATCTTTAAAGATTTTAAGCCGATACTTCCATGTAGGCTCACGTAGAATAAGCGTCGCGTTGTGTAAAACATGATTCGGTTAAACCCTTCATTTATGCTGTGCGGCTGCTGGCGTAATTCTTTTGCATTTTTGAAATTACAAATGCTGAATTGCTGCTTCGTTACACACCACATTTAAAATTATTGGACGATGATAATGATAGTTCTTGTGATTGAGTCGATAAAATATGATACGATTTAGAAAACGATGAGGCTAGCTCGAGTATTATAACATGCGTAGATAATGCACATGAAATAGATTCCTATCCCTTTTTTAAGTCTAACCAAAAACGGTCTATAAAAAAAAATCTCATTGGCGACGATAAATTAGTAAAGGCTAAACTCCAAAGCCTTGAACACCGGCGTAAGGTTGCCAGCCTATCGGTTTTTTACAAACTGCACTTTGGAGAGTGTGCGAAAGAATTGCACAACTTAATTACCCCATCCCCTTTTTACCCTCGTACAACTACCTAGATGCACGGAAACACGGCATATGGTAGAAATTCCTAAAATAACAAAGCGTTTTGTTTCCTCGTTTATAATTCGGACAGCAAAGGAATGGAACACCTTACCAGCGTCATTGTTTCCTGACAAGTATAATCTGGGAGTTTTTAAGGCTAGAGTGAACCGGTGTCTTCTAGGCCAGCATGTTCCATCGTCGACCGCATCGTCACTTACCATCAGGTGAGACCGTGATCAAATGTCAGCCTATCGTTGTTCAAAAAAAACCCAGTTTTCACAAAATCACATATTTGTCCAACTTCCTCAAACGGCATTTATCTTCTTTTTCCTTCACATAATTATATATACGCTGAACCTACCGTAACCTACGCACGTTTACCTGGACACCGGTGTGGCGTCGGCAAACAATCAGCTGCTAACGAACCCCAATTAGCCCCGAGCCGATCTGTGTATGGAACCATCAATTAAATACGGTAACGCTGCTTTAGGAGAAAATAAACAGGGAAACGTTGCTTAGGGGTGATCGGAGTGTGTTTTTGAAATACAAGCTAAGTCTATTTATCTACATATATAGCCAAATAGAAATTAGTTTATAAGTAAATATCGCCAGAGTTTATTTAAATAACTCAATTTTTTTATGTAAGCGTATGACGTGACGAGCTAGTCGTTCGCCTGGTGTTAAGCGTCACGGCCGCCCATTACAGACTGCGGTGTCACTCGGAAATCAAAATTAAAGTTTCGCGTGACACTGCGCACTGCGCACGTCATCCTAAGACATCACACAGTCTAAAAAATATTTCTAGACTGTGAGATCAGTTCTTAAGTCTCATTTGCACAGTAGTTTCACTAGCTACAATGTCCTTCAAACCGGAACACAGTAGTGCTTGCACACTACTGCTTGCCAGCAGAATAACTGGCACAGTGGTGGTACCTACCTAGATGAACTTAGCAGAAAAGTCCTACCACATTTAATATTACAGTCACATATTATTACATTTTGTAGAAACTAGATATAAGAAAGCCTTCTAGCATTATTCTAACCAAATTTTTATCCGCCTAAGCTATCTGGAGTTATAAAACGGACAGCTGTCTGTTTTAGTTTCACCTAGAACCAGAATGTCTAGAGGTCATAAATATATCACTGCTAGAGATAGTATAAGTACACAATTTAGTTTATTTTGCCTTGTCATCACCATCCCGGTATGTTCCCACAGCTGGGAAACGAGCCTTCTCTCACAGAGAAAAATATAGACTATAATACACCACGATATATGGCTTAGTGCATTAGCGTGGTGATTATGGCAAACCCCCCCCCCCTAATGACAAGCACAAATAAAAACGGCCCCCAGTCCCCGGCAGCTCTGCTATCCCGTGGCTACGGTAGCGGCCACGGTAACGGCAGGGCAAGGGGTGCGAAGAATCCCCGGCAGACGCCCGGCTACCAACCCCAACGACGACCCCTGGCCCTGGCAACACATAACGTGCGCACACTGAAGGCTGACGAAAGGATGGTCGAGCTAGAGGCGGAGATGGGTAAGTTACGCTGGGATGTAATGGGATTGTCAGAAGTCCGAAGACAGGGACAGGACACGATAATCCTAAATTCCGGTAACTTATTCTTCTACCGGGAGGGAGACCAACTCTCCCAAGGGGGTGTCGGGTTTCTCGTCCGCAAGTCTCTCGTCAACAACGTGGTCAAAGTCGACAGTGTGTCGGCCAGGGTAGCGTACCTGGTACTCCGAATAACCAAACGGTATTCGTTGAAGGTTATACAGGTATACGCGCCGACATCGGCACACTCAGACGATGAAGTAGAAGCTATGTATGAGGACATATCCGAAGCCATGCATACTTCCGAAACATACTTCACCGTTGTGATGGGAGACTTCAATGCGAAGTTGGGCACAAGGAATAGCGATGAGCTGAGAGTGGGGCCATTTGGATACGGGCAGCGGAACCCTCGAGGACAGAGGCTGGCTGACTTCATGGAGAAGGAGGGACTCTTTATGATGAACTCCTTCTACGAGAAGCGGCCATCCAGGAAGTGGACGTGGATAAGTCCCGACGGTTCCACTAAAAATGAGATAGACTTCATCATGACGACCAAGAAGCACATATTCGATGATGTCTCTGTGATCAGCAAGGTGAAAACCGGTAGCGATCACCGTATTGTTAGAGGCACATTGAATATCAATGTTAAGCTCGAAAGGTCACGTCTGGTGAAGTCTACGCTCCGTCCAAATCCTGTCCAAATCCAAAACCCCGAAGGCTTTCAGCTGGAACTCCAAAATCGCTTCCAGTGCCTAGCCGACTGTAACACAGTGGACGAGCTAAACGACGGGTTGGTGGAAACTGTCCAAGCTGTTGGATCGAAATTCTTTAAGACCCAACGCCGAAAGAAGACTCAAAAGCTCTCAGAAAAAACTCTTGAGCTAATGGCCGACCGGAGCGAAATGAAGCTGCAGTCTTCAGTTGATATGTCAGCCTACGGTGAACTCAATAGACGAATCTGGAGTTCCTTGCGACACGACTTGCGTGCTCTTAGTACTTCACGTATTGAGGCCGCAATTGAGCGGAACCAAGGCTCTAAAGTGTTCGCAAAGGATTCGTCTATTGGGCAACACCAAATGACAAAACTGAAGACCGAAAATGGTAGCGTCATTTCATCCAAGCCTGAGATTCTGAGAGAGATCGAGAACTTCTATGGACAGTTATACACCTCGACACGTAAGCCCGCTACTAACACAGCTCAGGACATCAGAGCCAAGTTAGTCCGACACTATACCGAAGATATCCCGGACGTCAGCCTGTACGAGATTAGAATGGCCCTCAAACAGCTTAAAAACAACAAGGCACCAGGTGAAGATGGAATTACGACCGAACTTCTGAGAGCGGGTGGTAGACCGGTACTTTTAGTCCTCCAGAAGTTATTTAATTCTGTCATCCTTGAAGGTATAACGCCAGAGGCATGGCACAAGAGCGTGGTGGTGCTCTTCTTCAAAAAAGGCGATAACACCTTATTGAAGAACTATAGGCCCATCTCGCTCTTGAGTCATGTGTATAAGCTGTTTTCGAGAGTCATTACGAATCGTCTCGCACGCAGGTTTGATGAATTCCAGCCTCCCGAACAAGCCGGTTTCCGAAAAGGCTTTAGCACCATAGACCACATCCATACGCTGCGCCAGATTATACAGAAGACCGAAGAGTATAATCGGCCGTTATGCCTAGCGTTTGTGGACTATGAGAAAGCCTTCGATTCAATCGAGACTTGGGCGGTGCTGCAGTCCTTGCAGCGATGCCAAATTGACTATAGGTATATCGAAGTTTTGAAGTGTTTGTACAGTAAGGCCACTATGTCAGTCCGACTACAGGACCAGAGTACGGAACAAATTCCATTGCAAAGAGGCGTGAGACAGGGAGACGTTATTTCTCCGAAACTGTTCACAAACGCATTGGAGGATGTTTTCAAGCTCTTGGAGTGGAAAAGATCTGGCATCAACATAAATGGCGAGTACATCACTAACCTTCGTTTTGCCGATGATATAGTCATAATGGCGGAATCGCTCGAGGACCTTAGCACCATGCTCAACGACCTCAGTAGAGTCTCCCAGCAGGTTGGTCTTAAGATGAATATGGACAAGACAAAGATCATGTCTAATGCTCATGTTCCACCTATACCGGTAATTGTTGGGAACGATACTCTCAAAGTTGTCGACAAGTATGTCTACCTAGGACAGATTGTCCAATTAGGTAGGTCCAACTTCGACAAAGAGGTGGCGCGAAGAATCCAACTCGGCTGGGCAGCGTTCGGGAAGCTTCGTCCTATCTTTTCGTCCAAAATACCGCAGAGCCTGAAAACGAAAGTTTTCAATCAGTGTGTGTTGCCAGTGATGACTTATGGAACTGAGACATGGTCTCTTACTGTTGGCCTCATTAGTAAGCTCAAAGTCGCGCAGCGAGCTATGGAGCGAGCTATGCTCGGTGTTTCCCTGCGAGATAAGCTCCGGAACGAGGAGATCCGCAGGAGAACTAAAGTGATATAGCTCTTAGAGTTAGTAAGTTGAAGTGGCAATGGGCAGGCCACATCGCTCGTAGAACTGACAACCGATGGGGAAGAAAGGTTCTCGAGTGGCGACCACGAACCGGAAGACGCAGCGTAGGCCGGCCCCCCACTCGGTGGACCGACGACCTGGTGAAATCCGCGGGGAGCCGATGGATGCAGGAGGCGAGCAGCCGCTCAAGGTGGCGTGCTCTGGGGGAGGCCTATGTTCAGCAGTGGACGTCTTCAGGCTGTTGATGATGATGATATGGCTTAGTGCGAGTTGTTCCACACCTCCTAGATTTTTTATAACAAACATGAACATTAATACTACATGAGATGTATAAGCAGTCACACAAAGTAGCGCTCTATAGGGTAGGCCTATTTTCAACAGTGAACGTCTTCAGGCTGTTGACGGTGACTACTAGAGTAGCCAAAATTGTAGTCCCATGGGAAGTCTGACGAATTTGATAAATCCATTCTCTTGCTTTAACTTTGTTAATAGGACTAGATGAACCATTGTTGAAATCTTTGGATTGAGTTATGTTCAGTAATTGCTTAATAAATCTCTAAGGACGTGTATGAATACGATTAACCTTGCTCGGTCATAACGCAAACTAAATCTAAAATGCAAAGTAATTCCCGAACTGTCACAGTGCTCTAAATGCAGACGCGAGTACGATATCTGGGGAGCATTCTGCGAGGTGGTAACACTAAACAAGTGTATGCACAGTAGTCAATGTTCAAACATTGAGGTGCCTATCATACCCAAGGTAGTTCCATACAGAATATACTGTGGAACTTCCTTGATCATACGAAAAACACACATCAAGGATGGCCTTGATCAAGGATGGCCTTGATCAAGGATGGCTCATTATCTTTCCTAATTTTAAAAAGTTATCTGTCTATCCATAGGCGAGCTGAGTGACGTCTTTTTTTATTCAGTTAGAGACATGGAAACCACCGTATTTGACAAACTAGGGATATTGAATTTTTGAAATGTTTTGTAGCAAATGCTCAGTGCAATTTCATTGCTTCAAAAACGCCTCACAGGGTAAGTTTGTAAGCCACGCATTAGTGACACCTGTGTTATAATATAGATTATGTCCAAACTTGTTCTGTGTCTGGGTGTTGTGGGAGCATGGTTCTCGTAGTTCCTGGGTCCCTAGATACAGGGAATCCTACATAGGATCCAAGGTCTATGTATGTGATCGTTGGGCGTTATTAATTTTTTTATTCTATGGTGATCACTTTCCATCTGCTTCTATAGTGAGATGCATGTTTTTTTGCACCCTTTAATAAAAAAACAGAATCCATAGATAAGTAATAAACAATCTTATATTCTGTTCGTTTAACATAGTAGATAATAAGCACATCCTCTGAGAGTACAGTCCAAACTCGTACCTCACCAAACTTTCTGCTAGCTAGTCTGATTGGCTCCCGGGAGGATCCTGTTTGAAGCTCAGACTTGTCTTACGGGATTTGTGGATGCTGTGACAGCTAAGCTATTGTGGTAACGTTAATCTTTGTATAATTGGGAGTGATATAGGGGATTGTGTGGGATGAATGTACAGTTCGTTGACTCAAAATTGAATTGAAACAGTGTTTTGTGGTTCACAGAAAAATAAAGCAGCTGTAACTAAGCAGTACCAGGAAAATCCTACATTGTAAACAAACTAGATGATTTTTACGGCAGTGAGAAAGCATAATGGGGACACAAACAAAAAGGGTCCAACTGACAGGTGATTAGCGCTGCAGATGCAAAGTGAGGAACCTCTTGACAATACGAGTCGTATCAAGGAGTACGTATTACTGCCTTTGGAATCTGACTCTTGATCTAACCGTCTAGTGAGCGCTTCCCGAGATGTTGATCGATTATTATTAACATTATCATGTCACAGCCACCAAAAGAAGTGTCCTCCAAATTTCCAACACACTGCTTAAATAGTCTGTAATAGACTGGAAGGCCGCTGATGATGATGATGATATCATAAGGTAGTTTTTGTAATCGATAGTGCAAAATAATTTCAGTTCCATTAAATTAGCGATTTGAGTAAACGATTCATGAGTATTTTCAAAAAAATGAGGAAGGTTTTGAAACAAAAGCGTAATCTGCAGAATGTGAATGCCACGAATAGAAATACGCGAGTAAACGCAAAATAAATTAATCTAATGTTGATAGAAACTTAATACTGTGAACATTAGGTATATTACAAAATAAATGAATGGATATTGCTAAAGCTTGACATGTTAAACTACATTATTGTATTAGAGAATACATACATCTAAGGGTTCACTAAAGGTGCCCGTCTATGACCTATGTCTGACCCTAAACATACACACTGCTAGCATTATTTGCAGTAAACATGTTGCACAAAATAAAGCCATGTACAAAAATGCGAACTTTGAAGTTGAAAGAAAGCTAAATAAATTAAATTGGTATAAGTATAATTTATACATTTACACGTTGCTGATATTTTTAACCATTATATTCTGTTTGTTTCAGCATTCTCTTATCTATTTAGTAGATTCTTTCTTGAACACTGATAATTTCAACATAATGCCTGGGGGATTTGTTTAGTGACTCACTATTGATATAATATTTTTATGTTTTTACTAGCTTATGCGCACGGCTTCGCCCACATGCATTGTCCTTCAGGAACCGTTATTTTTCCGGGATAAAACTTCTGTTTTAGGGCACCCCTTCACTTGTATGATAATTGTAGCTTCGAATTTTCAACGTTTCAGCTTAGGCGGTTAGGCTGTGAGAGTGTCTTACAACTGTACCCTGTTTTGTACTTTTTACCTCTTTAAGGGATGAAATTAACAAATTGCCGAGGCCCATGTTTATTTATTTTTTTATGCTTTATACATATCAAGTTTGTAAAGCGTATACGTATAGGAAGGATGCTTTTAGTATTCTCTGTCTACTCTATTTATTTTAAAGAAAACTTGCCATATGATCTTTAATAAAGAAACAAGATCTCTAAATCAAACAATGATCAACAAGCCCTAAATAATATTGTTAAACGTCTTTATATCCCATGCTTTCATATTTTTATCTCAAATCTGAAACCACTTATCAACTTCATAGCTTCAATACCTCAAAAAATCTCATAAATCCTACCGACCGCGCCACAAACACCTGTTTGCGTACATAATGCTTGGCACGCGTGAAAAGCACCTCATTCCGGCATCTTGGTATCTCTTTGATGTGCGGATAGGCTGGTATAATTGCCAATAGCTCGGAGCTAAGTCCTCGCCTTTAGAAATCTGGTGCAAGTTATTAGAAGACGGCGTTTTCTTGTGAATTTATTACACGAAATAAAACATATTTTAGGAAGTTGATCTAATATCTTAGAGTTTTGAGGTTGGAATTTTTATTTCTTATTGGACGGACGTATAAATAAGAAATGAAAATGTCAACTATATTTAGTAGCGTCAGTTGTGAGCAGTATACATGGTATACTGTCCCGTGATTAACAGTCATCAATCTAAGCCTAGAAGACCTAATTAGTAATCTACTTGAATCACAAAAAAGTATATAATATATTAAATTAAAAAGTAATCTGGTAACTTACACTGTGTATCAAGTTTACTCGACCTAAAAAGGCCTTTATACATTGCTTTCTCCCAGGGACCATTATTAACAGATTTTGTCTTATCTTGAATTCTTTGCTCAGGCGGTATTTAAAGAGTAAAATATTGTGGCTAGTCAATAAGATAAGCCGCCACTTTGAGCGGCCGCTCAAAGTGGCGCTCTCTAGGGGAAGCCTATGTTCAGCAGTGGACGTCTTCAGGCTGTTGATGATGAATAAGCTAAGTGAGACCCGGCTTTTTTATGTATATTTTCTTCTAATTACTTGTTGGGTCTTTGTATTTTTTCGTCATTAATTTTACACAAATTTTAATGCGTTGGTCATCATAATACTTTACAAAAAGGAGTTAAACCAACATCAATTACTATCATTTCATTCTGAGAAATACTTGAGTGATATTATTATCCTTAATAATATTTCCAGTTCAACGAGGTAATGCTGCCAGCATATTGGGTACCCTACCTACCGGTAGTGGGTACCGGTGGGTGTCTGGATTTGGACTGTCTATAGGACATCGCGGCTAGTATACAGTCCAAATGTTCTTTGTAGTAGATAGTATAGCCAGTTTTATAGTTTTTATGATAGTAGTAGGTTTTTCCCAGTTATTTGATTTCATAACCAAACTACAAAACCGATTTTGATAATAAATTTATGGCATCAATCTGAAAGTACGTAATCTCAAATAAAAAAATATTTTTCAAATCGTCACATAAATGGCGGAGATGTGTAGTAACAAACATAAAAAAATACGACCGGATTGAGAACCTCTTAAAGTCGCTTGAAAATTATCAAAAAGTGTAGCTGTAAAAAGAAAAATCACCAACAAAAGGGCGAACGCAATATCAAATTTATCAAACCAAACAAAACTTTGCGTGCTTTTTACCATTTGTTGCACAAGCTATATTAAAAGAGATTGATTGATCATCTGGCCGAACTAATGAGTGAGTCATCAATCACTGATCTTTAATAAAATGCGTTCTAATCTCGGAGTAATTTATCATTTTATACATGTATATAAGGAGGAACACGAGTCCTGTTGCCAATCGACCAACCTTTTTATATTTAGTTTTACTTTTTAGTGATTTTCTATTTTTAGAGTGTTTATGATTTATATGGATTTTTGTTTCTGTAATAAGACAACTACTACTCTGCTAGTTTTTATGTGCGTTTTTCAGTTTTGGCTTTATAATAAATTTTATTTGGGGTCATAATTATGTTTTCTGTGTGCTCATTTACCACTGGACCTGCTCACCCTCAAAAAGTACAGTAGTGAGTAAAAACAGCTAAAAAAACATCATTGACATCTTCAACCGTTACATAATGATTTAACTACAATAAAAAAAATTGATTAATTGTATGTAATTGAGCCCTATGATTTTCCGGAAATTTACCAGATTTTCCGCGATAAAAATACGAGTCTTGGTTGTTTAAGCAATCTGTGCGTAAAACTTCATCCAATTCGATTTAGAGGTTTTGACGTGAAAAGCACACAAACAAACACATTTATTAGGGATTGTCTTATGGTATCATATCATAACATTTATTACTCGTACTGTCTTAGCTGTAATACTCGTAGGTATCTATAATATTTTACCTGTCCATATGTTCCCGATTTAGAAAATGTTTCTTACGCAGCAAAGCACAAAAGTGGTTTAAAGGCAAAATAAAACTGCTCAAACCTACAGAATCCTTAAACTAAACGAGTCAGCACGGTCCGTTCGTTAATTCAGGTTATGGTACCGGACGGAATGTTGCGGAAGGACCAATAAATATGACAGACCGGGAAATTGGACCGAATTCTGCTTACAAGGCGTCTGGCTGGCAGTCAAAAAGCCGAGATATAGCTGCAAAATATTCTTGAATAGGTCTCACCTAGGCTTAGTAGACTTTGCCTATACAGTAATCAACATTATTTTCGGCAGTTTTAATAGTTTGTTAAGATCATAATAGCTAGAACGTTTTAAATTGTTCGTTTATGATTTCGTATCAACCCTAGGTCCTAAGACTTATAAATAGACCCATTCTTACCTGAATATTCTGACTCTCTTAGGCTTTAGAGTCTAGATAAAAGAATTCTTTAATATAATTAGATAAATTTATACTTTAATTTACTTAACTTACTACTATCATTGTGAATATTGTTGTTGCTTCTTCTTAAGCTCGAAGCTCCTGTGATATGATTTGTTTTTGTGTTTTGCGGTAATAGTAGAACAGAGAATAAAAGAGAAGAAAATATATTATTTAAATTTATTTATTATAGGTTTGCCAGATTTAGACATAAATCGTTGCATTTAGCTCCATCATTATCATCATCAGCCTGAAAACATCCACTGCTGAACGTAGGTCAGAAAAAAGTGATGCTCCCGGGGGGAGTCCAGAGAGCACCGCTTTTTTGTTTTTCGCATTTAGCTTATTTCTACATGTATGCTCAGCAAATTTTTTTTTTGGTATTTTGACTTTGGCTTGTTAAAGTGCTAAAAATATCCTTTTTGCAATAAATTATTTGACTTTCACTCACGCGCCTATATCGTACTATTGTATACATGTATAATCAGATTAAGTGCACAAAGTTTATTTAAAGGAGCTAATTATACTTTCGTGACCATTTAGATTTCAGTCTACACAGATCGACTGCAGGATCGAGCTCTCTTCTACTACAAAATTCTGTCCAGATTTGCGCCGATCTCATAAATTTTTCTCTAGATTGAATCTTTATCTAGAATGTTATGTTTTCTTATTAGAGTATGATTTTCGTATATAGTTCTAAGATCCCAAGTATTAAGTCTATTATTACAGTAGTGGGCGTCACGAGTATTTATGTTATTGGTTGGGCGTTATTTATTTATTTAATAACAATTCCGTTCACTGTAATCAGCAAACATGGTTCCCTGGGAATCCTCGTTACCCGAGCGAATATTGGACTGGTCAATAAATATGACAGACCCGATATTGGAGAAAATTCTGCTTATTCGACATTTCGCTTATGTGAGTAGTCTCGGGAAAATTTGTTTACTGGTTTCGTGTGTTACGTCTGATTCTATAAAAATTCTATCTCTCTGACGTTATTCATTAGCATTCGATTTTTAAATACGAATCGGCTTATAATGATTTAATTTATCAACTGACTACAAAAACTTTTCATCATGTATATCTAATTTTTCTGATAATTTGGTGTAGATGTAGAAGTAATTGCTGCAACTTTGATTGCCTGATATTTGTTCGAAGCTTCAATTTCAAAGAATTTATTTAACGCGTTATGAGATTTACCGGCATCTTCCAGCCTACTTTCGTAGTTGTTCCGCACAGTCGGCATCCATTATCGTAGTGGACCGTGGGTTGTGGACCGTAGACTGGGGACCGTGTCAAGCTTGGAATGCCGTGTGTTGTTAATGTCACTGGAAAGGTTAGATATTGAAGGAATACTGGGTAATAATTTCAGTTACAGGTTGTTTCCTGTTCCTTTTATTTGGTTTCTTTTTTGGTGATCAAGGAGCTTCTGTTCTAAACTTTATCACAATCATTAGTGTTTCACTGTGTTTCAGGCTGATAGTTCTATCGCGGGCTTGTCGGTTCTCTACAAAGAAGATTCGATTACGAAGTGATAGTTCATTATTTTACGGAAGATGACGGCAGAAGGAGGCATTAAAAATTAAACTATACGGATTATTTTTATCATGTGTATACATAAATATGAGCATTTTTACAGTTGAGTACATGGAATATTAAAACATATTAAGTATTATTCTTACCTATTATTCTCACCAACCACCATTAACCACTAACGCTGAACTAAAATAAATGAACGCAAACTAAATCAACCAAACATAAATATGTATAATTTGGGACGGGATCACGGGACGCAATTACACCATCCCAGGTGGCGACCCGCCTGTCCCAATGTCCCAGGACATACATATTTATCGCTCGCGGGACATCGAACGTCACTACTACATTTATTTATATCGAGAAAATTTACAGTGTGTGATAACTATGTTACATAATGTAGTCGAACCGACATTTTGGAGCCCCACCAAAGTTCAAAAGCTTTTTTATCTGTATTTTATAAGTTCCTTCAGCGTATACTTCTTCCTAGAATTGTTTACCTATCAAAAAATCTAAGAGTTTAACATATTGCTTTAATATTGATCCATGACTGATCTGTTTGATAGTAGAGGTAGAGTAGGTAATGATTATACATCTGTAAAATGTAAACGATGGAAATATGCTATCAATTTCATCATCTGCGATGTAGCTCTGTGATGTGAGTTTTTGTACGATTCTTGATTCAATTTAGGCATATAATTTATGGAGTTGGTCTTTAGGTCATATTGGTCTTATTTCGTTCTTCCTATTATTTAACTTAGCCTAAATCATTGTATAAAAAAAGTTAGCATAAAACCCTTTTCTCTACCTACATTCAGATAAAGATGCATTGGATGCATGGTGGGTTCATATAGCAAAATATCTATGTATTTTCAACGCATGGGTATCAGGTTTCATATCCGAGGTGAATATTCGAACAGAGTTCCCTGTAGTTGATAGGATATTGACAGCGGATGAATATACCACAAAATGGCAGTCATTTTGAATACGGTACAGAAGCACGTTTCAACGTTTTTTGAAATAAGAGAGTTAAGTTCTTTTTTGTTTTAAGAAACACCCCATACGATAAAACCATTTCAATTTAGTGTGACATACCCAATAATAAGTTTGTCGTATACATAATTATATTTACCAAAATATAAAGCGTTCTATATTCTGCGTACATAATCAATTATTATTTTCACCTTACTGCGTGAATATTTCATTGGTTCATCTTCATAATAATCAGCTCGCCTTGATATTTGTAGGGTATACGCCCCCTCTCCTCATTTCATTAGCTACGCAGCAAAAATAAACCGGATTCAAAGAAAAAGTAGGTAAAGAAAAACAGGAAACAAAAAAAAAACGCGAAACCCCAATGTTATTGTAATCCGAAAATAAAAACGTTCGTACAACATCAAAGAGAATAATCACCTAACAAAATCAGAACGCGGAAGTGTTTTTGGGGTTCATGGGGTAAACTTATAATACCCCTAATGAAACTGTGGAGACGTCTCCTAAAGTAACCCCATGCTTTTTGTCCTTCAATTAAATTTCGAAGTAATTTGTTGCGGGAGCACGCCTTGAATAAGTTATTTCTTTTTGCTAAAAGGTTTTTTCTCTTCGATAAAATTGCTTTGTTTAAAACGCAGTAGGTTTTTTGGCGGATATTGATGTCGGAAATGTCTTTTGTTGATTTATGGAATACATTTTTAGTATAGGTACATATCTAACGTTTTCAAACCCCTGTCAAACTAATCTTTTTTTTCATACGCAATACCTACTACTGCAATCCTGCAGTCTTCGTTTATCGCCAGGTCAATGAAGGTTTTTTGGTTAATAATGATCTCAATAACGCTTTTAGGGTTCATTAGGTCAATCTGTTTTTATGAGATAACTACCATTGACGTTGCGTTGACCCTTATTAAGAACTCCATTAATACGCTTTTTGTACGATGTTGCTCATATGCCGCGTTTATTTCATACCTAAGTAAGTATTTTGTCATGTTTATTCGCCGCACCGGACCGGTCCCCAGACGTTCAATTCAGTCTTCCTAATAACCTATTCGAAAATCTAATTGCGGGTTGGAGCAAACTCCATCAAATAGTATTCAAGGCGAATAAGTCTGAATGGGGCTGGTTTTCTCTTTCACTAAAAGGACCATGTAAACGGGTGTTTAGTGTGTCCAATGCATGATGAAATAGGATATCTTTGAAAGGTCTTTGAACTTTGCAGAGGTTTTGAACAGTGTACAGAAAAGGATCCAAAACGAAGTGTGGGTAACAGTAAGTATTCCAAATGTTAAATTAAATATTAACGTTGTTATTCAAAGGAACAGTTCTAAAAGCATCTCAACAATTATTATTCCACTTCGGTCTGCGACTCGTTTGGCTAGTTTCATTATCATCATTATCAGCTTGCTCTGATCCACTACTTGACATAAGATAAACCTCCGTCCTCCGTGAGCCCGATCTTTGGCTCTGTTTATTTTTCTTTTCTTCTTCTTCAATACGTATGAGACCTATGTTAACATTATAATTCATTAACTACTTTGATTCAGTACAAAAGATGTCATAGTCAAATCAATAAGAAGTGACCGTAGTGTAAAAGACATCTTCCCTGCAGTTGGCTACCTACTAGAACGCAGTGACAAAAATGTAAAATATTATATCCCGTCCGGTAGTCGACCACTAGAACGCGATTGGAATGATTTCCACGTTGTTTAAAATGTAAAACTTGGGAGTGGCGTCGCTCTTTGAATTTGTTACCGGCACGTGATAAAGCGTTTAGGTAAATTGCCGATTTTAAACGTTTCGGAAGGCGGAATATTTGGCGATGTTCCTGAGAGTTTGGCTTGAGATTACGTTTGTTTCGCGTTTGGAAGTCATTTCAGCGTAAATTTTAACGTTGAAAACAGAATAGGTAGTATCTGTTTAGCTAACAAAATAAAAAATAGAATGCATTTTTAGTAAATTCTTTAATTTCTCGAACATAGCATCACTGCAGGAATATCTTTGCAAGTGGTGTCACTTGAAACGCCACCTGAGTTTCTAAAAGCATTATCAAGAAAATGACAAAAGAACCCCTTCTCACATAAAACGTGTGTTCACATAAAGGCTTATGGCATGTAGTTTGAAGTATCAATATTTAAATAGAAGGTAATATCCGTAAGAGCTGCGTGCACCATACGTTACTTTAAAATATTCTTTTGGTTTATAGACGGTCTTTCCAAGGTTTTCGGTAAGAACAAAAAGCAACTTAAAAGTTCCAACTTTGTATATTATATCATCACCAACAGTCTTAAGTGGACTTAAACTTCACTGTGAAGTTTGCCAACATTCTGATACATAATATCAGTGACGAAAATACTAGGTAATAGAAATAAACCCATACTACATCACTAAAATGATTTATCTGCTTCCTATATAAATTAGTTTCTAAGCAATTACTAACTTTATATCTATTTGGCGAAAGCTTGCTGCGTAATGGTACATTGTTGGCTGATAAATGTAGGTACCTTTAAGCTTGAATGATAATCATCTTTGTTATTGCATAATATTTGACCAAATATGGACTGTGGGGAAGACCAGAGACTGACTGGCGAACCACTTCCTATATAAATTAGTTTCTAAGCAATTACTAACTTTATCTATTTGGCAAAAGCCTGCTGCGTAATATTACATTGTTGGCCGAGAAATGTATGTACCTTTAAGCTTGAATGATAATTATTTTTGTTATCGCATAATATTTGACCAAATATGGACTGTGGCGAAGACCGGAGACTGACTGGCAATTATTATGGAAATACTGAAATAGCTGAATGAATAAATTCAAACAAAATTCACAAGTGTTATGGACATATTGAGAGCGCTTAATTAAAATTGACAAAACGAATTAGCTCAGGAATAGATAACATTTTTGAATGACAAATTATTCACGTGGGTTCATATCTTCAACTTAAAAGCTTTCACATATGTTTTCACATTACTTAGTGGTGCTTTTTATTACCAGTAAACGTAATTAGGTAATGTGATAATGGCACCTTTGTGTACGTTTAAATTATAGGCATACAAATTATTTCATACTTTATTTTGAATCTACTTAGGTGATGAATATTCATATTCACAGCGGCACCTTTGTAGAGGGTAAATCTAGACATATACCTACATTATTTCAAAAATTAGTTCGTATCTACATAGAAGATGAAAAAGCTGTCCCTTTTAGTCTCCTGAGAATCAAAATGAGGTACCACTACCAACTCTACTATAACTCCACTATATTAGGTATTGTGATGTGATATCATGTAGTGTAATGTTGTGTATGTCACGAATAAATGTATTTTCTTTCATTCTTTCTTTCTTTCTAACTCTCAATGTAAAAATGTTAAAAATGTTTGGTTAAAACAAAATTCTACAAAAAATGTTTTAAAACGGGTAATTTGTTTCGTGGACTGCATAAAAATAGTATAAAAGTAGGTATTTTGGCTGGCAGCAATGCAGCATCGCACTTCTCTTACTGAATAAACGGACAAGCTCTTTATAGAAATGAAATATTCAAATGTATCCTGCACCGTGGCCAGCAGTACTTTGAAAACGTAGAGGTAATAAGCTAAAGTAGAGTTATATCGGTAAGTATACGAGGAAAATGTAGACTGCATACAATTTAATAACGAAATGAAAGTAAGTTTAGGCTTCTCGTGTATGCATTTTCGTAGTGCACTTATGATGTATTGCTTCAAAGAGACCGTTCACCGTAAGATATCCCCTGATGTACCTACTTATATGTATTATTTAAAAATATGCACGTAAAACATATTAACCTGTGGTGGGTACATACAAGTTTAGATAATGCTTACATATTACTATACATTTACGATAATACCTGCATGTTTTTAAATAATACAAGTACATCAGGGGACATCTTACGATAACGGCCTGTACATAGGTAGGTACATACCGACATTTTGCCCGGATACGAGTCAAGGAGTCGGAATAGAAATTTTTTTCTT
The DNA here is from genome assembly GCA_910589525.2 of Ennomos quercinarius. NCBI lineage: Eukaryota > Metazoa > Arthropoda > Insecta > Lepidoptera > Geometridae > Ennomos > Ennomos quercinarius. Next base: position 4,465,499 of record OU342496.1, read on the forward strand.
CACGTATTTTAGAAGTTTTCTCAGAACAAAGTGTTTTCTGTTTAATTAAAAACAAAGAACTTAGATTAAGATAGCACTGTCGGAAGAGGTAATAAATACTGCGCTCTAAAAAGAAGGGACTTCAAATTTTAGTCTTGCAGCACTCTATGGGCTAAATTGCAGTTATTGCGTGCTAACACAGAGTCACTATGAATGGATTATTCTTATAATTACCTTTTTTATTTAGTAATGGTATCGTATATAGAGTCACAGAAGAGTTGTAAGAGCGAGGCCGACAGGTATTCGGATCAAAGCAATATTCGAACCAAAGTGCGTCGATTTTAAAGTCGCACGGTCTACGATTGCTTGCAATATCTTGGTCTATAGTTTTAACTTATAACATAATTAACCTTTACCCCTAAACATTAACCGTGTGGTACCAGCCGGTGAGCAAATATGTCTACCCCATCTCTTCCCGCCGGAGCCATAAGGGCTGGCTAAGGGAATATCCAGGGAATGGGCAGCAGCATTCTGCTCCATCTTCATTATAGTCTACTGCGATCACCAAACCCCCCCTATGACAACCGTCTAAAGTGGCATTTTATCGGGGAGGCCTATTTTCAGGGACGTGTTTATTTATTCTATTTTATTTTATTTTATTTATTTTACTAAATCCATAGCCCTTAATTAACAAAGTTTATACTATATACACTAAACCTACAGCCAAAATTGTTTTTCTTCTAACTGTTGATTATGATGATGACGATCAAGAAACTTGTGCTTGTTTAATTTTTCATTTTTTTTTTCTATGGGTTCTGACTGAAAATCAGTAATTAAGGTCTTACTTAGGACCTTAATTGTATGCTGAGCCGGAGCCTATTCGTGACACCACGCAGCATTGCACTGCTGGTGTTTGTGGTAGGTAGTTATATATAATTTATGTTTGTTTGTTTACTTGTAGTGTCAGTATTGATAACCTACCTATGCAGGTAATATTATTAAGGTATTGTGATGTGATATCATGTAGTGTAATGTTGTGTATGTCACGAATAAATGTATTTTCTTTCTTTCTTTCTTTCTTTCTTTCATTACCATACCTATAGCCTACCAGGAAAATTGGATAAAATATAAAAAACATTTTTGGTCCCTAAAGATTCACTTTGAAAGTGGTCTTAATTTTTATCCTGGGCTACACAACAAAGGATCTGGTTACCACTTAAAATACTACAAAAACTAGATTAACGATTATTCTGCCCACTGTGCGTACGTAACGCTCATAGCGAAGCATGACTAGCCATTTCTAACCGATCGGTAAAATTAAGCAACGTTTGCTGCGGCACTACTCTGATGGGTGACTGCTACAGCAAAAAGTGGTATTTACAACTCAGCGCTACCGTGCTTCGGAGGGCACGTTAAGCCGTTGGTCCCGGCTGTTGCCGTAAGGCAAAAGTCGTTAAGCCAAGTCAGAAGCCTTTGGGCGGCCTAAAAAATCTGACACTAGGGCTGACCACTTGCCTACATGAGAAGAAGAAGACTGCATTATCTGTAGTAAAAGACGAGACTCTTTCCATCAAAGATACTAATAGTCTTATCTCATGTACTCACAATCCTCACAGAAGTTTGGTAAGAAATCCTTCATAGAATCCAACCGGAACTTACCTGAAAAGTAAAATAAAAGAGAATATAAAACGGGATGCAAAAGTTTTACAATATCGTGCAGCGTTTTGAAACAAAAACATGACATAACTTTTGAATCTCGGAAGTTGAAATTGAAATTTTATACATTATAACTACAAATGCAAAATAGTTATTTATGATATTAGGGCGGTAAGTTGGTTTTTACAAACGAGTAGACAAATGTAAGCCCGAGACGAAGTCGAGGGCTTACCATAGTCACGAGTTTGTAGAAACCAATTTCCGCACGTGTATCATACAACGTTTTTCAACACATTTGCGAGAAAAAAGTACAATTGGTAATGAAACAAACTTTTGTTTATTAATGGGAAAGTTGCAACAAACAATTTTCGATGTTTCTTATCTAATATGAAAATGGGCAAAAAAGGCGCGCATAAATTTACAATGCAAATGGCGCCGCGTGCGTGTGGTGAAAATTAGAACTACATCTTCAGTTTCATATTCTCCTTAGTATTAATTAAAGTGAGACAAACGTATTGAGCAAAAACGCTTCCAAAGAGTTTCGATCATTCAGCTTATTTATATTCGTAATGTGAAACTCCTTGTTTGAGATCTTATATATTTTTTATGGAAGTTAAAAAAAAACCGTAAAGGTTACGCACGGCGCTATACAATGGAGGGTGCGGTAAAATAGGTACTTACGTGAGAGTACCTATTTTACCGCACGCTTCGTTGTGTGGTTCGTAATGTTTAACTTTCGAACAATGTATACAGGCTTCGTAAATGCATTTTTTGAGCAAATGTGTTGAAAAGGTAATTTTAAAAAACTGTCACATTTTCGATGTAGAACCTGCCAAAAGACCATTTTAAGAGCACCGATGAAAAGAGCCAGTTTTTTTCAAAATTACCCTAATCCTATTTTTTTTTATAAGTGCACATAATAAAAAAAATCATAGAAAATACGTTTCAAAACAACGTTATATTTTAGAAAGAACATAACGAACAATTCTATAATCCAATCAAACATACACATGCACTCTGCCTGATATAAATATAACATTTATTATACAATAAAACTTTACATAATAGGTAGATTAAATACATAATTACTATATGTAATTACGATGGTTAATAAATCGCGTTAACTTGCTTAAAATAGCGTTTGGCAATATTATTCAAAATCGTTCAACAGTCTATTGTGGCTTGCTGATGAAGCTTATAACTAGATAAATATTAACTGTTATCTATTCTAGATAGTTTGGAATTTCATTGTATTTGTAAGTGCCTTCGCTGTTATAATGTCATGAATTCAGTGTTATCATAGTAAACGGTTTAATAACGTTTACCTCGGCACTTGTTTAAATAATTCATATGCAATCATTGGTTCTCTAGCTCGTTGATGGAGTTATAAAGCTAGTTATATAACCGTTATATATATCAGTTTCGTTGTTTAAGTTTGACGGATAAGTAGCTCATTAAAATGGAAAATAACGTTGCAAAATAATTAAGGTTACTTTCGCTGGATAGAAGTTTTCAATTTGTTTAACGATTGTATTTTTAAACGATAGTAATGAATATATCTACCTACGCTGTGTTTGTCACGCTTTATTTAAGGTTACGGGTAGGGCCAAATAAGCAGGTTCAAATCCGTTTAAAGAAACATCGACCTTATCGTCGTAGTCTGCACTTCAGCGCGGCGCTTACGACAAAGACAACGCACGAAATGACTGATTTTGACGGTTTTTAATTAATATCTGAGTTTATACAGAATTCTTCATAATTATGAAGTCATCACAAAGTCTGTATATTTGTTAGGAATACACTAATATTTTTTGTACAAAATATGTTCGATAGAAACTCAATAAAATTGGTACTTTCAAATTTTTTGAGGGAGGTTTGGCATTTTTTTCTATAGGCATATTTATTAATCTTGTATTTGCGGACATGACAAAATACTTAATAAAATGATTTACATGATATATTCAATTCAAAGCTCCACATGTTCTAATTACGCCAGGAAACGTGCCAATAAACACCTTGTTTGCCTACCCTTCGCCTTAACTAGGTACTATAGAAGCGTCCGTGGTTTCATCAATTTTCCCGTGAAATCTTAAAACTTTCCCGGTTAAAAAGTGCCCTATAACTTTTCCGGTAACATAAGCAATCAGTCTGCAAAATTTTATTTCCTAAAAAAGTAAGTCCCGTTCGATCTTGCATGACATTGAACAAGAATATCTCATTCATCCTTCAGCAATAAATATTCCCATACGTATTGGCAATAAACCGCGTCAGTGATCAAAACAAAAACAAATTTTATTGTGCCGTCTCGCCCGGTAAATTTATCTGAAGATCTTCAGACATGTTTTCGTGACTTAGTGACTGATCTTTAAGCGACTCTAGAATTACGAGCTTAGGAAATAAAGCTGTTTTTTCTATTATTACTAACTAAATAAATTTACAAAAATTATATAGTTCCTAAAGAATATTAGCAACCAGCGAGAGGCAGGTTCTACAGGTGTCACGTTGCTCAGTCGTTACAAAATGCAGTCTTAAAGATTTTCGCAGCCACTAGAGAATGTGACCATTTCGACTTAGTTAGCAAAGCGTCTAATTCGATAAGTTGGAAGGCGTAGGTTCCATAGTATCTCGCTTTTTGGTAATATTTTTAGGTATAACTCGTAACTCAACTTTGAAATTAAAATCCAATCCATATTTTGATCCCGCAAGGGATCGTTTCAGGGGCTGAAACCAGAATAGACCATATAATTTTATGCGATGAAATTGAAGCCATCATCAAGACTACCTCTCACCTGAATTATTTCTGAGATGGTCGTCATAGGTGAGATAATTATTATCCGACTCATTTCAGGATAAAAGGCTTTACAATAATGATATAGGTAGGTAAATACATACTTACACTGGTTAGGTACAGCATTCAAATATATTTTGTTGGTATTCATTTTTTTATTGAAAAGGTTTGCATTTTGACTACTGACTCATCCATTAGTGAGAAGGTGCGTTCTGTATTTACCTATTAGGTACATACAAGCTTTCAATCATAATGCCGTCTTTTTTTACATCTAAATAAGCTCGCATTTGACCGTAATTTCACCTGATAGGAAGTGATGATGGAATGTCTCAGTAAAACACGTTTTTTTTTTATTTAATCGAATTACGTGACGAGCTAGTCATTCGCCTGGTGTTAAGCGTCACGGTCACTCGGAACTCTAAATTAAAGTTTTGCGTGACACTGCACACTACGCACGTCATCCTGAGACATCACACAATCTAAAAAAGATTTCTAGACTGTGAGATCAGTTCATAAGTCTCATTTTCCCAGTAATTTCACTAGCTACGCTTAATTTATTTTATACTTCATTCTTTACGTAACACTCATTATTCAGGAAAAAATACTCACTTATGGCAACTTATACTTTTCATTGAAGAAATCTACCGTAAAAATAATTATCTTGCAGAACTTAATTGCATAGCTGTAAAGTGTCAGATTTACAACCTCCCTAATTACATTGTTACAACTTGGTTGCCATAAAAAAGCGGTAAAATGTAATAAATACTGATAAATATAACTTAACAATCTTGGCCGGAATGTAATAAACTGTACTTAATTTTAGTATGCAAATTCTAATTCCGGTATAATTTGGTGAAATAATGTAAGGTTGATTTCAACTGGTCTATTTTTTCATACGTTAATTAAGTTCTGGAGGCAGGCAGCGGCTTTGCCCATGATTTACGCGTTTTCACGAGAAAATTCTTAATTTAAAAAAAAAAAAATCATTGAAATTATTAACTCAATAAATTTGTAATAGTGATAAACTGTATTTGGCTTAGGAGTATTTAGTATCCTGTTCTCATATTATTAAGTAAGAGTAATACGAGAATAATTGGTAATAATAGGTATCTTCTAGGCAAGCATTCACCATCGTAAACCGCATCGTCACTTCCCATCAGGTGAGATTGCGGACAAATGCGGGCTTATTTAGTTGTAAAAAAACTCTTTATTGGTTGTCCAAATAAAATAAAATAAATAAAAATTTAGGTAGATAGTAGGCACCTACTCTACGTTGATCTCGACAGTAATTGGTGTGCAAATTAACACACACTGAAAGCAATAAACAAGAAACACAGAATCACTTACTCTAATCACTCAAACCACAGATTTTTTAATATTTGAACGAGCGCTCGTGATGTGCGAGCGAAGCGTGTCTATTTCAAAAATGGATTCATAAAAATTATCCCTTCGGATGCATACGAAACCGGAGGTTCGTAACCAGTTATGATCGATGAAAAAATCTTCGTTATACACGACAGACTCGCAAGGTCTACACAGCTAGCTGCCAGAGCCACTAGTTTTTGTGCAACTGTTCGTTTGATATAATACATTAATTATTGGTTCCATTAAAAACCGGAATTAAACTGGGTATTTCCGTATCATTTTGTAGATAAACAGATACAATTTTACTTAAATAAGTTGCGGTGTTGGACGTCGCAAATGTGTTGCGAACTCACTGCCATTGATTTACGTCCCTTCGTTGACCTTCAAGGAATACTTACCAAGTAATATCCAACTTTTCCATTCTTGCAACTCCCATTTTTCCTTTTCAAACGTTTTTATCGTTTTCCTCCTGTTCAACTAGAATCGTAAACAACAAATGGGGTTTCGTCAGTGAACAGAATAAGTAGCAGTATGTAGGAACACCTTTCCCTAACTGGTTTTCAAGGAAACAGTGGAAATAAAAGTTTCGGGTTCGCGTTTTGCTGTTGTACAAGTAAATGAATTTCGGTAAATGATTTACGGTCTGTAATTGCTTAACTTTTTGCTTTCGTTCATCGTTATGGCTCAATAAATACTTTTCGTTTTATCCTACTTTCAAAGTAGTAAAGAGCGGTTCTTATGTGCGCTAATACAGCAAAATGTAGGTATTCATCACGTCAACAGGTGGAAGATGTCCACTGCTGAACATAGGCCTCCCCCATATAATGCCACTTTGGACGCTTATCATAGTTTATCATAATCACCATTCATCACGCTTGATGGCAGGCAGCTTGGTGATCGCAAGAGATTTTAATGTACCTAGGAGAATGCTGCTGCCCATTCTCTGGATATAATATTCCCTTAACCGGCTCTTACGGCACCAACGGAAAGAAATAGGGTCCCATTCTCACACCACCGGTAACACACGAACCATGCATAGAAATTACAACTACTTATTAAAAATGTAAATATAAATTTCAATTAGCTGCAATTTAATGCCATCGATCGACTACATACCTATTGCCATTTTGGGTGAGATTGGAAAGCAATTTTGGGGAAAAGATATTTATTTTGAAAATAAAGAATTAAATTCGATTGCAGACAAAACCTGTTATAGTCTGCCTCTAAACAAGTACCGGTTGTATCGATGCCTGAGCCGTGTCAATAAAGATTTGTCCATCGACTGAAAAATTTAAATTCGCCCCGATATTGCTACAGCTTTAGAACAAGAACAAAAAAGAAGTATCCGGATTTCAATGTACAATCCTGCAAAGTTATAACACAACTGCAAATGCTTGCAATGCAAAATAGAGCTTTACTGCCTTGTTTTAACAATGTGAAAGTAGAAAAGTTTAGTGAAATTTATATGTGCATCGTGAAGTATAAAATATTTTTGATAAGGGCTCTTTCTTATGACAAAAACCATAACATGCATGGGTTATGAAAAAGTAACTAAGTATTGTATCAGTTATCTGGTTCCCATAGTACAAGCTATGCTTAGTTTGGGGCTAGATGGCGCTGTGTGAAATGTCCACACATATTTTTTTAATCTAATTCTAGATATAGGTTAATTTTAGCTACTGCCACCATATGTATCATTTCATTACCTTACTTAAATACCTAGGTACCTAGCTTAATTAGTCATAATTTACTGTTTGCCTAAACAAATAATTGCAACACCCTTGTCAGTGGACATTATTAGACTTAAGTACTGGGTTTATGTAAGAAAATAAATAAATAAATAATAAGTAAATAAATAATCTTCTCATTCTCTCTCTCTCTCTCTCTCTCTCTCTCTCTCGCTTTTTCCCAGATGACAATAAAAAAATCACAGTTATGAACGATTTTTGTCTCAGTTTTGTTTTAAGCCCTATTTTATAATACCCAATCTTTTAGTATGTAGGACTTGGAAATGTCTGCGCAGAACTGCATTGCGGCTCTCCTGGGGCCAGAAGATCGGTTCTAGATATAAGTCTTTTTTAACAAGAACCTGTAATCTCAACGGGGATCTGGAACTGTTCAGGAGTTGTGATGCAAGATTTACTGCTAGGAACCGCCCACCAATTCGTGTTTAAAAAGAATCTGTTTAAAAAGGCGTTCTGTTTCTCTGTGTTTCAAATTTATTATTATGATTAAAACTTGCACATCGGATATTTTCGTGAAAACAATCCCGCATGAGTTTTAATGTTGTTTTTTTAAGTTGGCTACAATTAGCTCACTGTCAATAGCTAGCTCATAGAATTAATTATGTATTATTTGGTAAATTATTATTCCTTTTATATTGACTGGCCTAATAGCTCAGTTGGCAGTAGCTCTTCCTTCTGAACTATAGGTTGTGGGTTCGATTCCCATCCGGGGCAAACATTTGTGTGATGAACATCGATGTTTGTTCTGTGTCTGGGTGTTATATTGTATTATATGTATGTAGTTACAAACAAAAAGTATCTAAGCATTCTATCAGTTATCTGGTTCCCATAGTACAAGCTTTGCTTAGTTTGGGGCTAGATGGCGCTATGTGGAATGTCCACAGATATTTATTATTTATATATATATTTGTTTTATATGGGAATCCACGAGAGCAAAGTTGGTGTAATCAAAAAAGACATAACTCCAAAAGGTGAAAATTTCCAACTTTTTCAACATTCATAAATACTTTGAAACAATGATAAGCTCAGAATGAGCAACGGCGTTATTCTTCCAGTTGGCAACTTTCGCTAACTTTTTTCGTCATTTCAAATTGCGACCGTAGGTTCAGTTTGAGATACGTTTCCTTCCAAGATAATTTACATACGTAAGCTTCAAGAAATCCGTAGATTTCGTCGGAAAATGTTACGCATTGTTTGAATTTTATTCCTACTCAAGCTTTTTTGAGAAATATTAACGTAGAAAGATTTTGCCGCTTACAATTTCCTGCAATTTTCTATAAGGATAATCTTACTCAAAAATAATTAAACGTATCTAATTAAGCTTAATTTAGATATCTACCTTGTAAACAAGACAGAGAAAATGTTATTACAGGAGAAACAGAATTAATTTAATATCAATATTCCACAAATATTTCTACAAAAGCTTTGATATAATTGTTTACTGAATTTAATTAACATCATCATCATCATCATTAACAGCCTGAAGACGTCCACTGCTGAACATAGGCCTCCACCAGCACGCCACCTTGAGCGGCTGCTCGCCTCCTACATCTATCAACTACCCGCAGTTTTAACCAGATCATCGATCCACCTTAGTGGGGGGGCCGGCCTATGCTGCGACTTCCGGTTCATGGTCGCCACTCGATAACCTTTCTTTCCCATCGGTTGTCAGTTCTAGTTTTCCTGCGGATCTCCTCATTACGGATGACAGCTAGTGCTTAAATATAATTCATCGATAAATATTCAAAACCCGAAATATATACCGATGTATTACAACTCGTAAATTCCTCTCTAGCTCAAGAACAATCGGCAAATCCATAGCATTATCTATGCCAAAGCGTCGAGGTCTCCCTAACTTCATTAGCAGTTCGAACCGAGGTGACACTACCCTTGTAAATGGCCGCACCCCAAAACTGAACCTTATTTAAAAGGCATTAGAGCTATAAAAACATGTCCTGCTGTAGACTGAGATAAACGTGACTGGAATTCGTTTGATCGTTTGCTTTGCGTGGTGTGAAGATTTCCGAAATTCAGAGCGAGGTTTGCGAATAGCTGTAAATGCTTTATAGGCTTTCACTCTAACTTGTAGGTACGCAGTGTTTTGGAAAGACATATGTATAGTTTGTATTTTATACATTTTATTTCGTTATTATGATAAAATTAAGGTAATGGTTTAGGTACCTATAACTTGTTAAGATCTGGGGCCTTACTATCACCAATCAATCACTAATACATTACAAATTGTACTTTACTACAATCTAAATACCTGTATCTATATAGAATATAGGGAATATATGAGGTGACGGTAAGGTCCCTGATGTAATGACAAGTTAAAATGTTAACGGTTTACAAAAATCTCCATAGTATAACAAATAACGCGTCATGTCTGTCGATTGTGAGACAATTTTGAATTGAAAGATCGCGCGGAACTAAAAACGATCACAAAGACAACTTAGGTACTTTTATTTTGAGTATTAATCCCACTAATCCAACCCCATTGTTGGTAGGTACCTTTACTTTTTGTGAAGGTCAAACGAAGAAATCTTTCAATATTATCAACCGTTTCGAATGAAACCGTTCATATTTTGATCGAACTCACTTGGTAAATTCGTTTGATCATCAAGTATAAGTAGAGATGGAAGACGGTTTTAGCATTATTGAATGAAAGATTTTAGTCAACTTTCCGTTATTTTTTGCAATCAATTACGGTAAATATTTGCATATAATCTTCATCTATTACCTAGACAAACACTGAGCTAAATAATCATTACCAATCGTGTTCATATGAATCCTGGAAAAGATTTTTTTATTGTTATCAAAAACAATTATCTCAGAGCAAAGTTTAAAGCAAAAAATGTTCATGAAACTCACCAGCAGAATGAAAATGAAACAAAACCAAAAGAGGCTTAAAGTCCCACCAGAAAGGTCGGAACCAATTCATCGGAGTCTCTTAAATTGGCTTGTAAAGAAATAATAACATGGCATTTATTAATCCTCTTTGAAGAAATTCAATTCATTTCTGATGCTTTGACAATCGGCGATATTGGAAGGTGGCTCGTTCAAATCTAATCCATAATTCAAGAAATAGCTCCCAATGTGGAATGATATTGATTTGGTTGACTTGCGTTTTAGGCGGGTGAGACTCCTATGCTTAAATCACATTGGTATTATAATGTATAAGAGTTAGGAGTAATGATATTATTAAATAATTTGTAAGGAGTGTATGTCTGTATTAGGCTACGACGGGGTCGGCATACACATTGTTTAAATACCCCTTTAAAAAATTAGATAAAAAAATTGATTTATCGCAGTATAAAAGTTAGTCAAAGCTCCACAAATATATAAAAAAGCTGCTTGGCATTATTGCTGTTTACATATCAAACAATCTGTCCAATTTTATCTCTCTGAAACCATGATTATTTATTTGTTGCAAGGTGCCACAAGATAAAGTTATTTTTAGTGTCACGATTTGTATCGACAAACACTGGGATTGCTTTTTGGTTGTTTTTACTACCCCTTATTTAGGGGTTAACTGTGGTCCCTTCTAAATCTTCTCTATCTGTTTCTCTTACGTTAACAGAGCGCAGATTTACGGCCCCATGCCATTCTTTTTAGTTAGGACTTTTCCTCAAAATTAAGATATTTTGAGTTTACAAATATCGATATTGACTTGGCACATAGTGTAAATACTCTTCAAATAATGAAAATAGAAATTGGATTTTAGAATTTGTCTGGTTTAGGTGGGATTGAAAACGTTAAAGAAAATGTTACCAGTAAAACCAAAATCGTTTGAAATGTTTATCATATAGAAGGCCACGAACAATCATCGTCAAAAGATTAAAAAATTTGTTGCTGGAGCAGCTCAATTTCAACTTTCTGATGCACCGTTGGAGTCCGATGTAATCATTAAAAATTAAGATAAGTTTATTTTTATTGTTAAATCTGTTACAAGGCAAACGATATCATCTAATAATAACAATAAAATTGGTTATAACGAATCCAAAATTTTATATTCAAACTTTATTTCGTTATCCCAATAAAAATTTCAAGCCCAACCTCTGGGTATATTTCATTTTACGAGATCCGTTTTCTCAATAGTCCCAATTTCGGTGGACCAATATTCAAGAGCTAATAATAAAAATATGGACGATGGGACCCCTCGAACCTTTTGTCCTTTTGAAAATATATTGGATATTTAATTTAACAATCGATATTGTATTCTATTGTCAGTTTATATCTTTATTAAATCATCTTTCGTTGATTTATCTGACTGTAGTTTTAATTTTGGTTGTAGTTGATGTTTAATTTCTGTCTAGTTTATTTTAAGTTTTATTTTTACTCATATATATATATATATGTGTGAACATTTCACACAGCGCCATCTAGCCCCAAACTAAGCATAGCTTGTACTATAGGAACCAGATAACTGATAGAAAACTTAGATACTTTTTGTTTGTAAATGCATACATAGAATACAATATAACACCCAGACACAGGACAAAAATCGATGTTCATCACACAAATGTTTTTCCTGTGTAGGAATCGAACCCACAACCTATAACGTGCAAGCCCAACAAAGTTAATAAAACAATAACAGCCTGTTTACCACACCAGACATTACCATACGTATTCATGACTATATCTCAAATTACAAATAACACGAGAGATGTGCCTCCAACCAAATTGAATTCAATATCCTCCCTAACATAATTCACCAGCTCCTAACCGTGGTAAGGCCACTGAGGCGTGAACCCTACTACACCGCTTAGTTCCAATAGATTTGCTCGCTCTGACGTCTAGGAGTGCACAATGCAGTATCTGTAAGCCTACCCTATGGGGATTTGTATCCTACCAAACAATACGTGATCTGAACAGGTTCTGAGGAAGAAGTTTCAAGCGTTTTTGTATCTAGTATCATACTTGACAACACAATTGATATATTTCACACGGATTCGACTTAGCTATTTCTGTTGGCTTTACTTATACGTACATAGTGAAGTTAAATATCGTTCAATTGGGTTTCTGTACATAGAATTGGGATTATTTAGAGAATACATTACTTCCATATTTTTTCTGTCATTAGAATTTAATTTCGCACTTGCTGCACTGGTACTGATATATTGTACTGTTAAATTTCATTTTATCTGATTTAGAGAAACAGTTTTCTGGATATTATCTCTTAGTTGGAATGTGTATTTAGTAATACTATAAAATTGTAAAGTACGTTTAGGCCATTTCATTTCTGTAAGTACAGGTATCTTTATTTTACTTACCACTAGCTGCTGCCCGCGGCTTTGCCACGCGTTGGATTACATAAACACCGATGACTGTCGCACGCTACCGCTACTTCTGCGAAAGTATGGTCTCCTTTAACTATACACTTTGAGTATGGCGGTGGCGCACGACAGCCACCGGTGGCTGTGGTCTGTGGCCCATTTGCGCCGAGCCAATATACGTCCAAGTTCCTTGCGCCAAATAAGCCTTTGCTCACCTGTGCTAAAAAAATAAGCGTCATATTTGCAATGCTCTGTTGTATTCGGTATTTCGTCATACTTGCAGGACATAATATATATGTTGCCAGTAAAAAGTAACTGTAATTTGAACAGTTATGATGTCAATGACAAAAGAAGCACAAAAATATCGTTTTGAGACCAATCTATTTAACCTACATCTTATTTATTTATTTACATCTAAGGTTCGAGGTGTTTTGGTAAATTTTTGCAGAGCCAGCCAGCCAGCAGATATCGCTTGTGTCACATCCTAAAATGATGCTTGTACCTACCACAGAATTCGCCCTAATTACTTCTAAGTCTATGACCTATCAGAAAATGTTAAAACTGTCGAATATTCACAGCATTAAGGATCGCACTACCTTTGTTTTTTCATAAACTCTGGTCATTGTCCTGCATGCATGGTATATTTCCTACATTGCATAGGAATTAAGAAATGGCTTTATTTTTTAAAACTGGTTTTGATGAAACCTCATCTTAGAACTTGACTCCGTTTGGTAAACGCCGCAAAAGGTTTTCTATCAGCCACACCCAGTTTTGCTGCTTGTAAAATCACACCCAGGAAGTTAAAGGGTTCTGGGTCTGGCCTTTGGATTTCCCTTTAAATCGAAATACTGAATAAAAATTTGAATTATGTAAGCTTTAATATTTTTTGGTATGTAGGTAAGTAGTAAGTATCCATCTAATTTACTCCGAAAACGCCAAACAACCTGTAAAGACTTAAATAGAAAAACTATTAATTGTTTTGATAGTTTCAATACGCTGTTTATTGCATATTTACTACGGAAATTGATTATAATGAGCTTTCGACTGTTGTATTACTATCAAAGTTACGTTATGGATAGGTAGCAAAGAAAGTTAACTCATAGAGTAGCGGTTATACTACTCTTTGGTCATATCCTTGCACAAAATTTTTTTTCTTTAATCTGTGCCTATAAAGTTACCGTCAGTAGCCAAAAAAAACTCACCATGAAGCAAAGACTTCTATGTATACACCAGACAGGACATCTCTAACTTGCATTGTCAACCACTGCAAATATGCCAATGAGCATCTTCTCGCTCATACGATGCTCAGCTCTCAAAGCAACTGCACGCGCAGCAGTGAATAGCAGTAAAAATTATGATCCGAATGTGCCATGGCACTAGCGCTGCGTGTTGTGATCGTTGGTTAGACGATTTAATCTCGTATAGCGCTGTAGCGGATTTTAGTTTAATTATACAAATAATGACAACTATTTGTGCTTTGAATATCTTCTCTAGTACGTAGTACATATACCTCTTCACCATGAAGTGGCCATGTTGTTTAAAATTCCGTTTTTTCGTAATGAAATATTAATACCTTTGAGCAAAAAAAAATAATGATACAATGTATCCTATTTGAAGCGCCGGGTATTTCTAAGCATATTAGTAAAACCTGCATGAAAATCAGTTCAGTATTTTAGGAGTTCAGTCGGAACAAACAAACAATGATGAGTTTTGGCGGGAACGCGGAAAAGTTCACGTCGGTGCATTGTATTATTTTACAAAACTTATGCTTTTTCCAGTGTTAATGTTTAAAATTGGTGGTGTTTTACGCATTAAGTGCTGAATTACGAGCATGAGTGTGGGCAAGTGATATAATGTGGTGAAACGTGGTTTTTCGTGTTGCTTCCAAAATTCCATAGAAGCCTCTAGTAAAGTTGCCACCACTTTACTAGGGCATGCCTTAGACTGGATTATGACTTAGACTAGACTATGACTACTCTGACTGTGACTATGACTTGACTTTAAGTGAAAATTTCCATAATACGATGAAAAATTACAAAACTTGACACTGGCTAAATACACTATGTGTGGAGCCAAAATATAAAGAAAAAAAAAAAAAAAAAAAACAAACAATGTCACATCAGAGTCCCTAGATGGCGCTGATACAAATAAAATTAGATAATGTATGGAAAAGCGGGGCCTGCATCGCGCAAGCGATATTTTTTTAACAATAGAACCTATGGGATAAATTACATTTGATATAATTATGTGTGTGTTCCGTAGTGCACCAGAGTTACACATTATGTAGGGAAGGGATTAAAGTAGTGCAACTGTCTATTTGTAAATTTACAATGCGTTTTCTTCTTTCTTCATCTTTAACCGCCGCTTTCATCTTACCCTGTAAACCGTAAATCCTTAGAGATGAGAATTTAGGTCACTCCATGTATGCGAGGATTTCTTCCGATAGATTTACTTGTCTGCCTCACTGACCAATAAAATTATTGGCGGACGGCGCGGCGCCGGGGCATTTGATAGATTACCGTTAATACTGGGAATTACGTGTATTTTCGGCTTGATTTATTCATTGGGTTGTTTATTTTTTCTTGTTACTATCTTTCTAGCATATTTCTATATACTTATGCTGGAATAGAAATCTTCGAGTCTCATTTTGATCTACAGACTGTTAATCAATTTACTTTTGTTTAGCCATCTACACAATTAGTTATATATGTGAAGTTACAATAAAGTTTTAGATACCGTCTTGAATAGGACTACTCTACCTTTACTTAACCTCTACCCACAGATGTCGTACCTATAATGAATATTGATGCTACACTATATATATCCAGAACTACCCAACAGTGTCATGTGACCAAACGGCTACCGAGAAGGGATGACGCCAAGAAGGTGTTTACTTGTCAAAAAAAGTCAAATATATTTAGCTGCATATCAGGATGATATACTGCACCTGATGATATACTGCACTGATATACTGATGATGGTGAAAGGTACATTACATCATTGATGATATTTTGATCATCTTCACGTTTTGCGTTATTGCTACTGCTAAAAATGCTACTTTTAAACTTTATCCATTCAAAATTTCACTCTACATGACCCTAAACATGAATTCAAATGTTTCAGAACATCCCGAACTAACGGTCATACGACGAACTTTATTCATAACATCCTCATTTGCATAGTCTATAGATATTGGTCTGCGAACGGACCAAAGTACGTTGTTATATGTTAGCTGTGGCCAATTTTCTATGCCTCTTAATTAGGGAAACTACTATATACGTTTTATGTGCTTTAAGGTGTAGATTATTTTCATTGCGTTTCGTTTCATATGATTTAGTAGGTAAGATGAACTACTGACACATACATACACCTACAAACTTCTTAGTTAGTGTTTTGTAAATGCTGTCGTTTGTATAAGTTGATTGCTAGTTTAAACTTAATTCGTCACGTTTCTTATTTATGGGTTTAAAAATCTTTGTGTATTGATTATGTAAAAATCTGAGTTGTCTTGTTTTAATTAAGGAATGGAAAGTCACGTAGAATTTTGTCTTGGGGGCGAAGCATCATTTTTTCGTGCTCTGTGTTTTTTTGTTTTGTTGGAGTCATATTAAGAACTTAGATAGTACATAGAGTTTGCATTGTATTTCTTTCAGAGACCACCATTTCCTGACAATTTTATTTTATCAACCCTTGACAGACTTTTTTGTTTTCTAACCAATCATAATTATTTTACCTAAATTGAATTAGGCTCAAAGTCGCGCAGTGAGCTATGGAGCGGAGCTATGCTCGGTGTTTCCCTGCGAGATAAGCTCCGGAACGAGGAGTTCCGCAGGAGAACTAAAGTGACCGATATAGCTCTTAGAGTTAGTAAGTTGAAGTGGCAATGGGCAGGCCACATCACTCGTAGAACTGACAACCGATGGGGAAGAAAGGTTCTCGAGTGGCGACCACGAACCGGAAGACGCAGCGTAGGCCAGCCCCCCACTCGGTGGACCGACGACCTGGTGAAAGCCGTGGGGAGCTGATGGATGCAGGACGCGAGCAGCCGCTCAAGGTGGCGTGCTCTGGGGGAGGCCTATGTTCAGCAGTGGACGTCTTCAGGCTGTTAATGAGTTAGACAATAAATAGGAGACACGTTGTAACTAAACTTCCTAATAAGACAAACTATAGTACAGTTCTGTACTGCACTTTGAATGGGAATTATTTAGCGGTGTGTTTACGTTAGTTTAGAGAGCTTGCTTGCCGCAGAATAGCAAATGAAAGTGTATAACTAAATTCGTACATAATTATGTTGTTTTTCATTCTGTAATGTTCCGAGTTTCGAGATGCAGTTTGGAGTTTAGTATCTACCTACTTATCTTGTGCTATTGAGGATTAAACAGATGGTTTTAATCTGCTGTGATTTATATATTTTATGTATTTAGGCTTTTCTAATGACAAAATGCGTTTAAATTACACTATAATAATTTAGTTAAGAATCTTTATCAAAATTGGTGCAGCCATTTACTAAGAGTAAGAACATATTATGCTGTTGCTCTTAGTATATGGATAGGTATTAAATATTCAGTATCAAATCGTATAAAAAGCAAGCTTCCGAAAAATCAGATATCACTAACATAAACTTACCTCAAAATACACAAAGTCACGATTTCGCACTCAGATGGAATCCCAAATCCTGTGAGTCCTATTTGACGTAGAAAACCCTCTCTATGAAATCCAATAAAAATATTCGAGCACTCTCATCAGGCAAGACAAAGCTCTTTGTTTGGAGCTATTGGAAGTTCCAAATGTATATGAACTAAGTAAATAATAAAAGTGGTGGATTGACACGGCTCCGTGAAATGCTCTGGGATGCAAATGGAATATAAATTTGGGTAATTTTAAACTGATGAAATGCTTGTTGTTTGTGCAATATACGCACAAAAAAATCAATTAACCCCGGACAAATTGAAAAAGGATTGCGATTTTTGTACCAGCACGACGTAAACCTACAATAAACGTCATCCGGTGAGTTTTATAAGGTTCGCCGTCTTTTTCAATTTTTTTGTGCCAAAAGCTCAAGCTATGAAGCAATATTCAAATCAGTACGAATCTCAAGTCAACATCATTCACCAACGTATTTGTGTGTGTTATTTTATATTAAGCTTAGCACTGAAGAGATATCATCATCATCATCATCATCATCAACTTTAATAAATTCACACCGCTTAACCTAAACCTTTTGCATTCAACGGGTCTCAACAGTTTTCACAGATCGTCAGTCCACCTATTAGTGGGGGGTCCACCTACACGTTACCTCTTCGGATTCTTGGCCGCCACTCGAGAACTTTTATAACTAGCTATCATCTCTTTCATAATAAACTGGATCAATAACCTCAAGCTTATAAACTATTTATTTATTGTGTTCTAACTTCCTTCAATATTGTAGGCAAAAACCACTTTTATCGAATCAATTACGCAGGTAGTCAAAATTATAATAGCAATAGAACTTTCGATAGATATTATTAGAGCATCAATAACAAGCAATTCTCTCAGGCATACTCATAAAATATATGTATTGAGCCGTAAACATCTCAAACTCAATTTTGTATTATAGCTACCCAATAATAATTTATACAGAATGATACCAATGAACGGGCCCTAACAAAGAAATATAACCTTAATAAAACCAGCATTTTTATTACTACTTTGCACCGCAAAACATAAGTATAGCATAGCCATCACAGATTGTATATTGGATAATATTTTAACGTGAGTTTAACCTTAAATTTTACCTACACACATTAGTGTTGCAAAGTACACACACCGCCATCTAGCCTCAAACTAAGCATAGCTTATACTATGGGAACCAGATAACTGATAGAATACTGAGATACTTTTTATTTTGTAAATACATATACATAAAATACATTATAACACCCAGACACAGAACCAACACCTATGTTCATCACACAAGTATTTGTCCCGGGTAGGAATCGAACCCACAGCCCACATTTCAGAAGCCAGAACTACTACCAAGTGAGCTATGAGAGCAGTCAATATTAATATTGACGTGTAATATAATAATACTGAAACATACGGTACAGTTTTCTAATTTCTTATTTACACTTTTCATCCCCATGGGCTCGACACATCCTGTATAATACCCCGTCTCCGTAGCCTACGATTGAGTTATTGAATTCCAACGCACGTCATGGAACGAAAGAGCTATTTTATTATATTGCGTAAATAAAAAAAGACATGGAGGCAGGAAATGTGTATACAATTTCGGGATATTAGAACAATACGTGGCGAGAAAACTTATTGCGGGAAGCAATTAGATATTATGGGATGGAACGCTTTTCCGCAAAATGTCTATTGGTTTTTGTGTTAATGAATTGGAATAGATCTTCAGAACGACTAAATAACTGGCCAAGTACAATTAGTGCTAAGTATTTAGGCAAAATATAACTAAGGTGGTGTGACCATGAATCTTTATACGTATGAACATTGTGATACATTTTTGGTCGGCTCTAAAATCTACTTGTCGATGTTAAAATATTATACGTTAACTGTAATAGTTATAATGTAACTTGTTTTTTTTCATAAGAACTATTAAGTTCCGTTTTTTGTTTAATTAAAAACAATAATAATTAGGAACAAAAACAACTAATTTATTTAGGGAATGAACTTAATAATAATTCTAGATCCTTCTAAAGAAATCCTTTGGTGTTATTTTAGTTACTGTTCTACGAGTTGGTTAACTATTATAGACCTCTTAACTTTTAAGACTTCTTAATAACGAACTACTCTGTGTAATATTTAAGCTTGTGCACAAAGTGTTAAACCATAATTATTGTATATCGTACCGCGTACGTATTATTCGTACCAACGAAAAAAAAAACAAAACGTAAACTTTTCTGTTACTCGTTGCACCACAATAAATTTAAACTCAACCCTTACAAATTTCCGTTACGTGTGTACCCTTATCACGTGAAATTGGCCATTGGGGGCGAATGTGGCCCTGCTTCGCCCATCTGCACCCGGTCTAATGTAGCGTGTTTCTGTAGAACGTTTGTGTGGAACCTTAGAATACAAGCGAGAGAGAATGTAATTAGCTTATACAGCACTAGCAGCAAATAATGCGCATCAAGCTAAAGGAGGAGATAACCGGTTTCGTATACCGTTGTATCTATCACTCAGAGGGAGATACGTGACTAGTGTCGGTTTTTACAATATCGTCTCATATCTATCACTCAGGACATTATATGATTTTCTCTTTAGTGCTTCGTGTGACAAAGACGACGCTCTACAAAGCTGAAACTATAGCTGATTACCTTTAGCTTGATATGCATTATTTACGTAAGTTACTTGTACTTTTATGTCCTACCATTATTCCATGGTTACATTACAACACGAGTTTTCTACATCAAAAGCTTAAATTTATGTCAGTATTTGAAGCCCCAACTCATGAATCGCAACTGGACATTTCTATCAACTGAGCTATTATCATTTCAAAATATAAAAAAAAAACAAAAACGATAAAATACGCCAACTCAACTTTTGCACTTTCTTGCCTTACACTGGTTGTGTAAGATGTGGAATGAGCTTTCGTAAGCGGTCTTCTCCCAGAGCTATACAACATGCAGCATTTTAAAAGGAATGTCGAAAGAGTATTATCACAGTATAAGCAACGCATTAGTGGCAAGTCTAGTGTTACAGATGTCTAGACTACAGTGACCTCTTCTCATCACGAGGTCCACATGCTTTTTTGCTATCTATACCATAAAATACAAGCTATTACGAACTCTGAAAAATAATGCATTACAGAGGCAATTTCTAGCACGCAAAATATTATAACCATTCTCTCTTCTCCATACTCAACGTTTTGAGTGCTTGTACCAAACTCATATGATGCGCCGTATTCCTTGCCAAGTGCAACGTACGAATGGGAACTTTTTACTAGTGTCTTTTGAGATAGCTCTAAGATATTTGAATTTTTACGATTTAGGTTCTTTGTGCAATGATGTACGAGGTGCAATGAAATGAAAATCAGAAAGAGTTAGGTACAAATTGTTTCAGATGTGATTTGCGATGTTTATAAATGTAAAAAGGCATAAAAATATTTTTTACAGTTTTATTTATTACCATAGCAAATAAATAGAAAGAAAGGAAAATGTCATATGCATGAGATGTAGATGCACAATAATGCATTTATCACACTTGCCGATCAAACAGAAAGAGAACAAGAATACTTAAAATACACTCCATGGGAAATTAAAAAGGGTCGGTCATTGACTCATTCGAATTCTACTCAGCCAAGTATTCGAGATGACCTACTTGCAGAATATGATTAAACAGTCAGAATGGTGTTAATAGAGAGCTTACCTTTTGGCCATGCGCAGCTCTACGTTACGTTAGGCCGCCCATACACGTTAAATTTTATTGATCAATTTTATTGAGCGTGTAGGGTTAGTATTGTGCAATATTTTTGGGATTTCTGTATGGAGAAAACATTGACGGAAATGGACTCGTCAATTTTATTGATCAATAAAATTGAACGTGTATGGGCCCCGCCTTACTCTGTGGCCCCGTGGGGCCTCTTTTTTACAGATATGCGAAGAGCTCTGAAGCGTTTTGCATTATTACATCGTTATGAGAACAAAACATGTAAAAATAAACCCTAATACTGTTGGAAATATGATACCTAATGTGTTTCGAGTGTTTTCATGCATGGTATCGTGGTTTTCCTGGGAAGCAGCAGCTGAGCTAGACTAAATAAAAAGAAGAAAAGACAGGCAATCTTGTTGCGCCCGTGGGTGATTTTGAACCATTTTACTGCTTATTCCTTGAACCATAAAGATGTTCTTTTTATTAGAAATTTGGTATTTAAAAAAGGTAAGATGGATGGATGAAGATGGAGGTACTCGAGTGGCGACCACGAACCGAAAGACGCAGCGTAAGCTTGCCCCCGTTCGGTGGACCGACGAATTGTTAAAAGCCGCGGGGAGTCAATGGATGCAGGAGGAGAGCAGCCGCTCAAAGTGACGCTCTCTAGGGGAGGCCTATGTGCAGCAGTGGACGTATTCAGGCTGTTGATGATGATGCTGATGATTATAATAAATTATAGTAATTTTTCACCACTTTTCACCCCTGTGAAGTGGCATTATGACTAAAAATGCCCAGTGGCTACGCTTGTGTATGCATATGCAGAATTTTTTACTGATTTAGGTTCCCTTTTACAAGATATTTTTTTATTTTCATTTAACCTGGCAAAATATGGCATAATTTCGCAGTATGAAAAAGGGTATCCCATACAATATACCTTCCAAATGCGGCGTCTTCCATATAAAGTTCTTCCTTATTGGCCGTATATTCTCAAGACAATTGTGTGCATACCATCGTTGGGACACGTTGCCTCCACAATGTTTGGTTATGAGTGCACTTTAATATTGGTTGCTATATGGAGTAAGCGAGATGTTTGGAGTGATACTCAAATGTTCATTAGTAGAAGAGAGAAATCCTCTAATTAACATTCGAGTATCACCCCCAAAAAACTCGAAGCAAATAGAAACTTTGATCGTTGAAATCTCGCACAGTCTGATTGTCGAGATCATTTCTGCCACACACTATCAAGATGTGGAATGTGTTTCTCTCTAAGGTGTATTTCCGCATGGGGCACAAACGACGGGTAAATAGAGTTTTAAAAGGTAACGCATAGGCAAGTATTATATTTATCTGTGGTCCGTGCTATAAAAAATATTGGTAGATTGAATTGATGGAACTGTTGATCTATTTTATGAGTCTGATTTTGCAACGGTGCGTGAAAAAGTACAAAAAGAGCTCATAACTTTAAATGAAATTAATATGGCAAAATGCAACATTTTATTAGTATTAATTTTTTGTGTCATACAGATGTGTGATACAAATACAATTATATCTTTTTAATATAGACTGAATCGTTGAAAACTATGTTGGAACTCACTTAATACGTAATAGACGAGAGAGAGAGAGGGAGATAGAAAGATAGTGGAGCTGATTTTGAATAAGATACCTTATATTCATCGGGCTCCTAATGGAAATATGAATTATTCCGTCGCTCCAGTCGCTGAGGTAATGGAATTGTAGAAGTTTGGCAGACTGGTGTCGTGGCGTCGCGGCTTCTACTCCTTGTTGGGGGCAAATTAAAGCTTGGGAGTTAATTGGGAATCTAGACACGGTCATTACGTGTTTCTTGCTGATAGAATGTTTTATATTAGTTTTTTGGAGCGTATATTGTAAAAGGATACAATAATGGTTAATTCATCGAACAAAATAAAAGAAGGTTTTCAACTGCACCGCTCCGCACGCTCTCATGGGTAATTATTTATGTTCATTGTGATTTTTGTCCTGCGGCAGGATTCCTAGAGGTGAACTTTCATCCCGATTCCTGACTTAGTACATGTCATGTCATCGTATCACGCTAGTATACAATTGTTATTATTTCCCTGCTGCCGAGAGAGTCCGTGCCAACTTTCCAAGTGAAGGCAGCCAACATTCACGGTTAAATCAAAACTGTCCAAATTTAATATAATAAAATTATTATTGATAACTTGTCCATATAAAAAACCGTTTGTTGTGCTGTTTGTTGTGATCATTTATGATATTAACACGAAGTATGAATAATTATAGGTACCTAAATAACGCACTTCAGAACAATAGATGCGACTTTTGCGAGCCTGGTATCATTTTCACATAAACAATATTGTAATCCAAACAATACTCTGTAAACCGTATTGTAAAAGAAACAAATGTCCGCAGTTTGAAAAGGTTACGTACGCAAAATGTGAAAGATTAATCTTCTAAAGCCATCAGTAATGGCTTCAGCAATAAAAATGAATCGTTTTGGATTACCCGACAGCCGAATAAACATATCAATATATTGTTTTCTCGAGCTTTGTGTAAAGTGGTGGGCGACCTCGATAAATCTTCCCATTCGATCCTGAAGGAGGTCAACTCGGCTATACTGTTCGAGACGGTAAGAAGCAGGCTTATAGCGATTACTTCTGTGAGTAAAAATTACTTGCTACACTGAAAAACCGAATAGTTGATTCTCTAAATGTTGATTCAATTTCAGTTGAGTTAACATAAAATGATGTTCTAATAACCATGGTGTGAAGATTGATTTAACAAAAAATAAAATGTTATGATGAAATAGGTTATTTCAACCACAAAAAGGGGTTCATTGTATGTTCGGTTAGATCAAGGTTAATTTTACTACTTATTTAGTCAGATCAGCATATTGTCTAAATCTAATCAACAAAACAACTTAGTCAAATAAACGAAATTGAAGGAACTATTTGTGAGTCATTTAAAACAACCATACTCATTGGTCCTATAGTATGGTCCTATAGTAACTTATGGTTTCAGTGTTGAATATACAATTTTAAAAACGTGTTGGAACAACCAAAGAAACAATTGTTAAATTAACTTTTTTCAAATAACAATTTTCATTTGTTGATTCAACAAATCATGTCGGTAGGTCCTATATTAACCTAAAATTTAGGTTGAAAAAAAGTTAGCACAACTGTTTTGGTTTTTCAGTGTACTTGGGAAAATCATTACAAGTATGGTCGCAAAAAGCCCACCCATTTTTATTTTGTGCATGGGTGCCATAGGAGACAGCTAAGGGAATATCCATGGAATGGGTGGCACAATTATCTTCATTCTCCATCATATTCTACTGAAATCACGTCATCATGGCCAATTCCCTTCCTAATGACGGACCTGGATCTGCTGGTGGCGCTGGTGATGTGGTGGAGAGAAGAACTTGTTTTTGGGGAAAGGTTATTTATATTTCAGATAGTGAATTGCTTGAAATGGTCTAATGGTGTTTCTTTTATATCTTCGTTCCTTAGAGTATATATAAGCAGTTTATACTCTAAGCTTGGTTCGAGTTCTTCCATTAATGACTTTAGAAGTTTTAACGGACGGAATTTTCACACGCTCTAACAACGGTGATAGTAAACATCATGAGGAAACCGGCATGTTCAGGAATCACAAAATTCGAGAACATGTGTCATCAACTAACCCGTACTTATCCAGCGTGGTGGAGTATGGGCTCTACACTCTCCACGAACCGGAAGACGCAGCGTAGGCCGGCCCCTCCACTCGGTGGACCGACGATCTGGTGAAAGCCGCGAGGAGCCGATGGATGCAGGATGCGAGCAGCCGCTCACGGTGGCGCGCTCTGGGGGAGGCCTTTGTTCAGCAGTGGACGTCTTCAGGCTGTTGATGATGACTCTCTCCCTGAGAAGGCCCATGTTTCAGCAGTGGAAACGTATTGGACTGACGACGTGACGTGAAGTCGATGTTAAAGAAAATAAATATATTATTCTAAAGCTAATGACTTTTACTTTTCTTTTTGTGAAATTACGTTCGTGTTGGTTCAATAACAATTCTACAGTCAGCACCACAGGCATTCTATGAAGATCCATAGAGAGCGAAAGCTATACAATGGGGCGCACTAACCTTATTGCATAATAGTAGAAAACAAACGATTGTTACATAGTTCACATTTAACAGCCGGAAGACGTCCACTGCTGAACACAGGCCTTCCTCATAAAACGCCACTTTGGACGCTTATCATGATAGGGTTTGCCATAATTACCACGCTTGGCAGGCGGCTTGGTGATCGCAGAAGATTTTAATGGACCGAAGAGAATGCTGCTACCCATTCTTTGGATATTCCCTTAGCCGGCTCTTACGGCACCCACGGGAAGAGATGGGGTGGTCCTATTCACAAAGCGGGATGACACGGCGGTTAACTAGTTAATAGTGGTATAAGAGTAGAAGGATGATGGACGTTATTTATTTCCGCCCGCCGCTTTTTTCTTTAATCTATTCTAACCCCATACTCAAGACTATTTTTGTATCGGCCACCCTTAGTTATGGTAATGCGAATGACCGGATTCCGCTGAGCGAGCGAATAAATTGCGGCCGACAACTGTGACTATGAATAAATTTCCCGGGCTATCAGGTCACCTATTTACTTGTAAATATGTCACCGATAAGTAAATGTAACATGTATATTCTGTCCAAAGGTTAGGAACAAAGAGGATGTTAAATTTATTTCATCTAATTATGTGATTATTCTCGACAAGTCAAGTGACAAAAAATGTGCAGTTGATGAAGCTGTATTATAATTATATAATATACTATACTGTCATCATCCTCTTTGCTTTTTCCCATTTGTTATTGGGGGTCGGCTCCCAATCTAACCTGTCGCGGCAAGCTACCAGAATTACACGAGCTACTGCCATCTGACCTCGCAACCCATAAGGAACCAGTGACAGGGATGGTTAGACCAAGCGTCAGATTCTATCAGGCTTTTGACTACCCTTAAAGATTCCCATAGATGTTCTTATGACAACTGGGACTGATAGTTTAACGTGCTCTCCGAGGCACGGAGCGATGGCATCGAAAACGGCATATATCTTACTAGATAAGTCATTAGAGCAGGGTCGAGGATTGAGCCCGATACCGTAAGATTGCGAAGCGCACATGCTACCGTTCGGCCACCATCGCTATCTATAATATGCCATACTGTATTACGCACTATTCGAATGTATGTGACTAGAGGTAGATGTAGAGTTAGGTAGATGCGCTGTCTCTCAAGAAGACGAAGATTTCGAGTTCCATCTCTTGTGCTTTTTTGTCTTTGTCCGGGCTCCAGGGTTCAAACGGAGATATCCATACAGAATTTGATCAATGTCAGATTATTAGTTTTTAGTGAAAAGGTAAAAAATAGCAAAACAATTTGCTTCCTTTTTTTTTTCAAAAAAAAATTTGCAATTCTTAGCTAACTATCAAAAAAATCCAACACTAATTCTCGTTTATGAACATTTCAAGTGAAGGCATATAAATGCAGTTGCTGTTTTTCTAAGTTTTACATAAGTAAAGTTAAATATTAGTCAAACCTTTATTTTTAAATAAAGAAATATTATTTGCTTATTCTGCCTTCTATCTTCATCTGAATGCAATACCTTATTTATTAAGCACGGAAAGAGCAATCAATAGACTTGCCCGTGAGAGCGCCAGTGGATGACAAGAAACTTTATCTCATCCGGGCGGAAATTGAAAATTTTGACCTCCGGCCTGATGCTGACAGGGAACTGCTATTTATTCTGTGGTCAGATTGAAGTAAGGTAAATCGAGGGAAATTATATTGCGTAGCCATTTCATACCCTAGGCTCTACTGTGAGACTCAATTTGTAAGACACTAGTTCCTATATTAGAAAAAATATCTCGAAGGCTCAATGCGGACCACATATAGACATTATCCTTGACTGTTCATAGGTTGAATAATCAAAGAACATTATGCCTCGAAGGTATACAAAAGGAACTGACGTAGCCCAAAGATTAAAGAGGCTACTTACCTCTAAATGGAGAAAAGCAACTAAACCCTACACCGCAGCTCAACCCATCCTCGTTATAGGATAATCTCGCTCATAGGCATATCCACAAAACGCTTTGATCTATTTACCTGAATAGGCGACACGATATGCGACTGAAAATCAGTTATTAGGGTCAATAAGATGTGACCTTAATTGCATGCTGAGTCAGGATATTGTATTGTATCATGGCATCACGCAACATTACTTAATGTACCTTTTTTTGTCGTCGTTAAACATCTAATATTATTTTGTTTTGACTGTACTGATAGCTCAGTTGGAATAGTGGCCCTTCCTTTCTGTAGGTTGTGGGTTCGATTCCTACCAAGGACAAATATTTGTGTGATGAACATAGGTGTTTGTCTGTGTCTGGGTGTTATATTGTATTCTATGTGTATATTTACAAACAAAAAGTATCTAAGTATTCTATCAGTTATCTGGTTCCCATAGTACAAGCTATGCTTAGTTTGGGGCTAGATAGCTGTGTGAAATGTCCACAAGTATATTTTTTTTAAATTCCTATGTTGTAAAATTAAGTATGCTGTATGATGTCTTAAATTTTTTTTTGTTTCCATCGGCGGTTCGGTAATCTCACACCTAAAATTAACGCTTGCAGGCTGTATCCTTTCCTTTATCTATATAAAACTGTCGCCAACTAAAGGTAAAGTAAAACTAGGTAATAAGTCAAAACGGTAACTAGCGAACCCGATACCAGCAACGACAAAAAGAAGAAAGAACGGAGGGTGAAGATGGTATAGCGGGTAGGTTGATGCGCGGAGTGTGGCTAACTGGCGACGTATCATCATCATCTACAGCCTGAAGACGTCCACTGCTGAATAGTGAACATATGCCTTCCTACATATTCCTTCTGATGATGATAAAGGTGATTATGATGTAGTACCTACTATTATTATTTCTAGGGTGTCGCACGTATCGAGATTTTTGTCGGTACCGCAGACATGTCGGTATCGTGTGTCGATTATCGTCATGGGAGGAGCCACTGACTCCTGAAACTGTTTCATCTAGTTCGGGAGTCTATGAGTTCATCATAACTGTGTACTTAACCAATTATGTCAATAAATA
The DNA here is from genome assembly GCA_910589525.2 of Ennomos quercinarius. Lineage (NCBI taxonomy): Eukaryota > Metazoa > Arthropoda > Insecta > Lepidoptera > Geometridae > Ennomos > Ennomos quercinarius. Next base: position 4,493,802 of record OU342496.1, read on the forward strand.
AATTTGTATGTATTTGTCTAATGTAAAAGCATCCAATATCCAACGAAGTTGACCCGTAACCGACATCCGTTTTTGGGGTCACCCTACCACCCCATTATTTTTAGACCCAGTTAGGCGGACCCCACATTGGGCGGTAGCGATCTTCGAGCAGCTTCGCGCGATATCGCGATTTCGCGACGACACACGCCGCATGATGGTAAAATGTCGCGGCGATCACGCAGCGTTATCGCTACCGCCCAATGTGGGGGCAGCCTTATAGGACGAGTATTCCAGTAAATAGATGCAGGCCTCCGTACATAATTGATACGCCCCTGTTATAGCAAATAATCCGAGAACAATTGAATTATTAATGCTGGTCCGAGCACATTTCGGTGTAGTGGCCGATGGTAATAAAATAATTTATTGCGTGAACAGGCGTGGTATATACACTTTATTATGATGGATATTTGATTAATGGAGGTAAAAGCTACTCAACGATGGCACCTAATTGTATTATATGCCATTTAAAAAGGACGTTAAATGGATCGCAATTCAATTATTTTATACTTCCGGCCGGATAATTTTGAATACCTAATTTTCAAGTCATCATCATCATCATCATCATCAACAGCCTGAAGTCCTAGCCCTAGAGAGCGCCACTTTGAGCGGCTACTCGCCTCCTGCATCCATCCGCTCCCAGCGGCTTTCACCAGATCGTCGGTCCACCGAGTGAGGGGCCGGCCTAATCTGCGCCTTCCGGTTCGTGCTCGCCACTCGAGAACCTTTCTTCCCCATCGGTTGTCAGTTCTACGAGCGATATGGCCTGCCCATTGCCATTTCAACTTGCTAATTCTAAGAGCTATATCAGTCACTTTAGTTCTCCTGCGGATCTCCTCATTCCGGATCTTATCTCGCAGGGAAACACCGAACATAGCTCTCTCCATAGCTCGCTGCGCAACTTTGAGCTAACTAGTAAGGCCAACAGTAAGAGACCACCACGTCTCAGTTCCATAAGTCTATTTATCTATCTTTTTTTTTTTTTTTTTTTTTTATATTAAGAGCGACAAACAAGCATACGGCCCGCCTGATGGAAAGCGGTAACCGTAGCCTATGGACATCTGCAACACTAGGGGCGTTGTCGACGCGTTGCCAGCTCAGTAAGGCTTTTTTTGATACCCTTTTTAAAAGACTGCATATTGTAGCATTGCGGGAATACTTCCGGGGGAAGATTATTCCACATCTTGCACGTGCGTGGTAAAAATGAACGCATGAAGCGAGTCGTGCGTGATTTCCATTCTTGCAAGATATGTGGATGAGCCTTTTGACGGTGGCGTGATGTACGGTGATAGAACACCGACGCCGGGATGATATCAAAAAGCTCCTCAGAGCATTCCCCAAAGAACAGGCGGTAAAAGATGCACAGTGAACCAATGTCCCTCCGGAGCTCGAGCGGTTCTAATGTTTCGGAGAGCCTTGGATCATCGATAATTCTAGTGGCTCTTCGCTGTAAAGAATCAAGAGGCCCAAGTAAGTATTTAGGTGCACCGTTCCAGAGGTGGGAGCAATACTCCACGTGGGGCCGCACTTGAGCTTTGTAAAGCAAAAGCCGCTGACTCGACGTGAAGTATCGCTTTGCCTTGTTCAGCACACCAAGCTTTTTAGAGGCAAGTTTAGCTTTGGCCTCTAGGTGACTCCGAAACTGGACCTCACTAGAAATTTCGACACCAAGGATACCAAGACTCTCCGAAACCTTAAGGGAAACACCCTGGAACCGCGGTGCAACCTCAAAGGGAGTCTTTTTTGCGGTGAACCTCTATCTATCTATCTTTTTAAAAAGAGGTTACTGACTTGGATGTTATTATCATACATATTTTTCTTAAATAATTTTGATTTAATTGCCATTCTACTGAACCAATTTTGATTAAATTTGTATGAAGTTGTATCTAGTTTGACGAATAAAAAATAATTTTCAAAATCGGTTAATAAACCGTACAGTTATGAGGTAACAAACATATAAAAAACACAACCAGCTTGAGAAACTCCATTTTTGAAGTCGGTTGAAACGTCTGCGCCACTAAAATCTCTTGAAATAAAACGAATTTCAAAGAAAAAGCGATGCCTAGCAATCTAAAAAACAAGGAGCCGTTATCAAGAAAATCAGTGCAGGATAAAGATAAGGCACACTAAATTTATAAAGCAGTAAGGAAGCTCATACGATCCAAGTTACAGTTAAACAATAGCACAAGCATATAGCCATATTTATAATGTAGTAGGTATAGACTTAAATAGGCTGAATTGTGTGGCAATAGGTACTTTTGCGCTTGTAGAGTCTCTGAGAAGTGGTATCGTTTGGTTTTTGACCAACTTCAACAAAAGGAGATAGTTGTCATTTCATAAATATTAAAGTCAAAGGAAGGGAGAAGCCTTGGCTCCTGAAATACAGTGTTCTCACTAGTTCGGGAGTCTATGAACTCATTAAGATGTGACTATTTTCTTTTTATTTTCCCCTCAGATAGCTTGCGCGCGGTGCATAGCTTGCGCGTGAGCGGCGCGCGAACATGCAATACACGTGCGGAGCACCCGTGTAGCGTGCGCGCGGCTCGCGAAAGGCATACGCGAGCGGTGCATTCACCAGATCTGTACGCACCCTCTAACAATGGATTTATGAAGAAAAAGCTTTGCAGACATCACTTGTAAAAAGCTTAGCTTCAACCAGCTAATAAATGTAATAAAGTATAAAACTATATAAATTGTGTTCTAAAACATAATCGTATTTGCGTGAGTTGCCATTCTGTTTTTAAATATGTACAAGATACCAGCAAATTCTCCAAATGATATGCAAATGATCACAGAAGAAGCGCGGGGCGAAGTTCCATTTTTCAGTCCGACAAGCAACGGCAAAAGGAATTTAATAGTCACGGACTTAAGTTTTTCTTTGAATAAAATCATCGTGTAGAGGGTGAAATAGAAAAGTATAATGGAGCGTAATGGCACGTTATAAGAAATTCAGGGTAGGTAGGCACTGAGTAGCGAAGATATTCTAGATCTGCGGTATTAGATACGTATCTACTTGTTTTCAGGTCATTCCACCGAGTCCACATGGCGCACTTGAAGATACGGGTGCAAATAGTCTTGGGTGAAAAGGATGTTCGTAAAGCATCTGTAGCACCCATGTTGCTGATGCGTGATTTTAATAGGCAATGGCGGTTCGGAATTTTAGAAAAAAGAATTTGACTGTGTAGACTACGTCATCTTGTTAACCGCTTCAGGACCTGATGCCATATGTGAAGATCTACTTGGTGGAACGGAGTCCGCAACTGCTGTCAAGCTGTCATTGTGAGTATCGTTCTGGCCGTATATGGATGTAAAACTTCTATAATGTACTCAAACAGCGATGAGAACATTCATCACATATTTACGTTATCTCTACAAATATTCATATAAACCATTTACTCAATTCAAAACTAGCGCCAAATGTAACGTCGAGCTCTATGAAAATAATCTCGATAATGCCTCTGACATTTTCATTCTAACTTTGCTTTGCCGTTTGTGAATTAAGTTATATATCCTTTGAAGATATGTTTTTGGAATTCAGGTACTTAATTCAGTGTTTTATTAAAATAAAATAAAATAAATAAATATGTGTGGACATTTCACACAGCGCCATCTAGCCCCAAACTAAGCATAGCTTGTACTATGGAAACCAGATAACTGATACAATACTTAGATACTTTTTGTTTGTAAATACATACATAGAATACAATATAACACCCAAACACAGAACAAACATTGATGTTCATCACACAAATGTTTGTCCCAGGTGGGAATCGAACCCACAACCTATAGTTCAGAAGGCAGAGCTACTACCAACTGAGCTATCAGGCCAGTCAAAAATATTATTGCCTAAATTAAAAGGTTTGTATCAGTAGCGAACAAAAAGCTCGTAGGTAAATTAGGTATGGATTTGTTTTGAGTTTACGTTTGGCCACTAACTGGCCTGATGATAAGCGACGGTGTGGCCGAAGGTGGAGCACGTAAATCTAGAAGTTATATACTTATTAACTCGGCCTTGAAGACCCAGATTATATGATAAGTTACGATTCAGGCTGTATGATCCAAACTCATCATCAAAAACCTCGTATAATAATAATAATAATAATAAAGCCTTTTATTTCCATATCTAATGTACATTTCAAATGTTGTTAGTATTATTAGTAGTTTAATCTATTTAATTGTTAGTAAAGTTAGTTAATATCTTCCTTATCAATATGGACCCCTCTTTGGGTGAAGGCCTCCTCCAACTTCTTCCAGGCCTCTCTATCCTTGCCCAGGATAAGCCAATCTTTACCCCCAGTTTCTATTATGTCATCAGCCCACCGTCTATTTGGCCTACCAACCTTCCTCTTTCCTATTGGTCCTTTCCATAATACTGTTTGTAAGGTCCATCTTTTCTTTCCTAACCTCGTATAGGTACCTATAATAAAGAGATTGTACGTACTATAGCTAGTTATATTTTATTAACCTTTTATATCCTACATAAAAAAAATGCAAGACTTCTTCATCGCAACGTTCAAAACACAGAAATTTTCCTTTAAATAAAGCAAAAATATCCCTGAAAAGCTTTATGCATTCGCGGTGAAATAAACCTATAAGATCTTCCCAGCGGAAAGTCTTTGTCCAGTGACTTATTTCAAATATTCTTGCATAAAGTTGCAGCATGTCCCAAACACTTGATGTTAAAATGTACTTTGAAGCACATAATTTATGCACAAAACTGTGCGGGATTTGTCCAGGCATGCTCCACTTTTGTACAAACATTGCGAGGCACTGTTTTGTGTGGTTGAACGCTGGCTTCTGTGCTCTAGAAAGCTCGTTTTGCGCAAGCAAGTGACAGTTTTTTGTTATTAAATTAAAAAAATGAAATGCCACTTTAAAGGTGGTGTTCTTATTGATTAATTTAAATAAAATTACAAGAGAACTTAAAAAACGAGAAAATTCCATTTCTGTCAAGGTATAGATACCTATATACTTATCGATTTCCCATTGATACATTAACCCCCGGTTTCTCGTACGTTTGTTAAAGTTAAACTCACTTCAACTTAAAAATACTTAACGCTCATTGGTTGAAGACAGCCGATGATCAACAGGCAAACAATGAGCGTTCAGTATTTTTAAATTGGCATGAGTTTATCTTTAACGATCGTGCGAGCTATGCTCGGTGTTTCCCTGCGAGATAAGCTCCGGAACGAGGAGATCCGCAGGAGAACTAAAGTGACCGATATAGCTCTTAGAGTTAGTAAATTGAAGTGGCAATGGGCAGGCCACATCGCTCGTAGAACTGACAACCGATGGGGAAGAAAGGTTCTCGAGTGGCGACCACGAACCGGAAGACGCAGCGTAGGCCGGCCCCCCACTCGGTGGACCGACGACCTGGTGAAAGCCGCAGGGAGCCGATGGATGCAGGAGGCGAGCAGCCGCTCAAGGTGGCGTGCTCTGGGGGAGGCCTATGTTCAGCAGTGGACGTCTTCAGGCTGTTAATGATGATGATGATGATCGTACGAGAAACCGGGGGTAAGTAAGTTATATACTAAAGTCAGTAGATAATCAAGAGCCTCTTACGAGATTATTTTTAACCGAGTTGTACTTATAGGTAGTAACTTCTTTTTAAGCCATGCTAGTCACTATAATATTGATTACTAGCGGCCCGCCCCGTCTTCGCACGGGTATAATACATTTCGCAGCGCACGCGATGTAAATAATATTTTAGGTAATTTTTTACACCTTGGGTTACATTATTGGAGTTTTAGTAAGGATCCCTAATTTTTTTGAAAATATAATATATTCTTGGCACCCGGGGATAGTGTAGCTTCCCAACAGTTAAAGATTTTTTCAAATCGGTTCATGAGTTTCGGAGCCTATTCAATGCAACAAACAAACAAACAATCAAATCTTTCCTCTTTATAATATTGTTAAGATAAGATGTTAAGATACATTACTATAATTATCGATTTGGTTACTATCCTATTGACATAAAAGTTTTTTTTAAATATAAAAGGGTTTGAACGCATTTGCCATCAAATTTTAAAAGCAAAATGATTTTCTCTGAATCCGTGATTCGGAGCACAAACATATTTCAGTCCGCATGTCCACACATTTTATTAAAAGTATAATCCAAAAAGATCTCGGTTGCCCATAACTAATCCACGTCGGCCATTGCATATGTAAATATAAATTGAATAAAAACAACAGACTGTTGTTATAATCCCTTTTAAATGACTTCGGCTTATCCGTTTGACTTCCAACCTTTATTTTATCCATGCATATTGCCAATTTTATTACAAGAAATAATTGTATTCTACAGTTTTAAAATAAATAATTATAGGCTTCACATTTCCTTTGACATATTGTGCTAATATTTTTATTTATATTTATTATTAAGAACGGCAATACCAATTACACTAAAAGAAAATTGTCAAGAAATCAGTCAATAGTTGTGTATAGTTAATATATAGTATAGACCTTGGACGCAATTGAAAGGCGAGCAAAAAAGCTCATAGGTGACGATACAATGGTGAGGGCTAGGCTCCAGAGCACCGTCGTAAAGTTGCCAGCCTACAGTGTTTTACAGGTTACATTTCGGTGAGTGTGCTGCGGAGCTACACAATCTAATTTCACCATCTCCGTTTCACCATCGGACGATAAGACGTACAGCTACACGCCATCCATTTATGGTTGATATTCCTTCAATTCGCACAAAACAGTTTGACTGGACATTTATAATGCGAGCAACCAAGGAATGGAATACTTTACCAGCGTCTTTGTTTCCCAATAAGTACAATCTGGAGCTCTTTAAGTCGTGAGTGAATAGGTATCTTCTAGGCAAGCATGTACCATCGTAGATCGCATCATCACTTCCCATCAGGTGAGATTGCGGTCAAATGCGGGCCTATATAGTTTTAAAAAAAAATGTGTTATACAAAGTCTAGAATTAAAAACTGTCTAGTGACTAGTTACTTACATTGTATCATGTAAATACATAATTAAATACTGTTTTCAAACATTTACATTAAGAGAAAACACATATTAATTCATATTATCCTGCGTTACAAATGGAAGGAAACGTTAATCAAGGCGTGCGGAAGGGTCCGCGCCCAATTTCTTTTGACCTTTGAAGCCATTGAAACGTTCTTTCTGTAATCAATTTTCGGAAGGTGGGTGGTTCAAGTGTAAATGGTCGTGAGGTGTGGAAGGGACAAATATAAAGAATCCAATTAGTCGCGACAGGTGGCCGCACCGAACATAAAAACATGGTCAAAGGGGTAAAAGCTTTGAAGTTAGGATAGGATTTACGGAGAAAGTTTGCTCAATCGACAGAGTTTACACATTGGTTCATAATAAGTACGTCTTACCTATATATAGAAGGAAAAGGAAGGGTGAAAATGTAGACCATTTTCAGTCGTAAAATTACTTATAAGTAGTTGATGTTCTGGAGAAATAGTTTTCGGAATATTTTGGAACGCACGACTTTAGTTAAAACGAGTAATTTTAATTCATTCCATTTTTGACCCACGCCTTTTCAGGCAGTAATGGAAAAGCTACCTTCGTGTACTTGTACTACCTAGTATTATATGCATCGGGCTACATTTTATTACAATTTCACTCAAAAACCGAGTATAATTATCATCATCATCATCATCATCATCAGCCTGAAGACGTCCACTGCTGAACATAGGCCTCCCCAAAGAGTGCCACAAGACCGCCGAAGAAGAAGCGCGGGAAGACGCAGCGTAGGCCGGCCATCCCTAGGTAGACTGACGACCTGGCCAGAACCGCAGGGAGCCGTGGCGAGTAAAATGTTGATATGAAATTCCAATCTGAGGTATTGTTACTAACAGGTTTATATTTAACAGACGCCCTGTAATAAAAAAATTAAAAAGATTTTTTTATACTATGTATTTCATATTTGACAATTTGTGCTCTAGTTAATTTGCATTTATATTAAAAAAATGTTGCAGCCTCACTCATCAATGAAACTACGGCGAACTTTAGGAGATACCTACATTGTAACGGTTGACTAAAACAGGCAGTCACTAAATACAAAAATAGTATCTATGTTGAAAAAAAACATTTACAACCTACAACCTACTAGTTTGTTAGTTAAGAAATGACGTCTTGAGTTACTGAAATGAAAACCTCTACCAAACCCCACAGATTTAAGACTACAGTAGGTATATGCTACCCAACACCGAGACTGAGACACGCAATTAGCCATGTATCCAAACAAAAGGAAAATCAGACGCACCACGAATCGAGTGTGATGGCATAGAATAACCGTGTAGATACTGTGTACGTAAATCAGTCAGTGACAAAGGTTCACACAACTGAAGAAATAAAAGGAGCATTTGCAAACCAGCATGGTATCTTGCGCGGCCTTTGGAAAGGACGGATCGCAGCGGCTTGTTAGACACCATTCTATCTGCCACATGATTTGTCGCCTCAATCTGTCAAATTGCGTCGTGTGGAGGCGTGTTGCAGCCATGCAGCAAATTGAAGTGACAAGCGATATATTGAATGGTCTATAGATCGCATTCCAGGCTGCTCATGCCAATTTGTTTCATTTGCCGATTTATTGATTTGTTTCTTTAACACACTTGTCTAGTGAAAAGTGTGTTAAAGAAACAAATTTAATTTTTTGATTTATTCCTTTAACACACTTGTCTAGTGACATGTGTGTTAAAGAAACAAATCAATAAATCGGCAAATGAAAAAAAAAACAAAAAGCAAAGCTTATTTTACTGCACTCTGTAGCACTTAGTACTTTTTATCATAAACTTAGTCGTTTTTATTATATAATATCTGTGGATATGCCCCATTCAAATCCATAAAACAAAGTAAAATGGGAAATCATAAAACATTGTTCATTATAATGCCCCCAAAATGCTGGACTTTAGCTACTGTTAAGACAAGACTATCATGTACGGAATAACGCCACAGGCTCGCATGATTAGGGTGCACGAAATGGAGTAATTGTTTGTTCTAAGGAGCTAGTCCTTTGTAAGAGACGCTTGACAATGTAGAAAGGTATACATTCAACCTATAGGTATTTATACTCTGCGCAAACAGTGTAGTTATTCTTTTTTTTAATACCAAATTTTTCTTTCAAAAAAATTTAAGATAAAGCTGTTTTTGCCAAGATTAAGCTAGTTGATAACAGGCTCCCTGTAATACTGTGACAGTAAGTTCATTCTTAAAGACTGACTGGCGTAAGCTTAAATCCTAAAATAGACACCAAATAGGCTTAGACGTAGGACTTTCGTTACATAAACGACTAAATATATATCTTCTAGGCAAGCATGTACCATCGTAAACCACGTCGTCACTTTCCATCAGGTGAGACTGCGGTCAAATGCGGGCGTATTTAGTTATAAAAAAAAACTTCGTATTTAGTGAAAATGTACCTACCATTTGCATTTACCATGTCCCGGTGCAGGCAAGCGCGTTACATCCTAGACCGCATCGTCACTGCCATCAAGTGAGATAGTGGTCAAGCGCAAGCATATCAACCAATAAAAAAAAGAATTTCCACGTGATGGGCAGCAGCATCCGTGGTCTGCTTTGTAATCTACTGCGATCACCAAGACACCTGCCAAACGTGGTGATTATGGCAACCCTAATGCGAGTGGTTCATGTTCAGCAGTCGCCAAAAGGCTCATGATGTAGGTACTATTGAGCCATCACCACAGTTGGAGTTTACGGAAAATTCTAATCATATAGATATGTCAAAGTAACGGGCAATGTGCCTTTATTCTTTAAACAAACTACTACAATAATACAAAATAATAAACTAGCTACACTATCTACTACAAAGAACATTTGAACTGTATACTAGCTGTGATGGCCTATAGACAGTCCAATTGCTCCAGCACACCACCAATAGGTAAAGTACCCAACATGCTGGCAGCATTGCCTCGTTGAATAGATAGGTTTACATTTGACCAAGGTCACCTGATGGTAAGTGACGACGTGGTCGTCGATGAAAAATGCTTGCTTATTCAGCCAATCCAGAATTTTAGATTGTTGTTGTTTGTTGTTTGTTTGTTTTTATTTTTTTCCGGTTTTTTTTTTTTTTTTTTTAAGTTTTATTTTACATAATTTCATAGTTCAGTCATGTTTTAATTTTTAATTTTTATATGTATGATCAGAATTTGGTAGGGCTAATATAAGTTTAAAATAACATCGTAGAGAGCGGCTTAGAACAATTTCTTTATATTTCCATTCATTCATAACCTTTTTGAACATAATTTATAGAATACTTATTTATGCTAAAATGGGCATACGTTTGACAACAACTCTCTGGTAAGTGACGAAGTTGTCTAAAGTGGAGCACGTTTGCCCATGAGATGCCCATTCACTCTTGACTTGAAAAGACCCAAGTTATACCCAGGAGGAAACACTGTTGCTGGAAGAGCATTCTATTCCTTGGTCGTTTGGACTATGAATGAGCAAAACGCTTAGTGCAGACTTGGGGTACACTAACGACGTAAGGATGTGAAGAATCACCAAGCCTTGTAGTTCTATGACTACCTATTGTACTTACCAACTACCATTGTAAAGAAAATGTCAAATATAAAAATTTGTCTAACAATTACCACGTTAATCGCCTGAAATTATTTTACACTTACAAAAACCGACCTCTTTTAGCCGCAGCATTAAATAAAATCCAAGCTTAAAACACAATGAGTTTGATCTTACTTGAGCACTTACAAAACAAGATAAGAACCGTGATTTATTTGAGTCCGCTACGTTTCAGTGTACTTTACTCATTAAATATTCTGTCTGAGATAAGAAAGCTGCGGTTGATGTATTCGAAGGGATTATGCGATTTCGCGTTGACGTAAATGAATAGAAAATGCGGAGAAAAAGCCAATCCGATTGTGAACCGAAATAAGTACCTACCCTTTTAACCACTGAACCTCTCAGCCACTTTTTAGGGTTCCGTACCCAAAGGGTAACTCGGACCCTATTACTAAGGCTCCGCTGTCTGTCTGTCTGTCCGTCTGTAACCAGGCTGTATCTCATGAACCGTGATAGTTAGATAATTGAAATTTTCACAGATGATGTATTTTTGTTGCCGCTATAACAACAAATACTAATAAACAGAATAAAATAAATATTTAAGGGGGCTCCCATACAACAAACGTGATTTTTTGCTCGTTTACCAGATGAGTCATAGATGGCGCTGCTTTAAATAGTACTGATACTCAACACTAGATGGCAGGGATAGATAATGATACGGAACTCTTCGTGCGCGAGTACGACACGCACTTGGCCGGTTTTTATTTAAAAAATAATTTTGCTGCTTTCTACCAACCTTCACAGTGCATCATGAGCTAATGTCATAAATATTGCCCACGCCATGAAGTCAAAATTCTTGGTCAAGTTTAAGGTTAGGGGTATTCTAGAATGTAGGATTAGTGGTATCCGCTGAGAGCTGCCTTAGACCACAGAAAACGTATAATATTTTTTCCATGTTGTTTTGTTTTTTTAATCGTTTTTAAGCGTAGCGCTCATAGCGGAGCATGATTAGCCATTTCTAACAAATCGGTAAAGTTAAGCAACGTTCGCTGTGGATACTTTACAACTGAGTGCTACCGTGTTTTGGAGGACACGTTAAGCCGTCGGTCCCGGCTGTTGTCGTAAGACAATAGTAGTTAAGCCAAATCAGAAGCCTTAGGGCGGTCTAAAAATTCTGACACCAGGGCTGACCACTTGCCTACACGAGAAGAAGAGGAAGAATCGTTAAGCAATTTCAGAAGCCTTTAGATAGCTCTAAAGTTCCGACGCCACGGCTAACCAATTTCCTACACGAGAAAGAACATGTTCAAAAATATTTTTTTCATTAACGTTATTTAAAGAACATCTCGGTGGATTTATTGTAGCAACAACAATGTGTTGAAACTAAAATGTTGCTTTAATCAAAGCAATAAGCCATCATTTCCAAATGAAAAACTTTACCTGTTTCGACAATAAGCAACAATGTTTATTTCAGCTATTTAACAACTCTCAAGTTGTAAAGTTTTATTATACGTTTTAAAAGCTAAAGGTTGGAATAAACTGGTGAGATCGCGTCCTGCTATCTATGGCAGATTCCCGCGACGAGCTGTTTTTTACGGTACATAGGCCTTACGGCTTACCGCGCTGGGTTGTTCGAACCACTCACAAAATCAACATTGGTACTCACAAAAAACATAACTATTAATATAAGAGAATAATTTTAATGTAATAAATTGCTGACTGCGTCACCGCTGCGTCAGCTAAGGATATCTCACGCAGCGGAAGGCTTTGGCTGAAATTGGTGGTATTGTGGGAATCTACAATCGCATTGATTTTAATCTGACCTGCTGAGTGCATGAGATATTATGCTCGATACCTGGTCGAAAACAATATCAAAGTGTACTGTTATCCTGTAAAAACGTACCATGTCATTTAATTATTGGAACTAAAATGTAAACATTTTGTGTATGTGGAAGGACTTACTAGGTGGTAGGACTTTTCTGCAAAGTTCGTCTAGGTAGGTACCACTGCTTTGCCAGTTATTCTGCCACCAAGCAGTAGTCTGCAAGCACTACTGTGTGCTGGTGACGTACGCTGACGCGCGCAGTGCAGTGTCACGCAAAAGTTAGTTTAGAGTTCCGAGTGATACTGCAATCTGTTATGGGCGCCGTAACGGTTAACATCAGGCGGACGACTAGCTCGTCACGTCATTTATTTACATTTAAAAAAAATTGCGTATACTTATTTTAAACCCAGATCGTATCAACGTCAATAGCTCTAAAAGCTCTAGGTAGGTACTATAATAGAGTACAAGTTTCATTCATTTGTTCTCATCATTCTAAAGAAATCTCAAGACAGAAGAAACTCTTTCGAATGAAACGGTGTCGCTGTCTAAACTTGAACCGTTCTCTTTTCAAGAAATGGTAGGATATTTTAAAAGTTTGATTTGTTTCTTGTGCAGGAAGAAAGCGATACTCGACTCTGATCGGGCGACCAATTGTGGAAATGTTTTCTGTTTTTCAATTTCAACTGGAACTGGTGATTTGTTGTTGAACATTGTTTGAAGTAGGTATTTCTATTTTGTACATACTTAGAAGATATTTTTGAATAATTCACTAATTAGGTAATGTTAGCAGTCACAATACTAATACGCTGAGAATCTGGAATTCCAATTTCAAAGTTTGATAGCTAAGGTATATTAAGTTTTATCACCCAGCTGCGCTAGGGCTATCTGCAAACGTAAACTTTACATGGCATTTCTTCAATGAAAAACTGTTAATTTAGAAAAGTCGTAGAAGAAACATTGTCTACCTTGGGGCGTAGATTTACTCCCTTTCGGGATAATATCCCAATTCAAACTCACATAGTTTACTGTCCACTGTTATAAAACAAAAATTTGAACAGGATAGTATAATAGCTGATAAGTAAAAGGTCGTTTTCACAAAAAGAACACCAGAGCCACAGCCAAATTTCATACCGCTTTTATCTACACACTTACCTAAGTAGTCACAAAAAGCTCTCCAAATCAGAAAGAAAAAGGGAAATAACCTTTATTTTTCCTTTGTTTCCTCAAAAGATAATTTTCCAGCAGTTTAAATCCGCTTTCACGTAAATGTCCGTATACGGCCGACTGATTTTCTTTTCCGTTCGCTTTTATGTGATCCGAAAAGAAAATTAATTAAGTGCCATTGTTCTGTACCAAGAGCGTTTTGTATGCAAAAGTATCTTTTTTAAACTTGGGTGTTCTTAAACATACTTTACCCATAGACACGTATATTTTTTTTTCTTTTTTTTTATTGTTTGATAGGCTTGCGCTTGTATATATATTATTTTCGTAAAGCATATCCATAAACACAACGTTACAAAATTGTCAACTCGCTTTGCCTATCGGTTTCAAATATCTGGATAAACAACTAGAAAAGAATTCTATGCCAAACATCTGACCGTTGTTGAATGATAGGACAAACTGATATACATATGCTTATGTATAAATTGTATAGTATTAGGCACTAATACTAAACACCGTTGAAACTGTCGATAAAATTAATGCTATTGTCACTGACTACTTATCTATATACAACTACCTACACTCACCAAAAACTTTGACTATCGATAATCAAACTATCGATACTTTCTCATCACTATGTTCTAAACTTTAGTTTCCTGTAAGTGAATCTGAACTTTGTGGGGCATCTGGCTGTAGCTTTGTTATTTCCATAGAACAAGCGCAATTTCAGATACATACCTTTATTTTTCCCAAATAAGCGCTAAAAATCAAAGTTCAACTGTTTAGACCTTTCACGCATAAGACGTAAACCTTATAGACTCATTTGTTTTATTACGTCGTTTTAATATCTTTTTTAATTATTATAGTTTCATTTAGATCGCTAAATCTGTCCTCGAATTTATTTGTCAGCCTTGTTTGTCCCATTTGTTAGAACTTGGAAAAGGTTCATTTTTAGGGATTTTCTGCTTTATGCTCGCATTTTTTCATTTAAAAGTAGATGCATAAAAAACGCGTAAAATAACCTTCGAAAGTGTGTGGTGATTTTAAAACCGGAATACGCGGCAGTTTTTTAGACCCTAAGGGTGTTAAACGTTGGTACAAATTATAAGCTAAAGCGGCGATTCTGTATTAGAAACTACTTACTCAAATAATAACAAAGCTAAAGATTCATCCATTTTAATTTTTGATTTTATTCTATATTGGTGACATTGACTTTTAGGAATTATTGGCTATTTATGGAAAGAAAATAATATGCGTATGTATATCTTTGTCTTTTTAAATATGTATTTATTTTTACTGTAGGGTTTACTATATGATTCTCACTTCTTAATGCATGATGTGGCCGTTCTGTAATTAGGCCTACATGTAATTCAAAACCTGTCATGTAAATCATGTAAGCTAAAATTTTTATTACATTTGTATATCATGTAGTACTGTTGAAGGTCCATAAATAAATAAATAAATAAATAAATAAATGCGTCAAATAAAAATGGTCTTATTTGCCCAATATCATTTTTGTAACAACACAATTTATTATTTTAATAGTATTACATACAACATATCAAATGGCAATGCTGCCACCATGTTGGGTACGCTACCTATCAGTATCGGCCAGTAAGTAGTCCAAATGTTTTTTTTTAGTAGGTACCTAGTGTACCTAGTAGTATTTAGTAGTAGTTGTTACATTATTTTAGTACGGTGTAGTTAGGTAAAAGAATAAAGGCGCTTTAACTGTAAGAAAAAATAATTCAAAATACAATGTAGGTAGGTACATAAAAAATTATATATACTTATTATCGATGTTTGGGAAAAAATATTTTGTTAAGTCTCGCTTTATCTCTCATTTACACCAGCGCTCATAATAAAAGCCCTTCGACCCAACACTAGCAGTTTATTGTCGACGCTAGAGTTTATATTCATGGTGGCTTTGAATTTTTTACGGGTCGGACCCGACTTCCGTCATGTGGTGATGTGATCGCACTGACGATAAGCGCTTTGGGGTTAACTGAAATACGGAGCGAAGAATATTGAAAGTTTAATGTGCGGTATTGGAGAAAATACCGCGTGCTCCCGGTTTGCGAATAGGATCCACCCCATCTCTTCCCGTGGGTGCCGTAAGAGCAGGCTAAGGGAATATCCAATTATCCAGGGAATGGGCAGCAGCATTTTCCTCGGTACATTAAAATTGCCCAAGCCGCCTGCCAAGCGTAGTGATGGAAAATCCTACCTATTGATAAACGTACTTGGTGGCGTTTTATGGGGGACGCCCATGTTCAGCAGAGGACGTCTTCGGGCTGATGATGGTATTGAATAAAATATTACTGCCCCACCACATTGTAATCGGTTTAATTATTTTTCCCTGTTTTTTAAAGATAGGCGAGGTGATTCATTACGAGAATTTGGACTTCAGGTAGATAGGTATGTGCCCACGCATAC
Organism: Ennomos quercinarius; assembly: GCA_910589525.2. NCBI lineage: Eukaryota > Metazoa > Arthropoda > Insecta > Lepidoptera > Geometridae > Ennomos > Ennomos quercinarius. The sequence continues at coordinate 4,509,778 of OU342496.1, forward strand.
GTTACCGTTCATCGAAAGCAATAGTTAATTTAGTACATAGGCACTTATATTAAAGATTATGGGCATTCGGTAAAAAAGAAAAGGAAAGATTAAATTACCACAACCGTCAAATAACACTCTACTGAAAAAAGTGAGAAAGGCTAATACAAAAACGGAGTAAAATTCAGCCAATGTCAAAAGCAGGAAAGAACCTTCCTTTTTATTTTTTAATTAACAACTGTTTACAAACATAACAGATGTTACTGTTTCAATTCTGCCGCTAGAGCGAAGTTTATTATTCTTTCCTTTAAAAGAGGCCTTGAGGAAGCTGGAAGCCATTTCATCGCAATAGAGGTGTTGCTTCAGAAAACACAATGAATGAACGGTTGCTGATAGCAGGAAATGATAAGGGAGCCGTGCTAATTAAAATTCTTAAAGTCTTTGTTCATGGCTTCCTTTTGAAGTCCATTTTTTGGCAGTTCTTTTTATAGAGATTTTATGCTGGCGCTGCGTTCTCTTTCCTTCATTGAGCTATGCCGAGGACTGGCCTATATACTGATACCTATAGAAATCCTGCTTTAGTAGTTTATACTACGCCCACACCAGTATCGCATAAAGTTTAATTCCCCAAAGTGTAACTACTCAAAATGGTCACTTCTGTGAATTACCATTTCCCAAAATGAGTACTCCCATAAAGTTCACTAACTCCATTGACCACTAAAATAATGGCCATTTGACTACTCCCATAAAGTCCTATCCTTCTTATTAACTAGGTACTTTTTCGTAAAGACCACTTCGCAAATTGCCAAGTTTTTAGCAAAACTGGGGCCAAGGCATTTTGTGTGTTAGTTAAATACTTTGTTTAGGAACTAGATGGCGCTGTGTGAAATATCCGTCCATTCATATATTATTTTGTCTATTTATGACTTTCTTATATCAATTTATTATGGATCCCTATTACTACAACCACTTGTTAATAAACCATAGTATAAAGGAGTGGTTGTAGTAATAGTACCACCTTGAGTTTATTTAAGTCTGGTCTCTTAAAAGAACATACGCAATGAACCGCAATAAAACAAAAAAACAATAATTTTTCGTTTTAATAATAACATTGATACGCGTAAATCTTAAATAAAATAAATAAATATGTGTGGACGTTACACACAGCGCCATCTAGCCTCAAACTAAGCAAAGCCTGTACTATGGGAACCAGATAACTGATACAATACTTAAATACTTTTTGTTTGTAAATACATACATAGAATACAATATAACACCCAGACACAGAACAAACACCTGTGTTCATTACACATATGTTTGTCCTGGGTAGGAATCGAACCCACAACCTACAGTTCAGAAGGCAGAGCAACTGAGCTATCAGGCCAGTCATCTTGGTAGTGCCGTTGGTAATTATAACATCTTTATTAATTTAATGAAACTAATAAAGCTAAAATTATGTGAACTGAAACTATGTGAACTACTGGGAGAAAAAGTCCCAGCAGTACCATCATAGAACAACTGAAATATACTACTGGAATTATGCGACATTTCCGCTATTACAACTTTGTCGTGAGGGTAATCAAGTTACACATGAGCAAGGAACGTAACTACTCTCTACCGAGAGCATATGAGCCATGAGTAATAGTGCTTTATTATTCGTTTTTTATTCGAGCCCATTCCACAATGCAGTTTCATTGCTACTTTTGTAGGAAAGTTCATGTATTTGGAGCTCTTTTATGTTTCGCTCTGTGTGAATTGGAATTTCGTGGACAGACTAATTTTATGTAAAAAACCCTGCTAGCAAATCCTTCTGTATCTATATTCTTCCTATCTTTTTATTATTCACGTGAATTTAGGCGGTAAGCCTTCCACACTCCACGCTAGACACAAAGCTAAAAATTTCATGATACCAGCCCGACTAATCGGGTCGGTAAAGTGCGTAACGAGTCAAAAGAGCAGAGCTATAGCGATAGAAAGAGATGCACCCATTTAGAGTATCGTTGCGTGTGATCTAAACTACACTTTATTGCATTGTAACAAGAGTCAGTATTTATTTAGGTGACTTCGTGGAGTGAAATGCCTACTATATATAATACTAATAGCACAATCATAAAAGGCTATGTAGACTAATTTTAACCCTCAGGGCGCGTTCCCACTTTGTTGTGACGACAGATAATCGTGTAGTTTTAAGTGTCGTGGCTTATATATTTAAATGGAGGTGTTCACATATAGAACGACACGATTTATTGTCGTCTACGACATTTTTTGCAGTGACGACAGATTGTCATGACAGTGGGAACGGCTAGCACGACAGTCGTAAAACGATAAAAAATCGTTATGACTAAATCGTGGCAGCAACTCTATTGTAGCCACGATAAAAATATAGTCTCGTCGTTTACACGTGTTCATTATTAAAATTTCGTCTTCATCCATTGAACTCAGGAGCATAAACGCACTACTGATCTCCAAGAGAACGTAGAGGTGACTGTAGATTTGTAGCTTGCTTGATGTGTACAAAGCGACTGCCGTGAAACGATAAAATGTCGTCGCGATCTAATGGAAACACCTAGATACGATAGTCGCTAAACGATAAAAAAAAATGACCACAAACAATCGTTATAATGGGAACAGCTAGAGATGACAGTCGTCCATCGATAAATTAATCATTACGACATAGTGGGAACGCGCCCTCACAGGGTTGCCAGATCTATTCTACTAAAATGAGTTCTCCCAGTTACCCCTCTGGTTTTCCCACGTACCGCACACGTACCCCAAAAGGTGAGACTTTTCACTATTGGTGCTATAAAATAATGTCAGTAAAACCATAAAATCAAAAAAGTATAGTACCTATTATATTCTTATTCATACCATCTATGACCCAGCCCATATTGCTGAATTTGATAAAAATAAGTAAATATAAACCGGCACGGATTAAAGTAAAAATACGATGGTACAGAAAATCCCAAGAGAACTCCTTTAGCTTTAAGGCTTAGAATATTAACAAAACTTGGCAACCACGTGTTTCGTTTACAGTGGTCGAATTAGAAAAGGTCTTCCCTAGAAAGAACCCTTAGCTAATTCATATTCTGAACCTAGTCTTGTATGCCTCATCTAGAATTTAAAGACTGAGCCAAGCTTACTTTTACGTCGGGGTTTTCGTTCATCACGATCAAATCAAATCAAATCAAATCATTTATTTGTAACATTCTCTTAGGTAAGAAAGCACAAGTGAAATATAAATTAGATAATTATCATGCAACAACAAATCAGCAGCAATACTTTCATAAAAAGTGATAAGCCTCAGAACCCTATGCTAAGCTAAAAGCCTGTGTTATAGGGTTCTGTGCACCCCCAGATGATGACTCAATATAAAATACAGTTTGGTCACGTTATAGATAATGAAATTATACTTGCAACAGTTTGTGCTTTAGAAATTTAAGTACATATTTAGAAAAATTACCCGGCAAAATGTTTCATTTCATCAAATTAAGAAAATAATTATATCTAAATCCTATACCATAAATACCTTTTATAAATATGAGTGATAAATACCTACTGTATATGTACATAAGATCTGTATACAAATTCTAATTGTAGGGACCTATGTGTAAAGTGTGCAAATTATGCATAGTTGTTTTATAGGTATATAAATATAATATAAATATTTGAATATATATATATATATTATCATGTAACCGGACACTACTTTATTACAATTTATTAGTAATTCATTTTATTAAGTATACTGGCTTATATTTTATACTGTAAAATACATTATAAAATAATAGGTACTTATAATGATTATCTTTGTACTTGAAGCAGATCTTCAGTTTCATCATAGGAATATGATTTCAGTAGCCTTGTGACCGTCCGCTTTAGTTGAAAGTTGTTCAAGTGTTGAATTTCTTCGACTTTTGACATTTTATTATAGAGAAAGCTACCTAAGAAGCACTGAAACCTGTTTGAAAAAAATGTTCTATATTTAGGAACAATAAACACTATATCAGTACGCCTCTTACCACGTTTATTCTTCAAGGACTTTGATAGAGGGATTTGTTTATGCTGTTTTAGAATCATTCTCAAAATATATAACTGCCTAACAGATATGACATCGGTTTCTTTAAGCAGTTTCGAAGTGGAATATCTATAGGGAAGAAAGTTGCTTACTTTCAAAATTGCTCGTTGAGCTCTTTCCAGAGTTATCATATGCGATTTTGCTGCTCCGCCCCAAACCTCAATACAGTACATAATTAGGGATTGGCAGAGAGCAAAGTAAGTATCTCTAAGAGTTTTTTTGTCAGCTACATGTCGTATGTTTTTAAAGATTGCAATGAGTTTCCGAACTCTAGAAGTAAGTGCTTTGATATGACAATTAAAGTTTAGTTGGCTATCTATCATGACTCCAAGATATCGTAAGGAATCTACTCTTTCAAGAATACTACAGCTGCAGGTATTTAGAACACATGCGCTAATGTCAGTGAAATGATGAGCTTTGATATTATAGCGATCAGTCACCGGAGGTTTACAGTTACTTTTCATAGAGAATGTCAAGACTTTCGTTTTGTCTGTGTTTAGACTAAGCAAATTTTGACCTAACCAGTTATTAACTACATTAAATCCTTCTTGGGCATAAGAATATACTCTCTCCCAACTCTCTCCACGAAAAATAATAGCAGTATCATCTGCGAAAGTAATAATTTTAGCATTATTGATGTTAAGGTTACACAGTTCATTGATGTAGATTAGGAAGAGAGTTGGGCCTAGAGTACTTCCCTGGGGGACTCCATATGAAACAGTTTCTGGATCACTCAAGGTTTCGTCACCACCTAGTTTAACCCGTTGATTACGATCAGTTAGGTAATCTCTAAAAAATGAAAGTTGCGTTCCACGAACTCCTATCAACTCGAGCTTTTTTATTAGAAGTGGAATGGACACGGTGTCGAAAGCCCTAGCGAGATCCAAAAATATTGCAAGGCATTTGTCTCCCGCATCCAAACTCTTGACTATATGTTCGGTTAATTCACCGACAGCGTCAGAGGTGGACCGATTTTGTCGAAATCCGAACTGCTGATGGGATAAGAGATTAAGTCCTTCAAGGTATTTAGACAGTCTTTTATTAATAATTCTTTCTAATATTTTTGAAAATGATGGAAGGATGGAGATAGGTCGATAATTGCTTATTACATCTTTAGAACCAGTTTTATGAATAGGTATAATGACTGATGATTTAAAAGCTGCAGGAAATCGACCTGTGTTCATGGCTAAGTTGCAAATGTGAACAATAAGTCCCGCTAGGGTACCTATGTTACATTTAATTATTCTTGACGAAATGCCATCAAGTCCTGCACTATCGCTTACCTTAAGTGAGTTTATTATAGTAATAACTTCACTCAGGTCAGTTTCAAGTAACACAAAAGAATTCACATGTGAAGTAAGAGAGCTAACAGGAGGTGAAAGCTCAATGGAGCTAGGAGCAATTTTAAGCGCAAGAGTCTTTCCCACACCGGCAAAGTATTTGTTTACTATATTTGACGCTTCTTTAGGAGCGGTGGCTATCGATAACAGTTGCTGAGAGTTAGTTTTGGTCGGCTTACGGTTTGCTATTTTGTTGATAACCTGCCACAGTTCCTTGGCATTTTTGGCTCTTTCTATTTCTGTGCGTTCATATTGTCTTTTAAGTTTACGAAGTAACCTAGTAAGGAAATTCCGATACCTCATATAGGTGGTTTTTAAAGTGACATTAGATAGGTTTTTTTTAAACCTTTTATGCATCTTGTCCCTGTTCCTCATGCAGCGAATAAGCCCAGGGGTTATCCAAGGCTTCAATGGTGTTTTTCGTCGGGACTTTTTAATACTGCTGGTATTAGCTTTTATTATTGCAGAAATTTGGTTCACCAGAAGATTGGCTGCATCATCACAGTTATTTGAGTTCAAAACGGGTGAGAAGTCTGCATTGGTTATTTGTTGTGTAATAGCAGCAAAATTAACTTTGTTGAAATACAACTGGTCTTTTATTCTCTCAATACTAAAGTTTATAGATAGTAAGACAGTGTCGTGGTCGGTAAGACTGTTTTGAATGATTAGTGTTTTAGATCTCAGTTTAGTCTTGAGCAAAACATGGTCTAAGCAGTTATCATTACGTGTTGGTAAAGTGTGGGCCGGAAGAAGGCCGTGAGAAGCAGTCAAGTTAAGGTAGTTATTGGCATGTCTGTCTTTTGTATCTATTTTTATGTCTATATTAATGTCCCCAATCACTACAATAGATTGAAATTTTTCCAACGATATGAGAATGGTGTCCAGAGATGAAAGAAAATTCTCTATGTTATGAAATGATGGAGGTCTATAGATAGAAATAATAGCAATGTTATTATTAACTATTAAGATTAAACAGTTGGCATCTGAGAAGAAAGGTTCATACACATTGCAACAGAGCTGAGATTTTGTGAGGATGACCAGCCCATCATTCTGATTGAAATGACGTGTTGATGCAACTGAATTATAGCTATCTATCTGTGGAATAGTCGAATTGCAAGACAACCAGCACTCAGTAAGAACCATCACATCAGGTTCTACCATCATTCTTTGAAGAAGTGCAGAAAAACCATCCATATTATGTGTAATGCTTCTTATATTTTGGGTGATAATATTCAAGTCATTACCTTGACTGGATACCAGGTATGAAGAGCATTCCTCAGGCTCGCAGATGTGAGGAACAGAAACACTAAAATTGTCTATATTATTTTCTATTTCATATACCATATTATCCATTATCAAATAACAAACTAAATAAATGCCACATTTTTACTGCATAACTCATTACCATAGAAATCGGGAGAATATTTATTGAGGTATTGCTAATACATAGTCTGCTAAAACTAATATTTATATGTTTAACCTTGCTTACAGAAAGTAACAAAATGTCCGTCCGGAAGATTGAGTGTGTAATGTATGCTGATATAATTATAATATAATAAAAATAAAAATAATATAGTACATAGCTAATTATAATATTATTTAATAAATATATAAATGCATAATATATACATAAACGAGGTGTTAGCATTAATTCTACATTACAACCGGCATAACACAAAAAACAATGTAACATAATCATAGTAATAAGCAAGATCACAGAAGTAATTACAGAGCTACGTGCTAGTCACTTGGACTCTTGTAATTTATTGAGGTCTGATTCTTGATCCACTCGAATTAAAGGTGCTTTATCTCTTTTGCGAAGGTATACAACACCATTTGACGTCCAGCAAAAAGAATAGTCATGTGTTTTCGCAAAGTCACGTGACAGGTAGAAAAGTGTCTTCGCCTTTGCGGTAAGCAGTTCTGATGCGTATATAGACTTTTTAGAGCCTTTAATTTTTAAGTGCGTTGTGTTCAGTTTTTCGTCATTTTTTTTACCCCTGTTAAACTTTTTTATTGAACTTAGAATTTCTTCTTTTTTTATGACGGAAGTGAAGTCAACTACTATTGGCCTGTCCGACTCTCTTTTTGTTCGTAATCTATAGATGTCCTTTATGTCCGACCGATCAATTTTGATGTTAAGAGAGTGGCCCATGTTAAATACTGCGTCACAGAGTTGAGGTTTATTGTCAGATGGTTTAGAAGGGTCCAATAGTGGGACGTTCCTTATCTCTATGCAAGTATGGCGGGACCGGCGACTCATGTATTCAATTTGGTCTTCCAATGACCGAATGTATTTTTTGTCATCTTCGCGTTCCGACTGGAGTTCGGTGACTTTGCCTACAATCTCTTCTTGCCTCGCTGAATAGTACTCAAAAGATTTCGAGAACTCCGAAAGCTCATTTCTGAATGAGTCGATTTTAGTATCAAGGGATTTTTCAATTGATTTTTGGAATGAGCTGAGGTTTTTATCTTGCTCAGAAGCAAAATTGCTGAACAAAATACGCATTTCAGCTATAATCGACCGAGTCCCAGAATCATCGGAGCCCGAGAATTTCCTTTTACTTCGTTGCATCATTTGTTCGGCTGTTGTCTGCTTGTCTTCAAGCGTCCTACTAGTACTAGGAATGGGGTCAATGACACTGGATTGCGATGGGGTCATCGCTGGCTGTTGGTGAAGTCTCGGCTCTGGGGTCGAAGGCGGAGAATGTTGCAACGCCATATCCTTCCAACTTATTGTTCAAGTTAAGGATAAATACAATCGTGTATTTTACTCTAGTTTATTTAGCAGGCGTAGATAATGAATACCACAACACTTTTTTATTTTTTTAAATGGCGGTAGGTGACACAAATAACTCAGAATCTAAAACTTTTTCGTAAAAAACCACTGATATCGCCATTAATTTACAACGAATTTACGTTAATAATGAATTATCACCACACTTTTGCACCCGTATTGCATTATTTTGCCAAAGCATTTCCCAAAACACCACTAAATAAAATATTTTTGTTAGAGTCGTGAACAACACGTCTACCCGTGATGACCCTTGCGGGGGGGGGACGATGGAACTACCTTATTCCCTCTAAGATAAATCGATTTTAGCTCAAATAACAAATTGGGAGGTTTGCCTCACACGCTCGCCATGGTTTGCCGGTTCTACTATGACTAGATCTGAGATTTTGATTGCTCTGAGACTCCGTTCCGGGCATATCCCGCTGAACAGTTTTGCTTTCTTAATGCGTAAATCAGCCTTACCAAATTGTACAGAGTGTAAAGTTGTGGAAGATGTGTATCACATTTTGGTGGAGTGGGCTCGAAACGAAGCTGAAAGAACAATGGTACGTTATAAAACAGGAATTGATCTCCAAAAGCTTGGTGAATGTAACAGCGTCCTGTCGTATCCTCAATCAGAAGAGGCCAGAATGCTGTACAAACTTGTACAAATAGCCATTAGACGTAGATAAATAGTGAAGTGAAGCGCCTATGAGGGTGGCATGATCATGTCGGACCAAACCCTCTATAATAATAAAGATTTAAAAAAAAAAAATTGGGAGGTTTCGAAAACCCCTTTTTTATTCATGACCTACTATTTTAGGTGAGTCTAGTCATATTAGTGGATTATTACATCATGTATCAAACGCTATTTGGACCTGAAAGTTATATTTTAAGCTCTAATTTACCGTGACACGGCTGTGAAGTCAGCATGACACTGACAAAATTTTCCAGTCTATTCCTAAAAAGGTTATGACAAACGGATATCTTTATTCCGAGTGGATAAAATATGATCTATCTCGCTCGTCCGGAACATTCTCGGTGAGACAACGAAAACAATTTCCCTTTTGTTCTTGATATGACCTCTTTCCGTAACATCTGTTTCTCTGAAGAATAATACGAACCTTGTGTTTACTTAGGCTTGTTGTGCTGGCGAGAATAATTGTATAGGAAACTATCTATATCAGCTATGGTGTGGCTTTGCCCTCTTTGTATGGCATATTATTAATGCTCTCGGAGACTACACTCTTATATAAGTATTACTCAAGTGTAGCCCCCGAGAGCGCTTCAGAGCAAAAATGAGCACAACACGCAAAATGTACAAAACTCAAAATGTACAATGTAGGCCTAAGGCTTCATTCACGGTGACGCTGTAACCGGGGAACTTAACTAATATTTTGTTTTATATAAATAGGAATAATCTCTAGTTTTTTTTTTTACTTAAATTTAGTTCACTTTATTTTACACCACACGACCACACGGTCTCTCATTATCCTTTTAGAGGTAGCTGGTGATGCAGTAACCTAAACAAAGAGACCAGCTCATCATCAAGTGCAGTGGGGTATGAGTAGCATAACATCTCAGAAACGGTGTTCTTTGATGATTTCTAGAACCTTTTCTGAATGGTCTTGTGCGGCATGACTGCATTGCGATGGTTCCCTCGTGATATCGGCTCATTTTGTCTTTTAATAATCTTTACTACACTAAAATTCCGGTCATTTGACATACCATAGAAAAAAAACTCTATGCAGATTATAAAAGGCTCTCCCAATTAATTTGTGACTTGGTCCCGTATCGGCCCCTCTGTCTCTGCACCACCACCGGGGCCTATGGGAAACGTGCCATCGGCCCCAGTAGCTTTAACTATGGCGCTCGCTCATGGCACACAATAAGTAACATCGGGCCCGTTGTAGTCGGGTCGACCAAATCATTTTGATTGACACCGGGGCCGACGGGAATTAAAGTTTCATCGGTCCTGGTCAGGTCAGTGCTGGTGCTTTTTACAAGAAGGATGTTGTATCTAGATTTCACTTCACTTTTCTCAAGCCTTTCCCAAGCTATAGTGGCAACTGACCTCATGCTCCAATTTTTTTTAGTTATATTTAATTTGCAATACGAAAGTAAAACACTGTTTTAAACTTTCACGGTTGTTCACTACGTTTATAATATTAAATGCAATACGAAAGTATTTCAAATTGGTTTTACATTGATCCGTATTTAAATTAAAAGCCGTGACATTTTGACGGATATTGTTTGTCCGGACATAACGTAAAAATTAACGGTTTAATTGGCAAAAACGTTTCAACGTTTTATTTGTTTGTTCAAAGCTACCTTTGTTTTTGATGTGAAATTTGCATTTCGAATAAACTTTTAGAATTGGTATGGCAATAAAATATTTATGTGTTTTTGTTTGTTTCATAGAATTAGGATGTACGTAGCGAAAATATAATATTACATTATTAAGTACATCGTTTTTTCATGATAATATAACTAAAATAGTAATTTATAATATAATAATTATTTAACATTTGAACTATTTATAGGCCATCGTGGCTAGTATACAGTTCAAATGTTCTTTGTAGTAGATAGTGTAGCTAGTAGTTGTTAGTACATAGTATAGCTTTTATTATTGTAATAGTTAGTTTAAAGAATAAAGGCATATTTCCCGTAAAAAAAACTAGAATAGAGTTAGCAATATTGAATCGTCAAAAGCTTACAAAAGAAGATATCTAATATATTTTTACATTAAACAAATAATTATAACTATTGAATGCAATACTCTATAAAAATTAAGTAAATGGTTACGAAATATTTCGTCCATGGTCTAATTTAGTCTGCATCTGGTACCGGATACTTACTTGCTGTTAAGTGACAAAGTGGTGGAAGTATGGCTTAAAATAAAACAAAACTAAAAATCTTATAAAAACTAAGCTAAAATTGTTTAATACCTGTGTAAAAAAATAGTTTAAGATATACAATTTTATATTGTATAACTTTATATAAGTAATGCACTGGTTATTAAAATCAAATTCCTGTAAAAAATATTCCACAGAAGATTTGAACTTATTTTGATTACTCTAAGGTACATACATAAATGACCGATATACCTTTTTGCTTTTGTCTAGTTCTAATAATAACGACATAACGTTAGAATATTATTAAGATCCAACTTTAGTAACAATAAAGCGATAGTATTAGCACATTTTCCCATATTAAATTTCCATTCAAGCTATAAGATATATTTTTAACACAAATTTCAGAAACATTTTGCAATACCTAATACAGTCAATGCAACGTTTTAAAACCAAACACAGCATTCGACAAGCCAACAATAACAGTTGCAACATCAATGAGCATCACACTAATTAAACAAACAGCTGTTCTGTTTACAAACTGTCGACTTTCACAAACAACTGTCGCATTGGACGAACCGCGAAATGCAATTTAGAACTAAAAAGAAAAGCAAACACTCACCTGTAATAGTACTCCACGTGAACAAACAGCAAATGTCAACTAGCACTAAATAAACCCACGACTAAAATTCAATTTTCAGGCGAAATTTACTGAATTTCGCGTTATGTTCTTTTTACGAAATTTTCGGTTTCGCTGAAACGTGATTCGGTGAATCGGGGTGTGACAATCGTGTCAAGGTCCCGTTGGATGCGCTACGGCGTAGACGTCCGCTCCGTAGCGGGTCTCCCGTACGACAGACCCACGTTGCTACGAGCTACGCGGGGATCGTAGCCCGTAGCCAATCGAAGTGAGGCTGCGCGGAGAAGAGAATGCTCCACTGGATTTTTGAGATAATTTCACGACGGATTGGATTAAGTGGCTACGGACTTTTTCTTGCCTCCGTCATGACGATTACCCTGTTGACTTTGGATGTTGTGTTTTTGCTGCTGTTTTGAAGGGTTTTATTACTGCATATCCAAAAGACACTGATAGACTACATAAAAAAAAACACACAGTCAAAATTGTCTTTTTCATTCATTCATTCATTCATTTCATTTCATTAGCTATAACGTGACCTAACTGTAATTTATATTGAGTCATCATCTGGGGGAGCACAGAACTTTATAACACAGGCTTTTGAGCTTAGAATAGGGCTCTGAGGCTTATCACTTTTTATGAAAGTATTGCTGCTGATCTGTTGTTGCATGATAATTATCTAATTTATATTTCACTTGTGCTTTCTTACCTAAGAGAATGTTACAAATAAATGATTTGATTTGATTTGATTTGTCTTGCCCCTTTTAGCACATAAGTTTAACTGTACAGTGTACACATCACATCTGTCTAATAAGGTCAGAAATAGTTGTAAATATTTTGTACTAAATTTATTTTGAGCTTGCATCAAAAGGATGGATAGTGATGATTTTTAGATTTTTTTTCTGATCCGTTATTCTATTACATGAATTAATATTTAAATTTGGAGGTAGTTTCTTTTCGTTCCTCAACAAACAATATTAACAAAAGTGGTGTGCGATACGATATCAGGTGAACGACCAGCTCGTCACGTCATTCATTCTCATAAAAAAAAAAAAAAAAAAAAAAAAAACGATATAATAAATTAAACAACATCATTAGCCGGAAGATGTCCACTACTAAACTGCCTCCTTCATAAAATGCCACATAGGACGCTTGTCATTAAAGATTTGCCATAATCACCACGCTTGGGTGGCTTGGTGATCACAGATTTTAATGTACCGAACAGAATGCTGTATACCCATTCTCTGGATATTCCCTTAGCCGGTTCATACGGTACCCGCCGCGGGAAAAGATGGGGATGTTAGCTGTACGTATATAGACCACAGAATACTTTCTATGTATGTTTCAGGTACCTACTCTATAAAATGGTACCCATAACAGATTCATTTTGAATGTAAAAGAAAACCAGCCTATTATTCTCCCACTGCTGGGATGAGGGCTTCCTCTCCCATGACACCAAATGCAAGTAGATGGATAATACCTCATTGACTTTTGTCATTTTTTGAACATATCTTTTCACGTTGCTTAACACTTTGACGGACCTGTGTCCGTCTATCTCAAAAAATCGCAATATGGCGCTGATTATTCCCATTCCCGCCTGTCGACGTAATGTTCCAACGTACACATCGATGAGCACGCGCTGCGACATAAACGGCCACAGGCGATATCATCAATGGACTGACCTATCATACACATTTATTAGTGGGTGACCTCCAAAAACGTCACTCTGGGAGTTTTTGCCGTGACACTAGAGAACTGTATACTTAAACGGCACAGGATCACGTGGCCTCACATAATTGCACGGGAGTTAAACGGCAGTCGATGGAGAGGCAGTTTTGGCGTTTTAAAACTCACCGGCCACCGACGTAGTGTCACATCAAAAGGTAATATTTTTACGGCTCTCGACGGTTTGTCCGTCAAAGTGTTAAGTAGTTTTATAAGCATTGTAAAAGCAAGTGTGAATTCCAAACAACATGGAAATTCTATGGTGCACAGCTGATCGGTATTCCAACCATTAAGGCGTAGGAAAGTCGCACCTCTGAGCCTCACTGTGCCTAAGTTTCGTATGAATTATTATGTTTTCATTTGCAAATTGACTTCATGTCTAACAGGTAATTCGGTCTAAATTTTGCGGACATGTTAATTGTGTTAAGCCCAATTTTCATAAGCGGAAGCTTTCAGCTGATACAAATTGGGGGGTGTTGTTTTTTGTATTTACATAGTATTTATAATAAATTTTGAATTTTCAATTTAGGGGGTTTTATAGGCTAATATTTGTAGGATGCGTTTGCCTTGAAGAACACAAAACAGGGAATCTTGATTTGAAAAGTTTAGATAAATATCTTCTAATATTCTTGTTTAAGTCGTGATTTGCTTCTGCTAAATTTTATTCATAGATTTAATAAATTATGTTCGTGTTTATTTATTTTCAGATTTCAGTGGTTCAGGTTTAAGCACAGACCTAGAATTTTTTCGTTACATGCTAAGTCTATAGGTTTAAGTCTCAAGGTTGTGATTTTAATACTTAGCCATTTTCATGCATTGCAATATTAATATGTAGAGGCTCTATAATAATTAAAAATAAATTATTAACAATAGAATGTTAACCTTAACTTACCTAGGTCATAGATTCATAACATTACGTTTACAGAATACATAAGAATAAGATGAACCAAAAAACCGTATAAACTCATTATTATCATCATTATTATTCCAACTCAAATAATAGTTACAGGTCTAGATATCAAAGCTACTATGATTGCTAACTGTGATCTTTTCTAAGTACCACGTTCTAAATTTTTTCCCGTTTATTCATCATCATTATCATCATCATCAACAGCTTGAAGACATCCACTGCTGAACATAAGCCGCCCCCAGAGAGCACGACTTTGAGCGGCTGCTTGCCTCCTACATCCATCGGCTCCCCACAGTTTTCACCAGTTCGTCTGTCCACTGAGTAGGGGGCCGGCCTACGCTCCGTCTTCCGGTTCGTGGTCACCGCTTGAGAACTCTTCTTCCCCATCGGTTGTCAGTTCTACGAGCGATGTGCCCGTTTATTATAAGACTCCATTCTTCTCTTTCCTGTCTAAAGTACTGGCTATCTAAAGTATCGTTCCTCCATATTTAGATTTATTTATATATTCATTTATTTAATTAATTTAATTACTTAATTAAGATAACTCAAATCTTTCCAAGTGCACATAAAATTCAAAGCAGGTTTTGCATCCCTCATATGGATGCTAACTCAAACGAATCTTTACAACACCACCCCAAAACGAAACTGAGAGACTGCAGCTAAAACCTCTATTCAGACCCCTCGCTTATTAGTGAACCTGCCAACCCTCTTGGTTCAAGGAAGACAGAATTAGACGGTACGTCATTGATGTGTCAGTTTTTAGCTTTACAAGTCTTTTATGTTGTCAGGAATTTGGTTGTAACACGCTCTCGTGTATTATACTACTCCCTCGAGTGCTTGGTTTTTGGCTAGGCTGTAAATGTAAATAAGACAAGAAAGGTATATCGCACTATATTTCGAAAGTTCAATTATATTAGGTGCAGAGCAACACAATTTTCCGTGAGAAAGAGTTAGCCATAAGCGTCTTGAGCGGCAAAACGATAAAACAAGAGAGATCAAGGCACTATCTTTTTGAAAGTAGTTAACTATTATTAGGTGCAGTGCACACAGTTTGCTGTGCCGAAGAAAGAGATAGCAATAAGCATCTTGAGCGCGACAAAACATGAATATTCTTGCGTACATTTTAATAACGAACGTGGGTCGCGGTTCGGTTCAACATAACTTGGGCTGGTTCAACCAAAAGCGTCAAGACGAAAGGGGTAGATATAATTATATATACAGAAAAAATTGCAGTATGATAGATATCGGATCACACACACCATCAGCCGAAAGACGTCCACTGTTGGGCATAGGCCTCCTCTACAAAATGCCACATTGGGCGCTTATAATAGTGGAGGATTTGCCATAATCATCACGCTTTGCAGGTGGCTTGGTGATCGCAGAAAGTTTTAATGTAGGTAACTAACGAAGAGAATGTTGCTGCCCATTCCCTGGATTTGTTTAGTTATGATAGATATTTGAGGAATAACCGACCAAGTGCGAGTTGGACTCACGCACGATGGGTTCCATACCATTATCTATCGCTGCCATCTAGTGTTGAGTAGCAGTACTATTTAAAGTAGTGCCATCTATAAGTCATCTAGTAAATGAGCAAAAAATCACGTTTGTTGTATGGGAGCCCCTTAAATATTTTAATGTTCTGTTTTTTAGTATTTGTTGTTATATATAGCGGCAACAGAAATACATCATCTGTGACAACTGTTTATCTATCATGGTTCATAAGATACAGTCTGGTGACAGACGGACAGACAGACAGACAGCGGAGCCTTAGTAATAGGGTCCGTTTTACCCTTTGGGTACGGAATCCTAAAAAGTAAGATGATTCAAAATAAGTTATCGTATCGTGGTACCTGTGCCTGTGGCTGATGAAATTCGCAAGGAACAAAAATATAACAAAACATTTCTTAAAGAAAATGTTAGGTATGCTGTTTGTTAGAAAAAGTAACAAGAAAAGAAAAATATAATATATCTTTGTGTTGTGTTTGAGGTGGGAACCTTCAAGCTCGGGCCTCCCGCAGTGCGGCGAGTCACTCAACTAATGAAATATGTAGATACCGAAAAAATTGCGCTTGTGATATGTTGGAAAAATAATTTTATTTATGTGTACACGTCTATTCTGTTCTGCTTTTGTAGTTCTGTAACATCGGAACCTTGGGCTAATTTTTTTTATGAGAATTTATGACGTGACGAGCTGGTCGTTCACCTGATGTTAAGCGACACGGCCGCCCATAACAGTTGCAGTGTAACTCGGAACTTTAAAAAAATAATGTTTCGCATGACTCTGCACTGCGCACGTCATCCTGAGACATCACACCAAGTCAAGTAATTATACTACTAGACTGTGTGGTCAGATCATAAAGTCTAATTTGTCCAGTAATTTCACTAGCTACAATTCCCTTCAAACTGGAATACAATAGTGTTTACGCACTACTGCTTGGCAGCAGAATAACTGGCAAAGCGGTGGTACCTACCTAGACGAACTTTGCAGAAAAGTCCTACCGCCTAGTAATCAAAGTAAAATATTTCCAAAAAAAAAAACACAAACTTTTAGAGTAGCAATGAAAACAGGTGGATCACAGCAATAACAGAGTGGTGGCCAACGCAAAACAAGTGCATTGTTTTGCCTTGGCTACCACTCGTCCTGCAAGATGGGTCGATGACATAGCTAAGGTATAATAGTCTTTTTTACCTAAGCAACTGACGTGACGTACTATACGTTCGCCTAGCGTTAAGCGTCAAGGCCACTCATAATAGATTGCAGTGTCACTCGGAACTCTACATTAACGTTTTGCGTAGCACTGCACTGCACACGTCATCCTCAGATATCACACAATCTAGTAATAAGATTTCTAGGCTGTGAGATCGGTGGGGTGATCATGTAACTTTGAAAATTTCCAAAGTAACTATGCACATAATCTGCGTATTGAAACTGTCAAATCCATACATTATTGGGTTTCTGTCGGATGAGGCGATCATGTAACTTGATTGCAACAGATAGAAACATAAAAATGTGTGGATTTGACAGTTTCAATACGCAGTTCATATGCATAGCTATTGTGGAATTGTTTAAATTCGGAATGAAATTCCTCCTGTTGCATTGCAATCAAAGTTTCGTCATCACCCTGTACATCATAAAGTCTCATTTGTCCAGTAATTTCACTATAGCGACAGTGCCCTTTAAACCAGCGGGGTGATCATGTAACTTTGATAGCAATGCAACAGGAGAAATTTCATTCCAAATTTGAAAATTTCCATAGTAACTCTGTACATAAGCTGCGTACTGCAACTGTCAAATCCATACATTTTTGTATTTCTATCGGTTGCCAACAAGTTACATGATCGCCTAGCAGAACACAGTAGTGCTTGCACACTATGCTTGGTGGCAGAATAACTGACAAAGCAGTGGCACGAATTTTGCAGAAAAATTCTACCACCTGGTAAAATAAGCAATCAAATATAATAATAAACTATAATAGGTATGGTAACGCTATATGCAATAGCATAAAAAAATTGTAATAAAATTAAATAAAAAAGTTATGTTCATAAAATCATCTAGCTTAAATTGAATTGCTCTAAATTAAGAACTACACAATAGGTTTTAGTTCTAACATCCACACACAACCTGACCTATGAATATTTACCCATAATTCTAAGAATTAAAAGCACAATACATTTCCAAAGTAGAAACGGAATGTAATCAAATCAACTCGCTTTTGTGCTCTCCACCTCGACCACTTTAATAAACCTGGGGAATCATTGGAAAATAGACTGTGCGAGTTTAAAAATAAGGTTGATCTTGATGGTAGAGTAGGTTGGTGTATGTGAATTGTGGAACAATAGGCCACTCAAGCTGGAACACAATGTTAATGCTAATATGAGAAGAGGTTTCGTTTGCGGGTAGGTACAACTATTGAATTTAAATGCCAGCATTTCAGTTTAATGTTTTACAAAAACTTAAGTTTGACGTACTATTATTTATGTGGTACGACACGCGTTGTTTACGTCACTATTTCACGTTACTATACTGCTGAAAATAGGCCTCCCTCATAGAGCACCATTTTGAGCGGCTGCTTGGGAAAGCAGCCATCGACTTTCACCAGATGTCTGTCCACCGAGTGGGGGGCCGGCCTACGCTGCGTCTTCTGGTTCGTGTAGTCGCCAATCGAGAACCTTTCTTCCCCATCGGTTGTCAGTTCTACGAGCGACTTATGCTAGTAGCCTTGAGCTACGAGAAACGTCTGCTCTTTGGCTTGTCCAGCTCTTAACATATATTATTAACTCGTTTCGTTTTTTTTTATTAACTAAAATATTTTTCATCTAAAATCCAAAAATTTATTTTCTTTCTTAAAGATTTTAAGATGCCTCTGCAAAAATAGAGAGCAGTTTGTTTGGTCTTCTATTTTTTGTTGCTCTTGCAGCGTTCAAGAACGCTCGAGTTGCGAGTTTCAAGTTTCTGATGGCTCAAAATTATAAACTCGGAAGCTATGTTATGAGTTATGGTATAACTTAGATTTAAACTATGTTGAAATATTGTCAAACGTTTTACCCTATGTTGTTTTTGTAACAAACAACTGTGTAGAAATATAGAGATGATAAACGGGCATTTAGTATAGTTATGATCTTTTTTACTTTACCTACGGCATTAAAACTGCTTAAAATAGAACCGAACAGAACAAAACGGAACGGAAAATATCAACATGCAACAGAACAGAATAGAATAGAGCAGAATAGAGCAGAGCGGACCATAGCAGAACAGGACGCAGGACACAATAGAACAAAACAGAACAGAGCAAAACAGATCAGAACGGAACTGAACAAATAGTGTACGAAAATATTACTAATGCAAACTACTACTTTTACTTCTACTAATACTACTGTTTTATAACTAAAATAAAAAATGCCAATAAACAAAAAAAATTAAATAGAATAGAATAGAATAGAATAAATATTTATTCATGTCAAAAGACACAAAACAATCGGCAATGGCATAATACTAGGAGTAATACAAAAACATTTTGTTTGACTGTTGCCACGAATCGACCCCAACTCAGCATATTGCTGGTCATACAACCAGTAGTTGTTAAATAAATATCAAAGGTTCTGAGAAAGCCATAAATCTTCGGAGAACGATTCGATTACGCAAATAAATTACGCCCCCGATAATATATCACATAACCCTCACGTCTCACGTCTTCTCAAAACAAGTGCTAAGTCGCGCGATAAAACTGATGAGATTGTATTACTCATCTGAATGAATTAATTTTACGTGATTGCTTTAGACATCTGTGAGTTTTATGTTTTAAACCGAGAAAATGATGAGAAAATTTAACAACTATGTGGAGGGTGAAATCTACATTAAACTCAATTTAACTGAAGTTTTTTTTAATAATTCAAGATGTCCACAATGCAGGTCAATGTATTATGCCTATCTGCAAAGATATTGTAGTTGTTAAAAATTTCAGCAACCAACGGGACTTGACCCACGCCGTCTGACTCACTGTAACTATAGTATTAGTTTACCTTTTAGGGTCAATTCAGACAGAGCAGCAAAATGCTCGAGCACTTTTAAGTGCCATTGCAATATCAACCTTATTTCATTTAGACAAAGCTGAAAATAGTATGCAACATTAAAATCTTACCTATTTAAATGTTCCAAACTGTTTTCAGCTAATTGGAATAAGGTAGATATTTCAATAGCATATAAAAAGTGCTCGAGCATTTTGTCTGAATTGACCCTTAAAATCCATTCCATGATTTCAGGTAAGATTTATTAGAAAAACCTATGACTAATTTTTGCGCAATCAATACCTTATCCTAGTTGACAGGTCAAGTAGACATGCAGACACTTTATAACAAAAATACAACATAGCATACCCTTATTGGTAGACACATATTGCTGTAACAAAACAATTCAGTAGATAATATCCTCCCAAATGAAGAATACGCGTAAATAAACGATCAACTTTGTTCCGCAATCAATAAATATCCCGTCTAACGCTTCCGAAGTTTTAATGCCAAGATAAGCTTGTACTGGAAATGGTATATTGGTAAAGTAGTAGTATAACAACACTAAGATTGTAGCCAAAGAGTATAAATACTTACGTAACCACTCTTATAAGAACTGCCCAGCAGTAAAGGTTACATCGCATTGCGGGCGTACCTTACCGAGCCTATTCTTAAAAGATTTTTTTAGGTTCAACATCTCATGATGAAAAGCGATAATGCAATCTTTAATGAAATACGTTTACTTTCCTACGGGAAACTGCACTGCTTACATCATCCTGAGACATGAGATCAGTCTAGTAATCTTATTACTAGACGACGTCTTATTAGTGACGTCAGGTCAGATGGCCTATAGCATGCGCACCGTGAGAAAATTTGTAGTCGCTAACACACTTAGGCACTACCATAGTCTTGTCACGGTCTCTCGAGAAAATTTTGTCGCGGTGCGCATGCTAGCAGGGCAGGTCGTAAGTTTAATTTGCTCGGTAATTTCACTAGCTACAGTGTCCTTTAAACCAGAACACAGTACTGTAAGCTAACACTACTGCTTGGCAGCTGAATAACTGGTGAAGCAGTGGTAGATGAATTTTGCAGAATTAAGTCTTTCCACGTAGTATAAATTCTAGGCTAACATCAGTTTAGTGACCCATCCAGCACATTTATTCAGCAACAAACTCTTCCAAAAGGGGTTGTATGTAATTAAAATTCAGTTGGGCTGCGGCTGTGTTAGCGGCATATAAATCAGTACTGGGTCACCCCTACGCGATTTTATTTGGGTTTGGTAGATTTCGGAAATGCAAGCATATTTTATCAGCAGATCTAGAGAGATCTGCAGTGCCTAAAAGTATTTTTTTATCTGTTTAGTTTGTTAATTAATCTGTTTAAAAATGTTAATGTCGCATAAATAAAGTATATAGTCGGGCCGTTGGACACTACGTAAGTTAAAACGAAAAAAAATGTTATGGCCATGGAGTTATAAGATGTGGGACAGAAAGAAGATGTTCTTAAAAAACTGGCTAATTGATGTAGGCAGTCTTTTTTCGGTAATTTTTTGCACAACATAGTTTAACCTATGCCTTTTCTTATGCCCCTTAAATTCATTCTTACTATTCTAACCTTACCTTAATATTATACCTACCATATGATATTTAGCCTCTGACCAGACAGAGGGTTTTTAAAAGTATCTACGCGTCTGTCTGTGGCATTACGAATGGATGGTATTTTTGAAGGTGCTTAAAATATAATGATTATCTAAAACAACACCTCTATAATATTCTTTGAAATCCACCTTCCCGATATATCCGGGCATATAGACGCTTATTTAGATTGTGCGTGTCACGAAATAATCTCCAACATTTTCTAGAAAGAATTACTCTACGCATTATTACGCGAGAGCGGATATAAAAGGTTCCAATAGACCACACTAATTCATATCGTATTCCAATGAAACAAAGGTTGACATTTGTGTGTTTAACTTTATCATGCGAAAAATGGGATGAAATCCTTTTCTATGGTTTATGTAGATAAAATCTCCTCTACAAGTACAGTCTTCACGAGCCTCTCGCGATTGAGGAGACTGTACTTGCTTGCCTAATGTAATTCTTGCTCATTGCTTCGAGGTCCAAAATACTTCTCATATAAATCCCTGAACTCTGCATAAGTATCATTTAGATTTATCGGCTTATTTTCATCGTGAGATGTATATCTATGTCCACAATAGCAGACGTGGTCTTTTCCGCAGAACGCTGGCTTTCCCACTTTCATGCATTTTTTGATGCATTTCCGAGCCTCCTCAAGGTTTTCGCAGAAATGAGCGATATGATGACGTAGGTTTGATTTTTGGGGGGCTTGACCTTCTGCTTCAATATCTTCTAGATCTTCTAACTTCTCAGATTTTTTTGATATCATAGCTAAAGGCGAAAGGAGGGAAAGGTTAGTGGATAAACAAATGTGTAAAATTAATTAATATTTTTAATACGCATCTTCAAAATGTTCAAATATCAACAATGGACTTAATAGGTATAGGTCAGTAACTCAGAACAGTAAGCAGTACTTATTACAATCTACTTTAGCCAAGATATCTGAATTAAAAAAATGTTCAGTTAACCGGGTTCAATTACTGGAAGTATTGACTATTCACTCTTTGAAAATCTATGAATCTAGTTTCTATCCTCTAATGTCGATGACAATACATCGTTCCTAAAACATATTATTCCCGGCGTAAAAATAGGACCACCCCATGTTTTGTCGTGGATGCCGTAAGAGCTGGGCAAGGGAATAACCAGGGAGTAGGCAGCAGCATTCTCCCTAGTCTGCATTATTATAATCTACTATGATCGCCAAGACGCCTGCCAAGCGTGGTAATGATGAGGATTATGTTCAGCACTGAGTGCAAAAAAGCTGATGATGTGATGTGATGTGATGTAGTTTCAGTGGCACCGTACTGACCCTTCTCTATGCTACACTTTGTATATATATATATATATGTTGCCCATAACCACAAAATATGTGCCAGTTAAAGGATATTAAAAGATCCAACACAGCCACACATTATAAAACGTGAAATACCTATAACTCTATCAAGATTAAGTAATGACTTACGATATAAATCCGTCGCTTGTGTGAAGTCGATGTATACGCTGTTGTCGTACAATTTAATCAACTCTTCGATATCACGTAAAATATTAACCATAATATCTTTATTACCTAAAAAATTATTACGTTTATTTACTAATTACATATTATTTCTTGCCTTATTAGGTTAGGCAGCAACTTCTACTACAGAACTAACTTCGACGAGTATCATTTATTAAAGCAGTAGTGTTATAGAGATGGCAAATGGCTTCGTCCACGTGACCTAATACGTAAATTCTATTATATATTTCAGTATTCTAATGCCAAAGAGTACCGATTAGAGATTTCCAAAGTCTATCAGAGCGCCTGGTCGATGCGACGCGTGACCAAAATGCTGGCACTTATTTGGCCCAACGCATCAGCATTGCAATTCAAGGCCAGCATGTTGGGTACGCTACCTACCGGTAGTGGGCTGGAGCACTTGGACTGTCTATAGGCCATCGCGGCTATTATACAGTTCATAAGTGTTCTTTGTAGTAGGTAGTGTAGCTAGTTTAGTTTAGTTTAGTTTAGCTTAGTTTAGTTTAGCTTAGTTTAGTTTAGTTTAGTTAAGTTTAGTTTTAATTATTGTAGTAGTTAGCTAGAGTAATAAAAGCAATTTGTCCGTTTAAAAAAATAAAAAAAAAATTAGAGACATAATGTTTGAACATTAATAATAGTTCATGCTTACTTATTTTCTGCTGTTGCTCGGTACATTTGCATATGTTATATTCGCATGTATAATAATTACCACACTTCTTGAAACAAATCATCTCGTCACATGTAAGCGGTATTTGATATTCATTAAGACTATCAACAGCTGTAGCTCTTGAATCACCATCTATATCATCTTGGAATTTTTCTATAGCAGTAGCAAGCCCTGAAAAATTAATATCATTTTGTAATATATAAGGCTTAGTTTCATTCTTGTTTCGTAATTTTTGTTTACCTTCATTGAGGTTTTTTTCTAGCTCAGAACATGTGCAAGTGTTGCCTACACATGTGTAATATTTTCCACACTTTTTAAAACAGATTTTATGTAAAACCATCCCATCACATGTAAGCGGTATTTCGTATTCGTTCAAATTATCAACGGCTGCGATGGTTGAATCACCCTTTAAAAAATCTTGAAAGTATTCAATAGCTGCTGTAGGACCTGAAAAAATACAATTTTGGAATATTCGGAGCTTGGACTCTTTCTACTTGTTATTAATGTTTACCTTTATTTTGGTTACTTTCATGTTCAGTACATTTACAAGTGTTGTCTTCGCATGTGTAATATTTGCCGCAACTTTCATAACAGATTTGTTGTAAAGTCTTGTCGTCACATGTAAGCGGAATTCGGTATTCTTTCTGACTATCAACAGCTCCGACGACGTTTGAATCTCCCTTTAAAACATCTTGGATTTTTTCAATAACAGTAGCAAGCCCTAAAAAACAATAACGTTTTGTAACACCAAGGGATTCATTCTCACTTGTTATTAGTAATATTAGTTTAAGTACCTTCATTTAGCATATGCTCTAGGTCAGAACATTTACATGTGTTGTCTTCACATGTATAATATTTTCCACACTTATTATAGCAGATTGTATGTAAATCCTTCCCGTCACATGGAAGCGGTATTTGGTATTCTTTAAGGCTATCAATGATCGCGACGTTTGAATCACTTCTTAGAAAATCGTGAATATTTTCAACGGCTGCAGTAGGACCTGTAAAAAATACAATTATGGAATATTCAGCGCTTGGACTCTTCTACATGTAAATTTATTTATGTTTACCTTCATTTTGATTACTTTCTAGAGCAACACATTTGCATGTGTTATCTTCGCATTTGTAATATTTTCCGCAGCTTTTATAACATATTTTTTGTAAAACCATGTCGTCGCATGTAAGTGGTTTTCGGTAATCAGTTCTGAGGCTTGGATCATCCCATAAATAATCTTGGGAAATGTCCATAGTGGTAGTAAGGCCTGAAAAATACCAGCATGTATTTTTTAATCTTCGGTACCTAACCTACCAGCTTTTTCGATTATTTTTTTTATGCATATTTTAGGATAATTTATTCTCCTTAGTAAAGGTAAGTAGGAAACAGCTAGGGACCCATCAGTGTCCAAAATAATCTGACCATAGAATTATTAGATAGAGAACTATTCAGTTATATACGTTATAGCTAATCTCTTTTTTATATAGATAGTTGTAATAGCACCAACCGCAATTACTTAGATTGTTTATTCCTGTCCATCCAAAGGTAGCCTGGAAGAAATCGCTTTATGCGATAAGGCCGCCCGTTGTTCCACCATCCTTTGTTTTTGTATCATGTGTATTGTTGTACTTTGGTGTTCAATAACGTATTTTTGTATTGTATTGTATTGTATTCAATGACAAATAACTCTATTAATGTATATTGAAAATCAAAGATGGTAGATAGCAAGTTGATCAAACCAGGGTCTTTGTAATATAACTCACCCAACTAAAAATTCCTCAGTATGAAGTTAAATCAAAAAGTTGATCAGCCCCATTGTTAAATAAAAATATGCAATGACAATTTTGCGTGTGTCGCCTGTGATAATGTGGCATAAGCCAGCAACTGAGAATGTAGGTAAGTAGTAAGTAGACTATGTTCCACATGTGAATTTTAAAGACTTACCTACGAATGCCCCAATAAATAATAGAAAATAAAAAACATTTAATCGTCGTGCACCGCTGTGCGCCATCTTGTTTCCAAGAGAGCTGGCCAAATACAATTTTTAACCTGTGAATAATTGAAGTAATTACTCAATTTGACGCGTAACTTTATTGGGTTGGAATTGGCTGGTACTTAATTGAAAAAGATAACTATAGTATATTGATCAATTATAGATATAAATGCATGAAATTTTTAAATTGATCATAAAATCATCAATTTAAAAATCAATTATTATACCTAAGTATAGTAAGATTCTCGAGTGGCGACCACGAAGCGGAAGACGCAGCGTAAGCTGGACCCCCACTTGGTAGACCGACGACCTGGTGAAAACCGTGGGGAGTCGATGGATGTAGGAGGCGAGCAGCTGCTCAATGTGACGCTCTTTGGGGGAGGCCTATGTTTAACAGTGGACGTCTTTAAGCTGTTGATGATGATATTTAAGTACTATAATTATACAGTAGGTTTAAAAAATAGAAGGCGCATTATTTTCGGATTTTTACATTAGCTTTTCAACAAAATCAACCCACTGCGGTGTTTGTACCCCATCCGCAAAAAGGAGGAAATACAGCCGTAAATATTGTTACCATCTGTCCCCATAAGAGGACAGAGCAAGGGGAACATAAGGTAATAATTCGACTTTCCTGAGATATAAACATAAAAAAAGAAACAAAATATAAACGGTTAGTTAGACTATTTTCTTTTTATAGAAATGAGAAAATTGATATTTTCCAAGTTCATTGAGTTTCTCAGTACTTTAATATGGGTCTAATAGACCTAAGATTGCGTCTATAGTCTAGACTATTAAATTAGTAGTTAATTAAGTCTCAAGTTTTTTTACAAGTAGATGTTTTATTTGCTTCTGAAGTACCTTTACATTAGCATCATCAAGTACTAAAATAAATTTTTAGGTAGCATAGAGCCTATTACAACGCCAAAATGCGAAAAATGGCTTAGCATGAGGGCGTGTCCTGTCAAAAATATTGCAACAATGACTTTGAAATTAATATATGGTAAAGTTTAAGACTAACACTAAGGTTATGTATAGTGAAAACACGAATTAATAAGCTTTTCCCGATACAACAAAATTACAAAATTACCTCCAAACCGTACAAATAAACTGCGATTATTCAATGAATACTTTAAATAAGGTCATGAAACTTTGTGTTGTAGTTGAACTTAATATAATAGAGGGCTTATGTATAGTGGATTTTTGAAATGCCCATTATTCAGTGTAATAATAAATTACCTAAATTATTGCGCGTTGGAACCATTCTAACTTAGACCGCCCCTGCCACACGTTCCCAGACCTATCCCCTAGTACTAAATATCTACTCTGTATCTTTGACTTGGATTCGCGCGGGCCTACCATAACGGTCAATTCAGACAGAGCAGCAAAATGCTCGAGCAGTTTTTAAGTGTTATTGGGATATCAACTTTATTTCATTTAGACAAAGCTGAAAATAGTATGCAACATTAAGATAGGTAAGATTTTAATGTTGCATACTATTTTCAGCTTTGTTTAAAGCTGAAAATAGTAAGCTGCATAAAAAATGTGCTAAGAAAGAAGAAGGCATAATGATTAAGTACTTATTAGTCATTCTTACTTTTCCGTTCTTTATATACCACAAAATGAAGGGATGAAGTAGGCGCCTCTATTATTCGTAATTTCTGTTAAAAGAAACCTTTAGAAAGCTCTCCTTAATGCACTTTTCCTAAAGACCCAACACCAAAGGGCGGCTCACTTAAAAGTTTAAGTGAATACTTGCACCAATCCAACTCCAACTTCTGTCGTTTTCTGGAAAAAGAAAATTAAACAAAGAATGTTAATGCCCAACTCAGTGGACTAGTTGCGAACTTCTCCATGGGAAGGTTTACACGTAGAGTTCATTAGAACGTCTTTGCTTTATCGTATGGTACGATCTGTGTAAATTGACGCTATTGTTACCGTGAGTTCCACCGACTAAACATTTACAAAAAACATAAAGAATACAAGTTTGCCCAGATTGCGGTGACCTGGCTAGAACTGCGGGGAGCCGATGGATGCCGGAGGCAAGCAGCCGATCAAAGTTGCGCTGTTTGGGGGAAGGCCTATGTTCAGCAGTGGACGTCTTCAGGCTAATGATGGTGATGATTATGATGAGGTAGGGTATTTTTATTGGCGTGCGATCTACTTATAGGTACAACGAAATCCATATTTGACATCTCATGTGCATTGTGCATCTTCCTTTGTAAGTTTGGGTATGGTTTTGGTTTTTTTTTTTTTTTTTATGTTATCGAATGACGTGACGAGCTAGTCGTTCGCCTGGTGTTAAGCGACACGGCCGCCCATAACAGATTGCAGTGCCACTCGGAACTCTAAATTAAAGTTTCGCGTGACACCGCGCACTGCGCACGTCATCGTGAGACATCTCACATTCTAAAAGTTTTCTAGACTGTGAGATCAGTTCGTAAAGTCTCATTTGCCCAGTAATTTCACTAGCTACAATGCCCTTCAAACCGGAACACAGTAGTGCTTGCACACTACTGCTTGGCGGTAGAATAACTGGCAAAGCGGTGGTACCTACCTAGACGAACTTTGCAGAAAAGTCCTACCACCTAGGATCCATACACTTTATTGCCCTTACTAATTAATATTGTGTAACGCAAGAATAGACACTTTGTGTTGTGTTTCTCTCTATCAAGTCTAAAATAGGTACGGATAAAATAAGACAAAACACTGAAGGGGGAATATTTTGTGATTTATACCTACATATAACTACTTTTTAGCTCTATATGAAACGAAATCTTAACAAAACCTTAACATGATGTAAATTTTATACATGTAAACATACATTGTAAAAATAGTGTAACCTTTAGCATGTTTTTGGTCATCATCAACAGCCTGAAGACGTCCACTTCTGAACATAGGCCTCCCCCAGAGAGCATCACCTTGAGCGGCTGCTCGTCTCCTGCATCCATCGGTACCCCGCGGCTTTCACCAGATCGTCGGTCCACCGAGTGGGAGTACGCTGCATCTTCTGGTTCGTGGTCGCCACTCGGTCGCAACTTTTCTTCCCCTTCGGTTGTCAGTTGTGACGTTTTTGGTGGAAACGCTTAATTTTATAGGTCCATTAGATTTTGTTCTCGTAACAAATCCAGAAACCACATACATGTACATGTTTTTTATTGGAAACACGCGGTGATGTCATTTTACGACAAGTAGGTGTGAATGTGTCAACATGAGAAATTAGCGTTTTGTAAGCGGCTGGGAATTTTGCAAAGTTCCCAAATGGATATTGCATTTAAGAAATGATACCAATGTGTCGCTGTAAGCTTGTGTCTACACCACACAAAAACAAAGAAGAAATACTTCACTTTCTATAAGTAAGGAAATGAAGTTTCACCCACTCGGGGCTCGTTTAGACTTGCCAGTAATTGGACTTGGCTTGGCATTGTTTGATGCCAGTTTTGAGACTCTCTTGTGATGGGACAGTTTGCTTGCGACTGATTTATTCGAGTTCTGAATAGGTTTTATTCGAGACGGTTTTATTTATTTTAAATAGCTCTGAGTTTTAAAGTTTTGAAGGAGATCGATTGACAGTTGCCAAAAGTCATTCAGTCCATTCAAAATGAGTATTTCTTCTAATGTTGTTCAAAATAAATTTGTGGTATCTGTATTTGAATAAAACAGCAGTAGAGTCGTACTTTATGGCCAAATGAATAACTCAGCTTCAGCTACGTCTTTCTTAGCGTGAGTTCTCTATTTAAATAAAAACAATAGTAGCGCTCATAGCGAAGGACGAGTAGCCGTTTCTAACCGATCGGTAAAGTTAAGTAACGTTCGCTGCGGTCACTACTCTGATGGGTGACCGCTACAGCAAAAAGTGGTATTTACAACTGAGCGCTACCGTGCTTCGCAGGGCACGTTAAGCCGTCGGTCCCGGATGTTGTCTTAAGACAATAGTCGTTAAGCCAAGTCAGAAGCCTTTGGGAGCCTAAACATTCTGACACCAGGGCTGACCACTTGCCTACACGAGAAGAAGAAGAAAACAACAGAAGTAATAACCATTCGTTATATTATATAATCGGATAACCAATTCTCAATATCTTACGATATTGCTCATCAAATTCCTAAGGTTTTTTATACACGCAAAAGTATTACCTAATAGTGTTGGCTACCGACCCCAAGCCACACCTGTTGATAATCACAGCGTGAGCTTGAAATATTGCTTCCTTTACATAGACCACCTTATTTTAATAAAGGTTTTGTCTTGTTAAAGGCGACAGGATTCAGCAAATAAATATGTAGCTTTGATTATAATTCTCTTGATTGAAATATTATGCTGCATATATATACAACTCGGTCTTAAATCAAATATACTATAGATATACAGTCACTATGAAAAACTAACTTCAAAAGTGTCCCCGCGCCAGAGCAAAAACAAGGCATATGCCTTGTTTAAACGGTGCCGTTTTCAAGGTGGCGATCGTGGATCTACCCTATATTTCATCGCAGAACTCGGTAGTTTAAAATCTTCTACGATCACCAAGCCACCTCACCTGCATACAATCGCGGTGTACAGCAAAACTTCTATATTCTAATAAGCGTCTACAGTAGACGTCTGCAGCGGTCGTGCTGATGGTGTGTATTAAAATGAGAGCTACTTACACAGGGTGCCATTTAACTCATTAGCATAAATTGAGTACATAATAGTACATCATTTATTGATGATTATTAAAAAGTAAACAGTGCAAATGAAAACGTCATCATCATCATCATTAACAGCCTAAGACGTCCACTGCTGAACATAGGGCTCCGCCAGAGCACGCCACCTTGAGCAGCTGCTCGCCTCCTGCATCCATCGGCTCCCCGCGGCTTTCACCAGGTCGTCGGTCCACCGAGTGGGGGGCCAGCCTACGCTGCGTCTTCTGGTTTGTGGTCGCTACTCTAGAACCTTTCTTCTCCATCGGTTGTCAGTTCTACGAGCGATGTGACCTGCCCATTGCCATTTCAACTTGCTAGTTCTAAGTAATAACCTTGTAGGTAGTTAATAATGTAATATTGAAACAGTATTTCATTATTTTAATGTTAGTTCGTGCTATAGCTGTTGAGCAAGTACCTTGCTTCAAAGGATGCTAATAAATTCAATTACACTCAGTATAACTAGTATACGACATAAATTCACATAGGTAATTATTATTATAGGTCTAGTTAAAACTAGTGTAGTGCTACGCCCACGCACCTCCGATTTTCCAATAACTTCATTAAGTTGTATTTCACCATGTAGGTACAGCCTGCTTAAAACGGAAGTAACACAGTTAAGCAGAGACAGAGAGAGTTCTCAAGCAAAACAAATGAGAATTGATTGATAGTTGATGAAGCTTATTATTGTTGCTGTAATGGGGTAAAAAACTGACTTTTGCTCACTTCAGATGGCAGCACTGCTGAGTGTTCCCTAAATCTGACAAATATCTGTCATCCTCCATAATAATTTTGTAAACAAATAAAAATAACTCAATTTATTTTATTAATATGACGTTGTGTTCAGCTTTGGATTGCAAAAAGACGGGAGTCCACGTATTCCCTAAAGATATCAAATGGAGTAAACAATTGATAAAAGCTTTACGAAGAAAAAATTGGGAGCCAACTAAATATTCGAGGTTATGTGATTTTTTCCAGTAGTAGATGCTTTTCTATTCCGCAGCTGTTCTTTTAACTGCCTAACACTCCATGTCGAATACATTTTTGTAGTATTAAGATCGAATTCGTTGGTAAACACAAAGAATCAAAAACGCAATATAGCGGCGATTAGGATCACTCAACAGTGGCGCCACCTACGATTAGCTTTCAGTTTTTAACCCCATTGTTGTTGTTTTTGTTGATTATTGTTTATCATGCGAACAGTCAGAGTGGAATGCTTTGCTGGCGTTTGTATTTCCCGAAAACTACAAGCTAGAGTCTTCAAGTCGAGAGTGAACAGATATCTTCTAGGCAAGCGCGTTACATTTTAGATCGCATCGTCACTTACCATCAGGTGAGATAGTGGTCAAGTGGACAATTAATTAAAAAAAAATGAAGCAAAATAAAAGAGTTTTTCTCCGACGTGTGTTGGTGTATAATTATAGTTGTAGCTGCATACCTAGTGTAGGATTCCTAGGGTAGGGTAGTGCAGGGTAGTGTGGACCTTTACTACAAACATGAGTTTAATTTTGTCGACTAGATACTTCTTGTCTTTATGATGCTCAAACCCTTCAATTCACCTTCATTTTTATCTTGATCTCCTCAGTTTTTGTGTTTATCGGAAACTCAATAACAAGAGGAAGCAGCGACGTAAAGTAACTCCAACAATACCTAAGATAACAAATTGAGCCGCGCCTCCTTAACAGAGAGCTTATTAAAACAGTCATCTCACGGAGAGATTGTTTTCATAAAACGGGAGTAAAGTAGCTCTTTTTATGTCGGAGCGGAACTAAATCTACTGGCGCTTTGTAAGGAAAGTTTCTTTATTCTGCTTTTTTAGCTTGTGTATTAAATGTTATTAATCCATAGACTGCCAAACTTTAGTAGTTAGTCACTGTACGGCACTGGCAGAAAAACGCAAAAAGCGTTTAAAAGCCACTAATAAAACAAAATAAGAAGGTTAAGGGTGGGTTTTTTGATCCGTAGTTAAGGTGGAACGTTACACTAGCGCGGCGAGTTCAAATTTTCTTGCGTTCTTTTGCCAATAATAGCTTAATTACTCAACGTGATTATATGAAAACTAATTTTGTGCAAATAAATAGAATGTATCAACAAATTACGATTAAAAGTATCTACTAGATATCATTGGTTTAGAGACAAATGGCAATAAACGAAACGGAAGAAGCAGCGTAGACCGGCCCCCCACTCGGTGGACCGACGACCTGGTGAAAGCCGCGGGGAGCCGATGGATGCAGGAGGCGAGCAGCTGCTCAAGGTGGCGTGCTCTGGGGGAGGCCTATGTTCAGCAGTGGACGTCTTCAGGCTGTTAATGATGATGATGAATTACTTATGTATTTATCATTTAGGTGATTAAATAATTTTAAAAAAAAAACTTTTTAAATCAGAAAATTGAGCCCTTTTGAACTGATGTTATTTTGTAACAATAAGTAATTGTACTATGTATGCGTACAGTAACGGTATGCAGAATATGTTTACCTTTAGATCGCTACGCCTACGACTCTAGGAGAAGTGTGACGAAGTTCCCAAATTAGTTTTGTTTTAATTACTTTTAGAAAGTTTCCTCGACTTTCAATTTATAAAGTTTTATTAATTTTATATGTAGGTATAGGTATGTTCAAATCTGAAATTTAATATTTTCATATGTTTTATGCTATAGGGCAGCAAGCTACTTTATTTATTTATTTATTTCACAAAATCCACAGATCTTAAGGTAAGGTACAATTTCACTAATACTAGAACTTACATCCAATTACGGATTTACTTTATACTGTAAAATTCCATATTAAAGATAGAGAGCAGAAAGTACAAACTTAAGTAGGTTACTTGACAAGAAGGAAATATAAGAGATAGGTAATAACCTAATTAACAGAACATAATACAATACACTATACAACACAATAAAGAATACCTATCTATAGGTAGGTAATGTCATGGATACCTACTAGACACAGGTAAGAGAGAATACAATTTTCGACACATATAAAAAGTAAAAAAAAAAAAAAGTATATACTTATTTATAAAAAGTGTATACTTTTAATATTATCTACGGGCCGTAGATAATAATATATTAGGCATTTATACTTCTGCGGCCCATAAGAGCTTCTATAACACTAGACGTGCTTCATGCATTGTATATCCTATAAATCTCTTGTTTATATATATATAGGTACACATAGAGCTTTATAAAAATTCTAACAATAAAATTCTAATTTTTGGGTAGAAAAAAAGAGAGTATCAGACGACAAGACGTACAGCTACACGCCATCTATTTATAGTTGATATTCCTTCGATTCGCACAAAGCGGTTTGACTCGACATTTATAATCTGAACAGCAAAGGAATGGAACATTTTTTCAGCTTCTTTGTTTCCCGATAAGTACAATCTGGAGCTCTTCAAGTCGCAAGTGAATTGGTATCTTCTAGGCAAGCATGTACCATCGCAGACCGCGTCGTCACTTTCCATCAGATTAGATTGTCCAATTGCGGGCCTATTTAGTTATAAAAAAAGAGTAAACGAGAGTGTTTCATAATAATTTATTACTACAATATAGACATTTAACTTTAGATTATGTAATCACAACTAACGTAAGTATAGCAGTACTTTAGGCATCAAAATTTAGCTTCAACATTATGTTACGTATCCATTTACACAGAACAGGAACAGTAATAGTGAATAATGAATTTATCTGTGAAAACGTACCTACAGTACTCAAAAAATACATCGTATCCTACTAATATTACAAATGCGAAAGTTTGTGTGTGTGAATGTTTGTTACCTTTATATCTCCGTAACTACAGAACCGATTTAGATGAGGTTTGGAATGCAGATAGCTTTTACGCTGGATTAACACAGATAATATTTTATCCGCGGGTAGCGTCACGGGGCGCAACTAGTAATGAAATAATAATAACTGTTAAATACCTAATCAGTTAACCTATGCTACGTGAATTTAAAACTTTTCATAAGGTTTTCTGTTCTTGATGTATTCTTTGACTCTGGGCAGTGACTGGATAGTTTCTACTAGTTTAGAGATGGTGGGATAGTTCTTCTGGATTTCGTCGTCGAGGAAAAGGTTGGAGCATTCGATCAATCCAACGAAGACGAAGTCTGCCCAGCTCAACTGTAAGGAAAATAAATTGTGTCGATATTTAAAACTGTTTAATTGATTTGCAAAGAACATTTATTATTTAGATTAGCTACAACAATATATTATCATCTATTATTACATTTACAATGTATAATAGCTGCGATGACGTATGTAAACAATGGCAATTTTTTTTTAAAATTTAAAACTTGATTGTGTAAGAAAACAATAAATGAAATGATTAGATGTGTTATTGTTTGAGTGTTTATCTTATTTTTGATTTGTGTTCAAGACGTTGGCGTGTTAAATATAATTCTCATTCGCCGTCTTTGAGTCGTCGGTCCACCGAGTGGAGGGCCAGCCTACGTTGCGTCTTCCGGTTCGTGATTGTCACTCGAGAACCTGTCTTCCCCATCGGTTGTCAGTTCTACGAGCGATGTGGCCTGCCCATTGCCATTTCAACTTGTTAATTCTAAGAGCTATATCGGTCACTTTAGTTCTCCTGCGGATCTCCTCATTACGGATCTTATCTCTCTCCATAGCTCATTGCGCGACTTTGAGGCCCACTCGGTGGACCGATGACCTGGTGAAAACCGCGGGGAGCCGATGGATGTAGGAGACAAGCAGCCGCGCAAAGTGTGGGGGGCCTATGTTCAGCAGTGGACGTTTTCAGGCTGTTGATGATTATGATGATGATCTTTGAGTCCACGTTCACTCTTATTAGATAATAACTAATTAGCAAAGATTACAAAGCCCGTTAATAGCTCGTGAACATAATTTCTCGTACAAACACGACTCACCTGCGCGGGCAGGGGGCGAGGTAACAAAACGAGACAAAGTCATGCGAAATTACAAAGAACAGAGCAGGATGGAATAAAAGACATCAACGGGTTCCCGTAATTTATTAGAAATTTATTGTATTTATTGGAAATTAGTGGTTGAAATACACCACTAATTTTCGTATGAGGGGAAGTTGTATCATTGGTCAACTGGATTTATAGTCAATGCTAATTAGTAATAACACCTATGAGGTTATAGTAGGCCAAGGTAAGTAGGTACCTGTAAACAAGTGCATGAGATAGAAATTCTATCTCATGCACTTGTTTATTCTATCATAGAATATGAAATATACAACCCTGTTATAGTACCTATATAATCTCCACTACAAAACTAATTAAACAACATGTGAATAGAATATCTTAGCCTTGATGTGTTTAATTTGAAAGCACCAGCTGTTGGCACAACGTCTTAGAATAGAATATCTTATTTTGCACATTTAATGTTGAATTTCTAATGAGATTTTTCTAAACTTTTCTTTTTAGTATTATTTTTCTTTAGGTTAAAATTTTTCTCATTATAACCATAGTTAGATATATTTACCTTGCCACCAAAATACCCATTGTTTTTTCTCAATTGCTTTTCAAATTTTGAATAATAGAAGTCCAGATGTTGATCGTACAGTATCTTCTTGTATCTTTCTTTCTCTTCTGGACCTTCAGCATGAATAACATCTATTACATCTGAAATATCGAACAAATCTTAGTTATATCTTTATCATCATTATTATCATCTGCCTTTTTGCCATTTTCACCATTTTTATTTTTTAACTCATCTGTGTCTGGTTGTTATATTGTATTCTATGTATGTATTTACAAACAAAAAGTATCTAAGTATTGTATCAGTTATCTGGTTCCCATAGTACAAGCTATGCTTAGTTTGGGGCTAGATGGCGCTGCGTGACATGTCCCACACATTTATTTATTTATTTATTTATTTATTTATTTATCTCAAAATAATAATTCTCTTTTTTTACTCAGTTATTTTTTTATTATTTTTTTAGCATTTTAAATACTACTTACTA
Organism: Ennomos quercinarius; assembly: GCA_910589525.2. Taxonomy (NCBI): domain Eukaryota; kingdom Metazoa; phylum Arthropoda; class Insecta; order Lepidoptera; family Geometridae; genus Ennomos; species Ennomos quercinarius. Next base: position 4,545,998 of record OU342496.1, read on the forward strand.
AATTATATTTGCAGTTGAAGTTGGGTAGTAGTTACTTATAGAGTTTCTAACATTTTATGTTTTGGTCTTTGCAGGAGCCTTACCGCGTAAGTCTGGTGGCGATGGTGATCGTGTGCTCTCTTGCTCGCACTTACGGACTTGTATATTGGCGCGTGCAGGATGGCAGGCAATGTTAATTACCAGAATAGTTACGCGGTAAGGGTGCTGGTCATAAAATATACAACCATCGCTGTCATCGGTCACGATGTGAAGTAAATTATCATACGCTACCTACCGGTAGTGGGCTGGAGCACTTGGACTGTCTATAGGCCATCGCGGCTATTATACAGTCCATAAGTGTTCTTTGTAGTAGGTAGTGTAGCTAGTTTAGTTTAGTTTAGTTTAGTTTTTATTATTATAGTAGTTAGCTTGAGTGATAAAGGCAATTTGCCCTGTAAAAAAAAAATTATCATTATTCCGTTAAATATTACACATTACACGAAAAAATGTTAAATATTTTTAAGCAACTTCCGCATTTTTGAATTGTTAAGTTCGTTACCACTTAAGTAGCAATTTAGTTCTTAATAACGTGTTTTATCAATTCAAAATTTTTAAAAAATTATTTACAAATACTGATCACACCAACCGATGATCAACTATCTATAGAAAGATGTTGGATGCCAAAAAAATGCTTCTTTTTTTTTATGTAATTGAATGACGTGACGAGCTAGTCGTTCACCTTATGTTAAGCGTCATGGCTGCCCATAACAGATTGCAGTATCACTCGGAACTCTAAATTAATATAGTTCCGCGTGACACTGCACTGCGAACGTCATCCTGAGACATCGCACAGTCTAGTAATAAGATTACTAGAATAGTCTAGTCTATCACATAGGTGATCAGATCATAAAGTCTCATTTGCCCAGTAATTTCACTAGCTACAATGCCCTTCAAACCGGAACACAGTAGTGCTTGCACACTACTGCTTGGCGGCAGAATAACTGGCAAAGCGGTGGTACCTACCTAGATGAACTTCGCAGAAAAGTCTTACCACCTAGTAAAATAAAATAAAGTAAATTTTTAATTTATCTCAAGTTACGCTTATCAAAATCGTAGATCGTGTGAACTACCGAGTCTAAAACGGCTTGCTCCCAAGGATCGGAAGGCAGGAGGTCAGTATTGGCCGCTACGTATCGGGCAATGGCTATGGACTGGTGCAGAACACGATCGCCTTCCTCTAATATTGGCAGCTTACCGAAAGGTAATGCTGAAAAAAAATCGAATAATTACCCAAAAGGCTCTTTGCTGCGATATAAGCCAGCCACGGTGACATAAATTATAAAAAAATTATAATATGTGATCACTGATCAGAAATGTTCCTATATCTTACAAGTCTACATATTTCTGGTATCATGTATTGTTTTCTAAGTATTTTAATATTGCTGGGAGTTATTTTAAAGATTGGTTGAAATAATCGTAAAGATAATGAAGATAATGAATGTTTGTAGCTATTCAGTGAAATAAAGATCATTGAAAATACTCGATATTAAATAGCAATACACACGCGCGGGTTACAACAAACACTCTAATGTAAGGCGTTAAAACTTTAAATTCTGTACAAACTTGATAGACAAAAGAAAAAAATACTCACACCTGTATCAGACTAAATATTAGCTAGTGGGTAAGTTTTATTTATCAAAAAAAATAATACATAAATAAATACACCCAACAATACCTGATATACATACATAGATCCTGAACCCCAACTACACTGAGAAAAAAAATAGGTTACGGTTACGTTTTGTCGGACAACGTAACATATTAGGTAAACACAACCGAGTGCACTTGTTAATACAGATTTTGTGATTTTACTAACTCATTAGGTTATTTAAACCTTTTACCCAGTTAGGTGATTAACTAACTGGTTAACCTAACTGGGTAAAAGGTTAAAATAACCTAATGAGTTAGTAAAATCACAAAATCTGTATTAACAAGTGCACTCGGTTGTGTTTACCTAATATGTTACGTTGTCTGACAAAACGTAACCGTAACCTATTTTTTTTCTCAGTGTAGGATTCCCTGTATCTAGGGACCCAGGAACTACGAGGACCATGGTTCCACAATACCCAGACACAGAACAAGTATTTGCGCTCTTTTTTCATGTGCACAAATACTTGTCCTGTCGCGAGAATCGAACCCGCCACCTCCGGGTTATGAGCCGACCTGCTCAACCACTACATCACAGAGCCTGACAATAATATTATAATAGGCTTGTTGAAAAATAACAGATATGGCTTGATAAAACAAAATTATTAAGTGAAAGTTTCTATAAACGCTGCCAATTAATACATATCCAAGTTTAGTTATTTTTCTTACTGCAAAGAATAAATACCCCGGTGGTTAAGAATAATATAATCTCATAATTTAGTTTTAATTGTATAAACATTACTCGAAAACCAAATATTAATACAGTGGTCACCTTACCATTTTTAATTTCTTCAACAGGCCAAGGCTTAGGATCATATCGCACATCCTCAAATTTCTGATTTGTATACAACATAATATATCGAATTGACTCAGCTAAGCCATTCAATTCAAAATATCTAAGTACTTTCGACATTACTACCAATACTTCACTTGCCTGATGCCTGTGTTTACGCACTACTAAATGAAGATAGGTACACTGATTTTATATTATAGAAACACTCAATCTAATAGATTGTTATCTGAAACTGTCATCATGTTATCATACAAAAATATTTAATAATTCGTCGTCTAGTGCAAAGTTATCTCGCTTGCACAATGTTGGACAAAATTAATCTAAGTAAGGGACTTCAGACTTTATGCTGATTATATTTAAAACTAAAATGAACAAGACCTACGCGAGTTCCACGGTAACAAAACTATTGACTTCAGCGTTTTGTCTGGGTTTTATTAGTAGTAGTTGGTGGGTCTTTTCTTTCATCAATTCATTAATTTTTTTATAAATAAAAAAGACTAAAGAACACCAGTAGGTATACAGTTTAAATATCATACACGACATTAAATCAAACTAGTATATCATCTTCGTAAAATGCATTTTTTTTGTTCTCCATTCATTGTACCTATTTGTGAATGATGAAAATAGAGGGCAATGTAGTCGCTCAGCGACAACACCCTCCAAAAAATACGCTTTCGTTGGTAAAAAATATACTGTATTCGACATTACTTGTAATACAAAATAATAATAAGTCTATCGTTTTTTTTTAATGATGATACATTTGAATGGGTTTATACCAGCCAAAAAGTAAACATACCATGTATTATCAAATCAAACTGACAGACTTTTAAAAGTATAAGACGATAATTAAAGGTTATAATGAAACAAAACAATGTCAACGAGAATCTAGAAATTTTTGTAGGGTTTTCTATCTTTGATGTACTCCTTGACTCTTGGTAGTTCTCGAATGTTCTGCACCAGTTTGGAGATAGTGGGATAGTTTTTCTCGATTTCGTCTTCAAGGAAAAGATTAGCGCATTCGATCAGCCCAACAAGCACAAAATCTGCCCAGCTTAACTGTAAATAAACAATTTTAAATAAATTGAGATATAGATAAACACATAGTTGAGTAAATGTAAATAACATACCACTTGCAAGTTTAATTATCAATGACTTATCAAGCAAATTTTGATATGAAGAAGTATAATTATTTATAGATTTGAAGTAAACATAGCTCCTTTATGATAAGAAATAATAAGAATCATCATCACATCATCATCAACAGCCTGAAGACGTCCACTGCTGAACATAGGTCACCCACAGAGAGCGCCACCTTGAGCGGCTGTTCGCCTCCTGCATCCGCGTCTTCCGGTTCGTGGTAGCCACTAGAGAACCATTCTTCCTCATCGGTAGTCAGTTCTACGACCGATGTGGCCTGCTCATTCCAAATTCAACTTGAAATTCTAAGAGCTATATCGGTCACTTTAGTTCTCCTGCAGTAATTGCGGTATGATTAAAATATGAACTTTTAAATTAACTGTGCATTACTTTTTGGTCTCCAGTTTTAGATCACGCAGTTTTCGAAACCATAATGTACATGCGTATGGTTAAAATTAACTATTTTGAACACGTAACATAGATAATTAAAAGGCAATTAAAATGTAATTAAAAGGTAATTAAAAGTGAATTAAAAGGTAATTAAAAGGTAATTAAAAATAATTTAAGTAATTTAGGTAATTTTTACCTTGCCACCAAAATATCCATTATTTTCTATCAGTTGCTTTTCAAATCTAGAAAAGAAGTATACCAGTCCTTCTTCATAAATTTTCTTTTTCAGTTCCTCTTTCTCTTCTGGACTGCCAGCATGAATGAAGTCTGCGATATCTGAAATATTCATAACTACTTTGAGAACCGAAAAAAAAGACATTTATATATTTCTACATAACCTACATTGACCTATGTTATCTTGCTGTTTTGGCTGGGTGTTTGTTTACTAGGTTCTCATTATCTATCTCAGATGATAGTGAGGTGCAGAATTCTTTTTTAGCTTGAAGAAAAGTTTATATGTATATTGTTCAAGAGCTCTATATAATTTTTGGAATGTTTAATGTTAAACATTTCCGGATCATAAATATTCTTTCTTTAATTTTAAAACAAAACAATACACTTAGTACTGATTGTTAAACTATATTGTATGTTGCTTTCTAAAAAACTTCAAACCAGCCAAGTACAAACAGCCAAAGAAATTTGATTTCAAATTCGTACAAATAAAATATGAAGACTTTTCTCGGACTTTTACTTACATTTGTGAAAGTCATAAGCCGATAGAACTGCTGAATCCAAAACGGCTTGTTCCCAAGGGTCGGAAGGCAGGAGCTCAGTATTCGCTGCCACGTATCTGGCGATGGCCACAGACTGATAGAGAACACGATTACCTTCTTCTAATACAGGCAATTTCCCGAAAGGAAGAGCTGAAAATTTTAAACAATAATTTTAAGTATCTTAAAATTTAAACTTACACTATCGTCAATAGAGCAACAGCCAAGATGATCCAATCCGATGGTGGAAAAAGGCACAATTGGGTGACAGCACCCGATATGTCCTTTTCCCTTCAACCGTAATTACGGTACCTAGTTTCTTAAAAGTAATTAGTATTAACTATAATTATTTTTGGTTTATTCATAATGAAAATCGCTAGTGACCATTTGAGAAGGATTTTTGCTTTTAGAGAGAAACACTTCAGTCATCTTAAAATGGAAGAGGATGGATCTGAGATATCTTGATTAATAGAGTAGGTATTTCTTTAAATTAGTGGAGTAGTTCTAAGAGCGAAGTTATTAGACACTGAGTAAAAATATTTCTATGAATGCATTTTATACGGTTTTTAATTTTTTACTCGGTCAGTCAAAACTGCATTTTGTTATTTTTTTTCGTTATAAGCATTTATAGTTTTTCAAACATAACTTGAAATATTATACAACAATAAGGTATTCAAACTTACCATCCTTGACTTCAGGAATCGGCCAATCTCCGTGATTGTATCTGACATCTTCAAATTTCTGATCAGTATAATGAAGAATATACCGTATAAATTCTGCCAAGCCATTCAGATCGAAATACTTTAGCACTTTTGCCATTTCTATCAACTGCTAGAGTTACTTCTTTGTTGGTAACTAACTGACAATTGCTCCCTAATGCTGTAATGTATAGAAGCACTTTATCAATATCACACAAGTGTTTCTCTGTTAGCGACAAAAAAAAATACAACGCTTGTCTCGCTCGTCTCGTCGTATGCGTGTGGTATGCGCACTGCCATCTCTTTTACACGGTTTATGAAATACCATAACGAATTATGAACTTTGTGTCACTGATATTAAGGCTTTTATTAAATTGACTTGGTTACTGAAAACTATTGTGTGAGAATGTTACGTAGGTAGTCCGTGGGGTCATTCGAGTTGTCCTTGAATTAATTCTGACAAATGATACGGGTATGGTGTGCGAGATGTGTTTTGTTTTGATTGGTTTACCGATTGTTATTTATTGTTTAGACAGAACTTATTTAATCGCGTTAAGACTTCATCATCATCATCATCATCTACAGCCTGAAGACATCCACTGCTGAACATATGCCTTCTCCAGAGAGTGCCACTTTGAGCAGCTGCTCGTCTCCTGCATCTATCGGCTTCCGCGGCTTTCACCAGATCGTCGGTCCACCAAGTGGGGGGCTGGCCTACGCTGCGTCTTCCGGTTCGTGGTCGCCATTTGAGAACCTTTTTCCCATCGGTTCCCGGTTCTACGAGCGATGTGGCCTGCCACACTTCAACTTGTTAATTCTAAGAGCTATACTTTTTTATAATGACGGAGTTTGAGTAAGCTTACTTTTTTACTCGCATAATAATTATAAATGCACAGATTACCCCCAATAGATACCGTATGAAAGACGACGACCGCGCACCCCGCATTGGCGTAAATGGTTCTATACAGGATGTTGATTTGCATTGTCTCCATATTTACAGAGGTAGGTATGCTACACTTATAGAACACGAATCAATGAAAAAATAAATACCTAAAATTTACACTTTATAAAAAAAACATTGCACAAAAATAAAACAGCACGTGTGTGCGTTCTCATTTAACAAACAACATGATTTTATAAAGTCAACCAGTGCGAGCGCAGAGTCATAAACTATCGCGCCGACAACACACAAAGGCACCCGCCACTTTCGGCAAAGTTCTACAAACGCTCGCCGCTGCACCGGCCCCACCGCCGTTTGTACTAGCCACGCGGGCGGGCTGCGGGGTGCCCTCTCTCACCCGCCCGCGCCCGCGCAGCGCACTTATGTCACGCGTGCAGATGCAGTGACCGATCAGTCACTTGCCCGCCACCGGCGCCGCGCCGAATTTGCGTAGGCACCTACTTTGCTTACGATCGCGTAACAAAAATGGAACACTTTACAAATGTTGAGCTTGTGGAGATGGTACGTTTGTATGCTATCAGCGGAAACAGCTTAACACAGTCTGTGCAAATGTTTCGCGATCAGTTTCCGAACAGCCATGTTCCAACACGTGAAGTGATGCTGGGTGCCACACAGAGACTAAGGGATTATGGACAATTCCAAGTCCCTCGTCACGCTCGCGCTCGTGGAAGTGTAGGTCTCTCGGCCGGCCTTCAAGAAGAGATCTTGGACTTTTTTGAAGAGGACCCACGTGCTAGCACCCGTGATGCTGGGCGGCGCTTCAACGTCCACCACACAACTGTATGGCGGCTACTGAAACGAGAACTTCAGCATCCGTTTCATTTTCAGAGAGTCCAAGAACTGCATCCACAAGATAATGCCTCACGCATAGCTTTTTCTCACTGGATTTTACAAAACAGGGATGTGAACATTTTGTGGACCGATGAATGCATGTTTTCACGTGTGGGGATTTACAACATTCACAACGAGCACTGGTGGGCACATCGCGACCATAACCCGCATAAAACCAAGAACGATTCGTTTCAGCATCGTTTTAGTATTAATGTCTGGGGTGGCATTATTGGAGAGCATGTGCTAGGTCCATACATCATCGAAGGTCATCTAACCAGCTCCAGTTACTTGGAGCTTCTGCATCACGTTGTTGACGAGATGCTCGACGATGTACCACTGGCCTTTCAACGAAACCTGTTTTTCCAACAGGATGGAGCTCCACCTCATTATGGACGCCAAGTGCGCGATTTTTTAAGTGAAGTGTTCAGAAGCCAGTGGATTGGACGTGGTGGTCCAGTACCCTGGATCTCCGGACATGACCCCATGTGATTTTTTTTTATGGGGTGAAATAAAAAGACTAGTTTACACGGACGAAATTACTAGTGCTGTGCAATTAAAAGAAAAAATCATTGCTGCATTTGATCATGTGAGACTAAACGTGAATGTGCTAAAAAAACTATCACGAAACCTAAGACGTCGCGCTCACTTGTGCATCGAAAACGAAGGAGGACACTTTGAGCAGTATCTTAGGGTAACGTAACTTGTAAGTACATAATTTTGTAAATACTGTAACGCCCCAGTGGCAAGCTGCTGACACAGATTAAGTCATAGCTACCATGGGTTGTTTACTGCACCCCGCGCATATAGCCAAAACAATAGAGACCGAATACCTGAACCCTGTAGGTAATTAGACAATAGGACCTTCCTCGATGTAGCAATTTTCTAACAATGTTTTTATGATGTTTTGACTACAATACAATACAATAACTCTTTATTGACACCAAAATAATAATAACATAGAAATGAGAATCACATAATAAGATAGGTACAATGGGCGGAACAAAAACGCGGGCGGTCAATGGACTAATGATGAGACAAAAAGTGTTTACTTTAAACTGAGTCATCGCGTGGGGTCCTACTATTGTCCTAGCCGAAACGAAGTTGAGGCTACTTGTGATTCACGACAAAAATGGTTTATCAAATATTCGGCTACTAAATAAATGTGGAATTTAAATTTTATTTTTATATGATTAAATATACACAGTACAATGGATTCTAAAAATATGGAGACAATGCAAATCAACATCCGGTATAAATCGCCACTTTGCAGCACGGCCTTAGTTTCGACCAATTATTAGAGTTCATTATTAGGGCGTCACTCGAAACAGCCAATAATAGCGCATTGGCTCCAGTCCCCGCAACCCGCGCCTTCCGCCAGTTTTGGTGAGCTAGGATCCGAACAAAAATCCCGTAATGCGATATCTATTGGGGGTTATCTGTGTATAAATGGCAATAATTTTATTAAACTAATAGGCTAAGCTATTCTGTTTACATTCTCGCTACCTAGTTTCATAGACATACAAATTAGTTTGGGATGACAAATGATTACCTAAGATTTACTCTGTGCTGCAGATACTTATCTGCTTAGAGGAATATTTCTATGCTTACCTGAATTAATTTTGGGTTAATAATTTAGGAAAAGATGTTATTTTAACGAATTTAATAATGTTTATAAACAATGATTAAATGTTGTGATAACTTTCAAGTGAAAGTCGTAATATATCCGCACATAATAACTCTTACAGATTCTTAATTCAACGAAATAAAGTCCAAAATTACATTAAAATTCGTCAAATATTGTCATGCCCTTCATTAACTGTCGTTACCAACGCAACAATGTATCAATACAATCTAAACGAATCACCTTAGGTACCCGAACCATCCGCAACAATGTATATTTGTAATACAATCTACACGATGCACCTTAGGTACCCTAGGGTCACACCTGCAGATAATATAAGAGTATAAAAATGAAAGATTTCTGAGAAGAAGCACATTGCAAAACAATCAGTGGACTACCAAAATGGCACCGGTATACAAGCTCAAGTACTTCAGCTATATGGGCATGGTTGAGCCCATCAAGTACCTGATGGCTTACGGAAACATTCAGTACGAGAATATCGTCATTTCTGATGCTGAATGGGTTAAGATGCAGAAAGGTGAGTTCTTATTTGGTTTTTGTTTTTTGGTCTTATTTGGTCTTTGGTTTTGGTTCTTATTTGGTTAATATTGTCTTGGTCTTTCCTTGGTCTTTTGGTCTTAGTTTAATACGTATTGGGTACAGTTTTCGTTCATAGATCCATTGTTATGCAACTGACGTTCACCCAGTTAAGTTTTTTTTTTAGTTTCCTAAGAAGCTCATGAAGGCATAAATTGTGCCGTTCAGAAAGTCACCTAAACTCTTATTATTCCTATTTTACATCATTAAATTGTGTGAGCTATATTACGATTTGCTGAATATAGTTATTATCAAGTATTTTGGAATATATTTTCAAACCTACTCCAACCATTTGCGCTCTGAGATCTTTCATGCTAGCCGCGTTGACCGGCGTACGATCTATTTCATCCATTGCTAACAAAATATTTTTTTTGAAAATCTACGATCCAGCTGGCTGGAGCCTGCGATCTTATTCTGAGCAATTATATTAGGTCAAGATAAATTTTCCAACTGAGCGTTATTCTACCATTCCAGAATATGTAAATTACCATATTCATATAACATAAATCTTGTTTTAATAGATTTTAATCAAGGGTTTAAAAATATATGTTACAGTGGCGCCATTCAGCAAATTGCCAATACTGGAGGTCGACAATAAGATCCTATGGAACTCTGTTGCCATCAGCCAGTACCTTGCCATGCTGGTAGGACTCTGGTCGATGGATGACTGGGAGGTCGCTGAGATGAACGCTATTGCGGAGGTCGTCTATGAATTGGGACAAAGTAAGCAAACTATTGAAAGTTACCAAGCATTAGCTAGGCGATCATGTAACTTGTTGGCAACCGATAGAAACACAAAAATGTATGGATTTGACAGTTGCAGTACGCAGCTTATGTACAGAGTTACTATGGAAATTTTCAAATTTGGATTGAAATTTCTTTTGTTGCATTGCTATCAAAGTTACATGATCACCCCGCTGGTTAGTTTAGTGTCTCCAAGTACCTGCATCCATCGGCTTCCCGCGGTTTTCACCAGCTTTTGACGACCTAGTCAAAACCGCAGGGAGCCGATGGATACAGGAGGCAAGCAGCCGCTCAAGGTGGCGCTCTCTGAGGGAGGCCTATGTTCAGTATGTTATGTCATGTTCAGGCTGTTGATGATGATGAAGTACTTACCAACCATGTGCACGTTATGAGTGTTAAAGTTGGTATACTTGAGCTTTCGCGTGTCGGGACTCGGGATCAAAGTTTTCGTTCATTAATGCATTATTATTAAGTTCATCTGACACTCCGCGAGTTAAAACCTTGACTTGTCGCGTGCGTTCATTCATAGATCCATTATTATGCCATGCTCCGACGCTCTGGGTTTGAATAATCTCAGTACAAGCAACGAAATATTTTACATGAGCCTAGAATATTTCCAGTAAGTACTTTTATTTTATAACTTTATATTTTTATAGAGACCCTAAACTGGAATCTTGAAAAGAACCAGGATTTGAAGACCATCATGTGGAAAGAACTGGAAGAGGTCCTTATACCCAAATACCTTACAGATATGGAAGAAATCCTCAAGAAGAAAGGAAACTTCTTTGGAGGAAAGGTATGTAAACTATCACAATAATTATGCAGGTAGTTCAACGTCCCGTCTTAATATAAAAAAAGTTGAAGGAAAAACTGCTTCCAGCTATCTTCATTAATTTTACTCAACTTCTTTAACACTTCTCTTCAACAAATATTATGAACAAACATAATGACAAACCAGAACAGAAATTGTAAGTTAACATTTAAGTTCAAGATCTGGAGCACCGAAATCAAATGCGTCTAAAATTCTAAATAGGTACCTATATGCTTATTCTTGTATCTTACGACAACACCCGGGCAGACTAGAAGAGAAATATAGAACTTTTAGTCCTATGTCACTCGTTATGCAGTATAGCCCTATGGCTAACTAGAGCCCTAACTAGAGGCCGTCTCACGAAAGATGACCCGCAGACGCGTCGCCAGTCGCGCGACGAAATGTTGCTAAGCTCTCCTATTTTAGACTCCCCAAAATTTCAATATAAAATAATTGGTGAATATCGATTTAATTTAGTAAATTAAATAAAACGTTATGTAATTATATACTTACATTATGTAAGTATATTATGTTTTATTTAACAGAAAACTATATGTGTTGACAATTAGTTCCACTTATTGCCGCGGAACTTCTTTCGTGAGACGAACTCTACATAATGTTACTTGATAAAAGGACAGTTGATAAAACAAAAATAGCTTGTCAGTTATCCGTCTGACCGTCAACAATATAATGCTCTGTTACTATAATCTGAGTTTTACTACCAACTGAGCCATCATCGCAACAAACTAGTCTGGTTTACCTTACAGAAGCTGAGCTGGGTTGACGTTTACTTCACTGGGATCCTCGAGTTCGTTGAACTGGTGACGAACAAGAGCTTGCTGCAGAAGCAGTGGCCGGTCCTCTACCAGCTGTACTTGGAAGTCCGCAATGTGCCCACCATTAAGTCTTACATCAGCAAGCGACCGGCTTACAAGTACTAATTTTAGATGTTGTATCAAATAAACGTTCTTTAGATTATACTGTTTTTCATTGTTATCGCCGGCAGGTGTGGTGTTAGCTACTATTCCTTCTTTAGCAATACCATCTCAATTGGGTAGGTAGGTACTTTGAAGAACGGACTTCTTTAAAACCAGTCTATTTTTCACTACTTGCTAGTAGTATATTACTCGTAGGTCCACGTAGTTGAATACCAATTAACAAAATTTAATTTCACGTGACGATAAAACCAACTTTAGAAGAAACTTATTGAAGAAACCTTCAATATTATTTCTATAATTATTTTCGAATGTCAAACGAAATAAATTTCAATTCATTAAGAGGAGAATCATCATTCATTCATTTGTCACCTGATGGTTAGTGGAATTCTGGTTTAAGACAAATATTCCAATCTACGTATATAGTTAGCAGTAGTTAGTTTAAAGGATAAAGGCACTTTGCCTTTCTACGAGTATCTTGAAATCAACACATTAATCTGTAAATGAAACACTTGAATCACGAACGGGATTTCAATTTTTTTCCTTTGCAGATTAATCTGTTAATTACGCTAAGCAGGCGATACTGCTATAAAAGACATAGGTACCTAAATCTTTAACTTGAAATATTTAATTTCATGCATTTCGTCATCGTCTCACAAAATTTTAATTATGCACTTTTGTATTTGATCAACTGTTACGTTTTTGAACTAGTACAAAAAGCAACATATATACTGGGTGGCGCAAAAGTAAAGACCCTATTTGGTTCAGCTATAACATTTTTTCTAAATTAGAAAACTAGATTTAGGTTTTTTTAAATGTATATTTGTGCCATTAAATTTCGTACCATTAGGATTTAAAGATGATGTCTTTTAAATGGTGACCTCCAGAGTTGATACACATTTGAGCCCTATTTATGACATTTTGCATAACTTGCCGTAACACTTCCTGCGATATGTTCGTTATTTCTTGACGAATGTTTTCTTTTAGAGCTGCGAGAGTCTGTGGCTTGTTCACATACACCCGAGATTTCAAAAAACCCCAAAGAAAGAAGTCTGGACTGGTCAGATCGGGTGATCTTGCAGGCCAAGGCAAATCGCCAAAACGAGAGATAACTCGGCTTGGAAAAGCGTCCCTCACTAAGTCCATAGTGTCGCGCGCTGTGTGTGCCGTAGCGCCGTCTTGTTGAAACCAGATGTGCTCCAGCCCCAATTCGTCCAAACTGGGTATCAAAAACTCACGTAACATGGTTCTGTAGCGTTCTCCAGTGACAGTTATCGCATTGCCTCCAGCGTCTTCGAAAAAATAGGGTCCGATCACTCTGTCAACACAGATGCCACACCATACAGTAACTTTTAGTGGGTGTAGAGGTGTTTCTTGAATAATGCGCGGATTATCAGTGCCCCAGAACCGAGTATTCTGCTTATTGACATGCCCTGAGAGATGGAAATGCGCTTCGTCACTCATAACCAATTTTGAAGGAAAATCATCTTGCAAAATGTCATAAATAGGGCTCAAATGTGTATCAACTCTGGAGGTCACCATTTAAAAGACATCATCTTTAAATCCTAATGGTACGAAATTTAATGGCACAAATATACATTTAAAAAAACCTAAATCTAGTTTTCTAATTTAGAAAAAATGTTATAGCTGAACCAAATAGGGTCTTTACTTTTGCGCCACCCAGTAGCAGTAAGCAACTTACTAAGCTAAGGCCCTATCTATATAGTAAGTAAGTTATCATCATTCTCTTTGCCGTTTCTTATTTGTTATTGTGGTCGGCTCCCAATCTAACCTGTAGCGGCGAGCTACTAGAATTACACGAGCGACTGCCATCTGACCTCGCAACCTATAAGGGACCAGTAACAGGGATGGTTAGATCAGGCGTCAGATTCTATCAGGCGTCTGATTACCCGTAACGATTGTCATAGATGTTCTTATGACAAGCGGGACCGACTGCTTAACGTGCTTTCCGAGGCACAGAGCAATGGCATCGAAAACTGCACATGACTTACTAGATAAGTCATTGATGCAGGGCCGAGGATCGAACCTAGTGCCGTAAGGTTGCGAAGCGCATATGTAACCGCTCAGCCACCATCGCTCTTCTATATAGTAGTTAAGTATGTACACTAAATGTTTGGCAGTACTCTATGGGCAGAACATCGCAATAAACGACACGAGCGACACATTTTACGTCCATCCTATTCAGTGACCTGCCAAAACAACATCCTACTCCAGCGAGCAATATATTAAATCAACAGAAAACAAATGCAATCACGACATTCATACATTATTCACAGGTGCTGTGGAAAGGGCATTCTGGTAACAATTACTTACAAAGGGTATTATTAGTTGCCCCAAGAAAGCAGGGATATAGAGGATCCTTTACTGCTGCTACTTAGAAGACGAGTTTGGTTTGGTCAGACAGTGAGCGAAAAAATATAATTTAATCCATGGTAACGTCTCAGTTTCACTAGAACGTCTTCATCATTATTATCAATACGAGACGCTTTTAAATGCAGAATATTCAAACCCATGAAAGAGACAAAAAATTAAGTGATGGCTGAGTTTCTAAAAATTTCACATTGAAGTACCATAAAGCAGTTTGTATTACAAATTTTATACACTACGCTAGTCGACTTTAGACCGTGTGCTTCGTATCTAGTAACTTTTTAATATTTTGTTCTTAAAATTGAAACATAGTATAAAGCTACACACACTTGCTAAATATTTAGCAAGAACCTACCAATTTTTATATAATGAATGGGTCTTCCTTCAATGGACTGTTCCATAGAAGGAAGACCCATTCATTGGAAGAAAATAGGACAAAAATAAAATGGTAAACAAGTGTCTGGGGAGCTCTGTATATTCTTAGACTGTAGAGTCAGACAAAGTTGCTGCTGATTGCACTATTTTCATGTCAGCCTCCATATCATTCAAAAGTCAGAAATTAACAGCTGTAAATGTGACAGCACCCTTAACGCTACTTTGCTTCGCACCCTGCACAGAAACTACGCGGCGACATCGCAAGTCCCTGTTATTTACGGAGCAAAGGGTTTATTGCAATTCTCTCCGACCACAGCACAGCTAGATATTTATACTACAGATTGAAAACTATGTGCAGAGCTCTTCATTACAATTAGTTGAATTGTATGTAATGAAAAGATCGACTCGTACTAGCTTTCCTTATGCTAAATTAAAGAGAGAATTTCCTGTTGAGTCTCTTATCATCAGGTCAGAATGTTAACAGGCCTGCCTTACTTTTATGTATGAACGCTTCATTATGTCCTAGTATGTCTTGCAATAAAGATTACATAATTTTCTTTACGTTGTGATGAATGAAGGCACGAATTATTATACCAGATAATAGCAAAACAGGAATCAACCCATGCAACCTCAACACAAAGGCGTCCCGCAGCGATTAATTATTTAGACATAGTAAATTTGAGTTACGTCTCGTTCGAGTTACGGTGTACAGTGACGAAATCAATTTCCTATTTAAACCCCGGACTGGCATCAAAGCACCCCACAATAGGGAGCTTTGGACGCCCCGGGGGCAAAATCACTTTCATCAAAAACGATCAAATATGCACCCTAAGCTTTTCTATCGAGCGCCATCTATATCTCGTAACATGATCTTTATCCAACTAAGAAAATCGCATGCGCTCTCATACATTGCCGTTTTACGTAGCTCAGCTTTCTTCTATGTAGTTTCAAAGCGTCAATGACATACATTACGATAAAATTTGTCGTTGTTTACAGCGGTTATGGGTGTGAAAAGTGATGTCTCGTAAATGGGGGGGTGATGTTATCGATAAAGTCTTTTATCCGTAAGCAATGCAAAGGCAGAGCTGCATTGAATGTTGATCGTGGTGATAAGTGTTTTGTTTTGGTGATGAATTGTTTGAAGTGTGAAAAGGAGCCGTGAACGGCCTAAAACACATGAACTGCACGGGTAGCATGAGCTGTAGAAATCGACATCTCTTCTCTTGCGAAAGCGTTCGACCAATGAACGATCACGCAGATCACGTCATAAACCTTTTGTTGCGTTGTCATTGGTCAAACGCTTTCTCGAGAGAAATGTGTCGACTTCTAGAGCTCATGAGGAACAAAACTTTTCTTTAAAGGGTTCCATACTGAAAACCCAAAAACGGGACCCTATCGACTAAGCCTCCGGTGTGTCTGGCTGTCTGCCCGACCTCTATGCATTTTCCCATTTGGTATTGGGGTCGTCTCCCCAATCTAACCTG
Source organism: Ennomos quercinarius (assembly GCA_910589525.2). NCBI lineage: Eukaryota > Metazoa > Arthropoda > Insecta > Lepidoptera > Geometridae > Ennomos > Ennomos quercinarius. The sequence goes on from OU342496.1 coordinate 4,562,219, forward strand.
TAGCGGCGAACTACCAAAGTTACACGAGCGATTGCCATCTGACCTCGCGTTCTATAAGGAATCAGTAACAAGGATGGTTAGATCAGGCATCAGATTCTATCAGGCCACCCGTAACGATTGTCATAGATGTTCTTATGACAACCGGGACCGACGGCTTAACGTGCTCTCTGAGGCACGGAGCAATGGCATCGAAAACTGCACATAACTTACTAGATAAGTTGGTGCAGGGCTGAGGAGGGAACCCGGTGCCGTGTGATTGCGAAGCGCACATGTTACCGCGCGCTCGGCCACCATCGCTCATAAACGGTTGTATCTTTTTTTTTTTTTTTATGCGATTGAATGACGTGACGAGCTAGTCGTTCACCTGATGTTAAGCAACACGGCCGCCCATAACAGTTGCAGTGTCACTCGGAACTTTAAAACAATAAAGTTTTGCGTGGCACTGCACAGCGCACATCATCCTGAGACATCACACAGTCTAGTAATCAGATTACTAGACTGAGTGATCAGATCATAAAGTCTCATTTGCCCAGTAATTTCACTAGCTACAGTGTCTACAGCTATCTGTAGAACCATAATTATTATAGGTAGCCAACTGAAATTTTCACAGAAGATTATGCGCTCTCATGGCAGATTACCTAACAATAATCAAAATTACAATAAAGAAAAAATTAAAAAGTTAATGTGTGTACTGTAAGAAAACAAAAATAACTCATTTTTTTTAATTTATAAATTGTCTGGAAAAAAAAACAGATAAGCAAATAAGCACATTTACTTATAATATTGATTAAATTACAGGTCAGTTTTTTTAATTTCTCAAGTGGTTTATATAAACAGAGAAATTCTATGGGAAATTGAGTTTAAGCATATTGCATTTTCATGAAAACAAATACAGAGTCAAAATGAATTTTCTCAATATTGAAAAAAAAAATTGGTAAAGGTAACCTTTCAAATGAATTCGTCAGAGTAGGGTCAATTTCACTGAGCACTAAAGCGACCTTCACGTTTGACCTACGTTTCTTTTTCACGCAATCAGGTAGGTAGGTACTGACAGGTTTTCTCAGTGTAATAAGCTTAGCAAATAGTCTTTGGTCTTGCAGAATGGGCACTTTGAAACACCTGGGGGCGTACCGTGAGCTCTTAGCGCGATTCAAAACTGAGCCTATATTGGATCATTTTGTTTTTTTTGTATGGGGATTTTGACAAGCGAGCCAGTATAGGCTCTGTTTTGAATCGCGCTAAGAGCTCACGGTACGGCCCCTGTCGACTAAAAGTCCACAGGTTTTAGTTAGGTACAAAAGGTAACGAGGCTTATTGTAATTTTTGTAATGATTTGAGAAGAGTGGCCCATTGGACACAACGAATACCTACTACTAGACCAGGTACTATATTTTGTCCAACACTACAAAAATTAAAAAAACTATTTTTTCTATAAGTCGCGGGAAATATGTAACATCATCATCAACAGCCTGAAAACGTCCACTGCCGAACATGGGCCTCCCCCACAGAGCGCCACTTTGAGCGGCTGCTTGCCTTCTGCATCTATCAGCTTCCTGCTGTTTTCACGAGGTCATCGGTCCACCGACTGGGGGGCAGGCTTACGCTGCGTCTTCCGGTTCGTGGTCGCCACTCGCCTTTCTTCCCCATTGGTTGTCAGTTTTACGAGCGATGTGGCCTGCCCATTGCCATTTCAACTTGCCAATTCTAAGAGCTATATCGGTCACTTTAGTTCTCCTGCGGATCTTCTCGTTTCAGAGCTTATCTCGCAGGGAAGCACCGAGCATAGCTCTCTCCGTAGCTCGTTGCGTGACTTTAAGCTTACTAATGAGGCCAAAAGTAAGAGACCACGTTTCAGTTCCATAAGTCATCACTGGTAACACACACTGATTGAAAACTTTTGTTTTCAGGCTCTGCGGTGCAATATGTAAAATGTAATGAATATCTTTAAAAACCATGAATTTCTATTCCAAAATCCCAAATTTTATTGGGTGGATACTTTAAAGGACATGTATAATTTATACTTATCAAGTTTGGCTATGCACAGTGCTGGTTAGGAGGTACCGCAGAATCCTCAGTAGTATGTTATTCACTCACTTTGTGTCCACTTATTTTAATCTTAACTTATATATATATATATATGCCACACTGATTCACACTGATATCAGTAAGCATGTCAAACGGTCAACTGCTATCAAAAATTCAACTAGAAATTAAAACATTTCAGCAAAAGTACCTACAAATCACGGACAACGTGGCGACAAGCGACAAAGGTCTAACTTTACCTCTCTCGTAACCCTAATTCATAATTAATTAAGATTAACACTCGGCATTAAAATAAAGCAGATTATAGTCCATTCCAAATAAATTGGTAGCTCAGAAAGGTCCAGTTACTTGATCCAGTTCTATAAATTGCTTATTATTAGTTACGATACGAACATTCAATACATAAGTAAAGCAAAGAGTGAGAGAGATAACGTATCTAAGGAGAGGAAAGTAGAAGGCCAAATCCTCGTGAAGTATATATAGGTTAAAGATTTACCAGCTAAGGTTTTTTTTTATTTACATTAAACTAAAAAACTCTTTATTGCCTCTTGACTCCTTTCACTGAACTCGCTTTTAAGGTAACTCGATCAAAAGGGGAAAAAACCACTATATTCTTAGACTTTTTCAGATTGCTAAGCTCCAACAAAGTAGACCCATATTTGGGTTGCACTGGTACTTAGGTTCTTCTTGTGTTTTGCCGCGTTTTTAAAAACGCTATAAGTTAACGTGATAATTATAACCAGATGCAATTTTTTTATTATTCCTACTTCACAAATCAAATCTATAATACTTAAATATGTAGCCCAACCCTGATTTTGTACTGCAACTTTTGACACTGACTTTATCAATTAGAATAAGAACCTACCTAGGTTTCTACCAGTAAACTTTCCAGGTACTGGATCACAGTGAACGAACCTACCTACAGAGGGCAGGCACGGTCCAAAAGTGCGGTTTTCTGCCCATGCCAGCTGTTTTGCGGTGAGCTCGCTGTCGTTGCCAAATTACACCCTTTATTATTGTAATGCTCCAGTTTAAATAAGCTGGGATGTGTGAAGATTCTGGGTCACACAGCTCACAAATGAAGGAATTATCATAACACAATTTTCATTTATTTCGTTTACAAATTCGACCCGAGCCTTTGCGGAAGCAAGAGCGGGAACTTTGACTTTTCTGTATAAGAATGTTTTAATTGAGTTGGGACTTGGGTTCTATTTACGTACAACGCCCCAACGGCATTTCACATGCGTGTTATGGTATGAAAATGGCAGACTTACTAGTAGGTATATAACGCCTGAGCTAATTAGTATCAGACAATCTTGCAGGGTGCCTTCCTGTTTGTGGTCGCCACTAGAGAACCTTTCTTCTCCACCGGTTGTCAGTTCTACGAGCGATGTGGCCTGCCCATTGTTGCCATTTCAACTTGCTAATTCTAAGAGCTATATCGGTCACTCAGTCTAGTAATCTGATTATTAGACTGGGTGATGTCTCAGGATGACGTGCGCAGTGCAGTGTCGCGCGAAACTATTGTTTTAAAGTTCCGGGTGACACTGCAACTGTTATGGGCGGCCGTGTCACTTAACATCAGGTGAACGACTAGCTCGTCACGTCATTCAATAATATAAAAAAAAAAAAAAATATATATCGGTCACTTTAGTTCTCCTACGGATCTTCTCGTTCCTCGTAGGCTGGCCTGCCACTCAGGGGGCCGACGATCTGGTGAAAGCCATGGGGAGCCGATGGATGCAGGAGGTGAGCAGCCGCTCAAGGTGGCGTGCTCTGGGGGAGGCCTATGTTCAGCAGTGCAGTCTTCAGGCTGTTGATGATGATGATGAATCTTGCAGGGGGGATACCTACATAGGTTCAAAACATTTCCTGCTCTGTGTTGACGACACAAAGCAGGAAATGTTGCTCCGTGGGAATCGATAACTGATGATCACATAGGTTGGTACTCTAAATAAGCACCTTGTATGGAATTGAATTTTCTTAATGTCCTTCTTGTATGGAATTCTAAAATGCAGTAGTGTATATAACTGAGCCCTTTGGTTTAAAATATGATGTAGGTATCATCTTTACCTAATATTTGAGTCTTCTGTGGTAATTATTATTTGGTCTGTATTAGGTATCATATGCAAAGAAACTCTATTCTCGTAATCTGTCGTCGATGGCAGATTACCCCAATAGAAAATGCATAAATATCGTTCAACCGTTCCCCGATTTGCATATTACACAAAAAAGAAAATTAGATAACGCAACCGTATCCCGAATATCAGTGAAATAACAATGCCAGGTCGTACTCAGGCATGAGAGATGGGGGGGACGTTTTGTTAAAAATTGTTATATGTAAATCTACATATCCCTACCAGCCTACCACTATAGGGAGTACTAGGTATGGTTAGGTCTACAGTTTTCGTATAGAGTATGATGGCATATCTCTATACCTTCTCGATGTAAATATTGATTATCTGCCTAGATGAATAGATGAATAGGCAACTAAAACCTGTAACTTTTTCATGTTATCGTTGTTTTTTTGTTGTTGTTTTTTGTTGTTTTTTTACTTATACCCTTCGTTCTACGAGTAGTCGTAGAGTGACAGAAGGTGAACTGCACCACTCAGATGCGCGACCAAAGAATGAAAAATATAATTCTTTTAACCACGATAAAATCAAAATTTTGACTGTTTTACATTCTTCGTCGCAAGTGACTAAGTTCAACCTACAGCTACGGTACCTAACATTAATCTTCTTAAGCATCACTATTATGTTCTCAATCAAACTAGATAGTGATTATGATAGAAATGTCGTTAAAGCTCAATAATGACCCCCTTGGTCCCGCCACCGTCCCTGATTACGCCCATGAACCAACGGCATGCAAAAACGCCTGGAACGTTCCCTCGCGGTAGATTTATAGCAAATTGCTTGTACCCACCTCCAGGCGTTGTTTTATACGGAATATGTGGAAATAAGTTTTCATAATAAGTGTCTACCGAACGTAATGGGTTGTTTTGGTGATTGTGTTGGGGAAATTGTGCTTCCTTATGTGTTTTAGCTTGAAAACGATTGCTATAGTCATCATCATCATCATTAACAGCCTGAAGACGTCCACTGCTGAACATAGGCCTCCCCCAGAGCACGCCACCTTGAGCGGCTGCTCGCCTCCTGCATCCATCGGCTCCCCGCGGCTTTCACCAGGTCGTCGGTCCACCGAGTGGGGGGCCGGCCTACGTTGCGTCTTCCGGTTCGTGGTCGCCACTCGAGAACCTTTCTTCCCCATCAGTTGTCAGTTCTACGAGCGATGTGGCCTGCCTATTGCCACTTCAACTTACTAACTCTAAGAGCTATATCGGTCACTTTAGTTCTCCTGCGGATCTCCTCGATCCGGAGCTTTCCCGCAGGGAAACACCGAGCATAGCTCGCTCCATAGCTCGCTGCGCGACTTTGAGCTTACTAATGAGGCCAACAGTAAGAGACCATGTCTCAGTTCCATAAGTCATCACTGGCAACACACACTGATTGAAAACTTTCGTTTTCAGGCTCTGCGGTATTTTGGACGAAAAGATAGGACGAAGCTTATTAGTAAGTATAACTGCAATAAATTTTTGATTGGCCTGTTAGCTCAGTTGGTAGTAGCTCTGCCTTCTGAACTAAGGTTGTGGGTTGGATTCCCACCCGGGACAAACATTTGTGTGATTAACATAGGTGTTTGTTTTGTTTCTGGGTGTTATATTGTACTCTATGTATGTATTTACAAAACAAAAAGTACTTAAGTATTCTATCAGTTATCTAGTTCCCATAGTACAAGCTATGCTTAGTTTGGGACTACATGGCACTGTATGAAATGTCCACGCATGTTTTTATAGATGTTTATAGCTGTAGATATAAAACAGGTACCTACCTATACCTACCTATAATACAATTCATCACACTAATATTATAAAGCTGAAAGTTTGCATGTGTGTATGTGTGTTTGTGTGTATGTGTGTATGTTTGTTACTCCTTCACGCTCAAACGGCTGGATGGATTTGGATGAAACTTGGAATATAGATAGATATGTACTTGATTAACACATAGGCTACTTTTTCTCCGCGGGTGAAACGGCGGGGCGCAGCTAGTAATATATAAAAATGAGAGATCCGGCAACCGGGACCATTAGAACAGGGTCCTATAGGGTATCAGTAGCAACAGCGATTTTTTTAAATTTTGTTACCACCTAGTAATAAAACACGTCACTCTCAAGTAGGTAAAAGTAAGTACTTATTGATCAATTGGTTTCGAATTTTTTTACCCTTAATTTTGAATCTGAATACTGATAATAAGCTGATATATTTGGAAAGAATTTTTAATTCAAATTGATTTTTAAATGTGCGTTGAAACTTTAATAAAAACAATTGGAAAGTTCAACCCATAAACTCGAGGGCAATAAAAGCCTAAAGTTACAAGAAAAACAAAGATCCTGCCATTTTATAATCACAGACTTTGACAAGAAAAGAAATAATCGTAAAACAAAGTTGACGAGCCACCACGCCGGTGGATCTCACCCTTAGGACAATAAAACCTAGGGCGTTAAAATTAGATAAATCATTGTCCTACTTTGGTAATAAATGAAAAAGAAAATTCGGCATATTTTGATCGTTTATGCTCTAAACTGGTAGCGAATTTGGACTAATTTCGTTGATAAAAGGTTATTATAATATTATACTAAAGTTATAAAATAGGTAGGTACCTACACCAAAAATAACTAGAGGAAAATCTGAATAAATGATCTATGGAGAAACGGAATTGACTTTTTTTCTCTAAAATTATGTAGGTAGTGGGTACAAGATTCTCTATTATAATGGTTAAATTAAAGAATCTGAGATCACCAGACAACTTGTAAACAGAGAGAAAATACAGTATTTTATCAACGATGCACATCGGGTCATAATGTAAACACTGTGGTTCAATATTGCAAATACTGTGGTTCAATATTGTAAATACTGTGGTTCAATACTGTAAATACTATGATTCAAAAGGTACGTTGTTGTGGGTGGGTGTAAGGTGTTTTCTAGCCTACCTCTAGACTAGAAAACATCTAAGAAAGGATTCATAGAAAGACAAAAAAACATTTTTACCCAATTATTAAAGGAAGATTGGTATTTTAATGCATGAAGATAGTGATCAGGGTATTTTATTAAAGACTCGCGTCAACTCACATTTTAGACCATGCCCTACTCAAACGAGGTCAATGGGCTATGCCGGTGCCATGGGAGGTAATTTGACATAAATCCGTGGAGGGCAATCTCCACACCCGCTTCTTCAAACGTATTGCCACTATCGACAGGAATTACCCCTGAATTTATTACCCCCTTTGTTCAGGTAGCTAGGTGGAGGTCTACATTTGTCTAGTAATTCGAGATTGTTGTTGGCATCCCTGTTTATAATTAACAGGTATTTTTTTTAGTTTTCCCTTATCGGTTGATTAATACTAGATGCCGTTTAACTTTTTACGCCCAGATTCACACGTCGCTGCGTTGCCTAAATAATTATCAAACGAACTTACCAAGTGAACTTTGTTCACCTCGTGATTTATAATAGTCTATTGCCTGACGTAAGCCTCTTCCAAGGCATGCCACTGCGCCCGGTCTTCAGTTCTATTTTTCAGTTGCTATCAGCTCTACATGTGCATATAGGTAATTATCATCGCTCCATCTCACTAGGTCATACACGTCTGTTGATTCCCGGTCTTCATTCCATAACAAGTCAACCTCACGGATTTATTTCATATAGGTACTTACTGACACAAAATATGTATTTATTTATAATTTTATCACCTGCATCAATTACTTTATTATTAGAAACAAAGACCTCACGTACCTAAGTCTCTTTATTTCAACCTTACAATTCTCTAATGACTCTTGCCTTTCACATCATCAATTCGTTATTAAACCAAGGCCTCAAATTATTTATGACTTTTTAATTATAGTCTGTCTAGTAGATCAAAATTAACAGTTGATCAGACAATTTGCTATTTTTCTTGGGTAATTTGACAACATCGGCCATGAGTTGCTATTAAAAATATTTAGCCTAGCTTTATCAACAAAATGTGAGTACGATTAGCACACTTGCATACACATTTTCACCAATTTCAAAGACCTTATAACGTCAATTATTAGTTCTGGCTATTGTTTGCTAGTCTGTTTGTTTGTTTGTGTGAATTTAACGATAAAACGGCGAATCAACATACGTTATTTTTGCTCCGGGAAATTAAGTGATCTTGTGGCTCCTTTGAGTACTTTTCGCTATTCCTCATAGTTTCGGATTTGTACCACTTTGTAAAATTCACCCTGTATAATAGCATCAGTGTATCCATAATAGTTCCTCTGTGATCCATAACGTCACGTGTTACATTATAACTACCTATCATGTGATTGTTGCCATAACTATAATAGTAGGTAAGTAATTGTGTGAAATAGGTACTTACCGACATTCATTTGTTTCTCTAATCTCCGATTATAACGGTAAATTGGCACACTACTGGCAGCCCACATGCAGGCACGGTACAAAATGCGGTACTTTCCTAACCTTACCATATTGTTTGTAAATGATATAAATGTCTAATAGGCATAGATCTAATAGGCATATTAAAAGATGTAATCGATAGACTGTATGGAAGTGTGTGGGTATATGTGAATATGTTGATATAAGTTTAACAGAAAAAAAAACAGAATAGTTTAAATAATATAATAAGTACCTACTATCTGTCAAATTGTTTGTTTTGCAATGTGGCTTTAAGGCGGCAGGGGGTCTAGCAAAAATACTTTTCCATAAAACTTAGGTATGTCCAAAATGTATGGGAATTACTTTTTTTTTACAATTTATAGGCATAGCATTTGACCACTGTCTCACCTGATGGTAAGTGATGACGCGGCCTATGATGGTGCATGCTTGCCTAGAAGATACCTGTTCACTCGTGACTTGAAGACTCCCAGGTTATAGTTAGCTGGAAACAAGGACGCCGGCAAGGTATTCCACTCATTCGCTGTACGCACTATAAAGTTTGATGCGAAGCGCTTCGTCATTAGCTATGAGATTAGCTCAAGCACTGTCATTCCCATACCTATAGTTTTAGTTATCGTTTGGCGTTAACGCTAATCAAAAGATATCTCTGCTAGACCCCCAGGACTGACTTGGATGCAGTTTTGAACGCAGATTGACTTTAGAACCCCTAGAACAAGTAGAAGTAGAAAGATATTTTAAGCGAAACTGTTACGGGCTTGTGACCGAATGGTACTAATTCCAGAGAGAGTAGTTGAAGTACTTATTCCTAACTACATACAATAGTTAACTTAATTGTCATGTTAAAACAACAGTTGGTAGCGTACAAAATCTCATGTAACAATTTCTCATATAACTAAGGGTGTCAGAGTTTGAGCAGGTGTCTGTGGTTTGAGGTTTAAACCAGGCAGGCGTCATTACCACCTTTACTCTACATTCTAACGCAACCTTATTACCCTAAAATAAAGCTGATTATTGAGTGATTCGTATGTTGAAATATGTATGTGAACATCAAAACTTTCGACTAGGACAATAAGCGTATGTGATCATTATCGTTAACAGCATAAAGTTGCATTTAGTTTGACCGCTAAAACAATAACTTTGATATTCGCACAGTGATCAGAATTTGCGGGTAGCCGTAAATTATTATGTCACGTTCTCTTACTGTTAAATCTTAATAGTATGCTATAGCTATGGAGTTGTGGGTATAATAATGGAGATCAATGGTTATGAGTGTAATGACCATTACCGTTGTTATGATATCTTTAAGATTACATATACGAGCTATTCGGCTGTTTCACAAACACAATTTAATTACGTATCTTACTGTACATTTCACAAACTTTCGCTAGCTTATGTACAATACACTTTTTAATGTTACGTGGTATTCTAATTGGGAATATTGATCTTACACGATTATAAGAATATTTAGGAAACTGAAGGAGCTAAAGTATTATGTATATAAAAATGTATATAAACAAGATGAGCGTTAATATTAAATTGCTAATTATATTTTATAACAATAAGCCTACCCGTTGCTCTACCATTCTTTTGTTTTAATTTTATTTGCATTTTTATTTATTTTGATGTATAAATAAGGTATTATTGTAATTTGTAATTGGATCAAGTTATGTCCCCATAGTAAAGTAGGTAGTAAAACGTAAAGCTGATTTAAAAAGAGATACTGTATCATAGAAATAATAAAACAAAAATCCAATTTTTAAACATCATATTAGTCAGCTACGTTTGAGGTAATTTTGGGGTTTTGAACCACCATGAAAAATTATATATCAATTTAGTATATTATGGCTTTCAATATTTTATACCTGCTTTATTTACCGAGATGGTATCTACGACAATAACCTGTTTACTCTCGCCTCACCTAGCACTCTCATGTAAGAAAATATCACTAAATGTTTCCCCTGTAGGAATCCTTTTCAAAAATCCAGTAGGACAGCCAGATATAACCTAATGAGTACAAAATCAAAATCAAAATCAATTTTTTTTATTGCAAATAGGCTATTTTTAGCACTTTTACAAGTCAAAACTAGATAATGTATTTAAAAATAATTAAAATTAAATTATTGTACATTCTAAGCAAGCATAATTAAACAAACTTACACAGTGCTTAATGTCAAAAATGTCAAAATATTATAATTATAACAAGCCCATTACAATACGAGTTTGAAAAAAAACAGTTCCCTTCCCCTCATCAGGTGCAAGCAATCCGGCATAATGTAGAATAGAGAACTCTGAACCGTAGCTTCGATTACATCTGTAAACGAGAAACTTTACAGTGTTATTTTTTGATTCATTTTTTTTAAATTGTTTACAACACTTATAATTTGTTACAACATAATTAAACATACTACAAAGTAGGTAACTAGGTACATACATTACACATCAGTGTAAGAGGGATATTAGAAAGATCGTAATACAAAAATACAAGTAGAAAATAAAAAGTATAGGTAGGTATAGCCAATGACATGCAATAGACACGGTACCTAAGATTTCATAACATTGGGCTTGGGGCAGTCAGGCCAAGCTTTTTGTCTGACAATACAATACAATTAATACTTGTATTGTATTGTCAGACAAAAAGCTTGGCCTGACTGCCCCAAGCCCAATGTTATGAAATCTTAGGTACCGTGTGCATTTCCGGCGAAATTGGCGAGGCCCTCTTGAGAGACTTAACGGCTTTAGTAAACCTGATGCTGTCAGGGCAAGTCAACAGTGACGTCATCGAAATTTTGTATGGCGCAAACTTGTGTGCCCTTATCAAAAAAGACGGTGGTATCAGACCTATTGCGGTAGGCACCACATACCGCCGCCTCGCTGCCAAGGTCGGCTGTAGGAAAAAGGTTGCTTTTTTAAGCAACCTTTTTCAGCCAATACAGCTGGGCTTTGGTTCGCGGGGTGGCTGTGAGGCCGCTGTTCATTCACTTAGAACCTTTCTCAAACTAAATTGTGGTGAAGTGTTGCTAAAGGTGGATGTTAAAAACGCTTTTAATTCTGTCGACAGAGGCGCTCTTTTGACACAAGTCAAGGATAAAATTCCCGAACTATATAAGTTCCTTTATCAATGTTATGGCAATCCAACAAAATTAAATTACCAAAATAACGCGATCCTATCCTCAGTCGGGTGTCAACAGGGCGACCCTCTAGGTCCGGCCATTTTTAGCCTTGCCATCCATCCGATTATTCAACGTCTTCAGTCCAAACTTAATGTTTGGTACTTGGATGACGGAACCCTAGGAGGCGACGTGAACACTGTTTTTAATGATCTAGGTATCATTATTAACGAATTTCGCGACATTGGTTTGGATTTAAATTTTTCTAAATGCGAACTTTTTGTTTGCGATACTTGTCCTGATAAAGATTTGGTTTTTGAAAAGTTTAATAGTCTTGCTCCGAATATCAAATTAGTAGACAAGCGTTCTCTTCGCCTTTTGGGTTCGTCGATTCTGGATGAGTCTATCTCACCTTTTGTAGAAGAAAAAATTCAAAAGTTCAATAACGCATCAGACAGGCTACTCAAAATTAACGCCCACATGGCTTTTACAATTATTCGTTTTTGTCTATTTGTCCCTAAATTTACTTATATTTTACGATGTTGTCAACTGTGGAAACACAGTGAGCTCCTTATGGGCTTAGACAACATTGTAAAAAACACTCTGGTTTCGGTCTTGAATGTTGATATGGATGACAGGACGTGGTCGCAAGCCTCTCTACCTGTGCGCTTAGGAGGTTTAGGGATACGCAAAATTTCGAGTGTTGCATTACCGGCATTTTTGTCCTCTGTACATGGTACACATAAATTAATAGAAAAAATTCTTGCTCCATCTTTAGGTACTTTCGAAGTAGCCCATTTGTCTGAGGCCAAGAATGCCTGGGGGTTGGCTTGTCCAAATTCTGATTTCCCGGTGGTTCTTTCCTCACAGAGGCTGTGGGACCGACCGCTCTGCGAACTAGCACGGAAAAATCTTTTAGATACGTGTCCTAGCGTCGCTGATCGTGCTCGGCTTCTCGCAGTCTCTGTGTGGGAGTCAGGACTTTGGTTACAGGCCATGCCTTCTTTCAACACTGGTAACCTTTTAGATCCGACTACTTTTCGTTTAGCTATCAGCTTACGTTTGGGCGCAAGATGCTGTGTGGCCCATCACTGCCAGTGTGGTACCGCAGTTGACCAGCTCGGTCATCACGGTCTCTCGTGTTCAAAAAGCGCTGGTCGAATTTCGCGCCACGCTAGTCTTAATGACATCATTCGCCGGGCTTTTACCACCGCCAATGTTGCAGCCATTCTCGAACCGAATGGTCTCATGCGTGACGATGGTAAAAGACCCGACGGAATGACTCTGGTTCCCTGGAAGATGGGGCGGCCTTTAGTGTGGGACGCTACTTGCGTCGATACTATGGCGCCGTCACACCTTCCCGAGACACACGTTAGGGCCGGCGCCGCGGCTAATTCTGCTGAGCAGCTAAAACGGCGCAAATATAGTAATCTCGGTAGCGGTTACATATTTGAGCCGTTTGGTGCTGAGACCCTGGGTCCGTGGGGACCGGGAGCTCATCGCGTTTTCCAAAGTCTATCAGAGCGCCTGGTCGATGCGACGCGTGACCAAAATGCTGGCACTTATTTGGCCCAACGCATCAGCATTGCAATTCAACGTGGCAATGCGGCCAGCATGTTGGGTACGCTACCTACCGGTAGTGGGCTGGAGCACTTGGACTGTCTATAGGCCATCGCGGCTATTATACAGTCCATAAGTGTTCTTTGTAGTAGGTAGTGTAGCTAGTTTAGTTTAGTTTAGCTTAGTTTAGTTTAGTTTAGTTTTTATTATTGTAGTAGTTAGCTTGAGTAATAAAGGCAATTTGCCCGTTAAAAAAAAAAAAAAAAAAAAAATTAATACTTAAGTAAGTAGAGTACCTTCCTAAAATCAAATTTAAAATGTGCAAAATGGTAGGGTGTAAATATAACATTCTAACGTTTGCAATAATGTTGTATGTGTATGTATGTTTGTTGACTGGCTTGATAGCTCAGCTCAGTAAAATTCAATTAATTTTATCACACACAAGACCGTGTCAAATCATAGGTAGGAATGTATTTAAACCTACCGCATTCCAGCATTAATACGTGACTTCTGTGATTTTACACGGATCGTAAAGATTAGGGACATGTAAAGCCATGAAGGGCAGATTTAAGAGATTACAGACCTTGACACGGTTTCACTCGCTTACTTAGATCAAGAAATAACAAACGTGAGAAAAGTCATTCGTTTTATTTTATGACCCACCCTCGTTATCTAAAAAACGTATATATAGCTTCATTTTTTAGATAATAAAGGCCGCTTTCCTAGAGTCACATTATGTTGTTATCATTAACGTTTTCTTAACTAACCTATCGGTTATCACATTAGCCTGCAGTTGAAAGATCGGCCCTACATAATATTTTAAATAAAACCAGGTGCACCTTTTAAACTTCTGTTTGTTCTTCATTCTTCAATATTCATCGTATCCTCTTTGTCTTTTCTCATTTGTAATTGGGGTCGACCCTCAATCTAACCTGTAGCGTCAAGCTACCAGAAGTACACGAGCTACTGCCATTTGACCCGCAACCCATAAGAAACCAGTAACAGGTATGGTTAGATTCAGTCAGTTTTGAATCGCGCTAAGAGCTCACGGTACGCCCCCAGGCGTCAGATTCTATCAGATGTCCGACTACCCGTAACGATTGCCATAGATGTTCTTATGACAACTGGAACCGACGGCTCAACGTGCTCTTCGAGACACGGAGCGATGGCATCGAAAAATGCACATAACATACTAAATAAGTCATTGGTGCAGGGCCGAGGATTAAACCCGGTGCCGTAAGATTGTGAAGCGCACAGTTACCGCTCGGCCACCACTTTTTACTAGCAAAACCAAAAACTAAAAGGCTGATGCGGTAGGCCGGCCGCCCACTCAGTGGACCGACGACCTGGTGAAAGCCGCGGGGAGCCGATGGATGCAGGAGGCAAGCAGCCGCTCAAGGTGGTGGGAGGGGGAGGCCTATGTTCAGCAATGGACGTCTTCAGGCTGTTGATGATGATGAAAAGGCTGATCGCTTTTTCCCATCGCCTTACCCTCCCCTCCAGGCCAAGTCAGTCAGTGTTACCAATCAGACAAACAATTCAACCAACTTATTTTACCAAAAATTAGGAACATTACCAATAAATTCACGGCAATAACATGTATATTTACTGAGTAGTACAACCCTCAAGCTACCTAAACCACGTCGTTATGTTTGTTACAATTACTTGTTATTTTTTATTTATCAATGATCCTCATAACACCTGTATTATTCAACGCTAAATTATCACGAAACAATACATTATCCGCGTCATTGTTCATTATTTCGTAATGCTGGTGATCATTGTAGTATTATTTTTCATCAAAACACAATTAGGCGAGGTACTTCTTGTGGTACTTTCGTATATCATACGCGCACGCAAGTGTTAATTGTTGTGCCACAGAACACTTAATAGTACAGATAGTTTGTACTAAGAAAATTACGCTTCATCTGTCTTGTAAGATTTTATCTATCTAATTGATCCATAAATATTTAGACAAGTAAGTAAGAAAGCTGCAATGTACCTAAGTATTATATATATAATTATAGTTCTGTATTTTGCTGTGTCGATTTTGCAAGAGTCGACTTAATACTAATCTTTAATCTACTTAAAACGTGCATATAGTATTAACTCACTCAGAATTACGCCACAGTGTAAGTAGTCACTGGTTACCTCTGCCTAGCCACTGTGGCCCGGCCAGTTCGAGTTTAGCTCTTGACGCTTTGAACAAAAATCCCTTATAAACTTTCATTTAACTATATATATCGGTGTTTCCCTGCGAGATAAGACCCGAAACGAGCAGATCCGCAGGAGAACTAAATTGACCGATATAGCTCTTAAAATTAGCAAGTTGAAATGGCAATGGGCAGGCCACATCGCTCGTAGAACTGACAACCGATTGGGAAAAAAGGTTCTCGAGCGTCGACCACGAACTGGAAGACGCAGCGTACGCCGGCCCTCCCACTCGGTGGACCGACGACCTGGTGAAAACCTCGGGGAGCCGATGGATTCAGGAGGCAAGCAGCCGCTCAAAGTGGTGCTCTGTGGGGGAGGCCTATGTTCAGCAGTGGACTTCTTCAGGCTGTTGATGATGATGATGGTGAATTATATTAAAGTTAAATAGATAACACACAAGCACAGTAGGTAGGTACGTAGGTACTGTATAAGGCTGTGTTAACATTTTAGAGCAAACTGAAAATTCGAACTGAGTGATTGTAGTTGTATTCTATAAAGAGCCCTAACCACTAAGCCCTGGTAAATACTATTATCCTTCAGACGTCCTTTACTCGTCTGTACTTACCTACTACTTATCTTTGAACAATGTGACTTAATATCAACGTCATTCCAACAAAATAAACCAAGTCCCTCGACGGATTCACTGCAGCTAAATTCTCAGTTTATTTTGTACAATACCCTCGAGAATTCTAAATGAGGAATTCTTTTTTGTCTCCTTTTGTCATGTGTACATTTTGCAAAAAGAAATGGAATGAATAGGTAACCTAGTTATTGTTTCTGTTTGGACGCTTTTTGGTGCTTGTTGTTCCAGACGCTGTAAAATTATGCGTGTTAAATTGTTAATAGACAATAAATAGGTACTTATAGATAAGGTACCCATAAGTCATCCAAGCAACCAAACATCATAGTGAATTATGATCGTACAACCAAACATCATAGTGGATTATGATCGTATGACCAAACATGATAGTGGATTATGATCGTACAACCAAACATCATAGTGGGTTATGACCGTACAACCAAACACCAAACATCATAGTGGATTATAGCCAACCCTCTCTTCGTGTGAGAGAAGGTCCGTACAACCAAACATGATAGTGGATTATGATCGTACAACCAAACATCATAGTGGATTATGATCGTACAACCAAACACCTTAGTGGGTTATGACCGTACAACCAAACACCAAATATCATAGCGGATTATGGCCAACACTATCTTCATGTGAGGGAAGGTCCGTGGCCCGTGGGTCAGAACATTTGGACTGAAGACCTCCTAATATTAACCTCGAGACAAAAATTGAAAACCTGCAAACTTTAGCGCTTTTCAAGTCAAAATCAGATCAATTAAAATATTTAATGTAATTTAGTGTTCTAAGTATATTTGGCCTAATTCGGTTTAATCTGTGATCTTAAACATTTGTTTTAATATTGTAAAGGTTAAAATAAATTACCTAAAAAGAATAAAAAATTACAATTTTTTTATGTAATTAAATGACGTGACGAGCTAGTCGTTCACCTGGCGGTAAGCGTCACGGCCCATGGCTTCCATGGCTTATACCTACTAAGTGAAGATGTATCTTCGTAACATATTGAAGGCGGTGAAGATGTTATATGTCTCTTCTCACTTATCTCAAACTTAGGGCTTAACCATCAACTATTTATAGGTCCTTCAATGATCCGCTTTACAACATCACATTTATACAAACCTGATAAAACCGAAGTGTAAAACGAAACAAACCATTCGAAATCTCTCACCAGCATTCACCCGTCGCCTAATCCATGTTTTTTTTCTCGTAATTACCACCGGTTCTTATCTCCAGCACTTGTGATGCAAATGAACTGTATACGGTATACGCTCGAATTAATTTCGTCTAATTGTGTATGTGGATGGGAGTTTGACGATTATGTCAGTTGAATCAGTGGCTTCTATCTAAGCTTGAGATTTTTAAGAGTTTATTTGTTTATTCCGTTGGAATTTGAATTCAGAATAGCGCTTTCAAACTGCCAACATTTCCTCCTATGTTGACTTAAAATATCTATTGTACCAAGATGTACAATTGTACACGTACCTATGTGTTTAGCACATGAACAATTCTAGGTATCTAGGGTTGGTAAAAAAATGTTTTAAAAAATATTGCATGAAAGTCATTGCATAAAATTGTGAAATGGTATCCCTAGAAAAAATAATGGCAAACCGTTTTCTAGAGTTTTGGCGGGAACGTGAAAAAGTTCACGTCGTTGCATTGTATTATTTTACAAAACTTATGCTTTTTCTAGTGTTAATGTTTAAAATTAGTGGCATTAAGTGCTGAATTACGAGTATAAGTGTGGGCAAGTGATATAATGTAGTGAAACGTGGTTTTTCGTATTGCTTCCAAAATTCCATAGAAGCCTCTAGTAAAGTTGCCACTTTTTGAGACTGGAATATGACTACCTGACTTAGACTGGACTATAACTACCCTGACTGGCTGTGACTAAGACTTGACTTTACATGAAATATTTCATAATACGATGAAAAACTACAATACTTGACACTGGCTAAATACACTATGTGTGGAGCCAAACTATAAGAAAAAAAAACCGTTTTCTAATCTTAAACTAGCTATATACCTACCTATACGTTCTTAGAATCGTGACTTATCTTTAAGTTTTTACAGTCCACCTAGCACCTAGTTACAAAATTGCATAAGATATAAATTATCTGCTAAAATATTTCGTAACAATAATTATATATTATTTTAGCAATTAATTCCGTGTCTGTAATAATAAATTATGACATTAACTATCACCGCACCGATTTATCTTAATGAAAATCTAAATTAAATAAGGAAGTACTTACTTTACTTACCTACTTTCGAAAAGATTTACTGCTGCCCATCTTGTTGTGATACTTATTTACAAAGTCGTAAATAAATAGAAGTTATTTTGATTAAAACTTTAATAAGGTACCTACTTATTAAAATTAAAAGCAGGTATATAAAAAAAAATTAAAAATAATAAAAAAACATATTAATAATAGTAAAAAAAAAATGAATAACGCCCAACGATCATATAATATGTACATAGATCCTGGACCCTAACTAGGATTCCCTGTACCCAGGAACTACGAAGACCATGGTCCCATAACACCCAGACACAAGAAGTAGGTATTTGCGCTTTTTTTCCTGTGCGCAAATACTTGTCCTGTCGCGGGAATCGAACCCACCGCCTCCGGGTTATGAGCTGCTCAACCACCACACCACGGAGGCTGTCAAAAAAAATTGAAATAAATAATTATAATATATTTGAATATATCTCTACTAATACATAAAGATAAAACGTTGCCAGTTTGTTTGTCAATTTAGCTTCGTCATCAAAACGGATAAATCTAAAGGAATAAAACTTTCCGCAGATTAATAGTTTACAAAACAGAGACCATCTTATTTCTGAAACATAAATTCCCACGAGAAAATGGATGAATGAAAAGCGGATGGAACTGAGGGGCGCCTTTATGTATGTAACCTATAAAATAAGAGAAACTTCAAACCTCAAGCCTATACAAATAATAGAAAACGCTGGTAAGTTTCACAAATGCCAAAGAAAAATAATAAACAATCAATTATTAGCAAGAAAACCAGCTGCAAAAAGGGAAACCGCAAAACCGAGAAACTTAGTAAAGGACATTTGGCGTTGAAACTTGCCTCGTAACGGTTAGTCGTAACGGTTCTTAATAAAAAAACAAGAGACTGCGCGTATTTCATTCCGTTTTTAATAACAAAACTCTACGCCTTTATTTTAAAGAAAATACGTATTTGTAAGTGGTGGGACTTTTCTGCAAACTTCGTCTGGGTAGGTACCGCTGCTTTGCCAGTTATTCTGCCACCAAGCAGTAGTGTGCATGCACTACTGTGTTCCGGTTTAAAGGGCATTGCAGCTAGTGAAATTAGTAGGCAAATTAGACTTAAGAACTGATCTCACAGTCTAGAAATCTTTTTTAGACTGTGTGATGTCTCAGGACGACGTGCGCAGTGCGCAGTGTCACGCGAAACTTTAATTTAGATTTCCGAGTGACACTGCAATCTATAATAGACGGCCGTGACGCTTAACACCAGGCGACCGACCAGCTCGTCACGTCACCTGTTTACATTAAAAAAACGGTAATAAAGATGATTCCAGCGAGAAACCAAAGGATACGCCAGTTGTTTTATTATTGGTACCTAAAATGTTTTTGCCACTATCAAACTTCAATTGGGGCTCTATTTTATAACCCCATATGATAAGCGTCCAAAGTGGCGTTTTATGAGAGAGGCCTGTGTTCAGCAGTGGACATCTTCCAGCCGTAATGGCAGTTATCATTTTATTCTCCGGGGCCGTCGATATCTGCCTCTTTAGACATGCAGATGCATTCATTAGGTCAATACTCCGCATTCTTAGGTACCTATCTAGTCAATTAGGTGAGTAATACATACTCTAATAACTATGTGCGATGGAACCCATTGCAACCTAAAACTAACGCCTTTTGCAGTGAGGATTTAAGGTGGAACGTTTCACTAGCGCGGCAAATTAAAATTTTCTTGCGTTCTTTTGCCAATAATAGCTTAACTACTCAACGTGATTACATGAAAACTAATTTTGCGCAAATAAATAGAATGTATCAATAAATTACAGTTAAAAATATCACCTTACATATCATTGGTTTAGCGACAAATGGCAATAAACAAATTTCGTCTTAGTTTTTCAGTCTATTGTCATTTGTCGCTAAACCAATGATACGTAAGGTGATATTTTTAATTGTAATTTATTGATACATTCTATTTATTTGCGCAAAATTTTCATGTAATTACGTTGAGTAATTAAGGTATTATTGGCAGAAGAACGCAAAAAGATTTGAATTTTCGGCGCTAGTGATACGTTCCACCTTAATGTCTTTTAATATGCCATAAGCTACCAATACACCTCTGAAGCCGAGGCACAGCGATCTACAGGCTGTAAGGTACTTTTACTGTCTGTGAAAATAACCCCATTCAAATTACTAACGTTATTCATATAATTCAAAGCTTAACAAATTGCAAGGAGTTCCAGCGATATTAGCATCCAATTTTATGGCTGCTGTATACGCAGATCCACTGTCTCGCTCGCGCATTGCGTCATTTTTGAAGATATTAAATAACTTGAATTTACTTACGCAAAATCTGGATAAACTTTATGATCATGAATAGCATTAAAATGTTCAATAAAAATATCATATTAATCCAAACAAGTTTAAAGTAGTAAAAATGGTTACGAATGAAAAAAAAACTTGGATACCGTTGTATTTATGATATCTTGTTTGCAATAATACGATATTTTTATACAACATTTGTAATGTTATTCATGATAATATAGGTACATAACATATAGTTTAGCCAGATTTTGCGTAAGTTATTTCAGTTCATTAATATCTTCAAAACTGTAGCAATGCGCGAGCGAGATAGTGGATCTGCGTATACAGCAGCCTTAAACCTTGGAACTATCACGTATAAAAAAAAACTTTAATCCTTTAAAAAGCACTTTGTTCTTTATAACAACCTGGGAAGTTACAGTATTGCCAGCCAAAAGGAGGAAATATTTTGTTTTTTCTTTCACAAGCGGCATGGAGCAGTGAAATTTTAATTAGGAAAGTTATGTACCTTTTTTGTACTTTTTTCTTGAACCCTTGGCACTTTGGACTGGACTGTGAACATCACTATCAGAATTAAACCTTAATCCTTTCGCTTTTTGGTATAAAGTTCAATGCAGATTGTGGGGTTTCATCTTGTACATTTCACAAAGCTAAACGTCAGAAAGTCCGACTTATTTAATGCCTACTAGCTGCGCCCCGTGGTTTCACTCGTAGATAAAAGCTATCTTATGTATGTGTTAATCCAGTGTATAAGATATCACTATTTGAAATTTAATTCAAATCCGCCCCCTAATTACCTAACTCGCAACAGGTTTGCGACAGGCGTAAATCTCGCGGTGATTGCTGTCATACATCATTAGTGGTGTCGAGAATGTATGCTTCGCTACTGCTGTCGCATTGCTACTGCTGTCGCATTGCTGTTGCAAATTTTACGTAATTACCCCGCCGTTCAGCCGTTGCAGCGTCTCAAAAGGGAGTAACACACACACAAACTTGCGCATTTATAATATTAGTGTGTTATTGTGATAATAAATAACAATAACTATACAAATGGTAAAGGCGTTAACTGAAATGTAGATTTAAATTTAGGTGCCTATTTAACCTATAAGTAAAGACGCCTGATTTTTTTAAAACCAATGCAAATCATTCTACAAATTTCAACTCAACAGATATTGCGGCAACGCAGCCTAGTATAAGCATACAAAAAGAAAATTGTAGAATTATTAGCTTAGCACTACCACCTATCGCATCATGTACCTTTTCACTCTAATTGTAATACTCTGTGTTAAACGGTGCTGGTGTCACATAGATCACTACATACTTCATTGTATATTATTTCTAATCTATTTGAATGTAATACTGTTTGCTTACCCAAATAAAAATGAAAAAAAAACATAACAGTTAATTTTTTCCCAAAAAACCCCAAAAGATCGCTGAGGACAGGATTCGAACCTGCGCGGGTATAACCCATTGGATTTCAAGTCCAACTCCTTAACCACTCGGACACTTCAGCTGTGTATACCTAGAACAAAGTTTTCTTACCTACTCTTGTTTAGCCTTTATCTACACAAGTGTTAATTTTCATGATACATAATTGTATGTATACTTTATGTACATAATAAGTACTCATAATAATAAAATTATTACCTATAACCATTTCTGACTCAAGATTGAGTCTTCAAGTCACGAGTGAACAGGTATCTTCTAGGCAAGCATGCACCCACATAGGCCACGTCATCACTTAAAAAAAAAAAAAAAACTTCCTGCAGGTATAACTGGAAGATAAGCTCTCTAGCATTAAGTTAGCGTATGTATCTACGGTTGTTTTTGTTGCATAAAGCATTTTCTATCTAACTACTTACCCACATCATGAAACCATCTGGAAAATACCAAATAGTTAGTTTCTATGAATAACTGTTAATTTTTTTATAAATAGGGGCGATTCTAGTTATTAGACTAGGTAAGGTATATTATGGGATAATCATTAACAGCCTGAAGACGTCCACTGCTGAACATAGGCCTCCCCCAGAGTGTGCCACCTTGAGCGGCTGCTCGCCTCCTGCATCCATCGGCTCCCCGCGGCTTTCACCAGATCGTCGGTCCACCGAGTAGGGGGCCAGCCTACGCTGCGGCTTCCGGTTCGTGGTTGCCACTCGAGAACCTTTCTTCACCATCGGTTGTCAGTTCTACGAGTGGTTATATATATATATATATATATATATTATAGGATATTAATATAAAAATAAATGAAGTTGAAATTAGAAGAGCTACCATTTGGTCGGGATATTATATAGCCCATTTTATTTTAAGTCAAGCTCCTTATTTGCACACTACAGTTTATACATACAATATTCTCTACAAAACTTTAATTACTTTGTAAAATTTAATTATAAAACTAAATAAGTATATATTATCAATTTTTGTTCTGATGTTAGCACAAAAATCGCTCAGGACAGGATTCGAACCTGTGCGGGCATAACCCATTGGATTTAGAGTCCAACTCCTTAACCTCTCGGACACCTCAGCTACTACCATTATGCACCAAAACTCAAGTATTCTGTTTATTTAAAAAAGATTTTATTTAAATAATAAGAATCGCTGAGGACAGGATTCGAACCTGCGCGGGTATAACCCATTGGATTTCAAGTCCAACTCCTTAACCACTCGGACACCTCAGCTATGTGACTCACAACAAAAGTCTAACTGTATTCATAGGTTTTCATAACGTAGATTATTAAACTCCGAATACAAAAGATTACAAACTTTATCGACACAGATGGTGCAAAACTTATGATACTTTAGGAGGATTTCGATTAAAAACTGAATGTTTGGCCCATCACTAATAAACATTGCACAGCGGAGGAATAGTTAATGTGTATCGTGTATCTATCTGTTTACATTGGCAACGATAAAAAGAGAAAAGCTGAGTATTATTAGTATTCGACTGTTATGCAGTGTTTACCTTAGATATTAGCGGCTAATCTATTGTTTTATCTTAAAATCATTAATAAGTAGGCAGCGTCGGACAGGGCCTAAGGGGCCCGGAAGTCCCCCGCCCCATTACAGGCCGAGCAATGAAGAAAATATTTATTGAAAATTAACAAATTTGTAGAATCTGTAATCCTCGTCATCCTTAAAGCGATAATGTTTACCTCCACCTACTTTTACCATCGAACTATACAAAAAAGGTAACATTATTTTAATTTTATTTTTTTCCGTGTTTAAAGCAAAAATATATGCAGAAGACCTTCAGGAGGGCTCGCGCAGCCTAAGGCCCGGGTGGCAATCGCCACCCTAACTCTTTGGCCAGTCCAACGTTGTAAGTAGGTAGGCTATAGGATTTAACCTGCGTGATTATAACCATTAGGATTTAAGGTGGAACGTTTCACTAGCGCGATCAATTCAAATTTGCTTGCGTTCTTTTGCCAACAATAACTTAATTACTAAACGTCATTACATTAAAACTAATTTAACGTAAAGAATAGAATGTATCAACAAATTAAGATTGAAAGTATCTCCTAGATATCATTGGTTTAGCGACATATGGCAATAAACAAATTTTTTCTTAGTTTTTCAGTCTTTTGCCATTTGACGTAATTGTAATTTATTGATACATTCTATGTATTTGCGCAAAATTAGTTTCATGTAATCACGTTGAGTAATTAAGCTATTATTGGCAAAAGAACGCAAGAAAATTTAAATTTGCCGCGCTAGTCAAACGTTCCACCTTTTAGTCCAATTTCAACATTTCTCAGACAGCTCAGCTACTATCTGTGTAATTAAAAAGTAACTATTTACATAATTATTTTAGCAAAAAGAACCGCTGAGGACAGGATTCGAACCTGCGCGGGTATAACCCATTGGATTTCAAGTCCAACTCCTTAACCACTCGGACACCTCAGCTATGTGACTCACAACAAAAGTCTAACTTTATTCATAGGTTTTCATAACGTAGATTATTAAACTCCGAATACAAAAGATTACAAACTTTATCGACACAGATGGTGCAAAACTTATGATACTTTAGGAGGATTTCGATTAAAAACTGAATGTTTGGCCCATCACTAATAAACATTGCACAGCGGAGGAATAGTTAATGTGTATCGTGTATCTATCTGTTTACATTGGCAACGATAAAAAGAGAAAAGCTGAGTATTATTAGTATTCGACTGTTATGCAGTGTTTACCTTAGATATTAGCGGCTAATCTATTGTTTTATCTTAAAATCACTAATAAGTAGGCAGCGTCGGACAGGGCCTAAGGGGCCCGGAAGTCCCCCGCCCCATTACAGGCCGAGCAATGAAGAAAATATTTATTGAAAATTAACAAATTTGTAGAATCTGCAATCCTCGTCATCCTTAAAGCGATAATGTTTACCTCCACCTACTTTTACCATCGAACTATACAAAAAAGGTAACATTATTTTAATTTTATTTTTTTCCGTGTTTAAAGCAAAAATATATGCAGAAGACCTTCAGGAGGGCTCGCGCAGCCTAAGGCCCGGGTGGCAATCGCCACCCTAACTCTTTGGCCAGTCCAACGTTGTAAGTAGGTAGGCTATAGGATTTAACCTGCGTGATTATAACCATTAGGATTTAAGGTGGAACGTTTCACTAGCGCGATCAATTCAAATTTGCTTGCGTTCTTTTGCCAACAATAACTTAATTACTAAACGTCATTACATTAAAACTAATTTAACGTAAAGAATAGAATGTATCAACAAATTAAGATTGAAAGTATCTCCTAGATATCATTGGTTTAGCGACATATGGCAATAAACAAATTTTTTCTTAGTTTTTCAGTCTTTTGCCATTTGACGTAATTGTAATTTATTGATACATTCTATGTATTTGCGCAAAATTAGTTTCATGTAATCACGTTGAGTAATTAAGCTATTATTGGCAAAAGAACGCAAGAAAATTTAAATTTGCCGCGCTAGTCAAACGTTCCACCTTTTAGTCCAATTTCAACATTTCTCAGACAGCTCAGCTACTATCTGTGTAATTAAAAAGTAACTATTTACATAATTATTTTAGCAAAAAGAACCGCTGAGGACAGGATTCGAACCTGCGCGGGTATAACCCATTGGATTTCAAGTCCAACTCCTTAACCACTCGGACACCTCAGCTATGTGACTCACAACAAAATAAAAGTTTAGCTCTTAATGAGGTTTTATAGAGCTCGCAACATAATCTAGGCACATTGTATATTATGTGATGTTGTGCTTTTAGTACAAAGCCTGCACATTTTATTGACAAATGGCGCTCATTGTACGACTCATGACAGTATTAGAGTTAATTGTTTAGATGTAATTTTTTATCCTATGCCTAAAACTCCCACTGTTTCAACTGCAATTTACCTATTTTTCTGCGGAATATATTACATTTCGGAGATAAAAAGTATCGAATATAAGTTTCGATAGGCTATAGGTAGGTACTTACCTAGTTAATACACAAAAACAAAAATACTTACCTACCTTATAAAAACAACAACAACACACACAATTTACAAAATTTTAGCTAAATTGGTTTGGCCGTTTATGGCGTGAAACCCTTACAAACAAAAAAATATGTATACCATATTATTTTCGCTTTTTAGATAATACCTATAACTTTGCTCAACAATTGTTAATATGGCCATGGCAAGTGCGGGTTATTAGATGAAGAATCTATTTATATTACCTATTTATAAATATTATCCTCAAGTTCTGTAATTCTTGGGGTGTCAGATTTAATATCACGATCATTCATTCACCTTGTAAGAGGGAATCTAAATTCCACAAATTAAGTACTGAGGCTGCTGTATACGCAGATCCACTATCTCGCGCATTGTAACATTTTTGAAGATATTAAATATCTGAATTTACTTACGCAAAATCTGGTTAAGGTGGCACGTCACACTACCGCGGAAAATTCAAATTTTCTTGCATTCTTTTGCCAATAATAGCTTAATTACTCAACGTGATTACATGAAAACTAATTTTGCGCAAATAAATACAGTGTATCAATAAATTACAATTAAAAGTATCACTTAATTATCATTGGTTTAGCGACAAATGGCAATAACCAATTTTCTTCTTAGTTTTTCAGTCTATTGCCATTTGTCGCTAAACCAATGATAAGTAGGTGATACTTTTAATTGTAATTTATTAATACATTCTATTTATTTGCGCAAAATTAGCTTTCATGTAATCACGTTGAGTAATTAAGCTATTATTGGCAAAAGAATGCAAAAAAATTTGAATTTCCCGCGCTAGTGTGACGTTCCACCTCAAACTATATTCTCATGAATAACATTACAACTGTTCAACAAAAACATCATATTAATCCTAACAAGTTTTCATACATAAAAACGGTTGCGACTGAAAAAACCTTTCATACCCAAAGACTTCTATGTATACACCAGACAGGACATCTCTAACTTGCATTGTCAACCACTGCAAACATGCCAATGAGCATCTTCTCGCTCACACGATGCTCAGCTCTCAAAGTGACTGCACGTGCAGCAGTGAATAGCAGTAAAAATTATGATCCGAATGTGCCATGGCACTAGCGCTGCGTGTTGTGATCGTTGGTTAGACGATTTAATCTCGTAAAGCGCTGTAGCGGATTTTAGTTTAATTATACAAAAAATTACAACTATTTGTGCTTTGAATAGCTTCTTTAGTACGTAGTACATATACCTCTTTGTTCATACCATTGTATTTATGAACTCTTGTTTGGGTTAATATGATAGTTTTGTTGAACATTTGTAATGTTATTCATGAGAATATAGTTTAGCCAGATTTTGCGTAACTAAATTCAAGCCCCTTAATAAATAGATTAAAAAAAACAGTTATGTAATATCTTCAAAAATGCCGCAATGCGCGAGTGAGTTATTGGATTGGCGTATACAGCAGCCTTATACGTTCATATTCGGTGCGTGCCGAGCGGAATTTGAAGCAGGGGTTCGAAAGCCACACAAGCTACCAATGATCCACATTCGGTTATTGTCACGAATAATACTCTTACTTAGACAAAAATATACATACAATTGCGTCTTAGGTCGCAAGCAGGTTAAATTTTCCAGAAATTCATAACAAGATATTGTGAAAATGGCTTCCAGCACTTACAGGGCTTCCAGGGCAGATAATTCTCCTATAATTACATTAAACACGCCAATTTCTAGCGAGCTGTAAAAGCCGTAGAAGTAGACGCTGGCTCAATCCTCTAGATTATAAATAAATCGTTATTCACCTTTACGTTGTCTTTAGAATTTTGCATAAAAACATCGGTAACTGCTTACCATCAGGCAGGCCGTCAGCTTGTTTGTCTGTCCTAATATAAAAAAAAATCGACAAATTTCAATTTATATCAGAAATTGATTCAGTAACCACCAATTTTTTTTCTCTAATCTGTGACAGTGTCCAGAAATAACCGGCCAAGTGCGAGTCAGATAGTGTTGAGTAGCAGTACTATTTAAAGCAGCGCCATGTATGACTCATCTGGTAAACGAGCAAAAAAAATCACGTTTGTTGTATGGAGCCCCCTTAAATATTTATTTTATTATATTTTTTAGTATGTGTTGTTATAGCGGCAACAGAAATACATCAAAAATTAGACAGTTGAAAATTTCAACTGTCTAACTATCACTGTTCATGAGATACAGCCTAATGACAGACGGACAAAAAGACAGACAGCGGAGCCTTAGTAATAGCATATGTGTAATTTATTACACATATTATGGTAATAGGGTCCGTTTTACCCTTTGGGTGCGGAACTCAAAAAATTACATCTGTCTATTGTCACGTTGGAATGGTCACTTGCTTATCATCATCATCATCATTCGCGTCTACTGCTGAACTTACGCCTCCACCATTATTGGCATACCCACCACCCGTGAGGGTCTTGGTGATCGCGTAGATTATGCAGACCGAGGACAGACCACAGATCCTATAAAAACAGTGGACAGACACGGGAAGATGGAGTGGCTCTTTTCTACGCCAGGACCACACGGCTAATCACTTACTCATTCATAACTGCACAACTAATTCCGATAGAATGACGTCTATTAACTAATTAAGCGCGATAAAAATCAACAATTATCTATCTACCATTTCACCGTCATTACCAGAGAGCGCAAAAAGTAAGCATCTGAATTGAATTGCTTCATTGACTATGCAAATAGCACAATTTTATTGAATTCACAAACACAATCGTAAACATTTACATAGGCCACGATGTTAATTTCTTTATAAAGACCTTTTTATAGGTTATTTAAGGAAAATGTCGGTAAAGTCACGTCCAGTTTTAGAGGTTAGGAAGAGAACAATATTGAGAGCTTTGTATACTTTTTTAGTAATACCTATGAGCATTGAAATGGTTTTGAGGAAATCAGTGCCTAGATCATCAACAGCCTGAAGACGTCCACTGCTGAACATAGGCCTTCCGCCCCACAGAGCGCCACTTTGAGCGGCTGCTTGCCTCCTGCATCCATCGGCTCTCCATGGTTTTCACCAGGTCGTCGGCCCACTTAGTGGGGGGACGGCCTACGCTGGTTCGTGGTCGCCACTCGAGAACCGTTCTCCCTCATCGGTTGTCAGTTCTACAAGCGATGTGGCCTGCCCATTGCCATTTCAACTTGCTTGTTCTCAAAGCTATATCGATGACTTTAGTCCTCTTGCAGATCTCCTCATTTCGGATCTTGTCTCGCAAAGAAACTTCGAGCAAAGCTCTCTCCATGGCTCGCTGCGCGACTTTGAGCTTACTCATGACACACTATTGAACAATAAAACATCAAGCCATTCGTATAGCTACTTTCCAACGTTTTCACAACCTCAGTTATGCTCTGAGACTTCGTTCCGGACACACCCCAATGAACAGTTTTGCCGTCTTGATGGGTAAATCAGCTTCACCAAATTGTACTAAGTGTGACGTCGTAGAAAATATATATATATACCTATCATGTTTTGGTAGAGTGTGCCCGGAACGAAGCTGAAAGAACAATGTTACGTTACGAAACAGGCATTGACTTGCAAGAACTCTATAAATGTAACAGCATCCTGACTCATCCTCAGTCAGAGGAAGCCAGGATGAAATATACATTTGCAAAACTATCCATTAAGCGTAGATAAACAGGGAGCTGAAGTGCCTATGAGGTTGGCATGATCATTTCTGATCTAACCCTCTATAATTAAATAAAGATTTAAAAAACCTCAGGTAAAAAATCCTGCTGTTTTTTTCATTAACTCCGGTTGACTTAACCGACTGTTTACTGTTTAGTGTTTAGTATGTGCCCGATAGAAAGCCAAATCCGTTTGAATCTCATCAATGTCACGAGCTCCATTGTGGGTGAAATCACGAAAGTTCGATACATTGATCGATGAGTCGCAACGAGGTTGCGTTTGCAGCATCATCGTCATTAAAATGACAATCAACGGCGGAATGAATATGCAGATAATGTGGTAAGGTTTGTGCAGATTGGAACGTATAGACCGAGGTAAATCCTTAGAGTATAGACTAAAGCATAGAGATATCATCAAAACGATATTATATTTGTGCTGCTCACACGTATCGCTACGTCAGTGGCGAAGAAAAGAAACAAACATATAATAATTAGCTACGCTTGCGATAAGTACCATACCATTTTTGTCGACTCGAGTCAACTGTTTTTTCTATACAAATCTGTCAGACTCATTCACATCAAAGTGTCCAGATCATATAAAAAGTGTCCACAAAAGTGGTACGCTTGACACATAATCAAGTTCTTTCTATGCTTTAGTCTGCTCTAAGGGTAAATCAACGGTCAGAGAACAATTCTAAACGCTGATTATTCTATTTTTCAACGCGGACTTTTCAAGGATTATTTTAATTGTGTATAAATAGACGGCTACCAATATACTTAGCCTTATCATTTTGTCATTCAAACAACTTACATTTTACTTATTCAAATCCATGAGTAATAAAGAGCTTTTTTGTGAAATAAAAAGAAGCTTATTTCTAAATGAGTTTAAAACACACCGCATTAGAGATCGTAACTATAAATATACATTGAACTTTTGGAAATGCAATGCAACACCTTGCCTTGTCCTTGTTTCCAGCTAATTATGATCTAGGAGTCTTCGAGTCGAGAGTGAACCGGTATCTTCTAGGCAACCATGCATCATCGTAAACTGTGTCATAACTTTTCACCAGGCGAGACAGTGGACAAATGCCTATAAATAATGTTTAAAAAATCACGAATAATAATATAGTATTTTTATCACGGTAAACTGGTAACATAATAACATTAGCTTAGATGTGAATACATGTTAAGCTGGTTCTCAACTATACTTACTTTAAAGAAAACTCTCACAATATCGGGTTACAGCTGTTACGTAAGTAAGTATTTTCTTCTCATTAGAATCGTTTTAAATAAATTTACAAATTCATTAGAAATAGGAAAGTAAAAACCCTACACTCAATAGTTTTTTTGAAGAAACTTTCTTGAGCAGATTTTTGGCAAAATAAAAGTCATCAAAGAAAGTTGAGTGAATAGTAAATATTTATTTGATGATATGGTACTTATTACTTTACTAATAAGGCTCTATCTGCTTTAAAGCGGTTATTTGAAAATAAAAGATTGTAGGTACACAAAAATTCACTTCACTACTTCATCGTCACAACCACAACTTCTTCTAAGTAATGCTAGTGCTATAGTGGACGTCTTCAGGCTGTTGATGATAATCAGAATCCATAATCTAGATACACTGCTAACTGTATAGGTTTTTTATGTAATCGAATGACGTGACGAGCTAGTCGTCCACCTGGTGTTAAACGTCACGGCCGCACATAACAGATGCAGTATTCGGAACTCTAAATTAATGTTTCGCGTGACACTGCACTACGCACGTCATCCTGAAACATTACACAGTCTAGTAATTTTCTAGACTGCGAGATCAGATCTTAAAGTCTTATTTGCACAGTAATTTTACTAGCTACCCCTTTAAACCGGAGCACCGGAATACAATAGTTCTTGCTCACCACAGACCAAGTAATACCACTAACTGCTTGGTGGCAGAATAACTTTGCTTTAGACGAACTTTGCAGGGAAAATACCTAGTAGGTACCTACTATAAAATTTACTCATCAATATTTAAAATAACATAACAATTTAGTCTTTAGTTTAGTCTAGTATTATAGTCAGGTTTCCATAGAATTATTCTAATTTAAAGCTAACCCTAATTTCAGCAGCAGTTCATCTCCTTACCCCGCAAGAATTCCTCGAAAGTCAGCGCAAATTCCACCTAAAAACCGTGGCATCTAAAACCTTCCACATCCGAGGATACAAATAGCATACACTTTATATAAACGGGTGCCTACTGGGCCTAAAAGAATGGTCGTCTGCTTGGCCCGTACCACGGGTTACGCAATCTCGAGGCGTTCAACTTTACGTTCGAGCTCGCCTCAAGCGGAACTCTGAACGAATTGGGATAGGGTTGTGAGTTTTCCTAAATATGTATTTGCTGTTTTCGAGAGTCGAATCGTCTCGCACGCAGGTTTGATGAATTCTAGCCTCCCAAACAAGCCAGTTTCCGGAAAGGCTTTAGCACCATAGACCACATCCATACGCTACGCCAGGTAATACAGAAGACCAAAGAGTTTAATCGGCCGTTATGCCTAGCATCTGTGGATTATGAAAAAGCCTTCGATTCAATCGAGACTTGGCCGGTGGTAGGTACTTTCCTTTTCCACCTCTATCACATAATGCTATTCGCATTCTGATTCTCGTTGTCGCGTCGCTTATTGACTGTAGAGTGCTGTCTGTCATTTTTTACTCCATTTAGCTTACTTTCAAGGTTAATTGAAAATTATTCGAATATTCGAACTTTACCTCCCTGATTATTCGAATGGTGAAAATGACCGAATATTCGCACTATTCGAACATTCGAATATTCGAATTACAAGCCCTAACCGGAACACAATAGTGCTTGCACACTACTGCTTTGCGGCAGAATAATTGGCAAAGCGGTGGTACCTACCTAGACGAACTTTGCAGAAAAGTCTTACCACCTAGTAAATTATTACTTGTTAGAATACAACAACGAAAATATATTTATTTGGATAAGGCAAGAGGTAGGTAATAGGTATTTAACGTTTACATTTTATTAGAATACCTGGCTCCTGCAATTTGTCTCAGGTAGACCGACGATTAGGTTGAAACCGCGGCGAGTGGATGGATGCAGAAGTCAAGCAGCCGCTCTAAGTGGTGCTCTGTGGGAGAGGCCTATTTTTAGCAGTGGACGTCTTCAGGCTGTTTGATGATGTTGATGATACACCACAAGTCTCGGGTCCCATATTACTGCCTTGAGTTTACAAAATTAATTTGTAAACTGTAATACCTACACACAGTTTCAGCTTAAGTAGGTATACCTACATATAGGTATCTGTACTTACTATCCACAGTTTCTTAACTACCACCGGCTAAAAAAATCTATATGATATCGATAACGATCGATATTTTTTTTATATTTTTGTTTAAAAATACTTTCATATTTTATATAAATAATAATATCATATTAAAATTTATATTGTCAAAATAGCGTTACCGCGACTATAGCAGCCCTACCGGAATCTCAATATTGCTCCCGTTCACGAAACCATCTCGATCGCGTTTTGCATACCCCATCGCGTGAGCTCACGTTGTTCCGACACGAGCGATTAGTTGCAATTATTATCTTCTAATTGCCAACCGACGGGAAAAGTTAGAACAATGATTTTTTTCTTCGTAAGATAGCTATAGAGAACTTGGTAATATTTTGTATGTCTCCTACTCATGATTTATAGAAACGTAATTTTATGGGTGTACTTTATTTATTTTCAATGTACAATATCTAAATAACTAACTGAATGAAGTGATGGGAGTACGTACTAAATAAACAGACTGTCATAGTAACTAAGCTAAGAGCAAAGTCAGGGATTTGGCCATATCATATGACTAAAAAAGTTTGTAGCTCCTTATATAATTTGTAGAATGTAAGGTACATGGGGTGATTTTAATACTCCTTAAAGTCCTTATACATTGTTTAGTTTCATACATCTTAACTCTTTCAGGTGAACTAGAAGAAAACGTTCTATTAAATTCGCCTATGTACCTACATTTGTTGTTTGTGATCTAAAGCATTTTCTATCTATCTATCTATCTATCTATCTATCTATCTATCTATCTATCTATCTATCTATCTATCTATCTTAGGACTATAATTATTACAATTACAAATACCAATTTTAATTTTACAAAATATATCGACCTAAGTAACAGGTATCTTGCTAATAATTACATTACAAACGATAAAAATTATGTTCTTATAACAGGCACCAGTGCGAGTCGGACTCGCGCACGAAGGGTTCCGTACCATTATCTATCCCTGCCATCTAGTGTTGAGTAGCAGTACTATTTAAAGCAACGCCATCTATATATGAGTCATAACTCATCTGGTAAACGAGCAAAAAATCATGTTTGTTGTATGGGAGCCCCCTTAAATATTTATTGTATTCTATTTTTTAGTATTTGCTGTTATAGCGGCAACAGAAATACATCATCTGTGAAAATTTCAACTGTCTAACTATCACGGTTCATGAGATAGATGGACAGACAGACAGCAGAGCTTTAGTAATAGGGTCCGTTTAGCCTTTGGGTACGGAAACCTAAAAACGCTTCTACGTAAATTACACAGACATCACACATCACATCAGGTAAAATCGTACAATCGGTACTATGCATCCCCGAAATTACTCGAAAAATGAATAGATCATTTTTTCACTCTATTCGAGTTCATCGAGAACAAATGGTAGGGGCGATGTTCTCACTGACATATTACTGCGTACAGCGATTAGAACGTCAAGTGAGCCGGATAATGCCGTCATTTACATTCACAGTTACAGGTTACAGCCAGAACTATTTTGTTCATGCTTAAAGGAAGAGCTATTGTTTTCTAATTAACGTAGCAAATTGTTGAAGATATTCCAATTTTAGCGATTTTAGAGGGAATGCACAGGTTCCATTGCGTTAGGCAAAAGAGCACGGGCAAAAATAGTTATTTGTTATACAAGGCTGCAAAGTTGGTTTTTGGCGCGAGTACTTGAATTAAAACCTGAGCGTAGCGAAGGGGCAGATCTGTGATTAAATCCTCAATTCTTGACGAGAAAATTATTGAATAGAAACGTTCGAATTTTAAAAACACTTTCCTCGCTAGCTATTAAAATGCGTTTTTGCGCCCAGATTTTGAATGACAAAGAGAATCTTTCCGAGCTAGTGAGGTGAAAAATATATTAGTTCAATTTTTTTTTGTTTTTATTTGTTTTTTTTAAATTGGTTTTTTTTTTAGAAAAACAAAAGACAATATAATTTGATTTCTAAATGAGTATGACCTTAACCTGCGATTAACATTTTCGGCTATACCGCTCTATCATCTAGTATCGACTCACGATCCTCACTCGATTCTTCCTCTTGGCACGGAAATAATAAATAATAAAATAAATAAACGTTGAAAGTCAATAACTATAACTTGACCTACATGAAGGAAGCCAGATAAAAATTTAATTGGATTCAAAACATATTACTACTTTTTCGCCAACACTTTCTGTGGTTAATCTTGTTATTTTAACCAGTTTTGAAATAAGGAGTGTTTTCTACCCTGTGTTTGACTTTATTTTAATCAATTTTCAAAATAACATTTTTAACATTGTCTTTTTTCGCTATTTTGGGATGGTTTTTGCCTTAATTTTTATCATCACAATTATGAGGCACGCCACGATATCACATGTTAATTATTACCCTATTCCCATTGTGACTCTTAGTTTTCTGTGATGATAGTATAAGTTATCTTATAGTTGTCTGGTTCCCATAGTAAAAACTTTTCTTAGTTTGGGGCTATAGATGGCGCTGTGTGAAATGTCCACAACTATTATTTTATGTATATACTATAGGTAATGATCTCGGTAGTAAGTATATATAAGCAGCAGGTGTACAAAAAATGGCACACAAAAAAAGGAGCGTCACTTTTAAAAAGTACGGAAGTGGGTTGTTGGTTATTCCTATTTCCCCAAAAACTTTGCATCGCTTGAATAGTTCTTTCACTTTTTCACTGTGGCACAAACTGATTTTCTTTAAAAATGTATTCTCATCCATTGTATCTTCGTGCGCTGCAGATAACGACGTTTACAGACGATAAATTTTATTCACAGTTCTTTAAAATACCAAAAAAGTGCTAATGACACAAAACTAGACAAAAACTATTGAAAAATTACTTTAAGTACCTATTGAAGATCCACTTCCATACATGCACGATTTTAAACAATGAAACAAGGTTCACATTGTTTAAAATGCGATTATATTGTTTACTTGTATATATTACGTAACAATATTTTTTTTAGGTAAACGGTGATGTGTCTATCTAGTCGTTCGCCTGGTGTTAAACGTCACGACCGCCCATAACAGACTGCAGCTCCACTCGAAACTCTAACTTGTTAATCATTCAACAATATTCTTTGCTAAATAATATGGAAGTCTCTATTTTTGCGAGCTGGGAAAAAATCTACTCAGGTCTAAAGTCGAGTGTTATGACCTCAAACACGGTGTAGATGTGGGTTAGCGGAGAAAGTGGGAGAGCTTTTTTGAAACTTCCCGTGTTGGGATGGCTTGGACGTGTGGGTCGCGGGAATTATAATATAATATTAATAATAATATTTTGTAGACATTTCACACAGCGCCATCTAGCCCTAAACTAAGCATAGCTTGTACTATGGCAACCAGATAACTGATAGAATACATAGATACTTCTTTTTTGTTTGTAAATACATACATAGAATACAATATAACACCCAGACAGAACAAACATCGATGTTCATACACGAATGTTTGTCCTGGGTAGGAATCGAACCCACAACCTACAGTTCAGAAGGCAGGGCTACTACCAACTGAGCTATCAGGCCAGTCAATTGACCATTGATCTGTAATATTTTAGGTATGCTCTTTACTTCTTGTTTTCCATCTATATAGCCATGGCTGCTACGGCCTGCATAAGCCATGGATGTAGTCCATATCGAAATGAGATTCAAAGTCCATAAATTGAAAATACAGGTGAGTTGGGGTAGAGACCACATTGAAACCAGGGTCCACGATGATCTGCTATTTAAAAAATTAAACATCTGTCAGCAACATTGTAGAATGCAGATAAACAATTGAAATTGAAATTGAAACTGGTACCGTGGTTTCAATTTTTTTTTTTTTATTGTTTATAGGCAAAGCATTTGACCACTGTCTCACCTGGTGGAAAGCGATGACGCAGTTATTGTTATATTATCAATTACTGTTATTTTTCTGCGAGCGTGAATTTCATAATCATTTCATCATCTGAAATTAACAATTGATATAATTTTCGCAATCTCACCCATTTCAATGCCCCGTTTACGAAGCTTGCACACAGCATAGTGCTTACGCTTTCGAATCGACAATGACTAAGTTACTTTCTCTAGCATATTACCAATAACATTTCTATAGATTCTCTGAAGCTTCTTCGTATTTTTTAATTTCATTTGCCGTGACGTCACACGGTTGTACTGCTTCGATAGCCAGTCATTTGCGCTCTAACATGGTGTTAGCTCACCCGCGTCTGTACTGTTAAGGTGAAACGCGCGCGAACGCGTTTCGATAAACATACCGCTATTTAATCCAACAGTGTAACTAAATGCACAAGTTAAAGTTCTGTAGGATTTGTTTTTATTCTCGTTTGTGACTGTGAGAGGAATTCGTGGCGTTTGAGGAAATGGAATGTCATTAGCGTAAAAGGTAAGTTAAGATGCTTTTTGTTTCGTATTAATGAGTGTTTTTGTTTTGTGCCCAAGTGTTGTAAGGAGGATAATCTATTCTATGTAATGGGTTTGTTTCGTAAGGAGATGGATTTGTTTTGTTGTTTGTTTAATTATACCTAAGTTTAATTGGATAGGATGTTTGATATTGTCTAACAAGGGAATTTCTTTGAATATGTTTAAGTGCGAAGTTATTTTAGTAAACGTAGGGGGCAATTTTTGTTTTTATTCAAGAGTTCTGTCAATTAAAAATAAACTTTACCTAGGTAGAGTTTAGATGCAATTTGAATCTTAACTAAGTATGAGTTACTGTTATATCTACTTATTAGATTACTAATAACTCTAATAAGCAATGAATTATTTTAACAAAAGTTATTCGTTGGATAAAACAAAACACAATTAAAACTTAATTTTGTAAGCGAATACTGAAACAATTTTTTTATGTTTATGAATTTTATAGCGTACGTGTTTAAAAATTTTCTATTAGAAATTTAACTGAAGAATGTTTATTTTTTGTTTAATCATTTGTTCGCTAAATAATTTTTTTATATCTACTTGATTTATAAAAAGCTGCCATCTATAAATAGCCCTTTTTTATTAATTACACTACTCTTAACTTAACAAAAACAATACAGAATAAATAAAACCTAGAAATATAAATAAAATGAACATCGTACTTTTATGAAATTTATTATCACGATTGTACCTCTATATGGAAAATTCAGAATATGCAATTTTAAGAATTTGTAAAATTAACAATCCGTAAAAGTAATTTGAAAAATCCAGAATATGAAATAAACAGATTTTAGAAAAATAATAATGTGGACATTTCTATAATTGAGAAAATTAATAATTCGGAAAGAAACGCTGACATTATTTAATGATGTGAGAGTATAGATTCAATAAGAAAAGTGTCAAAGTACTAAACATAAATAACCTCTAAAAATACCGAGTTCTAAAAACATTATATATCTACCTATGGAAAACACTGTTTTAAACTTTCACGGTTGCTCACTACATTTAAGGGATCACCGTGGAACTTGGAAATGATTCTAATCACGGTAGGTAAAGATCCCGTAAGTATTATTAAAAACATACCTATATAAGTACCTACCTATCTGCATATTTTATTGTATGCTATAATCTATAATAGTAGGTACCGATTTCTAAATTTAAGTTTCAAGTTTAATTTATTTGTAGATACTTATCGACTGTCCTAGATTACATCCAACAGTATAAAAACTGTTTCACTTTTAAGTTCAAGTTTCACTGGTAAATCCAACACGGGTCGAACCCCACCGGTCCTCATCATCTCCCTATAATATTAAGTATCTCCTTCCAAAAAAATAAAAAGAAAAGAAAAACGATTTATGTATGTAATAACATACAGATATCGTTTTTCTTTTCTTTTTTATTATAATCTCCGCTTTCTGTCTCTTTCTCTAGTTATCATGTCAAATAGGGCAAATAGTTTACACCTCACAAGCTAGGAAATATTCTATTTATCATTCGAAATCTGAATGCAAAAGTGCATAGGTATTATCCGCTAGCGTGGAAGTCATTTTTAAAATTCGAACCTCTCTATTTAACAAATGTATGCATTAATACTTATAACAATGCCAGTTCGCCAAACTCTTTTAAAAAAAAGTCTACCTGGATACAGAGTTCTTCAATCTAAATATTAAAATATTAAAAAAATTACCTAGTACTCACATAGCCATTAGTTATTTAGGTACCAAAGTTTGTACTTAATTACTATATAATGAGGACTTTAATTAAAAAAAAACACTAGTTCCGCTTCTTTTCTAGATGGCGCTGTAAGTACGTAGTTTAAACATAAGAAAATGCTTGTGCTACAAAGAAATGTCAAATTCAGTTGGGTGGACCACGAGTACATTGCCTGTAGTATCTCCTAAGTAGTCTGTGGTGCATTCTTATTAAGTAAATTGAAGTACAGTAGATCTGCGAGATAGATAAACGTTAATAATATGATCCAAAATAAAGCCGAGGTGTCTCGCAACGAAACTTAATAAAAACGAAAGAGTTAAAAGTTGTCAGACACATTTCCTCTAACCTGTGGTCTATGCTTGAAACAGTGACAGTGACAGCTTTTAGTAAAACCACAACTGGCGCCATCTATTGGGTCATGCATAAAATACAATTTCTTTTTTTTAATAAAACTGCTCATTTACTACATTAGCGTTGTAGGTTTTGACATTTTAACAAAAAAATGACAGCACGCCTAAACGCACGCGAACTTTTTGCTGTTGTTTTTGTTCGTAATGTTGGCATAACCACTTATTTAGCTATTCACACAATTTACACTTAGGTAGATAGTAGGTAGGTACTTATTGTGATGAGATGGTACTATTTGGCGTTAATTCTGTGATGTGAGCGTATCGAGGAAATGAATAGTTCATTCTATTTTTATAATAATTATGTAGGTAGGAAGATTTATTAGATATACCTACTTACTTAGAATTGTTTTATGTTTCTTGTTTTGTGTTATTAGTTCAATAATAATTTTAGGTAGGTACATCACTAGCTTATGCTTATGCACAGTATTGTACGTCCGAAATGGATAAACTGTTGTTACCTAAATTTAACTTAAGACCATTTTTGTACACAGTTTTCACACAATAAATTTTATTCTTATTCTTTCTTATTAATAAATATATTAAATAATATCGATAAACTAAATCTACCTTATATACGCTGGCTATGCTGAGGGGATTTGCTGATTTTAAGTAAATGTTCTTCTTGCATTAATCGTTGGAGTTTTCCATCATGATGATTATTTCATTATTTTAGCTATACTTATACTTACTTAATTTTTATTTTACTTTAGTGTAAGTCATTAATATTAATGAGATTCAACATAATAATTCATTGTCATTTTTTAGAAAAAGTCAATAGTTAGACTTGGTTAAGAAAAATTAAACTATAATTACAATATTAATACATACACGGCATTATTAATGAGACAATAATATAATCTTATCATACAAGTCTTATTGTAAGTAATTGACCGGTTTAAAAAGCTTTTATTGCAATTAATTTTCAATTACACTCCGTTATTTTCCATTTCACTGATTATTGCTTTATATTGATACGATATTGCGATAGCAAAGCCGATTATTAATAATAGTTAACATATCGGTTCAAAGTGAACATTATCTATCACGATACGATTATAACCAGCGACAGTAAAGGCACGAACTGAAAATGTCCGTTCTATTTATTACAATGTCACAGATTAAATAATAGTATACCGTACAGAAGAATCACTACGCAAAGATATAAAATAGTGACTGTTACTATAATTTTTTTTTAACTAAATATGCCTGTATTGGGCCGCAATCTCACCTGAAGGAAAGTGACGATGCGGTCTACGAAGGTACATGCTTGCCTAAAAGATACCTATTCACTCGCGACTTGAAGAGCTCTAGATTGTATATACTTATCGAGGAACAAAAAGGCTGGTAAAGTGTTCTATTCCTTCCATTCCTTCCATTCATCGTGGAATAAAGTCCATGGAAAAAATTGCAATTCAGCTCACATATCAAGTGCAAAGACTCCGCATTGCGTTTAACGGGATTGCATGGTCACCAGCTGATCAGGGTTTATTTTATTAATTTATTTATTTAACCATCAAAAAATACAGCTTATATTCGGTAAAATATGCCTTCAACCTAGGATAGGTTTGTCCAGACATATGGAATTTTTCATTCAATTTTTTGTATCCAGGAACTTGGGCAAGAAACCTGCTACATCTAATAATTGAGGTAGGTATCCATGCATAGGTTTGTTTCATAATGTACACAATCTGTGTTCAAAATTTCATCCTTTTTTCTGTTGTAAATGTGAAGGTCACATAAACAAAATAAATAAAGCAACGTTTAAGAATAGCTAATTTTCTTCTCACTCTCACTGATGTATACATCTAAGGTTAGCAGAAGTGAGAAGACTACCTAGTTTATATCTTTATCTAATTAGTAGGTATATCTTTTATCTTTAACAAATGTCAACAAAGATATTAGTACCTATACTACGTTATTTTTAGTAGGTATAGTGGCAAACCTGAAAGTAGATTGTTCAGAATCACAGGGGAATTGACTAATATAATTTTTACATCGTGTTACATATATTGCAATAGTTTAAAAAACAGGGCAATTTAGACACAATAATTTAGCAACGTATTTAATTATTTCTCATATAAATGAAAAAAATTGTACTTAATAATAAATTTAAAGTTAGTAATAATAAAAATAATTACTTGATTGTGTAAATTGTAATTATGAAGTAATTTATTTTTGAGACAGCAATAAATCTTTACCGTAAGAGATAACAGACTTCACGTCATTTTTACGTAGTTTTATTGGCGCGGGTTATGATATACCTAAGCTATTATAGTACTGTTTGAACAGCGTCCATCTGCCTGATGGATTGCTTAATCACGACCGTTCCGTGATTCAGTACTTATCTTTTATCATTTTTACTAGTACCTGGTTAATGTTGGGTAAGTTTTGTTGCGTGTTGCTAGCGTTTAACTGACACATCACACATTCTGATCTGTACTTATTAAAAACAAAGAAAAGGTCTGTACTTACATAGAAGATAATTTAGCTAAATCATTTGACTGGCCTGATTCCTCAGTTGGTAGTAGTTCTGCCTTCTGAACTACCTATAGGTGGATTCGATTCCCACTCGGGACTAACATTTGTGTGATGAACATCGATGTTTGTTCTGTGTCTGGGTGTTATATTGTATTCTATGTTTGCATTTACAAACAAAAAAGTATCTAAGTATTGTATAAGTTATCTGGTTCCCATGGTACAAGGTCCCTATTCTTAGTTTGGGGCTAGTTGGCGCTGTGTGAAATGTCCACACATATTTATTTATTTTTATTTTATTTATTTATTTTTAGGGTATGACCTATATTAAAAAAAGTATATAATAGAATCCAAAACTATATATAATGTTCTTGTCATCTAAACTTGAGAATTAATCAAAAATAAACTATAATAGTGGATGTATTTTGAAGCCGTTTGCTGTAATATTAGGTATGAGACTATGAGCTAACGTAATGCAAGTAGCGATGTGTAGAGACTGGAGGTCAATGAACTTTGCTGAAAAACACGCAGAGGAATACGTTCCAGCCAGAATTTTTGGTCTTACCTATACATATAAAGGCCGATTAAGTTCAGCGCAATTTTAATAGACGTCTTATAATTTTAAGAGACATATATAAGCAAGGCAGTTAATTTTACAGTTTAATAAAGATTTGTAAGTAAGTTAGAACACGTATATCCTTTTTTTCCTAAAACATATTGCATTCTTAAAATTTTGAAGAACTTATCGTCAACTTATTTATATTAACGAGCTATGGAGAGAGCTATGCTCGGTGTTTCCCTGCGAGATAAGATCCGTAATGACGAGACCCACAGGAGAACTAAAGTGACCAATAGGCATACTTAGCTTTTAATTAGCAAGTTGAAATGGCAATGACCAGGTCACATCGCCGCCTAGAACTGACAACCGATGGGGAAGAAAGGTCCTCGAGTGGTGACCACGAACCGGAAGACGCAGCGTAGGCCGGCCCCCACTATTGGTGGACCGATGATCTAGTGAAAACCGCGAGGAGCCAATGGATGCAGGAGGCGAGCAGCCGCTCAAAGTGGCGCTCTCTGGGGGAGGCCTATGTTCAGCAGTGGACGTCTTCAGACTGTTGATGATGATGATCGTCTATATAATTGTCTACATTTAGTTAAGCTATTGACATGACACTAAATCGCTTCATCATCATCATCAGCGGCCTTCCAGTCTATTACAGACTATTTAACCTATTATAACAATTAACAACTTAAAATTATATAAGTATAAAAAGATGGAAATCGTGAAACTCTACATAAAAACGTCTCGTATTGCCACAGAATAGGTAACAGTATTACTGCCGAACATAAACCTATCATTGCATCACGTTCGATCCACGACAATTTGTGTCTTGTTGCCGTACCAAGTTCTTTTATAATAAAACAATTGCAAACCGAAAACAATTGAAAAACGACAATAAATGATCTACATCGAGATAAGATACCTAAGCCGTCTTCTAGCTTAGGTATCTCCGTATCCGATATCTTTGTGATTAAGGTTTCAATGTCAACCTAGATTTGAGTGGCGCCTAGCGGTTCTTCACGATTCTCTGACTCTGCATCAATTTCGTTAATCACGTTGAGCACCCATTGACTTGATAGTCAATTGTCGATTACAATTCGATTTGACTCTCGGAAATCTCAGAATACGGCTATGTACATAGTCGCGGATGGAACACTGTCGTACCGTTATTATGACGACTGCATTTAGGGCAATTACAACCGTGCTACTTTCATTGCGCTGCGGCCGGCGCCGGCGTCGCGCCGCGTCTGTCGCGAGACGCGATTCTACGGAGTACGGTGCAATCGAAAGTGAGATTTGATTTTGAGAACCGTAGTTAAATTGATTATGGAGTGACTGGCATCGTTTTTTATGTACGAAATATCAGTTTTTTTATTGTTTAAGAGTACACTGATGGGTAGATCATAAATACAGCGCCGCAGCGCCAATACCTATAGGTCGTATATTTGTTTTGTTTGCGCTTTTTTTAGTCACCATTGAAGGACCATTTTAGGAAACTATCAAAACTACCGATGGACACGACGATAAAAAGATTGATATAAATACGTGATTTTTGAAATGATAGCTAAAACTAGAATAGGAGGTGATCAGACCT
Organism: Ennomos quercinarius; assembly: GCA_910589525.2. Taxonomy (NCBI): domain Eukaryota; kingdom Metazoa; phylum Arthropoda; class Insecta; order Lepidoptera; family Geometridae; genus Ennomos; species Ennomos quercinarius. Next base: position 4,606,374 of record OU342496.1, read on the forward strand.
CCTATTCTAGTTTTAGATAGGAATTACCATGTTTATAATCTGAATGCTTTAATGTAGCCCCGTAAGTGACCTTGTTGTTCAAGCTGATAGTAAGGCAAGGTAACTTTGTTCACTAATATATTAATGTACCAATCAACAGCTACAAATATAGGATAAAGCTCAGCATGAATGCGACACCCACAGCGACTCGCTCTTTAATTACTATCGATGGTACCGTTATTATATGACAGTTTAATTTAGGGCAATTGCAGACGTGCTACATACCTTAGTCGCGAGACGCAAAACGCTTCGGTGCAGCGGAAAGTGAGATGAATGACTACTGTTATTGATTTTTATTTTGTAAACAGTATATTTATGGTCAAAAGTATGCTGTTTTAAATTATAACTATAGTAATGTAGGTAATGGGTTAAAATAATTATGCTGTAACTAATTCAGTCAAGAGAATCAATAAATATACATACTTTTGATTGCACATTTCCATTCTCAATAACAATAAAATTGACAGTCGAAATAAATTATTAAATTTTATATGCCGATAAAATCATTTTATCGATATTTTACGTGTGAAACAGTTAAGTAAAGATATTTGAAACAAGTCAGCGTCCATGAAAACAGTTTTAGGGTGAAAGTGGGCTAATTACTTACAGATTATAAACTGAGTATTTTACAGTACGTAGGTATAACATCTAAACCTAGATAGGTACTAGGTAGGTGGGTGCTATACAACAGCTAGTTTAGGTGCAACATAATATTTTCTTCAACTTTAAAAAAGCCAAGCGGTCACATATATGAACCGTTTGGTGTTGAGACCCTGGATCCGTGGGGACCGGGAGCTCATCGCATTTTTCAAAGTTTATCAGAGCGCCTGGTCGATGCGACGCGTGACCAAAACACTGGGCTGGTACTTATTTCAATGCTGCCAGCATGTTGGGTACCCTACCTATTGGTAGTGGGCTAGAGTCAATAACCAATGACTGGAGCATTTGGACTTTTTTTTATGTAAACGAATGACGTGACGGGGTAGGCGTTCACCTGGTGTTAAGCGACACACATGGACTGTCTATAAGCCATCGCGGCTAGTATACAGTCCAAATGTTCATTGTAGTAGATAGCGTAGCTAGTTTATCAGTTTTTATTATAGCAGTTCGTTTAAAGAATTGATTATTACTTTTCAATAAAGGTAGGTACCTAACTACCTATAGATTTAACACAACACAGACTGCACTAAACACTGCGTGCTCTGTGTATCTGCGAATTGCTGAAGGAGTCTATAAGTACAGCGCAATTAATAAGGGTTTGATCAAAACCCCTACAGATTTTATAAGGAACTTTAGCTAAAAGTTTACTCAGATACATGATACAGGTATAAAAAAAAACATTGAGCCTTTGTTTGCCAGGCTTTCACGCCAAAATGACTGAATCAATGTGGATTTTTTCACATGGTAATTTTACACTACAGAGATCAACATTAAAGCCCTAATCAAACCGGCGCGGTATTCGTACCGCTGTGGGTAGCGGTATCCCGCGCTTGATTCCGCCCGGGTATTTTGTATGAAGCTCCACTCAAGTTTCGCGCAAGCCGCGGAACTTCAGTACAAAATACTGCGTGGTATTTACCGCTACCCACAGCGGTACGAATACCACGCCGGTTTGAATAGGGCTTAAGTAGGTACATTTTGTTCCGGAAAATTAAAAGTTACCCAGGAAAACGGGTGGGTCATTTGCAGGTAAAATCGCAGTACGCATTTACTTTAACATATATGCTTCCACCCATAGATTTATTATAGGTGTATCTACCTATTTTAATGCTTCCACCATACTATGTCGTAGCAGTACCTATTATATACCTATTTAGGTAAATTTATATCCCCTACAGATGTCACCACCAATCTAGATGGTTTAAGCTTCAGCCACACCTGCGCGTCAGTAAAGCGGCAGACTACAACGCGAAACTACGCGGTACTCATTACTGCCCGCGGCGATCGCGGCGCGGCCGTCCACGAACACGGGCAGCGATGGGTACGCTCCCGCTTCTCTGACGCTACTAGATGCGCAGGTATGGCTGAAGCTTTAAGATAGATTGATCACTGGAGATCAATCGATCAAGAGAGGGAAATGCGATCGGTGTCGGTGGACATGCGAGAAGGCTTTCGATTTTACTAGAATTAAAGTATATAGGTATGTAAGTAAATAGGTATGTATGTAAGCTGTAAGAAAAGTACACATACTATTATTTATTTATTTATTATTATTGTGTCAGTAGTGACGTCTAAGGAATTCTTAATACTATCTGAGTTTGAATTGGTATATTATCCAGAAGGGGGTAAATCTACTCCCCAAGGTATAGATAATGTTTCTTCTACGACTTTACTAAATTAATAGTTTTTCATTGAAGAAATACCATGTAAAGTTTACATTCGAAGACAGCCCTAGCGCGGCTGGGTGGTTGAACTTCGTCCTTGACCGAGTGCACATAAATGAGTTGAACGACCTGTGTTTAGAAATGAATTTATAGTATCTTGTTAACTCTCGTATAGCGAACGCACGTGCAATTTTGTGAGTGGATTTATTTTTTAGTATGGAGGTTTGGTCTCACAACTGGTCGGCTATCATGGTCCCAGTCCCCCCCAATGCCTACCAATTAAAACTCACCTTGTATAGTGGATATCTATAATCTATAACAATATTATGAAGAAGAAAGATTTGATTGTTTGTTTGTTTGTTTGCATTGAATAGGCTCCGAAACTACTGAACTTTGAAAAATTCTTGCACTGTTGGGAAGCTATCCCCGGATGACATAAGCTATATTATATTTTCAAAGAATTAGGGATCGTTACTAAAACTCCAATTATGTAACCCGAGGTGTAAAAAAATTACCTAAAATATTAATTACATCGCGTGCGCTGCGAAAACTAATACACCCGTGCGAAGCCGGGGCGAGCCGCTATTACATAATAAAAGGTTTTATATAGTTTTTTAATGCATACCGACAATAAAAAAAATGAGACCTAAGAATGTACCTACCTATCTAAGAATTTCCAGACATAACCAAGTCAATAAAAAAGTTCAACTAATAGCCATTTTCCCAATAAACATAAAGCTTTTCACCAAAAAAGGTGAACAGATTTTTCCACAGAATATACCTCATAAAGTTTATAATAAATCCTTTTCCTCAGCAACGATGATGACATTGATTGACAGTAAATACATTCACCGTAAAAGTTAACGAAAATTTCGTCAATTTAATCTCGAGTTGACGAAGTTAATTATGCACCTTCGTTCGTTCCTGCGTTCATTCGTTAATGTTAATTTATCACCTGTCAGATTTTCTAATCGCCGCAGTAAGGTAAATTTATTTTGTTTTAATTAGCATTGGAAATGACGCGTTAATTTTGGCTTTTTGAGGCGATGACTAACTTATGAAGGTTCCTTGTAGGGTTCCATAGTACTACAAGGAGCCCTTATACGTTCATCATGTCCGTCTGCCTCATGCTCTAAGGTCTGCTTGTCTGTCTGTCTATCTGAATCTTTAACAACCTTTTAGCACTTGTGCGCAAATGCATTAAATTTAGCTCTGATAAATATAAATAATAAAAGAACTAAAGTCACCGATATAGCTTTGAGAATTGGCAAGCTAAAGTGGCAATCGGCAGGCCAGAACTGACAACCGATGGGAAGAAAGGTTCTCGAGTGGCGACCACGAACCAGAAGACGCAGCGTAGGGCTTGGTCTCATCCTCCCCGGTGGTGCTGCCCCGGTACCGGGGACGATGAGACAAAAAGTGTCATCCTCCCCGGTAGCCTCAACAGTGGCGCTCACCGGGGCCGATGAAACAGTAAAAGTGTCATCTGCCCCGTTATAGTCGGATCGATGAATTCATCTCGGTGACAGCGGGGCCGATGAGAATTAAAGTCTCATCATCCCCGGTACGGCCAGTGCTGGTGCTTTTAACGGGGAGGATTACACAAATCTAGTTTCATCAAGCCCAACATGGAAGGTAGGGTGCTATAATAAAGAATTTGCCTAATAATGTATAAATGAAACGAGTCTGTTTATAATGAATATAAATGTAATAGAGCAATAAAAATATACTAAGGTTAAATTAAAATAAAGATGATTTAGTAGATAGAACCAGACATCGTAGTTCACAGAACAAAACTATAACTAAATAGCCTCTAGTAAAATAAACGTGTTATTTACCTCTTAACTTTTGTAATTCAAACTCAAACTCAAATTCTTTATTGCAAATAGGACATTTTTAGTACTTTTACAAGTCAAAACTAGATAACGTATTTATAAATAATAAAAATTAAATTATTGTACATATTAAGCAAGCAATTACAAATAATTATTACCTTACCTTTTTTTGTACCTATCTACATTGACTCATCTTTATTTAACATTATTTACATTCAATAACACAGCCAGTTGTTTTTTGTGGTAGCTGCTGTTAGTAGTCAAAACTCATATATATATTTAGCTTACGATTCTTAAAATATAACCATTTTTTTTCATCTTTTTCCATTTAAATATTACTCACCTATATAATAGTAAAGTGCTAAAAACAAATGCAAATTGAACTTATATGACTGTGTATTGTTAAGCACCTGGGTACTTATTCCCTTTTTTAAATGCCGCACTGACAAACAAGTTTTTATAGAAACAACGAAAGAATAACAAGAGACACAAAGTTCATTTATTACATAACCGTATGGTATAATTGTTTAATCCGATAATACATTTTGTACAGTGCGGGTATAAATATAAACACCCGATTTTATATGTAGACCACAAATTATAAATTCCGTTTATTATTTAAGCTTATTATTTTTAGCAGAGCATAGCAAATATCATAAAGAAAATCTATTTTCTACTTACTTTCAAAGTTAATACGAGTTTTTACTACTAACAGCTACCACAAAAAACAACTATCTGTGTTATTGAATGTAAACAATGTTGAATAAAGAAGGGTCAATGTAGATAGGTACATAATAATTATTTGTAATTATAAAAATAACAGGTAAATAACACGTTTATTTTTAATAAAAGCTATTTAGTTATCGTTTTGTTCTGTGTCTTACGATGTCTCTCTACTAAATCATCGTTATTTTAATTTTAAGCATGGTATATTTATATTGCTCTATTACATTTATATTCATTATAAACAGACTCGTTTCATTTATACATTATTAGACAAATTCTTTATCATAGCACCCTACCTTCCATGCCGGGCTTAATGAAACTAGAATTGTGTAATCCTCCCCGTTAAAAGCACCAGCTGGGTTAGCATGGACGTTAGACAAAATTGTCTTTTCCCATTTTACGTCACTTTCTTCATACTTGCTTGGAGTAAAACAGAGGAAAGACAGTTTTGTCTACTGGCCGTGCTAACCCTACAGCACTGGCCGTACCGGGGATGATCAGACTATAACTCCCTATCGGCCCCGCTGTCACCGAGATGAATTCATCGATCCGACTATAACGGGGCAGATGACACTTTTTTTGTTTCATCGGCCCCGGTGAGTAGCATTTTTGAGGCTACCGGGGAGGATGACACATTTTGTCTCATCGTCCCCGGTACCGGGGCAGCGCCACCGGGGACGATGAGACCAAGCCCAGCGTAGGCCGGCCCCACTAGGTGGACCGAAGACCGAACCGCGGGGAGCCGATGGATGCAGGAGGCAAGCAGGCGCTCAGAGTGGCGCTCTTTGGGGGAGGCCTATGTTCAGCAGTATATTATAATTATATTATAAGGATAGTTCCCACACATGCTAATCATTCCATTCCCAAATTTTCTTTCGCTGAAAGAACTGGTTTACCTATACGATCAAAAGAATTAGCCGTGTCATTGAATTGGTCATTAAAATGTAGTTATTTTTGCAATAAGTACTTACCATAAAAAATCCAATTTGCAGTTGCAACGATGTTACAGAGTAGGTAGTAAGATTGAGTTGACAACTGTCCAAAGTCCACACAACGTTTCGCTTTAAAGTAATGCAATCTTAAATCTACCTACAATGTAGGTATTTCTACAGAACCAGATAAAGTCAGCGGGACGCAGCTAGTTTCATTATATAAGCAAGATTACTATGCTTTTTATGACAATTTGCAAATATTTTTGAAAAGTGTTCGTTGAGCTGGAACCCATTGCCAACCGACGATATAATATCGGTCGCTTGCGAACTATTTCAAATCAAATATTAATACTCGGCAAAAAATATATGGCCTCTTACACCGAATTTACTATTGCGGAGAATTCGTGACTCAAATAAAATAAATATTGGAAATCAATGTGATCGTAAGCCTCGAGCCTCCGGGGTGACATAACAATACACTAACACTAAATTTTTACGAGTCTTCTCGCTCTAATACCGTTTTTACTTTCGTCCTATGAAATAAAATTTCGTAACGCGCAAATATTTGTATTGTTGTTCGTACAAATTTTATTTTCATTGTTTTGTGAGTAAGCACTTTCGTCGTCTAAAATATTATGTTTTAGTTTTTTTTGTAATTTTATTTATTTTATTTATTTATTTATTCGTAAACAGAATTGTAGCATCATTACAGAATTTCCAATGCGATGTTACAACTTATAATAAATATACGGATGCGATAGGTATTTATAGTTAAGATATACTATTGTTTTTTTTTCTATATACTGCTAAAATGGGCATATGTTTGACAACAACTCACCTGATGGTAAATGATACAGTTGCCTAAGGTGGAGCACGTTCGTCCATGAGATGCCCATTCACTCTTGACTTAAAAAGACCCAGGAGGAAACACTGTTGCTGGAAGAGCATTCCATTTCTTGGCCGTTCGGACTATGAATGACTCAGCAAAATGCTTAGTGCGGACTTGTAGTACACTAACGACGTAAGTGTGTGAAGAATCATCAAGTCTTGTAGTAAAATAAAATTTGTACTTTAGCCGGTGTGACACGATCAGAGTCTCCTCGGCCCGAGTGGACTCGTAGGAGTAAGCTTCGTACAAGTGTACTCGGATATCGGTTGACATTATCATAGTTCACTCGGATCCTTTTCAAAACAACAAACAACAACAAGCAACAATGAAAAGTGTGAAGATACTTTTCATTGTTGCTCACAGGCAACGTCGAAATTTTTCGATCTTGTATTGAACTTTCGCTACTCGTATACGAGCTAGCTCGCACAAGTAGAGCGCGGTCCGAGTCTACACTGCTCGGATACAGTCTTTCGAGTGCACTCGAATTATCAGTGTCAACGATACGAGTTACGTCCGAATAGATATCCGAGTCCACTCGGTCCGAGGAGACTGATCGTGTCACTGCGGCGTAAGTACTGGCAGCGTTAAATTTTGTTCTAAAAGGCCTTTTTTGGGATATTCAAAATGGATCGTCGACCAACCCCAATACGATATGTACGTCTCCACGATGGCCAAGTGCGGGTCGGTGGTTTTGTGGTTGCAAGAAATAATGAGATTATTTAAGTGGAATACGTTGAGAATTCTCCACCTGAATTTATAATAAGATTTATTTATTGTTTTAATTGAGTATAGGTTAATTTTTAAGGTTATGTGCAGTTTAATAAGTTACCTTCCAACTTGTACACTTTCAGAGGTCAACACCACCATGTTATGTTCTAAATTTAAGAAACGTTATCTACGTACCGTAATATAGCATATGCTAGGTTTTCTCAGTCTGACTATAATAGCCTTAATATAAACATTATAGTATAAAATTTAATTAATGCTTAACATACCTACCTTGTCTCATATTATTCGCTCGTGATTCACGTCAGCGAGAAATTACATTTTTACGGTTGATTTAAATTAAGTACGATTGAAACGAGATTAGAATGTAAGTACCCAGGTGACTATAATACATCCAGTTGAATTTGCCAGAATAATCGTCCCTCAGGGCTCTCTAATTTACTGATTCCAAACGTATTACTGTAGGCTAGCGGGCCTTCTAAAGTGAACTCTATAACCTGGGTATAAGACACAACGCTTCTACGTAGGCATTTATATTTTATTAAAATTAATCTATAATTATGATTAAACTTAAAACAATTACTTGAACTTCAGCGGCTGTTGCAAGTGTTGTAACACTTTTAAAATGGTAACGGATTTGAAGAGTTTTAATTGTGTAATGTAGAGGACATCGTTTTTTTTTTTTTTTTTAATTTACTTAACTAGATATACTTACCTAATTTGTTTACATTGTATTTAACGGTACATTGTGCACTGTTTAGTGTTTATATTGGTTTTCTTTTCTGTCATTTTAATCTTTATTATATGAAAGGCTTTGTCCTGACTGACTGACAGACAACATACAACCCAAACTGCTGAACGTAGAGACTTGAAACTTGGAGGTTGGCTTTCTTTTATGACGTAACCGCGTGCTAAGACAGCGTTTTCGAAAATTCAACCCTTAAAAAGGTGAAAAGGGGGAAAAACGTTTGTATGAAAAACCTACATTCCTTAACGTATCGTTTTGAAACTTGACACATACGAACAAGTATAGAAATAAATGAATAACTATTTTTTACTTTTTTTGAAAATCAACCTCAAAAGTGGTGAATTTTGTAGTTAAAATCAGTACGGGAATTTTAAAAATCTTGCCCGTATCACACTAAATTTTAGAGTGTGTATAGAACATACAATATAAGTTCATATGGGTCTCGGCAATTTTTGAATTTCATCCCTTAAATGGGTAAAAAATACAGGACAAGGTCCCATCGTAAGACGCTCGCACAGCCTAAACCGTAGAAGCTAAAATCTTGAAATTACGAAGATACATTCATTAAATAGTGCAGTGGTTTGCTAAATCGGAACTCTTATTCCGGAAAATAAACGATTCCTGAAGGATAGTTCACGCGGGTGAAGCTACGAGCATAAGCTAGTTACTATATTTATATATATAATATATAACCAGGTAGGTAATCATAGCCGTTCCGCTAGATTCGCCACGGCATTCACCTACTTAGATACACTTAAAGCAAAACAACAATTTCGCTTTCTTTCCAATGAATTCACTCGAAAAGTTTGCTCATTATAGCAAATCCCCTTTTATGTCGAAGTTGGAAAGTCAATTTAAGTAGATTTTCCTTAAAGGATTAATTTATTATTTAGAGTAGGATGCTGGAGTTTTAAAATAAATATTTGATGAAAGTTTAACGAGTTTATATTTTAGTTGTTTATATTTTGTTATTCGTAGAACCAACACTAGGTACTTATGGATAGAGTAGGTAAGTATATTAGACTATTTATTAATAGGTTAGCTAGCTGGCTGCTAGCTGGTACCGACTTCAAAATAGGGACACCAAATTCAATAACAAAACCGAAGAATACGTGAAAACCGACGAAGAAATTAAAGGAAGCAGAGAGTAAATTTTCATGTAGGTACCTAAGAGTTAATCCCAACATCAACCACTGCGATTACCAAAGTCCTGCCAAGCGTGGAGATGACCATGACAAACCATGGGGTGAACATCTTTTGGCTGGTGATGTGATGGCTTATCTGTAATGAATGTTTAAAATGCGAACGGCTAAGAAGTGGAACTCTTCATTCCTTGTTTCCGAATAGCTGTAATCTGGACGTTTTCAAAGGAAATTGAACAGAGGGTCTAACAAAGATCCCTTTCCATTAGCGTTAACGCCAAACGATAGTTCAAAATGTATGGGAATGGTGATGTAGCTAATGTCATTCCCATATATACATTTTGAGTTACCGTTTGCCGTTAACTCTAATGGAAAGGGATCTTTACTAGACAGTCTATACCCCCAGGTTTCTTTTAGGCGCGTGCTACTTCGTTGAAGGAGAAATGTGACAATGTGAGAAATGTGACTAGCACTACAATTATCATATTGCAATTCAACGGGGCAATGCTGCCAGCATGTTGGGTACGCTACCTACCGGTAATGGGCTGGAGCATTTGGACTGTCTATAGACCATCACGGCTAGTATACAGTCCAAACGTTCTTTGTCGTTCTAGTGTAGCTAGTTTATTAGTTTTTATTATTGTAGTAGTTTACTATCGTATTACGCTAGTTTGTATTAGACTTTGACATATACTTAATTCATCAAATCGTCCTAGCCCTCTTACATGGCTCCATCTAAATGCAAAAGCCTCTCAATAATCTAGCCTGCGGGCTGCGGTCGCCTTCCAAGATACGTCATGCCCACATTACCAACCTACTCCATCCACCTCCTTGATATTATTTAAAGATTTTATTCTGTGATGTTGTTGTGCTATGTTAAATTAAATCATCTACGCTATTATGCGAATCATTCGCAGTTGTTTATTTACAAATATTCTCTTTTGAGTGAACGCTACAATATAAATATTTTCTAAAGCTATTGTTTGCAATCATTGGATGCGTTTAAATTAATCTTTGAAAATTGTTATATGTTAATACTTACTTACATTGGATTAGTGACTTAAGCAGAAATATGGTCCACAATTCGTAGATAATATAATGAAACCGCGTGGTCCCGGCGGCCCGTGGCGTTAGAATAAGACCACCCCATCTCTTCCCGTGGGGGCCGTAGGACCCAGCTAAGGGCATATCCAGGGAACGGGCAGCAGCTTTCGGACGCTTGGCTTTCGCCTGGTCATTTGTGGCTCAACACTCAACCTCGTATAATTTAGATTAAAAATGTTACCTAGACTCTATTAGCTATATGGTAGGTAGGTAGGTAAATATTAAAAAATCTTTTCCTCGGCAAGTTTGAATAATTATCATCAATGACATTGAAGACTCAAGAACCGGTTCCTTTCTTAGCTATCTCATTGTACTTGTTTATTAATAGCATACCATTGTACTCCACAGTTCAATTTCCTATAATAAAGAACCTCTTTTGAGCCTGCACAATAGGCACCTGCAAACTTCGGCCTCCTTTCCGTGATCTTGAAAGCATCTTAGGATATTTCGAAAACGTAACATGGATTTTAAGTTGATTAGGAAAAAGGTTGAAATTCGTTTGCGAGGAAAATGAGATCAGAATATCAAATTCCGTAGACGATCATTGATCAGGCGTTCACTTGTTTTGCTTGTTATTCGATGCTTGGTGTTGTTTACAGGACGCGGCTTAAGTGATAGACTGATGTCACTCTTTTTTGTTATCTGTACTGGTTCACTTTTCGGCTTCTCCCTTTCTATCGCCTACGCCTTAACTCTTAGAGATGCCCTCGTTTGGGTTATTTATTACAGTACCAGAGATTTCTACAGACTATGGAAAACAAATGAGTCGTGTTGGCGTTAGACAAATTACACACTCCGTTAGGTTAAGTATATTTGAAGCTTAGCTTAGAGCATATCTGAAGACGTCATTGCTGCGGAAAAACCATATTGTAAGTACCTAGGTACCACCTAATTCAGGGAATGTTGAACGAATGAACAGTCAAGTGGAATAATAGTTATATTGTTTCTCTCTATCGAGTTTGAAATGAGTAAAGATAAAAGACCACCACCACCACGAACTAGAAGACGCAGCGTAGGCCAGCTCTCCACTCGGTGGACTGACGATCTGATGAAAACCACGGGAAGCCGATGGGTGCAGGAGGCGAGCAGCCGCTCATAGTGGCGCTCTCTTGGGGAAGTCTATGTTCAGCAGTTGACTTCAGGCTGTTGATGATGATGATGATGATGAAAGATAAAATACAGGGTTATTACGTTGTTAAGTATAGGTAGGTGCAGTGTTTATCTATACATAATACATATATATAACATAAAACTGTAACTGGGATAAATAATTCTTTGAAAATTTTGATTGCATTACACTTCTTTATCGATACAGAAATGGAAACAATTTGTTTGAATTTTTTGTTTGTCTGTCTGTCTGTCTCTTTGAACACGCATCACGCTGGAACTACTAAACGGATTTCGCTGAAAATTGGGTTAGGATACTTTTTGTTTTCTAAAACGGCCCAAGTGCGGGTTGCTCGAAGAAACATGTATGTAATTTATATGCAAGGATTTTTGTTTGTATTACTTTTTTTTATTTATACTCATCTTGTCGAAGGGAATAGAAGGGAAGGCAGGCTTCGCCGGCCCATCCATTCATCCTTTTCCCCTATCTTTTTCCCTTTTGCTTCCCTCTTACCCATAAACAGGGTTAAGGCGTAACACTAATTAACCCGTGCGAAACCGGGGCGGGTCAACTAGTTTAGAAAAAGGGGGTTAGACTACAAAATAATAAGACAGGTAGGCACTTGATGATGCAAGTTGTGAAGTAGTTATGTAGCAGGTACCTAAGTAGATACCTACCTATTACCTGTTATTACATTATAGTTAATGATATATAATATCTTTTTAGTACTGATTTCAGCAATCTAGAACACCTAAAGTGACGACGGAAAATTACAAGACCGCAAAGTTATGTTAAATATTACCTACTGCGCAACTCGAAATTGCTTTTAAAATTCATTCACCTTTATATACAAGTGTAATAAATTTGCTATGCGTACTATGCCAGCATTTTTACGTAGCTAGTTGCATTTAGTACCTAGATTAGTACCTTATTCATCATCATCATCATCATCAGCCTGAAGACGTCCACTGCTTAACGTAGGCCTCCCCCATAGAGCGCCACTTTGAGCGGCTGCTTGCCTCTCCGCGGTTCTAACTAGATCGTCGGTCCACCTAGTGGGGGGCCGGTCTACGCTGCGTCTTCGTGATCGCCATTTGAGAACATTTCTTCCCCATCGGAAACATTGATACCCGACTCTAAACAAATATGAGCAAAGCCGGGCCAGAGGTTGTCGAGATATAGAGTTGTAAGGTCTGGGTTCGGGACATGCTAAGTACCTAGTACCTACATACTATAGATATAACATCATACCGTGTGGTCCCAGCGGTGTGAGAATAGGACCACTAAAAACGTGTGCTCACGAGGTAGGTATACCGTTCGCAGAATTAGGAAGGTACCTACAGTTATTTTCTAGTCTATCCTGGGTACCCTAAGAACTGAACCCACCACCTAAGTCCTGGAAGGGAGTTAGTACCGTTCGGTCACAGGCCCGTTCGGTCATCCATAAAAACTAGACCCGCTCGGTCACACGTTCCAAAAAAAATTTTCTTTTAAATGATGTCCCGATCGGTCACACTTTTCCAAAAGTATCAAAAATGAGAAAAAGTAGTCAGCAACACTAGCTATTTAAATAAGCTAGTTTTTGGCGTCTATTACGCAAAATTTAATCAACCTACTATGCAGTTTTGTCAGGGTCCATTTTTATGACTCTCAAGGCGGAACTTGACATGCTAGGTTAGAAAGAGACAACTATATTATCATGTGTATGGTAGGTGATATTTTTTTACCGTTGTTGTGACCGATCGGGACTCGTTGTATGGGTTTGCAAAACTGTGACAGAACGCGCCTGTGACCGAACAGTACTAACTAACTCCTGGAAGGCATACCACTGCGCTACACCAGTCAAATGTATTTAAAAAAACAATAAAACTAATGTAATTTTCAGCTCGTTTCTGTATTTGCGGGTTTATTGCATTAGGAAGTAACTATGAAGTAACTTCCTAATGATTCATATTATCGTGTTATGTCTCAACAAATTAATGAACACTATTATGTAAACAATCAAACTAGACATTAAACATACATTCACATTAATATTCTGAATGTTAATCTTACTTTTTACTAAGTTCTTTACCCTCACGCAATCAAACAGAAAACGCTGTTCCATTTTGCGTTCTATGTCTTGGAAATAAAGCAGTATTTTTTCTATGGATTAACACATTCAAGCTAAGGTTATCGCTTAGAATAGAAGACTTGGCAATGCAGAGTAAAATAAGGTTAATGAACCGGATATTAAAAAAATGTTTGAAATAATAAAATAATTAATGTATTAATGAGTGTCCTTGTTTCCTGTTTTCTATAAAATAAAAACAAGTGAAACTTGTAAAAAAAAACAAGTTTGACAATTCGGTACTAGAAAATGTATTACTAAATACAAATTACTAGGTGTAAGGCTGCGTTTTAAAACTATTCTGTTGATGTTCCAAAAGAATTAGAAAATAGTTTGAAATCGATAGAAGTTTTATCCACTCTTCTACCCTGCATTAACCAAAACAACCGTTAGGTGCCGTTAAGTAATAAAAGCTTTTGCCGTTCCATTTTCAAAACATTCGCGCTACGTGTCCGCTATTGCACCGGCTGTTTACTGCAGCCGCGGGCGACGTGCATCCTCTGCCGCTGACACGTCAATTATCCGAGTTTCGGTGCATATTTCATTGTGTTTTGTTCTGTGGGTAGTTTATATTTGTGAATAATTAAGGGTGGGTTTTTTCACCAATAGTTAAATTAACAAATGGTTAAAACCTCTAACAAATGACCATTGGTTAGAATTTGTTAGAGTTTTTAACCATTTGTTACTTTAACTATTGGTGAAAAAACCCACTCTAAGTGTTGATGGGACTGAGTTCGTTGCGTCCATGCCTCTTGTTTCTGCAGCAGATATGACAACGAATATTAGATACTCAATAAATTTGCTAAAAGTTTTCGGTTCTCATTGCAAGTGGCACTGGATCACGTCGGTGCAAGAACATGGACATTTGCTAGCATTTTTCACTATGTGACAATATGTAAAGAGTCAGGCGAATTTCAGGCCGAGTTAAGCTCTAGTCTACATTACATTTTTTTTTCTTGTTGTGAGTTTACCTGATGGTACATAAAGAAGTTGGGTAAGGTGGAGCACGTTTGCCCATGAGATGCCCATTCACTTTTGACTTGAAAAGACCCAGGTTACCCAGGAGGAAATACTGTAGCTGGAAGAGCATTCCATTCCTTGGCCGTTCGGACTATGAATGATGATTGTAGTAGGTACTAAGAACACAAATAGTCTGAACTAGTTGACCCGCCTGGCTTCGCACGGGGGTAATTAGTTTTACGCCTAAACCCTGTTCATGGGTAAGCGAAAGCGAAAAAGGATAAAAGGATGAATGCATGGGACGACAATAAAAGGGAGGCAGGTGAAGCCCATCTTTCCTTCGACAGGATGAGTATGAATAAAAAAAAACAAAAAAAAATAAACAAACAAAAAATTCTTACATAAAAATTACCTACATACATGTTTCTTCGTGCAACCCGCACTTGGCTGTTTTAGAAAACATAAAGTATCCTAAATGCTATTCTGAAAAATTAACTGTAATTGTGCCAAATTTCAGCAAAATTCGTTCAGTAGTTCCAGCGTGATGCGTGTTCAAAGGGACAGACAGACAGACAAAAAATTAAAAAAAAAATGGTTCCACTTCTGGGTGGATAAAGAAGTGTAGGTACTTCATGCAATCAAAATTTTCAAAAAATATTCGATGCACAGCTTTTGCCCAGTTTTATTATACGTACATGGATTAAGGATGTGCTCTCACAGTCCGCAAGGGATGCGACGAGCACGCCTCCAATAGATTGAGATATCAACACGACCGAGTTCAACATGTAAGATGGGTACATTTTATCGCAAATTAATTATAATTAAATGTTCCTGGTAAAGTGCAGTAGTAGGGTAAAACCGAGAGCCTCTTATTATTCCATATTATGGGATAATAAGAGGCTCTTGTTTTTACCTATAATATAAAATTACAGCTGCATTAACACCAAGCACCAAGGGTTATTTTTTTGATCCGTAGTTAACGTAACCCATGGTTAAAAACTCTAACAAACTTTGACCATTGGTTGGAATTTGTTAGCATTTTTAACCATTGGTTACCTTAACTAACGGATCATAAAACCTAACCTTATTCCCATTTAGGTTAGCCGACATTACATCAAGTAAACCGACACGCGGCGCGTCGGTTCGTGCGTGACAAATTATTCTAGTGCCAACATAAGCACTTAATCTGGGCTAGACCGGAGTGTGCATTAGAGTTACGTGGACTCACTCATGTGTGAAGATTAATACCACGCCTACAGATACTTACAAAACGTATTACGAAAATTATAAAGACTAAACAGGGCAATCTCGAATGTTTGTTTAAATGAATGACATCAGGAGCTATTTTTTAGCCTGATGGTTTGCGTCACGGTCACCCATAACAGCTGCAGTATCACTCAGAACTCTACATTCTAAGTACAATATAAGGTTTCGCGCGTGACAACACCGCACTGCGCACGTCTTCCTGAGACAGTGAGACGTCATCAGTCTAGTCTACCTTCTATAGTCTATTATTATTATAGGTAAAAAGGGGTAGGGGTAGGTTATAATAGAACTGTAACTGAGCTAAATTTGTACATTAAATATGTTTACAAAAATTTAACTATTATTTAACTTCTTAATCTTAATCGATATAGAATTAGAAACAATTATTTTTTTATTTTTTGTCTGTCTGTCCCTTTGAACACGCATCACGCTGGAACTGCTGAACGGATTTTGATGAAATTTGGTACGGTTATTGCTAACTTTTCAAAATAACATTTAGGATACTTTTTGTTTTCTAAAACAAGGATGTAATTTTTACGGATGTTATTTTTTTTTTGGAAGTATATTATTTTTTAATTCATACTCGAAGTATCGAGGGAAGGGAAGAGAGAAAGGAAAGGCAAAAAATAGGGGAATAGATTCCCCTATCTTTTTCCATTATTGGTTCCTTCCTATGTTCCTTTATGAAATAGGTACTTTAAAGCGACGTAGGCAGAGTAGGTATTTCATAGAAATACATAATACATAGAAATCAGTAGTGTAGCGGCGAACTTTAGAGCGACACAGCGTAGGCCGTTGATCTGGTAAAAGCCGCGGGCAGCCGATGAATGCAGGAGGCGAGCAGCCACTCAAAGTGGCGCTCTCGGGGGAGGCCTATTTTCAGCAGTTGACGTCTTTTCAGGCTGTTGATGATGATGATAAAATCCCGAGTATACCTGCCTACATCTTAAGAAGCCATGCATTTTGTTGGAAATTCAGAGGAGAATTTAGTCTTTTGTATTTCCATATAGTTTGCTACATTGTCAAAACTGCAACATAGCAATAGGTTCGACCTTACAATAAATTACCTACGATCATGAACCAACTGCTTTGTGTTTGCACGTAACACATAAAGAAAGCCATAACTAACCGTGAAATCGCAATACACTTCTTGGCAAAGACACGAATACTTAGCAAAACTACAATGTCCGTGTCTACGGATACAATGGATCTTGAAACAACACGTATAATATAGGTACCTATCTAATACCTACTTAAAAACATTTCTACCTTAAGAAGCTGTAGACTAGCCCCCTTACCAACACTGCATAACAGTGGAATAGTTACTCAGTGTTTTGTCCTGTTTTATCTTTGCCCATTTCAAAATCAACAGAGAAAGACAAAACACTAAATAACTATTCCGCTATACAACGTATATAGTGGGATTCGAACCAGTGTGCGTCTACCGTTGAGCCTTAGTCGCTCTCGCTTTGGGTAACGCAAATTGATATCAATAATATGTAATCATTTTATTTAGTAGGTAGGTTATAAATAAAGAAAAAGAAAAGAAAAAAGGTACATACTTATTTGTTCTGTTTAAGGTAACAACTTGTGAGTCACTAGCTCCCACGGTAGGATACCCTGAATCTGTGGGAGCTAGTTCTCTTCGAGGTTAATCTATTATAATATTAAACTAGACTATATATATAAAATTTGTACAGCTTAATACTTTTACTTACATATATATATATGGGTAATAGAATCTAAGACCAAATGTGTGGGAAAAGTGTGTGAGGTGGGGTGTGTGTGTGTGTAGATGGCGTGGGAGGAGTAGGGAAGAGGAAGGGTGTGATTGGTGTAGGGTGGTGTAGGGAAGGGTGAGAAGGTGTGTGTGGGTAAGGGTGAGTGTGGTTAAGTGTATGACTGTGTAGTTTAGACCTGTATTTTGAGTAAATTTTCCGTGCTTCTGTAGTCAAGCGTCAGAAGGTATTCCTTTATTTTGTTTCTACATATCCATTTAGTGTCTTAACTAGATTTAGTGTACTGTTATGTTGATTAATAAGTAAACAACATTGAAGTAGGTAGGTATACGTAACATTATATAGGTTTATGTACACTATATATAGCGTAGGTACATAAAAGCAAAGTAACTATACTTACACATTTATGGAATTTTATCGCTCTTTTTACGCCACTTTACTCAACACTTATGGCTGGTCGAAAGCAACTGGCCTACAAAATAATGCACCGCGTTGCTTCACATAATTTGTGATATAATTACAGTACAGTTAAATCTACCATCAGATATAATACATTGTGTATCTGGGAGATTGAGTAAGACAGAAAGTTGGTAAGCATAATGGGTTACTGCGCAACCTCTCACTAGAGAAAATCATGTTTAGTGTGAGAACTTTCAATACTTATAAGCCATGGTAAATTACCAGTTTCGTATTCAACACTTACGTACCAATAGGCCCACATCATGCCGAGTCATGTAGTTTCCACGCAGAGATTCAAGAATACGTTTATAACTTTGTTTGCAGGTTACCTACACCTACACTGGCCTGATAGCTCAGTTGTTGGTAGCTCAGCCTCCTGAACTATAGGTTGTGGGTTCGATTGCCACTCGGGACAAACATTTGTTTGATGAACATCGATATTTGTTCCGTGTCTGAGTGTTATATTGTATTCTATGTATGATTGTATGTATTTACAAACAGAAAAAGTATTGTATCAGTTATCTGGTTCCCATAGTTCAAGCTATGCTTAGCTGGGCTAGGTGGCGCTGTGTGAAATGTCCACACATATTTATTTATTTCTTTACACGCAGAGATGAAGAAGAGTAAACTCGAAGTTTAACTGCGAAATTTTGGGTAGAGAATTACCTATAACTTGGCTGAGGATCGGTTTTTTGATCGGGTAACAAATGGTCAAAAATACTGACAAATTTTCATTTTTAGAATTTTTAACCATAGCCACGGATCAAAAAACCCACCCTTCTCGATATTATAATTACAATCACACCCTAATTAAATATCATTTAATTCTCATGCCCTTCCTCTTTACTCAAACGTCTAAACGAATGGCGCTTATCCATATCAGTCAAAGTAAATTGTCGACGCACCACAAAAAATCACAGCGTTAAACTACAGAAACTTTCAAAAGAAAGATACGAATAAAAATATACAGGACACAGCGCATAAACAACTCTCAAACAACCTCGCTGATATGAAAGATTGATAATGATTACTTTAGAAATCATTTTATCATCAGTTAGCGCTCTTCGCCACGTGCGGAAAGGTGTTGCGTGCGTAAAAATAAAAATATTTACTTACATTTTAAAAAAACCCCAAACGTTTACTAAAAAACTCGTAATATTTTGGTCTTTGCGTAAATAATGCGGAAACAGCTAATTCTTATTCAAAAATATTCTTAAAAATAGTGAAAATATTTGCATAAACCTAAAAACGTGCGCATGTTTAGATAATGTGAGATGTTATGTAAAGAGAGCTGTTTTTTTTTGTGCGTTTTGCATATTTTAATTTTAATGAGGTTAGGTTGCGTACCGTAGGGATTGACTTTTGTTTTTTTTAATTATTTTCAGTGTTGTTTTTTTTAAAGTGGAGTCAAATATGGAAGCATTTTGTGCGACGAATATGTGGAACGCATTAAGGTTTTATCGTTACTTGTAGAGGTATTTCGATTTTCTTTTATTTCATGACTTAAGTAGGTATAAACAGTTATGTAAATAATATACTATATATATGATATTGAACATGAACATGGTCTCTTACTGTTGGCCTCATTAGTAAGCTCAAAGTCGCGCAACGAGCTATGGAGAGAGCTATGCTCGGCGTTTCCCTGCGAGATTAGCTGCGGAACGAGATCCGCAGGAGAACTAAAGTGACCGATATAGCTCTTAGAATTGGCAAGTTGAAATGGCAATAGGCAGGCCACATCGCTCGTAGAATTGACAACCGATGGGAAAGAAAGGTTCTCGAGTGGCGACCACGAACCGGAAGACGTAGCTTAGGCCTGTGGTGAAAACCGCGGGGAGCCGATGCATGCAGGAGGCTAGCAGCCGCACAAGGTGGCACGCTCTGGAGGAGGCCTATGTTCAGCAGTGGACGTCTTCAGGCTGATGATGATGATGACATTGAAGTCTTCAATGTAATATACCTAAGTCTTGCTATAGAAGTACTTAGGTAGGTACTTTTTAGCCAAGTCAAGATAAGTAGGTAGGTAACAGTTACCTATGTCACACCTATGTCTTGACCTCCACGTAATACCTATACATAACCTTAAAAAAGAGACTAAACCGACTTCAATCGTCTTAATGTCATACTGAGACATATTCTGATGATAATCATCATCATCGTCATCGACAGCCTGAAGACGTCCAATGTTGAACATAGGCCTCCCCCACAGAGCGCAACTTTGAGCGGCTGAAATAAGTGTACCTATTTAGGTACACTTATTTTAACGACTAGGACAGATTGTCCAATTAGGTAGGTCCAACTTCGACAAAGAGGTGGCGCGAAGAATCCAACTCGGCTGGGCAGCGTTCGGGAAGCTTCGTCCTATCTTTTCGTCCAAAATACCGCAAAGCCTGAAAACGAAAGTTTTCAATCAGTGTGTGTTGCCAGTGATGACTTATGGAACTGAGACATGGTCTCTTACTGTTGGCCTCATTAGTAAGCTCAAAGTCGCGCAGCGACCTATGGAGCGAGCTATGCTCGGTGTTTCCCTGCGAGATAAGCTCCGGAACGAGGAGATCCGCAGGAGAACTAAAGTGACCGATATAGCTCTTAGAGTTAGTAAGTTGAAGTGGCAATGGGCAGGCCACATCGCTCGTAGAACTGACAACCGATGGGGAAGAAAGGTTCTCGAGTGGCAACCACGAACCGGAAGACGCAGCGTAGGCCGGCCCCCCACTCGGTGGACCGACGACCTGGTGAAAGCCGCGGGGAGCCGATGGATGCAGGAGGCGAGCAGCCGCTCAAGGTGGCGTGCTCTGGGGGAGGCCTATGTTCAGCAGTGGACGTCTTCAGGCTGTTAATGATGATGATGATGATGATTTTAACGAACTAAAAGTAGGTACCTAAGTATATATATATATATATATAGGTCATGTGATGATTAAGAAAACCATTGACGCCACGCCATTTATTTTAGTCTATTGCTAGCGAGATAATCCATTATCTGACATTATCAGTTATCGTTTGAAGTGCCTTACTGTCAAAAGAACAAATAAAAAATGTATGTTACGGTTGATATTCGTCTTTATATCTGTATCTTTTTGGCCTCTAAAGTGACGGGACAAGGTAAAGTAACGTTAATATTTTGTTAACGGTGACACAGAATATACAGTAGTACTACTATGTTTACTACCTATGTACCTACTAATATAGGTATCATCATCATCATCAACAGCCTGCAGACGTCCACTGCTGAACATAGGCCTCCCCCAGAGAGCGCAGCTTTGAGCGGTGCTCGTTCCTGCATCCATCGGCTCCCCGCGGCTTTCACCAGATCGTCGGTCCACGTGGTGGTGGGCCAGCCTACGCTGCGTCTTCCGGCTCGTGGTCGCCACTCGAGACCCTTTCTTCCCCATCAGTTGTCAGTACAACACAACAACATATCATATCGGGGGTGGGTAGTTGTTGGTTGGTTGTAATATAGGTATAAGTATAGGAAATTATTCACATAGTAAACTATCGTAGGAACATTCATTTTTAACCGCCTTCAAAAAAAGGACGAGGTTCTCCATTAGGTTGTATTTTTATTAAGGCGCGGTGTAAACCCAAAGTAAAAGAGCACTTTTTGACGTCACTAATGTGTCGTGACGTGTCAAAATAATCTTATGAAAAAAATTGTGCAAATAGAAAATAAAACGAATCCCCCCAATTCGAATGACCCCAAAATAATGCTTTATGAACGTAATTCTCCAAACAGCGATAACAAAAATTTTTTACAAATTAAATTATTTACCTAGGTCTTATTATACTCTAAGACCTAGCCAGAGTGGTGTTAAGGAAAAGTTATGATTCGCGATTTTCAATTTTAAACAGAGCGCTATAGAGACCCCGTCAAAAACAAAAGAAAGGTGCTATGAAAGTGCTATGAATGGGTCTTAGTTTGCTACCGCAGAACTCCATCATTTTATAAACTGATTCGGAAGATTATTTTTTATTAGCTATACCTAATCGGTCTTATTACAAAAAGCTCGCTAAACTCTAGTTTAAACCAGGACTACATAGTCCAGGCTTAATCTGAACTTATATTAGACCATTAGCTAACGATAGTTCCAAGTACAAACAAAGAATCAAGTAAATTTCATATTAAACTACGTTTTGTAATATGAAATTACCTTGAACCTTAGTTAAAACTTGGAACTACCGTTAGACCGCGTTTTGTAATAAGTCGGAATAAGCTTCACTTGGTTCACCGCGGTTCACTTGTAGGTACTTCTATAACGGTAGGTACCTATTTTGTTGTGTCGCGATCGTAAACTCGTAATCCTGTCTATATTGTTAGTAAACTCAAGTGTGGCAGGAATGTGTTAATGAATAACAATTTAATTATCTTATCTACGCTCACAACTACTCTACTGCATGGTTATCATCAGAGTACCGGACTTGAGGTGATACGGAAAGACTGTCGGTACATAGTAAGTAAATATGTGCTTACTTACAAAGTTTTTTCCGAGATAGCTATATAGGTATACTAAGATTCATGCGGCAAAAAGTGGTGTTTACAACTGAGCGCTACCGTGCTTCGGAGTATAGGTATACGCGGATGCATTAAGAGCCAATACAACGCCAAAATGCTTAAAACGGCTTAGCTTGAGGCAGTGTCCTGTCAACAATATTGCAACTATGACTTTGAATTTAATATATGGTAAAATTCAGGACTAATGCTACTGCAAATGTATAGTGAAAACAATAATTAATAAAATTTTCTCGATAGAAACAAATTGCAAAGTTACCTCCAAACCGTACAAATAAACAGCGATTATTCAATGAATACTTTAAATGAGATCATGAAACTTTGTGTAGTAGTTGAACTAAGTATAATGGAGGGCTTATGTATAGCGGATTTTTAAAATATCCTTTATATTCAGTGTAATAATAAATTACCTAAACTATTGCGCGTTGGAACCATTTTAACTTGACCGCCCCTGCCGCTCGGCCCCCGACTCATCCCCGCTTTGGCCTAGTACTATATATCTATTCTGTGGCTTTGGCTTGAATTCGCGCTGGCCTTGCACAAGCCCTTAACTATAAAGCTCGCGCATTGCTAATATGTTCTTATGAATAACACTACACATATTAACAAAAATATCATATTAATCCAAACAAGATTTCATAAATACAACGGTATCAAAGTATTTTATCATTCGTAACCGTTTTTATGTATGAAAACTTGTTTGGATTTATGATATTTTGTTGAACATTTGTAATATTATTCATGAAAATATTATAGTTTAGCCAGATTTTTCGTAAGTAATTTTAGTTATTTAATATCTTCAAAAATGTGGGAGCGAGATAGCTAAAAATTCTGACACCAAGGCTGACCACTTGCCTACACGAGAAGAAGAAGACTAAGATTCATAAATCATCACCTTGAAGGCGTCCACTGCCGAACATAGGCTGTTTGCCTCTTGCATCCTTTGGCTCCTCGCGCTTTTTGACCTTATCAGATTCAGATTTATTTACCTCTAGGTAAATCTGAATCTGATAAGGTCAAAAAGCGCGAGGAGCCAAAGGATGCAAGAGGCAAACAGCCTATGTTTGGCAGTGGACGTGGCTACATCTTCGTAAATTTATCTTAGGTAAAAGTAGGTAGGTACCTACCCCATTCCCTTATTTGTATTGCAGGTGAAACAAGACTGATGGGTGTGTAAAACCAATAAAACAATTAATTTCAAAACTCTTGCCTTAATCTATATGTCCAGGGTGGTGTCATCATTGCCTAAAGATTAAATAAGTACAGTCACTTTATCTCTGACTCATTGAAAAGCGGTATAACACTTTATCGCAGGATTTTACATTGTCGGTAAACACAACTACTACGATAATATTCCGGTCCGAGAAAATTAAAACTAGAAAAAATTGTGAAAGAAAACTGCGAAAGTTAGTTTTCACCGCTAGCAAAAATAAGTTTGTCAAATCAAACACAGCGATAAGATAAAGTGATATTTACAGAGACGGTTAATAAAAATTACGAATAGTTGGGTGGTTACATCGTTTCATGTTGGGTTTAATTTGGTAAGAAAACGTTTGTGATAACAGGAACTGGTGTTAAGCGAGATATCGGTGCATATTTTGATAAAGGAGTGTTGTTTGAAGTAAGTAGCAATTGCATTTGCTTATCTATAATATTTAATACCCATTGATAAACGAATTTAAGGCCATTTCCGATAGGTAAATAAAAATAATTTAAATATCTACTCTCTACAATACACTAATACCCAGCTAGTAGGTAGAGTACCTATACCTAAGTATTTAGGTAATTGTCTTCTAAATAAAAAAATGACCTAAAGGATTAGGCAAATAAATGATGAAATTACTGGTGAGGATATCGTCAAACTTCTGTGTAATTTGATCAAATTGTTACGGATAAGACCTTTTGAAATCGTTTGCTTGTTTTGCAATTGAATTGTAGGTTATCTAGTAGTTAAGTCTGGGTTGGTTTAAGTAGGTACTTTTAAGTTTGAATTTGTAGCACGTTGTTGTATTGCGTTTATTTTTAGATACCTGCCTACTTATCATACAGACGGGCTAACGGTATTAGTCTTATTATTATAGACCTGTACAGCGTCGCCCCCGCGGGCTTATGTTCTAATGCTGCAGAAACTCAAAATTTCGAGTGTTTTCATTACTCTACTTACCATTTATTAGGTAAATTTACAGTACGACGCTGACATGAGGTAGATGAGGCCAACAGCATTAGCCCATCCAAACAAAAGTAGGTTTACGAATACCTACCTACCTATATTTGCGTTGTAGTCACCGTAGTGTGAAACTACCTAAGTATTAGTTGGTGGAATCGTCATTCTCGGTAGTTCAATTGACTAATCGCACCTTTACTTACTGACAAACAACTACATGTATGTAGCTGCAGCTCATATCGATAATAGAACCTAATAAAATAGATAAATCGGTATCATCAATCGTTAGTAGATACAGGCTTTCGCAATTCAGCGTAAACAGACGAGCAAAGACCAAAATATCACCAGAAATGAGGACAGCGTTACCTAATAAATAGGTGCTATCATGATAAAAAATATTAAAAATCGCGTCGGCTAAGCAGATGAATTCTTAAACCGTTGGAAAATGCCAGCAATATTTTTATATCCTGTGCAATTCGCATTGTTAACAGGTTGTTAAAATTACTTACCTATAATAGGTAGTTAAAATTTCCTACCTATGCTAGACCGATATTATAACCGCGGGAGTTTCATGAAGACGCTTAATTCAAACGAATAGAAGCGCTTTACCAATCGTTCATTTATAGCGTAGACAATAAAACACCTACCCATGTTGTGAGCACTTAGCGCCTATACTCAATACTACTTATTACCTACCTAATAGGTAGGTATAGGTATCAACTATGCGCCGTTTGGTTGACGAAGGCTTCCCAGCTTCCACTTATCTAATCCTTCAACTACCTACTTAATAACAGTAAAGTCATCATCTGCTATTCTGCCAATCAACTTTTTAACAACTTTGAAACTCAAAACGCAGTAGTTAGGTACAGGTCAAACGCCGGATGTTTATGGAACAAAGATTATGGCGACTAAAATCTGAATACAATGTCGGACAGCATAGAAGAGTTGGCGAGAAGATACGTAGAAGATGTTCATGCTGATAAACACCCGCGAAGCATTGGTTTGTATTTGATTGTAATTATGAAGTAATTTAAGCTTCGTTATAGCGTTATAGGTAGGTTTAGGCCACTGGGCATGCAACCATAGCTCACTTGGAAGAGCGTCTAATCCGGTAAGGTTGGACTATGCTAAAAGTTTTTTGAACTAAGTATATAGGTAAAGGTGGCACTTGCTCGATGTGTTATTCGTTGTATTGCTCGCTGTGAGCAAAGCCTTACTACACCTGAATATTCGTCTAGAACATACGCTCAGCTGTGTTTTGCCCATTGACTAATCTTTGGCTGTGCCCCACCTAATTGTCCTGTTGTAGTGAAATTGGCGGACGGAAGTGTGGTGTGTGCTGCGGTCCTTAATCCGATACTACAAACTATTTAAAAAAGAGACTTGTTCTTGCTTATCGAAATTATCTTGATATGTGGAATCGCACATTTGAGAATGAATGCGGTTTTTGCAAATGCGGTAGATCAATAAAGAAATGCATTTATTCCTGACTCCACTGCATTTTACCTCGCTAACTCCTCGCAACAACGCAAGAAGCACGACATACCAACTTGTACCCTTTGCTCGCGCTAGCGGCTTAATTGTAATGTAACATTATAAAGGATTCGCCAGAAAGCCGACAGCCGAGTGGAGCTTGCTTTGGTGCTCGGTGCTCGCCATCGAGTTGCTCGGTTCGCTGTACTGACATGCCGAATATTCGACTTGTAACGTGCTCGCATCGAGTAGGTAAATGCTCGTTTCATGTCAGTCGCCGCCGCCTTCAATTGTTACCGTCATGCATGTTTCAAGCAAAACAAAAAACATACAGGTATTTGCGTTTAATCAATGTAAACAATATTTACCCACGCTGCAAATAACTATGACATAACTATCAATTAATTTTCATATCGATAAATGTTACAACCAGTCTAGATATTACCGAAATCCTTGATAACGCATTGTTTTGATACGGAAACGATCTTGGCTATCGCGAATACCTAACATAAACAATAAACTTGTATTGATCATTCCAGCTAGGAACGGATATTTTTTCGAAAAAATGTCACTACAAAATATTTTCTCACCTTACGTTTTCTTTGGAAGTTTTAACAGTTTCCCGATACACGAGGAAAAGATAAACTTTTAACGACTTGGCAACAAGTATAACGATATTATTAGGTATGGAGCTTTACGTTGGACTTGGACGAACTACCTACCTACTTCATACTTTCATACTTTGACTGAGCCTTAACACATAATAGGTACCTACAATTAGTTTGTGTAAATTTGTTAGATACCACAGAGCATTGAAAAATCGGACGCTTCGCACCGAAGCGTATTTTTTGTGCTCTGTGTTAGATACTGTGTCTGCCAAAGAATAATTATGCTTAGCAGTTTTCAGATTATAATAAAAGATAGGTACTAGTGTCTACTCTATACTTAGTAGGACGTTTGGACTATAAATTTGAAACCTGCCATTTTCCTCGGCACACAGCGAAGTTCGCACTAGTCTGAGCTAAGTCAATTTACCTACCTATATCACGGTTCACCAATCATGGTAAAAATCCCATAAGCACCGTACTACTAAAAAATATGTAGGATAGTTTAAGTAGGTAGGATGTCGATACGCGACGTAAAAAGTAACGTCATTTTCATATTAACTTTTGCAGTTACTTACATATTACAGAATACTATTATAAAGATACCTCCCTCGTGTCAGTAGTTCGGTTGTTAGTCCGGTCGACCGAACTAGTGAAACTTTTTAATGGCAATAGTCCTATTGGTACAAAAAGCACCGAACTATTAACACTTTAGTAGCAGTAGTTCGGTTGTAGGTAGCTGCACAGGATGACCTAATCTTCCATCTTTCTGATTCTACGTTCTTGCATAACGCGTCGTACCTACCTAATTTACCAGAGTAATGTACTGTTCCAGGGTTGTTCCCGATCCCCGAGTATCCCGAGCTGGAGGCGGAGCGCGGCATGTGGTCAGCGGCGCTGGACGCCATTCTGACAACCCTGCGGTACTTGGCACCGGCGACGCTGCTAACGCTGTTCTGGGGGCAGCAGAGCTTCTTCTTCACGTTAATAAAGAATATCGACAACGCTTTTAGAGCCAGTAAGTCAGAAAGCAACATATTTATATTCAATCCAAGGAATTTCGGATGACCGTACAACTTTTACCTAAGCGAAACATATCTCTTACTCATCTAATATATCAATGGGCTGTAACGTCAGGAAGGCAAACGGTTCAAAAGACGTCCAAATCTGTGATCCAGTCCAGTTAACCAATATTACATGCTGCAGTTGCTGCACCGACCCCACCTAGTGGAATAAGAATAGGCAGATGATGATGGTTATTCCGAACAAGCCCCACGCAAAGCAGCCCCACTGGTGGGTTGCTACAAGTAAATCATTGCGGCAACCCTGGGGCTGGTTGGAAATGAAAAATAGTATAATTTATTTTCAAATCATCTGGGTTATGGACCTCCTTATGAGAGAAGGCCTGTCCCAACAGTGGGAACGATTAGATGATACAGCATATCGTCACTTTTACAGCCAGTAAGTCATAAAAACAACTCTTTCAGTCTTGCAGGTTATATAGACAACGCTTTTAAGGCCAGCAGGCATGTATTACAAACATTTAAATTTGAAAAGGCCTTAATATATCGTCTTACGTACTAGTTTCATTTGATTAACGTTGTGTTTTAATTAATGCTTACAATGCTGCCTCGTTTTCGCTCCTGACAGCTCGAAAGCGCGAAAAGTTGACAAGACATAATAAGTATTGATTAAACGTTTATACGTTGCACCTTTCAAATTTTTAAACTCATTTAAACTAATATTATTGTGGTGGCTTGACCACCTAAGTAGATCAAGGTATCTTAACATTAAAAATAAATTATTATCTTGATAAAACAATGTGCAAATAAGATAGCCTGAGACTATTGTACTTTACAGTCCAAATCTCTGAATCAACAAAGACCTATTGTTAGTCGTAAAAAAAATTTCGTGTGAGTTACCTACATTACACCTATGTTCCATTAAAATTTGATTTAAAACTCTGGCCTCGTTTCGTTTCGATGTAACGAAGATGTTTATCTAAAGAAAGCGTTCCTTACTTTATTAGGATCAAAACTCACTGTGGCGGTAATAGTAGCTAAGTTACGCTTTGGATCACAGAGCATAAACTAAACGCGTCAACCTTCGGCTATCTATAGGAATAGGAAGGAACGAAAAGATTAACTTACCTGGAGGAGTATAGAATATGGAATACAGTAAGTTTAAAAAAAATATTTGGTGATTATTCTTTGATTGCAAGATTTGAAGGTATCATTCATAATCAGGCTGTCGTCCACTGCCGAACATACACATCCTTCTTTGGAGGGATATTATAGTGCAATTAGACCCTAACTGGTTGACCTCAGTCCAGAGATTTATCTGCTTTATGCGAAGTAAAATTTTACTGCGTTTCGTTTCACTTAACTACCTTGTTTAAATCCAGTAAGCTGAACAATAAAAATTTAATTACAGGCCGCTAGTAAAATTGTAATAAACGTAACTTCTCCAAACAGTTAGATCTCTGGATACCGAATAACTTTCATACAAACATTGCTTTCGAATTCCAGTTTGATTCTGAAAATTCCATTTCACAAGACATTGCATTGGATAGCAGCAAAAAGAATCCGATAAACAACATTCATCGTCAACAGTCTGAAAGAAGTCCATTGCTGAACATAGGCCTTCCCCACATAGCGCCACTTTGAGCGGCTGCTTCCTTCTTGCATCCATCGGCTCCCCGCGGTTTTGACCTGATCGTCGGGCCACACTAGGTTAGTGAGGGGTCGACCTACGCTGCGTCTTCCGGTTCGTAGTCACCACTCGAGAACCTTTCTTCCCCATTGATTGTCAGTTCTACGAGCGATATGACCTGCCCATTGCCATTATAAAATTTCACACGTATCACTTTTGTATTCCAGTCGTATTCTCAAGCGAGGAACAAAAGCAAGCGGTGCTACAATGGCTCAGCGAAACAGGGCCAGTGCGAGTAGAGCACTTGGACACTGTTTGGCGGCACGGCTGGATACTATGCAGCGTGCTGGACGGAGCACTGCCCGGCGCTTGCGCAGGACACCCTCCCACGAGGCTGTCTCTGAAGCATGCGCAGGCCATCGCGGACCATTATCTTGGTGTTGAGCCTGTGAGTAACCCTCTATCTATAACGGAGTCTTATAAGGATGCTTATATGCATGGTATACAAGCATTATGAGATAGCATACTGGCAGCTACTGTGTAGCTATGTCTCCGATAGCTACCAAAGCCAGCGCAATACTCAGAAAAGCGCTGGAAGATATCTTGGTGTTGAGCTTGTGAGTAACCCTCATTGACGTAATCTGAAGGACGCATGGTGTGGAATCATGATTAGATATTATGAAGCATGCTGCATGGTAACTGTCTGGCACTTGCGCTGAACAGTCCTATAGTCTTTAAAGACGAGACGTGCGCCATCGCCCACCATTATCAAGTAGTAACTAGATTGACAAAGTCAACATCAATATCATCAGCTGGAAGACGTCCACTGCTGAACATAAGCCTCCCCCATAAAACACCACTTTGGACGCTTCATAGGGAGCGATTTGCCATAATCATCAAGCTTGGTAGGCGGCTTGGTGATCGCAGATTTTAATATACCAAGGAAAATGCTGCTGCCCCCACGGGAAAACATGGGGTGGTCCTATTCGCAAACCGGGCCTAAAGTCAACATAAACCTTACTTATCCATTTACCTAGTCTTGTTTCATTTTACAGGTCTTCTCCCGCCAAGAGCTGGAGTCGAACGACTCACTGAGCAGACACCAAGAATGGAAGCTAGCAACTTACCTGGAACGCGTTCGCGAAGCTCTCTCAAAAATTACACCACCAGTGTCAAAACCATCATCGCAAAGAACATCTCCGGAAACCACCCAATTCACCCTTGACTACGTCGCGAAAGGGTCGGGGCTGACAGCTGCACAGGTTCATCACAAAATGTCTTTCAGAATTTACCCAACTGCACAGCAAGCTTTGGACCCAGGGGAAGTCACTATCTTGATAAGAGGGCCAAAAGATACTTATGGCATGACTGTAATCCCGCCAATATTAGGCAAAGCGCAGCGAATCAGACAAAAACTGATTGGCTTACAGTCCAAACAAACGTTTACGGAAAATGCTTTACCTATTACCCAAGGTGCGACCTATTTGAGGAGTTTTGGAAAGAACGACATGAACAAAACGTATTTCATTCCTAAAACTGTTTATGACATCGAAATTGAAGCTCTCAAGCGTGAAGACTATGCAAAAATTCTATACACGGTACCTTTAGAAGGAAAATATGAAATATCAATTACTAGCAGAGGGCAAAATATAGTTGGATCACCTTTTATGGTAGCAACTTCTTACAACATCATAGGTATCTTAGAAAAAGACAACTTCTGTTTAGAAGATGGGGAAGAAATTGACATAGTTGATGTAAAAACTGACAGAAAAGTGGTTTTAAGAATAGTTGATTTCGTAACAGAAAAAATGCTTTTGAGAGAAAACGGAGCTTTGGAAAAAATCAGTGAAGATGAGGCAAAGCAATTGATGAGCACTGATGTTGAAAATGTACGGTCTTCGTCTGTAACCGAAATTAAAGATCACGTTAACAAAAAAGAGAGCAATATAAAATCCGATAGATTCAACAAGGTGGCGCAGAAGGTATTGAAAATGAATCGTGTGTGTAAAGTGTTGAAAAATATGCAAGAAATAAAGAAAGAAAGCCAATTGCATGCAGTGCGAAAAGAAACTACGTTTATGTGTCCAAGAAATCAAAAAGACATTCCTGATGTTGTCAACTCTACGTTCAGTGATTCACACCCAAATTCGTTTGTGATGACTGATAAACGAGACAAGTACATAGTTCCTGCAAGTATATCTGTGTCAATAAGAACTGAAAAGGCTAAACCTTTACACGAAGCGGAAAAAAATAACCCAACTGACGTTGTTGATAATGTACCATTAAATACATACGACCGCTCTATTAGCTCGTGCACCCCTGACAGCTTAGAAAAAATAGCTGAAGAGCAAACCGACGACGATAATATTTCTGTGGATAGAATGACCCCTCTAAGCAGCACTAATCCATTTTTGACCGATATCTCTGAGGACTACACTGTTGAAAAACAACTAGGCACGTTCGTAAAAACTGAATACGAAAGAAACAATTCTCAGTGCGAAGAAACCAGAGATAGTTCTATTAAAATCATTGTGGAGAAAAACGACACACCATCGCCAATTTCTATAACTAATCCCTTTATTGATACAGATGCAAGAATATTGGAGAGACCAAAAACGCCTGTCTATAAAATTATAACCGGTGATATCTCAAATCGTGTAGACTCTCCGTATTTAGATCCCAAGAATGAGCTCATATCCGAAGAAATGCTGGGCAATGAATTTATCAACCCATTCTTCCAGCATCATTTGCAATCAACGCAACACTACGATCAACCAATGACAGATTTTATTATAGGAGCACCAGTTTCTTTGCCACCAATGGTCAGAGTGCCGTCACCAAATCTACCAAAGGAACAGTTATCATTGAAACGAAGAAACGAAGATATTGAGATAAAAAGTGATGCTGACCAGGACGATATTACACCGTCAGTGTTTTCAACACCATTACATAAAAGCTTACCGAAATCAAGAGATCAAGGTGCTATCTCTTCAACATTCCACAGCCTAGATTCAAGTCTCTCAGACCCCATCGACAACTCAAACGCTTCAACATCTAGCGACAATCAATTTGGTACGTATAGAGTTGATACATCTAAAGCTAGCCGCGAATTTTCACCTCGAAAAGATATATGGGATTCGGCATATGTAAGTATTGATGATAACAACAGCTCCCCCGACAACAATAATAATGAAAATGCGTCTGATTCTCTAAGTAAACAGAAGTTTTCACTTAGTGATGATAGCTATGAACAAGAGTTGTCCAATATGGGTCCAGCTGAAAGAGAATTATGGCTAACATGTGGTGAGCTAAATGATGCGCATAAATTGCAAGAAGAGATTAAACCATGTAGATGGGAAATCAGACGACCAACCTTTACGCCTATAATTGAAGAAAGCGACCGAAGTATATCATTGGGTATGAAGGAAACATCTTTAAAATATCACGAAACTGATCCTGTAACAGTGGCATTTGCTGAACTTAATGATGTCTACCAAGAATATTTTCCGAATTCAGAAAACAGTTCCACAACTACTATTGACAATAATAAGCTTCAAGAGATTGAAGTGGAACATCCCAACGAAACAGACTATACCGGTGTCGAATCTGCATCTGAAGCAACAGATGTGATAAGACACGAGATACAAGAAGAAGGAACGATTTCTGAGGTTCAGACAAATGTCACTGAATCAGTTTCAGTAAGTCAACCCCTTCACGACAAAACAAGCGCAGTAATTCACAAATACTCGAACCGTAATAAAGATGAAACCCAGTTTGGAGATAAAAGTAACAGCATAGTTTCAGAAAAGAAAAAGTACTGGGATGAAAAAATTAAACAGATAGAGACAAAGACAGAGGAAACTACAAAGCATCATAAAAAGAAACGGATATCTGCTAAACAATTGAAGCATGATTCTCTCAGCAAAAGAAAAGGTAAACAAATAATTAAACATTTCTTAAATTCATGTACTGAACAACAAGCTGAACTTATAAAACCGATGATCGTTCATAAGCCCGAAGTAGTATTTCAAGAAACAATTCTACCAACCGAAGACATGCATGAGAAAAGTAATGAGAAGCTTGTAGAAAAGTGGAAGAAATATTGGGATGAAAAACTAGTATCAGAGGACGATGATCATGAAAATGATCGTAGATCGAAGTCACCACGTTGTAAATCAAAGTCACCGCAACGTCATAATGAATCTGTTCTCAATACCCACGAAAGAGATGAAAGCTCACAAGTACC
Source organism: Ennomos quercinarius (assembly GCA_910589525.2). Classification (NCBI taxonomy): domain Eukaryota; kingdom Metazoa; phylum Arthropoda; class Insecta; order Lepidoptera; family Geometridae; genus Ennomos; species Ennomos quercinarius. The sequence goes on from OU342496.1 coordinate 4,640,131, forward strand.
AGTAAAACAAGAGTTGCCAGAGGAAATTTTCAAAGCTTTCGAAACTAGTCCCAAGCGGTTCTTCGGAACATCACGAAAGCATATTTTGAACAAAATTGACACGTTCATTGGAAAACCGAGCAGCATAATAGACAATTCCCCGGCAGAGTTGATCGAAGTCAGCCCCGACAGTGGTTTAGTTTCTAGTCGCATATCTTTGTTCCATAATATGTCTAACACAGAACCTTTGCCATGGATGCAGAGAAAAAGTCATTCTATGCACAACATCCATCAAAGAAAAGACAGCGAGAAAAGCATTATTTTAGTAAAAGCAACAGAACCAGAACGCCCACACACTGCAGTCGAAGATAAAATACTCGATAATGTATCTTCAAAAGCAAGTACAGAAAGTACCTTGGAAAACTCTTCAGAAAAAGAACCATTGAAAAATAAAAGAACGAGAATGTCACAATTAAGTTTCAAGAAAAGCTTTGATGAGATCGACGTTGTAAAACCTGAAGAAAAGGCAAATTTAACCAAACAGGTCATTCGCAAACCTGTACTAGAATTCAATAAGCAAACTCATATAGATAAGTATAAAAAAGATAACGTGTTACGTAGAACATCTTTAAGCAAGTCTGAGATGGATATATTCAGCAAAGTACCAAATGAATTGGATTACGAGTTAGATAAACACAAGTCGTATGATGAACTACCAAAAATAAATGTAAAAAGCTTCATAACACTTTATGAAAAAGTTTCAAAACATTCTGAAGAGCCAAAGCCTGTCAAGCGGATATATAGACCTAGTTCTGTAGATTCACAAAACAAAAGGCAGTCTATCAGTGTAAATCCAGGTAAGTGCAAACTAAATTCTAAAGTGTGTTAAGCTTATGTCATGATAAGTGCAATATATATACTGGGTGGCGCAAAAGTAAAGACCCTATTTGGTTCAGCTATAACATTTTTTCTAAATTAGAAAACTAGATTTAGGTTTTTTTAAATGTATATTTGTGCCATTAAATTTCGTACCATTAGGATTTAAAGATGATGTCTTTTAAATGGTGACCTCCAGAGTTGATACACATTTGAGCCCTATTTATGACATTTTGCATAACTTGCCGTAACACTTCCTGCGATATGTTCGTTATTTCTTGACGAATGTTTTCTTTTAGAGCTGCGAGAGTCTGTGGCTTGTTCACATACACCCGAGATTTCAAAAAACCCCAAAGAAAGAAGTCTGGACTGGTCAGATCGGGTGATCTTGCAGGCCAAGGCAAATCGCCAAAACGAGAGATAACTCGGCTTGGAAAAGCGTCCCTCACTAAGTCCATAGTGTCGCGCGCTGTGTGTGCCGTAGCGCCGTCTTGTTGAAACCAGATGTGCTCCAGCCCCAATTCGTCCAAACTGGGTATCAAAAACTCACGTAACATGGTTCTGTAGCGTTCTCCAGTGACAGTTATCGCATTGCCTCCAGCGTCTTCGAAAAAATAGGGTCCGATCACTCTGTCAACACAGATGCCACACCATACAGTAACTTTTAGTGGGTGTAGAGGTGTTTCTTGAATAATGCGCGGATTATCAGTGCCCCAGAACCGAGTATTCTGCTTATTGACATGCCCTGAGAGATGGAAATGCGCTTCGTCACTCATAACCAATTTTGAAGGAAAATCATCTTGCAAAATGTCATAAATAGGGCTCAAATGTGTATCAACTCTGGAGGTCACCATTTAAAAGACATCATCTTTAAATCCTAATGGTACGAAATTTAATGGCACAAATATACATTTAAAAAAACCTAAATCTAGTTTTCTAATTTAGAAAAAATGTTATAGCTGAACCAAATAGGGTCTTTACTTTTGCGCCACCCAGTATATATATATATATATATATATATGTATATATTTTCTATTACAGATGCTGAGAAGAAAACTGACGCTCCAAAACACAGAATGCTAGAAACAAGAAGCAGATCAAGAACCGCAACACCAGAAGGCATTCCAAGGACACTTTCGAGGACAAGTAAGCTATCGGAATCAACCAGTATTGAAAGTGTAGAAGTAAAGACAGATACAGAGTCTTTAGACATAGAAATAGCAGCTAAGGATGTTGAAGGAAAAGAAACTACTTATGTAAGCCTCTCTGATATAGAATTAGAAATAGTCGAAAGCAGTATTGTTAAATCTAAAGAACCCTCTCCAGAAAAAAACGAACAACCTCACATCGATTACAAAAATCGTTTCAAACGAGCAAAGGAATTCTTTCAATCTCTAGAAGAACTGAGAGAAGATAAAAAGCCTCGGAAATTAAATGAATGTGAAATGCTGTTGCTAAACAAATCATCAGAATCTCTTGAAGACAAAAAACCACAGAAAAAATTGAAGAAAAAAAAGAAGTCGCACTCGATGCCATCATCTGAATTAGCTAAGTATTGGACTCAAATGCAGGAAAATCAAAGAGAAGAACCAAAAGATGCATCTAAATTAGTGAAGATATCAGAGAAATTCCATGTTGAAGATCTATTCAGTGATGTAATGGAAGGTAGATTGAGTAGACAGGGAAGCTTACGAGGCATACCACATAAGAAAGCAGTTCTAGAAGCATTTAGAAGTATGGAAAATTTGACCGATGGCAAAATAAGTCCATACGAAATCGCCACGTCGCAGTTAAGTGATTTTTCTGATGAAAATAAAGGTAGAAATGCCCAGACTTACCTTCAGGAATATCCATATTTACCTACAACTGATCCGTCCAAATACCATTCAAGATTAGATGCAAAAGCATCTGGTCTTATAACGCTAAAAGAACTTCTAGAAAAGAAAGTGAGGAGAAACAGCGTGCCAGACTTGAGATTGAATGCTAAATTCTCGGCCGAGCTATAGCTTTTTGATCGCTTTAATGACAGTATTGTACTAGTACCTTAAAATTAGTTAATACTCAAGGGTTTTTAATAGAAGTAATATAATAAGGCTAAGGCTTCGCTTCTAAGATAAATCATTTACTATTTTCGAACAATGTATTAATTTTAGACCAAATTATCATAAATTACTAATAATTATTATTGGTCTTTATAAAACGAATATGATATAACTTTTCGATCCGTCATAATAATAATATTAAGCATAGTAATATATTCTTGTACAATTTGTACAGATTTTGAATCTTATTATTAAGTTTTAAGCTTCTATTGTAACTATTTATTTCTGAAATAAAATCTATTGTTATATTTGGATATTTTTATTAAACGTATTTATTTTAAGATCATATTTACAATTCACTAACAAGTTACCACCTACACTACTACAAGAAGCAGATGGTATGCTATCAAAAAATGATTACGATAGATGATACAAGAATATCTTGTGTAATAAATACTTCTTGCGTTGGCTAGATATATATGCTTTATAAATATTAATTCATACTAAAATTAGACAGACCTGCTTGTTAAGTGTATTTCATTAATCAATGCATTTACCTCTGAATCGCCGCATCATTTCCTATAGAAAACTAAACTTAAACACTCTCGAAATTAGGTTCACTTTATATGAATCTGTACATAAGACGAGGCGGCATTTGCTCGTCTCCATTTAAGCCAGGCTGCGACTTGAGGGTCGTTTCTGTCTCCCCTCGCTTCTAGCTGTTGGTAGTAAGCTTCTCTTATGATTCGGAAAGCGTCGACGCTTCTGTATGGAAGTTTCGTGACTGGATCTATGTAGCGGGCTGGCCTCCTGTAAATGAAACAGAATTTTATGATGGTATGGTGATGCTGATGATGATCTTCAATAACTCTTGCCACCCAAAGGTTAACTGGAAGAAACGGCTTTTAGCGATAAGTCATTACAAAAAAGTTATACATTAATGTGTATAATACATTTTTTGTAATGTTATTGTATTGTATGAATAATGAAGGTGACTATGATGGTGATAATCATGATGATGATGGTCATGATGGCCACGGGGAGCCGATGGATGCAGGAGGCAAGCAGCCGCTTAAGGCGGCGCGCTCTGGGGGAGGCCTATGTTCAGCAGTGGACGTCTTCAGGCTGATGATGATGATGATGATGATGAAGAATAAAGAAGGTACGTACTTCGTAACAGCGCAAAGTCTTTCTCGTTTTCTCTTCGGCTTGGAGTTTGGGAAGCAGGTGTTAAACGCTTTGTCATCCAAATCGTTTTCGAAAGACAGGATTGTTCTTTCATAGAAATTCGTGTTTTGAGGTTTGTACTTCTTTTTAGGTTTCTCGTCTTTGCTGTGGAAATATTGATTTATTTTAACAAACAATTAAAGTCAGTCATTTAACTTATTGCAAAATGGCAATTGCTAGCACTTTAACAAAAATCAACAACAAAATCAGGATCATCTCAAACAAATCAGAATAAGTGCTAAAAATAGTAGAATAACTGAAAAGGAAAAAATTAAGATTTCTTTCAATAACCACTCACGCGCCACGCTCCGCGCGCCGCTAACCCTTGTGTGCCACCTGAGATTTAGTAATGCGCGGCAGGGCGTCAAGTGGTAAACTAATCGATTCTAACTAAAATACCTAATGACTATTTACCTATTGAATGACTGTTGTCTCAAGTGTACAAACCAGGCTTTAATTTGTAATTAAGTTGATTATTCTAGGTGATGTCATTATTTTTCAATAAATAGTTAAAAAGTTAAATAGGTTTTATTTTGAAATCTAAAGCGACAACACTACTTTTTTTCATATTCGAAATAAAGTTTAATTCAATAGCTTTAAAATGACACCAAAATATTTAATCATGTCCTAGAAAAAAATTTAACGGCAATCGTAACTATATTGTGCCGGACGCATGTTCGAACACGCTCAGTTGGTGGGAATTCATCGAGCATTTTAGGCCGTTTACAGACGTTAATTTTATTCCATGAAATTCCAGTTCCGAATTCGATTCCGATTATGCAAATTAGACGAGAGAGGTATTAAAAAACGAAGACAAATTTCTGAAATTATAATTTTAATACTGTCGATATTATGCTACACTAATCACAGATAATTAATAGTTATAATAAAACCAGTACTACCACCACTACCACCACTACTACCAGTACAGTTACACCATTATTATAATAAAATTAGTAAATATTTACCATAGTTAAATTTATCAATAATTAAACAATGAATTTACTTAATTATTGATGAATTAATTAAGTGCTAGATCAAATAATATTTTATCTGACCGAATTTAAAAATAATAATATCCTTTTAAAAAACTGACTTTAATCCGCTTAATTACATCCTGAGAAAAACTTAGATGACAATTATTTTTCTAGTGTTTTTTTTTAGGTTTAAAAATCTAAATTACTGAACCAATTATGATGAAATTATAACTGTTCATTTACTGCCTTTGTTATGTTTTTATTTAGTTTATGCAGCTTTATTGATTGTCTACAAAAATAATTTCATACATAGTTACATAGTTGACAAAATGAAAAAGTACCAATGTAACGTAACCATTATTTAATACATACATTATTATACATACAAAATCCCTCAAGTGCCGTCACTTGTTGAAAGCACTGGCTCTCTCAAGGTCACTGGCTGTATCTGCTGTGTATAGAACTAAAAAATATACACAAAATAACTAATTTTGATGATACATGTTCCTATACCAGCTAAAATAAACCTTTAATAAAGCAAAACCCCTACTCCTCTACTAGACAGGGACTGCCTTTGTCCTCAGCCACGTCATCTATCACGGGCTTGGCTTCGCCGTGCACCATGTCCGGCACCACGCTCTTCCATATTTGCTAAAACCATTTTATAAAGTTAGTAGAAAGCATATGCTTTATTTAATTGCTCACCTAACCGGAACACACAAAAAAATGAAAAATGTTAAATACTTATTTATTCAAATTATTAACCTAATACTTAATTTTTTGCGAAAATTACGTAACCGCCACCCCCTCCCCCCTTTTTGTAAAGGAAGGTTCCACTCCCCTCTCCCATCCACCATACACCATACACCATATGGTACATGTTTTTGGTATCAATTTGTTCGTAAATAAACACTCTAGATAGATATCTAATCATAAATTGGTTAAACTAATAATTTATGAAGTAGTATTTAAATGAAGACAACTAGAGCCGCATTGAATTTTTTTCCTACAAGTCTTTTTACTTGATACATCCAACTTATTATATACTTACTCATCAAAAAATTACACCATTCGAAAGAAAATTAATTTACGAACAAAATGATGTATAACTACATTAGAAAATATGGACAAAATCTACTCACAGTTAATATTTCTGCTGCACGCACCACGTTGACACAATCACGGAACAACAATTTTATTCTCTTTGAGTACAGATCTTGCAAACTTTGATAGATTATTCACAAAGTACCAAAAAAAGCTGGTACCAGGCGTTTATACTGTAGCAAATTTCAAGATCTAGCTGTCAAGGTCAATATTTTCATACCATAGAGCCAAATCCGTTATATTTTACGGTTTTTAGGTAGGCCCGACCGACCGACCAGTTTTATGGCCCGTGGCACATAAGGTTTTGCAGGATTCGCCAGTTTACTGGCGCGTGGCACGTGAGTGGATATACATATCTTTTAATGATTTTTGGAGTTTTTCCATATCTCAAAAACTGTAATACATCCTAAGTAGTCTTTGTATAGCAAGAACCAAAATTATAGTAAAGCCTTCACAACTAGCCGTTTCTAACCGATCGGTAAAGTTAAGCACGTTCGCTGCGGTCACTACTCTGATGGGTGACCGCTGCAGCAAAAAGTGGTATTTACAACTGAGCACTACCGTGCTTCGGAGGGCACGTTAAGCCGTCAGTCCCGGCTGTTGTCTTAAGACAATAGTCGTTAAGCCAAGTCAGAAACCTTTGGGTGACCTAGGAATTCTGACACCAGGGCTGACCACTTGCCTACACGAGAAGAAGAAGTAATGTAATAGTAAAGCCTCAAATTTGGTATGATCATGGCGTATAATGATAGTATATAATTATGGTGCATATACTCTGTAGTACAAATACTAAACTGGTTCTCGAGTGGCGACCACGAACCGGAAGACGCAGCGTAGGCCGGCCCCCCACTCGGTGGACCGACGACCTGGTGAAAGCCGCGGGGAGCCGATGGATGCAGGGGGCGAGCAGCCGCTCAAGGTGGCGTGCTCTGGGGAAGGCCTATGTTCAGCAGTGGACGTCTTTAGGCTGTTAATGATGACAAATACTAAAAACCGGCCAAGTGCGAGGTAGACTGACATAAATATAAGGCTTCAATCACTATGATTCTTACAGCTTTTTTTAATGTAAACGAATGACGTGACGAGCAAGTTATTCGCCTGATATTAAGCGCCACAGCTGCCCATAACATACTGCTGTATCACTCGGAACTCTAAATTAATAGTTTCGCGTGACACTGCACTGCGCACGTCATCCTGAGACATCACACAGTATAGTAATAAGATTACTAGACTGTGTGATCAGATCATAGTCTCATTGGCGCAGTAATTTCACTAGCTACAATGCCCTTCAAACCGGAAGACAGCAGTGCTTACACACTACTGCTTGGCAGCAGAATAACTGGCAAAGCGGGGGTACCTACCTAGACGAACTTTGCAGAAAAGTCCTACCACCTAGTAAAAATTATACACAAGTAAATACATGTGTACGGAACCCCCGACGCGCGAGTCCAACTCGCACTTGGCCGGTTTGTTTACTCACACACTAGCATTCGCAACCGGTATTTCTTCGTCAACGTCAATGATGTCCATGCCAACCCTAAAGTCAGGTTGGAGATTTGGTATTTCTTCAGTTTTCGTCTTTTCATCTTTGCTTGGCTCTGATTTTGGCTCGGTCATCTCTACATCGCTCGTTGTTGCATTCGCTGAAATCGCATCATAACTTTGTTATCCTCAAAATGCAACGTAAACCGTGTCATTTCCCATCACGTCACGTCACGTTAGGGTGTGCGTCGCTCGCGTGCCGCCCGCGAACTACACGCGTGCTACTGCTGCACCTCTATGTGCGCCTCTCGCGTGCCGCACGCGTGCTGCTCGCATAATGCACGCGAGATGCACGTGTACCGCGCGCGTGCAGTCTGCGTGTATGCACGTCAGGTCGCTGCTATTTTCCCCCCAGTTTGTCACCTGCGCGCGGGCCGAACACGCGTGGCTATTGCGCCGTTCACGCGCAGTACATAGCTTGCGTGCGGCATGCGAGCGTTGCATTCGAGACCCATTCGCCAGATCTGTACACATCCGTACATTACGTCACATCGCGACAAGTCACGTCACGTTAAGTTTTTGTTATATGAAAAGTACATTAACAGCTTCCCTTGGGGCTCGGCTTCAAACACATTTATTTACTTACATGGACCATAAATAGTTATTTTCACCTCACTAGCTCGGAAAGGTTCTCTTTGTCATTCAAAATCTGGACGCAAAAACGCATTTTGCTCGCTAGCGTGGAAAGTGTTTTTAAAATTCGAACGTTTCTATTCAATAATTTTCTCGTCAAGAATTGAGGATTTAATCACAGATCTGCCCGAATTTAACCTTCTTGATATCGCCAGTCCACTGAAAACTTTTTAATACCACAGACTACCTCCTAAAAGATACCATCTTTTTTTTTTGATTCACCAAGCTCATTATTTAAAATTATTCTAAAAATGAGGTGGGCGAACTAGAAAAAGATGGTATCTTTTAGGAGGTAGTCTGTGGTATTAATGAGTTTTCAGTAGACTGGCGATATCAAGAAGGTTAAATTCGGGCAGATCTGTGATTAAATCCTCAATTCTTGACGAGAAAATTATTGAATAGAAACGTTCGAATTTAAAATGCGTTTTTGCGCCCAGATTTTTAATGACAAAGAGAATCTTTCCGAGCTGGTGAGGGAAAAAGTATTTTATGTCCTCCTCTATCAATCGATTTGGCCGTTTATTGTTGAAAGATAACAACAAATGTATAGCCGCAAGCACTTTTAGTGAACTATAAAGAAAATTAATTAAACAAGTTGCTTACCTTCATCTTCAGATTTAATTAGATCACTCAAATTTAGTTCTGGTATAGGCGATATATAATCTTTATCGTCTTCTTGCTCTAGAGATGTTTTCGGTTCGAAAGGTACGGCGAACGAGTGATACCTAAAATTGAGGAAAATTATTTTTTTACGCACTATTAAAAGATGGTTGTCACCTGAAATATAGCTACTTCACTCCTACTACACTTTCGACAGAGTAGTGGAAGTGAGATAGATAATATATGACTGGCTTTATAGCACAGCTGGTAGGTCTGCCTTCTAAACTGTAGACTATGGGTTCGATTCCCATCCAGGACAAACATTTGTGTGATGAACATCGATGTTTGTTCTGTGTCTGGGTGTTATATTCCGTATTATAAGTACGTATTAAAAAAAAAATTGTACTTAAGTATTATATCAGTTATCTGGTTCCCATAGTACAAGCTATGCTTAGTTTGGAGCTACATAGCGCTGTGTGAAATGTCCACACATATTTATTATCATTATAATAACAATAGAATTGTATTTTGCGACTAATTTTAATCAAAAGTACTGACAAAACACCCCATTGGCTCAGGTATAAAAAAAGGTTTCTTACCTTATAACAGGACCCGTAATTGTTTTCTTTATAGGCCTAATCCTTTTCCTCTCAAGTTCAATCTGTTCAAATCTCTCTGAAAATTGTAAAACCAAATAAATAGACGCGCCGGTGTGACCGCAGCTCACACAAACAATAATTGTATGCGATTACAGTTTTGTTTAAGTAGTATAGCTATTTGTCTTCTGGCACAGATAATATAGTCTTCTGGTAAGATTAACATTTTGCACTGACCTACAATCGCATGACAAGAAACCCGATTTTGTGTTTGTCTTTTTATATCAAAGATCCCTAATAATATCTCTTGCACTAATGTATATATAAGTTACTAGCGCCTCGCCCCGGCTTCGCACGGGTATAATAGTTTTCGCAGCACACTTGATGTAAAGAATATTTTAGGTATATTTTTTACATCTTGGGTTACATTATTGGAGTTTTAGTAAGGCTCCCTAATTTTTTTCCTAAATATAACAAAGCCTATGTCATGGATTGATTTTTTAAGTGTAAACCACACTTCAGGTATGATATCTTTATAAAGCCTATGTCACCCGGGGATAGTGTAGCTTCTCAATGGTGAAAGAATTTTTCAAATCAGTTCAGCGGTTTCAGAGCCTATTCAATGCAAACAAACACAATCAAATCTTTCCACTTTATAATATTGTCATAGATAAGAGCAATAATTTGCCAACTTACCCAAACTTTTAAGATTCTCCTGTTCAGTAATCACAGCCTCAGCAAGCAGTTCCTCTTGCGTCGGCATTTTCTCTTCAACTTTCTTTGGTTTCTTCTTCTTTAGTTCTGATCTGATTTTAATTCTCTGCTGCGTTTCTAATGATTTCACTGCCGTTGTTTGTCTTTTGTTTCGTTCTGGAATAATACAAACAAGTTTTGCTAGTGTGTGAGAAGCTGAAGAATGTTCCAAAGAAGTTACTCAGTGAATTCAATCAGTGAAGTCTACTCAGTTTGCCACTGAAGCTACGGCCCAACCGGCGCGTCCGCAAAGGGGCAGCATCAGCGACACGAAACTATTCGGCACCCAGTAATATTTTTCTTCGTTGAAAGATTTCGTGCATTCCTGTTTGACATGGATAATATATTTTTTACCAATTAAATGCACTTCATTTTATGGAAATGTTCAAATAAGAAACAGCTGAAGCAAACTGTATGTATTTGGGATACTGAGATGGGTGATCTAGTACCGAGTAATGAATTGTTACTCACAAATGCATTTTGTTGCTCACATTTTTCGTAGTATGGGTACCTTCACCGTTTCACGTATGCAATACTACTCGATTTGTTGCTCTTGGCATGTTATGAGGTATCAGATTAAACGAGTAACGTAACAATATGATAGTAATGAGTACTAATTGTTATAGTAACAAATACATACGGGTATGCTACTTTTACACCTCTAGAAACAGCCACTCACTTAATAAAATTATCACATAATTTTATTCCTTTATAAAACAACTCATTTAATTTACCTATCAAAATATATAAAATTACTTAACTAAGCCTAAAAACTAAACAATAAAATACAAAATACAATTACAAAAACTAAATTAAATCTAAACTAAGTATTTATCTAAAACTAAAACTAAACTTATAAATAAAAAACCGCGTTTAAGTCGCTGTCTGCGGGTAAGGTGCCCAAAAAGCTGGCGACATTACCTCGTTGAATGGCCATACTTAGTCTTTGGCCGAGGTAAGAGCCAGCTCTTTGGTCACCTGTAGTTTCTATTAGGCGTCTGGACAGCTCTTTCACGAATCCGCGGGCGGATGGACCCCACGGTCCCATGGTTTCTACCCCAAACGGAAGAAATATGTATCTCTCACCGAGAGATTCATATTTCATCCGCTTGAGGTTTTCCGCCACTTCCGCCACTTTCCATTATCACATAATTACATAAATACATACCCATAGATGTTTCCAGAAATGATTTATCATATTTTTCAACCTTTTCAGACCTCTCCGTTTTAGATCTTGGCTCTTTAGGTTTCTTAACCACTGGCTTTTTTTCCTCTTGGCCTGTACCTTTCCTCTTTCTATTGGGATCCTGGAAAGAAGCAGATTATGCTATTCAATAGGCTATTTGACTACTTCTAAATGTAAATATTTAGTAATTAAAAAAAACTATTTGTCTTCACTTTTTTTGTTTATGGGCTAAGGCGTTTTTCCATTAAGCAATGAGTGACATCATTGCTAAGTCAGATTAAGGCTGTTCAAATAAAAAAACTATTTTTAATTTTTGAGTTACAGGTACGTATTATCAGTAAGCATATTCCTAGAAATGGATTTGTAATTACAACAAATAAAAAATATGAGTAATCCCCATTGCAATTGATTACCCCTTGTGTATGTGAAGTTGCATGAACCAAAATTAGCTAAGTGGTCATTTTGTATGCTTGGTAGGTTCGGCACGAACGGGCCGCCAACCAATGGTACCGGTGGCACACCACCTCTACTTTAATAGCAGTAGGGCAATAGCTGTAATCAGTGAACAAACAGCTGTTATTATTTCGCCAATTCATCATAATTCAATGAGAAAAAGATAGGCCATTACACTAGCCACAGAAATTGATCTAACTAAAGGTCTGTGATACCTAGTCCTTCCAAGACAACAAAATACAGATATGCAAGATACATTATCCCTTCTCATTGAGATGTTCTTCTGTAAAAGATTAATGGTAAAATAGTCTTACCTTGTATGCCTTAGTCCCAACTTGTCTCTTAGCTTTATCCTCAAAATCCTCATCAGATGCTGGTCCATCATTCTCATCAATATCAAAATCGGAATCTACAACATCTTCTGTTTCCCTTTCCTCTCTGTAATGACAAATAATTTATAAGGTAGCATTTGTTACCAAATAAAATTCCAGTTTAATGGGATATAATGTAACTTGGTGTAGTCCCAGTTTGCAAATAGGACCACCCCATCTCTTCACATGGGTGCCGTAAGAGCCAGCTAAGGGAATATATCCAGGGAATGGGCAGCAGCATTTTCCTCAGCACATTAATAGAATCTTCTACGATTACCAAGCTGCCTGCCATGTGTGGTGATTATGCCAAATACTTCCTATGATAAGCATCCAAAGTGGCGTTTTATGGGGGAAGCCTATGTACAGCAGTGGACGTCTTCAGGCTGATGATGATGAATGTAACGTGGATACAAAATAGGTAGGTAACTACACAAATGACGAAGATATAAGAAACTAGTACCTGCCTCCGGCATTTATTTACTTTCTGTGTCGAGTGTGCCCTACCGAAATAATGACGAGTTGCAGCTATACAATGCTAAACGGAAGCTTACACATAATCATTGTCTTCGTCTGCCTCTAGGAAACCACCGTATGTAGTCTTGTAGAAGTCGTCTTCATCTTCCTCGTCAAGTAGCTTTGCCATGCGATTGCCGGCGTTTGGACGACGCTCTCTACGTGACATTTTGATTGTGTATTTAAGAACTCAAAATAAATGTACTTTAATTAAACTGGAAGTATTGTGTTGTGACTTATTTTTTCCTACACAAAAAACATTTACGATACGAAAATTTACGTAGTAATTTATATACTCTTTGCGAAAATTATACAAACAAATATGTGTGATGTGTCTGTGCACAGACCACAGACGGTCAGACCGGAGACGGGAAAGCACTACCAAAATGTTGTATGGCCAGGAATGTACAGACCGGAATTGGTGTACATCGCTTCCAAATAACAGGCTGTGCAATGTTGGTACAGACAATATTGCACGACCCGGAATGTACAGCCCGGACATGGACATCCGTGTATATGGCTTCGAATTGCTGGGTTATGCAATAGAGATCGTACAATACTGGCTGAGAAATATCGGCCGGCCCCCTAATTACCTAACTCGCAACAGGTTTGCGACAGGCGTAAATCTCACGGTGATTGCTGTCATACATCATTAGTGGTGTCGAGAATGTATGCTTCGCTACTGCTGTCGCATTGCTGTTGCAAATTTTACGTAATTACCCCGCCGGAGTTGGAAGCCACCATAGACAAGCAGAATCTCTACATGTCATCACGATGCCTCATTTATAGCAGGCGAGTAGTTATAATCGATTTAATAATAATAATCGATTTTACGCTTCAGATGTGGTTTTAGAGCACCTCGACCCCACGTGGTCCGACTGTCATACCCTCGGGTATAATTTAAAAATCCCGGAGTACGGGATATAAAGATACGGGAATACGGTCGGATACGGTCAGATGCTCGCAAGGAGGTCCTGCGCAAAACGAGCTCACGAGAGCTGAACGTAACGAGAAGAGGAGGTGGCGAGCGAAGCGAGAATATACGGTGACCTCAAGAGTGTAGTGACGATCGAGTGCACGAGTGTAGCAAGGGGTTAACGATGCGAGAGTTCTGGTGAGAGCCCACTTAGAAAATCTGTCAATTTTTATATATGAGTATCGATTATTTTTAGGTTGTGGACGATAAATATCGATTTAAGGTTGTAGTCTACTACCTCAAAGCAAACGAGATATTGGACTTCGACGTTTCAATCTACCATGTACATGGATTCCGGGCTGTACATTCAGCTGTGTACACGGATTCCTGCTATACCTGATATACATTCCGGGTCGTGCATTACTGCCTGTAGCAATTTTGCACATTCAATATTGAGAATAAGAATAAGATATTGTACGATCCGTACTGTACATCCTGATATTTGGAAGCCATGCACACCAAATAATTGGTGTGCATGGCTTCCAAGCCCATAAGCATGTAAAATGTATGGCCCATAAGAGCCATACATTTATGCTGGTCATACACACAATACGGGCTGTGCAATACTTTGGTTGTGCATTTTTGCCTCCCAGACGAGCTAACGTAACGGCAGATAATGTAAACTAAATCAATCAGGAGTTTTATTTTTAAAAAAATTGTGTTTTATGTATAACCCAATAGATGGCGCCAGCTATGGTTTTACCAGAATCTGTCACTGTCACTGTTTCAAGCATAGACCACAGGTTATAGGAAATGTGTCACGATGGTCACGATACTGACTGCCAACTCTAAACTGTTTCGTTTGTTTTATTTTCGTTGCGCGATAGCTCGGCTTTATTTTTGGACCATAATATTAACGTTTATCTGTCTCGCAGTTCTACTGCACTTCAATTTACTTAAAAAGAATTCACCACAGGCTACTTAGGAGATATTACAGATAATGTAGGTACTCGTGGTCCACTCAACTGAATTTGACATTCCTTTGGTCTAAGCATTTTCTTATGTTTCAACTACTCTGTAGTTTGAAAGGTTTAAACCACAGGTTTAAACTTTTAAACTATTACTTACTGCGCCATCTAGTAAAAGAAGCGGAACTAGTTTTTTTAATAAATAAATACCTCATTTACCAACTCCAGTCAAATTATAACTTCACGATAAATCCACAGTTTTAGGAGTTTTGGCGGGAACTCGAAAAAGTTCACGTCGTTTTATTGTATTATTTTTCTAAACTTGTGCTTTTTCCAGTGTTAATGGTAAAAATTGGTGGTGTTTTACGCATTAAGTGCTGAATTACAAGCATGAGTGTGGGCAAGTGATATAATGTAGTGAAACGTGATTTTTCGTGTTGCTTCCAAAATTCCATAGAAGCTTCTAGTAAAGTCGCCACCACTTTACTGGGGTATGACTTAGACTGGACTGTGACTAAGACTTGAAGACTTGACTTTACACGTGAAATATTCCATAACTCGATGAATAATTACAATACTTGACACTGGCTAAATACACTATGTGTGGAGCCAAACTATAAGAAAAAAAAAAAACAACATTTGAAGTTTTGGCGGGAACGTGAAAAAGTTCACGTCGTTGCATTGTATTATTTCACAAAACTTATGCGCTTTTTCTAGTGTTAATGTTTAAAATTAGTGGCATTTTACGCATTAAGTGCTGAATTACGAGTATAAGTGTGGGCAAGTGATATAATGTAGTGAAACGTGGTTTTTCGTGTTGCTTCCAAAATTCCATAGAAGCCTCTAGTAAAGTTGGCACTACTTTACTAGGGCATGACTTAGACTGGATTATGACTACCTGACTTAAACTGGACTATGACTACCCTGACTGACTGTGACTAAGACTTGACTTTACATGAAATATTTCATAATACGACGAAAAACTACAATACTTGACACTGGCTAAATACACTATGTGTGGAGCCAAACTATAAGAAAAAAAAAAATCCACAGTTATATTATATCTTTAATTTTACATTCGCTGTACGCCTCTGTACGCTGATTATTATGGCACTCTGACTGCATAAACACTCAACATTAATACTACCTACAGCTACAGCTAATTTTTAAGAATAACATTTGAGAAGGGTACTTTGTTTTCAAAAACTGCCAAGTGCGGGTTGCATGAACCAATAAGGAAATAATTTTTAAGCAAACATATTTTGTTTGTATCATCATCATCATCATCATCATCAGCCTGAAGACGTCCACTGCTGAACATAGGCCTCCCCCAAAGAGCACCACTTTGAGCGGCTGCTTGCCTCTTGCATCCATCGGCTCCCCGCGGTTCCACCTAGTGGGGGGCCGGCCTACGTTGCGTCTTCCAGTTCGTGGTCGCCACTCGAGAACCTTTCTTCCCCAAAACCTAAATTTTGATTGATGGGGAAGAAAGGTTCTGGAGTGGCAACCACGTACCGAAAGACGTAGCATAGACCGGCCCCCCACTAGGTGGATTGACGACCTGAAGCCGAGGCGGGTCAGCTAGTCGTATATTATAATGATGCAGGTACTATATATAGACCGTTCACCGTAAGTTATCCCCGTACATATATTATTTTATTTTAAAAATATGCAAGTAAAACACATTAATCTGTGTGGTGGGTAGGTACATACAAGTTTTAGTAATGCATGCATGTTTTTGTTTTGTGTGTGTGTTTTTTTTTTGTTTAGTTTACATATTACTTTTCATAATGCTTCCTACCTACATATTAGTTTACATTTACGATAATACTTGCAAGTTTCATATTTTTAATTGATATAAATACATCAGGGGACATCTTACTGTTAACGGTCTGTATATACATATAATGCACGATCAAACTTCACGTTGAGGCAAGACGCCTCCGCACGCACGATGCGATAATGACTGGCTGAGTCTTCGATCAAGTAGGGCTGAATCGACAAATCGCGTGACAGATTGAAGGGTGCGGATAACCGCGATCTCAACAGATCGCGTGACAGGTTGGATTGACAGATTTGATGGTGCGTAGAGCGCTTACATGATCGCCCAGCTGGTGCTGGCGCATTTTCAAAAGACTGTGGCGGTACAAAAAATTATTGAATAGAAAAGGTTCAAATTTTAAAAACTCTTTCTATGCTAGCGGGTTAAACGCGGGTTTGCACGCAGATTTCGAAAGACAAAGCTTAGAGAAAATTTCCGAGCTTGAGGTGAAAAATTGAAAATACATTTTTTCAAGACATCACACAACATTACATTTTTACAATTTTTTTTTATGCTATTGAATTAGTAAGGATGGTTTTAGATCACACAAGAACAACAATAAAAATAAAACGTTGCATGACGTCATGATGCAGCTCAGCATGTACTAGGGTTACGAAGTAACATATTCAGTAATCTGTGACTAGGTGACTAGGGAGTCAGGACCTACCTACAACCACAGTAGGTATTACTGCAACGTAAGGTACCAACCAAAATTAAAATTATTATTGTGTAGTGTAGGGTGTAGGTAAGTCACAGACATCTAACACTATAGTAAGCAGACATAACATACCTATGAGAAATATTGCGTGCCACTTTTTACAACATGCAAATCTCACGTACACAGTGACATGCACATCAAAACTTACTAGTGAACACAGATTAGAGAAAAAAACAAATGACTATACTGTGCTAGTAAAAATAATTCGGATGTGTTCCTAATGGAACGTTGTCACACAACGATATGTTTCCATGGTAACATGATTGCGTTTTGGGCACGCGTTCCTTTTTGTCCATGGGTGCGTATAAATGTTGCAACAGCAAAAAGGAAAGAGATAAAGTTATCAAATTTTAATAAGAGCGAAAGTAATGGATATAATATCAGTATGTAGTATGTAGTAGTGAAGATAATGTTAGGTCTGCTTACTGTATAGTATTAGATCTCTGTGAGGTAAGTAATAGAATTAAAAAAAAAATGTAAGCAGGTAGGTACTTATTATAGTTGTGATCAATAAAACAGCGAATTATTTTGTGCGGTTTATTAAATTTTTAACAGTTATATTTTATAAAGATTTTACGTCAGTCATCTTTAGTTGTTAAGATAAAACCATTGTCCAATAAAAATCTATTGATGTTAGTCATTGATCTACCATTTATTATTAAGTATCTATTCAAAATTCATTTCAATCTTTGTTGAGTCGTCCATTGGACAGGTCACATCTTCAAAAAATTATTCCTATTCAAATGTGGATATAACATTAATTTCTTTTTCATTTTATTGTGGTTTTATATTTAAACTTTATTTCTGGTTGAATTTACAGTAGGTTTAATTTTCTGTAACTTAGGTAATACGATTAACTAGTACGTAGGTGCATACCTACCTATTATAGGGTTGGTCTACATTGTACCTATACTAACGACATTTTTCTTTATTTGAACAAAAAAAAAAAAAAAAGCATAAACAAATATTAAATTACCATTAACCAGTAGCTAATGCCTCAGTACCTACGTACTACCTACTAGTTATCGTAAAATATAAAACCACAAGAAAATTCGTTTCAAGTTAAGTATTTATGCTTATATACTTAAATGTTTATGACTTCTCATAAAAATAAAAACACATTTAAAAAATCTAACACCAAACATAAACTAATCACACATTAAAAAAGACAACAACGGCTTAATTTAAGTACATAATATAAAAAAAACAATCCTAAAGAATTATTAACAAGAAACATAATGGAATGTAACGTGTCACTTGAAACTGTGATGCACTAAATTTAAAAATACTCTTGTTTTTATCATATTAGTATGTCTTACAATACAATTGTTTTATTCTATTAGATATACCATCAAACATTCGTTCCAACAGAGTAGCACTAATGAAATAAAATCTAAATTTTGATTTACTTTTTCGAGTAACAACAACAGGGGCCGTACTGTGACCTCTTAGCGCGATTCAAATGACGACCTAAACTGAACTGCTGCAATACAATTTGTACGGTAGCGGTTCAGTTTAGGTCGTCATTTGAATCGCGCTAAGAGGTCACAGTACGGCCTCAGGTGTATAATTGAAAAAATAAATAAATATGACAGCACAAAATGGTTAAGAAGGTAAGTATTAGATCCTAATATAATATTATAACATCCATATCAATAAAGTGCTCTCTATTAACAAAAACAAAACCACACAAACATAAAAGTTCATTCTCTGTTGTTGTGGAAAACTGTTATTATTTTACCTACATACATTTTATAAATTGTCCTACTTTCAGTAAGATTCAACAATAATAATAATCTGTATTTATGTATAAGTAATTTTTTTTTGAATAGGTGTACTTCCTCAACGCAATATAATTTATAAATATAACAGCACAATAATCATTGATGTTTTTCATTTGAGTAAGTTTATCCAATCTCTTTAAAATAACTGGCAATTAAAGTGCTACTCGCACAACTTTACAACCCTCTCACTATTATGTATAGTATTATAATTTTAATTACCTACAAGTTTAAATTTAATGTATGATTATTTTAACTACACTGCATTTCATTTGATAACAATTAATTAGATATACTTAATTTAATGTAAATTGACTTCCAACACAAAAAACTTAAAATGGTGGTGTAAATGTAATTTGGTGCTGGCAATACTGTGATACTAGCCAAGTTTTGGCGCCAACACCTTGTTTTGACTAAATGTATGAAATTTAAAATAAGTAGGTACTACTTACTTATGGAAAAAAATTGGCTGCGACTAAATAAGATTATAGCCGCAGTGACACGATCCGAGTCCACTCGGCGATCCGAGTCTCCTCGGACCGAGTGGACTCGGATAGCTATTCAGACGCAACCCGTATCGTTAACCTCGATAATCCGAGCGCACTCGGACGAGTGTATCCGAGCATAGTAGACTCGGATCGTGCTCTACTTGTCCGAGCTAGCTCGTATATGAATAATGAAAGTTCAATACAAAATCCAAAAACAAACTATGTTGACTCAGTCAACACTCAACTCAGTCAGTCAACTTGACTGTGAGCATCAATGAAAAGTATGAAGAAAACGATCCGAGTGAAGTGAACTATGATAACGCCAACCGATATCCTAGTACACTCGGACGAAGCTTACTCCTACAAGTCCACATGATCCGAGGAGACTCTGATCGTGTCACAACGGCTTAAGAAGATAATAATAATAATTATATATTAATGTAAATCAGGTTAGATTAATAAAGTAAGTTTACTAAACATTTTTTGATCACTTATTATGATGAGAATTGATGAATGAGTCAAAATATTATAATATCCGAATAGTAGAAGAGAAAATTCATCAACCGTGTCTACCTACAACAAATTCTACTTACTTAGCCTACTATATTTATTTATATAAATTATAATTAGTGAAACCGTGAGAGTTACATTATAATGTAGTAAAACACTACTCGTATAATTATTATTTTACCTTATTATATACAGGAATGTAATAGTGCAGGCGTGATGAAAAGTTAATAGAAAAATATACCAAGAAATACAAATAAGTTTGTAGGTAGGTACTTATTACATAGGTACCTAGCAAAAATACATTAAAAACTAATACGTGGGTAACTAGGTAGTTTATACCTAGCTTTATATGTATTAAGGCTTGAACAGACAGCAAAGCGAATTTTTCACTTTTAAATCTCCTCATGTCAACCTAAAAATACGGAAGGCTCATTGGTTGCCAGTTGATCGTCGGCTGTCTTCAACCAATGAGCGTTCAGTATTTTTAAGTTGACAGGAGTTTAACTTGAACAAACGTACAAGAAACCGGGGGTTAGTGGATTGGTGGTCGTATTTGAATATTGTTTTTTTTAAGTCAGGAACGTTAGCGTTTTTGACTACATTTCACCATAATAATATGTTAGTGATAATATTGCTGAAGGCGGCGCCTAATATAGCCTGGGGTAGAGCCATACTGTGACCTCTTAGCGCGATTCAAATGACGACCTAAACTGAACCGCTACCGTACAAATTGTATTGTAGCGGTTCAGTTTAGGTCGTCATATGAATCGCGCTAAGAGGTCACAGTACGGCCCCTGGACTAAGTAACTGGTTCGTGAATCTCGTGATGGTGCCGGAACACATCGTTAAGTGCTTGGCGACTCATCAATAACCAATCACCTAATGCCAGACGTCTATATTATGCTAGCTGTATAACAATGAGTATGTAACGCCACGCTACTGTAACACGCTAAGTCATGCAAAATGTATTGACGCCATTATGAATAAACTGCGCTTTGCTGTGTGTTTAGCATAAACTAAAAATAGATGGCACCACGAATCAATTTATCATTTTACAAATGAAAATACGATTTTTCGTTTAAATTACTTGATTACGGTAAAAACTTATCAACCCTTGCAAGCAATGCGATGCTACCGAAAGTGAGTACCTACGCAGCGTATCTTAACCCATTATTTTCTAGAACAGAGTCAAGTCCTGCCCATAAAAATCTATTAGAAATTCAATTTCATTCCCAGACTTATATTATAAAAACAGTAGATATAACAAACGTCATCTCATATTTATTACAGGAATTAAGTACCTATGAGACGTCATATTTGTAAACTTTTACCTAAGCTTTTACCCCTTATGCGAGTTTACTCGAATTTCGTTACGTACTCGTATCTCGTGTCGTATCGTAAAATATTGATAATAATATTATGAATTCAGCACAGCGCCCCTAGCGGTAACTTACGTAACTACGGATTTCATGCCAATACTTTATTACGTTACTCGCGAGTATAAAAAAAAATATTTCAAATATGTACTCACTTATCATTTTGCATAGCATTACCTACATGGCGTCGGGAGTTGATGTTAAAGCAATATTATGTGACAGGGTATTCTAAAGTGATAGTACAAAGAATAATAAAAAAGAATTACTAATTTGCAACCCTGTGATTTCTAATCCTGTGATATAGTCAATAGACAGTTTTCCAATTAAAGAACTGTTTTATGTTGGCAAGAATGAAACACCATAGATGAAAATACAAGTTTTCAAAAACAACATGCGTACCTATTTACTTGCGTTGTTCACTTTCACTATCATCAGTTGTACACGTTTATACCCTTATGAGTTTTTTTTTTTTTAGAATTAGTTCTTGACCTGGATACAAAGTCCTTCAGTCGCAATATTAAAAAGTCTACAAAGTCTGCATTATAATATATTATATTTTACTTAGTCATAGTCACAGTCATAGTCCAGTCCAAGTCAGGTAGTCATAGTCCAGTCAAAGTCATGCCCCAGTAAAGTGGTGGCAACTTTACTAGAGGCTTCCATGGAGTTTTGGAAGCCACGCGAAAAACCACGTTTCACCACATTATATCACTTGCCAACACTCATGCTCGTAATTCAGCACTTAATGCGTAAAACACCACCAATTTTAAACATTAACACTGGAAAAAACACAAGTTTTGAAAAATAATACAATGCAACGACGTGAACTTTTTCGCGTTCCCGCCAAAAAAATATACCCTTATGATTTTGTCCAAAGTTGCCAGTCACCAGCATTAAGGTGCTAAAGTGTTCGCAGCTATTCTTGCCAGACTAAAAATATTACAAACAGATGACTGTTTGTAATATTTTTAGTCTGGCAAGTTGTAAGCTTTTACTAAATGTTTAACTACACATAACGGTGCATGGTTTACCATTACGATTAGTGTTATGCTTGATTTATAAAATTTAATATATTCACAATTTTTTAGGAAATAAATTGTAATCCCGCACTTAAAAATAATTTTAGTGCACTTAAACTTTAGCAAACAAATTGAATTGAGTACAACTCTTTAATTGGATAACTACAAGATTAAATAGGAAGTATAATAATAGAATAGATCTTAGAATAGAAGTAGTAAACACTTTTGAGCTACGGTACATTTCTAAGGAGTAGTTTTAATTTTAATATAAATTATTATTTACTAATATAATATAATTATGTACATTGTTCCAAAAATCTTGTGATTGTGTCGTGCAAGGTGATATTGAAGATGCATTTTTTTTTCACATAAAGGTACTTGCACATTTGGCACAAAAGTGAAATTGAGCTTTAATGCACAAAATTAAAAATATGCAAGCTATTTTAGACTCCTCGTTACATGTTTTAAATTAATCGCAGCATTCAATTACAACATTTACAATAAATAAGGACAGGGTATTAATATTATCACAATTTTAAAATACTTGGTTTACACTAAGTAACAATTAATTAAACGTCTTTTTAAAATGTTGTACTATTTAACAAAGTAATATAACATAATTTTAACACTTTAAAAAAACTTGAATATGCCATAAGCTATGAGATAGTAAATTTTAGTCATTTTGCATTAGATTATGCATTCAAACATCTGAACACATTGTTATTTTAAAGATGTATAATTTATTTTTGACGTTTGCTAAGTCACGCCAAAAAAGGTATCGCAAAGAGCTGAATCTTCTATAATTTTCTCACTCACACCTATTACACTTTGGATAAAGTCAGAGGGAGAAAACTCTACTTCCAACCAGCTTCAGAAACGTTATTAAAGGCGCGAGTTATATACATCTCTTTAATTAAAAAAAAAAACATATTCTTTATACATTTCACTACATGATTGTCATGTCTTTCATTTTTAATCTTTCATTGTCCAATTCCGTCAATCTACATCAACATTTTAGTATTGTGTCCAAACATAGCGTTAGTAGATAGAAGAGTTTAATCTCCAAAAAGTGGTGTAAAAAGGAGTGAAGTTAGTATGTTCAATTGTAGCCACACTCAAATCCTCACGCAGATCTATGTGTTGTATGAATATTGTATTTAGGTTTTACTAAATGGACTTTATAATAAAAAAAATATCTTATAGAATCTCGGCCACACACATAATACTATCAAAATCAAGTGCACCGTGAGCCCTTAGCGAAACAGTTGATTCGTATTATATCGTGTCCATAATGAAGTAAACTTTAATGATAATTGATTTAATAATTTATCAACAGATGGCACTGATATAAATAATTAAACAATTTATCTTGAGCTACGTGAATTAGCGCCATCTGCTGTATTACCTAACTAAAGTTTGTGCTTGAAAAAGCTTTCGTACATTGCATCACCCATCTCCGTGGTTAACGAAAAGCTGAAGCCAATTAAAATCCGACTTTAAGCTCTAGTTATAAAGTCCATTTGGCAACCGTTTACAAATAGTAGTCTTGTCAATAGACCCAAGAGACGGGAACCCACTGAGGAGTGGAGCGAAGTCTTGCCAGTGCCGCTTCCAGTTGAGAAAGAGTGTCGTCGATATCGTTGTTGACAATCACCAGGTCGAAGTAGTGGCCGTACGTGCGACGAAGCTGTTCTGACTCGCGGACCAGCAACTCCAGGGACCCATCGTACTGGAAGCAAATACGCATAAGTATATTTCTAATGTAGGTACTTAAGTTTTTTTTTATTGTTAAAGTCACAGCAACAGCCTCGTCAGATCAAATCCCGCAACTTCTACCCCGAAGATGGTAAAATAGGATGTTAACGATTGTATGAACGGGATTGTATCTGCAACCTACTTACCTATATCCTTTAAAAAAATTGTTAAACCGACTTCAATCGCCATAATTTCATACTGAACAATACCTAATTGAATGATATTACTATTTTTAAACATAAAAATTTACCTAGTTGATTGTTGAAAACGGTGTTTTTTGGCATGTTTCCTGGCGTAATTAGAACATGCGGAGCTTTGAATTTAATATATCATGTAATTGATTTCATTAAGTCGTTTGTGATGACCGCAAATACAAGATTCATAAATATAGCTCTATAGAAAAATATCGCAAACCTTACTGAGCTTCTACCGAATATATTTTTATATAGGCATAGCATTTGGCCACTGTCTAACTTGATGGTAAGTGTTGACGCGGGCTACGGTGGTGCATGTTTGCCTAGAAGATACCTGTTCACTCTTGACTTGAGTACTCCCAGATTTAATTAGCTGGAAACAATGGCTTGAAACCTTTGGAAATCTTTTACAGAGTAAGCGAGAAGCACGTCCGAACCGTCTCCATTTCAGCTTGGGCAAAAATAATCGCTTTGGTAAATAATTATCGTACCTATGTCTGGCTGTTCTTATCTACAGGTCGCATTCTTCAAACGATTCTTGTGAAATTTTGTGAGCAAGTTCGATATTAATTAAGTATGATTGTCGATTCAGTTTATCAAAACGGCGGAGCCATAGGTACCTAAAACGTTAAAAACATCATATTTCAAAGACAGACTCGCGAGGTCTACAACTCCCAGAGCTACTAGTTCTTAAAGATTTAATTAAACTCACATCAGTCGTGACGTTTGCAATCGGAGGAGCACCGATAAAGACAACGTAAGGAGCGAACTCTGCAGTGCGAAGTATTTTCAAAGCGGATGGTTCCACGTCTAGAATAGCGATGCGGCGCTCGGCGTGGATACGACGAATCGTGTCCAGCTTGGTCCCGTACATTGCATCTTCATGCGTACCTGTAAGAGTAACTAAAAATAACTCAGTGAAGTCATTTACTGTTCTATACAAATTAAATTAGTCGCAGATTGCCGTAAAACAAAAAGTAACACAAACATGCAGTGATATAGGTAGGTAATTCGGGTAATGGGGCGTTTCACACCGCGCTTGGTTCACACCGCGGTGTGAATCGCCCAAGTGCTCAAAATGAAAATCGCGCAAATGTTTTCAATCGCAGATATGTTTCTATTTTTTATTTTTATGACACATTTTAATGTACCCGCCTGCAACAGATGCTATTATTGAATTGTCACATAACTATCTGTAGTCATAAAGTCTGTAATCAGCCTAAAAACTGTTCATTCACATTTCATGCTTATGCCTAACTATTGGTAATCTGTTAATTGCTTTGTTTGTTACCTGTACGTTTTTAGTTTTATGTCTTTATGTAATGCTGTTGATTACCTTATGAATAATAAATAAATAAATGAGAATGAATGACGTGACGAGCCAGTCGTTCACCTGATGTTAAGCGACACGGCCACCCATAACTGTTAACTAACTGTTACAGTTGAAGTGATAATAACCGGCCAAGTGCGAGTCAGACTCACGCACGAAGGGTTCCGTACCATTATCTATCCCTGCCATCTAGTGTTGAGTAGCAGTACTATAAAGCAGCGCCATCTATGAGTCATTTCGTAAACGAGCAAAAAAATCACGTTTGTTGTATGGGAGCCCCCTTAAACATTTATTTTATTCTGTTTTTTTAGTGTTTGTTGTTATAGCGGCAAAGAAAACACATCATCTGTGAAAATTTCAACTGGTTAACTAGCACGGTTAATGGGATACAGCCTGGTGACAGACGGACAGACGGACGGACAACGGAGCCTTAGTAATAGGGTCTGTTTTACCCTTTGGGTACGGAACCCTTAAAGGTAGTTTTGCAAGTTACGCATAACGTACTTAGTTGTCAACAGGTCATAGAAAAGTGGGGGACGGCATTTGCGTCTCGAAATGTTACAAACGGCATGCCGCATGATCTATGTCCTTTCAACTGTGCGGCGGCTAATAGGTATAAGTGAAGTCCGTAAACAAAACACTAGCGAAACATAACTAATAACTAAAAGTAAATTGTACCGTGCGAAGTTTTCAGTTCAGTCAGTCCGGCGCACCCAAGTTCAAATAATACTCGGCCCTGCAGCAATAACTTTTCATGTTGACGCTGAATGAACTTATCGTGAGGAAATTGGCAAGAATCACAAAATTCGAAAACATGTGTCATCCACCAACACTTGGCTGCCTTTACACTCTTCATGTGAAAAAAGGCCCGTGTCCCAGTGGAACCATAAGGCGGGTGACGCGTGAGCAGTGTTTCTTATACTTGTACCTTTGAAAACGTTGCTTGAATGTTGCTTACCCAAACTTGTTGCCTTGTGATGGCGATGCATCATCGCTCCAAGGACTAGTTCTTTAACCGCTGCTCTACTCTTAAGCTTTGGCTTTTCTATGGCTATCTTTCAAATTTTTTAATCAAGTAAGTATTCATATTTGCAAAACCTACCTTTTCACGATAGTTTTATGGATAAAAATTTAACCAACAACATTGAACCAGCAACTGAATTCAGAATAATTATACTTAACAAAATTAAACATACCATATTCCAAGTATTCATTGGCGTTGATATCAGCCATCATTTCTTCATGAGACACGAAATAGTAGCTTCTCCCGCTTTCTTCATCAGTCTTCGGCTGTCGCGTTGTATCTGAAATATTAAAATTAATTTAGAGAGCAATGCAAGACGGTTCCAGTCATATTATTTGTTTAGAAGCATCAGCTTACGTGGTACGGGATAAGCGTATTGATCCGGATGACGAGAGATCAAAGTGTTCTTTATGTGGCGACGACCAACGCCATGGGCGCCGAGTAGAACAAGAGTTTTTCTTTGGAACGCTGAAAAATACAGACCATATTTTAATTAATTTAGATAGAAAAATAGCTTACTGTTTAAGAAATTTACCAATAAGAACTTACATGGAAGCTTGACGACTTCTTCGTAAGTGACGACATCGAGTTGATCAAACACAGCATTATGTTTGGCCAAATATTTGTCTTTAGATTGTTTCTTCTTACGTCCGAAGATTGAGCAGTTCACTGAAACAAGGTACTGTTGATGAGAAATACTAACATCATTTTATGAGATTGTTATGCTCTGTGATAGGTGTAAGTTGCATTTTATTTAAGTTTGAATTGACTTTGTTTTTAACCTAGTAACTAAGAGTTGCTGAATTTTAATTTTGCCAAATAAGTGTAAAGGATTTACTGAAAATTAATGCCTACTCATGCAAAAAGTAATTCAGTAGTTTTAAGATCAGTCTGTGCGTTATAGTACAAGCAGAACTTATTTTATAAATATTTAAGCACTATGCATTTTTGATTAGGTAAGATTGAATTTGTATTTTAAATAACAAAAAAGTAGGTAACGGTATAGTAGATAGGTACTCGAATCTCATGTTTTTTCATCATCACCATAATATTAAAGTATTGTCATCCAGATCTGAGTTACTCTCTAGCTCATTGGAAATCCAAACAGAAATTAAACTAAGCATACACTCAATTTAATCACATTTAAATGAAAAGAAAGCCCTGAAATATTTAACTTGAAAGGCTTAATCAGAAAATAACAAATGAGCAATTACAAGAAGCAAAATTTAAATAGGATCCAATATAAGACACATACAGGCAATACAATACAGGCAACAAGCTATATATCACCCAAATTGAAGATGCAATTATTTACTAACATTGCACTGACAATAGAATCAGCTGATAGCAGTGGTTACAAACATTTTTGACTGTGGCGTACTCGCCCAAGTTTTCATACCACTTCATAGAAAACCTCTTGGTTGCTAGGGGCGACGGATCATAGTCAAAAAGTAACCAATTGTTTCCTACCCAGGACGTCGAAATTGAGATTCATTATTGGTGAATCTCTGGTGATTATAATCTTCGTTTTTGATCACATAACCACTTAGAAACTTACCGCAGCCACGGCAGCGTAGGCGCACCCCGTCTTAATACCCCGCGTAACTGTGGTTACGCAGAGTTTTTTTATAATTTTATATCGGCAAAAATTTAAAAATGGTGCTTTTTTTCTGCTAAATTGAGGTGTACGTCGTAGTAGAAATATATTTCCTACGCCTAGCAACCCCAAAATAGCCACCACCCATGCAATTTTAAAAGAAAAAAAAAAGTTTAAAGTCAGTTGACATTTTTTTTTTGTTCGGCCGTAATATTTGTAGTTTAAAAAAAATTAATTTTTGTATTGTCTGTGTCGATATTTTTATGTCATTGGATGCGAACGTATATCTTTTATACAAATAAAACAAAAAAGTAGTATGTCATCGCTTTTAATTTCGTAGAAATAAATATTTCGCTGAACAACATAGATTTATTTGACTGGGACAACTTTGCACGCTCCTGGCTAATTATTTTACTATTATATTGGACATAAAACGATGCGGATGCGGATGCGTTGTTCGTTCCTGTAACCGGAAACATAGAGTTTATGCTTTAAAAACAAACACCAGAGGCACAGGAACGATTATTCCCAAAGTGCCGAACGTGGCGGCCCGAGTTCCCGCCAAAAAAAAATAGCGCTGCTACGGGGGACAGGGAAATTAAAACCGTTACTGAAGCTTTCAAGTAGTTAGATTTTTCATAGCATTGACATAACTATTGAAAATTGTGACAAATCTAATAGAATTTATAGGTAAAAATATCGCTCAACCATTTTGTGGCGACAACCCTAAAAATCAGCTGATTTAACTGTTAGTGCAATGTTAGTAAATATTGCATGTTGAATATGGCTCTGGTATAATGATATCGGAAAACGAAAATACCTGTATTCTCACAACCATCTGTATGCGACACGCATCCTTCTGTCCAGCGGCACAACAACGTTACAACATGTTTCATGCATCAGGTTTGGGTACTACATGGTTGTGGGAAGTTTTGGTTCTAATACTGGCGTATTGGCTTGGTGGTTGGTATTTTACAATAACAATGTGACATTACAAGTAACAAAATTTAAATACAATCCAACAGAAGACTAGGTACATACAGGCAATACAATACAGGCAACTAATGATATCGGAAAAGGATAATACCTGTATTCTCACAACCATCCGTATGCGACACGCATCCTTCTGTCCAGCGGCACAACAACGTTACAACATGTTTCATGCATCAGGTTTGGGTACTAAGTACATGGTTTGTGGGAAGTGTTGGTTCTAACGGTGGTTGGTATTTTTTGGTTTGCCAGTTATCTAGCTAGGTAGGTACTATCATTATGATGTAAGTAAGTCTGTTTCCCTGCGAGATAAGCTACGGAACGAGGAGATCCGCAGGAAAAGGTGACCGATATAGCTCTTAGAATTAGCAAGCTGGAATGGCAATGGGCGGGCAGGCCACATCGCTCGTAGAACTGACAGCCGATGGGGAAGAAAGGTTCTCGAGTGGCGGCCACGAACCGGAAGACGAAACGTAGGCTGGCCCCCCACTCGGTGGACCGACGATCTGTTGAAAGCCGCGGGAAGCCGATGTATGCAGGGGGCGAGCAGCCGCTTAAAGTGGTGCTCTCTGGGGGAGAGTCTATGTTCAGCAGTGGACGTCTTGAGGCTGTTGATGATGATGATGATGAAGTCTGTTTCAAAAACTAATTTCGGTAACTTGATTTGATTTTCATTCGACTTCACGCTCAATCACATCGTCTCTACTCTAATCATTTATATTGTGAGACAATGGTGAAATTTCAGCATACCTAAATAACGATATTTCAAAAACGTAAAGTTCTTATTTTTTCCTTCTCTATTTCCTACTTATCCAATCCCGCTCTTCTTATTCTAATTCACGAAGACCGATATCATCAATGTTTCTAAGGTAATTTTATGTATTTTTCTGCTATGTAAAAGTCTCAAACTTTAACCCGTCATTCGTCGTTTCTAAGTTCGCACTATGACATACCTACTGCAATGCATTTGGGTTCCTATGCCACAGATGAATAAGTGCGAACTTAAGAGCTGTCAAATTTTAGTACAGACGGGCATATGTTTCTCTAATAACTTAATAATAAGCCATGTTTCTCCTACAACATTCTTCCTGATTGCCTAATTATTAAGAGCTTAGAACTCCACCTCATAATTACATACTGCAATAATTTTCGTCTTCGTTTACTCTCTGATGATGTATCAAGTGACTAAACAAGTAGGTTAACATACCTACCTAACCACAAATTAACTTTGTATACCTACAAGCATTTGAAATTGGGTCTCTGAATATTAGGTACCTATTATACGGAATTCCTTTTGTGTCTATATTTTGATTGAACGAACACTTTCCACATTGCGAGTAGATATTCAAGGGGTTACACATACATACTCCCTCAACAAGTATTTGTATGAGAAATTTTGAGACAAACTTAAGTGGCTACACAATTTACCTACATACATGACGAGGTATATGATTTATGAAATATATTTCGGGGAAATTCATAGCTTGGTAAAGATACCGTGCGAATTTAGAAGAAACATTGCCAATTAGAAAGGTATTATGGTCGAAATAACAATATACATATTGTGATTTCATTTACGAGCTTCCAATAATCATGACATAAAGGTTTACATACCAACAGCTTCATCCCAAAATGGTAATGTTTGAAAGAAAAACAATCGAGTTAATGTAGGTAACATAAAATATAGTATAAAAGCTTAAAACAACAACAACGCAACTACACAAAATGGTTTTTAATAAAATGAAGTTAATTTATTTAGTGTAGAAGAAAATTTCAGAGGAATTGATTGTGAATTAGCTAAACGCAAAGTAGATAGCATCAATAAATACTTTCCAATTTCAACCTTAATATCACTAAGACAACACCGAACAAGACACATTAATCAAATCTATGACATCGAAACTTGAACGAAACTTATTTAAATTTAAAAAGTTCATCAACATATCAATAAATACCTATGGGCAGTATGAACGCTGTTAAATAACAAATATTAAATTCGTTGTTAGTGTGCATCGTGAATGGGTACTGTATTGCAAAATCATGCACGCATTAACAGCGCTCATGATTTTTATTTCACAGAACTAAATCACAACACGAATATAGTTCTCAAGCAACTAGATATTGAGCTATATTATCAAGGTTTCTATACCTTGATCAGTGTTGGAACGTTCAGCAGCCGCGCACGCAGCACGCCACTCTTGTAGTTCAGGGCTTGGTATGAGACCAGCAGAACCTCCGGAGGCATCTTTGCGTGCTTGCCACCAGTGAGAATCATCTTTGCTTATTATCTGGAATTTATGAACCATAAGTTTACTAAAAAGTTTTATAGTAGGTAAGTACCTTATGTTTTTATGTCGGTAGATGTATGGAATCCTCGAAACAGAAATAGTATGTATAATGTGCTATTTGAACTCAAGATTACCTGCAGTATATCTCCAATGTTGAAAGCAATTCCAGCTTGAGCGCATGGAATCAACTCATCTTCCAAAGGATCGTAATCAAACTGCGCTCTCACAAATATCTGCAAAACGTCGTATATTATGTCAAATGAATCCAAGCGAGAACTGAAAAAGTTAAAGTTCAGAGTGCGAATTCTTTACAAGACATGATGGGTGTACAATTAAACGAACGGAACATGTAAATGAACTTTAATGTATAGGTACATAATGATAATGAAATGTGTAGACATGTTTCAGTTCTGATGTTATGACAATGAAAATAATAATAATTTGTTTAATGTAGGTATGCGATTATTTCGATATAATTTAATTTTAAACATGTAAATAAAATAAAAGTGATGTGCGACAGTGAAGTAAAATGTTGTGAAGCAATGATAAAAGAACTTTAAAAGAACAACAAGCGCACAGAAACGGAGATCGCGGGGACGCGTAGCCATGCCCAGGTAAACTGTATATACAAACATAAACACAACATAACATATAGGTAACACAACATATAACGGAAAGTAGCAAAGGGTCTGGTCTCGCTACTTACTAGCACGGGCGAAGGCTTTATCCGGAAAAGCTAGTTAGAACAAAAATATCAAATTATTTTTAGACACTAAATTGGGTATTGCTTTAAAGACAAGCACTTTACTTGTGAGTTGTGTGTATTTGTGTGCGCTTGTCGACTTTTCTTATGTCGTATTCTGTGTGCGTATAAGAACAAGCGTTAGATCACACTACTAGCTAATTAATGTTAATAAAATAAATTGTTTTAGTCAATATAGTCTACTTTATTGATCATGTTAATAAAATATTTGAATGTTCAACTAGCGTTAATTTCCAAAACTACAACTACTATTTTCAAACACTTTACACGACTTTGGAGTAGTCTCAGGCATTGTGTCGAATCTCCATAGGTACAAGTAAAGGAAATTGGGAAGAGCAATTTATCGGTAAAATATTACCTCGCACGGCGGTGGAGCTGACCGGTACGATGGTACAATCTTGAATGTCACAGATCCTCTTGCCTCGCGCTGTAAATTGTGGAAAAATGTTGCTGTAACTTACATAGACGACGTGTTTATTATTGCAAGCAATCGAGATGGTATAGTTACTGTAGGTATTTGATATTATAATACATTACATTATACATATAATTAACACGACGACGACGACGACTTTTTTTTTTTTTTTTAATATTACATAACTATGCACTTATTTGGATTTTTACTTACTAGACTTTTAATAAAGGTTCAATAGTAATATTTATACTCCCGATCCAAATGTGACAAATGTATAGACACTTTAGTTAAATAATAGTATCAGAGATGAGATTAGAGAAAAAAATATTCTGTGATAGGATCTGTAGACAAACAAGGTCTACAAAAATTGTCACATTCGACCTCACAATATCATGACGACATAAAATCCTACCAGCATTCTCTGCAGCTGCGCGACAGATTGGTTGGCGACAGGTGTTCCGTTTATCTCTTTGATCTCGTCCCCAACGTGTAGTGTTGCTTGACGGTGTATCATACCGCCGTGCATGATACGGGCAACAATGCACCGGCCGTCATCTGCTAACTTGAGGGTTATGCCCTGGAAATAAGATTTAAATTTACAGGTACGTTTGCAGTTTTCCTATAGCAATCAGAAACGGCAGGAGATATATACAGCACAGTCATTTATTCTCCTACAATACGCCAACGCTTCCACATAAAGCCTGATAGAGGATCTAAGCCCGACATGCTCCAAGTTCTAAGCTTCAACACGTCGGCAATTGAATTTGCACTGGCCATTGATCTGTAACGATCTCTCACACGCAACAACACAATAGAATCCCTTTGATATAGGATAATACAGGAACGATAGATTTACAGAGAAACTGATACGGTTGTTTTAACAATAACGATCATTAATGTTGAAGGGATTGATGTTTGTTTGTAATGGTTGTTTACTTTCTGTAAAGAGAATACGTACTTAATTAAAGCTGACGACAATATCGATTACATTACAATTAATTGTATTGTACGATTAGGTACAATGACGTGAGTTGCGATGCTTGAAATCGATCGTAATTTCAAGCATCGCAACTAAAATCTAATTATTAATAGTTGATCCGACAGACATGACATCCTGTCCATAGTGTTCATACAAAAATCCCATAAAAACGCTCAGTTCATTCCGAAGAAAAATTTTCGGCAGATGTTTCCAAATTTTTGCCTTAATAACCTGATTCGAACTATTACGAACAAAAATAGCCAAATCGATCCGACCAAACTCCAATGATGAACAATGAACAAATGATGAACAATCGAACAGCATTTCATTTTCATTTATACTATAGATGCGTTCAAATATCTATAAACGGCAAACATCTCTTCGTTGTATTACCTACATTCCACTTGACCTAGCACCTAAATCAAAACCTGGCGAGAAAACACGACCATTAATATAAACCGTTAGCATTATTGAATAGTTGGGCCAAAAACGCTATTGTCAACGTCTATAAAGCGATGACATTAACGAACGACCATTGGTTAGTATTAGCTTATCGCGATCTGCTTTGATTGTGCGGTTCCCTGAATTAATTATGGTTTTAGTGGTGCCAATAGTTCGTGATTACGTGCCAATTAAAACAAAGTAGGTACACACTACACAGCAATTTGATTGACGCGTAAAATTAGGGGTTCACAATTTCACATCTATCTGAGAAAAATGCAACTGTAGATCATCATCAGTTCACCAGCTGTAACACAGGCCTTCTTCATCATGTCTGGTCAACTTCTATATTTTTAAACATAACTATTACCCACTATCAGAAATATTTTCTTGAAAATCATGACTCATGAGTATTATCTCAGGTAATCGTATAGGTAGATAAATATACCAGAAAAGACCATTCATACTTTCGAAACCTAGTAGTCTAAAAGGAATCTTACCATAGGCTCGTCGGTATTCTTCTGGAACTGTACCAGGCGTACCCTGGTCACGTTCTCGAACTCCGGCTCCGTGTCATCCTCGTCTTCCGGCGGTGGTGCGGTGGAGCGCCCGTTGACAGGCGGGGGCGACGCCCGGAGAGACTCCTCGCCATACACCTCGCGGGCCACCACATCGTGAGCCTGGAGAAGAGCCTATAACAAAGAAAGTGAGCGTTGATTATTTCATCATTGTCGCTATTTGTGTAGGTATACCTACTACTTTCATCGACGCAAACAAAATGCTGTTTAAGTTTAAACTCTGTGATATCTTAGCTCCCAAACGGATAAAACCATTTGGACTTTATTGTTTGAGAGGCGACTTGTTCGAGAGAGTTATTAGTTCTTAGTGGTATTTTTCATGTCGGAGGCAGGTGACTATCAAAGGTTTAAAATTTTTTATTAACCTACTAAAGCTTTTTTGCTGGTCTTTTATTGAAGGTAGTAAAATGATTCACAGCATACTTATAAGTAATAATCACTACTCGACGAAATTCGCCCACAGCTACATTTTTTTAATCAAACAAATCCACCAAACACCCCATCAACAAATACAATTAACAGATCATGCACGCTTCGTGGATTGTTAAAAACATATTTTCACATTCGGCCCCTTTCATTTCATGTGCCAATGATTTTGGTGTAGGTACGGGAATTTTCAGGGACCATAAGGGTAATGTGGCAATGGATCCATGCGACCAAGAATGACGATGCCGATAATCCGCCCAAATGGACTGGTGACCGCAATGGTACCCTCAGATTTTCAATCGGGATTACCATCGACAAAGCACGTAACCCCTATGAGCTTGCCGGAATGTGGCAGATTTGTTTCCCTTTAGATTCATTAAGTATTAGAATTAGTTGGAGTACCTACTCGGTGGAGGTGGGAGAGATTCGTTGATAAACATACTTTGTAATTTTTTATTGTGGAATTGTATTGAGTTTTTTTTGAGAAAACAATGCAGACTTATTTGTTGACATGATTAGTACCTACACAAATTCTTGATAGCCTCAATAACGGTATCGTCTCATAGTTAAAAACCCCAAGAATTAGAAAGTTTAAAAGGTTTAATATTCCTAAAATGTTGTCCAACTTTGCACACCCGAACATTGGAATTTCTCTCAGAGCTTGGAATCTGGACAAAAACTTCTCTTTCCGTTACATTTAACGTTTATTGCAGATAGTTCCGACTCACAACTAGCTATTATATAAAAGGGCGTCAGAAAAGTAATGGTCCAGCAAACAATTCTGAAATAAAAATTCGGAGATCAAAGAGCAATCGTTCAGGGTGTAAAAACACAATGAACATCAAAACGTTTCGATTGTGGAATTGTATTGAGTTTTGTAAGTATACATAGAGAGGCAGGTAACGTTAGATTTAACTTTGTGTCACAAAGAAATACTGAGTTGGAGTGG
The DNA here is from genome assembly GCA_910589525.2 of Ennomos quercinarius. Taxonomy (NCBI): domain Eukaryota; kingdom Metazoa; phylum Arthropoda; class Insecta; order Lepidoptera; family Geometridae; genus Ennomos; species Ennomos quercinarius. The sequence goes on from OU342496.1 coordinate 4,676,310, forward strand.
AGAAGCTGTCGATATTTTATTGTCGATATGGTTATCCACATAGAGGATCTAAAAAATTTTTGTCAGTAACAAATTATTTTCACAAAAATAACACTTACCACCCGAACAAAAGGGGTTACGATTTTGGCAGTTATGTATGTAATAAGTATGTATGTACTTATGTATGTTCCATATGTTAATTTAGTCGATAATACTTATAATAAAAAATCAATCTGAAAAAAAGATAATATTATTGTAGTTAAATTTGGTCTCTCAAAATTAATCTAAGTGGCAGGGTCTCTAACGATACTACTAATACTATTAATATTAGGATCAGCTTTTCTTTACATGCATTTTTGTGTTACATAGTTTTATTACCCGACTACCTTATTTAAGTACATTTAAAGCTACCGTAAAGAGAGATGCTGAAAGATTTTATTCAAATATTTTTTGCGTATAAACATTTGTGTTAAATAAAGCGTTTGTGAGTTCATTACAGAGTTAAGCGGTAATCCATCACTAAGCTTGTGCTTGTTATCCGCTAAAATTTGCAAATTAACTTACTTTGTCTGTATATACCTACCAACATCAACGTCCGCGCAAAACTCGTCTTCACTAATTCTGAAAATGTTCGCTAATACATTAGCAGAGTTTGCGACTAAGCTCTTGGCAGCGTTACTCGTGCCTCGTACTAGCACATGTTGTTCGAAAAGGATTAGCTATGTTTTACTCTGATCAGTGCTACCAGATGTGATTCGGTACCTATAAATTTTCATATAGGTACAAGATTTACTAAGTGAAACTTTTGAGAGCTTTATTGCAAAGCTGCAAAACAGATGCATAAAAGAGAATGTCCCTTCTCGTTAGAATAGAAAATATATTTACTTACAAGCAGAATAATATGAATTTAAAAACTTGAACACGTTAAATCAATCATATAACCAACATACAACCATGGAAATTGAAAGCAAAGTGAAGCTTTTGGTCGGCAATTTGCTGAGGTTGACCAGTCACCCATACGAGGCCAGACATTGGCCACTTGGGAAGATTTAATCCGATTATTAGACAAGTTAAAACCGCATCCCAAATCCCTAAACATCATTCCACAAAACAGTTTAACCGCGATGTTGAGAGGCAACACTCCTAACACTCCATATCTGGCAACACTGAGTGGCAAATAAATTGCGCTTTGAACAGGGCTGTAACGGGTGTAAATTGTAACATGTACGAGTTGAAAACAATGCCACTGCAGTCTGCACTCGCACATTATCATATGAATTGGCTAGTGTCTGTATTGTTCTGAACGAGATTAGCTGATGTACTTACCTACAGCTCCTAAATATTTCGGATTCAGTGGTATAACTTGCAATTGTTCTATTTATTATTTATTTTTTGGTTCACATTGAGTTCAGAAGATGTCATCTAAGTAGGAAGGTACCTATATCACAGTTATATACAGATATAAGAACAATTTACCATTGCTTCAATTAAACAACGCTGTAGAAAAGGACTATTCAGGAAGTCAAAGAAAAATTGTTGGATTAGTAATTAAGAAAATGAGAAGAAAATAAAGTTGCCGTGAAGTATAATAAAAGTTTATCATAAGAAAAAGTAAGGCGTTTTGTTTGAATAGTCAAAGCTATAGGGCGTGACCTCGCGGAAGTAAATAAAACTGATTGTAGGTTATTAGGAAAATAAAGAATGTGTAATATACAGAATTTGTAATATTAAAAATTTTGACTAATAATATTGGGTATTACTAAGAAATCGGAAAATATATAATGTGCAAAATCCTGAATATGGAACTTATCTAATTAGGAGCCGATTCAACTCGCAGCTGATATTGCACCATTCTAACCAATCACCCCCATTTCTGCCAAAAACATCACAAAACTACTCAGTATCGCACCTATTTTACAATCCACAGTACACACTAAACCAGCACAGTTTAATATTGCGATACACGAACATACAGGAACCTCGCAATCACGAAGAGATGCTATACGGTTTAGCTTGAATAACATGCCCCAGTTCGATGCAAACTTCAGACTAATGTTATGCCCGACTGCGCCCAACCAATATGAAGAATTTCCAATACAAATGACGATATCGATAGGCACTTAGGATGTGCTTCATCTTATATCGGATAGCAAAAATTGGATATTGAAGATTTGTGTCAGATTATATCTGATTTCTTTTAGAGTTCCGAAAGGTTTTCAAAAGCTTTCAACGCGATCTTGTTTGATTTGAAATACTTGACATTCAAGGTGTGTGAAGATTACTTTTCTCTAAAATCAAGTAGCTTACCCACTTGACGTCAAAGATAAAACGTCAATGAAAACCCCCCTGGTGTTTTATTTATAATTTAAGTATCAATAGTTTTGTAGTCCCTGATAATCATATCTGAACACCATCCAAAGAATTTTTTGCAACAGCATTGCAATTCATCGTGGCAATGCTGCCAGCATGTTGCGTACGCTACCTACCGGTAGTGGGCTGGAGCACTTGGGACTGTCTATAGGCCATCGCGGCTATTATACAGTCCATAATGTCCTTTGTAGTAGGTAGTGTAGCTAGTTTAGTTTTTATTATTGTAGTAGTTAGCTTGAATTTTAAACCTTAATTTCTCACACAGATAACCACAAAACACTATAAGTAACTGAAACATGTACCTATGTTACAACCTCATGAATTTTTAGTAAACCTGCCAAGGCTACAAGAGCTCTGTATTTAATTACCCCGTCCTCATGTCTAAGAGCTCTACAATTAAGATTCCTCATCGAATTTGACACAGGAGCGCAATCTTAATACAGACTTGACATATCTGCATAGTCACAGCCTGTTTCGCTTTATCAAGAGTCAACGTTTGACACTGTCCGACATTTCGGATTAATTGGATTAACATTTCAACAGCGTTGCTCGTATCGTGAAGCATTTGTTAATATAATGCACTAAGCGCTTGTGCTTATTTAGATTGACATATCTTCGTTGTGCAGTCACAGCTTGTTTGGCTTTTTAGTGCCAACATTTGAGATTACCCAGCATTTCAGATTAATTGGATTAACATTTTAACAGCGTTGCTTATTGTATTATGAAGCAGTTACCGGAATAATTTACTCACTTGTGCTTATTTAGAGAAGGGATGTTAATACCAACTTGACATAACGGCTTTGTGCAGATACCACCCGTTGTATCCTTGTACCTTATCAATTGCTAATGTGTGACGGCCAAGTATTTCGGATTGGATTAAAATTTTAAGAGCGTTGATCATATTTTCAAACAAAAACCAGAAAATGTTTATGTCAATATTAATACAGTTGTGAAATGTGAATGTGACTTGTAAGGAAGGTTTCTAGCATGTGGATCGTGGATGCGTTTAATTTTGTATCATTACATTTATACATTTTAGGAAATAGAAAAGATGAAGTCGGCAGTACGCACTATAATAGTGCAAGCAAATCATGTAGTAAGAATTAGCGAAATGTGCACTGTAAAAGATGACACTTAGCCGAGTTTCTACTAACAAAATGATTCTGTTATAAAACACCGAACGGAAAGACTTTTCAACATTACGAATGAAGCTTTCATAACTTTCTATTTAGTAAAGACAAGGTACCAAGTTTACTAGATAAAAAAAACTCTAGAGAAAACCACGCGGAGCGCTTTTACTCGAGTCATTTTTTACTACTTTTTTCTACCTTTAAAGGAAAATCTTGAATAAATCCTTACTAGCTGGAAGAAGCTTTATCTGCTGTATTTTATGTAAATTCAATGGTTTTAAAATAGTAGGTAAGTAGGTAGGTATGTAATGATTAATGTAGCACAGCCTGTGCTTATGCCGCCGATGATTAATTACAGTCAAAATTATAACACGCTTTTAAACAAACAACACATAGCAAAACAAAACAATGAAAACTAACCTTTGATAAAAATCGCGTTTAAACTGCAACACATAGGCCCGTCTGTCTAAAGCTTGACAGTTCTTAGCTCTTTCTTCTTTCTCTCTTCTCTTTCTTCTTACGTTCGCATTTATCTCTCTCGGTTGAGGTGGTACCTAAATGCGTAGCAATAGGTACGCACCTAATAGAGGGCTAAGAGCAAACTTAGGACCTGTCTTAGAGTATACAGGACCTGTCAAACAGACGGGCATCGCTGATGCACTTACTATAAAAGCTATAAATTAAGCAATTTTTTTTAACATAAACCTTCCTAAATTGTATCAAACACATTCTGATATACCTATACCTAGCTTGAAACTTACTAGACTGATTATTAAGTATAGGTACCTAATTTAAAATATAATTGTGCACAGATAATACGTAGATATGTGCAAATCCATGGAAGTATCATCCAGCAAATCTCATACCCCCCAATCGAGTTTAATATGGGATGATTCAGTATTAAGTATGTAGGTATACTATACATTATAAAGAAATCATTTTCATTTGCAGTTATTTAAATAGAAATAGGATTTTTATGCTGTGAAACGAGAAAAACTTTTCTTTCTGTAGTTATAATTCCGTGCCTTCTGGCGCAGAAGCTTTTAATAGTTTCGGTTTCTAATTATTATTATTAGTTCAAGGCATGGAGTCTCATCAGGAACAAAGAAAAAATAGCCCGAATGTAAAAAAAAATCTAGTGATCGTGTCGTGAGCATTACTAGTTAGTGGCCAATGTATTCGTTTGGCCCAATACCTCGCCAATACGCAATAGATGTCGTTCGCTAATCTTGCGTTATGCAGAAATAAAATAATTCGTAAAATAACCCGAATTATTCCTTTCTATGGGATGATGTGTCTGTATTAGTATTATATAATCTGTGGTTCAAGGTAAAAATGGTGATAAAAATTTCATTTTGTATATGTGCCACATGTTGGCCGTTGCAATATTAACACATATACAATATACATAGGTACCTACATTTTCATTAGCGGTTTAACAATAGTTTGATACTTAAATTCATTTAAAAAACAAGCAAACCCGCCCCTGTTTTACGCCCTCGAGCTGTCCAAGAGAAGAGGGAAGAGTAAGGGACAGAGATAGGGGAAAAGAATAAATGGATGGGACGGTGAAGAGAGGCAGTCTCTTCGCCGTCCCATCTATTCATTTTTACTGGAATACGTAACATAAAATGAGAGACATATCGTGTGGAAATAATGAACCGTATCTTTTAGAAAGTATAGATCTTTTGTTAAGGAACTTCTTTTAGCATTTTAGTCTATAGTCGGATAAAATTTGTCATATTGTGGTACATACAAGCACGTATCCTGGCTATAAATTTTCCCAAATCCTTAGGATTATGTAGGTACAACGTTGGCTTCGAATTAGAGATCTCTATCTGTCGCCGATCTAAGGGCTGCTTTTGCTACGGGACCTAAAACATTAGCGATAAATAACCCCAAGCTACCTTGCGGTAACATGGCCCTTATCCCTGAGGAAAAGACCACTTTTGGTGTTTTATGTTTGCACTTACTTTGACGACAGTTACAACGGGCCTTTGGTAGGAGCCCAATTTTAGTAGCAGCTTTAGAACAAATTTATTACTTTAAAACATATATTACCTATGTAGATAACGAGTAAATAGCCGATGCCGAAAGGAAAGCTACGTAAAGTACAAAATGTAAGCCGAAGTAACACAGATATACATAAACAATCCAGTAAATCGGACTAGAAAATGTACAGAGAAGTAAAAACAAAAGCTAATAAAATGATCCAACAAAGTAACAACATATCCGGGAAACGGAGCAACAGTAACTGTATCAGAAATGCCATTTGCGATAAAATAATAAACAACCAGGAAATGTCGAGAACAATAAATCCTAGAGATATTAAAGTAGACGATGCAACCGAGTCGTGACAGGTGGTGACAGGGTAATACTGCTCTGCGGCAGAAAGTCTAACAATTTTAATGTCACCTCACTATAATTACAAAAGAGCAATATATGAAAGCTGACAATGGATACTTAATGCAGTTAACGAAGGACACAACACAATCTTTTATAACATTATAAAGGGGAAAGATTTGATTGTTTGTTTGTTTGCATTGAATAGGCTCAGAAACGACTGAACCGATTTGAAAAATTCTGACGTGGGGTGATTCTAATTTTAATTATAATTTGGCATGGGGGCGATAAGACCTGCACTGACGTCCTGCTTGGGGTGTATTGTGCATTTCCCCCGCCAGCATCTACCCAAGCCATCCCAGCTCCTTGAAATAACGGAGCACGGCTCTGGGGTGCTGGCGGTGCTGGTGGCTGGTGCTGGGGTGGGGTGATATATTTTCAAAAAAATTAGGGATCCTTACTAAAACTCCAATAATGTAACCCAAGGTGTAAAAAATGACCTAAAATATTCTTTACATCGCGTGCGCTGTGAAAACTTATTATACCCGTGCGAAGCCGGGGCGGGCCACTAGTTGTTAAATATACTGGAACTTGGAACGAGGTAGTTGGGAAAAGAATGGTAAGTAACTAGCATAGAGTAAAATCCACGAACAGTGAATTCTTCAATTCCCAGTTCTCAGCTTAATATTCCGAACTTTTCAAAGCCATATTTTTTTGTATGCAGACATTTTATGCCCCAGCTTTCTGCTCTGAAAAGATTTGCATATCTACTTGAATTTTCTTCTCACAAAAAACTTTTTTCACTCACATATTTGACAACATATCAACCTGGGGGTTCATAAAGCTTCGCCATACTCAGCTCAAGGTCGTCGTTTATCTCCGAGGAATAATATATGAAGTTGTTTTGAGCATACGAATGGAGCAAAGGAATAAAAAGAATATCTGTAAACATCAGATCCAGGTTTATACGATGAGTAAACAACTTGGCAATAAATTGTGGCAGTTTAGCTGCCTATAACAGGGCTCGCGCGCTGGGACAAAGCAAAACGGATTGTAATGTAGCATAAAAGCAATCCAGCTGAAATAGCTCATTGTTCGTTATTTACTTTTGTGTAAATGATACATGATCAAATTTAACGGTATTGAAAATTTGAAACATAGCAACTTTGCATTTACAGACGGATAATCCATCCTTACTTCCCTACACTAATTTAATACAAGTAGAATGTCTCTTTGTCTATACATATTTGATTGCTTGCCATTCTCGTCAAAACAGTTGAATTTGAACTTATTAGAATTAAATTTTGCACACAGATTACTTTTTCGAGATTACCGTAGAATACTTTTGACAGATTCACACAAGAAAACGGTTAAATTGTGGACAAAACTGTGGGGCACCTTTAGTCTTATTACACATTTTGACACTTATGGCAATGTCTTGATTAGAGCAAATACAATACTGTCACGATGAGTTATGACGGAACCTACTCAATGGTAAAGCATTTCATCAAGCTATTCATCAGAAACGTGCAATAAAAATACACCAAACCAACAAATATAGCGAAATTTTGTCACTAAAGAAAATATTATGAGAATCTCTCATCATATATCAAAGCGAAGTGCCACTTAAGTAGCTATATATAATATGTTACCACCCAGTATATTTCACATGGCCCTATTGATGTTTTGTTGCTTTGTCTATATTTTGTAACGCTGTATAGGTATATCAAAAAGCGACCAACCCAAATAAAAATCCTTTCCAACTTTACTGATAATATATCTCTAGATAATCTAAGTATATTTAATAGTAACGGCCCCTTACTTCAATAGAAACGGGGTGATTGTTAAGCATTTACGCTAGGTAAAACTTTGCGTGCAACTTACCGTAATTCGGCAATTTACAGTGTGAGCAACGCTGAAGAGAAGGGGATGTAGCCGCGTCGTTTTAGTATGCGTGAGCTTCGCGGAAGTGTTACCATAAATTGTGAACACACTCTAGATAAGTATCAGATACATACATAAACGAGAACGTAGTACATTCATGACTTTTTGCCGTAAACATCCTTCAAGATACTTTAACCCTTTAAGATTAGACTTTGAACATTTTTATCAATAAACATATAGTAAACGTCAAGTTTTTCAATTAGTCATCGAAGAAGCATTAACAAATAATGATCGAATTACTTTTATAACAGCCATAAATTGCCTTGAAGGCGAAGATCGCGAAAATGATGCTCTCTTCTCAGAGGGTGTTAAAGTTTATAAGAAGTTTTCGGGGCTCACGATTAAAATCGATCGTTCTGTGAATACCAATGTAATAGTGGCTTTTCTAGTAGAGCTTTGGATTAGGTGAGATTTAATCTATGTACCCTTGGCCGAATTGGTAAAAAAGAGGGCAGTCAAACGAATTAACCAACCCAATGGTTGGAGCGAACGAGGCAGTTCTGGAGATTTATTAATGTGTTTGCGAACCGTGACAAAGGCTTTCATGTTGTTTGATACGAAAACATAAATAACAAGCGAAAAACAAAGTTTTAACGGCAAAGGATATAAAACCGCACGGTATCCCTTTGAAGACCCATGCAAAAGGGTCGCAACTATTTATAGCTGACAATAAATCAAGCAAAGGTAGGACGAAGAAACCTCAACATGTTCCATATATTAACAATTTAAACAAAGCTAAACGAGCATCACAAAACACTAATAATAGTAGTAAAGTTAGAAGAAATTACTTACTGTCCAAAAAGAGCATTAATAAGTTCAGGACGAGTATAAATTAAAATATTCTAAGTAATGACTTTGATTATCTACCTACTCACAATATTTCCATTTGTACTTGTTAAATTACCATGCGACTCAAAAGTACACGTTGTATTCAAAATTATACCAAAACGACTCGGTTCTACGCTGTTCTCTTTATTTAACGAAACAATGTTAATATATGAGAAAGCCTCTTGTGCAAAATAGCACGTGGAAATAAATATGCGGTAACACGATACGCGTTTTATCCCGCCCTAATAACCGTTACCAATTACCTAGGGGGACATTTTGATAAAACACCACCCGAATAAGGCGAAGAGTTACAATTTATTTTGGTAATTCCATATCCCTCAAAGCTGTTACGGTAATGCTTTCAGAAGGGCGCTGAAAAATCGGTTACAGAAAAAAGGAAAAAATATCGTAGGTAGGTAATCATTTTACTTTTTCCAAGTATTAGATTTCATCTTCTAAAATTAAAAAGACTTGCAATAAAACAGGAGGGCTTTTTGAATTCTGGAACATTTCTCAAACTTGGTAACTTTTGATGTTTAATTCGAATAAAACAATAAGAATAATTCGGAAGCTTTAATTAAATACCAACACAAAAACTGAATAAAATATGCTAGCAGTTGTTGTTGGTATGTTGTAGTTGTTATTGTTGTTGTTGGTTGTTGTTGTTGTTGGTACTTACTATTCGTAAAATCGTACTTATAGGTACATTTTTGTCTGTTTGAAATGATTATTAAAATTCCAAAGATCGGTAAGCAATATTTAGCGAGGAAAAATTCGGTAAGTATTTTAAATTAAATAATATGAACAACATCGTTTCGCATAACAATGCCGAGAAAAACTTCATAACGCATAATGATACACGGGTCAACAATATTACCTACTCTGATACAATAGCCAGTGCGCCGACATAGGTAACTTTAGTGTCTAGAATTTCCTTTTCAACAATAACGTTGGAAGCTTAACCGTTAGAGTTCCATAAAGTGTTGTCGCCTGGCAACTCCAGCTTCATTTTTTGATGTAGAAAACTGCAGGCGACGCTAGCGCCTCCTCAATACAGACGCGAGTTTTAAGTATACGTTAAGTTGGTTTGTTAATTCGTGTTTTTGAACGTACTTTGGAAGTTTTGGTTTCTTAACGAATTAATTCAACCAATGAGAGGCCTGCTGAGCTGCCATTGGTGACCGAATTGGTGTCCGGTAAAGATGGCGGCTCAGGAGGAACGTTTGCTGGTTTTTCAGTTTTGTTCGGCAGTTGAGTTTGATTCGGCATTCGTACAACATCGCTTAGTGTTGTTAAGATATTTTACCGCAAAAGTTTATAGCGTGTAGTATAGTTTGTACAGCAGCAGTATTTTATTTATATATAAAAAATGTGAAATATAGACTGTGGATTTTATTTACTTACATGGTTACCTTGTTTTATTTAAGGGCCTCCTACAAAAGTTTTTGAGTGCAATAAATTATGTCGGAATCGCCTGTGAAGAGGTTTTGCACGACCATGACCAGACATTTGCCGACGCTAACATTAAGAAGCCTCTAGTAGCTAGTAGACCTTGAAAATATCACTGTTCTGGCTTTTAGTTCCTTTATTTTTAGTGACTACCAAAATACAGTTAGGAAATTGAATTACACTTTACCTTCTAAATTTTCATTACAATAAGTGTTTAACGAGTGGCAGCAAATTGAAAAAGCTGAGCGCTTTTGTTATTTTCGTCCCGAGTAAAGGACCTGTCTACAGTCAATTTAAATTTATCAGATATTTATGAAAAGGATTTAAAAAAAGCATAACTTTTTATACCCTTCGAGCTACTGGCGTCTGTAGTCCAACAAATAAACATATTATTGTTGTTGTTAAAGAAACATTGTGTGCTCACGTTGAGCGAAATTAGACTCCCCGACAGTAAATGTAGCGCAGTTTTGAAGTTCCACATGCTCACAATAAAAAACAAGAACAGCACTAGAGTCACGTTCATCTTACACGCAAACCTAAGTGAATTCCACAAGTAAATAAATAAAGGAGTCCAGCTGACTTTGCCCCAAAACTTTGGAAACGGAAGATCAAGACCGGGCTATAACTCATGCAAATCGTGGACGCGATGTAGATGACGCTGTCAGAACTTCCTAGATAGTTTCATTAGTTTTCTCACACTAGCTTTTCTTTTTTGGAATATTCTTTTGAATCGTACGAATTTCCAATTTCGAAGTTTCGACGTGTGAAGCATAAGTTGGGCTGGTGTCATAGTTGGATAATATACAGTGGTGATAACGACGGAATGAAAATAATGTTCTGCTAGAGAGTTAGAGTAACGAATAGTTTCTCTAACACTCTAGCAGAACATTTATTTATGAATCAGTTAGTTTGGTGCACCATAATCTGGGTTAATGATACTGTTATAGTTAAAATGTACTGTAACCTTAACCTTAATTTTAACTATTGTATAACTTATTTGACGCAGTGTCCCTCGGCACTCTAAACTAAAGTTTCGCGTGACACTGAACTGCGCACATATTCCTGCGTGCAACACATTTCCGCTAACTAGAGTTTTAACTGAATATTTAACTGTTGTTTAAAGTTAACCGTAGCTGTTGAGAGCGTTAAAGTAAAACTTATCACAATTCAAGTAAGTACGCAATTGACAAACAAACAGTCCCCAAGCCTATGTGGTAGTAAAACAGCAATAAAGGAAACAGCGTGCTTAAGCAACCAAAACATGTTTTCGCTACTGAACCCAGACATCTCCGAGCTTATGGCTACTTTACTACACGTCCACGTTTGTTTTCCCACTTTCCCTGGCTATGCAAAGGTTTCTAACACAATGGGAGCACTTTAGGCATGCGCTAGTATAAGCTCGTTTCAAAGCGCGGAGAGATTGTTTGGCCTGTATGTGAAGCACTTAAAACTGTTAAGAAGTCGTTCTACTTTTGCAGCAAAATTTTGGAAGCGACCGCCGAAAGGAAGTGGTTCAGATAAATTGTTAAATGGTATGAAGTCGTGACTATTCTTGTACATATTTGGTAGTTACTTAACTAACAAAAAAAGCGATCCTAACTTTTCCATGCGCTGCGATCAACGTAGTGTGCATGAGCCAAATCTTAGCATATTTTGCATATTTTCAATTTTAATATTATTGTCTTCAATAGTACCGTTTAGTTCACTAAGGAAAGATAAACCCTACATTAGGTAATAGGAGAATATGTCAAAATCTCAACCCTCACCCTAGGATAAGTTTTCCAAGATTTAATATAGGACAAGAACTAGGTTACGAATTCTCGGATTTCTATAATTGGCTCAGAGATGAGACTCAAGTCACGTTGAAGATATTAAAGCTGGAATATCTCTGATGAATCAGCTCACTTCCTCTGATTACTTTCTTTCATTGCACGAAACTGACGGACATGTTCGAAATTAAGTTATAGCTGGAGAACAGAGATTTGATTTTACCTATCACGGCTGTATGTAGGTATTACCTATAAAAAATGGTGTTCCGTATTTCTGTTTATATACATCAACTCATCAAGTCCTAAGTACTTATATGTAAGCATCTAGCTTCTATTGGCGCATTATTAGCACAAACAATATAAAACTTCAACTATTCAAAATTCTAATGGAAATGTATGGGGTCACAAACTTGAAGCATCCGCGATATATACAGCCGACACACGCTCCCAGCATGCAAGTGCTGCCACCTATGCAATCTTAATAACTGAGAAAACGACCACTACTTACGTCGTCCGTCATAAGAGCAACATCTCGTTGCGATTTGTTTTTCGCGTGTGACAAAAAACCGCAAAGGAATCAACCTTACCGTTTGAAGTGAATTGGAGAAGCAATACACGAGTCGCCATTAGCCAGCCCAATAATCCAGGAATCAAACTCGGGCCCGGGAATAGGAGTATTCGCCATGCGGCACTGGGTAAGTGATTCCTATACAATTTCCAAACTGAGCAATCGATTTTATTTACGCAACAATGGAATTCTACATCCTACACTTGAACATTTAGTTTTCCGATGGAAGTCGTTTTACTTGCAGTCTCCTCAAAAAATATATAAAAAGCAGTAAATTAAAAATTGATTTAAGTAGAGCAAACAAAACACCGTGATCAAAGTAGAAGTATCATTGTTGACGATTTAAGAGAGTAACATAAAACAAAATGATACAAAAATATTAAGTGTAATTCCGCTAAATTTAGACACTACATAATTATTGTATCATTCCTTAATTAGAATGAACAATCAAATTTTGTAACATTAGACAACCCCCTAAACACTTTTCAAAGTTCTTCCAACATCTAAATTTTTAAATCCCTACATTATTATGTATTCTTAACCTATTCACTCGACGAAGAATACCATATCGCTAAGCTGTTGCCAAATGGGCGAATTCATTATGCCGTGAAGTGAAACACTGGTTCCGATGTCACGAGCCATCCTGCTGTCATTAATCTTTTGATATTGCCAGTCTACGAGAATGGCCGAAATTACACTTTGAATACACTATAGGTAATGGGCATGTTATTATTTTGTTAGTATAATAAGGAGCAAAACAGTCCTCTGACAAAATCTTACAAGATAATACGTGACGTGTGTGGTGCGTGGATTCACAGAAATCGCAACTATTATCTTCATGCGATCATAGGTATTATTATGTCGTCTCGACACGACCTTACTTTGAGAATTAATTCGGAACCCGTGACTCGTTCATTCGGAATCGAAACCGGGGTGAATTTAAATGAAATGGATTCTTCGGATTCTTATATCAGTGTTTTTCAGCTTTAATTCAATGCAAAATAACAGGCCTGAATTAATATTGACTTTACCGTTTCGTGATATCAAGAATTACTTGGTACTTCATTTTTAGAGAAACTCCTCAACCTTTAGAGAAACTTTCATAATTAAGGAAAAACGCTACTCCCATATGGGTGCAATGGTATAAATATCCCAAAGTTAGGGCGCTCCGAGATTTCGTTTGGAAGCAAGCCAACCCAATACGGAGCAACCCTGCAGAACTGTGCTGGCCTATAAACATTAAATAATGCAAAACCGAGAGTGCTAAGCCTGTTTATTTGGGACTAAATGTGTGGGATTCCACAGAGAGAAATAAAATTTCTAGTAAGTTCAATAAATTATATTGAAAAGTAGAAAGAAGTCAACTACATGTGCAAATAGAAAACAAACAGACCAATTAGGAGAAAATTTCCATCTATGTATTTTAAACTGCAGTTAAATGAAATGAAGAAAGACGACTGGTTTGTATCAGACTGTAGTAGATAACGCTTGAATGTCGAACTGTTTGCTGAATGTAGACTATAGTGTTATTGGAAAACTCTAGCCGAAATTTTAAGCAGATCCTGACTTTACACAGGAATAAATGAATATTAATGCAAATAACTAGAATGAAGATACTTGTATTGTCATAACGTAATTAAGTTAACTGACACACTTTGCTAATCATTTGAGATCAACAATGAAGTATGATCAAGTATAGAGTCTTATATTTTCCAAATAAAGTTTTTGAATTTGAACACTGTGATAGCTTTAATCCATAAAAATAAATTATTCATAAAGAACAGAATTCTAATTCTAGATTGAAGAGAGAAAAACCAAAGGCGAAAGAAGTAAATGAGACAATTTGCAATTTAGAAAGAGATATAATTCAATTGAGAGAGGTCACCTGGCCAAGGGTTTTGCAGGCATTAAATTATTCAGGGTTGTGTTCTTCTTTGTTTTTTCAAACTCAAGTAAATTGTGTTAGGCATTCCCAAAGGCAACGCATAAAGGACACCAACAAAGATTTACAACGTTAAACTGCGCGGAAATTTAAATAGGGGAATTAAAATTGTTGCAGTTTATGCAAAAAACGAGATAATGTAGCATTGTGGAAAATAAATAGGTATTGTGAGAGCATCAACAGCGAGAAGTTTTTACTTTTCATAAACAGAGTTTTTAAAACCTTTCCTAGGACTGAATAGCACTCCAAAAAATTACTAAGTAAATGAACATAGACACGCTGGAGATTGATAATATTTATAGTTTAGTGTATCAGTTAGCATGTAAGGTTACTGAATTTGCTGTAAGAACTTGTATAAATCGTTATTGTAATTTTATTAATTACCTGATATAATTTTTCATGTTTCTTTTCACTTTCAAATTGGACGTAAAACTGGCATCGCAAAAACTTAACACTTAAATAGCCAAATTCTCCTACAGAAAAAAAAACGTATTTTAACCTCGGGAGGCTGTGAGCTTATAAAATTCGCAAAAGCAAACTTACTTCTCACGCTAAAAGCTCTAGGGGTGAATATTATGTAAATTTTATAGCCAGTAGACACATTGCCTAGCAAGAGTGACATATTAGCTACACAGTAGGGTACTGCAAGGAATAAAAACACCGAAAGAAAAAAGGGATTACAATGGAGATGGATGAGTTAAGAGCTCACGTTACAATATATGGGACAAACTACAGACCTACAATATTTTGGTATCTAAAATTAAAAAAAGGAAGTTTGGTTAGGGTTATTTATCTACTGGAATAAATTGGAATGAACCTGCACATATAAGCTAATAAGTATGCAGTTTTCTTGACTAAGGTTTAAAAATTTGAAGTATGTGTAGGTGTTGTGTATCAAATTTATATAATTACATATCAGTCAAAATTAATAAAATGATGAACAAAAGTTTGTGTACTATAACAGTCACAGCTTTAGAGGTATAAGAAACTCAACTCAAAACCAAGCCAAAAAACAAATATCGAAACACTGCTGTAGAGGTATAAGAAACTCAACTCAATACCAAGTCGAAAATCAATATCTAAGCCAGAAGTCGGTAATCCATTGAAGACATTTTAAACTGACGTACCTACCTAACTATCCTTTGATGCAAGCCGAGCGCATTATTTTTAAATAGGGGCAACACAACGCATATTTTTAGCCATTAAAAGAGGCAAATAATAAAGTCAAATGTAAACGTTCCTTGAAATATAGGTTCAGAGGCAAAACTGTCAAGGCAGTAGAGCTGAACCGCTTAAGTGGACTAAACAAAGCTTCCCGGAGACGTGTAACTCACTCTATAGTGAACACGTCTCCGGGAAGCTTTGTTTAGTCCACGTTTCCATTGATATACGACGGCGAGACAAAACGAATGCCATGCCAGTATGCAAGTCCGAATTTAGAATTTACAAGTTTAGGAACTTTACTTTCAATGATGCTACAGAGGCATCTCACTATTTTGGTAGTGAAAATAAACCACCCATATAATATGAAAACTCTTTATAAAGATAAAACAAAGACAAAGAGAATATTAAGAAAATGTAAAGAATATTAAGAGATTATGATGTTCAAAGCATAGACAATCTTGTAAAAATTTGATTAAATAGTTTCTTAATAAGACTTTTTATTTTGAAGAAAAGCAAGTTGGTCTCGTGAAAATTACACGAACGCCTCTGCAATCGTGTAATTTCTTCGCCTGTGGACACTTCCAGCAGCGCTTGAAGGAATAATAATATAAATAAATAAATATGTGTGGACATTTCACACAGCGCCATCTAGCCCCAAACTAAGCATATGAGTGAGGCCAATCATTTTAAAAATGTGATTTTAATTGCTCCCTACTTTGCTTAACTTACAGATGAGGCCACTAGGAAAGACGAAGAATAAGTACGACTTGTACTGATATTTGCAGAACTAAACAAAATTAAAATACAACTTCTTGTAGCCACTAACAATGATATACTGCACACCAGGTGACAAAACGAGAATTCGTATGCAAACTCCTATGTCGAGTTCCACAATGATTCTTAGTGATACGTGACTTTCATGTGAAATGAATTTAAACTTGGGATCTTTTCCATTCCCGTTTTAGAAATTGACGATATTTTTGTGCAGTAATTTAAAAATAACTCTGAATACTGTCACTACGCTATTTCTCTGCCATGTTTTGTCATATGATTTTTTTATTAGAATTACGTAACTAAACAATTCTAATTTTATATAGGTATTTTATATGTCAATGCGTGGTGTTATAAAACTCATCGTAAAAATAAAAAAAATAATAAAATGTCAATAAATTCGTCTGATTCAGATTGCGAATAAAAAAATATACTCTAAAAACGCACAGATGTAGATGTTCTTTAACACATGGAACACCTGCATTTTGCAGAACAATAGAATAACAATCATTTATGTCGGTTCGATATCGCGACCATGGGACTCCAGTGGAGAATTAGTCAGTTTGCAAATATTTTACCTTTGACATTAAAATAAAAGTTTTCATACAAAATATACTGCAGATCTTTTAGTTTTCTGATTGCTTCTCTATACTAAAGAACCATTATATTATCTTTTCAAGAAATCGCCCTCAACCTCGGTGGCTAAAATCATACCGTACCGTTAGGTATAATAAAATGGAAAACGAGAAGGGGAGATAAGGGAAATTCAAAACCACTAGAAATTTCCACTGATCTTGTTTTGTCAGACCTAAACTCAAAAATAAAATATCGCAAATTTTATTTTTATAATATTTAGTCCCGCATTTATGTACATATTGTTTGTAACGTGTTTATAAATTATTATTGTAACAGGCGGCTCAAACAAAGGCTAACCCACGCTTACTTTTAGGCATGAAATTATGATAATAATGATAATGTGTTGTCGCAAGGCGGGCCCATATTACAAATAGGTAACTTTACAACCATAAAACATGATAACAATCTATAGCTTACGCAAATAAAACAATAGAAATATGCGAAAATCTGTTTAGTCACCATCAGTAAGTATAATTTACAACGTTACTAGAAAAGATGCAAACATAAACTACTCTAAGCTAAAGTGCAAGACAAACAGATATTATAATACAAGTGAAACAAGTGAAGTCTGCTATCGTTCTTTTGCAAACACTCACTAATTAGCAGACGAGAAATGACACATCTCAGCAGTTTCTCTAACTTTGGCTTAATACATGAACCAGTGGCTGTAACCACAGTATCGATAGCTTGCAGTATTTCTCTCAAAAAAACAGGGCTCTGGCTTCATCTTTTGCTGCCACAACTGAGTCTACGACAACCCAAACCGCACAATTCAACCCCGGAACAACTCAACCCCTGGACAGCTCGACCATGACAACTCAATCACGAAAACTCAACCACGACAACCCAACTTCAGAAAACTCAAGCCCTGGATCACTAAGCCCCGATAACTCATGCCTTAACTAGGTACTTCCCGGACCGCTCAAACCCGGACAACTGGACTCCGGTTGGAGGTTGTTCATTTTAATTTATTTGTTGTGCTTAGTTACAAAATTTTTAGAGGAATAGGCTTACTGATCACCACTTATAACTTAAAAATCAAAAATAGTTACGTATTATTAGTATTTCAGGCTTTAATTGAACAAACTTGATCTCATATAATGACGTCACTCATCGCTAAATGAATGAAATGCCTGAGCCCATGAACCAAAAAAGTGAAGAAAACAAAGCTATATGACGTGAAATCACCGTGAAATGTAACATTATTGGCATTGACACACGGAGTAACTTTTTTATCATGTAGAGAAGCAACACTGATATCTATAGAAGCAACGGCCGAAAACTATTGGAACCAAAGTATGACGGCATCAGCTACGGGAAATTTTTAAAATTTATTATTTAGTTACAAAATAACTAGGTACAATGAATGTAACGAAACAGATTAAATTAGTTTCTTAGATTGCTGTATATTTTCTTAAAAATAACATGAAAATGGAGGTCGAGAAATTTTGGACATTCCCACATAATTTTCATGATTACGCCATACACCTAAGGCTAAGGTAAGTATCGGTGTTAAATTAGAGAGCTTAAACTACTAATAAAGCACCGTCTTTCTTTACAGTAAAATTCAGTTTATGAGTAGGTAGCTTTAATTACTAACGATATAAAGGAGCTTGTCCCTGTCGAAGTTCATTATAAAGCCACAAAGGGCGAAAACGAGCGAGAATAACAAGGATCCATAAATTTATCTAAACAGTGAAATAGTGAGACAGTTTTATTATCATTACTGAGTTTCAAGGATAATGTGACAGTTAGACAGTAATTTATCTTTTTTACCTTTATTATACACTAAATGGACCGACGAACTGGCTAAAACCGCGGAGAGCCATTAATTAGACGCAGATAGCAGTATATGTATTAGCTGTTGAAAGTGGCTCTATGTTCTCTAGATGCCGCTCGGATGATGTTGATGATGATGATGATCTTTATTATTCTTCTAAATAAGTAAACAAAGACAAAAAGAGTATTGGCAGGAGTGCAGAAAACTTCACGCCGTTGCATTGTGTTATTTTTCAAAACTTGGGCTTTAATGTTTAATATTGGTGGCGTCGCAATTACGAGCATGAAAGCAAGTGATATAATGTGATGAAACATGATTTTTCGTGTTGCTTCCAAAATTACATACCAGCTTCTAGTAAAGTGTCCACCAATTTACTAGGGCATGACATAGACTGGACTATGACTATCCAAGCTGTGACTAAGACTTGACTACGTGAAATATTCTATAACACGATGAAAAATTACAATACTTGACACTGGCTAAATGCACTATGGGTGGAGCCAAGATATAAAAAAAAGAAAAAGTAAACAAGGTTCTTTCGGCAGAATTTGCTTTTATTTAAATCATATATGACGGGGCAGGTGTGCCTCCAAGGTTCTTTTAGAGACGGTGACGTCATCGATAGCAACGTCACTATTGTCATCAAGAACATCATGGTGGTTACGTCATTAAGTGAAACTCCAGTAAACGGTTTATACTCATTTATTGAACAACAATAACACTTCATTGATATAGCGTTTGCTCGGGAGCTCTGAACAGTACGACGGCTCAAGTAAAACTGAATATCAGACGTTCGAACGCCCTGTTTTTATACGAAAACTCGGGCTTGCACAAGCTTTTTTTTTTGAACGGGCTAATGCTGTTGGTCTCTACCGACCTTTACAGCGTCACCGGGCGGGGGGCTTGCACAAGCGATGTTTGCAGTTTCATAAACACCAAAATTAACTCTCTCAAGATTATGCAAATTTTAAAATTTAAAATGATTTTTATCCTAAGTATTTTAACTATCTCGTCAAAATCACCTCATCTCTAAGAAGATACAAAAAAGCTAAACCCTCAAAGTCTCAACCATTTGGTATTTAGAAATACAATTCTAGTTTCGACCAACCAAAACATTGTAGACGAAAACACCGAGAAAGGGTCGAACACAATTTTTTCTTGCAATTTGTCGGTTTAGTAAGCAAGTTGCTGAAGGACGAAATTAGAATAACCCGAGCGGTAAACTCGATACTTTCTCGATAGTCGATATCGATGCCATGATCTACCGTATCTTGTCTCGTCGGAAATGGTCAAGATTTTTTTTTTTGGTGTAACACGTGTCGTTTTAGGGATAATGTTTCTTCAACTTTAAAGGAAAATTATCAACCTTGGACCCTGGAGCGATCAAACAGCTAGACTTTGGGGGTCGACGAGGTCTAAAAATTGACCCCTATTGATTAACAGAAATTCTTTTATGAAATATTTAAATATACTATGTAAGTTGTGTCACCTGGATCATCCATCACACTGGATTTTTATTTTTCATCTTTACGATATTTTTTTTCACAAAATAGTTACCTACTTCTTAAGTTTTGATGAGAAAATGGTGTCAAGTTTACTTACTTAACCAACCATGTTCTGAAATTGGCAAGTACTTTGTATCAATAGGAAAAAACCTAGAGTATTTTAAAAAAAATTGGGGGTCCGAGGTATCAGTTCAATTTGGAATAGGGGCCTAAAATAACGTGAAAGTTTGGAAATCTCTGAGCTAGACTAAATCAACAACATTAAACAATGTAAAGTCTAAAATTTGGAGCGAGACAGAAAACTGAAAGCCAATTGAAGCGTACCATAAACACAAGTTACTCAAAGCTTGCACTTAAATGAGAATTAAAAGTCACAATTATTAATTCGAACGTTCGATTCTGATTGTCCGGTTCCATCGAAGCGAATCGTGAAAACAATAAGCTGAAAGTAGCGAAATACGAGAGAGGCGAGTATTTATTTATAAGCTTTCCGCCATGATGAATGATAAATCGTATCCTCATTAGGTATGTACTTCTTAGCAGGCCGAGTCAACCACAAAGAAAGCCATAAGTGGTCAACTCAACCTGCAGGCTGAACGGGCTATGGGCCTAGCTGACCCTAAAGTACTAGCTGTAACATCTACTATACATGTATTTTAGCGAATAAACGTTTTGATTTGATTTGATTTGATTTGATTATCATATTATCTGTGCCCTAAAGACATTTTTGGGATTCGCTAAACATTAACCTCACTAATGAAAAATATAAGATGATAGTTTATTTATTCATCATCATCAACAGCTCGAAGACGTCCACTGCTGAGCATAGGCCTCCCCCAGAGAGCGCCACTTTAAGCAACTGCTCGCCTCCTGCATCCATCGGCTCCCCGCGGCTTTCACCAGATCGTCGGCCCACCTAGTGGCGGGGCAGCAGCCTACGCTGCGTTTTCCGGTTCGTGGTCCCCTCTCAAGAACCTTTCTTCCCCATCGGTAGTCAATTGTACAATTCAAATTACTTTCAATTTACTTTCGATTCGAGTTCATTTATTACATAATATAAACTGAATTCGGGATGAAAAGTATTGTAATACATAAAAAAACATATCTAACAACTACCGCTCACTCAACGTAATATAAGAGAAATAAACAGTAGATTATAATATGACAGCGAACTAACCAATCACACCTTCGGGAAATAAGGTGAAACCGATAAGGGCATAAAAGTAAATTGTAGAGGTAATAATAACCGCTTCAGTCAAGATAATATTACTGAGGACGAATAGCTTTACACAGCATATATTTTATATGTTTCTAACAGTCATGTACATTGACGTCATGAATTGAAATAAAATATATGAAGTTGCACAACCGACGGGGAAAATAGAGTGGCGATCTTTTTGTATATTTATTTATTCATAATTTATTTATAATTTATTTAGGCAATCCACAGCGTGAATATACAGTATAATATAATATACAGTAACAAATTTACAAATTTAAAAGAAGGTCAAACAGGATTACACAGATTAACTGCTATTGTAAAAAAAATAGAAAGTGTGTTTTACCAGCTCGTAGTATACAAAAAAAGTATGAAGAGTGTGTTTGTGTGGCAGGTTATAAGTATATAGGTTCGCTAATGTTTGTAAAATATGCACTGGTTTATTTGGTGCAGATTTATCTATTTTTTATTTGATCTTTCAGGACGTTTGGGCACCTTGGACGCCACACGATAGAATGCAGGCCTCTACTTGGCCTCTATAGGTTGAGGGCAACAGTTCATCGTGGCAATTAGCAATGGTACAGACATTTTGGTAGACATACTGGTAATTAGTATAGTGATTTCTCAGATTAGTTTTGTATTAATTTATGTCAACAGTTTACAGTGACAATTTACGTTAGTGTTACGTTTAATTTGTTATTGTTTGAGAAGTATACGTCCCACTTTCGAAAAGTAGGTTTTATATTGTTTTTCGAGAATAAAAATATACCGGAGTAACAGACTGTGTTGTAACAGCGCTACAACATGCAGCAATTTGACTGGCCCGATAAGTCAGTTGGCAGTATAGTAGCTCTGCTTTCTGAACTGTAGGCTGTGGGTTCAATTCCTACTCAGGACACACATTTGTGTTTTTTTTTTATGTAACCGAATGACGTGACGAGCTAGTCGTTCGCCTGGTGTTAAGCGACACGGCCGCCCATAACAGATTGCAGTGTTACTCGGAACTCTAAATTAAAGTTTCGCGTGACACTGCGCACTGCGCACGTCATCCTGAGACATCACACAGTCTAAAAAAGTTTTCTAGACTGTGAGATCAGTTCGTAAAGTCTCATTCGCCCAGTAATTTGTGTGATGAACGTCGATGTTTGTTCTGTCTATGCATGTGCATAGAATACAATATCACACCCAGACACAGAACAAACATCGATGTTGTATTTACAAACAAAAAGTATCTAAGCTTATTGGGTTTCCATAGTACAAGCTATGCTTAGTTTGGGCCAGATGGCGCTGTGTGAAATGTCCACACATATTTTATTTAAAAGGAGAGTCAAAAGAGTATTGTCACAGGGTAAGGAACGCATCAGTGGCCCATCAGGAGGGCCGTATGCTTGTTTACTACCTACAGCATAAAAAAATCCCTTGAAGTTCAAGCAAAACATTAAAATATCACTGACTTTAATACGATTACTAACGCGCGACCACTATTAGTGATCGATGACGTCACTCTTCACCCAGAAAACCTTTTTCCGTGCTACATCCTGTATTCCAGAATAAACACGTCGCTCGGGAGAGTTTATAAACTACAGCGGAGACAACATAATGGATAACATCTGAGGGAGATTTACTGTCATCACTAGAACCATGTTCAGGGCTGTATTCAGGTAGAGTGTGATTCAAACTCAATGGCGGCTGTGAAGTGCACGCTGCGCACACCGCTTACCTCTGCCCACGCACATCTAATTCTTGCTACTGCGCAGCGCAGTGTCACGCAAAACTATATTAATTTAGAGTTCCGAGTGATACTGCAATCTGTTATGGGCAGCCGTGACGCTTAACATCAGGCGAACGACTAGCTCGTCACGTCATTCAATTACATAACAAAAAAGAAAAAAGAGCGTTTCGCGCTGACTTCACAACTCACAGATGCCATTGAGTTTTAATCGCACTAAGTATACATACTTATATGAAAATAATTCAATTGAAACGGATTTAGATCCAACCGATTAAAATAGATTCATTGCCTTTACCACAACACCTTAACAACACATTTGATTAAAAAAACACTTTACAAACCAAGTTACAAAAAAAAGTTCAAACATACATTATTTATACAAAGCGAAGTGTATAAAAGCGCAACTGAAGTATTTAATGACTGTTAATATAAGTACTTAATACATATTACTTTTTGTTCTAAAGTTAAATGTTAAATGGAGTTTTTCTATCAAAAAACTAATTACTTATAGCATTAATAACCCAAAATTATGCGCAAATAGAAAAAAATCATAGTGATGACAGTGTCCCCCACTCGGTGGACCGACGACCTGGTGAAAGCCGCGGGGAGCCGATGGATGCAGGAGGCGAGCAGCCGCTCAAGGTGGCGTGCTCTGGGGGAGGCCTATGTTCAGCAGTGGACGTCTTCAGGCTGTTAATGATGATGAATGAGAAAAAAAATCTCTCATTCTATTATCTTTAATTATCTACAACCATTTTTAGGTGCACAGTGGTATTGGGCAGGCCACACCGCTCGTAGAACTGACAACCGATGGGGAAGAAAAGTTCTCGAGTAGCGACCACGAACCGGAAGACGCAGCGTAATCTGGCCCCCGACTAGGTGGACCGACGACCTGTTCAGAACCGCGGGGACCCGATGGATGCAGGAGGCAAGCAGCCGCTCAAAGTGACGCTCTTTAAGGGAGGCCTATGTTCAGCAGTGGATGTCTTCAGGCTGATGATGATGATTTATATGTATACATTAGTATACAAAAATAAAAAATGAATTTTCTAAAACATTATTTGCAGTTTCAGTTCGCCCTAATCAGCCTGAGTCCGTCCACCCAACGCAGTCAACGACGTGGGCGACAAACAAGCGAGTACATTGTCATACTCCGTGATGGATCGCCGACCATGAATGCGGGATGTTGAGATACTGTTTCACGCATCTTCACAGCCGTTTTCACGCAAATGAGCTGTCGTTTCCATTTCTAGTTACCTACTACTCGGCGTGTTATCTCTTATTACAGAGCCGCTAGCTTATTACGTAAAGTTTGCAAAAGGCGTAACTTTCGCAATCATTGCTGTCAAAGCTGTCAAACGTCACTTTGGCAGAGCAGAAAGCGATCGAGCGCTAGATCACTGTCTGCCGACTGTCGGACAATCGATGAACTAAAAAGTGCAACTTGTTTCCGTCTATTGCTGTTATGTTGCTAGTGGCACTAGTATAGTGCATTCAGCGACAAACGAGCAACAGGCGGGCGACTGCGACCGATTGCTAAGTGTTGTCGCTTTGCTACTGCTGTTGCTTTGCTACTGCTGTTGCGTTGCTGTTGCAATTTTTACATAATGCGGGTGCAGAGTTACTTAGTTAGCAATTTGTAAGTTTACAGCAGACTCATGTGGGATACTTAAGGCGACGGGTAGGGCAAACAAGGTGTTTTTTATTTTATTTTATTTTTATTTTTATTTTATTAAGGCACAAACAGTTTACAATATACATATACAATACTATTTTATCTAGAAATACATAAACCAATGAAGTTGCCACTAATAGAACCACTATAAAAAAAGTAAAAAAACGGTACTCAATACAAAGATGTTATAAACTTAGATAATTTTTTGAGCTTAGATAATTTAATTTCTTTTGGCATGATTCATGGCGTAATCAGAGCATATAGAGCTCTGAATTTAATAATTATCATATAATTCATTTCATTAAGTCGTTAGTGATATAGGAACCAGATAACTTAAATAATACTTAGATACTTTTTTTGATTTTGTAAATACATGCATAGAATACAATATAACACCCAGACACAGAACAAACATCGATGTTCATCACACAAATGTTTGTCCTGGATGGGAATCGAACCCACAACCTATATTTCAGAAGGCAGAGCTACTACCAACTGAGCTAACAGGCCAGTCAGGCTTATGATGCCGTTTCCTATACACCGAAGGTCATTCATTAAACACAATCCTTATTTTGGATGCTGCTTCAGAGATCTCGTGCTAAGTTTGACCAGTGCAAAGATGTTTGAATCAAATACATTGAGGCAAGTTTTTTTCATTTCCTAGAGTACCTTCTTACTGAAATAAGCACTCTACTAGAACTACAATCTAGCCATTATTTTGGCTAATAAGTAATATAAATTTAACCTATACTTCTATAAACCTTATTATCTAAGAATGTGTCCAATAACAGTTTTCTTATTGTCTCTATTGAGGCGACGACACTTTGTTCTTGTGTTCTTTTGGGTAGCACTAACACTGCACTACATTACACTAATTTGTGAAAATTCACTAATAACACTACACTAACTCAAATGGTTTTGTTCGTTTAAGTCTTCTAATAATGTTCGTGTGATCAAGCAGCTGGATTGCTTCTACGTTCACATGATGGTGAAGTCTATATTGGTGACTTTCTGCATATTTTTTGATAACATTATCGACGAGCTCTATAAGCATTGAGGCAAGCACGACTTCTTCTAGATCTTCTAGGTACTTCCTCGGAGTTTACCGGATCATAAACCTGATCAGGTAGAATAATCCGCATAAAGTCACCAAAGTACCTATTGAAGTTTACTGGTAGGTACTTTATTTGTCAATGTTTTAGTTTACTTCACTGATCTTTATTATAGGTAGTAGTGGAGGCCCGTGGTTTACTTGTATGTAGAAATAAACTAGTGTCCTGCTATTAAAAATTAACAACTTGATATTATTTTCGTAAAGTAGGTTAAAAATGAATGCAATAAATGAAAAAGTTAGTAAAACGGTAAATAAATCACGGAGTAATAAGCTTTTAAAGTTACTGGAGGGGGCATCGCCTGTCCTTTTCTCACAAAACAGAGCTTCCCCACAGTTACTATGAAAACGCACGTTGTGAAGTCACGTAGCAAAGAACACATTTTAACAAGAACACGTTTTACGAAGGATACCATCGCCTATACGGCACTCCAAGGTATACGCGGCGTTTTGAAACTCCGGACAGGGGGCTATGCCCCAATCGGTTCCCTCACGCCCTTGCGTGGGAAGTGAGAAGAAGACTCGACTCGACATGCCAAAGAGATTGCATGTAAAGCTACCACAGCTTAGTAATGAGGTAGTATTAAGGACAACGTACTGACGTCACTGTCCTGTATTTTAAAATGCTTGTAACTGTAATTTTTTGGATAAATAATTTTTGTTTTCAAGACTTTTTATTTTCTGAGGTAAAAAAAAAGTAAATGCAATAAAAAAAATAACACGACACAAGCCTATTCTAAGAGCTACTTTAAGTCATCTTTAAAAAATCGTAAAAGCCATTATGGTGATCGTATTCAACACCTAAAGCGATCTGCGTGAAGCCGCGACATTAAATTCGTATAAGGGCAACCTTTAAGTGAGTATCTTTGGGAGTGCGTGAACGTCTAAAAGCCTTCCCGTGAAAGGGATAGCTCTCTACGGGCAAATGTAAAAACCCCGTTTGATTTATTGCATGGTTTTGAGTCGATAGTGTTGCCCGTGATGAGAAAGTCTCTTTTATTTGTTCCCCTTCAAATCGCGGTGTAAGAACCACATAAACGTAATTACCAAAAACTCAAAAATCATTTTTTTCCATAATTGGCTCTTCAATGTGGTCTTTTATAATGTGCCAAAACGACGTAACTGTACCGTCAATATTTAACTAATTCAATAATAACGTAATGGTAAAAAAATATTTTTCATTGAACTAGAAGACCGTAACTTGAGTAGCGGTAAAAAAACTTTTAAATTAGTTGTTTTAGGTAATGCAAAAAGAACGTATAAGCAATAAGTCGTTATTAGAATCTTAAACTATTGCTTGGTTGACGATTTTAAGCGAGCCATAATAACGTATTAAGCTTATACGTTATTCTGGCCCGGCAATATTCCGTGTGAATGTTAACTTTATGAACGAACCATATTAAAGTATGTCCATTAACGTCTTTTTAGGCACTTAAATTTCATAATTTAGAGTGGGTATTGGAAGACCAAAACGACGAAAAAATATAAATAATTTCTACAATAATAGCGCAAAATGCATTTTTTATGTTTAATGTTATTCTCTAATAGTATGAGTGAATTTCTGTATACTTTTTTAATTCTCCAAATATATATTATCCGTTATATAACACTTCAAAGTTCAAAGAAGTGAAATATGCACAGTTTTTTAACTCTCCTGTAAAATTGAGAAAATGTAGATACGTTTATCTGGATCTTACACCGCGAAATAAACAGAAACAAAGAGCGGGATAGTTCTTACTCTATGATCCCACTAATCATCCTTTTTTATGAGATGAGTGGCAAACAAGCAGGCAGCCCACCTGCTGGTAAGTGGTCACCGCCGCCTATGGACATCTGCAACACCGAAGCTGCGAAGGCATTGCCGGTGCGTTGCCTACCCTTAGAGAGGACTCTTTTGACACTTTTCTTGAAGCTCCCCATACTATAGTTATGCGGAAAAACCATCTGCACCTCCACCTCCTCTCGCTATTTTGTCCATTTTTATGTAGTTAAATGAATGAGGTGACGAGCTAGTCATTCACCTGATGTTAAGCGTCACTGCCGCTCATAATGGTGCTGTGCCACTCGGACCTCTACAATATTGTTGCGCGGACACGCACTGCGCATGTCATCCTGAGAGATCTGATGAGGCATACTGATGTTTCGTGTGAGATCAGGTCATAAAGTCTCATTTGTCCAGTAATTTTACTAGCTACAGTGCCTTTAAGACCAGAACACAGTGGTGCTTCCACACTAATGCTTAGCTGGAGAATAACTACCTATTGGCACCTATGTTATGGTTGAGTTCTTTGATATTTTAACTTTTTCAGCAATGTCTAGGATACTTGAAACAAAATTATAGCAGATTGCGTGAAAATTATTTAGTTCACTTTAGTTCAGTATCACTTATCGCTTTCATCAGATCAAATGTTAAAAAAGAGAATTATGTAACTATATCTATGTAACACTATCTGATTAGTGATTGTCGTTTTAGCTTATAAAAGGATAAATTAATAAAATGTAAATCCGTTATTGGCCGTAAGTGTTATTGTAAGTTTCATATGTATTCGTTTTAAGAGCTGTGGATTTTGTAAATAAATAAATAAATAAATACCTAGTCCAAAAACCAGGACAAAATTCAAAAGTAAAAAAATGGGATCCTTAGCACAGCACTAATAGTCCCAGATTTATTTTGTCCCTCAGCTTTCGGACTTCATATTTATAAGTGGTTTTACATTACCCTGACGGATCGACGAGCTTTAATGGAAGCCACAGATAAAAGGCTATTGGGTTACAGATATTGCATCTCCTGAGTGGCTATCTTAAGGATGTTGCTGGCATGGCTGGCTTTCGTGTTTACTTATCGGTAAAGATAAATTATAGTGATATTTTTTTTGTTTTTTTTTTTAAAATCTTTTTCTTTTTTTTTCTTTTTTGAAGCGATGGTGGTTGATCCGTAGCATGTGCGGCACCGAGTTCGATCTTCGGCCCTGCACCAATGACTTATCTAGTAAGTTATGTGCCGTTTTCGATGCCATCGCTCCGCGCCTCAAAGAGTACGTTAAGCCGTCGGTCCCAGTTGTCATAAGAATCTATCAATCATCATCATCTATGGCAATCGTTACGGGTAGTCAAAAGCCTGATAGAATCTGACGCCTGATCCAACCATCCCTGTTACTGGTTTCTTATGGGTTGCGAGGTCAGATGGCAGTCGCTCGTGTAATTCTGGAGCTCGCCGCTACAGGTTAGATTGGGAGCCGACCCCAATAACAAATGGGAAAAGGCAGAGGATGAATATTTTGAATTTTTTCATGTTAATTTTAAAAATCAATTTCATGTTTATGTTTACTGAGATTTATGTTTATTAACATAGCGAACTGAGTTTCGAGAAAATTACGGCACAGTAAGAAAACGTAGTTTTACGTAACGTCTAACCACAGAATAGGTAATAGTTGCTTAATAAGATAACCGCCTCCTTCTAAAGAGCTTTTCAATGTCAGAACAAAACAAGCAGTTTCTAGGGAGCCATCTTCAGAACTATGTGACGGTCGTCATTTCCCGGCGCGGGAATTCATGTACTGTAGGTATAATTCATGAAGAAAATAAATTAGAATAATAGAGATATTTTGTCATTATTGATGGTGATGGATAGTTTAAGACATGGTTTTATTAGAAGCTTATCTGGAAAAATAGAACTGCTCTTAAACTCGTTGCTTTTTTCAATAAGTAAATATAATTATATATACACACTTCTGATCACACTCGAAATTCTGCAATTATTGCAATGTACCTATCGTCATCAACAGCCTGAAGACGTCCACTGCTGTTCAGCAGTGGACGTCTTATGTTCATATAAGCCTCCCCAGAGAGCGCCACTTTGAGCGGTTGCTCGCCTCCTGTATCCATAATCTGTATATCAGCTCCCCGCGGTTTTCACCAGATCGTCGGTCCACCTAGTGGGGGCCAGCCTGCGCTATGTCTTCCGGTTCGTGGTCGCATTCGAGAACCTTTCTTCCCCATCGGTTGTCAGTTCTACGAGCGATGTGGTCTGCCCATTGCCGTTTCAACTAATAATATCTAAAAACATGTACTAAATGTATCTACAGCTAACTAAATTATGTATTAGATATTACGAAAATCAAATCCTTTTATTTTCTCGCAGTAATATAACTGTAAACAGTATTAATCTGTATTCGTGATACATTTGTATGAACACAGTGAGTTAAGCTGATTGTATTAACAATATTAGCATACACTTAATAGGATTGGTAAAATACACTCGAAACTAGCTTGTTTCCTATGATGTAATGTTTAGTAATATTGTTATTCATAGTGGGTTGTTTCACAAAGTTCCTTTATGCAATTACCTAAGAAATGGCAAGAGAATGGTTTTATTCAGAGAAATTATGTATCAAAATCTGGTAACTATTGTGATGTAGGTATTCCTAAAACGTTATACCTGAATCGAAAGATTTTCAAAAATATTTTTATTTGAAAATAGGACATATAAAAATCACTGAAATTTTCTCGAACATTCTTGATGGTCGGAATAAGGTTCAATATCGCACGAGAAGATGGAGAAATGATAGGCGAGCGTGTGGTGGCGGCAGCGGGTGTTTATAGAAACTGAAGAATTTAAAGACAGTGGACTGTATACTGGTAAGCGCGTATACCTAGCTATAGGTATCTTTCATATTCCTTTTAAAATACCTACACATATAGCTATATCTGCGTAATATTAGGCTTTTACATCTAAAACCATTTATTTACTCAAGTAATTACTCATTAGCATTTATCTACATTTATGGGTAGGTATATAGGCTGACTCTAAATATCTTATAATTCCTAACATTTTGATGTTTCAAGAGGAAAGCGAACAGGCCCTATCCACGGCCTCGATCACAGCGCAGTTGGTAGTAGCTCTGCCTTCTGAACTGTGGGTTGTGGGCTTGATTTCTACACAGGACAAACATTTTTGTGATGAACATCGATCTTAGTTCTGTGTCTGAGAGTGATGAATGTATTGTGTTCTAATGGTTTTCATAGTACAAGCTTTACTTAGTTTGTGGTTAGATGGCGCTGTGCGAAATGTAAAAAAACATCAGAAACTCATCAGACGTTTCTCTTTTTAGCTATGTACAACATCATTATTATTCAACGCTTTATTGCCTTCATAAATATATATTTAAAACGATTCAATAAATAAATAAAATAAATATGTGTGGATATTTCACACAGCGCCATTTAGCCCCAAACTAAGCAAAGCTTGTATTATGGAAACCAGATAACTGATAGAACACTGAGATACTTTTTGTTTGTAAATACATACATAGAATACAATATAACACCCAGACACAACAAAAAATGCAACGTAGATACAACAATTTACACGATATGCTTCATAATAGCCAAATAACCGTTCAAAGTCATAAATAAACTATACGGTGCAACATACATAACATACTTTATGCCACCCGTTATACCTTGGTTTTAAACCACTTAAGCACGTACGCTGGTAGCTCTAACACTTGGTATTTATTGCTCCCATATATTTTATGGCCGATGTTTGCTATAACATTTATATGAATGTGAGGATTATTGGTTATAGGTACTTATTAAAAATGGGAAGCTAAAGATGCAGAAAACGTTAGAGAAACTCGTATTACCGATACACGATGACTGGCCTGTTAGCTCAGTTGGTAGTAGCTCTGCCTTCTGAACTATAGGTTGTGGGTTCTATTCCCACTCAGGACAAACATTTGTGTGATAAACATAGGTGTTTGTTCTGTTTCTGGGTGTTATATTGTATTCTATGTATGTATTTACAAACAAAAAGTATCTTAGTATTGGTTCCCATAGTACCTATAAGCTATGCTTAGTTTGGGGCTAGATGGCGCTGTGTAAAATGTGCACACATATTTATTTCTCTTCTGTGAAAAAGTTAAAAAAAAAATAATTCTGACTGTATTTTTTATATAACCGTGCTTAGGGATCTTTGATTAAGTATGTATTTTATTTTCGTGTCGAGTCGGGACCGTGTCGAGTTGCAGTCATCCAGTACTCGAGTCCAACTCGGTTGCTCGGTGTTTCCCTGCGAGATAAGCTCCGGAACGAGGAGATCCGCAGGAGAACTAAAGTGACCGATATAGCTCTTAGAGTTAGTAAGTTGAAGTGGCAATGGGCAGGCCACATCGCTCGTAGAACTGACAACCGATGGGGAAGAAAGGTTCTCGAGTGGCGACCACGAACCGGAAGACGCAGCGTAGGCCGGCCCCCCACTCGGTGGACCGATGACCTGGTGAAAGCCGCGGGGAGCCGATGGATGCAGGAGGCGAGCAGCCGCTCAAGGTGGCGTGCTCTGGGGGAGGCCTATGTTCAGCAGTGGACGTCTTCAGGCTGTTAATGATGATGATGATGAAAAGTTCAACACATTTTGATCCTAACTCAAAAGTAAATTTTCAAATTACCTGTAAAATACTTACGAACCATTTCCCTATAAAGTTCCCGTGTAAACTGTACGAGAGTTTAAAAGATTTTAGATAAAAACTTGAACAATTAATTTAAACTGATAAAGCCGTGGCAACCGAAAAGCAATTAACTTAAAAAACTTAGCTACGACTAAGTAACATTTCTCCATCGAAGTCAACCAGATGGAAAAAGGATTAAGACAAAGACTTAAATCCGTCTGCAAGGATTCAAAGCTATGTCACCGTACACAAATTCAGAACAGTATGGGCATCGACTCGCTTTCTCAAATCCACGGGAAAATGGAAAAACTGCGAGTGAAACCACGGGACACGAACAGACGGGTAAAGAAACGTATTATGACTTTCAAACTTCATAAAAAAAACTTTCAAGACATACCAACTGAAGATCACTTAACTTTGTTATGTTAAAGGGCGTCAACAACCATATCTGATGGGAAACAGTCACCGTAAGCTTCTTTTTCTTCTCGTGTAGGCAAGTGGTCAGCCCTGGTGTCAGAGTTTTTAGGCCGCCCAAAGGCTTCCGACTTGGCTTAACGACTGTTGTCTTACGACAACAGCCGGGACCGACAGGGGTAGTTCCTATCTGTTCTACTATTGTAGCTATGGGCAGATGATAAATGATTTCTACTCTTCAATTATAGTGCTAATTGATTTAATTATTTTTGTTTTTTTTGTAGTCCCACAGCTGTTATAATAATTATTATACATATTTTTATAATCTCACAGATAACAAAAAAAACGTCATGAGTTGTAATTTCCGATACTGTGTATAATCTTTGTTTTGAGCTTGGCTATGACAACACTACGTTAGCTTTAATCGAAACTAAATTACTTGAACTTCTCTCTTCACTTTGAAGTCTTAGTATGATCCAGGGATTCGATTTGTAAGTCAGAGAGGACTCTGTAGAGCTCTAATTAAGTCAGGAAGTGTGCCAAAACCTCCTCATCTGTGGATGATAGATAAAGTAAACGGTAGAAGTTGTGATGTAAACGATTTATTTATTTAAATGTATGGAATCTGTCGCGGTGATAAAGTTGTAGTAATCTGGGTCATTGTTGAAATATTTATTACGCTGATGTGGTAATACTGAGGGTGGTTTATCGATGAGTACTTTGTTGTATTTTCTTAATATGTGTGACGTCCAGTTTATGTTCATGATAAACAATAAGTATACTTAGAGTGGGTTTTTTGATCCGTCGATCTAAAAATGGTCAAAATTTGTTAGTATTTAACCATTGGTTACCTTAGATTTTAGAGGTAGATTTTATTTGTTCGAACAGTATATTTTTGTGGTGCATAAACATAACATGCGTGTTAGTGTTTATAAACATATATAAACACTAACACGCATGAACACACAAACACCCACCCACATTACTCACCTACACAATCACACCTACATACCTACACAGACTATATTACACTCCTAAGTTTTTGATCATGTTCTTTTAATTCTTTATTTTTTTTTGTTGTTTTCTAAATTAATCAGTATGGCATAGCTTAAGTAAAATAAATAATGGGAGAAGCCACTGACTCCTGAAACACAGTTTCAACTAGTTCGGGAGTCTATGGGTTCATCATAACTTTGTACCTAACCAATATGTCAATAAATGATTTGTTGTTGTTGTTGTTGTAATATGATTTTGTTTTCCTTCGACGTATGAATAAACCAATTTCAATATAGGTAAGTACCTAATAATAAAATACATTTAAATATGGACCATATTCCCGATCTTAGCTGGACCTGTCCGTCATAATAATATGGAAGACTACACAGTCATGTCAGTTTCGAGGTTAAGGAAAATCGGTGAACAGAAAAGTTTGACAAAATCCCACGCCTTGAGGAAAAAACTAGGAATCGTCCGGGAAACTGTCACTATTTTTTCTAATAAACTTTTTCGTGCCGTTTATATGAAAGCAAGTTGGCACATTTTTGCTTCCTAAATAGGAAACGTCTTCGCCGGTATTGCGTTCCTAAAGTAGTAATAATAGAGTTACCTATATAACTATTGGTAACAAATGAAACGGCACCATTCTTCAGGCGCGGGCAAATCCTACGCCTTATTTACCGATCCCTTGACAATAGATACACTTGTACAAATGTGTACAGTTCTGGAAGCTTACAGGTCTCTCGCAGAAGTTTTGTGGCAACAGGGTCGACCTTTGTTAGACTTAAACTCATACATAACTAGTTCTAAATCAAATTGTAAGTACCTACAGAATAAATTGACCGAGCGAAGTGTTTGCAACAACTGGCGTTTGCTTTCATTTGTCCTGATGTATGTATGGAGGTTGGCAGTGGGGTTGTACTTTTCAACTAATCTTGACGAAACTTGGGTTCTACAATGTCATAGATTGTTAATGACATCGGGTTTCTCTCAAAAAGTTTACTGTGGCTTCGGGAGTGATTGCGTAGAACCAAAAACTAAGAGTCTAGGTAGTTAGGTACCCTGCTATTTTTTTTACTTTTTTTTTAAAGGCGTAACGAACTCAAAGCATACCCAAACCGCGATATGGCAGAGGCGACGTAAACACAACCTACGACCATTACATAACATCTTTTTATGGTAGCGAGTAGATTTCTTGTCACCATAAATAAAACTTGTACGTAAGCTTAGAGGATCCAGGCCGTGACGAAACAATAAATCCAAGCCCGCACGGGGACGGATTAGCATAATTTGGAAGATCGGAATTATCCCGGCTTTTCCAATAGGCGTCCCGAGTTCAGACTATTTTGTTGTTGTTTTAGTAATAGAAAGGTAAATCATGCGATTACAGCAAGATTAGATTAATGGGGGATTTTAAAATAGGGTTTGTTTTATGAAATTATTCTACTTGAAGTAATTGAATTCATTAACATCCTTTGACACTAGGCACCTACTCTTGACACCGGTCACGTTAAACCAAAGTTTTTGTAATGTAACGTATGGATTTTAATAACACCAAAAAATAGGATAGCTTACTTAATCAACTGCTACAATACTAAATTAAATTAAAATAATAAAGTACTGTTTTTCATTATGACATAAAGGTAAAAAGCTTTTAACAGGATCAAAATCGTTAGTGCCAACTACTTTAGGCGCGGCAATCTTCATAATTTTCAATAAAAATATTTTCATTTTCACTCTTTACCCTTTAATAATCATCAATAAATGACTTACTCAATTTATTCTATTGAATTTAATTACATCCTATAAATAGCAATAAACTTCTTGAGTTAGTACAAGAATATTCTAGTAAATCCATGAATTAATTAGATATAAGTTACGCTGTAAGATAAGAAAATTAATCTTACAGCGCAGAGCTATGGATTTTGCTACATAAATAAATTAACTGGCATAATAATAGATGCTCTATTGTCCATATAGGTATCAGCGGATCCACATGTGCATCCGAGATGTGGATCCAAGTGCCTTTTCAAATTTTGTGGAATTTGAAAAGACAACACAGAGCAAGCGCCCCGATAGAGAAGAAATTCGTGTCAAAAGTTGAACAACAAAGATTGGAATAGTCTATGGTCAGTAAATCCGTCTAAAGTCTATCACTAACCGCAGAGGCTGTTACGGTCGGGATTCGGAAGTTCAGAGCACACTCCTGATCCTCCATGACCCTTGAACAATACGAGCGCTACCAACTTTACCGTATTGAGATTGCGGCCATGTTTGATTTGGTAGCTTATAGGTTGCAGTGGATGTGTACTGAAGTACTGAATACGCTTCTCCATTTGCCTACGTATAGAGTTATATCCAACGAACGAACGAGGAGATCCGCAGGAGAACTAATGTGACCGATATAGCTCTTAGAATTAGCAAGTGGAAATGGCAATAGGTAGGCCACATCGCTTGTAGAACTGACATCCGGTGGAGAAAAAAGGTTCTCGAGTGGCAACCACGAACCGGAAGACGCAGCGTAGGCCGGCCCCCCACTCGGTGGACCGACGATCTGCCGATGGTGGCGCGCTCTGGGGGAGGCCTATGTTCAGCAGTGGACGTCTTCAGGCTGTTAATGATGCTGACGAGAGTTATACCCATTGCATGTGAGCATTATTACAACTGAATATTATGAGAACAATACCTATAGTTTTTGTTCGTTCATTCTACATTTGTCCCTCTTTTTACTCATCAAAATCCAAAATAACTTTACGGCTCTTTTATTCTTCTTGTTTCAAATTTTAGGTACTATTTAAACGTTAAGTTTTTGATTTAGCAAAACAAAATCCAATGGCCGGAAGGCGTCCACTGCTGAACATAGGCCTTCCTTATAAAACGCCACTTTAGTCGCTTATCATAGGGGCGATTTGCCATAGTCCCCACGCTTGGCAGACGTCTTGGTGATCGCAGATTTTAATTTACCGAGGAGAATGCTGCTGCGTATTCCCTGGATACCCTTAGCCAGCACTTATGGCACCCACGGGTAGAGATGGGGCGGTTCTATTCTCTCACCGGAACCACACGGCGAAAATCCAATTAGTTACAACTTCTACACTTCTTTTTTTTCTTCTTCTTAGGCTTAACAACATAATAAAATCACCATGAGTAAAAGTGAATGTTTCAGTGTCGAAAAACGTGAACCGGGCAGAAATAAATGCCTGACCCCAAACAACAGGCCCTTCATTAATTTTAGTCACAACAATGAAAGTAAGTCTAGTCAACACGTCTTTCATTATATTAGATCCACAAGGCAGGTGGGCAAACACAGACTGGCACTGATGAAAACAAAGTGAAGGACACACCTAATATATAACTTGGCACAAAACGTGAGCGACAGAATAAAGCTGCTATGGAAGTCTTTTGTTGTAATTATCCTCTTCTGAAGTCATAAATCATTTCACTAAAGAACCCCGAGAATCTGTATTTTCTAGACTGCTAAAAGGTAGTCGGAAAATTGTGAAATACATGAGTTTGCTCGTTTGGTCCCTTTGGTGTGAGAATTGGACCACTAGACTCTTCCCGTGGGTGTAACAAGAGCCCGGCTAAGACAATATCCAGAAAATAGGCAGCATATGAGTTTTAGTAACTGTTGATGATGAGCTTGAGCAGGTCCATTGAAACAACACACAGCACACTCTGGGTCAGGGATTAAAAACGGTATCTATCAGGGCTTTCATCACGGGAGTCTCAGTCTCGAAAATATTGAGAGTCTCGACGATTTTTTCGTATTTTCGAGACTCGAGACTGCTACCTCCAGTCTCGGAAATAACGAGACGTTTCAGACTTAAGTCAAACTATTCAAAAATGTACTAAGCCACCAGTACTTTAATTATGGTTAATAATCTGTAGAGATTGACTACGGTGTAACCTGATGGTAAGTGACGACGCGGTCAACGATAGAGCATGCTTGCTTAGAAAATACCGGTTCATTCCCGGTTTTTTCCGGGAATTTCGAAACCGGGCCGAGCCGGGTATATTTTTTCCCGGGACTCGTAAATATAACGAGACTGAGATCCCTAGTATCTATCAAACTGTGATGGTGTTTTGTTTTATTTAAATTAAGTTTTATTACCTAAACATTTTATCCTTAATTCTTTTTACAAGAACATTAATTACTCAACCATGTTTAACAAAGCTTCCGCTTCAGAGTCAAACATTATAAAAAGTTGTTCAACCACGTTTTGTTCAGAACACGCTTATGAACACTCAAATGCACAGACAGGTCAAGTGGAAAACCAACTTCCTAAAGTAAACGGTTATTTTTTTATTACAACTTCATACTTTTCTTTATTGTACTTGTACAACAAATATAACTTGAAAACAATGATCGGGAGCTCATCGCGTTTTCCAAAGTCTATCAGAGCGCCTGGTCGATGCGACGCGTGACCAAAATGCTGGCACTTATTTGGCCCAACGCATCAGCATTGCAATTCAACGTGGCAATGCGGCCAGCATGTTGGGTACGCTACCTACCGGTAGTGGGCTGGAGCACTTGGACTGTCTATAGGCCATCGCGGCTATTATACAGTCCATAAGTGTTCTTTGTAGTAGGTAGTGTAGCTAGTTTAGTTTAGTTTAGTTTAATTTAGTTTAGTTTAGTTTTTATTATTGTAGTAGTTAGCTTGAGTAATAAAGGCAATTTGCCCGTTAAAAAAAAAAAAACTTGAAAACCAAAATAAATTACGACTTTTTTTATCAACGATAGGCTAACATTTGACCACGGTCTCACCGATGTAAGTGACGACTCGATCGACGATGGGGCATGCTTGCCTAGAAGATTCACTCTAAACTAGCCTTAAAAACTCCCAGATTATATTTGTCAGGAAACAATGACGCTGGTAAGGTGTTCCATTCCTTTGCTGTCCGAATTATAAACAAGGAATCAACTGACTAAAACTGAATCAAATCTAAACTACTATAAACCATCTAAAACAACAAATAACTAAACTTATAAATGAAAAACCACGTTTAAATTGCTGTCTGCGGGTAAGGTGCCAAAAAAGCTAGCGACATTTCCACTAAATAACTTTAATTGAAAATATCTCTAACATTTTGTTTAGCTTCTTATAGTATTTATACTTTTCAAGCTATTTACCTAATAATAATATATGCTCTTTGGGGGATGCCTATGTTCAGCAGTGGACGTCTTCAGGCTGATAATAATGATGATGATGATGACCTTATTACAAGCTAAGAATATTTTTCAACATCAAAGCCATTTTAAAGTTTAGAATCGCTTGTAACATATTGTAAATCAATCAAAAGTTATCATAAAAACGTAATTTATCAACTCCCATAATTATGGAAAACCGTGCTGTTTCAATACTACACCATCTCGCGATAATGTGCTGTATCTACAATTCCATAAGTAGGTGATTATTGGGCATTTCAAAACAAACTTCAAAAACCAGTGGGCATTTCAAAACAGATTTTCCATACATATCGATGTCACTCTTCAAACACAATTTTTTTAAACCAATTGGTCATTTCAGTACACATTTTTCCAATAATGAGCTCACTTCGTGTTCACTCAGTTCGTTAATTATTGGAGAAATGTGTGCTGACCAATTGGTTTAAAAAATTGTGTTTGAAGAGTGACATCGATATGTATGGAAAATCTGTTTTGAAATGCCCATTGGTTTTTGAAGTGTGTTTTGAAATGACCAATAATCGTTTGTTCAAAGCGTTTGAACTGGGTGTGTTAACTGTGTTCACTCACCATAAACTATGTTCTGCAATATTACTTACACATACATTGTGAACGTTTACCAATTATATATGGGTACCTATATAATGATAGTGAATCGAAACGCGTGCTCATTGTTTTCTGAACATTCTTAGCTTTAATAACAATGAAGTTCGTAAAACAAATTCAATCACTGCAAGTTGACAAAATATATGGAGAATTAAAAAATAAAAGTTATCGTCACGGTAAACTTTTACCTAATACGATACGATGTTTAATTAGCGGCCCGTCGAACTGTGGAAAAACTAATTTAATGGTGGGTCTACTCTTACATGAAAATGGGTTGCGATATAAAAATGTATATGTTTATTCCAAAACTCTTTATCAACCTAAGTACGTATTTTTAGAAAAAGTTATTGAAATGGTGCCAAATACATCATTTATCAAGTATCAGGAAAATGAAGAAGTTCGTAGTCCACAAGAAGCGAAACCTCATTCTATAATAATATTTGATGATGTTGCATGTGAAAACCAAAATAATATGCGAGATTACTTTGCAATGGGACGACATAAAATCATAGACTGTTTTTATTTGAACCAGTCGTATACTAAAATACCTAAGCAGTTAGTTAGAGATAATGCAAATCTAATAGTTTTATTTAAGCAAGATGATATAAATTTAAAACATGTTTATGATGAACATGTAAGTACAGATATGACATGGTTTGAATTCAAAAACATGTGTTCAAAAATATGGTCAGAATCTCACAGTTACTTAGTGATTTGTAAAGACAGCGAAAAAAATAATGGTAGGTACAGAAAAAATTTTGATACGTTTGCTGTATTCAGTTAAAATAAATATAAGTATTTATTTTATACTAAATCATTTAACACATGGCAGTACAAAAGCAAATACGTGTTTCAAGTTTCTATAATAATATAATGGAGAAAGACCTTAAAAGGAAAATAATAAGTGCTGCAGAAGCTGTTAAAAGAAAATATCGCAAAATAAAGGCTATAGATACAGAAAATGATCAAGTTTTAAACAAATTTTTTAAGCCAATTATTAAACCCTTAAACCAAATGGCTATCAATTCAAAGGCATCATATTCTAATCAAGAAAAGACGTCCGAGTTCAATTCAAATAAGTTAGATACATCAAACGAAACAAACGAAACCAACGAAACTATGAGGAAGAGAGAACCTAATATTAGAACATCTGATTACAAAAACAAAACTGAAATTTCCGATTCAGATAACAGTGTTTCTGATTTAGAGCAGTCTGATAATGATGAAATGGAAAACGTAACATACGATACATCATTTAAATCAGCTGATTCTGGAGAGAAAATTGATGCATCATCATGGTCTCTGTCTTCAGAAGTTTTTAATGACATCCCCTTTGGTGTGAGAAATGAACGTGGAAAACTTATGATGGGCTTGACACGTGTGCTTGCTACTGATGATTATATACAAGTTGGAGGTCATAAATACAAAAGAACATCCGGACTAAATGAACTGTTATTTAAAAAAGTACCAAAATTACAGTTAGTAACTCAAGATGATAAAATGAATTATAAAAGTATGTTGTTGGACACTAATGTACACAGGAGAGATTATGATCCGAGTAAACCAATACGAAGTAACAGAGGACGAAAATACTTAACTATTATAAAACCGTTATTTAAATTACGGAAAGTTTCTGCGAGTACTGATAGTAGCTGCCATGGAGGGGGTCTGCCGCTATTAAAAAAGTGGAATGAGAATGTAGATTATGTTTATTGGGACAATCCTAATGAATTAGTCGATAGATTAAAACTATTAATCGCCTCTCGAAATGCTGGTAACACTGGGTTGGATAATGAAATCATATCGATTGTTGAAGAGCTACGTGAAAGTGGTATAATAAATAAATAAGACATAACTATCAAAATTGTTTCATTTGATCTTAATTAATAAAGGCTAGAGGTTCGGTTAAAATGAACGTAGATAAATTTGGCCATCATATACATAAACGATTGCGCTTCTCAGAATTCTTTGATATTTTTGATAAGACTTTAACGAAGAAAGAAAACGGTGATTTTGATTTAAAGTCTGCAAGGTTGACTGGTATCAAATCTCCGTTGTCTAGCAGTGATGCTGTTAATAAAGAATACGTAGATAAAATAACTAAAACTCTTTACACAAAAAAAGAAGTTAAAGATTTACTGGACTTAATAAAAAACGATATTCAAATCTTCATAAGTAGTTTTAAGCAAAACTATTACACCAAATCTGAATTGGAAAAAATAATAAAATCCAAAGCATAATGAGTAAACAAGACATCGTAAACGAAATTCATAAAGAAGCAAGAAAAAATTTTATTCGGCGACCTGTTATATTAAAAGGAATTGATGATTTGTGGCAAGCAGATTTGATAGACATGCAAAATTTGAAAAAATACAATAATGGTTTTAGATTCATATTAGTGGTGATAGACTGTTTTTCAAAATTTTCATGGGCAGTTCCAGTAAAGACTAAAACCAAGTCTGAAGTGGCGAATGCATTTAAAAACCTTTTAGTTCGAACTCATCGTGATCCGGTACACTTACAAACTGATAAAGGCACAGAGTTTTACAACGCTGTATTCATGAAGCTAATGCAGTCATTTAATATTAATCATTATTCATCCTATTCAGTTAAAAAAGCTTCAATTGTTGAAAGATTAATCAGAACTTTGAAATGCCGATTATATAAAAGTTTTAGCTTAAACGGTAATTACAGATGGATTGGCAAACCTTTAGACAGTATTTTGAAATCTTACAACAGCTCAAAACATCGCATTACAAAACATAAACCAATTGAAGTTTGTAAAGAAAACGAAGAAGTTGTCAAGAATAACATAAGAAAATCACAGCTTATATTTAACAAGCAAAGAAGCAAACTTAAAATTGGCGACTACGTAAGAATCAGCAAATTTAAAGGTTGTTTTGAGAAAGGTTATACGCCTAACTGGTCCACAGAATTGTTTAAAATTAGTAAAATTAGGCGTACTTCACCTATTACTTACTTAATTGAAGATTTAAATAAACAACCAATATTGGGAACATTTTATGAACAAGAATTGCAAAAAACGAATTATCCAAATTTGTACCTAATCGAAAAAATCATTAGGAAAAAAGGAGACAAATTGTTTGTAAAATGGTTAGGATTGCATGATAGTGAGAACAGTTGGATTGATAAACGAGTTATTATATAAAGTATAAAAATTGAGTTATAGAGGAACCTTTGCATTAGCATTTTAGTTATGCAAGGTGGAGGACTTATTAATAGTTTGATAAATAAATTACCATTTGAATTACATTTGCCTGGTTATAATTATTGTGGACCTGGTACCAAACTAAAGGAAAGATTACTGCGTGGTGACAGAGGGATAAACAGTTTGGATGAAGCTTGCATGCAACACGATATTGCATACTCTAAATATAATAATCTAGAAGATCGTCATAAAGCAGATTTAGAATTATTACATATGGCAAAACAGAGAGTTAAATCTAACGATGCAGGAAAGGGAGAGAAACTAGCATCCTGGTTGGTTAGCAAAGTAATGAAAACTAAGCTGAAACATGGAGCTGGAGTTAAATCATTTCAAAATGTTGTTACTAGGATACACTCTCGTTTGAAGAAGTTAAAACCAAAAAATATTACAACAGCAATAAAATTAGCCTATACAGCAGCTAAGAAGCTGGTAAAATGTAAAAATAAAAAAATTCATTTACCACGCATTATACCGTTACCAAAAACCGGTGGTATTCTACCATTAATACCTATATTTGCTGGACTCTCTGCTTTAGGCACGTTGGCTGGCGGCGCCGCAGGCATTGCAAAAACTGTGAACGACTATAAATCCTCGCAACGTAACTTACAAGAGTCTCAACGACACAATAAAGCGATGGAATCTATCGCTTTGGGTAAAGGCTTATATATAAAACCTTATAAAACAGGTAATGGGTTATTTGTAAAATCAAAAAACTAATGCAAAAGCTACCTAATCACGCCCTCACTAACATAGATATTCTTAAATATGCTGTTGATCATGTGCCTTATTTTAGAGGTGTATATATGAGAGATAAATTACCTAAAAGACCGTTAGTCATTGAATGTGCAATCGTGAATTTAGATAGTGTTGCCAACGAGGGGACACATTGGGTAGCCTATGTAAAGTTTTTAGATTATTGTGAGTATTTCGACAGCTTTGGTAATTTAAAGCCTCCGCTTGAATTAATCAAATATTTAAATATGGGTGTAACTTATAACTATTGCAAATATCAAGGTTTCAACTCATACATTTGCGGTCATTTATGTTTGAAATACCTAGAAGATTACTGGAAAAACCCAAACGCAATTTTACAAAAATATCTGCAGAATATTCTTAATAAAAATGTATAAAATGTAAGTAACCGTATTATTTTTATCATTCCTATAATGTCATTCACACTGTCTGTAACTGGTAACACATCAATTTTATCAACAAACTATTCTCCTGCTTTACAACTTGACGG
The DNA here is from genome assembly GCA_910589525.2 of Ennomos quercinarius. Classification (NCBI taxonomy): domain Eukaryota; kingdom Metazoa; phylum Arthropoda; class Insecta; order Lepidoptera; family Geometridae; genus Ennomos; species Ennomos quercinarius. The sequence goes on from OU342496.1 coordinate 4,720,350, forward strand.
TGAATATGAATGTGCTCTTTTGTGTTTGTCAACTTTTAACTCTGTTCCGAACATTGATAAGAAAAATAATAAATTTAATTATGGATTTAATGAAGTCATAGAAATACCTGAAGGAGCATATGAACTTCAAGATATTAGTGATTTCATAAAAAATAAGGTAAATGGTGCAACCTTAAGACTATATTGTAACAATAATACATTGAAAACTTTTATATTTTGTACAAAAGATATACATTTTGAAAAAGAAAATTCTCTTGGTGTGTTATTGGGATTTGGTAAACAGACTTTGAAAGCTAATATATTGCACGAATCACAGCTTCCAGTTAACATTTTGTCAACAACCGTGGTGAGGATCGAATGTGATATAGTGAGTGGATCGTATATTAATGGAAAATCAAGTCATATTATTCACGAATTTGCGCCTAACGTACCGCCTGGATACCGTATCATTGAAATACCTAAAAACATCGTTTACTTTCCTGTTAATCAAAAAACTATCAGCACTATAAATATTAGAGTGTTAGATGTAAATAATAATTTAGTTAACTTACGTGGTGAAGAGATTCAACTTTATTTACATCTTAAAAGAAAATGATTAACTACAATAAATACGTGAGCCCTGTATCGAAACCTATTAGTGCTAATCGCACAATCCTCAAAGGAACATCTAAACCGAAAATAAAAATAACTAAAGAAAATAAAAAATATCTCAAACTAATTGGATTACTAAAATGAATATTTTAGATATAACAAGTACTCCTGCCTACGATAATACCATCGATGGTGTTGAATATCATTCATACAAACCTTATGTAACAAGTTTTAACAGAAATGATGAAATCCGCATACCAATCAATCAGCAGGATTTGTACGTGCTACCATCAGCCAGTACTCTTTATTTAGAAGGAGTTGTGAATGTTTTTAAAAAAGATACAAAACAGAAGGTAACAAGTATTGATTTCACAAATAACTCTTTACTTTACCTTTTTCAAGACATTCGATACGAACTTAATGGAGTGGAAATAGATAAAATTAAAAACGCCGGAATAACTACAACGATTAAATCTTTAATATCAATGAGTGACAGTGAATCAAAAGTGTCCAAATCCTGGGCTTGGGATATCGATGGTACAAAGCATGAAGGAAATTTTTCAGCTTCAATACCACTCAGTAATATACTCGGTTTTGCTGAAGATTTTAAAAAAGTCATAATTAACTGTAAACATGAGTTGATACTCTTACGCAGCAATACAGACTTGAATGCTTTGAAACTGAATACTGGGGAAGTTCTGGAAGGTGTTGAAATCCGTAAAATAGTATGGCGTGTACCGCACGTTAAAGTATCAGACAGAGAAAAAATAAATTTACTAAGACTCTTAGAAAAAGATAGAGCGCTTCTGTTAGTATATAGAAATTGGGATCTGTATGAGTATCCCTTATTACCTCAAACAACAAAACATACGTGGTCTATTAAAACTTCAACACAAATTGAAAAACCTAGATACGTAATTGTAGGTTTACAGACTAATAGAAAAAATCAAGGTGATAAAGATATGTCACAATTCGATCACTGTAATTTACGCGATGTCAAAGTGTATCTTAATTCTACATACTTCCCGTATGAAAGTTTTGAAGTTAATTTTACTGATCACAAATACGCTATATTATATGAACAATATGTCAGATTTCAACAGTCTTATTACGGTCGCAAGACAGAACCCTTGCTGTCCACATCGGAATTTGAAAATAAAGCACCGTTATTTGTAATTGATTGCTCTAGACAAAGTGATAACATAAAATCAGGCCCTGTGGTAAATGTGCGCGTAGAGCTCGAGAGTAATAAAGAGATACCCGCCCATACATCTGCATATTGCCTCATTCTTAACGACTGTGTAGTAGAATATAAACCTTTAAGTAATCTAGTAAAGAAAATAACATGAATTCCGATACAATTATTGTAGATCTGCAAGGGTTCAAAGATTCCAAAAATACGTTTATCATCAAGGAATTAGCAATTTTATCTGCAGAATATACTCAAACATTTTTAGTAAAACCACCCTACTCGTATAATTATTTAACAAAAGAAGAAAAGAAGCAAGTGAGATGGGTAGAAAACAACCGAGGCATTTACTGGAGCGATGGATTTGTTGATTATAGAGAATTCAAACGTATTATTAAGCCGTATTTAACTAACAAAAATATATTATGCAAAGGTTTGGAAAAAATGAAATGGATTAAAGAACTTGGTGCTAACTGTAAAGTTACTGATATAGGAGAAAAAGGCTGTCCTAAATTATTTATGTTGTTTTGCAATTTTGATCTAAATAACTCTTTGTCGTGTGTAAACCATATTAAACAATGTGCATTGAAAAATGTTATATGTATTAAAAAATGGATGGATGAAAATCATATTCACAAATTCTCATTGTTTAATAAATAATTACGTAAAATTCGGATTTATTATAATTATCAACTATATTTATGTTTTTACTTTAATAATATCAAATATTGTTAAATGCTTATCATGGTTGTAATAAAACACTAAAATATCAATATATAAATTGTAGCTTTTATTTTCAATAAATTAATTTAAATACATAAATGATTTTTATTTCTTAATTTAATTAGTTATACAATGAAATTATTTATTTATCTTTATTCAGTAGGTATGTAGACCCACATTTATTAAAAACATCTAAAAATTATAATGTATAATTATTTTCATAACATCAAATGACTTCGTATAAGTACCTAACAATATTTATAGTCTAACTATTTACACTAAAATTACAATCTACGATATTTTTGTTTATTTAATCATTATGTTTTAGTAGTTTAGATACCTATTTCTACCTATTTAAAAAATAATTCTATTTTAATATTTAATCTAACTAACTATATTTACATCAGGTACTATTTTTATCTACTTACAAATTATAGCCACACAACTTTTTTGAAATTTTATTTATTAAACTTTCTGTTTGGTCCATAATTTCATCCACTGGTTCCGATATTACGTATTGAGCACTTAAAATTACACTTTCACTGTCTTCATTTTCATCTCCGCTCATTTGTTGCGATAAGTCATATACGCTTATCTTAATTAAACGGATTCCCTTTTTAGGCTGTCTATTGATTACGTATGAGGATGTTTGTAGTTTAGGGCTTTTTATTGTCTTGCTGCGTCGTGACTTTAATGATCCTTTTGGATCCCGCTGTTTACGGGCGAACTCCGGGAAGTCTTCGTCAAATCCAGCTAGCAGGTCCTGAGCATCTTGGAAAAATTCGCCAGAGTCACAGACTGTACGGGACTGAAACAATAAAACAATAATATTTCAAGACAATATATAAATACCAATATTAAATTTATTGTGATTATTAAAAGTTTGGTTTAGCAACTTACCGACATGATGGTGGTTTAATTATTTGATCACAGGAATACAACAAATAACAACTGTTTCTAAGCGTGGAATCGTATTGAATGAATATTTTCATTCATTTCATGTATAAAAGTGCAAATAGCAGCACAAACAGTCATGCATGATGTAAACTGATACCTAGCGCAAGGTTACGGAAATTGACTTGTCTGAACCTGCTTTTTATAATATTGATTAAATTATTAAAATGTGATAAATGATATTACAAACATTATTAGGTACCTACCTATCTATCAACCTACTTAATAAGGTATGTAGGTATATGTAGACAGACATCATTTAATTTTGTGGTTGATCTGATTGCCTATAGAAAAATGCATAGAACTATTGAGCTAGAGTGATCATAAATAAAATATAGGCGTTTATAGATTTTAAGTTCCAACCAATCAAAAACTTATATGTTCGTAAGGTACATACTTAATATTATAATAAAACAAATAAAATATAGAGAAAAACCATTTTATTTCATAAGTAATTGTACAAAACTATGCATATCTAGGTTACTTATTACAACGATAAAAACACCAATACTATAAATGAAGATAATTACGCAACATTAGGAGAAAATTAATTTTATTACATACGATTAAAAGATTATAGGTACAAAGCTATTTCAACTAAACTACCTACCTATTACAACAGTATCAAAAATGACAACTTTACATCTGTATAACGTAAAAATTCAAGAGAAACCCCACTTTATTTAATACAACTAATTATTCGAAACTACTACAACTAGACTACCTATTATAATCATCAAATTATAACTTTTTATACCTGAATATGCTATTACTAAAAATTATTTTAAAACATATACGAATACAAACACAAAATAAACTTCTAAATTAAATCAATTATATACGTTATCATCATCATCATCATTATATCAGCTAATAGAGTGGGTAAGTATTATTAAGTTGGTGACAACCTACTTATGGAGATAAGTATAAGAATATTTTTATTACAACAGTTATGTGGTTGATAAACATTTTTCGTACCTACCTAATAAATGAGGACCAGTCTGTTTAACACTTTTTGATGGTAATCAAACATAATATTTGTATAGATATATGAGTTGAAAAATTTGTTATTGAACATAATGTTAGGTAGTAAATAAAAACAGTGCTAGAAGTTCAGGTCTACATTAAATATTTTTTATGTAATATTTAGAGTTGCAAAATTAAACTCAGATTCAATATAAACACAACAAGAAGCTATAATTTTCATTCACGTAAATAAAAATGAAGATAATGGGAAGCTAAAACAATGATTTGTGACCCCACGATAATGTTGATATCTTGTTTCCTAACAAAATTCGCTTGTCATCATTAGAGGACAATGCTACTTTGTTAATTTTTTGTGTGAATATTTCATGCTTGAGAGATTTAAATATTATGTTACTTTTTCGTTTAACTTTATTCTGTAACAGAACTTCGTTATAATCTGCAAAATCTAAGCCATTCACAACATGTTTTTTTACACCTTTAGCTTTTTTTAATTCTTTATCTTGAGTTTTAATGCAATATAGTTTAGACCTTAATCCTACAAACTCTGTAATAAGTTGACCACCTAATTCGTCTTTAAATAAGCCTGGGACTCGTTTGTTGCAAGGTATTATATTATATGGGTTAGGTTCAGGAAAATTACTAGTATCGAAATAATGATAAAATTTTGTTTTTATATCTTGATAGACATCTTCTGTGTGGATGGAGTAAAGAAAACTGTCGGTGTCTGTATAACAAAGTTTTAATTTTGAACCATAAAAAGGTTTCATTACAGAGTAATGAAAGTCATACATATGACTTTTTGATACTTCTAAAACAGTAAATCCTATATAAATTGGTTTATCTAGGACTACGGTTTCTGGTTTCATTTGAATGGCAACAAAGTTTTCGGTAAATATAGTAGAACTATGATAATTTGGTCTCGCTATTAGTTGCTCAGCAGTAAATTGTTTTTTAGTTTTGTTACTTTCGTCTCTCCATTTATTAACCAACTTTACATCGAGTCTTTTTTCAGTATTCTCCAAGGTTTTGCCGAAAATACTGTTATTAAGCAATTTGTAGAAATTTACTTCAAAAGCTGATGTAGCACGCTGTCGTAATTCGGTATTCAAATCTATATATTCTTTAAGGAACGGACTTTGTTTAAATTGTATTACTCTATGTATTTTTTTCAATATCAATCCATGTTTTAAACATGTTTTTAAGTGAACATAATGTATCACATAATTAAATTTATCATACAAGTTTGGGATTAGTTTGGCAGTGTTTGAACCCAGTGGTGTATATTTTTGAGGGCAAAATGGAATATCGTTATGTAAATCATGCAAGTATTCGGGGTATTCCAAATCTACTTCTAGAATGTAACCATATTCAAAATCGTTTGGTACGGAAGAAATATCAAGTGCAGCCATTTCAATTGCATTCAGTAATCTAAAATCTGAATACGGTAAACATGCACACATTGCATAACCATATAGGTTATTACAATCTATATATAACAAATAACTCTCAGGAACAGTGTTATTGTAAGTGGCGAGGTATCGATTATTTGAGAACGAGTACCTGGTAGAACACAACGAAACGCCACCACGGGTTCCCTTTTGAATCATTCTAATTATCTCTAAGTCATCAATAAGTTGTAGCTTAACTTTCGTTTTAAGTAACATAGCATCAAAACTTAAACTTGGAGCCGTCATGTAAAAAGCTGGATCTAACCGATAATTTCTCCTGCAGGTTTTGCGAAAGTTTTCAAAAATATCGGCTAGCAAAATAACGTCTGTTTTAAGATATAAATCTGTATACTCTCCCAAGTTTTTTAAATTAAATGTATCCCAAACGCGTTGTGCATGAGCATAATCTAATTCTGATACTACTTCATCACGCAAGTAATTAAAAAAGCAATCACGTGGTGGCAGTTTCTTTTCTTCATAAGAATTCCAACTATTCATGTACTCATACGGGTAGATACCTTTACGTTTCAACAAACTAAAATGATTGCTTAAAGGGAAAAAACGTGACAAATGAATAAAATCTTTTTTGTCCAGATCCATCACCAGTTTTTCTAAACTTGAACCTAAAAATTTCAAGGTGTCTACAAAACGAACTGGTATATATTCTTCCTGATTGGTAACGAAGAATTTAGTGAACGATATGTAATTTTCTTTTGTTTTTGCTATAACTTTGATTCTACCAGGTAATTCTCCTAGTTGGCGAATGAACAAATGACAGTCGTAACCGGACAAGTTATGAAAGAATACGGGAATAAACTTCGGTAGCTTAAATCGAATGTTGCAGTATGAATGAGTAGCACCACGATATTTTCCCGTTAAGTGACAATGATCCCTAACTTTATCATCGAATAGTAGTGTATTACAAAGAAAGCAATATTTTGAATCTGTAAACTGTTTTAAATTTTCGTCGGTAAAAATTATTGGAACACATTTAGTGGTTGTTGCATGTACCTTGGCTATATCTGATCGAAGGTTCTTCAAAAAGACATCTACGCAATCTCTTCCACGATAATTAACATATCTACTGAGAGAGCTATTGTATGAACAAACAATGTAATAAGCAAAAGCTGCAGGCACATGCTTCTGTAATGTAGTTGTGTTACATGTACTAGACTCGGTTTCACTACTGTTAGGTTGTAATAAAGATTCGAAATCAGCATATACAACAAAAGGCATATCCTGCATTCGTTCGTAATGCTTAAACTGTATAAGAGTGCCTTTATCGGGTAAAATTGTTGCTATACCACTGCACACATGACAGTCTAACTTTTTTTCAGTACTAAAAAATAGCATACACTCATCACAGAAATACACTTTCCCATGGTGTTTTGTTAGTTGGGATCTAAGTAATTTACTTAAATCTGTAATTAAACAATAATGAGTTCGGTTACCTTTTTCTAACATCAATAAGTTGATGTGGTGTTTCCTTCTATTAATTGTTTTGTACAAAGGACCCACAACACTCGCATTGTTCTTGAGAGCATAGATGTTAATACTGATATTCCTATTATTTTTTTCAAAAATTTTAATGTCATTAAAACTTACTGGAAACGTCATATTATTTATATTGAGAATTCCATCAAAATGAGGATATGAAGAAGTTCTATGAGCATTATTTTTTGCTGGAAATAGTGCTGCGATAATGCAATATAAAAAACAAAAATTATCTGAATTTTGAATGTTAATGCATGCACGTTTATATTTTATACATTTCGGTAACTCAATAAACCCTGAAGATCTCAAAGGATTGTACTTATTAATATTGACTTCCAAATATAGATTTTTTATAAAAGCCCATCCACTATCTCTTTCTTCAAAATCGTCTACTTTTTTACATATACTACGAGAAACTTTTGAGTATATATCATTAAAATCATAATTCTGATGAATAACTATATTTTCGGTAGCAAAAGATTTGATTTCTAGAGTATCGCTTTTCGGTAAAGAAAACTCCGCGAATAGTTCAAAATTTGCTTTGATTGAGTTATACGTAGCTCGTCTAGCGTCGAGCAGACTGCGCACACGGGTTCGCAGCTGCAGCAAAAACTCTGCTGGCATTTTCAACGTTGAGCTGCTGGCCGTATCCGTAGAATTCTCAAAAACTCGATATGATGCTATACGGCTACGAAAAGCGCTATCTATTTTTTCAATGCCATCACTTAATTGAACAGTACTATTATTTTTATGAACATTACTTCGCAAATGTGCCGAAAATGCTTTACTTTTAATGGATATATCGCAAACTGAGCAATATACTGCTCGATTAGACATGATTTTAATAATTTTATGGAATGACTAACTCAAAAGCTTCTCCCGTATAAAATAAAATAATGATGCAAATTAAATACGCATTAAATTGAGTGTATCTATAGCCATGTTACTTTTTATAAAGTTGTTAAAAAGACTGGTCACTTAAATAATATAAGTCTATTTCCTACACACAACAAAATAGATAAAACAAGATGATAAAACAGATGATATAGATGTGTAAAACCCAGCTATTTTTTATGCTTGGTAATATAGTACAACAATTCACTTTTTATCTGCATAAAAAGTGCCTTCCCCAGTAAATTTTTTTTTACATTGATTTATAAATTCCCTTAGCGGTGTAAGCTCTGCACTATCAAATTTTGCACTGTATTTAAGTGCAACCACCGCTTTCTCCCAACGATCTTTGGGTGCTAATTTTAAAATATCGTTAGTATTATATAGTTTTAAATCAACATACACGTCTCCAGTGCGATTGGTGATGCGACGTAGCACGCCATCAGCGACTCTGCGTGTCAAGACGGATGGCAAATGTGATGCAGGCTCCTGTGCCCGCCGTACTGACTCCGAGTCAGATTCAGAATCGGATTCCTTGAGCCAGCTCGAAGCGTCCTTATTACGAGGTTTGGTGGTTACAGGAGTCGAGGACGCCTTCCTTTTGCCCTTTCCACACGCCTTCTTCTTATTGGTGTAAGAACTGAAAAAGCAGTAAATTCTAATAAATATTAACATTAATCAACAGGTGTTTACATCAAATTCTAAAAAATTTAGTTAACCTATACTATAAGAACGGTTGCTATTTATGTAGATAAAACTATGTGCTTGGAGCTCAAATTAAATTTTAATATAAATTGATCTTTCATCCCACATAAATAACATGGAAAATGTTTAGATTAGAGTGAATGTTTTTTAACACTTACCTGCTACCACTTTTCCCATATTACGTAATAATTAAATAAGTACATAATTATAGTCAGAAAAAAGAATAAAAATATTATAGTCAGTTAATAGGTACCTGAAATAGTAGCTTACCTTTCAACCTGGATTTCGTTCTCATCATCAGAGTCCAAAACAGCTTGCAGTGATTTATCAACTCTTTTAGCTCGTTTTTTGTTAGTTTCATAGTCCGACCTGAAATATAAAATTAGTAAATTAATAAACAAGATTTAAATTTACCACGATGTAATCCTGTGAAAACTCGTGTTAACTAGCTATTTCGTAAACATACAAATAACGTGATATATTAAATATGTTTTACAAAATATTTAAGTACCAATATGGAAAAAACTATATTTTGAAGTTTATGTCAGTTATTCCACTGTAAAAACGTTAGTTTACCGACGACCTGGTGAAAGCCGCGGGGAGCCGATGGATGCAGGAGGCGAGCAGCCGCTCAAGGTGGCGTGCTCTGGGGGAGGCCTATGTTCAGCAGTGGACGTCTTCAGGCTGTTAATGATGATGATGATGAAAAACGTTAGTTAAAATATCTATTGTCATAATAATATCTACGTTAGAAGGTTAACAAAATTAACTTATACATAATTTCGTTACATGAAATGTATAAAAATGATTAAAATATATATATATATATATATATATATATATATATATAACATATAAGATATATAAATAGTGATTGTAATGAAAAGTATTGAATACTAACAATTTACTTACATGTTGTACCGTAATCGCAGGTGCACTTGTTTCGCTCGATAAAATTAAAATGAAAATGGAAGCATTAAACAACCAGTCAACCACGCTAAGTCACTCATTTTTTGCAACAATGTAATCTCATAACAATGACAAAGTTAAAACGTATAGTAATAAATATAAGGTTTAATATTAAACCTACTAGATTACAGTACTTATTTCTTTCTGATATAATTGTGTCGGCGCTTTGAATACTGAGTAAAGGAAGTTTGTTATATGATATCAAGTTCGTGTTCCAAGTAAAGTTTTCGCTTACTTGCACATATGGAAAGAGTACCTATCCTCGAAGGCAGTTTTATGAAATTAACTAATCAGCAACATTCACTATTAGCTACTCTATGAAACGCTTAAAAGTACAATCCAATGCATAATTCTTTAAATTTATAGTGCTTGTTTGAATCCTAATCAAATAATAAAATAAAATGATAGACTACAAAAATTTTGTCGACCAGCGGGGTTCAAGCCCACGTCTTCTAACTACTCACCAAATTAGACGCTCTACCAATTGAGCTACGGTTGCCTGCATGGGGACTGCGAAAATCTTTAACACTATAGTTACTTTAGTACTGTATAAGCGTAATTGGTAGGTATGTCGTTCATGTTGCAATAAACATAATTAAAATTTGAGCACATGAAAAATACGTAAAGAACTGTCTTTTTAACTCTTTAAATCTCAATAAACACGTATCTGCCCATACATACAACAGCAAGTGTTAGGAGCTATCATCCTCATTATGCAGACTCAGTAGTATTTACCTACACATTTTGGTAATTGCATAGACTTAGGAGAAACGAAAAAATTCTTGGTCTGTGGGTAATTGATGTATTTGTATTTTTTGAACTGACTGTACTTGCGCGGTATAATGCTAACTCAGCTCCACGTGCAATAATATAACCTTAACATGTAGATATGCTGTGTTAGATCTTTACACACATGGCACACAAATATATATTATCGTTGTGTATTGTACATAACATTAGTATATAACCCGTAATATTTGCTTTCAAATTCACCTTGTGAAGGAATCATCCTCTCTAGGTGCTTAGTAACTCGGAAATAAGTACGAGTAAATAGCACGAGCAATCTGCCTTGATGATGAATTGCCTTGAGCAAACAGCCGCATGGTCAAAACTAAATAGTCAAAATCTAATATCTGCTTACGATATTTTATCACTCTCACTATGAGAAGGAGCTGCAATCTCTAGGTGCTTACTAACTCGGAAATAAGTACGAGTGTACGGCAAGAACATTCAACCTAGACAATGAGTTCCTTGAGCAAACAGCCTCATGGTTAAAACTAAACGGTCAAAATCTAATATCTGCTTACGATATTTTATCACTCTCACTATGAGAAGGAGCTGCAATCTCTAGGTGCTTACTAACTCGGAAATAAGTACGAGTGTACGGCAAGAACATTCAACCTAGACAATGAGTTCCTTGAGCAAACAGCCTCATGGTTAAAACTAAACGGTCAAAATCTAATACCTGCTTACGATATTTTATTACTCTCACTATGAGGAGGAGCTGCAATCTCTAGGTGTTTAGTAATTCGTAAATAATTAGTATGAGTGAACAACACAAGCAAATCAGCCTAGACGATACATTGCTTGAACAAAGTTGCTTGGTGAAAATAAAACAACTGGTTTTTATTTGAAAAAAAACTATGAGTAAGGTCTACCTAATACTACCAATCTGAAACATTATGTATACTCAAACAAGGCGAAATATTTATATTGGAGGCGCATTTCACGCGAACCACTCAAAACCTATTGGGCTTTTGAAAACATAAATAAAACTGAACCATATTTCAATAAATAACGAGTATTACAGAACAGATAATTCAAAACCTATGTGTGCTTTAATTAAAACATATTGGTGTGACTATTCAAAAATCTGGTTTAAAACCAATTGGGCATTTCGGAACACTGTTTTTCTAATAACGAATGAACAGAGTGAACATGAGGTGAGCTCATTTTGAAATATTATCGAAACTCAATCAAGGCGAAATATTTATATTGGAGACGTATTTAACTCAAACCTTTCTAGTCATCGAGCTTTTTTTGACATGTTGATAATAAATTAAATTATATTGTTCGAGAAGCGCAATACAACAGAAATTATTGGGCAGACAAAACACACTCCAAAAACCAATGGGCATTTCAAAACAGATTTTCCATACATATCGATGTCACTCTTCAAACACAATTGTTTTAAACCAATTGGTTATTTCAGAACACATTTTTCCAATAATGAGCTCACTTCGTGTTCACTCAGTTCGTTCATTATTGGAAAAAGGTATGCTGAAATAACCAATTGGTTTAAAACAATTGTGTTTGAAGAGTGACATCGATATGTATGGAAAATCTGTTTTGAAATGCCCACTGGTTTTTGAAGTTTGTTTTGAAATGCCCAATAAACACCTACTTCCATATTGCTTTATCTATTGAATAAACAAGATAGATGAGAAAAAAGACATCTACAGACCCTAGGATTTGGTGGACAAAGGCGTTTTTCATTACGGGATTATCGTTATGAAGAGGCTTTAAAATTAAGACTCCACAGGCGAAGACGGCGATGAAGCTATTTAATGCTATTTATGTCAGTCAGTTGTTGTTGAATAGGAACTCGAATTAAATAGTCGTATTTTATAGGAAACTTGTAATTAAGATCGGTTTAGCTTCAATTAAATAACGTTTGTATCATCGCAAAGCATTTGAAACAGCATTTCATTAAAGCATTTTAGAAAGAAAGAAAAGAAGAAAGACTATAAGTTCACAGTCTCTATGAAAATCAAGCCTCAAAAGTGTCCCCGCGCCAATGCTTACTTATACGGACATATTACCTCTCCAGATAATATAAAATAGTCCACAAGCGCTTGCTTGTTACTCCACAAGCGCGGTTAAATGACTGAGAGCAAAAACAAGGCAAATGCCTTGTTTTAACGGTGCCCTTTCCTAGGAGGCGATTTTGGCAGCTTTTAGTTGACAATGGCGAATACATGAACGAAACGACGATACCGGTTCATTGATCAAAATCAACTGACCACAGCTGAAATGGGAAATAATCTCTTTCCTATTTTTTTTGTAGGCACAGATTAGGTATGGACACAGATTAGAGAATAGTTATTTATGGTATTAGGGCGGTAAGTTGGTTTTTACAAACGAGTAGACAAATGCAAGCCCGAGACGAAGTCGAGGGCTTACCATAGTCACGAGTTTGTAGAAACCAATTTCCGCACGTGTATCATACAACGTTTTTCAACACATTTGCGAGAAAACAGTACAATAGGTAATGAAACAAATTTCATTAGTGAGAAAGTCGCAACGAATTTTTGTGACGTTTCTAATCTAAAATAAAAATTGTCTAAAATGGCGCGCATTTACAATTTAAATGGCGCCACGTGCGTGTGGTGAAAATTAGAACTACACCTTTAGTTTCATTTTCTCTTGAGACAAACGTATTGAACAAAAACGCTTCCAAGGGGTTTCGATCATTCAGCTTATTTATTCTCGTACTGTGAAACTCCTTGGTGAAATTCTTATATGTGTTTTATTGAAATTAAAAAAAATGCGGTAAAATAGGTACTTAGGTGAGAGTACCTATTATACCGCACGCTCCGTTGTATGGTGCATAATGTTATACTTTCGAACAATGTACACAGGCTTTGTAAATGCATTTTTTGAGCAAATGTGTTGAAAAAAAACAAATTACTCTGTGGGTATGTAAAACCCTACTTGTACTGTAGGAACCTAAACTAACTGTTAAGCTATATAATAAGTACTTATATTAAATTTCTCTTCTGCACTTTTTCCTCGACCAACGGGTTATTTTAAGTTATAAGTATATATTTTTTTCCCGAAACTAAAGGAGAGGGTTATAAGTGGGTGATAAACATACACTCGTACATTCCTACTGGTCATATAATACGGGCTATTCAATACTTTGGTTGTGCATTCCTACCTCAAGACCAGCTACAGATAATGTAAAACATTCAAATTGCCAACTACACAGTAACAAGCATTAAATGTTTTTTGTTTTGTTTGAAGCCAAATATAAATATTTTGGAAGTGTAAATATTTTTTTTTAACTTTACCATAAATTTATCTTTAACATTCACTGTACGCCACAGATAACCCCCCTGTACGCTGATTAATGGCACTCTGAATAAACACCCAAAGTCCAAACAAAAAAGTCCTGTCCTTTAGTGCTTGAAACTAAAATAAACTTAACGAGGATGTCGTCTTCAAACATTAATAATACTATAAAGTGAGCTAAAATTGTACGTAAGAAAATACTTATTAAATTTTAATAACGTCGTAACGGAAATTAAATTTAGTTTACGGAGGCGTGCTGGTTATTAAAATAAGCAAGTTGAGCTCAAAAGTGAACTAGGTAAATTAGAAGTTACCTACGTACAAACCTTACAGATTAAGTTTTTTTAGAAGCCTTCTGCATATTTATTATACTATGAAAATATAATGACTTAGGTACTCATCATCATCAACAGCCTGAAGACGTCCACTGCTGAACAAAAGCCTCCCCCAGAGCGCGCCCCCTCCGCTTGAGCGGCTGCTCGCCTCCTGCATCCATCGGCTCCCCGCGGCTTTCACCAGGTCGTCGGTCCACCGAGTGGAGGGCCGGCCTACGCTGCGTCTTCCGGTTCGTGGTCGCCACTCGAGAACCTTTCCTCTCTTTACCTTTCTTCTTTTTTGAACTTAGGTACTGATTTTGAATATTTCTTAAATACAATTTTTGAAACAGAAGCGCCCCGCGGTTTATCTCGCCATTCACCATTTTTACAACAATACATTTTTACAATACAATACAATACAACAGACCTAATGTATGGATCCGAGTGTTGGGTAACAAAAGGTGTGGATGAAAGAAGACTGCATGCTGCCGAAATGCGAATGCTGAATGGATGTGTGGTGTCACGAGGATGGATAAAATCAGGAATGAGTACATAAGAGGTAGCTTGAAAGTGGCACCGGTGACGGAAAAGTTGAGAAGCAATAGACTAGCGTGGTATGGTCATGTCGTGCGGACAGATGAAAGCCATGTTATAAAGAGAGTTTTGAGTATGAATGTTGATGATAAACAAGGTAGAGGAAGACTAAAAAAAGTGTGGTTGGACTGTGTGAAAAATGATATGTGTGCTAAGGGAGTGAATGTTGAGATGACGTCTGACAGAAAAGAGTGGAAGAGAAAAACATGCTGCACCGACCCCACTTAAATGGGATAAGGGTAGGCGGATGATGATGGTGAAAACAATACAACAACTCCTTATTGTAATGTATATAAAATGTAAGTTTATATGTAAGTAAAAACTGTGTAAAACTGTGTGTGTGGTGTGTGTGTGTGTGTGTGTGTGTGTGTGTGTGTGTGTGTGTGTGTGTGTTTATGTGTGTGTGTGTGTGTGTGTTGTAGTATTCTTGTTTATTCCGTTTTTAAAGTTTATTCCATAAGTTTACTATTTATAAGGTTCATTGTTTTTTATTCTTTTTCGGATTGTGCATTGCATCAACCCCCTCTGGGTCAAGGCTGAAAACCAACACTGGATGTCGCCGACAACCAGCATATGCTGAGCCGACGCCCATTCAATACTTGTTTTAGTTGTCGTAGTTCGTATTATGTAAAAATAATATAACGTGTTTTGTGCTTTAGTTTTATGCAAGTATTGAATAAAGTAACAATAAGAATTGAATAGAATAGATAGACTTGTATTCTATTCTATTATTATTGCAAAAAATTGATAACAATAACAAAAACATTAAGAACCTTAGTACAAAGGGCGGTCTTATCGCTGTACAGTGATCTCTACCAGAAAACCTTTTGGGTCTTTATTTTTGCAACAAAATAATTATATCGTCTATATTTATCACTGTAATTTGAGCTATCTGTATTAATAGATTCATTCTGGTTGGTTCGGCCGCTTTGGCGTGGAACCCGAACATACGGGTAGGTCCCAACGAATCCCACAAAACGGATCCCACCTATTATTTTTTGCAACTGATACCACAAAACATACCGACAGAGTACATCCCTATGAATTATATAATAATTTATAAGTTTTTTTGTTGTATTTCTTTGTTGGTTTACTTATTATTAGTATTTTTTTAAATGTGTGTCCATAAAAAGTACTTACATAACAAAGCATTTCAGCTACAGCATCTATTTATCTCCGATCACAATCCATTTCTTCCACTCCATTTAAAATCTTCCACTTGAATATAATGTTCCCAACTTTATTCTATCACCAATGAGGTAGCAATCCCACGAAATTTTCCAAAATAACTTTCATTTTCTAACTAAAATCGTAAAAACAGAATGATTTTCTATAACATTTACTTAACAACAAAATGAAGATCGTATTGACTTGAAAACAATCGTTATCAATTTTATTACATTAGCGATTTAGTTCTATTGCTGCAACAGAATGGAATTTTAGCTCTATACTTTACAAAAATGCCTCAAAAAATTTATAAGTTCATAAGATAAACTTGTTCTTATAATATACCTACTTTTTTTTTTTTCTTATATTTTGGCTCCACACATAGTGTATTTAGCCAGTGTCAAGTTTTGTAATTTTTCATCGTATTATGGAAATTTTCACTTAAAGTCAAGTCATAGTCACAGTCAGAGTAGTCTAGTCTAAGTCATAATCCAGTCTAAGGCATGCCCTAGTAAAGTGGTGGCAACTTTACTAGAGGCTTCTATGGAATTTTGGAAGCAACACGAAAAACCACGTTTCACTACATTATATCACTTGCCCACACTCATGCTCGTAATTCAGCACTTAATGCGTAAAACACCACCAATTTTAAACATTAACACTGGAAAAAGCATAAGTTTAGCAAAATAATACAATGCACCGACGTGAACTTTTCCGCGTTCCCGCCAAAAAACTATCATATACCCACTTGATGACTATTTATTTTAAAAAACATTTGACTATCGCAATCAGACAAAACAAAACAAATGCAGCTCGTACACGATCGAGTTTCACTTAAGTTTGGCGCCCTCTGGCGGAATAACGAGGCGCGGCCGTCCGCTTGGAGACTCGACAACGACTGAAGCTGAACGCATCGCCGTCGTTCGGGATTTCAGGAACCGGGATATAATCCCGCCATCACCGTCACAATCGTAAGTCAAAATAGAATGATCATGTGACATACAGGGTTCTCCTGATGTATCTATAACTTGCAATACAAACACTTTGACGAGTGTGTAATATGTTTTTTTTTTATGCGATTGAATGACGTGACGAGCTAGTCGTTCACCAGATGTTAAGCGACACGGCCGCCCATAACAGTAGCAGTGTCACTCAAAGCTTTAAAACAATAAAGTTTTGCGTGACACTGCACTGCGCAAGGTCCTCCTGAGACATCACACAGTCAAGTAATTAGATTACTAGACTGAGTGATCAGATCATAGTCTCATTTGCTCAGTAATTTTACTAGCTACAATGCCCTTCAAACCGGAACACAGTAGTGCTTGCACACTACTGCTTGGCGGTAGAATAACTGGCAAAGCGGTGGTAGGTACCTACCTAGACGAACTTTGCAGTCCTACCACCTAGTGATATTTATGATCAATATTTAGAATTGAGTAGCAGCAAAAAGTTTCTTTATGGATACAAACCCGGTATCGAACTACGAAAAGACTACGAATGACGGGTGGTGTTGAATGTCACGCACGTAGGGCTTGTAATTATTCGAACATTTTAGATATTCGAATATTCGGTTTTTTTTTTAGGAAGTATTCGAATAATTCGAATATTATTCGAATATTTTGAATTATTACAGAACCATACTGCATAAACTTCGTAATAGACCAAAAACTTCATAATAGACCAATCTGGTGTTGCATGAGGCCTGATTTGCGTGCTATTAATACTTCACTGCCACAATTGAGCGGAAGGCTCTAAAGTGTTTAGAAGTATATTAGGAAAAACCAAATGACAAAACTGAAGACCGGAAATGGCAGTAATTTCACCCAAGCCTCAAATTCTGAGGGAGGTCGAGAACTTCCATGGACAGCTCGTACATAGACCTCGATACGTAATTCCACTACAAACATAACTCAGAACACCAGAGCCAAGTTAGTCTCACACAATATCGAAGATATCCTGAGCATCAGCCTGTACGGGATTAGAATGGCCGCAAATAAATTAATAAAACAACAAAGCGACAGATATAGAATTGTGGATAGAACTACAACATCTCGCTCTTGAGCCATTATATTATTATTATTATAGAGCCACAGATTTCATGGTAAAAGTGGTTTTCTAGAGTCTTTACGAATCGCCTCTTGGTCTGATGAACTGCAGCCTCCCGAAATGTCACGTCACACTGGTGAAGTCTATGCACAGTCCAAATCCAAAACCCTGAAGGCTTTCAGCTGGAACTCCAAAGTACCTTCCAGTGCCTAGCCGAATACAACACAGTGGACGAGTTGAACAACGGGTTGGTGGAAACTGTCCAAGCTGTTCAAGCTCAGCCAAGCTGTTGAGCCACGCTCTTCAAGACCCAACGCCGAATAAAGACGCAGAAACTATCAGAACAGACTCTTGAATGGCAGACTGGAGCGAAATGAAACTGCAGTTTTCAGTTGTAATAGTAGCCCACGGTGAACTCAATAGACAAATCTGAAGTTCCATGCGACACGACTTGCATTTTCTTGCTTTAGTACTTCACGTATTGAGGCCGTAATTGAGCGGAACCAAGGCTCTAAAATGTTCGCAAAGGATACGTCTATTGGGCAAAGCCAAATAACAAAACTAAGGACCGAGAAAGGTAGTGTGATTGTCATCCAAGCCTGAGATTCTCAGAGAGATCGAGAACTTCCATGGACAGTTATACACCTCGACACGTAATCACACTACTAACACAGCTCAGGACATCAGAGTCAACTTAGTCCGACACTATACCGTAGATATCATCAGCCTATACGAGATTAGAATGGCCCTCAAATAGCTTAAAACAACAAGGCGCCAGGTGGGGATGGAGGTTTGCTTATGTATACTTTAAGGGATGGAGTTACGACCGAACTTCTGAGAGCAAGTGATAGATCGGTACTTATATTAATATAGTCCTCCAAAAGTTATTTAATTCTGCCATCCTTGAAGGTACAACGCCAGAGGCGTGGCACAAGAGTGTGGTGTCGCCCTTCATCAAAAAAAGGTGATATCACCGCATTGAAGAAATAAAGGCCCATCTCGCTCTTGAGTCATGTGTATAAGCTGTAATCGAGAGTCATTACGAATCGTCTCGCACGCAGGTTTGATGAATTCTAGCCTCCCGAACAAGCCAGTTTCCAGAAAGGCTTTAGCACCATAGACCACATCCATACGCTACGCCAGGTAATACAGAAGACCAAAGAGTTTAATCGGCCGTTATGCCTAGCATCTGTGGATTATGAAAAAGCCTTCGATTCAATCGAGACTTGGCCGGTGGTAGGTACTTTCCTTTTCCACCTCTATCACATAATGCTATTCGCATTCTGATTCTCGTTGTTGCGTCGCTTATTGACTGTAGAGTGCTGTCTGTCATTTTTTACTCCATTTAGCTTACTTTCAAGGTTATTTGAAAATTATTCGAATATTCGAACTTTACCTCCCTGATTATTCGAATAGTGAAAATGACCGAATATTCGCACTATTCGAACATTCGAATATTCGAATTACAAGCCCTACACGCACGGCTGCCCATAACTTTGTTTTGCCCAATAGCAGCTACACCCGGAACTCTATATTATAAAGTTATCTTCAATTTGAAGAATTTTACCTCCTAATCTCGGTCCAGTCTTTTTTTGTCTAAACTACTTATAGCCTATTAGTTAGAGTCAAAGCTTATAAAGCCCGTTGATAGCTCGTGAACATAATTCCTCGTAC
Source organism: Ennomos quercinarius (assembly GCA_910589525.2). NCBI lineage: Eukaryota > Metazoa > Arthropoda > Insecta > Lepidoptera > Geometridae > Ennomos > Ennomos quercinarius. The sequence goes on from OU342496.1 coordinate 4,740,173, forward strand.
AAACACGACTCACCTGCGCGGCCCGGGGGCGAGGTACATAGCGAGACAAAGTCATACGAAATTACAAAGAACAGAGCAGGATGGAACAAAAGACATCAACGGGTTCCCGTGATTTATAGTATTTATTAGAAATTGTGGTTGAAATACACCACTAATTTTCGTATGAGGGGAATTTGTATTTTTGATCAACTGGAATTATATTTTTTTTTTTTTACAATTTATATAGTCAATGGGTTAGAGTATTGCTTCAATTTTATTTTAGAGATTGAAAAAGGCTCATCGATAATGATGCATTTTGGTGGAAGCCTAACTTCAGATCACCGACAAAAGTTTCTGAGTAATCAATATTACATTATAGGGCCAAAAGGTTATATTTCATTCCGGAAGATTGCCCATGCGGATGAAACTGTGACGTACTTTACTAGGTGGTAGGACTTTTCTGCAAAGTTCGTCTAGGTATCACCGCTTTGCCAGTTATTCTGCCGCCAAGCAGTAGTGTGCAAGCACTACTGTGTTCCGGTTTGAAGACCATTGTAGCTAGCAAAATTACTGGGCGATTGAGACTTTATGATCTGATCACAGTCTAGTAATCTTATTACTATACTGTGTGAAGTCTCAGGATGACGCGCGCAGTGCAGTGTCACGCAAAACTTTATTAATTCAGAGTTCTGAGTGATACTGCAATCTGTTATGGGCAGCTGTGGCGCTCTATATCAGGCGAACAACTAGCTCGTTACGTCATTCATTCACATAAAAAAACAGGTAAAACGTTTCTACTTCGTGCCCGAAGATTCGAATGCGAAGAATCAGTAGGCCCCAAGCTTTCAACAAGGGAGGCGATGTTCTATTGATATATTGAACATCCAAGTCTGTAGACATACTCTAGACTAGCTGCGCCCCGCGGTTTCACCCGCAGCTAGAAAATAGCCTATGTGTTAATCCAGTATATAAGCTACCTCTATTCCAGATTTCATCCAAATCTGTCCAGCCGTTTGAGCGTGAAGGAGTAACAAACATACGCCCATACGCACAAAGACACATACATACAAACTTTCGCCTTTATATTGTTAGTGTGAATTTATTTGGATAAATAAATGGACAACAAGAGGCATTGACTTATGAAAATCATTTCTCATCACCTATATTTCAGAGTAAGCGCCAGTTTTTCATGTTTTATGTTACGTCCAACGATGTATCAATTTTACGGTATTAAACAATTGAGTATTGATGGAATAAACATGCAGAGGGAAGCACCAATGCGTCCAATCCTAAAATATTAGTCGGTAACGAACGTGTTGTGAATTCGATGTGTATTTATTCCAGATTGTTTTTAACAGGTTTTAAATAAAAAGTTTTTTTTCCCGTTTTTGAACGCATGGTTTTGATCAATTAATATTCATCAAAAATTGATTTTATTATTTCTCTGCTCTCTTCTCAGGATGACGAGCGCAGCAGTGTCACCCGAAGCTATTATCTTAAAGTTCCAAGTGACACTACAACTGCTATGGGCGGCCGTGTCACTTAACATCAGGTGAACAACTAGCTCATCACGTCGTTCATTCCCATAAAAAATAACAGTCGAATTAGCTATTTGTTTTCCCTTGTTTCATCTTTGCCAATTTCAAAATCAATAGAGAGAGTAAAAGCACTGAATAACTATTCCTTCGCTATTCCATGATTATACTGTCTATAGCAATTTTTATTAAGTCACACGAAATTTAAATTTTTAATTTTAAACCTAACCTAATCTGTTTAACAATCAGCAGGATTTGAACCCGCGTCATCGCCGGGTCAGAAGCTTTTACCTTGGTCGCACTTCAGTGTAAGGGAAAATCATGACGTGGCCCACATCTATAGAGCAGAAACAACTGAAAAATTTTAGAACCATAGCTAAGAAGACTCAATAAAGTCACCATTAAAAAGAATAAATTAGGTTCATCCGTTTGGGAACTAATATGCTACAGACAGACACACAAATATACCTACCTACACATGTTAAACTTATAATGTCTTTCTGTTCTAGTCGAGGGTGAAAAACGGAAACATAACACCAAAATAACCTGAAAAATGGCACCAAATTCATGTCAAGCAGTAAAAACTCCTTCAGGTTTCAGCGAAGCTGTAACACCTATAGGTACACAGATAGGTTTCAGATGTTACTTGTTTTGCTGCGTTCGGGTCCTACTGCGAAAATACACTCTAACCTACATTTACACTCTACTCTACTTTTTTTTAGTAGTTTGTTGTTAAAATGGAGTTTTGCCCAATCTAAATGGTTAAGATGTATATGACTTTTTAACTTTGTATTATTTTATTTTATTTTATTTATTTATTTCACAGAATCTACAGATCTTAAGATAAGGTACATTTTACTTACTGCTAGGTCATACATCCAATTACAGATTCACTTTTTTTTATTTATAAACATAAAAAGAAAAGAGAGTAGTAGTACGTACACATAAATAAGCAAGCAAGTAGGTAAACACAAAAAGGTGATTAAAATTTATAACTAACAACAGCTATTATGAATTTTATTGCATAACAATTGAAGACATTCAATTTATTTGTAGCGGTGTGCGTGAATGGGTTTGAGTGATGTGCAGAAGTGCACTAGATATATTATTACAATGTACAACACCACGTTAACATACCTAAAGTTTAATAACATTCATACTTAATAATGTTCAACACAAAGTTCTTGAATTGTTGTTTTTCACAGTTGAAAACATCTACTGAGCCAAATCGTTTGTTAAATGTTTCCTGTGTTCGACAGATAACCGAATTTTCGTAATAGTTAGTACGTGCGTGGGGGACATAAAACAAAGTTGTATGCCTCGTGCGGACTGATGGGGCTCGCAGTCGCATGAACTGCTCAGTGAGCTGGGTGCTGTCGATTACACCATGACAGACGCTATGCAAGAATAGCAAATCTAAAAGCGTTCGCCTTTCTTTAAGTGAGATAATATTGTGAAATTTACACGCCTCCTCATAGGTTCCATATTTGTGGTATGACCGGTAGCTTAAGTGCTTTAAAAATTTTGATTGAATTTTTCAATATCCTCTATGTATTAAGAAACTAATAAGTACAGAGAATTTCAGCAGTTCAGCTTTCATAACATCACATGCCTATCCTAATTAGCTGCCTCTTTCTATCGCTATGGCGCTGCTCTCTATCATGTTACGCGTAACGGACCGACCCGGTAAGACGGGCCCTGTCCCATGTGCTTGTAGCTTTGTACCTAAAGCGCGGAGTGTACCAGACCTGGTGAAGGTTCAAAGTAAGTAGTGACTGCATACCCTAAAAAAACCGACCGAAGTGACCAATATAGCTCTTAGAATTAGTAAGCTGAAACGGCAATGGGCAGGTTATCGATCGTAGAACTGACAACCGATGGAGATGAAGGGTTCTCGAGTGGCGACCACGAACCGGAAGCCGCAGCGTAAGCTGACCCCCCACTAGGTGGACCGATTATCTGGTTAAAACGGTGGGGAGCCGATGGATGCAGGAGGCAAGCAGCCACTCAAAGTGGTGCTTAGTGGGGGAGGCCTATGTTCAGCAGTAGACGACTTCAGGCTGAAGATGATGACCCTAAAAAATTAGACTTTGCTGCTGAATCAATTTTTTTATGTAAACGAATGATGTGACGGGCTAGTCGTTTGCCTGGTGTTAAGCGTCACGGCCGGCATAATAGATTGCAGTATTACTCGAAACTCTAAATTAATATAGTTTCACGTGAGACTGCACTGCGCACGTCATCCTGAGACTTCACACACTGATCACACAGTCTAGTAATAAGATTACTAGACTGTGTGATCAGATCATAAAGTCTCATTTGCCCAGTAATTTCACTAGCTACAGTGCCCTTCAAACGGGAACACAGTACTGCTTGCACACTACTGCTTGGCGGCAGGAAACTGGCAAAGCGGTGGTACCTACCTATAAGAACTTTGCAGAAAAGTCCTGCCACCTAGTAATGTATGACACAAATGTATGTTGAGATTCACAGTAGCCCCCGATGTTCCTACTGTATACAAGGAGGCGTGTTTAATCTCGCCTCCTTGCAGTCCGTTAGCGTCACACACTGAGATGCGAAGACGTGGAACAGAGCCCCGATTGGTTCTACGACCTCCGCGGATCTTTTATGCTTTTCAAGCAATCTGGGTCGGACACAAATATAGAACGGCAGGGCGTTCAGGCGTTATTCGTTGCTTTAGCGTGCCTTAGATGCATTTATACTGGGTGTAATTGAATTCATTAGCATCCTTTGAAACTAGGTAACTACTCATGACACTGGTCACGTGTGGACCAAAATTTATGAAATTTAACGCATCGATTTGGTATTGATAATAAATCCAAAAAATGCGATAACTTACTTAATCAACTGCTACAGTACAAAATTACATTAAAATAACTAAGCACTATTTTCAATGATTGCATACAAGGCAAAAAAACTTTTAAAAGTAGGTATCTAAATCGTTCGTGCCAACTGCGTTAGGCGCCGCGCGCCGCGGCAATCTTCATAATTTTCAATGAAAAATATTTTCATTTGCGCTCTTTACCGTTTAATAATTAACAATAAATGATCTACTCTCGAGCACTCAATTTATGCTAATGAATTTAATTACATCCTGTATAAGTACTGGTTTTAATGTATTTTTGTAAGGTTGTGTAGCTGTACTCAGCGTTATGACGATGAATGAATTGATGATGTAAGAAAAATGCCACTTTTTAGTGGTCACATATAGGTGACCGATTGTACTATCTGAGTTTGAATTGGTCTATTATCCCGAAAGGGTGTAAATCTACTCCCCAAGGTAGACAATGTTTCTTCTACGACTTTTCTAAATCAATAGTATTTCATTGAAGAAATGCCATATAAAGCTTACGTTCGAAGATAGCCCTAGCGCAGCTGTGGGTGGTTGAACTTCATCCTTGACCGAATGCACTTAAATGAGTTTGACGACATGTGTTTAGAAATGAATCTGTTTATTTATTTTAATAACTCGTTAGCTCTCGTAGCAATCGCTGTGCAATTTTGTGAGTGGATTTATTTTTTAGTATGGAGGTTTGGAAACACGCAGTTTCAAGTAAGGCTCTCACAGCTTAGCTAATTGACTAATATTACCGATCACGGCTATAGTAGTCAAGCTACAAGTGCTGTCGTACAAGTGAGGGCCACAAGTAGTGTAAAATTACTGTAACGTAACGGGTATTACTATGCAGTGTGATGAACATCGATGTTTGTTCTGTGTCTGGGTGTTATATTGTATTCTATGTAGGTATGTATTTACAAACAAAAAAGTATCTATTTCTATCATTTATCTGGTTCCTACAGTACAAGCTATGCTTAGTTTGGGGCTAGATGGCACTGTGTGAAATGTCCACACATATTTATTTATTTATGTTTATTTAATTTCTCGGGTCTAGCCCGGACATTTGAGAGGCATTGGTGGGGCCTAAGCTAACACCAAGAGGCCCTTTTGAGTATAAAATTAACTACAACTATTACAAGGCATGCTATGGCATATTATAAACTATTTTGTATACAAAGGTTAAAAATAAATCTGGGCTATTGTGGTGAACTTATGATGGATTGATGTTTGGTTTATGGAATGAGAAAACGGCACCTGCCAATTTTGCCTCACGTCAAAATGTTTGAGGCAGGTGATGACTTGCCACCCACTAAATGGGCTCCCTATAGTGGCTACCGCATATTGGTGCCGTGGAAGCAACATTGGTGTGGGTGGCTTAGGGTGTTGAGAGGTGTGCTGCACTTTCACTGAACGCTACTCGCGGCGTTATGCCCTTTAACACTTCCACCCTGGAGCTTAGGTTTTAGCTCTTGCGACTTCCACCCCCGGACAGCCAGTTAAGGCAAGCCAGGGGTCAGGGGTCTCATTTAGCCCCTTGGAATCAGTATTTATGTTTATTATTATTTATTATGTAGTATTACGTTGCCCACATAACGAAATAATGGACAAGTTAACAACTAAATCAAACACTTTACTATGCAAATGAGGGGTTCAGAAATCATGGCCCAAAAGTTCTTCACAGAATCTTCGTTAAAATATGCCAAAGTTTTACGTTAATTACCACGTCCATAATTACGCGAGTACTATTAGTTATTCTGTGCCATAATTAACATTTGAAGCAATGTTAATGAATGTTTTCAGAAGAAATTTCACTTCATTTAGACGAGAACCTAATTGGATTAATTTTACTAAGTAATACAATGTCCTTAAATATTCGTGAGCTGCTTGAGAATTAATTATTATATTCATTCGTAAATTAAGATTTTTTTTTGCTTTAAGCATCTTATCATTAAAAATGAATGAATGAATTTTAACTACTGGCTATAATTAATTAAAATTGAATGTGAAAGTAAGTATTTATATAAGATTTTTTTTTTTTTTTTTATTACTATTTAACATAACATTACAGAATAGGTCTAATGCGTTACATTTTATCACTTATTAAATAAAAAAACTAATCATTCTAAAATTATTATTTACACTTAAACTAGTTTAAAGAATCAATGCTAAAATGTTAGCCTACACATTACTTGCAAACAAACAAATAAAATCAAAACAAAACATCAGGTAACCAAAAAAGCTTTACAACTAATAAACAAAATATCTACCTATACAAAGTATATAGTGGGGGTAATTTTAATATACGTCTCAAGTGTCATCATCATCATTCTATTTATATTCATCTATTTTATTATTTACTAGCTGACCTACCCCGGCTTCGCACGGGTTTTTAGGGATTTCCCCGGTAATTATTCGAATTTTTCTCACCTTCTAAACCTTCCCTAGACCTCCACGAACATTTCAGGACCAAGATAATATAAATCCGTTCAGCCGTTCTCGAGTTTTAGCGAGACTAACGAACAGCAATTGATTTTTATATACAGGTGTCCCAAAAGTCAACGTCCAACCGAAAACCCGAGCTAGGCCAAGTTGTGTTGGTTCTCAAAAAAAAAAAAAAATCTTACTCATGTAGTTCCAAAATGACAGCCATTTTTTTTAAATTGACACCCTGTGATTGGTATTGGGCCTTTTGAACTGCCAGAAAACCACAATGGGGCAGCTTATTTGGTTTTTTTACAACATCAGTTACCCAATTGGTTAGAAGACGTGCCACTTAGCATAACTGATGTTGTAAAAAGTCCAAATAAGCTGCCCCATTGAGGTTTTCTGGCAGTTCAAAAGGCCCAATAATGGCCCAATAATATCGACTTTCTTAAGAAAAATTTTTTTTCTCGTCGTCTAAGAAATAATTTAGTAAGTATTATATCATTTTGGAAAGCCCGTTAAATGCGCCAACTTTTAAGGGCACTTGCCGAAATAGCATAGTACTTTTTTTTCAGGACAGGCTGTCAAAGTTGAGTGATGAAGTCATTTTCAGGTCATGGTTCGGCATAAAACGGATATTTTCTGAAATTCCAATGAAGTTGTGTACAAATAATGAATTGGAATTTGTAGGAGCGTTACTTAAGAATACTTCACACAAAAAAAAAAAAAGATAAGAGGTGATTTGTAGCCACAGTAGTCGTATCTCATCACAGGGTGTCAATTTAAAAAAAATGGTTGTCATTTTGAAACTACATGAGATAGATTTTTTTTTTTTGAGAACCAACAGTACTTGGCTTAGGTCGGGTTTTCGGTTGGACGTTGACTTTTGGGACACCCTGTATATAGATTTAAAAAAATAAATGTATAAAAAAGAGTACACCCCCGCTCTTGTTCATACATAATTATATCGCTCGAAGTTCTGCGAACACAAATATTTTTGCAATCATACGGTACGATATTGTACTTAGTAGGTCCCGAACTCAGACCCCACGGCATTATATCTCGACAACCTTTTAGCCGATTTTGCTCATATTTGAAATACTTGTCAAAAATTAAGTACCAAATGTTTCTGCCACGTATCAAAAAATAAGCTGGTAAATGGCGCCACTGCAAACATCCCCCTTTTTAGAGGAACCACCCCGACTAAGCAAAAATCACCGACGACTCCCTGGACTCGACCTGCACGTGAGTACGTATAACTATATACATCCGAACAGACAAAAGCAAAAATCGCGAGTTGAAGCAGAGACTTTCGGTCACTTCACTCACTCGGTTAATAATTATGTTGTCTACACAGCAAAAACTATGTTTGTACGTCTTCTTTTTTTAAGTTTTTTTGGAGTATCGTTGTATTTTTATGCACTTAATATTACGAACTTTTGGCTTCAAAATGATGACAAAAAAAAGTAGTAATTCAAACACAAAAAATATTTAAAAAAAACAAGTAAGATTGTAATCTATCCGAACGATTGACACCAAAATTAAAAGATTTTGTTAAGATTTAGAGGTTGAAAACATTTTTCGCCCGATACGCTGAAATGTAGGTAAATTCCCTGTTGGGCTTTATTGTCCTATCACACGTGCGGATAGCAGAGCGACGGTAAAAACACTTTCAAATATCAGGACGGTCTTCTCAAACGTTGCAAATTTATATTAATTTATGACACGTTTTTATACTTTTACAGCCTAAAATTTTGACTGTAAAGTCTGTTGAAGTTTGTTTGTTATGTATGTATCTACTATATTCATTCGCTAGAGTATCTACCTATAAAGGTTTTAGGTGGTTAGCGAGTACTAGGGGCGCTCTATCGTCTTTAGGAAACCTCAATGTTTTCCATTACTAAAAGTTTCAGAGTGTACCGCCCTTTAGAGCGTACCGCGTGTACTTTTATAAAAACTTCTTGTAAAGTTTTTATAAAAGTATCTATTATATAGACCGGCTTGCGTATTACCACATTTCGCAGGTTTTCGTAAGAGAAACCACTTCTTAAAAACTTCCATAGATTTATTATAGCTAATCTAAAATACAAAAGTTCTACTCCACAGTATAGGCAAAGAATCTGACCACTATCTCACCTGATGGAAATTGATGACGTAGGCTACGATGGCGCTTGCTTGCGTAGAAAATACCTGTTCACCCTTGACTTGAAGACTTCCAGATCATAGCTGGAAACAAGGACGCCGGCAAGGTGTTCAAATCATTGGCTGTTTGCACTATAAAGTGCATAGCAAAATGCTTAGTGCGGGTTGATGGAATTTCAACCATATATGGGTGCCGTGTTTTTGTGCGCCTTGATGTCCAGTGAAAGAAGAGAGATGGAGGAACAGTATCATGTAATTTCTTCGCATACTCTCCAGAACGCAGTCCATAAAAAACCGATAAACTGACAACTTTAGTTGGTGCTCTAAACTGTGGAGCTTAGCTTTCACCGACGCATCATTACCAATAAGTCTTTTGGCTCGTCTCTGAATGGAGTCGAAGGCTTCGAGCTGGCATTTAGCCGAACCATTCCAGAGATGGCTGCAGTATTCAATACAAGATCGGACTTGCGCTACATAAAGGTTTAGGAGCTATCCCGATGTAAAATACTGCCGCACCTTCCCAATTGCAATCAGTCAGTAGGTACTTCCCTAACACGAAGACGAACTAAAAACAGAGGGTAGAAAATCTAAGAATAATGCAAAATATCTGTCTATACCTACTGTTTTTCCACTAAGAATCGTTATTCAGTAATAACGATTCTTAGTGGAACATTACTGTATTACGTTCATACCCTCACGTAAATGATCAGTAATAGTGTTAACTTAATATTAAGTTCTCGTCAAATCGGCTTGTCTATACTAAGTATAGGTACGCGCGGTGGCCGTGTAAGTCCAGCGGTGTGAGAATAGGACCACCTCATCTCTTCCCCTGGGTGCCGTAAGAGCCGGCTAAGAGAATATTCAGGGAATGAACAGCATTCTCCTCGGTACATTAAAATCTTTTGCGATCACTGTGTCACTTTGCCAAGCGTGGTGATTATGACAAATGTGATAAGCATCCAAAGTGGCATTTTATGAGAGTTCAGCAGTGGACGTAATCCAGCTATTGATGTGATACTTGAAGGTACCTCATATTCGTACATGGAAACTGTAACCACCGCAATACTTCAAGATATGTCAAGGACTATCGTGATAGTGCGATATTGCATTCCAACAGTAAGTATGCCGCACGAAGCAATATCATTTGTCATTTATGTGGCAGTGTTCAGGCACCCCATCTAGCGTTGGAGGATACCAGCTGTTATTAAATAGGGTGGAATTAGGCGAGTTGACATTTACGAAAAAATTAAATGAATCCGCCAGTAAATTAATGAAATAGTTACCATGTAATTTATTTGTTTCGAGTCGCCGATATTTCGGTACTGTTGCAAGCACCAAGAAAATAAATCATCATTCTTGGTAAATATCTCGTTAATAAACAATATTTTAGAAAATATTTTCTGTTTTTCAATTGACTTCAAAAAAGGGGTTACTAATTCGGTTCTTATTTTTTGTAACTTTTTGAATTCGTTCATTAAACCAGTTTTGAAAATACTTTTTTGTTTGAAAGAACATACTTTCAGATTTGTCGCATGGAAATTATATAAAAATCTGGTATAGTTTTTTTTTATTTATAGGCATAACATTTGATCACTGTCTCACCTGATTAAAGTATTATTTTATTTTATTATTTGTTTCTAATTATGAAATTAAAGGGGTTTGAAGTTTTCAAAGCGGGGTTTTCATGATTCATATCATTGCCATTGATAAAGCGAGAGTGTTTTTATTGGTATATGTTTATTGATTAAAATCTCATGTAAGAACGGTTTGAAAACATGGCAATAAAATATATTAAAATCAAAAATTAAATATTTACAAGGTAACCTAAAAGTTTATCTGAAGTTATTAATCGCGTATAATAAAACAGTACACATAATATAAAGTAAGTAAATAAATATGTGTGGACATTTCACACAGCACCATCTAGCCTTAAACTAAGCAAAGCTTGTACTATGGGAACCAGATTACTGATAGAATACTTAGATACCTTTTTGTTTGTAAATACATACGTAGAATACAATATAACACCCAGACACAGAACAGACATCGATGTTCATCACACAAATGTTTGTCGCGGGTGAGAGTCGAACCCACAACCCATAGTTCAGAAGGCAGAGCTACTGCAGAGCAGTTGCTCTGCCTTCTGAACTGTAGGTTGTGGGTTCGATTCCTACCCAGGACAAACATATGTGTGATGAACACAGGTGTTTGTTCTGTGTCTGGGTGTTATATTGTATTCTATGTATGTATTTACAAACAAAAAGTATTTGAGTATTGTATCAGTTATTTGGTTCCCATAGTACAAGCTTTGCTTAGTTTGGGGCTAGATGGCGCTGTGTGTAACGTCCACACATATTTATTTATTTATTTATTTTACTACCAACTGAGCTATCAGTCCAGTCGAAGTTTATATCAACTGCAAAACTTAGCTTTCTTAGGAGTGTAAAGCGAAGAAATTTGTATGCGTCTCAAATAAACTCTTCCCGAGAAATAAATTGGCCAACAAAGTACAATTTAAAAAGATTCCCGGAGGCAATGATTAATTAGGCGACTGTAATAATTCATTGTGTCAACTGGGAGTAGTAAAAAAGTCAGCACGCGGGCGTGTTTGGGGCAAGCAAGAAGTAAGCATATACTTGAGTGGGTTGTGGCTGGTTTTGAAACTTATACAAAAGTATTTGCTTTTTTAACGGTTTTAACTTTTTTAACTGAATTTATTTTCACTCCTGTGGCTAATCAGCTTTATTTACTTGCCCGAACAAGACATTACTAAAACAAAACCCCTGGAAGGAATCCCTTAACTCGATAAGACCACTCGTTGTCTATATTATTCTTTTTTTTATGACTGTGTTAAGTGCATTTGTTAATTATTTGTTTGTGTTCAATAAAGTATTTTTGAATTTTGTGATTAATTTACCGGATAAAATAACTTTTATAAAGGTCCGGGATAAACATAGGATCACAGAAATTGATTAAGTAGGTATAGGATATTTCCTACCCCAGTTTTACCTATAAGTAATCCGTGTGCATAATGTTATCGAAATCAGTTGAGCCAATTTAGCGTGAAAGCTTCACAAACAGAAAAATATGCTACATTTTACTTTTATAATTATGTTAGTTTATAAATAGGGAGTAGGGCTACCCCTCGTGGCAAATTGTGAAATCTAGGTATATTCAAACAGTTTTTTTTATACCTATTGGCCTGAGATCCCTGAAGACGAGCGCTTTCACGTCGAATACCCGCAACGTCGACGCTTGGCTAGCATCACGCTTTTACTCCGATTCCCTATGTCAGGCCTGTCTCACTCCGCGCTTTAAGTATGAAGCTACAAGTACATGGAACCGGCCCGTCTAGACGGGTCGGTCCGTAACGCGTCAAAAGAGCATCGATACACCGATAGAACGAGAGGCAACTGTTAAGGAAGGCTTGTAGCGCTGTGCGAGCTGAACTACACTTTCTAGCGTTGCAGCAAGAGTCACTATTTATTTAAGAGACATCGCTGAGTGAGGCTTCTGTATGTAGTACTATACTATCTATTCTGTGCCTTTGTTCTAACTGTAATACGCTTATATTTTATACTCTTTAATCTCTACAGGATTTGGCTTTTAATCCTAATAGTATTCGCAAGAAGTTCTGCGGTAAGTATCTCTCTTAATCCTAACGCGGTCTCCTAAAACTCGTCAACTCTGCAACAACTTGGTATACCACAATCTGTTCGCGCTCTACCCAAGACAGGCAGCGACTAATTAGACGGTAAACTTTCTATTTATAGTCGGGGAGATAATAGGCTTTGCAATAGAAGGTGTTTTGCTGATGAAGCTCTATTAGTGTTTCTGGTTCCGTAGCTAATATTTGAATTCGCAAATATGATGTCTCTGAATTTTACGAAAAATATTATCGTCATCGTCAACAGCCTAAAAACGTCCCATGCTGAACATAGGCCATCATAGAGTGCCACTTTGAGCTCTGCTTGTCTTTTACATCCATCGGCTCCCCGCGATATTGACCGAATCGTCGGTCTATCTACTGGGAGGCAAGCCTACGTTGCGTCTTCACTTTTACTTACGATAAATATATATTCTCAAATACTTTGATATCATTGTATTTATGAAATCTTGTTTGGATCATACAATTTGCAATGTTATATATTGAACATATATAACATTGCATATAAGCAATGTTATTCATGAGAACATTGTTTAGCCAGATTTTTCGTAAGTAAATTCAATTACTCAAAAATAAAAAAATGTAGCAATACGCGAGAGAGATAGTGGATCCGCGTATATAGCAGCCTTAAAGCATCTTACACAAAACGCCAGTCGCCTCTCACACAAAACTTTACACGTCAGATTACTCTATATTTTAATCGCAACTGAAGTTAGCAACAATATCAAAGTTGCTCCCAGTATTAACCGCAACTTGGACAATACTAGTGAAACCGAGCTCTGTAACTGTTAGATACAGTTATATAATTAATATCTCTGGGATACGGAAACTGGGCGCATTGAGATGGGAATGTTTAAGTGAAATAAAATTTATTAATGTTATCTAGTTTCATATTATAAATATAGTGAAGATATTATTAAAATAAATAAGTAGATCTAATAGGCTAGTGTCCTGCTGTTTTTTATTGCATAAATTAATAATACTTCTCAAAAAAATAAACAGTCGTGAAAACAAAAATTAAATAAGTATCTCGAAAAATGTCTCATTTAAGCATTTTAAAATACAGGAATAGAAAGAGACAGCTCAAACATGCAGTGACGTCACTCTTGCTCCTTCATAGTACCTCATTACTAAACTGTGGTAAAGTCCTCTCGCGAAGCAGGAAGAATTTCGTACAATGACCTCTTTACCTACTGACAGTGGTCACAAACATTTTTGTATCATGTGCGGTTTACATGAAATATTTGAAAGGGAAAGAAAATTTACAAACTTATTAAATAAATTATTTATTTAGATTTTAAATTATAAGTCATAAAAAACGAGTTACAATTACTAATTCGGCAGAAATAAAAAAATGAAAATTCAAAAATCATAATTTGATTTCTCTGTATCGGAGTTACTGCTTTCCGAAGACGTCTCGCCTGTCACATTTATTACAAAAGAATCAGTTTTGTCTAGATTATCGTGTAGTCTATCTAATTTCGATTCCTCTTTTTTATGTGACTGATGCAATTTTGCCATTTTTCTGCTGTTAAAAGCTTATTACTCCTTATTATTGCATTCATTTTTAACCTACTTTATGAAAATAATATTTACTTGTTAATTTTTAGCAGGCAACTATACGTAGCCTAATGTTCGATTCCGAAACACTTCATTACAACCACTTATTACGAAAAAGTGTTGTTGTATTCTACAAGTACCTAAAACTAAACTTAAAAAACCTTTATTTTTTATCGAGTGCCCATTCCCGTTACGGGAACCTTATAACCGCTTAAAGCTATTTAAAGATTATTGAACAATATTTATAAATAGAGAAATATAATAGTACCCATCCAAAATAAATAGCCTTTCATATTGTCACGTAAGTCGTAAGGACAACAAAAATAAAATAGACGAGCTCTGTGCGCGAGATAAGAATCTTCCATTGAGCTATAAATATCTCAGTCGATATAAAAAGTAATAAGTATCAGAAGAAACATGAAGCGGTTGAGGCATAAGTACCTAAGGTTTGCGCGTTGGATGATTTAGGTGGTTTACGGGCACTCGAATAAATGCTGAGTTTGCTTGCTACATGATGTACATACAAGGTGAGTTTGAATTGGTATGTTATCCCGAAAGGGGGGGACTGGGGCCATGATATGCCACAAGTTGTGAGAGCCTTAATTGAAACTGCTTCCAAACCTCCATACTAAAAAATAAATCCACTCACAAAATTGCACGTGCGATCGCTGCGAGAGTTTACAAGATACTAAAATTTATAAAAAAACATTTGGAACACAGGTCGTCGAACTCATTTGATGCACTTAAATGAGTTCGACGACCTGTGTTTCGAAACGGTTTCGGTCAAGGACGAAGTTCAACCACCCAGCTGGCATTTCTTCAATGAAAAACTATTCATTTAGAAAAGTCGTTGAAGAAACATTGTCTACCTTGGAAAGTAGATTTACCCCCTTTCGGGATAATATACCAATTCAAACTCAGATAGTATACAGGATGCAGTTAATATAACTAGCATAAAGTGAGTCCATGAAAGTACATCTTTTATTGATGATCATTAAAGAGTGCAAAAGATTTTTTTTAAAGTAGTACTTAATTAATTTAATTTAGCATTTGATTAAGTAAATTATCCTATTTTTTGGAGTTATTATGAATACCAAATCGATGCGATAGATTTCATAAATGTTGGTCCACAGTCCACACGTCACTGGTGTCAGGGTACCTAGTTTCAAAGGATGCTAATGAATTAAATTACACCCAATAGCGATTTTTACACTGTAAGTACTTAAGACACTCCTTTAGTGTAAAGTCATTAGTGGACTGTTACAAGTTAAGTGTAATGTAGTGCAGTGCAAGTGTTGCCTAAATAGTAAGAAAAGTATTATTGACACATTATTAATAATAAGGTTTTTAAATGTTTAGGTTAAATTTAATTTACCTTTTTTTATGTAAACAAATGACGTGACGAGCTAGTCGTTCACCTGCCGCCTGGTGTTAAGCGTCACGGCCACCCATAACAGATGTAGTATCTCGCGGAACTTTGATTAAACATTTACATTGATGGATTGTGGAAATCCAGGATTTTCCGTAGAATTAGGAGTTACCTTCATAAAGTTACCTGAGGCTGTGCCTGAGGTGAAGGTTTGACCTAACGAAGTAAGCGCCTACTGCCTAAGTGCATACCGAGTTATGGGAGAAAGTTATTTGTTACTTTATTTACTTAGCTAAGTACCTACTTAACATTAAAGTATTATATTCAGAAGAAGAAAAGAAAAAGTATTTAGGCGATTTACGAATAAAGAAAAAAATAATAGTTTTAAGCTTGGTAAGAAGATGGTAACAGTAATGAGGATATTTTATGACAGTCCACTTATAAAATTAACATGAAGAAAAATATAATTCTACTGAGAAATATAGCAAAACAACTGTACTATTAATATTTTTACTTAAATAAAAAAACAAAGATTATCTATACTAATATTGTAAAGAAGTGTGTGAGTTTGTATGTAGACGCTAATCCTGGGAATGATTAATCCGATTCTGAAAATTATTTCCCTGATAAAAAGCTACGCTCTTCCTGAGTGACATAGGCTATTTTATTGTGATACAAGCATCCGTCAGCGGCTCAGCTCGCTTTATGTTTGGCACCCGCAACTCCGCAACGATTGCACGCACGCCAGGGTAGATCAGCTATAATATATTTCTCACACAAAAGTCCGGTGTTTATTCCAAATTTATGTCCATGGAGTACCTTACGTAGAGACTGTTCATGACTTTGTTATATAAAAAGTGCTTATCAAGACAGATTTCATGGCGTATCCATGTTTTACGAGCATATTTATTCTTGGAGTTTGTGGTTGTTTTCTCCACATAATATGTACATAAGATCGTCGATTCTGGTCCAGCGTTTAGTCCGTGGTTCTCGCTTCTCTTTGGAACTTTGCTATTTAGTAGGATTGCTTTTGTTAAAGGTTTTAGGGTTGTTTTCTACCGCTTTATTTCTTGTACGAGTAAGAAGTTAACAAGTATCGTGCAAGATCTAAAGATCCGTATAGTACACAAGCTTAAACTGGCTTTGGCACACGTTTTGAGATAACAACGCAGCAACGTACCAACATATTATCAGTCACATTTTAAGTCTCGTATCTACTTATCCCAACTGACAACTGATGGGAAAGAAAGGATCTCGAGTGGCAACCACGAACCGAAAGACGCAGCATAGGCCGGCCCCCCACTAGGTGGACCGACGACCTGGTCAGAACTGCGGGGAGATGATGAATGCAGGAGGCAAGCAGCCGCTCGAAGTAGCGCTCTTTGGGGGAGGCCTATGTTCAGCAGTGGCTATGTTCTTCATGATGATGATGATCTACTTATCACACTTTTAGAAAAATCCTATAAAAATTTAATATGTGAGCTGAAACCGGGAAGAAACTGATATCTTTGAAGCTCCAATGATGAAGAGAAGATAATGAGTAGCTCTCGTCAGTCTCTCTCACTCTCTCTCTCTCTCTCTCTCTCTCTGTCTGTCTCTCTCTCACACACACTATTTTAAGTGACTCTGAAAATATTGAAAAATAGAGTTATTCAAAGAAACGTTAACCTATAGAAGTCTACGAGTATATTATTATGGTAAGTATAATAAAGCAATAGACCCCCAATACGTCACGTCAGAACCAAACGCAAAACTTTCCAAATCGCTTTTTTCACCGCAAACTCGTAACCAAGTTAGATTGGAAGCACTCTCGCATTCAAATCCTCGACTGAAGAGACTTAATCTCATGACGTAGCCTGTTCCAGGGCTGTTGAATAGGCGAGGGCCGATACAGAATACAGATGTAGTGGCGTTGAAGTTGGCAAGTTATCGGGAACGTGCGCAAGTGGCCTTTTAGATTTAGACGTTGGATCACAGAATGAATAATAGTGAGTTACGAGGACACGGATGGGGTGAAAAAGATGAGTATTAGTTTCATAATTTTCGTTTAAAAAAAAAAGGGTTAAACTGACTTTATACTGAGAAACAACATTGTGGACTGCAAGTAAAATGTTGAAATTGAGAAATACTTAGATGATTGTTATTTATATTTTTTTTCAGTCATTTTGATTTCAAAACTGAAACACAGAAGCGGTTTGATTAAATTTCCATGTGACTAATATGAATCTGTATTGATTCAAATAAAAAAATATTTTCGGATTAATAAATGACGGAGTTCTGAGGTAACAAACATTAATAAAAGAAATACAATAACCAAATAGAGAATCACCTCTTCTTTGAAATCGGTTGTGAAAGACAATAAATACTGTTTACTTTTCAATGCATTTATATATGTAGATAATTATTATGTTTACTAGGTGGTAAAACTTTTCGTGGTTTTGCTGGTGGGTGCAGCCCCCACTACGGAAACTGTTTATCTATGTGTCTTCAGTCTTTGGCATTGTGGCTTCCAAATAGATGAGCCGATTTTGCTTTTTCTATTTTATTTGAGAAGTGGCTTGATTGGGAGTGTTCTTCATCGTCCCCACACTCGGTGGACCGACGATCTGGTGAAAGCCGCGGGGAGCCGATGGATGCAGGAGGTGAGTAGCCGCTCAAAGTGGCGCTCTCTGTGGGAGCCCTATGTTCAGCAGTGGACGACTTCAGGCTGTTGATGATGATGATGATGAGTTCAGTTGTTTCATGATCATCAGCTCTGTTCAGTAATGTCGGGGTTATTGTACATTAGAATGTTACCTTTATAATAAATAAGCAGAACAAAAACAACTTTGCAGTTTTGTCAACAACTGCCATCTATCCTAAAACAAATGAAATTCTACACCGAATGTAGCAACATTTAAGTTTCATTAAAACCATCCCCAAACCGCTGCGAGTGAATTCTCACAGATGGCGTGAGTAAACTTGCGTTCCTGACTTTCGAATTCAGTAGTCTAGATGGCGCTTCGACATATTTAACCTTAAGCGAACACGAACGTATAAAAGTACGAGTGATTTTTAACAGATGGCGCTAGTAGTAGTGTATCAAGAAAATAACTAGAAATTGTTCAAATTCGATGCAAAAAAACTACATGCACTCTCTATTTTGGGATTTCAAATTAATATAATTAGGCATGCCATGGTTAAAATAGACAAGATAAATAATGATAGCAGGTGAAAGCGTAAAATACTTTAAGTAAGTAGTTATTCTCACTCTACTGGTTATTGAAAATTCTTTGAAACAGTTTTTTTGGTGTTTTTGACAATCGTGTGAAAGATAAACTTCGCTTCAATACGTTCCAGGGAGCCAGGGGTTCTAGCAAAGATCCTTTTGTATTAGCGTTAATGTCAAACGCTAACGCCAAAATGTATGGGAATGACATTACCTGCAGAAAAGAGATTTCCGCAGGTAATGCCATTCCCATACATTTTGAGTCACCGTTTGGCGTCAACGCTAATGGAAAGGGATCTTTGCTAGACCCCCTGGTACACAGAACTGCTCTCGCATGAAGATAGTGTATGACACAGAGAGCGTACGCCATGATCCACTTCACTGGCCAAGTGCGGGTAGGTTGATGATACAATACGTCATATCCTAGAACTTTGTGATTTTTGAATATGCCGATTTCCTCACGATGTTTTCTTTAGAGAATGCATATTCCGCAAATAACATGAAAAGTCATTGGTGCAGGGCCGAATGGGGTTTGAACCAGGCAGGGTCAGTTTGAAAGTCACACGGACAACTGCTGAGCCACTCGCTCTAAATAATCATCCCTCTTGATTAAATAGATGAATAAACACAGTGCGATGCACAGAGTTATTTATCTGATAGGTAGGTACTTACACTACTTGTAAGTTTTCCTGTCTTTTTTTTATTTTTGTTATCGTTGGTGTCAATAAAGAGTTTATCTATCTATCTATCTATCTATCTATCTATCTATCTATCTATCTATCTATCTATCTATCTATCTATACTAGGTACAAACAACTGAAATGTAACACTCAGTCGGCTCCACCACTGTTCCCAACTCATTTGTAAACCTGATCTTTCTCATTAACAAGGTAACACGCCAACAAAGAAAGCCTGTAAAATTCATGAAACCCATACTCAACACAAGGAAGTCTACAAAATTACCCTAACAAAAATGCGTTGGTGTTGGAAAACCAGATGGAGGGTTCAATACGATCATATAAGTCAAATCATATTAATTTTACTCTTGACTTTTATATTTTCAGTACATTGTAGCTGTTTCCTTACCTAATTAATAATTTATTAACATGTA
The DNA here is from genome assembly GCA_910589525.2 of Ennomos quercinarius. NCBI lineage: Eukaryota > Metazoa > Arthropoda > Insecta > Lepidoptera > Geometridae > Ennomos > Ennomos quercinarius. The sequence continues at coordinate 4,760,028 of OU342496.1, forward strand.
GAAACTTTATTGCTTTAAGTATTAGTTAGATTCGTTTATTAAGCTGACTATTGTAATGTTTGTTTCTTGTAAACATTAATATAATAAAATAATATAAAAAGATAAAATATAAATTGCAAAAATTCTACATTAATAACAAATACCTCAGAAGTTGCTTACGTGTGACTCAATACCCACCACCCACCCACTAAGACCCCATTAAGTACTAATGGTACTACTAGTTAGGTAAGTAATTTTTTTTGAACGGGCTAATGTTGTTGATCTCTACCGACGTTTACAGCGTCACCGAGCGGGAGGGCATGCGCTTAAAGCGTCCAGCTGACAAAAGTGGGAGGCAACTAGCTCAAGGGCACCCTTGGGGTGTGAGCCTCGCGTTGCCGGGATAAGATGATCGAGAAGGCTACGTCCACTGGAAGAGGGGACAAATCCCCCTATGGAAAGTCGCGACCGTTCTAGCTAACCTACGGGGGGTACGTCGACCTCGCCGGCGTGGTCGGCGTCTGATTGTGTTACGCATGGTATCCTATGCCGGTGCCGAAAGTGGTACCTGAGCCAGAAGGGCTAGACTGATCCGGTGATCCTAGTGCAGCCGAAACAACGGCTGCTATAGGATCATCCGGGTCGCTCAAGCCGTGTCTTGGGCGACGACGGGGTGGAGCGTAAATTCTATCTGACACGTAGCCCTTATGGGTAGCTAAATGAACAGTCACGTAAAATTAAAAACTACTCATTTTTAAAACTTTCACGGTTATTCGCTACAGTTTTAATAGTATTTACGGGAACTTTACCGTGATTAGAATCATCTGAGTTCCCGATATTTCGACACAGATACATGCACCATCATGTTCACGGTTGTACTATTAAAAATGTACTCATTTTTAGTGTAGCTTTTGCATCCTCAGTTCGGTCCGCGATTCAACTTCTAGTTTATTCTTAATTCTATGCAAAAAGTAACGCCAGCAACGTCAAGGGAAGATCGAGCTATTTCATTAAAGATTTAACGCAATAAAATGAGCAAATTTGGAGCTCAACAAGCCCGCAACGAACTATAACTTTGCGCAAGGATTCTCGGGAACTGATTGAAAAAGTTTATTTTCTTGCTTTTTTTCTTTGGTAGGGGAAAAAGACCTTTTTGCCCTTTAATTAAATTGGCGTGAAAGCAATTACAGCGTGATCTGTTTCGGGCGTGTTGACAAGGTATAGGAGCGTAAGAAGTGGTCTTGGAGGGTGCTTCGTCTCGAGATTTTTCAAAAGCAATATCGTGAATATAATTTTTGCAGGTTTTCTACTGGAATTTTTTTTGCATAGATGCGATTAGCGTGAGCGGCGCATAGTAGATAATACCTATATTTTGTAATTTTCCAAAAATTGACGTTGTTTTTACCGGTAAAAAAACTGCTAGAGCAGCGGGCGGCCCAGATGGCTCATAACACAATTGAATTCTTGGAAATTGATAAAACTCCATGATTTTACCACTCACTCAATTGAGTTATAAGAAGGTTACCTTTAAGATAAGGTTCGCTATTCACCGAGTTTTTTTAAACCCGCGACCGAACAGAGATGTGTTATAAGTTTAACAAGTTAAACTTATACTTATGCGTGGGTGTGTCTATCTGCATCGTAGCTTCCAACCCATTGATACGTCCATGTTCCAACCCAATGAACAAATTTTGTTTTATTTTCTGTTTGAATGGTTACTCATTGCGAGTCTAATCCGGCTAGTTCTCTGAATTTGAATCTTTTTTGTTACTACAACGAGAAGAAGATTTTAAAAGTAGTTTAAAAAGCGGCTATTGCATTGACCTATACTGGATATAATTGAATTCATTAGCATCCTTTGAAACTAGGTACCTACCTGCTCCTGACACCAGTCATGTGTAGACCAAAACTTTTGAAATCATACGCATCGGTTTTGGTATTGATAATAACTCCAAAAAATAGGATAACTTACTTAATCAACTACTAAAATAATTAAGTGAGTACTTTTTTTTTAATTATCACATACAAAGTAAAAAAACTTACCAGTTTTTGATACCAGTATCAAAATCGTTCGTGCCAACTACTTTTGGCACCGCGACAATCTTCATAATTTTCAATAAAAAATATTTTCATAAATAAATAAATAAATAAATTATAGCAGTGGTGCGTGCGCGGTACTGGACAAGCGAACAACTGGTGCCGACGACGCCCAGTTCGCAAATAGTTGTTATGGTGCGAGAGCCTACTGCACAAATACCTACGTCATCGAGTACCCCAATAGGCTATCTTTAGATCGTTAACCGACATCTAAATATGTAAAAAAAATCAGGTCTGCCAGTTCCGATCCTGCCGGGTCATGGAAATATTTTTTTGTCAAAATTTACCCGAATGAAAGTTCTGGCAACAGTTAACCATTGATTAGTTATGTAAAAAAAATTGGTCTGCCATTGCGCACCCTGCCGGAAGTACCTGGCAGACCCCTAAGAATGTGACCTTCACACCCTTTACCTACCTCAGCGAATACCCCGATGAAACCTACGCCTAATAATATCCAAGGTGACCCTGATAATAGATTAAAAAGGTCTGCCAGGTCTAAACTTGGCGAAACTAAGTATTCAAGGCATTTGAAGTTGGTGGAGGTGGATTATTTCCATGACCCGGCAGGATCGGAACTGGCATACCTGTTTTTTTTTTTACATGTTTAAGTGTCGGTTAACGATGTAAAGATAGCTTATTGGGGTACACGATGACGTAGGTTTTTTTTGCAGTGGGCTCTCGCACCATTAGGAACGTATAATTTTATAGAAGCTAGTATATCATCAATAAATGATGTACTATTATGCACTCAATTTATGCTAATGAATTAAATTGCATCCTGTATAACTGTGGGCTATTGTTATAAACATAACCCGGGTATTTAGTGAATAGGTAGCAGTACCTGCGTGCTACATCTTAGGCTGCATCGTCGCTTACCATCAAGTGAAAGGTAGTCAATCTCAAGCTCATTTTACATTAAAAAAAAGTAAAGAGGTTTTATTTTGAAGCCATATATATCAGATAATGTTAACGAGGTCCTAAAATCCTCATGAACCTCAAACCACATTGGGGAGTACCTTACAAATAAAACGCCAGATATATTTAGACCTTTGATTTCCCTCGAGAGGTATATACTTACTGTGAATGTGTGTAGGAACGTTTGTCATAGAAACAGCGCCAAGGAAAGGTATTAATTTTGTTACCTTTGATGACTTCAAAGTCTGTTTTCACTTTATTCGGTTTCACTTTCACTCCCACGTTATTAAGTTGATTGTTTACCTGTAACAAAGAAAAAGCAAAATTGAATATTATATTTTGTATATCTTAAAATACACAAACATGTGTTAACTAGTTGAGCCACTCCGGCTTCACTCGGGTTAATTAGTTTTACCTTCTAACTCTCCCTTCCCTCCCTTTTCCCTTCTCTCTTCCCTTCGACATGGTGAGTATAAATATATAAATAAATAACATACAAAAAAAAATCTTCCATGAAAATTACATCCATATTGCTTCGTGCAACCCGGCCGTTTTAGTATACAAAGTACTCACCCTAAATGTTATTATGAAAAATTAGCTATAACCGTACCAAATTTCAGCGAAGTCCGTTCAGTAATTCCAGCGTGATGCGTGTTCAAAGGGACAGACAGATAGAGAAAAAATAACAACATGTATATAAAAATGCGAACATTTTTACTTGTTCATACAAACCGGAAATAGACCCATTTTAAATATGGCAGGCGACGCCAACGGTTTCACTTACCATCAAACGGACGGCTACTTAAGTATTTGTTAAGTATAGGTTCTATTTTGAATGAAAAAATAGAATGAAAAATTAAAATGATAACTGATTTTTCCTTTATATATTTATCACCCTACATCCAGGTCTAAAGGCTATTTTGTCGATTCATGATGACGGAGGATCTTTATTCATTGAGCCCCAGAATCATTAGCAAGAAGGCGTAACTATTATATATACTGTGTCAAAGGCGAGGCCATTTCCTGCTATGAGATGGTTCAATAAATCTTCCTTTAAAAATACCTTTAATGAGAAAAACATCTTGTAAAGAGGTTCAAGTCTTTTTTATGAAAACTCAAAAATATAGTAAGAGTTGCAACTGTAACGGTACAGGCTGTCTCGTGACGTCACAAATATTATAAATGTTATCTAAAGTATAAAAATACTGAAATAATTTCATTGAAGCATTTTACGCACAAAGAATAGTCCAAAAATAAAGGAAATAGTCGTTGGCATCGCATTAACTGATAGAGAAAATGTAGAGATAGGTGTAAAAGTGGTTATCCGTGGTAAAATAAGGTAACAGTAAAATAAATCAAACCTTCTTTATATTTAGTTTTACTTTTTTACCTTTCTACCTTTAAAGTGTTTTTGATATATAATAGGATTTTGAGATCTGTCAAGCTGTCAAACGCGGTCAGTTATGAAATCATTCACGGGGATCGCAAGTCGAAACCTGGTAATAAAAATGCACATAAAATTTTCGGTTAAATTCTTAGATAAATTCGCCCTCTCAATTAATTTTGGATCTGGGGGGAAGTATGCCTCGGGTCCAGGAACTCAGTAAGAGATAAGTTGAAACATTGCAACGAAGCTTGTCTTCCCTTATTTTGCTTAGGGCATGCAGTTCGCGTGTTATGTGGAGACCTGCACCAGATTTTGCCTCCGTTATAGGATCTGGATCCACCTTTTTGGTTTGGTTTGCATTCTGGCTGAAAGGAGGGCTGAAAAGATTAACTGTCCCGTCTTCGTGTATACGATACCCGGATCCTAAATGCAAATTAAGCTGAACTGTCCCAAGTGATAGGGTTTTGTCTTGTATGCTGCCCATGGACTCCGGTCCCGCATGCAAGATAAAAATTAGGTGGCAATAGGTTTTAGCTTTGGAGAGCTTTTGTCACAGCTCGTTCTCTCATAGGGTTAGATCAGGTATGTTCTCATTGCACACACCGAGAACAGACATGCACGTTTAAAAGTAAATGTGAGATTTGTAGCAATCTCTAATGTTTGGGGGTACACACTAATGTATAGGGAAAAGCTATAAGTCGAGGAATACACACGTAGGAGGGGAAAGTTAGGGTTAAAATATTAAAATTCGCGAAAAAATAATAGTGTTAGGGAAATAGATAAAATTCAATAAATAAATAAATAAATTTAAAACGGCATAAAATACATTTAAAGACAAATTCATCATAATAAAATACTAATAAATAAAAGTGCTAATAAATACAATACGTAAATTATCAAAACTATAAAAATATAATCCAAGTTTTCTCGAAGGTTGAAGCTGTGGGTGTTTATTATAGGGCTAGATTGTCGTGGACCTTGCTTTTGGCGGAAAGCTGGGTGATCACAGAAGGTTTTAGTGTGCAGAGAGCAACGCTGCAAAGGTATAAGTAGGTATTTTCTATAGCTGGCACAAGCTTTTGTGAAACTACAGTAGAGATAGAAAGGGGAATGTGTTTGAATACGATTCATCACATTAGTTTTCGTGACTTAGTCTCAACTGAAAAATTATTGTCGTTAATGTTGCGGATCATATTAGTATAAATACGTAATTCTATAAATCTATTTTGTGGTAAAAGTACGTTGTACTATATATCTATTCTGTGGTATAGGAAGGTATTTCTTTAGCTGGTTTTGCGATGTTCTACGGAGGATATGAGAAAGGTTCTATTCCTACACGGTTATTACAATATGCATAAAAAGATAGGTATTTTCTTAGCGGATTCTAGGCGGAATTTTACTTAGGAGAGTTGAAGGGTCATATTCCTGCAAGGAAACGAACGTTTTGTTTTCTAGTTGCGAAATAGGTAATACTTGAACGATAGTTAAAGAACTACTGGGAATTAGTAACGATTGGGAATTTATTCCTGTTACTTAGATAACTAATGGGAATATATTCTCTGTTTGGAATCATTCGCGAGTAACTTAAATATAATCGTAATTGAGTATCACTCTAGGATCGAAATACGTAATGCTTGTGCGATAGTTAAATAACTACCGGGAATTTATTCATAGTTTAGGGTTGTTCGTGTTTGTTTCAAATAAATGATCATAGATCAATTTAGTGGCATTCAGGTTTGGGTTCATTTGATTGAATTTTCAAAAGAATTTTACCTTTTATTCTATAAAGACATTTAATGTACTAGTGATAAGAAATTGTCCTTCGTGTCTTGGGTCAAGCACAGCAGTACCTGTTAGTAATCTCCTTACCAAACGGATAGGGGTAGCTAATTTAAAGATTCGAATGAGAATATCTTGTTGTTAGGAAGTAGCATCAATAATCTAATATATTACTTGCAGCAAACATCTTTATCGTATTTCATAATAATGAAATATAATACCTAAATTATGTAAACGGGTTTTTTAGATTACATTTCCATACAAGTTCTGGAAAATAGAGACAACCTGAATATCACTAAACAGATCATTGAATTCAAATAAATATTTATAGTTAAAATTAATACGACTGTTTAGTCCACTGCATGCTGTTGTTATAGAATCTACGATAATATTGATAATCTTTAGACGGAAGCTAGGAGATTTAAAAATTGAGCTATTTTTAGAGTCTGTCATATACCGAATGTAGTACGTATTAGATAGACTCACAATTAACTAAGGTGATGTCTATTTTGTTAGGATTTGGAAAAAATAATGTCCTCTTGTCCCTTGCACCTTTTGGAGTCCAAACTAGATAAGTAGATAAGAATAGGTAGATGGGGTACCTGACGTACTGACTTGGGATAAATAGAACAAAATTTAGTAAAATCAAATTTCTCTTAGTGTGGGGGAATTTCACACACGGTACCTCCGTGTGGGAAATTTCAAGCACTAAATAGTGGAGGGTTAACCAGCCAGGTAGTCGAGACCCACAGCATTGGAGCGGTGGCGGGGCTCCCATGCCAGAGTTATGATAAACAAATAGGGTTTACTATGACTTTGCTATATAACGAATTCAAACTCAGTTAGCAATATACTTACTTACGTTTTACCTATGTTTCACTTTCTTGTCTTGTTAATTTCAACATACGTTCGTCATGAAGCTTTAATTTACTTTCAGTTTTGTTTATGACTAGGAACTATAATGTTCAATTTTTTGCAGGAAAAAATTATTCATTCCTACAACACTAAACTTTCGAAAATATAGTAGGAAATATATTGATTGGTGCATAATATGATTTTATGTGGAAATTTCAGTTCGGTTACTCAGAATATAGGAATAGTGTTTATCAGGGGATTAAATTGCAATTATTTGTAGGACGATGAATATTTTAAATTAATTTAATATTATTGAATAGGTTAGATGTTAGTTAGGTATTGTCTCATTACTTTAAAAGGATTTGGATTACTGCATTATCACAACGTACGGTTCTACCATTTGTAGGAGACGATTCACAAGGCCATAAACATTAAAATAGGTAGTCCAAAATAGTCAACAAATTTTGATAGCTTTTAGTGTCTTATGATTAGTTTAGAACATGCGGTGATTCGGGTAATTTATTAATGTATTATTATTATTAAAAAGGTCACGGTCATTACACAACGCAAAACCTTAAAGCCATATTTCATTAATCTGATGTTAGCTGGTTGATCAAGTAACCACTATTATTAAATCTGTGACGTAACTTTGATTCATCATCGTCGTCTGAACTCAAAAAACTCATAACTCAAAACTCAATAATTTTATTGCAAATAGGCTATTAATAGCACTTTTACAAGTCAATAATAAGATATTTAAAAATATTAAAATAAATTATTGTTCATACTAAGCAAGCATAATTATTATAGGCTACATTACATAGTTCTTAATGTCAAAATGTTATTTAGCAAGCCAATTACAATACGAGTTTGAAAAAAAAGAAGTTCTGTTCCCACAACAGGTGCAATCCGGCACAAAGCAGAATAGAAAACCCCGATCCGTAGCTTCGATTACATCTGTAAAGAAGAAGCTACAAGAATCTTTACAGTGTAGGACGGCCACTGGTGAACATATCTCCATGGAGTGCCACTTTGAGCGGCTGCTTGCCTCTTACATCCAACGGCTCCCCGTGGTTTTAGGTCGTCATGCAGTTCACCTACCGAGAGCCCACTTACGCTGCGTCTTGCAGTTTGTTAACTTTTATTGCTATTACACAACCCGCGAAAACCCTTTCATAATTAAAATAAATTGTGTTATGGTCTAAAATCTGTGATAGTTACGCACATAAACTGCGAATGCAATATCAATACGAATTTTAATTTCCATCGGTGGGTAAGTTTTCTTTCAACAACGAGATGGGATATTTTGATCTGACTTGTTAAAGGGTTGGATACCGATTTATCGGTAAACTAGATGCAACTTGTCTTCGATATCGGAATAGCTTCTGAAAACAATCACGAGAGGAATCTTGAGGGGATCCGCAGGAGAACTAAAGTTACCGATATAGCTCATAGAATTAGCAAGTTGAAATGGCAATGGGCAGGCCACATCCCTCGTAGAACTGACAACCGATGGGGGAGAAAGGTTCTTGAGTGGCGCCCACGAACCGAAAGACGCAGTAGGCCGGCCCCCCACTAGGTAGTCCGGCGATCTGGTGAAAGCCACGGCGAGCCGATGGATGCAAGAAGCGAGCAGCCGCTAAGTTAGTGCTCCCTGGGGGAGGCCTATGTTCAGCAGTAGACGTCTTCAGGCTGTTGTTCATGATGATGATGATGATGATGACGATGAACAAACTCGAAACAATTTTACTCCAGAAACCGTAAAGAATCTAACGGTCGTTCCAAAACCAATCTAACCAGCCTCAACCAGATTCATTATCATTCGCATCTATCTTTCTTAATTAATTACCGCTCTAGGGCGATAACAATGGGGTTCGTTAGCGGGTGGCCACTGAAAGCAATAGCTGCCACTTTCAGCCTAGATATTAATTGCTACGTCGTGTTTGATAAGCAATATGGTGGATTAAGTTACATTCTGCTGTTAGAACACAGTGTTGCAAAAGGCTGCAATATGAATTAAAATACTAGTACATTATATTATAACAAAAGCGTATAGTCTGCTGTTTTAAATTAGTTGCGTAAATGTTAAGTTCGCCTAATGTTAAGCCGTGACGCTTAACACCAGGCGAACAACAACTCAACAAGCTCATCACATAAGCGGTTATATTCTCTATGCTCATCACGACATGCTTTTAAATAAATACAACGCAGTTTACTCAGGCTAACTATAGAAGGACAATAATATCTAATGGACAGCGCGCTTAAAAGTTGGTAGTGAAGAAAAAAGAAATACATAATCGAATATGCATAGCATTACATCGTCGCTTGTTTGACTAAGTGACGTATCTGACATTTTTTGAATACGTTGATTAGACAGCTCGACGCGTCTTTGAAAGTAGATGAAAGCTACATTTAAAATATAACTCACACTATCCTTTCGAAGTGTACCAAAGTGTGGGCACAATTTTTGCTAATAATGCGGGTCGAACGGTATAATTTTGTGATTTGTTATTGCTTTTTTGAGAACCCTTACCTCGCATGTAATTTGCTTCTAAGCAGGTCGTTAATCATATGACATATGATTAACTATTCCATAATTATATCCATATTATTATTATAAGTCGGAATACGTCCCCTGATGATTATATAGGGCGCCACTTTGAACGGCTCCCCGCAGTCCTGACCATCATCAAGTCGAACCAAATCAAAACAATTAGCCATCACCAGAGCTCAATTTACTGACACAATTATATCCAATCCAACGAATTTTCGCTAATTTTGACACAAACCGCTTGTTAATTTCGACTACTGACGGATAATAAATCTAGACAATTCTAGATAATTGTAATGAACTGCTAAAATTGAGCTATTGGGAATATTCATCGAATCACATATCATTGCATTCCAGCTTTAGAGAAAATTATACTGATTATTTCAACGTGAATTGAATGAAACATGATGAAAGTTTGCCAAAATTCACATTACTATAAGTAATGTGAATTTTGGCAAACTGTGGTAAAATTGAAAATATTCTTGCTAATAGATTCTAAGTCTATGGAGTTTTCATGGTCCATATTCTTTTAAGTCCTGGTCCTTTCCTCTCGTTTCATCATCAGGAAAGTGCTTATCTCTGGTTTCAGAATGTTTAAGCCTCTGACTTGGATTCTTACGACAACAGCCGGGAGGGACTGACCAGTTAACGTGCCCTCCAGAGCTCGGTAGGGCTCAGTTGTAAATACTACATATATCACTGTAGCAGTCACCCATCCAAATAGTCACCACCACGAACGTTGTTTAACTTTAACTCTATTAATAATCACAAAAATCTAACTCGATTACGATTAAAAACGGCTCTTGCCGATTTTCGCTATGAACACTATAGCTATAAAGAATTCTTGATACTGGTATTAAAAATTTACCTTATTTTAATTTGTACGATTTTTTTCTTAGCTTTCTACTTCTTCTCGTTCCTTACCTTTTGATACATTTAGCTCATTAGCAAGGTTGGCTAAAATAATGTCTTTCTCCGCGTTTTACAATACTAATTAGCATGAAGATGGCAATGCGCGTTTCAATTCATTAACATAAGATAAATGAATGAACTGAAGGAATCTCATTAGTTCACAGAAAGGGTTTATTATCTGTCGAAGTAAAAATGGAAATGCAACATGGAATCGGTTGGCATTCTTTTCTTCGGAGTGTAATAAGTAGAGTTCATACTACAGGATGATCGCGTAACTTTGATAGAAATGCAAAACGTAAAACCTTACTTTTTTTGCAAAGTATGCTAATGAACTGTCTTTGAAGTCTGAACTGCGTATTCAACTGTCAAATTCATACAAATGAATGGTCAGTTTTACAAGTACTACGACATAATAAATCTAATAATCGCCAAGCTAACAACGGGACTCGGATTTGGATTAATACTTGTTGGTTCTCCATTGTCTCTATTATCTAGTGTTTCCTTTGTTTTCTACGCAGCGCGGTTCAAATCATTGATAATCTAATTTAGATTCTAAATCACATGAAATTATACAAATCAAATTCTAGTATTTCAAGTGTGCCGATTTTATTTTTTGTTGCTCGTACAACTGACAACCGATGGAGAAGAAATGTTCTCTAGTGGCGACTACGAACCGGAAGACTCAGCATAAGCCAGCCCCTACTAGGTGGACCGACCATCTGGTTAAAACCGAGGGGAGCCGATGGATGCAGGAGGCAAGCAGCCGCTCAAAAGACGCTCTGTGGGGGGAGGCCTATGTTCAGCAGTGGACGTCTTCAGGCTGTTGTTGATGATGATGATGCTGATTCTATTTTTTACCTTCACCTTCATGTAGAAAACGCACCGTTTTGGTTGTTGTATTTTATTAAAAATTGTTTTACAATATGTCATAAGCTTAAAAAATCTACTTTTTACTACTACGTAGAGCCATGGAGCGCTTCATGCTTGGCATCAAACTTGTAGACCGAGTCCGCAATGTTGAGATCCGGAAAAGAACCAATGTTCAAGACATTGGAACCACAGTAGCGCGACTGAAGTGGAGCTGGGCAGGACACATGGTCAGGCGAAGTGATAATAGATGGAGTAAAGTGCTAACAGAGTGGTGGCCGAGGCAAGGTAAGCGAAGCGTAGGCCGTCCAGCAGCTAGATGGGTCGACGATATTGCAAAGATTGCAGGTCAAACATGGACCCGATTGGCACAGGACCGAGGCGGATGGCGTGTGCAAATACCCAGCAGTGGGATGACAAAGGTTGTGGATGATGATGATGATGATGATGATGATGAGAGGATACGTATCTGTAAGCCACGTAAGCGAGGCTATAAGCCGCTTCATCTTAAAGCCACAGTGTTTAGTTCGGATTGCCTGTATGTAGACTACAATGCAGCTCGTCATTTGTGTTATATCTGAAACGAATAGGTACTGAAAACTGAACAATGGCCGCGCGTAATATATAGAGTGCTTTGCCGTGCGTTAGGAAACAAATTTTGTTAATATCCGTGGTCTGTTATGGACACATAGAAACAAAGAAAGCACAGAAAAGAAAAGAAAACAGTGTTTTTTTTAAACACAAACGGCTGTTCTAGAAATTTATTTTTATCTATTACAACAACATTAATTTGTATAATGCCATAAAGTTTAGTAAATTCCAAAACTTAAGTAACAGAAATTAATTACCTACTTCCAGTGTTTTTTTTCTAGTATAACAGGGGATGAACTTTTTTATTAAAGTATGTCCTAGATTTGCCTAATACAAGTAAGTTTGATGTCAATTTTCATGTACCAGGGCGACATGATCAAATTGATTAAAGTCCTTTAATGAAGAAAAAAATAAAAAAGGTGAGTTTGAATTGGTATGTTATCCCGAAAGGGGACCATGATAGCCCTCAAGTTGTGATGATAGCCTTACTTGAAACTGCGTGTTTCCAAACCTCCATACTAAAAAATAAATCCACTTACAAAATTGCACGTGCGATCGCTACGAGAGTTAACAAGATACCATAAATTCATTTCTAAACACAGGTCGCTAAACCCATTTAAGTGCATTCAGTCAAGGACGAAGTTCAACCACCCAGCTGCGCTAGAGCTATCTTCGAACGTAAACTTTACATGGCATTTCTTCAATGAAAAAATATTAATTTAGAAAAGTCGTAGAAGAAACATTGTCTACCTTGGGGAGTAGATTTACCCCCTTTCGGATAATATACCAATTCAAACTCAGATAGTAGAATACTTCATGAAAAGTTTGCACGAGAAAACGGATGCAGTTGTAGCTGCAGGGCGCTAGTGAGATAAACTAGATGGAAATTCAAAAGCACTGTTCTAAGCTACTCTTGATAAAATAAAAAGACATGAACACTTGTAATACCAAAAAGAAACCTTAGACGCAAATAACTCTGTGCATCGAATTTATCAATTTTTGAACTTTTTTTAAATGCTTTTTCGAATGCATTTGCTTTAGTTACATATCTATGTTCTGCTCCTTATTAAAGGCATTGTCATGTACTCTTTGGCTTCATCATGAATGACTGATTAACAGATAACGTACAGACCAAATCCTCTTAATACTAAAACTTCAAAAATTCCCCTATTATACACCCAATTACTCTCTTGCATTAAACCTTCCACTATACACCAGAGTTAACTGGAACTCTGGAAGGTAATGCTTTATCTATAGATGTAAGTTCCTTCTTTCTACCGCCTATTGCTGTGGTGCAATAGACACCTAAAGAATTTTCTATGGATCTATAAGCTGTAAGCGGTTGAAATAGCGGAGAACCTAATATAACATACAGCCGGTTAAATATGCTAAAAAAAGTCAACCACCCAATGAAACCCACGAACCTGAATTTTTGCAGAACATTTATTTCGGCATTCTAAATGTCGTCTCAAAAGTCTCATAAGGTTACGTGAGAGGGTCCTTAAATATTCAAGGTCAAAGATCACAAAGTTTTAAATATCTCTCTTTGTGCACCTCTATCGATTTTGCATGAACATAAAAATTGTAAATTATAAAATTCTCTACAAATTTTGTCTGAGGCAATATTTTATATGTCAAACCGTTGATGAGATACAGGGCGCTGAAGACTTGATAATAATAAATTTAATTTGAATTTAGAAATCTCTTTACTAACACAATAATACATATTTGTAAGACTTAGCGTTAGTGTCTAAGTTACAAATTTATTCTTAGAATTGTAACTATGGTTTTGTAGGCAGAGGGCGCCGCTTAAAACTAACAATACTTAATAAAGTTAAAATATATCAAATTATATTATAAGCACAAATTTAGGATAGTTGGAAAATATAATAATTTTACGCATTACTTTGCTGTTTCGTGCATTTTTACCGGTGAAAGTTTACTTGATAATAATGTAAACGGTATAAGAACGCTACTCTTCACTTGAGAATTGAGATAATATTTAAAGAAGGAGCAGGATACAAAAACTGAAGCCTCCGAATAGCCGTACCAAGCTGTAATTTAAAAGACAAATGACTGTTTCATCCCAGCGATATCTTATATCTAGCGAAAGGAAAAATAAGACCCTCCAGTGGACATTCTATAATATGCAAAACAAAGCCATTTTCAGCTGGGTACAGTGCGAAGCAGGGACAAAGCTTCCTACGAGCCATTTGGTACTGACACGACTAAGTACAAATTACCGTAAATTATAACTACGCGCAAATAAAATACTATTTGCAAATACTAGAGCCACTCCGCAGTTTTGACCAAAATTTCCCATGGAACCTCTACTTAATTTTAGAATTAAATATTTTTAAATTGTTTTTAAATAGGCAAAGATAAGAGAAGACACTTATCCCCGTCTGTACTAAAGTTTGACAGCTCCTCAGTTCACATTTATCCCTTTATGACGTTCCTAGTGCAACACATTTGGGTACATCCTCTGCTAAGTAATGTTTATTAGGGTGGTAAATGTACTCGTAGGTAGGTAGGCAATGATATTTTACCTTGAGATAGATAGGTTGTTCCCGCACCATAATTGACTAGACGCATTCAAGGTATTTTGCCATGATCGCTACCAGTCTTCATGAGTATTGCACAGCCTCTGTCTTGCAGTGTCTCTGCTAATCGTGTGTTTTTTACAAAAATACTGTGGTAAAATGCCTTCCCGTATAATCTGCACAAACTACACAGATTTCGGAAAAATGTTTCATTTCACCCGTAAACAAAAATATACTCTTCAATTAATTTTTATTTTTTTATTTTAGGCTGTTGTCACGGTTGTCACTATGAAGTGGATGAGCGAGATGTGTAAATCTTCTTGTGTGAGAGAGTGGAAGAGATCGCAGCGTAATGGCGGACGGCACGGCGCGGGTCGGCACGCCGCTGCCGTGGTTTGTATCTCTCTTTCTAACTTACTAACAACAGATGTAGCGTTAATCTTTCATATTCTTCAACAACTTCATAATAGGTATATATACGCGGCTTCTAGTTAGTTTTTAACGCAGTAATATAACTACTCTATGTATTTCAATTCACTGTAAGTGGATATTTTTTTAGTGTAGGTACAAAAGTAGTTTAGCTAGGTTCAGTATTTCGGTAAAACGTGCAAGTTGAGCTGCTGCTCATATTATCACTCGGTGACAAAATGATTGATGATGCGGCTAGGGTATTGTAATACATCAAGTGCTATCAGTCAGCTGCTGCGAAAAATTATTTTAATACAAATTGTTTACGTTGGCTCATTTATAACTTCGGATTCCTTTTGTTATGTTTATAAACGTTATATATTACAAATACAAAAAAGCGTAGCGTAGCATTAGCTTTGAATTAAGCGACTTTTTTTTAATTGTTTTTTTTCAGTCATAGCTTTTTGTTCTAATTGCAGTTTCATCATCATCAGCCAGAAGACGTCTACTGCTGAACTTCTGCTCATTCCCTGAATATTCCCTTAGCTGGCTTTTACGACACCCACGGGAAAAGATGTGGTGGTCCTATTCACAAATCGAGACCACAAGGCGTTACATTTACGGTGGAATTACTGTTTAGTAACCCCAAAACCAAAAGACACGGGCTAAAAATTACGACAAAAAAAGTAAAGGTTCATACTAACGTAATGATGATGATGACAGCGATACGCTAATATCCAAACTGGTCCATTAGATTGAAAGCTACACTGTCATAGACACACATCACTAATACGTCGTAACATAGACGTCAAACTTGTATCTCCTTATTCGACGTCAGGATAAATTAATAAACAATGTCACAGATCATATTATATTACACTAGTAACAAAGCCAAAGCAAGTTTTAGAAACTATGCAAACCACCAAAGCAACCAAAATAACTTCAATTCGAAAAATGACCGGCTCAAAAGAACCAATCAAAACCCAAGTTCAGCCAACGCCATGTATATTACCATCCCAATAAAAAAATGCAAACTCGCCTTCCGGAGACCGGAACAGCTCTCGATTCGTTCCAAATTGCGCAGTTGACTGCCGAAGTGTCTACTTGGTCACGTACTAGCTATAAAGACTAGGGCTAGAGTGAAACCTAAACATGTACTAGCCGCGCATTGAGACTTCTAGCTCCTTTTATGTTTTGCACGGCGCCGCACTTCTTAGAAAAGAAAATCAAAACTACCATCAGTTTATCGATCACCAACTTACAAATCAGCGACAAGAGATAATTAAACATGCTAAACTGAAAATTGAAATGTAATAAATACATTTTAATTTTCAGTTTAGCATATTTAATATCGTATAGGAACAAACACATTATACCTGTTTGTATAGGAAAGCCTTTGACCACATTTGACTGAATTTAAGTGACAATATGGCCGAAGGGGGCGCCACGCTACGACTGGACTGGCTCTCAAAGTAAGGTGGCCGTAACACACCGTTAAATGCTTAGTACTATATTCTCAACTAGACGGACGAGCATAGATAATGCCTTCTTACCACATGCACCATGCATGTGTGCTTTAATCAATCAATTAAATTGATATAGCTCTTATAATTAGCAAGTTGAAATGGCAATGGGCAGGCCACATCACTCGTAGAATTGACAACCGATGGGGAAGAAAGGTTCTCGAGTGGCGACCATGAACCGGAAGACGCAGCGTAGGCCGGCCCCCCACTAGGTGGACCAACGATCTTGTGAAAGCCGCGTGGAGCCAACTGGTGCAGGAGGCGAGCAGCCCACTCAAAGTGGCGCTCTCTGGGAGAGGCCTATGTTCAACAGAGCACGTCTTCAGGCTGTTGATGATGATGAATACTTAAATGCTAAAGAATAAAGTACGTCACAAATAGTACTTTGATAGGGTAAGCAAAGCGGTACGTCTGAAGTTTACAAATGTCCATAGGCTACGGCTACTACCCCTTATCATCAGGAGGACTGGTAGGTTATATTTAGTTATTATGCTTGGTTGTTGCCTATAGCCACAGAATACATCTCTCAAAATCTTATGTTGTATAGAATTTCGATGAAATTTCAATACGACCCTTAACCAAAAAATTGGTTGAAATCTGAAGGAGCTGAGTTAACATTTATTTCGGTCACCTAAAACCCAGCATATAAAAATTGATGCCTCGAATCTAATAAGATACCACGAAACTCAAAATAAAAGCTGATTTCGCCGTGGAAGCCGTTGAGTTGATCGAGGTCATTTGTATGAGGAGCGATCTCCCACACTTCCTAGAAGAGAAGTGTAAAATCAGCAATACTTGACGTGACGTAAAAATTCAGTAGAGTTCCTCTATTACGTATTACACTAATAGTTCTGCGAACAGTAGACCTCGCGAACACAAAGTTTTTGGCAACAATTTGGTTGGAATTGGTTTTTTATTACTTACATCATCATTATCAACAGCCTGAAGACGTTCGCTGCTGAACATAGGCCTCCTCCACACAGAACCACAATGAGCAGCTGCTTGCCTCCTGCATACATCGGCTCCCCGCTGTTTTGCCATATACCTACTTTTCTGGAAGACGCAGCGTAGACCAGTATAGTCCTACGCTGCGTCTTCGTTCGTGGTCGCCACTCGACAACCTTTCTCCCGCATCGGTTGTCATTTCTACGAATACGCATGTACCTCCGAAGTACTTACCAAATATTCAGCCATATTCCGGCCAAATCTCAACTCTCGTACTATCGTCTCTTGGACTTTATAGCTTGACAACCACCAATCTCACCAGAAATATCACCAGATCAGGTTAACGAAAATGCAGACGCTTACTCTGATTGGTGATAGCAAATGTCAAACTGATTTCTGATTTAATAAGAAGTATGCCTAACACAGCATAGTTTTGCGATGTGAAGCTGCAATGTTATGGCGGTCAAATAGTTTGATAGTCTTTGTTTGCTTTCCAAAGCTGACTCTGCGACCCTTTGGGCTTTCCCCATAACCATCTGATATTTCTACTGTAAGTTATGACAGAACTTTGACAAGTACGTGTTACGAATTCTATTTGGAATCCAGGCACGACTGCATTGTTAACTTTCGATGACTTGTAGATGTATATAGGGAAGAAGTGCCTATTGAATTGTATGAATCTTGAAGGAGGGATTCAGTGATTATAATTAGTCTTGAATTTGATTTTTAACACATAAGACTTATATGGTTATACATCCTCCTTCCTAAATCATTCATTCATTCATTCCTATCCTACTACTATAATCACTCTTCACTCTAATATTATAAAGGCGAAAGTTTGTATGTGCGTTTGTGTGCATGTTTGTTACCACTAATCTCCGTAACTACTAAACCAATTTTGATAAAATTTGGAATGCAGATAGCTTATACACTGGATTAACACATAGGATACTTTTTATCCGCGAGTGAAACCGCGGGGCGCAACTAGTTGAAATATAAATAACACTCTTTATTGTACTGTGACAGTACCGTAACAGAAGCATTGAAGATAAAGGAATAAATCATTAGCATCTAACAAAGCTATTTCAGGTGCATTGATGGCCTGAAATTTATGACACAACGATGGCCAAGACCAGCCATTCAACTTAAAGGCAATTCATTTCGGAAAATATCAGTGTGGTAGTTTTAGACTTTAAAGTGGATTTTTATGTGGCCTTTATAGATACAGCTATAAGGTTTTAAAGGCGCGGGAGATGCTAAAGACACACACCACCACACTCTCCCTAGCACACTTGTGCAGCATGGATGGCCGACAGCGTAGATCGTGTCACAGGCCGAGCGCCAGATGGTGTGTATCGGTAAATATAATACACCCATAATATGGAAATTTCACAATGAAATTAATAAACAATTACTAGCAATTAAAATTTAGTTTTCAAAGCAACCACACACATATACGACAAGATAGCTTTCAGGGAACGTAAACCTTGAAACTTATCCGTCATTATACGTCTACTGTTTCACTCGGGACGACTACCGAAGTTTTACTATAAAAGCAGTACATAAAATACCCCTAGTCTGCTATCCGTTGCGGCGACCACTTTAGGATAAATTGCCCATAAATAGGATAAAGGACCAGGGAAATAAACGAGACTTACCGTTGACAGAAACAAAGAAACTGGCGATCCGCGAAATGTTTGTTAGGAAGTGGTTATGTTGGTGAAAAACGTGAGAAGCTATAGCGGGAGCGATTTTGGTTAAAGTGATTAGATAACGTATTAAAATAATAAATAGATAAACTCTTTATTACTTATACAAACAAAAAATACAACGACTCCAAAAACCTTATCGCTAAAAGTGATATCATCGAGGCCAAAATTCAAATATTTTTCAAACCTCCAATAACCAAGAAATATTTTGTCAGTAATTGTACTGAGATAAACAATAAGTGCTAAAACAGAACAAAACATTATAGTAAGGTCCTTTTAAAAAAAAAAACTTATTATAAAAAAAAAATTATAAATAAGGCCATTGAACTTGCATTTTTACAATTACATAAATTGTTTAGTAGTTTTTCATTAAAATAAATACAATTATTAACATACTAAAAGCAATAGTCTTTCATTAATTACTATCAGACATAACTACAAACAGCCCCACAAAAGGAAAAAGAAGAAAAATCGTAAAACTCCGGTTTAGTTGCAAAGTTTTCACAATTATCGCCCCTATTAACATCTAGCCGGAAGCCCACGTTCGGCGTCATTCTGCGGCCCTATAAAATTCCTCAAACGAAATTTAATTTTCGAGCGTTAATCTTTTTGGCTGCGCGCCAATATTCCTCATTCAATATTCAACGATAGCGCCTTCTGGTTGATATGAACGGTATACGATACTTGAAGTAAAAATCTGTCGTCTCTTTCATTTCCTGTACGAAATATTACGAGTTTATTATCTTTAAACTCTAGCCATGAATAAAAACTACGCTTCATTATTATTTAAATTTAGATACAGGCCCATATTCAAAGCGTTTTTTCCATAGGGACCACCATGATGTTAAGCAATCATTTTTGCTGTATAAATTTGATAACTAGGCATTGCACGTTTATTTAACTTTAGTTTCTTAGCTTTATGATTTATTTTTTGATAAATACATAAGAACTATCAACCGCTTTGGAATAACCACTAAAAACATACCCCAAAAACAAAGTTACGGGAAATGTCACGAGTAAAAGGTAATAACTGTAATAAGAATCATATTTGTAGAGCATTATACAGAGTTATTAACTAAGGTTAGGTTAACATTTTATTATAGTACCCCAGCTTTACTTCTTTGCTAGATGAAATGAATGCTGAGCAAATCTTTGTCATCGTGTTCTTTTTGTATGCAGCAACCAAGCATATCCTATAAATATTTTGTAGACATTTTCAAACAGCGCCATCTAGCCCCAAACTAAGCAAACCTTGTACTATGGGAGCCAGATAACTGATAGAATACTTATATGCTTTTTGTTTGTAAATAGATACTTAGAGTAAAATATAACACCCAGACACAGAACAAACATTTATGTTCATCACACGAATGTTTGTATTGTGTTCCCCTGAGTGGGAATCGAACCCACAGCCTACAGATCACAAGGCAGGGTTACTACCAACTGAGCTATGAGGCCAGTCAAACTGCCGTGAAGAGGTCACCGTAGCCTATGGTCACCTGTAACACTACAGACAGATTTTCAGAAGATTATTATGTAACCAACGCGATCTTCATCACCATCAGCAACAACAGCCTGAAGACGTCCACTGCTGAACATACGTCTCCCCCAGAGAGTCTCACTTTGAGCGGCTGCTCGCCTCCTGGATCCATAGGCTCCTCGCTACTTTTACCAGATCGTCGGTCTACCTAGTGGGGGCCGGCCTACGCTGCGTCTTCAGGTTCGTGGTCGTCACTCGAGAACCTTTCTTCCCCATCGGTAGTCAGTTCTATATACCAGCCAGCTTAGGCCAATTGCTATTTCAACTTACTAATTTTAAGAGCTATATCGGTCATTTTAGTCATCCTGCGGATCTCATCATTCCGAATCCTTATCTCGCAGAGAAACAAGGTTTTTAAAAGTGCTGCACATGTTAGCTCTGGGGGAAAGACCGCCGGTGAAAGTTTCACATCTTACGTCTTACTATTTTTTTTTCTATTTATGCAATTGTACTAGCTTTGTCAGTGTGGTAAAAAAAACCCAAAAACACATGGCACTCTGTTGATAAATTCGCAGCATTTTCACTAAAACGATATGGATATATTGAAACCGTGTATGTATAATATAAGCGCCATGTGAGTAATAAGCATAAGCGACCGATTTATCAAACTCCAGTAAAAGAGGTTCATGAATGTAAATCGTATTCTGTGAGTGTACAATCACAGACTAAGTAATAGTGCCAGCTTAGTACACAGATTTGTTAGTAGTGTTATGGGCAAATAGTGTAGTGCATAGTAAATATCGATATGTTACCAGTCTCAGTTCTATCGATACTAAAGAATCAGGTTTACCGGTTATCTCTGTCTTTCTTTAATAAAAGATATACCTACTATAAATTAATTATCGATGATACTTATGCAGGTAAGTTCCATATTTGTAACATACAGTAGCTATCTATGATAAATTATGTCCTATATACAGTTTGGGTACTATCATAGGCTCGTGTGTCATTAGTTTTAAGTTTGTGGTTTAAAAACATAAGAAACAATAGTTTTTAAAATATCAATGATTGTGTTATTAAAACTACCGATACTTTATCTTTACCATTTCATTTTTTCTACATTGGCAGTAATAACGAAAATAACACATCGATAACATTCCAACTACCATCGATAGTTTCACAATACGAATACCACAGACCAATAGCAATGTAAGTAGCAAACATGTGCCGGATTGTTCTAGAATATTTATTGTCGAGTTGCGGCAAGCCGAATTTGGCAGTCCAAGTGTGAAGGCTTTTGTGGTCTTCATAATGATAGAAGACCAGTAAAACCCTGACACAATTGATTTTATTAGGAGCCCTCCATTAATCAATTGTCCTTGATAATTTGATCAACAGATCTAACGCACTGTTCCGCTAGATCTAACATCGAACCCATAGTCATAGCTGCTTGGTTGTTGAACTAACAATGAAATAGCTAACATAGAGGCCTATTCAAACCAAACCAACCAAACCACGTTATTGGCTACCACTGTGGGTAGCGATAAATACCGCGCAGGATTTCACCAGGTATTTTGTATGAAATTTCGCTCTAGCCGCGGATTAGGTTATCAAATAAAATGGTTCATGGATCATGGCCCCTATGTTAAACAAATTTAGTTACCCCAATAAGTACGTTTTATAATATAAGTAAAACTTCATCTTCATCCAAGCAATATTTATCTTGAGCTAAATTGTGCAATACTTCATGCCAGTTTAAGTTATTCTAAGTAGACGTAAACTCATTTGTCTGAAGCGAGGCCAACATCAAGTATGACGGGACTAAGGTAAGGAGCCGGGATTTATAGCTGGAAGCCGTAGAGGCGTTTAGGTTTAGTGATTAGAACTGACGGTAGAAGATTTAGGAAGTAAAGTTCATTTAGTTTTATAATCTAGCTGGGTTTTTAAATTGAAATCCGCCGTGTTTTTAAAGTCTCGACTCGCTTTTTTGTCATAAAATGCATGTTTTTGCAAATATGTGAGAGCCGTTATGCAGCGGCGTTATGCTGCCAGTATTTCAGATTTTTTGAAGCTTACAGTATTGATAGCTTCTCATTTTTTCAGTAATAAGGAAAATGTTAACAGAAGGTAGTTTAAAATTATGCCAATATGAATGGGGTTGTGCATGGCATCTTGTACCGTTTAGATCTAAATTGGTGACAAGAAACTACCGTCAGGTCGCATTATAAATTTTTCACAATATCGATATTATTTATACTAGTTTTAGGTCTTTACTATAATTATATGAGAAATTGTATCAGATATATTAATACATTAATTTTTAAGCCCGGTGTTCTCATAAGCATTCCTCGAACGAACAACTACACAAGTGGCTTGTTTTCAAGATCACGATAATATCGATTGTCATCATGAAGACGTCCACTGCTGAACATAAGCCTTTAGATACATGTATGTATAATATATTACACTAATGAAAAATGGTACCTATTTTTTCACACCACTAATCAAACCACATTAACATTATCCTTATGAACATTATCCGAATTTTTAACGTCGAAAATTTAGCCACTGTCTGTCTTATACACGTAACGCCTATCTCAAAGACTTGTAAAAAAAAACTATTTGCAACACGGGAATACGAATACACAGAGACCGAGCTAATGAATGAGATTCAAATGGCAAAGGGAATAAGGAATTGGTACCGCCCCTAGTACACAGTTAATTAGTCCTCGACCAATACGACGATGAAAAGGGAAAGGAAGGATAATCTCGGACCAAACATCGTTAGGTTTATTCTAAGCTTTATGAGTTAACTTAAAGCTGACGTTTCACACCGCGCTTGGATAACATCGCGGTGTGAACCGCCCAAGTGTTCTAATAGCAGAGGGCGATTCACACCGCGGTCCGAAAGAGCCTATTCAAAATTAGTCAGTTCGAAAAATATTAGAGTAATAACAGCAACCGAGCTACATAACAGTTGTATCATCATCACCCTGAAGACGTCCACTTCTGATTTTTACTTATGTATATATTCTCACTTATATTTACTTTTATACTAATTATATATTATATTCATATGAAATATTATATTATACTTTATTTATTTATGTGAGTATATTTATGTATTTTTTATATCTGTATTTTTATTATTAAACATAAAACCTTAAAATAATTACTATTTAAGTAATAGTAATATCTGTATAATAAATAAACTAGATATTCTATAAAACTAAACTAAAACTAAAACTATAAAATGAACAATATAATACAAAACTAATCTAACAAACCACTACCAGTGGGCCAAGTGCCCAAAATGCTGGCAGCATTGCCACGTTGAATGACAATGCTCAACCTTTGGCCCAAATAGAGGCCAGCATTTTGGTCACGCGTTGCTTCAACCAGATGTTTGCCAAGTTCTTTGAAAATTTGATGTGCACTTGGTCCCCACGGCCCAAGATTTTTTATTATTATAATAGTAGTGTATAATATATTTAATTAAAAATGTAACACTTCTACGTAGAATAGCACACTCACTGCGCCACCCTCTGGGTCTAGGCTGACAACCAGCGCTGGATGTTCTTGACATCCAGCAACATGCTGAGCCGAACGCCCATTCAACACTGACTGTCAAGGACATTATGTAAAACAATGTGATCAACCGGTGTTGAATAAATGTTTTCTATCCTATTCTATTTTTTGCTGAACATAGGTCTCCCATAGAGCACCACTTTGAGCAGCTGCTTGCCTCCTGCATACATCGGCTCTCTGTGGTTCACCTAGTGGGGACCGGCCTACGCTGCGTCTTACGGTCTGTGGTCGCCACTCGACAGTTGTAGTATGTATAATTCACACAAAAAAAATAAAAATTAAAATAATGTGAGATTTTTTCATTCTTTAATAATTCGATTTTTAGTATTTGAAAAAATTGTTTAGTGTCAATACTTTATCGAATCACAAAAGAGCTAAAAATCCCTTTTTGCTTATAGCACTTTTAAGATGTTTGCAAGATGAAAAGTTGCGAAAGATCAACGCGAAAGATTTCTAAGAACAACCAAGGATTTAATTAGAACTTTGGCAGTTTCATAATTTCCCAGAAAATTTAGTCAAGGACAAACTTTAATTAGGACATGTATACAAAGGACGGCATAATTTGGTAGGTCAAAGAACAGGAATGGATGGTATAACGAAATGAGATAATTACCATCAAAGGAAAATTGTGCTTTTATTTTTTAATGTGAGCGTTAATGTTGCCAGTTTTTCTGCCAACTTGGTAGAAAAAGAACTTTATATAAATAGCGAAAAGCATGATGCAAAGAAGTATAGTTTAACTTGTACAGCACTGCTGCCTTAAACTTTTTTATCCGCCTTTTTTTCTTTCGCACATTACCGTGACGGCGCGCGGCGTGTGAAGGTGGCGCTCATCAAGGTAGCAAAAAATTGCTAGATAATTCGCACGGCTGTGGCCTGCCCCCAATAAGTGTTCTTGGGGGCAGACGGTAATGGATAGTCCCTATACACCACATTAAAAAAATCCACATGTTGTGTCTTTTGAGTTTCTTGCACCTGTTGCATGATATGAGGATAATAATTATTTTCAAACCATCAGATTTCTTAATACAATTCGTAATTCGTATACGTTTTGTTGTCTGTGGTATTATTTGTACATTATACAAGATATTGTAATAAAGTACTTTAGGGGTTTTTGGCGGAAACGCGGAAAAGTTCACGTCGTTGCATTGTGTTATTTTTGAAAACCTGTGCTTTTTCCAGTGTTAATATTTAAAATTGGTGGTGTTTTACGCATTAAGTGCTGAATTCTAAGCATGAGTGTGGGCAAGTGATGTAATGTGGTGAAACGTGGTTTATTGTGTTGCTTCCAAAATTCCATAGAAGTTTTTAGTAAAATTGTCACCACTTTATTAAGACATGACTTAGACTGGACTATGACTACCTGACTAGGTCTGGACTATGACTAAGACTCGACTTTACGACTACGTGAAATATTCGACATATACTGGGTGGCGCAAAAGTAAAGACCCTATTTGGTTCAGCTATAACATTTTTTCTAAATTAGAAAACTAGATTTAGGTTTTTTTAAATGTATATTTGTGCCATTAAATTTCGTACCATTAGGATTTAAAGATGATGTCTTTTAAATGGTGACCTCCAGAGTTGATACACATTTGAGCCCTATTTATGACATTTTGCATAACTTGCCGTAACACTTCTCAGGGCATGTCAATAAGCAGAATACTCGGTTCTGGGGCACTGATAATCCGCGCATTATTCAAGAAACACCTCTACACCCACTAAAAGTTACTGTATGGTGTGGCATCTGTGTTGACAGAGTGATCGGACCCTATTTTTTCGAAGACGCTGGAGGCAATGCGATAACTGTCACTGGAGAACGCTACAGAACCATGTTACGTGAGTTTTTGATACCCAGTTTGGACGAATTGGGGCTGGAGCACATCTGGTTTCAACAAGACGGCGCTACGGCACACACAGCGCGCGACACTATGGACTTAGTGAGGGACGCTTTTCCAAGCCGAGTTATCTCTCGTTTTGGCGATTTGCCTTGGCCTGCAAGATCACCCGATCTGACCAGTCCAGACTTCTTTCTTTGGGGTTTTTTGAAATCTCGGGTGTATGTGAACAAGCCACAGACTCTCGCAGCTCTAAAAGAAAACATTCGTCAAGAAATAACGAACATATCGCAGGAAGTGTTACGGCAAGTTATGCAAAATGTCATAAATAGGGCTCAAATGTGTATCAACTCTGGAGGTCACCATTTAAAAGACATCATCTTTAAATCCTAATGGTACGAAATTTAATGGCACAAATATACATTTAAAAAAACCTAAATCTAGTTTTCTAATTTAGAAAAAATGTTATAGCTGAACCAAATAGGGTCTTTACTTTTGCGCCACCCAGTATAACACGATAAAAATTACAATACTTGACAATGGCTAAATACACTATTTGTGGAGCCAAAATATAAGAAAAAAAGTACTTTAGCAAGTCCCAAAATTCCTAGTTTCCAAATTCAAATCACACAGATTACATACGTTATAAGAAGTTTGAAGCCACCATTTTTCCTTCAGACCGCAAATAAATAACGATGATTCTGACCTCTTTTGTTGACTTATCAGCCCACGTCAGATACCCAAGCTTTGTGTCACGAAACCTGAATACACGCCAACAACTGACCTACATACAGATTTATTTCAGTACAGTTTGTCTGTTTAGTGATATGGAATAAACGTCCTAAAGATTATATCCGAGCTAAGGTAAGACCAAAAGATGCGTCGTGATTTGGGCTTTATCGCCATGCCAAACAGTCGATCTCGCAAAAAGTGTTAGTTATTTAATTTCCCTTCTATGCCCTCGATTTTACGTAACAAAATCGAATAACTCTCCTAAAACTGTACTAGGTGGTAGAACTTTTCTGCAAAGTTCGTCTAGGTAGGTACCACCGCATTGCTAGTTATTCTGCCGCCAAGCAGTAGAATGCAAGCGCTACTGTGTTCCAGTTTGAAGGGCACTGTAGCTAGTGAAATTACTGAGCAAATGAGACTTTATTTATTTATTTATTTATTTATTTATTTATTTACTAACTGAAACATAACACCATTACAGTTTCCCAATGCGATGTTATAACAGAATTTATCTTAAAACATTATCTACGATATATCGTTTTTCTCAATACACCTTATCGACACTTCAGTGAATTCCGTCAGGTTACAACTAAATAAGTCTACGCCCTGAGCGATTAAGTTAAGCCAACGTATGGCACGTGACAGGGGAGAATATTTGAGCAGGTTCGTCCGAGGTGTGAGCACGGCGAGTGTGGCGGGGCGGCGGCGCGCGCCCACGTACTCGTCGGGCGCGCACAGCCGCAGCATGATCTATGATCTGATCACATAGTCTTGTAATCTTATTACTATACTTACTTACTCTGTGAAGCCTCAGCACGACGTCCGCATTGCAGTGTCACGCAAAACTATATTAATTTAGAGTTCGGGTGATGCTGCAATCTGTTATGGGCAGCCGTGACGCTTAACATCAGACGAAAGTCTAGCTCATCACGTCATTAAAAAAAAACTTCTATCATCATCAACAGACTGAAGACGTCCACTGCTGAACATAGGCCTCCACAACAGAGCGCCTCTTTGAGCGGCTGCTTGCCTGCATCCATTGGCTCTCTGTGATCTTGACCAAATCATCGGTCCACCTAGTGGACACCCAACCACCTAGTGGAAAACTTCTATAAACACAATAAACAAATGAATAACACAAGGCCCCGATAGATCAACAATTATGTTATTACTTAATTTAGCATTGCTGAAAACCCTAAATAGTTATGTAGATAAATATTCATAGAATGTATTGTATTACACACTCCTATAAAGTTGTAAGATTTTTAATATACTTATTACTTTTTTAAGTTTTAAAAATTGTTTTGGAATTATATCGCAATGATTGTTTGATTGTTTTATAAATATAGGTGTGGTTGATTCTCTAAGACGTTGATATTGTTTTTCTTTAATTACCGAATAGGCCAGCATTTGACCGCCCATGGAAAATGACGATGCGGTCTACGATAATACGTGCATGTATAATTCTCACATCATAATCGGTATTTATGTATGTATAATATATAATTATACTCTTTGCCCTCCCCAATATTTATGATACATTCTAACCGCAATCTATCTATATCATAGTTAACACGACCTTTCCAGCACAATACAAATAGGACAGTATGTTATCTTATCGAACGAAATCTTCCAAAACTGAATGATTTACGTGTTCCTTATAGCCGATGGAACCTTACGCCTGAACTGATAAGGAACGACATCAGAATTCCAAAGGAGGAAAAACTTGTGTCGGAAATATAAACGAATAGCGAATTGTGCGAGATATTGCGGTACACTGACAGGATGTGGTTCTGAAAAGCATTTGATTGGATCGTGCTCTGATTTTAAAGATTACTGTTGTATTGACAATTGTACTTCGAGGTAAGATTTGCGTAAGGAATCTAAAACAGACTTACAATGGCTCAGTAATATCTTGGAAACGTAGACGTGACTCTGAATGATATCTGGTCTCTGGAAAATCTTCGAAAGGGGATTTACAGAAGCTGATTATTAGCCTATGAATGTAAGCCAATGAGGAATTGCAGCATAATTTGAAAGCTTGGGATATAAGAAATGGTGGAAGAAATTCTAAAATATTGATCTACACCATCTACACCACTATTATAAAGAGGAAACATTTGTATTTTTGTGTGTATATTTGTGAAGAGTAAACTCAAAAACTACTGTGCCGATTTCAAAATATCGTTCACCATTGGAAAGCTACATTCACCCTGAGTAACATAGGCTATACCACTACACGTGCGAAGCCGGAGCGAGCCGCTAGTAATTAATAATAACGGCCAACGCTCACATACATAGGTATATGTAGGTGTGTACAGGTCTTATACATATACATAGGTTCTAGACCCTAAGTACTATTATAACGTGTTCTGTGTGTGACCCTAATTAGGATTCCCTGTATCTAGAGACCCAGGAACTATAAGGACCACGGTTCCACAACACCAATCAGACACAGAACAATTAGCACTTTTATTCTGTGCACAAGGTACTTGTCCTGCTGCAGGAGTCTAACCCGCAGCTTCAAGGTTACGAACTAACTTACTCAACCACCACACCACAAAGGCTGTCAGTTTAAGACACGGAACTTAAAACAAATCTTAAAGTTAACTCTCAGAGTTTATAGCAACATCAACCACCGCTTTAGCGCCATAAAATTCAATAACAATTCATACAAGTAGAAGCAGTAAAACGTGGTTGCACTTAGTGCGTCATTTGCCCTTATCTGGGGCTATTTGTGCCGCGGCAACGGTTTATGATACGTCAGCACTCGATAAGTAGCGAGATGAAAAATGTAGCAATTTTGATGTGAAAATTCATCGTAAAGGCGAAATGTTCCATTCGTTATATGAGTAGGTATGAATTAACCAATACGAATACGGTATTAGTAAATCATGATATTAGGACTTCATTACTTATCAAAGGTACATATTTTTATCAGCACGAATATCCGTTCCTGACCAATCGGTAGAGTCCACTGCCGGTTACTACTTTGATGGTTGATCTCTACAAATTGTGGTGGATGACTGAGCGTTACCAATGCTTCGGAGGGGACGTAAAGCCGTCGCGTCGGTCGCGGCTGCTCATAAGGCAACTCAGAAGCCTTTGAGCGGCCTAAAACTTCTAGCACCAGGGCTGACACCCCCGAAATCATTACTTCATCAGCCGGAAGACGTCCACTGCTAAACACAGGCCTTCCCCATAAAACGTCATTTTGGACGCTTATCATAGGGGGAGATTTGCTATAATCACCACGCTTGACAGGCAGCTGGGGTGATCGCAGAAGATTTTAATGTACCGAGGAGATTGCTGCTGCCCATTCCCTGGATATATTGGACTTTCTATGTCTACACGAGAAGAATAAGAAGATCGAATGCACCGAAGTATAATCATCGCGAAGTATCAAAGTTTCTTGGGTTTTCAAAAATTCTGCATTAAGAAAACATATTTGGGCAATGAAATACAAACCACTCAACAAACTCAATACCTTTCAGTATGAAAGATCGATATATGAACTGAACTGTTTCCAAGCATTGAGACGATTTGTATGAAATAAGAGTATCATATTTCGAGAGACACAAGTATGAAACTTACATTTTCTCGGCAGGTTAGTTTCTCGTGTATTTGATTTACCGGGAAAGAAGGTTTATAAAGTTTGGAGAATAGGTATGCTATTTTCAGGTGAAATAATTGTATCATTCGTGCCTTGAAAATAGAAAGATATCTATAATATATCTATCTATATAGTATGGACTTAGCTGGACATTTTAACACAAATCTAAACGTGCTAAAAATAGCCTTTTTGCAATAAATTAATTTACTTTTTCTTAACTTTGTAGGCGTATAAAACCCCGTTCTTATACGTCATTCATCTCACAAAAAAGTACCTTGTATATAAAATGTTTTTTTGCGATGTGGCATTTACAAAAGGGACACATTTTCGGCGTGACGTTTTGCTAACGGGACCTTATGCACATAATGAGAATATTTATGGTAGGACCATCTTACCATTATACAGAGGTCATTCTTGTTATATAACTCACTTTTTCAAACACATACCACTGAGCTATTAAAACTGAGTCTCATCCACATATCACACTAATATTATAAAAGCGAAAGTTTGTATGTGTACTAGTTACTCTTTCACGCATAAACGGCTGGACAGATTTGGATGAAATTTGAAGCAGAGGTAGCTTATACGCTGGATTAATACATAAGCTACTTTTTATCCGCGGGTGATACCGCAGGGAATAGGTAGTAAAACCCTAAGTATTTTATGGCGCACTCACACAAAGTCACCGCCAAATAAAGTAGTTTTATTAAAAGGATTTCAACGTTCAATTTCCTCCGATCAAGCGAATGTAAAGGGCCCTCGGTACCATCACAAACTTGTCGGAAACAACCCCCCATCCCCCGCTCGTAATCGATTTATACGACAAATACTAAACTGTGACAGGTGTGTACTGTGTATGAAATGTATAAAATGTTCAATTTGACGCATTCGGAAACCTTTATCAGAAGTTCTTTTATACCACGTTTTTATAAATGTATTTTTCTTCTCTGTAAGTTATTAACGACAGTAAAATCACAAAAAAAACGGCTTTTATTCTATAGGTTATTTTTCCTTATTTTGATGTAAACTGTAAGAGTTATTTAATGAAATACAACAACTGTTTATAACTATTACATCTGTAAACAACATTATGGAATGCAAATAACAACAGAAATTGTGAGCAAGCGGTAGCATGTGCGCTTAGCAATCTTACGGCATTGGGTTCGATCCTTGGCCCTACATCAATGACTTATCTAGTAAGTTATGTGCAGTTTTCGATGCCATCGCTCCGTGCCTTGGAAATCAGTCCCGGTTGTCATAAGAACATCTACGGCTGTCGTTACAGGTATGGTCAGATGCCTGATAGAATCTGACGCCTGATCTAACCATTCCTGTTACTGGGTTGCGAGGTCAGATGGCAGTGCTCGTGTAATTCTGATAGCTTGCCGCTACAGGTTAGATTGGGAGCCAACCCCATAACAACTGGGTAAAGGCAAAGAGGTGATGATGATGATGATGGAACAGACAATCATCCGGATACGAATGCGAGCTAATTCTTCGTAGTTATTAGTCAGTTCCAGTATTTTCATTACGATTTATGTAGCGCTCATAGCGAAGCACGACTAGCCGTTTCTATAACCGATCGGTAAAGTTAAGCAACATTCACTGCGGTCACTACTGTTATGGGTGACCGCTTCAGCAAAAGTGTGGTATTTACAACTGAGCGCTACCGTGCTTCGGTAGGCACATTAAGCCGTCGGTCCTGGCTGTTGTCGTAAGACAACAATCGTTAAGCCAAGTCAGAAGCTTTTGGGCGGCCTAAAAATTCTGACACCAGGGCTGACCACTTGCCTACACGAGAGGAAGGAAGCAATTACGATTATATTACTCTGACATAAGTCACATGTAATTTCTTAATTGACCAAATAATATGAGTTCAGAATAAAAACAACATTAGATTTTTAGTCTTGATTGCCATTGCTTACACTAAAATAGGTCTGAAGAATGCTCCTTTCATTTAAAGGCAACTTCGTACAGATGGTTTTTTTTCGAAAATCAATGAGTAGCAACATAGGCGTAGTTTGCCTCAGCCTATATTATTAAGTCTTCAGACTATACGTTCGGACAAATTGCTATTTAACATGTAGTAAAATGTGGTAAAACATATATCGTCTGATATTAACAAAAAAAACATAAAATACAAAGATAGATCCTGAGTGAAACTGCCAACGATAGCAAGACCAAGCGATTATACTCCTAAAGAAAGGGGATTTACCGTTCCATGGTTCCATTTGCAAATTGAAAATGGGCCACACGGGGATTCTCGTGATGATAGCCGAGTGAGGAATTGTGGGGATCGCGGTCTCAATTACAGTGTAGGCAGCTTTTGTACTGCCTACATACATTATAGCGTTTTAAACATAGGCTTTATTTTAATAAAGAATAGCGGTGAGATTCTTGAGGGATCTAATTTTAGTTATTACCTAAACGTAAATGTATTTTATAAATTAATCTATATAGCTGCCGCAATTAATAGGACTACTATTCATTGACCCCTGACCAAACAGAGGGGTGTTATAAAAACGTGTGTTTGTCTATGGCATCGTAGTTCCTAAGCAAATGAACCGCTTTTGTTATTTTTGTTATGTTTGAAGTTTAAATTGATCGAGAGATGTTTTATTCAAGAAAGTCTTTTCAACCGTTTCAAAATCATCATCAGCTCTTTTTAGTTGACGAAAGGAAGGTGGGGTGTTTTTAAATATTGGATAAAATTACTTATTATGTACTACAATGCCCTCGGCTACAGTTTTTATTACAACTGAGTGTTCGTTATTTAAATAAAATTTCATTCTTCGTCATACCGTCACAGCTGGGACATAAAACTATCGCTATAAAAAGTTAAACGTATAAATTCCTGGAACAAATTAATTACGGTCAGCTTTCAAGGATTTCCAGTTGGATTACTGCGCTCCCTATGCTGTGTTTCAATCATTTATTTCTTTTTAGCTGTGATAGAGTTATGTTTGACTAGCAACTCGCCTGATGATAAGCGACGGTGGCCGAAAATGGAGCACGTAAATTTAGAAGGTACCTATTCGCCGCTGTCCAAGATGTACCATTGATAAGTACCATTGATGGTACAATTGGGACCGAATTGTCCTACTAGTACCATTGATAGTACAACTGGCTTTTTACTCCGGACCAGATGTACCATTGAGCAGTACCATTGATGGTACATTCACTCTGGCCTTGAAGATTCTCAGGAACTTATAGAAACTTATAGTTTCAGGAAGCATAGAAGATGGCAAACGAGTTCCATTCCTTAGCAGTACGCAAAAGTGAAACCAAATCGTTTAGTACGAATACGTGGAATGTCTACTGTGGCATTATTACTAACTTACTTTGCTTATTTAATTTGTTCATATACACCACTGGATTCAGCTCAGTCACAGAATAAATTCAGTTTATGCCACGTCAGCGTCAATTCAAGAGGTCATTGACACCTAGGTGTTTATTGTACAACTCCGAGCTAAAAAGGGTTGGGGGTGACTGGTGAGTAAGGATTAAGTAATACGAGATCTGGGAATTTTGTAAAATATTTTTTCAGAATCTGGCTTTTTTAGAGTTGAAGTCTACTTCAGCTGTTATAAAAGACATATTCTTATAATTAGTTCTTTAGAGCTGCTTTCGAGGAAATATGGGACACGTCTTCAGATCACTTTTACTCAGTGACATTACATAAATTTAAACTTAAAATACTTTTTTTTCGACGAGCATTCCGCGTTAACGATACCACCGGAAGGTAGCCGTAACTTCAAAAGTAAGAAATGGATAGGTAAGGAACTACTCTATTCCTCGTCTCTTTGACTCGTGCCTGGTTCTGGCGCTTTAATAAAAAGAACTATGAACTGCAAAATAAACAAATCAAAACTACGCTTTTTATCATTAAAACACCACAGAAAATTTAAAATTTGAAATTATTAAACTTTAGAGCCTGATCAAAATTCACTTTGTTAACTAATCGTCAAGACTCAAATTACAAGGTTTAGCGGCAAACCCGATTTATGATGGCAGCAAACTTCATTGATACTGTAATATACTCTGTCCCTAAACTTTCGGCGACAACAATGCTAACATAATCTAATTTGGCAAGAGTAAGCCCGCTTAATATAATCTTGCTTGACACCAGTTTTAGATACGCCTACGGCCTACGAGAAAAACAAAACACGGAGCACCTCTTCAAATAAAAGTCATCATCATCATCATCATCATTAACAGCCTAAAGACGTCCACTGCTGAACATACGCCTCCCCCAGAGAGCGCCACTGTGAACGGCAGCTCGCCTCCTGCATCCATCGGCTCCCCGCGGTTTTTACCAGATCATCGGTCCACTGGGGGAAAAGAAAAGTACGTAATCGATAATTTTGCTCTATGTATACATAGTTATCCATGTCAGCAGTTTCAAAAGGTATTGCTTGCCTATACGAAACGTTTGGTATTTTCTGCATTTCCATGCCGAGTCAGGATGTAACCAAAATGTTACGCAACTTGGGCCTACAAATATAAAAATGACACTTTTTATGGAAGTATTCATCCAATAGCAATGAAAAAGAAATATTGTGATTGTTTTCTCGGTTAGAATCCACATACCTACTCTATATGGCGATAGTTTGTATCCGAGTAAAAGACATTTATATCCTTTGTTTTTTCGGCAAACTGTAGATATAAGCGTGAAAATCCGCGAGCAGCAGTTAGTGAAAATATAAAGCTTAGAAGTGCCTAAGATTCTAGGATATTCGGGCAAAGAGAACGTAGTGAAAAATTCCATTCCATTGATGTGGAAGCCGAATATTCCATGCGTGCTCCTACGAGGAATTTCGACTATGAAAATCACGAATGAAAAACATTGTTCTCATTTTTGCTTCACGTAAAAACTACATTAGTTACGTAGTATATAGGCAGTCGCAACATATCTCTTAGTGGTGAGGTTCCTTGGAGAAAGTTTACCTTAAATGAAATACCTCGTGAGGAAAACGAGTGTCGCTTATCCTTGTGTAATATAGAGATATACTTCAAGTATCATATTAACTTCAAGTATCATATTAGAAGGAAATTATTAACCGGCGCATTAATACTAGAAAATAAAGCTACAAAAAGGAATATAGCAAAATCATAGTATTCCTCCCGTCACAATCTCGAATCGATCACTTTTTTTGGCTTTACTTTCTGTACTCTAGGAGGAGGCATAATCTCACCATCATCGCACCTTATATACTCCAGCAAGTCTGTTCAGTATAAAAAAAAACATTAAAATAGGTTAAAATTTTGTTGGTTTCAGTTGTAGTGGCAGCGGGCAGGCCGCATCGCTCGTAGAACTGACAATCGGTAGAAAAGAAAGGTTGTAGAGTAGAGACTACCAACCGGAAGACGCAGCGCAGGCCGGCCCCTCACTAGGTGGACCGACGACCTGATCAGAACCGCGAAGAGGGAGACTGATCTTAGCAGTGGACGTTTTCAGGCTGATGATAATGATATTGGCAGCCACGACATTCGTCAGATTAGTTTTTGCTCAAATCCTTGATTCGTCAAATTGTGCATTCGTCAAGCTCTGATTTTGAGATACAGACGAATTGTAGACAGTCTCTTTATGTTGTTGCAACTGATTTTTTTTAACGGGCATTGTGCCTTTGTTCTATAAACTTACTACTACAATAATAAAACTAATAATAATATTG
Source organism: Ennomos quercinarius (assembly GCA_910589525.2). NCBI lineage: Eukaryota > Metazoa > Arthropoda > Insecta > Lepidoptera > Geometridae > Ennomos > Ennomos quercinarius. Next base: position 4,796,015 of record OU342496.1, read on the forward strand.
TGATTAACTAGTCGTTGTATCACAATATGATCAGCCACAAGATAATCGAGTCCAGATTAGTAACATCTGTCCCTAAACAAAACCAATATCTTAAGTATGTCGTTTAAGCCATTATCTATTTTTCATCTACCTAATTTTATCACCCGGATATAAGCGCCAGCTTACCAGCACGGGATTACCACGAAAACTAATTACTCGAACAGTTTACCTCCCCGCCACTGAACGGCGGAGTTTCAGCCAAAATTTGCGAAAATTACGACTCGGCAACAAAAATTTACCACGAGGGACACACAAACATTAAAATTCGAGGGTAACCTTGTTGTTTTAACATTTTACTTTCTGTTTGGTCCTGTTTTAATATATTTCTGAGGGATTATTTGTAATCCGGTGCCGTCGTCAAGCTCTTTTTGATGGGTCAGGTTTGTTAATTGAGAAAGGGATGAAATCGCGGAATTATGCACACAGTTACGAACTTACGGTACGCATCGCAGATTGTGTTAGGATTCTTATCACTATAATGCTCTAACAGCGCTTCAACTTACAAGTGAAAGGGTTTCGCCTCAACTCTCTTAAGCTGGAGGGCTTTCAATTTGTAGTTTGTACAAAAATCTACTTAGTAAACAAACTTCATTGTTTAGAAAATGTAAAACTGCTCTGCTACGCTTTTCTTTCTGTTTTATAGATTTTATGATAAGTTTGGCTGTCATCTCATTTCATGAAGTTATGATAAGATCGAGGATAGAGCAGGCTCACCTTCGAAACAACTTCTCATCTGCAATTCAAAATTATTGCAAAATAAAACAGGTGAGATTTTTTTAGGTGCTTAGTGAGATCGTCGTTTGATGTACTGGGGAAGTTAAAAATAAAAGGAGCAGCCACGAATTACTAAATGATAAATATTGTCGATATAATATAAACAGTTTCACTACGAATTATCGAACTTAGCTTTTAAATAAAGATCTCTATGAACTTTTCGTTTACATCAAGAAATTCCCACATTTGATATCGATTCGAAAGTTTCTGCGGCTTAAATAAACTTATAGTCGCCTTGATTCTTGTTGGGAAATATAGCACGTGCCTAATAAATTTTACTTAGAGCAGTTGGAACTTGCCTCAACTGGGAATACCGTTAAATTCCAGATCGAAGAAAAGATATAAGTCAAGATTTTCGAGACAAAATTTTATTTATGATACGGTGACGATTAATTTTATTCGCTCCAAGCTAAATCGACAACCGTTTTGGAAGTTATTGGCAACTTTTGCCTTGCGATGATGCTTTTATTTCTGAAATTAATGGAATATATATTTTTACCCACTAATCGAAAGACACTCTCAAAAGTCTATTTTAGTATTTTTTAACCGGAGATACCCAAAATAATTTCTACCCATGGGTCCCAAAAGGGTACTAGGAAAAGTTAAAACGACTACCGCATTGTTAATAGCACCGATAAGCCGCAGAAGTTTAAAAATATTGGCCACTTACATAAGTCATTTAGAAGACGTTGGAACAGATAGTAAGGATGATTGCAAAGCAGCATTAAGGACGGCTATCGTACCACAGGTCATATGTTTACTCCTATAATATTGAAGAACTTAGGAAAATATAATGATGTAAACTTGTGTAGTGGGCAAAGCACGTCCTATATTGTTTTCAGTTATAACTTACTAGCTACCACCTTCAACTTACTTCATAATCTGTAGCGTAGCTGAACATGATCAGACAATCACATGCTTAGAGTCACTTTCGTGGTTTTCTTACTTAGTTTTTGTTATACTATAATACTCTTTACGTAGCTTGAATCCAAATACTTTAAAGAACAAAAAATATCTAAACAAAATAAGGCGGTATCATCATAACGAGTGTACGTACAGAGCGTATTAAAACGTTTTATGCTGAACTTTACAAAGGGAAGTTGCCTGTAAAAAACAATGGCTTTCATCCCGGATACGGCAGCCGTATAAAAGTTAACGATTTATGACGTCATCTTTTGATTTCGTACGCGAAAATACAGTTCGTAGGAACGGCAGATTGGATTTGTTAAAAAATTAATTTTACGGGATTACTACTAAAAATTTGCATCATCACATCAATCCACAAAAATTATTCTCACTGCTGGCACAAGAGCCTTCTCTCACAGGGAGAAAGTATGTTATAAGCCCTAATCCACCACGAAGAAGAAATTGGGTTCTGGAGCAAAAATTACGATCCACCACGAAGAAGAATTCGGTTCTGGAGCAAACATCACAATCCACCACGAAGAAGAAATTGGGTTCCGTAGCAAACATTGCAATCCATTACGGAGAATAAATCGTGTTCTGGAGCAAACATTAAAATCCAGCACGAAGAAGAATTTGGTTCGGGAGCAAACATTACATTCCACCACGAAAAAGAAATCGGGATCTGTGGCAAACATTACAATCCATCATGAAGAAGAAATCGGTTCTGGGGAAAACATTACAATCCACCACGAAGAAGAAATCGGAATCTGGAGCAAACATTAAAATCCAGCACGAAGAAGAATTTGGTTCGGGAGCAAACATTACATTCCACCACGAAAAAGAAATCGGGATCTGTGGCAAACATTACAATCCATCACGAAGAAGAAATCGGTTCTGGGGCAAACATTACAATCCACCACGAAGAAGAAATCGAAATCTGGAACAAACATTAAAATCCAGCACGAAGAAGAATTTGGTTCGGGAGCAAACATTACATTCCACCACGAAAAAGAAATCTGGTTCTAGAGCAAACATTAGAATCCACCACGAAGAAGAAATCAGTTTCTGGAGCAAACATTACAATCTACCACGAAGAAGAAATCCGGTTCTGGACCTAATATCCGACATATTAAAACCACGTAATCCACAGACCTATTACAATATTTTCGTTATTCTCAAAGGTCTATGCTATGACGTAAATATTTTCCAGTACTTTTTACCTTTTAAACATAGCTGCTACTTTCTCTTATATTGCGGTTTACCTGCAACAAAACAAAACACAATCAGTCAACTGAAGGCTTCAGATAAGAAACGATCTATTACAACACAAGTAAATTACAAACGAGGCACAAGTCTAATGGCCGCTATATATTTCTGCACTGATTTAACTGTCCCTAACGAAAATAATTTATTATTTCCCCTGTTAAAGAGGATAGACTTGTCAAACTTTCAAATCTTCTTGAAATTTGTTAACCGTGGACGATGCTTTTTGTTTCAATTTCGGAGACAAAATGTACTTTTAACGATCAAATTATAAAGTCTGAGGGCTAATTATTAATGATCAGTGTTGATCGATGAAGGTAACACTTTTTGATAAAGGTTTCAAAAAGTTTTGATTTACAAAAATTATCCAATCTATTATCTATTTTAGGTGGACCGACGATTTGATGAAAACCGCAGAGAGCCGATGGATGCAGGAGGTGAGCAGCCGCTCTAAGTGGCGCTCTCTGGGGAAGGCCTTTGCTCAGCAGTGGACGTCTTCAGGCCGTTGATTATGATATAGTTTTTAATAGTTTTTTTTTATATTTCTGTAATTTTTTATATTTATGTACGAATAGGCTAACGTTTGAATGCAACTCCATTAGTTTTCCCATTATGATTTCCATGCATCATAGACAAAAAAATGGTTGTTCATTATTTCTTGTTGCTTAATTTGGGGCTGTATTTAATGTCCAGAAATGTCATAGAATGTATTTAAAGTGTAATAAACCACAGTTCAATTATATAACATCTAGAAAGATGATACATTACCTATATTTCTTAAAAAAAATTAGCAAACAGCGGGATCTGAAACCGCGCCTTCTAACTCACCGGATAAAACGCTCTCCCAACTGATCTATGGTTACATGCAAAATTCTTTGGGACCATGTTTTTGTAGCAAATATTTTTCTAATCTGGGCTTAAGGAGCAACTCATTTTATCTGATTTCGCTAATATTCGGTCACAAAAATATATGCTAAATTCTGAAAATGTCAAATAAACTGAACCTAATGCTTTGACGTTTAGGGATAGGAAATTGATTGATTTTACAAAAGTTTTACGCAATAAAGTATGCGAATGACAGACAACCTTATAAATCTATGCAATAAAGTAGGTTTTAACGGAACGTTTTTTGTGTGATTCAATATTCTAAACGCGTGGTTGACTCCTGTCTCGTGGTTTTGTCGTGATCACTTGCTGCCTTATTTCTATATTTATTTGGTCCGTTACTTTTTTTTTCTTATATTTTGGCTCCACACATAGTGTATTTAGCCAGTGTCGAGTATTGTAATTTTTCCGGACGGCTTTAGGGACGGATGGATGCGGGTTCAAGTCCTGTTCGTAATTCAAATTTTTCCTTTACAAATTAATCTGTAGATTACGCTAAGCAGACGATACTGCTATAAAAATCATAAATATTAATGAAAATTGTTTCACAATCACGATACCAATGCATGTGCGACACTACAATTTTTTTATACATTATGATGTTGTAGGTAATTATTGGAACATTTTTATGTTGTTTTGTTATCAGACTTACCTAAAACATTGTTGTTTGAAAGAGACAAAAAATCAAAATCTTCCTAACAAACTCGACACTCCAGTTTCAAGTACCTACTTATTTATTGATTCTATTTCGATATATTTTCCCAAAGGTGCAATTCAATTTGCACTTTCCTGGAGTACAATTGCGCAATATCTCGCGGTAAATTTAGTTGGTAAGTTGAAACTGTTTGGTTGAGAATAAATTGAAATAAATGCTAAGGAAATTGTTGTTGTTGTGTCCATAGAAATAAATAGCTAATTCTGTGGAGGTGTCTTTGTACAAGTGTGTGACTGGGTACTGAGAAAATTATGGAGTTTGCTAGAGAATGGAGCGATCCCGCCTTCGCGGGACACTTATATTTCTTGGTATAAGTAAATTAAACTTGTATTATGCAGAATAGACACTTTATTTGTTGGTACTATAAACAGCGATATTTAAATTATAATAAACAGTTGTAAGCGCGGCCGGTGTAGTGCGTGTGCGAGTGCCGGTTGAGAGCCGGTTCGCCGGATCTTCCTCCCCCGCACTCCGTGGCCCGCGGAAGCTAGCAGCTAGCAATATATGGCGTAAACAGGAGTCTTAAGGCTGCTATAAACGCGTATCCACTATCATTGCTACATATTTGGAGATATAAATAATTTAATTTACTTACGAAAAATCTGGCTAAACTATGTCATTGTGAATAACATTACATATATTTAACAAAAATATCATATTAATCCAAGCAAGATTCTGTGGAGGTGTCTTTGTACAAGTGTGTGACTGGGTACTGAGAAAATTATGGAGTTAGTAGTAATCTATAGTAATCTCGGTAGCGGTTACATATTTGAGCCGTTTGGTGTTGAGACCCTGGGTCCGTGGGGACCGGGAGCTCATCGCGTTTTCCAAAGTCTATCAGAGCGCCTGGTCGATGCGACGCGTGACCAAAATGCTGGCACTTATTTGGCCCAACGCATCAGCATTGCAATTCAACGTGGCAATGCGGCCAGCATGTTGGGTACGCTACCTACCGGTAGTGGGCTGGAGCACTTGGACTGTCTATAGGCCATCGCGGCTATTATACAGTCCATAAGTGTTCTTTGTAGTAGGTAGTGTAGCTAGTTTAGTTTAGTTTAGCTTAGTTATGCTTAGTTTAGTTTAGTTTAGTTTAGTTTTTATTATTGTAGTAGTTAGCTTGAGTAATAAAGGCAATTTGCCCGTTAAAAAAAAAAAGCAAGATTTCATAAATACAACGGTATCAAAGTTTTTTTCATTCGTAACCGTTTTTATGTGTGAAAACTTGTTTAGATTAATATGGTATTTTTGTTGAACATTTGCAATGTTATTCATGATAATATAGTTTAGCCAGACTTTTGTGTAAGGAAATTCAATTATTTTATATCTTTAAAAAAGTCGCCATGCGTGCAAGCGAGATAGTGGATCTGCGTATACAGCAGCCTTAACATAGGTATCCCCAATATCACGATATTGTTCATAACTCTAACTTACTCCGTATTTCTGGGCTCCTGGTACTTCGTTTTTTTCTTTCATAATAAGTTCAGTCCGCATTTCTGTCTACGATGGTACAATAAATGAATTTAATGAAGGATTAGATGAGATCAGATGGGACTTTAGTTAATTGATATTTGAAATTGAATTAACATATGTATTTGAAAAATGGGATCGGACTGGTGGGGTCCTTTGGGAGCTCGGTTTTTTTACTTACATTTTATTTATTAAATGCTACAGAACCATCACTGGTGGACCGACGATCTGGTGAAAACCGCAGGGAGCCGATGGAGGCAGGAGGCGAGCAGCCGCTCAAAGTAGCGCTCTCCGGGGAGGCAGCTTGTTTTGGAGTGAACTATACGTGAGAGTGCTCGACTTTGGAAGACTCGACGTTTTGGGAAGTCAACTGCAAACCTATATATACCAGATGGCCTAGCATGCGCACCGCCAGGAAATTTGTTGTCGCTGTTACAGTGAGATACATTTAGGTGCTACCATAGTCGTGTCACGGTCTCACACGAGAAAAAGGTCGAGAAAATTTTGTCGCGATGTGCATGCTAGCCGAGCTTGTTTGTAGTCGTCGGTCCCAGAACCGTCGGTGCGTAACATTATGTCAGAAATCAGTTTTTTATATAACTTGATAATGTCGACTATTTCTTTTTATCTGTAAAATCCAAAGTCCTGTTTTTTTTAATGGGCATACGTTTGACAACTACTCACCTGATGGTAAGTGACGAAGTTGTCTAAGGTGGAGCACGTTTGCCCATGAGATGCCCATTCATTCTTGACTTGAAAAGATCCAGGAGGAAACACTGTTGCTGGAAGAGCATCCCATTCCTTGGCCGTTCGGACTATGAATGACTCAGCAAATCGCTTAGTGCGGACTTGTGGTACACTAACGACGTGAGGATGTGAAGAATCACCAAGCCTTGTTACCTAAAAAGTTACATCGTATTGTTTCCAAGGAAAAACAAACAGGCTGTTATTGGAACAAGCACGATGTAGAGCTGAGACCTTTTATTACTTCCCGAGTGATGTAATATTGAACTCTATTGTATTGAACTATCGAACAAATATTGACTCTACTTAGACTCTACATGGAAAGGAAAGTATAAAGTACAAACAAAAAAACATAAACTACCACAATGGTAAAGATTATATAATATACAATAAAGGTTAGATACCTAGAACAGTTTAATGAGCGATCTTATCACTTCTGAGCACATTTTTAGGGTTCCGTACCTAAAAGGTAAAACGGAACCTATCACTAAGGCTCTGCTGTATGTCTGTCTGTCCGTCTATCACCAGGCTACAGCCAACTGTCTAACTATTACGGTTCATGTTTAGATTACAGGTACGGTACGGTAATAATGGTTAGACAGTTGAAATTGTCACAGATGATGTATTTCTGTTGCCGCTATAACAATAAATACTGAGAAACGGAATAAAATAAATATTTAAAGGGGCCCAAACAACAAACGTGATTTTTTGCTCGTTTACCAGATGAGTCATAGATGGCGCTGCTTTAAATACTACTGCAACTTAACACTAGATGGCAGGGATAGATAATGGTACGGAACTCTTCATGCGCGAGTCCGACTCGCACTTGGCCGGTTATTTCTTACTAAATTTTGATTATAAACGTGCACTAACTAAATCTTCTTAAGTACATTTTTTAAACCTTCCTTGGTATAAGTATATAAAACGCTACATGAAATTGCGTTTACTTAAATAAAGCTACTCTACCTCAATCTGTTTCTTTCGGTAGAGCAAATAGAGTATAGACACTTATTGGAGCAAACGTTAGACAGATATCTCTTATTACTTCCCGACCGGAGCAATGAGTGCTCTCTGTGAACAACATACAATTTTCGACTCTACGTAGAGTGAGTGAGTCTCTACATGTTAGAGTTTTAATTTTTATTTTTAGTTTGAGGTTTAGCAAGTTGATTAGGGATCAAAGGATTGTGACATTGATTCATATAGTTTCATTTTGGAGGATTTTTTTTTCTTATACTTTGGCTCCACACATTGTGTATTTAGCCAGTGTCAAGTAATTTATTCGTGCTATAGAATATTTCACGTGATGTCAAGTCTTAGTCACAGTCATAGTCGAGTCTGTCAGGTAGTCATAGTCCAGTATAAGTCATGCTCCAGTAAAGTGGTGGCAACTTTACTAGAAGCTTCTATGGAATTTTGGAAGCACCACGAAAAACCCCGTTTCAGCACATTATATCACTTGCCCACACTCATGCTCGTAATTCAGCACTTAATGCGTAAAAAGCCACTAATTTTAAACATTAACACTAGAAAAAGCACAAGTTTTGAAAAATAATACAATGCAACGACGTGAACCGTTCCGCATTCCCCCCAAAAGTCCTGGACAAACCTTAATCCATGAGTTATTTTTTTTATGTATAGAGCGCCACTTTGAGCAGCTGCTTGCCTCCTGCATCCAACAACAAAAACCCATGAAGTAATTTTACTCTACTAGCATATTGCATTTTTTTAAATTCAGGATACAGTCAATATTTTACATTTTCATTGATAAAAATCATTTAAACCTTTACATCCTTATTAATAAACTCATTGTAGCTTTTGATTACTTACAGCATATTTTGTCTTTTTTCGTGGCTTTCAATATTCAAACGTCAAAAAAGGACAAAAGCTGAAGTAACTAATCTAAAACTACTACGCGTTTATTAATAAGGCCCAATAATATTAACCAGATAATCTGAAATTAAAAAAATATTATAGTTATTATCTGTATCACCGCAAAGTCGACTCATATTCTTTGGAATAAGGACTATATGTATCACACAGATTTAGAATATTTTCGGTACTCGTGTATCGACACACCAAAAACAAATGACTGTACCGGTACGAATATAATAATGCTTCAGTTTCTCACGTCCTCATCATTTTCGCTCACTGAAGTGTGACTACGCTTCCGACCTTAACATTATCCCCTCATTACGGATGACAAGGCAACACAACCGAACAAATCAAAAGCAAAACATGTCTACAAAAGTACCCTTTACGAGTATCAAAACACTTGCCTTTTCCACTTGACTGAATCACAGAGATCACAAAGGAGTCTACGTCTGGTTTGCTTTGAATAAAGCACAATAGGAAATATTTTTAAAGTCAAAAAGGTTTTCCGAGTTTTGCAAAGTACGTATACTTATGTCATGCTGAGCTGCAAGGAGTCCTCGTTTTTCTACTTTATGTGTGTCGCATGAACAACTTAGTGCTTGCAAGGTTTACAGCAGAATCTAGAACGACCGCTCATTCGGGGCATGCGACGAAATTACGTTTTAATAAGGAAAATACTCGAATTAGCGTATGACAGTAGTCTTAGAAGCAAGCCTAAGATCTTGTATCTAAGATTATCCTATGCTAAAGGTCAGCCGAACTGTTGGGTACGCTACCTAGGTACTGGTAGTGAGTGGGCTTGAGAATTTGGACCCTGTATCTATAGATTAGCACATAGTTACAAGAACATCTATGGTAATCGTTACGGGTAGTCAGAAGCCTGATAGAATCTGATGCCTGGTCTAACCATTCCTGTTACTGGTTCCTTATGGGTTGCGAGGTCAGATAGCGGTCGCTCGTGTAATTCTGGTAGCTCGCCGCTACAGGTTAGATTGGGAGCCGACCCCAATAACAAATGGGAAAAGACGAAGAGGATGATGATGAGCACGGCCAATATACAGTCTACATGTTTTAAGGGTTCAGTAGTAGTAGGTGCAAAGAACTCGGAACTAGGAACTCGGTATTCTCCTGCGAGATAAGCTCCGGAATGAGGAGATCCGCAGCAGAACTAAAGTAACCGATATAGCTCTTACAATTAGCAAGTTGAAATAGCAATAGGCAATGGCAATGGGCATTATTTATTGTGAGCGTTCTGCAGAAATTGGAGCTAAAAATAAAAACGAAATCGTAAACTGATCAACTCTCAGATCGTAGACTAGACATACAGCATGCCTATTCATTCATTGCTTTTGATTGCTGCTCGAGAATTGTGATATTAGTACATTACTGCAGCGGCCAGCAACAGAGGCATTGATGGACGAACGTGTAAATGTGGGCCGAGACGAAGCCGAGGCACACATACGTAAGTCCATCAACGCCTAGTTGTGGCCATGGCTTGTTTAGTACTTTTCTCAAATAATGCGTGGCAATTAAAATTAAGTGTAATAGTACTTAGGCAGAACTTTTTATTTGAAAATAATTATTCCCACGATATTCTGTTTTTTTTCAATAAACAGCTTTGTATTTGCAAGCCAGTTCATAAGTTACCTCCTTGTTTGCCAAGTTTCGGAGCAAAAGATTGTTCCATTTTTAAATTACACGACAGATATGAATTTTGTATGTAATTTATTTATGCAGACAGATATGGATTTTCATACAACTTTTGCCGGCCGCTGCTCGCCATTACAGCAATTTCGATTTATCTCGAAACAGGTTGTCAAAATAATGTTCTTTCCAAGCATGTTTGAGGAATAAAATATTTCTGATGCTATAACAAATGATGGAGAAAAAGTCCATACCGTCAGTAAGTTGCCCTGACCTCTCATTACATTACACGCGCGTCCTACAACCAACTTGTAATGCGCTCAGTTGCAAACTGCTAACAAGTTCATTGTAACTTTTAAACTTTGCTACATTCCTGTTATGAGTTTGAGTTTTATATTCCGCCCATGATCTGTTGTTAGAGTGAGAAATATCGACGAATAAAACAAGTTTATATTAATGAAATAATTATAGTAAATAGAGGGGTGAATTTTTAAAAGTGTCTCCCAAACATATGTACAATATTGATTTTTCTTCTTTTGTGTTTATTTTATATTTAGAACTAGAGTGATGTTTTGAGATGATCCAAGATTTCATTTTGCTGTTTTACGATCATTTTAGTAAGTGAAAGTTTTAATTTTGGAACAAAATTAACAACACATTATCAGCGCTCCTGATGGGTATTCATGTCACTGATTGCAATGCATGGAATTCATCATTTAAAGAAAAGAGCACAAATTGGTCTTGTATCGTATACTAATTAAACATCTTATTCCTCCATCTCCCTTCTTTCACCGGACATCAAGGCGCAAAAAAATACGGCACCCATATATGGTTGAAATTCCATCAACCCGCACTAAGCGTTTTGCTATGCACTTTATAGTGCGAACAGCCAATGAGTGGAACACCTTGCCGGCGTCCTTGTTTCCAGCTAACTATGATCTGGGTGTCTTCAAGACGAGAGTGAACAGGTATCTTCTAGGCACCATCGTTGACTGCGTTAACACTTTCAGGTGAGACAGTGGTCAAATGCTTTGCCTATAAGGAATAAAAAAATGTACTTGGCTGCTTGTGCTAGTCTTTATTTAGTAATCTAATTACTAGTAATTATTATGTCTTCAGTGCTGTTGTATCACTTTGGCTATTAACACTTACACTAATTTATTATATAAAAGGCTTTGTCCTGACTGACTAACAGACAACGCACAGCCCAAACCGCTAGACGTATAGACTTGAAATTTGGAGTGTGGCTTCCTATTATAGCGTAAGCGCGTGCTAAGAAAGGATTTTTGAAAATTCAACCCCTAAGTTGGTGAAAAGGGTAGAAAAACGTTTGTATGAAAAACCTACATTTCATGACATATCGTTTTGAAACTTAACACATACAAACAAGTATAAAAATAAAAGAAATGTTACCCTTTAGTTTTCGAAATCCGACACATAAAGGGGTTAAAAAAATTGTTGAAGTTTGTATGAAAATGCTAAAAAAAATTACCGTATCATACTGAAATTTGGGAAGTGTAAAGAACATACAAAATAAATAGATACGGGTCTCGGGAATTTTTGAATTTCATCCCTTAAGAGGGTAAAAATACAGAAAAAGGTCCCGTCGTAAGCACGTTCACACGGCCTAAGCGCTGAAGCTAAAATCTTGAAATTTCAAATACGTTCCATAGAAGTGCAATCAAATGAAATTCATGAAAATTCAGCTTTTAAGGGGGTGGAAAGGGTAAAAAGTCTTTGTATGCAAAACCTTTATTTCTTAACGTAGGTACTTATCGTTTTTAAGCTTGAACCATACAAACGAGTTAAATGAAATGGTGTTCTTTGTTGTTTGGAGTTCAACCCCAAAGTCAGTGGTTGAGCGTTGTAAAATTAAAAAAAAATCGTGATGTATTCAAACTTTGATAGTTCCTTCGATGTAAAAAATGTTGCTTTAAATTTGTTTTGAAAGGGATCACTTACGTGGTTCAAATAAGGGTCGAAACTTTGTATTTTAAATTATGGTGATGAAAATTAGCGTTGTATATTCTTTTTAAAACATAATCGTGCTACAGTAATACTTTTAGCCAGGGTTGATTTGAAGGGGTAAAAAGGAATGAAGCTTTGTTTCTTCATTTTTGAAGTTACGTTCGTAAAACCGGTTATTATTAGGTAGGTGGGTTGAAAAGAAACAAAAATGGGTGGTGTATTTTAACATTTTTCGCTTTAGTGTCACACTATACCTACATAAAATATTGATGTCAATTACTACCAGACAGATAGATATCTCAAAAATTACATATTTCATCTTTCCTCTCATAATGCCACCATGAAAAATCACTGCACGAGGCCGCTTAAGATTAAAATTATTTAAAAGTAACGTTGTTAGTTAGGTACCTATATATAGAACTTTTTAAACGCCTCCCAAAAAGGTTAGTTATAAGGTAATTTTATCCCGGAAATATAAACGGTTCCTGAGAGACAAGTAGTCCACGCGGGCGAAGCCGCGGGGTAGAAGCTAGTACTAAATAAGCCAAATATAACTTGAAAACGTTTCAACTCTTTCGTATCTAAACCTACATTTGTGCAAAACTTTTTGAAGAATCGCTTGGAACCAACATGTTTAAAAAGACATTATCTGGCATCCGCAATGCGCCCCAAACTATTTGGCGCAACGTTGGCCATATGTGTAGCAGGGTGTATTAAACTTACCCAAACGTTTGGACCAAGATTTTTGTGGCAGTCATGGATGTAGCCTACCACAAAGCACGAAATAAAAAATACGCTTGGCCAGCGTCATATGTTTTAATGCTCTGTGGTACCTACTAAGTTTTATATCACATGACGAGCGATCACCGTCGCCACTGGAACACCAGAGGTGCTATCGATTACCTAAATTAAGGAATATTTAAACTCTTTTTGTTGCACCATTTAAGTTTAGACCTATTTGCATACTGCCATAAAAAAAAGCCTTATTGGAAGAGCTCTATTTGGGAAACACTCGATTTGTAATAAAATAAATAAATATGCCATATATATAACATCATCTAGCCCCGGGTTGTTTAGTAAATACATACATAGGATACAATAATAACACCCGACACAGAACAAACACCTATGTTTAGCACACAAATGTCTGCCCTCGGTGGGAATCGAACCCACTACCCATAGTTCAGAAGGCAGAGCTACTACCAACTGAGCTATCTGACCAGATAGCTCAGTTGGTATGACTGACCAGTCATAGAAGGTATATTCAAGTGAGTTAGTGAACCTCGGCATATATAAGTGTGATAAGTATAAATAAAATGTGACACAATATCATCATCAGGCTGAGGACTTCCACTGCTAAATATATTTAATTGCAGATTGCAAGTCCTCTTGTCTACTTACCTCCAATTTCCCACCAAAGCGGCCATATTTCCACGACTAAGTAGTATGTTTTCGTGAAGTTTAATTTCCTAGGTAAGGTAGTGGGCCAAACTGACGGAAGTGGCAGCATGCCAGCACCTTCACTCAGACGAGATGGAACGGGAGAATTTCATTATTGAAACCATTTCATTTGGAGCAGATGTTTGATTTGTACGGAATTAGGGCAAACGATTGCGTCTTTATGATGTTTGCGAACTGAGAAGAGCACTGCGCCGAACGTGGGTCAATAAGTTTTGCAGTGAAGCGAAGATGGAGATGGTATTCTATTGTTATTGAAAGCACTTTGGAATATGAAAGATTTTGAAGTTGTTTTTGAATTGTTTTGTATTAACGTACACTGCGGTTCAGTAAACTACAGATGCAGCCAACTTATATGAGCAAGTAAATAAAACAAAACTTAATATTTGTAATGTAAACGCCTGATGTTAAGCGTCACGGTTGCCCATAACAGATTGCAGTATCACTCGGAGCTCTACGTGACACTTCACTTCACTACAATGCGCACGTCATCATTAGACATCATACACACAGTCCAGTAATAATCTAATGTGGTGATTCTCTGCATTACTAGAACGAGACGGTAAATGTGGATAAGACCTACTACTAAATAGATAGGTATAGTTTGCGTGTATTCTCATACTTATTTGTAATAAATAATGAGCCGTTTTATTAAAAAAAAGAAATCGTCTTTTATGCATGACCCAATAGATAGCGCCAGTTGTGGTTTTACTAAAATCTGTCACTGTCTCTGCTTCAAGCATAGACCACAGGTTAGAGGAAATGTGTCACGATACTGACTGACAACTTTAAACTCTTTCGTTTTTTTAGTTTCGTTGCGAGATACCTTGGCTTTATTTTGTATCATAATATTAACGTTGATCTATCTCGCAGATCTACTGTACTTCAATTTACTTAATAAGAATGCACCACAGACTACTTAGGAGATACTACAGGCAATGTACTCGTGGTCCACTCAACTGAATTAGACATTTCTTTGTAGATAGTCTAAGCATTTTCTTATGTTTAAACTACTCTGTGGTTTGAAAGGTTTAAACTATGTACTTACAGCGCCATCTAGAAAAGAAGCGGAACTAGTGTTTTTTTTTTTAAATAAAACTCCTCATTATGATAAGTTTAAAAGGCCTTTTGCTGAGTTATTGGTTCCTAGTCTTCCTTATCTAAATCAAGAACTAGAAATATCTACGATATCAAAAACAAAACAACAGCGCTTCAACTACAAAGTAGTATTGTATGCTCAAACAAGAACTCTAACATATGTATTTATGAAATTAAAAAGTTGTGATTGAAGTTCCCAACAAACCCGCAGACAACCGTTGCCGCTAATCTTATAACGGAACAAGTTTAATAATAGCCTCAAACTTGCTGAAAGAAATCCATTTCGCGGGTAGTCTTAAAAGGAACGTGAGGGAAAACAAATGGGAGACTCAATGAGGGCGGAGCGAAGAAGTTTGTTGAAATTTTATAGCATTGGAAAACGATAGGTCTCTTTAGAACAGTTGATCCGTTAATCATTTACTATCTAGGATAGTTGAGCTCTTAAGTTTCGAGGAAGGGTCTAGGTTATCTGCTTAAATTGAATTGATTTAGTTTTAGGGATAAATGTTTACGGGTATTTAGTTGAAGAGAAAGGACACTTCTAATCAAAGTTAAATAAAACTGTGATGAAGTAATTGAATGTGATCTGGCGGCAGACTATTCTAAGAAAATCCTGTGTCTATTGATTTTAAGTATAGAGTTTAAGTCACTTTATTCCGCATACATTCAGACAATTTGAAACGAAAAAAATTGTCAACATATTATTTCGGACTGTTAGACATTTGGACGCTATAACGCTTACTTATTTTAACCGTGACGCAATCAACTATTTGAACATTTTGACAGGTGAACCATTGCCCTAATGGTAGGAACTCAGGTAAATTCACGATGGCTGATTTAATCAATGCAATTTATATTATTGAGCTTTTCGGATAATGGTCTCAAAAGGATCCTTAGCCGATACGCTTTTGAATAAAGAGACACGAAGGACAGATTTCAATCTTATAAGAAAACAGCAGAACCGTGAGATATCGCTGAGAGGACTCGTGAGCGAGTAATTTATATTCATAGAAGTAAAAGGTCAAACTTACCTACAAATTTAAATATAAATTCGCGTAATATGCCAAACACGATACCACTTGTTCAGATGACAACGTATCTGGACGATAGTTTAATAATAAGTAGGTTTGGCATAATCATATTAGATTTTAGTCTTTATCATTGTTATAAGCCGACTCTATTATCTTTACCAAAGCATACAACTGAGCACAATCTTCAGCTCTCCTATTCCAGTTATTGCCAGCTGCAGGTCTAGACATATCTAGAAGACATATCTGGATTTTTATGGTTCATGCTAGCGATGCTGCTCTACGTAATATCTCCTACTAGCTTATACCCACGGCTTCACCCGCGTGCACTGTCCCTAACCGTTTATTTTTCCGTTTATTTTGTATGTTCTATACACATTCCAGATTTCAGAGTGATACGGATAAAAATTTTAAATTTCCTTACACACGTTAACTACTGATTTCACCGCTTTTGAGGTTGATTTCCAAAAAAGTAAGATATACCATTTTATTTATTTTTATACATGTTTGTATGTGTCAAGTTATATAACTATACCGTCAATTCTACCCAAGTCACATATAACGTGGATAGATTTCTTTATGACTGATAATTTATTGTTATATGTATTATTTAAGCTACATCTTAATATATTGGGAAAACTAAGCTGAAGAAGCGGTAGTAATAATTTGATATTGTATATTTATTAGTATGTAGTATATTTATTTTAGTACTTATATTTATTAAAATACTTGGACTCTTACTGTTGGCCTCACTAGTAAGCTCAAAGTCGCGCAGCGAGCTATGGAGCGAGCTATGCTCGGTGTTTCCCTGCGAGATAAGCTCCGGAACGAGGAGGAGGAGGAGAACTAAAGTGACCGATATAGCTCTTAGAGTTAGTAAGTTGAAGTGGCAATGGGCAGGCCACATCGCTCGTAGAACTGACAACCGATGGGGAAGAAAGGTTCTCGAGTGGCGACCACGAACCGGAAGACGCAGCGTAGGCCGGCCCCCCACTCGGTGGACCGACGACCTGGTGAAAGCCGCGGGGAGCCGATGGATGCAGGAGGCGAGCAACCGCTCAAGGTGGCGTGCTCTGGGGGAGGCCTATGTTCAGCAGTGGACGTCTTCAGGCTGTTAATGATGATTTATTAAAATAACCTTTACTATTTAGTTTGTCTGTATTTTATTAAATTCATAAAATTATATGTATATACTTGTATCTTAGTAGTTAATACTTTAAGTACTTTTATTATTTTGTATTATCTACAATTTTGCTCATCTCCTTGTGTGCACGCCTAATCTACTTCTTTTCTGCACACCTTGGTTGACTGGCAGAAAATGCTGTTAGCATTAAGTCCACTTTGTACACGTTTTGTGCATGAAGAATTAAATAAATAAATAAATAATTTTTAAAGGTAATTTTTTTATGGCCTTTGATTCGAGGATACAACACCAAACACCTTAGTATGGAAAAGGCAAATAATATCACATACCCTCGGCGTCTCGTACGTTTGTTAAAGTTAAACTCATGGCGACTTAAAAATACGAACGCTCATTGGTTGCCTGTTGATCATCGGCTGTCTTCAACCAATAAGCGTTCAGTATTTTTAAGATGAGATGAGTTTAACTTTAACAAACGTACGAGAAACAGGGGGATAGACCTCTTTTAAAAAGGATAAGTACTACTTAAATCTCTGATATTAGTAAATCTAACTTTAACAATATCTTTTAATTAATGCAAAGAAACGGATGTTATTTAGTACTGTTTTAGGTATGTCAATCAGCTTTATTCCTTTGCTTAGTTAAAATTAGTGACAAGTTTATCTCGTTTTCTATTCTCGATATATTTAAGAATAGACTTAAAAGGTATCTCGGTATTTCAGACTACGAAACCTCAAGGCTAGTCTCTAATAAAAATAACAGTGCGTCTTTCCAGCCCTTATGGAACAATAGGCGTGGATTAGCCTCCCCCACCCCTACGGAATGCTAATGGCGCTATTTTCTCGGGTTCTTGCAGCTTTCACGGATTAAGGTTTCTTGTATCGTATAGTGCTGTATGCTCTTTAGCTTTTTCTAGTATGGTATTATGGTATCTGTGACTTTTTGTGACGAGAATCAAGCTATGTTCTTACTACAAATATTATTACAAATGCAAACTATTTTGCTTTTAATTTTCATCGATAGGTATTACATAGAAATAGAACCTCAAAAAAATTTAGGTATACCTACCTACTCGTATCTCTATGAAAGTACATACAAGTAGGTACTTGTATGTACTTTCATAGAAATAAGTTAGGTAACTTTGTTAAAATTGAAAATTCCTTCCAACTGGAAAAAAGCTTCTAAAAAGCCAAAAAATCATCTACAAACAGTTATACACATTTTCTTGAATCATAGCTAAAGAATACTCTCGATCAAGACACTTATCAAAAAAAAAGGAAAGTGATAAGGTTCATCGGTCGTGAGCTATGCCACAGACATACACTATAACTAGTAAAATGAAACAGCTACGTAAATATCCAACACTACGTTTAACGAAAGGTTTTAATAATAAAATACAGGAACATTGTCTAATAAAAAGTATTTTACAAAAAAAGTGCGATGTTACAGACGAAAAATAAACTATTCGTTTTATAAAACTAAAGTCTGTATTCTAAGAGAGGTTGCAAAGTTCAAAGACATGAAGACAGGTACATTATGATAAGAATAAGTAGAAAAGTTACATGGTTTCAGCAGTTTTATTAGTAACAATATAAACAATAATCAATTGAGTAGCTATTTTACTTTAGAAAGAAATTTTTCAAACTCACGATCATCGTATCACACATAAATAGCCGGAAGACGTCCACTGCTCAAGATAGGTTACGACTTAGCAATTTTGATACTTGTACTTTTTGTCACGATGACTAGCAGCGATGTAGTTATTTTGCTAATTGGACATTTTAAGATGTGGAATAGATGAGATTAAGACAAATTGCGACTCGGATACTTTGAGACATAAGCTAGTCAATCACACATTTTTTCAACGAGGCAATGCTACCAGCATGTTGGGTACGCTACCTACCGGTAGCGGGCTGGAGCATTTGGACTGTCTATAGGCCATCGCGGTTAGTATACAGTCCAAAATATGTTCTTTGTAGTAGATAGTTTAGATAGTGTAGCTAGTTTTCTAGTTTTAGTAGTGTAGTAGTTAGTTTAAAGAATAAAGGCACATTGCCCGTAAAAAAATCACCACACATTGTAAATGTGTAAGGTACCTAGTTTCACTTCTAGTGGTTTGGTCTTTTAATCCAGATTTATTGACTCTGTACATATTAATACGATATCCGTCAACTCAATTCCAGCTTACATTAACATGCTAGACTATCTTTGTTTATGTTTAAACAGTCACCTCCCAGGCTCAATTTATTGCTCGGATTGATTGAGTGACTGGCGAGGCTGATTGAAACACACGTGTGTCTACACTAGGGTTGTCATTGTCACTGAATTCGGTGACAATTCTAGATATGTTTCTACCACGGTGTACGGTTGGAGAATGCCCCGCAAGCCAAACTATCGCCGTCATCACCTTAAAGTACAGTCAGTTAGATACGAAATATGCCAGAGGGAGTCAGAATATTTAATTAACTATATATCGGAGTCTATGAAAAGCTTAATATTCATTTTTGTAAAACCAGACGAGACGGGACACTTCATTTCTGTTTTATTTTGTGTGTTATAAATCTGTGATTGATTAATATTAAACACTTACTAATAAACATTGTATAGCAGAGGAATAGTTATTTCGTGTTTTGTTTCTTTCTGTTGAGTTTGAAATGAACAAAGATAAAACAAGACAAAACACTGAGTAGCTATGCCACTCTTATGCAATGTTTATTAGCAAGGATTTATAGTGAAACTGTTTGACGAGACGATCTATAAAAATTAGACTTTGAATTAGACAGACCTAGTATGCTACAAAACTGTGCTCGTTGCTTTGAGATAGTGAGATTACCAAAAGAGCATCAATTTATTTATAAATAGTGTGGGTAGGTATTGGTAGTGTAGTATATAGATAGTGTAGCTAGTTTAATGGTTTTTATTAATGTAGTAGTTAGTTTAAACAATAAAGGCACGTTGCCCATTTAAAAAAATGTTTAGTTGCTTTTTTGAAGATTATAAAAAGGTTCCGATAGCCCACAACAACAAAGATTATAAAGCCCGTTGATAGCTTGCGAACATAATTTCTCGTACAAACACGACTCACCTGCGCGGGCAGGGGGCGAGGTAACAAAACGAGACAAAGTGATACGAAATTACAAAGAACAGAGCAGGATAGAACAAAGGACATCAACGAGTTCCCATGATTTATTAGAAATTCATAGTATTTATTAGAACTTAGTGGTTGAAATACACCACTAATTTTTGTATGAGGGGAAGTTGTATCATTGGTCAACTGGGTTTATAGTCAATGGTCCACAATAACGTGCCGTAAAACAACATTGCATCGCGTGTTGATATAAATTACTATCATTGCATTATTACAACAACAGGAAATAAATTATACATTTTCGCTAATTTACATTTGTAAAAAAAACAGAAGACAGCCCTATCTGTATTGAATGTTTATTCAACACCCGTTTGGTTTGTGTTGCGTAAAACTCGAATTTGATGTTCAGGTTTAGTTGTTTTGTTTGATTATTGCTTGTATTTGTTAGCGATTTATTTTAACTTGTCAATGTTATAATTTTCATGAACCATGTTTACCTATTCAAAATCACATTATGTTAAGATTCGCCAACATGCCCAGGCAAGCGTTTCGCTCAGTCCTGTGAGGGCTGCTAGGTAATGGATTTGTTCCCGCTATTTTAGTGTCAACGTGAGTATTTTCAATATAAAAGAATCGATAGAGATAGGCACCTCCTGAACTGATCGGTGGTGAGATACAAACGCAGGCTCATTAAATGTTAAAAAATAAAAATAATACATATAATTATTATAGCTATTGTCTTCTAGTCTATCTACTCAACATCGTACGTGCGAGTCGATCGGAACAAATCCATACAATCTGATTTGATTGGGATAAAGTTAATCCCGAATAGACTGTTTCAAGCGTTGTAAGTATTTATACATTACTATTATAATAGAAAAAAATACTAAAAATGTATAGTCACTATAGTTTATCGAAAAAATTGAAATCTGTATGAACTGCTCTTTTGTTTTGAAGGAAAACGTACATTTGTTTTTGTTGTGATATAGGTACTTTGAACCGACCAAATCAACCAATTTATAGTAGTTTATATATATTTACGCAACTTTCTATGTTACCTTTTGATTCATTTGTCCGAACGGAAGCTGTTATCCAAACTACCTCACCATCAGAAGGAAAAGTATACCATTTTCAAAACAACAAACTTTCGAAATCTCGACTTGAGCACAGATTCATGACTGAGTCTCATTCTGTAATAGGCTCTTACCTAAAGGTCATGACCTAAAGGTCATCGCGTAGTCTAGTCTAGTATGCATCAGTACAAATGTTTTTTGTAGTAGATAGTGTAGCTAGGTGTGTATTTATTTATTTAGTAGTATAAGAATAAAAGCACATTGCCCATAAAAACGAAACCTACCTACTCAAATAGGATGCATAAAATAGATAGCTACTTTATTAACACAAAATTAAACGTCGTGATGAGCCGGATCCATTAACGCAGATAGATTTAAACTCTTTACTGCATATGTACAATTGTACACACCAAGTATTAAAAATAAATAAAAGAAAACAGCATCTTGTTTATTGCCACAATTTGTAGATTTGGATCCCTAATCCTTTGATCCCCTCCTCCTGATCCTCTCCTTTCCTTTGGCGGGGAGCCGATGGATGCAGGAGGCGAGCAGCCGCTCAAGGTGGCGTGCTCTGGGGGAGGCCTATGTTCAGCAGTGGACGTCTTCAGGCTGTTAATGATGATGATGAATCCTTTGATTGGAAAAAAATCTCTCTTTTTATCAGAAAGCCCCGACCCGTATTCTCAGAATGAAAAATTATCTAATCATCTTTTATTCATGTGCCACAGCTTTCAGCCTTGAACCTTTGATGTACCGATGAAATCTGTTTGTCAGAAGAGATGCAATCACGTTTGTGGCTTATGGAATAGAGAAGTGATTCGAGTGATTACTATTTAGTTTGCATAATAACTACTGCACCGTACCGCAATGCAATCATCAAGGGATTTACAAGTGCTTGCTGGTTTTATATATTTCATCATCATCATCATCATCATCAGCCTAAGGACGTCCACTGCTGAACATAGGCCTCCCCCAAAGAGCACCACCTTGAGCGGATGCTTGCCTCCTGCATCCATCTGCTCCCCGCGGTTCTGTCCAGGTCGTCGGCCCACCTAGTGGGGGGCCAGCCTACGCTGCGTCTTCCGGTCGCCACTCGAGAACCTTTCTTCACAATCGGTGGACAGTTCTACGAGCGATGTGGCCCGCCCACTGCCACTTCAACTTGCTGATTCTCAAAGCTATATCGGTGACTTTAGTTCTCTTGCGGATCTCCTCATTTCGGATTTTCTTACCTCGCAAGGAAATCCCGAGCATAGCTCTCTCCATAGCTCGCTGCGCGACTTTGAGCTTACACATAAGGCCAACAGTAAGAGACCACGTCTCAGTTCCATAAGTCATCACTGGTAACACACACTGGTTGAAAACTTTCGTTTTCAATCAATTCGTATGACTAGTACAGTGCTGGAAATATGCAATAGACACCTCCTAATGTATGCAATTAAACACGACCTTCGGCTCTTCTCATGCTTCTCAGACTACTAAATATGTTATGCAACCGCTGCCAGCTACTCTGCGTATATCGTCACTAAACTTATTCGGAGGGCGTCGTATGCTACTTTTTCCGTGTTGCAGTCTCCGATAAATAACACGTCTACTTGAGTAGCTATCTGTTCTGCGGCTAATGTGACTATGTGACGAGCTCACTGCGCCACTTCAGTTGCTAATTTTGTGTGTTTCATTCGATCCCTCATAGAAATTCTAAGCGTAGCCCTATTGATTTTTTGATTCATTTTGTTGCTCCTTCAGTGCGGACTGGCTGAATCTTTTGGACCACTTGATAGTTCTGACAGCATTGAAAGCACAAATTATTATATTATCGTGTCCAGCGTTATATGTCTTAACCTTATTTATTCAGTATATATTCGAAAAAGCTTTAAAAATAATGATGAGTAGTTTTTTCTGTATAATAATCATAGAATTTTTCACGTTCCAATTTCTTTAAAAGCCGAAAGAATTGTCTCAGCCTTGAAAGTTTCATATAATAAAGTCTCGTAGAAAACGTTTGTTCCAAGAAAGCTGAGATATAATAAATCGATGTTAATGTCGGTTGCCAAGCACTTTTAAGAGATACATAAAGTTAATTATAATTGCCAGCTGTAAAATCAAAGGCAGCAAGTAAAATGGTAGCATGTAAAAAGGTAAAAGATATAAAGTAGAAACGGTTTACCTTAAAAAATCTACATAATAGTAGTCTATTGTTGACATGGTATGAGGAAGGAAGACAGGGTCTAATTAATAAAGTCAGGGACTGGAAAAAGGTTCCCCGTTTCTTTGAGGAAGTCTTTCGTGCTATGAGTGCGTATTAAAAGATGTTGTTGGTACAAAATTGGAAAGTTAAATTTTATTATCAAGTAGAGTTTTGACCTTAATTCCATCCACGTAAGACTAAAAAGAGAGCACGTACCATTATAGCACTCACAATATTTTTCAAGCTTTTATTATGCCAATACACAACGAATTCATAACTACAGAATTTAAGTCGATAATTTCTGTCCATTCGCAAACATTTTACGCACACAATATGACAAAAATGCATCAGTATCAAATATCAGTCATTCATCCATGTTAGCTTTACTTCATCATCAACAGCCTGAATATGTCGACTCCTGAACATGGCCTCTCCATAGAGCGCCACTTTGAGCCGCTACTTGCCTTCTGCATCCATCGGCTCCTCACGATTTTAACCAGATTGTCGGTCTGCCTAGTGGGGGGCCGGCTTTCGCTGCGTTTTCCGGTTCATAGTTGCCACTAAACTAAATAATGTTTAATACACTGCTTGTCTACGTTACATTCATCATCAACATCTAAATTAAGAATCGATGAACTGAAAGTGTGAACAGCTTAACATAAAGGTTATCCTATACCTATACTGACCTATAGGCACAGAAAACCCCAGCCAGCTCAGTTATCTCCCAAGAGAAAAGGAGAGAAGAGAATAAAGCCGTTATTGAAAACTAAAGCTATCAGACTTAATTTGAGTTCAGACGCGAAAAATGGTTTTCGTTGACGGCTTAGATGCAAGTTTAAAATCGATTACCTTGTCACTGTTAAGTTGGAAAAGTTTCAGTTCACTCCAGTTCAAAGGAAATATAATTAATGCACAACTCAGATGCAAGAAAAAAGGTTTTTTTTTTGCTGGAAAGTGTTTAAAACTTTAGATAACGTAATCTACATTGAGGATACGCAGCAGTTCAAAAGTAGGGCCAAAAGAGTATTAATGTAGGGTAAGCAACGCATTAGTGGCACCTCTAGTTCTAGTGCTACAGATGTGCATAGGCTATGGTGACCTCTTCCCTTTAGGAGGGCCGTGTACTTGTTTCCTGGCTATAGCATAAACACTTTAGTTTGAATTAGAGGTGGGCTGTATTTACTAGGTGAATCGAGATACTAGGTGGCTCTGTGACTGTGACTTGGCCATACCTGTGTCAAATACCAGTGAAAAAATACCAGCAAGTATTTTTTAATCACGGCACAAGTCACGTTCACTGTACGTAGATAAATAATAGGTGTATTTTTCTGAAATGATACTGACATATATGTGAAAAAAGGATGCACCTATTACTTTTGAACTCGCGGCGGCCCTACATGTTGCTGTCACAGTTCCTGTGAAAAAATAGTAGGTGTGTCCCTCTCTGGATCGATACTGACGGCTATATGAAAAAAGGTGCACCTTTTACTTGTGAAAAAATAATAGGTGTGTCCCTGTCTGGAATGCTACAGACGCCTATGTGAATAAAGGATGCACCTATTATTTTAGCACGATCTCACAGACTCGCGCGGAGTAGGATCCAGAATGACAAGTTACAGTATCTCTGTGCCTGGTGGTATTTTGTCACTGTGACTGACTAAGACTGTGACTTTTATCAGTGACTTTTACTTGTGACGATAAATACGCCTCATCCCTAGTTTGAATACGATATGGCTTATTGTCAAAGTGAGGCATTTTTGCCTTTGTATGTATAGAGGCACCCCACGGTCTCAGCCGCATGTTTTTTCACCTCATTTGCTTTTTTAGGAGTTGAATTTTTAATAACTCTTATAACGCTGCCGCTGCTACACTATAAAAGTAAACTAATATAAAATCTCTATGTCCAGCAGTTACGAATGTACATTGTCTGTCACTCAGTCAGACACTCCCTGATTACGCAAATTTAAGTGACAATATGAAGATTACTTAATTTTTATTTTAATAAACTTGTGTTCCCCTTTTACATAGTCCTGTATTATTATGTATCTAATATACCTAATATGAAGAGTGATAAATTACAATATTCAAGATTAGAAGTTAAGGTTATTTGACACCTTCATAACATTGTTATTGTTACCGTAATATTATCGCACACGCACGTTTATTCCTCGTATTCTATTAATTAATAAGACAAAACGAACCTCGGGCATCGATTACTATATTGCCCGAAGGTCCCTTAGGGAAAACTATTTCTTCGCTTCTCTTTTATGGAATTACGGTTCCTTAATATGGAACTAATGTGAGCCATTCAAGCAAACTTCTGTATATAGGCTCTTAATACAATAAAAACGGGAAACTAACACGTAATTTCATCTTTCTGAAGCCGTTGATTAAAGGAAATAGGACCTTGTATTGAACAGTGTAAGAGTCAGTGTTTGGTTGATCCGATGACTGTATTTGCTGTATTTTTGGAGTTTATCTCTGTATCTGGTCTTAATGCAATATGAATTACTTTTATGATGATGTAATTTCAATTTATGCGGCGAACTGCTGTTATTCTGTAAAATTAGAGTTTACGTTAAATTCTTGCACTTTTCTGTAAGTTGTACATTTCAATGAATACAGATAAACACAGCGAAAACATGTCATGACCACGACTTACAGAGTCAAAAGGTGGACACTTATGGAATAACTAGTCCACTAATTCAAAGTCACTCAGCGAGCTATGAGAATGAGATGAAATAGGAAAGGAAATCATTTATTTAACACCAGCAAAAGTAGAAAACAAATAATACAAAGATGTACAAAAATGGTATTGAATCGGTGCTCGGGTTATATATTATGTGGTTCGAACCATAATGGTGCTAGATGCCAAGAACATTTAGTACTGGTTTGTTTTTCCCAAGAAAGGTAGCCAGAAGGAGCTACGCTAAGGTACACTTGGCATATCCTGATGGATGCAATTTAAGATAGGATACACAGTCATACGTCCAACATCACGTTTATGTCCAGGCATCCATAATGGTATATGCTGGGTGAGCCCAGCATTAGTGCTTGTTACTTCATTTAGATTTCGAAATGCAATACAGCAAATAAAATTTTCCCTTGACACGCTTCGATCGATCATACACGACACTTATTGGATTCAAACGCGCTGCGTGTCAAGCTCCACATTTCTCTTCATAAGCCAATTCCATCAATCCGCTGGTTCGACGTCCGTTACTTATTCCCAGTTAGTTGAAATCTATTGAATCAGGATTTGATTAAAATTCCACTTGGATTTACTTGGAAATCTTACTGCAATTTATTCTACAAATAATACTCCGGATTCTTTTAAGAGATTGTGATGTGATAAGATATGTCTTAAGCAGCTCCCGTGTTCAAGTCGATTCAGCTATTGAACTAAAGAAATGGAATTGGAAAAGAGAAGATTTATTGTCTAGCTAAGGAGGATTCAAAACATAAATATTCTTTGGTCTATAAAAATATAACATTGTGCTAAACTAACACGATCTTTAACCTTTCGTTACGATGGATTTATAAGCGCATAGAAGACGTATATAATGGTACAAGTTTACAAGAGTTGATACAAGCGGAGCTTTAGGTAAGCTGCATAATTCATTACCAGTATGCTTATCAGTATAAAATGCAACTCGACGGTTATACAGGCAAGATGGCAATTCAGCGTAAGAAGCATTTATAAATATTTAATTCTCACTACATAAACCACAACCACAAAAACCACAACCGCATAAATATATTTGAAGCTGCCGGTTTTGCGAAATGGTTCACTAACCTCAAGCGAAACAAGTGGTAGAAAAAATTATATTTAGAACGATAATTATGATGTTGGAGTGCGTGATTGTTTTTTAATACATAAATATACTGAGACATGGTCTCTTACTGTTGGCCTCATTAGTAAGCTCAAAGTCGCGCAGCGAGCTATGGAGCGAGCTATGCTCGGTGTTTCCCTGCGAGATAAGCTCCGGAACGAGGAGATCCGCAGGAGAACTAAAGTGACCGATATAGCTCTTAGAGTTAGTAAGTTGAAGTGGCAATGGGCAGGCCACATCGCTCGTAGAACTGACAACCGATGGGGAAGAAAGGTTCTCGAGTGGCGACCACGAACCGGAAGACGCAGCGTAGGCCGGCCCCCCACTCGGTGGACCGACGACCTGGTGAAAGCCGCGGGGAGCCGATGGATGCAGGAGGCGAGCAGCCGCTCAAGGTGGCGTGCTCTGGGGGAGGCCTATGTTCAGCAGTGGACGTCTTCAGGCTGTTGATGATGATGATGATGATGACATAAATATATAGAATACTTAACAATTTGTAATTCGTATTTGGTTACAGCCGGAAAAGTAATTTTTGTCTCTCTACTACTATAAAATTGTTAGAATGAAAATTGTTCAATGAATACTGGATTACAAGACAAGTATTAATTATAGGTCTCCATTGAAGCGCTAGTGCTCCAGCGTAATCCAGGGATTTCGCTAGGATTATGCGGAGGACTTTGTGTAAGTGAATTGTTCATGTAAGGCGCATATTTCATAACTTACATTATATTGTATGTTCCATAATCTTTTAAGATCTGACGTTTAATGTGTTATTGGCTGCAGTTTGATTTACATCAACAATTTTTTTTCTTCCTTATATTACATGTTTTTTGTTATTATTTCTTATTATAATGTATATCGAAAATCGCGAATCCTGCAATAATAATTACCTTTTGCTGAGTATTTTTTAAAGTTAATTCAGTTCTTGCTCAAATTTGGAAGGGCTCAAAACTTTTTCCTATTTTGGTCTGACGATATCGCAAAGGCTTTCGCCTGTGTCATTCCTATTTATACCAATCGACCTATTTCCTGATATCGCGCTGACACACTAAATTCGTGCAAGCGGTCTCATTTGTAATCACCATATGTAGCGCTTACCCGTCGTGGACTCATCAGCAATGCGAGCTCCGCAGAAAGCACCTTTGTAATTCAGGCTTCCGCAGGGATCTATCCTAGGACCCTTTTAATTATTATACGGACGCGTTCGGCTCTACAATTATCTGACTATTGCTTAAGTTTATCTCTGCGACCCGAAATAAACTTATGCTAAATAGTAATTTACCGACTCCCCTTGAGGTTAAGGTATTGATTACCTTTACCCTCGGCTTTGCATGTTGTCGTTTAGAGGTGAATCATAGATGATCTTATTTTCTTGCTTGGAATGAACATACAGATTTTGATTTGTGATTAAGCCAGATCAACAGGTCAAGTCACGAGATAATTATTGTCAATCGAGTCGGTTAGACATCTTCAGCTGCACCTTTTTGAGGTTTAGCTTTCCAACCACGGTCACCAATCGCCACGATACAAAATGCTTGTACAAATCGCGTTTTACATTAATTCCGTATGTAAACAATGAATCTGAAATAAATAAACATAAGTACCTAAATAGTTAATGATACCTTATGGTTGGCATTATATTATTATTGTGGCAATGAATCTGGATTATCAGTTATAATGCCGCTCAGGTAGGTAAGTATGTACGTCTACATATAGGTGAATAGTGATGGGACATGACGAATATTCAATAAAGGCCGAATCCATTAAAATACACAGCTTTGTGATAAACTAAAAAAACTCATGTGTGTTAAACGTAACCAAAATTATGCTGTTAGTTATTTAACAGCCACAATAAATAAATTAAACTGTTCTGATTATTAGTAATTATTACTGATTTTCATTGTCATATTTACAGTAGAAATTTTAATAAACATCTACCACTGCGTTCAGTTGTAGGGAATTTAATGATAATATTATAGCTATGGTTACCGCCGTGTGATTCCGGTGTGCGAATGGGATCACCCCATCTGTTTCCGTGGGTGCCGTTAGAGCCGGCTAAGGGAATATCCAGGGAATGGGCAGCAGCATTTTCCTCGGTACATTAAATTTTTTTGGGATCACCAAGCGTGGTGATTATGGCAAATCACCTCCTATGATAAGCGCCCAAAGTGGCGTTTTATGGGGCAGGCCTATGTTCAGCAGTGGAAGTCTTCCGGTTTATGATGATGATAATGATTATAGCTGGTCTATAATTTCATTTGCCACTAAGCAACCAATTCTCCACCAGTGCGCTATTGTTTAATACAAACTGGAATTGCGGTTTAATTAAGAGCTACTTGTTTTAATCAAATGGCCAACAATTCCCTCGAGTCTAAGGAACAAAAGGAGTAAAAGATGGGTGCAATAAATCTCGCAATTGAGTTGGTCAATTAGAAACGGTATAGATTTTATTCACTAATTTAGCACAGAACGAGATACTATGTTGGTAGATGAGAAGGGTAAAATCACAATGACTATTAAATATACGCTGGTTTATCATCATCACCTACTGTAGTAGTTCGCCATATGTCACGGTTTTATACCAATCGTATACAGGTTCGACCCGCGATCTTACTAATATTGACCGACGTTTTACTTCCATCGCCATCTTTTCGCCCAGACCTACTTGAACATGTTTGTGGTTCCAAGATCCAATGTCCCGAAATTTGACAGAATTGCAATACAGCGTTGCAACTATGTAAATATTGACACAAATTAGATAGTTGAGTAATCTAATTTAATTTGTAGTTGAATATATGTGAAATATACTATCGATATCGATTCAACGTCTCAGAACATCTCTAATGTGTGAATAATACGCACCAACTACACCACACATAGCTCTTACGTGTGACCACGGACGTGCCGTAGTGTAAACGCAGTATTTAAGTGTCCGAAATCCGTGACATTTTACTTACGCACACAAAATACATTATTTATTTAGCACAAAGGTGGGTTGGGTTACACACCAAAATCGTATTATATTAAAGACAAAGCACCCAACAACTTAAAAACTCGATACCTGACACCTGACCTGATACCTAATGAAATGTACTAAGTTTTTTTAAATGAGAATGAATGACGTGACGAGCTAGTCGTTCACCTGATGTTAAGCGACACGGCCGCCCATAACAGTTGCAGTATCACTCGGCACTTTAAAATAATAAAGTGTCGCGTGACACTGAACTGCGCACGTCATCCTGACATGACTGTCTAGTAATCAGATTACTAAACTGTGGAATCAGGTCATTAAGTCTCATTTGACCAGTAATTTCACTAGCTACAATGCTCTTCAAACCGGAACACAGTAGTGCTTGCACACCACTGCTTGGCGGCAGAATAACTGGCAAAGCGGTGGTACCTACCTAGACGAACTTTGCAGAAAAGTCCTACCACCTAGTAAAAAAGTCTCAGTAAATATCATGCAACAATCAAATATAATTTTCCGTAAGTGAAGTACGAGAAATTATTCAAATAACATATATGTTCATCCCAAAAACTGTAATCATCATAATCAGCCCTCAGTCGTCTACAGCTGGACATAGACCTCCCCACAGAGCGCCATTTTAAGTGGCTACTTGCCCCATCTATGTATTATCGGCTCCCAGCAGTTTTGACCAGTTTGTAGGTACAACTAGTGGAAGGCCAGCCTAGTTACGTTGCGTTTACCACTTCGTGAACTATTATGAATAAGCTAGCGAGCTTAACTACTGCTTATATCTTTATACTTGCAAGTACGTGTGGCACTTGAAACGCGCCTCGTGTAATACTACATAATACCGCATTCACACGACCTCTATTAGGTGCCTGATCCCAAGAATAGGTATCTCATCATTTAGGGATTACACACATCATACTATCCTTAGCAACTTAATTAGATTGGTGGGAATCTAAGATCCTTGTTGGGTTTGGATTCAGTGTGTATGAGACGTTAAGCCTTCCTTGTTTCGTAGGTATCCAATTTTGGTTGCGGTGGAAAATGATCTCAATGTAATGAGATTTTGGACTGTTTTGTCCCTTTACCTTCTGTCGCCAAATCAGAGCCTTTGTAATCGTACTCTTCACAGGCAGGTGTACTTATAAATCAGGAGAAATGAAAACCTATCAAAAATAATAAAAAGACATCGGGTATGAGACACAAGAAGACAGTCAACTACGATCAAACAAAGCTCTAATAGGCTAGTTGCCTACTATTACCTAATATTATTTTCATAAAGTAGGTAAAAATTAGTATACTTGAAAAAATAAGTAAAATCGGTAAATAAATCACGGAGTAATAAGCTCTTAAAGTTGTGGAGGGGACAGGCGCTAGGCGTGTCCCTTTCTCGCAAAACAGAGATCGTGTGGAGCTTCCCCACGGTTACTATGGAAACCCACGTTGTGACGTCACATGCAAAAGAGATTGTACGCAAAGCTACCACAGCTTATTGTAGTAATGATGGACCAAGAACTGACGTCACTGTATGTTTGATCTGTCTCTTTCTATTTCTGTATTTTAAAATGCTAGTAACTTTGTAATTTATTTAAATATTTAATTTTTGTTTTCACGACTGTTTATTTTTTGAGGAATATTATTAAGTTATGCAATTAAAAATAGCAGGCAACAAGCCAATTGGAGGACTTGAGCGATTTCATCTCTCATTAGCTTTAATGTATTGTAATGCGACCTAAGTTGCATATTGCGGTTCGTGGTCGCCACTCGATAACCTTTCTTCATAGACCTTTCTTTCCCATCGTTTTTCTCTCAGGTTCAATAATAATTATAAAATGCACAGCGTGTTGAGAACTAGAAAACGCACGAACAATACTAAATCACAAAGACATTTAGAATAAACAGTAAAGTTACGGCAAGGTCAACCATTCACCCAATATACGACTTAACGTTTAGTGCCCATACAATCATTAAGGTTTTACAGCTTACGTGCCATACTACGTGAGCGAGCACAATGAGAACGCGATGCGGCAAGAATATTAACCGAGGATAGTAAGTAGTAGGTAAGACTGTACTTACCGTTTCTGCCAAACCAGCCTTGGATCCTTAGAGTATAGACTAAAAGCATAGAGAGAACTTGATTATGTGTCAAGCGTACCACTTTTTTGGACACATTATATGATGTGGACACTTTGACGTGAATGAGTCTGACAGATTGGTATCGAAAAAACAGTTGACCGCCTCGAAAAAAATGGTACGGTGACTTATCGCAAGCGTAGTTTTATGTTTGTTTCTTTCCTTCGACACTGACGTAGCGATACGTGTGAGCAGTACAAATATTATCATTTTGATGATCTCTCTATACTTTTAGTCTATACTCTAAGCTTGGATTTCTCCGCACTTTAGGTACAAAGCTAAAAGTACTCGGCAGTGCGTCTGGACCACAGGCCTAGAATTTTTTCGTTACTCTCAAAAGTGGTCTGGACACAGATTAGAGAAAAAAACAATCTGTGGGTCTGGACGGGTGTATTCTATGCGGGCTGCCGCTGCGCTGTTACACGAAATGAATGAAGCGGCGGCGGTTTTTTCGTAGTTTTTTTTTTACGTTGTACTATAATCTGGGGCCAAGCTTATACTCGTCTGCACTAAAATTTGATAGCTCCTTAGTTCACACTTACAGTGCTACAAGGCTCTGTTGGCGCGTGGATGACATTGCCAGGAGGGCGTGGGTGCGCCTTAAGGGTTACCAGCTTATAAAATGTGCCTGTTTTTAGGGAAACATCACGATAATATAATAATAATAAAATTGATCTTTTTGTTTTTGAATACCCAAATGAAGTGTGTGGACATTTCACACAGCGCCATCTAGCCCCAAACTAAGCATAGCTTGTACTATGGGAACCAGATAACTTTTAGAATACTAACTACTAACTCGTAGCTATAATAATACTTATTTAATTGTCTGAGTTAGGCTAGGCAGTGTTGTTCTGTCTTTATGAACCGCACGCCACTGCATCGACGCCAGGTCTAGGGATAGTGTGACCGTGTTATAGTAACTAACATTTGCGGTCAAAAGAGCCTGTTGGGTGTTAGCTTCGGCCCCACCAATGCCTCCCAAACGTCCGGGCTAGACCCGAGAATTTAAATGAATAAAATAGTAACGTTATTGATTGTTTTGTATAATTTTGATCTTTGATTTACATAAATAATTTGTAATACTCGAATAGAAAATAATAAATTAAAGTAATGATATTGGGAAATAGCGTGCTACTGAAAGGTCCTACTCAAGATACTCAAGAAAATACTAAGACTTAAGATGTTCATTCTATAATTATGTTCTGCAGGAACCATTTTAAGTGGTTGTAATTGTATGTCGTCAGAATTTTCATAACAATCAGCATCATCTAAATCTTCATCACTGTCACTACTTTCTTTATTTGAGCATAGGTACATCTACGGTGATAGGTTAGTTTAAATATCCATCTTATGCTCGATAATCCTCTTGCTACTCTAATTCACATACATGTAGGAATTGCGCCGTTCATGTGCCTGAACGTGTTTTCGACATTTTCTGGCATTTTGCTAGCTGGTTTTCTTATAATAAATAAATGTTTTCTTTATTATCCACTTAAACGAATTACTTACTAATGAATACCTAGGATTGTGATTTGCTGAAATCAAAATTAAACGACAGTTTATCAAAATTTCAGTTTAGCCCTCAATAATTATTATAAAAATGTTGTATGTCTACGTAGCGGAGCTCTTAAATAAGCTTAGCCACATATAAATAAACCAATTTCTAATTTTAATGCAATTGGGGTAAGGGTAAGGGAGTTGAGATTCACGTGGATGGTATCACATACCAGTACCAGCGACAACTCGCTTATTTATCCATTCAAACGGAATTAACGGGGCGCTCTGTTCCTTATTAAAAAAAACTCTTAAACTTTTAGCACTACTTCTCTAACACCACTTTGTGTTAGTTTCGCCATAAAATTATATAAATTTTACGGAAAAATAATAGGACGGGCAGTTTTGAGGGATTTGTCAACAATGCCACTTTGACAAGATGACAGCGGTAGTTCCAATTTTCGCCACGCGCCAATAAATCCTTGTCGCACTATATCTCTCTAGGTTTCTCGTACGTTTGACAAAGTAATGTCAGGTCAACACACCAAATACTGCGTATGATCATTGCTTGAAGACAACCGATGATCGACAGGCACTCAATGAGCGTTAAGTATACCTATTTAAGTAGGGTAATAGAATAAATAGAAATTGATTGTAATTTCCACAAACTCGTATTTTCTTAGTTACAAATATCACGTGTATGTGTGAGTGTATCTCCATGAAACAGTTGAGTTTTTTTTTTCTTATATTTTGGCTCCACACATAGTGTATTTAGCCAGTGTCAAGTATTGTAATTATTCATCAAGTTATGGAATATTTCACGTGTAAAGTCAAGTCTTCAAGTCTTAGTCACAGTCCAGTCTAAGTCAGGTCCATAATCATAGTCCAGTCTAAGTCATACCCTAGTAAAGTGGTGGCGACTTTACTAGAAGCTTCTATGGAATTTTGGCAGCAACACGAAAAACCACGTTTCAATACATTATATAACTTGCCCACACTCATGCTCGTAATTCAGCACTTAATGCGTAAAACACCACCAATTTTAACCATTACCACTGGAAAAAGCACAAGTTTAGAAAAGTAATACAATGAAACGACGTGAACTTTTTCGAGTTCCCGCCAAAACCCTCAAACAGTTGAGTTCGCCTCACGATAGATGACCCGTAGACGCATCGCCCACAGAGTATAGTCAATTGTTTTTTTCTCTAATCTGTGGCGTCGCCACAGTCGCACGACGGAATGTTGCTAACATCTACTATTTTAGACTTCCCAAAATTTCAATACAAAATAATTTGTTGAATATCGATTTTATTTAGTAAATAATAAAATAATACAATTGCAAAAAGCTACAAATGGTCACACTGCCGATCTGTAAAAATTTGTTCCACTTTATGCCGCGGGACTTCTTTCGTGAGACGAACTCTAATAAGGAAGATTTAAACTTATCGCAGTACAAGGAAACAAGCATATAAAGTGCGCAAAGTAAAGCCGCAAAGAGAAACAGCTACTGACAGGCATACGAGCGTTACAAAATGGATTTGAAAATCCTTTAATCTAGCTTTTCTGTTTTACAGATTTAATATATTATAACAACGATAAGGGCAAGAAAGCGAGTGTGGCTCATTGGTAGCACGTGCGACTTATAAGCCGACGCACCGAGGATCGAACCCCGCTTAGCCCTTCACCAAGACTTTTCAAGTTGTGTGCTGGATTGGCACTTTTACGACGGTGAAGGAAAACATGGTGAAAAACGTAAACCAAAATCAAAAAATTAAGATGTCAGAGGGCTCGTGTCCTAACAGTGGGAACATATACTAGGCTGATAGCTACCTCATCATCAACAGCCTGAAGACGTCCACTGCTAAACATAGGCCTTCCTCACAGATCGCCACTTTGAGCGGCTGTTCGTCTCCTGCATCTATCGGCTCCCCGCGATTTTCACTAGATCATCGGTCCACCTAGTGAGGCGCTAGCCTAGGCTGCTTCTTCCGGTTCGTGATCACCACTCGATAACCTTTCTTTCTCATCAGTAGTCAGTTCTGCGAGCGATGTGTCTTGCCCATTGCCATTTCAACTTGCTACTTCCTACCTATTTAGACGTTAAAACAGTAGTTTTCGCTTTTTTTTAAATAAATAAATAAATATGTGTGGACATTTCACACTGCGCCATCTAGCCCCAAACTAAGCATAGCTTGTACTATGGGAACCAGATAACTGATATAATACTTACTTTTTGTTTGTAAATACATACATAGAATACAATATAACACCCAGACACAGAATAAACATTGATGTTCATCACATAAATGTTTGTCCCGAGTGGGAATCGAACCCACAACCTACAGATCAGACGAAGGCAGGGTTACTACCAACTGAGCTATCAGGCCAGTTCATTTAAGTATTCTTGCGTCTACCAATGCTTGTGCCACTATGCGGGTTGAAACACCATTCATTTACGTCACTTTTTATGTGGGTGGAACCTGTGGGTTGAAAACGAATGACACCCGTCTACCAGCTTTTATAGAAGGGTCACAGCTGTACAACACAGCAGTATAGCATCATCAAAAATTGAAGATCTCCCTTAAAAAACCATCCCCAGTTTTATAGAGGTCACCATTGGAAATCCCATTCACAGCCCCGTATTTGCTGAAGCTTTTAACTATTAACGTAAATTTGACCCTTATAAAGTACGCCTACAATACGCCCTTAACCTTTCCTGTCCCTGGCTGCCCGTCAATGTATTTTATTATCAAATCTTGGTCTTCCTGCTATTCAACGTAAACACATCCGTCTGTCTTCCGCGAGTTATTTGATGGTAAGCCGTTTTCTTGTTAGGGGTTTGGTAAGGGAAATGTCGTTATATATTATTAGGGGTGCCCAGCAGTTTCACAAGTAATTTACCCGTTTTTCGGGTGAATTCTTAAGTTTCCGGGA
Organism: Ennomos quercinarius; assembly: GCA_910589525.2. NCBI lineage: Eukaryota > Metazoa > Arthropoda > Insecta > Lepidoptera > Geometridae > Ennomos > Ennomos quercinarius. The sequence continues at coordinate 4,832,737 of OU342496.1, forward strand.
TAAAAAGTATTATGTAGAACGACATCAAAAACGATTCAAAATTAAAAAAAATATATTACATTACGCTATTTTAGCACCTTTACAAATCAATATTACAGGTGGTAGGATTTTTCTGCAAAGTTCGTCTAGGTAGGTACCACCGCTTTGCCAGTTATTCTGCCGCCAAGCAGTAGAGTGCAAGCACTACTGTGTTCCAGTTTGAAGGGCACTGTAGCTAGTGAAATTACTGGGCAAATGAGACTTTATGATCTGATCACATAGTCTAGTAATCTTATTACTATACTTACTGTGTGAAGCCTCAGCATGACGTGCGCATTGTAGTGTCACGCAAAACTATATTAATTTAGAGTTCCGAGTGACACTGTAACCTGTAATGGGTGGCCGTGACGCTTAACACCAGGCGAACGACTAGCTCGTCAGGTCATTCGTTTACATAAAAAAAATAGTATTTAAAAATGATAAAATCAAATGATTATTGTACATACTAAGCATAATAATTATAGGCGACATTACATAGTGCTTAATCAAAATATATTTTTTTTAACGGGCAAATTGCCTTTATTACTCAAGCTAATTACTACAATAATAAAAACTAAACTAAACTAAACTAAACTAGCTACACTACCTACTACAAAGAACATTTATGGACTGTATAATAGCCGCGATGGCCTATAGATAGTTCAAGTGCTCCAGCCCACTACCGGTAGGTAGCGTACCCAACATGCTGGCCGCATTGCCACGTTGAATTGCAATGCTGATGCGTTGGGCCAAATAAATAATAGATAACTAATTAAAATATTATATAGCAAGCAAATTACAACATGAGTTTGAAAAAAAGAAGCTCTCTTTCCCACAGAGTTCATGTACTTATTGTACTCAATTTACACTTACAATGTTGCATCAAATAACTAACTATAACGTCTTGGGATTAAGGCGCGGTTTTTTAATAATCAGATAAAAGTTATTCAGTGGATAAAACAAAACAATGTATCCTTCTTCCAGCCACTGGAAAATCACCCCTAAGCATTGTGTCATAACATTTAGTTCGGCTCTCTCGAAGTCTTGTTATTTAGCTTCAGGTTCAGGACTTTTAGCTGTGAGTTTATGGTTTAATATTAATTATTTCTCAAAGAAAATAATTCACTTACAGAGCAATAAAATTGTAGCTAATTAACTAATTATAAATGGTATGGTACAATGATTTTAAAGTACCTACTTATTAAAAAATGGTGTGCGAAAATTCGACTTTATAAAATTATTATTAGGTAGGATAGATAAAATTCCTTCGGCCGCGTACGAAACCGGAGGTTCAAAGTTGCGGTAGAAGAAAAATTCTTCGTAATACGATACTAGTTACTATGGAATACGTTTTTTCTTTATACGATACGCTGGTTTCTACAAAGGAAACTGAGTTGCGATACGGTACTTTGTATTCTTCATACGTAACCTTCAAATCAAGTTTCGATACGATATCAAAACGGGTAGTTACCATCTGTTCTACTATTTGTTCTACTAATAACATGACTTCAGCATACGAAAATGTGCAGTAAAACATAATTCTTCGTTAAACTAAATATACATTCAATCACATTTGCATAATAACACTTATAATACAACCATATTCCAGCACCGCGTTTAGAATGCAATATGTAAATTCATTCCTAACCTCAACAACCCGTGTTCAAACCCTAACAAAACTGATACACAGTCTTATTGTTAAGCAGATAGGGTTTAAAACTGGATAGAAATTGACGGAACTAGGTATGGCGATAGAGCATGATATACGTACACGAATTCGTGAACACAATGTTCGCTAGATTCAAATATTTGTGTTTATTATTCGTACAAACAATATTGAAATTCTGTTCGTGACATGTGATTTAAAAATACAGCGTCCAAGACAGTTTGTTTGAAGTAATATTTTTCTTAGATGCCTTGTATCACAAAATAGTCAAGTACTTATAAAATTGTTTTCGATACAAGCTATGAAACAGTTTTTTTATTTACTTTAGAACAAATGAAATTTATTTTATTTATTTACGATATCAATAATAGCAAACTACTCTTAACTCAAACCGCAGACATACAACAGCTGTAGAGACGTAGAGGCCGACAAATCAGAGCGTAGCTGAGCCTACGACAATGCTACGCAACCACGTACTACGAGCTACGAAAACCAAGTGCTCTTTCTTTTAGGCAGCGTCATTGTTTTCCTTGATTATTCTGCTACGGGGTTTTCCAGATTTACGGAAATGCACGGTTTTTTGTATTGCGCCAAGATTTCGTATTCATAAATGAGATTATGCATGAGGATGTTTACTCAAAACCTTATTAAAAAATCGTATTAAGTGAAAAATACTGCATACTTGCAAAATTTTACTACAACAGAACTCTTTTTATACGACCTGTGAAACATTCAAACTAGAACAAAGATAAATAATCAAATGAAAAATGTATATCATCATCATCATTCATTTGTCATTTATCCATAGAATAGATTTTAACGTGTAAACCAAACATTTATAAAAACCATCTTTCCATCTATAGGAATATCTCTTTATGATAAGGCACTTCATGTTAGAAGGAATACTTTTGTTTTGGGCAAATAAATCTATGTTTTTTATATATAGCCGAATAGTGTAATTTATCCACTAGTGAAAGTTACTGTGCGACGTATCCTCTACACTATTATATAATATCATGTCGATGCTACGTAACACAGTACCTACATAATTTAATATAAATATTTGGCAGATATCCAGCAATCAACTGGAGGGAAGACATTTCCCTGAGGCTATTGATGTTCGACCACCCATATTAGCTAAGAACAGAGTCTGTCAACAAAACGAGAAAGTTATAGGATGTGTTGTTTAAGTATTAGGTATACCTACAGGGTGTTACAAATATCAGTATTGTGTGAAAAATTTGTTACATATAATGGGAATATACAGGCGGCAACCACGTGACCGTTCTTGGGGGCGTGATGTAGTCAAATACTTCTGATTCACCGATATGTTTACAATATACATCAAATTTAGGATTCAATCTTTTTCTTCTTCTCGTGTAGGCAAGTGGTCCAGCCCTGATGTCAGAATTTTTAAGGCCACCCAAAGGCTTCCGATTTGGCTTAACGACTATTGCCTTACGACAACACTCGGGACCGACGGCTTAACATGCCCTCCGAAGCACGGTAGAGCTCAGGATTCAATGGTAGACAATTTTGGAGGAATTTTGAAATAAACTATTTAAATCTTTCTAATACAAGTGGATCTAATGCTTAACACATATGTTATGGTGGGTGACGGCAGTCAAATGAATAAATTGTCTGAGGGTTAGATAGAAAGCCCTTTCTGTGGGTACTTACAATTTTAATGGAAGTCCTCGGTACCTCGGCATGAAATATTAGTTTGGTCCTCATATATCCAACACTGAAATTACTGTGATGGGAATCCGAACACGGGTGTATTTCTGGTAGAGGTGGAATGTACGACCAAAGTGATTCATCATAAAATAAAAATAAATAAAAACGTGAAGACATTTTACACAGCGCCATCTAGTCCCAAATAAAGAATAGCTTGTACTATGGGAACCAGATAACTGATAGAATACTAAGATACTTTTTGTTTGTAAACACATACATAGAATACAATATAACACCCAGACACAGAATAAACATCGATGATCATCACACAAATATTTGTCCCGGGTGGGAAGCGAACCCACAACCTATAGTTCAGAAGGCAGAGCTACTACCAACTGAGCAATCAGCCCAGTCAAATTACGATTTGCTCTCAGTGTGCTCTTTCCGGACTCGTACACCTAATAATTATCTATTCCAGTTGTGTCTTTAAGTCTTTAAGTGAAAATTACATAAAATGGTAACCGACATGTAATGGAGCCATGATATGCACACACAAGGTAGCAGGCATTACCTGAAAAAATGGATTCGAAGGCCAGGCTCAGTAGCGTGCCTTGCGAGAGGCTTATGACTAGCAGTGGACTAGTATAATTTGATGATGAAGAAGACGATGATGGAACAATCTATTATGAATAGATATGACCAAGTTAGAAACAAATACGGCTCGAAGCTACGAAGTTACATTAATTAATGTTAAGTTTCAAACACATTAAGCGGACGGTACTTAGGGGATACAGCAGTGTTTAAGTAATCGCTTAGCTAACACGATGGTTTAAGGCTAGAAATACATGCGCAGTCTTATCGCATGCTTGATATAACTTATAAGTAATTAGGAAATATTTAAACAGTTTTGAAGTTTGATAATAAATGTTATTAAATTTCTTTCAGGGTATTCAGTAATTTGTTGTTGCCCTGCGGCTCTGAGCTTCATGTTATAAAGCATAAAAATCGTATAAATTTATTATGTTTATTTCAGACCCCATCTCAGGGGTAAATTGGTTCAACATAGAATAAAGTTTTTTTTTTCATTTTCATTGATTTTGCAATTTGTATGAAATCAACGGAAAAATGTCGCATGAAAAATTTCAGGGTTGCGCATTTCAGAAATAACAAAACTCTTATGTAAATAGTAAAAAAATAGATTTCCCGAAAATGTATGCATCCATGGCTTAGGTATATATTACTTTTACTTATAAATAAATATGTATGTGTGGACATTTCACACAGCGCCATCTAGCCCCAAACAAAGCAAAGCATGTACTATGGGAACCTGGTAACTGATAGAGACTTAGATATTTTTTGTGTTGTAAATACATACATAGAATACAATATAACGCCCAGACACAGAACAAACATCGATGTTCATCACACAAATGTTTGTCCTGGGTGAGAATCAAACCCACAACCTGTAGTTCAGAAGGCAGAGCTACTACCAACTGAGCTAACAAGCCAGTCAATATGATTAACATTTAATAGTTTCCTCCTCTTTATTCTATTAAAACTAAGAAAACATGACTTTTACTTTATTCACAAAAAGTAAATTGCAGATTTTTCCACTTGCAGAGACAAATTAAAGAAACCATAAACTTAAGACACAAAAAACTAGTTTCATTGTAGTCTGTTTGCGATTACATTTTGTTTCCTTCAAAGTGGCCCCTTGCACATTCGTTCGGGGCCATAACTACCGCAGTGACCTTAATTTTATTTGAAGTTGGTTGTGCTCCAACTTTTAACTGCAGAGGACAAAGTTGCAGGGGAAAGGCCACGACGATGTTTTTTATTGTTAGCGTTGTCATTAGCATTGATTCTTTTTAGCTTTCAACAACTTGTACAAATAGGCATTAGACGTAGGTAAATAGTGATATGAAGCACCAAACCTAAACCAAACCTATAATAAATAAAGTTTAAAAAAAACTTTCAACAAAATCGACGGACGTCCAATGCTGTAAATAGCCTTTTTCCAACACACAATTCTATTTTACTTTTTTTAACATTTCACACAGCGCCATTTAATCTAGCTCCAAACTAAGCATAGCTTGTACTTCTTCTTCTTCTCGTGTAGGCAAGTGGTCAGCCCTGGTGTCAGAATTTTTAGGCCGCCCAAAGGCTCCTGACTTGCCTTAACGACTATTGTCTTACGACAGCAGCTGGGACCGACGGCTTAAAGTGCTCTCCGAAGCACGGTAGCGCTCAGTTGTAAATACCACATTTTGCTGTAGCGGTCACCCATCAAAGTAGTGACCGCAGCGAACGTTGATTAACTTTACCGATCGGTTAGAAACGGCTAGTCGCGCTTCGCTATGAACGCTACTAGCTTGTACTATGGAAACCAGATAACTGATAGAAATAATTAGATACTTTTTTGTTTGTAAATAGAAATGTTAGTCCTGGATGGGAATCAAACCCGCAACATATAGTTCAGAAGGTAGAGCTATTACCCACTGAGCAGGGAATTCCATTATCTACATACACTAAAAAGCTTCACAGAAATAACTTTGGCCACGCCTTCATGCGTCCCGCATTTGCGTTCTCCGATATTTGCACTGCGCTGCATGGACTTTGCAAAATTTGTGTGAACAACAGTTCTGACCGCATCAGTCGTCAGGACTGTTACCAACTACACATAACGCTAGAATACATGACTGTCTTCTGTCTGAAAAGACCCTTAAAACACGAATACATCAGCATCATTATCTGCACATTTTTCGTACACATCTTTGTTTAGATTTACGAGACCAAATTATAATGTTTTTAGAAAATATGTGTAATGCTGTAAATAAAACCATTGACACGATGTATACCTATAAATCTACGCTCTAACATTGTTTGCCTCAAAACATAGCTCATAAGGAATTCTCAAACCGGAACCGGATATTAAAACTTGCAAACGAGTTACCTATGGTCTTGGTTCTATTCCAAAAGCTGACAATTAAGAACGCTACCAATTAAATCACCATAAAGTTTCTTGGTCCTTCGACTTTACGGGCATAGTAGAACTCGGAATCTAATTTATTTCCTATGTCATCCCATACAGTTTTGCAGCAGTAATTAAAATAAGCGGACCGGCGGATAATAGGTGTTCTGACGATCTGGTGAAAAACGCGAGGAGCCGATGGATGCAGGAGGCGAGCAGCCGCTCAAAGTGGCGTTCTGTGGAGGAGGCCTATGTTCAGCAGTGGACGTTTTCAGGCTGTTGATGATGATAATGATGAATAAAAATGACGGTGCCATGGTTTCTGGTTATTTCAAATTCAAAGGTTAATTATTGAGCAGCCTGCGCCATTGACGAAAGTGTAAAGAATTTTCAATTTGGTTTACTCTTTCAATAAGTTACAGAATTTAATGCATTTAGTTTTTTTAACGAAAATATTTAAAACAGTTCAATGTTAGTATAAGTAGCTATGTTTGTCTTGCAAGATACTGACTCAAGGCAAATTAAATGGAGAACTTTGATATAAAATGTAATGAGAAAGTGGGCAGAGATCTCGTTACGATGTCGCTGCTTTCAGTAGCATCAGACTATTAAGACTTCATGGGTACTCACCCATTTCTGTTTGATATTTTACGCAAACGAAATGCATCTTTGTCTGTTTCTTCACAATTGTTTACTGAATTTCTTTTCATTATGTAGCATTATAAAGGTGGTTTTCTAGTGAAATATACCGTGATTTCAAGTAACATTAGGTTTTTTCCATGGTTTAATAATTGTTTAGCATAGAGACAACTGAAGTTAACATAAGACGATAAATCTCGCTCTGCAAGGGGGCAAATGTATGAAAAGAAAAAGCTTGCGCAGTGGATGAAATAATTGTTGATAGTGATAATAATAACCTAACTAGATATGTATAAAGAAATCTAACTACTAGTTCATAATCGTAAATGAAGTTAATCGGAATAAAATGACTCTTCGACTAAGTGCAGCGACCATTATACGAAGTGGCATGCTATGTTAAAATCCAATGACTAAGAACAATGTTATTTCCACTGCGAAAATTCTATTTTATGAAAACTTTTTTATGATCGCTAGATTTGACACGAGTATATCACTTGCGGAGTTTTGGCGGGAACGCGGCAAAGTTCACGTCGGTGCATTGTATTATTTTACAAAACTTATGCTTTTTCCAGTGTTCATGTTTAAAATTGGTGGTGTTTTACGCATTAAGTGCTGAATTACGAGCATGAGTGTGGGCAAGTGATATAATGTGGTGAAACGTGGTTTTTCGTGTTGCTTCCAAAATTCCATAGAAGCCTCTAGTAAAGTTGCCACCACTTTACTAGGGCATGCCTTAGACTGGATTATGACTTAGACTAGACTAAGACTACTCTGACTGTGACTATGACTTGACTTTAAGTGACATAATATGATGAAAAATTACAAAACTTGACACCGGCTAAATACACTATGTGTGGAGCCAAAATATAAGGAAAAAAAAATTACTTGCCGTCAAAAATAGTTCATGGTACGGTTTCAGTAGTATTTGAGTGAACGATTTAACGTGACGTCATCAAAACTGCTTTGCCTGGCCAATATTATAGTGTTCTTACTTTAATGACTTTATGGTACGAATTTTCAATGTATGGTTGAAGTAATAATGCAAGAGGTAAGTAATGCTATAAGAGGTGGTGGTAAGCCCCCAGGAGCCGTACTGTGACCTATTAGCGCGATTCAAATGACGACCTAAACTGAACCGCTACCGTCCAACATGTAGCTTGACATAGAAGCAAACTCATGATGACGATGATGATAAAAACTAGTTTCAATAAAGTATTTAAATATTAATAGAATTTAGAACATATTGAAATTAAAAGGCATATATGGGGCATGTTTTTCAGTTCATGAAAACTATACAACGGAACTTCATACGCTATTTCAATGGTATTCATTAATATTGTTTGATACACGATCACTATAAACACAAATGAATATTTGATGTGTTCAAACCGTGTCATGCATAATGTAGTGCAGGAAGCAAACGAGGAACATGCGGGATAATCGGATCACTATTCCATCCTATACATCACACAGTCATGTTCGTACATACGTAAGCTTTTAATTCCTCGGTAGCCTGAGACAGTATTAGAATCACATGATATCACAGTAAAATTAAAAGGACCGTCCAGCTAGACGACCATGTAACTTGTTTGCAACCGATACGAACACAAAAATATATGGGTTTGACAGTTTCAGTACTCAGTTTATGTACACAGTTACTATGGAAATTTTCAAATTTGGAATGAAATTTTTCCTGTTGCATTATCACCCCACTGGTATTTGAAAATGTTATTGCCGTCGCTCTGCAGTCTGCACTCCACACCACCTATGATAGAGACAATAGATCCCATGAGTGAATTTACCTACATTTTAGGGTTTCGGACGCCAACGGTGTTCGTTCACCCAGTAAAGTTATCACAGTTCGTTATGCATTGTCCGTATTAAAAGCAAATACCAACTTAAAAACAGCAATGACCGCCTATTACGCGTATGCCTATGCCTGGTTAAAATACGGGGTTGTAATATGGGGCAATAGCACTGATACTAACGACTTGTTTGTTAAGCAAAAGAAATGCCTACGCATATTGGCAAACATCCGACAACGCGACAGTTGCAAACCCTACTTCATACAATACAAAATGTTAACACTACCTTGCATATACATTCTTGAAGCGGCAATGTTCACCAGTTCAGCACCCGAATTTATTTGTATTCGAGACAAATCCACGACGACAAAACCAAATCATAGCGCCACAGCCTAAACTATAGAAATATTTAAAAGAGGGCCTCATTATATGCTTATAAAAATATATAATAAACTGCCGGTTCACATAAGAAGCGAAAATAAAGAAACAAAATTTCAGAAAATACTCAATGAATTCCTATCCCAAAAATGTTACTATACAGTGCAAGAATACTTGGAAGACAAAAGCGTAACAAATTCACGATGATATTGATGACACAGTCACTGTGACTGTAGGCAGATAACCTATACTTAGATATAATTATTTCCTCGGTATTTTCATAGTCTAAATTTTATTATTGTGTAAACTCTTAGTTAGTAGTATTGTTTTGCTATACCCTAGCAGGGTTGTGTAACTTGTGTGATGTATCACCTTATTACATAATGCAATAAATAAATAAATAAATAAAACTTACCAAAATTTTTTGATTTTGGTGTCAACCGTTTGGATAGATTACAATCTATGTTGTACGTCTTGATTTTCTTGGAAATAAGTTTTGTGCTCTAGTTATAACTACTTTTCTACGTCATAATTTCGACGCCAAAAATTCGTAACTTTAGGTAGCTATAAATACGAAGATGTTTAGAACCAATTTTGAAGGCTTTAGTTGACAGTCGTTAACTTACTAAAAATATATCTGTCTCTTACATTGCCGTCTAATTGACAAGGACAGCAACAGTTTTAGGAGGTTTACATCTGTCGACTAAAGCCTTTAAAATTGGCCCCATTATAAAAAATTAAAAAGAAAGACGTGCGGGCACAGTTTTTTAATGGGTTGATAAGACATAAAAAATTATCTAACTCTGATATTATTTAGAGGTGGAAAAGCGTTGTCACTTTTTGTATGGACAAGAGGTACCCCCCCGGTATACGCCATTGGTCGAAGACCTGTCATTCACGATTAAAACTAGACGATCGACCAATCCCCAAACTATTTCAATATCAAAAATATTTATAGGATTTTTTTTCTAGTCGAATCACATTGTTGTAGTATTAATGTTAACAGTTATGGAATGTATAGATAGAGTGCAAGCTGCGAACCAATCAAGCCAGGGAAATTGCAGTATGTTCGACTGAAACTAGGACGCGAAAAGCTTGATGGGAGCACGCTGTTATTTCCTATTATGTATAGTTGAATTATAAAATAATAGTTTATATTAGTACAAACTCAGTTCATCATCAACAGCTTAAAGACGTCCACAGCTGAACATAGGCTTCCCCCACGGAGCACTACTTTGAGCGGCTGCTTGCCTCCTGCATCTATCAGCTCCCCGCGGTTTTCACCAGATCGGTCCACCTAGTGGGGGGCCGCCTTCGCTGCGTCTTCCGGTTCGTGGTCGCCGCTCCAGAACCTTTTGTTCCCCATCGGATGTCAGATCTATGAGCGATGTGGCCTGCTCATTGCCATTTCAACTTGCTAATTTTAAGAGCTACATCGGTCACTTACCCCATTTAGGAGAATTTTTGAAATTAATTGTAATATTAAAATGTCAATATTAAAGATAAACACGATGTTACCTTACAAATTTAACTAGCTTCACTTACGTTACGAAAATGCAGAAAGCTTAAGCGGAAAATTCTTTCGGAGCGTATGTATTTTACGCTATAAATTCAATTTTAGATAATTTTAGAACATTGCTTGTGAACTGTGAGTTCATCGTATTTTTCAACGTCGGCATGTGAGTTTAAAAAATCCTGTAAAGTATTTCAAAATTATTATTTAGCGGTCTATATAAAAATTAGTTTTATTTAAATCAATTTTAGTAATTATGCTTACTTAAGTTATGACTTAATTTATGGAATTTACATAATTTAGTTCATCTCGAACTTCTAAGCATCAAATTTGTTAGAACTAAATGGAATAATAGCCTTAATAGCATTAATTATTTCTTGTACCGACATTATTTGACATTTGACTGGCCTGATAGCTCAGTTTGTAGTGGCCCTGCCTTCTGAACTGTAGGTTGTGGATTCGATTCCTACCCAGGACAAACATTTGTGTGATGAACATAGGTGTTTGTTCTGTGTCTGGGTGTTATATTGTATTCTATGTATGTATTTACAAACAAAAAAGTATCTAAGTATTATATGAGTTATTTGGTTCACATAGTACAAGCTATGCTTAGTTTGGGGCTAGATGGCGCTGTGTCAAATGTCCACAAATATTTATTTATTATTTATTTGTTTTGCGCTTAAGTATAAAAAAATAATTAATAAATACTTAAGTAAATTAATTAGCAAGAACATGCAAAACTGTAAAAATAATGTACCTATACCATTAAATTAAAATAAAACTTTTTAACAAAAATCAAATTGTGTATTCGGTTGCGATGACCATCATTCGAATTTCGAATCTACAACGCAATGAGCACTGTATTTCGCATATCAAACAAATGACAGTCATGCTTCAATTAAAGGATTACTATGTTGATATCTCGTTTTTCATTTGTTTACTGTTAACGCATAAAATAAATAAACGCTAACAAAATAACGGATGAACGGATGAAATTTCGCGTTTGGACAGGGTACCGCACGATTACCATATAACGCAATACCTCTACCAGGTAATTTCCAGAGCCATATGAGATCACGTGAGCTTGAATGACATTCAACAAAGCCATAAAAAACACGAAAGAGCCTATAACTCGACTCCATATACAAAGTTAATTGGACATGGTTGACATGCCAAGAACCCTCTTTTGTTTTTATGAGATCTTTACCTGCCTTGTCTTCAGATTATACGTTCCTTTGTCTCACTAAACTTCTCACATATCTAGTAGTTTGTTACATCTCGTATGACGTGCCAGCTCGAAGGAGCCGTAAACCCTGTGCTAGACGATACACAGCTTGGGTCGACGACACAACGATACTTCTCGAGGGAAACGTCTCGATGTGCATTCGGATTTATGTTTTACAATTACAGCATCACTAGCGGTGTGTACCTACACACCGCTAGTGATGCTGTAATTGTAATTGTACGGGTACCTACCCGTACTTATTAAAACCAGGCTATAATTTTTATTAAAGGTCGTGTAAATGGATAGTATAGAGTCGAGTCGGTCGAGTTATTCGACTAAAATTACGTGAGTGCTAGCCGTTTACTAGTCGTAGTTATGAATACTACTCACGTTAGTTTCTATAATATTATGGATAGTATAGTTTAAAAAATGTAGAATGAGCTTCCACCAGAGGTCTTACCCCAGAGCTAAAACATGCAGCAATTTAAAAAGAGGGTCAAAAGAGTATTATCACAGGGTCAATGGCACGTCTTGTGTTACAGATGTCCATAGGCTACGGTGACCTCTTCCCATCAGGAGGGCCGCATGCTTGTTTGCTACCTATATCATAAAAAATTCTACGAACTAGCTGACCCGAGCACGAGAGAATTTGTCCTGTTCAAATTACCTTACGAAACTCCAATAAAAGTGGCCGTTTAGTTTTTTGTTTTCGAATTTTATCATGTCCCGAAAAACTGTTCCAATTTTTCTTTCCGTAAAATCTTAGTGATAGTCGATGTAGCCGTTCTCAAGTGATTTGAGCTTACTAACGAACAGCATTTTATTTTTATTTATATCATCATCATCAGCCTGAAGACGTTCACTGCTGAACATAGGCCTCCCCCATAGAGCACCACTTTGAGCAGCTGCTTCCCTCCTGCATCCATCAGCTCACCGCAGTTTTGACCAGATCTTCGGTCCACCTAATAGTGGGAGGCCTACGCTGCGTGTTCCAGTTCGGGGCCACTCGAGAACCTTTCTTCCCCATCGGTTGTCAGTTCTACGAGCGATGTGGCCTGCCTGTGTGGGTTTTATTTATATAGATAAGAAGATATTGGAACAAGGAACACACAGTCTTAAAGAAATGAACAAAATTTGCCTTAGATTACAAAAGTTAACTAGATCCGTGTGTAAATGTAAAGTTTGTAAAAAATATACGTGCTTAAAGCTGATATAAGTGTAAATTACGCGGAACGTTAGGGTTGACACTCGACAGGTGTCACAGCTATCGTTTTTCGATCACTTTTTATCAACGCAGGATTGCCAACCCAAAACGTCACGTAGCTACTTATCGAAGATAAGGGTTGATAAATGTTGCCACCCTTTTGCATTTGTATTTTTGAACTGTGAGGAAGTGTCACGTTGGAAACTTTTGCGTGGATCTCAGGGAACAACCCTTTCTTTATTCATACAAAACCTTAACTGAATAGGTAATAACAATAACATTACTAGTATGGTGGTACAGTTAACACTTAATAAGAGGAATCTAAGCGACCGAAAAGTTAATAAACAAAGATCAAAAAGATCTTTGATTTCAGCTCTCTGGTTTTGATAAAAGATGTAAGTTACTAATGTAACTTTCTTAGTACATTCCGAGACGAGAATGCACAATACACTATAGATCTCGGCATCACGTGAGATAGTGTTTTGTTTGGAAATGTTAACACAACTCTTCGAATTCACACCTAATGCACGACGTGCCCAAAACTAAACGTATTCGTCGCGCGTAAGCTGAGTGCGTACTTATGAAGTTAGTTACCGCTCCAAAAAGGCAAACAGCCAACAAGATGAGCATCGTATTCTCACATTTACCGCCCTTTCCGCCCCGTTTAACTTAAATCGGAGTCAGCAGCGGCAGCGGCGTCTCCCCGCCGTTAGTTTAATGCGATTCGCGAACGCAAACGTCACGGTTTTCATTATCATTTACGCGGAGTCCACGAGACCTTTTTGGACTACTCTAATAAAGCGCTAGAAATGTCGAGGTCACCCTTAGAGTAAAGACTAAAATCATAGAGAGATCAATCAAAACGATATTATATTTGTACTGCTCACACGTATCGCTACGTCAGTGGCGAAGGAAAGAAACAAACATATAGTGATTAGCTACGCTTGCGAAAAGTCACCGTACCATTTTTTCGACTCGTTTCAACTGTTTTTTCTATACAAATCTATCAGACTCATTCACATCAAAGTGTTCACTTTAAATAAAAAGTGTCCAAAAAAGTGGTATATACGCTTGCCAGATAATGAAGTTCTCTCATAGTCTATACTCCAAAAGGTCATCCAATAGGTCACCAGAAGGTCGATTCTGTCAAAAATGTCTAACATTGACAGTGTTATTGGCTGCAAAAGCAAAAGAACGACTCTTATTCAAATCTAAAATCTCGTATTCCCACTGCGGATATTCGAATCTGGTAGTAATACCTGGCTCGTTAACACCTACATAACTATGATATATTCAGCCATTCCGTGAAAATCTCGGGAAACGACAAAAAGTGTGACGTTAGAGAAAGGCTCAGCGTGTTTACACTCGCACCCCAGAATAATTTGTCGCACACCTTGACCTAGTTTCTTATAAGGGAAAGGAAGAAATAATTTAGTGCGACGCCCCCACCTGTGTGCGCTTTGAAGGGCTTAAATCGAATCGTTTAGGAAGGAATTCTATTATTGGTTTCTTTATCGCAAATTTGGGTTTTAAGGTTATTTCTTCGAAACGAATTGAGGAGGGAGACCGCAAAATCTTTAAATTTCAAATGGGTCTCTTGTTTTAGATATACATCTATCTATTTTTAAAAGGGCAATGTGCCTTTATCACTCAAGCTAACTACTACAATAATAAAAACTAAATTAAACTAGCTACACTACCTACTACAAAGAACATTTGGACTGTATACTAGCCGCGCCTATAGACAGTCCAAATGCTCCAGCCCATTCCGGTAGGTAGCGTACCCAACATGCTGGTAGCATTGCCTTGTTGAATTGCAATGCTGATGCGTTGAGCCAAATAATCTATCTATTGTATTATATATAGCACAATGAAAAGAGAAAAAAGCTGTTTAAAAACAAACAGCATAGAGTGTTAATTATCAAGTAAATATTACTTTGTATTTAATTTTGTTCTAGTCTTGAAAATTTGAGCTGAAAAAGCGTATTCAAAAGTACATTAGTACGTCGAAACTAGCAGAGAAACTTCATCTGACGAAACTTCAACAATGAATTTCGTCTTTTACGTAAACATCCTCGCGAGCTGGCAGCAAGATTGCACAGCAGTAGCGTAAACTTGGCGACAAAGACGCTGACTGGTGCAGGCAGACAAAGTTTTCGAATCAATCCTCGAGGATAGATTTCGAGTGAAACAACTGAATTAATTATAAGTTTAGTAAAGAAAGTGAACGCAGTGTTTAACTTTTTACGACTTGCCGAAGAATCAAAAGCTTAGTCTAAAGTGGAAGCCAATTATAACAGTGCACGTTTTCAGGCTTTCACATAATGGTTGGATTGTACTCGTATTATGTTACATAGTGGTAGGACTTTTCTGCTAAGTAGGTAGGTACCACCGCTTTGCCAGTTATTCTGCCGCCAAGCAGTAGTGTGCAAGTACATCTGTGTTCCGCTTTAAACAGCACACACACACAGCCCACACACACACAGAACACAGAACAGAACACAGACACAGAACACAGTCCACACAAAACACAAGAACACAGACACACACACACAAGAACGGAACACAGACCACAGACGGAACACAGTCTAGTAATCTTATTAAGCTTGGTGATTATGGCAACCCATGGGGGAGGCCTGTATCAGCAGTGGACGTCTTTCGGCTGATGATGAACAATTTTTCCAGCACTGTTTAAATTAGCTGTACAGTATACAGCTAATTTAAACAGTGCTGGAAAAATTGTTCATCATCAGCCGAAAGACGTCCACTGCTGATACAGGCCTCCCTATAACACCATAAATCTAACTATGTTTGGGTGCTCTTTTGTGTACTTATATTTAGATTTTAAACATTGTTTAAATTCTCCCCAATCTATGGATTAGCTTAGTCGACATACAAATCCTCGCACCCGACTTCTTCACTTTGCAGATCCAACTAACCTTGTCCACTGTTTAAGTCATTACTGTAGTAAGTAACCCCATATGCTGCTACTAACTGTGGATTAATTGGTCGGTAAACGCGAATAAATCCTCATCCGAGTATAAATTGCAGTTTAAAGCGTCCGATAACTTAGCACTTAGTCGCTTAGCACACACATGCACACACGTATTCAGAATGGAAATTACACACTTGGGTCCTAAGATGTTGTTAGTGAACTACTGAAGTGAGGATCGTCCTGGTATTTGAAAATGTTATTACCATCGCTCTGCTCTCCACACGTATGATAGAGACAAATAGAGCCCATAAGTGAATTTATCTACATTTTAGCGTTTCGCGCGAAAACGGTTTTCACCCTCAAGCTTGTGATTTCGGTGTCAATCGTTTGAATAGATTTTAATCTATGCTTGTACGTATTGATTTTTTGAAAAAATGTATCGTATTCCAACTAAAAACACTTTTCTTCAAAACGTTCAATAATAATCAAGAGTAATGTGTTTTTCAAGATCGCAGTCTGGTCTATTCAATACTTACAAAGAAATATAGGTAATAGTCCACCGTCTTAAAGTCGCTCAGAGGGCTATTGAAACAGCTATGCGTGATGTTTCTTGGCGGGATCGTATCCGGAACGAAGTAATTCGCCAAAGAACGAAAAGTCACCGACTTGAAGTGCTGCTCGCCGGCTGAAGTGGCAGTGGGCTGGCCATATCTGCCGCAGAACCGACAACCGATGAGGCAGACGAGTATTAGAGTGGAGACCACGATTCGGTAAATATAGCGTAGGACGCTTTGCGACTTGATGGAGCGACGATATACGTAAGGTGGCTGGTAATGACTGGAAGAGAAGAGCTGAAGATCGTGCTCAGTGGCGTGCTTTGGGAGAGGCCTATGTCCAGCAGTGGGCTATAGTGGGTTGATGATGATGATGATGATGATAGGTAGTAAAATGTACTTTGTGGCCATCATACTCATAATCACAGAAAAACATGAAAAGGACAGAAACAGCATATAGAAACCTCTTTTACCTCCTCATTAATCACTCATTCAATTTCACAAGTTGCGTCTGTTCTGAAACAATAGATAAAACGGCTAAACTCTGTCTAACTACAGAGTTACTAATGAAAGTGCACTCTCACCGACACCTGTCGTTATTGTCCGAGCCATTTCATAGATTCAATTATGAGCCCGAAACCTTTGTTTGGTATAAATGTTAGGTTCCTTGGTGTTTCGGTCCTCTAATTAGCGTTATCAGAGGAAGCTTTTCCGGGAAGACCTTCAAACGAAATTATTCATTTAGCCGTAATTTCGGCGAGGACTTAAGAGCTTTGGTTGAAGTTAAATGCGGGCGCAAATATGCAGGAAAAATTATCTATACCTACATACCCATTACGTTAAAAGGTAATATAGTATGCTTTTCAAAAAATTAGTTTTTAATAAACTGCTCAATATCAAGTTTTAATGCCTTATGAGTTTTTTTATGAAAATATAAAATAATATATCAGTCACTTTTTCAAATTTTTTATAGCTGTATATACATACTTAACAAGGTTAAGGAATATATATATGGATAGAAAAAAGAAAACTATATGTCGAGAGAGACCAAACTAGTTTTCTTTATTTAGAGCCGAACTAATAGAATTCGGGACAAATAATCATACAAAAATACCTACTGTAAACTTATAATAACAAAAACAAGGTAAATACAAGCTTTAAATTTGCTTTGGAATAAAAGGGAATGTTAAATGTACCTCCAATGTCTGCTATATTGTAAAGTAAAATTTTGAAAAACAATTCTAAGAACCCGTACAATTGTTTAAATTATACAGATGACGGGTAATCTAAACAACTCAAAACGAAAATTCTTAAGTGGATGAAGCAATAAGGAAAAACAAAATGTAAATTGGAGTCTATTTAAAAATCGGCCGGCGGACTTGAAGCTAAACCTCTGTGATAATTTAATACAGTTCAATATACATTTTTATTTATGTGAATCTTTTTGCAAAATATTTTGGGAATTCATATACCGTTTTCTTCGCCCCATTTTATTTAAAGGAAATAATGTTGAAATTTTTTTTTGACGTGACAAGCTAGTCGTTTACTTGATGATACACGGCCGCCCCTAACAGTAACAGTGTCACTCATAACATTAAAATAATAAAGTTTCGCGTGGCACTGCACTGCGCACGTCATCCTGAGACTTCACACAGTATAGTAATAAGATTG
This sequence comes from Ennomos quercinarius, assembly GCA_910589525.2. Classification (NCBI taxonomy): domain Eukaryota; kingdom Metazoa; phylum Arthropoda; class Insecta; order Lepidoptera; family Geometridae; genus Ennomos; species Ennomos quercinarius. The sequence continues at coordinate 4,850,993 of OU342496.1, forward strand.
CTAGACTGTGTGATCAGATCATAAAGTCTCATTTGCCCAGTAATTTCACTAGCTACAATGGCCTTCAAACCGGAACACAGTAGTGCTTGCACATACTGCTTGGCGGCAGAATAACTGGCAAAGCGGTGGTACCTACCTAGACGAACTTTGCAGAAAAGTCCTGCCACCTAATACAAAATAGTCTTTCAAGTATATAAGACTTCAACTCGTTCACTCAAAACTAAAAACAGTTCATTTTATTCTTATTTGGTTTCTGCTACCCAATACGGTCTCCAAGAACTTGGCATCAAAAAAAATTTTATTCTGATTTATTTTGCAATCGTTTGCGTTCTAAACCAATATGTTACAGAGACAAGAAGAGAATATTAAAAACATTTCTAATAAAACTTGTCAAAAATAGTAGGTGAATCAAATTTTCAAGTGAAATCTTTGGCTTCAAGATCTCAAAAATAACTTGCATTTGTTCGTTGAATGTAAACAGTTGTGGCAAGCTTTTGAAGTTTGTCAATTTCGTTTTATCCTTACGCTTAGATCGGAGGTTGAATCACGTTTTGAAATGAAACTCACCAAGCAGCGTAGAGCCACAATAGATTCATTTTTCTTAACCCTTTTAGCAAAAATAGAACAACATCATTCGTAACTACAGTAGGTACTTCTTAAAAATATACAGTACAAGAAGCTACTGATTCCATGTTGGTGCACTTCCCAATAGCAGGCAAGTTTAGCAAACGTAGGCCTCTCGTGTACAGAATACCACAATGAAAGGAATCTGCGGCTGGCACTATTGCAAGGAACTAATAAAAAAAGGCACATGGAAGGGAGCCAAGACCCTGAAACCGGGTGCTGGTTGTCAATAAAATGTTTTTAAATTAGTTGCTGTTATTCTGACTTTCGATAGGCTTTAGACGATTTTTAGGGCATTAGCACTTTGAAAGATAGTGCACCAACTTCACTATAGATGAGTGACATTGCTGTGATAAATATCTAGACAGAGCTATTGAACGCTGACTCAATGATTCTTTAATTTAAAAAATCTTATTTGATTCTGTAAATATTTTATATGCCATGCGCTGTAAGTAGGTAGGTAGAGACCAACAGCTCAAAAAATAACTTGAATAACTTTCAGATTAGGTAAAATTGCTATCAATAAAGCTATTGCTATAAATACGAAATTGATTTTCAATGGCAGTCTATTAAAAAAAAACATTAACATTGTCTACAATTCATTTGAAACAATAAAACCTCTTTACGAGCCTTTGTACCTGGAACGAAACGATAACATCATAATAGCAAAGCATTTAAAACTAGCAGCTCCCCCCGCCTTCGCACGTGTAGTGGTGTATCCTATGTTACTCAGGGTGAATGTAGCTTTCTAATGGTGAAAGAATTTTTGAAATCGGCACAGTAGTTTTTGAGTTTATTCATTACAAACATACACGCAAAAATACAAATCTTTCCTCTTTAGGATATTGGTGTAGATGAATTTCAAACAAGCGCTCTTTTGTAAGCAGAAACAAAGTATACTATATGTTAACTCACGTTAACTACTGTAGTTAAAGATGTCATAGATATACAGCGCGCGTCGCCAGCCAGTCCAGCCACATATATATAACTAAATGTTCCAAACAAAATTACAACATACATTGCTGAAACGTGTAAAACTAACTTCCTTTCAACCTGCTCAATCTGTCGCGTTTGAATAACTTTTAGTGGTGACTATGAGGTCCTAAAAACGAGCCGTCATACAATTTGTAGGTCCAATTTTTAGGTCAAATTTTTAGGGTCAATTTTTAATCCATGGTGTTTTAAGATCGAGTAATAGCAAATCAGCTAGTTTAAATAATTGAATTGGTAGTTTTAAAACAGTTGCGGTCGTTGCTGAATTTCTGTCGGACGTTGGTAACGTTGCCATTCCGCCATTAATTATGAAACAAAGTACAATAAAAGTGTTGTTAAAAGAAGACATCTGAAAGCTGAACGTTAGTCGTTAATTAAAAATACACAAAGAAATTTACAGTTCTGTTTCTTGTTACAGTTTGCTTTGGTTAAACGAGCCGAGATGAAAATGATTAGAATGATGACAAAGTTGTTGGAAAAAAATAGAGATATTATAACAAAGGTCGGTTAATTTCCCCAAAAAGCACCAATTTTAATACCGAAACAATAACGGATCAAATAAATAAGAATAAATTAAAAAGAACATTAAAATTCTTTCCCGAAAGAGCATTAATCATTTTGTTATAAATCAAATCAAATCAAAGTGTTTATTTGCATAAAAACATTGTTAAATATACAGCAGGTCTTCGGTATGTCATAAAAATTGTTCATACATGTTTTTTGCTATATTTTACAATTATTCATTAAATAAAAAAAAAAAAAATTTGAAAGCCCTGTCAAGTCGTATTTTTTTCGGCCTATTTTTCGATAGGGTTTTTCAGGTTTTTTTGCTGCTTTTTGGACAATTTCTGTCCACCAACTAGCCGTCTACAACACGGGATTCTCGAGGTACTATTTGTAGAGCTGGCGACAGTCTCTACTTATTTTCCATATTCTTATTTTATCACGGTCTACTGCTAATTTGTTATTTTTGTTTCCATGCCAACGCCGCCTGGCGTCGGCACGACGGGCCTCGACGTCGCTCCTGACGGACGTCAAATCTATACAGACCCTAAGTTTATTTATTTACTTACTTTGTAAACACAGCATCTTTTGGAAAAAATGAGTACCCAAAACAACGTGGTGTCGCTGGAAAACAGGATACAGTGTCCCGACTGTCCCCAGGTACGTTTATTCAAGGGCCAAAAGGGCCTTAAAATTCATCAATCGAAATGCCACAGAGTGATCCAAATTCCTCTATCAGCCCCCGTTTCAGGTTCGTTAGTAGCCAGTAGCAGCCCTACGAGCGCTGCTACTCCTTCCAAACCGTTTTGGGAGGTTTTGAGCTCGTACAAAAGATTTATTCCGGTTCTAAAACGCATCCCGCGTGGTGCTCGCATTTCGGTTGCTCAATCATTATCATCATCCATTAGGAACGTTATATCTAAAAACACGAAACATGCCTGGGAGCATCTCCTAACTTTTCCGTACCATGTACTTTACGTAAAATTAGACCCTACAAACAAATCTTCCCTTACTAAAAGAGTAAAGGAAAACTGCGTAAGGTACAAAGTACTGGAAGAGCAATGTTTGGATCATGAAATTATTGTTCCGCTTAACAGGCGAAACAATATTATAAATTCAAAACAAAATAACGATTCGGCCACCTTTAAAATCGTAGAGAGCAAAATTAGTGACGGCGACATTAAGGGCGCCGCCCGCGTCCTGTTCTCTAGCGACACAATAGCCCCATATTGTTCTGAGACAATTCAATCACTGCAGGACAAACATCCACCTGCAGCAGCAAATCTCCACCTTCCTGAACCACCCCTACCAAATGACGTCACTGTTGAAGTGACCCCACAGGAAGTAGCTGCAGCCGTTACTTCTTTCCAGAGTGGTTCAGCCGGAGGTCTTGATGGCCTTACCCCTCAAATTCTAAAAGATCTTTTATCGGGCATTTCCGGCGAAATTGGCGAGGCCCTCTTGAGAGACTTAACGGCTTTAGTAAACCTGATGCTGTCAGGGCAAGTCAACAGTGACGTCATCGAAATTTTGTATGGCGCAAACTTGTGTGCCCTTATCAAAAAAGACGGTGGTATCAGACCTTTTGCGGTAGGCACCACATACCGCCGCCTCGCTGCCAAGGTCGGCTGTAGGAAAAAGGTTGCTTTTTTAAGCAACCTTTTTCAGCCAATACAGCTGGGCTTTGGTTCGCGGGGTGGCTGTGAGGTGTGTGAGTTTCTCAAACTAAATTGTGGTGAAGTGTTGCTAAAGGTGGATGTTAAAAACGCTTTTAATTCTGTCGACAGAGGCGCTCTTTTGACACAAGTCAAGGATAAAATTCCCGAACTATATAAATTCCTTTATCAATGTTATGGCAATCCAACAAAATTAAATTACCAAAATAACGCGATCCTATCCTCAGTCGGATGTCAACAGGGCGACCCTCTAGGTCCGGCCATTTTTAGCCTTGCCATCCATCCAATTATTCAACGTCTTCAGTCCAAACTTAATGTTTGGTACTTGGATGACGGAACCCTAGGAGGCGACGTGAACACTGTTTTTAATGATCTAGGTATCATTATTAACGAATTTCGCGACATTGGTTTGGATTTAAATTTTTCTAAATGCGAACTTTTTGTTTGCGATACTTGTCCTGATAAAGATTTGGTTTTTGAAAAGTTTAATAGTCTTGCTCCGAATATCAAATTAGTAGACAAGCGTTCTCTTCGCCTTTTGGGTTCGCCGATTCTGGATGAGTCTATCTCACCTTTTGTAGAAGAAAAAATTCAAAAGTTCAATAACGCATCAGACAGGTTACTCAAAATTAACGCCCACATGGCTTTTACAATTATTCGTTTTTGTCTATTTGTCCCTAAATTTACTTATATTTTACGATGTTGTCAACTGTGGAAACACAGTGAGCTCCTTATGGGCTTAGACAGCATTGTAAAAAACACTCTGGTTTCGGTCTTGAATGTTGATATGGATGACAGGATGTGGTCGCAAGCCTCTCTACCTGTGCGCTTAGGAGGTTTAGGGATACGCAAAATTTCGAGTGTTGCATTACCGGCATTTTTGTCCTCTGTACATGGTACACATAAATTAATAGAAAAAATTCTTGCTCCATCTTTAGGTACATTCGAAGTAGCCCATTTGTCTGAGGCCAAGAATGCCTGGGGGTTGGCTTGTCCAAATTCTGATTTCCCGGTGGTTCTTTCCTCACAGAGGCTGTGGGACCGACCGCTCTGCGAACTAGCACGGAAAAATCTTTTAGATACGTGTCCTAGCGTCGCTGATCGTGCTCGGCTTCTCGCAGTCTCTGTGTGGGAGTCAGGACTTTGGTTACAGGCCATGCCTTCTTTCAACACTGGTAACCTTTTAGATCCGACTACTTTTCGTTTAGCTATCAGCTTACGTTTGGGCGCAAGATGCTGTGTGGCCCATCGCTGCCAGTGCGGTACCGCAGTTGACCAGCTCGGTCATCACGGTCTCTCGTGTTCAAAAAGCGCTGGTCGAATTTCGCGCCACGCTAGTCTTAATGACATCATTCGCCGGGCTTTTACCACCGCCAATGCTGCAGCCATTCTCGAACCGAATGGTCTCATGCGTGACGATGGTAAAAGACCCGACGGAATGACTCTGGTTCCCTGGAAGATGGGGCGGCCTTTAGTGTGGGACGCTACTTGCGTCGATACTATGGCGCCGTCACACCTTCCCGAGACACACGTTAGGGCCGGCGCCGCGGCTAATTCTGCTGAGCAGCTAAAACGGCGCAAATATAGTAATCTCGGTAGCGGTTACATATTTGAGCCGTTTGGTGTTGAGACCCTGGGTCCGTGGGGACCGGGAGCTCATCGCGTTTTCCAAAGTCTATCAGAGCGCCTGGTCGATGCGACGCGTGACCAAAATGCTGGCACTTATTTGGCCCAACGTATCAGCATTGCAATTCAACGTGGCAATGCGGCCAGCATGTTGGGTACGCTACCTACCGGTAGTGGGCTGGAGCACTTGGACTGTCTATAGGCCATCGCGGCTATTATACAGTCCATAAGTGTTCTTTGTAGTAGGTAGTGTAGCTAGTTTAGTTTAGCTTAGCTTAGTTTAGCTTAGTTTAGCTTAGTTTAGCTTAGTTTAGCTTAGTTTAGCTTAGTTTAGCTTAGTTTAGTTTAGTTTAGTTTTTATTATTGTAGTAGTTAGCTTGAGTAATAAAGGCAATTTGCCCGTTAAAAAAAAAATTATTCATACAATGTGTCTCAATTGTGAGTGAGTCTTATGTAATTGCGAAGGAAGTTGTTTTATAGATTCAAAGCAGCCGTTAAAAAAAATTACTAATTGGAAATAGGTACGCAATATTAAAAGTCCAAATCAGAAAACTAAAAAATAAATAATAATAGTAAAATTCGATTTCGTTTTAGTTGCGATAGTTGCGATACAAATGAGAAAACTTAACTGTTTAGGATTCAACATTTAGGTATAGCTCTACTATTTAACTGCAAAACTTACTCCAGCTGCAAAGTTCGGAAGCATAACAGTTTAGTTCAAATATTGTTGCCTGTCAACTTGCTCTGACGCAACAATTGCATCGAATCCGGAACTATTATGAGCAATAAAACAAGAAATCTATGTTTTCAGTGCACGTTTCGATTTTATATTATTATTTTGTTAAAGTCAGTACTTTTTTTATGGGATGAGTGGCAAACAAGCAGGCGGCCCACCTGAAGGTAAGAAGTTACCACCGTCTATGGACATCTGCAACACCGAAGGCATTGCCCGTTGCGTTGCCTACCCTTAGAGAGGACTCTTTTAACACTTTTCTTGAAGTTCCCCATACTGTAGTTGTGCGGAAAACCTCAGGAGGAAGATCATTTCACATCTTGCAGGTTCGTGGAAGAAACGAGCGCAAGAATCGCGTCGTATGAGATTTCTACTTGTCTACAATAAGCGAGGCATTGCTTTATCCGCGGATGATGATGATGATGATGGTGAACCATGGCGCTGTATTTCATATCTACTATTTTGTTATTTTTTAAACCCCCAAGTCCCAAACATCTATTTTGGTTCATCCGTACCAAACAGACTTTACTTTCTTTAATCTATACTTATAATAAAACTGTAACGGGGCCCCGGGGCTCTCTATAATCGATACTAAAGCCATAACTATAATTTTTTTCAGATTTGTTGTCTGTCTGTCTGTCTGTCTGTCTGTATTTTGGCTGAGCATCACGCCGAAACCAATGAATGGATTCAAACGAAACTTGGCACGATTTGAGTTCATATTACGAGGTAGGCTATATGATACTTTTACATCCCGAAATTCAGCACGGTTCCCGCGGGCGAGGGGATGAAAGTAAAAATATGTACTTATTTGTAATTCAATAACGCGTGGTCCGATTTAATTCATTCATTTTTGTTGAAAAGAGGGTGTTTTACATATTGTCCCGTAAATATTTCTAGGTCGTCGGTTTTGTGGTTCGGAAATTACAGACATTCAACCTTCAGTATTAGATCCAAAGCCACTCCTATCCTGTACTATGGGAAAGAAAGGAGAGGGGAAAAGATAAGGAAAAAGTATGAATGGATGAAGGTGAAAGGAGGCAGGTGCGCCAGCATAATAATAATATACAACATAAAAAACAAAAAAACACGATAGTCTCGATTAAAAATACTCAATGGAACGGCGGAGCATTGTATAACAATAGATTTACAAATTAAACGCCACACTTGGTGTGCGCCCGACCGACATGTCTTGAATGAATGAATTTTTTTTGGTGCTAAATTGAGCTTTTTTTTAGAAATGACAATGAAACACCCTATCTAATCAATACTTCAGTGCCAATAAATAAATATCACTTACACAGACTACAGCAAGCGAGCGAAGAATTTAAAATAAACGAATGTCACGCTCACGCCCTATTTCATAAAGCGACAAATCATAATAAACCTACAAACATCAGTCAAATACACCAAACCTGCGTTTCATATAACAAAATACTATACATGACTGATGATTGTCAGTCATATTGACTGACAATCGTCGGTTTATTATGATATGTCGCTTCATGAAATACGGGCCAGACCACGACACATACCTACTTTTGTTTTGTTAACCTATATTATCATACTGCTGGCCGAAAGGTCCACCCCACATATCTCGGTCCCCAGCAACAAAGCAACCTCAGACCACCACTATTATTTACCAACTTTTTATAAAACGTTTGCATGTGAATTAATTTAGTATTTACTGAAAATGGTTAAATGAAAATGTTGCGAAGCTAGAACTTTAACCTTATTAAACATTTAATTTCCTGACTCCACAACCACGCCAGGTAAAGTTGTTAACCGTTTAGCGTACTTATTACGGCATATTGTCTACTGGCAGCACTGATTGTATTGGAATTAGAGCGAGATGAGCTCCATTCAACTACGTGGAGTTGTACATTCGATTGCGATTCGATTGCACGCGTTGTCGCGAGTAATTCGTGCGACCGCGATAAAATTAATAGTTATAATAGGTATATGCGTTTTTAACTGTTAACTGTACTTATTTTTTTCAGTATCTTTTTCATGTAGAATAAGTTGTAATGTATTGTATTATATTGTATTGCATTGTAGTATATTGTATTGGTATTGTATTTGTATTAGGATAGCACACATCAACATTAATAATTTCAATGGAGTGGACAATGATCACTTGGGTGATCATATTCCCAGGTGATCTTTGGATACTAAAGAGTATCCTATGATCACCCAGGTGATCATAGTGGAATAGACCCAGCCGGAAGACATCTGCTGCTGAACCTTCTTCATAAAACGCAGCTTTGCACTTTGGATGCTTATTAATATATTGATATACCGAGGATATGATAGGATATATTATATCATTATTAACCTGACACTGAGTTCAACTGAAATTGCTTTCTAAGAAAAAAACACGATTGAATGTGTCCATGCACTAATCTGCCTACGCAAATAGCTTTGGAGTTTTAATGTTCGAACAATTTTTGTGTAACCCCAAGACTTCCACCGCCCACGTTCTATGATTCTTCCCACGTAAAAAGACGTATATACAGGTAAGCCAAATTGAAAGGGGGCGACGTAAAAGACCGCATTGTCGTTTACCGTGAGGGGAACCGCTAAATGGAGAATTGGATCTGATATTCTTGCGGGAGGTAGATTCTCGTGGAGCTTAGATGAAGTGGTGATTGGTGTGAAACACTCGATGCCATTGCGCGCTCAATTGAAATCATAGATTACAGAATAATAATTATAGAAAAACTAAGGCATTATGAAGTTGATTTCAGGTTGACTTCTTTACCCCATTCCAATGACATTTGCAAAAAAAAATCTATTATGCAAAAAAATGTGCCTGGCACAAAAGGATCATTATTCATTTTTTTCCCATTTTTTTTTTTATTTTTTTTTTCATTACTTTTTCCTAGCTAATTGTAAATAATCAATTATTTAATTTACCTTATTTATTATGTTAACAACTAACAACATAACATCGTTTTTGTTTATTGAAAGACTAAAATAGGCGCTGTTAGCCTGGTATGGTCACTTGTTTACTGTAAGTTGTACGCAATTTTAGACTGTGTCTAGTTTGTACGCGATGTTATTATGATTAATAAAGCACTTTTAAAAATCAAAAATCAATCAAAACCAATGAAATTTGCAGTAGTAAACTGTTGCAATTTTTCTGAATGATTAGACAGGATTGTAATGTTTGCTGACATTTTTTTTAAACATACTATCAGCTCAACAGACTTTTCTCTTAACAGAGTTTCTTTATGGCATTAATGAATCAAGCCTAATAAAATAATCTATAGCTTCACGTAAAACGTTCAAGTAAAACGTAGGAAACACTGACAATTTTTTAAATAAAAGCATTGATTTGGTCTAAAGTTTACAACCATTGAGGTGGGGTGAACGGGAACTTATTACAAATATATTGTCTACATCCCCTATTCCCATTAATTGAGCCACGGTCAGGCAGTGGAGACAGTAGAAATACGTACACTTAATGCAGCTGCCTACTTTATTATTTCTCTTACCAGTAAAATTTACAAAAGCTATTATTAAAACCAGGATTTCTAAAATTAGTTGAGTAAAAACTTCTAATTTCGTGACAAATTATATTTTATAAATATATTAGGCCCAATTTTAAAGGCTTTAGTTGACAGTCTTTAACTTACTAAAAATATATCCGTCTCTTACATTGCCGTCTATTAGATAAGAACAGCAACAGTTTTAAGAGTTTTAGATCTGTCAACTAAAACCTTTAAAATTGGCCCCATTATTCAGCTGACATATTTTATTACAGTACTACAGTTACCATGGTCAGAAGAGACTACAAACTTGGGCTCCGAGCCAATATAACACTCCAGCGCGTAGCATAAATGCTTAAAAGTACCTACCTACTGCGGTTATGGCGTGGAAATATTTTGTTCCGTTAGACTAGGCCTCATTCGCACGAGCGCTTTTTCAACGTCTGTTTAAAAGCGTTGGTATGAAACAAATGGATTTCAAGTCACATTCATATAATATGAATATGACAAAACTAAAGTTTTATATTAAGACCGAATTACACCACATTGACTGCAATAAAGATATTTTTTTGTTTTGTTTTTGTAAGTATTTTATTGACACGACAGCGCTTTTTCAACGCGACGCTTTTTTACCGGGAAGTGTTTGATTTTAAACGCTGGGAGTATTTGAATGAATAGTTTCTTATTTTCCATATTTTCTTCATGTTATCGAATCCTACTGTAGCGTGAAATGGGTCAGAAATTGTAAAAAAGCGCAAGGTAAAGTAGCAAAGTGCTACTAATAGCACTTTGCTTGTTCAAATGAACGCTTTTTAAAACGTTAGCGTTTTATAAACGAATGACGATTAACAGAAAGATTCTAGCGACGAAAATACGTTTACGAATAGAGCAACAAGAGAATGTACGAACTGGTACAACAAAAGTTGCAAAGGCTATTATTTGCAGTGTCGCCAGTTCAAAGCAGTGAATGGTGAATAGTGAGTTCGCGGCATGTGGTAACGCCCCTATATTTGAATTTATTTCGAAAGAGGTCACGTTCTAGAGATTGTGGTGAACAGCTACCGTATAAGAAATAGAACAGTAAAGATGAACGCGCAAAAAATGGAAAACGTTAACAGAAAATGTGACATCATTACGCAAAGGAAGGATTTTAATTGCGACATCACATTAGTTAATACCAACTAAATCGTAATGCCGAAGGGCGAGAACTAAACTTTTTTATTTTGGAAATCAATCTGTTTTCAGAATGTAATAGTAATATCACACAACAAGCGCGCGACATTAAGCTGTAAGTAGATATTAATTGTCATTCTGTAAGTTGCGAACTATCCCTACTGTCTGTTACACAGATTAGAGAAAAAAACAATTGACTAAAGTCTGTTACTTTGTACTGCGTAAAGTCATACTATTGCACCATAGAATTTTACAATCACCTAAGGTCAAACTTACGAAATCTGCTAAAATTCTCTAAAGACCAATTTCCGTTGAGTTCACATACATTTTTATGGTATCTTATATTGAGTATAGCCGCTTTTGTAGAAGCTCAAGCTTAAACACAACTTTGATAGTTTCGAGCCCTCACAGTTTAAGTTAATTGGTACACGTTTTCAATTGAGTTCATTCAATGCGAATAGTTAGAGAAAATGGTAGTACGTTATATTTTACCATTAAATTAAATAATAACTTTAATCAACGTGTCATGATCATGATATTTTAAGTTTTAATAAACGATTGCGTCTAATTAATTCCTATCTACAATTTTTTAATAATTACAGCCTGTAAAAGTGGTCATAAAGCTTAATGCGCTTGAGCCCGATCTTTGGTTCTTCTCATACAAATTGCTTCTCCAGCCTTCGTATGTACAGTAATCCTTAATGAACTTTAGTGTTTTTAACGCACCTTTAGCCAATGGAGCTTATCACAAAAAAAGTCACGAGCCATCTGTTTTTTGCCAATTTCAGGACGGCGAAGTTCATTGACATCACTGTGTTTAAAGTTTAAAACTTATTTTGCCAGTAAAAACTGCACCGAACAATATTCCGATGGAGAAAGTCATAATTGCATCGCAAAAAAGATTTCAAGCGAAATAAAATCAAGAGCACTTCCTCCAAAGAACATTTATTTTTCATACTTTTTGTTCAGCGCTTTAGCTGGATGCAACAGTTTTATTATGATGAAAATGTCATGAACAATGTAGTCAAAAAAATTGTTTTCCTCTCGCTTAACATAATTTAGATGCCGTTGCTTAAACGGAATCTGGTTAAGATTTTGCGGAGCGGAAAGACTTGCGACGGATTTTTCCTAACAAGGATTTTGGGTGTATTTCGTTAATTCGAATATAAATCTGAAAGAATGGAAGCTAAAGCTGCAATTAAGGATCTTAGACGGAGGTTTAAAGCGAGAAAGTAAGGTAGGTATTTATAAATGTAAATTTTAAGATTGTATTTGTTTTCTTTCCAAGTGCTGTTTCATTACTTTATGACACGTAGCTTTTCTCTGAGGGCTAGTGGCTGGATAACAAAGTTTTTAGAACACCTAATCTGCAATGCCTGTCTAAGTTTTTTTTATGTAAATCAATGACCTGACGAGCTAGTCGTTCGCCTTATGTTAAGCGTCACGGCTGCCCATAACAGATTGCAGTATCACTCGGAACTCTAAATATAGTTTTGCGCGACACTGCACTGCGCACGTCATCCCGAGACGTTACACAGTATATTTAATTAGATTTCTAGATTGTGTGATCAGATCATAAAGTCTCATTTGCCCAGTAATTTCACTAGTTACAATGCCCTTTAAACCGGAACACAGTAGTACTTGCACACTACTGCTTGGCGGCAGAATAACGGGCAAAGCGGTGGTACCTACCTAGACGAACTTTGCAGAAAAGTCCTGCCACCTAATACAAAATAGTCTTTCAAGTATATAAGACTTCTAACTCGTTCACTCAAAACTAAAAACAGTTCATTTTATTCTTATTTGGTTTCTGCTACCCAACACGGTCTCCAAGAACTTGCCTTCAAAACAAATTTTATTCTGATTTATTTTGCAACCGTTTGCGTCCTAAACCAATATGTTACAGAGACAAGAAGAGAATATTAAAAACTTTTCTAATAAAACTTGTCAGAAATAGTAGGTGAATCAAATTTTCATGTGAAATCTTTGGCTTCAAGATCTCAAAAATAACTTGCATTTGTTAGTTTTTTTTTAACGGGCAAATTGCCTTTATTACTCAAGCTAACTACTACAATAATAAAAACTAAACTAAACTACATCCATCCGTCCCTAAAGCCGGGACATGCTTTACTTAAGCTACCGTGACAAGTGGTCTCGTGTCCGAATTTATCCTTCACCTTTATTTTTCCTTTACAAATTAATCTGTAGATTACGCTGAGCAGGCGATACTGCTATAAAAATCATAAACTAAACTAAACTAAACTAAGCTAAACTAAGCTAAACTAAACTAAACTAGCTACACTACCTACAACAAAGAACACTTATGGACTGTATAATAGCCGCGATGGCCTATAGACAGTCCAAGTGCTCCAGCCCACTACCGGTAGGTAGCGTACCCAACATGCTGGCTGCATTGCCACGTTGAATTGCAATGCTGATGCGTTTGTTCGTTGAATGTAAATAGCTGTGGTACCTACCTAGATGAACTTTGCAGAAAAGTCCTACCACCAAATGAAACTACTTAGTATGTTGCGTGCGACTTCGTTACAATAGGCTAGTACTATACTATTACCTACTTATTCCTTAGCGTATAGACTAAACCATAGAGAGAACTTGATTATGTGTCAAGCGTACCACTTTTTTAGATACTTTTTATATGATGTGGGCACTTTGATGTGAATGACTGACAGATTTGTATAGAAAAAACAGTTGACTCGAGGCGAAAAAATGGTACGGTGCTTATCGCAAGCGTAGCTAATTACTGTATGTTTGTTTCTTTCCTTCGCCACTGACGTAGCGATATGTGTGAGCAGTACAAATATAATATCGTTTTGATGATCTCTCTTTGCTTTAGTCTATACTCTAAGACTTATTCCGTACTTGTTATGATGGTTATAATACATTAATTACGTAACACCTCCATGTTATAGTTTCATACATTAATAAAATATTTTCTTTCTCACCTTAGATCAATGTTGCTATAACGTTACGCTAATCTATGAATGTGTTAAATGCATTATGCAGTTTGAGTAATTGTTTTTACTATATGAACACGGTTTTAGCAGAGTTCGGGAATTATTCCTATAGGAGCAATTTCCCGACGCGATTTTCGAACTTCACATTGCACAACGATCTGTTACTAAAGTTGATAATAATTGGCACCAAACAGAATAATTTTAAAGCAGCAAATTATTATAAGCGAAATGAACATCATTGAACTTACGCATTTTTCAAAATTTCGACATACGCGTTTAACAGTACCTACCTAGTCAACAAGCCTAAAAATATTTTAAAAACCCCTGACACGAAAAAGACCTTCTCTTATCTATAAGAACTGTCTCGACTAAGTCATCTTAAACTATCTGAGTTTGAATTGGTATATTATCCCGAAAGGGGGTAAATCTACTCCCATACTCCATCTACTCCTCAGTTGTGCCTAATGTACCGACAACCAGGATACAGATTTTCTGAACTGAATGTCGGTACGGTTTAGTAATCCGGATTAAGTATTATTGATATTGTTTTGATCTTGCATGCAACTTGTTATTTTTGGTAATAACATAGTTATTAATTATACGCCCATGTTATTAATGTACGATTGAAGTGAACCCAAATAAATTTATTATTATTATTATTATTATTTTTTTAAACGTTTACGTTTCTCTCCCACAACAGGAGGTCAACTTGGCACGGGCCGAAGCCAAGTGCTTAAATACAATACAATTTTATAGAAAATATGCCACGGAAATCAGTTCAGCAGTTCGTTAAGAATTTGCGTACTATACGGCAGGTGTTAAGGATTACAGCTTTTTGAAGGAGAATGTAACTAGTTGGAGGAATGCAAAGCGTGCTTAGACTAGTGTGGAGTGTTTTTGGTATAACGCCTGTGGTGGAGATGATGATTGGGATGGTTCTTGTTGCGTTAACGCGCCATTGAGTTTTGATTTCTATTGATAGATCGGTATATTTCGCTATTTTTTCGGTATGAGTTGCGTTAAGGTTATGGGTATTGCATATAGCTACATCTATGAGATATACTGTTTTCATTTGTTTGTTTAGGACTGTTATGTCTGGTCGGTTATAGTGTACAGTTTTGTCAGTAATGATTGTGCGGTCCCAGTATAGTTTATAATTAGTGTTTTCCAAGACTGTCTGTGGTGTATATTTATAATAGGGAAGTTTTTCGGTTATTAATTTATATTTCAGTGCTAGAAACTGGTGAATTATAGCAGCTACCTGGTCATGTCGGTGTTTGTAGTCGGTCTGGGCTATTGATTTACATGCACCTGTTATATGTTGGATGGTCTCAGAAGCGCTATGACAGTGTCGGCATTTGTCATTGTAGTTTGGTCGACGGATGATGTAGCGTTGGTAATTCCCTGTGTCTATAACCTGATCCTGGATTCCTAGCATAAAACCTTCAGTTTCTGGGAAAAGCTCGCCACGTTTAAGCCATGCGTTTGAAGCACTTTTGTCGATGTGTTCTTGTTGTAGGGCGTGGCGATGTCTCCCATGCAAAGACTTCTGCTCCCAGGTTCGAATTTTATCTTTTATGTCAGTGATGTGTTGGTTACGCTGTATGTTTTTGTCATGGAGGTTAAGAGGTGTGAACTTTTTATCAGAATCTACCATTGTTTTATGTAATTGTGAATGTTCTGCCTGTTCATAAAAAAAATTTCTTAGTGTAGTTATTTGACTGTTATGAAGATTTACGGCATCTATTAGGCCTCTACCTCCTTCACTCCTTGGAAGTGTCAATCTTTGTGTACATGAGCGGGGATGGTGCTTTCTGTGTGTAGTTAATGTTTTGTTGATTAAGCATTGTAGTTTTTTTAAATCAGTTGTTGACCACTTTATTATACCAAATGAGTATGTTAGGATAGGGATAGCAAATGAGTTAATAGCTTTGAACAGATTTCTTACGTTTAACTGAGATTTTGCAATTACATTAAGTCTATGTTTAAATTTTCGTGTAATATCGGTTTTTGTTTGTTTTTGGTGAATTTGTCGTGATTGTTGGAATCCTAGATATTTGTATGTTTCGTTGTAGTCTAGCGGATCAACATGTTCTCCTGAATCAAGCACGTAGTCATCGGATTTAATTATTCTACCCTTGTGTAGTGTAAAAGTTTTACATTTGTCTATACCAAATTCCATATTAATGTCTCTGGAGAATCTCTGTGTGATGTCTGCAAGATCGTGTAGAGATGATGTGGTGTTGCTGTAAAGCTTGATATCGTCCATATACATCAGGTGAGTTAATTTAAAGTTGGAGTCGTTGGTTGTAATGGCAAGGCCATTGTTTGTGTTATTGAGCAGATTCGACAGTGGGTTTAACGCCAAGCAGAACCAAAGAGGGCTTAAAGCATCTCCTTGGAAAATGCCGCGTTTTATGGGTATGAAATCGGTTTGTATTGGGTGGTCTTTATTCCTAATTTCGAGCCTTGTTTGCCAGTTCTGCATTGCGTTTGATAAGAAAGTTACAATGGTTGGGTGTATTTTATAGTGGCGAAGAATGTAAGTGAGCCAAGTGTGTGGAATCGAGTCGAATGCTTTGCGGTAATCGATGTACATGGTACAGATGTCTCTTTTATTGGTGATGTTATGTTTCATAGCTATTGAGTCTATTAAGAGCTGTTCTTTACAGCCCTGGCTACCTTTGCGGCAGCCTTTTTGTTCCTGTGCGAGAATGTTGTTGGTTATAATGTGATTATTGATGAGTTGTGCTATAGAGGCTGTTATTATTTTGTAAATTGTTTGCAGGCATGTGATTGGCCGATAGTTTGAGACGTTATCTATGTTTTTGTCTTTAGGGATCATAAAAGTTATTCCTTGTGTAATAAAACCGGGCATGTTCTCTGGGGACTGAATAAATTCACAAATGTGATTGTGTAACATTGGGTGCATAGTTTTTAATTTTTTATAGAAGTAGTTGTGAATGTGATCTGACCCAGGGGTTTTCCAGTTGTGGGTTTTTTTAAGAACATTTATAAAAGTCTCTACAGGCAAATGTTGGTACTGCATTTGGGGCACTGTGTCTAATTTTTTGGTTTCTTCCGTAATCCAGTCTGCTTTATCGTTATATGAGACCGGTGTGGCCCAAATATTTGACCAAAATTGATGAAATATTTCAGCTGATGGTAGGACAGCCTCACTATTATTATCATTGTTTTCGCGTAAGTTTGCTGTTTCTATTGTAAGGTTCCGGTAGAACTGTTTTTCATTATTATTGAATTGAATGTTTTGGTTTTTTCTTAGAGTGCAATTAGTGTACCTACGTAGTCGGCTACACGTAGCATTTAGTTTCTGTTTAAGACTGTCAAGAAATTCTTCGTTAATTTCATTAGGATTTTCATGTCGCGAGTGAATTTGGTATTTTTCTTTTATATGGTCTATGTGTAAAACAAGCCTAGAGCTTCTATTTCCTCTATTATATTGGGTCATTCTTCCTATATCTTCTCTAAGTTTTTGTATCTTATTTTCGAGCCTAATTTGCCAATGTGGTTTTACTACTTGTCCAGCCATGCGTTGGTTATTTTCTTCAAGTTGTTTGATTTTGGATCCGTTACAAATTGCTGTTGTATATGCCGCACAATAGATCAGAGTATGTGTAGTGTTAAAGTTGTCTTCTGTTGATATGTACTTGGGTAGTATCTGTGTATCTATAAAAGTAATTATGTATGACAGTCGTTTGGATGGTTTTTGTTTAGGTATATAAGGTCTCTGCGTAGGTTCCGTATCTATAAAGTTGTCGTAAGCTGTTCTGAATGATTCAATTATTTTATTATTTAAATGCTCGTCGTAATGTTGTTCTGTGTTTATTTGGTTTTGTGTATTTGTTACCTGAGTATCAGGAGTTAATGAACTATTTTCAATTTCAGTCGGTTCGATTCTTAAGTCAGAAAGTGTATCATTTGTAGCAATTAGTGTTTCGTGTAACTCATGTAAGCTATTGTTGTTAACTGATTCTTCATGTGTCTGTCTGTTTAAACTCTGTTCTACTTCTAGCCTAATTTCTTGAAGTCTTTCCTCTGTTACAAGTTTATTGTTGATGATGACTCGACGTTGATCAGCTACACGTTGTTCTGTCAGGTGTGATAGGTTTGGGTATTGTTCCAGTATACTAGCATGAAGAGCTTTGCGGTAAGCAGTCCTGTTGGTTTCTAACTGTGTAATTTTCAAATAGGTTCTAATGATTGCTTCATTCAGGTCATCTGTCCATCTCATTCTCGTGCCTGTGTTATTAGTTTGTGATACTGGGTTAGATGAAGAACCGAAAATGGTAGCATCATTTCATCCAAGCCTGAGATTCTGAGAGAGATCGAGAACTTCTATGGACAGTTATACACCTCGACACGTAAGCCCGCTACTAACACAGCTCAGGACATCAGAGCCAAGTTAGTCCGACACTATACCGAAGATATCCCGGATGTCAGCCTGTACGAGATTAGAATGGCCCTCAAACAGCTTAAAAACAACAAGGCACCAGGTGAAGATGGAATTACGACTGAACTTCTGAGAGCGGGTGGTAGACCGGTACTTTTAGTCCTCCAGAAGTTATTTAATTCTGTCATCCTTGAAGGTACAACGCCAGAGGCATGGCACAAGAGCGTGGTGGTGCTCTTCTTCAAAAAAGGCGATAACACCTTATTGAAGAACTATAGGCCTATCTCGCTCTTGAGTCATGTGTATAAGCTGTTTTCGAGAGTCATTACGAATCGTCTCGCACGCAGGTTTGATGAATTCCAGCCTCCCGAACAAGCCGGTTTCCGAAAAGGCTTTAGCACCATAGACCACATCCATACGCTGCGCCAGATTATACAGAAGACCGAAGAGTATAATCGGCCGTTATGCCTAGCGTTTGTGGACTATGAGAAAGCCTTCGATTCAATCGAGACTTGGGCGGTGCTGCAGTCCTTGCAGCGATGCCAAATTGACTATAGGTATATCGAAGTTTTGAAGTGTTTGTACAGTAAGGCCACTATGTCAGTCCGACTACAGGACCAGAGTACGGAACAAATTCCATTGCAAAGAGGCGTGAGACAGGGAGACGTTATTTCTCCGAAACTGTTCACAAACGCATTGGAGGATGTTTTCAAGCTCTTGGAGTGGAAAAGATCTGGCATCAACATAAATGGCGAGTACATCACTAACCTTCGTTTTGCCGATGATATAGTCATAATGGCGGAATCGCTCGAGGACCTTAGCACCATGCTCAACGACCTCAGTAGAGTCTCCCAGCAGGTTGGTCTTAAGATGAATATGGACAAGACAAAGATCATGTCTAATGCTCATGTTCCACCTATACCGGTAATTGTTGGGAACGATACTCTCGAAGTTGTTGACAAGTATGTCTACCTAGGACAGATTGTCCAATTAGGTAGGTCCAACTTCGACAAAGAGGTGGCGCGAAGAATCCAACTCGGCTGGGCAGCGTTCGGGAAGCTTCGTCCTATCTTTTCGTCCAAAATACCGCAGAGCCTGAAAACGAAAGTTTTCAATCAGTGCGTGTTGCCAGTGATGACTTATGGAACTGAGACATGGTCTCTTACTGTTGGCCTCATTAGTAAGCTCAAAGTCGCGCAGCGAGCTATGGAGCGAGCTATGCTCGGTGTTTCCCTGCGAGATAAGCTCCGGAACGAGGAGATCCGCAGGAGAACTAAAGTGACCGATATAGCTCTTAGAGTTAGTAAGTTGAAGTGGCAATGGGCGGGCCACATCGCTCGTAGAACTGACAACCGATGGGGAAGAAAGGTTCTCGAGTGGCGACCACGAACCGGAAGACGCAGCGTGGGCCGGCCCCCCACTCGGTGGACCGACGACCTGGTGAAAGCCGCGGGGAGCCGATGGATGCAGGAGGCGAGCAGCCGCTCAAGGTGGCGTGCTCTGGGGGAGGCCTATGTTCAGCAGTGGACGTCTTCAGGCTGTTAATGATGAATGATGATGATGATGACTGGGTTAGATAGTTGTTGGTCATTGTCTGGGTTTAATACCTGTCTTAAGTTAGGATTTTGTAACAATTGGACTACATTCGTTTTAATAGCTTCACGAGTGCTCATTGCTATCAAATTATTTCTTACTATAGCACGTCGCTGATCACCTACACGCTGCTTCGAAACATCCATTTCCGGGAATTTCTCTATAAATTGCCTATGTAAAGGGTCTAAGTACCCACGTGCTTTTGTTTCTAATTCGGTTACGATTAGATATGTGCGCCAAATGTGTTCGTTCATTTCTGAAGTCCACTTTTTCCTCGCGCGCGTTTTCTCAGTGGTGGGTGCAGGATTAATGGCGGGTGCCTCCTGCACAACATCCTCTGAGACAGTTGTTGAAGTAGATAAAAATCTGGTTCTGTATTGCAGTTCAAATGAGAGCGGTGAAGTTACTGGGGAATCAAATAAACTCTGGGTTGAAGATGGAGATAAAGGTGTGTGAGTTTGTTGTGTTTGTTTTTCGGCTGTAGCATCTACCCGTGTATCCCGCGCACGAGATACAGAGCTAACGGAGGCCCGCCTGCTCGACTCTCCGCTACCGATGGTTCGCATGCTGTGGCACCCAGCACCGGCTCCAGATGCGCCCCGGCGATCGCCCCCGGGAAGCGACCGTAAATGATATCTACTTTGTCTACTTTCCATCGTTGCCTACGTTCCAGAGCCACGTTGGCCGCACCAGTAATTTCTCCTTGCGTTGTCCGCCCCCCACGTGATCAGATGGTCGATCAGGACGTGTGGTTGGTTTTGAGGGGCTTATTATTATTATTATTATTATTTCATTTCATTTTTTTTTTCATTTCATTTCATTTCATTTCAAAATCTACTCCCCAAGGTTGACAATGACTTTTCTAAATTAATAGTTTTTCATAGAAGAAATGCCATGTAAAGTTTACGTACGAAGATAGCCCTAGCGCAGCTAGGTGGTTGAACTTCGTCCTTAACTGAATGTACAAATGAGTTTGACGACCTGTGTTTGGATTGGATATAAATTTGTTTATTTATTTTAGTATCGTGTTAACTCTCGTAGGGATCGCACGTGCAATTTTGTAAGTGGATTTATTTTTTAGTATGGCGGTTTGGAAACACGCAGTTTCAAGTTCTCACAACTTGTGGGCTATCATGGTCCTAGTCTCCCCTTTCGGGATAAGATACCAATACAAACTCACCTTGTAAATAAAAAAAAATGATTCATCCCACAACAATAGAACACCCCTGTTTGCGTCGGATGCTAAAAACAAAAGAATCACGGTCTTTTAATATTGTAAATCCTAAACATAAAAACGTTCTAATATCAAACATTCATTTTAAATAAGCGAAAGTGCAGCTAAGAATATTGCTTTGAAACTGGATAAGGAATGAAAGCGATTTGCGGGAACCTAACAATTCTAGGTACTTTTAGAATACGGCGGTGCGGTAAAACCTCGAGATGACTATCTCTCTCAAGAGTCTGTTCACAATGAGATTAATATTATACGGTGTCTTTCACAATACACAATTGTACAGTATTAAACGAACAGTGGAGTATCTCTTCTTTTAGTAGAGTATCTTCGACAGCCTCTGTGGTGTGATGGTTTAGCAGGTCGGCTCATAACCCAGAGGCGTCGGGTTCTATTCCCGCGACAGGACAAATATTTGCGCACAGGAAAAAAAAGCGCAAATACTTGTTGATACAGAACCCTCCGCCTCCTCGGTCCTCGCAGTTCCTGGGTCCTTAGATACAGGGAATCCTAGTTAGGGCCTAGGATCTATGTATGTAATCGTTGGGCGTTATTTAAAAAAAATCTAGTTCGGTTTAACCGCCGTTACATCATTTAGTGCAGCATTTAGTGGTCGGCTAACTATTAAAGTCAGCAACTGTTATTATATTAAATTCATTTTAGTTATAGCTTTCATAAAAAAATAATATCTCTATAAAAGCTTTAGCGAGCTTTTAGGTCTTATTTTCCCACTACTATTTTTTTTATATGTGTGGACGAATTTACAAATAAAGACATTATATTTCCGAACCTAGAGGACAATATTCAATATACAAGCTAAAATATACACCAAAAAATATGTTGATAAAAATCCACCACCTCAAAAAAATCGCCAGAATTTAAAAAAATGGTATAACTAAAAATGCTGTGACACAATATAGCACATAATTTAAAAGTGTGTATATCTATTAAACACTTTGCTTATTTTTACTTTTCTACATAATAGGTATTTGATTGAAATCCTGTCTTTTCCTGGGCTTGTACATCTTTGTTACTCTCTCTTTGTTATTTGTGATGCAGAGTGGATTATATAAGTTTAACCACCAACCCCTTAGCGTTCCAGTTGTTAAAACTAATTATCGTCAAAATTCATATCTGATTAGAGGGAGCAGAAACTTTAACAAGCTATGCAGTGAGTGTAAATCACTAGACCTGTTTATCACGAGCGTGGGCTCGGCGAGGCGACTGCTGTGCAGAGACTTTTTTGTCAATTTAGGCCCGATTTCACCAAAGTTTATTCCAAGTATACGGCTATTCTTTACTCTTGGATACAGCTAATTGACAAATGAAATTACACAAAAAGACGCCATTTTGATTGTATCCAAGGAATAAGTCTTATTCCTTCACAAAATTGGTGGTATAAGGCCTATATTCGCGTAACTCGGTTGTTCTCCGAAAGTTATACCTGGAATAAAATTTATTCTAGTTTGGTGAAATCGGGCCTAAGTCACATAATACTACTTATGTTTAAAATTTTTTTTTAACGGGCAAATTGCCTTTGTTACTCAAGCTAACTACTACAATAATAAAAACTAAACTAAACTAAACTAGCTACACTACCTACTACAAAGAACACTTATGGACTGTATAATAGCCGCGATGGTCTATAGACAGTCCAAGTGCTCCAGCCCATTACCGGTAGGTAGCGTACCCAACATGATGGCCGCATTGCCACGTTGAATTGCAATGCTGATGCGTTGGGCCAAATAAGTGCCAGCATTTTGGTCACGCGTCGCATCGACCAGGCGCTCTGATACACTTTGGAAAACGCGATGAGCTCCCGGTCCCCACGAACCCAGGGTCTCAACACCAAACGGCTCAAATATGTAACCGCTACCGAGATTACTATATTTGCGCCGTTTTAGCTGCTCAGCCGAATAAGCCGCGGCGCCAGCCCTAACGTGTGTCTTAAAATTGAATATTGAATGTAACTATCTATTTATGTAAACATGTCAAGTTGATATTGTACCCATTATGCGTAGTTATACTTACTCTCAAGTTTTTGTTTAGTGGTTCTGATCTTTGTCAATTGTCAAAGTATTTTTTTCCCTTTTTCTAAATTAATATGAGGTGTTCATCACTGTATCACTGTGTCTGTGTGTGTGTGTGTGTGTGTGTGTGTGTGTGTGTGTGTGTGTGTGTGTGTGTGTGTGTGTGTGTGTGTGTGTGTGTGTGTGTGTGTGTGTGTGTGTGTGTGTGGTGTTCAAGCACAATTGCTATTATATTGCTAGACGTGAGGACCTGTAATTCGCTTCCTAGTGCTTACTTTAAATTTCTATTATGTAAGAAAAGCTGTTGGTCTTCCTGTCAATAAATAAATAAATAATGTATTAATGTGATCTTTTCTTTTCTTTCTGTGCCGGATCGCTTGCACCAGTGGTAAGAAGAGTTCATTTTTTTCATACTCTTTTATTTATCGGCTAACATTAATTCTAATTATTTTTAGATCGTTTTGTCATACGGGCTTTGGATAGTAAAATCAGGTCTCCTTCCATATTCCGCAGGCATCGTGAGCGGCGTACTGAGGCACTGAGAAAAGGGGCCGAACCCGAATTATTAATGAGGCGCATGTCAACACCACGAGCACGTGGTACACTGGCGTTTAATAAACGCCCAACTAATGTTTAGGATAAGCTATTTTGGACTAGTTCGAAAGAAAAGTAGGAAGATTTGTTTTTATGCTAAAATGGGCATACGTTTGACAACAACACACCTGATGGTAAGTGACGAAGTTGTCTAAGTTGGAGCACGTTTGCCCATGAGATGCCTATTCTCTCTTGACTTGAAAGTACCCAGGTCATACCCAGGCAGAAACACTGTTGATGGAAGAGCATTCCATTCTACAGCCGTTCGGACTATGAATGACTCAGCAAAACGTTTAGTGCGGACTTGTGGCATAAACTTGAAGGCGAAACATATTTATTATCTGTAGATTATACCAAAAGTTGGTTCCAGAAACATTACTTTGAATTTCTTTTTAAAGGTAGATATTTCAATAGCTATTTCACCTCACCAGCTCGGAAAGATTCTCTTTGTCATTCGAAATCTGCGCGCAAAAACGCATTTTAATCGCTAGCGTGGAAAGTGTTTTTAAAATTCGAACTTTTCTATTCAATAATTTTCTAGTCAAGAATTGACGATTTAACCACAGATCTGCCCGAATTAAATCTTCTTGATATTGCCAGTGTCCACTGAAAATTCATTAATACCACAGACTACCTATTAAAAGATACTATTAATACATTAATACTTCTTCATTTTCTCGGTCGCCAACCTCATTTTTAAAATAATCGCACTGTCCAGCACCAAAGAGTATATAACCAATACGTTATCGTCACGACTGCATGAAAAATGGATGCAAAACACTTTTTTTTAAATTTTCAATGTATGACGTGACGAGCTAGTCGTTTACTTGATGTAAAGCGTTACCGCCACCCATAACTAAATTAATAAGTAAAAAACTAATCTTTTCTAAGCCATTTAGCTGTTTTTCTTGCATTTTCCTCGCTGTAGTGAGGTGAAAAGTTGTGTGTTGCACTCGGCAGCAAAGTTTTTCTGCGTCTCGTACCTTTGAAACCTTTGCTACGCTCAGGATTCTTCATTTCTAGAATCCTTCGCTTGCTCAGGTTTCAATTCAAGTACTTGCGCCAAAAACCAACTTTGCAGCCTCGTATAACAAATAACTATTAATATAAAGGTTATCCGACTCATTAATTATAAATAATAATTAAAACATAACACGTTCTTTTTCAGTATTCGTAAATATTACGAAATTCAATTTTTATTTTCTACGTGTTTTATTTTATCCAATGAATAACTTTATCTGATTATTAAACTATCTACCTATGCCTAAGACCGAAGAAATGATTTACTATTTTAAGCTTACGTACAAGCGTTACATACCTTCATCCATATTATATACACTCTAACACTTACAGAAATGGCGTTTAAAGTGCTGGTCAAAATATTAAAATGTAAAATACAGGGGTAACTATTGGTAGGCTCGTGAGAATAATAGGAGCAATGGCCTCTCGTAACTTTAGTTATGCGTGCAGGACAGTCGATTCCGAAAGTCACTAAAGTCGTCGTCAAGAAAAAATAAATTACTTTAGAAGACCGACCTTATTCAACTCAAAATTAAGATTGCCTACATCAAAAGTTGTGAATAAATTAAAACTTTTAGGCCTCACATTGCACGTGCTAGCTCCAACTCAACCAAATTGACTACTTAGCATACCCATTCGTGTGATATACAGTAATAGTGGCAGTAGCGCAAACTTCGAACCTTATGTTAATTTGTTTTTGTCGCGGAGCAACTTTTACGGGTGAAGTTTGAAGCCTGATTGAGCGGGACGAGTTGTACACACGGTTTGAGTTTTACTGTTGATTGTTTTATAGTGACCTTGGTGGATAAACGTTATACAGGTTATCCAGGTCTTGTGTCATATGGAAGTACTATACTATTGACTGGCCTGTTAGCTCAGTTGGTAGTAGTTTTGCCTTCTGAACTATATGTTGTGGATTCAATTCTCATCACGGACAAACATTTGCGTGATGAACATTGATGTTTGTTCTGTGTCTGGGTGTTATATTGTATTCTATGTATTATGTATTTACAAACAAAAAAATATCTAAGTGTATCTATCAGTTATCTGGTCCCCATAGTACAATACTCCATGATCTCATCCCATCCTCTCCATTCCGTCATAGAACAACTAGACGTGGTGAAGCCTTCCATCCTTATGTCGTTAACGTGCCCCATGCTCGCACAAATCGTTTCGGAATTTCGTTCATAATCTGTACATCTAAGGAATGGAACTTGCTTCCCGAAACGGTATTTCCTTCCACATAAAATCTAGACGTATTCAAGGGCAAAGTGAATAGGTATCTTCTGGGCAAGCGTGTGCCACCTGTGAGGACGGGTGTTTTGGGAGACAAGTGAAACTACTGAGATCTGGTTAAATACTGGCTATATTGAATATGAAAATAATAAATGTTACAATTAGATATTAATATAGGTATAACATGTATTGTAGAACTAAGTATATGCTACATCTCATCTTTACCGCAATTGAAAAATAAAATATATGTTAATATATTTTATTTTTAAGCTAAAGTTTTCTACCTTTTTTTTTTTTTTTTTTTTTTCGTTGAATAATAATAATAATAATAGGTACTAATTGATTACATAATGGTTGCGCACGCATAGGTTTTTTTTTAACATCCTAATAATAGTTTAGATAGAAAGTAAGCTATATTTTTTTTTTATTACAAGATCATAATATACTACGTTCCATTCTTAATGTACATACGTAAGTAATATTATTTTAATTAGGTATTCAATATTCTATTATTTATGATTTCTAATACTAATTATAAAGAAACAGGTGGCATATACATTTTAGTCCTGTTCTTATGCACTAAATAGCTTTTGTTATTTTTCATGATTTCGACATTCGGAGAACATTCTCTGATTACAGTGTAAGGACCTGAGTAGATGCATTGGAATTTATTACCGGTTTCGTTTTTTAGTAAAATTAAATCATTCGATTTGTATGACACCGGGTTGATATTACGGTCGTATTTGATTTTCCTGTTTATTTTACTGGAGATCAAGTTATCTCGTGCTTCTTTTTGTGTAGTTTGTATTCTAAATTTTAATTCTGCGGGATAATTGTCGAAGTTGTACAGAGGATCAACTTGACCAGAATTGAAATTCGACGGTAAAGTGCATTTTTTGCCAAAAACAAGCTCATATGGGGTGAATTTTGTCGCAGTGTGTACTGATGTATTGTACGAAAAACACCAGAAAGGTAGCCATGTGCTCCACGCTTCTGCATGGTTTTCGGTTTGTAACCTTAAATAATTACCCAAGTGTTTATGTGAGTTCTCCAATGCACCGATGCTCTGATGATGATACGCTGTCGACTGTAATTGTTTTATATGCAAAAGCTCACATACCTCTTTCATTGTTGCTGACAGAAATTCTGTACCCATGTCGTGTGCTATAGCCCGTGGGATTCCATACCTGAGAATAAAATTATTAACAAAATTTCTAGCTACTTCACTGGAACTCTTACAAATTAATGGATATGCTTCCACATACTTACTCAGTTCACATTGTACGGTCAAGATATATGTATAGTTACTGTAATCTCTATCCAAAGGTCCTACCAAATCTAAATAAACTTTTTCGAATGCTGATGTTGCCGTAGTGGTTATGACCATTGGTTCTTTTGTATGGTGCGAGGAATGTTTTTGTCTCTGACATTTATCGCATCTTTTAACAAATTCTGTGACATCCACTTCTAGACCAGGCCAAAAATAATATTTTTTGATATTATTTAGCATTCGTCGTATGCCCGCGTGACCACTGGTGGGCAAAAGATGAAAGTCATTTATAATAACACGTTGGTCGTCTTTTCTATCTACTCTCTCTACATCTTTTAGTACACACAATCGTGGTCCTGACCACATGCGTATTTTCTGTACCTCATTTATTACCTTTCCTATAAAATCACTATTATTGTTACTCTTTATAAAATATATTTCTTCTAATTCACATTTTCTGCAAAATTTTTCCAACTCTCTCACAAATTCGCCTGGCGATAGTTGCGATCGAGACGCTGGATTTATAAAAATTGTATTTATCGATGGCACAAAACAAAAACAGTCGTTTTCATATTTTATTCTATTCGTGTTACGATAATGCTTCAATTCATTATTGTTTATAAAACGTAATTCAACTAAATGTTTAGGTTTATTTTGAATTTCTACGATTTTCAGATTATCAGGCTGATCAGCGTGAGAAGTAATAACACCTTGTGCTTGTTGCCGTGCCTTTTGACCTCGTGTCATTACATTTATACTAGTAACACTATTATTCATCTCTTTCAAATCCTCTGACGTTATATGCAAGCGCGACAATGCATCAGCTGCTGCATTATTTTTCCCTTTCAAATACTCCACTATAAAATCATATTCTTCCAAAATCAATCTAAACTTCATCAATCTACTCGAAGGATCTCGCATTCCAAATAAAGCTATGAGAGGTTTGTGGTCCGTTTGAACTGTAAACCTTCGCCCATATAAATAAGGTCTAAAATGTTTAACTGACCAAACAATTGCCAGTAACTCTTTCTCTATAGTTGGATACCTTTTCTCTGCTTTATTCAAACTCCTGCTTGCATATGCCACTGGCCTACCATTACCATTATATAATACTGAACCAATGGAGTACCCGGATGCGTCAGTTTGTAAAATAAACTGATTATTCTCGGAAAAATCAGGATACTGTAATACTGGGTGTGAAATTACGCTTTGCTTCAGTAAATCAAATGATTTTTGACATTCTTCGTTCCAATTAAACAATACATTCTTCCTACACATACTATTTAGAGGAAAAGCTTTCTCTGCAAAATTAGGAATAAATTTCCTGTAATAATTTACGAAAGCTACGAATCGCTTAACTTCGTCTGTACTTGTGGGAACTGGATAATTCTTCACAACATTTATTTTACTGGGATCGGGAATGACACCTTCTGAAGTAACAACATGCCCCAAAAAGAGCAATTCCTTTTGCAAGAAATCACATTTCTGAGCGTTTAATTTCAAGTTGACTTTTCGCAATCGTTCGAAAATATCCAGTAAGTTCCTAATGTGCGATGGTAAATCACGGCTGAAGCAGACCAGATCGTCTTGGTATACTAGGCACTTTTCATAAGTCAAACCTGTCATTGCCATTGTCATCATCCTAGAAAAAGAACTGGGACTGGTTTTAAGTCCCTGTGGAAGTCGGGTCATTTGATACCTTCCCGAATCAAACGCTGTATACTTGCGGCTGTCTGGTTCTAAACTGACATTATAATAACCTTGGTGTAAATCTAGATGTGAAAAATACATACATCCAGATAACGAGTCTAATATTTCCGTAATATTGGGAAGAGGGAATTTGTCATCGTGTATAACGTTGTTGAGTTTCCTATAGTCTATCACTAAGCGCCATTTCTTGTTCCCATTACCGTCCGATTTCTTTGGTACGAGTAAAATAGGACTTGACCATTCACTTTGACATGGTTCTATAATTTCGTCCTTCAACATTGAGTCGATTTGACTTTTAATTTCATTTTTCAAAGAATGAGGTAATCTGTATGGTTTAGAATAGATTGGTTGGGTATCTTGCTTTATTGTAATTGAGTGTTTATAAATATCTGTGGTTGATAAATTGTCGCCGTCCAAATAAAATATATCTGAATATTTTGCGCATAAACTTTCGATGCTGATTTTCTCTTCCCTATTTAAATGTTTTAAATTCAATTTACAGAACAACTGCTTTACTCGTTCTGCATTTTTCGCATTTCTGTCAAAAATACAAACATCGTATTCTTTGGAACTCTGTATGTCGAGATTTAATTCTGATATTGTGACGTCATTAGTGGTTGTATTTAAAACTCTTATTGGTATTCTACCTTTCACAGGACTCGCTAATGTACTAGCTACGTATATTCCCTCACATATTTCCTTAGCGCATACCACACACTCATCCGTCAAGTTCGTACTTATGTATTGTATAGACTCTGTCCTAGCAGGTAAAGTCATTAAATAATCCTTCGAGTTAAATAGTTGTAAAACAATCTCTTTCTCGTTGCACCATAATGACAAAAGATTGTTGTTAAAGTCAATAACCGATCTATATTTGCTTAGAAAGTCTTGTCCCAGAATTCCATGCGCCTTACATGGAAGCGAATCAAACACATAACATTTATGGACAATGTTTTGTTCATGTGTCGATAATTGTAAATTTACGTATCCTATTGCATGGACTTTGCCTCCTATTCCATTTATGACTATGTCCTCTTTACAGATTGGGATATTGAACTCTTGCACATATTTATACTTTACGGCTGATATGGATGCGCCTGTATCGATTAGCCAATTTAATGTTTGGCAGTCACCTACTAATAATTCTATGCAATAACTACTATCACATGCTAATATACTACAACTTTTAGGCCCGAAAAAACTCACTTTCGCATTCTTCTGCTGAATAATCCCGTGTTGTGGCACTTGTTTGCGGTTGCGGATCATCACTCTCAGTTAGTACACGAACATGTCCATGGGAATTATTTCCCCTATAGGTACTATTAGAAAGGTTACCTCGATAATGGCCTCTACTCTGAGGCTGCTGGAACTCCGGTGTAGCGCCTGCGCTCGTCTGCCACCCTCGGCCGCGCGCCGGGTATCCGTGGTTGTAGCCACGCTGCTGAAATGCACCTCTGTACGCACCTCTACTGCGGCTTCTCTGGTTGTAATAATACGTTGGCTGCCTGAAATTGTTATTATAGTTCGTGTTATTATTACTATTTCGTCTCATCGATAGAATTTCAGCTGTGGAGTTTGACAATGTAGTGTCTTCATCGACCGCAGTCTGTACAGCGTCCTTTAAAGACCCAAATTTTTGTGCAGCAATAATAGTGCTGATCCTACGATTGCGCAATCCATCACTAAACTGTCTGATAGCTTGTTTTTCATTGACTGTTTTTAATATATCGTATTTTTTTGAGTCACCTTCGGATTGTGTTATCGTAAGGTCAACAAATATTTCGGAAAGTTTTTTCCCAAATTCATCTATAGTCAAATCATTCTGCCTAAAATTGAGCAATTGTTTTTGCAATGCACTCGCCGATTTTTGTGGCAGTAAAATTTGTTTCATGGCAGTCAAAAGCATCTCGACAGTATCATATTCTGATGCTAATTTTAATTTAGCACCCTGTGACAACCTACTTTTCAATACAAAATTAATCAATTTTCTGTGTGAAGTAGTGTCAAGAACCGAACCGTAGTAGTCAATACCATCTATTAATTGTCTCGTATTAGAGATTTCGTCCGTCATCACCGGAAATAAGTTCAAAGCAACTTTGAGGTCAAACGCCATGTTTAATATACAACTTATAGTCTCTTTTTGCTGACACAAGCTACTTATCTCTGCAAATATTTTTTTAATATTCTCACAAGATTCTGCTATATCCCTTTCTTCTTCTACGCTTCTTTTAATTTTACTTATGTTTTCTAAATAATTATTATACCGTCCAATAATAATTTGAGCCTCTTTTAACTTTTTATCTAATACAGCACCTTGCCTCCGAGAGGGGCCAATTTTAATCAAGTAAGTTCTAACTTCTGATAGTTCAGAATAAAATTCTTTTAAATATTCTGCCATTCATTAATAAAACTATTAAATCTGGTTGGCTTACAATATAATGAGTGTATAAATAAAACTTATATGTACCTGGAATATTGGTTACCAATCATTATCTTATATAAATTGTTTTCCATTGTCCATTGTTCCATTAAGTACCGCCCCGTAGGTAAATCTCTTCTTACTTGTAAAAAAAAACACATTTCTTATAATATCACCAATACACAAACATTCACTTCATATAAGTAGATCTTCGCCTTATACTCTGGTGTCGTCAATCTTCAAATCGGGATAAATCTGACGTCGTCGAAGAAATGATCCTCTACTTGCGTTATTCGCAAACTCTTGCCTGACCCAACGCAGGTGACATTTCCGATACATTCAGAACGCAATGTAAAACACCGCCAGCACCGCCAAAATGGTAATAATTAACATCAAAATATTTGTTGTGGATAGGTGATACTGCAGGTTCTCCAAGGACACGTGGTTCGCGCCTCCTGCCGCGTTTTGGGCAATTACAATTTCCTTGGATTGCGTTTTACCCATCCTTGCTTACGACGGTAAACGACCGGGATCACAATTAAATTGCACATGATCACAGCTAGATTAAATGCACGAGCTCGCTGAATGTTTATAAAGCACTCCCTTATTTGGTAGATATCAAATTCGCGCGCGCAGCGTCACTGGCAGGGTCGCCATGTGACGACGGGTGTTTTGGGAGACAAGTGAAACTACTGAGATCTGGTTAAATACTGGCTATATTGAATATGAAAATAATAAATGTTACAATTAGATATTAATATAGGTATAACATGTATTGTAGAACTAAGTATATGCTACATCTCACACCATAGGCTTCATCTACACTTACCAACGGGTGAGATGTGGCCAAACGCTGACCCATTAACAATAAAAAAACAAGCTATGCTTAGTTTGCGGCTAGATGGCGCTGTGTGACATGTCCACACATATTTATTTATTATTTTATCTGCTTAACTATTTTTGTTTTGTCTGCGATTTACCCGTAACTTACTACTTTTCCCGCGGGAAATCTAGATTTTTCTATTTTATTTTCTGTTTATTCGTACGCGATGTTATATCGAAATCGGTGGGGCAGTTCTGTGTAATCAAAACAAAAAAAAAAACCAAAACATTTTTTTCACTTTCTCATTAACGACAGGCAACTCGACAAACCTATAACTTGGTTCGTAACATACGTCATTACGCGTTATGATGTAAGTCTTACAATGTAGAATATCCATTATCACAAGAACTTTAACCATATAAACCTGGGACGGTGAATGGTATTATGCAGTAGAATATCAGCAGTATCCATATTGCCGTGGTAATGTAATGTGTTGCGAAAAGTACCATATAGAAATGTAATATGATATCACTTTGGGTAAAATTATTTTGCTGATAAAATAAAGTAGTTGCGAAGATTAGTACGATAGGACTATGGATCTATATCGATTATTATTATAACGCACTAATACACATACGCAGTTCAAGCCAAATCGTTGATTCCTTACCGTCTGCCCCCACGAACATTTAATTCCCACGCGGTGGAAGTTTGTAAGACTTAAGGAAAGATAGCCATAGGTAACTGTTACCACCTGCCACTCGGGAAGAAAATTATGGCAGATGGTAAAATTCAAATTGTATTGGGCTTATGTACTCGTGGTTTTCTATAAGCCATCAATGTGAACCATAATTAGGTACAACGAGAAATTCACTACTCTCTCTACTTATACATCTTTCATTATATAACAGGCTTTGTCCTGACTGACTGACTGACAACGTACAACCCAAACTGCTGAACGTCGAGACTTGAAACTTAGAGGGCGGCTTTATTTTATGACGTAAGCGCGTGCTAAGAAAAGATTTTTGAAAATTCTACCCCTAAAGTGATAAAAAGGGGGAAAACGTTTGTACATAAACCTACATTTTCTAACGTATCGTTTTGAAACTTGACACATACAAACAAGTATAAAAATAAATTAAATAGTGTTTCTTACTTTTTTGAATATCGACCTCTAAAGGGGTGAATTTTGTGGTACCAGTTCGTATGGAAATTTTTGTCTGCACCATACTGAAATTAAGCTTAAGCTAAAATCTTAAAATAAAGAATAATAATAAATAATATTTATTGCCAAAAAATTACAAACAGACTAACGACAATTTTTGATGGGTACATTATTTTTCTATTTTTTTTTTTATTTTTTTTTTAATTACTCTCACTACATAGTGTATGTAGTGAGAGCTAAAACGGAACGTTTATCCCGGAAAAATAAACGGTTCCTGAGGGATAGTACACGCGGGCGAAGCCGCGGGCATAAACTAGTATTATACAAAAATAATAAATAAATTTGAAACGTCTGATGTTTGCCAAAACGGCTGAATCGGTTTGGCTGAAATTTTGCATCTAGGTTCTGATACTACCGAGATCAACAATGTTAAAAGGTGCAAACATTATAGTATGGAGATTTACTCTAACCATAGAGTCTTACCCTAATGGGAAGCGGTCACCGCAGTAAATATGGGTACCTGTAACACTATCGAGTAAGACTCTAAACTAAAAACTCCTTTTAAAGGGCTCCATGTGGCCTATCTACCAGAATAACGTACTATATGAGGAGTTTTCGTGCATCTAAACGACTCACACATTTCTGGCTCCCATAGTATAATCAAAGTTTATGCGTCGTCATATATCTGGCTGAAGCATAAAGCTAAAGTTTACCATAAACCGGCCCACAATGGCAAATAGTAAATTTCATATTTTACTAACGTCTTTATTAAAGCTGCAGCTTTATTTTCTGAGTTAACTACTACAATCATATCAACACAACAAACAACTTAACCTGCATTACATTATAACAGAACGATGCTCATCAGTCTTCGATTGTTGCTCAAATCGAGATTTCATTCACTAATTGAGGGTGAAAGGGCTACTAATACAAACTGCTACAAAATGCTATGATACAATTAAGACGTTTTGGCTACATAGTGATTCTGCAACTAATACTTTTTGGATACATAGATGTTTTACAAGACGATATGACCCTAACCCGTTTGCATTTATATGACTTTTTCTGGTTGGGTATATCTATTCCTAAACATTTGCTAGACGGCCTTTTCTATGTTTGGTCATTTTTATAGTTGGATGCTTCTATATTTGGACGGTTTTCTGATTGAGCGTTTTCATATTTGTACATTATTAAGCTGTTGGACATCTTTCTTTTTTGACATTTGTCGTGCGGATCTTTAAAATTACTTCCACGATAATAATATAATGACTTTCACCAAAAAAGTCTTAAAGTAAAAGATATCAGACCCGAGGCAGCTGAGCCGGTAATAAATAGACAAGAAAGGAATATCGTGTCGTGTACTATACTGACATATTTCATTGGAACTGACGGGCCGGGATCATTGGTTCGAAAATCGATTAGACGGGGTCTTATCCAATGTCAAAAGCAGATCTTGACCCCGATCATGGTTCCGTCAGAATATACAGTAATGACCAGAGGGCGTACGGCTTTAATTCTACGATACCCAAAAAGACATCTATGAGACACGACGTGACGTCATGTGGTAGGTAGCTTGTGAAATGTCCAAAACGCAGCAGCATTCTCCACGGTATATTAAATTCGTTTGCGATTGCCAAGACGCCTGGTGCGTAGTGACGCGTGGTGATTGGGACTGTCAAATCCATGTAAAGCGTAGCGTTTTATGGGGATGGGAGGGACTATTTTCATCAGTGGACGTCTTCCGACTAATGATCTAATATCATCTGCACCCCAATTCCCAACCCATCGAAAACGTTTCGATTCGAAATCTACTCTCCGTCTCTTTCATCCAGAATGTAGATAGAGACGGAGAGCGTAAGTTTCAAATATAATTTTTTCCGATGGGTTGGGAATAGGGGTGCTGGTCTTGTGATCATCCTAGTCAATCGTCATCGTCACCCTAATACGTTCCCACAGCTGGAAAACAGACCTTCTGTCACACGGAGAGTAGGCCCTAATCCACCACGCGTGCCAAGCGCGTGTGGATGGATGCCAAATGTTTTTTTAAAGCATGGCCATACAAACAAGCTCGAATTTTGCTCGATTCTAGAACAGGTTCTTCACGATGTTTTCCAAGCAAGAGACGCAGGAGAGCAAGTCCAATACCACACAATATATTAACTTGAAAATTCATTGGTAGAGGGTTGACTGGGATTTTATACATTACGGATTTTTATTTTGGGAATAGGAATATGTTATTTTATAGGTAGTAGATGGAGGTAGGTAGGTAGGTCAAAGTGGCGCTTTGTGGGGGGGGGGGGGGGCATATGTTCAGCAGTGAACGTCTTCAGGCTGTTGATGGTGATGATGATGATGATGATGATGGAGGTGTGTCTCCATAGTGGAACTTGAAAAATTTTTACTCGATTCAGGCTTAAAATGTTTTAAAAAATAAAGGACGTTTCCACTATGAGGAGACAGTCGTTTAAACATTTCCATTCAACGACCGCTTCGAATATCGGATTGAAGCCTTTGTTCAAGTTCATTGAATGTTCCCAATTTGGGAAAAATGTTTTATACCAGTATTGCGATTAACAAACTGTTCAAATATAACGAAAGAAAAAAATACACATTGTTTTCTGGACTGAAATTAAATTTATACATACGTCTCTATAGGTCATTCTGTCACCTATGCATTTTAATATACCGTGTCGTGAACATATTTATTTGTTCTCATCAACAGCCAGAAGACGTCCACTGCTGAACACAGGCCTTCTCCATAAAACGCCACTTTCGCTTATCTAGGGAAGGGGGTTTGCCACGCTTGGCGGGCGGCTTGGTGATCGCAGATTTGAAAGTACCGAGGAGAATGCTGCTGTCCATTTTCTGGATATTCCTTTAGCCTGCAAACACGAGTATAGTTGGGGTGGTCCTATTCTCACACCACTGGAACTGCACGGCCGCTCATTTGTTCGTATAATTCGAAATTAAGTTAATTTAGCTTTTTGTTGTGCAATACCACCTTGAGCGTGATAGGACAAGAGCGTTGGTCAGAAAAAAACCTATGGACAACGATCATTCTTTTGGTTTTTGGTTAGCTGCGATGTATATAAAAAAATTAGGAATTAACTGAAATTTGAACGGTGCTAATGGTTTTACTTGCAAAAACCGAACTAGAAAATTTAAGATCAGATTTAGTGTAACTTTTCAAAAGCTTTAGAAATCTACCTGGTCTAGAAACGCGTACTATCTACATGTACTAAAGAATCGATAATGTATTTGAATATTCATGAACGTCAAAAACATTTACACAATGAGTGAAAGTGAGTGCGCGGGCGCTAAAGATAGGTTGATATTCAGACATAGGCGACGTAATAAAGTTTATAGCAAGGTTAGTGCGTGTGTTTAACCGATAGGAGGATCACAACCCTAGGGTCCAAAGGGTTTACAACCTTCATCCCAATGTAAAAGGTTAAAAGATTAAGCCATAGATGCCATTAAAAGGAGGCCCCCCTATCAATAGTATGAAAATTTGACATAAGAATAAATTTACTAGGTGGCAGGACTTTTCTGCAAAGTTCGTCTAGGTAGGTACCACCGCTTTGCCAAAGTGTTCAAGCACTACTGTGTTCCGGTTTTAAGAGCACTGTAGCTAGTGAAAGTATTGGGCAAACCAAACATTATGATCTGATCTCACAATCTAGTAATCTTATTACTACGTCACGTCATTCGTTACTTATACATATTGCTTTATATCTTCTTGGCGCACGACGAATTGTGTCCTTTACACCTAATTTCAATGGACCACTTTCGAGAACCTAGTACAACATATTTTTTTAATTACATCTATGGATTCAGCAAAATCATTAACAAGTTCGGAATGTGATTTATTAGTAATGTATTTATTAAAACAAGTTAATGGATTTCCAATTAATTGCTTGTACTTTGTTAGGTAAATAGCAGTGTGATTGAGTAGGAGTTTAGAACAAAGTTGAGATTGATTATATTCATTGAGTCAATTTATTCGCGAGGTTAAACTAATTTTGGTGTCTGTAGCGCAGACAAAGTTCAGTTTCAAATCAATATTATTACCAAACTTTTAAACTGACTTCAAAAAAGGAGGTGGTTCTATGTTCGACTGTACCTATGTCCGTAACTTCGGGGCGATCACGGGACTTTGATAGCAATGCAACAAGAGATATTTCATATCGGTTGCCAACAAGTTACATGATCGCCTAGCTGGTTTCGTACGCGGCCGAAGGGGTATTTTTTATAACTACAACTAGTAAACGGCTAGCACACATGTAGCTAGCCGTTTACTAGTAGTAGATATGAATACTACTCACGGTAGTTTCTATAAATATTATCGTATTTTTTATGTTCACCGCCTTTTCCTGATTAACATGATATTTTTTGGTAGAAAAGCCTTGCACAATGATCTCATGTAAAGGTGAAGATCTGATAAAGATAAAGATACTTATTGATATAAAATTAAGGCAACTGAAGTCGGTTTAACACCTGCTAGGCGATCATGTAACTTGTTTGCAACTGATAGAAACACAAAAATGTATGGATTTGACAGTTTCAGTACGCAGTTTATATACAGAGTTACTATGGAAATTTTCAAATTTGGAATGAAATTTCTCCTGTTGCATTGCTATCAAAGTTACATGATCACCCCGCTGGAGACCATTTAATAAAATATAGACTAAAGACTTATCTTTAGTCTATATTTTATTACAGATAGGGATTGCATTCCGGTGTCATTTCAAATCCGGCAAATTACTTGATCTACTGAAATCACAGCATTTAGGTATTTGAGCATGTGCCTAACCATGCTAACTGCAAGTTTCATTCTAATACCTATGACAGACATGATGAATCTGTCTGATGAACGGCACAATCATCACAAAAATGCTTTTATAACTTCATCAACACAAGTCGAGATAAAGTTTAATCAACTTATTCACTGGTAGTACGCATTTAAAGTACCTATAGACATGCAACAGCGCGATTATTTTACCAAAATTAGGCATACCGGATCCGGGCCGATACCGGCGTATTAGTACCGGATCCGGTAAACGTTAAATGATGCCGGATCCGCGGGATTACCGGATCCGGTTTTCCAGATTGCAATCCCTAATTGCAGACTTCATTTAATGCTGCCAGCATATTGGGTATGCTGCCTATACCGCCAGTGGGCTGGAGCATTTGGACTGTCATAGGTCATCGCGTCTAAATTTTTTTTTGTAGTATATATAACTAGTAGTATTTAGTAGTAGTTATAATATTATAGAAACTAACGTGAGTAGTATTCATAACTACTACTAGTAAACGGCTAGTGCTCAGAAAACTTTAGTCGAATAACTCGACCGGTGTTCAGGCAATATAGATGCCCATCCCTGCGTCTCCCACACCGCCCTCACAGCGGGCGACGTGGGCCTTGATACGCAGTCGGCCCAGAGCCGCCGTTGAGGCCGCGCATACTCCGTGAAGATGGGCATCTATATTGCACGAACACCAGTCGAGTAATTCGACTAAAGTTTCGTGATTGCTAGCCGTTTACTAGTCGCAGTTTAGTAGTAGATTAACACTTTTTAAACTTACGCACCTCGAACTCATATTATAAAGGTGGCCCCCTCGTGACCACGGCCGATCTAACTTGGTCGAGGTTAGTCATAAATTGTTTTTTGATAAATTTGTAGCTAGTAATTTTTACCAAATTAATCTATTTTCCACACGTCAAAGAAATCAGCATAGACATTTTTTTAAATTATATAGGTAAATCCATTTTACTTACTTAACCACCAACAAATCAATTCAGTACGCCCAAACGAAACCAATTTCCACATACCTTTTTGGTTCACGTGTTTACACAAAAATGATTTCACACTTCCGGTGCCCTAAACAAAAATGTGTGGGTACACTGTTACAAAGGACTTTGGACAAAACCGAACGATATTTATCCCACGGTTACCACAGGAAATTAAGCAACCAATACGTACATAAATCACGCGAAGTGAGATTTTACATGCGCCATTTACCTGTAACAAACAAACGACATTATTTATCTTTTTTGTAAATAATTTCAAACAAAACTGGCATTTCAACAGAAGGTAAAAACATTGTTTTTTTTTCGATATGTACAAATATAATTGGTTTAACATTACTGCTTCAGGCTAAGTTGTTACGGAAAAATGTCTCATGGTCATAAGCAGGAGGTAAAAAGAACTAGGTAAGATTAAAATATAGTCAAGGCTAATTGGATGACTTAGTTGATGGCTTACAGTTTCGAACTGTCGATTGTAGGAGGCCCTTAAATAAAACAAGGTAACGATGTAAGTAAATAAAACCCACAGTCTATATTTCACACGTTTTAAATATAAATAAGATACTGCTGCTGTACAAAACTATACTACACGCTATAAACTTGTGCGGTAAAATATCCTAACAACACTAAGCGATGTTGCACGAATGCCGAATCAAACTCAACTGCCGAATAAAAATGAAAAACCAGCAAACGTTCCTCCTGAGCCGCCATTTTACCGGACACCAATCGGTCACCAATGGCAGCTCAGCAGGCCTCTCATTGGTGGAATTAATTCGTTCAGAAACCAAAACTTCAAAAGTACGTTCAAAAACACGAATTAACAAACCAACTTAACGTATACTTAAAACTCGCGTCTGTATAGAGGAGGCGCTAGCGTCGCCTGCAGTTTTCTACATCAAAAAATGAAGCTGGAGTTGCCAGGCGACAACACGATAATACATGGCGTATCCGTCACCAGCATGACTTTAAGTTCACATTCACACCTGCGACCGGCTGGCTAAATACGTAACTCGCAACAAGTTTGCAACAGGCGTAAATTTCGCAATGATTACTGTCAAACATCACTTTGGCAGAGCAAAAAGTGATCGAGCGCTAGATCACCGCCGGTCGGACAATCGATAAACTATAAATGATTTTTGTATTTCCACCTATTGCTGTTCTATTGCAAAGGCCAAAGTGCATTCAGCGACAAGTGCGCAACAGGCGGACGACTGTTACTGATTGCTAAATGTTTGCTGTCGCTTTGCTACTGCTGTTGTAACTTTTACATAATGCGGGGGTGGGTCGCAGTTGTGAACATAACCAGTGACTTATTTTCTTAAATGAGCCGATGCGGCGCGTGACCAAAATGCTGCACGAGGCAATGCTGCCAGCATGTTGGGTACGCTACCTACCGGTAGTGGGCTGGAGCATTTGGACTGTCTAATGTCTATAGGCCATCGCGTCTAGTAAACAGTCCAAAAACGTTCTTTGTAGAGTTAGTGGAGCTAGTAGCTTTTAGTACATAGTATAGTTTTTATTATTCATCATCATCATCATCATCAGCCTGAGGACGTCCAATGCTGAACATAGGCCTTCCCCTAAGAGCACCACTTTGAGCGGCTGTTTGCCTCCTGCATCTATCGACTCCCCGCGGTTCTGACCAGGTCGTCGGTCTACCTAGTGGGGGCCAGCCTACGCTGCGTGTTCCGGTTCGTGGTCGCCACTCGAGAACCTTTCTTCTCCATCGGTTATCAGTTCTACGAGCGATGTGGCCTGCCCAATGCCACTTCAACTTGCTAATTCTCGTCAAAGCTATATCATATCGTTTTTATTATTGTAGTTGTTTAAATAATAAAGGTACGTTTATTACAGTCAAATCTTGCATGGCCGTAATATACAAATAGACCAATTCAGTTAAAATTCAATATTCAATAATAAAACATCGAGCACATTCAGTGGCTGCTTCTTTGAACCATAAAGACAAAATGTCGTATAATACGCCATCAAGTTTTTATTAGCTTGAATATAAAGACTGTAATAAAACTGACTGTTATGCCAAACCATTACGCTTTTAATATTTTACTTATCAGTGATGGAAACCGTGGTCATAAGCTGCCACACAGTGTGCTAAATGCTTTACTACTGGACCTTTTTCAATATAATAAGGTCACATCACATAAGATTTAAACGAATGGAATGAAAGAGCAAACCAAAAATCTTAAACCTTGCTAGGGTATGGTCTCAGATTTTTTTTTATGTTCGCCTGGTGTTAAGCGACACGGCCACCCATAACAGATTACAGTGTCACTCGGAACTCTAAATTAAAGTTTCGCGTGACACTGCGCACTGCGCACGTCATCCTGAGACATCGCACAGTCTAAAAAAGTTTTCTAAACTGTGAGATCAGTTCGTAAAGTCTCATTTGCCCAGTAATTTCACTAGCTACAGTGCCCTTCAAACCGGAACATAGTAGTGCTTGCACACTACTGCTTGGCGGCAGAATAACTAACTAACTAATTATTTAAATGCTACTTAATATGAATTATTTCCCGGGTGATATATTGGGAAAGTATCTATACCTACTGAGAAACTTTAATAAGTAAATATAAAAACCACTTCACAGCGGTGTAGAAAACTCATCGATAAGTCACAATCAGCATTGTTATTTTGCGAGTTTAGCGTAGGCCGGCCCCCCACTAGGTGGACCGACGATCTGGTCAAAACCGCAGGGAGCCGATAGATGCAAGAGTCAAGCAGGCGCTCAAAGTTGCACTCTGTGAAGGAGGCCTATGTTCAGCAGTTGAAGTCTTCAGGCTGTTGATGATGATGTCATCATCATAGAGTTTAATAAAAACTCTATTCATCATCATCATTTTTAGAAAGTTAACATTAGAATTAACATTACTGATGTTTATAGACTTACGAGGGAAACCAATATTTAATACCTATACAGTTTTTCGCGAGAAAAACAGAAATGCGGAAGGAAATTCGAGTCGCCAAATTGTCTTATGCGTCCCATGGCCCGGATATATTGCTATCAATATGATTTAAGGGTTGCGGGCCTTGGGATCGTATAAGAATGGAATAGTCCTTTATGCTGCAAGCATTCACTGGAAGTTTTTATTCGTGAATGTAAATGATATCGTATTTTATTGGTTTACTTAATTTAGAAGGACTTTTAGGGTCAGATTGCAAAACTTTTTTGGTGAAGCGTATTATTATTATTTTTAATTATGTAGTTTAGGCATGGAACTACAACCTGCTGGGTTAGCATGGACGGTAGACAAAATTGTCTTTCCCCGTTTTATGTCACTTTCTTCATACTTGCTTGGAGCAAAACAGGGGAAAGACAGTTTTGTCTACCGGCCGTGCTAACCCTACTAGAGCAAGTTTAGGCTACAAGTGACAATCTTTAGGCGTGCGTGACACCTGTATCACACTTAGGTAAGGGAATAGTAAGAATGCGCCACAAAGGTATCTATACAAAAACCGCCTTGCGGCACAACTGCCATGTTGTGGATATATGGCGAGCACCAAAGAGTATAATTATAAGATTTCTTCGTTATTTTAGTCTCAAATTTGTTTGCAATCGGCGCCATATTGTGCTCCCAAAGTGCTTCAAGCCACATGACATGTTGCTGATCCTCAACTATTC
This sequence comes from Ennomos quercinarius, assembly GCA_910589525.2. Classification (NCBI taxonomy): domain Eukaryota; kingdom Metazoa; phylum Arthropoda; class Insecta; order Lepidoptera; family Geometridae; genus Ennomos; species Ennomos quercinarius. Next base: position 4,893,733 of record OU342496.1, read on the forward strand.
CCTTATCTAAGGCAGCACATGACCAATGTTGCCACAGCGGTATTCTCGTCGGTGTTGAGGACATTTCTTATTTTCTGCATAAAGTATTATAAATCAGTGGCAGGGCATTCAGTAGTCTTGTATAAGTGACGTAGTATCCGGCACATAATATAGCAAGGTTAAGATTTTGAACTTGGTATAAAAAAGCAAACAAAAAAGGTAAGTAAACAGATCACATCGACAAAACTAACGGAGTCTTCTGTCATCTGTAGGTAATAAAAATAATAGTTAAGTAACACAGTATTAGATAATAACATCAAACTGAATTACTCACGATGTTAAAAACCACAACTCTTTGATCAATCCTCTCCATCCAAAGGTTGCTTGGAAGAGATCGCTCTTAGCGATAAGGTCGCCCATTGTTCCCCACTTTTTGTGAATCAATGCATTCCTTGTAACTTTTTATTTTAACGTTTTGTGTGTACAATAAAGTGTTTATCTATCTATCTATCTATCTATCTAACTCTTTGTAATTTTCTGCAACCCATCTATTTTTAGTGCAGTCGTCTACAGACCTTCACTTTCAACTATAAAATTTTTATATCAGAGAGATTTAAATTCTCCAACTAAACTAGAATTGTTGACATACTGGTGAAGGCTGCAAAGGATATAAACCAGACAAAGTTGTAGCCTGCACTTTTAATATATTTTTTATTGGAATCAATAAAATTTAGACTTTTGTAGCTTCAAAACAGATGCGACACATTTTAATATAATTATTTCTTTAAAAAGCTGTAGTCGAATCGAGCTTCATCTTAACTCATTACCATTCATCATCAACATCACCTTACCTAACTTCCTTTTTTCTAATAATTATTTGTAAGTACCATCTTTTAATCCAGCGTGGGCCGGCCCACTCGGTCGATTATCTGGTGAAAGCCGCGGGGCGCCGATGGATGCAGGAGGCGAGCAGCCACTCGCTCTCTGGGGGAGGCCTATGTTCAGCAGTGGACGTCCTCAGGCTGTTGATGATGATGATAATCTTTAAATTAGAACCAACATTCAAGTTAGCAGCTTGTAAGATATCTGGAGATATCATTTTACTTTCCATAAATGTTACCTTATAGAGGCAATTTCAGTAGTAATATTGAGTCTCTAGATTCTCTAGCTAACATTTCAACTTTTACTAAGGAAGTAGTATCAGTTTCAAAAGAAGCTACAGGTGAAAGCTTCATTCTTTACACTCGCAATCAACTACGCGTCTATCTGTATTATCTGAAGCCGATTTGTAAAAGCCAAAGGTCGAATGTTCAACCACTAGAACAGTGGCTATTTCAATATCAATGTATAACTTAGGTTGAGGTAAAATACTGTTAGGTAAACATAAATCTTAAAATCCTTATCCTTATCATCGTGTTCCTATGGATGCAGGAGGCAAGCAGCCGCTTAAAGTGGCGCTCTGTGGGAGAGACCTATGTTCAGCAGTGGACGTCTTGAGGCTGTTGATGATGATTATGATGAATCTGTTAGTATAAATAGATTTTGACAAAATTTTAAGTTCTTCCCTAACGATAAAAGAAGTCAATACGGCAGTTGTTCTCGTTGCGCACTTTATCTGCAAGATATCGCCACACCATATTTCATATGAGCTAGTGCCGGTTGTTCTGCCATATTGCGGCGTCTGTTTGTGAGGGTAAACTGCTACTTCCGTGGTGCTATTGTTCGAGACTTGAGTAATTGCTATCGTTTCGGAAATATGGCGTAGTATTCATATATTATGTACATTACAATTTACCGTTAGTTCACCGACTTAAAAAAAGGAATAGGTTCTCAATTCAAAATATGTTTTTGTTCTTCTTTCTTCTTTTTTTATCCTCCTTTTGTTAACTATTTGTTACCTCAGACTCAGAACTCCGTCATTCATGAATGAAATGTCATCAAAATTGGGTCATTACTTTGGGTTTAAAACCAAAATAACTCTAACGAACTGAATAATATCATCCAAGTATTACTCAGGCGACTTTAAGTCAGTTTAGTCCTTAGTTACGTATAGTCACCACTAAATCACACACTGCACTGTACTGAATTTCATATCTTTTAGGAAATATAGACGAACGGGGAATGGATCCTTTGGGAAGTGGACGAATTAGAACTTAAAAGATTACAATTTAGAAAAAGGACGTTGCAGGAGAGGACGAAATAGGAAGGAACTAAATAAGAAATAGACGAATGAGGAAAATTTTAGGACGTGGACGAATTTGAAGGATAACAATTGTAAGCGTGGACAAATTAGGAGGAGAAAAATTTTGGAAATTGACTATTAAAGAAGTGGAACTAACGACCCGAGGGCGATATTCGATAGCGAGTACAGTAATGTACATTCCAACATTTACTTTCCAATTTGAAATTTATTTTATTTATTTATTTTATTTTATAGGTGCACATAACAGGTCATAGAAAATACATAACAAAAACACAACAACAAACAAACTACACTAGACAAACAAATAAAACTAGTTTCAAATAAAATGAGTTCGATAGTATGAAAACACGGTTTGGCAACACAGAACCACCGTTGTCAGATATAATTCACAACAAAACCGTTGTGAATTATAACTGACATTTCCAACTGATTTTACTTTCCAAAAAGCTAGCAGGGTCCTGAATAAGTAAGTCACTGCATTGTGGTGTCCGGTGCAACGTGGCGGCACGTTAATGAGGGCAAAGTAGGTCACAGGGTGTGTTGCTAGTTTTCTCAGAGGTCCTGTTTTTTATGGAGATTCACGGTCTTTTGATTACAACTAAAATACTAAACATAATTATTGTAAAGAGTTCAAACGGTTCTCTATACAAGTTCTTATATTTTGTAGACAGTAGAATTTTATTGTTGTATGGTCGATATTGACCTTGCACTACTCAACAGGTTAAATTGTAATGTGACTGCGATTGCTACTTGAAATTTGTGTTACAGAGTTTGTATGACCAATAATAAAGGAATAAAAGAAAGTAAAAAAAGGTAACATTAAAGTAGGTACCTACGTGATATTACAAACATTGAAATAGATGATGCCAGATGAATGCAAATTCTAGATAATAGAAAATTAAAATGGTCAATCTCAGCTATAACTCAGTTCATAATACATATACTAGCAACTCGTATTCTACCCTTCTAATATGGAAAAAATCCTAGATATAATTGAAAAATGTCTTCTATATCGGTTCAACCGTTATGGAAGAAGTTTTCGTGAAAGCCCCACACAAAACAAACAAAAAGACAAAGTAATTTTTTTAATTTTCACAGATACAGATACAGACATTTATTGATAAAATAGTATTACACGTCAAAGTTTAGATAAAGGAAAAAATAGCATCAACCTTTTATACAAGATGTTGGTTATAAATGTTATATTAGCAACACTGGCCGCAAAATGAGGGTAGTTCGGTTCACGCGAGCAGATTAATCAAACCACAGTTACGTGAGAAATATTCAAGAAGCTGTATCACTTTGGAGTCAGTGAATGAATTTGAAAAGGTAACAAGTGTTCGTGTTTTGATATCATTTCGGTTAAACAAATGAATAAATGGCTTTCAGTTTAGAGTCGTAAAGCTTTTCCTGTGAATCATTATGTCAAAGTAACACAAAAATACACAGTCTTTCGACTCCCAAACATTAATATCCGAAAAGTCACATACCAAACTTTATGGGATGAATAATAAGCGTTGTGAACTCTCGTCACGTCTCCAAAAATTCGCAAGAAACGTGCGTCCACAATTATTAATGTCCTTCACATTTAATGCTCGGATCGCATTTTGACTGCGTGTTACAATTTCTCCCTCATTATGACCATTGGCCTATGCCTTTACTAATCCACGATACTGCTGCCAATACCAACCACTGTCACCGCCACTTAGACGGAGGGTTTTCGCTACGCAGCCGCTCGCAGTTACTTGACTTTAACACAATCATCTCAATTTTTACGGATTCAAGTTAATATATAGTCCACATCAATGCGAGATAAGCAGCCCCAAGTGTTAACTCGTGGAGTGTCAACTGACATAAAGCCTTTGAAAAGTTGAGCCAAGGAGTACCGAAGTAGACGAGTCACAAAAGCGCGCGCAGTACCGACGAATTCGTAACGCTGTAACATCGTGATAGTGTATCGAATTTCCGTCCCTATTACAGCTATGACAACGCCGGAAGACAAGCGTGAATCGCGAGACAGATTCCATTAGATAAACTCAATATTTGAACGCCGCGCCGCCCAGTTCCGTGCGATATTGCGGATTGTCACACTTCGTGATAACGGGAACGTTATAAGAATACGGCGCTTACAGCAATGTGAATTTTGAGCGCCATAGGATGCAGTTTGCAAATAGTTTCATTGTTACTAATCTTTAAGTCACGTTAGCATAATATGCCAGTGTTAGCATAATTAAATGGTGTGTATTGCCTAATGATTACTGACACATATTGTGTGTCCTAAAACTCAGACAAAAAACACACCATATTATAATTTCATGCTAGCACACCAAAACTGTCGAGTATGTGTACGTAAGCTAAATTTTTTTCACAGGCCCGTTAATTCTAACCTGAAAATAATATTAATCAAGGGAAATGTAAATTTGCCTTTTGTACGAGCAACCAGCGAGATTCATTTACTTAGGCTCTGCGGTGATGACCAGGGTATGTTCGCACTTTGTTTACAGTTTTAAAAGCACTTTGTGCATGTTAAATTGGGTGGATGAAACAAGGGATTTTTGCGGCAGGCAAGGTTTGTAATACAAACCTTAGGTTGAAGAGAAATGTATGTTAGTATTGCAGTATAAGTGGTAAAACTAAGCTTTAGACAGAATCCTCGAGAAGATTTGACGCAACGTTTTGGCATACGAATGCGGAAGATAAAACTTGGTATTCTAATAGGAAAAATATGTTCCTGTACCAGTAATAAAACAGGATTTTTTTCCCACTAGATAACCAATTATTTAACTTGGTATTGTAACGGGAATAAGCAGATTTAAGGTACAGTTTTAGAGTGTACATAGTTTTACTGGATACTCTGAAACTATGACAGCAGAATCTTAAATTCAAAACTAAACTAGCTAATTTTGGCTCTGTTCTAAGGTGGGCTTATGAGACAAAACCATAGCAGTCGCTCTGCTAAACTTCGCCTGATTAAACCGCACACGTCAAACACAAAATTCATTAAGGACCTCAAAATAATATTTGCGCAGCCTACTCGTAAACTCCAGTGTCACAGGAATCATACTGCGTCTGTTTGCTCTCGCCGGAAACTTTGCAATATTTGCTGACACAAACAAACAGCGCTGTCACGACAACAGCTCGTTTTTTTCTCGTCAAATACCGCCCTACCCGTACGACAATTGCAGATAATTTGCTTTAGTGATAAAAAAACTGTAGCCTTTTGTATAGAATGATTCTATTCAAAAGCTCCTTCCTGCTTGTTGTACGAGAAGTCTAGACTGAAATGGCAGTGGCAATTGATCTATTATATTTGTGCAACTGGGCTTCCAGCCATGAAGTTACCACCCAAACTTCCAGCTGATGCACAGATCAGTAATAATGTGAGCTGATGTGCAGCCTGGAACTAATGTCATGTATGGAAAATTCTGAATATGGTCTACTTGACATTGGCAGAATTGTGGTGGGATGGCAACACCACAGAGGCCATTAACCATGAATTAGAATTTTACAAATTCGTAAAATTAGGAATGTGTAAATTTATAATGTGGAAAGTGCAGAATATGATAAAAACTGAGTTTGGAAAAATAATAATGTTGACAACACTAGAATTTGAAAAATTAATAATTCGGAAAGAATGCTAACATCGTTTTTTCCTAACTCTGTGATATACGCGAAGAGTATGATCAGAACAAGGATCAGAAGAGCCGAAGAAGGTTAGTGCATAGAGAGAGGTCTACTCGCCATCGTGAACACAGACTAATCATAATGAATATTCGATATTATTCTGTAGATAACTCGCATATAGATGCAAAACCATCGTTATATTATAGGCTTTTATAAAGAACAAACTAATAAAATTAAATCAGATTAATTTGTAAAGGAAAAATTTAATCACGAATGGGATTTGAACGCGCATCCATCCTCCCATAAAACCGGAACAGCTAAGCAAGTGATACTGCTCTAAACATCATAAATACTTACAATCAATTACCCAAACGTCCTATTAATCAGGCGTTGTAACTTCCTTTACCAAATAGATCCATCAAGAACGCGGTAACTGTATAGAAATAATTATATGCAAGATCAAAGTCAAAGTTAATGCTTTGCCTCTGCATCTTGATTTTCTAAATACAGAACCAAGCGCGCGCCCGCCATGCCGAACTCATTAAAACGGTAATGACATTTAACTTCGTATGATTCTCTTATGTTCCACTGAAATCCAGGGGACTCGCAACCAATTTGGAGTAAACCATTTATTGCATCATCGTCAGCATTATTCACGTCTCTGGTAGATGGTAGTTCTATTACAAATCCTCTTCTTATAAGTACTGATTGGTCCACGATATTGGCAGTCCTTAAAACCTGCGGGTATTGAACAATATGACGATTTCATAAGTTTCTTTCGACATGACGTCTGCAGTATGATTAAATCGCATACCACAACATGTACTAATAATTAAAGTGTGATGAAGAATCCAAGACACAATATAGCTGCAGTCACTGCTCTAAATTTTCCCACTTTTTTACATTATATCGAACATTTGACTACATTTTACCTGACGAAGAGAAGATGAGGTCCACGATGAATCACACTTGCCTTATTTACTCTTGTCATTTACACATTCGTATTCAATTCAAAACCTTATTAAATCACCCTTCAAACTTATTGTTAGCAAATCTGGATTTATTTCAGTTGTCAACCAATTAATCCGACCAAAACACTGAAACTGAGCCAATACACACGGAACAAACATCCATCAGCTTCCAAAAAGCTCGTAATACGGTGTATTTTATACCCCTTTTGAGTTACAGTCATGCGTGTTTAAATTATACGTAGCGGTACCTATAACGTACCTTTACTGCGGCTGTGGACACTTGGTGTTACTGATTTGTCTGACCAATCTAACTATAAGTACAGCTGTTTTGCCATGTCATCAATAAAAAAAAACAAAACCATGATCGTTCTGGAGTGCCATTAGGCCTAAAAAGTCTAATTACTGTTTTGTCTAGTCTATAGTATGGTCAGACGAGACATTTCCAAGTAACAGTCATTCATGATAAAAATTTGACGTATATAAAACTTGTCCTTTTCCTTTATACGTTATTCTTTTATACCAGCTAACTTTCAATGTCTTCCAATAACCTTGAAACTTTACCGCTCCTTTCTTCTCACAGGTTCCTTACAATGCTCTATCTGTAACTTGTATGGGAGAATTTTAAGGAGTAGTCTTCTGTTTGCATGATATAATACATTGTCTGTATAATAAGTCCCTATAACCTTCGTATTATTGATGAAGCGAGCATTATTATCAATGTACAATGAAGAAAAGAGACAATGATAATACTATCAGACGTTCACGAAGAGTCTTTATCTTCAACTACTATAGGACCAATTTTGTACAACATGCCTTTAGGTCTATCTGTGGCCTGAGCCCCGTTTTTTGTACAATCGACTTTTTATCTTCTGTCTTTATTGTACAAATTTGATTTGGCATGTGAAAGAAAAAGACAGACGTAAAATTGAACGTACATTATACATGATTGTGTGTTAGTTACATTCAGGTGATTCAGTCGGGAATATAGAGCTCAACTCTCAAGTTAAATTATTGTTGACGAAACTACGGATAAACTAAAATAAATAATCTATTGTGATCAAATTATTTTGATGTAAATTGTAGGCCTTTCTACGATATCTCTCGTTAGTACGGCAACCCAAAATGCAATAATACGGTAATCTTCAGTTGCAATTTGTTTCGACTGCAATAAAACCCATGTCAATTATTCCGCATGATTGTTTCGGACTTCTAAGAGTAGGGATGGCTGTAAATATCGATATAAATAAACAGGAATTATTATTTGAATCGACTAATGAGGAATGCGTCACATGTCACATTCGTTCTATTCATATTATCAGTTGTCGTCTGATGATGATCGATGACTGTTTTTTAGCATTGACACCATTATTATCATGTCTACACTTAGTGCGATTTAGTTATTTAATTTATATTTCTTTATTTTTGCTGCACGTTTCTAATACACAAGCATTTGAATTTAATTTTGTTCTGGTTTGCCAGAAGAAATTCATTGGATACGTAATAGTTGAACCCACATACAATTTGTTAGTTTAACTAGACTATCAAATAGATAATCGATTTTAATTTCTTTAAAGGATTGTGTACATTAAGCTAATGGAAAATACGAACGCATTTACAAACGCCACGACTTAAGAAGATTTCTAACGTACAATATTAAAGAACTTTAAAATACGAATGCTTGTACCACAAGCGACTTCGCCGCACATTTCAAACCTTGGCTCGTATCTAGCCTTGATTTGGCAGTACCATCCCAAAGGAATGAATACCAACAAAGCTGCTGAAGTAGCTGTTCCTTTATTTATAATACTTATCTATATAATGCTGTTTTCGAGATAATAAAATTCATATTGTCCATTTCTACAATAAGGAAAAATTTTTTTCCTTTAGTTATTGTCCACTTGTAACAACACTTACGCTAAAATATTTAAGCTTTGAGAAAGAACTTGCTCTAAAAAAAATGAATATTTATTTTCAATTTCGATTGGCTGGCTCTCTGCCAATTGAGACTATCATAAAATCATACAATAACTTGATTCAATAAAGATTACATTAGCGGTCTACTTGTAAAACGTTTCCGTTCGAAGATTAATTATTTAGTCAGTCAATCGCTTACGATTGTCATCTTTTTCATTGACTCAAGATTTTGTAGAAAACAATGTTTTGATACAATGTTCACGGTATTTATCTTAAATAAAACGTTTAATGTAAGCGTCATATTCAACTTATTGTACATAGTAAAAAAAACTTGATGCCTCAATTGGGTGTAGGTACTTTGTCTGCAAATGCAGACAAGTCATAAGCTGAAGTATTAGTCCGTACCGTACTATCTATGCACAGGAAGTACAGTAGACCTGAACGCTTCAAAAAAAAGCAGTTATCGATAGGTATTCGTCCCAACCCTATATCATAGCCAAATCAGCGCATTGTACTCCTGTAGATACCTATTTATTGTTCCACTGCAATCACAGACTAGCTACATGCACAGGTTATACTAGTACGATAATATCGACTGTTCGAATCTCACCCCTATCGCGGGTAGAATTTAAATTAGATGCGATGACGCGAAAACTTCTCGCAGTGTGTTGCTATCTCGCAATCAACGGTTTGGTGCAGGCTACTTTGTCCAGTAACTATTTCCATGATTACGTGAAGGATGGACGTACGTATCTTTTTAGTTTAACACACATTTGGGCATCAGAATCTATGATGATTTTTTAGTATATCTCTTAGTTTTTTTTTCGTGGAAAACGTGGTGATTTATTATGAACAGCGCCATCATGAGAAGTTTTAAGTTTTACAACCAAATCTCTTAAGAATTGCTATCATTATCATTAACAGGATTTGCCCCAAAAATAAAATTATTTAACTTACAATTAATAGCATTAATAAAAACTAGTTCACCACGCGGTGACGCCGACGGTATCGCGTGTATGCGAATCAATGTAAATTAATCCTTAATAACTATTTGTACATGATTTCAGGCCCGGTAGATGGTCCCTTCCCATCAAGTCTAAAGAACGTCCCCTACTACTGTTACCAAACCCCTATGAAAGGGCCTTGCGAACGAATGTTCGTGGTATATTTCTACGACATTGTAAGACGAAAATGCATGCCGATGCTGTACTCAGGGTGCGGTGGTAACGAGAATCGTTTCGATAGTAAGGCCTCGTGTCAGACACATTGTGAGAGCAAGCGAATAATATAGAATTATAGATGCATTTTGAAAAATCTTTCTTTTGTTTTCTTGTCCAAAAAAGTATGGTATTTAAACAAAAGACGTTCTGAGATTGAACCTCTTGAGTAAAATGTTTGGGTTAGTGGTTGATTCAAACAAATTCCGTTCGTTCAAATCACGGTTAACATAAAAAAGGGGCATCCAAAATTAATTCTTAATAGTAGTCTGCTTTTCCAATCAGCATCAAACCGCCCACCCACAGAAAGACGCAGCGTAGCCCGGCCCCGGTGGACCGAAAATCTAGTCACATACGCCGTTAGATGCAAGAGATAAATATTAGCTATTTAGTATAGCGCGCTTAGGAAGACTGTGTTCAGCCTGGACGTCTTTCAGCTGATGGATGATGATGACGATTGCATCCATCCAAAGACAACAAAAGATTAAACCTGCTAAGGTCTTCGATTTGATCCAAAAACTGCAGAAACTGTCATCATGTACATACCTACTACTAAACATTTTTAATAACCCGATAAAGTTGTAATGTCACCAACTTTCAAGTGATATACATTAACGACAGGTCCACTTTTACGATAATGTGCTACCAGAAACTGCTTTTCACGGTCAAACGATTATATTTCTGCGAAAATTTATGAGAGAATAAATTTTAATGAATTTCCTTCGGTAAATAGGTAGTTTGTTTTAATAAGGTTCTTTCAGGAACGCGTAGGATGATTTTTTAATAAGAAATTGATTTTCTTTGTACTTATTAGAAAATAATATAAAAATAAGCAGACTTTTACCGACTACTGCAAAAAGGAGGGTCATGATTTTTGATAAAATGTTCACCTAAATATATGTAATATTTATTAGCACTTGTGACTCTAAACTTAGTGCTAGCCTTTTACAATCGGTTTGTATTTCAGCCGATTTACAAACGACCAGAAAGTTTTGCAGTTGATTTAATTTTTATTATGTTCGACAAAAAAATATTCAGGGAAAGCACCACTTAAATATATGCTAGACTATCAGATTTTCCAACCCACAGTCAATTTAACAGAGTAGGTAAAGTACTCCTATCAATAAAGATTACCCTATATTGGAAAACACATTATAGATACGAGTATGGGTAAAAGTAATCCGCAAACATGTGATAGGGAACCAAACTGTAATTTATTAACTGTAGCCTACACAGCAATTAATCAATAAGACAGCGGATCGCCCTTCTGCCATGACAGCGGGTGGGCTAAAAATAAAACGTAGCTAATTATCAATTTGTCCGAGATTCTGATAGAACAAAATGGTCAATCGAAAAACGTCCACTGCTGAACACAGGCCTCTCCGCTTTCGACGCTTATCATAGCCCTTTCTATGATAAGCGTCTAAAGTGGCGTTTACTGCCGACGACTGTGTTTCCATGGTAGAAAATAATAAAGTGCGACACGTAAAAATAGAAGCGTGTATTGCAGCGAAAATTAAATAAACATTAAAATATTTACAGAGGGAATTTTCCGTAATCACCACGCTTGGCTTGGTGATCGCAGAAATTGGAATATACCGAAGATAATGCTGCTGCTAATTCTTTGGATATTCCCTTAGCCGGCGCTTACGGCACCCACTGGAAGAGATAGGGTTAATTACAGTACTTACATACTATATAAAAATAGAAACGTTAAAAATGCTATCCTTCCATAGGTGACCCCTACCCATCAGATGATGGTTCGTAAGCAAAGATTACAAAGCCCGTTGATAGCTCGTGAACATAATTTCTCGTACAAACACGACTCACCTGCGGGAACAGGGGGCGAGGTAACAAAACGAGACAGTCATACAAAATTACAAAGAACAGAGCAGGATGGAGCAAAAGACGCCAACGGGTTCCCATGATTTATTAGATATTCATAGTATTTATTAGAAATTAGTGGTTGAAATAAACCACTAATTTTCGTGTGAGGGGAAGTTGTATCATTGGTCAACTGGATTTATAGTCAATGGTCGTAAGCTTGCTTGCAACCTACTAAAAATTAAAAAAATCTATAAGAATTGTTTTGGTTTTGAATGTCTGTCTGTAATTTGGGAGCTACGATGCCACAGACAAACAAACACATTTAAAATATCCTGCCACATGTAGAATAGCCGCGGGGAGCCAATGGATGCAGGAGGCGAGGAGCCGCTCAAAGTAGCGCTCTCTGGGAGAGGCTTACGTTCAGCAGTGGAGGTCTTCAGCCTATTGATGATGATGATGAAAATATCCTGTTCTTTGGTATCTTAAGACTAATTCCAGCATGGTAATTAAATTTCTCATGAACGAAATGACCTACCTACCTACTAACAATTTTGTAATACAAAGTTTTCAAACATTCACCGCTCAAAGTAATTAAAACTCATTAAAAGTTACACCTCTTTAACATCAGAAAATCGACGTTTAAAAGCTGTCTTTGAGTGGAACTTTCCGATTAGTTAACTTTAGTGTTCGAAATACGTTCATACATAGTTGAATCTACAAATAAATATTGAAGGCATACTGGCCTTCGGTTTCTCCAACGTTTGTTAAGGTCAAACTCATGTCAACTTCAAAACACTGTAAGATTGGAACAGTCAAGTTTTTTGAGGAAGATTTGTGATTGTTTTTCTATAGACCTATATTTATTAATCTTGTGTTTGCGAACATCACAACTTTATGAAATGAATTAAATGATACAATATATTAAATTCAAAGCTCCGCATGCTCTAATTACGTCACAAAACATGCCAAAATACACCTTGTTTGCCCTACCCGTCGCCTTAACAGAAAAAGCATCCACGAGACTTTCGTACATAATGTTCCAGCATTAAGTCCGGCCTTGAGACCCTTGCAAGATCGAAGGTACGCTTTCAGCCAGCAGTTCAAGGGACATTAATTTTAATTCTATTGTTATTACGGAAGGGGACCGGCGCCATATTCTCCATTATGTAGGTTACTGATATGATAGGAATTAAATTATGATGTCCATAAATCTTGAAGCGATCGGCGAAATTTGATAAAGTTTAGTCTATGATGACAATGGCCACGAATTTTGAGTTGGTTTGAATAAATTATGGAGACCATTTAGAGATGATAAAGGTGGTCTCAAAATTCGTTATTGAAATGCATCCATTAGTAATTTGACTATTTAAGCAAATGTCGATGCCTGCGCTAAAATGCAGGAATCTAAATAAAGAATAACATGTCGGCAGGCAGAATGAGGCCAGCGGTGCATTAACTCATTGCTACGTGAGGCTTCTGGACGCCTGAAACTACGACATACTCGTATTTGGGCTCCAGTCACCCATTAATGTTTTTAGAATCAGTTTAATGGAATCACAAATCTTTTAATATGCCGTAAATTATCATCATCGTCATCATCAACAACCTCAAGAAATCCATTGCTGAACATATGCCTCCCCCCAGAGTGCCACTCTGAGCGGCTGCTTGCCTCCTGCATCCATCGGCTCCCTACGGTTTTGGCTAGATCGTGGGTCCACCTAGTGGAGGACCGACCTACGTTGCGTCTTCCGGTTCCTGGTCGCCACTTGGTATCTTTTGTCCTCACCGTTAATTTATTTTACGAGCGATGCGGCCTGCCCACTGCCATTTCAACTTGCTAATTATAAGAACTATATCGGTGACTTTGTAGAACTCATGAGGATCTCCTTATTTCGGATCTACACGGACATAAATAATAATTGCCAGAAAAATCGAAGTCAATCGCAATTGTGGCACTCTCCGCGCATCGTCAGCCCCTGGTAATCATTACTATGTAATAGCATGCCACGTTTTACCCTCCTAAATGATGTTGGGTGGGTGGTTAGCCACACGTAGGAAGGTGGGTACTATTAGATTACTATTTTATAGTACCACCAATCTAGGACTGGATCATAAATCAGGTACTTTCTATGACAATAGTCAAGTTTATATAATGTGGCTGAAAACTTGATTGTATGGTACTAGGTGGTAGGACTTTTCTGCAAAGTTCGTCTAGGTAGGTACCACCGCTTTGCCAGTTATTCTGCCGCCAAGCAGTAGTGCGCAAGCACTACTGTGTTCCGGTTTGAAGGGCATTGTAGCTAGTGAAATTACTGGGCAAATGAGACTTTATGATCTGATCACTCAGTCTAGTAATCTGATTACTAGACTGTGTGATGTCTCAGGATGACGTGCGCAGTGCAGTGTCACGCGAAACTTTATTTTTTTAAAGTTCCGATTGACACTGCAACTGTTATGGGCAGCCGTGTCGCTTAACATCAGGTGAACGCCTAGCTCGTCACGTCATTCAATCGCATAAAAAAAAAAAAACTATCATACAAACTCATAGCACAAAGTCAGAATATACCTAGACAGACAGATAGATAAATAGATTGAAATTGCACAAACAACAACTGTAGGTTCAATGAACGACATGACGATCTAGTCGTTCACCTGATGTTAAGCGTCATGGCTGTCACGGATTGCAGTATCACTCGGAACTCTAAATTAATATAGTTTTGCGTGACACTGCACTGCGCAAGTCATCCTGAGACTTCACACAGTATAGTAATAAAATTACTAGATTGTGTGATCAGATCATAAAGTCTCATTTGCCCAGTAATTTCACTAGCTATGCCTTTCAAACCAGAACACAGTATTTCTTGCACACTACTGCTTGGCGGCAGAATAACTGGCAAAGCGGTGGTACCTACCTCGAAAAACTTTGCAGAAAAGTCCTACCACCTAGTAAAGTTAATGCTAGAGAGCATTATCTTCCAGTTAACCTGGACTATATTCGAATTTCAAAATAATTCATTAATAATCTCGTAATAAGTACCTACTATATTGAACAAGTTTTCAAAGTTATTAATTAACAGCTAAATTAACTTTCAAGTAATCTAAACATCAAATGTAGCTAAAAGCAAAGCTGGCTTTAATTAAAGGGCAATAGAGACGTCAATATCTTCAAAATAACATACTCTCAGGCTTGATTATACAAAATAGTTTGAGAGATACGGTTTGATATTGTTACGTTAGTTCTTAATAATTTCTAGTTCGCTTTATATGTATTTAACTTGATGTATCAGGAAAGGTAAAATTTTTGTATACACTATATATTAGTTAAGTTGTTATTTTCTTCAAGTTGAAGAGGCAGTGGGCAGGCTATATCGCTCGCAGAACCGACAGCCGATGGGGAAGAATGTTTCCATGTGGCGACCACAAACCAGAAGACACGCCCGACCTTCCACTAGGTGGGCCGACAACCAGGAGGCGTACCGTGACCTCTTAGCGCGATTCAAAACAGAGCCTATATTGGATCGTTTTGTTTTTTTTTTTGTATGGGGATTTTGACAAGCGAGCCAGTATAGGCTCTGTTTTGAATCGCGCTAAGAGCTCACGGTACGGCCCCTGGTCAGAACCGCGAGGAGCCAATGGATGCAGGAGCCACGCATCCGGTCAAAACGGCGCTCTATATGGGGGAGGCCTATGTTCAGCAGTGGAGTTTTTCAAGCTGATGATGGTGATAGATTGGAAAATTGGAACAGTATTATTTTGTTTCACACATTTGACCAAGACCTCACTTGGTAGGTCCAGTCGAAATAATAGCGTCTAATAAATTTATAAGTATTCAACTGTTGTGCTTCTCTGTTGAATACACCAGGTTGTATTGACGTCTAAACCTATCTAAACCATTACTGCGCAAGAAAGAATTTCAGAAAGTGAACTGCTTTTAAGAATATTTTGTCTAAAACTCAAGAGCTGTGATATAATTCAACCAAGTGGTGTCTCCCTGTCTACGACTGTTGACGTTAACCGTAAGCGAACGAAGAAGGTATCCATTCAAATTCAGTCAAGTGGATGACTGATAAATATTGAACAATGTATTAATAAACCGTTCGATGAGGAACCCCAAAATTTTGAGAAAACCACAGACAACTTCGTGAAGCAGTAACATTAAGACAAGTCGTAGGCTGTTTTTTTATGTAATTGAATGACGTGACGAGCTAGTCGTCCGCCTGATGTTAAGCGTCACGGCTGCCCATAACAGACTGCAATATCATTCGGAACCCTAAATTAATATAGTACCGCGTGACACTGCACTGCGCGCGTCATCCTGAGACTTCACACAGTATAGTAATAAGATTACTAGACTGTGTGATCAGATCATTTGCCGTGTAATTTTCTTAGCTACAATGCCCTTCAAACCGGAATACAGTAGTGCTTGCACACTACTGCTTGGCGGCAGAATAACTGGCGAAGCGGTGGTACCTACCTAGACGAACTTTGCAGAAAAGTCCTAACACAATGATAAGCAAATAAAATAGATTTGAAAGGGTTGCATATACCGAAAACTATAGAATTGAAATGTGGTGTAGTGTATGCACACTACACCACATTTCAATTCTATAGTTTTACATGCGTATAACAGCAACTTCAGCGCTCCAGAGAAAGGTAACTGATGCATGTGACAGATATTTATTGGTTCTAAAAATAGTAAAATATTATACATAGTATTCTAAAATAATGTAGTTACAATTTCTCTTGTTTATGGAATGAAATAAAAGATCAGATATCAATTATTAATTTATTATATCAAGGCCTACATTTATGGTTATATTTGTCCAATACTTCCATACAATATATTAATATTATATATGTACTACTGTACTTCTATGTATTTGATAAAAAGCCTTGTAACTTTAAATAAGGTAGATATTTTAGATACCTCCATATCTGTACATTATTGAATCACAGTTCCGTTACATGGTACCTATGTTCATAATTATAATATTTACATAGAAATATAAGATTATACAATTTTGCATGGCAATTAATCAATAACCTTAACATAGTACATGTAAATAAATAAACAAGATAACACTTACGTTAGCTCGGTCTGCCAGTTGGACTCAGAATGCCCCTCTCTGACACTTCAGTTCGTTTTTATAAGCACAACAATTGCCAACTTCACACTTTATCGAAACTCGTATCTAACTTCACACTTTAAAGTCAAATCAACAACTTTTAATGTCTTTACACTTCAAATTCAAACAAAAGAAATTGTAACTACATTATTTTAGAATACTACTATATTAATGTATAATATTTTACTATTTTTAGAACCAATAAATATCTGTCACATGCATCTGGATATAATCTACATACATACTTATACATTGTTATTGTAATAATTTATTTAATGATACTGTCAGACAGTGCTGCCTTGCTGCGATCTCTACAATGGTAATTTTACTGCGCTCATTATACAATGCAATGATAAACGTCACTTTGAGCGAATGCTTGGCACCTGCATCCATCAGCTCGTCGCAGTTTTAGCCAGATCGTCAGTCCACCTAATGGAGGCCTACTATAAAACTCCAAAACCAGCTAATAAATCATGTTTGTAGAGATGTAAACCTTTTAAAAATAAAGTGCCGCTTAGCGTAGCAGCGTTATTCATCTGAGTCTAACACCTAGGTACCTGAAAATTTTAGTTACACATAATACATTATAATAGACTTACAGATAGTGATATTACGTCGAGCATTATTAATGCATTCTCATTTATCAAGCTGTCAGCTGTGTTGCCGAGAAAGTTCTTTTTATATTTTTGCCTGAACAAATCCAGTGTCAGAAAAGCTATAAATTCTATGATTCACGTGAAAATGTTTCGGGAGTTTCAGCTCTGGTCGACTTATGACAGGTTTAACCTGGCAAGCTGACAGATAATTTAATAACCGTCTTACCTAAATTTGTTAGAACTGAAACGGTAAGAATGGTTAGCTATTCAATATTTTCTTAATGTGAACAGAACCACTCACTATCAGGCTACCTGTTGGTATAATTAGGTTATGATTCTTCCCTCACTTCGAGGATAAAAATTTGTGGTCCTAGTGGCTTGTCTGCTCCTATTTTCATAACAAGAAAATATTGGTAGCGTTATGTGAAAAGAAATGATTTTTACAACGAATCTATTGGAAGAAATCGGTCTGAAAAACCGCCTATGTGTTACTCTTACTATTCGCCCATACATCCTCACTGCTAAGCTTTCTTACAGGGCAGAGTTCTTGGTTCTATTTTTCGATCGTGACATTTTCCGTCATCGAGAAAGAGACAGGAAGGTTCACGCATTGAGTCATTTTAATAACGTTTATAAGTAATATCATTAAAACATGAGCGTCTGAAACTTAGCACAATAATATTTCAAACGTTAAAATCAACATGGTAACATAAGTACCAAAATCGATACTCGCTTGAGGCGTCATTATTTTCTAGAACCCACTGAGTTGAGCGAAGACATTTGTATGAGAAACCGGTGAGGCTGAGAAATGAATGTTTTCAGCTGAAGGATACTAATTACTAACAGAGTAGTTTATCTTTAGGAAATGAGAGAAATAATAATTTGTTTGTCTAGAATGAAGAGTATAATTGTATAGATGTTTAGGTACATAGCTCAATAACAAATGAAAATCGAACTAATACTAGTATCTGACTGGCCTGATAGCTCAGTTGGTAGAACCCCGGCCTTTTGAATTGAAGGTTGTGGGTTCGATTCCCGCCCAGAACAAACATTTGTGTGATGAACATAGGTGTTTGTTCTATGTCTGGGTGTTCTATTGTACGTATAGAAACATACGTATTTACAAAACAAAAAGTATCTAAGTAATTCTATCAGTCATCTGGTTCCCATGGTACAAGCTATGCTTAGTTTGGGGCTAGATGGCGCTGTGTGAAATGTGCACAAATATTTATTTATTTTATTTATTTATCTCTATTTAAAATTATTGCCTTGCTCACAGAATATTTTTGCTACTCGCAAGCCGAATCAAAAATGCGCCAGGCGACGGACAAGAGTGTATAGCCAACTAAAAAGTGGCTTTTACAACTGATTCCAACAGTACATTAGGTGGACACATAAGGCCATCGGTCCCGGATGTTGCGTAAGACAACAGTCGTTAAGGCAAAGTCAGAAGCTTTTAAGCGACTTTATATTTCTGACACCAGAGCCGACTACTTGCCTACATGAGAAGAAGGAAGGATTGCCGCTTCTACCTACCTTTTTAGGGTTTCGTACCCAGAGGGTAAAACGGAACCTATTACTAAGGCTCTGCTGTCTGTATGTCTGTCTGTCACCAGGCTGTATCTCATGAACCGTAATAGTTAGACAGCTAAAACTTACATAAATGATGTATTTCTGTCGCCGCTATAACAACAAATACTAAAAAACCAAATAAAATAAATATTTAAGGGGGCTCCCATACAACAAACGTGATTTTTTCCGCGTTTACCAGGTGAGTCATAGATGGCGCTGTTTTAAATAGTACTGCTACTCAACACTAGATGGCAGGGATAGATAATGGAACGGAACCCTTCGTGCGCGAGTCCGACTCGCACTTGGTTGGTTATTTCTATTCTACGTATTACTATGTGTATAACTGTTATATTGTAAGAAACGATACCTATATTTATAATCTGGGCTGAGTTTGTGGACCGACGTAATGAGATTAATTCTCTCGGATAAATCTGCTTGTTAATCTAGCGAGTAAAGAAGCTGATCCCTTGAGGCAAAATCAGGAGCACAAAACCTCCGCGTCAGCCGCAGACAAAAAGACAAAAAGATAAGTGAGTTGTCCTTCAACGTGTAAGCAGTGTTGGTCTGCTGTAAATTATACTAGCGTTACTGGGGAATAAGAAGCATAAAATTCACACACAAAAAAACAAAAATAAATCTTTTTGGTCTTATTTCATTTTTTTACGTTTTTTTTTCACGTCATCTGTGCTTCAACTATCATCATCAGCTCAATTCGTGCCCACTGTTGGGAAACCGGCCTTCTCTCGCAGGGAAAGAGTGTAGGCTATAGTATACTATGCGGGGTGAATGACACAATTCAAAGTCAAAGTCAAGGTATTTTTTTTATTGCATATAGGCTATTTTTACTGCTTTTACAAGTCAAGGTGATATTAGGTACTTGAAATATTAAATCCCTTTCTATAAGAGTCCAAAGTGGCGTTCTATGGGGATCCATAGAACGCCACTTTGGACTCTTATAGAACCCGAAGACATACTGCTGAACATAGGCATCCGCCTATGTTCAGCAGTGGACGTCTTCGGGTTGATGATGATGATGATGATGATGATAATGAAAGTATTAAAATTAAATTATTGTACATACTAGGCATAACTATAGGTAGCATTAAAAGTGCTTAATGTCAAATATTGTATATATTTTTGGGTAATTTTAGGCTTTGTTTTAATTTTTTTAGATATAGGTAGTATAATTTAGATGTATGCTTAAGTATATTTTGAATTGTATATTACTATTACAATATGTGAGTTTGAAAAAAAGAAGTTTTTCTTTTCCACTACAGGTGCAAGCAATCCGGCACAATGCAGAATATAAACTCCAATCCGTAGCTTCGATTCTTGAAAATGCCGGTTTTCTCACGTTTTCCTTCACAGTTATATACATAACTAGCGGTCCGCCCCGGCTTCGCACGGGCACAAAATACTTACAGAAGTCAATCACATGTATGTACTTCACTTTTTATACCTACGCTCGGCGCTCGCGCTAGGGCCGTCAGCTTTGGCTTATGCACAAAAAACTATCGTGGTAGTGACACTCTAGTTGTTTGATTTATTGTTGAGAATGAAACGGGAAGAACGGAAATATAATAATTAAAATAATAACTAAAATATTTCAATTTTAAAACCTACCCTACCTTTAATTACTTAGCTACCTACCTGACTGTTCTGTGTTACGTTAAAACGAACCGTCGAAATACAAACAAATACCTTAATTCTTTGACAACAACTGTTAGCTTAAAAAACGACAATTCACTGTTTAATGTTGAATTTAAACAACCGTTCACTGAACAATTATTGTAACCTTTTTTTGTTGCTCCATTTTTGCACAAGGTAGTTCATAGACGCGTGTCTCAAGCGGGTGGCAGTCGTGCTCACACTACTCCAAAAGACTCCGAGACATCGTGTCGGTGAGCGGTGTCTATGTGTGCGTTGCTCGAGCGCACTTACTATGTTGATTGAGTTCTGTTCTATTTTGTGGCACGGGTTTAGTTTTCGCAGCGCACGCGATGTAAAGAATATTTAAGGTAACTTTTTTACACCTTGGGTGAAATTATTAAAGTTTTAGTAAGAATCCCTAATTTTTTTGAAAATATAATATGTCACCCGGGGATAGTGTAGCTTCCCAACAGTGAAAGAATTTTTCAAATCGGTTCAGTAGTTTCGGAGCCTATTCAATGCAAACAAACAAACGAACAAACAATCAAATTTTTCCTCTTTATAATAATGGTATGGTATAGACAATTAAAAATTCCGCACATGATTTGTTTATTGCATTGGTATATTGTATTGGTACAAGGCCCATATTGCCATGTGACATAAAACGCAAGCATATCTAGTATAAAATAACAACAATAATCCCGCACATTCATTCTCCTAAAAAATACTTACACAAACACAAACCTTTTTCGAAACGTTAATCATAAATCCCCCTGTCGCTCGCGAAAATTTAAAGGACTCAAAGGATTGTAGGGTGGCATCTTGATATTAAATTCCGGTGCGGACTTCTGTATTCTTTAAATTAAGTTTGAGCGTGCGTAATTGAGGCTTATACTGGTAAAAAGGGTAACATTAGAAATTTATGCACATTATAGAAAAAAAGTAGATATTGAAATCATGGCACCTAATTCAAATAAATCGCAACCCACCGCAGTTATGTTGTAAAGATCGGCAGAAAACAACAGCTTTCATCCGTTCAAAAACAAATTTGACCCGTAATTATTATTCATTACTCACATGTACCTCTACATATAGATGTGTTGGTTTAGTAGTTACAGAGGTATAAGGTTCACACACACCCACACACAAACTTTGACATTTATAATATTAGTAGGATGTAGATAGATAGATAGATAGATAAACTCTTTATTGAAACACACAAATCGCATTTTTATTAGTTTAATATACGTAAGTATTGTATAGATAGAAACAATAAGATAGAAAAAAGAAAAGAAAGAAAAGTTTTAAAGAAAAAAAAAACATTGGAGTTTTGGCGGGAACGTGAAAAAGTTCACGTCGTTGCATTGTATTATTTCACAAAACTTATGCTTTTTCTAGTGTTAATGTTTAAAATTAGTGGCATTTTACGCATTGAGTGCTGAATTACGAGTATAAGTGTGGGCAAGTGATATAATGTAGTGAAACGTGGTTTTTCGTGTTGCTTCCAAAATTCCATAGAAGCCTCTAGTAAAGTTGCCACTACTTTACTAGGGCATGACTTAGACTGGATTATGACTACCTGACTTAGACTGGACTATGACTACTCTGACTGATTGTGACTAAGACTTGACTTTATATGAAATATTTCATAATACTATGAAAAACTACAATACTTGACACTGGCTAAATACACTATGTGTGGAGCCAAACTAAAAGAGAAAAAAAAAAAAAAAAAAAAACATTCATTCAGGACATCACACAACATTACATTTCTAACATACGACATGAATATAGAATAATACAGAACAAAAATAGTAGGTAATATCTACAAAATGTAATGTTGCGTGACGTCATGATATAGGTCCCGACTCAGCATGTAAGCAAGGTCATAAGACCTCAATAACTGATACTTTGAATAGTACATCAAACTTAGCCTACAACCACTTATCATCGTCAACACCTGCGACACCGAGACTGGAGCAGTTGAGAACCCCAAAGCTGTGTCTGGGCTGGCTTGGGTAGATACTGGCGGGGGAAATGCACAATACACCCCAAGCGGGACGTTAGTGGCCTTACCGCCCCACGTCAAACTATAGAAATTAAAGCAAATAGGATATTCTGTGCGTCACTGGCAGCCTCCCACGGCCTCACCTACATTATAAATCCATTTAAATGAAGCTTGGCCTATTTCAGAGTTTAAAACAAAACTATATGAACTCTCCAATCATTGAAATTCTTTCGCCTTGCTAGTATTAATTTCGAAAACCTCTACACCATACAAATTATTATATTAGTACTCACACGCAAACTAATAAGCAAGAACTTTTACCACTCTTTTAATAATTCGTACTATTAGACAACCTTTCCGACATGCATTTACTGCGAACACGCAAGGTGGGAAGCAGGGAATTCCAAAACGTTCCGGCAATTTTGGTAGTTCCTGACCCGGAACTCTATTGCAAGGCATGGCTGGCTTGAGTGTACAGAGCTCGAGTATTTTACTTTGGTAAACACAACTAAGGGCCGATGTTTCCAAAGTCAGATAGTGTTATTCTAAGGTTGAAAAGCTATTAGAGAATAGCTACTTAAGTGATGAACGATGACTGGAAAATGATAACCAAAAGATCGGGTTTACAATGGTTAAAAACTAACAAATGATGACCATTGGTTAGAATTTGTTAGTTTTTAACCATTGGTTATCTTAACTAAGGATCAAAAAACCCACCCTTAGTAGTAAGGGTCGTTTAATTTTTAACATAACTTTCACTCAGCATCACATTCATATGGATTTTGATGCAGTTTATATTACCGTGTAGGCCATATTTATTCTTGAGTATTTTAAAAACACGATCAAACAGATTGCATGAAGCTGTATGGACCATTCAGCTTCCCCTACAGGGCCCCTGGGTCTCTTAATCCGGCCCTGTGTATGGTATGGATAATAAAAATAGATTAATGTAGTGGTAGTTTAAATAAAGCTTATAATTAATCATTGTGTTAAAAAGTATTCGTCCAAGGACCCTGACCTTACTGCTCTGTCGTACATGGCAACACACTATAACCGAAGTCCAAACAGTTTCGGCAATTTTGAGGCTGACGACCTGGAACACGGCGACAGGGTTGCCAGTGCCATAACGACGATTAAACATATTAAAATAAGAGGGAATGTGCCGAACTGTGGCGACATTCGGCGGATTTTTAATTTCCCTCGAGGGTACATAGAGACATTAAATTTTCACCTTTCTACATGCATTCTGGGAGATCCGACACTGGTACGTGAGGAAATGTTTGCTTTTGTTGAAGATGATAAATGAACTACCCTGTGGGACATTATTTTTTGTAGTAGGCAATATTTCAATGGCAATGGGTAGGGCACATCGCTCGCAGAACCGACAGCCGATGGGGAGAAAGGTTCTCGAGTGGCGACCACGAACCCGAACACGCAGCGTAGGCCCCCCTCTAGGTGGACCGACGAACTGATCAAAACCCCAGGGAGCCGATGGATGCAAGAAGCATGCAGCCGTTCATAGCGGCGCTCCATGGGGGAAGCCTATATTTAGCAGTGGACGTCTTCAGACTGTTGATGATGATAATGATGAGCCCCGAATCAAACTAAGAACCGAACTGAAGAACTGAAAATATCTGGCCATATAACTCTTGAAGTCAGAAAGGTTTATCATTATTTCAAGAGATACGTTTGATTAAATCTACCACAATATTAATCGTTAAGGAGCACTGAATCTTGATTAGCCCTGCAAGTCGACTGTGTAACTTGGTGCAGTATGATATGAGTTGGAGTTTCACAAAAGTAAACAGAAGTAACGTAAATGTGTTTTTATGAAAATACCTAATTCCATGGATTTATTATTAATGCCACTGTTGTTTCAATTACGTCACATATGATGTCTGCCTGCGTTTCTTTTGACATAGTCTAAAAAACCAATTTCGGTTTCACGGATCGCGAAATTTAAGGTTCGCGAGATTCGGGTAAATGGAATGTGTTTCGACTGATTTAGGAAATTACTTTTTCAGCTACGTTGAAACGAGGCATATTCCTCTCAAATTTGGGAACGAAATAAATATGATGATGATGTAAATGGAAATTTAAGTTACAATACATAGGTAATCGGTTTCCCAGCAATGACATTCCCGTCAAAGTAACTGACTAGGATCCGTAACTATTATTAAGAGTGATTGAAGCGTATTGCTACTAACCATCAGCTAATGCCTTCCTTATGTTGGTATACACGCCTCTGTATTGCTATAAAACTGTAACGAAGCTATATAGTTAAAAGACCTGGAAGATATAAAAAATATCTGGGAATGAGTATTTAGTAGGAACTAAACCCAAATCTCGTTTTTAGATTTTTGTTTTTGATATTGATGCAATGATGGTGGCGGGAGGCGTCACTTCGAGCACTTTTTCTTGTTCATTACGGCATGCAGCTAGTCCATGTAAAACAGATCATTCATTCATAATCATTCATCAATAGCCTGATGTCGTCCACTACTGAACATAGGCTTCCCCAGAGCGCGCCTCCTTGAGCGGCTGCTCGCCTCCTGCATCCATCGGCTCCCCGCGGCTTTCACCAGATCGTCGGTCTACCGAGTGGGGGGCCGGCCTACACTGCGTCTTCCAGTTCGTGGTCGCCCCTCAAGAACCTTTCTTCCCCATCAGTTCTACGAGCGATGTGGCCTGCCCATTGCCATTTCAACTTGCTAATTCTAAGAGCTATATCGGTCACTTTAGTTCTCATGCGGATCTCCTCATTCAGGAGCTTATAGCTCTCTCCATAGCTCGTTGCGCGACTTTGAGCTTACGAACAACAAACGATTACGAACTTTCGGCGTCGCTCGTAAAACAGATATCATGCGACTAATATAGTGAAATTGAGTAGTAAGCTATAGTAAATGCTGGCACTTATTTGACTCAATGAATCAGCATTGCAATTCAACGAGGCAATGCTGCCAGCATGTTGGGTACTCTACTGACCGGTTGCAGACTGGAGCATTTGGACTGTGTATAAGCCATCGCGACTAGTATACAGTCCAAATGTTCTTTGTAGTAGATGGTGTAGTTTATTAGTTTTTATTATTGTAGTAGTTCGTTTAAAGAATAAAGGCACATTGCCCGTTAAAAAAAACCTATAGTGAATGCCCGATGCTGTTGTTGTGTGATGCTGATACTGTTTGGTAGAGTGTGTTTCAAACGTAATGGCGGCTGTGAAGTGTGCTGCTAGCCCTTCGACCGCTGTGTTCACTGCTTACCTCTGCCCACGCACATTAAATTGTTGCTACTGCGAAGAGTTTTCCATCAACTTGACAGCCGCCATTACGTACCACACTCTACCTGGGCGGATAATGACATTGTTCTTTCATACTACTACTAACTTCGGACACTTTTTATCCCGGATAATTAAGAAATCCCGCGGGATAATGGATAAGTTGCGAGTTGCAGGGCATCATACAATACAATACAATACAATAATACTTTATTGAACACCAATAAATAAAAATGCACATAAAAATTTACATAACAATGGCAGAACAACGGGCGGCCTTATCGCATTAAGCGATTTCTTCCAGGCTACCTTAGGATGGACAGGAATTGAAGATACAAAAATTACGGTTGGCGCTGTTGCAGTTACAACTTACATACTAAGAACAACAATAAGACAACAAAGTATAATTACTTAAGAAAATAAAAGCAATACATTTATAATATATACTAAATACTAATACCATACACTTAAAACCATAAATATAATAATCTAACATAGCATGATACATATATTATGTATATATGAATATATATCTACATAATATGAAATACCTAATATTAATATAAATACATACTATAAAATAAAGATAAATAAATAAATGATAGTTCTAGTGACATATTCTAGACAAAGTACTTAACTACGATTGTTCCAATAGGTAGTGTTTCCTCACCATGTCTTTAAAGATGGCGATAGACTTGGCGTGACGAATATTTACGGGTAGCTCATTCCATAAACGGACAGCTTGCACAGTGAAAGAGTGGTCATACCCAACTGAAGCATGAACTGGCATTTGCAATTGCAGAGTGTTGGCGGAACGAAGGGAGCGAGCATGGCTAAGGTGGAGAAATACGAATCGTTCTTTGAGATAGTGTGGAGTTGAGGGGAAAAACAGTACACTATATAGTAGAGAGAGAATATGAGCATCCCGGCGACGGCGGATCGGTAACCAATTGAGCTTGTTGCGAAATTCGGATATATGGTCATACTTGCGCAAACCAAATATGAACCGGATGCAAAATTTTTGTAAGCGCTCAAGCTTATTAAGCTGTTCTTGGGTTAAATCTAGATAGCAGGCGTCAGCGTAGTCAAGAATAGGGAGAAGAAGAGACTGAGCAAGAGCAGTTTTGGTGGTAATCGGCAGAAAGTTGCGCAGCCTACGAAGTGACGCTGCAGACGCAAATACTTTTCGACTGACCTCGCCCAGCTGAGGTCCCCACGATAGCTTCCTATCAAAGATCACACCCAGGTTCTTGACCGTTTCACTAATCTTAATGCAGGTGCCATCAAACAAGACTTGTGGGAGGCGAAACCAGTCAATCCTAGATATCATCCTGGAACTGCCGATGACTATGACTTGAGTTTTAAGAGGATTGACATTGAGGCCGTAAGATCTACTCCAGCTCGAAATACGTCTAAAATCACTATTTGTAGTTTCAATAGCTGAGTGAAGCTGATCTGGAGGGGCTTGACAGTAGATTTGAAGGTCGTCTGCATAGAGATGGTAGGAAGAAGATAATTGCTGGGAAATCGAATTAATAAAAATTGCGAAGAGTAAAGGAGATAAAACGCCGCCCTGAGGAACACCAGCCCGAGTATCACACCAGGATGAAAACGTATCCTCAAT
The DNA here is from genome assembly GCA_910589525.2 of Ennomos quercinarius. Lineage (NCBI taxonomy): Eukaryota > Metazoa > Arthropoda > Insecta > Lepidoptera > Geometridae > Ennomos > Ennomos quercinarius. The sequence goes on from OU342496.1 coordinate 4,921,318, forward strand.
GCGAATTCGCTGCCGGCGCCCATGCAGGTAACTATGGAACCAGTCAATAGCAATTGGAGATACGTTAAGAGTCCGAAGGATACCAAGTAAGACATCAAAGTCAACGTTGGTGAACGCGTTACTAAAGTCAAGTAGTGATAGAACAGTCAGTTGTCCGTTACTCATACCATACCGGATATCGTCGGTAATTTTAACCAATGCAGTGACGGTGCTGTGACCAGGTCGAAATCCAGATTGGAAGGGATTAAGAAGAGCGTTCCTGTTCAGAAAGGAGGAGAGTTGCTGATGGACAAGGCGCTCTAGCACTTTTGACAAAAAAGGGAGAATGGAAATGGGGCGGAATTCGGAGTAGGAGGATGGATTAGCTTTTTTTGCCAGTGGGGTTATTTGGGCGTCTTTCCACAATGATGGAAAGGTGCCACTGGATACGGAGAAGTTGAGAATGTATGTGATAATATGAATGACTTCATCCAGTATGGGTAAAATCATCTTACGACTGATGTTATCACTACCGACGGCGTTAGATGTGATAGAAGAAATACTTTTCTTAACGTCATAATCGCTAAATTGACTAAAAGAAAAAGCAGAATGGTCGGGAGAAGGAATAGAAGAAAGATATTGAAGTGTAGCTGACTTTACAGGGCCATCAAAATTGGCAGAAGTAGAAAAATGACGGTTTAATAAATCAATATTAATATTTCTAGGAATATCGTCTTGACGAGACTTTCCCACTCCCATTGACCTCAGGAATTTCCATACTTTAGCGGAGTCTTCGTTTTCAACTGACTTATGAACGTGCTGGCGTTGTGCGTTCCTACAAACTCTATTACAGTGATTACGACGCTTGACATATTGTTCTTTATTGTAATCGGTGGGTCGACATTTGAGCTTAGCCTTAGCTACTAGTTTTTTATGCATAGCAGCTCTTATATCAGGTGTAAGCCAAGGTGCTGGCAGATGTTTTAGTTTGACAGGTCGGACCGGCGCATGAACATCATACAATTTCGTCAAAGTATGGTTGAAACCTTCAATTTTGTCATCCATCGAGACCCCGTGTCTAACAGCTGACCAGTCTAGGTCACGAGCATCCTTGCGTAAACAATCTAAGTCGATACCACCAAAATTGCGCAGTAAAAGAACTTTCGGTTTCAGTTTGGGTGGGCGAATTTTATAAGAGATAAAAAGAAGATCATGACAGGAGAAGTTATCAGCCGAACATTGACCATGCTTAGCAACGTGACTGGTAGATGATACAAGAATAAGGTCAAGGAGAGATGGAACAGAGTGAGGGAAATGATGCGTAGCGCTGAGTGGCAGTATGGTCAAGTTGTTAGCCCTGACAACCGATTCAAAAGTGGATGAACGAGAGTCGCGTTTAAGCAAGCAAGTATTAAAATCACCCAGTATAATGTTGTGACCGTAAGAAGGAGTGTAATCCTGTAGAAGTTTCTCAAAGGAAGAAAAAAAATTAATGCGAAGGGAAGGACAGTAGTAAACTCCTAGGAGCACCTTGGAATAGGAAAGGGTAACTTCAATTAGAAGGTGCTCACCGGCATCGTGGGGAGGGGGTTGCGCTGACATACTCAAGATAGAGTAGGGAATGTGTGCACGTAGATATATGGCAACGCCACCACCTCCACTACCAGTGCGATCATTGCGTAAGAGTATAAAACCAGGCAAGGAATACGAGGTCGTTGGAAGACAGGGCTTCAACCACGACTCTGAAATTAAAATAGCGTGTATATTTTTATGTTCAAAAGACGCCAGCATATCGGGATAGTGAGCCGGGACACTCTGTGCGTTAATATGGATGACATTAAAGTTCTTTGGAACGTCACCAACAAATGACTCGATACTACTAGAGAGGGTTGGTATGCTAACGAAACTGTCATCACTGTTCTCACTTGAAGAAGCACAGGAAACAAATTCGGAACTATCGCTGTCACTATTGTAATTAAATAACATAATATTAAAATATCAATAATACGAATATAAATATATATAAATACCTACACCTATAATATAATACAATATAAATAAGTAGTTATAGAAAAATAAATCCTAAAGTTATATAAATCGAAAACACACCCGCCAGTGTTGTTTATACACGAACAAATTTTAAATAAAAGGTTCAAAACTACTAAGACTATCAACAATAACGAAAAGTGCTATCATATAATAACAAAGAGAAAACTATCTTTTCCAAATACCAGCGATTAGATATTGTATAAATACTAAGTTAGGACAATATAACTAAAAAATAATTATTTTATATATAAACAGGGAAGCTAGATACTCAAAACCACCACGTAAAATGGAACGCAATGTCACAGAGCCGATCCTAGACAATCTCACAGAGTAGAGAAAAAACAATTGACTATGCAGGGCTATACTCTGTCTTTGTTGACAAATTGCTAGTGACACTGACACTGACATAATCATTGGAAATAGTCATTAACAAGTAAACGATGTTCTAAAACGTCAAAGTCAATCACCCCTGAAAAACATTATAATACTTGACACTGGCTACATACATACACTATGAGTGAAGCAAAAAAAAAAAAAAAAAAAAAAAACAAAATGAAAAAACATCGAATCGTCGAAATTCGAAGTGACAATAAAGAAATAAATAAAAACAGTGGGGTTAGAAATAATAAAAGTATTTTTATAGCCTACCCTGTACTGAGCCAGTATTTAGAGAAAAACAGTGTCCAGTCCAAATGAATTTAGCTAGTTATGCACATCGAGCCGTGATTGTGACGTCAACCGCCACTACTTTACTTCTTCATCGTAGCTGCACGTCTGGACTTCGTTGAGCCCGTGGCCTCCTTGATGCCCGCCACTGTTTCTTTAGAGGCAGCAGCTGTTGCCGGCACACGGGTCTTCTTGGAAGAGATGTTATCCAGTTCAGCGACACAGTTAACTCGGTGGCGAGTTCCGTCAGACCCGAGCACGAACACATAGCCCTCCCGTGTCCAACATTTCGTGACGCCGAAACGCTGGCGAGCCGCAAGGAAAATGTCGTGCCTGGTCTTCGTTAGGAACTCTGATAACGTTACGCCTGATCCCTTTAAGTTGGTCTTGGAAGACCAGATTTTGTCACGGAGCGACACATCCCGCAGCTTGAAGAGTATGGGGCGAGGCCTTTCAGCAGACGTAACACGGCCCATCCTATGACATCTGCTGATATCCTCAACCTTAAAACCATCGAGCTTTAACCTCTCTAACACTGCACTCACAACTACAGATGAAGTTTCTTCTTTTTCCATCTCAGGAAGGCCATGCAGCAAAAGAATTTTGCGCCTACCATGCATCTCCACAGCATCAACTTGACTAGCCAGTACTGCAATCTGGCTTTGAAGAGACCGAAATGACATCAGCACAAAAGCCTTGAAAGATGAAAGTTCTGCAGCCACACTCCCAGGCTCGTCATGTGGAGCAGACTTTGGCAGCTGGCCCTCAATGCTGTCCAAACGCTTATTAAATGCACTCATCATTTGGTTTAAGGACTCTTGTATGGCATCCATTTTGTTTATGTGTAAAGTTCAGTGAAGAGTAGTGAAGTGATGATATATGTAAAAGTCTGACCTTTATAGAGGATAATAACACTTACTGGCAGGCAAGGTGAGCTATTGCATGCAAATATGCATAAATTTTACACTTTTGATAACTATTTCAACTTTTATTTAATTAATAAAGTGAGAGCTTTTAAAAATAGTTGTTACTTTTTTCACACCTACCGCCCAAAAAAAGTAGTATTAAGTTAAACGTTAATAGCTATACTATAGTTGTTAACGCCGCGCGTCACCACACAACAGATGCTCTTGATTGATGGCTCCCAGTCCATAATGTAACGTAATCGCACAAGATTGATGTGGAGGAAGCCATTCCATCTGCATGGATGGATTGTTCTTTTATAGCCCCAATATAGTGAGGGAATCAGGCTAAGACTTGGACGTCTACTACGGTTATTGCCACGTGAAGCTGAAGCAGAAACGTCATGTGTTTTATCATTATCATCATCAACAGCCTGAAGACGTCCACTGGTGAACATAGGCCTCCCCCAGATAGCGCCACTTGGAGCGGCTGCTTGCTTCCTGTTTCTGTGCTTGTCATTGGGGGAGGAAGGGGCGGGGGTAGGGGTTTCTCTATCTCGCTCGCGCACTGTGGCATTTTTAAGGGATTAAATGGTAAAATTTACTTAAGAAAATCTGTCATTACAAAAAGTTAAAAATTACATCACAAATGCTCAACAAAAATATCATATTAATTCAAACAAGTTTTCATACATAAAAACAGAACCAAACATTACAGAACGAAATATAACTTAATTTTTTTATGTATGAAAACTTGTTTGCATAAATGTGATATTTTTGTTGAGCATTTGTGATGTTATTTTTAACTTTTTGCAGGGAAATATTTTTCTAATGTAAATTCCATCAAAAATATCACAATGCGGGAGCGAGTTAGAGAATCCACGAATATACTAGCCTTAAAGCCCTAAGATTACATGACAGTTGTGAAACGATTCAAGGCGTTTAATCTAACTTGTCGAAGTACGAAGATCCATGTTTCGTTGCTAATATACCATGTTCAAATGTGATCTCTAACTCCTAGCTTGGACATAACCACTTTATGTTGAATTTGCCCCTTTACTTTGTAAATGTACTCTGATGCAAAATGAACTGTATACATATAACAAGCCGCCGCTCAAAGTGGCGCTCTGTGGGGGAGGCCTATATTCAGCAGTGGAACTCTTCAGGCTGTTGATGATGAATGAATTGCAACAAACTTAAAGCTTAAAGTTTTAGGTTCTTTCGTTTTAGGAACATTAAATAAATAAATAAAATAAAATAATTAAATAAATCGGCTAAATAATATAAAACTCACATGATTTTGACTAAGCCCAAAAATAAGATACCTAACAATAAATTCAAGTCGGCACGATTACACACGATATGTACAAAAAGAATTAAAAGTTTCATGATATTCACCAAACTATCATAAGAAAATTCCGTGAAACCTGAATGGCATGAGTAATGCTTTATGAATCTTATATCAGCTCCGCATGTTGGACCATCAGCATCTTGAGACGTATAAATGCAAATATTTTTCATTGAAAATGTGCTGAAAGACCTTTCTGAAGAGACAGGGGTGATAAATTACGTGCAGGTGGCACCAGCGTTGCTTGGTTGCTACCCAGGGAGGGTTGTCACGTAGTTTTTTACGACCTGATATTGTCAATAATGGAGTTAGCACGTCTAAGGCGTCGAAAGGTATCCGACTTTTCACTCACCTTTATCGGGATGGAGTCCGAGTGGATCTCTATTTATTGTCGGAGGTTTATAAATAACGCCCAACGATCACATACATAGATCCTGGATCCTAACTAGGGTTCCCTGTATTTAGAGACTCAGGAACTACGAGGACCATGGTCCCACAACACCCAGACCCAGAACAAGTATTTGCGTTTTTTTTCCTGTGCACAAATACTTGTCCTGTCGCAGGAATCGAACCCGCCGCCTCCGGGTTATGAGCCGACCTGCTCAACCACCACACGACAGAGGTGATAGTAAATTCGTAAGAACAAGTTACATGTATTCGCAGAAATAGCTCGGCTAGGTTGTAACGATATAGCGCAATATTTAATGTGAAGCTTTATTTTCTATTTTAGCTTGAAAACTGAGATTCGTCTTTGTAGCATTATCTATATTATTTTATCCTAACTAACCTGTGAATGTGCAGCGCAATAGTCCGGCGTGGGTTGTCTGAACGGACTGTGCACGGGGCAGGAGGTGTGCGCAGTGTGCGCTGGCACGTGGTGCGAGTGCGCATGTTGATGCGCGTGCGCGTGTGTGTGCGTGTGGCGGAGGGGCGGGGGGCGGTGACGCGCGCATAGATGCGGCGTGCTGCCATGGTGCTCGGCAAGCGACAGCGTCGAGCACGACGGCCGCCAGTACCCGCCCTCCTCCATATCAGGACCGGGGGGGCATCGCGCGGCGCCGCAGCACGCGCAGCGCCGCGCGCACGTCAGCGCGTGCCGCCGCGCGTCGTGCGGGCACCACTCCGGCTCGCGCCCCGACACCCTTCCCGCTCGGAACGCACCCGCGCTAGCCGCCACGCGACTCGCCGCGCATCCTCACATCACCAACCACTTTATAAACAACACCACTCAACAAAATTTTAATTGGCAGCACTGTATTTACATCGGGTGTGTTTGTAGCACAGACTAGATTCCATCACTTTCTCTAAGTACGGATCGACCTGAGCGAAAACTTTATTGCAGTTTACCGGAGAAATTCTAACAATTATGAGTAGGACGAAGCTCATGCAAGTTGCAAATTGCACTGGGACTAATAACCGCATTCCTTAATACTCACAATGGTCTAAAGTTTGTCTGCACTGAGGGAGTGAGTGGGGGGAGTTCTGATTCGGTAGCACATAGAATTCTGCGGAAAGTCTAAGTTCCCCTTTGCAAGAATGGACGACCGCATTCGTATCCGATATCAGAATACGTGGTAGCAAGTTCGACAAGAAACTTGTAACGGGTACGAGAAACGAGCAGACCATGTAACTTGTAACTGAATTACAAACTAGTCCTTTGTAACATTGAAATTACCAATTTAACCGTCGCGATGCACGAACACTAACATTTAATGAAAAGGATTTAATAAACGTTTTATGCATCGCAAATAAAGGAAAAATATATCTTCATAAAAAAGCAGCACGCAATTTGCAATTATTTATATGTTACACACAGGTGTGCGCAGTAAAGCATTTATTTAGAAGCTACTGGAGTACAAATGAGAATTTAGGCTGAGAGCTACGGAGTATGCCAATAAACTCATAGAAAAATAAAGTAAAACTACTAAATAATTATCAATAAAGATCTGAAATTGGTCTTTTCGTTTGACAGTGATTCAAATTAACAATTGCGAATGAATCCCTAAAGACGAGTGTCGGCGTAAATAAAGATAAAATGGTGGAATAAAATGAAATTTATTTCTCCCTCTTTATCAGTACGAGTGGAAATTCTAACTGAACAGTCCCTCGACAACTCGGCATCCATCGCAATACTGACGGAGACGAAACAAATAATGACACAAATTCACTACTCGACATCGTTGAGTTATAAATATGGAGAACACGTACGAATTATAGCAACTGGCAGATATGATACGTATACAAGTCACGCCACTGGGAATTTGGGACATCATAGATTTGCTAACAAACCCTTTGTTGCAAACTTCAATACGAAACATATTCACAGCGATATAAAAACAAAGATCTTGAATGCTTCGCGACCTATAAAATTTGAAAAGGAAATGTCCGCAACATTTTCTAACTCAACGTTGTTCAACATTATGACGAAAATAAAACACATACTCGAGCATTATTAGCCGGAGGAATAATTCCTTATTGCACCGTATAAGCCTTACGTTCTCGCAATAAAGTTGGCTCCGAAATCTGAACTACAAAACGTGTACTTTATGACACACCTTTGCGTTTAAATATAGAATGAGCTCACGTTACGCTTAAAAATTCATCGCCGTGAGAAAAAGATTGCTCAGCACGTTGTTCACGCAGGAAGTGTGTTGTTACATCAGGTTCGGTCAATAAATAAGGGTCTCAAGTGGAGGAAGCAGGATAGTGGAATAATGGGGTAGGGTAACAGGAGTCCCCCGGGCTCTTGACTCGGTTGCGGTAAGCCGCAGTTTAGAACTAAGCGACTCGAGTCGACCTGACGAATCCAATTCCCGGCCTGATTGAACTCTCAAATGGGCGACGCTTTTGCAAATATTGACTTATACCTGTTTCTCTACGCGTATTGTTCCATTCATTAGATTTAGACTTGTCAATCCGAAATAATAAGACTGCTTTTTGTTCTTCAGCTCCAACTCTTTCGTTGAAAAAAAAACCTATAGGTACCAACCTAGGTAACTGCAGTAAGCGTAAAGCCGTATCTTTGAAATTGTAACAATCTTAAGCACAATGGTTTAGTGCACCCAGCATTAATTTCCCGCGAGGCTGCAAACATAAAATATTCAAGGCATGCTGCAATAGAATTAACTGGCGGTGCAGGTTTCATTGAAAAAGGGGAAAATTAATATGCGAGTCTACGCAAGTATACCCCTTGGGCCGACTTATCGATCCAACAAAAAAACTGAAATCTGGGCGCACGGGATATAAATTAGAGAGAACCGGAGCGCTGTCGAAAAGCAATACCGGTATTGGGTTAACCAATCTAACTATTAATTAAAAAAATCTCGACAATAACGGGCGGGCCTGGAAATATAGTTACAACAGAATGGAAATTCTAGGAAGCGTATGCCAGAAAATGATGAGTTCACCGCAATCATTTTGCTCCAAAAATGTTGCATATTCAAATTTGAAGGCAGTGTCGCCATCTTTGTTATCGGTAGCCTTGACCCAAACTGTGGTTCATTAAATCCAATGGCCTCGCTTATGCCAATTTTTAACTGACAATTAAAGGGAGCTTTTGTTGAAATGGTGGGAGGAATCCGTTTTTTTATTAGCATTATACTCTTTCTACGAGATCTTTAAATACTAATTTGCTTGACGGAAAACATCAACGTTGCGTCGCAAATATTTGTTACGGTTATAGCCAAAATCCAATTTGCCATAATGTAATATAACGTCATAATTACGGGGTTGGAAAGGTTTTTTCAAAAGTGTTTCTGTTGTAATATGTCTACAAGTAAAGTTTAAAATTCTAACAGTATCAGCTAAAAAATTAACATATATTTTTGTCATTGGTAGGCTTACATTGGATCACTGTCTCGCCTGATAGTCAGTGACATGCCCTTATCCTAATAGACATGTCCTTGATTCAATACCGTGAAATAACACCGTGCAAAAGCATTCATAACCCTCGGTTAATATTAATTCCCCAGTGGACGCGTGTAATATATCAACAAAAATGGGTCTGCTCGGAAGTAACTTAGAAAACAATCATAACAGGTTACGTAATATGCCAAACGCCGATACCGTAATACGGAGCTCACCGCAGCTGAATTCGCTAAGAACACAATATGAATATGGATGACGTGGACAAGAATCAGTGCCAGAACTCCAAACAAATAGCAAGGCTCAGACCATTGGCTGCAGCAGTCCAGAAATGGGTTAGTAGGTCATCAGCTCGCAACCCGTCTCACAATGAGATATCTCTGCGGAGCCGGCCCGATTTTGCAGCCGAATTTTCGAAAAACTTCGTTAAATTAAATATTAATTAATTAATAATGTTTTTAAAGCATCTGTGTTTTACTTATATTGCATAGACTGTGATTACTGTGACTGTATTCATTTTAACCACGGGTCACGTGATCGTTGTTCGTGATCGTAATAACGTCAGCAGCATAGCGTTTACATCTGAAATCTTTGGGGCCTATTCTACCAACTGCACTTGCAGTGCCTGCTATGTATTTTGCAACTGCTGTTTAATCACCTGCTGGCTTCAAAAGCCTGCAGTGATTACTAATAATCAGGGAAACAAAACAGATTTATATGAACTAAAAAATTAAAATCATTACTGATTGGGGACAGAATGTGAAATAACAATGTCTCCCCCTTAAATCCTCTCAAGTCTCAACTATGTAGAATTGTAGATAGTATGGTCAATTTTACCAGTAGATACAATATACATACACAATTAAAAGATAGCACCAGTGGTAGCCCCAAATTTATGACCTTTATCTACGACAAATAAAATTCAACACTAAAACATGTCTCTAACCAGTAACTACTAAAAACCTTTATGACTCCGGAGCATACTTTGACACTGCAAATAAAGAGGCCAACTTTGGAATACATTACAATACATGAAGATAGGGGCCAAGCCAAGGGCGTATTGAAACGGGGTTATATGATACCTGAGGCGATGGGGCATTGAGCTGAAATGGGTCACGGTCTTTGTACTTGGTTTTGTATGTAACTTAGGGTGGAAGAACGATGCGGTTAGGGGAAGAAGTTTGAAGGGGAGCATCTCTTCAAGCTTTTTAATAAGCTCGTATTCGTGTAAGCTTGACGTAATTTACACTCTGGTGGTTACAAAATACAGTGGTTCTCTTCTGCATCTATATTGCGATAGCTTATAGATGCTTACCGCAGATTACGCTGTGTAGGCTAAGGATCATTTTAAATTATGTTTCGATGCTTTTCTTACGTGGAAAAACATAAGAAAACAATAAAACAACCGACAACACAAAAGACAATAAAAGACAATTAAAGAGAGATCTAAGACAATAAATTAATTAATAAAAGATTAAATCAAATAAAAGAACAGATAAATTTAGTTAGCTTTTATAATTACCTGAAAACAAACTTTTAATTAAATCGTACAAATGTTGGATAACAAATAACATATACTGTTTAAAAGCGGAAACATTTCGTAAATGTAGACAGATAACACGTTTACGTAGATTTATTATCATCCCGACATTGCAGTGTGTTTTGTATATAACGATCAGATATTTCGAGTGCCAACGACGAGATTGGTTGAAATAATAAAACATGACAAATAGTTGTTCGAACCACGTTCATGAAATGAAGCTTTATTGTTTTACACATAAACTAGTACCAAAATTACTAACTATGATGGTGATATTTCAAAGTATGATGAACACGATTAAAAACTTCAAATAACAAAATGTGAAGATGTCATCAAGGAAAGACCAACACTTAATTACACCGAACTTTACATAAGAAACTACAGAGGTTTACAAAGAAAGCATACATTTTACAATGTGGTCTAAAAAGGGGCTGTGTTTATCGCCTGTAGGCTTGGCTTGAGATGAAAGTCTCTTCATAGCGTAGTAAACAAATGCAAAACCAAAGATTTTTATAGTATACGCGTTAATGAAAATCAGGTGCCATTTCAATATGTTGGACATCAAATATTAGCATATTGTGTAATTAAATCCCGACTAAGTATAAAGCATGACGTAAGCAACATTTTAGACAATACCTACCCGTACGAAACAATGCCAAAGACGCTACCAAATACAGCCGACAGCGTTTTATCATCTTAATTGGTTCTGCTGTGTAAGCTCCGCTTAGAATATTCCTTATACTTTGCCAGTCCTTAAATCGTTAACTAAGCCAATTTAATCCTATAAACGGGCTCACTCACGCAAACCAAATCCTTTTCAATTTCTCGAACGCTTATCGCGCAGCTTTTCTCGATGCAGACGAGGTCAGCTTCACAATAACGGGGTTTTTCATTTCCATTCTCAACAATTATACCGTTCAAATCGATATCCATTGAGCCGTCAATAGCAAAATTAGGTGGACCCGAAGCTCGTAAAATTTTAATGTCACCTATAGATAGACACTGACACGGTGCTAATAAACGAGTGATTAAAGGAATGTCAAAAGGTTTTATTTGTATTGTTCGGTTGCCCATTTTAGCATTTAAAAAAACTAGGTACTGTTTCAACGAGATATGTATATTGTATGGGCGATGACGTGTCGAGACTTCTCAAGACGGTCATTAAATTAGTTCTTATCTACATCTAGATTTTACCAAAAATAATATGGGATTTAACTAAAACACGATAGTACCTATATGTTTAACCTTGCTCTCAATTTCCAAAGCTCGCGCAACTTCCGTGTTTAGATGATTATCAAATTGTTAGATAGGTTATACTGGGTGGCGCAAAAGTACTGGCACTAAAGAAAATACTTTTATTTTTTTTATATGACATTTTCTGTCATTCTGTTGTTGAAAATTGTGTAGTGAACAAATGTAAAATACACTGAAAATAAACATGGACCGTTTTACTCCCCAAGAACGTGGAATAATTGTGTCAATGTTCTTACGGAATAATTCATCAGTGATAAGAACACAACGTGAATTTCGTCGACGATTTCCCCACCGTCCGGCACCGATTGGTCGCACAATTCGACGCTTTGCCACACGCCTTGAAGCAACTGGCTCAACATTGGATAGACCTAAGTCTGGGAGACCAAGAACAGGCCGTTCAGCTGAAAATATCGATGCTGTGCGCGAAGATGTGGAAGAGTGTCCAGAAACATCAACGAGGCGACGTGCCACGCAATTGGGCATTTCCAGACGGACCCTGCAGCGTATTTTGGTGAAAGACTTAAAGATGTTCCCGTATAAAACTCAAATGACTCATCAACTGCTGCCTGCTGACCACCGAGCTCGTCTAGATTACTGCCAGCGCGTCATAAACCTCAACCTTGAAGAGGATGATTTTCCTTCAAAATTGGTTATGAGTGACGAAGCGCATTTCCATCTCTCAGGGCATGTCAATAAGCAGAATACTCGGTTCTGGGGCACTGATAATCCGCGCATTATTCAAGAAACACCTCTACACCCACTAAAAGTTACTGTATGGTGTGGCATCTGTGTTGACAGAGTGATCGGACCCTATTTTTTCGAAGACGCTGGAGGCAATGCGATAACTGTCACTGGAGAACGCTACAGAACCATGTTACGTGAGTTTTTGATACCCAGTTTGGACGAATTGGGGCTGGAGCACATCTGGTTTCAACAAGACGGCGCTACGGCACACACAGCGCGCGACACTATGGACTTAGTGAGGGACGCTTTTCCAAGCCGAGTTATCTCTCGTTTTGGCGATTTGCCTTGGCCTGCAAGATCACCCGATCTGACCAGTCCAGACTTCTTTCTTTGGGGTTTTTTGAAATCTCGGGTGTATGTGAACAAGCCACAGACTCTCGCAGCTCTAAAAGAAAACATTCGTCAAGAAATAACGAACATATCGCAGGAAGTGTTACGGCAAGTTATGCAAAATGTCATAAATAGGGCTCAAATGTGTATCAACTCTGGAGGTCACCATTTAAAAGACATCATCTTTAAATCCTAATGGTACGAAATTTAATGGCACAAATATACATTTAAAAAAACCTAAATCTAGTTTTCTAATTTAGAAAAAATGTTATAGCTGAACCAAATAGGGTCTTTACTTTTGCGCCACCCAGTATTACAAAATAAGAAGTGTACGACTATGAACGTTAAATGAGAATAGCAGAGATTACATTCTAAGCTACCTTCTTATCTTAACCAACCCGACAATAAATAGGATGTATATAAAGGTAATAGAGACAAAGCCGATAAGCTAACAAGTCCGAAGACCCCTTAGATAAATCAAGCAGTTATGCAATAATAAGCATAATTTATTTTCCAGTCGCGTGCTAAAATGACAGGGACAATTCCTAATCTAACCGTGACGTTTGAATAATTTTATTAGCAGAAAGGGATTTTGCTGAAGCCACGAAACGTCCAAAGCGGAACACGCACCTAGCATGGAAATCCCGAAAATGAAGGGACCGACCGACGACGACCAAACGGACGGGTCAGTTATCGCCGTATTAGTCAGTACCTTCTTCGACCTCAATGCCAGAAAGGTTAGATTTGCCTCAAAACAACCTCGAAAATTTTAGTTGGCAACTCAGTGTGATTCTATATTGTGAATATTTACCTATTTTCATTACTTCTAGAGAAAGATCTTTAAACCATTTGTTTCTTTTTACTCGACTGCCAGGGATAGGTTATTAAGCTAAGTAAATAATGTTTTTAATTAATATGATTTACACACAATTATTATTCCTGAGAAATGTTGAGGACATGTCCTGTAATGCATTCCAGTTAGATTACTTCTACCTCTGGAAATGTATCAGGGAAAGCTACCCTGAAGAGGGTAGAGTAATGAGGTTATACATTTGAGAGCGAATTAGGTTTCGGCGGAGAATTTTAATTTAGAATTTCGAGACGCTGCTCGTTTTAATCAAACTTATTTAGGACAACGGGATTAAAAATAACTGTTTAATTATGAGAAATCTTGATTGTTGGATTGAAGTAAAAGCAAAGTTTATATGTCAAGTTTAGGCAGAAATAATCATGTTAGACTTTACGTCAAAGATTATGCGTTAGATATGCGTTTAACTTTTGCCCACTTAATTAACATTAAACATTGTGTAGTGGATGATTTTGTGTTTTTGTGTTCTATCGAGTACGAAATATGCAAAGATAAAACAAGAGAAATCAGTGATTTATTCGTTAAGGTCTAAAGAAAGGTTTTATTTGTCTGTGCATAATGTACATTTTAAGATTGAATAAATTCACAATAGTTAAAAGTGGTTGACAATCTCATCATAGCTTAGCTACGAACCAAAAACAAATCAATATTTTCAATAAGATAGGATATGACGTTAAGCGATAAGCTGATAATAAATCTAGATTTGTGTAAAGAACCACTAAAAGATAACCGAAATCAATTACCACGTCAAGGTATAAAATCTATTTACTCAAGATCACAACCAAAGCTCCCACTAACTAATACTAAGCCTGCAGATAAACCAGCAGTGGGCTTCGCAGAGGGATTACAACAGTTAACAGGGACTTATAGGGAAACCTCACTATATGTACAGCGCACAAAGAGAACAATCCAATGTCAGAGCCTTGCCAACTATCAGAGTTATAGCTGCCAAACGGAATATATACGAGTTCTAGATCGGATCCGGTATAACATATCATCTTTCGTTAATAGTTTTATCTACTCAATTATCGGAATATCAATTGGTTTCTGTGATTGATGAACATTTTATTGTAACAAAAGGTATTAAAGTTACGCAGAGATTCATCCATTCATGAAACGTGTTTGTATTTTGTATCTGCTATAATGTAGAGTTAATACGCGTCTGCATTTATTTATGTACTGAATAAAAGGAACAGTATAGTATTAAGGTAGGATATAAGTATTACTGCTACTTGAGAATAGGGGAATGATATGGCATGAAATGTTTCTGAAGAAGCTACAAGTGTGTTTCGTCGAGGCGATCTCGGCTCTTTGTTACATTACACGATAAGTACTTTTATACCGGATGCTTTAAGTGGGTACAACTTTGTGGCTAATGCTAAAGCATTTTCTTTTACACGGGGTTACGATTTCAATACAAATAATTTAGACAGTGACAGGAGTTTGTTCTGTAAGAGACACGTGATTGGCGTGCACTCGTTTGAACCGAGTCGACATCGACTCAACAACGACCTCCAGACAGTCAGGTGACTAGACGAAGCTCCGTAAAGAGCATCGAAGACTGTAATTGCCGTTTGATAACATAAAAAGCTTCAACAACTTGATTGACAGCGTTAAAAGATTGACATTTTCGCTAAGGTCGATCTGGTTGAATGCACTGGCTAGGTCCAAGTATGTGAAGAAGTTGCACTGAGGATGACTTTTACTTACGATGTTGGAGTATGACAATAAGAGCTAGCACTATTGGTTAGTTTTGGACGTGTTTCAAGCGGGTGGCGCGTTAGGGTGCCCGCTTGGCGCGTTGGAGACTGGCAGTCGGGCGGCGCAACGGAGGCTGCGCGAGCATCTCGCGCCCCCGCCTTCATTCACTCCACATCAGCCGGGCCTAGCTCAAAACAGTCGGACTTTTAATGCGGCGTGTGCTCTTTTTCACACGAAACAGGGGTCCGAATCGTGTCAGCATTAGTGATTCAAGATCAGAGCGGAAAAGTATTTGTTGTATCGCAAATCTCTAATGGCCGTTAACGAGCGAATTGAGGGTAATGTTGGATTTGTTTGAGGAAACCCGATCCTTTATCGGATACTTTCGAAGTAAAAGCTTCGTTTAACGGAATTGCTTGTTATACCCACGATACTTCTAATATTTAAACAAAGATATTATGTGATGTAAAAATAAATCTTGAAAATACGTTTACTACAATTACTCAGGTTAGCTAAAATAATTAATGCAATGATGTAGTAAATTAGTTAATATAGTATGTATAACAGTTATAAACCTCAAAAGCAAATCAATTTTATTAAAAATATATTTTGTTAATAATTTATCAATATCAATTTTAGTTAAGTCCTAAACAAAAGGCAGTTTTTCCCAAACGCAATGTAAAAATTACGTATAAGGGCTTACAATTTATTCAATCGAGTTATATAATATTTTAAATAAAAATAAATTAAAAACAGGAATTGATTTATGGGAGTTGATGATGCTGATTTCTGGATACTCTAGCAACAAAATTTTGGTAATAAAAAAAACACGCTTAAAAAACCACTACTAGATCTGAGAAAGATTGTAACTTAAGCCTTATTTATTTTTCATTCTTTACCGTAGCTCTTCTAAGAACCTAATATCCAACGAAATTATATTAAATATAACTTAATAACGCACAATTTAGACGTATACTGTACACGCTTAAATGACTTGCCTCAATCTAATATTCTTAGTTGAGAGGAGTCAGTCAGCCAGGTAAGTAAGTTTCGTTGGCATCAACCCGGGAAAATAGAAATCTAAAATACAGTCACCAACGTAAAGGTAAAAACAAAACAGTTAAATATCAAAACTTTTGAAGGGATATTAAATAACGGTTCTTAAATTATGACAAACGACTATCTCAATTACTTGGTCTCAGAAATATATTTGTGGTTCTTTTTAGGGTTCCGTACCCAAAGGGTAAAACGGCCCCTAAAACTAAGGCTCCGATGTCTGTCTGTCCGTCTATCACCAGGGTGTATCTCATGAACCGTGATAGTTAAGACAGTTGAAATGTTCACAGATGATGTATTTCTGTTCCCGCTATAACGACAAATACTAAAAAACACAAATAAAATAACTATTTAAGGGGGCTCCTATACAACAAACGTGATTTTTGCGCTCGTTTACCAGATCAGTCATTGATGGCGCTGCTTTAAATAGTACTGCTACTCAACACTAGAAGGCAGGGATAGGTAATGGTACGAAACACTGCGTGCGCGAGTCAGACTCGCACTTGGCCCGTTATTTATTGTTAGTTCAGACACCAAAGTGTTTTACGCTGCGATCAAAATTTAAACATGTTTTGAGAATGTAAAGTTCTGGTACTAGGTAGTAAATCTAAAAAACGCTCTCAAATTTAAATTAGTAGGTAAATGCAGAGCCTTATCTTTATAAAACCAGCAGAAGATCAGTGGAAGTCCCACTGTGGAACTAAACTGACTGTCCCACTGTGGGACAGTCAGTTTAGTTACACTTGAGCACAGTGAACGTCGTAGTCGTACTAATAAACGTCCTCATAAAGCAACATAATTATTGTACATATTTATTTTCAATGTTCATCGTTTTTCTTGATAATATTCTCATATCTGTGTATTTAGGGTTTTCCCCACTCAATTTCACAGTCGTTTAACGCGACGACGACGGATGTGTTTACTGTGGTCCCCTAATATCATCAGCACATATCAAGCAAATATTTATTTACACGCGTACCTAATTATACTCGATAATTCCTTGGATTTAACAAACATAACCTATCCTGTATAATATTTTCCTTTCATGAACGAAAAAATTTTGTGATCTATGTAGTAGAAAATATCTATGTATCCCTCTTTGTTGAACAACAGCATTAGCCTACCCTAATGCTGTTGTTCTCTAGTAGTATCCCTCATTACTTTTAATTTATTTTTAGGCTTAGAACTACATTTTAGAATCTATTATAGTAGTGATAGGACTTTTAATTTTCTGCAATAGAGTGTCTAGTTAGATTCTAATAGATGAAAGAATGAAAACATTTTGGGGCTTCAGTAATAAAATTATCTACTATTCGTAAGTAACAGTCGGATATATAGTTGTTCAAATAACTTCAATCCGTAACATGTTTACTAGTAATTTACTTCAACGAACGAAGAAATAAAACATTCTGAATGTAGACAAAAATA
The DNA here is from genome assembly GCA_910589525.2 of Ennomos quercinarius. NCBI lineage: Eukaryota > Metazoa > Arthropoda > Insecta > Lepidoptera > Geometridae > Ennomos > Ennomos quercinarius. The sequence continues at coordinate 4,939,047 of OU342496.1, forward strand.
CGTTTCAGCTCAACATCATGTACAACTAAAACACAAAAATCTTAAAACCGAACTTTGAAATGCTACAAGCTTATGAATTTTTAACATTGCGGCGAAACGTTGCCTTACAATATTGAAGTGCATGCAAAGGAAAGAATCCTTGATTTTGATATTTTTAAGAATTTATATTATGTGCATTTCACAACTTACTTTTAGAAATGTTACGTGGTCTTGTAGAGCTATACTGTTGACGTCAGATGTTAGTGTAAAAATGTAAAGTTTGTAACAAACTAGTGTAGTAAGTTATTTAAAATTGAAAGTACAAAAATGAATGTTCACTTATATTTTGTCATCACTCTTTTTGTCCTCTCTACTACGAATACAATTTGATATTTCAACATAACACTTTATATTACTTTAAGTATCAGATAGTTTACTCTCATAATCGCAATTTACCTTGTTATAGATTTATTTGAATAAAATACGGTACTTATAAGCAAAAAAAAGATAAACATCAAACCAATTAAGCGTTTCAATAGCACACAGACAATATAAAATCCTAATAAACAATTTACAATTCCAACCGTACCGTCACAACAAAAACTCCGCTACGTCTAAACAACCGTCATCTGCCAAACGTGCGTTTTATTTATGAACAAATTGGGGTTCCCCGGTTCGTATGATCATCCCTAAAATTGAATTATTTCCAGGCTGCAGTCCCCTTCGACCGTGGTATCCGCAATTTGCATAGTTGCGCTTTGGCCCACCATTCCACCAATAACACAGGTATTCTGGCACGCGCCTCGGGACCTTCATGTACCTTCGAAATTGAGACGTAAATCTTTTTGTCTGAGAAGGTAGATCTTTGTAATTGACGGTGTTCTTCTCTAATTCACTATATACTGGTGCAAATTGATTCAGAGGTCAAATTAATTTCATTTGACTCTATTTTATTGATTTTAGTAAATCGATTCGTTAGGCTTGATGGTTGTTGTTGTCTTGTTGTTCCGTATTATCATTATCATTTACAGTACTTTATTTACTCATCATCAGCAGCTGCTGCCACTGCTAAATATAGACCTCTCCCATAGAGCGCCACTTGAGCGGCTGCTTGCCTCTTTAATCTATCGGCTCCCCGCTGTTTTGACCAGATCTTCGGTCTATATAGTGGGGGGACTGCCTACGCTCACTACGCTGCGTCCAGTTCGTGGTCGCCACTCGAGAACCTTTCTTCCCGATCGGTTGTCGGCTCCCTTTATTTACTCACTGCTGAGTAAATGCCTCCGTTTCGATTCAGTGCTCTTTATCCAATTAGTATTTTCAATTATTTTCTTTTAATTGGTAGCGCAAATATCTCAGCATTGCTAAAATGGAAGCTTTGGCTTATTGGAATTTCTTCATTTAAAGCTCATATATTTTAACAGTGCAATTTGCAGATGACACTGCAAAATATAATATACCCAGACGCAGGACCAGACATAATAACAAATACAATCTCCCTTTGTGTGGAATACCACACAAAGGGAGATTGTTTCATTTACCTACAAGAGGGATTCGAATAAAACCGCACTCGAAAAACGATGGATCACAAGATAAAACTTATATCTAGCAGTTTCATTATCACGACTTTTAAAGGTTTCATGAGACTAGTCGCATTCCCACGCACAGGCCATGCTTCACTTGGTAAATTAGTCTGATCGACTATATATATTTTGTCTAAACCCCGTAAACCATTGAGGTTCGAATCCCCTTTTGATTTATTTAGACGTAAAACTTTCCAAATGTCTTGTCGCAGCACTTTTTGTTTGCCATTATTCTCCCCTCAGTTCAGGATACGGTCGGTTCAGCTGTCTGCCGATTTTTCTCTTTGTTTCGGTCAACAGCCACCAGCTGTTGTCATGTCGTGTTTTTGTTGTATTTTGGCGGTTACAAGGGTCGGTTGTTGCTTAATTCATCAGCGGACGTGGATATGAGTTTATCAGATGTTGCACGGACAAGATTAGTATAATACAGGCTTACATGTAAGATAAAAGGGATCTTGACAGTTCATATAAAAAGTTCAGACCTCTACAAACAAAATAGAATAACGTATCATGAAATTGTTAAATAGGCAGTTTTTTTTTCACATGGACGTTTAAAGCTTGTATAACATATGACAAACTGAAAAAGTACCAAAGTGCCAAAGTCACATATCTAATCTATTATAGAATGTAATTGAAAAACTTCATGGTCTTTTGCTAACATAGAAGTATTGATATGAAAGCTAGCAAATATATTGATTTTCAAAGCTTAGCAATCCAAAATCCAGATTCGTAAACCTCGAAACATTTATTTCACAAATAAAATTATCCTCCTGCTACATTTCTAAAGAAAAACCCACCCCAACACATTTCGCTTCAAATAATACCCAGTACCTAGACATCAAGTGCCTGCCTACGGTCCAGATCTCTAAGGTTATGAGCTAACCTATGCCTTGGCCTATATATTTCTGACCGCTCGGTTGACCTATAGAATGCCCGGTGACTTGAATAACGCTAATTGAAAGGGCGAATTTCAATTTGAGTTTGAAGAGAAATTTAAGAAATATCTGAATAGAAATTGTAATTGAATTCACTATCTGATGAGATGGCAAAATAATATTCTGAATTAATTAAAAGGTATTTCTTAACTGAAACATAATACAGTTTTGGTAACTATTACGCAATATTCGTGTATGTATTGGGCAAAGTAGATGGGTAAACAATATTAAAATCAAACCAAGGTCTCATAACAGGCTGATCAAAAAACAAAAAACGAAAAATCGGACATTGAATAACATTGCTATTATCTTTATGATAGCTATTAAGCTAGGTATGATTTTAAAGTATTACAAAAATATTCACATATCTCAATAAAATGATGATTTTCAGAACAGTTTTTACAATATTACGTTTTTTTGAATAAAATCAAATATTCTTCTGCGTGGGTTCAGCTGGAATTTTCGAGCTACGTAATTGACAGTGACCTCAATAATACATGACCCCAAAAACGCTTGCCGAACAAGAATGGGCTAAATTGGAGGGACGAATTTGGTATTTGGGTGGTAGAGATCGAACTTCACTTGGCAAGTGTAAGTTATACGGTACTCACTTTTATATGCCACCTACAATAATACGTTGGGATTGTAAAAACTAGTTATTATAGAGTTTTACTTAGAAAAAGCAGCCCTGTGATCATCGGTTTACCAAATCCTTCTATTTTTAACCGTAAACAAAAAAGGCCTTCATTTTTTAGAAGTACCTAAATTTTTATCATGTTTATGTTTTTTAAATGTTTTGGTAACTTTATCGAAGGAGATACAATTCCATAGATACCCACCCGCAAAAGAAAACTTCAATCCCCCGCGTTGTTTTATAATGACTTTGTATTAGATGATTCTAAGGCAAAGCCGTAAACAAACAAACCGTAAGAAAAGTCGTGCCAAAAGCAATTTTCAAACTTGTATTATCTCTTTGCTCTCTCATTATTTGTAGCTACTCTTTGAGATAAAACCGTCGCAATTTGTATTGCAAGGGTAAAATATTATTTTCAATTTGCTTCTCAGATAAAGACTTCATAAAAGCTTTAATATTTTTTGTATTACACCTTTCTTTATAGCACCGACATGTTTTAATTTCTTAATTTCCGCTCATAAAAACTACAAACAAAACAACTTTACTATTTTTGAGCCAAATAAGTGCCAGCATTTTGGTCACGCGTCGCATTAACCAGGCGTTAAGCATTTGGACTGTCTATAGGCCATCGTTGCTATTATACAATCCATAATATGTTCTTTGTAGTAGATAGTGTATCTAGTTTATTAGTTTTTATGAATGTAGTAGTTACTTTAAAGAATGAAGGCACTTTACTATGTACCTACCTACTTATAATTGGCATATGTATTAACATTTCTAGATATATTTTCGAAGAGGAATATTTTTTTAACATCTTGGTAATTTAAACCTTTATTCGGGAATTGTATTGCATTCTTAACTCTCTGATGAATCAGGGCCTTACTTATAAACGTTGCTTAAATTGAATCAGTGTTTAAAATGTTCCGTCTCGTTTTCGGGCGTGACATTTCAAATCAGCCAAAAGATGACAGAAGGTTTTAAGCAATGACTAACTTTAAGCAGCGTTTATAAGTAAGGCCCTCAAACAGTAACTAAGTAAGACTAATCTAAAAGTCCTAAGCCCTGTCAATTTCTACAGCTCGAAAATCGTTTTGAACAACAAGAAACCACTAGAAAAATACGAAAGCCAGCCAATAAATAAATTGTTACAGTAGCAGACTCACTAATTATGTTACAGCCGTAGCGAACTGGTGCAACTTTTATAATAATGTTAAGTGCTTTTTCCAATTTCAAAGTTTATTAAAACAGAAAGGGCACTGCAATTAGTAACACAGTCACACTGCTGCTAAGATATGGCACAATGTGCTAAACGACTAATAAAATATATGAATCATAAGCGAGAAGTCCAGAGTAAGTCTGCTCGTAAAAATAACTCCAATACTTTGTCATGGAAGTTCTGAGACCATGCTGAAAATACTAGGTCCATCTGTATGGAAATATGAGGAATATTACTATGTTACAAATTGCAGTTTGTGAAACGGAATACTGTTATAGTAACTGTAAGGCGACACATAAGGTACCGTGATAACTCTTAGAATTAACAAGTTTAAATGGCAATGGGCAGGCCACATCGCTCGTAGAATTGACAACCGATGGTGAAGAAAGGTTCTCGAGTGTCATCCATGAACCGGAAGAGCAGCGTAAGGAAGGAGGCCCCCCACTAAGTAGAACAACGATCCAGTTAAAACCGCGGGGAGCCGAGGGATGCAGAAGGCAAGCATCCGCTCGAAGTGGCGTTCTCTGGGAGAGGCCTATATCCAGCAGTGTCGTCTTCAGGCTGTTGATGATGATGATGAGACGATACAACTGCTATCGAAGTGAGAACATAAAGAGGTTTTGATGGGAACGGTTTACTTGCTTCGATCACAAAAGAAATCACTTCGGTATCTTCATTACCTACTTTTGCTTCAATTCGAAAACTGGTGTCTAATTCCCGTCTGCAATAAGGTTAGACAGATCTATGTTCGTACTTATCTCTCTAGCTCCCGGTTTCTCAGACGTCAGTAAAACTCGTGTCAAGTCAACACACCAAATACTATACGCTCATTGGTTGGAGTTGAAGACAGCCGATGATCAACAGGTACCCAATGAGCGTTCAGTATTTGGTGTGCCAAGTTGACATGAATTTAACAAACGTACAAGAACCAAGGAGAAAGCATTGCTTTGCTAAGTTGTATTTTAATACTTTTAGTGCAGACGGGCTTGCGATTTTAACATTCACGTGCGCTAGTTCTAGATAATAGTATAAAAGATGTTATTAATATTGAATACTAAAAATTTGAAAATCATCTAACAAAAAAGATAGGCCTATGTATTTTGTTTCACAAGTGGCAATAGATATTCAAACATATAATAAATAACTAACGGTTAATTACTTAAGTTTCCTATTTGTCTTTAATGATGGTTGAAATAGAGAACTGAAATAGATGTTTGAGGTTTACTATGAATTTCTTAGAGCTTAATTTATGCTGGTAATGGATATTCCAGAGCAATCAGCGACTCTGAATTGTAAATTAGCAAACAGAAGAAATGGGATCGTTAAAGCAGTGACTTCTTGTGTGCAAATCGGCTTATGCTAAAAAGCTTAACATCAACTGACTAAGGACGACTATCCACATTGAACTATGCTGCTCTGTGCTAAACAGCTTAACATTCATTAATTAAGAACGAATAATCAACATTGAGCTATGCTGTGCTCAGCCATGGTAAATGTTCTAAACAAATCAGCACATCAGCATAAAGTAGCGACTTTTTCTTCTTCTTCTCGTGTAGGCAAGTGGTCAGCCCTGATGTTAGAATTTTTAGGCCGCCCAAAAGCTTCTAATATGGCTTAGTAGCGACTGACCTGAGCATTCGCTCGATGTGAGCACGTTCATCATCATCATCATCAGCCTGAAGACGAACATATGCTTCTTCCATAGAGCGCCACTTTGAGCGGCTGCTTGCCTCTTGTATCCAATGCCTCTCCACGGCTTTGAACACGTCATCGGTCCACCTAGTGGGGAGCGGGCCTACGCTGTCTTCCGACTCGTGGTCGCCACTCGAGAACCTTTCTTCTTCATCGACATATTTGTTTTGACAAGTCATAAAACAAAATTTGGTTAGGTGTGATTATTTAGAGAAGTGACCGATATAGCTCCTAGAATTAGCAAGTTGAAATGGCAATGGGCAGACCACATTGCTCGCAGAACTGACAACCGATGGGGAAGAAAGGTTCTCGAGTGGCGACCACGAACCGGAAGACGCAGCGTAGGCCAGGCCCCCACTCGGCGGACCGACGATCTGGTGAAAGCCGCGGGAAGCCGATGGATGCAGGTGGCGAGAAGACGCTCAAGGTTGCGCTCTCTGGGGGAGGCCTATGTTCAGCAGTGGACGTCTTCAGACTGTTGATGATGATGATGATGATGATGATGATGATGATGATTTACAGAAAGTTGTTACCAATACTTTCTCAATTATCCTGTATAGACCTAATGCAGGCTCTTTGGAAGCTTTAACACAAAATATTTTTAACATAATATCACAATGCAAGACTCAAAATATTTAAGCAAAATTATAAAGCCTGCGGGAGCTACGATTGCTAATATTATATGTATAAAATAAATGTAGAAATTAGCAAAACCTTTTGAGAGAACAAGGAAATGCTTTCCCTGTTTCACAAAGTTATGTATGTCAGCCGTAAAGGCGTCGTATAATTTCATATCATTCCAACTGCTCTGTCCAACAACTTCGTTGGCGATATGCCAGTGGGTTTTCTTCACTGGCCATTCGATACGAATGACTTCAGTCGATATGAAGTTCATTTTTTTATAATATATGTACTTGTTTCTTATAGCACAAACAAAATCTTGTAAAGGCGACCTACTGTAACCACTGTGTTTACAATAATAAAAAGTGGGACAATCTCAGAAATCTAAAAATCTTTTCCCATAACCAGAGTCCCATTATTTCGCCTCACCTTGTATAGGAAAGCTTTTGATAGCAGACTAGTTTTGGTTGGAATCAGGCAAAAGTACGTAGAAACCTTTCCCCTGGTTCCAAAAGTAGGTAGTTCTTGTGTTAGTTTTCTATAGGTTTTTAAGTGACATTGACATATTTCCTTTCATTGGCTATTTTGTTTAGAAGCAACACTATATAATTTATTCAGTTCCAAATACATCTCCTGTGTAACATTTCCCAGTGGTCCAAACAACCAGAGACCTGATATTTGCGGAGCTTCGGCACAATAAAATGGAATATCAAATGTGTTTTGTTTCCGTTTCGTCGGTTTATGGCGGTCCACGACGAGTGCATTTCCCTTCAGTTTTTTTGGCTTGATGGCCAAGGAACAGTTTTCCGATCACGCTCTTATTTTTGCTGACGTAGCAACTAGATGCTAATGAGTTTCACCATTATTATAAAAAGGAAAGGTTTGTAATTTTGTGTGTATGTTTGTAATGAATAAACTCAAAAACTACTGTGCCGATTTCAAAAATTCTTTCACCATTTGAAAGCTACATTCACCCTGGGTAACGTAGGCTACGCCACTACACGTGTAAAGCCGGGACGAGCCGCTAGTCTTATATATTTTACCATATTTTTTATGTGAACAAATGGTGTGACGATTTAGTCGTTCGCCTGATGTTGTCGTTATTATAAAGTGTCACTGACACTGCACTACGCACGTCATTCTAAGACATCAACACAGTCAAGTAATAAAATTTCTAGGCTTTGAGATTTGATCATGTAACTTTTATTTCAGCGCAATTCTCAACATTTTAATTTAACAATTTATCCAGTAGCGCATAAACTGCAAATTGAAACTATCAAATTTATGCAAAGTGTTTCTATCTGTTGCAATCAAGTTACATGATCGCCTAGCATGTCATAGTCCCATTTATCTAGTAATTTTACCAGCTACAGTGCCCTTCAAACCAGAACACAGTAGTGCTTGCACACTACTGCTTTGCGGCAGAATATCTAGCAAAACCGTGGTACCTACTTAAAAGTTCTACCACCTTAAAATATATAGTTTATACGTTTCCATCGATTTTCCAACTCTACTGATCATGCGGTTTGCACTTTAGCACTTGTCGGATTTTTTAGTAATAGAATTTTTTATAATCTAAAGTGGCATCACGTCGGTCATCAATATTAAAAAATACATTAATATTGAAAAGGCTTTCAACAGTTTTCGCCACAACCGCGACCGAACCTAAAAGCAAAGTTAGAAGTGTGAAACATTAATGATAGTGATAGAGCAAAAACTTCGACTCCACAGTTATAAAACTACAACCAACCAGATGGACAGTTCGGCCAATTTGAAGTTCAAAGTTTTGTACTAAACATTTCTTATGTATGTATGGAAGCTTTCGATATGAATTTTAAGTTGAATAGATTCACCTAAGAGCGGCTATCTAAGTGTATTAAGTGTACTAAGTGTATCTACAACTATGCTATAAATAGGTGGAATAAGGTAAAGTTAGTTTGTTTGACTGTATGATTAATATGGAGGTAATGTCATAAACTACTGAACTGACTAATTTAGTCAGTTTAGTAATAAGATTTCTAGCCTGTGAGATCAGGTCATAATGTCACCTTTGCCAAGTAATTTCACTAGCTACAGTGCCCTCCAAACCAGAACACGGTAGTGCTTGCACGCTACTCCTTGGCGACGACGGCAGGATACCTGGCAAAGCGGTAGTACCATATCTAGACAAACTCTTGCAGAAAAATCTTAGCATCTAGTTTTTAGTACGCGCTTGAGGAATAGATGCCAAATCCAAATTAATCATTTCTTGATATTACGGCGAAAAAATACTAAATATTTTGAAACAGAAAAGGCCGAAAATTCGCGAATATTCGTGACATTCACATTGCGAGATAAAAACCCCATAAAAGCACTTTTCCTTTACTTTTTCACGTGAAAAGGGCAAGGTCGTAAATTATCATATTGAATGTATGTAGCCAATAACATCGCGACTTTTGTTCTAAAACTTTTTTGAGATATGCACTTTTCAGCTTAGAAAGCATTTCAGTCGGTTTTTAGAAACTTATGAACAAAATTGTACAAATGTAAAAAATATATAATTAAGCATAACTTTAAACGTGTTTTTAGCTATCAAAAACACTTTTAATCCAGTTATAACGAGCGTACGACTTGATCACATAGAAAAGTTTCAGAAATAAATAAATAAATAAATAAATAAAAAATAAAAATTACTTTATTGCCTTTTTATCACCACTACAATATTACTTAATATTACGAAGATCCTAGTTTGACAGCAAAAGGGAAATGCATAGTATCTACTATATCTATGACTGAAACACTATAAAGACTTGTGATTTACAGTAGGATCGCCTGCTTAGCATAATCAACAAATTAATTTCAATGTAAAGGAAACAAATTGTATCACGAATGGGATTTGAAATTGCATCTATTTGGCAATAAAGCCGGGACATGCTTTTCTTAAGCTACCGTGACAAGTTTAGTGATCTCATGTCCCAACTTTATTTTACCCCAAAACACGGAACATACGTAGGTATATTCACCCAGTAGATCGAGGATGGGAGCGGACAAATTTTGCAACACAAATTATTCACTAACATGGCACAACAGTACACAACTGGGAGTTTCCAGCAGTCATCAACATTTTGTAAACATGTTACTCTATACACACTACAGTTGTGTACTCCGTGTCAAAATAGGACACAAAACTAGGTACACTACAAAATAACCAGACAAACGAAAAGCAGGAAAATTAATTGCGTACCTGCACAACTCTTTTAAACAATGCTATATACGCCGTTATACGCCCAATGCCATGACAAATAAATAAATTTAAATTATGAATTTGAATGCCAGTGGAATAAATTATGAATATGTTTTGGGTAACTTTAACTGGAACTTTCCGGCACAAAATATACAGGTCTATGTCAAGCTAAGTATATACTATATAGCAATGTCCGTAAAGCTCACTGTATTCGTATAGGCTCAGTTATTTTCCACTAATTGACCAGCGGTCTTATTGATGTAGGTATTGGACATCGTTAGGTATGGAATTGAAAGGCCAAAACTGGCCAAATAAATGAATGCCATATCTATAGGTAATTCACTAGATTTGAGCCGTTTGGTGTTGAGACCCTGGGTCCGTGGGGACCGGGAGCTCATCGCATTTTCCAATGTCTATCAGAGCGCCTGGTCGATGCGACGCGTGACCAAAATGCTGGCACTTATTTGGCCAAACGCATCAGCATTGCAATTCAACGTGGCAATGCGGCCAGCATGTTGGGTACGCTACCTACCGGTAGTGGGCTGGAGCACTTGGACTGTCTATAGGCCATCGCGGCTATTATACAGTCCATAAGTGTTCTTTGTAGTAGGTAGTGTAGCTAGTTTAGTTTAGTTTAGCTTAGTTTAGTTCAGTTTAGTTTAGTTTTTATTATTTTAGTAGTTAGCTTGAGTAATAAAGGCAATTGGCCCGTTAAAAAAATGCACTAGATATCACCTACCTAAACTTGTAAAAATCCAAATGTCTAATTTGGCAATTTGTCACCGAAGGTTTGTCTGTGCAATTTTCTTTTGTTTTTTTTTGTCAAATATAACGAACGCGTTTCAATAAAGAAAAGAACTAGAACCAGCAAAAATTTCTATTGTTGGCACTTAAACACAATAGTGGAAGAGGAAAATTTTCTTGGTTTCGTCAGAATCGTTTCTCGTTGTAACAATCAACAGTTTTCTTAAGCTGGTTTCCCACGGTGCATGCTACGGCGGACGGACGCGGACCAGCCCGCACCGACGTACCATGAGAAGAGTATCGTCCGTGGTAGCGCAGACACACCCGGTGCAGTGCGCCCGATCTGCGGCGAGTCGGTAACTTCAAAGGTCCGGTGCGAATTCTCTTTCAATATTCGTTTTGGAATAACAAAATGACTTCAATCTCAAGACACAACACGCACCGTTGGAAGAGCCTTGCGTGCGGTGCGTGGCCGTCCAGTCGTCGGCCGTGCGCGAAGTCATGCGCAGTATCACGTACCGTGGGAAGCCAGCTTTAGACTAAAACCCGTACTACAGGACTATGGACTCGCGACTAAAACTCATAACCATATCACATTTTAAACTCCACCAGTATTTGAAATCTGTCGGTATCAGTATAAATGGTCAATATCTACAGTAACACAGCACCATATAGAAAATAAGGCAACATATTCCTACTTGGTGGAAGAAAAGGCGAAATTTTCGAGAAATAAAGTCGAGCTTGCCCATGTCGCGTAATATGATGAAGTACGAAACTAAATTTTGTTGGAACTCTACGTGATCGTCTGCTTTTGAAGTCTAAACACGTTCTTTAAAAATTTAGAACGTGATGCTTCTGATGTTAAGTTTATAATACTTTATTAACAACTTCGTTTGTACAGAACTGAAAGTGTTGGAACATAAATTTGTTTGTGCTTGTACCAGCGATGAAGTTGCTGAACAAACCTACATGTATGTAATTCCAAAATTTATGAACAAAATATTTTGAAAATGTTATATAAGTTAGCCGTTTTTTCTGTTTAGACTCATAAAAGTATGGCTTCATTTTGCTTGGAAAAATTCGATATTCGTTTAGATATTAAATAAAATAGCAATAAATCACTGCATAGATCATATTTTAGAGTAGATACACTCCACTTGTAATATCCGTCAACGGAGTCTTCGCACCATAATTGTTTACCTTCGTCAAACACCTTAGAAAAGCAATTGCTAATTACTGGGACAATTTCATAGATGTAGTTGATGGGTTGGGTAAGATCAAGAATCATCATGTCAATAATCAGTGCAACCAGCATTGGTGCATTCATGGCAGATCATCATCAAAAGCAACAAATCAAGAGCAAGAGCAATCAAGAGCATCGTGGTACCTACAAGATGAAAATGCTAGTAGGTATAGTGTGCGATTTAGGTTTTGAAAAATACTTTTTTATTATGTTTAAAAAATTATAAAAACGGGTAGGTATTGGTGCACTCAATCAAACTTGTTTTGGGAAAATAAGAAAAATAGCAAATCGTATAATTTCTTCGTTCAAATTTTTCCCAAATTCATCTGTAATCGTAATTGTTCTGAAGTTCTACCATAAAGTTGTGTTCTTCAATTTCGATCTGCGCAAAGTGTTTAAATATTTCTTATTTTTATATAATTTGAATGGTATTAACATATTACTCATACATTAGTCGTAAAAAAATGTTCTAAGTTATGTTTTAAAGAAAAGAAAATGAAGTACATAGATAATAGGGTTGTTACATATAAATAAGTGAAATTGATGATATAGATCATCCAGAATTTGACCCATTGATTTTAAAAATATCACAAGTATTATAAACAAATGATAATGTTATCATCATTTTTTTTTAAATTAATTCGAAAAGAGTCGCTGTTAATATGCCCTCGAGAGTATCTTAAGTTTCAATACGATACTAGGTACATAGCTAGGTAGCATAGGTAGGTAGGTAGCGTAGGCCGGCCCCCCACTCGGTGGACCGACGACCTGATGAAAGCCGCGGGGAGCCGATGGATGCAGGAGGCGAGCAGCCGCTCAAGGTGGCGTGCTCTGGGGGAGGCCTATGTTCAGCAGTGGACGTCTTCAGGCTGTTGATGATGACTAGGTACATCTTAAAACTGGCTACACTACACATCTATGTTGTCCCTGCAACAGCCGTCTCACCTATTAGTTTAGGGTCAGAATGTCCAAAGTTACACCATGAATAAATTACGGAGTTACCATGAGTCAATGTCAGATGTTTCAGTAGTTTGCGGACTTTATATTGGCTTATTAATCTCCATTTCGAAGTCTAAGCAGGAGTTGGATAGTTGACCAAAAAAAGCCTGGGATCAATAGAGATTTTGATTTGCACATGAAGATACAATTTTAGTGTAACTTTTTTTTAACATTCAAACCTTCTTTGATTGGATGAATTTTCGATTATATGGTGTTGTCGAAATGTGCTTACGATATTAATTACGAAACCTGGAGTCAACAAAGTTTTCTCTTTACAGTAATTTAGTTGCATTAATGATACGATGAGAGGCCCAAAATAAACGCAAAATGTACTATGTATTGTTTTAATCCATACATTTTGGGACAGCCAGCTGTATTATGTGGATACTGTGTACGAGAGATGAACTGATGTTTTGCGTTTGCGACCACGTTGCGATTCAGAAGTTCTCTTACTAGTCATGAGGGTGGGGTGTCTGTCTAGTTCTAGTCATGAGGTGACGATAAAAATATTGGTACCTATAAAAATAACTATATTATAATCCGACGACAACGTTCGAATCCTTTACAGATTTGAATACCAAAATCTTACCACAGACAAGGATAGTGATATAGGTAATACTGTAGCTATACTAGCTACAGACATAAGGAATTTAGGCCATCCGAAGCTATCTACATAACGACTGTTTCAGACAAAACAGAATTCAATTATTGTGTCTAGTGTTACCATATTAGCAATCCAAGTGTTTTCAGTCGCACGTTTGTTTATATGTAAAGCTTGTACTTTGTATGGAATTCGTTTAGTATTTGTATTCACAGCGTACATTGCCCTTTTCCATAGTCAAAGTTATTCCGTGTGTTTTTCGTAATCACTATATTTATTTGATCAAATTACACAGCTAATCAATACGTGAGTTCGGCTGTTGCATACATGTATATAGCTGTGTGTGTGTGTGTGTGTGTGTGTGTGTGTGTGTGTGTGTGTGTGTGTGTGTGTGTGTGTGTGTGTGTGTGTGTGTGTGTGTGTGTGTGTGTGTGTGTGTGTGTGTATAGATACAGTTTTATAAAAAACTGTTTGTTACCTTTAAGCAAACATTCGACAGAATTCATTCACGATTACAAATATTTTTATGCGCCACGCGAACATGCATAATACGTTTTAGTAAACAAACCTGCCCGGCGCGGCGGTGATGTTATATGATTGGAAGCAAAGCCCTGCAAAAAGGGGCCTTACTAATAAGGGGCAAAAGACCTAAAACCTGAATTCATATTAAAAAAAAAATGCCACGAGCAATGTTCGTTACGATCACTTACATCACAACTCTTACAACCAACGTCGTCGTAAAGATGTTCGATCTCGTCCAAGCTTGCTGATGTTCGAAGAATGCTCGTTACCGAATGCTCATTACTGAAGAATGCTCGCAGTGGAAACGCATGAAAACATAATATATCTTGGTACACAAGGCATTCACACTACATGTCATTGTGGTCGTCTCTCCGGTCGCACCCACATCAGTCTTGACGACGGGCGCGCAAACGTGAGACACGACGGATGTGATGTAACATCGCTATAAGCATGCTACAAGTAGGTCAAGATTCGGGACGGCTAAACTATTGTTTTGGATTTAATGGGATGATTAAATTCATTACATTAAAACCATTTGTGTTTAACCCAACCCATATACCCGAAAATGTTTGAAACTAATTTCGGTAATCTTTTAAGTTTGCATTGTTAATGGCAAATAAATAATACAAATTAGTCGTTTCTGTCTAGTATTTTTATAAAGGTTGGCGAAGATCTTCATGAGTTTTCGAAAAGAGAGTAGATCAATTTTATGCTCACTGATCTTTCAATACTCGTCGATTACAGTGTATATGGTGAGTTTTATTAGGTATGTTTGATTTGGTATGTTATTCCAAAAAACCTAAATATTTGGGGTAGGTAAATCTACTTCCGAAGGTTAACAACGTTTGGTCTAAGAGTTTTCGTAATACATATCTTTTCACTGAAGATATATTATAGCGTATGTAAAGAAAAATTGGCTATAGTTAAGTTTGGCAGTAGCACCTCAGAAATGAGAGGATGTTAACGGCCACCTTCAATAATCGAATACCATTTCAGATATTGGATCTGATTGCCAAGCCCATCGGTCTTATTAGAGAGTGCGAAATCGTAGCGCATTCCGAACTTCTATGTCGTACCATTTTGATGATTTTAGTGATTGTTATTGAAAAATGAAAAATGTTAGTCGATTATTCACTATCCCCAGCCAGTGACACATTTGAAAAAGTGAAATCACAGTCAAGATAACAAAAAGAGGTTCAAATTCTCAAGGTCAAGGTAGGTACCACCGCTCTGCCAGTTATTCTGTCACGAAACAGTAGTGTGCAAGCACTACTGTGTTTCGGTTTGAAAGGTACTGTAGCTATTTACGGGCAACTGAGACTTTATGAATCACACAGTCTATAAATCTTATTTCTAGACTGTGTGATTTCTCAGGACATCACACAGTCTGTGCTGATGCGCATACACTGATGTAAGTGATCTGATGCGCAGTGCAGTGCAGTCACGCGAAACTTTAATTTAGAGTTCCGAGTGATACTGCATTCTGTTATGGGCGGGCATGACGCTTAACACCAGGCGAACGACTAGCCCGTCACATTATTCGTTTACATAAAAAAATACTATTTGAGAATGGATATCCAACACATCCATTTGAAATATATTTATTCTATCTCAAAGATCAAGTAATCAGAACGAAGAACTTTGCAACACTTTGCTCATGTGTTTATATTTTCAGTCCAGATCGTGTCAAGCGAGGAGGGTGGACAACTAACAATACAACACAAAGAATTACTAAAATATTGTTTATTAACGGGATATTTAAACAAAGTTCAATGCAGTTGTGGTAGATCTTACATTGATCAAACCAAGCGCAGTGTCATGCCGGACCTAGGAGCATATCAGGGCGGTCAAAAACAATGACTCGCAGAAATCAGCCATTGCTCAACATCTTTTGGAGTCGGGTACGAATCACTGGATTGAGTTACACAACCTTCAGATACTTTTGACAGAACGCCACTACATACTAAGAATGGTTGGGGAAGCGATTGAAATTACGAAGTTCAACAATTTCAATCGCGAGGATGGGTTAAACTGTCGGGTACCTATCTGGAATACAGTGGTACGTTTATGTAAACACCGGAATGTTTCTGCTCCAAGTACAAACTGTGATATTGTGAGTGTTGTGTCTCGAGATCGAGTGTATAGTGAGAGTAGGGACTATAATACTGGTGCTACGCGTAGTAAACGAGTGCGAAGGAGGGTAGACCGCTACGTTTGCCCATAATCTATTATCATCTACCCGCAAGATCTTCAGTTCGTCCGTGATCATGGTGCTTGCACCTAAATATCGGCAAATCGAAACAAATAACTTACATGGTAAATATCCCGTTGATAAGCAATATTTTAGTATTGTTAGAGACTATGGAAGTTTAAAATCTTATATTAAACACAAAGAATTTTAAAATGCTAACCAGCTTTTGTTGTTTTTGATGAATTTTAAGATAAATTTAGCAACCTTGCTGGATATTAATTTTTATACAGGAACGTACGTAACGTATATTATCCGAGCGATACACGATCTTACACGCTTTATTTATTTGAGGCACTCTCAGAAAGTTAGGTAACTTTGAGATCCGTTGGGGATTAAATTTCTTTAATTTATTCCTTGTCAAGATTATCTTCAAGGACTGTGTAGAGGCTATGTTGGCTGTATTGTTTCAAAACAACGTTTATTTGCATAAAAGATTGTCTGACAGAGATCGCTCTGAGCTAGAAGACCGCCCATTGTTACATTTTGTGAAGTTTTGCTCTTGTAGTTAATGTTTTTTAAGAATGTGGTGTATCAATAAAAAGTTTATCTATTTATGTATCTATCTAAAACATGGTTTACCAAAGAATCGCCCTACGTTTAGTTCCCGATAGCTTCCATAAAACTTAAATGCCAAACCTCACCCAACCTCAGTCAGGTGCGAAATTGCAAATGAAATACTATTTCCTCTTCCAGTTTGCATTCATCTAATCTCGGACTGGGCAGTAACTCAGCGGACATTCCCGGGATGCCGGGATAACGGGATAAATGGAATAGCCTCTAATACACCGGGATAAATCAACGGATAAATCATTCACTGGAAGAATAGGCTGAAGTGAAGGTGTAGACTTTGAAAATGTTTGGCCTACCGTTTCGGGCTTTATACCAGTGTTCAATGTTGAATGTACACTATACATCGATGTGCTTCAGAGATTTTATAAGAAAAGTCAAAGCCTTCACTTCATCAGCCGGAAGACGTTCGATGCTGAACTTAGGTCTGAAGGGGGTTCGCCGTAATCACGTTTGGCAGGCGTCTCGGTGATCGCAGTAGATTATAAAGCAGATCGAAGACAATAATGCTGATGGCTGGAAGGGATTCCTTAAGCTTTTACGGCACAATTGAGAAGGAATGAGGTGGTCCTACTCTTAGGTCGGGATCGGGACCACACGGCATGGCAGACGCCTTCAGCCGGACTTAAAGTTTTGACACCAGGGGCCGTACTGTGACCTCTTAGCGCGATTCAAGTGACGACCTAAACTGACCCGCTACAATACAATCTGTACGGGAGCGGTTCAGTTTAGGTCGTCATTTGAATCGCGCTAAGAGGTCACAGTACGGCCCCAAAATTAACAACTGTCTTGTCTACGAGAACAAGAAGATTGTATGTACATTTTTCCTTTGTAAATTCATACGCAGCAGATTGGTATCAATTCCTTTTTGAGGGATTTTGGAGTTGTGATCGAAATATTCAAAAATGTTAGAGCACCAAATTCCCAAAATAAAATTCACAAACCCATTTCTCGTTTTAGTGGTCCTTTGGGAATGGTATGGAAAGTCATTAAAAGGTAATATTGATTTGCTGTTGTTCAGAATAGATAATTACGTTATATTTAACGCTACAATCATTAGTCTTGCCTTTTCTTTGGATTATATGCAACCGCCGCTATGGCATCATTATAAGTACATACTTAAATCTGTACAAAATATATGGTGCAATTGAGATGTAATAATCAAAGCATGAAATAAAATACATATAAAATTGAATAATAAATGCATATTGAAACATCAAAGCATTAAAATTCAAACCCGAATGTTATATGAAAAGAGCTACAGGATCTGACCTATATTTTAGCAGCAAAAGAACATGCTCGCAGAAGGCATAATAGGTATTCTCTCATTACTTTAAAGAGCGGGGAGATGGAAATAAAGCGAATGCATTAGGAACAGTGACAAAAAAGTGATGAACATACAATTAGATCGAGGGGTTGTCGCAATGCATTTTTATATCAAATTTGTTACGACAAAGTGCATGTCTAGATGACCTTAGGAAGTCACTCTTATTATGCCTATAGAGAGCATACAAATTTTTAAGAGTGGCCAATTAAATCGCTCTCTGAGTCTCCCTATCTCTCTCTCTCTCATTTTCTCCCTTTCTCTGTCTCGCACTTACGCACACGCTTTCTTCCTCTCTCACTCTATCTTTTTATTACCCTCTCTCTCACACACTCTTACAGCCTCAATCTATCTCTCTATTACTCTCTCTCTCTCTTTTTCTCTCTCTCCCTTGAAGCCTTAGAAGAGGGACCGAAGACTGATAATTCGTCAGTTTTCAATAAGCTAAATGTACAATGTACGACTATACGTAGGTATCTATTTAAATTCGCTTAAGCTATTTTGATTGGCTGTTATTGTCCTAGCCGCTAGGACATTAACAGTCAATTAAAACTTCTAGATTTTAATAAGTTACCTACAAATTTGATTGAAAACCACCGTAAAAATGAAAACAACGATAGTGTGTATTTTAGTGCAAGGCACCTAAAGTGAAGAAGATCAAACGATATTACGGACTCTCATTTTTTCGCTCTCGTTCCATTAAAACGGCAGCAAAAATAAAGTTAAATGCTAAACTACCCTCAGAGATGTAGAGAAGTGCCTCGCCTTTGGCGGTCTTCATTGCACCAGTAAACGAGCGGCAAAACGCTGGCAGTATTACTACAATGAAGGTTTTTCTAAAAGCCTTTTTGTTATTATATAAAAGCTGAAAATTTTCAACCGCCTGTGAATGAGATTCTTGCATTCATTTTGCTTTGTATTTTTAAAAGAACCGTTCCATTTGATGCAACATGCGGGACTTCCCATACTATTTTTATCACATCATTAGCCCATACATTTCCACTGCTGGCCTTCTCTCACAAGGAACGGTAATACGGTAAGTATTATCATGCTGGCCATTGCCAAGTGCAGTTTGGTGAGTGATACGCAAGTCTTCAATTTTTCTCTGATTCTTGATCATTCCCGGTTTTCTCATGACGTTATTATTAGGGTTATTTCTGTTTGTCCCCTTTATTGTATGTCAAAGAGCACTGTACTTTCAATTTTATGTGCATCATTGTAGCACTTCACATCTCTTTCATCAGTTTCATAGTTTCAGTTTCCATTATCATTAGCAGCTTTGATAAATACTGATGAGTGGTCGAAATAACTATTCCACTACACAATGTCTCTTCATTATTCCTTCATCAACAGCCTGAAGTCATCCACTGCTGAACATAGGCCTCCCCCAGAGAGCACCACTTTGAGCGGCTGCTCGCCTCCTACACCCATCGGCTCCTCGCGGCTTTCACCAGATCGTCGGTCCACCGAGTGGCGGGCCGGCCTACGCTGCGTCTTCCGGTTCGTGGTCGCTACTCGAGAACCTTTCTTCCCCACCGGTTGTCAGTTCTACGAGCGATGTGGCCTGCCCATTGCCAATTGCAATGTTTCTTAGCGTTAAGAATGAGGTACCTGTTTTTGCAATATCGAGGCACCAATACTAATTTATTTATTTATTTTTATACCTATGTATGTAAAGACATTGTTTTTACCTTCAGAATTATATAAACGAAAATAACAAAAATCAGTTCTAAGCTTATAAGTCTGAAAAGACCTAATAAATATATATAAATTCAGTAAACACAAAAAGACAGTAATTGACAGAACAGTGACCCCCAAATGCTTTCAATCATTGAGGTATCAATAACGATTCCTAACTGATTAAAACAACGTCAACGTGTTACCACAAGTTACCCTTTCAGTGATTCAATAGGGTTGATTGGTAAGGTAAAATAAGGTTTACTTTTGCGTACATCGAATTCCATTAGATCGTTGCAGACCTGCGATGAAATATAGGGTAGATCCACGATCGCCGCCTCGAAAACGGCACAGTTTAAACAAGGCATATGTCTTCTTTTTGCTCTCAGTCGCGTGTGACCGTGTCTAATGAAAGTGATGATTCATTATTAAAATGAAACAACCGCTTGTGGACTACTTTATATAGCTGGAGGTATATATCTGTTTAAGTGATAATTGGCGCGGGGACACTTGAGGTTTGATTTGCATAGAGACTGTGTATCTATAGTACATTCGATTTAAGTTGCAGACAGTATAAAGTAAAAATCTAAAGGCTTGTTATTATTCATTAATAATTATTTTTGGTTGTTTTTTCAAAAATACTGGGTTATAATCTGATGGCGTAGCTCCGCATGTCCTGAACGCATCAAATATTTTTATACACATACCTTCATACATCACACTCTTATTGCATGCATGTGCTTGTACATGTATCACTTTGTTACAGAATACATCAAATTAATAAAATCATTAAATTACACAGAAACAATTATTCATACTAGACTACATAACGAACAACACCTTTAAAATACGGAGGGCAATGATATCTGAAACACAGTTTCATTACTAGTTCAGATGTCATTAGTCTAAACTGCAATTTTTAAAGTCTACTAAAACTTATTGTACCTATAGTTAAAATTGTAACTGCGGCAAAGATTTGTTTCAGTTGTAACGGGGTGTCCTTACGGCTAGCTCGCCTGGGCACCTCGTTATGTTGGTAAGTCGAGCCCTCGCGTCACCGAGAGGCGGAACGACGGATAGACCTACCTAAAAGGGGGTTAAGTGTGGATTTGGTCCAGAGAAACACGGATTACAAGGTAACAACATACAGGTTCATATATTCACTATTTCACAAAGGTTCCGCTTATGCTACACTTAGTTGCTATTTATGGACGTTATGCACTAGATACGCGCGGGAGGGTGACGGGACCTGCGCCCGCGCTTCCACGGAATGTTCTCGAGCAGGAGCGCGGCGGCCTGCGAGAACCACGGTACGGCGACGGTAGGGTTGATACGGGTACGGCCTCACGGTGAGGACTACGGGTCATGCGGCGTAAGCCCGGGCCACGCGCACGGAAGGCCTCCGGGGTACGGGAAGATAGCTCACGGCTGAGCCACGGCGATAACGCGCCGAGTACGTGAAGGATGCGCGCACGACGGCGTGCGGCGGCGGTCGTGGGGTATGTTATTGCAAGGGTCGGGCGGCAAAAGCCGAAGCCACGCGCACGGAACTCCTTGCAGGGGGATGGGGGCATGCAGGTCTAGGGTCTGAGGGTCCTGCGGCAAAAGCCGAAGCCACGCGCAAGGAAGGCCCTCAGAGTGCGAGGAAATAGCTCGCGGTTGAGCTATATTGGTTACGCGGCGAGTACGCGACGGGAACGCGGTGGGCGCACGACGGCGTGCGGCGGCGGTGTTCGAGGGGTATGTTATTGCAAGGGTCGGGCGACAAAAGCCGAAGCCACGCGCACGGAACTCCTTGCAGGGGGATGGGGGCATGCAGGTCTAGGGTCTGAGGGTCCTGCGGCAAAAGCCGAAGCCACGCGCAAGGAAGGCCCTCAGAGTGCGGGGAAATAGCTCACGGTTGAGCTATATTGGTTACGCGGCGAGTACGCGACGGGAACGCGGTGGGCGCACGACGGCGTGCGGCGGCGGTGTTCGAGGGGTATGTTAGTGCAAGGATCGGGCGACAAAAGCCGAAGCCACGCGCGCGGTCACTCCTTGCGGGGTAACATGCATAGGGACTGAGGATCATGCGGCAAAAGCCGAAGCCACGCGCAAAGAAGGCCCTCAGGGGTACGGGAGCGGGGTCGGGTTGCGACGAGAGGTGATCGTGCCAACATCAGCCGAAGCGCGCGCACAGAAGGCCACCCCCCGCCGTGTTAGTAGGGAACGGGTCAAGGCGATTTGCTAGATGCTTTTACTGCGCGGGAGGACTTGGTGTAGCCGGTTACACGTCCGTGCACCGCGGAAGCATCGAGCAAATGCCTGCCTTGCAGCGGTCGGCGTGGGTTTATATAGTATCGGTGCGACGCGATGCGCGTTCGTGTGTGTGTGGTACCGGCGGGTCAGGCGAGCGCGGCGGTGGGGCGCGCGGGCGGCGTGCGGGGTCTGGGTTCGTTTGCTGGTCGCTGCAGGTCCGTCACACCCTCCCGTCTTCTCTGGAGATTTTTACCTGGGGAAAAATCACCGTTCCGGGTACATACAATGTTCTTAAAACTCGTTAATTACACTATCGGTTCGGGCATTTATCATGCCGTGTTTACTGACAGGAGGAAGATTGTTCAGTGGAACATTCATTGTGTTCTAATACCTTTTTACGTAGGAATATTAATTGAACAATCTTATACAAAGCGGGTTAGGCATGAGTAAATATTTAGCGAGGTACTAACAAATACTAGTGATATCTCTGGTTTACCTAAACATAATATCTCTGGAATAATCAAATATCTGGCGCATAAAAATCTTGCAAAATTAAACATATTATATAACTGGATATAATTACAGGTAGAAAAAACTTTTGCGTACGACTTCCGATAATAAACTAAGTTTTTTCTCTGGTGCTGGTATTAATATATTAGCGTAAGTACCTTTTGTACTTGGTTATTACATCATAAAAAACATAAAAGACAGGTTAATATTAACAAGAAAGTGGTATAAGTAAAAATAAAAAATGACCGGATACTACTAAGTATGTTCCATAGCTATAAAAATTAGTCAGGTACTGGCCTTTTGTTCCTGTCCCGGGTGTGGCGGTGGCCTCCTCTGTGTCCTCTTCTTGTTTTCCTTTTCCGTCTGTGACCTGGGTTGGTTTGCGGGTCCGGGGGGTACAGGGTTTCATAGTGCTGTATGGCTGGCTGGGGGTAAACTTCATTAGTAAAGTTTACTGGGTTGGTGGTCGGATTCGGTGGGCAGGTTGTGCGTTTTTTAACATATTTTTGCGTTTTTATAAATAGCGTGTTCGAAGTGCCGGCTGTTGATATATCCTGGTGGCTTTTCAATATATTTTGTATTTCGCCTTGTGGTACGCCTTGTTTTCGTTCTGGCGGTGATTCTGGTTTTGGATCAAGTGCGTGGTATTTTGTTGTTCTATTTAGTTGGCCCGCTTTTATTTTATTTTCTGGGATGCCTTGGAGTGGTACTTGTTCCATTTTATTTTTATGCCGGTCTTTCTTATCTTGTTTTAGTTTGAAAACCGGGTTTCTGGAGAGTTCATCGGCTATTTTGATTTGGTTACTACACTTACTACTGGGTCTGTATTCTATTTTGTAGTCGTGTTGTTCTGGTGTGTCGTTTACGGTTTTTGTTATTGTGGTGGTTGCTATTTCTTCTGGCTTTTGGTCTTTATCGCCATTTTCTTGGTTCGGCGTCCACTGTATTGTTGCACCCATTCTTTTCATTATATCCATGCCTATTAATATCCGGGTTATCTCTGGGTGGTGCAGCATTTGGTGGTATATTTTCCTCTCTCCTATGGTTACTTCTAATGGTAATGCTTCTTTTATCACAATTCTTGCTCCATTTGCCAGTACTGCGGTCTCTGATATTTCTCTTGGTTTCTTTTGTTTCACTATGAATTTTTTGTATATTTCTTTATTTACGTAGGATCTTGTTGAACCCGTATCGACTAACGCGTCGTACTCGTTTTCTAGTATTTTGATTTTTACGAATGGTCGTATGTCTGCTTTTCCTTGGTTCTGTGTGTTTATTATCAGGGATTCTATGTGGTTGTTTGGCCTTTTGCAGCACTTTGTGCTCTGGGTGCCGAGTTTGCCACATCCACTGCAGAACAGTATTTTCTTCCCTCGGCAATCTTTCATTGAATGGCCTGGTTTACCACAACTCCAGCAACATTCTTGTTGTTTGTAGTTGTGGACATATTTTGCTGTTCCTTCGGGCCGAATGTGTTCTCTGGGTGTCCACTTACTGTTTGTTTCTCTGGTTATCTGGTTCTGGTCTGGTGCTTCGCGTACATATTGGGATCTTTGACTGGGTCCTTCAAAATCTCTGCGGCTTTCTTCTGTTATGTTTTCATAATCGCTGGCTAACTTTATTAATTCATGTACGGTGCTAAATTCTGAGTATTTTATGTAGTATTTGTATCTTGTTGACATGTTTTCGTATATTATTTTAAGCTCTTCGTCCTTGGACATTCTGCCGTATCGGCGCATTAACGTTTGAATTTCGATCAGGTAATCGGTGAATTTTTGTTGGTAATGCTGCTTCTTTATTATTATTTTTCTTAGTAGTTCACTCTCGTGATCGCGGGTGAGGAACGTGAGTTTGAAGCATGTAATGAAGTCATTAAAAGTTTTCAATGATTCCTTACTGTTTCGGTACCATAACACAGCTTTGCCTCTCAGGAATCTGGGTAATACTTTGAGCACTTTTTCTTTATCTATACCACTGGATTCGATTAAGTCATCTAGTCTTTCTAGGAATTCAACGGGGTCATCGTTTGTGTTAAATTGGAGGTTCCATCTTTCTATGCCTCGATCGTATTGTTCTAGGTAAATCGGCATATCGGGTTTTTCATTGATGTTTTCGTCTGGACGGGACATGGTGTCTTTATATTCTAGTTCCGGTTCACTGGTGCAATCGCTTTCTATCTGTGATTGGGCGGGTGTAGGGTGGGTCGGATCTAGTCCTGCTTTTATGGTTTCGGCCAAGGTATGGCGTAGATCCTTAACCGTTTGGTTCTCCGTTATGAGGTTCCTCTTCCTGCACTCTTCTTCCAGCTCTGGCTTCTTTAGATTGTAAATCCACGACGTTTTATCGGACATTTGGTGCGTGATTTATTGTTTATTTAATTTGCGTATTAATTTTTTTCGTCAGGACCAACTTATCCCCTCCGGGTTTAGTTCACGGGTTTTTGAGTTGGGCGCCAATGTAACGGGGTGTCCTTACGGCTAGCTCGCCTGGGCACCTCGTTATGTTGGTAAGTCGAGCCCTCGCGTCACCGAGAGGCGGAACGACGGATAGACCTACCTAAAAGGGGGTTAAGTGTGGATTTGGTCCAGAGAAACACGGATTACAAGGTAACAACATACAGGTTCATATATTCACTATTTCACAAAGGTTCCGCTTATGCTACACTTAGTTGCTATTTATGGACGTTATGCACTAGATACGCGCGGGAGGGTGACGGGACCTGCGCCCGCGCTTCCACGGAATGTTCTCGAGCAGGAGCGCGGCGGCCTGCGAGAACCACGGTACGGCGACGGTAGGGTTGATACGGGTACGGCCTCACGGTGAGGGCTACGGGTCATGCGGCGTAAGCCCGGGCCACGCGCACGGAAGGCCTCCGGGGTACGGGAAGATAGCTCACGGCTGAGCCACGGCGATAACGCGCCGAGTACGTGAAGGATGCGCGCACGACGGCGTGCGGCGGCGGTCGTGGGGTATGTTATTGCAAGGGTCGGGCGGCAAAAGCCGAAGCCACGCGCACGGAACTCCTTGCAGGGGGATGGGGGCATGCAGGTCTAGGGTCTGAGGGTCCTGCGGCAAAAGCCGAAGCCACGCGCAAGGAAGGCCCTCAGAGTGCGAGGAAATAGCTCGCGGTTGAGCTATATTGGTTACGCGGCGAGTACGCGACGGGAACGCGGTGGGCGCACGACGGCGTGCGGCGGCGGTGTTCGAGGGGTATGTTATTGCAAGGGTCGGGCGACAAAAGCCGAAGCCACGCGCACGGAACTCCTTGCAGGGGGATGGGGGCATGCAGGTCTAGGGTCTGAGGGTCCTGCGGCAAAAGCCGAAGCCACGCGCAAGGAAGGCCCTCAGAGTGCGGGGAAATAGCTCACGGTTGAGCTATATTGGTTACGCGGCGAGTACGCGACGGGAACGCGGTGGGCGCACGACGGCGTGCGGCGGCGGTGTTCGAGGGGTATGTTAGTGCAAGGATCGGGCGACAAAAGCCGAAGCCACGCGCGCGGTCACTCCTTGCGGGGTAACATGCATAGGGACTGAGGATCATGCGGCAAAAGCCGAAGCCACGCGCAAAGAAGGCCCTCAGGGGTACGGGAGCGGGGTCGGGTTGCGACGAGAGGTGATCGTGCCAACATCAGCCGAAGCGCGCGCACAGAAGGCCACCCCCCGCCGTGTTAGTAGGGAACGGGTCAAGGCGATTTGCTAGATGCTTTTACTGCGCGGGAGGACTTGGTGTAGCCGGTTACACGTCCGTGCACCGCGGAAGCATCGAGCAAATGCCTGCCTTGCAGCGGTCGGCGTGGGTTTATATAGTATCGGTGCGACGCGATGCGCGTTCGTGTGTGTGTGGTACCGGCGGGTCAGGCGAGCGCGGCGGTGGGGCGCGCGGGCGGCGTGCGGGGTCTGGGTTCGTTTGCTGGTCGCTGCAGGTCCGTCACACCGTCAATAAATGATTTTATTATTATTATTTATTTATTTTATTTTGGGCACATACGAGAAATGGGAATTACGCAAAATGACCGTTACATAAATTAAAAGTAAGTACTTACGTGATTTTACCATGATCATTTCTGAGTCCTTGACATTTCGGCACAGTCGCATGCAATATAATGTTCAACATATTGGTGCAATTGGTGCATGTGATTACTGTGTATAAATATTATTAAAAATGTAGTGAATAACCAACAGCGTTATAGAGGATGCAATTTAATTCACTAGCATAAATTGAGTTCATGATAGTACATCATTCAATTGGTGATTATTAAAGGTTAAAGAATGGCAAATGAAAATATTATTATTGAAATTATGAAGTTTGCCGCGGCGCCTAACGCATTTGGCACGAGCGATATTGATACTGTTAAAAGTTTTTTTACCTTATATACAATAATTAAAAACAGTAACATAATTATTTTAATTCATTCCAGTTAATTAAGTAACTTATCCTATTTTTGGAGTTATTATCAATACGAAAACGACGCAAAGATTTCAAAAAGTTGGTCCACACGTGCCCGGTGTCAGGAGTAGGTAGCTAGTATCAAAGAACGCTAATGAATTCAATTACACCCAGTATAAATCCTTCCCAATTAAAATTGAAAAAAGAAAAATGTATAGGTGGCAAAACTACGGGCAACAATAACTTTCATATGAAATAAACAACATTATTGTACGAATAAAGCCAATTTCCAATCACAATAAGTACCTACTTCACTTCCATAATTCGAGGAAAGCACTAGGTAAACAAGTGCCTACTACAAAAGTCGAGGATGCGAATTAATATACACGAGTGCTATCAGAAATCGTTGGAGCATTTCATAATCGCGGAGTTCGACAGTAATAAGCTTGTAATATTTGTCCAAATGTAAAAAAGGTCTATCGTTAATATCGTTATAATTATGCGAAGTTTGTAGGCAGTTAATTTTTTTTATGGGAATGGATGACGTTACGAGCTAGTCGTCCACCTGATGTTAAGCGACAGGACGCCCATAACAGTTGCAGTGTCACTTGGAACTTTAAGGTAATAAAGTTTCGCGTGACACTGCACTGCGCACGTCATCCTGAGACATCACACAATCAGATTACTAGACTGTGAAATCAGATCACAAAGTATCATTTGCCCAGTAATTTCACTAGCTACACTGCCCTTCAAACCGAAACACAGTAGTGCTTGCACACGATTGCTTGGCAGCAGAATAACTGGGAAAGCGGTGGTACCTACCTACACAAACTTTGCAGAAAAGTCCACCTAATAATAAATGTTTATATTGATAGTTTTTTGGAACATACTAGTTAGCACAAATCAAACATTGTTATGCTTAGAGCTTTAAATAACGTATCCACCTTCACCTGGTTGACGAAGGACTGTGGTCCATTGCCCTATGCATGTACTTAAAAAGGATCTTAGAGTTGCATTTATTTTATACAGCTCTAAGACCCTCTCCAGCCATGAATGTGGCACCGAATCATAGGCCTTATTATAGTCAATCAGTCAATCAATAATTTGACTATAATTTGAAATATCGCGTAAGACATGTGCTATTTCGGGCCTAGTATAATTGGCTAGATAGTTCAACTTACTTTTTTCACGAAAAGCAATGAGATGTATAAAAATAATCATGATCTCGAATTCACGATATAGACCATGAAGTGGTAGTAGGCTGGTTAATGGTTCATTCATCATGATCATCATCATCAGCTTGAAGACGTCCACTGTTGAACGTCTCCCATAGAGCGCCACCTTGAGCGGCTGCTTGCCTCCTATCTCATGGGGGGGGGGCTTGGCTTCACATAGGCACCGACGAGAACGCTGCTACCCATTTCCTGGATATATCCTTAGTCGATTTCTACGGCACCCAGCGAATGAAATGGGGAGGTCCTACTCTACGGCTTGAGACCACACAGGGAATACCTTTTTTTCCAGCGGCTATTCCTGTTTTCCTATTATTCAGAGAATGCACAAAAAGTATTGTACATCTTGGTATAATATAGGGTATGCGATCTGTGTGCTGAACTTTATCTAAATCGGCTTGTGAAAGACACTAAGACAGACAACCCAACAAAGTTTCACTTTTCAATAGTCATCTAGTCAATAGCCTTTTTGCGTACACCGCTGAACATAAGCCTCCCCCTATTATTGGCCATAATCACCACGCTCGGCAGGCGTTTCGGTACTTACAAGGAGACGGCAAGGGTGTGGGGTCCTCAAATCAAACTTAGGTTCCGCGTGTAGTTAGCACTCAGTGAGTGTATTCATATACTCAAACCCTAGAGCGCACTACTTAGCCATTGCCGAGAAAAAAAAATCCTAGTTTCCAAAAAAAATTTTTTTTTTATTATTAAAATTTAATAAATCATTATAAGCAATTAAATTTCCAATTCGTGATTCAATAATATATAAGAGTTCAAAAGAAATTGCTTAAAATGATTTATTAAATTTTAATACAAAACAAATTTATTTTTTTGGAAACTAGGATTTTTTTTCTCGGCAATGGCTAAGTAGTGCGCTCTAGGGTTTGAGTATATGAATACACTCACTGAGTGCTAACTACACGCGGAACCTAAGTCTGATTTGAGGACCCCACACCCTTGCCGTCTCCTTGTTAGTCACAATCATTTATAATGAACACCGAGAATTCTCTTTACATATTAGTAAGGATATATATTTATCTTACTATGGAATGAATCTAACTGAAAATGCAATAAATCATCGATTGATCCTTTTAACCTCCCCTTTAGGCTACGTCACTAACCTATCTTTTCGCCCTTCATCTCTCATGTCATTGAACTATACCCCGCGGTTGCAAAACGAGAGTCACTGCTAAACGTGCGAGTGTACCCCTGTCAATCAAGTAATAGGGCGTTCGAGGGAACTATGCTGTTCCAGTGATTGGTTAGATGGTTGATGTGATAAAAGCAGTTTCAATATTGCTATCAGATTATCAATAGAGTAGATTTACAAAACCTACACTGTAAAACAGCTATAAATGGACTGAGCAAAATTTCACCACCACCCGGATTGGTTGGTTTAGGATTGGGAATGCCAGCTGCTTACACTAAGGAAATCCACCTTTCTTGCCTCATCATCATTATCATTAACAGCCTGAAGACGTCCACTGCTGAACATAGGCCTCCCCCAGAGCACGTCACCTTGAGCGGCTACTCGCCTCCTGCATCCATCGGCTCCCCGCGGCTTTCACCAGGTCGTCGGTCCACCGAGTGGGGGGCCGGCCTACGCTGCGCCTTCCAGTTCGTGGTCGCCACTCGAGAACCTTTCTTCCCCATCGGTTGTCAGTTCTACGAGCGATGTGACCTGCCCATTGCCACTTCAACTTACTAACTAACCCCTAACCTTAACCTTTCTTGTCTATTAAGATAAAATTCAAACTTATTCCTTTATTCTGAAAACATGGTACCTACTAAGATGCAACTTTTACATAAGCACACATAATAAATCGTAAGAATCCCTGCATACAAGCGCTGCCTAGCAAATGTAAGACTGCCCGCGGTTATATTTCATAGCGGCTCTTTGAAATGTCTCCGCGGCCTACACGGTCTGGGTTTTGTTTATACGGTAAAACTATTTCTCTTGGAGTTTTGGTGCAATATAGTGCAGCTTTGCAAGAGACATGCGGGGTTTAAAAGTTTCTTTTTCTCTTCACTAGACAATTCATACTTGGATTAATTATTTACACTATCAAAATGTGCTCCAAATAACACTTCGGTAAAGTCTATTGCAGCGAGAGACTGAAGTCAAACCAAAACAGACACGAATTGTTTGGAGGTCTACGTCGCAACGATATTTGTTTGCCATAAGTAATTTTTATCAAATGCTGAATTTCCCCCAAGTTCAGGATTGAACCGTTCCTTGCCAACATTTGAAAAAAGTTTTCCGTAACCACACCATTCTATTTTCTTCGCATATCGCAAGCGTTTCAACATTTTAAACGTCCATCCCTTTAATTTTAACATAATACCGTTGAAAAAGTCCAATTACGCCTTCTTGCAAGTTTTATAAGCAGGAAAGATCAAGGGTTTCCTTTTACAGAACCCTTTAATCATGATAAGACAAAGACCTTGTTAGCAAAACACGCATAGACAAACGATTTTGTAGTATCAGATCGTCTGGCGACGGGCCAAATTCTAGGATATGATTAAACTTAGTTTTACTGCGAAATCTGGTCGTGAGACAATAATCGGGCTATAAATAATGTCGAACCAGATGCTATTGGAAGTATCCTAATAAATTTAATGGATGTGATAGTGCAATGAACTCGTTAACATCTTTCCCTAGAAATTCCAAAAGTAACCAAAATACAGTACAACCAAAGCATAGAATTCCTAGCTACGGTGATGGTGAGGCTCCATTCAGGCTCTCTTAGGAGCCAGACCTCGTATCGATACTCCCGCAGGATCCTGCGAAATGAATCCTTTGTTTTCAGAAACCATTGTTCGCGTTACGAGCAACCTTTCTTCTCCTTATACCGGCTACTATAAGCTTGAGAGTATGTGTTTTGTTACTGTATTTATAGCAGCAATAGTGTTACTTACAGAACAAAACTTTAATAAGACATACAACTTATCTTCTTAAAATAGAAGGACAAGCAGACGAGAGCTATGCGTTGACTGTTACGGACATTTGAGCTTGTCATATCAACGTAAGCATATCGTAGTACACAGTTACACACGAAAGTTGCATTTTAGATACCGTTTCCAGGGATGGATGACGGTTAAAATCATGACAATGAACTTGGCTAATAACCGTTAGAAAAGTTTATTGCAATACATTCAGTCATAAACTTGGCTACAGAATCAAATGGTGCTATCGAGACACAAGCAATCTTAGTGAATGAAGCCGCTATGGTTAATCCCGTCTTTTCCTAGTCATTCTTTGAAATTCTTATATTGGCGTATTATCCTGCCCGTCTTATATTCTGAGTATTACATTTAGGATGCATCTCAGCTTCGAAACAAGATTCAACTCATAAACTCTCAGAGAGGAAGGCCCGAACAAATTCATCATTAATAGGATTCCCAGGACTCCATAATATATAAGAAACCCTGAGAGCGTACATTTAATCACCCGCCAAGTTGCTTAGCACCTAATTAGAATCCAATTAGATTGTCACCCCCATTTGAATTTAAAACAAGGATGTTTGAACTTATACAGGAGAGCGAAATTGGAATAAAATTGCGTTAGAATCGGTCCAAAGCAAAAGCGGCAGCAGGATAGGAGCTGTACAAGGATATATTTTATTTAGTTGTCAAAAAATAAATCATATCAACTTGTGTTAGTAGTCCACTGCTGGCTAATTGGACAGCGCAAAGGTTTCTCTTAAATTACGCCAAATAACCCGTATTATAATTTCATTCAGCGACAGTAGAGCAATTAGACGGGCGACTGGCTTCCGTAATGCGAGTGCTGGTAACATCTTGCGACCGATTGCATAGTGTTTGCTGTCACTTTGCTACTGCTGTCGCTGTCACGGACCTTTACATAATTCCAGGGCCGGTCTTCAGCGCCTCTTACTCAGCTTCGGCTACTCTACGAACTTTATCGTGTCCCTACCCATAGATAGCATTCTCCTACGCTACGTTTGCAAAGTAGGGGTCTCCCAACACAAAAGTAAATTAACTATAGACTAAAATACTTTTAATAGTACAGGTACAGAAGATACACACCACGAAGTCTCTTAAATAAATAGCGACCATATGCTACAACGCAATAAAGTGCAATTTAGCTCGTACAGCGCAACAAGCCTACCTAGGTGCCTCGCTTTCTATCGATAGCTCTGCTCTTCTGCCGCGTTCCGCGTAACGAACAGGTCCAGGTCCTTAATTCTGACCACTTTAAGATTCCTTACTTCGAAACCACGCGAATTCCTTGTCTTACAAATGAAATCTGCAAAAATCTATTCTCTATGAAAAAACGAAACAGCGCGAAATAAATGTGGAATTGGCGCGATTTGAACTGTCAAAAATCATAACTTCATCAATCATTAATCATAATCATAACCACCACTTACTCGTATGTCAATATTTATTCAAAATAAAAATAACTTTAATGTAAAGTGAAGGTACCTATTTCTAATGCTGTGACACGATTTGAACAAGACACGATAACGACGTGGTTTCGTATCGTGTGGAATCTGTGTTTTCATAGAAAATTAGGGCCCAGTAGGCAAGGCCGGTCCCATGTACTTGTAGCTTCCTATTGTTATCCGAGCCACTAACACATGTTTCACACATAATAATTAGATTTTGAATTCCCAAGAATCAAGTCGTAACGATCATCTAACGGGAACTTGTAATCATCATGGATTAACAAGGTTCCAAAGACCGGTGTCTCCGGTAGCACCCGTTCGTGCGACTTGATCCCTGACCCACTCGCTCGGAATTGCGCCGTTTAAGATGTTAGCATAATCAGGGGAGGTATAGATGTTCGTTCGAAACGGGATGTCAAGCTTGCGAGAAGCACATCACTGTACTTCCCACACAGAATGACCCCCTGATGATGCATCAGCTCTGTAATTTGTTTGAAAACTCAAATACTATAACGCTATTTCTGATTTGCTGTGCCTGGCAAGGTTGCTTCTTCCTACCGGCATTCCTCGCATATAGAGCGTTCATTCATATAAAGTAACGAACTGAAATAACTCAACGTTTAAAAACCTTTACTGGTATAAAGTAAACAGTTCAAGCAATAAACTCCACGTCTCAGCCATGATTTTGAGTTATAATCCCATAAACTAAATCGGTTTGCATTATTTAAAAGCAACGCCATTAGACTAAAGTAGGTCATTATAAATTGGTGCCGAGATTAAGAGTCGACAGCTAATTCTAACCTTTCGGGTACCCAGAGTAGACGCCTTTGTCCACTATGTAGGTAATGTAAGAAAATGGACTGTAAAGCTGTCTTTATATAGCATTCTCACATGCACTTTTCCCAGCACGCACATGATACGTTACGTAACGTTTGAGCACAAACAGAATAATGTAACATTTAGTTTATTTTTTTTAAATTGAGTTCACCTAACTATCTATACGCCATTTGGGCGAGTAACCCACTAGCTATTTCAAAAAGAAGTGAAGTCGTACACGGACCACATTTTCAGTTTGCCAGTTACTACCTACGCCATTAGACTCTATAAAACATTTTAATAACTTTCTACTGTAATGAACAATGAAAAGTAATATTTTCATCAAACAGAATAAATAACCAAGTCAAGTAAAATTTCAAAGAAAGATTATGTGAAATATTTCAAAGCCTGTTAGTGAATGGCGAATTGTTTGGCTATTCAAGCTTGACTGGTTTCGATACTTACGTACACTCAAACGATCGGTTGTGAAGGTAATTTATGAAACCTACTAGGCATGGATCATTTCACAAGGAGCATGTGAAAAATCGTATGATTTTCTTTTCATAATTCACACCTGCTACTTTTTGTCACACACTCTGCTACAAATCACAGTGTGCGTGCTACGAATTTCATAATAGCATAAGCGGTAAATGCCTAGCGGTTATGCCGTGTGGTCCCGGTTACGAATAGGACCACCCCATCTCTTCCCGTGGGTGCCGTAGAAGGCGGCTAAGGGAATATCCAGGGAATGGGTCGCAGCGTTCCCCTCGGTCTTGGTGGCAATCAATCTTCACCTACTGCGATCACCAAGCCGCCTGCCAAGCGTGGTGATTATGGCAAACCCCCCCCCCCCCCCCCTAATGACAAGCACAAATAAAAACGGCCCCCAGTCCCCGGCAGCTCTGCTATCCCGTGGCTACGGTAGCGGCCACGGTAACGGCAGGGCAAGGGGTGCGAAGAATCCCCGGCAGACGCCCGGCTACCAACCCCAACGACGACCCCTGGCCCTGGCAACACATAACGTGCGCACACTGAAGGCTGACGAAAGGATGGTCGAGCTAGAGGCGGAGATGGGTAAGTTACGCTGGGATGTAATGGGATTGTCTGAAGTCCGAAGACAGGGACAGGACACGATAATCCTAAATTCCGGTAACTTATTCTTCTACCGGGAGGGAGACCAACTCTCCCAAGGAGGTGTCGGGTTTCTCGTCCGCAAGTCTCTCGTCAACAACGTGGTCAAAGTCGACAGTGTGTCGGCCAGGGTAGCGTACCTGGTACTCCGAATAACCAAACGGTATTCGTTGAAGGTTATACAGGTATACGCGCCGACGTCGGCACACTCAGACGATGAAGTAGAAGCTATGTATGAGGACATATCCGAAGCCATGCATACTTCCGAAACATACTTCACCGTTGTGATGGGAGACTTCAATGCGAAGTTGGGCACAAGGAATAGCGATGAGCTGAGAGTGGGGCCATTTGGATACGGGCAGCGGAACCCTCGAGGACAGAGGCTGGCTGACTTCATGGAGAAGGAGGAACTCTTTATGATGAACTCCTTCTACGAGAAGCGGCCATCCAGGAAGTGGACGTGGATAAGTCCCGACGGTTCCACTAAAAATGAGATAGACTTCATCATGACGACCAAGAAGCACATATTCGATGATGTCTCTGTGATCAGCAAGGTGAAAACCGGTAGCGATCACCGTATTGTTAGAGGCACATTGAATATCAATGTTAAGCTCGAAAGGTCACGTCTGGTGAAGTCTACGCTCCGTCCAAATCCTGTCCAAATCCAAAACCCCGAAGGCTTTCAGCTGGAACTCCAAAATCGCTTCCAGTGCCTAGCCGACTGTAACACAGTGGACGAGCTAAACGACGGGTTGGTGGAAACTGTCCAAGCTGTTGGATCGAAATTCTTTAAGACCCAACGCCGAAAGAAGACTCAAAAGCTCTCAGAAAAAACTCTTGAGCTAATGGCCGACCGGAGCGAAATGAAGCTGCAGTCTTCAGTTGATATGTCAGCCTACGGTGAACTCAATAGACGAATCTGGAGTTCCTTGCGACACGACTTGCGTGCTCTTAGTACTTCACGTATTGAGGCCGCAATTGAGCGGAACCAAGGCTCTAAAGTGTTCGCAAAGGATTCGTCTATTGGGCAACACCAAATGACAAAACTGAAGACCGAAAATGGTAGCATCATTTCATCCAAGCCTGAGATTCTGAGAGAGATCGAGAACTTCTATGGACAGTTATACACCTCGACACGTAAGCCCGCTACTAACACAGCTCAGGACATCAGAGCCAAGTTAGTCCGACACTATACCGAAGATATCCCGGACGTCAGCCTGTACGAGATTAGAATGGCCCTCAAACAGCTTAAAAACAACAAGGCACCAGGTGAAGATGGAATTACGACTGAACTTCTGAGAGCGGGTGGTAGACCGGTACTTTTAGTCCTCCAGAAGTTATTTAATTCTGTCATCCTTGAAGGTACAACGCCAGAGGCATGGCACAAGAGCGTGGTGGTGCTCTTCTTCAAAAAAGGCGATAACACCTTATTGAAGAACTATAGGCCCATCTCGCTCTTGAGTCATGTGTATAAGCTGTTTTCGAGAGTCATTACGAATCGTCTCGCACGCAGGTTTGATGAATTCCAGCCTCCCGAACAAGCCGGTTTCCGAAAAGGCTTTAGCACCATAGACCACATCCATACGCTGCGCCAGATTATACAGAAGACCGAAGAGTATAATCGGCCGTTATGCCTAGCGTTTGTGGACTATGAGAAAGCCTTCGATTCAATCGAGACTTGGGCGGTGCTGCAGTCCTTGCAGCGATGCCAAATTGACTATAGGTATATCGAAGTTTTGAAGTGTTTGTACAGTAAGGCCACTATGTCAGTCCGACTACAGGACCAGAGTACGGAACAAATTCCATTGCAAAGAGGCGTGAGACAGGGAGACGTTATTTCTCCGAAACTGTTCACAAACGCATTGGAGGATGTTTTCAAGCTCTTGGAGTGGAAAAGATCTGGCATCAACATAAATGGCGAGTACATCACTAACCTTCGTTTTGCCGATGATATAGTCATAATGGCGGAATCGCTCGAGGACCTTAGCACCATGCTCAACGACCTCAGTAGAGTCTCCCAACAGGTTGGTCTTAAGATGAATATGGACAAGACAAAGATCATGTCTAATGCTCATGTTCCACCTATACCGGTAATTGTTGGGAACGATACTCTCGAAGTTGTCGACAAGTATGTCTACCTAGGACAGATTGTCCAATTAGGTAGGTCCAACTTCGACAAAGAGGTGGCGCGAAGAATCCAACTCGGCTGGGCAGCGTTCGGGAAGCTTCGTCCTATCTTTTCGTCCAAAATACCGCAGAGCCTGAAAACGAAAGTTTTCAATCAGTGTGTGTTGCCAGTGATGACTTATGGAACTGAGACATGGTCTCTTACTGTTGGCCTCATTAGTAAGCTCAAAGTCGCGCAG
Organism: Ennomos quercinarius; assembly: GCA_910589525.2. NCBI lineage: Eukaryota > Metazoa > Arthropoda > Insecta > Lepidoptera > Geometridae > Ennomos > Ennomos quercinarius. Next base: position 4,975,950 of record OU342496.1, read on the forward strand.
CGAGCTATGGAGCGAGCTATGCTCGGTGTTTCCCTGCGAGATAAGCTCCGGAACGAGGAGATCCGCAGGAGAACTAAAGTGACCGATATAGCTCTTAGAGTTAGTAAGTTGAAGTGGCAATGGGCAGGCCACATCGCTCGTAGAACTGACAACCGATGGGGAAGAAAGGTTCTCGAGTGGCGACCACGAACCGGAAGACGCAGCGTGGGCCGGCCCCCCACTCGGTGGACCGACGACCTGGTGAAAGCCGCGGGGAGCCGATGGATGCAGGAGGCGAGCAGCCGCTCAAGGTGGCGTGCTCTGGGGGAGGCCTATGTTCAGCAGTGGACGTCTTCAGGCTGTTAATGATGATAATGATGATAAGCGGTAAATATCAAAACATAAATTATATTTAGTTTATGCTTCAGTAAACAAACTGAGACCTGTAGAGTATATTAATAAACAATCTGTGCCTGTGATATAGCGGTGAACTTTGATCTTGTTTATATATATTTAGTATAGTAGTTATAGTTATATTTTTTTGTAATCATTTGTAGCAGATCGCAACTTCGCTCGGTTGCTCCTAAATCACATCGCTGTTCTATTTCATAAAGCACCGCCAATCACCATTGATCATTCAGTAGGCAAATGAAACATCACAGTCTGTGAAAAATCACAGGTGAAATCACAGTGACTGAAATAAATCATATGATCAGATGACAATGATTTAAAAGTAGCAATCATTTCCATGCCTAGTGCCTACAGATTATGATACTAATTTTATACGGAAGTAGGTATTGTGAACCGCAGAAATCTAAAGAGCAATGCAAAATTGAGTACCTCTAACTTTACCATAAAAATAATAAAGTTAGAGATAAGTAAGTACTCAATCTTTTTCTGAAGATATAAAACATCAGCCGTGTGGTCCCGTTGGTGTGAGCATAAGATCACGCCATCTCTTCCCGTGGGTGCCGTAAGAGCCGGCTAAGGGAGTATCCAACGAATAGGCAGCAGAATTCTCCTCGGTATATTCAAATCTTCTGCGATCACAAGCCGCCTGCCAAGCGTGGTGATTATGGCAAACCTATGAAAACGTCCAAAGAGGAGTTATACGGGGAGGCCTGTTTTCAACAGTAGACGTCTTCCTTCTGTTGACGATGTAAAAACAAAAATTAACTCAACAATGTACTTACCGTTACAGAAGATGAAGGTTGCTTGTCCAATCGCTGTGATTGACTTACCTGAAAACCAGACAAAACAGTAATTAAAATAACCGGCCAAGGGCATCGCCGTCTATGACTAATCTGGTAAACGAGCAAAAAAATCACGTTTGTTGTATGGGACCCCTTAAATACTTATTTTATTGTTTTTTTTTTATTTATTGTTTTAGGCAACAGAAAAAATACATCATCGGCATCATCTTGAAAATTTCAACTGTCTAACTATCACGGTTCATGAGACAGCCTGGTGACAGACGGACAGACAGATAGACGGACGTACAGCGGAGCCTTAGTAATAGGGTCCGTTTTAACCTTTGGGTACGGAACCCTAAAAACTACAACAGGCATAATGTAGGTACATTATGCCTGTTGCAGATACCTACGCAAGGCTCACATTCTTCGACTCATTCCACATAATTTGTCCCACAAATTTCATCTTCTTTCTGTCTATTTTATTAACGTACTTACATGTAAAAAATATTACTCAGCGCTGAATTACCTATGCAGGAAAAATATTTTTCAGTTGAACTAAATATGAAGCATGTATACATTAGAACGACAATTTTGCCAGAAAAGATAAGATTAAATTGGGATAGCAACATGTATTGGCAGCATCTAGCTTCACTTCAAATGTATTGTAGGTAGTTGCTAGTTGTATTACTAACAACTCATTACCAGTAGAAGTACGGAAAGCCACTTCAATGGGAATCTTCAAATCCAAACTTTACCAACACTTTATATCCATTCAAAATAGTCAGCATAATTGAGCACTTAAAATAGTTATTTAATATGTACTTGTTTTTATTTATTTGATATAGATTTGTAATATATATGTATATATTTATATATATATCATAAAACTTTATATAAGTAAATGTAATATTTAAGATATTGTATGTATTATATTGTATTATTATTTAAAACCTTATAATATCTAAACTATTAATGTTATCTACCTCTTACTATTATTTTTTTTTATTTTGGGTAATCTTTTCTTTTTCTTTTTTCAACCAGCACTACCACTCGTTCCACACTACACAAAGGTTAACTGGAAGAAAATGCTACTTAGCATTAAGTTCGCCTATGTACTTGATTATCTTGTGCAATAAAGCATTTTCTATCTATCTATCTATCTAACAACAATAGCTTCAAATGTATTTCATTGCTATTATGATAGTTCTATTTTTTTTTTTTTTTTTTTTTTTTTATGTGATTGAATGACGTGACGAGCTAGTCGTTCACCTGATGTTAAGTGACACGGCCGCCCATAACAGTTGCAGTGTCACCCGGAACTTTAAAACAATAGTTTCGCGCGACACTGCACTGCGCACGTCATCCTGAGACATCACCCAGTCTAATAATCAGATTACTAGACTGAGTGATCAGATCATAAAGTCTCATTTGCCCAGTAATGTCACTAGCTACAATGCCCTTCAAACCGGAACACAGTAGTGCTTCTATTAGTAGCAACCAGCTTCAAATGTATTGAAGCTAGCAGCTACTAACACAGTGCTGCTACGTGGCAACTAGACATAAAATGGAGACCTAAAACCGACTCCAATCAACTTGTCACCCTCACATACAAGTATTTATCGAGCACAGAACCTAAGTAATTAATGTTTCATACTAGATCACGCCGAACCACATTCTAAGGCCTTTGTTCATCCAATATACAGGGTTTTGTCAGGAAAGGCCTGCCAATACACAGTTATTACTTTATTAGCTTACATCCCGGACTTTCTTTTGACATGGGATAGGATAGAAGCAAATATTATGAGGATATTGATTCTTGATAACGTATTTTATACTCAGGAATTTCATAAGAGCATCAGTGTTTTGGAATTTGTCAAAGTATTTTATGGAGTGGACGTCGTTATGCTTTGGCATGTCATTATTATTTGCGATATTGCGTATGGTGAATATGTTAGGCACCCATAATGTTTAAGGCGATTTTATTACATGCTAAAAAATAGCCCCAATACACTGATTGCAATTAATTCTAGCACAAGATGACTATGATTAACTTGAGAATGACGATTGAGATTTTTATAAACTGCTTTCGCAAATAAATAAATAAATAGGTAATTATGTGTGGACATTTCACACAGAGCCATACACAGCCCAAACTAAGCATAGGTTGTACTATGGGAATCAGATAACTGATAGAATATATTTTTTTTTGTAAATATAAACATAGAATACAGTATAACACCCAGACATAGAACAAACACCTATGTTCATCACACAAATTTTTGTCCTGAGTGGGAATCGAACCAACAGCCTACGGTTTAGAAGGTAGAGCTACTACCGACTGAGCTATCAGGCCAGTCAAACTAGGTACTTTAACTATTTCCCTAGCCCTATTCCCTACGTTCCTATTTACCTAATAACCTACATATAAAAGTGCAAGGTTTTACGTTTGTTTACTGGTTTGATTGCGGCTTGTTGAACCGACCTGTATATAATTTTGCACATAGATTGCTTTAACTATACTGAGAAAACAATTTATTCTGAATCATTTTGAATTTTAAAACCTTGGGGTGAATCAAATTTTTATATTTTTATTGTATGTAAGTACCTATATTATCTGGTTTAGATATATTTATACCCATTCTATAAGTAACAGTTAATAATTTATATGAAAGTGAAACTTTGTCCGTTTGTCTGATATTTATCCCGGAAAATTAAGAAGACGAGGGTGAAACCGTTTTTTTTTTTTTTTTTTTTTTTGAACGGGCTAATGCTGTTGGTCTCTACCGACCTTTACAGCGTCACCGGGCGGGGAGGGTGAAACCGTGAGGCACCCTCTAGTTATGAATACCTGTCCCGTCGAACTCATTAGCTATTAGCAAAGCAGCTATTTAACATGTACAAACAAAGACACCCTCTAAAGCCACTTTAGAACTAAAGTACGAAGAGTTCACGCACTCCTTCACGTACGATAACCCGATAATCTGTCAAAGCAAAAAAACCCTTTGTGAAACCAACGCGAGTCCACTCAATCCGTATTCCGTAGCAAAACAAACGGGAACAATAACAAGTGCGTGCCGCTAACAAGCGAGCTTTTCAATTTTGTCGGGTTTAATCTTTCGGCATCATCTACCGGATTTTGAAAGGGAGGAAATGTAGACAATTGCCATGAATAAATAAAATAGTTATGTAGCACTAGTTTGCACGATAAGCCAATCCAAACTCTTTTTAAATGATGCCAATCTCTGTCGGCATCATTTAAAAATAGTACATTATAGATTTAAGTGGAACTCAGTGTAAATCGTGTTTATGTTGTATTTTTCTCAAAAATTGTATTAAATACCTTTAATGAATTAGATTATCCGACAACTAATAACAGTTGGGAGCTAACCAAGGTCCGTATCCGATAGCCATCTAATAGTCCCTAGTCAAATAAGTAGTTTTGTTCGAAAAATAAACTTCAGTAAGTAGTAGGCACAGATCCTATAAAAAAAGTGTAGTAGGTACATTAACTACCTACTTAGAAGAAGCAAACCAAAATACGATGAGTACGTACCTACTTATATTTTTTTTTTTTTATGCGATTGAATGACGTGACGAGCTAGTCGTTCACCTGATGTTAAGTGACACGGCCGCCCATAACAGTTGCAGTGTCACCCGGAACTTTAAAACAATAGTTTCGCGCGACACTGCACTGCGCACGTCATCCTGAGACATCACCCAGTCTAATAATCAGATTACTAGACTGAGTGATCAGATCATAAAGTCTCATTTGCCCAGTAATTTCACTAGCTACAATGCCCTTCAAACCGGAACACAGTAGTGCTTGCACACTACTGCTTGGCGGCAGAATAACTGGCAAAGCGGTGGTACCTACCTAGACGAACTTTGCAGAAAAGTCCTACCACCTATATAAAATATCCTAGGTATATAAACAACGTGTATATAGTTTCCACTGCAGCATTTATTTGACAATTGTTAGCGAAACAAGCGTTAAATTCAACGCCCTTTTGCTACAGTCAACCGTGCATAAAGTACGGTTACCATAAGGCAAGGCTGTAATAATGGACATTTAATAATTGATGGATTAGTTTGTAACCAACGGTACATATTTTTTCAAATCACAGCAACACCGAATATGTGTGTAGCAAATTTAAAAAATAAGTAAATACCTATTTTATTGGCATATGTAAGACGAGGTAGTTCTTATTATAGGTAGCTACTTATCATAAATGCTGTAATGCCCGTCTGCACTTAAGTTTGACAGCTTTTAATTTCGAAACGCATTTGAGTTCGTGCTAGTGTAAGTGTGAACTTAGGAGCTGTCAAACTTTAGTGCAAACGGTTAACTAAGCTATAAGTATCGGAAATTCTATCTGATTTTTTTATGCACAATGTTTAGTAGAAAAAATGAAGTGAGCAACCATGAAAGTTGAAAGTTTAAAACAGTAATATAACGATTTGATACAACATTCGAAAATATGTATAAACTGTAGCCAACTAATATTTATTTCGTAGCTTCGATTCAGTCAAAATGTGTGCGGGCCGTACAGGCGTACACAGTACAGGTGGGTGAGTTTAAAAATTGAATTTCCGCGACCCAGTTTGCACAGTTCGGCTAATCCGTTTGTCTCGCGCGCTCCATTCTCATGGCGAACCTAGTTAGTGAACACCGTTTGTATTAATGGACGTTTAATGCTGTTAATTTAGAAGCTGAGGCCTGATGACTTATGATTTATAGCTGTATCGCGTGCTTAGCGTTATTTGTAGATTAATTTATTCTTGAAAAATGAATACAACTTAAAACTCACTGATGCAGGGCCGAGCAGGATTTAATACAGGGTACGTCAGTATGAAAGTCACACGGGCAACCGTTGAGCCACACTCACTCCGTATATACTAATGCAACCACTGATCTAGTGTTTTTAAATTCTTTATAGGCAAATCATTTGACCACTGTCTTACCTGATGGAAAGTGAGGACGCAGTCTACGATGGTGCATGCTTGCCTAGAAGATACCTGTTCACTCTCGGCTTGAGGACTCCCAGATCATAGCTGGAAACAAGGACGGCCGGCAAGGTGTTCCACTCAGTTTCGCTAGACATCCTAAGTCTATGGTTACAAAATAATTTAAAACTTTAATTTTAACTTTATACATCTTCAATATTTTAACTAATTGCATCAAGCACAGTCTTGTCTGACGTCTCTCGCAGACTTCTCGTGGACTTGTTTTAACGACAGTTTTATGCAAAAATTTTGGTCATACTCTGTTGCAATTTAAACTGCCTTAACTTTTTGATACGGACAAAGTCTCTAATTGTTCCGAGTAATATGAGATTTTCGCCTTGTGATAGTTAAGAGCTTGGGGTACATGATGCTGTTTTTTGGTAGAAAACTTTGAATTTTGGGTCTATTCCGGTTTGATCTCCTCCCTTGAGGGATCAAAAATATTTAATTTTTATTCTGGTTTGATCCACCAGTACGGGAGGGATCATTACAAAATTTAAATATTTTATTATTTTACTATTCGGTCGGATCCCTTCAGAATTTTGACACTTTTTGGTACTAAGTACTTTCATAAGTCACACGAGGCGATATTGACGGTTCATTATCACTCACATAACCAAAGGTAAGACCCAGAGTCTAAATACCTAAGCAGAATACTTTATAGTCTCCAACTACCTACTAGCAGACCCCGGTGTCGCCAGTAATTATTGATAAAAAGTTCTTACCACTATGAATACTACAAGTTTCGTAACCTACTTTATACCTTAATTCAGCCAAATAATACCCCCTTTAGGCATCAACTCAATTATCTACGTCTAAAGAGTCCTGGAGCTCAATACGAGCTTCCACCTTAGTGTGGGAGCCAGGTATTTTAGCAAATTGTATCTAAACGTTGCCTAATTGCCAAATAGTTAAATGTATTTTTCATTTTTTAAATACTATTTCAATTTCAATTATTTATATTGGAATCGATTTTAAAGTGTAAGCCACACTTGACGTGTGATATTGTTTAATTTGCTTTCCACAATGTTGTTTACATCATCATCATCATCAACAGTCTGAAGACGTCCACTGCTGAACATAGGCCTCTCCCACAGAGCGCCACTTTGAGCGGCTGCTCGCCTCCTGCATCCATCGGCTCCTCGCAGTTTTCACCAGATCGTCGGCCCACCTAGTGGGGCCGGCCTACGCTGCGTCTTCCGGTTTGTGGTCGCTACTCGAGAACCTTTCTTCCCCATCGGTTGTCAGTTCTACGAGTGATGTGGCCTGCCCATCGCCGTTTCAACTTGCTAATGTAAGAGCTATATCGGTCACTTTAGTTCTGCGGCAGATCTGCTCATTACGGATCTTATCTCGCAGGGAAACACCGAGCATAGCTCTCTCCATAGCTCGTTGCGCGACGTTGAGCTTACAAATGAGATGAAGCCAACAGCTTAGACCATGCCTCAGTTCCATACGTCATCACTGGCAACACACGCTGATTGAAAACCTTCGTTTTCAGGCTCTGCGGTATTTTGGACGAAAAGAAGCTTGCCGAACGCAGACAGTCGAGTTGGATTCATCGTGCGACCTCTTTGTCGAAGTTGGACCTACCTAATTAGACAGTCTGTCCTAGGTAGAGATATTTGTCGACAGCTTTGAGTGTGTCGTTATAGTATACCGGTATAGGTGGAACATTGGGCATCACTCTACGTAGATCTTACTCTATGCGCAGAGCCATAAAACGCCGCCGTGTCGTGTACACTAGCCACAAGATTGCTTGCATATTGTGCGGCTGACTGTAGATACATCATAAGGATTCTAGCTCCGACACGAGTCAAGAACAAAGCTTTCCATTCAGCGCTAAATTGCATTAATTAACCCCTATATTTCGCAGCTCGCTTTGTCACTTAATTCCTTTTTGTGGCAGAATACGGTAGTATTTTGTCTGTGGTACTTGTACTGTTATTAATTCTGTGCCGCAGTTGTAACGTTGATTGGGCCCTAAATCGTATAATAACTGTTCTTTCTTCAAACTATTCACGGTTTTTAACTCCAGTCCTTTTTATCAGACGAACCGTAAATTTTAAAATTTAAAAAGCTTTTTCTTATAGCTCCTTATTTTGCACATATATCCTACTAAGACTTATCTACCGCAACACTTATGGGTACGTCCTAGAGATATAAGTGCTTTAAGAGCTGTCAAACTTGAGTGCAGACGGGCGTTAGTCCATGAAGTAGAAATGTGTGCGACTAGGTGGTTTCAAGACCCACTATATTTTGCTATTGATCAACAATTAATAGGCCGTCCATTAATCGACGTTCAAAAGTTATAAATGATTATGATAAAATATCAACAACACTACAACTAAAGTTCACGCTAACGACAATTTCAATTTATACACCCACATGACAAATGATACTTTACTAACTAGAACAGACTATACAATAACTAGGGGGCAATAAACCTCAACATATGTACAAATCTCATAACAAAGAGGACTCATGTTCTCTGAACTAATTGCAGTTTTGGTTTATATTTAACACAATTCTGTACAGCGTTCGCTAAAGCAAAATAAAATTGAAATAATCTCTCTGTTTTATTATAAGAGAACGCTCATTCATACAACAACTATAGGCTATTATGCAGGATGTTTTTTTTAATAAGTAGCTAGTACTACTACCTATTGGTAGGTAACTTTGTGGTCATAGAAATTCTTTGTACTAAGACTCAGTTTACGGAGCGGTTCAAAATAATTAGATCACTGGTAAGTAATTTTCTCATTGTTACTTTGGTTTTATTCTGGACAAACATTACTGTTATTAGTCGAATTTTTGTGGCTGTTGAACATGCATCTCCTCAAGATGTTTTTCCTATACCATTGGTACTGTAAGAGTAGGTACACATTCCGCACATAAATGGGCTATTTGCCAATTTATGTGCGAAATTTGATTTGATTTGATTTCTATTTACTTATATAAATTATGTTCCTCTAAAAATAAACAACCGTGAAAACAAAACTTAAATATCTCAAATAATTACAAAGTTACAAGCATTTAAAAATACAGGAATAGAAAGAGACAGCTCAAACATGTAGGCGCTGTGTGAAATTACAACACAACACAATTACAGACAATTATTTATTCAATCTTGAATCTTGATAAAAGTTATACATTTCCACTTAAATTCCAATCAACATAAACGTTCTTCGGTTTCAACTCAACCCAGAAACAATGGCCCGTAGACTACTCGCAGGCTTCCATTAAAATTAGTTTCCAGTTTGCAAGGAACTGAAATCAAGTAGGCGCCTATTATCTGTGTTATCTATAGAGGAAAGATTTGATTTTGTTTGTTTGTTTGTTTGTTTGCATAGAATAGGCTCCGAAACTACTGAACCGATTTGGAAAATTCTTTCACTGTTGAGAAGCTACACTATCCCCGGGTGACATAAGCTATATTAAATTTTTTTAAATATTAGGGATCCTTACTAAAACTCCAATAATGTAACCCAAGGTGTAAAATAATTACCAAATATATTCTCTGTATCGCGTGCGCTGCGAAAATAATTATACCCGTGCGAAGCCGGGGCGAGCCGCTAGTAACAAATCAATTTATACTATTGCGTCTTCAATATCGGAGCAATCTATCTGATGGTACTCTAATCTACCTCACTATATAGCTAATCTCTTATTGCAGAATATTCGGTAAAATGTAAAATATGATGCTGTAATATAATAATGTACACATTTTAATCACATCATCTCTCTTTACGTGTGAAAGTATTAATTATTATTATCATCGAGAAATATGGAAAACTGAAAGAAATGCAATATAGCTTCTTCGTAGACTTTAAATACGCTTCGCATCCTCTGTGGTGTGGTGGTTGAGCAAGTCGGCTCATAACCCGGAGGCAGCAGGTTCAATTCCCGCAGTAAGAGACGTAGGTATTAGTATACAAGAAAGAAATAACCGGCCAAGTGCGAATCGGACTCGCGCACGAAGGGTTCCGTACCATTACCTATAAAAACGAGCAAAAAATCACGTTTGTTGTATCGGAGCCCCCTTATATATTTATTTTAATGTTTTTTTAGTATTTGTTGTTATAGCGGCAACAGAAATACATCATCTGTGAAAATTTTAACTACCTAACTATCCACGGTTCATGAGATACAGCCTGGTGACAGACGGACAGACAGACAGACAGCAGAGCCTTAGTAATAGTGTCCGTTTTACCCTTTGGGTACGGAACCCTAAAAAAGCAGAAATAGTAGTTCCCTATATGTAGATATACCTACAAAGAATCCTATTTAGGATCCAGGATCTATTTATGTGATCGCTTTGGTTCAGTTCCGAGATCACAATCGCCTACAGATTGAATTCCCAAAAATTAAAAAGTAACTGCATAAATAAATGTTGATATCTATACTTCATTCAAATTACATTCATCGATCAATCATTCAAACAAAGCTTTGTCAAAGAAACTTTTTCAATCTTTCCCTATCTGCGAGAAGATTCTTCAAATCCAATTTCGTTGTAACTTCAGGACTAAGCTAATTTTGAAGTTGCACAAGATTTCATCTCTATACGCAATCAGGTGAAAGCAGTAGATGCTGTTTGCAAACCAAATTGCAGTTGATCTAAGCCTTAGATCTCTTAGCACAATCTAAGCATCTGCTTAGATCAGCAACTCTATAACTGCAGACACATTCGAACTCTTTAAGAAATTCTAGTAATGAAAACCACTGAAATAGTCTTCAGCTCGTACTATATTTATGCGCGTTAGGAAGGCAAAGAAATGGAACAACATACGTTTCCTTTAAAATATAATCTGGGCGTTTTCAAGGCAAGAGAACCGCGGTATCTTTTGGCAAGCATGATCCATCGTCGACCGAGTCGTCACTTACCATCAGGTAAGACAGTAGTCAAAAGCGAGCCTATCCAAGGTAAAAAAAGTTATTTACTGGATAAAACAAAACACGGTGGATATACAAGAAGTTTTACAAGCTGCGGGGCTACTGTCTAAGCCAATCGTAATCGATGAATGGGCTTCATTTCGTTTTTTCCGGCAAGTTGGCATTGTGTAACACCATGGAGAAAATAACCGTGTAACATCTCCATCCATTAGTACCTATTTTCTTACTATTTTTCATTATTATAGTTAATCAACGTTTTTTCTATTCAGTTCTCCGCCTAAGGGACCATAATACCGAGGATTTTAATGAGGATTTTACACAACCGGAAATGACCAAATGAAGCCCATTCATCGATTACGATTGAGTTACACAATTCGGCTGATCAAAAGTTTTTTTTTTTTGTAGTTAGTCAAATAACCTTTATCCATCCATTGAATAATTATATTAGAAATAACTTTTATTAAAATAACGTAAGTGAAACATAAGTTTTGTAAACTAAATATAAGTACCTACCTACTAAAAATGAATTATTAATGCTTAAAAATTTGTCCAATAAGTAACCTTTATCCAGCCCTTGAATTATTCACATAATATCATATTAAATTCCACTTCCACGCTTTAAATAAACATCATTTCAATCGATGGTAGACTCCTTCCGGTCCACTTGCGCCACTTCCTAACTTGTCTATTTCTAAAGTTTTAATACACTTTTATTCGGGTTCAAATAAGTACTTACAAGTTATTTTAGTAGTTAGCAATTTTTTTACACCTCAGGAATTTTTCGTCTAAACGCAACTGAATAAAATGCCGCGTTAGCGCCTAGATTAGAGTACAGTTAAAACCGCATTCTCAAAAGTCATTAACTTTGATTAACGATCTCTGGGATAATAATGCTCACTTCGCGAAAACCCTTATCAGTGGGAAAAAGTCTTTCCTTTTTTCTCAAACTTTTTCAAATTTAATACCCAGTGGAAGTTCAGGTCTCTATGTTTAATTTAGTAGGTGGTGCGAGCTGGCAGAATATTGAAATAGTTGAGATTAATTTTACGGAATAAATTACGTCGTAAATTAGTTGGAAAAGTTATGCTTTTAGGTGATTTTTCATCATGGACCTAAAATAGTAAGTCGGTCCCTTTCAAAGAACTTTTTGTCTCCAGAAGCACTCTATTTTATGTAAACGAATGACGCGACGAGCTAGTCCTTCGTCTGACGTTCGCCACTGCATGTTCTGAGACATCCGCGTAGTCTATGTAATACATAGGTATAATTTCTAGGCTGTCATCATTATAAAGTTTCATATTATTATGCAAAGTAATTTCACGAGCTGTAGTGCGACCTTTAAACCAGAACATATACTTTTAATTAGTGCTTACTTTTGGCGGCAGAATATCTAGATTTTGTCTACTACCTACGCCTACCTAGACAAAATCTTGGAGCAAAGTCCTACCACCTATTTACGTTATTAAGACGTGGTAAAATCAGTCTATTGGGCAACACCAAATGACAAAACTGAAGACCGAAAATGGTAGCGTCATTTCATCCAAGCCTGAGATTCTGAGAGAGATCGAGAACTTCTATGGACAGTTATACACCTCGACACGTAAGCCCGCTACTAACACAGCTCAGGACATCAGATCCAAGTTAGTCCGACACTATACCGAAGATATCCCGGACGTCAGCCTGTACGAGATTAGAATGGCCCTCAAACAGCTTAAAAACAACAAGGCACCAGGTGAAGATGGAATTACGACCGAACTTCTGAGAGCGGGTGGTAGACCGGTACTTTTAGTCCTCCAGAAGTTATTTAATTCTGTCATCCTTGAAGGTATAACGCCAGAGGCATGGCACAAGAGCGTGGTGGTGCTCTTCTTCAAAAAAGGCGATAACACCTTATTGAAGAACTATAGGCCCATCTCGCTCTTGAGTCATGTGTATAAGCTGTTTTCGAGAGTCATTACGAATCGTCTCGCACGCAGGTTTGATGAATTCCAGCCTCCCGAACAAGCCGGTTTCCGAAAAGGCTTTAGCACCATAGACCACATCCATACGCTGCGCCAGATTATACAGAAGACCGAAGAGTATAATCGGCCGTTATGCCTAGCGTTTGTGGACTATGAGAAAGCCTTCGATTCAATCGAGACTTGGGCGGTGCTGCAGTCCTTGCAGCGATGCCAAATTGACTATAGGTATATCGAAGTTTTGAAGTGTTTGTACAGTAAGGCCACTATGTCAGTCCGACTACAGGACCAGAGTACGGAACAAATTCCATTGCAAAGAGGCGTGAGACAGGGAGACGTTATTTCTCCGAAACTGTTCACAAACGCATTGGAGGATGTTTTCAAGCTCTTGGAGTGGAAAAGATCTGGCATCAACATAAATGGCGAGTACATCACTAACCTTCGTTTTGCCGATGATATAGTCATAATGGCGGAATCGCTCGAGGACCTTAGCACCATGCTCAACGACCTCAGTAGAGTCTCCCAGCAGGTTGGTCTTAAGATGAATATGGACAAGACAAAGATCATGTCTAATGCTCATGTTCCACCTATACCGGTAATTGTTGGGAACGATACTCTCGAAGTTGTCGACAAGTATGTCTACCTAGGACAGATTGTCCAATTAGGTAGGTCCAACTTCGACAAAGAGGTGGCGCGAAGAATCCAACTCGGCTGGGCAGCGTTCGGGAAGCTTCGTCCTATCTTTTCGTCCAAAATACCGCAGAGCCTGAAAACGAAAGTTTTCAATCAGTGTGTGTTGCCAGTGATGACTTATGGAACTGAGACATGGTCTCTTACTGTTGGCCTCATTAGTAAGCTCAAAGTCGCGCAGCGAGCTATGGAGCGAGCTATGCTCGGTGTTTCCCTGCGAGATAAGCTCCGGAACGAGGAGATCCGCAGGAGAACTAAAGTGACCGATATAGCTCTTAGAGTTAGTAAGTTGAAGTGGCAATGGGCAGGCCACATCGCTCGTAGAACTGACAACCGATGGGGAAGAAAGGTTCTCGAGTGGCGACCACGAACCGGAAGACGCAGCGTAGGCCGGCCCCCCACTCGGTGGACCGACGACCTGGTGAAAGCCGCGGGGAGCCGATGGATGCAGGAGGCGAGCAGCCGCTCAAGGTGGCGTGCTCTGGGGGAGGCCTATGTTCAGCAGTGGACGTCTTCAGGCTGTTGATGATGATGATGATGATGAAAATCAGTTTGGTGCCGCATTTCACATATCCCACCCACGGGTAAGGAAGTCAGTTGACGTTAGGAATATACCGTTGGATTACTAAGGTATAGTAACTACGTCTGAAGTTAAGTATAATATAAGTCTGGGTAAATTTTGAACACAGACGTCGCTGGTCTGGCAGTCTTCTATGGGTTACATTTTGGAGAGTGTGCGCATGCCCTTCATCAGCTCATTCCGTCATCCCCTTTCCATCATAGAACTACAAGGCTTGGTGATTCTTCACATCCTTACGGCGTTAGTGTACCACAAGTCCGCACTAAGCGTTTTGAGTCATACGGTCAAGGAATGGAATGCTCTTCCAGCAACAGGTATAACCTGGGTCTTTTCAAGTCAAGAGTGAATGGGCATCTCATCGGCAAACGTGCTCCACCTTGGACAACTTTTTCACTTACCATCAGGTAAGTTGTTGTCAAACGTATGCCCATTTTAGCATTATAAAATGCAAACATCATACTCGTTTTATGAATATTTGCAGTTTCTAAGTTTTGCTAAGTTTAGTTTCGGTTCTGGCCATCCCTTACGGAGTTCAGCGCAGACAAGACAGGGCCGTAATTCTGTATTAAAACACAGATTCCACACGATACGAAACCACGTCGTTATCGTGTCTTGTTCAAATCGTGTCACAGCATTAGAAATACCTTTACTTTTGCATTACAATTATTTTTATTTTCAACCCTTCGGCTCTTGTGTCATTGCCGCGGTTGGAAGATATTTGAAATTTATGAACGCTTATTATTATTATCTTTTTCTTCCCCATAAATTATGTCATTGCAAAAAGCAAAAGAAAACAAAACAAAAAACAATGTAAATTTTAATGTCATAATTGACGAGGACTAATCTTTTCGCGTTCGAGCCGGAGGGTATAAATATTGACATAAGTGGTGGTAACTTTTGACGTGTCGATATTTCGGAACGCGTCTCAGTGAAACATTATGATTTTTGACAGTTCAAATTGCGCCAATTCCAAATTCATTTCGCACTTTTCCATTTCATAGAGAATAGATTTTTGCAGATTTTTTTATGTAAGACAAGGAATTTGCGTGGTTCCGAAGTAAGGTCGGCCCCAAACCTTCAATTTTATTGATCAATCTTTGTGATTGATCAATTTTATTGATCGTATAAGGTTAGTATCGTGCAATGTTTTTCGGTTTACTGTATGGAGAAAACATTGACGGAAATGGACTTGGAAATGTAATTTTATTGATCAATAAAATTGAAGGTGTATGGGCCGCTAAGGAATCGTTGTGCAGAGATAAAACGGAAGTGTGATGTAAACTTTAAAAAAATTCAAAGTATTTCAAAGACATGTTTGTCGCCATCTGGTACCTACAGCATTTTTAGCGCTCGAAACTTTGCTCTAGGAAACATCGTTCGAGAATTTAAAGTAAGTTTCCGTGTTTTAGTCTTTATTGCTTTTGTCGTAAGGTCGTCATAATTTAGTACGCAAAGCCTTTAGGACCTAAATTACACGTAAATATTCGGCGTCCCACAGTGACAGTAATGTCAGAATTATTGCGTGCTCGGGTTATTTATGCGATTGTTATTTGGAATAATTAAATTCAGAATAATTGCAGACTGAATATTCAATGAGGTTAACGCAACGGAGTACCTATCTTCCACAGACCTACAATATTCGAAACTCCATAATAATAAATAGGCTGTCGAAAATATTACAAATTTTATTTAAAATCTCATACTTAGTTACTCTCTCGTACGTAAAATGTCATCAAAATCGGTCTAGCCGGTTTTAAACTCCACAAACAAAGAAGCAGTCAACATTTTTGTGCCTATTTATTTAAAAAAATCGGGATGGAAATATGCCACACCGCGACCCGTGCACCCCGTCCTTTACGACTTCGATGAATCCTCCCCATCCAAAGGTCACCTGGAAGAGATCGCTCTTAGCGATAAAGTCTCCCATTGTTCCCCACTTCTGGTAAATCAATGTATCCTTGTAATTTTTTTATATTTGGTGTGTACACTAAAGAGTTTATCTATCTATAGATAACTATCTATCTATCATTTACATGGAAAGAGAGTTCCTTTGATTATTTATGATGGTTTAGAATAGTTTTCACAGATTTTTTGATTACACTGAAACAGTTGAACAGTAGAGGAGATCCGCAGGAGAACTAAAGTGACCGACATAGCTCTTAGAATTAGCAAGTTGAAATGGCAATGGGCAGGCCACATCGCTCGTAGAACTGGCAACCGATGGGGAAGAAAAGTTCTCGAGTGGCAATCACGAACCAGAAGACGCAGCGTAGGCTGGCCCCCCACTAGGTGGACAGACTGGTGAAAACCGCGTGGAGCCGATGGATACAGGAGGCGAGCAGCCGCTCAAAGTGGCGCTCTGGCCTCAGGCTGATGATGATGAAGGTGCTCACATCGAGCGAATGCTCATGAAATTCTCTACTTTATTTTGATGCGCTTTGTTTAGAACATTTATCCTGGTTAAGCACAGCATAGCTCAATGTTGATTAGTCGTCCCTAGAGACCTATGTTCAGCAGTGGACGCCTGTGAGCTCCCTAAGCATTGGTCAGTAAAACAAAAACATCAATACCATAAAAACAGGCAGAAGTCCGTGTATCTGTGACTGTTCGGCCGCACCTGATGGCCTCGAGTAGGAAAAGTTTGGAATGGAAACACAATTTAAATTCACCTGTTTCATGCTCGCCTTCTTGTTTGTGCCACGGGGCGACCAACCAAACATAGAAAACCATTTTTCTATAACGAATGCTTACTTGTTATAACTACCCATAAAGTAGAGTAATAAATAATAACCGGCCAAGTGTGAATCGGACTCGCGCACCATGGGTTCCGTATCCATAAAAACGAGCAAAAAAATCACGTTTGTTGTATGGGAGCCCCTTTAAATATTTATTATATATTGTTTTTTAGTATTTGTTGTTATAGCGGCCACAGAAATATATCATATGAGAAAATTTCAACTGTGTAACTATCACGGTTCATGAGATACAGCCTGGTGATAGACGGGCAGACGGACAGACTGACAGTGGAGCCTTAGTAATAGGGCCCGTATTACCCTTTGGATACGGAACCCTAAAAATGGTCCTTATCTCTTTGTCTGTCGTGTAGGCAAGCGGTTATTCATGGTGTCAAAGATATTAAACCACCCAAATGGACGAGAACTCTTTATTATCTCACCAATGAAATAGACATGCAGGTATTAAATAAGTCTTACAAACTAAAGTAACAATGGGCGGTCTTATTACTAACAGCGGTCTCTTCCAGACAAAGCGTAGCGATAATTTATTTACCTTTTAGCGGTCACCCATCCAAGTATATTCACCGAAGCAAAAATACTTTAACATTAGGTACTTAATCTAACATATAGGTACCTACTTTAACCTTTTTTTTCATAAGGCTGGCTATATAAGCGGATCCACTATCGACCATCTCGTTTGCGCATTGCTACATTTTTGAAGATATTTTATAACTCAATCTTACGAAAAATCTGGCTTAACTATGTTCTCATGAATAACATTACAAATAATCAACAAAAATATGTAAAAAAAAATACAAAGCATGGTTATTTTTGTTTCTATAACTACCGTTTTCATGTATGAAAACTTGTTTAGATTAATATATTTTTGTTGTATTGTAATGTTATGCATGTGAATACAGTAAGTACATATCTTGTTCCTGAATCTTAGATATTTTATGTAAACAAAGGGGATAACAGTGCAAAAAAATATCTTTTATAAAGGTAGGTTACTAGATTTGACCAAAAAAATATTAAATATTACTTGTCTAGTCATAATCTGCTTAATTATAAAATAAAAATCGTTTTATACTATCTATTTTAACATTATATCTGATATATAAAATTTTATGATATAGAAATCGATTTTTTGGTAGAAAATATTTTAATAGAATGGTAAGACTGTAGAGGATCTAAACATTTTTTCGTTTTCGTTCTGGGATTTATATGATGGCATCATACCATTATATGCCATGTTTTCTTCAAAGACACATGGTGCTACTTTCGTGCACTTTTCGAGATATGATGAAAAGTATGTAAAATATAAAAAAAACAGGTCAAACTAAATATCTATTGATCAAATATGAATAAATCTCTCGATTTAAAATTATAGAATGATTGTCTGAATAATTTATAGGGTTTCTGGTTGGTTAAAAAACTTAAGTAATGTATGTTAATGTTTTATTTACGTCTTCCTAAAATTTTACCTTTAGAACTTTGGAATTGCAGAATCCTACTTCATATCCTACTAATATTGTGTATGCAAAGTTTTGCTTGTTAATCAGTAAGATTGATAGTCTTTAACTCCATTTAATAAAAATATTTTTCACAAGTAAAAAATGTTTTGAGCAACTGGCATGTCACTTTGACAGTGACTTTTCGTGACATTACTTTGTTTACATAAAATATCTAAGATTCAGGAATAGAATATATAGCCAGATTTTTCGTAAGTAAATTCAGTTATTTAATATCTTCAAAAATGTCGCAATACGCGAGCGAGATAGTGGATCTGCATATACAGCAGCCTTAAATGGGTTTAGGTTTGGCTACAATTCACCTGATGGAAAGTGAAGATGAGGTCGATGATGAATCACGCTTGCCCAGAACCCATTTATTCTTGTTTTGGAAACACCAAGATTGTATGTGGCAGGGAAGACTGACGCTGGGAACTTGTTACACTCCTTTGCTGTTCGTATGATAAATGAGTAAGCGAATCGCTTGGCTATGGTCTCCTATAAACGCCGTCGACCGCGTACAGCGTCACGCCGTACACCGCGTCACTATGCTTACTATAGAAATGTATTGTTGTGGTCTTTTTCACCCGCTGACGTTGGCGTGTGGACGCCGTAGGCGGCATTCAAACGCTTTGCGCCGCGTCTCTAGTTATTTCGAAGCATTGCAGCGTGATTGTCGTATATGGCGTCAGTACAAAATGTCGAAATTTGATAAAGAAAAAGACGAATTATTGATTGAATCAGTCAAATATTATAGTGCATTAAACAAAGTAACACAAGCGCCGCCAAAAGTGTCAAATTTATATCCATTTTATATCACACGACTACACGCGAGCACTGTCTGTCGACTACGAACGAGACGTCATCGTACGTACAGCACCGGAATGGGTTTAGAATCGGGATTCCCAACCCATCGAAAACGTTTCGATTCAAAATCTACACTCTCCTTCTCCTTCATCCTGAATGTAGATGAAGGAGACAGAGCGTAAATTTCGAATCGAAACGTTTTCGATGGGTTGGGAATCGAGGTGCTGGTGGTAGTTGAACAACATAAGGGTGGGAGTCGTCTCCGCGCATTGTGGTCCGACTTCGACTTTATTATCAAACGTGTTAAATAAATAAGTCAAGCTTGGTTAATATTAAAAACTCATATACGTGACGGCTTAATCATCTAATACCTTTCAAGGAAACATCTACCCAAAGAGAAAGATTTCAAAGCAAAACGGAAGGCAATTTTCTTTTGTGCTCTACAGCTTACATCCTCGTCGCATTTAATAAGCAATATTGTAAAACATCGTCTAGTAGCTAATAGCGTTTCGCTGTCATGCCATGCATCGGGGGAACTGAGCGAAACCGAAAATCCTTTTAACATAAACGAAAATTATACAAGAAACCAATATGATATTCAGATCCGCCAAGAGCTAGACTCAAGATAAAATATTCTGGCTTGAAAGCCTAGAGCACGAACCTATGAATTTATGTTAAGGGTTGGATCTTTGAATATGTACGAGTAGAACCGTAGTATATGACGTCATTCATGGACAACAAGGAGAGCGCTATACATTAGGTACTAAGCAAAAAAAAGACGAACGTAATATCTTTGGTCCTTGTCACCGTTACCGGGTTTTTTTATTTGGCTTCGTTTGATCTAAGCCAAACAGGTTAACAATTTTTTGAAATTGTTGTTTTTTGTGAAATAATCCTATTTAAATGGTGATCTAGGCAATAAATATTTGAGAAATAATGTGTGTGCAGTGGGTGGTTGCAGCATTTTAAGCAACAGAAGTCGCACTGAGGCGTAAATATGAAGGAATAACATTTCACAAGTAAGTAGCCATTGTTTTGTCTATTTTCCCTTTTTAGAAGTGTTTATTGTGAAAAATATAAATACAGCGTTACATTTCATGTAATAACAAGTCCTCAGCTAAACAGAAAAACAGCTAAATGATTAATTAATGGATAAAATAACCATACCTAACCAAAAAATTTCATTGTCAAGGTACTGCCAGTTTATGATTTTTAATTTCCCATAAAACCAGCTAGGTACCATGTTGATTTGCAAATGTTTATAAGTTGGAAAAAATCCTTTTGTAGGTATATTAGCTAATTATTTTGCATGATTGAACTTAGTAAAATATATCATTTTATATTTAAGGTCAGGTGGGGTAAGTGAAACATACTTGCACATCTATCCACTTTGTGAATTCTGTTAGGACGCTAATTTTTTTTACACATAGAAAGCCTAAATCTGACATGGCAAATGACGGCAATAAATACTTTTCAAGAAAATAATTTTTGAAAACTCAATTTGCGTTAATGAAACAAAACACACACACACAAATCACTTCAAAAATGGTTCACGGTTTTGACAGAAACGTTCCGATTCAATATTCTGATTTCTGACGGTAGGTTGACATTGGCATTTGACTATTTTGCAGTTGACTATATTGACAGTTTTGTTTTTATTATCTGTTACCCGCAGTCATTATATTAGGTACCTACTTATATAATAATAGCTGCCAGGTATCACTTTATTAGCGCAGAATCTCCATCTCTTTCTTTGGGTGCCGTATAAGAACAGACTAAGGGACTATCCAGAGAATGGGCAGTAGCATTCTCCTTGGTACATTATAATCTTCTGCGATGACAAGCTACTTGCTAAGCGAGGTAATTATGGCAAACCTCCCTATAGTTAGCGCCTAAAATGGCGTTTTATGGGCATGCCTGTGTTCAGCACTAGACGTTTTCCAGCTGTTGATGTGAAATACGTGATTTTCGCCCATGGAACATTTACAATGACATTTTTAATGTAGTAGGTATTTGATTGATTTTATTACCTGTGTCGTCTGTGACTGCAAATACTAACCCCACATTACGCGCCGTTTCATGCATTATTTTCGTGTAAAAATGTACATAAACACTATTAAATTGCTTCATGGCATCAGCCGACATGTGTTTTGTAAACTTAAAGATAGCTGATTTCTTTTTATTTTATGACCTAGCAGAAAGATTGTGTGACGCGTGTGCTAGAGCATTGAAACCATTTCGCCACATAGCATAGAGCTAAACTGCGTGATTTATTGATTACGATAGGGTTTCACTTAGGTACTCCTTCGTTTCACTTACCCCACCTGACCTTACATTTTAGTTTTTACAATAAACAAGCAGTAAACACTGGTAAAACATAAATTCTAGGTATCGAGGTAAATTACTCTATAGATAGAGCTAACGAAATCGCCCATTTTCTACCCAAAATTTTGGGAGACGTTCTTATTCTGGCAGCACCTCGTGTGGGAGCAAGAAACAACTAGGCGGCCACGCGAAATAGATTTCTACTAGTGGGAATTCTGTGGGTTGGATATATTGTTTTTAGGTGGCGTGGCTTGTTTTTTTTTATAAGAATAAAATGTATCCAAGTGGAAAAAAAAAACAATTGTACCAAAGTATGAAACGTTCGGGTTTTATACAACCTACTCTATTTGTTTTTCTAAGAAATATTACGATGAAATGGGCTTTAAATAAGCTTTCATGGCATTATGTAAAACAAAACACCCAAATGATACAAGAAACTAATATTGAAAACCTTACATTTCTTATTTACGCTCATAGAGTTAGGAACGAAATTCTGGCTCTGTGTTTACGCTATAAAAACAATTAAATTTAAATGTCCAGTACACGGGTACGCGGTAGCACTCAACAAAACAAAAGAAAACGCGCCAAGACTTATTCAAACATAAAACCTAAATCTAGAATTCACAAGTATTATGGTACCTACCGGTTCATTCAAATAGTTTTGAATAAGTAAAGCAGTCTATAATAGCCCTTCCGTCTGCGTTTCTCAACAATGGTGGTCACCCTACTAAAACATGTAAATGAAGAGAAACGAGTATATTATGAAGTAAAACTTTACAAGGGCGACCACAATGTACACAAACTTATGTAGGTACAGGTACAGGTAATATTCAGCTCATTTGCAACTGTGGCTAAAACTTAGGATCCTGTTTTAGTTGTTCTGTGGTTACAAATACAGACTACTTATGTAATAGCGTCAAAAACAGTGACAGTGAAGTATACTAAATGTTATTCAGAAAAATTAACTACAACCATACCAAATTTCAGCGGAACCCGTTCAGTAGTTTCAGCGTGATTCGTGTTCAAAGGGACCGACAGACAGACAGAACAAGAAAATGTTTCTTTTTCTACTATATCGATTAAGAAGTGTAATGCAATCAACATATTTTTTTAAATATTCAAAATAAGATTTAGCCCAGTTACAGCTTTATTATATGTACCTAAGTATAGATCATAGACCTACGAAAATATTCTAGATCTGTGGTATTAGGTATTATGTTGCATGGTTGTAAAAGCATGCTCAATTTCCCACGTACCCTCCATAATTCTTTGGCGTCTGTGCCACATCTCTGCCATAGATAGAGCAAGGAGAAGCAAGAATAGATAGTTTTACATAGGCACTAGAGAAAAGTAGGCCCGATGTCTATTAGGTATAGGTTTACTCCATTATACGGATGCCAGGATGACTGTGTTCATTTTTTTATTGCAGTAATAACTTCCTTATCTAATGCACGCTTTGATAGATTTAGTACAGCCATAAAAATAGGTATGAAGTTCAAATCAACAGGATCAGCACGTATAAGAAAATCTTTCTTACTATAAATTCTCATATCCTATATCTACCTACTCATATTCCACAAAATTATTGGGGTGGGTGCGAGTCGGACTCGTGCACGAAGAGTTCCGTACCATTATCTATAAAAACGGCATAAAATCACGTTTGTTGTATGGGAGCCCCCGTAAATATTTAATTTATTCAGTTTTTTAGTAATTTTTGTTATAGTGGCAACAGAAATACATCATCTGTGAAAATTTCAATTGTCTAACTATCACGGTTCATGAGATACAGCCTGGTGATAGACGGACAGACAGACAGACAGCGGAGCCTTAGTAATAGGGTCCGTTTTACCGTTTGGGTACGGAACCTTAAAAAACACCATGACAGTGCCTAACTAAAATAATACAAACATGAAGCAACATTATAATAAAAGCGACTCGTAGATATGAAAATACTTGATGTCGTGTAGGTCTACGTGATGCGTTCGATACACGTCCGTCCAAACCGTTGCAAGAGAAAACAAAAAAATAAAGGACGCTTAAAAAATGAACGAACATTGCAGCATTGCACTAGCTATCGCTCTGAACTAGTTAAAACTATTGACTGTGACTTCGAAAAGTGCGACTCCACAAAATCTCCTAGGATCTACGGGATCAGGGATCCAACCGCCATATTTAATGGAGTAACTCGACTATAACTTGTAGATGGTTTATGAAGAGGATTGTTCACTGGCAATGTTGTCAGCAAGTTATAAACACAGAACTGTATGTTTATTGAATTTTGTAAGAATATACGGAGCAGAATTCAACTCCAACGCCAAGTCAATGCGATGCGAAGTCTAGAGCATAACATAAACTATCGCGATTCCTACACCTCTCCTCTATGCAAGTGTGCCAATTTTCGTGGCATTAGATTTTTGATTGCATTAATTGTAAATAACGCTCAAGTATTTTTTAAATGTTTCATAAAGAGCTAGATGGCGACGTTTAGCTGTATCTCATAAAATTATTTCAGAATACTTACTTAATTAATAAAATAAAAAACTAGAATAACCATAGCTGATTATCTCCCTCTGAGTGACAGAGACAACAACGCTCTATGAACCCGGTACTGGCGCGGACATTATCTCCCGGTTTAGCTCTTTGGCATTATTACCGTCGGTACCTAACCTTCATAAAGGGTAAGTAGGTAAAAGTCCGAAATACAAAATCTCGATTATACACCGAAATACCAACGCTTGACCGTACGTCATCTATTAACCATACACATCAAATCGATCCAATGAGTTGTATTGCAGTGAAATCATGTCAAAAGTAATTCGGTTAAATGTTAGAATGTTATACGCACCATTTAAACTGTTAAGATTAAGTATAAACTGGATTTTACTTATTATTAGTAACTGCTATCAACGAACTATTTGCATTTTGTTTTAGCTATTTGTTTTATACCTAGAGTCTTACACAAATTCACCGTAAAAGTAGCTAAGCTCACCAAAAGAATGACAAAAGATCAAACTAGCGGATGTGATATCAATCTAGATTTTTCAACGTTAGCGTCAGACTTCATAAGCCCTTTGAACACTCAAATTGTAGCCGATTCTTTTCAACGCTTCGCTCATTCTTGCATTAGAGTAGGTGTTTCCCTAGTCTTGGATTACGTATTCCGAACATGTAGGACTGTAGGTACGTTCTAAGAAAACTTTTGTAAGGATGAAATATGCTGTAAATATGCTATAGAATCTATAACATAGCGTCGGGACTGAGATGCGATATCAGAGATAGGAAATACCAGGTTAACGTTTTTAGCCTTACAGAGGTATAAAATACCAGGTTATCGAAACATTTTTTATTTCTTTTATTTTGGCTCCAAACATTGTGTATTTAGCCAGTGTCAAGTATTGTAATTTTTCATCGTGATAATGAATATTTCGCCTAAAGTCAAGTCCAGTTAAACATTAACACTGGAGAAAGCACAAGTATTATAAAATAGTGCAACGCAACGACGTAAACTTTTCCGCGTTCCCGCCAAAAAAAACATCGAAACATTTTAGCCTTTATATTCGCTGTCGTGAAATATCACGAAGCCACCTGCCAAGCGTGGTGATTATGGCAAATCCTCCCTATGATAAGCGTCCAAAGTGGCGTTTTATAGGGGACACCTATGTTCAGCAGTGGACGTCTTCAACCTGTTATGTTATTATGTTATGTCACTGCAATCTGTTATGGGCGGCCGTGTCGCTTAACACCAGGCGAACGACTAGCTTGTTACGTCATTCAATTACATAAAAAGAACCCGATGATGATGGTGAAACCGTTTCAACTGTTTATTTTATTTATATTTATTTATCTGTGTAGTTATCTCTCTATATCTCCATAACTCCCAAATCCGTGAATCAATTTTGCTTTTGTTATTTTTATTTCAAAGGCGACTTAATTGAGAGTACACTTAGTATGAGAGGGTTTCTTTGAGTCGGGTGTTTTATACATTTTTGATTTCATCCAAAGCATCGATCTTTTATACTGGCCTAAATCTTCTTGTTTCATATCTTGAGCTGTCTTTAAATTAAAAGTAGTTTCAATAATTATGATAACAGATAGAAAAAGCCCATTGCAGTCAAAAAACATATTTTTAAAATGACACACGAATTTCAAGAAAAGAAAACAGTGGAAATAAAACTGTTTAATATAAAAATAACATAACAAAATAATAAAACATTTAAAAATAACACATTTTAATGAATTTATGGAGATGATAATATGTAAAATGCGAGGTTTGATGAGATCTTCAATGATGGAGACAGGACAGGACAGGATCGGAGAGGAAGCAGGAACTTGGGTACATGACCTGGAATGAAATTTAAGATAGATGAGTAGGCTTATTTTGAGGAACAGGCTAGTTTCCTGCTTTTAATAACAGGCCAAGTACGAGTCGGACTCGCGCACGAAGGGTGCCGTACCATTGTCTATAAAAATGAGCAAAAAATCACGTTTGTTGTATGGGAGCCCCGTTAAATATTAATTTTATTCCGTTTTTTAGTATTTGTTGTTATAGCGGCAAAAGAAATACATCTGTGAAATTTTCAACTGACTAACTATCACGGTTCATGAGATAAAGCCTGGTGACAGACAGACAGACAGACAGACAGCGGAGCCTTAGTAATAGGGTCCGTTTTACCCTTTGGGCACGGAACCCTAAATATTAATAAGTAGATATTATTTTCATAAAATAGGTTTAAAATGATGGAAAAATAAGTAAAATCGGGTTAATAAATCACGGAGTAATAAACTTTTAAAGTTTCTGGAGGGGCCATCGCCTGTCCCTTTCTCGCAAAACAGAGACCATGCGGACCTACAGTTCCTATGAAACCACACGTTGTGACATCACATGCCAAAGAGATTGTATTGATTGATTACCTGTAGTATACGCAACCTGTATCCAAATGCGTTTAGCCATTTTGACAAACAAACAATCAAACTTACATACAAGCAAACCGCCGATTCACTTTTATAAAATTAGTGTGGGATAATGATATTTTAGATAATAGGGATATGGTGTTCGTTGGAAATTCTTCGAGTCAACTTCGCAAATGTTTAACTTTTGGTTCTTTCTTGTACATCCAATTATGTAGGAAGGCTTGCTATGTTAGCAATAAGCCTGGTCTGCTAATTTTGTAGTTGCAGTCTAAACTAAGAAAAATTAAACGTTTTTTTTACTATCACGACTTTCTAAATATTTGTATACACTGCCATCTATGGACAACCGTTAGAACCGATTACATTAGGTTTCTGAATATTTATAAATACTGCCATCTATGGGCGACAGTTAGAACCAGATTCATACATTTCTTTTTTCACCGATTACATTAAGTTTCTGTTTCTGAAAAAAAAAAAAAAAATTTGGAAGCCCTGTCAAGTCGTATTTTTTTCGGCCTATTTTTCGATAGGGTTTTTCAGGTTTTTTTGCTGCTTTTTGGACAATTTCTGTCCACCAACTAGCCGTCTACAACACGGGATTCTCGAGGTACTATTTGTAGAGCTGGCGACAGTCTCTACTTATTTTCCATATTCTTATTTTATCACGGTCTACTGCTAATTTGTTATTTTTGTTTCCATGTCAACGCCGTCTGGCGTCGGCACGACGGGCCTCGACGTCGCTCCTGACGGACGTCAAATCTATACAGACCCTAAGTTGATTTATTTACTTACTTTGTACGTTCGTTCGATTTTCGCTGAGACCAGTTGTGTTACTCGCGACCGCGTGTACCAATAGTGCTAACGCATCACAACAAAGCCGTCTCGTCGCGGCCGACCGCGATGACCCAGTTATTGCGCAAGGCTGATGACTAACGGCAAATTATAGTGTTAAGGCGATGTCACACTTGCCTTAATAATGGATTCGAGTAAACAAAGTGCAACATTTGAATCAGTCAGACTTACTACTGAAACTGAACATCTACTATACAGGCGGTTTCGCGAAGAGCAAGCCGCGCGACAAAAAGTAGAAAGTCTTGTAAGTGACTTGAAAAACCAAATTGAGATTCTTCAAGAACAACTAAAATGTCTTGCGGAGACGAACCTACCGAAACCCGCAACCACCCCAATGGAGGCTTCCTGTTCACGTGCTGAATACAGTACAGATGAGGAAGATCTGGCCCGTGAAACTGAGTGGATACGAACAAAAACTAGGAAGAAAAGAAAATTGAACTCCTCACCCACTCAAGACGAAACGAAAGAAGATGACAAGGATAACAAGCCAAAAACTAAAAAAGTCCACCAGCCACCACCTATCATAGTTGATGGAATAAAAGACTATCAAGGTTTTTACGACTGTCTGATAGACATCCAAGCAGCTGACACTTTCAGTATCAAAATGATGAGTGGGGAATCTCTTAAAGTAAACGCCTTAAGTGACGATTCTTACAGGGCAATTACAAAAGCCCTAACTCATAACAACTGCCTCTGGCACTCCTACGAAAATAAACAAGAAAGGCCAGTGAGAGTGATGATTAAAAAACTGCACCATACATGCCAGCCAGAGAGAATCGTGGAAGATCTAAAACAGAAGGGCTTCAAAATTATAGAAGCAGTGAACAAATTGAGTTGGAAAACTAAGGAGCCACTCAATATGTTTATGCTCTCTTTTGAAAACGACGAGGATATAAACAAAATTTTTGCCATTAGAACAGTACTGGGATATCAAATAGAGATGCAGTCTATGAGAACCACTAAACTAGTCCCTCAGTGTAAAAGATGCCAGGCTTACGGACACACACAAAAGTACTGCTCCAAAGAACCGAGGTGCGTCAAATGTACAGGCAAACACTGGACTAAGGACTGCGAAAAACCTTCGGGGGAAAAGCCTAAATGCGTCCATTGCGGAGCTCCACATCCAGCTAATTATAGAGGTTGTACTATAGCCAAAGAAATACAGTCAATACGAAACAAGACTTCAAAAAATTCTTCAGTAACACGACAGCAAAACGTGCTTAAGCACTGTGATTCAAACCACAATAAATCAAGTGCAGGATTGCCTACCCGTACAACATCTAAAAATGTATCATACGCTCAAGCAGCTGCAAGAGGTACAGCTAAAGTACCTCTGGTTTCTCACGAAGCTGTAACTAATGATAAGAAGTTAGATAATATATTAAGGCTCATGATGTCGTTTGATGAACGACTAAAAAAGATAGAAAATAGCGCCAAAACAGCTACTACTAAGACGAAAAAATGAATAAAAAACTTAAAATTATGGCTTGGAACTCAAACGGGTTACAAAAACACCAAAATGAATTACAAGTAGTCTTGGATATAGAGAATGTCGATGTGTGTCTTATTTCTGAAACACATTTTACAAAACAATCGCACATTAAATTCAAAGGATACAAAATTTACCATGCACTTCACCCTGACAATACAGCAAGAGGTGGAAGTGCTGTCATAGTCAAAGAAAACTTGCAACACTACGAAGATTTCAAACATGAAGAGAAAGAGATACAAGCTGTAGCGATAAGACTTAAAACAACAAGATATACTCTTACTGTTTCAGCCATATACTGTCCTCCTCGATATGCGCTAAAGAAAGAGCACTATATAAGCTTCCTGAAGCTTCTTGGTAGCAGATTTGTCTTAGGAGGTGATTTTAACGCGAAAAACACGTACTGGGGCTCTAGATTGTCTACAACCAAGGGCAAAGAACTGCTGTCAGCAATCAGAGAGATGAAATGTGACGTTACGTCTACAGGTATGCCTACTTACTGGCCAACAGATCCACATAAACTACCTGACCTAATAGATTTTTTTATTTTTAAGAATATTTCATCTAGTTATATAAAAACAGAGCAGAGCTATGACATGAATTCAGATCACTCCCCAATATATCTGGAAATATGTGAGAATATCTTGTACATAGAAAAACCACTCACACTAGTTAATAAATATACCGACTGGGAAAATTTCAAGACAGACCTAGAAAATCTTATAGATCTCAAAGTTCCGTTGAAATCACCGGAGCACCTGAACACAGAATTGGAAACTCTTATAAATAATATACAACTAGCTGCTTGGAAAAACACTCCGAAAATGAAAGCGGCAACCAAAGGGCACACATACCCCCTACAAATTAAACAGTTGATATATGAAAAGAGAAAACAGCGTAATATATGGCATCAATCCAGGAGCCCTGGAGATAAAAGAAAGTTAAACAACCTAACCAAAAAAATTAAGAGGCAAATTCAAAACTTTAATGATGATTCAAGTAACAAGTATCTTCAGAAGCTAACCAATGACCGAAGTACTGATTACTCTCTATGGAAGGTTACTAAGAACTTAAAACGGCCCATTATCCAAATTCCTCCAATAAAAGATGAAAATGGAAAATGGGCAGTGAATAACGAACAAAAAGCCAAACGATTCGCTGAGTACTTGGAAAACATATTTCAACCTAATGACAGTGAAGAAGCTATTCATATGGATGAAATGACATTGAAACAAGATGAAGAAGAGATAAAACTTGTCACACCGAGAGAAGTCTTGCGCGAGATTAAAATTAATATTAACCCTAGAAAATCTCCTGGATACGACTTAATATCCGGAGAAGTTCTTCACAATCTGCCAAGAAAGGCAATTGTGAAACTTACAACGCTTATTAATGCCACCTTTAGATTGAAGTTCATACCAGATCTATGGAAAGTTGCTGAAGTTATAATGATAGCAAAGCCAGGGAAACCTCTCCACAAAACAACATCATACAGGCCGATCTCCCTGCTGCCCATAATGTCAAAGTTAATGGAAAAGTTGCTACTGAAAAGGCTAAAACCTATAATAGATGGCTTAAACATAATACCTGAACACCAGTTTGGATTCCGAGAAAAGCACTCAACAATAGATCAAGTGCACCGAATTACAAATGTTATTGAAAAATCACTTGAAGATAAAAAAGTTTGTTCTACTGTATTCTTAGATGTGGCGCAAGCTTTTGATAAAGTGTGGCATGACGGCCTTATATACAAACTGAGGACACTTATTCCAAAATCGTTTGCCGATATACTAGAATCTTATATTTCTAAGAGAGTATTTAGAATAAGGCAAGAAGATGCCTACTCAGATCTGAAGGAAATAAAAGCTGGTGTACCACAAGGTAGTGTTCTAGGGCCGGTCCTGTACCTACTATATACCTGTGACATACCAGAGTTAAAAAATAACACCATTGCGACCTTTGCTGATGACACTGCAATAATGGCCTTGGGAAATACCCACAAAGAAGCAGTAGAAAAGGTGCAAATGGCTGTCAATCAAGTTTACGATTGGACTAAGAAATGGAGGATTAAGTTAAACGAATCCAAATCGATTCACATTGACTTCAGTAACAAAATCCATCAGTATTCTCCTATTTATATCAACAACCAACTGATTCCATATGAGAATACGGCCAAGTATCTGGGTATGACTCTTGATGTGAAGCTCCGCTGGAAAGCCCACGTCAAGAAAAAAAAAGAAGAACTCGATTTACGTTATAAAAGAATGTATTGGCTGCTTGGAAGACACTCTACTCTGTCGATACACAACAAAGTATTATTATACAAGCAAGTCCTAATGCCAGTATGGACTTATGGTATACAGCTGTGGGGCTGTACTAAACAGAACAATATATTAACCATTCAGCGGTTCCAAAATAAAGTACTAAGGGAAATTGTGAATGCACCTTGGTATATACGAAACGACGACCTCCATCGGGATCTTAAAATAGAGTTCGTCCACAATATTATTAAAAAGCATGCAGAAAGTCATCAACATAGACTTCACCATCACGTGAATGTTGAGGCAATCCAGCTCCTCGACCACACGAATCTAGTTAGAAGACTAAAAAGAACAAAACCTTTTGAGTTAGTTTAGTTAATGTAGTGTTAAAGTGTATTAATTACGTGATAGTCTAATGTGGTGCAGTGTAAGTGCTACTTGAAAAGAACACAAGAACAATGTGCCTTCACCTTAATAGAGACAATAAGAAACGTGTTATTGGACACATTCTTAATAATATTTATTAGAAGTTTAGGTTAAATTAAAATTACTCATTAGCCAAATCGATGGCTAGATTGTAATATAATTAGAATGCTTAATTTTAATTGGGTACTCTAACAATAGTAAAAAAAAAAAAAAAAAAAAAAAAAAAACTTACTTTGTAAACATAGCATCTTTTGGAAAAAATGAGTACCCAAAACAACGTGGTGTCGCTGGAAAACAGGATACAGTGTCCCGACTGTCCCCAGGTACGTTTATTCAAGGGCCAAAAGGGCCTTAAAATTCATCAATCGAAATGCCACAGAGTGATCCAAATTCCTCTATCAGCCCCCGTTTCAGGTTCGTTAGTAGCCAGTAGCAGCCCTACGAGCGCTGCTACTCCTTCCAAACCGTTTTGGGAGGTTTTGAGCTCGTACAAAAGATTTATTCCGGTTCTAAAACGCATCCCGCGTGGTGCTCGCATTTCGGTTGCTCAATCATTATCATCATCCATTAGGAACGTTATATCTAAAAACACGAAACATGCCTGGGAGCATCTCCTAACCTTTCCGTACCATGTACTTTACGTAAAATTAGACCCTACAAACAAATCTTCCCTTACTAAAAGAGTAAAGGAAAACTGCGTAAGGTACAAAGTACTGGAAGAGCAATGTTTGGATCATGAAATTATTGTTCCGCTTAACAGGCGAAACAATATTATAAATTCAAAACAAAATAACGATTCGGCCACATTTAAAATCGTAGAGAGCAAAATTAGTGACGGCGACATTAAGGGCGCCGCCCGCGTCCTGTTCTCTAGCGACACAATAGCCCCATATTGTTCTGAGACAATTCAATCACTGCAGGACAAACATCCACCTGCAGCAGCAAATCTCCACCTTCCTGAACCACCCCTACCAAATGACGTCACTGTTGAAGTGACCCCACAGGAAGTAGCTGCAGCCGTTACTTCTTTCCAGAGTGGTTCAGCCGGAGGTCTTGATGGCCTTACCCCTCAAATTCTAAAAGATCTTTTATCGGGCATTTCCGGCGAAATTGGCGAGGCCCTCTTGAGAGACTTAACGGCTTTAGTAAACCTGATGCTGTCAGGGCAAGTCAACAGTGACGTCATCGAAATTTTGTATGGCGCAAACTTGTGTGCCCTTATCAAAAAAGACGGTGGTATCAGACCTATTGCGGTAGGCACCACATACCGCCGCCTCGCTGCCAAGGTCGGCTGTAGGAAAAAGGTTGCTTTTTTAAGCAACCTTTTTCAGCCAATACAGCTGGGCTTTGGTTCGCGGGGTGGCTGTGAGGCCGCTGTTCATTCACTTAGAACCTTTCTCAAACTAAATTGTGGTGAAGTGTTGCTAAAGGTGGATGTTAAAAACGCTTTTAATTCTGTCGACAGAGGCGCTCTTTTGACACAAGTCAAGGATAAAATTCCCGAACTATATAAATTCCTTTATCAATGTTATGGCAATCCAACAAAATTAAATTACCAAAATAACGCGATCCTATCCTCAGTCGGGTGTCAACAGGCGACCCTCTAGGTCCGGGCATTTTTAGCCTTGCCATCCATCCGATTATTCAACGTCTTCAGTCCAAACTTAATGTTTGGTACTTGGATGACGGAACCCTAGGAGGCGACGTGAACACTGTTTTTAATGATCTAGGTATCATTATTAACGAATTTCGCGACATTGGTTTGGATTTAAATTTTTCTAAATGCGAACTTTTTGTTTGCGATACTTGTCCTGATAAAGATTTGGTTTTTGAAAAGTTTAATAGTCTTGCTCCGAATATCAAATTAGTAGACAAGCGTTCTCTTCGCCTTTTGGGTTCGCCGATTCTGGATGAGTCTATCTCACCTTTTGTAGAAGAAAAAATTCAAAAGTTCAATAACGCATCAGACAGGTTACTCAAAATTAACGCCCACATGGCTTTTACAATTATTCGTTTTTGTCTATTTGTCCCTAAATTTACTTATATTTTACGATGTTGTCAACTGTGGAAACACAGTGAGCTCCTTATGGGCTTAGACAGCATTGTAAAAAACACTCTGGTTTCGGTCTTGAATGTTGATATGGATGACAGGACGTGGTCGCAAGCCTCTCTACCTGTGCGCTTAGGAGGTTTAGGGATACGCAAAATTTCGAGTGTTGCATTACCGGCATTTTTGTCCTCTGTACATGGTACACATAAATTAATAGAAAAAATTCTTGCTCCATCTTTAGGTACTTTCGAAGTAGCCCATTTGTCTGAGGCCAAGAATGCCTGGGGGTTGGCTTGTCCAAATTCTGATTTCCCGGTGGTTCTTTCCTCACAGAGGCTGTGAGACCGACCGCTCTGCGAACTAGCACGGAAAAATCTTTTAGATACGTGTCCTAGCGTCGCTGATCGTGCTCGGCTTCTCGCAGTCTCTGTGTGGGAGTCAGGACTTTGGTTACAGGCCATGCCTTCTTTCAACACTGGTAACCTTTTAGATCCGACTACTTTTCGTTTAGCTATCAGCTTACGTTTGGGCGCAAGATCGCTGCCAGTGCGGTACCGCAGTTGACCAGCTCGGTCATCACGGTCTCTCGTGTTCAAAAAGCGCTGGTCGAATTTCGCGCCACGCTAGTCTTAATGACATCATTCGCCGGGCTTTTACCACCGCCAATGCTGCAGCCATTCTCGAACCGAATGGTCTCATGCGTGACGATGGTAAAAGACCCGACGGAATGACTCTGGTTCCCTGGAAGATGGGGCGGCCTTTAGTGTGGGACGCTACTTGCGTCGATACTATGGCGCCGTCACACCTTCCCGAGACACACGTTAGGGCCGGCGCCGCGGCTAATTCTGCTGAGCAGCTAAAACGGCGCAAATATAGTAATCTCGGTAGCGGTTACATATTTGAGCCGTTTGGTGTTGAGACCCTGGGTCCGTGGGGACCGGGAGCTCATCGCGTTTTCCAAAGTCTATCAGAGCGCCTGGTCGATGCGACGCGTGACCAAAATGCTGGCACTTATTTGGCCCAACGCATCAGCATTGCAATTCAACGTGGCAATGCGGCCAGCATGTTGGGTACGCTACCTACCGGTAGTGGGCTGGAGCACTTGGACTGTCTATAGGCCATCGCGGCTATTATACAGTCCATAAGTGTTCTTTGTAGTAGGTAGTGTAGCTAGTTTAGTTTAGTTTAGCTTAGTTTAGTTTAGTTTAGTTTAGTTTTTATTATTGTAGTAGTTAGCTTGAGTAATAAAGGCAATTTGCCCGTTAAAAAAAAAAAGTTTCTGAATATTTATGAATACTGCCATCTATGGGCGACAGTTAGAACTACATTCACACTTTCATTTTAGAATAGAAAATCGTACCTCAGTGAACACGTCATAGATGGCGCTGTAACTAATAAAAGTGGAGAAATATCTTCTACAGCACAGCATAGTCCAATACAATATTGAGTAGGTACCTAATGAATTCACCGCATTACTGGAGCGTATTTTTACTTTCGTGAGTAGTATTTTTACATTAGTTTCACATACGCGCTTACAGCTTTATCAGCGTATTATGCTTATGCACACTCGTGGCTAAACTACGGCATAATACTCTGGGGAAATAGTACAGATGCTAAAGATCTCTTTGTAGCCCAAAAAAATGTATCCGTATTCTCGCAAATATTAAACCAGACATCGGCACACAACATTTTCATAGACCCTTACTTCATCAAATTCAAAATTTTAACAACAGTGTCTTTGTACATCCTAGAAATCTGTAAACTCGTAAAGAAATACCCTCAATTTTTCAAAAAACTGGCGGATTGCAATCGAGGCTATGAACATAGATTAAATTATAAATATGACTTAATAACACCCCAGTCAAAATTAGCTATGCATAGTTCCGGCACGCAAACAATGGCCACAAGAATATATAACAAATTACCGGTATATTTAAAAGAAATTGAAGAAGAGAAAAAATTCGCCGTAGCTTTAAAAACTGTGCTACTGGGTAAATGCTACTATACATTAGACGAATTCCTTTCGGAACGATTCCCTGTAGACTAGGTCGATTCGCTCCGCACGTTATTGCCATACCCAAGCAGGGTCATTATGTAAACTCTAAACCATGCTATTAACACCTGTATGTAATGTATAATAATGGTTGCAATAAATTATTGAGTATTGAGTAAACTCGATACACCCCTAGTTGCGGCATGGTCCTCACGCGGTAGAACACTGCGTGAAACAACCTGAC
This sequence comes from Ennomos quercinarius, assembly GCA_910589525.2. Taxonomy (NCBI): domain Eukaryota; kingdom Metazoa; phylum Arthropoda; class Insecta; order Lepidoptera; family Geometridae; genus Ennomos; species Ennomos quercinarius. Next base: position 5,011,851 of record OU342496.1, read on the forward strand.
ACCCGGGGTACTACAAGAAGGTACCTTAGATCCTAGACACTACAGTCTATATTACCTTGAGATGAAGCGGGATAATCACACGGCAGGACACTACTAGAAGGAACCTTACACCCTAGCAACTAAGGTCTATATTACCTTGACATGCGGCAGGGCCATCACGCGGCGCAGCTCGTGAACACTGGCGGCGGCGGGCGGGGTGAGGGCGGGGGGCGCGGGGGGGGCGTGCCGCGGGCGCCCGGCCGCGTCAAGTGCGTGTCGGCACCGCACGCGCCCGTCCGCGCTCGGCGCTCGACCTGATGACACTACTACGGTGCAGGCTATGCGGTCATACACCTGGGGAGAAAAGGATTGACGAATAGGCTACTTGATTACTATACAAGGCGCATAAGGCATTAGAGGGTATTACATTTGGCTGGACTTAGACAGGCTATATCAATATACATTGCTAGATTGGTGTTACTTCCATCCAATACCCTTACTCCAATCAGCAATGTATATCGAATTAGTGATTTAGCCTCGCTGAATTCAGCCAAATGTAATATGTTGTTGAATTAATAATGCAACTGTTATGGGCGGCCGTGTCACTTAACATCAGGTGAACGACTAGCTCGTCACGTCATTCAATCACATAAAAAAAAAAAAAAAAAAAAAAAAAAAAAAAAAAAAACCCCTTAAGGCATAAGGAATAAATAGGCTTTCTTTAATAGTTCATTATGGACCCTGTCGGGCACACAATGTTGGAAGAGAGGAGGATAACACACTATCATCATCATCAACATCATCATCATCAACAACAGCCTGAAGACGTCCACTGCTGAGCATAGGCCTCCCCCAGAGAGCACCACTTTGAGCGGCTGCTCCCCGCTTGCATCCATCGGCTTCCCGCGGTTTTCACCAGATCGTCGGTCCACCTAGTGGGGGGCCAGCCTACGCTGCGTCCCTATGTAGTAGATTTGCCAACATGCCGCACCAAGCGTTTCGCTGACTCTAATATGCGAGCTGCTAGGGAATGGAACTCACTCTCGGCTTCCTTGTTTCCTGACAAATATAATTTGGGTCTCTAGACTACAGTGGATAGGCTCCTCATAGGCCAACGTACTGCACTATCGACTGCATCATCGCTTAACATCAGGTGAGTTGCAGTCAAACGTTGGCCTATTCATAAATTTTATTAAAAATGATCAAATAAATAGTTTTTGATAAGACAATGGGCAAAAGGCACAAAAGGGGCAGTCGTGAAAGCAAAAAATGAAATATCTCAAGAGTCACAAGCATTTTAAAATACAGGAATATAAAGAGACAGCGCAAACATGTAGTGACGTCAGTTCTTGGTCCTTCATAGTACCACATTACTAAGCTGTGCCCTGTGGTAGCTTTACATCTATAAATCCAGTTGACCAATGATACAACTTCCCCGTGCGAAAAATAGTAGTTGATTTCCACTACTATTTTCATACTACTAATTCACGGGAACCCGTTGATGTCTTTTGTTCCTGCTCTGTCCTTTGTAAGTATAGCTTTGTCTCGTTTTGATACCTCATCTCCTGCCCGCGCTGGCGAGTCGTGTTTGTACGAGAAGTTATGTTCACGAGCTATCAACGGGCTTTATAATCTTTGCTTTACATACAATCTCTTTGTGACGTGACGTCACAACGTGTGTTTTTATAGTAACTGTGGGGACGCTCGACACGATCTCTGTTTTGCAAGAAGGGGACAGGCGATGCCCCCTCCAGAAACTTAAAAACCTTATTAGTCCCTGATTTATTTACCGATTTTACTTGTTTTTTTTTCAATTATTGCATTCATTTTTAACCTACATTATGAAAATATTACTTGTTAATTTGTAATACCAGGCAACAAGCCTATTGTAATGGTTGAAACCACACGGCTCGTCTTACTTACATAAATAACTGTACTAACCTCCAACAAAGCCCGGAGTTGCAGATCATCAAGCACGCTTTGGAACAAATCGGGGTCCATGAACAGAGGTCCATCTTGCAGAACCGACACATCGTCCAGAGATTCTACCACGAGGTTGACGGCTGTAACAATATAAGGTTAGTTTAGTGTGATATTACAACTGAAAGGAACCTAGAAGATTATGGCACCTTTTAACATCTGGAATACCTGCATTTTGCGTAATAATAGAATAACAATGTATGCCGGTTCGATATCGCGCCACTGGGAGTCCAAGGGTTAATAGGGGAGACCTTTGTTCAGCCTGCGTAAGAATAGGACAGGGCAGTCATCTCTTCCATGGGTGCTGTAAGAACCGGCTAAGGGAATATCCAGGGAACGGCCAGCAGCATATATCTCGGTCTGCAATATAAACTACTGCAATCACCAAGCGTGGTGATTATGGTAAACCCTAATGGAAATGCCTATATTCAGCAGTGTACATCTTCGAGCTGGTGATGATAGCTGCAAGTATATAGATCCCTTAAGATATCCCACATTAACAACTGGTATACATCCAATAATGAACATAGGCATAAGCAGCGGTAGCCTTTTCAAGCATGACCAATTTCCTGGGCACAGAGTCCTCTTCTTTTTCGTTATCAGTACCTTCCACGGAGAGAAGCATCAACAGCCTCAAAACATTTCTATAGATCTGTAGATAGAGTTGAAAAACCTGGAAGGTTTCAGAAAGTTCCAGATTGTACCAGCAGCGTTAGCTTCTTCAAACATGGCATGTTTCCTAGGCACAGTCCTTTTTATTTGTCATCAGCAACGGCCACAAAACATTTATATAGATTTAACTAGAGCCAATACAACATTCTGAAAGGCTTCAGAACGCTCCAGAACATACATGCAGTGTTAGCCTCTTCAAGCGTACCCTATTTCCTCGGCAGTGTCCTTTTCCTCTTCTTCATCAGCCTCAGCTTCAGATAGAAGCAACAACGGCCACAAAACATTTCGATGACTAGAGCTGATAAAACCTCTAGAAGATTACAGAAAATTCCAACAACATTCTGAAAGCTCCGGAATGTTCCAGAACATACCTGCAGTGTTAGCCTCGCCAAGCATGGCCTGTTTCCTAGAGTCCTCTTCTTTCTTTGTCATCAGCAGCAGTTACAAAATATTTCTATACTTAAACCTACTATAGCTAGAGCTGATACTTCCTTCTGGAAAGTTCCAGAAAGTACCAGAACGTACCTGCAGCGTTAGCCTCTTCAAGCATGGCCTGTTTCCTCGGCACAGAGTCCTCTTCTTCTTCATCATCAGCAGCGGCTGCAGCTAAAGTGGCGGCGCGGAGGCGGCGGCGACTGTTGAACTTCTTTAATTCTTCGACAGTACCAGCTAGGTGAATACGGTTCTGCTTGTCACGGTCCTGAAGCGATTGGGAGAGAATTAAGGTTAATTGATAAACTTTTCAGGAGAAATAGATTTCTGTCACTATGCGAGGCTGTTGTTGGTATAGTTATACTCGCTTATTGGACGCAAATATCTAATGGAATATTATGGAAGCTTCGTGTAAAATACCTTTAGCTAAAGGTGTTTTTCTTATATACATAAGCAAGCTACTAGATTAGAGCCATAACTAATATGCATTATTAGATAATCATTTTTTACATCTTGTACAATTCGGCATAAAATCAATAAATCTATACTTATAATAAAACTGTAACAGGTCCAATTCTGTACATTGAAGATATTTTGAAATTTTTTTTTGTTATCGATGCTGAAGCCGAAACAATTTTTTTTTTCATTTTTGTCTGTCTGTCTGCCTGTCCGTCTGTTTGTACCTTGGCTGAGCATCACGCCGAAACTACTGAACGGATTCAAACAAAACTTGGCATGATTTGAGTTCATATTACGAGGTAGGCTATAGAAAGAAAGAAAGAAAGAAGAAAATGAGTTTATTGAGCACATCAATACATTTAAGATGGTAACAATATAAAACACACCACTACACACTAGGACACACATACACACACACACACCCATAGGATACTTTTAATCCCGAAATTCAGCAGTTCCCTCGGGAGGGGGGATGAAAGTAAAAATATGTACTTAGTTGTAATTCATTAACGTGTGGTCCGATTACATTCATTCTTTTTTTGTTAGAAACGGGGTACTTTAAATATTGTCCCGTAAATATTCCATGGTCGTCAGTTTTGTTGTTCAGAAATTACAGACATCCAACCTTCAGTACTATGTGCAAAGCCACTCTTGTACTATACTTGTACTATGGGAAAGAGAGAAGGGAGGGGGGGATTGAATGGATGAAACGGCTTTCACCTTTATCCATTCATCCGTTTCCCTTACCTTTTTTCCTTTTCCTTCTCTCTTCTTTCTTAAACTGAGATAAGGCGTAAAACTAATTAACGCGTCGAAGCTGGGGCTGGTCAGCTAGTTAATCTAATATTAATTGATATTTGACACTATTTTCAAAGTTTCTGTGCTTGATTCAGGCGAAATTGTTACGACTTGAGCTAATTACTTGACAGAACATTTTAACGACATCTAGCGGTTTAGAAAGAGTTAAATTGAGCGTCATTAAAAAAGCTTCTTCCCAATTCCTGATAGAAGATATTATTTAAATTTCTTTTGAAAAAGGTGTTTAAAAGAGTAATGAATATGTAAGTTCATACCCTTATCCACCGATGGTTGAGCACTTCTTGAATATTGATTCTTTGAGTATGATCGACGGTCAACATGCGCTGCACTAAATCCTTAGCAGCGTCGCCAATATCGTCCCACGGCGGGGCGTCGAACTGAAAACAGAGAATGGAAACGTGTTTTTTTTATATAAACGAATGACGTGACAAGGTAGTTGTCCACCTGATGTGAAGCTTTACGGCCGCTTATGACGAATTGCAGAAATTTGAAACTCTAAGCTAATTGCCTGCTATTAAAAATTAAGAATTAAATGTTATTTTCATAGAGTAGGTTAAAAATAAATGCAATAATACAAAATAAGTCAAATCGGTAAATAAATCACTAAGTAATAAGCTTTTAAAGTTTCTGAAGGGGGCATCGCCTGTCCCTTTCTCGCAAAACAGAGATCGTGCGGAGCTTCCCTACAGTTACAATGAAAACACACGTAGTGACGTCACATGCCAAACAGATTAAATAAATAAATGTGTGGGTGCTTTTGTTTTCACGACTGTTTATTTTTTGAGGAGTAGTATTAATTTATGCAATAAAAAAATTGCAGGTAACTAGGCTATTATAAAGTATCGCGTGACTGCACTGCGCACGGCATCCTGAAACATCAGCACAGTCTAGCAATAAGATTACTAGACAGTGAGTTTAGATACACCCAGACATAGCCCAAACATGAATGTTCCTCACACAAAATGTTTGTCCAGCTGGGTTAGCATGGACGGTAGACAAAATTGTCTTTCCCCGTTTTACGTCACTTTCTTCATACTTCCTTGGAGTAAAACAGGGGAAAGACAGTTTTGTCTACCGGCCGTGCTAACCCTACTGGGTGAGAATCCAACCCACAACCTATAGTTCAGAATGCAGAACTACTACCGACTGCGATGAGGCCAATCAAATTTACACGGGTTATACAAGTAAATCATAACAAATTCCCCGTTCAACTCACCCGCAATCTTCCCCGGCAAATGGCTTCGAACAGGCGTTCCCTTGTCCCGGTAAAAGGCAAATAGCCGACTAGAAGGACGTGAAGCAATATCCCCGCCGCCCACACATCAACAGGTTTGCCGTACAACTGGCTGGAAACAACCTCCGGCGCCATGTAGTGAGGAGTTCCGATGCGACCTGAGGAATGAGCAAAAAGGTTTATATGTCCAAAAGTGTCAATGAAAAGCAAGAAGCTTATATAAAAACCTGAATGCATTGCGAACCACGCTTTGAAACAAAGAAATGTGGCTTTGATTGACGTTTCTTAAAATTTCATCTCTTATGGGTAACTTGTCACGCGTATGAAAGGGATGAAAAATTTCGGAAACGGCATTCCATGCCACATTTCCTTGCTTACCATGGTTCGCAATGCATTCTTCGGTGTTTATTCTATATAAGTTTTTTGGAAAAAGGTTTGCGTTTAATTTCTTTTGTACAACTGGCCAGTAACTTTAATCAGGGAAAAAATTAATAAGGTGTTTTATTTTTTACCAGCCAGTAATGTGTGGAAAAGTGGATAGATGTGTAGGGTGGTTTATTTGGTTGATAATTATTTGTTGTGTCGAAAAGGTGTCTAACAAATGGCGTGCTAAAAGGCGTGTCTTGTTGGGTATTGTTGGGCCTTGTTGGGTAATGAAATCGCAATTGCAAGCGCTTTAATTTGACAGTAATAGTCATAAATCAGCAAAATCAAAGCGTTTGTTATAATACACGTTCTGTGCATTATGATGTTAAATTTGCGTTTAAGTTCAATACACACAAATCGCTTAGTTTGTGTCACGGCTCGTAACTAAACAGAGGGCCAAGAGCAAGGTCTTTAAAGTTCTAGATACAAGTTTCTGAGGATAAAAAGGACCTTCTGACACCTTAGATTGAGTTTCATCTATCGCATTTTATGAGTAGTTTTGTATGAAGAAATGGACAATGTAAAAGCGTTTCTCGCAGCGAGATTGTGGGAACAACAGTCTTGTTGTTTCAAGTTTACTCAGCCAAGCGATAGTGTCGGGTTAACGAGTACCATTTGCAAAATTGACCTTATATTATTGAATTTTACTGTCATCGTTTTATGTAGATGGAATCACTCACATGCCCACCACCAAACAAACAATCATTAACAAACAAAAAGTATGACTTTTTTATTTATAAAAACCACTGATGTTTCTTTAAAACTATATTAATGGGACCCTAAACCAAGGAGTTATAGGATTCAGCTTAGTATTAATAGGTAAACATTTTTGGGTGGAAAAATATGGCGGGATGAATTTTGGTTATTTAATTCTAAGGTTTGTTACAGCAACCTATCAGGGTTACAAATGCAGTGCTAAAGTTAGGCGCGTTACACACTTAGGTAGGCCGGCACATTCGCTTCGGCAGTATTTGCCGCAGCCTTGGCGTTCCACAAGTACTGCCAAACCAAATATGCCAGCCCACCTAAGGGTGTGTTTTTAGGTTCGTAGTTAAGGTAACCACGGTAGGTAGGTTTTACTAGGTGGTAGGACTTTTCTGCAAAGTTCGTCTAGGTAGGTACCACCGCTTTGCCAGATATTCTGCCGCCAAGCAGTAGTGTGCAAGCACTACTGTGTTCCGGTTTGAAGGGCATTGTAGCTAGTGAAATTACTGGGCAAAAGAGACTTTATGATCTAGTAATCCGATTACTAGACTGTGTGATGTCTCAGGATGATGTGCGCAGTGCAGTGTCACGCGAAACTTTATTGTTTTAAAGTTCCGAGTGACACTGCAACTGTTATGGGCGGCCGTGTTGCTTAACATCAGGTGAACGACTAGCTCGTCACGTCATTCAATCGCATAAAAAAAAATCCACTTTTTGCTCTTATACTAAAAAAACCTTTTTTCCTTGTATTATTGCTTTTAAATTATATAGTTTGAGTGTTGAACTCGTTCTTCATTCTTTGGTCTAATTATTCAAATAAATAATAACGTAAATTACACTTTACACAAAAACGTTACATAGCGCCATCTACTAAAAATATTTCGGGGTAAGAGATATGCGTTTGAAAGAGGCAACTACTGAATTGGACTTTATTACTTTGTTGCAAGAGTCGCTATTTAATTAAATGTATCAGCGGAGGAAATCTTCTGTACATTTAAGCTGCGGCCACACCGGCGCGTCAAGCGGCATCAGTAAAGTAGGCATGGAAATGATTGCTACTTTAAATCATTGTCATTTCATCAAATGATTTATTTTAGTCACTGTGATTTCACCTGCGATCTTTCACAGCCTGTGATTTTTCATATGCCTAATGAATTTATGATCAATGGCGATTGGCGATGCTTTATGAAATGGAACAGAGATGTGATTTAGGAGCAACCTAGTGAAGTTGCGACCTGCTATAAATGATTACTAAGTAATCTATAACGCTACTCTTTTAAGTTAAACAAGATCAAATTTCACTGCTACATCATACACAATGTTTATAAAATTATACTCTTTAGGTCTTAGTTTGTTTACTGAAGCATAAACAAAATTATGCTTTGATATTCACCGCTTATGCTACTCTCGTATTATAAAATCCAAAGCCACAATTCATTGAGTGTGATTATCACACTGTGATTTGTAGCAGAGTGTGTGACAAAAAGTAGCAGTAGTGACCTATGAAAAATGAAATCATATGATTTTTCACCTGCTCCTTGTGAAATGATCCATGTCTGCAGTGAAGTTTTAAAATCGGCCATTCGGCACCCATCGCTGCCTGTGTTCGTAGACGGTCGCGCCGCGATTGCCGCGGGTAGCGATGGGTACCGAATAGTTTTGCGTCGCGGACGCTGCCGCTTCGCAGACGCGCCGGTGGAGCCTAAGCTTTACTATTTAAGTGATACAACATAGTATTGTAAGCCGCGATATCACAATTAAGTAATGAACGATATGAAATGTTGCAATGAAGTGAGTGCCAACCATTGTAAAGTGCGAACACGTATTCGTCCAGTGTTGTTTGTCTGTTGTACAAGACAGGTGACTGTGACATGAGTGCTGATGATATTGCACGTTATGTCCATGCAGTTAGGGCACAATTTCATTTGACATGGACGTCTTACCGTACTCGTCTGATTTCAGATACGCTTGACCCAAAGGACCCATTAGTGGGCGTGTGTCCATCACCAGTTCTGTACAATACAACCTACTGTTATGACAAATAAAGAACATATACTCAATTATGTTTTCTCAAACATGCTTGGAAATGTGAGTATTACTTTGACAACCTTCTTCGGGATAAATCGAAATTGCTGTACTGGCGAGCAGCAGCCGGCAAAAGTTGTATGAAAATCCATATCTGTCTTGGTTTAGCGCACACAGTACTTTGTTATATAGTTCAGCGGCCAAATAAATTACATACAAAACTCATATCTGTCGTGTGATTAAAAAATGGAACGATCCTTTACTCCGAAACATGGCAACCAAGGAGGTAACTTAGCGAAGGTTTTATTTAGATTTTGAACTGGCTTGCAAATAGAAAGCTGTTTATTGGAAAAAAGGTTCGTCCATCAATGCCTCTGTTGCTGGCCGCTGCAGTAATGTACTATTTCTGTTGTTTTCTTTATAGTTGTTGGTAAATAGCCACACAGAATCACTCAGAACCATACAGAATCACAGTTTTTTTCCTTCTTTAGCTTGATGTGCATTTGCCGTATCTCTTTTATTGCATTGAAATGTAGTGTTGTGTGATGTCCTGAATTAATGCTTTCCCCTTCTTTCTATTTCCAGTCAATTTGTAATGTTAGTAAAAACTCTCAAATTTGTAAATAATGGAAGTCAAGTGAATAGTGTTGTTGAATTTGTCATACTAATATACCTACAAGTTCGTTAAAAAAGCCGGTTCAATATTTACTCACCAGGTGGCGCCCTATGAGCGGTAGGCGCGGGTAGTTGCGCCGCTACCCCGAACCCGCCTAGCTTGACCGGGGCACAGTTGTCTCTTCCAGCCAGTAATACGCAATGCGGACGCACATCGCGATGGACTATGTCGTTCTCATGACAGTAGCGAAGAGCCTCGAGGATTTGGCGCATGTAGTGGCTGAAAACGGTTGATATGACGGTTAGATTTGGATTTTTCTGTCTCTCTAATGTTTATCTTCACTGTATTGTTAGAAAGAGACGTAGGAAAATCCATCTGAACAGTATAAGTCAGTGTCACTCTTTTAGAATTTTTTTCTAGAATTCATGGAAATACAGCATTCATTTTGATAAAATTAGGAATTTATTTAACTATGACATTAGTGATGATACTAATGATGATAATGATGACAACGATGACGCTGATGATGATACTAATGGTGGCGACTACGACGACACTGACGATGATACTAATTATGATAACGCTGTCGGCGATGATGATAATCACGACACCGATGACACTAGTATTGATACTAATGATGACTATGATGATAATGATGACAATTATGACTTTGATGATCTATTGAAGGTAATAAACATGATAAATAATACATTACCATGCAACCGCTTCGCTGTAGACAAAACCGGCGGACGCACGTCGCACCACCTCGAAACAGAGATCGGAGCCGTCCATACTGGAAACACAATAACTATGTATTTACGTAAAAACGTATATAAGTTCTGCTACTGTGAATACAAAAAGTACTTTAAGTTCATTAGAATAAAGTGCACAACATTATATTCTCAGTAGTTTAATAAAACTTAATAAAATTACTGAGAATGTAATGTTGTGCACTTTATTCTAATGAACACAAACATGTTAGAAGGTGGGCAAAATGGTTTTCCAAAGACATTTAATAAAATGTCTTTGGAAAACCCCTACATTTTGCCCACCGGTTTTTAAACGGTGCCACTAATAGGCCTACCTACCTCTAGGCGACGGCGTCTTATTTCAATATCAAAGAGAAAAAGTCAAACGATCAGATTCCATTATCAGTGAAGACACAGGTTAAATCAACATGGAATTCCTATATATGTAGTTTCTTTTATAAACGTCTGTAAAATAATATAATATTATCAACATCATTACCAAATAATCCTGTCATCTTAAATCAGATATACTAATTACTATTGATACACAGTATTGAAAACCAAACCTCAAAAGTGTCCCCGCAACATGCTTACCTATACAGAAATATTATACCTCTCCAGCTAATATAAAATAGTCCACAAGCGGTGCGTTGTAAAACAATAATGTGTGAGTTACATCACTTTTAGTAGGCGCGGTCACACGCGACTGAGAGCAAAAGCAAGGCATATGCCTTGTTTAAACGGTGCCGCTTTCGAGGCGGTGATCGTGGATCTACCCTATATTTCATCGCAGCCTGTCATCTAGTAGTCGTTCCGTACGATTTTTAATACTTTCAAAACTTTTGACTGGCCTGTTAGCTCAGTTGGTAGTAGCTCTGCCTTCTGAACTATAGGCTGTGGGTTCGATTCCCACTCAGGACAAACGTTTGTGTGATGAACATTGATGTTTGTTCTGTGTCTGGGTGTTATATGTATCCTATGTATGTATTTACAAACAAAAAGTATATAAGTATTCTATCAGTTGTCTGGTTCCCATAGTACAAGCTATGCTTAGTTTGGGGCTAGATGGCGCTGTGTGAAATGTCCACACATATTTATATTTATTAAAAAAAAAAAAAAAGAAGAAAAAAAAAAAAAAAAAAAAAAAACTGCAGATATAGCTAGAGTTGGCAACTTGCCTATAGGAACGACGAGAAAAGTAAAAAAATCCATTAGCTAGGTTAAATTGAAAATTTTTGCTTGTAAATCTTAAAATACATAGGTATATATCGAATAAAAATCGGAAGTTGCCTAATGCGCCTGACAAAAAACGATTGCCACATCAGGGGGTCTAGCAACAATCCCTTTCCATCAGTGTTAACGCCAAACGATAACTCCAAAATGTATAGGAATGACATTACCTATGGCTTTCGCTTTTCCGCAGGCAATGTCATTCCCATACATATCGTTTAGCGTTAATGCTAATGGAAATAATATTAATGCTAAAATCTTTGCTAAACCCCCAGTTCAATTTCCAACGAATCACAGTACACATACAAATTAAAAACAAATGTAAGGTTAAGAATACTAATTCTCTAAACAATGATATAATATTAATAGAACAGCCGACCTGTCACGGTTGATAGGTAGCATAACGTAACGTATCGCGTGTCGCGTGACCAATCAGGCGCGTGGCTTGTGCATTATGTATTCATTATCCTTCAGTACAGACTACTAGACGTGCAGATTAAACGCTTTTGCCGGATATATTATCAGGCTTTAATCATATCCGGCTACACATTTTACATTACATTTACATTTTATCTAATAACAAGGCACTATAAGTCTATCGGGCGAATTTCAGTCTCTATTCTTCCGGGAGCATTTTGGAGACCTTAGGATATTTGACCTGAAAATGTCCATATATTTTTTAAGACTTTTGAATAGATTTAATGTTAAGATAACTGCCATCCTAGTTTCAGAGAGTAAAGGAATAAGAATGATTGGCATAAAATTCTAGATCTAAATTAATAAAAAAATTGATTCTCAGGCGTGACCACAACGAACTGCAGCGTATGAAACAAGAATATCATGTGTAACTCTAAAAACAAAGAAATAGATTAACCTGTCAGATGCAATTGACCCACTTTATCTGTTTGTCAGCCTTGGTGTCAGAATTGTTAGGCCTTTGGGCGACCTAAAAACTCTGACACCAGGATTGACCACTCCTACAAGAGAAGAAGAAGACCTTTTTGTTTTCAGCGGAGTCACACTGGTTTCATTTTGTATCGAAGAATTGAATAGGTACGACTAAAACATAGTAGACCAGACTTAATGTTTATGGCACCAATTTTGAAGTCTTTTAGGATAAAATATCCGGCTCAATACATAACGCATGTCCAGCATTTCTATTTGTGAATTAACCCAGCTTAGATTGACGCAATACGGGACCGACTAACAATGCCCGGTCGAGGATCACATGACTTATTAATGGTTATGCCGATTGTAAGTGCGAAAGTAATATTAATTGTTTCAAATGACCCATTCAGCTGTTGCATGACATGACAACTGTGTCCATTACCATTATTACATTTTTATGTCAACGAATGTCGTGACAAGTTAAGGTTAACAAATTACGATTAAAAGTATCTCCTAGATATCATTGGTTTAGCGAAAAATGGAAATAAACAAATTTCGTCTTAGTTTTTCAATCTATTGCCATTTGTCGCTAAACCAATGATATGTAGGTGATAATTTTAATTGCAATTTATTGATAAATTCTATTTATTTCTGCAAAATTAGTTTTCATGTAATCACGTTGAGTAATTAAGCTATTAATGGCAAAAGAACGCAAGAAAATTTGAATTTGCCGCGCTAGTGAAACGTTTCACCCCAATCATTTTTCTGATGTGAAGCGTCATGGCCGTTGAAATGCCACTGGGAACTCTAAATTACCTACAAAATTGCGTGACGCTGCCCTGCGCAAGGCATCCTGAGACATTACATAGGCCGGCCCCCCACTAGGTGGACGAACGATCTGGTGAAAACCGCGCGGAGCCGATGGATGCAGGAGGCAAGCAGCCGCTCAAAGTGGCACTCTCTGGTGAACGCCTATGTTCAGCAGTGGATGTCTTCAGGCTGTTAATGGTGATGATACAGTGTATTGCATAACTTATTTCGCATAAGTACATTCTCTATAAAACTGTTAAACCCATAATAAAGCCATCTGCAACCAACCCAGCACATTTCATACATAAATCGGTCACCGACCAAATTGCCGCGATAGATTGCAAATTGCAACACGGTATGCAAGCAATACCACAAACATTCGGCTGTCGGTAGCCAAGTCACGTACAAGGTTTCCCTAACAACTTGGGGCAACCATAATTTACATGACTAGATTGCAGTTTTTAACATGTTCAAGATTAATATTAGCCAAAACGTTAAATAGAAATGTTACGAGGACCGATCGATATTGCCGGAAAATCATCAACAAAACCAATAGCAATTTGTAAGTTACAAAAACAGTACCCATAAATTAACAGCGTTTGTCACTCAGAAATTGTTTTCCTTTTCAGCCAGCTCTTGGTAATAAACTGTGTCGAACACAATGAAGTTTTGACAAGATCTAAATCCAGCAGAAAGGCTCACTTGCATTAAAGAACCCTGTTTGAAAATAATATCCATTTGATTTAAAAATATTGCAAGTTGTGTAATTAGGTAACTACGTGTATAGGACCAATTCATCCCGTGGGTACCGTAAGAGCCGGCTAAGGGAATATCCAGGGAATGGGCAGCAGCATTTTCTTCAATACATTAAAATCTTATGCTATCACCAAGCCGCCTGCCTAACGTGGTGATTATGGCACCGCCTCATAAGCGTTCGTAGTGGCGTTATATGGGGAGGCCTGCGTTCAGCAGTGGACGTCTTCCAGCTGAATGATGTGTGTTTTTTTTACAAAGTTACCTCGGTAATGGCGCTAATCCCGGTAAGGAAAGTCCACGGAAAAACTGAAGTATGGTCAGCAAACCAATACTTACTATTCAAAGACCATGTAAAGCATTCCCTCCGAACTGTAGGTCTCCAACAGCTCGACGATATGCGGATGCTTCAGCATATGGCATATTGTAGCTTCGCGTTTTAGATCTGGAACCGAAAATTTGTGATTTATAATCGTATTTAATCGGTAAAGTTAGCGTGGAGAATTGTTGATTTTTAAATGGATTTCGCTCAGTCCGTTATTTTCGTCAGCAACCTTTAGTCTATCTGCTGGACTAGCTGGTGGCTGGTAATGACCAGAGCCAGAAGCACGATTTTCGAGTCTCCTTTTTACCAGTACTTGCTTACCCCGTGGTATCTATCACCGCAACATGGACGGATGGAGTAACCGGGCTTAACTAGGGTACGTTTTACAATTCGCGGGACATATTTCACTGAGTGATGTTAGTGCAGTCAGTGATCCCGGATAATAATTAACTTTATTAAAAAAATATCACCAGGTTGTTATGTAATTAATTAGATAAATTCAAAATTGGTTAAGTTCGTTCGACTAACCGATTTAAATAAAATACAACGAAAGATCATCAGATGCCGATTCATTTGCACTAAGTTAAGTACAACTTTATTTTTATTTACGTCATTCGATAACTGGATCACAAAAACTTTTTGCCGAGAGTATTCCATATGTAGTCCCTTGTAAGTAAAGTACTAATTTAACTAAAATCAAGAGGAACTGTTAAAACAAATGAAACTCTATTAAACTAAAACAAACTACATTAAATTAGCAAATTACACGAAACATCTAACGACCAAAGTACCTAAATAACAAATATTGTAGAGGAGTTTAGAACAACGCTCGAAACTTTCGAGTAAATAGGCAATACGGTACACAACATAATTATTTATTGTTTACATACACTCGTAAGCAGGAGTATAATCAATATATCTGCGAGTAGGATTTTATAAAACCCTATAAATAAGCTATTATGTATCAACATCATCATCAATCACCCTGTTCCTCTGCTGGACAAGTTGAAACGTATTTCAGAACGACATAATGAACTCGCTGGGTACAGACCTCTCATTAGCTACGCTGGTTACGCCATTATTATCCAGCCAGCCACTTATATTTAGTTTACGTGGTTGTACTTCATATACTTTAGTTCTCCTGCGGATCTCCTCATTTCAGATCTTATCCCGCAGGGAAACACCGAGTATAGCTCTCTCCATAGCTCGTTGCGCGACTTTGAGCGACGATCTGGTAAAAGGCGCGGGGAGCCGATGGATGCTTTCTGGAGGAGTCCTATGTTCAGCAGTGGACGATTTCAGGCTGTTGATGATGAATAATTTGGAAAAAATCGCTTTGTGCGATAAGGCCGCCCGTTGTTCCACTATCCTCTGTTTTGTATCATGTGCATTGTTGTACTTTGGTGTTCAATAGAGTATTTTTGTATTGTATGATTTCATATACAAGAATAGAATTAGCTGTGCCCAGCCGAAGACTACCCACATAACACTGATCTGTTTTACTGCTAGAAATTATTTTTAAGGTTGAAATGAGAAGTAAGTACTTAGCCTTTGTTCATTTAAGATTTCTATTAAAACTCATAACTCAAACAATTTATTGCAAATAGGCTAATTTTACCACTAGTCAAAAAATCAATTAAACTAAAATATATAGAAAACTTAGTATAATTTATGATATTATTGTTCTAATATTACAAAGTGATTACAAAATTACATTATATATCTATGGACATTATGGATTGAGTAACAAACAAATAGCCCTACTATCTAATTCATATTATATTTTATTATACTATACTCCTTCCCAGCAGTTTTACTCGTTTTCCCGCGACAACTTTAAATTTTCCGGGATAATGATTCCTAAATAAAATTTGATCCCGGCAATTTAAGCATTATTTCAATCAAAATTTCATCCAAATCAGTCCAGCCGTAATAGCGTGGAGGCCACACAAACATACAAACAAACAAACAATCATTTTACTCTCATAAATTTCGTATCATCTTTCAGACTCATGCCGGCAATGTGACCAAACATAATTTTGATAACAAGGCCCCATCTATGGGCAGCGACATTTTGCAGCGATTCAATACGATACAGTCGCAAAGTGTCGCTGGTCGTATACCTGCGCCCACATAACCAAGATTCTGCATCGCTACTGTAGCGATATATATAATATCGCCCAATCTTCTTTTACCCAATGTCACCCAAAACAGTCACGCGTAAAGTACTCTATCTACGATACAATCTGCCACGCGATTTTTTGACTAAGTCAGTCATATTGCATCGTCCGGAGGCGTGTTGTGCTCGACCATCCAGCGAATTGCATCGTGTGGAGGCGTGTTGCGGCTCCCATCCAGCAGATTGAGTCAACAAATAGTGTGACGGATTGAATAGTGTGTAGAGTAGTTTAGTAGCGATGCTCAAGTAGCGCGTCTGCATCGATACAGTTGCGCGTTAGAAATGCAATCCACGGCCAAAAGTAGAGATGCAGACGCGCGTTAACGAAACGTCGCCGTGAGAGACCTCCCAAACACTCACCTGCTGTGCTAAGTCCAGGGCTCGCAGTAAATCTGGCCACATCCACAATCTTCACTGCAAACTGTTGTCCAGTTTGTCGGTGCACACATCGCCGCACCAAACTGAATGGTCCCCTGGTGGAAGTTACTTTAATTTGTATTTCTGTGCTATTAAAGTTTTTTGATGATCCATAATAATGAAGAGAGGTTTAATTTTTAGATTTGTTTGGCAATGCATTGAGTTATAAATGTGATCCTATGTTCTATGGATCTTCTAATTGAATTTTAAAAATCTTCTAATTGAAAATGTTACTGAAAATTCATCATTTGATACATCAGCCAGAAGATTTCCACTTCCGCCCCGTGATGCTGTAAAGGTTGGTAGAGACCAACAGCATTCGCCCATTAAAAAAAATCCACTACTGAACATGGTGTTTATAGAAATTAACCCAGTGTTTACTCTACTTGACAAACAAGTAAGTATGAGGCAAGTGGAGTTTAAAACTGCTTTTATCTACCGGACATGCTAGGGCAGGTACCTTCCATACAGGTTCATTGACCTTTTCACTTTATTTACAGTTTCATTAATGGATGACTTAGTAGTCATTTTTTGTTAACAAACAGAATAATAAGTATAATCATAGCTTAGCTACTTTTTATAACTAAAATCTCAGTTTTTCTGCTCGATACTAAAATCAATTTCCTACATAATTATTGTAAAATTGTTTATGCTGTCATGAAAATAATGATGACCACTGCATCATCCTAGGGCATGTATCATAATTTGTGCTGCCTAGTGCTTTATCTTTAAGCCAAGATCACGGGCATTGTGCATTATGCAAATTGTTATAAATAAGGCAATAGATATGGGTGAGTTCGCTACAATTATATTCACTGATACCCCGACAAGTTTAAACTTGCACAGCATTCTTATATTGCTGGACCTGTCTAGTAGTAAACATTCTTGATTTACTATGTAAAAGTATACATCACTAGGTAAAGTTAATAAGGTATCCACTCAATAACCTTGTAATTGATGTTGATTGAGAAAGGGTGATAATGTACTTCTGTATGTCATAGATGTTCATCGAAGAAACCACATTATTTTTCACCAAAATAATGTTGTTACAATTAATTTCTTTCCAAGGCATTCATCTAATTGCAAATTCGAGTAAAAAGAAAGCAAACAAGTACTCTACTATGCAATTATAGTTGAACTGTTAAATCTTGATTTTTAGTTTAGGTGCCAATCAATCCAATATTAATTTTAGTTGTTAACTGCATTTACGTGGATCAAATTCACTTTAACTAAATATTACAATTATCAACAAGGTTTATCTTAGTTGTAGAAGTTAGTAGGTACCTACTGCTTACATTCATGTCTTGGTATGATAGTTTTTACACTTACTTGCCAATAATTTCGCATAGCTCGTAAACGTCGTCGAAGAGTACTTCGTCCTCAGCCATTTTCCTCACAAACACAGTTCACTATGTTTCAGAAAAAGATGAAAAACATCATTTTTCGCACCGACAACCACCAGAGATCTCAGGGTGGTTACGCCCCTAGATCATTTACACTAGAAGGACACTATATATCATATATGAACACTTAACGATATTTCACAGGGTATTCTGGAACTTCAAGTAAAAACCATACACGAAAACACAGTGCAAAAGCTTATTTTGTGAATTTTACACGGGTAAAAACATCGGAATCAGAACTACGTACATGAGGGTTTGTAAAATACAATATAAATTATTATATGTGTTGTAAATTATAGCAATAAATAACGCAATACTTGCTAATTAATAAATACTACAAAAATCCACGAATAATGCCGAAATAAACTATTTTTTCTACGAAATATGTTTTATTTACTTTTGACATTACGAGGGTTGCAAGGACTAATCCGAAGTTAGCAACAGCTCTTTTTACTTTTTCT
The DNA here is from genome assembly GCA_910589525.2 of Ennomos quercinarius. Classification (NCBI taxonomy): domain Eukaryota; kingdom Metazoa; phylum Arthropoda; class Insecta; order Lepidoptera; family Geometridae; genus Ennomos; species Ennomos quercinarius. The sequence goes on from OU342496.1 coordinate 5,030,413, forward strand.
CGTTTGAACGTGAAAATGGCTTATGTCGCAGCACAGAGCACCAGACGTCACCCGACCCCACGTGAATGACGCGTGTGAATAATATGTATATTATACAATATGTCATAGTCAAAGAGTCAAAGTTCGATATGCAGTCTCTTCCCGGAATGACTGGTTCATCCTAGGTTTGGCCAAAGCCTTCGAGCAAACCCCGAAATCCCGAAATAAATTCTAATTATGGTCGGTCGAATTTCGGATTTCTAGGTTTTTTTTTGTAGCTGCATGACCACAGCCACTTGGGTCCGGGTTTCAGCTGAAAATCAGCGTCTGGTACCGAGGGAAGGTGCTTGACATTTATGCTGAGCTGAACGCCCTTTCAACTTCACCACGAAAATCATTTTTCTTTTAATAATTATCTATATGCACAGTAATATAAAATTAAGTAAGCTCCTTGTTTGTTATTTTTTATTGTGTATTGCTTAAGTATTGTGAAGTTGAATAAATGATCTTCTATTCTATTCTATTCTCTTTGCTAACATAATTTTAATTTATTGATATATAGATAAACTCTTTATTGTACACTAACTAAACTTAAATTTACAAAGAAACTTAATTGACTTATCATTTTTAGTACAATGGGCGGTCTTATCGCTTAAAGCGATCTCTTCCAGACAACCTTAGGTTAGGCTAAGTTTGGGCTTTGCCTTTGACTAAGACTTTAATTCAAGTCAGACCAAGGATGGGCTAGTCAAACCTAGGAGAGCGAGAGAATGAAAAACAATGTTTTGGTTCTGCAGTCATTCTGTAATACTTATATTAGGTTCCGCGCCACTCAGGGGACGCCGGCCCTTGTTTACAAACCTTAGAAACAATAGAATACACTTGGACCATAAGTAAAAAGCTTATAATATACATTAAATCAAGAAAAAAGGTTTGGATACCTAAGATTTACAAGAATCGATTTGATTTTGATGTTTCACAACTTTACAGCCTCCCATAGGTCTTCCACATAGGTGTCAGTTTAAGCGGCTGGTTGCCTCTTACATCCACTCTGCGGTTAGCACATACTGGTTTTGTTTTGATGTTTTATGAGTAGGTAGGTAATCTTATAATTTGCCCAAGTATTTTTATTTTTAAAAGGATTTCCAGTGGTGACCACGAACCGGAAGACGCAGCGTGGGCTGGCCCCCCACTTGGTGGACCGACGATCTGATGGAAGCCGTGGGGAGCCGATGGATGCAGGAGGCAAGCAGCTACTCAATGTAGCTCTCTCTGGGATAGGCCTATGTTCAGCAGTGGACGTCTTCAGGCTGTTTATGATGATGATTTTTATTTTTAGAGGTAATTTAGAGTGTGTTACGTAGACGGGGCAGGTATATTGTAGTTCTTTAAACTATTTGGACCATACAATATTTATATTTATTTTGTAGGTAGGCATTAAAACGTATTAAGATAATTATTGTACTTACCAGTAAGAAAATCTCACAAATTAAAAAATTTCATAAATAGTAATTTATTACAATGTTTAATGCTTAAAGTATAATACATTTACATACCTAATTATTATCAATAACTTAGTAGATTTTCTCAAAACATGGCCGTAAAGGGATTAACTTAAATTTTAAAAACTATTTTGGATAGACATTGATCTAGTCGTTTAATCTTACCTACTGCTTAACTAAAAAAATTGAACTTAACAATTCAAAAGAGTGCCATTATTTACTTTCTTTTGAAAATATTCACAACCGGGAACTTTTATTAAAAGTTCTGAATCTGGAACTTTAGTCCTCACGGACTTGTTGATATTGACGACATAGCTGCAGTGATACTCCAGCTCGTAGACTTCGAACGTGGTTTGCTGTAGGTAAACAAAACAACAATAAACATAAAAATATTTATTAGTAGGTATTTTTTCTTAATTTATTGGTATATTGTAGTAGTTGCTTGCTCCATTAAATCTCATGACTTCAGTAACTTACTAGAGGGTTTTGCTTGGTGTTGGATGTCTTTGGAGCATTTCAATGGACCATTATTGCATGCTAGTATTTCAAAGTGACATTATTAAATTCAGACACGAAACATTAGAAGAGTGTCAACAGTAAAACGTACTTAGAAATGGCAGTTGGTTTCTGTCTAAGCTGAATCTCTGCTACCTACTTGATAGCAAACATTCCAACAAATCACGTCAAGTTTAGTATTGTTTATAGAAAATTGCCTCGCAATACATACAAAAATACAATATTTTTATTTATCATACATCATATATGAAAATAAATAAGTACAGAAAGAAGTTACTAACTTAGAGTCATCTATTAAAATACAATAGGATATCAATAATCATTTTGTAGCTGGCATTGGCCAGTATCAGCACAGATAAACGAGGCATTTTATTAAAAAAAAGAAATTGTATTTTATGTGTGACCTAATAGATGGCGCCACATGTGGTTTTACCAAAATCTGTCAGTGTCACGGTTTCAAGCATAAACCACAGATTAGCCATGCACTATGTGGTCGCGTATTCCTGGCTGTACAATACAGTAACACGTAGTGTCTTCAGTGGGAAATCTATTAACTCATTTATTAGTGCATGTTACAACAGCATACAAACGCATTTTTTTATTTGAGATATTATGATATAAAAAATTGTTAAGAATGCACCACAGACTACTTGAAGATACTACAGACAATGTAATGTCCACTCAACTGAATTTGACATTTTCTTGTTTAAGCTACTCTGTGGTTTGAAAATTTAAACTATGTACTTACTACGCCATCTACTAACGGAAGCGGAACTAGTTTTCTTTTTTTTTATAAAACGCCTCAAATTAATTTTTCTTTTCATATGGCAGCACTGACCGTCATTTAACACTTACAGCTATCTTCAGGTCAATATGATTTTTGAAATACGAACGCGAACGCGATGTTTAAAAAAAATAGGATTCATAATAATTATTATTCATAATTGATTGTTGTGGCGGAAAGGATAATTATTAGAAACATCAATCAGTTACAGTTATTTTAAAAATTACCTCAGTGGTCGCCGATAAGCTTTTGCGTTCCTTTTTTGGATTTTCACATTTCAAAGTCTTCCACTGTACATAATATCTGAAAAATAAATATATTACTATTACCTAATAAAATAAAGTAGGCACTTATATAATATGTACTTATTCATTAGCTAGGTACCTATTATTCTCTTTGTAATGAAGTTTCAATGCCAACGGTTTTTAAATACCTACTGAGAAATATTTTTTGGATCTATCTAATAATAATATGCGCAGCTAGCTACGGCTTACCCTTAGGTAAGCCTCTAATACTTAGTATTAGAGGATCCAGGATGGATCTATTGTTATTCAAATCGTCAGAATTCCACCGGGATGGTAGGACTAGGTATAGTACCTGGTACCTACCTACCGGAACCCTCAGCACGCGGTTTTCACTCGTTACCCACTTAACTACCTAGGTACCAAAATGTCTTTTTAATTTATTTATTGTTAAGTTTATTACCTTCCAGATTGCTGCTGTACATTCAGCAGAGGGTCCCACGAGATTCTAGCCTTGAGTTTGTGATTGTACCAAATGATTTTGTGTAGTTTCAGTCCTTTTATCCTGTTTTCCCGTTTTCGTAGCGCTTCCGGCGGGAGGTCTGATAAATTAATAAATTACTATTAGGTACCTATACAATTACACATTGCTTAGAGTCGGCTAAAATGTGGTACCAGTCTCAGAATAGTAGGTATAATAAGTACTATGGCCCAGTCCCCATCTCTTCCCGCGGATGCTGAAAGAGCCAGCCTAAGAGAATGTTTAGGGAATGGGAATCGGCCCTTCATAACCAAGATTTCTGTCAAGTATGGGATATGATAATCATTCAAGGTGGCATTTCATGGGAGGCAGTAGTGGACGGCGAAATTCTTTAAATAGGTATATAATAATAAAGTATAGGTACCTACTCTATGGGAGAAATGTAGTAGACAGAGATATCTGTCTATAAATAGTATGTCGACAATATCCATGATGTAAAAAGTACATAATTTAGAATAATAGTAAGTCTAGGTACCTACCTAAAGAATGTGGCCGTGTACTATGGAAACTATAGATAACTGATAGAATACTTAAATACTTTTTGTTTCTAAATTCACATGTACGTACATGGAATACCTACAATATAACACCTAGACACAGAACAAACATCTATGTTCAATACAAGAATGTTTGTTCTGGGTGGGGATCGAACCCACAACCTACAGTTCAGAAGGCAGAGCTACTACCAACTGAGCTATCAGGGGGGTCTTCTAGCAACGATAACTCTAAAATGTATACGAATGACATTACCTGTGGATGTCCCTTTTCCGCAGGTAATGTCATTCCTATACATTTTGAGTCATTTTGTCGTTAACGCTAATGGAAAGGGATCTTTGCTAGACCCCCTGGCCCAGTCACTGAGTTATCAGGCCAGCCAGTGGCACTAACTATGACGATCCAAACTTTTCGCAGTCGTATGTTTGGATAACAGCAGAAACTAAATGTTTATAGGTACCTATAATTTGTATGAAAAAGTGCGTAAAAAGCAAAAGTAGTCAAAGAATAATCATTACCATTCCTAACGGTACTTGTGGTGTTGTAGAAAATCTCGGCCTTGTCACTGCGTAGCTTGCCCAGGCCGAACTGACTGATGGTTTGCACTTGTAAAAAGTACATCGATTCCGGCTGCAGGTCTTTTATTTCTATGTAATTTTGGTTCTGCAAAGCCAAAAAGATAAGATGAATTGTATATTATTTTTTAATAATAATTAGCGAATTTTTGGAGGAATGTTACTGTTAGTGTGGCTTTCGGCCGATACAGTTGAACCGATGATTGATATTTTGTAAACGCAGAGTGATTTCTATTTAATTTCGGAAATTAAAGAGTTCCCACTTTAAAACGACAAAATCACGGAGTGTCCTGTAACATACCTGATAGTATAATACCTAATAAGTGATACATGATAATATAAATAGATGTTCATCTGAACTTGAGCATTATTTACTTACTAGCAGCGCCCCGCGGTTCCACCCGCGTTCCTACAGGAACCGTTCCCGTTTTTGGTGTAAAAAGTAGCCTATGTTTTAATCCAAGCTATAAGCTACCACCACACCAAATTTCATCCAAATCCGTCCAGCCGTTTGAGCGTGAAGAAGTAACAAACATACACACATACACACATACGCACAAACTTTCGCCTTTATAATATTAGTGTGATTTCTGTGATCTCAAAGACGTTCCTAATGGACTTCTTTGACTATAATATATCTACAGTAACGCAAGTACGTACTTATGTAGTATGCAGGTACTAATATAATGTTTAGAGTCGGAACCCGACCCACTTTTATCGCAATTTCAACTTTACGAGATGTTTTTATGGATTTTCGGCTCTATGTATTTAACCTAATTATTTATTTATTTTATTCGGTTTTACGAGAACCGAAATGTGGAGAAATATTCTACTTGCAGTGCATTACTTCTGTTACTTATTCTGTGATTCCGAATTTTACCTACAATTAGTTAGGTCTATTTTGCTCGTTTTTTGTTAATGGATTAAAAAGTAGGACAGCAGGTAGACATGTAGACCAGGCAGGCAGACGTGCATGTAGCTCTAGCTAGAGCATGCATGTCAAACTGAAAGTCATTGATGGGCCGCATGGATAATGGACCGTAGAAACAGCGGGCCGCAAAACCCAAAAATAAAATTTATTTCAAAAGTTATTTCTATGGCATCTGTCAGCAAGTAAGTGTTAACTTCATCGATTTTGATAGAGAAAAGACCCGGAAACGACAAAAAATGATCTCCTTGGAGCTTAAAATCTTGAAAACAGTATTCAAATTCTGCCTGAAGTTTTTTTTACAACTAAATAGGCCCGCATTTGACCGCAATCTCACCTGATGGGAAGTGACGATGCGATCTACGATGGAAGTCTTCTCATTTTATCGGCATAAATAGTTGTTATTTGAAATTGGGACACTTGGTTTTTCTGAAAAGAGGCTGTTCTTAAAATTGGATGGGGTCGGTAATAGATGCGTTGAGGGCCGCATGCGGCCCGCGGGCGGCAAGTTTGACATGCCTGCTCAAGAGGCATCGATCGGTAGAGTCAGTTGGTATAACACAATCACGGGTAAGGGGATGAATAAACTCTGGCTCCTTTTATTTTCATGTAGCTCGGTAGGTACCTACCTAACATTTTTTCGTAGGTGTAAAACAGCAGGTAGGTAACTATTATACAGATATACACTTCAATAAAATCCAAAAATTCATTACATGTACACCTTATCCTTATCTTTGACTTTCTCATGTCGAGTAAGAATCGCTGTCCCTTTGGCATTGATTCATCTCCAGCAACCATAACCCGGAGTGAACCTCTGACATACTTTCCTCCGTACCTTAGGAACGTTCTGATGATTGACGAGAACAGAGTCCAGTTCCACACCGATACCCCTGGCACGTCGACTCCAAAAGACTTTGTACCGGAGTATTGGCAGGTCAGACTGGGGCTCTTTCCATTCTAGTTTCACGGTGACTGTACCTGACATTGAATAGGAAGATGATATGAGTTTCTTTTGTACTGTGCACTTAAAAAAATGGAATGTTACAGTCTGTAGGAACAGATGATTTACCCAATAGCGCGAGAGGGTTGAAGCTTTTCCGTTTATAATAAAAATATATGCCTAGTTTACACGACAGGGGGCAGTGAAGTATCAGGGAAATGGGCAGCGCGAGTAACTACCTATTTCGTGAATAAGTATCTATTAGGATGCCACCATACTTGCCCTATTTATTGCCCACTTCCCCGATCATTGCCGGGGCAGTGAGAATGTAAATATTGAAATCTCTGCTGTTTTCCGAAACTAGGAATCCAAAGGTAATTTTGATGTCTGGATTAAAGTAGCCAATTTATACCTATTGGTGTTTCCGTCCCGATTTTTTAAGCAAGAATAATAAGTTATCAAATGCTAATCAAATAATAATATCTTCCTGTTTCCAAAAGCTCCGGCTAGCGACAGAATTATCTGAATTATCACTGGCCACACACATAATCATCTAAGAAATAAAGTAAGTAATGTTCGATCATAACTTTTAATGTTTCTTGATTAGTCCACGCCAAAATTGAAATTGCTTCCATGGGTGATGTGATTGATCTATATCACATATACCTAGTCTTCTATACCAATATTATAGAGGAAAGGTTTGATTGTTCGTTTGTTTGTTTGCATTGAATAGGCTCCGAAACTACTGAACCGATTTGAAACATTCTTTCACTGTTGGGAAGCTACATTATCCCCGAGTGACATAGGCTATATTATATTTTCAAAAAAAATTAAGGATCTTTTTCTTTAAAACTCCAGTGACCCAAGATGTAAAAAAGTTACCTAAAATATTCTTTACATCGCGTGCGCTGCGTAAACTATTATATCCGTGCGAAGCCGGGGCGGACCACTAGTAATAAATATACCTAATACACCTGTATTAGATATTACCTATATTTTACATCCATACAGTGAATTCTAACACCATAATCAAGCACGGTCTTTATGGGGCACGTCGAGAATCGAAAAAATCTTTAAAAAAGTTGAAGTGCTAAAAATCCAACCGCATCGTTACATAATTATAAGTCTAGGGTTGTATTAGCATAGTATACATAGCTATACTAAAAATAAAACCAGCCACGAAGGGTTCAGTACGATTATTTATAGAAACGAGCAAAAAAATCACGTTTGTTGCATATCTACAACAAACCTAGCCCCCTCCAATATTTCTGATTTTAGTATCTGTTGTTATAGCGGCAACAGAAATACATCATCTGTGAAAATTTCAACTGTCTAACCATCACGGTTCATGAGATACTTGGTGACAGACGGACAGACAGACAGACAGCGGAGCCTTAGTAATAGGGTCCGTTTTACCCTGCACTGTTTTTTGGGTACGGAACCCAAAAAACAGTGCAGTATCTATAATACTGGCCACACTGATCTAAGTGCTTACACATTATCTTACTACATTTATAGTCCAGCTCACTGCCTAGGTACTCCTACTCAGTTAGCGTAATCGTTAGCGCGCCCAATATGCTGGCAGCATTGCAATGCCAGCATAGTTGGCGCGCCAACTATAAGTAAATGAATAAACCTAGTTACCGTTTTCGACTTTGAGTGGTCGAACTTTCAACTTCTTCGGCTTAGGTGGTGGTCTGGGTCCCCTGCGGTGTGTGAATGGAGGACTTGGGTTGGAAAACCCTCGGGAACCAGACGTGCCAACTGAAGCCACCCTGAATCGGTACCAACGGCCTGGCTTCAGCACGTCGCGCAATGATACTTTTGTTCTGAAATGAAAGGAAAACCTTCTGTATATCGGGAGATCTGAATCCAATGAGGTCATCATCATTATCAACAGCCTGAAGACGTCCACTGCTGAACATAGGCCTCTCCCAGAGCACCACTTTGAGCGGATGCTCACCCTGCATCCATCGGCTCCCCACGGTTTTTCCCCAGATCGTCAATCCACCTAAAGGGGCCAGCCTACGCTGCGTCTTCCGATTCGTGATCGCCACTCGAGAACCTTTCTTCCCCGTTGGTTGTCAGTTCTACAGAGATACCTACTTAGTTTGTTATTTCTTTATTCTCTTCATTTTTCCAAGTTTCTCATCACTAAAGAGGCAACCCTACAAGTGAACGTAGAATAAGAAACCATGATAAACATAGTGAAATGTCAGCGACTAATGAATACTTTCCATGTAATTTTCATGCGCAACAGTTGACAGTTAACATGTTGTGGGTAGTAGCAAAATAAAGTGGCAGAAAATTTCACTTGCTCATTACTGTAATCACGTAGAAAACGCCGAGTTAAATACATATTCGTATACCTACTTATTAACTATAATTTTAACGTCTGGTGTTGGTAACACCCAGACGTCAAAATTGGAAAGAAAAAGTATCATCACAATATTATATAGCGTCCGTGTACAAATCTATACATAGGTCTATAGGTACTACGGCCAATTTTAAAGGCTTTAGTTGTCAAACCCCCTAAAACTGATCTCCTAAAACTGTAGCTGTTCTTGTCAAATAGACGGCAATGTAAGAGAAAATTGGGCCTACTGTCTACCTACTTACCATACCAATTCAAACTCACGTTGTATTTGCACTCCCATCCATTTGTCCTTTTCCACTATCTTTTTCCCTTCCGCTTCCCTCTTCCCATGAACGGGGGGTTCTTTTTAACAACGATAGGCTAACATTTGACTACGGTCTCACCTGATGGTAAGTGGTCGGCGATGGAGCATGCTTGCCTAGAAGATACCGGTTCACTTTAGCCTTAAAAACTCCCAGATTACATTTGTCAGGAAACAATGACGCTGGCAAGGTGTTCCATTCCTTTGCTGTCCGAATTATAAAGATGTAAAAGATGTAAAACTAATTAACCCGTGCTAAACCGTGGTGGGTCAGCCAGTTACATGAATATAACTTTAGTAATGGCTAGCCGCTCAAAGTGGCGCTCTTATGGGAGCCCAATGTTCAGCAGTGGGCATCTTCAATGATGATGATGATGCACGGTGAATGACTAGGTTGAACGGCATTTTATAGAGATTTAACTGCATCTCTACCTCTGCAACGATCACGTTTGATTGTAACTAGCATAAAATAATTTGACGGCGCAGGCGCACGTAATATTAATGCAACGTAATAGGTACTTATCAGCCTTCAATTACTTTCTATTGTTGTCGCCTGGCAACTCCAGCTTTATTTTTTGATGTAGAAAACTGCAGGTGACGCTAGCGCCTCCTCTATACAGACGCGAGTTTTTAAGTATACGTTAAGTTGGTTTGTTAATTCGTGTTTTTGAACGTACTTTTGAAGTTTTGGTTTCTGAACGAATTAATTCAACCAATGAGAGGCCTGCTGAGCTGCCATTGGTGACCGAATTGGTGTCCGATAAAAATGGCGGCTCAGGAGGAACGTTTGCTGGTTTTTCATTTTTATTCGGCAGTTGAGTTTGAGTCGGCATTCGTGCAACATCGCTTAGTGTTGTTAGGATATTTTACCGCACAAGTTTATAGCGTGTAGATAGTTTGTACAGCAGCAGTATCTTATTTATATTTAAAACGTGTGAAATATAGACTGTGGATTTTATTTACTTACATCGTTACCTTGTTTTATTTAAGGGCCTCCTACATCAGAAGTGCTATCTATCCCACGCCTTGCCAGGAAGCCACAGATGCCAAGTATTATCCTGTCACCATATGGTTGTCCTCCTCAGCGCCGTTTAGCAGCGAAGACAAACGACGTAGGAAAGTGAGACGTAAGCGATACACATTACCCGCAGTAAGTCAAAATGTAAAACTTTCTTATTGACTTCTTAATTTATACGTTATACAAATGTGGATTAATGTACTCGAGGCTGTGACGCCCATACATCTGGATGGTCAATGGTCAACGACCCATCTTGTGATTAAGTGTCAAGCTTTTCAAATATTCTTTTCAAATATTGCGCATCATTGGTAAATATAGTACGTTGCGTTTTAAAACAAAATAACGCTCGTTGGACCACGTGGATGTTGAAGTAGTGGCGAAATACTTTGATAGATACTTTTCAAAATGAATCATAATGATGTACTTTATGATAAAAGAACTGAGGCATGTTAGGTCTCGTGAAAATCAAATGCTTTATGAATTTAATGAATTTTACTTTCAACAGAAAGTTTGCATTGACGACAGATTGAGGTTATCTTTTGATCAACAAGAGATTATATCAGACATTGTAGGTTCTATTGGTGATAAAACATTTTAGAATGTGACGAAGTGGTTACAGTTTTTTTAAATTAAAAAGGTTTACTATACTAATGCATACAAAATTTTATAGTAAGTGAATACGTATATTCAGTATGTAAGCAGGTGAGCAAGAAACAAATATTTTTCTTACTACATTTTACAAATTCAAATGAAAAAAAAAGTCAATTATAATGTATTTATTAGAATTTTGTGTTGTGTGGATAATACACTTTTTGTGTTCCAAATATTCTACGGTTTCCGGTGTACAGATACTGTGATAGTGGTTAAATTTAACTTTTAACAGTTTATTATTGTTACATTACAGTAAAATCTTATGTCAGATGGTTAAATAAGTAGATATCTAACAGAAATTCTTGGACTGAACAATAACTGAACTGCTACTGTTACTGTTTTGAATAACAGCTCTAGAAACATTTTGCTTCCAGTCACTTAGCTGTTTCTTAAACACCATTATATCTACTTCAACTGAGTTGCCCTACTTTATCAAATCATAACTGAAAATAGAGGAACCATTTGATTGTCCATGGCAAGCTGTGATGCTGCTTCAATTGACAGTTTACCTGAGTTTCTTCAGAACAAAAACATGACATTTCAACCTTTTAGTAAACATGGTTTCTCCAATTCAAATGACTGTTCCTGTTAATTCCAAGGAATTTGTAGATGTCTGGATCATCAAACTTTATCCTTAGTATAAACAATGTCAAGAAAGAGTTCCATGATTCCATCTAATAAGCATTGCTCTTAGCTAGGCTATGGGACGGTAGTTATTTGGATCAGACATATTTCCCCCCTTATTGTGTTAATTAATAAATAGCTGTTCTGGGAACCCTTCCAAAAGTTATGAATTTATGATGTGTGCAAGTATGACATTATGCAGATGGTGCAAAACTTACTGGCAATTTCACCAAAACCACCAATTTTACTATCATTAATTTCACTACAATACACAGATTTAAAAAAAATGTTTTTGGGGTACTAGTGCCGTTTAACGTTAGTTATTATTATTATTTATTTATTTCAGTTAGGAAAACCATATTATATACACAATTAAAAAAAATTAAATTAAAATGGTAAATTACATAAAATTTAAAACAATGAATTAATAGAATCAATAAAACAATCAAATGTTTTAAAGATTTTAGTCAGATTATTAAAATAGTTGTTAAATAAATTACACTATCATGTCAGTAGATAGATAGATAGAAAATGCTTAGTTTTACAGATAACAAATGTAGTTACATAGGCAAACTGAATGCTAGACAGCATTATCTTCCAGTTCACCTAAGTGTAACGTAGAAATTTTTGTGTGGCAGCACAACGCCGATTATGTATAAATAATTGTCTAGATAAAACTATAGTGATTAATAAAAATTTTAATCATTACAATTAGTTACATTATTTACATTTATCATTTAAATTATTACAAATAGTATTTTGTATGCTTTTCAAATTTACAAATTTCTGAATTGTACCTACATGGTATAATGTATTCTCCTGGTGAACAGAATCCTTGTAACAAGATATAAACTTGCGAATAGTTATGTTGATGGGTTTTAGTAACACAAGAATTTAGCTATTATTCTTTTTCCCGTATGTTATGAAAGCGTAATGTTTATTAAATAGCCAAGAGAGACTGTCCAGTTACAAGATCCAAGTATTTGTGTCAGAGATAATTAGAGTCAGGAGTTGCCGAGCACCATAAAAAAAAAGTCTGAAATAAAACGATATATTGTAATATGGCAGACGATGATGTTTAGTCTCAAAGCAATATGTTATAGTCGAAAGGTAGCCAGGGCAAATTACGTTAATTTAGGTCGTTTTGCCGTGAAGTAGTCGAACACAAGTTAAGGCGAATAAACAAAACATGCTGTTGATTTAACGCATAAGTAAGCATGCGATTATGACATAAGTGATTTAGTGGTGACAAAGTACCAAACTAATGCCAGTATTTAAAGGACCATTCCAGATAGCAGAAGTGTTGGGACACGATCGGTACAAAGTCGTGCTGGACTTGCCAGGTGATGAGAGTACTTTAAAACAATGTGAAGGTAAATCTTGCACTGAAAATATGAAAACCATGGATAAGTCAAACAGATTTTGAGGAATGGAGGTAGTATGTATCAAATCAAAAGAAGAATGACACGGATGTTGTCAGGTATTTAATGTGCAGTATTGAATTTGAACATTTTTGGTTGAATAGGTACTTTTGTGTATGGTTTATATTGTGGAGCTGTTATCTTTTCTCTATTTATTACTGTCAAGTGCAATTTGCTTCGATCAATTATTGGTATTTAGGCAATGCAAATGTGATGTAATGGCTGTCATGACAGTGGGCTTGTGAAACCATTACATTACAATGTGAAAGTAAGTTCATGTGGTGAATGGTATCTAGGGTTGGCCTAAGGCATCGCCTAGAGAAAGCCACTTGTCGTTTATTTGAAAGTACATGTGGTGAATTGTATCTAGGGTTGGCCTAAGGCATCGCCTAGAAAAAGCTACTTGTCTTTCATTTGAAAGTAGGTACATGTGGTGAATTGTATCTAGGGTTGACCTGAGGCATCGCCTAGAGAAAGCCACTTGTCTTTCTTGTGTACTGACCGCCGATGGAACAGTCAATGCCATAGAGAATACCAATAATGATTGATGACTTTGCACCTGCGTTATCTGTTGACCGCTGATGGAACAACAGGTTTACGTACAAAATCCCCTGTTACACAAGTATTTGAAAGTAGGTACATGTGGTGAATTGTATCCCAGGGTGGTCATGTGGCATCGCCTAGAGAAAGTCCCTGGTCTTTCATGTGTACTGACCGCCGATGGAACAGTCAACGTCATAGAAAATACCAATAATGTTTGATGACTTTGCACCTACGTTATCTGTTGACCGCTGATGGAACAACAGATTTACGTACAAAATCCCCTGTTACACAAGTATAATGACATGTGGTGAATTGAAATACAGTAGAAAATGTTGAAAGCAGTTGTTATGGTTCTAATGTTAACATGTTTGTTCTCAGCAATTGCACCAGACATGAACGCTAGCCGAGGTCGGCTGCGTGCGCAGGAGGGCCGGATGTTGTCGCCTGGCAACTCCAGCTTTATTTTTTGATGTAGAAAACTGCAGGCGACGCTAGCGCCTCCTCTATACAGACGCGAGTTTTTAAGTATACGTTAAGTTGGTTTGTTAATTCGTGTTTTTGAACGTACTTTTGAAGTTTTGGTTTCTGAACGAATTAATTCAACCAATGAGAGGCCTGCTGAGCTGCCATTGGTGACCGAATTGGTGTCCGATAAAAATGGCGGCTCAGGAGGAACGTTTGCTGGTTTTTCATTTTTATTCGGCAGTTGAGTTTGAGTCGGCATTCGTGCAACATCGCTTAGTGTTGTTAGGATATTTTACCGCACAAGTTTATAGCGTGTAGATAGTTTGTACAGCAGCAGTATCTTATTTATATTTAAAACGTGTGAAATATAGACTGTGGATTTTATTTACTTACATCGTTACCTTGTTTTATTTAAGGGCCTCCTACACTATTGCGTCTTATTACGTACCAACAATACCGGCAAGGCAATGAACTATGATAAATTGAGGTTAGGTTACGATATTATTAGTTATGGAGTTAGTAAAGTAACTCTGTAAATCCGTATTAAAAATATTTTTACCGTATACTACGAATGGTTTGATCTCCAGACATAAATTTTGAGCAAAAGCAGCTGAGAAAATTATTCCTCTCAACTTTCATCATCATCATCATCATTGACAGCCTGAAGACGTCCACTGCTGAACATAGGCCTCCCCCAGAGCACGCCACCTTGAGCGGCTGCTCGCCTCCTGCATCCATCTCAACTTTAGGACAGATCAAAATTCTAAATTATATAAGAAAGAAAAAATACTGATTACGATGCGGAAAAGTCTCGGCAGAGATAGATTTGCTTTCAAAAATAAGTAGAATCCATATCATCAATAGAAACAGCATCCAGAAATATGACTGTGTTACAGCCTAGAACAGGGGCTAGCGAACTCAGAGATTAGGTAGGTAAACACAGAACTCACCCTATTTATTTAACAACCAAAAAATCTTTTCGAGTTATAAAAACTTACTTATTTGTTCTCAACAGCATATTCCAATCTCCAAGCCTCATTTCTTCATATTTGGGCCCCAAATGGTGTTGCTCTTCAAGGATGTACAAAACTCTCCCTGGAACTGCTCTTGCTACGTCTCCGACACCACCCGACCATCTTATTTGGACTTTGCCACGGCGTTTCTCTTTAGCTTCTTCGACTATTGGCATTGCTGGGAGACCTTGGGATAAAAATAAACATGAACGGTTACAAAACAAAAATACTTTAAGGTTTTAACATCTACAGGTAAGTACAGGTTGAGACGTTGAAAATGGTTATATAGTAAGGCGATATCGAAAACCATAGTTAAAAACAAAACCAACCACATCTAGAGTCGAACTTCAAAAAAATATCTAAAGAGAGAGTCGCAATAAGTCATGGCGTTACCACAATTGATGTTATGGAACCCAAACAAATCAAAATAACTTGCACTTGCTGTATTACTGAACGTAGTTTTTTCTTAACATTAAATTCAGTTAGGTAAGTATTATATAAGTTTCTTAGAACAGCTAGGCGATCATGTAACTTGATTGCAGCCGATAAAAACCCAAAAATGTATGGATTTGACAGTTTCAATACGCAGTACCTAAAGTGGAAGTTTTCAAAAATGAAATTTTCCTGTTGCATTGCAATCAAAGTTCCGTGATCACCCAGCTGATTTTCGTATCTAATTTCCATTGCTTTGTTAACCGGTCTCGATGAAACAGCCTCTATAAACCATCAGTATAGTCTTACCGGGCAAAGTGAGAAGATCAACGGGCTCACTGCAAGACACTCCGCATTCGTGGTGACAGCATCTTTGGGTGCCGTCACACTGCGAGTCTGAATTGCAGGACACTACGCAAGCTGCGGTCCACTCGGGGCTGTCTTCAATAGGACAAGTACCTGGCTTCTGCTCTTGAGAACGGCATTTTGTACGGCACTGATGTGTCTATAATTAAAAATATATCATTACGATTGGTGCTGGTCGACGCAATTGAGTTTTTAAAATAATATAACTTATCTCTATTTATTATTTTCTTAATGTCTTGGAAGCTTTTATACTGAAACATAAATTAGATTCATTCTATTTCAGTGATTGGTTAAATGGGTATGTCTGATTTATGAACGTGACAGATTAGGTGCTTCAAATATCTGACTACGCGGCAGTGTGAGAAAGAAAAAGAAAAAAACAACAATATAGAATGTTTTTCTTTTTCCTTATTTCACATGCTTGAACGTCAGGAAATACTTTCCCTAACTCATCCATGTTCATATACTTTCACTAATAGGTTAAAAAAAGCAGCTAATTTTTTAAAGCTTAGAAAGTATGTTTACCCGTAATTTATCATTCTAAACAAAAGACAAAAGACGCAGGAGACTGAACGATCAAAATATTCTCAGAACAGAGAATTTTATGAAAGAACCATTCACTTGTCTTGATAAAGATCCGTTACCACAACTTCATTAGTGTAAAGTAATTAGCATACAATTTGCTTATATGTATCTCAATAATGACTCCTTTCAAGCTCTATGATTCACAGAGCTTGTCTGGAGTATTTCAGAGGATAGATACAGACGTAGAGTGTAACATCCGCAGTCTGAAAAGATAAGTGATACTTTTACGATGTTGACCATCTGCGTGAAGAACTTAGGTAGGTACTATCACTTTACTTTACCAAAGTGCTGCGCAAATTAGAGTTGAAGTTGGGTTGAGTATTTTATGGGTATCGATCATACAGCTACCTTAAATAGCTACTACTTATACTATACATATAATATTATCATCATCATCATCATCATCATTAACAGCCTGAAGACGTCCACTGCTGAACATAGGCCTCCCCCAGAGCACGCCACCTTGAGCGGCTGCTCGCCTCCTGCATCCATCGGCTCCCCGCGGCTTTCACCAGGTCGTCGGTCCACCGAGTGGGGGGCCGGCCTACGCTGCGTCTTCCGGTTCGTGGTCGCCACTCGAGAACCTTTCTTCCCCATCGGTTGTCAGTTCTACGAGCGATGTGGCCTGCACATTGCCACTTCAACTTACTAACTCTAAGAGCTATATCGGTCACTTTAGGTCTCCTGCGGATCTCCTCGTTCCTATAATAATATAGGTTATATAATATTATAGGTACTATAAAAATGAGCATTTTTATTAATGACTGCGTTTCTAATTTTGTCATGTACTTTTTTCAAATAACTGAGTAGTAGTATGTACTAACAAAATTAAATTGAAATAGGCAGGACCAAACTAAATTACGCCCCATCCAAATAAATTGGAAAATAGAAGTTAAGCAAATTAAAAGCATTATTCTGTACTAGAGTCATCTGATAAGGAAAGAACGGTTGTTTCTTTATTCATGAGAACAAAAAACGGGAAGAAAACTTTAATTTGACAAAAGTTAAAGATAAGCCGACGAACTTGTTATGAACAAGTTTAGTATAATCTAAATTTTAACAAAATAATCTCATTTTGCTAGTCCTAATCTCAAATGGAATATTGCTATAGGTACACTTACCTAGATACAATGCGGAAAGAAATAGAATAATTACCTACCTAAAAGTAATCCTATATTAAAAATGATGTGCTACTTTTAACGATTAGCATAAAATATTAATAAAAAAATATTATTTGATAAGTGCTAAATTTTATGACGTAATAAATTTCCTTCTTTCGCTTTGCTCTTTTCCGACAACTTGATTCTGGTTTTGCAATTAAATTAAATTGCAAAATGTTCTTCTTTATTTGTATGTTGCATTTAAACTAATAATAAAATTACTTGACAGTCTGTCGTAAAGGAAGGCTGTTGGCTATGGGAGAACTTTCTCTACCTACCTCGTTAATCCATTATCATTAAATAATGTATCTACCTTCTAAAAAGGGGTTTCAACTGACTCCAATAGCTTTAATTAAATAATGAGAAATACTTGGTTGATATTATCTTAGACTTAACTATAAAATTTATTCACAGGCAGTTATTTTATTTCTGGGTTACTTTTAAAAATGACGAGTGTATGAAATTACAAGTAAGACGGCTTGTTCCCAGAAATCCAGTAACAGTTTTACAAATTTAGGTACATAGCAGCTTATACTTTCTTAATTTTTGTGTTGATCCCATCTTTGGTCGTTTCAATATATTTTCATTATATTTTTATAATGGCCCCAAAACTTTGAGAATATTCACGAGCAATAAATTTAAAATTCAAAATTACGCCATTATACTACCTATATAATCATTATATAAAGTTTAAAATATCCACTAGGATATAAAAGAACTATCTTATTGAAATGAAGTTCCGCGACTATTAATAGACAAAAGTAAACAAATATGTAACGAAACAATACCATAGATTATCCTCCATAGATAGCTATAAAAAATCCCTGGTTTCCCCTTACTGAAGTTCAATAAGCTGCCTCGAACTCTCGGCCAGCAAAAAGCTGTTTTGTTTGACATTTAAAATTGTGTGCTTACAATCACAATGCAAAAAATACGCGGACTTATAGTAAGTACCGCCGCAGAATAGCAACATAGTTACTACGACGATATGGTATGAAAAAAAATATATCTTAGATGAAACAACGGCTGTCATACAAATCACGAATCAGAACATTGCCGCAAAAAATACGCCAAATCGTTTAAAGAAATAAAACACAATCGAGATTGCACTCGCAGAATTCGTCGAAATTTGTGGTAGACAAAAAGGGGTTTTCAAGAAGATTAGGCTGAGCTTGAAAATATGACACAACAATTAGATTTAGATAAGAAATTAATCTGTACATCAAAAGAAATACCTAGAGTGCCTACGTACTAACCTATAAACGTAGAAAATTATAAGGGTAGCGTTATTTGTACTTATATTATCGTAAATATATCTTTGACCGCCGCGGGGAGCCGACGGATGCAGGAGGCAAGCAGCCGCTCAAAGTGCCGCTCTAAGGGGGAGCCCTATGTTCAGCAGTGGACGTCTTCAGGCTGATGTTTAATTTAGTTTCATAGATTGGTCCCATAGAACCATCAAAATCGGTTCAGTATAGGTTTTTAAATCAAAATAACTAGAAAATAATATCTAACATAATAGATATAATAATATACTCTATAATAGGATTTCATGTCTAAATACCAAGGGTAGTATGTTTGTTTGTTTATTTGTTTGTTTGTCTGTCTGTAAAATTATTAAATAGCTGTTAAATTGTGACTTGGTATGGTAGCTCATCACCATCATCATCATAAATAATCATAGTCGTTAGCTTACTGAAGTATTACTTATGAAAGAAGGCTAGTTTAAGCATCATCTTCATCATCACCAGTTATTACGGGTTATAAATTTTACTTAAAATTTTACCTGTTATCCAAGATGTTGTAACGCGAAGCGTTAGCGGAAATCGAGAAAAACAAAACAAAGAAAACGGGATATCCGGTTTATCCGGTGAGAAACTTGTAGGGCTGTAAAAAGAATATCGTTTCCCACAATCATAATTAATCAGCAATAATTTTTTTATTATAATTATGCCTAGTTTACCTTCGTATTCGTTAGCAGTGAGCACATAAATAATAATTGGGGCAAATTTTAAAGGCTTTTAGTTGACAAATCTAAAACTCCTATAAAACTGTTATTGATCTTGTCAAATAGACGGCAATGTAAGACATGGCTATATTTTTAGGCCCGATTTCACCAAACTAGAATAAATTTTATTCCAGGTATAACTTTCCGAGAACAACCGAGTTACGCGAATATTTTTAATTATTATTAAGGAATAAGACTTATTCCTTGGATACAATCAAAATGGCATCTTTTTTGTGTATTTTCATTTGTCAATTAGCTGTATCCAAGAGTAACGAATAGCCATATACTTGGAATAAACCTTATTCTACTTGGTGAAATCGGGCCTTAGTAAGATAAATACTGTCAACTGAAGCCTTCAAAAATGAGCCTAATATCTTTTTTTAAAAGAATGGGAAACTGACTTCGCCTTAATTTCATACTGAGAAATATTTGGATGATACTGAATTATCATCTATATAAAGTAGTTTATTTTATCCAGTTATTTTGAAAACCAAACTACTAAACCGATTGTGATAAAATTTGTACGGAACTAAAAAAATAAGATAAAAAATGATTTTTCGAAATCAGTTTATAAATGACGTAGTTTTGAGGTAACAAACAAAAAAATATAGCCGAATTTAGAACTTCAAACTTTTCCAAAATTGGTTGATAAAAAACATACTAGAACATGTGTCTGTGGTTGAAACCTGAAGTAAAGAAAAGTATGGAGGACCTCTATACTTTTCCTTACTTCCGGTTTCAATGTTGGATTCAATCGGAGGTTACACTAAACTCGTTAGAGGAGAACATTATCAATGGAGCTTCTATGAGAGCCAATTCGTTAGTAATAAAAATCTCTCTCAATGTTGAAATGGCAATGGGCAGGCCACATCGCTCGTAGAACTGACAACCGATGGGGAAGAAAGGTTCTCGAGTGGCGACCACGAACCGGAAGACGCAGCGTACCTAAGCCGGCCTCCCACTCGGTGGACCGACTATCTGGTGAAAGCCGCGGGGAGCCGACGGATGCAGGAGACGAGCAGCCGCTCTGGGGGAGGCCTATGTTCAGCAGTGGACGTCTTCAGGCTGTTAATGATGATGATGATGAAAAATCTCTCAAAGAATCTTACCTCCGCTTTCCCCTCCTTACTCTTTTCCAGGCACATTAGGTCGCATCGTGCTCTGGACAGACTGTTTGTCGTTTGAGACCTGGAAAACCTCCTGGCCTTCGCCAGGGCCACATTCACCTGGCACGCAGCAAATAACAACACGAACAGTTTGAGCTCCATAATCCAGTTTTAGTCTTTACTTGAGAAGCACTGTATTTTTACTGTAGTAGATTTTTGAGATGTTTGAGATGAGGTTGAAATGTTTGGTATGGTATTTTTTTACTTTTGATTTCCTTTTTCTTTTAGGAGAACTTTTACATAAAAACGATAATATTACGTAGAGCAATCAAAAGTAGAGACATCACGATATATCCAGGGTGGTGGATGATAATTATTATTGTATTGAATTTTATGATTCTTAAATAAATATGTGTGAACATTTCACACAGCGCCATCTAGCGTCAAACTAAGCATAGCTTGTACTATAGGAACCAGATAACTGATAAAATACATATATACTTTTTGTTTTGTAAATACATATAATACCCAGACACGAACAAACATCGATGTTCATCACACAAATTTTTGCTCAGGGTGGGAATCGAACCCACAACCTATAGTTCAGAAGCTACTTCCAACTGAGCTAAACGTGTCGGTTTTATCACGATGTTTTTCTTCGTAGGGATTTGAACCTGAGTGCGTCGGTTTAAAAGTCAACTGCTGAGCCACACTCGCTCACACAATTTTCTCGTACGCTTAGGGTGGGTTTTTTCATTCGTAGTTAAGGTAAACAATGGTCAAAATCTATTACAAATTTTGACCATTGGTTAGAATTTGTTAGAGTTTTTAACCATTGGTTACCTTAACTGCGGATCATTAACCCACCCTAAGGGCGAGTTTTTTGGTAACCAATGGTTAAAAACTTTATCAAATTCTAATGTTCTACTTTTATGATTTTTATAGCAGTATCGCCTGTTCAGCGTAATCTACAGATTAATTTGAAAAGGAAAAATTTGAAAGGATAAATTCGGACGCGTGATCACTTGTCACGGTAGCTTAAGTAAAGCATGTCCCGGCTTTAGGGACGGATGGATGCGGGTTGAAGTCCCGCTCGTGATCAAATTTTTCTTTTACAAATTAATCTGCTCTAATTTTGTTAGTTTTTAACCATTGGTTACCTTAACCAAGGATCAATAAACTCACCATTAGAAATAAAAGTGTGATGATAAGAAATTCAGATTTTAGTAATAAATTCAATGTTATAATTAAAAAAGGACTTCTTACAATTTAAATTAATTCAGAAACCAAACGACATAAAAGTGAGTTAATCTAAGTTTACAACCAAACGCAAAGTGAAGATTTACAAGTTCACAGGAAATTGGAATGCATTTTATGGCTTTAATTAGACCAGATCCAGTAATTATTGGCAATTCCATAATAACGTCAAGATCTGACCTTTTCAATCATTTGAAGAAAAAACTGGGTTGTAAAATTGGAAACCAGGCCAATCAAAGGCAGTAAAACTTAAATTAATAAGAAATGAGACTGACAGGTGATTAGTTAGGATAAATTTAAGATCTTTTTTCCTATTCTTAAGGTGGGTTTTTTGATTCGTAGTTAAGGTAACCAATGGTCAAAAATGGTCAAAATTTGTTAGCATTTTTAACCATTTCAAAAAACCCGCCCTTAGTCATAAAAGCTGTTTTATAATATTTTGAGAACTGTTCAAACTGTTGGTCAATCTGTGTGTTAATTTAACTGGACAAGTGAGACTTTATAACGGTCTTGTAACCGTATATTATTACTCTGTGCTAATGTCTCAGGTTGACGTGCGCATTGCAGACGCGAAACTTTATAATTTAGAGTTCCGAGTTGCACTCCAAGTGATATGGTAGCTTTTTTTTTATGTAATCGTATGACGTGACGAGCTAGTCGATCGCCTGGTGTTAATCGTCACGGCCGCCCATTACAGATTGCAGTGTCACTCGGAAATCAAAATTGAAGTTTCGCGTGACACTGCGCACTGCGCACGTCATCCTGAGACATCACACAGTCTAAAAAAGATTTCTAGACTGTGAAATCAGTTCTTAAGTCTCATTTGCTCAGTAATTTCACTAGCTACAATGCCTTTCAAACCGGAACACAGTAGTGCTTGCACACTACTGCTTGGCGGCAGAATAACTGGCAAAGCGGTGGTACCTACCTAGACGAACTTTGCAGAAAAGTCCTACCACCTAGTAAAAAGTAGCTGTGGCACTTATAATCAGGCAAACGGATCTACACGGCGCAGTTGCATAAAAAACAGTAGAACGTAATAACACAGAATACTTACTTTCACTGAGGGTAGGTAGAAAAAAAAAACAATCTGTTAGCATTTTTAACCATTGGTTACCTTAACAACGCATCAAAAAAACCTACCCTTAGTGGTAGAGAAAATTCAAGATTCGAAGAAGTGAGACGATCTATGTGGGTTGTAGTCCTAGAACCTAAATACTCGTGTAATACTTACATTTATTGGAGTAATTAGGTAGAGAATGTAGGAATAATAAAATAAGCAGATTTTTTTATACTATTTACAATAATTAGGTATGCTTTTGTTTAGGACTCTTCATATTAAATGAAAGAATGAACTAATGATTGTTATAGAGTTTCCAATTAATGAAAGACAAAATTGATGCGGCTCTCCATAAACAAAAACAAAACAATAGACCACCCAAACACAGCAAACGCACCTCAATAATCCAAAACCAGTTCGATCGATTCCATTTTCAAAAATCAGTTCAAACTGTCATCACGATAGCGCGTTGTGTCATCGACCTCAAGATTTTGACAGAAAATGGAAACATTGACAGGAGCGAACGCGCGTTACGCTCAGAATGCGCGGCGGCACTGCGGACTTGGGCTTGTCTTCGGCATGCACGGCGCGGGCGCATCGCAGCCCGTTCGTGCTTCTACTTCATTAAAACACCGATGATGCTTTCCTGTCTGTACAATGGCGGAAGACTGCTTTTACTGAGCCGGTTTCCTAATTAAAAACACCCGTCTTCCTGCTTGCGATTGTTTTACTTTTTTGTATCGTAAATAGAAGATAATTGTGGGCTCGAGTCGTATGTCAAACTGGGTACCTGGTTCTAAGTAAAGGCTTTAAAGCTTATCTGATTGGTTTTTCCTTCGTGTACAGGTTCAGAATAAATAATAGTACCTATGTAGAAGTACGGGATATCTGAGTGTAGATACAGCGACTCTACCTACCAATTTAGAGCCGATAAATATCTTCTTATTAAAGTCCTGTGTCGGTGGAGTAATCGTCATTGTTCTCTTTCTTCAGCCATTTCTTTGACTTCCTCGTACGACATGATGTTTATCTTTTTTTAATTTGATCTGTATAAACCCTTCCAGGTCTGCCTCTTCCTCTCTTCCCTTCTACTTTTACTTCTATGATGTTTTTCATGATGTTGGCATGTTTTGTAAGGTGCCAAACATTTTTCCGGTGAATATATTAAGTAACTTTAATTCATCGATTTTCTATTTTAAGTCTATAGCAATCGCCTGTAGATAGTAATAGATAGATTTTTTTATTGAAACACCACTATACAGGAACAATCGATAGCAGGTACCTACCTGCAATCTTTACTGAGATCAAAATCGGGCTGAATTCTCGGCCATTCAACTGCTCTATCTATCGTTTTCTTCGTCCACAATTATAAATGTAATGTGAACGAAAATTAGTTCAAAAAAGTCGAATAAAGAATCGGGGAATCGGGCCCGCTCATCAGTGACAACATAAATCACTTAGGACAAAAAAACAGTAAAGCCAGGGACTAAGACCTTTGTCTATGATCAAGTCTTCGTAAAAGTACTTCCCTCCCTTCAATTTTCAACACAAAGAACACCGAAAACTACAACTTGGCCTTTTGAAGTAACTATAACTAAAACTAGCCCCCAGCACGTTAACAAGAGCCAGCCAATTATCCTGCACCGAACGAACATGCAAGCAGTTGGCAAGTTTAATTGGCACCGTTCTAAATAAACAAACAAGCAGGCAGACATGTCCAGCGCAAACTAATTAAACTCTTGAAGGGCGTCTCGTAGTTCGACTAATAAACAGGTCATTGCATTCAGGGATAACTATGTGTTACGCTTTGGTCACTTGGTATACTGTATTATACAATCGCGTTCCTACCTCAATGACCTGGCCTCTATTTCAAACCATAATAAACCTACAAATGTCAGTTGAATACGCCAATCCTGCGTTTCATGTTACCAAAAAACACAGAATATTTATACAAAACTATACGTGACTGATGATTGTCTGTCATATTGACTGACAGTTGCAGGTTTATGATGATTTGTGGCTTTATGCAATAGGGGCCTGCCTGGGTCTCGACCTGCAAGAAAATTTCTGCAAGAAGTGTCCGACAATCTATCAGACAGTAGTTTGCAAGTGTAAACTAGGTAGAAGGTACCTGTGTCTGATAGACTGTCGGACACTTCTTGCAGAAAATTTCTTGCAGGTGTAAACCCGGACAATGATGTTTGCGTAAACGGGACTTAGTGTAGCTACTCATAAGAGTGTGAGATTTTGATAACAATGAAATTGTGGTTTTAGAAATATCAATACACACCAATATCTAAAGTTATATTGCTTCATAAAAGGTTTCAAATTAACTTACAAAATAAAATTAAAAGCCTAATTTTTATGTAGGCCAATTAATTATTTTATTTTTTAGAACTTTATCTAATAAATGGTTCAAAACAAAACTGTGAAAAATGAAGCCGATTATGAAAAATGTTGCTGTTATATAATTTAATATTGACTTTGAGGTTACATAACTGTAGCTTAGCTTTTTTACTAGGTACTTATGCGACAAAAGAACAGGACGTACCTATTGGGGATTTTTAGCGTATGGCAGATTGGCAGGGCCTAAAGGACTAGAACTTGTTAGTTGTTTACTGTGGTCATAAGGACTGAGACTCTCTCACTCCGCCTTTGCAGTTTCTGGAGTATCGAAATCACTAAAGAACTCAATGGATTCTCTTTAAAAAACTTTAATTAAGTTTTATCTTTAGCGAAGTGCCATTCTGCCGGTTTTTAACTAACGGGAAACCTTTATTTTGAAAGGCCATTAAGTTTCTTATCTTGAGACCGATTGATGATTCGTGTGGCATCTCTGACGTCTTAAAATGCCGGGGACAAAGAATTTGGGATTCTATTATTTGTGTGGATCTCAGAGTTAAAAAACTACAATGTTATTCGAATTTTAGGAGGTATTTAGGCAGGTACATAAACCTCACTTACTTAAACTGAAATTATGTGCATTTTGCTTACTTAGGTACTTATACTAAGTAAGCGAAAGCGAGTCATCATTATCAGATCACGTTGTTTTTTTCTATCTGTAAGCCTGGATGCTGGATATAAAAACGTATCGAAAATGAAATAACTTGCAAACTTCCGAATACCATAATTACTTACATTATTTCATGTAGTCAAGGTAGAGTGAAAACCGGCCACGTGCGAGTCGGACTCACGCACGAAGGGTTCCGTACCATTATCTATCCCTGCCATCTAGTGTTGAGTAGCAGTACTATTTAAAGCAGCGCCATCTAGGACTCATCTGGTAAACGAGCAAAAAAATCACGTTTGTTATATGGGAGCCCCCTTAAGTATTTATTTTATTCTTTTTTTATTATTTATTGTTATAGCAGCAACAGAAATACATCATCTGTGAAAATTTCAACTGTCTAACTATCACAGTTCATGAGATAGAGCCTGGTGAAAGACGGACAGACGGACGGACAGCGAGGCCATAGTAATAGGGTACATTTTACCCTTAGGGTACGGAACCCTAAAAGTATTGGTTAAGAACATGGCGTCTATAAGAAAGATTGGATAGTTACACACGTGGCGTGTTTCTTGTCCACATAATTTTATCAGTTTTCTTCCCTTTGTGAAGCTTGAATAGGTAAGGCTCGTAGTACAGAACGACATTCAGTCGAGCCTTACCTATTAGTATAATATGGAGAACCATAAGCCTACTCTGACCGGGGATCATGGTTACCACTCGAGACCTTTCTTACCCATCGGTTATCGGTTCTAAGACCGACCTGACATGCCCAACTGGAAATTATAATTTCAATTTACTATTTCTAAAAGAGCAACTAACTAATACTTAATTAAATCAGTTGAGAGTAGAATGCTAACAATCTGCATCATCATCAACAGCATGAAGACGTCCACTGCTGGAGATAGGCCTCCCCCAAAGAGCGCCACTTTGAGCGGCTGCTCGACTCCTGCATCCTCCGGCATCGGTATCGCTCGTGGTCACAACAATAATTTGCATAATAACCTAAGCTCCAGGGTGGAAGTGTTAAAGGGCATAACGCCGCGAGTAGCGTTCAGTGAAAGTGCAGCACACCTCTCGACACCTTAAGGCTGCTGTTTACGCAGATCCACTATCTCGCGCATTGCGACATTTTTGAAGATATAAAATAACTGAATACATTTACGCAAAATCTGGCTAAGCTATATTCTCATGAATATCATTAGGAATGTTCAACAAAAATATCATATTAATCCAAATAAGTTTTCACACATAAAAACGGTTACGAATGAAAAAAAACTTTGTTACCGTTGTATTTATGAAATCTTGTTTGTATTAATATGATATTTTTGTTAAACAGTTGTAATGTTATTCATGATCATATAGTTTAGCCAGATTTTGCGTAAGTAAATTCAATTATTTAATATCTTCAAAAATGTCGCAGTGCGCGAGCGAGACAGTGGATCTGCGTATACAGCACCCTTAAATGAATAGATGATTAATAAAAAAGCGTACGAGTATCGTACTTTTAAAATTCTTTGAAATAACTCAAGTTAACTGTATAAAAGTATTAGTTATTTTTAATTGCAGATGAAACAGTTAACAATTATGTTTTTGTATTCCTAGGAAAATTAATGTCACGGCCACAGACTGATTTATTCATATATGTATACATACCCGTTAGTGTATAGATATTTCTCTGTCTCTGTTGATATATTTTGCAGTTTTCCCATGTCGTGTATGATGATTGACAGGTTACACGGTAGTGTTTTAAATTAAAACAGTCAATTGAAACCTAAAATAAAAAATATTTTTGATTTCTCTATACAAAGTGGTTCTCACGAACGTATACTGTCAATAAGTACCAGTCTCGTAGAGGTAATCATCAGCTAGAAGGCGTCTACTACTGAACATAGGCCACCCCCACAGAGTGCCACTTTGACCAGCTATATCTCTTGCATCCATCGGCTCCCCATGTTTCTGACCGGCCCCCTAATTACCTAACTCGCAACAGGTATGTAAGGTATGGGTGTCATACATCATTAGAGGTGTCGAGCATGTATGCTTCGCTACTGCTGTTGCTTTGCTGTTGCAAATTTTACGTAATTACCCCGCGGGTCGTCAGTCCACCTAGTAGAAGGCCGGCCTACCTAAGTAACCATAGAAGTCTATAAATAGGGTTCACGAATCAGTCGAATCAGTAAATGAATTACATAATAGTTTCTTATGCGTTTTTTTTTATGTGCGGACATTTCACACAGCGCCATCTAGCCCCAAACTAAGCATAGCTTGTACTATGGTAACCAGATAACTGATAGATACTTTTTTGTTTGTAGATACATACTTACATAGAATACAATATAACACCCAGACACAGAACAAACATCAAAGTTCATCACACAAATGTTTATCCCAGGTGGGAATCGAACCCACAACCTATAGTTCAGAAGGCAGAGGTACTAACAACTGAGCTATCAAACCAGCCATGAAGTTAGTTAAGAATAATCATTTACAATAACCAATATACAACCGAAGGTATTTTCCAATGATTATATAATTTCTTCGTATTTGTACGTTCAGGAATTTTGCAAGATTTAATTTAATAAGAAAAGTTTAGGTATTATGTAAATGGACGCTTAATTTGCGGGGAAACGATGCCGGAATACTGATTCCCTCGGTTTTTGTGAAGGACATGGAGCGAAAATTAAAAAAAGGTCGTAAAATGGCAGAACTTAGTGCTTTTACGGACACGACGACGGCCGAGACGTTTTAGATTATTAAAATTTCAGTAACGTAAAACATTTGTGCAACTACACACAGAATAAAATAATAGTAGGCAATAACCTCCTACGTAAAGAAATAGGTGGGTATAGATAGATAGGTAGATTGACTGGCCTGTTAGATTAGTTGTTAGTAGCTCTGCCTTCTGTACATAGGTAGGTTGTGCGTTCGATTCCCACTCGGGACAAACATTTGTGTGATGAACATCGATGTTTGTTCTGTGTCTGGTTGTGTTATATTGTATTCTATGTGTGTATTTAGAAACAAAATTGTATCTAAGTATTCTATCAGTTATCTGGTTCCCATAGATATGCTTAGTTTGGGGCTAGATCAACTCTTTATTGTACACCACAAAATAAAAAAAATTACAAAAAGAAAAAGTAAAACTTAATTAACTTATACTAGTACAATAGGCGGTCTTATCGCTTAGAGCGATCTCATCCAGCCAGCCTTTGCCATGGGAAGGACATCAGTAGCTTAGAGTTATGGGCTTCGGTGTACAGGTAAATAACAGGTACAGGTAAAACAACATAAAAGTAAATAATAGAATGATACATGGAAATACTATTACTAAAATTTTAGTACGTTAAAATTGATTTCGTTGTTTTTTTTTTGGAAAAGTGTATAGGTCTCTCAAGCCTCAATATACAGGATGTGAATAGATAAGTGGATCAAAAGGGATACCGTCTGTACTAATAATTTCATTAATTTAACATACCTCATTTTTAATAATGATCAAACTTATAATGGTGGTTATTTATAAATAATTTTGTTCATAATAGATACTTTTTTATATTGATCTTTTCTTAGTATATTATGTTTCATTTCTTATACATTTTATAATAATCATTCTTGATAGTTTAATTGTTTAGAATGTTTTTTTTTGTCGTATTTATTAGGTAACAAAATAATTGTTTTCAGAGAGTTTAATCATTACATACCTATGCATGTATACCCTAAAGACACTAGGATACTAATCTAGGGCAAAGTCATAAATAGGTGCGACGACGAACGAAGCGAAGAGGAGCGTTAGGTGAACAGTGACCACACGATGCACGAGCCGAGCGAGCAAAGCGAAGCGTAGCGAGCGTGCCGCGGCAGCGGCCGGCGAAGTGCCAGAAGCCACTTGTCTTCATATAAAAAATGACTTATTGTATAGTGTTTCAGTTTCATTTGTTTACAGTATTATTGATTTTTGTTTTATGATTTAAGTTAGTTATAGTAAAAGAATATTATAAATTTGTACTGTTATGTTACATACGCCTTATGAGTTTCAGTAAAAGTATGTTAAACCACATTATGTGAAATGATGTTTATAAGTAACATTTTTTAATAATGTAACAAAATTATGATAAACAATTTTATAAGTTTCGACAGTGAACCGGATCAAAGTCAAAGTCTGGGGTAATAATACCTACCTATAGATTTAACCCACATTTGTGTTGTTCGATTGATCAAAGTTTGGGCGATATGGTCAATTCTTAAATTTTTTATTGATGTCCCAAATTACGACTTTAACTTCAGCTTTACATAAGAAGTTGTTCTTTTGCTTTTTTTTCTCTCTCTCAGTTCTTTAGAACCTTTGTCTCGTTTTAACTCATGGCATTTCACGTTCATTTCATCGTTCGTTTCACTAATGATGGCTGCTTATAGCTACACCCTTCATGAAGTTTTGCTCATTAACCTTTAACGAATGCTCAGTACGTACCAGGTTACTCTGGATAAACTTAGGTATGGCAACGTTTTTTTCAATAAGCGCTATGATTATGGGTGTTTTATGAAATACCTTTACATTCTACCACAATCCTAAACTACTTCAGGATGTTACGCCTGAAATTCTATGGTGAGTAAAACCTATGTTGATAGCTTTATCTAAAAAAGTTCCAAAAAACAAACAAATAAACAAACACAAGATTTTAATTTTATATCATAATCATCATCATCATCAGCCTGAAGACGTCCACTGCTGAGAATAGGCCTCCCCCCATTTAACTATATTACTTCATCCTCACCCACAGAGCGCCACTTTGAGCGGCTGCTTGCCTCTTGATCTATAACGGCTCCTCGCGGTTTTGACCAGGCTGCCGGTCCAGTAGGGGCCGGCCTATGTTGCATCTTTCGGTTCACTGGTCGCCACCCGACAACCTTTCTTCCCCATCAGTTGTCAGTTCTACGAGCGATATGGCCTGCCCATTGCCATTTCAAGCACTATAACGGTGAATTTCTTTTGCGGATCCCATCATTTCAGATCTTATTTTAACTTTAGAGATTAGGTATTATCATTGAATTTATGCAACCGCACACAGTGTCACGGACACACGTTAGTCTCGTATTCCAAATGCACCGAACCATTTTATATTCAGACCATGAGGCGGACATGCCTGTCTAGTGAACCTTATAAAGCAGTAACACACAAAAACCACGGAGACTATAATTAAACAGTATCTATGCATAGATCACAGATTAGAGAAAAAAACAATCTGTGGCATAGATATAAATAAAAGAAGATAAGTCGCTATGTTATAGTAGCTTAAGGCTGCTATGTTGGCGGATCCACTATCTCACTATATCTCATTTATATTTGTTCTGACACCTGCTTCTGTCTTGACTGTCGATAGACTTTAATGAAAGAAAGCATAGTACCGGGGGCAAGCAAATAAATGACGCCCAATAATCACATACATCTCATAGATACTTTTCATAGGGTCCACTCTTCCAGTGGACATAGCCTTCTCGATCTTCTTATCCCGGCAACGGCCCAATCCAAGGCTCGCACCCCAGGGGTGCCCTTGAGCTAGTTGCCTCCCACGTTTGTCGGCTGGGCGCCTTAAGCGCCTGCCCTCCCGCCCGTTGACGCTGTAAAGGTCGGTAGACACCAACAGCATTAGCCCGTTCAAAAAAAATACATAATATAATAGATCCTGGATCCTAACTAGTATCTAGGGTCCCCTGTGTACCTATCTAGGGACCCAGGAACTAAGACCATGGTCCCACAACACCCAGACACACACGATGTATTCGAGTTTATTTGGTCACCATAAATACTTGCCTTGTCTCGGGAATCGAAGCCGCCACCTCCGGGTTATGAGCCGACCTGCTCAACCACCACACCACAGAGGCTAATACACCTCGAGACAACTAGCTTGACGGAGAGTTATCTCTTTAGCTCTGTAGATTATGATTGTGATCTTTGTTAGGGTTATAAAGTAGATAGATTAATTTAAACGTAAATGAAAAAAATATCACTAACGGGATTCCGACTCGCATCCATCCATCCCTAAAGCAGGACATGCCTTTCCAGCTAGCAAGTGCTCTCATGTCCTATCCTTCACCTTTTACAACCAACTTACTAGGTTGGTATAAAGGTTTCTACTCATTTCAGTGCAGCATAAATGTAGGTAAATTGCAATAGCAAGCTCTCTAAATTAAGTTAAGTAGGCACTTAACTTAACTTTTGTAGCATGGGCAAAACGGATTTAAGTAATAACTTAAGTATACCTTTTTAAATAAAGCTACCAAAGAAAGAGAACTGATAAATCTAATGCAAGTCTAAGGATTCTATGGATCAGGGCCATCGGCATTGCCTCTATGATCGCCTCTCTAAGGCGTTCAAAATCGAATAACTACAGTACAAAATAATGTAGTTTGTAACGATTAATTTTAGGTCTTCAGTTATTTAACTGAAGTACTGCACTGCTAAACTATAATGTACTATTTAGTACATTACTGTACTATTTAGTACAATAGTACATTATAGTTTAGCAGTGTAACACCAAGAGAAATTCCATATTGGTGCGGTTGCTATGAGCTATTACACAGGCACTTACCAATATTCGTATACTGCTGATACCTTATTCAACTATAGATACACAATCTCTATGAAAACCAAACCTCAAAAGCGTCCCCGCGTCAATGATTACTTATATAGATATGCACCTCTTTCGCCTAATATAAAATAGTCCACAAACGGCTGTTTCATTTTAATAATGAACCATAGCACCCTGTAACAGCAATGTAAAACGGTGATATTTAATTGTATAGCCTAAATTTCCTATTCATTTTTTTTACCTATTAATTTTCCTTTCTGGGCTGGTAGAGTTAGTTTATCTGCTAACGTACCAAGCACCTGAAACTTGAGACTCGTCATGCTTCGTGGAAGGTGAACCAGAACCAGTTTTGTCATGGAGCTAGGCAGCCTAAACTGCACTTGTTATCTACGTGCTCGAAACACGTTGGATTCTCAAGAATCTCTCAAGAGACCAATCCCGTAAGTTGGATGTATAATGTGAAGGATTGTCTCATGGTAGCATGGCATGGTACTCATGGTAGCATGTCCCCGCTTTACGGACGGATGGATGCAATCTCAAATCGTTATTCCAATGTTCCTTTACATCAAAATCAATTTTTTAATTACGCTAAGCAGGCGATACTGCTGTAAATATCTCATAAATCATACATTTTATAGAATGTAATTTTCATGCAGTGATTGCGCATTACAAAATGCCCTTCATGTAGGTACCTAATGCCAATGCGCGCCTGCAGTTTTCAATAGATTCCAAAGCAAAAATACGTATCCGGCCAATAGGTATTATTACTGTTACTAAAGGAAACTAATAGCAGAAGGTGCAATTTCCGTAACACCTATTAATAAAATAAATAAATAACCAACTTTAAAGAAGAATGATATTTGATAACCATTTCATCATGTCCGAGTAAGTATTTTCAAAATAATTGGAAAGAGATAAAAAAACCTAACCTAACCTAACCTACACAAAACGAAACGATAAAATAATGAAATATTCATTATCATTTCGTCATCTAATTTTTTTTCTAAATAAAATTGAAGAGATTGAAAAAGTTATAAGATGTTGGGTCTACCTACACAAAACGAAAAATAAACATAATTAATCAATGGTGGGAAATGGATACAGGAAAGATGTGCCGCGTAAAGGCCTATTCAAATCAGCGCGTTATTCGCTACCGCTATGGGTAGCGGTAAATACCGCGCAGGATCTCGCGCGGTATTTCATATGAAGTTCCGTGACTAGAGCCAAACTTTGCGGAACTTACCGCAGGCGGTAGGGAATGATGCGCCGGTTTGAATAGGCCTTAAGTGTGCACTTGGTACATCATCAACAGTTACCAGTAACCAACATAAAAACAGTTTCTTCTAGTCTATTCTCTGCAAGTCATCTCATCAACAGGTAGAAGTCAAAATACCGTAAATAAGTAAACGTTTCCACGTATTTATTCAAAACATATCACTTCAGCTGTGAAAACAGTTTGCGCCATTTCCAACCAATCAAATACTTAACAAAACACAATAGAACACCGTAACATTTTCATGGCAACAATATGAATGTTATCTTCATATAAGTATTTTGTGCTTATGTGCACAGCATAAATTAAAGTCACAATGGACGCTTCGCCTCGGTACATGTCCATAAAACAATACAGAAAACAAGGTCAATATGGACCACCTACTTAAAGGACTATACCAAAACATATTATACAATAAGTATACCTACATATTATAGGTCATAAAATCTCTAATCTGATCCATGAATCCTTTATACACGAGATGCTGTTGGACTTTCAAGAAAGAAGAAATCCATTAGTTAATAAAGTCAACTCAACCGGTCGGTGGATTGGATTAAAATACAGTATAAAATATATGTTTTTTCATCATCATCATCATCATCAGCCTGAAGACGTCCACTGCTGAACATAGGCCTCCACCAAAGAGCGCCGCTTTGAGCGGCTGCTTGCCTCCTGCATCCATCGGCTCTCTGCGGTTCTGACCAGGTCATCGGTCCACCCAGTGGGGGTCTGCCTACGCTGCGTCTTCCTGTTCGTACAG
Source organism: Ennomos quercinarius (assembly GCA_910589525.2). NCBI lineage: Eukaryota > Metazoa > Arthropoda > Insecta > Lepidoptera > Geometridae > Ennomos > Ennomos quercinarius. Next base: position 5,064,929 of record OU342496.1, read on the forward strand.
GTAATTTAACTTAAATTTAAATGACTTCAGGTATTTATCCATAACATTAAAGGTATATAGATTATACTTTTAACGACCTGATTGACTAACTGTCCAATGCTAATCGTCAACCATACAACTCATTGAAGTAAGTTGATTGTAAAAATTCCACACCTACTATCGTGGCCAACTAATATAACTTGACCCTTGCCTACATTAATCGTTTCAGAATTAGGTAATAATATACTTATGCCCATTTTCACCAAAGATCCCTAAACTAAACCCTAACTAAGAATCCCCTTGGCTAAATTTGACCCTTACCTAAAATCGTTTTCGCAGCGCTGAGCGACACTTAAATTGTAAAGTAACAGTTGATTCTTTTCTACGGTTTCCGAAAACCGTAAGTTTGTCGATTTCTGTTATTTTATTTATATATTTTAGAGAATAATTGTCAAAAATACGAGCAACATGCTTTGTTGATAGCATTAGAGTTTTTAATATATTACGCATCAGAAAAAATAAAGCAAATACATTTTCTGGCGTTATGCGGGTAAAAATAGGAGCCAAATACAATTTAAAAAAAGTGGCATTTTAATAATTTAAGCTGCCACTTAACGCTGAGGGGTCGAGCCCCCGTAAACTTAGGGGATTCCTTAAGCTTTAGGTGTCCCTTAATCGTCGGTGAAAACAAAATTACTGTCAGATGTCACTTAAATATTTTTAACGGTCCCTCAAAATTTAGGGATCTTTGGTGAAAACGGGCATTTATAATATTTTTATAATTTTCAATATTTTTTATAGAATTTCTTTCCATATTAGTGATACTTTCTACAAGGACATAAATCTCTTCAAATAATACTTTGAAAAAGGATGCCGCATTAGATTGTAGCCATAGCTGTCCTAATAGGTAAATAAATGCTCATTGCATTCTCGAGTATTCCAAATAAACAGCGACGAGCACAAAATATACGTCACTCTTGGATTATTCACGGGAGCCTATATTATCTGATGATACGTCCATGTCTTTAGTACATGGGGCTTTATTTTTAGTAGTTACTTCATCTGGTAAGTAATTGGCTACTTCCTCGCCGCTGCGGCAGTTGTAGCAGCTGTGGTGGTGGCAGGGGCAGCCGTGGTAGCCGCTGCCGCGGTTGTAGCGGCCGCTGCCGCGGTTGTAGCGGCCGCTGCAGCGGTTGTAACTCCAGATGTAGTTGTAGTAACCGTAGTGGTGGTCCCTGATGCTGTGGTGGTACCACCTGCTGCAGAAGATGACCCCGACACAGCCGAAACCAAAACCATAGTACCATTTATGATTTCGACGCTTATTGGTTGTTCACCAGGTGCTGAAAAAAAATGTATTATTATCATCGGGGTAGTAAAAAAACTGCGCTATAAACTACAATAGTGTAAGTGACCTTTAAAACATAAATCATTTTGTCAAACAATAGTTTTGTAAAAGTTGGAATTTGACAAAATTTCGTGTGCAGATATTTTTTAGATTCTCCAGTAACATATACCTATCCCTGGCATTATATGCCTAGATGTACCAGCATCATTGTCTGCGTTGTTAAAGCTGCAGGGTGCATCAGCTATATGTAGTTATTCTTTAATGAAATGGTGAACTTACTTATTGTGAAACGGATCGACTGACTGTTAGCAGTCGTTGGTGTTGGCGTGGTGGTTGTCTGTCGTGTGCGTCTGCAGTCACAGTAGTCATAGTCATCATCGGTACTGGTGGTAGTGGAGTCATCATCATCATCGCAGTCGCAGAACAAATCGTACAAGAAACCGAGAAATGGCTGGAGAAGATATCAAGAAGGATTATTATAACTGGTGTTTTTGTTACAGAAACAGTTGGCAGTTGGTTGGTTTCTCGTACATTTGTTAAAGTTAAACTCATGTCAACTTAAAACACTGAGCGCTCATTGGTTGAAGACAGCCGATGATCAACAGGCAACCAATGAGCGTTCGTATTTTAAGTTTAACTTTAACAAATGTACGAGAAAACGGGGGTAAGCTGAACAAGGCTCAACAGATTAATCTGTAAAGGAAAAATTTGAATCACGAGCGTTTGAAGATTCGAACCCACATCTATCCGTCCCTAAAGCCGGGAAATGCTGTGACAAGTGATCCAATGTCCAGTGCAAGTAGATTGTAGGTAAAGGATTATGGAAATGAGATCACAATATGTCATGATGACGCGGTAGCTTGAGAAAATCATGGTCGACCGTACCTTTGGCCGGGAGATGATTTTCTTAGATGCGGGTTCAAATCCTACCCGCCGAGGTGTAAACTATTATTTTACATTAAAATGTATCAACTGGTAAAACGTTAGAGCTATAGTTTCGTCATATTATTAAACGGTATCAGCTCTCTCTACTCAACTAGCCCCATCGTGTGTTGCTATTATACCTTAGTAGCCCCATGAGACAGTTATAGTGTTAGGTCCAGATGTTCTGTCATATTTTTTTACCATTTAACAGCCTCTGTGGTATGGACCATGGTTTTCGTAGTTTCTGGGACCCTAGATACAAGGAATCCTAGGTAGGGTCCAGGATCTATGTATGTGATAGTAGGGCATTACTACACACATCAAAAAAGTCTAAGCAACATGCATGATTTTACAAATTTACCATTTATATTAATTAATTTCTGAGTATTTACTCACTCAAAGTACGTAGGTAAGTAAACTTTTTTGTTATTGATGACATACTGGCTGGTTAGAAAAAAAAAAAAATTCGATTATGTTTTGGTTTTTCATAAAATTCAAATGACTGCGAATTTGTTTGGATTTAAGTTTTTGCGTTTTAATTCACACGTTTATTCTTGATTTTATAATTTTACCAACCATTTAAATAAAGTTAGCGACAAAATTGAATCGTTAGATATTCTTCACGTCATGGAGCGACGTCATTTGACGGCAGATGAAATGCAAAGAGCTGTAGGGATGTTGCAAGCGGGAAGTAATCAATCTCAGGTATCTCGACATTTTGGCATTCATAGAAGTGTTATTTGTCGTCTTTGGCAGCGCTACAATAATACAGGGGAACTCGCTGAACAGCACCCAGGCCGTAGAAGGAGTACAACCACTCGGCAAGACCGGTACATACAACTGACTGCAAGATGCCAGCCGATGTTAACCGCTCGAGAGCTAAGTTTGAGGCTAGACTTTTTTGATGTGTGTATAATAATTAAATATTTATTAGATGAGTGAAAAAGCCCAGCTGATCAGTAGAATAGCACATCTGGTATTAAATGATAATTTTCACCTTCAGACATCTGCAATAACCAGGGACATCTACAAGACAAGGAGTATAATGTTGATGAGTTGCGTTAGCAAAGTGAGGTAAAGGTAGTATAATATAATATATACTACCTTTCCAATTGATTATTTCGTTTTTATTTATTTACTCTCTTCTTAAATTAAATATACTTTTAGGTTTTTTTGTCACAATTTTGGACTGCACGCGCTTCCACCAATATAAGCTTCTATCCGTGGGATACCTACAGATACTATTACCTAAGTAAAAATATGTTTATATTATATATTTTCGTATAGCTTTTTACGCTTTTGCTCCGCCATTAAAACTTCGTACTGATTTGGGGTCTTGGAAATATAAACCCTTATATTACCGGGGTCATCATAGCACGCTTTTTATCTCGGAAAATTGAGTTCCCGTGAGAAAACGCATGAATTTCTTCTAGTTGATCTTAGAGTAAACAAACTTCTGATTGTCATATCATACACGAATAGGGACACATATACACACATATCTAATGTCAAAGTTCGTTATCACAGGTTTCAGGTGAAACTAGTACTATTTAAAAAAACGCCGAAGCTTCTCCTACTTTTTAATAAATCACTAATATGCAAACTGAAAACACGCACCTTAGCCGCAATAGAGTCTACACACACAAACAACACTAAAACCAAGCACACCCGACCGATAGCCATGTTGCCGATGTTATCATGAAAAACTCGCGGTCGGCTCCTTTCATACTTATAGCGGAGGCTTTGCGAAGGCTTTGCGTAAGTCACCTGAATTACTAATGCATTTGCAAAGAATACTATAAGAATATTCAAGATACGGCTAGGAAATTTGTTCTGGTCATGTTTGGCGGTCGCGGTGGAGGTCGTTTCCATATGTGCTGATTTTTCAGGAAATATAATGACATGCTTGATTAGAGGCAGTGCTGGAAATTCAGAGCAAGTCAATACAAAGAATAGAAGTTATATAACTGTCGAAATCGAAAAGTTTGTTAGTGAACACCTCTTTCATTACTAACAAACATATTATGAAGTCCCCACGACGTCTTTGCCTATGTTTGGATCACAGATGCTGTATAATATTAGATGTATGTGGTTTGGATTAATTTTGAAATCGTTTGAGTCTTACCTACATACTGTTTTCACCGCCAGGTTCATCATCTTTGTCCGCCTACTCTTATTCTTTGTTATGTGGAATGCAGAAGGGTTTGATCTCGTGCTTCTGAACAGATTTGGCTTTTTTACCTACCTACCTATACTCCTAAACATTCTGAGTGCCGCCAGTCGTCAACCTTTCTCTGGAATTACAGTTGGTGGAATGACTACCACCATAGTTTCAGAATATACTAATGAATGTGTCGTTGTAGATTAGTACATGCTAAATCATGCGGGTCCATCACTGAGCTCCTTGGATGGTTTAGATAACCCGGTGCAAAGTCCCGTGCAGCATGAATATAAAACTTACCCATGCGAAGCTGGAGTTAGTATGTTCTTGACATGAAGAGGTTCTTCATATTGCATGCGCATATTAGCAGGGGTATTGTTGATTGCAGAAAGGTTTAATGTACCGAGGAGAATAATACTGCCCATTCCCTGGATATTCCCTTAGCTGACTCTTACGGCTCTCGCGGGAAGAAATGGGGTGATGGACGTATTCTCATATCAAGGCCACACGGTATCCACGACCACGTGGTAACTCTATCTGTTTCATCAGTATCTTCGTATCTACGGTTAGTTTTTAGCTCTGAAAGAGATTTAGGTACGGAAACAAAGGGTATATTATCCTTACCCTGTACAAGCTTTTGAAATCCATTTTTAGTACATATTATTATTATAACCATCCCGTTGCTAAAAGCTTACAATATTCAAATTCATCTTTCACGTAGGCATTGTGGTGGTTTCGTCTAAAACAATTACTTATCCCCCAGCACCCACTCTGTGTACCTATGTAGTTAAATTTTAGCTTCCTTCAAATATTTCAGATACTGTTTAAAACTGAAACACAAGTTAGCGTACAATGTTCTACTTACGCGAGGGAGTCCAATTTAGCTCGGTATTGTAGGCCTCATTAGACACGGTCAAGTACAACCACACTTACCTACAACCTCTATAGTTACTACAGATTCACTCATTGTATTGACACACGTTTATTATAGCATACTAATCATGTATGCCACAAAATCATGCCCTATCTCTGAAGAGTTGATTTTAACAGTGATTTTCTATATTCTATTCATTGAACTGTGAAGCTATAAAATTCGCTTTGTACTTCCACTGGATATCGAACTTCCTATGTGAATTATTATATTTGGCCTGGTTCATATTCGTATTCATGGCCGCTTTGTTTTTATTTTATGTGTAGTAAAATGTACAGTAAAAAGATTATTCCTGTAAGCAATCATGTAATGTAACGACTTGACTCATACGTTCTTTCTTGCCGTAAACCTCCATAATGAGGAATTAGCTCTGCAGTGCTCCAAAGTAGGGATAAAAGAGCCCACATATCCATAGGGCGACACCTCCAGTGTGCAGAATAATTGACTGGCCTGTTAGCTCAGTTGATAGTTACAGCTCTGCCTTCTGAACTATAGGTTGTGGGTTCGATTCTCGTGAGGGTTAGTTATTACTCAGTAAATAAGAGCTGACTGTTGAAAGATCTTCCCTTAGAATAGTACCTAATCCTAGTTTAAATTGATACGGCTTCTATAAGAAAACTCTGGGAAAAGGGAAATATGTAAATAAACAAAACCATCATACGTTACAGTATATTTATGCTTGAATTACAAAAAATACTAAACCACTCTTTAAATACTTTGTTTTTAATGGCCAAAAGCGACCTTATAGCTAACTTCAGGCCGTTTTGGGACCTTGCTGCCGACTTCCACGATGATGGGAGAGTAGTCAGCCCTGGCTGGCTTGTCTGAGCAGTCCTTGTGGGGAATGGGGAATACGTAGTTTATATCCACGTCGTATCTGAAAAGAAAGTAAAATAAAATGCTAGAAAAATAAATATACTTAGAAGAATATTGAGTTGAAGCAGAACTCAGACGTTCTGAAATATTCCGAAGTAACTATTTCAAAAATTTTAGACTATTTAGGTTCGTATATGAATAATGTGATAGCCCGCGTAAACTTTGTAGTAAAAAATAAAACCCTTGTTCGTTTCTGTCAATTTCCTTACATAATTTTTAGTTGTTGTTGTTTGATGTACGTTGTAGATAGTGTAGTAGGTACTACTGTCGTACAATAAAAGTAGAGAGCTACAACTACAAGCATCTTAAGAATGAGTAAGAGCTCAAATATTATTGGTCCAACATTGAAAAGTCAAAGACCCGTCACGGTAAAATGGGCGAAAGACATTATAACGAAAAGAAAACGAAAGAATATTTTCTTTGATTGCAATAATTACCACATGGAAAAACCAGATAACTTAGTTACTTTTAAGTTTACTATTAGTAAATGAATAAACAATTTTCTAGACAGTGAGACATTCTTATGCAAAAATGTGACTGACGCAAGGACAAAATATTTATGCATAATATCTACTTAGTTTACATATGTACCTATATACTTTTGTCTTGGCATATTATTATGCACATTTGTTTTATAATAGAGGCAGGTAGGCAATAATAGTAAGATAGTAACACTTGAATGTTTCAATATTACGGTTCAATCTCAGTAGATCCACGGGCCAGATCCACGTGTTTTACAAATATAATAATAATAATAATAAATTTATTTGGGTTCACTTCAATCGTACATTAATAACATGGGCGTATAATTAATAACTATGTTATTACCAAAAATAACAAGTTGCATGCAAGATCAAAACAATATCAATAATACTTAATCCGGATTACTAAACCGTACCGACATTCAGTTCAGAAAATCTGTATCCTGGTTGTCGGTACATTAGGCCTTTAAAGGCTTTACCTGATAGTCTTCAACTTACTAACAAATGAAGCCGTTTTTAACATTGCCGTTTATCAAACTAAAACAGCAACAGTTCTACGAGTTTTAGATCTAACAACTAAAGCCCTCAAGATCGGCCCAATTATCAAAAATAGTTATGTAAAGAGAAAAACAAAAAATTGCATATTACTATGAATTTAAAGTTCTGAGTTTTAAAACTAATTCTACCATAACATGAGTACGTCACAAAAGAAAGAATGACGAATTTAACAATACGGTGTGTTGGCACCTAGACTAGAATATCTGTATCCCAGATGCCAACGTCTTCCTGCTAATACTATATAAAAGTTTAATTGATGCGTTTACGTGTTTAAAACTCTCGGTCGATTACAGGCAAGTAGGAATAATTTTATTAGATACAATGATAATTATCAATGGGTACCCACATAAGTTGAGGAAAAGTTACCTACCTCGCGTTCCGGCCAGCAACGGATTAAGACAGGCTACACGTCACAGTTGAAGGAATGCAGATAGCAGTGTAAAAGCAAAGAGTAGGACAACTGAAGTAATGTTAGATGGGCAAAATAATATGAGGAGATCTGAGAAAGTGCGTTAATTGAGTGTGGATGAGTATGGGCGGAGTGAGTGAGTATATTTATATATTATGTTGATCGTGAGAGTGGGAAAGTAAGCAATGTATTGAAGAAGAACCCAAAGAAAATGTTTGTGAATTAAGTTTTTCAATTACTTTTGCATACATTTATTATACAGGATACAATTTAATTTACTAGCATTAATGATAATACATCATTTATTGATGATGATTAAAGAATAAGAGTGCAAAATATATAATTTTTTTTTGAATTATTGCCGCGGGCCTAACGTAGTTGGCACGAATGATAGTTTTTTTCCTTGTTTTTAATTTAATAATTAAAAACAGTAGGTACTTAATTATTTTAATTTAATTTTGCACTGTAGCTCTTGATTAAGCAAATTATTTCATTTTTTGGAGTTATTATCAATATCTAATCGATGCGTTAGATTTCAAAGATTTTGTTCAATATTTCACCGGTGCTAGGAGTAGGTACCTAGTTTTAAAGGATGCTAATGAATTCAAGTACGCCCAGTATACTTTGATGCCTACAATTAACAGACAATCACAATTGAAACCTACATACTTATTTAACTACCTATTTGAATATTTAATATTGTTTTCTTTTTATTTCTAAAAATATTTCTTATTTAAGGTTTGCAGTACAGATTCCGCGAGAAAAAGGTATAAACTGCGGGTAAAACCTACGGTAGGTACATCACATCACATAATTAGCTGGAATACGTCCACTTCTGAACACAGCCCCCCCTCCATAAATCGCCACTTCGGACGCTTATCATAGGGTGGGGTTTTCCATAATCACCACTCCTGGCAGGTGGCTTGGTGATCGCAGAAGATTTTAATGAACAGAGGAAAATACTGCTGCCCATTCCCTGGATATTCCCTTAGCTGGCTCGTACAGCACCCGGGGGGAAGAGATGGGATGGTCCTATTCGCAAACCGGGACCACACCGCTTACAGGGTGTATGTAAAAACAAAAAAAGAAACTGCAAATTAAGAACTTAGAAAATCAGTTGAAAATGGTAAAAATTTGTATTAAAATTTACGTCCAAAGAATAACCGCCCTATCTATTTGTCTCCACAGAATCTCTTTCATAACTTGTCAAGCTGTCAGCCACAAAAGGATTCCTTTTCAGACCCCTGCATATTACCTCCTGCTGACCTATAAAAGAACCTCGAATAAGTAGTGGAATGAGTTTATTTATTTCAGTTTTAATTTAGAATTAAATTGGATAGAGCGTAGATAAAATAGTCTTTATTGTACACACCAAATAAAAATTTACAAAGAAATCAACGTTTTACAAGAATTGGGGAAGAACGGGCGACGTAATCGCTAAAAGCAATCTCATCCAGGCAAGCTTAAGATGGAGAAGGTAAATGTGCTATCCATGTGCAAGATGACATCTAAAATGGCCATTGTAATTTTTTTTTTTGGGTAGGGGCTTGTTTGTTAATTTTTGTTTATTCCTGTACTGTTACTACCACAGATAACCCCCAATAGATACCGCATTACGGGATTTTTGTTCGGATCCTAGCTCACCAAAACTGGCGCGGGTTGCGGGGACTGGAGCCAATGCGCTATTATTGGCTGTTTCGAGTGACGCCCTAATAATGAACTCTAATAATTGGTCGAAACTAAGGCCGTGCTGCGAAGCGGTGATTTATATAGACCCATTTACGCCAATGCGTGGTGCGCGGTCGTCGTCTTTCATGCGGTATCTATTGGGGGTTATCTGTGGTTACTACACAGGAGGAAGATATTGGCAGCTGTAACACAGGTACGACCTAGCACGGCTGCTAATGTCTCTCATAGACTATACCTACTTATTTTTGGTAGATTAATAAGATTTTGCAAAATAGGCATAAACTTTAATATGTATTCTTTGGTAATACTTAAACATAATTTTCATTTAACAAAAAAAGAGATTTCATCGAAATTAGTCCAGCCGCTTGGTCTGAAGGCTACACAAACAAAATATAAACAGAACTCGTTACACTTCTTAACCGAAGAGTCTCGGTTTCATCTTTACATTACACACTCAGCAACTACCTGAAGACGTCCACTGCTGAGCATAGGTCGCTCCATAAAACGCCACTATGGACGTTCATCATAAGGAGATGGGGGGGATTTGCTATAATCACCACGCTCAGGTGGCTTGGTGATCGCAGATTATAATGTATATAGGAGAATGCTGCTGCCCGTTCTTTGGAAATTCCCTTAGCCAGCTCTCACGCCACCCACGGGAAGAGATGGGGTGGTTCTATTCTCACACCGCGCCGGGACCGACGGCCGTTTCAGTTTGGGCAAAAACAATTTAGTATCTCCGGCGCATATCCAGCTGATCTCCTCCACAGACCACATTTCTCAACCGATACTCGTGAAATTTTGTGAGCAGGTGCGATAATTATATGGTTTATTATTGTGAATTCTACTAAGATATTTTAAAATGAGAAATCTGACCCATTTGCTGGTGAAATCCCGGGGCGCCTATGTATATTAAAATAAGTAGTTAAAAAATACATGCTGGTTTTCACGGTATATAAATATTGTTTTAGTTTCCTACTTCAACATTTTGCTTTACATAGCGTACGCCCTACAGGGTGTAATTAACCTGAGCTCGGAACTAGGGCGTAATGGGTCGTCTCGTCTAATTTCGTTCCCATGTTGAGAGACGCAAAAGTGACTTTACGTTATGTGACGCTAATGGTACACGTTACTTTATAATGAGTTATGATTTATTATCTGAATATCAGATAAAATGAGGAACAAATATAGGTCAAAGTTGAGAAAAACAAATTTCATAATGAGAATACATGACGTAACGAGCTAGTCGTCCACTTGATGTTAAGCGACACGGCCGCCGATAACAGTTGCAGTGTCACTCGTAACTTTAGGAACTCTTTTTAACTCTTCTTCTTTTTTGTTCGTTACGCATAAAAAAAAACTAAAGAAACCATCTATTTTTCACTTGTTTCTCCACCTAACTACCTAAATTAAAGTCACTAGAGAAATTAACTCACGATACAATATTAATAACTTTACCTCATATTACCGGTTATCCCATGGGAACTTTGTAATTACCGCGATAAGAATTATATTAGTTTAGTTTAATATAGTGAGGAATTAATGCATTGGTTGTCGCAGAACCGAAAGCCAATGGGAAGAGTGGTTCTCGAGTGGCGACCACGAACCGGAAGACGCAGCGTAAGCCGGCCTCCACTATTAGGTGGACTGACGATCAAAACCGCGGAGAGACGATGTATGCAAGAGGCAGCAGCTGCAGCTGCTCAAAGTGGCGCTCTAAGGGGAATCCTATGTTCAGCAGTGGACATCTTCAGGCTGCTAATGATGATGATAAAACGTAGCTAGCCACTGCAAATAAAAAAAGCATTTCTTATTGCCGAATCAAAAATTCATAGAACTTAGCAAAACGTTTGTATTAGTTCCGATATTTTATGGAGGTTTGTTGTTGTTTTATGTGTCTCAAGTTTATAATTTTAGCAAAGATATTATAGTTCTCAAAATTTTAGCAACTAGCGGGATTCGAACCAGCGCCTTCTAACTCACCGGGTTTTATCCTTATAGATATACCTGAAGTGTGGTTTACACTTAAAAATCAATCCATGATATAATTTTAGCATTTAAAAAATACCATTTTAAATTAGTTTGCTAATAGTCCGGTCAAATTAGACCAAAAAATAAGAGTATAGTTATCTAAATTCCCACCAAGCTGAAAATCGGTAAGATTGTTTAAAATATCATTAAAAACAAAATTTGAAAGTTCCCCATCTTTCCCCTGTAAGGAAAAATTTTTATTCTAGGTCAAAGGTCAAAAAAATGAGTTTTTCGCGATTTTCAGCAAAACGGTAAGTTTTATCATAACAATACCTCGCACAAAAATTGTAGATAATAAAATTATCTACAAAAATTTTTTTATACTTTTTCTCTACAAGCCACCGTTTTTGAGATATAACGATTCAAAAAGTTGTAATCGTCATAATATGCACGAGTACGCCACGTATATATACATCTCTATAGTTATAATATATGTTAAAATATTTTCAAGTGGTATCAAGTGGTATCAAGTGTGGCTTGGTTATCAGCTAGACCCTACTACTAGCTAGGGGTTGGAAGTTGGTCAACAATTCATTAGAACCAGTTCACACTTTATTTCCACCTGCGCCGGAAAAACTGCTGAACTCGATTTTTTGCAACGCAAAAAGGGATGCAGTGCTAAATGTGGTTGCAAAAAAGTCGGACTATTCTGTTCTCCGGCATGTACACATTGTCAAGGCCGGTTGTGCTCTAATATTGAATCACCAACAGTAGAGGATCCGTTTGATTCCAACGAGGCAACATGCGATACTATATGCACTCAGGATGAAGATGAAGAAGAACAAGAAAAACAAGAACAAGACGAACAAGAACAAGATGATCAAGAAGAAGAACAAGAAGAAGATTTTGAAAGTTACGACTCGGACGCTTAAATTTCACTACTTTTTTTAACTTAAATTGCTTTTATCTTTTCAATCTCTGTTAATATCCATTATTTTTCAATAGTTTCAAATTAAACAGGATCAAAAGTGACCCGTGGAATAGGCTTACTGGGGAAACCACGTTAAAAAAAACGCGCTAAGTACACTACCTCATGGGTGGCGAGGACACGTGTGCATATTATGACGATTACAACTTTTACAACTTTTTGAATCGTTATATCTCAAAAACAGTGGCTCGTAGAAAAAAAAAGTATTAATACATTTTTTGTAGATAATTTTATGATCTACAATTTTTGTCTGAGGTATTTTTATGATAAAACTTACCGTTTTGCTGAAAATAGCGAAAAACGAATTTTTTTGACCTTTGACCATGAATAAAAATTTTTCCTTACAGGGGAAAGATGGGTAACTTTCAAATTTTGTTTTTAATGATATTTTAAACAATCTTACCGATTTTCAGCTTGGTGGGAATTTAGGTAACTTCGAATGTCTAAATTGACTGGACTACTAACGATATCAGGTAACATGCTTGTGTAAATAATATTCAATATTTACCTATTTTATCTTCATTCATTTCTATCTAAAACTAAATATCCACTGCTTTAAAAATATTACGTTTCCCATTATGTATTTTATTTCATACTACCTTGGCAGCTTATCCCTTAGATAAGCCATGACATTCTTCGGTAGAGCAGAAGTTCTAGACAGCACAAACGCAGTAAGGTACCTCGCGCCTTCGGTCTGCTCCGCACAGTGAAGCAACAGGGCCCAGGTCTTGTACTCTGTGTCAAGAACGTATGTGTTGTATATACCGTCATCTGAAAGAAAATAATAATTGTTGGCAGAAGAAAGAGAAAATTAAGAATGATATACCTACGGCTTACTTAGGTAGGTATATGATTATAATTATTATTGTCTACCCACATGAACAAAATAATCATCAAAATAGGTTCACGGGCTCATTACTACCTAGTGGAGATAATCATCATCATCAACAGCCTGAAGACGTCCACTGCTGAACAAGGGCCAGCCACACAGAGCGTCACTTTGAGCGTCTGCTCGCCTCCTGCATACGCGGTTTTCACCAGATCATCGGTCCATCTAGTGGGGAGCCGGCCTACGCTGCCTGTAGTGGAAATAGTTAGGTATATTAAAAAAACAGTTAAATTGAGATAGGATGAACTTCTTTTGTTGAGATCGCGATATAAAAGAGTTTGTTCTCGTGTGAGTGTCCACCATTTTGTGAACCGTTTTCTATGTTTCTTCAAGTCAAGCATACTTTCAGAACCACACGTGACCGGTGTCAGGAGGAGCTAGTTTCAAAGGATGCTAATGAATTCAATTACACCCAGTAGATTTGGCAAAGATCTGATGATGGAGTATAACAGAGTAGGTTTACTAGAGTATACTAACATTATTTCTTATACTTAGTTTCCATGGTTTTATTGAATGTATGGATATACTGTCAGATTGGTATCGTAGAGATTTTATCAAAATCGGTACATACTTTGGTTTTTTAATCAATATAACTGGAAAAAATATATACCCTAATGATAATATCATCCAAGTATTTCCCAGCATGAAACTAAAGCGTTTGAAGTCGGCTTAACCCCGTTTTTTTCAAAGGATATTATTAATTTAAGTACATACATCCTCCAATAGTTGCATTGGAACGTGAATCAATTAATCCATTTTGTTAACCTACATGTTCTTTCAGCGTGAGTCCAATGAGCTGGCTCATTCAGGTCCACCTTCCAAGTGATGTTGCCCAGTAAAGTCTCACCGAGTGGGTCGTCGGCAAAACGGTAAGTGAAGTTCATCGTAACTCCTGGAGTCCACTCCACTGTGCCATCTAAAAAGGTTGAATTAGAATCATATTACAAAGCTATTCCTGGTGAAATCTACGCAGATATATGGTATCTGAATTTATCAGCCGGTAAAAAGAGTAGACTACTACATAATATTCATCATCATCATCATCATCAACAGCCCGAAGACGTCCACTGCTGAACATAGGCCCCCCCAGAGAGCGCCACCTTGAGCGGCTGCTTCACCAGATCGTCGGTCCACCAAATGGGGTCGGTTGTCAGTTCAACGAGCGATGTAGCCTGCCCATTGCCATTTCAACTTGCTAGTTCTAAGTGCTACCTATATGTCCTGCGGATCTCCTCTTTCTGGATCTTATCTCGCAGGGAAACACCGAGCATAGCTCTCTCCTTAGCTCCTTGCGTGATTTTGAGCTTACTACATAATATTATTATATAAAAATTATTACTCGATTTCACTATTACTCTATTATAGGTATGTACATACACAACAACTCAACCAAATGCACGCGCTCCATGACCAAGATGACAAATTAACACACGCCTCCGGTCTTGAGTACATCCTACCAATAGCAACCTACAAGCCCGTCGGATTTGAAAAAATAGATGAACCTTAAAAAAGGGTACGACTGTCGAACGAATAACATTCGCAAGTACAAATGAAATAGATTCTATAGGTGTCGTTAGTCGAGAGTTGAATTCTCTTTATGAGAGTCCAACAAACAATCACATCATCACACTGACAGCCTCTATAGTGTGGTGGTTGAGCGGGTTGACTCATAACCCGGAGGCAGCGGGTTTCATTCCCGCGACAGAACAGTTAGGTATACAAAGGAAAATACTTTTTCTATGGATGTTGCAGGACCGTAGTCCCTCAGTACCTGGGTCGCTAGATACAGAGAATCCTAGTTAGGGTCCAGGGTATATGTGTGTGCATTATGTAGCTTACCAGCAGCAGGAACGTGGTCCTCCTCAGTGAACACCGACCTCATGCAGCTGTAAGACAAAGCTTCTTCTGCACTCGCGTAATATTCTACCACGTACCAGTCTCCGAGCATCTGTCAACAACAATACACAAGTTCAGAGCATAGACTGTCAACCACGCGATGGATACGAAAATGAATACCTACACAAAAGTACTATAATGCATGTTGATTAAATAAATAATTACAATCCTCTTCTAATATGTACCAGACCCCACAAGTGGGAAAAGGATAGGAGGGACAATGTAGCAAGTGATGGTATACTTTCATGAATTATCTTTAGTACAGTAGGCGAAGTAACATATTCAGTAATCTGTGCTAATGCAGTATATAAACTAGAAATAAAACAAAGTAAATAATTAAAAGTAGGAACACCCTGCAAGCGAAAAATAAAAAAATAGCAATACCCTGAACACAGTGAGACATTGACCTACCTAAAGTTTAAATGGCAATGGGCAGGGAAGCACTGAAAACACAAACGCAGGTAGGAAGAGTTGTAAGTAGATCGATATTTTAACCTTGCCATAAATATATTTTATTTTATTTTGGTGTCGCTCGCTGTAAACGTGTAAATGTAGTTAAAAGTGCCTCAGAAGCAAATATGTGCCTTGCGATGATACATTTAGAAGGCGTTAGAGGTATTTCAATCTACATAGCTACATCCAGACGTATAAAATTTATGAAATATTTTACTAACACTATATAACTACCTAGTTATTCTAAGGTAACCTACAAAATATAAGTGATGGTGTTGATTGTTACGGTGGCACTCCTCTGATAAAGAACAGAGATATTTTAATTTCGTATGTAGTTTTAGAGAATGCGATACCAGTACCTAGGTATGTAGTAGGTAATAGACTATTAGAAAAGATCTGATAAGAGCAGACATTTCTGTTGCTGTCTCACTCCCATAACAATTCGACATAATGGTAGAAGTGGGATAACTATATTCTCTAGTTTTTATCAGAATCGCTTTTCCAAAGGAACGCGTTATTGTTTACATATTAATCGTAGGTATAGATTCAGTTACATTATTTGGCCTTGTTGTATCTATCAACACTAGATTAGATGGAGTTACAATTATTTGTTTGGTCTTGTTGTATTTGTCAACAACAGATATAAAGGAAGCCCAACATATATCTCTACAAGTAGATTGATAGTTTTCACAACGTACAATTAAGTTGCGTGTATGCTTGTTATCAATCAACATACAGCATCCGGCGGCGCGCCTACGCAAGTTATACTGGCCACATCCAGTGTTAACATACTAGGTACTTAAATATGTATGTATTTTGAGGAAAGGGATAAAAAATTAACCTAATTAGAAATATCAATAAACATATCAAATGTTCTGCTTGAGGAATACGCGAATAGAAGATAAAGAATCGGTCTCAGTTGCGAGCCTTGGGAGATGCCTGGGGAATAAATACTTCCATACTTATTTGCAAAAGCGTGGAGTTTTTTTTGTCAACGCTTATGAAGACATCTTTTATGTTTTACGTATACGTATACTGCACCTACTTAGTTCTCGATAATAATTATGGTAGATAAGTATCTAACTTCGAAATTAAGTTCATAAAATAATTACTGACTAGGTTGGATTAGGTGACTAAGGTGAACTGTTTGATTAAAAAAATCGCAATCCTTAGTCGAAATCTCTACAGAAAGGTGTTCGTATTTATTAACCCAGAAAATGAAAACCCGAATAAAATCTGGTTTGTCTAAATGCCTACCTATTACCAGTTTTTAAATTAAACACCAGTTGGATATTTTTGTTACACCTATTCAAGTTAATCTTCATCACCTTAGCCGCATGTTGACCTACCAAACGCTGTCTAATCATGGCTACTACTAAAATTAGCAAGCTTTAAATCAAAAAGATTAACAGTTGTTGACGTGCCTATAAATTAACAATCGCAGGCGTTTATTTTTTCTATATAATTATATATAACTACTGACCTGTGATAGATCAAAGTGTGGCACTGCTCTCACTTCTGGACATTTCATTTTGTTCACTATCCTTCCGAAGCTTATACTTATTAAAGCCACTAATAATACAAGCACGATTTGAGGTTTCACCATTTTTTAAATAAATTTAATGTTGCTAAGATTCTTTTCTACTGTAGATAGTCAATTGTTTTCAATATTTGCTGTTTTTTTAAACGCATACGTGCCTATATGCCACTCAAATATTTTTTAAATGTTTCTATTTTCAAACAGTTATTTTTTCTATTCGAAAAGTTGTCCAACGTATCGATTATTCCAGTGTTGATGACGGACTAACAATAGCAACAAGAAGGATATTTGTTATCATTTTGTATGGGACATCGGTTAATGGACGCCGCCGCCCGGGACGCTGCCAGCATACCATTATCAGGTAGCGTGACTCATTATACTCTAGTAGTAAATTCCTGGTATTAATATGATTACCTATGTAGCTAATTTGATGTTTCATAAGTACATCACAATATATACATTATACTATTATGGTATTATACGGAAAATGGACAGACACCCAAACAAAAAACATCCCATTAATTTAAACGACATATTTTTATGTTAACTAACATCAAAGCAAATAAAAAACTAACGAATACTAATTAGCGATACTTATATTTACATGGAACGTTACGTTTGACTACATTGTTCCTGATAAAACAGTAATAAATAAGATTAAAAAATCCTAAAAATGTGTGAAAGCGAACTCAAAAACACATTTAAAATTCTTACAAATATTCCATCTAAGACGTCTTATACATATGTATAGAGCTATAAAAGTAACAATAAAATAGAATCATAAGGATCTTTGACCTCGTTAGATAAGAGTTAATGGTCCAGCATTAATTTTGTCCTTCAAATACAGTAATATATATTCGAAATGTGCCATTGGGAACATGTTAGAGGATCTAAGTTTATGTATTTTGTAATACCTATTTATTAGGATAAGAACATTATTGAAATGATTTCTCTTTATGCGTCATTTTCACATATCTGATTTGCGTTTAGGGTTCTCTTTACATAATTCTAGCCGTAGAATACAAATTTTAAGTAAAAATAGATATTACTCACCTTTTCATTATTCACTCGTCGAGTCGTGAGTGCCCATATATAATTCACATACTTATAGATGCTTGATTCATGCTTGACGTATGAACGCCATTTGCATCTTCACTTCGTCCATGTTTTACCTAATTACAAGAAAGTAAAGTAGAAACCTAATTAGTAATGGTTTGATTTTTATCTCTGCACCTACAACAATATTCAGATCAGTTAAGTGCTTTTTGTTTGCATTTTATTTGTTTTTGATCTACTTATGTGCTATTCGTAGTCTAGTAGACGTTAAAATGATACAAATAAACATATGTTTTGAATTTTAATAGCTTAAAGAATAGATTTCTCTTTTGCAGCTGACGGCTTGGTAATAGAAAACAATTAGTAGGTGACTTTTCCCTTTTTACCTACCTAGATTAAAATCTAAATACGGTGTAAGCGGAGTCTTTCCTCAATTCCAATATTGAACTTCTGTTTTGAAGGAAAATTCCAATCTGAACTTAAGTTTCGAGGGAAATGTAATTAAGCAAAGATTTGGCTGAGCCTTATTTATATAGGAAAGGTTTTTTTCACTGTTGTTCTATCTTCATAAAAGATGCATTTGCATATAAAAAAAGATAAAAAAAGAAACGCGAAATCACTAAATCAAAGTCTCATTATTCTTGTGCGACGATCTTTCGCGTATTGTCTGAACATTTTAGTATCTAGTATTAGACAGATAGCATTTAAAATTAGACTTAGTAGATCAGATGCTCCCTCATCGCTGATGCTCAAAAATAATGTAGATGGTGTTGTGGTTTTGCTACTTTTTTTTTTTTTTTTTTATGTAAACGAATAACGTGACGAGCTAGTCGTTCGCCTGGTGTTAAGCACTACGGCCGCCCATAACAGATTGCAGTGTCACTCGGAACTCTAAGTTAAAGTTTCGCGTGACACTGCGCAATGCGCACGTCATGCTGAGCCAACACACAGTTGATCAGTTCATAAAGTCTCATTTGCCCAGTAATTTCACTAGCTACATTGCCCTTCATACCGGAATCTAGTAGTGCTTGCACACTACTGCTTGGCGGCAGAATAACTGGCAAAGCGGTGGTACCTACCTAGACGAACTTTGCAGAAAAGTCCTACCACCTAGTAAACCTTGTATTCCATTATTTGGCTTTTGGCCCCTTTCATCAACATTTAACGTAATAAAAGATGTAAAGCTCGCACGACATGAATTGAACATTGCGTTTGCGCTATCAGATTAACGTCCAACAATTATTAAAATTTTATTAATTGACACGATTTTCTATCAAACTTAAATGATTAACGAAGTCCAATAAACAAGTTTGAGAATTATTTATTCGAGCTACATACCTGGCTGGGAGCAGGTGTGACCACGCCGACTAGTTGGACCGACTAGTTCTTTAGCAAAATTCGGGCCGTTATACACGTGTTCCTATTACCTACATACTGAATACTGATGCATTTGAATATATTTAGCTGATTAGGTTAATGCGTGCGAAATGTGATGTTAGTGATTTTTTTAAATTGGATGAAAGAGAAATGTCTTATGGTGGCAAACGATAAGGTAGAGGTCATCTCTTCGTCCATTACTGTCTTTGTGAATTTGTAAGTTAGTAAAATTATGAAACCTCAAACTGATTTCGAGTAAATCATATCAAATTTACCTAAACTAGTACCTAATAAATAATTGAAAAACACTTCAGTTAAAATCAAACTAATATTAATTAGCAATAACTGAGGGGCTTTGGTTTTTAAAACGATAGGTGATATTATTCAAAAAATCCCAAATTGAGAAACCTTTTGAATTTAGCTTTTTTAAAACCTGATAATGTTTCAGTTTTTCAAACCCTAATAATAACTAAGTACATCATTAGTCATCAGTTAAAGGCCACTTATAAAATTAAGTTCGATATTTTACTTTTTAGCACACTTTATGACCTGCTAGGTATATTCCTAGCACCTTTCCTGCGTGGAGAATTATTGTTTTCCGGATTAAAAAGTGTCATAAACATAACTCTACGTTTTATTTCTGGATTTAAAGTAAACATGCCAAATACAGTGGTAACAAACATACCTACACATTTACTTGCATGCATTTGGTTATAATATTAGTCAATTAGAATAGGATATGGTATATAGGATTACGCAATCCAAATATCTCGAGTGCTCTAGTTCGCGCAAGAATTTCAGATTGCGTCAATTCCGGTATCTCTAGCTCAAGAATCCGGATTTCCTATGGACATATAGAAACGGAAGTCAACGGTCGCTATGAAAGTGATATTACGTTACTCAAACCAAACTTAAAATTAACTTTGAAAGATAGATCATTTCAATAACGCAAAGATTGGAATCAACTCAAAAATTCATTAATTTACTGTTTTCACCAATCTTCTTTTTAGTAGGTGCGGAATAGGTCAGCATTTGACCACCGTCTTAAATTACCTGATGGAAAGTGGCGATGCGGTCTACGATGCCGTAGGTACTTTGGGCGTCGTTTACACACGGTTCAGTAACAAATCACCAATATTATATATCTCTACGGTGGACAATCTGCTATGATTATAAATACCTACGATGGTATAGTAAATCTGCAGTCTACAGTGATTAACATCGTGCAATCGTGATTGTTCTACTCTACTTAAATTATAATTAAAAACCTGTGTAAATGGTTTGGTTTTAAACAGTTTAACTAAAAGGTCCGGAACTGTTTTTCCTTTCTTCGTGCTAAGTAAAAGTTTTCACCGATTGATCCGCCCTTATCTCAAAGCGGTCACGGGAGCGCCTGTTTGAATGCAAGAAGCGCATCGCAAAGCGTTTTGTGCTTTAAGCAGGTATAGATTTCTGTAGAAATGACACCGTGTAGGTATTTACCGCCAATTTTTTTTTTTTCATCTAACTATTTACTAGGTGGCAGGACTTTTATGCAAAATTCGTCTAGGTAGGTAGGTACCACCACTTTGCCAGTTATTCTGCTGCAAAGCAGTAGTGTGCAAGCACTACTGTGTTCCGGTTTGAAACGCATTGTAGCTAGTGAAATTACTGGGTAAATGAGACTTTATGATCTGATCACACAGTCTAGTAATCTTATTACTATACTGTGTAAAGTCTCAGGATGACGTGCGCACTGCGCAGTGCAGTGTCACGCAGAACTATATTAATTTAGAGTTTTAAATGATACTGCAATCTGTTATGAGCAGCGCGTGACGACTTACATGAATAGTGTCCAAAAAGAAAAATATCCAAAGCCAATGTCCATTAAATTTTATTTGTGATGATTGCTACGGATTATAGGACTGAAAATAAACAGCTTGTTTGTACGAGAACCATTTGTCGGCCGCAAAAAATTGCTTAAAACGCGATACATATACAATGCGCAGCGCAGTGTCACGTGAAACTTTATTGTTTTAAAGTTCCGTTTTCACAACGTACAATTAAGTTGCGTGTATGCTTGTTATCAATCAACATACAGCATCCGGCGGCGCGCCTACGCAAGTTATACTGGCCACATCCAGTGTTAACATACTAGGTACTTAAATTTGTATGTATTTTGAGGAAAGGGATAAAAAATTAACCTAATTAGAAATATCAATAAACATATCAAATGTTCTGCTTGAGGAATACGCGAATAGAAGATAAAGAATCGGTCTCAGTTGCGAGCCTTGGGAGATGCCTGGGGAATAAATACTTCCATACTTATTTGCAAAAGCGTGGAGTTTTTTTTGTCAACGCTTATGAAGACATCTTTTATGTTTTACGTATACGTATACTGCACCTACTTAGTTCTCGATAATAATTATGGTAGATAAGTATCTAACTTCGAAATTAAGTTCATAAAATAATTACTGACTAGGTTGGATTAGGTGACTAAGGTGAACTGTTTGATTAAAAAAATCGCAATCCTTAGTCGAAATCTCTACAGAAAGGTGTTCGTATTTATTAACCCAGAAAATGAAAACCCGAATAAAATCTGGTTTGTCTAAATGCCTACCTATTACCAGTTTTTAAATTAAACACCAGTTGGATATTTTTGTTACACCTATTCAAGTTAATCTTCATCACCTTAGCCGCATGTTGACCTACCAAACGCTGTCTAATCATGGCTACTACTAAAATTAGCAAGCTTTAAATCAAAAAGATTAACAGTTGTTGACGTGCCTATAAATTAACAATCGCAGGCGTTTATTTTTTCTATATAATTATATATAACTACTGACCTGTGATAGATCAAAGTGTGGCACTGCTCTCACTTCTGGACATTTCATTTTGTTCACTATCCTTCCGAAGCTTATACTTATTAAAGCCACTAATAATACAAGCACGATTTGAGGTTTCACCATTTTTTAAATAAATTTAATGTTGCTAAGATTCTTTTCTACTGTAGATAGTCAATTGTTTTCAATATTTGCTGTTTTTTTAAACGCATACGTGCCTATATGCCACTCAAATATTTTTTAAATGTTTCTATTTTCAAACAGTTATTTTTTCTATTCGAAAAGTTGTCCAACGTATCGATTATTCCAGTGTTGATGACGGACTAACAATAGCAACAAGAAGGATATTTGTTATCATTTTGTATGGGACATCGGTTAATGGACGCCGCCGCCCGGGACGCTGCCAGCATACCATTATCAGGTAGCGTGACTCATTATACTCTAGTAGTAAATTCCTGGTATTAATATGATTACCTATGTAGCTAATTTGATGTTTCATAAGTACATCACAATATATACATTATACTATTATGGTATTATACGGAAAATGGACAGACACCCAAACAAAAAACATCCCATTAATTTAAACGACATATTTTTATGTTAACTAACATCAAAGCAAATAAAAAACTAACGAATACTAATTAGCGATACTTATATTTACATGGAACGTTACGTTTGACTACATTGTTCCTGATAAAACAGTAATAAATAAGATTAAAAAATCCTAAAAATGTGTGAAAGCGAACTCAAAAACACATTTAAAATTCTTACAAATATTCCATCTAAGACGTCTTATACATATGTATAGAGCTATAAAAGTAACAATAAAATAGAATCATAAGGATCTTTGACCTCGTTAGATAAGAGTTAATGGTCCAGCATTAATTTTGTCCTTCAAATACAGTAATATATATTCGAAATGTGCCATTGGGAACATGTTAGAGGATCTAAGTTTATGTATTTTGTAATACCTATTTATTAGGATAAGAACATTATTGAAATGATTTCTCTTTATGCGTCATTTTCACATATCTGATTTGCGTTTAGGGTTCTCTTTACATAATTCTAGCCGTAGAATACAAATTTTAAGTAAAAATAGATATTACTCACCTTTTCATTATTCACTCGTCGAGTCGTGAGTGCCCATATATAATTCACATACTTATAGATGCTTGATTCATGCTTGACGTATGAACGCCATTTGCATCTTCACTTCGTCCATGTTTTACCTAATTACAAGAAAGTAAAGTAGAAACCTAATTAGTAATGGTTTGATTTTTATCTCTGCACCTACAACAATATTCAGATCAGTTAAGTGCTTTTTGTTTGCATTTTATTTGTTTTTGATCTACTTATGTGCTATTCGTAGTCTAGTAGACGTTAAAATGATACAAATAAACATATGTTTTGAATTTTAATAGCTTAAAGAATAGATTTCTCTTTTGCAGCTGACGGCTTGGTAATAGAAAACAATTAGTAGGTGACTTTTCCCTTTTTACCTACCTAGATTAAAATCTAAATACGGTGTAAGCGGAGTCTTTCCTCAATTCCAATATTGAACTTCTGTTTTGAAGGAAAATTCCAATCTGAACTTAAGTTTCGAGGGAAATGTAATTAAGCAAAGATTTGGCTGAGCCTTATTTATATAGGAAAGGTTTTTTTCACTGTTGTTCTATCTTCATAAAAGATGCATTTGCATATAAAAAAAGATAAAAAAAGAAACGCGAAATCACTAAATCAAAGTCTCATTATTCTTGTGCGACGATCTTTCGCGTATTGTCTGAACATTTTAGTATCTAGTATTAGACAGATAGCATTTAAAATTAGACTTAGTAGATCAGATGCTCCCTCATCGCTGATGCTCAAAAATAATGTAGATGGTGTTGTGGTTTTGCTACTTTTTTTTTTTTTTTTTTATGTAAACGAATAACGTGACGAGCTAGTCGTTCGCCTGGTGTTAAGCACTACGGCCGCCCATAACAGATTGCAGTGTCACTCGGAACTCTAAGTTAAAGTTTCGCGTGACACTGCGCAATGCGCACGTCATGCTGAGCCAACACACAGTTGATCAGTTCATAAAGTCTCATTTGCCCAGTAATTTCACTAGCTACATTTCCCTTCATACCGGAATCTAGTAGTGCTTGCACACTACTGCTTGGCGGCAGAATAACTGGCAAAGCGGTGGTACCTACCTAGACGAACTTTGCAGAAAAGTCCTACCACCTAGTAAACCTTGTATTCCATTATTTGGCTTTTGGCCCCTTTCATCAACATTTAACGTAATAAAAGATGTAAAGCTCGCACGACATGAATTGAACATTGCGTTTGCGCTATCAGATTAACGTCCAACAATTATTAAAATTTTATTAATTGACACGATTTTCTATCAAACTTAAATGATTAACGAAGTCCAATAAACAAGTTTGAGAATTATTTATTCGAGCTACATACCTGGCTGGGAGCAGGTGTGACCACGCCGACTAGTTGGACCGACTAGTTCTTTAGCAAAATTCGGGCCGTTATACACGTGTTCCTATTACCTACATACTGAATACTGATGCATTTGAATATATTTAGCTGATTAGGTTAATGCGTGCGAAATGTGATGTTAGTGATTTTTTTAAATTGGATGAAAGAGAAATGTCTTATGGTGGCAAACGATAAGGTAGAGGTCATCTCTTCGTCCATTACTGTCTTTGTGAATTTGTAAGTTAGTAAAATTATGAAACCTCAAACTGATTTCGAGTAAATCATATCAAATTTACCTAAACTAGTACCTAATAAATAATTGAAAAACACTTCAGTTAAAATCAAACTAATATTAATTAGCAATAACTGAGGGGCTTTGGTTTTTAAAACGATAGGTGATATTATTCAAAAAATCCCAAATTGAGAAACCTTTTGAATTTAGCTTTTTTAAAACCTGATAATGTTTCAGTTTTTCAAACCCTAATAATAACTAAGTACATCATTAGTCATCAGTTAAAGGCCACTTATAAAATTAAGTTCGATATTTTACTTTTTAGCACACTTTATGACCTGCTAGGTATATTCCTAGCACCTTTCCTGCGTGGAGAATTATTGTTTTCCGGATTAAAAAGTGTCATAAACATAACTCTACGTTTTATTTCTGGATTTAAAGTAAACATGCCAAATACAGTGGTAACAAACATACCTACACATTTACTTGCATGCATTTGGTTATAATATTAGTCAATTAGAATAGGATATGGTATATAGGATTACGCAATCCAAATATCTCGAGTGCTCTAGTTCGCGCAAGAATTTCAGATTGCGTCAATTCCGGTATCTCTAGCTCAAGAATCCGGATTTCCTATGGACATATAGAAACGGAAGTCAACGGTCGCTATGAAAGTGATATTACGTTACTCAAACCAAACTTAAAATTAACTTTGAAAGATAGATCATTTCAATAACGCAAAGATTGGAATCAACTCAAAAATTCATTAATTTACTGTTTTCACCAATCTTCTTTTTAGTAGGTGCGGAATAGGTCAGCATTTGACCACCGTCTTAAATTACCTGATGGAAAGTGGCGATGCGGTCTACGATGCCGTAGGTACTTTGGGCGTCGTTTACACACGGTTCAGTAACAAATCACCAATATTATATATCTCTACGGTGGACAATCTGCTATGATTATAAATACCTACGATGGTATAGTAAATCTGCAGTCTACAGTGATTAACATCGTGCAATCGTGATTGTTCTACTCTACTTAAATTATAATTAAAAACCTGTGTAAATGGTTTGGTTTTAAACAGTTTAACTAAAAGGTCCGGAACTGTTTTTCCTTTCTTCGTGCTAAGTAAAAGTTTTCACCGATTGATCCGCCCTTATCTCAAAGCGGTCACGGGAGCGCCTGTTTGAATGCAAGAAGCGCATCGCAAAGCGTTTTGTGCTTTAAGCAGGTATAGATTTCTGTAGAAATGACACCGTGTAGGTATTTACCGCCAATTTTTTTTTTTCATCTAACTATTTACTAGGTGGCAGGACTTTTATGCAAAATTCGTCTAGGTAGGTAGGTACCACCACTTTGCCAGTTATTCTGCTGCAAAGCAGTAGTGTGCAAGCACTACTGTGTTCCGGTTTGAAACGCATTGTAGCTAGTGAAATTACTGGGTAAATGAGACTTTATGATCTGATCACACAGTCTAGTAATCTTATTACTATACTGTGTAAAGTCTCAGGATGACGTGCGCACTGCGCAGTGCAGTGTCACGCAGAACTATATTAATTTAGAGTTTTAAATGATACTGCAATCTGTTATGAGCAGCGCGTGACGACTTACATGAATAGTGTCCAAAAAGAAAAATATCCAAAG
This sequence comes from Ennomos quercinarius, assembly GCA_910589525.2. Taxonomy (NCBI): domain Eukaryota; kingdom Metazoa; phylum Arthropoda; class Insecta; order Lepidoptera; family Geometridae; genus Ennomos; species Ennomos quercinarius. The sequence goes on from OU342496.1 coordinate 5,091,626, forward strand.
CCAATGTCCATTAAATTTTATTTGTGATGATTGCTACGGATTATAGGACTGAAAATAAACAGCTTGTTTGTACGAGAACCATTTGTCGGCCGCAAAAAATTGCTTAAAACGCGATACATATACAATGCGCAGCGCAGTGTCACGTGAAACTTTATTGTTTTAAAGTTCCGAGTGTCACTGCGACTGTTATGGGCGGCCGTGTTGCTTATCATCAGGTGAACGACTAGCTCGTCACGTCATTCAATCGCATAAAAAAAAAAAAAAAAAAAAAAATATTTTTTTTACAGATTTTGCCATTTGTCGACTCTATCACATCCCTAGCCTATGTAGCCACACCACGGAATAACTAAACTGCACAAGGCGGCATCTTCGACGAATCTAAATTAGTTTGCGTTAGGAATCACAATCGCTTCTTTAACGCTCTCACGTTTCTGCACACTTTCTTAGCATTCCACCGATACGTGTCCACGTTTGCACTAAAAATAGGAAGTCAGAGTTTATTGGCACTGCAAGCATCCTGTTTCCTAATAAATCTCAAGTTATACAAGTATGATAGCATAGTTAACGGAACGCAATTACTTAACCTAACTTTTTGTTTCTTTTTATTAATTTGTAAACTATTCATACAACGTCATCTAAGGGGTTATGCTAGGCCAAGCCAAAGCCATATAATAGATATATAGTACTAGTCCAAAGCGGTGATGAGTCGGGGGCTGAGCAGCAGGGGCGGTCTAAGTTAAAATGGTCCCAACGCGCAATAATTTAGGTAAGTTATTATTACACTGAATATAATAGGTATTTTAAAAATCCATTATACATAAGCCCTCCATTATATTTAATTCAACTATTACACAAAGTTTCATGACCTTATTGAAAGTATTCATTGAATAATCGCGGTTTATTTGTACGGTTTGGAGGTGACTTTGTAATTTTTTTCTATCGAGAAAAGTTTATTAATTCGTATTTTCACTATTTATTTATTTATTTATTTATATATAGGTACACAAAACAAATTACAATCAACGACTTATTCCAAATAGGTAAATATACAAACAAATCTGTTCTGGATTGCAGCTTAAACTATGTGTACACAGAAAAAATATAAATTACACAATCACTACCGAGACATGCAAATGAAAGTAGGCACCCATCAGCAAAACCACAAGCTTTGCTGATGGGTACCCAATGACAACGGTATACTAAAATTAAATTTCGAGAAGTTCAGGGAGTGTCACTAAGGGTGAGGTGGATCATTTCGACACAACGCAGCTGTTGTGTCGGAACCATCCGGTTTCCCATGGAGGATATCTTTAATTGTTTTTATGTAACTGCCAATTTTTGGATCAAAGATGTCCAATTTTGAATTATTGACTAACAAATTATTATACTGACGAGCCATTCTAACTATTGGATTAAAGAAAGACGTATTATTTTTATAACTAACACACATACGCATCAGCATTAGTACTGAACCTTACCATACTTTATTAATTTCAAAGTCATTGTTGCAATATTGTTGACAGGACACGGCCTCATGCTAAGCCACTTTAATCATTTTAGCGTTGTATAGGCTCTTAAAGGAAGCAAGCAAATTTATTTTACCAAGCTATTCCCGTTTTAGCTATGCTCGTAACGTTTATTGCGTAGTAGCAGGCTCGGTATTTAGCCTCGACATAACCACCCCTTTTCCAGTTTTTCTCGTCATAAAAACCTAATTCGAACTATTAATAACATTTCAAAACAAAAAAAAATGCTAAATCGGTCTTAGCCGTTCCCAAGTGAGTGACGCTGACTAATGAACAGCATTCCAGTTTTATTAATAGGAAGATTTCAGATTCACACCTCCTGTGAATAACGCAAAATCTACACAATGGCCAGGATAACGTGCGCAGTGCAGCGTCACGCAAAACTATATTAATTTATAGTTCCGAGTAATACTGCAATTTATGGGCAGCCAGCATGACGAACGACTACGTCACGTCATTCATTAACATAAAAACATGCCACATTTTTTTCTTCTCAAAAAACCTTTTAATGTGTTATTAAATTAGGCACCTACTTACTGTTTTATTTAGGCGCAGATGAGTTTGTTAATAACCAGCGAGTAAAATTAGGCTGTAAGCGGTAAACGACCGGATATTGTGGATTCAGGGAGTAACTTAAATATGTATTAGCTGCCGGTGATCCCGAGATTTTTTGATGAGAAAATATAACTTTTAGTGTTCATTTTAGCACATAAAAATAAGCTTACCACTACTTGGTTGCCGTAACTCTTCCTTTATGACTCAACGTTTTTTTTAACGGGCTAATGCTGTTGGTCTCTACTGACTTTTACAGCGTCTACGGGCGGGGTGACTTAACGTTGGTCATGATACCGAGTATTTAAATGGATGATTTCGTGTGTCGATGAGGGGGTAGACATCTTTGGTTGTGAGTATCTTTGGATCCCATCAATATATTTTGATTAATGGTATCTCATTAAAAAGCCGTTGAAAAGGACTTGTTTTTAAAACTATTTACTGAAAAAAACTTCTGTCAACTTTTTGAGATAAATCAGCTTTCAAATACTATATCATTATTTTAAAATATTATTTAATCAAGTGACATGCCTACAGTAGACCTAGATGATACGAAGAAGAAAAAAATAGTCTAGAGACATAATCCAAGAAGGAATAGGGGAATATGTTTGGACATGTTTATGGAGAATCGCAGTCTAACTAATAAGTACTTACGTCCTAATTTCGCACACGAGCTAGACCCACGCTTTTTATACAACATACTTCTGTCCTTTTACTAGTCAGGAATCACGATAGGTCAACTTATAATGGACGTTACCTTAACCTGAATAGACGGTAGACTGCCCGGATCCAAGCTTCAAGTTGAATGGTTGCTCGTTCGTCGCCTCTAGAGTAAGAGTCGATTGGAATTGTGACGATTTGATATGTTACGGCTAATAGCCTAAGTGCGCCGAAGCGTAGATGATAATCTATTCAAACGATTGACACCATAATCAGAAGATTTCATCAAGATTTAGAGGGTGAAAACCGTTTTCGCCCGAAACATTCTCAGATACCCCTGTAAAAGGGTATTAAAAGGAGCTATCCCCACAGCCACAATAACATAAATACATAAATATATAAATAGATCAAACTTTATTAGTTCACTCTAAAGGTTGTTCACACAGTGAGGAAGGGAGGTAGGTACATCAACTTGTAGTGTAGTAACTTTGGTTTACGTAAAGTTAAATATGTGTATTTTTACCAACAATATTATTGTTGATGCTATTAACTATTATAGTATCTAACTAAACCCTTGACTATTCAAGTCAGGCTTAAGAATAAACAACTAAAACATTAGTCGGAAAATAAAAGCCGCTATGCGATTTAAACTAGATGGCGTTAGTATGCAAGTTAGCAGGCAGTGGTGTTTCATTCTCGCATGCATGAGTATAGCAATGAGTTATGAGAGCAGATTGTAGAAGTTGACGTCTTTTTTTCATATTTTTAAAGGCCTTACCTAAAAAGGCTTCATAATTTAACCTATCCAATGCAGCTGTAATCTCCAATTCCAATATGAGTATATCAAACTATACGATAAACGGCCAATTTCCTTATCCTTAGGAGTATATTCACAGAGCATTAAAAAAATGACTCATCGGAGCGGAGGGCGAAGCGTATTTTTATTTCTTGCTCTGTTATATTTATATTCTTTCTACATTCTACATTTTTCTACTTTTCTGAAATAATACACACCTGGTTACAACTTCTTTTAGCCGCCCAAAGTCTTCTGGCTTAACGACTTGACCAACTAAAACTCCTATTATAATGTGCTAAGTCCCCGAACTTAATAAAACTTAAAGAAAATGAAGATAAAATACAAGACACTTGAGGGGTCCCGATGTTTTGGTTCGTTGAATTTATGTTAACGACTATCTAGGGTCCGTGGAAGCAGTAAAACCATAAAAATGAGCTGATGCTACGCATCAATATTCAACGAGGATTTAAGTGGTTCTTAAGTGGGTTTAGAGCTAGTGTCAATGCTGTGTTTGGAGTCTTTCGAGCTGTGAACGTTATGGGTTATGGGTTATGGATGAATGTCATAGAGAAAGTAATATTGGAAGATAAAGCTAACAGGTACTTAAGTACCTATAGTTAACTTCTTTGGATAACATTATAACTATAATTAATGATCTATATATATATATATCAACTCGATGAAGTAAATAGCAGCTGGCAACAAATATAATAGGTAATTTTATAAAAACTTGGATTTAATATTTACTAACATATTATAATCAAACAGAAGCAAAGCCCTACAAAATTAGGACTTTCGTAGATATAATTAAATACTTAGATAGAATAACGCGCACAACATAAATTATGGGTAGTAGCTTTTCTAAGAACTGCCCAACTAAGAGGTGGTAGTCTCAATATTTCCTATAGCATCTTTGAAGGAAATGCTGAGTTAAAAGTACTCAGTAGTCCTTCGAAATGGTTACGTTACGTTAGCACAAAAAAACACAAGTCTGAAAATGCGCAAAGCGTGGAAATGCAACGAAAAGCAGACATAAAGTATATTAAAAGTAATACACGGTAAAAAACATACTTACCAGCTTTTCTCTCTATTATAAGCTGGTGTGATGAACCGCACGCTGCCTCAATAAGAGTGAAGCGGTCGATAATATATTGAGGGGAGGTAAATTGGTCAAGGACAAACTTACTGCCCATGTTGAAGGATTTTCAGGTTTACCTTGTTATCTTAGGATTCAGTAATATTTCTACAGTAGTGCAAACATCTTATGAAGAGTGATTTATTTCGATAGAACCCATCTATTAAAAATACAGAAAATGGCCACAGTAAAAGTTTAAGTATATCTACTAATTTGTTTATCGTTGACATTCATAGTGGGAAGATATTTTAAAACATCTTCCATTAAATGCCACAATTAGCCGTCTATTCCCAATAGTTCTGTTGATCTTTAATCAACTGTACTAGTAATAATTGTTCCCATTTGTTGTTGACTTCACGACCTATATGCAATGGCAAACCGTTTGGATCGATGAAATATCTACTTGCCACCTTAGATACGGCAAACGATCTAAGAGTAACTACCCCGAAGACTTTCTTTCCCAACATTGACTGCTGACTAGAGAGCTGCTTATCTTATTAACATTTTACAGATTAAAAATTCCGTAAAAATAATGTGAAACTACTTCTGTAGAGGATTTTAAACATCGTCACAAAACACTTTGCAGAAACATTAAAACAATACCCTAACCTCAGCGAATCCATCATCTGCCATGAAATCAGACAATGGAATTTAATTGGACCCGCTGTGGGACGTCACTTTACTTTTAATATTATAATCAGGCACAACTTTTGTTAATTAAATGATGTCAATGGGAAAATAGGACACAAAAGAACATGACCAACTGGCCGTGTCAAGCCGCTTCATACAATGGTGGCCAAGAAAAGTATAAACACTTGCGGTTAGAATGACTTGGTTTAAAACAACTTCGTCACCGAGACACTTGAAACTTGATAGAATTTATTTTGAAAGGTACCTAGTTTAGGTTTAGTTTCATGGTATCATGCATTAGGAATAATAAAGAAAGTAAAAATAACAGTTATCATTTATTGACATCCTTTAAACATGATCCCCTTTACATAACAATTGAACAACAAACACTGCATAACAGTTAAATAGCTACTAAGTTTTTCTAGTTTTCTTTTGCTTTATCTTTGCCCTTTGTAAACTTGATAGAGAAAAACAGTAATATACGAAATAACTATTCTACCATAGCATTGTTGTCCGCATTCAAGATCCGCTAGCTAATTTCGTAACTCGCAACAAGTTTGCAACTTCCTTAGATTTCGCAATCATCGCTGTCAAACATCAATTTGGCAGAGCAAAAAACGATCGAGCGCTAGATCACCGTCTGTCGGAAAATCAATGAACGAAAATGTGCATTATTTTGTTTCTATCTATTGCTGTTCTGTTGCTAGTGGCGCTATTATTAAAGGCCAAAGTGCATTCAGCGACAGGCAAGCAACAGGCGGGCGACTTACGATTTCCAGTGGCACCTTGCGACCGATTGTAAGAGTGAGTGCAAATTCAACACGTAACTTAAAATGTCATTGGTGCTGGGATGTGAACCTGGGTGCGTCAGTTTGAAAGGCGTAAGGACTACCGCTGGCCCATACTCGCTCCTAAACATGATTCAATATCTAAAAAATGTACTAGTCCATTTTTCAGTGCCACAAGTGTAAATATGAAACCCTCGATTGACACCGGGGCGAGGGTACTACTCAAGGTTAATTTCATTCTTCTGTCCAAATGGCCTGGCAATTAAATATGAAGGCACAAACTCTCCGCAAGTTGGGTTGTAAGTTGTTTGAGATAAAATCATGAATGTATAAATCGTAGGTACCTACGGATTCCACATACCCATAGTAACCAGTGAAGCACCAAAATGGCGGTGGTGTAAATACAATACGATGCATAGTAACTCTTTATCACATCATCATCAAGACTTTCACTGCTGAACAAAGGCCTCCCCATAGAGCGCCACTTTGAGCGGCTGCTTGCTTCCTGCGTCCATCGGCTCCCCCCGGTTCTGAGCAGGTCATCGGTCCACCTATTGATGGGGCCAGCCAACGCTGCGTCTTCCGGTTCGTGGTCGCCACTCGAGAACCTTTCTTCCCCATCGGTTGTCAGTTCTTCGACCGATGTGGCCTGCCCACTGCCACTTCAACTTACTAATTCTAAGAGCTATATCGGTGACTTTAGTTCTCTTGTGGATCTCTTCATTTCGGATCTTATCTCGCTAGGAAACTCCGAGCATAGCTATCTCCATGCACGACTTTGAGCACTTCAGTTTGACTGTATGGACATTTAATTAAAAATAAATGACAATAACAACAAAACAATTACGAACAACTTATTAAGTTACCACTACTACTATATCGCTATGTACAGCGAACTCTTTCACTTTGGCAAACGAATCAATCAACCGTGGTAAATAAAGTGTGAGTAAATCACTATCCGATTTTGAATATACTGAATGTGCTAAAGTCTCTACATACCAGTGAAATGTGATCCATGCAATTTATTATGCTCAACTGAATTGTATAAAATGTGCGTTGTGTGTTGTTGTATTGTGTTGTGTGTTATAGTTGTTATTGTGTGTGTTGTGTTGTATTGTTGTTGTGTTTGTGCTTGTTGTGTTGTTGTTGTGTGTTGTTGTTGTGTTGTGTTGTGTTGTGTTTAATATTGTAATAACTAAAATAGATCATGCATGACGGCGTTTATTTATTTTTTCTAGAATAGTGACCATGCGGCGTATTTGAGTGTTTGTGTGTGCCGACATGAAAATCGGCATACTGGAGATGCTTCATATGTAAGTTCTGCGTGATCAGTCCAGTGGTTTTATATAGCAACGACCACAGAACACTTTTATCCTGATCAAGGGCGAAGTATTGAAGCTACACAATCATGTGCTGATACCTAATTGTAATCTGTAGGCTAGCCCTTCCATTCTTACATTTTGACATTCTTCTCCTGTTTTTTTATTAATTTAGATACTTTATGTGATATAATTAATACCTACAAAAATACAATGTGCCACAAAATACAAGCTTGGTGCACTGCGTTATTGCCAAATAGGTACCTGGACGCAAAAAGTGAAATAAACCCATGGTAAAATAATGTTTCAATTTTAAATTACTTAATTACAGGTTCTTCTACTTGTAGGTATCTATTCTATCATATTTTTATTATTAGTGCTAATTAAAATTAAATTGAAGGAAATATATTTAAATAGAAAACGTGACGATTACGTGATTGAATCTCTAATTAATTAACACATAGTAAATAGGTTTACAATATCCACATTGCTTCCCACAACGATAATAGAACAAATATTGTTTCGAGAGAGTTCCAACGAATTTGATTACCATTTATTTGTAGTTAGAAATTAAAACAAACGTGGAAACCGGTAGTTGGATAAACAGCGGCGGCGACGCACACTGGGACGTAGAAAGTGTTCATGTGGTATATTTTTAATCGATTGTACCGGAACGACGAGAACTAAACAGATAATAATTTAAAATAGCAAATTTGTATTCAAATACTACATTTTCATATAAAGAAAATAAACAGATTAATTTTTAAAGGAAAAATTCAAATCACGGTCGGGGATTTGAGCCCGCATCCATCCGTCCCTTTAGCCGGGACAACCGTGACGAGCGGTCTCGTGTCCGAATTTATCCTTCACCTTTTACAACCACCTTACGGGGTTGGCAGCGCCATCTATTGAAAAATTCTACAGAATCATTTCAACCAGCATGGTAAGTTACATCAACACAAATGCTGTAAAGATAACGCCTCTCAAATAAAAAAAATAAAGTCATGAGGATAACTCCTACAATCCTTAGTTTTGTGGTTCATGAACCTGCCGGTATCCTTACAAAGTTTTTTGACGTAAGAGCAAAAATATTCTAACATTTTAAACTTAGCTTTATAAACATGCAAAAGACCGTAATAATTAAGAAATGAAGGACTGTTTTATAAGTTACAACCCAAATATAGCATGCTACTGCTGCACTAAGTATGAGTGCAAATCCCACACACAAAGTCACCGGTGCCGGACGAGATTCGAATCCGGGAGTGTCGGCTTGAAAGTTGCACTATAGCTACTGCTTAGCCATACTCGCTCTATCTATAGGTATCTCTACTAATTATCCTGATAGGTTATCAAGATAAACATAATAAAAACTATCCGGGGAGTCCGTGTCTACACAGGGAAGTGGTGATTGGGGGTTAGAGCTATTCTAATTCTACCCCTAAAGTTGAAGCATAAAGCTATTGAGGTATATACGCTAAATGTGGATAATTTGCGGGCGGCGAAAAGTTGCAATTTGATGTTACGGCGCAAGCTGAACAATGTGAAATGGCGGAAAGCCAATGGATTACGCCCTCGAGCCAAACGGTTCAAAGAGTTTAAACTCTTATCTACTGGGTGGCGCAAAAGTAAAGACCCTATTTGGTTCAGCTATAACATTTTTTCTAAATTAGAAAACTAGATTTAGGTTTTTTTAAATGTATATTTGTGCCATTAAATTTCGTACCATTAGGATTTAAAGATGATGTCTTTTAAATGGTGACCTCCAGAGTTGATACACATTTGAGCCCTATTTATGACATTTTGCAAGATGATTTTCCTTCAAAATTGGTTATGAGTGACGAAGCGCATTTCCATCTCTCAGGGCATGTCAATAAGCAGAATACTCGGTTCTGGGGCACTGATAATCCGCGCATTATTCAAGAAACACCTCTACACCCACTAAAAGTTACTGTATGGTGTGGCATCTGTGTTGACAGAGTGATCGGACCCTATTTTTTCGAAGACGCTGGAGGCAATGCGATAACTGTCACTGGAGAACGCTACAGAACCATGTTACGTGAGTTTTTGATACCCAGTTTGGACGAATTGGGGCTGGAGCACATCTGGTTTCAACAAGACGGCGCTACGGCACACACAGCGCGCGACACTATGGACTTAGTGAGGGACGCTTTTCCAAGCCGAGTTATCTCTCGTTTTGGCGATTTGCCTTGGCCTGCAAGATCACCCGATCTGACCAGTCCAGACTTCTTTCTTTGGGGTTTTTTGAAATCTCGGGTGTATGTGAACAAGCCACAGACTCTCGCAGCTCTAAAAGAAAACATTCGTCAAGAAATAACGAACATATCGCAGGAAGTGTTACGGCAAGTTATGCAAAATGTCATAAATAGGGCTCAAATGTGTATCAACTCTGGAGGTCACCATTTAAAAGACATCATCTTTAAATCCTAATGGTACGAAATTTAATGGCACAAATATACATTTAAAAAAACCTAAATCTAGTTTTCTAATTTAGAAAAAATGTTATAGCTGAACCAAATAGGGTCTTTACTTTTGCGCCACCCAGTACTATTGGCGCCCACCACACCAAATCAAATGTTTCGACCATAAAATAAAATTGTGCTTAAGTAGCTAACGTATCTTCTATAATATTGGCGCCTCACCGCCCGCACCAAGTGTACCGACCATAAAATCGATCGTACGATCGTCTCTAGCAACGTTTAATAAATCTATATAATTACAACTTACCGACGAAATAATCCGATGTGTACTAGTCGATATTTTCTAAGAGAAAGTGAATCATTTTATGCGAATACCTTCAATAAACAGGTTCCGAAATTCTTAGTCTGTCTCTTAAAAGAAGCGACGTGAAAGAATTGCCTAATGCTCGTTCCTAGCGGTGGCTCCATAGCCATGAGTTATTTACGAATAAGTCACAAATGTAAAAATGGCTCATGGGAGTAAATTATTAAATAAATATGTGTGGACATTTCACACAGCGCCATCTAGCCCCAAACTAAGTAAAGCTTGTACTATGAGAACCAAATAAGTGATAGAATGCATAAATACTTTTTGTTTGTAAATACATACACAGAATACAATATAACACCCAGACACAGAACAAACACCTATGTTCATCACACAAATGTTTGTCCTGTGTAGGAATCGAACCCACAACCTACAGTTCAGAAGGCAGAGCTACTACCAACTGAGCTATCAGGCCAGTCAATCAGGTAAGAAAGAGATTGGCAGAGAGGGGCCTTTAGTTTTCAGACTGTCGGTTTTTGCATGTGAAAACGGCATGTTCCACATGCTTAAAATTTACACAGTCATCCAATTGATACAAGAATAAATATTTTGAAATAAAGGTTCCTGAGTGAAAATCAAGGACTGAGAACATACAAAACTGGAGTCGGGAAACTTCCATGGATGAATTTTATTAAGAACTAATTTAGGTATAGAAATTAACAATAAAAGTATCTATAGGAGCTATAGAGCTGTGTAATTGTCGCTGGAGACCAAAGCAGAAAGCAAATCACCATGCTTGTGATTAAATGTATTTTCTTACACAGTATAGAAATTAGATTACTATAGACTGTGACCAGATCATAAAGTCTCATTTGCCCAGTAATATCACTAGCTACAATGCCCTTCAAACCGGAACACAGTAGTGCTTGCACACTACTGCTTTGCGGCAGAATAACTGGCAAAGCGGTGGTACCTACCTAGACGAACTTTGCAGAAAAGTCCTACCACCTAGTAGAACTCAAGACAAGTTCAAGTACTATAACAATAAATCTTACTACTACATCTTACGCTAAATTAGTAGAATCACAATTCATTATCATCATCATCATCATCAGCCTGAAGACGTCCACTGCTGAACATAGGCCTCCACCAAAGAGCGCCGCTTTGAGCGGCCGCTTGCCTCCTGCATCAATCGGTTCCCCGCTGTTCTGACCAGGTCGTTCGTCCACCTAGTGGGGGCCAACCTACTCTGCGTCTTCCGGTTCGTTGTCACCACTCGAGAATCTTTCTTCCCCATCGGTTGTCAGTTCTGCGAGCGACGTGGCCTGCCCACTGCCGCCCCAACTTGCTAATTCTCAAAGCTATATCGGCAACTTTAGTACTCTTGCGGATCGCCTCAGTTTGGATCTTGTCTCGCAAGGAAACTCCAAGCATAGCTCACAATTGTAGTACATGTACAGAAATTTCGATGTATCTCGAGAAGAAGGAAAAAAAAAAAAAGATTGTCAATCCAAGCATGTTTAAGAAATAGTTATTTGTTATACTAGGCTGCAAAGTTGGTTTTTGGCGCGATTATTCTCAAAATGAGGTTGGTGATCGAGAAAAAGATGGTATCTTTTAAGAGGTAGTCTGTGGTATTAATGAGTTTCAGTGAACTGGCAATATCAAGAAGGTTAAATTCGGGCAGACCTGTGATTAAATCCTCAATTCTTGACGAGAAAATTATTGAATAGAAACGTTCTAATTTTAAAAACACTTTCCACGCTAGCGATCAAAATGCGTTTTTGCGCCCAAATTTTGAATGACAAAGAGAATCTTTCCTAGCTAGTGAGCTGAAAATTATATTATATACCACATTCATTTATATCGGTACCTCATTCTCAATGCTCATGTAGGTACCTATAGATACAAAGCTTTGAATATGTACGAGTAGAAGCGTAGTATATGACGTCATTCATGGACAACAAGGAGAGCGCTATACATTCCGTACTAAGCAAAAAAAAGACGAACGTAATATCTTTGGTCCTTGTCACCGTTACCGGGTTTTTTTATTTGGCTTCATTTGATCTAAGCCAAACAGGTTAACAATTTTTTGAAATTGTTGTTTTTTGTGAAATAATCTTTTTTTTTTTTTTTTTTTAATGTGATTGAATGACGTGACGAGCTAGTCGTTCACCTGATGTTAAGTGACACGGCCGCCCATAACAGTTGCAGTGTCACCCGGAACTTTAAAACAATAGTTTCGCGCGACACTGCACTGCGCACGTCATCCTGAGACATCACCCAGTCTAATAATCAGATTACTAGACTGAGTGATCAGATCATAAAGTCTCATTTGCCCAGTAATTTCACTAGCTACAATGCCAATCAACGCCAATACAATGCCAATACAATCGTATGTAAATCGTGATCTAGGCAATAAATATTTGAGAAATAATGTGTGTGCAGTGGGTGGTTGCAGCATTTTAAGCAACAGAAGTCGCACTGAGGCGTAAATATGAAGGAATAACATTTCACAAGTAAGTAGCCATTATTTTGTCTATTTTCCCTTTTTAGAAGTGTTTATTGTGAAACTTATAAATGTAGCGTTACATTTCATGTAATAACAAGTCCTCAGCTAAACAGAAAAACAGCTAAATGATTAATTAATGGATAAAATAACCATACCTAACCAAAAAATTTAATTGTCAAGGTACTGCCAGTTTATGATTTTTAATTTCCCATAAAACCAGCTAGGTACAATGTTGATTTGCAAATGTTTATAAATTGGTAAAAAACCTTTTGTAGGTATATTAGCTAATTATTTGCTTGATTTAACTTAGTAAAATATATCATTTTATATTTAAGGTCAGGTGGGGTAAGTAAAACATACTTGCACATCTATTCACTTTGTGAATTCTGCTAGGACGCTAATTTTTTTTTACACATAGAAAGCCTAAATCTGACATGGCAAATGACGGCAATAAATACTTTTCAAGAAAATAATTTTTGAAAACTCAATTTGCGTGAATGAAACATCACTTCAAAAATGGTTCACGGTTTTGACAGAAACGTTCCGATTCAATATTCTGACGGTAGGTTGACATTGGCGTTTGACTATTTAGCAGTTGACTATATTGACAGCTTTGTTTTTATTATCTGTTATCCGCAATCATTATAAGTACCTACTTATATAATTTTAGCTGCCTAGTATCTTTATAGCACTTTATAAGTGCAGAATCTCCATCTCTTTCTGTGGGTGCCGTTAAGAGCAGACTAAGGGGCTATCCAGAGAATGGGCAGTAGCATTCTCCTTGGAACATTATAATCTTCTGCGATGACAAGCCACTTGCCAAGCGAGGTGATTATGGCAAACCTCCCTATAATCAGCGTCTAAAATGGCGTTTTATGGGCATGCCTGTGTTCAGCACTAGACGTTTTCCAGCTGTTGATGTGAAATACGCGATTTTCGCCCATGGAACATTTACAATGACATTTGTAATGTAGTAGGTATTTGATTGATTTTATTACCTGTGTCGTCTGTGACTGCAAATACTAACCCCACATTACGCACCGTTTCATGCATTACTTTCGTGTAAAAATGTACATAAACACTATTAAATTGCTTCATGGCATCAGCCGACTTGTGTTTTGTAAACTTAAAGATAGCTGATTTCTTTTTATTTTATGACCTAGCAGAAAGATTGTGTGACGCGTGTGCTAGAGCATTGAAACCATTTCGCCACATAGCATAGAGCTGCGTGATTTATTGATTACGATAGGGTTTCACTTAGGTACTCCTTCGTTTCACTTACCCCACCTGACCTTACATTTTAGTTTTTACAATAAATTTGAAACAATGTACACTGGTAAAACATAATTTCTAGGTATCAAGGTAAATTACTCTATAGATAGAGCTAACGAAATCGCCCATTATTTACCCAAAATTTTGGGAGACGTTCTTATTCAGGCAGCACCTCGTGTGGGAGCAAGAAACAATTAGGCGGGCACGCGCTGTAGAATTCTACTAGTGGGAATTCTGTGATACAAAGTTATGACTTTTTACAGTCCGATTTCATTATTTCTCTGAAGACATTCAAGATGCGTGAACCGCAATCGGCTTTCCATTTTAAATGTCAATTAACATCGTTAACTTTTATCTTTGCTCTTAGCGTAATCAAGCACATAAAGTTCAAACTTTGAAACCTTGTCTCAATGAAACTCTTTAATTTTGTTAAGTAGTGCAAATAGTTTTTATTATTATTAATTGTGACATGGTACTATCTCGGTATTGAATAGTGCTGTATTATACCGAATATACGTCGATTTAATTTTAGATAGCCATACGTCTTGTTTGTTTTTAATTTGTTTAACGTACGGTAACTGATTGCTTAAATTAAAATTGTATGTTTTAGAGTTATGAGTTATGAACCTTTTTGAATGGGAAATTGTTAAAATCCTGTTTCCTTTACAGATTTATTTGAATCTTTTGTGATTTCAATAAATATTAATCAGTGGACTAAAAATTGAAACCACGCGTTTATCAAATGGTTGAAGTAAATCACGTGTCATTGGCAAAATGGCACTAGTGGACAGCTGTGGGATAAATGTTAGACATGGTGTCCACTTTTTTTTTTAACGGGCAAATTGCCTTTATTACTCAAGCTAACTACTACAATAATAAAAACTAAACTAAACTAAACTAAACTAAACTAAACTAAGCATAACTAAGCTAAACTAAACTAAACTAGCTACACTACCTACTACAAAGAACACTTATGGACTGTATAATAGCCGCGATGGCCTATAGACAGTCCAAGTGCTCCAGCCCACTACCGGTAGGTAGCGTACCCAACATGCTGGCCGCATTGCCACGTTGAATTGCAATGCTGATGCGTTGGGCCAAATAAGTGCCAGCATTTTGGTCACGCGTCGCATCGACCAGGCGCTCTGATAGACTTTGGAAAACGCGATGAGCTCCCGGTCCCCACGGACCCAGGGTCTCAACACCAAACGGCTCAAATATGTAACCGCTACCGAGATTACTATATTTGCGCCGTTTTAGCTGCTCAGCAGAATTAGCCGCGGCGCCGGCCCTAACGTGTGTCTCGGGAAGGTGTGACGGCGCCATAGTATCGACGCAAGTAGCGTCCCACACTAAAGGCCGCCCCATCTTCCAGGGAACCAGAGTCATTCCGTCGGGTCTTTTACCATCGTCACGCATGAGACCATTCGGTTCGAGAATGGCTGCAACATTGGCGGTGGTAAAAGCCCGGCGAATGATGTCATTAAGACTAGCGTGGCGCGAAATTCGACCAGCGCTTTTTGAACACGAGAGACCGTGATGACCGAGCTGGTCAACTGCGGTACCGCACTGGCAGCGATGGGCCACACAGCATCTTGCGCCCAAACGTAAGCTGATAGCTAAACGAAAAGTAGTCGGATCTAAAAGGTTACCAGTGTTGAAAGAAGGCATGGCCTGTAACCAAAGTCCTGACTCCCACACAGAGACTGCGAGAAGCCGAGCACGATCAGCGACGCTAGGACACGTATCTAAAAGATTTTTCCGTGCTAGTTCGCAGAGCGGTCGGTCCCACAGCCTCTGTGAGGAAAGAACCACCGGGAAATCAGAATTTGGACAAGCCAACCCCCAGGCATTCTTGGCCTCAGACAAATGGGCTACTTCGAAAGTACCTAAAGATGGAGCAAGAATTTTTTCTATTAATTTATGTGTACCATGTACAGAGGACAAAAATGCCGGTAATGCAACACTCGAAATTTTGCGTATCCCTAAACCTCCTAAGCGCACAGGTAGAGAGGCTTGCGACCACGTCCTGTCATCCATATCAACATTCAAGACCGAAACCAGAGTGTTTTTTACAATGCTGTCTAAGCCCATAAGGAGCTCACTGTGTTTCCACAGTTGACAACATCGTAAAATATAAGTAAATTTAGGGACAAATAGACAAAAACGAATAATTGTAAAAGCCATGTGGGCGTTAATTTTGAGTAACCTGTCTGATGCGTTATTGAACTTTTGAATTTTTTCTTCTACAAAAGGTGAGATAGACTCATCCAGAATCGGCGAACCCAAAAGGCGAAGAGAACGCTTGTCTACTAATTTGATATTCGGAGCAAGACTATTAAACTTTTCAAAAACCAAATCTTTATCAGGACAAGTATCGCAAACAAAAAGTTCGCATTTAGAAAAATTTAAATCCAAACCAATGTCGCGAAATTCGTTAATAATGATACCTAGATCATTAAAAACAGTGTTCACGTCGCCTCCTAGGGTTCCGTCATCCAAGTACCAAACATTAAGTTTGGACTGAAGACGTTGAATAATTGGATGGATGGCAAGGCTAAAAATGGCCGGACCTAGAGGGTCGCCCTGTTGACACCCGACTGAGGATAGGATCGCGTTATTTTGGTAATTTAATTTTGTTGGATTGCCATAACATTGATAAAGGAATTTATATAGTTCGGGAATTTTATCCTTGACTTGTGTCAAAAGAGCGCCTCTGTCGACAGAATTAAAAGCGTTTTTAACATCCACCTTTAGCAACACTTCACCACAATTTAGTTTGAGAAAGGTTCTAAGTGAATGAACAGCGGCCTCACAGCCACCCCGCGAACCAAAGCCCAGCTGTATTGGCTGAAAAAGGTTGCTTAAAAAAGCAACCTTTTTCCTACAGCCGACCTTGGCAGCGAGGCGGCGGTATGTGGTGCCTACCGCAATAGGTCTGATACCACCGTCTTTTTTGATAAGGGCACACAAGTTTGCGCCATACAAAATTTCGATGACGTCACTGTTGACTTGCCCTGACAGCATCAGGTTTACTAAAGCCGTTAAGTCTCTCAAGAGGGCCTCGCCAATTTCGCCGGAAATGCCCGATAAAAGATCTTTTAGAATTTGAGGGGTAAGGCCATCAAGACCTCCGGCTGAACCACTCTGGAAAGAAGTAACGGCTGCAGCTACTTCCTGTGGGGTCACTTCAACAGTGACGTCATTTGGTAGGGGTGGTTCAGGAAGGTGGAGATTTGCTGCTGCAGGTGGATGTTTGTCCTGCAGTGATTGAATTGTCTCAGAACAATATGGGGCTATTGTGTCGCTAGAGAACAGGACGCGGGCGGCGCCCTTAATGTCGCCGTCACTAATTTTGCTCTCTACGATTTTAAAGGTGGCCGAATCGTTATTTTGTTTTGAATTTATAATATTGTTTCGCCTGTTAAGCGGAACAATAATTTCATGATCCAAGTGTTTACAAAGTAAGTAAATAAATCAACTTAGGGTCTGTATAGATTTGACGTCCGTCAGGAGCGACGTCGAGGCCCGTCGTGCCGACGCCAGGCGGCGTTGACATGGAAACAAAAATAACAAATTAGCAGTAGACCGTGATAAAATAAGAATATGGAAAATAAGTAGAGACTGTCGCCAGCTCTACAAATAGTACCTCGAGAATCCCGTGTTGTAGACGGCTAGTTGGTGGACAGAAATTGTCCAAAAAGCAGCAAAAAAACCTGAAAAACCCTATCGAAAAATAGGCCGAAAAAAATACGACTTGACAGGGCTTTCAAATTTTTTTTTTTTTTTTTTTTTTTTTTTTTGGTGTCCACTTAATTTCTGAATAAACAAAGCGAACCACGTGAGCCCAGTGTATCACACGCAGGTAAACCATTTCGGGCTCCTGTGAACTGTCACCTATAAGAAGTACCTACTATATTCCTTCTTTTGACCTTCTCTTAACACAAGCCTGTACATTACTATAGTTATAACCTAAAATACACTTTGTTTATTACAGAATCATTAATAAATTAGTGTTAATTTCACAATCAAACTTATAAAAAGAAATATATACCTGCAACACAGTTTATACTAAAGCAGAGGGCAGGGTTGTAACTTATTATGTGTATCTTTTATACTGAAACAATAAAGAAATTTGTATTTGTATTTGTATTGTATTGTATTGTAATTAAAAGCAAGTGATCATATAGAGGTAAAGCTGACTCGACAAAACATTATTCACATTCTTTGCCCCACCCCGAAAGGATTCCCCCCGTATTCGTAATATTTTGTAGTTACAGGTGTCACGTAATGAAGGTCATCGAGAACAACTTTCCCTATAAGCGAACAAAATTCTGAATCTACTAATAAATTAACACATCCAACGAAAGTCACGCTTCAATCCGCTGTCATTTTTAGACTGGGAGCGAGTGACATCAGAAAATAAAATGACTAAAAAATATTTACTTACAATTATACAGTCCACGGTTTACACAATCTTTACCTAAGTTAATCTACCTTAATTTCTATTTTGTTTTAGTTTGTCTGTAATTTGTTTTGTGTATAATAAGTAAATTAGCCTGAAAAAAGTTGTTTTTTTAACCTTTTTTAGTAAACTTCATCCTTACACCATAACAGGAAGACACCCTCCAAATATCAAGTCTATTCATCAACTAGACTCTTTTTAGGCCTAGTCTAAGTGTATAAAACCAATAAAAGTATTTAGCTAGTAATATTTAATGATCTAAATCAATTTAATTTTTTCTTAAGTATATACATTCCATATTAAATTATGTGAACACAAGTTCTAAAATAGTATCTATAGGTAAATATAGAAATAAAATAATATACAGCTTATTAGCAATCACAATTACCTGTTTTATTATCACACATGAACTGACAATTCTTATAACTATGAAAAATGTTATTCTATGGTTATTTGTAGTGTTCTTTTTTGGATAAATAAATTATCTTATCGTATCTTATTAACTTATAACATGTAGCGGGTCCGCTGGCTCTCAGACTACTACGTCTACGTCTCGCTCGTCACACGAAGCACAAAAAAAGAATATTCAAACAGCTAAAACAAATAAAACCAGAGTTTCGGTCACAGATAGCGAAAGCTCTTATTGACATGTTGGAAAGTAGTCACCAACCTTGAATTTTTTTTAAATATTTTACTATAATAGTCTTTAAGATATAAGGCGTAAGGTCTTAAGGAGAGCCAAAGGTACTTATGGAGTTCATTTGTGGGTGGACCTTATCACTTACTGGACGTATTCAGGTTGAGTGGCCGAAGATGAAATTCTCATTTTGTCACTAGTTTCGTGAAATCGAGTTTTCTTTGCGTACATCCATTACAAGAACCAATCAACTATAAGTATTTTTTAAAATCGCTGACTTTGTATGCTTTTGACGAACGGCCCACATTACCTACAGAATGGGCGCTCGATCGTCAATCGGCGAACAAGTTGATTTTTTTTCTTTTCAGTTTCTTTAATGTAGGTATCAATTAAGCTAACGTATAAGCCACATATTTACTAAGAGGCAGGACTTTTCTGCAAAGTTCGTCTAGGTGGGTACCAAAGCTTTAGCAGGCTACCAAGCAGTAGTCTGCAAGCACTATTGTGTTCCGGTTTAAAAGGTATTGTAGCTAGTGAAATTACTGGGCAAATGAGACTTCGTCTAGTATCTTAATTATTACCTACTAGACTGTGTGATGTCTCAGGATGACGTGCGCAGTGCAGTGCCACGCGAAACTTTATTAATATAGAGTTCCGAGTGATACTGCATGAGCAGTATCTCTCGGAACTCTGTTATGCAGCCTTGACGCTTAACATCAGGTGAATGACTAGCTCGTCACTTCATCTTTTACATTAAAAAACACATTTTCATAGGCTTGTCTAGACAATTAAAACCGGCTCACTCTCCTCTTGAAAACATCTAGATTTACTTTTTTCAGTACCTCTTAAACATTCACTGTGCTTACCATAATAATACCTTTATCAAATGACTATCCACAGATAGAGTGGAACGCTATGGCGTCTGTATTTCCCGAAAAATCTTGGAGTCAAATCAAGAGTGAACAGGGGGCGTACCGTGAGCTCTTAGCGCGATTCAAAACAGAGCCTATACTGTATCGCTTGGCAAAATCTCCATACAAAAAAAACAAAGCGATCCAATATAGGCTCAGTTTTGAATCGCGCTAAGAGCTCACGGTACGGCCCCAGGTATCTTCATTTCATAATAAATATTTTATCGTCAGGTTGAAATAGAAATCAAGTAGCGCAAGTCCGTCAAAAATAAAAATAAAAGCAATTATTATCCGACAAACTTATATTCGGAATGTCTTTTATGCAACGTGTGTAAAATTACTCCTCATCATTACATACAAATATTTAATTATCACATCGGCTACAAAAAATCGCTGAGCCAAAGACAAACACGAGGCAAAGAGTTTTTAAATTGAATAGTTTTTAATGAGCTGCATGGTACCATGGAATAAGGAGGAGAGGAATGCCAATACAACAAGAAAACAGCGTAGACAAAAAAAATTGCCTAAAACTAGATGGCGTTGCAAAATGAACGGGTTATATATAAGTTAAGCGCTGATCAGAAATATGCTAAAAACTCGTTTTAGCCCACAAGTTGTGAGAGCCTTACTTGAAACTGTGTGTTTCCAAACCTCTATACTAAAAAATAAATCCACTCACGAAATTGCACGTGCGATAGCTACGAGATACTATAAATTCTTTTGTAAACACAGGTCATTAAACTCATTTAAACGCATTCGGTCAAGAACGAAGTTAAGCCACCCAGCTGCGCTAGGGCTATCTTCGAACGTAAACTTTATATGGCATTTCTTCAATGAAAAACTATTGATTTAGAAAAGTCGTAAAAGAAACATTGTCTACCTTGGGGGGTAGATTTATCCTTTTTCGGGATAATACCCCAATTCAAACTCACCTTGTACATAACAAAATGCCTATTTCCCCAATTGCAAAAATGTTTAATAACGTTTAGGATTAATAATAATGCTTAATAAATAACGGTAATAGATATTATAACTAGTTAGATCTTATAAGAACAAACGATTTTAATCACTGATGTGCGTATGAAGTCAAAGGTTATTGGGGCTCAATTCTCGGAAAAATCAAAAAATACATGCGCGACTTGTCGTCACATGTCGAATGACTATATAACCCAAGTTACCACGAAGACAGATACAATAAGAAACGTCTAACGTGTGTAAACAGTACAAAATACCTGTTTAACATCTGCCTACGGCTTGTTTAATTATATTTTTCACGAGTGATTTGACGTCATGTCGTGCCATTATATCTACCAGGAATCGTCACCCTGAATCAATCAAACACGTGAGAAAGTCGTCCATTGAAATGCGTACAGACTCTCGGATTTATGCCCACTCATGCGCGTAACGTACAAACGGGCGCAAGTGAATGAACTGTTGAATATGGTAATGAGCACAATTTGTGATGATAATTGTGCCAAATGTTAGTATTATAATTTGCTAGTATGTATTACGTCGTTTCAAAAGCCGTTTTCGAACTATGATGCATGAGATTCATAAAATTATTTGTGTAAGATATAGGTTACCTACGAGCTTTCTTAGCTTTTAGGTAGTAGGTATTTAGGCCTAAGATTGATAAATATTTATAGTGCGCACGAACTAATTTAGATGGCGTTGTACACCGCTAAAACACGCAAGCGTTTGGTTTGCGACGTCTTGCTGTTCTACCGAGTTTGATTGTAGTTTTTCCCCACAATCCGCGGGGTAATTACGTAAAATTTGCAACAACAATGCGACAGCAGTAGCAAAGCAACAGCAGTAGCGAAGCATACATTCTCGACACCACTAATGATGTATGACAGCAATCACCGCGAGATTTACGCCTGTCGCAAACTTGTTGCGAGTTAGGTAATTAGGGGGCCGAATTCGTTTGATTTCGAACCATTTTTTGGGACGAAGCACAGGCAGTTCTTCACAGTGGTATTGGTATCCTTTCCTTTGATTACTATTAAAAGTAGATCTACTTGAAAATCACGTAACGTTCCAAAAACATTTCAGGTGTTTTCGACTACACCTCACCACAGATTATTAAATAATAATATGTTACTACGTAAACCTATACCTAAGTTTACCAACAGCAATTGCGTCCGTCTTAAGCCCACCACACACGGCGCAGATAATATAAATATTTTATCTGAGAGTAATTCAGCACATAAAAACTTATGGTATCTGTAAGTATCACACACGGAATATATACGATAATATACGAAATCCAATACTTTCAGAAATAAATGTGTGTTCGCCCGTACCTGCAGCTACTTAACGATAAAATATATATTATCTGCGCCGTGTGTGCTACTCTATTGCTTCGTATGAAGAGCTATATTGACAGATATGCAGTCAGACGCAGACATCTTATATTATGTGTACCGTATGTGACAGGCTTTAAATCATTGCAAATATTGTAATCTATCTGTAAAAGCCTTCATAGAAACCACAGCTCTCTAAATATTTAGCTACAAATGCAACCATGATACATCTAATCAAGTAATTAAATTTATTTATTTATTTAATCATGGAGTTGGTCCAGTATAGGCTATAGCTAATATTTCATACTACAATTTTACGTTGTTAACGTCAAAATACTATCATTATTGTAATAATATCTCCAGTCTAGTAAATAATGCCTAGACCTTAGAATAAGTACCTAATTCTAATGCCTAGACTGGAAATAGGAAAGTCACTAAAAGGGTTTTTGGGGGGAACGCGGAAAAGTTCAAGTCGTTGCATTGTATTATTTTTCAAAACTCGTGCTTTTTCCAGTATTAACTAATGTTTAAAATTGGTGGCGTTTTCCGCATTAAGTGCTGAATTATGAGCATGAGCGTGGGCAAGTGATATAATGTGGTGAAACGTGGTTTTTGTGTTGCTTCCGAAATTCCATAAAGCTTCTAGTAAAGTTGCCACCACTTTACTAGGGCATGACTTAGACTGGACTATGACTACCCAGACTGTGACTAAGACTTGACTTAATGTGAAATATTATATAACACGATGAAAATTATAATACTTGACACTGGCTAAATACACTATGTGTGGAGCCAAAATATAAGAAAAAGTCATTAAAATAAAGAATGGTTGTTCTACTTGGTTCTAAGGAGGACTCAGGGGATCCCAAAGCAAATATTCAAACGAGGCAAAAACAATATTGCATCAGCATTAACAGGCACATGCACTACATTTATTTTGTTGAAGTACCAACCCCACTTTTAGTTACGTACTTATCTTGCGATTGATGGATGCGGCTTCAAATCCCGTTAGTGATTAAAAAGTTTCTTTAATCTAAAAGTAATATCCTTTTTCTTAGAATTTGTTGCATCCGGAGTGACAAGCACGCGTCGCTGACGCGGCGCACCCGCAACTTACTACTTGCCTACTACAAATACGCTATAAAATGGTGCACTGTTAATTAACAAGGAACCATGACCTGTGACAGCATCATATTTTATAATCTCACTGTCTCAATAAGTCTTTCTAATTATGTCCATTGCTGCGACTGTTTTAAATTTCCATTATTTATTAGTGTTTTGGCACACCGCTATTAAGTAGAACACGATACAGTAAATAGAAGACAAAAATCTAACAAGAATTAACTAGACTGGCGACTTTCGTTTTTTAATAGATATAGAAAGATATGGGATTGATTTAATGACTTCTGTATTAAACAAAATCACGATCTAGTCTAGACATATTGACCAGACACATATATTATTAAAAAAATCAATAATTTTGCAAACAATTTGACAAGCTAATGTTCATTCATTCATCAACAGCCTGAAGACGTCCACTGCTGAACATAGGCCTCCCCCAGAGCACGCCACCTTGAGCGGCTGCTCGCCTCCTGCATCCATCGGCTCCCCGCGGCTTTCACCAGGTCGTCGGTCCACCGAGTGGGGGGCCGGCCTACGCTGCGTCTTCCGGTTCGTGGTCGCCACTCGAGAACCTTTCTTCCCCATCGGTTGTCAGTTCTACGAGCGATGTGGCCTGCCCATTGCCACTTCAACTTACTAACTCTAAGAGCTATATCGGTCACTTTAGTTCTCCTGCGGATCTCCTCGTTCCGGAGCTTATCTCGCAGGGAAACACCGAGCATAGCTCGCTCCATAGCTCGCTGCGCGACTTTGAGCTTACTAATGAGGCCAACAGTAAGAGACCATGTCTCAGTTCCATAAGTCATGACTGGCAACACACACTGATTGAAAACTTTCGTTTTCAGGCTCTGCGGTATTTTGGACGAAAAGATAGGACGAAGCTTCCCGAACGCTGCCCAGCCGAGTTGGATTCTTCGCGCCACCTCTTTGTCGAAGTTGGACCTACCTAATTGGACAATCTGTCCTAGGTAGACATACTTGTCGACAACTTCGAGAGTATCGTTCCCAACAATTACCGGTATAGGTGGAACATGAGCATTAGACATGATCTTTGTCTTGTCCATATTCATCTTAAGACCAACCTGCTGGGAGACTCTACTGAGGTCGTTGAGCATGGTGCTAAGGTCCTCGAGCGATTCCGCCATTATGACTATATCATCGGCAAAACGAAGGTTAGTGATGTACTCGCCATTTATGTTGATGCCAGATCTTTTCCACTCCAAGAGCTTGAAAACATCCTCCAATGCGTTTGTGAACAGTTTCGGAGAAATAACGTCTCCCTGTCTCACGCCTCTTTGCAATGGAATTTGTTCCGTACTCTGGTCCTGTAGTCGGACTGACATAGTGGCCTTACTGTACAAACACTTCAAAACTTCGATATACCTATAGTCAATTTGGCATCGCTGCAAGGACTGCAGCACCGCCCAAGTCTCGATTGAATCGAAGGCTTTCTCATAGTCCACAAACGCTAGGCATAACGGCCGATTATACTCTTCGGTCTTCTGTATAATCTGGCGCAGCGTATGGATGTGGTCTATGGTGCTAAAGCCTTTTCGGAAACCGGCTTGTTCGGGAGGCTGGAATTCATCAAACCTGCGTGCGAGACGATTCGTAATGACTCTCGAAAACAGCTTATACACATGACTCAAGAGCGAGATGGGCCTATAGTTCTTCAATAAGGTGTTATCGCCTTTTTTGAAGAAGAGCACCACCACGCTCTTGTGCCATGCCTCTGGCGTTATACCTTCAAGGATGACAGAATTAAATAACTTCTGGAGGACTAAAAGTACCGGTCTACCACCCGCTCTCAGAAGTTCGGTCGTAATTCCATCTTCACCTGGTGCCTTGTTGTTTTTAAGCTGTTTGAGGGCCATTCTAATCTCGTACAGGCTGACGTCCGGGATATCTTCGGTATAGTGTCGGACTAACTTGGCTCTGATGTCCTGAGCTGTGTTAGTAGCGGGCTTACGTGTCGAGGTGTATAACTGTCCATAGAAGTACTCGATCTCTCTCAGAATCTCAGGCTTGGATGAAATGACGCTACCATTTTCGGTCTTCAGTTTTGTCATTTGGTGTTGCCCAATAGACGAATCCTTTGCGAACACTTTAGAGCCTTGGTTCCGCTCAATTGCGGCCTCAATACGTGAAGTACTAAGAGCACGCAAGTCGTGTCGCAAGGAACTCCAGATTCGTCTATTGAGTTCACCGTAGGCTGACATATCAACTGAAGACTGCAGCTTCATTTCGCTCCGGTCGGCCATTAGCTCAAGAGTTTTTTCTGAGAGCTTTTGAGTCTTCTTTCGGCGTTGGGTCTTAAAGAATTTCGATCCAACAGCTTGGACAGTTTCCACCAACCCGTCGTTTAGCTCGTCCACTGTGTTACAGTCGGCTAGGCACTGTAAGCGATTTTGGAGTTCCAGCTGAAAGCCTTCGGGGTTTTGGATTTGGACAGGATTTGGACGGAGCGTAGACTTCACCAGACGTGACCTTTCGAGCTTAACATTGATATTCAATGTGCCTCTAACAATACGGTGATCGCTACCGGTTTTCACCTTGCTGATCACAGAGACATCATCGAATATGTGCTTCTTGGTCGTCATGATGAAGTCTATCTCATTTTTAGTGGAACCGTCGGGACTTATCCACGTCCACTTCCTGGATGGCCGCTTCTCGTAGAAGGAGTTCATCATAAAGAGTCCCTCCTTCTCCATGAAGTCAGCCAGCCTCTGTCCTCGAGGGTTCCGCTGCCCGTATCCAAATGGCCCCACTCTCAGCTCATCGCTATTCCTTGTGCCCAACTTCGCATTGAAGTCTCCCATCACAACGGTGAAGTATGTTTCGGAAGTATGCATACCAAATAAGCTAATGTTATTATTATGAAAATCTAAAAAAAACGAATATTAATGTGAATATATCACAAATAATACTCTTTTTACAGAACGTTATGCTAATTTAACTATTTATTATCAAAATTATATAAGTAAAAAAAAATGCATATCCGCGATCAAGCGCCGCAGGTCTTATATTGGCAAGCAGACTATTACCTATTGGTTCGACGTTCGACTACTGGGTATTATATTACCTGTGGTTCTATTGGTAGATTGTAGTTAGGTAGGTTGTACATTAACCGTAATTTTTGTATCTTTCATTCCTGTCCATGCTAAGGTAGCCTGGAAGAAATCGCTTAATGCGATAAGGCCGCCCGTTGTTCTGCCATTCTTATATAAATTTTTATATGCATTTTTGTTTATTGGTGTTCAATAAAGTGTTATTGTATTGTATTGTATTGTTGTAGTGGTAGTTGGTCTGAACCGCACCAAGACAAGAAGGTCGTAGATAAAAAAACGTAACAGAAGAAACGAAAGCAGGTGTAATTTAATATAGATCTTAAAATATAGTGTTCCAGAGAAATGTTCTCTAACTACAGAAATTGAATGAAAATTACTTAAACACAGGAACAAGTGCTATTGTTACGAAAAATATCTAAAGTTTTTGAACCAAGGTTCACAGAATAATGAGCTGTGCAAGTAAACAGTATAGTGCATAGTGTAGGTAACATAAGACAAGAGTATTCTACGTTATTTTTAACGCCAACGTTTTTCTACCTTTACTTAAATGTTATTCGACTTCGATGTTTTTTTTAATATGTTGTCGCGCAGTGAAAACTATGCTCATAACTTCTCTTTTTTTCATTTTCGCAATATTTTCGTAGTTATAGTAACGAATTTTTTGCGTTAAATTATTAAAAAACAATATACAAAACATATTTAAAAAATTCAAAACGCATATTTGAATTTTTGAAACTATTGAAATGATGAACGTTTTCCCCCGAAACGTTAAAATGTAGGTAAATTCACTCACGGGCTCTATTGTCTCTATCACTCGTGCAGATAGCAGTGCGACGGCAATAGCATTTCATAAAAAAGGAACCATTCATGGCGTGTCCTCTAAGGGCGCACCTCTATCGAGCGTACATTACATACTCGTACCAGCATGTTAGTAGTACCACAGAATAGATATATAATAGGTTCTACGGTAGTACTAACTAGGAGGCCAGCCGCATCACATCATCCGTATCCTACTAGCGACCTTGCCGACCGACATGCGCATGCGTCTGAGATTTCACTTCCTCCACGCGCGCCGCGGGAAAAATATCAAGTTTGGTGAGGACCCGTTTAGATTTTATAGCCGATTTGACACCATTTTCGGGTAACACAAGCTAAATGACTTACTTAGAACTACCTAATGAATCGCTTTTCACTTTCTTTTCTAGTTTGATCGATAGTCGCTTATACTAATGATTAAATTTTGAAAGCTATACATAATTATGTAAAACTGCTATTGCTTTTTTTTTTTTTGACTGAAAATCCCTCTTTAAATGTAGTTTTAATTTCACTAAGTTTTAATTTTATATCTATGTGTATTAGAGAATTTATACCCACATAGGGCTACAAGTAGGTATCTATATACCACCGAGCAACGATATCTATAATTTATAACAATATTATAAAGAGGAAAGATTTGATTATTTGTTTGTTTGCATTGAATAGGCTCCGAAACTACTGAACCGATTTGAAAAATTCTTCCACTGTTGGGAAGCTTCACTATCCCCGGGTGACATAGGCTATATTATATTTTCGAAAATTAGAGATTTTTACTAAAACTCCAATAATGTAACCCAAGGTGTAAAAAAAATACCTAAAATATTCATTACATCGCATCGCCTGCGTTGCGAAAACTATAATACACGTGTGAAGCCGGGGCGAACCGCTGCCGCTAGTGTATTATAAGAATAACATGACTGTGTAACATAAACTTATAATAAAAGAGATATAAACGTTGCCCGATTCAATAAAACGCCTGAAACCAATTAAAAAAAATGCATACAGATTGTTTATAATGAAGAGACTAACATAAATAAGCTTTTTATAATATTATCAGAAAATAAAAAGGTTCCCGCAGTAACCCGAAAATGTTGAATTAAATATTTTAGTGAGCAGATTTAGGTAGGCAGTTATAGCTTACTACGACAATCACCTTCCGAAAAAAATTAAAATAAATAGGTAAATAACGCCCAAAGATCACATACATAGATCCTGGACCCTAACTAGGATTCCCTGTATCTAGGGACCCGAGGACCATGGTCCCACAACACCCAGACACAGAACAAGTACTGGCGCTTTTTTTCTTGTGCATAAATACTTGTCCTGTTGCGGGAATCGAACCCGCCGCCGCTATGAGCCGACCTGCTCAACCACCACACCACAGAGGCTGTCGGCTGAAAACGAAAACACTTCATTTTATCTTCAATGCTGCCAGCATGTTGAGTACGCTACCTACCGGTATTAGGCTGGAGCATTTGGACTGTCTATAGGCCATCGCGGCTAGTATACAGTCCAAATTTTAATGTTCTTTGTATAGTTATGTAATATCAAATGTGCAGGTATCTATGCTTGTCATTACTATTGTATTATGTTATTTATAGTACTGGAATGTAAAAATTAACTTAACATGTTTTTAATGTTTTATAAGGGCGTAACATAGCCTGTAAAGAACACGATTACTCGTATGATTGTGAAACATAATTATTATTTAAGATTATGTGTAACTAATAAAGACTTTTAAAACCAATCAACATAAATGTTCTTTGTAGTAGATAGTGCATCTAGTTTATTAGTTTTTATTGTTGTAGTAGTTACTTTAAAGAATAAAGGCACATTGCCCGTTACCTAGCTGGGTGTCTTCAAGTCAAGAGTGAACAGGTATCTTCTAGGCAAGCATGCACCACCGTAGGCCGCGTCATCACTTACCATTAGGTGAGACAGTGGCCAAATGCTACGCCTATAAAATATTAAAGAAAAAATCTTCGATTATATTTCTGATATTAAAACATAAAGATAATCTCAGATTACAAGATGCAGACACGAAGACGCCGCGACTGGCGACGGTTACCATTGAGCTCATATAATCACGGTTGCGTGGGTTTCCTAACGAATGATACAGTTATTAACCGATCAAGACGTTAAAACTCAACTTATATACTACCTCTAACTTTTTAAAGAAAAAATAATACTCTTAGAATTTCTATTTTTAAAAGTCACTGATGCTGATATAAAAAAATTACATATTGTAAAGTGTTTCAGTTTCATTTGTTTTATTGATTTCTAGTTTAGCTATGGTAATAAACATTATATAATATACATTTGACTGTTATTTATTATACGGTTTATGAGTTTCATTCTTATAAACAATGATTATTACTTTTGATTTATAATAAAGAAAATTAGATATAGTAAAAGTATATTAAGTCACATTATATGTGAAATGATGTTTATTATGTAACATTTTTATATGTAAGTAACAAAACTATGATGATCAATCTTATGAGTTTCGACAGTGAACCCTGAAGAATATCTGCCTTAGCCATTTTTTTACAAGCGCTAAAGTAAGGATAGAAACAATTTGGTAATTAATAAAATAATTAGTACACATAATGCGGCTGAATAATTCTGATAATATGGAAGATATATTAATGTTTAGTTGTTTGAAAATATACAGATAAAGAGACAAGTTAGAAACCCTGCATTTGGCACGGGTTCAAAACAGCTTTTGTCCTAACTTAGATCGCAATCTCGAGTTAGAAGTTACATCTTCACGGGAAAGAAACTTTTAGGCAAACATCCGGTGAAAACGTGTCCTCGGAATTATCTAAAGACGTGGGAAAATATAAAATTAGGTAAACAATATTCAAGATACAATGTTGCCTTTACTACGACTTTCGCTTTTAACGTTTTAAAAGCACGTATAGAAGCTGTGACATGCTTTTTCTTCTCCCCATAAAACGCCACATTGGACGCTTATCATGAGGGTTTGTCATAATCACCACGCTTGGCAGGCGGCTTGGTGATCGTATATGTAGAATATTTGAATGTAAGTATTACCCAGGAGAATGCTGCTCTCTGGATTCTCTATTCGTCCATTTTCTGGATATTCCCTTGGCCGGCGCTTACGGCACCCACGGAAAAAGATGGGGATGACATCGACTTTTTTGTGTCACGATACAGATCTTGATGTCATCGAATTCAAACCATTACATTAGATTATCATATTATTAGGGGACCATAAAGTAGTTATTTACGTAGCAGATCTTTATGTTTTGTCTTTGTAATTTTAAATTCATTTTGAAACGTCACGGCTGATGACGACGATGCTAACTTAACCCACCCCCGTATTATGTAAAAATTGCAATAGTACAGCAACAGCAGTAGCAAAGCAACAGCAGTAGCAAAGCGACAGCAAACACTTAAGAATCGGTTGCAGTCGCCCGCCTGTTGCTTGCCTGTCACTGAATGCACTTTGGCCTTTGATACTAGCGCCACTAGCAACAGAACAGCAATAGATGGAAACAAAACAATGGACTTTTTAATTCATCGATTGTCCGATAGTCGGTGATCTAGCGCTCGATCGCTTTCTGCTCTCCAAAGTGACGTTGGAGTTTTGGCGGGAACGTGAAGAAGTTCACGTCGTTGCATTGTATTAGTTATTTCACAAAACTTATGCTTTTTCTAGTGTTAATGTTTAAAATTAGTAGCATTTTACGCATTAAGTGCTGATATACGAGTATAAGTGTTGGCAAGTGATATAATGTAGTGAAACGTGGTTTTTCGTGTTGCTTCCAAAATTCCATAGAAGCCTCTAGTAAAGTTGCCACTACTTTACTAGGACATGACTTAGACTGGATTATGACTACCTGACTTAGAATGGACTATGACTACCCTGACTGACTGTGACTAAGACTTGACTTTACATGAAATGTTTCATAATACGATGAAAAACTACAATACTTGACACTGGCTAAATACACTATGTGTGGAGCAAAAAAATAAGAAAAAAAAGTGACGTTTGACAGCAATTGTTGCGAAATTTACGCCTGTTGCAAACTTTACGTAATAAAGGGGCCGATGCTGCAGAATCATCTGGAATCTGCAGGATACCCAAGTTTACCTAACTATATTTTACGAAGATTAGCTCCGATAAAAGACTGGATACTATAGTTTTTTTTTTTATGTTATGAGCGACAAACAAGCGTACGGCCCGCCTGATGGAAAGCGGTAACCGTATATAGCCTATGGACATCTGCAACACTAGGGGCGTTACTGGGGGCTATACTGGGATTCTCATCTAGCAGAAGAACCAGATATATTTTATATAACACGGCCACCTTTACTTCAAATTGCTGGAATGGCTCCAGAGAGGCTGTCAAAGTTGGTAAAAGAAACAAAGCCCTTTTTGAATTTTTAGCTGATTTTGCACTGTGTAGGTAGAGTTGTGACTATTAATCTACCTATGTACATGCTTGCTAGCGTAATTCCATCTGCCGGCTACCAACGGGTGGTCCGGCCGTTCCACATAGCGTCACTTCTGCATGGATCCCGGCTTTCTAATATTGATGGCGTGTCAGGTATAGACAAAGTAGGGCTTAATTATGTGGAAATGATATATCCGGCCAATATGGACTTGGTTAAATCTTTTAATTTGTTTGTGAAAGTGTTTTAATAACGCAAAAGTGGTTGAAAAGTTTTGATTTTTTTTTCAATTAGTTTCTTACCTCAATTTTGGATTGTGAATTGTGATTAAATACCATGTAACTATCGAAATTAAGCTCATCACTATAATTTAATGAAATTATAAGACAACCGATGGGGAACAAATGCTTCTCGAGTGGCGACCACGAACTGGAAGACGCAGCGTAGGCTGGCCCCTACTAGGTGGACCGACAATCTGGTTAAAACTACGGGGAGCCAATGGATGGTAGGAAGCAAGCAGCCGCTCAAAGTGGCGCTCTGTGGGCGAGGCCTATATTCAGCAGTGGACGTCTTCATAATGTTGATGATGATGATGATGATGATGATGATGATTTTATAAGATAGAGAGTGAATGGTGATATGACGTCTGTGACTGAAATGAGTGGAATATAAAACACGCCATGCACCGACTAAGGGTAGGCGGATGATGATTAAGAAAAGTTTTTTTGTGTTTGACTTCATTAAAAAATGAACTCCAGCATTCAATAACAATAACCACCATATATAAATAACATGAAACTTATAACACCAACATAAATCAAAACTTTGTTCACGATCATAATTATTCAAACGTAGACAAAAGGGAACATTCATAAATAACATCAATTGACATATTTACATAGATTTCCATATTTTTTTTTAGAAAATACACGATCGAGCATCTCATTTAGTAAATATATTCAAAGTTCCTAATTTACGGTCGATTAATAAAGTCAATACGTACCTTTCATCAAACCTATCAAGTTATCACATTATAAGTTTTCACTTTTTACGAAAAAACTCTAACCCCATACCAATAAACACTGCATAACAGTGGAATTGCTACTCAGTGTTTTCTCTTGCTTCATCTTTGCCCATATCAAACTCAACAGAGAAAGACAAAGCACTAAATAACTATACATCCGTTACACAATGTTTATTAGTAAGGGGGTAAGAGCATAGTACTTTTTTAAACCTTGCCTTTTACTTTCGAGCTAAGCTGAAGGCAAGCTGAATACAGTACCTATAATGTAGTGTACTATTATTATATTCTGTAGTACATGAGCAATAATACATAGGCCTCCCCCAGAGCGCACCACCTAGAGCGGCTGCTCGCCTCCTGCATCCATCAGCTCCCCGCGGCATTCACCAGATCGTCGGTCCACCGAGTGGGAGGCCGGCCTACGCTGCGTCTTCCGGTTCGTGGTCGCGACTCGAGAACCTTTCTTCCCCATCGGTTGTCAGTTCTACGAGCGATGTGGCCTGCCCATTGCCATTTCAACTTACTAATTCTAAGAGCTATATCGGTCACTTTAGTTCTCCTGCGGATCACCTCGTTTCGGAGCTTATCTCGCAGGGAAACACCGAAAATAGCTCTCTCGATAGCTCGCTGCGCGACTTTGAGCTTACTAATGAGGCCAACAGTAAGAGACCATGTCTTAGTTCCATAAGTCATCACTAGCAATATTATTATAATCCTAAAAAAGCTAGCTTTTTAACGTGAAATCAGTTTTACTTTACCGACCTTTTTTGAACGGGCTGTAATGCTGATCTTTCTACTCACCATAGTGTTGCCGGATGGAAAGCAACGCGCCCCAAAAGTAGGAGGCGATTACTTCAAAGGCGCACCTAAGATCTTACTGCACCGACCGACCCCTTAAGTGGGAAAATCGTAGGCGAATAATGAAAATATTTTCATCCGATTAATTAAAAATAAAAGTAAAATACGAATCACGAGATTCACGAGTGGGATTTGAAACCGCGTGCAATCCTTTCCACACCCATACATTTGGACATGAGATCACTTGTAGTTCATTGTCACGCACGGTACTACTACTGCCGGCTTCATCCTTTCCGCGATTCGAATTTTTCCCTTAGATTTACAAGTAAATTACAATGTAATTGTAAATTACAATTAATCTGTTGACACGCTAAGTACCCAGGCGATAGTCACAGAGCATTACAAATATGACGCGGGGGCGAAGCGTATTTTTTTTTCGTGCTCTTTGCCGATACCTATACCTATACTATATCGTAAATCTTTATTTTCATCCGTCTCAGATAAATAAGTAGATAAGTGGACAGTTAAGCCACCATATCCAGCAACAAAAAACGTTTTTTTTAACAAACCTTTCGTTAAGCCCGTCAAAATTCCTATTTCAAGTAACCGAGTAGATACGTCTCGCACAAATAGTTTCCATACAAATTATCAGACAACCGATTACTGTGAATGGGAACCACGCGACAACCGTGACAAAGGCTCAATCGATCATCGCCGTTTGATAAAATCGAGATAAAGTCAATATGAGAAATGTACGAAATAGCTACCTTGTCGCAACAAGAAACCGATAGATTTCTTAACGTAGTTAACGTTGAACGAGTGCTTGGTATAGCGATAAAGTAGCAACGTCTGCGATTTGCAGCTGTACCTACGTAATCGTCAGGAATGTTATCGAAAGATCTTATAATTATGAAAACTTTATTGGCAGCATCTTCATCATTTGCATAATGTTTTTATCTACTGAGTTTTTAACGCTATGAACTTTTATATTTATGTCATCATCAACAGCCTGAAGACGTTCACGGAACATAGGCCTCCAGAGAGCGCCACTTTGAGTGGCAGCTCACCTCCTGCATCCATCGGCTTCCGCAATTTACACGAGACCCATCAGACTAGAAACCAGGGGGCGTACCGTGAGCTCTTAGCGCGATTCAAAACTGAGCCTATATTGGATCGTTTTGTTTTTTTTGTATGGGGATTTTGACAAGCGAGCCAGTATAGGCTCTGTTTTGAATCGCGCTAAGAGCTCACGGTACGGCCCCAGATATATTTAAGTATTAATAAGTATTTCAAATGAAAGAAAATTTTCAGGGAATCTAACTCAACGGATTTTTTAAATTGAATACGCTTTTAGCTTTACCTTTATGATATGTATAATAAATTTACAGAAAGCCACTTCTGACATAGGTACAATAATTTTATTATTGTATACCTATGTCAGAAGTGTATGTATCAAATATCATATTCTTGTGTAATTTTAGTAAAAATCTTATAACGAATTAATTAGAACGATTTTATGCGACAGTCGTTGGATTGGTTCTCAAATGCTCCTGCGCAAGTAAGTATACAGACTGCAGGTAGCCAGTCAGCGCAAAGCTCCATAACACAATCAATCCCCCAGAGATCAGTGATCAGTATCAGCGACCTATGCCAATGATGAAGGCATACCGCGGACATTCCACAGTGACCCTTAGCTCCATTCATCATCCCACACATCGGTTAATTCATTCGAGTCAATCAGTTCGGAAATTTGGTATGTATGTAGGTAGACTTTCTCCCGGTGAAATGAGTGTGAAGAGAGGGGCGTGACCTTGTTAGAGGGAGGTTGGCACCTGCGCTCTCGGCACTTGTCATTCTCAGTCTGGCGCGCGCGCACAGCCGCGTTCGAATTTCAAACGCATTCCCGCGCATGTGCTTTTGACTTTTCGAAATAAATTGTCTGTGGACGTTCAGTGCGAACTGTGATTGTGCTTCCTGGACCTTGATAGCTGTGCGTTTTGGTTTTTTTGTTGGAAGACCGGACGGTATGTTTTTTGTTTGTTTACATTATGCTTTAGTTGTGAATGGCTTTTAACTTTTTTTATAATCTGCATTTACATCGATGTAAATGAACTACCTACTTATACTTGCCTGATTAATTTACCATATCGAGGTCACTTACCAATATGAAAATACCTACCTATATATAATAATCTACGAGATGTATTCCAACCCTCTTCTATATACATCCAAGATTGAACTCTACTCAAGTTCTTATAAGACTGTTAAGGTGTTACCTATGACCCCTTTATTCCGTTAGGTATATTGATACAACCGTGGTTTAAACTATCTACTACAATAATACCAACTCTGCTATCAAAAGCTACCAGATACCCCCCTAAAACAAACTTTCGGACTGTATACTAGCCGCGATGACCTATATATAGCATGAAAGAAGGAGAGAGCCTATAGAATGCTCCAACCCACTATCAGTACCATGCGTACCTACCCAACATGCTGGCAGCTTTCAGTAGGTAGCGTACCTACCCAACATGCTGGCAGATTTCAGTAGGTAGCGTACCTGCCCAACATGCTGGCAGCTTTCTAGCAGCAATGTCACGTTGAATTGCAAAATTTGTAAAGACTACGTTATCTAAAACTCATTCAGTAGGTATATAACG
The DNA here is from genome assembly GCA_910589525.2 of Ennomos quercinarius. Lineage (NCBI taxonomy): Eukaryota > Metazoa > Arthropoda > Insecta > Lepidoptera > Geometridae > Ennomos > Ennomos quercinarius. The sequence goes on from OU342496.1 coordinate 5,127,787, forward strand.
CCCAACGATCACATAGGTATATAGATCCTGGACCCTAACTAGGATTCCCTGTATCTTGGGACCCAAAAACTACGAGGACCACGGTCCCACAACACACAAGCACAGAAGAAGTATTTGCACTTATTTTCATGTGCAAAAATACTTGTTCTGTCGCGGGAATCGAACCCGCCGCTTCCGGGTCGTAACCCGGAGGCGGCGGGTTCGATTGAGCAGGTCGGCTCATAAGCCGACCTGCTCAACCACCACACCACAGAGGCTGTCAGATAGAGCTGTATATTAAAATGTAGGGAACGAAAGTCTTTCGCCACAGACATTGCCTGACCTTCCTCCATCGAATTAACATGACTAGCTAAAACGCATACATAATGCATCCGTCATCTCCATTTTAAAAGCCTACTTACCCCAATAGCCAAATAAGCGGCATTATCATTTCAAATGATGTTATAATCTATTAACATAAGATCCGGAGACCGGAATCTGTATCTACCATATCCGTGTAAACATATACATATATAATAAATACATATACATATATATGTAATATATTCAGAGCGGATCGCAATACATGTGTGTCAGTGTCACGGAGAAGACGACATAGTATTTTCGCCCTTAATTCAACTAACTAAGGTATATGTTTAAGTGGCAGAGGTTGCTCTAGTCCGAGGATTCCTGGAATCGGTGCCGCCCGCCCTAGCTGGGAAACTTCCGTTGGTGCGGAGTTTTTCTAATGTGAAACAGGTTTAATGATGCCGTCGTAGAAATGAGCTGCCTTATTTTATACATTATTTAGTTAGTCAAACGGATATAGTAATTATTGTTATAGATGCTTATGTGTAGTTTAGATAGTAAACATAACATTATCACAAGTACCTTATGCTGGGTTTGTTTAGGGATTAGGATTTAAAATCTATTGGAAAAACAAATCACGACCTTTTTATGGGAATACCACATATCGTAGCTCAGCGGTGAAACGTCTATAATGACTGCAGTCTGAGGGAAACGGGTTAGGGGTGTACAAAATACTCAGTACTCTTTCGAGTTTTCGAAAATTCAACCCCTAGAGGGGTCAATGAAGATTACACGAAGAAACAGTAGTGAAACCGCGGGCCTCCACACCTTAATTGTCTTAGAAAGTCATTGGTATTATATACATAAGCAGTATAGGTAGGTACCTACATGTTTTTTATAAAATGCGATGCATTATATATGTTAGCTTAGCTATTATAGTGATGTCGCCTTGTGATCTCGTGGCTTCGAATCCTAAAATATACATAAAAATACTTTAAACGAAATTCTTCTTATTTAGGTAATCTTTTTTTTTCATATCACATCAGCCCTTTCGTTTACGTTTTTTTCATTCGAAGCTCTCCTTTAAGTTGTGTAAACTTAACGCTGTGTTAGTCAAGTAAAATAAAGCTCATCCAATAAATAATAGTTCAATTTAGTATTACGTCTTTAAAAGGCTACTCTTAACTTGAAAGCAATTAAAGGGATGTGATAAATCAAGAATAATCACATAATCATCAGCCAGAAAATGTACTGAACATAGGTACTATACCATAGGCCATCCCCATCAGGGGTGGAAGGGTCTGCCATAATAACCACGCTTAAGCCGGGGTGACACGATCAGTCTCCTCGGCCCGAGTGGACTCGCAGGAGTAAGCTTCGTACGAGTGTATTAGGATATCGGTTGACATTATCATAGTTCACTCGGATCGTTTTCTTCATACTTTTCATCGCAACTCACAGTCAACGTCAAAAAAAAAATTATTTGGATTTTGTATTGAAATTTCGCTACTCGTATACGAGCTAGTTCAGACAAGTAGAGCGCGGTCCGAGTCTACACTGCTCACTGCTCAGATACAAGCGTCCGAGTGCGCTCGGATTATCGGTTGTAACGATACGAGTTGCATCCGAGTAGGTATCCGAGTCCACTCGGTCCGAGGAGACTCTGATCGTGTCACCGTGGCTTTAGCAAGCATCTAGGTGACTGCAGTAGGTTATCATACAGACACAGGGAAATGCTGCAGTCCATTCCCTGGGATATTCCATTTAGCCGGCTGTTACAGCACCCACGGGAAGAGATAGAGCTGTCCTATTCTTACGCCGGGACCACACGGCACTATGAAATGTATAAATATGTAACCAATTTACTAACTTAATGATGTTCATAACAGATATCATTGTACTTAATATGCATTTAAGCATAATAGATTATGTAGCATAAGTAAAGCATAACAGTAATTCCAATTTGTTAAAAAGTTGATAAATTGACGTCAATGACGTCAATAAATATGTTAAGTATTATAAATTTTATTTGCATACAATATCCGAATAATAGTAATAGTGTATGCAAATATAATTAATAATACTTAGATATTTATTATACTCATTGACGTCAATATATCAACATTTTAATCATTCGTATTTGGTCCAGGTCAGCAATATTATATCAATTTCAACTAATCACTCACAAATAGGTAATTTATTGATTAGTCACAATCTATCAACCTATCAATCGTATTTGCTTAATGTAATGAATTACTTCAATTTGTAACCACTTTGTTATTGAAAGCGATGCGTATCAATCGCTTTTGGTCAATCTCAATCAATCAAAATTACACAGATAATTTCACAGATTCATCGGTCAATTTACACTCATTTAACATTAAACGAATAAAACGGTCAATTAGCATCGATTACAAGGGCGTTTATCGATTCGAGAAGGTTCACAAAATGGTTTTAAACTTATTTTTTGTTTCGAGCGGTTCAATCGTGAGCGGAGAAAGTCAAACTAAATGTTACTGAAAGTATAAAAAGGGAAGGTGTAAAGGTGAGGAAATTGTAGGTATAGTTTAATTATAAGAGTTATTACGCAGCAGGGTGCTTTCAGTTGGACATGTGCTTTAAGATCACTATGGTGCCAGAATTTTTGGCTGCCCAAAGGCTTCTGACTTGTCTTAACGGCTATTGTCTTAAGACAACAGCCGGGACCGACGGCTTAACGTACCCTCCGAAGCACGGTAGCACTCAGTTATAAATACCACTTTTTGCTGTAGCGGTCACCCATCAAAGTAGTGACCGCAGCGAGCGTTGCTTAACTTTACCGAGCGGTTAGAAACTGCTGGTCGTGCTTCGCTATGAGCGCTACAAAATATGATATAATGCTAGGTGGTACTATTACTAAGCCTCCGGTGTCTGTCTGTGCTGATGTCTCAGGATGACGTGTGCAGTGCAGTACACGCGAAACTATAGAGTTCCATGTGGCATTGCATATTCTGTTATAGGTGGCGTGGCACTTAAGATCATCCGAACGACTAGCTCATGACGTCATTCATTTACATTTTAAAAAGCCAGACATTTTTAAGCAGTAATATACGCGATAAATTTTACTTCTTGCACTAGTTTTACCTTTTGCACTATTTCATTTTGATTTTATTATCGGATAACATTGGAAAAATCCTTTAAGCCACCACGGCACGGATTATAATAATACAGATTAATAGTTACCATATAGTTTTGACTGGCCTGATGGCTCAGTTGCTAGTAAGTAGCTCTGCTTTCTGAACTACATGTTCGTGGTTCGATTCCCACCTGGGACAAACATTTGTGTGATGAACAACCATGAACATCCGTGTTAGTTCTGTGTCTGGGTGTTATATTGTATTCTATGTGTGTATTTACAAACAAAAAAGTATCTTATCTGTCAGTTATCTGGTTCCCATAGCTATACTTAGTTTGGGGCTAGATGGCGCTGTGTGAAATGTCCTCACCTAATTATTTATTTTATTTATTCTACAACTCACTGCTCCAAACCAATGAGTAAACAGGAAATAGAGGGAAGACTTAAGTAGCCGGCATTCATTTAATAACAAGCTAATAGTCATTAATAGGTGAAACCACATCTCCGGTATGGGCATTAAACCAACACGACTGTCCCATCAGTTTTTGTCCATCCGTACTTTCTCCCACTTAGGAGAAGATAAATGATATAAGATTTATTCGGATTATTATTGTATGCTGTCAGACATGTCATTTATTCAATTGGTGTATTAAGCCTTGTGTAAGATTGTTTCTAGTATGGCAAGTTTTGTAAACTTGTTTGTTGTAGTATAGCCATACAGATGTTACCATTGTGTATGACCATGAAGAAAGAAATCAATGGACGACCATCATCAATTCAAAAATGGTAATTTTTAGAAGTGGTCATTAAAACAACAATTAAAAATGAACGTCGATAGCCGGATTTCTCATTGTAATATGATATACAGGTTGATAGGTTGGGAGCGGAAGAAAATACATTGATTATCATCATCGTCACCACTATCATCATCTAGTTGTATGTCCACTATAGAGCAGTGAAACTCTTTTTGTCATACCGCTTTTATTGATATATCTAATGCCACTTGCATCCAAGAATTTCCGGCTGGTAAAGTAGAAAAAACAACATACTTACTTGCTTTTTGTCCCTGACAACTACATCCGGGTGAGGTCATGTCGTAGGCACAGGCTCTTTTCGGTTCCTAGTTCCCGTACAGTGGCTAGAGCTGAAACCCCTTTGTGCCGTTGTGTAAGCGGTCTCAATGCATTCTTGAGTGCCAATCCTGAATGTGACATTTTTTGTGATAAATGGCAATGGATTCTTAAATTATTATTATCATTTTGTAAAAGTTTATAATCTGTAATGTTTCTTATTTTACTGTTATGATGACTTTTTATTTATTTTTATATTTACACAATTGACTATTTTCTATTGAATTCTTTTTTAATGTATTATTGATTGATTGATTATTTATTAATTTGTTAGACTAATGGTATAATTTCATTTTAAATTATTTATTTGTTATTTAACGTTTTTTATCATGCATGCGTGACTAGAATTAATTTAATAATAAGTGTAATTGGCGTATTGCCGTTCTTATTATAATAAAATAAATACAAATACAAAATTAAAATATAAAATAAAAACACTTCAACCAAAATATACCTACCAAAAAAACTCAATTCCGGCCCCCTGTTATAATTGGCAGTTACTTATAAAAAGTGTGACTATTAAAGCAACGTGTTTGCGGATGAGATATTAGCGGTATGCGTAAAGATATCATTGCTTACGACAGACAGTACTAAACTTGTCTTTAGAGTCTTTATACAATGTTAGTTCATAGGGTCTCAGTCAAATTTTAATAATAAGTATGGGTGTAATTTAACTTAAGTTTATTTCATTTTGAAACAATAAAAGATCCACAGGCATATTTGTTTTTCTTGAATACCAGGGTTGCTATCTCCAACAAGTTATTTTAATGCATATCATTTCACGCCGTCAATGGTCTCTAATAATATGTTAGGCTTTCAATGACCCTGGGATAAAAGCTACGTTTGACCCTATGACCCTCACCTTCACCTCGAACCAACTATTATCCCATACCCGATAAAAGTAAAATTTCAGACGCTTGAGAACATTTTAAACAAAATGTAAGAACGTCGCACGATTTTCTGCACAATTGCATTTTAATTAGCGAGTAAAAGTTTTGAGTTCTCATCTATAAAACCTTAGTTTTTCTTACTATACCGTGTGAATAGTTTCTTATGCTAATAAGAAATAATATGTTGAGAGCGACTTTGTTTAGGCGCAGTTTTTGACATCGTAAAAGGGAAAGTTGAGAGGCAGGTCGATGTGGCCAGGCAAGTGTGCATTCCCAAACACTTATATTAATTTTAGATATTAGTGGAGATTATTAAGTCCCGTTACTTAGAAATAAACCTAATTAAAGTCAACAGCATGTAACCTATTAAATAAATAAAAAAGTTGTGGGTAAGCTCATGGAATGATTTTCAAAACACTAGGTAATTATTAAACTTGTATTAGTAAGAAGATGCCTGAATAAAAACGCACTAACGTCTTTTCTTTATCCCATAATATAGTTTAACAATAGCCTGCCACTCATCAATAAAAAAATACAGTTTTTTTTAACCTTTGCTCTGCTCCGGAAAAATATTTTCCGCGTATTGTGTCAAAAGTTCGCAAACATTTCAGCTGGAATGACAGCCACGTCAAAAATGCCAGCGGCGAGGTTTTTGTACAAAGCCGCACTAGGGACGGGAGCAAATTGAATAATAAACGTTTTACAAACACCGTGTCAAAGGTTACCAAATAAGATATTATTTCTTTACCAATAATAACATGCGAATATAATAAAAATATGGCATATGGTTATGTATGTAATGGGCAGCAGTATTCTCCTCGGTACATTAAAATCTACTGCGATCACCAAGCCGCCTGCCAAGCGTGGTGATTATGGCAAATCCTCCTAATGATAAGCGTCCAAAGTGGCGCTCTATGGGGGAGGCCTATATTCAGCAGTGGACGTCTTCAAGCGGGCTATAATACATTATAAGTAAGCAGATGAATAATATTTTATTTATAAACTAGTATGGAGAAAGTAGAAGAAAGTGAACTCTCGTAAAGTTTATAATTTTGAATAAATGATTATGATTAGTTTATAAGCAGTGTCATGTCAGATCGATTTATATTTTAAATTGATTTCAAAAGGATATTACTGAACGATACAATCGAAATGTGCTCGAGGAATTTTGATGAGAGAGATCACATTATGCTAAATCACAGCATACTAACTTGAGACTGTGATATGTAGGTCAAGGATATCCATAAATTACTATATCCATTAAAAAAGGCAGCCATTCAGGTTTTAAAAATTGTTTTAAACATGACATTTTATTTTACTAGGTGGTAGGACTTTTCTGCAAAGTTCTTCTAGGTAGGTACCACCGCTTGGCCAGTTATTCTGCCGCCAAGCAGTAGTGTGCAAGCACTACTGTGTTCCGGTTTGAAGGGCATTGTAGCTAGTGAAATTACTGAGCAAATGAGACTTTATGACTTGATTTCACAGTCTAGTAATCTGATTACTAGACTGTGTGATGTCTCAGGATGACGTGCGCAGTGCAGTGTCACGCGAAACTTCATTATTTTAAAGTTCCGCAACTGTTATGGGCAGCCGTGTCGCTTAACATCAGGTGAACGACTAGCTCGTCACGTCATTCATTCTCATAAAAAATGCCACTATGCAAATTTACATAAGACACGTATTTCAGACAGCCAGTCTCGGTTTGGTATATTTTTGGGCGAGCATTTTTTTAAATATTTCTCTTTCGATTAAGTTACGATACATGTATTTGAAAACTGTGAAAGTACCTAATTGCTTTGTAGGTAACTGGAGACATAAATATCTACAGTCAGTTGGTTAAAACATAATGTGTTTTTTTTGTGACTGGCAGGTGACACCATCGTCATTCGTGTTTTTTTCGTCCACGGCCGAACATAGGCATCTGCACACGTAGAAAATCTATTTGCGACACACATTATATACACTGCTATATCTGTGAAGTTTGCTTGCTCCAGCCGCCCACAGCTCTTTCACTTGTCCACGTCTAACCAATGAGAATAGTAAGCAATAAGCCGTAGACAGAGAAGAGAAATAAACATTCAATATTTTCTAGTCTGAATCCTCATTAATAATGATTGAGTCAAGCTAAAGTGACATTATTGAAAGTACTGTACGAAGACGTAAGTACTGCATCTCATTTTAATTAGCTCTTATTTCGATCGATTCTATAATTTTTAACGGACTTCAAGGAGGAGGTTTTTTCATGTTTGTTACTGCTCTTTGTCATTTATAAACTGTTTTATAATGTTGTAATGATGACTAAGGGTGGGATTTTTCAGCCGTAGTTAAGGTAACCAATGGTTTAACTACCTACTTAATCTAATGGTTAAGTTTTGCTACCTATCATCACCATCATCATCATCAACAGCATGTAGACGTCCACTGCTGAACATGGGCCTCCCTCACAGAGAGCGCCACCTTAATCGGCTGCTCCCCCTCTGTATCCATCGGCTTCCCACGGTTTTCACCAGATCGTCAGTCCACCTAGTGGGCGGCCTACGCTACGTCTTCCGGTTCGTGGCCACTCGAGAACCTTTCTTCCCCATCGGTTGTCAGTTCTACGAGTGATTTGGCCTGCCTATTGCCATTTCAACTGGCTAGTTCTAAGAGCTATACAGTTCACTTTAGTCCTCCTGCGGATCTCCTCATTCTCTTCATTGCTACTTAAACCATACAAAAAAAATTGTAAGTAGGTACTTATAACAATTTTGTCAATTAACATCCTAAAAGACCATACGAACTTGTATAAATTTTCGTAAGTAAACGAAAATAACTCCGTCCGGTGTCAACATCCAAACTGGTTCACGGAATAAGATTGACAAGATCACTTTCGCTAAAGTGTTACCGTGTGTATACCAGCTGACATTTCGGCGTGTTTGATAGCGTGCGCGCGTGGGCGGTTTGCGAATACCTTGTATATTGTGACTGTGATGGTTGCAGCCATATTATTATAGATTACGTTGAAACTTGTTCTCATCTAGACCTAATCTAGACGCAATATTAAAATCCAAATTCTTTATTCATCTGTAGACATTTACATGTTCTTTTAGTATCTAATATAATAGGATGCGGGTAGATATCCTTTGGTATCGCTGTGCTTCTGCACGTGATCGTAGCCCGTTTGATTATTCAGTACAGACATGGCAAATTTTTAAGCCATATTCAAACCAGCACGTTATTCGCTACCCGCTGTGGCGCGCGGTATTTCATATGAAGTTCCGCGTACTTTGAACTCTCTGTAGATCTTCAGCTCTGTAGTTCGTAAATGCCTAATAGTACATTTGAACGATAATAAGGATGATCTCGTTCTCGTTCAGTAGCATATAGGAATTCCTAATCATTCTTCGTTCGTGAACTACACAGACTACAACGAGAGGGAACTTGCTCCCGCTGGGTACATATCTCTTACACAACCAAAATACCCGGAGAGAAAGTCAAAATCGTGCTCGAAACTACGAACCATCCAGCAGGCTCTAATTGACATTACAAACGATCTTTTGTTTGATCAATAACATACATACACACGTCGCGACAGATTACGATTGTATGGAACAATATAGGCGACACTTTCAATGACCCCGGTAACAATAAGCGGATTTGGCTGAAACATGCCCATTATTTATGAGCTTGCAAAATATTTGCGAAGTCACGATCGCGTTGTAATTGAATTAATAAAAGTTGCTGTTGTAGAAATGAATACAGGACTAATGTGCCTACTGCGTTTCTAATCATGCATATTTTTTGCGTTATATAAAAATTAAGAGATTCTGTGTTATTCTTTTCCTGGCTCGTATAAACAACCAAGCCCGCGCTTAAATGAATTTTTCGTATAATAATACGACCATTTTTGGAATATTTCAGAAACTCGTGCCTCGGGGTTTTGGCCAAAATTCCATAGAAGCTTCTAGTAAAGTTGCCAGCACTTTACTGGGGCATGACTTAGACTGGACTATGACTACCTGACTTAGACTCGACCATGACTGTGACTAAGACTTAACATTATGGGAAATATTCTATAGCACGATGAAAATTACAATACTTGACACTGGCTAAATGCACTATGAGTGGAGCCAAAATACAAGGAACTCGTGCCTCTTATTTTATTTGAGTGTAGAATAAATATGTCATTCCTTTATCTTAAAATACATAATGCAAAGAAATTGCAGTGGTTTTCACATTTCATAAAGTATATTGCGCCCGCCCGCCCATCGATTAAAGTCAGAGATTAGGTAACAGGAACTGCGCGCACGCACGACCGCTCGTGCGTACGTGAATGGACGGCGAGCTTTTGTTATTGCTCGGAGTGCGACCAATTAAAATTGCGGATAAACTATCGATATCGATAAAATTAGACCAAAAAATTGAGTGTTGATAAAATATTTAAGTGTTTGCATCAACAACATCAAGCCTTTTTGCATCCTCTGCTGAACACTAGATTAGGTCAGTACCTACATTCCATGGATATTCCCTTAGCGGGCTCTTAAGAACCCACGGGGAGAGATGGGGTGGTCTTATTCTTCCACCAGGACCACAAGGCATGTTTGCCTCATAACTATCATAATTCAATTTGGATTGACCTGTTTTAAAGAGAACTTAATATTATCTTTATATTTGTTATTCATAAAAACAGCAAATTTCTACAAATTTAATATTTTACAGAGATGACAACCATACGTTTTTTAATCACCGTAGCTATATATTATATCCAATCATATTTCTTGCTAACAGACAAATAATCCTTAATTGAACTATCAACGCGTAACAAGATTAGAATAATAAAACTTCGTAGATCAAATCGTTTGATGTCATTCTAATCGGTTGACCGGTCAATTAATAGGCATGTGCGTTTATCGACATCGACATTCGTGTTTCGTAAACAGCGATACAACATCGATACCCAGTATCGCTAATTAGCTACGGAGAAAGTTACCGACCGACTGACCAAAATCCGATGCTCACTCGATGTTTCGGAGTCGATTTTAGATCGAATCTACTTTCGTTTTTGACTACTCTTACTTACCGTTCACTACTCGATACATTGATTTGTTTTCATCGACATTTGCATATTATTAAGCAATTGCTCGTTACGAATATAACCTGTCTGAAATCTCTACGACGCTGGATGATCATGAGATCGTGTTCATCGTGATCATGAGCGTGATCAATTGCCTCCAGCTTGTTACGTTGTAAAGAGCTCTCAATAGCTCTTTTTGCTTTCGTTTAGGCTATAAGCAACAATTTGTTAATTACAATAGGTAGCTCATAAAAGTAGGTAATTTAAAATAGTTTAACTGATAGACACATGAAATACGTTTGCAGGTTTAAAACTTTTAATAGTACATTGTTACCCTAGGGATGAAAATAACTTATTTAGTTCTGAGACGGGTAGCGAGGGCGGCAATAGCTCGAGGAACTAAATAAGTACTTAAATCGAGGTAAACACTGTAGGTACTTTTTTTTCTTGTTATATTTTGGCTTCACACATAGTGTATTTAGCCTGTGTCAAGCATTGTAAAAACTTTTCATCGCGTTATAGAATATTTCACGTAAAGTCAAGTCTTAGTCACAGTCTGGGTAGTCACAGTTCAGACTAAGTCAGGTAGTCATAGTCCAGTCTAAGTCATGCCCTTAGTAAAGTGGTGGCACCTTTACTTGAAGCTTCTATGGAATTTTGGAAGCAACATGAAAAACCACGTTTCACCACATTATATCACTTGCCCACACTCATGCTCGTAATTCAGCACTTAATGAGTAAAACGCCACCAATTTTAATCATCATCACAGGAAAAAGCACAAGATTTGAAAAATAATACAACGCAACGACGTGAACTTTTCCGCGTTCCCGCCAAAACTCCCCACTGTACTTTTCATTACGAATAGGAAAGTAAAATAAAAACATGAATTAGCTAATGAAAAAATGAGTGAATACAATGGGGTAAAAAACTGACTTTTGCTCACTTCAGATGCCAGCACTGTTGAGTGTTCCCTAAATCTGACAAATATCTGTCATCCTCCATAATAATTTTGTAAACAAATAAAAATAACTCAATTTATTTCATTAATATGACGTTGTGTTCAGCTTTGGATTGCAAAAAGACGGGAGTCCATGTATTCCCTAAAGATATCAAATGGAGAAAACAATGGATAAAAGATTTACGAAGAAAAAATTGGGAGCCCACTAAATATTCAAGGTTATGTGCTTTTTTCCAGTAGTAGATGCTTTTCTATTCCGCAACTGTTTTTTTAACTGCCTAACACTCCATGTTGAATACATTTTTGTAGTATTAGAATCGAATCCACTGGTAAGCACAAAGAATCAAAAACGCAATATAGCGGCGATTAGGATCACTCAACAGTGGCGCCACCTACGATTAGCTTTCAGTTTTTAACCCCATTAATCTCTGCTATACGGAAGTATAACTACTTGATAAACAAAACTACTTAAACAACTCGAAAAAACAAATGAAGATCGGATTGCCGCTTTCCTGCCTATTTTGTTTTTTTTTTCTGTGGCCGGCCAGCTATTGAGCTATTATTTTCATCTTCTTCATTGAAAAAATTGTAAGTATTTTGCCCAAATCTATGTTATTTTAGTGAAATAGTTGAAACTAAATTATAATAGTCATTTAAAAAAATATTCTTACCTAATACTTAACTTTATGTTATTTCATTTTTACATCGCGCTGTAATTCAGTGCCTGTAGAGAAAATTGAAACATGGTTCAATAGAAATGTGAAATAGAACTAATTTTTATTTATGATTTTTATAGCAGTATCGCCTGCTCAGCGTAATCTACAGATTAATTTGTAAAGGAAAAATCCTATCATATCCTATCCTATCCTATCCTATCCTATCCTATCCTATCCTGGATTTTTCCTTTACAAATTAATCTGTAGATTACGCTGAGCAGGCGATACTGCTATAAAAATCATAAATATTGATTTGGGAGGCGTTATCTTTACAGCATCTGTGTTGATGTAACTTGACCGTGCTGGTTGGGATAATTCTTAAGAATTTCTCAATAGATGGCGCTGCCAACCCCGTAAGTTGGTTGTAAAAGGTGAAGGATAAATTCGGACATGAGACCACTTGTCCACGGTAGCTTAAGTAAAGCATGTCCCGGCTTTAGGGACGGATGGATGCGGGTTCAAGTCCCGCTCGTGATTCAAATTTTTCCTTTACAAATTAATCTGTGAACTAATTTTTTTTTAATAATTTGGCAGCTGTCAGTTGAAAACGATTCTCAATGGGCTGAAAAGTATTACTTTCAACCCGCTCCGCAGGCAACTTCAGACCTACTTTCCGAGTATGAGTACTTAATGAAGTCTTTTTCTTAGGCCAGCAATACTGTCATACATAATGCTCTACCCACGCTGCTGCGCTGTACCTACTCTATCTACTCAATTTTTCCACAGACCTACAATACAAAACGTCAAACAAACGTCGTCGTCGTCGTCGTCGTCGTCGTCGTATACGTCAAATAATAATACGAATCCTCTGGTCGGTTTGGGCCACTAATTACAATGCTTGTGCCCGTTTGCACTAAAGTTTTATAGCTCTTTAGTTCGCACTTAATCTCTCTAGAACGTACCGCATTGCTGTAGGCAGGTATCATAGAGGAATAAGTGACTTAGGGACTTAGGGTCTGTCAAACTTTAGTGCAGTCGAGCATTACAGGCTTGAGTTTGGCGTAATATCGTGAACTTATTAATTTGTTCCTATTTTTAAAAATCATCTACAACAGCCTGAAGACGTCCGCTGCTGAACATAGGCTTCCCCCAGAGAGCACCACCTTGAAAGCCTGCTCGCCGTCTGCATCCATCGGCTTCCCGCAGTTTTCACCAGATCGTCAGTCCACCTAGTGGGGGCCGGCCTACCCTGCGTCTTCCGGAAGATGGAAAACGACTGATCGTTTACATCTTCCGGAAGACGCAGGGTAAAAAGCTTCAAGCAAGGTAGGGGCAAATTTTTAGATAATGCTAAAATTTGTCTTATAGTTTTTTCTAATGAGAATGAATGACGTGACGAGCTAGTCGTTCACATGATGTTAAGCGGTACGGCCGCCCATAACAGTTACGTGTCACTCGGAACCTTAAAATAATACCTAAAATTTTGCATGTCACTGCATTGCGCACTTGAGACATCGGCACAGTCTAGTAATTAGATGAATAGACTGTGATATGTCGTAAAGTCTCGTTGACCCAGTAATTTCACTAGCTACAATGGCCTTCAAACCGGAACACGATAGTGCTTGCACACTACTGCTTGACGGCAGGAAAACTGTCAAAGCGCCGTGGTACCTACCTAGACGGACTTTGCAGGAAAGTACTACCACCTAGTAAACAAAGTAGTACCTACTCAATTGTTTGCTAGTGAAAAGCTGCGATGTACAATGAAGAATCAAGAATAAACCTGGTCGATGAGATGCGTGATCAAAACGCTGGCACTTATTTGGCTCAACAATTCAGCATTGCAATTCAAAGAGGCAATGCTGCCAGCATGTTGGGTACGCTACCTACCGGTAGTGGGCTGGAGCATTTGGACTGTCTATAGGCCATCGCGGTTAGTACACAGTTCAAATGTTCTTTGTAGTAGGTAGTGTAGCTAGTTTATTCGTTTCTATTATAATAGTAGTTAGTTTAAAAAATAAAGGCACCTTGCCCATTTAAAAAAAAAGAATAAACAGAAGGTTAAGACGTGCTCTTATTTAAACGGGATGTTGGGTCGTAATATGTGGCCACGTATTCCCATTTCCAACTTCAACTTTATCAAGGTTTAATGCATTCTGTATTTCTATTCTAAACATGACCTCCAGACAATCTATGCCAACTGGCCTCTATGTGGGTTTACGAGGCAGGCAGACTGGTCAATAGTAGATGTGTGAATGTGGGGAGAATCCTATAATACAGAGAATATATCTGCAATTCGCAATAAGCAATTGATTTTAAAGGCGGTATGCCCAACTGCCCAGCATTCTTATCCTAGGTATTATATGTATCTTTACTTTTATCTCACTTTGCCATGCCCAATTGCTGAAGGGTGGAAAAGAGATCAAAAAATAGCAGAATTCTTGAAGCACTCTCCGAAATTAATTCCATAAAAGATGGGTAGACAAGGAATCTAATCCGTCCAATCTAAGAATCTGCCCGTAGATTGGGAATTTGTCGAACAGAGAATCTGCTGAATTTCAAATCTGTCCAATCCAGAATCTGTCCAATACCGAACAACTGATCTTACGGAGGTGTTCAAGATTAACAACTTTGTGGCTGCCAACGTTTTATCGTCTATATATTATACATAGAACGACGCTCATCAGTGCCCGACTCGTGTTTTCATTCATTAAATGACCAATATATGAATGAAACAGAATTGAGCATCGATTCATGACTGAAATGAACGTCATTCTGTCATACGAGCCTAGTCTCTTAGCTGGTCAATCTAAGAACTCCAAATCATCAAGTTAGACCTTACTATATAACTATAATACTTAGACCGTCCCAAAGGTGGCAAAAGTAAAACACATAAGCGGACTGGAAGTGCAGAAAAAGTTGATTCTTATCATAAAATTACTAAATATAGTTATATCTGTTAGAGTGAGGACTTTTTAGCGAAACTGTATGTAGCTTTGCTATATTTTTAACTAGCAGCGCCCCGCGGTTCCACCCGCGTTCCTACAGGAACCGTTCCCGTTATTGGGATAAAAAGTAGCCTATGTTTTAATCTAGGGTATAAGCTACCTCCATACCAAATTTCATCCAAATCCGTCTAGCTGTTAGAGCGTGAAAGAGTAACAAACATACACACATACACACAAACTTTCGCCTTTATGATATTAGTGTGATTTATATCTATCAAATGAGTCAAGTATGTCATGTCTAAGAAAATCCATTGAATATAATTATTTTCATATGATTTTATTTCACTGTTTCCTTTAAATACGGTCTCTTAATAATGTCGAGATTTAAGTGATCTAGTCATACGCTGTCTAGTCTTATTTAATCCGAAAATTATAGCTTAAAGAATTATTGAATCATTATTGCAATTAACACCCGGTATTAATATTATAAGAACTGTTTGTTATATTAAAATCATTACACAAACTCATTTTCATTACAACTCTGATCTTAGCGAAACCGGCATTCAGTATCAAAGCTTGTAAACAAACTTAGGGCGTAGTAGTTTCATCAGTTTCCATTCATGATCCTATCTTAACATTTGCAGACGTATTTAACTTCGTAAACTTCTATTGTATGTACTGATGTCATTACCAAGTCTCAATCTAATATTTCAAGTCAGCCTCCTTAATGTGTGCCAAGAGGTCTACATTCTAGGTTTATGATGAGACACCCTTGTTCCCAGTCTGTGAGCATTGTCTGCGACAATTAGACGACCGTTAGTGCATTTCTGAGTACGCCATGTGAACGTGACTCTTCTATCAATTGTTGGTTTCTTGTTATTTTTATAATTGATAAGGTTGGAATTGGTTAGGGAGCTATTGATTACTTAATAAGTTTAACTGAATGGAATAGAAACAAAATGATGTCAATACATTAGTAGTAGGTATACTTATAAACCAAGAGCACTAAGAAATTACACTTCGGACACTTCTAGAGGCACCCTGTTAACATTAGTATCATCATCATCATCAACAGCCTGAAGACGTCCACTGCTGAACATAGGCCTCCCCCAGAGCACGCCACCTTGAGCGGCTGCTCGCCTCCTGCATCCATCGGCTCCCCGCGGCTTTCACCAGGTCGTCGGTCCACCGAGTGGGGGGCCGGCCTACGCTGCGTCTTCCGGTTCGTGGTCGCCACTCGAGAACCTTTCTTCCCCATCGGTTGTCAGTTCTACGAGCGATGTGGCCTGCCCATTGCCACTTCAACTTACTAACTCTAAGAGCTATATCGGTCACTTTAGTTCTCCTGCGGATCTCCTCGTTCCGGAGCTTATCTCGCAGGGAAACACCGAGCATAGCTCGCTCCATAGCTCGCTGCGCGACTTTGAGCTTACTAATGAGGCCAACAGTAAGAGACCATGTCTCAGTTCCATAAGTCATCACTGGCAACACACACTGATTGAAAACTTTCGTTTTTTTAAACATTAGTATGCGCTTCCAATAAAAACTCTATCAATTTACAGAATAGACTCAGATGACATTAGGATGCGCCATGCGCTTAATGTCGGCACGAACTTCATGTAAACTTTCATCTCTATCTGGGGCGAAAAAGGTTCTTTGTGCTTTGTGAGTATAAACAAAAGTAAAGTACCTACCTAATAATTTGCTACAAGTTTTTAATATGGGGCCTGGTAAACATTAGCGCCATCTTTGATTACAAAGAAGGCAAATAACAATCTGACCTAACCACAATCGTTTTGGCAATGATCATGAAAAATCGCAGAAATCGTGCGTGACTACTAAAAATAAAAATACCTATCAAATGAAACGGCAATTTAAATTACAACACCATGCGACTTATCGCAGTAAAAGTTTTAGCGAAAGCAAAAGTCAATGTCACTGACCGCCGCGTCACGAGATTTGACCGTCTGAGAACTGCTCCTAAAAACAGGATATCTACTGAAACTGTAACATCTACATCTCTTTCACACGTAATGTTGACGTCACATATCTGTCTCTTTCAAGTTATACATGTCAAAATGTAACGCTTCACGCTTCACGTGAGAGGTTGACGTTACTTGACATTATATATAGTGATAGAAGATCCCCGAAATCCTAGAAGTGCGAGTGAGAGAAAGTGTAAACAAACCGAGACTTTCGTCTGGGTGCGCTGTTTGTTTAAGAAATAATTCAGTTTACTTTTCTACTACAGACCGGCCGGCGTCTCGAGGCACTTTTTCTTTATAAGTTGTTTAGTTCAGTAGGTACCTAAGTACTTTATGCTCAGTAATAAACATCATAAGTTGACTTGAGTATTTTTATTTTATTTTACATGGAGATCTAACATCTGCTTAGAAACTAATTATTTATGATTATAAACATAAGAAAGCCTTAATTAGTTTTCGCTTGTAGTTATTTTAGTTTAAAGTGTCCTAACAGATAAAAATACTAGCAGATAACGGTCACAGATAAATACCAGGTGAAGAGAAATTAGAGAAAATATAAATCTTGAGCAGATTAGTCAAAGCCATATAAATTATATTAAAACGAGATAATAATTGATTACAACGTGATTAAACAGAATTATTAATTATTGATAAGGAATTGATTATTGATAAGTTACTGCCTCATTATAAACTTACATTTTTAGAATAGTAAGAGTTAAAAAGATTGACAGACCGTATTAAAAAAGCGTTTTGACGGTAGTAGAACAAAAAGGAGTGCACAGCTTCAGATAATTTCTGCGACTAATTGTTCTAGTTGGAGTTACAAGTTTGATTTTTGTTAGTAATAAGGATGGAGAGCATTGACTATAAATCCAGTTGACCAATGATACAAATTCTCCTCATACGAAGATTAGTGGTGTATTTCAACCACTAATTTCTAATAAATACTTTGGATTTCTAATAAATCACGAGAATCCGTTGATGTCTTATGTTCCATCCTGCTCTGTTCTTTGTAGTTCCGTATGACTTTGTCTCGTTTTGTTACCTCGCCCCCTGCCCGCGCAGGTGAGTCGTGTTTGTACGAGAAATTATGTTCACGAGCTATCAACGGGCTTTGAATCTTTGGTGGAGAGTCAAACAAATTCAAGGCAATAATATGTAGAAAAGTGAGTTATACTGATGTATCAGCAGAAGATTTTAATAGAAATATATTTAGTTACCAGGAAATCATTTTATACAAGCTTTTAGTTACTCAGAAGTCCCCTACGTCCATTGTCGCAATTTACTTTCAATTTCGCATGCGCCGGCGCAGGGTCAACGCTCTCCAGATCTAGTGCGTCGATAGGTCTCCTCTCATGATATTGTTTACATGCGGTCTAGACTTGGTCTAGACTAGCATTAGGTATACCTATCGTTTCGGTAACTAGACACCAGCTGACAGGAAAGATCATACAATAAACACTAACTAACCCCAGTTTCTCGTATGTAAGTCAAACTCATGTCAACTTAACACACCAAATACCGTATGCTCATTGGTTGACGATAGCCGATGACCAACAGGCAACCAATGAGCGTTCAGTATCTGGTGTGTTGACACGGGTTTGACAAACGTACGAGAAACTGGAGTTAGTTTATCAAAGCACACAATCATACAATACAATACAATACAATACAATACAAAAATTCTTTATTGTACACCAAGCATGAAAAAAAAGATACAGAAATAAACAGCTTAATCTATAGTACAATCGGCGGACTTATCGCTAAAAGCGATCTCTTCCAGTCAATCTTTCATCATAATAATTATTACTGAAATTAAATTAGACCTTAATTTTTAGACACTTTATTTGAATGTTAATATTAATCATGTGCTCCTGCAGTTTCCTTTTTTGTTCAATAAAACCAAAGCACTTTTAGTACTTTCATGTCAAAACTTTTTTTTTAGTTGGTCCGCCCGTACCAGTGCTTAGTTAGGTAGGTATGTACTGGAAGTATAATTTTAGGATACCACGTACCTACCTATTTTTCGGTTACTCTACGCTGCGCCCTATAGATACTCCGCATAGTATTTAATAATTTTATTTTTCTAACACCTACGCTTCAACTACTTTAACTTCTATTCATAAATTTAATCTGAAATTCTCACAAATCGTACACGTATAATAAATTTCAATGAAGGGCTCTCTAAGCGGGTCAAGACCGCCAGTGAAAGTAAGAGGCTGGGATTCAACTTTTTAAATATGTAAGACTAAATGTATACCTTACATAAACGTAATAAGAGCTATTTTATATGATTAAATGAGCAACATTTTATAATGACTTCACCAAATTGAAATGGTCGTTGACCGAGCTTTGATTGAAATAGTAGAGTTTAATTATAGGCCGAGGATGAATACATTTTAACACAGGTTTCTATTTCCTTATTCCAATGATCATGAACTTTGTTAAACATGTAGATGTGGGCTTATTGCCAATGGCAGACCACTCCTTAAAAGTCCTGAATCCAGATATTGCCGTAAAATTACGAAGTTATTCAATTTAATTTAAGCCTGCGCCCCACAATTTTGCCCACGTGTACAATTTTTCCGGGACAAAAGCAGCCTAAATTATTTAAAATTAAAAATAATTTACGCTGACCATACTATTATAGTAAGTATATATGTATATAAATATAATTATTCACTTTATACAATAAGATAGATACTTATTAAAAGTTATCTAAAGGGGGGTGTTACATTCGGCTGGATTTAGGCTAAATCAATATACATTGCTGGCTTGGTGTTACTTCTATCCAATACCCTTACTCCAGCCAGCAATGTATATCGAATTAGTCAGTTAGCCTCGCTGAGTTCAGCTAAATGTAATAGCGCTCTGACCTATAATTTAATGAATTAAATCAACTTTTCGTTTAACTTGATTCAGTTGTTTTTGAAAATGTTAAAAAATCTCTGAACATCGTTGAACTAAACAAATATTTCCGTTTCGAATCACAAACCAATTAAACTCAAATTGTTATTGACATCATAACATTTAAAGCCGAAAGGTGTAACTTCGACCATCCGACGTTCGAGCGCGGCCATAAACTCAATGAAGCGTTTTATAGCTTGTTTAAATTTGCAAACCATTACGATGAAATAAAAAGAGATACGAATCGATACTACGTGAATCGTCGGAATCGGGTGTGGGCACACCGCGCCTTTAATTACAGACACAATGGAGCACCGACGCGGGCGGTACCAGTACCGCATTTTACCGGCGAAAATGCACCGCAAAAACGTTATCAGAGAGTTTCGGCACATTCCGGCGGGTAGGTACACTTTCTCCCGGTGGTCCCACGGCCCACTTGAACGGAAAGCCTGACTCGTTCGACGGGAACGCCCAACATATTCGGTGATTAAAGCCGGTGTGTCCACGTGCTTACTTTCGCGAGCTCCTGCCGATTATGCATTGTAAGTTACCATATAAAACACAACCAGATACTCAGCTGTGTACATTTGTACAATGGTCTGCAAACGAAAAAATACAGGGTTGCTTTAAGGCAATTTACACAAAACTGACCACTGACTGAAGTTTTCAGGCGAATGATAGTGATGATGAATCTTTCTTTGAAACTGACTACGATACATACATGACATTATACACGACTTACATTCATTTGTTGAAGTTATGTTACTGTGTGTATTGTAGACTCACGCGTGGACTGCCCGCGATGGATCGTTCTTTTTGATGTGTTAAATGAGATGTTATTTTGAAAGGTAATTTCAGTTTCCTTTCATCAGCAAGTTGTTCTGGTTGACCTTTCCTCACTTTGTTTTGGCAAAAGGCAGAACCCGTTGAAGTGGAACAGTAAAGCCAGAAATTACGTTGAAACTGATTGGCTATACTGAATAAATGGTTATTAGATTTAGAGAAAATTCTTTAGATAAGGACAAGGAATAAATAAAGATAGAGCGAGAAGTTTTGAAGATAATTTAGAAAGGAAAATTGGATTGTGTATAGCAAACATTTAGGTACCTACTTAAATTCATCGTCAAACCCGACTGACAGTAATCAGTAATCCCATATCACACATGCATTATGGCAAAATGTAAAAATAAACACTAATTTAAATCTATGACTATACAATCTAAGTAAATACACCTCAAACCGATTCCTACATGAATATGCGCAGAACATAAGTAGGTATGAAATAATATTAAATTTTCCTTTCATCGGAGTAAAAGGGATCCCGATAAGTCGAGACAATGCTGCGACCTACTCACCCCTGAACCCTGGTTTCTACTGTTAGAAGCTTCATTATATTCAAAGTAAGGGAAAGTTAGAAAACCTTAAAGTAATATATGCGTTACTTTATTTATTAGATAAGATAAAAAAAAGTACTAGATGTTGAGAAACGGTCCCTTGAGAGATCAAAAATATTAAATATTTTTTGCGGTTTGATCAATTCAATTCAATTGATTATTCATCTATAGAAATATTTACATGCTCTTAGTAAGTCAGTCAATACATTGTTTTACTATAAAATAATTACAAGTAGGAAGGTTCACCAGTAAGGAATCGTTACAACATTGAAATATCATCATCATCATCATCATCATCAACAGCCTGAAGACGTCTACTGCTGAACATAGGCCTCCCTCAGAGCGCACCACCTTGAGCGGTTGCTCGCCTCCTGCATCCATCGGCCCCCCGCGGCTTTCACCAGATCGTCGGTCTACCGACCTATACGCTGCGTCTTCCGGTTCGTGGTCGCGACTCGAGAACCTTTCTTCCCTATCGGTTGTCAGTTCTACGAGCGATGTGGTCTGCCCATTGCCATTTCAACTTGCTAATTCTAAGAGCTATACCGGTCACTTTAGTTCTCCTGCGGATCTCCTCGTTCCGGAGCTTATCTCGCAGGGAAACACCGAGCATAGCTCCAACAACATTAGAATAACATTGAAATATATATTATTTTTTTACTATTCCGGCTTGACCCCCTCACATTTTTTAACACTTTTTGGTACTACTTGCATAAAAATTAAAATTGTTTGATAGAAATGACGTGATGGGTAGAAGACAATTTTTTACGCACGAGAGATCCTAGTTTAATTAAAGAATATCACTGAAAATCATTTACTCCACAACCACAAATTAAAAACTGTTAAAGTTAAATTTAAAAAAAATGGTTCCTCTTGACCGCTACCTACACTTGCGACTTTTTTTAAATAGAAAATAATAAAATAACTGGGAATTAGAAGCGCGGAACAGATTAGAAGAAACTACTGTTCCATATTCTGTGGTTATTTCAGTTATTTCAGTCATTCTGACGTCGGATTCTGATAATTTTATTTTTATCAGTGTTTTCTCAGAAGACAATATGTTGGTACGAAAAAGGGCAATTTTCCAGTCATGGTTTAAAATTAAGGTCCTGATATCGTTCCCGCCCGCAACCCTCGCAAAACATAACCCAGTTTAACTGCAACTGTACTATTAAAAGCTCTCAGGAATCGACTAATTTGAATGTAATTTTCTCAAAATGTATATCATTTACAGAACTGAAAAAAATGCATGTGATTACCTTCTTTTGAACTAATGAAATCAAAATACGTTTACGAAAAGTTTTCTCGATAGAAAAAAATCGTGAAACGACCTCTACAAAATTATTCAATGAGGAGTTTTATTTAAAAAAAAACACTAGTGCCGCTTCTTTTCTAGATGGCGCTGTAAGTACATAGTTTAAACCTTTCAAACCACAGAGTAGTTTAAAATAAGAAAATGCTTAGACTATCTACAAAGAAATGTCAAATTCAGTTGGGTGGACCACGAGTACATTGCCTGTAGTATCAACTGAGTAGTCTGTGGTGCATTCTTATTAAGTAAATTGAAGTACAGTAGATCTGCGAGATAGATAAACGTTAATATTATGATCCAAAATAAAGACAAGGTATCTCGCAACGAAACTAAAAAAATACGAAAGAGTTTAAAGTTGTCAGTCAGTATCGTGACACATTTCCTCTAACCTGTGGTCTATGCTTGAAGCAGTGACAGTGACAGATTTTAGTAAAACCACAACTGGCGCCATCTATTGAGTCATGCATAAAAGACGATTTCTTTTTTTTAATAAAACGGCTCATTGAGTTTTGGCGGGAACGTGAAAAAGTTCACGTCGTTGCATTGTATTATTTCACAAAACTTATGCTTTTTCTAGTGTTAATGTTTAAAATTAGTGGCATTTTACGCATTAAGTGCTGAATTACGAGTATAAGTGTTGGCAAGTGATATAATGTAGTGAAACGTGGTTTTTCGTGTTGCTTCCAAAATTCCATAGAAGCCTCCAGTAAAGTTGCCACTACTTTACTAGGACATGACTTAAACTGGATTATGACTACCTGACTTAGACTGGGCTATGACTACCCTGACTGACTGTGACTAAGACTTGACTTTACATGAAATATTTCATAATACGATGAAAAACTACAATACTTGACACTGGCTAAATACACTATGTGTGGAGCCAAAATATAAAAAAAAAAAAAAAACGGCTCATTGCATATTATATAATTATGTTACATTATAACAAGACACCACATTGAAATAAATCGTAGTGATATAAAGTTATGTTTCAATGCATCCAACTGATGACTTATTTTTTATAACAGTAAGTTTTTCTTTTATAATTAATTATTTGTACCTCAAAATGGAAAAGTCTACGCGCAATGGAACGTAATTGCCATATTTTTCTACACAAAAAGCGACCCTATTCCATACAGAATACGTTCTATGTTCGACTGCTGTAATAAACGTGCTCGCATTGGGTGTTGTCAGAGTCTTAAGTATTTATTTTGACCAGGGAGTTAAGGGCCATAATTCTGTATGAAAACACAGATTCCACACGATACAGAAACCACGTCATTATCGTGTCTTGTTCAAATCGTGTCACAGCAAGGAATCGATAATTATTGTATTCTGTATAATCTAAGACAAATTATCTATGACAGGTTTTGGATACCTCGAGTGCGTTCCGAATTAGAACTAAAGGATTTCTCATCCCAAAACCACTAAAAAAATAAAATAAAGGAATGGCTTATATTTATGTGATATAACGAAGCCATGGGTAATTATTAAAAATTGTCAGAAAAACTTTAGAAATACCTTCACTTTACATTAAAATTAGTTTTATTTTGAATAATTAACATTGACATAAGTGGTGGTAACTTTTAACGGGTCGATGTTTCGGAACGCGCCTGAGTGGAACATATGATTTTTGACAGTTCAAATCGCGCCAATCCGTTTTTTTTTTTTTCTTATATTTTGGCTCCACACATAGTGTATTTAGCCAGTGTCAAGTTTTGTAATTTTTCATCGTATTATGGAAATTTTCACTTAAAGTCAAGTCATAGTCACAGTCAGAGTAGTGATAGTCTAGTCTAAGTCATAATCCAGTCTAAGGCATGCCCTAGTAAAGTGGTGGCAGTTTACTAGAGGCTTCTATGGAATTTTGGAAGCAACACGAAAAACCACGTTTCACATTATATCACTTGCCCACACTCATGCTCGTAATTCAGCACTTAATGCGTAAAACACCACCAATTTTAAACATTAACACTGGATAAAACACAAGTATTGAAAAATAATACAATGCAACGACGTGAACTTTTCCGCGTTCCCGCCAAACGATCAATCCCAGTTAATTCCACATTCATTTCGCGCGGTTTCGTTCTCATTTCATAGAGAATAGATTTTTGCAGATTTCTTATGTAAGACAAGGAATTCGCGTGGTTTCGAAGCAAGGAATCATAAATTGGTCATACAGAATTAGGGTCCAGGTAAGTCTTTTATCGTAAATAATTTTATAGAAGTTGCATTTAAAAATTATTCTCACTTCACTACATAAAAGCAAAAGCCTTTTTTCTTTACCAATATAATTATTTAACTTTCTTTTAGATTAAACTAATACATTGAATACATTCAGGTTTACAACCGTGAAATCACAGCGTTCGCGTTCATCCCCAGTTTATATATAGAAAGAGAGAGAAAGATTATACCGTGACTGTACCATTTCAAAACAAAGATCGCTTTCTATATTGTAATCATACAGATTACACGTTGTAATCTTTATTGTGATCAAAGTTTGTAGGTTATGGCAAGTTTTGTTTTTGTACTGATATAAATATCTATTCGAATCTAAAATTGCTAGTTCTGGTACTCTACCTACAGGTAGCGAACAAAAACAGTAACCTATGTATTTTAATCCTAAAGATCTTCTTAGGGCGGTTTTTTGATCCGTAGTTAAGGTAACCAATGGTTAAAGTTCTGAAATGACCATTGGTTTTAATTTGTTAGTTTTTAACTAACCCATCCTTAGACGTCTAATTAGTGCTATTAGGTACCTAAGTTATTCGCTTCGAATGAAACCGTACTTTACTTGGTTAGTTTGTTTGATCATCTACTCCTCTACTTTCAAAGTTTGAGCATTGCCATTCGACGAGGCAATGCTGCCAGCATTTTGTCTGGATGCCTGATGCCTTGGTAGTAGTTTGTTTGATTTTGTACGGTCACGATAGCGGCTACATATTTTTATTATTGTCTTATAGAACTAAGTTTAACAAAGGTACCTATCGTATAGTTTCTGCCACCAAGCGGTAGTGTGCAAGTACTTACAGAGGACCTGCTTAAGTTACACCTTCGTCACGTTTTCTGACAAAGTTACAACAATCTAAACCTTTACACTTTTTTTAAACTGTAAGTTTGTGACATTTGTTTGTTTGTCCACAGTTCAAGATGCGGCTGAGGCGGGGGATGGCTATAGGTGTTCTACTCATATTACACATGGTGAGAATAGTTGTTACTAAATTGTTTATTATGTAACGCACCCAGGGCTTAATAAATTATCGCCTACTTCACTTTAAAGGCTAGAAAGGTGACTCTTGATTGGACACACGCCCGTGTCCGGAAGTTTGATTTTAACGAATGCCAAAGAATACTGTCTATCATTATTGAAGTTTGATCACGTACGGAATATGAATTTAATCAGCCAATGAAACGAGTGAGTGTAGAAAGGGGCAGGTCATTATTCAGTTTTGATTGGCTTATAATAGTTACAGTTATGTGATGAATAAAACTTGTATAAAAGTTTCGGCAAGTTCAATTGTACCTTTAGAAACCGTCAATGACAGGTGTTTAAGGAGCGGCAATCTTTTTGTAATTAGTGTGTGACGAAGCGAAATAAAATAATACTGTAAAACACAAAATACAAAAGAAAATTATTAAAATTATGAAACTTAGTTTTTGTCTTTTTCAAAAATATTGAACAAAATTTACTTACGTTGGTTTTTCCTTATCATTCACGTTTATAAGATTAGCACAAGGTTGGCACTAAATAAAATCTAGAGCAGCGTTTAAACATATAAACAGCGTTTATAAATGTATTTTCTTTCTTTTTCTTTTTCTTTAAACTAAAAAAAAGTATACCTACCTAAAGGTACCCTTCTTGTATGAATTACTTGATCCTGTTGCGATGACAATATTCTTTAGGCTTTACATTAATTAGTTAATTTAGTTCCTGAGGTTTTTAACTGGCCCCATATTTTATATGAGATGGATATTTCGAATAAAACCCACTTTTCTTTAAGCGTAATCGGCACTACTAATGGTTGTACTATTCAATCTGGTCTGGTCTATTCAGTCTAGTCTGGTAGGGTGGACGATCTGGTGAAAACCGCGAGAGGCGAGCAGCCGCTCCAGGTGGCGCTCTGTGGGGGAGGCCTATGTTCAGCAGTGGACGTCTTCAGGCTGATGATGATGATGACTATTCAATAAGTATAGAGAAGTCGTTTACTTATTCTTAAAACATTATTCAAGGTAGTCTATAATTTTATAGTGTCCTTTTAAACGAATTATGTTATAATCATGTGGCTATGTTTACATAATTAAATATGAACATTATTAACCAACTCGCTACATCCCACCTCACAAAAGTATTTTTAGGGATGTCTACAATGCAGTCTAGTTATCGATAAAACGAGCAGTTTTATCAGATCTAGGAAACTCGATTTTGCGGTAGACCACTAATCGAACATCTGGAGCATGCGGTTTTGTAAAACGGAAGCTATCGCTTCCGTTGACTTGGATTCATAAGTGAGTAGATTTATTCTTAGTCTGAAACTTATTATTATACATATATGCCTTATTTTTTTTGTTAGCTGGCTTAACAACTCAATGTGCGGTAATAAAATACAGCAATATATCAAAGAGTTGTATAAAATCTGTGCAAAGGCCGTGCAACAAGCAAGTATTCTTGCTTATAAGCTAGGCAAAAAACAGAGCGGAGGGGGTGCGGTTCAGGGAAACCATACCTGAACTACATACTATCAAATAAAAAAACCGAGTATAAGTCATTCTATTGGTTTTGGAGATAAAAAACCACAGCTAGAGTCAAAGGCAGACTTTATGAGGAATAGAATATGACGTATCTCTTATACAAAAAAGGGATTGGTCTTTCCTAAATAGTAGTAGGTACATTTTATGCAAACTACATTCTAATACTACGCGGCAGGGGGCGTTTGTTCCTTTTTTGTTAAGTATGCCACCTCGTATACCTCCCTTCTTGTCCATACAAAAAGTGCCAATGCTTTTCCACGTCTAAATAATATTCGATTGTGATGATTTTTTTATATGTTGTCTACCCAGTAAAAATCTATGCTCGTACGTCTTCCTTTTTTAAATTTTTTCAATCTCTTCGTATTTATAACAACCTAAAGTTACGGTTTTTGGCGTCAAAATTATGACGACGAAAATTAGTTGTGACTAGAACAGAAAAGGTAAATTCGCTCATGTGCTCTCTATTATCTCTATCATACGCGGGAATTACATTTTTAAATACCAGGACGGACAAAGAGCCAGAAAAGTTTCACGTAAAGTAGGTATAATAAAAGCTAGTACAATATTAATCTACTTTTAATAGCACTAACATAAATACAACTTAACAATCAAAAGAGTGAAGATATGCTATGAATATAAAATTAGTTACCATAAGTGAGATATTAATATCAGTATCAAATAGCACCTTGTATTAAATAAATATATAAATATTTGTGCACATGTCACACAGCGCCATCTAAGCAAAGCTTGTACTATGGGAACCAGATAACTGATACAATACTTAAATACATTTTTTTGTTTGTAAATACATGCATAGAATACAATATAAAACCCAGATACAGAACAAACACCTACGTTCAACACACAAATGTTTGTACTGGGTTGGAATCAAACCCACAACCTACAGATCAGAAGGCAGAGCTACTACCAACTGAGCTAACAGGCCAGTCAAGTAGTGAAGCTCACTAAAAGTAAGAAAGTGTATATACCTGTGTGGAATACCTATAATTATTAACCACATATAAATATCCAATTCTCGAATCATATGATATCAATGTACGGTTAAAGATTAACAAACAGACCAGAAAGACTGTGCTTATTAAATCTTCGCTCTACCGCGACCATGACCGTGAAGATGTTAAAAAAACGATCAGTTATACCTGATTTATCGATTAGCCACTTTTGTAATGCGTTTGTGTAGCGGATGTTTGCTAGGATAATCTGGTTTGAGTTGTTTAGAAAAGGTTGAGATTAATAATGAGACGAAGAGAATAAATGACGCAATAAAAATTATTATTTATAAGGGAAACAGCAAAGTCGAGTCATTTTAATATCTCCAGTAAATTGATTATCTTTCTCAGGGCTTTGGTTAAATCTCAGTTTTTTTTATATCTCTGTTTTGTGACATACACCCTATTGGCATTTAGTTATCGGCATCTTGATTTAACTGTGTACTTTCTTTGATAAGTTATTTGAGAACGTGATTGTGTAAATACAAAAGTGCATGAGCTTAGGTAACCCTGATCACACAACAGATAAGATTACCGACTTTTTCACACAGCCTTAACTAAACTATAAAAAAAAGTACGAGTTACTAGTTCAGTACCTACAACAATTATTTTGGAAATATTATACCCCAAATTAACAAATTTTTCCCAAAGGATAAAATGCAGTTTTTAATTGAATCCTAACGAATACATCATTGATGAAACGGTATCTACAACTATACACATATCTAATAAAAAAAATCACAGCCACTATAATGTTGTTCAGGAACTGCATCATTCATAAATAAGTACTTAGTCCGCTGGCGCTTACTCAAAAGTTGACGGTTTTTAATCGACACTCGAACCGTTTACGGAACATCACTAGCGAACCGCCACGAAGCAGTCAATTGTTTTTTTCTCTAATCTGTGAGCTAAATACAGGAGCTTCCGGGAAGTTTCACATAAACATAAAACCATAATACGAGGCACGTTTTAAAGAAGGTATATATTTATTTAAATGGCTTAACATAATTGGGGTCGAAGTAAAGATCGCAAAATATTAAATTGGAGAAGTACCTACTTTTGCTAATAAGCACTTCAGCGCAAGCTTGGAAAGCTATTGAAAACGCCAACTTGCTAACCTACTCAAGCATAAAAGCTTTTACCATGTTGGGTTGGAAGCAGGAGCAGGAGAGGAATAATCAAAAGTTACAGTAAAATATGAAAGTTCTCTGATACGTCTGGCTTGTGCCAAATCGTTTTTTGGGTTTTATTTCTAATTTCTATACTAACATAGTAATTTGCAGTACTCGTAGCACAATCGTAGTACTTAATTGGACGTTTATGACAGTTTTATCAAAATATTTTACGATTTGTCATTTGGACGACGGTGATGTTTTGTTTTTTCAATTTTCATTTGTATTAATACCATTTCAAAAAGTACCTATACCTTTGTCAATCCAGTTAACTTATTTAAATGTTAAATATTGTGATTAAGTAAAGCTAGTTTATGTTTAGATCATAGAAAATATTTTCAGTTTTTCCCAACTATTATATATACCGACCACACTAAGGCTGGCCATACACATTCAATTTTATAGATCAATTAAATTGACGAGTCTATTTCTGTCAATGTTTTCTCCATACAGTAAACCGAGAAACATTGACCAATACTAACCTTACACGATCAATAATATTGATCAATAAAATTGATCGTGTATGGGCCGCCTAACAACCCACTACACACATACATCATTAACAGCCTGAAGACGTCCACTGCTGAACATAGGCCTATACGCTTACTGTATAATATATTATAGTTATATATTGTTGTTTTGTATTATTCCATCCATATTAACTTTATTTATTTAATTTATTGAAGAGGAATAAAATTTCCATTAAAAACGTGCAACAATATTGCCGTAGATACGAGAATGGAAATGCCACCGTAGACCGTAGATTTATATTGCCCAATTCTCGTAGCAAACTATAATATTCTATTCTTGTGATTTTGTGAAGTTAGTAAAGTGGGTTGGATCTTCTAAGGGGGCAGAGCAAGACAAAAAATTTACTTCGTAATTTTTTTTAATGCTCTGTGGTGCCCATAGATAATTTAAATAGTTTACCTTAAAACATGCTATCGCTAAATACTACCTGCATACTACACAAAAAATTGGTCCACTGGCCGTTGCTGCTTGTATGGAATACCAGTTCAAATGCTGCAGCCAGCTTACTAACACGAGAACAAAAAGAAGAAGTTGGCAGCGTGCCTAGCATCCTGCGGCATTGCACCGCTTAATTATTATAATGCCAATTCATTAAAGTTTAAGGCCTCCATAAAAAAAATGCCACCATCTAATACATAGATCGAGTTACTAACTTACAGCTTATAATAAAATTATACATAATGTTTTCGTCATACAGGGGTAATTAATTTCAGCATTACTTAAATATTTTGTTACATTAACGAAAATGCATATATTTAAGTTACTGATAAAAATGAAATGGAACAACAAAACTACTAGATTTTTTTATACTTTTACGTCTATCAACAAGAAAAGGACCACATATCATTTTAATAATAAGTAAGGCCTAACGGTCACATACATAGATCCTGGACCATAACTAGGATTCCCCGTATCTAGGGACCCAGGAACTACGAGGATCATGGTCCCACAACACCCAGACACAGAACAAGTATTTGCGCTTTTTCCTGTGTAGGTACACATACTTGTCCTATGGCGGGAATCGAACCCGCCGCCTCTGGGCTATGAGTAGATCTGCTAAACCACCACACCACGGAGGCTGTCGAATAATAGAAAGAGTCACCTTCATTGAGAAAACAAAACTATGTTACGGCGTATCGGTTATCACGGCCATCGGGTAGTTTGACCAAATATGGACACACGTCGACCCACTGCGCTGACGGACTGTGTAGGTACAAATACTTGTCCTATAGCGGGAATCGAACCCGCCGCCTCCGGGCTATGAGTTGATCTGCTCAACCACCACACCACGGAGGCTGTCGAATAATAGAAAGAGTCACCTTCATTGAGAAAACATAAAACTATGTTACGGCGTATCGGTTATCACGGCCATCGGGTAGTTTGGCCAAATATGGACACACGTCGACCCACTGCGCTGACGGACATGTCTAGTTCCGCCTATACCAACTATTCACCTGTTTACCCTACTGTGGAAAGTAAGAAGGGTACACAAGTAAACATTGTAGCAGCGGAAATGTGTGATTGAGCCAATTCTTCGAATGGAAGTAAATTATTTGATTTCACAAAATGTTTTCTTCAACAGACCTATAAATCAAGTTGTGTCAAAGAGAGCAGCGTCTCTTCCTTTTATATTCAATTACGGGATAATCAAATCAACGTCTCGGTTCTCGGAGCGGCTAGTAGCCGAGTGGTTACCCTCGGAAGTTATTAATCGAGTTGTTCTGAAGTCTAATAATTAGAGCCGGGCCAGCTGGACCATAAAGTTATTCTAGGAGAATTAGATTCACATCAAGAGCCGGAAGATGTCCACTGCTAAACAGGCCTCCCTCATAAAACGCCACTTTGGACGCTATCATAGAGGGTTGTGGCATAATCACCACGCTTGGCAGGCGGCTTGGTGATCGCAGAAGGTTAATCTAAGGGTGGATTTTTTGATGCGTAATTAAGGTAACGGTTTTTAACCGTTACCTTAATTACGCATCAAAAAATCCAACAAACTTTGACCATTGGTTAGAATTTGATAGCATTTTTAACCCTTGGTTACCTTTACTACGAATCAAAATGTGATAGATTGTTCTTTATTGTAAATACCAAACTAAAGACAGCCTTCGGTTTCATCCCCGTTTTTCTATACAATTTTTAACACCCCATTTGGCCTCTTTAGGGGTGGAATTTACAAAAACACTCAGTACAAAAAACAAAAACACCATCCAAACTTCTAGTCACGATGGTCCAGCTGTTTGGGCTTTATGTTGTTTGTCAGTCAGTTACTCACTGAGGACTAAACCTTTTATTAATATTTCTCTAGA
This sequence comes from Ennomos quercinarius, assembly GCA_910589525.2. Classification (NCBI taxonomy): domain Eukaryota; kingdom Metazoa; phylum Arthropoda; class Insecta; order Lepidoptera; family Geometridae; genus Ennomos; species Ennomos quercinarius. The sequence goes on from OU342496.1 coordinate 5,160,195, forward strand.
AATAGATAATAGAAAGAAGACAATGATTCACAAGAAGTGAAACTTACAGCTCTACTCTAAGCTATATGACGTACCTACAGTAACGCATTTGGGTGCGTCCTAAACAGATAAGTGTGAACTTAAGAGCTGTCAAACTTTAGGGCAGACGGGCATAAGGGCATGTGCGTGTACTTCACAGACCTAGAATCTCTTCACATGGTGTACTTCGTCTTTTGTTTACATAAGTAAGTAGGTAACTACTTAACAAAGAAAGAATTAATTAAGTACTACCATCCTAATAATAAAACGCTTATACGATAAGAGTCATACTACTCTTATTCAGCAAAAAGACTTGGAATGGACTCGATTCCATCCTTCACCTTTTACCAGCGGCAAACTTCAATAAAATGAATGGTAATGGTACAATTTCCAGGGTACAACGTACTAATTTGCGGAGTGACAGAAAACGGAATGGTCGTAAAGTGGGCAGCAGATGTCGATTTACGACAATGGTCGCGCCTCGTGGAAAGAGTAAAAGCTGGCTTTCCCGACGGCTGGGCACATAGCGACCTACAGCGACGGCACACATCGCGCTTCGAATCCTGCTCACTTTTATGAAGCGGCCGACAATTGGACGCGTCGCCCCATTTTTTTCGGAAGTGGAGAAAATGCGTGCGCTTTTACGCTGAAAATTTGGGTCGTGCATTCATTTACAGCGGAATCGCGTACTAATGAAGCCACATTGTGGTAGAACAGGAAGTTGGAGTTCCTGTCTGAAAATGAATCATTTCAAGTTAAAAAAATCACCTTGGTTGATGTTTTTTTAAATTCGGCATAGGTACATATTGTTTTTATAATCGGTAGCTATACATTATATTCAAATGGTAATACCAATGGTGTATGATATCTGTATTAAAATAATTTAGAGGCTTAGAATAAATATAAAGGCCAGACCACAAGTAGAGAAAGGTGCTGAAAAGGGCGAAGGGTCCAGTTTTTCAGCCATGATAAATTAAACTTTTTGTTGTTTTAGTAACTTAGTTGCTTTACTTATAGCGGGCGTTATAAAAACCCAGATAGCAATTTAAACTTGAATCAGACTTGCAGCAACTTTGATGTATCAAAAGTGAAAGTTTGTTTCAAACTTGTCATGGCAAGTCTATACACTTGAGGCAAGTTTGAATCAAACTTTCTAGTTTCCCAGCATCAAGCTTGCATGATGTTTGTTTCTTCAAAGTTTAAACAAAGTTGCAATAGCAAACTTGTATAATGTTTGCTTTTACAAGGTTCTAAATTAGTTTTGATGTTTTCTCAAAATTAAAATAAAATAATGTCCTTCGACCTTTTAAAATATATTGTCCGTCCGTAACTCCGTACCGTACAAACTTGACCTGGTCCAACTAAGACAAGGACTTGTAACATGTGATATTAATTATTTATGGTTGATTCACAAAGATATTCAAGCACCTCATAAAGCTAGCGTAACACAACGTTTGCGCGATTCAGGATTTTGGAGCTACGAGAGTAACGCCATCTAGTTTCATTCGTAGTAACTAGATATACAACTTAATTTTATGTACTACGGATGAATTTTGACAAACATTTAACAATGGAATAACAAAAACTAAGCAAGCTTGGTTGCTAGCCTGATGGTAAGCGCTACTCTGCACGACAAAACTGCCCCTACACTTCCTTTTTTAAAATTTACATTTAAACATTACTTAATTTTAATTAAAGGTTCTGAACGTAGCCCAGTTGGCGTTGTGAGTGATAAATACAATGCCATAGAGCGTACATGTTTGGAACACAACTATTTTTTTTGCCATGAAAACTATTAGGTATCTACCATTAAAAAACAAGTTTGTGGCTAAAAGTGTGGTAAGTTAAAAACAAAATTGAGACATTATCTTTGCAACATAAAACAAAATTCAAGATACAACTTTGATACAAACTTAAGCCATCATCCTTATACCAGCAATATTGCAGCAATATTGTCACAAACTTGCCTTATCATATTTGACATAGCAAGTTAAAATCAAAGAATAGCAAGTTTGCAGCAAGTGAGCTTGCTATCTGGGAATTGAGCACCATGTTAAACCCATATACCTGCCGTGGTTTTTTGGTGCGACATTTTTATAAATTGTGGGTGCTGTAATATTCGTGGTGTTCGTTTTTCGTAGAACTGAAAACTGAGAGGAAAGAGAGGTTCTTGAGTGGCGACCACGAACCGGAAGACAGCGTAGGCCGGCCGCCCACTAGGTGGACAGACGATTTGGTCAGAACCGCAGGAAGCCGATGGATGCAGGAGGCGAGCAGCCGCTCTACGTGGCGCTCTCTGGGGGAGGCCTATGTTCAGCAGTGGACGTCTTCAGGCTGTTGATAATGATAGTGACTGTAATATTTAAAAATACGATATCCGTTGTTCCGTAAGCCATGTCAGAGCCGAGATTTTTATTCTAAGTTCTAAAGCAAGTTCAATCCACTTATCTAAACGAGAAGAAAAATAATCATAAATCTCGTACCTTGTCATTCATAAAGTAGAACTCAAAGCTAAATTAATCATGTAACCCGCACAAAGCGACGTATTCTGATCACACTATCTCACAATTCGGAAACGACATCTCGATCGACGATCGTGACACGCACAACATCCTCCTCGATAAAACGAAAGTAAAATCTAGTACAAGTGCAACGACCGAGCGCTGACACACTGCACTCGCAGCCGCACCTCAGTGCTTTGAAAAATAGGCACCTTTCTATTACCAATCGATTTTGAAACTTATATCTTAGGAGATAGATTTCATTGTGGAAAGTTAGGATGTCGTCGCGTGGATCTTGTTTATTGCTTGTGTCCTCATGTGTGTCTAGTATCGAGGCGTGTTGACGACTCGCTTTTTCCTTCAGAACTTTTTATTGAGTTTAAGTTACATCGGTAGGTATCTAATAGTTGAAATTAATATGCTTGATAAGTAGCTGTAAAATAAATAGGTAAACGCAATAACCAATCTTTAGTTATCTCTAATTAATAGCCGCGCACACCCACATTTATCTTACACGACCTGGAGGACTGGTAGATAATGCTATTTAGCATTAAGTTCATCCATGTACACCTTTGTGCTAAACTATTAAATAAATAAATCTTAATCAAGATGTCCTTATATCAAAGGCGATCTATACACGTCTCATAAGCCAGTACCTATACCTCCAACTGTCGGTCGATCTTACATCTTAAATTGTCATAGATAACACCTAGAGAAGAGACAAGTGATGAAGGCAGTCGAAGGTAACGCACCATATATAATTGTTGACAGTTATCTTGAGAGACCTTGATTAACTCAAACAGAGACCCTCATCGTAGATAAAGATCTATACCTACCTACTTAGAGATTTTTAGAGATTATATACAATTATGACAAATGGCGTGATGAGTTAGTCATTTGCCTGATGTTAAATGGCACGACCAGGAGACCATTATCCACTGATGCTACAGGTGCTACAGTGGATTAACTAATCAGCGCAAGCGCTGATTTAAACAAATTGAGTTTTGACTCATTTTCTGTGTACACGTAACCACGCAAACGAAATTTAATACAAGCGTCATCTAATATTTAGTAGGCGTTAGCGCTATCAAACCTGAAATTAACTGAATCATCGGCTTCACTGTCGACAATTTTACTAGTTACTTGTTCCGCCGCGAGCTATGAAATTAGAAAGTGTATATTTTTTATTTTTTCGATAAAGATTTACGATCGGGTATGTACATCGTAGCTCCGTGTTACAGTGGGTAGTCATTAGGGAGGGTATGGTCGGATTAAACTCGTTATTCCATTGCGTAAGACAATTTGGGAGAAAGTGCGTTGGGATGTAGCCTGACCACCTGACGGTGTTACTCTTGATTTGCTTTTAACATAGTGTTTTACCGAACTGTAGTACCTAATCGTTCAATGAAACACGCTGCTTTCGTCAACGTCTCATAGGTATGACAAAATGGAAATGAATACGAATATCTACACATGAAACCGCATATCGCTCGCGCGATGTCAGGAGTTTTTGGTATTGGCGCGGTTTGCCGCATTGCATGTAATATCTACACATGAAACCGCATATCGCTCGCGCGATGTCAGGAGTTTTTGGTATTGGCGCGGTTTGCCGCATTGCATGTAACATTGCACAAATCCTTATATTAGGGGAGTCCAAGGGGGGAATTTGGAAATATGGTGGTAAAACACATAAGTATACGATACAAGACCAATTTGTGCCCTTTTCTTCAAATGATGAATTCCATGCACCTATATTTTCCTGGTAAATTGGCTAATTACCGTTATTATAATACTCATAGCTGCCTAGCTACGAGTATTATAAAGTACCCACACAAACATAAAGTCTGCCATGCCACACACTAAATTAGATTGATTACATTACTCTCGAAATTCACTCGGGTAGGTATATAAATTATTCCAAACGTACGGTTTCTAAAACCGTGGTGGCAAAACTAAGTACCTACTTTTTGTTTACCTACTCTTGTATCTAGAGTTGGAACAAAGTGACGCAACCTATGATTTTTGAAAATTTGGTAGTTTATTGTCATTTCCGAAATAATTGTGTGATGAAATAGGTATCACCTATAACCTTGCTTGGTGACAAAATTGCTTTATCTATGGAAACACCCGAAAAACGAGTTCCACGGAAAATATTCAGATTCTAGAGCGGATAAAGTGATGATTACTTTTACTAAACCGCACTACGGCCTAAACAACTTTCACACGTTCACAAGAAAGTAGCTGTGGGCATATCAATAAGATTTGTTAACTTTACGAAACGTGAGAACTTATGTTAACTTTTGTGGTAAACTTCTACTGAGTTCTGGCTATATTCTTATGATGCAAAACTAAGTGCTAACTCAATTACTTAATGGAAATGTTTATGGAAGATTAGAAATCAAAAGACCTATGTCATTTTGTTGTGTTCATCTTAGGTAGGTTTAGATGCTTGAGATCCAGTTTCCGTATAGCACCAATATTAGCGTTTCAGTCGCAATAAGCTTCCCCTACCATCGTGCATCGTTGTATTATAATGATGCGTTCTTCAAACACAAATCTAAAAAACAAGACCATAATCATTAAAAATTCACTGAAAACAAAAGTACCTAAAAAGCTTGATAACCTAAATAAAGCTCATTTCAATTTCCATCAATTCCAGAGTGGCACACTGAGCGACCAGACGTCAAACGAGAGCGGTGCCGGCGGTAACAATGCAGCCGAGCCCCAAGCCGCTGAGCCGTCCTCCGACCAGATGGCCATGGAGTCACAGGAGCGAGACACGCCCAGTCACGCGTACAATGGACCGCCGCCGCCGGCGCCGCCACCACACAACAGACGCCCCAACCCGCCGCACCATCAGCCGCATCATCCGTTAGGTGAGTATAGCTCAGTTATTCTACATCTAGGATCTGTGAACATTTTCAAAGCTTCCCAACTTTCTCATGTTGGCCTACCTTTTGAACAATCAGTACCTACTTACTACTCCCATGCATTTTGAAAACAATTCCTTGAGAAATGTCGAATGGAAAATCTCGAGAGAACGTAGGTATACTTAATACTACTTGCTTTAAGTAATATATTTACCTACATACTTCAAAATTACTATGTAATACAAATGTAAGTATATTCAAATTAGACCAGAACCCTTACATACTCGTAGTCAGTCATTCTTACGGTAAATAATGTGGTTACAACTTTAGAACACTAAAGAAAGCAAAGTAGTGCCTATGTACCTACCTACCCTAGACCTCTTACTAATTATTTATTTCTCATTCCAGGCATGCCCAGAATCTCAAACCATCATCCAATCCACGCTAAGCCATTCGCCCACGGACCTCCAGTCAACCATCACAAGAACGACATCGGGCCTAACTTCCGAGGTCCACCTCCCCAGCCTGCGCCGCCCGCTGATGCGCAGACCTCAGCCAGCGAGAAAGTCTTCAGCGGCGCTGGTGACGTTTGGCCCGCGCCTGCGCCAGACATGCCAAAAATAGTCTCTTTAGACGTCAAGTGCGAAAAGAATGCCATGCGAGTCTTCCTAAGCTTCGACAAGCCTTTCTTCGGTATCGTTTTCTCCAAGGGGCATTACTCCAACCACCAGTGCGTGCACTTGCCGCCAAATCTAGGAAGAGCATCCGCTTCCTTCGAAATTGGCGCACACGCTTGTGGCACCGCTGGTAGCGGTGACCCCAGATATAGAGGTGACGTGGCAGCAGCTGGAACTTACTTCGAGAACGTTATTGTGATCCAGTACGACCCACAAGTTCAAGAAGTTTGGGATCAAGCGAGGAAGCTTCGCTGCACGTGGCACGATCAGTACGAAAAGGCCGTTACATTCAGACCATTCCCCGTTGATATGCTCGATGTGGTCAGAGCAGACTTCGCTGGAGATAATGTTGGTTGCTGGATGCAGATTCAAGTCGGTAAGGGACCGTGGGCTTCCGAGGTGTCCGGTCTTGTGAAGATTGGACAAACAATGACAATGGTACTGGCAATTAAAGATGACGATGCAAAATTCGACATGCTAGTCCGAGACTGCGTGGCTCATGACGGCCAACGCGCCCCCATCCAACTAGTCGATAGACGAGGCTGCGTTACCCGACCAAAGCTCATGTCGCGATTCACAAAGATAAAGAACTTCGGAGCGAGCGCCAGTGTATTATCGTACGCACACTTCCAAGCATTCAAGTTCCCCGATTCTATGGAAGTTCACTTTCAATGTACAATCCAAATCTGCAGATATCGATGCCCAGAACAGTGTTCCGAAGGCGGCCCAGCGGTGATCGGTCCTCATGCAGAGTACGGTCCTCCCCAGATCGACTCGTATCCCGTTGGAGTAGAAGTTAGAAGGGACGAGCGGAGAGTGAGACGGCAGCGACGAGCTACGTCACCTGAGAAAGAAGTTGGCGTGAACAGGGTAATTCGAGTGGTATCGGCTGGGGACTTGAACATGGACACGTCCGTAGAGAACACGGCTCCTAAGATAACCCCGGCGCATGGCTTAGTGTGCATGACAACTCCTGGCTTCGCTGCTACGCTCGGCGCGTTGCTAGCCACGTTACTATGCTCGTGTGCCGTCTCAGCTATATTGTTCCTGAAGCTGAGACCGATCACGACTTTAAAGAAGAAGACGGCGGCGGTAACGACGATACCCCGGCCGCACCCACCGACGGCACATGTAATCTCAAAGAGCCGCTTCTACTCGTAACGGCACCTTCTGTAACATAATTTGTACATATTAGTGTGATGAGACTGAAGATAGGAACATGTCAATTATATTTGCGTGACAGTGTGCTCAATGAGTAGGTAGGTATCAATTTTCTGCATTTACTTACGTAGTTTAAATATGACATTAACAAAATGCCGATATGAAGCTACAGTCGAACCGTATTATTTCCTACTTGTTTGTTCATTTTTACAAGCTGAGAAGAAAGGAGATAGGACAAATTATTTTAAACATTACTTAGTATTAAATAAAATAAGTACAATCTTCTGTTACCTCTTTTCGAATGTCGTTTGAAATAGGGGCAACGGAAAATAAGAAATGTGGTATATATCAACATTTAGGTGAACCGCTAGCATTTATAGTTTAAAATAACTTGTCATTAGTATTAATTTTATTTACATTAGTTAAGTTGTCGTTGTAGTCAAAATAGCTACTTGTAATTTATTTATTTTATATGCCACCTGAGTACCTCTTCCTTTTATTATTTATATCCGTTATTTTTCTTCAAATTATTGAAAAGATTTATGTTTTGTTAATAATGATGCATGAACATTGTTGATGGCTCTATCATGAACTCAATTTTATTATTATGTTTGGAAACATGTAACAATAAAATGGAACATTAAAGTTATGAAGAAAATTTACTGTTTTTATTATAGTCCTAATTAATTTAATCAACGTATGCGCAGGTCTTTACATAGTTATCCTTTAAAAGAAAGGGTCTATAAGCGGATCTATCCTTGCCTTCATTTCATGAGGCGTTCCGTAGGGTACCTTCAAAGACTATGGCAATCATAGAGTTGATTTACTTGCTCCTACAATACAAAGGGTAAAAAGAGTTGCCTAATTAAAATTTGAACAACCAAGAAGCAGCGTATTTTTTTAGAACCACCACCTAATATGCATCTGTTTAAAAAATCCTAATACGAAGGAATTCTATTGGTTCTCATCCCAAATTCTTTCTTATAGGTACAATTTACCTATTTATTCAATGAATGTGAAGGTTCTTCTATTTTATATTTTATAATTTATTTATTTTTCCATTTGTAACGCAGGTTAATATGAATTAACACTCGTTTACTCTTGGTGTAATGGTTTGAAAACAGTATTTAATAATATATTTACATGATACAATGTAAGTAACTAGTCACTAGACAGTTTTTGACTAGAGACTTGGGCGGTGCTGCAGTCCTTGCAGCGATGCCAAATTGACTATAGGTATATCGAAGTTTTGAAGTGTTTGTACAGTAAGGCCACTATGTCAGTCCGACTACAGGACCAGAGTACGGAACAAATTCCATTGCAAAGAGGCGTGAGACAGGGAGACGTTATTTCTCCGAAACTGTTCACAAACGCATTGGAGGATGTTTTCAAGCTCTTGGAGTGGAAAAGATCTGGCATCAACATAAATGGCGAGTACATCACTAACCTTCGTTTTGCCGATGATATAGTCATAATGGCGGAATCGCTCGAGGACCTTAGCACCATGCTCAACGACCTCAGTAGAGTCTCCCAGCAGGTTGGTCTTAAGATGAATATGGACAAGACAAAGATCATGTCTAATGCTCATGTTCCACCTATACCGGTAATTGTTGGGAACGATACTCTCGAAGTTGTCGACAAGTATGTCTACCTAGGACAGATTGTCCAATTAGGTAGGTCCAACTTCGACAAAGAGGTGGCGCGAAGAATCCAACTCGGCTGGGCAGCGTTCGGGAAGCTTCGTCCTATCTTTTCGTCCAAAATACCGCAGAGCCTGAAAACGAAAGTTTTCAATCAGTGTGTGTTGCCAGTGATGACTTATGGAACTGAGACATGGTCTCTTACTGTTGGCCGCATTAGTAAGCTCAAAGTCGCGCAGCGAGCTATGGAGCGAGCTATGCTCGGTGTTTCCCTGCGAGATAAGCTCCGGAACGAGGAGATCCGCAGGAGAACTAAAGTGACCGATATAGCTCTTAGAGTTAGTAAGTTGAAGTGGCAATGGGCAGGCCACATCGCTCGTAGAACTGACAACCGATGGGGAAGAAAGGTTCTCGAGTGGCGACCACGAACCGGAAGACGCAGCGTGGGCCGGCCCCCCACTCGGTGGACCGACGACCTGGTGAAAGCCGCGGGGAGCCGATGGATGCAGGAGGCGAGCAGCCGCTCAAGGTGGCGTGCTCTGGGGGAGGCCTATGTTCAGCAGTGGACGTCTTCAGGCTGTTAATGAAAAAAATGATGATGATGAGACAGTTTTTAATTCTAGACTTTGTATAACCCATTTTTTTTTATAACTATATAGGCCCGCATTTGACCGCAATCTCACCTGATGGGAAGTGACGATGCGACCTACGATGGTACATGCTTGCCTAGAAGATACCTATTCACTCTCGATTTGAAGAGCTCCAGATTGTACTTATCGGGAAACAAAGACGCAGGTAAAGTATTCCATTCCTTGGCTGCTCGGATTATAAATGTCGAGTCAAACCGCCTTGTGCGAATTGAAGGAATATCAACCGTAAATGGATGGCGTGTAGCTGTACGTCTTGTCGTCCGATGGTGAAACGGAGATGGTGGAATTAGATTGTGTAGCTCCGCAGCACACTCACCGAAATGTAACCTGTAGAATACTGATAGGCTGGCAACTTTACGACGGTGCTCTAAGCTCTGGAGCCTAGCCCTCGCCATTGTATTGTCACCTATGAACTTTTTTGCTTTTTTATAACACCCAGGCACAGAACAAACATCGATGTTGATCACACAAATGTTTGTCCCGGGTGGGAATCGAACCCACAACTTATAGTTCAGAAGGCACTACTACCAACGGAGCTACCAGACCAGTCAAAATGCAAAATCTTTATTTATTACTACATCAATTTTTGTTATCCTCTTTTTTAAATTATTTTTTTACATAAAAGGGGCATACTAACAATAAATTCAACAACAAGATTAAGTTTCAACATATTTTTAATTCCATTAAACAAAATTAACAGGTGTCACGCGTCAAACACATCGTCACCACATCGAATCAGAAAACTTAAAATAAACATAAAAAAAAACATAAACATATTTTTCTATTTATACAAATAAAATACCCCCAGAACTAGAAACAAATGAGTAAAATAATTATACGGTGTTTTGTTGAAACACTGTATTTTATATACCGCAACCATCTGAAAGAAAACTTATATGAAATGTATTTTATAAAATAAAATTGCACTTAGGGAGTTCATTTCCTAAACGAAAACACTGTGTAACTTATTTTAATAGTATTTTAATAAATGCAAGATTTTTGGGTGGCATGTCGTATTTATTAGGGTTGAGAGAAACGGTTCGGTGAAATTAGTTTGAATTTTTTTTGTGATGCAATTTTAATAATTGTCAGCTCTAATTTTAAGGGTGATTCTTAAGGCGACGGGTAGGGCCAGATAAGTAGGTCAAAATCCATTCAAAGAAACATCGACCTTGCCGTCGTAGTCTTAAATATCAATTCAGTCTGAACTTCAGGGCGGCGCTTACAACAAAGACAACCCACGAAATAACTGGTTCTGACGGTTCTTAATTAATATCTATTTTTACAAAGTATTTTTCAAAATTATGGAATCATCACAAAATCTGAATATTTGTTGGAAATACTTACCTACACCATTTTTTTGTTGTAAAAATATATTCGATAGAAACTCAGTAAAGTTGGAACATTCAAATTTTTTGAGGGAGGTTTGCGATTTTTTTCTATAGAGCTAAATTTATTAATCTTGTATTTGCGGACTGACAATGAAATTAATTACATGATATATTCAATTCAAAGCTCCACATGCTTTAATTACGCCAGGAAACATGCCGAAAACACCTTGTTTGCGCTACCCTTCGCCTTAAATACACTGTAAAAATCTATAGCAATAACGCCAAAAAAAACATTTTCTTTGTTGCAAAGTTTTTGTAGCATTTTGTTAAGTATTACGACCCTATAGGTATTATGGTACCTCGTACACGAAACTTGATATATTCTTGTTTTTGGACAAAACCGTCCTCTCAACCCCATTTCTGTAATTAAGTTTTGCATAAACTAATCCTTAAACTAATCATAGCTGATAATTATAATATAAATCTTAAAATAACACATAATTATAACTTTTGAGCAAAGAAGAAAATAATTCAATAAATAAAAGTATTAAGATGTGAATAATTTTATTCACATCAAAGAGGAATCGGTTCCGGAATAAATTGAAACATATCATTGTCCCACTCTCACCATTTTGTTGTAAGCATATTGTGAGTGAGAAAACAATATATGTATCAGCACTTTTCCGTACCCAATAGGCTGGAGTTCTATAAATGCAATGGAACTAAAATTAAATGCAATTCGTTAGAAGTTTAAATTATTATAATAGCGTTCATTGGTGTTTCAACTATTATTAATAAAACAATCAATAATGTCAATATTTATACATGTTAATTTATAAACTACATTTTAAGAATTATTTTAACGTTTAACATTAGATCTAATTAAATAAACATCCAACTTATTCACCTAAGTGTTACTAAAAACGTATTTTATTTTTACATACTTAATTGTTCAAGAAGTAACTGTATAGCTAGTTTAGTTTAGTTTAGCTTATTTTAGCTTAGTTTAGTTTAGTTTAGTTTTTATTATTGTAGTAGTTAGCTTGAGTAATAAAGGCAATTTGCCCGTTAAAAAAAAAAAAAAAAAAAAAAAAGAAGTAACATAATCTGCGAAACGTGTTACTACTGATAGTAACACGGACAATATTACCGAAGCAAGATTCTTTACAAGGAGTGATAAATGCATTTTTATATGCCAATAATTTAAATATTGAAAGTAAATGCGCAATACGCAGTTACGTAGTACACGTAACGTAGTTATTTTAAGCAAGTATTGAATAAATGTTATTCTATTCTATTCTTCTTCTTCTTCTATTCTTCTTCAATAAGAAAATATTAATTTAACCCGTAGACGTCAAATATAATTAATTGATGATCAAACGAACTTACCAAGTGAAGTTGATGATCTTTGCGAGTTGGCTAGTGTCCTGCTATTAAAAATGAACAAGTTAATATTATTTTCATAAAGTAGCAATAATTGAAAAAAATAGTTAAATCGGTAAATAAATCACGGAGTAATAAGCTTTTAAAGTTTCTGGAGCGGGGCCTTTATGTAAAGCTACCACAGCTTAGTAATGAGGTACTATGAAGGAGCAAGAACTGACGTCGCCGCAAATTTGAACTGTCTCATTCTATTCCTGTATTTTAAAATGCTTGTAACTTTGTAATTTTTTGAGATATTTAGTTTTTGTTTTCACGACTGTTTATTTATTGAGAAATATTATTAATTTGTGCAATAAAAATAGCAGGAGACTAACCTGTTATCGCGGGGCGGTACGTGAGGCTATAGGACTACGATATGTAAATCTACGAAACCAAGGATCAACCCGCGAAACATAATAATTCAAACGTTTTATGTCAACCTATATAACAAACTATATATTTATTGTGATATATATATCACTCAAATATGTTGCTGTAAAATATTATAGCCAATACCTACATATTGATGAATAGTTGGTGAAATCTGTTTATCCGTTTGAGCAAATTGTAAAGCTAATAAATGCAAAGAATAATTATTTTGATACTTAGAACTTAACTAATGGCATGACTCAACATTTATCCTTACCTATCTAGAAACTAAAGTGAATCGAATTGTGTTTATGTTTGCTCTGCTTAGCCCTCTCAAGGTTAAAAATGATACAACAGTCTGTCAGCTTCTTACTGACGAGTTTTGTAATGTGTAAAAACGAGACAAAAAATGTATAACACATGAAACGAAGTACATACTTAGGTACTTATTCGGTTCCAAATGATTTATGGAACAGCGTTTTTAATAAATGAATTTTTGGCAATGTGGCTTCTCAAAATACAAAACTTCAAAATTGAAATGCACGATAACGTCTCACCACTATCTGCTTGATTGAAAACGCCCAAAGCCAACTTTAATTTTTAACAATGAGGTTTTTTCGATTTTATGACCTTATTTTTGTCATTTAACACACACACACATAATCATAAGGTCAAAAAAACACCTTGCAACATTAAATTGAATCTACAGTGTATGATTAGTGGTGAAGATCTGGCATCAAAATGAATGTGCGAGTACATCACTAACCTTCGTTTTGCCGATGATATAGTCATAATGGCGGAGTCGCTCGAGGACCTTAGCACCATGCTCAACAAATCATGTCTAATGCACATGTTCCACCTATACCGGTAACTGTTGGGAACGATACTCTCTTTTTTTTTTTGAACGGGCTAATGCTGTTGGTCTCTACCGACCTTTACAGCGTCACCGGGCGGGAGGGCTTGGGCCGTTGCCGGGATAAGAGGATCGAGAAGGCTACGTCCACTGGAAGAGTGGACCCTATGGAAAGTAACGATACTCTCGAAGTTGTAGACAAGTATGTCTACCTAAGGCAGATTATCCAGTTAGGTAGATCCAACTTCGACAAAGAGGTCGCACGAAGAATCCAACTCGGGTGGGCAGCGTTCGGGAAGCTTCGTCCCATCTTTTCGTCTAAAATACCGCAAAGCCTGAAAACGAAAGTTTTCAACCAGTGTGTGTTGTCAGTGATGACTTATGGAACTGAGACGTGGTCTCTTACTGTTGGCCTCATTAGTAAGCTCAAAGTCGCGCAGCGAGCTATGGAGAGAGCTATGCTCGGGGTTTCCTTGCGAGATAAGATCCGAAATGAGGAGATCCGCAAGAGAACTAAAGTCACCGATATAGCTTTGAGAATCAGCAAGTTGAAGTGGCAATGGGCAGGCCACATCGCTCGTCGAACTGACAACTGATGGGGAAGAAAGGTTCTCGAGTGGCGACCACGAACCGGAAGACGCAGCGTAGGCCGACCCCCCACTAGATGGACCGACGACCTGGTCAGAACTGCGTGGAGCCGATGGATGCAGGAGGCAAGCAGCCGCTCAAGGTGGCGCTCTTTGGGGGAGGCCTATGTTCAGCAGTGGACGTCTTCAGGCTGATGATGATGATGATGTATGATTACTAATGTCTATTTTCCATTGCATACCTAATTAGTTGAATATTTATGTTGTGACTTTTTGTTTCTTTAAGTACCTATAAGGGCCAATTTCGCATAGCACACAAATCCACAATCCATTCAAAATTCAAAGAACACAGTGCAAATATTTGAAGTATCAAATATATATCTGTACAAAACTTAAGGGTATAAAAAATATACACAAAAGTGAAATATTAAAAAATCAGGTTCATTTGGACTTAGTCCGTAGCACGACCTAGCACCATACGTCATTTTCTATAGAACCATTACAACTTAGAAAATATTTTTTTTCTATAAATATAAATTATAATTATATCTAAGTTACGAATATGGAATATAAGTGTATTATAAAAGAGTTTGACTGACCGTATAAACCATAATGAGGGGTTTTGTCAGGTATCGAATGCTCCGAGATATATAATATTATATTATATTATACAAAACATCTAATATAAGACTTTATAATAGTGATACAGAGTAAATTTTTGACGTGGGTTTCTGCAAATAATAAAAATCACATGAACTCTTTTTACCAGCGCCATCTCAAAAAATCACTCCGTATATTTAAAACAATAGGTGCCTACCCTACAAAAAAAATATCTATACCATTATGAGAAAATATAGCGTCTAGTGTATTGTTTAGCTAACTAAATCTACTTTTTTTCAATTAACTATGAAGAGGGAAAATCTATACAGTCTTAGGATATTTATTTTTAAGTTATGTTACGATATGCTATTATAAACTCTGCTTATCTGCAGTTCCTTTTACATGTAAATCTTTCAAAAATTTTAGTGTGAACGAGTTTGTATACCGAATATCAATTTTAAATAGGTACTCTTAAAAGATCATTAGGTCTTTTGAGAGTACCTATTATATTGCTATTATTTAAAGCGTCAAAATATTTTGCGCATTAAAATATCGTTCATTTAGGATCAAGTCTTTTATGGTGTAATGCCCCGACCCATCGTCTGTCAACTCCAGTTATCTAGTAAGGTTGGAGCAAGCGAGCTTATATTTTGTTCCTGATTATTGTAGAGAACGTTCTAGAATGCCACGTACACAAAATAATGTCGCATTAATGGTGCGGGTAGCGAGACATTTTTTTTCAAACGAATATCGCGATGTTTGGATTCGCGAGAAGCAGGAGAGCAGTTCGCGATATTCTTTTGAAACAAGCGGAGAAACTTCCAGAATGTCACGCGCAGTTGTATAGTGCGCGTAGTGCGAAATTCTTTTGTTTTTTCACCTTTCGCGCGCAATATGTATTACTTTATATATTTATATGTATTACTATTTTTACTAACAAAGAACGTTCTAGAATGTCACGAGGGTGGTATGGTGCGATATTCTTTTTTTTTTAAACGAAGGATTCAATGTTTGCATTAGTGGAGAAGGTCGGTAGCTGCAGTACACTACATTCTTTTGTTTAGTAGTTTCGCTGGCGACGAACGTTCTAGAACGTCACGTCCACCGCATATGGTGCGGGTAGTTGGACATACTTTTGTTTTTTTACTTTTACTTGGGTGCCACTTTCATTTGTTTTTTACTTTCAAGCGAATAACTGCCAAAGGGACGGGAGTGTACCGTGACATTCTTTTGTTTATTAATATTTAAACGGAGAACGTTCTAGAAAGTCATTTTCGATGGTATGGTGCGGGTAGTGCGACATTATTTTGTTTTTTATTTTTCAAACCGAGAACACAATGAGACGGACGGGAGTATAGAGTGACATTCTTTTGTTTATCAGTTCCACTAGCGGAGAACTTTCTTACTTGGCGGAGGCGACATTCTTTTGATTATTGCTTTCTTTTAAAGGACTACATGCTTTTGTTTTTCTAGAACGTCACGTCCACCACAAACAGTGCGGGTAGTGCGACATTCTTTTGCTTTTTTACTTTCAAGCAGAAGATTTTGGTTGGCGGGGGCCGGCATTCTTTTGTTTACTGCTTTTACAACGTCCTTTAATTTACTAAATTCCTAGTCTCTAGAGGCGACATGCGGTTGTTCCCCTAACAGCCGCAGCGCCATCCAAGCGGCGAGAGAGTGTGCCGCGTGCTGGGGCGCAGGCGCGGGCCCGCACGCCGCGAGTGTCCTGGCGCGCAGCTTGTGCAGCAGCACGGCGGCCGCCAGCGCCGCGCCCGCGGCGGCGCCCGCGGCCGACGCGAATAGGGCTCCGAACGACACCGCGCCCATGCATATACCGTAAACCACCTGGAAAAATTATGTTATTAGTTGACTAGAAAAAGTGTACTTACAGGCTTGGCATGGGTTAATTAATTGTCCCCTCCCTCTGCTCACCTTACTGTCCCATTCTATTCGTACTTTCTCTACACTTTTCCTCTTTCTCCCCTTACCACTACCTGCCCCCCCCCCCCCCCCCCCCTCTATTCGTCCTTACGCCGTACCTTAACCCTATTCAACCCTTAGGTAATGACTATAACTTCATCATCATCATCAACAGCCGTTCACTGCTGAACATAGGCCTCCCCCAAAGACCGCCACTTTGAGCGGCTGCTCGCCTCCATGCTCCCCGCGGTTTTCACCAGGTCGTCGATCCAACACTTCAATATACTCTAAAATAAATGTTAAATAATATAAAAAATAAATGTTGTAAAGATTTTTCTGTGGTTATAGTTTAATTATAAGTATATATAGTTACTTACCTCTTCCCGTATCTTCCCACTGAAGACAGTAACTGGTTCTCTCCGTGTTGGTCCGAAATCGAGATCGTTCTCGGAGACCACCTCGTAAATACCCGATACGCCCACATCGCCGGCGCGCGACGAATGAATTGAACGGCGCTTGCGCAGCGATCTAAAAAAGTAACATTTCAGATTAGTAAAGAATTTCTAATATATATATTTATAAAGTTATTAGTAAAAAGTTGCTTTGCCTACTCGTTCAGTAAAAAAAATTAAATGTTATATGGCAATAGATGGCGCTACCAACCTCGTAAGTTGGTTGTAAAAGGTAAAAAGTAGGTTGTGGTAGGTCTATCTATCTACACCATCTACACCACTATTATAAAGTGGAAAGATTTGTGTTTTTGTATATTTGTAACGAATAAACTCAAAAACTACTGAGCCGATTTAAAAAATTCTTTCACCATTGGAGAGCTACATTCACCCTGAGTAACATAGGCTACACCACTACACGTGCGAAGCCGGGGCGAGCTGCTAGTAAAGGATAAATTGACATGAGATCACTTGTCAAGGTAAAGCATGTCCCTTATATTAATCCTGCTTTGGGGACGGACGGATGCGAGTTCTAAACTCGTTCGTGATACAAATTTAATTTACATGAAATTTCAATCTTTAGATATCTAAGTAATTAAAAATAAAACGCAAATATGAACAAATATTACGCACACCGGACTGTCAGTGCTCCGTGTGACAGAGACGACGGCCTTCGAAGTCAAAACTACCTATTATCTCTCATAGCGAAGCACGACTAGCCGTTTCTAACCGATCGGTAAAGTTAAGCAACGTCCGCTGCGGTCACTACTTTGATGGGTGACCGCTACAGCAAAAAGTTGTATTAACAACTGAGCGCTACCGTGATTCAGCGGGCACGTTAATCCGTCGGTCCCGGCTGTTGTCTTAAGACCGTTAAGTCAAGTCAGAAGCATTTGGGCGGCTTAACAATTCTGACACCAGGGCTGACCACTCGCCTACACGAGAAGATCTCACTCCTTAGCGATTTTGCCATTATTTAGCGCTGAAACCAGTACCCCTGCCTGCACTAAAGTATCACAGCTATAAGTACGCACTTATCCATCTGTGACGTACCACTGTAACGCATTTGGATATGTCCTAGAGATATAATTTATTTATTTTTTATTCATCATATGAAAACTTACAGCCATTAAACAGTAAAAAGGTAAACAATAAAAGAAATTAGGCCAACTACAAGTTTCCACCTATAGAAGTAACTTACATAAAAGAACCTCGTAGTAGCTAGTGAAGTCAACATGAAGCAGGTAAATGAACTAACCGATAGTGTAATTTAATTATGACAATACCGCTAAAGTTTGAGAACCGAAAAATTCAGCTGCCAGTTTTTGTCTTATAAAACGCACCCCCAAAGACTTATGTATACACTAGACAGGACATCTCTAACTTGCACTGTCAACCACTGCAAATATGCCTCAGCATCTTCTCGCTCATACGATGCTCAGCACTCAAAGCGACTGCACGTGCAGCAGTGAATAGCAGTAAAAATTATGATCCGAATGTGCCATTGCACTAGCGCTGCGTGTTGGGATCGTTGGTTAGACGATTTAATCTCGTAAAGCGCTGTAGCGGGGTTTAGTTTAATTATACAAAAAATGGCAACTATTTGTGCTTCGAATAGCTTCTCTAGTACGTAGTACATATACCTCTTTTGCGCACCCCTTCAAAGAAAACAAGTCATTAAGAAATGAAGATGTTTTCCAGAAGAGAGTATTTTGCTTATAGTTATAGTTTTTTTTTTTTATTGTTATAGTTATAGTATATTAGTCCTGTAGATATATTTACCTAGGGCCAGCGACAGCAGGTCCGGGCTGGGCAGCGACCACAGTTTCCCCGGAAGGCACAGTTCTCACGTCGTCCGGCAAGTTCCGCGGCCCGTACGGGAACCGTTCTCGCTCCCTCTCCAGGTCACTTGGACGGTCCTGTAGTTAAACAATTTTCAATAGGATGGTGGCCGAGCAGTAGCATGTGCGCTTCGCAATCTTACGGCACCGGGTTCGATTCTCGGCCCTGCACCAATGACTTATCTAATAAGTTATGTGCAGTTTTCGATGCCATCGCTCAGTGTCTCGGAGAGCACGTTAAGCCGTCGGTCTCGGTTGTCATAAGAACATCTATGGCAATCGTTACGGGTAGTCAGACGCCTGATAGAATCTGACGCCTGGTTCAACCATCTCTGTTACTAGTTCCTTATGGGTTGCGAGGTCAGATGGCAGTCATTCGTGTAATTCTGGAGCTTGCCGCTACAGGTTAGATTGGGAGCCGACCCCAATAATAAATGGGAAAAGGCAAAGAGGATGATGATGATGAAAATAGTATCACTATTTTTTTATTGCCTAAATCAATATTGTTCCTCAAAAAATAAACAGTCGTGAAAACAAAAATTAAATATCTCAAAAAATGACAAAGGTCCAAGCATTTTAAAATACAGGAATAGAAAGAGACAGCTCAAACATGCAGTGACGTCATTGTATGGTCCTTCATAGTACCACATTTCTAAGCTGTGGTAGCTTAACATACAATCTCTTTGGCATGTCACGTCACAATCACGTGTTTAATACTAACTGTGGGTAAGCTCTATTTTGCGAGAAAGGGACAAGCGATAACATGAAAACAGCTGAAACATTAAAAGCTTATTACTTCGTGAATTTATTTACTTTTCAATTATTGCATTCATTTTTAAACTACTTTATGAAAATAATATTTACCTTTTACTAGCCCATTGACTCAGACGTGCATGGAAATTCATAAATACAAAGAGATCCGCAAGAGAACTAAAGTAAACAATATTGCTCATACCAATATAGTAAGTGGAAATGACAATGTGCAGGCGACATCGCTCGTAAACTGACAACCAATGGAGAAGAAAGGTTCTCGAGTGGCGACCACGAATCGGAAGACACAGCGTAGGTCGGCCCCTCAATAGATGGACCGACGTTCTGTTCGAAACCGCGGGGAGCCGATGGATGCAGCAGGCTAGCAGCCGCTCAAAGTGACGGTCTCTGGAGGAGGTCTATGTTCAGCAGTGGACGTCTTCAGGCTGATGATGATGATCAATTTACAGTGAAGGGTCTAGTGAGATATTGCACCAGTCCATCAACGGTGTCAAAGTCGGGTTCCACTTTTTCATACGTCTCTCGTACTGGTTTTACCTAACAATACCGCCTTCTATACCATGGTTCCTATAGAAACATTCACTAATACAACATTTGCCGTGAGATCCTGGCTTAAGAATAGGACCACCCCCTCTGTTTCCGTGAATGTCGTAAAAGAACAGGTTAAACGAATATCCAGGGCACAGATGATATAATACTGTACTCTACTAGTCCAGGGTATGGGCAGCAGCAATCTCCTATCTGCATCACAATCTACTGCGATCACCAAGACGTGACATGTGCTATCAACTTACAGTGAAGGGTCTAGTGAGAGCTTGCACCAGTTCATCAACAGAGTCCCGCTCAGATTCAGGTTCGTCGACCGGCGCAGGCGCTCGCTGTTTGAGCGGCGCCGGCGCTTCCACCATGTCTCCCGATACTTCGTCACCGAAACTGTCGTCTAACAACGGCTCGTTCTCAATGGAAGGTTCAGATTCATCCGCTGTTGGTTCGCTGGAAAAAAAGGTTGTTGGGGTTTAAAAAAATACTTTTTGAAAGTCCCTGCATGTACAGAGGAACCACT
The DNA here is from genome assembly GCA_910589525.2 of Ennomos quercinarius. NCBI lineage: Eukaryota > Metazoa > Arthropoda > Insecta > Lepidoptera > Geometridae > Ennomos > Ennomos quercinarius. The sequence continues at coordinate 5,180,918 of OU342496.1, forward strand.
TTGTCAAGACATATAAATATCGACTCTTGCTTCTGCGCAATAAAGTGCAATTCAGATCGCATAGCGCTTCAATTTATTTACCTTCCTGATATTATTATGATTCTGATGAGTCCTGTCGTCATTTCTATCCAATACCCAGCGTTACGTCTGACAGATGTTAGTGACCTAGACCATGACTACAGAAATCTCCACGCTCCACCTATAGCTATACGCGGTGTTCCGGTTTAAAGGGCATTGTAGCTAGTGAAATTACTGGGCAAATGAGACTTTATGACCTGATTTCACAGTCTAGTAATCTGATTACAAAACTCAGGATGATCAGGATGGTTGTCTCAGGATGATGTGCGCAGTACAGTGTCACGCGAAACTTTATTATTTTAAAGTTCCGAGTGACACTGCATCTGTGATGGGCGGCCGTGTCGCTTAACATCAGATGAACGACTAGCTCGTCACGTAATATTTTACCTGATATCATTATGGTCCTGATGAGTCCTGTCATCCTTTCTATCTAAAGCCCCAGGTCCGTGTTGAGGCGTCACGCCAGCCAGTTGACAATGGTCCAGACACCCGTGACGACAGATCTCCACTTTACACCTAATATGGACGCTCAGGGCGTCGGGGAATTTGAACGCGTGGAAGAAAGCGTACGTGATGACCGTGGCTCGCTCGTCCGCTGCTTTGGCTTTGAGGAATCTGAAATGATTGAGAATGGCTTGTTACATTTACTGGATTAATTCGTTCTGGTTTAAGTTGAACTGAAGGTCAGCGAAAGCCTATAAAAAAAAAGTTACCAATGACTTAATGATACTTTTTGAAATGAACCAGAACCTAATAAGGGATAAAAATGTATTGGCACTGGCAGAATGTCTATTAAAGTACATACCTCTAATAGGTAAGGACACTCTCGATAGAGTAGGTAACTTTTATAACCAAAAAAATCAATGTCGGTTCATCCGTATGGAAACTAGCTATACTATACGATGCCATAGATACAGACATAGACACTCAGATACACATGTTTAAGTTATAGCACCCCTCCGTTTGCATCAGTTAGAATTTAACTTAAAATTGTGAATACTTTTGCAGTACCTACCACTACGATAAGTTGCGTATTTCGGAATCTTTATTTATTTATTTATTTATTTAATTGCTTACACAAACTTAGTATACAACTTAAAGTAACTAAAAAAAATGTGCCCTCTGACAAGAGTGTTGCAATTTTTGTTAAGGCAAACAGTAACTTATGACTACTTAAGCTAGGTACTTAAGCGTCTTATCTTTAAGTCAATACGCGACATTTTATTCGTACACCGTAGTTTACTTTTACAACATCATCAATTAATGAAGTTTCCTCACCTTGATATCATCTTAGGCCGAAGAACACATCCGTACTCATCTGACAGTTGGATGACATGCTCTGAACCATCAGAGGCGGCACACGACTTCACTCGCATGTCGAATTCCCCTGAAAGCACCATAAAATATGTTGAAAGCATTAACAGTAGCTACATGGTCTAAAAATAAATGGTCGGTTACTAAAATTTTCATCACCATCAACAGCCTGAAGCCTGTGTCCACTGCTGAATATAGGCCTTCCCCATAGAGCGGTTTCCTTGCCTCTTTCATCCATCGATTCCCCGCGGTTTTGACCAGCTCATCTAAGTTAAAAAGGGGCCGGCCTACGTCGCGTCTTAAATTTTACTTTGATCAAACTCAGGGAGAAAAGGGAGAGGAATTAAGGGGTTTACAAACGTGTTACCGATACACAAACAACTAAGTAACTCAACAATGTAGTTAGAACAAACGGAGATCGCCTAGTTAAACCAAGTAAACTCTGTGGATATTAGCTATGTTGAGGTAAGCAAATATTCCATTAGTTGTAAAGACAGATTCAATAACAGTTGCTACAAATGTGGAATGCTACGGCACAGTATAACTAATAGTAAAAGGCGGCGGTAGTAAGTAGGTGAGTACCTATAAGCTTTAAAACTAAACGCTGAGCGCTAAAAGGCACTTGTTAAATGGTGAACCAGCGAGAACAATGGTTTAAAAGAACGCACCTAAATGCCTAAATGCCTGATCTAGTATCTTGAGGGGATTTAAAGTTTTGTTCGTGGTATAAATTGTTGTATCGCCACTGGCTGTTAGTTCATAATTGGCATTTCGCAGCTTGGCAGGCCCAACATTTATGTATTTGAAGGATCTCTAAAGGGCTTTATTAAATTTGAAAAACGCAGATCATATTTGATGTCAAGCAGGGGTCTGCGGTTGGTACTGTGTTAATTTTGCGGGTTTTATGTAGATTGACCTTTCTCTCGTACGTTTGTTAAAATTAAGTCACACAACTTAAAAATACTGAACCCTCATTGGTTGAAGACAGCCGATGATCAACAGATAACAGATGAGCGTCCCTTTTTTATGTTGACATCAGTTTAACTTTAACAAACGTATGAGAAACCGGGGGTTAATCTACATAAAACCCGCATAATGCACTGGGCTTTCATGATGACTCTATAGCACTCCGGTGAGTATAACTACTACTACCGAAGAATAATTTTTATTGGACATGAAACATGTTCTAGTACGTACGATAAAATAGCACTATACGTTTCAGTGTGCAATTTTAAAGCTTTCTCTGTAAAACACTGAAGATTATGTTTTAAATTTATACGATACTTTATCTATTAACTCTTGCACACCACATGTGTTGTACACTCGCTATACACCATCAATAAAATCCACTTAATTGGATTTCTTTAAGATATTTTCTAAGAAGGAAATTAAGAAATTGCTTTTGCCAATATTTCGCGATAGGTGGCGCATTATTTTAGCAAGTTTACGGTCGACATGGTGCGTCATAAACCCCTGTGTCACCTTAGAGAGCATCCTGCCTGAGCTTCCTGGGCCATGAACTGCGGCGCCTATGGGCTGTAGCCCATTTAAATGCCGTCGATCAACACCAAAATAACAGGTAGTTACAAATTAACCATATTATTAGTAGGTACTTTGCGAATAATGAGTACGAAATCTCTTAGAAGTTTCTTTTGCAGTAGGAGAATAGATTTCCCAGGTTTAATAAGCACAGTGGCTAAATTCTCTGTTCCCAACCAAATCGTGATTGTATGGGCGACATATAATATTATTTCTAGGGAGACATCTTCGCCCATACAATCACGATTTCTCAAATCTTACAATAAAACTGCCTTTTGTTTCTGCCAAGATTAATATAATCGATACAATCTCTGATAACAACTTCATTATAAATATGCAATGTTTGGAATAAATGATAAATTATTGTTCTAAAAGCTGAATGGGTTTGTACTTATGTAGTTTGGTGTGAAATAAAACAGCTACTAACACAATAATTGTATTAGTGGCATAGAAGTTCTTGGGGGCTCAGTGAGTTATAAAAACGGACATACTATTAGAGGACGCAAACCGTAAAGAGAATCTTCATAACTCTGTTCTAAGCCATAAACAATCATGATTGATGACGGGGGTATTCGTGTATTCGCACGAACAACTATCGTCTATGGCCCGTTGTCAGAAGAGATTTACCGTGCCGTTTGTTTTCTATAATCTAATCTTTTGTCTATTACCTACTATATTGGCAATAACTTGGAAGCGAGCATTTAACTGTAATAGATACAACGAGCGTATTAAAGAAAATGTCGTTCGCTGAAATAGGCTGGTAAATTAAACTTAAATGTCTTAACATAAAAGATCCAATCTATAGTAAACCGAAATCTTAATTCGAAATCCAATCCGAAGCCAGGCGAGCATAAAAAAAAGTTTATGATCCAAAGTAGGTATAACACGGGTAGAGATCATAACTAAATACAATTTCATTCATTAAGAACTTGTTCATTATAGCTTTCCCTATTTCTTTTTATGCTAAAATGCGCATATATTTGACAACAACTCACCTGATGGTAAGTGACGAAGTTGTCTAAGGGAAACGAAATATACGAAAACTATGACCCCACACTAGGCGCAGGCACAAAAATCTGTTTTGTGGGCCCGTGTTGTCACATGAAGGGTTTGTTAAGTGCAATCCAACATTTTGACCTTTTCGAATTGAGTCGCAGTTAAATTAACATTTACTACTGCAGTTGGCTCTGACCTATGTAAAATCCATGAAGAAAGTTCTTTTTAACTTGTCAAATATTATCGAGAGTCTTATAAATACTTTATTGGATGTTAAAACTTAAATATCATGGATATACTAAACTGAACTAGATCTAAAAACTAAACTATACCTAAAAACTTCAAACTAAAATATAAAACTTAAAATAAACCGCTGGCGGAGGGAAAAAAGCCCAGAATGCTGGCAGCATTATCACGCTGAATGGCAATGCTTGTCTTTTGTCAAAATAAAAGACAGCATTCTGGGTCATCTGATGGCTCCACCAAACGTTTGGTCTTAAGAGTCTTATTGATTTCAGATTTTGGAAATCGGAAATCCTTTGACAATAGTTACTGTATTTTAATTTAGAAACTCTCATGAAAGTGAAAATTAACATTAAGTTCGCGTACAGATAGGTACTTTTTGCCACACTGTCGTGTGTCGTTTACTAGCGCCAGCTGGCGATCAAACTATAGCTATAAAATACAATGTTAAATATTAATTACTCGACCATCTCTAGAAAATAAGTCTTAGCCTAAATGAATAAGTAGGTACTAAAACTTATCTGATTGACAGACCGCCCAAACCGGCAATGAGACATGATCACCGTTATCACCATTCATATACATAATTAATTAATCTATATTAGTTAGACTTAATTTTTTTGCTTTGAACGGTCTAAAATTATTTTTACATGACTTATTATTTCACACTAATCACGCCTTTAAAAGCCTATACACACGAAGTTTTTTAATCTCGCTGTCGTCGCATTTTGATACGTGCTTTTCTCGCGTTCATAGCGGATTGCTTTCGAGTATACCCGTGCCGTGTACCATCGCGAGTTTTGTATACGCGAGTTTGACGTACGTGAACAGCGCGCTTATTAAATATCGTGTGTATATACCCTAAAACAAATAAGCTCCGCCATAACCAGAAGCACAAAAACTGCTGAATGATGATGATGATAAAGAAAACAAATGTTTGCAAATGTCATAAGAACGTGAACTGGAGGTGCGGTCATAAACATTCTGCACAAGTATGTTCAGTACATACATCAGTGAGTTTGCAGAAACGCCTACGCTAAATTTTTCATAGACTCGTTGGACCGGAACGATAGAACTATCTTAATGCATCTTAACGCATTGTAATATCTCTCGCCATCTAGGAATCTAATGCCGTGCTGCGCTTAGGAGAATTTCATTTGTATCGAGTGACCATCTGGGTCAGGGGGTCTAGCAAAGATCCCTTTCCATTAGCGAAAAAGTTTTCCGCAGGTATTTTGAGTTTTCGCTTGGCTTTGACGATAATGGAAAGGGGTCTTTGCTAGACCCCCAGGTACGTTATCACAAAACCCTCTGTGTGGAAACAATAAAGGTTTTCTTTTGACCTCCTTTGTTGGAACCCTTTACCAATAACCATTGTTTAGCACATGTGCAGTTATTTATATATTCACCCGGAACTTACCCACTTTTCCCGCGGAAACTCTTGATTTACTGGGATAAAAAGTATCCTATATTGATTCCGGTTATAAGCATCCCGTGTGCGAAACGCCAACCAAATTGGTACAACCGTTTTGGGGTGAAAGCTCTATAAAGAAACACACAACCAAGCCAACAGTCTTCAGTCTTGTCTTGAGTCTTGTGTTTTAAATGAGATCGCACACACGCATGGTTTTAATTTTAGACAATAATATTTTTTTTTATAATGTATCATTTTCAGAAGTTTATTTTTTCATATAAGTGCACTAGATCAATCTCTGTAAATATTGTGGGGATGCAAATCAACACCCAGTATATATAAGTAGAAGTAATTAGCTACATTAGCTTCATTGTATGTTTTAATCGGCACCTCAAAGACTAGTGTTCTAAGGTTATAAAAATAAATATAGCCTACTAAGTTGTAATCTGCTCCGCATTTTCTCGTATCTAAGAGGATATGAATCTAATTCCGGTACAATTAGACGTTTTATGATATCTGTTGATATTAGCATCTGGTCTCAGTTCATAATTATTTCCATCGTGACTAAGTTCATTCTTGTGATTAAATGTTATTAGAACAAAATATTTGTACATAGATACGCTGGAAGTCTCACTATCACCAATTGATTTGGTTTGTATTAGAGGAAGATAAGAACTGAAATTCAGTTTTTAAACGCATAATATTTCTCTATTGAACTAGTGAGCGAACAGCTTTGGAAATCTGTAAATTTTCATCATCAAAATTATGTTAATGACCGATACCAGGGTCGCGCCGTTAAACAGGGTAATCAACCTTCCGAATATTCTACCAATACGATCCGTGAGTGTGGCACACAAAGAACTTAAATAAACTAGTCTCCTTTTCACTTTCCAACAAGGAAATACAGAATCGATACCCAACTCCATTCTACCAGCTTTTTGGATTCTACCTCGACTCGTCCACTTCGCATCGCGCCCGTCCTTCGTCGCATCGCGGCCACTCGATCCGTTAAGCAAACCCATTCGCTCATATTTGTCCAGTTTACTTTTTACTATTCCACCGTACCGTTAAGCTGTGTTTGCACACCATTATCGATGGTATATTACGTACGAGTTTCGGTACAACCACGTGGGATGTGCGACGACAACTGCACGCTTTTCCCCATGGTGACAGGAAGTTTGATGCTTGCTTGTTCAGTGTAAACATAGCGGTTGTTTTATGTTTCCGGTGTATTTATGATATTAACAATAACTTGATCTTGAGCAAGTTGATGTGAGACCACACAGCGAGGGGCAATTCTGGTAATTAAACTTGGTTTAGTCTCTATCATTTCAATCAATCTCATATCCAACATCTATAGGTACTTAGCACAAAATTTTACGTTTGTATTTTTAACAGAGTACACAAATACGCTACTTACATGAAATAAGCCTAGATTCAAACATGAAGGTATATTGGATAACGTAAATAATATTGTCCAATATTTGCATTACCTTATACAATAGTTATACTGTATATAGGTACCTGTGCTAGCTACAAAAACAAAACGGTGACAATGGTGAATATCCGGCTTGAGGAAACTGTCCATTATTAACCACAGATTAGAGAAAAAAACAATTGAATAACTCTATTCACAGAATAGAAGCCAGGAATGTATAGTGTGTTAAATAAGAATTTCGTGGTCGATATCATATCAATGAACAAATTTACCTAAAACCAACTTTATGGCATGAAAATGTAATAAATCAGCGATGAAAGACAATTTCAAAACACCATAAAATAGCAATCATCAATAAATCAAATACGTACCTATAACCAAATTTATTTTAAAGTCAAGCGTTATTAGAATAAGATTACTTTTGCATTGTAAGTACATACTTTAGAATATTAGATTTCTATCAGCGTCGAAACAAACCGTAACACAATTACTATCTTTGAAATCTGGTCAAACTTTAATTGGCATAACATAAAAAGCATAAAACAGAGAAGCCCCATGAACAAGTGTGTTATAAAGAAGGCGCTATCGCTACCATCAGTCGGCACCGTTACCACAGTTTCAGTAATAGTTGCCAATGAAACCAGTTTCAACTTCACAGTTAAAAAATCAACGACAAATGCTAGTGTCTGAAATATTCATGATGCACTATACCTACAAAATTCAGTGAAAAAGATTAATTCAATTATTGTACTAAGTACTTGATCTAATGTCACGATGCTAATTAATAAAGTATGGCATGGCCGAACATCGTGCCATAGCGCAGTCGCATAGCCCTTGTAATGCCGCATTTTTGTTTCCACAAACGACGCTGCGATTTGCTATTATTATATTGACAGGTTTTTATAGGAGAGGGTAGCAAACAGACAGCCTAGCCGCAAATTAAACGTTTGTAGAATAATACAAAAGCGATTTTAAATTAATAATTTTAATTGGAGTACCGCTGTCGTATTATGTAAAAGTTGCAACAGCAACAGCAACAGCAAAGCAACTGCAGTAGCATTCGGTCGCATGATGTACCTGGAAATCGTAAGACGCCCGCCTGTTGCTCGCCTGTCGCTGAATGTACTTTGGCCTTTGATACTAGCGCCACTAGCAACAGAACAGCAATAGATGGAAACAAAACTATGCACTTTTTAGTTCATTGTTTAGATGATTGCCCTACAGACGGTGATTATGTTTGACAGCAATGATTGCTAAATTTACGCATGTTGCAAATTTGATGCCAGTTACGTAATTACATTTTACATTTATATTACGATGCTATAAGCAATTACGATCGCAAGCTCATGAAACAGCAACGTTTTTGTCAAAGTTTTGGCCAATATCTGATCCCGCAGGACGTTTAACGCCTCTGAATGCCTCCATTTTATAAGCGCCGCGGAAAAGCTAAAAGGGAGCTGAAGGCAAATCAGATAGGTGTGTGTATGTTGACAGGCGTAGGCGACAGTAATAGAGCTATTTTCTGGTTATATGACGCATTGTGCATTGTGATGTTGCCCTGCGTGGGAGGCACGCTGACTATAAACATTTCACAGAACGGGAAATATAGAATAGAGGCACTGCATTTTCCACGCTACTACTATTATTAATTATTCTGTGACGCTAAGTTGAAACACTATTTAAACTTTCACGACTTGAATTTTATTCATATTATAAATTTAAAACTGGTCTTTTTGCGCACAGAAAATCAAAAAGTAATTTTGAATAACCACGACGTTAAAAAGACTGAGCGCGAAGAGACCCGTTTTAACTTTATAATATTACGCTAAATTAAGTTCCAAACTTTGAAATAACAATAATAGTTATTTGTTATGCAAGGCTGTAAACTTGGTTTTTGGCGCGAGTACTTATATTGGAGCCTGAGCAAGCAAAGGATTTAAGGATTGAACCACGAGCATAGCGAGTTAAAGTTGAGTAAGGGTTGGTTTAAATACAGAATTCTGAACGTAGCGAAGGTTTCAAAGTTACAAGACGCAGAATAACTTTACTGCCGAGCGAAACACAAGTTTTAATCTCACTACAGCGAGGAAAATGCAAAAAACAGCTTAAAAAATATATATATTTAGTTATGGGCGGGGTGAACGATTAGCTGGTCACGTCATTCATTAAAATATTTAAAAAAATGTGTTTTTCATAGTAGTTTTCTACATCTACATCTACACCACTATTATAAAGAGGAAAGATTTGTATTTATGTATGTTTGTAATGAATAAACTCAAAAACTACTGTGCCGAATTCAAAAATTCTTTCACCATTGGAAAGCTACATTCACCCTGAGTAACATAGGCTACACCACTACACGTGCGAAGCCGGGGCGAACCGCTAGTATAGTATATTTCCATTATTTATTTCATACAGTCGTCGTGCTGTATAGCGTAGTGGTTTACTTTGGTGCTGGACAGGGCGTTACTCTAAAAATGAGGCTGGCGCTTGAGAAGAAGAAAAAGAAGCATATATTAACCATAGACCTACCTACCTGTAGATTACTAATATGACTGCTAAAAAAGATGATATGATACCTTGTACGGGTACAAGAACGAAAAGGACACGTGTTTTTTTTGTCACTACCTACGTGCTTACATTTTTGCTGTGAGGTCTGTACTATTAACGCATTTTCAGTGTACTGGTGGTACAGAAAAATATAGAATAGAAAGGTTCGAATTTTAAAAATTATTTCCACGCTAGCTGGTAAAACGCATTTTTGTACACATATTTCGAATGACAACGATAACCTTTCCCAGCTAGTAAGGTGAAAATATAACTACCTAGTACCTTCTAGCAAAAAGCTTTTCGAATGTTGATATTGAATATTACTATATACTTATACTTCCTAAAAAATTAAAATAAAAATCTAAAACAATTATAAAAATATGTACAATGATAAAGACGGCGTCCTCAAATTAAATATTTAAATTTAAAGTTTTGTATAGGTAATAGGAACTGGTGATCTGTTTATTGCTCCATTAAAAATAAATCAAAAACCCGACAACGACGCCCCTGTTATGGGCGGCCGTGTTGCTTAACATCAGGTGAACGACTAGCTCGTCACGTTATTCAATCGCATAACAAAAAAAAATAAAAAAAAACGAAATCAAATATTAATTTGGATTTGGTAGTGACATCGGCAGTTTTAAATCTTATATTAAATGTTTATCAAACAATGTTAACACAGAAAACTTATATTTCCGTAAACAACAGTTCTTTAAAGCATTCCAGTGGTGAGGCTGAAGTGTTTTCCATTAGTCTACGACCACACACGGCTTATTGTTTAAAACAAACAGTTAAACAAAGTTTGGTCTTTATCTATGCAAATTAACTATCACAAAAAGACGGCTTTGTTTACATTTCGAAATTAGAATGTCTCGCCTTCTTATTAACATCGCGTGCTTGAATTAAATTATAGGAAGTTGCTATTTGCGCTAATTTGTATTAAAGGCAAACGTAAAATAAAATAACACTTATAAGAAAAATAGTAATCTTTGTAAAATAATATGTAGATGGCGTTTAAAATGAAAGGAGAAAGCTCAATGTTCTCGCTTCTTTTTTGGCAAAAAATATCATCCCAAAATATATATTATAGTTTTTTTTTCTTTATTTTAGTGAGTATAATTATAAGTTTTATAGTTTAATTATATAAATTATGTATTCTATTTGTATAGTTAAAAAAATGTAAATAAGTATATCCTCCTGTCACTAGATAAGTGTATCACAGTCCTATGTACCTATACTCTAGTTTACTTTTGGAGTTACAATTAGAATATTAATAATTTTTTTTACTCACAAACAAAAGTGGGAATTTTACAATATATTATCCATCTAATAGTATCATTCTGAATGACTGGCCTGTTAGCTCAGTTGGTAGTAGCTCTGCCTTATGAACTATAGGTTGTGGGTTCGATTCCCACCCGGGACAAACATTTGTGTGATGAACATCGATGTTTGTGTTGGGCCTGGGTGTTATATTGTATTCTATGTGTGCATTTACAAACAAAAATTATTTACGTATTGTATCAGTTATCTGGTCCCCATGGTACAAGTTATGCTTAGTTTGGGGCTAGATGGCGCTGTGTGAAATGTCCACACATTTATTTATTTATTCTTGCTAATCTTTTCCTTCTCTGAGATTACGCCAGATGGTATTTAACAAAGCTCAAGTGCGTGTATAAAAACACCAAATCTTACATTTACAAAGGTGTAACAAATATGGTGCTAAATATTCTAATTTGCTATCTTAAAACCCAAACAAAAGACTTTTACCAAAGAAAAGTTGATGGATCTCCCACGCACTATTCGTTGGGAATCTGTGAGCTTGAAATAATTTGTCTGTGGTTCCGTGCAAAATACCACTCGATCATAGGATTAGAGAGTAAAATAAAACGAAGATTTAGTTGTAGGTACTTATAGTCAGTGTAGGGAATTGTTCTAGACTAGAACAGAACTAGAATCTTTGTCCCAGAAAAACATACTGTGGTTAAAGTGATCATTATCTGATTCGATGAAGAGTGTGAAGGTGGTGTTAGGAAGAAAAGATTAACCACTTACTCTTTTTAACTCTACATAAACACTACTGGGTGGTAGGACTTTTCTGCAAAGTTCGTCTAGGTACGTACCACCGCTTCGCCAGTTATTCTGCTGCCAAGCAGTAGTGTGGAAGCACTACTGTGTTCCGGTTTGAAGGGCATTGTAGCGAGTGAAATTCAGCAAATGAGACTCTATGATCTGATCACACAGTCTAGTAATCTCATTACTATACTGTGTGAAGTCTCAGGATGACGTGCGCAGTGCAGTGTCACGCAAACCTATATTAATTTAGAGTTCCAATAATACTGCAAACTGTTATGGGCAGCCGTAACGCTTAACATCAGGCGAACGACTAGCACGTCACGATATTTATTTACGTAAAAAAAAAAACAACATCTATTACTACAAAAATTTATACGACTTTTCACTAAAATATTTTTTTCCAAACCCACCGTTTTCACGGTCCTGCGTATGACTACGGAACGCTAAATAAACCAGTTTAACGGAATCCATCTCGAAAATGACAGCTATTAACCATTTTTAGGCTTATTGGAGAGTTCAGCGAACACAATAGCCAATTTAGTGGACAACCAGCTAAGCAGTAATTACAAAACCTCAATCTTGTATAATTATGTGAATAACACGTGAACACAATAGCACAGAATTACAATCTAATAGGCTCGAAATATGGCAAGATCAACCTACGTATATAAATAAAATGTTCGCGCCTGCAAAAACCATTGATATCAAATTATAGCTACACCAAAAACAAAAGTAGTTTTAGGGAAATCGCACTATAACCTTTCTAGTTAATTAATGCTTAACCATCTCTGAGAATTCTCATCAATTTTGAACATTCCGTTTTACTGACGCCAATCTATGAATGAATTAACGGTGAATCTGTGAACGACTGTAAAAATTTGAATGAGATATGAGCGTTGATTGGTTATGTGAATATTTTTTTTAAATTAAAAACTTTATTCGTTAATAGAACTCTGTTTTTATGAATGAAGTTAAGATATTGCGTCTTGATTGGATAGATTCTAAGAAGTAAGATATAAAAGGTTGCATTACTAAACATATATTGCTGTAAACTTGGGTGTTAGGGTAATGTAAAAGTACCTACTCAATCTTTGTATTCACTCTCATTCACTCAATGACTGAACACATTCATTTGAATGAACTGAATACAGCGTAATCAGATATTGTGATAAGTTACCTCGATAGTCATTGATGGCGACGACAAGCGTGAGGGTGGATCCTAAAGGGACGATGCCTGAGACAGGCGCCGCCCAAGGCCCCTTCCCTGCCTGGATTTCCATCCAACAGTCTACGTTGTCTCCTGAAAATAAACAATAACACGATGCATTTATGTCATCTTTGCAAATTTGCAGTCGTCTGCAAGCTGTTCTCATATTATTATAGGCAAGGGATTATGAAATTCTATAGTAGGCTATTACCCTGTGGTCCCGGTTTGCGAATAGGACCACCCCACCCTCTTCCCGTGCCGCAAGAGCCAGCTAAGGGAATATCCAGGTAATGGGCAGCAGCTTTTTCCTCGGTACATTAAAATCTTCTGCGATCACCAAGCATCGATAAGCGTCTAAAGTGGCGTTTTATGGGGAAGGCCTGTGTTTAGCAGTGGACGTCTACCGCCTGGTGATGTGATAGGCTCCCGAAAGTATCCGTCTAAAAAATTTGGTTATGGTTGATTAGTAGTACGAAGAAAGCTCTGAATCTTAAGAGAGAACTGTACTGGCTGCAGGCCAATTTGGTCACCGTATCCACCGTATAATAGCAACCTAAGTTCTCGTATATAGAGGAAAATGGTTAGCCAAGCTCAAAATCTCTACTTATCTAAGATCTCTACCAGATTTTGACAGTCTTGCAGCAGTAACAATGACGCTTCTACACAAGGAAATTGCGACTGTGTGAGCTTCGTCTTGAACCCTGGCACGATTTCGTTGCCTCGTTACCTACCTTGTAGGTTGAAAGGTGGATGAAGATGAACCTACCTTGCAGGGTTCGCTATATCATCATCATTCTTTCAACCTCTTTGCATTTCATATAACCTCATTAAGCTTTGATAATTATGTAATTATTATAATTATGTACTGGTACTCTACACTATTTATCTTTTGAACTCCATCAGATGGCAACAGTGGCTTTTAGCTTTTTTGGAAGTCAGTCTGAGAAAGTCTTGAAAAAGTCTGAAAGATGTAAGGAGCCGGTGTGAAATTACAGTTTTAAGATGGTATATCTAAATTACGGTGTTGAGGGCACCAGAACGAGACCCTCCAGTCAACGGTTGTGCCTAAAATGCGAAAACTGAAAGTTACAGTCCCTTGACATCCATTCCGATCCAGTAAACCCCTGAACGACTTTCCTGAAGTAAACCAAATTAGCAATGGTCTACTAACACGTAGAAAAGTCGATCTTGCAGACTGCAGTTGTCAAAGTCTTACCTCTGAAATCCAACTGCACGACGTCCAAGTCAGCTATAACCATAGGCGGTTTGGAGGCAGTCTTCTCGTAGTCGTTGAACCATTCACACCGGAGTCTTTTAGCCTCATCCCATACTTCTAAAAGATCTTTGTCGTATTGTACTACAACTGTATTCTCGTAGAACTGCCCATGCAGATCTGCAACAATGATAGGAAGTTAAAATCTAGAAAGACTCAAGAACCGTACACTTGTTTGGTAAGTAATATTTTATGAAGAACCTCCAAGATTAAATTTTCCAGTTATGGTTCTAGGGGGAAATTCCTTCTGAGCTAATGCATTATAGACGGTTTAATTTTAAAATCCTTATTATTGCTAGGGCTTTACCTATGCGGATGTACTCAGGCAAAAAGTTGAAGTCGTCCAAAGAACGCGGATCGAACCAGTAGTCTTAGGTCGAATGCGCCCAAGCAAAACTGACCTCTAAGAACTACCAGCTAACACTCTTTCACAGCCGTCATCCATTAGAACATTAATCTTCCGAGTTTGACTCGCAGTTGACATATTCAGACTCTATATCATACGGTTTAAAATCGTTTTCGCATTGTCGTTCAACAGGTTTGATACTGCCTCGCGACTGAAGTACTTAGAGTCGCAAATAGTACGTTATGGCGGGAAGGAAATACGCTTGGATGTTACGGATTGAGGGATGGCGTCTTCAGCGTGCGATGGTATGGGAAAATGGTCTTTGTGCGCTACGCTATGCAGTCGGGCGGGTGGCAATTCCAAGAAACAATGCTCGCGAGCAAGGTTCGCAGAAGGAGCGGGATGTATACGCCCGTTAACCGCACGCCCGTACTGGACACAACTAGGAATTACAATGATAAAAACTCACTGACTTTGTTGAAATGGGACCAGCGCACCGTAAAACTTGGCCGGTAGCGATTTATTGCTAAATTGTTACGAATTACCGATACTTACTAGGAATTGGAGTTTATAAGACGCAGATGTTGCGGGCTATGTCGCAGAGCAGTTTTGAAATTCCGTATTTGTTTATTTAACGCCGTAGTCCCAATCAACATACACGATAGAAGTCACAATATTGAAATGTATCGAAGCGAGAGGCTCAATCTGCGATCTTGGGTGCGCGCGTGCAGTGCCCTTTATAATTTTAGTGGAACATAGACATTATACAGTCATAAAACAAATTGATTTTAAAGCAAGAATTCATATTAAAAAGAGCTTTTGTCAGCTATATTTTTCATTACTATATAACAGTTCATTTCAAAGATATATAAATGGTAAACTATTATGTTAAAAAATTAAGTGCTTTCGCAGTTTATTTTTACCTACATCAGTTCTTTCGTATTTTAACTTAATGAACGATAGTTTTTCCAAGATTTTTCCAATTAACAATTTAATGCGGTTGTTTCATACGTGTATGTTCTATTGTTCATTATTAGCCACAGCCACAGACAATATAATTCTAAAAAATACATGAAATGAGATCACTAGATATGTCACGGTTGTTCAAGAAAAGCATAACTTGGCTAAAGGGAAGGGAAGCGAATTCAAATCCCGATAATTCAAATTTTTCCTTTACTTAATCTGTTAATTTTAGCTTCACACTACTAGTTGTAGGTGCTCTAACGTAGTTTAATTGGCAGAATTATGAAGTGCTCCTATTTGGCATCGTCTTAGAGAATTAAGTCACTTGGTTCGTCCTATATGCTATCCGTTAGGTGGCCTAACTTTCTAGTGCATTACAGTATACGCGCAGCGTCTGTGTACAAACAACTTAAGTACAATATTATTAAGAATGTCATCCGCTAAAGCCTCTTTACTAACTTTAGTCCTCGTTTCCCAAATACTGATGAAAATACCACATTAGCAGGCATTCTAATAAATTTTATTTCAACAACCCTTAGCTTTCTGTTTCTGCGAAGGAAATTGCTTATAAATACGAGAATGCAGTTAGTCAAGAGCTTCTATTCATTTGTCACATAATAATATGTGTATACGTTTATCCAGCTCGATGCCAGAGACAAGACTTACAAGTTTTAATTGGTGATTTATTAGCTGGACATTTCTAGGTATTAGTCAAGCCTACAGATTAGTACATACACGTGTAACGGTACCTACTATAGGAAAGGTTTGTGAAGTGGGTTATGGCGTCCTCGTTTCAGCTTGTGCAAAAATGATTTCGTATGTCTATCTCGCGGAGGGTGTCCGGCTGTTCTTTTCTACAGATCGTATTTTTGTCCACGATTCTGGTGAAATTTTGTGAGCAAGTTTGATAATTATGTGGAATGTTTTTGTCCATGCAGCCTTATAAAAATTTTCAAAATGGTGGAACGGGAATACTTGGGGGTTGATAACGTAAAAAAACAGACTCGCTAGGTCTACAGCTCTCACAGAGCCACTAGTATAAGATTGGACTTGGGAGTGTAAGCGACACGAAGGTCGGAGATTATAACCTTTTTATGTTACTTCTTTGCAGTCTGTGTAAGTTACCAAAAGACGATAGAAAATGTCTGTTCAGTAAAAGTGAAGTTGTGTGCGTTTACTTGTAATTTATTTTTATGGCTTTCATGCCAAAACGGCAGCATTATAAGCAGTGTAATAAGGGTAATCATATTATAAATTTATCTGAAAAAGGTACCTTGCATTCACTCCTATAAATAACATAAATAGATAATCTATGTAGAAACGTTTAGACCTTACCACGCGGCGCGGCGGCGGGGCGCTACGTATAGCATTTCCCATTCATTTGTCACATAAATTATGCGGCTACTGAAGGCTGCGTTTGATCATACAAGGTACTACTGACTCCACTGTGTGGGGCTCGTAAAGTTTCTACACTTACTTGCCTATAAAAAGTTCTTACTATAACAAATATTATAGAGTATAATTTTGTTTTTGTTTGTTGCTCTATCAACCGAGAAGACTATTTTTTAAGAGAATGAATGACGTGACGAGCTAGTCGTTCACCTGATGTTACGCGACACGGCCACCCATAACAGTAACAGTGTCACTCAGAAATTTAAAATAATAAAGTTTCGCGCACGTCATCCTGAGACATCACACAGTCTAGTAATCAGATTACTAGACTGTGAAATCAGGCCATAGAGTCTCATTTGCCCAGTAATTTCACTAGCTACAATACCCTTCAAACCGGAACACAGTAGTGCTTGCACATTAGTGCTTCCTAGACGAACTTTGCGGAAAAGTCCTACCACCTAGTAAAAGAGTACACTGATAGATAGATCTTAATATCGTATCGACACAATCATAAAAAAGTGCCTAAAATAAAAAAGCTTTAAAAGGTTTACTCAACCTATGTTAACCTCTAGAAACGTTTTCAATAGGTAACCATGAATACAACTCGATGCAATCTTAAATCTGTCGAATGAGCATCGTAAAATCGTCTACAAAAACGGAACAGCACTACAATCTAACCTCCGCACATCGTTCCATAAAAGCTCGCAATATCTTTTCATAAACATTCTAACTATTCTCGCCGACAATCGACTAAAGAGGACTAACATTAGCAGCCATAATCACAGCAGTTAATGCCATACACAGTTTGTCGGGACACCGTAATTATTTAAACCAACTCATAATAGTAAATTCTAACTTTTCGCCTTTAGAAAAAAATATTGCATTGCGCACCGAGAGCGTAACATAAAATTAAAAAGCCGTCGTTACATTCAGTCGAGTTTATGCTCAAAGTATGTGGCCGGTAATTATTATAACTGTTCTATTTCTTACTTTGCTGTGTTACTTGTTGCGCTCAAATAGTAATACTTTACGAACTATCCCCTTTTTACCATCATACAACTAGACGCACGGAAACACGGCATCCGTATATGGCAGGAATTCATCGAATACATACAAAGTGTATTGATTCCTCGTTTATAATTCGGACAGCAAAGTAATGGAACACCTTACCAGCGTCATTGTTTCCTGACAAATATAATCTCGGAGCTTTTAAGGCCAGAGTGAACCGGTATCTTCTTAGCCAGCATGCCCCATCGTCGACGCGTCATCACTAACCATCAGGTGAGACCGTGGTCAAATGTTAGCCTATCGTTGATAAAGGAAACAACTTAATTTTCCTATTGATATAAATATAGTACCTAAATACTTCTTACGTAAACTCTATAGATATTTAAAAAAACTGAATCAGGAGTAAACATTTGTCTGTAGATATAAATTCCACATTCTTTAATTTTAATAGGTAAGGTAATAGACAGGTCTATTACCTCCCTTGAGCTTGACTCCTATATCTGCAATTTCAATTTTCCCATCGTAAATAGTTCCTTTATAGAAACCATATAATCTGTCCACTCTGTTCAAAATAGCTATAAGCAAACTGAAAAAGCAATTTAGAGATGATTAAAAAACTAACTGCAAATAAACTATCAAGCCCAGGAGGTTCATAAATACTTATTTTCAAATGATGTTATTCCATTCACACTTCCGGCGAAAATATATAAACATTTATTTTTGTTTCATGTACAATCCTTATACGTAACTGCATTGGGCGATTATATTTAAACGAAAGTGAATTGCAGAATCGAAAGTGACAGGATAATTAATTATTTTTAATGAATTTGCTGTAAGTAATCACATAACGCATTAATATTCTACTCATCGTTTTTGTTAGTTACGTTTTCCTGTTTTAATACAACGTTAATAATAACAGATCTACAACTTCAAAGTCGATCTTAGGACTTAAGATGGAACGTTTCACTAGCGCGGCAAATTCAAACTTTCTTGCGTTATTTTGCCAATAATAGCTTAATTACTCAACGTGATTACATTAAAACTGATTTAACGCAAAGAAAATGAAAGTACCAACAAAATTACGATTAAAAGTATCTCCTAGATATCATTGGTTTAGCGACAAATGGCAATAAACAAATTTCGTCTTAGTTTTTCAGTCTATTGCCATTTGTCGCTAAACCAATGATATGTAGGTGATACTTTTAATTGTAATTTATTGATACATTCTATTTATTTGCGCAAACCTAGTTTTGATATAATCACGTTGAGTAATTAAGCTATTATTGGCAAAAAAAAAAACGCTAGAAAATTTGAACTTGCTGCGCTAGTGATACGTTCCACCTAAAGTATGTCTGATAAATGCTAATTATGTAAATATCAAGCTGGACGTAAAATAGATCTTTTTTAACGGAATAAGGAAGTTATCATCAAAAGTGAGTGTTAGAAACATTAGATCTGATTCAGATTGGGCGCTACAGAAAGATCTACAGATACTATATACCTAGGTAAATTAGTAAACCTATATACAGTCTAACTTCTTTTTTAAAGTTGTTTTAATTATTAGATTTAGTTTACTATTATACTTTAGCCTATGTACCTATTTATATACTTTTATCGCGTAACTCGATGGTGGTAAGCGATAAAAAAGTTCACTTTGTTAAACATTTTTGATTTATGTGCTGAATAAGTGTAACTCATCGTAATCATAATTTTTGAACCCTATTAGTGTATTTTCAATAAATCAAATATGAACAGCAATAGTAAGTTCCAACTCCAGTAAATCATTTACAATCATGTCAGACGATATTGCTCAATCATGCTTAAACCAGTGACACTGCAGATATTCTGATGTCTGTAACTCTAAAGTACCATCACAATTAAGATTGTACAATTGTACATGGTTGTGGTTGAATATGAAATCTTGTTAGTTATATTTTAACGTCTATATTTAATGTACACTGCAATTCAACAGGGCAGTGCCAGCATACTGGCAGCATCTGCAGCCAACTGCTAGCAGCGACCTGGATATATATTACTTAACCTGTCAAAATTTATTTTTAGTCAGAAATTCTCCTCTTTTTTGTTATCAAATTATTATTATTGTTATTATTATTTTTTCCTTAAAACTTTTATAATGAGTATTAATAATATTTGTATGGGCATTTTTAATGAATATTTTGTTCCTATTTGTATGGTTTCTGCTTACTCTGTTTTATGTACTTACTCAAAATGGCTTATTTGCACTCATTGTTGATTAACTATTGCTGTACCTTCCTTAATTATTACTTTTTTTTTGTTACCTATATGCGTCCGTGATGTCATTGTCGGTAGGCCCCGACTGAAAACCAGTAACTGAGGCTGTAGTTTACAGGCTCAGTTGTATGCTGAGTCGGGGCCTGTTCCTGACCTCATATACAATATCTGTTATTTGTTTGTCTTTTTATTACATAATTATATATAATTCGTTTTAGTTGTTTAATGATATTGTGTGTGTTGTGTAGGAATAAATGTATTTTCATTCTTTCTTTCTTTCTTTCTTTACTTATACAGCTTGCCCAAATGTTCTGTATTAATAATATTGTCGTATAAATAATTAAATTGCCAGTAAAATAGATCTAAAAATACAATAGCTACATAGTTCACAAGAATAACCCCACTGGCGGTTACAAAGTATGTGATAAAATGTAATTTAAATAACCAGCCGAGTGCGAGTCGGCCTCGCGCACGAGGGGTTCCGTACCATTATCTATCTCTGCCATCTAGTGTTGAGTAGCAGTACTATTTAAACCATCTAGGACTCATGTGGTAAACGAGGATAAAAATCACGTGTGGTGCATGGGAGCCCCCTTAAATATTTAATTTATTCAGTTTTTTAGTATTTGTTGTTATAGCGGCAACAAAAATACATCATCTGTGAAAATTTCAACTGTGTAACTATCACGGTTCATGAGATACAGCCTGGTGACAGTCGGACAGACAGACAGACAGCGGGGCCTTAGTAATTGGTTCCGTTTTACCCTTTGGGTACGGAACCCTAAAACGAAAACAATTTTTAAGGTACGATAGGTAGTTTCAAAAAGCTGAGCATGTATTACTCTGACATTGCTGTACTCAGATATAGGTACCTAATTATGCACACGAAGTCTTCATTATGGTGTTCTCCATTTTAAATTAAAGACAGGCACATCGTAACGTAACAGTGGATATAAAACTTTTTAGTGTGGCGCCAAAATGAATCGATTTATTAGGCTTTATTTGAGTTAGCGCATTTAAGTCATAAAAGTGACAATAACCCCACAATGATGGTCCTCGCCTTCTCGCCCCGAACAATGATGAATCATGAATCAACTAATCGAGACGTTCAGACGTAAAATAATGAGTCATTTACAGAAATACCGAAATGTTTTAGACTAGCGGCTCGACTCGGCTTCGTACGGGTATAATAGTTTTCGCAGCTCACGCGATGTAATGAATATTTTAGGTATTTTTTTTACACCTTGGGTTACATTATTGGAGTCTTAGTAAGGATCCCTAATTTAAAAAAAAAATATAATATAGCCTATGTCACCCGGGGATAGTGAAGCTTCCCAACAGTGGAAGAATTTTTCAAATCGGTTCAGTAGTTTCGGAGCCTATTCAATGCAAACAAACAAACAATCAAATCTTTCCTCTTTGTAATATTGTTATAGATTATGGATACTTAACCAGTTCTTTTTTTTTTCATGTATATTGCCATGCGTTAGATTATTTTACTTCGCGTTACTGTTCACTAATATTTTGGAAAACAACTCAAATAAATATTAATAAAACGCAGTGTGAGTGTGAAATGCACTCTCGTCTTACTTTAGACCACGTTTAGACTTTGTTTAGATCCATAGTTTTAAATAAACAATTTACCAACGTATTTTTCGATGCTTTTTTTATTTTCGCATAAAAATGTGACTATGAAGAATCATAAGTTATTCTTTAGTGAAAAATCAAAGAAAAACTTAAATTACATAATATTATATTGAAACTAAATTATTATCGAAGAGCCAGTTACTGATAGCATGTAAGACATGGCTAGTCTAGTTTTATATTATCTGTAGTAATAGATAAATCTATAATTATTATAGGCGGTTCAGGAGGCTAGCAAAGATCCCTTTCCATTAGCGTTAACGGCAAACGATAACTCAAAATGTATGGGAATGACGTTACCTGCGGTAAACGCACCTTTCCGAGCTAATGTCATTCCCATACATTTTGAGTTATCGTTTGGCGTTAACGATAATGGAAGGGATCTTTGCTAGCCCCCCAGGATCGTGGTCCATCTTTTCGTAAATAAATTCTTTCCTTCAAATGTACCAATTTCAAATTATCAGTTTTAAAATATATTTTAGAGGAAATATTATAGACGTAGAAGCGGTCAACAATCGATTAGTCCGGTACAATGACTTCGTGCTATTCCAATGATTACATTGATTAGGATAACGAATTTATTGATTTCACAGAACTAGTCGCGTTCCGATTATTGTGTTAAACCGAAACGCGATACTTGTTAGTGTGTTATTATAATTAACGTTTATTTATTTGTTTAATTTTTTTGTTTTTAATGAGATGAGTGGCAAACAAGCAGGCGGCCCACCTGCTGGTAAGTGGTCACCGCCGCCTATGGACATCTGCAACACCGAAGGCATTGCCGGTGCGTTGCCTACCCTTAGATAGGACTCTTTTAACACTTTTCTTGAAGCTCCCCATACTGTAGTTATGCGGAAAAACCTCAGGAGGAAGATCGTTCCACATCTTGCAGGTTCGTGGAAGAAACGAGCGCAAGAATCGCGTCGTATGAGATTTCCACGTGTTTTATTTATTTCGTTTTTGGAAGACCATCTGTACAACTGCTGTGCTGCTGTGGTGTCTGTGTGCTTATTGTACAACTAAAGCCGTGTCTCCTGCTCGTGTTTTTTGACAAACATTACACAAAACATCGCAACAAAGGGGCGTGGCCATACACATTTGTCTAGTTTTTGACTTCCGAGGTGCACAGAATTATATATACTCTTTGGATGTTTTGTGTAATGTTTGTCAAAAAACACGATGAGGAGACACGGCTTAACGCGAAGTACATTCACACACATAGTATCTTTACCGTGATTGGAATTATTTCTGAGTTCCTAATATTCTTGGAGCCCCTTTCCTGTTCTTGTTCCTGGTTTCTTTCTAACTGACGTAAGTGTTGAATATAATATCCTTTTGAAAAAAAAGTTTAAACAGACTTCAACCGCCTTTCATACTGAGAACATATACTTGGATGATATTGTAATACATCCCTTTCCAGGTATTTTTATTTAAAAGCCAAACTAATAACATTTTAATGGGAGCAATCTGAAAGTACATCCTATAAAATAAATTAAAAAAAAGTTTTTGAAATCGGTTTATAAATTTATACGAAGATAATAATGAGGTAACATTAAAAAAACTAACCGAATTTAAAACAAACTCTATTTTAATTTATCAAAATAGAGTTATTTCTAGCCATTCAAAATAAAGAACCACAGATATTAAATTGGCTGATTGTCAGTTAAACTTATTGTATAACAACCATTGAATATTCCCAACATTAAAACTATTTATTCAACCGTTTCCGGTCAATGACCTCTACCATTATCAACTCAAATATACATACCTGGTTTAGTGCCACATTTCGCGTACGCGATCCGAAACGAGAAGTAGGTCTGGCCGGTCGAAGGGGGCACATAAACGCATCTCGGGTCACCGTGCTGACCTGCGAACATTTAGCAAATGGTTACCAATGCCGCTCACCTTACGCTGGATTTAAATCAGATAGATGCCCATAAGCCCATCACTCTGTTGACCTGTGAAACGTGTTACGAAAGGTTCTAAATAGAGGTCAGGTTATAATGGGCTGTTTATTGGAAGAAAATGCTTGACCAGGATTCTGTAATATGGATAATGTCTGAAATGGAATAGATAGACAGAGCTTATTAACCTTTACGTGGGTTAAATGAAAATGCATGTATCATGTATTTATGCAAAACAGTCAAACTTTGATTAGAAAATTCTAAATAGATTCTAATAGTACACAATGTATTAAGAGGAAAGTTTGTAGTACCTACATAGATCGTGAAAGGGCTACTTATAGACTTATCACGTGCATTGACAAAGTTGTTCTTAGAAGTTTCCAGATAAACATACTAAAGTGTAGGTATGTAGTCGCAAATTAAAAAAAACGGATTTTTCCCAATATTTTGACCCTGGTAATGTAGGTAAGGAACTCGTGGGCGAAATTTCATCTTATACATATAATTATTAGGTAGAGGAAGGATAAAAATTACTTGTATTGTAGCTGATCATAAATTAAAGTTTTACATGCAATAACATTTACTTTTGAAGCTACACTCCTCAGCGGTAAAGTGCTTAGAATAGATGCTAACTAAGATGTGTCTTGGCCTCATCGGCAGACCGGTAGTTAGTTAAACCATGAATGTAAAGATTTAACAACCTTTGTTTTGCACTTAGCAATGGCAATAAAGTTTTTAAAGCTTACCAAGATGAGACCGACAAAAAAGAAAATGAAATACGTGCGAAAATCGACTGCATGTAATTCGATGCGAAGAAAATTAAGTACGCTTGCCCACGGTATCTCGTAACTCGTGTCAACTTAACTCCATCCTCTCTTTGCCTTTTCCCATTTGTTATTGGGGTCGGCTCCCAATCTAACCTGTAGCGGCGAGCTACCAGAATTACACGAGCGACTGCCATCTGACCTCCCAACCCATAAGGAACCAGTAACAGAGATGGTTAGATCAGGCGTCAGATTCTATCAGGCGTCTGACTACCCGTAACGATTGCCATAGATGTTCTTATGACAACCGGGACCAACAGCTATGCACGTTATGCTCTCCAAGGCACGGAGCGATGGCATCACAAACTGCACATAACTTACTAGATAAGTCATTGGTGCAGGGCCGAGGATCGAACCCGGTGCCGTAAGTTTGCGAAGCGCACATGCTACCGCTTGGCCACCATCGCTCAACTTAACTCAACTTAACTAATACACCAAAATACTGAACGTTCATTGGTTGCCTGTTGATCATCGGCTGTCTTCACCCAATAAGCGTACAGTATTTGGTGTGTGAGTTTGACAAACGTATGAAAAACGGGGGAAAGGCGCAATTTTACAATAATCAGATAAAAGTTGATCTTGTAATAATGCAAGGTAAATCTAAGTAAGTACAAGACCTGAGACTAGGGTACTTCATGGCTCAAAAATCTTCGGGCATAGTTCAAACTTAGTACGAGATCATTGTTCATAGTAGGAGCATCCAAAATAAGGAGGAGATGGCTCTATAAGGAGAAGAAGATACTATTATTAATTGGATAAAACACAGCGAAAATGAAAAGTGAATTTTGTAATTAGAATGTTATAAAAATTAGATTTTTATTGTTTTAGCCGGTTTATAATTTATCAATCGGATAAATCAAGCCATCGAAAAATTACCCTTGGCTTTATCTTATTGTGCATAGATAAGAAGTAACCGGTAGTTTAAAACACGATTTGTCAAGCATGTATAGGTGCGTATTTTCATTTTTCTCTTTGTTTTATCTAACCAAAACATGTTGTCAAAGCTGACAAAAAAGAAAGTGAAATACGAGTGAGAATAACACCAGCATAAGATTTTCGATATGAAAAAAATGCCTCACTTTACTTGGAGGGTCATAATTTCATAAGTAGGTACTTCTTGGCTCTACGCTGCGCAGCTTTGATTGTGGTTTTTCTTGTTCATCTTTGATAGGTTTGTGATATAGTCTACGTCCAATCTAGAAAGTTTCTGACTAATAATTGGAAGACCATGTGGCGCAAGTGCAACTTTTCCGTATCACAGCATTAAGCAATCAGGGGTGGCAAAATTGCATCCACACCGGGTTAGCCACTTTATCTACAACGGTAGAGGAGCGGAGTTTCTTCCTTCGAGTATTTGGTTTGGTGAGAATTCGCGTCATCAGTTTTCCTCAACCTTTTAGTACACGTTCCCCGCATGTGATTGTTAACGTTACTTTTTCCTTCTCTATTTCACCTTTCTACTACTAAGGACCGAAACTGTGTTACGCGGGCGCCTGCGTAACGCAGTTTGGCCCTTACTCCTACATTTTTTTATAAGCAAGCAAAAATTTTAGCCAGAAAATAAAATCAAAGTCACCAATTAGGATGATAGGAAGTACCGCTTGGGTATTAAAAGGTTAGCGAGTCAATGACCGCAACAATGCAAATTGATACAACAATATATAGCGTGAACCCACTAAACAAATAAGGAACCGAACTTTCGCAAGGTCCCACCTGAAATAATCGAAATTTTCGACTGCAATAATTACTACGATTGGAATTAGTTTAAATGTGAGGTGAGTTGTTGTCAAACGTATATGCCCATTTTAGCATAAAAAAAAACAAAAACGAATCGCTCTACAAGAATCTCGCGATGCAAAAGTCCCATACGACCGAACCTACCGACTTCTAACTAATATGAAATGCTAATAGGAATGTTCTGAGCGTTTGTCACGCAACTGTGAAATCGCCCGTGGAATGTATAGGGAGCCAACTATGTGAAAATATTTCATGCCGGCTATAATTCGTGTGAAGCGGTGCAAATGGGTGGTAAGATCGTGTTTGAATGAGTGCTAAAGATAGTACAGGTATAAAGATTTACGAGCTGAAAAGATAGCAGAATTAAACGTGCAATGATCATTTTACAACGAGGGTAAACACATTTAACTGGTATGAGTTAAGTATCTGGTCATACAATAGATATAAACCTAGACGAGCCGGATTTCGGAGTTTTGCTGCGAATGCTGCTGATACACAATTAAAAAAACAAAAGAAGATCGAGGTTCTGTCAACATTGACCAATCTAAACGATAAGTAAAGATTAAGTGCCTGTAACACCTATACGTGATTTAAGTAATATTGTATTTTCTGTAAATCACACCATTTGCTAATTTTAAGAGCTATATCGATCACTTTAGTTCTCTTGCGGATCTCCTCATTTCGGATCTGATCTCACAGGGAAACATAGCTCTTAAAATTAGCAAGTTGAAATGGCAATGGGCAGGCCAAATCGCTCGTAGAACTGACAACCGATGGGGAAGAAAGGTTCTCGAGTGGCGACCCCCCACTCGGTAGACCGACGACCTGGTGAAAACTGCGGGGAGCCGATGGATGCACGAGGCAAGCAGCCGCTCTAAGTGGCGCTCTGTGGGGAAGGCCTATGTTCAACAGTGGACGTCTTCGGGCTGTTGATGATAATGATGACACCATTTGCAACATTCAAAAGGTGAAAGAAATCCAGTATAGTGGCAGTCCATTTCACTAAATCTTATCTTGTAACGTGTAAAATAATAGTGGGCTAGTTATGTCTACATTCAACTTGACCGCGCTCGCATTAAAAACCTGCGTTTCTCTCAAAAAGCCAACGGTTAACTTGTAACTGTGGTGTGTAAAAGAGCAATACCGCTCACAACTGGGGCATGTCAGTATTAATAATTCAGTATGTATCCGTCATAATTGTTAGTGAAACCTTGGCAATTACTTACCACAATTAGAAGCGGTCTGAATACGGCGCGGTGAGATACGAGGCAGGTTGTGTGAGGTGATAGTGATGCTTGTGAACTTATTCATTTGCTTAGCTTGTATCATATCTATCATTTGTTAAAGACTCGCGCTTTGAACACATTTTTTTTTTTTAATTTATTTTTTTAGGTTGGCTTCATCATGGAACCCAGTGTTGGGCAAGTGTTTGCGTCGTGACTTACGCCCGGACAAATCGGATACTGTTAGTGTTGTGTGTCGTGACATTTCTACGTGTGTTTACAACCATTAAGTTTCAAGTGCGGGTAGTTTTGCGTAAACTATTCGTTTTTTCTGGCACGGATACCCGCATCTCCAGTCTACTCGTGACCACGGCCAATGCAAATTGGTTGAAACGTCGAGGTAAATAAATAATGTTTTTAGCGTGATTAAGTCCTGTATTAAACTATAAATATCTGTTTTTTCCTTATATTCTCAGTAGTATCCTGCTAATTTACAGAGTAGGTGCCTACACTAAGTAGAACACGAATATGACGGCATGTAACATATCGGTGACGATGTTTTAGACAGAGCTAGTTATAAAAAAATAGCAAAAAGCCTGACCCTTGCACCAACAAGAAAGAGGAACAAAGTAATACTTGGAAAAACTGACGAAGGTCGACAATGAAGGCTTTACACTTGTGGAGAAGAAGAAGCGTCGATCTCGACCACCCCGCAACCATCACGGCACCGCCTCCGCTGCAGCTGCGACTACAACTTTACGTGCTGCAGAACCCATGACGGCGATATATCTCTCCCGGTTCGAAAAGAACACGTCGGGAGAAGAAGTTAAAAAATATATCAACAACCGGTGCCATAGTCGGGTCCAGAATAAACTGGAGTCGACGAGGACGACGACTTTCAAGTCCTTCTTGCTCTGGTTTCCAGCTAAATACAAGGAAATAATTCTGGATCCTGCATTTTCCCCAAAAGGAATTGTGTTCCGGCGGTACAGGGAGCCGCGACCGAAAAAAGAAAATTCCTGAACCTGTGCACTTTTTAAAGTTATTTTTATAATAAAATATGTATTTTTTTTTTACATCGGACTTATCTAGCATTTGACCACGTTCTCACCTGATGGAAAGTGACGATGCGATCGAAGGTGTAGCATGCTAGCTAAGTAAGTACCTATTCACTCTTCTCTTGAACACGCTTTTATGTTAGTCTGTAAGGTATATTTAAATATGGGCCTGTTTATTTTTAAGCTAGTTGCCTGAATTAAATGAATTAAAAACAAATACCAATTGTTGTTTACTCACCTTTTGAAGAAACAATCCCCTCGAAGGGATGTGAAAACGTTAAGTGCACGTCCATGTGATCCTTCCCGCACATCACTTCTAGCGACTGTATAACAGGCATGCCGTCCGGCCTCTCCATGGGCCATAGTTCCCCCGCTTTCGTTCTAGTCTGCAACAAGAACATTAAATAAGGCTACAAGACTTTTTAACGCAACTTCAACATTTCGGTAACTATTTTTTATTCCAATTGTTTTAGTGTATAAAATTAATTTACTGTTATCAATCTGAACTATAGAACCTATCTGTCATCATCATCATCATCAACAGCCTGAAGACGTCCACTGCTGAACATAGGCCTCCCCCAGAGAGCGCCACCTTGAGCGACTTCTCGCCACCTGCATCCATCGGCTCCCCGCGGTTTTCACCAGATCGTCGGTCCACCGAGTAGGGGGCCGGCCCACGCTGCGTCTTCCGATTCGTAGTCGCCACTCGAGATCTCGAGCCTTTCTTCCCCATAGGTTGTCAGTTCTGCGAGCGCTGTGGCCTGCCCATTGCCATTTCAACTTGCTAATTCTAAGAGCTTTAGTACTCCTGCGGATCTCCTCGTTCCGGATCTTATCTCGCAGGGAAACACCGAGCATAGCTCTCTACATAGCTCGTTGCGAACCTATCTGTACTACAATGCAATTATAAAATTAAAGGTACATTTAGGCACGGTGTTCTCCTCTCTTTTCTTTACTTTAATATCAATTTCGCCAAAGGAACTTATTTGTTAAATTAACGTAATTCAACTTCCCATTGTAAAATCTTGAACTATTATTTCAAGCTTAAGGTCGTAATAAACTTTACCGCATAGTTTAAGTTCATAAACGCTATCGGCCACACGCATTATCCTACAAATGCAATACAATACCTAATAACCATCGTAACATGTAGCACATTGCAAAAGACCACTCCTTTACACTTACGTTACGTCTTGTTTATCAACTTTAACGACTTCGCATGTATAAGAGAGCACGTAAACAATGATTGATAGGGCGAGTTAGCTTGAGTAGTGGATCTTATTGCATCATACTGAGAAAAGTAGCATGTGCAGTCGAAACGCTCTCTGATGTGTCTACGTCAGTTGGAACTCAGAAATCACAGGATTTATAAACGTTACTAGGTGGTAGGACTTTCCTGCAAAGTTCGTCTAGGTAGGTACCACCGCTTTGCCAGTTATTCTGCCGCCAAGCAGTAGTGTGCAAGCACTACTGTGTTCCGGTTTGAAGGGCATTGTAGCTAGTGAAATTACTGGGCAAATGAGACTTTATGATCTGATCACTCAGTCTAGTAATCTGATTACTAGACTGTGTGATGTCTCAGGATGACGTGCGCAGTGCAGTGAACGCGAAACTTTATTGTTTTAAAGTTCCGAGTGACACTGCAACTGTTATGGGCGGCCGTGTCGCTTAACATCTGGTGAACGACTAGCTCGTCACGTCATTCAACCGCATAAAAAAAAAATTAAAATTGAGCAATACTTAAAACGTCCTATCTCGGTCTCGCTTATGAGATTTAAAGTCTTGAGAAGCTCTTAACTATACCTACTAAAAATCCTCAAACATAAGTCCTTATCATATATAGCTAGAGGTTATCTTTTCAAGTAAGTCAGTACAATAACTAAGCTGTCAAGTTATTCACATTCATCATAATCTCAACGAAATCAATTTATAGCATACTTTGAAGCTTTATTATCTTCTAATTGTTCCCCTTGTGATCTTAACAACAATACAGATGCTCGGATAACGAGGACAGGGTAACAAAAACATTTTCCATCATCAATTAATGTACTTACTTCCCGGAAAAAGAACATAATTATTACTATTACAAAACAACAACAAAAAAACTTAACTATACAGCTGCTCGATCTACATTTCTTATTCGATCTACACTACTTTAAGAATAAGCACGAATTTGGTTTGATTAAGATTAGTTAGTCTTGTGAAATTAATATGTATTTCATGTGCAGTTTCCAGAGCTGCAGACATGTAAACTCGTGATTTCTGAGAATGGAAACAGTGTAAACATAATAAATGGGCGAGGAATAATCATTTTGGAAGGGAACGTTTATGCCAAAATTGGATGATTGGCAAGTCGGCGGCAAGGAGCAAAGATTATTTTAGGAATCGCGTTAAGAAGCGAGGAGGAAAATGAAAGTGTAAAATAAACAAGGGCCCCAGGAAATTTCACATTAACGCCTACTTGAT
Organism: Ennomos quercinarius; assembly: GCA_910589525.2. Classification (NCBI taxonomy): domain Eukaryota; kingdom Metazoa; phylum Arthropoda; class Insecta; order Lepidoptera; family Geometridae; genus Ennomos; species Ennomos quercinarius. Next base: position 5,211,861 of record OU342496.1, read on the forward strand.
AATAAACAAGGCCCAGTGGTTTATTTTACAGTAGTCTGATCTTAAGCACAAGAAGTTACAGGTATGCTACCTTGTTGCATTTAATAATTCACTATGTACAAAAGGTATACCCTGATGATTTATGAAATCAGAAGAGTTGCTGTAGAGATGTCACGCATCTTTTATATGTATTAAAACCTATCACGGTTGCTTACCATCTTTCCTTTCGATTTACTCTATGTTGCGAGAGCAATTTGATAAATCGCGAGGGCACGTTCCAGGAACGACGCAGACGCATTTCGTTCCCACGCGCCAAACAGGAATTCGTAACTGAGACAGACTTATGTTACTTTCCTCAAGTACAAAGGAGACAACCCTATTTATTTAGTGCCATGGCCTGTAATTTACATTTTCGTATACGAAATTTTGAGCACTTGCCTTAATCAAGTACATCATTTAGGAATGTTACCTTTTGCTATATCAGTTGTTAATTAATCTAACGAAAGCGTTCCCCGCATACGGATTATGCAGTTACACTGATAGCGATATCTTAATCGGGTAGTGAAAGTGACTTTAATCCACCTTGCTCGTTAGGTTTACACGCGTCATTGCTATTAATGAGTATAAGGGTTACGGACTACATTGAGCTGTAAAGATACGATAGAAATGCAGAAAAGAGATAAAGAAAAATAACCTTTTAAAAAGAGGGTTTAACCGACATCAATCGCCTTAATTTCACATTGAGAAGTAGAAAAATGATATATTGTAGGGTTCCGTACCCAAAGGGTAAAACCGGCCCTATTAATAAGGCTCCGGTGTCCGTCCGTCCGTCTGTCTGTCTGTCTGTCTGTCTGTCTGTCTGTCTGTCACCAGGCTGTATCTCATGATCCGTGATAGTTAAGACAGTTGAAATTTTCACACATGATGTATTTCTATTGTCACTATAACAACAAATACTTAAAGCCGAATAAAATAAATATTTAAGATCCCCCAAACAACAAACGTGACATTTTTGCTCGTTTTTATATATAGTACGGAACCCTTTGTGCGCGAGTCCGACTCGCACTTCGCTTTATCTCGTAATACCTTCATCAGATCTTCACTGAACTTATATGCGCCGAATACGTACTAAGTTTCTTCTACCAAACGAAAGAAAAATTCCCGAAAGAAGAAATCGGTTATATCGGAAAATACATATTAAAAAAGATATACAATAGAACATATTAACTTCCCCTTTTTAAAGTACCGTTCATAAGTAAGGCTGATAAATATTTATTTTATTTCAAATACCAAAGTAGATACAGTTATAAAACCAGGAGAAGCTTTCCCTATAAGCTTTACAGAAGAAACGACCGCAGAAGTTTACCTCAAACTTATAAATCTTGATGAATCGACCGGAAACCGCAAATCGTTAAAGTAAAACGAACAGTGCTAGATAGGTTTAGACATTAAACCTATTTAGGGTGCCAACACTTTTCTCTACATGATAGAGTCATGCAATTTTTTTAATAACTATAGGTTACGCTGCGATAATCTCTAGCTCTATAATCGTTAAATATACGACATAAGCGTTACAATACTGAGATAAAGCTCTATACTGCTGAACGCTACGAGACAAGATTTACAAAAAAATGGAAAGCACTTGTATGACTATAGCTACGCTTAAGCTTTACAATCCCTATAGCTACGAGAAAAGCTTTACTATCGCGAGAACTACCAAATAACCTTGACAGTTCCTATATGTACGAGATAAGCTATACTATCCCTGAAGCTACGAGATAAGCTCTACTATCTGTGGAGTTACGAGAAAAGCTCTACAATGCCTATCGCTACAAAACAAACTTAACGATCCCTATAGCTACAAGATAAGCTCTACGATACCTATCGCTACGACAAAAGCTTTACTATCACTGGATCTACGAGATACGCTCAACAATGACTAACGCTACGACAAAAGATTTACTACCACGAGAACTACGAGATAAGCTCTTCTATTTCCAGAGCTACGAAATAAACTTCATAGTTAATCCTTATATCTACGACCTGAGCTTTACTATCCCAAGAGATGCGATAAGCTCTATTATCCGTATAGCTAAGACATAAGCTTGACAATAGATTCAACGAGATAATTTCAATAACCAGAAACAGCTACGAGACCAGCTCTACAGTCATTATAGCCACGAGGTAAGCTTTACGATCCCTAGAGCTAGTAGATAAGCTCTATAATCCTTACTTTAATATAGTTAATTTAATTTAATTCAATATAAATGAAAAATGTTCTTCGGTTTATCCGTCTTTTACGCAGCAACGACAAATGATCAATGTAATTTTTTCATAGAGATCATGAGCTGGAGTGGCATTGGATACTTATTATCCGGAAAATTGAACAAACTAAAAGCAAAACTAGTCTAAATTACTTAAAAAACTGAAGATTTTTGTTAACTACCTACTGTTTAATTGTCAATTTTGTTACAAAATATTTTTGAATTATTTTCATCCACATGTTATTGTATTGACCATCACGAGTACCAAGTATCGCCAAATAGTTTATCAATAACATAGCTATATTTACAAGGTACCCATTATTTATAGTTTAATACAGGACTTAATCACGCTAAAAACATTATTTATTTACCTCGACGTTTCAACCAAGTTGCATTGGTCGTGGTCACGAGTAGACTGGAGATGCGGGTATCCGTGCCAGAAAAAACGAGTAGTTTACGCAAAACTACCCGCACTTGAAACTTAATGGTTGTAAACACACGTAGAAATGTCACGACATACAACACTAACAGTATCCGATTTGTCCGGGCGTATGTCACGACGCAAACACTTGCCCAACACTGGGTTCCATGACGAAGCCAACCTAAAACCATCCTCCCGGTTAAAATTTTTGTGCTTTTTAATTTCAACCGCTTCACGTACAATCCTAGAGTAGTAGTGTCGTTCTGTGGAGAGGGTGTTAGGGTCATGGAGTTCAATCCAATGGTTAAGACCCGACTCGAGCAAATGCTCAGCGATCGCGGATTTATGAACCTGGCGGTTCTTGACAGCTGCGATATGTTCCTTCACCCTCTCAGCAATGGTTCGCTTAGTTTGTCCGATATATGAACTCCCGCAACTGCAATCAATTTTATACACGCCAGGTGTACGAAAAGGAATGACATCCTTCGTTGTTCTCAAATGGTTAGCTAGTTTGGAAAGTGGGGAAAAAACAGTCTTAATGGAGTAGTTCTTCAATGGTGTGCCCACTTTATCCGTAACACCCTTGACATAAGGCAGGAAAGCCGGCTGCCTTTCGACATCAGTCCTTGTCTATAAATATGTGTTCAAATCGCGAGAATTTAAGGAATACTAAGGTACCCATTGTCCCATATTTAAAGCAATGGGAGATGGTATCCCTACAGATATAAAGGAAATAATAGGATCCGATAGATATGCGGCGTTAATAACGCCTGCCGGCACCGATCGCTGTATTCATCGTATCCTTCGCATTATTACGTTGGTGTTTATAATAGAAACCGTTTTTTGTACGAAGATGATAAATCGAAGGAGAAAGTCAGCCGTAGAATTTTAAATTCATAGAAATTATCCAATAAATACCCCCCGGCCCCCCACTAGGTGAACCGGTGACCTGGTGAAAACCGCGGGGAGCCGATGGATGTAGGAGGGAAACAGCTGCTTAATGTGGCGCTCTGCGGGGGAGGCCTATGTTCAGCAGTGAACGTTTTCAGGCTGTTGATGATCCAATAATTAGCTTCGCCCCGAGACTCCCCCCGCTTTATTTGAGTACTGGAATTATATTATCTGTGAATTGTGTAAATAAAATAGGAGTAAAACAAGAAGCTTTTGAAACTCATTTTGTAGGGCATTAAATAGACGTGACTAGTGTCAAAACTGTCTATTAGCAAAATAATAAGCCACCTATTGTAATTTATAGGTGGTACCAATATTGGTCAACATGGATTGGTATTGGTTGGTTGGTTTTGTTGGTGATTGATTACGGTTAGTTACAATCGCAAAAGATAGAAATCTGTCGATCACAAACAAATTACATAGAAAATAAAAATCATATGCAACACAGAACTAGAACCGTTTTTATTTTAAAAGTCGGTTAAAAGTGGTATCACGGATTTGTGTTAGAAACCTCATGTTTCCATAATAACTGTCAGCAGTGTACAGCTGGTGTGATTACTGTATATTTTCTATACGAGTGCATCATTATCTGTAATGGCGTTAGGCACGAGTCTACGCGATCCAATGGTACTCTTACGCTACTGTTAGAATGACGATTGAACCGCTAGACTGCGCATACTCATACCGCTTCCTCTCAGCCGAAAACAGGATGCTTTAATCGCCATACTGCTCGTAAGTTTTCACAACTGCACTTCTCTCTCTTTACAAGGAAAGTGCACATTGCTTTGTGTCAGTAGTGCTTGGATTTTACTGCTATTATAGATGTTATACGGACGGAGTTGGTGCGCGGACTAATATTTCATGAAATCGCGGCAATACCAAAACTGCTGACGTCGAGCTATGTGCGGTTTCCCCGAACATTCTCTATGACTTACCTATATACTGCAATGCATTTCAGAGCGTCCTTGAGAGATAAGTTCGAACTTAGGCGCTGTCAAACTTTAGCGTAGACGGGTATAAGACATTCATGTTTGACGTCTAATTAGCCAAGCTGTATGTGTGCCGGCCAATCATAAAAAGCATTTCCTTTGCACCCAACTGCCCAGTGTTAGTCGAGTTTCTAAGAGGAGAAATACGTTTTCTAATACTCCATTGACTACTTACTTCATGGTAAGTTGGATTGCCGGCAAGAGAATATGATGAAATTGAGACTTACTTTGTGGTAACATGCATTACATTAATGGTAGGATGATTAAGATGGAAAACTTTTGGCAAATGAGTAGGGGTTTATACAATAATTTGTTAGAAGTATAACTTAGCATAACTAGCCATAAAGAAAAACAACAATGGCAAGTTAACTACTCATCCACCGGCTGTATATTGTAAAATAGGTATCAATTACCATATCATCCAAGAAAAGGAGATATTTATCAAATAAAAACCATATACTCATTACATTAATTAGAATTTAAACCAGCAATTTCTCAGACATGAATAGATATTGAACTTTTGTGCTTAAATGTACCTTAAAATCCTTTTAAGCCTAATATTATTTAAGTAAACATCGTTCGTTTGATTTCTAAACGTATATGGTTTCCATGATTCCACTTAGAAACAACCTTGACGAAGTTTATTATTAGACTCGATAGATAAATAAATTTACGACGAAATGGCTTCGTTAAGTTTTAATCGTCCTACGAGATATTGTAAAGTAGCTAACATTCGTCAATAAATGGAGATAAAATATATCTTTTGTCCTCGAATTGGAATCCCGCAGGATCTACTCCAGCTTTTTAAAATTAATGTATGACATGATGAGCTAGTCGTTCACCTGATGTTAAATGTCACGGCTGCCCAATACAGTTGCAGTGCCACTGAACTGCGTACGTCATCCTGAGATATCAGCACAGCCTAGCAATAAAATTACTAGTAAAGTCTCATTTGCCCAGTATTTTTACTATAATAGACACACTGCCCTTCAATCCAGAACACAGTATCACTTGCACACTACTGCTTGGTGGCAGAATAACTGGCAAAGCGGTGGTAACTACCTAGACGAATTTTGCAGAAAAGTCCTACCACCTAGTATAGTAAATCAACCTTTAAAACTACTTATCTTATGTCGGCGACCACCCAAAGAACGAGAGGCGGCGCGGCGAGATAGCGGCGTCCCTTTCTACAAGGAAGTTGGCCGTGCGAGCGAGAGCCAAGACTGAACAATAGCGGCGTCCCGCTCACGCACGGATTATTATGAAGAAGATATAAAATGCTAATATTTAGGAATTGCGTTAGGTTTTTGTTGGTTTTGTTATTGTAAATAGCTAGATCTAACGTAAAAGTACTCAGACGAAGCATTTTTGTAAATAAGAAACTTGTACAAAGTGGTATGTCGGCCAACTTCGCCAAAAAATTAAGAGGTTTTTTGGAAATAATAAAGAGAGTATAAAAGTTAGGAATTAGGCAAATAGGTCAGAAGATAGGTCTTAGAATAAGCTATCATTTGGTATAAGTTTTATTTGTCTACCTAATTCCTCAATAAAGATATGCGAGGTTTTCCGAGCCAGCCAAAGAGAAAATTAAGACACAAATGTAGGCAGAAAATAGGTGCTCTCTGTAAAGTAATGCACCGAGGTACTTAAGCGAGCAAGATCAAGCGCTCACCAGCAGCGGTAGTTTCAAGGTGACAATAAGAAGAAAAGGAAGAAAAGAAGACTCTAAAGGAAGAAATCAGCTAGGAAGACCTTCAGGTTCCAGTAGAAGAAGAAGATAGGCTGAGCTAGGATAGGCTTGGCTGGCTTGAAGACTCGCTTGTTCCCGTGTACAGCGTGTCTTATTTCAACACCCCCCTGCCTCCCCCTGCCACAAGCGGCAGAGGCATCCCGATCGCCGAGTACAACGCAAGTCTGCGCACTGAGGTGGACTCCACCGGCGGCCGAGTCGAGAACCTCTCCTCGGTAAACGGAGCCCACCCCCCCGCGCACCGCGGAGGTAGCGCCGAGCGGGCCGCATCGCATACCGGTGCTCGCGTCGTAGCGGCGCAGGTCGGACGGCAACTCTGGATAGTTTCATATCAAACTCTGGATAGTTTCATATCAAACTCTGGGTAGTTTCATATCAAACTCTGTAGCTTCCGTGCCATAGCGGAAGCTGCCCGCCGTCCCCGACCCAGCGCCGCAGTTGTGCCTAGCACCCACGACGCGCCGTACCGCGTGTGCGAAAGAGAAGGAGAGAGCGCGGCCACAACGCGCCCGAGGGACGACCCCGCGTGCGCAACAGCTGGTCCTTCGAGCCGGATTTGAAGAGGCTTGCAGGTTGTACCAGCTCCAGGATGCCGACCACGAGAAGTCAACAAGGGGCCGCGACTACGGTGGCACAAGCGCCGCCGACCGACGTGACAGCACCGACTACTGAGGACAACGCTGCCACAACCGGGGTGTCAACGTCCAGCATCATCTGCTCGTCGAGTTCCTGTATGACGAGCAGAACTGGGGAGGCAGACCGAACCATCGTCGGCGAGAAGACCGTCGAGAAGACCGAGAAGACCAAGCAGCCAGAAGCCAAGAGCCGACCAGCCGCATCGGTACGATCAACGCGGAATAACAGAAGACGAGAAGAATTGGAGATCCGTGCCGAACTGGTTCGTCGGCAGTTAGAGGAAGCCCAAGCTACAGCTGCCAGGAAGCTAGCCGAGGTGCGGCTACAAATGCTACAGATTGAAGACGAGGACAACGATTCAGTCTGTGAAGAACCGGAAGACCGTCTTGAACAAACGAAGAACTGGGTCCAGTCGACAGTGGAGGAGATGTCCGGCGTTGGAGGGCATCCTGATAAGTCCACGCCCGGGGAGGGGCAGGAGGCGACGGTGGTAGGGGCGTCCGCGGAGGGGCACCCAGAGAAGACCACACCCAGAGAAGGGCGGAAGGCGTCGGAGAGGATGCCTATGGAGAGGCGTCCGAAGAGAGACCGGTCCGGGGAGGGGCCGCCAAGGAAGGTGTCCGGGAAGGGGCAGCTTCAAGAGGATTCTCCGGTCGCCGCCAAGCCGGAAACCGTTCAAGATGGAGATAGGAACCTAGCTGAAGTCACCAAGAAGACTATCTACGACGCGCCGAGAACAGAAGCGGCACCTCCAGCCTACATGTTCGAGCTGCCCTGCTTCGACGGCGACAGTGAAGAATGGCTGGCCTTCAAGTCAGTGTATGAAGACACAGCCCCGCTCTTTTCCAAGGTCCAGAACATGGTGAGGCTACGGAAGGCAGTGAAAGGAGCGGCACGGGACGCGGTCAAAAACGTCCTGTACTCGGACGGTCTGCCTGACGAAATAATGAGGAGGCTTCGTCAACGGTTTGGCAGACCAGACGTCCTGGTCCTCGCGGAGATGGACAAGCTTCGAGCGCTACCGAAGATCAGGGACGCACCCAGCGACATCTGCGTGTTCGCCAGTCACGTGAGCAACAGCGTCACAGCGGTGAAGGGGCTCAAGAAGCCAGAGTACCTGAGGTCACCAGAAATGCTGAAGGCAATTACGGATAAGATGTCTCCAGTATTACTGAACAAGTGGATGGACCACAGATACGACAAGGAAGACGCGGATTTGGCGATGATGGCGGAGTTCCTCGACGGGGAAGCAGATCGGTGCGCACCATTCGCACCGAAGGAGCCAGTCACCGGGAGAAGACAGCAAGTGCAGAGGCAAGCTGCGCATGCTGCGACTGAGCAAGAAGGGAAGACGCCGTACCCACAGAAAACGTCGAGCGCGGAGAATACGATATGCCCGCTCTGTGAAGAACATCATCAACTGCTCGAATGCCGCAAGTTTCTTCAAGCATCTAAGAAAGAAAGATGGGAGATCGCACTCAAGTCAAGGTATTGCTACAAGTGCCTACGAGGACGACACCGGAAGGAAGGCTGCAAGAAACCGACGTGCAAGTTCTGCGGTCGTTGGCATCATCAACTGCTCCATGAAGACAGGCCATCGGAACGGAAGCAGGAAGAGAAGAAGGAAGTTGCCAACAACGTGAGGCTTTCGGTGAACGCAATGAAGACGTCCAAAGCATACCTGAAGATGGTTCCAGTGGAAATATATGGACCAAGGGGAACAACCAGAGTGCTGGCTCTCCTGGATGAAGGGTCAACGGTGACACTCATCGACTCTTCGGTGGTGGATCAAGTCGGCCTCAGGGGACCAAAGGAGGCGCTGTTCCTGGAGACCGTTGGAGGAAAGACCATCATGAAGAAGGACTCCATGAAGGTCAATGTGAAGATCAAGGGGATCCACCAGCCGTTGAAGAGAGAAGTTGCTGGGGCGCGAACTATTGATGGACTCAATCTCACGTCCCAGAAGATCGACCGATCAAGAATAGAAGAATGCGCTCATCTGTTCAAACTGACCGACCAGCTATGTTATGAAGAAGAACCACCCAAGCTACTCATCGGACAAGATAATTGGGGACTCATAGTATCAAGAACCACCCGCGCCGGGAAGAAGAATGAACCCGTGGCATCCCTTACCTACCTCGGGTGGGTGCTACACGGGTATGACGGAGGAGCATCGAAACAAGTGAACTTCGTCACCTGCGCACACGTGGCTACGCAAGAAGAAGAGATGGATCAGCTGATCAAGGATCACTTCGCCATCGAGTCTCTGGGGGTTCAACCACGTCGGCCCAGCACAGATGCGGAAGGAAAAGCGCTGAAGATTCTGGAGAAAACCACTCGAAGACTGGAGGACGGGCGCTTTGAGACGGGACTGCTATGGAGGAGTGAAGATGACAAGATGCCTGACAACTACCAGTCGGCGGAGACCAGACTAAGGGGAATCGAGAAGAAGTTGGACAAGGACGAGGAGTTGAAGCAAGAGTACCAGATGCAGATCCATAACCTCCTCGACAATGGATATGCGGAAGAAGTTCACCAGGAATCAACGTCTGATCGCAAATGGTATCTACCTCACTTCGCCGTCACTCACCCCACCAAGAAGAAGAAGAGATTGGTCTTCGACGCCGCTGCCAAGTTCGCCGGGAAAAGTCTCAACGATGCGCTGCTACCGGGACCAGATTTGTTGCAGTCACTCTTTGGGGTCCTGCTACGATTCCGCCAGCATCCAGTCGCCGTGGTGGCGGATATCAAGGAAATGTTTCTCCAGATCAAGATACGAGAAGAAGATCGCGACAGCCTAAGGTTCCTGTGGAGGGGAGATCAGCGGTCTGGGGTACCGAAGGAGTATCGGATGACGTCCGTCATCTTCGGGGCAGCCTGCTCTCCAAGCTCTGCGATATATGTGAAGAACAGGAACGCCGCCGACCATCAGGAAGGGTATCCGGAGGCGGTGCTAGCGATAGAGAAGAACCATTATATGGATGACTATCTGCACAGCTTCGAGACAGAGGAAGAAGCCATCAAGATAGCCAGTGAAGTGGATGCAATTCACCGGAAAGCTAAGTTTGAGCTACGAGGATGGGCATCAAACAAGCCAGGGGTCATCAGAAGACTCACACATGAAGACTTTGGAAACAAAGAAGTTGAACTGGGGTCCAAAGAAGAAAAGACATTAGGACTTCGATGGTTCACCGAGGAAGATGAAATGGGATTCAGGACGAGCTTACGCAACGTTCAAGAAGACGTCATCGAATTGAGGAAGACTCCGACTAAGAGGGAAGTCACGAGTGCCGTGATGTCGACCTTCGATCCTATGGGGTTGGCATCACCAGTGCTCATTCAGGGGAAGAGACTTCTTCAAGACATATGGAGGAGCGGAGTTGGATGGGACGACGAAATCGCACCAGAAGAGGAAGTATTGTGGAGAAGCTACCTGGACAGCCTGCGGCTACTGAAGAATCAGCGAATACCAAGATGCGTCACCAGGTCCAGCTTTGAGGGGGAACTCCACGTCTTCACGGATGCTAGCGAAGTGGCATTCGCATGCGCGGTCTACTGGAGGCAGCTGCTACACGAGGGGGAGTACGGCGTCACGCTCCTAGCCGGGAAGGCCAGAGTCACACCACTGAAGCCGGTCTCAATCCCGCGGCTTGAACTACAGGCCGCTCTGTTGGGAACTAGGATGGCGAGATCGGTGGAAGAGGAACTGGACATCAAGCCGAAGAAGAAGACTTACTGGACTGACTCAAGCACCGTCCTAGCATGGATCAAGTCAGACCCGAGGAGCTTCAAGCCGTTCGTAGCACATCGTCTCGCCGAGATAGAAGACACGTCCAAACCGCAAGAATGGCGCTGGGTGCCTACAGCACACAACCCAGCTGACGACGCGACCAGAGGCATCCCGAAGGAGTTCAGCGGAAGTCATAGATGGTTCATCGGTCCAGCGTTCCTGAGGAAAGATGAAGAACACTGGCCGAAGCCGCGAACCTTCAAGGCCGAGGCCACGGGAGAGGAAAAGGAAAAGCCAACAGTCGCCGTCGTGAAGATCGTCACCGAATTACCAACTCCAGATCCACCAAGATTTTCCACCTGGACTCGTCTGTTGAGGGCCACCGCACGGATGTTACAATTCATCGACCTATGCAGAAAGAAGAAAGAAGCGGTGAACCTCTCCAGAGCAGAAGAAAGGAAAGATCCTACCTGGAAAAAGAATCCCAAAAGAACCAAGAAGAAGATTGGACCCATAGAGAAGAGTCAAGAAGAAAGAAGATTGATACCCCTGGAACCAACGTACTTAGAAGAAGCAGAGAAGCTACTTCTGAGAAGAAGTCAAGAAGAGAGCTTCAGAGAAGAGATATCCTGTATTAAGAAGATGAAGTCTCTCGATAAAACAAGCAAGTTGAAGAAGCTCGACGTTATTGAAGAGGAAGGTCTGCTGCGCATTAAGGGAAGAATCGACGCCGCCGCAGACCTGGAGAGGAGCTTCCGACGGCCGGTGGTGCTGCACCACAAGCACCATATCACGAAGCTGCTCATCCAACACCACCACGAGGTCTTCAACCACGGCAACCACGCGACGGTCATCAACGAAGTCAGGCAGCGCTTTTGGGTCCTTGGGCTAAGGTCGGCCGTCCGGTCGATCGCGCACCAGTGCCAATGGTGCAAGGTACACAGGGGGTTACCACTTACACCTCCCCCTGGAGATTTGCCCAAGGAAAGACTACGGTTTGGAAAGCCACCCTTCACCTGCACGGCGGTGGATTACTTCGGTCCCCTCACAGTTACTGTGGGCCGTCGTCACGAGAAGAGATGGGGGGCACTGTTTACCTGTCTGACTACGAGGGCAGTTCACATTGAGTTGGCCGCATCTCTATCGGCCGACTCGATGATTCTGGCGCTGCGAAGAATGGCTGCGAGAAGGGGAACACCGAAAACGATGTTCAGCGACAATGGCACCAAAATCGTACGGGCGAACAAGGAACTGCAAGAGGCTACGGAAGATCTGAAGATCGAAGACGTCGCGATGGAAGCAGAGAAGATGGGGATCCGGTGGAAGTTCATACCACCGGGTGCGCCAAACATGGGGGGAGCATGGGAACGCCTGGTCCGGTCCATCAAGACAGCCCTGGCAGCGACGCTACGAGAGAAGCACCCCAAGGAAGAAGTCCTCCACACGCTGCTTCTGGAGGCAGAACACGTCGTGAACTCGCGACCACTCGTCAACGACGACTTGGCCGGGGAAGAAGCACTCACGCCGAACCATTTTTTGATTGGGAGATCCTGCGGTGCGCCAAGAATTGGCGCCTTCACCGATGAAGACTTCAAGGGCCAAAGAACATGGAAGATTGCACAGCGGCTGGCCGACCACTTCTGGGCAAGATGGGTGAAAGAGTACCTACCAACTCTGATCCCGAGAAGAGTCGACGGGAAAGCCACCACAAGGGACCTGCAGTGTGGAGATGTTGTTCTCATCGTCGACTCCACACTGCCAAGGAACATCTGGCCAAGGGGAGAAGTCATCGCTACCTATCCGGGACCTGATGGCAGAACAAGGATCATCGAGGTGCACACCACGGGGGGCATCCTCAAACGCCCCAGCTCCAAAGTGGTGCTGCTGGTTCCTGCCAACGAGACGCTACGGGTCAAAGAACACGAGGTCGCCGGGTCAGGAGTCGGTGCTGCGCACGAGGGGGAGGATGTCGGCGACCACCCAAAGAACGAGAGGCGGCGCGGCGAGATAGCGGCGTCCCTTTCTACAAGGAAGTTGGCCGTGCGAGCGAGAGCCAAGACTGAACAATAGCGGCGTCCCGCTCACGCACGGATTATTATGAAGAAGATATAAAATGCTAATATTTAGGAATTGCGTTAGGTTTTTGTTGGTTTTGTTATTGTAAATAGCTAGATCTAACGTAAAAGTACTCAGACGAAGCATTTTTGTAAATAAGAAACTTGTACAAAGTGGTATGTCGGCCAACTTCGCCAAAAAATTAAGAGGTTTTTTGGAAATAATAAAGAGAGTATAAAAGTTAGGAATTAGGCAAATAGGTCAGAAGATAGGTCTTAGAATAAGCTATCATTTGGTATAAGTTTTATTTGTCTACCTAATTCCTCAATAAAGATATGCGAGGTTTTCCGAGCCAGCCAAAGAGAAAATTAAGACACAAATGTAGGCAGAAAATAGGTGCTCTCTGTAAAGTAATGCACCGAGGTACTTAAGCGAGCAAGATCAAGCGCTCACCAGCAGCGGTAGTTTCAAGGTGACAATAAGAAGAAAAGGAAGAAAAGAAGACTCTAAAGGAAGAAATCAGCTAGGAAGACCTTCAGGTTCCAGTAGAAGAAGATAGGCTGAGCTAGGATAGGCTTGGCTGGCTTGAAGACTCGCTTGTTCCCGTGTACAGCGTGTCTTATTTCAACACCCCCCTGCCTCCCCCTGCCACAAGCGGCAGAGGCATCCCGATCGCCGAGTACAACGCAAGTCTGCGCACTGAGGTGGACTCCACCGGCGGCCGAGTCGAGAACTTCTCCTCGGTAAACGGAGCCCACCCCCCCGCGCACCGCGGAGGTAGCGCCGAGCGGGCCGCATCGCATACCGGTGCTCGCGTCGTAGCGGCGCAGGTCGGACGGCAACTCTGGATAGTTTCATATCAAACTCTGGATAGTTTCATATCAAACTCTGGGTAGTTTCATATCAAACTCTGTAGCTTCCGTGCCATAGCGGAAGCTGCCCGCCGTCCCCGACCCAGCGCCGCAGTTGTGCCTAGCACCCACGACGCGCCGTACCGCGTGTGCGAAAGAGAAGGAGAGAGCGCGGCCACAACGCGCCCGAGGGACGACCCCGCGTGCGCAACATCTTAAACAAACCTTTTTTTACAATAGGGCAGATACTCCTGATGAAGTTTTTAGCTTTGTCAAATAGCTTTTAAAATAAATAATGTTCACAGGTTAACAAGAACAAAGCTGAGAGCTTACAAAAGCAACGACATCGTTCAAATCTAGCAATAACGTTTAATGTTCTCTTTAGCATGATCAAATCACTCGCCTCTAACGATCTGCACGTGAAAGAATCGCGTGCCAACAACGGAGCATTAGAAGACTGTGGAAAAACAAATTGAATTAACGAGCTTTCCACCACTAACACCGAAACTATGTCAACCGTGACAAGAGGGTAATAACTATGTCGGTGTAGTGAGAGTGTTGAGTAACTGTGTTTTATTGTAATTGGGGAACACCCAGAGCAGGACGTCTACAACGTTTCGCTTCGAAACTTTTTAAACGATGAAACCTCGAAGCTTGTGTCATATACCTAGGTGGATAAAGTTCAATTTTAAAAGGTCCGTCCGCATATCGAAACGCACCTTCGGATTTTGCGAATTAGAGTAAGAGCAAAAGTATACTCTATAGCACACGTGACGTTTCTTCCACGTCTTTCCTTTTTCTGCAAAAATGGTTGTAAATAGATCTCTTGCCTACACTGGCTTGTTGATGGCTGAAAGAAAACACAACCAACGTATGGATAGAGCTGGCTTTTCTTGACGCTGGCCGTAATATTCAGCCATCCCTGATCTTTTGAATGAACGTTTAATTTATACTAAACTTATGAGCGTTGTATTTGATAAAAGGAAGAAACGTGTTCAGAATTTGAAAATCCTTTTTTTGTGAAGTAATACCACCCGCGGAACTCTTGGTTGCTTAATTCGTCACTATTTTTCGTGGCTCCGTCTCTACTTTTTGGTTCTAAGTGCGCTCTTTATTCTGTCCGTACGCCATATTTGTATAATAATTTAATAGCTTCTTCAGTGTCAGTCAGTGCCAATAATTGTACAATGTACTTACAGTATATATAGGTGTATACAAGGTAGCAGCGCATGCGCATGTCCACTATCTTTAGGTTACCGTAACTAAAACGTTACGATCATAACGCTATAGTGTTACTTAGAGACAAACCCGACTTTCCCACCTGATGACGCTTATCGGTGGTTGGTAGAGCGCCAGCATAAATTATCCGATTCAAAAAATAAACATAAAGCCGTCACACACAACCTCACTTAGTATTCGCCTCATTATTATTGTCATTTATATTCCTGGTAATCGATTGCACATTTTGTTTCCTACGCCTTACGGTATCTGAAACAGCAATCGTTTGTTCTGAGGATAGCAACTGACTACTACTTTATAGGTAATGCAAATACTGTGTTTATCTTTCTTTTCCTATTTGTTGTAAATTCAAGAGGTTACTTTCACCGACAAAGTGATACTACCTGGTTTTGCGATAAATATTTTCCTGTAATAGTGTCCATAATTTTCATTTATCGATAAATATGATTAGTCAACATAAAATCAAGTAATACCTACTACGTATCTACGTGTTCATTTCTCTTTACCTGTACCTAGCTGTAAGTTTTCTTAAAATCCCAAAATAAAATAAAATAAAATAGGTAAGTCGTGTAACAACGATATTATTTTAAGATTTTATATCATCATCATCATCAGCCTGAAGACGTCCACTGCTGAACATAGGCCTCCTACATACAACGCCACTTTGGACGATTATCATAAGGAGGATTTACCATAATCACCACGCTTGGCAGGCGGCTTGGTGATCGCAGAAGGTTTTAATGTACCGAGGAAAATGCTGCTACCTATTAGGGAATAGGCAGCTGAATTTTCTAATCAGCTCATAACCGCCCCAATGGGCAGCCCGTGACGAATAGCTCGTCACGTTATCGGTCATCAGTGCGTCGCACAAGCGTAGAGAAATCGTCATTCCTTTACATTTAAAAAAAAACAGAACTGTGTTCCAAGGACCTGTTTAAAGGAGCCAACCTTCACGCTTTAAAGACATGTCAAGTCATTCATATTGACTTAGTCTGCCGCTTAAATAATGGATAGGATCGTCGTTTGTTCATATAATTCCTAAAAGCTCGCTAATCAGTTCCGCACCCACTTTCACCATTTTCATTCATAAGTTAGTCATCGCAAGAGCTAGTGTCAATGGCATTTGAGAATGACGTGCTTTTAGGGTTGGGCTGTACGGTCAGTAAAAAAGTTATTGATTGTGTGGACTGTCTTTTTGTCTATTAGTGTATGTAACTTTTTTTACTCGGGTACTATTAAGTGAACACGCTATAAGAGGAGAAAAACTTTTCTTATTAACTAATTCTTTTGCTAGATATCGTCAGTGTTTATTTTCACATAAATCTTAGAGCATATTAAGATAGTGCAGTGTAGTTAGCAGGTACCAATATTTTCAAGTAAAGTATCTATGTAATTTAAAATAACACGGTATATTAATATACAACGATTGCCAGTTGCCACGAATCGATCACAACTCAGCACAATGCCGGTCGTAAGACCAGCGCTGGTCTTACGACCGGCATTATGGACCAGCGTTGGGTTGAAAATAAAAAAGTAAAAAGCAAAATAAATACAAAAATTACAAAATGAAAGTGTAAAAAACTTGAATGGTAACCAACAATAAGTCATTTCCCCCATACATATACATATACAGAAAAACTTACACGCGCGCAATCACAATCACAAGCACACTACAACTACACCACAGTCCACGTATCTATAGTACCTATTTAGATTTATCCCGCAGATGACTAAATTCTTTTTTCCTTTACTTCAAAATTAATCTGCCTATTCCTAATATTAAAAAGACACCAACCAGTATGTTAAATATTTGTGTAATTTTGTTCACTTAGGGCCAATTTCACCGTTCGTATCACAAAACGAGTTTAATAGAACTAAGTTCTGGATAAACGGGTTTAAATGTTGATTTTGATCTAGATTTACATCATACAAATTTCACCAGAAACATTTTGATCGCGTTTGTGGAAACCAAGTTTAAGGCCGCAAAACAAGAATATCACAGAGTACCATTTTATAAACCAGAGAATATTGTCTATAATTAAAGGCAAATGTCATGTTTGTGATGTTTGACAGGGGCAATCAGTCAAAACCTGTCAAAACCATCTAAACTCGTTCAACGAGCTAAACGCCGAAAATTGGGCGTTCAGAGTTTGAACTCGCTTAGGCTCTAACTGAGTTCTGTTTATGTTGGTGAAATGAAAGTTGTTGATCTAAAC
Organism: Ennomos quercinarius; assembly: GCA_910589525.2. Classification (NCBI taxonomy): domain Eukaryota; kingdom Metazoa; phylum Arthropoda; class Insecta; order Lepidoptera; family Geometridae; genus Ennomos; species Ennomos quercinarius. The sequence continues at coordinate 5,228,942 of OU342496.1, forward strand.
TCAGTCACAAGCTTGAACTGAGTTTAGTTTGAATTGATCGCGTTTATTTGTAACGGTGAAATCCGACCTTAGAAAACACACAGAAACACACAGAATTGTCACATAGAATTGTTTTTAATTTGGATACCTTTTTTTAAGTTGTGCAATTATGAGATGAAGTTGACGTAAATTCTTGGCCCGCACTGTCACCATAACGCGACTAACACCTTTGTTCGAGAACTGGGGTATGCTGAAAACCAGCCCTGCGTGGACTTTTTTTTTACGCAGCACAGTGCTGAGCTTACTCCTGTTGCCAACTTGCCAGCTAAACTTAATGTACTTACCTATTAAAAATTGTCGTTAGTCTGTTTGTAGTTTTTTGCCAATAAATATTATTTATTTTTATTCTTATTCTTCTATAAATTCCCGAATGAGCCAATATTAATTGCAAGAAAACTAAACACCGATGTTTACGCGAGAAACCGAATATCACAAAATTCACAAGTATGAATTTTCATTAATATACTCCTTGCAACTTGAGCGTTTTTAGCCGATTCGTTTTTGATGAAAAATAGTTTTTATTTCCGTGACGGCAAGTTGTAGTTTGCGGAAACACGTGAGGAAATGTGTACACAGAAGAAGCCGGCAGATGCGAAAAGAAAGCGATTTATGAGAATGAGTCACTTTGAAATAAGGTTTTTAAATTTACAACCTGCTCGCCGTGACTACGGCTGCGGAATGTTAGGAATGCCAGTTTCTTCCGGATATGTGCATGCCAATACGAAATTAAATATAAATATAAATATATAAATATAAATATGTGTGGACATTTTACACAGCGTTCATTCTGTTCGTATTGGGGAAATTTATTAAATGCGTGGTGCGTTTCAAGAGAATTGTTTTCAATGATATCTACTCATTATCTATGTTTCGGTTTGAAGGGCATTGTAGCTAGTAAAATTACTGGGCATATGAGATTTTATGATCTGATCTCACAATCTAGTAATCTTATTACTAGACTGTGAGATCAGATAATAGTCTCATTCGCCCAGTAATTTCACTAGCTACAGTGCGCTTCAAACCGGAATACAATAGTGCAGTAGCTATATAGCATATTTTAGTACCACTCATTGCAAAGCTCGACTAGCCGTTCTTAACCGATTGGTAAATTAAGCAACGTTGTATGTAGTCACTACTTGGATGGGGGACCGCTAAAAAAGTGGTATTTACAACTGAACGCCGCCATGCTTAGCACATGCCCGTGTTAAGCGGTGCCGCCTGCCAAGACAGAAGCCTTCAGGCGGCTGGGAAATTCTGACACCAGGGCTGAACACTTGCCTACACGATAAAGAAAGCAAAAAGGAGCATTAAGTATTAGTTGGTATTACCATTATTATGTTATTCTGTGGTAGGTATTACCTATTGTAGTATAGTTAGTTTTAAGAATAAAGTTTTACATATTTTATTTTTCATACCTATTTTTAGTTTGATGTTATTTTCATTATGTCATTACACAATGTTAATTTTTTTTAATTCTTCATATGCAAAGCATTTGGCCACTGTCTCACTTCATGGAAAGTGATGACGCAGTCTACGATGGTGCATGCTTGCCTAGAAGATACCTGTTCACTCTCGGCTTGAAGACACCCAGATCATAGTTAGTTGGAAACAAGGACGCCGGCAAGGTTTTCCACTCATGTTGTGTGTTATGTCGTGAAATTACTTTTTTTGTTTGTGTGTGTGTGTGTACATAGATAGAAACCATCATTATATTTACGTAATGATTGTAATGATTGTTATTTTAATTGATAAGTAGAAGTAAATGTTTAATAATTAGTATAAGTTGATAGGTAATGCCGTTCTAACTATAAATAAATAAATAAATAAATAAAATGTTTGGCGCCGTTCAACGCTCATAACTTTCGATCATACCAAACTTTCCTATGGAAACTAAGAATTAATACTGAACCAATTCAACAACATTCCAACACATACGAAGACCTAGAAAAACTGGAAACGACAGCCCACGAGCCGTTATGTCAATAAAACAGCCGATATGTCAGTGACGTCACTTTGTCATAGCAACAAGCCTAAGGTTGTTCTCAAAACTCGCGTATAAAAAACGCGTCTCTAGATTTACGCCTCCGGTCTGACCACCTGAGAATACTGGTCTTGCGGCATCGATAAGAGCACTAAAGGTGTCTACTGACATCATCTAATTGTGTCTAAATATAGGTAGGCGTCAAATTATGTGTATTAGGTACTTTTAGGCACTTTGAAGGCTGACAAGCATATTGCAACATAATTATGACACTTTTGCAGCATTTAATTTTTATCGCGTAAAGGTTAAAATAACATTTTGGTAAAAGCTAAGCATTACTTAATTAAATCCACTAACATTAAATTACTTGTTTAACTTGGTATGTAAGAAGAATTTGTAAAAAATCCAAGGCTAAAAACGGAGTAGTAAAACTAGATCGGGTTTCAAAATTGGACGCTTTCAAATGGAAGGCTTCATAGATACATCTAGAACGTGCTCAAACTTAAACGAGCCCACTACTGTAAATCATTACAAAAAAAATGTTTAATGAGCTTAACTAACCATGTACCCCGTCAATGTAATCCTGTTCAGTACACGCCCTCCACATTAATCAAAAGGTCCGAATCGCATTTCGACCAATTACAAGCACGTACCGCCTTGTATAATACCCTGGCCATTAAAAAAGTAGGTATACGCACGTCTATATACAGTTTTTTGGCACGTTACTATACCTCTATGTTATACTCTGACCAACTAGCACGACGGTCATTGCCACGGCGACAGGTGGTGCTTTGTAATGATGTAGAAATAATGGAAGAGCCCTAATTGTAATTTAGAGAAATCGACTAAAAACTAACTGCTATAAAATTATAAATTTTATATTGTTAGTTGAAACAAAAGACGATAACATATTATTGATGTCATGTTAATTAAAATAGTTAATCTCATGGACATAGAAACATTAAGTTTCACCTGAATCTGAAGAGTTTACTGAACACATTTCCAATCTTTCTTTCTATAAAAACATTAGTAAACCTAATTCAGACTATTACGAATATTAGAAAATAAAAAACATCCAAATCGGCCTAGCCGTTTTCAAGCTGTGCATTTATACCAACATTGCATTTCCGATTTATTTATTTGAAACAAAAATTGAAATAACTTATATAACTATGCAGACATAGTTCATGAAAACCATCCAAAAGTTTGACACTGTCAAAGTATCTGAAACTGACCAAAACCGGTAAAATTGATAATACCAGTGTACCATCCAGTCGCACTACATCCGTGGATCACATAATGATAATGATAGTTTAGAACTGCCGACGGCCTCCACCGATAGACATGTCATTTTCTCACAGTGTTAATTGAATACTGGATACATAATTATTTTACTGTTAAACTACGAAAACTCGCGTGTCCAAACTGACATAATTAGCGGACTCGTTGTTGAGGCATCGTGCGAAAGTTCATTTGTTTTAAGTAATCGCCGCGCCGAATATTAAAATAGGGATTTGAAAACACCGGCTAAGTTTATGCGATATTTTATTACGAGCTGGTTTCCTCCTTCAGTCATTTTAATTGCTCTTTGTGTAGAGTAAAAGCGGAAAACGACCATACTAGATTTAGTAGACATTAATTAATCGCACTTTATTATTGTAGCAATGGAACCGTTTAAGTTGATTTACGTTACGAGCAAAGACAAAAAATACCGCAAGCTCACGAGTCGTTGAAGCCGCGACCAAGCATCAATCTCGAAATCCGATGACACGAAAACCATGCACTTGACCGAGTTTTTTTTATATTACCGACCTAAACGCATACTGTAAATGTGTAATTTGATGATTATCATTCTATTTTTTCTATTTATACCACACCGCGCCGCCTTAAACCACATTCAATAGACACAAATCACTGCAGTTACCTATCTTTATACAAACAGATTATTTTTAATCTCGAACGGGATTTGTTGGTTACGCTGATACCTTCGGCTTTTCTATACACACCCCCTTGTGAGCACTCGTTTACCAAGCTATGAGCAGGTAATATACTGATATCAAGGGTATCACATCAACAGCCGGAAGACGTCCACTGCTGAACATAGGCCTCCCTCATAAAACGCACTTTGGGCGCTTATCAAAAGAGGGTTTGCCATAATCACCATCATGCTTAGCAGGCGGCTTGGTGATCGTAGAAGATTTGAATGTCTTGACCGAGGAGAATGCTGCTGCCTATTCCATGCATATTCCTTTAGACAGCTCTTGCGGCACCCACGGGAAGAGATGGGCTGGTACTAATCGCAAACTGGGACCACACAGGCTACTAAGGGTTTCCTGAATTATAAACTAAACTAACTCAGTCATACTAGTGATTAAATGTTATTGTCTTAAAATACCTGTAAACTGTGAAGTATTACATCTCATTTTTAGACGCTGTACTTTGTTACTATAAAGTTATAATTATACTTTCGTTTTTATGAAAGGCGTAAAAAATTATATAAGTAGGTGCTTAATCTATAAAATATCATAGATTGAGCAAGCATTTAAGATTTGAGTAACTGTTTACGATTTTACTTTATTTTATTCTATGTTATACAAATTACACCTTTGGGACGTTATAACATCTGTCTTATCGGCATATTGGTTTCATAATCACGTACAAATTGAGGCTTCGGGTAAGTATTGTGTTAGAATCCAACAGTTAGAAGCTTTTCATTTCGATTTAAGGAAATAATTCGAATCTTTTTTGCTGGTTAGGTATGTCTAGTTATAAATGCCTCTTTTGCTATTAACTTTTTATAAGGTCTGGTTTAGGTACACTGAGGTTTTGAAGGGCTTTTATACTTGCAAACGGTTTTATTTTTGACGTGGTGGCGCGTACGTCACTGCCACTAATTGATTTCTGACCCACAGATTAGAGGAAAAAAACAATTGACCATGTTCTGGCTCATAGACTAGTATTTCTGGCCCAAGAATGTTTCTGTCCCACGGGGCACACAACATTAGGTATAAAACATAAAAACAACTCTTTATTCACAAACAATTGCTACCTACAACATCATATTGCGTAATGCTTACGATCAGTTAAAGTCTATTAAGAATTGTTTATAATTGAAATACAAACTGATAAGCAAGATTTCACTACGAAGTGCAAAATACAGGCTACAAGCTTACACGCAAGTGTCAAGTCAACGGCACATCTATATCAGATAAATGTTTTCATTTGCAAACAGCAACAGCAAACAAGCAATCGATCCTATAAATAAACATAACCTGAAAGCCTTTGCCATCTATTCGCTACAATGTTGCATTTGATCTAGAGATTACGTGTCTAGCATCTATTGATGATCAATGTAAATCAGTAAGCTCGTGTTCTGTAACTTCAATAATAATCTTGAGGCACTTGATGAAATGAAAGACACATGGAGCTAGTGTATGAAAACCTTTAAAGACATCAGCTATTTAGATCTTTTTCTTTCCAAATTTTATCCTTTATGCCAGTACCCGCATTGTCCAAATGAAGCAAGACACAAAGCGAAATGAAGAAAAAATTTCAAATGGCAAAAAGCTCAAAATCGTTTGTAGCAGCGTAAGAATTGTCTGGAATTCTTTCAACGTCTTAAGTCTTCAACGAAGGAAATGCAACTTCTCTCTCTTCTTCTTAGGATTGAAGACACGTGTTTGCTTATACTTTTATTAGTGCCCACACAACCGTTTGAATGTAACAATAATTATATTAACGTAATTGTTAGATTCTGTTTATCAAGTTTTATTTATATGATGATGATTGGAGACTACTCTATAAGTTATGCAGATAACACTGATGATAGCTCTAAATGGTCCGGACCACGCCACAGCTGTGCAACAGACTAAGATACAATCTTATTTCACATAAAAAGAGAACATAAACTAGATATTAAATATACCGAGTGTGTTAATGCTAAAACCATAAAGCAACGCAGATGAAGAAGAAATTATGATAATATGCGACCATAAGAGCATAGAGTTCCTAGCGAGTTCTCTTTGTGTTACCAGCCATTATGGTGTGACTCAAACTAAATCAGATCAGAGAAGTTTGTAAAGGAGCATCAAGAGGGATACCATTCCCACCTGTTGTCTTAACAGGAAGTGTGTTTACGATCAATTAAAATCGGCCTAAGGTGCCGCGATGCAAATGGCAGCCCTCAAACCGGATCGGCATTACTTTCGATGGCTGAAACCGAGGCTATTGAGGAGCACGTGAAACAACCGCTAGCATTCCGGGACAGGTCGTCATCATCAGATTGCATATTCAACAACGGCTCGCGAATTGTCTTGGATAGGTAAATACGTGACCGTTACAATTCCATCATTCGAATCACGTAAACGCGCTGTTTGTTAGCGAAGTCTCTCTATTGAATTATGCATGGGAGAATGCACCACAATTTGCAGGACATGCATCCCAGACCCATAAACTACTGGACATTGAGTGCTAACAATGTCATTGTTGTTCAGAGTTATAACGCCATTCAAATGCTAAATCTGGTCTCGAGAACAGTTCAATAAGCTCATTTCGATCTGATTATAGATTCCTTTAGAAGGCCACGATTCTTCTCTGATCGATATAGCCTTTCTTTTCTAAGCACGACAAGCGGCCATTTGACATCAAACAAGTATCAATTAATATCATTTAAACTGTACTGTTGCAGTGGCATAAACAAACTAGTTCCAATAAATCTCAGACTTCACACCTCTATAAACCCAAAGGAAGTGGCGCAATCATCAGAGTGGTTAAGAACGCGGCTAAGCTTAATCAATTTGCCATAATTAGCGTTGCCGTCGGTATTCTAAGCACGGTCACCGGTAATTAGTTGTGGATAATTGAATTGGTGGTACGTGACATGTACAATGGGTCGCGTGTTGTCGGGTTCGCGGTTCGCACGGCTTTCACAAACCATTACGTGTTGTGTTGCAGGACGTGTATGAGCGGCTTGTAGAGAAGACGTGACGGCAGGATAGGGTTAGCAGACTACGCCTTTTGGAAGATTATTTTTATCGTTGGAAACCCAATCGCCAGATAGATAAAACGTTCGATTGGCCAAGTTAGTGTTACTTCTTTCAGGCTAAGTTGTATCGTCTCTTGCATGTGTGTGATTTACTCTCGCATTGGTTACAGTTATTCAGTAGAGATCATCTTCAGAAATTTGCAAGATAAATCCAGCAATCAAACTGTATATTCAACAAAATACTTTGGAGAGAAACCTCATGTCTGATACGAAAACGGTAAAAAAGCTGCAACGTCAGCTCTGCATTTCTGAAGCTCCTGACAAGTTATGATGAATGATATCAGATATTTCGACAAATTGCGTCATGTTTAAAGACTCGTCTTGCAGCGGATGCATTCATCACGACAAAAAGATTATCATCTTTGGGCGGGGCATTGCCATTGTGCAGTTTGTTGTTGATTTCCTGCTGAGTATCCCTGCACAAATTTTTAAATTGTGTAGGATACAGTAAATTGTTCCTACTGTATTTTGCTGATCGGAACAAGTCTACATTAAAATATGAGCTTCAAAATATTCTTATGTTGTTTTAACCATGTGCTCATCCATAGCCTTCGCCCGTAAAAGAAACTATACAATAACTATCTATTCCGCCTCGCAATTTTAATTTGGCATAGATGTATTTATGTCACTAGATAGTTTTTATCAAATAATAGATTAGTGGATGCAATAGATCGATATGTTGCAACTACCTGCATATATCGCGGTCAAAACAGAAATGTATTCGAGTCAAAAGATTCAAACACCTAACTAGTCTGTCTACCCACTCACGTCTTGTCTACTAACCCATATTCATAACTAATACAAATTTTGTTTTGCAAGCTATAGCCAAATACTTTTAACCGACTTCAAAAAAAAGGAGGAGGTTCTTAGTTCGGTTGTATGTTTTTTTCCTTTTTTACCTTTTTATCTACGTCAATTATAAAACGATTCGTGAAATTCTAACAAAAATATTTGGAAGGATATACTTTCAGATGGGTTCCATACCTAGTCATTTTTATCAAAAAGTTTGTTTAGTAGTTTGGTTTTCAAAAATATATAGAGATGAAAATGTCATCCAATTTTTTTTTTTTATGAAACCATTAAAAAAGAATGTTATAATAGAAACGAGTAGTAGCCCTACAACATGCAAATGGCGCTTGTGTAGTCTCCAAGCCGTAGGTCGTGTAATGTACTGCTGCTTGCGGTTGTTTCAGTTAATGGAATCTCATTACAGGTTATTATTCCTCGGACCTTTGACGACTATAAATGTTTGTTCTAAATTACTCATCTTTACGAACAAAAAAATAGTTAAACGCATATACGCGTGTATATTTTATACGATTTCGTTATTGCAGTTGAGAGGATTGTAAAACCAATTGCTTTTAGTATTGTTAGTTATCTGCTTATTAAGTTTTAATGTTTAATTTCACAGCTTGTTATTGCCATTACATTGCGTGATTATGCGATCATAAATACTAATATACCGACTATTACTATTTTACTAGGTGGTAGGACTTTTCTGCAAAGTTCGTCTAGGTAGGTACCACCGCTTTGCCAGTTATTCTGCCGCCAAGGAGTAGTGTGCAAGCACTACTGTGTTCAGGTTTGAAGGGCATTGTAGCTAGTGAAATTACTGGGCAAATGAGACTTTATGATCTGATCACACAGTCTAGTAATCTGATTACTAGACTGTGTGATGTCTCAGGATGACGTGCGCAGTGCAGTGTCACGCGAAACTTTATTATTTTAAATTTCCGAGTGACACTGCAATTGTTATGGGCGGCCATGTCACTTAACATCAGGTGAACGACTAGCTCGTCACGTCATTCATTCTCATAAAAAAAATCAATATAATATATTAAATGTAGTTATGAAGTTGTTATTCCAATATACCCACTTATAATTATTATGCTATACCCATAGTATAAATTAACTAGTAATGTGAGCCCCGTCCTTTAACACTTAGTGAGATCGTCTCCATCCAAAAATTGCATGGAAATATCGTTTTTAGCGGTAAGATAGCCCAATGTTAAACTTTTTTTAAGCTACAATGGTCTTACGTTTGATAACATCTCACCTGATGGTAAGTGACGAAGTTGTCTAAGGCGGAGCACGTTTGCCCATGAGATGCCCATTCATTCTTGACTTGAAAAGACCCAGGTTACATATACCTACCTAGGAGGAAATGACTGTTGCTGGAAGAGCATTCCATTCTACAGCCGTTCGGACTATGAATGACTCAGCAAAATGCTTAGTGCGAACTGGTCGTAAGTACACTTGCGATGCGCGACGTAAGAATGTAAAGAATCACCAAGCCTTGTAATTTTATGATGGAAAGAGGATGACGGAGTGAGCTGATGGAGAGCATGCGCACTCTCCTAAATGTATAATGTATGTATGTAATGTATGAGTATGTATGTATGTCTCCTAATGTATGTGTATGTAATATAGAAGATCGACAGACTGGCAATTCAGTGAATCGTTGTATTTTTTGTAAACTTCAATTACTTGTTGTTTACAATAAACATTCCGTCTATAATATATACATATTTTTTACGATATCACCTAACAAAGATCAAATTAAGATGGCTACCCGGTCAGTAGTACCATCTTGTGAAAACCATTTACTTAATTTTCGATAATGATTAATGGTTTTTTGAGGCGTCGTGAAATACGTGCCTTGCTTAATGTGGGACTAGTAAATAACTAATACATGATTTATTAATGATGTAATTGAATTTATGGTTTGCAGTTGAAACCTAATTCCCATCGGAGGGTGCTAAATAAAATATACCAATAAGTAATAGTTTGGTTCGTTATTTTGTATTCAGACCATTTTCACTCACTTTTCACGGCAACATCAACGCTTGTAGCTATATGATCATATTTTATAGTAACAATACGATTCAACACCATAGCCTCGTAAACTTAATTCATCTGAGCTTATTCATCTAGGGGACCATCCTGGTATTTGAAAATGTTATTGCCGTCGCACTGCTCTCCAAACGTATGATAGATATAATAGAGTCCATGAGTAATATTACCTACGTTTTTGCGTTTCGCCAACGGTTTTCACCCCCTAAAACTTAAGAAAACTTTTGATTTCGATGTCAATCGTTTGGATAGATTATAAGCTATGCTTGTACGTCCAGATTTTTTAGAAAATATGATTCGTGTTCTAGTTACAATTACTTTTCTTCGTCATAATTTTGACGCCAAAAGTTTGTAACGTTAGGTGGCTATAAATACGAAGATATTCTAAAAACTTAAAAAGGAAGACGTACGAGTATAGTTTTTTACTGTGTAGACAACATTCAAAAAAATCATCGAAATCGGATAACATTTAGAGGTGGAAAAACGATGGCACTTCTTGTATGGAGAAGAGGGGTACGCATCTCTTAGATACAACTTTAGTAAACATATACCTAGAAAGAAATCTCATACTTCAAAATACTATTGTGAAATGATTCACCTAGAAAATATGCCTATCTCTACGTAATGTATTATAGTGAACCGTCTTTCCATAGGGTCCACTCTTCCAGTGGACGTAGCCTTCTCGCTCCTCTTATCCCGGCAACGGCCCAAGCCGAGGCTCGCACCCCAGGGGTGCCCTTGTGCTAGTTGCCTCCCACTTTTGACGGTTGGGCGCCTTAAGCGCCTGCCCTCCCGCCCGGTGACGCTGTTAAGGTCGGTAGAGACCAACAGCATTAGCCCGTTAAAAAAAATAGTGAACCGTATCTGTTTATTCGCATGTTTGTTTGTTTTACTTTCAGGCCAAAATGGCAGAACCTATTTGGATAAAGTTTCGCACACAGATTGTATATTACTGGGATCAACAAAAGATAGGTACTTTTTATCCCGGGATGTTGGGTTGAAATTTCAAAACGGTAAGCAGGCACCACCAAAGGCGATTTTATAGTCTCCTATAATTATAATATTCTCTCATCTAAATAAATGGGGCAAACAAATAATAATTTACATCAAAAATGAGAGTCAGGTTAGTCGTAGTAGTGACAGAAACAAACTAAATTATAATTTAAAAAAAGACAACTCAATCCAAATAAAACCCGTGAGAAAAGGTATAATAAGAGCAAGCATAGCAATGTTGAAAATTGCAACGATCCATTGAAAGTTATTGGCAAGCAATTAAAACATTACACCGTTAGGTACTGACAGCAAAGTAAGGTACCATATATTTTCTTAAAAATACAAGAAAAATAACAAAAGCTTTTGGTAATTATAGTAGGCTAGTGCCCTACTATTTTTTTTAATGCATCAAATAATAATATTCCTCAAAAAACAAGCAGTCGTGAAAACAAAAATTAAATATCTCAAAAAATTACAAAGTTACAAGCATTTTAAAATACAGGAATAGAAAGAGATAGCTCAAACATGCAGTGACGTCACTCTTGCTCCTTCATAGTGCCTCATTACTAAGCTGTGGTAGCTTTCCCTACAGTCTTTTTGGCATGTGACTTCACAACGTGCGTTTTCATAGTAACTGTGAGGAATCTCCTGTTTTGCGAGAAAGAGACAGGTGATGCGGGGGCATCACCTGTCTCTTTCTACCTTCCTCTAGAAAATTTAAAAACTTATTTTTTAACTCTTTGATTTATTTACCGATGTTACTTATTTTTTTAATGGTTGCATCCATTTTTAACCTACTTTATGAAAATAATATTTACTTGTTAATTTTTAACGGCAGGCAACAAGTCTATTACTATCGTCCTTGATGCTTTATTCATTTTGTGCTGCTTAATATAGCGTAAGGGGAATCTCTAATCATGTGGCTACTAGAATGGTGCTGGAACTTTGATTGAAAATACTTAGGTGGTATTTTTAGGCTTTTGAACTCTCGCATGGTCAATATTTGAATAATTTAACGACTTTGAGATAAAGAGTTAAATACCAAAGAAGTATAGGTAGATAACAAAATAGGTTTTTGCCAAAAGAAACCAACTACTTACCTATCATCATCAGCCCGAAACACATCCCCTGCTGAACATAGGCCTCCCTTATAAAACGCCACGTTGGACGCTTATCATAGGGAGGATTTGCCATAATTCCCACGCTAGGCAGGCGACTTGGCGATCGCAGATTTTAATTTACCGAGGAAAATCCTGCTGCCCATTCTCTGGATATTCCTTTAGCCGGCTTTTACGGCACCCACGGAAAGAGATGGGGTGGTTCTATTCAATTAGTACATAACGCTACGACCTATTCGCAAACCGGGACCACACCGCAAGTACTTATACTTCTTTGGTATTTAACTCTTTACTTCTAAGTCCTAATTCTAATCATTCTTATTTTTAAAACTTGAATTTGCATCTTAGAAAAACTAACATGTCGAAACCTAGCAAGAACCAGGAAATTCATGAACCTACAAAATAAATACAACCAGTCACTCTAACTATTCTGCAAACCGTACATACTTCTATCCGTATGTTTTTACAAACGTCGGTCCAGTTGTATATCTGTGCGATATGTCCGCTATGTGTGCCACCGGACGCGCATGCGCTACCATCAGATCAAATGGAGCGGACACATAGAACCAGAAATAAGAACTCATACGACCAACTAAAATGAGGCAATCAGGTGTCAATGTAGAGTGGTCAAGGGGCCCAGAAGTAAGAGCCGTTGCGTGATGTAAAGGCAAGGTGGTGAGATGTCAATGTGCAGTGGTCATGTTATGTCGACCTCGCAAGGACGGTGTTTCGTTTCTGCTTACTCGACGTAGTACTAGGTCGGGGTTTTTGTCGTAGACGGACGTGCCGAGTACGGGTATTCGGTGTTTTAGAGGTGACAGATTACTATGCTACCTTAGAGATATTCCCAGCCTATTTACACTAGTAAAATCGACACGTAATTTATTTCTAGGAATTTAATTACTGTTCTTTATTAACACCTTAAACGCAATTCTTCTTCTTCTTCTTCTTCTTCTCGTGTAGGCAAGTGGTTAGCCCTGGTGTCAGAATTTTTAGGCCGCCCAAAGGCTTCTGACTTGGCTTAACGACTATTGTCTTACGACAACAACTGGGACCGACGGCTTAACGTGCCCTCCGAAGCACGGTAGCGCTCAGTTGTAAATACCACTTTTTGCTGTAGCGGTCACCCATCAGAATAGTGACCGCAGCAAACGTTGTTTAACTTTACCGATCGGTTAGAAATGGCTAGTCGTGCTTCGCTACGAGGGCTACATGCAATGAAACAGCCGAATAATGTAGTATTGTGCTGACTAATACGTATAGTACTTTTTCATATCGCATAAATTATAAATCTGTCTAAGCCAATACATTATACAGCTGCGCGCACTTGACCGTCAGACCATATCGGTGAAATCGTAGTAAATAGCATGATTATTGATTAAAAACAACACTTCAACAAATCTCATTAAAAAAACCAACTGTATCAGTAAGAATCGTAACATCGGACGTAAACTTTTTACACAAAGCCATCGTGTTCGTGATACCTGATAAAAACTCAAATCAATATCGCTTTTATTCGATCCCGAATTGGCAATGCGCACGTAAAGACTCGTTCCCACGTTACAAGGTGAAAATGAAAGCGTATAGATTAATATCATAGCCAAAAAACTATTTGTGCCATGTCATTCGGTGCAGTCCGGTTTCTAGGCGTAAATAGCGTCTAGACAAGAGAAATTGAAAACTTATTTGTTCGTATTTGAATATGAATGATAAACCATTGCAAGATCATTGATCTTAATTTTAATAACAGAATGGAATTGATCGGCCTTTGACAAAGACGACAATGAATTCATGGTAGGTACGAAGTGCGTCTAAGTACCGTCGCCACGCAATGATTCCTCGTCTATTATGGAGTACGACCATTTTCGGTTGCATGATTCTTAAATCTAAATTGATGTATCATTTACAGATGGTCTCTGTATAATTTATGGTCTTGTCTCGTATGGATAAGTGACCAGTATATAACAAGATGATAACGAAAATTGACACTGTCACAAAATTAGAAATTATGTATACGACTTTTTTGCCATGTGCCGCTAGCAGTGAGTCAATTTAAATTATTGCACGTATCATCTCAGTTAACAGACACTTGAAATAAGAATTAAACTAAGTGATGTTGACACCTAAATAAATTGGTAGAAAACTTCTATTTAAAAAAATCTAAGTACTTAATTTTTTCTAACACGGCGGCGGCAGCGGCGTCTTGTTTGAGTACTCCTCGTCAAAGTATGAATAATGTATGAAGATTGTTTATATGGTACTTATCTAATAGCTTAAGCCTATGTGTTAATTCAGCGTATGAACTACCTATTTCATTTAAAATTTAATTCAAATACGTTTAACTGTCAGCGTAAACAAATAAATAAATAACGTCCAACGATCACATACATAGATCCTGGACCCTAACTAGGATTCCCTGTATCTAGGGACCCAGGAACTACGAGGACCATGGTCCCACAACACCCAGACACAGAAAAAGTATTTGCGCTTTTTTACGTGCACTAATACTTGTCCTGTGGCGGGAATCGGACCCACCGCCTCCGGGTTATGAGCCGACCTGCTCTTCCACCACACCACAGAGGCTGTCAATACAGGAAACAGACACACACAAAATTTCGTATATACATATATTATGTGTGCCATTAAATCATATAGCAGTAATATATTATCGAAAAGAGAATAAGTACATTGACAAAATTTCAGTAACACGCAAATATAATAATTGAACTTGATTCTATATATAACCGCTTACAATAAACAAACAGTAATACCACCTGATTTCCTTTCCCTTAACAATATAAAGACAAAATTATGTACTTACACTTGCCAACGCTAATATTAACCAAACGAAAGTTGTTTTTCGTATGTGTGACGTCACATCAGATGCCATTCTGAACCTGTAAAAGAAAACGTAAATTGTAGTTAAAAAGTAACAGTAAACAGAACAAATCTTGAAAGTAAGTCTAAGTATATTATAAAATCAGTGCAAATATCTTTTAAGGGTTTGTTGTCTTTAAAAATTAGAAAGATTATAAAGTATGCAATTCCTATTTTATTTTGGTTAAGTATTGTAGGTTTTTTTAAGCATAACGTGGATACAAGTCTTTTTTTTAAAACTCTTTTGCGTTCTGTGTTGTGCATTCGTGTAAGAATAAAAAAAACTATTTAAAAAAATTTTAGGTACAGTCTTCCGGTTGGCGGGCCCCACTAGGTGGACCGACGACATGGTCAGAACCGCAGGCACCTACTATCAACTGAGCTATCAAGCCAGTTAGTAATGGGTTAATTAATGGGATAGAGAACATTCCTAATATAGTTTAATGCTCTACGGGTGGGTTTTTTCACCGATAGTTATGGTAACCAATGGTTAAAAACTCTAACAAATTCCAACCAATGGTCAAAATTTGTTGGAGTTTTTAACCATTGGTTACCTTAACTATTGGTGAAAAACCCCAACCTTAGTAGCAAGCAAGCATACGGCCCTCTTGAAGGAAAGAGGTCAACTTGGTCTATGGACATTGGACATCTATACCACTATTAAACGTACCTAATGCGTTGCATAGCCTGTACCACAAAGATAACGTAAAAACTTAAATATAAACTTAATTTAAATACAAATGGAAATAAAACGCCACATAGGAATGTCGAATACAATATTTCATAAGCTTTTCTAACCGGACGTCACATCGCATAGTTCACAGGGGATAGAGCTAACAAGTAACAAGTCGGGAGTTGATAACATTTACATAAGTGAAAATTGTGAATAAATAATCATGAACTGGTTTGAGACCGCCGCGGTGTCGAGCCATTTGCTTTCTAGAAGCAAGGCTGTAACGGTCAATGTCACAGGTAAGCGCCGATAATGAGTAGGTAGCTACAGGGTAGTGGTACCTATGGTACAGAGACACTTTGTAGACAATGTTTACAAAGTGATAAGGAAAGGTTGTATACCATTTTTTTTTGTGAGAATGAATGACGTGACGAGCTAGTCGTTCACTTGATGCTAAGCGACACGGCCGCCCATAACAGTTGCAGCGTCACTCGGAACATTAAAATAATAAAGTTGAGACATCACACAATCTACTAGATTGTGTGATGTCTCAGACTGTGAAATCAGGTCATAAATTCTCATTTGCCCAGTAATTTCACTAGGTACAATGCCCTTCAACCCGACAACACAGTAGTGCTTGCACACTACTGCTTGGCGGTAGAATAACTGGTAAAGCTTTGCAGAAACGTCGTACCACCAAGCTATGCGAAAAATTACCATGTTATTGGATCATTATAAATAGGCGCAGGATATCAACATTTTTTACACCCACTCAGTGCACATGTCCAGTTTGTCCATCACTGACGTTCGTAATTCTTCTGAGATACTGATTTTATTATAACCTATACTATTTATCTGACAACTATCGTGAGTATGATTACTGAAAACTATAGTAAGTACGATTACTGAAAGCTATTGTGAGTATGATTACTGAAAACTATCGTGAGTATGATTACTGAAAACGATCGTGAGTATAATTACTGAAATCTATAGTGAGTACGATTACTGAAAACTATCGTGAGTATGATTACTGAGTACTTTAGTGAGTACGATTACTGAAAACTATCATGAGTATGATTACTGAAAACTATAGTGAGTACAATTACTGAAAACTATCGTGAGTATGATTACTGAAAACTATAGTGAGTACAATTACTGAAAACTATCGTGAGTATGATTACTGAAAGCTATAGTGAGTACCATTACTGAAAACTATCGTGAGTATGATTACTGACAACTATAGTGAGTACGATTACTGAAAACTATCGTGAGTACGATTACTGAAAACTATCGTGAGTATCATTACTGAAAACTATTGCATTTTTCCTGGAAGTATTTGTGAGTATTATTCCTAAAAATAGTTGTATGATTTCTGAAACTGGTAATCTTTTTTTTTATTGATTGGTAAGCTGGCGTTTGACCACTATCTCACCTGATGGGATGTGACGATCCGGTCTAAAATGTAACACGCTTGCCTAGATGATACCTGTTCACTCTCGATTTGAAGACCATAACTTTGTAGTTTTCGGGAAATACAGACGTTCAACAAAGCGTTCCACTGTTTGGCTGTTCGCATGATGAACGTGGAAGCAAATCGCTTTTTTCGCACGTGTGGGATGTTAACCATGTATCGGTGGTGCTGGATTCTTATATCAGTTTGGATAAAGAAAGTTTGCTGTGTGGTGTTGAAGTGATAAAGTACAATATCTAAAAAATGGGCTTTACTCTCGGCTCCTAAAAGATAATAATTCAAAACTTATCAAACAAAACATTAAACACTTGTAACCGTATATTATCATAGATCGCGTGGCGAAGAAATTACAACAATTAATTACAGAAAGCCCTCCGGAATAGTCTCAAATGTTCATTAATGTTATTTATGTTACTGATAACTTCAATAACGGCCGCCACGGTTGATTCTGTGGAAATAATTTACGATTTTGTTAAATTTGGTTCAAAAGACTGTGTTGGTAACAATTTACAGTTAAACTTTGTATTAACAGTTACATACATTATAGATATTGTCTGTCTTCTAACAAAATTAATACTTTAAGTAATGAAGTTAATTCTATTACCTACTTAGTACCCAGACTGTTTTGCACGTACTGTCGAAATTACTAAGTATGTACCTACGTATTCCTTGTCACTGTAAACAACATGTTTATGTTATAGATATACTATTAGTTAATACGTAGTACGTGTACGTAGTAACTATTACTCAAGTAATCTGTGGTAGGTTAGTGTAGTTTTTGATTGTAAATGATTAATACTCGCAGGCTTTTCGTAATTTGTTTAAAATGCTATGTACTATAGGTAGGTACTTAAATGATACACTGCTATGAATAGACTATTCAATCACTCTTAATATGGAAGGTAAAATGAACGATTTAAATTTTTACTGTTCACGTAGCAACTAATCGAGCATATAATGTAAAAAAAAATTAGCAACCATCACCACTTCAATATAGACCGGTTGGGCGGCACGTGGCCAAATAAAGCCAATATCACAAAGTGATTCTTGAAAATTTACAAAATTCTCAGAAATACCACTCACAGAGTTAAGTCACCGAACGCTAATGTTTTCATTTGTCGCAATTTCTTCACGGATATACACTTTCTCAGCGAACCATGAAAGTCACCGCTTGTGCCTATACCACTTACCCATATTACCATTACTGACATATGGAACTACTGATTTAAAAGAATAAGTATAAGATATTAAATTCAGCATCGTTTCATATAAATCACTCTAATTTTTATGTAAATGAATGACGTGACGAGCTACTCGTTCGCCTGATGTTAAACGTAACGGCTGCCCATAACAGATTGGCAGTATAATTCGGAAGTCTGAACTCTTAAATAATATAGTTTTGCGTGACACTGTACTGATCCTGATACTTAACGTAATCTTATTACTAGACTGTGTGATCAGATCATAAAGTCTCACTTGCCCAGTAATTTCACTAGCTACAGTGCCCTTCAAACCGGAACACAGTAGTGCCTGCACACTACTGCTTGGCGGCAGAGTAACTGGCAAAGCGGTGGTACCTACCTAGACAAATTTTGCAGAAAAGTCCTGCCACCTAGTAAAACATGGAAATAGCCGGCCTAAACAGATTGTAAGACATCCCTAAAGAATTTTGCAGTCTCTATTAGTTCGAAAGATTTACTAACAAACTTAGTTAGCTATCTTGATCCTTGTATTGACTTAAGAAAACTTTTAAAGAACGGCTGTTCTATACCTCTAGTATTCGGCCTTGATTTCGACTATAATTATAATCGAATAACCATTATAAATGGTAAAACAGTTCACAGATACGCAGACTCTATTGAAATGATTTTCATTTCGTATCAACTCAATATATTATGCAGGTCTTTGAACATAATACGAATAGTATGACAGTAGTAAAAATATCTATCTATCTCTATCTCTCTTGAAAATGCTTTCCATTCATAGCAGCATATAAATAGCTAAGCGAAGCTATCAGCTCATCTTCACTCTCCACTAGAAATTCTCGCTACCATAGGACCTTCTAAACGCTTTTCCGTTGCTTTCTCTCAAACAGCACGCGATCGTCGAGACGCGTTAAATTAGCTCCCATTCCATGTCCGGCAGAATCTCGACTGACATTTGTAAGCAGATACGTCATTACGCGCCGGTGTAATAGACGGCCGCTTCGATATTATGTACGAAAGGAACCATAAGCGTTTCCGCGATTTGCCTGCAATCTATAATAACTAGCGGTCTCCGCTGAGGTAAATATCGGTTGTATTAAATGTCAGTACAAATATGAATGTTTGCAGAAAGGAGTGTAGTATCGGCGTGCTACGAAGTAACGGTGGAAATGAGGCTTGTTACTGGGGTAGTCAAATGTTTGAGGATAATCACAGAATACTTAATAACTGCAATTTAAATTAATGCAACATGGCCCATTCATTTCAGGTCACTTCACTAGCGCCATCTGTATTTGGCTATGACTCACTAAATTGTGCCAGTTTTCACTGGTTACACGTTTTTGACACTAGAAAGCGCTAGCATCTAAAATTTGTGTACAGAAATTCTGTATTTTTTTTATAATATTAAAAAAGTGATAGAAGTGCAGAAGGCTGATGATGATGATGATGATGATGATGATGAGAAGTGCAGAAGTGAAGGGAGCAAAAAATATTTCATGAAAAAGTTTTGCTTTTCAGTATTGATACCAATTTCTATATCATTACCATACTATTGAATTATTGAGGATAGAATGCGCAGTTGCGCACGCATAGTCGCGCAGCCATTGTGCTTCATTAGACACTAGCCGTATGAACACTCTCCCTAATACGTATATTTGCAAATGGATGAAGAGGTATTAGAATGTTAACGATGAATCGGAATTTTCGATTGAAGTGTTTTATTTTATCATCATAAAGTTGTGTAAAATAAACGCAATAAACAAGTAAGTATCTAAATGCAACTTGATTATTTTATTTTTATTCATTTATTCATTTTTCTTAGGTCTAGGTTTTTTTTATAATATTGTTATAAAAATATATTACAAAAATACTATCAAAAAATCCTGAACCTAGAGTGCCGCCGGCAGCGGGGCAGGGCCCAAGTTACCGGTGGTCAGGTCTGCAGAGTGAGAACCTCCTGACAATACGTGCCGTGTCAAGGAGTACTGCCTTCTGAATCTGACCCTTGACCCAACCGTCTAGCGAGAGCCTCTCGAGGTGTTGGTCGAGGCTCTTCGCTATAAGGCCGTTCGCCGAAATTTATTTTTATTATTTATTTAGAATTTCCTTATAAAAAAACACTAATTTAAGCTTGTTAATAAGTAATTTAACGTTACGAAAAATAATTTCGCTTATCATTTTAATCAGATGTTAATGCTTACAAACAAACAGTAAAATTATGTTAATACTCGTTTTAATTACTGAAGAGGTAGCGGTTGTATTAAAATAATAATAAACAACATGTTGGACATTAAAATTATGTTAATTATAAGCTAAGGGGCTTTTACACACAAGCTGACAACCGATGCTAAATGATTTAGCTACGAAATACTTATTGTTATTACCCATTTAGTTGATCCAAGTGTAACAGGACCACACACTTTACCGACCAAAACTCAATTTGAACACGTGTTGATAATACCATCCCTTCTGATACTGTAATAATGCGTTAACTTAACAACTGGTACGCGCAGCAAACTACAACAAAACAGTAAAGGCCTACGCCGCAGTTAACCACAAAACACTCCACTGTACATATTTCAAGGAAAATTAAAATCATTTTATTTTGACAAGGTTTCAAAGTGTCCAGACTCGTATTCTGGTATGTATAAAATAAAAGGTTGTGCCCGGCTCGGGATAAATTATTATTTATCAGACGGTTTTGGGGCCAGAGAGCCTGCCTTATCGGTCTTGTGGTGCTCCTTTGAAATACCGAAGCGGGTGCAGTTAGGGATCAGTAGGCAGTAAAGAGAAGGTTTATGCCCGTCTGCACTTAAGTTTGACAGCTTTTAAGTTATCATTCTAAGACTTACCCAAATGCGTTGCAGTAGGTACGTCATGCAGGGATTAGTGCGAACTTAGAAGCTTTCAAATTTTAGTGCAGACGGGCATTAGAGTAATATAAAGTGGTAAAGGTCTCGCTACTAGGAGAGGGTCAACGGTTCAACACTATTCGAAAGATTTATTGCATGTGCAGCGCAGAGGTTATTGCCATGGAGAGTTGATGTGGAATGACTCTAATATCATCCTTGGCCTCTGTATTCTCTGTTTTTCTAAAGAATTCCTGGTGCATTTTTATATAAGTTTAGCGTGCCACGGTTTGACAAGCGGGTAAGAAGTACCTATGTGTTAATCCAGATTATAAGCTACTTAGATCCATTCCAAATTTCATTCAAATCCGTCCAGAAGTTGCAGCGTTAAGGGGGAACAAACACACACACATGCACAAACTTTCACATTTATAATATTAGTGTGATTAGTGTGAAGTGTGATGTAATACGCAAAATTGCATGATTTAATCATTTTTGTTGTTGGTTTTAGTTCGGCTGAGCAGCTAAAACGGTGCAAATATGTACCCTCAATGTAACCCTAAATGTAACTTCAGTAGCGATTACATATTTGAGCCGTTTGGTGTGGCGCTCTGATAAACTTTGGAAAACGCGATGAGCTCGCGGTCCCCACGGACCCAGGGCATCAACCAGGCGGTTGATGCGACGCGTGACCAAAATGCTGGCACTTATTTGACTCAACGAATCAGCATTGCAATTCAACGAGGCAATGCTGCCAGCATGTTGGGTACGCTACCTACCGGTAGTGGGCTGGAGCATTTGGACTGTCTATAGGCCATCGCGGCTAGTATACAGTCTAAATGTTCTTTGTAGTAGATAGTGTAGCTAGTTTACTAGTTTTAGTAATGTAGTAGTAAGTTTAAAGAATAAAAGTTTTAGTTAATCGAACATTAACCTATGAAATGATAAACAAATCTGACGGAACCCTTGTTAAATTCCCAGTCAACGAACTATTCACATTTCTCTTCCTTGAATCATCTCTCATCCGTCGGTATTTGGGTCGTTTTCATCAATCAAATTTTCTTGTACCGAACCACAATTTAAAATAAAGTGTGTTTAACACGATAACCAACCACTGCAACAATTTCGAACGAAAGTGTTAAAATTTATTTAAGTAAGTATATGAATCTAAAATAAAGTGGAGTATTTTTAGTGACAACTATTATTATAATTTTCAAACATAAGACTTTAACACAGGACTGAAGTGAGCATTTCGAAAATGAATAACAGATATTATAAATTAGCTAAATATTTAAGCAAATAACCCAAAAGGCCAATTAAAAAATTAACGTGAATAAACTATCGAGCTCTATCGGATTTTTATGCTTGGGACTCTATGTGACGTTTTTGCGTATTAACTATATGTGAAAGTTAATTCTCAATAGAGTATGTTAAAATGACAATTTATAATCACACAGCCTATTAAATGTTAAGTAAATATGTGCTTATATCTCAACTTGTGCGTAGATGAAACCGCTATAAAGACGGTAAATAACTAACTCGGCTAAACTCACGAGAATAAAAAGCCTAATTCCAAAAAAGTCACCGGCGGCGCTCGTTGCGGCCTGATGTGGTCGGTCGCAACACTAGTTACGTGCTGACGCTTCGGAACGCCTGCTACTGCATGCGTTAGTAACTGGCTGAACTGGGGCTCTAGCAAAGATCCCTTTTGATTAGTGTTAACACCAAACGATAACTAAAAATATATGGGGATGACATTGCCTGCAAAAAACTTTTCCGGTGGTATATAATGTCATGGCTAATGTCATTCCCATACATTTTGAGTTATCGTTTGGCGTTAACGCTAATGGAAAGGTATCTTTGCTAGACCTCCTGGCTCTCAGAAGAAGGACAATGTCTCAGGCAATAGTTGACGTGAGTTTAGTCTCGTTATTTATTTACAACAATGAATCATACTAACGACAGTCTTCAAACTAATATTGCTTTAAAAACGGTTTCCTTACCAGCCCTCGTGTTTCCGACGACTAGTGCTCTTCGCTCGCCAAACGATCATTGTTCACCACACACAAACATGTAACACGCGATCACACAGTGTCACCTTCTGTCCTCGACGACGATGGGTGTATCGTTACTTAACATAATCTCCCTTTACGTGGGTACATTGCACTTCACTCGGTGGGATGGATGCGTGGCGCTTCTTTACGACCTGCAACAAGGAAAGGATCGTATTAATATTGAGTTTACTGAACGTAACAGATGAACATCGGAGTCTACTGTACTACTTTGTTAGTTAAGCTGAAGGTGCAACAGGCTGGCCACATTTCTCGAGGAGCTCATAAACGCTGGGGTAGACGGGTTCTTGAGTGGAGACCACGTTTAGGTACACGTAGTGTAGGATGCCCTGCGGCCAGGTGAAGTTACCGACTTACGGAAAGCGGCTGGTAGTGACTGGATGCAAGTGCTGAAGACCGAGCTCATTGGCGTGCCATTGGAGAGCCCAATGTCCATTGTCCAGAAGTGGAAAAGAATAATGTATTTTTTTAATGCTAAAATGGGCATACGTTTGACAACATCACACCTGATGATAAGTAACAAAGTTGTCTAAGGTGAAGCACGTTTGCTCATGAGATGCCCATTCACTCTTGACTTGAAAAGACCCATATACCCAGAAGTTAATACTGTTGCTGGCAGAGCATTCCATTCCTTGGCCGTTCGGACCATGAATGACTCAGCAAAACGCTTAGTGCGAACTGGTCATCACTGGTGATCACTTACGACGTAAGGATGTAAAGAATCACCAAGCCTTGTAGTTCTATAATGGAAAGGAGATGACGGTATGAGCTGATGGAGAGCACGCGCACACTCCAAAATGCTGATGATGATGACAAATAGGTACATGACTTGTGACCGCCGTATTTCAGTGTTTGCCATGCTAGTGTGTAACACCAGTACGACCACGAGGATATGGGTACTTGTCCTCGTGGTCATCATATTTTACGAAAGAGATTTTTCAATCCTCCTGTAGATATAAAAAAATTTCTGCGTGGTGACTTAATAATTTAGTAGAATAGCCAAAAAAGTAATAAATCGATGCTTGACAGCTTGAAAGTAAATAAACAAGCGAAGGTATAATTATTCAATAGTAAATTATGGACGAATTCATATTTATTAAAACAAAAAGGGGGACCATATTGTTGTTAAACGGCCGCCAGTTTAAGTAGAGAACTTTATGTTCTTCTAAAAGTAAGTATTAAGTCTGCACTCCAACCACGATCGTGCATGATGGAGCAAATACCTACGCCCGAATCAGTTATCTAAGGCAAGTTTATTATCCCAGCACGGAATTAATGTTAACAAGAGCAGTACATATTCTATTACGATAAATTAGTTTGTTACAACGCTTTCAGCGCCGTGGGGCGTCCAATATGAAGGATAATAAATGTACTGATCTATGGGAAAAGAGAATGAGATTTGTTCCAGTAACAGCCTGGCTGGAACAAAAAATCTTATCGCAAATAACTTTAATGATTGTAAAACAAATTATGATCTACATATGTATTAAATATTTATTGGCCGACCGAGACTGACTCGAACAATAGAAACATGCTCTTATTCTTTTTACCCGACTGCCATGGAAGGGTTATGTTTTTCTACAATGTTTTTAATCATATATAAGTATTTTAAGAGACTAGTAATATTAGCCCTAAAGTCTATTAAAATACAACTTAGCTAAGCAACACTTTCCTCTGTATTCTCGTACGTATGTTAAACTCTTGTCAACTTGGAACACCAAATACTAAACGCTCGGTTGCCTGATTATCATCGGCTGTCTTCAACCAATGAGCGTACAGTACCTATTTGGTGTGTTGACTTGACATGAGTTTGACAACATACGAGAAACCAGGGACTAAACTCTAAAGAGATAAATGCGGACTTAGAAGTTTAGGAGCTGTCTAACTTTAGGCCGGCGGTCATTGATTGGCATGATAGACGATGATGATACTAGGTGGTTGGACTTTTCTGCAAAGTTCGTCTAGTCACCGCTCTGTCAGTTATTCCGCCGCCAAGCAGTAGTGTGCAAGCACTACTGTGTTCCGGTTTGAAGGGCACTGTAGCTAGTGAAATTACTGGGCAAATGAGACTTTACGAACTGATCTCATAGTCTAGAAAACTTTTTTAGACTGTGCGATGTCTCAGGATGACGTGCGCAGTGCGCAGTGTCACGCGAAACTTTAATTTAGAGTTCCGAGCGACACTGCAATCTGTTATGGGTGGCCGTGTCGCTTAACACCAGGCGAACGATAGGCTCGTCACGTCATTCGATAACATAAAAAAAAAAAAAGATACTGTAGGCTAGGCCTCTGGAATATGCCAGAAGCTTAAAAAGATACAGTAACTACTGTCAAATGATCCGATACGTGTAAAGTTTAACAAAAACAATTTGAAGTATCGTATTCGATGTGTGAGCTGCCATTGACTTTTTAAGACTTGAGTTACGAAGTGTATAGCAAATGGTATATAGTTTCATAGACTGAGAGCGATGCCAAACGCACCTTTTGTGAATTTTGCTACTATGAATAGAAACTGAGTTGTGCCACAGAAGACTTAATAAGTACAGGTAGTTACCAGATTATTTCCAAAGGGCCCTCACTGGGGCCTTTTAACACAATTAGTAGCAACCACCAATCATTGGCCTGTTGCGAGTTAATTTATTTCAAACCAACGCACCCAGTTTCAAATCCGGCCCTGCACTAATGACGTCAAATATGTGCAGAATTTGAACTCGCTCTTACAACGGAGAAAAAAAAATCGTGAGGAAACAATGTTCAAGAATCACAAAGTTCGTAGATATGTGTCATCCACCAACCCGCACTTGTCCAGCATGGTGGCTTATGACCAACGCTCTTTCGCTGTGAGAAAAGGCCTGTATCTCAGCAGTAGAAACGTATCAGGCTGATGACGTAACATGACATGTTCTAAATTTAATAAAGACATAAAAAAAAACAAAAGAAATCTTTATTGAATTAGCAACAGCATCTCCGGCATAATTGATACTAAAGCATCTCATACAAAAGTTACCATTCTATTACAGCGCGTACGACATACCAGCACGTCTCAAACTAACACCGAAGGAGTTGTAACACAATTTAGACTCCGGCTAGCATGAACTAAAAAAAAACGACATATCGTCGCTCGTATGACTAAAGGTCCTATCTCATTTTTTGACTGTTTTGAGTTAGGACCGCTATGTTAGTCAACGCAAAATTCTCTATCCATCTGACTAATCGTTGTACCTCTTAACATTTTGGATCACAAGATAATTAATTATTAATTAATTAATTATTATTACAATTAAGACTTCATAATATTCAATACCTCAAAATTATTGCAACCTCAAAATGAGGCTGATAAAGTAGTTTTTTATTGTTAGGTACTTGGTAAAGTTATAGTGTTGTGTTGAATTAAATACAGTATTGTAGCATTAAACTTACTAAAACTTACTAAAAAAAACACACACACTAATAAAGCATTAACAACAAAATTTTGTATATTTATTTCCATACTTGGTCTAAAAAAAGTCGTAACTAAAAACAGACAGCTTATTTTAAATAAAACAAAGTTTTCACTAAGTGACCTATCTGTTTTGATTAATCAAAACAGGTATTTAGATTGCAATCAGGTTAAAAGTTTCAACGTGTAATTAAAGTGCTTGAAATTATCTACCAAATCATATAAAAATAAATATGCTGGACTTGCGAGGAGCGAAAATATCTGAAAGTTAGAAATGTCAAAACCTTAAAACGCGTTTTCTGAACAATGGACAAAAATGAGATAGGACCTTTAGTCATACGAGCGACGATATCTCCTCACTCGAGAAAACGTTTGGCCAACGAATGGTCACGCAGGTCACGCCATAAAACATTTCTTGCGTGTTCATTGGTCAAATTGCGAGAGAATAGATAATATCAATAGGCTAGCGTCCTGCTATTAAAAAATAACAAGCAAATATCATTTCCATAAAGTAGGTTAAAAATGAATGCAACAATTGAAAAAATAAGTAAAACCGGTAAATCAATGAGTAATAAACTTTTAAAGTTTCTATAGGGGGCATCGCCTGTCCATTGCTCGCAAAACCGGAGATTCCCCACAGTTACTATGAAAACGCACGTGTGAAGTCACATCCCAAAGCATCTGTATGTAAAGCTACCGCAGCTTAGTAATGAGGTACTACGAAGGAGCAAGAGTGACGTCACTGCATGTTTGAGCTGACTATTTCTATTCCTGTATTTTAAAATGCATGTAGCTTTGTCATTTTTTGAGGAATATTATTTAATTTATTTAATAAAAAAATAGCAGGACACTAGCTGATGCTAGCCCTGCAGCGTTGTCGTAAGTGATAGTACATTAGCTACGTATGACACGTGACATAGGCACGGTTAATATATTCAAGGAGTGTATCTGTTAACACTACTGGTAACTGTCAGGTCTTCTCAACAGTAGCCGAGGTTATTCATTAGGAGCCACTTGTAATATATTAACAGTTGTAAAGAAGCGGTAACTTGAGTTACGTGCTTTGAGTACTTAAGTTTTAAAATTGCTTCTCAAAATTAATAGTTAGGATGACTGATTGATATCTTTTTCAAGACTAGCTTAGGTAGTAAGAGAGTCTTGAATCCATAATCCATTTGCACTTCAACATAACGAAGAGGTAATTCGTATTTTTACAGAGTTGAATCCTTGCTCTGAGTTGTGTCTTACCTTTCTTCCCTATCGGTTGTCAGTTCTACGAGCGATGTGGCCTGCCCATTGCCCAATAATGTCGCTGAATACAATAATATATGAAAAATATTTAGGTATTATCAAACCTTCTTGTACCCAAAATGTTTAAAACAGGATGACGCCACCACTGTTATATGTAAGCAGCACTATGGATAATTTCCCGAATCCCATTTTTCCCTAAAAGTTTCCAAATACTCCTTGAAGAGAGAGGGAGAGGAAGAGAAAGCGGGAGAGAGAAAGAAAGAGAGAGAGGTTTCTATTTACTACCCTTTTATACATAAGTACATACTTTCTTTAGTAGCTTTAACCTCACAGCAAAACGCTTACGTTTCACCCTTCATTACTTTTAACTTCCTAGTACTTCTGCATGTAGTTCAATTTAAAACGTTTATTTGTAGATATTCAAAACTGTACTTTAAAATTTAACAATAAAAATTAATAACAGTTACATCGCGATAGC
Source organism: Ennomos quercinarius (assembly GCA_910589525.2). Classification (NCBI taxonomy): domain Eukaryota; kingdom Metazoa; phylum Arthropoda; class Insecta; order Lepidoptera; family Geometridae; genus Ennomos; species Ennomos quercinarius. The sequence continues at coordinate 5,257,285 of OU342496.1, forward strand.
AACAGCCCTAATATTCACACTCATAAATATTTGCTTAGAATTATCGGACAGGTCATTGCTACGGTTCACAAAAAATCAGCTCCTTCCATTCTCAGTTCTCACCATATCATTTGGCTCTAATAGAAACCCGCGACCGTAGGACGGACCACGCGACGGCCCGGTAACGGTACCCGTATGTGACGGCTACTGGTAGGTACATGGAGCTTTCAAACTCGCTACTTGATGAGCCAATAGCTGGCCAACGCGATGATATGACAACTGACAATCGATAAACCTACCTACTGTAAAAGTTTTTCGAGATTCTTTTTATCAACCGTCCTCAAAAAAGGTGGTTCTCTATTCGGGTGTATGTTTTTTAATTTTATTTTTATGGACGTTACCTCTGACCTCCGACATACAGATTGGTGTCATAGCAACATAATCAGTTCAATAGTTTGACTTTTAAATCAGAATAACTGGAAAAAATATGTCATCAAGTACATATCAACCTCAGTATAAAATTACCGTCAATACGATTGGAGTCAGTTTAACCACTTTTTTAGATGGATATTATTATTGTAACTGGGTTAAAGAGACTTGAACGCTGAAATTGCAACCCTGTACCTACTACCACTTACAGTATAAAAGTGAAATGTTACGACATTTACGCCAATACGACTCTGATTTGATAGAAATATTGTATCCTACAAAGGTATAACTTATACTCTCGAGATGAGAATTCTGCAGGAGAACGGAAAATCTAAAAGTAAAGCCGCAGGGCGAATACATGTGATTTAAAAACTTATTATACGGTATCATGAAAATTAAAAGGTTTTTTTTTATCAACAATAGGCTAACATTTGACCATGGTCTCACCTGATGGTAAGTGACGACACGGTCGACGACGGAGCATGCTTGCCTAGAAGCCGGTTCACTCTAGCCTTAAAAACTCCCAGATTATATTCAGTTCAGTCAGGAAACAATGACGCTGGTAAGGTGTTTCATTACTTTGCTGTCCGAATTATAAACGAGGAATCAAAACGCTTTGTACGTATTCGAGGAATTTCTACCATATACGGATGCCGTGTTTCTGTGGGTTTAGTTGTACGATGGTGAAAAGAGGATGAGGGAATTAAGTGGTGCAATTCCGTCGCACACTCTCCGAAGTGCAACTTGTAAAAAACCAATAGGCTGACAACCTTACACCGGTGCTCAAGGCTTTGGAGTTTAGCCTTTACTAATTTATCATCGCCAATGAGCTTTATAGCCCGTTTTTGTATTGAGTCAAGGGCTTCAAGCTGATACTTAGCCGAACCATTACAGAGATGTTTACAGTATTCCACAAATGACCGGACTTGTGCCTGATATAGATCTAAGATCTGTCCTGATGTGAAATACAAGCTGGGTATCCTTGGGAAGGTTAGACAACCTTCCCAAGGATGCCCAGCTTCTGTGCAGCCAATTTAGCCCTCCCCTCGATGTACGAGCGAAAGTTAAGGTTCGATGTTAGAGATACACCTAACAGCTCTAGGTGATTAGTTACCGGTACTGCTACACCCCGGAAAGTAGGATCATCCCGTTTCATAAAGGAGTCATATTTTACGAAAAGCAGCTAAAGCATTCTTTACTCAGTCGTAAATTTAAGGATCTTTTACACATGCTTTGTAAAAGAATATGAACATAAAACCTGACATGTCAAAATTAAAACCAAAAATTACGGGCAGACAGACACACATAAAACTATAATGGTCAGTAAGCATACAGTAATAAACGGTATAAAACATTGCCCCAGTCCCCGATATCTTACCGTGAAATGTATTCATAAGCCGTATGCGTAAGCGCAACAAAGTGGAATAATTTATAAAACGAATAGCTTTCGCGGCGGCTCTGTGTAGAGCTTTTGGCGACGCTCTTTTTATTTGATTAACGGCTGATACATGAGCTACAGGCAATACTTGATGGGTAGAGGTACCTATATCACTCTTTCGTCGGTCGATTTACAATTGTTTGTTGTCTTGTGTGATCTAACTTTTATTAGAAAAATTAACGAGGTTTTTGTCAAAATTGTGAGATCAGCAAATTCATACCAAATATAACCAATCATCGTCTGAGATTATATTTTTCGCGGCGCGGGGCGGCGCGGACTACATAATATAAGTACCTGATTTTCGTGGTTACATTATTTATTTGCCCAAAGATCTCGTACGGTACTCGTTACGAAGCAGATTTCTCACATTTATTTTATTTTATTTTATTTTCATCGGAAAACTAACAGCTAACTAGTAACAATAGGTACACTTGTAAAAATTAACTTATGGCTAATTATAAGTTTTCACATGTAGGTAACTGAATAATTTTTATTTTGTTTCTTTTTCCAAAATTGCACAGGCGACAGACAAGATTAAAACTGAGAAGAAGTTAAATTACGATATATGGGTACATGTATAGGTTGTCCCAAAATTAACGCAATTAGTTAAATAGAAAACACATGTGGCATAGCACATGGGCCACATGGACTGCAAGGCGAAATTTTCCATAACCATTTTGCATGAATGTGGCTGAACTTCGTTGATGCAACGTTGAATCCCTCTTTCAATGCACTGGTGGTTATAGGCTTGGTGGCATACACCTTTGACTATAAAGAGCCCCATAAAAAATCTAACGGTATTAAGTAAATAACAGGACCTAGGGGGCTTATTTTGATCACCAAAACGAGATATTATTTAAGCCAAATTGCATTATTTTTGAGGTTTTTGCTCTCAAAATGTTTTTTAGGGTTGCCAACACTTTACTGCACAAATGACGGCAAATTCATGTGCGACATCCTTTATAATGCGACGCGACAATCATAGGTACACGAAATTTATAAGAAGAAGACTTCCGAACACTTTTAACAAGCTAATTAAATATATAAAACCGACAAAAATTCTAAAAATTAAGTTGGGGTTAGTACCTTTTAATCGATCCCAGTTATATCATCAGCCCATAGCATTGGGTCACAATAATGGGTACTGCCGGGATACGGCTTACTCTCACATTGAGAAATCGCTAGTCATAATTAAGAATCAAACGAACTTACCTAGTGAAGTTTGATGTCTAATTATGCGAGTATCTCGTACGAAGATGATTGTTTGTTTACGTGCAGCAGTACAACGTATCATGCTGCCCTTGTCACACTTTAAAGCCTCACTATTTGTAAAAATCTCTTGTCTCTTTCACCTCTGCGTCTTCCCGCTTCAGCCACTCTCTAGCGCCATTACTGTAAAGCCTATGATTTAATTTTTCGATCTAACTGGGTCTGAATTCGGGATGGGTGGGAGTATACAATCATCTTCGTACGAGATACTCGCATAATTAGACATCAAACTTCACTAGGTAAGTTCGTTTGATTCTTAATTATACTTCGTATCTCGTACGAAGATGATTGTTTGTTTACGTGCAGGATGTTTAAAGCACCGAAAAATTATATCATTGAAATAAGAGATAAAATAAAATATGTATACTTAATTAAGTATATGTGAACTCATTTGAAAGTATCTTTTATTTTAGCAACAATTTTACATATCATAATTATATTAATCAAAACATGAATCAACGTTTGTATTAAGTATTATTAACTATTGCATGTTATAAAAACAAAACAGTTTATCAATTATGTACTTCTATAATGCAATTCTTTAAAATAGTGCGCCAACAAAATTATTTGCGGTACTGATTAGTTCTTTGTTATAGTACTTTAAGAATGTGTTGGACGAGGCACTCCAACCTGCTTGTTTTCTTATCTCCTCTATACTAACACCAGCTCGTTTAGCCGCTGATGTGGAGGCATGCCTCGTTGAATGAGCTCCAAAGATGGTTGTGTCTATACCGCTCTTTTCAAGAGAATCTTTGACCCAATGGCCTAAGGTTTGGGACCCAACATTTTTATGAGGTTTTCTATAGCTAATAAAAAGACTGGTATCATTATTAGATCTCAAACTCTGAGTCTTGTCTAAATACATTTTTACAGCAAGCGCTGGACAGATTTTAGGATCTTCTTTTATAAACGGCAGAGTTATCACAGGTTGGTTAACTCCTGGCCTAGAAGTTTTTAGTAAATCAACTATTTTAATCACAATTGAATCACTATTGATCAAAATATTACTTATTTTAATAACACTCAGCGTTTGCATTCGTTGAGCTGATGCAAGAGCAAGTAATGTGACAGTTTTTAATGACAGATCCTGTAAACTTACATTTTCATACGGATAAAACTTACTAAAGTATTTCAGCACTATGCTTGGATCCCATGTTACATCATATTTAGGTTTAGGTGGATTCAATCTATAAATGCCTTTAAAAAAGCGATTTATTAAGTCATTATTAGTAATTGTTGTGCCTAGAATAAGTGAAAGTGCAGATCTAGTAGTGTTCAATGTACTATAACTAGCTCCGCACGTGTGTTTCTCCGTTAAGAATAAAATTATATGAGACAAATCAGGTTCATAAAAATCAAAGTCTCTATCGTCACAAAACTGCCACCAAGATTTTAGACACGAATTATATTGACTTAGGGTATTTTTTGCAAATGATGCCATCATTATGTCCAATGAAGCTATTGGGATGCCACGCTTGATTAACGAACGCCGGATACTTTCGCTGCCACCAGGGTAAGATCTTGGTAAAGCGGGTGTGGCTCTCTGAAAGGGGAATTTAACAGGGCTTTTTCAGGCTCAAAATATATTTCTTTTGAAACGGTTAGTCTACGATATAAGGGATACCACGGCTGTGATGGCCAATATGGTACTACCAAAATGCCTTCAGCCTTGTCTACAATAATTTTTTGAATAGTTTTGGCTATCATGCTGAACGGAGGAAAGGCGTAAAATCTAATACCGTGCCAATCAATTGTGAAAGCATCGATAACTTCAGATTGTGGATCTAGTTTCCACGAGGCATATCTACTACATTTATGGTTCTGGATACTTGCAAAAAGGTCGAACTCTGGCGTTCCGAATGTTGTAGCAATGTCGTTGAAAGCGTAATCTGCTAGCTCCCATTCCGTATCAACTTTAGTTTTGCGCGATTGGTAATCCGCTTCCACGTTATCACATGATTTAATGTACGATGCAAAAATAAACAAGTTACGATATTCACACCATTGCCAAATCTGACGAGCTAGATTACTTAAATGAGGGTATTGGACTCCACCCATCCTATTTATGTATGATATAGCTGTCGTGTTATCAATGCGTAACAACAAGTCACAGTCTTTTAAGTGAGATGCAAATATTTTTAGCCCATAAAAAGCCGCCTGCAGTTCCAAAAAATTTATGTGATATGATCTTTCCAACGTTGTCCAATGACCATTAGCAGTCTTATCAGCGCAAGCTACACCCCAACCAGTAGCTGCAGAATCACTAAAGATCTCTAAAACATAGTTGTCTTTTCGAAAGGGAGAAACCGACGTGTTGATGTGATCTCTCCACCAAATAAGTTCTGAGCGGATATTAGTTCCTAAGGTCATTCTTTTATTGTAGTTGTTTGAATAGTTTAAGGCAAGAAACTTTTCTCTCTCAAGCAGCTTCGTGTATACCCAGCCATACTTAATAGCTGGGCAGGCCGACGTCAGGAGACCGAGTAGTTCAGCCAATTGCCGGACGGTGCATTTATTTATTCGTAAGAAGGTATTGACTCTATCTTTAATCCGTAATCGTTTCTCAGTAGGCAATGAGAGTGTCATGTCAGTCGTATTGAATACAAAGCCTAAGAATTTGCAAACTTTTTTGGGCTCCAATTGGCTTTTTTCTAAATTTATAAGGAATCCTAGTTTCGTTAATATATTTTTTGTTGCGATTACATTGTTGCAACATTGCTGATAAGAATCTGCAATACATAAAAAATCATCTAAGTACACTACGGATAGGTGATCGTTAGATCGTAAATGCAACAAGACAGGTTTTAATAGTTTTGTGAATACATATGGTGCCGTGCAAAGTCCAAATGGTAGAACATTAAATTCAAATAACTGAGAACCCCACTTTTCAGAACTCCATTGAAAGCGCAAATTTTTTCTGTCATCTTTATGTACCGAAATTAAAAAATAGGCGTCTTTTAAATCGAGAGTGGACATAAAAAAATTATTATCTATCAATTTTAAGGCAGTGCGATAATCCTCCATCTTAAAGTGATGTACTTGTATAAACTTATTTAGCTGTTTGAGGTTCAAAATAAACCTATTTTTTCCGTTAGGTTTAGGTACAGTAAATATTGACGAGATAAACTGTCCTTCGCAAGGATCACACTGAGAAATAAACTGAGAGTCTAAAAGATCAGCAATGCAACTATCGATTATACTAACTTCAGCCTGTGATCGGCATGCATTCCTAGGTACATGACTTTGTATTGGAGTCTTCGTAAAAGGTATTCGATAACCTTTGATCCATGATAATATCACGGGATCATTGGTTAGACTAAGCCATTCATTATAAAAATATTGTAGGCGACCAGCAACAGGAATGTTATCTACCTCAATTTGCGTAGCTAGTGTTTCCTCGATGGCTGGCGATACGCTGCGCTGCCCCTCATACTGGTCTTCGTGCTGGTCCTCGAAGTCACCGACTCGTGCTGCCGCGCTCGTGGCTGCCGCTGTTGGTTGGGGTACGCTCGCGATTCGGCAGCTGCTTGCCGCGACACCCCCCTCGCGTTTAAAGCACCGCGTCTTGAGTTGGTCGGCTGAGCCGTAACTGGTTGCTTTGACTTACTTCTATCGAATGCAGGTCGTAACTCCGTACCAGATTTGTAAATAGCTTTTGATGATTTTAATTGTTCCGCCAAGTCAGCACCAAAAAGATGTTCATCAATTTTTGTGCTTTTTACCGTTTCTTTTGTATGTTTATTGAGTGTATTGATTATAGCATATCGTCGCGATTGCGATTCTCTGTAGTGCAGATCACAAAGGATTTTACTAGCATCATTTATAAGCTTAACAATGTCTTGCTCATTTCTTGACAAAGCTACATTTAAAGCTTTTCCTAAAGCTGCAATGCAGCTGGACATTTGGTTTTGTTTACTCTGGCTGAACAAATCCTTTTTTAAGTTGACTTCAGAAAGCGCAGCTTTAATTTCTAAGTTTAATTTAGGGGCCTTAGAATTACAATTTTCTGGTGGTAAATATGATTTTAGTAGTTCGGTCTTTACCTCCTTTGACAGACCATTGACTAAGATATGCTTCCATCGCGAAGCTACATCCCTGTGCAAGTTTTCTCCATACTGTAGTTCGGAACTAGGATCCGTTCCTAAAATTTCTAGAATATCTTGATTTAGTTCCATACATTCATCAGCTGGAGGTGCTGGGGGTTCGATATCATTTTGAATGACCGGATGAGTATCTGGGATTTCATCTGAAATTGTAAATGAATTAAGCAGGTACTACGATATGTAGGTGCAAGGAGCTACAAAGCAGTAAAACCGTATAGGATTTTTCATAAAATAAGAGCTATTTCATTTTACCATGTAGGTAAATAAGAGTAATAATTCATTAATGTAATATTATGCGTGTATTTATACATATTATAAGGGCGGCCTTATAGGCAGGTAGGTAACGCCTTAAGCTCGAACACGATATACGTGGAGATAGTTATATAGTCAGCAATTCATATAGAACGCCTTTATTTTTGTATTCATATAGAATACTTGCAGTCATTCTACACGATATACGTGGAACTCTGCACACATACAATGCTATGTATGAAGGGACATTTCAGCAAGCACGGATATACCGCGCCCGGGTGGCGCCAGGCTGGCGGGCAGAAGGCGGCGCGTGCGGTGGTGCGTGACGGCTGCGAGCGGGGCGGCTAGGCTGTGGCCGCTATCTACCCTCTATACGTCGCTTGCGTTGGATTCATGTTCTAACTTGTTGAATTTGCACTTTATTCACTGCTTACCTAATTGTTCTAAATCACTTGCATTATTTAAATCGCCTGCAGCCATATTTACGGGCTGATAATCGGATGAATCACTTTTTGATTCAGATGAAGTCGAAATTTTTCGTCTTCGTTTCAACTTGTGTTCCAGCTTTTTTATCTTCTTGGCTATTTTATCAAATTCACTATCCCTGGAACGTTTTCTTTTATTACCCATTGCGGTAAAATTTGGTTTAACTATGTATCTGAAATAAATCAAAACACAATATTCGATGTGACTCGGACAACACAAAAACGCGTAATGGCGCTAGAGAGTGGCTGAAGCGGGAAGACGCAGAGGTGAAAGAGACAAGAGATTTTTACAAATAGTGAGGCTTTAAAGTGTGACAAGGGCAGCATGATACGTTGTACTGCTGCACGTAAACAAACAATCATCTTCGTACGAGATACGAAGTATAATCCACCACGCTGCCGGCTTAGTGCGGGTCAGTAGATGACACCTGCCACACACAATGTCCTCAAATGTAATAGTTTCCTTGCGATATTTTCTTTCATCGTTGTAATAAGGTGTGCAAATTTCAAACATACCTTGAACTATCAAGGTATGTTTGGAATTTGCGACTTTCGAACTTACCAGTCTGTGCGGGCCAGAGCGGAGCTTCGAAAGTCGCACTGACCCACACTTGCTCCCAGTTAGCTATTCAAAAATATTCTCAATGTACAGATTATGCCCTGTTAGAGCTAATAGTAGAGATAGACAGATAATGTCGCATGGAACATGACAGCATGACTGATGTTAATGATGACAAGGTCAGGCATTGTAACGATTTTACTGATGTTCTACTGTAACATGACTGATGTTTTGTTTGATGGACATTATAACGCCGATACTTAGAGAACTGAACTGTTTTGTTTTAAATACTAACAATACGATTAACTGTACCGAACCACCCACAGCTTAGAAACTAATATTTCACAAAAACAATGCTACCTGGAAGATTTTAACTTTGCATTGAGATGTGTGAAGGGAGGAGTGTTATAGTAATGCTAATAAGTGTAACAAGTGTTCTATAATTCCATCATCTGTTCATTCAAAGGTTATCAGGAAGAGATCGCTTTTTAGCGATAAGTCCGCCCATTGTAAGCTACAAAGTTAGCAATAATTTACGATACATTTCCTATCGAGGTTTGCCACCAATGTTTAAAATGATGTGGTCAGGTTAAATTGCTGAGCTTGCAAGTTTTGACATCGGCAGGGGTGGCATGAGCTATGACTATGTACTTTTGGTGGAATGAGCTGTAGAAATCGATGTTATCACTTCTCTCTGATTCGGACTCTGCATTCCGGTCACGTGACCAATCTATACATTGTGCGTAGTTTAATGTACCTACAAAATTAAGTGGAGATTTTCGCAGTACAGGAAGTTCAAGGGTTAGTCTAACATGTTTAAAAATGTTACGTTAAGTTAGGACAATCAAGACATCTTAAAGAGCCGTGGAAATAGCCACAGACATGGAGCAAGTTATTTGAGATATAAAATTGAGCTAATTGTCATGACGAATGAAGTCAGAAAACTTTTGAGTTGTACTTTTTTTGACAGGCAAAGTGTCTGTATTATCTAAACTAACTATAATTCTATAGGTAAATTTAGGTATTAACTACTGCTAAATGTAACTATATTAACCGTGCTGACCTAGAGCTATACACAATCCAAATGCTTCAGCCCACTATCAAATTCCCACTAACCTTTTTAAAGTATATACTATAGATGCACAGAGAGAAGCCTTTAACTTCTTTCATCATTCACTGGTATCTATCTAAACATCGGGTTCGTATAAAAGCATATCAAAGATCTCGACACAATGTTGGGACCAATTCTGGGCAAACTTCGTTGTTCTAAACCACGATAGGTCATATTTCAGAAAGCAAAATCCGACTTTATCATTATGAAATAAATAGAGATAACCGAGTTTAAAAGACAATAAGATAACCTTTTTTATGAAATACGACAAGAGCAGAAAATTATCTATTAATTTACTTAAGTAGTACTTTTGTAGTAGGTAGTGTAGCTAGTTTAGTTTAGTTTTTAGTATTGTAGTAGTTAGCTTGAGTAATAAAGGCACATTGCCCGTAAAACAAAAAAAGTAGTACATTAAAAAAAATACTATACATTATTTGTGAAGTGGTGCGCGTTGAAGTCTTTTACAAGTAGAAAATGCAGTTTGCGTATTGCTTCCTTTTTTTTAAAGTTTTAATTCCGATTAAGTTCTGTGAACGAAGAAAGAGTTATCTAAGATTTTTGATGAGGTAGGTATAATATTTCGGAAAAGTTCAGAATCTTAGAACTGGCCAGAATATTGAGAATTCGAAACATAGGTACTATCCGATAATGTTTTAAAACAACGCTTTACCGTTTTTTTTTTAAATAATTTATGGGCATGTCATTTGACCACTGTATCACCTGATGGTAAGTGATGACGCGGCCTACGGTGGTGCATGCTTGCCTAGAAGATACCTTTTCAGTGTTCACACTTGACTTGAAGACTCCCAGGTTATAGTTAGCTGGAAACAAGGACGACGGCAAGGTATTCCACTGATTTGCTGTGCGCACTATAAAATTTAATTTCGCGATAAGAACGACTTCTTTTGCTGTGCTTCTTTTAAAACACCTACTCTATAAAACGCTAGAAGGCACGGATAAGAAAATATTTCGTGTTCAAATCTTTATCTAGACTAGTTTGTAAAGCGGTGACACCAAACTTTAAAATCGTGACACCGCTATCATAGTGACAGATTTTACTATTATACCAGGGTCAAGCATTTACAACATACAAGCCCGTTATAGAGGCGTGAAAGAGAGCCCATCTGTGTGAATATCGGTAATTATCGAAGGATATAAACCGATTTCACGATTCTAGCTCGTTAGTACCGAGTGGTAACTTTGTATAGTTTAATCGGACAGGATTTCTCTATTCGAAAGGTTGATATAGAATTGTTTATTTGGGTATGTTTAATAATGAAGCAGTTTGGATTGCACGATAGTTTATTTTCGTCCAACACGTCGCTCAATAACTGTTAAATAATCTGGAAAACCAGTGACTTTAAGACCAAAAGTTTTGATACTAAAACAGTTTTGAAATTATTACAATAGTAATCTAAACACCGACATAACTTTTGATAACCGTAATGTATCACACTAATCACACTAATATTATAAAGGCGAAAGTGAAATTTGAAATAGAGATAGTTTATGTACTGGAATAACATATAGGCTACTTTTTATCCGCGGGTGAAACCGCGGGGCGCAGCTAGTATATACATATGTCACTAAATGGGTACTTTTTTTATGTAAACGACTGACGTGACGAGCTAGTCTTTCACCTGGTGTTAAGCGTCACGGCCGCCTATAACGGATTGTGTGTCACTCGGAACTCTAACGTGACCTAAAAAAGGTTTCTTGACTATGAAATCGGTTCATAAATCTCATTTGCCCAGTAATTTCACTAGCTACAATGCCCTTCAAACCGGAACACAGTAGTGCTTGCACAATACTGCTTGGCGGTAGAATGACTGGCAAACTGTGGTACCTACCTAGACGAGCTTTGTACTAAACTCCTACCACCTAGTAAAAAATAATAAGAAAATAACAGTATAATACCTTCGGTTAATTCTTTTGAAAGCGTGTAAAAAGTACCAAGTATCAATAACAAAAAATTAAAATTTAATAAGTAAGTACTTACCTACTCAATTTAATTCACCTCGTGAAGACGTACCGTACTGCAATTACTCGTAATCCAAGTATCACGAATCGTTTTCATCGATTACAAAATTACAATAATAAAGAACCATTAAGAACAATATCAATAAAGGTATCTTATATCTCACGATCTAAGATATTATCTGTTTGTTAGTTACACATCGCTGCGTTAATGTGTTATTAACATCGACCGAAATAAAGACTCGCTGAAGTGTTTGATATCCTATGAAAAGGTATTATTACTGTTGCCAGATATGAATCTCATAATTGTTGTAGTTTAATTGAAAAGCACGATATCTTCATTGGATATTTTCTATTGAACCAAATCTGGGATCATTGTTCGTGTCCCTATTTTTAACGCGGCTTCACAAAAGAAGCCTGTTCTCTATTCGAATGTTTGTTTTTTATGTAACTATTATTTATTTATTTATTTATTTATTTATTTATATATAGGTACACAAAACAAATTACAATCAACGACTTATTCCAAATAGGTAAATATACAAACAAATCTGTTCTGGATTGCAGCTTAAACTATGTGTACACAGAAAAAATATAAATTACACAATCACTACCGAGACATGCAAATGAAAGTAGGCACCCATCAGCAAAACCACAAGCTTTGCTGATGGGTACCCAATGACAACGGTATACTAAAATTAAATTTTGAGGAGTTTAGGGAGTGTCACTAAGGGTGAGGTGGATCATTTCGACACAACGCAGCTGTTGTGTCGGAACCATCCGGTTTCCCATGGAGGATATCTTTAACTGTTTTTATGTAACTGCCAATTTTTGGATCAAAGATGTCCAATTTTGAATTATTGACTAACAAATTATTATACTGACGAGCCATTCTAACTATTGGATTAAAGAAAGACGTATTATTTTTATAAGTTTGCAGTGTAAATAGGTTGGTGACTTTAGCTCTACGAGCACTGTATTTACTGTTGAAAGATATATGAGACAGAAGATCAGGGGAATCTATTAAGGAATGAATAATTTTATATAAATATACGAAGTCAAAGTACGTTCTACGTATATTTAGAGACTGAACATTATATTTGATCAACCTTCGTTCGTAATTAAAATCAGTGCGCCCAACATGCTGACGGTAACAAAGTATTCTCAGACATTTTTTCTGCACTCTCTCAATGATGTACAATAGTGAACTTTATACCTATATACTTCCAGTGTACTAGTTACATTTTGTGACCGACTCGGGTTACTCCCGCAGTACCTAGAAAAAGCATTGGAAATTGGTTCTTTCAATTATTGGGCATAATGGCTATTTAGGGACCTCATCATCAACAGCCTGAAGACGTCCACTGCTGAACATAGGCCTCCCCCACAGAGCACCACTTTGAGCAACTGCTCGCCTCCTGCATCCATCAGCTCCCTGCGGCTTTCACCAGATCATCGGTCCACCGAGTAGGGGGCCAGCCTACGCTGCGTCTTCCGGTTCGTGGTCGCCACTCGAGAACCTTTCTCATCGGTTGTCAGTTCTACGAGCGATGTGGCCTGCTCATTGCTATTTCAACTTGCTAATTCTAATCGCTATATCGGTCACTTTAGTTCTCCTGCGGATCTCCTCGTTCCGGAGCTTATCTCGCAGAGAACACCGAGCTTAGCTCTGTCCATAACTCGTTGCGCGACTTTGAGCTTACTAATGATCCTATCGTATCCTACCGTCAGAGCTAGTGACTCACAAGTTGTTACCTAAAACAGAACAAATAAATTTCTTTTTTCTTTTTCTTTTTTTCTTTTAATGAGGGATTTAGGAACCTACCAATGATCAACTGACCTGACCATTTAAACGGATTTTTTTATCTGTGTAAAATTAAGGCGATTAAAGTCGCGTTGACCCTTCAATTGAAAAAGTATTACACCTTGATCAAGATATAAGTTCGCTTTCAAATGAGAAATCTCTGCAATGAGACAGACGTTGTTTATAGAACGTTTAATTTAATATGCCAGCAGTGCACCGCATAATTTCCCGTCTCAAAAATTACAGTCCACAGACGAGAGTTCTAAAGCAAAATAAATGAATATTAACGCGAGCGGTAATCTATTATAAGGTCAAAAGATTGATACTGATATCATTACTCATCCAATATACAACCAGGTGTATCTTAATTAAAATAATAATGACACCATTTATTACATGAGAGCGTCGATTAATATCTTTATTCCAAATTGCCCGAGGTTCAAAAAATAACCATTAAATGTTAAATGACGTAGGCGGGCAGAATGATTGTAATGGATAAAGCGGACCCGTAAGCCACACAATGAGCCTCTATCAACAATAAGCGATGAAGGCATTAAGCAAATAAATGATCAACTGTTAACTGATTATGGTTTTTTTTTTCTTTTGACGGGAAATTTAATATTACTAAGTGCTGGTTGATCACAATAAAGATGTGAAAATGTTTTGCGGACACTTCTGAAGTTTGATTTTACTATAGAGACAGGACGGTTTGTTTTTAGAATGCAGTGGTCCAAAAAGTATTTCAATAACTAAATGCACATTCCAGCTTGGCATAGCCTTTCCTTTATGTAAGTACTCTCATAGAACTTAAACTTACTATTGTCATCCTTACATTTGTGTCATGTTCGTTCTGTAATACTACCATGTTACGCATACAATGGGGCAGGATATAAATTATTCATAATAGCATACCAAAAAACCTCGTTCTCAGACTAAATAATTAGGGAGACGACGCGACATACGTAACGTGTAACCCTTACGTTATTTGACACTACTAGTACTTCTGTTTCTCTCGCAGTACCGTTATCAAATCACAGATTTTTCTACTCCAGAATCTAGCGTATACAACCCAACATATAGAACTTGAGCTATGCTCATATAAAATTGTAAATATGGATAAATAAAAATTGTTAAAAAATACTATCAGAATATTTATAGAGGAACAGCAAGCGTAAAGGAACAGGTTTACTATATTTGGTATTACTTTAGGCGATTACCTACTTTATTACTTTAGGTAGCACTTTCTTGATCTAGGCGCGCTAGCTTAAGTGAGCTAATGCACAGAAGTAGGAAAATTATTATTATTTGAGATTGCTTCTATATTGCCATATAGAGTATTATATATAGACCTATTGTATAGGATCGTGTTCGTGTCCTTAAGTTTTAGATTAAAACAACTTCCAATTTCGTTACAGACAAAGTTTTCAATCCTGACTCTATTTACTAAGTAGGTAGGTACTACGATGTCTACGACGCTACGATGGAAATTGTCACGACAAAGGAAATATAGTATCTCTCGTAAGTTCAAACTAATCTTTGACACAGATAAAAGGGAGGTCGGAGATTCAAACCCTGTTAATATGAAATCTTTTTGTTTGAAATATCCCCGTTAAATTGCCCTAGCTCTCTACCAGTCCATTCTAAAATGCAGCCAATTTCAGAGAACATCAATTCTGCCCATCCGCTTGATAATGAGAGCGATATTGCATTAATATGTGAAGAAAATCGGAACATCGTTCAAAATATCGCGCGCCCGTTATATTTTTTAATTTCAAATGTCGCGGTCCGCTGGCCGCCCTAACGTACGAATGATAATATAATAGATACGGCAACATTATTTCCACTTTATTAAACTGGGCTACTTCAAGTAATGATTTACTTCATTTAATAATCTGCTTACACCCACGAGAAGTCTTTTGAGAATTCAGAATCTCACATTTATGGCTTAGGTAAGCGCTCAGAAGCACTTCAAGTCGCATCCAATATCGCATTTTGCATGCAACATTTTACGAAACCAGGATTGTCTGATGAAAATCGACACGTGCATTGAAAGCATGTCCATAGATAAACTGAATGACTAATAACATTGGCGTATTTGCATGATTTTATCTCGGGATAAGTGTAATAAACAATGTTGTATATTTACATATCAGTGATAGTGTTCAAATAAAGCATGTGACACATGCACATTCACAACGCTGAGGGTCAAAAGTGCCATTTCTATTCGTTCTCAAGTTCCAGCGCATTACGGTACATTTGCTGCGGCGCGCGCGCAGCTTGCGTGTATCATGTGTGAGCAGGGCTGCCAACAGTTACAATTGTAGGTTAGCACTCCCATAATGAGCCTGACATATTTTACTGCAGATTTGTCGAAAACGAGGAAGAAAACTGACTGCCGGAAAGTGAAACCTTACATTATCCACTTATCTGTTTATGGGAAAGGCGAAATACGATTGACGGGCGATAGCTGGTTTTTTCACTTTGTTAAAGTAACATGAGACATGAGGATAAATAAGTTTTGTGGAAAATATAATTATGGGTTACGTTTGAAAATAGTGACCTAAGCTTCCTTACAATAATAGATACTTGTATGTATACCTACTTATCTACTCTACTCATACTGTTATTTACTCCGGAATGTTATAGCGTTTGGCAGAAAATGTGAATAAAGTGACATCCCTATCTATAAAAGTGCCATGATCGCGTACAATATTAATTTTCCGCCACAACTGCACCAGAATCAGACAACAATTTGCTTCGGTGACATTTTATTTGGCTTCGCTTATTTCGGTGTTTGAGCAAGTAAACATGTCTAATGACATGACTGAGTACTACTTTTCTTTTTTCTTTTTTTTATGCAAGCGAATGACGTGACGAGCTAGTCGTTCGCCTGGTCACGGCCGCCGCCCATAACAGATTGCAGTGTCACTCGGAAGTCTAAATTAAAGTGTCCCGTGACACTGCTCACTCTGCACGTCATCCTGAGACATCACACAGTCTGAAAAAAAAATCTAGACTGTGAGATCAGTTCTAAGTGTCATTTGCCCAGTAATTAAGTCTAGGTAGGTACCACCGGCAAAGCGGTGGTACCTACCTAGACGAACTTTGCAGAGAAATCCTACCACCTAGTAAAACAAAATGATAAACCTAAAAAAATCGGATATATTTTACTTTTATACTACTTATGAACTACATCTAAAAGGTACCTAAAAGGTACCTCTACGTTTAAGTAGCCTAGCCCTAAAATAGACAAACCCATTCTTGTTGAATACCTACATTTTTTAACACCGCCCATAAAAACTGGCAAATTAATTTGTTAATGAATTAATTACCAATAATTAACGTCGCGATAAGTTTTTCCCCACTCGTGATACACGCAAATACTTCGCACGCTACGTATGTAAATCTTAAGTAACGCATATTATGCTTTAAATTAATAGTACACGGCCAGCCAATAGTTTACGATCCTATAAAAAAATTAACTACTATTTGCTTTAGCATATAAAGTATGTTAATCTCATCTAATTATGTATATTAGTAATTAGTACTAACTGAGGCATAGAGTGGGCGAACCATCTTCTAAAAAATACGGTTACAGTATTGAATTGATAGGAGTAGATTAGCCCAGAGTTTAGTTCTTAGACATAAAATAAATAATAGTTTGAAATAATGTTTGACTATTAGCTATTGATTGACTCAGGCGTGATCTCAGCGGATGTTCACCTTAAATACACAATGAAACCAGAATATCTAGAACTTTTAGCGGAATTACACTGAATAAATTCTTGGTTCTTAACAACGAAAATATCCTAGGTCTGTCTAGGTGCTGTAGGTGTTCTTAACCGATATAACACGTGGAATTATCAAGTTGAAATGGCAATGGGCAGGCCATATCGCTCGTAGAACTGACAACCGATGGGGAAGAAAGGTTCTCGAGTGGCGACCACGAACCGGAAAACGCGAAATTAAAACTAAGTATAATAGTACCTAGGGAGAACATTTTAATTAAAATTAATTTTTCCCACGATAAACTGTTATTTTTTTTTTCAATAAACAGCTTTGTAGTTGCAAGCCAGTTCGAAATTTAATGAAAACCTTTGATAAGTTACTCCTCGGTTGCCAAGTTTTTTTAAAGTTTCGGAGCAAAATATCGTTCCATTTTTTAATTACACGACGGGTTTGAGTTTTGTATGTAATTTATTTGGCCGCTGAACCACGACAGATATGGATTTTCATACAACTTTTACCGGCCGCTGCTCACCAGTACAGCAATTACGATTTATCTCGAAGAAGGTTGTCAAAATAATGCTCAAATTTCCAAGCTTGAGAAAAAGTTATTTTACTAAATAGGTACCAATAATTGCTGCGAATGGAAGATAAACAGGTTTATAGCCAAAACCAATCTCGCCATCAGAATCAAATATCCAATTTCACAATTTCCACCTCGTATCGGATTACAACATCGAGCTCGATCGACCCAAGTAGCAGATACAATCCGAATATATCTTCCGATTATAATTAGCCAGTTTTTCTACTTGGAATGCCATACAAATCGAGACTCATAAAATACGCCGCAGCAGCTGATTAAAGACCCGTTAATGCGCATGTGATATCCGTTATCATATGCATCGGGTTGAGAAATGCTTGCTGTGGGAATGTTCCCAAATTAGTTAATGAAGGATTGGTTCGTTTAGAAACTTTAATGTGTTTCAACGGAGCGGCGACGCGGTGTCGCGACGCGATTGACTGTTACTGTTAGGTGTAATATATTCGGGTGCATCACAGTATAGTTCCCCATAATTATGTTCTTGGAAACTTTTAAGATAGTTATGCCCGTTTTCATCGAAGATCCCTAAACTACACCCTAACTAGGAATCCCTTTGGCTAAAGACCCCTTAGATTCGACCCTTACCTAAATTCGTTTTCACAGCGCTGAGTGACACTTAATTTGTAAAATGACAGTTTATTCTTTTCTACGGTTTCCAAAAACCGTACGTTGCCGATTTTCATTATTTTATTTATATATTTTAGAGAATAATCGTCAAAAATACAAGCAACATGCTGTATTGGTATTAGCACTAGAGTTTTTAATATATTATGCATCCGAAAAAATTAAAACAAATACCTTTTCTGGCGTTATGCGGCTAGAAACAATTGCCAAATACAATTGAAAAAAAAAACTGGCGTTTTGATAATTTAACCTGCCACTTAACGCTAAGGGGTTGAGCTTCGGCCCCTTAAACTTAGGAGATCCCTTAAGCTTTGAGTGTCCCTTAATTGCCGGTGAAAATAAAATTACTGTCAGATGTCATTAAAATTTAGGGATCTTTGGTGAAAACGGGCATTAGCGTACCTATGTCAGAAAATTGTCTCCATAGCTCTATAGAACTACGGCAATGGGGAACTAGGTACTAGGTGAACCCATCTATTCCTAACAAAAACAAAAGCCTGCGGGCGATTTAGGAATTGTGTCACAGTAGTACCAAAAAGTGTTAAAAAATCTGAAGGGATCCAACCGGAATAGTAAAATGATAAAATATTTGAATTTCGTAACAATCCCTTACTGGTGGATCAAACCGGAATAAAAATTTATTATTAAAAATATTTTCGATCACTCAAGGGATCGTTTCAGGGGCTCAAACCGGAATAGACCACCAGGCCTAACCCCTTGCCTAAACAAAAAAGACTTACATGATAATGAGTGCAACCAGAAAATTAAGTTTCTGTAAGAGTTCAATTAAGGGTACGATTAAAGGTCATAATAATTAAATATACGTAGGCAAGCGTTCAACTTAAACGCTATCGTGCGGTACTTTACTACCAATACTAATAAATCAAATCAACTTTACGATTCGATTAGAAGGTACTAATCATTGACACCGGCACTAATCACTAAATCAATGTTTGAGCCAGTCCGCTGCTACATATAGCTGTAATCGGGCGCCACAGTAACTGTGCGTTTATGGCTGTTTATATACTTAGACAACTAATGGCGCCCGCGGTTTTTCCCGTTTACCTGAGGAAATTCTCAATTTTCCATGATAAGATGTGTAAAATTTCATCAAAATTGGTCCAGCCGTTTGATGTCGATTATAATTGCGTTGCAATATCTTCTACTAATATAATGACCAAGAAAATTAATAATGTTTATTGATAACTAAAGGTGTACAAATGCTTATAAATTGAGGGAACACTAAGAAATAACACGATTGGGATTTTGGAGACTATCCAAATCGAAACAAACCTTGTTTAAACCTAGCAACAAAATGTAGGCTAATGTCAAGTCTACAGAACATGTTATACTTTAATATATCATCGTGGTTTTCCCCAATTTCTATTGTAGCGACTCTACGATTCATATACAATCAATCAGGGGGCCCACTGTCACCTCGCGACCCAAAATTCATCGAAGGACTCAAATGAAGACCTAAATTGAATCGCTACCGTACAAATTGTATTGTAGCGACTCACTTTAGGTCGAATCTTCAGTTGAATTGCGCTAAGAGGTCACAGTAGGCCCCCAGTTCTTTCTAAATACTCGTGATTGAAGGAAACAATTAACCGAAATCGCTTCATCGCACCATTTTTCCAGCGCGCTACAATTCCTCATACGAGGACACAGCACGTAGATACGATCACCGAAGCGTAAGCTCCATTTAGAGGAGAGAGCGCGCGCCACATCTTTCTGTATAACATTAATAAATTAATAATGATTTTATGGAATTCCGCTAGCCGACGCCATTTTTACGGCCAGTGAGAGTACGGATTAAGATTATGTGCGCTAAATGTTGTGGGGCGAATGCTATATTCTGTATTCATTTTAGGACGTTACGTTACGTTACCCAATAACTGATAAACTAGATTCAAGTTTATTCTGAGCTGTGTTTTGTTTCGTGGCCGTGCGGGTATTCATCGCGAGCGAGGAAAGGACAAATCACTGTCCTGAATAAGGTTTTAGTTATTTATGATATTAGGGCGGTAAGTTGGTTTTAGCAAACGAGTAGACAAATGTAAGCTCCAGACGAAGTCGAGGGCTTACCATAGTCACGAGTTTGTAGAAACCAATTTCCACGCGTGTATCATACAACATTTTTCAACACATTTGCGAGAAAACAGTACAATAGGTAATGAAGCAAACTTTTGTTTATTGGTGGGAAAGTCGCAACAAACAATCTGTGATGTTCCTAATCTAATATGAAAATGGGCTAAAATGGCGCGTATTTTTTACAATGCAAATGGCGCCACGTGCGTGTGGTGAAAATTAGAACTACATCTTTAGTTTCATTTTCTCTTTAGTATTAAAGTGAGACAAACGTATTGAGCAAAAACGCTTCCAAGGAGTTTCGATCATTCAGCTTATTTATTCTCGTACTGTGAAACTCCTTGGTGAAATTCTTATATATGTTTTATTGACTTTAAAAAAAACCATAAAGGTTATGCACGGCGCTATACAAGGAACGATGCAGTAAAATAGGTACTTAGGTGAGAGTACCTCTTTTACCGCACGCTTCGTTGTATGGTGCGTAATGTTTAACTTTCGAACAGTGTATACAGGCTTTGTAAATGCATTTTTTGAGCAAATGTGTTGAAAAAATAATTGTTTTGTTTAATATATATGAGCATTGAGAAAATTCCTTAAAAAAGACCACTGAAAAACATTCTTCGGGAATGGTGGAAGATAGATTGCGCAAGATGAAGGCCGAGATAGCCGTAACTTCACTGCAGCCGTGTTTATAACTACAGACCGAAATGGTTATTTTGCATCCGATAAAGTTAAATTTTGCTTGTGACATTGAGGTAATTTCTCTTATACACTTGCGGTAATACTAACGTACTGTTAGGGGAACAGTCGTCGGTAAGCCGCACAGTGGCCGATATATCGAGCTTCCCTTTCATAGGATTTTCGAAAAAAAAAGTTGTAATTTTGAGTGTTTTTAGTATGCAGTTTTGTTGAGCACATCAAAACATTAAATAAATTTATGACTACAAGCTTTTTTTTTTAGTATTAATTGTAAAATATCAGTTTGAATATTTCAAATGTATGAAACCGGAGTTATGTTCCTCATAACTTTTTTTTTTACCGTACGGTCAGGCTGGAATTGTTAGTCCCCTTTGCCGAGTCCAAGACGAAGCCACATGACCTTTGCCCTTGACCTCGGACGGCCACGTTTAGAAAATATGGGTGAATGAAAAACGCATGTTTTGACAATATTGTTCTATGGGTGATGTGCTTCCATAAATCAGTTTTTTGACCATTATTGTTACCATACCGATGAAACTCAATCTCTTTTATCTATTGACCTTAAAAATAAGCGTATTTTATCAAAAAATACCTATGTTTTTGGATTTTTTCTATCATTTTTTTTGAAAACGGCTCCTAAATTCACGTCCTCGTCTAATTTTTCACTTTTAAGTTTACAATTATGTTAAAAACTGCAAAATGTTGTATAAGTATATGGTTGCCGAGTTTTTTTTTCGAGTTTTCATAATAAAATATCAGTTAGAACATTTTATATGTATGAAACCGGAATTATGTTCCTCGTAACTTTTTATTTTACCGTACGGTAAGGCTGGAATTGTTAGTCCCTATTGCCGAGTCTAAGACGAAGCCACATGACCTTTGACCTTGACCTCGGACTGCCCCGTTTCAAGCACATCACCCGTAGACAAATATTGTCAAAACATGCATTTTTCATTCATCCATATTTTCTAAACGTGGCCGTCCGAGGTCAAGGACAAAGGTCATGTGGCTCCGTCTTGGACTCAGCAAGGGGGCCTAACAATTCCAGCCTGATCGTACGATAAAAAAAAAAGTTATGAGGAATATAACTCCGGTTTCATACATATAAAATGTTCAAACTGATATTTTATTATGAAAACTCGAAAAAAATACTCGGCAACCATATACTTATACAACATTTTGCAGTTTTTAACATAATTGTATACTTCAAAGTGAATAATTAGAAGAGGACGTGAATTTAGAAGCCGTTTACAAAAAAATGAAAGAAAAAATCCAAAAACATAGGTATTTTTTGATAAAATACGCTCATTTTTAAGGTCAATAGATAAAAGAGATTAAGTTTCATCGGTATGGTAACAATAATGGTCAAAAAACGGATTTCTGGAAGCACATCACCCGTAGAACAATATTGTCAAAACATGCGTTTTTCATTCACCCATATTTTCTAAACGTGGCCGTCCGAGGTCAAGGGCAAAGGTCATGTGGCTTCGTCTTGGACTCGGCAAAGGGGACTAACAATTCCAGCCTGACCGTACGGTAAAAAAAAAAGTTATGAGGAACATAACTCCGGTTTCATACATATAAAATGTTCAAACTGATATTTTACTATGAAAACTCGAAAAAAATACTCGGCAACCATATACTTATACAACATTTTGCAGTTTTTAACATAATTGTATACTTAAAAGTGAAAAATTAGACGAGGAAGTGAATTTAGGAGCCGTTTTCAAAAAAAATGAAAGAAAAAATCCAAAAACATAGGTATTTTTTGATAAAATACGCTTATTTTTAAGGTCAATAGATAAAAGAGATTGAGTTTCATCGGTATGGTAACAATAATGGTCAAAAAACTGATTTATGGAAGCACATCACCCATAGAACAATATTGTCAAAACATGCGTTTTTCATTCACCCATATTTTCTAAACGTGGCCGTCCGAGGTCAAGGGCAAAGGTCATGTGGCTTCGTCTTGGACTCGGCAAAGGGGACTAACAATTCCAGCCTGACCGTACGGTAAAAAAAAAAGTTATGAGGAAAACAAATTCCGGTTTCATACATTTGAAATATTCAAACTGATATTTTACAATTAATACTAAAAAAAAAAAGCTTGTAGTCATAAATTTATTTAATGTTTTGATGTGCTCAACAAAACTGCATACTAAAAACACTCAAAATTACAACTTTTTTTTTCGAAAATCCTATGAAAGGGAAGCTCGATATATCGGCCACTGTGAGCCGGTGTAGGCTTATAAACATAGTAAATTTGAGAGGACTGTCCTGGTATTTGAAAATGTTATTGCCGTCGCTCTGCTATCCGCACGTAATCGTATAATAGAGACAATAGAGTCCGTGACCAAAAACGGTTTTTACCCTCTCAATCTTAACAAAATCTTTTGATTTTGGTGTCAACTGTTTGAATAGATTATAATCTAAGCTTGTATGCTTCGATCAAGGATACAAGGTGTATCCCTGATCGAAGCTTGTAGTCTCGATTTTTTTGAAATTATGTTTCGTATTGTAATTATAACTAGTTTTTTGTCATAATTTTGACGTCAATAATTCAATAATTAATTTTAATTTTTTTAATTAAGTTTAAGTGGTTATAACTACGAAGACATTGCGAAAACATAACGAAGAAGACGTACGAACATATTTTTTTACTGTGCAGACAATATCCAAAAAAAACATCGCACATGGAAAACATTAAGGGAAGGAAAAGCGGTGGCGCTTTTTGTATGGACAAGGGGTATACTCTTCTCTTAATATTTATGTTTAAAGGAAACGGGAAAAGAAATCGAATCTCAATGAAGTTTATTAACTAAGCAAATGTGGTCGTAATGTGGATCGATAGATACCTATCTTCACACGTTTTCAGCTGTAATCATGCTGATTTTATATTTTAATTAATATTGGTGTTACCAACTCTCATATTACATTTGAGATAGCTACCAACTAAAATGTTTATGTCCGATATTTTATTGGAAAACGCAATCAATACGAGGTGTTCATATCGATATGGCATTCTTCTTTACATTTTCCAATTGGAGGTTATAGTTTTTATATTTGAGCTAACGCTATAGCTGTCAGCTATAAACAAAAAAATATTCAAATACAAAACAAATATTAAACCAAACAAACAAACACAAAAAAAAAACAAATATTATAAACAAATATTGCCACGTACGTAGGGTGTGCCCACGTTTTTCATGTCATGTTTGACGTTGACACTGACAGCCGTTTAGAGTTCTAATCTGTGTTGCCATGTTTGCCTCGTTACACAGACATTACTGATATGTCTGTGCCTTTTGTTATTTTTTTTTCTTATGTTTTTTAATCTGTACTTTATACTGTATTATTATTATTATTTTCTTTTTGGTAGTTTGTATGGAATGCGTCCGTGATGTCATGAGTTCGGGTTCCGGCTGAAAATCAGTAACTGAGGTTGTGATCTGCAATCTCAGTTGTATGCTGAGCCGGAGCCCTTTCCTGACATTACACAATGTTATACATTTGTTCCTCTGTGTTTTATGTTTCTACTGTACCTATGTTGTGTTCCATTGTGTATGTCATGAATATTTCATTTCATTTTTTTTTCATTTCATTTTTTTTATAAACCATTTAAGTATAAGACATTGTAATTAATCGGTGATTTTTATAACTGATGATCTGACTTTGGTCATACATATAGAGAGACAGAAATAAAGGGGTTGGTTTTTACCTTATATAAAAACAAATTATTTAATAGTATAGTATAGACTGTAGAGAAATATGGTTGGTCATTTGAGTGTATTGATATTTTAGAAGGAGAAACTAAGTATCTACAATGCTTATGAAGTCTGTGAATTCAATCGAAGACATGGTTTAATATAGGTAGACCGGTTTCTGAATTGAGAATTTGTTTTACATATCAAATAGTGTTTTAGTCATCTATCTATTTCTCTTTGATACCTAAGTACTGGGTGGCGCAAAAGTAAAGACCCTATTTGGTTCAGCTATAACATTTTTTCTAAATTAGAAAACTAGATTTAGGTTTTTTTAAATGTATATTTGTGCCATTAAATTTCGTACCATTAGGATTTAAAGATGATGTCTTTTAAATGGTGACCTCCAGAGTTGATACACATTTGAGCCCTATTTATGACATTTTGCAAGATGATTTTCCTTCAAAATTGGTTATGAGTGACGAAGCGCATTTCCATCTCTCAGGGCATGTCAATAAGCAGAATACTCGGTTCTGGGGCACTGATAATCCGCGCATTATTCAAGAAACACCTCTACACCCACTAAAAGTTACTGTATGGTGTGGCATCTGTGTTGACAGAGTGATCGGACCCTATTTTTTCGAAGACGCTGGAGGCAATGCGATAACTGTCACTGGAGAACGCTACAGAACCATGTTACGTGAGTTTTTGATGCCCAGTTTGGACGAATTGGGGCTGGAGCACATCTGGTTTCAACAAGACGGCGCTACGGCACACACAGCGCGCGACACTATGGACTTAGTGAGGGACGCTTTTCCAAGCCGAGTTATCTCTCGTTTTGGCGATTTGCCTTGGCCTGCAAGATCACCCGATCTGACCAGTCCAGACTTCTTTCTTTGGGGTTTTTTTGAAATCTCGGGTGTATGTGAACAAGCCACAGACTCTCGCAGCTCTAAAAGAAAACATTCGTCAAGAAATAACGAACATATCGCAGGAAGTGTTACGGCAAGTTATGCAAAATGTCATAAATAGGGCTCAAATGTGTATCAACTCTGGAGGTCACCATTTAAAAGACATCATCTTTGTATCCTAATGGTACGAAATTTAATGGCACAAATATACATTTAAAAAAACCTAAATCTAGTTTTCTAATTTAGAAAAAATGTTATAGCTGAACCAAATAGGGTCTTTACTTTTGCGCCACCCCATAGATATCTATGACTTAGGTTGTTTAATTCGAGACATGTCGGGTGCAGTCTTCATTTATAAATCCGTTGTTAACAAGCAGCGTAAGCAGCGCGGTGACGTTCCCCCGGTTAAGCATAAGGTACTAACCTAATACTTCGAATTCTCCGGCCTTTTACCAGCTGAGACTACCGAATAAAATCGAAAACGTAAACGCAAGCGAACTTTCGATTCAATTTTTCATGCTAACATTAATATCGGAACTAATCTTATGTTTGACGATTTCACTAAAAACGTGCTAGAGAGACTATTTTAAGTCTAAAATGTTACGTTTGGGTTTGTGTTTGATTGTTGGTAGATACCTACCTACCTGTTTAAAGAAGAATGGCGAGTTCTGTGTACTTTTAGACCCAGTCTTTTCGACGAAGTACAGTGCAGGTATTTTTGCTACAGCTAATACGTCCATAAAGCATCAAAAAGCAAATTGAATGTAGGTTGCAGAAGTTGGGGAAAAATGATAATTGAGGCAAAGACTCTATGTAAATAGGGCGAATTCTGTGAATTGAGGTTATGTTCGTTTGTTAGTACATAACCTATACCTATCATAACTCTCGTATTATCTTGTTGGTAGGAGCTGTAGTACGAATCATGGTCATAGTACATCGTACTATTATTTATTGTGGCCACAGTTTAAATTCGTCGGTAAATATAATAATGACTTAGCCCACTCAATTCAGTTACGGTTCGAACACGAAATACGATGTAACAATAAATGGTGTTGACTTTGACAGATATAATGGAATGGATTCATAGACAACTGCATAAGATTCCATAATCAACTGATATATTGTTTTAATAAATGGTTATAGAGAGCTTTTGATTCCCTGCTTCTAAAAATATACAAGATATTTAGAAAAATTGGTAAAATAATTGACATATTAAAAGATACGTATTGCTTCATTAAGAGCGTTTTTTTTTAATGTTTGGGAAGAGTCGGTCTTCTTTGCCTTTTACTTTTTTTTTTACCTTGAACTTAAGCTTACCATCGGCCTTAGCAAACAATAAGAGACTTCACCTTTTGTACTATTTTGGGTGTTTATGTGTTCTACTTTTTCAGCGATCGATACATATATTATGATTGCCTAAGACAGCACCTTACGTATCAATTTTCAATTTCATTGTCATTCCACATCTTCCTTAGGGGTTTTTTCACCAATAGTTAAAGTAACAAATGGTTATAAACTCTAACAAATTTTGACCATTGGTTAGAATTTGTTAGTTTTTAACCATTAAAAAAACCACCCTTAGTCGATTATTAGAGCTGTATTTATAACAGCGATCCAAGGAACATTTGTTTAACTTTACTTTAAAAAAATATAGCTTTTCGCAAGTAGGTTCATACAGAAAGTTTGTAGGAAAAAAAGAAAGTTAGGTGCAAACATAAGGTAGAAACACTAATAAAATGGGTACCTTTAATACCTGCATAATATTTTCTTACCCTCATTTTATATTTAGCATGTGATTAGTTTCAATCGTAGTCCAGCAATTAGTACACACATTATACATCTATTAGCCTAGTTGATGTACGTTTATCCGTCTGTATAAAGCGTATTCGCTTACATGTGTACGCTCCGTGAAAGAACGTAAATAGAGACTAAGTTAATTATAGTTTATGTTATGTTGATGACCTAGGTATAGAACGTTATTTTTATGGATTTACAAAATAGCGATGAGGTGGTACTTACGTTTAAACCTAGCGGGAATATCAAGTTTTTTTTCCTTTAGTTGCTATCACAGTTGCAATGTGAAGTATATATCCGTGGCGTAATGTGCTAATAAACTGTTATCCATAAGGTCCTTAAGACCTAACTATTAATTGCAGGGCCGTAGTCAGGAATTCACTTCGGGGGGGTTCAGCTTGATTAATT
Source organism: Ennomos quercinarius (assembly GCA_910589525.2). Taxonomy (NCBI): domain Eukaryota; kingdom Metazoa; phylum Arthropoda; class Insecta; order Lepidoptera; family Geometridae; genus Ennomos; species Ennomos quercinarius. The sequence continues at coordinate 5,285,246 of OU342496.1, forward strand.
ATATACCTACAGTTAAAAAAAATTGCTTCTTATCATCACCATCAGCCTGAAGACGTCCACTGCTCAACATAGGCCTCCCCCAGAGCGCCACTTTGAGTGGCTGCTCGCCTCCTGCATCCATCGGCATTCGGCTCCCCGCGGTTCCGAGCGCGAAAATTTTTATATTTGCCTTATTGTATTTCAGAAAATATGTACCTATGGCAATTCAAACATTCTGGCTCTGCCCTTGGACCGGCGCAGATTTCGGGGGGGTTTGAACCCCCAAACCGCCCCCCCCCCCCCCCCTGCCTACGGCCATGATTAATTGCGCACATCAGATTATTGTTATTTACTGTATACTACTAATGTAGCTATACATTATCTAGTCAACTAGGTCTGCGAGCAAACACTTGTTTACAATGTTTGGATGTACCCAATTAATTACATTTACCTAATACATAATTTCAACTTGAACAGATCGCTGTATAGCGATAAGACCATGTACTAGGTTTCGTAATTTTTCATATTTCTTTTAACCCGCTTGCGAAGAAAAGTAGATAACACACCTCGGAGAAAAAAAAGGTGATATCTTTAGCATGGTTTTTAAATCTACAGAGGTGCTGCATTTAGATTTCAACTAAACCGGTACTACGTATATGCAGTTATTATATCTATTAGTTTTATATTCATAAATCAGTGTTCCAAAAATCTTCATTTGCGAACCGGGCTATAAAGCAATAGGCAGTATTTTATCATCGCGTCACATTGATGATATCTAAAATATCTATCGATTGTGTGAAAAGTTTCGCCTAATGATCTTCGCTTAATCACTAACATTTAAGTACTTCCATAAATCGTGCGTGTCATAAAACACAGTTTCTCTATGATATGCCAACTGTTAAGATCAAAGTTATAATATCTTGAAAATGATTAACTAGAAAATGTGTGTCATCGCTAAAAGCAATAGAATATGCTAATCAAACAGTTTCTAACAAAAAAAGACTGAAGTCATGCTTTCTGTTTTTAGCCAGCTTTGTTTATTTAGTCGTTTCCATTAAGTTCTTGATAGAGATTGTTATCAGAGATTTAAGCTGCGGTTTGAGTCGCTTTCATTGCGAAATTCGATAATGTATTTTTATTTCGTTGGGAGTGTGTGAAAATTAAAGTAGGTACCTATGTACTGGGTGGCGCAAAAGTAAAGACCCTATTTGGTTCAGCTATAACATTTTTTCTAAATTAGAAAACTAGATTTAGGTTTTTTTAAATGTATATTTGTGCCATTAAATTTCGTACCATTAGGATTTAAAGATGATGTCTTTTAAATGGTGACCTCCAGAGTTGATACACATTTGAGCCCTATTTATGACATTTTGCATAACTTGCCGTAACACTTCCTGCGATATGTTCGTTATTTCTTGACGAATGTTTTCTTTTAGAGCTGCGAGAGTCTGTGGCTTGTTCACATACACCCGAGATTTCAAAAAACCCCAAAGAAAGAAGTCTGGACTGGTCAGATCGGGTGATCTTGCAGGCCAAGGCAAATCGCCAAAACGAGAGATAACTCGGCTTGGAAAAGCGTCCCTCACTAAGTCCATAGTGTCGCGCGCTGTGTGTGCCGTAGCGCCGTCTTGTTGAAACCAGATGTGCTCCAGCCCCAATTTGTCCAAACTGGGTATCAAAAACTCACGTAACATGGTTCTGTAGCGTTCTCCAGTGACAGTTATCGCATTGCCTCCAGCGTCTTCGAAAAAATAGGGTCCGATCACTCTGTCAACACAGATGCCACACCATACAGTAACTTTTAGTGGGTGTAGAGGTGTTTCTTGAATAATGCGCGGATTATCAGTGCCCCAGAACCGAGTATTCTGCTTATTGACATGCCCTGAGAGATGGAAATGCGCTTCGTCACTCATAACCAATTTTGAAGGAAAATCATCTTGCAAAATGTCATAAATAGGGCTCAAATGTGTATCAACTCTGGAGGTCACCATTTAAAAGACATCATCTTTAAATCCTAATGGTACGAAATTTAATGGCACAAATATACATTTAAAAAAACCTAAATCTAGTTTTCTAATTTAGAAAAAATGTTATAGCTGAACCAAATAGGGTCTTTACTTTTGCGCCACCCAGTATATTATAGTAAACAGCCGGAAAGATACCGTAGCACTTAAAAAAAACATGCAGGATCGAAAACGCTCCTTTAGTTCTAAAGGTAACATATACCTAGGACAGTAGCTCGGACGAGTAATATTGTTCTGTGGACAGTAGCAGAACACTTCAAGCACATATCGGTGTCATTTTTTCATCATTAACAGCCTGAAGACGTCCACTGCTGAACATAGGCTCCCCCAGAGAGCGCCATTTTGAGCGGCTGCTCGCCTCCTGCATCCATCGGCTCTCCGCAGTTTTCACCAGATCGTCGGTCCACCGAGTAGGCCGGCCTACGCTGCGTCTTGCGGTTCGTGGTCGCCACTAGATAACTTTCTTCCCCATCGGCTGTCAGTTCTGCGAGCGATGTGGCCTGCCCAATGCCACTTCAACTTGCTAATAACTCTCTCCATAGCGCGACTTTGAGCTTACTAATGAGGCCAACAGTAAGATACCATGTCTCAGTTCCATAAGTCATCACTTGCAGCACACACTAATTGAAAACCTTCGTTTTTCACTTCGTCTTCGTGTTCTACTGCAATATAGGAGCTCAAAATCAGATTATCCAGTTTGACCATGAGGAATTACTCAATGTGCGTTATACCGATCTGGCCACATCGTCTTTGGACTTGAAGCTGTATGTCTAAAGCTACTTCTTTTAACTGCTAATAACACACTTTGAAGTATTATACAAGCTATAGTGCGATTCACAACATCGCGATCAACTTTCTACAAGTTTGTTTCACATGTCAAGTGCACGATTTAAATTGCAATTAGATTTATCAAGTGATAATAATTATTGGGGATTCATTATTCGGGTAGCTCACATTTCCTGTTTTTACGAGTAAATAAATAACTGTATGTGCAAGCGAGTTTATAATTATAAAAAAAAAATGATGTTTTCTTAACCTTATAACACAGTTTTGCGTTACGAAATTACGTTTAACATCTCAAAAACAATAAACAGGGTCATAAAATAACAGTATGATTATCCGTAATCGGCATCGTCTATCGAGTTCGGATTGAAATGCTTTTCTAGACTTACTGTGAATCCAATTAAGCGCGTCCTAATTATGAGTCTTGTTAGACCGATCTCTCTCACAGGACACTGCCGTCAGCGCCGACACCACAATACGAATTGATCGAGCTATTCTTAAAACATCCGAGTCACGCTGCCAATGCTCGATTTCGAATGTATTTATACAAAACGTGTGCCCATGTTAACACGATCTGACAACAACACCGTTGACTAGCCAACTACCGAGTGCAGAGTTGCGCACGCGCAGCGCGTTGATGTCTTTTGTACGCGGCCTTTGCCAACCCGTGCACTGCATCCCGCTATCTTATCTCCAATCTTGCACAAGCCCGTATTTTCAAACAAAGTTCGCCTTTTCTTCTCTTTATTGATGTTTTGAAAATGAAAGCTGCTTAAATTGTCGAACGTATGTGGAACAACTTAATTGTTTTAATCACGTAGAGTCGGTAGAGTCGTGGATTCTAACCAGTATTAAAGAATATACGGTCTAAATTAGAACTCTCGACGTAACACTGACACACTTTAAAAACTATTTCACCGTTTTAAATAATCGGGACAAGTTAAGGTATCGATTGGTAACGCATTACTGAATTATCACACTGAAACCAAAACATAACCCAAATACCTGGTGCTTAAAACCTACTTACAGAATTTTACTTACCGAATTCGTGTTAGAATGAAATCCCGCCTTGGAAGTAGTTCACAAAACACATTGATAAATAGAACAGGGTGAGTTAGGGTTGCGCCATGCACGTGTCGTTGTCGATAATAGTGTTGTGTGGATGGCACGGAGCGCGAGCGAGCGATCGGGGCGACGGTCGCGGCAGACTGGCGCGCCGCAGCGTCTGGACGCACCTGCCCGCCCGGCCCCCGCACCTAGGGACACGGTGACAGGTGGAAAGTATTATCGATATCGATGAAACCGCAAAGCATACGTAACGGCTTATACCGCCAATATACGAGCTATGGCTCTAATCGCAACCGCAAGATGGCTACACAGTTTCAATACCACCATGGCAGAGCAATGCTTAGTAGGTATCTGTAAAGTACAATGTGCGTTAAAGCTAGCTTTATCTGGGCAGTCTTAAATTTTAATTTTGTATTGATATAAATTTAATATCAGGACCGACACTCGTGCATGTTTTAGACTGACTGTGCAGCACGGCGTAACTATTCTGTCTATAATTCTATATTAGACTATTAGTAGAAGTTGTACCATTTAAGCTTCGAACTAGAGCGAATATTTAATCGACAACTCTTTTATCGACAAGTCACATCCCTAAAGCGTAACCAACATACACGGGCTGATCAAATTAATTACTGCCTCATCTCGAAGCAGCCACGCTCTCGATAAAAAAAAACTTATTTTACGTCTCGTTCCTACACTTTGATACCTCATACATCCGTCTCAGTTGTGGATGTGTAAAAAATGTTAGATTCTTCGCCGGTAGCGCGTGCGGGATGTGAAAACTCCCCATTTCACCTGCGCGTGAATGAAGTGAAGCGACGACAGTGCGCCCGCGCTCGATTCCGTTTCATTTGTGACCCATTGTAGCATTGACTATAAATCCAGCATTGGTAACAGGGGACTTACCTTAATCATAATCAATTTATTCATCCCATAATATATAGGTGACGGATAATAATGGCAGTATCTACGAATCCTACCACATACGGAATAGCACCTAGTTATATTGTGGTCCCGGGGGTGTGAGAATAAGACCACACCATATCTTCCCGTGGGTGCCGTAAGAGCCGGCTAAGGGCATCTCTAGAGAATGAGCAGCAGAATTCTCCTCGGTACATTAAAATCTTCTGCGATCACCAAGCCGCAAATATTTATAAAGTCCGGTTTTATAGTCAATGCCAAGCGTGGTGATTATGGCAACCATGATAAGCGTCGAAAGTGGCGTTTTATGGGGGAGGCCTGTGTTCAGTAGTGGACATCTTCAGACTGTTGATGTGATATTTTCCGTATTTTGTGAACCCCTTTTTCAGTTTCAAGTTTCCGTGAAGAAAATTTATAAAATCTTAACGGCAATAGCTCAGTGGTAGCATTGTGTGTGATCTCACAAAGTATGGTGGAAGTATAGTCAGTTACTAGGTTACTATAGGTATGGTAGGACTTTTCTGCAAAGTTTTTCTAGGTAGGTACCACCGCTTTGCCAGTTAGTCTGCAGCAAAGCAGTAGTGTGCATGCACTAGTGTAGTGCTGAACCCTACATAGATTGATAATTGATATGATAGAGAGTATCCAATGCAACCGGGTGCAGTGGCGGCAAATGATAGACGTGCGTTCCGGTTGAATGCTTTATTGACACTGATTTGATATTGATCTATGAATTGCTATGATATTTTACAAGTAATTATGCTACGGGTTGTCCCATACACCATACATTCCATTCCATAGAGCTCCCAAGCAAAATAGTTACGAAGACTTTTTCCCCAACCTAACATTAGTTTATAACACTAGTTGCGCCCCGCCGTTTCACCCGGGATAAAAAGTACCCTATGTGTTAATCCAGCGTATAAGCTATCTGTATTACCAATTTCATCAAAATTGGTTCAGTAGTTATGGAGATAGAGGGAACCATTCACACACACGCACAAACTTACGCATTTATAATAGGGTATTATTACCGTCTGTTCTACTATTTGGTAGACAGCTGGGCAAATATTAATGACTGCAGGCAGACGAAGGAGGCGTTTCCGGTTTTGAACTGGAGATACTCCAGAAAACTCCTGAACCTTACGGGACAAATTACGACGTGTCGTCGGAATTTTCACCGGCCATTGCTCCCTAAATAAACACCTGTTTACAATAATAGGTGTCACAGAGAGCCCACTGTGCAGAAGATGCCTGGGGCAGGGCAGACGAAACTGCCACGCTTCTGCTGATGGAGTGCAGTAGCGTGGCCTTGCAGCGAGCGGCGTTCTTCGGCCCCCTAATTACCTAATTTCCGACAGGCGTAAATCTCGCGGTGATTGCTGACATACATCATTAGTGGTGTCGAGCATGTATGCTACACTACACCACTAATGATGTATGACAGCAATCACTGCGAGATTTACGCCTGTCGCAAATTAGGTAGTTAGGGGGCGGAGCACCCAGAACTACCCAGGAGGCCTGCACCGACATCGGAGGACTGTTGGTCTTCCTGGAGGACATTGGGAGGCTGGATTGAGTGTGCCACCACATCCTGCCTGCACCAGCCGCTGTGTGGCCTGGTTGCGGAAAACAGCCCACACACCAAGTACCAAGTCTACTATTTGGTCTACCAATAGAACATTAGTAGGAAGGATTGAATAAATGATTTTAATGAATTTTACCATACACTGAAAATGAGCAGGTAAACATTCTATGGATTTTCTACTAACTACACTACTTAGGCCCGATTTCACCAAACTAGAATAAATTTTATTCTAGGTATAACTTTCCGAGAACAACCGAGTTACGCGAATATAGCCCTTATATCACCAATTTTGTGAAGGAATAAGACCTTTATTAAGATTCCTTGGTTACAATCAAAATGGCGTCTTTTTTGTGTAATTTCATTTGTCAATTAGCTGTATCCAGAAGTAAGGAATAGCCGTATACTTGGAATAAACGTTGGTGAAATCGGGCCTTAACGCTACAAGAAGATAGAATAGGAAAGTCAAATAAATAAAATACTGAGTAAAGGAATAAAAATTTACTTCAACTTAACTTTAGTGTAAAGCTTTGTACATATTGCAGTGCAGATTGTTCAAGAATTTTCTGTCTCCTTATATCTGAAAAATATAAATAAAATGTAAACTATTGACAGCAAAAAGTATCTCGGCCCTGAATTCGTAATATTACTATAACAAGACTCCTTGGGCATGTTGTTGTATCATCGTCCATAATTTACAAGTTATTTTTTCTTATGAAGAGACGAGCTAGTCGTTCGCCTGGTGTTAAGCGTCACGGCCGCACATTACAGATTGCAGTGTCACTCGGAAATCAAAATTAAAGTTTCGCGTGACACTGCTCACTGCGCACATCATCCTGAGACATCACAGTCTAAAAAAGATTTGTAGACTATGAGATCAGGGGGCGTACTGTGAGCTCTTAGCGCGATTCAAAACTGAGCCTATATTGAATCGCTTGTTTTTTTGTATGACCATTTTGACAAGTGATCCAGTGTAGGCCCTGTTTTGAATCGCGCTAAGAGCTCACAGTACACACCCAGTTCTTAAGTCTCATTTGCCCAGTAATTTCACTAGCTACAATGCCCTTCAAACCGGAACACAGTAGTGCTTGCACACTACTGCTTGGCGGCAGAATAAATGGCAAAGCGGTGGTACCTACCTAGACAAACTTTGCAGAAAAGTCCTACCACCTAGTAAATGTGTGATTATTATGTGGCAATACTATCTTATACACAGTGGAATTGGATTTGATGTTTTCCTGAAATGTATGTGTGTGGAGAAAGAGACCACTTTTTGGATTCTTACCTTTCTCCCTACTTTCAAATGTTATGTTTCATATTGGGGAGAAAGGGCACACATTTTTAATTTTTCTTTTCTCCCCACTGGAGGGATAAGCTGGTGGGGAGAAAGGGGACAACCCCATTGAAGAATGTGCATCGTTCTGTAATGCAAGCCTTAATTTCACACTGTTGCATTCTGTTTTTGTTTAGAATTGTGTTGAATGCATATGCATATTTATTTATTATAAATATTTGTGGACATTTCACACAGCGCAATTTAGCCCCAAACTAAGCAAAGCTTTTGACCTGCAATGTGTGACTTTTGAACCAGGTAGGTAAGTATGTGAAACATTATTTTGGATTCATAATTGCATATTCTATAATGACACTTGGTTGTGCCTTATACAGCCCTTATTCAGCTAACAGCTGTTATAAACTTTATGCAATAAATAAAAGTACAAACTCACTTGCAACTTATGCATGTATAAAAGACTGTTTGTCCTTCATCAGCCGATCTCAACTGCAGTGTAGCGTAAGACATTCTGTCATTCCCACATTTTGGACATTTTCTCTCCACAATGGGACCCTCGGGACCATCTCTATTTATGACTTTCTCATTGGAAATTGTTGATATTGCATTGAAGTGGATAGTGTAATCAAACTTAACATTGCTGAAATCTGTAAAATAAATTGTTATTATGATATCTACGCAAATGGTGAATACCCAAATTAAATAGAGTTTACCACACACAATACTTGCAGGCAACTAACAAATTTACAAACAGTTTCTTATTTAGATTAATAACAAGCAAAATCAAACATTAGGTTCATAAATTTAGCTGTAACTTGGCTCATATTTAAATAATTTAGACTCGCATAATCTAGAACTTTTCATTCCAGTATATAATGGGGAAACACTTCGCCAACACTTGTGGCAGTAAAGTACAAAGGTGCCCAATACCCATTAGCTTTTTTATTATTGTAGAATAGAAATAACAGATTAACATGTATTCAGCTTCCAGTGTTAACACCAAAGACTGCTTTATATAATATTATAAAACAAATATTTATTTTTCCTTGTCTTCCGTTTGTTACCAACCAATAACATAGCAAAAGCAAAAGATAGCAGCCCAACAGTGGGAAGGGGGCTGCTAAAGATAATTGATGCAGGTAGGTTAGTGTAGTACCTACTTACTTTCTGCATCAAAATAAGCTTTGCAAGAGAAACACTTGACAGATCCAAACTCTTGCAGCAGAGGAAGTATGGAACCACACTGCGCACAGAAAGCTGTGCTGCTAACAAACTGGGTTGAGTTAGCCATTCTGATCTGAAAATTATCGCGTTTTTCACCGTTTTTTACACCAGAATTCACCCTGATTTTTTAATTTAAAACAAATAAGTATATATAAGTGACCATAGATCAGTGTTGCCAACACTGATTCGCCAAAGGGAGCTAAAGTGTCCCAAAAAAAGAGCTAAAGTTATCAGAAAAAAGGAGCTAAATCAAGGAAAGAAATACCAATTTCTGTCACTATGAAGACGGTTCTTCAGCTTTGACATGCTTTTTACACTTAATGATTCAATAAATCAGCCCTCAGGCGTTAACTCGCAGCGATAATACCTACATTATGTATGCTTTGAGCATTTCATTAATTACTACTTTCAACCCACCCTGTAAATCATCATCATCATTCATCATGGAACTTTTGACTAAAGCGCTTTATCGGCTAAAAAAGTTCAATTTTAGAGAAATTAATTTTAATATGAGTTCTCAATGTCAAAATTAATGTCAATGGCAGACACTTTTTTGGCTACAACACTTTCGTTTGTATAATCCGAAAGATCACCGAGTAGTGAATGACTATGGTGGTGTTAGCGATAAATTCCATGTTCAGGGTTTTCCACATTATATATTTTCCGATGTCTGAGTAATACGCAATCTTATTAGTTCATATTCTTAATTTTACAAATTCTTCATATTCCGGATAAGTATTATAGTTTCAAACACAAAGCGAAAAACAATAAATCAGATATGTTAATAGAACATACATTCACGAGCAAAATATAATATTATGCACCTAAAATATCCCGAAAAAAAGGGTAGCTATATACAATTTTTAGAGCTGCCGATGTGAAAAAAGAACTAAATTTAGCTCTAAAAGAGCTGATTTGGCCACACTGCCATAGATAGACTATATAAAAAATACTCTGTGCGAGTCACTATATGCCCAGAATGCGCATCCAAATAATGCACGGCCAGTATTGTACGACCTGTATTGCACAACCTGTTATTTGGAAGCCATGTACACCGATTCCAGGCTGTACATGCGGGCATTAATTTTGCAATAACACCCAAATGAATTCCGTATGAAAACGTAATTAGTAGCGTAGAGGAGTAGTAGTAGTAGCCCTATTAAGAAACAAATTACCACCTACTTCTGCAGAAACACTTAGGCAGGATGTTTCTATTATTTTGAAGAAAGCTAGGGTGTCAAAGAGTAACAAAACCGCCGAAGAGCGGGTAGCACTGCGTGAAATTTGAAACAACAAAGAAATCTTGGTGCTCAAGGCTGATAAGGATAACCCTACTGTGGTATTGAACTCGTCAGATTACGACAGTTAATTACGGACTTTATTGGAGGACAAACATATCTACAAACCTGTGTCCTATGACCCTACCGCCAGAGTAACGCGACGTATTCGAGCCATAATAAGAGACTACCAAGACCTTTTGCACAGAAAACGTATATGAAAATCTGTATAGACCTAGAATTGTGCAACCACCGAAATTATATGGTCTACCTAAAGTACATAAGCCCAACGTGCCTTTGCGGCCTATCGTAAGTCAGATAGACTATGGTCTAGCGAAACATGTTGCATCGGTGTTGCAGCCACTGGTAGGTAATACTGCGTCTTTTGTGAAGGACTCTCGCCATTTTGTTCAGATTATCGAGAGTCTTAGACTGGAACCAGATGAGATCATAGTGGGTTTTGATGTGGAATCACTTTTTACCAAAACTCCAGTTTAGAAGTGTCTTGAGGTCGTGCGGGAGAAGTTGAGGGGACGCCAGCTGTCGGAAGACTTTATGGTATTACTGAGGAATTGCCTTGAGGGGAATTACTTTTTATGCCGCGGGTAGTATTATCTCCAGATTGATGGTGTTGCGATGGGTAGTCTGGCGGCTCCCGTTCTAGCCAACATTTGGATAAGGAAAAGAAAAGGAAAAAGGAAAATATTCATCTACAGTCCTCGGCCGTGAAGTTGTGGAAACGTTATGTGGATGAAGTTTTCTGCATTAGAAAAGGTGATAATCAGATAGTGACACATTTTTTGGACCCTTTGAACTCAGTCCATAATAACATAAGGTTTACGTGTGAGCTGGAGATGAACAGAACCTTGACTTTCCTGGACGTGAAGTTAATGGTAAGACCGGATGGCTCTTTGTCTCACTCTGTCTACAGGAAACCAACACATACAGATAGATAGATACCTGAACGGTATGTCCCATCACCACCCGCATCATTTACAATCTGTTGCCAGATCGCTTTTTGACAGGGCCTACGATCTTTGCGACCCTAAGTATTTAGAGGCAGAGGTACTGCATGTTCAGGTGGTGCTTAAGAAAAATGGGTATGAGGTGGGCAGGCGATGATGTCCTAGGCATAAATGTGAAAAGAAAAGGACTGATGTCGAAAGGCAGCCGGCTTTTCTGCCTTATGTCAAGCGTGTTACGGATAAAGTGGGCGCACTATTGAAGGACTACACCATAGAGAAAAATAATACATATAGCATAGAGTGCCGTCTTATTGGTTTTTTTTGCCAACATGCTACAACATTATTTTTTATCTGTGACTGACGAGAGCTCCATCTGGAGATTGTGTTCCTAACTAAGAACACACACATATACACACATCTACACACACACACATCACATATACACCCACACACACACACACACATATCACATCTACATATATACATATCTACATACTTATAGTCAAGATACTATAGAAAGATGTAGATAGGTACTTATATTACTTACCTCATTCAGTTCATATGTGGATGTTATACAATTTACTGTAACTATAATTAAAATTGAATAACATTTACCATTGCATATAATTATGAACTGTAGGTGTAAAAAGGAATTTGAAATAATATGTAATTGAATTACTTTTTGTGTTTATTATGCTTGTGCTTATTATAAAAGCTCTGAGCTGACATTTTGGTTGCATCGTCCCCATCATAAACCAATTCAGATTGGACACCTGCGATGAAGAGCCGAGGTCTGTGCCACACGTTGGGTGAGGATTCCGTCCACAGTAGGCAAGATCAATTTCATACACACTCGCAGTCACAGGCCCTGAAAAAATTAAATTTAAGAAAATGCTTATTGTTAAACCGACTTTGTTAAACTACTTCATTGGGGAGTTCTATAGTTGTCTATCTAATTAGCAGAGATACTGTTGTGGTCATTTTTCAACCAACACCCCCAGACAACCCCAGAAACTTGACATTTAGCGTAAACAAATATTAACACATAATCAAAGATAAAAAATAATGTTTATTTTTACCTGGTATATGTATTGATGCCTATGTTAAATCAGTGCAGGTATGGACACACTGGTCTGGATTGGCACTAACTAGATGTTTCTGAAAACAAAATAAAAGAGATTTATAATATTACTACTTATTGCTATTATTAGTATTAGTATTATTTTGGAACATGAGATCTCTACCTAAACTATCATTGTGCAACATTTCACACATGTGCAGGTTTATAACTTAGAAGCTATGAGGCTGTGTAAGATTCAGATGGACATTAAAATCACACATAACAAGTATAGCATCTAATTTCACAGTATTCACAATTTCTTCAACGGGCAGAGCTGTGATGTATCTTCAGCGAAAAATACTTAAGACTACTATGAGCGACAATACGGAGGAACTAACGCTCAACTTGACTCGGCGTATTCTCGACAAAGCGCACAAATTGTACACAATTTGCACGTAACCAGATTTAAACACGAAACCAGTACATAATACTTTACAATTTGTGCAAGAAACTGCAGGCACGAAAATCGAAATCAAAAAACAATAACTGAAGTCTGAAAACTTAAAAAGCTGTTTGGCAAATTCAAGGATGTCACTGTCAATGTCAGTCGTCTAACGTAGACTTCTCTCTTTTTTTTGAGCGTTTTTAAGTGGACATCTAACAGATGGCGCTACAAAATTCTGATATGTACCGTTTGTTCTAAGTTTCTCACCCCTGGACTACACCATTAGGACTATTTTTACCCCACTTTCCAAACTGGCTAAACATTTGAGAACATCGAAGGATGTCATTCCTTTTCAGACACCTGGCGTGTATAAAATCGATTGCAGTTGCGGGAGTTCCTATATCGCGCATGTTATGTGTGACCCCTTCCTTACCCCCAACAAAATGCTGATGCAGCGACTTCGGGACGTCGCAGCATCACCGTGCACCGGGCATCAGTCTGGATCGATCGCCGAGACAGCTCACACCTTGGCTCCGGTAATTCAAATCATTTTCGCGGTTGCCAAAATATAATTTTAGTTTTTAAAAAGTGTGTCCGACCTTGGACACACATAAGTGGCGCAGTCTTGTGGATATTTTTTGCGTCTAAAAACGGACTTTTCGAACATCAAAAGTACGTGAACTGTGCGCAGAAAGTGAACCTATTATCCTAGTGTTAAGTGAGCAATCAAAAAGTGATTTAAATAATTAATGCCGTTTTATAAAAACAAAATGTTCGTGACAATGCTGATCCTGTAAGTCCAGATCCTTGTCCCTATTATTATGTGTATTGTCTATTATTGACTTATTGATTTTTGTTGACAAAGTTTGACTATTTGACGGCATATACTTATTATAGAGTTGTCTAGAGTAGCGCTCTGTAAAGCCTATTATATTTTACTAGAGTACCTAGAGTGGGACTCTATATTGAAAAATTAAAATTAAAATAATAAATAGATTATAATACTTCTATAGTTTAACACAGTATCATTTGTTTTATCGTAAAATAGTGATATTGGTGGTTGCTTTAATTTTAAGTTTGTTTGAACGCTCTACATTTATCGAAAATGGAGACAACGGCTTTGAACATGTTTAAATCAGCTATTGATATAATTCCGACTTATGATGGGAACCCAAATCAATTATATAGATTTGTTGAAACTGCTGAAACGATCTTGTCTCAGTTTTTCATAGGAAGTAATACTGATACTTTTCAGAATCAGTTAGTTTTAAATAGTGTTATAGGAAAGTTGAGAGGAAAAGCGGAAGAAGTGATTAATATTAATGGTGCTAAGACCTGGATAGATGTAAAACGTGTGCTTTTACAACATTTCTCTGACCAGAGAGACGAAAATTCTTTGACTAGGGATTTAGTGAATATGAAACAGGAAAGTGACGATGCTCAAGGATTTTATAACCGATGCATGCACATACTTAATACCTTGATTAATTATGTAAATTTGCATGAAACTGCCGATACCGTAAAAGAGTGTAAGCGTTTGTTCTTTACTTCACAATGCCTTAAGACATTTTTGGCCGGTCTTAAAGAACTATTAGGCTCAACCATTCGAGCTATGAGACCAGCTGACTTACCTACTGCTTTGCAATATATTAAAGAAGAGGAAAATATAAATTATTTACGTAAAGGTAATACCATGATGCAACAACAACACCCACAGAATAAACCACTATTCCCTCAAAATAAACAAAACCATAATACTTTTAAACCAAGGCCGATACCTATGTTTAATAACAGCCAGAATAGTTTTAATAACCGTCAAAATTATTTTGCCAACCAACAACGACCTGTTCATCAAAATCAGGGGCCGCCTCAATATTTCAATAATAACCAACAAAGACCTATTTACCAGGCAAAACCCGAACCACCTACAAGTGGCGTAACACGATCACAGCCTATGAGCGGAATATCATTCCGGTCTGCTAACAGACCACCCTTTGTGCAAAACCGTGGTTTTAACCAACCACAACAACAGCAAAACTCTAATTTATCTTTGCATGCTCAAGAAACTTCCCCAGCGTATTATTATGACGAGAACAATTATTATTATGCTGATTTTTGCCAAGATAACTATGATCCGTACTATGATGAAAATATTGAGTACGCTCAGTATTACGAAACTCCTGAGCCGATTTCTGAACAAAGCGTTCCTTTTAACGAAACGCCCATTCAACAAAACTACGATCAAAATTTTCGCGAGGTTTCGAAGCCCAAAAGCCCGCCGTAATCGAAGTAAATGCCCACATAAAAAGAGAACTACCATACGTCGAAATAAAAAATCCACCTCTAAAGTTATTACTAGATACAGGTGCAAACCAAAGCTTTCTATCCCCGGATGTTATACAAAGGTATTATTCTAACATACCTCTAATACATGAACCATTTCAGGTCACTAACTTACATTGTACGACGAACAATCAATTTGCCATAGAGATCCCGCTGTTCGACGAATTCGCTGATAAGAGAGCTGCAAAGTTCTTTGTTTATAAGTTCCACAACGTCTTCGATGGACTTATCGGTTATAAACAACTTGAACAATTGAAAGCTAAGGTTGATTTAGAGACTAAACAATTGGTGACAGCAAATGCGATTAATCCAATTTTGATATATGAATCAGGAATTAAAAATCTGTTTGAAGGATTAGTGAAGGCCAAGTCAACTCATATCATGAAAATGCCCGTCACTATAGAAAATGCTGACGTATTTTTGCCCGAAACGTTAATAAACAAATGCATTATTTCGCCTTCAGTTTCGAAGTCTAGCCAAGGGTTTGCATATTTTGAAGTATACAACCCCACCGAAAATGACATAATAATTAGCCTCATATCACCACTAGAGGTTTTCAGCCTAAAAGAAAATTTTGAAATTCATAATTTAGAGACAAACCGAACCAACGTAGAATCCGTAATTCAAACCGATCATTTAAACGAAGAGGAAAAATATCAGCTGTTGAATTTATGCCGAAAGTATTCTGATATTTTCCACGATGAAAATAAACCCCTTACGTTCACAAACCAAATAAAACATAACATAAAAACAACTGATGAGATACCTATTCATACTCGCAGTTATAGATATCCTCATGTACATAAAGAAGAAGTTCAGAACCAAATTCATAAAATGCTCAAAAAATAATTCAACCCTCTGACAGTCCATGGTCATCCCCTATTTGGATAGTACCTAAAAAGCCAGATCATACAGGCAAAGTTAAATGGCGTCTTGTAGTCGATTACCGTAAATTAAATGAAAAAACTATATCAGATAAATACCCGATTCCAAACAACTCGGACATATTAGATAAATTAGGTCGATGCCAGTACTTTAGTACCATCGATCTCTACAGCGGTTTCCACCAAATTGAAATGAATAATGATGACATTCCAAAAACTACATTTTCTGTAGAAAATGGCCATTACGAATACCTTCGTATGCCATTTGGCTTAAAAAACGCACCATCCACGTTTCAACGCGTCATGGATAATGTGCTTAGAGGTCTCCCAAATGTTATAGTCTACTGTGATGACATAATTTTGTACAATGTTAGTCTGCAGGAAGCTATTATTAATACCGAAAACGTATTCCAACGACTGAGAGAAGCTAACTTTAAAATTCACCCCGAAAAATCAATGTTCTTAAAAAAAGAAACACCTTTCTTAGGTCACATCGTAACGCCTGAAGGAATTAAACCTGATCAAAAAAAAGTTGCTGCTATTTTGAAATATCCAATACCTAAAACCCAGAAAGAAATCAAATCATTCCTCGGTTTACTTGGATATTACCGCAAGTTTATTCCAAACTTTGCCAAACTAACAAAACCGTTAACATCATGTCTAAAAAAAGGAGCTAAAGTCGAATTGACCCCACAGTATATCAACTGTTTTAAACTGTGTCAAAACATCCTGACCAATGATCCAGTGTTACAATACCCAGAATTCGATAAAGAGTTTAATCTCAGAACGGACGCATCGAATTTTGCTATAGGCGCAGTTTTGTCCCAGGGCACAATCGGATCCGATAAGCCGATTGCTTACGCTTCTCGGACTCTCAACGACAATGAAATAAACTATAGCACAATCGAGAAAGAGTTGTTAGCAATTGTGTGGGCAACAAAGTATTTCAGACCATATTTGTTTGGACGTAAATTTAATATTGTGACGGACCACAAACCATTGCAGTATTTGTTTAATTTGAAAGAGCCCAATTCCCGCCTGATACGATGGCGTTTAAAACTAGAAGATTATGACTATAATATAACTTACAAAAAAGGTACCTCGAACACAAATGCTGACGCCCTTTCGAGAATAGAGATACAAAACAATGACTTAACCTCAATTCACATAAATTCTGACGATGAAAATATAGCAGACGAAAACATGTCCTTGATTGCCAATGTTAACACAGAACTACCGATACTAGATGAATTGGACGAGCTTAGTCTAGTCCAATCAGCTGACGAAAACCCAATTCTTGACATACCTATCTCAGAACTTGCAATCAATACCAGTAATAACCAACTGTTTATTGAAATAGTGCACCATTCATCTGGAAAAACCTACGTAAAAGAAATCTTTCCCGAAAAAAAAGAATTTATGCACAAATATCTCGTAACCAATTAGAAGCTGAAATAATATCGCTTTTCAAAGAATACATGTCCCCTAAACGAAAATATGGCATATACATTTCGGACACAAGTTTCATTCCGAGTATAACTACAATTTTACAAAAAACTTTCAAAAACTCAGCCTACAAATTAACCTTTTTCAAGAAAAAACTTGAAGACGTTACTGACAAAGATAGACAATTACAACTAGTAAAAAACTTTCACGAAGGTAAGACAAACCATCGCGGAATCCAGGAGTTAGAAGAAAGAATTAAAAGAAATTATTATTGGCCAAATTTAACTAAATTCATAACTCAGTTTATTAGTAATTGTGAAATATGTCAAACATGTAAATATGAAAGAAAGCCAAACACACAACGTTTTCAAATTGTACCCATTCCTAGCAAACCGTTTGAGGTGCTACACGTCGACACACTCTCCGTAAAAGGGCAGAAATTTCTGACAATAATCGACACTTTTTCAAAATACGCTCAAGCTTATCCATTAGAAAGTATGACAGGTATTAGTGTATTGAATGGTCTAACTATATTTATGACTCATCATGGCTTGCCCTTGTGCCTCACGACAGACTCAGGCACAGAGTTCAAGAACCTGCCCTTGAAAG
Organism: Ennomos quercinarius; assembly: GCA_910589525.2. NCBI lineage: Eukaryota > Metazoa > Arthropoda > Insecta > Lepidoptera > Geometridae > Ennomos > Ennomos quercinarius. The sequence continues at coordinate 5,303,147 of OU342496.1, forward strand.
AATTCGCTAAGTTGCATAAAATTAACCTACATTTTATCAGTGTCAATAACCCCGAATCAAATGGAGCTATTGAACGATTTCATTCAACCATCTTAGAGCACATTCGAATACTAGGACAAACTAGACCAGAACTCACAACAAACGAATTAATGCTATACGCAGTTTTAGGCTACAATAACTCTATTCATTCCGTAACAAATGAAAAACCCATTGAAATTATAAACGGTCACATAGATAGTATAGATCCGTTTGACATAAATCTCGAGTCAGCATATTTACAAAGTTACGTACAAAAGCATAAAGAAACTACGAGAGACCTATACTCTATATTAAATAAAACCCTTCAAGAAAAACGAGCTATAACCATGGAAAAACGTAACGAAAATCGCGAACCACCTCTTGTTTATGCGGAAAATACACATTTCTATTCAAAGAACCCATTGGCAGTTCGACATAAAACGCAACCTCGTTATTTAACAAGAAAAGTCAAAAGAGATCTCGGTATAAAAGTCTTAGATGTAAAAGATATCTCTTATCATAAACGGAATATAAGAAGACCTCTTGGTAATCAATTAACTATGTTGCAGGATTGCCCTAGCGACGCACCAAGCAGTCCAGGGCCAAGTACCTCAAGTGTCCCTGACCCCGCTAACCAATAATCCAGGCATATTGCCCTTCGACTTAGGTTTAGCGAAAATACAAAATAGCGAACACGTTTTCGTTCATTACTTAGACTTAGATATAATTAGGAATAGTATTAGTACTTTAGAAAACCATATAATCGCATTTATCGAATATATTAGGCAGGCGGACCCACGCTATTTCAGTAACTTTTTAGTGTCTAAGCAAATATTAACCGATAGATTAAGTCATATAACTTTAAAGTATAATTCTATTAGTAGCTCTAGCTCTAGATATAAGCGAGGACTTATAAATGGTCTGGGTTCCGTAATAAAGAGCATTACTGGAAACTTAGATCACGACGACGCTGTCAAAATTACGAACGCTATCTCCACTTTGCATAAAAACCAAGAAATTATTCAAAGTTCATTTAATAGAGCCATTTTATTAAATAAAAACTTACTGACTGCTTATAACTCAACGATTACAGCAATCACCAACAATCAAAACAAAATATACCTAAAGATTAATGAAATAGTCAGAGAAATCAACATGACAGATTATAGACTAAATGATTTCATAAAAATGGTTAGCTTGTTCGACTCACTAAAAATAAATTGCCAGATTATTCTAGATTCGCTTATTTCGATCGAAAATTCACTTTCGTTTTCGAAGCTAGGCATTGTTCATCACGATATTCTATCCTATGAAAATATTAAGTATATCTCTGATATGCTAACTACTCTATACAAGCCCGACGAACTGATTGTAAACAAACTCACCGACTTGAGACATTATTATGACCTACTCGAATCTGGATCTTATTACGTTGACAATACGATCGTTTTTATATTGATATTTCCTATTATGTATGAAAATAAATATTCCTATTATCACCTTTATCCTTCACCAACTATAAATGACTCTATTATTATCCCACCTAAACCCTACCTGGCAATGGATGAAGAACGCTACCAATACATGGACAACATATGCAAGAAATTTCAAGAAGTCTACTTTTGTCACGAATCTACGTACCAATATGCGAGCAAAAACAAAGATTGTATATACCAACTGATAACGGCTCAAGAAATCTCTACATGTCTATATACTACATTTAAAAGCTCTACAGAAATATGGCAAAAGCTCGACGACAAGCACTACCTACTGACATGTACCGAGAAAACAAAGATAAAACTTGACTGTCACGGAGAGAGTCACAGCTCCATACAAGGAACATTTTTAATCGAAATACCGGAGAGCTGTAGCGTCTCTACAAAGCTCAACATTAAGAGAAACATAAGGAATACACTACAAGGTCAACCAATGAAGCTGTTATCCTTTGAACTATCGAATATAACTATAAAAAATATAGATCAGCCTTTGATGATTGAAAATGTTGAACTTAGTCGGCTCTATGAGTTGGAAACTTTGGTAGAGAAAGAAAATGCAATCAATTTAGAAATGGAAACAACCTCTACTACTTTTAACTATTGGACTCTACCTATTTACATCATTCTATGTGGAGTTGGATGCTATCTGCTCTGTAAGAAAATAAGAAAACTTAGGAGCCGTAGACCTGCTGAACCTGCGGAAAACCTGGAGTTGCAGCCTACGGGACCTCAGCCCTTTTTCATGAGGACTTGAAAAATGGGCCTCTGTCTTAACGAGGGGGATGTTATGTGTGACCCCTTCCTTACTCCCAACAAAATGCTGATGCAGCGACTTCGGGACGTCGCAGCATCACCGTGCACCGGGCATCAGTCTGAATCGATCGCCGAGACAGCTCACACCTTGGCTCCGGTAATTCAAATCATTTTCGCGGTTGCCAAAATATAATTTTAGTTTTTAAAAAGTGTGTCCGACCTTGGACACACATAAGTCGCATAGTGTTGTGTGTCGTGACATTTTAACGTGTTTACAACAATTAAGTTCAAGTGCGGGTAGTTTTGCGTAAACAACTCGTTTTTTTTGGCACGGATACCCGCATCTCCAGTCCACTCGTGACCTGCCGTGGTCATACAACTTGGTTGAAACGTCGAGGTAAATAAATATTGTTTTAAGCGTGATTAAGTCTTGTGTTAACTAGAGTAACAATTGTTGTGGAACGTTTCACTAGCGTGGCAAATTGAAATTTTCTTGCGTTCTTTTGCCAATAATAGCTTAATGACTCAACGTGATTACATGAAAACTAATTTTGCGGAAATATTATAAATAGAATGTATGAACAAATTACGATTAAAAGTATCTCTTAGATATCATTGGTTTAGCGAAAATTGGCAATAAACAATTTTCTTCTTAGTTTTTCAGTCTATTGCCCTTTTGTTGCTAAACCAATGTAATACTTTTAATTGTAATTTATTGATACATTATATTTATTTCCGCAAAATTAGTTTTCATGAAATCACGTTGAATAATTAAGCTATTATTTGCAAAAGAATGCAAGAAAATTTGAATTGGCGCGCTAGTGTAACGTTCCACCTTAATCTGTGGTTACACTAGAATGCATGGCCAAAATATTGCATAGCCCATATTGTACGACCAGGAACGCAAGGCCGGAATTGGTGTACATGGCTTCCATATATCAGGCTATGCAATACGGTGGGGTAATTACGTAAAATTTGCAACAGCAATGCGACAGCAGTAGCAATGCGACAGCAGTAGCGAAGCATACATTCTCGACACCACTAATGATGTATGACAGCAATCACCGCGAGATTTACGCCTGTCGCAAACCTGTTGCGAGTTAGGTAATTAGGGGGCGGGTCCTACAATATCATCTGAGCAAATTTTGGTACAGCCCGGAATTCGTGTACGTGGCTTTGAAATGCTAATGTGCAATACAGGTCGTACAATACTGGTAGTGAATTATTTGGTGTTGCATTCCTGGCTGAATAGTGACTCTTTGATTTGACAGTTCTTTTTGGTTTTGACATTAACAATAATAACAATGAATGACAATTTTAAACAACTTTGTGGTTATGTCATGCCAAGGACAAGTAATATTTATTTTATTTTAATACGAGTAGATTAGAATTTATTTAAACCGCAGAAGCCACAAAAAGAAAGAAGTTGAAGTTGAAGAAGTTAGAATTTATTTTTCGTTAATTGCAATCACATGCCTTTTTAAAACTTTCAACCATCACTTATAAAAGTTATAAAGTAAAAATGGACGGCTCATTTGGAGAAATGTCTCAAACATATACTCAGCCAGATGACCTGTCCCAAACTTATACACAGCCAGATATCCAGCCTATGGAAACGGGTTCGCAGCCCCCCATGCAGCCAGTGAGTGGTCCTGTTAGTGGGAGGCCCGAAGAGTTTTCAGTGGAGAAGATATTAGATAGACGGGTGAAGAATGAGAAGGTAGAATATTTGCTGAAATGGAAAGGATATTCAAAGTAAGAATAATCTAATTTTTATTTTCTATTTTTTACATATTATGCATAAACAGAAAACAAACAAAGCATAAAGAGATTCACACAGGGCCTAAAATATGCATATAAGTTACTGTGTAGGACAAGTGGTTTTGCCAGGCCTCAAGATGAGTGTGTCTTGTATATCTTTGGATAGTTAAAAATCTTATATAGTGTGCATAGATAGTACTTAACCTGTTTGTGAAAAGCATTGCTCACACAACCTACTGATAATCAAACAATGTGGTAGAACTGGGCTACCCTGAAAAATGGGGGGTTGAGAAATTCATTCAACATGCAATTTTACATAGTGGCTACTAATTTATTTATTTATTTATGCACAAAACAAATTACAATCGAAAAAACTAACAAGTTACTTTTGTACTTTGTTAGTTTTTTCATTTAGGTCTGGATTATAATTCAAAATTATGTGCAAACAGTAACACTATTTGCGTAGAAAATTACCAAGATTGAAGGAAAATTGAATATACTTTTAAATTGTATTTTGTGTTAATACCTACAAATTTACAGTGCCTTACCTTTGGTCAGTGCCAGTTAGGTATTACAAATCAGAAAGACCATTTTACCTAGTAAACATACAAGGTAACAACTCTACAAACTGTACCTACTTGCCCAATTTTTAAATATTAATTACCAAATTCTAGTGAGGATAACACATGGGAGCCAGAAGACAACTTAGACTGTCCAGAGTTAATCTCGGCTTACGAAGAGGCTCGTCTGAGGAAGGAGCGAGAGGATGCTGCATTAGCAGCTGCAGCCGCTGCTGCTGCTGCTGCCGCTGCTGCAATTCCAGATCCTTCGGAGGAACCTCTTACTACTCGTAAACGGGGTAGAGGAAGGGAGAAAAAGGAACAGAAGAAGAAAATTGAAGTGAGTTGTTTTAGTGATCTCTTATCCACTTAAACAGCCAGAGTGGCAGAATCTGGTTAAAACCAAGGTTTTTAATTATGAAGCTCTAATGTTGGATGAATCGAAAGCCCAACCAACTACAGCAATCAGTTATCATTATGTGAACGGTGTGCTCACATGCCCTGAATGTGCAAGGGTCTTCACAAGTTTCATGTGCTATCATGTGGCTTCATTAGCCACATGATAGCACATGAAAGAAAATCTTAAAGGAGTTGAATGCAGTTGCCGTTGCCAAAATTGGCTAGGCTAGAACATCATCATTCACCCATACTGGAGGAAACAGAAACATTGGTTTTATTTTTCTCACTGTCTAATGAATAAAACACCATGTTCTATTTTTTTTACAACTAAATAGGTCATTTGACCGCAATCTCACCTGATGGAAAGTGACGATGTGGTCTACGATGGCACATGCTTGCCTAGAAGATACCTATTCACTCACAACTTGAAGAGCTCCAGATTTTACTTATCGGGAAACAAAGATGCTGGTAAAGTGTTCAATTCATTCTCTGCTCAGATTATAAATGTTCTGTTGTCAGTCACATAAAAATATAATAGTATAATAGCAAAAATTGAACTGTAGTTTACCCATTTTACTGCAGGAAATTTTTATTTTCATTAAAAGTATCCTATATTGGGCTCACAATTTTTTATATAATTGATTCAACCTTGTTATTGTGAAACCATTATAATTATAGTAAACAAATAGACAATGGTTTATGAAGGAAAGTATGGACGATACAAATCAATTGACAGCATCTGTACAAAGTTGTGGGTGAAGACCTACTTCCATCATAAAATTAGTCAACTATCAGGTCGCTAGAACCCCACTGCATTCTCAATAAAAGACAGTATTCCATAATAGTCTGTAATATAATTGAATACTGATTAACTTTTATTTTTCAGGAGATTGAAAAGCCTAGAGGGCTTGCACGAGGTTTGGAACCGGAGATGATTCTTGCTGGTCAGCTGTTTCACAATGAACTGTTCTTTTTGGTTAAGTGGTAAGTGCAGCATCTTTATTTCCCGATAAGTACAATCTGGAGCTCTTCAAGTCGCGAGTGAATAGGCAAGCATGTACCATCGTAGACCGCGTCGTCACTTTCCATCAGGTGAGATTGCGGTCAAATGCAAGCCTATTTAGTTATAAAAAAAAAATCCTTCAATTTTACTATATAAATGCTTGAGGCGCGATTGTATAATGTGTGCTTGGTATTGACTTGGCTGAACGGTTATGATGAAATTTGTTGATAATTTAGATCCTGTTATCCTAGTCCCTAGCCAATCAAGGCGCACAAAAACACGGCACCCATATATGGTTGAAATTCCATCAACCCGCATTAAGCGTTTTGCTATGCACTTTATAGTGCGAACAGCCAATGAGTGGAACACCTTGCCGGCGTCCTTGTTTCCAACTAACTATGATCTGGGTGTCTTCAAGCCGAGAGTGAACAGGTATCTTCAAGGCCAGCATGCACCATCGTAGACTGCGTCATCGCTTTCCACCAGGTGAGACAGTGGTCAAATATTTTGCCTATAAACAATTTAAAAAAAAAAGTCTAACTCCTTGAGATATCGGTGCACAGCCTTCGGTTGCTGACATAACTGTTCCAGTGATGGTGATGATGATGCTCACATATTTATGGTGTCCTTTTCAGGCAAGGTTGTCTCGAGCTGGATGTGGTGCCAGGGCAGGAGTTAGGGCAAGCTTACCCCGACTTCGTTATTGAGTACTACGAGCGATGCGTGCCGTTTAGCGTGAGACACACCGATGGAAAAATGCCGCGGTATGCACCTGAAGTAAGTAATATTTGTTACTATCCTTATAAATACTGCCCGCCTTGTTGACTTATTGTGAAAATGTTTAGATGTACGTTACCTACCTTTGACATTTCTTTTTAATTTTTATGATAGTAATTTGACATAGCTATATATTGTTATTATTTATGTTATTTCCGTTCTAATTCTTGACATTGTTTTAATTCTTATAATTAATTGTAATAATGTGTTGATCTATTATTGTGTAATATGTATAATTGGTAGGTATGCCGTTCATGTTACAATAAACAGAATTTGAATTTGAATTTGAAATACGTAAAAGTGAAGCTTTCGTCTGTTTGTATGTTTGTTTGTGTGACAATGGCTGGACCGATTAAGTTGAAATTTTGCACAAATTGCGTACTACTAAGATGAAAATAAAAAGTTGCAGGACACATTCTTGTTTATCCCGGCCGGTAGGCTAGGTAAAAGAATAGAATACGCACCAAATTAGTATCACAGCTGACACATCAACATCGACCTTAACGTCGTAGTCATAAATATCAATTCAGTCTGCACTTCAGCGCGGCGCTTACGACAAAGACAACGCACGAAATGACTGATTTTGACAGTTTTTAATTAATATCTATTTTTATATAGTATTTTTAAAAGTTTTTAAGTCATCACGACATCTAAATGTTTGTTGGGAATACACTAATTTATTTTTTGTAATAAATATATTCGGTAGAAGCTCAGTAAAATGGGAACATTCAAATATTTTGAGGGAGGTTTGCGATTTTTTTTCTATAAAGCTATGTTTATTAATCTTGTATTTGCGGTCATCATAAACGACCTAATGAAAAGAACTACATGATATATTAAATTCAAAGCTCCACATGTTTTAATTACGCCAGGAAAAGTACCAAAAACACCTTGTTTCCCTACTCGTCGCCTTAAAAGAAATGTTCAAATAAGTTTTAAAGTTTTCATTCAAAAACACCTTTTCTGAATGTAATGGATTGTAAATGGAATTGAGTTGTTCGTCAACTGGCGAGCATAGAACTCGCGAGTGCGCGTGAGTTGGCTACCTTCTGATTTTTTTTGTCGTCAACTCGCTTGATAATGTAATCTGACGCATTTTCTAGAGAAAGTGACCTTTTTGCGAATATAAATCTTATGCGCTCCCAATGTAAAAAGTAGTATTTTTTTTTTATTTCAGCTCCCACCTTTGGACGAAAAACAATCAACATCTATGGATATTTCTCAAGAAACTGACCGCCAGGATGAACATGCGCCAAGTAAGTACATTGCTCACAATAAATATTTATTTATATGACAGGGTAGCGCTTTTATCAGCCCATAGATACATTATAACGGGATTCAATAAAGAAAAGAACTGAAAAGAGAAAACATTTCTATTGCTGTCTCACTCCCTCTGCACTTAAACACAATAGTGGAAGAGGGAAAACAATAGTTTCTTGTTTGCGTCAGATTCGTTTCTTTAATGGCACGCGTTATACCACTACTGGGGCACGGCCTTTTCAACCGACTCCAAAAAAGGGGATTCGCAGTTTGGTTGGATTTTTTTGTGTTTGTTATCTCAGATCTCCGTTATTTCTAAACCGATTTACATTTAATTTTTATATAAAAGTATGTACTCTCAGATTGGTTCCATAGAGATTTCATCAAAATCAGTTATTTAGTATTTTACTTTGACGTCATTGGTAAGCTCAAAGTCGCACAACTCTATGGAGAGAGCTATGCTTGGTGTTTCCCTGCGAGATAAGCTCCGGAATGAGGAGATCCGCAGGAGAACTAAAGTGACTGATATAGCTCTTAGAATTAGCAAGTTGAAATGGCAATGGGCAGGCCACATCGCTCGTAGAACTGACAACCGATGGGGAAGAAAGGTTCTCGAGTGGCGACCACGACCCGGAAGATAGCGAAGGCCCGCCCCCCATTAGGTGGATTGACGATCTGGTGAAAGCCGCGGGGAACCGATGGATGCAGGAGGCAAGCAGCCGCTTAAAGTGGCACTCTCTGGGGAGGCCTATATTCAGCAGTGGACGTCTTCAAGCTGTTTAAGATGATGACTGTGACGTCGACTTGTGGTCCATGGGTCGCGGGTTCGAATCCTTGAATGAGCTTGAGTTTTTGGTGAATATTATCTTGATGAAAAAACTGAAAGCTTGGTGGTGGCATTTTCTAGTGCTTGCCTATCTAGCTAACACTTTTTTTAAGTTATTTTGACACTTCATGTATACTTAGCGTTGGTGCGCGGGGAGCTGATGGATGCAGGAGGCAAGCAGCTTCTCAAAGTGGCGCTCTGTGGGGGAGGCCTATGTTCAGCAGTGGACGTCTTCAAGCTGTTGATGATGATGTATACTATTCTTTCACATCACATTATCACATCATCAGCATTTTTATCTCCACTGCGGAACATAAGCCTCCCCTATAAAGTGGGGGTTGTCATAGCGACCATGTTTGGCAAGCGTATTGGTGGTCCCGGTAGATTATAACTGGACCGAGGAGAATGCTGCCTATTCCCTGGATATTCCCTTAGCCGACTCGGCTCTTACGGTAACCGCAGGAAATGATAGCCCAATTTACAAGGTGAGTTTGAATTGGTATGTTATCCCGAAAGGGGGGGACTGGGATCATGGTAGCCCACAAGTTGTGAGAGCCTTACTTGAAACTGCGTGTTTCCAAACCTCCATACTAAAAAATAAATCCACTCACAAAATTGCACGTGCGATCGCTACGAGAGTTAACAAGATACTATAAATTGATTTCTAAACTCAGGCCACTAAACTCATTTAAGTGCATTCGGTCAAGGACAAAGTTCAACCACCCAGCTGCGCTAGGGCTATCTTCGAACGTAAACTTTACATGGCATTTCTTCAATGAAAAACTATTAATTTAGAAAAGTCGTAAAAGAAATATTGTCTACCTTAGGGAGTAGATTTACCCCTTTTCGGGATAATATACCAATTCAAACTCGCGTAGTATACGCCTTGAACACACTTCAGTTATTCTGTACCCCGTGTTAATTTTCCGATGGATGAATTCTAACTTGAAAGTATAAATAAATATGTAATTATTTCACTTGCAGCTGAAGCGTCTCATACATTACCAGTTCTAGAGACCGAGAGCCAACCTATGGAAGTGTCCGTCAACTGACATTCTTCGTGTTTCTACACCACTAGCATCTTTAACTACTGAAGTGTTTAGTGTATTTTAGTATAGTAATCACGGTGAGTAATTAAGCTATTATTGGAAAAAAACGCGAGATAAATTTGAATTTGCCGCATTGAGTGAAACGTTCCACCTTAAGTAAACATGAGTTTGACAAATGTACGAGATGTGGTGAAACGTGGTTTTTCGTGTTGCTTCCAAAATTCCATAGAAGCCTCTAGTAAAGTTGCCACCACTTTACTAGGGCATGACTTAGACTGGATTATGACTACCTGACTTAGACTGGACTATGACTACCCTGACTGACTGTGACTAAGACTTGACTTTACGTGAAACATTTCATAATACGATGAAAAATTACAATACTTGACACTGGCTAAATACACTATGTGTGGAGCCAAAATATAAGAAAAAAACTGGGTGTAGATGTGGCATTTATTATCTAATATATTAACTGACTTTCAAAAGGTAAACGGTAGAGCGCATTTGTTATTACTCCGATTACTAAAGCATCCCCGAGACGATCAATCGCGATTGACAATCGTTACGTGATTGATACCCATTGATGTGAAAATCGCTCGTAGAACTGACAACCGATGGGGAAGAAAGGTTCTCGAGTGGCGACCAACCGGAAGACGCAGCGTAGGCCGACCCCCCACTCGGTGGACATACGATCTGGTGAAAGCCGCGGGGAGCCGATGGATGCAGGAGGCGAGCGGCCGCTCAAGGTGGCGCGCTCTGGGGGAGGCCTATGTTCAGCAGTGGACGTCTTCAGGCTGTTGTTAATGATGATGATAATGTTGCAAAAATTGATCGGCGAATGATGAAAAATTTGATTGACAGCGATTGAAACGCCGAGCATTGACGTTTGATTGACGGTCAATAGAGTATAGACTAAAAGCATAGAGAGAACTTCATTATGTGTCAAGCGTACCACTTTTTTGGACACTATATGAAGTGGATACTTTGACGTGAATGAGTCCGACAGATTTGTATAGAAAAAACAGTTGACTCGAGTCGAAAAAATGGTACGGTGACTTTTTGTAAGCGTAGCTTATTACAATATGTTTGTATCTTTCCTTCGCCACTAACGTAGCGATACGTGTGAGCAGTACAAATATAATATCGTTTTGATGATCTCTCTTTGCTTTTAGTCTATACTCTAAGCGGTCAATGATAGCGAATGACAATCGTTTTCTTTATTCTTGATCGCGCTCTCAATGAGCAACACGACCTCTAAACTTTCCGAATGATACGTTTATAATATTACTTACGGGATCTTTACCGTGATTTGAATCACGGAAATAACTGAAATATCGGGAACTCAGAAATGATTCAAATCACGGTAAAGATCCCGTAAGTAATATTATAAACGTAGTGCACAACCGTGAAAGTTTAAAACAGGGTTTCCGAATGATAGTTCATCAAACGACTGATGCATGCGCGAACGATACGCCTTCAATAGCCTTCATTCGAAACGGTCAATCACGTAACGTGACGTAACGATTGTCAATCGCGATTGATCGTCTCGGGGATGCTTAACAAAGTCTCTGGTCTATAAAAATTGTTTATTTATTGTACGTAAAGCTCTTGTTTTGTATCCGACTTTCATATAAGGAGGCTGTCAGTTTGAGCATTTTGTCATGTGTACCAATTTTATTACTCCAAGACGTTTTTATGAAGCTCGATTCTTTTTTGTGAAGCTCTCATAGTGGAATTTTATTAAAAAAAATGAAATCTACTTTTGTATGAATTTCTTTTACGCATCGAAATGAGTTTTATGTTTTGAATTGAAGTAGAATTCTTGCTAAATACTTGTTTTTTCTATTACTATTTCTAAGTCGACTGGCCTGATAGCTCAGTTGGTAGTAGCTCTGCCTTCTGAACTGTAGGCTGTGGGTTCGATTCCCACCCGGGACAAAGATTTGTGTGATGAACATAGGTGTTTGTTCTGTGTCTGGGTGTCATATTGTATTCTATGTATGTATTTACAAACAAAAGTATATAAGTATTGTATCAGTTATCTGGTTTCCATAGTACAAGCTATAATGCTTAGTTTGGGGCTAGATGGCGCTGTGTGAAATGTCCACACATATTTATTATTATTATTATTATTTAAGTTATTGATACACAGGGTGCAATTGAATTCATTAGCATAAATTGAGTACATGATAGTACATCATTTATTTTTATTATCATGTACTCAATTTATGTATGATTATGTACAAGTTAATGAGTAAAAACAAAAACATTTTTTTTTTGAAAATTATGAGGATTGCCGCGTTGTAGTACATTATTGTTTTAATTTGATTTTGTACTGTAGCAATTGATTAAGTACGTTATCCCATTTTCTGGAGTTATTATCAATACCAAATATCGACGCGCGAGATTTCATGAATTTTGGTCCACACGGGACCGTTGTCAGGACACCGGTCCCGGGGGTCAAAGGATGCTAATGAATTTCATTACACCTAGTATATCGTGTATATCTGCAACCTTTGTCAACCTCTATTATGGCATAAGTAATTATTATAATAATAAGATACCCTTAAACATTTATAAATATGCTTAGATTGGGTATAATTTTACCTGCATATTTAGGATTAAACGCAAATAAAATACTATAAGTTCAATTAATCTCTTTTAATTCATTTTAGGAATAATCTTACAATAGTCCCTGTATAAAAAGTACATGAATATATAAAACTTATAAACAAAAGTAAGCTTAAAATAATAACTATAGAGTATTAAGTACTTTGGCATGTAACGGCTTGCAAATCGTATACAACTTAGGTAACAAAGGTCTAAAGTAAACGGAGACCATATTTAAGAAAAATGCTTTGAAAAGTTTACCCAATATAAAAAATGGGGAAATAAAAATTTCTGAATTCCATAACTCCAACGCGGTTCGACAGGTTATATGAATAATTCAAATTCAAAGTTTGAACGTGTTGCAACTCCGTAATACAATTTCAAAACGTGAGTTCGTATAAGCAACCGCAATCACGTATTTCTCATTTCTATAAAACTAACTAGGTACCAAACTTCTATCGCAAATAATGATAAGATTTAATATTTAATTGTGTCCTTTTCCTTCTATGACGGATATTATTGTAAGATGAATTTTTCAGATCGTAACATAACGGTCAAAAAAACATGCATCATAAATACAATTTTTTAGAAATTTGTCCGTTCCTTAGGTCTATAATAAAATATCTAATCACGCAGCATTTAGCAATAGCTTATCTAAATCGTGGCAGTAAGCAGTCTTCAAATAATATCCATCCTGCTATCAAAGTCGGTTCATAGCTTGTTCAATAAAAAAGGAGCGATAGACGCGACATTTTCGCATTCTGGGATGAGACTTCCTTTGAATTTGATGCAAGATTCAGCGCAGAGTGGGCCGTTGAACCAGCCGCCAAGCATCTTCTTGCATTGGGCGCAGTTCACGATGCAGATCTCCATCGGGTCGTAGCCCGTGGCTGGAAAATATAAGAAAGGAGAAAAGGTTTGGTACATATCACTTTGTATTTTGGAAAACTGCAGCCCGATTCAAACTCCATGGGAAAAGTTTGGTTTTTTTGTAGCGTAGGTCTGTCCATCAACTGCCTGGTTGGTAAGCGATGATTTGTGGCCGAAGTTAGTAGCACGCAAACCTACCTGTATAGGTAATACCTATTTACTCTAGAAGGAGTTCAGGTTTTAGTTTTCAGGAAACAAGCAAGATGGTTAAGACGTTACTTCCGTTATTTGGCAGTGCGCAGTTGTGCACTATGAAAGTGGACTCGAATCGCTTATAATTTACGTATGGTAGGTATCTATCGTGCAGATGTTCTACTTGTCCTTGATTCGAAATAAAAATTCTCCGGTCTCCTTCACGCTTCATCCTAAATGTACCTACTTATATGGATCGGAATCGGGCTGCTGGTATATGGACTTCCCTTGAATACGAAGTCTAGTAATATTATATTATCTGTGCTATAATATTCCTGACCGAGGAGAAAATGCTGCTGGCAATTTCCTGGATATTCTTACAGCACTCAATGGAAGAGATGGGCTGGTCCTAAGTATTCTGTAGTGGTATAATGTAGAGTAAGAGCACGCGAGGATCAGACCTACGTTATAGTATAAAGGCTGAAAGTTTTTCTGTGTTTGTCCCTAATTAGGTACAACAGGTCAAAGCCATCTGTCAAAGGAACCGAGATCCAAATTTCATATTCGGAGATTGTTTATACCTGTACGAGGGACCAGAGAAACTTTAAACCTTTATACTTTAAAAAATATGTCTCATCGTCGCGGGCTCTTGGTCCACTGGTATCTTTTAACTTTCTTTTTAAAAATGGTGCTATCCCTTTCTGTGTAAGTCCAAATGACAAAGGACTTCAAAAGTTTTGGGACTGTCAAATTAAGTTTAAGGTATTTACACAGCAGAATTTGACTCCATTCTTAAAATCTTAGTGATTAATCATGCAAAACCTAATCAGGCTGCTAAGCAGGATTAGTCAACTCGCTCGTAAATCTCAAACGCTTGCTCATACATTACCTCACATTCATTATCATGTGCCCCCGTGTTTAGGGCACTAATCCCTTGAAAGGACGTAAACCTCCAATCCGCTACAATATTCTACGATCTCGTTAGCATCTATGAATGACTGTGGTAGCGCGTGCGGTGCGGGCAGTGACCATGATTTTGGATTAAATATATAGACTTTCTATAATTTTAAGAAATTTTGAAGTACTCTATGGAAAAACTTTAATTCGGCAAAATATAAGTAGGTAAGTAAGTATAGCTCCGAGCTTACCTTACCGGGTATATATAATAGTGGAGGTTACCTTGGAGACCAATGAATGGAGCTCTCATTAATATCGAAGGTATCTAGTATCGATTTTGGAACCGAAAAGCCTATAATAAATACCTACTTTTACAATTGACGTTTTATGTCCTCAATATCATAGAACAAATTACACCTTACACCTACTTAAACTTATTAAAAATATTCTTATTTAAGATTTTATATAGCAGTATCGCCTGCTTAGCGTAATCTACAGATTAATTTGTAAAGGGAGAATATGAATCACGAACAGTTAAAGGGAAAAAAATGTTCCTTTACTACTATTCTTGTTTAAATAACCAGGAATAATTAAGCCATCGTTGTACATATAGATTAAGTTTCGTTTTACCATATTTAACTTGATGGTGATAGTGCAATTTACCACAGATTGAGCACACTGTCTCTTTCGGACCTTGAACCCTTCTAAAAAGTTATATCTTAACAGAATCCACATTTAAAAAAAAAACAGGGTAGTCCAAAAGTCGCGTATCACATGGCCACCTTATTAGTAAGGCTACATCCATAATGGATGGTTCTATTCGCGCGAACTGTCGTTACGAGGTCAAGTGTAAGCGGCTAAGGTGAAATTGCGTAAGTCAGGGCGAAAGCGAGTCGCCTGAATCGCGGATTGGGGTCATTGCCTCGGCGGCCGCGTCTCTATAAATATCTGTTTTGATTTATAATCGCGATTGTTATCGTATCGGTGACAAATTGATAAATGAGTAAGATTTATTGGTACTTTAAAGCATTTTCTCATAAATACTGTAAATACGTCTCTGAACAATTCTACGACTGATTCTAAGACTGCACTTTTGGGTGGTTGCAGGAAAATTTAACATGTCCATTGTCCAGGGCGCGGGCGTAGGGGTTGCAAATGCTGATTTCTAAAAACACAAAGATTTCATGTTGTCTTGGAATGCTGTGGAGGTACTATGGTACCTCAATGGTTATGTACTATGCTCTTCCCAGGGTGTGTCCAGGAACGATCTTTATTTCCTGGACACTGGACACCACAGGTCGTAGAGGAAATTTAAAATTCTAAAACGTCTCTGTACTAGGAATCACCGGCTAAAAAAGTAGCCATACGTAACTATGTAAACAGATTTATGCGAGTTAATAATTGTAAATAATTAACGAAGTATGCATAACTTGTTGGCCTTTTTGCAGACATTACTTGCGGCTTGCCACCAAACTTGTTTAACATCTTTCTAGCCGGTTAAAATGTAAATAGCTTTGTTGATATTTAAAATTAATGAATAATTAAAGCCTCATCATCAGCCGGGTGACGTCCACTGCTGAATATAGGCCTTACCTACCCTTGCTGATACAGGTAGGTACATATAATATACTTATTTTTAAATAGGTAAAAGTTCAGTAATTTCTTAAATATTTAGAAAGTATGAAAGTAAGTATGTACTTATGGTTTATTTAGAAGAAATTCCAATACTCACAACTTATGAATTTTAAATAGCTATTCTCGACTTATATTACGTTGTGATTTATAGCAAAGTTTTTCTTGTTGATACAAATAAAATAAAGTGTAGGTAAGGCCCCTAACTTTAGCAACTTTTCTTTTTGTATACAACTGTATCATTACCATAGGTAATGCTTTGAAGGGGAAACATTTCCAAGAAACTGGGGAACCACAACGATGACCAGCTGATTAAGCATTTGAAAAAAGGTCATCTCAATCAAGGTCAAGAAATAATGGAATCTCACACAATCTGCGAATACTACTAAAAATTAAGTTAGTAAAATTTGAAAAATTCAGAAGTGCCTCTATCTTAAGCCTGGTTTTCACAGGCCCAGTTTCTTACCACCCAGTAGTCAGCAACTGTTCATTCTGCTATCTATAGGTACAGTGTAATGAAGTAGCTGACCGAGAGCAACTGAACGGTCAGTAGGTATACTGGCTCAACTTTGTTTTCACGGACCCAGTAGCTGCCAGACAGTAACTGTCCTTCACTGTCCGCCCAGCTACTGGGCCTGTGAAAACCAGGCTTTACATCAGGTAGGTTTATCTATGTCGTAATATTCTGTATACACCCTTTATGTTTTACATGTCAAGCCGTTAGATTTGGTCGTTATCCTTAGCGGTTTTGTGCGTGCGTAGGATTCAAATTAGAGATCTTGTAGTTTAAGACGGGCGCTCGTAAAAAAAATGTAGATTTTGAAGCACACTCTAGCACACTATATTAGCCATTGGGCCTTAGAATAAGTGCTTACCGTTGTATGGAAACTTATATACCTTCTATAGGTACTTGTTCTAAGCATTGGGCGTTTTTTAGAGATAAACCGCTTCAGCAATGTGAACCTACTTACTTATGAAGTCTTATCTTAGTTTTATTAAACTGCCGATTACTGTTAATGGTTTTATAAGGGCGATGCGGGTCATATAACGCTACACGATTAGGTTAGGAATATTGTAGAATATTACACAAAGGCAAAAGCTCATAAAAAGCTCATCTCAGTTATCGCATGTAGGTACCTAAGTGATTTCTTGAGTCAAAGCTTCATATTAATACCTACGAATAAAGCAACTTTTTTATTATCAAGTTTATTTCAATTGGTAGGGGTACTTAATACTTAAAATAATACTTACCTATATTAGCCACGATAAAATATTAGGAGTATTTACACTCTATTGATGTAAAGAATTACTTACTATACATTTCGTTCTTTATGTAAGTATAGAATTTTCAAACAGGGCTCGGTTATTTTTGTAAGAAACTGGTTGGCCCGCCCCGGCTTCGCACGGGTTAATTCTTAATTAGTCAATGTTCTTAATTTGTTTAAGAACCTTCTATGAAGTATTAGAAAACATTTTAAAAAAATGAATGAAATCGGTAAAGCCATTCTAAAGTTATAACGTGACCAGGAGAAATAAGGGTTAATTTATATGTACATAGATATCTATTCGATTAGAGATTTAGCGTTTAGCGTTATCCGATTTTATTGACCCCAATTTTACTGACCATACGCCTCAAACAAGTAGGGTATGAACGTGAAAAATAACATGTTCCAAAAGGCATCGCATCGCATTCAATGTTAGCGATCAGAAAACTGCCGATAGTCTTGCGTAAATCCAAATGTCAAGTAAGTAGGTACCTACCTTAATAGATACAGAAATATAGAGGTAGGTACTTTATACATTTTGTAATATACTCAATAGAAGGTGAAATTATGTGGAAATAGACGGCAGACTACAGGGATTATGTACCTCCACAGTCCTCTATGTTAGCAAGTAATATAGCTATGCAATCAATCACTTTTCATTATGATCGCAAACTGTTTTCACGAAGACATTTTTTGTGAACCTCACCTATTACAAAATGTAGATAGGTAGGTAGGTACCTACCTATCTACATGGGTAGGTCTGACTTGACTTGGGCATACCGGGACTGTTCCCGGTGGGCCGGTACCTCCTTGAGCCGGTCCAGACCCAGAGCCATATACCGGCTCCATATTCTCTACATTCTAATGGAGAGCCGAGCCGTGATGACTTAACAAATTATTATCTAATTACTTGCCTATAACTAACATATAAAAAAGTTACCAGATGTTTTATTATACAACTAACAAAAAAATCTGGTAATTAAAAAAGTAATTCAGGGTTTTAAACAGTATTTTTTAAAGTTCTAAATTCGGCTCAACTGATCAGCACCATTCAAGTCGGAGGAAAATTACTACAAAACATTTTTCGCACTCGCTGCGCTCGTTTATTTATAGGTATTATTTAACTTACGTTGTTGACAACCCATCCCATCACTAGACTGATCTAAATTAACCAAATAATATCACAAATAGATGCGCTTTTTGAAACATTTTCCCGGTATTTTTTGGGTCTCAGACCGACGCTGTACCTGCCTACTTACCTAAAAACTAGGTGAATTAGGAATGCATTACCTATTTATGACGTTATCAATAACTGCTTTTGGAGTACTTGCACCGTTCGAAAAACTAAACAGGTTACCTACTTAAACCTACTTATATATCATTTCTAGCGTTAAATACTCTTTGATTTTCACCATCACACTTCATACACCCCTTTATCCTTTAGCCTTTTGCGTCCACTGCTGAACATCGGCCTCCCCCACTGAATTACAAGGCCTCCTCCATTAAATTGTAATTTAAAGCATAAGACCGAGGAGTATGCTACTGCCAAATCCCTTAGCTCTTACGGCACCTACGAGAAGAGATGGTCCTGTTCTTGCGCCTTTTCATCATCAATTAGGTAGTTTGAATTCATTAAGGGCAGATTTTTTGATCTGTAGTTAAGGTAGTAAGGTAAGGGCATTGTAGCTAGTGAAATTACTGGGCAAATGAGACTTATGAACTGATCTCACAGCCTAGAAACCTTTTTTAGACTGTGGGATGTCTCAGGATGACGTGCGCAGTGCGCGGTGTCACGCGAAACTTTAATTCAGAGTTTCGAGTGACACTGCAATCTGTTATGGGCGGCCGTGTCACTTAACACCAGCCAAACGACCAGCTCGTCACGTCATTCGATTATATTAACTAAAAAAAAAACGAATGGTTAAAAATTCGTAACAAATTTTGTTCATTTGTTAGATTCTGTTAGAGTTTTAACCATTGGTTACTTTAACTCGGATCAAACAATCCACCCTAAGATTAACCTAACTATTAGCAAGAAAAACTAACCAAGTAGTTAGGTATCATGCGACAAATATGTGTGATAATTGTAATTGATTTTAAATCTTTTCACAATAAATAAATAAATAGGTGACCATCAGTGACCGGAAAATGATTTTCTACACGCCTTCATACTCTGGAATAAACAATTCAAATAAAAAGAAACTAATTTATCTTATCTCGTCCGAGTCTTTGACAAAGATTTTTAATTCAAAGCGAAACGTACTTTCTGGATATCTTTGCTGCCTCGCCTGCGACTTTCCTTTAATCTCTTGTTGGAAATGTTAACGCGCGGGTAACCGTTCTAATTTCCCTAAAGATATGAAAATGTTTCGTTATTGTTGTAAAAAGGTCGTGTTATTTTTTTTGGAAAATGTCAAAATTACTTATCTACCTACGTTTAACATTTTAAGATTGTGTTGTTTTTAGGTTGCATGATAGTGCTGGGGTGGGTGCCAAAGGGTAACTCACCAAGTAGGTTGGGTATATAACTAAAGTAAAAATGACTGAACAATAAGACCTCTAGTAGGTACTATCAGTCTTACTCATAAACTCCTCTTATCTTTTAGTCACTTTCTTAGCAACAGATTAACAAAATTCTCACCTATAAACGCGATTTAGCGCTAAGAGGTTGCTAAGTAACTCCTAAATAGCTGTCAAAATTAACCACCATCGGGACCTAGTTTAAGCCTGCTAAGAGTCAAGATGGCGCGTTTAAAACTTCTGTTTGACGGCGTACATTGTTGTCAAAATCAAAAAGGTGGTGTGCTTTGAGGTTACTGTTACTAAGTCTGTCCTTTTTTTGAAAAAAAAAGAATCACGTGTGACAATTGTTTCCATTTTCAAGCAGGTTAACTGTTAATTTCGTCCTAATCATGACATTCACGACCTTGTCACAGATGCAAAAACGAATTTTGAGAACAAATATTCGTTCTATTTCGTATTTTAGTCGATTATTTTGGTTGTTCTCTGTGGCGACAGTCGTTTATATGTCTCTTATCTAAGCAAAAGCTAAGTAACGTTTATAGGTAAGGAAATGATAATCATGGATTAGGAGTTTATGAACTGATTAGTTGAGAGGTGGCTAAGTACTACATAGCGAGGTTTTTATAAGTAAGACCCAATATCTATTCTGTGCCTTTAGGTCCTATAAACTAAAAAAAATCTTCAACGTTACATTAAATACATATTTAGTGTGTGTCGCTTATTGACGGCCCTACAATTATAAAATTGAAGCATTATCTATTTGTTTGTTTGTATAATTATGTGTGTGTGAATTTTTGATCAAAACACCTGAAGCGACTCAGATGAAATTTTGCTCACAGATTACATATACTTAGTACCGAGACATTAAGGGTAAGACAAAAATGGGAAAAGGGCTAGGTGGTCACAACTCTTGAGTTTTGTAGCTTCCTTGGCGTGCCATTACTTCATCGGTTTTAATTTATGGCGACATAATTAGGTATCCCGCATAATATACCTACGCATTTAGCATGAATGTTAAATTATATCTCCTTGTTTCATTAACTCACCGATAGCAGGGTTGCTTCTGACGTATCCAAAGTTCAGGAAAGCGAAGAGGGCGAAGACGGCGAAAGCAGCGGTCATTTTTCCGGCCATTTTGATGAGGTCTGTGGAATACAAAGATAGAATTGAAATCATTGACAGTGAATGCACCTATAAGTGAAATATGGTCAAACGTCTCTGATATAAAAGTTTAGATGAAGGATAAGAATGAATATTGAATTCACTACAATAAAATAGGCTCGTATTTAAAAAAATAATAATAACGCCCAACGGTCACATAAATAGATCCTGGACCCCTAACTAGGATTCCCTGTATCTTGGGACCCAGGAACTACGAGGACCATGGTCCCATAACACCCAATAATAAGATGAAAAGATGAATATTGAATTCACTTTTAAACGGTAGGCTCCTAATATGATGAAGGGTTAGAATTAATTATAGAATTCACTACAATTAAATGATAGGCTCCTAAGATACAATTATGATTCCCATTTTAAAGGGCAATAGAAATATAACTTCCTTCTAAATGCATTATTTTTCTAAAACAAAAAGATTAACATAAATAAAGCATTTCGCGCAAAACTTACCTCATCAACTATAACAAAAACCTTTTGCACATACATTTGTATTACGCACAGGTAAATCAAAACAATATGCACTATTTACATTCCATAAAGGCAAAACTAGTCATTTATAAAAAGAAAAATGCCGGAATCGTAACGGAAAAGTGTTCATCGACGACCGTGCGTTAATGAAACTTGTTTAAATATGTTACCAACTATGGTTGCACGCCACAAGGTGGGGGTAGGCATCGAAGCGTGCGCATGGGATAACTCAGGAAACGGATCTACCTCTAGTACTACTGTCTCTACTTTTGCGAAAGCATGAAAGTTATTAGGAAGTCGAGCTTTTGAGTTGATGATAACATGGATAATATTTTTCACTGGAGCGTTTTTCTTTTGTTTTTAAACAATTATGTAGGTGCTACTGAAATGGAAACATTTCAGTGAGAATTTTCAGTAATCAGATAAAATCACGTATGTATACACAACACGGAGAAAATTTAAATGTGACCTAAAAATCGAATAAACGGAACAATTTTTGGCTAGGCAGTTTATAATTTAAGGGAATAACTATTGTCTCCCCTGAGACGAACTGAATTGAGTGGCTAAATTCTCTAAGATTTTAAACAATATAGCAATATAAACGCTATGGCATTCTGGAGGGATCATCTTCAACTTGGCAAGTATTGGCCAAGGCCAGAAAACGTTACGTATAGTAAACGTATAATTGTGTAATAGCTGTTAGCATTCAAACAGTAATTCAATTTCTAAGAAAGCATGGCGTCATGCTTTAGTGATAATGCAATCTTTTTTATAAACGAACTTCGTCATAGAGGAAAAATAATAGAAAGTGTGCGAATAGTAAAGCAATGAATCATTGATAGCAGGAATGTCCATGCTACACTATTGTCTGTAAACAAACCCGGTTGCCTTCAGTAGTGGCTGGGGCGCCTGAATGCCTGTTCGGTTGATCACCCGTGAAACTGCACTTCATTTGAACCTTACTCTTTTGACGTTAAGTCCATTTTCCAAAAAAAAAAAAAACCATTTCACTTCATGCAGCCGTTCGAATGAGGATGATACTTTTGGCACCGTTCTATTTATTTTCATGCCATTAAATATTTATTCATAAAGAATTCTAGAATAAGAAAAGAGCTTGTCTCATCGGTCAAGCAAAACCTGATTCAGTCAGACTGGTTCTCTTCCTGCCGTGATAAAGTCAGTCTTCGTTGTTGTTTAAATAGAATTTGAATAATGTTGGAGATAGACCAAAATACTCACTGACGTAACCCGGAGAACCTGTATGATTCAGAAATAAAAAGATTGTTATGATGTGAAAGGTAATAAACAAAATGAATTAAATTTTCTGTCGCGGTGAACTCCCGAAATGACAAAAACATTTTACTTCCGCACCTACGAGCAAAAGTCAAATGTAAATAACCTCTATACCGGGTCGTGTGCTAAGTAAAGATAGCTATCGATTGTCTGACTGTTTCGTGTTCATGTCTGGTTCTTCAGGAAGGCTGCGATGCTCGGTCGGTTGAGACTCGGCAATGGTTAGGGCGTGGAAAGAACGCGTGTACCTAC
Source organism: Ennomos quercinarius (assembly GCA_910589525.2). Lineage (NCBI taxonomy): Eukaryota > Metazoa > Arthropoda > Insecta > Lepidoptera > Geometridae > Ennomos > Ennomos quercinarius. The sequence continues at coordinate 5,326,230 of OU342496.1, forward strand.
AAGCCTCTTTTGGCTTTAGGAAGCGGATCTCGTTATCGGACAGTAAATATCGGTAATTGTTAATACACTTACCACTTCCTAAACTTAAAATGATAAATTCATAATCCTGCCGGATTTGCTTATGATTGATACATGTGTGTCAAAAAAATGTACGTTTCCGCATATGAACTCACGCTCTTAGAGAACTTGTGCGATATGTTAGATGATAATCAAGATACAAGGGACTTGATATCACTGTAAAAAAAGCATGATTAAATATGCTACTGTTTATCATGTTTATCAAAGCACAAGCACTCGCATGCCGTAAAACCGGTTTTGTTGTTCTGAAACTGGTATCAAAAGATTCCTTTGTACTTATATAAAGATTTAATATGTATGGTTATTTATCAATACTTACACATGTTTATTGATATAATCAAGGTTTAATTTTTGTAGTTATTTTCAATTTTATTTTGGGAATATTAATGTGATTTATTGTATATAGGCCAGGTAGAGACCTATGTGAAACCTTTTAAAGATTATAGGTTTAAAATGTACCTTATAGCTTTCGGAATGGCCATCGAGAATGACAAGTGGCTATCGGTCACCATTGATACGACAGTTATGGGGCAAAATCTAGGTCAATGACCCTTTTTTAAAACTGCAATCTGTAGATAAAATCTTACGTATGAAAAAAAAAGAAAAGCAGATGAACAATGCGATTAAGTTAGCGGTTAAATTAATAGGGTATTTTGTGTGAAACTATGAAAGGACTGAAAACATTGACAAACAATAAATAATAGCTCGTAGCGTGACATATATTCAGCATAAAAAAAGATAAAATTGAAATTTTAAGACAACAAACAAATAAACAGTTGAACTGGATATAATCGGCACCTATATACCTATTATCTGTGTCAGCACTGCAGTGCTTTCACCAAGCTTTTACGAGATTCAAAACTTTTAAGACGAATGAGTGTAAAATGAAATTGTGATTATATTTTTTACTCACTTATTGGATTTCCGAGGATGTTCTGATGAAGAAGCCGTTGGAATGTGCTGTTTGAGGCAGTCCTAGTGCTTTTATACTGAATCCCGTTTACTTAATGAAACCAACCATGTCGGGAATCAATGGGGGTCTTCGGGCTTCCATTATCTGTATGGAACTGATAATTAGATTTAGGATAAATATGTTCTGATGCCATTTTTGTTAGGGTTCCATTCTCAATAAGAAACCAGATTGACGGTCCATCTGGGTTCTTTCTCGTGGTCAGACTGAATACTCTATCTGATTTGTCAATCAGGAAAAGAATCCTTGTAGTTAAACTGATTATCAATGACTCTTTTCTAAATACCATGTGTCATTTCATTAAGTAATACAGTTATGAGTTAATTAGTTGACAAAATGCAATAACATTAAAATAGTTAAATTCGGGTAGTTATGTTTCTTGAGTTAAATGCTATTACTATTCTAATCTGCAATTAGTATGGGGAAAAAATTGAATCAAATCTAAATCTGCCCATGAGCTTTTCGCCTTCTTTCCTTCATTGTATTTTAATTTGTCCAATGTTAATGTTTCTGAAGTGTATGAAGTTAAACTCTACGAAAATCATCGAACCAGTGTTCCTGTTGTGTATTGTTGTTCTTTAAATGGACCACGGTGGAAATTTTTAATGAAAATTATTTTGGATAATGCGAATGGTAGGTGGGTAGTTACTACGTCTTTCAAAACCATAGAGTTTCAGATGCCTTCGTAACTCTACTGCTTAGTTTTTTATCCGGTAGAGGTAGGTTTTATTTTTATCTAGGTGTCTGGTTTCATCAGGCAATGTCATTCCCATAATTTTGAGTTATCGTTAGGCGTTAACGCTAATGAAAAGATATCTTCGCTAGACCCCAGGTTCTTAAGTATAGATTACAAAAGTGCAATGCAGGGTTCGTAAGCTAATATATATATTTAAAAATTTGCGTGATGTCGCTGACCGAGCATTGATTATTGATGTATACAACTCACTCTGCAGATCCATTCTCACATACTGCAACATCTCCTGGGGCGGTGCATGTAGTACGCACATGCTAGCACTAGAGCGCGCCCAAAGAGCAGTGTTAAAAGTGGCGACCTACAGACCTTTCCGGTTTCCTACCACTGAGCTGTATAATGACTGTGGAGTACTTACTGTTCGCCAGTTATTTGTACAGAATCTTGTCCTGGCTCAGCACCGACAAAGTACTTTACTGGATAAATCTAAGCTAGAAAAACGGAGGAGAAAAGATCTAGTTTTTAATGCACCAAAATTCAATACAAAATTAGCCCAACGTCATCAAGCTTTTCTTGGTCCATATCTGTACAACAACACAAGCAAAGTTGTACGTAATCTTATATGCCTTTCAAACAGAGACGCAAAAGTAGCAATTAACAGCTGGCTGAGAAACCTCAGCTATGCTGAGACAGAACAGTTACTCAAGGTATCTGTATAAAGGTAGGTTTAATTCATACTATCACACACACACACACACACACACACGTCCCGCACACACACACACACACACACACACACACACACACACAGAGACACACACACACACACACACACACACACATCACATACACATCCACACAAACACACCCTCAAATACTCACAAATATGCACATTTATTTTAATAATTATATATTTATATACATATATATATATATACATACATATATATTTATAATATATAATGTACCACATTTTGTTTAGTGTACCTAAAGCACAAAAATAGTATGAAATATAAATATTAGTAAATTTCTCACCGTTGCCTTTGTGCTTGAGTGATGTCAGCTACAGCTAAATGCCATAACGAAGGGTATGCCTAAACCTACGTCACAAGATTTATTTCTTAGTGTAGGTTAAGCACGTCATTAAAATAGCGCACTATTTACAAGCTATAGCTTGGTTTTGTGACCTGTAACATGTAATTGTAATTGTATATTTTTGTGAATAAAATTATGTTTATGTTTATGTTTAATGTTCCAAACCTAGCAAAAAATAACACATAAATAATAGATAGGTATCCATTTACTCGATAAAGGATCAGATAAACTAAGCCAAAAGGGAATCATATCCTCTGAAAATCGTCTACTAAGACTAAAAGAAAAGGTTTTACAGATTACTAAGACCATCCATGGGAACGAAACACATACGTTCTGTAATGACCCATAACAAAGACTCGAGGATAACTAAAAAGGGATCAGCCCTTAGGCGTTACTGCTTGTTTAGATTCATACCTAAAAGTTCAAACGATTCAACACACACGTTTACCTATATCCTGTGAAACTCAATATTCGTTGCCTGAGGCTTCAGAATTCGGAATAAGTATTATGTAGCCACATATGGATGGATGTGACCTGTGGATTGAACCAGGGATCAGAAATAATATTTATTACTTGGGCAAATTGACCACGGTACGTGTGCCAACTCGATTTAATTTTTCTTATATTTCTCTTCTTGCCACATAATTTAAAAAAACCTTTTAAAAAAGGGATTAAACGACTCCAGCCGCCTTAATTTCATACTGAGAACATAGACTTGGATTATATTATAAAACGGTATGCTTTTCCCTGTCATATTGATTTAAACCTAAACGAGAACTTCCTCTTTTTTTGAAAAATGCCATTGATTAAAGGATTGGTATTGGTAGCTAGTATGACACGTATATAGATACTATTTTCAAGTGATGTCAGCATTTCTGACCGAATTATTCATCTTCCATGTTCTAGTATCATCCAGATTATTGTTTTACCAAAATCTGTTTTCTTCATATTCTGGTTTTACACATTATTAAATTTACACATTCTTAATTTTACAAATTCGTAATAGATAGATAGATAGATAAACTCTTTATTGAAACACACAAATCATTGGAACTAAGTGAACAATAACAAAAGTGGCCTGTTTCCATTTCTCACGTTACGGTTACGTATCTAAAATAGACAATTTGCGATTGCACTAGCAGGTACAGCAGTTAAGCTCATCATCAATAGCTTGAAAACGTCCACTGCTGAACATAGGCCTCGGGACCACAGAGAGCTACTTTGATCGGGCTGCTTGTCTCCTGTATCCATCCATCTGCTTGGCTCCCCGCGGTTTTGACCAGTTCGTTGGTCCACCTAGTGGGGGGCTATCTTACGCTGCGCCTTCTGGTTTATGGCCACTCGAGAACCTTTTTTCTACATCGGTTGACAGTTCTACGAGCGATGTGGCCTGCCCATTGCCATTTCAGATTGCTAATTCCAAGAGTTATATTGGTCACTTTAGTTCTCCTGCGGATCTCCTCATTTCGGATCTTATCTTGCAGGGAAACACCGAGCATATATAGCTCTCTCCATAGCTCGCTGCGTGACTTTGGGATTACTAATGAGGCAACAGTAAAAGACCACGTCTCAGTGCCATAAGTCATCACGGCAACACACACTGAGTTAAGCTCATGATGGGATAAAATTGGACATAATTTTCACGAATAATAAGCTAGCTCTATTTTCAACTGTAAAATCCAACACGTTTTGCCACTATCTTTGTACTGTAAGAACTCAGTGAATAGTTGAGTACATACACGTCGCATTATACAATACTAGTCTATGCACGTCGCTATCTCGATTCAAAACACCGAGTCTGACTTTTTACCAAATTGCTTTGAAGATTGTGCCGTACTAAAAAGGTGGGTAATGTCCTGACATTTGACCTGATGAGGCGTTCAAAGGTCCTGTTATCGAATGAGGTCGATAGCAGACACCTATTTAGCCTAGGCAGTAGCATAAACTGTATTGTCTAGGGTTGTAAAGACCGTTACAGTAAATTACGTTTTACCTTTTTGCAAGGTTTACACGGAGCAGTAAGAATTTTAAAATATGTTTTTATTTTGTTTGTGTGCTGGTTTGTTTTCTATCCCATCTCATAATAAGGCACAGGATGAAAAACCCTGTGAAAACGAGGACTTCGATTTTTGTTCCTGTGGATTAAAAAGTTTGAGTACAGTAAACAAAGTAAGTAACTCAAGACTATTAAACTTGAATCGAGTACCTATACTACAAACAAACAAACCGTATCTAAAAATTGGCAAACAGTTCAAAATGAAATGATGTCCGATGTAGACATGTTTAGTTTACAAGATATACCCAAAGAGTAGATTATTCAGTCAAATATTGATGTGACAACAGATGGGGAAGAAAGGTTCTTGAGTGGCGTCCGCGACTGGAAGATGAACCGTAGGCCGGCCCCCCACTAGGTGAACCAACTATTCCACCGACCTGGTCACAGCCGCGGGGAGAAAAAGCTGATGGAATGCAAGAGGCTAGGAAGCCGCTCAAAGTGGCACTCTATGGGTAGGCCTATGTTCAGCAGTAAACATCTTCAGGCTGATGAGATGACTAATGTCATACAATAGTTTACAATAATCTGGGGCTTTCTCATTTCGTGTGAACCTCCGTATCTACCCACCCGTTTCGTTTCAGTCTAGAGGCGAGACCTTTCTGCGACCCTTATTTATGTTCTATCAATATTTAAAATTGCAAACCGATAAAACCTGTAGGTATACAGCCATAAGAACTGTAATCGTGTAATCGAATAAAAGGTGCTAGTCTATAGATACAGAGGAGTTAAGTTAAGCACATTTTGAACAAAAGCACTAATAACTTTATTCAATTTGTATACTTTAGTTACACAAACACAAAACTTTACCTCTCATAAAAACACTATCACAACACAATCAAACATCAAATGAAAAATAAACGATAAAAAACAACTCACGTAAGCATTACAAAAATTTAGCAATAAAAAGCAATTTATTTTTGTCGTTCTATTCTCAATTGTCAACCACAGGCACTTCATCCATCATGCTGGCTAGGACCAGGTTCTTATCAGTGCCTTGAGGTCTCTTGGGTTCTAGGGCTGCTCTCATCTCGAGAGACCTGGTGTCAGTCTCCATGGATTGGTTCTTGTCGTTAAGGTCCATGGTTATCTGGACAGAAGTGGCTTCTAAAGCATTGTAGGTAGCCCTGGAAGAGGTATGAGTTAGGAATGAAATGAAATATAATCTCTAGGTAGGTATAATACTAAAAAAAAAAACATTCTCTGTGTGAAAAATGTGTAAAAAATGTGTGTGGTTAAGGCTCTCGAGTGGCGACCACGAACCGGAAGACAAAGCGTAGGCCGGCCCCCCACTCGGTAGACCGACGATCTGGTGAAAACCGTGGGGAGCAGAAGACGAGCAGCCGCTCAAGGTGGCGCTCTCTGGGGGAGGCCTAAGGCTGTTGATGACGATTATTATGATGATGATGATGAGGTATAATTCGATTGTTTGACTCTCACAGTCTAGAAATCTTGTTATTAACTGTGGTGTGGTGTGGTAGCGTAGGATGTGTGTGTGTGGGTGTGTGTAGTGTACATACTGACAAAGTCAGTAGTCAGCACTACTTACCTACTAAAAGAAAATGTTTATTTTCAACTGTAATTTATTTCTGATTTTATATATTAAAACAGAAATTAATTACATCGCCTGTCATAAAAACCGAGGTGTCGACCGAACTTTTAATGAAGTAAGTACTTATTTAGTCAACTCCCTGTAAGTAACTTAATTAAAATTTTAATTGCCTCGGCATGTAAAAACAGTACACTTAATATATTCAAACCAGGCCATTCAACAACTGTTGTTGTTTCTACAAAATTTCAGTAATTAACTCATAAATCACGTTTATTATACTAGAATAGAAACCCTTTTGAATGTGGGCAGACAACGTTATTGTACTCAACTCTACATAGACCATTTTGCCGGGATTAATCGACCATTAACCGAAATAAGCCTCTTGGTGCGATAACACTGGCTTACTAAATATGTGAACAGTGACGTAGTCCAAGACAAAGCTGAAGGGCGCTGAATTGAGGGACCTTCTAGATCCTTGATGAAAAATTATATGCATCTCGGCTCCAAATTTAATGGATTCTATATAACTTAAAGGAGAACGTTCCCTCAGCGCGGCAAATTAAAATTTTCTTGCGTTCTTTTGCCAATAATAGCTTAATTACTCAACGTGATTACATGAAAACTAATTTTGCGGAAATAAATAGAATGTATCCACAAATTACGATTAAAAGTATCTCCTAGATATCAATGGTTTAGCGACAAAAGGCAATAAACAATTTTCTTCTTAGTTTTTCAGTCTATTGCCATTTGTCGCTAAACCAATGATAAGTAGGTGATACTTTTAATTGTAGCTTATTGATACATTCTGTTTATTTGCGCGAAAGTAGTTTTCATGTAATCCCGTTGAGTAATTAAGCTATTATTGGCAAAAGAATGCAAGAAAATTTGAATTTGCCGCGCTAGTGTAACGTTCCACTTTAACAAACTAAAGGCTATACACAAGTTCAGAGATTTTTGTCTTTTTACCAATGAAAACGTCATATGAAAGGTGCATCATTGAAAGATTAAACTTTTCAAAAGCTCATCTATGCATCGTACGATAGATAAATAAGCTTTTTACAAGGTAAGTACCTACTGTAAAAAAACGTAAGGTGAGCTTTTTGATTTTTTTTGCCGTAGATAATTATGGAAATACCACATCTTTATTGTACTTAATTTTTTCTTTCGCAAACTTTTATTAGCATTGGTACTGCACGATACCTACATATTTTGCCCCACTATAAGACATCCTTACTGAGTCTCTGTTCGTATATGCAAACGAAATGGTGCTTAATTCAATGAATTTATTCCTACTAGTGCATTCGCTGAACAACCAAACACTAGCTGGGTTATTAAAAGCTAGCTTTAATGAACGATCCGCTTGAGAAGACAAATTGGTTTGGTACTTGTAGGTACAAAGGAAATTTGTAGCCGTATTCATGAGCTATGATTTAGATAGGTACCTGTTTCACTATGTTCACTATTTATTTATTGCTGTATTATGTTTGGGTTTTTGGGTTTGGATCTTATTGACGTAATCAACCTTAATAAATTATTTATCTAACTTGAGGGTAGGTATAGATCGCTAAAGTAAATAGCCAGGAGAAGAATAAAAGTCTGATTCAAAAGCTAACTATGTTGTACAGTGTACACAGGTCTCCCCCATAAAACGCCTGTTGGTGATCGCAAAAGATTTGCATATCATATGACATCGTATACTTACTTGGCACAGTCCAGCTTCTCTTGCAACTGCCTTATAGTTTCTCTAAGGTTTCTCACTTCTTCCTTCAGCCCCACATCGGCTTCGTCGGCTGCTAGTTCTATACCAGGCCGGTATCCTCTGGTCTCCAACCTGGTTTCAGCTACTTTAAGCGCGTTAACTTTATCCGCAAATTGTTCACCCATCGTCTTCAGTTCAGTAGAAAGCTTGTCCATGTTTTCTTCCATCTGAATATTAAAAAAATTTCATGTAAGTACTTAAAAGAAACGATTCACGCCCATTACAGATATATGTTGATTGCTGTCACAATTTAATAATGCGATTGGAGATAGTGGGAATATAGCAGGATTGTTTGAGCAAACTGTCCGGTTTTCGGTAACTTTAATCTTGAGAGTTGATAATAATATCCAGGCGAACATTAATACGTGTGGAAACAAGCTTCATCACTAAAGTTTCCCAATATAATGAGTAAATAATAGTCCTAGATAAATGATAGAGATCATCTATAAACAGGACCAATTGAAAATATGCTTAAAGATGAAAATAGTGCATGAGCGAGCAGAGCCGATGTTTCTGCATCAGTATAATATATAATCTACTTAGAAATGGCTTAGCAGTGAGGTAAAAATATTGTGAAGGTATAATCATCTAAACTATGTATTATGTTTCGCAATTTTCTGCAAGTTCCGTTAAGCGTATAATTTTCTACCGCAACGAGTGGAAAGTAACGTTGTTCCAAAAAAGTAACCACCGACCGTGCTAGCGAAAAATAAAGTTGACACGTCCAGAAACAATGTTTCCGTCGGTGTGGTCCGAGGGAAAATGCAATCCTGAGATAGGACTGCCGGAAAGCTTCCGTCGAGTTACCAAAATGAAAAAAAAACTCGTTTAAAACTGGCAGAAAAAATGTTAAGGTTACATCACTGTTTTAAATCTATTATGTAATCTATTATGTACATTAGCCGGGTGCAACTTTAATAATACGCAAACTTACACTATTGATTTAAAAAACCGAGTTCATATTCATGGAATATGTATGTAAATAATCATCTTTGCAATATTTAGGTATTAAAAAGCGATAATTTTTTTATTGTAAAGTTAGGTTTTTTGAGCATTTAAAATAGTAATTTTATGTAGTAATTTAATCAAAAACCTTCTACACTTTTACTAAACTATAGGCACCCGGCTTTTATGTAAATAGACGTAGGCCTAATTTTGAAGACTTTACAGACAGTTCTGAAAATACTGTAAATATAGCCGTCTCTTACATTGCCTTCTATTTGACAAGAACAGCAACAGTTTTACGAGTTTTAGGTCTGTCAAATAAAGTCTTTAAAATTGGCCCTAGTAAACGACATAAAAAAAGGTAAACCGTATTATAAGGAAAAGCCACTCATCCCAATTTTGCGAAACTTCATTCTACTTGTACTCCCAATCCTAACTAGATAACCAAGTTTAAAAGATTTGAGGGGAAAAATAGCAAAGTTTTTTTAAGATTGCGCTGTGAATTTCGTGGAAAACCATTGGAAAATTTAGTGGCATGCAGTATAAAACAGTATGGATAAGTACTCTAACTAAACGACGACATAAAAATACGGATAAACACATATACACGCGACGTCAATAGATACTTCATTGTTATAAGTTTTCACTGTAAACATAGTGAATGTTAATTTTAATGAGTTAATTTATTTCATCTCCTGTAGGGTTAGCACGGCCGGTAGACAAAATTGTCTTTCCCCTGTGTTACTCCAAGCAATTATGAAGAAAATGACGTAAAACGGGGAAAGACAGTTTTGTCTACCGTCCATGCTAACCCAGCTGTTCAATTGAAAAAATAATCTTAGGTACTAAACTCAATTCCCAATACTATGTAGAAGCACAGTACCTACGTTTTTCGATGAAATATTATGCAGGTATTTTTTTCTTCTTATATTTTGGCTCCACACATAGTGAACTTATCCAGCGTTAAGAATTGCAATTTTTCATCGAGTTATGGAATATTTCATAAATAGTCAAGTATGTAGTTATAGTCCAGTCTAAGTCATGCCCTAGTAAAGTGGTGGAACCTTTACTAGAAGCTTCTATGGAATTTTGGAAGGAACACGAAAAACTACGTTTCACTACTTTATAACACTTGCCCACACTTATGCTCGTAATTCAGCACTTATGCGTTAAACACCACCAATTAACATTAACACTGGAAAAGCATAGTGTTTAGAAAAATAATACAATTAACGACGTGAACTTTTCCCGTTCCCGCCAAAACTCCTACAGGTATTGTTTGATTTGATGTGTGCGCGTGTGACAGCGCTCGGTACCATAGAGTGCTTAACAGTTAGCTAAAGCTAAGAGGTAAGGTAAAGCTTTAGTTTAGATCCGGTTTGCGAATAGGGCCATCCCAACTCGTACCGTGGGTGGCATAAGAGCCAGCTAAGGGAATACCAGGGAATGCATCATTTTCCTCAGTTCATTCAAATTATCTGGTACCTACTTATCATTACAGCGATTTAGTTGAAAGTGCCGTCTGGATTAAGAACTGGCTCTCAAGTGAGATTTTCAGAGCAACACTTTTTAGGTAACTTTTGCGTCAGATTCCTTATAATCTTAACTAATTTAAAAGTTTCTTACCTTCATCTTCTGCCAATCGAGCTCATTCCTAGCCCTCTGCGTATCATAAATCCTCCTCCTCAGCATATAATTGGTGACATCGGTTTGCGCCCTCAGAGCGTTTCTAGCCCTGCCTCTGGCGACGAAGAGTGACTCCCGCAGCCTTAAAGTGTCCTGGAGCTCATCCATCGCCATGTTTTTGGTAGCTTCGCATTTGTCTAGCCACTGCTCGTAGGTGATCATCCTGTTTGACAATTAGTGTCATTTTCAAAACTGCTGCATATTCTAAGTCTAGGAAATTTCAATGAACAGTCCACTTCTCACTGATGAGAAGTAACACGCGTGGAAGCGAGATAAAAAGATGTATTCAAAATATTAGCTTATTTAGCGCTAATGAATGAGAAGGTAAATGTTTAACCTAATTGGTATCAGAGTTTCGCAACTCTACCAGCGAAAGAGCTTTTTCAGTAGACCCAATGTTACGTTACTCATTAGTTACTTACCTATATATTTTGTTATAACTTTTCCTTAGAACAAAACCTTCGACCTAAAAAAAATAAAACGTGAAAATACCTCCCTTGATGCCTCATTAATTTGCCTCACTTTTATTTTAGTGGGCTATAGACTAATTTGGACCTAAAACACTTATCCCAAAGCATTTCCCTGTTCTTATTGCAAATCGTTCTAGGCGTGTTTACAACCGTTGTTCAAAACGCAGAATAAAAGTATTATGTCAGCGTTAAATCGTTAGGACAGAACGAACGGGAACGATGGACCTAATGGGCTCTTAAATCACCGTCAGACTGGAGATGCTCCTTGAAAGCTCCTCTATATAAACTTACTGAAAGCGTGGATGGGTCCGAACTGTATTGTAAAGATATTAAACTGGGCTGTAACCTACTGAAGCACCATAATAGATTACACAAAAACCAGAAGTCTCGTGAACTGAACGTAAATCGAACTGAGGCAACTATACTACACTTAAATAGATACCTACCCATGCTCATGCATCAGCCGGAAGACGTACACTGCTGAACAAACGCCTTCTCCATATAACGCCACTTTGGACACTTATCATAGGGGGGGTTTGCCAATGCTGGTGTCCATTCCCTGTATTCCCTTAGCCGGCCCTTACGCCACCCACGGTACGAGTTGGGATGGTTCTATTCGCAAACCGGATCCATAACGGTATACATAAGTACAACAATGGGGAACACTCCAAAGACTATAGTGTCACTTCAACCATCACTTCCACCGGCGGTCTTTACAGAGCTACAACATGATGGAGGTTTTCAAATCAAATGAGTCTTATCACAGATAATCAACGCATTAGGGCCACGTCTATAGTGTTAGATGTTCATAGACTACGGTGACCTCTTTCCATTAGGAAAGCCGATAGTATGCGTTCGGATGCCACACATTTTCATAATAATATAGATAAACAATAAAAAGCGCACCACTGCCGTGCGAATAACAGTTGAGCGCATAAAAAATAAGTCTGCAGACTTCGTGTATCAGATTCATGAACCTTCTAAAGAATAGCAACTTATTGATTTTAAAATAACTGTAATTTGAGAGCAAGTTTTTTGTTGCAAAAACCACTTCAGCGTTACGCAGTTGCTAGCAAAAAACCCTCTATTTTTCTTGAAATACTCTCAGAGTAGTGAGAACTTTTATAGAGCAACGAATTAAATATTCAACGTAGCCTCATTAGGCTCTTGTGGCTTAGAAAATTTCCTTAGCCTTTAAGCTGAAAAAACCTGAAATGGTTCGCAAGGCAGCTTTTAGACGCTTCACTCGTATCTCGTCTTATTTATGAAACTTGAAGCTAGAGTGTTCCTTTTAAAGCTGTCTCAGGTGCAACGAGGCTTAAGGGAGTGCCGTAACTTTCAACAATTTAATTGTTTTAAAGCGAGACGTGTAATATTAACCAGTCTTTGTTTAGACACAACTTTGCTACTGGAGATGTCAAAATGGTTCTTTAATATCTGCGTGTAACTCCGCTTAAGAAAAAAATAGATTATCTATACAATAAGATTATTAAGTAAGATTATTCGGTCGAATGTGCCGGTATAATTGTATTGTGTGTCGATAAGCAAATATATGCTAGTTTTTTTTTTTACTACAAAAACTGGAACCAACTTAAATTGATCTAGCAGAGCAGGATTCAAAAACACAGCAAAATCCTAAATCATATACTTACCAAAATCAAACAGCAGTATGTTGGAAGTTTATGCCTTTTGAGAGACTGACCTTCAAGTCAATCTACTTACTATATTCCCGTTTATGCATTGCTCTACATAAGTAATTTTTTTGTAGGTATAACTATTGAGTTATCATGTTTTGACAGAGTAGCTCTCTAAAATCTGATTAAAAAATTGACGCATGCCAAGCGATTGTTAGCCTACGTAGCACTTTTAGGCCAACGTTCTACTTGATAAAAAAGATTTTGTGTGAGTCTGCCAGTTAGTCTGTATTTAGCCTCAGGTGATATTTGGCCCAATTTGTAAGTTTGAACAACTACACTTTATTCCACAGAAACCCTCCTACATAAAAGCCGGATACTCACGAGCAGCGCCGTTGGGCAAAAGGTAAGCATATATGTAGACAAAGAGCAAATATGTTTCTCGTTGCTTAGCTGAAGAATAAGGTGATATAACTCATCGTTCAATAATAATAAAAAACGATCACCCATCTCCTCAAGCCGTATCTTCAATCCCCTCATAGAAGTGTTCCAGAGAAAAACAAGTTATATAAATCTTTACCTTTTAGGGGTCTTCAGGGAGTCGGTTTTATAGGTTATGTTCGCGCAATCCTTGTCCAGGCCGAGCATGTCCTTGTCGATTTGGAGGGCTTCGTTTTTATCGTTCAGATCGAGTTGCAGTTTGAACTTTACGACCTCTAGTTTATTGATCTTCTCCCAAGCTGATTGGCAACGATCGATGAGCATTTTCTTGTTGCTCTCAGTTACGCACAGTTCCTGATGAAAGATTCGAAGGTTGCTGATAAAGAAGATGGTGACGTATGTGTTTTTGTTTGCCTACAAGTAACCAAATTGTGTATATTTGTTAGGAAGTTGAATTGAGCAGAATGTTCCCATATACTTGTATATTATGTATTATTGATTAGTATTCGTTGCGTAATTTTTTTCTTAAGGCACTAGGTATCACCCCTTTAATTTTTGTCCAGACATCAAGGACCTAAGTATAATACCAATTTTTTATAACGTTTTTAATATTACATTCCTTCTTTTTACTCCTAAATACCTAGACTAATCCCGCCCCCTTATTACCTAACTCGCAACAGGTTTGCGACAGGCGTAAATCTCGCGGTGATTGCTGTCATACATCATTAGTGGTATCGAGCATGTATGCTACGCTACTGCTGTTGCTTTGCTACTGCTGTCGCATTGCTGTTGCAAATTTTACGTAATTACCCCGCCGGTTATAATATTTAGGTGTAGGTAGTAAGTAATACTTTAATGCCCGTCTTTACTAACGTTTGAAAGCTCCTAAGTTTGCACTTACCTTTATATGAATAAGTATCTACTGCACCTTAGAGTATAGACTAAAAGCAAAGTGGGATAATCAAAACGATATTATATTTGTACTGCTCACACGTATCGCTACGTCAGTGGCGAAGGAAAGAAACAAACATATAGTAATTAGCTACGCTTGCGAAAAGTCACCGTACCATTTTTGTCGTCAACTGTTTTTTTCTATACAAATCTGGCAGACTCATTCACATGAAAGCTTAGAGTATAGACTAAAAGCACATGAAAGTGTCCACTTCATATAAAAAGTGTCCAAAAAAGTGGTAGGCTTGACAGATAATGACGTTCTCTCTATGTTTTTCGTCTATACTCTCAGTACTGCACTGTAATGCATTTGGCTATGTCACAAAGGAATAAGTGCGAACTTAGAAGCTGCGAAACTTTAGTACCTACAGACGGGCATAAGGGTTCTTATCACAGTAAATTAAGTCGGCTTAAAGTTTCTATTTTACGAGCTCACGAACCATATGAAGTAATACTAACCGCAAAAGTTAAGAAAATAAATTATCACCGGTGTTTTACAATGTTTTCAAGTTAAATAGCCAATTCGACGGCGAAAGAGCACTTACAAAACCTATTTAACCTGACTAATTAGGTCCCCGAAACTTTGTTTTGTACAAGCACATAATTCTCCTAAAGAGATAAAATAATAATTAATTCAAAAAGTTCGTAATTCAATTCAAATTGTTTGTACAACTTTTCGGTTAAAGCTTTCTTAACAGTTGACCGTTACCACAGAATAGGAATTAGTAGGTAGGTACCCGATATAGCTTTGAGAATTAGCAAGTTGAAGTGGCAGTGGGCAGGCCACAGCGCTCGTAGAACTGACAACCGACGGGGAAGAAAGGTTCTTGACTAGCGACCACGAACCGGAAGACGCAGGGTAGGTCGGCTCCGCACTAGGTGGACCCGACGATCTGGTGAAAACCGCGGGGAGCCGATGGATGCAAGAGGCGAGCAGCCGCTCAAGGTGGCGCTCTTTGGGGGAGGCCTATGTTCAGCAGTGGAAGTCTTCAGGCTGATGATGATGATGATGATGATGATGACTAGACGATAATACGTAATCAGGAAATTAACTCAGCACCTGAATGAACCGACTCGTAAATTGAAAAGTTTTTCTTTTTTGTTTGTAAGGTAACGTTTTCTTCGAGCGTTTTAGTTTTATGATTCAAAATCTGTCTACCCGTATAAAGATCTATCGTATATTATCAGCTCTTTTGTAATTAAGGGAGCATGTATCAGAGGTTTCTTAAACTTGTAACAAAATAACATAACATTAAAAAGAGGATACCTTCCTCATACGGTAGAGTTCTAATGTTTAAAAGTAAGTTTACCTAGTTTTTAGAGTTTTCTGAAACTTTAAGCTGAAAAGTTTACATTCCTTTGCGGGCTGTACGCGCAGCCATAAACTTGTACCAAGGGATGTGAGTTCGTTGAAACTTCGGGCTTGAAAATTTAGTGTTAAATTTTTTTACCTTTAGGTTTTAGGTATGAATCAAATGACATTTAGTTTGATTAATACTCCGTATTATTGAGTTGCTCCTATAACTCGTTATTTCCTTAAAGTCTGAATTCTGTATTAGATTAAAGATTTCCAACTCTATTGTGTAACTGGCCTAATTAGGCAGCGCGAAGTCTATAATGAACCGCGTAATTCCAACTCGAAACCCTCAATCTCTCTATCTATCTGCCAACTTATCAACCTTGTACTGCCAGTTACTGTCATCAAATGAACAGCTTTAAATTAATACCTATAGAATACCTTTTTCAACTCAGTATCAGCAAGATCATAAGTCAGTTCGGTGCTACGTCTGCCATCCCTGTTCGAAAGACATTCAGAGCAGACGAGGAGAGGCATGTTCAACTGTTCTAATTCCCTTTCAGTGGAAGCCTTTTCTTCCTTCAGGCTGGCCATCTCTCGGTCTATCCGGTCGAGGAGGTCCTGAAGAGTGGACTTCCATTGTTCTATTTCATATACTCTGAAATACAAATTTTATTGGTTAATAGAAAACAAAACTGGGCACTACGTACTGTATCCTATTCACATCATCCGCCGGTAGACATCCACAGCTGAAAATAAGCCCCGGCCTCCCCCATAAACGTCACTTGGGTCGCTTATTATAGGGATGAGTTTGCCATAATGCATGACTGAAACTGGGCAGTGCGACCCGTTTCAAAATCTCAAAACGAACAACGTGCCGCACCATGCGTTTCGCTGACTCGAATCTTTTATCATGCGACCCGCTAGAGAATGGAACTCACTCCCGGCTTCCTTGTTTCCTGACAAATATAATTTAGGTCTCTTTAAAACTAGTGTGAATAAGTTCCTCATAGGTCAACGTATCATCGTCGCTTAACATCAGATGAGTTGCAGTCAAACATTGGCCTATACATAAATAAAGAAAAAACTATTAACGTAATTTTGTGGAACTCACACAGCATAGTATGAGAAACGTTAGATTTTCATGTCCACTGCTGAACATAGGCCTCTCCCACAGAGCGCCACTTTGAGCAGCTGCTCGCCTCCTGCATGCATCGGCATTGTAATTTGGTTCTATTATATAGAGATCTATACCTTGCTCTAAGTCTGTTATTATTATGATAGCTGTCCCATTCCGTCTTGATCTTCGTCTCGTTGCGAAGCTGATGTGCTCCGTGTCGAAGGTCGAAGGCATCGGCCCTTCTTGTATCGGATAGCACCTGTATTCAATACATATGTACATTATTATTGGGCATGTATTTGACTTTTATGTGACGATACACTTATGAATTAATATTATTGTCTACTCTACAGCCCAGCCAGTATTACGATGAACCTAGCAGCGTTGCTGCAGCGCGTCTGCTGCTCAAGTTCTGTCAAAGTTCATACAATTTTGACAGCAGTTGAGTGACAGGCGCGCTGTAGCAGCACTTCTGGATTCATCGTAATAGGGGGACAGTTCCCGCATTGTTGCGACACCGGTCTTCGCTCACTTACACTCGGGAGAGTGTAGGCCAGAATTCACCAGACTGGCAGGTTAATTAAAAAAACAGTTCTTAAAAGGTTTTTCATTCAAGTTGAATAATAAAAAATCTGTCACTCAGTGAGAAGTTCCTTAATTTACTTCATTAGTAGTTACGAACAAACACAACGGAGAACGGAGCAACCGAGTTTTTGTTTCCTGAAGCTTCACCAAAAGCAAAACGAGTAAGAATCCAGTTGAGAATTATACGAGCTGAAAATTGTGGACGCCTGTGATTTATAGTTTCAACTCTTAGTCGAGATTAAAACAAATGTGCAGTGTTAACAGTTGTAACTTTTATATTCAAGAAAATCTTTTGGTCTTA
Organism: Ennomos quercinarius; assembly: GCA_910589525.2. Classification (NCBI taxonomy): domain Eukaryota; kingdom Metazoa; phylum Arthropoda; class Insecta; order Lepidoptera; family Geometridae; genus Ennomos; species Ennomos quercinarius. Next base: position 5,343,858 of record OU342496.1, read on the forward strand.
CGACTTCACCTGCGTGGCATAAAGGAGAACTTCATATTAAGCCTAGTTAATGTAGAAAAGTCACAGAAGAAAACCAATATCAGAGTCACCACTAACACTAACAGGATTGTAAAACTACTGCCTATTTAAAGTTGGAAAACTAAAACCATTATGACAATTAATTACGATTTACAATTAAATATCCCAAGACAATAATAGTTATTTATGATATTAGGGCGGTAAGTTGGTTTTTACAAACTAGTAGACAAATGTAAGCCCAAGACGAAGTCGAGGGCTTACCATAGTCACGAGTTTGTAGAAACCAATTTCCGCACGTGTATCATACAACATTTTTCAACACATTTGCGAGAAAACAGTACAATATGTAATGCAACAAACTTTTATTTATTAGTGGGAAAGTCGCAACCAACAATCTTTGATGTCTCTAATCTAATATGAAAATAGGCTGAAATGGCGCGCATTTACAGTGAAAATGGCGCCACGTGCGTGTGGTCAAAATTATAAATAGGGTTAGGACGTAAAACTAATCAACCCGTACGAAGCCGGGGCGGGTCAACTAGTCATAAATAAATACCTAAATTGTCGGCAACAGAAAGCCCTTCACTCCTACCGATTATCATACTGGCAATACACATACTATAAAAAGCTTGTTGCTATTAACATTTCAAAAGTAAAGTAGTTAACCGATATATAATTGGAAAACATTGGATGTTTGTTTAGGTTACAGACAGCAAACAAGATACCACTGGCCTGATGTACTATGGTCCCTGTCGGTTGATAGACGTGTCACAGGAATCTTGTACTTACCTACCTTGTAAGGCTTGAAAACTTTTTTTTTTGGTTGGACTTATTGACGATGCGATCGAAGGTGTAGCATGCTAGCTAAGTAAGTACCTATTCGCTCTTCTCGTGAACACGCCCGGGTCATATTTTGCCGGAAACACAGACGCTGGAAGGGCATTCCATTCCTTAGCAGTTCTAATTAAGAACAAAGAATTAAACCGCTTGGTACGAATGGGTGGTATTTCGACCATGAAGAGATGGCGCCTAGCCGAGCGTCTGGAGGTCCGGTAGTGGAATGGTGACGGGGGAATAAGATCGTGCAGTTCTTGTGCACATTCACCATTCAAACTAAATTAAAACCCCGACACAAACAGAGTTGAGGACTTGAGGAGTGTGTCAAGTTTGACGAGTGATTATGGCAACCACCCAACTTTACCCCTCTATGATCCCAACTTCAACTTCATAATAAACGTCAAAAGTGGCGTTTTATGGGGGAGGCTTACGCCTATGTTCAGCAGTGAACGTCTGCCGGCTGTTGAGGTGTGACGTGTACCTCCCAAACGGAAACACCGATTTTCATCATATTTATACGTTTGAAAGGTGATGGCTTGTTCGAGAGTGTTCTTAGCTATTTAGAGCTGATTAGAGATTGATGTCTCAGGGGTCGAGTTTTAAAATCTTTTAAACAATCATTTATGACGAGTTAAAAATAGTACTTTTAGTAAGCGCAGCGCGTAACAGTTGCCTTGCAGCACATAAATTGGTATTGCAAAGTCAAGCCTATCATGCTTGTCAGCCCGATGGTTGATAATGACACGTATCATTTCAGCAGCCGCTCAAGTGGCACTCTATGGGAGAAGCCTACGTTCAGCAGTGGGCGTCTTCAGGCTGTTGACGGTGGTTATTCTAGGAACTGGAACACATTACCAAAAAACGCAGCAGAATTATCTTCCTACTTAAATGTGTGGAAATGGTATAGTTTTCATCCAAACAGAAGAAGTATCTAGTACAAGAGATCTTGTCTCTGTTATAGATGAGTATCTTTTACAAATCGGTAAACAATAATCGTTGAGTGTAAAATATCCAGTAGATACATTTTGCAGGTAAAACAAACCTTCGTCACCTATTAAGTACAGCAAAGTTGGTCTCGATCAAAATGAATTAAAAAGTTAAATATCCATTATTCAAAGTAAATCGAGTTCGATCGTACACGATGCCGATGGCTCGGCTCTGAGTATTTTAACGTCACGGGACGTATAAAACTTTTGTAATTTGGCTATACAATCAGCCCAGCTTGGGAATAATAGAGTGATTGGGTTCAGCCTTCAATAAACACGAAGGCTCAAAGTCCTGACCACAAACTAGGCTACCTACATCACGTGCAGTCAGACGTCGTGTTTTGACATAATGTAGGGCAAAACAAATTATTGAAAGGTGCTGACAACTTTGCAATCATTTAAAGTGCCACTGCTGTTTTAGACAAGTTTAAATTTGAAGCTCATAAGTCTCGTCTAGGTCACCAGAGGATACGAAACGGAGGGGGGGCGATGACGACGACTACTATGAATACTATCTGCTCTTCTCTGTGTTGCTTTTTGTTAGGGCACACACAGCTGATACGTTTGGTGAAATGTAGGTACCTAGATATGAATTGCGCTTTTGTACCATCCATGCTTTCGCGGTATTGGCGATAACTAATCATAAGTAAGAAAGATTAGTAATGCCTCTGGTGTTGAAGATGTTCATAGGCGATGGTTACCGCTTACTATCAGGTGGGCCATCTGCTTGTTTTTACTCATACATATCATATAAAATAGGACAGGACAAAAGTGCGTTGTGTGTGATCTATTTATTATTAATATCAAATGTGTCGGATTATGCTTAAAATCTGTTTCATAATAAACGAGAAGATGAAATACTTAAGTATGCCATGGAAGCCGTGGAAGCTCCATGGAATGATGGAAAGATCAAAGTATGAGGGCGAAGAACCCACACCAGAGACAGAGAAAACAACACCCATAGCTTACTTGTAATCCGTACAGTCGAGCATCCCAATCAGGTAAGCTTAAATGCGGCAGTGGCTTCTCAAATGTTACTACAGATTGCATTTTCGTAAAACCTTAAAAACACTTATAATAAATTAACCGAAATGTTTGCAATTTCTTTACGAAAAATGTTTTTGACAGACGTCCAATCAAATTCAAATCTAAAATGTCTATGTCACATCATGCGTAACTTTTATTTTTAAAGATTTGCTTTCTTACCTCCTTGGTCTTGTTTAATGTTGAATGCATAGAGGTTATATACAACTTTTTTCCCAATAACAAGTTAGAAGTAACTGCTTATTAATATGTATAAACATATAGTGGCATTTATAAACGCCAGGTATGATTTGCATATTAAATTTATTTTATTGCTTCAAAGCCGCAGAGCATTGTGCGTCAAAGCTCTTTGATATGAAGCTTTAGCGGGTGGCCTCGCGATTGCTTTTGCTTGATGTCTTGAGAGAAAAGTAGGGCACAACGGATTGGTTTCTTGGTAGGCTTGGTGATTCGTTCAAGTTCGTAGAGCACAACGTCAGATTTTTTCTCTGCTGCAGTTATTATTTCCTTTGCAAAGGCTAAAAAAACATAAGTCAACTTATGTTCTGGAGACCTAAACACCCAGCCTTATATAGGTTTTTCATATACCTACCAAAAGCGACAAAAGACGAGCTTGTTTAATCCATGCAATAAAACACTTGAGGGGTCAAGATTCGGAATCGAACCGGGTCAACGTTTCAATCAAACTCATGGAAGTCGTAAAAATCGAGACGTCATAACTCCAATTCGTCTTTTAATTGGGGTTGAAGAAGTCCCAGCTTCCTAAGCCATAATTTCCTAGCATTGAACTAAAACTAATCAAGATGGGATAGATAGAACAGATTTATAGTACCTACTGGCTTCGTGCCAGGGCCCGTCATGGATGCGGATTGATTTACACAATATACTATAGACTTAGTTTAGATGACAGAAGATATGTGGCATGCTGGCCAGTGCAGAATAATCCAAACACCACGAATTCCACTATTAATCTTGATCAGGATCCAGCGTCAGGTTATATTTAAGGTTTTTCAATCAATCAAGGGAGAGATCAGGGATTTAAATAGGTCAGCAGAATATAGCGATGTGCGGTGAGCATCAAACAACTTAAACCCTGGCATCACGTGGCCAACAAAGCGTTCACCTATATGGCAATTTCGAATTCTTGAATTCTACTCATCTGGTTCCGGTGGGGCTGCACCACTTTAGGCGGCAATACTTACGCTTTGTATCATTGAGTCAGAATGGAATAATAATACTTACATATCATTGGCTGGCTCAAAGTGGCGCTCTATGGGGGAGGCCTATGTTCAGCAGTGGACGTCTTCAGGCTGTATATGATGACTGGTTGCTATAGCCCATTTAGAACAAGTCGGAAGTCTGAATAACTTGATGATAAGTGACGCTTCGTTTCCCTGTGTTCGAGTGGCGCCATTTTCTACTAACGGAAGTACACGATGAAGTTGAAGTGATATCGGACATTATTCCAAGTAGCGCAGCGAGTCTATGATAATGAGTGAATATCTTTTTCCCCACTCTGTGCAGTAAATCTTGGCATCCATATCCATCGCACCAAGTTAGAACATTCATCAAATAAGGGCCTATGCACACGAGAGTTTCAACATGGTCCGGTTCCTATCCGGCCACCGCCGTTTTAAATGGAAGATGAAGCCAGACGCTACGCGCAATCCCTACCATCGCTGTCGGATGGATTGGCGTGGTCGATCCGACCATCATATCAGCCTGAAGACGTCCACTTCTGAACATCTCCCCCATGAATCTCCACTTTAAGCGGCTGCTTGCTACCTGCATCCATAGGCTCCCCGCGATTCTGACCTGGTCATTGGATCCGACAACAGATAAGAGTATTAAGTAATCGGAAAACGTGGTCGGTGTCGGATGGAAACCGGACCGTGTTGAACCGTCTCGTGTAAATAGGCCCTAAGTAAATTCAGTTATGAGAAGCCGAATTAGGAAAGTGGGTGTGTGGGGACACAACGACCGGAGGGCAGTGTTGTTTGTAAATACGGAAACTGAAACTGTAAGGAACTGCTGAGAATGGAAGCAAAACAGAATTTATGGGTTTCCGACAAGTTTTGTAGCTCTATAGATCTATTTTAGACATAAGTTGATTACAATGATTGTATGCTGCGTCTCATGTAAATAAGTTATTAAACTGGATAAGCGGTTTGTATGATATGACTATGACGTTTCGCTTTCTGTGGTAATATTTGTCTATTTATTCTATACTAGTTGACCCGCCCCGACTTTGCATGGGTTAATTAGTTTTACGTCCTCACCATGTTCACGGGAAGAGGGAAGCGAAAGGGGAAAAGATAGGGGAAATAGATGAATGGATGGGATGGCGATAGAAGGGAGAGAGGCGTGTATCTTTTTCCCTTTCACTTCTCGCTTCCCTTCGACATGGTGAGGATAAATAAATAAATAATACATAAACAAAAACTCTTGCATAAAAATTACATGTTTATTGCTTCGTGCAACCCGCACTTGGCCGTTTTAGAAACATAAAGTCCTAAATTACGTACACTATCTAATACTAGAAATGTCTTTATAATAAGTTTTTTCCTCCTTATCGTGTGTTTGTACTTCCTATGCACTGAAATAGGAATGTAGATGTACCTATAGTCATATTTTCATCGAAACTTTGACATGGGTTTTGGCGGGAACGTGAAAAAGTTCACGTCGTTGCATTGTATTATTTCACAAAACTTATGCTTTTTCTAGTGTTAATGTTTAAAATTAGTGGCATTTTACGCATTAAGTGCTGAATTACGAGTATAAGTGTTGGCAAGTGATATAATGTAGTGAAACGTGGTTTTTCGTGTTGCTTCCAAAATTCCATAGAAGCCTCTAGTAAAGTTGCCACTACTTTACTAGGGCATGACTTAGACTGGATTATGTCTACCTGACTTAGACTGGACTATGACTACCCTGACTGACTGTGACTAAGACTTGACTTTACATGAAATATTTCATAATACGATGAAAAACTACAATACTTGACACTGGCTAAATACACTATGTGTGGAGCCAAAATATAAGAAAAAAAAAAGTTTGGCATGGAAATACAGAACCGATATAAACAATAGGTACCTATGTCAGCGCAAAATCTAAAACAAATGAGTTCGCTTGTCACACCTTTGCAGTGAGAAAAAGTGTCGCATTATCATAAAATCAATACGCAATATTCGCATTTGAATACAACCGTACTGTCGACGTACATTGTACAAGTCTTTGTTTACACTATGTCCTGATTTAGTTTAACATCTCTTGTATTGTATGTATTCAATGGGGGGGGCATGGGGGCCATGCCCCCCCCCCCCCCCCCAAAAGACCCAGAAGTTCCATACTCTCGATTCAATTCAGGTGCACTTTTACACAGCATAGGTACCTTTAGGCTGATTAGGATTGAGCATAGCGCACCAGATTTTAGGGGTGGCAAGATTGGTAGGTGGATATTTTTTCTTTAATTTATTGACGGTGTTTTGTTACGTCTTACAGAGAAAAGTCTACAAGAAATCTTGCTGATGACTTTCCCTCTTTTCTTTCTTCAACGGTACGGCAAACTACTAAGACGTATTCGATAGTAAAAGACCCAGTTCGCCGCCCTCAATCAACAGCCAGTAATCGGCCTCTGCCTACAGATCACGTGGGCGCAAGGAACAATTATGGCTATGTGAAGTGTATTTCCGTGGCGTTATGTGCTAAGCTTTGTATGAGTAAAAAGACAGCGGAATTGACATCCGTTTTTACAGTTCATTGCGCTGATTTTTCGCGCTCGTTGCGCTCGCGCCATCGTTTTTCATGTTTGATCTGTTTTTCTGGTGAGCTTTGATATAGTTCGCAAATATATCCAAAAACGATTTCTTATGCAATTTCAAGCATTTTGTAGGTTATTTTCGCGCTCGCTTCGCTCACGCTTTTCTTACTAGTATGCGCCTCGTGTTGCAGTGACGTCCATTTGTACAGTCCATCGCGCTGATTTTTCACGCTCGCTGCGCTCGCGCCGTCGTTTGCCGAGCTTTCTGATAAGCTTCGATTAGCTTGCAAATATACCCAAAAACAATTTCTTATGCAATTTCGAGCACATTGTAGGATTGTAAAATAGCCGAGGAACTGATGTAGAGGCAAGGGCGGCAAATTTTCATAGCCTACCTTAAAAATATGTAAAATCATCACTGACTCTACGTACGCAGACAGTGGACTTGCACTCCTACATATCTACATATCATCCCAACCCTAGCTCCGAATCTTGTCAGAATGCCCCAAAATGAAATCCTGGATCCGCCCTTGTATGTATTTGTGACCTGCAGGCCTTTTGGCAGTAATATAGTAGATACTTATGTTATAGCTATCTTTCTATTTAATTCTACATATACCGGATGTTGATTTGCATTGTCTCCATATTTTTAGAATCCATTGTACTGTGTATATTTAATCATATAAAAATAAAATTTAAATTCCACATTTATTTAGTAGCCGAATATTTGATAAACCATTTTTGTCGTGAATCACAAGTAGCCTCAACTTCGTTTCGGCTAGGACAATAGTAGGACCCCACGCGATGACTCAGTTTAAAGTAAACACTTTTTGTCTCATCATTAGTCCATTGACCGCCCGCGTTTTTGTTCCGCCCATTGTACCTATCTTATTATGTGATTCTCATTTCTATGTTATTATTATTTTGGTGTCAATAAAGAGTTATTGTATTGTATTGTAGTCAAAACATCATAAAAACATTGTTAGAAAATTGCTACATCGAGGAAGGTCCTATTGTCTAATTACCTACAGGGTTCAGGTATTCGGTCTCTATTGTTTTGGCTATGTGCGCGGGGTGCAGTAAACAACCCATGGTAGCTATGACTTAATCTGTGTCAGCAGCTTGCCACTGGGGCGTTACAGTATTTACAAAATTATGTACTTACAAGTTACGTTACCCTAAGATACTGCTCAAAGTGTCCTCCTTCGTTTTCGATGCACAAGTGAGCGCGACGTCTTAGGTTTCGTGATAGTTTTTTTAGCACATTCACGTTTAGTCTCACATGATCAAATGCAGCAATGATTTTTTCTTTTAATTGCACAGCACTAGTAATTTCGTCCGTGTAAACTAGTCTTTTTATTTCACCCCATAAAAAAAATCACATGGGGTCATGTCCGGAGATCGTGGGGGCCAGGGTACTGGACCACCACGTCCAATCCACTGGCTTCTGAACACTTCACTTAAAAAATCGCGCACTTGGCGTCCATAATGAGGTGGAGCTCCATCCTGTTGGAAAAACAGGTTTCGTTGAAAGGCCAGTGGTACATCGTCGAGCATCTCGTCAACAACGTGATGCAGAAGCTCCAAGTAACTGGAGCTGGTTAGATGACCTTCGATGATGTATGGACCTAGCACATGCTCTCCAATAATGCCACCCCAGACATTAATACTAAAACGATGCTGAAACGAATCGTTCTTGGTTTTATGCGGGTTATGGTCGCGATGTGCCCACCAGTGCTCGTTGTGAATGTTGTAAATCCCCACACGTGAAAACATGCATTCATCGGTCCACAAAATGTTCACATCCCTGTTTTGTAAAATCCAGTGAGAAAAAGCTATGCGTGAGGCATTATCTTGTGGATGCAGTTCTTGGACTCTCTGAAAATGAAACGGATGCTGAAGTTCTCGTTTCAGTAGCCGCCATACAGTTGTGTGGTGGACGTTGAAGCGCCGCCCAGCATCACGGGTGCTAGCACGTGGGTCCTCTTCAAAAAAGTCCAAGATCTCTTCTTGAAGGCCGGCCGAGAGACCTACACTTCCACGAGCGCGAGCGTGACGAGGGACTTGGAATTGTCCATAATCCCTTAGTCTCTGTGTGGCACCCAGCATCACTTCACGTGTTGGAACATGGCTGTTCGGAAACTGATCGCGAAACATTTGCACAGACTGTGTTAAGCTGTTTCCGCTGATAGCATACAAACGTACCATCTCCACAAGCTCAACATTTGTAAAGTGTTCCATTTTTGTTACGCGATCGTAAGTAAAGTAGGTGCCTACGCAAATTCGGCGCGGCGCCCGGTGGCGGGCAAGTGACTGATCGGTCGCTGCATCTGCACGCGTGACATAAGTGCGCTGCGCGGGCGCGGGCGGGTGAGAGAGGGCACCCCGCAGCCCGCCCGCGTGGCTAGTACAAACGGCGGTGGGGCCGGTGCAGCGGCGAGCGTTTGTAGAACTTTGCCGAAAGTGGCGGGTGCCTTTGTGTGTTGTCGGCGCGATAGTTTATGACTCTGCGCTCGCACTGGTTGACTTTAGAAAATCATGTTGTTTGTTAAATGAGAACGCACACACGTGCTGTTTTATTTTTGTGCAATGTTTTTTTTATAAAGTGTAAATTTTAGGTATTTATTTTTTCATTGATTCGTGTTCTATAAGTGTAGCATACCTACCTCTGTAAATATGGAGACAATGCAAATCAACATCCTGTATATCGCATCGCTTTGGTATAAAATGCGTCTGAACTACTTGATGTAAAGACATGCAGATATATATACAGCTCTAGGTACTATTATCTAGCCGAAGTTCTACAGAATGCAAATGAGTTCATTGGCATAAAATGAGTAGATGATAGTACATGATTTATTTATGATTATTAAAGAGTAAAGAGTGCGAATGAAAATATTTTTATTAAAATTGTGAAGATTGCCGCGGCGCCGAACGTTGTTAGCACGAATGATTTTAATACTTTTAAAAGTTTTTATACCTTGTATGTAGTAATTAAAAACAGTACTTGATTATTTTAATTGTAAGTAATCCCATTTTTGGGAATTATTATAAAAAAAAAAACGATGCGTTATATTTAAAAAAATTTGGCCCACACGTGACCGGTATCAGGAGTAGGTACCTAGTTTCAAAGGATGCTAATGAATTCAATTACTTCCAGTCCAGCATATAGCCCTTGTATGGCAACTATGATATTTAGTTCGTCTTTATAGCAAAAGTATAAGTTATTACACGAAAGTAGCTCTCACTCACGTCTTCTAGTAAGGTCAATTTCTGTTATGTGATCAGAAATAAATATAAAAAATATAAATAAGTATGTGTGTACATTTCACACAGCGCCATACCTATAGCCCAAACTAAGCATAGCTTGTACTATGAGAACCAGATAACTGTTATAGATACTTTTTTTGTTTGCAAATACATACAGATGATATAATATAACACCTTGTCACAGAAAAACACCAATGTTCATCACACAAATGTTTGTCCCGGGTGGGAATCGAACCCACAACCTAATAGTTCAGAAGGCAGAGCTACTACCAACTGAGCTATCAGGTCAATCAAAGAAAGGAAGCTTCTACATTATCTTAATTTCTGAATCCTAACAGTGAGTAACTAAAAGACAACGTAGAGCTCAAACGGCTGGAGCTAGTAGACATTTTATATTTAGGTATCTTGATTTCTTCTCTTGGCGTAGAAGTGCAGGGTTCTGAAAATTCAACCCCTAAACGGATCCTGATGGGAGTGATGGGGCTGCCTCTAGTAAACCATAATTAATGTCTTGATAATGGCTTAAGAGGTAACATTTTTGTCGGTCACTATTCACCATAGTATAAACATTCACTACCTATTCAATGTTTCATCACATATTCTTTCACCTTTCGTTTCTTTTCAAAGAACAAACAGTGTGAAATGGCATTTCATTATACGCCCCTCGAGATACCTACGTTTCTTTATGTATGTAGGTACGAATTTCTAGCGAGTAATTTCTGTTTTCTATTTGCTTTCAAGAATAATTTATTTGCTCTTCTAAAATTGAATACTGAGTGCTGAAAACCTTTTTAATTTAAATTGTTTGTAATGTTTTGGTTTATCACGTTACGTTTATTAACCTGAAACATATGATTCGATGTCGATTTAATGGAGTCTAGACTTATCATTAAAAATGTATCGTTTCCATTCCATTATCTTCGTAGATATAAGATTTTAAACAATATTTTAGTAATCTTCGTAGATAACACTAAATTGATTATTAGAGATGCTTTGTATAATGTGTGTGAGTGTGTGTTATGATAATGAAGTATATCTCTACTTTAGGCTTAATAACTTACAATATTTCACAAGCGTTAATACTGGTTCACTGTCGAAACTCATAAAATTGTTTGTCATAATTTTGTTACAAATAAAATTGTTACTTATAATCATCATTTCACATAATGTGATTTATTATACTTTCACTACATCTAATTTTCTTTATTATAAATCAAAATTAATAATAATCCAAATTTATAAGAATGAAACTCATAAGGCGTATATGACATAACAGTACAAATTTATAATGTTCTTTTACCATAACTAACTTAAATCATAAAACAAAATATCAATAATACTGTAAATTAATGTGACTGGAACTGTTGATTGTTATATATATCGTAATCAGTTATAAAAACGTAGTACGGCAAGCCAATTTGCTCTTCAATCTATGCAGGCACTTCATCCAGTCAAAACAAACAAAATTAACGTGTGGACTGTGGGTAATTGTAAAATAACTTATATTTTCTCATGTTATGTTGATTTTGGTATTGTTGGTGAACTTTGTGCATTATTTTAATAAATAACTTTAAATGTCTAATAAAAACACGTGTAAAATATTTAAATCAAATAAAGGTAACCTGAAACTTAATATAGATGGTTTCTGTAATTTTTTAATATAAGCATAAGTGACTTCTGGCACTTCGCCGGCCGCTGCCGCGGCACGCTCGCTACGCTTCGCTTCGCTCGCTCGGCTCGTGCGTCGTGTGGTCACAGTTAACCTAACGCTCCTCCTCGCTTCGCTCGTCGTCGCACCTATTTATGACTTTGCCTTAGACTAGTATCTTAGTATCTTTAGGGTATACATGCATATGTATATAATGATTTAACTACCTCAAAATTATTATTATGTTAACTAAAAAATATGAAAATGTCATTATGAACAATACAATTATAAATGCTGATTATTATGAAATTATAAGTAATGAAATTTATAATAAAAAAAAGTATGATAAAAAAATTCTTAACATTAACATTATAACGTAAAATTTTATAAATTTAAACATTATTTGAATAAATTGTATAAGAAAAGATCAATATAAAAAGTAACTATTATGAACAAAGTTATTTATATATAACCACCATTATAAATTTCATCATTATTAAAAATGAGGTATGTGAAATGAAATTATGAATAATGAAATTATTAGTACAGACGGTATCCCGTTAATACTATATACTTTTGGTAGACCTGTAGGTAGGTGTATTACCAATTCTCTCTTCTTTGAGAAGCTCTTCACGATAAAACCTTAAGACTTACCTAAGCTCTCATAGTAGCCTTTACATATTTACATATTTAGATACGTAATTAGACATCGTTCTACCGTCGGGGTAGCGCAGGGTAATTCACACTTGATTATGTGTGCTAATACCAGCATTAGGACCCTATTAAGTATTCTACCATCCTCAATGATTCTAAAGGTTTGTACAAAATCCTCAACACTTTAAACGGTGAGTGCGTTATTAGATGACCATATTGTACTTCTGTGAAACAGCCCAAATTAGATTTGACCCTCTTTTAGAGATTAGAACCGAGTTGTCGGTACACCCACTGTGGGACGGCCTATACGTCTTCTGGTTTGTGGTGACATTTTGAGAGCCGCTTGGAGCTCTTAGGTGTAAGAGGAGTAGGTAAGTTCAAAGTGGACGGAGTTCTATTGAGCGGGTTCTATATTCAGGGTGGTGGACGTTGGACGCAATGATGATTAGTTAATTACTATCTTGTAACGTAATTTTATTTAATTTTTAGTATCTGAAACTACAAGATGTGGAGTCCTATATATAGAAATCCGGTGCAAGACTACTGCCCGTCTGTGTGTATTAAAGTTTAAAAGCTCGTAAGTTCACAGTGGCAATGGGCAGGCCACCGCTGACAATCGATGGGGAAGAAAGTTTCTCGAGTGGCGACCACGAACCGGAAGACGCAGCGTAGGCCGGCCCCCCCACTAGGTGGACCGACGATCTGGTGAAAGCCACTGGGAGCCGATGGTTGCAGGAGGCGAGCCGCTGCTCAAAGTAGCGCTCTCTGGGGGAGGCATATGTTCAGCAGTGGACGTCTTCAGGCTGTTGATGATGATGACGATGACCTATATGAAACTACAAGATGTGGTATCCAACATATAGAAATCTGGTGCAAGACTAATGCCTCTCTGTCTGTACTAAGGTTTGACAGCTCCTCAGTTCACAGTCACACATATCACTCTAGGCGGTTTCTCATTCTTTATTGAAATATACTTACAAGCATAAAATTCCTTAAACATTTCCCAACAATCTTCAACAAAATGTTTTGCCATAAAATCTTATGGATTTCCACGTCCACGCGGTTATTTTCATAGCAAGAAAGTTTTTGAACTACCTAGACTTACTGCCTCTGCAGTCTCTGCACACATATTTCTCGGGCAAATATTTCTACCGTATATTTCCATTCATTCAAATAAACCGACTCGTTCAACCCAACTCAACTAAGGTTTCTTTCATTGACGCGATTGCGTGACGTTACTGGCGTCACTTACCATCACTAATACGTAAACTGCGGTTTCACGCGGGTTGCCTTCTTAGGGGTTGAATTTTCAAAAACTCTTTTTAGGGTTCTGTACCCAAAGGGTAAAAAAGACCCTATTACTAAGGCTCCGCTGTCTGTCTGTCGGTCAGTCTCTCACCAGGCTGTATCTCATGAACCGCGATAGTTAGACAGTAGAAATTTTCACAGATGTGTTTCTGTTGCCGCTATAAAAACAAATACTAAAAAACAGAATAAAATAAATATTTAAGGGGGCTCCCATACAACAAACGTAATTTTTTTGCTCGTTTACCAAAAGAGTCCTAGATGGCGCTGCTTTAAATAGTACTGCTACTAAACATTAGATGGCAGGGATAGATGACCACGAACCGGAAGACGCAGCGTAGGGAGCCGATGGATGCAGGAGGCTAGCTGCTGCTTACCCCCCCCCCCCCCAACAGGGGAGGCCTATTATATATGTTCAGCAGTGGACGTCTTCAGGCTGTTGATGATGATAATGACGGGTTTACGTCCAGCGGTGTGGCCTCTACATGCTCTGTCACTCAGTCAGTCACTAAGGGCAAAGCCTTTTAGAAATATAGGTTAAAAAAATACCTGATTGTTTTCGCTGTCTGACGATATTTATGACATTTTCATTCAGACAGTAGAAAACAAAACAAAGAGATCTAAAACCGAAATGGAAATTATTATTTGCTCTTTTATTAAGTGCTAATGTAGCTTTGCTGTTGGCCTCAGAAATAGGAATAATTATATCAGAAGTTAGGTCCTTTCTCACGTTTATTATAGTCTTTTCTAAAGGAAATCCGATTTTACTATCCATTTTAGTTACTCTACGACACATAATTCGCCTTATTTACATTCTATACTCTATGATTACCTTGATAAAATCGCAAAAAGTAGTTTCCATCCGATTGGGTCATTGCTTAGAACGGCCTCGTAAACCATCAATGATCACGTTGTTTTAATTAAAACCCTCTAATTATTGAAATCATGGAAGAGGCGTGAAGATGCTAATTGAAAAATAATCACTGTTACGCATTCTTGAGGTATTTGAGAAACATACCTTAAAACAAGTAAAAAAAAAAGATAATTTACAAATCAATCCGTGCAGTTATAAAAAACTTGTGATTTGTGATGTGTTTAGTCTTTTTACGTGGGTAAGTAGTACTATAAATATTTAATTCTGTGGTTGAGGCAAGGTTCCCAAAATAGAATAATCATGTCTCAGATAATTCTGTGGTTGAGGCAAGACTCCCAAAATAGAATAATTAAGTCTTAGGTTTTATTTATCCCGTATTTTGCGGACGGCTTATACACACAATTTTGTATAATATACCCACCGCTTACCGTTGCGTTCTACCCAAGTGTAAATGTAGCTAGGTAAGATATTTATATGTTTCTGGATCAGTTTAATAATGTTGGTTAGATTGTTGGTTTGGGTTTAAAGAATTATTATTGTAACTACCATCCAAAGACTTTTATTCAATACTAGCTTTTGCCCGCGGCTTCGCACGCTTGTATTGTGTTATTTCTACGTTTAGGTAGTCTAATAATAACTTAGTTCATGCATTGTCTATATACCAAACAACAAAATCCACTAAATCTTTTCGGAGCTCAGCAAGTATTAGCAGATTAGGTAGCACACGTGTAAAAATGTTGTTTGGGTAGTAGGTAAGTATGGCTTTTCACGTGTCATCAGATCACCTACACATTGATAAAACAGTGGATTAGAAACTGCAAATCATAGGTACAATATTTACTTAAATATGTACCTACTTAGACCTACCTTATACTTAGACGTTAGTTTTTTTAAATATACGATAGGTCTAGGCATCTAACTAATAAAAGTTCTATAATGGTATACCTACATACCAGTGATACGGTCGATCTTTTCCTTGTCATTTTCACTGAAACAGATGTTCTTGTGTTTTCACCATAAAAACCGTTCAAGTCTTCATAAGAGGTTCCAGTAAATTTTGTTTAGGTACTAAGTATACCTACCTAAATAATAGGTAGGTAATCTATTATTTAGGTAGTTTAGAAAAATACAAAACAATCACTGTTTTCGTCAGCTTTTCATATCGCGCGCTTTTCGTTTCAAAATCAAAGAGTATCTTTGTTGCATTCACCCACAGATTAGAGAAAATAACAATTTACTCTGTGCATTCACCACATAATTTTTTTTTACTTTCTGAAGTTTGGGTCGATACGAATTGAGTATTTAGCCAGTGTCAATAATAAGTTTATAAAATACATACTTTACAGCTGGAGTATTTATTGCATTTACCTATACGATGCGTACATAATTAATTTGGTTAATACTAATTAGGAATCACAAGTACTTACGTACGCCACTGTAAAAAGAGTCGACATTTATATTAAGTCCGCTATTTTTCAGGTTGTTTCATTCCCACTGCACTTTCAACATAGTGGTGGGAGTGAGAAAATAACATGTGTACAAAGCTCTAATCAGATTCGCTTTTGCAAAGAATGTTTCATTTTTAGGGTTCCGTAACAGTTTTAAAATAAAGAAACCCTTATATGTAAAATCACTTTCTTGTCCGTCTGATTGTCTTTCATAATTTATTGCTCTAACCTGTGGTTTGTCCTAAAAAGAATATAACCGCTCAGCAGCTGGGTTAGCATGGACGGTAGACAAAATTGTCTTTCCCCGTTTTACGTCACTTTCTTCATACTTGCTTGGAGTAAAACAGGGAAAGACAGTTTTGTTTACCGGCCGTGCTAACCCTACAGTTTGTTTAGTTCATTGAAAAGCCCACAGACCTAAAATATTTTGACTATATTAAAACTCATTTACCTACGTGAAAGAAGAAGAAGAAATCAAAACCGAACGGTTTTTTTTATATTGACTACTGTTTCTGCCAAATACGGCACAATTTTGCCACTAACCATGTGTCACAGACCTACCACTTCTTCGTTAATGGCTTTCTATCGCTTTTAAGCAATAATGAGGCTTTTTATTTAAAAAAAAAACGCGGGTTCCGCTTCTTTTCTAGATGGCGCTGTAAGTACATAGTTTAAACCTTTCAAACCATAGAGTAGTTTAAACATAAGAAAATGCTTAGAGTACCTACAAAGAAATGTCAAATTCAGTTGAGTGGACCACGAGTACATTAATAATAATAATAATAATAATAAGCCCCTCAAACACAACCACACGTCCTGATCGACCATCTGATCACGTGGGGGGCGGACAACGCAATGAGAAATTACTGGTGCGGCCAACGTGGCTCTGGAACGTAGGCAAAGATGGAAAGTACGCAAAGAAGATATAATTTACGGTCGCTTCCCGGGGGCGATCGCCGGGGCGCATCTGGAGCCGGTGCTGGGTGCCACAGCATGCGAACCATCGGTAGCGGAGAGTCGAGCAGGCGGGCCTCCGTTAGCTCTGTATCTCGTGCGCGGGATACACGGGTAGATGCTACAGCCGACCAACAAACGCAACAGACAAATCCATCTTTATCCCCATCTTCAACCCAGAGTTTGTTTGATTCCCCAGTAACTTCCCCGTTATCTTTTGAACTACAATACCGCACCCGATTCTTATCAACATCAACAAACATGTCAGAGGACGTTGTGCAGGAGGCATCCGCCACTGACCCTGCACCCGCCGTTGACAAAACTCGCGCGCGGAAAAAGTGGAATAATGATATGAATGAGTTTATCTGGCGCACATATTTAATCATCACTGTAAATGAAACCAAAACTAGGGGATATTTAGACCAACTTCACCAACGGTTTATTCAACAATTCCCTCAAATGGACGTCTCAAAGCAAAGAATAGGAGATCAGCGTAGAGCCATACTTAGAAACAAACTAATATCAGATAACAGACTAGAAGATATAAAACGAGATGTAGCAAAGGAACTTACACAACACATAGATACAACGCATCAATTTGAGACAGCCAACAGCCTTACCAATAACACACCACACCAAACAGCGGCAACACAGTCCAGAATGAGGTGGACAAACGACATCAACGAAGAGATCATGAAATCCTACTACAGGATAACACACGTAGAACAAAACAAAACAGCATACCGTAGACAATTACACACGAACATAGTAGAGGAGTTCCCTCACCTGGCACATGTATCTGAACAGCGAATTGCTGATCAGCGTCGGGTTATAGTAAATAACAAACTTATCACAGTACAGAGGTTACAAGAAATAAGACAGGAAATACAACAGGAGCTAATGATACAGACCGAAATAGCTAATGAGATAGGTATAAGTGATACCCAGTGTGACATAGAAACTCAACATGAACAAACAGCTAACGGTACAGCAGAGACCATTACACAGAGAACACACGTAACGAACGTAAACAGAAATGAACATTCACCCCCCTCAGACACTGACTCACAGCTAGATAAGAAAATTGACGAAACATTTCACAGTACATACAACAAATACACGAACACAAACCCTACAACTAGACCATACATACCACGACAAAATACATCGAAGAAACTAGCTTACATTGTTAAGTATCTGAATACTAAAATATTACCATGTCACTTGGATTCGAACAATGATTTCATCACCAACCAAGCCGTTATTTACTCAGCGGCATATACCGCGGCAGTGTGTAATGGGTGCAAAATTATGGAATTGGAAACATCAAATGTAATACGTACAAAATCTGTGCCTGCGTGGCAAAAAAGACTTCGAATTAAAATTGAAAAGCTGAGAAAAGATATAGGACGCATGACACAATACATGGCAGGTATACGAAATAGAAGATTAATAGGCAACATTGATTGTATCAAAAACAAATACAAGACACACTCACGATACGAAGAACCAAATTTAACTGATAACCAATTCCTAGACAGCCTCAAACAAAAGTTAAATGCTACTTCCAGCCGACTCAGAAGATACACCAACTGTACTCTTAGAAAACAGCAAAATACACAATTTGGTAAAAACGAGAAGCAATTTTATAGAAACATCAACTTACAAACACAAGGTATTGCTAATACCACAGACCAACAAATACCGACACCCGAAAGCATGCACACATTTTGGAAACAGATCTGGGGAAGTGAAGTAAGGCATAATGAAAACGCTGAGTGGATTGAAACGGACACCCAACATGTACAATATAACCAAATGAAGTATGCATACATCCCTGTAGATTTGTTCATAGATGTGATCAAAAATACACACAACTGGAAAGCACCAGGAACAGACCACATTCACAATTATTGGTACAAAAAATTTACAACTGCCTACCCAATACTTCACACTCATATAAATCAGTTTATTCAGGAACCAAAAACAACACCACACTACTTAACACAAGGCATAACACACATGCTACCCAAAGACAATGACCGCACAAATCCAGCTAAATACCGACCAATAACATGTTTGCAAACTATTTATAAAATAATGACATCGTGTATATCGCGCCTTATCAATATACATCTATCACAAAACAATATATTAGCCGAAGAACAGAAAGGATGCCGGAAATTTAGCCAGGGATGTAAAGAACAACTAATAATAGATTCAGTAGCGATGAAACATGCTCTCACACAGAAGTCTGACCTACATACAATGTATATTGATTATCAAAAAGCGTATGATTCTGTACCACATAGCTGGCTTATCTATATTCTCCAACATTACAAAATTCATCCCAAGTTAACGGCATTTTTAGAAAACACTATGAAACATTGGAGAACTAAATTAACAATAAGAAACAGCAACGGATCGATAGTTACAGATGAAATCACTATAAAGCGCGGAATCTTCCAAGGAGATGCCTTAAGCCCTCTATGGTTTTGTTTAGCTTTAAACCCCCTTTCTCGACTTTTAAATAGCAGCGGTGCAGGCCTACACATCACTAACAATATTGATAATACACAAACTCTCACACATCTGATGTATATGGATGACATTAAACTATATAGTAACGACACCCAATCACTCCACCAGCTTGCAGACATCACACAACAGTTTTCTAATGACATCAAGATGCAGTTTGGGATCGATAAATGTAAAACATTCTCCATACAGGATCAGTCAGTCACTTTACAGCCATATAATCTTAATACAGGCGAAACCATTAAGCCAATGGACCGTAACAGTTTTTATAAATACTTAGGCTTCCAACAAGCACACCAAATATCGCATACCCACACAAAAACTGATATAACGAAAACATTCAGACACAGACTTAATACCATACTAAAATCACAGTTGAACGGCCGTAACATAGTAAAAGCATTAAACACATATGCTATACCAGTACTTACATATACGTTTGGAGTCATTAAATGGTCACAGACAGATCTCTTGAAACTTCAGCGCACAATCAATACAACAATGACTACTCACCGTAAACACCACCCACGATCATGTATTCAGAGACTTACACTACCTAGATCGGAGGGAGGCAGAGGCATCATAGACATTATCAACCTTCATAATAAACAGATATCAACACTCCGAAACTTCTTTTATGAACGGGCCGAAATATCACCATTACATCAAGCAATAACCATGAACGATAAACGACTTACACCCTTAAACCTATCAGACGAAAGTTTACAACGCAATGAGAAAGTTACTGATACAAAAGATAAAATAGCTGTATGGGAGCAAAAGGTGTTGCACGGGAGACATCGTCATGATCTGCAGCAACCACATGTCGACAAAGCAGCGTCGAACGCGTGGTTGCAACAAGGCGAACTCTTCCCCGAAACCGAAGCTTTCATGTTAGCTATCCAGGACCAAGTTATTGACACACGTAATTATCAAAAACACATAATTCGCACCCCAAACATAAATGATACTTGTAGACGATGTTGCAGCAATTCAGAGACCATTCAACACATTACTGGAGCATGCAAAGCCATTGTTCAAACAGACTACAAACACCGTCACGACCAGGTGTCATCCATTATACATCAATACTTAGCATACAAATACAAGTTAATAAAAGAAAAAGTCCCATATTACAAGTATACTCCACATTCGGTTTTAGAAAATTGTGAATATAGACTTTACTGGGACCGTACTATCATAACCGACAAAACTGTACATTACAACAGACCGGACATAACTGTATTAAATAATATAAATAAGTCTGCTTTTCTCATTGACATCGCCATCTGCAACACACACAATTTACTAACAACGCACACTGAAAAAATAGCTAAGTACACAGATTTATCAATTGAAATCAAAACGCAATGGCAAATCAGTACTATCAGAACCATACCAATTGTTTTATCCACCACAGGCGTCATACCTAAAACTTTACTCACCAGCCTAGAGACACTTGACATCCCCATAAATACATATAAACAATTACAAAAAGCAACGATATTAAACACCTGTAGGATAGTTAGGAAATTCTTGTCTCTTTCGTAACACTTGGCTTCGGCCCGTGCCTTTTGTACCTCCCTAGAAGGAGAGAAATGTTAACAACATAATACGAAAATAATAATAATAATAATATTTATTCAAAAATTACATTATGCTAAAATACTATACAATATGAATCTTAGGAACTATACATACATACTATACTATACTATATATACATTGTATGTAGTATCTTCTAAGTAGTCTGTGGTGCATTGTTCTTAAGTAAATTGAAGTACAGCAGAACTGCGAGACAGATAAACGTTAATATTATGATCCAAAATTAAGCCGAGCTATCGCGCAACGAAAATAAAATAAACGAAACAGTTAAGAGTTGTCAGTCAGTATCGTGACACATTTCCTATAACCTGTGGTCTATGCTGGAAACAGTGACAGTGACAGATTTTGGTAAAACCACAACTGGCGCCATCTATTGGGTCATACATAAAACACCATTTCTTTTTTTTAAATAAAACTCCTCATTCTGCCAATGTCAAGTGAGTAAAAATTTGTACGGTTATGTCATGTCAAAGTCCTATTTTGTCAGTCAAAATGCCATCAGTAAAATGGTGGATATTTTACTGAAGCTCTTACTCTTATTTTACTCTAAAAAGCCGTTGAAGAGAAAACGAAAATGAATGGTTATAAAAACGTGGAACCATTTGCCAACACTCGTGCACGTTTACGAACACTTAAGGAATAATAATCCACCCTTATTAAACATTGAAATTCAAAAATACACAGGTTTTGGTAAAAAAATCAAAATTCACAACCACCATCGTCAGATTTTCTTCAAAGAGCTCCAACCGAACATTACACGGCCATGTTGCTAATTCGAGGATCTTACCCTAATGTATAATTATACTTACCTACATCTAAGTGTTTTAAAACATTTTTCATAAAATATTTCGTATCATTGGCAAATACAAATGTCGTCTAAAGCCAAAATATAAAAAAACATCTTCTTTCACACTATTTAATATTTGTTGGTATGTATCTATTTAACTTCTAAAATGCTAAACAACCGGTAAAAATATAAATAGGAAACCTATAAATTGTTTTGATTTTCTTAGAGTAGCGGTTGGTACTAATATTACTCTTTGGTCATTGTGGCACAGAGTGTAGTCGATTGTTTTTTTTCTAATCTGTGACAATATGTGGTAACTTACAACTTACCGTTAGTAGCAAAAAAAAAACATGAGTCGGCCATGTTGTTTAAAACTCCGATTCGTTTCGTAATGAAATCTCAATAATTGTCATCAATTTTTTTTAACGATATATCAATTTTAATATATCCTATGTTAAGCGCCGGTTATCTCTAAGCATATCAGTGAAAACTGCATGAAAATCCATTCAGTATTTTAGGAGTTCAGTCATAACAAACAAACAAACAAACAGACAAAGTATTTAAAAAGTGGCTTAACGTGATCAGCGGCTAATTTTAAGCCAACCTGTGTCATTTTTTTCTTGATATCTTGCAATTACAGACTTTTTTATCTCTACAGTTTTATTATATGTATAGATAATATAATACATTATAAACGATATAAATATACATACGGCTGTAATAAGACACATAAAGGTTAATAAAAGCGCCTATACTCTTACGTAGGCGGTCACCCACGTAACATCACAATAGAGATTGCCGACAACCAGTCGTTAGGTTAAATTGTTAATTATGCATATGAACCGTTTGGTGTTAAACCCTGAGTCCATGGGGTTGTCTTGGGGTCCAATAAGCTTAATCATATTTATGTATACTTACTTGTTTACGATACGTGTGGTCTCGGTTTGCGAATAGGACCACCCCATCTCTTTCCGTGGGTGCTGGAAGCTAAGGGAATATCTAGGGAATGGGCAGCAGCATTTTCCTTGGTTCATTAAGATCTTCTACGATCACCAAGCCGCTTGCCAAACGTGGTGATTATGGCAAACTCCCCCCCCCCCCCCCCCCCCCCTATGATAAGTACGGCACTACCAAGCTGCACTATCAGTAGTGTTAAGTGTAGACTTTAATCATGAAAGTGATTAGAGATAGACCAATTTATGATGATTGTGTCTTGGTTCTTTTTGAAACAGTAATTATAAGTATTAATATGTTTATGCGTATGTGAAATCCTTGCATTTTAAGCATGAAAGAATCTTCATGTTTTTGCTGACGGTACGCTTGTCTTCATAACGTCCGTAGTTTAATATTTAATCACGCTTCCAGGCTTCATCGCATTTAGATTTCCATCTAGGGTTGAACCGCTGAAATAGCAGTATAATTGTATCATGCAATCATCATCATCATCATCATCAACAGCCTGAAGACGTCCACTGCTGAACACACACAGACCCCCCCACAGAGCGTCACTTTGAGCGGCTGCTTGCCTCCTGAATCCATCGGCTCCCCACGGTTTTGACCAGATCGTCAGTCCACCAAGTGGGGGCAGCCTACGTTGATTTGATTTTTTGAAGTTGGACCTAACTGGACAATCTGTCCCAGGTATACATATTTGTGGACAACTTCTACAGTATCGTTCCCAACTATTACCGGTATAGGTGGAACATGAGCATTAGACATTATTTTCGTCTTGTCCATGTTCATCTTAAAACCAACCTGCAGAGACTCTACTGAGGTCGTTGAGCACGGTACTAAGGTGATATAGTCATAATGGCTGACTCCGCCATTATCACTATATCATCGGCAAAACGAAGGTTAGTGATGTACTTGCCATTTATATTGATGCCAGATCCCCTCCACTCCAAGAGCTTGAAAATGTTCTCCAATGCGTTTGTGAACAGTTTCAGACCAACATAATGCGCCTGAGCTGATTTGCCTGATGCACGCCGTTTGCTGACACCACCGGGATATATAATACTTTTATCCCGGAGTCTTTACTACAGTTACATATATTGTAGTGCTTTGTTTTTTTCTGGGACCTTACTGTCACCTCAGTGCTATTCAAATGAAGATCTAAAGTGAATCGCAATCGAAAGTCCTTATGAATCGCTACTGTACCAAATTGTATTCTACCGATTCAGTTTAGGTCTTGGCTAAGAGGTGACGGTAAGGTCTAGTACTTCTACTGTGGAAAATCTTGATGATAATTTACTTTACTGCATATTGCAGTGCAGCCCTACTGGGGTAGTTTATAGCATTATTCTACCCCAGGTGTTTCCTCTGTCCTTGAAGCTAGTACAGCTATCAGAGCAAGTATAACCATTTCATATAATATTTCAGTTTTATTATACTTTCATTTTTCATTAACGAAGGTTATGACAACTTCTTTGGTGATTTCTAAAATAATTGGATTAGGTACCTTCAAAGGATAATCCATTTGTGACGTTGAGTTTTGTCCATAAAGGCTTAGAGAGTTTAACCAATTTAAAAGTTAATCATCAACTAAATTTTTAAAAAAATCCTAGAACTATTTTGCGTTTGTTTGATTGGTTTTGTACGTTACATTAAATCGAATTCAATTATTTTGTCTATTTATTTTAAGAGTGAATAGGGTGACAAGGTATCCTTTCTTTGTTTGTTTCTATGTAGCTTTCTTTGGCAATATTAGTAGGGCTTAAATTAACAGTAAAGGGCGTAAATAACTACACAAGAGTCTATTATATATTCACAAAAGGAATAACTATCTCCACAGCCACATATATCTCTACAGCAATTATATTAGTTAACTTTCCCGTGTATCCCAGTACCACGTATTATTTAATCTGCACCATTATCATGACCCTTGTTATTAATTTTACAACGACACACAAAAGTTGGGCAGTTGACAGAATAGAAATTAGGTTCCCAAATGAACTAACTTTGTTTCTAACGTAACGTCCGTGTAGCTCTCGGTTAGTCCAAATTCCGTGGACTGTTCGATTTGGAGTCGAAGTTTTAACTTGGTTATGCTCTATTTTGAAACGATTCCAAAGCTGAATTCAGGAGAAGTATTTTAAACTGGTTCAACTTATTTAAGTTACTTATATAATAATATCCTATTAAACCCCGGGCGAAATAACCCCTTTTGAAATGCTCATAGCGGCAGTTTTGGCCAAAACCGATTTCAAAAGAGGGTATTGACTAGACTGGGTGATGTCTCAGGATGACGTGCGCAGTGCAGTGTCACGCGAAACTTTATTGTTTTAAAGTTCCGGGTGACACTGCAACTGTTATGGGCGGCCGTGTCACTTAACATCAGGTGAACGACTTGCTCGTCACGTCAGTCAATCACATTAAAAAAAAAAAAAATTTGGCCTGGGAGTCCCAAGTAGTTGCGATTCGACTGTAAACATTATAAATCGTTTCGAACGAAAATTTTCATTTAACTTTGAACGAACTTCATATAGTTAATTGATCATCGATTATAGCCGAATAAACTTTATTCTATTTCAGGCGAGATTTTTTGAAATATAAGTGTTTATTATCTACCTACCCATTTTATATAAGTACTAACGATACGCGTGTATGTTATTATGTTATCTTGTAGCACAGATTTCTCAACTTGTGAAATTGCTTCCAGGAAAGCTTGTTTCCATCCTCGTCAAACTTAACGGTGTTGCCAGCGTGAGTAAACTCCCTAGGCTAATATTGTACCTACCTCCCAAAATTAGGTGTTGCTTATTATGTGATACCTGCCTTTTTACACATACTTTTTTAATTAGTATGGTGTTTGAAACGCAATATCTTTAAATCGTTTCATTACTACTGGAGCCTAAATAATGCACCTATGTAAACTTTAATATTCTTGACTTTGATTATCTACGACTACGTGTCAGACTCTTGCACAAGCAGCACCGACCAAAATATTCTGCAAACACCGTTAGCAAACAACTACCTAAGTACCTACCTAGTTTACTTAAGTTATCATACAGAAACCTTATATTACGAACTCAGCTTAGGGTCTTAGTTTACCTTCTACATGCTGACCCTACAGTACGAGACAGGAAACTATTTATAATGCAAGAGTGCTATCTAACTAGATATTAGACGTACCGTATACCTATAGTATGAGCTACCATTACCAATGATTTTCTACTGTATGCTGCGATCCAGCGATGCGATTGTATTATCATCATCATCATCATCATCATCAATAGCCTGAAGACGTCCATTCCTGAACATAGCCACACCCCCCCAGAGTGCGCCACCTTGAGCGGCTGCTCGCCTCCTGCATCCATCGGCTCCCCGCGGTTTTCTTACCGGATCGTCAGTCCACCTAGAATGATACCTATTTTATTCGCCGAGACAAGTATTACTTCATACTTTTTCTGTGGGGAGCCGATGGATGCAGGATCAAGCAGCCGCTCGAACTCCAGCAGATGGCAGCACCGGATTTTGTTATACGGGGTGAGTCTGCAAAGGGTCTTGAACACTGACCTCTATAATACAAGTACGCTGTATTATAGAGGTCAGTGGTCTTGAAGAGACGGTCTTGGAAAAACCTTGGAAACGGAAAAACATGAAATAAAATTATAGTTGAGACAATGAGTCATATCTAAATTACTACGGTGTTGAGGGCACCAGGAGACCCAGTCGACGTCTGCGTCAAAGTTTTGAAGACTACGATTTGCGGGCAGCGAGGACATCAGGATCCAGCGCCCGATCCAGTCGATTACAGCAACATCGTCGGCGACGTAGCTTGGTGCACGTCCCGGAGAACATTTCATCCAGGACCCGGCTTGGTTAAATTTTATATTTTCATTCGACATAATTATCTCCCCCTCCGTAACGCGCGTGAAGATTTATTGAACTTTTAAGTTTATCTACACAATATGTTAATCTCTTAATCTGTATTAAATAGTGTCTCCAGTGCATTTGTGTATCTTTTACTGTAGGCTCCGCAGGTATTGTTAGGCACCCTTCTGTTCTCTCTCTCTCTCTACTAACTAATAATGTCCGTAATAGGCTCCAGAGTAGGTAGGTAGGAGTTACCTGATGGTACGCGACCCTCCTCTGAAGCCGTTTCGTGACAAGTGGACGTCTTCAGGCTGATGATGATGATGATTTTTCTGATTCATATCAACTATTAAGGCTTCCTAAGAAATATGGAAGAAAAGAAATCTGGAGATAGACGAGGACTTTAGGGAGAAGGAACCGTGACAAATGATCTTCCTCCTGAGGGTTTTCCGCATAACTACAGTATGAGGAGCTTCAAGAAAAGTATTAACCAAAAGAGTCCTCTCTTAGGGTAGACAAAGCAACGCGCCAGCATAGGCGCTGAACACTTACCATCAGGTGTGCCACGACCTGCTTGCTTGCATACAATTGCTTACATGCATTAATAAAATCAACTACCCGTTTAAGTTCTAACGTGTTAATTTAAAGATTTAACACATCACGTTAGAGTTAGGTATTCTAATTCACATCGCTTGTAGAACTGACAACCGATAGGGAAGAAAGGCTCTCGAGTGGCAACCACGAACCGAAAGACGCAGCGTAGGCCAGCGCAGCGGGAACCGATGGATACAGGAGGCGAGCAGCCGCTCAAAGTGGCGCTCTTTGTGTGTGTGGTTATACACTAGAGTTTACCTAGGTAGCGCTACCTACCGCCATAATTCCATATTGATTGCCAATGCAAAATTATGGCCATAAATCGTGGCTACATTTCGGTCTTGTCTTAATTATGGCCATAACCAACTATTGTTATATCACAGTAGTGTGGTCCATGCGCTCGGTGGACTGACGATCTGGTGAAAGCCGCGGGGAACCGATGGATGCAGGAGGCGAGCAGCTCAAGGTGGCGCGCTCTGGGGGAGACCTATGTTTAGCAGTGGACGTCTTCAAGCTGTTGATGATGATGATGATTCTAATTACTTGTTGTGTTTATTAATCAGCTTACCAACTGAACGTGCTAACTGTCAAATATTCTAGGAAGCTAGGTCCCTTATTCCCATACGTCATCAGCAATTAACACAGTGAGACCTAGGGCTCCTAGTACCTATTTTACCAGAAAATAATCTAGGTTAGCAAGTGCAGTGACTGTACCAATGACGCTTGAACCATTGGACTACGCATACCGTTTCCTTCTCTTTGCTTTTATAGTCATACTTCTTTAATACCCCGCTAATTATTACGCCCTCAGACAGGCGGTTGCTACAGTCTAGTACTGTCAATTCAATACATAAAATTATATAATTCTTAGCAATAAACCTGAAACAATTGCCGAAAGGACAGACTGTCCACTTAGGTAGGTCCAACTTTGACAAAGAGATCGCACGACGAATCCAACTCGGGTGGGCAGCTTTTGGGAAGCTTCGACCAATCTTTTCGTCCAAAATACTCTGCCCTCATAGTGAAGAACGCAGTAACTAACGTTTCTGGCAAAATTGAGTTAGATACATATTCAGAATCGCCAGAAAAAAATATTCTGTTCTTTCTCACGTATCAAAATTCCACATGGAACACGAAAACTCTGGGAAAACGAATGCACCAACTCGACTACTCTCGACAACTCACAACTTTTAGTTTTCGCGTTTTTCTCGAAAACATGTTTTACCTACTTACTGCATTTTTCATAAGGACGGCAGTACTGCAGATTGACAACGAAGGTTTACAATCAGTGAGTGTTGCCAGTGATGACTTATGTAACTGAGACGTGGTCTCTTACTGTTAGCCTTATTAGTAAGCTCAAAGTCGCGCAACGAGCTATGGAGAGAGCTATGCTCAGTGTTTCCCTGTGAGATAAGATCCGTAATGAAAAGATCTGCAGGAGAACCAAAGTGACTGATATAGCTCTTAGGATCATCTTAGAATCATGTTATACCTGAAATTTAAATTAGAATCACTCAAAATCATATAAAATACGGAATATAACGCGTCAGGGCCCCCTGGGTGTGCTTTGCTACTTAACATCCATTACTACTATTTCCTGGGAAACCTTTAATAACAATTATTTAAATGCGCACATCTTCCGCTACGCATTAAGTTAAATCATAAATTCATAATCATAGGGGCTTGTATGGCTGTATTTACATGTCCGCAATTACAATTTTGAAGCTGCACAAACGAAAGCAGTTCATAAATTATGCATTCATACATAAACGCTCATAAATAGGCATTAACTTAACATTTAGGAGCTTTAGGCGTTGTGGGCATTATTTATTCTGCGGCACGGTATGTGATTTGTGAAGTTACCCTCACTTTGTATTTTATTTAATTGAGTAGGTAAACTAACATAATTATAGTATAGGCACATGACATAATTATTATGAATCATATTATGAGCGTTTACATCTTATAAAAAACACAAACAAAAGACGACAAAAAAAGGTGAATTTTTCAGCCGAGACCACTGATTAAACTGCAACAAGAAACTTTGCAGCTGGGTTAGCATGGACGGTAGACAAAATTGTCTTTCCCCGTTTTACGTCACTTTCTTCATACTTGCTTGGAGTAAAACAGGGTAAGACAGTTTTGTCTACCGGCCGTGCTAACCCTACAGGAAGTACTTATAGCTAATGTGTGGAAGGAAGTGTAAAGCTTCGAGTTATATTTTTGTCCAAAGTACCGCAGAACCTGGAAAAGATAGGTTTTATCCGAACTACTACTACTTACAACTCTGAACCGTAGAAACGATTATGTTTTTAGGGTAAAACGGACCCTATTACTAAAGCTCCGCTGTCTGTCTGTCTGTCAGTCTGTCCGTCTGTCACCAGGCTGTATCTCATAAACCGTGCATATAGTTAGGCAGTTGAAATTTTCACAGATGATATATTTCTGTTGCCGCTAGGTATAGCAACAAATACTAAAAAACAGAATAAAATAAGTATTTAAGGGGGCTCTCATAAAACAAACTTTTTGCTCGTTTACCAGTTGAGTCATAGATGGCAGTGCTTTAAATAGTACTGCTACTCAACACTAGATGGCAGGGCTAGATAATGGTACTATTGGCAACACTGGCGATGACGGCGTGGCGAATGGCGAACAGACTATATAAGAAACGGCCAAAGGGCCGCTCCCATTACCCGCCCGGTGACGCTGTAAAGGTCGGTAGAGACCAACAGCATTATCCCGTTCAAAAATAAAAAAAAGCCGCTCCCATTACTTCATCGGACTTCGTGCTGAACGGACGTAGTTTTGGTCGTGTGGCATTTCTGTGCTACCTTTGTATTATTTAATGGAATAATGTTAAAATTACTATTTAGCGTTTACATAAAAGATCCTGATCCTTTAAAAAAAATGTGGTTTCACTTTCCGAATCGCACTTGGCCGGCTTTTTCAATTACTTTTCTAGCAACTGTAATCGCTAATCATTCAACTTCAGCGTTTCTTCTTCGTTCTAATGTTGGCTGAGGACTCAAACTCCCCTTTTACGCGAAAAAAGTCTCGAAACTAACGATCAACCATTCATACCATCTGGCTACACATAATAGGTACAGTTGGACTTTTAACTACTGTAGAAAAAACTGACCGTCATAACGGCTCTTAAATAAAATGTATTGTCAATGAACAGTATAACAAACTTATTGCTTTTTTACTGCAACACACTTTTACCTTGATTTACTGTAGTAAATTAGGCCAACGAAATCGGTCCCGCAGTAAAGGAAAGCCATTAGAGATCTAAAACGAAAGCATTTTTATGTTCTTTACTTGAATACCTTACTAATAAATCTTGTCTATTTAATTCACAGGAAAAATAAAATTCGCAAAGAAGCTTACGGACCTCGTAAAGTACATTAAAATATTATTGATTAGTCAGTGGTGCCAAAGTGGACCTTCTACACTGAGACTGACTATACGTATCATTTGCTATGGGTTTAATGGCCGAAATAAACGACTTTTATTTATTTATTTTATTTTATAGGTTTAGTAATAAGGCTTCTACGTGATATCATCATCAGCTGGATGGTCAACTGCTGAAAATGGCTTCCCCAAGTTCTCATAGAACGCGACTTTGAACGGCTACTTGGCCCTTGCATCCGACGGGTCTTTGCTACAATATCTGGAGCGTTCCCGTTGTCTGATAACTATACATCCTTATCTCGCCATCGAGAGTACCAAAAAATGTACCCAAAGTGGATCTGGGGGTTTTAAAATGATGGATCCCTGGGAACCCAAAATGTGGTGGTTACTTATCTTCCCGATTACGCTAAGCAGGCGATACTACATTAGACATCAAATCATAAACTTCTATATTACGCTCATCGGCTTATCGTCTTTTTAAGCTTCGGGTGGGTAGGTGCTGGATTTCTTCTATCTACATATTAGTTTTATTCAATTTTATTTTAAGTTTTATATTTTAGTTTCAATTTCAGATTTAGATAATTTATTTTAGTTTAGATTTCATTTAGTTTTAGTCTTCAATGGGGTAGTGCAGTATTTTTGCAACATCATCCTATTATTATGTTTAGAATAAGTATACATTTTCTGTTTCTTTTATTTACTTTTATTGGATAAAACGTTGTAAATAAAATGTATTTATTATGACAATAATAGCACATTTTTTTATCTACATCTGAAATTCTAAATCATTGAAATCCCGATCACTCACACTAAATACTCCTTGATAAAACCTTGCAAAAAGAAACTGAAAAAATAATCAAAACAATTCGAAGCAATAAGTCGAATAATCGTTTCAAAATCCGACTAAAAGATAACGTTCCCCAGCATTAAATGAATATTAATCATTCGGTGAATCAAGATAATTAGTGTATCGAGTTAGGCTCCCGGCGAGGAGGGTATTTAATTTAATTAAACTTTATTAATCACGGTGAGGATTGCTTGTAATAATCTGTCGGAAAGTTGCTCGTTAATTTAGGAAACGTATGAATTACTATGTAGGTTAACGAATAGACCTTATTCATTAAACTTGTATTTTAGTTTTGTTTCGTAGAATACAATGAAATCAATGAAACGAAACGTAAACATACCTTAGCATCACAAATTAGAGAAAAAACAATTTACTCTGTGCTTAGCATTAACATTCTAATGAGTGTGATTTATTATAAATTGATGTATTACCGACATTTTTCGAGCATATTTGATGGAGGTGAGCTCACGCAGAAAGTGAGGTAGGTGCGTGAACCATATTAAAAAAAATTCTTAGAGGACATTTCGACCCAATTTTACACATGTTTTACGCTATTGATTGGCGTTAATAAAATATTATTATTTTAACTCATCATCATCATCATCATCATCATCAACAACCTGATGTCGTCCCCTGCTGAACATAGGCCTCCCCTAGAGCGCGCCACCTTGAGCGGCTGCTCGCCTCCTGCATCCATCGGTTCCCCGCGGCTTTCACCAGATCGTCGGTCCACCGAGCGCGGGGACCACACTACTGTGATATAACAATAGTTAGTTATGGCCACGAAACGAAACGAAAGTTTTCAATCAGTGTGTGTTGCCAGTGATGACTTATGGAACTGAGACATGTTCTCTTACTGTTGGCCTCATTAGTAATCTCAAAGTCGCGCAGCGAGCTATGGAGCGAGCTATGCTCGGTGTTTCCCTGCGAGATAAGCTCCGGAACGAGGAGATCCGCAGGAGAACTAAAGTGACCGATATAGCTCTTAGAGTTAGTAAGTTGTAGACCATATTTTGTTAAACATCAAATCCTAACCTTAACCTCCATTTATATATTAGAAATTTGCAAATTTGTTAAAAAATACCCCCAATTTTTTAAAACTTTGAAAGATAACTATTCAGGTGTGTTTAATCTTAGATATAAAGACAGGTTAGCCCTTCCTAACTCAAAACTAAAAATGCACAGTACGAGTACTCATGTTATGTGCATTAAAATTTATAATCATATTCCCCTACGTCTAAAAGAAATACAAAGCGAATGTGCCTTTTTTGGCCAATTGAAGTTATATCTCGTTAAGAAATGCTACTATTCTTTGCAAGAATTTTTTGACGACAAGAATAAAACGTAAACCTTTTGATCAGCTGAATTGTAAAATTATTAGGTATGTATCTAAATCTTAAGCTATACTTAATTTTAGTAATCCTACCCTCACAATACAATCTGTAGTGCCCAGCAGGGTCCATGTTGTTACCTTATAATATAATTAGGACTTATTTCTAATGTAAGATCAATATGCACATGTGGAAACAGAATAAATGAATATGAATATGAATATGAATATGAAGTTGAAGTGGCAATGGGCAGGCCACATCGCTCGTAGAACTGGCAACCGATGGGGAAGAAAGGTTCTCGAGTGGCGACCACGAACCGGAAGATGCAGCGTAGGCCGGCCCCCCACTCGGTGGACCGACGACCTGGTGAAAGCCGCGGGGAGCCGATGGATGCAGGAGGCTAGCAGCCGCTCAAGGTGGCGTGTTCTGGGGGAGGCCTATGTTCAGCAGTGGACGTCTTCAGGCTGTTAATGATGATGATGATGATTAGTTATGGCCATAATTTTTCATTGGCAATCAATATGGAATTATGGCGGTAGGTAGCGCTACCTAGGTAAACTCTAGTGTATAACCACACCAATTCACGCGGCAATTTAGGCAGTACTTCACTAATTTAATGTCATAATTAATGCTGTTATAGGGGATAGACGGTAACGGTATTGTGGTCGCAACATGCGTGTCCGTTTTACGGTGATGATGAGTGACTTCCTTGACGCCCGCTCGTTTCTTTGAAAAGGCTTTACTTGTGATTACTAACTAAATTTCCTGCTGTTATCTGTCTAATTTCCCCTATCACTATTACTCCACGTCACGCAATTAGTATAATCATTACCGTGTGGGTCTAATTGAATAGGTAATTACGTAAATCAAGTTAATGTACACCTAGTCTAATTGGTGACCCATGGAGCAGAAGAATCGTTTACTTGATGCACTATTACATTGATGTTATAGAATGAGTACAACTAATTATAAAATTGGCCAGTGTGGTGGGTTATGGCCACACAGTATACACTGTTTCCCTGTGAGAGAAGGCCAATGTCCCAGCTGTGGGAATCAGGCGCAGATAGGGGGGGGGGGGGGGGGGGGGGGCAGGCATTCCAGCACCAAGCGCGGTAATTAGCCAATTTACCAGCAAGATTTAGGTGCATGGAATTCATCATTTAAAGAAAAGAGCACAAATTGGTCTCTTATCGTATACATTATGTGTTTTACCACCATATCCCCAAATTTCCCTCTTGGACTCCCCACTATATTGATTTTTGCGCCCTCCCCTTACGAAATTTCTGTATCCGTGCCTGGTGGGAATGCAGTGAGTTCGTGACGACTAGGCTTCATAATTCTGTGGTTCAAAGGACTGGGACCTCTCGGACTTCTCGGTCCCAGTCCTTTATCTTCTCAAAGTAGCACAGTAAGCGAGTTACGTCACACATCACATCTGCTTGTCACATGACGTCATGTCACGGCACGACAGATTACGTCACGCCTCGTCAGGCCCCATCACTTCGCATTACTTTTATTTTTTCGCTCCCTTTTTCTTTGTATCAATCGCGGTAACCTTATCCTGTTATCAAATGAAATTAACGTTGTGTGATTAGTATGAATTTGATAACACAACGGCTGGATCAGTTTTCATGGAAATTTTGCACATATAGATAGCTTACTTACTTTTTTTTATTATTTATAGGCAAAGCCATAGACTTGGTATGTAAATAGGGCGAATTCTGTGGACAAAGCATTTGTCCACTGTCTCACCTGGTGGAAATGATGACGCAGTCTACGACGGTGCATGCTTGCCTAGAAGATATACCTGTTCTCTCTCTGTTCTTGTTACTAAGGCCCCTCATACACGTTCATTTTTATTGATAAATCTTTGTGATTGATCAATTTTATTGATCGTGTAGGGTTAGTATTGGTCAATGTTTTTCGGTTTACAGTATGGAGAAAACATTGATGGAAGTGGTCTCGTCAATTTCACTGATCAATAAAGTTGAACGTGTATGGGGGGCCTTAAACGCTACCGAAAGCAACTTAATGTAGCTCGCAGTAAAATAGGTATACTTACTGTGACTTAGGAGTGAAATGTGTGGGGGTGCCAGAGAAAACGCAATTAGTAACTAATAATAATAATAACGCAGCGTAGGCCGGCCCCCTACTAGGTAGACCGACGGCTGCAGGGAGCCGATGGATGCAAGAGGCAAGCAGCCGCTCAAAGTGGCGCTCTTTGGCGGAGGCCTATGTTCAGCAGTGGACGTCTCCAGGCTAATGATGATGATGATAATGAATAATAACAAAGCGCCATTTAGAATGTGACTCAACAAGCATTGTCCCGATAGTCGTTTCGGCGAACGGCCTTATAGCGAAGACCCTTGACTCATCTCAAGGGGCTCTCGCTAGACGGTTGGATCAAGGGTCAGATTCACAAGGCAGTCTATACTCCATTGACACGGTATGTCAGGAGGTTCCACGCTCTGTACCCACCGGTAGCTTGGCCGCCGGCACTCTGGGTATAGGTTTTTTGCAGTATTTTTGTAATGTATCTTTATAACAATATTGTAAATAAAGCATAAACGAATAAATTAGTAAATAATAATTAGGTATCTTGGGAGGCCAGAACAGGGAATCCAAACAAAAAAGAAAGAAAATAGTTATTTGTTATACTAGGCTGCGAAGTTGGTTTTTGGCGCGAGTACTTGAATTGAAACCTGAGCAAGCGAAGGATTCTAGGATTGAACCACGAGCGTAGCGAGTACGAGACGCAGAAAAAATTTGCTGCCGAGTGCAACACACAACTTTTCACCTCACTACAGCGAGGAAAATGCAAGAAAAACAGCTAAAAGGCTAAGAAAAGATTAGTTTTTAGCTTATTAATTTAGTTTTTTTTTTCTTATATTTTGGCTCCACACATAGTGTATTTAGCCAGTGTCAAGTATTGTAATTATTCATCGAGTTATGGAATATTTCACGTGTAAAGTCAAGTCTTCAAGTCTTAGTCACAGTCCAGTCTAAGTCAGGTAATCATAGTCCAGTCTAAGTCATACCCTAGTAAAGTGGTGGCGACTTTACTAGAAGCTTCTATGGAATTTTGGAAGCAACACGAAAAACCACGTTTCACTACATTATATCACTTGCCCACACTCATGCCGCTCAAGGTGGCGTGCTCTGGGGGAGGCCTATGTTCAGCAGTGGACGTCTTCAGGCTGTTAATGATGATGATGATGACACTCATGCTCGTAATTCAGCACTTAATGCGTAAAACACCACCAATTTTAACCATTAACACTGGAAAAAGCACAAGTTTAGAAAAATAATACAATGAAACGACGTGAACTTTTTCGAGTTCCCGCCAAAAAACCAAAAATATTTAATTATTAATTTAGTTATGGGTGGTGGTAATGCTTGACATCAGGTAAACGACTAGCTCGTCATGTGATTCATGGAAAATTAAAGAAAAAGTGTTTTTCATCCATTTTCCATGCAGTCGCCGTGCTGGATAGCGTAGGTATTGGTTTTATACTCTTTGGTTCTGGACAGTGCGATTATTCTAAAAATGAGGTTGGTGAACGACACAGTGAACGAGAAATAGATGGTATCTTTTAGGAAGTAGTCTGTGGTATTAATGAGTTTTCAGTGGACTGGCGATATCAAGAAGGTTAAATTCGGGCAGATCGATGATTAAATCCTCAATTCTTGACGAGAAAATTATTGAATAGAAACGTTCGAATTTTAAAAACACTTTCCACGCTAGCGAGCAAAATGCGTTTTTGCGCCCAGATTTTGAATGACAAAGAGAACCTTTCCGAGCTAGTGAGGTGAAAAATTCCTTTTTATGCTTGTCACCGCAATTTTTACTCTTATTCTGTTTTTTATTATAATTATTTTTGACTTGATGCATGGATCATGGACCTTTCAGCAAACATTTTTTTAAGTAATATATTACATTAAACTAAGGTTCCACACACACTGTACTATGTTTGTGGCATCGTGGGTCACATACAGTTTTAAATTATGAACAAAATTATTTGCCATCCATCAAAAATCAGTTGTGTAGCGCCCACCAATTGAACCATCGATTGCAATTAGTATGTATACTAATTGCGATCAATGGTTAAATTCGGCTAAATACCAGCTCGAAACCTTGGAATCCATTCAGAGACGAGCCAAAAGACTCGTTAGTAATGATGCGTTGGTGGAACCTAAGCTCCACAATTTAGAGCACCGACGTGCGTAAAGTTGCCAGGTTATCGGTTTTTTATAGACTGCATTTTGGAGAGTGTGCGAAGGAATTACACGATCTTATTCCTCCATCGTCCTTCTTTCACCGGACATCAAGGCGCACGAAAACATGGCACCCATATATGGTTGAAATTTCATCAACCCGCACTGAGCGTTTTGCTATGCACCAGTGCGAATGATCTGGGAGTCTTCAAGTCGAGAGTGAGCAGGTATCTTCTAGGCAATCATGCACCATCATAAATTGCGTCATCACTTTCCATCAGGTGAGACAGTGGCCAAATGATTTGCCAATAAAGTATTTATTTAAATTGGTTGGCGCTACAAAACTGATTTTCTTCAACTTCTTTCTTCATTAGCAAATTGCAACAGTATCCTATCCGATACATACATCATCTCCAACAGTGATTCCATGCCTAATGAGCTACAGATACTGGGCAATACAATACGTGCAGTCACAGAACTTAGAGGTATGTGCATGTAGCAAATAATGAGATTTCCCGATGCACGTACCTACGTGTGATTACTTACTTACGCTCGCGTACTATCTACTATATTGTTTCTTTACTTTTCACGCAATCTTGATTATGATTATGATCTTTATAAAACAATATGATTATTTCTTTCGCAGTTATTAATTTTTTTTATTGTTGATAGGCACAGCATTTAACCACTGTCTCACCTGATGGAAAGTCATGACGCAGCCTACGATGGTGCATGCTGGCCTTGAAGATACCTGTTCACTCTCGACTTGACGACACCCAGATCATAGTTAGTTGGAAACAAGGACGCCGGCAAGGTGTTCCACTCATTGGCTGTTCGCACCATAAAGTGCATAGCAAAACGCTTAGTGCGTGTTGAAAAATTAACAACATCAAAATAACCATTAACCACTCGGTAATAAATCGGGTTTATGAAAATTAATTATGAATCCCTATTAATTTTATTGTATCAAATTAAAGGAAATAAGCAACATGGAATATCTTAAATTGTATCCCGCTGTTTAATGATAGTGAGAGTTTGAACACGAAAAGTAAATGAGCTTTTTTGAAATTACCCTATTACTTCTTTACAGTTTATAAATCATCTCAAACAGTAATAATTATAAGACATTTTCTCTATTTCTGTACGAATTACCTCAATGTAGTATTTAGTTTAAATTACCGTGTATTATGTTACGTGGGGTAAAAAGTTTCTTCGTGTTTTGTTCGAGAACTCTATAGAATGTAACTAACCATACCTAAGCATTTTTGACGGTATTTTCCGGACTAAAAACACTTGAACCAATGTTGTATCATCCTTATATAGATGATCCAATATACCAATAACGAAATAGTAGTATATGCCGAAATTGACGTAGTGAGAAATAGACCAATAACGAATTAGTCGTATCACGAAGAAGAAATAGACCAATAGCGAACGGCGAATATCTACTTAGTCCAAACGGTCATTGAAAAGACATTTAGGCACAACGTGATTCAGGCACAATACGTTTTAGGCACAGATTAGAGAAAAAAACAATTGACTATAGTTTTAGGTAAGGTAAGTGTAAGGTAAGCAGCGAGTAAACGCACAGACCTAGGATATTTTCGTTACTCTTAGGTCTATGGATGGTCCGTAAACGGAACACAGACATGCTTTTCCTCACTCTCACAACAGTCGTTTTTAGGGTTCCGTACCCAAAGTGTAAAACAGACCCTATTACTAAGGCTCCGCTGTCTGTCTGTCTGTCCGTTCATCTGTCACCAGGCTGTATGTCATGAACAGTCATAGTTAGCAGTTGAAATGTTCACAAATGATGTATTTCTGTTGCCGCTATAACAACAATATTAAAAAACAGAACAAAATGAATATTTAAGTCCCATACAACAAACGTGTTTTTTTTGCTCTTTTTCATAGATAATGGTATGAAACTTTTCGTGCGCGAGCCCGACTCGCACTTGGCTGGTTATTTAAATAGGAAAAAGAAGATAGTAAAATCGGCTGTAGTTTACAAGTCAATGTGCTAGACCTTCGTCTGCATCGTCGCATAACATCAGGTGACAGTCAAAGTTGGCCTATTCGTCCACAAAAAAGGTGGTTCTTGTATGCCTAAACAAAATAATTATTGAGTACTATTTTCTCTCTAAATTTGAATGCTCCTCAGACACGCACGCCGGAAATCCACATCCCTCTATAACGTGATAACAATAATCATGAAGAGCTCCAACCGCAAACACCATTTTAGAATCACGGCTGTTTTAAGCTGCCTACATACGAGGGGATTTAGTATTTCTGTATTTATGAATAATATTTTACTACTAAACTACTATTGTAACAACTATTAAAATTAATATTGTACCATTGTAACTATTGTACTACTCTTGAAACACGTATAAACTCTAGCCTAGTAGATATTATACGTGTCTCAAGAATGTGGTGCTGGAGATGCATGCTGAAGATACGATGGATTGCCATTAGAACGGATGAATCTATTCTCCAAGAGCTCATCATCACCAAATTAATATCCACTGTATATGCCTAGAACGTCAGTTTTGTTTTTGCGGGCATTATGTGATCCCAGAAGCATGAGCTGCAAAAACAATGGTCGCACTAACTAGTCTTACCTATCTATTTGCTTAAATCCTACCTATATGATTTTTGTGCTCGAATGGGCATACGTTTGACATCAGCTCACTTGATGGTAAGTGACGAAGTTGTCTAAGGTGGAGCACGTTTGCCCATGAGATGCCCATTCACTCTTGACTTGAAAAGACCCAGGTTATACCCAAGAGGAAACACTGTTGCTGGAAGAGCATTCCATTCCTTGGCCGTTCGGACTATGAATGACTCAGCAAAACGCTTAGTGCGGACTTGTGATACACTAACGACGTACGGATGTGAAGAATCGCCAAGCCTTGTGTGAGGATGTTTACTATTTTTTGTAGGGATAAAAAAACAGTGTTTGTGTAACGAGCCTTAAATATTTTGTGCGTACCTAATAATAACACCCAGTATAAAATTATTTTATTTTTCATACATACAAACATTATCAACCGGAAGACGTCCACATTAATCACCACGCTTGCCAGGCGGCTTGGCAGGAATGCTGTCCATTCCCTAGGTATTCCCTTAGCTAGCTCTTACAGTAGTCACAGGAAGATATGGGGTGCTGCTATTTGCAAACCAGATATTAATTATTTTAGCTCCATGCTATTCAATGTAGCTCCTACGATTTTCGAATTTAGGATGACTTGGTTTAGCTAACATTTCCCTACACTCAAACAGAATTCTCAAAACTTTGCAAAGGAAAACTTCCACAGCTAATAACTTATACAGCGTTTCAGCCATCGTCTTGTAGTTGGATATATATATTTTAATACTAACTTTTGCCCGCGGCTTCGCACGCTTGTATTGTGTTATTTCTACGTTTAGGTAGTCTAATAATAGCTTAGTTCATGCATTTCCTATATACCAAACAACAAAATCTACTAAATCTTTTCGGAGCTCAGCACGTATTGGCAGATTAGGTAGCACACGTGTAAAAATGTTGTTTGGGTAGTAGGTTAGTATGGCTTTTCACGTGTCATCAGATCACCTACACATTGATAAAATAGTGGGTTAGAAACTGCAAATCATAGGTACAATATTTAATTAAATATGTACCTACTTGGACCTACCTTATACTTAGACGTTATTTTTTTTAAATATACGATAGGTCTGGGCATCGTACTAATAAAAGTTCTATAATATGGTATACCTACATACCAGTGATACGGTCGATCTTTTCCTTGTCATTTTCACTTCAACAGATGTTCTTGTGTATTCACCATAAAAACCGTTCAAGTCTTCATAAGAGGTTCCAGTGAATTTTGTTTAGGTAGTAAGTATACCTACATAAGTACCATACCTATTATTTAGGCAGTTTAGAAAAGTACAAAACAAACACACATTGGTCAGATTTTTATATCCGCGCGCTTTTCGTTCCCAAAGAGTATCTTTGTTGCATTCACCACATTTTTTTTTACTTTCTTAAGTTTGGTCCATACGAATTGAGTATTTAGCTAGTGTCAACAATAAGTTTATAAAATACATACTTTATAGCTGGAGTATTGCATTTACCTATACGATGCGTAATTAATTTTGCATAATTAATTTTGTTAATACTAATTAGAAATCACAAATACTTACGTACGCCACTGTAAAAAGAGTCGACATTTATATTATGGCCGCTGTTTTTCAGGTTGTCTCATTCCCACTTCACTTTCAACATAGTGGTGAGAGTGAGAAAATAACATGTGTACAAAGCTCTAATCAGATTCGCTTTTGCAAAGAACGTTTCATTTTTAGGGTTCCGTAACAGTTTTGAAATAAAGGAACACTTATAGGTAAGATCACATTGTTGTCCGTGTGTTTGTCTTTCTAAGAACCTGTCGAGACCATTACTTATTTTAGAAATAACGGAAAGAATGAAGCTGAAATTGATATCTATGATCAATTAACTCAAATACGGCTATCATCATCATCATCATCATCAACAACGACATCCTGAAGATACCCACTTTCAAAGACCTTTTAATAATTAACCTTCTTGGAGCAATTGAGTAACCAATAATATTTTGCTCTAACCTGTAGTTTGTTCTAAAGAGAATATAACCGCTCAGTTTGTTCATTGAGAAGCCCACAGACCTAAAATATTCTAATTATTAAAACCTTTAAAAATCATTTACCTACGTAAAAGAAGAAGAAGAAATCAAAACTGAACGTTACACGGCCATGTTGCTAATTCGAGGATCTTACCTATCCTATATATTGTCCTATCCTAATGTATAGTTATACTTACCTACATCTAAGTACCCTTTTAAAACATTTTTCATAAAGTATTTCGTATCATTGGCTAAATACAAATGTAGTCTAATGCCAAAATAAAAAAAAATCTGCTTTCACACTAATTAACACTTGTTGGTATATGTATCTATTTAACTTGTGACAGGTTGATAGAACGTAAATTGTTATGTAAGCAAAACAGGTGACGTCATACAAAACATTAAACATTTCTATTTTGTGGGGAAAATTTAATGCTAATGTTTAAGAAAAATTACTAAAAGGAACCGTAAAATATACAAGAAATGGAATGAAGGCAATTAATTCGCTTTTAACTCACTTTTCAATAAAAAAGATATAAATAAAATATTAAATTCGTTGCTTGCAAAATTACGTTCTACTGTTGAATAATGACACTTGACCATAGGGGCGGGACATCAACGATAACTACAATCGAAGAATAATCGAAAACAAAATGATAAATCGTTTGGATTACTTTTATTGCTAAATAGCGTGGGCACAAAATACGGTGTTGCCAACCGTAATAAAAATATTCGGCAAAAATTACCTGAAAAATCGGTTATTAAAAGAAAAATCGATAGTTTGAAATAAAAAAAGATACCGTGAGATCGAATTTCCACAAATAAGCACTTATCCATTGCTAGTCTGGTTTCAACTCGCAACTTTTGCTTTCGTCTGTCCGGAATTGGATGTACGACTCGCGTACAGGTCATAGTTTTCAGCGAATCTTGACGATACTTGATACACAATTCCGATGACAATACGTCAAGGGTTTGATTTCCTCAATAAATTCTTATCATCTAAATCGACATCTACGTTTTATACCCCACCCACGTGTACTTGTCTTTCCTCTAATTTCAACAATGGGAATAATATATTATTTACCACGCACTCTAAGGTAGGTAGGTCTACCTAAGATATATATCATGATTATATGATATGTGTCTAAAAATAATCGTTAATCGGTATTACGGTTCTAAAATAATCGTTAATTATCGTACCGAATATTGGCCTACACATCACTAAAATTGTTTTTTGACATGTGACAGATGACATTACATAAGCTTCACAGGTGCCTTCCAGTTTGAAAACAATTAAAAAAATCAATCGGCCATGTTGTTGAAAACTCCGATTCGTTTCGTAATGAAATCTCAATAATTGTCGTCAATTTTTTTTAACGATATATCAATTTTAATATGTCCTATTTTAAGCGCCGGTTATTTCTAAGCATATTAGTGAAAACCGCATGAAAATCCATTCAGTATTTTAGGAGTTCAGTCATAACAAACAAACAAACAAACAAACAAACAGACAAAGTGTTTAAAAAGTGGCTTAACGTGATCAGCGGCTAATTTTAAGCCAACCTGTGTCATTTTTTTCTTGATATCTTGCAATTACAGAATTTTTTATCTCTACAGTTTTATTATATGTATAGATAGATATAGATATA
The DNA here is from genome assembly GCA_910589525.2 of Ennomos quercinarius. Taxonomy (NCBI): domain Eukaryota; kingdom Metazoa; phylum Arthropoda; class Insecta; order Lepidoptera; family Geometridae; genus Ennomos; species Ennomos quercinarius. The sequence goes on from OU342496.1 coordinate 5,387,088, forward strand.
GATATAGATATAGATAGATATAGATGTATAGATTTCCAGAAAATATGGCTGTAAAAATATTATTAAATATCTTTTACTTGAGTAGTTAGCAGTTTATGGCTATTACTATCTCTCTTCTGTGTAGTAATTACAAAATGATAATTAAAGTTAGGGTCCGTAAAGGCTGTGTATTCGATAAGTTTGTGAAACAATCCAATCGAAGCTTAAACTTAGGCCATCCATAACCAAGGCATAAGTCTGTTCCGAGCTAGTGACACTTGCGGCAGACCCAGTTGCCTAGTTTGCCACAAGCCTTACAAAAGTAGGCGTCGTTCACGTATCAACGGCCACCAGTGTTGATTGCTTTCAAATTGTTTTGGCTAGAAACGACGCCTTTGTTTAACCTAAATTCACCGATCCAGGGCACACGTTCAATATACTCCAAATCTGTTCATTCACTGATGAAAATCATCGTCATCATCAACAGTCTGAGGATGTCAACTGCTAAACATAGGCCTCCCCCACCGAGTGCCACTCTGAGCGGCTGCTCGCCTCCAGCTTCCTTCGGCTCCCCACGGTTTTCACCAGATCGTCGGTCCACCCAGAGGGGGATGGCCTACGCTGCATCGTCCGGTTCGTGGTCGCCACTCAAGAACCTTTCTTCTCCATCAGTTGTCAGTTCTACTAGCGATGTAGCCTGCCCATTGCCATTTCAACTAGAGCTGTTTTGGTCAATTTAGTTCTGCTGCACATCCCATTACTCATTAAAATTATAACGCCAAGAGATAATATCAAAACCGTCAAGTAAAAAATGTAGAAACATGCTCTTTGTGTCAATGTGTTATCCACCAACCTGCACTTGGCCAGCGCAGTGGGTTATGGCCTACACTCTATCCCCGTAAGAGAAAGCGTGTCCCAGCCGTGGGAACATATTGTGTTGATGACAATAAGGTAAGATGCCCTTTGGTGCGTAGTTTAGATAACCTTTTACCCTTTTTCTTTAGTCTGATGTATTGGAGAAATCTTTCACTGTATAAATCGTCATTACACAATTATGAAAAGTAGGAGCTATTTTTCTGCAGCTAACTGGTCTTGATAACATCGTTTGTTGATTTAATCGCCTGGAAAACTCAGACAATTTTTAGCTGACTGAAAGCTGCTTCAATATTTTTGCTTACTTTGATTTTTGGCGCTGTAGTTCTATGATTATTACACGAAAGTCAAAGTTGTGAAGTCAGACAACAAGATTGGGGAGACAGGCAAGGGCATTTAAGAATTCTAAAGTTGTTCTGAATTATTGCCTACGTGTCAATGATAATCTGAAGATTTATCGACGCGTCTGATAGCAGACGCTCTTTTTGTGAAATAAGGTACTCGTTTTCTCATAATAGAAATGGAAAATTTGCTGAAATAGACAAGGTTACGGGGAAGAAAACTGGCGGATGGTGAGGATAAATAAAAGGGTTTTGCCGAAAAATGGTGCTAAAATAAATTACATAGCAATAAATAACTCACGTCAATAAAAATCCTATCAACAACTGTAATACTGATAAGTCCATTTCTATACTTATTGCGCCGTTATATAAATCGGGCGTTTCATAACTGTGATATTATGTACATAACAATACTATACATAGTTATTTCATGATCACAATTTTTGCGATTGCTTTCAAGGACTGAAATTAAATACAACATGTAGGTAGGAGGTACTTAGTTTATAAATATCTATGGGTTTGTCCTGACAACGAAATTAATTGTGCTAGCAAATATATATTTAATTTTTCCCTTTCGTTAGGTCTGTAAATAGTAAATATAGATAACTTTTGATGCGAAGAAAAAAAAAGTAAATAATAGTTGAACCACTACAGACCCACCTTCCCAATAAATACAGACTTGAAAATTTGGAATTTTGTCATCCTTTCTAAAACTAAAAGCCGTTGTGAGCAGTTGTATTCTGTACGTTGATTTTGTAGTGAACTTAACATAATAACCGGCCAAGTGCAAGTCGGACTCGCGCATGAAAAATTCCGTACCATTATCTATCCCTGCCATCTAGTGATGAGTAGCAGTACTATTTAAAGCAGCGTCATCTATGACTCATCTGGTAAACGAGCAAAAAAGTCACGTTTGTGTTATTGGATCCCCCTTAAATATTTATTTTATTATGTTTTTTAGTATTTGTTGTTATAACGGCAGCTGAAATACATCATCTGTGATAATTTCAACTGTCTAACTATCACTGTTCATGAGATACAGCCTGGTGACTGATGGACAGACAGACAGACAAATAGACAGCGGAGCCTTAGTAATAGGGTCCGTTTTACCCTTTGGGTACGGAACCCTAAAAAGCACACAGCCAACATAACCTGAAACAAAATGCCAACTCCGACCGAGGAATTTATTCCATTCCTCAAATTTTAGAATCATGACACGAATGCGCGTCGCTAGACCGTCATGACTTTGGTACCACTGAGCTCATACTGAACTGGACGACCAAATAGACGATTTACGATGACGAATTGTTGACGAAAGTGGATAAAGCTCAAAAGAGTAAAAAGCTGCTTTCATCTCAGCATCTCACTCCCTCAAAGGCATCCCAAAAATAAGACGTCAAGAAAATACATCACTACCGCATTAGTGCTTGGTCCATTAGGTGCTCGGATCACGTAATTCTTTAGGGCAGCCCTGATTAAATTCAGTACGGCAACGGTATATGAATGTCGAATTGTACTTAATTTAATCCTTTAAATGTCTCCCGAGCTCGAATACTGATGGAGGCACACTTTGTGATGGGAAACCTCGACCAGCTCCCGGTCCCTTCCTATTAGTGCTGAGGCTACACCTATGTTTAAATCAGGGGGTCTAGCAAAGATGCCTTTCCATTAGCGTTAACCCCTCACGCTAACTCCAAAATGTATGGGAATGACATTAGCTATGACATTAGCTGCGGAAAAGTTTTCCGCAGGCAATGTCATTCCCATACAGTTAGCGTTAGGCGATTATAACGCTAATGAAAAGGCATCTTTGCTAGACCCCCAGATATGGAAAAGTAAAAAAAGAAAGAAAGTCGATGTTTTCCAGATGTTTGCATAGGTAATGCTGGAGTAGAACCTGTCTGCGTCTATTGCACAGAAATTAGTTTATTGAATAAGCCATAGAGTTCCATCGCTTTAAAAAAATAATTATCAAGAGTCCACATTTCACATTCCACATACACCGTGGAATTTAATTCGATATTTTCGAAGTGTATGTACTCAGTCCATGCTTTAGAATGCTTATTTAAAGCTAAACACAAAAATATCTATAACTAGCTGCTGCCCGCGGCGTTGCCATGCGTGGACTACATTACCTATAGTAATAGTTATAGGTACTTAGCCCCGATGCAGACCGGCCACCGTCCACAACCACCGATGGCTACCACGCACCACCGCAACTTACATTCGGTAAAAATATGCCTTAAACCTAGGTTAGGTTTGTCCAGACATATGGTAGCTTTATGGTACTTTCGCAGCAGTAACGTTTACGCGCGACAGCCACGGGTTTTTGGAAGCTGCCACATCTTATGCTGTGCAGTCTCATGCTTCTGAATAGGTTACGTGTGTCAGTGTAGTCTTCTTTCTGCATAGTATATTTCTACCTGCATTGTATAGGAATGAAAAAATGGCTTTATTTTTAAATCCACAAGCCAGAACCTTTTAATTCGAAAGATTTAATAAAAATTTAAATTATGTAAGCTTTAATATATTATCTGTTGGTACGTTTCTATTTACTTTTAAAACGCCATACAAGTCATACTACTTGTAAAGCACTGACCTCTATAATACAAGTACGCTGGACTAAATATTCTCTAGGAAATGACAGTTCTTTTTGTGCCGATTCAAAGCGCCCCTCTTGAGGGTCTCGGGTACTAAAATTGTCATTTTTCAAAGTGGCTGTTGGTAAGTTGGCTGCGTCTCTGATGGAAAATCGTAAAATAAGATGATAAAAGGCTACTCTTTGTGTTTGGTGTTTGATTACGGTACATGTTTGTGATGAAGTTATGCGTATTTTGTACAAATAGCTACCGAAAAGGCAGCGGAATAACCTTCCACAAGTAAGTGAACCTCACGATAAAAAAATGCTACATTATTATGGTTATTGTATGTCTGAAGGTTTTTAATACTATTTTATACTTAGTTTATTTAATTTCACCACATTTAAATGTAAGTAGAATTTAGTTATTCAATGAATTCATACTATTGGAATAAGTACATAGGTTGTGAATGTTTCATATCGATAATGTGTCGATAATGTTCTTCGATAGTGAGTAACTAGCAGAACTTCGGCAATGCTCAATAATGTACGTAGGTACAAAATAATCTACGATATATATCTGGCTCCAGATTTTTTTTCATTAATATAAACTAAATATTTAACTCGCTAGTACTAATAATGTTGTTTTGTATATTTTATTAAGTTTTACTTTGTGCTTTTAGGTTTCCCACTGACACTCTTACTAAGCAGCTATGGGTGGAAAATATGAAAAAGGATTGCTTTGTTCACTGGGCCGCAAGCGGCCCGCGACTGTGTGGTGAAGGTGACCTGTGGTAGAAGTTGGCGTTTTTATTTCGAGGTCGCTATGTTCGCTGGGCCGCAAGCGACCCGTGACTGTGTAGCGAAAGTGACCTGTGGTAGAAACTAACGATTTTTTTTCGAGGTTGCTTTGTTCGCTGGGTTGCAAGCGGCGACTGTGTAGCGAAAGTGACCTGTGGGACCTCCATAATTAGATCTATTCGCACACGCTTTGAGTTCTGTTGAAACCATACTACTCTCATCCCAGAGGTTTTTTACGGAAAATTTCATATTATTGCATTATTTGGGATATTGTCAGTTTGTATAATATATCGAGAGTGAGAGCATTTATAATGTTTGTTTCTGCAGAAAAATATGCCATTCATTTCCTATTGGCCACACGGGCGAAGCCGCGGGCAGAAGCTAGTGTAAAATATAAATGTTATTATCTGCGTTTTTTATTTTATTACCCAGTACCCTACCCCTACTAGTAATGAATCAACAGGAACAACGAGAACTGGCTTTATGAAATCGAGCTATCAATCTAATATTTTAAAGAAGTTGTGTGCACGTTACGTACTTCTTCACGCTTAAACGGCTGGACTGATTATGATGGAATTCGGAAATTGAAATTACCTAAAACCCTAGACACATAGGCTACATATAATGCTGGATTAACGCGGAGTGCAGCTAGCTGCACTCCGCGTTAATCCAGCATAACAATAATTAAGTAGATTTCTTTAACGCAAATATACAAAAAAGACGCTTATTTATTTTACTGGATAGAGTATGTTTATTTTTGTCTCAGTACCCGTATATGTACATAGAATTAAATAACTGCCAGAGTCTGTAGTGATATCGATATCGTATTTTTATCGAAAGTTATGTCTCATCCCTAATATTAGTTCCATGGACCCTCACACTGCTATCAGCGCCAAAATGGCGAAAATCAAATGGCTTCTCATAACATCCGAGAGTATGAAGTCCAGCGTACTTGTATTATAGAGGTCAGTGCTGTAAAGGCATAAATAGAAAAACTATAAAATAGATAGGTAGCAAAGAAGGTTAAGTTCTCAATTACTTATTGTACCTACCAACCTCTTAGAGTAGCGGTTATAATTATTACTCTTTGGTCATATCCTACACAGTGATTTTTTTCTTTAATCTGTGCCTCCAGATAAACAGCTAGGCACCAGATAGGTGACATAAAGTTACCGTCAGTGGCCAAAAATAACCTCACCATCTCACCATGAAGCGGCCATGTTGTTTATAATTCAGTTTCGTTTCGTAATGAAAACTTAATAATTATGACCAAAAAAATTAATGAAATTTCAATTTTAATATATCCCTTTTTAAGCGCCGGTTATTTCTAAGCATATTAGTGAAACCTGCATGAAAATCCGTTCAGTATTTACGGAGTTCAGTCATAACAAACAAACAACGACACATCACTGTCCCTAGATGGCGCTGATACAAATAAAATTTCATAATGTATAATAAAATCATAATGTATGTCTACGGGTCTGCATCGCGCAAGCGATATTTTTTGAACAATAGAACCTATGGGATAAATTACATTGGCTATAATTATGTGTGTGTTCCAAAGTATACCAGAATTTTACATTTATTATCCCTTACGGATTACGGATTAGGGATGTCAGGTGAGACTGCGGTCACATGCGGGCCTATTTATTTATAAAAAAAAGTAAAACGTAGGTACAATAAAATTAGTCCAAATTCAAATTCTTAACAAAAGGCCTACGACATGTATTTAATTTGGCACTCCGGGAGAGCGGGGAGGGCGGTGCGGTGCAAGGTGTTTTAGCTACCTACGAAACATTTGCCCGCAGTATAAAGTGTGAAATAGACATTTCGGCTAACGGTGAATTCTATTATGAGGCATTTATTTCATTTTTAATTATTAATTTAACGCTGTAATATTGTTCTATAGTATAGCTTGGACTGAGTACCTACATACATTTCAGGAAAATATCGAATTCAATTCCACAGTGTATTTAGGTAAAACTTCCTTGTCTTATAAACTTGAGGTTGCACTTGATTGGATCACGTACTTTTTACAGTCGCGCGTTAGGTACAGTTGTCCTTTCTGTTTTCATAATGGCTTTTAATAATTATTAACTCTTTAGTAATTATACCATGGCAATTAAGATAGTAATTACTATTTAGCCGTTTAGAAAACAGCCCACTGACTTAAAAGTCTATCACTGTAGATGTAGCTGTAGCCCCAGCATGTTAGAAAACCCCGACAAAGCCGCGCCAGCCACTGGTTACAGTTTACAGTACAATAGGGCGATAAAAGTTAAGATAGCCGTTTGAATTTTATTCCATCGTAACAAGGTTTATTGTGAGGTGACAAGTATTTTAGAAATGAACAGGAGAATACTTTATAGAGAATATTTTTTTAATAATTTCGCGAATTCTGAATCGAATTGAGAATGTATTCATTTGAAAGACTTGGAAATCTGTACAAATGTGTCTGCAAAGGGATTCTGTAGTTTTTATGGTAAGGAAAAGGTGTAAGAATCCTTCCACAGAGCATATAAAATTTAGAATTGGAATAAATCTCCTTCAGCTTCACTTGAGAGCCGTAGGCGGTTCCCAATTCATAAATAACGTGGACACACCCTTCGGCCTTTTCGAAGTGTAAGAAAAGGGTTGGGGCAATATTATTTCAGGTAAAATTTAATGTGGTCATATCCAACCTGATAAAAAATAGGTAAATATTGAAAGCGGGACGAAAGCCTTTCCAAAATGTCACCGAGGCTGATCTTTGAAAGAAGAAAAGAAAGAAAGAAAATACATTTATTCATGACACACAACACAACACTACACTACATGACATTACAATATCCTGATACATACAATAACAACACAAGTAAAATAATAAACATGTAAAGACAAGCAGTGCAATGCTGCACGGTGTCACGAATAGGCTCCGACTCAGCATACAATTAAGGTCCTATGCAAGACCCTAATTACTGATTTTCAGTCGGAACCCATTTGTGGCACCACGAACGTCAGGACAAACTTAACAAAAAATTACAAAAAATACAATAAACAAAAAGAGCAATACAAACAAAAGACATATACCTATTTTCATAATATCTATTGTTATATGCGTTACCTTTATACATATTACTATACATATTAGTGCAGTTGTAGACTAATTGCGAATACCTACTCTATGACCGTGATTTCACGTCCCTGATTAGTACATAGCCATCTGTGGTTACACAGATTGGAGAAAAAAACAATGATTCACGTGCCGCCACGTCAACGCCACGTACACAGCAAAGGCCCACAGATTACTTATGTATCTTAGGCCTTAGCACAGCGCTACATACTCTCTGGTTGTTTATAGGTAGACCGACTAGCGTTATATACTCTTTGAGACCAACAGTATTTTTGCAATCACACAGGCAGGCCACATAATGTATTTATAAAACTGTAGTATTAGACATAGCATTTAGTGTACAAAAAGCGTGAAACAATCAAGCAAAAACTGACAAGTGTGCTGAGGCGTGAAATAGTTATATGGACAAAAATGTAAATAAGACAAATTTGGTTTAGCATTATTACCACTACCTACTACAACAATATACAATCACGTCGAAAGTTCCAGGAAAAGGTAAGTTAATTTTCATAATTGTATATCCTACTAATTACCAAAGAGTAAAGCAGCACCCATGAAGCCCCAAGAAGAAAAACAATAACTCGAAAGTTATTGTGAAACCTTCTGGTTACACAAAAGATGCCACTTTAAACGTTTAGTGAAGGTTTCCACTGTTTTCAGGCCACGCAATGGAGGCGGCAACGAGTTCCAGCAATGAGCAGCTTTGGCTCCAGTCATCATTCTTCTGCCAGCCACTGCCCTCTCTGCTTATAGTACCTATATCAACGGTCTGTCTACAAGTCGAAAGGCGTCTAGGCCCTACAAATACGTGTGTTAATAATAAACTAATAATAACTTAGTGAGCACCTAAAACGGCGCAAATATAGTAATCTCGGTAGCGGTTACATATTTGAGCCGTTTGGTGTTGAGACCCTGGGTCCGTGCGGACCGGGAGCTCATCGCGTTTTCCAAAGTCTATCAGAGCGCCTGGTCGATGCTACGCGTGACCAGAATGCTGGCACTTATTTGGCCCAACGCATCAGCATTGCAATTCAACGTGGCAATGCGGCCAGCATGTTGGGTACGCTACCTACCGGTAGTGGGCTGGAGCACTTGGACTGTCTATAGGCCATCGCGGCTATTATACAGTCCATAAGTGTTCTTTGTAGTAGGTATAGTGTAGCTAGTTTAGTTTAGTTTAGCTTAGTTTAGTTTAGTTTTAATTATTGTAGTAGTTAGCTTGAGTAATAAAGACAATTTGCCCCTAAATATAACTATAAAAAAAAACTTACTTGCATTTGCACTTAAAGTTTAAACTTCGCAGTGCCTACCTTTTCTATTTTGTGGTGCCTATACTGTACAATCTACACGCTAATAAAATGCCTATACCATAAAGGAAGTGTCGATGTGGGTGACCTAATAACCTAAACAGAGGTCTTAGTTAGGAGTTAAGTAAGAAAGAATAAAAGAAAATATATCTACTATCTATTAAGGTTACATAAGTTTTAATGTTACATAAGTTTTAATAACGTCTTTAAATTCTAATTTATATAAGACCTATTTTTCCTTGACTTTTTTTTCAAGTAGGTAGGTACCTAAAAAATTAAATGAAACTATTATTAATTTAACTGAATTATTAAGTATAAGTAGTGAGTACCTACGATGTTTGAGTAGGTAGACTGTAGGCTGTATTTCCAAATTTAATTTTTTTCATTTCAATATGTAATAATTAGTCGTGATCCCCATCCAATCAAGGGTATTTAAGTAGGGCATAATTATCGTCTCAACTACAGTCGTGTTCAATTCTGCGGCTTAGACGATTCCAATAAGACTGATACGGATATTTCATTAAAAGATTTAGGTACCTACCTACCTGCTGCTAATCTGTAATTAGGAATTAGATATAGGTACTATGCATGGCGTAGTACGTAGGTACTATTATATTCTGTGACCGTGGTATCGTTGAAAAAAACCGGCCAAGTGCCAGTCGGACTCGCGCACGAAGGGTTCCGTACCATTATCTATAAAAACGAGCAAAAAAAATCATGTTTAACCTGATTTTTTAGTATATGTGGCTATACTCGTGATAGTCACGAGATATCTAAGTAGACTAAAAGTAAATTAAGTATAGGAACCGAATTAACCCTAGGCAGGTTTTAGGTATAATTATTAACATGGCATAGGTGCCTGGCGCACATGCATACACAATATAACAACTAAATTCTTAGCGCAACCACAGAATAAATAATAGTAGGTTCGTAGGTCGATACGATTTTGATTTGAGTTGAACCTGCTGCGTTGCGATTCATTCAAAATTTAAAACTTCAACCAGCCAAGCTATGCTTCACTTGATTCGTTCCGCGTGCGTTGTTGCGTCTTGCGTTCGTTTCGTTTCTCCTTTTCTTCATTCATTCAGTCTGCGAGCAATCGCCGCACGGTACTGACGTATCGTGTTCGCCACGTGCGTTGGTTCTGAAATCGCGACTACTTTGTTCACGACTCCCGAAAATTTTTAACTCAGTGATGATAAGTGCGGAAATGACGCCAATCAGTGTTGTAGTTTCGTGATCGTGTCACATTTTCGTGATAAAAGTTGTGAAGTTTACTTTGCTTCGTCACAACTGGATTTACGAGTTACCGGCGTTTTTTTTCGAGTGAGTATTATTATTATTTCACGTGTCTTCCGCTAATTACATACGGATTCGACTTGGAAATGTTGTGTGTTGGATTAGAATAAACATTTCGTTTATTTCATTCACGAATAATCTACGAATGAGCTAGATTTAATTTAAGTAGGTACCTTTTCTTTCTAACGGTTCTCATTAATGCTGTGCTATCACTATCAACAATACAATACAACAATGAGTGGAATGGAATTTAGGCGACGGACCCAAAACGGTTCCAAGGAGTAAAGTTCACTAGTGTTGCTTACATGTTTACGCATAGATAGTAGGTAGGTAGGTACCTAACTACCTACCTACAATATAGAGGCAATTAGGCTATAGCTAGTATTATATTATCTGTGCTATAGCTAGTAAGTAAGACAGTTGTTATCGGTTATTATGACTGAGCTGCGACCAGCGATAAGATTAGAAAACGTGCAGTTTTTTTAGTCACCTTTTTTTCCACTTAACCAATTTTAAATCTAGATGATGATTGATCATCTTGGGAGTAAAAAATCGTTATTAAATACTATTTTGTGTCATACATACCTAACACATAGTAGGTAGGCAGCATATATGTACCTGGGTAGGTAATAGGTACCTTCGCAGTTCGCCCGAAAAGCATCTCTAAAATCGCGTTGCGAGAGTTACAGCTAGGTAGAGTACGTTATGGTCGGCTTCAAGGCCATAAAAAGTAGGTAAATCGTTCACTTTTATTTCTACACTCTTCCACTTGCTGATTACAAGGCTAAATTATAATAATGACCCATAGTGGAGTTTATTTAGATCTAGATTTTATTTAGAGCTTTTTAATATAATAATGCGAAATACACAGAGTTCGCCCTATCGCGAAATACCTACTACAAATATACGGCCCGCCCTTATGGTAAGCGGTAGCCGTAGCCTATGGGACATTCTGCAACCTAGAATCATCATCCTCTTTGCCTTTTTCTATTTGTTATTGGGGTCGGCTCCCAATCTAACCTGTAGCGGCAAGCAACCTACAACCTAGAATACTGTCTTAGCTTTAATATAAAAAACATTGGTGACTGTGGTCAATTTTGTCCCGCCTTTTGTATGCAAAACAGAGTTGTCCCCTGGGCAATTAATATTTTTTCGATTAATACTTGAACACTCTTATTTCAACTTCTCCTTCTTCTCGTGTAGGCAAGTGGTCAGCCCTGGTGTCAGAATTTTTAGGCCGCCCAAAGGCTTCTGACTTGGCTTAACGATTTCAACTGAAACGGGAACATGAATACGGTTGGGAATAACCGTAGGCTAAATTCTCTGAGATTCGCATTAATCTACCTGTTAAAAAGGCTTTGATTAAATAAAACTGAATGGGTTCTGAAAATGGTAGAAAAATACGTTAAATACAGGTACCTACGCTTTACCTTAAAGCGTACCAGCGTTCAATAATTAAAAGGTTTTTCTTTCAATTTTTCCAGCAATCAACGTTTTGAGTCAGCTGAGTTACGTAACCTCAAAGGATGTTACCGGTTCGTTTAATTTATCTCCAAAAAGATTTTTTTATTTTGTATATACAGGATACAGGATGAATTTTTCAATTACCCGTACTATACAATTATAGGTACCGTCGCCATCGCCAGCCCAATACGTTATTTATTTATAAAGGACCAAAATATAAGCCGTAGAGGCTTATTTTAACTAAATTAGAGGAAATAAAGGAAATCGCTGGTGCTCTGGTGGAAGTTCTGTATTGACTGACGTATCATAAAACAAAGAAATAGCAAAATACCACCAAAATACATTTAAAAAAAAGTAGAAAAATAAAGTTCTATAACTTTTTATAAGGTGAGGTGCGTTCAGCACATTTCTTATAGGCAAGAAGTGAAATAATCCTAAGTCTATGCGTAATTGCGTAAAACTTTAAACCCTCTGTCTATCGAGTCAGGGTTTAAAATATCTTGACCTAATTTGTCATGTTTTAAAAAAAGACAATAAATTGGTTTCTATTATCGGGTCAGGGAGTATGCTATAGTTCGAGTAATATAATATATTGATAACAAAAGATAGTCAATTTATCGTTAAGGGCTTGTGCAAGGCCAGCGCAAATTCACGTCAAAGCCACAGAATAGATGTATAGTACTAGGCCAAAGCGGGGATGAGCCAGGGGCCGAGCGGCAGGGGCGGTCTAAGTTAAACTGGTTCCAACGCGCAATAGTTTAGGTAATTTATTATTACACTGAATATAAAGGGTATTTTAAAAATCCGCTATACATAAGCCCTCCATTATATTTAATTCAACTACTACACAAAGTTTCATTATCTTATTTAAAGTATTCATTGAATAATCGCTGTATATTTGTACGGTTTGGAGGTAACTTTGTAATTTTTTTCTATCGAGAAAATTTTATTAATTCGTGTTTTCACTATACATTTGCAGTAGCATTAGTCCTGGACTTTACCATATATTAATTTCAAAGTCATTGTTGCAATATTGTTGACAGGATACTGCTTCAAGCTAAGCCGTTTTAAGCAATTTGACGTTGTATTGGCTCTTAATAACATGATATGTGTAATAATAACATGGTATTCACGTGTGAGTGTGATGGAATGCATCGCTGTTGATATTGGAAATTTACACATCTGCTAAATTTATGCTAATTTGTGTTATGTAGTTGGACTTGAGACTCATCTGCACCAGACTCATTTGAAATTAATTAGGTAAAAAAAGTAAAGTATTTAACTTGGACATGGTTTTCCTGTGGAAATATTTAAAATGCCAACAATGAAATTACCATAATTACAAAATTTGACATTTCGTTGTAATGATTTTACTTGCTTAGCATTTGAAGTTTATTACAATATTTTTGTTTATTCAGTTTTGACCTTTAACAGAATATTTTTAGTAGATTCATCATTCAGTATTAATTTCTGTAACTCGTACAATGGAATTTATTTGAGTTTTATTTACTTTTTTCTTTGTTTATGGCTTAAGTACATAATTTTTTAGTTAAAAATTGTGCGGTTATGTCATGTCAAAGCCCTATTTTGTCAGTCAAAATGCCAACAGTAAAATGGTGGATGTTTACTAAAGGCTCTACAAAAACTTGAAGAGACAACAAAAATGCATGGTTTTATGAACTTGGAACCAATTGCCAACACTCGTGCACGTTCACGAACACTTAACGGATTGTATAATCCACCCTATTATACATTAAAATTCAAAAATACACAGGTTAACTTAAAAAAGCTATAATCAAACCGATTCATAAAAAAAAACTCGAAAACTGATACAAATAACTATCGTCCCATTGCCCTTTTGCCTTCTGCATCTAAGATATTTGAAAAAGCAATGAGCGACCGGGTCTACTCCTTTTGCGAAAAATATAAAATATTTGATGAGTGCCAAAACGGGTTTCGTAAAAATAGGTCAACAGCCCTAGCGGTCTATAAATACATGCAGGAAGTGCTCAATATAATAGATAAAAAAAAGTACGCGGTAGGTGTTTTGCTCGATATGACAAAAGCATACGATAAAGTACAGTTCGGGATTTTGTTACATAAATTGTATGATATAGGTATCCGCGGCGTAGCTTACGAGTGGTTCAAATCATACCTAAGAAACAGAGAACAGCTTGTAGAAATCGTCTATTACAATTATAAAAGTAAAGCCATAGAAAGTGTTCGCTCTGAAACTACGGTTATGAATGCTTCGATTCCCCAGGGAAGCGTCCTAGGGTGTCTCCTGTTTTTGATTTACATAAATGACCTCCCGAAGGTTATAACAGATCCATGTGTTTGTTTCGCAGACGACATTTCCCTACTTACCTCTGTAAAAAATAGCTCAAGTGTAGAACAAAAGCTCACGGCGATGCTCGAACAGACAACTAACTGGATGTATGAGCACAAACTTGAACTTAATTTAACCAAAACTAAAATTATTACGTTTCATCCGTATCAGAAGCCACCACTTCAATTCGACTACATCTTCCACGGCACAAAAATAGAAAATGTAAATGAATTCACTTTGTTAGGTATTGTTATTGACACGCATATAAACTGGCAATCTCACGTTAGGAAAACCAAATCTAAACTTTCATCTCTTACGTACGCACTCCGGGAAGTCAAAAAGACAACTGATTTAAAAACTGCAATCACGACATACTATGCGAATGCACATTCAAGTTTAAGCTACGGGATAATTTTATGGGGAAATAGCAGCGCTGCATCCGATCTTTTCATAGTTCAAAAAAAAATAATTCGTATACTAGCTAATATAGAACAAATTGACAGTTGTAAACCTTATTTTAAAAAGTACAAAATTTTAACTCTGCCATCTGTATACATTTTGGAAGTATGCAAATTCGTAAGAAACTTTTTATTTACAAAACCTACAAACTTAAGCGAAACAATTCAAGAAAAAAACCGGCTAGTGCTACAAATACCAAAGTCCCGATTAAAAATGCACTCTTCTAGTACATTACCTATGGCTATAAGAATTTATAATGGGCTATCAGATGATTTAAAGAACATAGAAAATTATAATAGGTTTATACGTACTTTGAAACAGTTCCTCACTGAAAAGGCCTATTATAATGTAAATGAGTATTTAAACGAAAATAAAATATAAATAAATAAATAAAATATAAAATATTGTGTACAAATGAAAATTTAAGATAATGAATAGTATGTAGGTACCAACATTTGACATTAAAAATTTATATCATATTAGGTATTTAGAATTGATAAGAATGACATTGAATGATAATTAATCAGTTTTATATATATATATTTATGTACTCCATTGACATTAAATTAATTAATAAATACAATTAAAACATTGCGAGTAAAATTTTATCATAGTCAAACTAATATGTTATTATTTTCTTTGTAAGTACATATTGACTCTTTTGTGAAGTCGTCCTTCTCTCCAAATTTGCTGCGCCCGACGGGGTCCATAATGAGCCTACTTAAATAATTTTATACTTATTCCACCTATGTACACTATGGAAGCAATAAAATATCTGAATCTGAATCTGAATCTGGTTTTGGATTACAAATCAAAATTCCCTACCGATTTTTTCGGATTAATTTTAAAGTTTCTGAGAAATTTATTCATGTGATAGAAGTAGACTCTTTTTGACTTATGTTATGATATTTCAAGATCAATGTAAGTTTTCGTGGATGAAGCCAAAGACCTCTATGTACAAATTGTACATACACGTGTGCGTAGTACATTACCACTTTGGGTGAAGCAGAATGTTTTATGGAACATGCAGTCTCTGTTTTAGAAATCAGCTTGATCATAAAAGCGACTTAGTATTTTGAATCAACATTATCAACATCAACGGTCGGAAAGTGTCCACTGCTGAACACAGGTCTACTCCATAAAACGCCACACTTTGGATGCTTATCATAGGGGTTTGCCATAATCACCACGCTTAGCAGGCGTCTTAGTGATCGCAAATTTAAATGTACCGAGGAAAACGCTGCTGCCCATTCTCTGGATATTGCCTTAGCCGGCTCTTACGGCACCCACGGGAAATTAATGAATAAAATAATATTTATTTATTTATTTACTAAGTCGCATGGAATATCATTTCACCGGTAAAAACATTAATACAGATAATACTAAAAATGGGATAGCCATTCCCTAACACATTAATTTGTATTATTTACATTGACGCCATTTTGGTGCTTCACTAGCGTCTACAGGCATGCGGAATCCATAGGTTTTATACATTCATGGGTCCATAATTGATTGACTCAGGCGTGACTTCGCGGAAGTTGTATAAAACAAGTATTTATCTACTAAAATAAACTAAGTATAAGGTTTTTTTATGCTAAAATGGGCATACATTTGACGACAACTCACCTGATGGTAAGTGACGAAGTTGTCTAAGGTGGAGTATGTTTGCCCATGAGATGCCCTGCCTTGCCTGCCTGCTCCTGCCTTGAAAATACCCAGGTTATACCCAGGAGGAAACACTGTTTCTGGAAGAGCATTACATTCCTTGACCGTTCAGACTATGAATGACTCAGCAAAACGCTTAGTGCGGACTTGTGGTACACTAACGTACTACTACACTAGGTACACTACTTACACTCATCATCATCATCATCAGCCTGAAGACATCCACTGCTGAACATAGGCCTCCCCCAAAGAGCGCCACTTTGAGCGGCTGCTTGCCTCCTGCATCCATCGGCTCCCCGCGGTTCTGACCAGTACTTACACCAGGTTATCTATATTGGGGAATTTGTAAAGGATTGTTAGAGGTAAATGTATTTCAAAACGATAAGAAATGTTTTTACCATACTTAATATTTTTTATTTCAATTACTTAACTGGGAAGCCTAAATTGGTCCAACATTCGTTGCGCAGGAATAGGAAAAACCCAGTAAAAACCTAATCAGACAAATAACAAAGTGAGTCATACGATAAAAATTAATTTAAGACAATAAAATTATAACTAGTACCTATTTACTTAGACTACCTACTTAAATATATTAATTCATATATATTATAGGCGATTATTGTTGTTTCGTTTGTTTTTTGTTCGTGCGCAGTGCAGTGTCACTCGAAACTTTATTGTTTTAAAGATCCGAGTGACACTGCAATCTGTTATGGGCGGCCGTGTCGCTTAACACCAGGCAAACGACTGGCTCGTCACGTCATTCGTTTACATAAAAAATAAAGCTATATGTAACTTAATATACATGACATAATGATATAGTCACCGCGGGGAGCCGATGGATGCAGGAGGTGAGCAGCCGCTCAACTTGGCGCTCTGTGGGGGAGGCCTATGTTCAGCAGTGGACGTCTTCAGGCTGTTGATGATGATAGCTCGTAGTAGGTATTCCTACACTTCCCATCCTACAGCTTCCTTTAGTTCCGACTCATTCATCAAACTAGAAGAAACATAAAATCGTTTTAACAGCTTCCTTACAATAAACGGTCTAGAAAGTTTTGAAGTTTTAGTATCCTGTGACGTCCCAACTTTAGCACTCTTTCGTATTCTTGGCTGCTGTTGACGCTTTGCGTAGCTCCATGGCTTTTTCCTGTTTTATGAACTTTCAGAAGTGTAAAGCACTTTGTTTGTTTTATTTGAAGACTATTGTTCCTGTTATGGGTGTTTTACTGTTTATTCTATAAAGAAGTCAAAGATTATAAAGCCTGTTGATAGTTCGTGAACATAATTTCTCATACAAACACGACTCACCCGCGCGGGCAGGGGGCGAGGTAACAAAACGAGACAAAGTCATACGAAATTACAAAGAACAGAGCAGGGTGGAACAAAAGACATCAACGGGTTCCCGTGATTAATTAGAAATTCACAGTATTTATTAGAAATTAGTGGTTGAAATACACCACTAATTTTCGTATGAAGATTTTTGGGGAAGTTGTATCATTGGTAAACTGGATTTATAGTCAATGAGAGAAGTAGAAAGCCAACATTCCCTTTTATAAGACTCGGCTGTAGAATAGCTAAGACCCTAAGTTCTCTATCAGGCTCGCTCGCGTTTTCTGAGCGACTGTACTCTGTGACTATACCTTATAGTCAGAGACTGGACTAATCTGCTACAAGCTACAACACAGATTAGCTAACAGTTATTTAAACCGGCTGTACCTACTTAACTCACCCTTAATCTGGCTCTCCAAGTCTAGACTTTGTTTTTGTTAGGGACCTAAATAAATTTGTTAAATTTATTTAGGTCCGCCAACAGTAGAAACATGAACTAACGCTAATGAATCTTGCTTATGATATCTAAACTACATGCTCAACCTATTACAGGCAAACACCGCATGTTCCAATAATATAATTTGTATAAAGTGTGTATAATACTGTACATGACGCTATTGTTAACCGGTAAAGGTGAAAAAACAAGAAGTAGAAAATGTAACATTATAACCCATAGTATTTAATGCCAAGGAGAAAAAGAATAGACCAAATCACGAGCAGAGTTTGTTATCACAACCGTACGTACGGGCATCAAGCCGAACGAGCCTTATACAAAATTCCTTAAAAAGTGATCTCATATCATAATTCATCCTCTAGACTTGAATTAATTGTATTCCTTTCACCGAATCTTTGGAAGATATTACACGCCTACGCTTTGAACTTTGGTTTGATTATTCCAAACATTTCTTTTCCATTCTCAACAATAGCTGCTAACGATAAGACAAAATCAATTTCTGACGCAAAAAAGAATCTGATTATCAGGAGGGATTTAAAGAAATCTCTTTGCAAGAACATTACGTGATAATTTATGTACAATAATCTATACAATATTTAAAATAAGGTTTAAAATAAATTTAATACAAAAAGTCAAACAATAATGAGATTTATGCACTGTCTTGTAAGACCTACATTGCTATCTGAAACCCTAAATCCTAAACGGCCGCAATGCCATAACATCAGACGAACGACTGTCTCGTCGCGTCATTCTTTTATCTAAAAAATATCACTAGATTCTTTGGTGTACAAGAACTGTAATATAGAACCATAATCATACTAGAAAAAAACGAGCATGAAATAAATGAAATGGAATAAATAAATAAAATAAAATAAACAAAGCTAATGCGTTGACAGTTAAACAAGCCTGAGAACGTTAAAATAAATCCTATATCAGTTTATAAAATCTTCAAAAAAATGCGCAGACAATGAAGAATTCATAAATTATTTTTAAACAACCTAACGACTTCAATATATTAGACTCGTACCGTCGCGTCGTTCTGCTTTTGTTTCTTTAACAAACTAAATAACTTTAACAGATTATTCTGCCAAAATTTGATAGAACATAATATGCTGACCTTGAAAAGCTAGCTACTTGTGTACTTTGGTACGGTCAAAAGGTTAAGCCAAATGTGAATATTAGTACGCCATAGCACGTGCCGAATGAGATAAAACAAGCTTTTCATATTACTGAAATTATTTTAGACTAGACGTAACTATTAGGTATTCTTCAACGAATAATGGATTACAATAGTTGTTAAGGGGTGAGCTACTCTTTCAGTGAATCGATAATATCTGAGTAGGTTATAAATTATTATAAATTGTTCTGACATTATTATTTTTTAGATTCTCGAGTCGCGACTACGAACCGGAAGACGCAGCGTAGGCCCCTACTAGGAGGACCGACGATCACGACCCTAATTCTGTATGATCAATTTACGATTCCTTGCTTCGAAACCACGCGAATTCCTTGTCTTACATAAGAAATCTGCAAAAATCTATTCTCTATGAAATGAGAACGAAACCGCGCGAAATGAATGTGGAATTAACTGGGATTGGCGCGATTTGAACTGTCAATAATCATATGTTCCACTGAGGCGCGTTCCGAAACATCCCGTTAAAAGTTACCGCCACTTATGCCAATATTAATTATTCAAAATAAAACTAATTTTAATGTAAAGTGAAGGTATTTCTAAAGTTTTTCTGTCAATTTTTAATAATTACACATGGCTTCGTTATATCACATAAATATAAGCCATTCATTTATTTTCTTTTTTTAGTGGTTTTGGGATGAGAAATCCTTTAGTTCTAATTCGGAACGCACTCGAGGTATCCAAAACCTGTCATAGATAATTTGTCTTAGATTATACAGAATACAAAAATTGACGATTCCTTGCTGTGACACGATTTGAACAAGACACGACAACGACGTGGTTTCTGTATCGTGTGGAATCTGTGTTTTCATACAGAATTATGGCCCTGGTGAAAACCGCGGGAGCCGATGGATGCAGGAGGCGAGCAGCTGCTCACGGTGGCGCTCTCTGTGGGAGGCCTATGTTCAGCAGTGACGTCTTCAGGCTGTTGATGATGATGATGATTATTATTTTGAGCTTGTTTTGTTTTGCCGTACGGGGTGTACTTGCTTGCAACTGAAGCACGGAATATGGTGAATTTGTAACGTCCAGGATCTATCTGCGCACTCAACTGACCACGGTACTGTTCTGTAACAATTTTTTGTGGCTGCTGGTACCTGCCTAAAGCACAGATTATTAAATAGGTTCCTATAATTGTTACTAAATATGATCCCACCAAAGATTATAAAGCCCGGATTATAGTCAATGGGTCCAACCCAAATACCACTAAAATGAGAGAAGTCGCGGTTCGATATAAATTCTATCAAGTTTTTTATATATATATATATATATATATATATATATATATATATATATATTAATGAATGACGTGATGAGCTAGCCGTCCGCCTGATGTTAAGCGTCACGGCTGCCCATAATAGATTGCACCTATGCACTAACCTAACCTAACCTACTTAGGTTTTCTCGAACACGTGGTTTAAATGTTTGTGTGTTTGCAACAAACACTAACAACTGATTAATATTTGTATTACACTCGGTTTGAAACAATTAGAGGCGCGGCTTTATTTCAAATAATTTATGAGCTGCGGCTCTTATCCTACTATTAATGTAAGAACCCTATTAACAATAGAACTAGGATTACATGAAGCTTGGATGTTGAGTGGAACATCACACACTCTTATCAAATCTATCTGTACTTATAATTAAACTGTAACAGATCCAATTCTGTACATTAAAGATATTTTGAATTTTTTGTTCGGGTGCTCCCTATTGTCGACGCTGAAGCCAAAACTACATATAGTATTTTTTTTCGTTTTTGTCTGTCTGTCTGTATCATGGCTGAGCATCACGCCGAAACTACTGAATTCATATTACGAGGTAGGCCATAGGATACTTTTAATCTCGAAATTCAGCACGGTTCTCTCTCGAGAGAGGGGATGAAAGTAAAAATATGTACTTACTTAGTTCCGTAATCTTTCCCCCTTTTCCTTCCTTCTTCCTTTACACTGATACAAGGCGTAAAACTAATTAACCCGTGTGAAGCCTGGGTGGGTCAGCTAGTGTATTAATAATGGAGCTTTTAGATAGACGTACATTATAATACCTATACAGCGTATTAGTGTATCATAAGAGCATTTAAACAGTAAAAGCATTAAGATAGCATTTAGGTACGTAGCACGTGTATAATATCAAATAAGATAAATTGAAAATCAAACACCCACGATGCCCTTCTCTGAAGCGATGACTGACAGATTTGGTTTGCTGTTTTTATTGATACTACGGTACAATACAAGGCGATACAAAAAGCGTTAAATTACATTGCATAAAACGAATGTAAGATAGTGCGCTCTATGGCAATGTTGAGCTGAACCGTCTTATCTGTGTTGAAATGGCTACATAACTTTTACGTCTTCAGCAAAAATAAGGCTCATAGTACGAGATTATAGAAAAAGATCACGTTTTCCACTTTTGGCAAAGTCTCAAGGAATGAAATATGAGCTGCAAGCTGGGCAGAGGAATTATCGATTAGGTACCACTTCAATAAGATTTCTCATTGAACTGGACGTTTCAGTGTCTGTTTTATTATGCTTTTAAGCTATTCGTTGTTAATCCTGGCATCGTTTTATTTTTAATAAAACTTAATATTCTATAACTATCTGTAACTAACTATAGATCTATAATTCTGGGAGTCTTCAAGTCAAGAGTGAACGGGTATCTTCTAGGCAAGCATGCACCACCGTGGGCCGCGTCGTGACTTACCATCGTGCATCGGGTGAGACAGTGGTCAAATGCTATGCCTATAAATTATTAAAAAAAACACTTAAAAAGTATATATAATTATGAACAAAATAATATGATCAAAAACAGAAAACTGATTAAATATCGATAAATTTTGGTAAAAGACGTATAACAAAAAGAACAATATTAACAAAATATAAGTTTATTTAAATTTTTGTTCTACACAAAACTTCTTTTTCAAACAAAAAATCGTATTTCCTATTGAATTTACTTGACCGAACCTCATGCATATTTGATCCCATGAATAAACCAGGAATCACATCTGCTCAAAAATATATTTCAACAAATGTATATATTGATCTCTCTCTTTATTTGGGGATAAGGGAGGAATCGGAAGGGTGTTTGTAGTAAAGCATACCTTCGGATTCTAAATTGTTTATTCATACTTTAGCTGAAGATCGTGGATGGAATAAAAATACAAAAATATTTTTAGTGTAAATATTTTTCACTCGAACAGTGATTGAGATCTTCAAGGTGATCATTAAAACTTAAAAATCTTTTTCCGTATCTTTGTAGCAATCATTCTTTCAGATTCAGACATTATTAACACGTGACCACTTAGGTTGGGGTTTTTGTTCGGTAGTTAAGGTAACCAATGGTTAAAATCTTTAATAAATTTTGACCACTGGTTAGAATTTGTTAGCATTTTTAACCAGTGGTACCTTAAGGACTTGTGCAAGGCCAGCGTGAATTCAAGCCAAAGCCACAGAATAGATATATAGTACTAGGCCAAAGCGGGGATGAGCCAGGGGCCGAGCGGCAGGGGCGGTCTAAGTTAAAATGGTTCCAACGCGCAATAGTTTAGGTAATTTATTCTTACACTGAATATAATGGGTATTTTAAAAATCCACTATACATATGCCCTCCATTATATTTAGTTCAACTACTACACAAAGTTTCATGATCTTATTTCAAGTATTCATTGAATAATCACTGTTTATTTGTACGGTTTGGAGGTAACTTTGTAATTTTTTTCTATCGAGAAAATTTTGTTAATTCGTGTTTTCACTATACATTTGCAGTAGCATTAGTCCTAAACTTTACCATATATTAATTTCAAAGTCATTGTTGCAATATTGTTGACAGGACACTGCTTCAAGCTAAGCCATTTTAAGCATTTTGGCGTTGTATTGGCTCTTAACTACGGATGAAAAAACCCACCATAACAAATTTTGACCAATGGTTGGAATTTGTTAGAATTATTAACCATTGGTTATCTTAACTACTGATCAAAAAACCTACCCTTACTAATAAACACTGCGTAGTGGAAGAATAGTTTTCTTGTTTTTTGTTTCTCTCTATCAAGTTTAAAATCGGAAATTATGTTAAACAAGAGAACACATTGAGTAGCTATTCCACTGTATTCAGTGTTTTTTAAGGGGGCTAGCGTTTCCCTATATAAAAAAGTACCCTGTGGTTTGGTCTAATGCGTGTGGTTTCCATAGAGATCAGGGATTTTCTTCCTTGCTCTGTGGTATTTCCTTTTACAAGCGATTAAACTTTTTAATTAATGAACCCAAGAAAGGTTCCTTTAGAAAATTATCTAATGCGTATCTGGCACTGTCTATGTACTTTATTTTTATCTCGTATCCGGAACAGCTACGAAAGGTAACCCGTGATCGACACTGATCAATGATACGAACCCAAAACTTTTACGGAAGTGTGTACGGAGATAAAACTAGATTTGCTTGAAACTACCCATTTTAGACGAAAGGGTGTGAACCGGGTTATACAGGTTAGTAAGGCGGTGAGAGCTTATCCTGTCAGCTCAGTGCTATCTTTTTACTTGTAATTTATTAACTTTTAGAGTTGTACCGAAAACTATCCAAGTAAATGTTTGCTTTGATTCTCTATACGGTTTTTTGGCATATTTCTGATCTACGCTCATTTTGCAGCGCCATCTAGTTTTCTATCGGTTTTTGGCATATTTCTGATCTACGCTGTTTTCTTGGTGTATTGGCATTCCTCTCCTACTTGTTCCATGATAGATATCACCAAGCAGCTTCGAGCATTTAACCAATGGAGATGTTAACGTTATAATCCGCAAACATTATTTTCTGCCGATTTTTACGGGGGACGAGGTAAACACGCACAGCACACCCTCAAATCGCGCATGTAAACGCACGCCGCACACTATCTTAAAATACGCACACAATAATATAATACAGCGTATCTCGCAGTGTTTACACGCACACAGTGATAATGTGTATGACCAAGTAGCGCCATTATGACCAGCAGAGGGGTTATGCCTTGCTTTGCCATCCTTTATAAATGCTCGAAGCCAAGCAGAGTTGCAGAAAATTTTGTGGTCGTGAGGTCTACTGTTCGTAGAACTACAAGTGTAAGTAAGTTGGTTATAAGCGGGTCTAGATAGTTTTTAAAGAAATATTGCAGCACAAAATAAAACTAACGATGTTGATGAAGAACTAATATTCTGCCAGCAAGAACATGTAATATTAAGTTTCCTTTCGGTACATTTGTTGGAATTCAAGTTGTTTGAACTACCCCACGCAATATGTATGTCTAAACAACTAGCAACCGGCTAACACTCACGTAACATAAACACTGACACTGACACTCACTTACACTTACTTACTTACTTTTCTTTACTTTTCTCGTCATTGACACTGACTTACGCGTGTGCGCCGCTGCTCCAACAACTGAGCACCTGTCGCCGCGGTCTGCGTCCCCCGCACCGCCCTCGCAGCGGGCGACGCGGGCCCTGGTCCGCAGTCAGCGCAGAGCCGCCGCCGTGGCCGCGCATACTCCATGAAGATGGGCATCGTTATTGCCTGAACACCGGTCGAGTTCGTTCGACTAAATTACGTGAGTGTTAGCCGGTTACTAGTTGTTTAGTTATGAATACTACTCACGTTAGTTTCTATGATATTAATATGTATGTCATCATCATCATTAGTCTGAAAACGCCCACCGCTGAAGCCTCATAGAGCTCCACTTTGAGCGTCTACTAACTTCTTGTATCCAACGGCTCCCCGCGGTTTCACTGTGTCGGTCCTCTTAATTGCACTGTAATCCACAAATATTTATTTATTTATTATTATTTCTTTAATTATAATAAATTGATTAAACAGAAGGTCGTTCCAGTAGACTAACCATTAGTAGAACTGTACGGTAACGTCTAAGAGCAACTCTATAAGTAGTTTTACCTTAAGACTCTTAACCCTAACTTTAAGTCTCAGCTCAACGTATATAGGTATCTTATCTACTACAAACTATAAAGATATTATAGTTCTTAAAATTTTTAGCAACCAGCGGGATTTGAACCCGCGCCTTCTAACTCACCGGATTAGACGCCCTACCAATTAGGCTATGGTCGCATGACCGCTAGCTGTGAAAATCTTAAGGACTATGTGTTCACCGACTAAGCAGTCGTGGCGACATCTATAGAACCTCTTTAAGACAGGTAATCTATTCATTAGTAGTAATTTTTTTTTAGTTGTTTTTTTTTTAGTAGTTTTATTTTTTTTAGTAGTAGTTTTTTTTAGTTTTCCTGTCTTACACAGGTTCTATAGATGTCGCCACGACTGCTTAGTCGGTGAACACATAGTCCTTAAGATTTTCGCAGCTAGCGGTCATGCGACCATAGCCTAATTGGTAGGGCGTCTAATCCGGTGAGTTAGAAGGCGCGGGTTCAAATCCCGCTGGTTGCTAAAAATTTTAAGAACTATAATATCTTTATAGATATACCTGAAGTGTGGTTTACACTTAAAAATCAATCCATGATACTACAAACTATACTACAAACATAAGTCTCCGCTCTAGTCTGCACGGTCTAGAGTCGTCTAGACTGTAGAGCCTAGGGACTAATGCTTTCAGTATCTAGAATAAAGACATTACGACCCCACATTTTGGATCGCAGATGTATTTGGACCAACTCTCAATAATCATTGAACGAAAAAAATATTAATTCTCATTGTGGCGTATGCCGTTAAGCGGCACTACCAACAGGTAGGTAGTAGTAGTTAGTCCTAGCTGGGTTCGGAGTGAAAATGCTCAATAGAAAAGTAGGTGTTTAATAGTTTAGATCATTTCCAATATTCGTTGCACAACCGCTCATTAGCACGCTTAGTATGTCGCTCTGGCCTTTGCCTGCCTCCACGGCACGAGTCCACGCGGTCTTCGTCAGCCTTGTGAAGGAGTTGCCAGCGTCGAGGAAGCTGGAGACACGTGGCCTGGGCAGCTGCCGAGCCGGCCCGTGGTTGAGGACGGTGGAAGAAAGTGAGGTTCCCAGGGGAAGCTCGCGGAGCATACGTGCTCCCAGCAGATACATGCTGCGTAGTAGTAAGTGTCCTCCGAGAATCCTAAAATATTCTCGGTATTAGTTTCTGGTTCTGAAGGAACTGTTGTGCTGTGTCTTCTTCGCTGTAGCGAGGTGGAGCTCATGCCAGTCAAGGTGGCCAAGGTAGTACGACGAGTTCGCTCGTGATTCTATTACATACAGCCGGCACAGCAGAACAGCTTATTTAGTACACATGAGAACAATAGATATAAGGACAGGAGCGCGAGGCGCACGTTATAGGTACAGATGCTATACACAAGATTATAAGACTGCAAAGTTTACAGGAAAGTAAATAGTTACCAAATGGTAGCTCACCCCAGCGGGATTCTCGAAGATACGTGGACACTGATTTTATTATTATTTAAGTTATTATAGTAAGTAGTACTAGGCTGGTTTCCAGCGTAAGAGCAAGCGGCGAATGGGCTCGCTTTTTTTTTTTGAACGTGCTAATGCTGTTGGTCTCTGCCGACCTTTACAGCGTCACCGGGCGGGGCGAATGGGCTCGCTCCGGCATCGCAGCTATTTATAGTCCGTTGCTACCGACTGCAGTGGTTTACGCCCCGATATTTAGGGATCCGCGCGTTATTATATTCTTTTAAAAGGACCTCTAAGGTTCTAACTATCCTTGGATACCGTGACGTCTCACAACGTCACATCATTTCATATTTAAATTTTTGTAATGGCCAGAACGCCAAATATTTTCATTAAAAATACACACGCAAATGGAAGCTTGATTTTTAAACTACATTTTTCATAGCTGTAAACAATTAATATAGTGGCGTTTTTATGAAATAACTTTTTGTCAACGCGTTGCAACAGAATACATTGGATCAACTGCCACTGGGGAGCATCAAAAGATCAGAACGTATAGTTCGCAGATTCAGAAACTACAGTTCCGCAGGTATAGGTCCCAACGGGATACTGAGATGGACCTGACTCGCCCCCCCTCTCTGTCAGCTTCCTCCTGCCGACTCACTGCTTCTTATATTAAAGATTATTAATAGATATGATTTGATAGTCTAATGTATAGAGAACTGTAGTTGTAACGCCGGAGTGTTGTGGCCTCCGTAACACCTGGCAGAATATAGGATATGGTGTAAATACCTGTCCTTATTTAATTTTAATGAATTTATTTACTTGAATCTATGAGTAAATAATTGCATTTCAATAGTATTAAAGAGTCTATAAGTTAATATATGTAATTCATGGTGTCATAACGTCTACTCCCTCCAGACAAACCCAGTTCTTGGGGGTCTGACCTAGAGCAATCACACGTGAATTGACTAGAATTAGCACAGACACATAACCTGTTCATGCCTTTGGGAGAGACTTGGAATCTAATAAAAATATCAAATGGATTGATCCATCCAGAACCAGTCGGCCCTCGTTCCTTCTGGAAATGATAGGAGTTAAAAGTTGACACTGCGTGATCTCCTTTTGTCAGCTTGATACTTTGGTATTTGGGCAAGCGGATTTAAGATCCGATGCTAGTGATCTTTGTCGTGTAGTTTTGTGCACTTTTATGAAGATATAGAGATGTTTTGTTTTGTGTTTAGATTATAGAGGCCTCTAGATCACTTTTATAGCCGTCGCTATATTGATTGCATGTACCAAGAGACGGAAATCCTAGAAATTACTTTAAGTAAATTATAGCCAGATAATCAAATAAAGCTATAAAATAATGTCATTATATATTAATGCATCAACCTTTTGCTTCTATCCAACCCTGCAATTCAGCTAGATGCTATTAATACATGAGTCCTGGCTTGCTAGGTAACTTAGGAATTTCGTGAAGTGAAAAACTTGATTAAAATGGAAATTCAGTTAGCATTTAATACAAAATACACACACATTAAAACAGAAAAACACAAAAGAGAGAAATCACAAAAACAGCAAAATAACACAGACTTAATAGGTAACAATACATTATATAGGTTTTGGTGTAATGCCTCCACTGTCGCGCAATATTTGACTTTTCAGTTCAAGTAGATACTTAAATTGAACTGTCAATTATCAATCGCTTCCCTTATAAAACGCCTCAGAAAGGTTGATGAAATCAGATGAATTTCGACCTTCCTTACACACCAGAGAAAAGGGAAAGTTTATGAGATAGCTCGGTGGCTATAGAGCCTTCGAAAGAAGACTGCAAAAGACTGGCTTCTTTGAAGCGGAAATATATATTCATTTATATATATATACGTATTTATATATCAGGTGCACAAGGAGAAATAAATGAACAATAAAACCATCAGTATTAGGCTAGATCCAGAATGAATATGAATAGATTTGTTGAATAAAGTTGATGTTTGTCCAATTATATAATAATCAAAATAATGATGGACAGATATTCAAAAGGTATTAGAGCCTTTTAGTTTTAATCAATAGTTCAGGATCTAGCGTAGGTATTCTCCTATAACTTAACTTTTATATAGAAGCCGCTGATATTATGGGCACCATTGCCCCCTCAAGTATCAGTACTATCACTTTCACATCATAATGCTTAGATCGCAAGTCGATCTTGTTAAACTTAAAACTTCCGGTTTGGTTCCCGGGTAAATCATCACAAAGATATTCCTCTTTCCGAGGTAAAACCAGACTGACTGCCCCTGGCTGTCATCTCTCCAACCCCAACGTCGTTGGTAGGCGTTTCCTTAGAAAAAACCTCGATTTGTTGATTGGCTAGGGTGGGATTTCAAATGTGCGTCCGCGCAAACGCATACGCTTCTTCCCCAAACAGATGGCGCTAGTAGTTTCCATCCGACCTTTGAAACAATTAAAATAGGTGTATATAACTCACGTAATATACATAATAGATAGTTACTTGTGACGCTTTGTTCTTTGTAGATTTAGTTAACGTCTGAAAGTTTGATGTACATAACATTATATGTATGGGCATGTATGATTTATTAGATAATCATATTTGTTTGGTAAATACTCTCAGTTTATAGTAACCTTCTATCCTGATTTGAATAAGGATAGATTACCATTAATATGATTATAGATGCCTTACTCTTGCTAGTAAATGGGACAAAAACATTATTATCGCGAACATCCATGATAAGCAATCACGTTTCGTGAACATTGCAAAGTCCTAAGTAATAATTCTTTCAAACATACGCGTGGCCTACACGTCTGCTGGAAAGTTTAATTATTATAGATAGGTATAGTGATCTACATGCATTTATAACTACATATGATGCTATGAAATACTTTTACCACCCAGCTTCTCTGTGGTATCCATGCACGTGCAGGCGTAAAACCCAAAGACGATAGTTGATAAAAACACAAGGGTTTCGTTCGCTATTGAAAAGGTTTTGCAGAAACGATAGCAAAAAGTCAATAAATTTGTCAAAGTCTTTTGTTTCTAAGTGCTTGGTCGATTTCTCTTTGGTATCTGTTATTGCTAGCACATGTTTTAACTTTCAAAGAATTCGTGTTATTTGATTCGAGCCCGTTTTACAATCTTAACTGCTTGCAGATGTTCTGAGTCGTTTCTCACGAAACTACTATCTCTAGGTACCTATTTCAAAAACAATAGTATGCCTATCAGTTTGACATGGGCCCATTACATTCCACCCTCTGAAAATTCAGCACGAAGACACGAAGTTGCTCAAGAGATTAAGTTTCACTAACTATAATATGGTACTCAAATAAGTCAAACTGAATTTATTCTATTTCATGTTGTACCTATGTATTTATTTGTTTTAATACTTTACGAATGTATTTTTATGTAGTTAAAAATTCCGTCCACCCTCACACTAGGTATACGTTCTATTAATCATTAAGCCTCTATGTAAACAGTGTTCACTAGCCACCCTCAGACCTTTATAGGTTTTCTATTGGATAACTGTGGCTATTACTTGAAAATATCTGTGGTTCTTGTTAGATAATTATTTGTGACTCTTTTTAGATTTGTTTAGTAAATATGTAGTTTTATTTTTACATAAAATTCGTATTACATTTTTGTTTTCTATTCAAAACTTTACGACCTCAGTAACACCTTGGATAATTGATAGATAAAACAGAAAGTCAATAATCTATCTTTGATTTAAGAACAAGTTAGTTTCTCACTTGGTCTAGCTTTGTAGGTACCCTGGTGTTATCGAGGCGTCTTAGATCATTCTTATAACTATAGTTAATAATGAACAATCAGTGAACGCGTAACGCGTGCGTGCGTATGAGAATCTTTAATTGAATGTTCTCTAAAGTATATAACAGCAAAATGATTAACTGAAAGTTATGAAAATATAAAACCATAACTGATTAAACTGTCTATATTTAAAGTACATACGTCTATAAATTTTTTTTCACATGGTGCCTTTCCTGAATGTAAGACTTTTATAATATTTGTCATACATTCTTTAGGTAAGTAGTAGCTCTCTATGATAACCTTTGTTTTGTTTTGTCCGTGTTGAGCCTATGCGTTATACAGTGAAGCATAACAACTAGTTTCTGCCTAAATGAAACTACACTTCGCTAGAAAATGGTAACGCATCTTAATCAACCTAGTAGCGTAGATGCTTCAATTCCGATTTAAAATCATGCTTGTATATATAAAAAAATATAAAGCCTTCATAATGGTTAATTTATGCAGAAGTCTCGAACTTCAGGTCTTTATTAAATATAAACATCTGTTATATATATATTATCTGTTTTCTGCTAGTACTAAAGACATCTTAACTGTAAAATTAATATTCTACATAATTAGTCTTATCGGGTTCACATTGTCACCTCAGGCTTTTTTATCGTAATCATCATCAGTCGTTCTCCCTCACTTAGAATTTAGTTACTTAATCGTTTATACATAATTGATTATGTTACATTTATGTATGTATCAATGCCTTTATTGATGCATTTTTATTTATTTACTAATTTTATTGTTATAGTAAGTATTAAGTTTAGTTTGCGTCTAGTTGCCCACCTTTATGAAGGTAAGTATACTTCATATTATTTTACTTAATGAATATCTACATCTATATTTATATATCCACCTTCTTTACCTTTATAGCAACTTTCACTATATTTCTGGGCTGTCTGGAAGACATCACTATAAGTGAAAAGACCGTCCATTGTGACGCTTAAGTTTTAAGTTTCTACTTATCAACTGTTCCTGTGATGTAGTGTTGTAATAGATAGTTTTATCCATTTATCATCCTCATAACTGTCCATAACCATCATCATGACCAGAATAATCATCATCATAACTAAGTATCCATAAACATCATCATAACCATAATAATCATCATCTTAACTATGAATAAACATCATCATAACCATAATAATCATCATCTTAACTATGAATAAACATCATCATAACCATAATAATCATCATCTTAACTATGAATAAACATCATCATAACCAGAATAGTCATCATCTTAACTATCCATAAACATCTTCTCAACCAGAATAGTCATCATCTTAACTATGAATAAACATCATCATAACCAGAATAGTCATCATCTTAATTATGAATAAACATCATCCTAAATATAATAATCATCACCATAACCGACCACATTAATGAGGTTTTACCAAACAACCGAATTTCGACTGGTTTCATAACTGTTGGTAGTAACTCTGCCTTCTGAACTGTAGGTTGTGGGTTCAATTCCTACTCAGATCAAACATTTGTGCGATGAAAACCGACGCTTGTTCTGTGTCTGAGTGTCATATTGTATTCTATGTAGGTATATATTTATTTACAAACAAAAAGTATCTAAGTATTGCAGTTATCAGGTTCCCATTGTATAAGCTTTGCTTAGTCTCGGGCTAGAGGGCGCTGTATAAAATGTCCACGCATTTTTTTTTTTAAATCACCATCAACGTCATAAAAAGCTGTAGGTTCTTCTCTTTACTCAAAATGTACCTACTTAAACTATCACAATAGTCATCATCGTAAAAAGGCTTTACTCCTTTTCTAGAATTTCACTTTTAGTATCAACATTATAAGATATTTATATCCTTAATGATTACCATCATAATAACCTGTAGGTACCATCATCCGTCCTCATAGACCTTGGATTTTACCTTTTTTCATATTAAAATAAAATTAAATTCCCATCTTACAAAATAATCATAGTGTTATTATTTTATTAATTGCTGCATCCGCAACAACCTTGTTTATTTTATTATTATTATTACAATATATATATTGGCTGTTAGCCCACTCCTTAACTACAGTTTAGTTAAACTATTGTTATACATAATCGTAAATATCATCATCGTCATAAACCATAGGATTCCATAACCATAGCCATAAGGTTCCATAGCTTTCCAAATCATCATCACAATTAGCTGTAGTTTTCACATTACTAGAGTTTATTTAAACTATCAATATCTTCATTAAAATCATAATCATAAATACTGTAGGTTCCAAATGTATTTAAATTGCCAATATAAACATTATCATAGTTTCTATAAGCCATAAATTTCGCTCTTTTTTAAAAAAAATCAATTATAATAATCAACCCATCATCATGTTGATCTAATTCCTTTGATAAAGTTTAATTAAGTTATTGCTAAAATCATAATTGTCATTATGGATTTTTCTTAAGCTATAGCTTCAATAACAAAATCTCCCTATCCTATCCGTTATCGCATCTTACATAATAATTATTATTTTCTATTGCTTAAGTACCGAGACTGCGTTCGAGCAACCTATTTTGTTTCTCGGAACTGTATAAATTTCTTATCTCTTGTTTGGTCCGAATGTTTCGAGCCGACTACCTGAGTGACAGTAACCGTCCCGAACGATCCTTTTCTGTATCACTATGCCATCTAAACGCCGGTAACTGACGTCTTTGATTACTGCTGTAATAATTCCTTTTGTCGATGATAAGCACTCTGCATTTTGCCTATTAATAAAGCATTAATTGAATTAACATGCCTAAACTGACTCCTACCTCGTTCACTGTTTCTGTTAATCGAACTATTAGTCAAACGCTCATCAGTTCTCACTACGACGTTCTGCTCTATATATCTAAGAAACTCTGCAGCTACAATAATTGTATTGTTATCGATTCCTTTCTAGTAAACTATAGACTATATCCTTTGTGTATCTAGTTATCTATCTGTAAAATGCCGCATAAAACAGTTTATAATGTCCGGACCTCTAAACAGAATTGTTAAAATAACGGTGTCTGTTTATTCCGCAGAATATTCACTCATTGTACTACCTGATCTATTATTTCACGATACTTCTATTATGAAGTATTAAGTCATGAAATTGTATTCCTGAAATAACTGAATGATCGATATATTATATACTAACGTTATCATTTCATGTCGCGTATAGTCGTTTAATTATGTTTTCTTCTAAATTAGCACGTCTATCGTCTGATATCCTGTATTTGTTGTTACGTATTTATTTACACTACTTTATTGATTTGAATTACTACCTTGTTCTGTATCAACTGTCGCCATCCTTATATCTAGTGTAACCTCTTTTCATGCTTCTAGCAGACATAACTGAAATTATCATAATCCCTGAAATAAAGCATTACAATACAAGCACTGAAATACAAACACTGAATTTCCATAATTGAGTAATACTCAAAATAGAATAAATGAAAGTTATTTAATTATATTCACTATTTTACCAAGCAAGTACCAGGTTTTCAAACAGTTTTCACAACAAGACTTTAGTCGTATCTATTATTTTTGTGATCGAAATAAAATAATTTAATTGCAAATTTAAATTTATTAGTTTTGCAATCGTCACAAAATGCGTAATTTTTTTTTAAAATGGATTAGTTTTGTGATCGTCATAAAATAGTAATTTTAATTTAAAATTTATTGTTGTTTCTACGTTGTGTATTTTTTTATTTATTTAACCCAAATTGTTTTATCTAGAGGTAAAGCACTTTTGGCAATACTCTTTTTCTAGATCCTTGTCCACGGTAACATATGAGATGGACCTGACTCGCCCCCCCTCTCTGTCAGCTTCCTCCTGCCGACTCACTGCTTCTTATATTAAAGATTATTAATAGATATGATTTGATAGTCTAATGTATAGAGAACTGTAGTTGTAACGCCGGAGTGTTGTGGCCTCCGTAACACCTGGCAGAATATAGGATATGGTGTAAATACCTGTCCTTATTTAATTTTAATGAATTTATTTACTTGAATCTATGAGTAAATAATTGCATTTCAATAGTATTAAAGAGTCTATAAGTTAATATATGTAATTCATGGTGTCATAACGTCTACTCCCTCCAGACAAACCCAGTTCTTGGGGGTCTGACCTAGAGCAATCACACGTGAATTGACTAGAATTAGCACAGACACATAACCTGTTCATGCCTTTGGGAGAGACTTGGAATCTAATAAAAATATCAAATGGATTGATCCATCCAGAACCAGTCGGCCCTCGTTCCTTCTGGAAATGATAGGAGTTAAAAGTTGACACTGCGTGATCTCCTTTTGTCAGCTTGATACTTTGGTATTTGGGCAAGCGGATTTAAGATCCGATGCTAGTGATCTTTGTCGTGTAGTTTTGTGCACTTTTATGAAGATATAGAGATGTTTTGTTTTGTGTTTAGATTATAGAGGCCTCTAGATCACTTTTATAGCCGTCGCTATATTGATTGCATGTACCAAGAGACGGAAATCCTAGAAATTACTTTAAGTAAATTATAGCCAGATAATCAAATAAAGCTATAAAATAATGTCATTATATATTAATGCATCAACCTTTTGCTTCTATCCAACCCTGCAATTCAGCTAGATGCTATTAATACATGAGTCCTGGCTTGCTAGGTAACTTAGGAATTTCGTGAAGTGAAAAACTTGATTAAAATGGAAATTCAGTTAGCATTTAATACAAAATACACACACATTAAAACAGAAAAACACAAAAGAGAGAAATCACAAAAACAGCAAAATAACACAGACTTAATAGGTAACAATACATTATATAGGTTTTGGTGTAATGCCTCCACTGTCGCGCAATATTTGACTTTTCAGTTCAAGTAGATACTTAAATTGAACTGTCAATTATCAATCGCTTCCCTTATAAAACGCCTCAGAAAGGTTGATGAAATCAGATGAATTTCGACCTTCCTTACACACCAGAGAAAAGGGAAAGTTTATGAGATAGCTCGGTGGCTATAGAGCCTTCGAAAGAAGACTGCAAAAGACTGGCTTCTTTGAAGCGGAAATATATATTCATTTATATATATATACGTATTTATATATCAGGTGCACAAGGAGAAATAAATGAACAATAAAACCATCAGTATTAGGCTAGATCCAGAATGAATATGAATAGATTTGTTGAATAAAGTTGATGTTTGTCCAATTATATAATAATCAAAATAATGATGGACAGATATTCAAAAGGTATTAGAGCCTTTTAGTTTTAATCAATAGTTCAGGATCTAGCGTAGGTATTCTCCTATAACTTAACTTTTATATAGAAGCCGCTGATATTATGGGCACCATTGCCCCCTCAAGTATCAGTACTATCACTTTCACATCATAATGCTTAGATCGCAAGTCGATCTTGTTAAACTTAAAACTTCCGGTT
The DNA here is from genome assembly GCA_910589525.2 of Ennomos quercinarius. Lineage (NCBI taxonomy): Eukaryota > Metazoa > Arthropoda > Insecta > Lepidoptera > Geometridae > Ennomos > Ennomos quercinarius. The sequence goes on from OU342496.1 coordinate 5,422,833, forward strand.
TGGTTCCCGGGTAAATCATCACAAAGATATTCCTCTTTCCGAGGTAAAACCAGACTGACTGCCCCTGGCTGTCATCTCTCCAACCCCAACGTCGTTGGTAGGCGTTTCCTTAGAAAAAACCTCGATTTGTTGATTGGCTAGGGTGGGATTTCAAATGTGCGTCCGCGCAAACGCATACGCTTCTTCCCCAAACAGATGGCGCTAGTAGTTTCCATCCGACCTTTGAAACAATTAAAATAGGTGTATATAACTCACGTAATATACATAATAGATAGTTACTTGTGACGCTTTGTTCTTTGTAGATTTAGTTAACGTCTGAAAGTTTGATGTACATAACATTATATGTATGGGCATGTATGATTTATTAGATAATCATATTTGTTTGGTAAATACTCTCAGTTTATAGTAACCTTCTATCCTGATTTGAATAAGGATAGATTACCATTAATATGATTATAGATGCCTTACTCTTGCTAGTAAATGGGACAAAAACATTATTATCGCGAACATCCATGATAAGCAATCACGTTTCGTGAACATTGCAAAGTCCTAAGTAATAATTCTTTCAAACATACGCGTGGCCTACACGTCTGCTGGAAAGTTTAATTATTATAGATAGGTATAGTGATCTACATGCATTTATAACTACATATGATGCTATGAAATACTTTTACCACCCAGCTTCTCTGTGGTATCCATGCACGTGCAGGCGTAAAACCCAAAGACGATAGTTGATAAAAACACAAGGGTTTCGTTCGCTATTGAAAAGGTTTTGCAGAAACGATAGCAAAAAGTCAATAAATTTGTCAAAGTCTTTTGTTTCTAAGTGCTTGGTCGATTTCTCTTTGGTATCTGTTATTGCTAGCACATGTTTTAACTTTCAAAGAATTCGTGTTATTTGATTCGAGCCCGTTTTACAATCTTAACTGCTTGCAGATGTTCTGAGTCGTTTCTCACGAAACTACTATCTCTAGGTACCTATTTCAAAAACAATAGTATGCCTATCAGTTTGACATGGGCCCATTACAATACCGTATGTAAATAGCTAGCCAAGTGCGTGTCCGACTAAACAGTTTAGTGTTCCGTAGCTTTTTCTTCTATAAACAAAACTACCTCATCATTTTGAGACCGATATATTTTTACTGACAGCTTCCATTTCAAAGCATATATTTTTTTACTTTGTGGGTTTTACAGTATTATCATTTTCTGACAGGTTATAAATAAGAGGGTAGGAAAATCACCCACAATAGCAAAGATAACAGCTCTATATTCTGGCCTATTCGCTTTTTAATTTAACATTGAGTGGGTTTGCGTTTGACTAATTTCACCTGATGGAACGTGAACATTGGGTCGACAATGGACCACGCCTGCCCAGAAGAAATCACGCATGTCCAGAAAAAATTACCCTTGCCCTGAAGAATCACGCTTGTCCAGAAAAATTTAATTACACAAGAAAGATCCACGGCATCCGTATATGGTAGAAACTCCTGGAATACGAACAAAACGTTTTGATTCCTCGTTTATAATTCGGACAGCAAAGGAATGGAACACCTTACCAGCGTCATTGTTTCCTGACCAATATAATCTGGGAGTTTTTAAGGCTAGAGTGAACCGGTATCTTCTAGGCAAGCATGCTTCATCGTCGACCGCGTCGCCACTCACTGTCAGGTGAGACCGTGGTCAAATCTTAGCCTATCGGTGATAAAAAAGGGCTCATTCTGATTTCCTTTAAAATCGCTGACAAGCAAAAAATAATACATGGAGTGACAGTGACAGCCTGGACAAGGGGACAGATATCACCTGGCCTCATACAATGTCTGTGGTTTTTTATTTTTATTTTTAATTACATATATAATTTGTTTAGTTTTATGACATTGTGTGTGTGTTTTCGGAATAAATGTATTTTCTTTCTTCTTTCTTTTCTTTCTATATCCCAAACTCTGCTTGTGCAGACAGAGTTCTTTGTCGCAACTGCAGAACCCTAATTCCAAAGTTCAGTGTTTACACAATACTTCGTTGTTCAGCTCCCCTGCTTACTCCTTACATCTTTCAAAGAAAAAGGTCGGACAGCATACGTCATATGAATAAGAATGGACTCCTTCACGTAAGCGTTGTGACTTACAAATCTTCTTTACTTATTCACGTCCAATATTACAACATTTTCAATTATGTATGTTTGCAATCCCTTGGATAACTTTGTCTTTTCGTCTGACGTTTTTCATAGATCTGTCTGATAGTGTGTAGTGTCCCTTGCGGTACTAGGATAACTTAGATAAAGTTATTCGGTCTACTACTAGACATTTTGTTTATTCAAGACTGCAAAGAAATCGTATGTAGTTATGTATACTTACCTAAATTTTGTGGGTCATCATTTTTGAGAGTGGACATATCTATCTCTGTCTTAAGTCCACGTCTACGTATATCTATTCTATGGTCCTTTTGTTTCCGGCGAAAGAGTCGAGCACATATTATAAGGGCGTCGAGCCTAGTGTGGGAGCCAGAAATCAAACTAACTGTAAATGTTACTAAATTGCTTTATCTAATATTAAACGTATTTTCATTTCATTTTCATTGGGGCGCCCTCACAGCGCAGTTGGTAGTAGCCCTTCCTTATGAACTAATAATGTTGTGGGTTCGATTCCACCCAGGACCCACTTTGTATAATGAACATAGGTATTAGTTCTGTGTCTGGGCGTTATGTTGTATATATTGCATGTCATGTATTATGGATTTCTAAACAAAAAAGTACTCAGGTATATTCTATCACTTGTCTGGTTCTGTTAGGGTGGGTTTTTCATCCGTAGTTAAGGTAACCAATGGTTAATAACTAACATATTCTAACCAATGGTCAAAATATGTTAAAAGTGTTTAACCATATTTATTTATTTATTTATTTAATAAAAAAAAAAAACCATTGGTTGCCTATATGTTAGAGTTTTTAACCATTGGCTACCTTAACTACGGTTCAAAAAACCCAGCCTTAGTACAAGATTTGCCTTATTTGGGACTTTATATTTGATCATCCTCATTCCACTTGATTTATTCAACATTAAATATTTTATTTTACTCAAAACAACGTTTCTCCAATATTTGCTAAATTAATCAGACGTGAGTTAAAATGAAGCCTAAAATTTTATGCGTCGTAATACTGAATGTAAATCGTAAATTCCCGTCACGCTGTTTAAATAATAAGGCACATGTCCACAGTTTACTAATAGACGGTTGCTTATCTTCAAACATCGCGCATACAAAACTGACTGTTGTACGGAGTACTATTGCCTATTCTGTACTGTTGTTGAATGAAGCACACTTCTCGGTATGGGATTTGAATAAACAAACTGTCATTTGTGTTTTTCATTCAACTGACTTTAAAAAAAGGAGGTTCTCAATCCGGTTGTACATTTTTTTAAATGTTTGTTACTTCTGAATTAAGTCATTTATTGACCCGTTTTGTTTTAATTGAAACATTATACTTTCATATGGGACCCATAGAAGTTACATCAAAATCGGGTTTATTTGTAAAATATTCTCTAAAAGTCACAATACTAATAATTTCCTAATAATATAAAAGCAAATCTTTGTTTCTTTGTGTGGCTTGAAAACTAATTTAAACCGATTTGGCGAAAATTTTGACCAGTATAATTACACGTCCATTACGAGCATCAAATGTTTATACTATCAAGTATGGTTACCTATGCTAATATTTGTATGTAGTCCTCTGTTATGTATAGTTGCCGCTAATGTCAGTCTGTACAAAAATGTAATCCTAAAGCTTTTCGCAGCCACTGGGAAATGTGACCATAGCTTAGTTGGCAGAGCGAGTAATCCGGTGAGTTGGAATTTTGGGAAGCGCAGCTTCAAATAGAAAACAGCGATCAAAAGAATACTTCCCAGAATTCGATCCTTATTAGCGACACTATCGAATGGTGGTGTATAAAGTGATTTAATTTTTTTCAAAATCAATGGTGCTATTAATTTTTCAAAAATCCAATGATGCAGTTTTATTATTCATTAATATCAGGCCCGAGACTCCTTGGAGTACTTTTAGCTATTCCCCTATAGTTTCGGATTTGGCCTAAAAATTCACCTGTAAATAAAACAGCACCAAATGTTTTGAGATGGGTAACTGTGTAAAAGCAACCTGTGCCAAGTTCCGTACAAAATGTGCAGTCGCGATATGGAGCCGAGACGCTTTTAATGAATAAATTCGCTCAGTTAATATTAAGGCTGTTAGAATGGAGTTTACGGTGGGCGTTAAGCAACGTGTTGAAATAAGTTACGTGGGTTAGTCTCCTTTTTGGAGCTATGATTTTAGAACGTAAGTATCTGCCTTTCTTTAGCAGCACTAAAATTGATGTTTGTTCAATACTAGCTGCGCTCCGTGGTTTCACCCGCATATAAAAAGTATCCTATATGTTAATCCGGCGTATAAGCAATCTGCACTCCAAATTTCATCAAAATTGGTTTAGTTGTTATGGCGATAGAAGGTAACAAACATTCACACACAAACTTTCGCATTTATAATACCAGTGGCGCCTCACAGTTTAACCCGCGGATAAAACGTATCCTATGTGTTAATACAGCGTAAACCTATTTTCATGCAAAATTTCATCGAATTCGGTTAAGTAGTTACAGAGATTAATGGTAACAAACATTCACACACACAAACTTTCGCATTTATAATATTAGTAGGAAATTAATATCAAATCGTAATTTATTGGCCGCTCCTATTTTGACAGTTCTTTATATTTTACGACTTTTTTTGAAGGGGCTAATTCTGTTGGTCTCTCTACCGACTACCGACCGACCTTAACAGCTTCACCGGGCAGGAAGGCGGGCCCAGCCGTCAAGTGGGATGCAACTAGCACCCCTGGGTTGCGCGTTTGTGAGCCTCGGCTTCAGCCGTTGCTGGGACAGAGGATCGAGAAGGCTACGTCCACTGGAAGAGTGGACCCTATGGAAAGTCGCGACCGTTCTAGCTAACCTACGGGGCGTAACCTACGTCGACCTCGCCGGCGGGGTCGGTGTCTGATTGTGTTACGCTGGTATCCTATACCGGTGCCGAAAACGGTACCTGACCTAGAAGCACAAAATAGAACCAGAAGGGCTAATCTAGTTTGATGATCGTAGAACAGTCGATACTACAGCTGCGATACAATCGTCCGGGTTGCTTAGCCTAAGGCCGCCCATACATGTTCAATTTTATTGATCAATAAAATTGAACATGTATGGGGGGCCTACGACCTAGAATGACGCGGACAACGGTGCGACACGGGAGATGCTATAATTCTATAATGCCGACGCGACGAATAATCATAATAATTAAGAATCAAACGAACTTACCTAGTGAAGTTTGATGTCTAATTATGCGAGTATCTCGTACGAAGATGATTGTTTGTTTACGTGCAGCAGTACAACGTATCATGTTGCCCTTGTCACACTTTAAAGCCTCACTATTTATAAAAATCTCTTGTCTCTTTCACCTCTGCGTCTTCCCGCTTCAGCCACTCTCTAGCGCCATTACTGTAAAGCCTATGATTTAATTTTTCGATCTAACTGGGTCTGAATTCGGGATGGGTGGGAGTGTACAATCATCTTCGTACGAGATACTCGCATAATTAGACATCAAACTTCACTAGGTAAGTTCGTTTGATTCTTAATTATACTTCGTATCTCGTACGAAGATGATTGTTTGTTTACGTGCAGGATGTTTAAAGCACCGAAAAATTATATCATTGAAATAAGAGATAAAATAAAATATGTATACTTAATTAAGTATATGTGAACTTATTTGAAAGCATCTTTTATTTTAGCAACAATTTTACATATCATAATTATATTAATCAAAACATTAATCAACATTTATATTAAGTATTATAACCTATTGTATGTTATAAAAACAAAACAGTTTATCAATTATGTACTACTATAATGCAATTCTTTAAAATAGTGCGCCAACAAAATTATTTGTGGTACTGATTAGTTCTTTGTTATAGTACTTTAAGAATGTGTTGGACGAGGCACTCCAACCTGCTTGTTTTCTTATCTCTTCTATACTAACACCAGCTCGTTTAGCCGCTGATGTTGAGGCATGCCTCGTTGAATGAGCTCCAAAGATGGTTGTGTCTATACCGCTCTTTTCAAGAGAATCTTTGACCCAATGGCCTAAGGTTTGGGACCCAACATTTTTATGAGGTTTTCTATAGCTAATAAAAAGACTGGTATCGTTATTAGACCTCAAACCCTGAGTCTTATCTAAATAATTTTTTACAGCAAGCGCTGGACAGATTTTAGGATCTTCTTTTATAAACGGCAGAGTTATCACAGGTTGGTTAACTCCTGGCCTAGAAGTCTTTAGTAAATCAACTATTTTAATCACAATTGAATCACTATTGATCAAAATATTACTTATTTTAATAACACTCAGCGTTTGCATTCGTTGAGCTGATGCAAGAGCAAGTAATGTGACAGTTTTTAATGACAGATCCTGTAAACTTACATTTTCATACGGATAAAACTTACTAAAGTATTTCAGCACTATGCTTGGATCCCATGTTACATCATATTTAGGTTTAGGTGGATTCAATCTATAAATGCCTTTAAAAAGGCGATTTATTAAGTCATTATTAGTAATTGTTGTGCCTAGAATAAGTGAAAGTGCAGATCTAGTAGTGTTCAATGTACTATAACTAGCTCCGATCGTGTGTTTTTCCGTTAAAAATAAAATTATTTGAGACAAATCAGGTTCATAAAAATCAAAGTCTCTATCGTCACAAAACTGCCACCAAGATTTTAGACATGAATTATATTGACTTAGGGTATTCTTTGCAAATGATGCCATCATTATGTCCAGTGAAGCTATTGGGACTCCACGCTTGATTAGCGAACACCGGATACTTTCGCTGCCACCAGGGTAAGGTCTTGGTAAAGTGGGTGTGGCTCTCTGAAAGGGGAAATTAACAGGGCTTTTTCAGGCTCAAAATATATTTCTTTTGAAACTGTTAGTCTACGATATAAGGGGTACCACGGCTGTGAAGGCCAATATGGTACTACCAAAATGCCTTCAGCCTTGTCTACAATAATTTTTTGAATAGTTTTGGCTATCATGCTGAACGGAGGAAAGGCGTAAAATCTAATACCGTGCCAATCAATTGTGAAAGCATCGATAACTTCAGATTGTGGATCTAGTTTCCACGAGGCATATCTACTACATTTATGGTTCTGGATACTTGCAAAAAGGTCGAACTCTAGCATTCCGAATGTTTTAGCAATGTCATTGAAAGCGTAATCTGCTAGCTCCCATTCCGTGTCAACTTTAGTTTTGCGCGATTGTTAATCCGCCTTCACGTTATCACATGATTTAATATACGATGCAAAAATAAACAAGTTACGATATTCACACCATTGCCAAATCTGACGAGCTAGATTACTTAAATGAGGGTATTTGACTCCACCCATCCTATTTATGTATGATATAGCCGTAGTGTTATCAATGCGTAACAACAAGTCACAGTCTTTTAAGTGAGATGCAAATATTTTTAGCCCATAAAAAGCCGCCTGCAGTTCCAAAAAATTTATGTGATATGATCTTTCCAACGTTGTCCAATGACCATTAGCGGTCTTATTAGCGCAAGCTACACCCCAACCAGTAGCTGCAGAATCACTAAAAATCTCTAAAACATAGTTGTCTTTTCGAAAGGGAGAAACCGACGTGTCGATGTGATCTCTCCACCAAATAAGTTCTGAGCGGGTGTTAGTTCCTAAGGTCATTCTTTTATTGTAGTTGTTTGAATAATTTAAGGCAAGAAACTTTTCTCTCTCAAGCAGCTTCGTGTATACCCAGCCATACTTAATAGCTGGGCAGGCCGACGTCAGGAGACCGAGTAGTTCAGCCAATTGCCGGACGGTGCATTTATTTATTCGCAAGAAGGTATTGACTCTATCTTTAATCCGTAATCGTTTCTCAGTAGGCAATGAGAGTGTCATGTCAGTCGTATTGAATACAAAGCCTAAGAATTTGCAAACTTTTTTGGGCTCCAATTGGCTCTTTTCTAAATTTATAAGGAATCCTAGTTTCGTTAATATATTTTTTGTTGCGATTACATTGTTGCAACATTGCTGATAAGAATCTGCAATACATAAAAAATCATCTAAGTACACTACGGATAGGTGATCGTTAGATCGTAAATGCAACAAGACAGGTTTCAATAGTTTTGTGAATACATATGGTGCCGTGCAAAGTCCAAATGGTAGAACATTAAATTCAAATAACTGAGAACCCCACTTTTTAGAACTCCATTGAAAGCGCAAATTTTTTCTGTCATCTTTATGTACCGAAATTAAAAAATATGCGTCTTTTAAATCGAGAGAGGACATAAAAAAATTATTATCTATCAATTTTAAGGCAGTGCGATAATCCTCCATCTTAAAGTGATGTACTTGTATACACTTATTTAGCTGTTTGAGGTTCAAAATAAACCTATTTTTTCCGTTAGGTTTAGGTACAGTAAATATTGGCGAGATAAACTGTCCTTCGCAAGGATCACACTGAGAAATAAACTGAGAGTCTAAAAGATCAGCAATGCAACTATCGATTATACTGACTTCAGTCTGTGATCGACATGCATTCCTAGGTGCATGACTTTGTATTGGAGTCTTCATAAAAGGTATTCGATAACCTTTGATCCATGATAATATCACGGGATCATTGGTTAGACTAAGCCATTCGTTATAAAAATATTGTAGGCGACCAGCAACAGGAATGTTATCTACCTCTATTTGCGTAGCTAGTGTTTCCTCGACGGCTGGCGATACGCTGCGCTGCCCCTCATACTGGTCTTCGAGCTGGTCCTCGAAGTCGTCGACTCGTGCTGCCGCGCTCGTGGCTGCCGCTGTTGGTTGGGGTACGCTCGCGATTCGGCAGCTGCTTGCCGCGTCACCCCCCTCGCGTTTAAAGCACCGCGTCTTGAGTTGGTCGGCTGAGCCGTAACTGGTTGCTTTGACTTACTTCTGTCGAATGCAGGTCGTAACTCTGTACCAGATTTGTAAATAGCTTTTGATGATTTTAATTGTTCCGCCAAGTCAGCACCAAAGAGATGTTCATCAATTTTTGTGCTTTTTACCGTTTCTTTTGTATGTTTATTGAGTGTATTGGTTATAGCATATCGTCGCGATTGCGATTCTCTGTAGTGCAGATCACAAAGGATTTTACTAGCATCATTTATAAGCTTAACAATGTCTTGCTCATTTCTTGATAAAGCTACATTTAAAGCTTTTCCTAAAGCTGCAATGCAGCTGGACATTTGGTTTTGTTTACTCTGGCTGAACAAATCCTTTTTTAAGTTGACTTCAGAAAGCGCAGCTTTAATTTCTAAGTTTAATTTAGGGGCCTTAGAATTACAATTTTCTGGTGGTAAATATGATTTTAGTAGTTCGGTCTTTACCTCCTTGGACAGACCATTGACCAAGATATGCTTCCATCGCGAAGCTACATCCCTGTGCAAGTTTTCTCCATACTGTACTTCGGAACTGGGATCCGTTCCTAAAATTTCTAGAATATCTTGATTTAGTTCCATATATTCATCAGCTGGAGGTGCTGGGGGTCGATATCATTTTGAATGACCGGATGAGTATCTGGGATTTCATCTGAAATTGTAAATAAATTAAGCAGGTACTACGATATGTAAGTGCAAGGAGCTACAAAGCAGTAAAACCGTATAGGATTTTTCATAAAATAAGAGCTATTTCATTTTACCATGTAGGTAAATAAGAGCAATAATTCATTAATGTAATATTATGCATGTATTTATACATATTATAAGGGTGGCCATATAGGCAGGTAGGTAACGCCTTAAGCTCGAACACGATATACGTGGAGATAGTTATATAGTCAGCAATTCATATAGAATGCCTTTATTTTTGTATTCATATAGAATACTTGCAGTCATTCTACACGATATACGTGGAACTCTGCACACATACAATGCTATGTATGTAGGGACATTTCAGCAAGCACGGATATACCGCACCCGGGTGGCGCCAGGCTGGCGGGCAGAAGGTGGCGCGTGCGGTGGTGCGTGACGGCTGCGAGCGGGGCGGCTAGGCTGTGGCCGCTATCTACTCTATACGTCGCTTGCGTTGGATTCATGTTCTAACTTGTTGAATTTGCACTTTGTTCACTGCTTACCTAACTGTTCTAAATCACTTGCATTATTTAAATCGCCTGCAGCCATATTTACGGGCTGATAATCGGATGAATCACTTTTTGATTCAGATGAAGTCGAAATTTTTCGTCTTCGTTTCAACTTGTGTTCCAGCTTTTTTATCTTCTTGGCTATTTTATCAAATTCACTATCCCTGGAACGTTTTCTTTTATTACCCATGGCGGTAAAATTTGGTTTAACTATGTATCTGAAATAAATCTAAACACAATATTCGATGTGACTCGGACAACACAAAAACGCGTAATGGCGCTAGAGAGTGGCTGAAGCGGGAAGACGCAGAGGTGAAAGAGACAAGAGATTTTTATAAATAGTGAGGCTTTAAAGTGTGACAAGGGCAACATGATACGTTGTACTGCTGCACGTAAACAAACAATCATCTTCGTACGAGATACGAAGTATAATTCTAATTAGAGTACGGAGGGATTCTTAACACCAGGCGAACGACTAACTCGTCGCATCTTTTTTTAAACGCCTCATCTTCAGGTTATGGGTATTTACCTTTTCACTAAATTCGTCTCATGCATAACACAGATTTTCCTGTTTATATTTTATTCTTCACACGGCTTCCAATAGGTTTGTGGTCAAGCTTAGATTACAAATGTCACGAGGGCAATCATTCGTCACCTCGTGAGAAACGTACACACACGCCTATAATAATATACCTATAACACACTAGTGTGTAAGTAACATAATATTTTATTACTCGTGGGAGTGTTCTGTGTGCGAGCTCTACTTCATAGTTTGTTCATACGTAAAAACTTGGAATAAGTACCTATAGAAGGTAAGTTTCCAAACAACGTCTTCTCAAAACGCACGCCACTATTTGTATTGTAGACGATTAAGCAAGAAAATTAATAGCGTACCGTATTTATAGGGCACGTTAAGCCGTCGGTCCCGGCTGTTGTCGTAAGACAATAGTCGCCAAGTTAGAAGCCTTTGGGTGGCCTAAAAATTCTGACACCAGGGCTCACCACTTGCCTACACGAGAAGAAGAAAAATGCGTACCACTGGAATGTCACAGCAGAACTCATATTTATGCTGCGTTTCTGATGTGGTGACATGATTTCACCACACAATTGTCATTCGAAATAATATTCTGGGAGCTCTTCACACAGAGCACTGACCGCGCGAACGTCGTACGGTGCCATATATGGCACCAATTAAACGGCTTACATTTCGCGAATGTATGGGGTTCTGTAGTACTTATTCTACGTAAAAACTATTTGGTTATGTACGTGGAGGTGGCGTTCGAAAGAAATAAATTTAATAATGATATTAGATTTCTTTCGACCGCCACCTCCGATTTAACGAAAGATCCAAGAGAGAAGAAGTGCTATGTGAGTTTTCAAAGTTTCAGTTTCACATCTGTTCGTAGAAAAGTGGGTACTGAAATTTGAATTATGACTTTCTTTGGCGTACACCTGTAAGATGTGGAAATGAGGGTTCAAGTTTCACCAGTGATCTATTTCGAAAGTTACAACATATATTTTAAAAGGTGAGTCAAAAGTGTATTATCAAATCTAATCGTTAAAAAAACAATTTCGGTTCATCCGTTTAGGAGCTGTGATACCACAGATAATACACAAATACCTACACATTGTAAAATTTATACCCCCCTGTGTGTTTGCGTCCGGAGATAAAAATAATAGATTTACTGAACTAAGCAGATCATATTATCGTCGCCACTTCGTATTCTAACACGAAGCTGTTTTCCGTTGTTTATAAACAACTTTATCATATGAGTGACTAATTAAAATTAATTAATGTATATATTGTATCTTGAGATAACGAAAATATCTAGAGAATGACTCTAATGTTTTATCAAAGCAAAAGTATTTTCTTATTGCAGGTCCAATTTCAAAATAGTATAGGTATACCTTAGAGTATACATAAGCATAGAGTATACATAAGCATAGCTTGCTTATGTATACTCTAAGAGGTATACAGACTTCGGGGTGCAGGGTAACGTTGGGTTCGTTACCCTGACTAAGGGTGGATTTGACCAAACTTAGATTTATGCGTGAGTAACTATACCAGAATAGATCTATTCCATGATCTTAAACTAGAATAATTCATTAGTCGTTTTACCATTCAAGTACAGTATACTTATACGCGAATAGCGGAATGCACATGAACGAAACTTTACCCAGCTAACAATTATTGCTCTACAACGCCAAGGTATTCAAGCTTATGTCATATCAACTCAATTTTGCGTATTATAGTGCAGGAAAGTAAATGTTGGAATTATATGGCGCGCCATTAAAATATTCTCGGAATAATTTGTCATTCCACCAAAAACGGTAGTATAAGTTATTATTCTCGAATAGGCTTGCTTTCCTAGAAATGTAGATGGTAAAATGTGAAATTGATTTACTCTCGGACAACTGGCGGTTTATTCTAAGAATAACCCTTATTCTCGTTTGGTCGAATCCAACCTAAGTAACAGTACAAGTCTTCCAAGTATAGTAATGCTCCAGGCATATGCTATCAGTAGAGCTAGAGGGCAGATGCCTCCAGCCCTCTAGCCCTACTGATAGTATTAGTAGTACGGATAGCATTATCTGTATAGGTCACGGCCAATACACCTCACATCACATCACCAGCCGGAAGACGTCCACTCCTGAACACTTAACCCTAACCCTATAGCAAAAACATAAGTAGGTACCTATATACCGAGATAAGTAGATCAAATGCATTCTAGTTCAGTATAAAAGGGTAAATCCACACATGGACTTTTTAAACATCCATGATTCCACATAAATAAAACTTTCTAACTCTACTGTCAAATTACCTACAGATGGAGAAGGATGTGGATGTGGCAAATTACATGAAGTTCAAAATGGGCTTTAGCAAGAAAATAGTTTTGGTAGATGGAGTTATGCCTCTAAAGTGTTATTGCCAGCCAGATTGCAGAACACAGCTATCAGATGCATTCTTGAACAGCATTTCTTAAGAGACAAAGACTAGATATCATCAAAGAATGTGAAGAAGCCAATGAAAAAGAAATGATGAAAATATTACTGAAACCTGTGTACACAATAACGATACTGAAATACAGAAAGCTATTGAGTTGGAGCCTGTAGTATTGCAAAAACACAAGATAAACAGACAACTAAGTACAAACTTTATAGAAACACCTGAAAAATCTGTCCAAACTGCAAAGAAAGTTGTACATTGTCTAAGCAACTTAAATAAAGTATTTTAAGTACTTACCTAAAAGGCTAAAATCTAAAATAGCCTATTCTTATGTATACTAAAATTCTTTAATTTGTACCCAGCCTACTATTAGGTACAATAAAACATTGCTGCCATTTGTTAATGTACCTACTTAGGTGTGTATGTTTATATGTTATGTTATTATGTAGGTACCTATTCCTAACATAGGTAGGTCTTTGACGAGTAAATCCTATACTCGCAGTACCTAGGTACCTGGGTACTTAACCTAAAACGCGAGTTCCAAACAATGATATTATCTTGAATGATTTTCGAATAAATAGTTAAAGTAGTAATAGTACTTAGGGTGCTGTTTTTACGTTATTTAGTTCCGCAGCATAAAAATCAACATTATCTTTAAAGAACAAGACAATCATTAGGGCATCTACTTTGGGTAGATTACCTACTACTGTTGGCTTGCACGAAGTGCCGCTCCATTTTTGTAGTAGAATGTAAACACTGTTTGTTTACATTCTACTACAAAAATGGAGCGCAAATCACTTGATAACTTTAAAGACACCTATTCAAAGAACGTAATAATAAAGTGAAATCCCTTTGTAGTGGTTTTTATGTAACGTAGGCACCATTTAACACAGACCAAGTAGATAATACTATACGATTTTCAAGTAGCGGATACGTGTTTACAGTTTGCTGACATCATCACAGTTGCCACCAATCACAAAACGGTCCACATCATTCATTTATCCTTCAAAAAACTATAAATTTTATTTGCATAAATTAAAGAAAATAAACATATTTTAGTGTTAAAATGATTCTTTTCAGCTTAATTACGCCTCAATTAGTTAGGATGAAAACAATTTTTTACATATTTTTATATGAGTCAAATAGCCTATTCAATATACCTTCCTATTACAGTTCAATTTATTTGTATAATAAGTATTGGAGAAAAGAGCGCATTCAAAATTCCTCCAAAAATAACCATTGTTACATTGATTCCTAAATTACTCCGAGCCATTGTAAGTACATTAAGCATAAAATTGTATCATGTTTATTTATGAAAATTCATCTCCATAAAAAGCGCACTACTCTCTTTAATTTCTCATTCAAACCCTTGATGAAAGTTGATTACCTTAAAATTTAAGATCTACAATTAATTACACAGTTATTATAACTATTCAATATGTATATATCTATGAAATAAGTAAAAAAAAACTATAACATTTTTGAACTTGCATACCCTTTATAAATTAAACCTTAAATTTCACAGTATAAATAAAATAGTTTAAACAGAGTCAGTATAAAATACACAAAGAAACTTGTTCTCTTCTATTTTTAATAAACAGTAGTTGGAATATTCTAAGACAAGCTTAACCCTGGGATGTGTATCGTTAGCGATATAGCCACCATTAGGGAGCGTTCAGAAAGCTTCAGGTTACCTAGGTATCCAGTATCTACTGAGGTACACCTCCAGGGCTCTCATTACAATGTCTGTGTCACTGAACTCTGTAATTGAAATAACCACTGACGAGTTGGGGTTGTGTGTTCCAACTATTTGAACTTGAAATAGTTGATCTATTTTTATGTTTTGAAAATGGTGCTTAAGTAATTAGAGCAGGGATTTTGGGAAAGGTAACTGGCTACAGTATATACTTAAGGGCTTGTGCAAGGCCAGCGCAAATTCACGTCAAAGCCACAGAATAGATGTATAGTACTAGGCCAAAGCGGGGATGAGCCAGGGGCCGAGCGGCAGGGGCGGTCTAAGTTAAACTGGTTCCAACGCGCAATAGTTTAGGTAATTTATTATTACACTGAATATAAAGGGTATTTTAAAAATCCGCTATACATAAGCCCTCCATTATATTTAATTCAACTACTACACAAAGTTTCATGATCTTATTTAAAGTATTCATTGAATAATCGCTGTTTATTTGTACGGTTTGGAGGTAACTTTGTAATTTTTTTCTATCGAGAAAATTTTATTAATTCGTGTTTTAACTATACATTTGCAGTAGCATTAGTCCTGGACTTTACCATATATTAATTTCAAAGTCATTGTTGCAATATTGTTGACAGGATACTGCTTCAAGCTAAGCCGTTTTAAGCAATTTGGCGTTGTATTGGCTCTTAAATATATTTACATGTAACATGATGTCCTTTGTTTCTTATAAAACATGGTAGGTAGGACTAGGTGGTAGGACTGTTTTGCATAGTTCGTTTATGTAGGTACCAAGTACCAACCGAGCGCATTGCCAGTTATTCAGCCGCTAAGCTGTAGTGTGGAAGCAGTTAAGCATTACGGTGTTCTGGTTTGAAGGACGCTGTGGCTTGTGAAATTACTGGGCAAATAAGACTTTATGACCTGATCTCACAGTTTAGTAATCCTGCTGATATCTCAGGATGACGTAGGCAGTGCAGTATCTCTCTACCACGCGAAAATTGATATCTATGTTAGAGTTCCGAGTGGCACTGAAGCTTACGTAGTGTCATAATTATTTAGTAATCTCATCATCATCATCATCATCATCATCAACAGCCTGAAAACGTCCACTGCTGAACATAGGCCTCCCCCACAGAGCGCCACTTGGAGCGGCTGCTTGCCCCCTGCAGCCATCGGCTCCCCGCGGTTTTCACCGGGTGCGTCAGTCCACCGAGTGAGGGGCCAGCCTACGCTACGTGTTCTGCAGTTCGTGGTCGTTCCTGGAGAACCTTTCATCCATCTTTCATCTACAAACAAAAATTAGTAATCTGTCTGTGATGAAGCTTTGTTCATCTTGAATTCGCTGAATCCTTGTATGCAACCGCAATGGAGGATTACAGGTATTCATTGATGTCAACACAGAAAAATAACTAAATCAATTCTATTTATGTTTTGCTTACACTATTGGTAAGAATAACGTCACCCAGTTCTCACATGACTGTAAACTTGACCCGTATGACTTCATTTCACTGGATATAATAATAAAATTATTTTTAGAAATTTAATAAGTATTGTTTGTACACTCACGTATTCTTCAGATAGAATGAGGTTTATTGGTCACTACTATGTAAATGTGGTCGTGCTATTTATATCAAGTATAGTCATTCTTAGTATATTGAATTACGTCCAAATTTACTTGGGGTAGAACTTGAATCTCGACTAGCAGACTCGCAAGGTCATACAGTAGCTTTGACAAAGTTAGTCGTCGAAGTACTGTCGTATGCAACCAAAAATTGATGTTGTCATGTAGTTATGCTGTCCTTAGAATAGACACTACGGCCGTCATTTACATACAAGAAATCTTTCACTTCACTGCATTAAATAATTTCAAACCGTGGTCCAAATTACAATCACATTACAATTTTCATAACCATTTTAGCAATTATTATGTGTACTGATACTGATGACGTGCCTTGAATCGGTTTAGGTATGCAGTTAGTTGTACTCAATGCATTGTACCTACTAATCGGTGCAATTGCATTCTATTTTACTAAAGTGTAGGCGCACATAGAGTAAACCTTGACATAAATACGTCGTTTGGCAATCTCCTAAGGACTCTGAAATACCTAAGCACTTAGGACATCTAGCTTTACAATGATAGGCAGTTAAATACTGTAGGCTTTAGTCGTTTCGTTCGCAAGCCGACAAGAGACAAAAGATGTCGGAACGCCTCGAGCTGTGCGAGAGTGAAGTGACAGATTTTGCGAAGGATGAGTTACTTGTTTTAGATACAAATTATGGGGGTCAGTAAAACATGACCCACTTTTCGTATAAGGGCACGAGGAAAATTATTAATTTAATAATTTTACCTGAGTTTCGAATTTATTTGAATTGGGAATTGCGCACTGAGCAGATACAGAGAGAGGAAAGCGAACGGAAGTGCAATAAAATGTTAATCGATTTCATGATTCCACCGTGTCGCAGCTGTAGCTGAAATCGTAAAATGTATATAATTGCTTTTTATTAAGTACTTATCAAATTGGTGTAATATCCGGTACGCTTAATAAAGGTGCGTTATTTAATTTTGTAGTTCTTGCAAACGATTCAGTCTGGCCACAGCATAGATAATATTTAAGACTAGACACACTCAAGTAGGTTAAATGTAGTTAAAAGTATATTTCCCCGACTGGTGCTTGCATTGCAGTATTCAGATACTGCAATGCAAAATTGTAATCCGAAAAAGCCAGTGTGCCCGGCATACTGGCTCTTTCGGATTACATTTTTTACCGCAAAGCACGTGTAGTCGCTGCTAGTGCCCATCTTCGTGTGATCGAGAGTATGCTGGCTGGCTTACCCGCTCTGGTGTACAGAGCCAACCAGGGATGTGCCATCCAGGACACAGAGGGTCTTGAAGACAGCTCGTGGTTTCACCCACAGCTTACTCGCGGGAACTCTAAATTTTCCAGAACGATAATATCCAATGTTGATCTCGGCATTGTCAGCAATCTTTGTGCAATTCAACGTTCCATTTTTCTATGTTAACACAGAATAAGTAATAATTAAATATTAGTAGGCAAAGTAGAAGCAAATGGGAATGAGATCATTCAATAAAGCAAATTGGTTTTTACTTTGTCAAACTATTATTAGGTAATATACCGTCATCCAGGAAAAACTGAAATAAAAATATACTGTATTACAATCTAATTTAGGTACATAATATTGAAGCACATAAACATGTAGCGAGCGTGCAAGATAAGCCCTGAAAGGTTTACAAGAAAAATATCTCAGACACGCTGAACATTATAAGCTCACACTCACTCTCATGATAACGTATGAACCAAGGGAGTCTATATCGTAACTCTGTGTCCAAAAGGGTGGGCTCATGTCTTTTTATCACAATCTACGCTTTGGTAAGATACGCTTAAAATACTAGATGTTTCAGTTGCGAGAACATACTGAAGTAAAATTCAAAAAGCACTGGAATACTCAATTTGTTTTCTTCTAATAATAACAATATTGACTTCGTAGTCCTCATGCTCACTGCTTGGCTTCTCGTTCCGAATCACAGATATCTACTATTTCCGAATTGACTGCCGCTTCTTTTTTTACCCCAAAGCACAATTTTTACCGGAAACATGAACACAGTCAGTGCTGCCAACCTAAAGCTCGTGATTGGTTGAAGGCACACGACAACTGACTCAATACTGCCAACATTACGTATATTTCTGAACTACCAAATAAAATCACGACAATACTTGGTTTTGTATACATAAAAATAAATTTATTTTTTACGGGCAATGTGTCTTTATTCTTCAAACTAACTACTGCAATGGTAAAAACTCCAGGTACTACGTAGTAAAGCATATTATTCAACATAGAAACTTAATTACCATGTGCTCCTTTAATGTTATATTCACTGCTGTTCAGGTCAAAGCCCTAGCCCGACGAATATTTCAGTAAGTCCTTCAATTAAATTAAGATTAGCAATTTATTTGAGTTTTAACTTTTCGGACTATCACGAAAATTTAATTTGACGGGCAAGCATTTTAGCTAACCTATGAATATTCATCGTACTAAAATTAATCTTTATTTAAAAAGCCTGCTACGTTTTCGAGTTTTACGAGAACATTCGAACGATAAACGTCACCTACTTAGGGGATCATTAGTAGGGTAATAAAAAACTTCTGTTTTCGTGCGAAATTTGTAAAATTTGCTTCAAGCCCGAGGCTCGTAACTTAGCGAATGTGCTCGAGTTTATACGAGCCACTTAAAGCGATAACAGTGAACGGCAGTTTGAGAGGATTTTGTTTATGTAGTTGCATAATGCTAATGCCGCTAATGGCTTGTCCATTGTTGACTATTTATTCGGCTCAAACACTCCTAAAAACCACAACTGTTTGTGGCTAATTTCTAATTTCACGCGCAATATAATATATATTCATCCCATGCCTTACGTACTCATACTGTACAATTTCCTACTAATCCGGAAAATTATAGATAGATACCTCTTTATTGTCTCACCAATTAAATATACATATACGTATGCAATGTAAGATAAAATAAATCTTACGTATTGTACTAAATACGTCCAACTATGTTTCGCTGAAACAACGCCTTTCTAAGTTACTTTGCGTTTAAAGCTTACCATGCAGTATCTATGCATGTACAATTGTTGTTAATATGCCATGCCTACGTTGATAATTTGTTTATTTATTTTTGGAAGATCAAATTAGAGATCAAATGGACGAATTGCGGACCCAGTAATGATCTGTTCTGTGGGGGGATCTTCAGCTACCTATATAAAAATGCTAAACCGGTAATAAACTAAGAAAGTTTGAAGAATTTTTGTATAACTGGCCCGATTGTCGAAATAAAAAAATGTAGGATAATTTGATAGTTACTAGTTAATACCTAAGACACTAGACAAATAATCTTAAGGAAACTAAATGTTACTAAAATTATATCACCAAGAACAATATAGACGCTAATATTAGGAGCTTCTAGCTACTATAAGAGGACTACCAATTTTTAATGTTAGACAATTCTGTCAAGTGGACAGTTGGGCACGTAAGATAAAAGATTTGAGGCCCTGTTTGCCGTCGTTTATTTGCATTATCTCGCAACGGGCCACTGACACAGTTCACATCAGTGTCTAAGCCCTTATAAATTTGATATTTTGCATTGGAATAGTAATTAATATTTTGGTTTTAGCGATGACTGCTTATGCTATTGTCGAAAGTAGGTAGTGAAAGAGAGGAAATAGTTTTTTTTTTTTCAGTAATGAAGAACATTAAAAAGTTCGTCATTAAAATTACAATCTAGCCTATAAATGGCTAATAAGTAATATGAATTTAACCTAAACTGCTAAGTAGAGTAATTCTAAGAATGTGTCCATTAACACTAATGAGGAAATAGATGGTGTCAGCTTTTACATGTATTTAATTGGACCAATATTAGAAAGATCTACTTTCTAATATCGGTCCAATTAAATACTTGTAATTTTACATTGTGCTTTCAAACCTCGAAGCGATGAGCAGTTTCCAGGTTTTGTACCTATCATCAGTTTTTTTGCAAAATATTTATTAAAAATCAAAGTACATTAAAAAATTCGCGGAGATATCAAACGAACCGAAAGGGTTCCCTTTGTTGAAGTCATTTAAAATAGTATACCACAAGGCTCAGACTTTTGCCAACATGATAAAATAGAAATATGCAATATTTATATTTTATACTTAAACGCCATCCACTGCAGTTACGGGAGTGAACAAACGTACTGTTTAAATTTTCTATGCAACGTTCTCACGTGTGAGGCAATGTTAGCACAGGTTTTGTGGCGGTACCAGATCTTGGATACGGTGAATGATAAAAATGTACAATGGAATCCCTTTCCGGACATAGACCAACTAAGCTTTGTCTATAAAAACCGGCATGCAAACAACACGTTTTTGTTTAGTATAAATAACTAGACAAAAACGTGTTGTTTGCAATTGTTGTGAATGATGTCGTCATAATAATTGACCCTGTTTCATTATATTGTTTTTCATTCACTTGCTTTTAACTAAGAAATCTGTTGGAATAGAGAAGTACAGACAGCACAAATGAATTACGTGATGGACAGCTTCTAGTAATGTAGGTTACAATGTAAATATTTTTTTTATGTAGGTATTTATTTTTTCCATTTCAAATTTTATCAGACCTAAAGGCTAAGAGACATCATATTTTCTCTCGAAGTGAATAAAAGTATACTAAATAAGCAAGAAACATTTGACTCTAAGTTTGGATATTTAGTAGTCCATATTACGAGGACAGCGGGAATAATGACCACCATCACCACCACCATCTTGATAAGTAGTTACGAAGCAATCTTCATTAGTAAGTTAAATAATATGATTAGTTTAATCTTAGCGTTTCTGTAATCTCACCTTGAACCGAACACGCAAACAGTTCTCGACGTGTTTTAAACAAACAATCTCATACATAATAACCTAAAGCTGATGTAGACGGTAAATAATAAAATAATGTTTATAGAGCAGCATTCAGTATTCTTCGGATTTTACTCAGCATCAATCAGTGAGGGAGTTAAGATAAATACATACTGTTTACGAACATAATTATGTGAAGACACGACTAAGTTATTAATACAATGTTATTAAGGTAAGGGATATTATTAATATTATCAAGTTTGGTATGAATGAAAAGAGGCCACGAGACCACGAGGAAATGAAATTCTTCGTAAAACAGTTTTGCGAACTAGTTTGGCTGCGAGGAACTGTCTATCTTCGAGAAACTAAATATTATTAAGAGCCAATACAACGCCAAATTGCTTAAAACGGCTTAGCTTGAAGCAGTATCCTGTCAACAATATTGCAACAATGACTTTGAAATTAATATATGGTAAAGTTCAGGACTAATGCTACTGCAAATGTATAGTGAAAACACGAATTAATAAAATTTTCTCGATAGAAAAAAATTACAAAGTTACCTCCAAACCGAACAAATAAACAGCGATTATTCAATGAATACTTTAAATAAGATCATGAAACTTTGTGTAGTAGTTGAATTAAATATAATGGAGGGCTTATGTATAGCGGATTTTTAAAATACCCTTTATATTCAGTGTAATAATAAATTACCTAAACTATTGCGCGTTGGAACCAGTTTAACTTAGACCGCCCCTGCCGCGCGGCCCCTGGCTCATCCCCGCTTTGGCCTAGTACTATACATCTATTCTGTGGCTTTGACGTGAATTTGCGCTGGCCTTGCACAAGCCCTTAACAATTAATGCCTCTATTATGTTTCTAGATAGACATGGCCTTGCACTAAAATGCAGACTGTAGAGTTAAAATATCTACGCCGAATTTTGTCTGAGTACAATAGTATTTTACTCGAGTCTGTTTTATTTTATCAAAATACACGCTAAGAAGAACTGCCTTTTATTTGGTTTTAAATGTGACCATTTTATTATCTTCGGTGGACCTTTTTTCCATAAATTTATTGGCGCCCGGATTTGAAAAGGACCAACCTTTGCAGATTGATTTAAAAATAGCCACATCACATAGATCCTATAATCAACTAAAATATGAAATAAAAAAATAATGAGCTCAAATCTAATGTCAACAACAAATCAAAATACATTCTCAAAGTATCAGTTATTTATGTAGAGTAAACAAGAATTGAACACAGGCAAAACAAGAACAGCTAAAAGAGGGTTTATAACAATATGAAATTTGCAAAATTAAATGGTTCCAAATGTGGTTAGGAAAACATTTTTTAGTAGGCACATAAAGCCCTGTGGGTTGCGGATACTGGCAAGCAGGAAAAAAGGATAGCTTGCAGGATAAGTAACCGAGCACGCGCGTATAATTTCCTTTCTGGCTCATCGCTATCGGAGCAGTCCCTCCGGCCTCTCCGATATTAATTTAGCTTGTGCAAAATCACAAGTATAATTAAGGAGCGAAAAGGAGGTGATACGGTTCTCGTACCCTTACATTTACACAAAAGGAATAGATGAAATAATAATCACAATAATTTGATTTTTAGGTGGGACGTCCAC
Source organism: Ennomos quercinarius (assembly GCA_910589525.2). Lineage (NCBI taxonomy): Eukaryota > Metazoa > Arthropoda > Insecta > Lepidoptera > Geometridae > Ennomos > Ennomos quercinarius. The sequence continues at coordinate 5,445,700 of OU342496.1, forward strand.
CAATTTTATTGGCAGGGCTTTATAAAAACCATTAATAAGCAAATTCCCTAGATTGGATTAACTATATGATTATTATAATCATAATTAGATAATAGGCAGTAATTATCATTTCATCTACTAAACTGAAGAACATGAATGTTAATTTTGTGTGTGTAAAGTTGGAAAGAAACAACACCACCAGCTACTGCAACAGTAACTAAAGTAACTCTATACAAGCTGAAAAGATAAAAAGCGCTCGTTGGCGTTGTTAAAATATACATTTCACTTGATCAATTCGTTCCCAATACCAGCAATTTGCATACAATACGGCGCTGGACTACCAAGCGTCCATATCGGTGGGTATCAATTTAATCGACTGCAATTTAAGAGTGTTCTACTACATAGAACCTTGTCACAACAACCAAACATGCATTTTTATCAAAAAATACATGAGTTTCTTTTTATGCTTACTGTGAAAGAGGAAGAAGTTGTTGAGGTGTGTAATTCTAGAATGAGTACTAAAGATTCAGTTACGTTCAAAGATCGCTTTATAGATCGATGTTTTGATATTTCAGATAATAATTATGCTTATGTTATTTTAGTTTTTGATCCTGATGTTGATTCTTGCATCTAAATCCAGGAAAGAGAATTTAATGACATGAAATTAGTCTCATCAGCTATCAATAAAACTGAGATAGAAATTTGAAAATTGATTGATTGAAAAATTAAAGAATGATTCTATCCTAGTATTCCTAGTCCGAGTTCTAGAAAGATATCTAACTTTTCTCTGTACTCAGTGCATCTGCATCTGCACTGAGTACAGCGAAAAGAAAGTGGTATTTAATTAGTGGTATTAAAAGTTTCTTAAAAGGATCCCTGAAGGCTAGATAGTCTTCAAGGATCCTTTCAAGAAACTTGTAATTTAATGCTTATCTATTAAGCATCAAATGCAACGAAGTTTGAAGCGGTTCTATAAAATATGTATGAGACTTTTTCATAAACCAGACTAGATAATATGAAGTTAACATTAAAATTTAAACGGGAAAAATTTAAAAGGATGCAAAAAAAAATTACGGGCTGCTCAAATTTTCCTTTGTTAAAATTAATATTTATATTCAGCCAAGAACGCAAGACTTAAAAATTAAAAAGGTTATTAGTTAGAATTAATTAAACAGTTTTGGTGTGAGATTTGTCTGTCAGGTACGTGATTACTCCGCTGATGTAAGCTTATTATAATTACATATTGTGACTTGGTTCTGAAAATTTTGATTCACATTAGCTTTTGCATGCTAAAGAAATTACTGTTTCTGAAACAGTAAGTAAATCTATTCCAATAATTCTGACGACATTTTGGAAAGGTCGCTAATTTATTTGGGTCACAAAATTAGAGAGAATAACGAGCCCATTGTTTCGTATTTGCTAATTACTCCGATTTCGTCGCGCGATGTCTAATTAACATTTCATTCAAATAACTCCTTATTAAGTTAATTTAAGCTTGAAGAAAACGCAGAACCAGATATAACATTGAATTACATTGTAAAGGAAGAAATTACGGCTCCCACGCTTGAAGTCATTTGGAAAATTCATATTATTATTTTGCTTATGATTCCATTCAGAGGACTGGCTATTTATTATTCAAAGCCCTGTATTTTGGTTGATTTATGGTTGGGTTTTTTATTTACATCCGCAGGAGACACTGTCGGAAGCGCATTGTGGTCGAGGACTTCTATTGCTATAATAATTTCTACCATTTTGAGAATCATACTACGACTTTGTCGTCACGAAAATAATATATATTTAATCTAAAAACTGTCAAGAATTATTAAATAACTGAAATTAAAGATGAAGTGTTAGAAGAAAGTATAGTAATTGCCAGCATTGCCAGGATAGAATGACGTGGAGTATTTCTCTGTTGAAGTAGAAGTAGGTCTAGGTGGTACCTACTCTATTAGTATATTAATAATCCTTGTTGTCTTAATTCCACTCGTAGGTCAAGCTTAGTTATAACTGTTTTTGTATAACAGGTAAAGATTCAATCTCTTAGTTCAATGAACAGAAGATTTTCTGAAAATATAGGTACTAGCTTTTACCATATTATTTGATAAAGATTCTTCTTATTTCTACTTTGGCTCAGTAAGAAATTTCAAAAACAACATTTTTGTAATTTCACCAAATGTACGCCGCGTAGGTTTAGAATATTAAGGACTTAAATTGAACAAAAGTCAAAGAAATTGTACACACTCCCGTAATGAAATTAATTGCTCAGTGCTTTGGTGAATCTCTGTTCGAGGGTTTGTTTGACCTGCCATCTTCCAATTCTGCGTATTATAACTTAATCTAATTAATATGCTGACTGAAAGTAAAATGGACAAAAGGCCACGGCCAATGTCCAGGAAATATCAAGGCAGACTTTCTGGCGAAAGAGGGAGCCAAGAAGCGAATTGGTGAAGATTGTGCAAACCTACTGCGATGGAAGTACGAAATCTACTTTCTAAAAACACAGAAAAGGAACAACAAAAGCTATGGGACAATAAAACGGATTGCAGACATGCAAAACTTACGTTTCCGTCCCTAAACAGAAAGGTTACTAACAACCTACTTAAGCTAACAAGACAGGATCTTCGCTTGATGGTCAGTATAATTACTGGTCACTGCGACCTCAACTATCATCTACATAAAATAGGAGCAACGGACAGTCCCCTGTGCCGGGGCTGCATGCAGGAACAGGAAACCGTGGAGCACGTGCTGCTCCACTGTACGGCTACGGAAGACATACGAATCAAAACGGGTCTACGCAATGAACCATCTGATCTGAAAGATCATAAAGAAAACCCATCATCATCATCTTCATCATCATCATTGCCATGCTCTAGCGCATCCATTTTTGCTTCACCTGCTTTAGCGTCATCGTCACCACCACCATCACTACTGGAACAGCTGTGCCAGCGACCCAAGCCCGTTCTCCGCTACTTTAAGGAGTTAGGGTGGCTGGGGTAGAGGCTGGCGGGGGTAAATGCACAAAACACCCTATGCGGGACGTCAGTGCAGGCCTTTATCGCCCCCATATAGAATAAGAATATGCTGACTAACGAAATTAAACTAAAATACATAAAACCTACAACCACGAACTGGAAGACGCAGCGTAGGCCGGCGCCCCCACTCGGTGGGCCGACAATCTGTTGAAAGCCGCGGGGAGCAGATAGATGCAGGAGGCGAGCAGCCGCTCAAAGTGGCGCTCTATGTTCAGCAGTGGATGACTTTAGGGTGGGATGATGATGACATAAAACCTAAGCAGTTTACTTGAAACCAATTGCAAAATATTGATCAGGTATTCGTTACGATCTTCAAACACAATAAAGTTATTATTGACACCATAGCACTCTCACCCAAACCAAATATTGTAATTTTTATTACACACACAATAAATATATGCGTAGAGTGGCGCGAAATATGCGGAGTGTCTGGCAACCGCTGGATGAGAGGAGCCCAAGATCAGGGATCAGGTATCAGGTCGACACTTTCTCTAATTGGCTACTTTTATTAATTCGCTACTTTCCCTAATTCGACACTTTCCTCGATTCGACACTTTCCGTACTGGACATTTTACCATTTTGGTACTTTGGTACAGTCTTTGATAAAATTAATAGACAAGACACGCTTATGGCACAGAATAGATAATAGTACGTAATTATGGTAGGGATCTGTAGCCAGTGCCATGGTCTAAAATAAGAGCCATGTTTACCGTAGTGTAAAGTTAAAGAAGACTTGTCCCAATGGCGTGCATTAGGAGGAGACTTATGTTCCGCAATTAATATAGGCTGATAATGATGGTGATAATAATGCCACAGTACTTAAATGAAATATTATATTGTCCAATATTCGTACGAATTATGTGCAATTCACGTAGTACTCAAATCTTGTAACCAAGGCACGCGCCGATCATATAATTTCTCTAGATTGTAACATCAGCAGTTAACGACGTAATCCCATTTCCATATCTTATCTCTTATCAATTCCGCATAACTGCCCCTACAGCTTGCATGTCCTTGTAGCGTATTTGCTTTACTCAAAACTTTACGGAGCGCAGCGAATTACCGAAACTATTTTGAGAAAAGTGTATTGTGTTTCCATATCTGCAATCTGCATGGTGTTGTTCTATTTTGTTTTAATTGAATGACGTGACGAGCTAGTCGTTCGCCTGATGTTAAGCGTCACGGCTGCCCGTAACAGATTGCAGTACCACTTGGAACTCTAAATTAATATAGTTTTGCGTGACACTGCACTGCGCAAGTCATCCTGAGACTTCACACAGTATAGTAATAAAATTACTAGACTGTGTGATCAGATCATAAAGTCTCATTTGCCCAGTAATTTCAATGGCTACATTGCCCTTCACAGAACACAGTAGTGCTTGCACACTACTGCTTTGCGGCAGAATAACTGGCAAAGCGGTGGTACCTACCTAGACGAACTTTGCAGACAAGTCCTACCACCTAGTATGTACACCATCTATTGCTTGCATTTTATTACCTAAGTCAATATTTATGCCTACTTAATCAGAATCTGGTTCCAGGATAATGTTAGACGTAGAAAGTATACCAAAGGCATAATAATTTAGTCACCAAGGAGCACTTGCCAGTATTTTGCGAAAAATAATGATTTCTAATTATAAGGGTACTATGTGATTTAACTAAGAAATTTACTTTGCATGTTTTAAAATTTCTTTGTATTAAATAAAGTGTTTATGAGTAAATATGTATTAAAAATTAATACGCATTTAATCCATTACATTCTTTAAGTACATCACAATAGACACTTAACTCAAAGAAGTTCTGGCTGTTCTCTTTTATTATTCCGTAACATCTCTTTTCCAAGATCTTTTACATTGCCTGCAAGCTGCACTATTTTAATTGTAGTTGGAATCATCTCATGATAAGCCATGAATCAGAAATGTTAAAACTGTGTCTAATTTAGGTATTGACCATAGGTTGTTAAATAAGTAAGACTTCACCATATAAGCACAGCTCGGGTCATGTCATGACATAACCAGTCTTTCACTGAGACTGCCAAAATATACCTTGCACAAAGGATGAGTCAACAGTTATTGGTAGACAGTCACACGAATATTGTTCAGATAGTTTCGACACTTTGTTGTTCTAAAAAATATGCTGAAATAGCTTAGAAACTTAGGTTTAACTTTACTTTAAAACACCATTTAAAAAGCATTATGAAAATACTTAGCGAGCTTCAAATGTAACTAACTAACATTTGCCGAAATACATTTGTGGTATCCAAAAAAGTATCTATTGTAGACATCAACTTTACATAAATTTATGCATATCTGTTACATAACATAGCATGCATAATCATAATTATGTTATTCGGAAGTTTTTGTTGATGAACATGTTCTGGTTTTTATACGTTTTATACGTTAAGTTATATTGTCACTCACCTCGGTAAGATAATTCAAGGTTGCAAGGGACATCGCATTTATTATATGACGTCATGACAGTTTGTGATGTAGTTAGTCATCGTGTTTGATAACATAAGCAAGGATTAAGATACGATTGTTAAATATTGCTGCACGCTATGCTTCAGGTGCGCATATTTTCTGTGTCCGACTAGCCTAGGTACAAGCGGTGGGTTCTTGCTTGTGGGATGTCACTTACTGGAGAGCGAAGTGTCGAGTTGGTGTCCCTTTCTACAAGGGCGCCACCAGTTATTCACTGGAAATTATTGTTATAACAAATGAAATCCCATATTCACCTCAACATTGTTATATTTTATACAAGTAGTACACGGTTGTTCTATATAATTTGGAAAATTTTAAGTGTTCTATGACGGAAAGTTTAAATCTAAGGTTAGTTCTAATTCTAAACAATATAGGCCGAGAGATATTCTAGGTTCTTATTCTATTCTTATTTAAATTCTTTATATTCTGCTACAATAAGCTTCTTACATAGGAAATTCTATTCCGGCATGTAGACGGGCCCTTCTACATGCGGGTTTCTTTTATACAAAAGTTCTTATATCATAAATTCCTAACACAGCATCTCAATGGTGACGGGGCTAGGCTATCCTACCAACATGTGGCGGCTTCACTGGGAGCGTCTCACCACGCTGGAGGACATGTGGTTGGGGTGAAGAAAAAAAAGAAAAAACGGGAAAAATTAAAAAGACATCACCCTATCTGTCAGTTCTTGGCGGGGAGGGGCTTCTTGGGCTCCCTTCTCACGCACACGCCTCCTTTTTAGAGGTTAACCATGGAACGGCAATCTGTGGACGAATAATGCTCCGTTACAGATTGCCACGAAAAATACTACATTCTGAAGGCTGTCCGAAAGCAAGAAGAACTGACCTGCCGTTCCATGTCCCTCGCCGGCGTCCAAAGCAGCACATGGCCGAAGCGTGGCGTTGCGGCCGGTCGTCGCCATGCGACCAAGTTTCCTACGAAATTCACGGATATATGAGAAAACAACGCCTAGGGAACAAAAGGAGCTTTAGCCCCGGACGGGGACTCACTTACTTTCACGCTTTCTTTTAATTTCTCTTAATAGAAATCCTCTCTCGTTGCACTTCTAATGTCAAAAAGAAAAGAGACCATTGAGCAATTCTTATTTTTATTTTCTCGAAAGGCTTTTGCGATCAACACTATGACGCCGACCAAATCCTACTAACAATTTTGGAGAAGATGCCCTAAATAAGACGGAGACTACTTCTGAAACGATAAAAAGGTGTCCTAATGGGATTAAAGCTATATTAAAGCGGATTCTGCAATAAAAACTACAATTTAGAAAAATCGGTAAATGATGAAATATACGGTTTCTTGCAATGGCAATGATTTTAAATTTAAGTAATATTTTTGCAATGGTATCATCGCCGTAAACTTCTGTACTCTTTGATTTCTGTCTACTAAAAAAGTGAAATGCAATGTAAACAAACGAAATTAACGTTTTATAAACTTTTAAGCAAAGTATATGGATAAAAGAAAGAAATGTGGGTCCAGTATGAATATCCTCGTTCCGATGCCCAGGGACGAGCTATTGTATGTTTCTATGTAAAGGATTCTAGTGAGAAAACAGGTAATAGTTCCTACAGAATGCACCCAGTGAATTACGTATCCTATTCGTCTTTCTCGGCGTTGTTAATGGTGTTGAGCCATTAACACAGCCTTCGCAGACCGTCCTACGACCGACGAACAAGATACGTCCTTCCCCAAGTAGCATTCTACAGAAAAAACCTACAGTACAAAAATTACATGCAACACACCCCCCCGGCAAGAGCGAAATTAGGGTGAGCAATACGAAAGCTATAATTTCGCGATAAAGAGGAACAACTTCTACTCAAAGTTAACCAAAGCTAAACAAAAACTATGACTTAGTTGATGAATGGATTGACTTCTATAATATCAGGCGAGTGAAGCAAAAACTACAATTTCACAACAAAAAGTATCCCAAAGGAGACAATTCTGTGGCGGCAGTGATGAGACGACTGCTGCCTTCTTCTGAAACATGATGCTATTAAGATGAGGCTCCATTTCGGAACATCTACGTACATCTTAGTTTCTACAGAGTGAGCTGTAGAGTACCAATGACCCATTGTATAATCAAGCTCTAATTACTGTATTCTAATTCTAATAAATTCTAATCCTGTTATCTTATAACCTGGAAATTCTAATTCTGAAAGTTCTATTCAAGTTAACGAGTAACTAGAAAAATAAAGCTTAATCAAAACAAACTATAAGTTTGGTATTTATTCTCAACACCAAGCGGTGTCCATAACTGACTTGCAGTGTAGTATAAAATGGTAGTTACCATTAGGAAGCTATAACTACTATACCTATGCTACTTAAATTTAAGGCCCTTTTATCTAAATCCTTACCTAAAAACATTTCCTAATCTAAGTTTTAGTGCATGCACATATCCTACTAACTATGGTTTATTGGGCTGGCCAGCCATTATTATTAAATAGTAAGGTAAAAGAAAAGTTAAAGCTTTACAGTCACTCTAGTCAATCTCTTCTTAACATCCGTCCACTCTTTTCATTCAATCTATCTTGCATGCTTATCATTCACTTGAGCTTCTGCTTTTCCCTTTACTGACATATATACATGCATTTTACATAATTTATCTAAACCTAATTTACTTTAATTTTTAAACTACGATCACTATTATTTTTATAAAGTTACAATCTAATTTTTTTTTTTTTTAACTAAATTTCTTATTCTTTCTATTCTAATTTGGACTAATATGTATAATATCCTTTATATGGGTTAGCCCTAACTTCTTACCATTTATCGCTCTTAGGCGATAAATTAAGGGGCTAACTTTCTCCTCAACCACACACTTAATGTTTCTAGGTGCTAATTTACTTGCGAAATTATCACTAGCTTTGGAAAGAGTGTAATCTTTCTTCCACACAATCTGACCAACCTTCAAGCTGATTTCTCTCTTTCTCCTATCATACAGGCGTTTCCCTCTTTCATACGCAGAATTTAATTTTTCCTTTACCTTGAGAAATATTGTTTTAAGTTCTCCAAGCGATCCTACATAATCTTTCCTTTCTGGGAAACACAAGTCTTGTTGATCGAATGTGTTGAATTTATAATGCTCTGTATCCAAAACTATTTCTCTACCATGTGCAATGAAAAAAGGTGTGAAGCCCGTAGCTTCATGTACACTATTATTCATGGCTGACTGAATATGGGGCAAATGTAGGTCCCAATCTCTATGGTCATTCTTTAAAAATGATGATATGGCATCACCTAGTACTCGGTTAACCCTCTCTACCGGATTCACCTGTGGGGTGTATACGGCTGTGTAAAATAAATTGGGTATTTTATACCGGTCTATTAGTTCTTTAAATTCTTTGGAAGTGAATACGCTACCATTGTCACATATCAAGGTCTTAGGGACCCCATGTACCAAGAAAACGAATTCTTCTAATTTCTGATTTATGGTGGTAGTGACTGCTCTTCTTATGGGAAATAGGAAAACATATTTTGAAAAATAGTCCGCAACTACCAGCACAAATGTATTGCCTTTCTTAGACCTTGGCAACGGACCATGTAGATCTATAGATAAGGTTTCAAATGGTCTGTTTACTCGTTTAGGCTGTCCCATCAGTCCAGGCCTAGCCTTGTTTGTAGACTTGTTAGCTAAACAAACTTCGCATTTTCTAACATATTCTTTAACATCCTTCAGTAATTTCGGCCAATAAAATCGTACAGCTATGCGCTTTACGGTTTTACTGATCCCGAAGTGTCCTGCTGTCGGTCTGTCATGATTTTCTGATAAAATTTTACCTCTATTCTGGAGGGGTACTACTGATTTCCAAGTAGTATCATTTTCTAAGGCGTATTTGCTTTTAATTAATTTATATAGCCTGCCTTCTATGATGCTGAATTTAGGGTAACGTTGTGGAAACTTCTGGCAACTTTCATACAACACATCATACCATGTGTCACCTGAAGGGTAACAAATTTCTTCTACTGCTTCTACTTCTAAACGACTAAGTGCATCTGGTACTACATGTAAGTGTCCTTTTCTGTGTTTAATTTCAAACTTATATTGCATGAGTCGCATAGCCCATCTGGCTAACCTACCACTGGGAGATTTAATGCTCAGTAACCACTGTAGAGACGCGTGGTCAGTGATAACGGTGAAGGGGTGACCCTCAATGTAGCACCTAAATTTTTCTACGCTAAATAACGCGGCTAGACATTCTTTCTCGGTTACTGAGTAGTTTCTTTCTGCTGCCGTGAGACTACGTGAAGCATACGCTATTACTTTCTCTAAACCATCAATATTCTGAGTTAAGACGCTACCTATACCTTTGTCACTGGCATCACATTGTACAGTAAATTCTTTTGTGAAGTCAGGACATGACAAAACCGGTGACGTCACCAAGCACGTTTTGAGTTTGTCAAAAGCTTCTTGAGCATCCCCGTCCCATTGCCACTTCTTCAGCTTTTTACTGGTCAAACGATTCAGTGGAGCTGCTACAGTAGAGAAGTTGGGAATGAAGCGACGGTACCACCCTACCATTCCCAAGAAACTTTTAACTTCTTTTGGCGTGCTAGGTACGGCCAACTTTATTATAGCCCGGGTTTTGTCCGGGTTAGTTCTGAGCCCTGTTCTATCTACCTTGTATCCTAGATAGTCTAACTCGTCCCTGCAAAAATGTGATTTTTCTATGTTGACTGTCAACTTTGCAGATCTGAGTTTTTCGTATACTCTATCTAGGAGCTCTAGGTGCTCTGAAAAATCGCCTCTACTAACCAAAATGACGTCATCTAAGTACGTAAACACTGATAGAGTTAGGTCTGCGTTCTGAAACTCGGCCGTTAGCAACCTATCCATCAGCCGTTGCAAAGTTTGAGCAGCTGTGCTCAACCCAAAACACATACGGCGAAATTGGAAGAGTCCTCGCCCTGGTACGCTGAAAGCGGTCTTTTCTCTAGATTCTGGACATAACTCTATCTGCCAATAGGCTGATTTTAGGTCTATTGAAGTCATATACCGAGCGCCTCTCAGACTATTCAAGATGAAGTCAATGTTCGGCAAAGGGTAACTATCAAACTTGGTGATAGAGTTTAATTTTCTACTGTCGAGACAGACCCGTGGTTCTCCATTCGCTTTCTTAACTACTACCAATGGGCTGTTCCAAGGTGAGTTGGAAGGTTCTATAACACCTAGTTCAAGCATTCGATCAACTTCGTTATGTATGAGTGCTAGCACTGCAGGCGAAAACTGGTGACATTTCTGCCTTGCAGGCGGGTGGTCACCTGTGTTGATGGTGTGCTGAACCAGATCTGTTTTACTAAGGCCACATTCTGAAGTTAAATTCTTAAATTTTTCTATACGGGTGTTAAGTTGAGCTAACTGTTCTAAGGTTAAGTCGCTTGCAGCTTGTAGCGAACCCGTTTCTACAAAACAATTCTCATTGGTCAGACTATCTACCTCTATAAGTTTCAAAACATCTCTGCCAATGTTAAATATTTTCCAAAAATCTATGCCAAAAATAATAGGAGTTTTAATTTCCTCTATTACTATAAATTTTATTGTGTGGACTGAATTCTTGTACTCTACAGGCAGGTGTGCGTAACCAGTGGCTACGCTCTCCGAACCATTGGCAGTAATGATGGGCATGCACTCGGTTGTATTCAACGTAGCCCCATACCGCTTGAGTATCCGGAAAGCAACACCATTCATGACGCTGACCATTGCACCAGAGTCCAAAAGTCCTTTACATTTCCGACCTAAAATGGATACTTCCAGAAAAGGTCTGGTTTCCCCTGGCATAGGGTTAAAATAAACTTCTTGAATTTTTGGGTGCTCTACCAAAATATTTTTATTTATAAACTTCTGATTTTCTGTGACTCTACATTTTGACTCTACTATTTTATTGTGGCATACTTGGTTGTCATGACCTTGGTTAGGTTGGTTTAACCCACCTCGCTGGAAGAGGCCCCTTTTGAGTTTAAATAACTCTTAGACTGTGGGTTGCATTTCTCGCAGCGTGGTCGTGTGACACCTTCCTTACCGCAGCCATAACAATAGATAGTCCCATTGTATTTACAATCTGTTTCATTATGGCCCTGTTTCTTACATTTATTACACACTGAGTGTTTAATTTCAGGTGCCCGAACAGAACTTTCTATTTTCTTTTTCTGTTGCTGGCCGCTATTATGAAAAGTCTTTGTTTTGAAACACAAATCTGTGTGCAGAGAGTTAGGGTTGGCAGTCGGTGGGTTGACATGTGTTGAACATTCCAGCTTCATGTCTTCTATCCACTTACACCTCCTACGTAACTCATCTATGTTTGAGAATGTGTCACAAAAAACTTTTGACTTATAATAGGGAGCAAGATTGTCCTTTATAATTTCCACTTGTTCTTTTTCTGAAATAGCCGTGTCTAACCTATCAAAGTAGACTTTCATGGTATAAATGTATGATATGACACTTTCTGATGGATGTTGGGTCCTGTTATAAATTTCTTTTAGCGTTCTCCTGTTGTAAGAAGTAGGTAGAAACTCCCGTTTTAAAGCACTGACAAAATCATTCCAGGTAACATAGCGTTTGCCATAGAAACGATACCATTCTGCGGCACTACCTTCCAACAGATCATTCATACTTCTTAATAATTCTGAGCGGCTAACATTCTTAGAGATGCACAGTTCATCTATTTTTTCCAAAAAAGCATGTAAACTGATTTTGCTATCCCTACCTGAAAACCTAATATTCCAGTTGGATATGTTACGCGTTGGGTCAATGGTAATCCGCAGCTCACCTGTTCCAACTGAAGAGTCCTGTGTTGTCACTGCCCCCGCAGCTGAAGTACTCGGCTCACTGTGCAACGGAGTCGCCTCAACCGGTGGTGGCTCGTCTGCGCAACTCATAGCACCCTTTCCTGAAATGTCCACGTTCAACAAGTTAAGAAGACTCTCGCTATCCGCTTTGAGGGCTGCGATTCGTCCCAACAATTCTTGGTCATCTGTCTCTAGACGACTTAACCGAAGTTGAGTGTGTACAATCCGAGAAATAAACCTTTCTTTCTGAGAGGAGGTCAAGTCTCCGGATGAAATCGACTGACCTATGTCATTTAATTTATCCTCACAAATTTCTACTTCAGATTCTACATCAAATTCTAAAGGATCAATTATTACCTCCAAACGTGAAGATTTAGACAGAGCAGATATTTTTGCTCGCATGCCTGCAACCGTTTTGATGTTGAGATGACCTCTGATCTTGAGTTCATACTTGAGTTCCTCGCTGAGGAGATGTCTGAAGTTCATATCTGACTCAGACATTTTGTCAGCTGTTGTGAAATTCTAAGATTCTAGAAAAAAAAAAAAAACCTACCAAACAACAATAATGATTGATAGAAAAAACCAATGAAACACCAACCTCAACGCTAATCCAGTAAAACCAGGCCACACGTTGCTAGGCGCCAATTTATGCTGCACGCTATGCTTCAGGTGCGCATATTTTCTGTGTCCGACTAGCCTAGGTACAAGCGGTGGGTTCTTGCTTGTGGGATGTCACTTACTGGAGAGCGAAGTGTCGAGTTGGTGTCCCTTTCTACAAGGGCGCCACCAGTTATTCACTGGAAATTATTGTTATAACAAATGAAATCCCATATTCACCTCAACATTGTTATATTTTATACAAGTAGTACACGGTTGTTCTATATAATTTGGAAAATTTTAAGTGTTCTATGACGGAAAGTTTAAATCTAAGGTTAGTTCTAATTCTAAACAATATAGGCCGAGAGATATTCTAGGTTCTTATTCTATTCTTATTTAAATTCTTTATATTCTGCTACAATAAGCTTCTTACATAGGAAATTCTATTCCGGCATGTAGACGGGCCCTTCTACATGCGGGTTTCTTTTATACAAAAGTTCTTATATCATAAATTCCTAACACAGCATCTCAATGGTGACGGGGCTAGGCTATCCTACCAACATGTGGCGGCTTCACTGGGAGCGTCTCACCACGCTGGAGGACATGTGGTTGGGGTGAAGAAAAAAAAGAAAAAACGGGAAAAATTAAAAAGACATCACCCTATCTGTCAGTTCTTGGCGGGGAGGGGCTTCTTGGGCTCCCTTCTCACGCACACGCCTCCTTTTTAGAGGTTAACCATGGAACGGCAATCTGTGGACGAATAATGCTCCGTTACAGATTGCCACGAAAAATACTACATTCTGAAGGCTGTCCGAAAGCAAGAAGAACTGACCTGCCGTTCCATGTCCCTCGCCGGCGTCCAAAGCAGCACATGGCCGAAGCGTGGCGTTGCGGCCGGTCGTCGCCATGCGACCAAGTTTCCTACGAAATTCACGGATATATGAGAAAACAACGCCTAGGGAACAAAAGGAGCTTTAGCCCCGGACGGGGACTCACTTACTTTCACGCTTTCTTTTAATTTCTCTTAATAGAAATCCTCTCTCGTTGCACTTCTAATGTCAAAAAGAAAAGAGACCATTGAGCAATTCTTATTTTTATTTTCTCGAAAGGCTTTTGCGATCAACACTATGACGCCGACCAAATCCTACTAACAATTTTGGAGAAGATGCCCTAAATAAGACGGAGACTACTTCTGAAACGATAAAAAGGTGTCCTAATGGGATTAAAGCTATATTAAAGCGGATTCTGCAATAAAAACTACAATTTAGAAAAATCGGTAAATGATGAAATATACGGTTTCTTGCAATGGCAATGATTTTAAATTTAAGTAATATTTTTGCAATGGTATCATCGCCGTAAACTTCTGTACTCTTTGATTTCTGTCTACTAAAAAAGTGAAATGCAATGTAAACAAACGAAATTAACGTTTTATAAACTTTTAAGCAAAGTATATGGATAAAAGAAAGAAATGTGGGTCCAGTATGAATATCCTCGTTCCGATGCCCAGGGACGAGCTATTGTATGTTTCTATGTAAAGGATTCTAGTGAGAAAACAGGTAATAGTTCCTACAGAATGCACCCAGTGAATTACGTATCCTATTCGTCTTTCTCGGCGTTGTTAATGGTGTTGAGCCATTAACACAGCCTTCGCAGACCGTCCTACGACCGACGAACAAGATACGTCCTTCCCCAAGTAGCATTCTACAGAAAAAACCTACAGTACAAAAATTACATGCAACAATATTTGCAAGGTTTTCAAGATTAAATACATTAATTCCAAAATGTGCACGTAACGACAAACGTTTTAAAACACACCAAAATTAAAATACACTGATTAAAAAGTTAATTATAGTAAAGTTATACTCGTAACAAAGTGTACTTATAATTATTATAACGTCGAGGATAAAAAAGAATTAATGTATATAACATAAACAAGAATGAAATTAACAAGTTCGGTACTGAATAACAAAATGAAGTTATTCGATTTGTTGAAGTTTTGTGCAGAAACCCAACACTGATACGGTATTACGGACTATAACTACTTATGACTTAATTACAAACCACTAAGGGCCATCTGATCGTTATTATATTAGAGTAAGAAGGACGTTTCTGTTGTATTTTTGACCTAGTAAGAAGAACTTTATCTACCTAATGAAGTTTAGAAAATATTTAGAATTAAATTATTTAACCAGGTACCATAACATACCAAAACGTTTATTTATGTTTAGGTATTGTAGAACTGTTATATTGCGTATTTAAACACGTACATCTACATTCTAGAATTCTGTCAGAGTTCATAGAATAAGAAATAAGAATTTCGCCCGT
Source organism: Ennomos quercinarius (assembly GCA_910589525.2). NCBI lineage: Eukaryota > Metazoa > Arthropoda > Insecta > Lepidoptera > Geometridae > Ennomos > Ennomos quercinarius. Next base: position 5,460,911 of record OU342496.1, read on the forward strand.
AAATGTATGCTTATTGAATTCAGTGGCATCCTCTATTCCGCAGACATCCTTGACGTTATTCATAACTCTACTAGCCAAAGATATATTATATGTTATAGTTCCATAGAACTGTCTCAGAAAACCACGACTAATAATATTGAGATTCTATATTTGCTCATTTAACATCTACTTGCAAATTAGATGGCTGGCGAACCAAGCTGAGAATTAATATCTGCCTCTGTAACGTTACTGCTACAGAATGGTAAACATTGTGTAATAGTTTAAATGACGTAACGAGCTGTTTGTACGCTTGATGGTAAGCGATATGGCCACCCATAATAGTTGCAAAGTTTCGCGTGGTACTTGCATTCGCGTGCAGTTGCGCACGTCATCCGGCAACATCAAGTCTCATTTACCCAGAAATTTCACCAGCTACAGTGTCTTTCAACCCGGAATACAGTAGTGCTTGCACACTACTGCTTGGTGGCAGAATGTCTGGCAAAGCGGTGGTACTTACCTAGACGAACTTTGCAGAAGTCCTACCACTATTAAATAGCTCCCATTAACTATAGGGATTCTAATTTTATCTCAGTGGCATTAGAGCGAGAACCATATAGATTTTTTTTAAATATCTTAACAGACAAACATAGGCTGCACACTTTACAAAAAATCGAACTGGAATACTCTATACTGGATCGCTTACTGGTACCGAGCCAAGTGTATGAACACATTACAATATACGGATGTTCCTAACCAGTTTATATGATTGGGTAACCAAACGGGGTCGAACATTATTACGCCGGGATGAGAAAACAAATCGTGATTGTGATGTCTGTAGGTTGTCGTAAAGGATTTTCTTTTCAATGCTTGTATTTCTCTGGTTCCTTCCAAATATGTTCGTTTTGTACATGTAATTGGCACTTTTATAGCGTTGAAAAATTCAAACAATTTATTTTTATATAAAGTAAGTACCTATATGAAAGTGAATTGGTTTATAAAGTGTTTTAATTAGATTGAGGCTTTGAATTCTGTCGAGTTAACAGTGTTTGAATCTGATTGTAAAGTTACTAAGATTTTAGTCAAGTAGGTAGTCAGTTTAGAAATTTATTTTTATGTCGTACAAGAAACAACAGAACCTATTAGAATATTCGACGTCGACCCTTGATATGGGACGCAATCTTGATGTTAATTGCTAGAGTAAATTAGGAAAAGAAAATAGACACAAGGGTAGAAATCGTTTTCCTCGCCATGTCCCCTATAATTACGATGTGTTTGATATTAAACATGTGTCTGATTTTGGTTTCTCTATTAACACAAGGCAGGGATCTTTTTTAGCGCATTTGTTTAATTTGTTTGATATTACACTTGATTTTAAGTGTAAAATTATTGCAAAAGCTAATTTGACAGCTCTAAAAACTGTTGCTGCTCTTCTCACATTAGTGGAGATAAACAAAGACCGCACTATTTTTCTTGGTGTCTAGGGTATTAGGATTTTGTAAATAGATGCTAATTATGTAGAAGATTGAATAAGATCTGGGCAATAATCTTGCTTTTGCCTAAATTATTGACAACACTTTATTGTCTATTGATTGTTTGTTATAAGATGGGTATTCCCAACCACTGACAAAGTTGGTGATAGTAAAAACAAACGTTTTTGTATTCTTACTAAGAACCAAACCCGCAAGCAAATACGCAATTCTACAAACGAAATTATAAATAGAATACTTAATATACCACGCAACAAACCTATCGACAGCGTGCCCGGAAATTACATCAAAATGCCACGTAAATCGACGAAAATTGAAGAGTTCGTAAGAGACAATTTACCAAAAATAATAGGAAACGCTTGTATTAGTCCTTTCACAATACGTAAAATACGACGCAAGATAGAATAGAATTTAATTGAATGAGAGCTCTCATGCGGTTTTCCGTTCCGGTGAAAAGGGGAATTTCGGCGAAAAAAGAGCCGGTGTCGTCGAAACGAATTTAAACCCGTCGGAACAACCGGATCGTTAACGATCAGATCGAGCGCTACTTCGGTATTGCGAAGTCGATAGAATCTTTGGGGGCATTAATCATTTTGTAGAATAAAGTATTAGCGCACAAATGGTTAAATTGGCGTTTTTTCATCATTTCATCAGCTGCGAGGTGGTACATATATACAATACGTAAATGTGCTCTCTTGTATTTGTAGTAGTTATTCGGTTTTGGGGAAAGTGATCAAGTTATTGGCACTTATTTGTCGTGGGCGTGAGTGAGATCGTGCAGATGTTTCTCACATATACCAACTATTACCTACATTGTATTGTATAATGTAATGATGTAGCTGCTGTCCGCGCTTCGTACGCGTTTTTTGTCCTTTATTTTTAATTGCAGTCGGTGTTCTATATCAAATTTCATCGAAACAGTTTAGCATGCATTAGATAACATAGTACAGACATAAATAGCTACTTTTGATTTCATTACAATAATTGTCAGTATGGAGTATGGATAGTGTGTTATTGTATTTACCTACCTAATATGACGTTTTGGTGCGCTGCTTTATGATACACCTAGTACCTATCTTCGTCAGCTAATGCGTCTAATTTTTAATTAGTAGGGGCTATACTAAGTGTCTAAATCACAAAGAGATCCCGACCTCTGTTTCTGCTATCCTGTTCAATTCGGAAAGTACTATTGCACATCGTTGTCACTTTTATTAAAGGTGACAAAGTGGCTTCCGGGTACTAAAGTTTGCCTTTACGTCTTTTGTGTAAGATATTTAAGTTTAAAATTGTGAATAAGGCTTTAGTCGGCTACTTAAAAAAGATATCAAAGGGGAGGCAGATCTGAAAAAAACTAATTATTATATTTTAAGTCGTGATTAGTACATTATTTTCAAGATAAACAATTGGAAGTAAGTATAAAAATGATCATATAAAAACTAACTATGACTAAGTATTTCAATAAACGTTTTAACCAGGACTTTACCTTACATGACTTTAGGCTTCAATATTAGTTCGTCAACTTCAATCACCAAAGTATCTGCGCAATGCCTAATATACACAACAGCGTGTTTGCTTCCTATATTATACATAAGGTATAAGCCAAGAAACAGCTGTGCACAACTGCACACTTCCGAGCTAATAGAGCACTCAGCTAGTAACTAATTTTGTTCCACCATACCACTAGTAAACTTTGCCCAAACTTACTCACTGCATCAGACTTACTTTGCATTCTGGAAAAGTAGACTAATACGCATGGACACTAAAGTTAAAAACAGATTTTTATTTTTGATAGACTATTCTACTACTATAACACAACCGAAAACAATAGTTATGAATACAGACCTAGAATATTTTTTGTGAAAGTAAACGCGTCGGTGAAAGTAGCGTTCAAACTGCATGACCTATGTGATGCACTAGATTTCAAATTGATTGTTTTCGGCAAAGTGTTCCACCCATAAGCTGGTGTGGATGTTCGGAATTAACGCAGTTGGAAAGTATGGTATTTTTTGCGTTGAATTTATAGTTTTATAGGAATTGACTGACGATGACAATTAAGTCGTCATTTTAATATATCGTATGTCATAGGACAAACAGTCTTTGGGTGGCCTAAAACCTCCACCACAGAGTCTACTCTCTTGATAAGAGACTGTGGGTTTCTCTGTTTTTATCTGGGGTTTTCTATTTCAAAGACTGTTGAATTTATCCTTATGTAAAGCGATCAACTTTGGTGTAGAATAGCATGTACGGCGAAAAGGAATTCCCAGCGCGGAACAAACATCTAACAAGCTAACTGAGTTCAGTAGTCCCTAACGTCAATCGCGATGCCTGATCCTTTGTTATTTTCTTGTGAAGGAAAAATCGGCTAAGTTTCTTCGGTATCGAATAGCTGTCATGAAAAAATATAAAGCTGGGATTTCGGAGTTAAGCCGCGTGTAGATTTGGCGAGGTCATAGTTGAGTGCAGAGTGAAAATGTACGGAAGTATCCAAGGAATTTGAGTTTGGACATGTTCAGAAACAAGTGAGTTAATGCTAAAGTTAGCAACTTTACTGAGTGAATGGAGTATATTGAAGAGAAAATAATCATCGTTTAGAATGGAAATTTATTTAGATTTGTAGGTACTTGAAGATAAGGAAAAATATTTTTAAAACAAAGATAAAAGAGCAACCGCTTCCGTCTCCCACTTCTCTACCACTTGAAGCAAAGGCGAAGGATGTTTGAAGAGACTTGTGTATTTATGAGCAAAGAGATATATTCTAGGGAAGTGGCTATATACGTCGTCCTTTATACCACAGAACAGGCATTGGTTAATCATAGCAATACAGTGCTTGGTACTACAGTAGCGACTCGATAACCAAACTATCAAAAAGCTATCCTTTTGTTTTGTAATCTAATGAGTATGAAAAAAAACCATCAGAACATGGCAATCATATTGAAGTTCATTAAACCGCAGATTTGTTTTGGTGCTGCCGAAATAGTAGCGATTTTGCATATTAGGGCATTATTTTGCTGTAATTCTTGGTAACATTTGATTACATAAGCTTGCTACTGCGTACCAATTTATTATCACCGACATCCTTGCGTCTATAAGCACCCTAACATAGGCCCTGGTGTAGCTGGCTACATGCCAACTCGACTAGCGAAGAGTAGAACAAAGCGCCTTTGCAGCAATTAGCTCTTCTATCATAATTATTCTTTGGAAGACTTGGTATTTGTGTGGGGAAAGAATAGACCAAATATTTATGAGGTTACATTAGCCGTAAATATTGTCGAGTAAAGGCATTTGCTATTTGTACGTAACTTTGACAGAATGTAACTTTGGGTATGTGTTTGTCTAAAAATTTCCTGGATCTGTAGAACCTGTATACCAAGTTTCGTAAATATTCGTTGAAAAATGCGATCTGTATGCAAGTACGTACATCCGGACAGACGAAAGCAAAATTCCGTTGAAGCAGAGACTTGAACGCTCACTTCGTTCTCTTGGTCAATAAGTTTTTGATATTTGATTCCTTAGGCTGAAGACACAATAACGACTAACTAAAAAACGGGTTGATTAGGGGTTTTCGTACCCACTATTGAAAACACTAGCGAAGCCCATTTCCACAACGCTAAAAAATACAAAAAAATCGTGGAAAAAAACGTCTCCTTTTATTTTGGTTCCTTGATGTTATTTTTTTATTATTTTTTTTTCCATTTTTCACCACCTCACCTTTTCTGATCAGTTATATTTATTTTAACCCTATTTTATATATTTTCTACCGCTGCTCAAAAGGGTTCTTACAACTATGGACAAATATACCCAAAATTGTTGGAAAACGTCCTTACAAATATTTCCAACGGTAAAACGAGCTGAACAAATTTTTCTCATTTCCTCGAAATATCCACTGCTCGTGACACAATCTAAAAAGAACATTTTAGTTACTGCTCGCTGTGTGTGACTAAAATGTTAGCTTTCAATGTTCAATATTGGTTATATTATGCCTTTGTAGTAGGGATTACTGCTAAGGAAAACGAAAATGTGTAGTAGGAATTATGCCCAACCATAATAATGGTAATATGATTAGATCTGTACGTATAAGTAGATGTAAGGAATTGGCTGACTGAATCTATTGAATATTCCAAAATCAACCCATTGTGTGTTATCTATAATGAGCTAAAAACTGTATAATTTCGATAAATGAGATGTTATTTATTGCAAAGAAATTAGCACAGTACCTATAAAATATACTTACTGTACTTATATGTATAGGTAAGCACAGTAAACTTTGTAAAAAATGTATAGAATTTAATGAATTGTTAAAATTTTAAACTAACTTATAAGATTGTGATAATAGTTCCCGTTTTATTATTGTAACTGAGGCAAAGATCTATAACACTACACAACCCAAAAAGAAAATTCAGACTGTAAAGAAGCAGCATGGAAGTGTTTTTTATTGCTATGATGTTCTTTATAAAAATATGCAGATGTATGTGACTAGATAAGTTTATTTACAAAGTGATCAAGAAAGACTTACATACTAGCTCCATATCACTATAGAAGTATCGGTAAAGCACAGATATATAAATAATGTAAGTTATACTATGACCCCTGCAGGAGATATGTCTACATAAGTATATTGTACTAACTCAAAGTAGAACGGAGGATCTGTAAACGTAAAACTGATTTCAAGTTCTGAAAACAAAGAGTTTTCTATAAAACGAGTGTACAAACTTGCTCGGAACAAAACTAGTATTGGAAACAAATGCACTCTAACTTCAAAAGCATTGTTGTCTACTAACAGTACATTTCTTCCAGTATTTTATTGGAATCTTTCAACATATTTGTATTTCAAAGACGATCTCTTCTCATGTGTATATCAAGTTTTAGTCAAAACATTTTGAATAAAGATTTGAGGTTGTGATTCATAATGTTCAGTCATAAAATTGTCTGTCTAATCAATCCGGTATGTCGGATCATAAAATCATATATACACTAAACAGTGCTCGTAAACAACATTCCAAAAATAGTACGTAAATGAAACTTTATCTCTGAATGTATCATTTCAATTATACCAATCCTAATTCAAGGTTCTCTGACAACGTACTGAGCTGTTCAAGTAATCCATAGGCTTCTACTTCTGAAACGTAACTCTAATCCTCAAGCGGAAAGAGCTCGCGAAAAACGTGCAGGATTATATCATAAATCCGAGATTTAAGGTCAGATAACATTTCCGTTGCAAATATGGATGATGTAACTTGATAACTAATTAAGATTCTTAACCTAAGGTCAAGGATAGCTTTCCGTTACATAAATATGTCTCATACTCATTATCCGACTATCCATTCAATGCTTTTGTGGCGATACAGTATTGCATTGATTTCTGCTGACACACGCGAACGCGATGCATGACGCGAGTGGAGCCAGCACACCAGTCGCCACCCCGGCGTGATAAGTAGTCGTAGGTCGTTGACTTGGCTTAGTTGAATATTGTATCCTGAACATTTAAATATAAATACCATCGAAATTATCTGGTGCTTTAATTTACTATCATATGGTTAGGCTTCAGTTAGCAGCAGTAGTAATGGTAAACTTTCATACAATATGTTATTTTATACCTAGAAAATACTTCAGAATCAATCTTAATGTATACAACGAGCTGCTATATATAACTCCTGTAAGGTAAATAATTTTCTTTCATATTCATTTAATTCCGTAAGGTATATGACGAAGATGTGACCGCGAATACGCAGGAAGACACCGACAAGTATATCAGATTAAAATGGTGATAGATTGACTCTGTACAGAAATTTAGATTGATAGTCATGGGGCGGTAATGCAAAAATGCTTAGTGACTGAGTTTTTCTACCTTAACCAAGGAACAATGACTGATAATGCCAAGGAATGAAGATAGATGTGCAACTTTAACGTAGTGATGGAGGAAGCGTAAACTAAAGTGGTTAGTTTAGAGCGCCCGCGGAAAGAGGACTCGAGACTGGTTTCCATCTAATGAAGAGACCTTTTGAACCGCTAACGCTGCGTAGAGAATTAAAACACAAAACAATAGCAAGAATAGTTATTTTGTGTTTTGTTTCTATGAACGTACTATTGTTTCTCTTTATCAAGTTGAAGTTCAAATAAAGCCCTATTCAAACCGGCGCGGAATTCGTACCGCTGTGGGTAGTCCCGCGCGGTATATTGTACTGAAGTTCCGCAGCTAGCGCGAAACTTGAGCGGAACTTCACACTAAATACCCGGGCGGAATCCTGCGCGGGATACTGCTACCCACAGCGGTACGAATACCGCGCTGGTTTGAAAAGGGCTTAAAACAAAAAGCTTTCTCTTGTTTTATTTTATTTATTAGTAAGGGGGTAAAACTTTATGTTACGAACAGAACACCTGTATCAGATGGACGGAATTATATACAAGGATTCGATAAAGACAAGCCATCAAGAAGAAGCAGAATGTCATGAAACTGGAATGAACTGCAAGATGAAGCATTATAGAACCCTGATGGGTTCTACAACAATGAATGAAGTGAACCGACGACCGTCAAAGTTGCGGGAAGCCGATGGAATTGACTAGCGACCACTCATTGCAAAGTTCTAATGGACACCTATGTTCACAAGGACAACAACAAGGACGTACTGAACCGGTATTATGATGATATTAAATATGAACACAGTAGACGAGTAGCGAAAAAAATCGTGTGAGCAGTAGATAGACGTAAAAGAAATAGTGTGATAAGTCCATATTGGATTGTTAGGTTTTAATTTGCTTAAATATTTTATTATTTGATTTAAAAAGATACTCTTGATTTGTACAATAGACTCGCTATTAGTTCCACCAAGTTGGACTGAATATTCTTGATTTGTGCCAAACACTCGCGATTACTTCCGAGGGGTTGGACTGAGATTGGCGGAGTAACAACATGGTGACTTAAGAGCCAATACAACGCCAAATGGCTTAAAACGGCTTAGCTTGAAGCAGTATCCTGTCAACAATATTGCAACAATGACTTTGAAATTAATATATGGTAAAGTTCAGGACTAATGCTACTGCAAATGTATAGTGAAAACACGAATTAATAAAATTTTCTCGATAGAAAAAAATTACAAACTTACCTCCAAACCGTACAAATAAACAGCGATTATTCAATGAATACTTTAAATAAGATCATGAAACTTTGTGTAGTAGTTGAACTAAATATAATGGAGGGCTTATGTATAGCGGATTTTTAAAATACCCTTTATATTCAGTGTAATAATAAATTACCTAAACTATTGCGCGTTGGAACCAGTTTAACTTAGACCGCCCCTGCCGCTCGGCCCCTGGCTCATCCCCGCTTTGGCCTAGTACTATACATCTATTCTGTGGCTTTGACTTGAATTCGCGCTGGCCTTGCACAAGCCCTTAATTGGCGAGTAAAGGCTTTGAGCGGAGCATTGGCACTTACTTAATATCGGGCAGCAGTGAAGTGAAGACGTCTATTATCAGTGTAATAAGTTATTATTATTTATTAAATTATTAAATACTCTTTGGTTTTTATTATCAAATGGAGAATCAGTATCAAGTATTCAGAGAACCTCTTACTTAGGTACTTCTACAATAGTTATTACAACGGGCATCAAACCAGGCTAATTTAATAATAAGTATAAATAATAGTTGTTCTAAAATCGAGATGCACACACATTCACATTGCTCAATAACTGAATACCTATATGGTTAAGTTATATGAGAAATCTTAGTAACGACTAGCTAAAGTGCAAAAAGCGAAAGATCAAAGTGTCGCAGTATAAACTGTTCACATCTCGCCACTAGCTGCGTCACTGCGGCGCTAAATTGCTGGTTTCAAACGTTCGAACACTTGAAACCAATGACCGTTTGTAGTCCGTGGTGTAAGATACGGGTGATTTACTGGACACTCGATCTTCAAGGATAACGTTAGTAATTTTCTGATTAAAACTTAAAGCATTCCATCAAAACAGTTAATAACTTGTTAAAAGGCAGAAAGAGTTAAAGTTTGAATAAATGTATTTGTTTATTAATAGCCAAACAAGTAACATAGAGCGAAAATAATAATATCCCTTATGTATTAGTTTATTATATTATAATGTATATACGTATTAGAATGTAGGTATATTTATTAGGTACCAAGATAGGTATAATCTTTTGTTTTTTAATTTATTTATCTGTATTTACTTTATCTATTAAATTGTTTTGCACCGCCGTTTATTATCTCTCTACTGACACTGTCATGACATCCAAAGGTTGTCTGGAAGAGATCGCTGTCAGTGATAAGACCGCCCATTGTTTCACTAGTTCGTAAGATTTATTATATTCCTGTTTGTATATTTTATTTGTGAAACAATAAAGAGTTATCTATCTGTCTATCCTTTAAAAAAGGGATTGCATTAAACCGACTTCAATCGCCTTAATTTCACACTGAGAAGTACTTGGATGACATATTTTTTTATAGTTATTTTAATTTAAAAACTGAATTACTGAACCGATATTGATGAAATTTTTATGACACAAGTATGAAACTACATCGAAGAATTCTTAAAATCGATTCATAAATGGCGGAGTTATGAAGTAACAAACAATTAAAAAAAACCGAATGGAGAACCTCTTTTTTGAAGTCTGTTGAAAATAGATGATCCATGTTGATTACCCCCTTGAGATACCAGCTGACTCTTGGCGTAGAAACTTAACTCCTCATTTTAAAATCGCATAAATTCTATTAACATTCCAAGGCTCTCGACGGGAGTTTTCTCCGTTAAAAGTTCCCGGCATATCCTTGATGGTTAGTACTTAGTGACAAATTGTTTCACCACGACAAATAGCCTCTCTTAAACCCATTATGGCCCTTCCTGGAATCAAATGGTCCAAATTTACACAAAAAAAACATTCCGCTTCCTCCTGTAATTTAGACGTCCACAGAACTCATTCGCATGCTTGTCACGTGGAGTTATTTATGTAGTTTGCGTGTGCGTATGTGTGTTGACAACTTTGCTCAATGAATGATTGAATGAATTGATTTTAATACTGTGAATATTGTTTTTGAACATAATCTGCACGACACACACAGTTTTGCGTAATGACAAAATCAATAAAATACGTCGATTATTAGTATTCTAATGCCTTAGTTCTCAGCAGACTAGAACTTAGCAAACAAAGCTAAAACTTCAGCACTACTTTTAGTACTTATAGCTTGCCACCACTCATCCAAAAGGCGAGTCAAATGGCCCTCATTGTTATGATAAATTGAAGGGGCTTTTATAAAGCTTTCCGACCGTTCGGGTCAATTCACATAGAGCTGCAAAATGCTCGAGCAGTTTTTAAGTGCTATTGGAATATAAACCTTATTCCATTTAGACAAAGCTAAAAACAGTATGCAACATTAAAATCTTACCTACAAGACAGGAGCGCGTGTTCGAACATCGTCGCCGTGGCAGCGCGAGCATGCTCGGCGGTAGTGTTGCCAACTTTATTTTCTAGGGAATCGTACTTATCAGTTGAAAAGATCGTAATTTGATATGAATACCCGAAAAAAAAAGGATGCATAGAAATCTTAATGAAACATTGGAAAACTATTTAAATAAGTACCGTAATTTATAATAACTACGAATAATAATTAATATTTTAGGGCACACAATATCAAATATTAGGCAATTTTAATTTTTATTTGTATTTATTTTATGACGGGCAAAGGCACTTTTAGTATTTTATATACAAACAATGAGTGATTTTCTGGATCTTTGGTTACCAGAATCACGACAAATTGCATAGGGAAATCCACACGAAGCAAAAAAAACAGTACGTTTTTAAATCATAAAACTCCGAATTATATTAATAAAATAAAATGAAATTGAAATATACGTACTACGTAGTGTGTACTTTGAATAGCAATTACGTAAAATAATAAAATAAATAAGGTGGTAAGAACAGCGCGGTGGTCATGGAACTTTGATTGCAATGCAACAGGAGAAACATTATTCCTAATTTGAAAATTTCCATACTAACTATGCACATAAAGTGCATATTGAAACTATCAAATCCATACCATTTTATGTTTCTATCGGTTGCAATTAAGTTACATGTTCGCCTAGCAGGTTAGACGACAAATTCCCATACCAGCGACGAGGTACGCTGCGTGCCTATAAAGTGCAAGTGGGACAAAGTTTAACAAAATTATTGGTTGCGTTCATAAAATACCTACCCAACAAAAAAAAAGTTTATGGTTCTTTCAAGTCTGTTTAATAGACTATTTGACATAATGAACGTAATTTATTAATTTTTTTTTATTTTGTTACGAAGATTACAAAATTTGAAAAGATCGTATGTTTTGCATACATACGATTTCGAATACGCGATCGTACTTCGTACCAGGGCCATAAAGGTCGTATAAATACGATTTAAATCGTATGGTTGGCAACATCGGCGGCGGCGGCGGCGCGGCGTTGCGCGAGGCTGCTCGAGCATGCGCGAGTATTTTGCCGCTCTGTCTGAATTGAACCAAGAACATGCTCGAGCATGCGCGAGCATTTTGCCGCTCTATGTGAATTGACCCTTCTTCGGCTTTAAAGTTTGCCAGTGTGTGTAATATATAGACTAAAAGCGGCAAGATTATTAAATTCTATGCCGCCTGTTTTATTACGTAGACTTCTTTTGTAATATGAGTTTTCTTTAACTCTGTTCAGATTATTGTTTTCCGTGATTACAAGAACAAGACAGTAGGTAATTGAGTTGCAATTTTTATGTAGTTAGGTATTGGAATACGTTCCTATCAATGCTGGGCCTTTTTCACATAAAGAAAGAGGGTGGTAGGCTATAATCCACCACAGTTTGAGGTAAAAAGCACGTGTTGACTATTCTATAATGAAACAGAATTGCTCGACTAATATCACTTGAATATTATTAAATGTATTGATATCCAATCAATTTAGATTTTAGACTCTCATTTTGAAGGAATTAATGACAATTGTCTTGTGTAATAAAGAAGCCTCGAACGCTAGAAAAAAATAATAACGGTAAAGGTCAATTAGAACGCCAGCGTTCCTTGCCTTCGTTTTTCTATTTTCTTTCTCGACCTTTTCCAGTTCAAACAAGACAAATCTCTAGCTCAAGCAGCGAATGTTTGAACAATATATTTTTCAGACACTCCATATCTCGCTGCTTCGTTTACTCAGTTACTATGTGTTTATTATCTTTTGTTTGTCTTCATATACGCGCTGTAAAACCGTGATGAAATAATCCTGTACTGCAATGTCTGCAATGTATTCGCCACGGTAAGATAGGATCGTAAAAATACCGGAACGTTTCCAGATCTGGGGCAGATTAGATAGGGGACCTAACCTATAGAAATGTTTATAATGATAAAGCTTACACCTTGCCATGTTTTGTAATATTACTATCTGTGTTTCATGTGTATAATTCCGTAATTTCAAAACCAGGTGTATTTATAAGATAACATACATAATTAACTAAACAAATAGGTAAACCTGGATTGGTATATAAAATAAACAGGGTTTCGCTGAAACATTAATTATTATGAATGTATTGTGCTTTGTAATATTTTATTAACTCAAGCAAGACGTCTCTACAATACTAGGTTGTAATTTATAGTAAGACCAAATTTTCAAATGGATAAATATTATATATGTCGACGCAAGGCATATTAGGTACCTGCTAACTGGCGAGCTGGAGCGACACGCATTCCTTACCTATGATTACGTTAACAACATTAAGTCTTATCGGAGTTGGACTACAATGAGAATCTTTGTTTAGAAAGAAGCACTGCAGTGTTATATTGTAAACATTGCCGAACGTAGCCGTGGGCCCGGGTCTGAATGTAAGGTGACATTATTATTCTTTGTTCTAAGCATGGAGTTTGCTTTTGGGCATTCAGATTATAACCGTGATCGGAACGGGACGCCGCCCGTGATGAGACTCGTGGCCCACGGATTCGTTTCCGTTTCTTTCGACTCGCGTCGGTAACTTTATAGAGTAGTTAAATTATTGTTTGATTGAAGTTAACCGTGTTGTCATGTGCAGCCTATTAAGGGCTTGTTTTATCGAGATCGTGGAGTTGTGTTTTATTGTAATCAAATCATATCTGAAACTTTTGCACTCGTGTGCGTGTCTGGACTCTTGCGCCCACAAATGAAATATAGCCCTTTCTGATGTCGTGGAGCCTTCCGCCTCTGCCGCTCCGACATATATATTTGGGCTTTGATCAGGGATACTCCCTGATCTGGGAAGTATTTAGGTTATTATTTTCTAAAGATTGTAGTAGGTAGGTATAGGTAGGCTTTCTACATGTGATATATGTGTGGAAAGACAAGATTATCCTTGTATTGAGAACCTATTTATTAGCTTATAATAAAATGAGATGTTTTATGAACCTTCAATTTCCTAGAAAACATAAATTCCATTACGTTGTATTGTATTTAGTCCTTCAAAATATAGAGTTCGAAAAAATTTCTCGTTCAAAAATTGTCTTAAACAGGATTTCTATTTAACTCCTGAACTCGAAGTAACCTTGGCAATGAAATGGCTAATCAGCATCTAACGAAAGCAAGATGAAAGGATTCCTGAATAAATGGAATACTGGAGAATTATTCTTACATAAACTGAATTAAACTTTTCCTCTTTCTCGTCAAAAGAGAATTTCTTTTGTGCCCAATCTTTGACCAAGTTTGATTTACTTTTCGTTACTGTGTTTAGTGTTACATTTTATTATGAAATAAAATATTATAAACTACATATTAGACGCAAAAATCACCATAAATCAACCATTATTTCCGAATTACGTAGTATAATTCACGCGTTCATTTTTTGTTTGTTTTAGTACAGTTAAAGGTGCCGCGGGATGTGCACAGTGTGCATATTCATATTAATTACTTATATTGATTAATTTATTTTCTTTCTACATGTACGTGTATTATTATTGATCGTAGATTGAATTATATTCTAAACAACAAAACAGTTGCTTTATAATTCTCTATCTTTATAAAACCACTAGCTTCGCCCGCGTGGACCATCCCTCAGAAACCGATTATTTTTTCAGGATAAAATTAACTTACGCTTCCTATTTTGGGAGTCGTTTAAAAAGCGTCATAAATAAAGAGGTTACTTATTCATCTTTTTAATCTTTTTAAAGTGGCCTCATGCAGTGACCTCTCATGGTGACATTGTAGTAAGAGTTAGGAAGGAAATGAGTTTCTTAGATCTCTGGTAATAACTTTATTTAATGTTTTATGTGTATACTTTGACGTTAACACGAAAATGTTCAAATGCCCGTGATAATCTACAGACCATTCACCGTAACATGTCCCCTGATGTATTTATATTATTTAAAAATATGCTAGTATTATCTAAACTTGTATGTAGGTACCCAACACAGATTAATATGTTTTACTTGCATATTTTCAAATAATATAAATACATAAGGGGACAACTTACGGTGGATGGTCTATAACAGTTTCCAATAAAAAAAACTTGGGTGCCAGTAAAGCCGGCAAAAGGAATATCCAGGGAATGGGCAGCAGCTTTCTCCTCGGTACATTAAAACCTTCTGCGATTCTCACCAAGCCGCCTGCTAAGCGTGGTTATTATGGTAAATCTCCCTCTATGATAAGCGTCTAAAGTGACGTTTTATGGATTCCTGTGTTCAGTAGTGGACGTCTTCCGGCTGATGTGTGACGTCATTCCTGTCAATAAATATTGTAAATGCCATTTTACACTTTAATTGAACTATCCGATGGAATACTTACTATCAAGTTTTTTATTTTTTTGCCAAATAAACTTTAACTACTTATTTAACCCATTTAGACCCGATTTCACCAAACTAGAATAAATTTTATTCCAGGTATAACTTTCCGAGAATAACCGAGTTACGCGAATATAGTCCTAATACCACCAATTTTGTGAAGGAATAAGACTTATTCCTTGGATACAATCAAAATGGCGTCTTTTTTGTGTAATTTCATTTGTCAATTAGCTGTATCCAAGAGTAACGAATAGTCGTATACTTGGAAAAAACTTTGGTGAAATCGGGCCTTAAAGCTTTAATTTCAAAAAAACTATAAAACACCATGTCATTTATTTCATACTTGTTTGTATGTGCCAAGTTTCAAAGCTATACAGTACAAAATGTAAGTTTATCATACAAATACTTTTTACCCGTTCATCCCATTGGGGGTTGTATTTTCAAAAACTCTTTCGTAATACAACCCTACGTCATAGAATCAATGTATCTTCGTATTTGAAGAAAATATAATATAATTATAGCATTAGCGGTTTGTCTGTGCGAACGTCTTACGACGGGAGCTTTTTTTTTTATTTTTACCCTCTTAAGAGATGAAATTCAAAAATTCCCGTGACTCGTGTATCTATTTATTTTGTATGTTCTTTACACATTTCAAATTTCAGTATGATGCGGTAATTTTATTTAAATTTTCTTACAAAATTCAACAGTTTTTTACCCCCTTTAAGTGTTGAATTTCGAAAACTAAAAGGTACTATTTCTTTTATTTTTATACTTGTTTGTATGTGTTAAGTTTCAAAACGATACGTCACGAAATGTAGGTTTTTCATACAACCGTTTTTTACCCTTTTCGCCTACTTAGGGGTTGAATTTTGAAAAATCCTTTCTTAGCACGCGCTTACGTCATAAAAGGAAGGCACCCCCCAAATTCCGAGTCTTTACGTTCAGTGGTTTGGGCTGTACGTTGTCTGTCAGTCAGTCAGGACAAAGCCTTTTTTATAATAGAAGATTGAATTATCAATGGGTAAGCCACATCGCACGTAACTGACAACCGATGCAGATGGGGAAGAGGGGTTCTCGAGTGGCGATCATGAATCGGCAGACGCAGCGTATATAAGTAGGCCGGTAACTAAGTGGACTGACGACCTGGTCAAAACCGCGGGAAGCCTATGGATGCAGAAGGCATGCAGCCGCTCAAAGTGGCGCTCTGTGAGGGGAGGCATATGTTCAGCAGTGGACTTCTTCAGGCTGTTGACGACGATGATGATGATGATGATAAAACCATTTCAAATTAGGAATATGTTTTAGCAAGTTACATTGCATGCAATCTTTGAACTTTGTTTGTCTTTCATAATGTTTGTTGTTCTTTCAATGTGTATAGAAGATGATGATGACGATGATGACTTTAAAGCAAGTATTAGTTCAGAAATTAAATTATTATTTATTTTACGAATTATATTAATATTTTATTTGTTCTAAAACGAATTTGAAGTATTAGATGATGGTTAACTTATGATAATAATTATTCAAACCTTTTTGTATTCTGTAGTTATACGCCTTCTGTAGTCAACCCACCACCAGAAATATCACCAAAGCCACTAAGACCCGGCTCGTACGAACACTGGTTTTTTCCATGTTGTTATATGCTGCAGAGACGTGGACGCTGCGAGAAATTGAAAAAAAAAAATAGATGCCTTAGAAATGTGGTGCTGGAGAAGAATGCTTGGGGTGTCATGAACCGAGTTTTGCACAAACTTCTCTATACTTCAAGAACTCCGCATTGAACAGCGTCTATCATCGCTACTCCAAACTCGCATCCCCAAGTTCTTCAGACACGTCTCAAGGCGGGACAATGACTCCACTGAGCGTCTCGTTGTACATGGTAAAGTGGAAGGCACCAGATCGCGTGGAGGTTACCCATGCGATGGACTGACCAGATCAAGTCTGCGGTGGGCGGTCCCTTGCATGAGTGTACCAGAATGACCGCCATTAGGGAGAGATGGCAAGATCAGGCGAGATGTCGTGAGGCGGGCTACATCAGCCTACCACTTTTCGTGACGATCACGACCGCTCTGTCAAGAGTGACACGATTAAGAAGAGAAGAGAGTCGACCCATACCTATCTCGTATTATACTAACTCCAATTTATCCCGTCCTGACCAGAGCCCAATATTTAATTATAAAATGATGATCCTTATTAATATTATCGATCTATTTTGGGCAACCCAAAAGCTTTACCTTGTTTTAATTTTAATATCGAACAATTCATAATTAAACTTCAGTTGTATGCTACCGTGATCTAATAAAACATAGAATTGCAAAATTTTATTGCGGAAAATGAAGACGAGGAAAATGTAATAAACGTCCATCTATTTCTTTCTCTAATTTCACAGACTGTTTTCACGGTATTAATGATGAAATAATAAAAGATACTCTAGCTGCCCTTAAATAAAAGCTTGTATTGAATTACTTAAGCTAAGAATGGGAAGCTCAGAGTCAATCTTCGTAGAAATTAGATTAGTGGGCGAAATTAGGACAAAGCGAATATTTAAAAAGGTCACCTGAAATTGTAGTTACTTTGGAGTATTTTCGTTATTTTGATTCAAGTAAAGAGACATGTTCGGCATCTATAAAATATGGTAGGATTATATTCTATCAAGCTTTTAATTGGGCATGGGTAAATCGTCGTCCGGTGAATTTTGAATACCTAGTTAATAATAATACCCATGCAATATTATAATCCATCAAACGTTCACTACAATAGCCTACATTTTTATTAACCTTTATATTATTTAATAAAATAGTTTTTAATATGTCATACCCAGTTATTTTTATATGCAACAGGGCCTCTTGGCACTGGTGGGGCCGAAGCCAACCATTGCATTGGCATTGGCTTGGGCCTACCTTCGGCCCAAGCCAATGCCTCGCAAATGTCCTGGCTAACCCGAGAATCAAATTAGATAGGAATAGCAAGGAATGTATGTATCTATAGGTACCTAACCAAAGTCATCATCATCACCATCATCAACAGCCTGAAGACTCCACTGCTAAACATAGGCCTCCCCCAGAGAGCGCCACCTTGAGTGGCTGCTCGGCTCCTGCATCCATCGGCTCCCCGCGGTTTTCACCAGATCGTCGGTCGTCGGTTGTATTATAGCGTTCGACTATTCTTATAAAAGTTCCTCACAACTTTGATAAGCTTTTCCGGATACGACCGTAATATCTCCCCTATTATTCATAGGAAAATATTCCCATTTTCCGTGTGTTACCTTCAATATTAATTTCTTGCCCACATCGGCCTAAATAAATTAGGTCGACTATATTCGATGTCGATTTCCATTATTTCCAGCACATAAAGCTCAATGTGCCGTAATTATAATAAAAGATTATTTTATAACCTACATTATATTATAAAGTTGTAGATAGGTAATCGTTCCGCTAATTTCCGCTATGTGTGCCACGCTTTTGCAGGCGAAATATAAATTAGCTATTGCAGCTATCTCACCTTACAGAGTGGGCTTCAATTCAATATGAAACCACTCACTCACCCACGGCCATTTAAGACATGTCAAGAGGTCAAAAAATTAGTAATAAATGTAGTTAAGATGTGTTTGTTCTATTTTCAAAATTAGTAGAAAATAATAATTTTCTGGAAACATCGCTTGGTGGTACTTATTCTATTGATAGAACCTAACAGATTAGATTTATTTTCTTACTTTTTCTATTGGTAAAACTACCGAGAATTACTTTTCCTACTTCTATTGGTAGAACAGATGTGATATTCTTTTTTACTTGTTCTATTGATAGAACAAATAGTAGAACATATGGTACCTGTGGCAAACTCTTTGTTTTATGTATCAAAACTGTTCAAAATTTAAAAAGCCTTCTTTGGCATTAGGTTGATTGATTTCTTTGCTTTTGATTTTATCCTAAAAGTTGATTTATTTTTATAATTCTCTGCTGTTTTATATACTATTATCATTTTACGGGTTCATTCAGGTTTTTATTTATCATCAGCATCATCAGGTTAGCAGTCCACGTTAGTTCACTTCAGTACCTACCCAACCGAAACAACCGGCGAACAAACATTTCTGATGTTTAATTTAGTCATGATTTTATAGTTTAAAAGTAATACCCCTTTAACCTTTTACGCAAACGCATGCACAGCTAATAATAAGGCATAACACTGGACAAA
Organism: Ennomos quercinarius; assembly: GCA_910589525.2. Taxonomy (NCBI): domain Eukaryota; kingdom Metazoa; phylum Arthropoda; class Insecta; order Lepidoptera; family Geometridae; genus Ennomos; species Ennomos quercinarius. Next base: position 5,480,318 of record OU342496.1, read on the forward strand.
CTAAGGTACCCTAAACTAGCATTACCGAGAAATAATAATGTAAGTATTCCTAACATTGCGGTACCCAATTTTTACTAGGTCGTAGGACTTTTCTGCAACGTTCGTCTAGGCGGGTACCACCGCTTTGCCAGTCATTCTGCCGCCATGCAGTAGTGTGCAAGCAGTACTGTGTTCCGGTTTAAGGGCATTGTAGCTAGTGAAATTACTGGGCAAATGAGACTTCATGAACTGATTTCACAGTCTAGAACACTTTTCTAGACTGTGTGATGTCTCAGGATGACAGTGCGCAGTGCGCGGTGTCACGCGAAACTTTAATTTAGACTTCCGAGTGATACTGGGATCTGTTATGGTCGGCCGTGTCGATTAACACCAGGCGAACGTATAGCTCGTCACGTCATTCGTTTCCATAAAAAAAACTCCTTTCACAAACAATCAAGTGAGGCATAAATCTACAGATTGGACATTGCTATAGAAATTGACTTATGTAATAACTCTATTACTATTAACTTAGATATATATTATTATCCGAAATAATATAATTGTCATTTGTATTAGGTGGGTGATTGAAATACGCTTGAAAGGCCTCGCTAATGAATTTACTTGGGTATTGGGGATCAAGATTTCCAAACTAATTAATAATTTAATCAAAGTTTGAGTGAGGCGGGTCTCTTATTTTATTTCGTTTGACAATGTATCGCTAGCATTATGCAAAGTTGACCTTATTAAACCATTTGGTATGATGTGTATGTACGGTACCATGTACTTTATAGTATACCCAGTATCCTATGTATACATATGTATATTTTGTACTAGTATGTTTGAGATATATCAGCAGTATAAAAAAATAGAGAAGCAAGTCTCATCAAGCAAGTTTCACACAGCGCCATCTAGCCCGAAACTAAGCATAGCTTGTACTACGGGAACCAGATAACTGATAGAATACTATCGATACTTTTTGTTTGTAAATACATACATAGAGTACAATATACCTAACACCCAGACACAGAATAAACTCCTCGACTGTTCATCACACAAATGTTTGTCATGGATGGGAATCGAACCGACAACCTATAGTTCAGAAGGCAGAGCTACTACCAACTGGGCTAACAGTCCAATCCAGTCCAGTAATGTTCTAATATCTTTGGATCGGACAGATCTTTCCCAAACAAACCACAATTTTCTAAGATAAAAGTATCCTGGGGCCTTACTGTGACCTCTTAGCGCGATTCAACTGAAGACCTAAAGTGAATAGCCACAATACAATTTGTACGGTAGCGATTCAATTTAGGTCTTCATTTGAATCGCGCTAAGAAGTGACAGTAAGCCCCCTGGACTATATATTTTTTTTTTTCTCTTATATTTTGGCTCCACACATAGTGTATTTAGCCAGTGTCAAGTATTGTAGTTTTTCATCGTATTATGAAATATTTCATGTAAAGTCAAGTCTTAGTCACAGTCAGTCAGGGTAGTCATAGTCCAGTCTAAGTCAGGTAGTCATAATCCAGTCTAAGTCATGTCCTAGTAAAGTAGTGGCAACTTTACTAGAGGCTTCTATGGAATTTTGGAAGCAACACGAAAAACCACGTTTCACTACATTATATCACTTGCCAACACTTATACTCGTATATCAGCACTTAATGCGTAAAATGCCACTAATTTTAAACATTAACACTAGAAAAAGCATAAGTTTTGTGAAATAATACAATGCAACGACGTGAACTTTTTCACGTTCCCGCCAAAACTCCGACTATATTTATGCTATTCTATGATCCAAGGTATATATCCAACATTGATCAAAATCCGATCAGGCGTTTTAGCGCTGAGTGGTAACAAACGTACGCACAAATTTTTGTATTCGCATCACACATCAACATCCGGAAATCGTCCACTGCTGAACACAGGGCTCCCCTATTATAACGCCATATCGGACGCTTATTATAGAAGAGGTTTGCCATAATCACCACGCTTGGCAGGTGACTTGGTTATCGCAGATTTTAATGTACCAAGGAGACTGCTGCTGCCCATTCTCTAGATATTCCCTTAGCAAGCTTTTACGGCACCGATGGGAAGAGATGGGGTGATCCTATTCCGCCGGGACCACACGGCATTCGCATCACATCACACTATATTACGGATCATTAATATAGCCAATTAGCAATCACTAACCTGCTATGTTTGTAGTAGGTATGCTTTGGCAAATCAATGGCCCGACTAAACAAGAAATCGAATATAATCACATACAAATATAGCTCCCCTGAACAAACAAATTGACAGATTGATTTATAGACCTTTCCATCTGATAACTCTATACCTGTTTGCTCTTTGCAAACATTTCATCAATTTAGGTCTCAGAAGAAGCCTAGAAACTACAGATATCAATTTATCTATCTACCAATTTTCCAAATAAAAGGTTTGATCAGGATACGATAAGTAGGTACAATCTAGAGCTCTTCAAGTCGCGAGTGTGTAGGTATCTTCTAGGCAAGCGTGTAACCATCGTAGACCGCGTTGTCACTTTCCATTAGGTAAATGAGATAGCGGTCAAATGCGGGCCTATTTAGCTATTAAAAAAACGATGACGAAGAGCACTAATCGCTGGACCTAAAGACTTGAACTTCGGACTTGGGGTTTATAAAGCTAACCTACTGTTTTAAGAAAGGATTTTTGAATATTCAACCAAGATCTAAAGACTCAATTGGTGTGTTAAAAGTTGTAAGATGAAATAAGGGTGACCCGTGGTACCTCAGTATAAAACGAATGGTGCATCACTTAAGTCAGATATTGACCATTGTCTGATTAGTGATTACAGAACACGGATTTCTTCTATATGAAGCGCCCAATGGTTTTAATTACAAATTCCCGTTTTTTCCGTGAGGATTAGATTCCGAATAGCAGATATGCGTTTGGTACTGATATTGTGGGAATGCTTATGATGCTTCAAATAGGTGTTATTCAAAGTAAATGGCGTTCGGGTACGTATTCTGTGGTACGGGGAGCTTTGGACTTTGTGGAGTAAGAAAATGTGCGAAGCATTCAATCAAAAAACAAGAATAATTAAATTTAAATACCCGGACACAAGAAGAAACCACTTAGAACACTCTTTATCAAACACCTATCCACTGATCAGGAAAAAAAAATCACGCTCGCCTGCTCCCTGCTCTAGCACGCGTTAAACTTAGAACAACTCGCTCGCCTGTTCGTTGGCTCTGCATTTCACACGCTAAACTTATAACACCCCTCTGTTTGCGTCGGGGGCTAAACATGTTTTGAAAACTCTTCTATATTTTATGCTTCTTTGAATAAAAAATTGTCTCTGTTTATTTCAGGTAAGTGTGCTAACGAACCCGTGAATAAGCTGTCTGCTTCCAAGAGGTAAAATTGTATTTATAGGTAGACAGATAATGCTATAGCATTTGACGGTAAATTTTTCAATATAAGCATTTCATGGACTTCGAGGATGATAATACGTCCATGAAGCTTTTTGTGTAAAACTTAAATAGATAGTAAATAGAGCTTTGACCTACTACGCTTTTAATATTTTTAGATGTACAACTTGTGAATTTGTACTTGTATTTGTAACTACACAACTGCTATTATAGAAGTCTGAAGACGTCCACTGCTGAACATAAGCCTCCCCCATAGAGCGCCACTTTGAGCGGCTGCTTGCCTGCTGCATCCATCGGCTCCCCGCGAATTTGACCAGGCCCCCATTTCGTAAAGCGACAAATCATAATTAACCGTCAAAATATCGCAATAAATGTAAGTCGAATGCGTTTTATATAACAAAAATACTATAAGTGACTGATGATTGTCAGTCTGTTTGACTGACAATTGTAGGTTTATTATGATTTGTCGCTTTATAAAATACGGGCCTGATCATCAGTCTACCTAGTGATGAGGCCGGCCTACGCTGCGTCTTCCGCTTCGTGGTCGCCACTCGAGATCCTTTCTGCCCCACCGGTTTCATACCTTTTATTTTGTCAGTATAAATGTTTTAGTTGTTCGTTGGAAAAGTTGCATGGTATGGTCCTGTCAATCGTTTTCCAGACATAATTGATTAGTTATACAATCTAAAATAAAAATAAAACTATAAGGTATACCTACTCAGTTGAAAAATTCATAATTTTCTCTAGTGTTTTTTCTATACCTACTCTGCATAATAACAGCGCTGCAGTAGCGCGTGATACGTAATTACTATGGGACAGTATCTAGCTTTTCTAACTAACATCATTCAATGCAACATAAAATACATTACACACCATGAGCACATTGCCACAATAAGCAGCAAGTGCAAACATAATAGCTTCACTAATAACATGCATGTGTGCACACATAAACGCAAATTTACTCTTGTTACCACTCTTTTTTTCTCGTGTTCTATCTGACGAATCTCTTATTAATTTTCTTTAAACATAAAGAATGTAAATCCGATTTTGGTTGTAGGTTTAGTGTATAAAGTTAATTCAAAACTCGTGGATTTAGTAAAATAAATAAAATTATAGTTGGTAAATCGGTTTCACACATTTTGTTTATGTGTGATATTGAAAACATCTTGTTTATTAATTATTATACATCGACGGTTTTGATTAAGCAAAGCCGTAAGTAAATATAATATACCTACACTGGCCGAGCACGCTGCATCAAATGATCTTAAAAATCTTTGAAAGTTTGAAAGTTATATAAGTTTGTTAAGTTTAGGTATATAGCATGATCAATGAAGAAGACTCCAATAAATCAAGTAGTAGAACACCTTTTTCTCGATAAAATGTTAACTGAAAATACTAAGGGGCGATTATTCAATAGTTGAATGAAGGTTATCCGACCAATAAATAATAAACCGACTAAAATAAAAACATTAATATTTCAGTTGTTCGGTTTATAAACTTAACTTTTTATTTTCCCTGTTTTGTTTTACAGCCGATGAATAACTTTTATATCTCTGACCCGCACTTTAAACGGTAATCTTACATTACTGAAGAATCTAGAGCAAACGTATAAGCTTTGAAAGAAGCAATACTAAAGTGGAATCTATATCCGTAATCTAATAAAATACCACCAGAAACTTACACCACGTAATAATATAGAGATATTTATTTAGGTTAATGTATTGATGTGTGTGGCCAGTGGCTCACACATGCACAATACAAGTAGTAAATCAAGTCTTAATCTCCTATGACACAATTAATAATACATAATACTTTAAGTACCAATGATTTGACTAGCGGCTTTTTAAAATTGAAACATCAATCCCAAATGTACATCAGTGAATAATTTATTCATACATACTTACTCAGTTATTGATTAAATATTATTTTGAATTCCGTTTGATTTGTAGGTAGACTTTTTCTTCTAATTTGTTTTCACTATGTTTGGTGTTTTAGACGATACAATTAATAGCTCAGTAAATAGTTTAATTAATTAGGTAATTATAAGTTACAAACTTTAATATCTTTATATTTTATATTTCCAACGTTCCCTTAATACTAATCTCACCAATAAAAAATACTATAAACGATAATGTAAAACAATAGCAACAAGTATTAAAAAAGCTCCTGCATGGAGTTGAGTTACGGTTCTCATTTATATTGTAACATGAGAGTGCGGTGTCGAAATAGTGTGAGGTTATCGAGATGCTCCCGAAAAGGTATGAGTATGATAAATTGAAGGGTTGTAGAGTACTAAAGGGCAATATGTTTTAGTTGCAAGGAAGGATCCAGATATACGTTTTATGCTGTTCGAGTCAGTCAAGAAATACGGCCGAATAAAATATGGCATGGACTAGTGATTATACCTAGTTTATTATTTTGATTTATGTGAATAGGTGGTAGTACTTTTCTGCAAAGTCCGTCTAGGTAGGTACCATTGCTTTGCCAGTTATTCTGCTGCCAAGCACTACTGTGATCCGGTTTGAAGGGCACTGTAGCTAGCGAAATTACTGAGCAAATGAGACTTTAATATGATCTCACAGTCAAGTAACCTTATTGCTAGGCTGTGCTGATTTCTCAGGACTACGTGCGCAGTGCAGTGTTACGTGGAAATATATTTATTTTAGAGTTCCGAGTGGCACTGCAACTGTTATGGGCGGCCGTGTCGGCAGGCGAACGACTAGCTCGTCACGTCAACCATTCACATAAAAAACAATATTCAGTATATTTTCTAGTTTTAAATAAGTATTTTGAAGCTCGATGATTTTTTTTTAAGACTACTTATAGGCGCTTTGCGTTTTTATACCAGTTTCCTGCGGTAACTTAAATGTTGATCTCGGTGTAAGTAGCCAGTGTGAAAGTTTCATCTAAATCAGGTCAGCCGTTTGGACGTAAAACCACACAAATAACCAAACATACAAATAAAAAGACAAGAATCTATCATTAAATTGAAAATGTAATTAGCATTTCATATTAAAACTATGTCTATCCCTACGTCACCAATAATAAAAGTAAAACTTTGCCCCTATTTCATAAAGCGACTAATCATAATAAAACTATAAAATAATGTCAGTCGAATGCGTTTCATTAACAAAAATACTAATACGTGACTGATTAATTATTGTCAGTTATATTGACTGACAAATTGTAGGTTTATTATGATTCGTCGCTTTATGAAATAGGGGCAAGGTTTTACTTTTTTATTTTCTGATGTAGGGATAGACAACTATGTCTATATTAAATGCTATTTAGATTTTAATTTTAATGATAGATTTTGTGTTATAAACGAATATATCCGCGGTACTTTTAAGGGTACTAAAATACATGAGAAACTTTGTGAAAACCGTTTGCGCTGGTACGGACATGTAATGAGGCGAGATGATGACCATATGACTAAAAGAGTTATGAATATGGAAGACGGAAAAAGAGGCCGTGGATGACCACCAATGACCTGGCTACAAACAATAAAAAATGTCATGATAGCGAGCAACACAACAAAAGAGACAACCCATAACCGTATGGTGTGGCGCAGAAGTACTAGGAGGGCTGACCCCAAGTAAATTGGGACAATAGCCAGGAGAAAGAAAAAGAAGAACATAGATTTTGTATTATAATATTTCAGTAGTCAGTTCGTACAAAACACCAATGGTTTTGGCTTTCTTTTACTTGTATAGGTCTGGTATAGGTAAACAAATTCAGTTTGAAAATTCAGCTCGTATAACCCAAACCATATTAGCTCAACCCGACAAGCTTGAAATAAAAAAAATTGATAGCCGTTTGCTACAAAAATGTATATTACTAAAAGTACAATAGGTAAAGAGGTAAAGAGTACTTTAAATATTTCATTAACTCCTATAAATATATTGATCCTGAAGACAACCTGACATGTACATCTAGTCTGTATTATATGTAGCACAATAAATGAATGAATATGAATATGAATAAATATTTATTTCTAGCCGTATGATAAAAAAGCTTTCCAGTATTTACGTGTCGTGGGTCAGATTACCAGTCTTTTATTTTGTCTACTTATCAATACTCAATACTCAATACTCAATTATTTATTGCCAACATATGTACATATTTAGTGATACAGGTGTTATGTATGTGTGTGCAAAACATATGACCCCATAAGGGTATAGCAACAGGTTAGGTGAAGACCAGGCTGATCCATTAAATAAAATCTACAAATACCTTTGGGCAAAGTTTAATACTAAAGTGGCTTACTTTTATCATTAAAAAAATCTGTCAAATTATAATAACATTTCATTATCAGAAAGTCTTTTAAAACCTTATTAAAAACGGATTCTTTTTCTTGAGCGAGAATTTGTTCCGGGATTTTATTATATATTTTTACTGCCATTATGTTGGGGCCTGAACTATGCATTTTTAGCTTAGAACTTGGTACGGCGAGTTTGTGTTTAAATCTTGTCACGTATCGTCGGGGCTGGTCTACTTCTTTTTTAAAAAACTGGGGGTATTTTTTTACAAATTTGCATGCTTCTAGTATGTAAATTGACGTCATCATTATAGTTTTTGGTAGTATATAATTTAGTTTTAGTCTTTATATTTTGTGTTAGGTATTATTAATCTTATATATGTTATTAAAATTGTTAAGAATATAAAAGTACTTACCCGATTTTGGTTTCATTTATTTCACGTGTAGTTATTTTCTACATCACAGAATAGGGAATAGTATATATATATATATATATATAGTAGCGTTTATTATTGCTTAGTGAATCATCAAATTTAAAAAAACAAGCTCTGAAATTATTCAATGCTTGACCTATCATAAGTACTAATGTAAGCTAGACGTCACTATTTCTTATAATGTTCTGTCTTATAACCTTCTTAACATCTTAATCTTAACAACTTAACAATATTATAAAGAGGAAAGATTTGATTGTTTTTTGTTTGTTTGTTTGTTTGTTTGTATAGAATAGGCTGAACCGATTTGAAAAATTCTTTCACTGTTGGGAAGCTACACTATCCCCGGGTGACGTAGGGACCAGAGCCCACTACACCGAATGTGGCAATCCTACCACTCACCTATTACGTAAAGATACGCTAGGTCTTATGCTAGGTTCAGATATTTTATGTTAGTTAAGTTAGATAGTTTTATTAGTGTAAGGTTGGATTTTTATCTGGAAAATAAACTCATTTCATTTTATTTTTCATTTTTCATAGGCTTACCTTATATTTTCAAAAAAATTAGGGATCCTTACTAAAACTCTAGTAATGTAACTCAAGGTGTAAAAAAATTACCTAAAATATTCTTTACATCGCGTGTGCTGCGAAAAATATTATAGGGCGGGCCGCTAGTTTCTTATATTGTTCTGTGTCTTAGTGATTATTATAACATATAATTTTTATTTTATTTATTGGTAGTTAATTTTATTGGTGTCTTTTTAAAGCACACCAGACAAGACACAGTACAAGTGACAGTATATGGTCATTCCATTAAAAAAAGCATAGAATGAGACTATAATTTTTGATTAAAGCTCAAAAGTCTTTATTATGGAACCGCTGTAGAATATTAAAAAATTCCTTTGAATTCCCCAGAGTATGCAACAGATAACGGCTTATGCAAATCGGAAAAGAGACCTCATTTTGTCCGGTATTTTTTGTAGCCGATTTAAGCACGACCTCCCTTGTTTACAGACCCTTTGAATTCCATCATCGTACTAACGAAGTCAAGGAAATTGTATTGCGTAGGTATTTGTTATTGGATCCTCAGTTCGTTAGGGGTAAAATACTGCTTGTTTCTTTACATTTTGGGTAAACTTTTTGGAGAGAGTTTACCGAAGAATTATTTTATTGGGCAGGTTTGTTGAATCCCTGAAGATAGGAGTATCATGAATTAAACATCGGTATTAGCTCTCTGTGAGCAGTTAACATTGCGGTAGAACCAACTATTAAATCTTCTGTGGTAGAACGGTAAAGGGAAACGGAAAACGGTAAATTGCCATTTTCGGTTTGATTTTACAAGGGTTGGTTCAGATGTAGGTTAGGGTAGTGTGAGGTAGGGTAAACATGTACATTATATTTCCAAGGGTCATCTCATAGCAAAACCATAATATAATAAAATATAGAAATTAGAAATGATCACGAAGCTACATCTAATTGTTTATATAGGTAGGTACGCAATATGCTGCAGATTATGACTGTTATAATACCTCTAAATAATTTGTTTATGAGCTCAATTACTTAAGTACCATTTTTAACATTGGCAAACTATATTAGAGGTCCGAGTGATACTGAAATCTGTTATGGGCCGTGACGCTTAACGTCAGATGAACGACTAGCTCGTAACGTCATTCATTTACATTAAAAAACCCTCTTTCTTATGCTAAAATGGGCATACATTGGTAACAACTCGCCTGATGGTAAGTGACGAAGTTGTCTAAGGTGGAGCACGTTTGCCCATGAGATGACCATTCACTCTTGACTTGGAAAAGACCCAGGTTATACCCAGGAGGAAACACTTGCTGGAAGAGCATTCCATTCTTTGGCCGTTCGGACTATGAATGACTCAGCAAAACGCTTAGTGCGGACTTGTGGTACACTAACGGCGTAAGGATGTGAAAGAAACTACAAGCCTTGTAGTTCTTTGATAGAAAGGGGATGAGGACGACGGAATGAGCTGATGAAGGGCATGCGCACACTCTCCAATATGTAACCGACACCCCACGCTCTCTTTGCAAAAACTACGTGACATTGCTACAGATAACGCGAAATTCAAGACCTTATATTATAAAACCTACGCATGCATAAATCGTATGACAAAATAACGCTACTAAGACTATTGTTACAGACTATAAACCCACGAGGGCTGTATTTACCTACAAATCTGGACCGTAAATCTTCCCTTATTATGTGATCGTAAAAGCTGCCGATATCCAGGCTTTTGTTTCCGTACCACAGTAAAACTGGTGCCGACAAAATCGTGTTAAATGTGTAACTGTGTTGTTGACAAACATGCCTTCGCCTTCTGCTTTTAGAGAAAGGGCCAGCCGGATGTTTACAAAGTTTCTTGAGCACAGGGAAATCTTGTTATTTTATTTACTCTCAGTATTTCCTCGAGGCATGTGATATTTTTTTTTAAACAAACAAGACATCCCTGTCTTGTAGGTAAATCTCGCTTTTTCCAGTTTGCTTTGTCAATCCCATCCCTCTTTAGTATTATAAATGCGAAAATGTATGTTTGTTACAATTCAGCTCTGAAACGGCTTAACGGACTTTATTACATCCTAGAATAATAATACATATAAAATATTATTATTATAATAATTTGTATACAATTTATTCGGGAAAGTTGTAAGTTTCTAGTACGGTAAAGTAGCCGTCCTAAGTGGCGTGGGGGGCTTTTGTTCAGCAGTGGACGTCTTCCGGGCCACAGATAATATAACACCTAGTATCCGGGCCTTCCGGCTGATGATGATGAGTGAGATAATAATATATATGAATGAATGCATGATTTTCTTGTTTACAAAATTTAGATTAATGTTAGACTTTGGTATTCAAACCAAGATTATTCCGTTCCTTGCCCTCCGTAGTATGCTGTACCTTGTACCAATACAAAATTGTGTAAAAATGTAGAACTAAATAATTTTACCGACTGTAATTATGATTTTCTTTCATAAAAGCTAACATGTGCGATCGTTCATTTTTACAGCAAATAATAATTTACATGACTCATCCATCAAGACATCCAGAACAAAGTAACTAGGTCATTCCAGTATCCGATGCCTGTTTGCAGATAGCACTACAAATAAATATTATGAAACCTACATTTCACATGTCACGACTACGCACGCCTTCGACGCAATTTATTTTAATTCTGAAATGCGAAATTCTGAAAACTTTGCTTCAATATTATTTTTCACATAAATTCTGTATAGAGTGAAAATATCTTAATTTATAGTACACCAATAGTATATTGTATAATATATAGTAGTATAAGCAATATGTAATAGGGCAAATTGCCTTTATTACTCAAGCTAACTACTACAATAATAAAAACTAAACTAAACTAAACTAATGTAATAGCATTTAAGTACTTACATAATGTATCGGAAATTGATTCTATTGGGAATTGCTAGGGAAAAACTTTATGGAACCCCAGTGGTTAACTGTCTATCAAAACATGTGTTTTGATAGACAGATACGATAGACAGTCTACCGATTTTCGCAGTATGAAACTAAGGTCATTGAAATCGCGTTGACCTCTGTTTAGAAGGTTATTATTTGAATTACTGATGGTAATGTCTGAAATTCAAGTCCGATATCGATTTCAGATTAAAGGGTCACTCATTCAAGTGCAAATGCTCACATATCGGAGGCCTAATGACGCAGTGGCGTATTACCATAATATTTCAATATTTCAACTCTCCACTGAATAAAGCAATTATTACGATTCCATCGCTATATTGGACATTCCGATGGCGCCAGTTGGGTCTATGCATCTTAAAGGAGGCAAATATTTATACTGGTTGGTCCTAATTGGAAGTTACGTGAAATATTGTCGTAATTTTGATGAAGAAACTGAAATAAATTGAGCAGTGTTTTAGAAATTTGGCATATAGTCACAGACCTAGAACATTTTTTGGTACATCCTAGGTCTATGTATAATTTAACCCATACGTTTTTATAATATTTTCTTATTAATCCAAGGATATTTTCTGTAATTAGTCTATGTATAGAAACAAAATTGTGGGTTTACTAGCTTATGAATTCGACTCTTGTCGCTGAGGTGCACCGTTTTCGTTTCGTTTTGGTGTCGAAATCGAAAAAACTGAAAAATCCATTCCAGCCTCCGTGGTTCCTGAAGTCGAGAGAGCCTTAGTTGTTCAGTTGAACCTTTCCGCTGAGTGCTCTTTTGGTTGTCTGCGAGGATTATGTGGATTTTTTATATTTCTTTTATGTGAATGGTCGTACCACCACAGAAATAAGATTATAGGGGGTCGTCATCATTCCTGGGCTCCTAGAAATATTAGAATCTTAGTTGAAATCATGCTCTCATATATTGTATATTGATCTATGGCTGTTTATATATTTATGCTTCGATATTTAATATCAATTTATATCCCCATCTTTTTAAATATTTTTTTTGAATTGCAAGTTCGCTTTGAGATTGCTCTTCTGACAATCTTGTTGGAACGAGCAATGCTTGAAATACTGTCGACGCGATGTCATATGTCCAATTCGATTTTCCATTGAACGGTCTCGTCATCTCTTAGCGATCGATCAAGATTAATAAAAGTTGGTTCAGGTTCTGTTTGTTAAAGAACGTGATGTTTGTACTCAGAATCTTTAATGTAATATCAAGGTTGTTTACTTTCCCCATAAATCTTTGTATGTTTATTGCGTCGTTGTTATATACTTTTTTTACCTTTGCAAAGCAAAACTACCCTCATAAACAAATTTGTTTATCGTTGAACTTTTAGCTATTGTAATCAATCACCATAAACTCGCTCGAGAAGGCAAGCGTGAATAATTTGTGTTAATCTTTGCATTGTTAATCGATATCGATAATCATTGATCATCAGCACCCGATTCACAATCCATAGAAATGGTTTCTTGGAAATTGACGCTCCGTCTCCTTCATCAACGTTTAGGTTGAAAGAAAATTGTTAATGGACGTAGTAGATTCCGAATAAACCTTTCGCAGATTGTGCATAATTATACAACGATAAGTCCAGTAGATGTCTCCTATAAGTCTTGAGCTGGCCAATGACCACAGGTGCTCATCGCTCCCGATCCGTAGTTGTGAGCTATATTTTTAGAAATATAATTAACTAGTGGCCCCACGGGATTCTTAATAGAATCCTTACCGTCTTATTTGACTCATTTTGAGACTGTATTATCAAAAATTCTGTCTTCTTACATTTCTACGCCATACAAAAGTAATCCTCAAAACACGCCTCTTCAAGGTTTAGGCTGCATGCCTAATATTAGGTCTCCATTGTTGTAGTTCTTCGTAAAGTAGCCCTTAAGATGGCTACTAAGTGCGCCTTTAAAGTAAAACAGAACAAATTTAAATTATGGTAACCTTATTTTGTTTTCTCACCTATGAACCTGGCTCACTCCATTGTAACATGACAAATTCCCAAACCACAAACACTTTGGGTTCAAAGTAATATCTCACTGTCAATGTGTGGCTACCATTTCACGCTGCCACACAAATCCTCAATTACACTTAACGAGGTGTTGACACTTTCCTCACCCTTTACGTATGATGGGAATTTGCCAAACCCTGTGATGGGTATCACGTGTTTTTGGGAAAGTGTCAGATGCTTAAGGCTACGCTTTGATGACGTTCAGTTTCAGCCTTTCTAGGTAAGAAAAACGGTTGTCGCTCACTTGGAAGACGGTTACTCAAAAGGCAAAAACAAAAAAATATTACGTCACAAAGAAATTAGACTAATAAAAAAGTGACCTTTGCTTGAACATTTTATTGGTGGTTACAGTTTAAATATGATTTTGTACAGAGCTAGTTCAAACATGGTTTATTTTTCCTCAACAGAGCGAGCTAAGCTAATAGCCCTTTATAAATTCAAGACTAACAAACGCAAATACAGTGTACCACGTTTAAATAATGACTCGGTGTTACAATTAGGCTTCAAAACAGTACCAAATGAGCCGTTGCTTTAGACTAAGAAGCTATTTAACCCCAAAACCTCGGTTCATTTGTAAAAACAATTACTTCATAAAGGAAAGGTTTATAAAAAGGCCCTAAAAGGATTTATATCTCAAATTCCAAGTACGTAGCTAATAAAGGGTATCCCACTGTGAATAATTAGTCCTTTAGCTTGTACCGGTGTCAGTGACATATCAAACGATGCCTTGATCTCATTTATCTACGGTTACGGTTAATAATGTTTATTAACCACTAGCTTATGCCTGCGGCGTCGCCTGCGTGGACTATCCCTCAGAAACCGTTTATTTTTCCGGGATAAAAGTTGCATTTTAGTGCACCCCTACACTAATGTAATGAATGTATTTTCGAAATTGCAAGATTTTAGCTTCAGCGTTTTAGACTGTGTGAGCATCTTACGATGGGAGCTTGTCCTGTATTTTTTACCCTTTAAGGGATGAAATTCAAAAATTGCCGGGACCCGTATTTATTTATTTTGTATGTTTTTAACATATTTCAAGTTTCAGTATGATACGGACAAAAATTTTAAAAATTTCCATGCTCACTTTAACTACAAAATTCACCCCTTTTGGGGTTGATTTTCAAAAAAGTAAGAATTACCATTTCTGTTATTTTTATACTTGTTTGTATGTCTCAAGTTTCAAAATGATACGTGATGAAATTTAGGTTTTTCATACAAATGATTATCCCCCTTTTCAACCCCGTAGGGGTTGAATTTTCAAAAATGCTTCCTTAGCACGCGCTAACGTCGTAAAAGTATTCTTTACTACACTTGAGGTAGCTTTGACATGAGCGTTGATCCCTTTCTCCCCACCATCTTTGTCTCACTAGTGAAAGAAAGAAAGAATAATTATTGCTGATACTGACGATGATGATTAGAGAGATATCTCTCTGCTCATCGTCAGAGTGAAGTCAGTCAGTGGTCAGTAGAAAATATAGAAATATAGAGTGTAGAGTATAGAGTGTAGTAAGTGTACATCAGTGCTAGGTGGACGCTACGCGACGATCTGGTGAAACCTGCGGGGAGCCGATGGATGCATGTGGCGAGCAGCCGCTCAAAGTGGCGCTCTCTGGTGGAGGCCTATGTTCAGCTTCAGCAGTGGACGTCTTCAGGCTGTTGATGAATGTATATTTATGTGTAAGTCTTAGGTTTGGATCTCACGGACGCCATTAGGTATCACACGATATTTTATGACTACTTAATGCAATGGTGTAATGGTGTTGTGAGTGCAATGTGCTAAATAAAGATCATTTAAGGGTTTCAGTATTGCATTTATTTGCAAAAACATCACGCCAAAAAACATAATAAAAACATCTTAAAAATAATATTTCACTTTATTCATTCGTCAGAAAAATGCTGAGTTCATACTGAATGAATCAGTAGATTTTAATGATAGCTTTGATTAATTACAGTTCGTTCTAACTAATGACAAAATATATTTTATTGAGAATTGAATAACGCTTTTCATTTATGAGTTCAATGGTTTATTTATATTTACAGAATACGTAACGATAAAATAATGATACATTAGTTTGATGTGAATAATTGGTGGTAATGCCACTGCACTTATTAATGCCGCAGAAATATCGCCGATGATATAGTTACCCATATCCGCGAATAATACTCGTAGCACCTCGCGTGTTGTTTTGATTTACTTGTACACCGAAGCCCATAACTTTAAGTACTGATATCCTTCCTATGCAAAGGTTGTCTGGAAGAGATTGCTCTAAGCGATAAGACCGCCTATTGTACTAGTGTAAGTTTATTAAGTTTTTTTCTATTTGTAAATTTTTGTTATTTTACGGTGTACAATAAAGAGTTGATCTATCTATCTATCTATCTATCTATCTCGCGAGCAGGATCTTTTTGCAACAATAATTTTATTGGTGTATTATTTATAGCAGTTCGTCCCGAACTCAGACCTCACGATCTTGTTTATCTTGACAACCTCCTAAGGCCTAACCGATATTATTTGAAACACTGGTTCAGAATTGAGTACTGAATGTTTCTGCTAAATATTATGTATATCTGCAAAATTAGCCATTAAGATGGTGCCACTGTAAATTTCCCCCCTTTTTGGAAGAAATTTATACCTCCAACCAAATATCGCCGACGACAAAAAATATGGAATTGTAGAACCTATATAATTTAAACTATAATTTGACTAACCTCGACATTATGAAAATAAAATTTCGCGAGTTGAAGCAGAATCCTTGCTCGTTCGGTCAATTAAAATGACCGTAATTAATAGAGAAATACTGCGAAAAAAATCGGAACATTTTTTTTTCTTCTTATATTTTGGCTCCACACATAGTGTATTTAGCCAGTGTCAAGTATTGTAATTATTCATCGAGTTATGGAATATTTCACGTGAAAAGTCAAGTCTTCAAGTCTTAGTCACAGTCCAGTCTAAGTCAGGTAATCATAGTCCAGTCTAAGTCATACCCTAGTAAAGTGGTGGCGACTTTACTAGAAGCTTCTATGGAATTTTGGAAGCAACACGACACACTCATGCTCGTAATTCAGCACTTAATGCGTAAAACACCACCAATTTTAACCATTAACACTGGAAAAAGCACAAGTTTAGAAAAATGATACAATGAAACGACATGAACTTTTTCAAGTTCCCGCCAAAAACCCATCGAAACATTTTTAGTGCGCATCCGTAAATAAATTTACCAAATTGAACGACAACTACGTTAGTATTTTAACTTCTTTATGTTTCCTGGGTACCTTTTGTTAGAATCGGCTTTTATTGAGCAATAATTCCAATAAAACGAATAAAGGAACGTAAACAAAGCAATGCCGGAGTTTGAATAGAACCCTCAATCCTCATATTGTTTGAAGGACCTATATTGTGAGCATTCAGCATTCCAATTATTGAGATACCTCGCATAGAAGAACGGACCTGAAGTGCTTTTTGTACGAAGAGTGAGGATAAGTTTATATGCGATCCGGTTCATTTGTATGGGAATATTGAAAACGAGTTTAACACGTTGAACGCCACGTGGCCCACCATGTGGGCCAACCAGGAATTTCCGTTCAGGCCGAGGCGAAAAACACTAATCCGTCAAAAATTTGAAAATCTTTTTTTTGTTCCATTCGATAGACAATGAGTTTATTTGCATTATAAAGTGATATAAAACGAGTTTATGTTAGGAATAATGGCGGCAATCTCACTAGGGTCACCGGTGTCCCCCGCGGCGTCCCGGGAAGGAAATCATTTTGAACTCCCGCAGGCGCCGCGGGGTCACCCCGCGGCCCACCCCGCGCGTCACCTCGCCTACTCATCGAAGCAATCGCAGCGCCCCTCAGTCATGCACAAACGCTCTTTTTTTTGAACGGGCTAATGCTGTTTGTCTCTCTGCCGACCTTTAAAGCATCACCGGGCGGGAGGGCAGGTGCTTAAGTCGCTCGGCCGTCAAAATTGGGAGGCAACTACCTCCAGGGCACCCCTGCGGTGCGAGCCTCGGCTTGGGCCGTTGCCGGGATAACAGGATCGAGAAGGCTACGTCCACTAGACGAGTGGACCCTATGGAAAGGCTACGTCCACTGGAGTAGTGGATCCGGTGATCCTAGCGCAGCCGACACAACAGCTGCTATAGGATCATCCGGGTCTACTGAGGTCATTGAGCATTGTGCTAAGGTCCTCGAGCGATTCCGCCATTCTGACTATATCAGCGGCAAAACGAAGATTAGTGATACATCACTAATCTTCGTTTTGCTCGCCATATAATGCTGATGCCAGATCCTTCCCACTCCAAGAGCTTGAAGACGTCCTCCAATGCGTTTGTGAACAGCTTCGGAGAAATGACATCTCCCTGTCTCACGCCTCTTTGCAATGGGATTTGTTCCGTACTCTGGTTCTGTAGTCGGACTGACATAGTGGCCTTACAATACAAACACTTTAACACTTCGATATACCTATAGTCAATTTGGCATCGCTGTAAGGACTGCAACACTGCTCAAGTCTCAATTGAAGCGAAGGCTTTCTCATAGTCCACTAACGCTAGTCATACCGGCCGATTATACTCTTCGGTCTTCTGTATAATCTAGCGTAGCGTATGGATGTGGTCTATGGCGCTAAATCCTTTTCGGCAACCGGCTTGTTCGGGAGAATGGAATTCATCAAACCTGCGTGCAAGACGATTCGTAAAGACTCTCAGAAACAGCTTATACACATGACTCAGAGCGAGATGGGCCTATAGTTCTTCGATAAGGTGTTATCACCTTTTATGAAGAAGAGCACCACCACGCTCTTGTGCCACGCCTCTGGCATTGTGCCCTCAAGGATGATAGAATTAAATAACTTCTGGAGGACTAAGTACCGGTCTACCACCCACTCTCAGAAGTTCGGTCGTAACCTCGCGCCTTGTTTTTAAGATGTTTTAGAGCCATTCTAATCTCGTACACGCTGACGTCCGGGATATCATCGCTATAGTGTCGGATTAACTTGGCTCTGGTGTCCTGAGCTGTGTTAGTAGCGGGCTTACGTGTCGAGGTGTATAACAGTCCATAGAAGTCTCGATGTCTCTCAGAATCTCAGGCTTGGATGAAATTACACTACCGTTTTCGGTCTTCAGTTTTGTCATTTGGCGTTGCCCAATACACGAATCCTTTGCGAACACTAGAGCCTTGGTTCTACTCCATTGCGGCCTCAATACGAAAAAAAAAGTACTAAAAGCAAGCAAGTCGTGTTTCATGAAACTCCAGATCCGTCTATTGAGTTCACCGTAGGCTGACATATCAACTGAAGACTGCAGCTTCATTTCGCTCCGATCTGCCATTAGTTCAAAAGTTTTTTCTGCGAGTTTCTGAGTCTTCTTTCGGCGTTGAGTCAAGAATTTTGATCCAACAGCTTGGACAGCTTCCATCAACCCGTCGTTTAACTCGTCCACTGTGTTGCATTCGGCTAGGCAGTGGAAGCGATTGTGGAGTTTCAGCTGAAAGCCTTGGGGATTTTGGATTTGGACAGAATTTAGATAGAGCGTAGACTTCACCAGACTTGACCTTTCGAGCTTAACATTGATATTCAATGTGCCTCTTATAATACGATGATGGCTACAGGTTTTCACCTTGCTGATCACAGAAACATCATTGACTATGTGCTTCTTGGTCGTCATGATGAAGTCTATCTCATTTTTTGGTGGAACCGTCGGGGCTTATCCACGTCCACTTCCTTCTCGTAGAAGGATTTCATCATAAAGAGTTCCTCCTTGTCCATAAAGTCAGCCAACCTCTGTCCCCGAGGGTTCCATGGCCCGTATCCAAATGGCCTCAAATTACAAATACACCAAAATCTATGGCTATATGTAAACAAAAAAATAAAAATTATAGAAAAACAGTGCTAATAACAGTTTATTTCGAGAGTTTTGGGAAATTTGTAGTGTTTCCAACAAAAAACGTCATAGAATTTTATACTTGAATGTCAGGCAAAAACCAAGCCGAACGTTTTAATCTACAGGGCCATGCGGCCCACTTTCCATTGGTTTATGTATGAATTCTGTGTTCCTCGGCGAGTAATTTGGATTCAAAGTGAAGCCCTACCTTGGGTCACGGGTGACCACCGTGGCCTGAACGGAACAGTATGGAATGGCTCACCGGTGTCCCCGATGGCCTAAATGGGGGAACACGTTTTTTTGCTCGGCGTTCAACGTGTTAAGCTGTCTTATTTTCTATTTTACCTCATATTTCTTCCTAAGTTTTTCCGGCATCATTTTAAGTCACGATTGGTTTTGTTTTACAGCTTTTACCAATGTCATTTCAATTAATTTTAATCAAGAAGATGTTAATCATCTTTCTTTTGTTAGAATTCTACGTACGTTATGTATTCTGTGGTTCTACTCAGTTGGAGTTCTACTATTGAGGTTCTACTCTTTTTTTTATTATAATACCGTTTTAAAATAAAACATTTAACTTTAAATTGAGAGGCCTAGGACAAAAGTTCAATGTTTTTAAAAACATGGGTCAGTAGATCAAATACTAATTCAAGACAAAGCTTTTTGCCCGTTAAAAAAAACTTAAAAAAAAGAAAGCTTTCAGTTGTTTATATTTTGTTTAAGTACAGATAGAGAAAAAACACAATGGACTATATGTTTAAGCGTCGAAGCAAAAGTGTCAGTGTGCGTTCTTGTTCATAGCGAGCTCTTCCAGACACTGTTCTTTGTAATAGATATTACAGAGAACGTAATATTTCAAATGAAAACTATCCCAGATTAATTTGGGAGCTAGTATTAAATCGTACTAATTAGTCTATATTTAATAGAGACATGGCATGATAGTGCTTGCATTTTGTATTATGTAGCTTAGGATTCAGTAGCAATTAGCCTAGAGATATGAACTGAGACGATCCCAAGAGTACTTTGACAAAAACAAATTGATTAGATTCTCATCTACTTGTGAAAGGATTAGGTTGCTTAGGTCTTGAATAATGTTTGATGCTAAATTGAAACCGAAGATCACATTTAATTATACTTAACTACTAACAGATACTTTATTTGCTAATGGATTTGATGCTTAGACAAGATAACTCAGCTATGAATATTCGAAAATAAAATGAAGTCTAATGGAAGATAAACGATAACTTATATACGTAATCCGTGGGGAACCGACGGATGCAGGAGCCAAGCAGCCGCTCAAATTTGTGCTCTATGGGGGATGCCTATGTTCCGCAGTGAACGTCTTCAGGCTGTTGATGATGATGATGATGAAGCTGCACTTGGGGGTGCGATGCCACAGATAGATACATACATATAGCCGTCAAACTTGTAACACCTCTGTTTGCGTCGGTTAAAAGAGATCTACATAATTATATTAAAAATCCAGGAATAAATATAATAAGTATATATGTATATTAATTAATGGGTTGAATTTTCAAAAACATTTTTTTAGTTTTTCCTTATGCCATAAATAAATGGAAAACAACCTCGGACTATTCTACATTTATCAAGTTACTAGGCCTAGTGGTTGGGGCTGTAGTGTACGTACGTTGTCTGCCTGTCAGTCAGTCAGTCAGTCACTCAGGACAAAGCCTATAAATAGATAATGGGCCTAATGTACTTCCTTGTGGTACTCCATAGTAATCAATAACGACTAATATCAAATTTCTTTGTAAGTCTTTCGAAATTGACATAATCGAAGGTGTCTCCAAAACCTTTTTAAGATTTCTCCCAACGTGCAGCAAGTCAAGCTGCCACCTTGCCTATTAGCTTTATTAAATGAAAACCACGTTCAATCGTTCAATACTGTAAGGTCTTTTCTTTAGTTCAGTAAATTTATTTCGTTCTGTTTTTATTTTATTTGCGGAATGGAACAAAGTCGAGCTGTATCGGTTTTGAGCGCGATTGAAAGTGAGCCCGGTGTTGAAATATATTGTTTTCATTGTTATTCAAGAGTTTGACGTGGATTTGTATAGATCAAAAGTGAAAACTGTCTGAAACTGCATTTTCACAAAATAAGAATTTGTTCAAGAATCGTTTACTATAACTTACCAAGTAGATTTAAGGCTGCTGTATACGCAGATCCACTATCTCGCTCGCGCATTGCGACGTCTTTGAAGATATTAAACGACTGAATTTACTTACGCAAAATCTGGCTAAACTATATGATTGTGAATAACATTATAAATGTTCCACAAAAATATCATATTAATCCAAATAAGTTTTCATACATAAAAACGGTTACGAATGAAAAAAAAACTTTGTTACCGTTGTATTTATGAAATCTTGTTTGGATTAATATGATATTTTTGTTAAACAGTTGTAATGTTATTCATGATCATATAGTTTACCCAGATTTTGCGTAAGCAAATTCAATTATTTAATATCTTCAAAAATGTCGCAATGCGCGAGCGAGACATTGGATCTGCGTATACAGCACCCTTAAAGAGGCGATTACTGTAAGTAATCACGTGACACGATCTGATGCTTTGTTTTAACTAATGGCATTATAGTAATTATTGATGTTGATTCAAACTGAAAAAGTATGTTTGAAAGCCCCAAAAATATTCAAAAAAGATCACTATTTACTTTAGTTGTCCTTTTCCATGGTGTTTTGTTTTACTTTAAGCATGAAGCAATATAATACGAGTATAACTCATAATTATATTCATTGTAGTATTATACTATTATGATTACGTTGTACTATCATTAATTTGGTGGTATGCTTCTGTTCTCTATCCACGTAAAATATTGTTGTCACTGGTACACAATGTTGTTAGAAAAGCTAGTCTACCTCTACTTGGTGCACTGCGTATAAATTAGACTGTGAAATGTTTCAACTGTTTTCCTTTTGTCTAGTTCTCTGTAATCCCAGTTTGTGGACCGACTAGATTAAAGTCAGTTTTTTGAATCTGAAATATTCGTTTTAAATCCATTGCACTTTGTTACTTTTGTATTGGAATAAAACTTATTTATTTTAATTATACCAATATGTACACTAATAATTTGTATGCTGCCTGAAACTGTACCTACAACATAATTGTCAGTAAAATATGTCTTGCAAAATATTCTCCCTCACACCAGATATTTCTGACTTTACGTATTAAATGCTTAGCATCTTCGATAAAGCTTCTACATCGTCAGTAAAATACTGTATCTTATTCTTAGACCCTTGTCCAATATTTCGAAGGGCCTACATCGATACTTTCAATGTTCTTCAGTCTTAAGATATCGAGGAGAATCTCTTGGTCAGCACCCACGCACACGTTCTAAAAATATGTGTAGGTGCATGCTATTGGTATTATGCTTACTTGAAAATCGTACCGCGTCCTTATAACTTAGAGGGTTTCGCTCTACTTGTTTCAACAACCATGAAGATTAAAGCTTATAAGGGTCGGTTGGGAACGCTGCTTGTGAAACATATAAGTTCTATGCTATTTTCTAGTAAAATATTAGCATTGTAATAATATGATCATTATCACGTCATCAGTGCAACACGTTCCCACTGTTGGGACACGGGCCTTCTCTCACATGGAGACAGTGTAGGTCATAATACAAAGCTGGCCTAAAAGCGTGTGGGTTGGCTCGAATTTTGTGATCCCTATTATATATATTGTTGCGGCCTATACTCAGAAACGAGGCAAGTTCTAGTGTAGGTGCGGCGCCTAATGTGACATCACAGTCCTGTTTTACTAGGTATGCATTATCGAAGATTTTTGGTAAAATGGTAGTTTAAAAAAAGGTGAAATGAATGTTAACGTTTATCAGTATTTTGGTGACTCAAGATGCCGTATCAATAACTAAATTATGGCTCTCGTCATCAGCTCATGGGCGTCCTCTCACAGCTAATCACTAAGACCAAGTCGTAATTCTTGAACATGCAGGCAGGTTAAAATTCAGCACATAACTTTATTGGGATTGCGGGATTTGAATCAGAGTGCATCAGTATGAAAGTCGCACGAAAATGATGATTCACAATTAAACAAATTATGACTTGAGTATTCAGAGAGATGATGATGTAATTACCTATGTGTAAAATTTCCTACATTTATGTTAATTTTAACGAGGTTGTTTGAGAACGTTGAAGGGACACTAATTATGTGAAGGAATTGGAGCAAAATAATCGAATCATGATGTGTAGTAAATCTTATTAACCTGCTAAAGTGTTGAGGCGAAAACTCGAGAATTGGTGTTACATTATTATGCTACCACAAAATATACAACACCATAATAAACATTTTTAGCAAATTCGGCAATTCCTATACTACACCGCATTTTTTATTACATTGCTATGATAATTTATGGCTATTTTACTATTTTCTCTTCTCCTCTATTCTTTTAGTATGTTTGTTCGAAAATCTCGCGTCCTTTCCGCGAGCTCGAAGTGCCATGTTTCCATTATATATCCATGAATCGATACATTGTGGCTATAGAGCTGTCGGCTTATAGTATGGCTATAAAGCGGCCGGCTTATACTAAACTATAAGGCGCATGAGTGTAATTAACACAACTGTCAGCTTAAACTACTGCCTACTTTCTAGTTTGTGGACGAGGTGAGAATAAAATAAACTTTACCCTTTGCATTTTGAAATATTCATTTAACTAGCCTCATAAAGGTTGCAAAGCCTAATCAAATGCTTATCTCCTGTGACCACACATGCCCAGACAGTAAAATGTGACAGTAAAAAATAGTTCTAACAGTTAGGCACAGACTGAGGTTTGTTAAACATAATAATATCAAAGGTAGGGTAATGTATGTAGTTTATATATTTACTACTCCGTCCACACCTTCTCGTGTAGGCAAGTAGTCAGCCCTGGTGTCAGAACTTTTAGGCCGACCAAAGGCTTATGAATCAGCTTAACGACTATTGTCTTACGACAACAGCCGAGACCGATGGCTTAATGTGATGCCCTCCAAAGTACGGTAGCGCTCAGTTGTAAACACCAGTTTTTGTCCCACCCATCAAAGGTTCAGGTTAGGTTAGGTGACCACGATCATCACCCACCTTGTCTGGCATGCTCAAATATACGACCCGTCCTGGCTTCGTACTGGTTAATCATTACCCTCTCAAACATCCCGCCCTGTTTGCCTTTACACTGTTCCCCACCTCTTCGTTCTTCCCTCCCTTCGTTCTTAGCTCGTTCTTTTCCATTTTACAAACATAAATATATTAGTTATTCAATATAATTAGTATTTAAGTATGCATCGGTACCTGTCGTCCATCCGACGGTAGTATGACGTGAAAAGCCGTTATCTAAGAATGCCAATAACTTCTTTTTGGATAGACATAGATTTTGATGAAACAGCAGGAGCTTCAGAATTTCAAAGAATACATACATAATAGCAAACGGTATCAAAATCCATCCAGTAGTTTTTGCGTGATGAATACAGACACAAAGTTTTTTTTTTCTAAAGTTTACTTACAGATTTTTATTTGGTCAAAATTTATTATAAGTACCTATAGATAGCATGCTTTTGCTTCTCATACCGTTCTGTAATGGTCGATAAAGACTAACATTGTTATGCTACAAATGCTCGAAGATATCATTAGACAGGAAAAAAATGCTTATCATAATCATACTGATTGATACTCGTTGGCGAACGGTTCTTACACCAGTTCATATTAATCTCAGTGCTCCTAAAACTGGTACTCTGGGAATACTTAATAAAATTGAATTTGATTCAGTCAATCAAAACAGGACCAAGCTAAAATATAACGGCGTGTGGAAGTCACAGGCTTTCAGCACTCACTGCTTAGTAACAGAATAAATAATAGTTACAACATTTACTATTATTGTACAATGCGGCAGAACATAGAAGTCTAGAGTCTGTGAGAGAGCAAAATTTATGAACCGGCTGGAGGAACTTTGAAAATGGAATCACTTAAAAACATACCGCTGTGCTTTAGAAGAAATTGCACATATTTCTTCAAAAGTGGCCGTGCATCTCGTTTCATAAGATAGTTCAGTCTGCGTTTTGAATTTTGTTACTCTTGTTCATGTATTTTTAATAAAACCGGAAAAGTGCGAGTCGGAATCGCGAACAGAGGGTTCCGTACTCACGTGTGTGTAATACATTTGTGATAAGACCAATGAAATAGCCCCCTAAACTGAACAATGGCTGAAAACCGTTATTGCAAGGTCAACTCGCACTTGGCTAGTTTTAGTAATATTTGTTATGTACTATAAATAATATCATGTTTGAGGCGTGTATATATTACCGTTTTTTGAGATATGAAAACAAGATAATTCACGTTTCTTGTGTAAGGGTGGGGCCTTAACTATTTTTTTTATTACGCTATTAATTATGACATTAATTGCGTAAGTATTTCCTCGTGTGTAACTGAACGAACAATATAAATTTCGTTGAATAAGAGCATGAAAGCTTTTTCTTTATCACTAAAAGGCTCTGGGTCTAATGTGTTCTAATGGAAACAATAGACCATGTCAATCGGAAACCTATTCAGGAAGGATTTCCACCTGAGAGATTAGGGGTACTAATTAATTTTATCTCTTGGTAAATCCACACATTTATTTTTATTCTGAGAGCTATTCCGGATCCCGGAGATAAATAGGTCTCGAGCCTCGATCGTAAATTAACTATATTCACTATACTGTCAAGGGTAAAAGCTAGAGACTTTTGAACCTTACTCCAAGCTGATAAAGATGAAAATGTTCGAAGAAATAAAGCGCCGGTAGTTCGTATTGTTCAAGATATCTTTCGTCTTAAAGATATGGGCGTGATTGTCGACTAATTCTGAGCTTCTTGCTGCTTTTATCGTTTAGCTACAATTAATTAATACTGTCTTGCGAATGGATTTTGGCTAGACACGATTATTGTATGTTTTATAGTTTATACTTTACTGAATCTAAACTTTTACATTTATTTTATAGATTTGTTGCTCAGACTAGAGATGAAGAAGTTGTTCTTTGTTACTGGAAATAAGAGTGGTTTGTATACAACACATTTACATTTTTTTTATAGTTTTGTAGCTCAAAATAAATAAAAAGTGTAACGCGTTTGTTTTTATTATTGATTTTTTTATTATTATCAGCCGGAAAACGTCTCATGTAGAGTTAGCACGGCCGGAAAGTGGCGTATAACGGGGAAAGACAATTTTGTCTACCGTCCATGCTAACCCAGCTGGAACATATGTATCGTCCCCATGGAGCCTCTCTTTGACCATCTAGTTGGTCCACTTAATTTGGGGGGGCTACGATGCTTCATCTGGTTCGTGGTTCTCAATAATCATCTCTCATTGTTTCAACTTGCTTATTTTGGAAGCCATGTCATGTCAGTGACTTTAGCTCTTCTCCGGATCTCTTCATTCCGGATTTTCACGCAAACTAACCCCCCTCCATAGTTTGACGTGGCTTTGAGCTTAGTAATGGAGCTGCCCCAAAAAACGTACCTACTTATATCAAAGAAGATAAATCAAGACTCAGGTTGATTTTTACAGGCTTATATATTGAGAATATTTTACCTGTAAAAACCTTTTCTATTAAACAGCGCTTGCGCCAGCTGTTGTGGGCCTAAATCATGTTACGGCAGGAATACCAAAAAGGAATTGCTTACAAGGCTCTAGTATAACATGAATTTCAATGCCCACCGAGCCGTATATAATATGTAATATCGCTCATACATTCCACTATACCGCTGACTTTGCGATCCGGACGCAGTACAAATGTTATCCCAGTGTTATCCTTATCCTATTTTAATGACGCGGACATTTTTTCGGGATCAGCCGTTAGAGGGCACAAACAAAACGGGGAACATTGTAACTCTTGCCCTAATACCATGCGTCTGTAACTTTATAGCCTGCTTTGGACTCGCGCCAACGTTGCGTAAAAAAATCAAGCGTCTATAGTACGAGATACAAGGGAAACAGCGTATATTCTTTTAAATATTTGCAGTTTTACTACTGAGTTTAATAGTGTTTTGTATACAAAGTTTTATGTCTAGGCCGGTGCCAAAATGCGGGGATGACGTTACAGTATGACGGGGCTATAAATATCTATAACGTCAATTATTGCGGCCTGTCTTTTTCTGGCTCGTCACGTGCCTACAAAGAATGTTTCTATTTACGAAAATGTACCTAAATAAGCCGTTGCAGATTACACAACCGCCAGAGCTTTACATTTTCGGAATAAATAATCTTTTGTTCGGGTAATGGATTTTCTCGAAGCTACATCAGAATCTATTAATTTTGAAATGGTCTTTGAATAAAACCCTTTCGTCGATCTTCAGATTTCAGGGGGAATATTTCGTGGCAAACTGTTTCCTAAAATATTCAACGTCAAATCTGATGTTTGATAAGTGGGGATAGCGTTACACGACCAATCTGTCAGGCAGACGAGGCCTTTAGAGTTTTATTGAAATGGATCGTCTCCACTTTATCATCTGGTTAAGATGATGTTGGAATTTTTAAGTATTAATAATTTTACATAGTTTCTAGAAGGTAACATGTTAAATATGTGAAATAGTGACGTAGTGAAAATGACGTCAAACTTAAGGCATGGCTTAAGAGACCTGGCTCTATTCCAATGGTAGATGCTTGAGATAGTTTGCAGCCATAGATTATTTGGCATTGCTTAGTTAGATAGTAGTGGCGCAGTTTTAAAATCATAATTGTAATACTGTGGTAGTGGCTTGTTTTATAAACCTAATGAGAGGATATTAAGATAGTTCAGCCCCTTAAGGAACATACGGGAATATCTCCCATCTGCCATCACTGCGGTCAGAGGAATGCCGGCAGACCATCTGCCGCAGTTTGGAACTGGAATATACCTTATAATATACTTAATTAAAGGTAGAATTAGAACTATACGAGCAATGAGAACTATTACAGTTTTCGTGTACAATTTTGTTTAATTTTGGGTGCATTTTTCCCAAATCAATTTTTTAAAGCCCAGTACCTACATCCCACTTGTTAATTGGCTGGATATTCTATTCAGAATAAAGCAATTCTTAAACTATTTCTTCACAAGGATCCATGAAATAGTTCATTATTCTTACAGGTAAGGATTAAAATGTTCCATAGGGATTAAAATCTATTCTATGCCTATATACAACCAAACAAGACATTTCGACTCTGATTGAGTTTAATTTAAACGCTACACAAACACAAAGACAACATTTTAAATAGACGTCAAGGTCTTCTACCGCAAGCCGGTGTAATTTTCAAAGGAATTGCTCGTAACGTGAACGCTTGAGATTAGATCTTATTCTGTAATCAGTAACATTTTGTTATGATACAAAGCATCTACGTAATGGAGTAGGGTAAAGATATGGTAACAGAAAGAGCAGGTGACTGACACTTGACCACAAACTATAGGTACTGAAGCGAGAAGCAGCATACGTACTGAAGCCCCCCATACACGTACAATTTTATTGATCAATAAAACTGACGAGACCACTTCCGTTATGTTTTCTTCATAGTAAACCGAAAAACATTGACCAATACTAACCCTACACGATCAATAAAATTGATCAATTACAAAGAATGATCAATAAAATTGAACGTGTATGGGGGGCCTTATACGTAGTACTACAGTCTGAAATAAAGAAAACATTATTATAAAAGTATGCACTTGCAAGATAATTATCTGAGTCTCTATGATTATTAAATTTAAATCTGTGCTCATCTCGGTTGTTTGTGTAAAAAAAGACAAGAACAACTGAGATGATGTGAGTAGATATTCTTGCTATCGGCCGCGTTAGCAACTAGGTTTCGCTTTATGTTCTAAAGATTTCGTCTTTATTGGCAACTAGCATCACTGTTTACTACTTAGAATGGTTTTGATTATTACGCCACCGCGCGTTCAAAGGGTTTCCAATAACCTTGTGTGGTAGGCATACGAGTACAATAGGACTGCTGAAAATCATACGGAAATGTATACTGTTCTCATAGAGTAGATCACATAACCCAAACTATCCTAGTATTTGTCTATGAAACATACAGTCAGAATAGTGATGTCGCGTGCCGGTCAAATCCGGCATAATAACAAGTATCCTCACATATTGACATGCTACTCGATATTGATACACCTTTATTTGCCCGTACCCAAATTTGCCCGTTATTTGAATAGGTCGATCTGTTCCCAAAAGTGAACCAATGACTCTTTGATCTAGAAATCCGGTTTTCGATATTTATTTGATTTGGGATAAATCCTTCAAAGTCAGAAATAATATTTTTTCACGTATACAGAATCAGGCTGGGAGGCCAAATAACTAACACTTGGATGAAATGACAGCAGTCATGTGAGAGATAACTAAGCATCATCTCTATTAAAGATTCTTTGGCTGCGTATGCGCGTGCGCACAGAATCGCTACCGCTCAATTACGCGATCTCCAAACGCCGCGCAGCCATTGAAGAAGTACTTTTACGACCAAATGATTTGCATATGTACCCGTTATTTATTACCCAGCACGGCGGCACCAATCAAACCATCTTGATAGCTACAAGCACCATCGTAAACGGATACTATTCTGTGACGAACTTTGTTGTGATTGTCTTGTCAGAGCTATTTGATACTGTTTTCCAAGTTCGTTAACGATTTATTTTATCTATCTTTTTACCCTGCTTTGCTATGTAGGTATATATGTATTCAGATACATACACTTTTTCTATTCAGTGTTTTCTATAGTCTTGCATCATAATTAGCTGTTGCTATACGTAACTATTCCTCTTCTCCTCCAAGTGTGTTCAACACAAATTTAATGTCAACTGCATCCAAGTTATTTCTGCATTTTACTTTTTGATATCAACCGTAATCTCTTCGGAATCTCAATGTTCTCGTTTTATTTTATTGTATAGTTAGTTAATGACCTTTATTTTATATTTTTCTCAGAAGCGTCTCGTCTCTACTTTACCTAAAATAATAACCTACTTATCAAAATTTATCATAGTGAGAAGTGGTACATAAGTGACGTGCGATCAAATAATTTGTTTATATTTTTCATGTAAAAGCGTAAAACTCTTCGTTCAGTAGCAAGAGAGGGAACAAAATAGAGAAAAATATACCTACATTTAATTTGTCGAAACAAATGTGTTCAGATATCGCAGTCTAAACTTTTTACGACACTGCCAAGGTTTAATTAGAGTAAATTAGTTACATAGATGTACCGTCAGTGCATTTTATAGCCGAATTAAGATCAGCTGTGTGACTTAAAATTTGCAATGAGTATCCATCTTAAGAGACAATTCGCTAAATCTTGTCGTGTACCTAACTACGTTCATCAAGTCTCCAGACGCTGTCGTCTGAAATAAATAATCCAGAACACAATGACAATTACAATTTGGTTTTAATTTAGTTTATTCTAACTGAAAGGATATATTGTTTCAAAATTAACGAGTACTAAAAATAAATGGTCTAACTGAAATATAAAACTTTAAAAATTGAAGGTGTATTACATTTTCGTTGGTATTAGTAGCATGCTAACAAGTGCAGACGAGGAGTGCAAGTGTTAAGGCGAGCCTTTTCGGGAACTTTAGGTATTTTACGCTACCTTAAGCCGCACTATTTGACGGCACGACGTATTCATTTACGCGACCCAAAAGCTGTGTGCAATGCGCCGCGCGCACTTCTTTCGCCCGCGTCAGCCACGTTATGTAACTCAGTAGCGGAGATCAAGCCGCTTTGTTATTTAGGATAGAGTTAGCTTATGTTCTGGATTGATATATGATAAATGTGAACCTACCATTATTATTATAACAAATGCAATGAGACACCTCATTGCATTTGTTATAATAATAATGGTGTAACAACCGTGTTTTTATTGCTATTTTTGGTTTTTTTTTTATGTGATTATTTGTACATTTGACAGCGTCATTTGCACCATTAGTAAGTCGCAACCGGCACACTTGCACCTGCAAGTGTGCAGGTGCAAGTGTTAGTCGTGACTGTCCAATTATACCAATGACAGTAAACTAACTTGCTCATCACCGCATTTTTTTTTGTTTTTTCTTATATTTTGGCTCCACACATAGTGTATTTAGCCAGTGTCAAGTATTGTAGTTTTTCATCGTATTATGAAATATTTCATGTAAAGTCAAGTCTTAGTCACAGGCAGTCAGGGTAGTCATAGTCCAGTCTAAGTCAGGTAGTCATAATCCAGTCTAAGTCATGTCCTAGTAAAGTAGTAGCAACTTTACTAGAGGCTTCTGTGGAATTTTGGAAGCAACACGAAAAACCACGTTTCACTACATTATATCACTTGCCAACACTTATACTCGTAATTCAGCACTTAATGCGTAAAACGCCACTAATTTTAAACATTAACACTAGAAAAAGCATAAGTTTTGAAAAATAATACAATGCAACGACGTGAACTTTTTCATGTTCCCGCCAAAACTCATCACCGCATTTGGTAGGTTGGAAAAAATTTGACATATGACATCTTTAAAAAAAATTGACATTTGACATCTGTCAAAAGTTTGACATCAATCAAACTGACATCTATCGACACTTGACAGCGGTATTAGAACAGTGCGCAGGTCGCAAGTGGCACACTTGCAACGTGCGCGAGCCGAGTGTGGCCCGCGCTCGGTGCAAGTGTGCAAGTACATGAGTTGGTCGTGACCACTTCCACTCGTCCACTTATACCAAATTACAGTATACTTGCTTCGCTCGTCGTTGTATTTAGTAGGTTGGAAAAAAAAATGACATTTGACATCTATCAAAAAATTTGACATCTGTCAAAATTTTGACGTTTGACATCTGTCACACTGACATCTGTCAAAATTACAACTATCTCAGCCCGAAACTGTAGTACCATAGGCAATAAAACGGAAAACAGCAATTTCGATAACAGTATGTATATACGGCGGCCATATTAAGAAATGACAGATGTCAAAATTTGACCAAACTATGTTGATCAGCATCCTTTGGGACCCCCAGATATCGATTTATATCCCGATCAGAGCACCTTTACTTTCAGACGCGGACCAATAGACCGCCGTTTTGAAAAAAGTACTTTTTCACTGTGTGCCCCTCTCAAAACTGTACAATATTAGAACAAACCCTCCTCACAAAAGTCTTATAGTTTCGGCGTTAATTGCAAATTAAAAATCCTTAAAAAGTGAAATTGAATGTTCGCAATTTTTCAAAATGGCGGAATCAAAAAAGTTTTTACACTTTTCTACCAAGTGTACCGTGGGATTTTCAGATATCGATTTTCATTCGGATCGGACAACTTTTACTATGAGTCGGTATGTCTACAGCCGCCATCTTGAAAAAAATCGGTTTTGCTGATATTGCATTTTGACCCTTATAGCATCTATACTCGATCCCCAGGAACGATTTTCCTTAAACGCTGGTATTGGAGGCGTAAAAAAGGAAAACTGATATTTCCATAAAAGTACCTTTGTATGACAGCCCCATTGAAAGTTGACACATGTTAAAATTTGATTTCAGAATGTTGATCATCATCCTTGGGGACCCCCAGATATCGATTTTCATCCGGATCGGTGAAACTTTTTTTCCCGCCGCGGCCAAAATTTACGCCATTTTGAAAAAAAATTTTTTTGCCATTCTTCCTCTCTGGCTTTCAAACAATATTAGTTCCAGCTCTTAATACTAAAGTGTCATAGTTTCGCCGTCATTTACGGTTAAAATTTGTATGGCGGATTTTTTTTTCCGCTATTTTGAATTTTTTTTGACATCACCAATATCGTCCCAGGGTTTGCTATGACATTCCTTAAAACGCACATGACCTATCTCATATGGTTTGGCCAGGCCGTTGACTGTCCGAGTGACCGAAGGTCGGAAGACCAGGTCGCGAATTTTTTTGAAGACACCTCTGTCACCTGGACACAAAAGTCAACAAAGACATTCAAAATTTTCCATTGGTATCGAGAAACAATGCGTCAAAAATGGAAAAAAAAATTGTATGGCAGCCATCTTTAAAAATGGCGGAATCCAAATTTTTTTTCAAATTTCGAATCTGCGGCCCCGAAAACCCCCCCATGCGAAAAATCACCCTGATCGGACTAACTTTCAAAATGGCCGCCATTTTGAATCCGCCTCACATCTTGGATCTTCATGACAACGATCTGACAGCCCCTGTCATCCTCTATGACATTTGGTCGAGCACCACCCACATACCTCTTACCTCTTAAATATTATGGTACCCTACCTTCAATGCTGGACTTGATGAAACTGATTTGTGTAACCCTCCCCATTAAAAGCACCAGCACTGGCCGTACTGGGGTGGGGATGAGACTATTATTCCCATCTGCGCCGCTGTCACCGAGATGAATTCATTGATCCGACTATAACGGGGCAGATGACAATTTTTATGTTCCATCGGCCCCCATGAGCGCCGTTGTTGAGACTCCGGGGGAGGATGGCACTTTTTTCCCTTTTTCCCATCGACCCCGGTAACGGGGCAGCGCCGCCGGGGAGGATGGGATCAAGCCCCTACCCCATAGCTTTCTTTCACTTACCCAACCCGCCTATTTTTTGCCACACCACCCGCTCACCTGCCCATAGGTTTTGCACACTTGCACACGCCTATCGACATTTGCTCACACAAGCTGCCTGCTAGCCCCTGCCTGCTAACACGTTTCCATAATTGCCCACACCTGCCCACTTTTTCTCACACCAGCCGCTCAACTGGTAACACTGATTCATACCTGCCCGTACTTGCGCATGCCAGTTACGTATTATCTAGCACCATGTATCATCATCATCATCATCATCAGCAGCAGCAGCAGCATCATCATCATCATCATAAGCATCATCATCATCAGCCTGAAGACGTCCACTGCTGAACATAGGCCTCCCCAAAGAGCACCACTTTGAGCGGCTGCTCGCCTCCTGCATCCATTGGCTCCCCGCGGTGTGCTGCTTGACACCATGTATACGCAATGTATACTATGAAGCAAACATAACTGCTTGTGTATGAGATAAATAAATGAGTATGATGATTATTCACAGCCTCTGTGATGTGGGGGTTTAGCAGGTCGGCTCATAACCCGGAGGAGATGGGTTCGATTCGTGACATGAATTTGTGCACAAAAAAATAACACAAGTGTGGATTGTATGATTGAGTAAGGCGTGTGTATTGAGGCGTAGGGCAAGAAACTGTCCATGACGGTGAGCATAATGATAATTAGAAAGCATAGGTAAATTACATGGTAACTACCGATTTTCCTAATGCATAACTTAGAAAGAAAGAAAGAAAGAAAACACATTTATTCAGGACATCACACAACATTACATTCCTAACATACATCATGAAAATAAAACAATAAAAAACAAAAATAGGTAAAAGGTCTTGAGCAGTTTTTTTTCTTTTATTATATTTGTTACCCATTTTATTAAAATTCACGGCCAGTGTAGCTTCGCGTCGTGGAGCGCAAAAATTTGGCACACGTCCGGCGTCGACGGGCTCTGCGAGCGGACTGGCGGCCCCGAAAATGAGCTCGGATGCCATGAATTCAAGATATAATATTCATATAAAATTACCGTATTAACTTTTTAACATTTTTATTGATCATTTAAATTTTTTGATCAATACATGATTCATTAAAATATATTTAAATAATACGATTCGTTTAAAACAAGTCGAAAAGTCATTTCAAAAAATCTAAGATAGAGGTAACTTTGGATTTTTTTTCGATCGAGTGAAGTTATTCCTTTTATGTATAAGTATGATCATTTAACTTGAAGACATCCTTAAGAATAACAGATATTTTTTTCATATCTAAAAGTGTGGTTTATCTCAGAGAAAAGACGATTCAAACAAGGGCGTTTTTGGGCCAGTCTCGCCTTAAGAGATCAGTGTATGAGTGATGGAGGCGTTAGCTTGGGAAGTGTAAATACGTTTGGAAGCGTAAGAATAGTAGCGCTCATAGCGAAGCACGACTAGCCGTTTCTAACTGATCGGTAAAGTTAAGCAACGTTCGCTGCGGTCACTATTTTGATGGGTGACTGCTACAACAAAAAAGTGGTATTTACAACTGGCGCTACCGTGCTTCGGAGGGCACGTTAAGCCGTTGGTCCTGGCTGTTGTCGTAAGACAAAAGTCGTTAAGCCAAGTTAGAAGCTTTTGAGAGGTTTAAAAATTCTGATGCCAGGGCTGACCACTTGCCTACACGAGAAGAAGAAGCGTAAGAAGACTTACTGATGATAATCACATTATATCTTTGAGACCCAACAATTTAGATTTTTTATATCAGGTAGCTACAGCTAGTTCTGCTATACAAAACAAAAACGATATGAAGTAACATCATCATATACTAATAACATAATATACACATGCATGATTCAGCAAAAGCAAAAGAAAAGCCAGTTATAACAGTGAAAGGGTAAATAATAAGTACAGAGATAAAACACAATTGAATGTATCTGCTATCATCACTGCAAACGTAACTCTATATTAGCTGGCACATCTGGCTGCATTAGTTGAACTCTACGCCAACGATAACAAACGGACCATTCAACTGAGTGCGTTCATTGTGTGATTTGTTACAGTCACTTTAATAGGTTATGATCAGGATCACGACTGGATACAGTAACAGCTGAATTATAGTCGGCGAAGTAGACATAAATGAGACTGGTGTTGTTTCGTTGAATTCGTTTTCATTTAAGTTGTTGAAAGACGGCAGATAATGAAAATGCCAATAATAAGAGATTGGTCTGCACTATTAGATGTTTTGAATCAAATAGTACTTAAACAATGTTTTTTTTTAGCGCGCTAATGCCGCTGGGTTTTACCAGCGTTTACAGCGTCACCGGCACCGGCACCGGCTTGAAGAGAAAAACAGAAAGAATCAGTTTCTGTTTTTCTCTTCAAGTCTTGTTCACAAGATCTTTAGTGTAAGTATTTTGGCCAGATCGCCGTTTTATGGTAATGGAGTCTATTTTATATTGCTTCAATCATTACTTGGACTGTTAAGAAGAGCAAGGTCCACTTCAAAGAATCGGTTTTATGTATCAAAGATAAACTAGCATCTGGTTTTCTTCAGCCAAATAGCCCATAAAATGCGTAATCACGATTTAGGTTTCAAAGGGCTCTTGTTCTTTGTGCCCACACAAAATATCCAGGAGATTTCTATTGAATCGCTAAATAATCTTGGAGAGGTTATGTCAAGTAAAAGTGAAAACAGAAACCTAAACGATAAATAAACCTTGGATTTATTTTATTAATTTAGGAAGGACAAATATAAAACTTTTTTCTATAGTCTATTAAGCTTTCAGAGAAAGTTTGACGCAATCGTCACCTACCCTACCATCCCAGAATCTGCAAAAGGTATAGCTTACATCTACTACCAATTTTACGTAGCAGCATTACCGCTACCAATTTAATTCGTTTAAAGTCTTGTCCACCTTCCACGATACTTATTTCAAAAATATCTAGTTACACGGACACGTCCGCACCGAAGCACTCGAACGAAGCACCTTTGACAATCGTTCCAATTAATTGCTAACGATCGGTTCTCGTTAAAAAGAACGAAGCACTTCCTTATCTGAAACTAGTTTTAGTACGTCAGAGATAAACTTTTTAATAGCGTGATTCAACTCCACGAGCGATTTACCATCGGTATCGAATTCAAACAATGGGATTGGGTAATAAAAGTTGTTTCTCCGATCACCGCTGTAAAATTAAGATAATAATTAGATGATTTAATGGTTTTCAGTAAATATTAAGACTTAACTTAGGTACCTATTATAATTAATTTAAACAATAATAATGACAGCTAATAACGAAATGAAATAGGAATTTATGAATTTAGAAACAATACTGTTATAAATGAGTTGTGAGATGATATGATGATGAGAAAGGCGCGATCACAGTCAGTGGTGGCGTGGTCAAATTAACTCCGTCATAATAAGAAAAAACAATTGTTTTTTAATTTGTAAATTTATTACCACCATAACACAAATAAAGCAGAGCGAGTTACCTACTACTACAGCTAATAAAAGTACATTATATTTTTATTTTCTTATTATAGGGGAATTAAGTTTCTTTGTATATATATGTTTAGTTGGTGTACAATAAAGAGTATCTATCTATATATATCTATATATATATATAATTCTCAATGCGCTCAAAAGTGCCCATGCCAATAAAATACTGGTTTACCTTATTTCTTCTTGACTTTGCTGCAGAAATTTGAAATCCGAAATGATAACAGGAATCCCATTATTTAGAAAAGTGTTAATTTTAGCTGTTGAAAATGAAAGTAATATGGAAGCGAAAACACTTAGTCCGGGGCATGTAGCAAAAGCAATGGTACAGTTAGGCCTGTTTATTATTCTAGTTCGGCACCCACTTCGATATCCCATTCTGTTTTTTGTTAGCGTTTTGCTATAACAGTTCTATTGTGTGAAGAAATAAATGTTTAGAGGATAAGCAATTCTTATGTTATGGCTGCGCGCTTAGAGTATACATAAGCAAGCTGCGGGCTATTATTTTCTGTAAAGAACAGTTAGTTGAAATCATTTTTGCGTACATAGCTGGTATCAAGATTTATTAAGAAACTAGCTGCGCCTTGCGGTTTCACCGGCGGATAAAAGATAGCCTATGTGTCAATCAAGTACATAAGCTATCTAAATTCCAAATTTCATCCCAATCCAGCCGTTTGAGCGTGAAGGAGTAACAAACATACACACATACAAACTTTTGCCTTTATAATATTATAGTGTCATAGTGTCATACCTAGTTTATTTATCTAGTCAGTGTTCTTGCCATCGTATTCATCTTCATCATCGTCATCATCATCATCATCATCATCATCATCATCATCATCATCATCATCATCAGTATATCCTTATCCACTGCTGCAGTTAGCTGCTCTACTAACATGCCACTGAGTTAGGTCTTTACTCTAGCTTTTTGCATCTAGTTGGTACAGCTGCTTTCCGCTAGTCGTTCTTACGTACCACCAGTTCGCACTAAGCGATTTGCTGAGTCATTCATAGTCCGAACGGCCAAGGAATGGAATGCTCTTCCAGCAACAGTATTTCCTCCTGGGTATCCACCTTAGACAACTTCGTCACTTACGAGGCGAGATGTTGTCAACCGTATGCCCATTGCCCATTTTAGCATTTAAAAAAACGATTAAATTCATTATATACCGTCTATGCACGGGTTAACTAATTTTGTTTTTGTTTTTATATCCTCTCATAAGTAAAAATTACCTAAAAATTATATAAAATACGATATATATGTATAGGGACATAACTATATTATGCCTGGAGTTTGAGTACGTAAACCTCAATCATTCAATAGCCTCAGGATAACATGCTCTGTTCCACAAAGTTGGGCTTTAGAAACTACATATTCTCTTTTATGTTTCATGTAGTAAAACAGTTAATTTTACTTTACTCGGAGTGTTTCTTTTATATGAAGAGCCTCCTACTCCTACGTTCATGGATATGAATAATAAAACAAGATGAGATGGCAAAATGTAGCACACGCGGTGAAAGAGAACCGCGTTTTCGTCGATTTTAATTTCTGTTGCTTCCTACCAAGAGCTACCTAGCATTCAAAAGTAAGTTTACCTTTCAAACTAAAAAGTTGTTATAAGTTTAACGTGTTTACGTGCGTGTCTGTCTGTGGCAACGGCCACTTAGCCTACGTTGGTCTGTGCGCGGCTGTTTTTATAATGTTTCTGTTGTTTCCTGCCAAGAGTTACCTAGCATTCAAAAGTAAGTTTACCTTTTATGAACATTGTTGCGGCGCCTAACGTATCTGACAGGAAAGGTGTAGATCCTTTTAAAAGTTTTTTTAATCGTATGTAATAATTAAAAACAATACTTTATTATTTTAATTTAATTTTGTGTTTTTTGTTTTGTTTTGTTGTTTTTTATATTATCCCGTCGTTTGGAGTTATTATCAATAAGTACCAAATCTATGCGTTGATTTTTGGTCCACACGTGACCGGTGTCAGATGTAGGTGCCTAATTTCAAAGGATGCTAAATTCAACTACAATAAAAATGAGCATATAAGTACTTAGGTAGATAAATAGATAAAATACTTTATTGCAGAATAATAAAATAAGTATATATTAGGTGAACTTAATGCCAAGTCGCATTTTTTCCTTTTGTATAGCGAGCATTATAAAATTTCTATCTCTGATATTACCTTTGAATACAGTATCACACAACCAAGCAAGAAAAAAGATCAGAATTATAGTAACCGAAAACAAAGCTTTTTCCTAGAATTGTTTAATGGTTCATTATCTTATTTTGTGAAACATGGAATCTGACAAAGGGCAAATGGAAAGGTATTGTTTTAGGTTTTGCTAAGCAACTGAAATAATATATAAACTACAGATACATTTGAACCCTCTACGAAAACAGCCTTTCTGCGTCGCGTCGGCGTGTGCTTTATAATTTTAAGACGTGTATCTATTACATTATTGACTGGCCTTATAGCTCAGTTGGTAGTAGCTCTGCCTTTTGATAGGTTGTGGGTTTGATTCCCACCCAGGACAAACATTTGTGTCATGAGCATCGATGTTTGTTGTGTATCTGGTGTTATTTATTGTATTCTATACAATGTATTTACAAACAGAAAAGTATCGTTAGTATTCTATGTATGAGTTATATGGTTCCCAGTACAAACTATGCTTAGTTTGGGGCGATGTGTGAAATGTCAGCACATATTACATTTATTAAGAGTGTTCTTACAATTAGCAATTAGAGGTATTTCAAATGTTGTCTAGTTGTATTTTTGTCGTTATATACTTCTGAGACTTTCTGAGAGATGATTTTAGAGGGAGAAATGAGAAAATCACCGCTTTGTCGTCCGAGTCTTTACTATTTCCCTTATAGATAAAATCAACAACATCAACCTGAAGACGTTTACTGCTGAACATGGGCCTAACCATAAAACACCACTTATAGACGCATATTAAAGGGGAAGTTTGCCATAATCACCATGCTTGGCAGGCGGCTTCTAGGTAAAATTGTAAATAATTTAAATGGCATTTAGCTGCATGTGTTTTAACATTGTTATTAATGCTAGATTAGAGATTTATTTATTTTTACACTGCGTTTGAAAAATTAACTCACAATTTTAATCAAAAACCTTGTTAAATTTTTCACATGTAGCTACATTTACTACACCCTAATTGCGTTAATCTAACTTTCATTACATTTATGGCACTTTTTATGGCCACATTACACGCTTTTGTATTATGGCCCTAAAATGAAATTTGCTTCACAACTGGATTTATAAGGATGTGTACCATAACGCTATTACCTTGGTTAACATTTAGGAAAATTATATTGGTTTATCGTCCTATTAACCAAAGATTAATTGGAGATTAAAGCTGGTATTGAACAGTTATTAGTTACTTTTAATCTCTTGCTACGCTGGTTTAATAACTTTAACCGCGGTTTAAAAGTTAAACAGGACCGTTGACAGTGTTTTCTCGTTAAAGTGGGTTTACATGAATATTAAGGTGTTACGAAGGTTGTTACTGGGGCTAATATTTGTTTTGTTTAATGGAATATAGAATGTTATTAAACTTTAGAATTTGTACCTGGAAAAGGAGAAGTAAGTTTTAGTTGTGGGGCATAAATTATAAGTACCTAATTATAGTTATTACGGGTTCCTTATTGAAGAACTATAGGCCCATCTCGCTCTTGAGTCATGTGTATAAGCTGTTTTCGAGAGTCATTACGAATCGTCTCGCACGCAGGTTTGATGAATTCCAGCCTCCCGAACAAGCCGGTTTCCGAAAAGGCTTTAGCACCATAGACCACATCCATACGCTGCGCCAGATTATACAGAAGACCGAAGAGTATAATCGGCCGTTATGCCTAGCGTTTGTGGACTATGAGAAAGCCTTCGATTCAATCGAGACTTGGGCGGTGCTGCAGTCCTTGCAGCGATGCCAAATTGACTATAGGTATATCGAAGTTTTGAAGTGTTTGTACAGTAAGGCCACTATGTCAGTCCGACTACAGGACCAGAGTACGGAACAAATTCCATTGCAAAGAGGCGTGAGACAGGGAGACGTTATTTCTCCGGAACTGTTCACAAACGCATTGGAGGATGTTTTCAAGCTCTTGGAGTGGAAAAGATCTGGCATCAACATAAATGGCGAGTACATCACTAACCTTCGTTTTGCCGATGATATAGTCATAATGGCGGAATCGCTCGAGGACCTTAGCACCATGCTCAACGACCTCAGTAGAGTCTCCCAGCAGGTTGGTCTTAAGATGAATATGGACAAGACAAAGATCATGTCTAATGCTCATGTTCCACCTATACCGGTAATTGTTGGGAACGATACTCTCGAAGTTGTCGACAAGTATGTCTACCTAGGACAGATTGTCCAATTAGGTAGGTCCAACTTCGACAAAGAGGTGGCGCGAAGAATCCAACTCGGCTGGGCAGCGTTCGGGAAGCTTCGTCCTATCTTTTCGTCCAAAATACCGCAGAGCCTGAAAACGAAAGTTTTCAATCAGTGTGTGTTGCCAGTGATGACTTATGGAACTGAGACATGGTCTCTTACTGTTGGCCTCATTAGTAAGCTCAAAGTCGCGCAGCGAGCTATGGAGCGAGCTATGCTCGGTGTTTCCCTGCGAGATAAGCTCCGGAACGAGGAGATCCGCAGGAGAACTAAAGTGACCGATATAGCTCTTAGAGTTAGTAAGTTGAAGTGGCAATGGGCAGGCCACATCGCTCGTAGAACTGACAACCGATGGGGAAGAAAGGTTCTCGAGTGGCGACCACGAACCGGAAGACGCAGCGTGGGCCGGCCCCCCACTCGGTGGACCGACGACCTGGTGAAAGCCGCGGGGAGCCGATGGATGCAGGAGGCGAGCAGCCGCTCAAGGTGGCGTGCTCTGGGGGAGGCCTATGTTCAGCAGTGGACGTCTTCAGGCTGTTAATGATGATGATGATGATGATGAATTATAGTTATGGGGGTGTAGTTTACATTGTTGTATATTGTACATGAAACTTAATTTATTAATGTTTGTACCTTATAAGATAAAACATATATTAAATTAAGAACTTTTATAATTCATCATCATCAACAGCCTGAAGACGTCCACTGCTGTACATATAGGCCTCCCGCAGAGAGCACCACTTTGAGCGGCTGATCGCCTCCTGCATCCGTCAGCTCCCCGCAGTTTTAACCAGATCGTAGGTTCAAACATGAGATAGATATGTACATATATTATTGAAGCCTTCAGCCATGCATTATTGTTGTTTGTGATCAGGAGTTAATGTTGTCTCAGAAGTTTGTGGTTTCCTTTCGATTACTAGACTGTGTGATGTCTCAGGATGACGTGCGCAGTGCAGTGTCACGGGAAACTTTATTATTTTAAAGTTCCGAGTGATACTGCAACTGTTATGGTTACGGCCGTGTCGCTTAACATCAGGCGAACGACATACAACGTTATTGGTAATTAGTATGCGACACTGAGCCGTGACGGACGGGTATTGATAAATATAAAAATATATTAAAAAATCGTCTAGTATTGTTATTTCACAATAAATTTCGTTATTTCCAAAAATAAAACAGTAATTCCTACGCGCTACAAGCAACAATAATTGGTTTCAATAATATCGATATATAAA
The DNA here is from genome assembly GCA_910589525.2 of Ennomos quercinarius. Classification (NCBI taxonomy): domain Eukaryota; kingdom Metazoa; phylum Arthropoda; class Insecta; order Lepidoptera; family Geometridae; genus Ennomos; species Ennomos quercinarius. The sequence goes on from OU342496.1 coordinate 5,523,395, forward strand.
ACAATTTTCTATTAAACATTTTTGAAACTTAGTTTTTTAGGTTCTATTCATTAGTTTGTTTGAAGGTATTTTGTGCTCAGTGATCTTTGAATCCGTACTTCAAAGAACCCATTACATTGATTAATCGTAAACTCTTCCACTGACTGCTATCTAGTTAATAACTTAAGTCTTAGCTTAGAACACCTGACTTAATGTGATTTAAAAGTTTTACGTTCGTAAATATTTTATAGAGTTTTAATATAATGATATATTTTTAAATTCTCTAAGAATCCATGTCTACGTTAGTCTAGCTCTAGTATAGCTCGTATATAAGAGACATAAGTCATAAAAACAGCACTTTCTGCCCATAAGTTAAAATCGCTATCAGTAAAAGCAACACAACCAAACTCACCCAAAGATATTCCCAATGCCAAGATCGTGATAGTCTCATTACTCCCATTAAGAGGTAGATCAATAACAACTTACGACTACATCGGGCAATCAGTTAATGTTTCGACGAGGTCGATCAAGTTCTGCGCAGACTCTAATTAATGAATCAACCAGCCGTATCCTGGAGTGTACCTATTGGTAATTGGAACCTTGAGCCAGTTTAAATAAGGGTGTCAAAAGTTAGTGTCTCAGGTCACAAGCACGTACTCTCTGTTTTGTGTTCAGCCCTAGTATCGTAAAGTAAACCCATATTGTTCTTTGCGACGAGTTACTTTCGTACGACAGGTGTTGAGGTACCGTGAAATGGATTGGATTGGTTCGGAACAAAAGTCAACTTTGCATGTACTAAAAAAATACATCATCATCATCATCAACAACAGCCTGAAGACGTCCACTGCTGAACATAGGCCTCCCCCAGAGCACGCCACCTTGAGCGGCTGCTCGCCTCCTCCATCCATCAGCTCCCCACGGCTTTCACCAGGTCGTCGGTCCACCGAGTGGGGGGCCGGCCTACGCTGCGTCTTCCGGTTCGTGGTCGTCACTCGAGAACCTTTCTTCCCCATCGGTTGTCAGTTCTACGAGCGATGTGGCCTGCCCATTGCCACTTCAACTTACTAACTCTAAGAGCTATATTTACTTACGGTTACTTTAGTTCTCCTGCGGATCTCCTCGTTCCGGAGCTTATCTCGCAGAGAAACACCGAGCATAGCTTGCTCCATAGCTCGCTGCGCGACTTTGAGCTTACTAATGAGGCCAACAGTAAGAGACCATGTCTCAGTTCCATAAGTCATCACTGGCAACACACACTGATTGGAAACTTTCGCTTTCAGGCTCTTTGCGGTATTTTGGACGAAAAGATAGGACGGAGCCCAGCCGAGTTGGATTCTCCGCGCCACCTTCTTTGTCGAAGTTGGACCTACCTAATTGGACAGTCTGTCCTAGGTAGACATACTTGTCGACAACTTCGAGAGCATCGTTCCCAACAATTACCGGTATAGGTGGAACATGAGCATTAGACATGATCTTTGTCTTGTCTATATTCATCTTAAGACCAACCAGCTGGGAGACTCTACTGAGGTCGTAAAAAATACATAACTACGATGAACTAGTAGTTCCGCGAACTGTAGATCTCGCGAGCACAAACATTTTGCAGGCCCGTGGCATGATGTTGTACTTGTACGTCCCGAACTCAGACCTCGCGGCCTTATATCTCGACAACCTCCTGACCGATTTTATTCATATTTGAAATACATTTTTAAGAATTAAGTACCCAATGTTCCTGCCAAATATTATCATTATAGGCTGGTAAATGATGCCGCTTCAAACTTCCCTCCTTTTTGGAGGAACTACACCATTAATCAAAAATCGCCGGCGACAATAAAATCCTAGAGCTTGTAGAATCTGTATACCAAGCTTTATCAAGATTCGTTGAAAAATGGGACCTGTATGCGAGTTCGTATATATATACGTACATACATCCGGACAGACAAAAGCAAAAATCGCGAGTTGAAGCAGATACTTTCGCTCATTTTGTTCACTCGATCAATAAAGAGGATGAGTGAGTAGCGATAAGAGCGAGTGTGGCTTAGCGGATGCACGCGCAACTTTTAAACCGAAGTACCCAGGTTCAAATCCCGCTCGATCCTCACCAATGGTTTTACGTTACGTGCAGAACTTGCACTCGCCTTTACAACGTCAATAAAATACCAAATATCAAATTCAGTTAAGCCGTCATAGCGGAAGACGTAACAAACACAAACACTAAAAAATTACACATCAATAATAATATGATAACGCCCAATGATCACGTACACACCCTGGACCCTAATTAGGATCCCCGTGGGACCTCAGGAACTACGAGGATCATGCCACAGAACAAGTATTCACACTTTTTTTCCTGTGTCCTGTGTACAAATACTTGTCCTGTCGCGGGAATCGAACCCGTAGCCTTCGGACTCTATCACCACGCCACAGAGATGGTCAATGATTCTGCAATTTCTGTAACTATCTCAAAGAACAAAGACGTATAACATGTCTCATTTTATTCTTGGAACGTTGCTATATTGGAAACAAGTCAACTAAAGGTTCCATTTTCCCCACTTGAGCAAATATTTCTACTTTAAATGCGGATGCTTGCACCTCTAAAGGTGCCTTAAAGTTCTAATAAAGTCATATTTTGAGAGTTTCCTCAAACGTTCGGTAAGAAATACCAACCACGGCAGGCTTTTACGATCACCCTTACCAGTATAACGCGCAGTTATCTCGACGAGCTTTTGCCTGCTGCTTTGCTTAAAGCCACCATCAAGGCTCTGAAATCTGAATACACGTCAAAATAATAGTACTTACATAAACCAACATTTAGTTCCAAAACACTCTAAAATGAAGACACTAAAGTAGTAGAAACACATAAAAACAGTCAAGTAAAAGTTGATTTATACGCAAGGAAACAGACAGATGTACAGACAAAAGTCACGTTGTGCAAATATAAAGGTATTTTCAGAAACGATTGGTATTTCATATCCGAACCACGTGAAAACGGGGGTGTCATTAAGGCCCGGCGTGGCCACATCGGCGCGTGATAGAATCTCAATGGATTCCTGAACATTTGAGATCCGTACGATATAGCCTTTAAAGGAAATACAGAGGGAATACACGCAAGAAATAAGTATAACCGTGAAAGGCCTTTCAGGAAATACCAAGCTTTAACGATTATGTGTTACTAACAAAAAAAGAACTACGTAAACTTTGAACAGTTTAATGCTGTAGAGCCTGAATTTCGAATTCTTAGTCGCTTTAACTTAGTAAGCAGCCGTTTCCTAGAATTTATTCGATTTCCATGAAAACATTTTGTTATGGGCCTAATTGGGCCGCCCAACTGTTAACAAGTCTCGCTATTTACAAATTGTACTAATTGAGTAGTTGTTACAATATGTAGGAAGAGTCAAGAGAATATTCCAGCATTTAATTCAGTACAAGAAGCTTCTACCAGTTCCCCTCGTGCAATTAGTTTTGAATGCTCCGTTAGGTTGTAATGTTAACATTTTCTAACCTCCATTCTCTTGTTATTAGTAGTTTCATCTAAATTAGCTACCTCATGTTAATTACATTAGGGTGGTGGGTTTTTGAGGCAGTGAGTGGAACACACAGTGTGCACTAATTTCGCTGTTTCTATTCTTATTGGGCATGCTCTTAACTATCGCACTAATGAATAAGAGGACGCAACTATAGCGAGTAAAATTCAACCCCTGAGGATTCCTTCTACCAGCTTCTTAACACCTATCTTTATGTATAAAACAGTGAGGTGTGATGTATAAAACTTTCTTTGCGGTTAGTTATACTTCCACTAAAATCCCGTATACTTAGTCCAAATATAACTTGTTGGAAAATTACTTCCAAATTTACCTTGTCTTGCGTTAATTCCACCAAAATATGTTATGAAAACTCTACGTTTTAGATTTAATCCTTTTCTTGTGTTAAACCTTTGTTTATGCCGCTGAAAGATCTAGTAGTTTAGTCATTTACATTTTGTTTGAGCATACTTACAATTTATTGTGAAGCTTTCGAAATATTTTTTGTTTGTCGAGTTTTCTTGAGTAATCAACGTATTTTTCTATTGTTGTTACTCCACTAATAAGAAGAACGGTTTTGTTAGCTCGTTATGTGGTTATAATCTTAATAATGAAAGTGCTTAGTTGCTTTTTGTAAGAAGGATTATGGGTTGTTCTTCTTTTTAACTGTGAAGACAATGTTGTTATTTTATGCTTCATTTTATGTAAATAATTTCACTTCAATCACAACCATTCGTGCCACGGTTAAAATATTTATATCTTTTACACTTCTGGTCTTTTTACAGGCCTATAACAGTAGTGTAATAATGAGTACCTGTGTCAAAAACAGGCGTGGTAGTTTCTGCTTTAAAAATAGCATAGGTACCAAAAGGGCGTGTAGATAAACAAATATCTATGTTTAAAATAAAATTAAAAATTTAATCACTGTAAAATTGCAAATTTCTGTATTCCAAAATGCTTTTCATTTAATTAAGTGACATTTTATCCTCTCAAAACACTCAAACATATTAGAATTCTATGTTAGCTGAGTGTTGTTAAACTTATTTGCATTCAAACCACACGCGTGCTCTTGCCAAAATTGTCATACTCTTCTCACTAATGAAGAAAACCGTGATTTAGGTACACAGTGAATAAAACAATTGCCTTTTCTCTGGGCGTCTCGGAAGGAAAGACAACATTTGTAAACAAGAGCTTTTTGCCGTATGATGGTACGTACTTTATTACGGCTCGTATTTTTGTTACTGATTACATAAATTCACTTTGAAATTCAAGAAACCCGAGAGATTTATACAAACAAGAGCTCGGATTCCCCTCCGCCGCCGCCTCGAACAACTTTATAGCTTAATCTTTCATTTTTATGTGTTACAAATGTTTAGCAGATGAAACTAGACCTTTCAGACCGCCTTCTTGTATATTAACTTTAAATGAAGAATACGTTGAGTTTCTTTTTAAAAGTTTTCCAGCCAGTGATTCTATTTAAACTTTTTGAACGTTAAGTTGATACATCAATCCTGGGCACGACAGCAAAGAAAAAAGTCCACTGATAAAACGTTTGCATAAAAAATGACAAAGTTCAACGTAGGGACAAAATTACCGCGAGATGTGATGGAAAGTTCTTGACACTTTCATGTTTTCTTCCGGTCACAAAATAAATAGACACAGTAGGAAATCTTGATCATAGAACCGAGCAACATAAGTTAATTAATTTCTAATGCATACAGCACCTACTATTATGTTACTGTCTGTTTTTGCAATCCACAAAACATTGAATAATAGATTTCTTCCAATTAATCTTTTAACTTTGAACTATTGATATAATCTATCTTAATGAACCGACCTAACCATTCTTTATTTTTACTCGACTACTGCACAAAAAGGGTTAAACTTCATTATTATAGAAGTGTGTGACATTTCAGATTCCAATAAAGGCTTTGTTTGATTTTCGATCAAGCATCGCATTAGAACTTAGAAGCTCCTGAACGTTACATGGTTATGTAGCAAATGCGTGCCTATATTGTGTGCGTAAGACTACCTTCTGTTTGTACGTTTCTGTGCCTCAACACACTTGATTATAGAAATTGTAACAACCTCGCGTCGTGTCTTGGGACAAATTCAGAGGACTTAACTGTTTTTACGCTAGCTCTCTAAATGTTTACGATTATTTTCTCCGCGGTAGTATTCGAGGCTGTTGTATAAAATTGTATTTTACTAGACTTCCTGCGTCTCAGGAGGATGTCTTTCATCTCTTTACGATCCAACAGCTTAAGTTGAAATGGGGTTCTTTTTCATAACTCTTTTGAATTGGCGTGTTACTTTGCTTGTGGTGAAATTATTGATAGGAAGGTACATACCTACGTGTTATAAATATAATGATACGCCATATAAAACGTGACATCATTTATTTTTGACTTTTCTGTTGAAATACTGGGTGGCGCAAAAGTAAAGACCCTATTTGGTTCAGCTATAACATTTTTTCTAAATTAGAAAACTAGATTTAGGTTTTTTTAAATGTATATTTGTGCCATTAAATTTCGTACCATTAGGATTTAAAGATGATGTCTTTTAAATGGTGACCTCCAGAGTTGATACACATTTGAGCCCTATTTATGACATTTTGCATAACTTGCCGTAACACTTCTCAGGGCATGTCAATAAGCAGAATACTCGGTTCTGGGGCACTGATAATCCGCGCATTATTCAAGAAACACCTCTACACCCACTAAAAGTTACTGTATGGTGTGGCATCTGTGTTGACAGAGTGATCGGACCCTATTTTTTCGAAGACGCTGGAGGCAATGCGATAACTGTCACTGGAGAACGCTACAGAACCATGTTACGTGAGTTTTTGATACCCAGTTTGGACGAATTGGGGCTGGAGCACATCTGGTTTCAACAAGACGGCGCTACGGCACACACAGCGCGCGACACTATGGACTTAGTGAGGGACGCTTTTCCAAGCCGAGTTATCTCTCGTTTTGGCGATTTGCCTTGGCCTGCAAGATCACCCGATCTGACCAGTCCAGACTTCTTTCTTTGGGGTTTTTTGAAATCTCGGGTGTATGTGAACAAGCCACAGACTCTCGCAGCTCTAAAAGAAAACATTCGTCAAGAAATAACGAACATATCGCAGGAAGTGTTACAGCAAGTTATGCAAAATGTCATAAATAGGGCTCAAATGTGTATCAACTCTGGAGGTCACCATTTAAAAGACATCATCTTTAAATCCTAATGGTACGAAATTTAATGGCACAAATATACATTTAAAAAAACCTAAATCTAGTTTTCTAATTTAGAAAAAATGTTATAGCTGAACCAAATAGGGTCTTTACTTTTGCGCCACCCAGTACTTGTTCATTTGGGGACATAAATAAAATATTATAATTTATAGACATTTCACACAGCGCTATCTAGTCCCGGACTAAGCAAAGCTTGTATTATGCGAACCAGATAATATTGATAGATTTTCTAATTTTCTACCTACTATGTATAAATGAATGTTGCTTCTTTTTCCCTGCTCACATTAAATACCTAGTACATAATTTCATTAGGAACACATTCATATTGATGTAGAGAGCTTAATTTAGATTCAATCAAACCTAATTTATATTACACCTTCGACTACAGGCAAAACAGCTATTTAATCAGAGCGTGCAGGTGTTATAATGCAATGGCGAAGGAAATGGATTTTGATTTATTTAATATGTCGGCATTCAAGTTGAAGCAATGTTTAAATAATCGTTTTTTTAATTCTTAAAATTAGTCTTGGTTTTAAATGTTTTAAAGTGTTTTGGTCATTCTTTTATGTAAATTCAATAACCCATATATCTTAATTTAACTTCTTCTAAGTTTTAATCTTGTCTGTCGCCTGTGCAATTTTGAAAAAAGAAAAAAAAAACTTAGTCACCTACATGTAAAAACTTATAAGTAGCCATAAGTTAATTTTTACAACAATTTGTTACTAGTTAGCTGTTAGTTTTCCGATGAAAATAAAATAAAATAAAATAAAACATCGTCACTTCCCGTGACATTGTGATTAAGCACAAGCCTAGTCATTGATTATAAACAAAACCAAATCTTTAAACAAAATTATTTATCAAGTCTGCTGATATCGTTGAAGCTTTTAAAGGATCTTGCCAACTGCAGCGCTGACAATTTGAGCACGGCTAAAGGGTATTTACATACTGTAACGTCGAGGGCAGGGTCGATCGCAGACTGGGTACAGTGGATCGACTATTAATCCAGTCAGAATATCCGATAAAATACCGCTTTTACCTGAGAAAACCGACATTTTACCGGTATAGTCCGTTCGGTAAAGAAGAGCCATGTTGTGAAAAAAGTTAACGACAGAACGAGAGACTGGGCGGCGTCATTTTATTGAGGATACGCAGATTATGTGACGATGTATTTTATCGATTAAGGACCAAGGTCAACAGGGTATTATTATTTCTGTTTGATAAAAAGTCATTGGGATATTATGTTATACTTTTCTTATGTTAACTTTCATATTACATAACTCGTGTTAAATTACTCGTTTTCTTTCATAGCTTTCAGGGACAAAGAGTGTCTATAATGCCACATGGATTTCGGTAGTGTAAGCTGTCCGGTTACAGAATTTCGTTTAAATCGTTTTAGCCGTTTCAGCGTAAAAGCCATGCGAACAAACTAAGATATAATTACTTCCTTACTTTAATGTGAAACGTTATGTAATAAGGATATTAATAGTCCATTTTGAAATTGATCTTAGCGTGATCCTTCTTAGGGTTCCGTACCCAAAGGGTAAAACAGGCCCTATTACTAGGGCTCCGCTGTCCGTCGGTCACCAGGTTGGTTCTCATGAACCGTGATAGTAAGACAGTTGAAATTTTCACAGATATGTATTTATCTTGCCGCTATAATAACCTAAAAAACAGAATAAAATAAATAATTAAGGGGGCTCATACAACAAACGATATTTTTTTGCTCGTTTACAGATGAGTCATAGATAGCGCTGCTTTAAATAATACTGCTACTCAACACTAGATGGCAGGGAGAGATAATGGTACGGAACCCTTCGTGCGCAAGCCCGACTCGCACTTGGCCAGTTATTTGCGTTTGTGGAGATAATCTTTATACCTAAAGCTCCCGTCTTTCTCTACAATTTTGGTTTGACATTTTTTTTTTGTATTTTTTTTTGGTTTATTATTAATATTTGTCTATATTTTGGTTTTCAGAAGCACGGCTGCGACAACTGAGCTGATTGTAACGTAAGTAAATACCATTAGATACACTCAAATGGGACAGTACCAACTTCGGTAAGCAAACTGATTTTCGTATTTTTGAGCCTTGTTCCATTGCAATAAGGATTATGTGACAAAAAACTCGTAATATTCATAACATTTGATTGTACGATAATGGGAGTGATAATGGAGAACGCCACACACAAAGTGGTGTTAGGTAATGTAGACCTACTTGACTGTTCAGTTATTTCGATGGGTAAGTCAGGGTAAGTACATTCATGACAGAACGAATTCGAATTTCGTACATGCAACTGCTTTAGCTATTCAGAATAATGGGGCTTTTGTTTATAGTTATCTGTGCTTTTTTTGTCGGCCATTACATCTGCTATACGCTTCAGCCAACATTCCCTTCAACGTCGGCTTTTTCATGCACTTCAATTTAAAGTAAAATTCACTGCTTAAATAAAACAGTTGCAGGGATTTTATGTAACTTTGATGGGAATTAATCAGGTGAACATCCTTCTAAAGTAACTATGCACATAAACTAGAATATAACTCAAAGATTGGATAGTTCTTTGGCTTATAATCAATTTACATACAAGTTCTAATCTGTTGAGACCAAAATGATAAGAGCCGCAAAATTGGGATCCAAAACCATTAATAACGGTAAATATGTTTAATTACAAATTTTGAAACGTATTCATCATCATCATCATCATCATCATCAACAGCCTGAAGACGTCCACTGCTGAACATAGGCATCCTCCATATAGCGCCAGTTTAAGCGGCTGCTCGCCTTCTGCATCCATCGGCTCCCCACGGTTTGCACCAGATCGTCGGTCCACCAAGTAAAATGTATTCCCAAACAGTATCTATCTGTATAGAAATTGTCTTAATCGGAGCTACCTCTACTAAATCACCCGTATTTTGCACACATTTGGCGCACAAGTAATACAAAACATACACGACTGCCAAACTTGGCAACTCGTGATACGATTGCTAGTGAACCGCACAGAGTTAAATCCATGATGAGTAAGGACGGCAAAAACTAAACAAAACGGAAAGGGTACCTAATCGCTACTGCCCGCTGCTCCTACACGTGGACAACCGTATATCGTGGTTAAATATATTTTATATTATATCCTTTCCCACAACCAGTATATCAAAATATCTCCCATATCTCCATAAATATCATCCAGGTCGGTTTGAAGTTTGGTTTGAGAACCCGTGTAAAAGTAGTGAAGTAGTATGATGGATGTATAGATCTACTAGATCCTTCTTAAAATTTTCATCATCATGTATCAATAGCCTTTATCTTCCCACTGCTGGGTATTACAGGTTTCTTTTTTAGTACGACATCCGTCTCGGTGTTGCGCTAATTAGATGGTTTGACCTGCATCTTAACAATACCGCCGGTAGCAACACAACCCATTTAATTGTCAGTTTATATTGCCCTATACACGTTTTTAATATTGCATCAGTGTGGTGTAACGATAACTTGGTGAAATTAGTAAAACAATTTTGTTTGTTGCTATTTTTAAAATAATTTATTTAATACTACGCATCTTTTACTCCACTCACGTCTTTGAACTTATCGGTTTACTTACTCAGCGTAAAACTACAGAGATTAATTTCAAATTACAATTAAGTTAGTGTTATTAATTAAGTTTAAATTACGTACCTATATTGCGTAAGTATAAAATATGTATGTACATTGTAATTAACTTAGAGGCTCAAATATAGGCTTATCAACAGTGAGTGGAATCATTATTGTACAAGAGCTGAAACTGAAATTGCTGCTCTGCCCCCTGTTACATCTCAAGGTGTATCTTCTAGTGCCAATGCTTTAGCTCAGGTGATATCTAAAGCAGCAAATGACACGTTCCCTTTGAAAAATAGTGCTTCAGGCAAAATCCCTTCACCCCCTTGGTGGGATAATGAATGCTCCCAAGCAGTTCAAAATAGGAAATGCGCAGAAAGAACATACAATGAAAACATGACTGATGAAAATTTTGAAACTTTGATGGATATAATGGCGGCTAATAGAAAACTTTTTATGGACAAAAAATTTAAGGATTGGAAAGGATTTGTTTCTACTATTTCTCCACATACACCTCTCTCAATAGTTTGGAAAAATATTCGTAAATTTAAATGTGCAATGAGTGATTCTAACTCTTCTGTACTGCCTCCTTCAATGTCACACGAATATTTGAACAACTTAGCCCCATCTTTTGTACCTCAACAAGAATTACTAGAACCTACACTGTCAGGTGCCATGAGATCAAGCCCCCCTTAATGCTCTGCAGGTTGAGTGTGGTGAACCACCTCTAAATTTACGTCGTCAGTTTCTCTGTGATAGATTTATATTTAGAGCTTTGCAGTTCTCTCAGCATCCGTTGATTGAAAAACTTCACTGTCTTTCGAATTTTATTGAATCATCTTCTTATTGGCGTCATAAATCTACTCCATGCTTAATAATAATAATAGAGAGAGCGTGTGGATAGGTACCAGCAAAATCGCCTTTTCCAAAGCGACCAAAGGAAGGTGTACCGGAACTGGGAGGGAACCGGCCAACGTGTGGTCGACGGCCAGCTACCGGATGCAAACGCCACGAACGAATTTTGGCGTAGCATCTGGTCGGTGCCCGTCGAGCACACGGAGGGTGATTGGATGCGTGTTGTCGAACGTGTGTGTGAGCCGATCGAGTCCATCTATTACGATAGACCCAGAAGACATAAGTTGTGCGATCCGTACGGCCCAGAACTGGAAAAGTCCTGGACCGGATGGATTGCACAACTTCTGGATTAAATGGATTCGATGCTCATACCCATGTTTGGCAATACAATTCCAAGAAGCCCTCGAGGCTGGTTCGCTCCCAAGTTTCATGACAACTGGTGTCACCTTCCTGCTCCATAAGTCCGGTAGTACCACGGAAGCGAAAAATTACAGACCCATCACGTGCTTGCCTACGCTATACAAGCTCCTTACATCCATTCTGAGAACAAAAATTAATTCGCACATTGTTGCGAACAATATTTTGGCCCCCGCTCAGAATGGATGTAGGGTTGGGTCCCGTGGTACTAAGGAGCTCCTCCTCATCGACACGGCCATCTGCCAACAGGTCCGGCGGAACAGAGGGGCTCTCTCTACTGCCTGGATTGACTATAAGAAGGCCTATGATTCGGTGCCTCATTCATGGCTGGAGAGGATCTTGGAGCTGTATAAAATAGATGCAACTCTAAGATCCTTTTTAAGCGCATGCATGAGGCAGTGGACCACAGTCCTTCGTCAACCAGGTGGGGGAGAGAGCGTCTCTGACCCGCAGGACTTCATAAGGATAGAGCGAGGCATATTCCAGGGTGACAGTCTGAGCCCCTTGTGGTTTTGTCTAGCGTTGAATCCTCTCAGCACTTTGCTAGGGGATTCAGGGCTGGGCTATCGGCTTCGGAGGGGGGGTGAGATCATATCTCATCTACTGTACATGGATGACCTCAAACTGTTCGCGCCGCAACGCCCACAATTGATAGAGTTGTTAAAAATCACTGAGAATTTTAGCAACTCTATCAACATGGAGTTCGGTGTGGATAAGTGTGCGGTTATGCATGTACATAGAGGGAAAGTTGTAAATTCCACGAATTTGCAACTTTCCGAGACTATGACTCTCAGGTCCCTCTCCGAGTCCGAAACCTACAGGTATCTTGGTATGTCAGAGTCATTGGGTATTTCAGTAGGGGATGTTAAGCGGACGGTGAAGGAGCGCTTCTTCTGCCGTCTGACAAAAGTACTCAACAGTCTTTTGTCAGGTGGCAACAAGACGCGCGCCTTCAACGGCTGGGTGATGCCCCTACTGATGTACTCCTTTGGCATACTAAGATGGACTCAGACCGAGCTGGACGCCCTGGATAGAAAGGTCCGTCAACTGCTTACCTCGCATCGCATGCTGCACCCGCGCTCGTCTGTTATGAGACTGTACATTCCGCGGAAATGGGGGGGTCGAGGCTTTCTAAATGCCAAAACCCTCCATAACCGTGAAGTGTGCAGTCTCCGGGATTATTTCCTCAACAACGAGTGCGGGATGCATCGCGATGTGGTGGCAGTTGACAAGGGCCTCACGCCGCTCTCCTTGGCAAATGAGAACTGGCGTAAACCGGTGGTACTTAGCACCGAGGACGCATGTAACGAATTTATTTTCAATGTATGGAGTGTACAAAAATGTGACGAATTTGCGGCAAATGTACCACAACCCCACCACTATAAAGTAACGAAAATTAAACGAGACCACATCTAGAGCTTTTCTTACTTCAGATGTTTTTAATAGAACGAAATCTGTGGTTTTAACCGTAAGTTGTAGTTTTAGGCGTATGCAGTCCCGGCGTAAGAATAGGACCACATCATCTCTTGCCGATGGGGGCCCCACTAGGTGGACCAACGATCTGGTGAAAGCCGCGGGGACCCGATGGATGCAGGAGGTAAGTAGCCGCTCAAAGTGGCACTCTGTGCGGAAGACTTATGTTCAGCAGTGGACGCTTCAGGCCGTTGATGATGGTGATGGTGATGATGATGATGATGATGATGATGAACCTTACCGCGTGCCGCGCGCGATATCTAGAGACTAGATATTCCCTGGATTCTAGGGAATGGGCAGTAGCATTCTCCTTGGTCGGCATTAATCTACTGCGATCACCAAGACGTTTGACAAGCGTGGTGATTATGGCACTTGATGGGGGTGGCCTATGTTTAATAGCGGGCGCAAAAAGTCTGATGATGAGTTGACTCAAGGATTCTTAATCAATGGTTATGCAAGAAGTCAACATTCGACTGGTTAATTAGCCCTGATAACGTGACGATATGACCGGAAGGAACCGGCTCTCAGTAAAGGCGACAAAATATACTTAGCTGCTCTACACATAAATGAAAGAAAGATTAACAAACAGCAAGTTGGCCTCTTCTTTCTTGTCGGTCTCTCACTGATGAGGATCGTGGCCATGTGTGAAGACCCTTCATGTTGCCCGGTCATGTGCGTTGGACGATTGTTCCGACACTAGGTGGCTGTAGAGTTTCTCCTGCTGTCTCATTTGTACTGTCAGACCATCGTACTGGAATTTGGCCTCTGGGGCGTATTCCTTGCCATTGACCCACTATCAGTAGTGTTTCCAGCGCGTGCCTCTGGGATCACATAATGTGGCCAAAACAACTAAACTGACGTATTGACACAGTGAAGAGTTGATTGGCCTAGAAATCCACAAATAGCTAGCCTAACTACACATTAGGGAAAATTGAAACTGTATGAATAACATCCCTTTTTTAACAGTCTGGTTTTGAAAGCAGTGCATTTCCTTGGCAAATAATTCAAAATCAGAGGAAATTTTCCCTACAATTTGAACACGTACCGGCCAAAAGCTTTTAGCATTTATTTGCTGTTTTTAAAGGAAAACACGGTTTAATGCAAACATAAACAAGTTTGTTCATGAACTGTTTACCTAACGGTTAATCAATCAATTTTCGCTGAGAGCTTTTCATTTGCTTTTAAATCGGATACAGAATAATAAAACGAAATAACGTGAAAAGGTACTATAGAACTCAAATGCAGTTGTACCGTAGGTATTATTATTTATTCAGTGGTTGTAGCACTCATCATCATCATCATCATCATCATCATCATCATCATCATCATCAGCAGCAGCAGCAGCAGCTTAATATAGATGACCCAAAACCAGTGTCGAGCGGAAGTCCAGAGATAGATCATTCTAGGTGAATAACGTGTCACTACTTATTATAATTTAGGAGCTGCAGGAGTTCATTTTCAATCAAACTCCCAATTTCCCTGAACATAGGAAACTAAAGGGTGTTTTACATGTAGATATTAGCTTGACACTAATTCCTGGGACAACCTGTATAGTCCACTAGACACAAACCTATTCAGTACGCCTGCGCCACTGAATCCGAACTTTACCTCTCCTCTCCATCACTGATGGCGTAGCTTAACTAGTAGATCCTAGCAGATCAGTGAAAAACAACGTTTGTTAAGGTCAGTACTTCGATGGGTGACCACTTACCATCACACAAGTTTGGCAGGTCTTTGTTAAGTCTTTGTCTTTGCTCGTTGTTAGATACGAAACCACGATTTGTGGGTCGCTAACAGATTATAGAACCACCGCTGTGCAGCCTGAAGACGTCCACTGCAAAAAACCATTGCCTTTTGCATCCATCGGCAGATTTGACCGGACCCTGATCATATCGGGGTATCTTTGACTGCAATGCAGAAGAAATTTCCCAATTTAAAAAAATTCTCAGTTACTATGCACACAAACTACGTATTGAAACTGTCAAATGTGTTTCTAATTTCTATCTGTTGACATCCAGTTCCATGATCGCCTAGCAGGTAGTCGCGTCGTACAGTGAAATTTTAACCATTAGGTACTGCAATCCTGCAATCCCTTGAGTGGAACATACACGCACCTTCAAGAACTAATTTCGTTTGCCAGTTGGCGGTATTCTCAAAGAAATTAAACCAAACCAACAGATCCAAACCTATTAAAGTAACGTTAAAACAGTGACTTCATGTATCAGAGCGCACATTATGGAGTCTCCAAACAACGACACGTCTGTCTGAACACGAAAACGTGCTTAAGACCAAAGACTTCAATGTACATTATACCTCTTTGCTTAAGGCTACTATACAGGTTATTGAACTTTATTGACTGTATTGTAGCTAGATAAGTATATATACCCGCACATTTTCAGTGCAAGGAACTTTAAAATGTGCATCTGAGTCTGAGATCGTGAGCGAAAATTTATATTTATTTAAATCAATTTTATGGTACGGTGAAGCAGCAGACAATGAAATAAATAATATTTCCGATAACTCATACTATAAGTTTATGAACGTATGTTAAACTTAGGGCCTACTTGCGCGTTCCGTTTTAAGCTCGGGTTAGCTAAGTAATAACCCAGAGATAGTTCTTTATTTTATCTTGCACGTTAACAAATCAGCCACTTTTCCATTACACTGTTAACCCAGGCTTAATTTGTTAAAATGGAAGACATAAATAGCAAAAATCTCTGTGCTTATTTTACTCAATTTTTATTGTTTTTTTCCGTTCCTTGCATTCCTATTCTTTAGATACTTTTAATTTAACTTAAACTTCTAAGAACCTATTTTTCTAAGACTGTGTCAATTAACACTAATCTTATTGTCTCTATTAAGGCGAAGACACTTTGCCCATATGTTCTTTTTATATGGCACTTGCACTGCACTGCACTAATATCAACTCGGCTGGGCAGCGTTCGGGAAGCTTCGTCCTATCTTTTCGCCCAAAATACCGCAGAGCCTGAAAACGAAAGTTTTCAATCAGTGTGTGTTGCCAGTGATGACTTTTGGAACTGAGACATGGTCTCTTACTGTTGGCCTCATAGGTAATCTCAAAGTCGCGCAACGAGCTATGGATAGAGCTACGCTCGGTGTTTCCCTGCGAGATAAGCTCCGGAATGAGGAGATCCGCAAGAGAACTAAAGTGACTGACATAGCTCTTAGAATTAGCAAGATTAAATGGCAATGGGCAGGCCACATCGCTCGTTTCTACGAGCGCTGTGGCCTGCCCATTGCAGTTCACTGCAGACGATGGGGAAGAAAGGTCCTCGAGTGGCGACCACGAACCGGAAGACGCAGCGTAGACCGGCCCCCCACTCGATGGACCACAGATCTGGTGAAAACCGGAAGCCGATGGCTGCAGGAGGCGAACAGCCGCTCACAGTGGCGCTCCTCTGGCAGAGGCCTATGTTCAGCAGTGGACGTGTTCAGGCTGTTGATGATGATGATGAGCTGTGCCTAAAAGTTTACCTACTTATTATAGGACCACTTCTTTGCATTTCCAATATCAAACGCCAAAAGCCTTGAATGTCTTGTATGTGGCGTTATCCCGTCCCCATTTCGGCTAAGTACCTATTACATAGTGACTATTACCTTATCTGTGCTTTAACGATGTTAATTTAGGTTAGCAAGCTTCCAACTGTTAATCCTGCAATCTTAAACGATTCGCACACCCGAAAGTTAAACTGAAAGTAATTGGCCCTGTAGACTAATCCTAGGTATTTTTCTCATTAAGCCTAGCGCCTATAGGGATTTGCTTTAATTGAAACTCGATAGAGTTGTTTATCTTTGACGGGTGGGTTAGTTAGCATCGAAAGTTCGACGGGATGACGCGACGGAGTGTAAAGTCAATCTTCGTTTTTTCGCGTAATCTCGGTTCACGGTGAACGGTGAGTGAGAGCTACAGGGAAGCTTTTACGGATTTAACGCAATTGAATTAGGTACTAAATTAGAAATTCTTTCAGACTTGTAGTTGAGGTGATATCATCAACGTCTGCCTGAAGACGTCCGCTGCTGAACATGTATGACTCCCTCACAGAGCGCCACTATGAGCGGCTGCTTGCTTCCTGCATCCATCGGTTCCCCACCGGTTAGGTGAGGTGAGATAAAAGTTAATATTTATTTAGATTGTATTTGGCATCGCGCAGTGTCATGCACTCATGCATAGTGGTGTTTTCTATTCCGTTGCACTAATGCTGGTAGTGGTATAGTAGCCCTTCGGAAGTTTCTTCAAATAACTTTTCATACCGACAACTCACTCTACTACCGTGTTAGATACATTTTATTCATTTGTATTCCGTGCCAAAAACCGTGGTGACTTTAATTTCGGGAAGGTTAGCCCTTAGTTTTTGTTTAATGACTACTGTGATTTTTTTTTTCCTAAAATTTGAACATGATAGTTTCAAAATTGGCGACATGGCCCATTGGTTTGGATTGGCGATTGGTGATGGTGACATTATGTCCTTACTGGAAGGTTAGCCCTAGTTTTTTGTGTATGACTAATGTAATTATTTTTCCTAGTTTGAAAATTCGATGATGATGACATTGTGTCCTTCCTAAAGTATTAAAAAAAAAGCGTTCTAAACGGAAAATGCTCGTTTATACTAAAAATAATAAATAAATAAGGTCGCTAAATTTTAAGGGTCCTTAAAATACGCCACAAATGTATATTTTCATTTCATTTTTTCTGATGCATAATATATTAAAAGCAAAAAATGAATGCCGTAGAAAAGAATAAACTGTCACTTTACTAGAGCACCTATATAAGAGTCACTTAGCGCTGTGAAAACGAATTTAGGTAAGTGTCAAATTTAGGGAGCCCTTAACCAAAGGGATTCCTAGTTAGGGTGTAGTTTAGGGATCTTTGGTGAAAGCGGGCATAAGTCATATCCTCTAATCTTAAATCCTCTTAGAGTCTAAGCTAAAGAAAACAATAGGTAAGTACCTACATTACATTTCAACCCAAAATAATTATAAAAAAATATAGTAAACTTTGTGGGGCAAAAAAGCTTTCGAGAAAAAGCTTTCTTCTCCAGGAAACACTTAACTATGCCGCAGAAGTACATTTTATTTTAATTTTTAATTCAATCTGTTATTTCGATAAATACTTTTATCTAAATTTTAATTTCAACATCATACGAACTCTTTCAAATACTCATAAATAGAAATTAATTAGGACAACCAAACAGGAAAACGTATATTACTTCCCTTTGATTTTTTATTTCCTTTTTTTTTTTAACGGGCAAATTGCCTTTATTACTCAAGCTAACTACTACAATAATAAAAACTAAACTAAACTAATGGTTTGATTTAATGTGGGTCTACCATATAATCGAACGTTGAAACTGCCTACATAATTATATTAGTAAATTATGTACTACCACTGATTTCTCTCAAGTACGCTGGATAGACGATTTATCGTACAAAAACTGAGAATTACTTGTGCCGATTTGAAGCGCCACTCCGAGCGTCCTGAGAACTATAATTTGAATATCCATCGCGTTAATTGGTTGGTTTGATTAGTTCCGAGTACGCTCACGATGTCACTCTTAGCAATCAGCGCCAAAATGGCGAAAATCAAATGCCTTCAGTCAATATTGGTCATTAGGAAGTCCAGCGTACTATAAAGGTCAGCGTGTACTACTCATAAAGTAATACATCGGCACCGGGCCAATTTTAAAGGCTTTAGTTGACGGATCTAAAACTCCTAAAACCTTTGAATATGTACGAGTAGAATCGTAGTATATGACGTCATTCATGGACAACAAGGAGAGCGCTATACATTCGGTACTAAGCAAAAAAAAGACGAACGTAATATCTTCGGTCCTTGTCACCGTTACCGGGTTTTTTTATTTGGCTTCGTTTGATCTAAGCCAAACAGGTTAACAATTTTTTGAAATTGTTGTTTTTTTTGTGAAACAATCCTATTTAAATGGTGATCTAGGCAATAAACATTTGAGAAATAATGTGTGTGCAGTGGGTGGTTGCAGCATTTTAAGCAACAGAAGTCGCACTGAGGCGTAAATATGAAGGAATAACATTTCACAAGTAAGTAGCCATTATTTTGTCTATTTTCCCTTTTTAGAAGTGTTTATTGTGAAAAGTATAATTACAGCGTTACATTTCATGTAATAACAAGTCCTCAGCTAAACAGAAAAACAGCTAAATGCTTAATTAATGGATAAAATAACCATACCTAACCAAAAAATTTCATTGTCAAGGTACTGCCAGTTTATGATTTTTAATTTCCCATAAAACCAGCTATGTGCCATGTTGATTTGCAAATGTTTATAAGTCGAAAAAATCCCTTTGTAGGTATATTAGCTAATTATTTGCTTGATTTGACTAAGTAAAATATACCTATCATTTTATATTTAGGGTTCAGGTGGGGTAAGTGAAACATACTTGCACATCTATCCATTATGTGAATTCTGCTAGGACGCTAACTTTTTTAACACATAGAAAGCCTAAATCTGAAATGGCAAATGACGGCAATAAATACTTTTCAAGAAAATAATTTTTGAAAATTCAATTTGCGTGAACGAAACATCACTTCAAAAATGGTTCACGGTTTTGACAGAAACGTTCCGATTCAATATTCTGACGGTAGGTTGACATTGGCGTTTGACTATTTTGCAGTTGACTATATTGACAGTTTTGTTTTTATTATCTGTTACCCGCAGTCATTATATTAGGTAGGTACCTACTTATATAATAATAGCTGCCAGGTATCACTTTATTAGCGCAGAATCTCCATCTCTTTCTTTGGGTGCCGTATAAGAGCAGACTAAGGGACTATCCAGAGAATGGGGAGTAGCATTCTCCTTGGTACATAATAATCTTCTGCGATGACAAGCTCCTTGCTAAGCGAGGTGATTATGGCAAACCTCCCTATAATCAGCGTCTAAAATGGCGTTTTATGGGCATGCCTGTGTTCAGCACTAGACGTTTTCCAGCTGTTGATGTGAAATACGTGATTTTCGCCCATGGGACACTTACAATGACATTTGTAATGTAGTAGGTATTTGATTCATTTTAATAATTTTTTCGTGTAAAAATGTACATAAACACTATTAAATTGCTTCATGGCATCAGCCGACTTGTGTTTTGTAAACTTAAAGATTTCTTTTTATTATATGACCTAGCAGAAAGATTGTGTGACGCGTGTGCTGGAGCATTGAACCCATTTCGCCACATAGCATAGAGCTAAACTGCGTGATGTATTGATTACGATAGGGTTTTACTTAGGTACTCCTTCGTTTCACTTACCTCACCTGGCCTTACATTTTAGTTTTTACAATAAAGAACAGCAGCAGTGAACACTGGTAAAACATAAATTCTAGGTATCAAGGTAAATTACTCTATACATAGAGCTAACGAAATCGCCCATTATCTACCCAAAATTTTGGGAGACGTTCTTATTCAGGCAGCACCTCGTGTGGGAGCAAGAAACAACTAGGCGGCCACGCGAAATAGATTTCTACTAGTGGGAATTCTGTGCCTAAAACTGTTACTGTTCTTGTCAAATAGACATGTAAGAGACGGATATATATTTTTAATGCACTCATTTGTTTTTACACATGTGAGTCACAGAATATAAAATAGTACAATACTATAGAAGCACTTTGTGCATTTCAACAAAAGCACTCACAATCACAGTTGCACGGAATTGCTTCCTCTAAACGAATAGACGCAGTGATGCAAAAAGCTAATAGGTAGCGGTTCCCCTTTCCGTTCCATTCTGTCTGTGGTTATTTTAAATTGTATTACGTATGGAATGCGAGAAAATTAGAAAAATATAAGCTCTAAAAAATGCATAAATAGTGTTAGTATTAATGTTACTTGTTAGTTAGTAACATAGAATTATTTAGTTTTCAAAAAAATATACCTGCATCGTTAGCTCATCTATATGGTCACTCCCGTCCTGAGACGCTGTTTAGGTCAGCAAAGACCAACAGCATTAGCTCCTCAAAAAAAAAACAGTCGGAAACGCTACTTTAGCGTTCCCCTTTCAGGGTTCCGTACCCAAACGGTAAAACGGACCCTATTACTAAGGTCTGCCTGTCTGCCTGCCCGTCTGTCACCAGTCTGTATCTCACGAACCGTGATAGTTAGACAGTGGAAATTTTCACAGATGATGTATTTCTGTTGCCGCTATAGCAACATATACTAAAAAACGGAATAAAATAAATATTTAAGGGAGCTCCCATACAACAAACTTGATTTTTTTGCTCGTTTACCAGATGAGTCATAGATGGCGCTGCTTTATATTGTACTGCTACTCAACACTAGATGGCAGAGATAGATAATGGTACAGAACCCTTCGTCCGACTCGCACT
Source organism: Ennomos quercinarius (assembly GCA_910589525.2). Lineage (NCBI taxonomy): Eukaryota > Metazoa > Arthropoda > Insecta > Lepidoptera > Geometridae > Ennomos > Ennomos quercinarius. The sequence goes on from OU342496.1 coordinate 5,544,816, forward strand.
TGGCCGGATGTTTTATTTAATGTACGTATAACCCAACGTTTGGCTGAAACTTAATGATATGCAGTAGAAGGTGGAGGAGGCTATTCACTCTAGTCTTAAAGAGACCCAAATTATCAGGAAACAAGGAAGCCGCGAGTGAGTTCAAAACATGTAGCCAAAAACGTTAGTTCCCGACTACACCTAAAAAGAAATGGTATTTATAAATACTTTTGAAATCTCTCCTCCTGCAGTCTTGTTAAAAATCCATTGCATTTTATACAAATCTTCAGTAGATCACCATTAAATATTCATGTGGTACGCTCTCCCGTTTCCATTCGAGATTGCACTGGATTATTACAGTTACCAGCTAGTTGCAGTAAATTCTCAGGATATGCCTCATAAATCGCTGTTAGTTGAAGTAGATTGGACACTGAAATGGAACGCCTTAGTAATAGAGGTCAATAACGTCGATAGGGGCTTCAATGGCCTAACTTGCAGTGATCGGTTTACGTGATCTTATTCAATTTTCGTCTGAAAATAAATGTAAAATGTAATGTATGTTTTGTGGTACAACTTTTTAAGTTGAATTTTTAAGGAGGCTCTTTTCAATGTGCACTTTTATTTTTCTTATTCTGAAATACTGTTTTTGCCATAATATGTAATGAAGAAAGACTACGTTCAATCTGAGTAGCTTTGCAAACGTCAAGTCAAAAAAATAAGCTCATTCCATATGATGTGATTAATAGTACATTATGACACAAGTGTGCTAAGTTGATCTTTGCACTCGAGGCGGTATTATGCACGCGAACCATAGGCGAGCGCGATAAGGGATCCTAAAGAGTTTAATGATCAGTGCACACTGCACACGCGTTTCATGCGTTGTTTTTCAGCACACTTGAGAGAAAGAAACCGACTTTTATTATTAATTAACTTTTGTAAAAAATGGCGCGCAGGTTTCTTTCATTACGCACCGTACCTATACTCAATATAACCTAAAAATGTAAACAAAGGGGTTGACAGAACGAAAAAAATATAGAAAACTGCCCAATTCATAATTTGACACATTGTTATTAATTGATTTTAAATTATAACAAGATAAACTTAAATTATTGAATAAATGCAATAGCACGTTTTTGGAAAATTGCGATTTTAAATAATAGTAGTATAAAAATCATCATGATACACTTGTGCGGTAATGTATGGTAACAAGCACGCGTGCGTAATGTCTTGTATTTATGAACCTAAAAGCAGTGTAGTAATAGCCACTTTACGAGCAAATGTCCTGAAAAAATATATGAGGAACATCACATGTTGTCTTCACATCTCTCACATTACTTTAAAAAGTTTATTCTTCCTGTACTCGAATTGAAAATGAAACTTTTGAAACGTATCAAAATCCTATCCATTTAGCCGGTATATCCCAAAACGGTCAGTCACTTAGCCAGACAGCTGAACCAAGAATAAACATTGATTGAGTACGAAACTCGCTGTTCAACCGGACCGCCCCTGTCAAAACAATACTTCGAACAACCTCGCAAACATGAAGCGCAGGTAATTTTATCTGTAAATGTGTGTACACGAGTGAACTTCGCACAAACAGTCGCCGTTCCGAAAGAACCGAGTTACAAACTAACTTGTGTCGACGCGAATTTGAACCACTGAGTTATCGGAGTACCGACATTCGTGCTAATGAGTTACGAACAAACCTCCCGACGCTATCGGAAGCCTAGATGAGTTGTTTGTCTTACCTTTACGACAAAGCTTGCGTATTCGAGTTCTTTTCTTTTTACTCTTTTGTTTTGTTAGGTTAGGCTGGCATTAAAGTCAATGGTTAGGTTGCATTGCAAGCAGCTCTATAATATTACGCGACAATATCAAAAATGATTCTCAATTAAATCAATTTTATAATATACTAGCGGCTCGCCCCGGCTTCACACGGGTATACAAGTTTTAGCAGCGCACGCGATGTCAAGAATATTTCAGGTAATTTTTTTACACCTTGGGTTACATTATTGGAGTTTTAGTAAGGATCCCTAATTTCTTTGAAAATATAATGTAGCCTGTCACCCGTGGATAGTGTAGCTTCCCAACAGTGAAAGAATGTTTCAAATCGGTTCAGTATTTTCGGAGCCTATTCAATGCAAACAAACAAACAAACAATCAAATCTTTATAATATTGTTATAGATTTATGCCCGTCTGTATTAAAGTTTGACATCAACTAAGTTGGCACTTATCCCCCTGTAACATACCCAAATGCATTGCAGTAGGTATGCCATAGAGCAGGGGTGGCCAAAATTTTGGAGTATGCGGTCTACATTATAATTCTAAAGAGGCCAAACGGTCTACCGCCAGCAAAAATGGAAAAAAGAGGACAAGAAACAAGTGAAACTCAAATGACATATAGGGATAAGTTCGAACATAAGATTGAGCTGTCTAAGTCACTTCTTTTCTTTAATAAAGTTACCTACTGAGTAAAAAAAACGGAATGTTCTGATTATCGAGTTGATCTGGAAATGTAACCCTTTCTTTTTTTTTGAGGGGGGGAAATGCCCTCGCACTTCCCTGCCACCACGGGGGCTAACGCAATATAGTCATATCGAGATTTGACCTTAAAGTTGTCTAGTCATGCCTGGCTGTCTAATCATATTGAAATGAAGTATGGATGTAGTCATAAAGCTACTTACCCTTCATTAGGTTTATGTAGGCGTCGTTTTGTCAATAATAAAATTTCTGATGTATTACAAAAAAGTATAATGAAATATATCAAAATTAGAATTGCTACAACTTTCTAAACTTGATATTACATTTAGAGGGCACAATTTATTACTTTTTTAATATTTGTTTATTAGAAAACTTTTTTAACAGCATACAGGCTTTGATGGGATTATACAGAGCACGAAATCGTCTAGTTGGTAAAACTAATTGGATTTTACGAACCAAGTAGTATAAAATAACATATAAGCGAATACAACATTTTATTTTTCATTAATAAAAGTTTCGAAATGACTAGAAAAGTACGAGTCCATAGAAAAGATATAAAATATAAAATTTTAATAACATTATGAATTTTTTTTTATGAATTAAGAATGAGCCTGCGTTTAACTACATCTCATCTGATGGTAAGCGACGATGCAGCCGAAGGTGTAGCACGCAGGTTCATGATGTACCTATTCACTCTTGTCTTAAAACACCCAAGTTATATTTATTAGGAAACAAGAACGCCGGGAGCAAATTCGATTCCCAAGCAGACTTGGCATTTGGACTTGCATCGCTACATATCCTTTATGCGTCCTAAGTGAAGATCCGAGTGATACTTATGTTATGGGCGGCCGTGTTGCTAAACATCAGGTGAACGACTAGCTCGTCACGTCATTAAATCGCATAAAAAAAGTCCTATCTACTTATATCAACAGCAATGTAAACTCTTCAAATATACTGAGTGTCGTTTTGCATCCTCGCCCTATTTTTTGTTCCACCAACCAACCAAAGACCTATCACATGGAGAGAGAGCAGGCCATAATCCACCACGCTAGCCGGGTGGGTGGACACGTTCTAGAAATTTGTGATTCTTGAACATGCCGGTTTCCTCGTCATGATGTTTGATAGCGCTCGGTACCACAGAGTGCATAACAGTTAGTAAAGCTGAGAGTGAATGTAAACAAACCTCTAGTTAATAAGATAAATATGTTTTATAGGCAGTAAGTACTAAGCTAGTTACGGGAATAGACGTTGTGAAATGTAATATTTTGCTATTTTAACTTTATCCTCTACCGCTCTTACAGAGCGAGTGTAAATTCAGCACTTAACTTGAAAAAACACATTTTTTCAGGTCCGAACAGAATTTGAATCTAGGTGCGTCAATTTAAAAGCCGCATGAGCTACAGCCGAGGCACTCAAATATAAGTAGCTAAGTAGGTATATATCATATTTTTTTTAACAACGAAAATGTCGTACCAGAATACGCGGGCGTTCTGTTATTAACTTGTAAAAGTTATTAACTCCTTATAAAATGTGCGTCACAGCACAGCCTTCTCCCAAATATTGCGTCGTCACGCGGAATAATGATGAAAGACCTTATGAAGTTTTCCAGAGAGGTTCTTTCCTTGTTATTGTTTTTCACGCGTAGCCTATCCATCATGCTGTTATCAGAACAGTTTACGCATTACATAGGTACCTAGGTGTTTGCTTTTATAATAATGGAGTGCAATGCTAAAGTTTTGTAATCCGAAGAGCCGGCTAAGGGAATATCCATGGAATGGGCAGCAGCATTCTCCACGGTGTGTATCATAAGCTACTGCGATCACCAAGACGCCTGCTGAACATAGGCCTCCCTGGCCTATGTTCCAGCAGTGTCTTCCTTGACTGATGATCTCCCTATCATCTATCTCATCATCGATATATCCCACACGATAGAGTAGTCATGTCATCTTGATATATCAGATATTTGCTCTGTCTAGACGTTTGCATTAGCAGATCCTCATTCCTCATTAGCAGAACACATCTACTTTCATTTTCTTTAATTCATCTATATTACCTATCGGATTAACATCATCATCCTCTTTGCCTTTTTTCATTTTGTTATTGGGGTCGGCTCCCAATCTAACCTGTAGCGGCGAGCTACCAGAATTACACAAGCGACTGCCAACTGACCTCGCAACCCATAAGGAACCAGTAACAGGGATGGTTAGACCAGGCGTCAGATTCTATCAGGCATCTGACTACCCATAACGATTGCCATAGATGTTCTTATGACAACCGGTACCACGGAGCGATGGCATCGAAAACTACACATAAATTACTAGATAAGTCATTGGTGCAGGGCCAAGGATCGAACCCGGTGCCGTAAGATTGCGAAGCGCACATGCTACCGCTCGGTCACCATCGCTCCCTATCTAATCAGGTAAATTCCAAGCTATTTGTCATTCAACCTGGAAACATGTACCTGCTTCACAAACTTTTTATCCTTTCAAAGAAAACTTTTCACTAACTTCGACACGGATTTGCTCGGAGCGAAATTTTTCTACCTTCTGTATTCTCTATTCGTTTCTTAGGTAATTAAGTCCTTACTAAATAGAAAAGTATAATGTTGTCTTTTTGTAATGCTAGTGTGGCGGTCACCTCAAAATGACTTAGCCGATTTAGATGACATTCTGCAGAGATATCTTACACTACCGAGACCAAAACAGGATAATATATTTGTTACAGAAAATTAACATTTCTCGCGGAAATCTGTATCTGTATCTCTATTATATTGAAAGCTCAAAAATTAATTATTTTACGATTTTATTTTTTTTAAATAGCGTAAGGCAATAGTTTCCTTGAGTCAAAAATAGGAAAAATTCCTCGGGCTATTGATTTAGTTTGATTGAATTTATATTTCACATTTCCTAAAATGGTAGAAGTATATAAGAAGTTTGAAGATGGCAAAATTCATATTAAAAGGAGAGTTTACACAGTGCGAGCTGCTTGTGATTGGCGAGTTGCTGTCTTTGTGCACTGGAACGAAATATCCGGTCAGTGCTCAACTTTCCACAAAGGGGACTCAGACGATACTAGTTTTGCCTGGAGACAATGTGCTGTAGATTTTTCTACTACTAATATACCGTGTGTAGTGAAGACCACGACTTTCAAAAGAAAAGTACTTTTTCATCTTTAATTAAAATATCTTGCGTTTAATCAGGTTCGAAGTTCGTCCACCCGTAAAACTTTGAAGTAGATAATTCCGGGATGGACTTAGAAGATGAACTGTGAGAATATTTACCCCAGGAGATTAGAAACTTTAAGTTATGCATTAAGTTCATCCCATAGTTTACCCATACCACAACATTACAGAATTGTAACACTTGATGCTAAGATTAGGTCCAAAGTTTACAAAAGGCATTATATACATGTCCAGAGAGACTACAAAGGTGTCTAACTAAATACACCTCGCCTCGTTTGAAGTTATGTTAACGTTAAGTCGGGTATTTGACATTGTTAAATTCAAAATGTAGGTAAAGTAACTGCTGTGTTAGAAAATAAAATATACAATAAAACTTGTCATACACACTACAACATATTTTAGACAGAGTTGATTATGTCCGAACTTATAATTAGATTCTTACTGCTATGGAAAAAGACTGAATGTAATTTATCCGTAATTCCCCTTGGGGTCTCAATATATCCATTCGCCAAGAAATTGGGATCTGAGAAATGGGACGGCTAATTTTTGCGCCAATATTCAGGCAGTATTAGGTATAACAAACATCTGCTTTCGTTAATATCTAGAGTCATAGTCTAACTAACATAATCCTTGAACAAAAGTTTCTGTTGAAAGATTGTTAGAATTATCGGGCGCTTTTTCTTGCCCGTGGTCCACCTAGGTGAACTGAGCAGATGGTTCACGGGCAATGCCCGAAATTTTCCTTACAAATCAATCAATATATTGTCAATTGTTTAGGGGTCATTTGGCAATTAATGTGTTAAGAAAAGTAAGATTTTTTTGTTGAATTATTTTTCACAGTTAGGTTTTTCATGATCTATTTTGATCTAGCATTTAGTCATTTTAGTTCGTCTTAGACCTTGATCTGAGATTATGTGTGTCGCAAAATTTATAGGGTCATCTCAATAGTTTGTTTTTTTTTTATAATAATAGACGCAGCATGGGATTTACCCACTTTTGTTCTCACAAAAAAAATTTAGCGTCCCATTTGACCCTCATAAGTGGTGAGAATTTTGAAAACCTGTTTCTTATTTCACCCCTACCTCATAAATTAGACTCTACATATCAAGTCTCTAAATCCATCATTTTGGGCTGTATGTTGTCTGTCAGTCAGTACCTCAGGACAAGGCCTTTTATACTTTAGATTTAGTACAATATTACATTATGTAAGAGTATTATGATGTGCGTATTTTTTAAGCCGAAGAAGTCATACTTTTGCTTCTATCGTACCTGATGAGTGATGTGAATATATAAATCTTGCTTACAAAAAAAAATTCAAAAAAATCAAATCTTGCAAAGGGTTTTCCGGTTTGTTACAAAGAGAAAAGTAAATAAACTGCAAACGTAATGCACATGGCGTTTTTCATTGACAGTTAGCTCAATAAAAAGCACGACAAGGGACTCCAAATTCAGAGACTAATAGACGATAAATTTTCTCTCTTTGAATAATTTAAGCCGCTCCAGTTACCTGTAAGGGTAGTTTCACACGCTCTTTTTGAATGTTTCACCAGCCTCACTTTGAGAGCACCCTTCGCTATAAATGATTCATGGAAAGACTAAGCCAGTGTTTGTCAATCTTATTCACGGATATACTCTATCTTCCCCATTCTGAGATGTTTTAGTAAAGTTGCTTAACCAACATGATTTAAAGGAATTGTAAACCTTTGTTATCAGGCTCTGTGGTATTTTGGACGAAAATATATATCCAAGCTCCCCGAGCGCTGCCCAACCGAGTTGGATTCTTCGTGCGACCCTAATTGGATAGCGTAACGCATACAACTAGGGATGTATGCATTTATGCTTTGTTTTTTATAAAAGCGCATAAAAGGTTTAGGAACTGTGTTTCGCTCACGTTGAAATGGCGTTCAGTGTAGCTGAGAACGCCGCAAAAAGGCTGAGTATATTCAGAGGTCGCGTTCTTTAGAGCTTTTCAAAATATTTGTTGACCCTTTTAAGTTCCCGTGAACAAAGAATCATTTACATTTCATTTGTATACACTGCTTTAGAGTCGTAAAAATGAGAATATTACGAAGTTAAGGCTATTTTTTTCAGAATGGAGTGAGTTTACTTTGTATTGTTTTAATGTGGGGTTTAATTGTTTTGTTGGGTTTGGTTAAGCTACATTTAGGTATGCACATAGCACAGCTCGCCTTGATTTTTTAACGATCGAATGAACGGGTGATCGCTAATGTGCTTTTAAAACTGAACGCAACCGTGCTTCGGAGGGCCCGTCAAGCCGTTTCGTTTTGATTGTCATGTCAGATGCCCAAAACCTTCATGGCAGCGTAAGAGATATCGACACACCAAGGGTTCGCCAGGTAAAGAAAAAGAAAAAAGACCAAAATAAGGTCTTAAACTAACTATCGATGACAAATGATATGACAATTCTTATCAGAAACATTCTCAATGCAGACAAATATAAGCCAACTCTACGCAATACGACATGAAATGTAGGTACCAACAGGTCGCTTCAAACGAACCGAGGACTAAATGATTCGCGAATGGAATGCTCCCAACTGCTAACTGTACGTGTAGTGTACGTAATTGCTCTATTCAGGAAGCAGGAATGCACGACTAAAAGTTTGCACAGCCCTTATTGTATGACATGGAATTGGTGTATATGGCTTCTAATTGGGCTGTGCAGTACGAGTCGTACAAAATTGATACAGGTAGTAATATCAGGTTTCAAGACCCGAAATGTATATACGGCCGTGTGCACAATTACATGGTTTCGAAATGTTAGGCTGTGCAATACAGGTCGTACAATAGCACTGGACGTAGCGTATGTTCACTAAAACGTAGTGATTATTATTATGCTCCTTGAAGTTCACGGCATACCGCCGAAAGCCAAATGTTTCACTGGAGCCCTATTAAAACTAAATACCATCTATGGTAAGCAGGTAACATTTATATATGTTATAACTTTATGACCGTCTGCATTCTGCACAAATTCTGTCTAAGCAACACTTTCCCCAGGTTCTCGTACGTTTGTTAAACTCGACACACCAAATACTGAACGCTCATTGGTTGCCTGTTGATCATCGGCTGTCTTCAACCAATGAGCGTACAGTATTTGGTGTTTTGAATCGAGCTTGACAAACGTGCAATAAACCGGTGGCTGGTGAGATACGTGCGAACATAGGAGCTGTTAAACTTTACGGGCATACTCTTTTTTGTATTGGCATCTTAACAGAACCTAAAGCTATAATATCATAGACACTAACATGAGTAGTATTCATAACTAAACAACTAGTAACCGGCTAGCACTCACGTAATTTTAGTCGAACAAACTCGACCGGTGTTCAGGCAATAAAGATGCCCATCTTCATAGAGTATGCGCGGCTACGGCGGCGGCTCTACGCTGACACATTACGTAAGTGCTAGCCGGTTACTAGTTGTTTAGAACCTAAAGCTAACTCCAAGTGTAATGATTACATAGTATCTATCTGCATTGTTAGCATTCTGCGAATCAATCTCGATACTCATCTACATATGGGATTGGTGTGCGACCAACTGACGTGTGGAGAAGGATTGATTGGGTTGCCTCCAGGTTGCCTCGATGATCACAACACAAGCATGAAGTTTGACGGTGATTTGAAATGCTTGATTCATTCCACTAGGCGTTTTTTTACAATCTTGGATATTATAGTGATGTCGTTCAAAGTTTTATTTATATGAGGCACGTCTGTTTTTTTCCTACTTAATAGAAATACGTGATTATCCTTCAAGTCTAGGATCGTAATTGATCCAAATCAAATGGAATAAGGTAAGGGTATTGGCAAGTTAGTAATAAGCTTTTCTCATCTTAAAAGTATTTAGATACTAGCTGCGCCCCGCGGTTTTACCCGCGGATAAAAAGTAGCCTATGTGTTAATCCAGTACATAAACTATCTACATTCCAAATTTTGTCCATATCCGTCCAGCCATTTGAGCGTGAAGGAGTAACAAACATACACACAAACACATATACAAACTTTCACCTTTATAATATTAATAATAATAATGAAGTGTGATTAGTGTGAAGTGTGATGATGATAATTATAAGGTATGTATGTGTATTAAAATAGGGGTTTTAACAGGTTTTATAACAACTTATAATTCCTTACAGCTAAGCGTGCACTTTTCAGACACATTGTGTAAGTAATAATAAAATTATTAGGAAGAATAAAATGTAAATACATTTTACTTTTGAAACGAACAAATTAAATTTAGAAGGACCACTTTGCTCTCAATATTGGCAGCTTTATTGGACACTCTCCCATTTTAACAGCTCAATTTAAGAACCGTAAATTAAATTAATTTTGATTTAAAAAAAATATTAATGCGTCTTCTGCGTTGAGCAATTTTTATTATTATTTTTTACGTCACGTCTAAAACATTTGTAGCCACAGTTGTTAATTATCTTAACCTCCGTCCGACGCAGAGGTGTTTTATAAAAATGCGTGTGTATGTGTAGGTAAGTGCTGTTGTGATGTTGATTTGTTTATTTGAAAGATGACTTGATACTTAGCTGTTTGAGGTTTTTGTATCCCTCCCGGAACACCAGCTGTTTTAAATTTTTTAAGTTTTATTTTGCACATACCTACGTAAAAGTAGGTACAAGGTTTTAGGTTAAGAATAGACGTAAATATACCTACTGCTCTAATCATTAATTGATAGTGCATCGTTGATGCTTATTCAGAACATAAATAACTGAACTAAGCTTGACACTTAAAACTTGTGCAGTCCTTATTATTTCTACCAAAATGAAAAGGACAGCAACATTTCTAGAGCCATAATATTATAGTAAACTAACGTGAGTATTCATAGCTCGTTCTTTCTTCGTGAGTTCTAGCCGTTTACTAGTTGTAGTTTTTTTTTTTTTTCTCTTATATTTTGGCTCCACACATAGTGTATTTAGCCAGTGTCAAGTATTGTAATTTTTCACAATGATAGAATATTTCACGTAAAGTCAAGTCTTAGTCACAGTCTGCGTAGTCATAGTCCAGTCTAAGTCAGGTAGTCTCAGTCCAGTCTAAATCATGCCCTAGTAAAGTGGTGGCAACTTTACTAGAAGCTTCTATAGAATTTTGGAAGCAACACGAAAAACCACGTTTCACCACATTATATCACTTGCCCACACTCATGCTCGTAATTCAGCACTTAATGCGTAAAACGCCACCGACTTTAAACATTAACACTGGAAAAAGCACGAGTTTTGAAAAATAATACAATGCAACGACGTGAACTTTTCCGCGTTCCCGCCAAAACTCAGTTGTAGTTATTTCTAGAGCTGTCAAATTAGGTTTAGTTTAGAGTTTGCACAACAAATTCCCTCTTCTTATTCTCTGATTGCTTTTACTTACTATCGAAATTTGCCTTAAATACTTTTTTTTTTCAGGAAAATTAAGATTTTCCGCTGGAAAATTACGGGGCGCGGTAATTGCAGGTAAAATTTCAGAGCACTTTCTATATCTGATATTAAAACTGCTATAAATAACAGTCTTGTTTGTAGATGATTATTATCAAATAATGCATATAGGTGTGTATATATATTGTATATTCGTTAAGCAGTTTATTTTTGCTGTGACGCAGACCTTCAAACATCACGTTAGACACGCCCGCTTACACCTGCTGGTTTTCAGAATCCAATTGAATTTTCGGGTTGTTCCTTTCTGTCAATTTCTCGGAAATCCGAAAAAAACGTAAGTATTTTATTCTTTTGAAGGGACGTTATAATGGTATAATTATGTTCGATCTTACTTACCACTATTTGTGAGTGTGGTCCTCGCCTAAATGTACCTGTAATGAAATCAAAATAGACGTTATTTTCCTAAAAGAGGTTTTATAATTATGTCTGTATAATTTATAGGGGTATATCAGTATTTTTATTTGTATCAATAATGAAATGAAATGAAAATTATTTTCCTTGTACACTTACTAATAGAATGGAATTTCACACAAAAAGTTTTCAACTTAATCACAGTATTGAATTGAATGGTGCGTAGAGTACTTTATTTGTATACTCTTATAGCAGCTGTAGATGTTCAATTTTGTATGAAGCTAAGTTAATTAGTAAAATGGCAATATTCTCAATAGTCATCAAAACTACAATTTAATATTTAATTGTAGTTTGGATGACTATTGAGAATAAGAGTACACAAATAAAGTACCCTACGCACCACTCAATTCGTCATCGTAGACCTCAATCTGCTGGATGGGACGCAACACGCCTCCACACGATGCAATTCGCTGGATGGTCGAGCACAACACGCCTCCGCACTATGCAATTTGACTGATTGAATCAACAAATCGAGTGGCAGATTGTATCGTATGTAGAGTACTTAACAAGTAGAAGAAAAATTACTACACATAGGTACAGTCGCAAGAAAAATCATAAGTCAAAAAATCTGTCAGCGTCACAGATAGCATTACCATCTCATTACGCTTGCAGTTCACGACCACAGCCTAAAATTAAAGAGCAGCAATTTTATGGAAAGCATAAAACGTAAAAGCGCCTGACGGAAAGTCGGCAATCTTGTGCCGCCCACATCTCATGTTGATAAATGTACGAGGAGGCACGTAAATCCAACAGGGCTATGTTACGTCGCATGTCAATAGTCTGTGGACAGCGTTATATGAACGGTGATGTTTTTACAAAGCTGTAAGTGTGATTTTTCAATAGTTATGAAGCTGAACAATTCAGATACGCCTGTTTTGACACCTAATAATGGTCGAAGTAGACAAGTGACGCGTGAAACATAATTTACTGCATCAACAGCAGTATTGATGGAACGAATCGCTTGGGATATAATTCGACGTACTTTTCCCCGTGGATTTAAGACGAGTGACAGATAGAAATGGATGAGTAACACGAAAATGCTTTATAGTTGTATTTGACTGCTTGTCAGCTCAGTTGGTAGTAGCTCTGCTTTCTGAACTATAGGTTGTGGATTCGATTCCCATCCAGGAGAAACATTTGTGTGATGAACATCGATGTTTGTTCTGTGTCTAGGTGGGGTGGCATATTGTAATCTATGTATGTACTTACAAACAAAAAAGTATCTATACCGGATGTTGATTTGCATTGTCTCCATATTTTTAGAATCCATTGTACTGTGTATATTTAATCATATAAAAATAAAATTTAAATTCCACATTTATTTAGTAGCCGAATATTTGATAAACCATTTTTGTCGTGAATCACAAGTAGCCTCAACTTCGTTTCGGCTAGGACAATAGTAGGACCCCACGCGATGACTCAGTTTAAAGTAAACACTTTTTGTCTCATCATTAGTCCATTGACCGCCCGCGTTTTTGTTCCGCCCATTGTACCTATCTTATTATGTGATTCTCATTTCTATGTTATTATTATTTTGGTGTCAATAAAGAGTTATTGTATTGTATTGTAGTCAAAACATCATAAAAACATTGTTAGAAAATTGCTACATCGAGGAAGGTCCTATTGTCTAATTACCTACAGGGTTCAGGTATTCGGTCTCTATTGTTTTGGCTATGTGCGCGGGGTGCAGTAAACAACCCATGGTAGCTATGACTTAATCTGTGTCAGCAGCTTGCCACTGGGGCGTTACAGTATTTACAAAATTATGTACTTACAAGTTACGTTACCCTAAGATACTGCTCAAAGTGTCCTCCTTCGTTTTCGATGCACAAGTGAGCGCGACGTCTTAGGTTTCGTGATAGTTTTTTTAGCACATTCACGTTTAGTCTCACATGATCAAATGCAGCAATGATTTTTTCTTTTAATTGCACAGCACTAGTAATTTCGTCCGTGTAAACTAGTCTTTTTATTTCACCCCATAAAAAAAAATCACATGGGGTCATGTCCGGAGATCGTGGGGGCCAGGGTACTGGACCACCACGTCCAATCCACTGGCTTCTGAACACTTCACTTAAAAAATCGCGCACTTGGCGTCCATAATGAGGTGGAGCTCCATCCTGTTGGAAAAACAGGTTTCGTTGAAAGGCCAGTGGTACATCGTCGAGCATCTCGTCAACAACGTGATGCAGAAGCTCCAAGTAACTGGAGCTGGTTAGATGACCTTCGATGATGTATGGACCTAGCACATGCTCTCCAATAATGCCACCCCAGACATTAATACTAAAACGATGCTGAAACGAATCGTTCTTGGTTTTATGCGGGTTATGGTCGCGATGTGCCCACCAGTGCTCGTTGTGAATGTTGTAAATCCCCACACGTGAAAACATGCATTCATCGGTCCACAAAATGTTCACATCCCTGTTTTGTAAAATCCAGTGAGAAAAAGCTATGCGTGAGGCATTATCTTGTGGATGCAGTTCTTGGACTCTCTGAAAATGAAACGGATGCTGAAGTTCTCGTTTCAGTAGCCGCCATACAGTTGTGTGGTGGACGTTGAAGCGCCGCCCAGCATCACGGGTGCTAGCACGTGGGTCCTCTTCAAAAAAGTCCAAGATCTCTTCTTGAAGGCCGGCCGAGAGACCTACACTTCCACGAGCGCGAGCGTGACGAGGGACTTGGAATTGTCCATAATCCCTTAGTCTCTGTGTGGCACCCAGCATCACTTCACGTGTTGGAACATGGCTGTTCGGAAACTGATCGCGAAACATTTGCACAGACTGTGTTAAGCTGTTTCCGCTGATAGCATACAAACGTACCATCTCCACAAGCTCAACATTTGTAAAGTGTTCCATTTTTGTTACGCGATCGTAAGCAAAGTAGGTGCCTACGCAAATTCGGCGCGGCGCCGGTGGCGGGCAAGTGACTGATCGGTCGCTGCATCTGCACGCGTGACATAAGTGCGCTGCGCGGGCGCGGGCGGGTGAGAGAGGGCACCCCGCAGCCCGCCCGCGTGGCTAGTACAAACGGCGGTGGGGCCGGTGCAGCGGCGAGCGTTTGTAGAACTTTGCCGAAAGTGGCGGGTGCCTTTGTGTGTTGTCGGCGCGATAGTTTATGACTCTGCGCTCGCACTGGTTGACTTTATAAAATCATGTTGTTTGTTAAATGAGAACGCACACACGTGCTGTTTTATTTTTGTGCAATGTTTTTTTTATAAAGTGTAAATTTTAGGTATTTATTTTTTCATTGATTCGTGTTCTATAAGTGTAGCATACCTACCTCTGTAAATATGGAGACAATGCAAATCAACATCCTGTACCTATATACTGGGTGGCGCAAAAGTACTGGCACTAAAGAAAATACTTTTATTTTTTTTATATGACATTTTCTGTCATTCTGTTGTTGAAAATTGTGTAGTGAACAAATGTAAAATACACTGAAAATAAACATGGACCGTTTTACTCCCCAAGAACGTGGAATAATTGTGTCAATGTTCTTACGGAATAATTCATCAGTGATAAGAACACAACGTGAATTTCGTCGACGATTTCCCCACCGTCCGGCACCGATTGGTCGCACAATTCGACGCTTTGCCACACGCCTTGAAGCAACTGGCTCAACATTGGATAGACCTAAGTCTGGGAGACCAAGAACAGGCCGTTCAGCTGAAAATATCGATGCTGTGCGCGAAGATGTGGAAGAGTGTCCAGAAACATCAACGAGGCGACGTGCCACGCAATTGGGCATTTCCAGACGGACCCTGCAGCGTATTTTGGTGAGACTTAAAGATGTTCCCGTATAAAACTCAAATGACTCATCAACTGCTGCCTGCTGACCACCGAGCTCGTCTAGATTACTGCCAGCGCGTCATAAACCTCAACCTTGAAGAGGATGATTTTCCTTCAAAATTGGTTATGAGTGACGAAGCGCATTTCCATCTCTCAGGGCATGTCAATAAGCAGAATACTCGGTTCTGGGGCACTGATAATCCGCGCATTATTCAAGAAACACCTCTACACCCACTAAAAGTTACTGTATGGTGTGGCATCTGTGTTGACAGAGTGATCGGACCCTATTTTTTCGAAGACGCTGGAGGCAATGCGATAACTGTCACTGGAGAACGCTACAGAACCATGTTACGTGAGTTTTTGATACCCAGTTTGGACGAATTGGGGCTGGAGCACATCTGGTTTCAACAAGACGGCGCTACGGCACACACAGCGCGCGACACTATGGACTTAGTGAGGGACGCTTTTCCAAGCCGAGTTATCTCTCGTTTTGGCGATTTGCCTTGGCCTGCAAGATCACCCGATCTGACCAGTCCAGACTTCTTTCTTTGGGGTTTTTTGAAATCTCGGGTGTATGTGAACAAGCCACAGACTCTCGCAGCTCTAAAAGAAAACATTCGTCAAGAAATAACGAACATATCGCAGGAAGTGTTACGGCAAGTTATGCAAAATGTCATAAATAGGGCTCAAATGTGTATCAACTCTGGAGGTCACCATTTAAAAGACATCATCTTTAAATCCTAATGGTACGAAATTTAATGGCACAAATATACATTTAAAAAAACCTAAATCTAGTTTTCTAATTTAGAAAAAATGTTATAGCTGAACCAAATAGGGTCTTTACTTTTGCGCCACCCAGTAGATCAATCTGTTCATTTTAATTGTATACCTCTGCCAAACTGATAACTATGCCCATTGTTGTAGTTTATAGTTACGATCAGAATTCATTAATATCTTATATTCATTTCTAAGTTCATCTGATCAGTCAACATAAAAAAAGGACAGAACGAAAAAAAACTTTTGATTCGATGCTCGAATATACTGGCCTTAACAAAGATTATCTCTTTTTCTGGTGCTATTAGAATGAATTGTATCACAAGAGTCACAAAAACTATTCCATCGCTAAAGTTTCAACACTCAGATGTAAATAAAAAATCAAATTCCTTTCACGGTATCTGAATATCCATTCTCATTCCTATTCCCTGTAGACAAAAGTGTTTATTGTTCAACACGGGTTTGTTTCGTAGAGAATACGAGTTGTAGACTTCGTAGATGACTTTCTAGGAGCGGAGATAAACACCAGGCTTTGCAGGAAAGTTTAAAGTCTTTTGTCGCCGTTACGGTCCAAGTTCCCGGCGGAGTAGATTGAATATTTGTGCAGTAGAAAAGTAATAAAGTTCTGTTATGGTTTGATGTGTGAGTGTTTAGAATTATGAATTCCTTGGTTCGCTAGTCGATGCGGTGCGTGACAAATATGCTGGTACTGAGGCATTACGAAATTTTACGGGGCAATGCTTTCTGCATGCTAGAGACGCTATCTACTATTAGTAGCCTAGAGCATAGTCTAGAGTCTGGAGCATAGTTTGGAGTATTTTTGGATTACTAATATTAATGGTGCAGTTTTTTCTCTCCGCGAAGTCAAATAAATAGCGACTCCTACAATCCAATAAAGCGCATTTTAGCTCACACAACGCTACAAGCCTACCCTAAATTCTGGGTATGCTGCAATTACATCACACTAAATTCAGTCGCCTAGTTAGGATTCGGGAAAGGAAGCTTACTTGCTACTCAGTTAGTTGCCTAATCAGGAACCGATTTAGAAAAGATGAAGTGGCAGTGAAAGATGCTATTACACCTTCCTAAATCGGTTCCTTCCTAATTAGGCAACTAACTGGGTAGCACGTAAGCTTCCTTTCCCAAATCCTGACTAGGCGACTGAATTTAGTGTAATGTAATTGCGGCATTACGCTTAACAGAACAGCGCAGTAGACAAGGCCGATCTTATATAGGTACAGTGCCACCAATTTATCTGTTCCAGTCGATTTTCCGTCATCTCTTTTTAACGGTGCAGGGAGTGGCCTTATTAGGGAGATATGTTGGTGGCACTGTAGGTACTTGTAGCTTCTTACCATTTCGTACCTAATGTTCTGAGTCACTGAGTGCATTAGGCGTAGTAGTAAGTAGCTAGTTTGTCGTACGTTTGTCTAGCTCGTGTCAACTTAACACACCAAATACTGTAGGCTCATTGGTTGAAGACAAACGATAATTAACTGGCAACCAATGAGCGCTTAGTATTTGCTGTGTTAAGTTTAATGAACGTACGAGAAAGTCGAGAAACTTAACAGCGAATTTATCGAAACGGGCAGACGTTACTCACTCTACAAAGCTTAAAACGCAAAGGAACCTAAAAGTATTATACGTATACTGGCAATACAGTCCTCCGGGCAAAGCGTCCAGTTCCAGGCATATACCGGTAGATTACCCGGGATTTTCTCCCGAGAGTTCAGTTCGTAACCTATATCGTTACATTCTTTGAGAGCTATTGCATGTGTGAACTTTAAAATCGCTCTTTCTTAGTACAAAGTTGTATATTTTGCTTTGGGCGATGGCGTAGTTCGGGTTTCTTTTAAAGGCTTAGTAAAATTTTCTAAATGGACAATCCAAAGAAGCGTTTCTTCGAGGGAAAATAGCCCTTGTTGTTGTACTACAATACTACTACGTAGTGGTTACTATTGGAATGTTTACAGAAGTAGCCAAGCAGGTACCAATGGAACTTTTCATGGCACTGAAAAAGATACCTAATAGAAGAAACCTTAAATGGTGATTCCTGGAGGTATTCCCAAAAAAAAAACACTGAAATAAAAACGGATCAGTGCTATTTTAAGGATAAAAAGATTATTCGACTCATTCGCAGAAAAAATACACTACTATTTTACTGTGTATGTTGCGGCCCGAGAACAAAAACATTGATCGGTGCTCTTATTGAAATACTTTTTATCTAAATGAATCGTATACTTTTTGAAATAGGTACTTTTATATTTAGAAGCTTGTTTTTTCAGTGCTCTGAAATTCAGTGTACGATTGATACCGAGTTACTAGCTTAACATTCATCATCATTAACAGCCTGAAGACGTCCACTGCTGAGCATAGGCCTCCCCCAGAGCACGCCACCTTGAGCGGCTGCTCGCCTCCTGCATCCATCGGCTCCCCGCGGCTTTCACCAGGTCGTCGGTCCACGGAGTGGGGGGCCGGCCTACGCTGCGTCTTCCGGTTCGTGGTCGCCACTCGAGAAACTTTCTTCCCCATCGGTTGTCAGTAAACATTATAAAGTCAGTTAACAGTTAACATTCAGTAAACATTATTTACGCCCTAAAAAACATCAGCAGGTATTATTTATCTCATCAGATTTTATTGGTACAGCTGTAAAGTTTGGAATAAGTTTCAACCTCCTCCAGTTAAAAGTTCCTACGAATAACTTTTGCACTGCAATTTGACTTTTACTAATAACCTTTCCACTTTACCCTTGAAGTTATGTAGGTAATAAGTTTATAATAAGGCAACCAACCATCTTTGGGTATTCTCGTGACAAAAGCCTTTTCATAAATGAATAAAGCAAAATAAAATCTATTACTCAACAAATTCATTAATATTAATATACACCTAAATCGAATTTATTAATTATGCCCGTGAAGAGTTATAGTGGTACCTACTTGGCTACTTCTGTAAACATTCCAATAGTTCCGAGTGACACTGCAATCTGTTATGGGCGACCGTGTCACTTAACACCAGGCGAACGACCAGCTCGTCACGTCATTCGATTACATAATAAAAAAACCACTACATAGTAGTAGTAGTGTGGTGGTGTGGTATCTTTTTCTGTGCAAGCCGTCATGCTCTCGAATGAGCTCCCAGTGCCTATCAGGCAAGCAAAGTCATTGTCAGTTATCAAGACTATGGTGATGACACATTACTTATCCAATCTGAGCTAGTATTATTTTTAATTATAAGTACTTATGTTTACAAATTTAGTTATATTTATATGTAGATACGTATATGTAGGTACCTATATCTGTGATAGTATGTATGTATAATGTTATTATAATATAATAATTAACATAATAATTATAATATTATATTATTAATGTAGTGTGTATGTTTATGTATATATGTCGTATTATATGTATTTTAGTAGTTTTAGGATTTAGTATTCATATCTAATTTTGTATTTACTGTACATCGCCAACCTCCCTAATTCATAATCTGTTTCTGTCCATCCAAAGGTTGTCTGGAAGAGATCGCTTTAAGCGATAAGACCGCCCATTGTACTACCTTTTGTCAAATAATTCATATTGTCATGTATCTTTGTGTATGTTTTGGTGTGCAATAAAGCATTCTTCTCTATTTCTATTCTATTCTATTCTATTCTACAACAAGGGCTACTTTCCTTCGCAAAAACGCTTCTTTGGATTGTCCATTTAGAAAATTTTACTAAGCCTTTAAAAGAAACCCGAACTACGCCATCGCGCCATAGCAAAATATACAACTTTGTACTAAGAAAGAGCGATTTGAAAGTTCACACATGCAATAGCTCTCAACAAATTAATTTTCAATGTACTTACCTAAGGCAAAAATTTGATTCACGGTCCGTAAAATAATAGAAAATAGATGGCGCTACCAACCCCGTAAATTGGTTGTAGAAGGTGAAGGATATAACTTGGGTCTTGAGATCACTTTGTCCCGCTTTAAGGTTAAAAAATATGACTCAGATTTTTCTTCATGAAATTAATCTGTGGAAACGCTAAGCAGGCGATACTGCTATAAAACAATCTTTAAAAACCATGAGAGCCTACAGCCTATGCTGCGTCTTCCAGTAAGTTGAATGAAAATATGAGTTTATATTGGTAGATTTATAACGCTTTTTAAGACTTTACCTTAGACAGTTTACGGTTTTATTGTATTTACCACCTAATTATGTACCTATAGCTGTAATTTACGTCCTACACGTATGTCTATTATCTTTCTGTTGGATAGAGTAGCCAGAGAGGCTACTGTAAAATTCTGCTATACAGGCTCTATAAAGAACCTATAGTGCAGAGTTACAGAGTTTCACCTTACGTTAATAATAATAGTTTAAAAACAAACAAAATCTGTCATCATCATCAACAGCCGGAAACGTCTACTGCTGAACACAGGCCGCAACCCTAAAACGACATTTATCATTTTTTTTTTTTTTTTTTTGGACGTTTATCATAGGGGGGAATTTGCCATAATCACCACGTTTGGCAGGCGGCTTGGTGATCGCGGAAGGTTCTACTTCTAATGTACAGAGGAGAATGCTGCTGCCCATTCTCTTGATATTCCCTTAGCCGACTTTTACGTCACCCACGGGATGAGATGGGGTGGTTCTATTCGCAAACCGAGACCACACGGTGAAACCCTACACAAAAACTGACTCAGTTCTTGTTGACTGTACGGTGAAAAAAAACTGCACCTACATCTAAATTTGGTGAAAAATGAAATCATTATAATTATTTTAGTTTTCATGTTCTGCATGTACTTCTTTTACGCTTCTGTTTTGGCAAGTAGCAGCCGTTAATGAGAGGACACCAGTCGCCAGTATTTTATTTTCCGCAATGCGGTAGATAGGTATTGTGGACGTCTCGACTGTGTCCGCAACATTGACGCATGGGGCTTTTTTTTTTTCGAAAATTAATAAAATCTTCAGGTAAAAACAGATAAAATCACAATAATTACAGATTAAAGACACAAGAACTGACTGTAAAATGCAATAGTGTCGATTTTCTTGTACAAAATTTTTAACTTATTTTGTTACTTTTAAAATAACAGCGGTCTTTTTTTTATAACGGTCTATAGGTAGAGGAAAAGCCAAATTAGATTTGGCTTAGTTTTTTTAAAATATAAACTAGTATAGCTATACGCAATAATAACAGACAATACCTTACGAATATTTTTATAATATAATGTTCATTAAAAACAGTCAAATTTGAAACAAACAAAAAGTTTGAATAGTGGCCTTATTATTATTTGGTTCATTATTATGTTAGCAAAAAATCACCTTCGTTGTATGCGAGCCCCCTTAAATATTTATTTTATTCTGTTTTTTAGTATTTGTTGTTATAGCGGCAACAGAAATACATCAATTGTGAAAATTTCAACTGTCTAACTATCGCGGTTCATGAGATACAGCCTGGTGACAGACAGACAGACAGACGACGCGCGACGGACAGCGGAGTCTTAGTAATAGGGTCCGTTTTACCTTTTGGCTTTTGGGTTCTGAATATTGACTGTTATGGAATGATTTAGTAATACATACTTTAACGGAAGTCCGTTTTGAATAAGAAGATAAGTTACTTTAGAAGCTCCGGGCCGCCTCAACACCGCTTTATGTACCTATATCCAGTATAACCTAAGAAACGGTTGAGTGTAGATGTGTAGACTACATAGGTATATATAGATAGTTGAACACTATTGTTTGCAAACCAGGAACATGCGTTGTTGTTCCTTGCTTCAATGGTTTATTATTCAGTATGCAGTTTCAGCTCCAAGTAGTGTTGAGTAGGACATACGTGATGTACTTCATTTGTCACATTCATTCACTCAAAAATGTCCCGGTCCTCACATTCAATCCATGTCACACTTCAAAATTTTTGTCACACTCCTCGCCGTCGCGCGTCGGTGATGCATTCGAAGAATGAAGTGAGTGAGCGAAGCACAGCGTAGAGTAGAGTAGATTCATGTAGAGGTGAGGTGAGATGAGGTGAGGTAGTAAATGAGGCGAGAAGAACGACATGACGTTGGAGTTTATGTATTATCACGCAGATTATTTAAAGCGGAAGAGTAGGGTAATCAAGGTATTTTTCGGCAGGTTTCCTGGCATAATTAGAGCATGTGGTCTAAATTCATTTCATTAAGTCTTTTGTGATTACCTCTAATACAAGATTATAGTTATAATAAATATAGCTCTACAGAAAAAAATAGCAAACCTCCTTAAAAATTTTGAATGTTTAATTTTACTGAGTTTCTATCGAATATATTTTTACAAAAAAAATATTTGTGTATTCCCAACAAACATACACATTTTGTGATGACTTCATAATTTAGACAAAATACTATTATAAACACAGACATTAATTAAAAACCGTCAAAATCAGCCATTCCGTGTGTTGCCTTTGTCGTAAGTGCCGCGCTGAAGTGCAGACTGAATTGGTATTTTAAGACTGCGATGTTAAGGTCGATGTTTCTTTGAACGAATTTGGACCTGCTTATCTGGCCCTACCCTTCACCTTAAGTAACTGAGATATACAGTATAATATTTTACCGTGATACTTAGAATAACTAGTTATTCCAAGCAGTGATATCATTATGATACTTTTGATTTCGGAAAGTTAAGATGTCCACGACTTATCTTCGACTGTAGTGCGATTTAACATCAGTTTTCACAAAGTACTTTTCTACATAGGGAAACAGTTGAGTATGGTCAAGCGCTTGTCCGTCCTACATGATTTAATTCAGCTAAGTTCCAAGTAACACTGCAGCTGTTATGGGTGGCCGTGTCGCTTAACATAAGGTGAACGTCCAGCACATCATGTCATTTCATATCATTAAAAAAAAATATCCACTGCCAACCTAGATACATAATAAGAAAAGGTAAATCAATAGCTTAAGCTGTGTAACATACAATCAAGTCTAACATACAAAGTAAGGCCTCTTTCATCCACCCGCCTCAATCCATGTCATCATTCATGCGTGACCCGATGCACTGATCAAGTAAGACTGCGTCCAGCTCTTGCTACAAAATTGTACTGTATGACAAATGAAGAAAATGAGGTATCAGTACCTCACAACATGACATGACATTTGAGGCATGACATTGTCACACCTCACGAAATAGAATGAGGGGCTCATACAAACTCATTTTGAAACCTTGTCCTACCCAACACTAGCTCCAAGCTCAAACAAGCACAATGTCTGTAGCACGTTAGTATAAGTTTATTTGTGTGTGAATAATGTTTGATTATATTATAAACTAGCTGACTCCGGCTTCGCACGGGTTCATTAGTATTACACCTTAGCCCTGTTTATGGGTAAGAGGGAAGCGAAAGGAAAAAAGATAGGCGAAAAGGATGAATGACTGGGGACGTTCCCTTTCATTTTCCCTTCGAAAGGATGAAAATAGGTGAATAAAAAAATTATATACAAACAAAAAATATCTTGCATAAAAATTACATATAAATATGTTTCTTCGTGCAACCCACACTTGGCCGTTTTAGAAAATAGAAAATATCATAAATGTTATTCTGAAATAGCTATAACCATACCTAATTTCAGCTTAATCCGTTCAGTAGTTCCAGCGTAATGCGTGTTCAAAGGGACAGACGGACAGACAAAAATTTCAAAAAAGAAAATAGGGTGAACACGGACGGTAGACAAAATTATCTTTCCCCTGTTTTACTCCATTTGAAAAGTAAGCAAGTATGAAGAAAGTGACATGAAACGGGGAAAGACAATTTTGTCTACCGTCCGTGCTAACCCCCAGCTGTATCGATAAAGAAGTGTAAAAGTGTATGCAATCAAAATTTTCAAAAAATATTTGATGTACACTAATGATCTACACTATCTCCATGTGAGAGAAGGCGTCTCCGTACAGTGGTATATCACAGAGCACGACAAAAGATACGCTTGGCCGCGAAGCGTCATTTTATATATATCACGTACTAATTTTCTATTTAAGAACGTAAGTTTTTTATTATAAAAATTGAATGCGCCTACTCCTGAAAATTTCAAATTAAAGGCGCTCCACTTGGCCAAATATGATGGTAATCAAACGTGATCGCCCTGTAGGGCTAGCCATTTTTCTATATGAGGAATACAAATAAACAACAAAAATTTTATGACATAGGATTTTTACGAAACAATTCGGTATTTCAAAGCTGCAATATAAGGACTGGAGTACATAGAGGGACGTCATGGCCGCGGTTAGAGGAAATAGGAAACATAAAATTCTTGTCAATTGAAGGAACATACTCTTAGAAAATTGTTGGAAAGGTAACAATTTTATTCTTGGTTGGTTTGTAAAGGATATGGTTCAAGAAAATGTGGTAAAATGAAGTAGTTTCAAACTTGAGTGAGGTGTATCAAAAGAGAAAAAATTCAAGAGGAATAATTTAACGAGAACCTTTCAACAGCAGATTAGCATGTAGGTGCAATTGGAAATCATAATCGTCCTTTCCATCAGGTCTCAGTCAAATGCTGGCCTACTGGGTTATAAAAAATATATCTAAAGTACCTCCGTGATAGATAATTTAAAGTCCGTGCCTTTTTCTAGCGGACTAGAGTCATTAAACTCAGGCTCGTTGCGAAAAGCGGTTGCGTTGGCGGCCGGAATCATTTAAATTTAGGAATGGTATGTTACTAATAACAATAGTTATCTATCTATTGTTATTATATTAATATGCCATTCCTAAATTTAATTCCTCCATAATAATTATACATTCTCATACATTAAGTTAAAGACAATACTTGTTGTATTCAAACTGCGATTAAAATAACTTTAAACAGAGCTAGAAACGTTTTTGTATATTTTCTGGTAACTCCAGCCCGTAATTCTGAATGTAACAAAAAGTGATAACTCCCCCAACCGTTTTCCTGTATCTGATAAACGTCCCAGCGTAATCACGTAGATTTTAACGTTTAGAAGTTAAATTTCCGGATGGTTGACGTCACAAGCCGGACGCTGGCTGAATGGTGAATGCTATTGTATCAAATAACGAAGCGGCCACAATTCACGGAAGCTCGAGCGCAATGGACAATGAATGCGTAAAATTTCGCGTGCACCCGTGATATTTGAATGGTGTTTTACAGTGGACATTGACTTTTTTAATGGCTTAGTTAACTTGATGGTCATATTAAGTCCAGTAATTCCAGTAGCTATCGTTACAGTGCTTTCTAAGTTGAAACACACAGTAGTACTGATTGCACACTATTGCTTGGCGGCAGAATATCTGGCTAAAAATACTCAGACGAAATCTTGCAGAAAAATCCTACTATCTGGACGATTGTGACATTTTTGCGAGAAATTAAGTTAGGTAGTAAATATTCAGTGCCATCGCTTCGTATTGATGTGTGCTTAGCATCGAGCAAATGCTTAGTGAAGCCATTAAATGAAGTTAATTAATAATTATGTGTTCATTTCATTCAATGTGAACTATTTAGAGTACGTCCGCGGATCAAATGTTATTTCTAAATAAATAAATAAAAAATAAATAAATATGTGTCGACGTTTCACACAACGCCATCTAGCCCCAAACTAAGCAAAGCTTGTACAATGAGAACCAGATAACTGATACAATACATAAATACTTTTTGTTTGTAAATACATACATAGAATACAATATAACACCCAGACACAGAACAAACACCTGTGTTCATCACACAAATGTTTGTCCTGGGTAAGAATCGAACCCCCAACCTACAGTTCAGAAGGCAGAGCTACTACCAACTGAGCCATCAGGCCTATCAATTTCTAATGAATGGTGGGTAGATTTAGTCGGTTTTACATTGGTTAATACATTAACATTATGCTGGTAATACATTATGCTCATCATTAGTAATACGATAGCAAGTAATAGGGTGCGGTTTATCAGGCATGTTATGTAATATGTACTTAGTTTATGAAACAGAATTGCAGAATTGAATTGATTATAATTATCTACGAAGAGCGAGAACCCGGTCGAACTACTTCACTTAAGTAGAATGTGATTCAAAGGTAATGGCGGCTGTGAAGTGCCCTGCAAGCCCGCATAGGGATGTTCCGATACTAGTAAATACGAGTAAGTACTCGATACTTTTCTGTCGATACCAAGTACTTTTTGATATCGAATCATTCTTTCGATACCGACTTGGTATCGGAAAGAAAGTACTAGATCGAATCGAATCAATGCTGCTAAGTCAAAACAGGATAGAATCGCCAAAAATTCAATGCCAAGCAGCTTTATTTATATATTTTTTCTTTAAAGAAGCATAGTATGGCCTTACTTTAAGTCAAGTAGCCTATAAAAGTGATTTTTTAATGTATAGTTAGGACTAAAACAACCCCATTTTTCAAGATTCAATCGAATTTAAATTTAATTCAAAGCGTTGAATACAGTTGATACGTACAAACACACCTCCACACACACAGTACAGTTAAGGTAGTTGTTATACTTAATTAAAATAATTAAATTAAATAAGCACGAATCATTCTCGCGTATCAGAATGAAAGTTCTTGTATCAGAAAGAAAATACTTGTACCGGAAAGAAAGTACTGGTACAGAATATTATCAAATAAAATATCCTAAACGAATATCCTTAGTGTACGAATGTGTGATTCTTCGCGCCCAAACACTTGGGAATGTAGTACAGTCAAAGAAATAACAAAACTTTGCTGCAATAAGGTAAAATTAGTTTATATTTTTCGGTCTTGATAAATAATTAAAAAATGTTTCGATATGAGTAGGTAACGATACTTTTTGGGTACTCGTATCGAATCATGAATTGAGTACTACTCGTATGAGCAGGTATCGATAATTTAGTGGTATCGGAACATCCCTAAGCCCGCACGCTGCGCTCACCGCTTATCTTCGCCCGCGCACACCTAATTTTTGCTACTGCGCAGCGTTTCGCGCCGACTTCACAGCCGCCATAAAGTTTGGATCGCACCCTACCTAAGTACCTACTTATATTTTAATTATCTCAGCCAATGAAGAATGAAAATGTTAGCATTGATTACTAGGAAGGAAAGTAGTAGCGAACGGCTAATTGACTGGCATAATAGCTTAGTTGGTAGTACCTCTGTCTTCTGGTTGTGGGTTCGATTCCCACCCGGGACAAACATTTGTGTGATGAACATGGATGTTTGTTCCGTGTCTGGCTGTCTGGGTATTATATTGTATTCAATGCATGTATTTACAAATAAAAAATATAAAAAAAATATAGAAGTATTCTATCAGTTATCTGGTTGGTTACCATAGTACAAGCTACGCTTAGTGTACATATTTAATTAATTTATATACTTATTTATTTATCTATTTACAATTTTCAAAGCAACCACAAAATATAGAACAGTTTTAATTTCGGAAGTAGAAATTTAAAACGGTTGTCATGCACCGGACGTTTTCTGCGGTTGAGCTGTACTCAAAACGCTTTCGTCGAGCTACGGACGTTCCACACAGTTCACGGAAATTCGCATTTGTAGTGAACAAAGGGTGCTATTAACCAATAAATAAGTTTACATGACTTGATTATGGACTTCCATTTTGTTAATAATTATTGTTTAACAGTGATAACATTTTTGAAATAAGAATGCTATTCCTAGCTTTTTGCAGTGCATAATTGGAATCTAAAATATAATGGCATGATAATTCTACAAAGATCGGTGTTCCACCTTTTATTTGGCTATTTTTTTGTTTTAAAATATTTGTAAATAAAACCCTATTCAAACCCGCGTGTTATTCGTACCGCTGTGGGTAGCGGTACCGCGCGGTATTTTGTATTGAAGTTCCATGATGTTCTATGATGTTTGTGGTTGTTAGAAATACGTCTATAATGTACAAAAAAATTAAAAACTATAATTATCTTTATAGATATACCTCAAGTATGTTTTACACTTTAAAATCAATTCTATGTTTGTGGTTGTCAAAAATAGGTCCTTAATGGGAAGAAAAATTGGATAAGGGGAGTTACAATAGCGAGGTCAAAGGCCGAGCTGCTACTAAGGGATTAGGGATAGCGTAGGCCAGCCCCGCAACTAGAAGAACCGACGATCTGGTGAAAACCGCGGCGAGCCGATGGATGCAAAGACGAGCAGACGCTCAAAGTGGCGATCTTTGGGGGAGGCCTATGTTCAGCAGTGGACGTCGCTAGGCTGTTGATGTATATGATGATGATTAGGCATTCGGCGCCTGCGGTATGTGGATGTTTAGATCGTTCTTCCACTTTAATCAATTTTAAAGCTTTCTGCATACAGAAAAAACTCGTATTTTATTTATATTTCTTTGCGCTGTCAACACATATTTTCACCAAAATTTAAAGCCCAATATTGGTTCCCAAGCGTTTTATCGTAATTTTTCCACAAAATTTATAAGCCAATTTTCTCGACAAAACTCTTAACGTCGTAAACGGGCTCAGCGGGGCTTTTGGTTCGGTAAGTACACAGTCGTTTTCACTTTCACACGCGTTAAGGGCTAGCTTCCTATCACGGTTTCCTATAAAACATTGGCTAAGCTGATAAATATACATATTTAGCAAAAGTAACACATGAACCCCGAGTGCCAACGTTTACTCCACAGAGTCAATTGTTTTGTTATTTAATCTGTGGTTTATTCTCACCTGCGTTTTTTTGTTTTGCGCGCTTTTCTGTCGGTCTTCTCGCGCACATTCTATACAAGCTTTTGGCGCAATACCTTTGTAAAAAGGTTTATTGGAGTTCGGTAGAGAAATGAATAAAAAATACGAATTTCAGTCGTTGATCAGTTCTCAATCAAGATTTCTAAACTTGAGCTCCAATTCAGGATAAGGAGTGAGGTCAGTTCTGTGATAAAGGCCTTAGACTAGCCTACCGTACTGTCGTTCATGAGTTATATACTGAAATGGAAGTAGTAGGGACGATTAGCCTCCATCGAGAGCAAGCTCAAATCACGAAAGGATAGTTTCATCAGTATGTATAATAAGCTGTTAACTTAGACTTATATCAAGCTCCGAAATGAGGAGATCCGCAGAAGAACTAAAGTGACCGATATAGCTCTTAGAATTAGCAAGATGAAATGGCAATGGGCTGGCCACATCGCTCGTAGAATTGACAACCGATGGGGGAAAAAAGGTTCTCCACTGGCAACCACGAACCGGAAGACGCAGCGTAGACCGGCCCCACACTAGGTGGACCGACGATCTGGTGAAAGCCACGGGAGCCGATGGATGCAGGAGGCGAGCAGTCGCTCAAAGTGGCGCTCTCTGGGGGAGGCCTATGTTCAGCAGTGGACGTCTTCAGGCTGTTGATAATGAAACCCCATTGGTAGATGCTTAATAGATTAGTTTAATTTTGACGCAAAAACGTAAAGAAATAAGCGTTCCTTACATACATTTTATCTTTGCAACACTCGTCGAAGTATTACATAATTATGTCATTGGCAACACTCCCCATATTTACGTGAGCTTTCACTTAAACTTGTAATTCAATTAACCGTGGTTATCATTAGAGCTTCAGGTGTTGTGGTCCGGACCTATACTTCACAGGCTGTCGAAACTTTAGTTATTAGTAACTTCTACGACTGGCAATATTGATAGCCTAACTTAAAGCCTAGTTCGCAAATGGACCTTAGATGACTGAGTTGATGCTTGATACACATACACGGTGTTCGGCAGAACGTTGAACATACGAAAATGGCAGATAGGTGGGGTCGTCTGATATCTACCCAGCCCAAATGATTTGACCTAGGACTCACAGATTTTTATTTTTATTTTTATTTTAATAACCGATTTTCATGAGTTTGAAAACTCAACAAAATCAAGAAACAATCGACGCGAAAGCAAAATAAGCTAAAATAAAAACAAGAAGTTCAATAGATGAACTCAACAAAGTCGAGAAACAATCGACGCGAAATCAAAATAAACAAAAATAAAAACACTATTGTTTGGACTGGACATAGCAGGGTGGCTAGAGTACGAGAGTCATTGTCAG
Organism: Ennomos quercinarius; assembly: GCA_910589525.2. Taxonomy (NCBI): domain Eukaryota; kingdom Metazoa; phylum Arthropoda; class Insecta; order Lepidoptera; family Geometridae; genus Ennomos; species Ennomos quercinarius. Next base: position 5,574,837 of record OU342496.1, read on the forward strand.
CCCCTACTCGCGCGGACGAGTCGATAGTGTTTGAAAAGTATTTCAATTAAACCGTAACAAGCAAAAGAACCCAGAACAACAGAACTAAAGTCACAGAATAAATAATAGTACCTACTAAATTAAAGCTTTCGAATATAACGGGCAGCGCTCCAAATCTCAGACGGGTGAAAATTCTCTCAGATTGCAGCGTGCCTATTGTGCCAGCATCTTGCAACTTGCAATCGGGCAACTAGCACAATAACTTTTCAGGTATTGTTGAAGCCTTCGCGCGAATTCCGCATTTTTTATTCCTTTTCCAACACAATACAACAGTTTGCGCAAAAATGAACGCAACAGTTGGTTGGTTTTAGGGTTCTGTACCCAAAGGGTAAAACGGACGCTTTTACTAAAGCTATGCTGTCTGTCTGTCTGTCCGTCTGTCACCAGCCTGTATCTCATGAACCGTGATAGTTAGACAGTTGACATTTTCACAGATGATGTATTTCTGTTGCCGCTATATACAAATACCAAAAAACAGAATAACGTAAATATTTAAGAAGGCTCCCATACAACAAACGTGATTTTTCGCTCGTTTACCAGGTGAGTATATATGGCGCTGCTTTTAATAGTACTGCTAATCAACACTAGATGGCAGGGATAGATAATGGTACGGAACCCTTCGTGCGCAAGTCCGACTCGCACTTGGCCGGTTATTTATTTGTACAAGAAGTGATACAGATTTTCCAGGGTCCTTCCGTCCATTGACATTGGACCGTTTTTACAGAGGGACTTTGGCGCAGATTATTGTAAGTAAATGACTTTTTACTACAGATGTGAAATGCAAGAACGCAGCAAAGCAATCCTTACGCTATACTGCTTTCTAGCATTTCATATCTGAAGCAAAACGTGACGGTGAAATATTAAATTTCACCCAGATTTGTGTTTATTTGTATTCCTGACTTGTGTTTACTGCATTATATTTCCACGTAAATTCAACCACAGTTGGTGGAAGCGTAATATAAAATTATCATAGATATTGAAAATGAGGTTGAGACTATAAAACTTTATTTGAAACGACGATGTAAAGTTTTATACAGCTCATACTGAGTCTTACGTATGCTATATTCATAATCTGACTTTTCTCTGACCTGATAGCTCAGTTGGCAGTAGCTCTGCCTTCTGAACTGTAGGTTGTGGGTTCGATTCCCACCAGGGACAAACATTTGTGTCATGAACATCGATGTTTGTTCTGTGTCTGGGTGTTATATTGTATTCTATGTGTGTATTTACAAACAAAAAAGTATCTAATTATTGCATCAGTTATCTGGTTCCCATAGTACAAGCTATGCTTAGTTTGGGGCTAGATGGCGTTGTGTGAAATGTAAAAAAAATATCATTTATTATGAGAAACACGGGCTCATATTGAAAAATATAATACTTATGAGTACTTTTAAAGAGCATAATTATCATCATCAGCCTGAAGACGTCCACTGCTAAACATAGGCCTCCCCCAGAGCGCACCACCTTGAGCCACCCTGCTCACCTCCTGCATCCATCGGCTCCCCGCGGCTTTCACCAGGTCGTCGGTCCACCGAGTGGAGGGCCGGCCTACGCTGCGTCTTCCGGTTCGCGGTCACCACTCGAGAACCTTTCGTCCCCATCGGTTGCCAGTATCGATTGTCGGAGCATAATTAAATGTATCATAATTTTTTTTTTTAAACAGATTCTATCACTACACTCGAATCCTTTTAACCTTACAAAAATCAACATCCCATTCAATTACGTGTGTCACGAAGCCTTTACCCACGTACAACTGTCGTTACAATCAAAAGTAATTGCCGGCTCGTTATCCTACATATAGGTACGTGTAGAAAGGCTTTTAGCTGTGTTCTAATAATGGAATGCCAACCACACACAAGTACAAATAAACCTCTAAAACAGGGGTTGTTTTAACCAAAATCAGTGTTGTTTATGGAAGCGTGTGAACAATTTAACAGGGTTAATTCATTTCATAATGTTTAATAGACTCTTGTTTAATTACCGCGTAGCGCATTGCCGCAGCCGTGTTTTATCATTGTTTTCATAAACTGATTTTAGAGTCGTGTTTTTGTGGAGGTATTTAATAGCAGCTCTGATTAAACTGATCATATTCCTAACTTTGCTGATAGAATTTCCTAATACACATCTCATCGTCACAAATATATGTATAGTGTATACTTATTTCTAATGTCATCATGGAACTCTTTTTAGCATCGATAATAGATTTTCCAGCCCAGTATTGTGTCCAAAATCATATGGAATAGACAAAAAGCCAGACACAGGCCTTGAAACTTAAAAAATGGACCTATTACTAAGTTTGGAGCCTAGATAGAGTGGAATATAATCTCCTGTAAAAGCTAGGAAATTGAAAGGATTTTTTACTTGACCCTCCTTGGACTAAAATACTTTCTTTGTGGTTAACGTTGCCAGATAAGCCGGTTTTTGCTGTTGTTGATAAACCTTAGTCGAATGAAAGCTTTCCTTGGTTATTTTTTTGATCCGAGCCGCATGAAAGGAGTCTAGTAATAATTTTCCATTTCAGAGCTTATATTTGAAGTGTAGTTTTTCTTTATCTTAGCTTAGACTATAATATCCACTAAGGCTCGGCGCAGACGGACGACCGGCGATAGCGACCGGTCGCAAGCGACGAAGTTCACGCGCTTTCTCATACATTTTCTAGGGTAGGGACTCTCCGCACACACGAGCGGTCGGTAGCGGCGACGCGCTACAGCTGTGTCCACGACTCGCTACTTGCAATCGCTACTGGCTACACAAGACGCTGATACTTGCCACTGATACGAGCGAATGAATCAGAACCGCGAGACAGAGCGGGATATAAAATGAAGCGGCTTTCAAACACCAGTCGCTGCTACTTGCATCTTGCACAGCAGCAGCGACTGGTGTTTGAAAGCCGCTTCATTTTATTTCGCTGCTGCTGTGCAAGATGCAAGTAGCAGTAGCGCGCGACAGCGACCGGTCGCTGTCGCCGGTCGCCCGTCTGCGCTGAGCTTTATCTTTCATTCATCACTACCATCTATCCCGATATAATACCTCATACAAGATGCACAAAAATATCCCACATAAATATGTTGCCATTATTTACTGTAATTGTATTGTGTTGTGTATTGTAACTGAGTTCCACTACTACAAGACTTCTGTTGATCTACTTATCAATTTACTAACACTCTATATAACAATAAATACGTTGCCTGTTTATATAACTTTCCTGTCAAAACGTCAGATTCGATTCGGATGAATGATTGCTTACAATAGCGAAATCAATATAGGATTATTGTACGGATACTTTTGTTCTGGAAAATTGTGATTCCACGGGAAATCAGGTAATTGTGGGTGAACCTCGATTATCCAATCCATTATCCAATGTTAGTCACACACACACACACACACACACACACACACATCACCAGCCAGAAGACGTCCACTACTGAACATAGGCCTCCCCCATAAAACGCCACTTTGGACGCTTATCACATTTGACATAATCACCACGCTTTGCGGGTTGGTGGTCGCAGAAGATTGTAATGTACTGAAGAGAATGCTGCTGGTCGTTTTCTAGATATTCCCTTAGCCGGCTCTTACGGCACCCACGGGAAGAGATGGGGTGGTCCTATTCGCAACCAGGACCACACGGCCAATGTTAGTCACGGTAGTGTAAAATATCCAAGTAAAAAGATCTCATTTAAATTAGTTCTGCTGTTTTTGTTCCGGAGTTTACTTAAAAGCAAAATCCACTACGTAATGTACATACATATATAGGTAATTCTACCAAACTACACTGAAGTCAAGAGAATTGGGAACTTGTAGTACATACTACCCATTAGACTTATCTTTGCACCTACCATAATAGTTATGTTCACGCAAATTTACTCCATTAAACTAAGTGAAACATTTATTAGTAGGCACTAATTTCACATATACCGATCGGATAATTACGTTGTCATGCGTAGGTAAACTACATAAATACTTAAATAATATCAAAGAATACTTAATTTTTTTAACGGGCAAATTGCCTTTATTACTCAAGCTAACTACTACAATAATAAAAACTAAACTAAACTAAACTAAACTAAACTAAGCTAAACTAGCTACACTACCTACTACAAAGAACACTTATGGACTGTATAATAGCCGCGATGGCCTATAGACAGTCCAAGTGCTCCAGCCCACTACCGGTAGGTAGCGTACCCAAAGTATAATTGTTTACTACACATTTAAATATAATTATAATTGAATCAATGAATTTATTTCTGAACGCACTTAGTTGCAAGCACCCTTACAGGGTTCATGTACCTACTTAAGCTAGTTATTAAGACTCAACATAATATAATTGTACATGAATGCAAATAAATGAATATGAATAAATGAGTGTCGATTCTTGTCGCATTATCTAACTAAGCTTTAGTTAACTTAATACTTAAATAAAAATTACTTTCTTACTCCTTTGCGCAACCAGCACTTGGCAAAGCTATTGTTCATCGAACCCATACCATGTTTCATCGAAGTTCGTACAGAAGTTCCAGCATAATGCGCCTTCAAAAGGTTTATTTCCAAAAAAAAATAAAGAAGAGATTGTCTTATTTTTGTATCGACAAAGCATACTACCGCAATAAATATTTAAAAAAAAATATATTCGATGTACCGATTTAGCCCAATTTAAGTTTGAATAGTAGATAGATTAAAATGTCGATTGGGAACCGCTGTTCCTATTCAAAACGTTTTAACCATTCTGTGAAATTCATTTGTTTGTGTTCCATAGAACAAATGAAAAAGGTCAAAGCCATGAAAACCATTTACATTTATTTGCAAAGGATGAAAACATAAAGTGCCTATTTCATTTCGTCACAACTTTTGTTATTTAGAACATCAAAGGAAAAGGCAGGAAAAGTCACGGAATGTTTTCTTCCCAGAAGGAAAATACGTAAATTTATGTTATAGTTCCATCGCATCGTATCGATACGCTACATCACAGGCACAGATTAAATTTTAGCCGCGGGCAATATCGATGTGATTAAAAATGGGAAGAAAGCTTATTGTTCGGCGAAAACTCATCAGAACAGCCATTCAATATGCAGCCAGAAAAATGCACCAGGATTCCAAGACTCAAACGAGATTTCGATTTCGATATTATTTGTCACATTTCTTTATTCGTTTTACGAATCCAATAGAGTTCTTTACGCTTTGTTACATGTACGGCTTTGTTAATCTATTGGAATTCGGATATATCACAACTAAATTGTACAGTACGGAACACACTTTAAAGTTTCAAAACGTATATCTAATTGGTGGTGGTGAAAATTTTGGCATTCAGCAAATTCTGTCGCCAACTGTAGCTCAACACGACGATACGATTATTAGAATTTTGCCCATTTAAAATGTAGGTTTTAAAATATACACATAGCAATGTAAAAAGTTATACCAGAGCCATGTCAGAGTTCAGTGAAATCACGATTCAAAGTCACCTCTCTATTACAAATTCGAGTAAATTTTATTTAAGTAAAGAATAAAATTTGACCTGCTAAGTTCTGTTAAGGCAGGCCTGGCGTACTCCGCTCTTTGGTTGGGTACAAATACGAAGGAAACACAGCTACATGGGATCAGCCCCGACGACTGGGCCCGGCTACATACGCTACACGTAACGAGGCGGAAGACCAGACCTATAGCAAAAAAGAATGCTGCACTTTATTGCGTTATAGCCATAGTAGCTATTTATGTAAGTGACTTCACGGAGTGAAGCTTCTGTACACCTGGGGTTCTAAAAGCGATTTCCGCAGTTAATGTCAATCCCATACATTTGGAGTTATCGTTTGGCGTTAACGCTAATGACAAGGTATCTTTGCTAGACCCCCTGTCTTCTGTGGTTAAGTTATGCTTACTATAACTTGAACCAATAAAGAAACTATGTACTCCAAAAAAATCTGATAAATATGTTTTCTGAAAAACCTACGGATGGAATCCCGCACAAAAGCTAGTCTATCTATCTAGTTGTGATATTAGCCGGTGGAAATGCGTTTTATAGACAATTTTGTACAGGCGTGATCACGTTGGGGCCATCACGACGACAGCTGCTGGCTATACATCGGTACAGTCCTATTGCCTATACTAGGGCGATGTATTTGCAGCTTCTGTAGGTATAGAGAGACTTGAGTCTAGCTTTTGCATTAGTTTTGTTTGATGACTAATTAAAGGGGTGACTTTAGCCTAAAACTTTGCAAAACATGGCTTATTGTAATTTAGCCAGTGCTCAACTGCTTAGTTTCAAGGACGAAGTAACATATTCAGTAATCTGTGGTGTTCTAGGTTACATTAATATCAAGTTCTATAAATATTCAAGTAATCAAAGTAGAGTTGAAGTCATGTCCAATTGTCCATACCAAAGTCAAACTCCAGTAGAACCAAGGATTGTTCTTTGTCCTTGATTATTCTAAGTAAATAGTAAAGCAATTTATAGAAAGCCTATTAATCATACATACATATACATGAGTTTGAAACAAAAGAAGTTAACTTTTCTCCGTCTGCTGAAAAAGAAAACTCCGAAAACTGGAGGTTTGGTTATATTTAAGTAGGTACTTAAAGTCACCCACCCACATGGACCCGTCAAAAACGAACCCCTACCAAAACAATGGTTTCATAAAAGTCTTAGCTAACGTCACCGCATCACATTTTTCTGTACCTCCAGATTTTACAGGCTTTATTATGTACGTAATAAAGTGAAGCCACGGTGAGTAAAAAAATATACAAAGTGATGGCAATCTATCTTATGGTAATGACGTCACTTTACGTCATCTGCGCCCGTGGTGGGCTTCCTTAACTCTTCCTCCATTATTTACTTATTGTGTTACCTTCAACCAAGATGTATACGAAAATCAGTCTACAGTTCTACTAGGTGGTAGGACTTTTCTGCAAAGTTCGTCTAGGTAGGTACCAACCACCGCTTTGCCAGTTATTTGCAGCAGTGTGCACTTCTGTGTTCCGGTTTTAAGAGCATTGTAGTGTTACAGGGCAAAATGTGATTTTATAACCTGATCTCACAGACTAGTAATTTTATTACTAGACTGTGCTGTCTCTGGATGACGTCCGAGGTGCAGAGTCACGCGATACTTTATATTTTTTAAGTTCCGAGTGACACTCCAAGTGTTTTCGGCCGTGTCAAACGACTAGCTCATCACGACATTCATTAACATTTCAAAAATAATTTGAATTTCTGAGATAATTTAAATCAATGATGTTTTGGTAATAGACACGTCATAGGGTGGATTTTTTGATCCATAGTTAAAGTAACCAATGGTTGAATACTCTAACAAACTTGACCATTGGTTTGAATTTGTTAAAGTTTTTAACCATTGGTTACCTTAACTCTTCCTCGACCAATCCCAGCCGACTAAGCCGTAACCCCGGGTCGGTGCCGAGTCCGACCGCCCGCCATAGCCTACAGTCCTTTCGAAGAAAATAGTTGGTTGGACTCCTGGCCCGGGGCGCTCCGGTTTAGTTTTAGTCTCCAAAAAAACTAATGATTGTTGTCCTTTTTTTACCAGTATATTTGAATTTTTTTATGTGATGTGAACTCATGTTTATACTAACCAGGCAACATAAGTATTTCCTAACCAAGTTACCGCTCCTATGGTCATCCCTTATTTTAACGACATGACTATAATTTATACTGTGTCATCATAAGGTATAATGATTTATCGTATAAGCAGAACGTACCATTATTCACAGAGATTTCCCTTTTTCCTCCTTTACGTGACCGAATAATTCCGCATGATACATTTCTATGCGCATCAAATAAATCGAATTTACAATGTAAATGCTCGAATTTGTATCTGTAGATTTACAACGCGTCTGTGAACGTACCAGAAATTGATCCTGGCGCCAAGATGCTGTCTGCCGGAATGCTATTACGTATCCTAAATTCACGGTAGAATATACTATATCAAACTTGGCGGAGGCATGCAATGCTAGATAAAGCTACGTAGAAATATTTATTGTACAATCACGCACTGTGGTGAGTTATAAAGTTTTGTTACGTTAAATTAGCTCAATCAATCCTTTTTTTAGCGGAGAAACCAATTAGGTACTGTAGGTAGTAGGTAGTGTAGCTAGTTTAGTTTAGCTTAGTTTAGTTTAGTTTAGTTTTTATTATTGTAGTAAGTAGCTTGAATAATAAAGGCAATTTGCCCGTTAAAAAAAAATTAAAAAAATTAGGTACTTGAAGAGCTATTTATCACTGCTTTGCAAATGTAGTTTATTTATACATTTTCATTTTGAGGCTTCTTATGTAGGTAATTCATAACAATATATATTTTGATAAACCTAATTACTTAATTACTATACTATTTATGTTATGATAAACCTAATTACTTAATTACTAACATTTAATTAGCTTTTCTATTAGCTCTTGTTTTGAGTAGGCGTGATATTAAAAACCCTAAAACAATTAAACGAACTTCGAAACATTCGAAATAGGATATTGCGTTTCATAGTTATTTAGATAAGTGCCGAAGATTTCTAATTAAAATCTACACCCACGCTTATCTTTATTGTGTTACGTTTGAAAACAACCAAAGTTGTACCATTTTCAACACCCCAAACAAGTGATGCAGGATGCTCAAGACTTCAACTTCCATTACGTTATTTCCTACAGGATGTTCAAATAACCGCTACTCAAGGCTGGTTGTATCACTAATAGCTGTACCGACATCTCACAGCTTCCTTCTCGCGTTGAGGCGTAATTTGTTCGAGATTAAAAGACATTACAGAGCGCTGCAAGTGGTTTCTTAGAGAAGGGTAGACTGGGGACAACTGTGTCACAGAAAATAGCTCATAATTACTATTACGTATGGTTGTAGTTTGCGGGTTGTTTTATTCGTAGAAAGTTTATTTTTATTTGCATTACATAAAAATATGTCTCCGTCAACTTAACTCAGGTCGCCTGGGGAATTCTCCACACATATCCTCTGGGGGATTTACTTGCATACTTTCTCCACACAGACCCTCTGGCCAACAATATTATTTGGCCTATGTTTTACATTTTTCATATTTCCTTTTGGGAGGAATGGAAAAATTGGACCAGGAACCGGATTTAAACCCACCCGCAAGGTTCAAATTCGGTTCCTGGTCCAATTTATCTATTACATTAAAAATTTAAATTGATTTGTAGATTACGGTAAGCAGGCGATACAGAAAAAGTGAAATAGCAGAGCAGCAAATACTCTTTCCCAACATAATCTGAATATAACTCTTGGTAAAGTCCGTAACAAGAGATGATAAAGTAGACCGACATTTGGAAGTATTCCACAGGGTTTCTGTTCTGCCAACTTGATGATTTAATGAGCTTCGAGCGGCATAAATTGGATATTCTATATTCGGAACTGCAATTAATTATTAATCTGAGATCACAAGATTTTTACACTTAATTAATAGAGAATATAAATTTCATTGAGTTTATTTATACATAGACATTTATATATGGAATTTAAACAAATAGAAAAGGGCATGAAAGAATATAGCGACAAAATTTACAATAGTTGCATTCATCTGTAATATTTTAATACAGTATAGTAGTTACTTACATCTATTAAATTTATCAATATTCAATTTTAATTTAGGACTGTCCTGTTAGCTCATAGGTTGTGGGTTCGATTCCCATCCAGGACAAACATTTGTGTTATGAGCATCGATGTTTGTTCTGTGTCTGGGTGTTATATTGTGTTCTATGTATGTATTTACAAACAAAAAAGTATCTAAGTTTTTTATCAGTTATCTGGTTCTCATAGTACCTACAAGCTATGCTTAGTTTGGGGCTAGATGGCGTTGTGTGAAATGTCCAACTAAAGTCACCAAGTTGAAAGGCAATGGGAGGTGACATCGCTCGCAGAACCAACAAAAACGATGAGGAAGTTAGGTTCTCGCGTATTCCGGTTAGTGGCGACCACGAACCAGAAGACGCGGCGTAGGCCGGCTCCCCATCTAGGTCGAACGACGACCTCGTAAACCGCGGGGAGGCGATGGATGCAGGAGGCCAGCGCCCGCTCAAAGAGGCGCCCTATGGGAGAGGGCTATGTTCAGCAGTGGACGTCTTCAGGCCAATGGTATTAAGTTTATTTAGACTTTCATTCAGTCATTCAGTTCTTGAAATAAACACAGTACTAGGGTAAAATGACCTTACACAATACACTTAAACTTTTATTTTATGATATTTTATGCTTGTGAATTGAAGCATTTCAGCCTTTTTGCACCCACGAACCAATTCAATAACGTTATTATTAGATTATGAAAGCATAAAAACCAACGTCAACATCAAAACTATCTCAAGGCCTACGCCGCCAATAATTCGACTAGATCAGTGTTATTTTTCAAACTGGAACACGCGTAATGCTTTCGCACATTTGAATGCTAGCCAAATAGGTTAGTGGCATAGTTAGCTTCAGACATACCTGCGCGTCCAGTTGCGTCAGCGAAGCGTCAGCGTCGGCCATTTGGTACCCATCACTGCCCGTGTTCGTGGACGGCCACACCACGATGGCTGCTGGCAGCGATGGGTACCACATATTTTCGCGTAATTGACGCTGCCGCTTCGCAGACGCTCCGGTGTGTCTGAAGCTTAACAAAGTACAGTAAATAAATACCTAAGACAACAGCCGTTCTGATCCGATTCTTTCCTATTTTTTGCGAGTTTTCCGAAGGCACCACAGCTGGTAAAGTGACAGTAGATAAACTTACTGATTTGTCAACAACTATATTTTACGGTCGATCTGGGGAAACTGTGAAAATTCTTGTAGAGGAATAGGTGACGACATGGATGAGAAACTTTTTGGAAGACTGCTGAAGACATTGAAGTGATGGAAGAAACAGAAGGGAAAAGAGAACTATGTAGTTCGAGACCAGTCTGTTTCTAAACACTCGTAGATCAAAAAAGAACTTTGGAATATAAAAAACCTAAACAACATTCATATCGAGTTGTTAATTAAGTTAACAACAATAAAAATAAATAAACTACAACAATAAAAATAAATAAACTTCAAATAAAATAGTGCAAATAGATTTACCAATAGGAGCATTGATTGATTTTATACTGTGATTGGTTTGATTATGTTGATCCATACTGTGGTTGCTCTCACTGATAACAAACACCCAATGGCAGTTCCGAACAGATCTATGGAAGCGATAGCAATTTCAGTATCGTAAACAAGAATATTTATGTCAACACCCATTGATGAAGATGTTGAAAACAATCAAATGAATCTATATGACCAACCAGTTGTGTCGAAAATCTATTCATTATCGTTATTGGGCGTATGGGCCTTCTCTCAGTCTGAATATTTGAGTACTATAAACAAAAATAATATGGGGCAAATTCGTTGATGTCACATGCCCGTGAAGTTTTTGATTCTAGGACATACCAGTTTGAGTGCACGTTTCACTACTTTGAGTCACTGCAGCATTTTACATTCGACATATTGTAGGGCCGATTTACTGTTGGGCTACCATTGATCGCTAGTAAAATCTTTATAGGTACCAACTAATAACAATAAAGAGTCATCTGTTTGTTTCTTCTGTCTGTTGATCAGTTTAGCCATTATGATATCACATCAAAAGTTGAACTGATTTGGATTAATTTTGGACAGTCTTCTCATATTACGGAGACGATTAAAGTATACTTTAAATCCCGGAAAACTTAGGGTTCCTGTCAAGTATTCGGTCTTTGTTCAGAGCTGAAATATAGAGTATTTTAAAAGGAAGGTTAAAGGAGTCGTGACAGGTAAGCAACGCATTAGTAACACCTCCATTGTATCTATAACACAACAACTTCTTGTAACATTGACCATCATAGGCAACGGTGACCTCTTCCCACCAGATGAACCGTATGCTAGTTTGCACCATTTAACATATTAAAGTTTGCAGGTGAAACAGCAGAGCACCTTTTACACTCTTACCAAATATCATAAATAACAAACATAAACCTGTTATTAATGAAATCCAGAAGACGCTAAGCGCAAAACGGTATCTAATTTCGACGCTCCCACTTTTCAAACGTTCATTTTCCAAGGTAATGTTATCCGTTACGAGTAAATTACATGAACATGTGTTCGTCATTACCCTAACAGCTTTATTTACTTTAAACATAAAGAGATCCTGGGGCTTAGGAAAATTGCGAGGTACATTTTATTTCACAAAATTTTCCACTAAATTTTTACTTACTTATAAAGCACTGAGTTTCTTTACGTTTGAGTAAAAATGCCAATTTAGAAAGTGTAATTGGTTAGACCAAATACCATCTGTATACGATGTTAATAGCAACAATTTATTTGATGAATGCGCAAAACCGTTTACTTATTTAATTAGGCTGTCGTCTAGGGCAGATGTTATTTTCCCAACAATTTCTTCATTACAACTGATGTTATTTGTGTTAACCTCAGTCAGGCCTGAAAACCCAGTGAGGCCTGATGATAGACTTCTTTAATTCGCGTTAAGCTAAGACACGTGAAGAAACGTTATTGCGTTGAAATCGCGAGGCGTCTCTTAGTATTACCTACTATTATTTTCCACAGAAAAAAGGCCAACCTAATAGCCTAATAAATAAACCAAAGGCCAGGGATTATTTACAAGGATAAACAAACGGACCAAAAGTCGCGGATCCCCATATAAATTTGTATCTCAGAATAAAATAATATAGACAGCGTTCGGAAGACGAAAAGAATACCAAATTAGAACAAATAGTATTTCGCGCGCATTATTGCCGAGAAGCGATAAGACGTGAAATCGTGCTACACTATTATACCTTACATCTATTGGTCTCTCGAGATCAGAATACTAAAGGAATACTATGTTTTTTTTTATGTTTTTTAAATGTAGTTTTTTTTGGTCCCTTTTTATTTAGTCCGTGGTAAAATGTACACAATTTTCTATACATATTTACACGGCAAATAGATTAAGCAGATTAGTTATGGCAATTCGGAGCTTTTATATCACGGAATTGGGGATTTTCATTAACGGATCAAACATTTTTTTGCATCAGTGAGTATATTTGTATACAAATTAAACAAAAGCAACCGTAACGGATCTCAATTTATGATAGTCATAATATAGTCACGTAATATATCAAAAAAATAGTGCCTTCTATTACCTTAGGTACAATTGTTTTATGTTTAGAATATAAATAGGACTACGTAAGTAAAGCTCGAAAAGACGGATTTAGTTACTAATAAAAAACCGATTGGAGAAGCTATGATTCTTGAGAAAAGATTGAAAAGCATAGATGTCATAATAATGAGAGAACATAAGGTGAATTCTCAACTTGAGACCCGACTCACGAGGCATGACTGAGCTTTGTTCTATCAGAATACGGAACGCAAACTTGAAAACTTAAGTTTTAGAGAAAAAACTGTAGTCTTCAAACTGAGTCTGTAAAGTTCCCATTGTTATACAAAATTTGGATAGCAACGTATGATCAAAGCTGACACACCAGAAAAACCCTCACAAAAAAAGGAGCAATAATAAGGGGTTGGCAATAGTCACACAGAACGTCTTTATAGAAACCACAGCGTCTCAAAAGCAGCTCTAATAAAATATCTGGCTAGGTGTCGCCGCCGGCAAAGAGTATACTGGGGGTTTTTCAGTAATGAGACACCGTTTGTCTTCTTTATAAGGCTTCACTGAAATACTTGTGAACTCAGATCACAATGTCGTTAGGTGAGACGGTGTTAGGGCTGCTGTTTTAATGTTCAGGTGGGTTTTAACGAGAGGTAAAAACTTTCTTTTTATTCTGCTAAGCTTGGTTATTCTGTACCGCGTGTTTGGATGATGTCGTGCTTCTTTGGCGAGAGTTGATTGTTTAGAGTTAGCGCTTGAAAAAGTAGCTATGGATTGAATAAAAAGATCATGACGTGGATGCAGAACCCTGATACGATTCATACATTTCCTTTGTATTTAACGTTACCTCGAACTCAATTTTGTCTAGAATAGACCTCGAGTCTTGAAAAATTACATTCAAACCCCATAAACTCAACCGAACGGATTCTCGACCATCATACAAGTATTTTAGTGATTTTTATAGCGACAGAGTGATGGCCCTAGCGCGATGAAAACATCAATTTAGCACGCTGGTCCTCAAGCTTTGAGGCAACGAGAGCACTGGGGAACGAGTTGAGGCATTACTCTCATAAACGAGGATGTAAATTCGCGAATTTCGTAATATTATGCGTAATGAGGGCCGCTTTCATTCGACGGGAAACCGTAAATAATGAATCAGTTGTGCTAGGCTTGAATCCGATGTCTATAAAACCAGAATTTGGGAGTACAGTACTAAAAAGTCATGACTACCCTTTTAAGTAAGGAATTTTTGGGAATACCTAAGTTTTTGTTCGGTACAAACAAAAACCACACCACCATTTTTTATGGTATTAATCACAGACTTAGACAGAACATTTTTGCTCCTTAATCATAATAATATATACCTGTTTTTATTGTTGAACAACAAGCGTCTCATCGTCTCATGGATCACCATTACTGATCTATCCGAGTTAAACCTTCAAATATTCTCACCCAGATGAATGAAGACAAAAAACACAAAATGGTATCTCCAAGTTTTTGTATCTGTATTACCTACCACAAAAACTTCAAAGATGGTCCTGTCGACTGGCCTATCAGAACTGCTGGTAAGAAGCATTATAAAACATGGCCACAAAAAATCTGATACTGTTTAACTGACTTTGAGTAGGTAGTCTCATTATTGCCGAAGCACAATATGTCCCGTGGTACCAAACCGCGACAACCGCAGCGCAGACAATGCTTTGAGACCACATCAATCATTGTGGAATTGCACCCGAATTAACAATTCCAGAGGAATGAATTGCAATTTATAAAACAATCACTCGTGAACTCAATGAAACGTAATAATATATCAAGTTGAAAATGGGATATTAATGTGGGGGCAAGCTCATTCAGTAAGTATAACCTACGCATCGTTAATAACACTAAATAAGTAGGCATGCATTTGTTCGAAACATTTGCAGATTTCAACTTACATTCTGATACAAAAACATGATATTTCTCCTGAAATACAGTGTTCTTGCTCGTTCGGGAGTCTTTGGACTCAATGTCAATAAATGATTATTTGATTTGATTTATTTGATTTGATTTGATAAACGTAACAAAATTATACGAGTGTAAAATGAAATAGAAACAGAAATATTTATTGGGCTTATAAATTGTTGTCACACTGGGCTTTTTACAAAATATAATTAAAACATACTTAGACTAATCAAATAGAAAAAGAAAGCAATAGGTAGGTAAAAAAAAAATAGAATAAAATTAAGCTACGACAACCAAAAATTTGTAAAATACCATTTAAAATAAAATCAAACAATTAAAATAATATGAAATAGAACAATTAAAATAAAATGAAATCGAACGATTGATATAAAATAGTTGAAATAGAATAGGTTAAATACAACAAATAGTTAAATAATAATTGGATTAAAAAATGGTATTCAATCACGAATTAAAAAAGATTGATAATTATTTATTGCATCATTATTATCTAATCGCTTTTAAATGTCTTTCTTTCCAAACTATAGTCAGAGTTGTATGAGCTGTTATCTGCCTATTGATCACTGTAATCCGTATGAGACCTATGTGTATGAAGCTTATACTTAATATTCATTTAGGCTAATCTTCTATGTGGTAATTACCATGTAGCGTACTATTTTCTAGTTCCGTCTTAGAATAAGTACCTATAGAAGGTAAGTTTCCAAACAACGCCTTCTCAAAACGCACGCTACAAATTCGATGTGTGCTGTGCTTACCTGCTTGCCTCGTCACGCACACTGACACAAACATGAGTAAGTGATTTGTTTTCACTATTTTTGGTATTTTAAACGATTTAAGCAAGAAAATTAATAGCTTACTAGTGGAATATCACAGCTGAACTCTTCTGCTTTTCTGATGTGTTGTGGCACAATTTCACCGCGCAAATTGTCATTCTAAATAATTTTCTGGGAGCTCTTCACACACAGCACTGACCGCGCGAACGTCGTACGGTGTCATATATGGCACCAATGAAACTGCTTACATTTCGCGAATGTACTGGGGTTCTAAGGTACTTATTCTAAGAGTTCCGTCTACTTCATTCTCTTAGTTCAAGTATTTCGTTGGGTTGAGAACTATCATTACTAAATTCAGCATATACTTCCGTATTCACAATAACAACCGTGTTCACGATTCACGAAACACCATAACTTGATTTCCGACCTCAGAGCCCCGTGGTTCATATTTAGCAGCTCGCGCGTCGCTAGGTATTCCGTCTCGCAGGAGGCACCTTTCATCCTGGTTTATGATCGGCATTACCATAAAGTTAACCTACATCACGCAGCTTTACGGTCCACCGCATATAACATTCACTTTTAGTGTACCAAAATATGTAATTTCTAAGCTAAGTGTACCTATTTCCCACAAATTGCCTACCTGTGCGCAGTATAACAGCAGTTTGGACTTTCCGTTAAAACTACTTTTCAACCACCGACATAATTACTTTTTTATATGTTTATATTTGGCCGTGTAGTCCCAGTTGGCGAAAAGGACCACCCCATTTCGAGCCGGCTACGGGAATATCCAGGGAATGGGCAGCAGCATTTTCCTCGGTACATTAAAACCTTCTGCAATCACCAAGCGGCCTGCCAAGCGTGGTGATTATGGTAAATCCTTCCAAAGATAAGCGTCCAGTGGCGTTTTATGGGGGAGGCCTATGTTCGTATTTGTTGACGTATTTCAGGCTGATGATGATGATGTTTATATTTTACGAGAAGTTTCATCAGTTTTTCGACAATAAAGTAATGAGGCGTCATTACGAGAGACTAAAAATCAAAAGCTAAATGCTTTTGTGATACCTGTGTGTTAGAATTTAATGGAAATTCTAAAATCTCAGATGCTCTACACCAGTAAAGTTAAAACGGGTCTCTTCGCGCACAGAAATTTATCAAAAAAACAATTTCTGACTAACCCGACCCGACCCTTTTTGACCAGTTTTAACTTTATAATATGAGTTCAAGTCGCGCAATTTTAAAAAGTGCTCTAAACCAGTGTTTCTTAACCTTTTTCAGCCACGGACCCCTAGGAATCTGAGCGCAATTATCAAGGGACCCCTTGATAAAAAAACAGCAATAAATTTGTTTGAGTAGGAGTAGAGTCGTGTAGAGTCTACGTAATACCTTACTTCCAATCTAGGCACAGAGGTTTACTTTCCAATCGTCAGTAACCAATCGAGTGTTGACGTTTAAACAATTAAAAGCTGCACTGGCGTGCGTGCATTCGACATCCCTTAGATTAACATCAAGATGCCATATACAATCTGAGTTTAAATTGGTATATTAGCCCGAAAGGTGGTAAATCTACTCCCCAAGGTAGACAATGTTTCTTCTACGACTTTTCTAAATTAATAGTTTTTCATTGAAGAAATGCCATGTAAAGTTTACGTTATAATTTTACCCAAACGCTTCGAAGATATCCCTAGCGCAGCTGGGTTGAACTTCGTCCTTGACCGAATGCACTTAAATGAGTTCGACGACCTGTGTTTTGAAACTCTCGTAGCGATCGCACGTGCAATTTTGTGAGTGGATTTATTTTTTTAGTACGGAGTTTCAAGTAAGGCTTTCACAACTTATGGGCTATCGTGGTCCCACTCCCTTTCGGGATGACATATCAATTGAAACTCACCTTGTATAGTGGTTACGCGCTGTCTAATGTAAAAAAATCCTACAGCATATTTATATCTTTCACATCACCCTTTGTTTATCGACTCGCTCTACGTAATTAGTTTCCTTACTGTCACATACTTGTAGAAGGGTGTTTGTGTGGAGCTTCACTAATTACTGTATATTTATGGTGTCGCCGACCTTTTTAGTGGAAAGATATTGCCTCGGGGACGAGGTTATGAGAGGAAAGACGATAGAGGGCCTCCTAGCTTTATTACAAAAGTAGCTGAAAGAATGTTTACCTTAGGTACTAGAACTTTGTAGGTATTTGGCAATAAATAACGAAACAGCTTCACAAAATGAGTGAAATTAACAGCGCTGACAAGCGCCATAGCATAATGACCTTTGGTCATGTAGCAAGTCCCGGATTTTTTTTGAAACAAAATTATTTTATTATCGGCTTGCGTTAACTTAACTTAGATGTACATTGTAATTTTACAATAGAAATGAAATAGAACAAACAACGAAGTGAGCGAAGTTGATCAATGCACACTCGTGTCATACTTTTATCATCACACTTGCGAAGAAAAAACAGACTCTTGTTGTCCTTAACTTTTAATTTTTAAAACAATTATTGAAAGTACAATTCTCAAAATGATATTGAATAGATTTTTATGACATTTTTACAATTTGAGACCTTAATATTTTTTTTATTATTTCATAAAATAAACCGTGGATTGTAAAACGTT
Organism: Ennomos quercinarius; assembly: GCA_910589525.2. Lineage (NCBI taxonomy): Eukaryota > Metazoa > Arthropoda > Insecta > Lepidoptera > Geometridae > Ennomos > Ennomos quercinarius. Next base: position 5,593,312 of record OU342496.1, read on the forward strand.
GTGGAATCTTGTTTTTGGTATTGGTAATTTTTACAAGAAGCATTTCACCATGGATTTCTACTATATGTCTTTTGTTGTGATATCACTGAGCTCTTGACGTCTACATGCACGAGTAATACCGAATATTAACGCAACCTGCAAAACGATCAAATAATAGTTAGTTGTAACTTGTAGGTAAGAGCTTTAGGTAGTAGGTACTAGAATTACATAAATATAGAAACGATACATTCAGATTTAAATAGTTCAACTAACCTTTGTTGCCAGGTATTGACTATTCTATCCAGAGCTTCTTAAAACTTTTCAACCTCGGTTGATGACAAATTGACAATAGATTTCCGACAAATAATATCCGTCCGAGCGTCTCTTTAGAAATGCTATCAGGTTACCATACGTTTTGATATTAATATTGTTTTTGGTTTTAACAGTGCTTTTAGCATTGAATAGATACACCAAAGCGTGCTGGACTTTATTTGCCAGTTCATTGAAGTGAAGTATACCAAAAACATATTCTTAGAAAATGACTGGGAATTTTTTCTGTTTATCCACTGAATCAATGTTTCCGTTAACGTAGGTCGCTAGGTATTTGTCTCGAGATTTTGGTGGCAACAGGCTACACGAGTTTCGAGCCTCGATTAGTATATTTCCGGCGGGGTTAATTATACGTGTTGCTCTTCTTCACTACTTGAAGCCGACATTTTTGATATAAATCACAAAAAATGTAATTGAATTGAATCTTAGTTAGTGGCTTCTACAACAATTTCACCACAATTTCATGTAAAAACATACAATGATAGTTTTAACACTTAAATATTTGGAAAATGGCTCGCTGTTATATTTTTTTCGCGTGGTAGGTACACCAGCGATCCGCGCGCAGGTTTACTACATACTTGACTAGATCGGGATATATCGCGTTTACAATTTCTTGGATTATCAACCTAAATACGGTACAATAGGAGCTATTTTACGAGCAAGGGTGATGAAAAGTATTTTATCTATACCCATCACAGAGGCGAATGGGTAATTTCGGCGCACTTATTAATACTAGTGACACAACGCTATTTTAATTTGGTAAACTATCTTAAAAACTTTGCACGCAATTCGCCTCGACAAAGTCCTGGCAGGCCAATTCGTTTTTTTATTACTGTAACTAGCTTAATAAAAAGATAGTATTTATGTAAACAGAGATAATTGACCTTATAAGCAAAATAACGGAGCATAAAGCATATTAACGACTCAGTTCACTTTCACAATAAAGTAAACACCACTTAGTTATACAGCACAAACAGCAGTTACAAACACGCTCTAGCGGGCCGCTTGCGGCGCAGTTGACAGAGCACTCACGAAAAAAAAAAACGCCATCTTCTACCATAGGTCACCTTCGCTACACACGCGCTCTCGTGAGCCGCTTCCGCCCTAGCGAACTGAGCAATCAGAATAAAAACGCGAACTTCTCACCTTGCGGCCCAGCAAATAGAGCAACCCCGAAAAAAACGGCTTCTACCACAGTAACAGTATATTATAACAGTTTGGTATATGGTAACAGTCTGTAACCAACTTTATTTCCAATGTTATAATTAAACATATTATTAAAAATCTACTACATTGTAACTATAGACAAATTTTAACATAATGGGTGGTTAAGGCTTCCAGTTTTCACCAAAGAGAATATAACCGCTAACCTTTTCACAGTCACATCAATTTTAGTATTTAACATTATAAAGTGTAGTAAAAATCCATAAGTTTTAACCCCACAATTATGGTATTAATTTCATGACAGGTCGGGTTGGGACTGGGACCTATATCATGGCATCACGCAACATTATATTCTTATTAATCTTTTTGTTGTTTTTTGTAATATCTAATTTTTATTTTTTATGAAATGTAATGTGTGATGTCTTCAACTAATGTATTTTCATTTTTTTTTTCTAACATAATCAACTTACTTCTACATCAATTTACTTGATCTACTGAAATCACAATATTTAGATATTTGAGCATGTTCCTAACCATGCTAACTGCAAGTTTCATTCTTATACTTAAGGCAGACATCATGATGAATCTGTCTAATGAATGGCACAATCATCATAAAAATGATTTTATAACTTGATCAACACAAGTCAAGATCAAGTTTAATCAACTTACTCACTGGTATGCATTTAAAGTAATAAAACAGTGCATGTGTAGTATAGCCATGCAATAGCGCGATTATTTTACCAGAATTTACAATTCCAGATCTGGTAAACTTTAAATAATGCCGGATCCGCCAGGTTACCGGATCTGGTTTTCCGGATTGCAATCCCTAGGTGTATGAACTCGAGTAGCTCGAATCAGAATTAATCCGACCATACTACTTTATAATTTGTAAATCCAACTCTTCACATCACTATAGATGGATTCGTTACATAGGTACTCTTTGGATGGATTCAGAGGGTGAATCTGAATTCCGTAAATAATTTACAGAATTCACACTCTGAATCCTACATACCTACTACACCCAGTTTGTTTGTTTTTTTTCTTATTTTGGCATCGCATTATTCATGCATTCTGCCAGTGTCGAGTATCTCGTTTTTTTCTTCATTTTCATTTCATTTTGTATTTTGCTTGGAGCTTTTTAGGGACTTTCGACTGTTGTTAAAAGCGGGGAAACTTAACGCGGTTAAAAAACTTTAGGATAGGAATTCGGAAAAATAAGTATTGGATCAGGAAAGTAGGATAGGAAAATTACGTTTTATATTATATAGGTATATACGGGTAATAGATACTTATGGAAGTTCTAGGAACAAAATAAGATTCATAACTTTATGTTATTAGATATTATATACATAGATAAACAATGATAAATATTAGGATCACTAGATACAAGCAAACAAGATATATCTGTGGGAAAAGGAACATGGAGGGATATCAAGGTTTCGTAGAAAGAAGAAGCATCATAACTCGGACTGAACTGAACTGAAGAAAATATGATTCAAGTCGCCAATGTCGTCTCCACAATCGCAAGACGCTGAGTCAATTATCTTAAGGCGGGCAAGGTGTGCCGGGCTACATACATGACCCTATCTCATTCGAATCAAAGTGGATGTAGCAATTTTACCAAGAGTAATATTAAAAAACCAAGGTCTAGTCGGAATTTCAGGTTGGAGGTTGAAATAGAATTTACCCTTGCGTACACCACTATCAGTCCAAACCTTCTCCCAAGAAGTCTTGAGAGAATGCTTTGGCAAAGCAGCTAAGTCATGACAGAAGTTCGTAAAAGGGAAAAGGAACTACTTACAGCATCACTGGCAAGCAGGTCAGCCCTTTCATTACCTTTTATCCCAGAATGACTGGGAATCCAGGCAAAAGAAATGGATTGCCCATTTAAAATGCACCGGTATAACTCTTCTCTTGCTTTAATTACAGCAGGATAATAAACTTGTGGCTTAAAGGGAAACTGATAAGGAATTAAGAGCGCTCAAAGAGTCGGAAAATATGACCGAAGGAAGTTTCATGATACGCGCATATTCTATTGCTTTTAAAATTCCATAACATTCTCCAGTGAAAACCGATGTCTCAGGGGGAAACTTAACTTTTTGTACTATGCCATACTGCAAGTGGAATACACCAACACCAACAAAACCAGTTGAAGAGTGCTTAGAGGCATCACAATATATTTGGTGCCAGCTACGCCAGTTTTCGTTAACCTTACAGTTAAAGAGGGAGTTAGCATTGGAACTATGTTTTTCAATTCCCAAATTTTTATATATATTTGGAGAACATGTTAATGCATCATAATTACATGTAAATACAGGAAGAGTTTGAGATCAATAAGTAGGTGCTTCTAGAGCTAAATACTTTTTAAAACTATTAATTAAGTTCAGTCTCGATCGGGCACTCATTGCACGTGCGCGCATTGCACGTAGGCGCGTATCAGCTGTTTACGGTGTTTTGGGTTATGTCGTAAATTAATATAATCCACTATGTCTGAAACCCCGATTATTATTGACGAGTTCTTGACTTTTGTGCAGAACAAGATAGATGTACTTGACGAATTAAGTATTGTGCAAATATGTGCTACAAACTTTACGGACATCGAAATTGAAACAGGGAAATCTGTGTTAATTAAATCCTTGCCGGAGGGTAATAGGAATATTACCCGTAAAGGTGAAGATAAGAACAAGAAAAATGTAAAGGACGTCATTAAGCTGTTAAAAGAAAGCGATCCAATGCTGCAGCCTGTTTTCGTGGCAAGAAATTTGAACCGCCTCCCAGCTGTCTCTTTTGATTCGATCGATATCTCGCGTCTTTTGAAAGACATGGCTGGTATGAAGTCAGAACTGCAAAATATACGTAATGATGCCGCTACCAAGACCGAAATGACGAATTTACAAACTAAAATAAGTTCTGACTTGACTAATTTGCGATCCACTATTATTAAAATGGACATGAACACGAACAAAACGCAAAGGAGCAGCAACGATAATAATAACACAATAGTTACAACTCCAAAGAGACAGCTGACTAAGGAATGCACTGATAAGAAGTTATTGCATGTGCATTCACCTGCTAAGGTGCGTTCACGGTCAAGGTCAGGCGAATCTTTTCATACGCCATCTTATCGGGACGTGGTGGTACCGTGCAGTCAAGCGCAGCCAAAACTGGACCTTTTAGTCCAGCGAAATAAGGGTGATGACAGTTTTACCATTGTCACAAAGAACAAAAAACGAAAAATTAAAAGCAATATGTGTGGAACGGCAACGGGGCCCAGCAAAATTCAAGTGGCAGAATTATCGTGTTCTGTATATATATCAAGACTGACAAAATCTACAACGATTGAAAATATTAAGGAACATATAACAGATATGGGGCAGGAATGCAGCAATGTACAGTTATTAAAACAGCAAAATGAAACTGATTTTAGTTCTTTTAGAGTAGTCATACCTAAGAGTAAGCTGAATGTTTTTCTGAGCAATGACTTTTGGCCGGAGGGTGTAAAATACCGGATGTTCCGGGAATATACACCGAGAAGTAATGGCCGTACCTTACAAAACTAATATGGATTGTTACAACTATTCAAATACTTCCATAATATCTTTTAATTGTAAATCAAATAAAAGAAGTGTTCAACACATTCGAGAGCTATGTAAAATAGCGGATATTATAGCACTTCAAGAAACCTGGCTATGGCCTTATGAGCTTGATTTCGTGCATGAAATTGACAGTGATTTTGATGGTTTTGCAAAGTCATCAATGGACACCTCGGCGGCCATAGTCAGGGGGCGGCCCTATGGAGGAGTGGCGCTGCTTTGGAGGAGGTCAAAGTTCACTCGAGTGACTATCGTGGAGTGTAGTAGTGACAGGCTTGCTGCCATTCAGGTATCCGTGGGTATGAAGTCATTCTTGGTGTGTAGTGTGTACATGCCGGTAGATAATAGTGATAACCTCCCCGAATTCACCAACTGTCTGGCTAACCTATGTTCTATAGTTGAGGAGTCTGAAGTGCAAGTGGCGTACATGGTAGGGGACTTTAATGCCCACCCAGGTTCTAACTTTGGAATTGAACTTCAAAACTTCTGTGAAGAACAATCTTGGGAATGCGCAGATATAATTAAGCTTGGTCATAATAGTAATACGCACACCTATGTAAGTGAAGCGCACGGGTCTTGTAGGTGGTTAGACCATTGCGTAACAACGCAGGCGGCTTCGAACACTGTACGATGTGTCAAAGTTATGTACGACGTTGCCTGGTCGGATCATTTTCCGCTCTGTATTAATTGTGATATCGGTGAAATAAGTAGTAGTATAAATATTGACTGTGATACACAACGTTTACGAGGTATCCTATGGGGCAACCGAAATTCTAGTCAGATCAATAAGTACCATGAATATTGCAATGAACATTTAAGAAATATTAAAACTAAAATGAAATGCCTTGACTGTGATAATAATAACATATGTGTCCGATTTAATGAACATTTAAAATTTATAAATACGTCTTATTTTAATATTGTGAATGTTTTACAAAGTGCAGCCAGGTTAAGTACTAGTTGGCGTTCTGGTGTTAAACGTAAAAAACAAGTATCAGGGTGGAACTATCATGTTAAAAGTAGCCATGAGAATGCTAGAATTGATTTTAAGTGTTGGATTCTTGCTGGTCGTCCGTCTACCGGTCGGGTGTATGACAGTATGTGTACGTCGCGTCGTATTTTTAAAAATAAGTTAAAATGGTGCCAAGCAAATGAAGAAAATATTAAGCTGGATATATTAGCGACCCATAGACAAAATAAAAATTTTAGTAAATTTTGGAATGCCACTAAAACCAATCAAAAAAAGGCTCTGCCTGTGACAGTAGACGGCTTGCAGAACCCTAAAAGTATTGCGGATTTATTTTCAACGAGGTTTAGGATAAAACCAGAGCTTCATCATGAGAATCGTGCAGGCAACACTTCCCAGGGAAACTGTGTCCCTAACTTAAGTCGTGTGACATTTACTACGGACGATGTTGTCAAGGCGGTCCGTAATATGAAGCGCGGTAAGTCTCCAGGGCACGACGGTTTGAGTCTCGAACACATTTTTTGCGCTGGTGACATGATCTTTTGTAAATTATGTGATTTATTTAATTCATGTCTTAGGTACTCATATCTACCGGATGAGCTCATGAAAACAGTTGTGGTGCCAATTATTAAAAACAAAACTGGCAACCAAAGCAATGCAGCGAACTATCGACCTATTTCCCTGGGAACTGTAATAGGGAAGATATTTGAACGGCTTTTGCAGCCCTTACTGGTGAATAATATAAGTATCGATGATGCACAGTTTGGTTTCCGTACCGGACTATCTACAGACTCGGCTATCTTCAGTCTAAAGCACACGGTAAACTACTACCTAACACGAGAAACCTCGGTCTATGCTTGTTTCCTGGACTTGAGTCGGGCTTTTGATCTGGTGAATTATAATATTCTCTGGAACAAACTGTCCGAGACTCAAGTCCCAGCAGAAGTTGTAAACGTGTTTAAGTATTGGTACGGAAACCAAACAAATGCAGTAAGGTGGGGTGACACGACATCCAGTGAATATAGGCTGGACTGCGGGGTGCGCCAAGGGGGGTTAACCTCTCCGGACCTTTTTAATGTTTATATAAACGGCCTGATTCAGGAGCTGAGAGGCACCAGGATTGGATGCCACGTTGGTAATGTTTGTGTTAACAACCTTAGTTATGCTGATGACATGGTGCTTCTCAGCCCCTCAATCAATGGACTTAGGCAACTTCTGGCTATATGTGAACGGTATGCCAAACTGCATGGACTGAAGTACAATACCGAGAAAACCGAAATGCTAGTATTTCGTGCAGGGAAGGGTCCGGAGAAAGTGCCTGATGTGTTTTTGCTGGGTTCGCCAGTAAGGGTTGTGAGGCAGTTCAAGTATCTTGGACATATCATGACCGAGAATATGTCGGATGACAAGGACATGGAGCGAGAACGAAGGAGTTTGTCCATCCGTTGCAACATGCTCGCGCGTAGATTTGCAAAATGTACATATGCCGTCAAAGTTACCTTGTTCAAGGCGTTCTGTATAAATTTATATACATGTCAGCTTTGGACAAGGTACACTAGAAAAGCCTACAGTACCATAAGGGTGCAATATAATGACGCATTTCGCATCCTTATGAAGCAGCCACGATTCTGCAGCGCGTCGGGTATGTTCGCGGATGCTCGGGTTCCCGACTTCTTTGCCATTGTTAGATCCCGTATCGCATCCTTTTGGAATAGAATACGAGGATCTGACAATGGGATTTTGCGGTGCCTGTCTGAGGACTTGTACTGCCCGATCTATAGGTTTTGGCTTGCAGTACACCAGAGCGCCAACAAAAAATGACTAAATTGTTTGTTACGTACAACAATTTTTTTAGTGTAATTTCATTTTAGGTTAGGTTAGGTTTTTCTTTTCTTTTGCTGTATTTTTGTGTTTTCTGGGTTTTTTATGCCTGCAATAAAGAAATTTATTATTATTATTATTATTATTATTATTATTCACTCATTTATTTACAATTCTTAAGCCTAAGTTTTTTACAATATCTCTATAAAAAGGAATTTACAAAAATATTATAAAAAACCTAAACCTAGAGTGCCGCCGGCAGCGGGGCAGGACCCAAGCTACCGGTGGTTAGGGCTGCAGAGTGAGGAACCTCCTGACAATACGTGCCGTGTCAAGGAGTACTGCCTTCTGAATCTGACCCTTGATCCAACCGTCTAGCGAGAGCCTCTCGAGGTGTTGGTCGAGGCTCTTCGCTATAAGGCCGTTCGCCGAAACGACTATCGGGACAATGCTCGTTGAGTCAACATTCCACATGGCGGTTACCTCGTGAGCCAAGTCAAGGTACTTGCTGAGTTTGTCCTTCTCAGCCTTCACGAGGTTCTCGTCATGTGGGATGGTGATGTCAACGAGCACTGCCCGGCGTTGGGATCGGTCTACCAGCACGATATCAGGCTTATTGGCTACAATGGTCCTGTCCGTGATGATAGAGCGATCCCAATAGAGCAATGCACGGCCATTTTCGAGAACCGGCCCCGGTGTGTACTTGTAGTACGGCACCTCAGACTCCACAAGGCCGTATTGAAGGGCAAGTTGCTGATGGATGATCCTGGCCACTAGGTTGTGTCTGTGCAAGTACTCTCCGTTAGCAAGATGAGAACAACCGGAAATGATATGTCGGAGAGATTCTCCGGGACGGCGGCATGCCCGACAGATGTCGACCGTACCGTCCTTCATGATATATTTCCGGTAGTTGTTCGTCTTGATAACTTCGTCCGCAATTGCACAGACAAAACCCTCGGTTTCCCCAAATAGGTCGCCGAATCGTAGCCAGTTCACCGACGCATGCAGGTCCACATCAGGCCCTGTTAAGGCCCGATAGAACCGCCCGTGCAGCTCCTTGCCTTTCCATATGTGTAAATTCGTCACAGGTAAATGAACTTATTATAGTACTAGTTTTTATGTATACTGCTGTAACACGTTATTTAAACTTTATTATTGTATACTTTATGCATTATAATTTATATATATAATTAATTTATATATTTTTTCGTCCAAAATACCGCAGAGCCTGAAAACGAAAGTTCTCAATCAGTGTGTGTTGCCAGTGATGACTTATGGAACTGAGACATGGTCTCTTACTGTTGGCCTCATTAGTAAGCTCAAAGTCGCGCAGCGAGCTATGGAGCGAGCTATGCTCGGTGTTTCCCTGCGAGATAAGCTCCGGAACGAGGAGATCCGCAGGAGAAATTAAGTGACCGATATAGCTCTTAGAGTTAGTAAGTTGAAGTGGCAATGGGCAGGCCACATCGCTCGTAGAACTGACAACCGATGGGGAAGAAAGGTTCTCGAGTAGCGACCACGAACCGGAAGACGCAGCGTAGGCCGGCCCCCCACTCGGTGGACCGACGACCTGGTGAAAGCCGCGGGGAGCCGATGGATGCAGGAGGCGAGCAGCCGCTCAAGGTGGCGTGCTCTGGGGGAGGCCTATGTTCAGCAGTGGACGTCTTCAAGCTGTTAATGATGATGATGATGACTTTATGCATGACACATTTAAGTCGTTCGAAAAACAATCAATCATCTAAGTGGTCCTACGACCGAATTCAGAATCTTTATCTTTACTATGTTTATTTGTATGGCTTTCACGCACAACCGCTAAATCGGTTTTGATGAAATTTTGTACACAGATTGATGCTAAAGATAACAGTGTCAATATAAGATATTTGTTATTTAGAAAAGAGAAGATTTTCTGTATGAAAACGAGTAAGAAGCGAGTAAATATGCGTGGCGCTTCAGTGATCTATAAATCCTGCTTTGCATCGTTTTTCATCGTCGCAGCTTAGCCACAATGCCCACAAATTTCCTCAAATAGGATTTCCGAGGTTCCTACGTACCTAGCTACCGTTCTGGAATCCGTGTACTGAAAATCACAAGATGAGTTATGTTGGAAAACCCCAAATATTAAACATAAATAATATTATCTAATACTTGTACTTTTGGAATTATTGAATTACTAGTTCAATTCAATAATTCCACATACGTTACGTTACGTTTTTGGTGAGAACACCAAAACGTAATTAATCCATGGATAATATACTTAAAGCTAGTTGCACACGAGGCTTAATGACGATCGTTCACGTCCGTTCAACTAAGATGCTTCAAAGCCCCCATTTAGTTCCAACAAGAAAGTAATTGAAGATGATACGTGAGTCGAGTACGGTGTCTTCACACGGAAAGGGCTTCGTCGATATCTTAAGCTCGTATTTGTTTCAACAAATTGGGGAGCTTGTTATGCTGCGAGATGAACGTCAGGTGTAAAGGGACTTTTGAAAATGAGCGTTGTAGATAGGAAGAGGAAGTAAGCATTCTTGAAATTGAAACAAGACACTGATTATAAAAATGATGGTCAGTGAGAAATCATCAGTTAACTATTCAGACATCATAAAAGTAGATCAATCCCTAAATAACCGTTCGAGACGAGACAATTTGTGAGGTAGTCGTAAAATGGCTTAGTTTTTATAATAATAATAATTTGTTTATTTTGGCATCAAGGCCCAAGGGTTTGGGTGATCAAGATAATTTAGCATAATTGACCGAAACTACGTTGCAATAGAAAAACGAACTCATTTTTTTTAGAAACATATACTCTACCTGTATGGGTAGGGAGATGAGATGATGACAATCTTTTCCAAGGTAAGAAAAAAGTGTGAATAAAGATAATATTGATAAAGTTCTGACCACAGATTACCTTGTTCAAACCCGAACACTATTCTGTGCTCACGGCGTATTATAATGTCACGGTCTGAAAATGTCACTACGTCGAAAAACATCACATTCTCAAAATGTCACGTTCTAACTTTCAAAAGCAACAGTAAATTGTCACATTCTCAAAATGTCACGTTTTAACTTTCAAAAGCAACAGTAAACTGTCACATTCTCAAAATGCCACGTTTTAACTTTCAAAAGCAATCCAGTAAATTGCAATGCGCATAACATCTGAATGAAAACTTAGTCATATATGAAAATAGACCGCGCGAGTTTTAGATAGTTTCATATGACTTCAGAACTCCATATGAATACGCCAACGGCTGTTTCCTCTGTTTAGATATGACTTGGGTTACAGGTATATTGCACTCATGCGACTTGGACGAATTTCCATAAGGTACAATTGTTCAATGGTACCTACATGATGTACTGATGTACTGGGTACATTTTTGCTTATGTTTTTTTTCGTATTCGGTACAATAATTTTTATTTATATTTTGATAAATTCTGAATTTAATCCACCACCCATCGCTTTATCAAAGAGAGCAGAAAATCAGTTGGTAGAAGAAGAGGAGGTAAGGTTTGCAACCGAAGCTTTTTTTATTCATTCATTTATTCTGTTTTCACATGTGCATATTGATCTTACATTAGACATACTTCCTAACTATATTATTAGGTAACAACATGGACCCTGCTGGGTACTACAGATTATATTGTGAGGGTGTAGCATTACTAAAATTAAGTGTACCATGAGATTTAGATACATACCTGCTAATTTTAAAATTCAACTGATCGAAATGTTTACGTTTTATTCTCATCGTCAACAAATTCTTGCAAAGAATAGTAGCATTTCTTAACGAGATGTACTTCAATTGGCCAAAAAAGGCACATCGCTTTGTATTTCTTTTAGACGTAAGGGAATATGATTATAGATTTTAATGCACATACATTGGACATAACACGAGTACTCGTAGTTCGTACTGTGCATTTTTAGTTTTGAGTTATCCAACTATCACTAAAATTACATAAATATTTTGACTGAACTCTAAATCTAGGAAGACAGAAACATAATTATAATATAATAGAATAGAAAAACTGTTTACTGCATATTAGTACCAACATAAAATAAAAACTTTACATTAGAGTAGGTAGCGCAATGGGCGGCCTTATCAGTAAAAGTGATCATCATCATCATCATTAACAGCCTGAAGACGTCTACTGCTGAACATAGGCCTCCCCCAGAGCACGCCACCTTGAGCGGCTGCTCGCCTCCTGCATCCATCGGCTCCCCGCGGCTTTCACCAGGTCGTCGGTCCACCGAGTGAGGGGCCGGCCTACGCTGCGTCTTCCGGTTCGTGGTCGCCACTCGAGAATCTTTCTAAAAAAAAGTAAAAGTGATGTCTTATATATATTATTTGAAAAATAAAGTATGGTTACCAAACATTTGTCGGTAAAGTACCAAGAAATAGAAGAAAATATTTGCATTAGTTTTACTGTACAGAAACATATTATAAGAGACGTAGTCCGAGTTAACAAAACTATTTTCTCTTAAATTAAATGAATCCTTCCATCTATTACACCAGTACTACACCAGGGAAATAATACTGAGGAAAAGTGCGTACAGTACGCACGAAAACACTGTTGGTAGTTGGTACACATGAAGCTTTCTATAGCGTTCTTATGATTATAAAGTTTTACTCCTTGATATTTACTCTTGCAAAATACATGAGCATACGAGCATACAGCGTTTATATAGGAGCCATTATGAATAAAAACATAGTTGCACTCCCATTGTTATGAGGAAACACTTTCGTATTGTTCACAGAGTATAGCCGTAGAGGGAATAAGTAATGGAACTCGAAGATGTACTGTTTATAAACAGCGTTTTATAGTAAGCGCTTACGATATTCGCTGAGTAAAGGCAAGACATAAAAATAAATGCAGCCAAAGCGTTTTAACTTCGCCGTGAAAAAGTTAAGTCATGCCATCCAATTTTATACTCTCGTTCCTTCATGATAAAGCGCACAAATAATGCGGTTAGTATTTACAAGAATATTTGGTGGCTACGAAATTAATAATAATAATAATTTAAAGACTGCTTCGTAATCATAATAAAACAAGGGCTCTGAGTATAAGCTATAGCACAATATTATATCAGGGTTGAGTCAGCTGCGATAAGAAGTCTTTCTTCTGGGACTTTGATGGTAGATTTATCCAAGCAATCAAAACGTTTACAACCTAGGCATCTCATGCTGGCCTGTGCTCTCAAGCGTCTAACTTTTAAATGTTATTTTTATAACCCTACCCTGTAAGTATTAGTTAGTAAATCCAAACGTACACTGTGGGCCCTACTTACTACCTGAAATCAGGCTTCGGGAAACTCCGCACTTTAGGCACAGAATATTATAATAGTACTACGTACTTCAGGTACGAAGCTACAAGTGTACATAATTATGACCAACCTCGGCTACCGGCGCAGAATAGATAATAGTACCTGTACTACCGGGCCAGTCCGTTACATGTAACAGGTCAGAAAAGCAGAGCTATAGCGATAGAAAGTGAGGCACCTGCAAGCTGAACTACACTTTATTGCGTTGTATCAAGAGTTGCTATTTGTTTAAGTGACTTTGCGGAGTGATCCTTCTGTGCCTATACTAAACTGTGTATCACTGGTCAGTTTTTATATCCAGCGTCAGTCTATATGCTATACGAAGTCCACAAAAGACTTAATATGACAATAATATGAGTGACTTATGATCAAACCAATATACTCGATTAGACTTGATTTAGTAGCATACTAAAGGTTCGTTTATATCTACAGACATCGAGCGTGCCAGACAAAATAATAATCTTCTATACAGTGCGTATTGACGTATTTACATCCATCGAATCACGACCGCGCAAACGCCGACAGACACGTTAATTACAAACTGTATAGATTAATATTATTATTTTGTCTGGCACGGCACGTGTCTGGCACGCTCGATGTCTCTAGATATAAACGAACCTTAATCGAAATGGTGAAATGAGCAGTGTATCTTAGTCATCATCCTCTTTGCCTTTTTCTATTTGTTATTGGGGTCGGCTCCCAATCTAACCTGTAGCGTCTAGCTACCAGAATTACACGAGCGACTGCCACCTGACCTCGCAACCTATAAGGAACCAGTAACAGGGATGTTTAGACCAGGTGTCAGAATCTATCACCCGTAACGATTCCCATAGATATTCTTATGACAATCGGGACCAACGGCTTAACGTGCTCTCCGAGGCACGGAGCGATGCCATCGAAAACTGCACATAACTTACTAGACAAGTCATTGGTGTCGAGGATCGAACCTGGTCCCGTAAAACTGCAAAGCGCTCATGCTACCGCTTGGCTACCGTAGCTCAGCAGTGTGTCTTAGTATCGTCTTGTTTTCACGTGTAACCCATCCATCGTCATCAGTAGTCTGCTTTTGCTCGTCGACCTATCCTAAGATTACGCCCTGAGCTTGGTTTCGGCTCTTCTCATCGCTAGCTATATTATAAGTGTGTTCATCTTCAGAATCTGCAATAACTTTCTAAAAGCCACGCTTTTTAAATATTTACAACCAATTCCAAACTAATTCAGATCCATCTCAGTCAAGCGATAGGAAATGTCACGTCAAATGATAGGAACAAAATGGGTTCGAGCAACTGTGAACTCAATTTAACTGACTTTCGCTACTTGACGTACCGAATAACAGGTACGAAATTACACAATTATACCCTTAATGTTAAGGAAATAAGGTTTAAAATGGGAAATGTCGAACAGTTTTGAAACGGGTCGCGGGTCTTGACGTAGCCGGTGGTTCGGAACTGGGAAATTATTCCATCAGAACTGAGGGCCAGCGTCTTCTAAAGGAAGGGCGGCAGAGCGGCTCTTTCACAAATTTAACTAACTTATGGGTCTTAAAGCATTTAACTATGATTTATTGCTGTCGTGACTACTATTAGTATGTTAAAGTTACGACATACTGACGCGACCAGGCGCGCGGCTGCGCAGTCTATGTTTGCAGCAGCTGTGGTTGCTACTGTCATAGATTGCTTCTCAGGCCAGACAGTCTATTAAAATTCTAATTGCATTTATTTTTTGAGGCGTCAATTAAAATAATTACAGTTAGCTTTTCTACTATGGCTCCGTCTAATTTTTAATTTCTATTGTACTTACACAAATGACTTATCAGAGACTTCAATTTAAATGTGTTTAATCACTTTGATCACTTAATTGAATTACATGTATTCTCGCCAAGTTAACTTCATCGAAATTCTCTTTGTATGCAGCGTACCTGAAAACAATTAATTCCGTTGTAAAATGGTATAATGCGCCGCACAGGAATAAGTAATTAAAGGAACTAGTGTTATAAAAATTCTACGTGGCTGCACAACGAAAACGTTTGCACGAAAAAAGAGTAAAGGCCAAGAAAGGGGGGGAGAAGCCTTAATGAAATGTATAGTGGCTATTCTGAAATTCGCATTTACAATACCAGTTTCAGTTATGAGCGCAGTTCAGAAGAAAGAAAAAAAATAAGCAAAAGTTTTAGATTAAGAAATATTATACTTGGTGACTGGTGGAAAAGGGTTGCTCCCTTTGTCCCACCATCTTTGTCTCAATATTGGGGAGGAAAATTGAAAAATAAAAAAGTATCGTTTTTGTCCCCACTATGGAATATGTTATTTGACAGTAAGGAGAAAGGTAATAATCGAATACTTACTCTAAAGATAGTTATGATGATTCAGTATACTTAAAAATAATAATAAAACCAAGAAAACACCAATAAACTACAAAGAAAACCTTAATTAAAGAAACGTGATAAGACTTGTGAAAGTGTGGACACAGTGCGGCACGTGACTATGACACGGGCGAGCGCTCTCCGACCTAAACTGTGGCGTGGCTAACTTTTCACGTTCATGACACTCAAATCAAATCAATCAAATAAGCATTTATTGATATAAAAGGGTTATACTAGTGACACTAGTGACCACACGTCTTGTTTTTACTAATTAGGTCAAAATATTGAGTGCTAAGTTTTTTAATTATTTACACGGAGAATCTGCGCACCCTATCAATATGTTCACTATTCAACCAATCAGCCATTAAAACTACGATTTCACAGACGATATACTATCTTCAAGTTAAACCACAAAAGACCATTAATTCAAAATTCAAATGGCTCAAATTATTTTGCCTAAACATTTCAAATGTACCCAAAAAGCTGAATACGTTGTTGAAATTAACATTATGATGTATCCTACTCAAACACAAACTCCGGAACTAGCTTTTCTCATTTGTGCTAATTATTAGAAATGTACCCATTTGTTTTAGCCGGAAACTTGGACTGAGAATGTATAGAATAATACTTTTTTAGGCACGAAACAGTAGTTATAAGAATAAATAATTCCGAATTTGAATTTGAATAACGAATTCTATCTGCTGAAAAAAGTCTTAAAAACATAAGTACCCCAATACTGAAAAAATAAGATAAAGAGGATGGCCGTACCAATAAAACTACAACTACTATTTGAATCCGGCATGAACCCGGGATAAACATTCCGGTTACTTAATAAATCTCTGGCTCACAAACAAATGATTTAATTTCAGAGCCTTCGCATACCCTCACGCTAAGATAGCCACTTTACCATAACTCAAACAGTCTGTAATTTACATAAAAAATCTTTCACATTTCCTTCACTATTAAAGGGTTGGCGCAAGGTTTTCAAAAACTCGAATAGCCTGGAAATGTTGCTTCTATTACAATTGTACCTATCAATGATTTGACCTGCGTTCGGATAGCCTACTGGTGGCAAAATTAACAGTTAAAAACGACAAAAATGGTCACATGCACCGTTCGTCTTGGGAATGTGTGAGCAAAAGTTGCATTTTTAACTGTTTTCGTTCACCGTTCGGATAGCTCAAAAAAAGTTAAAAATGCCATCGTGAACTGCCAATTTTGACCCACCTGTGGAGGTAGGTGGGTTAAAAGTGATCGTTTTCTGGCATCAGAGATTGACGTATAATTTTTGGCGCGGTTATGTAAAAATTATTAATTTTCATTGTGAAAATTGTAGTTATTGTAACGATATAGCACGGAGAAGTGAAAAGGAAGACGTAAGTTTACGTGTGTAATGTAAAATTCCGCCAATTTGTTTTTGACATTTGCGATAACAAACCGCATTTGGTTATTTTACGTTCGTTTTGGGTAGTGAGTAAAAGTGGTAAAAGTGGCATTATTGGCGAAATTCTCAAACCGAACGGGTTACAACAACGCTAATTTTGCAAATGCCAAAAACGATACTGATCCCAATCCGAACGCCCCTTTGGATATGATTATTACCTAGCGAAATACAACATTTTTATAACAAAGCTGCAGCAGGTCAATTCACAATCAATCTAAAAGGTTTCGATTCGAAATTTTCAATCTCTGTTTCCTTCATCCTGAATGTAGATGAAAGAGATACACAGTAGATTTTAAATTGAAACGTTTCTGAATGGTCTTAGAACTTTAAATACTACTAAAAGTTTAGCATATATGGTTGGTGCTTCTATGGCCAACATTCTCTGCTAGACCACATCATTTGAACAAGTAATCAATAAAAAAATATAGTAAAGTAGCAACCCTAAGTCAAGGTGATGTTCTTTTAACATCTTTATCCTTAGAACTCAAAGACGGAAGGCAACAATCGCTATAAGAATGGCTCGTCTTTAGTTTTTCTTTTTATTATCACGGGTTTTTACGGGAATAAAAGAATGAATGGCGTAGAAGGCTTTAATTTCGCGTTTTATTCATTAGTTCGTTTGTTGCAGCTGTTTTTGTTGAGATAATTGAAACTCCTCTTAGGATGAAAAGCCACGATACTCTTTTGCAATTAAGACTCAAATTAGATGATTACGATACGGTATCGTAAGCTTCAAAATAAAAATAAAATAAGACTTTTTTTTGCTTTTTGATGTTATTGTTACAACATGCAAAGAGTATATAATTTACTAATAACATGGTTACAACGGGTTCAGCTGTTTTATAAATCTCTCTCTCTCTCTCTCTCTCTCTCTCTCTCTCTGTGTGTGTCTCTCGCTTTTAGGTCCATTTTTAGACAGTTTCCAATTTCAATTAAATAATAAGTATAGTTTGGTTTTCAAATCAAATAGAATTCGAGCGTTTAAAAAGCTTTTTTACCTATTAAAATATTCCTAGGGCTATCGATGGGGCTTGGTCTGGTCTCGTATAATATGACGACAGTTTAAAGAAATAACAAAATTTTAATCATAGTTAAATTAAGAACAAGATAATATCGAATACTAAACAACTTTTTGTTCGTCACTACACAATTGGTTTCGCCTCGTAATCGCATTTTGTTCTCATTTTAACTTCAAATCATCGATATTTCATATTTCTTTTTAAGGGCGCTCGTCAAAGGCAGCTAAGCACACCACGTCAACAGATGACGTTGATGTTCTAATTTAGCGTATTTTATTTTTTAATTAATGAAAATGCGTATATTATTTGGTAATTTTATGTTTACCGGTAATAGCATAATATTTTGTAATGTATCCATCAATATTTCAGGTGATTTAGGTTTCTAAAATACTTTTATTTGTGATGTATCATTATCCCAAAAGGCCGGTCTGGCGGCAGAACTATTCACTCACACATACAAGGTTCTTATTCTACCAAAGTACAAGATGTATGTATTTACAAACGAATGCCTAATTTGGTGTCACTACAAATGTATAGATTGGACCAATGGTGTACGCCTTTGACTGCAAATGGGATGGTCCTGGGTTCGAGCCTCACCGCTCGTGTTGATTTTGCATACTATATATTTTCATTCAATTTCAATTTTGTTTTGAAGTGATTGCTAATTTGGTTGCATAAAAATAAACTAGATTGGACAGGTTGTATGAGCCTTTGACTGCAAGGAGAGGGTTCTGGGTTCTATTCTCATTTTTGCATGTTTTATTTTTGTATGCATTTTTTGAAGTTATTGCTAATTATTTTAGTCTCAAGAAAATGATCTAGACTGGACCAGTGGTGAAAGCCTTCGACTGCAAGGGTAGAAGTCCTTGATTCATCCCCCACTTCAGTGTGTTTTGTTTTTTAATTCAATCACTACCCATCTATCTATCATCATCATCATCAACAGACTGAAGACGTCTACTGCTGAACATAGGCCTCCACCAGAGAGCACCACTTTTAGCGGCTGCTCGCCTCCAGCATCCATCGGCTCCCGCGACTTTCACCAGATTGTCGGTATACTGAGTAGGAGGCCGGCCTACGCTGCGTCATCCGGTTTGTGTTCGCCACTCGAGAACCTTTCTTCCCTATCGGTTGTCAGTTCTACGAGCGATGTGGCCTGCCCATTGCCATTTCAACTTGCTAATTCTAAGAGCTATATCGGTCACTTTAGTTCTCCTGCGGAGCTCCTCATTCCGGAGCTTATCTCGCACCTACCTATAATATCTATATTATTTACTAGCGGCTCGCCCCGGCTTCCCACGTGTATTGGTGTAACCTATATTACTCAGGGTGAATGTAGCTTTCCAATGGTGAAAGAATTTTTGAAATCGGCACAGTAGTTTTTGAGTTTATTCATTACAAACATACACACAAAAATACAAATCTTTCCTCTTTATAATAGTGGTGTAGATAAATAATTTATTACTTTTTGTTACAAGGTTAATAATACTCTTAATCCTACTAATATTATGACTTTGAAGTGAAAGTATGTTGGTTTGTCTTATTTTACCCAAAAATAAAAAACATTTTGGGTCAAGTGGGGTAAGTGAAACAGACATTACCTACGTACCTACTTTTAATTTTACGTAAATAGCTCTAGTGAATAGTACCACCCCTTTCTTTTCCCACGGGTGCCGTAAGAGTTGGCTAAGGGAATATCTAGGGAATGGTCACGAGCACTCTCCTCGGTACCTACATTAAAATCTTCTATGATCACCAAGACGCAAGTCAAGCGCGGTGATTATGGCAACTGGATTGTCTATTTACTTATATATTTTGTATTTAAATAATTAGGCTGAGTTTTATCCTTATCACACACACATTAAAAACTTTTTGGAGTTTGCATGATCGAATTGCTGTCAGACAATATTAAAAAAGGAACAAAAATATAATATTGCGATATAATAATATTATGTATCTGATGCACGAGCTGGTGACGCATATATCAATTCTCTCAGGAAAGACATGATTACATGATTGAGCGCATAAATTCGGATTTACAGGCAGTCTCCGATTAGGGTAAAGCTGGTTAATAAAGGGGTTGTAACATTTTAGTATGAAGCCTGGCCCATAGGTCGCTGCAAAAACGTTATAAATTCCGAGAAATGTCAAGATCTAGTAAAGTATATTATGTAAAGGGATACACCGCTGGACATAAGGCATGGCTTTATGTATATTTATAGGTATACCAAAGTTAAAAAAAAAACAAAATGAAATGTTTCCACTAATATTTAATTACTCATAAATCATCCTCCTTGTCAAGTAAAGGTATATTCTATAAAAGCAGCAGGAGAAAGAGGTTGGATCTCTTGGTTCCTCGCCCATCCCACAAACCACACTACACTCATGAGATAGGCAGTGGGCACATCTTGTAACCAATAACAAAACGATAACAACAACTTTACAAAACGATGGCAAAAATAACAGAAATAATGCCTCTATATTGTGGTGGTTGAGCAGGTCGGCTCATAACCCGAAGGTGGCGGGTTCGATTCCCGTAACAGGACAAGTATTTGACACATGAAAAAACCGCAAATACGTTGTTCTGTGTCTGGGTATTGTCGGACCATGGTCTTCATAGTTCCTGGGTCCCTAGATACAGGGAATCCTAGTTAGGATCCAGGATCTGTGTATGTGATCGTTGGGCGTTATTTACTATTTAACTTCTGGAAATGGAACATGGAACACGTACTTGAACCGCTAACCGATGTGGACGAAAGGTTCTTGAGTGTAGACTATGAACTAACTAGAAGACTAGGTAGGCAGGCCGACTAGATGAACTAACGACATTATGAAAGTGACGGGCATCCAGTGAATGTAGATGGCAGAATCTCGTTCAGTCTGGCGGTTGATGGGAGTAAAAAGCGTATGTTCATTCAGAAGTAAACTTCTTCTGACTGATGATGATGATGATGATGATTATGATGATGATGGATTATTATTGAATATTACATCAATTGTGCTCTGCAGTAAACATAAATGATCTATTTTGCATGAATTAGATGGTAATGATTTTGTCATTTTTTAAATAATAAATTTTTGTTTTTGTCATATAACAGGATAATGCAACACTTTACAAGATTACTTCCTTGACATTTATTGCTTGTATGAATGTCCTCTACACATTGGCATAAGTTTTCAAAGTGGCCGCGCATATGAAAAAAAAACAAGATGGGTGCCGATCTATAGGCCAAAATGTTACAACCCCTTTAATGCCACTACAACACAGTTGTTTATATTCACCGCAAAATAGAGTTCATTTCCACTCGCTGCTATTTTTTCCATGATGATATCTCGATTCAGTTAAGTTTGTATCTCACTGGAAGTTATACGTATAATCCTGGTAAATTCTAATTTACCCGGATTATACGGATAATTTAGATTCAGTATGCATGATACCACAGATTAATGAATAATGTTATTATAGTAACAAAGAGTTTTTATGCGGCTAAAACTGGTACACATTTTCTTAAATAAATAAATGTATTGTATATAATTGTGTATAAATGTATTGGGTACCTCCTTAGTAAACATCTAATTTTATCAAAGTTATGTTTTAAATACGAATATTTTTATTCGCTCGCAATTGCTTGGCACCCAACAAAATGATTTCTACACCTGCCACGGAATAGATTATAGTTTACGATAGGGTGTTTCACTTACCCCACCTGACCCCAGGCGCGAATCCAGGATTTCGTTGACTAACTTGCAAATTACCCGGAAGTGTGAGAGAATGATAGTATTGTGTTGGAATACAACTTATTTACTTGTATTGACCGGGCTTTATGCAAAAGCATATTTGCGTAGGTAATTATGCATTTTCGCATTTCTCTTTGATCTAATAATAAACACCTCACCCATTGTAGAAAAACACTTTTCCAACAAGTACCTAAAACGACAATGCGAGCGTAGCGAGCACGAAAATTCACCTGGGTAATCAGCACTGTAGGAGCAGGTATAATATTATGTAGAAATGAACACCACTGTAAAACAAGGCACACAAGCACCAAGTAATTTGTAACGCGCGAGCGGAGGGAGCGCGAAAAATTTTTCATTCATACCCTGACAGATTTTGGCAAAATAATTTTAGGAAGAACTCAGATGCTTTTGGCTTGGTCTTGATCTTCTTTATTGCCTATAGGTAAGTAGGTACATTTTTGTTGAGAAATACTTCGGGGCTGACTTTACGCGATTTCAATCATTTGAAGGATCAGTCGTAGCACAGGGGGGGCAATTGCCCCCCTTGGATCCGCGCCTGCCTGACCATCATCATCATCATCATCATCATCATCAACAACCTGAATACGTCTACTGCTGAACATAATATAGGCCTCCCAGAGAGCACCACTATCAGCGGCTGCTCGCCTGCTGCATCCAGCTTGCACCTGACCATAATAACAACTAAACAGAATTCTTTATTTATTATAGCTTTTATTTATTTACTTATTTATTAGTAATATAATCAGAATTGTATAATGTAATTTCTCCATTACGCAATAAATGAACACGTCTTATCCAAAATTCTAGTACTGGATAATCAAATGTCCAATCCTTCATTATTTGTTTTTGAGCCGAGTTCAAATTATGGAAAAAACAGAGAAGAGCGGCAACAGTGCGTGACGCGTACATGTCACGAGCTGGCACCGTCGCGCGTTTTCGCCGCCATCAAACACAACTAAACAGTGTCATAGCGTACGACACTATCAGTGTTCACTCATACATTGACAAAATTTACAAAAATTTCGATGTTATTTTTGCTATTAATCCATTATTTTCTTCAACTGCAGTTGATTTATCGCATTTAGAGGACCAATAAAAACCAAACTATAGTTATTCCAGTATTAAATTATACGCTCTTCGCCCATAAATTAGAAAATATATTAGTAGGAGAAACGAGCCACCTTAAGTAGATATAACGCGTGTCATTCGCTAAAAACGATCCTGAAATATCATAAACATATTGTTATTCTACTTGGGAATGTGACAGCAATAGAAATATCTGCGCTTCTTATTTTTTTTTTCTTTATTTAAGCGCGGTATACCATGATATTGCATGGCAATCTGTTCTCTCGTTAATCTCCTTAAACCCCACTCAGACAATGATATTCTCGTTCAATTGCTGCGGATGATTAAAACTTAAGTATCCCAGATAGAAGACAATAATAATACAAATTGCCTTATTTTACTTTATTGCCTGTTAGCCTTTGTGAAACAGTTCAATTGGAAATTTGTGATTGGTTCTTGATTGAGCATTCATTTCATTGAAAGGTGCGTATATTTTTCAATCTTCCAATTATTTTCAAAGGTGTTTTAAATATTTTTAATTGGGATAAATTACTGGTGACTGTTTGAACAGTGGAAACAGTCTAGAACGTGACACGGTAAAAAAAACTAGAAAGTTCCAATAAACTACAAAGAAAACCTCCATTAAATAACTGTGCTAAGACTCACAAAGTGTGGACACAGAACGGCAAAAGCTGTGGCGCGGGCTACAAGAAAAAATATCAATATCAATAAAGTAAAGTATTTAACTACTTGGTTAGTTCGTCTAAGCAAGCATAATGATCGGGCCCTTACTCTAATTCATTCAAGAAGTTTTGTACCTTGTAGTGCGTGTGGATTTTTCCAAAATGAACTCTATCACTTAAGTATAAGACACCTGCAATGTAAGCCCCTACCTATAGTGTTAAAACTGAACAGGTGCACTCCTATCGCGTAACTACTCTGGACATGGACTTCGTCTGCCATCCTGCTTGCGCCAATTTACAAGCCCGTGAGTGCGAACAAGAGATCACATGATCACCATCGCCACCAGACATACGCGATAAGGCCCGGGTTAGATTACATAGGCGTTCTCTTTACCGTGAAAATGTTGATTTCCCTCGAGGAAACAGCTTACTGAAGCTCCGAGATATAAATGTTTCTTTCATAGGCGTCCAACACACGGATAGGTTTTTACGTCAGTTGTCACCATCAGTCACTATCAACCACCATCAGTTCAGTCGCAATCAATCACCATCAATGACCATCAATCACTATCAGTGACCAAAAACATCAATCACCATCATGGTGGTAGGACTTTTCTGCAAGTTCGTCTAGGTAGGTACCACCGCTTTGCCAGTTATTCTGCCGCCAAGCAGTAGTGTGCAAGCACTACTGTGTTCCGGTTTGAAGGGCATTGTAGCTAGTGAAATTACTGGGCAAATGAGACTTTATGATCTGATCACTCAGTCTAGTAATCTGATTATTAGACTGGGTGATTCAGGATGACGTGCGCAGTGCAGTGTCGCGCGAAACTATTGTTTTAAAGTTCCGGGTGACACTGCAACTGTTATGGGCGGCCGTGTCACTTAACATCAGGTGAACGACTAGCTCGTCACGTCATTCAATCACATTATAAAAAAAAAGTAACAACGAAGAAGAAAAAAAGAAATGATGAAGAAATGATGTATTTTAATTTAATTTATTTTAAGTAGGTATATTAATTGTTATTTTTGGAAATGTTAATTTATATTGTAATTATTCATAATGTTGACTAAATTATTCATAAAATTATCTCAAATATTTACATGCATACGTTTTAAGGCACTTATTTTATATTCGTGATCTTTTGTCTTATTTTTTCGAGTTTTATTGTTAGTGATGTAGCTTCATTACTGACAACATTGGTCAGTCTAAAATTTGCATGCTGTGATAACAAAAAACACGTTCGGAGCTATTTATAATTAAGTATTACCATCTGTTATGAATTATTTACTACCGTGCTTTATATTGCAAATAAACGTTTTGGATTTGGATTTTGAAGAAGAAATAACAACCAATCACCATCAGTAACAATCAATCACCATCAATGACTATCAATCACTATTAGTGACCAATGACTATCAATCGCCATAAGTCATGCATTATGTATAGCGTTGCTTATCAGTTGTAACTGACTGATGGTGAACGATACCAGTCGGAATAACCACGTATTGTCGCTATCCATTCCATCAATCATCATCAGTCAGTTGCCGTAACACACGAGTGATACTGACTGACGCTGAATAAGTGTGTAATGGATGCCTAAAATCTTGAAACAAAGCAGAGCACAATCACATATGACATTACACATTGTTGTATGTAAAAAGTCATAAAACAAACTGTATACTTTTATGAGTATCCCAGAATAGCTAAAGGAGTATGCGTTTAACGTGACTTGTTTCCTTATGCTGCCTTACGGATGTAGCCATTACCGCAAGGCTTATCTAGTGGGTTTATGTTTACTAGAAGCGTCTTGAGGTTCTACTAGCAATTTACCTGGTTTCCTGCGATGATTCTGCGATGCAATTCTGTCCACCAGGTGAGACAGTGGTGAAATGTGTTGTGGGTAGTTGCTACTTTATTCATATTTTGTACATTTGTTAAACTTGTGGGTAGACCTATTAAAACAGTTGTCAACCGAACTCCGTCTTTCATTACACGCTACAAAATGCTTTGCCTATAAAGAATTTTAAAAAATCTATTGTATTTTTCGCGGTGACAAGCATTTTTGGTCTCGATAACGTGCGTAATGTTTATACACACATCCTCCAAATTATTCGGTGAGCGGCTGTTTCGTGATTCTGTGGATTTCTGAGTAATCCATTGTGTTATTGGCCGGATTTAGCCGAGCCCCGCGGGGTAATTACGTAAAATTTGCAACAGCAATGCGACAGCAGTAGCAATGCGACAGCAGTAGCGATGCATACATTCTCGACACCACTAATGATGTATGACAGCAATCACCGCGAGATTTACGCCTGTCGCAAATTAGGTAATTAGGGGGCCGGACAAGCTGTTCGTAAAAAAAGTATTAATCAAAGTAATACTGTTTAAAATTTAAGAAAACTCCTGACATTCCCTTCGTCAACTAGATTGACGAGCTGTTAATCTTCAAACGTCTTAACAGATTTTCTTGAATTATAGCTAAGAATACTTTCGATAGTCACTTTTTAAACAAAGTAAAGTCAAAATCGGTTCATCGGTTAGAGAGCTACGATGACAAGAGACACACTCCACAGACACACAAGTTCTTTTTTGTTTGATAAAAAACCTAAATAGAATGTTGTTTTCCCCGCAGGTCTACAATGAAGTCGCCAACTTCCCTTATCTTCTCCTACATACTCACTCTGCTGTCGTGCCTTCTTCTCTGCGGATCACTGACTAGTGGTGACGACAGAAGATGGCTGGTCTCTTTAGTAGACCTGGTAGAGCTGGATTATGTGGATTCCTGCGAACAACGGGCAGTGGCTGCTTGGAGCGAGCTGGTCGGTGATGTCAAAGGATTGTCAAATAAGGTGAGCAGACGTGAAACGTATAATTCGGCTTTTGGGATCAAGCTCAGTGGGTCAAAAGCCTAAAAAAAAAATTCCTTAGTGTTGTCTCCACTACCAGAAAGCGGGCCCAAATGACTCCATACTGTCCAATATCAAACTATAGTACTAATAAAATCAGGGGGGGAGGGAACAAAAAGGAACACATTCCGATAAAAATGCAGTTCCAATTTTCTTAACTTGAAATACTAGTTCCACAAACGGACCACTTTTGAGAAGATAGTTTTTTAGTATTCATCGTCCCTCTTTTATTTACATTAATGGTCGTTTTCAATGAATCTGTCTTTCATCTAACACTTTCTCCCACAGCTGGAAAGAGACAAAGCTTACGGCCTGTTCGTCCACCAGCAGACCACAGATGTGAAGAGTGCTCTCACAGCACACACCTTGTCTGCTGACGACACTGTGCTGAGGAGGAAGGTGAAACTCTTGATGCAGCCTGGAGACACCATGCTGGATATTGATCAATGGATTAGAGTACGTATATCATTCAAGCTTCAAAACCAGGCTATTCATGGCCTCGCAGTAACAAAAATGCATTATAATCGTGTCCTACGTGTTGCGGCCAGGGTTCACCTTTTTGCCAATTATATCTGCCGGGCTAGGATGCGCGCCGTGAGATAATTTTGTCGTCTCTTTATGTCGTGAAAAATAGAGATATCTCTTTATGTCTACCTGTGCTAACATGGCAGCGCAAGCAACTCATCTCGTTCTGTCAAATGAAGAGATAACGCAAATGTTTATCTATCTGTGGAAATTTTGTCGAGTTTTGTCGACAACCGCTAACATGCACACCATAGTCTGAGCTTTATTTGACACATTGGCGCGAGTATTATCTCGTCGTAATTTTTGAGGACGAGATACGCAGAGAAGGCTTAATCCAAAGGTAAAGTGGTATTTTGATATACAGTAGTTACGTAAAAAAATTGAAATACATAAGAGATCGTAAATATGGCGGTATCTCACATTACTGTTTCATTTTATAAAGGTATTTACCATAGACTTTTAGGGCGAATTCGGTGGTATTTACCCTATCAATGAATGGCACAAATAATGGACAAAATCAGAAAGGGGGCAAACGGCGAACAGACCGTGTTGAAACTCACCTGTTACGTGATTAAAATGTATTTTACATTAAATATAAGGATCAAGCTCAAGCTAGAGGGTAGGACTTTCAGGATTTTCATTAATATGTAGGTACATACGTAGGTATACCTACAATATACTTATCTATTAAAAATGCTTATTTTATTTAGATCGCGTTTAATAGCTTATAATTTATAATTCTTATGGGTACATATTAAGGCTTCCGTTTTGTGTAACAATATTTTGGTATCAATTGTAGGTATTACAGTGTTCTAAATGAACAAATAAAGTAATAAACTAAGCAATATTGTTAGGTACTGATGTGTACGGGCACCTTGTGGCAAACAATATTCCCCTGTGGTACTATTATATATTCTGTGCCAGCGGAAAACTCTGGATGTTGAGCCATATAATATATTGATAATAGTATTTTCATCTGCTTCTGTGTACTTATTCTGAAACAATAATGCAGCTAATTAAGTACCTACAAGTTATACATGCAACAATAACATAATATTATGCCGTCTAGTATCCGACTGTAGTCTTGAATAGAAGGTTTGTACTTGTATCCAGCTAGTTACAAGTGTTCCTCATGCCTCATAATTATGATGAAATAATAGGACTAATAATTGTATCATTACGACAGAAAGGAATGTTCCGTGGTGACAAAGAAACTAACTCAATATTCGAGTGCAAACACACAGACCCGCTAGTCTCGATATTTAGGCTTAATGAAACTTTACTTACGTTTATATGCTTGCAACTTGCATTTTCAATGTAAATCCAAATTTTCAGAGAAAGTAATGAAATTTTTTTCACTGTTTTCATTTTACAACTGACGGATTCTGTCAAAGAGTATATTTATATAACAATACTCTTTTACGAAAGACAGAAACAGCTATATGTAACTATTTCTGTCTTTCATCAAAGAGTATATTTTCAGTGTCTGTATTAAGGTCGCGTTCATGTAAAAAACCTTAAAATTGAATGAACGAAACCGATGTTGCTACATTAAAATATAGTAGGAGTCATGAAAGGGCAATATTGGTTTGTCTACGCGACATAAAACGACAAACTTCTCTGTCGCGGCGTGCATGTTAGAGTAAACGAGAAACTTGTCTACATCGAGGAAATTTGTCGTCTCGTGCGTGACATATCTCGCGGTGCGCATCCTAGCCCGGCTGGTATAGGATTCAGGCAGATCTATTTCTGATTTTAATTCATAACGCCCGATTATTTACAATGCTAATTTTTCTTTCAAACTGATGATCATCATCATCATCAACAACAGCCTGAAGACGTCCACTGCTTGCCTCCTGCATCAGTAGCACGGTTATGATCAAATGGTCAGTCCACCCAGTAGGGGGCCGGCCTACGCTGCATCTTCCGGTTCGTGGTAACCACTCGAGAACCTTTGTTCCCCGTCGGTTGTCAGTTCTAAAAGTAATGTGGCCTGCCCATTGCCTTTTCAACTTCCTAATTCTAAGAGCTATATCGGTCACTTTAGTTCTCCTGCAGATCTCCTTATTTCGGATTTTATCTCACAGGGAAACACCGAGCATAGCTATCCATAGCTCGATCTGGTGCAGAACCGCGGGTAGCCGTTGATGCGAACAGCAAGTAACCGGTCAAAGTGGCGCTCTATGGGCTCCAGCCGCCTATGTTCAGCAGAGGTCGTCTTTCAGCTGATGCCCATGATGCTGATGTAATTAATTAGCATCATACAATTAATTGTGTATATCCACGACACAGAAGCAAACTAGGTCAATAAGCGCATAAGGTGGATTGCTCCAACTTTGTGCATACACGATTCCAATGATTCCCTCTAGTCTGCGAATGAGTCTGTTACCACAGCTTTAATTAAATCGTGTAAGAGCTATAACAGACGACGCGCATACTTAGATAAGACCGCTCGAGTTGATAAGCACGATTACGGGCAATTTAATCTAACCGCGGATGGTCTGATTTGACTTACGAATTACAGAACATTCAGTAGTACACGGACTGAACTGAAGGCAATCAAATTTAGTTTTACTTTTTGGATCAAAGGATTTGATTGCATTTTAAGTGGAAACACCTATACTTGGTCTATGAGTTGAAAATGGGTCAGAGTCAGTGTTAATTCACTTCAAACTTGGCTGAATTATGAGGGTAACCAGTTACAGAACCGAAAGGATTAGTCCACCAGAGGGCTATGTTCGGTGTTGTGTTTCTTTGTGGGTTCGAATCTGGAACTAATTTTTTGGCCGTAGAACAAACTTTACTGGTATAGCTTAGCGGATTAGCAGCCTGAAGTGGCAATCACATTATCCGCCGCAGAACTAATAATCGTAGGTTAGACGTGTTCCGTTAACCGGCAAATGTAGCGTAGGGCGCTCTGTGATACTATAGACGAATACGACGTACATAATTATGGAGGCTGGTGATGAAAAAAAAAGAGGTGACCATAGTGCTTAGTATCTTGAGACTGTCAAGGTGAGTGAGGCATATGCCCACCTGTGTATGATGGTGATGGTGACATCACGAATGAAGGTCATCGTTGGATAACGTCTCACGTGCAGTTAGAGTCGGTAATTAATTAGCTGCTACTGTTATGGGCGGCCGTGTCACTTAACATCAGGTGAACGACTTGCTCGTCACGTCATTCAATCACATTAAAAAAAAAAAAAAAAAAAAAAAAAAAAAAAAAAAAAAAAAAAAAAAAGCTGTTTAATGTTTATGTTTGAAATCCACAAATTAATTATAACTATCTAACCAATTACCTATTATTGTAATTATTTAGTGCCTATAATTTCCTGTTATCTGCAGGTAAACCACAAACACTGAAATTGGTTTTGCTATAAATAATAATTATGGATAAAATAGTACTATTAATTTATGAGCATGAAAGTTTTGTTAAGAATTTGTAATAACCTTTGTATTCAATTTTTATGACTAGCAGTATTTTTGATCCTTTTACCCTATGGATAGATAGTAATTGGACATAAATCCTCCGTTATATTTATGAGTTTCACAGCAGACTTGTAGTGAAATATAGAAACAAGGCAGTAACTCAAATCGGAACGATTAGTAAATTTTTAATATTAGCTATCTAAATCAAACCTTGTGTGAATGTCAAAGCGTTTTAATTATAATACAATAGCCAAATCTGTCTAGCCGTTCTCAATTGATGTAACATTTTATTTTTATTAAATAAAAGCTTCTACGATTATTTAAGTAATTGTGTCTACTCATAGAAAAGCAAATAAATCTTATTTACATAATTTAGCTATGGAGAGAGCTATGCTCGGTGTTTCCCTGCGAGATAAGCTCCGGAATGAGGAAATCCGCAGAACTAAAGTGACCGATATAGTATTAGAATTAGCAAGTTGAAATGGCAGTGGGCAGGCCACATCCCTCGTAGAACTAACAACCGATGGAGAAGAAAGGTTCTCGAGTGGCGACCACGGACTGGAAGACGCAGCGTAGGCCGGCCCCACTCGGTGGACCGACGATCTGGTGACAGCCGTGGGGAGCCGATGGATGCAGGAGGCGAGCAGCCGCTCAAGGTCGCTCCCCCGCCGCTCGGGGGGAGGCCTATGTTCAGCAGTGGACGTCTTCAGGCTGTTGTTGATGATGATGATGACATAAATTATGTTTCCACGCTCTTAGCCCACGTCAGCTTTATGTAGTTCTAGCTTATTCTACTCGTGAAATCATTGTAATAAGTTGTGTTACTGTCAATATAGCTGAAAGTATCAAGATATTGCTTCCTAACGATACCTGCAGAGCTCGGTAGGAAATATCAAATACACCGGCTATTATATCGGCTGAAGCTTAGTTGGGTGCTGTTTCAGTAATCTCTTGCGAGTTACGATACCTGTTCCCGATTCTTTAAATAGGGGTGATAAAATAGTCTGTGTACTTTTATCCCTGTACTTAAACCATCGTGCGAGGGATTAAGCTGTATTTTTAGTTACAGTGAAAGATGTATAGTAGGTATTCGGTGCTGAACACAATGTATTACCTATATTGCTTGATACTTGATGAAATGTTATTGTCTTGTTTGTGCTAGCTTTATTTATATGTTCATATAAAAATTAATGTTATTGCCCTCTACCGGCTTTTACGGCGTCATTGTCAAACAATAGCAAACTAGCTCTTAAGTGGGCACATGTTACTAAAGCAGCACTTAGTAAAAGCAATTTTGCAATTTTTGTTTTATAAGTACTTATTTAGCCGGCTAACATAAACCTTTCATGCTCTCAAGGACAAAGTGGGAAGGGCAAAATATATTTTTTAAATTATTTTATTTTTATTTTTTGTATACCGTGTGGTCCTGGGGCGTAAGAATAGGACCCCCATCTTTTCCCGTGGGCGCTGTAAGAGTCGGATAACGGCAACAGCATTTTTTATCTACGTGGTGATTATGGCAACACCTTTAATAGAGAGGCCTATGTTCAGCAGTGGACGTCTTCAAGTTACCTGATGACGAGGTGCGCAATTTTATTTTAATAGATACCCAACACCAGCTGGGTAAGCATGGACGGTACACAAAATTGTCTTTCCCCGTTTTACGTCACTTTCTTCATACTTGCTTGGAGTAAAACAGGGGAAAGACAGTTTTGTCTACCGGCCGTGCTAACCCTACTGATAGTAAAATGAGGATTTGGTCTAAGATGCATCTAAACACTACATACATATGAGTTCTATATACAGAATGCTATATAATTCATTGTTATAAATTGAGTGCATGATAGTGATAGTACACCATTTACTGATGATTATTTTACAGTGCAACTAAAAATATTTTTTATTGAAAATTTTAAGATTGCCGCGGCGCCTAACGTAGTTAGCACTGTTAAAAGTGTTTTTTTTTAATCTTGAATGCAATAATTAAAAATAGTACTTTGTTATTTTAATTGAATTTTGTACTTAAGTACGTTATCCTATTTTAGGAGTTATTATCAATTTTCGTTCGTTCGTCAGATTTCATAAATGTTGGTCGACACGTGACTGCTGTCAGGAGTAGGTACCTAGTTTCAAAGGATGCTAATGAATTCAATTACACCTAGTATAATAATGGTCTGTAGTATGCAAAATCATAAGCCAAGCTCGTAATATAATTGTGAAATTTATATTCTTGTTGCAGCTAGTAACATTTGGGGATAAAGCTCTCCACAAAATACGATTTGCGACGAATTACGACTGCGGTACGCAAACTAACTGCACTCTTAGAGGTAAGGAAACATTCGAATTTCAGCTTTTTGGCTGGAGTTAATATGGATGATTTTATTATAACAAGGGATTAAATTGTGTACGTAAGAAAATGCATGTCTGTGGGGTAAATGTACGTTTCTTGGAGAATTTTTAGTCGGATTTCGTAGTTTACATTTTGATGCATTTTGTGCCGACTTTTTGGCAATCCATTATGCACTTTCGAAAGATTTGACTTGTGTTATGTGTAATAGCAAAGGAGATTTAATAATACAATGTTAGTGGGTTGTGGGTTGTTTGTATTTTGAATAAGTATCTATGTATATTATTTAGATTATAAGTCAAGTGCAATAAATATAAATTTGCAAAATAAATATTGACATTCAATATTTTATTCAAATACAAAATGAAATAAGACAATCAAGTCGTTTTGAAAACAGTAATTAAAAAGTAAGAAATTAAAAACAAAAAGGAAGTTAGACAAAACCTAAATGCGACCAGTGCCTTCCGAAAGTAGATTCTGAAGTCATTACGAATTTCACAAAGTGAGTAAAACTTTTAATAACTCCGGCGCCGAGAGGAATGGCCGTGTAAAAAGTTAATTTCTCATCTCTAGTTAGGGGCAAATTTGTATTTTTAAGGAAAACATCGCGGAAGAATTTTCTGCCAAAAAGGAAAAATCAGTTCTGCTGAGGTAACTCTGGTAACTTCGCTCGCTCCAAATGTAACCAGCTTATTCGAATTTGTAAATTATTTATTTAATTTGTTTAGAATATAATTATGGCAAAAATTATTAAAATTTACAGTGCTTTCAGCAAATCGTTGAAAGCACTGTAAATTTTAATACGATAACTTAATGCACCAGAATTGAGATTTATATGGATTAAAAGTACACGTTGCCTTTAAACCTTAAAGATAATTAATAGAATAATAGCCTATTCGAGTACCAAATAGGTAGTCGGAAATATATATAATTTTAAAAGGAAATGCTACTGCTTAAATGCTGCCGCCTCTAAGCTACCATTTATTTACCACATTTTTTTTTTACTTTCATAAGTTTGACTCCATACGAATTGAGTATTTAGCCAGTGTCAATAATAAGATGATGATGACTTTTTTTTTTAAATATATAATTTGTAACGCCTTAGACGCTTTTTTGTACTGTTATGTTACAAACTGTGAAATAAATTGAATTTGAATTTGAATTTGAGGTAAGATCACTTTGTTGTCCGTCTGTTTGTCTTTCTAAATATCTATCGAGACCATTACTTATTTTAGGAATAACGGAAAGAATTAAGCTGAAATTGATATCTATGATCAATTAATTCAAATACGGCTATCATCATCATCATCATCATCATAATCATCATCATCAACAACAACGTCCTGAAGACGTCCACTTTCAAAGACCTTTCTTCTTCTTGCCAAATTCTAATAAACTTTACAACTTGTCCGTAGAGCCAAGCAATTACCACCAAAAAAGAAAAAATAAGTTTAATTTCTGATTGCATATATACACCCAAAGATATAATTAACCTTCTTGGAGCAACCGAGTAACCAATAATTTTTACTCTAACCTGTGGTTTGTCCCAAATAGAATATAACTGCTTAGTTTGTTAATTGAAAAGCCCACAGACCTAAAATATTTTAACTATTAAAACTCGTTTACTTACGTGAAAGAAGAAGAAGAAATCAAAATCGAACGTTACACGGCCATGTTGCTAATTCGAGGATCTTACCATACAGTATAATTATACTTACCTATATCTAAGTACCCTTAGAGTATAGACTAAAAGCATAGAGAGAACTTCATTATCTGTCAAGCGTACCACTTTTTTGGACACTTTTTATAAGAAGTGGACACTTTGATGTGAATGAGTGACAGATTTGTATAGAAAAACCTTAGAGTATAGACTAAAAGCAAAGAGAGATCATCAAAACGATAGTATATTTGTACTGCTCACACGTATCGCTACGTCAGTGGCGAAGGAAAGAAACAAACATATAGTAATTAGCTACACTTGCGAAATTTCACTGTACCATTTTTTCGACTCGAGTCAACTGTTTTTTCTGTTTAACTTTTCGCAAGCGTAGCTAGTTACTTTATGTTTGTTTCTTTCCTTCGCCACTGACGTAGCGATACGTGTGAGGAGTACAAATATAATACCGTTTTGATGGATATCTCTATGCTTTTAGTCTATACTCTAAGTAAGTACCCTTTTAAAACATTTTTCATAAAATATTTCGTATCATTGGCTAAGTACAAATGTCGTCTAATGCCAAAATAAAAAAAAACATCTACTTTCACACCATTAATATTTGTTGGTATATGTATCTATTTAACTTCTAAAATGCTAAACAAACCTGTAAAAATATAAATAGGAAACCTATAAAATGTTTTGATTCTCTTAGAGTAGCGGTACTAATATTACTCTATGGTCATATCCATTCACAGAGTCTTTTTCTTTAATCTTTGCCTCCAGATAAAGATGTGGCACAGAGTGTAGTCGATTGTTTTTTTTCTAATCTGTGACAATATGTGGTAACTTACAACCACAGCTTACAACTTACCGTTATGGCGGAAACAGTAGCCAACTTAAAAAAAAACTTACCTAAAACCTTTACCTAAAAACCTAACTTAGTAACGTACCTAAAACCTTCCCATTCATTCAATAACGCATTTAAAAATATTGATAGACAGAGAAGAGTTAGTTGTATGAAACGTGTGCTACACTTATACGTGTAGCGCACGTTTCATACAACTAACTCTTTTCTCTATGGGAGTCCCATCTCTTCAGCGTAAGCGGTTATTTTCTCTTTGCTTACTATAAGTAACCAAAAAAAAACCATCAATCGGCCATGTTGTTTAAAACTCCGATTCGTTCCGTAATGAAATCTTAATAATTGTCATCAATTTTTTTTAACGATATTGCAATTTTAATATATCCTATGTTAAGCGCCGGTTATTTCTAAACATATTAGTAAAAACCGCATGAAAATCCATTCAGTATTTTAGGAGTTCAGTCATAACAAACAAACAAACAAACAAACAAACAAATAAACAAACAAACAAACAGACAAAGTGTTTAAAAAGTGGCTTAACGTGATCAGCGGCTAATTTTAAGCCAACCTGTGTAATTTTTTTGTTGATATCTTGCAATTACAGACTTTTTTATCTCTACAGTTTTATTATATGTATAGAATATATTCCAGCTAAATTCATCTATGAATGCTATAACTTATTGTTATTGGCAGAACTACATTACTACCTGGCGAGGCAACAAGATGAAGAGACGCTGCTTCGAATGAAGACATCATGGGAGAACAACCTACCAAACCTGACAGACTACTTAGAGCACATCCTACCGCTACTCAGGAACGCTACCAAAAATAATGGTTGGTTAAAATAATCAAATATTTATTTAGTAATTCATCCATTAATCAACATTGCAATTCAACGGGGCAATGCTGCGAGCATGTACGCTACACTACCTACCGGTTGTGGGCTGGAGCATTTGTAGTAACTTTACTAGCTGCGCCTCGTGGTTTCACCCGCGGGTAAAAAGTAGCCTATGTGTTAATCCAGTATATAAGCTATCTCTATTCCAAATTTCATCCAAATCTGTTCAGCTGTTTGAGCATGAAGGAGGTACAAAGACACACATAAACACAAATACACACATACAAAATTTCGCCTTTATAATGTTAGTGTGATAGGCTTGCATATAAGTACGCCAAAAGTTCTTTTTTGTAGTTTATATTTAGTATATCATTGCTGTAACTACTTAGTTAAGACAATAAAGGCACTATGCCCATTAAAAAAACTATAGATATCTGTTTTTTTAAGTTCGATAGAGCGATGGTGACTGAGTGGTAGCATGTGCACTTTGCAATCTTACGGCACCGGGTTCGATCCTAGGTCCTGCACCAATGACTTACTATGCTATGTGCCCATTATAGTGCAGACGGTCATAAGAATTACATTACACAATTGCATGTACCTATATAGAAGCAAGGTTAAATACTATTTCACTTTGCATAATACTAATAGATTCAAAGTGAAATAATAATTAAGTTTGGATCTTTTAGTTTTATGTGATGTGGTTATGTATGTAACTAAATGCAATGATTATATATGTATAACGATATTATAGTTCATAAAATTTATACACCATATTTTTTTTTTTTTATAGATATTTTTGAAGTGTGGTTAAAAAAAAAAACAATCCATGGTAAAGATTATATATGGCTCAATAAAATCATAAAATCGTAACTCATCTTACCCTTTTTTCGTTCGAGGCACTAATAACATTATTTATTTCGAGAGCAGAAAGACTTATCCAACATAGAATGAGATTCGAGTGCTTTATGTAAAACACTTCAATACGGAAGCTATCAAAAGTTATTGAAAGCCATAATAAATTGCTATCACATTTTTAAAGGCAACTCGTGTCGTGTAACAACTCAATATAAAATTGTAGAGTTATAATCCTTTTACATCATTATGTATTTTAATGAGATTTTTATAATTATTATTAAAAACTTCATTTTGTTTTTAACGAGGCTAAATTAACTACTTAAAGGGGAGAAAATTAAAGATTCTACCGGATAAAATCTTCGTTAACAACGTAGTAAAGCTTTTATTGTATGGATCCGTGGACGACTTCCGGAAACGTGTAATAATGTATTATATTACGAGCAATAAAGCTATCAAAGGTTGTATAGCGATTACTTTTGCGGAACGAAACGATGTTAACACTGTCATGATGTTGTATGAACATGAGTGTTTAGGTTAGACGTGATAAAGAAGCATTATCATGAACCAGGAAAATGACCCTACGTTTGACACAGTTCCTTGAAAATGCTTCCTCACGAGCTGTGTTGATGTAACTCCTTTCCAAACATGCTACATTAAATGTCAAGAAAAAAAAATTTAATTGGAAATTGATGACCTTGAGCATAATATCGAAAAAATAACATAGCATAACCATTACCTTCAATGTATACTGAAAAAATAACATAACATAATCATTACCTTCAATGTATACTGAAAAAATAACATAACATAATTATGACCACCAGCATATACCGAGAAAATAACATAACATAATCATTACCTTCAATGTATACTGAAAAAATAACATAATTATTACTTCTAGATTACAACAACCTGGAAGAGTACTGGGACGACCTAGGAGAATACGAAGGTGGTCTGATCAAGGCTAGGGAAATATGGGATAGCGTGAAGCCACTGTATCAGAAGCTCCAGAAGTACGTGGCTTTGAGACTGAAAGGATCGGATTTTGTAGGGAAACCTCTACCTGTTTACCTATTTAGTAAGTACTGGTAATAAACTATATTGAGATTGTGAGAGAGGTTGACGTGATTAATAAAAACTATTCTATGCTTAAAAACGTTGAGAAAATATCAAAGTGTTCCCCTTTTTTTTTCAACATACAACTTCCAATGATTTTAAAGTTAAACCACACGAAAGTAGATACTAAAAAACTTAAATCACAAATGGCAATTTCCATGTTATTACTCTATTTTATCATAACAGATCATAACATTGAGAAAAGCAATGAAAATTAAATGAACCGTTAAAACAAACTTTACCCGTTAATGCAGTTTTCAACATTAGACATAATCTTAGATAAGTTGAAGATTATACAGCTTGTGGTCCCCTACAGTCGGCAGAAACTTCAAAGTTTTGTCTTACAGAAATAACAAAGTTAAATTGAAACTGACAGAAAAAGCTAAATTAACTGCTGCATGTGGACTGTGGAGTACCTTAGTTGAAGTTACGAAAGTTTCCCATTTTCACGTCTACATGAAGCAGACTGCCACACAAAGTTATCTTACGTGCAGTAAATTACTCTCGTCTTAGGGTCAAAACACACAACGCTATTGGAGAAGTAAATTACATTTTTTCACTTGTCATCAGCACGCTTTTCTCTGTAAGTTAAAAGTTAACTGAATAGATACCATAATTTTCATACCATATTATTAACTATCCGCTGTTAAGTCTTTTAAGTTATATTAATTGCCTTCTGTACAATCAGTCATTCCTATTGTTATAGTATATCTTACTAGAGGCTGCCCTACAATTTCAGTTGCTATTATGTACCCGTTTTCCAGCGATCACTCTTAATTTTCCGGGATAAAAAGTACTATAATTATAGGTAGCGTCTGCAATATGTGTTCAAAATGTCCACCAAATCGAATCAGACAAACAGGCAAAGTTTTGCTTTCATAATATTAGTAGGGCTAACTTGACTGTAAATGCAATAAACTATATTGGTGCGTCATTGGTTGAGTCTATTGTTACTTTAATAATTCGTGGTTTCATTTTATACAAAGTAACATCGATATTGCAGGGTCACTGCTTGGAGATGATTGGTCTAATCTAATAGAAAGTCTGCTTCCAAAACATGCTGGTATATATCAAAAAGTACACGCGAACCTGGAATTGAAGGTAAGAATATTTTTATGATATATTTCTTTCATACCTATTAGATAGAGACAGTTATGTCATCA
Organism: Ennomos quercinarius; assembly: GCA_910589525.2. Lineage (NCBI taxonomy): Eukaryota > Metazoa > Arthropoda > Insecta > Lepidoptera > Geometridae > Ennomos > Ennomos quercinarius. The sequence continues at coordinate 5,632,514 of OU342496.1, forward strand.
TCAACAGTCTGGAGACGTCCACTGTTGACCATAGGCCTCCCTCAAAGAGCGCCACTTTGAGCGGCTTCTCGTCTCCTGCATCGATCGGCTCCCCGCAGTTTTCACCAGAGCCTAGTGGGGGGCCGGCCTACGCTGCGTCTTCCGGTTCGTGGTCGCGACTCTAAAATCTTTATTCCCCATCGATTGTCAGTTCTACGAGCGATGTGGCCTGCCCATTGCCAAATCAACTTGCTAATTCTAAGCTATATAATTATAACGGTCACTATTTAGTTCTCCTGCGGATCTCCTCATTACGGATCTTATCTCGCAGGGAAACACCGAGCATAATTCTCTCCATAGCTCGCTGCGCGATTTTGACCTTTCCCATGAGGCCATCTGTAAGAGCCATGTCTCAGTTCCATAAGGCATCACTGGCAACAAACACTGGTTGAAAACCTTCGTTTTCAAGTTCTGCAGTATTTTGGACAGTTAGGTATTTTTGATTTTTGGAAACATGAACACATTGCTTTATAGGAAGCTTTTTAATGTTGTTTATGAAATAAAAGATTTCACTAATACGATATACGTTTTCAGGAGCTTGGCGGAATGAAAGCATTTAAAGAAGCAGAGAAACTAGTTCAATCACTTAACCTAGGAGACTTAGTTCCAGAATTTTGGACTGAATCTGTTTTTAACAACACTTGTCCAACGGTCTTAGTAGATTGGTGCAAGCCGAATAAAATCAAAGCTGTCACGTGTAAAGATGTCAGTATAGGGAACTATATTGAAGCACACGAAGCAGTTATGAAGATAAAATATAAAGACACGATTAATTTGCATAGTAATAATACCTTCCTTCTTAGAGAAGCGCCAAGATACTCTGGTAAGTTTTGCTAAGCTCAGCATCATTATCTTTCTTACATTGTGTTAAGATTAAAATGTACTAAAACTATTATTACTTTAGTGTAAAGGCAGTGCTATCTACATGCAACTAGAGTTCACTTGCATAAAACAGTAGCACTTATATTTAAAAAACTTGAAGTATAAGTTTCTTTAATATAATTATTAATCTCGACGCAATATAATTATTAGCTTTCTTAACATTTCTGTTGAGATATATAAAAGTACCTATATTTAGTTAACCTTGTATCATTTATCTTTCAGCAATATACGAAGCTATTCCAGGCTTTGCGTCATTACTAGCATTGACTCCGCATGCTTTAAATCGAGCTGGCTTGTTTCCGCTAGAACTGTTCAACTACAATCCTAATCACCATCGTCTTGTATTACAACTGATATTGGCATTGAGAGATCTTCCAAAGTAAGTCTAAATTATTATTAAAATTACATTTTTCACCTTCTCGTATGGGTTAAGCTAAATGTGTTACTTCTTTTACAGATTAAACTTTTATTTAGCAGCTGATGAATGGAGGCTCCGAGTTTTGAGTGGTAGAATCCCGTATCATAAAATACCAAACAGTTGGAGTGAGTTCCGTAAAAACTTTTCCATGGTAGAAAGTTCTAATGTAGACTTCTTGGGAGATCCTCATATTCTTTTCAATAAACCATATATCGGGTAAGTGTACATACTTATTGTTCTTATTTTAAATCAGAATTACTGTTGATAATGTTGGTTATGAGGACACAATTTAATAAAATGTTTTCGTTTCAGAAAATTCTTGGGCCTTATTTTGAAATATCAAATTTATCAATCATTTGCTGAAGAGCTTTCATCTGATGAATCTGATCTTGTGAAACATGTTGCACAAAATAACGGACGTTTAACGTAAGTTACCTAAGACCATTGACTATAAATCTAGTTGACCCATGATACAACTTCCGCTCATACGAAAATTAGTGGTGTATTTCAACCACTGACCTTTGCAAGGAAACGGGAACCCGTTGATGTCTTTTGTTCCATCCTGCTTAGTTCATGGTAATTTCCTATGACTTTGTCTCGTTTTGTTACCCTGCCCCTTGCCCGCGCAGGTGAGTCGTGTTTGTACGAGAAATTATGTTCACGTGCTATCAACGGGCTTTATGATCTTTGCCTAAGACATCTTAAAAATAATAAAATATTTATTTTACGTAATCGGACGTGACGAGTGGTTCGCCTGGTGTCACGGCCGCCCATAACAGATTGCAGTATCACTTGGAACTCTAAATTAAAGTCATACATCACACAATCTAAAAAAGATTTCTAGACTGTGAGATCAGTTCATAAGTCTCAGTTTCCCAGTAATTTAACTAGCTACAATGGCTTTCGAACCGGAACACAGATAATGCTTGCACACTACAATTTGGAGGATATTCATAAATTTTAATTTATTTTTAGTCTACAGATCTAACGTGCAATCAGAAATATGAAAATTGGATTCAGCAGGATATTAATGCTGTTTGTTTTTATTACAGTGAAACAATGATGCAAGGATACGGAACATTTTGGCCTGAAATGGTAAGCGATTTACTTGCGAAGCGAGAAAACGGTCTTGAATATACCGGCCTAACTGACTACTACAGACTCCTGGATGAATATTTAGACAACCAACTAGATCCATCTTATGAGAAAGAGGAAACAGACGATTATGTTGAACCTGTTATCCAAGTAGTACCCGAAGAAAACGAAATTCAGACTTCAGCTCAAAATGCCGAGAATGAAGCTGAAAATAGTGAAACACATGGAGATTTGATGGAGAATGTTATTGATATTGGTGATGATGCGAATTCCAAATTAGGTATCGAAACATCAACAGTAGGAGTGTTAGAAATAAAGAATCCTGTAGCGCCTGGGGACCACAATGAAGAAGTGAATCCTAAGGAAGCATCCTACAACACTTACTGGTGGATAGGCATAGCTGTAGCATTAGTAGTTGTGATTGCGTTAGTAGCAATAATTGCGAGAAAGCGACACAGTCATAGAAAACAGCTCGAGAGACAGAGAAGGGATAACACGCGTGCCTGATTTGAGGAGTATCGGTTCTAGTGTTGGAGCCGATTTTGAGACTATTAGAATAGTGAAATTTGTGCCAATGCAAACACAAGCAGCGTAACGCAACTATGGCTACGATTTCAACGTTATTTTACGGTTTCTTAATAATTGAGTAGAAGATTGTGAATGTTTAGAAAAGTGGAGTGGTCTAATTAATTTAAATTATTGTGTACTGAAACGTATATAAAAATGCTGTGTGAATAAAATGGGAACTTGTGTGGGTCACTATTTGTTATATACGCTTTTAATTTAGATGTGGTTAATATGTCTGTGCTTATAATTTATTTTAATTTTTAATTTATTTATCTTATTTATTACATCACAAAATGCATTTAGTTTAACAGGCAATATTATGAATTCCATTATTTTACAAGCAAAATAGCAATAAGTGTTAGATAGCGAAGAGGAAATAAATATTTTTGTACATATCACAAATTGCAAGAAAGTAATCATTTAAGAAATTGTTACCAAGAGTGTCTATGATAGATTTAAGTTAAATTAAATTGAGTCAAAATCCACTTAAGTCAGTCGATATTGCATCATAAATAAATGGAACAAGAATACAATTTTGTAAAACTTTAGTTTACTATTCTATTCATTTTCGCCAACTGCCTTCAGTGGAATTTGGCCGTTAGGTGTAATTTTGCTGTGCCTTAGCGTCTCAATTTCTTGTAAGTAAGATGCATAAAATGTAATAGGATATATCAAGTTTGTAAAAAGATAATTTTAAATGTAATTTTTGTAAATTCTCTATTTACTGTCTGCTGAAATTTTCCGACCAATTCTTGTGTGATAGGGAAGTTGACTATTTTAATAATTTGCCAAATAAAACAATACGAGCTTATCAACAATATGAAAATTGAATATTAGTTTGTTTGAAACATTGAAAATTTTAAGTAGGTACCTATATAGGCCTATACTATCTTTATGTAACGTTTTTCTAACTAAAAGATCAGCAGCAGAGGTCTTACGTTGAGTTCAATCGAAACTATGAATCGACTTCATTTTTGAGTCATTTAAAATCAACAATACATGCATTTATTATGATTGGTACACCGATTTATCGATTAAAAAACTTGCAGCGGGTAACCAATAGGCATTTTATCAAATCAACTGTTTTTATTCATAAAAAACAGTTGAGGTGTGGGGTTGGGTATATTATGAATTTTATATTTCTATGAACGAGACAGTCTTAGGTGGTTTGAAAAAATTCTACTACTTGGAGATATGAAAAAAAAAACGAAACTTAAATAAGTAATTCAAATCGTATTTTATTGCAATGCTAATATGAGTTTCTGCACAGTCACGTTGGAATCTATAAATTGGACGTATGAAATGTATTCATTTATAACTTTTTATGAAGAAGGCAATACCTATTTCATGTTTTCCTAAGGAGAGGAATGCCAATACACTAAGAAAACAGCGTAGATCAAAAATATGCCTAAAACTAGATGGCGTTGCAAAATGTGCGGGTTATAAGTTGGGCCTAGCCCGCCGTAGCTACCCGTATTGCCCGCTTATTTTGCAGTGCCATCTAGGTTTAAAACGGTTTTTTGTCATACTTCTGATCTGCGCTCAGCTTATAACCCGCACATTTTGCAACGCCATCTAGTTTTAGGCATATTTTTGATCTACGCTGTTTTCTTGGTGTATTGGCCTCTCCTCCTTGTTCCATGGTATTAGGTACCTAATTTTAGTAAGTATGCAAAAGTAGTCAACTACCATACTGTTATTGTGTCTATAGATAATTTATGTTATGTTATATCAAATATTTAAATTTTTTTTCACCTCACTAGCTCGGAATGGTTCTGTTTGTCATTCAAAATCTGGGCGCAAAAACGCATTTTGATCACTAGCGTGGAAAGTGTTTTTAAAATTCGTTTTACACTCTTTGGTGCTGGACAGTGCGATTATTCTAAAAATGAGGTTGGTGAACGAGAAAAAGATGGTATCTTTTAGGCGGTAGTCTGTGGTATCAAGCAGTTTTCAGTGGACTGGCGATATCAAGAAGGTTAGATTCGGGCAGATCTGTGATTAAATCCTCAATTCTTGACGAGAAAATTATTGAATAGAAACGTTCGAATTTTAAAAACACTTTCCACGCTAGCGAGCAAAATGCGTTTTTGCGCCCAGATTTTGAATGACAAAGAGAACCTTTCCGAGCTAGTGAGGTGAAAATAACTATTCTCTGTCTAAATAAAAATTATGTTTTCGATTTTAATATAAATTTGTAATATTTATCCTCAGCTTTACCAGCAGTAAAGTATGGATTACTGAAAATTGTGTCAGCAGAAAATAAATGTTTTGAACATTAAATTCTGTGGCCTTATTTCAGATGTGACCCAAAGCTTAAACAATTTTTCATAACAGGATTAATTTAAAATGTACATTGAATTTACTACTAAGGATCGTTATGTTTATCAAATGTAGTATGATATAGAATGAGCATCCGCCCTGGGTTAGCACGGGCGGTAGACAAAATTGTCTTTCCCTTGTTTACTCCACTTGACAAGTAAGCCAGTATGAAGAAAAAACAGCTGAGCTATAGAGCGTAAAATGTTCGATAATACAAACATGTCCTACTGCTCAACTAGCTTTTATTTTTCTTTTTTTTAATGCTATTGAATGGCGTGACGAGCTTGTTGTTCACCTGATGTTAGGATGTTAAGCAACACGACTGCCCATAACTAGTTGAGTAGTGGAAGAGATTTTTAGTTGAGCAGTGGGGAAGAAGTGGACATAAAACGGGGATTCAGATTCAGATTCAGATTCAGATATTTTATTGCTTCCATAGTGTACATAGGTGGAATAAGTATAAAATTATTTAAGTAGGCTCATTATGGACCCCGTCGGGCGCAGCAAATTTGGAGAGAGAAGGACGACTTCACAAAAGAGTCAATATGTACTTACAAAGAGAATAATAACATATTAGTTTGACTATGATAAAATTTTACTCGCAATGTTTTAATTGTATTTATTAATTAATTTAATGTCAATGGAGTACATAAATATATATATATATATATAAAACTGATTAATTATCATTCAATGTCATTCTTATCGATTCTAAATACCTAATATGATATAAATTTTTAATGTCAAATGTTGGTACCTACATACTATTCATTATCTTAAATTTTCATTTGTACATAATATTTTATTTTCGTTTAAATACTCATTTACATTATAATAGGCCTTTTGAGTGAGGAACTGTTTCAAAGTACGAATAAACCTATAAAAACAATTAAAAGAAAGACAATTTTGTCTACCATCCGTGCTAACCCAGCGTCATTCCCCACAGTTACAACACGCATTACTAAAGTAAAGTAAGAAGCGTAGTATCACAGGGTAAGCAACGCTCACGTTATGTTACACGTTTAGTGGTATGTTTCAAATCCCTTGAGAAACGCCGCCTAATCAATCATAAAAAAAACTCGTAAATTGACCTTTGAGCGGACTGCAGCGCCTTTAAACCTATTTTTTAGTGGGTCGCTTAATATTTTCAAATCCCATGAGGAACTCGTACATTGAAACATGTCGAAACAGGTTTAGAGTCACTGATTGACCTTGCCTCGCACACTTCCTTGCACCACGAAACGCGGTAGATACGTAAGCGACAGTGAAGTGATGTAATTGTATGAAAAGCGATACTGTCGCTTTGTTTCGGGGATAACATACTAAGTTTAGTTACATATGCCCATAGGCTGTGACATCTCCCCATCAGGAGGACCGTATGCTTAATTGCTATCTATATATACATTAAAAATACGTTTGTGCTCCATAATGGCTTCCGTTTTTAAAAACGACATAGGTACATGAAGGGTGGGCAAGAAAGAGGATTTAAGGATGTAATCCCTCAAACCTGATGTATATGAAAGTTAAACGTGACAATACCCCCTTTCTCAGGAGAAGGCAGGCGCGGATACAGGTGCATCCATCACCAAGCGCGGTAATTAGCCAATTTACAGGAAAGATATAGGTGCATGGAATTCATCATTTAAAGGATACGAGCAAAATTGATCTTGTATCGTATATCCCCAAATTCCCCTCTACTATATACTACTATGATACTATAATGATTTGTGCGCCCCCCCTTACGACATTTCTTTATCCGCGCCTGGGAGAAGGTCATAAAATACTAAGGTCCACGACGTCATGATTCTGTATAAAGTTTTATAACTCAATGAATAAAAAGTTATATTTTTTTTTTTTAATAGGCAAAGCATTTGACCACTGTCTCACCTGGCGGAAAGCGATGACGCAGTCTACGATGGAACATGCTTGCCTAGAAGATACCTGTTCACTCTCGTCTTGAAGACACCTAGATCATAGTTAGCTGGAAACAAGGACGCCGGCAAGGTGTTCCACTCATTGGCTGTTCGCACTATAAAGTGCATAGCAAAACGCTTAGTGCGGGTTGATGGAATTTCAACTATATATGGGTGCCGTGTTTTTGTGCGCCTTGATGTCCGGTGAAAGAAAGGAGATGGAGGAATAAGATCGTGTAATTCCTTCGCACACTCTCCAAAATGCAGTCTATAAAAAACCGATAAACTGGCAACTTTACGCCGGTGCTCTAAACTGTGGAGCTTAGCTTCCACCAACGCATCATTACCAATGAGTCTTTTGGCTCGTCTCTGAATAGAGTCCAAGTCTTCGAGCTGGTATTTAGCCGAACCGTCCCAGAGATGGCTACAGTATTCAATACAGGAACGGACTTGCGCTACATAAAGGTTTAGGAGCTGTCCCGATGTGAAATACTGCCGCACTTTCCCTGGGATTCCAAGCTTTTTCGCAGCTAATTTAGCTTTGGACTCGATGTACGAGCCGAAGTTGAGATTGGATGTTAGCATAACACCCAGCAACTCAAGGTGGTCTGTTACCGGTACGGACACATCCTGGAAAGTTGGAGATAGTGGGCAAGGGCTCCGTTTTGCAGTATATATGCACGCTTGGGTCTTACCAGCATTAAACTTGACCAGATTGGCATCGCCCCATTCGCAGACAGCCTGCAAGGCTAATACTAGATCTTGATTTTTAGGCTACTTACGTTAGTATGTCCGCAAGAATAAGAGTTCTACGTATTTATCCCGTCACCAACTACATTCCCCATACTAATAAACTGTGGAATACTTAACTACTTAGATATGCGTGACAGGTTTATTGTTATGACCGAAAGATACAAAGCTTTCATACACTCCTACGCTTATTTATTTCGAAAGATAACAATCGACACAAAAGTGAAAGCATTTCAAAGAACTTTGCATACCTATACACATGAAATGTTTCCAAAAACACGGAGGGTCATAAATTTCATTAGAAAAACAGCGAAATGAGGAAAACAAAGTGGCTGTGTGGCCTTCCGCTATCAGTACACTTGGCCCAGTGCCAGAGAGGCCTAATATAAAAAGGAAATGTGACCGAAAACGTTCAAGAGATACTTGCACAATGTTTGGTAGAAAACTTTTCGCAACAAGAAGTTATTATTGCTTACGCGTTCTTGGGACCACTCTCTTACCCTCCTCAACGAAACTGTAAACAAGTTAATTTTAGCGAATATCGTAAACATGATTGCCAACAGACCTCAAAATAGCCAAATATGTCATTTCTTAGGTTTAATACATTCGTTATATGCAAAGAGTTATATGTACTACGCACTAGAGAAGCTATTCAAAGCACAAATAGTTGTCATTTTTTGTATAATTAAACTAAAATCCGCTACAGCGCTTTACGAGATTAAATCGTCTAACCAACGATCACAACACGCAGCGCTAGTGCCATGGCACATTCGGATCATAATTTTTACTGCTATTGACTGCTGCACGTGCAGTCGCTTTGAGAGTTGAGCATCGTATGAGCGAGAAGATGCTCATTGGCATATTTGCAGTGGTTGACAATGCAAGTTAGAGATGTCCTGTCTGGTGTATACACAGAAGTCTTTGGTTATATGCGAGCTATGGAGAGAGCTATGCTCGGAGTACCCTTGCTAGACAAGATCCGAAATTAGGAGATCCGCAAGAGAACTAGTCACCGATATAGGTTTGAGAATTATGAAGATGAAGTGGCAGTGGGTAGACCGCAGCGCTCGTAGAACTGACAACCGATGGGTAAGAAAGGTTCTCGAGTGGCGACCGCGAACCGGAAGACGAAGCGTAGCCCGGCCCCCACTAAGTGGAACGATCAGAACCGCAGGGAGCGAGCAGCCGCTCAAAGTGGCGTCTTCAGGCTGACGATGATGAAGATGATGATACAATCGTTTATTTCTTTTTTTTTATGCATAGAGATTTGATTTATAGGTATTCTGTTGCATACCTTACTACACATAACCAAGAGCCAAAAGACGCGCACTGCTAAACACGGGCCTCCCCCATAAATCACGTTTAGTAATTAAGCTATTATTGGCAAAAGAACGCAAAAAAAATTTGAATTTGCCGCGCTAGTGTAACTTTCCACCTTAAAAACAGCCTACTAAAAATAAAAGAGTGTACCTACCTACTTTTGCTTTTTGTCGTTTTGTACCGAAGACCGCTGTAAAAATAACTTAAAATTTAAAGCAGTAGGTAAGTTTAAATATAGTTGGGTATGCGTATAAAGTTCCATAAAAAAATGAGCTCGTTTTTATTGATCGTGTTGTGTTATGAAGAAAATAGTAATTACTTAAAACAATAAACTAATTGCCCAATGCAGCTTCGTTTTACAACCGGGCCATGTTTCAAGTAGTAAAACTCTATTAAACGTCCAGTAAAACATGTTGAAAACGTTATTGTAACAGTAAATCATTAGTTTTCTTCATAACACAACGCGAACAATAAAAATGAACCCCTCAGATTGTTATAAGAAAAATAAATCACGGTTACGCCAGCACTTTACGAAAAGGAGAATTTATTTATAAGCCTAGAGATACTAAAATGTGTGATGAAGTAGATGATAAGTAACGTTCTGCCTTCGATAGAAAAGTTTGTCTCCCATGGAATAGATTCTTTCCTAGTTCAAAAAAAAACGCCTGTAATTGTAGCCCCTATTAATTTAGCAAGAACAAAAACTATAACACGCCCAAGGCCGGTCTCGTTTCAGTTCAAGCTGTAATAACAGTAAAAAAGGGGTGGTGAAGCAAGAAATAATAACTTTGCGGCCTTGGCCCTGATTCCCTTGGCGTAAAACATCGTAGTCCTTCTAATGGCCTCAGGATTTCACAGCATACAGCTTGTTAATAATTGAAAAAGTAATGCAAAGGGAACAGAAGCAGAGTTTTGTTTGCAGAAACGTGACCTTCCTCATTGTACGCGTTTTGTATAGTATGAGTTACTTACACCTACCTACGTTTTATTTGACTCTAAATGAAAGGTACTGTAATGCGTTTAACAATAGAGAGGTACACCTATGTTGGTAAATAGCAACGGTTAAACTCAAGTTAATTCAGTGGAGATACTCCGACTAGGTTGTGGACTATACCTTTCGATGTCTTTCTTTGGAAGCCAGTTACTAATGCAAGCCGCGGAGGGCATCAGCATGTAACAGTATGGTAAGTAATAGTTTTCGAAGAGAGAGAGGTATTCTAGAAATGAGAGAATCGTAGGCCCGTACCCAGTCGTCAATCAATACTCAAGCCGAGATTTCATTCACAAATTGATCATTTTGTGTATGAAATCTCGACTGGAACACCGATCGATGACTGAACATCGTTCTGTAATATGGGCCTCTGAGCTTTAGATTGGAACTCTACAGATCCTTATCTCATCCCGAGATAATAATGTTTCTTAAGATCCGGAATGAGGCATTCCGCAGGAGCACTAAAGTGACTGATATAGCTCTTAGAATTAGTAAGTTGAAGTGGCAATGGGCAGGCCACATCTCTCGCAGAACTGACAACCGGTGGGGAAGAAAGGTTCTCGAGTGGCGACCACGAACCGGAAGACGCAGCGTAGGCCGGCCCCCCACTAGGTGGACCGACGATCTGGTGAAAACCGTGGGGACCCGATGGGTGCAAGAGGCGAGCAGCCGCTCAAGGTGGCGCTCTCTGGGGAGCCCTATGTTTAGCGGTGGACGTCTTCAGGCTGTTGATGATGATTATATAAGACTGATTACCAGTTCATGCAAAGATAATTCGGGCCATTTTTAGTCGGCACCTATATCGTTATAAAACAAACCGGTTATCTAACTCAGTGAGCATATTATAACGAATTTGAATCATGGAGCAAACCAATTCCGTGTTCTAGTCGAGCTTTTAGCTTAGTCGCCATTTTGCTTCGTTCCTTTCAATTATTTTTCCAATTTTATCCAAAGTAAACATAATAAATAATAGAACCAACGTAATAGCGTAACATTAGGTACTCCGTAACCTAATGAAAAAGTTTTCTTTCCTCAAAGAAACCGGATATTATCCCCTTTGTAATGATGACGTAATTTTATCCTAATGCAGAAGTTGTCAACTGATGGATCTTCGTGAACTTGGAACTTGGGCAAACATAAAATTTTACGTTCTTTGCAATGACTTTGCAAGAAATTGAATTGATTTACTCTGGCTTCTGGTAAAAGTAATATGATTGAAAAAAAGGTCATCAGGCACCCGCTTAACCATAGGTACTAAATCCTTGATACACTATTTCATAGTAGGGACGTAATCTTTATCATTATTTAAGTGACTAGCTCATACCGGATTTCCTACTGTTTCCAGTTATATTTGTAGCACGTGGGTTCCAATTCTTTGTATGTAGGTATCATACTTATTTATTGATTTAATACATAGGTAGGTAGAGTTGCACAAAACGTGTAAGTATAATGGAAAAACCTAATAAATGAAAATAAATAAATAAATATGTACGGGCATACATATGTACTATGGAAACCAGATAACTGATAGAATACTGAGATACTTTTTGTTTGTAAATACATGCATAGTATACAATATAACAGACACAGAACAAACACCTATGTTCATCACACAAATGTTTGTCCCAAGTGCGAATCGAACCCAAAGCCTACATACAGTTCAGAACGCAGAGGTAACTACCAAATGAGCTATCGAGCTAGTCTAATGCTGTTTATATAACAGTCTACCAGTTTTACAGGTCGCGTAAGATAAAAGTACCTTGTTTATTTGATGACAATGGAAACGCGCTAAGCTTAGAATATAGGAAATATGTAGATTCTAGACGGTGTGGTTACCTACTTTTAAATACTGTGCATGCGTTGCTTTCATTATTATAGTCGAAATAAAAATATTTTTCTAGTCACGGGGTCAAACCCTTGGTGAAACTTCAAAAGAAAAATATTTTCGCCTATTTTGTTATACAAGTTCATGAAGTTTGGAAACTATGGAACCTATGATATGAAGCAACTTAGGTTTACCAGCAGACACCATATTATAGGCTACACTAACAGTAAGTATGTAATTATGTTGAACGCTTTAATCACTTTTAATTAAAGCGTAATAATTTCATAAGTGAGTATGACAATTAAGCAGGAAGTAGAAGTAATATGTAAATATACATTACTAAAATTATTTTTATTACATTAATGGCAATGGGCAGGCCACATCGCTCGTAGAACTAACATAACAACCGATGGGGAAAAAAGGTTATCGAGTGGCGACCACGAACCGGAAGACGCAGCGTAGGCCGGCCTCCACTCGGTGGACCGACGACCTGGTGAAAGCCGCGGGGAGCCGATGGATGCAGGAGGCGAGCAGCCGCTCAAGGTGGCGTGCTCTGGGGGAGGCCTATGTTCAGGCTGTTAATGATGAGTGACCATGATAGTTCAAAATATTATATTAAATATACATCGTCTGGAAAATTGGTAAGTGTTTCTGCTGTGATTGGTCAACTACACTGTTCGAAAGATCAAACTTGAAAGTTATGATTGGTGTTGATAAATACGCTGAAAGTAGCGTTCTTTGGGTGACATGCACAAGACTATAAGTGTATAAGCAGTGAAGTATATTAAATTATTCTTAAATTTATAGGTACCTACTAACTAATTTAATCCTCCGATATCGTTAAGATGAAGCAGTAAAACTCGGCGCCCGTTAAAGTTTTAAACCAGGAAGCAGATGTTGCAGTTATTAGGTCTTGATTAATTATCTCGCTTAGCTTCAGTAGTGTTTTGAAATTAAGTACACAATGTTTAAAAAATAGCTTGCAATTCTTTTATTTATCTTAGTAGCAGTACCTAATATTAACAGCTGGTAATATTAGGCTATATTATTCTTCACGGTCCACTGCTGGGGGACTACAGCACGACTTAAATAAAATATGTCTAGGTCCACCAGTGGTCAACTAACGACGGAATCAATTTAAGTATATGGTTGTTATGATGGACTTAATTTAAGTCAAAGCACGGAAGATTTATCCAGGGAAATTAAAGTTTCTAGCGGGAATACGGGAAAAGTTGCGGGTAAAACCGCGGGGTGCCCTTTAGTGCAATCACACTATCATACTTCACACTATCATCACATCACACTAATATTATGAAGCCGAAAGTTTGTTTGTGTGTATGTGTGTATGTTTGTTACTCGTTCACGCTCAAACGGCTGGACAGATTTGGATAAAACTTGGAATATAGATAGCTTATGTACTGGATTAACACATGCTACTTTTTATCTGCGGGTGAAGCCGCGGGGCGCAGCTAGTATAATTATAAGTATACATAACTACATTCGCAGAAACAACATTCTCTACGAAACTAATTATTCTATCAGATTACATTAAATTAAAAGCTGTTTTAATTTCAGTTTTTAATTACACACGAAAATGTTGTTAACGCTAACATAGGTGCGCGTAATTAAACTCAGGATTTTTTGTTTTGAAATCGCTGTAGGGTCGTAAAGGGTCGATAATTTTTTGCTAAATTGAAAACGCTCTTACGCATTTTCATATTTTATAGGCATGCAGGAGAATTTCATTAGAGTGGACCGGTTTATGGAAGGTAGGTTTCTGGTGATTTATTTATGAGTAAAGCCAATTTATCTTGATAAAGAAACATATGAAACACACTGAATACTTCATAGTATATAATGAACAGATCCATTGGTGCCCCAGCCCAACTACGGAAGCGAAAATAAATAAGTGCAAACCTCAAAAAAAATTTGCATGTTCAATTGTTCACCACTGGCGCGACTACTAGTCAGGGAGCTGTCCACCAGAAACAAATGGTACGGTGCTTATCGTAAGCGTACCTAATTACTATATGTTTCTTTCTTTCCTGACGTAGCGATACGTGTGAGCAGTACAAATATAATATCGTTTTGATGATCTCTCTATGCTTTTAGTCTATACTCTAAGGGTGAAACGCTTTCTCGAGAAAAGAGTTATTAGGTCGATTTCTACAGCTCATGATATCCGTACAGTACAGCTGTGGAAATTGTGAAAATGTGGAAACTCCGCATACCGCATGTGATGTGTGTGAGCTTGTTTATTGATTTATTAATTTTTATTGCGTAATTAATTATTTTTTTATTATTGTAAGTAAATGAGCCTTTCGTGGTATATGAACTAACGTCTCATTCACTCTTCAAACACGTGTATCGATTTACACCATTATCGCAGGCAGCACTTAGCTTGACCCTCACAGAGATAGAAACAGTGGTCATAAAACACTAGGGGTGGGTACCCACACACGTAAGTTTTTTTAAGCTCTAACAAATTTTGACCATTGGTTAGAATTTGTTAGTTTTCAATTCTAACCAATGGTTAAAATTGGTTAGAGCTTTTAACCATTAACTACGCATCAAAAAACCTACCCTAACAAAACAATCAAACTTTCCAATTTTAAAACAAACAATAAATGAATATCACTCAACTTATTCAGTTTCCATCGAAGTACGATTTTCTTTCAGTTATAACTTTTGTGCGGTGTTTAACTTTGCAAATTGAGAGTACAAAGTTATTTGATATCAATTTGGCTGATAAAATTTATTTTGCGACCATTTAAAACTGCTTGGTACTATTAGAATTATCTTATCTAGCTAAGATCGGGCGTGCATTAGAGGGGGGCGAGATAGTGAATGTGGCAGGAAAGTGCGAGGGCATTTCCCTTCAAAAAAAAAACTATCCCTAGACTAACACAGGCCGGTGATGATAATGGTAATAATATACACTTACCTAGGTACTATAGTATTTATAAACATAATACGCTCACGTTTTTCGTTCATTTGAACTAGCTCCTTTGTTAGAAAGCGACGGCACATTCGTCTTGCTACTAGTGAGAGCGAGAACAAATTAACTCGTGAAACTTTTAATTGGTACTGTCACTTGTTTCCTAAGAGATTTACCTTGTTTGTTAGGCCTGAAATATTGTTGATGTTGATACGGCTGAATTTCAAATTACGAATTGATTTGCTGTGATTATTTTGAGGATGGCTTCTCGATTCCAGAAACGCTCCTGTATAAAGTTTTTCAACTTATAAAGTGAATTGCAAGTTTTTATTTTAATCGCGGATATAAAGTATCCTATGTGTTATTCCAACCTATATGAGGTGGGGGCGGTAAGGCCTGCATTGGCGTCCCGCTTGGGGTGCCTCCGCAGCCTCTACCCAAGCCAACCCAGCTCATTAAAGAACCGAGCGCGGCTTTGGAGTGCTAGCACAACTGTTCCAGCGTTGGTATGGCAAATGTTGACAATGTTTTTATTAAATCTATTTTTAAGGGGCTTTTAGGCATTGTCCTACGTGCAAAATAGTTGTATGCATAATAGTATTGTAATACTCAGTGATTGTAAAAGCGCCGTGCAGCATATTGCAGGATGTATTGCCGGAAACAGAAGTCTTTCAAAATTATTCAACAGTTAGAACGTTTAGATAAAGATCGAATTTGTGTAAACGTCCTGTGGATACTCTCGCATATTGGGTTGTCAGGAAACGAGGAGGTTGACCGCCTAGCTCAAATAGCTGCGACCGACGGTTCGGATATATTTATTGTGCCTGAGTACTCAGAGCTGCTACCCAAATTTAAAAAGATATGCTATGAGAATTGGCGGGTGTACTTTGATGAACGATCGAAAAGTAAAGGAATCTGGTACCATATTATGCAGAGTCAACCTCATCGTTCGCAATGGTTTGTTGGCGACGTCAGCCGTAAACTTGCTGTCATCGCGCACAGATTACATTCCGGACACATTCCACCCAGGGTATTCGCACACATGATGGGTATAGTAACGTCGCCTAACTGCGAGGTATGTGACAAACCAGTTGACAATGATGAGATGGTGCTAAGTTTTTGCGCTCTTTCTCGCATTCCGCTTTTAAGATTTCGTCCGTAGTGTGATACATCACATGCTCCACCCACGGCCTCGGTCTCCTGCCGGCAGCCCCTACAGAGCGAACTGTCTGTCGCTCCAGTTTTAGGCAAATGGTAACTTTGTTGGAGTGACCCGTAAGTTGCAGTTAAAATATAATCTATTTGCATTCAAAATATTATTCAAAACCAATCAGCTGTTGCAGCGTGAAGAACAAACACACACCCTCGCACAAACTTTTGCATTTATAATATTAAGTGTAATTAAGTGTGATAGTGTGATTCGTGTTATGTGATGAGTACCTGAAACGTCTGACCAATTTAGCAATGGATGGCATAATTTATGTTGTTCTAACCTTATTGAAAAATTAATTAGCATAGTCATCAAAACCGTAGATTAACCTTATTCTATCCTATTCCAAATACGACCTAAAATAAGATAATTAATTTCATAAAGTCAAAGCTGTCAAGGCAAGGCTTCTAAAAATCTATCAATCGCAAATATTGGCTAGCAATAAATCTTCCAGTGACATAATAACGTCTAATAGTCCTTCAGTCAGGACCTTCGGGCCCTTCAGACTATAGCAGACTTGACGGCAAAATGATTTGTTCAGAACTGATATTAGCCCTCGAAGCTAGGTACTGTAAGTTACTTGGAAACTGTTATCATTTCAAGCCTACAGGCGTCGCGGGTACAACAAATATTACCCGCAAATGGGCGTGTTGCGGATTTCATATATATATATATATATATAGTTCTTGAAATAAATATTCTTGGTTTTATTAGGTATTATACTTACTATCTAACTTTTTATAGTATCGACTTACGGTTATTCCAAAGCTTTCAAGAAAGAAAAAATGAATACACTGTAATAATTTCTGCGATTTTATTTCTGAGAGTAGTGAATAATCTTATGTATTTTATTTCACTACGAGAGCTTGACCTGTGTAGGTACCTCGTAGTTATAAATAAATTACAAAACAAATAACGGTTACTTATATAAGTTAATACAATACTTTTTCCATAAGACGTGAATTACCTACTTTTTATGGGTGAATTATGGAAAAATACTAAGCGGATTAATGTTGATATAATTTACATATTAATATCAGAAATTCAAAAAATAGGACTGGGGGAGTAACTGTTATCGCGAAGCAAACCAAAACTTTTTTAATAAGAGACACTATTGGAGTATGGGTGGGCGTCACTTTCAATTCCATATTCGAATCTCTGCGAAACTTGGGCGATATGGTTTTATTTTTAGAGTGGTCGCACACGGCTTTGGCGAAGATTTTTGTTGTTGTTATCACGTTCTTGTTGTTCTGAAATTTTGAAGAAAGCAGAAAAATAATTGAAAAGCATTTATTGTAAACTGTGTGACTGTAACTTAAATAATAAAGTTATAATATGGAATTTCTATCCTCACCAAAGAGGTATATGTACTACGTACTAGAGCAGCTATTCGAAGCACAAATAGGTGCCACTTTTTGTATAATTTGACTAAAATCCGCTACAGCACTTTACGAGATTAAATCGTCTAACCAACGATCCCAACACGCAGCGCTAGTGCAATGGCACATTCGGATCATAATTTTTACTGCTATTTACTGCTGCACGTGCAGTCGCTTTGAGTGCTGAGCATCGTATGAGCGAGAAGATGCTGACCGGCATATTTGTAGTGGTTGACAGTGCAAGTTAGAGATGTCCTGTCTAGTGTATACATAGAAGTCTTTGATCCTGACACGCAAAAAATGCTTGCTTTGCGGTTTCAACAGTTTGACATACCTGGATTATATGTACGAGTAAATGAATGACGTGACGAGCTAGTCACCTCTTCGTTCACCTCACGACCGCCCATAACAGCTGCAGCCACTCGGAACTCTGAAAATAAAATATTACAGATCGATACAATGCTTGGTACACCAACCTATTCATGTTTTCTTTTCTAGCCTGCCTTCCACTAAACCTAAATAAGGAAAGAAAAATTGAAAGATTTATACTCGATCAATCAAAGTTGAATGCATCTCGTCTTTCGGCTTTAGCATAAGTAGTTATTAGAAGTGCATACCTAAATGACTTCCAGTGATCTATCATTTACATAATTTAGGTAGTTAGACAACTTTAGTAGGGTATATTATTTATTAATGTTAGTTTACTTATATCGGTGTATTTAGCTTAAGGGCTTGTGCAAGGCCAGCGCGAATTCACGTCAAAGCCACAGAATAGATGTATAGTACTAGGCCAAAGCGGGGATGTGCCAGGGGCCGAGCGGCAGGGGCGGTCTAAGTTAAACTGGTTCCAACGCGCAATAGTTTAGATAATTTATTATTACACTGAATATAAAGGGTATTTTAAAAATCCGCTATACATAAGCCCTCCATTATATTTAGTTCAACTACTACACAAAGTTTCATGATCTTATTTAAAGTATTCATTGAATAATCGCTGTTTATTTGTACGGTTTGGAGGTAACTTTGTAATTTTTTTCTATCGAGAAAATTTTATTAATTCGTGTTTTCACTATACATTTGCAGTAGCATTAGTCCTGAACTTTACCATATATTAATTTCAAAGTCATTGTTGCAATATTGTTGACAGGATACTGCTTCAAGCTAAGCCGTTTTAAGCAATTTGGCGTTGTATTGGCTCTTAAGTTGAGTTGTTTGCTCGACTCCGCTTACGTAGTATCAAATGATCAAACGAACTAACCATGTGAAGTACGATCAAAATTATATAAACGGTTTCATTCTAAGCGAGCGACGTTTAATGTTTACATTGTGTAGTGCAAGGCTGGTGCGTGCACGCATACATTATGTAGTCACACTTCTATTTACTCATGAATCGCGAGAATGAAACCATTAATAATATCTAATCTGCGGCAAAATCTTAATCAGTGTAAGTATTATTTATCTTAAAAGTACTAACTAAGAAGAATCCATTACATTTCCTATTTAAAGCCCGGGTACTATTCAAACGAAAGCGACGCGCGGTGACCGTTTGATTTGATTTCAGAAACGCTACTAAGCTTTTACCCTACTCATTCACGTATCACCTCTTTCGAGCAATCTGCGGGGAAACGCTAATCACTAGCCTTTGGGCTACACCGAGGTTTAATACAAGTTCCTGATCATTATATAATGGTTATCTGGACAGTTGGAATACTAGGCCGTGTACATTGGCTAGAAAATAGAAGTCAGGAGTAGTTTGATCGAAGTTCGTTCGGCCAAAGTGCTGTATAGTGATTACTCTGTGGGCGAAAGTGATTGTGAAAAATAGTTTACAAAGAAAATGTGTTTTCTTCAGTTTCTTTTTTTTTTCAGGACTTTTCTGCAAAGTTCGTCTAGGTAGGTACCACCGCTTTGCCAGTTATTCTGCCGCCAAGCAGTAGTGTGCAAGCACTACTGTGTTCCGGTTTGAAGGGCATTGTAGCTAGTGAAATTACTGGGCAAATGAGACTTTATGATCTGATCACTCAGTCTAGTAATCTGATTACTAAACTGGGTGATGTCTCAGGATGACGTGCGCAGTGCAGTGTCACGCGAAACTTTATTGTTATAAAGTACCGGGTGACACTGCAACTGTTATGGGCGGCCGTGTCATTTAACATCAGGTGAACGACTAGCTCGTAACGTCATTCAATCACGTAAAAAAAAAAAAGTTAAACCAGCACTTCAGCTATAAATTACATGAAAAATATCCCGCTATTAAAAATATTATATTTAGAGACATACGATTTCCCAATAAAAATAATTGAATAATAAATTCCATGCGATGATTTAATTATTAATTTCCGAAATTTTCTGTACAACAGTTATTGTAAAAACAATTACCGTTAAATCAAAAGTCAGATAAGTAAAAAATCAGGAAAAGTAGATGAAATACAGGAAATTTACTGTTATACAATTTTCCAGCCAAATCGGTCGGATCATTTAATGACCCATCTGTGTATCATTACCAATTCCCTCTGTTATTTATAGCTTTTGAAAGACATAATTCATAGTCACACAATGATAAATTTGTGTTAAACGAAAATTGGCAACTTTTTATACCGCCCGGAAGCAAAGTGTTTTTGAAACAAAACTCTTGAATATTGCGGGGAGTTTAGAAGGAGTAGGAGTATAAAAATAATAGAACTTTTGCGGCTCATGTAATTATTCATGAAAATGTTAAATTAATTAGAGTAAATCGGAGATAAGACTCATAATTTCGATAAGGATAGTGCGGTCAGGTGGTTCGATATCACGATTTTTTTCTTTTGTATTTGATTTACCAGTTTTAAGCGCGCATTTTATAATGATCTTCTAATTTAAGGTGGAACATTACACAAGCGCGGCAAATTCAAATGTTCTTGCGTTCTTTTGCCAATAATAGCTTAATTACTCAACGTTACGATTACGATTACACGAAAACTAATTTTGCGCAAATAAATATAATGTATCAATAATTTACAATTAAAAGTATCACCTAGATATCATTGGTTTAGTGACAAATGGCAACAGACTGAAAAACTAAGAAGAAAATTGTTTATTGCCATTTGTCGCTAAACCATTGATATCTAGGAGATACTTTTAATCAGAATTTGTTGATACATTCTATTTATTTGCGCAAAATTAGTTTTCATGTAATCACGTTGTGTAATTAAGCTATTATTGGCAAAAGAACGCACGGAAATTTGAATTTGCCGCGCTAGTGAAATGTTCCACGTTATGATAGAATTACGTGATTAAATAAACAAAAGCCAACAATAAAAGCCCAATCTTGAATATATCTATTCGGTACGGATACGGTCGTACCGGTTTTAATACTATTTATTAGTATCACCATTTAAGTGGTTTTAATACTACAGAGTATTAAAACCACTTAAAAGGTGATAATAATAACGGGACCGCAGTCATTCCTCACGGCCGCGTTACAAGAGGTCCATAAGTGGCGCTCAAAAGGTTTTCATATAAATTTTACTTAAGCACTGACCCCTCGAATAAATTGAATGGTAAAGCTCAACGCTTTGCTACCCCGTGTTGTGCGACACTTTAGCGAAAATACTAACTTTAGGTAATAGTTTAGGATCCCGCTGCGGAATTACTTTACTTTACTTTACTTACTACTATTATAAAATTGAATACCCATGTAGACTGATGATTGACATAATTGATCTCAGCTCTCAGAAGTGGTCAGTCAAAACCGAGTATGAGGCTGTATAGTGATGGGTCATGTCACCTCGGGAAAAATCTGACATTACCAGAAAGTCGTCTCTGAGATGGAACAGGTCAACGGATCTCATAAACGACAAAAGATAAGGGGGTCCCGTTTTAACTAAAGTTGGAGTAAACCCTGGGATGTTTCCAGAGAAATTAAAAAAAAAAGTGTTGCCATACAAAAAATAAAAATTCCATACAAAATTGAAACGCTCATAATACGGAAACGGTAAGAGGTATGTGGGTGGTGCTCGACCAAATGTCATAGAGGATGACGGGGGCTGTCAGATGGTTGTCATGAAAATCCAAGATGGCGGATTCAAAATGGCGGCCATTTTGAAAGTTGGTCCGATCGGGGTGATTTTTCGCATGAGGGGGTTTTCGGGGCCACACATTCGATATTTGAAAAAATATTTTGGATTCCGCCATTTTTAAACATGGCTGCCAACAATTTTTTTTTCCCATTTTTGACGCATTGTTTCTCGACACCTATGGAAAATTTTGAGTGTCTTTGTTGTGTTTTGTGTCCAGGTGATCGAGGTGTCTTCAAAAAAATTCGCGACCTGGTCTTCCGACCTTCGGTCACTCGGACAGTCAACGGCCTGGCCAAACCATATGAGATAGGTCATGTGCGTTTTAAGGAATGTCATAGCAAACCCTGGGACGATTTTGGAGATGTCAAAAAAAATTCAAAATGGCGGAAAAAAAAATCCGCCATACAAATTTTAACCGTAAATGACGGCGAAACTATGACACTTTAGTATAAAGAGCTCGAACTAATATTGGTTGGAGGTCAGAGGGGAAGATTGCGAAAAATTTTTTTTTTCAAAATGGCGGAAATTTTGGCCGCGGCGGGAAAAAAAGTTTCACCGATCCAGATGAAAATCGATATCTGGGGGTCCGCAAGGATGATGATCAACATTCTGTAATCAAATTTTGACACGTGTCAACTTTCAATGGGGCTGCCATACAAAGGTGCTTTTATTGAAATATCAACTTTGCTTTTTTGCGCCTCCGTTGCGAGTGCTTTAGAAAAGTCGTTCCTGGGGATCAAGTATAGATGTTATAAGGGTAAAAATGCAATATCAGTGAAATCAATTTTTTTCAAGATGGCGGCTGTAGACGTACCGACTCATAGTAAAAGTTGTCCGATCCAAATGAAAATCGATATCTGAAAATCCCACGGTACAGTTGGTAGGAATGTGTAAAAATTTTTTTGATTCCGCCATTTTGAATAATTGCGAACATACAATTTCACTTTTTAAGGATTATTAATTTGCAATTTACGCCGAAACTATAAGACTTTTGTGAGGAGGGTTTGTTCTAATATTGTACAGTTTTGAAAGGGCCACACAGTGAAAAATAATGTTTTTCAAAATGGCGGTCTATTGGTCCGCGTCCGAAAATAAAGATGCTCCGATCGGGATAAAAATCGATATCTGGGGGTCCCAAAGGATCCTGATCAACATCATCATTAACAGCCTGAAGACGTCCACTGCTGAACATAGGCCTCCCCCAGAGCACGCCACCTTGAGCGGCTGCTCGCCTCCTGCATCCATCGGCTCCCCGTGGCTTTCACCAGGTCGTCGGTCCACCGAGTGGGGGGCCGGCCCACGCTGCGTCTTCCGGTTCGTGGTCGCCACTCGAGAACCTTTCTTCCCCATCGGTTGTCAGTTCTACGAGCGATGTGGCCCGCCCATTGCCACTTCAACTTACTAACTCTAAGAGCTATATCGGTCACTTTAGTTCTCCTGCGGATCTCCTCGTTCCGGAGCTTATCTCGCAGGGAAACACCGAGCATAGCTCGCTCCATAGCTCGCTGCGCGACTTTGAGCTTACTAATGAGGCCAACAGTAAGAGACCATGTCTCAGTTCCATAAGTCATCACATCATCAGTCCTGATCAACATGGTTTGGTCAAATTTTGACATCTGTCATTTTTTAATATGGCCGCCGTATATACTATTATCGAAATTGCTGTTTTCCGTTTTATCGCCTATGGTACTACAGTTTCGGAAGGAGATAGTTGTAATTTTGACAGATGTCAGTGTGACAGATGTCAAACGTCAAAATTTTACGCTTACGAACTGTGCACTGCAGGGTTACTCTTGAATCCAATCCCAATTTCACTCTAATTCTAATCCGAACCAATCTCAATTCCAATGTTAAACAATTTGGTACTCTTCAACAAAATCGAGATCGAAATTGAAATCGAAAATGCAATCGACTTAATATTGTGACCCATAAAAGTACAACACTATGTAAGTGTTGCCATGCACACATAATAGAAAATATTAATACCAAAATTTGTGGAAAACATGTAAAAACCTTATTAATAACAGTGATAAAAAATATATTACCATAAAACCTTCACTTTTGATGATATTTAGTCACTTTCAAAGAAATAAAAGCGGTTATTTACCGACGAATAATATCAAGAACGGCTGAATGAATAATGTCATTATTGACATCATGGTTGTCTAGAAAAAAAAACTAGTATCAATGTTCTGTGTGCTCCAGCTGTTTTTTTTTTTATATTTTGGCTCCACACATAGTGTATTTAGCCAGTGTCAAGTTTTGTAATTTTTCATCGTATTATGGAAATTTTCACTTAAAGTCAAGTCATAGTCACAGTCAGAGTAGTCATAGTCTAGTCTAAGTCATAATCCAGTCTAAGGCATGCCCTAGTAAAGTGGTGGCAACTTTACTAGAGGCTTCTATGGAATTTTGGAAGCAATACGAAAAACCACGTTTCACTACATTATATCACTTGCCCACACTCATGCTCGTAATTCAGCACTTAATGCGTAAAACACCACCAATTTTAAACATTAACACTGGAAAAAGCATAAGTTTTGTAAAATAATACAATGCACCGACGTGAACTTTTCCGCGTTCCCGCCAAAACTCCGCTCCAGCTGTTGTTTAGCGGTCTTGTTTTCAAGATTTGAAGTATTTGGTTGGAGATATTCGTCCGTTCTAACAGGAAAGATTATGAGTAGGCCAATCTACCAGCAGCTGGAGGCTCTAGCGGATTTCCTTGGGGACAATCCAGGGATAGCAAAAGGTCTGTTGCGGTCCGCCCATGGCAAATACGAGACAAAAAAGAAATGGGACGACAGAAATTACCAATTCTGTGATGCTATGTAAGGCAACTATTAAAACAGGCCTACAAGTTCAAAAAGTTGGAGGAGAGAGACTTCTCGTAAAAACACCACGCATGAAAGAACTACCACCTATATTTACAAACCTCGTATCTCGAGGACATGTCACTACGACGAGTAGGCTTTGCCATCAGAGGCTCTAAATCGCCACATGTGACCTCAAAAAGGTCTTTCGTCACTCTGTAACATTTCTTAAACTCGTTGTCGTTCATGGCAAAAGCTTTCTCAGTGTATCGCACCATTCTTCTTAGGTTTCGACGGTCGACGTTGCCTTAGATCTTCTCTATGTGCATTGTCCAAAATATCAAAAATAAGAGCTAAACGTGCCATTTTACTTCCGAATTGCTTCCGAAACCACTTAACACAACACACTCGAACGCAAAAAAGTTAACTTTTGAAAGGTCTGAAAATTCTATCGCAAACTCTACTTCAAACTCAATTTGCCAATGTCAAATCGCGTCAAGAGTACCGAAAAAGCGGATGGTGTAGAAATGAGTCGATTCCATTTAGTTCCGTAAAATTCCACGGACAAAGATTCCAATCGTGCGCTAGTATCGAATTCAAGAGTACCAAATGCTACGATTTCGTTCCAAATCCCAAATTACGATTGAAATCGAGTGTCAAGAGTAACCCTGCTGTTCTAATACCGCTGTCAAGTGTAGACAGATGTCAGTTTGATTGATGTCAAATGTCAAACTTTTGACAGATGTCAAATGTCAAATTTTTTGACAGATGTCAAATTTATTGACAAATGTCAAATGTCAATTTTTTGGAGAGATGTCAAATGTCAATTTTTTTCCATACTACCAAATGCGGCGATGAGTGAGTTAGTTTATTGTCTCTCATTGGTATAATTGGACAGTCACGACCAACACTTGCACCTGCACACTTGCACCGTGTGCGGGCCGCGTGCGGCCCGCGCACGGTGCAAGTGTGCCGCTTGCGACCTGTGCACTGTTCTAATACCGCTGTCAAGTGTAAACAGATGTCAGTTTGATTGATGTCAAATGAAACGTCAAATTTTTTCCAACCTACCCAATGCGACGACGAGCGAAGCGAGTTAGTTTACTGTAGTTTGGTATAAGTGGACGGTCACGATCAACACTTGCACCTGCACAATTGCACCGTGTGCGGGCCGCGTGCGGCCCACGCACGGTGCAAGTGTGCCGGTTGCGACCTGCTAATGGTGCCAATGACGCTGTCAAGTCAAACAAGATGGCCGCCATGCACAAGTCAGATGAATTATCATTTTCTTTGATAGATACCGCAGTTTTGTACAAGTACTTGCAAAATTACAAGTTTAAACACAAGTATAGCGTTTTGAACAAATGGAACGCCACGAAAACACACACGCGGGCCGCTCGCGGCCCGCGCACGGGGCAAAATACTAGTTACTTTACTTTACTTTACTTTACTTTACTCTTCTTCTTCACTATTATCTTCTCTTCTTCTCTTCTTCTCTCCCTCTATAATCTTAAAAAACGGTGACAGATGATTGACCTAGTGACATGAATGTTCTGGTAGGAAGGAGCCATGGGACGACTTGGCAATGTACTAGAGATGTGTACGGATAGGTCAGGAGGCAAAAAATAAAATGTGTCAGCATCAGAAAATCGTCTCCATGGTGGAACACCAGGTCGGATCTCGGAAACGGTAAGGCCGACCAAAAAAGTGTTTCTATAGAAAATGTAGGAAACCCTGGTTATATACCAGATAAACAATAAAAAAAGGTACCTCCCATACAAAAAAACATATTTTTCCTACAAAAACCGAAAACCGGAAGTACGTCACGCGCTTGTACCTACTTAGTTGCAAGGAATATTTTTCATAGACATTATTATATAGTGATATTTTAATACAAACCCGCAGAAATAAATAGAAAAACAATAAAGAACGTATTTTGCTATTGTCTATTGCGTCGAAACGGATAAAATATTTGGTATAATATAAATTGACTACATCAAAACCGTACATAGACAGTCGTATGTTCCAGTCCTGTCATCCAGTAAGACACTTTATTACTATCACCATAATGTCGATAATTGTATGGAACAGGATGGCCGCATACGGCAAACTTCAGTTCGGTGCTCGGGAATGTGCAGCAAATGTGACCGCTTGTGGTAGATTTCTGCCATTTGGTGGATTTGATTTTGGTACTTTTTAATTTTTACATATCAAATATAATAGTTACCTTACCCAAACTCTTTGTTTTTTATCTTATGTTTATTAGCAAATCGCAATCCTGTTTTGCCCTCACGCCAAATTTAAAGAAAATAAATTAGAAGCATTTTTTATTAATATTATGTATGTAAAATCCATGAATAAAATCCATAAATCCATGAATCCATGCTTTGATTAACATTTTTCCCGTTTTTAGTGTTCCGTACCCAAAGGATAAAACGAACCCTATTACTAAGGCTCCTCTGTCCATCCGTCTGTCTTTCTGTCCGTCTGTCACCAGGCTGTATCTCATGAACCGTGATAGTTGGACAGTTGAATTTCTGTTGCCGCTATAACAACAAATACTATTCTATACTATCATCAAACGGGATATTTTTGCTCATTTTATAGATAATGATACGGAACCCTTCGCGTGCGAGTCCGATTCGCACTTGGCCAGTTATATTATCGTATCTATCCGGATTTTGGATTTTTAAATTAATAATTCATTGGTTTTTTTTTTAAAGCCGTTGGCCGATTATAATTATTCTATAGTATCATCAAACGGGATATTTTTGCTCATTTTATAGATAATGATACGGAACCCTTCGCGTGCGAGTCCGATTTGCATTTGGCCAGTTATATTATCGTATCTATCCGGATTTTGGATTCTTAAATTAATAATTCATTGGTTTTTTTTTAAAGCCGTTGGCCGATTATGGCAGATTTCTAGCCTATTTAAGGTTAGGGCAGAATCTATAGTTTACAGATGGTGACACAGTTCGGGTCTATGTTTGTTTGTTTGTAGGGATGTTCCGATACTACCAAAGTATCGATTCCTTCTCATATGAGTAGTACTCAAATCATGATTCGATACTACTCATATAAATACCCTACTAAACATATCGATACCATAAATACTTTTACTTTTTTCTCCAATACCAGTACTTACTATCCGATACCGAATAAAATCGTGAGAAAGATTCGTTATAATCTTATTTATTTTAATTAGGTATAACAACTACCTCTGTGTGTTGTGTGTGTTTGTGTGTATTAAATGTATTCACCGCTTTGAATTAAATTGAAATTCTATTTAATCCTGCTTAAATTAAAAGTGGGGTTGTTTTAGCCCTGAGTATACATTAAAAAAATCACCTTTTTAGGCTATTTGACTTAAAGTTAGGCCATACTGTTTCTTTAAAGTGAAATATGTTGTGGCGAAAATAAAGTTGCTTGGCATTGAATTTTTGATGATTCTATCCTGTTTTGCCTTAGCAGCATTGATTCGATTTGAAACAAGTACTTTCTTTCCGATACCAAGTAAGTATCGAAAGAATGATTCGATGCTAAAAAGTACTTGGTATCGTAAGAAAAGTATCGAGTACTTTTTTCGTATGTACTGGTATCGAAACATCCCTATTTGTTTGTATTATTTTTGTTTTGTTCGAACTTAACACAATAGTCCAGATTAATGGATTTTACATCACAAGTGCACGATAAAAGGTTAAACACATTCATTTGAGATTTTAATATTCATTTACTTTTCAGATTTGCTGTACTATGCCAGCATCAGATACAGAGTTCTGGACTACAAGAGCAAATAAGGTACTCTGGTAAACAAGACGTTGGTGGCAGTAATTTGTAGGTCTTATCCAACAGCCTCTTGCAAAACATTTGCCGCAGCAGGGTCTACCTACTTAATAACATTTACTACACAAGAGAAACCAAATAAGTACAAAACAGATTTAATCCAAAATGAGCATGCAAGTTCAGTTCAGTATGTTTTGAAAATAAAGAAATCTTATCTTATTTTCAGGGCACATAAGAAATTGTCATGGCAATAGCAAAATAAACAAGAGCTCAGAGAAACACATCAAACAAAGGAAAAAAGTTTTTTGAAGACCGCAAGACTGTTGTACGGAGCCATATATTTCACCAATTAAACAGCTTACATTTTGCAAATGCACTGGAGTTCTACTAAGTACTTATTACTCTAAAGTGGGTGAATTCAAACATTTTTTTAATCCTCCAAGCCTGGTAATGAAATTGTGAATAAAAGCTAAACACCTATTTTAAGTGGAAAAAGTTAAAGAACTATTTTCTTTACAGTTTTTATTTAAAGAACTACCTGCCTGATAAAATTGCCCAACAACACACAAGTAGCAGTAGCTATATTAAAGTGCCTTGATTTGTGAATGAGTACATAGTAAATAAGTTATGTAGAATATTAGGTAGGTACTGCATTTTAATTAGGTCAAGTAATTAACCCTGTTTTACCCTATTCATGTAAAACTATTCATGTTATCATTATTTCCATTTTTCTATTATGTAAACTATGTAAAAAATTTAAGTAAAAGAAATGTGTTTTTAAGAGTTTGTCTCTTTTTGTGACCTGGTATATGGTAAGGTGACATACTTCTTTGTAGGTACAAGTACCTACTCAGTTCATCAGGGTGGAACGCGGGCACTTTTTCTTGCTGTAGACTATGGGCACATTTTATTGAAAGGTAAGTAGGTGATGAAAGTATATTTACTGTATGAGAAAGTGAACAAACCAAAACTATTTTGCTAGCTTGATAGGTACTTGCTAAATGTAAAGAAAGAGTTGCTTAATGTAAATAGTTTTACCCAATCCAATAATTAATAGAGGTATGGTGCATGTGAGGTCTATATACACAATAATTATGAATAGTATCAACTTCAATAGTACCTATCTACCTAGGTAAGTACTCCTCAAATTTCATCAAAATTGTTTAACAGCCATACATAAAAAGTTAGTTTCTTTTTATACAGATAAGTAGTATGTAGTAGTTATGCTGCCCTACATTAAACTAAAATGGCAAGTAAGTTCAATGGCTGTCTGTTCTATCATCAAAGTTTAGTGCAGACGGATATCAGTTTTTATGATTGGCATGACAGCTCAGTTTGTAATAGCTCTGCCTTCTGAACTGTAGGATGTGGGTTCGATTCCCATCCAGGACAAACATTAATGTGATGAACAATGGACATGCGTGTTTGTTCTGTGTCTGGGTGTTATATTTTTTGTATTCTATGTATGTATTTACAAACAAAAAAGTATCTATGTATTCAGTTAGCTGGTTCCCATAGTACAAGCTATGCTTAGTTTGGGGCTAGATGGCGCTATGTGAAATGTTTACACATATTTAAATAGCTTGTAGCTAGCTAACTTTATCCATTTTGACAGATTTAACCTATCATCTGATCCAGACTGAAAACATAAAACTAGAGTTTTCCTAATTTACATCATATGCCTAAGTAGGTACTTACTTAGTGAAAATATTTAACAAACCCACAATCATACAGGACTAATATGTCTGATCTACCTTAAACTTAATCAAAATCAAACTTTAATAAGTAAACCTACATTGAAAAAAAGAATCTATTGGGTAGTAGCATTCTTCTCGGTCTATATTATAATGATGACTCTGATGGAAGCAGACCTATGTTTAGCAGTGGAAGTGTTCCGGCTGATGATGTGTTATTTTCCTTTCATAATTATATTGATGAGATGAGATGATGGTTAACGAAGCATAAAGAAAATTATTCTGCTAGCAATAGCCTCCCAGTAGGTAGGTGGGGGGTGGTAGGTAGGTGTGGTGGTGGTGGGAGACCTGTCTCTTATGTTTTGCCCAATTAGTTCTATCAATATGAAAGTTCTATTTTGCTTAGGGTTTGTTTAGAAACTGGGGCATATTTATTGAACTATAGGTACAGTCATATTGTTGTTGCTGACTCCAGACCTCTTCCAGTGCCTCTTCCTGCTGACTACGTACTACAGATTGTCTTCTTTAATGATTCAGACAAGAAAACACATTTAAATCTTTTACTACATATTTTCATCAATAAATTCAAATAATCATAACATTTTATTATTAGGTAGGTACATAGTACTACTGATTTATAATCTTGTATGTAAGTACATGATTTTGACTTGAAATTCTGTTTATTCTGGTTGTCAATCTGTAAAAAACAATTAGGTATTAACATCATTATAAATGTAAAAGTTTCTTATGGTAATGGATTACATTTTATTTGTAAATTAATTTTTAGATGGACCTAATATCATATTATAAAGGTCTGTGTAATAAAATACTTTATTAACGCTAGGAAAGGAATCTTTGCTAGACCCCCTGAACCACATTAATTCCATCCATTAAACGCCACTTTGAACACACGCTTATGGGTATGCCATAATCACCACACTTGGCTAGCAGCTCTTCTATTTGTCCATTCCATTTTTTTGGGTGCCCCAATATAGATTACTACATGGGAAGAGGTAGATGGAGTGGTTCTATTCTAACACCATTGGACTACTCAGCTAACATTTATGCTTTATGATCACTTATATCTGTATCTACCTAGACTTGTAGTTCTCTCAGGAATAATAATTAAGCTGTGTAGTATTTGTGTACAATATTTGTGTCCACTGATAAACACAGGCTTCCCCCTTAGAACACGCTTATCATAGGGGGTTTTGCCATAATCCCCACACTTGGCAGGCGACTTGGTAATGTAATGTAACGCAGACGATATGTACCTAGCTGCTGCCACAATGAATTCTTCTGAATGAATTGGAACAATTACCAAATATAATAGTAAAAATAGAACTGAACATAAAAGTCAAAACATTGAGTATATTGTTCAGCCCGGAATGCACGGCCAGTATTGTACGACCTGTATTGCACAACCCAGCAATTCGACGCCATGTACACGGATACCCGGCAAGCGTATTACCTAACTCGCAACAGGCGTAAATTGCGCGATGATTGCTGTCATACATTATTTATAGTGGTGTCGAGCATGTAAGCTTCGCTACTGCTGTTGCTTTGCTACTGCTGCTGCATTGCTGTTGCAAATTTTACGTAATTACCCCGCGGGTCGTGCAATATTGCTTATATATACCAACATTGCACAGCCAATATTGTACGACCCGTGTTGCACAGCCTGTTATTTGGAAGCCATGTACACTAATTTCGGGCTGTACATTCCTAACCGTACAATATTGGCTGTGCAAAATCGGACCAGCGGGGTAATAACGTAAAATTTGCAACAGCAATTCAACAGCAGCAGCAAAGCAACAGCAGTAGCGAAGCATACATGCTCGACACCACTAATAATGTATGACAGCAATCATCGCGCAACTTACGCCTGTTGCAAACCTGTTGCGAGTTAGGTAATACGCCCGCAGGGCCGCGGGGTGGCAATGCACGGTCAGGAATGTACAGCCCGGAACCCCTGTACATGGCAAATTGTAATGTTAAAGCCTCGTTTGCTTTAAGGAAGTAGATTTCATTAAAATATTTTTATGTAGAACAAAACAAAGACAAAGAGTATACAATATCACAGAGTACTTTGTACCACAGACTGAAGATGCGTGATTATGAATGACAGTACTCAATTCATTCGATTATGGCGGTCATTCGAACGGTTCGATTAAATAATCGATTATGTCGAAATTGTATTTCAGTCTTTATGAGGAGTTTGGTTTTACCAAAATCTGTCACTGTCACTGTTTCAAGCATAGACCACAGGTTATAGGAAATATGTCACGATACTGACTGACAACTCTAAACTGTTTCGTTTGTTTTATTTTCGTTGCGCGATAGCTCGGCTTTATTTTGGATCATAATATTAACGTTATAATTTACACACGTAATGAAGGCACAGACCACAGAATACTTTTTTATATACGGAAAGCGCACATTTTCTTTGAGTCCATCGTTAAGCATTCAGCGCCTTGTGTAAAAAGATATGAATTTTATATTTTAAAAAATCTATGATAAACTGAACGGGGTCTAGCAAAGATCCCAGCGTGAGGCGCTAACGCCCTACGCTAACTCCAACATGTATGGGAATGACAGCTCCTGTGCGGATAACTTTTCCGCAGTTAATGTCATTTCCATACATTTTGGAGTTAGCGTGAGATGATAACGACTCAAAAAATAAAAGGTATCGACTGACAGTCTGACACTGACAGTCTCTCTGACAGTGTCGGAGTGACGACATATAACGTCAACCACGTCAACGAATGGATGTTGATCCTCTTCCATAAGACAAAAAAGGAATAAAACGAATGAAATTAATCCTGCTGCGCGTCTGCCGCTCAAGTGATGTAAAAATTCATACAATTTTGACAGTAGTTGAGCGGCAGACGCGCTTCTAGATTCATCGTAATACGGCTGTACCAGATCTGTGGAAAGCACAGACTAAATAAGGTAACAGAATATAAGAAGTTCACAGACCTACATTTTTCTTTTTTTTTCTAATATCTTGGCTCCACACGTAGTATATTTAGCCAGTGTCAAGTATTGTAATTTGTCATCGTGATAAAGATATTTCGCGTAAAGTCTTAGTTAGTATGGGAAATCATAGTTATTATTTTTATTTATCACAAGATCTTTGTTATTTCTCGTGGATTTTTTTTCTTTAATCTGTGAGATTGACTCATACTCAATGCTATTAGAGCATTTAGCCAGTGTCAAATTGTCATATAGTTTTTATAAAGACTGATGACCCGAAAATATACCATCTTTTCCCGCCTTCGAGCGTTCTCCTTTGATCTACATAAATTTACTTCGGACTAAGTGCGGGGGGGGCCGGACTAAGTGGGGGGGGGTGGCTAAGTGAGGAGGGAGGTGAGGGCAAGTGCGGGGGGTGGCGGGGAGGTGCGGGGGTGGGGGACTAAGAGAAGGATGAGGGGAGGCAAGTGCGGGGTGATGCTGGGAGGTGCGGACTAAGTGCGGGGGGAGAGGGGCAAGTGCGGTGGGTTGGACTAAGGGAGAGGTAAGGGGGGCAAGTGCGGGGTGATGCTGGGAGGTGCGGACTAAGTGCGGGGGAGGGGGGGCAAGTTCGGGGGGATGCTGGGAGGTGCGGACTAAGTGCGGGGGGAATGGGGCAAGTGCGGGGGGGGCTGGACTAAGGGAGATGGGGCAAGTTCGGAGGGATGCTGGGAGGTGTGGACTAAGAGAGGGATGAGGGGGAGCAAACGCGGGGAGAGGCTGGGAGGTGCAGACTAAGTGCGGGGGGAGGGGGGCAAGTGCTGGGGGTTGGACTAAGGGAGAGATGAGGGGGTGCAAGTGCGAAGGATGCTGTGAGGTGCGGACTAAGTGGGGGGGGGGGGGGGGGCAAGTGCGAGGGGATGCTGGGAGGTGCGGACTAAGTGCGGGGGGATCGGGGCAAGTGTGGGGGAATGCTGGAAGGTGCGGACTCAATGCGGGGGGGTGGACTAAGGAAGGGAGAAGGACCCCTCCTTCTCCCTTCCTTAGTCTTAGGGAGAAGGAGGAGGCACGTGCGGGGGTCAGACTAAGGGAGGGATGAGGGGGGGGGCAAGTTCGGGGGGATGCTGGGAGGTGTGGACTAAGGGAGGGATGAGGGGGGCAAGTGGGGGGTGATGCTGGTAGGTGTGGCCTAAGTGCGGGGGGAGGGGGGCAAAAGCGGTGGGGGTGCACTAGGGGAGGGAGGCAAGTGCGGGAGAGGCTGGGAGGTGCGGACTAAGTGCGGGGGGGAGTCGGACTAAGGGAGGGATGAGGAGGGGTAAGTGCGGGGGATGCTGGGAGGTGTGGACTAAGTGCGGGAGGAGAGGGGCAAGTGCGGGGGGGTGGTCTAAGGGAGGGGGGAGGGGGGCAAGTGCGGGGGGATGCTGGAAGGTGCGGACTAAGTGCGGGGGGAGGGGGGCAAAAGCGGTGGGGGTGGACTAGGGGAGGGAAGCAAGTGCGGGGGAGGCTGGGAGGTGCGGACTAAGTGCGGGGGGGGTCGGACTAAGGGAAGGATGAGAAGGGGCAAGTGCGGGGGATGCTGGGAGGTGTGGACTAAGTGCAGGGGAGGGGGGGGCAGGTGCGGGGGATGTCGGGGAGGTGCGGACTAAGTGCGGGGGAGGAGGGGCAAGTGCAGGGGGATGCTGGGTGGTGCGGACTAAGTGCGGGTAGATGGGGGCAGTGCGGGGGGAGTCGGGGAGGTGCGAGGGAGGGGGGCAAGTGCGACTGGGTGGACTCTTGCAAAATTACAAGTAGAAAACACAAGTATAGCATTCTTATTATTAGTTCTTATTAATAAAACATGCACGATACACCCTTCGCTCAAAAAACAAACCTCGCGGGCCGCTCGCGGCCCGCGCACGGGGCAAAATACTAGTAAAATTGAATACCCATGTAGATACTGACTCACTGACTGATGATTGACATAATTGATCTCAGCTCTCAGAAGTGGTCAGTCAAAACCGAGTATGAGGCTGTATAGTGATGGGTCATGTCACCTCGGGAAAAATCTGACATTACCAGAAAGTCGTCTCTGAGATGGAACAGGTCAACGGATCTCATAAACGACAAAAGATAAGGGGGTCCCGTTTTAACTAAAGTTGGAGTAAACCCTGGGATGTTTCCAGAGAAATTAAAAAAAAAAGTGTTGCCATACAAAAAATAAAAATTCCATACAAAATTGAAACGCTCATAATACGGAAACGGTAAGAGGTATGTGGGTGGTGCTCGACCAAATGTCATAGAGGATGACGGGGGCTGTCAGATGGTTGTCATGAAAATCCAAGATGGCGGATTCAAAATGGCGGCCATTTTGAAAGTTGGTCCGATCGGGGTGATTTTTCGCATGAGGGGGTTTTCGGGGCCACACATTCGATATTTGAAAAAATATTTTGGATTCCGCCATTTTTAAACATGGCTGCCAACAATTTTTTTTCCCATTTTTGACGCATTGTTTCTCGACACCTATGGAAAATTTTGAGTGTCTTTGTTGTGTTTTGTGTCCAGGTGATCGAGGTGTCTTCAAAAAAATTCGCGACCTGGTCTTCCGACCTTCGGTCACTCGGACAGTCAACGGCCTGGCCAAACCATATGAGATAGGTCATGTGCGTTTTAAGGAATGTCATAGCAAACCCTGGGACGATTTTGGAGATGTCAAAAAAAATTCAAAATGGCGGAAAAAAAAATCCGCCATACAAATTTTAACCGTAAATGACGGCGAAACTATGACACTTTAGTATAAAGAGCTCGAACTAATATTGGTTGGAGGTCAGAGGGGAAGATTGCGAAAAATTTTTTTTTTCAAAATGGCGGAAATTTTGGCCGCGGCGGGAAAAAAAGTTTCACCGATCCGGATGAAAATCGATATCTGGGGGTCCGCAAGGATGATGATCAACATTCTGTAATCAAATTTTGACACGTGTCAACTTTCAATGGGGCTGCCATACAAAGGTGCTTTTATTGAAATATCAACTTTGCTTTTTTGCGCCTCCGTTGCGAGTGCTTTAGAAAAGTCGTTCCTGGGGATCAAGTATAGATGTTATAAGGGTAAAAATGCAATATCAGTGAAATCAATTTTTTTCAAGATGGCGGCTGTAGACGTACCGACTCATAGTAAAAGTTGTCCGATCCAAATGAAAATCGATATCTGAAAATCCCACGGTACAGTTGGTAGGAATGTGTAAAAATTTTTTTGATTCCGCCATTTTGAATAATTGCGAACATACAATTTCACTTTTTAAGGATTATTAATTTGCAATTTACGCCGAAACTATAAGACTTTTGTGAGGAGGGTTTGTTCTAATATTGTACAGTTTTGAAAGGGCCACACAGTGAAAAATAATGTTTTTCAAAATGGCGGTCTATTGGTCCGCGTCCGAAAATAAAGATGCTCCGATCGGGATAAAAATCGATATCTGGGGGTCCCAAAGGATCCTGATCAACATGGTTTGGTCAAATTTTGACATCTGTCATTTTTTAATATGGCCGCCGTATATACTATTATCGAAATTGCTGTTTTCCGTTTTATCGCCTATGGTACTACAGTTTCGGAAGGAGATAGTTGTAATTTTGACAGATGTCAGTGTGACAGATGTCAAACGTCAAAATTTTACGCTTACGAACTGTGCACTGTTCTAATACCGCTGTCAAGTGTAGACAGATGTCAGTTTGATTGATGTCAAATGTCAAACTTTTGACAGATGTCAAATGTCAAATTTTTTGACAGATGTCAAATTTATTGACAAATGTCAAATGTCAATTTTTTGGAGAGATGTCAAATGTCAATTTTTTTCCATACTACCAAATGCGGCGATGAGTGAGTTAGTTTATTGTCTCTCATTGGTATAATTGGACAGTCACGACCAACACTTGCACCTGCACACTTGCACCGTGTGCGGGCCGCGTGCGGCCCGCGCACGGTGCAAGTGTGCCGCTTGCGACCTGTGCACTGTTCTAATACCGCTGTCAAGTGTAAACAGATGTCAGTTTGATTGATGTCAAATGAAACGTCAAATTTTTTCCAACCTACCCAATGCGACGACGAGCGAAGCGAGTTAGTTTACTGTAGTTTGGTATAAGTGGACGGTCACGATCAACACTTGCACCTGCACAATTGCACCGTGTGCGGGCCGCGTGCGGCCCACGCACGGTGCAAGTGTGCCGGTTGCGACCTGCTAATGGTGCCAATGACGCTGTCAAGTCAAACAAGATGGCCGCCATGCACAAGTCAGATGAATTATCATTTTCTTTGATAGATACCGCAGTTTTGTACAAGTACTTGCAAAATTACAAGTTTAAACACAAGTATAGCGTTTTGAACAAATGGAACGCCACGAAAACACACACGCGGGCCGCTCGCGGCCCGCGCACGGGGCAAAATACTAGTTTTGTTTTTAATATAAGGTTGGTTTTTTAGTATGTTAAAAATATGACTTTTGATATTATAATCATTTTAGTGTTTTTTGTTCTAGCTTTACTTCTGTTATGAATAATTTTAAATATATTGAAATGATTTCATTGCAATATATAAATAAAAAATAAAATAAATATGTGTAGACATTTCACACAGCGCCATCTAGCTTTAAACTAAGCATAGCTTGGATTACGGGAACCATATATCTGATATAATACTTAATACTTTAGTTTTTAAATACATACATAGAATACAATATAACACTCAGACACAGAACAGACATCGATATTCATCACACAAATGTATCGGGAATCGAACCCACAACCTACAGATCAGAAGGCAGGGTTACTACCAACTGAGCTATCAGGCCAGTCAATATCAATAATAATTTGTGGAAACATGAGGGAAAAATCCCGTTGTGACCTTTGCATCATGGAAGCGAACAGTGGGGCCCAACGGAAATAACCCTATTATAAAACTTATATTTTGACCACTGATTGAATAAACACCATCGTGTGGTCCTAGCAGTATGTGGATAGGACCACCCTATTTCTTCCCGTAGGTCCTGTAAGAGCCGGCTAAGGGAATATCCAGGGAATGGGCAGCAGCATTCTCCTCGGTACATTGAAATCTTTTGCGATCACCAAGCCGCCTGTCAAGCGTTGTAATTATGGCAAACCCCCTCCTCCCTCTATGATAAGCGTTCCAAATGGTGTTTTATAGGGACGCATGTTCCGGGTGTTGATGTGAATAAACACATGTTTGTAGACCAAACACCTTGTATAGATAGATGGCTACATTTTCAGTATACTCCGGATCCTAGACTATAAGGAATTCAGTAGTTTTATTAAGAGATATAATCGTTATTTACGTCGAGGGTATAACAAAGTTGGAGAGAAACGAGGACCGGCCGTATTAAATGGAGCAATTTCGTTGTCATCAACAGCATGTTTATCACAATAATATGAATTACGTTGAATTTTGGAAATGCCTTAAACTATTTTAGCTTACAAGCTTTCATTACTTTACTAAACGAGCAAAAATTTTCACTTTTTCGTTTATTTTAATAACATTATGAATCAAATACCGAACCAAAAGTCGTAGGTATAGGTACTAAGATAGGTAGGGTAAATGGTAAAATTGACGCACCGAAAACTACACTTAAGTTCTTACCTATATCTATCCGGAATGAGGAGATCCGCAGGAGAACTAAAGTGACCGATATAGCTCTTAGAATTAGCAAGTTGAAGTGGCAGTGGGCAGGTCACATCGCTCGTAGAACTGACAACCGATGGGGAAGAAAGCTTCTCGAGTGGTGACCACGAACTGGAAGATGCAGCGTAGGCCGGCCCCCCCACTCAGTAGACAGAACCGCGACGAACCGATGGATGCAGGAGGCAAGCAGCCGCTCAAAGTGGCGCTCTTTCGAGGGGCCTATGTTCAGCAGTGGTCCTATTCAGGCTGATGATGATGATGATGATGATGATGATGAAATGTTATAATTACCTATGTATAACACAACTTGCAAACTAACTATTAGGAAGCAAGGAACAGAAAGGCGAGATTGTTTACAGTCTGCCTTTTGTCTTGTATCGGTTCAACTCATTAACCACTTTGTTGAGACCAAAGGGCAAGTGTAACTTCTTTTTATTATATAAACAGAAACAGTAACTAATCTTCTTTGTTACACAAAAATACGCACACGAGTATTTTCACTATTTCCACTTGTATCCCCTAGCCCAGTCCCCCATTACTCGCTATCCCATTCCTCTATGAATTTAATAGTACCACCAAAATCTGTACCCTTAAAATCCCCTAGCCCAGTCCCACAGGGGACGCGTAGATGAGATTTGTAAATTCGTGATACTACACCACCAACCGGGAAAAACTAGCAATATCTAATACATAATCACACGAGATGATCAGCTCTCGAATTAACACGGATTTTCCACTTTTTACGAAAACATCCAATGTCTGTAATTTATCCAGTGTTTTTAAAGTAAAAATCTCTAAGTCTACACGAAAAATAAAACACGAAATTGGTTTTATCAGAATGTACGAAATACGTTATTTAATATCCATACAGTTTATAATAACAAAAGATTTTTTTCCATTAGATTTTTCTTTAATAACAAAATGACTATGGTGATTAACTGATTTACATTATGACAAGCCCTTGGTGCGCGGTATATACTGCGTAAAGAAAACACACAGGGAATTTTTAAAACATATAAAACATTTTTGTAGACTTCATTTCTACCAGGGCATAGCATGAGCTATATAAATCGACAGTAATATTATCTGGTGAGACTGCGGTCAAATGCGAGCCTATTTATATGTAAAAAAAATAAACTTCTCTTGAGATAGCGTTTGACCAATGCAAATGCAGCAAAGGGTTTATGGCGTGATCGCTCATTGGTCGCTTTTTCGAGGTAAAACATGTCGATTTTTACAGCTCATGGCTAGCCCTGCTGTGATTCCTACTGACTTCACGTACTGTCCTACACGTGACTGCCGACTATGCTTTTGTCTTTGATGGTAAAAACTTTGCAGCTTTATTTATTGTTTAGATGATACCGCTCGAACAAAGTT
This sequence comes from Ennomos quercinarius, assembly GCA_910589525.2. Lineage (NCBI taxonomy): Eukaryota > Metazoa > Arthropoda > Insecta > Lepidoptera > Geometridae > Ennomos > Ennomos quercinarius. Next base: position 5,672,508 of record OU342496.1, read on the forward strand.
CAAAGATGGTGAACCGAGAGCCAAGATAATGGCAGTTCCGACGATTAATCCCGCCGATCGTTCTAATTGCGAGAGAAATACTTTAATAAACTTCTCTAATAAAGGTCAGCGTAAAAATAGTCTGAAACAAAATACAGTTTTAAAGTTTGATGGTTATATTCACTACATTTTTAATAGTACTTTTTATATCTTTACCGCGATTGGAATCAATTCTGAGATGCCGATATTTCGGCACAGTTATATCCACCACCTTCACGAGTATACCTGGTAGAACATTGGGACCTCAGAAGTGAGTAAATTTGACTGGCCTGTTAGCTCAGAAGCTCTGCCTTCTGAACTATAGGTTGTGGGTTCGATACCCATCCAGGACAAACATTTGTGTGATGGACATCGATGTTTGTGCTGTGTCTGGGTGTTATATTGTATTCTATATATGTATTTACAAACAATAAAGTATCTATTCTATCAGTTATCTGGTTCCCATAATACCAGCTATGCTTATGCTTGGGGCTAGATGGCGCTGTGTAAAATGTCCACACATTTATTATTTATTTAAATATCCCGTGAGTAGATACTATTAAAAATGTAGTGAAACAAAAACAAAATAACCTCGAGTTGAGTCTCCGATTAGTTTTCCCTTTTGTCTCTCTTTGCTCTGCATCCAAAGATCTTTTCCATGCATCAATGGGCTTCAACTTTACACTTTAGAGTTAAGAAGACTTATGTTTGTGCTCGTAACACCATAGGAATTCATGCAGGAAACCAATAGAGCTGCATGTTGCTGTTGTGTGTTGTGTTGGTACTTTTATGTTGTTTGTTGTTGTTGGCTGTTAATTCACCTATTTCCCCAACATTAGCGTTAGGGCTAGTCTTCTTTTATTAGTAACGTCTTTTATTAGTTAAGTAGTTAACAGTTATATGAATTTTAATGTTTTTTTCTAATCGGCTCAAGTCGGCTAAACCCACCAGTGGTTTGAGCCGATTAGGTGGAAGTTGAGCTGGTTTGGAGAGTCAGGCGATCCATAATGGCTGCAGTGCCACTCGAAACCCAAAATATAGTTTCGTGTGACCTAAGCACACGGCATCCTAAGAAATCAGCACAGTAAATCGGATTAAAGTATAATTTAGCCAGTAATTTTACGTATGGAATAACACTTGTTATAAAAACTTTTCAATATTATCATACAACTTTATTTTCGCCCGCTTTCTATCTGATTACTTTGTATAAGTAACGATGCACGACGGATTCACGACATAAACATAAGTACCTACCTATTATAATATATTTTACTGTACCCATTCGATATGAAATTTTCAGTAAGAAACAGAAAACCACTCGCTTAGAGAAAAATAAGTGTAATATAAAAAATAAAATGTCGTAGTTTGGACTGCTAAAGTAAACAATTCATGAGCTTGCCATGTTTCAATCTAAGCAAATCCTTCTAAGCCGAGTCTTGTCACGAACTTTCGAGATGGTATCACATTTTAGTCAAGCAACAAGAATTATATACATTTCAGTCTAGTTGACTATCAGTTCAGTGAAACTATTCAACGCATGAATTGTAGCAGGTGGTAACCTAAGTGGCAGGAATTTTCTGCAAAGTTCGCCTAGGTTGTTATCACCGCATTGCCAGCTATTCTGCCGCCAAGCAGTAGTGTGCAAGGAATACTGTGTTCTGGTTTGAAGGGCATTGTAGCTATAGTGAAGCTACTGGGCAAACTTATTTTCACCGACCTGCACTTTAGTGGATAATGGGCTACACTCTGCCTGTATCCTCTACTGCTACGCAAATATATAGCAAAGACTCCAAGAACTAGGTAATAGCTGTAAACTGAGCCGTGACAACATCGATGTGGCCCCAACGAAAGATCAGCGTCCTGGTTGTACAGCAAGTATTATGCTGAGTTGGGACCAATTCATGGCAACTACAATGGGAACAATTTTAAAGGGTTGACAGATCTAAAACTCCTAAAACTGTTGCTGTTCTTGTCAAATAGACGTCAATGTAAGAGACGGATATATTTTTAGTAAGTTAGGACTGTCAACTAAATGCTTCAAAATTGGGCCTCTCATCTGTTTACTATGTGCTGTTGTAATTGATATATAATTTTCTTCCTTCCTTTTTCTATATTGAAACCTCACAGCCAATTTCTATGCTATTACTTATCATACTCCATTTTTCCACCATTTGTTGGAGTGTAATCGGAGTTCTACGAAATATATCGAGCCTTTTATCCGAAGAACTTGTGTCATAAAAGGGCGGCCTTTTTCGTGACCTCCTGAATAGGCCTTTAATGTTTTATGTACCGACCGTTGGTAATGGCAGTTATTATAACGATGGTGTATCCACAATTCCACACATTAGGCTTTGGGCTACCGTTATCGTGAACATAATCGTGCATTTGTATCACAAATGAGGTAACGTCGAACAAATTGATAAAAATGACTTTGTTGTCGTTGAATTGTAACCTAACTTGTATTATGTATTGTATTTTAACTCCCATTTGTTCAAGTAGGTATGTGCTGTAAATATAACGTATAGAAATCTGTGCATCTGTATGTGCCATCGTAGATCCTAAACGCCTGAATCGATTTTAATATCTTTTTTTTGTTTTAAGTGTCCTTAACTTATAATCAGGGCTTCTAATTTATCCATCTTATGCTTATCCTCATCACCACCACGTCGGTTAATAAAAAAGTATAACTATTGCAATTGTAGGCATGCCATAGCTTTCACTGTATAAACTCTCTCGCATTCAAACTGAGAACCAACGAGTGTGACCTTATCCTCTACAGAGACAGAGTAAATTGCTGTGTTTGTGTGCGTAAGTTATTTATCCACACTTTTCCTTCTATTTACACTCTGGTTCCCTTCCGTTACGTGAGAAGCGCGTGAAACGCTGTACAAAATTCATCTTAATTTATGTGTACTGGATGAGAATACTAATCGGTACCGTGGGATATAGGAATGATGGACGATCGCGAAATCCTCCGTAAATGCGAGGTGTAGGTACGTTTTAGTGAGAGAGACTGTTTTTCTGGAACTCGGTGCGGGAGTTCAGGCTTAAAGGTAGTTTGTATAGGTGATACGTGCGATATGTCTAGTAGTAATCATTTCTTTGTTAACGTTACTGTCCATTATGTCATAATTATTTTGTAGCTATGTGCATCTTTTCTTTAACTGACTGCAGAATAGTTTCAGCAGTTTTTGCGTTACCGCTGTTGTTGTTGAAATGTATGTTGTGATGTGATGTGAGTATGTGTTGTTTCGTTGAGCTAGGATGATGATGTGTATACCACAGTATTACAATCCTTATTTCAAAACTGTGGTTATACTCTATTTATATTCATTATTTATAAAATACAAAATAAAGCGTTTTCAATATATTATTATAGGTCCTCATTTTCTCGGAATAATAAATCATAACTTTATTTTCAGACCCATTATTAGTAAATTCACGGAATAGAATGAATTTACAAAGTATTTGTTGAATCATGTATACATTTTCACCAAAAATATAGAGGTATATTGTTATAGCTTATTGACACGCTATCTACAGATTACAAGTCACTACTATTGCACGACTTTTTACATTATTGTTTCTGAGGACCAAAACTTCAGTCGGTTTTGTAATTTTCGTTATAATTAAGCGAGTAATTACTAGTCCTACCTCCGTAGTAAATACTAGTTTTTCAATAAAATAGGTATGGCAATAACCACATAAACGATCGCAAAACGGATCAGTACTTTCAGATTTTTTTTTATAAGTTCGTTATGATCAATCATTTAGCTAGAATATACTAAGCACTTAGATCATGACAGCTTGTACAACCTCCGTCAACCCTTCTATCAAAACTTCACTCAGTTATTTTGAAGCGATGAAAGCTCACTCCGTACTCGGTAGAGAGGAGACTCAGAGCAATATGTTCTTGATAGAACACAGGATCTTGCTAAGCATTTTGAGGTAGTGCCAGCTCTTTAGTTGACAAAAATCGTGGGTTAAATTGCAATTACTGAGTTTGTGTAGGAAAACACCGTTTGGGTTTATCACTACGTTTCTCTTCTACTATAAGTTAAGACATTTTCTGAGCTCGTCTTGCATAGTACCCTCAAGTTGAGAATCTTTCGTCAAGCGCTGGGTATTCTAAGCTTCCGTCTGCCTCACTTGAGAGCTATTTGCTAATTCAGACGAAGAGTGATGTCAGCTTTGACCATTAGGGTGACATGTCTAACGTTACACCATAGATCTGATTAAAAGAGGACGTTCAATGTTTTCACATAGTAAAAAAGTGGCCTTGCATCGCGTTCTATTTTTCGTTTAAGGGGGAACGTTTCCTCAGCGAGGCAAATTTAAATTTTCTTGCGTTCTTTTGCCAATAATAGCTTAAATACTCAACATGATTACATGAAAACTAATTTTGCGGAAATAAGTAGAAAGTATCAACAAATTACGATTAAAAGTATCTCCTAGATATCAATGGTTTAGCGACAAATGGCATTAAACAATTTTCTTCTTTGTTTTTCAGTCTATTGCCATTTGTCGCTAAACCAATGATAAGTAGGTGATACTTTTAATTGTAATGTATTGATACATTATATTTATTTGCGCAAAATTAGTTTTCATGTAATCACGTTGAGTAGTTAAGCTATTGTTGGCAAAAGAATGCAAGAAAATTTGAATTTGGCGCGCTAGTGTAACGTTCTACCTTAACACGTAGGTACTATTGCCATATTATCACTGTCTATGCTGGGTTGACTAATTTAAAAACAGAACGCTTTCAAAATCTCATAAAGTAGGTAAGCTCCTTACAAAACTACGGGGTTCTTCGCTAAGAAAACGAACGGTATGTTTGTTTTAACACTATTTACTTATCCACTGCCTAAGTAAACAAGTCAGTTTAACTATGTGGAGATTACGCATGACTTTGCAAGTAAGTTACTTGAATCGAATTTCGTAGTTAAGCTAAATTAAGTGCTTTGTAGTTAGTTGGGGGTTATAAATCAACTGTAAGCGGCCTTTCAAATTCCAATCTACGCTTTAAAGAATTAAGATACATTTTAGTAATTTGATTAGGAGTACATTTTCAGTTTATTATAATTACTCGCAAAAAGCTTGATTGTTATATTAACTCTCCTGATATCTGCTAAGTGCTGAAAGCCTACCATTAAACGCTCGGTAAACCTTTTACGATGTTCCAGCCAAAAACGCTACGTACCAAGTCAGCGATACTCAACTTGCATCCGGCTGTAGGCCGCACGCGTAAGTTGCACTTTCTCACGAATTATTCACTCTGAGGTTTGTATTCCACCCGCGTGGGTAGCTGTCTGGGATCACAGATAATTTTAAATACTATCTGAATGTTTATAAATACATTATAGTGCTTACATTTTTTATGTGGTTCATTTTTTAAAATTCAATTCCGTGATATATCTGAATGTTATTTCAGAAAGAAGGATGGCTGATACATATACTTGTTTTATTATACCTTGTAGGTGGAACTTGTTAAAATATAGGTAGTGCATCGATAAATCTTACTAGATTTATTGATACAAACGGTATCTCTGCAGTTTATTCGCTTTTTATATAAAAGTATGATTTTTGAAATAACAAAAATTTGGCACGTCATACTAACTAACAGAGTAAATAAAAAGTTGCCGTCTTATTAGTCTCCCTAAACTATGGGCAAAAAATCAAAATTTTATTTTGCGACCCACGGAACATTCAAGTTGGGCACAAACATGCTAAAAAATAATAGTTGACCTTCCATTCAAAATCCAAGCTTGATTGTAAGTGGTAGTATGATAATACGAAATAAGTATATAATAAAACAACCAGACTGGCACAAGTGGCCTAATCATCACAAAGTCTAGAACTTCTGGCGCCTGCATATCGAGTTAATATAGTAAATTGGATTTTTCTTATGTTGCTATAAATGACAAGTTGTTCACCCCGATAATCCTTTTGACACTATTGTGTTGAAGTTCGTCTTAATTGGCTGTTTAAAAAGAGCTTGTTGACCGAGCGAGCGAAGTGGGTGAAGTCTATGTTTCACCTGTCTAGATGTATATTTGTACCCGTGTAGGTCGTATATTTCAATTAATCTTGACGAATTAAATACAAACGAACAAAAAATCTATAAGATTCTAGAACCTGTTTTGGTACCTGTGATCATCATCATCCTCATCATCAACAGTCTGAAGACGTCCACTGCTGAACATAGGCCTCCCCCTAAGAGCGCCACTTTGAGCGACTGCTTGCCTCCTGCATCCATAGGCTCCTTGCAGTTTTCACCAGATCGTCGGTCCACCCTATACGCTGCGTCTTCCGGTTCGTGGTCGTCACGAACCAATGGAAGTGGGATACACTTAACAAATTACAAACAATCCTGTGAGGTGCACATCTTTGACTGCGACGCCTAGCGTTCAGCAGCGTATTCTAAGGGTGCATGCATACTTCCTGAGAGAGCGCCACTTTGAGCGGCTGCTCGCCTCCTGCATCCATCGGCTCCCCGCGGCTTTCACCAGACCATCTACGGTCTACCTATCGAAGGGCCGGCCTATATACCTATACTCAGCGTGAACCTTTCTTCCCCATCGGTTGTCAGTTCTACAAGCGATCTCAACCTTACAGCTTTATATTTCTATATGCACTCAACATTCAACGCAAACGTTTTGAAAATGTGTTCATGCCTTAATTGAGGCCTTATTTCATTTTATAAAGTTTGGAACGTGGGTTGGCTGTTTGTTTATTTAGCACCTTATTTCGCCTTTGCCTAAAATAATTTGTAAAGTTTTAATTAGCTACTCGACACTGAATCCTATAGGGATTTGGGTATTAATAGAAAATAATGAAGAAGTTGGTATGTTTTGATTTGGTATATCTATTTATTATTATTACGCTATCAGAAGGATTTTAAGCAATACAGGTTGGTGGAAAGGATCTAGATAATTGCTAGCATTAAACTTTATGCCTGAGACAATAGAGCTGTTTTATAAATTACCGATGAAATTAAGTTTATATCTGCACACTTAAACTGGAGTAAATACCTACTGATATTATGATAGTTGACACAAGTGAATGGAAAAAAATCGTAGGTGCACGGGCCCCATTTATTGTGTAAGTATAGGTTATGATCTACCTATGTGTTTTATTTTTCATTTTCATCTGCGCAGTACTACGCAAGTTGACTTGTTTGCTCCTTGCCATACCTACGGTTTATAACCCTCACGCAAACTGGAGAGGAGTGTTAACGTATGTAGGTACTCTATATCTATATGTGTAGCTATTATCTGTCTGTGGCATCGTAATTTTTTTCGAAGGCGACCATCGAGAGTGTTCTTAGAGGTTGGAGAGGTGGTGTTTATTGTTTTATTAGAGGTTTTTTATGTCAGGATGTTTTATGCGATTTAATTTTATACTAGGTGGTAGGACTTTTTTGCAAAGTTCGTCTGGGTAGGTACCACCGCTTTGCCAGTTATTCTGCCGCCAAGCAGTAGTGTGCAAGCACTACTGTGTTCCGGTTTGAAGGGCATAGTAGCTAGTGAAATTACTGGGCAAATGAGACTTTACGAACTGATCTCACAGTCTAGAAAACTTTTTTAGACTGTGTGATGTCCCAGGATGGCGTGCGCAGTGTGCAGTGTCACGCGAAACTTTAGTTTGGGTTCCGAGTGACACTGCAATCTGTTATGGGCGGCCGTGTCACTTAACACCAGGCGAACGACTTGCTTTCACGTCATCCGTTTACATTAAAAAAAATAGTTTTCTTGTTACTATAGCAAAAACTTTATAAAAAATTTAGAATCACGCCAAATTTTTGTAAAGAATAAATAATTTTATTTAGTATAGACAGCTTCATATCCAAAGCGGGTGCTAATATCCGAAAAGTGTACCGTCACCCTTCATTGCTAATGAAGACAGGATGACACGACACTTTTAAGTTGAAGGAATTACAATAATTTCAATTCCTTAAATTATTTATAGAAAAACGGTTACTAGTAAAATATGGATTATAATTTTATTTTATTTTAGCTCAGCATATAATCCCAAAATATAAATTTGGTAAAAATCTAATGATCAAGCGAATGCGACTCAGCGATAACATGTGTGACTTTACAATCTAAGCATCCTGGTTTTAAATCCACTAATTAGTAGTAGTATTCTGTACTCAATTGGTGCATATATTAAAAAAAATATATTTCGCTGTAGAATTGAGAACCAATTTCTTATTTGAAGCTGCACAAAACAGGCAATATATTGAAATTCAGTCCACGATTTTCAGGAAAGCAACCGTCCACCTTCAGAATTCCCGTTAAAAGTTTTCGGATTCATTTATGTCTTATGCGATGAGAATAAATTATATTTTGAAATACATTAAATTCTTACCTTCCAGTGTCTTGACGACCGGTCGACCCCTGTTTTATGGCTGGTGAAATTACTTGGTGGAAACTTTTCGACACGGGACAAATTGAAAAATGTTTCAAGTTAGCTGTTCGCCGTTAATAGACGATCAAAATGTTCATAATTACTGCAGCATTTTGAACTCTGTCATTTACTTAAATAGGTTTAACAAATTTATTTACTCATAAAGAACATAGTTCACTTATAAAAAGCTTAACCTAACCTATAAGGTAAGTAAATTTGAAGGACTCAAAACTACAGAAAGAGATGGGTGGGGATGGTAGATTTGACACATAATGAATTAAAAAATCTATCTTAGACTTACACCACAAGTCTCACAATAATATTGCGGTCGACTAGGTATTGTACTTAACAGGACATTCTCTCTAGTTCTAGACTAGAAGCTGCACTCCGTTTTAAGCTTAGCGTGTTACCATCGTTTAACTTTAGAAGTGATACACTTCAAAAGGCTTTTACTAAAACCAACCTTAAAGGTTCCTAAGGTCATTGAACTGCCCTAAAGGTTCAGCTTAAAGGATCAAATGTGAGTATCCTTAACGTTCTCGGCCATTGGAAACAGTTTGGTACTTTGAACAATATCAGAAGTGGGGTAGGTACAAGCGTTTCGGAGAGCCCGTGCGTGCCTAAGGACTAGCTTTGAACTGACGCAAGTTCAGATCTACATTGGCACGTGATCACTCGACAGCCTAATTAGATTACGTGATCTCGTGGTCAGAATAGAAATTAATTTGTTTGCTAACGCTAAACTATGTTTGTGACGTAACAAACAAAATTCTAAGAAGATCATTTTTATTAGGTAAAAAATTTGGTCTGGGTAAAATTTTAAGAGGACTGTCCTGATGTTTGACATGTTATTACCGTCGCTCTGCTCCCCACACGTATGATAGAGAAAATAGAGCCTATGAGTGAATTTACCTAAATTTTAGCGTTTCGGGCGCCAACGTTTGTCACTCTCTAAAGCACAACAAAAACTTTTAATTTTGTATGTAAATGTATGCTTGCACGTCTTGTTTTTTTTAAATATGTTCGTGTTCTAGCTACAGCTTTTCTTCGTCACAATTTTGACGCTTTTCGTAACTTTAGGCTATAAATATGAAGATATTGTAAAAACTTAGAAAAGGGGGACGTACGTGCATAGTTTTTTACCGGGTAGACAACATATAAAAATCATCAAAATCGGATAGTATTTAGAGGTGGGAAAGCGTTGGCACTTTTTGTATGGTCAAGAGGAGGGGTATACGCTTCTCTTAATAAGATATGACTATAACTATACTTTAATAATATTTTGTAACACTCAAGTCATCTCTACTTACTGGTTCAAGTTTACTTCATCATCATCATCATCATTATCATCATCAGCCGGAAGACACACTGCTGATCATAGTAATTTAACAAACACGTTAACTTTTGCATAAGGAATGCAAAAAACTGTCTCAAAGAGATAGACTTGCAGATATAGAAGTCCGGAAATTCATATTTTATTCAAAACATTCTCGCATTCCAGACAAACAAAGATCACAATAGAAAGGAAGCGTCGAATAACGACATGCTCATATACACAGGGTGTTTCGTAAATACGTCTTGTTCTGATATCATATAACGCCACGTACCTAACCTATATGCTATTAGTAATTAGGTACCTATACTATATATGATACCTATATGATTTCTCTTAGATAATTTGGCCAATGCGTTTAATAGTTTAAAAATGTTATTTCTAGTTAGTCACAAATAAAAAACTTGAGCAGTTTAAATGTAATAGTGAAAAAAGTCACAAGGCCTAATTTATTTTTTATCAGCTGCGCCCCGTGGTTTACCCTCGAATAAAATATAACCCTAAAGTTTCACACAAACGTTCGCATTTATAATATCTGTTAAAACTCGTTAGTGTTGCGAGTATAATCTCTGCACAAAATATCTATGGCCTTTGGTGACGGTTGATTTGGTACGATTGTGGCTTAGCAACTATCGTAGAAAGTAACAAGCAAGTCAAGTGTGAAAAAATCTTTATTGTAGGCACATAATTCGCCCTATTTACTTAGGTCCAGAACAGTAATCCCCATACAAAACCTCACAACAAAACCTTTAAAAAAAGTGAAGCAAATAATTATTATCTATGATCATAGAGCAGGATTTTTTTTAATGTCAGTTCAGCCAGAGAGTAGCCTTCTAAAATTTACCATATCAAAAGTAATCAAAAGTATCACCCGATCAAGTCGGGTACTTAAAATACTGAAGAAGCAGACACAAAAAGAAATAGGTACCTATGTCAAGTATTTTATTAATATAATGAAAAAGTGCTAACATTTTTGACTGACTAAGTAACTACTTCCCCAGTGCACTCTTCCATGAGCATGAGCAAGCGTCTTTTTTACCCTTTTGTATGGATTCGTTTTTAAGACAGCCTGTATATGTAATATATCCCAAGAACACTGGATCGGAAGGTCGGTGTAATGAGTTTCTTGAACCAAACTGACGCCACACTGACGGGCAAAGATTTATGATATAGCAAAATATATCACTTGTGTGAGCTAGATTCAAGTTACGTAGATTTAAGCGTTTAAGGGAAGGATTAAAAAACAGTCTTTAAAAATTGAAGGTGGATATCTCCGCCTTTAATTTTAAGGACTGCTGAGACAAGGCCTCCTCTATTCTCGTAGAAGAGGTCTTGTGTTTGCAATGGGTGTTCCTTAGAGCAGTCGTCACACAATACAACAGATGACTTCTTTGGGCTGATGGTGATGATGAATTCATAACTATTGCTCTCTGTCTATCCTTATGATGGCTAAACAGCAGTAACTGATCTTGAAGAAATTTTGTATGGAGATAGTTTGAAATCCTGGGGAAGGATCTAGCTAGCATATGTTTCGTCGGTATATAAACTGTCATTCACGCTTGCAAAGCACAGGCAGATGCCACTAAAATATCTAAAACCTGAAAAAGAAAAAAAAATTGACAATCCAAGCAAAATCTCAATAGATTACACCCAAATCAAGGGTGAAGGGACATACCGACCGTCACTTTACCAATCATGACCGAAAACCCTTCCCATCAGATAGAGTAACATAAGCCTACGCTGTATAAATCGTAGTGCCAATCGAGAAATATGAGGTCGTCGAGACGGGACAAACGATTCAACAAACCGTGCCATGTAACCGTATGAGGAGATGGGAGATTCACAATAAAAACATTCGATAGAATGATGCAGGGTACGGAAAGGGAAGTTTTATTGTTGTTTACAACCGTTTCCGGGTATTGTTGTAACCATCATTGCTTTCTTTGGTTGGAGAAATAGACAATCATTTTTACTGAAAAGTACTAAAGCTTGATTTTCAACATTATGGATTGGTTTGAACACATCTATAGTTCCTATGGATGAAAGGCGTTCAAGTCAATCTGTATCTGTATCAAGTACTACATAAAAAATAATGTATAGATTCTATACAGTACTTTTTATGAAGTACTGATGTTTCAGTTTCTCTAAACTTCGGTGAAAAAAATGAATTGAAATCGTTAGTATTTATATATTCAGAAATTTTTTGAGCATTTAGCTCTACTAAAGATGTTCAACATGCATAAAATTATTTAGCGATTTTTGTTTGCTTCTCACCAATTTAAACTTCTTTGCAAGTTTCTAAGTCATTTAACAGAGCCGTTAGTTTAGCTACTGATGGACTTAACTGGCTTTCAACATTTGCAGAAGGGAGCGTTAAAATTTATTCAGTAAAAGCCTTTAGTTTGATGACTTCTTCATTCACCATCATCATCATCATCATCAGCCTGAAGACGTCCACTGCTAAACATAGGCCTCCCCCAAAGAGCACCACTTTGAGCGGCTGCTTGCCTCCTGCATCCATCGGCTCCCCGCGGTTCTGACCAGGTCGTCGGTCCACCTAGTGGGGGGCTGGCCTACGCTACGTCTTCCGGTTCGTGGTCGCTACTCGAGAATCTTTCTTCCCCATCGGCTGACAGTTCTACGAGCGATGTGGCCCGCCCATTGCCACTTCAACTTACTAACTCTAAGAGCTATATCGGTCACTTTAGTTCTCCTGCGGATCTCCTCGTTCCGGAGCTTATCTCGCAGGGAAACACCGAGCATAGCTCTCTTGAGACTTTGGGCTTATTCATAAGGCCAACAGTAAGAGACCACGTCTCAGTTCCATAAGTCATCACTGGCAACACACACTGGTTGAAAACTTACGTTTTCAGGCTTTGCGGTATTTTAGACGAAAAGATGGGTCGAAACTTCCTGAACGCTGCCCACCCGAGTTGGATTCTTCGTGCGACCTCTTTGTCGAAGTTGGATCTACCTAACTGGATAATCTGCCCTAGGTAGACATATTTGTCTACAACTTCGAGAGTATCGTTCCCAACAATTACCGGTATAGGTGGAACATGGGCATTAGACATGATTTTCGTCTTATCCATATTAATGTTAAGACCAACCTGTTGGGAGACTTTACTAAGGTCGTTGAGCATGGTGCTAAGGTCCTCGAGCGACTCCGCCATTATGACTATATCATCGGCAAAACGAAGGTTAGTGATGTACTCGCCATTAATGTTGATGCCAGATCTTTTCCACTCCAAGACCTTAAAAACGTCCTCCAATGTGTGAATGAAAAACTTCTTCATTACTTAAATATATTTACAACTAGCAGCGCCCCGCGGTTCCACCCGCGTTCCTACAGGAACCATTCCCGTTTTTGGGATAAAAAGTAGCTTATGTTTTAATCCAGGGTATAAGCTACCTCCATACCAAATTTCATCCAAATCCGTTGTTAGAGCGTGAAAGACTAACAAACATACACACATACACACATACGCACAAACTTTAGCCTTTATAATATTAGTGTGATACAAGTCTATTTTCTACATTCCATACGGTTACTCCACTGCTTTCAAATAAAACACTTGGCCTAGTGATGGACAGATGGAATCGTAAACTGTTTGACCCAGCTTGAACTAAGCACCTAGTACGTTTCCATCCCTCCATCTATCAGTCCCGGGTGCTCTTGGCGACATTAATCACATCAGCACAGCTCTAATGCGACCTACGTCACTATTAGTGACGTAGTTATACAATGACAAGTGGCCAATCACATCAGGATTAGGCCGCTTGTCCACCGCACCGTCACCGGTAGGTACCACCGCTTTGCCAGTTATTCTGCCGCCAAGCAGTAGTGTACAAGCACTACTGTGTTCCGGTCTGAAGGGCATTGTAGCTAGTGAAATTACTGGGCAAATGAGACTTTATGATCTGATCACATAATCTAGTAATCTTATTACTAGACTGTGTGAAGTCTCAGGATGACGTGCGCAGTGCAGTGTCACGCAAAACTATATTAGTTTAGAGTTCCGAGTGATACTGCATCTGTTATGGGCAGCCGTGACGCTTAACATCAGGTGAGTGACTAGCTCGCCACGTCATTCATTCACATTAAAAAAAAAAAAAAAAACAAAGCCGTCACCCGGGAACGAGATGTCGTCATCGAAGTACATTGCTAGTAATGTACGTATCGCCGAAGTAGCCAGACGTACATTACTAGTAATGTACTTCGATGACGACATCTCGTTCTCGGGTGACGGTTTGGTGACGGTGCGGTGGACAAGTGGCCTTAGGCATCGAAATGTACGGCTGATAACAGAATACATTTTATAACTGTAGATACATTTTTGTGCATGTTGAAGCTCTTTTGTAGTTTGATATTTATTTGTGAAACATGAAATTGATGCAATAATTTTATTCAATGTATTATAATCGTTATCGTTAACTATAGCTGTTCCGTTATCTTAATTTTTAACCCTCTCTGCAAGCTAAGCAAAGACCTTTGTGTTGAGGTGATTATGCAATCATAATCACCTCAACACAAAGATCTTTGTACCCATCACATGTATGAGTAAGTAGAACTAGAAACAATTTTTTTAAATATTACAGCGCTAATTGAAACAATCTACAATCAACTTTCTGTTTAGGCTGTCTATCCACTGGAATGGAGAGAAGAAGGGAGGAGTGGAGCTGTGTCTATTATAACCAATAGAATGGCCTAAAAACTCCGCCCCGTTTCAGGGATTTCCGAACTGGTTTAAAATTTGTACATTCCAAACGCGGTGGGAAGCAGAGTTGAGAAGCGGAGCGGGGAATCGGAGTAGAGGCTCAGAGCAGGGAAGTGGAGTAGAGGCTCGGTGAAAAAACGGCGGCGGTGTATCATAATAACAGTGGGTAGCTTACCCACTGTTATTATGATTGATTGCGTATTCTACAGATTTGAAATTTGGATCCCGTTCCAAAGACCGGCTAAAGAGCCGGGTCATGCTTTACTTAAGCTACCGTGACAAGTGATCTCGTGTCCGAATTTATCCTGTACCTTTTACAACCAACTTGCGTGATTCAAATTTTTTCTTTACAATATTAATTTGTAGATTACGCTGAGCAGGCGATACTGCTATTTAAGAAAGAAAATTTCAGGGACCATGAGCCTACAAACGAAGGAGAACGAAGAAATGATTCGCCCCGTGAAACAACTTGTGTTTAAGGCTTGCAGCTGTGCGAGCACAATTGCACTTTATTGAACGGAAGCACACAGAACTGACAACCGACGGGGAAGAAAGGTTCTAGGTATGCTATGAGTATATTATAAGTATGTGTGATATATTATATATTATATATTTACTCACTAAAATTATATTATACCTATATTATAATTATAGTATCATTATTACATAATCATATACACATACACCCTCTCTTTCTCACATAAATAAGTTGCATATGCACAGCACAATTACAAATCAAATCAAATCAAATCAAATCGTTTATTTGCCGAAAATATGGGTACAATATAATGATGATGATTAAGTTCAACAGGTATTTAGTTCAGCACATTTTCTTTACTTACCAGCATGCAAATATTTATACTTTACTTTGGCTTTACTTTGGGCTTTTGTGATAACAATATAAATTAATTATAACACGAACGGAACAAAAGAAAAAACAGTACTTACATGTTGCCCAATAAATATTAAAATAATTATAATTTATATGATGTCAAAATATATTACAATAAATTAATTTAATGTCATGCTGATTAAAATAAAACTACATATTTTTATCCATATTAAAAATTTTGTGAACTGAATAGAAGCACTTTTCTACTAGCCACTTATGTAAACGCAATTTTAAAATATTTAATGGTAAAATTTTAAAATCCTCCGGAAGACTATTGAATACCTTGACAGTCATGAAATGAGCATTTTTCCGCAGAGATAAGTTACACAGCGGCATAAGTAAAAGCTTGTTTGTCTTATTACGAAGTTACATGACTTTTATAGATTACCCTCTACTTGCATTCTAAACTCAGTACCTAACGGTTGAACAACACAATCATATGCACCTACTTTATAAAATGTAAAACCGTATTTGGCTGTAAGCTTTATTCAGAAGATTTGTTTGTTTAAATTTAAGAGCTGTGGTTTTTGTTAAATAAATAAAATAAAATAAATAAATAAATTGAGTGGCGACCATGAACCGGAAGATGCACCGTAGGCCGGCCCCCCACTCGGTGGACCGACGATCTGGTGAAAGCCGCAGGGAGCCGATGGATGCAGGAGACTAGCAGCCCCTCAAGGTGGCATGCTCTGGGGGAGGCCTATGTTCAGCAGTGGACGTCTTCAGGCTGTTGATGATGATAAGGAACGGAAGCAAGAGTCGCTATTATAAAAAAATGTCTTAGGAGTGAATTGTCTGTAGCAGTAGGTACTATTATTTGTTTTGTGGTAGCAGAACTTACACTACTGTTCAACGTTATGCTCTAGACTATGGTTTCATTAGATGTATTTAACTGTACAACCCCTGAGGCAGCTTAGCAAAGCGTTGGGAGTTGTTAAAATAGCACATTCTCCCAGTTCTAATTTGGTCTTGCATAATTTGGTGAAGTTAGAATCGTGTAGGTATTTTAACCCAAAGATAAGGTCATTAATGCTAGAATCTAATTTACATATAGAGTTTTGAAATGGAAGGCTAAATTAGGTTTCGAAGCTGCACAACGTGAATACTAAAAACTCACATCTGCATCTAGAAACAACAATGAATATTTTCTATATACTAGTTATCTAATGACGTCAAAATAAAGGAGGAGATTATATGTTTGTCTGTCTGTATTTTTTAGGGTGCCGTACCCAAAGGGTAAAACAGCTTATTACTAAGGCTCCGCTGTCTGTCTGTCTGTCTGTCTGTGAACCGTGATAGTTAGACAGATAAAATTTTCACAGATGATGTATTTCTATTGTTATAAAGAACTACAAATACTAAAAAACAGGATAAAATAAATATTTAAGGGGCTCCCATACAACAAACGTGATTTTTGCTCGTTTTTATAGATAATGGTACATTTTATGGATAATGGTGATAATGAACTCAAACTTGGACGGTTATTTATATTTGTTTACATAATTTTTTGGCAGAGTTATGGAATGATTTAAGTTTTTTTCATTTGGTAGAAGAACTTTGCATTGTTGGTCCCATATGAAAATTTGGTGAAGATCTGATCTTCAGAAGTCCTCAATTCCAAGTACTTCTCAATGAGAAACTAATTATTAACTTAATTATTGACTCTTTTATTGAAGAATATTTTTTTTACCAGTATAAAGGCATCTAATGTACGTTCTAATGCTTTACAAAATCGCTATTGACATTATTAGAGACTCCTAACCCACTAACTAACAAATAATGAGTATCTATGAGTGCGAGAATTTCCCACGCCCGTCCAATAAATAAAAGCATCTAAACATAATTATGTAAAGTCTTATAAAGTACCCAAAAGGTACGAATACAATTGAACTTTTCTTCCAAAGGCGAGGGGCTGCCGGTCGTCCCAATTCAACTTGGAATAATATTTTTTCGTTTAGCTTTTAACTGAAATAATATTCGTTTTTGTTGTCACAATGTCCATTAATTTCCCTATCTCTATTTGATCTTTCTTTTTATTATGTTTAAATAAAAAGTTAGAGAGTTCTTAGTACACAAAAAGTAGAATTTCAAGTCTTGCCAGCTCGTCACCATTGAGATATAATGTAATTCGTACTAGAACTAGAGTCAACAATACAATTTAGAAAAAAAAACACAAACAAACTCCCAAATACATTAAATTCTTGGTAAGTATTTAAACTTAAATCCGCTACGGCGCTTTAAAATAACAAATCGTCTAACAAAACTATCCAAACACGCAGCGCTACATTGCCAGTGGGTTTTGTTGTTCACTCTGCCAATTACCTTTATTTTTGAGTTGTTAATTACAGTAAGTGCTAATATTGCGTTAGACAAGGCGTTTTGGCAAAATGGTAATCGTTATGAAAAGACCACTAAATCAGATAATTTACTTTAGTCATCTATTTTTGAGTGATGGCAAATTCCTAAATGCTGCCAGCACGGTGCCAGCATGATGTTGTGTATGCTACCTAATGCATTTGAACTGGTCTATAGCCTCTATTTATAGGTCAACGCGACCAGTTAAAATGTCTTTTGTTAGTAGGTAGGCAAATAATACCAACTATTACTAGCTATTCTAATAGCTAGTATAATAGTTGGTATTATTAAAGTAGTCAACTTATAAAATAAAGAAGCTTTGCATTTAAAAATAGTTATTCAACCATTGACATATATATTACTTCGTATAATCTATGTATTCAACTCAACATCTATCTCTACAGTTTCAGTGAATCGAGTCGGTTATGGGTATACTTTGCCAAACGATTTTAAAATTGAATCTGTCCGTACGCTTAATTGAATGTACATTTTACTCCATGCCTGATGTAGATGACTTTGGTTTGGTTTGTTTTTAGCGTACAAAATTAAAAACAATTTACCCAATGATAAATTTATATGGAAACCTTTTAAGCACCACTTATGATGGAGCTCTTATAACGTACCTGCGAGGAATGAGTGCGGTCCCATAATTAGATGTTCACTTTTAAGCGGTTTTTGGAGGGAACATTATGCAATTAAGGCATAGATGTAAATAGGAAAACCAGGCACAAGCATCTCGGAAGTTAAGTTATGTGCAACGTACCTACACAATTTGACGTGGGAAAGGAAGACATGGCTGGGTTGCACCATAATCCCAGTTAAAGTTACTGTTATAGTTTAAATTAACTATAACATTAACCTTAACCACGAAGTTTAGCCAGCGTGTGTTGCAGCATCATCAAATTGTTGTTATAGTTATAATTACGTTTTAATCGTTTTAATTTTTTAAAACGTTTAAACTAATTTATATTGTACAGTTTTGTTTTTATTTATTTTTTAACTAATCAACGTAATTTTATTTTAATTTATTGTGTGTTTAAATATTGAATGCACCTATATCTGGAAATAAATGTTTTCATTTTAACATAGGTAAACAATAACACTAACTAGCGAAGCGTGGGCAGTTACGGTTAACAGTTAAAGTTTTGACGTCATTTAACAATTGTAAGACGGTGCAACCACTTTATTACCTAACCGGTACTTTATCTGAAATGTTGATGTTTCTTATTGCTAAAGTAAGATGGTGCAACCCTACCTTAATATAAGTTTAATAGAGCTATTTCGTCTTGAGTGACCAGTAAAACTAGACGCTGGACCAGTTCTCAGGGAGGTACAATCATGTCTCACTTTTAATTGTATTGTATTTTTACCCAATTACTTGCATCTTTAAATATGGAAACTAGCATAAGGCCATCATATCCTAATGTGTAGAAATCAAATCGAAGCGATGATATAATGTGAATCGATACTATAAACAATGGTACTGTAAAAGAACCCTCTCTTAACCTAATTATAATAAATTAATAATAAAATCACCGGATTACCGAATATTCTTAACCAACCTTACGACGCTAAAAGATTAGCAAAAGTTTGATGAATATGTTGGACTACCTATTTTAATGTTTATAGCCTTGTGAATCATCTCCTACAAATGGTAGAACCGTACGTTGTGATAATGTAAGTAATCCAAATCCTTTTCAAGTAATGAGACAATACTTAACTAACACCTAACCTATTTAATAACATTAAATAAATTTAAAATATTCATCGTCCTACAAATAATTGCTATTTGATCCCCTGATGAACACTATTCCTATACTCCGAGTAACCGAACTGAAATTTCCACATAAAACCATATTATGCATCGATCAATATATTTCCTACTATATTTTCGAAAGGTTCCAATTGTAGGAATGAATAATTTTTTCCTGCAAAAAATTGAACATTATAATTCCTAGTCATAAACGAAACTGAAAGTAAATTAGAGCTTCATGACGAACGTATGTTGAAATAAACATAAAACGTAAGTAAAGCGTAGGTAAAACGTAAGTAAATGTATTGCTAACTGAGTTTAAGCTTGTTATATAGCAAAGTCATAGTAAACTTTATTTGTTTATCATAACTCTGGCATAGGAGCCCCGCCACCGCTCCAATGCTGTGGGTCTCGACTACCTGGCTGGTTAACCCTCCACTATTTAGTGCTTGAAATTTCCCACACGGAGGTACCGTGTGTGAAATTCCCCCACACTAAGAGAAATTTGATTTTACTAAATTTTGTTCTATTTATCCCAAGTCAGTACGTCAGGTACCCCATCTACCTATTCTTATCTACTTATCTAGTTTGGACTCCAAAAGGTGCAAGGGACAAGAGGACATTATTTTTTTCCAAATCCTAACAAAATAGACATCACCTTAGTTAATTGTGAGTCTATCTAATACGTACTACATTCGGTATATGACAGACTCTAAAAATAGCTCTACTTTTAAATCTCCTAGCTTTCGTCTAAAGATTATCAATATTATCGTAGATTCTATATCAACAGCATGCAGTGGACTAAACAGTAATATTCATTTAACTATAAATATTTATTCGAATTCAATGATCTGTTTAGTGATATTCAGGTTGTCTCTATTTTCCAGAACTTGTATTGAAAAGTAATCTAAAACCCGTTTATATAATTTAGGTATTATATTTCATAAATATGAAATATTATAATAATATGCTTTTTTGCCAGTAATATAATAGATTATTAATGCTGTTTCCTAACAACAAGATATTCTCATTCGAATCTGTAAATTAGCTACCCCTATCCGTTTGGTAAGGAGATCACTAACAGGTACTGCTGTGCTTGACCCAAGACACGAAGGACAATTTCTTATCAATAGTACTTTAAATGTTTTTATAGAATAAAAGGTAAGACTCTTATTGAAAAATCAATCAAACAAACCCAACTCTGAATTCCACTAAATTGATCTATAAACAAACACGAACAACCCTAAACTATGAATAAATTCCCGGTAGTTATTTAACTATTGTACAAGCATTACCTATTTCGTACTAGAGTGAAACTCAATTTCGATTATATTTAAGTTACTCGCGAATGATTCCAAACAGAGAATAAATTCTCAATAGTTATCTAAGTAAAAGGAATAAATTCCCAGTCGCTACTAATTCCCGGTAGTTTCCTAACTATCGTTATGTATTTCGATCCTAGAGCAAAACTCAATTACGATTTTATTTAAGTTACTTGCGAATGATTCCAAACAGAGAATACATTCCCAATAGTTATGTAAGTATAAAGAATAAATTCCCAGTCGTTACTAATTCCCGGTAGTTACTTAACTATCGTTCAAGCATTACCTATTTTGCAACTAGAATACAAACCGTTCGTTTCCTTGCAGGAATATGATCCTTCCAACTCTCCTAAGTAAAATTTCGCCTAGAATCCGCTAAGAAAATACCTATCTATTTATGCTGAATTTGTACATCAGAATTAAGCACAGAATAATATTTTCTCACTAGTGTCATAACTTGTTCATGCGAACTTTGTATCAGCGTTTACTATCACCGCGTAGGAATATAACCTTCCCATATCCTCCGTAGAACAACGCAAAACCAGCTAAAGAAATACCTTCCTATACCACAGAATATATAAATAGTACAACGTACTTTTACCACAAAATAGATTTATAAATTTATGTATTGTTCTCTGTATATTAAAACCTTCTGTGATCACCCAGCTTTCCGTCAAAAGCAAGGTCCACGACAAACTAGCCCTACAATAAACACCCACAGCTTCAACCTTCGAGAAAACTTGAATTATATTTTTATAATTTTGATAATTTAAATCCTTTAATTGGCGATTTGATTCTGCATCCAAAAAATCTGCCAAAAGTTATAACTTGAACTTACCAGAATCAAAATGTGCTGACGCATAATCTGCCCATCTACAGCGCAGAAGAGGAGTAAGCTTTCCTAAAGTAGCATTCTGGGCAGCTCCTGGGCGGCACCGTGTAAAGCGGCGCTGAGCCTGGCCAGGTTTTCTTCCGGGGTAAAGCCTGCCTCCGACCGTAAAAAGGCCTTCTTGAAGGAAAGCCAGCCAGAGACGTGACCATCAAACAAAAGGAAGGACACCGACCTGCTTTCTGCTCCCCAGGTCCGCGATGACTTTCGTCAGTTTAATATTAGAGTCTTGTGTCTCTACATTGTTTACTTTATTTGTGTTATCATAATAACAATTAGGCGTAGGATTAATGTTGTGTGTGCCTAATCTGAATGAGTGTGCAGTGTTTCCTTGTGTGACGGGCTGTAGGCAGGGTTGTATGCAATAGTCACCGCCCGGCGACGAACATGCGCAACCCGGAGAAACGGCACCATGCTGGAGTGGGAGCTCCGCGACAGCAGCGTTGCAAGCTCCATCGAGGTTTCGTCCGTCGTTATTAATTCTGAAATCGAAAGTGGGATTATTATTTTGTTCTCCAAGATTGTTACCACTATCTACTAACCACTTTCGCGTCATAGAGCTCCTTTCGGACGCTGCGGTATCAATAGCGGCCAGCTCCGCTTGCAGTTCTAGCTCAGCAGCCCTCTTCTCCGCTTGAAGAGCCTAGGTCAGCGGTCTTCTTTTCTTGCTCTGCGACCTGACGAGCATGCCTAGCCACAGCTGCTAGCTTTTGGGCCTTAGCGGACACTTGTGATGAAGCAACCGAGTGCGTTTTTAATATAGGCGTTGGCGTTGATGTTGAAACGGGTAAAGGTAACAGCATAGTGTCCTGCAAGAGAGCCTCGTCGTTTTGATTAGCAGGCGTGTCGCCTGACGACGTTGCTGGTAGTATAGAAGCGCTTACCTCAATCCGTTTTGTTTTCCGCGTGATGGACCTGAGAGTTGGCATCGTGAACGCCGAAAGCTGCCACCAATGTTGAGGATGAGCAGGTCCAGTTAAAGCACACTTAAAGATCACTAACATATAATTTATTATATTAAAAAAAGCCAAAATATAGAAAAACACACGTCCCATCCTCCAAGGTTACCAGAATCCCCGTCAATTCTTGACAGATAACAAAATCCTATTATCTATCAAAACCACTTTAAAAATAGAAAAGGTAAAAAAGTAAAACTAAATATAAAGAAGGTTTGATTCCTTTTACTGTTACCTTATTTTACCACGGATAACCACTTTTACACCTATCTCTACATTTTCTCTATCAGTTAATGCGATGCCAACGACTATTTCCTTTATTTTTGGACTATTCTTTGTGCATAAAATGCTTCAATGAAATTATTTCAGTATTTTTATAATTTAGGTAAAATTTATAATATTTGTGACGTCACGAGACAACCTGGATCGTTACAGTACTCAACAATGGTAGGTCTCATTAAAAAAAATCGATCTTTTTTAAAACGCAATAATTTATAGAGGTCAAGTATTGCATTTCCACCTCAATTTAAAGTTAACAACCGGGTGTTATAAAACATTCATTATAGCGACTTCATTACAATCCTCGACTCCATTCAATTGGACAGGAAGCAATTGTTTTACATAATACCCTTACTACGGGTGACCTTAGTAACCTAATGTAGTGAGAAAGTTAATGAAAATAGGTAATTGCTTTGTTTGTGTAAATATACTCGTGGGATGGTATTTTTTAGAACTTGGCCTTGAGTCGTTAGCTTTACGCATAAATATCTACTTATAGTAATTTGAAAGTTCGTGAGGCAGAGTGGATTTTTGTCTGAAATGATAGAACTTTAGGCTCTTAAATATTATAATAGGTAAGTATAAGTTTTGACTTTGGAATACCAAGGATTTTTTTTTCTAATATTGATGTCTTAACATTTGACGACTGTCTCACCTGACGACCTTTATTGCACGGACGGCAAAGGAATGGACCACTTTACCAGCGTCTTTTGTTTCCTGAAAAATATAATCTGGGAGTTTTCTAGGCAAGAATAAACCGGTATCTTCTACGCAAACACTTTTCATTATCGACTGCATCGTCACTTACCATCAAGTGAGACAGTGGTCAAATGCAACCCTTTTAAAGGTAAAAAAAGGGATGACGTGGTCGACTATGGAGCATGCTTGCTTAGAAGATATACCGGTTCACTCTATAGCCTTAAAATAGTATTCTTCGTAATTAATTCTGTTATTAATCCATGGAATGTTGAACACCTTTTAATTGTTAATCAATTACCTATTGTTCCAATACAAAACGTCAGCATTTGTAATTTTATGTCTAATAGGTTAGTATTTTACCACATTTCACGTGTTAGTGCCAATACTTATTTATTGCGTACACTACCTACATAGTCCGCTAAATTAAATCTGGCGAAGGGCATGGTACACCATTCTACAGGTTTATCCTAGTTTGGGTACCAAGCTGTAACTACTTTTGGACTAACAACACTGTTTGTAAATTATTATATTTCCTAAGAGACATTTGTAAATTCTTGAAATAAATAAATCATTCATTCATTCATTCATAGCTCTAGACGGTTTATTTTCAATAGTCAATAGTAGTTTTTTCATGAATTCAATTTACATATCAAAAATATACATAATAAAATAGTTTCATTCATTCATTCCGTCGTTCATACTCCCAATATAGTCAAAGGTGGGCACTACGCTACGCCTAGATGGTAAACTAGTATTGTATAATCTATAGAGCCTAGATGGGGAACAACCATGGACGTATCATCCACGGGACATGTATCCTGACTTTTCTCACCTTTACCCCTCTTGTCACGAAGTGTGTCTTACCATGATCAACGATATTGCAATGAAATTGCTCGTTATTGTGATTAGAGAAGCCGAAGCAAAAACGTCGTGGAAAATGATGATATACGCAGTATTGTTTTGTGAAAGCTGTAGTATCAGAACAATTATTATGGATGATATGCCCATAGGAACAACTCGCAAGCGAGGCTCGCGGAACACACCCATAAGTGCTTAGTGACAGTCACCGCTCGCTCATGCTGAGTACATCTAAGCAACTCTTCAAAACGATCTTCAAATAACCTTAGGTCAATCTGAAGCACTAAAACCAATTATTTAGTGCTACTTGTAAAAAAATTATTAAGTCCTTAAAAAGGGTTGCTATAATAAAATTACCCCGCCTTTTGAATTCTAGTCAGGGACCTTTCGAGCTTCCATTTAGCCCAGCCCAGTTCAAAAATAATTGAATAGTCTAAATAAGCTCTAACTACAGGCGAAATGAATTTTTACAAAAGTAGACAAGTATCTAAACTAAGCTCACTACCGGAACATGGAATACCAATAGGACCCAGTTTCGCTTATAAAATCTTTATTTACTTCATCATCATCATCAGCATCATCAACAGCCTGAAGACGTCAACTGCTGAACATAGGTTTTCCCCACAGAGTGCCACTTTGAGCGGCTGCTTGATTCCTGCATCCATCGGCTCCCCGCGGTTTTCACCAGGTTGTCGGTCCACCTAGTAGGGCGCTGGCCTACGCTGCGTTTTATTTAGATTGGATTGGTTGGACTTTTCTTAGTTATTAATTATACCTACTTCCATTAATTAGACAGGTAAATAATCAAAGGTACTTCTGATGAATTTGTCAACTATTTCGTATGTAAGTACACACACACACCCGCACACACACACACACACACCCCCCCCACACACACACACACCCACGCTCACACACACACATCACACACACACATCACACACACATCACACACACACACACACACACAGCTCTACACATCTCTCTCTACTACATCGGTTGAAAATAATTTAATACCATTTGTATTCTAATACATACAACATACGTAACCGACTTAAAAAAAAAGAGGAGGTTCTCAATTCGGATGTCGGATGTATGTTTTTTAAATATAATGTTTACTCCGTCATTTATAAACTAATTTCGAACATTCTTTTTTATTTGAAAGAATGATAATATTATATGAAGTATGTATCTACTTTCAGAGTGGTCTCATAATAGAAATTTTATCAAAATTGGTTCAGTAGTTTGGTTTTTAAATCAAAATAACTGGAAAAAGTATGTAATTACTCACAAAAAGTATCTAAGTATTCTATCAGTTATCTGGTTCCCATAGTGCAAGCTATGCTAAGTTTGGGGCTAGACAGCGATGTGTGTAAAGTCCACACATTATTTAAAATACAAATCATTTATTGACATATTGGCTAGGTACAAAGTTATGATGAACCCATAGACTCCCGAACTGGTTGGAACTGTGTTTCAGGAGTCAGTGGCTTCTTCCACTATTTATTTTACTTAAGATATGCCATACTGATTAATTTAGAAAGCAACAAAAAAAAAACAAAGAATAAAGAATTAAAAGAACATGGTCAAAAACTTAGGAGTGTAATATAGTCTGTGTATGTATGTAGGTGTGATTGTGTAGGTGAGTAATGTGGGTGGGTGTTTGTGTGTTTATGCGTGTGTGAGAGGTGTGTTAGTGTTTATATATGTTTAACGTAGATACAATATGCATGCGAGTTGTATAATAACGCATATGTCTACAATACATATTATGTTATGCATATATGTTTTTATTATTTTAATATCATACAAGTATGTTCTCTTTATGAAATTAAAGAGATTGAAGTCGGTTTAATCCTTTTTTCCATAAGGATATTATTTAATAAGATAGTATATCATAAGATATTTCAAATGAGTAGTGACAGTAGTAAGGGCCATGAAGTTGCTCCCAGCGTCAACAGACGTCATTAAATTCAACAAATTGCACTCACCTCGTTACCGCCGCTCTCCTGAATTTCACCTCGGTAGTTCACACGCTGGAGAATACACCAGTACAATCTGGGTAATTGTTGTTAAACATAATCCTGACAAATTTCTTGTGAACGAAAGCTTATGCCGCTTGTGCTTATGCTTATGTCTATGCCGTAAACTTAATGTATAATACCTACGTACTTACATTAAACTAATGTTATATCAAACCCTTTTTTACATTTTTATGTCTACGGATTGTCAAAATTATTTATTCTTAAATTTTTATGATTACGTATTCTAAAATGTAAATTATATTCAAAATTAATGAAAAGTAAACTCTGCAACGTTCTTTTGTAATTACAATATTTCTGCATGCGTTCAATTGTTCTATACTGTTTTTTTATATTATATTTTTAACTTGAAATTACTGAGTAAATGAGACTTTGCGAACGATCTCACAGTCCAGAAAACTGTTTTGGACTGTGTGATGTCTCAGGATGACGTGCGCAGTGCGCAGTGTCACGCGAAACTTTAATTTAGAGTTCCGAGTGACACTGCTGCAATCTGTTATGGGCGGCCGTGTCACTTAACACCAGGCGAACGACTAGCTCGTCACGTCATTCGATTACATAAAAAAAACTTTTGATACTCGCTTCTCAGGTGTTTTCTGCTACCATCTGAGACTCGCCATAGTTATGATAGTTATGTAAGCAGTCTGCGCCAATAATTGCGATGACATTAACCATGTTACTCTTAGTATTTAGTCACATTTAATAGTAATAATGTACATTGTGTTGATGTCCAATAAATAAACAAATAAATAAATAAACAAACCTGCGGATTCTGCATGGTCATAGACCCCAGTGAAGCACCAAAATGGCGGCGATTTAAATGGTAATGATGTGTAGGTAGGTGTATGCCTGTGTTCGTAAGTACTGTGTATTATGAAATACACGCTACTTACAACTTTTTTAAGATACAAATGTGCTAAATTCTGCACATACCGATGAAATGTGATTCCATTGAGACTTATTTATTAAGGACAATTGAATTGTTTTTGTAAATTTTTGTTAAGTATAAAACTAACTAACGTACAAACAAATAGAGAACGTTTTACTTTTATTATAGGCATAGGTATTAATGAATAAATAAATAAATAACTTAATAGGGACAGTGGCCTTCAGAAGAAAGTATTAAGCTATTAAGTTAAATAAATAAAGTTAGGTACACCAATTGAATGCAGCCAATTTCAATCAGACGGCTCATAAAAGAATAAATCAGCAACAAAAAAATACCAACAAAAAGAAAATATAAAATCGTCTAAAGCTTCTCCGAATGATTTTCACATTACCTTCGCTTCATTTGAACTGAAATCCTTAGAATCCTTTGAGAGCGACATTTTCTCGTCACATTGTAATATGAGGGTGTGACACAATACAAACAGCAGATCATGTTCATGAAATTAGCTAAGTTTAAAACTCTAGGAAAAATCTTTTCATAGTCAATTTACCTGCTAAGGTGCACCATAGACTAAGCCGTGGGGAGCCGATGAATGCAAGAGGCAAGTCGTCATAGTTATCAGCCTTGGACGAATAGTAGCCCTATGTATTCCCACTGTTGGTTGGGACACGGGCCTACTCCATAATGCCCCACGCCAAGCCACGCTGCCACGCTGGCCAAGTGCGGGTTGATGGATGCCATAATTAAAAAAAAACAGTAAAAATAATAATAATATAAAATATAAAATATACGAAAAAAAAATAAAAAAATGATGTTTTGAATATATTATTATTATTATATGATATATTTAATTGTTTAGATAGTCGAATTTTGTGATTCTCGAACATGCCTCTCATGTTTTTTCACAATTAAATTGAAATTAATTTAATTGCAACAAGAACAGTTTTAGGCACAGTAGTAATACATATTGGTTGGTATACTACCTATATAAAAAGAGGAAAGAGCCGTTGCCACAAATCGGTCCCAACTCAGCATAATGCTGGTTCTGCTGAACCAGCACTGGTCTTCCGTTAGAACCTCTTGGTGAAATCACGGAGCAAACATACATTCATTGTAACAAATGATTAGCAGCGTAGGCCGGCCTCCCACTCGGTGGACCGACGACCTAGTGAAAGCCGCGGGGAGCCGATGGATGCAGGAGGCGAGCAGCCGCTCAAGGTGGCACGCTCTGGGGGAGGCCTATGTTCAGCAGTGGACGTCTTCAGGCTGATGATGATGATGATAACAAATGATTTACTATGAGCACAGCAATGTTTTCCTTCACTGTTGTAACAGCGAGAAAATTCCGCACATAAGTTGAATAACTTGAGTCATTTGGTGCAGGGCTAAGTTCTCTGCTCGTATCACTAACGGCGCGGTGGAAACCCTAGCTCCAGTTATGACTTCTTTCTTTTAAAAATAGAACGGACGTATTTTTAAATCAAATTTTGTGTGAATTTGAGTTACTCCACGCGTTAGGGTTGGTACCTACATAATAAATCTGTTACCGTGAAAGCGGAACCGACAAAAGGGTCTATCTCGCGATCCTATTCACTGTGTCTCGTGAACTCATCATAACTGATGCTGCGCCATTGTTAACCATTCCTTTCGCATTAAGGTCAATGTGTTTTATGAATTCATGAAAAGATTTTAAAAAAAAGTAAGTAAGAGCTGTAAATTAGAACCATTATTATTATTTTTCACTATTTATTTGCAATCTTAAATCTATGTTTTTTTACAATATTTTTATAAAAATAACATTACAAAATAGAATAAAAAACTTAAACCTAGGGTGCCGCCAGCAGCGCGGCAAATTCCAAGCTACCGGTGGTTAGGGCTGCAGACTGAGGAACCTCCTGAGAATACGTGCCGTGTCAAGGAGGAACCTGACCTTTGATCCAACTGTCTAGCGAGAGCCTCTCGAGATTATTATTATTTAGCCTGTCCTGTTCCACTGCTGGACAAAAGCCTCCTTGCCGTCTTTTCACATGTCATGGTTTATTGCTATTTCTTTTCATTCCTTACAGTAACAGTCCAGTTTATTCTGCCATCTCTGTCTGGTCCTGCCGCGACGTCGGCGTCGTCTATCTTTCCATGGCCCCCACTCAGTAGTGAGTCCTGATGCAAACAGAGGATTGATATGCCTAAACTATCTCACTGTGGCGTGGCATCATAGTTCCCAAACGAAGAACAAAAGTGTAGTTTTGTTTTTTAATTTGAAAGTTGAGTTGATCGTGGGTAGTTACGGTTTTTTTCTGTATGTCGTTCAAGATTTAATTTAAAAATAGTAAACGGCTACACTTAAGTGAATAACATAAAACTTGATAAAATACTTTATTGTGCATACTAATAAACAATTTTAAATATTTCAAGCAAAGAATGGCCATTGAAAATCGAATGAGTATATTTTCGCAGAAAACTTGATTTATAATGTACATTTTAGAGACAATTTGTAAGCAGATCAGTGACTATAAATCGTCTACTAGAAGACACAAAAAGTTTAATTTATGTGTAAAAAGTTACTATCATTTCTATGTAAATTTTGATTAGTTTTCTAAATGGACCGTAAATCCAATTTCTGTAAGATAATCTTTTTCATTAAAAGCTATATTGCATTGTAAAATTCAATATGGTAGCTAAAAATTAAGTAAACGATGACACTTATAAATAATATTCTCACTAAAAAAAAGGTGATAAACTGACTTCAGTCACCTTAATAATTTCATACTGATAAAATACTTGGCAGAGAAGAGATCCGCAACAGAACTGAAGTGACGGGTATAGCTCTTAGAAACTAAGCAGGAGCCATCTAGTACTTTTCTTAAGATGCTTCTGAAAGATGAAGATGATGCTTAAAGAAAAGTAAAAAGCCTAGACTGCATCATCAGTTACCATCTGGTGAGATATTGGTCAGATTAGAAAAAAAGGTGAGATAATTATATTAAACGAAACATTATATTTTGATGATAAGTCTTAAACAATGCCCTTCAAACCGGAACACAGCAGTGCATGCACACTACTGCTTGGCGGTAGAATAACGGGGATAGCGGTGGTACCTACCTAGATGAACTTTGCAGAAAAGTCCTACCACCTAGTAAAATGTATGCAATATTAAGCATAGCAATCTCAATCTTATTGGCTATATTTTCTTTTCTGCAATGCACTTATTTGTATATTCATAATGCTGTTGGTCTCTTAATAAATAAATAAATAAATATACACAATTACACATATCAATGAACCACTGCTGAACACAGGCCTTTGGAAGCTTATCACAGGGGGGTTGCCATAATCACCACGATTGGCAGGTGGCTTGGTGATCGCAGAAGATTTTAATGTACCGAGAAGAATGCTGATGCCCATTCCCTGGATATTCTAAGAGTGCCGTGAGTTCCGTAAGGCTAAGGCCTTACGGCACCCACGGGAAGAGATGGTGTGGGACTATTCTCACACCGCCGCGCAGGGACCACACGGCAAAATCGAAAATCTTATTAAGTTTAACGTAAAGGAAAACATGGAATCCGTTTCGGGATTGAAGTTTTCATTTAAGTTTTTAATTTAAGAAATACTGACTATGGTACTAGGTATCTTTAGTCATAGTCTCTGATACTATAATAATAAGAGTAAAAATTATGATGTTTGTACTGGGTGAGAGTCGAACCCATCAACCAAAAATGCAAAAAGCTTTCCAATCCATTGTCGCCACTTCACCTTTATTTTTTTCAACGTTTAATTTAGCAGCCATTTAAAAAGGTGCAAGCTATGAAACCTGAGCATTGTCACTTGCCGAATCTGAGAGCAATGTCAAAACAACTACACAAAGCAGTTATATTTTATCTGTGAGATTGAATTAGACCTTAATGCGTATCTGTATCAAAGTCTAAACTTAGCTAAGCAAATTTTTCCCCTGGGTTCTCGTCATCATCATCATCATCAACAGCCTGAAGATGTCCACTGCTGAACATAGGCCTCCTCCACAGAGCGCACCTTTGAGTGGCTGCTCACCTCCTGCATCCATCGGCTCCCGGCGGTTTTCACCAGATCGTCGGTCCACCGTGTTGGGTTCTCGTACGTTTTTTAAATTCGTGTCTAATTGGCACACTAATACTGAACGCTCATTGGTTGCCTGTTGGTCATTGACTGTCTTCAACCCATGAGAGTACAGTATTTGATTTATTGACTTGACACAAGTTTGAGAAACGTAAGAGAAATTGGGGGCTAGAGACACTAGAGAGATGTGCGAACTTCAGAGCTGTCAAACCTTAGTACAGACAGGCATTACTATATTACTTACTTACTTACTTTATTACTTTTTTTTGTTTATTTGACTAGCTAAAACCTCTTTCTTAATTAAGCATGTGGTTCC
The DNA here is from genome assembly GCA_910589525.2 of Ennomos quercinarius. Taxonomy (NCBI): domain Eukaryota; kingdom Metazoa; phylum Arthropoda; class Insecta; order Lepidoptera; family Geometridae; genus Ennomos; species Ennomos quercinarius. The sequence continues at coordinate 5,704,325 of OU342496.1, forward strand.
TAGTCTATTCTCTTTGAACATAGCCTCTTCCGCTTCAGAAATTTTAGTATGAGCGAATGTAATCAGGGTAATGAAATCTATGTTGCCACCATTTTCTAATTACATTTCTAGGACTGCGGCATGACCTGGTTTCTTCTGAATGGTGTGTTACCAGCGCAAAAATGTACTAAGATATTGTAATTTTATTAAAACGTATGATTTATCGGATTGCCTGTTCAGCGTATAATAAACAGATTATTTTTATGTAAACGAAAACTGCGATCCCGATTCGGGTACCAATTTTTTCCTTTACGTTAAACTTATTAAGATTTTCGATTTTGCCATGTGATGCCGGCGCGGCGGTGTGAAAATAGGACCACACCATCTCTTCCCGTGGGTGCCGTAAGGCTAAGGGAATATCAAGGATATGGGCAGCAGCATTCTCCTCGGTACATTAAAATCTTCTGCGATCACCAAGCCACCTGTCAGGCGTGGTGATTATGGAATAATAGGGAGGGTGGTTTAGTCCATAGGTTGCCATAACGGAATTGGCGGAGCCAGACATACCCACGGGCCCGTGCCCTGCGGGATCATGAAGATCACTCCCCACCAAATACGCTGCTTTTTTATTCTCCGCGCGAGAATTTACAAGTTAATTATTACTACTTATTTCTTAATTTTTTTCCTTTAAAGATTGCTATGCTTAATAATGTGGCATACAAGTAACCCTAGAAGATAATATAGACTTTTATAGTCCGTTTGAAGCCCAGTAGTCTTTTACTTTCTATATGCAAATGAAGGGAACGACGATGTCGCTATCAGCCCAATATAATAGAATAGAGGTAGAGTATAGTAGAGCAGAGCAGAGCAAAGCAAAGCAGATCAGAGTAGAGTAGAGTAGAGTAGAATAATATTTATTCAATACTTGCTTAAGATAATACATTCCAACATGTGACACGCGCCGTCTCTCAGATTGAAAGAGTGTAGGCATTAACCCACCATGCTGGCCAAGTGCGGGTCGGTAGACGACACATGTTCTCGAATTTTGTGATTTAAATCTTGCCGGAGCCGATTAAGTACCTGTATCATAGACATCTGTCAAAATGACGTGTGTCAATATGTGATGTTATCTTACAGCTGCTGATATTAGTAATACGCACAGCCCCAGAACTTTTTGTTGTACATAAGTTCACAAGTCTATGGCAATACGGGTGATATTATTATACCACGGGTAAAAAAACTTCCACCTACTTTTGTAGGTGGACTACGGGCAATGGATATTTTTAAATTCGTGGTATTTATCGTCAGGATGGACCACGGGCAAGAAAAATGTTCGTGATCCACCTAGGTTAGTGAACAGAGCAGGTGGACCACGGGCAATGCCCACACTCGCTCCGTAGTTTGATAAATCCACAAATAGCGTGATAGAATTATATTAAGTTTTAAGCATAACAATACTTAAAACTTTAATAAAATTTCATCGCAACTGAAGAATATCATTATCATTATCATTTATTTCTTAATAACAGAGTTAGTTGAGAATAAGTTATTTTCAGCCCATCCTTATGATAAAGAAAGGTCTTCTGTATAGAAAATAAATTATTTTATTTTTGAACCAAAGTTTCGCGTGAAAAAGTTTAAAGTATGTTGTCCAAGTAAGCGTTATCTTTGGTTTGAAATAAACCGCGACCAAAATACGTGTTCATAAAAGTTTTTCACCTTGTTTTCCTAACACTGAGATATAAAAAACAACTTCTTATACAAAAATACAAAGCCTTTAATTTGGTTACCAATCGTAATCAAACTTTTTCCAATCTTCAGCTGTGGTACCAAAACTTCTAAACGGTTAGAAGTTTCTAAAGTCATAAGTTATCAAATTTATCTTTGTTTTCGCTTCCGCCGTAGGCAAATTGGTGCGGAATTCATTCAATTACCTTCAAAGTTCTTTATTTGTGTAAGAAAAAGCATTAAAATAAACGATTAGCGTTTTATTATATTTATAGACTTCGTTTCAAACTTTACAGGTTATTAGCCTGCATTTCCGTTTTCGAAAGTGCGGGGGAAATTATTTACTGTTAAAGAAGAAAAAGAAAAAAAAGCCATACTTATTCTGTGATAGTCAGATTTTTTAAAGCTGAAGAGATAATGATGATGATCTTTTTTGAGGGAGCGTACCAAAACGGGACCCTAAATACTATGCTTCCGGTGTCTGTATGTATCTATGTCTGTCTGTCTGTTCGATCTATAAACAGCTGACAGACAGCCGGCTGTACACACAGAATATGCGTTATTACGGCGAATTAATCAACGAATAATAAACATTACAAAAAGATTAGAAGTTGCACATAGATACCAGAAACTACTAACTATAGGTACCAGAAACGTGGTTATTTAACGGTTTTTTTTTCTTATCGCTACAACGGTAATAGAAGCTCAAACTTGGTAAATAGTGTAATATGACATATGGTATGATGATGACGATACTATGATAGTATAATATGTTAGTACTACAACTAATAATAAAAACCAGCCAACTGCGAGTTAGACTTGTTATAAAAGTACATGTACGGAACAAAAATTATAAAGCCCGTTGATAGCTCGTGAACATAATTTCTCGTACAAGCAAGACTCACCTGCGCGGGTAGGGGGCGAGGTAACAAAACGAGACAAAGTCATACGAAATCACAAAGAACAGAGCAGGATGGAACAAAAGACATCAACGGGTTCCCGTGATTTATTAGAAATTCATAGTATTTATTAGAAATTAGTGGTTGAAATACACCACTAATTTTCGTATGAGGGGAAGTTGTATCATTGGTCAACGGGATTTATAGTCAATGATACGGAACCTTCGGGGCGAGAGTCCGAGTCCCACTTTGTATTAATTTACATCAAGAAAACCTATAAATCCTGTGCTATTTATAGAACATGCGGTTGCCCATGGCCCAAGGCTTGGTCGTTAAAGTTATACGCAACATTTAATCTCAAAGTAGAGAGAAAAATACCCAAGTAATCATCCTTGTGACAATTTTTACCATAATATACAGTCAAGACAGTGACTTAGTTCTTTAACAATGGCAGCGATAAAATCAGTAATATTGAAAATAGTAATATACTCTACGTCACCCGGGATGCACAGACGCATCGATAGATAAAATATAATAAACATTTAATGGACGACAAAATAGGAAAATTCGTCCCTATAATTACTAGTGACTCTGTGAGCTGACCTCGCGAGCCTTGATATTTTTTACGTATTCAAAACCGTTTTCTCTGGCATTTCGAAAAAAATTCAAAAACAAATCGAGAAAAATCCATTTTACTATCGAACCTACTCACAAAATTTCACGAGAATCGATTTAGAAGTGCGACGTGCACAAAACAACTGGACAGCCAGAGAGATAATTATATCCAAAATCATTTTTGCCCAAGCTGTAACAGGGATGCTTCGCTCTAGGTAATACGTATATGGTTTTTAATTTATTTTTTTATTTAATCATTTTCCTAATCTTGCTAAGGATTTTATTTATGGAGACGACGCTCTACGAAGCCGAAGCTAGCCGATTATTTCCTTCTTTATGATGTACATTTACCGCTACCTCTATTTATTTTTTGACAAATGAAAACATTCCAATAGGTTTTTGATGACGGGATCCGCGTGATCGTTCATTGTTCAAAGGCTTTTTTGACAGAAGAGGTTATGTCGGTTTCTTCCTTAGAGTCCAAAAAAACATAGAGAGAACTTTATTATCTGTCAAGCGTACCACTTTTGTGTCCAAAAAAGTGGTACGCTTGACAGATAATAAAGTTCTCTCTATGTTTTATATGACGTGAACACTTTGATGTGAATGAATCTGACAGATTTGTATAGAAAAAACAGTTGACTCGAGTCTATACGAGTGATGATCTCTCTATGCTTTTAGTCTATATTCTAAGGTTTCTTCAGCTCATGTGGTAAATGCGTTGTGTCGTACCCACAGATCTCAGACACTAAAGGGTCGTACCGTCGCGTCGGTACATACGTCACTGACTGTTTGTTACATTGGCTTGTTAGCCCTTGGTGAGTTCCCTGTTATATCAGAAATAGGGCTACGACTTTCACAGACTGTGGTATGTTCTGAGTGTAACAACTGGATTTTTTGGGCCAATAACTTTGGTATCGATTGACCTTTGGTTATTCATATATTTATTTCTCTACCGATGGAGGTTTTACTTATATTCAGAAGCGATTTACGTGAACACATTCACTATTCGGTAAATATAGGGTTCAAAAATATTTAGTTCCATGAAGCAAGATATCATTGTTACGATTGGAATTTGTTAAAAACCATTCAACCAATGTTAATTTAATTTATATGGTACACCACCGCGATATGGTTTCCAATTAGCTTTAGCAGAACAGTTACGTCATGTCTTGATGGAAGTATTCATGTCTTGGAAGTACTTAAAAATAAGCTTCGACTGACTCAGAGGTAGGTAACAAGAACTTGTATTTTCAAGAAGATGTAGAAAACCAATTCTAGGTATTATAACCTATCCAAAAGAACGAGCATTGACCTTTTATAGAGTCAACCTTTTATTTATAATTCAAAGTGATACATTCTTGAATTATTCATGAAAATCCGGTGACACTATACTTGCGTATGCCATTCCTCACTCAATCTTTCAAAAGTCCACTCGGCTCTAGTTTGTCAGGTTACTAGATAATGCATAAAGTCACATGGATAATCCATTTCCCATATCGAAGGTAATATTTGGATAAGAAAGAAAGAAAATACATTTATTCAGGACACCACATAGAATTAAATTTTTACAAGTACTTAGGTAAGTCCTTATACCGGACTGGGGAGTCAATGGATACAGAGGTGAGCAGCCGCTCAAAGTGGCACTCTCTGGGGGAGGCCTATGTTCAGCAGTGGATGTCTTCAGGCTGTTGATGATGACGTCTTTATACTTAATAATCACACGGTGCGATAACAATAAATCATGTAATACTTACCTACACACTATGTCCGAGAAAGATTTAATTTCCCCATCACTCCAGTTTTCGGGAAATATCAATTTTTATTTGTAGCGTGAATTTCCCAAGCGATTCCGAAATCATTTTTTGAAAATAAATTACGGACGTTCTTCTTATAAATAAGGGTGGCAACTGGTACATACCCGGTACAAACGAGTTTGTAGAGGTATAATTGCAGTACTAGCTACCCTAATATAAATAACCGGTTTTTTTGCACGTGTACCTAATCTTCTCCTTGACTTATTAAAGTATCTTATTTTAAACATGTTGGATAGACACCATGTGTGCAACCATTCAATTGTAAGTGTTATGCAGCAAGTCTTTATACTACTGGTTCTGAAAAGGGCAAGCATCTAGAATATTGGTATAGGTACCGCTATTTTCATAAAATTCAATCCCTACGAAGTACGAACCGACGATTCATTATATACGCTCTGAAATCTATTTTGACGTTTATACGTGCAATTTGCGGATATATCTAAATCTAAGGCACGGTTTTGTTGTTGCCAAAATGGATCTATAAATTTCATATTTACTGCAGATATAACGCTATCTCTTCGGTAATGAAACTTCTGTCTGGCTTTCCCTGGGCGATCGTTATCCGGCGATAAGTACCGAATACTAAAATAGTGGCTGCTCTTTTTTATTAAATTAACGTATTGCAGTACAACGTTATGGTCAACCTTTCTTTTTAAACCAACTTCAAAAAAGGAGGAGGTTCACCATTTGGTTGTGTACTTCTTGTGGTGTTTGTGTGGAAAATTCTTTTTATACGTAAGACGATCTTTTTTTGGAAGGTTCTCGAGTGGCGACCATGAACCGGAAGACGCGAAGCGTAGGCCAGCGCCCCACTAGGTGGACCGACGATCTGGTGAAAACCGCGGGGAGCCGATGGATGCAGGAGGCGAGCAGCCGCTCAAAGTGGCGCTCTGTGGCCTATGTTCAGCAGTGGACGTCTTCAGGCTGATGATGATGATACTTTTATACTTTCAAATAGCTCTCATATAAATTTTGTCAAAGTCGGTTTATTAGTTTGGTCTTTTTTATGCTTGAAAGGACTTATTTGACAACAACTCAACTGATGGAAAGTGATGATGCGGTAACTTACCGTATATTTTATTTTTTATTAGATTTCGATTGCAACATAATATTATTATAATACTAGATCAATCTGTCTAGAATACAATAAAATAATGAAAACAGTGTAAGTAATTGAAATAAGTTCGACGGACTCCATTCTTGTATCTGTGCTCTAGGTTTTGAATCGTCCTTCCAATAAAATTACAACATTTTTCATTTGCTAACTGGAAAAAGGAGTCAATCTGTGGAAAAATGTGCAGAATAACCCAGATTATGTTCTTTGTAATGTAACACTTCCATCAACGGCGTGAAAAAGTATCCTTTTGGTAAAAGTTCAAGTAGCGGGGCAATATCCGGTATATAATGGGTTTTCGTCAAATTGGTTAGTTCGGCCTTGGCACGGTATAGCTTCGGGGAAATATCGTGACTATCGCTTCTATTCATGTATTTTCTACCCCAATATTGTCGAGTCAACTTAGTGTTAGTGATCGATTGGTTGTTGTTTGATTTAGGGGTCATTTTTCAATGGCTGGATAAAGGTTATTCAACTTATAAATTATAAACCAGCTAAAACAAAAACATTTGAATTTTCAGTATTCCGCTTATAAAATTCGCTTTTTAATTTTACAGTGTTTTATCTAATGAATAACTTTTATTCGGCCATTGAAAAATCAGCTCTTAGTGTACGCAATATGACAGCCTGAATTTTGCTTGGTTTGAGTACTTACTGTATCTGGTAGACCAATGTCTCAGAATTTTGATGAAAATATCGGCGTTAATAAAATTTGCCGTTATTCTGTCGCCAAGCAGTAGTGTGCAAGCACTATTGTGTTCCGGTTTAAAGGGCATTGTAGCTAGTGAAATCTCAGGGCAAATGAGAGTTTATGATCTAATCTCGCAGTCTAGAAATCTTATTACTATACTGCGTGATGTCTCAGGATGATGTGCGCAGTGCAGTATCACGCGAAACTTTGATTTAGAGTTCCAAGTAATACTGCATCTGTTGTCGGCGGCCAACGACTAGCTCGTCACGATATTAGTTAACATTTAAAAAATCACGCGTCATTATAAGTTCACAAAAATCTACAAATTAAGTTTTCGCAGCTTTTAACTCCGATGACATGAGCTTCTTAAAGAGTTCTTATTTTGACTAGTCTAATGGTAACCATCGACACTGGAAACAAGATATTTGTTTCAACATCCATCGGCTCCCCGTGGTTTTAACCAGATCGTCGGTCCACATAGTGGAGGGCCTACGCTACGTCTTCCGGTGTGTGGTCACCACTCGAGTACCTTTCTTCCCCATCGGTTGTCAGTTCTATGACTGATCTGGCCTGCCCATTGCCATTATTGCCATAAGCTATATGGGCCACGTTAGTTCTCCTGGGGATCTCTTCATTTTGGATCATATATCGCAGTAAGTGTATAACTCTCTCCATAGCTTTTAAATAACTGTGATCGTAAATAATTGGAGGCGCTTGACTATCTGATATAGGTATTTTTGATACTTGATTAAATATATTTTACTTATTAATAGAAAATGTGGGTTGAAATCGAATACCACCAAATAATATTGCCTACTACCAAATGTAGCGCTCATAGCGAAGCGCGACTTGCCGTTTCTAACCGATCAGTAAAGTTAAGCAACGTTCGCTGCGGTCACTACCTTAATGGGTGACCGCTACAGTAAAAAGTGGTATTTATTTACAACTGAGTGCTACCGTGCTTCGGAGGGCACGTTAAGCCATCGGTCCCGGCTGCTGTCGTAAGACAATAGTCCTTAAGCCAAGTTAGAAGCCTTTGGGTGGCCTAAAACTTCTGACACCAGGGCTGACCACTTGCCTACACGAGAAGAAAAAGACCTACTATCAAATTATCAGTATAAAAATAATAATGAAAAGAGGGTCGCAAACCATTGTGAATATTATTAGATTTGATTGATGTATTTGATGTAGATAGGTACAACTCATACAGCTACAGAAAAAATCAGAGCGAATTTATCTCTGAATGCCTCCTCGAGCGCAAAAACACCGTTCAATTACCGTTTTTGATTACACAGAGCCTTTTGAACAGGTTTATAACGTAATCCTTTTTGTTTGCTTTGAATCTCATTCTGATCAAACGTTCGTCATTATAACAGGCAAAGTGTGCTTAAATAATTTCTTTAAATGGATGATAATAATATAATAATACGTACAAGAATACTTTTAAATTATAATTAGGTATTACTAATTATTGTGATTCTGTAAAAACCACACTGAAAAGAGGTTTTGGGCCACGAAGGCTGAAACCCACTGAGTTAGTTATGGCTGGCGTTGTCAACATAGAGAAATTTACCACTTACGCTGGTTGTCAAATGTATGCTCAGTAATGAGGCGTTTTACTAAAAAAAAGAAATTGTATTTTATGTATGACCCAATGGATGGCGCCAGTTGTGGTTTTACCAAAATCTGTCACTGTTTCAAGCATAGACCACAGGTTAGAGGAAATGTGTCATGACATATCAATGTCGTGACACATTTCCTCTAAAAAATAAAAGAGAGAGAAATAAAAAATTGAAGAGTTTAGAGTTGTCCATCATGGACAACTCTAAACTCTTTCATTTTTTATTGTCGTTGCGCTCTACTTTATTTTGGATCATAATATTAACGTTTATATAATACTACTGTACTTCAATTTACTTAAGAAGAATGAACAGACTACTTAGGAGATACTACAGACTATGTACTCGTGGTCTACTCATCTGAATTTGATATTTCTTTGTAGGTAGTCTAAGCATTTTTTTATGTTTAAACTAAGTACTCTATGGTTTGAAAGGTTTAAACTATGTACCTACAGCGCCATCTAGTAAAAGAAACGGAACTATATATTTATATATATATATAACGGAACTATAATAAAGCGCCTCATTCACAATTCCACAGAAATAATTTAAAGTAGCCATTCTCCCTTTCATCACAACTCATAAGGGGACGAATCCGCATTTATTGCAAAAAAATTTGAACCACGAACGGGGTTCAAAGCTGTGAACATTTAATGCCTATTGGCACCTACTACAGTGACTAAAATAAACTACGTATGTAAACAGAAATTTCTAATTAATTATACTATTATATGTATCAAAATATATATCCTTCGCTACCGTGACCTCTTCCCATGAGGTAGGCCATTGCTTGTTTGCTTCCTACAGCATACAAAATGCTTTAACCCACAGAAAGTGAACCTGAAAACTTAAGGTAATTATTGAATTATTATAATACCATGGAACGAAACTTTTTAATGGTATGTTGAAAACTCGTTTACTTGCTGCTGTTGCATAACAATATGGTATAATTAAGTGGGAACTCCATTTTGTAGGATGACCATGCATTGTTTTATTCTCCGTCAGTTTTGTTTTATTAAAATCATAATAATATGTAAGTACTGAATTCTGGATTTAAATTTAATGTTATTGATAATATAACTATAGGTAGGGCCAAGGTTTATTTTTCATCATCATCATCATCATCAGCAACAGTCTGAAGACGTCCACTGCTGAAATAGGCCATACAGAGCGCCATTCATCGGCTCCCCACGGTTCAGATCAAGTCACCGTTCCGCTTGGGAGAGGGCTAGCCTTTTATACGCTCCGTCTTCCTTCGGTTCGTGGTTGCCACTCGAGGACCTTTTTTCCCCATAGGTTGTCATTTCTACGAGCAATGTGTTCTGGCTCATTGCCATTTCAACTTACTAATTCTCCTGCGACGGTAGTCCTCCTGGGGGTCTCTTATTTCGTATCTTCTCTCAAGGAAACCCCGAATATAGGTCCCTCCATTACTCGATGCGAGACTTTGAGCTTTCTAATAAGGCTATCAGTAAAATATCACGTTATGTTGTTGTTGTTGCCACCTTGTTTTCAGGCTCTGCGGTATTTTAGACAAAATGATTACCACTTTCACAGTCATTATGAGGTGACAATGTATGTCACCTAGGTGAAGTACCTACCTAAGTTACTTACCTACTTTATATAAGGTGCAATTAAATTAATTAGCATAAATTGAGTACATGATAGTACATCATTTATTGATGATTATTAAAGAGTAAGTGTGCATCTGAACATGTTTTTTTAGATTGCCGCGGCGTTTAAGATAGTTGGCACGAATGATTTTGATACTTTTAAATGTTTTTTTACTTTGTATGTAATAATTAAAAACAGTAGGTACTTTATTATTTAAATTTAATTTTGTACGGTAGCAGCTGATTAGGTACGTTATCCCATTTTTCGCAGTTATTATCAATACCAAATCGATGTGTTAGATTTCATAAAATTTTATCCACATGTGACCGATGTCAGGAGTACCTTCAAGTAGTTTCAAAGGATGCTAATGAATTCAATTACACCCAGTATAATTTACATGTGGCCAAAAACCATGTAAGGGGTATTATTTATTGTAGTGCGTACTTCGTATTTTTCCCACAGACATGGTAAACCTACAACCTACGGGGCAGTATAACAAATTACGTTGTTTTCATGAATATTTCATCATGTGGAATACAAACGATATTTATCTGAAAACGTGACTACGCTTCATAAATAATTTCTTCCTTTCTCAGAAGACGCATTAGTTTTCATAGATTAACAATTATTTTCAATGGACTCTAATAAAAGAGGAAGTTCGTAATTAGATTATTTTAACTTTTTTGCGTATGGCGAAAAAACCGTAATGGCCTGGTTTGGGTTCCGTACCCAAAGGGTAAAACGGACCCTGTTACTAAGGTTCTGCTGTCCGTCCGTCCGTCTGTTACCAAGCTGTATCTAATGAACCGTGATAGTTAGACAGTTGAAATTTTCACAGATGATGTACTTCTGTTGCCGCTATAACAACAAATACTAAAAAAACAGAATAAAATAAATATTTAAGAGGGCTCCCATACAATAAACGTGATTTTTTGGTCGTTTTTATAGATACGGAATACGTACGGAACCCTTCGTGCGCGAGTCCGGCTCGCACTTAGCCGGTTTTTATATTTGAAACTGATATGAACTGCAAGTAACTGCTGCTTATATAATGTGTCGCTCTATCGTGATGTCGAACCATAGTAGTTTTATCAGTTTTGATAAACATTATGGTAGGTTTGTTTATTAGTTAAGAGATTTCTCGAACCTTTTGGATGGTTTTCGATAGCGCTTTTTTGTAATAATTTTACTTTTATTTATTTGTTTCAAAAATAGTACACTCACATCACATCACACACATCACAACACACACATCACACACACACCTCAACACCACACACACCACACAACATTCACATCTTAATTGTACATAATTATTCAGGATGCTATGCATGCGTTTTAGACAGGACATGTTGAAAAACACATTCTTTTGGTGTGACGACATAATAGCCACCCGAATAGGTCATAACCTGTGCTTGGATTAATGATTCTCTGTCTGATATCTCTATAATTTAGAGCTTCGAGTGTCACGGGTGGCCGTAACGCTTAACATCAGATGAACGACTAGCTCGTCACGTCATTAAAGATCATAGTCCTTTAATGGACCTCATTCTCACAGGGTCTATCTCGCTCTTGAACTAAAACTCAATGGACCTAAATCTCAATACCTACCTCGCGTTTCGTTTAGGCACAATGCGATTAAGGTGGAACGTTACACTAGCGCGGGAAATTCAAATTTTCTTGCATTGTTTTGTCAATAATAGCTTAACTACTCAACGTGATTACATGAAAACTAATTTTGCGGAAATAAATAGAATGTATCAACAAATCACGATTAAAAGTATCTCCTAGATATCATTGGTTTAGCGACAAATGGCAATAAACAATGTTCTTCTTAGTTTTTCAGTCTATTGCCATTTGTCGCTAAACCAATGATAGGTAGGTGATACTTTTAATTGTCATTTATTGATACATTATATTTATTTGCGCAAAATTAGTTTTCATGTAATCACGTTAAGTAATTAAGCTATTATTGACAAAAGAACCCAAGAAAATTTGAATTTCCCGCGCTAGTGTAACGTTTCACCTTAAGACACTGCGTTTTAGGTAACCAGCGAGTAAACGTTATACTCTATGTGCAATTGGTTCATTCCTGTTAAACAACTTTACAAAAATCTGAACGACTTTTCCAAACATCGCCCAAGATTTCCGTTGACGTTCAAAGAAAACACAAAAAGTCAGCCTTTACTTAACGTTTAGAAAATCGCTTTTCTTTTACTTATAGAACACGTTGACAGGATTTGTCATGATTTTAATTGGCTGAAAGAAACACTTTTAATGAGGTGTCATCAGATAAATTTGAACATTTCCTTATCGAAAAAGAAAGGTATAATATCGTTAAAGCTTCGTTAAAGTTAAATTAAATCAGGTGGCTGATACGTCAAAAGATGATACACAAAATGACTTAGACGTATCTAGAATAGAATAAAGGAAAATATTCGTAAATAGGGTCTTGCAAATTCTGATACAAAAAATTAGGTGGGATTCACAACGTCTCAAGTGTATATTGATACACTTGAGACGTTGTGAATCCCACCTAATTATAAGAATAAAAGATGCTTAAAACGAGTCGTGTGTGTGTGTGAGCTTATACTTACGAAACCTATGTTTTCTGACAATTCAACTCACAAAAAAACATTTGCACAAAAATGCACGAAAATTGTGAAATTATATAGCTGCGGGGCGCCCGTAGCTATATACACTTACATACCTTTATATATGTACATTATGTACGATGCACGTCTACACTGAAAACTCTATACGAGATTTTGGTGGCACGTTCGCGTTATCATTTTACACGGTTAGGGCGTTACATTCTAGCCACGAAGAAAATTAACTCGACTGACGATCTGTTAAAACGAAATGAGGTTTACAGAGAATTGCTTTATTCTTTTGTTTTTAAAAATGTTTTGTGCAGTCCCATTGTTCTATTTTCAATTTGTTGTGAACCTTTTCAGCAAGAAGTCCCATTCATTTGTTTTATAAGTAACATCTATTTCATTTGTGCTTGATTTCAGTCGGTTTTGTAGGAAAAAGCGGGATTGATCGCAATTTACTATTGTCGGTGTTATCGCTTTATACTCATGGGGTTTCAATGAGGGAAACGTTTATATTTTTACAGAATATTCTTTTTCGTTGTGAAAGATATGAAATTCTTGAAGACGCCAAGTCTTTTACTTTCAATTTGAGATGTTTGATAAGGAACCAACTACTAAAGTTAACTTGGATGTCAGAGACGTATCAGGTTTTTATCTATGTTTTATTATTTGAATTCTTTCTTCTATGTACTTTTCATGTAGTGAAGTTGTTAGTAGACCAGTGCCCTATGTAATAAAGCTGATAATCTGACAAGTCTGACATATGTCAATAAGTGACAATTCATCAATTTTTCTGTTTAATAAAACTTATGGCCTTTTCATGATGGAAAATTCACAAATATGTCAGATTGTTGCGAAAATTTTCAGGTATGTGACACTAAAGTATATTTCATTGATAAAATTGGCCATCGACTTGGAACACGTTACAACCAGAAACACCTTACAAACGCCATGTCAATTCGACAATTGTCATAAATAATTTAATTGCGTTTTTTTTATATAATGTTGAGTTCTATTAAACGCATTTTAAATGACGAAAACTTCAAGATTTCACCTGTCGATTTTTGACATATGTGGCACTTTTACTAAAACAGCCTAGATGCTCTATAATTGTACAATTTCGTCATTTTTGACATATGTCATAATATGTTGAATTGTCAGCTTTATTAAACAGGACCCTGAATTTCAGGCCTCCCATAAGCTTCGTCACAACGATACGTCTTACGACAACAGCTGGGACTCTCCCTCCGAAGCACGGTGTTGCTCAGTTGTAAATACCACATTTAGTAGCGGTCACCCATCCAAGTGCTTTGCTAGGACAACCACGACACGATCATGATAATATAGTTACACTTTTGCACTTTCTATTGTGAAAATGATAAATATGTCGCTAAAAATTCACTAGATACTTATTTAGTATCCCTATTTAGTCGTAATAAATTAGTATTATGATTTGCTGATATAAATATAAATATAATTGTGTCTGAAAATATACCCAGTCTAAGACTGAACCCACTTACACTTTATGTAGTTTTAGACTCGGCATCGAATTAGGGTGGGTTTTTTGAAACATATAGTTAAGGCACAGATAACCCCCAATAGATACCGCATGAAAGACGACGACCGCTCACCACGCATTGGCGTAAGTGGTTCTATATAAATCGCCGCTTCGCAGCACGGCCTTAGTTTCGACCAATTATTAGAGTTCATTATTAGGGCGTCACTCGAAACAGCCAATAATAGCGCATTGGCTCCAGTCCCCGCAACCCGCGCCTTCCTCCAGTTTTGGTGAGCTAGGATCCGAACAAAAATCCCGTAATGCGGTATCTATTGGGGGTTATCTGTGAGTTAAGGTAACCGATGGTTAAACATACTAACACATTTTGACCATTGGTTAGAATTTGTTAGAAATTTTTTGGTTCACTACAGATAAAAAACCAACCCTTATTTACGCCACTGTGCTGACTACCTTTTTACCTTTGTTAAAAGCAGATTTCATGTCGGCGTTACATTAAGTGCTTACGCTTAGATTTACCGCTTCGTTCGGGAATGTAAGGATTACGGGAAGAAGAATGTTGAAATAAGGACGTGAATTGACTAAGATATTTTCTGCGTGGAATCTTCGTTGAATTTCCTTTTCGAACGGTCTGACTGAGCTGTTATATATATATCAATAAGAAAACTTTGGAATCATAGTGAAATACAGTAGGTAATTAATTACAGAGCCGTAACGCTCTCAGACCCCGCATCATCATCATCGTCATCAAGACGTCTACTGCAGAATATAGGCTTCCCCCAGAAAACGTCGCTTTGGACGCTCATCATACGGGCTTTGCAATAATCAACACGCTTGGTAGGCGTTTTTCACCACGCTTGGTAGTTTTATTTTCATAAAGCGCTAATCTCTAAAACCACTTAACGTGTTCTAAAAATTTTTTCATTAACAGAAAACTACTCTACTCTCCTCGAGTGACATAAGCTCTGTTTTATTGTGATACAAGCTTCCGCCCGTGACTATGCTCTTTTCATGTTTGGTACCACTTCACTCCGTAAAGGTTGAACCACAGCAATTGTTTTTTTCTCTAATCTGTGAACGGATATTAACGGGGCAGTCAGCTATACCTGTACATAATCTACATTAGGAGTTTTGGCGGGAACGCGGAAAAGTTCACGTCGGTGCATTGTATTATTTTACAAAAAATATGCTTTTTCCAGTGTTAATGTTTAAAATTGGTGGTGTTTTACGCATTAAGTGCTGAATTACGAGCATGAGTGTGGGCAAGTGATATAATGTGGTGAAACGTGGTTTTTCGTGTTGCTTCCAAAATTCCATAGAAGCATCTAGTAAAGTTGCCACCACTTTACTAGGGCATGCCTTAGACTGGATTATGACTTAGACTAGACTATGACTACTCTGACTGTGACTATGACTTGACTTTAAGTGAAAATTTCCATAATACGATGAAAAATTACAAAACATGACACTGGCTAAGTACACTATGTGTGGAGCCAAAATATAAAGAAAAAAAAATCTACATTAATATACTCTATCTAATAGTTTACAATAGTAATTTCTCTGTTTCATCGTATGGAAAGCAGCAACTGTTTTTGTAACAAAACTTTGTCTATAAAACACCAAATAGGTTGGTAGTTTTATCCAGTGGTTCGGTATTGGCAGACTCTGGATTGGGCAGATTCAAAATTCGGCGGATTTTCTATTCGACAGATTCGTAGACTGGACAGATTCTTGGATTGGACGGATTCGCTACAGAAATGGTACACATTGTTTATTCATCTGATATCATAATATCATTCCGTTTCAAATTGCAAAAGAAAATTTAGATACATGACTGGTTTCATCAGGTTTTATTACGAAAGTCTTTTAAAAGGGCTAGTAATTGTTTTAATGTACTTGATGAGCGTTTTAACTTTGACCTATTCTGCACAAGCGTGGCATCGGCCAGACAGCGGTTGAGCAGAGAATTTTTTGACTAATTATTGCTAGCTGCTACTTTACTCATTTATTTACGTATAATTAATTATTATGAATAGTATGTATGGTATGTATAGTATGTATAGTGTGTATATTATGTATAGTGTGTATATTATGTTTAGTATGTATAATTTATTATGTAATTCCATGCAGTGTGTAGGTACTTCTTTTAGGTGTGCACTACATTTCAGCACTATTTTTAATAACGTCTATCCGTGAGGACCTATAATTGGCTGATTGTTTTATAAGTTAATATTTATATTATTATATCGGCTGTTGGTCTTCCAGAATGAAATAAATAAATAAATAAAAGAAGTTCACGCTAGGTAAAAAGATCAAAGCTCTCCGCTAATAACATTTTTCTGGGTGGTATGTCTTTTCTGCAAATTTCGTCTAGGTAGGTACCACCGCTTTGCCAGTTATTCTACTGCCTAGCAGTAGTGTGCAAGCACTATTGTGTTCCAGTTTGAAGGGCACTGTAGCTAGTGAAATTACTGGGCAAAATATGAGACTTTAAGACCTGCTGTCACTGTCTAGTAATCTGATTACTAGCCTGTGCTGATGTCTCAGAACGTGCGCAATGCAGTGGCATGCAAAACTTTACATAAGAGTTCAGAGTGACACTGCAACTGTTATGGGTGGCGTATCGCTTAGCATCAGATGAATGACTAGCTCATCACTTACTTTATTAAGATAAAAAATACTTCTGCGAAAGACTTACAAGATTGGCGAGCAGCGTATGTGCGTATCTCACAAAATTATTAATATAGCATCTCGTCAAGTCAACCGCACGACCTGCGCGCACCTGCGACCCTTTCCTCGTTCCCCTTCAGCGAGGTTTCTTGTGGTTTTGGGGTGTTACTTATAAACTGGTATAGGAATTCCGTTTTAAAAGACCGATGTGATATACGATTTGGAATCTTATTGTTAACGTCATAAGAGTTATCACACATGATTTCGTCCAATGGAATAACTTTATGTAGACACGCATTTTCCCGGAAATAGGGTTTTTTTTAATATTTAAAAAAGCAGTTACCTAAGAAAATAAAACGTGCTCTGTCTGCTTTCATTTTGGATCATCACACTAAATTGTGATAAAATACATTTTTTTTAAGTAAGGCAACACCAATTTCTAGATACAACTATTTCATTCAATTATTGTACAAAGTTCAATATTAAGTTATTGAAGACGAAAAATATAGGCCATCTGATGCCGCATGACCACATTCTTAAAATCTTAATGGAAGGAAAATTATAATCCAAGCAAGGATGGAGAAGACCAAGGAAAAGTTCTAAGACCAGTTAAAAGAGAAGAACACTAAGGGCGGGTTTTTTGATTTGTAGCTAGGCCTTCCAATGGTTAAAAATTCTAACAAATTTTGAACATTGGTTAGAACTTGTTAGTTTTTAACCATTGGTTAGGATAGGGTTTTGATTCGCGGTTAATGACTAAAAACCTTGTTAGAATGTTTAACCATTGGTTACATTTACTATGGATCAGAAAACCCGCCCTAAGTAAAAGAAAACCCTTTGAACTGGGAAAATTTAAAGGGCTATCATAAGATAAGAGTCCAACTCATCTAACATAGAAGAAGAAAAATTCATGCTTGCTTCATTGCAAACTTAATTCATGGGTAAAATCAATGGTAATTTAGACATAAATACAAACAAAACCCACAATCGTCCTTATTAACAATTATTGTTCGTCTAATGATAGACACCAAAGTCTAAAAATAATAACCCGGGATAATATTTCTAAGTCCAGAGTAGTATCCCTTTCACACGTCGCGTAGCTGGAATCACTCCACGCGTGAAATCGTACCGCTTCCGACCGAACCTTAAATATTCATGTGGTTTTTACTAGATAAGAGAGACATGTCATAGATAAAAAAGGATCTTGTTGCGTTGCATATTAATTCAAAGATACAACTATCTGAGAAATGATACGGGGTTCTAGATGCGCTATAAAATTTTATTCGTCATGAGGCCCAATACTTAAATGATATGGCGTTTTAGATACGCTAAGTATAAATTTTTTTTCGTCATGAAGCCCAATTTTTTTGCCCTACTTGTTAGGTTGATGCCCAATACGTTCGTACGGCGGACCTTAGAGTAGGTATGTACAAAAGCAAAGAGAGATTATTATAATCAGTCAAAATTTATAAATGTACTGTTCACACGTATACGCTACGTCAGTGGCAAAGGAATGAAACTAACAGATATACTTATATTTTACAGTGATTAGCTGCCCTTTCAAAAAGTGACCGTACCATTTATCCGACTCGAGTCAATTGTTTTTTTCCTTAGAGTATAGTCTATAAGCATAGAGAGAACTTCATTATGTGTCAAGCGTACCACTTATTTGGACACTTTTTATATGATGTGGACACTTTCATGTGAATGAGTCTGACAGATTTGTATAGAAAAAAAAAACAGTTGACTCGAGTCGAAAAAAATGGTACGGTGACTTTTCGCAAGGGTAGCTAATTACTATAATTATGTTTGTTTCTTTCCTTCTCCACTGACGTAGCAATACGTGTGAGCAGTACAAATATAATATCGTTTTGATGATCTCTTTATGCTTATAGTCTATACTCTAAGGTTTTTTCTATACAAATTTGTCAGACACATATCATCATCATCATCATCATTAACAGCCTGAAGACGTCCACTGCTGAGCATAGGCCTCCCCCAGAGCACGCCACCTTGAGCGGCTGCTCGCCTCCTGCATACATCGGCTCCCCGCGGCTTTCACCAGGTCGTCGGTCCACCGAGTGGGGGGCCGGCCTACGCTGCGTCTTCCGGTTCGTGGTCGCCACTCGAGAACCTTTCTTCCCCATCGGTTGTCAGTTCTACGAGCGATGTGGCCTGCCCATTGCCATTTCAACTTACTAACTCTAAGAGCTATATCGGTCACTTTAGTTCTCCTGCGGATCTCCTCGTTCCGAAGCTTATCTCGCAGGGAAGAACCGAGCATAGCTCACTCCATAGCTCGCTGCGCGACTTTGAGCTTACTAATGAGGCCAACAGTAAGAGACCATGTCTCAGTTCCATAAGACATCACTGGCAACACACACTGATTGAAAACTTTCGTTTTCAGGCTCTGCGGTATTTTAGACGAAAAGATAGGACGTAGCTTCCCGAACGCTGCCCAGCCGAGTTGGATTCTTCGCGCCACAGGCTCTGCGGTATTTTGGACGAAAAGATAGGACGAAGCTTCCCGAACGCTGCCCAGCCGAGTTGGATTCTTCGCGCCACCTCTTTGTCGAAGTTAGACCTACCTAATTGGACAATCTGTCCTAGGTAGACATACTTGTCGACAACTTCGAGAGTATCGTTCCCAACAATTACCGGTATAGGTGGAACATGAGCATTAGACATGATCTTTGTCTTGTCCATATTCATCTTAAGACCAACCTGCTGGGAGACTCTACTGAGGTCGTTGAGCATGGTGCTAAGGTCCTCGAGCGATTCCGCCATTATGACTATATCATCGGCAAAACGAAGGTTAGTGATGGACTCGCCATTTATGTTGATGCCAGATCTTTTCCACTCCAAGAGCTTGAAAACATCCTCCAATGCGTTTGTGAACAGTTTCGGAGAAATAACGTCTCCCTGTCTCACGCTTCTTTGCAATGGAGTTTGTTCCGTACTCTAGTCCTGTAGTCGGACTGACATAGTGGCCTTACTGTACAAACACTTCAAAACTTATATAGTCAATTTGGCATCGCTGCAAGGACTGCAGCACCGCCCAAGTCTCGATTGAATCGAAGGCTTTCTCATAGTCCACAAACGCTAGGCATAACGGCCGATTATACTCTTCGGTTTTCTGTATAATCTGGCGCAGCGTATGGATGTGGTCTATGGTGCTAAAGCATTTTCGGAAACCGGCTTGTTCAGGAGGCTGGAATTCATCAAACCTGCGTGCGAGACGATTCTTAATGACTCTCGAAAACAGCTTATACACATGACTCAAGAGCGAGATGGACCTATAGTTTTTCAATAAGGTGTTATCGCCTTTTTTGAAGAAGAGCACCACCACGCTCTTGTGCCATGCCTCTGGCATTGTACCTTCAAGGATGACAGAATTAAATAATTTCTGGAGGACTAAAAGTACCGGTCTACCACCCGCTCTCAGAAGTTCGGTCGTAATTCCATCTTCGCCTGGTGCCTTGTTGTTTTTAAGCTGTTTGAGGGCCATTCTAATCTCGTACAGGCTTACGTCCGGTATATCTTCGGTATAGTGTCGGACTAACTTGGCTCTGATGTCCTGAGCTGTGTTAGTAGCGGGCACATATAACCCGCCGAAATTCCATCAAGCACGCAACAACCAGGTTTTGGCCTACCCATCCCGTTTGACATAGAACAATTTAAATAAGTAGGTTAAACCACCAAAAATGGTACGCAATGCAATAAATTCAAGTTCTCTCTCTGCTTTAGTACACACTTGGCTGGAACGCGGACCTTCTTTCACACACAAACACACACACACAAACACACACACACACACACACACAGAGAGAGAGAGAGAGAGAGAGAGAAAGAGAGATCCATATGCAAAAAGTCATTCTGGAACGAAGGAAATTGTATGATCAATAAAAAATAAAGATATATTAAGTCTTATTTTTTTGAAATCAATTACATATTTACACAAAAAGTGCAACAATTGTTATAATCAATTATAAGTGTTTGAGTTATGAAATATTATTGATACCTACGACCACACTGTAACTGTAACTATAAGTTATTTATACCATAGCACATTTTCGATGGGCAGTAAAATATATAAATGAGCTTGTTTATTTAAGAAAATCACTCATGAAGTAAATAATATAACGAACAAATTTAATTTTCTATTAAATAATAATTCTTGTTTCTTCCATTAATTTCAAATTAACAGTCTTACCTAGTAGTTGTATAATCTTTTGGCGCCTCTGCCGACCTTTCCCATTCGGACCCAAAATCTCTCCCCCCCTTGCCCTTCTCCCTCAACTCAATATTATCATGAACCTCTGGCAGCCACCATGATGATTGTTTCGTTCAATAAGTTGAAAGTTTCGTCCAATTAATCTTCGCCGGCCTAGGCAATATTTTAGAATATTAGAACCTTCCACTGATTACAGAAAACACAATCACATCAAAACAATAAAACCAATTTAACCTTCTTGATAAACATTCTAGCTATATTCAATTTTTTTTTTCTAATCGACCATAGGTTTACTCTTATAGTAAGTATAGACTAAAGCATAGAGAGATCATCAAAACGATATTATATTTGTGCTGCTCACACGTATCACTACGTCAGTGGTGAAGGAAAGAAACAAACATATTATAGTAATTAGCTACGCTTGCGATAAGCACCGTACCATTTTTTTCGACTCGAGTCAACTGTTTTTTCTATACAAATCCGTCAGACTCATTCACATCAAAGTGTCCACTTCTATAAAAAGTGTCCAAAAAGTGGTACGCTTGACACATAATCATGTTGTCTCTATGCTTTAGTCTATACTCTAAGGGTTTACTACACTCTTTTGCAAGGAATTTCTATATACTTAAATGTAATAAGTACACTATTAGAAGTTGCTTGTTCTTTTCTTATACAAACGGAATATAATGCTCAAGAACCTACGTAGTCACAAAAAGCATTGGGAAAATTAAGCGATCGAATCCTGGCAACAAGTTAACGACTAATGGTTATGTCAACGCTTGTAGCTGGACGCCGGACGGAGATGTAATTTGTTGTTGGAACTTCTGCAACTTAATTAACTACTCTGTGGCAGTGGACAGTTGGGAAACAGAATACTATAGGTTGGTATATGAGGATTATTAGAGAAGCTAGAGCTCTATTTGGGATATTTAACTATCTGTTTGACTAACAGTAGGTTTTTCCCCGTAGTTAAGGTAATCAATGGTTAAAAATTCTAACAAATGTTGACCATTGGTTAACTTAACTGCTGATCAAAATACCATCTAAGTCAAACCAAAAGAAACAACATACAAAATTGTGTAACGAAATAATATTTTAAACTGATAGTATTACACATTAAACACTAGCTTACCCGCTCCGGCTTTGCACGGGTTAATTAGTATTACGCGTTATCTCAGTCTAAAGGAAGAGAGAAGGAACAGGGAAAAGGATGAATGGATGAAACGGCGAATAGAGGCAGGTGCTGGCCTTCGTGCATTCATCCTTTTCCGTTATATTTTTTCGCCCTCCCTTCTCTCTTTCCCATAGCACAGGATAGAAGTGGCTTTGGACCTAATACTGAAGGTTGGATATCTGTAAATATCTGAACCGTAAAACCGATGACCTTTCAATATTTACGGGAAATATTTAAAGTACCCTATTTCTAACAACATGAAATAGGACTACGCGTTAATGAATTACAAATAAGTACATATTTTAATTTTCATCCCCTCTCCAGGGGGAACCGTGCTGAATTTCGGGATAAAAAGTATTCTGTATTAGCCTATCTCGTAATATGAACTCAAGTCATGCCAAGTTTAATTTGAATCCATTTAGTAGTTTCGGCGTGATAATCAGCCAAGTTACAGACAGACAGACAAAAATGAAAAAATATAATTTTGGCTTTAGCATCGATAGTAGGAACACTCCCAAAAAAATATTGCAAAATATCGTCAATGTACAGACTTGGACAGTTTTATTATAAGTATAAATAATAAAGAATTTTTGTATTATACCGCTGTATTGTTGTTTTGAGGTCCTAATAGGTATGATCATCAAATATAAACCGTAAACATAGGCCTCCCACGAAGCGCCACACATATTGTAAAATGTGCTTACTATGTATTGTATTGTGTGCTTGTGTGTACTTTGACATTAAGGACTTTTTTATTTTATAATTAATTTATTATGTTTAGTATCCTGGTTAAATTATTTTTAGGAACCTGATTTTGACTTTTAAAATTTTGTTTAGTCATCCACAAAAACCATAACGAACTTTACACTTTTACATTATAATAAAATATCATTATAATTAAATACGCCTATAGAATGCAAACCTTACAAAGTCGTGGTCAAAACGTTGACTTCCTAGATTTGTTTGACAGTTTCAAACCAGAAATGGCTTTAATTAATACGGTTACCAGAACAACATAACCAAGTTTTCGGTGGTTAAACTTTGGCAGGGCAAATTCTCTTCCAAGAAACTGATAAGGTTAAAATGTAATTACCTACTTACTCATGTTTTATACGCTCCAGTACGCGCTTGTCCATTTCTTTTCATTTATTTATATTGGTTTTAACAATAGAACAAATAACTTGACTTTGTCATTCAAAATCGGACATTTTATTTTGTTTAGGTAATAATCATAATACTTAATCTCATTTATTTACAATTCTTAAGCCTATGTTTTTTACAATATTTGTATAAAAGGGAATTTACAAAAATAATAATTATTATTATAGTTAATAGTATGTAGATAATTAATTTACTTTTTTACCGGGTAATGTGTCTTTATTCTTTAAACTAACTACTACAATA
This sequence comes from Ennomos quercinarius, assembly GCA_910589525.2. Lineage (NCBI taxonomy): Eukaryota > Metazoa > Arthropoda > Insecta > Lepidoptera > Geometridae > Ennomos > Ennomos quercinarius. Next base: position 5,727,996 of record OU342496.1, read on the forward strand.
ATGAAAACTAATAAACTAGCTACACTATCAAAATTGTAGAGGACACACTTAACAGTACTTGCCAAGAAACAGTAAACAAGGGTTCAGCATCTAAACTGCTGGAAACTTAAAAATAATTATAAACTGTACAGTTTATTATAAACCAAATATAGAATCTCTAAGTCACTACCAGTAGGATGTTTATGTACATAGCACATACTTTAAAAAGGGTACAAGGGCACACTAATTGAAAAGTCCACCAGAAATAAAAATTCGGTCATCTCTCAAGACTCAGAAATCCAATAAAGAACCTTTTACCAAAACCAATAAAGGCCTTGAGGTTTTTAAATTGAATTTTGCCGTTGTGTGCACATCTTTAGGCGGACAACTGTGACTGATGGGCGGGCGCCCCAATTGAATCGACGCGTGACATAAGGCGGCTGTATTTAGTTCCACACGGATACTGGTTTTAGGATGATTGGAAATTACATTTCAGCCAGATTTGTTGGCATTTTATTTTTATAGCTGTGTTATTCGTTAGATTATGTTAAGCATTCTCAATAAATAATTTAAAATATGAAGAAGACGTCACACTTCACACACATCACAGATGATGATGTGTGTTATGTGATGAACTCAAAAATTGCAGCCTTTTTAAGTTATTTTCTGAACATAGGCCGCCGTCAATATACCTTGAACTAAGTTATCAACTATATCGTTACTACAAAAATAATCTTACGTTTATAAATTCCAACATTATTTACAAATTTTTAATTCAACGCCCATTACATTGTTTTCAGTATATATAATCTGAAATCATTTATTTTAACGACCATTTGTGATATAATTGTACGAGGGTAATGTTGTATCATTTTGTAGTTTCCTTATCTGTAAAGTTGAACAGTAAAACCTTTTTATAGCCCTAATGTAGAACAATTTTAAATGCTTCCAGAATGGCCAGATCTTCACGGGACGGCAGACACGACGCGACTGACGACATGAGTGGATACATCACCAATCAGCCGGAAGACGTCCACTGCTGAACACGGGCTTCCTTCATAAAAAGTCACTTTGGATGCTTATAACAGGGTTCGGTGATCGCAGATTTAATATGCCTTAGTAAATGCTACTACCCATTCCCTGGATACTCTCTTTGACTGCACCTGCTGCGGGAAGAGATATACTATTCTCAAACCGGTACAACACAGCACGGAGTGGATGCATCATTCTATGAATTGTACGGCTCGCAGTTGGCCCGGCCCGACTACGACCCCAGCGCGCGCGCATGTCGTCGAGGACATGCATCTTCTACAGAGCCGTGTCGGTGCCGCTATCGGTGAAGAGCAAGCTGCCGTGTTGTGTTGTCGAGTAAAGTCGTGTCGGTATCGTGTCTGTACCGAGCTATATGAAGATACGGCCAATGTTAAAATGCCATCAAAGATGATAAGTATACGTCACATACCAAATAAATAATAAATAATAATATGATAGTAGATATCCATGCTGTCCAGTACTGTAATAAGCTTTCTTCTATGGTAGTAAGTAATATTAACCAAAACCCTTGGATAAAGCTGTATTTCCTGTTCCTCGTCTCCGTACTACTAACATAATGGCGTAGTTAGTCATGCAACCCCTGTTCTACCCCCAATTTACCTTACGGAAAGGAGGCACAATCTTGACCTTCAATGACCCGAAAAGAGCCGTTTTCGTGGTCACATTAACACAAATCTTGGGCACCATAAAACTAAAGCTTAATGGTGTGAAAACCAGATATAAAGGTACCTTAATGAATTTGAAAACGGAACAAAGAAAACGTTCAATTTAGTCGACGGTAAGTGATCAGTTAATGGCAGTGTAATCTTTTTGAGCTTATTTAGAAACTCGACAAAACATTTTGAATACTAATCCTATTTTATTAAAGTTCATTGTTGTAAATAAATCTTGCAGATTAGCAGAGCAGTCTTGTCACTGCGTGCGAGACCCCGGAAATTGCATCAACGGCGGTTGAGATATCAATGTCGACGGAAATAAATAGCTCAAGTGGCTAGCGGCTGTTACCAGATAAATACCGCAGTATGGAGTGTTTGACATATTACAGACTGAGTATAAAGTACGTATAGTAATTTTATATATTCTGTGGTATAAGAGTCATGGCTAAGTTTTGTTTTAATTACCTGATTGAACCAAATAATCAATCAATCCAAGTTATTGGATAGAGATTCTTTATTATTAAATATAACTTATGATAAAATAATACAGCGAGAACTCGCTTAATAATGAAATATCGTCGCTACGAGTGGATTTTTTGCTCCGTAGTTAAGGTAACCAATGGTAAAAACTAACAAAGTTTCATTGTCAAAGTGAGCATTGGTTAAAATTAGCATTTTAAACCTTTGGTTACTTTAACTTCGGATCAAAAAACTCACCCTTATTTGTATTTTGTGCTGTGCAAATACGTTATTGTTTACAGATACAGATACAGATACAGAGTCTTATTGATAAACAATAATTTACAAGTCATTGCGTAGGTCTAATTAATTATAAATAAAATTATTTAATATTAAATATATGTATGTGTAATAATTTGTATATTTTGCAATATAATTATGTTTGATTTTAACGTTAACGTTAAAATTTGTCCAGCATAAACTCGGACACCGAGTAATACGCTTTACTTGTTAACAACATTTTTAACTTGCTCTTAAATATGTTTGTGGAGGCTGCATTTTTTATCTCCTCGTGTAAGTGGTTATAGAATTTCGGTCCGCCTACATACACAGACCTTTCAGATTTCCTTTGAGAGTGTGAGTATGTGATTTAAGGTGGTGCTTGTATCTGGTTTCATAGCGGTAAGTCGCGCCTATTGTTTTGAATCGGTGTGGGTTCGAACGCACAAACATATTTGGTACACTAGCATAGCTGGGACGGTGAGAATACCTAGTTCAACAGTTTTATTTTTGAACACCTCGTATGGCACTACTAACAGTTATGTTGTAGCCCAGTTTGATGGTTTAGACGCTCACCAGAAAGCGTAATGACACATTAGTGTGCGTGAGGTGAGAGATGTTTAATTTCCGACGTTTTTTCAGACTTGATATACTGATGCGTGCGCTTGGTCTCCTGGGGCGTGGTATATACTGCAAAGAAATTGTGCATCGCAGATGTTTGCGCGTTGTTTGCAGTACGTGGTTTGTTTCAAAATTATATTACTTGTTTCGAAACATTTGTAATGCAATATTTTTCAACATAATAGTGAAATTCAGCACAATGTACCATAAGGTTAAAAAAACAATTTTGTAAATTCAGGTCAAAATATAGTGCCTACAAATTTGGTCATCGATTGAATTAAAAACTGTAATGCTACTGGTTATTATAGGAAACTTGATGAATAAGTACGCAGTGCTATTATTTATTCTGTGGCATAGGTATAGGTAATGGTAACACACCTCTGAAATGTGGTTCTTTACAATATTAATTATTTGAGTTAAAATAAAGGTAGTTGGTTAAATTAATGCGTATTGAGTTACGTATTATTAAATCCTTTATTATATTGTAATAAAATTATTTGCTTTTTTTACTCGATTTAAAAGTCATTTAGGTAACAACGCGCGAACTTCTCCCCTCAGCGATCTAGAACATGAGGCAAAAAGTATATTCATTATGAAATAAGACAAGCCGCGGTAAATCTTAGTAAAGCTATGATAAGTGAGGCCCTATATACGCTTGAGTCCCAGCAATGGATACCATAACTTACGTCTTAACTTCTTGACAAATTTCACCCATTTAGAACACTTAGGTGCCTTCCACTCGAGTCATTTTTATGAATTGGGTGCGCTACTTGTAAGGAAAGGCTGTTTTTGACTAATTTTAGTCAATTATGTCTGGTACTGCCCAATTTTCTTTCTTTAAATTTATATTCTTCTTCTTCTCGTGAAAGCAAATAGTTAGCCCTTTACAGCCAGAGAGTCTGAGTCATTCATAGGCCGAACGACCAAGGAATGGAATGCTCTTCCAGCAACAGTATTTCCTCCTGGGTATAACCTGGGTCTTTTCAAGTCAAGAGTGAATGGGCATCTCATGGGCAAACGTGCTCCACCTTAGACAACTTCGTCACTTACCACCAAGTGAGATGTTATCAAACGTATGCCCATTTGAGCAGTAAAAAAAGAACTAGAGTTTTTAGGGCACCCAAAGGCCTATGGCCTTAATGACTATTGGCTTACTAAAACAGCTAGGACCAACGGCTTAACGTGCCTGTCGAAGCACGGTATCACTAAGTACTAAATACAACTTTTTGTAGCAGTCACCTATCCATGTAGTGACCGCAGCGTACAATGCTTATAACTTTAGCGATCGGCATTGAGATACCTCACTGGCGATAGGTTAAGAATGGCTAGTCGTGCTTCGCTTTGAGTGCTGTGCCAGAGCATCAGGTTTTAATAACCATCTAAAGTGGAAACTCACCAAATAGGGTTTTGACACTTGTCCCGGTTTGAATTTTGTTTACTTCCGGCTACACAAGTACAATCTGCTGCTCTATAAGTTTATACGTGATGCATGCTAATTTAAATTTAATTTTTTTTTAATTTCCCTAAAATCAACATTGTTTTGTTATCTATATAATTTATTATTTTTGTTTGGGGAGGTCTATGTTCAGCAGTGAACCTTTTTAAGGCTGTAGATGTTGATAACATTTTGCTGTTTTTCTTTTAATTTTGTCTCATTAGTAATTGGTCAAAATTAGTATTTTCACACGATATTTAATTCCAACTTCGTATATTCACCGTTCCTGAAAAAAGAGCCTTGACAGGAAGACCAATAAGCAGGCAGATAGACAAAGACAGACAAAGTGATTGTTAAGGGTTATGTTTTATTTAAAGAGGTAAGGAAACACAAATAAGTTAATGCTTAATTTTGATGTCAAGCAGTTCGATGTAAACATTATTTCTTTGTATTGTGTAAAATTTATTATCACAACAACTTAAAATATATAAAATTACTTAACTAGGCCTAAAAACTAAACAATAAAATACAAAATACAATTACAAAAACTAAATTAAATCTAAACTAAGTATTTATCTAAAACTAAAACTAAACTTATAAATAAAAAACCGCGTTTAAGTCGCTGTCTGCGGGTAAGGTGCCCAAAAAGCTGGCGACATTACCTCGTTGAATGGCCATACTTAGTCTTTGGCCGAGGTAAGAGCCAGCTCTTTGGTCACCTGTAGTTTCTATTAGGCTCTATCTTCTTTCTATTAGTATTGTGTTGATTATGCTAAGCAGGCGATTTTGCTATAAAATTAAAAACGTCTTTAATGCTATAATACTGTTTATATTTTCGCGACTTGTTCCTGCTTCTTTTTTGTGCGCAAAGAGACCCGCTTTGATTTTAAAATATGATCTTTAATGCTATTTCACAATCCACCAAATCTTATCGTGCAAAATAATAAAACTAATTTACTATTTCGTAATCTCATTTATGGCTTTAACTTCTATTGTGTCATCTAAAGTTTTCTTTTAGTTTGAGGTAAGACCTTGTAGCGTGCGGAAAATTTTCAAGTAAATTAGTGGTGTCTAGTAAATTTTCCCTAGACATAATTAAGTTTGTGCTTTCTTCGTTGGCGTGAACTTTTAATGGGATGCCTCGCGTTAACTGGTTACATTATTCGTCGCAACCTGGTCATCAAGTTAATAGACTTGCATTGCCGTCTTGACTAAGTGCAAAGTTTGTTGAAAATGTACTTAGTTTTTTATCATGCCAAAATAAACTTTGTTAACATAATTTTAACAATAAAGGCTGCATGCACACGCATAGGCACAGTATTTTGCGCCTGTGAATCGATCTATACGCAGCTGTCACGAGTGGCATCATTATCACATGATGTGTCACGTATGGCAAACTTAAACTTAAATTCAACTTTTTTAAAATACTTTTTTATTTAGCTTAGATTTATAATGTTAATAACTAGTAACATAACATAGTTTTTGTTTATCAAGGTGGAACGTTACACTCGCGTGAGAAATTCAAATTTTCTTGCGTTCTTTTGCCAATAATAGCTTAACTACTCAACGTGGTTACATGAAAACTAATTTTGCGGAAATAAATAGAATTTATCAACAAATTACGATTAAAAGTATGTCCTTAATATCATTGGTTTAGCGACAAATGGCAAGTGTAACGCGCGAGTGTACCGTTCCACCTTAAAAGACTAAAATAGGCACTGTTAGCCTGGTATAGTCACTTGTTTACTTTAAGTTTTATGCAATCTTAGACTGTGTCTGGTTTGTATGCGGTGTTATTATGATCAATAATGAACTTAAAAAAAACTCATTTAACCGAAACACCATAGATATAACAATACAAGAATACCATTCACCAGATAATTCACCAGATTCACAAAACAAGTGAATAATCCTTAAAGACATAACATACAAAAGACATAAAATATACTACACATGCTAATATTGTGATCGAATCTCAGAAGCAATACATTAGACCGAAATCTATTTATGAAAAATCGATTCGATCAAATGAGTTGTATTGCAATGAAATTATGTCAAAAGTGTTTCGGTCAAATGTTACGCACCCGTTTCAATTTACATGTGCTCGGGCAACTCAAGTTCCTTAGCTATTCTATCACGCTACGTGCTCAAAAACGTTGTACAACTTAACTAGGTAATTCATCTTCAGGAGAAATCGCAGTTTGTGTTTTAAAAATTCATGGAATCTCTTCGTTGATGCGACAACTTCACAGCCGACACAATACAGATCAGAAAGTCGACATACTTAAGATTTCGATAAATAAATTGTGTCAAAGAATGAATGTCGCGACGACCTAGTCGTTCGCCTGATGTCACGGCTGCCCATAACAGATTTCACTCGGAACTCTAAACTAATTGTTGGGAGTGACACTCACAGATTAGAGAAAAAAACAAATGATACTCTGTGGTGACACTGCACTGCGCACGTCATCCTGAGACTTCACACAGTCTAGTAGGTAATAAGATTACCAGACTGTGTGATCAGGTCGTAAAAACTCATTTGCCCAGTAATTTCACTAGCTACAATGCCTTTCAAACCAGAACACAGTACGTAGTGCTTGTACACTACTACTTGGCGGTAGAATAACTGGCAAATCGGTGGTACGGTGGTGGTAATAGCAAATTCCAAATATACCTTATATGCAGTTTAGCCAATTCCAAATATACGTAAATGCAAAAAAACTCGTTTGATCCAAGTACTGGACACCAAGATACTTGGCCCAAGTCTCCTTTAGATTTAGAGTCTTACTTAAGAAGTTTTGTTTGAAGTTTGGTTTTTTTTTTTTTTTTTTTTTTTTTTTTTTTGTTTTACTTTAGTCTTGTTATCCTCTTGCAGCTACAACTTCAGGAGTACATAGGAGGACTTTGATTTACAAAATTACCTAGTCTGAAATTATATCATGGTCTCACCTGATGGTAAGTGACGACACGGTCGACGATGAAGCATCCTTGCTAGGAAGTTCTCGTATTTGATTGACCAAGTGTCGCAAACTCATTTGAATTTAGCGACTGGGAAATAAGACTCAAGAATTCCCAGTTGTTGAATAAATTTTTACGTTTGCATTATAAAACATGGTTCTACTCCTACTTAACCTGTAACCAAACCACAGACATCTAATACTATGTCTGTGAACCAAACTTAGTTAAGTAACTAAAATTGTAATTTTCGTTGATATGTGAAAGAACGAAGAATTATTTATTTGTAACAGAAAAAAAAAATTGAGATATACCACAAAACAGGACACTTTTAATAATCTGTCACAAATCGGCCCCAACTCAACATGGTGCTAGTTCTTCTTATACAAACCAGCGCTGGTTTTCCGTTGGGACCGCTGTGAAGCCACGGAGCAGATATACACCGATAGCCTTAAAGATAAAAGAAAAATAGATACAAAAACACATGTATGTCTACCTAGGACAGATTGTCCAATTAGGTAGGTCCAAATTCGACAAACAGGTGGCGCGAAGAATCCAACTCGGCTGGGCAGCGTTCGGGAAGCTTCGTCCTATCTTTTCGTCCAAAGTGCCGCAGAGCCTGAAAGCGAAAGTTTTCAATCAGTGTGTGTTGCCAGTGATGTCTTATGGAACTGAGACATGGTCTCTTACTGTTGGCCTCATTAGTAAGCTCAAAGTCGCGCAGCGAGCTATGGAGCGAGCTATGCTCAGTGTTTCCCTGCGAGATAAGCTCCGGAACGAGGAGATCCGCAGGAGAGCTAAAGTGACCGATATGGCTCTTAGAGTTAGTAAGTTGAAGTGGCAATGGGCAGGCCACATCGCTCGTAGAACTGACAACCGATGGGGAAGAAAGGTTCTCGAGTGGCGACCACGAACCGGAAGACGCAGCGTAGGCCGCCCCCCCACTCGGCGGACCGACGACCTGGTGAAAGCCGCGGGGAGCCGATGGATGCAGGAGGCGAGCAGCCGCTCAAGGTGGCGTGCTCTGGGGGAGGCCTATGTTCAGCAGTGGACGTCTTCAGGCTGTTAATGATGATGATGATGATGAGATACAAAAAAGTAGCAATCCTTAAGAAACGAATTACAAAGTATAATAAAACATATGCGCTGCGTGCGTATGTGGGTGTGCTCGGCAGTGTAGTCCCGGCGCGGTGTGAGAATAGGACCACCCCATCTCTTCCCGTGGGTGCCGTAAAACCCGGCTAAGTGAATATCCAGAGTGGCAGCAGCATCACTAAGCTGCCTGATAAGCAAACATTCCTTATGATAAGCGTCCAAAGTGGCGTTTTATGGGGGAGGCCGTGTCCAGCAATGGACGTCTTCCAGCTGTTCATGTGTGATGGGTACTCGTAATATTCTGTACACACACTTTTTACAAGCATTATACCACCGCAAAGGAAACCATGGCAAAAACTATTAAAAAAAACTGTATTACACATTAACTTCATCGCGAGGCAGGAACTTCAATTCAAAGTGCAAAAATCCTTGAAAATGGGACGTTTTGCTAAAATAAACATTAACACCACTGTGTAGTCCGCATACTACATTCCACGAGACCAAACTTACTTAGAGCGTGCTCAATGCAACTTCCGAAGCAATTTTATTCTGCAGCTTGTCATTTCCTGTTAAACTTTAAAAGCGCAGTAATAAAACTCAATTTTGAGCGTTTTCTTATTAAGACAAGTACCAATTTGGTGGTTTTAAGCGCAAAACCTCTTTTCTAATGCTATTTACCAGTTTTTACCACTTTATTAAACAACATGATCGTGTTTTGAGCTTACAAGTAAATATTGGGGTAAACTTACATTTTGTGAAATTGAAAAGAGTTTACGACCTTCTTTTTATATTACACTTTTCTATACAATATTTATAATGTATCTCTAATTATAATTTATTTTTGATTTATTTCTTTCCTTGTACGATCATTATGGAAAAGACTAATAGGAACAATGAAACTGCACAATATGTACCAAAAATTATGTGCATGTGTTGTGTTGTGCATTATGTGTTGTGTGTGTGTGTGTGTGTGTGTGTGTGTTTTGTGTGTGTGTGTATTGTGTGTTATGTTTGCACTCTTAGTTTTGTGATATAGTCATAAAATCATTTATTCAATTTTAAATAAACAATCTTACCTTTAGCAAATATAATGCATAGCGATTCGGATGCTTCTAATTTTACTTCAAGTACTAGTATAGTATTATGTTATCTGTCCTTCAAGTAAACAACTCAAATGATAACAATAATCAATTAATTGATGCATTATTTGGTTCTGTAGCAGAAAATGCGTAGCATCGTAGCAGTCGTAGCGGATACCTACGAGAGCTACGGCGCTACTAAATAAATAAGTGCTCGTAGCTGCGATGAAATATAGGGATCCACGATCACCGCTTCGAAAACGGCACCGTTTAAACAAGGCACATGCCTTGTTTTCGCCCTCAGTCGCGTGCAACCGCGCCTAAAGAAAAAAAAAAATGAAAAACATTTATTTGATAAAAAGGCTAACATTACATTGTGTTTAGTAGAACACCTGGTTCCTACACTAGGCTCGAAACCCGTGCTGTAGAAGCCAGGGACTCTTTCGTCGGAGATACACTTTATACGCCTATACATTGCAAATAATAAATTTAATATGTATATAAAATTTAAAAATATAATCTAACTTAAGTGTAAGTGTGGATATTTGACACGTGAAATGATGATGAATGAGGGTGATAGATGAAGTGTTATTGTATGGGGTGTGTGTTAGTGTATGGGGTGTGTGTTAGTGTATGGGGTATGTGATAGTGTATGGGGCGTGTGTAAGTGTATGTGGGATATGTTTGTGTATGTAGTGTGTGTTGATGTACGGTTCAATTACCTCCGGGGGTGTGCGTTAGTGCAGTATGTGTGTAAGGTGTGCAGTAGGTGTTTGGTGCGTACAAGGTGAAAGTGATGTAACTCACATATTATTGTTTTACAACTCTATTACAGGTGGTTATGGCTCATTATTAAAATGAAACAACCGCTTGTGGACTATTTTATATTAGCTGGAGATGTACAATTGTACATATCCGTGAGCATTGGCGCGGGGACACTTTTGACATTTTATTTTTATAGAGACTGTGTCTAAAGTATATTTGATTTAACACTCCTAAGCAATAATTAATGAGTACAGTGCAAGAACTAGTGTGAACTCTATTTGAATAAACTAATTTGGTACCTACTAACCAAAGATATTAAAGCCCGTTGATAGCTCGTGAACACAATTTCTCGTACAAACACGACTCACCTGCGCGGGCAGGAGGCGAGGTAACAAAACGAGACAAAGCCATACGAAATTACAATGAACAGAGCAGGATGGAAAAAAGACATCACGGGTTGCCATGATTTATTAGAAATAAGTGGTTGAAATACACTACTAATTTTCGTATGAGGGAAAGTTGTGTTGTGTTGTTGTGTTGTGTGTGTTGTATGTGTTGTTGTGTGTTGTTGTATGGTCAACTGGATTTATAGTCAATGATACTAACCTAGTCTAGTACCATCCGGATGTTGATGTTTACTACCATCAAACATAACTACCGCTATACTACCCAAATTTATTTTTGGATACATTTTTTTTATTTAGATTACCAACATAATGTACACCGCAGCTAAGTTTGATTACACAATTCAAAGGAAACATTGGTGTCATCACAGTTACAGGTAGAGTGCGTGCATAATTATAGAATGGGAGTGAATTTTAACCGCTGCTGGGTTAGCACGGACGGTAGACAAAATTGTCTTTCCCCGTTTTACGTCACTTTCTTCATACTTGCTTGGAGTAAAACAGGGGAAAGACAGTTTTGTCTACAGGCCGTGCTAACCCTACTGTTCAACTAATTTACAGAAGACTAGGAATACATAATTATGTATTCCTAGTCTTATTTATTCTGAAGAATAATAAAAAGGATTGTATATAATTGAATGGATTAAAAATATTAAATAAAGTAAAAAATGTTTGTTTTTTATTTTTTATTGTAAATGGGTCAGCGTTTGGCCACATCACACCTGATGGTAAGTGTAGATGAAACCTAAGGTGGGCCACGCTTACCCAGAAGATACCTATTCACTCTGCTCTTGAATACGCCTAGATTGTATGCGGAAGAGAAAACTGTTGCGGGAAGCAAGTTCCATTCTTTACATGTACGGAAAAAAAAATATAAAAAAAAAACACTAATAGAGATTTAAAAATTAAAATTCACAATATCACAGAGTTTCAACAGTCTTTCTAAACTTGCAAATGCTTTCCGCAAATAGGTCAATATATTGTCATTATTCGGGATCCCATTAAATTCTCGTGCCAACCTGTTTATAGTGCGTTTAAGCAAGATTAAATCTGCATTGGGTGTCTTTAAGTAACTTAAATCTGGATGCCCTCGGCAACCTTGATGGTGACGAGAAGTTTAACAATGATAGAAGACTAAGTGTGTCAAATAAACTATTAGCAAGCTTAAAAAGAAAAAAGAGGTCCAGTATTCGTCTTCGATCCGACAGGGAATCCTTTGAAGTGCCTCAATCTACATAATTCCTAACCTATACCATAACGCGTTAGAACAAACAACTTAAGCTACTAATTGTTATTTCATTCATCCTCAAATTCGGGCAAACTAGGTCGGTGACAGCGGCAACAATGCCCTAACTATTAGCAATTTGCGTATTGTCTCCAAAGCTTACAATATGGCGCAAACTTTATCTAGACTTAGCTGAATTTGACTTCGTGCTTGTAGGAAATCAGTTATAATGTATAACAATAACAACTATGTACCGGTTATAGCTAAGCCCGCGTAGCTTAATTTTCGGTAGTTTTTTTTTATTGTTGATAGGCAACGCATGTGACGTTAAGCGACGTTTGCTGCTGTCACTACTTGGGTCCCATGATTAGTACAGAAAGAGCATATTATAGGTATATCATCATCATCATCATCATCATCAACAGCCTGAAGACGTCCACTGCTGAACATAGGCCTCCCCCAGAGCGCGCCACCTTGAGCGTCTGCTCGCCTCTTGCATCCATCGGCTCCCCGCGGCTTTCACCGAGTGGGGGGCCGGCCTATGCTGCGTCTTCCAGTTCGTGGTCGCCACTTGAGAACCTTTCTTCCCCATCGGTTGTCAGTTCTACGAGCGATGTGTTATAGGTATATAGATGCACCTAAATATCTGAGCGTGTTTGTGTTTCGGAGGTCACGTTAAGCCGTCGGTACCTAATTGTCATAAGACAATAGTCGTTCAGCCAAGAAGTCTTTGGTAGGCCTGAAAATTCTGGCGCCGTACCGATGCCATGGCTAATACCACAGAATAGAAACAGGTAATAGTGACTGGCGTCATAGTTCAGTAACTCTGCCTTCTGAACTTGGCTGTGGGTTCGATTCCCACTCAAGACAACCATTTGAGTGATGAACATCGATGTTTGTTCTGTGTCTGGGTGTTATATTGCATTCTAAGTATGTATTTACAAAACAAAAAGTATATATAAGTACTCTTTTTTTTAATTGTAATTCAATGACGTGACGAGCTAGTCATTCGCCTGATGTTAAGCGTCACAGCTGCTCATAACAGATTGCAGTATCACTTGGAACCCTAGTCTATCAGTTGCCTGGTACAAGTCTGGTTCCCATTGTTGTGTTACAAGCTTTGCTTAGTTTGGGGCTAGATGGCGCTGTGTGAAATGTCCACACATATTTATTATTTATTTATTTATTACCAACACACCACTTCCTTACAAGAGAAGACGAATAACACCCATTTAAAAGGCGGTTGCGATTTCACTCATCTGCATTTCATACTAAGGAGCTCCAGGCAAAGATTATAAAGCCCATTGATAGCTCGTGAAAATAATTTCTCGTACAAACACGACTCACCTGCGCGCACAGGGGGCGAGGTAACAAAACGAGACAAAGTTATACGAAATTACAAAGAACAGAGCAGGATGGAACAAAAGACGTCAGCGGGTTCCCGTGATTTATTAGAAATTCATAGTATTTATTAGAAATTAATGGTTGAAATACACTACTAATTTTCGCATTAGTTGCGTCATTGGTCAACTGGATTCATAGTCAATGGCTCCAGGGTACCTAAGTGCAAACAAAATTAAAAAGAAAACCCTCTTCAGCTACTCATTACCAGTGAATATTATCGACTTTAAAAAAGCTAACACACGGGGACCAAAACATAAATGTAATCAGTAATCTCGGCCTCCCAGACCAAAGTGCAGCCAGTAAAAAAGGTCCAGTCCACAGAATTACCGAACAACGGTCGCGGTGTGACATCAGGACGCATTTGTTTGAGTTATAGCAACATTTATCTAAAAAACAGTGACGCTGGGTGAGAGATGCAGCCTAATGGATTGCTGTTGGTCTGTGTGTTACTCGGCAGACAAGTTGAAACGTTTTTGAAACGATTTAGGCATTTGTTTTAAGGTTCTCAAAGGTTTAGCTTCTAAAACAAGAACTCCACTATGAATATAAATCTCTTTTCTAAACCTCCTGACCCGACATTGTCCTATCCAAATTTTCTATAGAAAAAGAGCGTTCAACTTTCCTTTATTTGTAATTTGTCAATTTTCTAAAAGCCTTACATTTTAAAAACCATTTTTCTTTCATAAAAAATAGCAAAATTAGCCAGTCGTTCCAACTGTACTCAAAAATAATCAAAAGTCTATTAATAACAATTAAAAACATTTTTTTATTGCACTACCTGACTTCGTTTAGGTATTCAGTCTATTTCTAACCTTCGGGTGGTTCATCAATCAACGTCTTTCTAGAATCAGATCTCGCCCGGGGCTAGGTCTAATCCCGGTCTATTCGTGTAAATCCCTTACAATTTACCACTTCCATTGCAAACGGCTTGAAGCACGTTGCCACTGATCAGTAATGGAGGTCAACAACATTGTCCCACATAACATAGAACTAAAAGGCACTAGATATGTTCAGTTATACCAGATACCACAAGTATTCCATGCACTAATTAATCCCTTAATTAATTCCTTATAATAGTATTGTATTATGTTATTAAGTTAAATCAAATATACTATAGATACACAGTCTCTATGAAAATCAAACTTCAAAAGTGTCCCCGCGCTAATGCTTACTTAAGGTAGATTTTTTGAAAAGGGATGACTTATGAAACTGAGACATGGTCTCTTACTGTTGATCTCATTAGTAAGCGATTGTCATAGCCCATTATCACAGACGGAATGGATTTCAAACAACATAAAATGTAGTAGTTATACCTCGCTAGTACTTTCAGGTATCTCTGCACTGCAAGGACCTTGTTAACACACCCTCAAATATTAATGACAAGTCGTTGTTCGGAGTCCTTTTGTTCGCGGAAGTTGACACACTTTTCCGGTATACGAGTAGAGACCTTAATCAGAAATCCCATGGTTTTGGAAGATGCACTGTTTAGGAGGTGCACTGTTTAGTTCCATAATTTATTTAAAGTTATAATTCATCTTTTGGTAAGTCAATATCCATGAAGGCATTTATTTCATCATCATCATTAACAGCCTGAAGACGTCCACTGCTGAACATAGGCCTCCCCCAGAGCACGCCACCTTGAGCGGCTGCTCGCCTCCTGCATCCATCGGCTCCCCGCGGCTTTCACCAGGTCGTCGGTCCACCGAGTGGGGGGCCGGCCCACGCTGCGTCTTCCGGTTCGTGGTCGCCACTCGAGAACCTTTCTTCCCCATCGGTTGTCAGTTCTACGAGCGATGTGGCCTGCCCATTGCCACTTCAACTTACTAACTCTAAGAGCTATATCGGTCACTTTAGTTCTCCTGCGGATCTCCTCGTTCCGGAGCTTATCTCGCAGGGAAACACCGAGCATAGCTCGCTCCATAGCTCGCTGCGCGACTTTGAGCTTACTAATGAGGCCAACAGTAAGAGACCATGTCTCAGTTCCATAAGTCATCACTGGCAACACACACTGATTGAAAACTTTCGTTTTCAGGCTCTGCGGTATTTTGGACGAAAAGATAGGACGAAGCTTCCCGAACGCTGCCCAGCCGAGTTGGATTCTTCGCGCCACCTCTTTGTCGAAGTTGGACCTACCTAATTGGACAATCTGTCCTAGGTAGACATACTTGTCGACAACTTCGAGAGTATCGTTCCCAACAATTACCGGTATAGGTGGAACATGAGCATTAGACATGATCTTTGTCTTGTCCATATTCATCTTAAGACCAACCTGCTGGGAGACTCTACTGAGGTCGTTGAGCATGGTGCTAAGGTCCTCGAGCGATTCCGCCATTATGACTATATCATCGGCAAAACGAAGGTTAGTGATGTACTCGCCATTTATGTTGATGCCAGATCTTTTCCACTCCAAGAGCTTGAAAACATCCTCCAATGCGTTTGTGAACAGTTTCGGAGAAATAACGTCTCCCTGTCTCACGCCTCTTTGCAATGGAATTTGTTCCGTACTCTGGTCCTGTAGTCGGACTGACATAGTGGCCTTACTGTACAAACACTTCAAAACTTCGATATACCTATAGTCAATTTGGCATCGCTGCAAGGACTGCAGCACCGCCCAAGTCTCGATTGAATCGAAGGCTTTCTCATAGTCCACAAACGCTAGGCATAACGGCCGATTATACTCTTCGGTCTTCTGTATAATCTGGCGCAGCGTATGGATGTGGTCTATGGTGCTAAAGCCTTTTCGGAAACCGGCTTGTTCGGGAGGCTGGAATTCATCAAACCTGCGTGCGAGACGATTCGTAATGACTCTCGAAAACAGCTTATACACATGACTCAAGAGCGAGATGGGCCTATAGTTCTTCAATAAGGTGTTATCGCCTTTTTTGAAGAAGAGCACCACCACGCTCTTGTGCCATGCCTCTGGCGTTGTACCTTCAAGGATGACAGAATTAAATAACTTCTGGAGGACTAAAAGTACCGGTCTACCACCCGCTCTCAGAAGTTCAGTCGTAATTCCATCTTCACCTGGTGCCTTGTTGTTTTTAAGCTGTTTGAGGGCCATTCTAATCTCGTACAGGCTGACGTCCGGGATATCTTCGGTATAGTGTCGGACTAACTTGGCTCTGATGTCCTGAGCTGTGTTAGTAGCGGGCTTACGTGTCGAGGTGTATAACTGTCCATAGAAGTTCTCGATCTCTCTCAGAATCTCAGGCTTGGATGAAATGATGCTACCATTTTCGGTCTTCAGTTTTGTCATTTGGTGTTGCCCAATAGACGAATCCTTTGCGAAACCTTTAGAGCCTTGGTTCCGCTCAATTGCGGCCTCAATACGTGAAGTACTAAGAGCACGCAAGTCGTGTCGCAAGGAACTCCAGATTCGTCTATTGAGTTCACCGTAGGCTGACATATCAACTGAAGACTGCAGCTTCATTTCGCTCCGGTCGGCCATTAGCTCAAGAGTTTTTTCTGAGAGCTTTTGAGTCTTCTTTCGGCGTTGGGTCTTAAAGAATTTCGATCCAACAGCTTGGACAGTTTCCACCAACCCGTCGTTTAGCTCGTCCACTGTGTTACAGTCGGCTAGGCACTGGAAGCGATTTTGGAGTTCCAGCTGAAAGCCTTCGGGGTTTTGGATTTGGACAGGATTTGGACGGAGCGTAGACTTCACCAGACGTGACCTTTCGAGCTTAACATTGATATTCAATGTGCCTCTAACAATACGGTGATCGCTACCGGTTTTCACCTTGCTGATCACAGAGACATCATCGAATATGTGCTTCTTGGTCGTCATGATGAAGTCTATCTTATTTTTAGTGGAACCGTCGGGACTTATCCACGTCCACTTCCTGGATGGCCGCTTCTCGTAGAAGGAGTTCATCATAAAGAGTTCCTCCTTCTCCATGAAGTCAGCCAGCCTCTGTCCTCGAGGGTTCCGCTGCCCGTATCCAAATGGCCCCACTCTCAGCTCATCGCTATTCCTTGTGCCCAACTTCGCGTTGAAGTCTCCCATCACAACGGTGAAGTATGTTTCGGAAGTATGCATGGCTTCGGATATGTCCTCATACATAGCTTCTACTTCATCGTCTGAGTGTGCCGACGTCGGCGCGTATACCTGTATAACCTTCAACGAATACCGTTTGGTTATTCGGAGTACCAGGTACGCTACCCTGGCCGACACACTGTCGACTTTGACCACGTTGTTGACGAGAGACTTGCGGACGAGAAACCCGACACCTCCTTGGGAGAGTTGGTCTCCCTCCCGGTAGAAGAATAAGTTACCGGAATTTAGGATTATCGTGTCCTGTCCCTGTCTTCGGACTTCAGACAATCCCATTACATCCCAGCGTAACTTACCCATCTCCGCCTCTAGCTCGACCATCCTTTCGTCAGCCTTCAGTGTGCGCACGTTATGTGTTGCCAGGGCCAGGGGTCGTCGTTGGGGTTGGTAGCCGGGCGTCTGCCGGGGATTCTTCGCACCCCTTGCCCTGCCGTTACCGTGGCCGCTACCGTAGCCACGGGATAGCAGAGCTGCCGGGGACTGGGGGCCGTTTTTATTTGTGCTTGTCATTAGGGGGGGGGGGGGGGGGGTTTGCCATAATCACCACGCTTGGCAGGCGGCTTGGTGATCGCAGTAGGTGAAGATTGATTGCCACCAAGACCGAGGGGAACGCTGCGACCCATTCCCTGGATATTCCCTTAGCCGCCTTCTACGGCACCCACGGGAAGAGATGGGGTGGTCCTATTCGTAACCGGGACCACACGGCATTTATTTATTAGATGAATTTTAATCATTTTCCTTTTACCTTTTGATTTTTTAATGTGTTTTTATTCTTTAAACTAACTACTACAATAATAAAAACTAATAAACTAGCTACACTATCTATTACAAAAAACATTTGGACTGTACGCTAGTCGCGATGGCGTATAGACAGTCCAAATGCTCCAGCCCACTACCGGTAGGTAGCGTAGGTACCCAACATGCTGGTAGCATTGCCTCGTTGAATTGCAATGCTGATTCGCTGAGCCAAATAAGTACCAGCATTTTGGTCACGTCGTCCTTTTGATTGTATCTAGTGAGTTGGAAATATATCTTGTATCTAACACTTCACCTTTGGAAAATCTTGGAAAATGCGAAACTATGGACGTCATTGACTATACGAAATGAATATAACATGTAATAAGTGTCTCACGGTCGATATACTGTAGATAAAGTTTAAAGTGCCTAACTACGTCATACATGTCCCGGCTTTAGGGACGGGTGGGTGCGGGTACAAGTCCAGCTCATGATATAAATTTTTTCATTACATTTAAAATGTATTTGTTAAGATAGTTTACCCACTGCTCGGATATGTATACCTACGCTAGAACTATTTCACATCTTAGTACGGTTTTGACATTAGATCACCCTTTTTTTAGTTTGATTTTTATTACAAAATTTATACAAAAGTAGATATCTTTAAATTTTTACTAAGGTAATGTAAAAAGCATTTTGTTCAATTTAATCGAATATAGGGAATTAAATCCTTATGGCAGAACAAGGGTTGTAAATTTTCTCCCATAAAAGTAAATATACCGAAGAGAGATACAGACGGTTAGGGTATAAAATGTCAATATAAAGAGTCAGTATTACGTGTATAGAATCTGACAATGCTTTGTCAAGTGTGAAAATAACGTATTGGGCTGGCACAGATCTGTGGGGCTGGAAACATACGTATATCGTAGGGCAAGCATTCACGCTCGCGATGAGTAGAGAGGTCTTTGATTAAATCAAACGGGATCAAAATCGTGACAGCTATATAAATGAGACGACACTATCCTTCCTGAAAACGTGATACACTTCCATATGTTTTCTTCATAAGACACAACTTTTCGACCCTCGGCAATGGCCTAAGCGGAGTCCGGTGACGCTGTAAGGTCGGTTGAGACCATTAACTATACATCCAGTTGACCAATGACACAACTTCCCCTCATACGAAAATTAGTGTTGTAATTCAACCACTAATTTCTAATAAATACTATGAATTTCTGATAAATCACGGGAACCCGTTGATGTCTTTTGTTCCAATCTGCTCTGTTCTTTGTAATGACTTGTATGACTTTGTCTCGTTTTGTTACCTTGCCCCCTGCCCGCGCCGGTGAGTCGTGTTTATACGAGAAATTATGTTCACGAGCTAACAACGGGCTTTATGATCTTTGGTTGACACCATAGACGAGTAGCAAAAATAATAGATAGAGACCAGCAGCTTTGCCCCATTCAAAAAAATTAAAAGTACAGGCATATTTATAAAGTGAATATTGAATTGACTATAGTCAATTCAATTTCGCAGCCATATATGGCTGCAAAATAATATTTTGGTATAAGTGTAGTAAAGTCATTCAGATTTCGCAAAAAATCATATTTTTTTATAAAACGTGGGTTTAATAACCGAACTTCGATTAATTCATCGCAGAGCATCAAAAATGTAACCTTTCGGGGGTGAAGCGTATTTTCTTTTCGTGCACTGTGAATTTCATCATCTGCCCTAGCACAGATGGTAGACAAAATTGTCTTTCCCCTGTCTTATTCCACTTGACAAGTAAGCAAGTATGAAGAAAGTGTCATAAAACGGGGAAAGACAATTTTGTCTACCATCCGTGCTAACCCCACAGAGTAATTTGTTTTTTTCTCTAATCTGTGGCTAACCCAGAAGCTCTAAGACGTCATGCCATAATCATGTCAATTAAAATTCAAACAAATAGTTTTCATTCAAGATTGAAGTCTTGTTCGACATATTCCAAGACGTAAAGTTTCGCGTGTACGAACAAAGAGATTTGTCGTATTTTCCGAAGCTAAAGGATGTTTTCACCTGTGCCTTCAGCTATATCCGTGACCGCATTGCCAACGCGTGCTCATATGTTGGCCATTCTCTTATACTACGTGATCGAAATAAACTATAACACAACTTTTACTGAGTTTTCAACCTACTTCAAAAAAAGGAGTTTTTTTTTCAAATCGGTTGTTTTTTACATATTTTTTATTTGTTACCTCAGCACTCCATTATTTAATAACCAACTTGGAAAATTATATTTTTATTAGAAACTATACAATTATATATTCAGATTAGTTCCATATCATTCGCGTTCCTCAGCATGAAATGAACATAGGAAATTTCACTATCTCTTTTCCTCTCAAGCGTTGTGTACCTGCTTGATTAGAATTTCCCACTCTCGATCGTGCTTCGTGAGGTATTTTGTGAGTAGCGTAAATATTCAAGGTTTGTGAGTGTCATTATCTCACGGCACTAGACTAGTAAGGCCCCGGTCCCGGCCCGGTCTCTTATTAAATGCTATATGCGGTGTCCAACTTCAGCGTTTTTGTTCTGATCGACTTCTGAACGCCAGGCACAGCGTCAGCGGCCAATAGATCTCATAGCAAACGATGACGTCTCGTTCACAACAGTAGTCGACAAACAATGCTCGCGTGTAGTCGTGTGATATAAAATGGATATAAATTGGATATAAATTCGACACTTTTGGTAGCGCTTGTATTACTTTGTATAATGCACTATGACATTTGACTGATTGAATAAATAATTCGTATTTTCTTTATCATATTTCGACATTTTGTACTGACGTCAAAAACGACTTTCACGCTGCAACATTCGAAATAACTACTGACGCGGCGCAAAGCGTTTGAATGCCACCTACGGCGTCCAGACGCCGACGTCAGCGTGTGAAAGAGACCACAACGGTACATTTCAATAGCAAGCATCGTGACGTGGCGTACGGCGTGACGTTGTACGCAGCCGACGGCATTTATAGGAGACCAAAGCCTAAGTTGTAAGTTTAGGAAGACCAAGCCTTAATAGCCACATAAAGGGTTTTTTACCAAAATAGTACGCTCCCTGAAGCTATAAGATTCTAAAGTAGTTTTTAACATCTGAGTTAAATGAACCGCAAGTAACGAGGGGAACTTCATGAGGAATTAAGACTAAGTTTATGTTGGAACAAATTAAAGTTTTGAGTCTTTTCGTCTGGTGTAGCTACATTATTATTATAAAACCTTTTTAAAATGGTCTGTGGCGTTCCGTATAAGAATATCTCTACAGCCAATGATTTGAGGACCTTAAGGCTGCTGTATACGCAGAATTACTATTTTGCTCGGGCATTGTGACATTTTTGACGATATTAAATAACTGACTTTACTTACGCAAAATCTGGCTAGACTATATTATCATGAATAACATTAAAAATGTTAAAAAAATATCATATTAGTCCAAACAAGTTAATATACATAAAAACAGTTAAAAAATCGGGACGAGATGGGAAAAAACTTCAATACCGTTGTATTTATTTGACTGGCCTGATAGCTCAGTTGTAGGTTGTGGGTTCGATTCCTACCCAGGACAAACATTTGTGTGATGAACACAGGAGTTTGTTCTGTGTCTGGGTTTTATATTGTATTCTATGTATTTACAAACAAAAAGTATTTAAGCCATAGCTCTGTAGCTATGGCTTAATTATGTTCACCATATCATCGTGTCTGAGACACGATGATATGTTGAACCGCGGAGCCAGTTACCAGCGTCATCGTTTCCCGACAATAACATAATCTGGGAGTTTTTAAGGCTAGAGTGACCGGCGGGTAATTACGTAAAATTTGCAACAGCAATGCGACAGCACTAGCAATGCGACAGCAGTAGCGAAGCATACATTCTCGACACCACTAAAGATGTATGACAGCAATCACCGCGAGATTTACGCCTGTCGCAAACCTGTTGCGAGTTAGGTAATTAGGGGGCCGGTATCTTGTAGGCTAGCATGCCCCATGGTCGACCGCGTCAGCACTTACTTACCAGCAGGTGAGACCATGGTCAAAATCTAAGTCTATCTATAGTTTAAAAAAAGCTTTATATGGAATGGATTTTGCCCTTGAAAATTAATGTTTACCTAAGTAGGTATCTAAATATTAGTTAAAACTTTATTATAATCTCGTAATTTTTATTGTAATTTTCACGAACTTTACGATATCAAGTTTCATCGTTGATATCAAGTTCATAATTCCCTCCGTACTAATGTAGTGGAGCAAGTTATTATTGTGGTATTTATACAGTTCTTAATGTTATGTATATTTATTTAAGTGTCATCTGTCTAATGTGTAGTACACTTCAGGTTTGGTACATCATAATAAACGCAAGAAAGCAGGAACATTTTCTTCTCACAGCTTCTCGTGTTTTGCTCGTAAAAGTACTGAAACATTCCGCTAGATGGAATTTTTCATCAATAGCTCATCTACCCCGTATAACAAACAAACCATTTTCAATATTCAGTTTTTTAAGTCACTTACAAAATGAAGATGTTTTAGCTACCTAATAATTATTACCTATGTTGTGGTGAATTTATAGTAGGTACTTACCTACGCAACGAGATGTGGAGAGAGCTATGCTCGGCGTTTCTCTGCGTGATAAGCTCCGGAATAAGGAGATCCGTAGGAGAACTAAAGTGACCAACATAGCTCTTAGAATTAGCAAGTTGAAATGGCAATGAGCAGGCCACAACGCCCGTAGAACTGATAACCGATGGGGAAGAAAGGTGCTCGAGCACCACGAACCGGAAGACTCAGTGTAGGCCGGCCCCCATTCGGTGGATCGACGATCTGGTGAAAGCCGCGGGGAGCCGGTGGGCGCAGGAGGCGAGCAGCCGCTCAAGGTGGCGCGCTCTGGGGGAGGCCTATGTTCAGCAGTGGACGACATCAGGCTGTTGATGATGATGATGATGATGACTTACCTACATACAATTATGTACATTTATGTAAGTATGTACGTTGGTATTTAGAGGCAAGTAATAAATTTTCTGCTGTAAGCATACGTAAAGACTGACACGTATATATCTCAAAGAAAATAAAACATCAAATTATCAAACAGTATTATTATATTCCACTTTAACTAATTTTAATCGAAACAAAGTTCAATATGTTCAATACTGACACTTTGCTCCTCGTCTCTTACATCTCGGACGTAGAAGTCTATTACAGGAACTCTTTGCACAGCTTCGGAAATCAGCTTTATGTCCGTATAGCTCCATTCGAACTTGTCTATGGCTTTCTGAAAAATTATTCAATATGTATTAAAAGGGATTACCAACTACTGTGTGACGGGTTATTGTACATTTTTTTTTATGTGATTGAATGACGTGACGAGCTAGTCGTTCACCTGATGATAAGTGACACGGCCGCCCATAACAGTTGCAGTGTCACCCGGAACTTTACAACAATAAAGTTTCGCGCGACACTGCACTGCGCACGTCATCCTGAGACATCACCCAGTTTAGTAATCAGATTACTAGACTGAGTGATCAGATCATAAAGTCTCATTTGCCTAGTAATTTCACTAGCTACAATGCCCTTCAAACCGGAACACAGTAGTGCTTGCACACTACTGCTTGGCGGCAGAATAACTGGCAAAGCGGTGGTACCTACCTAGACGAACTTTGCAGAAAAGTCCTACCACCTACATTTGCCACAACGTAAATTCACCACATTTCTGTACACTCCATACATTGTAAGTAAATTCGTCGTAAAAAATATGTGTAAATTCGTCACAGGTAAATAAAGTTGTAGTAAATTTGTCACCAAATCTCATTTCAGATAATTTTTGCATAAAGTAGGGTTAGCAAGTGAAGTTAAAAAAATATGCTGTTTCAGACCTAGAATTTTTTCGTTACTCTCAAGACTCGCGAAGCGTGGGAGAGAGAAGTACAAATCAAGTACACACTGCCCGAGAGGAAAAGAGATGGTGATATGATGGCGGATGTGTCATTATTTTGGGCGAGTACTAGCACAAGAAGAGCACACATCGGCACAATCTGTTTCAAGAGAAGAGCATATTGATCATGTTATTTATAATGTTATGCTTGCTGCATATAAGTATCTGTGGTTATCTGTGGTATCTCTTTGGAAGTTGGATTTTGGTCAATTGTTTTTTTCTCTAATCTGTGGTCGTATATCACGTAGGAAAGAGAGAGAGAGAGAGAGAGAGAGAGATAGCTGAGCGAGAAAGAGAAAGGAGACGAGCGAGAGAACTTCGTGTGAGTTCTGTGAATGAGATGTAAAAATTCATCTGTGTGTGTGTAGTTCTTAAAAAACTTTCTCTAATGCAGCATTTTAGAAACTTATAAAATAACATGACCATTAAAAAAACAACAGAACCAAAAAAATATATAAAATAGTATAAAAAACGATTTAATTGTAATTTTAAATATTTATTGAGTATTTTATTTAATTATTAAGTTTAATTGGGTCAATGAAATATAGCCGATTTTTCTGTTATCTATGCGGAAAAAAGCAATGTGACGAACTTACAATATTCAAAACTAATACATGGGGTATTTATCAGATAAATATAAATTGTAACGAATTTAGACATCCTTTTTTTCGTGCCAAATTTACTTTGTGGCAAATGTACAATAAGCCTGTGTGACAGACAGACAGACAAACAGACGGACAGACAATTCAGACATACATACAGACAGACAGACAGACCAGAACCTTTGGGTGTCACGTCATTAATTCTCATAAAAAATCCTGTTTGAACGTTTTTTTAAAGTGGTATATCTACAAAGATAATAATAATAAGTATATCTGCCTAATACTTTTTGTAAGGTTTTATGATATTATTTATATCTATGTAAATTATCTGTGTGTGCTATAAGCTGTGTGGTTCCGCTTTTTGTGAGAATAGGACCATCTCTTCCCGTGGGTGCCGTAAGACCTGGCTAATGGATTCCGAGGGAATTCTGAATGGGTAGCAGCAATCCTCCTCGGTACATTAAAATCTTCTGCGATCACCAAGCCGCCTGCCAAGCGTGGTGGTTTTTTTTATGTGAACATATGACGTGACGAGGTAGTCGTTCACCGGATATTAAGCGTCACGGCTGCCCATAACAGACTGCAGTGTCACTCGGAACTCCAAAGTATAAAGTTTCGCGTGACACTGCACTGCGCACGTCATCCTGAGACAACACACAGTCCAGTAATATGATTACTAGACCGTGATAGCGTGATAAGCGTCAAGTAGCGTTTTGTGGGTATGTTCCTGTCTGCCCCCACGAACGTCCCCCACGCAGTGGAAGACGGTCTCACTTATGACTATACGTTGATTGACCATAGTGATCCAGAATATATTACCGTCTACCCCCAGCATCAACTTAAACGGGAAACCTAGGGAAAAGTCATAAATAGGTGCGACGACGAGCGAAACGAGGAGGAGCGTTAGGTTAACAGTGACCACACTACGTCACCAGAACTCACAAGTGCTTATATAAAAAATTTGTGGCAGATTATAATTAATTGGTGGCAGATCATCATCATCATCATCATCATCAGCCTGAAGACGTCCACTGCTGAACATAGGCGTCCCCCAAAGAGCGCCACTTTGAGCAGCTGCTTGCCTCTTGCATCCATCGGCTCCCCGCGGTTCTGACCAGGTCGTCGGTCCACCTAGTGGAGGGCTGGCCTACGCTGCGTCTTCCGGTTCGTGGTCGCCACTCGAGAACCTTTCTTCATACCCACTGCCACTTCAACTTACTGATTCTCAAAGCTATATCGGTGACTTTAGTAGTGGCAGATGGTAATAACATATTCCCGTCTGCCCCCGTTTTTTATATTTAGGGATCGATATAGTCATAAGTGTGACCATCTGCCACTGTGTGGGGACGTTCGTGGGGGCAGACAGGGATAATCCGTTTTGTGTGGTAACTAGTAGGCCTGTCTTTAGCAGTGGACGTTTTCAGGCTCTTGATGTGAAATTATTTTCTCACTTACAGAACATCCGTCGGTTTCAGGGTCCACGGAGTAAAAATACGGCTTCGTCAGAGTCGGCATTGGACCGATCGTCTTTTCATTCCAGGTCTGCATCAGTAGAGATGCATCAACATTGTCACGAGGAAACGGGTTCGAGTTCAAGCAATGGTACCTTATAGTTTGGAATGCTGAATTTGAAGTACTTTGTAGCCATTTTAATTGGGTACGACTTATCTGTAACACATAATTTTAATTAGTAGGCACTTTTTATATAATTAATCATAGAAAGGATGATTTTATCATGGTTTAATTATTTCGTTATTCGTTTTTGTCAAAACAAGGAAAACGTTGTTATTTTTGCCACGAGCACTTGTAGGTAATTTATTACAATAATCATTTCCGCAGTTGGATTGCTTAAATAACGTTGTAATTATTTTGATAATAGTTTTCGTCAAAACAAGGAAAACATTGTTATTCTTACTACTATAAGTAATTTTTTATAATAATAATCTGCGCGGTCCGAAATAATATTATTGTTTAGTTAACGTTTTAATGATTTTGTTATTAATTTTCGTCAAAACAAGGATAATATTGTTCTGCCTACTACTGGTAGGTATTTTATAAAATTAATCAATTAGGCAGTTAGAAATAACGTTTTCGTTTAATATAACTAAAACCTTTTTAATGATTTTGTTATTCATTTTCGTCAAAACAAGGATAACATTGTTCTGCCTACTACTGGTAGGTATTTTATAAAATTATTTAATTAGGCAGTTAGAAATAACGTTCTCGTTTAATATAACTAAGACCTTTTTAATGATTTTGTTATTAATTTTCGTCAAAACAAGGATAAAATTGTTCTGCCTACTACTGGTAGGTATTTTATAAAATTGATCAACTAGGCAGTTAGAAATACTAATAACTAATAACTTAAGAAATAACGTCCTCGTTTCAACATCATAAAAATGATGATGAAACGAGAACGTTATTTCTAACTGCCTAGTTGGTTTTTTTTTTTTTTTTTTTTTTTTTTTAATGATTTAACGTTCTCGTTTAATATTATAAAAATCTTTTAGTGATACTGTTATTAAGTTTCTTCAAAACAAGGATAAAATCGTTCTGCCTACTACTGGTAGGTATTTTATAAAATAAATAACTAAGCAGTTAGAAATAACGTTCTCGTTTAATATAACTAAAACCTTTTTCATGATTTTGTTATTAATTTTGGTCTAAACTAATAACATTGTTTTCCCACGTTTTGCTTTAAAATGTGAGGAATATTTAAAATAAAATTAACTTACGCCATAAATATCCTCAACATTTAGACCTAATTGACTTAACCAGACTTTTTTGTTGTATATAAAATCCTTTTTTGCGCTTGGGTTTGGTGGTATGCATGTTAATGTAGACATATTTTTACGAGTGACACATTTCACCTTTATCGGCCCGGGGCCTATGTAATATTCCCCTGAAAAAAAAAATTAATTGAATTACTGAAACAAGTACCTATTTTTTTTATAACACTGTTATGTGATAATTACATCATCATCAACAATAACAACAATATTTTAGATTGGCAGATGTTTTTTTTTTATGTTGACAGGGTCTGTGGTGTAGTGGTTGACCACGCACATGGGCTCATAACCCGGAGGTCGCCGGTTCAATTTCCGTCAGAGTAATTTCTGGGTCCTTATACGCAGGGACTCTCAGTTAGGGTCTAGATCTATAACCATCATTTTTTTAGAAGTTTTATTTATTGCTGAGCATAAATACGTGCTCTCTGCGGTGGAGCTCTCTGGGGGAGGTCTATGTTCAGCAGTGGACGTCTTCAGGCTGTTGATGATGAGCATAAACAAGCTGAGCACTAGGCCGATATGCTATCAGTTTGCTTTGTATTTGATGGCTTGCCGTGACTAATAAGAACTTAATACGTCCATATAGCCCCCTCTGTGAACATGGATAATCTGGGAGCTATTCTATAATATAATCAGTCTTCCAGTCCATTATTGCCAATCAAAAACCCTTAAGTATTCTTCAACTTACATAGCTTTACAGTAGGTAGGTATGTCAGAAATGAATAAATCAGCAAAGACTAAAAAAGTGACTGACTTAGGGTGGGTTTATTACCAATAGTTAAGGTAACCAATGGTTAAAAACTGTAACAAATTCTAATCAATGGTCAAAATTTGTTAGTTTTTAACCATTGGTTACCTTAACTATTGGTGAAAAAAACCTACTCTTAGGTACTACTCAAAGTTCTCAATAGGCAGCCCACATTGCTCGCAGAACTGCCAACCGACGGGGAAGAAAGGTTCTCAAGTAGCGACCGTGAACTGAACGACGCAGCGTAAGCCAGCCCCCCACTATGTGAACCAAAGATTCTGGTTTTATAGCCAATGTCGTGGACCGATGACCGCTGTTCTGGACATGGATTTAGCCTGCCACCCTGCACGTGCCAATTTACAAGTCCGTGAGTGCGAGCAAGCGAGCTCATGATTTTTTATTATTTTTGATAGGCAAAGCATTTGACCACTGTCTCACTATCACCATCTCTATCAGACTTATGCGATAAGGCCACTGGTCAAAACATCAAAGGCCGTTGGATGCAACAAGCAAGTATAGCCGTTCAAAGTTGCGATTTCATGTCTGGTTAGCAGTGAACGTCTTCCGGCTGATTATGAAGTATTTTAAGGATGTATTTTCAAACATACCATCGACGAGTTCCTGCGTTGATGCTTTGCAAGCTACTAGACCAGGGTTTTCATATCTTCCAAATAAAATTTTATTTGGAAGGGCTAAAAACAAATTAATACATTAATTTCCAATTCACAATTTAATTTATTTTATAAGTATTCGTGTCGGGTTAAGAGTAGTAATAACTCATGACAAGTTATACATTTTCATCTAGAACCCACATCGTAGTACTTCTCTTCTTTATTTATTTACTAGCTGACCCGCCCCGGCTTCGCACGGGTTTTATCTCAGTCTAAAAGAAGAGATAAGGAAGAGGGAAAAGGATGAATGGATGAAATGACGCATAGCTCCATCTAACATAACCCTCTTCTTTGTTTAATGACCTCCTATCGCGTTTTAGTGCTTTTTAGCGATAATTCTGAAAACATTGATTTGCTTTTCCGCTATTATGCAGTGTTTATTAGTAAGGAGCACAGACCTAGAATATGGATAACAGCGATAGACATCACTAATCTGTCAAACCGATACCAGCCAACTATCTCTCTCTGAGTGACAGAGACAACGCTCTACGAAACCCACACTAGGCCGATTTTCTCTCCCTTTATAGCTTAATGTGCATTGTATTTTTTCACCATCGTCTATAACGTATTGCCTTACTTGTTGTATTCGTAGAGTAGTCGCAAGGGCAGATACCGGGTATGCCCGGTGGTCCGGGCAGTCCAACTGGCCCCGGTTCATCCTGTGAATTAAGAAATTTTTGTTTAATCCTATCTTACTGATATAGTAAACACAAATGCTTGTGTATTGTAAAGGCCTGCGTTTGGAGTAGCCAAACCGACAACCTACAGCTCAGAAGGCAGAGCTACTACCAACTGAGCTATCAGGCCAGTCCAGTCAAGTTTTAAACGAATTGTGATTATATGTATAAAAAGATTATAATTCGAATTTACACAAATTTTTACTCGGATATCACCCGCTTGAAGAAGAATAAGGTTGTAGCAAGTAAATTTACCGATAAACCGGAATTACCCATCCTGCCAGGTTGCCCCGGTAATCCAGGAGGTCCCTGAAATAAAAAAAACATATTAAAAACACAAGAAGAGCGAAGTTATTCTTTTTATGTACACGAACTTTTAAAAAAGATTATATTGTGATTTCATTTGAAATGTGACCATAAATACATGTCATCATTATCATCATCATTAACAGCCTGAAGACGTCCACTGCTAAACATAGGCCTCCCCAGAGCACGCCACCTTGAGCGGCTGCTCGCCTCCTGCATCCATCGGCTCCCCGCGGCTTTCACCAGGTCGTCGGTCCACCGAGTGGGGGGCCGGCCTACGCTGCGTCTTCCGGTTCGTGGTCGCCACTCGAGAACCTTTCTTCCCCATCGGTTGTCAGTCGGTTAAATACATGTGTCCAAGGGAAAAAAAGTTGGGCTCTATGGGGGCGAAGACGTAGGGGACAACGGGAACAACCCGTTAGAGAAACCGCAGGGCGCCAATCTAGTTTTTTTATATGTAAATGAATGACATGATGTGCAAGTGGTTCGCCTGGTATTAAGCGTCACAACCGCTCATAACAGAAACGCAGTGTCACTCGGAACTGTAAAGGTTTCTGAGACATGAGCAAATAACTGAAAAAGTGACATTACTTTTCCCCTTTCCCCGGCTCACCCCTCACCCTGAGTGATTGTTAGTATATTATTCATCAGTACACTTCAAAGTATAACTGTGCCAATTTTCAAGACTACACGGTTTATTTCAGATGACTGCTAAATTTTTGTGAATTTTCTTACAGCATGAGGTGGAATGGTAGGTCATAGAATTCGCCATATTGGATCTAGAATAATGTAATGTACCCAATGTCACCCAAGATGTTACTACGCATTGATTGGTATCCAATTTGATAAAATATGATAAGTAGTTTAGGAAAAACGAAGAACAACTGAAACAGAAAATTCACACCCATTTACATTCATAGTAAAGTATATGTATGTACAGTAAATACTTATATATAAAAATTATACCAATTCGAACGTACTTATAAAGACCTCTCTTTTTATATCAAAAGTGGGAGGCAACTAGCTCAAGGGCAGCACTGGGGTGCAAGCCTTGGCTTGGGCCGTTGCCAGGACAGACGATCGAGAAAGCTACGTCCACTGGAAGAGTGGACCCTATGGAAAGTCGCGACCATTCTAGCTAACCTACGGGGGGGTACGTCGATCTCGCCGGCGGGGTCGATGTATGATTGTGTTACGCTGGTATCCTATACCGGTGCCGAAAGCGGTACCTGAGCCCGAAGGGCTAAACTGGTTCGGTGATCCTAGCGCAGCTGAAACAACGGCTGCTGTAGCATCATGATGACATATCTAAGGAGCAGTACACCGTGTTCATGTACCTACCTACTGTGGTAGCAAACAGAAAGTCAAAATTTCATAATTTAAAGTTTTCCAGTAACTACGCACATAATAAAGCTGCTCTTTGAGACTGGTAAGTCCATACATTTAAGTTTCCATCAGTTGCAGTAAAGTTACGAAATCAAATTAAAGTTAATTTTCTATCTACGAAAGCGTATGGTTGGTAAAATTAAAAAAGATTACTATGTAGCCGAGGTCTCCACTATCACCCATATGCCCGAACATTCCAGGCATTCCCTGGAAAAGAAATACATATACGTTAACAACAATAAAGGGATCAATGAAACTGAGAAAATCCTAATGACGTGACGAGCTCGTCGTTCGCCTGATGTTAAGCAATACGGCCGCGCATAACAGTTGCAGTGTCAATCTTCATCCTGAGACATCCGCACAGTCTAGTAATAAGACTGATTAGAGTCATAAAGTCTCATTTGCCCAGGAACAATCGTTCACGGTCTGTGAAAAGCGTACTTAGTTCAAATTTTGATTCCACTTGCTATTTTATTTGCACCTGCTGGGTTAGCATGGACGGTAGACAAAATTGTCTTTCCCGTTTTACGTCACTTTCTTCATACTTGCTTGGAGTAAAACAGGGGAAAGACAGTTTTGTCTACCGGCCGTGCTAACCCTACTGTATTTCTGCCGTATAGCGAATCCGGTCAATCCAAGAATCTGCCCAAATTACGAATATTATGTCGAATAGATTAACTCCCGTTTTTACGAATCTGGTCCAATCCAGAATTTGTCCAACACTGAACAATCGGCTACAGTGCCCTTCAAACCGAAACACAGTAGTGCTTGCAGACTACTGCTTGGCGGTAGAATAACCAGCAAAGCGGTGGTACCTACCTAGACGAACTTAGAAACCTAGAAAAGTCCTACAAACTAATCTAACTAACCGACTTTAGCTAGCCTAGATAATATTATAGCCAAAAAGAGTTTTTTTTTTTATTAGTATGATTAGAAAGGCATAATTAGGATTGCGTAGGATTAGTAAAATAAAAAAGATTACTTACATCTAGTCCGTTGTCTCCACGAATACCCTTTGTCCCGCGCTTTCCATCAGGTCCCTGAAAAAAAAATACCAGCACGTCAACAACAAAAAGGGGTAAAATTTCAATTAAGTATTTACTAAATTTGGCCCAAAAAAAAACAAACAAACCCGTTAAAAAAGCGTGTGCTGTACCTACGCCAATTAGTTATTTAACGTGAGTCGGTCAGGAGGAGCTAATGAGTTAGCGGGGTGGGGTAAATACGTCACCTTGTGCATCTAGTCAGTTTCCTTTGCTCATCTCATGCTATATTTTGACTCTTTCCCGACTCGTCTGATGCATTTTTTCATTGTACAGTGAAGGAAAAAACATCACCTCGATGCATAAAAGAAGTTCATACAAAAGTACATTTCAAAACATAGGTGCCAAAGCTACATGTGCAGCGACGCCAAAACTAAAATTATGTTATTTATAATACACTGTGTGTTTACTAATATAGCTATAAGTTTTATGTTACTAACTCTATGGGTGAACAACCTGAAATAAAAGTTTTATTTATTTATTTATTTATTTATAATCAAAGCGCTTTTATGCGCCGAAAAGAGAGATTCAATTTTTTGACGTTCATTTGACATTGTTTTGTTTCTCGCCATCTTAGTGTGACGAACGGTCATAAAATCATTATTTTCTAGTTACAAAAAGTATGCACTGATGATTTATTAAAATAACAAAATGTTGTTGCCCGTAATGCACTTTATTTTGTTATTCATTGTAACACACATGCGTCGGACGAGTTGGGAAAGAGTCGAAATGCAGCACGAAACGAGTAAACTGACTAGATGCACAAGATGACGTGGTTTAAAAAAAACATATAGGCATCAAAGATTCTATGTATACACTAGACAGCACATCTGTAACGTGCACTGTCGATCACTGCAAATAAGCCGGCCAGCGTCTTCTCGGTCATACGATGCTCGGCACTCAAAGCGACTGCACGTGTGTTGCAATGAAAATTATGGTCAGAAAATGCCATCGTGCGTGCTTAGATATTACAAAAACCAGTCGGGTAAAACAAACAAACGCGACGGAATCACTTTTAAACAACAAGTTTAGAATTTGGAACAAAATACACATAAATAATATATATTTTGTCGATTTATAATAGCGCCAGAGCGCGTGGCGGCAGCCATATTGGCAGAGTGAACTAACACCTGACCAAACAATACAACCTACAAGCATGTAGCGCTGCGTGTTGGGATCGTTGACTAGCCGATTTAATCACGTAAAGTGCTGTAGCGGATTTTAGTTATTAATACCAAAAATGGCAACTATTTGTGCTTCCCATAGCTTCTCTAGTACGTAGTACATAATTATACCTCTTTGATGGGCATCGAAGATCTATATGAGTATCTGATATAGGTACCTATTATAGTATTATTAGTAGTTTACGGCTAGATAGCGCAGTCTGAAATGCCCAAAAATATATTATATATTTATTTAGTGTTAACAGACAAAATAATCCCTACTCCTACTAATATGCAGATATCCAGCTGATCCGGCTTGGATGAAATTTTGCACGATAACTTATACTGCCAAGCTAAGATTATTTAAAAAAATTTGAAGAAACGCTTGCGAGTTTTAAGTGAATCTGCAGGGCTCTACTAATAGTATACAATTTTAATAGTACACAATTTGAATGGCATACAATTTTTATAGTATACAATTTTAATCTTCTTCTTCTTCTTCTAGTGTAGGCAAGTGGTCAGCCCTGGTGTCAGAACTTTTAGACCACCCAAAGGCTTCTTTATTTGTAATTCTTCACTGTAATATGATAAAAAATCTGGAAAACTTACTTACTTCTGACTTGGCTTAACGATATTGTCTTACAACAGCCAAGACCGATGGCTTAACGTCTTTAATAGTACACAATTTTAATAGTAGGTAAAAAAAATTAATAGTACCTATACAGTTTTAATAATATTTACGGGATCTTTACCGTGATTAGAATCATTTCTGAGTTCTCGATATTTCGGCACAGTTACATAAATCATGTTCATGGGATGACTGTAATTGCGGGTGGATGATAAAAAGCTGGTATTTTATTAGGAGCAGACAGAACAGTCTACCCTCTTTCTCGTCTTTTACTACGGGTACCATTCGATCGTAACTCGCGACATAACACTCACTTAAAATTTAGTGAACCACCGTGAAAGTTAAAACGGTGTTTTAATCATAGATTAGTATGCAAGTTAATAATTACTCGTATTCCAAATTGTCCAGATTCTCCCTGAGGTCCTTGAGGCCCTACCACGCCAGGCAAGCCCTAAAAAAATTATACATAAATTATGAGTATATCCACAAATGACACAGAAATTGAAGGTCTGTGGCGAATGACATTCCAATTAGGTTACTTATTACAATTTGTGTTATTGTTTTATGTTGGTTGTGTGTTTTCTATGTATGTTGGGATGTCATTGCGACATTATTATAACAATAATAAAACTGTAAAGTACACAAGTACAAGTACACACCGGGGCCGGTTCTCGAAAATAACTGTGCATTGCTCTATTGGGACCGCTTTATCATCATGGACAGGACTATTGTAGCCAGTAAGCCTGATATCGTGCTGGTAGAACGATCCCAACGCCGGGCAGTACTCATTGACATCACCATTCCACATGACGAAAACCTCGTGAAGGCTGAGAAGGACAAACTCAGTAAGTACCTTGGCTTGGCTCACGAGGTAACCGCCATCGTGTGGAATGTTGACTCAACAAGCAGAGCCTCGACCAACACCTCGAGAGGCTCTCGCTAGACGGTTGGATCAAGGGTCAGATTCAGAAGGCAGTACTCCTTGACACGGCACGTATTGTTAGGTTCCTCACTCTGCAGCCCTGACCACCGGTAGCTTGGGCTTTGCCCCGCCGCCGGCGGCACTTTAGGTTTTGGTTTTTTTATAGTATTTTTGTAATGTGTTTTTATAAAAATATATTGTAAAAAACATAAACCTAAGAAAAATAATAAATGAGTGAATAGAACTGTATATAACCATGCAAGTAGGATATTCCTGCAAAAATGTATACCGACTGCCTTTTAATAACAGTACTTAGTACTATTATTTAATTTTATTCGGTGTAAATTGTTAATTCAACTGGGAACTAAAAAAGACCGCTGGGAGCCGATGGATACAGGAGGCGAGCAGCCACTTAAAGTGTGGCGCTCTGGGGGGAGGTCTATGTTCAGCAGTGGACGTCTTCAGGCTAATGATGTTGATAATATTAGATATTAACATATTTTGTTTTTTTTTTTGTTTTGGCACGTAATACGTAGGTACCATTAGGTGTCATCTATTAATACAGTGCTGCCTTTATTGTGCAGGGAAACAATGACGGATATTCTTTCCCCTTTGGCAGTTGAATTTCTTACAGAGTAGAGTTAGAAGGATAACTAGGGGTATTTCTTTCGCACTCAGATCTCAGATCGTATTTTACTGTACTGTCGTTGTTTTTATGTTTTTTAATTTAATTACTATTTCTCTAATTATTATTTCCATAGAAGTGTATAGGTATATTTTATTTATTAAGTATTATTTGTGTGTAGTAGCCGATGCTTTTGTTTATGCAGCCTTTAATATGACAATTATGTACATTGTACCTATTACATGATATTTTATGTGTTTATGTACGCATCGGCACAGTGTTTTTTGAAAACCAACGCCGATATTAACCTTTTACAATATTTCTTTCCGTGTAAGGTTATCTGTAAGAGATCGCTATGATATAAGACCACCCCTTGTTATACTTCTGTTAACTTTGTTCACTTAGTTTTTAACCCTTCATTAGTCGCGTGGGGTGTTTTACACTCCAGCGACTGTTTGATCGTCTCTAGTTATTGGAATTTTAAATTCACAGCGCTAATTTTTGTTGTAGAGTCCTAAAACGAGCGGAACTTTGTTATTTAAGCACAAAAAATCCTCTGTGGCGTAAGATTGATGCAGCTGAGTGCGGTTGGGGTGTAAAGCACCCAAAGCCAGCGTTTACGTAGTGCAAATTTTACGTAAATTTGCACTACGTAACCTTAGAGAAATTTCTGTAAGTGGCCGGGCGCCATCCATAAGCGATAGTATATATTTGTCCAAGAACAAAGGACCGAAAATCCAAAACATTATGTTACAAATACCATCAACATGTGTGCAGTGGCCATGTTATTCTGACATGTCAGAAATGCAATGAAGAAAATTAGTTCCTATAGTGAATTGATTAAAGAAAATGTTTATGCCACAATCTGTTTGTAAAAGAGTTTATCTGTTAATTAATCGTTAAGTCAAAACATTGTCATAAATAAAAGTCTACTTTTGCATGTATTTGGTCGTTTTTTTTTCTAATTCTAAAACCGGGGCGTAAAGCACCCCACGCGAGTACTTACGTAAGTTTTTAGGCGCGAGTAACTAAGGGTTAATGATTTGTGATGTGTTGTTTCAATAAAGCAATTAATTATAATATATTTTATCTATCTACTTAGTTGCAATATTTTACGTCGAAAAACCTTTGCAACTAGATAGATAGATAAAATTAAAATTACCCGTGGACCCGTCTCATCGAGTCTACGGATAACGGCTCAATAATTATAATTAGTACACTTACTATTCGTCCTGGGGCACCTGGCATACCTCTAAAGCCTGGGTCTCCAAACTCACCCTTAACACATGAAAAACAATGTTATTATATTATTTTCACCTCAGCAGCTCGAACAGGCATCCTTTGCACTGCGAGATAACAGTGTGCAATCGCATTTTGCTCACTGCATGAGGAAAAGTGTTTTTTAATATTATGACTTTGCGGTAAGTGTAGCCAGCCTTAGTTTACATTTATATTGAGTTTTGGAGAAAACACGAAAAGACATCTTTCATTTATGTTTTTTTTATCTGTGGTTAGATTTTTAGGTATTTGATCACTGTTTACTTTTCACTTGCAAACGGTCATGAATACACCAGAAAAACATGTACTATGCAAAATTGTTCTAGTTATTTATTTACTACTGAAATATTTAGTGTTCTTCATTAAATATGAAAAATTACAGCAGCCAAATGGCCACCTCTGGACATTCTACAGGAGTCGATTCGTCTAAGGTAGTTTTCCATGAAATCTAGGTCTTCGGCCACACTATCGCTCACAGCAGCAATATTCTCTGGTAAACGCACGCCACGATGATGCACACGGCTCACCCTATCTCCAATGCTTCCAGTTTCTTCAAATATTGTTCACAATGTTTCGAATTGTTCGCTCAGTAGGACGATTGTTTTGACCATAATCTTCCCGTAAAAGTCTATACAATTTTCTTGCAGAATTGTTATTTCTGTAGAATAACTGAACAATTTAACACGTTGCGCCGTAGTTAAGCGATTCATATCGTAAATGTTATATTTTAAACTAGCATTTGACGTTTCAAATACGCGCCATTATCTACAACTTTTTTTTACAGTGTTGCCAATATAGGAAACTCAATTTGGATCACTCTTTGTAATACTAACGCGTACGTTAGTATTACAAAGAAATATGTCAAAGTTATGGTCAAAGTAACTACTCGTAGTTTACTATCTGCATACGTTCAACGCGAATACATAATAACAACAAGAAGAAAAAAAATGCTATGATGAATTTAAATTCTAAAACCCAACACACAATCAAAAAGAAAAATACCACAGATTATATAATACTAACAAAAAATGTTCGCGTTCCCGCCAAAAGTGTGTCTAAGGTAAAAAAAAACAAAGATTAAAAAATATTTTCGTGTTCTCTCCAAAACTCCATAGAAGCATTAAAACGCTTTATTGGAGTTTGACTTTGACTATAAAGTCTAGACTAGATCTGGGTGGGAGTTTGACTCTACTTTGGTGATCTAATACAAGTTGTTTATAAAAACTTAAATATAAATGTAACCTAGTTGGCTAAATACGCTAGTCGCGTGAAGTCATACAATTACTTAAATGCGATTTTGCACACTGTTTTCTCGCAGCAAAATGAATTATGTATTAGTATTTTCATAACAATAATCTAATAAATAATAATGTCTATTAATCTTGTTGCAATAATTCTAATGAATTATTGTTCTTAATTACAGTGTAACGAAACAACATTAATTGAGCACGAACACTAATATTTTATAGGTCCATGTTTTTAATGTAATATACTTTCTAACTTAATATACTGCCTACTGGTAGTGGTTTGTTAGATAAGGTTTTTGTTTTTATATTAGTTAGCTTATTAGGGTAGTTTTGTATTATATTGTTAATCAAGAGCATTAATCTTAAAATTATGAAATACTTTTTAACTAATTGCACTAAAACTATTTTCAAATTGCTTATTGTACTCACAGATTCTCCTTTGATTTTTTTTGATGGCTCCATTGAACTGTCGTCTCCCTTTAACATAGAAAAATAAATAGAATATAGAATGTCTTAAACTGTAACACTTTCTGCCGTTATTATAAACTATATATATATGATAATGGAATTGATTGTAAAGTCTACACCACACTTAACGTATATCTATAAATATATTATAGTTCTTAAAAAGAAAACAAAAAACAAAAAAAAATTAGGAAAAAAATGAACTATAATATCTTTATACATGTGGTTACTTTTTGTCAGGTTCGAAAACCGCTTCAGAAAAGCGATACAAAAAAATATTTCAATGCAGTTTCACTGTTTCAATACTTTAAATCATTATTAAAATCAAAATTTCATTTCTACAATATTTAAAATAAAAACCTCCATGTAAAATAGCCGTAAGTATATTGTACGGCGGTGGTAAACTCTTCAGAAAAGCGATTCAAAAAATATTTCAAATTGTTATGCTGTTTCGATCATTATTAAAATTAAAAGTAAGTCTTCTTTCAGTAATATTTCCTATCTACAATATTCATAGTACTTTCCCTCCATGTGAAATAGCCATATGTTGTACGGTGGTATATTTACAGAACGTAAATATACCACCAATCAACATAAACTAAAAAATGACCACTGAAGACGTCGAGCACGCCACCTTGAGCGTCCTCCTGCATCCATCGGCTCCCCGCGGCTTTCACCAGGTCGTCGGTCCACCGAGTCCGGGGGGCCAGCCTACGCTGCGTCTTCCGGTTCGTGGTCGCCACTCGAGAACCTTTCTTCCCCATCGGTTGTCAGTTCTACGAGCGATGTGGCCTGCCTATTGCCACTTCAACTTACTAACTCTAAGAGCTATATCGGTCACTTTAGTTCTCCCGCAGAT
Organism: Ennomos quercinarius; assembly: GCA_910589525.2. Classification (NCBI taxonomy): domain Eukaryota; kingdom Metazoa; phylum Arthropoda; class Insecta; order Lepidoptera; family Geometridae; genus Ennomos; species Ennomos quercinarius. The sequence goes on from OU342496.1 coordinate 5,767,553, forward strand.
CTCCTCGTTCCGGAGCTTATCTCGCAGGGAAACACCGAGCATAGCTCGCTCCATAGCTCGCTGCGCGACTTTGAGCTTACTAATGAGGCCAACAGTAAGAGCCCATGTCTCAGTTCCATAAGTCATCACTGGCAACACACACTGATTGAAAACTTTCGTTTTAGGCTCTGCGGTATTTTGGACGAAAAGATAGGACGAAGCTTCCCGAACGCTGCCCAGCCGAGTTGGATTCTTCGTGCCACCTCTTTGTCGAAGTTGGACCTACCTAATTGGACAGTCTGTCCTAGGTAGACATACTTGTCGACAACTTCGAGAGTATCGTTCCCAACAATTACCGGTATAGGTGGAACATGAGCATTAGACATGATCTTTGTCTTTCCATATTCATCTTAAGACCAACCTGTTGGGAGACTCTACTGAGGTCGTTAAGCATGGTGCTAAGGTTCTCAAGCGATTCCGCCATTATGACTATATCATCGGCAAAACGAAGGTTAGTGATGTACTCGCCATTTATGTTGATGCCAGATCTTTTCCACTCCAAGAGCTTGAAAACATCCTCCAATGCGTTTGTGAACAGTTTCGGAGAAATAACGTCTCCCTGTCTCACACCTCTTTGCAATAGAATTTGTGCCGTACTCTGGTCCTGTAGTCGGACTGACATAGTGGCCTTACTGTACAAACACTTCAAAACTTCGATATACCTATAGTAAATTTGGCATCGCTGCAAGGACTGCAGCACCGCCCAAGTCTCGATTGAATCTAAGGCTTTTTCATAGTCCACAAACGCTAGGCATAACGGCCGTTTATACTCTTCGGTCTTCTGTATAATCTGGCGCAGCGTATGGATGTGGTCTATGGTGCTAAAGCCTTTTCGGAAACCGGCTTGTTCGGGAGGCTGGAATTCATCAAACCTGCGTGCGAGACGATTCGTAATGACTCTCGAAAACAGCTTATACACATGACTCAAGAGCGAGATGGGCCTATAAATCTTCAATAAGGTGTTATCGCCGTTTTTTAAGAAGAGCGCCACCACGCTCTTGTGCCATGCCTCTGGCGTTGTACCTTCAAGGATGACAGAATTAAATAACTTCTGGAGGACTAAAAGTACCGGTCTACCACCCGCTCTAAAAAGTTCGGTCTTAGTTCCATCTTCACCTGGTGCCTTGTTGTTTTTAAGCTGTTTGAGGGCCATTCTAATCTCGTACAGGCTGACGTCCGGGATATCTCCGGTATAGTGTCGGACTAACTTGGCTCTGATGTCCTGACCTGTGTTAGTAGCGGGCTTACGTGTAGAGGTGTATAACTGTCCATAGAAGTTCTCAATCTCTCTCAGAATCTCAGGCTTGGATGAAATGACGCTACCATTTTCGGTCTTCAGTTTTGTGATTTGGTGTTGCCCAATAGACGAATCCTTTGCGAACACTTTAGAGCCTTGGTTCCGCTCAATTGCGGCCTCAATACGTGAAGTACTAAGAGCAAGTCAACACGCAAGTCGTGTCGCAAGGAACTCCAGATTCGTCTATTGAGTTCACCGTAGGCTGACATATCAACTGAAGGCTGTAGCTTCATTTCGCTACGGTCTGCCATTAGTTCAAGAGTTTTTTTTGAGAGCTTTTGAGTCTTCTTTCGGCGTTGGGTCTTAAAGAATTTCGATCCAACAGCTTGGACAGTTTCCCCATCGTTTAGCTCGTCCACTGTGTTACAGTCGGCTAGGCACTGGAAGCAATTTTGGAGTTCCAGCTGAAAGCCTTCGGGGTTTTGGATTTGGACAGGATTTGGACGGAGCGTAGACTTCACCAGACGTGACTTTTCGAGCTTAACAGTGATATTCAATGTGCTTCTAACAATACGGTGATCGCTACCGGTTTTCACCTTGCTGATCACAGAGACATCATCGAATATGTGCTTCTTGGTCGTCATGATGAAGTCTATCTCATTTTTAGTGGAACCGTCGGGACTTATCCACGTCCACTTCCTGGATGGCCGCTTCTCGTAGAAGGAGTTCATCATAAAGAGTTCCTCCTTCTCCATGAAGTCAGCCACCCTTTGTCCTCGAGGGTTCCGCTGCCCGTATCCAAATGGTCCCACTCTCAGCTCATCGCTATTCCTTGTGCCCAACTTCGCATTGAAGTCTCCCATCACAACGGTGAAGTATGTTTCGGAAGTATGCATGGCTTCGGATATGTCCTCATACATAGCTTCTACTTCTACTTCACTTAAATTAGATGATCCCTAATCATATATATCTAGGAATTAAGTGCATGCAATAGAAAACTTTAACTAGGAAATAGCTGTTTTTGTTATGATTATGATTGAATACTGTGGATCAGAGTGAGACGGTAGAAAGAGCAGAGGGAAAGAACTTAAGGTATGAAATTATTTAAAAACTCTTCTAGTAGGTAGGTACAGACTTATTCTTAGTTAAAGTTTTGTTATGAGTAGTAACATATAAGATTTGTAGATTAAGTGTAAATTATTAAAGTTATAGGGTATTATAATAGTATTGGTTTCTTATTCCATATTTATATTTTAGTTGGTAAGTACTTACTATCGTCACGGTACAGACACCTGAAATGAATAACAAAACAAAGTTACGATAACTTTCTATTGTTATAGTAAATCAATACTATAGAGTAGGTACTTATAACAGTGGGCAGCCTTCTATTGTTACCAGCATATTAAGGCTATAGAGTAGTACTCTCCTTTTCCTATTAAACCCGCAGAAAACTTCTTCAGAGCACCATCATCATCATCATCATCAACAACAACAGCTTAAAGACGTCAAAGACGTTTGACCAATCAATTACTTTCAGTTTGACATGCATGGTTTAGAGAACATGCAAAAACAATGCAACATTATACCTATTAATGTTCTACGTTTTTAGACTCTATAATCATAAAAATTATTGCCTAAAATATCTATAATATAAAGTGATAATAATATTAATTCAATTATTTAAAAAAAAACGACAAAATTAACACACCAAAGTTTTAAATCAACTTATAATTGAAGCTTCAAAATAGCATAATAATATAATATTGTATTTTTTATTTGTAGCAAAAGCAACGGACCCCATATAATGAACCCCGTATAACCATAGTCTAATCAGCTCTTGACGAATTATTTGGTAACTTACTCAGTGTTTTTGTGCATGATGATTGAGATGGGTCCTCCAAAACCTGGTAAAAAAGTCTAAATTTAATTTTTTATTTAAATTGATATTTTTAATTTTCCTATTCCTTTGAAACCAGTTTAAACCATATTCCCACACTTTTGGCGACAATACAATTAATAACCTAATTTTTTTTTTTAATGTGATTGAATGACGTGACGAGCAAGTCGTTCACCTGATGTTAAGTGACACGGCCGCCCATAACAGTTGCAGTGTCACCCGGAACTTTAAAACAATAAAGTTTCGCGTGACACTGCACTGCGCACGTCATCCTGAGACATCACCCAGTCTAGTAATCAGATTACTAGACTGAGTGATCAGATCATAAAGTCTTATTTGCCCAGTAATTTCACTAGCTACAATGCCCTTCAAACCAGAAAATAGCAGTGCTTGCACACTACTGCTTGGCGGCAGAATAACTGGCAAAGCGGTGGTACCTACCTAGATGAACTTTGCAGAAAAGTCCTACCACCTAATTACCTATTAGTTGACCTACGTCCATGACTAATGATCTCTACTCGAGTGAATCTATCCCTCTCCCTACTAAATATTAATGCTTATTTTTTTTATGTTTACCTTTTAAGTCATAAATCGTATGAAGTATAAATGATATGACTTAGGCCCGGTTTCACCAACGTTTATTCCAAGTATAAGGCTATTCCTTACTCCTGGATACAGCTAATTGACAAATGAAATTACACAAAAAAGACGCCATTTTGATTGTATCCAAGGAATAAATCTTATTCCTTCACAAAATTGGTGATATGTGGTTAAAGAAACTTTATTTTCTCAAAAGAAATTAACATTTCACTGCATGAGAAATTACAATTAAATTACTTAATATTAAACACAATGAGAAATCGAAGCTTGATACGCGATTGATTAAGTTTAAAAACAGAAACAAATAGTAACAGTAGGATAGTAGAAAGGAGTTTTAGTGATGAGTGTGTTTTTATATCCACATCTCATTTTATTTAATTTTTAGTTCCTCTTGTCGAGGTGACTAGTTAGAAAAATACATATTTTTATGGATTCGACGGTAAGTAATGCACTTGCCCACTTACAAGTACAGGATCGGACTTAGAGTTTTGTTATAACAAAAGTTTTTAGTTTTGATTTAAACATGTTGAATTTTTTTATTGTTTTAATATCGTTTGGGAGCTTGTTAAACAGTTGCGCTCCTTCAAAACATATGATTTTCCGAGTTACGCGATATAAGGGCTATATGCGCGTAACTCGGCTGTTCTCGGAAAGTTATACTTGGAATAAAATTTATTCTAGTTTGGTGAAATCGGGCCTTAAAAGGTTAAAACTTTGCCCACAAGTTGTTTGTTTATTTTTTAAACAAACAACTTCTTTGCTAAGTTTTTTAAACTTTACATTTTTGCTAATGTAATTAATGGCTTTAAACTTTAATCCAATCAGTGTGTGTTGCCAGTGATAACTTAATAACTTATGGCACTGAGAGATGGTCTCTTACTGTTGGCCTCATTAGTAAGCTCACAGTCGCGCGTCGAGCTATGGACAGAGCTACGCTCGGTGTTTAAAAAAGAGAGTATCTGCAACTCGAAACAAATAAAGTACATGAAAAATATCACATTGATATATATTTTATATTGAGCTATTACTATGGCCCAACACGCAATAAATAGGAATAAGTTTTATTACCTAAGAAAAGTTTTCAAGCAGCTGCTTGCCTCCTGCATCCACAGGCTCCCCGCGGTTTTAACCAGGTCGGCGGTGCACCTTTTGGAGACCGACCTACTCTGCGTCTTCCGGTTCGTGGTCAACACTCAAAAACCTTTCTTCCCCATCGGTCGTCAGTTCTACGTGCGATATACCCACTGCCACTTCAACTTTGCTAATTCCATCTATATCGGTCATTATTTTAGCTCGCTTGTGGATCTCCTAATTTTGGATGTTATCTCGCAAGGAAACTCCGAGCATAGCTCTCTCCATAACTCGTTGCGTGACTTTGAACTTACTTGTCAATTTATTTACTAGCTACGTATAATGTCACTTTTCTCCGTTTTTTTCGTTTAGCACACTCCAGAAATTTTGATTGAAAAGTATTGCATAAAACTATAAGATACCTTTTTATAGAATTAGCAGCATGCTCAAACTCCAAAAATCAACTCACCAAATCTGATGGATCAGCAGCAGCTGAAAACAGAAACGTCAAATTAAGATCTTGAAAGATAAATCACTGACAAAATTGTCATGCTACCATAAAATAAACCAAAGCTGGTACTTTTCTAACGTATAATTTTAATAGTTACTTTAATAATTATTATTACAGTGCAATCTCATGTTATGTTTATGTTATTAATTGTTATTATATATCAGTGACATTTGATACAAAAATACTGCTGTGCCATCTTATATGTGCTCTTCCATATCTTGAATGACTGATAGACAAACTAATAATAATAATAGAAACTCGTACGGTGCTCATTTATAATAATTAGGTGTAATCGGAGTTTTGGCGGGAACGTGAAAAAGTTCACGTCGTTGCATTGTATTATTTCACAAAACTTATGCTTTTTCTAGTGTTAATGTTTAAAATTAGTGGCATTTTACGCATTAAGTGCTGAATTACGAGTATAAGTGTGGGCAAGTGATATAATGTAGTGAAACGTGGTTTTTCGTGTTGCTTCCAAAATTCCATAGAAGCCTCTAGTAAAGTTGCCACTACTTTACTAGGGTATGACTTAGACTGGATTATGACTACCTGACTTAGACTGGACTATGACTACCCTGACTGACTGTGACTAAGATTTGACTTTACATGAAATATTTCATAATACGATGAAAAACTACAATACTTGACACTGGCTAAATACACTAAGTGTGGAGCCAAAATATAAGAAAAAAAAAAAAAAAAATTAGGTGTAATCAAATACGTAAAATAATAATAAGATACGTAGGTAAGATAGGTAGTAGAATAATAAAACACTTACATCCAGTAAGTATTGTGTGTAAAAGAAATCCACAAAACAACCAAAAGTACAACATTTTCACAAGCAACTGAATAACTTATGGGTTGAAATAAGCATATGGTTCCTATCTATTTAAAATAATACGTTATTTTATCCTGTTACCCATTGGTATTTCCATATTATAATAAGAATAAATTTTATCAACTATACAATTAAACTTATAACCATTATTATTTATCCTGTACAAATGAGTTATGTATACCTATATGTATTTAAAAAAATATATTTTCCTTAACCTAATATTATAGCTTTATTAACCCTAAAAGATCAGTATGGAATTAAGTAGCGTAAATACTCAAATAGGGTATTTTTGACCAAAATTTTAAATGGGGTAAGTCTTAGGCTGCTTGTCCACCGCCCACCGATACCGACCCGACAACGGTAACGAGATGGGAGAGAGATATACATTGCTAGTAATGTATGTCTGGCTACTTCGGCGATATGTACATTACTAGCAATGTACCTCGATGACGACACCTCGTTCTCGGGTGACGGCTCGGTGACGGTGCGGTGGACAAACGGCCTTATACCTCTTGATGACCCATACATTGTGGTGCGCATGCCCTCCATCTCTTTCCGTCTTCAAAAATCATGAACTTTGTACTTGCTTGAAATCTCAAGTAGAGTAGACATCTCAAGTTCAGATATGAACATATGAAGATATAAGGTTTCCTCCATATTTTTTAATGATAATTGTACTTACCACTTGCGAAATATCGGCCGTCAAAATATATATCTTTTAATGTGTCCTCTCTGTACCTCCACATTGCAAGATATATGTGACTGTGTGATGACACTGCCTAGTAATAAGACTTATAGACTTCAGATCAGATCGTAAAGTCTCATTTGCTCAGTAATTTCACTAGCTACAATGCTTTTAAAACCGAAAAACAGTAGTTTTTACACACTACTGCTTGGTGGCAGAATAACTGACAAACAATAATTTGTCTAGACGAACTTTGCAGGATAGTCCTACCACCTAGTAAAACCTCTTCTATTTTTGCCGTCTACAGAACCCTATGCCCTAAGCATGGCCCTGCAACATGTTGTTGAGAAGTTATTATTGACTATCGTAGTATTCATAGCATTTCAAGATGTTTGAATTGTTTTTGACAACTATAAAAATTGACAAAAAAAAATAAGCCACCTTCGAAAAAATCTGCGCAGAAAGTAAAGTAAGAAGTCAGGGGGTTATATTGTACTAGCTGCTTACCTTATCATTAACGATAGACTAACAATTTACTATAGTCTCATCTGATGGTACAAGTGACGACGTGGTCGACGATAAAGCATGTTTGTCTAGACGAACTTTGCAGGATAGTCCTACCACCTAGTAAAACCTCTTCTATTTTTGCCGTCTACAGAACCCTATGCCCTAAGCATGGCCCTGCAACATGTTGTTGAGAAGTTATTATTGACTATCGTAGTATTCATAGCATTTCAAGATGTTTGAATTGTTTTTGACAACTATAAAAATTGACAAAAAAAAATAAGCCACCTTCGAAAAAATCTGCGCAGAAAGTAAAGTAAGAAGTCAGGGGGTTATATTGTACTAGCTGCTTACCCCGGTTTTGCACGGCTTAATTAGTTTTACGTCCTAACCCTGTTTATGGGTAAGAGAGAAAGAAAAGGGAATAGCAACGAATTCGCCTATATTTTTCTCTTTCCCTCCTTTCTTCCCTTCAACAGAATGAGTATAAATAAGAAAATAATTACACTTAATACAACAATTGTTGCATAAAAATTAAATCATTATTGCCCCGCGCAACGCGCACTTAGCCAGTTTAGAAAACAAAAAGAATACCCTTTATGTTACTTTTAAAAAAATAGCCAAAACCATTACAAATTTCAGTGAATCTGTTCAGTAGTTCCAGCGTGATGCGTGTTTAAAGACACAAAGACAGACAGACAAAAAATAAAAAAAAAGTCTATTTCGATATTGATTATTGATTTCTATATCTTTTTTAAATGAGATTGAATGACGTGACGAACTAGTCGTTCACCAGATGTTAAGCGACGCGGCTGCTCATAACAGTAGCAGTGTCACTCGGAACTTTAAAATAATAAAGTTTCGCATGACACTGCACTGCGCACGTCATCCTGATACATCACACAGTCTAGCAATCTGATTACTTGATCGAAATCAGGTCATAAAGTCTCATTTGCCCAGTAATTTCACTAGCTACAATGCCCGTCAAACCGGAACACAGTAGTGCTTGCACACTACTGCTTGGCGGCAGAATAACTAGAAAGCGGTGGTACCTACCCAGACGAACGTTGCAGAAAAGTCCTACCACCTAGTAAAAATATTTACTAATTCAATCAAAATTTAAAAAAAAATGTACTGATATAACCCAGTGAGTTTCATTATATGTATAGATGTTATTCCGGACAGTTATCTACAAAACAACTAAGTTGAGGTTAAATTTATACAATTTCCTGCTATATATTTACAGCTGTGGTCGTAGCTTACATTATTCAGTAGGTAATACTTTACTCCCATTATTCAGTAGTCAGTCATGGCTGCCACATGGTTATTTTTTGCTTTTATCGTGAACGGAATCTTATTCATATGTAAGTATTTTTTAGACCTCTAATATTATAGTTAAAGTATAAAGTAAAGCTAGTGAATGTGACTTTCAAAACAGTGGACTCTGCGGGTTCAATTCCGCTCCGCTTCGCACCCAAAGGCTTTCAAATTTTATAAGTATCATAGCATCATAGACCTAGGATGTTTCTTTTTTTTTTTTAATTGTTTATAAGCAAAGCATTTCACCACTGTCTCACCTGGTGGAAAGTGATGACGCAGTCTACGATGGTAGATGCTTGCCTAGAAGATACCTGTTCACTCTCGTCTTGAAGACACCCAGATCATAGTTAGCTGGAAATAAGGACGCCGGCAAGGTGTTCCACTCATTGGCTATAACGATGAGATCATGATTGTGATTTTGAGAGTAACGAAAATATTTTAGGTAACTGCTATTAATCAACCCCCATGTATGTAGCCCATGTAGATTTTTCATAGTTTAGGGGTTACGGGCAATTTTTAATAATTTTTAGTGAATTTCTAGATAATTTGGCCCTATAGATACAGTGTAATGTAACAGGCGTGATGGGGCCGTTTCACTACACAACCACCAGGCTATGTCAGCCCTGATGTAGCTTATATATAAGGGAAATAAACATAAAACATGTTTACTTTATATGCTATATTGGATATTACATAATTACAGTCTTTGGCACTTGTGGAATAACCTTCTGATAGACACTGGTTTAATTTAGATTTTTAGGGTTTCAACTGAATAATTTTAGCATAAGCTTTTAATAAACATTAGAATTAACTGGAACCTACAGCTCTCGAATCGATGGTAAGTTATACAACCCATGCTGAGTTAATCGGCAGCCGACGGCTCGCTCAAAAGCTCGTCCAAACACTCCCTTCTAGCGATGATTGGCGGTTTGGTCCAGACTTCACAAGATCCGAGAACGTCTCCACTAGAGCTCTTTCCATCGACGCGAGCACTCTAAATCCAACTCCACTAAACTCCATAGTGGATATCAACAATTCACCTTGATATCTGCCTTAAAGGGATACATAAGGATATTTTTCTCTTAGTTTACCCACCAGCCTTTGATGCCCCTTAGTCCTGTCGTCTAAGACACAGATTACTACACTACTACTATTAGACTATAGGTATACTAGGATTACGTAGGAAGACTGACTTGTTCTCCAATTTTTATTTTTTCTGTCTAATCCTTCTGATTCCGATTTCGAGTTTCTTGTCCCACACTTGGCCAAAACTAAAAAGGTTTATAAAAAATTCAAATTTTTTATAAAAACAGTGCGGTTGATGAGTTATGAATGACCAGGAATAAAAATTTAAATAAATCTAATCTAAATTATACTACAGACCGTTCACCATGAGATGTCCCCTGATGTACTTATATTATATAAAAATATTCAAGTATTATCGTAAATGTAAAATGATATGTAATTTTACTAGGTGGTAGGACTTTTCTGCAAAGTTCGTCTAGGTAGGTACCACCGCTTTGCCAGTTATTCTGCCGCCAAGCAGTAGTGTGCAAGCACTGCTGTGTTCCGGTTTGAAGGGCATTGTAGCTAGTGAAATTACTGGGCAAATGAGACTTTATGATCTGATCACTCAGTCTAGTAATCTGATTACTAGACTGTGTGATGTCTCAGGATGACGTGTGCAGTGCAGTGCCACGCGAAACTTTATTGTTTTAAAGTTCCGCGTGACACTGCAACTGTTATGGGCGGCCGTGTTGCTTAACATCAGGTTGTAACGATCCAGGCTGTCTCGTGACGTCACAAATATTATAAATGTTATCTAAATTATAAAAATACTTAAATAATTTCATTGAAGCACTTTGTGCATAAAGAATGGTCTAAAAATAAAGGAAATAGTCGTTGGCATCGCATTAACTGATAGAGAAAATGTAGAGATAGGTGTAAAAGTGGTTATCTGTGGTAAAATAAGGTAATAGTAAAAGAAATCAAACCTCAAAATAATTCTCATACTAAAAGGTTCATACTTAGATATGGGGAGCTGCTAGTCGTAGAGCGTTCGATCACTGAATGTGTCAAAAAATTTCCTGGAATTCCAAATTTAATTGTGACAGATTTATGTTTCTTAATTTCATTGTCCAATCCCTGAAGCTCGCGTGGTGAAAGTAGGAGCATGCGTAAGAAATTTTTGTTAAGGCTAGTACGTTTTGATAACCTCAGTGGAGGGGTGGTTGAGTAGGTCGAATCGTAACTCGGAGGCGGCGGGTTCGATTCCCGCGACAGGAGAAATGATTGAGCACGGGAAATAAAGGCGCACATATTAGTAAGATGAGTAAATAATTACAAACTAAATTACATTATGGTAGAATTTATTTAATAAAAATCGTAGAATTTGAGGAATCATTTTGTACTATTCGTTATTTATAATCGTACTAATATTAAAAAAAATGCGAAAGTTCTTGTGTTAATGTTCGTTACTTTATATCTTCGTAACTACTGAACCGATTTTGATGAAATTTGGAATGTAGATAGCTTATACGCTAGATTAACATACAGAATACTTTTGTCCGCGATTAACACCGCGGGGTGCAACTAGTATTATCATATTTTTGGTAGAGAAAAGTTGTAATGATTTATTCGTAGAGACTTACATTTCAAATTGAGGTTAATGAAAAATAAACATCTAGTGTACTTTTATAAGATTTTGACGGTCTTTTGTCAGTTCTGGATATGTTAGCAGAAGGTTGGAGAATTCATCGAAAATGAAGATTAGGCAAGGCTTGTATTGTCGGGGTCAAATAGCTGATACTAAATAAAACGCTTAAATACTTTTTGTTTGTAAATGCGTACGGAGAATGCGATGTAGCATCCAGACTTAGAACAGTTTGTGTTCGTCACATAAATGTTTGTCCTGGATGGGAGTAGAACTCACGATCTAGAGCTCGGAGGGGGAGCTACTATCAACCGGGCTAACAAGGCAGTCTAAATTGACCATAAATATAGAATAGATTGAATGGATACATTGGAATTAGGTATATTTTTAGTGTTTTCATGATTACCATTTAGGTATACTAAAGAACGGTTTTGGAATAACGTGCCCTTAAATGCGAAGCAGAAGGAATCGTGTGGGACGATATCGAGCTGTCAAAATAATTTAGTCGTCTTTTGTTAGTGAAGTATCACAACCATACGATATGGAGGAGACTAGGATCGGTACTTGGATTTGCTTTTTAATGAGACGGATGAAATAGTATGGGGAAATTATAGCAAATTGAGAACGAAAAATCTTTAATAAATTGAAGTGGGGACAATAATCATACAAACGCTATTATTGGGGTATTTATATTCATGAAATTATTGTTTCTAGACGGAAGATAAAAAGATTTTTATCTTTTAGAGAGTGCAGAAAGTATTTAAAGGTTAGCAGAGTAGTTTGTTTATATATTGAAAGGATCCACGTTAGGAGGGTTGAATAATTTTAGGCGAGACTAGTTCTTTAATAATTCACAATATTTTCTAGAATTATTACGGGAAGGGATATGTTTCATAGATTGAGAGATCTCGGAGAAAGTGTATATAGTACAAGGAGAAGTCACGAGGACGTTTTAAGTATTAATTAAGACGGATTACATACTCGGTTGTGATTTTTCATACAAGATTTAATTATGCTTTTGTTGGGATTTTGAATATCTTAACGGAAATTTATTTTTAGGCTGTTACAATATGAAAACGCAATTTTCAAACACCTAGTTATTTTATAAGAATAAAGGGATTATATTTTGTATGTACTTTAGTAAGAAAATTGGGACAAGACATTTTCTTTTAAACATATAGAAACAAACACATCGACGCGCGCACTACTAAACGTGACCAGGCAAAAGTTATAAAAGATCTGCCAAGCTGTCAAACGCGATCAGTTATGAAATCATTTCACGGGGTTCGCAAGTCGAAACCTGGTAATAAAAATGCACATAAAATCTTCGGTTAAATTCTTAGATAAATTCGCCCTCTCAATTAATTCTGGATCTGGGGGGAAGTATGCCTCGGGTCCAGGAACTCAGTAAGAGATAAGTTGAAACTGTGCAACGAAGCTTGTCTTCCCTTATTTTGCTTAGGGTATGCAGTTCGCGTGTTTTGTGGAGACCTGCACCAGATTTTGCCTCCGTTATAGGATCTGGATCCACCTTTTTGGTTTGGTTTGCATTCTGGCTGAAAGGAGGGCTGAAAAGATTAACTGTCCCGTCTTCGTGTATACGATACCCGGATCCTAAATGCAAATTAAGCTGAACTGTCCCAAGTGTTAGGGTTTTGTCTTGTATGCTGCCCATGGACTCCGGTCCCGCATGCAAGATAAAAATTAGGTGGCAATAGGTTTTAGCTTTGGAGAGCTTTTGTCACAGCTCGTTCTCTCATAGGGTTAGATCAGGTATGTTCTCATTGCACACACCGAGAACAGACATGCACGTTTAAAAGTAAATGTGAGATTTGTAGCAATCTCCAGTGTTTGGGGGTACACACTAATGTATAGGGAAAAGCTATAAGTCGAGGAATACACACGTAGGATGGGGAAGTTAGGGATAAAATATTGAAAATCGCGGAAAAATAATAGTGTTAGAGAAATAGATAAAATTCAATAAATATATAAATAAATTTAAAGCGGTATAAAATACATCTAAAGATAAATTCATTATAATAAAATACTAATAAATAAAAGTGTAAATACAATTACGTAAATTATCAAAGTCATAAAATTATAATCCAAGTTTTCTCGAAGGTTGAAGCTGTGGGTGTTTATTGTAGAGCTAGTTGTCGTGGACCTTGCTTTTGACGGAAAGCTGGGTGATCACGGAAGGATTTAATGTACAGAGAGCAACGCTGCAAAGGTATAAGTAGGTATTTTCTATAGCTGGCACAAGCTTTGTGAAACTACAGTAGAGATAGAAAGGGGAATGTATTTGAATACGATTCATCACATTAGTTTTCATGACCTAGTCTCAACTGGAGAATTATTGTCGTTAATGTTGCGGATCATATTAGTATGAATACGTAATTCTATAAACCTATTTTGTGGTAAAAATGCGTTGTACTATATATCTATTCTGTGGTATAGGAAGGTATTTCTTTAGCTGGGTTTGCGATGCTCTACGGAAGATATGGGAAAGGTTCTATTCCTACACGGTGATAGTAAACGCTGATACAAAGTTCACATGAACAAGTTATGACACTACTGAGAAAATATTATTCTGTGCCTAATTCTGATGTACAAATTCAGCATAATTAGATAGGTATTTTCTTAGCGGATTCTAGGCGGAATTTTACTTAGGAGAGTTGGAAGGATCATATTTTTGCAAGGAAACGAACGTTTTGTTTTCTAGTTGCAAAATAGGTAATATTTGAACGATAGTTAGGAAACTACCGGGAATTAGTAACGACTGGGAATTATTCCTTTTACTTAGATAACTATTGGGAATTTACTCTCTGTTTGAAATCATTCGCGAGTAACTTAAATAAAATCGTAATTGAGTTTCACTCTAGTATGGAAATACATAATGCTTTGCTTGTGCGATTGTTAAATAACTACCGGGAATTTATTCATAGTTTAGGGTTATTCGTGTTTGTTTATAGATCAATTTAGTGGAATTCAGAGTTGGGTTTGTTTGATTGAATTTTCAATAAGAATTTTACTATTTATTCTATAAGAAACATTTAAAGTACTAGTGATAAGAAATTGTCCTTCGTGTCTTGGGTCAAGCACAGCAGTACCTGTTAGTGATCTCCTTACCAAACGGATAGGGGTAGCTAATTTAAAGATTCGAATGAGAATATCTTGTTGTTAGAAAACAGCATTAATAATCTATTATATTACTGGCAAAAAAACATATTATTATAATATTTCATATTTATGAAATATAATACCTAAATTATATAAACGGGTTTTAGATTACTTTTCAATACAAGTTCTGGAAAATAGAGACAACCTGAATATCACTAACAGATCATTGAATTCAAATAAATATTTACAGTTAAAATTAATACTACTGTTTAGTCCACTGCATGCTGTTGATATAGAATCTACGATAATATTGATAATCTTTAGACGAAAACTAGGAGATTTGAAAGTTGAGCTATTTTTAGAGTCTGTCTTATACCGAATGTAGTACGTATTAGATAGACTCACAATTAACTAAGGTGATGTCTATTTTGTTAGGATTTGGAAAAAAATAATGTCCTCTTGTCCCTTGCACCTTTTGGAGTCCAAACTAGATAAGTAGATAAGAATAGGTAGATGGGGTACCTGACGTACTGACTTGGGATAAATAGAACAAAATTTAGTAAAATCAAATTTCTCTTAGTGTGGGGGAATTTCACACACGGTACCTCCGTGTGGGAAATTTCAAGCACTAAATAGTGGAGGGTTAACCAGCCAGGTAGTCGAGACCCACAGCATTGGAGCGGTGGCGGGGCTCCTATGCCAGAGTTATGATAAACAAATAGAGTTTACTATGACTTTGCTATATAACAAGCTTAAACTCAGTTAGCAATACAATTACTTACGTTTTACCTACACTTTATTTACATTTTATGTTTATTTCATATGACGGTCATCGTGATGAATTAATTTACTTCCAGTTTTGTCCATGACTAGGATCTATAATGTTCTACTTGCGCAGGAAAAGATTATTCATTATCACAATTTCAAAGTTTCGGAAGTATAGTAAGAAATATATTGATTGGTGCATAATATGATTCTATGTGGAAATTTCAGTCCGGTTACTCGGACTATAGGAATAGTG
The DNA here is from genome assembly GCA_910589525.2 of Ennomos quercinarius. NCBI lineage: Eukaryota > Metazoa > Arthropoda > Insecta > Lepidoptera > Geometridae > Ennomos > Ennomos quercinarius. Next base: position 5,783,049 of record OU342496.1, read on the forward strand.
TTCACCAGGGGATTAAATTGCAGTTATTTGTAGAACGATGAATATTTTAAATTTATTTAATATTATTGAATAGGTTAGATGTTAGTTAGGTATTGTCTCATTACTTTAAAAGGATTTGGATTACTACATTATCACAACGCACGGTTCTACCATTTGTAGGAGACGATTCACAAGGCCATAAACATTAAGATAGGTAGTCCAAAATATTCAACAATCTTTGATAACTTTTTAGCCACTATGATAGGTTAGAATATGCGGTGAATTTATTATTAATGTATTATTTAATTAGGTTAAGAGAGGGTCATCACAATTTGGTGCCGTGACCAGGATCTCAATTGACCAGGATTGCCAAATGACTAGGATCTCAAATGACCAGGATCTCAATTGACCAGGATTGACATTTGACTAGGATCTCAATTGACCAGCATCTCAATTGACCAGTATCTTAATTGCCCAGAATTGCAATTGACCAGGATTGACATTTGACTAGGATCTCAAATGACCAGGATCTCAATTGACCAGTATCTTAATTGACCAGGATCTCAAATGGCCAGGATTTTACTAGACTTTGTTTTACGTGCGTTTCTTTCGTTATCAGGTTGATTTATTTTAGAGATTTACATTAGTGATAGTTTTTGGATTAGAATGAAGTTGTTGATTGTTTTGGATTAATATTATTTTAAGTAGCGATGGTATTTATTTACTATCGCACAATTTGCTGTCCGTGGAAAAGGAAAGGTTTTGAGACAATATGTAGGGGCGGTTTTAGATTTCAATAAATTAAATGAAAATTAGTTTAAACAAAGACTCAATCTTTTGAGAGTTTTAATCGTTACTTTATTAGTTATTTTCAATTTTTCGGGGCTATAACGTTCAGGATATTATCGTTAGATTATCGTAGATGATGGATTACATAGATGATGAAGATGATTTGATAAACGGGATTCGAACTATTCATACAAACATTGGTTTATTTGATTTACGAATAATTTGGTTGACGTTAAATAGATACAAATTTAAAATAGGCCACGTTGCAATAAACTCAACAGAATTTAAATAAATTTAACATTAGAATGTTTCATTACGATCATGGAAATTTGTTGTAGTAGATTGGAAATGAGTAGTAATTTATTAATGAGATAGATCTATACATATTTATCTGTCTAATTAATTTTACAATTTATTAATGCACATGATATGGTCGAGCTTTCATTTAGAAAGGACGTGGGGAATTTATCATCACTTAATTTAGGAAAAACGATTTCCATTCATAATTCGGAAATATTAAAGTAAATAATTTACATTTCTTTTCTGTGGTTGGAACTAGGAAAGGTTCGAAGTTGGCTAAAATTATAAAACTATAGGGGGCGCAAACAGTTCAAGATATTTAATAATTTTATTAGTGGTAATTGGTACGGTGGATAGATTAAGTTCCGATTCAATGTTTATTGTACGATGCACAATAAACTAGACAACATAAAAATATTTAAAATAAATTATTAAAATTTCAAAATAAAGGTATTTAAAAACTATTTCGGTTAGCTTGTTTGGTAGTTTTCCGCGTAATTCGAGTTCAAGTTCGGGTTTTTGAGAGTGAATATTAAACTTATTGATTGAATTTTCAAATAAAATATTGCGTTTTAAAATTCATACTTTAATAACAATATTATATTTAAAACGAAACAAAATAAATTATTTTTAGTAGAGGTTAGTTCAGTTCGCGACAATTAATATTTATTTATTATTGTTATTGTAACCTATCTATAATAAATAAAACGTTTCAGCATTGACATTAAATGAAATTTTAAATGAAATTTATTAAATCGTATAATTACTTATGTTGTAGAAATGAAATTGAAATAAAATTAAAGATTTTATTTTAATATCATGATACGTATTAAGCAATAACTTCAAAGAAGTCTTAAATCTATTGGGAATTGCTAGCCGTTAAGATAGCGAATAAGTTAGTTGACTGGGGTCAAATGTGGATTAATGAATTGTTATGTTGTTGTTTTTGCTTAAGAAAGGGATTTGATTTTGGATAATTAATTTAAAAAAGAGGTCATTTTTATGTAAACAAGTGTGTTTGTATGGACATGGTCAGAGGTATTAACAGTGCAGGAGGATCTTAGTGGCTTAGCAAGATCTACGGTTTAAGGGATTTGTTGACGGGTGGCTTTGGATTTACACGACTCAACAAATGGGTTGATATAATTTAAGGCTAGGTGCTAGGTTAAAAGAGAAAGCCTAAGTTTAAACAAAACTGTTATAACAACCCCGTACTCTACAAGGTAGGAACATCCGATCTGCTACACTCTACATCCGAAATAATAGCGAATTACGGAGTGGGAAATATATGCGAAATATTGCTGAAGTCATAGACAAATCTATACTTTGAACTATTAAAGTTGACCTGGTTATCGAAGGGTTTTGTGGGGGGCAGCTCGGAACGAAAACATGGTTCTTAGGGGTACCTTCTACTTAAAGTTATTAGGACTGACCAGCCTCACAACCTGGTTTCTTTTGGTGGCTAGGTTAGCCTTGGGATAAGTGATTTTTGGGTATGAATGATGCGATGAAATTTTGGATATTGACTCATAAAGTAATTCACTGTTGTAACGGCTTAAGAGGGCGCTTAAAATAGAATAGTAATTACGGTTTTTTTCCAAAGAGGGACTCAATAGTATATTAAAATAAAAATATTATCATTGACAACATTAAACTTTCGAAAATAAATTATTCAATATTAGTAATATTTAATATTTTTCAAATGAATAAGCAGTATACTGCATATTAAACAATTGAAAATACAAGTGTATTTTTGTTTCGCAAATTACTTGCTATCGGGTTGATTATTTTTAGGTGCTCTCTTAAATTAAATTTAACGGTTAGGAACACTACAGAACTATAAATACATTTTAAGTTTGGAGCCAAACGTTAACAAATTATAATTGCTTAAGTGAGGTGGTAGAGTTATAATTATTACTTAAAAAAATTTTATTATAGTTTTGCTAATATTTGTGAATGTATTTTAAGGAATAAAATTTTACTTCGGCTTTAAATTTAAAACGCCTGCGCAAATATTTTAGGGGCGATTGTAACGATCCAGGCTGTCTCGTGACGTCACAAATATTATAAATGTTATCTAAATTATAAAAATACTTAAATAATTTCATTGAAGCACTTTGTGCATAAAGAATGGTCTAAAAATAAAGGAAATAGTCGTTGGCATCGCATTAACTGATAGAGAAAATGTAGAGATAGGTGTAAAAGTGGTTATCTGTGGTAAAATAAGGTAATAGTAAAAGAAATCAAACCTCAAAATAATTCTCATACTAAAAGGTTCATACTTAGATATGGGGAGCTGCTAGTCGTAGAGCGTTCGATCACTGAATGTGTCAAAAAATTTCCTGGAATTCCAAATTTAATTGTGACAGATTTATGTTTCTTAATTTCATTGTCCAATCCCTGAAGCTCGCGTGGTGAAAGTAGGAGCATGCGTAAGAAATTTTTGTTAAGGCTAGTACGTTTTGATAACCTCAGTGGAGGGGTGGTTGAGTAGGTCGAATCGTAACTCGGAGGCGGCGGGTTCGATTCCCGCGACAGGAGAAATGATTGAGCACGGGAAATAAAGGCGCACATATTAGTAAGATGAGTAAATAATTACAAACTAAATTACATTATGGTAGAATTTATTTAATAAAAATCGTAGAATTTGAGGAATCATTTTGTACTATTCGTTATTTATAATCGTACTAATATTAAAAAAAATGCGAAAGTTCTTGTGTTAATGTTCGTTACTTTATATCTTCGTAACTACTGAACCGATTTTGATGAAATTTGGAATGTAGATAGCTTATACGCTAGATTAACATACAGAATACTTTTGTCCGCGATTAACACCGCGGGGTGCAACTAGTATTATCATATTTTTGGTAGAGAAAAGTTGTAATGATTTATTCGTAGAGACTTACATTTCAAATTGAGGTTAATGAAAAATAAACATCTAGTGTACTTTTATAAGATTTTGACGGTCTTTTGTCAGTTCTGGATATGTTAGCAGAAGGTTGGAGAATTCATCGAAAATGAAGATTAGGCAAGGCTTGTATTGTCGGGGTCAAATAGCTGATACTAAATAAAACGCTTAAATACTTTTTGTTTGTAAATGCGTACGGAGAATGCGATGTAGCATCCAGACTTAGAACAGTTTGTGTTCGTCACATAAATGTTTGTCCTGGATGGGAGTAGAACTCACGATCTAGAGCTCGGAGGGGGAGCTACTATCAACCGGGCTAACAAGGCAGTCTAAATTGACCATAAATATAGAATAGATTGAATGGATACATTGGAATTAGGTATATTTTTAGTGTTTTCATGATTACCATTTAGGTATACTAAAGAACGGTTTTGGAATAACGTGCCCTTAAATGCGAAGCAGAAGGAATCGTGTGGGACGATATCGAGCTGTCAAAATAATTTAGTCGTCTTTTGTTAGTGAAGTATCACAACCATACGATATGGAGGAGACTAGGATCGGTACTTGGATTTGCTTTTTAATGAGACGGATGAAATAGTATGGGGAAATTATAGCAAATTGAGAACGAAAAATCTTTAATAAATTGAAGTGGGGACAATAATCATACAAACGCTATTATTGGGGTATTTATATTCATGAAATTATTGTTTCTAGACGGAAGATAAAAAGATTTTTATCTTTTAGAGAGTGCAGAAAGTATTTAAAGGTTAGCAGAGTAGTTTGTTTATATATTGAAAGGATCCACGTTAGGAGGGTTGAATAATTTTAGGCGAGACTAGTTCTTTAATAATTCACAATATTTTCTAGAATTATTACGGGAAGGGATATGTTTCATAGATTGAGAGATCTCGGAGAAAGTGTATATAGTACAAGGAGAAGTCACGAGGACGTTTTAAGTATTAATTAAGACGGATTACATACTCGGTTGTGATTTTTCATACAAGATTTAATTATGCTTTTGTTGGGATTTTGAATATCTTAACGGAAATTTATTTTTAGGCTGTTACAATATGAAAACGCAATTTTCAAACACCTAGTTATTTTATAAGAATAAAGGGATTATATTTTGTATGTACTTTAGTAAGAAAATTGGGACAAGACATTTTCTTTTAAACATATAGAAACAAACACATCGACGCGCGCACTACTAAACGTGACCAGGCAAAAGTTATAAAAGATCTGCCAAGCTGTCAAACGCGATCAGTTATGAAATCATTTCACGGGGTTCGCAAGTCGAAACCTGGTAATAAAAATGCACATAAAATCTTCGGTTAAATTCTTAGATAAATTCGCCCTCTCAATTAATTCTGGATCTGGGGGGAAGTATGCCTCGGGTCCAGGAACTCAGTAAGAGATAAGTTGAAACTGTGCAACGAAGCTTGTCTTCCCTTATTTTGCTTAGGGTATGCAGTTCGCGTGTTTTGTGGAGACCTGCACCAGATTTTGCCTCCGTTATAGGATCTGGATCCACCTTTTTGGTTTGGTTTGCATTCTGGCTGAAAGGAGGGCTGAAAAGATTAACTGTCCCGTCTTCGTGTATACGATACCCGGATCCTAAATGCAAATTAAGCTGAACTGTCCCAAGTGTTAGGGTTTTGTCTTGTATGCTGCCCATGGACTCCGGTCCCGCATGCAAGATAAAAATTAGGTGGCAATAGGTTTTAGCTTTGGAGAGCTTTTGTCACAGCTCGTTCTCTCATAGGGTTAGATCAGGTATGTTCTCATTGCACACACCGAGAACAGACATGCACGTTTAAAAGTAAATGTGAGATTTGTAGCAATCTCCAGTGTTTGGGGGTACACACTAATGTATAGGGAAAAGCTATAAGTCGAGGAATACACACGTAGGATGGGGAAGTTAGGGATAAAATATTGAAAATCGCGGAAAAATAATAGTGTTAGAGAAATAGATAAAATTCAATAAATATATAAATAAATTTAAAGCGGTATAAAATACATCTAAAGATAAATTCATTATAATAAAATACTAATAAATAAAAGTGTAAATACAATTACGTAAATTATCAAAGTCATAAAATTATAATCCAAGTTTTCTCGAAGGTTGAAGCTGTGGGTGTTTATTGTAGAGCTAGTTGTCGTGGACCTTGCTTTTGACGGAAAGCTGGGTGATCACGGAAGGATTTAATGTACAGAGAGCAACGCTGCAAAGGTATAAGTAGGTATTTTCTATAGCTGGCACAAGCTTTGTGAAACTACAGTAGAGATAGAAAGGGGAATGTATTTGAATACGATTCATCACATTAGTTTTCATGACCTAGTCTCAACTGGAGAATTATTGTCGTTAATGTTGCGGATCATATTAGTATGAATACGTAATTCTATAAACCTATTTTGTGGTAAAAATGCGTTGTACTATATATCTATTCTGTGGTATAGGAAGGTATTTCTTTAGCTGGGTTTGCGATGCTCTACGGAAGATATGGGAAAGGTTCTATTCCTACACGGTGATAGTAAACGCTGATACAAAGTTCACATGAACAAGTTATGACACTACTGAGAAAATATTATTCTGTGCCTAATTCTGATGTACAAATTCAGCATAATTAGATAGGTATTTTCTTAGCGGATTCTAGGCGGAATTTTACTTAGGAGAGTTGGAAGGATCATATTTTTGCAAGGAAACGAACGTTTTGTTTTCTAGTTGCAAAATAGGTAATGTTTGAACGATAGTTAGGAAACTACCGGGAATTAGTAACGACTGGGAATTATTCCTTTTACTTAGATAACTATTGGGAATTTACTCTCTGTTTGAAATCATTCGCGAGTAACTTAAATAAAATCGTAATTGAGTTTCACTCTAGTATGGAAATACATAATGCTTTGCTTGTGCGATTGTTAAATAACTACCGGGAATTTATTCATAGTTTAGGGTTATTCGTGTTTGTTTATAGATCAATTTAGTGGAATTCAGAGTTGGGTTTGTTTGATTGAATTTTCAATAAGAATTTTACTATTTATTCTATAAGAAACATTTAAAGTACTAGTGATAAGAAATTGTCCTTCGTGTCTTGGGTCAAGCACAGCAGTACCTGTTAGTGATCTCCTTACCAAACGGATAGGGGTAGCTAATTTAAAGATTCGAATGAGAATATCTTGTTGTTAGAAAACAGCATTAATAATCTATTATATTACTGGCAAAAAAACATATTATTATAATATTTCATATTTATGAAATATAATACCTAAATTATATAAACGGGTTTTAGATTACTTTTCAATACAAGTTCTGGAAAATAGAGACAACCTGAATATCACTAACAGATCATTGAATTCAAATAAATATTTACAGTTAAAATTAATACTACTGTTTAGTCCACTGCATGCTGTTGATATAGAATCTACGATAATATTGATAATCTTTAGACGAAAACTAGGAGATTTGAAAGTTGAGCTATTTTTAGAGTCTGTCTTATACCGAATGTAGTACGTATTAGATAGACTCACAATTAACTAAGGTGATGTCTATTTTGTTAGGATTTGGAAAAAAATAATGTCCTCTTGTCCCTTGCACCTTTTGGAGTCCAAACTAGATAAGTAGATAAGAATAGGTAGATGGGGTACCTGACGTACTGACTTGGGATAAATAGAACAAAATTTAGTAAAATCAAATTTCTCTTAGTGTGGGGGAATTTCACACACGGTACCTCCGTGTGGGAAATTTCAAGCACTAAATAGTGGAGGGTTAACCAGCCAGGTAGTCGAGACCCACAGCATTGGAGCGGTGGCGGGGCTCCTATGCCAGAGTTATGATAAACAAATAGAGTTTACTATGACTTTGCTATATAACAAGCTTAAACTCAGTTAGCAATACAATTACTTACGTTTTACCTACACTTTATTTACATTTTATGTTTATTTCATATGACGGTCATCGTGATGAATTAATTTACTTCCAGTTTTGTCCATGACTAGGATCTATAATGTTCTACTTGCGCAGGAAAAGATTATTCATTATCACAATTTCAAAGTTTCGGAAGTATAGTAAGAAATATATTGATTGGTGCATAATATGATTTTATGTGGAAATTTCAGTCCGGTTACTCGGACTATAGGAATAGTGTTCACCAGGGGATTAAATTGCAGTTATTTGTAGAACGATGAATATTTTAAATTTATTTAATATTATTGAATAGGTTAGATGTTAGTTAGGTATTGTCTCATTACTTTAAAAGGATTTGGATTACTACATTATCACAACGCACGGTTCTACCATTTGTAGGAGACGATTCACAAGGCCATAAACATTAAGATAGGTAGTCCAAAATATTCAACAATCTTTGATAACTTTTTAGCCACTATGATAGGTTAGAATATGCGGTGAATTTATTATTAATGTATTATTTAATTAGGTTAAGAGAGGGTCATCACAAGGTGAACGACTAGCTCGTCACGTCATTCAATCGCATAAAAAAAAAAAAGCATTATCTAAACTTGTATGTACCCACCACAGAATAATATGATTTACTTCTATATTTTTAAATAGTATAAGTATAACCAGGGACATCTTACGGTGCATGGTCTGTACAATAGTCATACTGTGACTAATGGAAATACAGTCATGATTGTTTTTTGATTAGGCGCTCCGATCAACCGATTGATCTTTTCTAAAATGCCATTGACACTTTGTGAAACTAAAACTGCGGACGACGCAGAAAATAGTATTCAGAGAGAATAAAACACCTTAGCCGGTTATTTAGATATATACCTACCTAACTATTAGTTTTTTTTTCAGCCGCGGAACAGGTGACTTTGGTAAGCATTTTGGTTATTTAGTATTCCTTAAATTCTCGCGATTAAGTCCTGTGTTAATCAAAAATATCCATTATATTAATTGAGCGACCATTTTATTCTAATGAGGATAAAATTCTATTCAACAGGACACGAAGGACGAAAAAAAAATATGTACGACAAAGCTGAGTGAGTACATTTATTTATTTTACTTTTTCTTTTTAAAAAAAATAATGCACTACAAAATAAACATATAGTAGATTAATTTAAACATGCTTTGACTTTTTCTAAAGGACTATATTAGTAACAAGGTGGTTGGACACCGACAAACAACTATATTGGTCGACATAGCGGACAAGAATTAGTAAGTTAGTGACCACATTTCTCGAAGAACTGATATCCGCTGCTGTAGATGAATTTCTGAGTACACACGACGCGTAAGCAACATGTAGTGTGTGTAGTGTGCGTGCGCAGTGCAGTATAGTGTCACGCAGAACTATATTAACTTAGGGTGATACTGCAATCTGTTATGGGCAGCCATCACGTTTAACATCAAACGACTAGGTCTTCACGTCACACATTAACATAAAAAATGTAGTTGTAGGATACGGCCAGCACGGGTGTTATGAGCTGTAGAAATCGACCCCTATCATACCCCTTCTCTCGATAAAGTGTTTGACCAATGAACGGTCACGCTGATCACGTCATAAATCTTTTGTTGCGAATTCATTGGTCAAACGCTTTCTCGAGAAGAGACAGTCGATTTCTACACCTCATACTATACGTGGTGCAGGAGTAACGACTTGCGGAAAGCGGCTGGTCTGGTGGACTGGATGTAAAGAGCTGAAGACCTAGTTTGGTGGTGAGCTATGAGAAGTTTACGTCTAGCAGTGGAGAAGGTTTGCTGACTGTTACTTCATCATTAGCTGGAAGAGATCCAATCTTCTTCTTCTTCTTCTCGTGTATGCAAGTGGTCAGCCCTGGTGTCAGAGTTTTTAGGCTGCCGAAAGGCTTCTGGCTTGGCTTAACGACTATTGTCTTACGACAACAGCCGGGACCGACGGCTTAACGTGCCCCCCGAAGCACGGTAGCGCTCAGTTGTAAATACCACTTTGCTGTAGCGGTCACCCATCAAAGTAGTGACCGCAGCGAACGTTGCTTAACTTTACCGATCGGTTAGAAACGGCTAGTCATGCTTCGTTATGAGCGCTCGCGCCACTATGACTGGCTACTTGGCCTCCTGTATCCAACGGTGGTTTTGACCAGTTCGTCGGTCCACCTAGTGGGGGCCAGCCTACACTGCGTCTTCCGGTTTGTGGTAGCCACTCGAGAACCTCTCTTCTCCATTGGTTGTCGGTTTTGAGAGCGACGCATGTGGACTGCACATTGGCATTTCATCTTGCTAATTTTGTAAGCTATATCGGTAACTTTAGTTTGGCTGATTGTTACTTACCTGATTCTATTTATTAGTTTTTTTCTATTTAGGTATACATCTTGATTACTTTTGAGACGATATCCTTTCAGTGCATATTTAAACAGACTATACTTCAAGCGTTTCTAATGAAAAAATTAATGAATTTCAGTGATTTTTTTAATAATTTATCATTTTTTGAAACTATATTTTAAATACAAACACAAATTTTTAATTATATCAAATACTGGGCAAATGAGACATTATGATCTGATCACTCAGTCTAGTAATCTGATTACTAGACTATGTGATGTCTCAGGATGACGTGCGCAGTTCAGTGTCACGCGAAACTTTATTGTTTTAAAGTTCCGAGTGACACTGCAACTGTTATGGGCGGCCGTGTCGCTTAACATCTGGTGAACGACTAGCTCGTCACGCCATTCAATCGCATAAAAAATATATATATATATGTGTGTTATATCTATTGTCTATCTGTAACGCTTAAAAGATAGCCAAAAATCTGTTCAAGCACGCCCTGAGAGGATATAGTCTTGTAGGTATGTTTATTGAGTACCTACTGCAAAATGAAGCAGAGAGATATTTTTAGGTTTAAATTTTTTATTTTTTTATTGTACCTACTATAGTCTTAATATATTTCCAGATATGTGTTCGATGAAAATAGTAAGTAATCTATTAATTATTTACTTAATGTGATCTGAAAACAGATTTTACTTTAATATTGCTCAAGTTGCTTGCGTAAGTCTCTTCAAATGTTAGTTCAGTATGTTCAGTTTGACAGCCTCTGTGGTTTAGTGGTTAAGCAGGTCAGCTCATAACCCGAAGGCAGCGGGTTCGATTCCTGCGACAGGACAAGTATTTATGCAAAAAAAGCTAAATACTTGTTCTGGGTTTGAGTGTTGTTGGACCATGGTCCTCGTAGTTCCTGGGTCCCTAGATACAGGGAATCCTAGTTAGGGTCCAGGATCTATATATGATCGTTGGGCGTTATAATTTAATTGATTACACCTCTGCGGAGTGAAGTGCCTACGCACGAATACAAAAAAAAAATGCAAATGAGACTTTACGAACTGATCTCACAGTCTAGAAATTTTATTTAGACTGTGTGATGTCTCAGGATGGCGTGCACAGTGTCACGCGAAACTTTAGTTTGAAGTTCCAAGTGACACTGCAATCTGTTATGGGCAGCCGTCGAACGACTAGCACGTCACGTCATTCCCTTACATAAAAAAAAAGTTTGTATCAGCTTGTAGACGTGCTAAGCACACGCGGTTTGGTGTATCATGATAACCGAATATTATGACTGATGCTTCAGCCGCTGAACTTTCAGCACTGTACCTTCGCTAGGTGTATCGCTACACTAAGACGAAAGTGTAGAGAAGAGCCATTAGAGTATGAAATAGTTTTAAGTTGACTGCAATTGGTTTTTCTCTATATCTGTGGATGGCTGTGAGCACATGACCACGGTGTTTAACGTGACCGTATACGAAAAACTATAATTACCTACTCACTTGTAACTATACATAGGCTAGATGACTACTATTTTTTTATTCAATAAATGTATAATATTCCTCAAAAAATAAATGGTCGTGAAAACAAAAATTCAGTATCTCAAAAAATGACAAAGTTACAAGCATTTTAAAATACAGGAATAGAAAGAGACAGCTCAAACATGCCGTAAGGTCAGAATTTGGTCCTTCATAGTACCTCATTACTAAGCTGTTGTAGCATACATACATACAATTTCTTTGGCATGTGACGTCAAAATCATGTGTTTTCATAGTAACTATGGGGGTGCTCTGTTTTGCGAGAAAGGGACAGGGTGATCCTCCAGAAGCTTTAAAAGCTTATTACTTCGTGATTTATTTACCAATTTTACTTATTTTTTCATTAACTGCATTCATTTATAACATTATATGAAAATAACATTTACTTGTTCATTTTTAATTGCAGGCAACTGGCCTATAATATAAAAATTGTTTTTATTTATTTTAGGCTGATGAAGGCGTTAGAGTGTCGCTGACAGCAACATCGCAAGGACCAAAGGGTGACAAGGTAAGATTAACCCAACATCATATTTATGAATTGGGGAAGGAAAAGAGGGAATGGAATGGAGCGGTTTTGGATGGGATGGGTTTAAAACGGGATGGCTACAAACAAATAATAATAACTTAACTATGGCTTACCCACGTAGTAACTTTGGTTGACGTTGCAGTATAATAAAATAGATACCAAAACTATTTATAGTACACCTGCAGAACATGAAAACCCATACAGAAAGAATTAAATGGGAGTAATAGCACAATGGACGAACCTAGCGCTAAAATTGAGCTCATTCTGTGAACCTTTGGATGGAACGAATTAATATAACGTAACTATAACGTAACCATTTTTAGTGGGGGGAGGGGGGAGGAAAATGCCTTCGCATTTCGGTGCCGTCATGGGTGTGATGACCCCTGACGGCGGAGTCCCTTGACTCTCCGCCGCCGACCCCACTACGGAGGATGGAGAAGGTGCGCAAAACGCCTCCTCACCGTCCCGAGGTCCATCTGCGCCGGAGCGGCTCAGAGTTGGCATTATCCTCCCTGACCCGCTTCGCAGCTCCCTTCTGCGTCCGCAAAAAGCGGCCACTAATAAAATGTACCTAAACCTATGTGAATCGATAGATCTGACAGTGACACTGATACGAACGAGGTTTGTATGAGAAAAAAATCTCCTCCAGTGTCATTTGCAAATGACGAAGAGTAGATAGGTAGGTACGCTTTCAAAGTTACACTTGTCAAGACTAGATGCCACTGGGACTGGGGGCAATAACTGGATAGGGGTGGGACAGGATCAGGATGGGAGCAGGCATTACTACTGTAACTAATTCCACGCAGCCAAAGTCGCGGGCAACAGCTAGTAATAATAAAATAAAAAAGGCTTTTATTTCTACTGCATACACAGCCTGAAGACGTCCACTGCTGAACATAGGCCTTCCCCACAGAGCTCTTCCTTGAGCGACTGCTTGCCTCTTGCATCCATCGGCTCCCCGCGGCTTAAGTATACCAGATTGTCGACGGTCTACCTAGAGGAGATCTGGCCTACTCCGCGCCTTCCGGTTCGTCGTCTGGTTCACATACTTCCGTAAAATGTGTCTCCATCTTTTTTTCTGCTATCACTGATTTATATTTCCGCTTTAGAATCCATTCCGTGACTCTTTTGGATACATTTTATGTTTTCAAGTATACAGATGTGTCCTGTCCATTTAAATTTCAGTAGTCGCCTCCGTTCTATTGTTTTATGTCATATACGCTGGTCTTATTATTATGATTTGATTTCGTTTTTTCTTGGGCCCATGTTTGGCAACCATTTATGTCAAACACGGTAGTATTGCCCGTTTCAAACAACTTCTTTTTTATTCCTATTTTTATTTCTTTACTTTTCATAATATCTTTTAATCGCCAATATTTCTTCCAGGCTAACGTGATTTACTTCAATAAGAAACAAATTTTTAATATATTATTAATAGTAATATACTCAAATTGTTTTTCAGGGCTTAGCTGGCCCTTCTGGAGAGCCAGGTGAACCTGGACGACCAGGTCCAGTGGTAAGGATAAAAAATCTATTATCTAAATCAGCGAGTAGTTCGCTGTTCTACATAGCTAGTGTGCGGGACAGGCGCGCTCGGATGGACTGGTCGTCCACCGAAGTCGGCACTGTGTACGGCTAAGCGGACTGTAAGTACAAGATGGACGGTACGTGCGCTGGAGTTGAGGGTGAGCCGAAGAAGGAAAGGCTTGTGATTGATACATTGGTCACCCGACCTATCCTCAGGAGCTTGCCGCCTTGAATTATTGCTTGTTGTTCTTGTTGCTTCTAGAGGTGCGTTCCGCTCGGTGTCTCCCAACTGACTGATGAATTTAGGCTTTTTTTTGAACGGGCTTGTGGTTGGTCTCTACCGACCTTTACAGCGTCACCGGGCAGGAGGGCAGGCGCTTAAGGCACCCAGCTGTTAAAAGTGGGAGGCAACTAGCTCAAGGGGTGCGAGCCTGGGCTTGGACCATTTCCGGGATAAGAGGATCGAGAAGGCTACGTTCACTGGAAGAGTGGACCCTATGGAAAGTCGCAACCGTTCCAGCTAGCCTACGGGGGGGTACGTCGACCGCGGGGTTGGTGTCTGATTGTTTAACGCTGGTCTCTTATACCGGTACCGAAAGCGGTGACGAATGTAGGCCGGCACCGCTCTATTTTTATATCGTTCCCGTCGGTTCGCGGCTTTACGGACGCTGCTGTGCTGCGCTCTGCGCGGCTGACTTTAGCCGCGAACGAGACGGGACGACGGCATGTGACAGAGAGAGCGATGCCTGCCGCTGCAGAGTGGAGCGCACCTTGTCCTATGCATTGATAGGGCCTACCAGTGGACGTAGCCTTCTCGATCCTCTTATCCCCAGGGGTGCTCTTGTGCTAGTTGTTTCCCACTTTTGACAGCTGGGCGCCTTAAGCGCCTGCCCTCCCGCCCGGTGACGCTGTAAAGGTGTCGGTTATCGTTTATTTACAACATAAAATATTAATACAAGTTGTCTATCTGTATCTTGGCCGAGCATCACGCCGAAACTACTGAATGGATTCAAATGAAACTTGGTTTGACTTGAGTTCATATTACGAAGTAGGCTATAGGATACTTTTAATCCCGAAATTCAGCGCGGTTCCCCCAGGAGAGGAGATAAAAGTAAAAATATGTACTTATTTGTAATTCATTAACGCGTGGTCCGATTTCATTCAATCTTCTTTTTTTAAAAGGAGGTGTTTTAAATATTGTCCCGTAAATATTTCAAGGATTTCAAGGTTTTGTGGTATAGAAATTACAGACATTCAATCTTCAGTATTAGGTGCAAAGCCACTCCTATCCTGTACTATGGGAAAGAGGAAAGGGAGGGGGAAAAGATAAGGGAAAAGGATGAATACAGGTGCCTCCTTTCACCTTCATCCATTCATCCTTTTCCCTCTTCCTTCTCTCTTCCTTTGGACTGAGATAAGGCGTACACTTAATTAACCCATGCGAAGCCGGGGCGGGTCAGCTAGTAGTATAATATAGGAAAACGACTAGTAGGTTACGATAAGCGGTCTTATCGCTAAAAAGCGATCTATCAATCTATGAATCAATGGTCAATAATTCAGTGAATATCTTGGAATTTTTAACCATTGTTTACTTTAGCTACGGATCAAAAAACCCCTTTAGTTTTGGGAAATGTCAAGGGTTTGACCAAAAATGCCTCTATATACCTATAGCTCCAAAACTATTATAAAAAAGGGGTGACCTACCTAGGTATGTTTAAAAGGTATGTAAACGGCCGTTGGATTCTTGGAGCAACCTATTTATTATTTCAAAAATTTCAGGGTATGCCGGGGCCACAGGGATATCCAGGTTTAATGGGACCACCAGGACGTCCTGGAAAGCCGGTAAATTTATTTATCTGTTAGTTCCTAAAATTATTGGTTTCTTTGGTAAAGATAATGATCTCAAATTGTATATAGTCTATGCTAGACAACAAGGACACAAAATGGGCCTCCTCTACTTAAAAGACCGGGCGAACGAAGCAAACGCAGTCTCTGTCTCTGCGAAACAGACGATACTGCTATATAAATCATAAAGATTTCATAAATATTAATTATTGAAAATGATTTTTGTTTGCCTTGTTAATTAAGTTAAATAAATAATATAAATATCGAGTTATAAATTACTAGAACTACTGTTCCGGAATAGCGCTTCATCCCAATCCATGTTTAACTTTAATTATTTATTTTATTTTAAGGGCCTTGATGGATTACCTGGTGTAAAAGGTGACATGGGAATTCCTGGCGTACCGGTAATGTTTTTGCTGTCACTAAATTTCTTAATAAACTAACCACCAAAGATTATAAAGCCCGATGATAGCTCGTGAACATAATTTCTCGTACAAACACGACTCACCTGCGCGGGCCGGGGGCGAGGTAACAAAACGAGACAAAGCTATACAAAACTACAAAGAACAGAGCAGGATGGAACAAAAGATATCAACGGATTCCCGTAATTTATTAGAAATTCATAGTATTTATTAGAAATTAGTGGTTGAAATACACCATTAACTTTCGTATGAGGGGAAGTAGTGTCATTGGTCAACTGGATTTATAGTCAATGCTAACCACAATGGCTAAACATAAACATACCATTTTAATAATAAACGCTGTGTAACAGTGAAATAGCTACTTAGGGCCTTACTTATAAACACTGCTTAAAATTAGTCAATGCTTAAAATCTTCTGTCAACTTTTGGCTGATTTGAAATGACACGCGCGTAAACGAGAATAAACATTTTAAACACTGATTCAAGATTCTGATAAGCAACGTTTATAAGTAAGGCCCTTAGTGTTTTCTCTTGCTGTCTCTTTGCCTATTTCTAACTTGATAGAGAGAAACAAGACACAAAATAATCATTTACCGCAACACGATCTTTATTAGTACCTAAAGGTGTAAAGATTAAATAAATAAAAAAATAGTTAAGTAGTGCTTTTTTGGTATATTCTGGGTACTTATTTTGATTGGTTTTCTTTTTAGGATAATTATTGTTCTATTGACTTATTTTTTTTTATTTTCTTATGGGTTTGCCTTTTTCTGTTTTAGGGTATTGATGGTCCTATGGGGATGAAGGGGGAACGTGGATTTGCAGGCCCAGAGGTATGTTTTAACCTGAAATAATAAAACTTATTACTAATTTATAACTAATTTACTAGGTGGTAAGACTTTTCTGCAAAGTTCGTCTAGGTAGGTACCACCGCTTTGCCAGTTATTCTGCCGCCAAGCAGTAGTGTGCAAGCACTACTGTGTTCCGGTTTGAAGGGCATTGTAGCTAGTGAAATTACTGGGCAAATGAGACTTTATGATCTGATCACTCAGTCTAGTAATCTGATTACTAGACTGTGTGATGTCTCAGGATGACGTGCGCAGTGCAGTGTCACGTGAAACTATTGTTTTAAAGTTCCGGGTGACACTGCAACTGTTATGGGCGGCCGTGTCACTTAACATCAGGTGAACGACTAGCTCGTCACGTCATTCAATCACATAAAAAATAATAAAAAAAATATAATTCATTGAACTCAAAGTAGCAATCGTATTTCCATCTAGTTTTTTTTGTGTAACCGTCTATCCGACGCTCTCGTTCAATCGTCAACCAGAAAAATCAATTATCCCAGCACAATTTGGAAAAAATACCTTATAAATTAATTCACGATATTACTGTCAGTGTTTGACTTGCATTCTCCTGCCGGACTTCTGGACGTCGCAAGCCGTCACAGATTACCTATAACACTCGTTTAAAGCTGCTATATACGTAGATCCACTATCTCAATCGCGCATTGCTACACTTTTGAAAATATTAAATAACTGAATTTACTTATGAAAAATCTGGTTCAACTATGTTCGTCTAAATAATATTAAAAAGGTTCAACAAAAATATCATATTAATCTAAATAAATCTTCATACATAAAACAGTAGAAAGAAAACAAACTTTGGTACCGTTGTTTATGAAATCTTAAAATTACTTTTGTTGTACATTTGTCATGTTAGGTGTTCATGATAACATAGTTTAGCCAGATTTTTCGTAATTAAATTTAGTTATTTAATATTTTCAAAAATGTCGCAATGCGCGAGCGAGATATAGAGGATCCGCGAATAGGGGATCCCCGATTCTCACCCATGCGTTCAGCATGGCCAAGCCGTGAATTCTGTATTTGTTTCACTGAAGGTGCATTTGCTGCATATTAGACTATCGGCTTTTTAGACATTCTGCATTTTAGACTTTTTGATGTTTAGTCAATCTGGCCCCCGTAGGCTTTTTGCTTTTTAGGCAATCTAATCATAAAGGCTAAAGATCACTGACTATTTCTTCGAGCTACATTTTTCTTCTTCCGCGATCCACCCTCTGCATGTATAGGAATCAGAATGGTTCTCCATATTCTTCTTTAAGCCACGAGAAGTTTAAATCTACACTTTAAGATCACTGGCTTTAATGCTGGCACTTATTTGGCCCAACGCATCAGCATTGCAATTCAACGTGGCAATGCGGCCAGCATGTTGGGTACGCTACCTACCGGTAGTGGGCTGGAGCACTTGGACTGTCTATAGGCCATCGCGGCTATTATACAGTCCATAAGTGTTCTTTGTAGTAGGTGGTGTAGTTTAGTTTAGTTTAGCTTAGTTTAGTTTAGTTTAGTTTTTATTATTGTAGTAGTTAACTTGAGTAATAAAGGCAATTTGCCCGATAAAAAAAAAAAAATAGATCACTGTTCAGTAGTGTTCAGCCCTCATAGACGTTCGTTAATAGGATTGGCCTTATGGTGGTTTCGACAGTTAATTCTGACTTTCTTTACTTGAAATATTTATGAACAAAAATGCTTCTATTTGTAATACTTAAGTACTATATTTTTTATAAACGGTTTACTTGCAGGGTCCACGCGGCTTGGCTGGAATGGATGGCATGATAGGAAGACCAGGACTTAGGGTATACAATAACTGTCACTCTATAATAGAATCTATACATATTTATAATAAACCTGTAGCTGGGTGGGTGGACGTCTTTAGGCTGATGATGATGATGTGATATTAAGTTTTTTTTTTAATTTGAATTGCATTTCGCTTCTTTATCGATGAGTCTGGCAAAACTAACTCTGCAGTGCAATAATATGTATGTATAATGACATTAAATAAAACTCTGCAGTTGCGCAATATGACAAAAATACATTTTGACAATTAGATCCTAAGCTATTAGAATCCATAATGATTGGTGTATAATGAAGAAATAGCGTGATATAATTATTTATAATTCACAGGGTCCTACTGGGCAACCAGGACCACCAGGTCTACCAGGAACCATGGGTTCCTGCCCTTGCAGGTTAAAGGAAGGTAATTAAATTTATTTATTTTAACTTATTTTAACTCCAAACACCTTCTATAACTTTATTATCCATTGAAAATCAGAAACGCAGTGAAAAATATAAAATTTTCCGCAAAACCGTTGTTTAACCAAAAAGTTGTTGATAATATACTCTCGATTTATTATGAGAATACTACAAAATACAATAGTCGCAATTGCCCAAATATCTACCTAAGTTTTTAGTAAAGCTAGATTAGACAAAATTTGAATATTTAATATTTTTCCGCGAGGTAATGCCTGAGTTAATTATAATTTTTAATAAACTATGGCAAATTATCTTAAGTTTTGAAAAATAACATTACCTACTTTTTATCACATTTATTCGAAAAGAGATCCTTCTTCTTTGTATGTAAACGGGGACTAAAAGAGCTATTTAAGGACTAAAAGTGATTTGAATTTGGAATGTGGATTATTTAATTATTCCCAATTATTTCCAATCTTCAAGATCCTAAGATATCAATCACGAAAATTATATTAAAACAAGTAGGTATTCATACCATTTTTTTTATTTAGCTCACGCGCGGTAAACCCCGCGTGAGCTAAATAAAAAAAAATGGTATGTGACAAAACAAAAAACTCGCGAAATGCATTCGGAGCGTAGCGCGAAGCATTCTAAACAATCAAAACTCTAACGTAGAAAAAATAGTTCAAAGTGGGTACGTTACCTACTGGAGCTTAAGCCGCAGTGACACGATCAGAGTCTCCTCGGACCGAGTGGACTCGGATAGCTACTCGGACGCAACTCGTATCGTTGACACCGATAATCCGAGCGCACTTGGACGATTGTATCCGAGCAGAGTAGACTCGGACAGCGCTCTACTTGTCCGAGCTAGCTTGAATACGAGTAGTGAAAGTTCAATACAAAATCCAAAAAAAAATTTCGACGTTGACTGTGAGCAACAATGAAAAGTATGAAGAAAACGATCCGAGTGAACTATGATAATGTCAACCGATATCCTAGTACGCTCGTACGAAGCTTACTCCTACGAGCCCACTCGGGCCGAAGAGACTCTGATCGTGTCACACCAGCTTTAAAGTAGTGTTTTGTCTCGAGGTGGACAGTCTACTTTGTATCGCTGTGTATGATAAAATAAGTAGGTCCAACGAATTATTTTTTACTGTCAAGAAATAATTTTATCACTGGCGGGAAGTAAGTAGGTACCTACTGCTTATGTGTTCGCTTTACTGATAGTTTACTAGTTATTTATGATATTAGGGCGGTAAGTTGGTTTTTACAAACGAGTTGACAAATGTAAGCCCGAGAAGAAGTCGAGGGCTTACCATAGTCACGAGTTTGTAGAAACCAATTTCCGCACGTGTATTTTCAACACAACGTTTTTCAACACATTTGCGAGAAAACAGTACAATAGTAATGAAACAAACTTTTGTTTATTAGTGGAAAAGTCGCAACAAACAATGTTCTTAATCTATTATGAAAATGGGCTAAAATGGCGCGCATTTACAATGCAAATGGCGCCACCTGCGTGTGGTGAAAATTAGAACTACATCTCTAGTTTCATTTTCTCTTTAATATTAAAGTGAGACAAACGTATTGAGCAAAAACGCTTCCAAGGAGTTTTGATCATTCAGCTTATTTATTCTCGTAATGTGAAACTCCTTGGTGAAATTCTTATATATTATGTTTAATTGAAATTAAAAATAAACCGTAAAGGTTACGCACGGCGCTATACAACAAAGGATGCGGTAAAATAGGTACTTAGGTGAGAGTACCTATTTTACCGCACGCTCCGTTGTATGGGTGCGTAATGTTTAACTTTCGAACAATGTATACAGGCTTTGTAAATTCATTTTTTGAGCAAATGTGTTGAAAACGTATTTTACGATAAGTCTTTCACGAAAAATGGTGCTAAGAAACTATATACGTTTTATATGGATTTATCAGTTAAAAAATGTAGTAATAAATTAATAGCTGTTCAATCTTTCGTCTAATAGTCGGCATAAGTAGTTGTAAGATTTCTTGCATTAAAAAAAAAAACAAAAAAAAAAAACTATCAAAAACTTAGATTCGAATTGCAATTTAAATTTAAGTTTACAAAACCTAATTATTATAATATTATACTTACTAAGTTTTACTTGTTGAAACAAATATACCCAAATCACTATGATAGATAAAGCTCGTAAGCCGTCATAATTTGGTTTATTAAAAAGGTATTTCTCCAATACTAAAATGAAAATTACATGAATTACGTCGCAATAATTGCCAACCGTTTAGCACCACGAGAAACAAAATGCTCTGTGGAAGCAGAATCGTATTTGAAGCACTGAGACACAGGTCGGATTTAGTCTGCTCTGATCTGCTCAACTAGCTAACATAAAATGCCATTTTATTTTCATTAAAGTTTTATGTGGTCTGGTGGGTAACGAAGAAGTAGACCGCTTTTATTTGCCGATTGATGGACAAACATTTGATTGTTTAACTAAAAGCTCAAAATGCATGTATTTTTTTTTGTTATTGTTCTTGCATTTGATTATAGTCTGTTTTGTGTGCCAAATAAAATAAATAACTATACAGATCTAACATTATATGTAAAAAATACACTTTTGATATTTGGTCGGAATATTTTGATGAAAGATCTTTGCCTAAAGGCATCTGGTATAAAACGGTTCAACCTTCACTTCTTCGCTGCCCATGGTTTTTTGTGTACCAATATAGGAATGAACGTGATGGCTACATGACTTAGATCTGTGCATGTTCCTCTTAATAAATCGTTTCATATTATTATGGAATGTACCAGAAACGGGGGTTTGCGTCGGCAACTGTTCCCCGCTGATCGCGTTTTCTGGCAGGTTGGTGGCTATAACCAGATATCAGTTCATCCAGAATCTGATGATGCCAAAAATCTTTACGATCTGTACCATGCAACCGTTAAAATTAGAGAAGGTTAATTACCTAATTCTGATTAGAAATAGGGGTGGTATTCCGTAATATAAAAAAAAAAAAAAAAGAAACCCCCCCCCCCCCTCCCTGTTAAAAATAAATAGAAAAAAAAAGTTTCGTGTACCGTGTGGTCCCGGTTAACAAATAGAACCCCATCTCTTCCCGTACCGCCGGGTGCCGTAAGAACTGGCTATAGGAATATTCAGATAATGGGCAGCAGTTTTCTCCTCGGTACATTAAAATCTTCTGCGATCACCAAGCCGCCCGCCAAGTGTGGTGATTTCGGCAAATTCCCCCCTGTGATAAGCGTCTAGAGGCGTTTTATTGGGGAGGCCTATATTCAGCAGTGGACGTCATCGGGCTGGTGATGTGAAAGTTTTGTGTGAGTACAGAATGTGTGATACAGAGATATAGGTACCTAAGCGTATTTTGAATACTGTTAGTACAAAGGCTCTGACGGTGTATACCTACTATTGTTGATGACGACTGTTGACCAATCATGAGTTGCTATGCAGAACAAGACAAGGTTAGAACTTAATATTTACAAATCATGATTACATTGCTTGTTTTTTTTTTTCAGTGGAAAATAAAATATTAGATATGATTCATGACGACGACGATGATGTAACTTTTGGTACTTCAGATCAGCCTGCCAATGTGGTTTGTAAAGATGCAATAAGTATAACAAGTGGTAAGTTTTTCATTTGTAAAATTACTACGTTTAAAGCTTCAGCCACACCTGCGCGTCTGCGAAGTGGCAGCGTCAGCTTTCTTCAGCCGCACCTGCGCGTCAAGTTGCGTCAGCGAGTCGTCAGCGTCGACCGTTCGGGTATTTCGCGTTTCGCGTTCGGGTAGCTGCGATGCAAACGCGTGATTGCATTACAGTATCGCTTTTAACGAATTCATTAATAAATTCGAATTTTTAATTAATTCTTTTTCCTGGAAATGCTGCACAACTTTGTTTTTGTTTTCTTATAATAACAGGTGTTATAAGTTATTGAAAACCAATCAATTACTAGTGGGTTAATTTTCTTAATTTTCTTACTGTGTAAAATCGAAAACCATTACGTAATTATGTGTGTGTTTTTTTTAATCATTGCGTAGGTACACTACCTACATTGTGCATTAAATTAAACCTGGCGGAGGGCATTGGTACACCATTCTACAGATTAATCTTAGTTTGGGTACCAAGGTGTAACTTTTAGACTATCAACACTGTAAATTATTATATTTCCTAAGAGATGTTTGTAAATTCATAAATAAATCATTCATTTATTCATTCATTCTTCAACGCGCGACTATTGATACGGCATCGCTACTAACGCGCGACTGTATTGAGCGACATCGGATAAAAGAGTGGGGGGAGTAACAGTAGCGCGGCTGTATCGCGACAGTATAGCAGACAAGGTTCTGCTATACTGTCGCGATACAGCCGTGAAGCAAACTCGTATACCTACGCCCACTAACCAAGAGGTTACAGAAAGAGGTCGCAGGCATACGACCATCCATAGCATCACGACTGTATCGCTGTATCGCGGGTTTTTGCGACAGCATCGCTCCTAAATCACCGCAAAAAGTCGCCGTGGGTGACCTTGTTAAAGATTGCTTGTGCCTTACGGTCGAGGTATTAATTGGCAAACCCTTGAAGCTACAATCTTTTAATTTCAGGAAATCGCTACTATATGGGTCCAGGAAAAATAGAGGTCATATGCGAGGTTCGCAATAACATGACGCTAACTTGTATACCACCAAAATCTGATTTTAAAACTATAACGTACGATATACCAGAGCAACCTTTTTGGCTGAGCAGAGAGGATATCTCCATAGAGGCACTATATGGAGTAAGTATTTATTATGTAGGTAATTAACGAAGTGGCAAGCATTTTAAAATACAGGAATAGAAAGAGACAGCTCAAACATGTAGAAACGTCAGAATTTGGTCCTTCATAGTACCTCGTTACTAAGCTGTGGTAGCGTCTATACATATAATAAAACTGTACCTGTAACTGATAAAAAAGTCTGTAATTGCAAGATATCAACAAAAAAATTACACAGGTTGGCTTAAAGTTAGCCGCTGATCACGTTAAGCCACTTTTTAAACACTTTGTCTGTTTGTTTGTTTGTTTGTTTGTTTATTTGTTTGTTTGTTTGTTTGTTATGACTGAACTCCTAAAATACTGAATGGATTTTCATGCGGTTTTTACTAATATGCTTAGAAATAACCGGCGCTTAACATAGGATATATTAAAATTGAAATATCGTTTAAAAAAATTTGATGACAATTATAAAGATTTCATTACGGAACGAATCGAAGTTTTAAACAACATGGCCGCTTGATGGTTTTTTTTTGGTTACTTATAGTAAGCATAGAGAAAATAACCGCTTACGCTGAAGAGATGGGACTCCCATAGAGAAAAAAGTTAGTTGTATGAAACGTGCGCTACACGTATAAGTGTAGCGCACGTTTCATACAACTAACTCTTCTCTGTCTATCAATATTTTTAAATGCGTTATTGAATGAATGGGAAGGTTTTAGGTACGTTACTAAGTTAGGTTTTTAGGTAAAGGTTTTAGGTAAGTTTTTTTTTAAGTTGGCTACTGTTTCCGCCGTAACGGTAAGTTGTAAGCTGTGGTTGTAAGTTACCACATATTGTCACAGGTTAGAAAAAAAAACAATCGACTACACTCTGTGCCACATGTTTATCTGGAGGCAAAGATTAAAGAAAAAGACTCTGTGAATGGATATGACCAAAGAGTAATATTAGTACCGCTACTCTAAGAGAATCAAAACATTTTATAGGTTTCCTATTTATATTTTTATAGGTTTGTTTAGCATTTTAGAAGTTAAATAGATACATATACCAACAAATATTAATAGTGTGAAAGTATTTTTTTTTTTTTTTTGGCATTAGACGACATTTGTACTTAGCCAATGATACGAAATATTTTATGAAAAATGTTTTAAAAGGGTACTTACTTAGAGTATAGACTAAAAGCATAGAGATATCCATCAAAACGATATTATATTTGTACTCCTCACACGTATCGCTACCTCAGTGGCGAAGGAAAGAAACAAACATAAAGTAATTAGCTACGCTTGCGAAAAGTCAAACAGAAAAAACAGTTGACTCGAGTCGAAAAAATGGTACGGTGAAATTTCGCAAGTGTAGCTAATTACTATATGTTTGTTTCTTTCCTTCGCCACTGACGTAGCGATACGTGTGAGCAGTACAAATATACTATCGTTTTGAAGATCTCTCTTTGCTTTTAGTCTATACTCTAAGGTTTTTCTATACAAATCTGTCAGACTCATTCACATCAAAGTGTCCACTTCTTATGGCTCGGCTACACCACCGGCATATGCCGGTAACTATGGCATATCCCGGTGGTGTGGCCACGATATATGCCCATAATTTTACGATGGCGATCAATATGGCATATTCCGGTAAGCAGTAACCGCGGCTACACCACCGAGATATGGCGGTAACTATGGCATATCCCGGTAGTGTAACCACTCTTACCCCCATAATTTTACAATGGCCATCAATATGGCATATGCCGGTAGGCGATCGCTCTAGAGGCGGTTTTTTGCGCACATCAAAGGAAGATTATTGCAGTAAAGTAGGGTGGCCATCTCCAAATGTTGAAATCCAGGATTTGAGAGAAGAAATACCAGGACATTACGTATTAAAAACAGGACGCATTTTATGAGCAGAATGCGTGTGCCCGTTTTTTTGTGTGTATCATGGAGCTTAGCGGAATCGCATGTGTCCACCGAGATGATATGAAAATAGATACCTAGCGTCCAAATACTTGATAACCAATTGCTTCAATGCCATCATCATCAATAGCCTGAAGACGTCCACTGCTGAACATAGGCCTACACCAGAGAGCGCCACTTTGAGCGGCAGCTCGCCTCCTGCATCCATCGGCTCCCCGACAGATTATCGGTCAAGGTAAAAGCCGTTTCATCCATTCATCCTTTTCCCTTATCTTTTCCTCTATTCCTTCTCTCTTCCTTTAGACTGGTATAAGGCGTAAAACTAATTAGCCCGTGGAAAGCTGGGGCGGGTCAGCTAGTTACATAATATAATCTCTTTGGCATTTGACGTCACAATCACGTGTTTTCATAGTTACAGTGGGGATGCTCTGTTTTACTAGAAAGGGACAGGCGATGTCCGGAAACTTTACAAGCTTATTACTCCGCGATTTATTTACCGATTTAACTTATTTTTTTAATTATTGCATTCATTTTTAACCTTATTTATGCAAATAATATTTACTTGTTCATTTTTAATAGCAGGCAACATATTACTAGCCTATTATAAAATCGCCGTTCATCATCAGCTGGAACTTTTCCACTGCCGAACATCTAGACCTGTCCCAAAAATACCATTTTGTGCGGTTGCTTGCCTCTATATGCATCCAACGTGCCAATGGCTCTCCGTGGTCTTATGCAACCCATATATTCTTTACATTCGACTTTTGTTTTCAGTTAAATCGTATACAAATTGCATGGATCCAAGAGAAGTCAGACATAGCGTTCCAAACAATACGGTACCATTGCATGAATTCAAGGCCATTTGATCAAGATTTAAGTAACGACTCCTTATTAATGCTCTCTTGGAATGATTTGATAATTGGTCCGACACCGAGTGAGACTACACCTTTTATCTACACCGTACCGACCGATACTGATAAATGTTATGTAAGTATTTTCACTGCTTTCCACTGATCTCCATCTCTTATTTTTTCCATTTTTTTATGAGAATGACTGACGTGTCGAACTAGTCATTCACCTGATGTTAAGCAACACGGCCGCCCATAACAGTTGCAGTGTCACTCGGAACTTTAAGTTAATAAAGTTTCGCGTGACACTGCACTGCGCACGTCATCCTGAAACATCACACAGTCTATTAATAAGATCACGAAACTGTGTAATCAGGTCATAAAATCTCATTTGCGCAGTAATTTCAGTAGCTATAACGCCCTTCAAACTGGAACACAGTAGTGCTTGCACACTACTGCTTGGTATATCGAAGCTAACTGTAAAAATAAATGTGACTTCTAAAGTCTGCGTCCATTGGCGTCTCTAGAGTCAATTTCAGGGGAAGGCAGGCCTGCTACAAGATTGCGTCAAGGCCCATTGACTTTGACACGAAGACTACGTGGGATATACAAGGTGGAAAAAGCCAATGGGCCCACTTAGAAGAGACTGGCTTATTGCTGGCCGAGCCTTACAAGATTATTTTTTTCAGGATGCTGTAGGTGAGCTTACGAACAGTATTATAAAAATCGAATCTAACTCAGCCCATCGCTTGCCTGTGGTAGATTTTCTGGTTCGAGACGCAGATAGCTCACCGAAAAAAATTGGTTTAGAACATTTAGAACTATGTTTCTTTTAGATGTTTGATTATTATGCAATTAAAATTATATTTTATTTATTTATCGACTTTGATTTCCTGCATTCGTTGTTAACGCCCCTGACCACCCCATAATTATGACGTAGTCTTGCGTAGTCGTAACGGTAAATGGCATTAGTATACATACTCTAACTAAGGTTTGAGTAGGTACAAGAAGCTATATCACTGCCTATAGCTTAGAGTCTATAGACCGTTCACTGTAAGATGTCCCCTGATCTACTTATGTTATTTAAAAATATGCAAGTAAAACATATACCTATTAATCTGTGGTGGGTACATACAACTTTAGATAAAGCTTACATATAACTGTACATTTACGATAATAATTGCATATTTTTAAATAATATAATACATCAGGGGACATCTTACGGTGAACGGTCTGTAAGTTATATAGGTAGTGTTGTACCTTCTTAATCGAGGGTACTTATACTGTTTTAATACATTATTTTAGCCCGGTGTCAGTTGATGATGGAAAGTGATGACCATCGTAGGTACTACCTGTTATATACCTGCATGCTTGTATGTCTAGAACTTCTAGAAGATTCACTCTTGAGTTGAGTGAGATCTCCTGTAAAATATCGGGAAACAATGAGTATCATAAAAAGCTCCATTCCTTCGCTCTTTGTTTTATATTAACAATTATATAAATATTAAATATGCTGTGCATTGTGAAACTGATAAAGCATGCAATAAGGCTAAGCTGCAAATAAAAGTATCTAATAAGTTACAAATTTTCTATAACGGCATCCCACGGATTTCACTGGCACTACCTAATCTTCTTAATCTTCAAATTCAACAACACTTGCAAGCTAAAGCTACTAGATGGCGCTGTTATATAAGTATACGGTTAAACAATCAAATAAGTACTTTTATCACAGATAATAACATTTTATGTAGGTGTAGGTACTTTATAATTCACGTGGTCGTGTTCGGCCAAGAGGCTGAGTAGAGAGAGGTGTGCAAAAAGAATTAAGTACTTATGTACTGTTTTATAAACTAAAATGGCGCGGGCTAAGTGGCGTGCAATATGTTATGAGAGGCCTATGTGCACCAGTGGAGTAATATAGGCTGGTGATGATGATGATGATGATCATGATGATGATACTCAAAATGTTAAATTAAAGGCTAGGGCACCGCATTCAGTAATTCTAATGGATGTTCAACAAATTATTCATATATAATCATTTTTTTCCATTAGGACGAGAATGGGTGTAATTTCCATATGAATAATTGCAACAATCTGTCATAGGGCTCATTTTGTTGTTATTTAGCAAGGAGGTAATATGTACTACGTACTAGACAAGCTATTCGAAGCACAAATTGTTGTCATTTTTTGTATAATTAAACTAAAATCCGCTACAGCGCCTTACGAAATTAAATCGTCTAACCAACTATCCCCACACGCAGCGCTCGTGCAATGGCACATTCGGATCATAATTTTTAC
This sequence comes from Ennomos quercinarius, assembly GCA_910589525.2. Taxonomy (NCBI): domain Eukaryota; kingdom Metazoa; phylum Arthropoda; class Insecta; order Lepidoptera; family Geometridae; genus Ennomos; species Ennomos quercinarius. The sequence goes on from OU342496.1 coordinate 5,811,980, forward strand.
TGCTATTCACTGCTGCACGTGCAGTCGCTTTGAAAGCTGAGCATCGTATGAGCGAGAAGATGCTCGTCGGCATCTTTGCAGTGGTTGACAGTGCAGGTTAGAGATGTCCTGTCTAGTGTATACATTGAAGTTGTATACAGTCTTTGTTATTTAGGTAGATTTGCTGTGTGGTAAATGTTTTATTTAAGCTTTATTGAACTTCTATTGATTTGCCTACCTCTAGGTATATACCTAGGTAGAAACTTGCATTATACTAGGTGTAATTGAATTCATTATCATCCTTTAAAACTAGGTAATTACCTACTCCTGACACTGGTCACCATGTGGACCAAAATTTATGAAACCTTACGCATCGATTTGGTATTGATAATAACTCCAAAAAATTAATAATTTACTTTATCTACAGCAGTACAAAATTAAATTAAAATAAATTAAGTGGTGCTTTTAATTATGACATACTTACAAGGTAACAAAAACTTCAAACGTATCAAAATTAATTGTGCCTATACGTTAGGCACCGCGGCACACTTCATAAGTAATTTACAAAAAAAATATGTTCCACTCTTTAACAATCATAAATAAATGATGTATACTATCAAAAACTCAATTAATGCTAATGAGCTCAATTGTACCCTGTAGGTATATACCTAGTAATACTTACGCAGGGTTGGGTTACTGCAAATAAGTATAGAAATTAATTAGGTGCAGTAGGTAAGTGCTTCCACACGTAGGTATACCTACCTATAGACCTATAGGCACCTTGTGTTAATAATATGTTATACGAAATGAAAACCATTCTCTATTAATCTATTTTTTTGAAATAACTACCTACCTACCTTACTATTATGTTGTGTAAAACAAACTTCAAAAAGTTCACACTGAATAATTTATGCAAAAGTACAAAGAGCCCCGGTAGTCGAAGGTCAAAATGTTTTCATTATGCAAAAGGTTCAGACAAACCAATCCTATGGGACGATATTGTATCCGGCTTAGTCTATGCGATGTACTTTGTTAGATATCTTGTATTTATATAAGTACGTACTAAACAATAAAATATTTTAAGTATCAAGCTAGACCCACTCTAGCTTGCTACTCAAAATATTTATGGTAAGGTAAGGTTAGACCACAAAATAGGTAATTGCTAGCGCGACCCCATCTCGCTCCATCACGTCGGCGCGGCGCGGCGGAAGGATAAGGGCATTTCCCGCCCTTTAAAAAACGCCACAGCTCACTCAGAATGCTTACTATAGAAATGTACTGTTGTGATCTCTTTTACGCGCTGACGCTGGCATGTGGACGCTGTAGTCGGCGTTCAGATGCTTTGCGCCGCGTCTGTAGTTATTTCGAAGCATTGCAGCGTGAACGTCGTATTTAGCGACAGTGCAAAGTGTAGAAATTTGATAAAGAAAACGACGAATTATTAATTGAATCAGTCAAATGGTATAATCAAAGTAACACAAGCGCCGCCAAAAGTGTCGAATTTATATCCATTTTATATCACACGACTACACGCGAGCACTGTTTGTCGACTACTGTTGTGAACGAGACGTCATCGTTCGCTTAGAGATATTATATTGACCGCTGACGCTGCGCCTGGCGTTCAGACGTCGATCGGAACGAAAACGCTGAAGTCGGACGCCACATATAGCATTTAATAGGAGGCCGAGGCCTAAAACGAATCAAAACTCACAGTTGTAAAACGAAGTCGAAACTAATTCCGTTAAGTCATTATGTCCGCACCGTTTGTGTCATTAAACAGCGCGCTAACGACTTGATGTGGTCCGATTCAATTCCATGCGAGCGCGACCCTAAATATGGGACGGCGAAACGGAGGTGCACAGTATATGCAAACTTTTCAGATAAATAATAAAAGTTGGTTTGGCAACTGAGCGGTAAAAGGACACGTTATAGGTCGTCTGCTTTTATTAAGGTTGGTATTTTTAAATTAATAAAAATATTGAAAACAAACAGACCAATACCGCTATACGATCTGCTAGGCGATCATGTAACTCAATTGCATCCATTAGAAAAACTTTGTATAGATTTGACAGTTTCAATACGCAGATTATGTGCATTAGTTACTGTGGAAATTTTCAAAATAGAAATGATATTTCTCCTGTTACATTGAAATCAAAGTTACATGATCACTCCGCTGGACTAAAATATGTAGGTACCTACCCTTAAACAACTGCAATTTAAGATATGTTAAACTACAAATAAAATAATAGCTATGAAAGTAATTATGGTTAACTTTGAAAAAAAAAAAGCTTTTGCTTTAGCAAAATAAGGAGAAAATAACTATAGGGGAAGGGGTTCTTGATAGTGGAGTAGACCTTGAGTAACAATATTTTTTATTGCAAAAGATGCTTTCATTAGAACTTAGTTTATTTATAAATTAGGTGGGGTTTCAATAGTCTTAATACTTAATTAATATAACGTGACTACTGAAGAGTTCCGTATAATAGAGTATCTTCAATATCCATTTATCAGGGCAGTTGTCTCTAAATAATAGCTCTTTCATAGTGATCCCCAATTAATAACCCAAATCACTGCGTTGTTGCTTGTCGTCCATAGGACAGTTTTTGGTTTCTATCTCGTATTTAATCATCAGATCCATGACCTTTATCCATATAAAAACTAAAAAAGTGCTAAAGTGTAACTAAAAAAAAAGTGCTAAGTGTAAACTAAAGTGTTACTACTCCAGGGTGATGCCATATCACCCTGGAGTATAGTAACACTCAATAGAATAATCGAAGAATCACAAAAAACGAATTAATAAAAAAGTATACGGCCACCTGCTTTTTTTAAATCAACGATAGGCCCACATTTGATCACGGTCTCGCCTGATGGTAAGTGACGACGCGATCGACGATGGAACATGCTTGCCTAGAAGATACCGCTTCACTCAAGCCTTAAAAACTTCCAGATTTGTCAGGAAACAATGACGCTGGTAAGGTGTTCCATTCCTTCGCTGCCCGAATTATAAACAAGGAATCAAAACGCTTTGTACGTATTCTAGGAATTGACCATATACGGATGCCGTATTTCGGTGCGTCTAGTTGTACGATGGTAAAAAAAGGATGGGGGAATTAAGTTATGCCTCCTTGTAAGCTTAGCATTGAGAACTGTCACCCCAGAATCAAACTTCTGCCGTGTTTTGTAATGATTTTTTCTCGCACTTTTTTTACTAAATTTAATTTAAATATAGTCATATATCATTATATTTATGACTAACCATAACGTGTTCTGCGCATAAGACAAGCAATTAGGCTTGGGCCGAAATATATCACAGCGGACAGGTAGCATGTTGCCGTGACGGCCTTTTCTAATGGTACAGCTACTGGTCTAACTTTCAAAATACATTAATATTGCACTTAATAACTAACATATTGAAATGGAATGACTGATGTAAAACTATGAGTCTGGTCTGGAATGTAATTAACGTTGGTTATAAGATAATGACAGGAGAACTAAAGTGACCGCTATATAGAGCTCTTAGAATTTGCATCAACTTGAAATTTCGCTCATCGCTCGTAAAACCGATGACCAATTGGGAAGAAAGGTTCTCGAGTGGCTACCACGAAACGGGAGACACAGTATACTTATACTAAAGAAAATACCTACAAGTAGACAACCGCTGGGGAAGAAACTTAGGTTCTCGAGTGCTGGATACTGTAACGGTACGGGGTCCCGTTTACATTTATAAAATAGGTTTCTTTAACAGTAAATAATATTAATAATAATTTACGTACTGTAGCTAATCGTTACTGAAGAAAACTATTCAAATAGTATGAATAATACACCACTATTCTTTAATTATTAGGAAAAATGTGAAAATAGTTATAGAAACATCATTATTTCTAATAAAGCTAAGTAACAGTCTATTAGCAGGATTAGAGGAATGGTTTAAACAAACTGATCGTCAATTGTTTATTCTAAGATCATATTTTCAGCTGAAGTCGAGTCCACGTGGAGTGGTCCACGTGGAGTGTGATCTCAGTACTTAGTAGTAAGAACTAGTTCGACCAATTAGAGAGCAGTATAGTAAATCTAGATGGTCATGAGATGTATGAGAAATGTAGGTCCACGTGGACTATGGCGGTTCTTGACCAATCAGGAAGGAGAATGACGATGTTGAGATGTGACGAAGAGCTGTGATTGGTTGCTGGGAGCTGATGAAGGAGAGTTCCAGAGTTTAAGAAGAAGATGCAGGAGGGAAATCGTGATAGTCTCGGTCGCGCTTTCTTGGAGTAATTAACCAGGAAATTCTTTTAATTGTTTTAAGTAATTAACTAAAGAAATTGTCTTTAGTGGTTCGGTTTGCGATAGTAGTTCCCTTTACGGTTTCGGTAGTGCCATTGGATTGCAGTGTTTATTGGATTGCAGTGTATTGGATTGCAGTGATTAAGGATTTGGATATTATTTGTGAGTAAAGTAGACATTTTAGTAATTAATGAGATTTTAGCTAGGAAAGCTGCATTTACTAAATATTTTCAAAGGTTTTGCTCATATTAAGAAAGTTCATATATTTCTTTGATTGAAATTTTATCAAATCGGTTTGAGTTGAATAGAGCAATTATATTCTAGTGTTTTAACTGAATAATCACTTACTAATAGAGATTTAAGAATCTGTAATGTACGTTGTTGTATTCAAGAGATATAAAGATGTCTGAATACTACTAATAGTGGTAGCTATTGATATATTGTTAAATTGTTATGCAATAATATAAGATTAACTTAGAGTAATCATCTATTTTTAATAGAGCTACTTATTGGTTTGGATAACCTAAGACTGATCATTTGTAATGAATTAAACTTATTCCATGGTTGGAATATCTAACTGAGACAACAGTTATTGTTTGGCTAATAGCTTTCAGTTGTTATTTGGAGCGGGAGTCTCCGAAAGTATACCTAAATTCCAAGGGGAATGCGGGATCTTTCAAATGCAGCTTGAGAGTTAATGGCTGGATCGACGGTTAATATTAGGAGCGAGAGACTCCGAAAGTATACTTAAATTCCAGAGGGAATGCGAGATCTTTCTTATACAGCTTAAGGGTTAATAGTTGTTTTCTTCTTCATCTGATAGAAATCAGTGATCAGTCTGGGATAGACAGATTAATGAAGTAGCGAGAGTCTACATTTTACATCATTATAACTATGTGTTGAACTAAATCAACTTATATGTGAATAATCTAGTTTGGAAAGTATTCCAAGCAGTCAAAAGAGGGAGTGTTCCCTGACTGCTATTTATTGAGTTATATACTTGTATAAATTATGAGATTTAATATAAACCGTGTTCGCTCACTCTATTTTAGAAAAGTTCATGTTTATTTATCTGTATTGAATTGTAGAGATATTGTGATTCTGGATTAATAGAGTCTAGGCACCCAGCCTTCAAACTTGGGACAGTGGAGGTACCCACCCTTCTAATATGGGACAGTTGAGGAATCCAGCCTTCTAACATGGAAGTTGAAGGGTGGTACGGAATGGTTATGAGGGGAGGTTTGGAGACCATTGGGGGAAACCCCTAAAACCTTTTGTGTAATCCAGCAATGTATTTTTACAATAAATACAGGAAATAAGGATGCTACATTGTTTATTATACATTCTCTATGTTTTCCAGAATAAATTCCGATATTTTCTATTTGGTAGAAAATGTAGGCCTTTAGGTCATCTTCAGTCTAGGTATTAGGTTAAGGACTAACTTATTTCGATGTTCAACTTATAGGTCGATTATATCGCAATTTTACGTATAGTGATTGTGTAAAAGGAATGTTTTAAATAGGGCGTAGCTAGGGTTACGAAACTCGTAGACAATTCGTAGCTCTTGGATTTATTTCCTTACTGAATTATTTTAGGCATAATTTTATTTGTACTAGTCTCAAGGTAGAACTTTAATACATATTTATATCTAAATACAAAGTGAAATATCGTTAAAGGTTGTACTATAATTGTTTACAAGAAATTCATACTATTAATTATTTAATCGGAAAAACATAATTTAATTACCATTTAAAAATACGAGTGAAAATAGCTTTAATTACGACATTAAAATATAGGCATTGATAATTAGTCTTTTATTCAATCTATCACGTAGGGAATAGATTTATAGGTTCTTTATTATGCTTATACTTATTCGCTACTTGGGTATAATACGATCACAGCGAAAGGTTTATCCACTAGACGATCATTTGGCCAAAATAAAACAAAAGCACATCGTTACTAATTAGGTAAATTAGGATTAGTAGGTAATTATAGGTATAGATTGGGGTAGGTAGTAGTTAGTAATAGCATGCATTTAATTAAAGACAATTTTATTTTATATTTATTTATAGATAGGAGGGAGGGGGGGGGTTACAATTTGGTATGCCGTTACCAGGATATGTTGGGTTACTACAGACTAAAACATAACATTTAAAAATTAAAAAGGGAAAGGAGTTTTAATTAGAGCAAGTTTTATAAAGTAGGTTAACATTTAAGAAGGTGCCTAGACTTTGTCTAGACACCAATTTGTTGTTCGTGAAAATGGACGAGAGTAAGTATAAGCATATCATTAGATTAAATTAAAATAACTACGAAACAATAGTACAAACGTAGGTAAAATAGATAGCTTTAAATTTACTTTTATTTAGTTTAATACATTTATAGGAAAATCGTACGTCAATCTTTAGTTTAACCTAGGCGGATAAAACTATCATCAACTATGTCTGTCACTTTAGTTGTGGTTGGGTAATAGTATAATTATTTTAGAAAATTATAGAAAGTCATCAATAAATTTCCCTTCAGCTATATCACTTTGAATCAGTTTCGGTGATAGGAAAATTAGTTTGGCTATTTACCTATTCCAATCTATCTCTATCGTTGGAAAAGGGGAAAGAGGTAAAAATTTTAATTTAGCTCAATATCTAAGAGGTTTAAAGACTATTTATATTTTAAACCAGGTAGGGCAACGTCTTAGTAACTTAAAAATATCCTTAAGGGGTTAAAAACATATTTAAAGTATAGATACTAAAATAAATTACCTTACATTACTCCAATATTATAAATGCAAAGGTGCCGGTGTATGTGTGCGGGTGTGTGTGTGTGAGTATGGTAGTTTGTATGATCATCTCTAACAGCTGAACGGATTTCGATGATTAGAAAGTATGTATCTACTTATCTATAATTTTATTTTGGAAAAATAATGAATATTTAGAACAGCAAGTGAAACCTCATGATGAAGCCAGTTAATTTATGTAAATTGTACATCTTTAGTATAGAAGGGTTTTAATAGGCATACTAAGTAGAAACAAATACGAATCTATAAGTAACTAAGCTTAGTAGTAAGTTAGGTCTAGGATTTCAGAATGATGCTAGGTTATTTAGGAATGCATAATTCATTATTCAGACTGGAAATTATGAATATTTTATTATGACATTAATCTAATTAAACTTGGTTCTACTGGATGTACTTACCAATGGTTAAAATTGGAAACTACTGATTAGAAACCGATTTAAATAATAAGGTTAGACAATTTTCAATAGCTGTGCTTTTAAAATGGAGTGAGTTGACACTTGACTTACTTTATAGAAGGGAACTTAGTTTATTAAGTGCGATCAGCTATCATATTGGTTCTTATTACCTTTAGTGGTTTTAGGTTAATTATGTTTGTTTGTTTGTTAATATTTTAATCTAGCCATAATGATAAATAACATTTGTGTCTAGTTTTTTATAAGATTTCTAAATAAGCAATGTATATTTACGGGTTGCGAAAATAATAGTGTCAGGGAACAATATTGGATTCATTTTTATAACATGTCTTCGAATTATTCGAGACAGTTTCTTAGTTGATTAGATGTTCAGGACGGTTTCATCTACCTAGGCAAGCGAGCTCCATCTTAGGCTGCATCAATTACTTGATATCAGTCGGAATACCTAGCTTATAATAACATAAAAAGTAGATACTTATACAAATATTTAATTACTAAAATATAATATTCACATATTTACTAGTAGATTAACTAAGTTTTGTCACTATAGGTTCAATTGCAACAAAGTGGGTTACTCGTTACTAGAAAATAGTTTCGCCTGTTAGGTAAAATAGAAGTAATCGTGAATACATGGTAAAAGAAGTCACTAAATTCAATGGTATCAGTTACATATTTTATAACAATAATAAGTATGCTAATCTTTTATCGACGTGAGACTAAACCTAACTGTGATTAAAATCTAATAAAATACAAAAAACTAAACGTATATCTTTCCTACGTATAGTATTACGTTGGGAATTGTAGTGCAGTTTAGGGAAAGATCACTTAGGAGAGATACAAGTAGGTAGCACAGGGATGATGATGATGAATATTTTATTTATAATCAACTCACATAAGAGACGTACAAGTAGGTAGAGTAGCACGGGGATGATGATGAACATTCTATTTATAATCATCTCACACAAGGGATGTACAAGTAGGTAGAGTCATTTTGGGTTTTGTTAGTCCTAGTTAATCGGTTTAAAAAAATAAATAATCAGTAAGAAAGAATGTAACAAAGGAGCAGTTTTGAAATTTTTAGTTTACCTAGTGATATTAATTATCATGACAGTATTTTATGACTTGACATGTTTGTTTTATGTAATAATTTGTATTAAATACAGATAGGTATTAGTCGTAAACAAAAATGAACGTAGACTCAACGTATTAACTACAGAATTGACGAATCATTTTAATACATGTAGCATGTAATAACATGAAACAGTTATTAGTAAACAAATGACAAAAAGCAAAAAACGTGAATTTTCTATTTTACTTGATTCTATGTATTTTATGAAAGTTATGCGAACTAGGTCTATTTAGGAATTGTTCTTTTAAATATAGGTGTATTTTAAGGTCTGGGGTCGAATACAAATCAACTAGGTTATGTTCTTTATAGATATTTCATTTTAGTTATACTGTAAACAATTATTAGCTAAACTAAATGTAGGTATATAGGTGTTCAAACGAAACAAGCTTTACTGAGTTTTACATAGTAATCTTAAATGACTAATGATAAATTAATGGTTGATGAATTTTATAGTTCAAAACAGATATAAGGCTATTAATTACGTAATCCGAGTAGTTGGACAAATTCATATACGAAATACAGGTATCACTAATTCTATCTAATAAACATTCAACCAAAGATACAAATTAATTCTTTTGTTCCCTAATCCCACAGAAAATTAAATAAAACGAGTTGAAAACTAAGATAAAATACAAGATCAATTGGGAATTGTTAAATTGCCAATCCTACTAATATTATAATTATAATGTGAAAGTTTGTGTGTGTACGAATGTTTGTTACCTTCTATCTCTGTAAGTTTCTACTGAATCGATTTTGATGAAATTTTAGCTTAACTGCGGAGGATTATCATATAGGATAAAGTTATATACAGGTGAAACTGTGGGGCAATACCAGTCTATAATAAATGATAAGAACAGAGTATTGGGGACAGTTGGTGATGATTAATAGGGTCGTTATCTATAGGGTTATTTGAGTCATTAATTTTGTAGTAATCACTTGTACACAAAAATGTTTATGATTTGATAGATCACAAACATTACAAAATATAAGTATAAGAGGAAAATTTAATATAATACATTCACACGTTTGTGGAAAGGGAAACGGACTAAACTGATTTGGGAAATGATAGTTAACTTAGGCTACTTGTAAGCTAAAGAAGTTGTCTTAACCAATCTAATTATTACTGAAAGGAGTCGTAGGTATATAAATAGGTATTTTATATTGGTTTTGAAGTATAGGAAAACAATTTAAAATCTAAAAATCAACTTTTATTCATAGATAAAAATAAAGTAGTATTTTAAGTATGTATCTTAATAATAATAAAATATCTTGAATAAAAAAATAGAGTTTTAGTTATATTTATTTGAAATTGAATTTTCCCGTGCAAAAATCTGAAAAAGAGAATTAGTTATTAAAAGATTTATAGGTAATTGTAATAAATATATTTTATGCAAAATTTCAGTTTAAAGTACTATAGAAAATTCAAGAAATTTAAAATCTAAGATCAGGCTAATAAATCAAATGAGAAACGAACATTGGTGTGTTTATATATGACATAATAAAAAAAAAAAAAAAACCCTCTTAGGTCATCTAGGACATCTTCCAAGATAGAGTTAAGATCTGTCAGGTTCTAAAAAATAAACGAAGTATTAAATAAAATAAGAAACAAACTAACGTATTAAATTGTAAAAAGTATAAAAGACATTATTTACCTCCGACAAAGTAAAGGTTGTAGGTCTCGATACTGTAGTTGAAGGTGGGGGGCTAATAGGGCTCAGAAAATTTAAAATTTAATAAATATTTGCAAAAATAAATAAATAATAATAATAATAAAACCACTTAAGGAAGGACTTACGTAGGAGGAAGTTGGAGGAGGTGAATGAGCTAATACATAAGATTCAGAAGATTGTGTCTGGCGGCTGGCATTTTCAGCATTTAGTAGTAAATTTTCTATTTGATTTAAAAAAGTGAGTTTAAGTTCTTCGTCCAATGCGGTGAAACGGAAGTTGAAATTTGGTATAGGAATTGGATTTGCGCTTGTTGTGTTTTTAGGTTGGATCTATAAAAAAAGGGTGAAAATTAATTTATGGAATGTTCAGATACGTTTGGCACATGTACTACACTAAGAGATTATCTAGATAAAAAACGAACAAAATGTTTATAGCTACTTAGTAATGTTGACCTAGATAACATAGAGTGAGTAGAAAGGATTTAGGTGCCCAGATCGAATACCTACTTATATTAACTTTCGATCGACCAACAAGTTTATAAACTATTTTTCAATTACTTTTCAAACAAAGCATGAATAAATCATCATAAATATAGCCTGAAGACTTCCACTGTTTAACATAGGCCTTTCAAACAGAGCACCACTTTGAACGGCTGCTTATGACTTTCATCCATCGATTTCCCGCGATTTTCATCAGATCGTCGGTCCAACTATTATGGGGGGATGGTCTGGTCTGATTCTTTTGGTTCATGATTACTAATACAAATAAAACGTTTGGCCATATTGCTGATAAACCGAGTTCCTTATCGACCAAATAATAAAAAGATACAATTAAAAGAAAGAAATATGTAAATTCAAATAGGTATTTAGGTATAAGGTACTAACTAAACTAAAGGGGGCAGGAGGAAAGAGCGGTATTTGGCCACTTTTCTTTTAATATCGTTAATGCTTATGGTAAATTGAATTAGAGCTTCGTACCGGGCCTTTAATCTATGTAGACACATATTAACTGTAGGGTCATCATGAAATGGATGTTTGTCATCCCACAGTTGTGGATAATCTTTTAAAAGTTGTACGAATATGCTAGACATAATTATTATTTGTTTTGTTTTTTGTAAAGATGTTTTTCACTAATTTTACTTGAAATTGCAAATCAACTGGACGGTATTGCCGCCAAAATTAAAAAAAAAAAGTAAATAATGGCCCAAGCAATTTGGTGTATTTAGCCAGTATCAAATTTAGAACGTTCGTGTCAAATGAGTTTGTTACTAAGGAAAAAAGTTTTAATCATAGAGTAAATAAAACAGAAAAATAGGGGTTTTCTTGCAAGGATGGATAATGTATAATAGAGGATGTAGTTCTGGGAAAAATAAATTGAGTATTTAAAGATTAATGTTTATATTATTGAGAAAACTAATTTCTTATTTTATGTTCTAGTAAAAGGGACAATCACAACGCACAATGGAGCATGGAGTCGAAGAAAAGCACCGCGACAAATATTTTATTGTTTGTGATTAATATTTTCTTCTGTTTTCAGATTGATCGAGAGGTTATGGAAACAAGTAATATAAATAATAATTTAGAAAATCTTACTTGTAGGTGTAATACAAGGAGGTTTTAAACTATTCATAACTAGTAATCAAAGAAGTTAAGGTTTCATGTTAACTAGTGTTTAAAAAGGTTCTTATGCTATATAAAAAAAACATATGTGATAGGGGTACAGGCCGTGCAGGTTTAATAGGACTTTTATTAGACTTACAATTTAAAATCTGGGGGTCGAATAAAAGCGGACTTATTAAATATTGCACTTGATTAGCTAGTTACGATAAAGTCATATAAGTAGTAAATTGAATTCTTAAAATTCATGTAGGTAACTAAATGTGATGAATTTGATTTGTGATAAAACTTGGACAATACCTATTAGGTATAGACGTAAACGGGGTCTTCGTACTAAGTGAGTAGATGAGTGGGTTTTATTTTAATAGCATACTCGTTCGCTATCATGAGCCGGTGGTTTTGATGTTTCCTGAGGTAGTAATGTATGACAATGAAAGAATGTTCTGTGAGTTACACGTTTAATATCTTTGTATGAATTGTGTATGTATGTTTTATGTTCATTTGCTGGTTTACATGTGAAAGTTTCAAATAAACTCAAGGGCTGAGGGTAACAATAAAATCGAGACATGAAAGCGAGTTGTCAATTGCTGGGTTTTAACAACCACTCCACAAATGATTCAATATAAATAGGGATAAGGAGTTAGGTTAAGTCAGATGACATAATAGTCCCGTCAATAGTAAATATTGGGTTATATTGAATCTATACTTACACGCAGCCTTCAGCGAATACGCAATTTTCCCCACACTTACATGCTCCAATCAAGACTTAGACTGACTTTAAAGTTAGCTTTAGTTGCTCAGACCCTGAGGAGTCATACGAGATTCTCAAAATTTGCTGAAAAGGGTTCAGGGTTAAGACTGACGCATGGATTAACGACCAGTCCTATTGATTTGCATGGAAGCTCATAGGTGGGAACGGTAGTTAATTGCTCTTCTAGCTGTTCGACTCACAACCGGATCCTGGATGTTCAGTTAATACCTTGTGAATATTGATTTCTTTTATGACGCACGGGCTTACTCTTCGTTAGCTTTCTAAGATGTTTATTTTCTTGATTGGTCTAAAAATACATAAAACATATAGTAATGAGGGATTTAGGGCAAGCACACAGAGTGTAGTACACATAATTTATTTGTTGAAACTTGAATATTGACAACAGAGAATTAATTGCATTTTAGAGTAGCAAAGGGGATTAATTCAAAGAATACTTCATGTACAACGAAACGGTTGTGTTGATTATTAAATGTTTTGGTTAAATTTACTCCGATGCTGTCAACTAACAGCATCTTGTAAATTTAAGGGGTCGTCTGTAACGGTACGGGGTCCCGTTTACATTTATAAAATAGGTTTCTTTAACTGTAAATAATATTAATAATAATTTACGTACTGTAGCTAATCGTTACTGAAGAAAACTATTCAAATAGTATGAATAATACACCACTATTCTTTAATTATTAGGAAAAATGTGAAAATAGTTATAGAAACATCATTATTTCTAATAAAGCTAAGTAACAGTCTATTAGCAGGATTAGAGGAATGGTTTAAACAAACTGATCGTCAATTGTTTATTCTAAGATCATATTTTCAGCTGAAGTCGAGTCCACGTGGAGTGGTCCACGTGGAGTGTGATCTCAGTACTTAGTAGTAAGAACTAGTTCGACCAATTAGAGAGCAGTATAGTAAATCTAGATGGTCATGAGATGTATGAGAAATGTAGGTCCACGTGGACTATGGCGGTTCTTGACCAATCAGGAAGGAGAATGACGATGTTGAGATGTGACGAAGAGCTGTGATTGGTTGCTGGGAGCTGATGAAGGAGAGTTCCAGAGTTTAAGAAGAAGATGCAGGAGGGAAATCGTGATAGTCTCGGTCGCGCTTTCTTGGAGTAATTAACCAGGAAATTCTTTTAATTGTTTTAAGTAATTAACTAAAGAAATTGTCTTTAGTGGTTCGGTTTGCGATAGTAGTTCCCTTTACGGTTTCGGTAGTGCCATTGGATTGCAGTGTTTATTGGATTGCAGTGTATTGGATTGCAGTGATTAAGGATTTGGATATTATTTGTGAGTAAAGTAGACATTTTAGTAATTAATGAGATTTTAGCTAGGAAAGCTGCATTTACTAAATATTTTCAAAGGTTTTGCTCATATTAAGAAAGTTCATATATTTCTTTGATTGAAATTTTATCAAATCGGTTTGAGTTGAATAGAGCAATTATATTCTAGTGTTTTAACTGAATAATCACTTACTAATAGAGATTTAAGAATCTGTAATGTACGTTGTTGTATTCAAGAGATATAAAGATGTCTGAATACTACTAATAGTGGTAGCTATTGATATATTGTTAAATTGTTATGCAATAATATAAGATTAACTTAGAGTAATCATCTATTTTTAATAGAGCTACTTATTGGTTTGGATAACCTAAGACTGATCATTTGTAATGAATTAAACTTATTCCATGGTTGGAATATCTAACTGGGACAACAGTTATTGTTTGGCTAATAGCTTTCAGTTGTTATTTGGAGCGGGAGTCTCCGAAAGTATACCTAAATTCCAAGGGGAATGCGGGATCTTTCAAATGCAGCTTGAGAGTTAATGGCTGGATCGACGGTTAATATTAGGAGCGAGAGACTCCGAAAGTATACTTAAATTCCAGAGGGAATGCGAGATCTTTCTTATACAGCTTAAGGGTTAATAGTTGTTTTCTTCTTCATCTGATAGAAATCAGTGATCAGTCTGGGATAGACAGATTAATGAAGTAGCGAGAGTCTACATTTTACATCATTATAACTATGTGTTGAACTAAATCAACTTATATGTGAATAATCTAGTTTGGAAAGTATTCCAAGCAGTCAAAAGAGGGAGTGTTCCCTGACTGCTATTTATTGAGTTATATACTTGTATAAATTATGAGATTTAATATAAACCGTGTTCGCTCACTCTATTTTAGAAAAGTTCATGTTTATTTATCTGTATTGAATTGTAGAGATATTGTGATTCTGGATTAATAGAGTCTAGGCACCCAGCCTTCAAACTTGGGACAGTGGAGGTACCCACCCTTCTAATATGGGACAGTTGAGGAATCCAGCCTTCTAACATGGAAGTTGAAGGGTGGTACGGAATGGTTATGAGGGGAGGTTTGGAGACCATTGGGGGAAACCCCTAAAACCTTTTGTGTAATCCAGCAATGTATTTTTACAATAAATACAGGAAATAAGGATGCTACATTGTTTATTATACATTCTCTATGTTTTCCAGAATAAATTCCGATATTTTCTATTTGGTAGAAAATGTAGGCCTTTAGGTCATCTTCAGTCTAGGTATTAGGTTAAGGACTAACTTATTTCGATGTTCAACTTATAGGTCGATTATATCGCAATTTTACGTATAGTGATTGTGTAAAAGGAATGTTTTAAATAGGGCGTAGCTAGGGTTACGAAACTCGTAGACAATTCGTAGCTCTTGGATTTATTTCCTTACTGAATTATTTTAGGCATAATTTTATTTGTACTAGTCTCAAGGTAGAACTTTAATACATATTTATATCTAAATACAAAGTGAAATATCGTTAAAGGTTGTACTATAATTGTTTACAAGAAATTCATACTATTAATTATTTAATCGGAAAAACATAATTTAATTACCATTTAAAAATACGAGTGAAAATAGCTTTAATTACGACATTAAAATATAGGCATTGATAATTAGTCTTTTATTCAATCTATCACGTAGGGAATAGATTTATAGGTTCTTTATTATGCTTATACTTATTCGCTACTTGGGTATAATACGATCACAGCGAAAGGTTTATCCACTAGACGATCATTTGGCCAAAATAAAACAAAAGCACATCGTTACTAATTAGGTAAATTAGGATTAGTAGGTAATTATAGGTATAGATTGGGGTAGGTAGTAGTTAGTAATAGCATGCATTTAATTAAAGACAATTTTATTTTATATTTATTTATAGATAGGAGGGAGGGGGGGGTTACAATACGAACCAGAAGACACAGCCAGCGTAGGCCAGACCACCAGCACTAGAAGTTTTCGTTTTCGGTAGGTATAAAAGTATCATAAATGAATACTTATATTTATGTTAGTTTCGTATATAAATATAAAATGACTCTACAAGTAAGTACCAATACGGAAAACTCAATAATAACTCAATTATGTAGTACCTATAAATATCTACTACCTACCATGGTGCCATATGATTTGCTTCGGTTATTAAAATACACTACACCACAAAACAAGAAGATTTTTGCTACACTCAATTATGTCTATGACCCACAGTTCCCCCACCAATCCCAATCTGTTAACCCCTTATCAAATCAAGCTAACCGAGATCGGGTGCTGCGGTGAGCGGGTAGCCTTTGGGCTTGCAAACTGAATTGATATTGAAACCACACTCTAATTATACTAAGAGCATCCAGAAGACGCAATAAACCGATTAGAGCGAGATAAATATAGGCACTTATCTAATATAGTTAAAGGATTTTTATAATTAAGTAATACAAATTACTGTTCGTGGTCTCTTACTGTTGGCCTTATGAGTAAGCTCAAAGTCGCGCAGCGAGCTATGGAGAGAGCTATGCTCGGAGTTTCCTTGCGAGACAAGATCCGTAATGAGGAGATCCGCAAGAGAACTAAAGTCACCGATATAGCTTTGAGAATTAGCTAGATGAAATGGCAGTGGGCATGCCACATCGCTCGTAGAACTGACAACCGATGGAGAAGAGAGGTTCTCGAGTGGCGACCACGAACCGGAAGACGAAGCGTAGGCCGGCTCCTCATTAGGTGGACCGACGACCTGGTCAGAACCGCGGGGGGCCGATGGATGCAGGAATTAATTGTGATTAATTGCAGTAGGATTTAATTGTGATTTTTTTTTAATTGTAATTATTTTGTTTCTTTTAACGGAATAAATACAAAAACATGCTGGTACAAAAGCAGAAATAAAACGAATGCTTACTAATGCTAAGTAAACAGGCTCGCTAACGAAGCCTCATTATCCTTCCGGGATCTATTACAATTCCGATACTATCACACTGAAGCATCAAAAATGTTTGTTGTGTATTGAAGTAGTCTAACGGAATATTACATTTGGCTGGATTTAGACAATAATATATAAATAAATATGTGTAGACATTTCACACAGTGCTGCCAGTGATTGGACGAGAGCGTGAGTGGCGATGGCGTCAGATTTACTAGTGAAAAGCTACGATGCACCTACATATGGTATATTGAAGAACTTTGAATAGTATAGTAGATATCTGTGAAGAATAAACGGAAGGTCAAGATGGCTGTGCTCCAGATTTTATTTACAATACATGCAAGCGAAGATAACAGAAAGACCTTAGATTCATTCCTTGAATTCATTCTCTCAGCATAAGATTCGACAATAATATCTGCCCGCGAACATAACTGTGGAACGTAATACATTATTCTGTAAGTACTTCGCGCGAGGGAATAGAGTCGAGTGCGACACGACACGGCCGGCAGTGAACCGTGTGCTGAATAATTTAGATGAGCCGCGGACCCCGGGCCGTGCAAAATATTATAACAAGTTTCGTGGTATGTAATGGGTATAGCAGGCCCTTGCTTGTAGACGTTTTTAGAAGCTCTATAATTCTATTAACCGTTGTCGCGCATTTAGTGCGTTTGAATTTCTTAATTTCAATATTTCTACAGCATTTAAGTATAGAGATACTGCCAGCATAGACTCATTAATAAAGATCTACTGACCCCTATTATATTTCGTGAAGTGACAAACTTAATAATCCCACAATTGTCAGTCAATATGACTGACAATCATCAGTCACGCACGTATAGTATTTTAGTTATAACAAACGCAGGTTTGGCGTATCCGACTGACATTTGTAGGTTTATTATGATTTGTCACTTTATGAAATCAGGGGATCTATGTCGAGACAGTAAGTATTAATTCAGTTAAGTAGGTACCTAGTAAGTATATGAGTGTCTATTGTGTCATCATATTTTTGCTGGCAATATCTAAAGAGCACCAGGCACCAAATACTTCACAAAAACGACATTCTGAACTGCAGTACCTAACCTAGGTAGTAGTTACCTAAGTAGTATAATTTAAGAAGATGTGTCGGGAGCTTGGTGGACTGTGAATGGAAACCAGTCGTGTAGCACTGCAAATCCTTTATTCACTACGACAATTTGTACAGTAAAATGGTGAAGCCGCTTATTCTCTTGTGAGGTCGTTGACACTTGTGTTACAGATTAAACATAAGAGCGAATCGCTAAAATATTGACACAGACTATAAATACTTGTGTTGCTATAAACATACTGCGAGCCAGGAAAGATTATTATCCAAAATCTAATTACATTTTAATTTCAACGTTAAACCAGAATTTTACAAAGTTGGTTAACAATCGCAAATTACTAAAACTATTTATCATTTTTTCTGTGACAATACCTATATGAACTGTGACAAATTAAATTTTAATTAACCAAACATGAGTTTTATTTTGATGTTATCAAATCATATAACTTGCTAACATACATACAGTTACGTTAATAGCTGCCTATTTAGCTATTCAACCTTAAAATACTAAGTATATGAACCACTTTTTACAATGTATGTTCATAAATGAAACTTTCTTATATCTAGGAAAAACAGTGAACCATTTTCACATTCAAGTTTAGCTTACCTAAAAGTACTTAATATATTTTTGCTTAATGTGCTTATACTAATTAATACAAAATCAAAAAAAGATATTAGTATGACAACCAACGCAACAAAACTATATTTTTTTGTTATTATGTAACAAAGTAACAGTAACAGTCTGAGATATTACATATAGTTATAATGCTGAAAATACTTAACAATAATACCTAAGTAAATTAACTCACTATACTAACTTAAGCATGAATATTAGTTTTCGATAGGTAACACACTTATACTTTGCAATGACCTATTATACAATTTTCCATCAGCTGTTTTTAGTTGAAAAGCTCTAACTTTCCCATCTCGTCCGGGAAATACCTTCACGACCCGTGCCATGGGCCACACCAAAGGTGGAGCATTCTGTTCTCTCATTAATACTAAAGTACCTACAGTTACATTAGGCATAGATATACACCACTTACTTCTATTTTGCAAAGTGTTCAAGTAATATTTGTACCAAGCCTTCCAAAACCTTTGTTTCAATTGAGTACATTGTTGCCAGAAACCAAGCCTATTAGTCCTAGTCTCAGAAAAATCTGTTTCTGGATACATTGTTAAGGCTGATCCTATCAAAAAG
Source organism: Ennomos quercinarius (assembly GCA_910589525.2). NCBI lineage: Eukaryota > Metazoa > Arthropoda > Insecta > Lepidoptera > Geometridae > Ennomos > Ennomos quercinarius. Next base: position 5,831,138 of record OU342496.1, read on the forward strand.
TGCCCAGGAGTCAGGTAGCAGTAGTCATTTATATCTTCGGAGAGAGGCAAAATAGGTCGCGAATTGAGGACTGCCTCAATTTGACACAAAACAGTACTTAATTGTTCGTAAGTTAATTTAGCATCTAATATTATTCGTTTTAAATGAAATTTCATGCTTTTTACCGCTGCCTCTGCAAGCCCTGCGAAGACAGGCGCGTAACTTGGCGTAAAATGAAATTTAATGCCTTCTTTGGCTGCATAGGATTGCACAGGCGTCTGGCAATCAGCAGAATTTAATAGCTTATACAGCTCGGCAAGCTGATTCCTTGCCCCACGGAAACATCCGCCATTATCACAATAGACGTCGCTGGGCAAGCCTCGTCTGCTTATAAATCGTTTAAAGCTTGCTAAGAAAGCTTCTGTAGTGAGATCTGAAGTTAATTCTAAATGAATTGCCTTTGTGACAAAACAAACATAAACACATACATAGCCTTTTGAGATTAAAGCCCTTCGTACTCGTGATTTTTTTACTTGGATTGGCCCAGCGAAGTCCATGGCTACTTTCTGGAACGGTCTGCATGCGGTGACTCGTCCTTGAGGCAAGGATCCCATCAGCTGCTTCGCTGCATCAGCCTTCAGCCTGAAACAAACCAAGCATTTGTGAGTAACTTTTTTAACTTGTCGTATCCCATTTATCAACCAATATTTTTGATTTAAATTAGCTAATAGCGACTTAGGCCCAGCATGGGATAATCTAAGGTGCTCATTTAATATTATAAGTTCAGTTATTCGAGATTTTTTAGCTAAAATGATAGGATGCTTTTGTAATAATGGTATATCCGAGTTATCTAATCGTCCACCTACTCTAAGTAGTCCCTTTTGGTCTAAAAAAGGATGTAGAGGTTTTAGTGGGCCTCGCACGCAGTTGCCTTTTCGCAATGATTCTAATTCATCTTTGAAATGAAGAGATTGCTCATGTTTTATTATCATATGCAACGCACGCTCTAGCTCATCAGGACTGAGTACTTTCCTTTGATCCTTTATACCACCTTTTATGTTATGACAGAATCTAAGAATGTAGCCTAGTACTCGTGTCATTTTACCTATATCAGAATACCTATCTAGTATTTGGAAAAATTCGTTAAACATGACTGTCGTAAGTACCGCTTTACTATTATTGGATTTCAAAGCTTTCATTTCAGGCAGCTCGACAGGCAAGTCTAAATTTTCATTTTTGAAGTCATATTTACCTTGTAGGAATTTTGGCCCCTTCCACCAGAGGTCACAATTTGGAAAATCTTGTGGGCTGATTCCCCTACTAATAAGATCTGCAGGGTTATCTGTCGATGGCACATACAGCCATGTCCACTTACCAGTTTTTTGCTGAATTACACTCACCCTGTTCGAAACATAAGCTTGCAATTTATTTATTTCACTATTTATCCAAGCTAAAGTAATTTTTGAATCTGTGAATAAGTGTACACTATCAATTTTTATGGTTTTGGATAGGGTGTCATGCACTCTTTCCATTAATGTGGATAAAAGCAACACAGCATTGAGCTCTAATCTGGGTATGGTTAATGGATTTGCACGTGGGTTAACTCGCGACTTCGAACAGAGCAAATATAATTCAGGTTTACCTGTTTTGTCGACCACGCGTAAGTATATGCAGCAACCATATCCTGTTGTGCTGGAGGCGTCAGCAAAACCTACCAGCTGCACTTCAGCTGCATCGTCTGTCGGGATGTATCGACCTAAATGGACGGGCTGCATAGCAGCTAGGCTATTAGTAAATTCTATCCATTCATCAGCTATATCGCTAGGCAAGCATGAGTCCCAACCTATATTTAGAGACCATAATTTTTGCATGATACTTTTTGCCTTAATAATAATAATGCTCGCATAACCCATCGGATCATGAAATTTTGAAATGTAACTTAATACCTCCCTTTTTGTTATTTTATTTTTATCGAAAGGTATTGGACTATTGATTGTGAAACAATCATTCTTAACATCAAACGTGAGTCCTAATGCTTTCATATTTAAGCTTCCTTTTTGGAAATCAAGCTTGGTGAATTGCTGCTCTGCTTCTGGTATATCAGACAGAATGCATGGGGTGTTAGAAGCCCATTTGTGCAGGCCAAAGCTTGCATAACTTAGCATTTCGCGCAATTGTTCTTTCGCGTCAAGCAATTTGTTTATATCCGAGCATGAATACAAAATGTCATCAACATAGGTGCAATGTTTTATGATGGAAGATGCTAGAGGTAAGTCATGCTCATGCCTTTGTGCAAGTTCGAATAAACAGCGTGTGGCCAAATAGCTTGAAGATTTGACTCCATATGTGACAGTATCAAGACATATACATCTAATTGTCTGATTGGGGTTCTCGCGCCACAAAATATTCTGGAGTGAAGCGTGTTCCGGATTTATTAATATATTGCGGAACATCTTTTTAATATCTGCATTCAGTGTATATTTTCCTACCCTGAATAATGATACAATATCAAATAATTCTTTTTGAACCATAGGCCCATTTAATAAAATATCATTTAATGAGACTTTATTGCTAGTTTTCATAGAAGCATCAAACACAACTCTTGTTCGTGTGCTTTTATTGTGCTCATTTATTACAGCATGATGAGGCATAAAATAAATTGGATCATCATTAAAATTGTATGAACTAAGCTCTTTATAGTGCCCATGACCCAGTTCTATATACTCATCTATAAACTTTTGATAATCAGTTAATAAGTTAGTATTCTTTTGTAGTCTCCTTTCTAAACTGAGAAATCTATGCAATGCAAGATCAAATGAATTTCCTAAAGTTTCATTTATTTTTTCTTTTTCTAACTTTAATGGCAAGTCAACTTGGAATTTTTTATTCTCAAGTTTGACTGTATTGGCAAAAATACTCTCAGCTAACTGATGCTCTGAATCCCCCTCAATTAATAGCTCCGGAACGCACTCCACCTCCCAGAACTTTTTGATATTCTCACTAATATCGGACTGGCATGTAGTACAAAGAAGCGATACAACCTGATTTTTTATAATGCTTGAGGTGAAAGCTCCAGCGATGACATGGCCAAGCTTGGTGTTCAGTATGCACGGGGATGAAGGGCACGAAGATGAAGATTGATGCTGGTCGTCATTGCAGGCAAGTGTGTTTTTTGTTTCTTCAAGCGGCAGGAGCACCTGAAAAAATACGTCAGCCCCAATGAGCATGTTTATCTCCGAGGTTTCATTGAAACTTGGATCAGCAAGAGTAATGCCAGGTGGGATGTTTATGTTATGCATGGTTATCGGCACCTGTGGCAAATTACAAGTGATTTTTTCAACCACATGGCAGTTAATCAGCGTGTTGAATGGAGAAGCGAGTGAATGAATGTGCAATGGAATACAATAGCTGACTCTATTTTTATTTTCTGTCACACCAATGAGGTTGATATCTGTCCTATTAGGGGTATAGCCTAAGACCTCAATAGCCTTGGAAGTGATCAGCGACACTTGAGAGCCAGTGTCCAGAACACACTTTATGTGCACCTCTCTTCCATCCTTTGTAAATGTTTTTACACGAGCTGTGGGAATTAAAACATTTGTACAAGTATTGCCAGCTGAGTGGCCAGCTAACAGCACTACTGGGTTTGTGCTGCCTTCTTCTGGATGCAGAAGTGTATGGTGCTGCATTTTACATTGCCCACATTTAAAATGAAATTTGCATTTACCATTATGAGGATTAAGACATGTATTACATAGCTTTGAATCTTTTGCAAAAGCAATTCTATTTTTAGATGATTGCAATTTAAACTTATTACAAGAAAATAATTTATGATCAGAACACTTACAATATATGCATTCCATTGGGGTTCTTGTTGCTGCAGCCAACACTACCTTATTTTTTGGTGTCATATTTGCAGACTGGCGCTTAGTTTCGGGCTGCTCCGAGTGCTGTTCAGTGTTTTCTAAAGAAAGAGCTCGTTTATCCATGTAGTTTAGGAATTCCTCCATGGTCGGGTTCGTGTCCTGGTCCCTGTCAAGCTGGTAAGAACGAGAACCATATGCATCCAGCTTACGTGTCAGGATACCAAGGAGTATTGGGTCCCAACCATCGACTCCCACATCTAAATTTTTTAGAGCTGCCAGCGTCTGTCTTATAACTGCAACAAAATTCCTAATATCATTAGCATTTGCATACCTCGGCATTTTTTCTATATCTAAAAGACAGTTTACATGTTCTAATATTATTTTGTATTTATTGAAATATCGCTTGTCTAATAACTTTAATGCTTCTTCATAGCTTCCGCTTGTAATAGGAAGGTTTTTGATCAAATCATACGGTTGGTTTACTAAGAATGACCTTAAATAATAAAGCTTTTGAATATTGTCAAGACTTTTATCGTTATGAATGACAGATTTAAAAATCTCAATAAATGTGACATATTGTGAGTATTGCCCAGAAAAACTTGGTATGTTTATATTAGGCAATTTTGTCCTAGAAAGGCCACTACTACCTGCCTCCTGGAGCTCGTGTGCCAGATCAGAAGCACTTTTTAGTTTTATTTGTTCGTTGAGTATGGTCAGACAGTGGAAATATTTAGTTTCCGCATCTGCAATATTTTCGGTGTCATTGGAGTTTATGGCTAAAATTTCCTTATTGTACTCTTCGTATTCTCTAAAACTTGACATCAATTTGTCTCTTTTGGTAATTAACGCTTCCAATGTACTCAATTTTACATCTATTATGTTACTAGCGAATGAATGTAAGCGCGTAATCGTACCTTTTACATAGCCTCTGTTCACTACAAGCTTTTTTTCCTCCATTTTTAAATGCACAATACCTTAAACCTCGATTAACAATAATTTTTACGTAAAGCACGTTGAAAGGTTGAAAACTAGAATACTTGATGACTCAAAATGGCCGATTTCACGAGTTTGACCAGAAATTCTCACGGCAATCCGAGTTTCGTGGCGTGCCTGCGCGGGGTCGCTTGCGTCGCGTCGCCCGTCGCCGCTGGTTGGTCGCCTGCGCTCGCCGTCCTCACTTGCGGCAGGCAGGATTGCAGCCAGCTATCCCGCTCGCTCTTGGGTGATTTTCTTTCTTCAATGGTAATTTTTATCTCTTTTCAACGAGATGACGAAACACAAAAATTTATGAATGAATGGATTCGAGAAGCAATTTTTCGCACTGTTTTCTCGCAGCTTTGTGTAATATTTCGCAAAGCAAAATAATCCAGTGATGCTTCTGTTGGCTTCTTTTACTGCTGAATCTTCGTGTACCTCGTACTGTTCGCAGATGTCGTAGCGTAGCGTTGGCCGTGGCCACCTGGCCATGCGTCAATGGCGTCTTGGCACTGCCAATTCGTTTTCTGCAATCTGCAAGTCGTGCCACACAAACGAACTGTAGACTCGATGGACCAATGTCGGGAGCTTGGTGGACTGTGAATGGAAACCAGTCGTGTAGCACTGCAAATCCTTTATTCACTACGACAATTTGTACAGTAAAATGGTGAAGCCGCTTATTCTCTTGTGAGGTCGTTGACACTTGTGTTACAGATTAAACATAAGAGCGAATCGCTAAAATATTGACACAGACTATAAATACTTGTGTTGCTATAAACAGATGTAGACATCTTAGATATCCATTCAGGGCGAATTACTACTTGTTTTATACTTCAGATCTTACTTTACCAGCTCAAAATAATTTGGAAGGTGTAGTACCGATAATGTTCCTGTTATCTCCCATGGGGCCGAAAATGTGGGGGATAACAGGAACAACCCTAAATTTCGACTTCTTAGAAAAAAAAAACCCACGTTGACTAGCTGTATCTCCGCAACCAATGGACCTAAATAGCTCAAGTTTGGCTCATCAACATCATCAACAACAGCCTGAAGACGTCCAATGCTGAGCATAGGCCTCCCTTAGAAAGCGCCACTTTGAACGGCTGCTCGCATCCATCGGCTCTCCGCGGTTTTCACCAGATTGTCAGTCCACCTAGTGGGAGGTCGACCTACGCTGCGTCTTCCGGTTCGCCTTAAATTATTGCATATTTAGTTTGTTTTACAAAAGTAGATAATATATAGAGTAAGTAGGTATACGAAAAACGCTTCCCTAAGGTACCTAGTTTTTAGTTTCGAAAAAACTGAAACAAGTGTCAGAATTTCGAGCGCCACGGGGGTAGCACAGGGGTTGGAGGGTTACTACTAAAATGCGGTGAAATTACGTCAAGAGTGATTATAATGACTATGTAAAGTTTCATTACCTTAGTCTACTTGAATTTATTGTTTTCCTTTTCTTTTTCATATTCAACTTGACTACTTAGTTCTATTCTTTGTTCCTTGTTAAGTATTTTCTCTCGGGTATCCAAGTTCGCGAATCATTGTTCTTGGAAAAGCGTTTGCAAGTAACGAGAGATATTTTATGTAGATACATACCTACTTATTATTTTTTGTAAGTATACAGAACTTGACTAACCGTAGATATAAAGCCTGCCAATATATTTTTGTTACTTTCGTTATGAATTGTAGCATCCAAATATGAAAAGGACCAACAATGGCATCGAAAAATTCATTCCACCGATGCTTACTTATTCATTCAATCAGCCGTATTTTTGTCAGGGTTGTCCCAAACTCTTCGTCGCTCGTCGATATGAATTTATGTACATTCAAATTCAATATACACAAATAAAGTATTCTTTAGGGGCATACTTACTTTATTTATTTAAACTGTATGCATTCTAAAGGGGGTATTACATTTGGCTGGATCTAGCTAAATCAATATACATTGCTAGCTTGGTGTTACTTTCATCCAATACCTTTACTTCTTAGCAATGTACCTATATCGAATTAGTCATTTAGCCTCGCTGAATTTAGTTTAATGCAATTGCGGCTTAAGTTGAGATTTAAAAGAACTGTCCTAGTATTTAAAAAAAAAATTCATAAACATATTCATATTCATATACATATTCATATTCATATTCATATTCATATTCATATTCATATTCATATTCATATTCATTTTCATATTCATATTCATATTCATATTCATATTCATATTCATATTCATATTCATATTCATATTCATATTCATATTCATATTCATATTCATATTCATATTTATATTCATATTCATATTCATATTCATATTCATATTCATATTCATATTCATATTCATATTCATATTCATATTCGTATTCGTATTCGTATTGTATTCGTATTCGTATTCGTATTCATGTTCATATTCATATTCATTTATTCTGTTTCCACATGTGCATATTGATCTTACATTATAAATAAGTCCTAATTATTGCCGTCGTTCTGCTGTTACAGGATGCAATTTAATTTATTGGCATTAATTGACTACATGATAGTAGGTACATCATACATTAATGATTATTAAAGGGTAAAGCCGCTCAAGGTAACGCGCTCTGAAGGAGGCCTATGTTCAGCAGTGGACGTCTTCAGGCTGTTGATGATGATGATGATGATGAAAGGGTAAAGAGTGAAAATGAAAATATTTTTATTGAAAATTATGAAGATTGCTGCGGCGCTTAACGTAGTTGGTACGAATGATTTTGATACTGCTAAAAGCTTTTTTACCTTGTATGCAATAATTAAAAACAGTTCTTAATTATTTTAAATTAATTTGTACTGTAGCGGTTGATTGAGTAAGTTATCCCATTTTTTGTAGTTATTATCAATACCAAATCGATACGTTATTATTACGTACGTAATTGTTACCGGTAACCAAAAATTTTGGTCCACACGATGTCATGAGTAGGTACCTAGTTTCAAAGGATGCTAATGAATTCAATTACATACAGTATAGCTGCATATTAGCGTTTCGGGGGGTCTATGCATTTGTGTTCTAACGCCTAACAACTACTTTTCTTCGTTAGTTATAATTTTCAGCCAAAAAATTAGTCACTTTAAGGTGGCTATTACTGAAGATATTACGAAAACAAATAATATTTGACAGAAATGTTAGGTACCCGTTCCTATACAAATATTTGAAATATAATATAAGTAAAATCGGTCAAGAGGTTGTCGAGAAACAGAGCCGTAAAGTCGACATACCCTACATACTATAAATATATCATCATACCGTGTGGTCCCAGCGGTGTGAGAATAGGACCACCAAAAACGTTTGTGCTCGCGAGGTCGACCGTTCGCAGAAGTACCTACTAAACAGGATGCAATTGAATTCATTAGTCTATATTGAGTACTTACATGATAGTACATCATTTAGGTATTGATGATTATTAAAGAGTAAAGAGTACAAATGAAAACATTTTTTATTGATAATTATGAAGATAACGTAGTTGGCACAATTGATTTTGATACTTTTAAAAGTGTTTTACCTTGTATATCATAATTAAAAGCGGTAATTAATTATTTTAATTTAATTTTGTATTGTAGCAGTTGATTCAGTAAATTATTCCATTTATCAATACCAAATCGATGCGTTAGATTTCATAAATTTTGTTCCACACGTGACCGTTGTCATGAGTAGGTGCCTAGATTCACAGGATGGTAATAAATTAAATTACACTAATTATGTTTATCGTTTCTACTTAATTAAAGCTAAATATCTGTGCATTTACCCGACCCTAAACTAAACATGTCCGACATGCTCTTGACAAGTATTTTTTCAGTATGTCGACTAAATTGGAACCTTGATATCTAAATAGTGTGCCAGAACTCCTTTCCTCGGCCTTTTTTGTAGTAGCGCAATCAATCTTTCATTGGATACGTTTGTCGTCGCTCTTTTGCCCTTTTATTATTTTGGCATCACGCTTTTCGTGACAAATTGTTCTGTGTTCCTAGACTTTTTCAATTTCTTTTGTTATATTTTGATGTATTGAACCCATCAGATTCTTTCGTGAGATTGGTAATTAGAGATTAACTTGGTAAACGTGGAACTGGTGTTCTTTGCAGCTGAATATAGGTAAAAGTGTAATTATTATTTAGCTCAAGTCGAAGTTAAAGGACTTTAGACTTTGACCATAATAATTCGCAAATCTGAAAATAAACTTCAAAATGATGAAAATAATGACTCGTAGCGGGTTCCAGTTGATCAAAATTATCGTTATTTTCGTTTTTTTCGTTCACATTGACTGGAACGATCATATGTGATTTGGCCTTGTCTGGGTAAATAGTGGCATAATTTCGTAGCGTTCTTGGCGTTTTAGCAGCTACTGGAACCCACACTTATATAAGTCATTATTTTCATCATTTTGACAATTGTCATTTTAGTAAATGTCATTTTGACAGTTGACATCTGTCAAAATGTAAAACTATCTTGGGCTAGTAAAAAATTAGTAGTAGTAAGTACTGATAGTAAGGTAGTGATTTCAATCAAAAATTAAATATTCTCGCAATTGAACTACTGAGCCTTGTTCGTCTCCTTAGTTCAATTTAATAAATTGAACTAAGGAGACTTACAAGTCTCAGTATTTCCATAAATTGAAATGTTAACTGAACTGCTGTGAATAGATAAGTACCAGTAGTTCAATCAAAATATTTCATTGAACTAGTGTGAATAAAAAATCTCAGTAGTTCAATCAATTGAACTGTTAATTGAACTACTGAGAATAGACGGTGAAAGCCGCGGGGAGCCGATGGATGCAGGAGGCGAGCAGCCGCTCAAAGTGGCACTCTCTTGGGGAGGCCTATGTTCAGCAGTGGACGTCTTGTCTTCAAGCTGTTAATGATGATGATAATTAATATATTAGTTCCTCTAAGACTGACTACAAAATAGTGGCAAAATTCTCAGCGTATATTAGCATAGAATACCTTCATTAAACCTTAATTATCAATTACACAATGAAGTACAGTAACTCCAAAATAACACGTTAATATTTCACTTCGCACATAATGGCCTGAACGGTATTTTATGAGGACAAAATTTTCCCTATTAATTGCTGCTTAAAAGGATTAATGCGTTTTTGAAGTTAGTTTACAAAGTATATTTATGACGCTATTATTAAAGGCTGTTTAAATTTACATCGTAATAAAGCTGATAATGCGTATTAAGGGCTTTTTGGCATTTTACTAGTGCGGTAATAAACATTTGTTTAGTTTGACCCTACAACGTCTATTGCTTAGGTATTGCAAATTAGCAGACCCGACGGACGTTATGTTAAGACGTTGTGTTATTAAGACCCGACAGACGTTATGTTTAGACGTTGTGTTATTAAGGGCTTTTTCGCATTCTACTAGTGCGGTAATAAACATTTGTTTAGTTTGACCCTACAACGTTTATTGCTTAGGTATTGCAAATTAGCAGACCCGATGGACGTTATGTTAAGACGTTGTGTTATTAAAACCCGACAGACGTTATGTTTAGACGTTGTGTTATTAAGGGCTTTTTCGCATTCTACTAGTGCGGTAATAAACATTTGTTTAGTTTGACCCTACAACGTTTATTGCTTAGGTATTGCAAATTAGCAGACCCGACGGACGTTATGTTAAGACGTTGTGTTATTAAGACCCGAGAGGCGGTTTGTCTAGATGTTGTGTTATTATGGGCTTTTTGCATTTTACTAATGCGGCAATAAACATTTGTTTAGTTTGACCCTTCAACGTTTATTGCTTAGGTATTGCAAATTAGCAGACCCGACAGACGTTATGTTAAGACGTTGTGTTATTAAGACCCGACAGACGTTATGTTTAGACGTTGTGTTATTAAGGGCTTTTTCGCATTCTACTAGTGCGGTAATAAACATTTGTTTAGTTTGACCCTACAACGTTTATTGCTTAGGTATTGCAAATTAGCAGACCCGACGGACGTTATGTTAAGACGTTGTGTTATTAAGACCCGACAGACGGTTTGTCTAGACGTTGAGTTATTAAGGGCTTTTTGGCATTTTAATAATGTGGTAATAAACATTTGTTTAATTTGGCCCTACAACGTTTATTGCTTTGGTATTGCAAATTAGCAGACCCGACAGACGTTATGTTAAGACGTTGTGTTATTAAAACCCGACAGACGTTATGTTTAGACGTTGTGTTATTAAGGGCTTTTTCGCATTCTACTAGTGCGGTAATAAACATTTGTTTAGTTTGACCCTACAACGTTTATTGCTTAGGTATTGCAAATTAGCAGACCCGACAGACGTTATGTTAAGACGTTGTGTTATTAAAACCCGACAGACGTTATGTTTAGACGTTGTGTTATTAAGGGCTTTTTCGCATTCTACTAGTGCGGTAATAAACATTTGTTTAGTTTGACCCTACAACATTTATTGCTTAGGTATTGCAAATTAGCAGACCCGACAGACGTTATGTTAAGACGTTGTGTTATTAAAACCCGACAGACGTTATGTTTAGACGTTGTGTTATTAAGGGCTTTTTCGCATTCTACTAGTGCGGTAATAAACATTTGTTTAGTTTGACCCTACAACGTTTATTGCTTAGGTATTGCAAATTAGCAGACCCGACAGACGTTATGGCCTGTCCAAACGACTTATGGTCTGGAGTAAATAAAAACCCCGTAATTGGAAAAAACGTTCAGTTTTTCTCGAATTCCAAAATTTTCCAAATTTTTTTATTTAATTTTTTATTACGAACATAAATATAAATAGTATTGATAACACTTTCATTCACATTTCATTTTATTAATTATGTGCATTGTACCTATTTTAAGCTTACGACTTTCAAAAACATAGCGCCTTTCATCTCATTCGCTCTTTCATCACGGTAACACGTTAGTATCTTTCTTTTTTATTGCTATTACCACAATATAAAATATTAGTTTATCATTGCATTCAGGTACCAACTATTATTAAGTTCCGAGTCTTATACTTATAAGTCAATTATTGTCTAAGTTTACCACCTACGTATCTTTTTAAGTATACTATATAAATTATATCAGGAACTCTTCTCAACATCAATTTTGGTCTGCAAGTAAGTGATTAATAGTTAGGAACTAAAGCACAGAATAATATATAAGTAATAGTATTATAGGTACATAATACTATGTCTAAAGTCACACTACCTAGATATACTCACACACACGTTTTGCGTCGTCATACAAAACTTTTTCTTCCATTATATCTACGAAACACTAAAGGACGGAACACATAAGAAACTTAGTGATGAAGGGAAACTTAAATGTACGGGTTCAACTATTTTAGCAAGAATATGCTACACACAGCATAAATTGATCAAATATTATTCTCAAACATGCTTGGAGATTTGAGTATTATTTTGACAACCTTCTTCGAGATAAATCGTAATTGCTGTAGGTACCTACTGGCGAGCAGCGGCCGGCAAAAGTTGTATGAAAACGCTGTTTCTGTCGTGGTTTAGCGGCCAAATAAATTACTATAGTTTTTTGGCGGGAACGCGGAGAAGTTCACGTCGTTGCATTGTATTATTTTTCAAAACTCGTGCTTTTTCCAGTGTTAATGTTTAAAATCGGTGGCGTTTTACGCATTAAGTGCTGAATTACGAGCATGAGTGTGGGCAAGTGATATAATGTGGTGAAATGTGGTTTTTCGTGTTGCTTCCAAAATTCCATAGAAGCTTCTAGTAAAGTTGCCACCACTTTACTAAGGCATGACTTAGACTGGACTGAGACTACCTGACTAGACTGGGCTATGACTACGCAGACTGTGACTAAGACTTGACTTTACGTGAAATATTCTATCATTATGAAAAATTACAATACTTGACACTGGCTAAATACACTATGTGTGGAGCCAAAATATAAGAGAAAAAAAAACTACTGTAATTTAAAAAATGGAACGCTCTTTTACTCCGAAGCATGGCAGCCAAGGAGGTAACATATCAAAGGTTTTATTTAAATTTCGAACAGGCTAGTTAATAGAAAGCTGTTTATTGAAAAAAAACAAAATTAACACAATATCGTGAAAAATATTTTCAAATAAAAATTTTTGCCTAGGTACTACTTAGTATTCATTTCCGCGTATTATTTGAGAAAAGTGATGATACAAGCTTTCACTTTGGATTTAAGTATGTGTGCTGTTGCTGGCCGCTGCAGTAATGTAGGCTATAAAGCTACTTGCAATTACTTGCTATTTATTAGCTCGGCATGTGCCATGAATGAATCCATAGAGCGTTGATTAGCTAAATTTTCTAAGACCAAGGCACGGATTCTATTAAAAAAAAAATGTATTTTTATATGATCTGGTGGGTCCAATATCTATAGAACTTGAGGACGTATTATATTTTATTTTGAAGGAATGCAGCAATGTTTGATTAATAGACCTAGGATAACGAGAAAATTGTAGGTCTGTGGTTTGACTACTATTTCACCCATTAAAGAGTCCCGACCGACAAACCTAAAATATTTTCGTTACTGAAAGAACAAATTAAAATAATTAGACGAAATGAAAATAACTGCAATCGGAATAATAAAGCTGAAATATGCAGGTACTTACGTCTCTTAATAGTAAAGACGGTTCATTTACATTTACCTAAAGCACTAGCTATGCACCAACTTTTATACCTTGACCTTTGAATTTTTCCCGCGACTGAATTTTCTTAATATTAAAACAGGATTATTCGCCAGAGATAAGAATCATCGCTGAAACTGCGCGCCGTGAAATTAATGCTGTTAATATTCCTAAAGTATTAGAAGCTACTACTTCATTTAGGATAAGGTACCTAGGTACATTAAATTTAATAAGATCGTTAGAGGTCCGTAATCACCCTTTAATATTTATGCTTCGCATTAATTTTGCATTGAATTTAACAATAAAAGCCAAACAACTATTAGGTGAGAAATATTAAGTAGATTATGTGCCTTTTAAGGTACGTACCTTGGTAGGTACGCATTACATTTAAATAATAAAGGGGTTTGAAAATGATTTATTTGATATATAGAGTTTCCGGACTCTGACATAGCTTGCTTAAGACTGCTGTATACGCAGATCCACAATCTCACTCGCGCATTGCGACATTTTTGAAGATATTAGATAACTAAATTTACTTACACAAAATCTGGCTACACTATATGATCATGAATAACATTATAAATGTTCAACAAAAATATCATATTAATCCAAATAAGTTTTCACACATAAAAACGGTTACGAAAGAAAAAACTTTGTTACCGTTGTATATATGAAGCACGAATGATTTTGATACTTTTACAGGTTTTTTACCTTGTATGTGATAATTACTGAACAGTAGTTAACTAGTTTATTATGATTTTGTACTGTAGCAATCGAATAAGTACGTTATCCCATTTTTGAAGTTATTATCAATACCAAATCGAAGCGTTAGATTTCAAAAATGTTGGTATACAGTTTTAAAGGACGCTAATGAATTCAATTAAACTCAGTATCCAATAGTAATTGGATCAATAAAATTGTGGCTTTTTGGTTTTTATTTGCGTTTAACTTTCTTCAGTGCGCCTAATACATAATTACGTAATACACTAGCGGCTCGCCCCGTCTTCGCACGTGTAGTGGTGTAGCCTATGTTACTCAGGGTGAATGTAGCTTTCCAATGGAGAAAGATTTTTGAAATCGGCACAGTAGTTTTTGAGTTTATTCATTACAAACATACACACAAAAATACAAATCTTTCCTCTTTACAATAGTGGTGTAGATGGTGTAGATAATACATTCATAAGTATCATATTATCATACCTTTGAAGACAAATGCAGTGTTTCTAGTCATTTTAATACTTATTATTTAAATACGTCTAAATAGAGGATTACCATTTACTTCTGAGCGAAGAGCACAATAATCTCATCCTTGTTTTGGTTATATTGTACGCTATAAAGAAACAACTGATCTCGAGATTAATTCGGGCGGAAAATAAGAATCAGTTACCTTCCGGGCGCCATATTTTCCCCAGTGTTCTGGCAATTGTTAAATGAACCAAATAAAAATACAGAGAATTTTTTTTCTCTTGTTTACCTTTCCCGACCTCTTGTGCTTCAGGATTCCCCTTTGTGATTGATTAATGGGCCAGGTGTATTCTTTTTCTGGATAATTTTAATTCACTTGTGGTGGGATGTTTGATCATTTCGTTTCGGTAACACAATTTTATTTTATTGTTCCTTTTTTATTTAGAAAAAGAATCGGATAAGAAATGACTTTATAGCAACGTGTTATTTTACTTTTTCATTTTAAATCTGGAAGCTGAGATTTATAATTAGTTCCTGTTTTGTAGCTCCTAATGAAATTTGAAACCATTTAAAGGATGAGCCACCAAGTTAAGGAACAAATAGAGGACGCTTGCCAAAATGAAACTTAAAAAGCTTAACTGGATTCAATAGAAGTTTCTGCGTTACTTTTTGGCTATGAACTAGAAATGCATTTCATTAATTTACATAGATTAAAGCTCATCTGCACAAAAGTTTTACAGCTCTTAAGTAAGTACTTATCTCTCTATAAGGACGTACCCAAATTTGTTGCAGTAGGTACCTACGGCATAGAGGGATATGAGCGAACCTAGAAGCTGTCAAACTTTAGTGCAGCCGTTTGCACTAAAGCTTGACAGCTCCTAACTTTACGCTAGTATCGCATACTTACTAGCAACGAGAAATCCAGTTCTGGTTCTGCTCTAATCACTAAAACCAAGAGCTCAAACGTCACACTTCAAACTCCAACATGTCGAAGGAAAGCTAATTCCTCGCGGTATTATGATCAGTGCACGCGGTGTATGCTAAACCGATTGCATCGCGAGAATCGATCAAGACACAGGCACTTCACTGCACTCGAGTATTGTGCACACATCGAGAGCCGTAATCGATTGTGATCGAGTGCTTGGCAAAGCTGGATTACGGGTATCTTGTGCATTGTATTGCAGATTCCCCGGGTGGTCTCTGTCTAATAATACATATTTTACCTAAATA
Organism: Ennomos quercinarius; assembly: GCA_910589525.2. Lineage (NCBI taxonomy): Eukaryota > Metazoa > Arthropoda > Insecta > Lepidoptera > Geometridae > Ennomos > Ennomos quercinarius. The sequence goes on from OU342496.1 coordinate 5,846,952, forward strand.
CTTACAGGTTTTTAATATTTTAAAAGTTAAGTTCAGATACGTACATCCGCCTGCTCAAAGGCATTACAAATTCAAAAGTGTCCATTCTATATTTAATCATAAATTAAAAAAAGACTAAATCCAGCGACGCTAAATTACTAATTCGATATAGTTACATTGCTTGGTTGGAGTAAGGGTATTGGATGGAAATGGAAGTTACATCAAGCCAGTAATGTATATTTGGTTAAGCCTGTCTAAATCCAGCCAAATGTAATACCACAGATTATATAGATGATGTGCGTGTGGGAAAAAGACACTTTCACAAAGAGCTCTTCCAGATTATCCTGGCATCTATTATGGATAGATTAATGTCTCAAACTCATACAACATATTTTTTTTTTTTCATATATTTTGGCTCCACACATAGTGTATTTAGCCAGTGTCAAGTATTGTAGTTTTTCATCGCATTATGAAATATTTCATGTAAAGTCAAGTCTTAGTCACAGTCAGTCAGGGTAGTCATAGTCCAGTCTAAGTCAGGTAGTCATAATCCAGTCTAAGTCATGTCCTAGTAAAGTAGTGGCAACTTTACTAGAGGCTTTCTATGGAATTTTGGAAGCAACACGAAAAACCACGTTTCACTACATTATATCACTTGCCAACACTTATACTCGTAATTCAGCACTTAATGCGTAAAATGCCACTAATTTTAAACATTAACACTAGAAAAAGCATAAGTTTTGTGAAATAATACAATGCAACGACGTGAACTTTTTCACGTTCCCGCCAAAAACTCACAACATATTTCATTTTATGGCGAAATGAAAAATAAACAGAGAGAAAGAAAATTGTATTCGAAGCTTCAGTCGAAACTCGTAAATGAAATTGACAAAATTAATCCAGCTCGAAAAGAATTCTGTCAATAGAATTTGTGGTACGTACTTTAACTTTTATAAACAAATAATTTTATTATCTACTGCAGATAAATGTTATTTGAAAATTAAATCCGTACATCTAAGGAATGGAACTTGCTTCCCGCAACGGTATTTCCTTCCACATACAATCTAGGCGTATTTAAGAGCAGAGTAAATAGGTAATATCTTCTGGGTAAGAGTTTTTTTTTTATGTGATTCTATGACGTGACCAGCAAGTCTTTCACCTGATGTTTTGTGACACGGCCGCCCATAACAGTTGCAGTGTCACCCGGAACTTTAAAACAATAAAGTTTCGCGTGACACTGCACTGCGCACGTCATCCTGAGACATCACCCAGTCTAGTAATCAGATTACTGAGTGATCAGATTATAAAGTCTCATTTGCCCAGTCATTTCACAAGCTACAATTCCCTTCAAACCGGAAAACAGTAGTGCTTGCACACTACAGCTTGGCGGCAGAATAATTGGCAAACTTTGCAGAAAAATCCTACCACCTAGTAAAAAGCGTATCCCACCTTAGGTTTCATCTACCTACACTTACCCTCTTCGATCTGGTGAAAGCCGCGGGGAGCCGATGGATGCAGGAGGCGGGTAGCCGCTCAAGGTGGCGTGCTCTGGGAGAGGCCTATGTTGAGCAGTAGACGTTTTCAGGCTGATGATGATGATGATGATGGTGATGGTGTGACTCCCTCTTTCACCCCGTGCCCGCTTGATGTTGATTTCTGGGACACCTATCTGCATTCCATATTTCAAAAAGTCACCATCAACAGCCTGAAGGCTAGAAGCACCCATACAATGTTTCACGATAATGTTCGGCTTCCGTATCGAAGTAGCGTGATTTCGAACCGTAGTGATTCGCAACTCAGTGTTGTCGCACTTTAATGATTCGAACCTCAGTTCTTCGCACTAGCGTAGGGCACTCTTTATGTTAAGGCCCCAGGTGAGATGTGGCCAAACGCTGACCCATTAACAATAAAATAAATGAATCATGAGTGGGCGATCCCAGTCTCTACTTCAGCATGGTTAGCATAAGCTGTAGAAAACAACATACCTATCTGAGCTCTTCTCTCAAAAAATCGTTTGACCAATGAACTATTACGTCAAAAACCTTTGTGTGCGTTTTCATTGATCAAACGCTTTCTCAAATGAAGAGATATTATGCCGATTTCTACAGCTCATCCTGCCCCTGCAACCCCAAGCAATGGCTGTATTCTTGAACAGATGTGACCTTTGCTGTTTCAGCATGCTAATTCGCCGAATAACATCGTTCCGGAATCGATCCCGCATCAGAGTCACATACTACCTCTTTAAATAGCTAGCTGCTTTACCATGCTGCTGTTAACTAACGGGGTTTACATTAAAAAAACTAAAGTCGGTGGTATGACGTTCATCATGGGCGATGAAGACGCGACGGAGCTTCCCCAAATGCTGACGCACCCACCTGTATTTTATTCTTCTCTTGGCTTTACTACAGAAATAGTTTTTGAGTTGTTGAGAATGCCAACAGTAGGTAAAGCACAGTAAAGTACACGACAGTTAAAGGTCAGTCGTATATACCTCGTGGACTTGAGAAAATCTCACACAGTCCACTTCACAATGTCAGTTCTGCCACCTGCAAGATGTGGAACCAGCTTCCAGCTGAGGTCTTTGCATCGAGTTACAACGTGGAGCACTTCTAGATGGAGATGAAAAGAGTCTTAAAAGGTAGGCAATGCATCATTAGCGCCCTTAGTCCATAGACGAGCGACGGTGCCAAACTGTTTACCAACAGGCGGGCCGTCAGCTTGTTTGTCCATCCAAGTTACAAAAAAAGTAAAAATTTCTTTTGATTGCCAAGAAATTTTGATCTTATGATTAGATGCAGAATCATGGTTGTAAACCTTTGTCAGTCACACACTTATTTATTCACGGTAAGGGACCCCTATCGGAACGTACGAGAAGGTTTAGAAGACCGCTTCCTGAATTGTTTACAGGGCTGGTGTAAAAGGACCAGTAGAGAGCATAAGGGTTGTCCATTTGAATGCCAAAAGGAATGTATTTAGTTTTCAGCCCACGTATATATTTGTATGCCTAGAATCGTCGAGTAGAGAAAACGAGTATATGGCTTGCTTACAATTTATTCTCAAAGAAAAAAACAAAAATGATGAGAGAAAAAGAAAATACTTTATTCAGCACTCATGAAATATAAAGATAAGAAGACAAGATAAAAATAGTAGTATAGTACATAATCAAGAATCCTGAAGATCAAAATTTAAGTATAGACGTTTCTATTCAAAGGCATTCTGCAGTCCAATAATAATCACCGATATTGAATGCTTTAAAATATATTAAAACGTGAGTGAAGACCACGTAATAATGTATCATAATGTATAACATTTTATCTATTGGGACCATTACGAGTCGATTCTTTAAGGTTTCTACGTTATACGTATACCTACATAATATTTATTTGAGTTGGGTTAGGCTGTTATTACAATAACTCTGTGTATGTTTAGAGACTACCTATCTATAGAGAAATGCTTATCTATGTTGAAGGTATCTACTTATTAGGAATCTGTGTCAGCTGTACCTTTACTCGACATAGTTTTAAGTACATAGGCCCTGGAACATAAATTATAGGATACAGGCATATTTAACCACCTCTATGTATGTACAGGGCAAAATAAACTATTCCAAGCAAACTTAGAAAGCGTTTATCTGACCGTAGCAGCCAACTTCAGTTTGATCACATGCCATCACTGATCACTGCATTTCAGCAAACATTTGCTCAAGCTATCGAAACTTCGGGTCACTGAATCGCCGTACGATATAAAACGGACGATCACCACCGCAAATTGTAGCAAACAAGAAAACGCTTTTGTCTCAGCAGAATTGGGGTCGAATCGAACACTTTAACGTTTATAAGGAAGTAAGAAATTAGTGTCAAAATACGCAATCTATGACAGCTGCTAGCGGCGACAAAACAGTAAATACTGTTTTCTATCTAAAATAAAGTCCTTTACGTAAAGTTGTTAAAAATGCCACCTCAGCTGGTCGCAAAAATTAACCACTGCCAGTAATAACTATATTGTGATACCATTAAAACGAAAACAAGCACTGAGTATGTAAATAAAATATTATGTCTGTTATAATGCAGACTAAGCGAATCCCAAATTTACATCTTCGTCCGGTGTGAAACCACCGGCTAGTCTGTCCGGTTTTCACTAATTATAATGTAAACTTTGAAGTTTGAAGTCTGTTCAAGATAGTATACCTAAAGACTCCCAGAGCGAGTGTTTTAGTTCTAAATAGCCTGGAGATATGCGCATACTAACGCCATAACGCTGCGGCGATCTGTGTAAAATTCATGATTAAGGCTCGTAAGACGTAACTTGCCAATTGAGAAGTCTTGAAGCGCTTTTAAGGCTCCTCTGCGTTGCGTGTGAGCCATTGCGTCTTTTAGCTTTATAGTGATGGCTTTTTTAAGATTTGATTGCACGTAATATACAAAAATAAGCCGTCTGTTTGTTTGTATGGCTTTCACGCCAAAACAACAGGATTGACTTGGATGTAATCTTGCACACGGGTTGCTTAAATACCGAGGGCATAAAAGAATACGTACCCCGGAAAATATTATTTTATGTGTGTAAGATAAATACCAACTAGTACAGTACAATTAATGAGTACAGAAGTGTACTAAAAATATTTAATTACTAAGTAAAATAAAGAAATAAGTAATTTAAATGTAGTCATCACATAATTTAAGGAAGAAGAAGAAGATAATTTAAAGATTTACATTTCAAAGCTAATGTCAAATAATTTATAGATCTAGGATGTAAAAACGCTAAAAGTAGCGTATTTGCACGCTATTCTGCATTTTAACATCTACCACATTGATCGAAATTACGATTCAATCTTACAGCTTTTATCGTTATCAAAAACAAATATCTATCGCGAACAGTGGCTCAAATGATTTCAGCAAGTTTCGAAAACTCAAAGTTTGATTTCAATCTAGACGTGACTTGTTTTTGAACATCGTTTCAGAGTGTTGCTATTGGAATTTACATTGTGCTTAGTGGGCCTTTCTTCCCCGCTGGATTATAGAAAATAATATTTTCCAAACAATACTCGTCCAGATTATTATTTATTATTATTATTTAGCAGAGCTCAATACCATCTTGAATCTTGATATCAGTCAAAACTCAAGACGGTATTGAGCTCTTGAAATATTTATTGCTCTACTTTAAAAATATATCTGAGTGATAAAACTTTAAATTTAACCTAAAAATTAAGACAACCAAAATAATATGAATCAACCTTACAGTTATACGTTATAACTGACTTAGAACGTTCGTTCTTCTTCATTATTTTTCCTATTGCTGGTAAAAAACTAAATAAAATAAGTATATTAGGTACTTCACCTACTGGAAGTTTGTAGAACTTATTGGCGGAACATTATTTTCAAAGCGAATAACATCGCAGGTACAGTTCATGAAATTCTCATTACAGTGATCTGTGCCGGAACCAAACTAAGTTTCAACTTGATTCAGTCAGTTCGTTGATTACTTACTTCAAAGAGGCCTGCGGAATCCCATTCAATTTTGCTAATAACTCCATTTTGGTCTCCTGGATGCGGTATTAGCATTCTGGCAAGTTCCTATGTAGAATTATAAAAAAGAAGCCAAAAGCATTAACTCAAATAACACCATTGTGATGGGATAATACTATTTTGGGATTGCGGGTACGCAAATACGCAACAAAGGCACGACTGACCTTTTGCGTTAGGTACCAAGGTTATTCATTCACTTTAATAATAATAATTCATTTTCATACGTCGTTGATTTTCGTTTACACGAATCAATTATTGTAAACATAACAGTGCTCAACATGATGGCAAAATTGTCAACAGGCAAATAGGTTTCGATTCAATAAAGCACAACGTTATAGCATTTATGATTTATTTCACAAATAAATTCTCTTTCATCGTATAAAGTTACCACATTCATATTATCTGAAGGTTAATAATGTAACATGGAACAAACATGTCAGTGGAATGAATTTTGATTTATGATACGCTGAACCTGAAACAATAGCAAATGTGTACCTAATTAATGATTCAGTAAACATAAAACACAACAATCATTAATGCAAAATCTGTACATTGTATCTGTATCTGTAAATTTTTTTGAAAATTTTGATTGCATTACTCTTCTATATCGATATAGAAGTAGAGTTATTTTTTTATCTATATGTCTGTCTGTCCCTTTGAACACGCATCACGCTGGAACTATTGAACGGATTTCGCTAAAACCTGTATGGTTATAGGTAATTTTTCAGAACAACATTTAGGATACTTTATGTTTTCTAAAACGGCCAAGTGCGAGTTTGACGAAGCAATAAGGATGTAATTTTTATACAAGAACTTTTTGTTTGTAAGTATATTATTTTTTATTTATATCAGGCCAAAGAGAAGAGAGAAGCGAAAGGGAAAAGATAGGGGAAAAGGATGAATGGATGGGACGGCAATAGAAGGGAGGCAGGCGAAGCTTTTCTCCTACCTTTTTCCCTTTCGCTTCCCTCTTACCTATGAACATGGTTAAGACGTAAAACTAATGAACCCGTGTGAAGCCGGCGCGGTTCAGCTAGTGTAAAATAAAATTAAGAAAGAAATTTATGATAACAATTTTTCTTACCACTGTTCTCCGTTTCAGGCATAGTAATGCTATGCATTTCGGAATCCCTTAGGAAAATGTAATCCGCCTTAAACCCAGTTCCATCGAGTCTGTCGTTTGACTTGAATGTTAGCCTGATGAAGTTTTTGTCGGAAGTCACGAGTAACTCTTTAAGCTGACCGCAGTGCCTGTGGCTGTGAGTGTCTATCATTTGACTTGAAAACTGTATGTAGTCACTTGCTGAGACGGCTTCGCATCTGAAAACATGATATCTTTAATTACATCTAGTAAGTGTCTCGCACTCACGAGATTCAGAACTAGTCTTATGTTATGCATATAGATGCCTATACTCAGAGAGTGGTATAGGGAACGTAGGCTGCAGAGACAGGGTCTTGGTTGTTGGAGCATCGGCGCACACACGTACGTCCACTCACTACCACTGTCACAAACGATTTGATTTGATTTAGTTTTTTACTAGGTGGTAGGACTTTTCTGCTATAAGTTCGTCTAGGTAGGTACTGCTGCTTTGCCTATTATTCTTCCGCAAAGAAGTAGTATACTGTGCAAGCACTACTGCGTTCCGGTTTGAAGGGCATTGTAGCTAGTGAAATTACTGAGCAAATGCGACTTTATGATCTGATCACTCAGTCTAATAATCATAATACTAGACTGTGTGTAGTCTCAGGATGACGTGCGCAGTGCAGTGTCACGCAAAACTATATTAATTTAGAGTTCCGAGTGATATTGCAATCTGTTATGGGCAGCCGTGACGCTTAACATCAGGCGCACGACTAGCTCATCACCTTATTGTATGCACACATTACAAGCAAAGATATCACGTATATTATTTTTGGGGTAATGTAGCCGTTACCCCAAAAATAATATACGTGACAAGCCGTTTAATTGTTGCCATATATGGCAGGCATCATACCACGTCTGTATGATCAATGCTCTGTGTGAAGAGCTCCAAGAAAATTATTTAGAGTGACAATTGTGCGGTGAAATTGTGCCCCAACACATGAAAAGCAGCATAGGAGTTCTGGTGTGACATTCCACTGGTACGCTATTATAAAAAAATGTAGTGTGCGTTCTGAGAAGGCATAGTCTGGAAACTTACCTTCTATAGGTACTTATTCTAAGTGTGTTGGATTTTTATACTAAACATTACGTAGTCTGCTATAAACATTAATAACACAATCAGACACCGACCCCGCCGGCGAGGTCGACGTACCCCCCGTAGGTTAGCTAGAACGGTCGCGACTTTCCATAGGGTCCACTCTTCCAGTGGACGTAGCCTTCTCGATCCTCTTATCCCGGCAACGGCCCAAGCCGAGGCTCGCACCCCAGGGGTGCCCTTGTGCTAGTTGCCTCCCACTTTTGACGGTTGGGCGCCTTAAGCGCCTGCCCTCCCGCCCGGTGACGCTGTAAAGGTCGGTAGAGACCAACAGCATTAGCCCGTTCAAAAAAAAAAAAAAAAAAAAATATATATAAACATTAATATCCAAATACTACACACTATTGCGTAAGATATTTTTTATGTATGTAGGTAAGTATTACAAATAACCCTTTTGAAGCATTAAAAAGAGATCAAGATAGATCTAAATCCCTGTACCTACCAGTTGATAACTAAACTTATATAAATCTTGAACTATGAAATGTACATTTAATTTCACCAAAATACGTCGTAGCTCTAACTAATATTATTCTTAAAAAACTAGCCGAGAGTACCAAAGTAAGTACATATCCATTTTTAAAGTAAGAGCCTTTATGCCTATATCCATTTTCATATTTCTTATTACACATCTAAATTTTAGTAGTTTCTTCATGAATCATAAACTATTTCATTTGCTCACAAGTTATAAAACTCGTCTGGTCATAAAATTCTTCTCAAAAGTGGGTTTCCATTTTAGAGTTATGTAGGTGCGCCTCATTCTTATCAGAAGCACTCTTGTAAGAGTAAAACTAATTTTATTGGCTGTCATTTCACGAACTTCGGCTGACAGACATTATTATATAATATCTTCGAACTTATAATTTGATACGTGCAGCTTTTCACATCTTTACTATTAGTTTTCTTTATAAACTATAAGTAGGTAAACTATTCTAAGCATATTTGGGATCTCAATGCTATAAATGTATAATACATAAATAAAAAAAAAAACAGAAAAATTAAAAAAGTAAAAATAAAAGTTAAAGTTGAAAAAAAAATAAGATTAGAAAATAGCAACCATTCCATCGACTATAATTTTGTTGATAAATAGATATCTGATGCTAGCCAATTCTATAATGATAATCTACCCCAGGCAAATCAATAATATAAAATTTTCGACAAAAACATCGAGTTCATTCATGATGATATTTTTCTGTGTTCACTCGGAAACGTATGTGATGCACAGATGGCACTCTGAATATTTAGAATCTATTCATTCCTTTCACTTCAACAGAATATGAATAAATCACTTACGGCACCACACCCTCCACGTCGAAATGCGTGAAATGTAAATGTACTCTCTCGTTATCATTCCCGTAGAAGAAATAATTACATTCCGTGTCTCGTGGGTAGAGGCCAGGGAAGTTTGGTGACGTCACTATGCCTCGGTGTCGCTCGCTGCTATTGTATACGAAGGCACATGGAAATTCTAATAGTTGGCTGCCGGTTGAGATACCGTAATCTGAAAAGGAAAAAAGTATTGGTTCCTATTTGCTGATAAATTTTTAAATGATATAATAAAAGCGATCAATAAAAACTGCGTTTGCTGTTCTAAAAGATTTGTGTAGGTAAGTACATATAGAGATGTTTTTATATCTATCAATATTATGATTAAAAAAATAAATCTCAATGATCGTTGTTACATTCTACGATATGAGTAATAAGTAGTCATAATCAACAGCCTGAAGACGTCCACTGTTGAACATGGGCCTCCCCTAGGAAGCGCCTTTTTAAGCGGCTATTCGCCTCCTGCATCCATCGGCTCCCCGTGGTTTTCACCAGATTGTCAGGCCGGCCCCCCACCCACGGCCCACTAGGTGGACCTACTTTTCTGGTTCGTGGTCGCCACTCGAGAACCTTTCTCCCGCATCGGTTTTCAGTTCTACGAGCAATGTGGCTTGCCCAAGTGCCATTTCAACTTGCTAATTCAAAAAGCTATATCGGTCACTTTAGTTCTCTTGCGGATCTCCTCATTCCGGATCTTATCTCGCAGGGGAACACCGAGTATAGCTCTCTCCGTAGCTCGTTGCGCGACTTTGAGCTTACTAATGAGGTTAACAGTAAGAGACCACGTCTCAGTTCTAGATCCACCTTCCAGTTCATCACTGGCATACTGATTGAAAACCTTTGTTTTAAGGCTATGTGGTTTTTTTACTAATAAAATGTATTCATACAACAACAATAACAACTCAATATGCAACAGCTCTCTCTATTTTTCTGTTGTGTTGGTTTTATGCTGAAAATCATAGCTATCAAAATACTCTAGTTTAACAAAATATTCGGGCAAAGTATTTTTATGGGCCATTTGCATTAATATACCTCAAATAACTTCATCGTAAATGATTATGTTCAACAGCAAGGTGAAGCGCGATCTACTCCTTCAAAAGGTCAAAACTACGATTTGTCATATAAATTAGGAGCCTCTAATCGGATACTCAATTCTCCTTTGAAAACTACATCAATATCAATTGAAGTCAAACTTTTCTCTCAGTCCATTTAAATATTGAGAGATTTTGTAGAAACTTTTGAGACTGTTCATTATCGCGAGTTGTCTTTAATTTGTTCAAGATTCACTGGAAACATCAAACAGGAAACAAAATCTAACTACTGCTGAATATTTTGCTGAATATTAGGCCACTTACAGGCCCGTTACATCGAATTATATTATATTAATTATTAATATTGGTAATTACATTAAGTCTAGCAATTTTATTAATATTGGTCTTATAAGCTGTCTGTTTCGTCTAATTCACGGTTATTCAAATCCTCAGTTACCGTTATGTCTACTCTCGAGGTATTAACTCTTTTACTAACAAAAATCAACGTAATAAACTATAACATAAATTCTGATACCTACACCAAAGAGGTATATGTACTACGTACTAGAGAAGCTATTCAAAGCACAAATAGTTGTCATTTTTTGTATAATTAAACTAAAATCCGCTACAGCGCTTTACGAGATTAAATCGTCTAACCAACGATCACAACACACAGCGCTAGTGCCATGGCACATTCGGATCATAATTTGTACTGCTATTCACTGCTGCACGTGCAGTCGCTTTGAGAGCTGAGCATCGTATGAGCGAGAAGATGCTCATTGGCATATTTGCAGTGGTTGACAATGCAAGTTAGAGATGTCCTGTCTGGTGTATACATAGAAGTCTTTGACCTACACCCACTAATTTAAGATCTGTACCTACACATTCAAAAATCATCACATTTTAAAAACTTATAAAACAAATCATTGATGTTTTTTATGTAGATATATGAATGACGTCGACGACCTAGTGATTTGCCTGATGTTAAGCGTCACGGCTGCCCATGACAGATTGCAGTATCACTCGCAACTCTAAATAAATAATATAGCTTTGCGTAACACTGCACTGCGCACGTCATCCTGAGACGATGATCCTCATCATGATGATCAGACCATACAGTCTCATTTGCCCAGAAATTTACCTACAATGCCCTTCAAACCGGAACACAGTAGTGCTTGCACACTACTGCTTGGCGGCAGAATAACTGGCAAAGCGGTGGCAAACCTATACCTACCTAGACGAACTTTGCAGCAAAGTCCTACCTAATAGTAAATGTGAAATAAACAGATGAATATCACCTAACAGAGTTACCAAGATCCCAAAAGAACAAAAGCTATTATTATGTTTCGATAAACGACCTAAATCAACAAACAACACACATTCTACCCAAACTGTAGACTCAAGGGTGGCCGCATTTCTATTCCATGAAGTTCAACAATAAAACGATCATAAATCATAATAGCGCAAACTCACCTTCAACAAAAGAATACGATATCTTGAAACCCCTACTATGTCTTGATGAGTATAACCCGCGAAACTCGAGAGATAGCTTTGGTCCATTTGACATTATTGGCTTGGGTAGTTCGCTTCCACAAAACGATGCCATCTTTTCAAGGCGACCGTCTACATACACGAAAACGTCTAGTGAATCCATGCTCTCGCAACTGTAACAGAAGGATTTGGTTATCCAGCGACTTTTAAAAACTCTTTCATTGTACTGTGAGGTTGCCATTTTAAATGTTTTGTCTAAACCAAACGGAGGATATAGCTTTCGGTCAGAGTGCTGAGCAACTAAAAGCTTGGTTCAAAATGTAAATTTAAATCATAATGAAGTTAAGACTTCATAAATTATTTAAAAGCTCGTCAATCTTATTACTAGTGGTGAAGTGGATAGCTTGAGTTTAGTAACAGAAAACGAGTTATGGTTGTTGGAATATTAGAATCTGAGTCACAACCAAAATTTCAATCAGAAATGTTCTTATACCAAAACGGACCATGACTAACAACACTGATCTCTATCATACTAGTAATAAAGGTCAGTGACTATCAAGGTTCAACCTTGTTACGATAATAAAAAAGTGTTAAGCCGACTTGCGTAAATTTCACACCGAGAAGCATGATGATTTAGATGACATATAATTTTTATGTAGTTATTTTGATTTTAATAACTGACTACTGTACTGATATTGATGAAATTTCTATGGGCCTGGTCTATAAGAAAATCATCACACATAAAAAAACCCAAGTGTGGTAATTTACGTTAATAATACCTACGCCGAATTTATAAACTTAGTATAGTACAAAATTACTATGGTAAAAAAATTAATAAATAGAAGCATGCAGATACACACTTTCATTATGTTTGTTACAACAAAAAGTTAAATAACACTAATTTCAATTAGTTTCCTATAAACTGAAGAGCAGAAATTGGTTACTCTAGTAGGGACTTGATCTAGATAAAGGAATCACTTACTCGATAACATTATCACTCATCCGTTGAAGGCTGAAATCTTCAAAGACCAGTCTGATCCTTTCCCTCCCACGGGCTAGGAAGTCGTAGTGACATTGCGTTTTCTGAGGGTACGGGGCCGGGTGAAGAGGCGACGACAATTTCCCGCTCTTGCTCTTATCGCTGCTGAATACTTGATGGCAGGACGACGCTGGAAAGGACGTGCCGATTCAATATAGGCTTATAGAACATTTCAATATAGGGCAATATAGGGCGATCGTCACATTTTGGTAGAAGATTTTCTGTGTTTTATTGAGATAACTATGTTGTTGTAAACATTGCATTTCTCAGATTATTTATAGTGTGATTAAAACATGTTGACTTCCGTTTTTTAATTTCGTAAGTCTGGTTTGGTTTTAGGACAAAAAGAAAATATCATAATCATAATAGCAGGCAGGTTTAAAGTAGGTAATTGGTATTGTGAAACATTATGTTTATACATATAGCATTATAACAATATGTGAATGCGTCTTACCCAAATAAGTTTTGTTTGTCTGTGGAAATATAAATTAATAGTGGAAAATCGCAACAAATACCTGGTCATGATCAACATGATTTTCTGTCTGATCGTCTTACTGGCTCTGTGGTACTTATTTACGTAAACGTATCATAATTTAAAGTGGACAAGATTAATAATAAGATTATAATAATGAACTGTAATAACATGAAAAATAAATATTTTTCATACTTATTAGTTAAATTAAACCTAGTCTATTGGGTATTATAAACATAAAAAAAAATTGCATGAAAGTGCAGGGATTATGTAACTATTGATTTTATTTTGTTGATAGATGTAATCGATTAGGTATTTACCGCTTGAGGGAAATAATCGATTACATTTTTTTGGGTCTCATCACTCGACCCGCTCATGCCCAGCGACGTTTCTAAGAGGATTTATATATTAATTTATTTCATTGAAAAGTTTCGTTTGAAACTTTGTCAATAATTTTAAACAAACAATATAAAAAGGGACAACCATTAGAGCATTTTTTTAAGTGAGCTTTCTTTTATGGCTTTTTTTTTTGGGTGCCTACTCTCATTTGCATGTCTCGGTAGTGATTGTGTAATTTATATTTTTTCTGTGCACACATAGTTTAAGCTACAATCCAGAACAGATTTGTTTGTATATTAACCTATTTGGAATAAGTCGTCGATTGTAATTTGTTTTGTGTACCTATATATAAATAAATAAATAAATAAATAAAAGATACAATAATAAGACCAGAGTAATAAAACTGGACATGAAGAACTGATGGAAGAAAAGAACTAAGAATTTATGGGGAACAAATTACATTTTACAAATTGTATGTCTATTAGTAGAAAGTTTATCGTTTAAATGATAATACGAATGGCTAAAATATAGTGTTACGATAATAAAATAATTATTTTATAGAATGAACGGGATTCATTAATTTTAATTTCTTAATGGGCGTTAATGTTTTTTTTTTATTGTTTAGAAGCAAAGCATTTGACCACTGTCTCACCTGGTGGAAAGCGATGACGCAGTCTACGATGGAACATGCTTGCCTAGAAGATACCTGTTCACTCTCGTCTTGAAGACACCTAGATCATAGTTAGCTGGAAACAAGGACGCCGGCAAGGTGTTCCACTCATTGGCTGTTCGCACTATAAAGTGCATAGCATGTTCACATTGCTTGCCGGGTTTCGAATCCTGGCAAGAATAAAATGTAGAAGTATTTATAGACGCAAATTTTATGGTTTTATAACGTCGATCTAGTAACTGGAATCTGGTAAAATAATTCAGGCAAAATATAAATCGTTAATAAATAGTTGTAAAAATGACTAAATACTTATTGAGAACCTAATTAAGTAACATAATTATAAAAGTAACTAGTAACTAGGAGTTTTGGCGGGAACGTGAAAAAGTTCACGTCGTTGCATTGTATTATTTCACAAAAGTTATGCCTTTTCTAGTGTTAATGTTTAAAATTAGTAGCATTTTACGCATTAAGTGCTGAATTACGAGTATAAGTGTTGGCAAGTGATATAATGTAGTGAAACGTGGCTTTTCGTGTTGCTTCCAAAATTCCATAGAAGTCTCTAGTAAAGTTGCCACTACTTTACTAGGGCATGACTTAGACTGGATTATGACTACCTGACTTAGACTGGACTATGACTACCCTGACTGACTGTGACTAAGACTTGACTTTACATGAAGTATTTCATAATACGATGAAAAACTACAATACTTGACACTGGCTAAATACACTATGTGTGGAGCCAAACTATTAAAAAAACTAGTAACTAGTAACATTTTCATTGTGATGTCTCGTTAGAGACTTGATTCTGAACTGGACCAATGTAATGTAATAATTTCGTGTTCTTTGGTCACGTCTACGAAGGGAATTGCTCGGTGCTTGATTTTTATCTATTTAATTTCATTGGATCCAAAGCTCGACTGTATTTTCTAGACCATTTTAAAGTGGCCAGTAACTTCAACTGGAGTATAAACTTGACTAATATTATCTTATAACTGACGGTTTATTTTCATAAACAACACCTGACTAAACATAAAGAAACTTTTAAAATAATAAGTGAACTTCACATTTTGAGTTGCTACCAAAAGAAAAGCCTGCTCTGTGGTATCGATTCGGGTGCACAAAATGTAAATCTAAACTGAGTTTATCAGAAACAGTCGCAGTTCTTATTTTTTATACCCTGAAAGGAACGGCATTTAGTATTGGCAACTTAGAATAAGTAATTTATTCTTAACATTGACAATTCTTTCGCGTAGAATTTTGCCCATGGATGTTGCACAAAGAATTGACACTTATATCGTAACTAATAAGACGGATATTGCATTAGTGGTGCTTTTCCAGTCTTTTCAGTTACTGGACTGAAAACTAGACTATACACTAAACCGATTTAAAGTAGCTCTATCTTAGTACTTACTAGCAGCGCTCACAGCGGGTCCTAAGCCGGATATTGCCTCGGTGGTGCTTGATTTTTTATTAACCTCGGCATCTGTTGGAATGAAAAATACTAAGGTTTTATTTTAATTTACTAACATTTAAATTAACAAATACTTATATGGAATAAACGCAACGAACGATACAAAACCGTGATAATTCAGTGAAAAGTGTAGCTTTAAAAGTGTGCATCAGTCATACAAGGCCAATACACTTATATAAGCTAAAAACTAGTTCAATTTTCTGTCTATCTAGCCCGCCTATTCAGCAATAGCAACGCTCTGCAATTGATGATTTAATGGATTTTGCATAGAGCGGACCTGTCACAAAACTGACAACGCGACTAGCAGATCTGATTAAACAGTTGAATAGAGGGCCAATTTTAACTTTTTACCACCAATAGCAAAACCGATCGTGATGAAACTTGATATGAAAATAGTTCAAATCACGTATTAGGAGATATAACACTATCGCAATTAACTGTGATCTACACTTGCCAATTGGAATGTAGAGCGTAATTCCTTCAAGGCGCAGACGCTAGTTCAGCCCTCATAGTGAAGAACGCAATAACTAACATTTTTGGCAAAATTGAGTTAGATACATATTCGGAATCGCAAAAAAAGAAACTATATACTGTTCTTTCTCACGTATCAAAATTCCACCTGGAACCTAAAAACTCAGGAAGTAAGAATGCACCAACTCGACTACTCTCAACTACACGGTACACGGACGGTAAAGTTACCTTTACGATATTTTCAAAGATCACTGGTCAATTTTGAAACATATTAAGTTCCAAGTTTGCTATAACAACAAATGCTTACTAAACCTGCACTAGTATTGTCCTCCATTTGAAACTGATAGCTGGCCTTGAAACCTTGCCCTGGACTATCAGAGTTAGATGTGAACTGGACTAGGAGATCTGGACCGGTTGACAGGATCTCGTAACCTGAAAAACTGATAGATGTATTCCCTGTTTTTTTTAAATCTTTATCTACGTACACCGATAAGAATAAGTAAAGGTTACAAAACACGTTCTGGCGCCATTGGTAGCTGAGATACAAATCATTTTGCTATTTTTTTATGTAAATGAATGAGGTGACGAACTGGTCGTTCGCCTGATGTTAAACGTCACGGCTGCCCAGAACAGGTTGCAGTATCACTCAGAACTCTAAATTAATATAGTTTTGCGTGACACTGCACTGCGCACGTCATCCTGAGACTTCACACAGTAGGTAAAGTAGTTAGATTACTAGACTGTGTGATCAGACCATAAAGTCTCATTTGCCCTGTAATTTCACTACGTAAAATGCCCTTCAAACCGTAACACAGTATTGCTTGCACACTACTGCTTGGCGGCAGAATAACTGGCAAAGCGGGGGTACCTACCTAGACGAACTTTGCAGAGAAGTCCTACCACCTAGCCAAATTTTAAAAACCCGGACATCCCTTAATTAACTAAAAAAGAGCTGATGCTTTTTAAACCGCTGAACAGATCTTGAATCACAGCTAAGAACAGTCTCAATCAAGTCAACTATATTATCCAACAAAAAAAGCAAAACCAACATCAGTTTATCAGGTAGGGAGATTCGATGCCACAGACACATTTTTTTTTTTTTTTTTTTTTTTATGTGATTGAATGACGTGACGAGCTAGTCGTTCACCTGATGTTAAGTGACACGGCCGCCCATAACAGTTGCAGTGTCACCCGGAACTTTAAAACAATAGTTTCGCGCGACACTGCACTGCGCACGTCATCCTGAGACATCACCCAGTCTAATAATCAGATTACTAGACTGAGTGATCAGATCATAAAGTCTCATTTGCCCAGTAATTTCACTAGCTACAATGCCCTTCAAACCGGAACACAGTAGTGCTTGCACACTACTGCTTGGCGGCAGAATAACTGGCAAAGCGGTGGTACCTACCTAGACGAACTTTGCAGAAAAGTCCTACCACCTAGTAAAACATATATTATAGACACGCTAAACTAAGTATAATACCCCTCTGTGGTCGGGGGAGGTACAGCTGCTTATTATCACTTTAATATTTAAACATCAATCATCCAGACTAGAGTTACTTAGATAATGAAAAACTGGGTAAAGTTTTAGATTGAAATCTCCGGTAAAATTCATACAGTAGCACATAATCAAAAATATTTAAAAAACAATTTATATTTATCATGCAATTAATAAATGCAATAAAATTCATTATGCAACGCATAATTATCTGCCCCTCTTCCTTTTTGTCGGTTGAAAATAAAAGAAAGAAAGAAATGGTTCTCACCAACGACCTCATTGCACAGTAATGCTAGCACAGGTGACGAGGAAGTCCTGCCATCAAACACTTTTACTATGTCTGCGCGGTTCAGGCAGCTAGAACAATATGCAACAAGTTAATTTAAATAAAATCACAATAGAAATAGAGATGTACGTATAGGCACTTTTTGCAAGTTGGCGAACTGCAGGATATATTAAGATTTTCTTGGCGAACTGCTGGATATATTGATTTTTATTGGTTTTTTTATGTTAGTGAATGATATTGTAGTCTTTCGCCTGATGCTAAGCGTCACGGCTACCCATAACAGTCTGAGCTTGCTAAAGGTTGGAACAAACTGCCGCAGCTTTTGTCCTTTTTGAGACGCCATGTAGTAGCAGCGTCCGGCGAACTGTCATTTATGCCGCAATTACACTTACAATCCACCAACTCTAATTCCACCACCTCCATTTCACCATCGGATGACAAGACGTAATAGCATTTAGTGATGACTAAAGGCTTCCTAAACCGATTTCTAATTAGGCAACTGTATTATATATAGCTGGGTAGCAAGTAAGCTTCTTTTCCCGAATCCTAACTAGGCGACTGAATTTAGTGTAATGTAATTGCGGCATTACCAACCCCTACTGTAGTGTGTGCGAGTTAATGATGATAAGGATACATTATTACTATAGGTACTGAATAAGTATACTGCTTGGGTACTTAAGAGACCTAAGCGTCGCTATCTCATGCGCGAGGGTCAGTTTACTAGAGCCGTCGGCCTTAGTGGATGTGTCCGCATCTCTAGCTAGTGTCAGATTAACACTCAACATACACTACACCTACCATGGCACTTGGTTCCAAATTCCAACCATGTGTGAGAAAAATAAATACTGATACTTTCAATTAGTAAGACGTCCGCATCAAACTTGATAAAAGCTGCCACAAATATTGAACATCTCAAACATCTGTTCTTTTATGTTCGTTCAGATAGAACTACATAATTTATTACCTCTCATCGCCTTTTTGAAGGAACGATTCTTCAAAAACGAGTTTGATTCTTTCACGTTGTCTGTAACAAAATGTGTTTATTAAATATTTGATTTTTTATTTATAAAATCGAAAGAAAGAAGCTAAAAATGAACATGTGCAAAATACTGTTTATTAAGGGTTGTTCCGTGTGATACCGGTTTGTAAATAGGACCACCCCTTCTCTTCCTGTCGGTGCCATAAGAGCCGGCTAAGGGATTATCCAGGAGATGGGCAGCAGCATTTTCCTCGGTACATTAAAATCTTTTGCGATTTTTTTGATTTTTTTGCTCTTACGTAATGGTACGGAACCCTTCGTGCGTGAGTCCGACTTGCACTTGGCCGGTTTTATTTGTTTTTCTTTTTTATCCTCACCTGCCGTTGAAATGATAAGTGCACCTCACATTGGTCGGGTAGCTAGACGGGTATCGAGGGCTGTACAGACGACCATGGGACGGCCGGTTTGGCTGCGAGTTGAACATGTAGTCACAACTGTCTGGTATTCGAGCTCCATCGGTTTCGAAGTTTCCTGAGAAAAAAAATAGATGTGGGTAGAACACCGTAAATTTTTTCAGTGATTTCTAGACTTTTATCACAATTGCAGCAACAATATGGTACCTTTCCGGCACTGCACTTTTTTATTGTTGATGGGTAAGCCTTTGGCTACATCTCACCTGATGGTGAGTGCAAAGGAAGATAAAAGGTAGTTTCACGGACTTTTGTGTTCACTCTCGTGGTCTATGACGTTATTGCGGAGGTGGAAGTGAGATCTAACCATCAGATGGGTCCTCAAGAAGGTATACCTAACTATCGAGGTGGGTTTGATTCCCACGACAGGACAAAAAAGCCCAAATACTTGTTTTGGGAATGGGCGCTGTGGGACCATGGTTCTCGTAGTTCCTGGGTTCCTAGATACAGGGAATCCTAGTTAGGATCCAGGATCCATGTAGGCGTGATCGTTGAGCGTCATTTTTATTCATTTTTATCATTTTTGTAACTTCTAAACTGTAGGAGAACGAGTTAACCTACATGTTTTTCGTTACACAATTTTTCTGAAACACCGCCGAAGTAAGCATTATACGTTCATCAAATTCACGTCAGTTAGGCTGAATAGACTTGTGAAAACTGTGAATGACGTTTAAGCGTTTCAGATTATAGATCTTAAAAACGAGATACGAAAAGGGAATTGAAAAATACAAGAACTTTAAGAAGAACAGCAGCTGTTTTTTACAAGTTTTAAAACACGTGCTTTCTCAGAATCGAACACGTAGAGTTGCAAGTATCTGTAATAGAACTTCAACTGAAGTTCCGCATCCAAAGGCGAAGAAATTAAAAGTTTTGACTGGCTTCAGACAACTTCGAGATACGTGATTATATGGGGGAAGTTTTGAGTATCTATTGTTAGGGAGACCGGTATATTTTCTTCGAATTTATTGCAATTACCAGCTCTAGCTGTGAATTACTATTGTACAAAATGTGGTTGACACTATAATGTTTATAATGATGACATGACTGAATGGTGTCAGCGATAAATTCCATATTCAGGATTTTTCACATTCTATATTTTCCGATTTCTTAATAATACGCAATCTTAATAGTCCGAATTCTTAAATTTACGAATTCTGAATTTTCCGTATTCTTTATTTTCCTAATTAGAAATTGGACAAATTCTTAATTTTCCTAACAAGTACAGTTTCATACACAAAGAAAAATTAATGGAACATAACATTATATTCCTGTAATAATTTATTATAGGTACCTAACCTACCTATTAGGTACCTATATATTTTGACTTACTATTTATTTTAATAAACCTCTAGTCCATGAGTCAATATGCAGAATAGTACATTATGATATAAGTGTGCAAAGTTGATCATTACACACGCATGTCATACGACGTTTTTCATCACAGTTGCGAGGAAAAAACAGTTTCGTCGTGCAGGCTTCCTATATATATATGTTTGTTTTTATTTTAATTTATTCGTATCAAATTTTACATGGGCTTACGTACTAGCATCAGTAAACCTCGCAGAGGTTTGTTTTGTATTTTCACGCGGCGTCAGAGAAAAACCGGCCGTGTTGATGGCGGCGCGAACAAAATCGACATCGACCAAAACGAAACGAAACGAAAACTGGAACTGGAACTAGTACGGGAACTGGAACTGTAACTGGAACTAGAACGGGAACTGGAACGTGAACTGGAACTGAAACGTGAATTGGAACTGGAACGTGAACTAGAACGTGAACGTGAACTGGAACGCAAACTAAATCTTGAACTGGAACGAAACGAAACGACGATATAACTTGCAGTGAGATACAACGTGCGGCAGTGTAAAGTAAAAAGCATGCGTTGGAAATTTCTTGGATTATGATCCGAAGCGGTGGGATAAGAGCCACTTTACGAGCAACTGTGATGAAAAAGTATTTATATCTATAGGAGGATGGAAAACCTCTTTCGTAAAATATAAAGTCTCAGTATGACCACGAGGACATGTACTGGGTGGCGCAAAAGTACTGGCACTAAAGAAAATACTTTTATTTTTTTTATATGACATTTTCTGTCATTCTGTTGTTGAAAATTGTGTAGTGAACAAATGTAAAATACACTGAAAATAAACATGGACCGTTTTACTCCCCAAGAACGTGGAATAATTGTGTCAATGTTCTTACGGAATAATTCATCAGTGATAAGAATACAACGTGAATTTCGTCGACGATTTCCCCACCGTCCGGCACCGATTGGTCGCACAATTCGACGCTTTGCCACACGCCTTGAAGCAACTGGCTCAACATTGGATAGACCTAAGTTTGGGAGACCAAGAACAGGCCGTTCAGCTGAAAATATCGATGCTGTGCGCGAAGATGTGGAAGAGTGTCCAGAAACATCAACGAGGCGACGTGCCACGCAATTGGGCATTTCCAGACGGACCCTGCAGCGTATTTTGGTGAAAGACTTAAAGATGTTCCCGTATAAAACTCAAATGACTCATCAACTGCTGCCTGCTGACCACCGAGCTCGTCTAGATTACTGCCAGCGCGTCATAAACCTCAACCTTGAAGAGGATGATTTTCCTTCAAAATTGGTTATGAGTGACGAAGCGCATTTCCATCTCTCAGGGCATGTCAATAAGCAGAATACTCGGTTCTGGGGCACTGATAATCCGCGCATTATTCAAGAAACACCTCTACACCCACTAAAAGTTACTGTATGGTGTGGCATCTGTGTTGACAGAGTGATCGGACCCTATTTTTTCGAAGACGCTGGAGGCAATGCGATAACTGTCACTGGAGAACGCTACAGAACCATGTTACGTGAGTTTTTGATACCCAGTTTGGACGAATTGGGGCTGGAGCACATCTGGTTTCAACAAGACGGCGCTACGGCACACACAGCGCGCGACACTATGGACTTAGTGAGGGACGCTTTTCCAAGCCGAGTTATCTCTCGTTTTGGCGATTTGCCTTGGCCTGCAAGATCACCCGATCTGACCAGTCCAGACTTCTTTCTTTGGGGTTTTTTGAAATCTC
The DNA here is from genome assembly GCA_910589525.2 of Ennomos quercinarius. Taxonomy (NCBI): domain Eukaryota; kingdom Metazoa; phylum Arthropoda; class Insecta; order Lepidoptera; family Geometridae; genus Ennomos; species Ennomos quercinarius. Next base: position 5,869,293 of record OU342496.1, read on the forward strand.
GGGTGTATGTGAACAAGCCACAGACTCTCGCAGCTCTAAAAGAAAACATTCGTCAAGAAATAACGAACATATCGCAGGAAGTGTTACGGCAAGTTATGCAAAATGTCATAAATAGGGCTCAAATGTGTATCAACTCTGGAGGTCACCATTTAAAAGACATCATCTTTAAATCCTAATGGTACGAAATTTAATGGCACAAATATACATTTAAAAAAACCTAAATCTAGTTTTCTAATTTAGAAAAAATGTTATAGCTGAACCAAATAGGGTCTTTACTTTTGCGCCACCCAGTATATCCTCGTGGTCCTATTGGTATGAAAAATTAGTATGACCGAAACAACGATTTCTCGACCTCAATTTTATTTCGCTTCGGAGCCTAAGATAATGCGCAGACTCACCGTCACACCAATCTAACAAACTATTTTCTTTTGTTATATTCATTGTAGTTATTTTATAATACCTAAATTATTGAAATTTATTACAAAATAACTACAGAGACCGGCTTTGGGCTTCGCACAGAGCAGACGTGTTGCAAATTACATCTATGAAAATTAAACTCGATAATAAACTTATTTGAAGCTATAACAACGCAAAAAAATAAAAAGTTAATTGAAGTGTAGTGACACGGTTACGCTGTTATACTTTCAAGAAGTAACCTAGTTGAACCTAGCTACTATAAGCATTGCCCGTGGTCCACCTGCTCAGTTCACCTGGTTAAACCACGGGCACTTTTGAGGTAGTACCTACCAGCCGCAGTAAAAAAATATTGATTACATTTTTATCACGATTGTACTTTCATATGGAAAATTCAGAATATGGAATTTTACGTATTTGTAAAATTAAGAATGTGGAAATTTAGTTATACGGAAAATTCAGAATATGAAAAAAGCAGATTTTGGAAAAATAATAATATGGATAATACTAGAATATGGAAAATTAATAATTCGGAAAGAAACGCTGACATCGACTGAATTACATTTATCGCTGATACACAGGATATACAGGATGCAATTTAATTCATTAGAATAAAATATTGAGTGCACGATAGTAGTAGTACATCGTTTATTACTAATTATTAAAGAGTAAAGAATGCAAACGAAAATATTTTTAATTGAAAATTAAGAAAATTGCCGCGGCGCCTAACGTAGTTGGATGAAAGATTTTGATACTGTTAAAAGTATTTTTTACCTTGTATGAAATAATTAAAAACAGTACTTCATTATTTAAATTTAAATTTTGTACTGTAGCAGTCGATTAAGTAATCGTTTTAATTACAAAGTTTACCAGTTCTCTGGTAGATAGATAGTGTGTTGATGGTACTGTCCAACGGTCAAGTGATATAGAGATTTATAGAAGTGTGTCACTAGTACTGGAGGTACAAAATAGTGTCACCAGTACCATTAATGGTTTTATCTAATAGTACTATAAGTTTGCCTAGGTAGGTACCACCGTCGCCAAGCAGTAGTGTGCAAGCACTTATGTGTGCAAGCACTTCTGTGTGCAAGCACTTTTGTGTTCCGGTTTGAAGGGCATTGTAGCTAGTGAAATTACTGGGCAAATGAGACTTTATGATCTGATCACACACATCACATCATGTCTCAGGATGACGTGCGCAGTGTCACGTGAAAATTTATTATTTTAAAGTTCCGTGTGGCACTGCAACTGTTATGGGCGGCCGTGTCGCTTAACATCAGTTGAACGACTAGCTTGTCACGTAATTCCTTCGCATAAAAAAATTATCTATCGTAATCTCTCTAAATTAACTTTTAAAAGTAAAATGCTACATCAAAGGCACCCATGTCGTTTAAAAAAAATGGAGACAACAGAATCAAATTGCAGGATTGTGATCTAATATTTGCCAAATGATCCTCTCTGGGGGTGTTTAATCGGACGTTGATTAGATGAGACAATGACGAAGAGCTGCTGGTGAGAGGTTAATAAAAATTAATGGTCCCCGCTTTAGGACGTATTGCAAATAATTAAAAGAGCTGGTGAAAATAAGGGTCATTAATTTAAGTATCTCTTCGAATAGCGGTTACATTTTGAAATGTGACAATAAAAAGTGTGTATTATTATTTCCTTTCTAGAATCATTTTGTAACCGTAGTCATAGGTGAATTTTTATTTCTATATTTTGGTAGATGACACACGTTCCTTAATAGGGTCTTGCGTCAGTTTATAAGTCGCATTGCCTAACGTCAAGCCACGAGCGTTTATTTGCTTCTTTACCACCAAACAAAAGTAAACACTATTTACTCTTTTCTTCTGTGTCGTCTTATATACATATATACATACAAACGTAGTAGTGTCAACCGAATCTAAAAGAGATTATAATCTTAAAGCTCTGAATAAAGTAGACAAAATGTATTTCCCTAGTTTTAAAACGAGGATTTGCTAAGCTTATTTCGGGTCGCTGTGTGGTTAGTACTTAAGACCTCACCCCAGCGTTCCATTGATCTGGGATAGTGGTCTTCTCTAATCCTTTAAACCAAGATTGTTTACGATTGGCGGGTTCTATACACATAGTTTGTTTTATAGCACACAAACAGTTTCCTCTTTATTTTGGTCTTATTGTGGCTATAAACGTAGTAATTGAGAAAGAACTTTCGTAAAATGAATTTTCAAAAACAAAAGAAGGCGTGGTAGCCAAATGTGTCTCGGTTATTATAGAAGTGGTGAAATTATTGGTAAGTTATAATAATAGTACCTACATTAAAGGTAGGCATTTTTTTAAATGTATAATTCCGAAATTGTTTATTTCATGAATTACCATTTTAGAAGTAGACTGGCTGGGTAGAGGAGGCTCCTTCCCCCGTTTCATCCATTCATCCTTTTCCCTTATCTTTTTCTCTCTTCCTTCTCTCTTTCTTTAGACTAAGAATGCGTAAAACTAATTACCCCGTGCGAAGCCCGGGCGGGTCAGCTAGTATAATAATATATAGATTCTGGACCCTAAATAGGATTCCGTGTATCTAGGGACCCAGAAACTACGAGGACCATGGTCCCACAACACTCAGACTCAGAACAAGTATTTGCGCTTTTTTTGTGCACAAATAATTGTCCTGTCACGGGAATTAAACGCGCAGCTTCCAGGTTATGAGCCCACCTGCTAAACCACCACACCACAGAAGGTGTCTAATAGAATAGTTCCACCTCTCGCAAAGTTATCAATTAACCCATCATTAATTCCCAATATCCAATATTGCTGACCTTCCTCTGTAGCATTTCTATTCAATTTCCGTATTTCGTTTTGTAAATTCCCAACAGAAAAGACCTTATAAATCTTGTACTATCCACAGTAAAGTAGAGCTCATAAATAAATGAGTAGGTGCTGCTTTACCACAACAGAAGACCTTTATACTACCTACCTACCTCTGTAAATTGGTTTCGTCAAAACCGACGTGAAAGTCCAAGCAGTCGTCAAATTATTTACGAGCTCACTGGAGTATTGTTAGCCGCCAATGAAACAGAGGGTGTTATAAGTTTAAGTGTGTTCAGGCACAGATGAAATAAATGGATTCACATTTTATTCATTACATTACTAACTTCAGCTGAATGTTAGAGTTGAGTTTTTTTATTAATTTTTTCGTTTAATGAGTTAGTATGTAATATTAGATACCTATTCGGATCTTGTCTCGCAAGGAAACTACGCAGAAATTTTTAATGTGGTGAGGAGAATGTTGCTGACGATTCCCTGGACGTTCCCTTAGCCGACTTCTACGGCACCCACGGGAAGAAATGGGGTGGTCCTATTCTATAGCCCAGGACCACACGGGGAGCTGACGGATGCAGAAGGCAAGCTGCTGCTCAAAGTGGCGCTCTTTGGGGGAGGCCTGTGTTTAGCATGTATTTACAATAATAATCATTATCATCAACTTACAACATAATACTGTGGTAAGAGTATTGTCGTATTTACTTAATACTTGTCTAACGAGCTCTGCTATGATGTGATAAGACTTTTTCAGCTGACTGTACATTTAAACGAGTGAGTGATATAGTGTGACCGATGAGGATATGAAGAAATAGAATAAATGTATTTATTTTGAAAGTGTGACCGATCGGGACTCGTTGAATGGGTTTGCAAAACTGTGACAGAACGGGCCTGTGGCCGATCGGCACTAACACTTACAAACACCTGTTATATGTATCACATACGACTACATCTACTCGAGCCAAACTTCAAACATATCGTATGACCAGCTGACTCTGTAATCTTGTAGTTTTTGCAAAAACTCTCCCCAAATAACTATGTCTTTACTAAACTAACTAAGCTGGTATAATAACGGATAATGTGGGATTAGTGTCAATCCAGAGTTAGGTATAAATAGACTAATCTTACTTATATGACTATTATAGCTATTTATAAGTTGCTAAGTCTTAGGGTGGGGTTTTTGATCGTTACTTAAGGTACCAATGGTTAAAAACTCCAACAAATTCTAACCAATAGTCAAAATTTGTTAGAGATTTGTTTTGTTTTGTTGATTTGTTGTTTTGTTTTGTTTGTTTGTTTTGTTTATTTGTTTGTTGATTTGTTTGTTTGTTTTGTGATTTGTTTGTTTCATTTGTTGACTTTGGGTTTGTTTGTTAATTTGTGTGTTGTTTTGTTGTTGTGTTTTTTTATTGGGTTTTGTTGGGTTTGTTGTTGATTTGTTTGTTTGTTTTTTTTTTGGGGTTTTTAACCATTGGTTACCATAACTATAGATCAAAAAATCCACCCTTACTTCAACATCAGTTTATACTCCACAGCTGGACATAAGCCTCTCCCAATGCACGCTACTGAGCCTGATCTTCGGATCTACTCTTTGAGTTTGCTGCCAGTATATGCCTTGCCTGTGGCGAGATAGAACTATGATACGCGCATACGCGTATATCATCGTCCCATTTCACCACAGGACTTTCTACACTATGCCTGCCAATTCGTGGTCTCCACTCTAGAACACTTCTACCTCTGCTGTTATCAGTTGTTCATATATTTATAATATTAATATTACGTGGACAAGCATAGCTTGTACTATGGGAACCAGATAACTAATAGGGACACATGCCATAATGCCTCATACATGCTTCAATGGGATAAGTGCCCCGTTATCAAAAAATCTAACTTCCCAAAATCGCAACAGAAAATTTATAGGTTAAATAAGGAGCGTAAACGCCATAAACCTCGGGTCCCCGCAGACCATATCGCAAAATAGACGCATCTCGATCTTATGAGCGATCATCTCCGCAGCGAATGCGAAAATCACGTCAAAGTATCAAACGGGAGTATTTACTGTTACATAACTTTCTAATCAGTAATTATAGTCTATTCAAGTTTTACTTTATCAACACATTGGTTTATTGAGTGCACACCTAGGTGTCAATAATCATTCTAATGTATTTAGTTTAATTTAAAAATAAAAGGGCATCTATCCATATCAAAAAGGATAGTTGCCTTAATTTTTGGCGGTATAGGTGCCCTTAGGGGCATCTATCCAGCACCGATAATGTCAACGTGTTTTAGAAATGTTTATATGTACTTACGTTTTCAAACTTAGATACATATTTAACGGTAACTGAAGGACGAGTACCACAAAAACGACAAATTATTTACAGTTTAAATATGTATTTTTTCTTTATTTTTGGCTGTCTGTCTGTCTGTTTCTTTGAACACGCATCACGCTGAAACTACTGTACGGATTTCGATGAAACTTAGAGTAATTGTAGTTATTTTTTTAGAATATCATTTGTAGTACTTTAGTTTAAAAAAACGGCCATGTGCGGGTTGCACGAAGCAAGAGAAAAGATTTTATGCAATATTTTTTTATTTGTACATATTATATGATTTATTAAACAGTAAAAAATAATCAACAATGGTGAAATAATTATTGCAATATCTTGAAAAATGACCAGCCGGGCTCCACAATACAGAGCAAATAGTTACTTATATAACGTGTTCATAGGCTAAGCACATTATACATATTCTGTCGAAAGGAATATTGAAAGGAGAAGAAAAAGATAAGAGAAAGGATGAATGGATCAAATGGCAAAAGTAGGCAGGTAAAAGGGAGAAAGAAAAAAATAGGGGAAATTATGAAGGCCGCATCATATCCGTTCCATCCATTCATCCTTTTCCCCATTCTTTTTTCTCACCGTCCCCTCTTCTCTTTGACAGGGTTAGGGTGTAAAACTCATAAACCCGTGTGAAGCCAGGACGGGTCAGTTAGTGTAGATTAACTGGACAGAAATGTATCTTAAGTGGGTATAATTACCAGTTTTTACTTGTGATTGTTCATGTTAAAAATAAATACTCCGTTGATTTTTTCTTAAACAAAATATGTTAAAATTTATAATTTAAGTATGTTTTGCCTGTTATATTATAAAAAGAGCACAAAAAACAAATTTAATAGTATATACAAAGTGTTTTCTTTTGTAAGGCTACTATCCCACAGTACAGGCACCTATCCTCCTGCTCATTTTCATGGTGGGGCACCTATCCATATAGATAGGCGTCTATCCCCAAAAAATGGGTCTGGGAAATCTTAAATTCTGGACAATCAGTAATTTATAGGTCACCAAAATTAGATCCTAATGTAAGATAAAAGATTAGACTAGCTATTACCATAGGAATTATTCCCGATAAATTAATAGATTTAAAATTACGAGGCCCCTTTAAAAAGTGGGGCATATATCCTGGTTTTACCCTAGACTTAAATACTTTTTTTTTGTAAATACATATAGAATACAATGTAACACCCAGACATAGAATGATCATTACACAAACACCATGTTAATTACACAAATGTTTCTCCTGGATGGGAATCGAACCCAATTCTTATAGTTCAGAAGGCAGAGCTAACAGGCCACTCAACACTATCATGGACTTACTTCTGTCAATAAATCTGTATGTCCCCACGAATCCAGAAGCATTGGTCTCTCTCCCAGCTGTATGAAGCTCCAGAACAAGCTGTGGTCCATGGGAGTACAATGCAGGTGGTGCATCAGCTCGGTTCCCACACAAGACTCTGGACCACGCAGAGTACTCGTTGACTCCAGGTGGTCCAGGTCCATGGATACCACCTTCGGAGTAGACCTTGAGGAAGTCCCCACGAGCACAGCTGTGAACAAATAAATAAATCATTTCACTATCACGGAAAAGTGTACCTACTTAATAGACAAAATTATATTTTTGCAGTAATGGCAACGCCTCTGCGCCATCTATCAACGTATTTTATTTGAAAACCTAAATTTAAAAACCATATGATCGGATCGCGATCGGAATTTGAACCAGTAATTTTAATATTTTACTGTTTCTACAGCAAATTTGCTAAGTATTTTTTTAATTTAAATTTCAGTACATTTTTAAATCTAACTTACCTATACACTTTCGAATATATTTGTAGATCTATGAACTATCGCTTTCAAAGTGCTTTTGAGTTCATTTAATAAATGAGCTTTTACAGGAAGAATGGCAAGGGCAAGAGATAATACCCCAGACTAAAAACAGCGGTAGGAAAGCTTCACACAATAGACATTCAATGATAGATCTTGAACTGCATTTTTTGTTAGCCAAACTTCGTTGCTACAAAATGTTACTGTGACGCCATGGGTCGGAGAAAAAAAGATTAAAAGCCTTACTTATCTTAATCAATGCTTAAAATACCCTTACTCGTTTTTGCTCATGACACGTCAGCGAGAACTTGACAGGATTTGAGTATTCATTAAATATAACGTTCATAATCATCTACATTATAAAAATTATTCCATTGGTATAAATAACAAATTTCAAATTTTAAAACAAAGATGGTTTTTAACCCACTACGTAATCAGATAATTACGGACCTTCCTTTCTTCATAAGCAGGCAATTGTTTAGGCCTGAAAGCCAAATCTCATAATTCAAAACCTTGAAAACAGCCAATGAGTGGATCACCTTGCCGGCGTCCTTGTTTTCAGCTAACTATGATCTGGGAGTCTTCAAGTCGAGAGTGACTTCTAGGCAAGCATGCACCATCGTAGACTGCGTCATCACTTTCCATCAGGTGAGACAGTGGTCAAATGCTTTGTCTAGAAAGTATAAAAAAAATAAGCATCTAAATGATTCAGTCGCGCAACGAGCTATGAAAAGAGCTAAGCTCGGTGTTTCCCTGCGAGATAAAACCCGTAATGATAAGATCCGCAGGAGAACTAAAGTGACTGAAATAGCTTTTAGAATTAGCAAGTTAAAATGGCAATGGGCAGACCACATCGCTCGTGGAGCTGATGACAACCGATGGGAAAGAAAGGTTCTCGAATGGTGAATACCAATTGGAAAACGCAGTGTAAGCCAGCAGCCCACTAGGTGGACCAACGATCTGGTGAAAGCCGCAGAGAGCCGATGGATGCAGGAGATGAGCAGCCGCTCAAAGTGGTGCTCTCCTATGTTCAGCAGTTGACATCTTAAGGCTGTTGATGATGATGATGCCTACGGCTCGCGCGCATAGTTCCGCCTCGAGTGCAATGATCAACTTCGCACACATATATCATAATGTACTATTCTAGCCACCCAGTGGTAAAATAGAGAAAAATTGGTAGATAGTATATAGTGCGTATGCCATATAGTGCGTTGTAGGGAAATTAAACAATAATTTCTCAAACAGCCAGTGAAGCGGTGACATCTTTACAGATGCGATGTATATTGACTGGAAAGTGGACGTGAATAAACCAATTTGTACAGAGTGCCCCCACTGCACAGTTTATTACGCTGTGCCAGAGAGGTCAAACGTAACAATGACAAGTGGTCCAAATTAATTAAAAGCCAAAGGCAGTGCCGGCGGTCGAGTGGAAAACTACTAGATAAATGATGTACATTTAGCAGAATTCTATGAGCCACGAAAAGGGAAACGAGAAATTTGGCCCACAATGGTGAAATTGCTACGTTATTTGTTAAAGATACTTTTTTGCTTGTGCTTTTTTAACCTTTATCCCACGTTGCCCAATTCTCCTTTATTTGATTTCTATCATTTATACCCTTATTATTTATTACATTGTTATTTTTTCCAATTCAAAGGTAAGCTTAATTAATATTTTCACCTCACTAGATCGGAAAGATTCTCATTGTCATTCAAAATCTGGGCGCAAAAACGCATTTTAATCGCTAGCGTGGAACGTGTTTTTAAAATTCGAACGTTTCTATTCATCGTTTCATCGTTTCGTTTCGTTTCATTAATTTTCTCGTCAAGAATTGAGGATTTAATCACAGATCTGCCCGAATTTAACCTTCTTGATATTGCCAGTCCACTGAAAATTCATTAACACCACAGACTACCTCCTAAAAGATACCATCTATTTCTCGTTCACCAACCTCATTTTTAGAATAATCGCACTGTCCAGCACCAAAGAGTATATAACCAATACGCTATCCAGCACGGCGACTGCATGGAAAATGGATGAAAAACACTTTCTCTTTAATTTTCCATAAATCACGTGACGAGCTAGTCGTTTACATGATGTTAAGCATTACCGCCACCCATAGCTAAATTAATAAGCTAAAAACTAATCTTTTCTTAGCCTTTTAGCTGGTTTTCTTGCATTTTCCTCGCTCTAGTGAGGTGAAAAGTTGTGTGTTGCACTCGGCAGCAAAGTTTTTCTGCGTCTCGTACCTTTGAAACCTTCGCTACGCGCAGGATTCTTCATTTAAACCACTCGCTACGCTCGTGGTTCAATCCTAGGATCCTTCGCTTGCTCAGGTTTCAATTCAAGTACTCGCGCCAAAAACCAACTTTGCAGCCTAGTGTAACAAATAACTATTACAAACCTAAAATAACTTGGTAAAGTTAAAAGTTTTGTTGAAATACGCGGTGTATTTTCTAGTTAAACGCGACTGCGTACTGCGTGGGATTTTCCGAAAGACAAATTATAATAGTATTCGTGCCCACAAAATACAAGACTACGATTTATTAAATTAATATTTTAAATACGGTAGATTCGCACATAGAGTAGGAATTATTAAATCATTCGTAATTGAATAACCGGTCAAGTTCCCATCCCCATTTCACCCCCTTAGGAGTGAATTATCGAAAAATCTTTCCTTAGTGGATCCCTACACTTCACAAAGAATACTCTCTCCAAATTTCAAGTCTCTAGGACCAGCGGTTTGGGCTGTGCGTTGATTCCTGAAATCAGTTTACGATTTTATATATACAGATACATTATTTAATTCCAGAACCTTAGTTTAATTTTTAAATTGTTAATTTATTTAATTTTTTGTATATTTAATTTTGATTACCTACCAAAAAAGTCTAACGTTACTCGAAATATTTGTTTTTTTTTCTTCTATAGTTCACCTGTCTGTACACAGGGGCATTTTTTCTTCTCGTGGTCCACCTCAAGACGTTTTGGCACCTGTAATACTATTATAGTAAAAAGTGAAAACGTAGTATTAAAGTATAGATAGATAGATAGATGATCCCGCTGATGTGGATAATACGATAATTATATTGCTAGTTTTATAATAAATGCAGTAACAGTTAGTTTGAAACTAGTTCCGTAGTTCCATTTCGGAACAATATGCCGCAACAATAGTTTTAATGAATTCGGCAAAGTTACTGCTGTTGTCACGCCCATACGTTTTTAATCGAAAATTGAAATTTGTTGCCAACTACTGGGTTTAACTTTAAACTGGAAATGCATGATCAATTCTCAATCTGATGTTCTGAAAACTACTTTATGGAACCAGTGGGTCTCTAACCACATCATTTACAGAATAATTAATAGCACAAGTACATACCACACCTTACTAAGGAACTCATTTATTAGCCGCACCCTGCTATTTATATATTTTGCTGAAACATGCTTGGAAATGTCAGTATTATTTTGACAACCGTCTTTGGGATAAATCGAAATTGCTGTACTGGCGAGCAGCGGCCGGCAAAAGTTGTATGAAAATCCATATCTGTCGTGGTTTAGCGGCCAAATAAATTACATACAAAACTCATATCTGTCGTGTGATTTAAAAATGGAATGATCTTTTAGAAGGAGGTAACTTATCAAAGGTTTTATTTAAATTTCGAACTGGCTTGCAAACAGAAAGCTGTTTATTGGAAAAAAGTAGGTAACACTTTATGGGGGAAAAATTATATTCAACTAAAAAATTCTTTGTTTTAATTTCCGCGCATTATTTGAGAAAAGTACTATACAAGCCTTGGCACAACTAGGCATTGATGGACTTACGTATCGGTTCACCCCGGCCCACATTTACACGTTTGTCCATCAACGCTACTGTTGCTGGTCGCTGCAGGAAAGTACTATTTCTTCGGAAAATCTTAATTTTCCAACATATAGGTAAGATGAAAAGGATCACCTAACTAGGTGCTTAGCGCGAGACCAAGGCCTACCTAGGCTATATAATCATCATACTGCCAATGATCCTTTAAAAAAAATTAATGTATATAAAACGCCACTTTTACGTCATAACAAAGTATATAGACAACTAAAAGTAATAACAAGACGCAAAACAACACCATATCAAGATACAGAAAAAGTATCAAAAAAATATAAATATATTTTGTTTCAGCCAGTACTTGGCTGCCGACATAAGGTAAAGGCCGCACAAACAAACAGACGTTTCATTTTTATAATAAGTAAAGAAGTTATCCCTATAATAATAATGAATAATTTAAGTCCTGCCCCGCTGCCGGCGGCACTCTAGGTTTAAGTTTTTTTATAGTATTTTTGTAATATATTTTTATAACAATATTGTAAAAAAACATAAACTTAAGAAAAATTAATAAATGAGTGAATAATTTATATAAGAGCTCCAGTCAACCCCAAGCTATAAATAAAATCAACTTAGCTCTCCAGTTGTGAAAATTGAAACTGTTCATTTCGGCTTAAAATCAACAGTTCATTATTTCGACAGAGCAAACCAAACTCGGCTATGAATTTCCAAATACCCTTGTGGTTTCCAGACAGTTATTTTCTTCTCTCTGGTTTGGTTCCAGTTTCTCAATTAGGCTTCTCAAAATATTTGCACAAAGTTCAGAATAGAGACCGCAGGTAAGTTTGGGAAATCAATTTGAAGCTGGCTCCAAGACTTAGGTAACTAGATGTGTAAGTACAAGTGCTTTAGAAAATATATATATTTTTTGCAAATAAAATTTTGAACTACCACAAATATTTTAACGGGCATAGTGCCTTTATTGTTTCACTAATTACTACAATAATATACTAATACTAACTACACCGTCTACTAAAAAAAAAACATTTAGACTATAAAGGGTGCAATTGAATTCATCAGCATAAAATTGTGTAGGTACATGATAGTAAATCAATGAGGCTTTTTATTTAAAAAAAACGCTAGTGCCGCTTCTTTTCTAGATGGCGCTGTAAGTACATAGGTTAAACCTTTCAAACCACAAAGTAGTTTAAACATAAGAAAATGTTTAGACTACCTACAAAGAAATGTCAAATTCAGTTGAGTGGACCACGAGTACACTGTCTGTAGTATCTCCTAAGTTGTCTGTAGTAACCTCTATGGTGCATTCTTCTTAAGTAAATTGAAGTACAGCAGAACTGTGAGATAGATAAACGTTAATATTATTATCCGAAATTAAGCCGAGCTATCGCGCAACGAAAATAATACAAACGAAACAGTTTAGAGTTGTCAGTCAGTATCGTGACACATTTCCTATAACCTGTGGTCTATGCTTGAAACAGTGACAGTGACAGATTTTGGTAAAACCACAACTGGCGCCATCTATTGGGTCATACATAAAACACCATTTCTTTTTTTAAAATAAAACTCCTCATTATTGATGATTATCAAAGAGTAAAGAGAGCAAACGAATTTTTATTTAATTGAAAATTATAAATATTGCCGCGGTACCTACCGTAGTTGGTACGATTGATTTTGATACTTTTAAAAGTTTTTTTACCTTGTATGTCATAATAAAATTGAAAACAGTAGGTACCTACTTAACTATTTTAATTTAATTGTGTACTTTATCAATTGATTAAGCAAACTTTATAATTTTTTGGAGTTATTAATGCATTAGATTTCATATATTTTATCTAATTTTAAAGGATGCTAATGAATTAAATTACACCCAGTATAATAGCCACGATTACCTAGATAGATATTGGTTATTAAGTAACGTTAATTAAAGCGCCATATACGTCGAATGTATTCAATTTGAATGTAATCATCTATCTGGTTACAGCACAACTCTTTCATTATAATTTCCTCACCTTTGTCTCTAAATATATTTAAATGGTATTAGAAAATAGGCTGACGCAAAAAAAAAAACGCCGTTTTGGCAGTAAAGTGGAACGAATTTATGAACGAATAAAACAAATCGCTTTCCACGCAACTTAAAAACCTTAAGTACCATTAGGTTCGTAACCAGAACACGATTTGGAGGCTCAAACTTAATTAGTGTGCAAGCAGAAACACGTGTGACACTATACCAGAAATTTCATGTCGGACAGGACGGCACGAAGTTTAATCTCGTGTCCGAGCCAAATGAGATTTTTTCTGCCATTTTTTGCTTTTTTGACATCCCTACCAATTTGGTATTCAATTAGAGTGCTTGTTGCTTACTCGGTGGTTCTATATTTTTCGCGAACGGATTTTTTGACATTTTATTTACTGTTACAAATTGAAAATGTGTTTTAGAGTTGAGGTAAAGGGTATACAATGGTGTGAATGTTGATTAACGGTATTTGTGACTGGTATACAATTTAACGCTGCTGGCGATATTTTTCGTAGAAGATAATAAGCGCTGCAAAAATTACTATACATAGCCAGATGAGCTAGTTTGTACGCTGTATATTACATAAGTCATCACCATCATCAGCCTGAAGACGTCCATTGCTGAACATAGGCCTCCCCCAAAGAGCGCCACTTTGAGCGGCTGCTTGCCTCCTGCATCTATCGGCTTACGGTTCCCCGCGGTTCTGACCAGGTTGTCGGTCCACCTAGTAGGGGGCCAACTATACAAGAACTTGTTGGCAATTGTTTTTTTTAGATAGGCTTGCGCTTAATCATTACTAGCCTTACCTATTATTTATTCTGTGCCTGATAGTAAGATGGTGACGATGCAGTTAAGGGTGTAACAAGCTAATAAACTGGCTTATAAGATTTCACTCTCGATTGGGAGACTCTAAGATTGCATTTAACTGTAGGAAAATACAGGCGCTGGCAAGCATACCACGCTTTAGTTGTTGCATGATAGATGTGGAATCAAAACGCACTATTAAAAAATAAAATTTGTTTTTAATAAAATGTTTAAAAAACAAAGCATTTTAATAAAAATAACCCTTTAGAGACATTACTTAAAGTATTGGAAAAATTCACAAAGGGATTGGATTTCCACCTTTTCTTGAAAAAGAATATTTTCAGAAACAAAAGAGTTTTTGTTACACAAAGGTAACAATTTTAAAAGTGACTGTACAATGAGGTTGCGTCAAAAATACCTACTGGCCATAATTGGTGAAGTTTCCGAGGAAAACGGAATAATTTTTCTTTTACTTTTTTTTTTTTTTATGTGATTGAATGACGTGACGAGCTAGTCGTTCACCTGATGTTAAGTGACACGGCCGCCCATAACAGTTGCAGTGTCACCCGGAACTTTAAAACAATAGTTTCGCGCGACACTGCACTGCGCACGTCATCCTGAGACATCACCCAGTCTAATAATCAGATTACTAGACTGAGTGATCAGATCATAAAGTCTCATTTGCCCAGTAATTTCACTAGCTACAATGCCCTTCAAACCGGAACACAGTAGTGCTTGCACACTACTGCTTGGCGGCAGAATAACTGGCAAAGCGGTGGTACCTACCTAGACGAACTTTGCAGAAAAGTCCTACCACCTAGTAAAACTTCGAAACTGCCAGTTCTGTGTTTTACGTAACTATTTTACAGCTTAAAATATTTAACAGGACACTGGTCTGGGCAGCGTTGCTTCACATGAAACTGTTTTCCAAAATTGCTGCGTTAATATGCCGTTATGTTGTTTAGAAACTTAATTATTAACCATCCTTTTAGAACTTTCAGTACGGTAATGGTAAAGTTGCGAGTTACAAAGATACTTCTCGCAATTTATTCTTTATGGATGGAATTTTCGTTTAACACACCCTTGGGTAAAGTGTGACTATATCCCGCGGATGGAAAATGTCGCGTGTGTGGGTGTGACATACAGTTGTTTTATTTACCGAACTGATATGAATTTTAATTAATTTTTCGTGAAATAATTCTTAAATTTCAGTGAAAATGCCAAATATCAGTAAAAATGCCTAAGTCATTGCTAAAACTGTAAAACTATTTATTTTTATATGGATTAAGATCAGGTTTGACTATATTTCACCGGATTTTGAGTAACAGTATGGCCAAGTTTGTACCGCCACCTATCAGCCGTGGTGCCACACTAAGCTTGGTTTGGAAACTGGCTTTGAAATGAAGCTGTCATGCACATAACATGTTACAGGTCGTTGGTCGAGTGAAATTCAAACCATCGGTTTAAAGTTGTACTATTAGATACCGCGGAGCCACACCACACCTGGGCCCTAATTATCTAAGAAAACATAGACTCCACACGGTACGAAACCACGTCGTTATCGTGTCTTGTTCAAATCGTGTCACAGCTATATTGTAACCTTCACTTTTCATTAAAGTTATTTTTATTTTGAATAAATATTGACATAAGTAGTAGTAACTTTAAACGTGTTGATGTTTCGGAACGCGTCTCAGTGGAACATTATGATTTTTGACAGTTTAATTCGCGCCAATTTCATAATCATTTCGCACGGTTTCGTTTGCATTTCATAGAGAATAGATTTTTGCAGATTTCTTATGCAGGTAAGACAATGCGTTGTTTCGAAGTAAGGAATCGAAAATTGTCATACAGAATTAGGGTCGTGCTCATATAGGTATGTGTTGAGAAATAATGAACCGTATGTATCACAGATTAACGAGTTCCGTTGATGCGTCGCGAAGGTACTACGGCGAACAGTGTCTTCGCCCTTAATTAATGAAACCCTCGGAGTTAGATATTCTTTCGTACACCTTTTAATACTAAAATAAACCTTATTTGAAAGACACAAGGTGTAGATTGCTAGCACGTTTAGTTGATAGTATATTCAGTCGTTTACGACCGTCCAAGATCTTTTTAAGAGCTTAAGGACCTCGAAGAGGGTAATAAGGTCCGTATCAAAAGTTTATTAGTCTTAACTGCCATTTTGTGATATCTAAACCGAATATCTCTTATTTAGGAATAGTGCAAATGTGGGCATAATGTATTTTTGATGCTGTATTACTTTCTAGTATTAAACAAACTGCAGATTTGAGTTTGAAACTCTAGATTGTTTATTCCATAGACGACGATTGAAAGTAGAAATAATAATTGTTTATAATATTCTAATAAATAACTAAATAACACCCAGCGATAACATGGATAGATCCTGGACCCTAACTAGGATTCCCTGTATCTAGGGACCCAGGAACTACGAGGACCATGGTCCCACAACACCCAGAAACAGAACAAGTGTTTTTGTACTCTAGGTCCGATGTAATTTAATTTAATTAAAACGGTACAATGATCAATTACAATAATAAAAAAATACATTTATAAGAAAAGAGTACAATAAAATAGGTAACTAGGTATTTAACACGTAAAATAAAATAACATAAAAATAACCAATTATACAATGTCATATTATACATTCTTCTCACAAAAACGCAAACATTCCAACAATATCCTGCCATCCATCCGCAATCAAATCACAGTCACGTCAGTAAATATAAATACAATATTTTTATAGGTTGATAAGCTTGCGCTTGACCATCATTATCTCGCCTGATGGTACTTAAGAGATGATGTAAAGTGATGATCACGATCATTGCATCAAAATAAATGATTCTGGATGTTAATAAAAATCTCTATTCTCTATAGATAGATATACATATAAAATCTTTATTGTACACACCAAATATAAAAACAGTAGCGTGTCAGGTGCGTGGTATGAAACATATTGGACATGGAAAGTTCAATCTAGCTGATCATTTACTTACATAAAGCTCTGTTGAGGGTCACTACTAAAACAACCGAAAAGTTCTGGTCATACCAAACTACACATTTACCCAACCCAACAAATTAGCAAGTCCTTCAAACTCACTCCCAAAACTTGTACATTGTATTAAAAGAAATAATAAGCACAGAAAGTTTTCATATTTTCTCACTAAAGTGTACTAAACCAGTAGTTTCTGAGCCGAAGGGCTTGAAGAGCGTTTCGCAAGTTTTCCAATAAAGGGCCAGAAAGTTATTGATTTTTCTCACGCAATGATATCAGCAATATAAACAGTAGCCAAACTCAAAACAAATGACAAGTAAAAATCATCTTCGGTATAACCACTGTTATAGCTTGTGAAAACAAGATTAAATTTCTTCCAATCCATGAACGCAGAGTCTTAATTTTCCGCGATAGATAGTAGGACACTAGACCAGCTATTCCTGAGTTGGTCTCATTAGGTAATCTGTGTCCAAAACTAATCTTAACCCCAGTTTAGCATATTTATCATAAAAGCCATACAAACAACGAAACAGACAAAATTCACTTTTATATTTTGTCAGAAGAAAAGTTTTGCAATTTTCAATGGCTCGCGCATGGATTTGATGAGATCACTGGTCCACTTAGTGGGAGCCGGCCTTACGCCGCGTCTACCGGTTCGCGGTCGCCCATTCTTGGTTCCAGATTTGATTGTGACAATTTAATACAAGTTAACATACTGCTATATAAATATACTGTGCTTTGATGATAGGCCTCTACGAGAGAGATAAAACTCGGCACACGAAATTATCAGATATAGAGTCCATTGTTAGGCGGAATGGGTCTGAAAATGTGATGTTAAAAATAAATGTTATGTGGAAATCAACCTGCTTCACTGCTTTTGTTGGAGTTATGAGGAAATGATTATCTGTTTTCGTATCTCATCTTTGAACAAACGAATATGTACTAAGTGTTATTGTTGGCATGACTTTATTTTTACAACCCCGGTCTCTTTAATAAGAGAGACAGGGAATATTAGAAACAATATCCACGCATGGCCCTTGTAAGATTAAAAGATATATCAAACTTAATGCAAATTAAGTCCAATAAACTAGGCGGTAAAAAAAAAACAAAAAAAAATAGTTATATGTTATACAAGGCTGCAAAGTTGGTTTATGGCGCGAGTACTTGAATTGAAACCTGAGCAAGCGAAGTATCCTAGGATTGAACCACGAGCGCAGCGAGTGGTTCAAATGAAGAATCCTGAGCGTAGCGAAGGTTTCAAAGGTACGAGACGCAGAAAAACTTTGCTGCCGAGTGCAACACACAACTTTTCACCTCACTAGAGCGAGGAAAATGCAAGAAAACCAGCTAAAAGGCTAAGAAAAGATTAGTTTTTAGCTTATTAATTTAGCTATGGGTGGCGTAACGCTTAACATCATGTAAACGACTAGCTCGTCACGTGATTCATGGAAAATTAAAGAAAAAGTGTTTTTCATCCATTTTCCATGCAGTCGCCGTGCTGGATAGCGTATTGGTTATATACTCTTTGGTGCTGGACAGTGCGATTATTCTAAAAATGAGGTTGGTGAAAGAGAAAAAGATGGTATCTTTTAGGAGGTAGTCTGTGGTATTAATGAGT
This sequence comes from Ennomos quercinarius, assembly GCA_910589525.2. Classification (NCBI taxonomy): domain Eukaryota; kingdom Metazoa; phylum Arthropoda; class Insecta; order Lepidoptera; family Geometridae; genus Ennomos; species Ennomos quercinarius. The sequence continues at coordinate 5,887,933 of OU342496.1, forward strand.
TTTCAGTGGACTGGCGATATCAAGAAGGTTAAATTCGGGCAGATCTGTGATTAAATCCTCAATTCTTGACGAGAAAATTATTGAATAGAAACGTTCGAATTTTAAAAACACTTTCCACGCTAGCGAGCAAAATGCGTTTTTGCGCCCAGATTTTGAATGACAAAGAGAACCTTTCCGAGCTACTGAGGTGAAAAGGTTATTCTAGGGGTCGAGGTTTCAAGTCAGATTTGAAACTAATTACTCTTCGGTAGACGAATTAAGAAACTAAATAAGAAATAGACGAATGGGGAATGGATGCTTTAGGAATTCGAAGGATGACAACGTAGAAAAAGGGACGTGTAGGAGTGGACAACTTTGGAAATGGACAAGTTAATAGATGCTTCATGTCGTCTGGTGGGGATAGTGAGTACCGTATGTACCATAATAATACGTACTATACAGGTATGTATTCGAATAATAACTTAAGTACTAAGGGTACTTGTCAGTCAGTTTGTTGTTGTTGTTGATGTTTTTGGAAAATGCAACGTATATACATAGACACGTAGTTTAGAAAATACGGAAGACCCTTGCTTACAGGCACGCGCAAATGAATTAAAAAGAATAACTGTGCTATATACATAATTCTAACCGTAAACCAAAAGCAAGAGCCACAAAGTAATTGTATCTATCCAACAAGGCATTATTATCGCAGCGAAACTGGAAACACGGAATAAAGAGATGAGGTTTAAAGGACCTTTTTTAACATTCGCCAACCAACATTTAGAAGCGGGCCTACAGTGTAAATCAGTGACACAGATTCAAACAAATTAAATTTTAAATTGTACTGTGTAATTATTATATACTGGGTGTTGATTGGCAAACCCGCAATATTTACAGAGGTTGATCTACTGCTTGTACAGAACAGGCAATCAATAGAACATTTATTAATTAACTAATTAATTAATTAATATATAAATAAAATAATTAAAAACTTGATAGCTGTTTTATATTTGCGCCTTTTGGGGTTGAGACGCTTGGGCCTTGGGGACCGAGTGCTCACCAAATTTTCAAAGACCTTTCCAAACGTCTGGTCGAGGCAACACGTGACCAAAATGCTGGCGTCTACTTCGGCCAAAGGTTGAGCATTGCCATTCAACGTGGCAATGCTGCCAGCATATTGGGCACGTTGCCTACTGGTAGTGGTTTGTTAGATTAGGTTTTTGTTTTTATATTATTTAGCTTATTAGGGTAGTTTTGTATTATATTGTTAATTTTATAGTGGTAGTGGTAGTAGTTTTGTAGTAGTTTAGGCTAAAAATGTTTGTCATGATAATTAGATAAGTTTACTTACTTCATCACATTTTTAATTAATTAATGGATTAATTGCCCTAATTTAATAATATTTTAATGATTTAATTATTAAAATATTAATGTTCTAACTGATATATTTATGAATTATTAATTAAATAGGTAGTTGATTAATTTATCAAAAAATTTTTAAATTGTTATAGTTATTACATAATAAATGAATTGCTAATGAATTATTACTGTATCCCGCAGGAGAAGGGATAAATTATTGTAAATTAAATCGCAGACTACGTACAGTATTTTTGCAACTCTTTATGTCAATATTTATGAATGAATGAATGAATGAATGAATTAGTTTATTTGCGCGATTTATGGGTTATGTTATAATAATATTAAGCGCCACATCTCCATGCATTGCAAAATATTTACTTGACCTGAGTTTATATTATCATAAAAATAAAATGAACGTACACAACCAAAAAATAGATTTAATTGAAAAAAAAAACAATATAAAAATCAAAAATAGAACACGTTGCTAAAAATACAATTTTTTTAAACACCATTGCACCACCTTACAAATATGGTTTCGAGAACCCTTAACCCTTAAACACTGTCTAGCCAGTTTATGAACACCGAACATCAGAAAAATTGAATTCTGCGAACAATACTAGCAACATTCGGTCTCTTCTAGTTCTGACTATAATTTGTAGGAAACGAGCACTGCGATATACCATAATTATCCGTATTCGGAATTTTGTGGCGGCTTAAATTCCCAAAATTACTGCCCAAAATATTTATTGAATAATTTGATGGAATCCAATTTCCCGCAAAATCAAGATTGCGTAAATATTTATAATCAAAACATAATAAAATTACGCTAAATACAATACAAAGCTAATTATTTTGATTGCAAAATATTGGGCTGCTACTGACTTGTGAATTTTGGTTTCAACTTGTACAATTTGGTAAAATTTGATTTGAATCGGGAATTTTGGAAGTTATTTAATAAGCTGTCTGATCCTGTTAATTGTTTCCATCAAAAGGTTGACGAAGCAATAAACACTTCTATAGTAAATACAAACAAATATTTTTACTTAGGGCTAAGACTGCCTTTTTAATTAAAAAATAGTATCAGCATCTCTTCCCGTGGGTGCCATAAGAGCTGGCTAAGGGAATATCCAGGGGGAAAAAAATAAAAATGACCAACAGCATTCTCCTTAGTACATTAAAACCTTGTGATTATGGCAACCCCCCTTATGATAAGCGTCCAAAGTGGCATTTTATGAGGGAGGCCTATGTTCATCAGTGGACGTATTCCGGCTTTTGATGGTGATGATGATGATGTTCCATTGTAGGACCCAAACCCGTAACAAAAATCTATGAAACATTATTTGTTATTATTATGACGTCACAGGTAGGTCTAATGAGTACAAAATCTAAAAATGTCTTGTAAAACAAAGTGAACTTACATATTTTATAGGGGCGCAGGTGCGTTTCACCCGTGTTGATTGACGACATGACGGATGTTGCCACTCTAAAATACATTTTATCTTGGCATAAATAAAATATCATTTTTGTTCTCCGCAAAGGACGAAAAACAAAGAATGTTTGTTAATTAATTTTTTGTCTACCTTCTTTTATTTAATAATCAAAGGCAGCTCAAATAATGGTTAACGGTAAGTTATTTAAAACAGCACATCATTTTACTTTTAAAACACTGAAACACTGAGTGCTCCTTGGAAAATTAATGTAAAAATTATATTGCACAAATAGGTATCATAGTTTCTAAAAATTACGCCATTCCACGATATAAGATTTAAATTCATTTTTAAAACGCCTAAGTACACAATTGTTACGATTAACGCCTATTGGCGAATTCGCCAGTTTTATTTTTAGCAATATTTCAAATATATTGATAGATATAGATATAATATATCCCAGTCATTCAATGCAACATTTTTTCAACCATACAACCGTATGATATCGTACCTACCTAACAATTGCGCTCGATTCATTATTATTCTTTGTACTTATACGTAAAGCTTCACATTTAAACCTCCGTCTAAAAAAATTAGCGCCGCCTGGAAAAACAAAAATAAAGACTCGCATTGTTCATTTGTTAACTTTACGACCCCGGATGATAAAAATAAATACGTATTTTGGAGTAGAAATACGCTACGAATGTGCTTAAAACCACGCAAAGCGAATTGCTCTGCTAATGTTCGGAATACGGACGTTGACCATACACGCTTTTGTTAGCGCACTCGAGGGACCATGCCTTCTATGTTTCGCAGATTATCTATGTTACTTTACTAGGGAACGTACACGAATCTGACATTAATTAGGTACAACTAGGCAACATACTTGCCTGTTACATTTTTTTTAATTTTGGCATTCTATTATATTGACCTTAAAAATAGTTTAAATCTTGTGTATGATAAAACAGAGTCTATTAATAGCACAGGAAATTTCTCAAAATTGCTTATGAGAAATGACCTATTTTTACAAGTTTCTATTACCTATACTTCACGATGACTTTATTATGGATGGCTGTCGTCACTGCCATCGCGACGCCATCCATCTCGTGCAAGATTAGTCAAGAATTTACGCCACATTTTTGTAGTTAATTGATTTAAAATGTTTAAGTTCTCAAATTTTTCAACAGCCTATAGAAGTTTATTTCAATTATTTGTTGGGTTAGAATAAATGTATTATAACATCATAGTAGATTACGTCACAAGGAACCAAAGTAACATATTTAAGGCGACAGCAATTGTTTCAATCCAGAGCGAAACGAAGGATCAAGGAATCTGAAAGTACGTCGCTCGAGGTTAAATAATTTTGGTATCGTGTGGCACCCTCTACTTTTCATCCCCTTTCTGTAAGGAAAATCATTTTTACACTGTTATTAAGTGCGCCTAAATGACCCATTTTAGGCGCACTTATCGAGGAACCCTTCGTCTCTTTCCGAATAGGCGGGATGGAGATGAAAATTTTATTTTAAACGTTGGCACCCTAAGCCCCGTCCGTAACGTGTCGCCTTTTATTTCCGTACACGACTAGATAAAAGCCGTTCCCGTCGATGTTATAGCATTAGCTTTTAGAGAATGTAAGCCAAATTGAAGCCAGACTACGTGCGCTCACTACTGTGATACTTTAAAGCCTACAGCGTACAGTCAGCTACAAAATATAACATGAACTTCAGTTTGACATGAAACAAGCACTCGAAATAAACGTATTTTTTGACATGTTTTACTTTTATTATAAAATTGATAAAAAAGGAAAACGTGGTACAGTCGGCAACAAAATATAACCTCAATTTCAGTTCAAAAGATTTTTCTGATCAAAACGATAAATAAAGGGAACGCTGTTAGAGCGAATCTCGCATTCTAAAGAGGCCGATGTAACGGATAGACAGTTTTTATATTGGGTTAAACATTAACACACAACTAAACTTACGTATTCATTTTATTTTTTTTCTTCTCGTGTAGGCAAGTGGTCAGCTCTGGTATCAGAATTTTTAGGCCGCCCAAAGGCTTCTGACTTGGCTTAACGACTATTGTCTTACGACAACAGCTGGGATCGACGGCTTAACGTGCCCTCCGAAGCACGGTAGCGCTCAGTTGTAAATACCACTTTTTGCAGTAGCGATCAACCAACAGAGTAGTGACCGCAGCGAACGTTGCTTAACTTTACCGATCGGATAGAAACGGCTAGTCGTGCTTCGCTATGAGCGCTACTTCACACTTCATTTTATTAATGCCTCTACATGTCCTTCGTCTGGGAGCTTATTACTAACGCAAGCAGCGGTCGCTGGTCAGATCTAAGAAAATTAAAACGTTTGATTCTTAATTTAGGACTCCTTATTATACCCATAATTATGAAAATAAAAGCCTCAAAATCCCTTGTTAAATGGAAAATCTATAGGGAATTTTGATACAAGCCTAGTTTAGCTGTATGCTTACAGTAAACACACTCACACAGCGCATTTTTTCTCTGATTGTACTCGAAGCGTGACTGTGGAACATCGTTCGTGAATAGCAGCTGGTTTTAGCTCTGAGTTTAATGTGAGTGAAGGGAAGGATCCATTTTGACCGGATTATTAGGCTCAACTAGCTTTTGTCCTCAGAATTCTAAAGGCTGAAACGTCCACAGAAAAAAATCTGTGGAGCTATTCGTGCTTAGAGTCGGGGCGTTCTAGGTACTGAAGGCGACTTATTTAATTTGGTACGTACAATTAAATAAATAAATAAACAAATATGTGTGGACGTTACACACAGCGCCATCTAGCCCCAAACTAAGCAAAGCTTGTACTATGGGAACCAGATAACTGACACAATACTTAAATACTTTTTTGTTTGTAAATACATACATAGAATACAATATAACACCCAGACACAGAACAAACACCTGTGTTCATCACACATATGTTTGTCCTGGGTAGGAATCGAACCCACAACCTACAGTTCAGAAGGCAGAGCAACTACCAACTGAGCTATTAGGCCAGCCAGGCCAATTAATCTATAGTCTTTTCGTATTAATCTTTTTGTACACATAGAATTATTAATTTAAAAGTAACTCTATCTGTCTCTTACTGTTTGTTAGTTATTTGCGACTAAATGGCTCAACTGATCCGAATGAAATGTGCCATGACGATAGTTAGTCTGAGGAAAGGGCAAAGGATACTTTTTATTTGAGAAAGGAGCTTAAGTAATGAAATTAGTATGAATTCTTACAATAACATGTACTTATGTGTAATTTTAAGCCATATTGCACCAATGTCACAAACTCAAAACTGTCCGTCTTACCAGAGTACTTGTACACGCAAAAGTGAAAAAATTATTTGTAACAGCATTATCCACACCTTCATATACTTCTAATTTGGAAAATGACAACTTCTTTGTTCGATTGAATCTATTAAGAGGGAACCACATACACTCAATTTATCTTCCAAATAGCAATTACAGTTTCAGCTCTTAACTTTCTTTTGTTTTTGATACAAGATGTGTTAACAAGACTTTATTCATTTGTATTGTAGTTATAGAGTACCATTATGTATAATTGGCTTTATTTATCATAATTAATATTTCTATTGTTATTTACTTATTCATTAGGAAACATTACATATATACTTAGTGACAAAACCCCTTTAAAAAAACAGAAAAAAAAAACTAGATGATAAAATTTCTTTATAATAAATTATTACTAACTCTAGAAATGTACGTTTGGTAACATATCAGATTATACTATAATATTAGAACTTTAAAAAGTTGGACAATAATAAAAATAAATATATATTTGTCTCAAAAAGCCAGTCTTTGTTACCATTGCAATGTATATTCACGAGCCTAAAATTTCACAGAAAAACATCATAAAGATTTATTCCCCAGATCAGTGTGCAAACAAGGAAAATATTCATGGGAAATTCCTACAAGATTCGTCAATCTCCCGCCACTATTATAGCACAGATAATACCATAATACCTTTCTATTTCCATCAAACCAGAAACGCGCATCACGCACGAGCTGTGACGTCACATTGCGAATAATCACCCGTTACTAACAAATAACGTTATTGCATAACGTGTTAGAATACGACGCTTTTCTGCGCGACTGTACGCGTGCTTACGGTATTCATGCATGAAATATTATGATCGGTACGGTTGTGTGGAAAACCCTTTGTGCAAAAATTGGTATTGTGAAATGTCTTGACAAATTGGAAATCGATTTATTTGGCAGCTGCTGTGTCAATAAAATCAGGATGGTAAAATGGGTTTGATGTAGAATTATCTGAATAAGCCGCTTCCAATAGGATTTATAGCAATAGTGATATAGAAGTAGCTTTTCTTGCGAGCTAGTTTATATTTTAATCCGACATCCATCCGGCGTAGCGACATTATATGCCTTTAGTCACTTTAACGACTCTAGTGACTTGTACCGTCAAACTATTGTATAGCTTTCATCATGTTGATGATGAAAGCTATAAGCGGGCCTGAAGACGTCCACTGCTGAACATAGACCTCCTCCCAGAGAGCACTACCTTGAGCGGCTGCTCGCCTCCTGTATCTATCAGCTCCCCGCGATTTTCACCAACCCCCGGTCCCCCTTATAGCTTTACTTACCTATGTTTATTACACTCCGAATTAGGTTTATATGAAAAGAAAAACCAGGCCAAAGGCCGAACCTGCTTCTGCGCGAATAAAGTCACGGAAATACGGTAAGATTTACGAATATTCTGTTTTTCCGATAATAGGTAATTCAAGTCAAATTCGGTTGAGTTTAACCACTGCTAATTACTGTTTAAACTATTTTTACATCTCAAAAACAATAAGCAAGCGGTATCGCGGCAGCAAACATTCAGCACAGTAACAGGGGAGAAATTTGTTAGAGATACGACACCTATGACAACCTAGAATACATATTATATCTACCCGTCCCAAACACACTGAACAATTTCCACTTACTTCCACGTGGACGTGCTGTATTTATGGGCCACAATAGCGCCACTGAGACAGAGACAAACGACGCCCAAACAAAAGATAGTTTGCAGGTGTATAGGGAGGTTACTACGACATCCTATGGGTAGCTCCCAACGGATACCACAAAAGTTAGGCTAGCATGCACCATCGTATACCGCATCGTCACTTTCCGTCAGAAAGAAAGAAAGAAAGAGAAAATTATTTGGTTCATGACAAATAAACCAGCGAATAACTTTAAATTACAAAATAAACAATGTCACTTGCCACGAATCGGTACCAACTCCGCATGACGCTGGTCACGCTGATCCTCCGTTGGGGCCGTTTCGGTGTCGTCATGACTCAATTTACCTACTTCAAATGAGACAACGATTAATCGGATAGCATTTGATGGCATTATGTTCATTAAAAAGGGGTTTGATGTCTTAGCTGCAACTAAAATGTACGTAACTACGACTAGTAAATGGCTAGCACTCACGTAATATTAGTCGAATATGAAGATGGACATCTTTATTGCCTGAACACCAATCGAGTTGTTCGAGTAATATTACTTAAGTGCTAGCCGTTTACTAGTTATAGTTATGAATACTATCATCGTCTCACGTTAGTTTCTATAAAATTTAGTTCGTACCTTTTCAAAAATACTTGCTTCAAGCAATCTTGTATCTTATACCTATGTATAATGGCTCAAAGTGTATGTGTTTGAGTTACTTAAATCAAAAATAGCAGCAAACAAAACATGTAATACTTTTACTTCAACTCCGAAAATTCGTTTATTAGGTAAATAAAAAGTCTTTCGACATTGAGGTCCTCCTTCTTCTGAAAGTCTGTTCACAAATCGATTTAACCCTGATAACAGTTTGGATAAAAACTTTCAAATTTTTCAATTTTTTTTTCGTCACAGTTGCTCGTGAAGTGGCTCTTCTGCCACCACTTTTAGAACAAAAATCTAACAAATTTCAGACGTGTGCTTTTTACTCTAAACTACCACACACGTATCTGAATCGGGTTATATGATAACCCGATTATACGTACATTTTCGTCGTTTCGTTTGGAACTAGAACGAAACGCGTTCTAGTTCCAGTTCCAGTTCCACTTTTCGTTTCGTTTTGGTCGATGTCGATTTTGTTCCCGCCACTAACATGATTCTTTGACGGTGCGTGAATATAAGAAAACTTCACGATATTTTTCACAAAGTTAATTAATACAACTCTGTTTTTTTTCCTCGCAACTGTGATGAAAAACGTCGTGTGACATGCGTGTGCATTGATAATTATTTGTATCATAATTTACTATTCTTAGAAAAATCTTTTACTTGTAATTTTTTTATGTTTCAATAAATAATCTACAAAAAGACGGAACAACCCTGCGAGAGTTCACAGTAGCCCCCTTGAAGGTATGTGAGTGGAAACATTAATTTCTGTGTAATTGGTTTAGGATACGAAGTGAACTGAGCGTTTTTGTAGCAAGTTTTTTCGTATTTTAATGCTTGCTCGAACTTAATAGGCAATTATAAACGTGTGCGTAATGCTTGCCTTATTCTAAGCTGAATATAGAGCAATACGTAATCAATTTAATTTTTTTAATACCATATCAAATTCTTAGGTAAGTAAGTCTGTAGCGTACTTACATAATAAATATAAATAAATTACATAAAGAAAGGATAGATTGTCTTTAGATGATATAAAAACAAGTGACTTACTAAAGCAATTTAGGTACAGATAAAATATGAAAGTTCAAGACATTTTAATACACTGTTAACTAGAGAGTAGGGAATAATCACACTTCACACTAATCACAACTAATACATTGGTCATGAATGCGAAACTTTTTCTGTTTTTCCTCTTCATACAGCAATGGCTCAACGGATTTCAATTAAATTTGAAATGCAGATAGCCTATATATGAGATTAACATGTAGATACGAAGTACTGTATATCCATTCTGTGATATAGGCTACATTTTATTTACGGGTGAAACAGCGGGGTGTAGCTACTCAAAAACTAAAAAAACGTACATTTTATTCTCAAGTATTTCAGTTACGTATACAAAGACAATTAATGCGTATTTATAGTCAGACTCGAACCCGTATCTCTTTTTTTGAACGGGAATATGCTGTTTGTCTCTACCGACCTTTTCAGCGTCACCGGGCGACAGGGCTGGCGCTTAAGGTACCCATCAGGACTACGTCTACTGGAAGAGTGGGACCCTGTGAAAAGTCGCAACCATTCTTAGCTAACCTACGAGAGTACGACGACCTCACCGGCGGGTTGGTGTCTGATTGTTTTATGCTGGTGTCCTATACTGGTGCCGAAAGCGGTACCTGAGCCAAAAGACTCACTGTTCCGGCCCAGACTGTTCCGGTGATTTTAGCACAGCAGAAGCAACGGCTGCTATAGGATCATCCGGGTCATTCAAGACGTGTCTCAGGCGGCGACGATGAGGTGAAACCCGTATCTCTCTGAAGTGCCTTAGTTTGTACCTATCAACCTGTCAATAACAATAGTTGTTGACTACGTTAATGACGCCAATATCATATTTTTAATTTTTTGTGGAACCCGTTTAGGTATAAAGTTTAAATTACTCCAGCTTCGATTAATGAGAAAGCTATAAACAAAGACAAATTACACAACAACGGCTGCAATAACGTCAAATTACAAGGCATTTTCTCATTTAACAGCTCAACAATTAAAGCTCTCCAAATTCAAGATACTAACGCTGACAAAACTGTGGAATCTTCAGTGCCTTATTTCACTGCAAGCGAAAGGGGAGCGAAGAATATTATTGACCTTTAACTTGACAATATCTCGCTAAATTGCCCCTAAAGGCGAATAAGAGCCCATTTACATTTTCGTCACATTCGTAGCGATAAAGTTGCCAATGTAAACGGTTGAAGACAGAAATACTGGCAATAATGCTCATTTGACTGTAAGGAATCCCTGAATACGCGATTGTCGAATTATACGACCGGTTTGTTTTGTATTGTCGGCTTGCGCTAGTTTTTGAAAAGGTTCACCGTGACTTCTATTTTCTTATGGCGTTGCCTTTTTAAGTCGTGTAACGTTAAATTTGGAATCTTTACTCATATAATTATTTAATACGTTACTTACTTTGCAAAATAACACAAATATTATACTTCTAACGATCACAATTCACATTTTTATATTCGTTACTCTTATAGCTACAGTTTTTTTTAAATTTATAGTCAGGACACCCTTGGAATAGAAACACAAATTGCGTAAATACCATAGAGCACAACAACCCAAAAACAGCTATGACAACGTCCTTAGGACAGCTATGTAAACGACCCAAAGGCAGCAATACCAACGGCTCAAGGACAGTTATGATAACAACCCACACGCAGCTATGTACCTACATGATTCAAGGACAGCTATGTCAGTGACGCACGGACAGCTCTGTCAGCGACCTAAGCTATGTTGACCTAGAGGTCCCCCCAGTCCTTATTCCCTGCAGCTCTATAAGGGGAGGACACTCACGGGAACACGATGTAGTAGTGCGAAAATTCAGGAACTATTGTCAATAAAACGGTAGGCTTCGAAAAAGTTATAAGCCTGAAAATTTGCTGAAAGGTAAAATAATAGACTTGTTCTAACTTGTGCTTTTAAGAACAGTTAAACAGGTATAGCTTTTTAAACGAAAATATAACGCATAAACTGTTATTATTGAAATCTTAACATCTTCTTAACAATATTATAAAGAGGAAAGATTTCATTGTTTGTTTGTTTGCATTGAATAGCCTCCGGAAACTATTCAACCGATTTGAAAAATTATTTCACTGTTGGGAAGCTACACTATCCCTGCGTGACATAGGCTATATTTTTTTTTTAATTAGGGATCCTTACTAAAACTCCAATAATGTAACCCAAGGTGTAAAAAAATTACCTAAAATATTCTTTACATCGCGTGCACTGCGAAAACTATTATACCCGTGCGAAGCCGGGGCGAGCCGCTAGTAACTTATAAAATTTAAATTTAAGCAACCAGCGAGGGAAGTACTGCACGGCTGTAGTAAAATGTATGGAAAATGAACAGAATGCTATGTTCTAAACTTGAATTTGAATCTAAATTGTGAATGGCCAATGTTTGATGCGAAAACTACGAAAACAGGTAGAAAGCTGGAATGATGATGAAGGAGAATGACAATATCATAACCCAAGTCCATGCTCCAATATTTTAAGGTGTCAGGTCACCTATTATTAATCTGCCAAGAGAAAATGTAGGTTTTTATCGCTCTCGCTTAGAATACGAAATAAGAGGGAGGTGTTGGAAGATTAGACGTCCAGGCATCCAACTTACCCCCGCGCACCTTCACACCCACAGCACATCGTATAGTTCGAAGAGACTATACTAGATAGCAGGTTAATTTTAAATGTATAGGAAAAATCAATAGATTGGCATACTAATTAAAATACTTGATAAGCATACTCACTCAAGATGCTCCTTATAGATGTCGAAGTCCGTGAAGACGAGCTCGACGATCTCATGCGGTGCCGCGAGGAAGGTGTAGAGGAGGCAGTCGAGGCGCGGCGGGTACGGGCGCGGGTAGTCGGGGCTGCTGAACGTGCCGCGCTCCTTGCCGTATGTCGACGTGAACCGGATGCAGGAGCAACCTGGGAAATAGAACACTGATAGGTTACCGATTACGTCTGTGGGTACCTATACTGTTTATTATGATTTTAGTTATTTGTAGTTAGCAGTAGTAATGTATAATAGTTGATACTTATAAACCTGTTATAAATGGTTTTTTGCTTTGATTTCTTTTTCGGGTCGATCAATAATGTAGTAGATATTTATAGGAGCCTGTAAGTCTTTATAATCAAGGATCCACAAATTATTGACTGTAAATCAACTGGAAATAATGCTAGTTATTCAACTATGAATTTCACAATTAACTGACTAGCACATTTTGTATATACATTCGGTGATTTCAGTGTGACTTCGCAGATCTTAAATAGAAAACGAATGTTTGGTGTAATTTAGCGGAGTAACACCAAATATCATCATCATCATCATCAACAGCCTGAAGACTTCCACTACTGAACACAGGCCTCCCCAAAAGAGCGCCACTTTGAGCGGCTGCTTGCCTCCTGCATCCATCGGCTCCCCGCGTTTTTCACCAGGTCGTTGGTCCACCTAGTAGCAATTATGGATATTTTGTATAGTTTTATACATTTAAGACGGTTTAGTTACTATATTTTCAACCTACCAAATTTGTATAAAACACCTCATTGTCTAATCTTTACTGCTCAAATCACCAATTTACTTTTTATTGAATAATGACTGTCATCAGAAAATCTATTTCAATTTCGCTATTAAGGCCTCATTAAAATGTTGCTGATAAAGCAGAGCTGCGTGTGATATTCTCGGCTAAATCAATACAAAATGGAAAGGGTTATTCGCTTTATTTATGCAAACATTTGACCGGCATTGTCCAGTCCCAGAAAGCTGAACCTCAATAGAAATCAATTAATTACAGAGCAAATTCACGTCGACTCCAGGGCTGGGTTTCATTGTCATTTTTGCACACATCGTAAAACAATTTTACGTAGAAACGGGGATGATCACAAAAGAGTTATTCATTGACCTAATTACCTCCCTGTCATGATAAACTGTTACAACAAAGGTGAATAAAGATTTTTAGGTTATTGTTGTGTATTTTACATTGTTTTCAATTCTCTTCGTTGATAATGTAAGCTTTATTAGAAGGAGCGCACGGCTGAAAATGTGATGTTTATTAGAAGACCACTAGGTTTAAATGATTCATGCCTTTAGGTAGACCGTGGGGTACTATATAACACGTCATTGCCCCGTCAGCGGAGCAATTTGTATTGCGAATTATAATTCATCATCCTCTTTGCCTTTTCCCATTTGTTATTGGGGTCGGCACCCAATCTAACCTGTAGCGGCCAGCTACCAGAATTACACGTGCGACTGCCATCTGACCTCGCAACCCATAAGGGACCTGTAACAGGGATGGTTAGATCAGGCGTCAGATTCTATCAGGCGTCTGACTACCCGTAACGATTGCCATAGATGTTCTTATGACAACCGGGACCGACGGCTTAACGTGCTCTCCAAGGCACGGAGCGATGGCTTCACAAACTGCACATAACTTACTAGATAAGTCATTGGTTGTGAAGCGCACATGCTACCGCTCGGCCACCATCATATTGCGAATTATAATTATAAATAGAAAAGCTGATGTTCAGACAGACAAAGTGACCACATAGCATGATTAATATGCAAATAACTTTTGATGCTAATCTCCCCTAAGGAACTCCCGAGGTATAGGCTTGGATGGCCTATAGTCTTGTCACGGTCTCTCACGAGATAAGGTGTCGAGAAAATTTTGTCGCGGTGCGCATGCTAGCCGGGCTGGGGGGGCCGTATACATAGGTACATCATCATCATCATCATCATCATCATCATTAACAGCCTGAAGACGTCCACTGCTGAACATAGGCCTCCCCCAGAGCACGCCACCTTGAGCGGCTGCTCGCCTCCTGCATCCATCGGCTCCCCGCGGCTTTCACCAGGTCGTCGGTCCACCGAGTGGGGGGCCGGCCTACGCTGCGTCTTCCGGTTCGTGGTCGCCACTCGAGGACCTTTCTTCCCCATCGGTTGTCAGTTCTACGAGCGATGTGGCCTGCCCATTGCCACTTCAACTTACTAACTCTAAGAGCTATATCGGTCACTTTAGATCTCCTGCGGATCTCCTCGTTCCGGAGCTTATCTCGCAGGGAAACACCGAGCATAGCTCGCTCCATAGCTCGCTGCGCGACATAGGTACATAGGTACATGCACCTATAAATATAATGGTATGCGTGAAAACGTCAAAAAAAGGTCGCATCAAGAGTAAAACGTCAAAAATGTAACACGCGATCCGCAGCTTTGGATCTGATGAATATTTTATGTAAAAATCTCCTCGCGTCGACTTCGGGAGTTTTCGGTAATCTCCCACGGTGTCAAATGAGATATTCAAGACGTTATTCTGGTAGAAATTGAAGAGAACTTGTGTTACATCGAAATTTTATTCGGGGGATTTATTTCGAGTGAAACAGCGAACAGCGCAAATCAACGGAGTCATCAACTTTGAGGATTTTTATAAACTAAAAATGCCAGTTTGTGTAAAGGTAATTTTTTTGTACTTTTTTGGATATTATAATGAGCTAAATATTCGGGAGATTTAGTATGTATGTAATTGTGTCAGGAGACAGATTTTTTATTTAATCTGACTGATAGAATACATATATATTTTTTGTTTGTAGAGACTACATCTAAATTATACTACGTATATCTATGTACACTAAGCCTAAGAAAACAAAATAAGTTAGTAATAAACTAATAAAAATTTATAAATAGAAAACAGAATTTAGGTCACTATCTGCGGGTAGCGTGCCCAAAAAGCTGGCGACATTCCCTCGTTGAATTGCCAGGCTAATTCGTTGGCCGAGGTATGTGCCAGCCCTTCGGTTACGCGTCAGCTCAACTAAACGTCTGGACAGCTCCCTGACTAGAAGTTATGCCTGTGGGCCCCAGGGATCCATTGTCTCAACCCCAAACGGAACAAATATGTAACCCTCACCTAGGGATTCATATTTCCTCTGTTTGAGGTTTTCTGCAGCTTCTGCCGCTACGCATGCCGCCCGAGCTGAGTTGTTAATGTGGGAAGGCGCCAGTGTGTCAACGCAGGTAGCATCCCACACTAGCGGCCTTCCAGGACACCACGGAGTTAACGTCATGCCGTCAGGCCTCTTACCATCGTCACGTGAAATACCGTTCGGCTCTAAGATAGCCGGCACGTTGACGGTGGCAAGGGCCCGACGAATGACGTCATTTAAAGCGGCATGGCACAACAGACGTCCCGCACTGCGGTGGCAAGATAGGCCATGGTGGCCCAAACGGTCCACCTCACCTCCGCAGTGACAGAGATGCGGTTCTGTCCTGGATATGCCCAGACGTAGGCCCACTGCAATAGAAAAACTTGAATTATCCAGAAGTGTTCCAATATTGGACGAAGGAACAGCATGTAGCCAGTAACCTGACTCACGTTTGCTAGTGGCAAGGAGACGAGCTCTATCAGGGGTGTTACTATCATGTAATAGAGACGATTGTATGATCCTACATAAGGGCTCGTCCCATTGTCTTTGCGAACGAAGGCTTTTGGGAAAATCCTCACCTGGACAGGCCATGTTCCAAGCGTTAATAGCCTCATCAAGGCATAGCACCGGCACTCCGCCTATAGAAGGCTTAGCTATTTTGGCAAAAAGCGCAGCGGTACTATGTACAGAGGACAAGAACGCTGGTAGGGCAACACTAGAAATTTTGCGGATACCGATGCCTCCAAATCGGATTGGAAGAGAGGCTTGGTTCAAGATTTGTCCGAAAGAGAACAATTTAGAATTTGTGTTAAGATATTTCTAATGGTTTCGTCCAAAGTTTTTAGATCGCTCTGATCCCACAGAGGACAACACCTAATCACATATGTTAATTTTGGAACAAAAAGACAAAACCGATTGTGTCATGGATGTTATTATAATTTCATCATGATCATCATCATCATCAGCCTGAAGATGTCCACTGCTGAACATAGGCCTCCCCAAAGAGTGCCACTTTGAGCGGCTACTTGCCTCCTGCATCCATCGGCTCCCCACGGTTCTGACCAGGTCGTCGATCCACCTAGTGGGGGGCCGGCCTACACCCCCCACTTATTATAATTAATTTAATATAAATGTGTGTTCCATTATAAACTATAAACAAACATGTGTGAACATTTCACACAGCGCCATCTAGTCCCAAACTAAGCATAGCTTGTATTATGGGAACCAGATAACTGATGGAATACTTATGTACTTTTTGTTTGTAAATACATTACAGAGAATACAATGTGTATAACACCCTGACAGCACAGAACAAACACCTATGTTCATCACACAATTGTTTGTCCCGGGTAGGAATTGAACACACAGCCTACAGTTCAGAAGGCAGAACCACTAACAACTATAAATTATAATAAAAGCTACCATCTTATAATTATTTTTTTGCTCTATGTCTGCAAGAGATTGCTCTGAGCGATAATCTCGCCCATTGTTACGCTTTTGCGATATTTTTAGTTTTTAATGTTTTGTTAAGTATGTGGTGTTTCAATAAAGAGTTTATCTAGGTGTACCTATCTATCTATCTATCACAGTTATAAAATTTAAATCATTTTTTTAAACGGGCAATGTGCCTTTATTCTTTAAACTAACTATTACAATAATAAAAAGTAATAAACTAGCTACACTATCTACTACAAAGGACATTTGGACTGTATACTAGCCGCGATAGCCTATAGACAGTCCAAATGCTCCAGCCCACTACCGGTAGGTAGCGTACCCAACATGCTGGCAGCATTGCTTCGATGAATTGCAATGCTGATTCGTTGAAATAAGTGCCTTTTGGTCACGCGTCGCATCAACCAGGCGCTCTGATAAACTTTGGAAAACGTGATAAACTCCCGCTCCCCACGGACCCACGGTCTCAATCAAAATTTTCGACAAATAAAATTTGAACTAATATTGCGATTCATCCGAAGCTGGACGTGTCAGCTAGTAAAATGTAAGTGGCAACTCGTTAACGACATGCTACTGGCAAACTACATACATTCGTGCATTCGCAACTTTACCCATTCGCACGCTAACTCTACCACCTGCAGCTAAACTCTACATAAAACTTGGAACCGTTAGAACTACAACAAAGTAACAAATAATGTGTGCTATAAACAAAATAATAGCTACACTTAGGGTTGCCATCGCACTGTTTAGAAAAGTAGTAAAATGTTACTATTATGTTAGTTTTAACCGCTGCGTGAGAAAGTTCAGTTACTTGTTTTATTTGCTGGTTGATGTCATGGTCATTCGGACGGTTTTATGTTATTTATGGCAACTATTCATATCGTGTTTGCCGTGGCACATTTGCCGTAGTCAGTGTCAGAATAGTATCTTGTTCTGCGTCTTTTTTTGTTTATCAACGATAGGCTAACAAATAACCATGTTCTCACACGATGGTAAGTGACGACGCGGTCGACGATCGAGCATGCTTGCCTAAAAGATACCGGTTCACTCTAGCCTTTAAAAATCCCAGATTATATTTTGTCACAAAACAATGACGCTGGTAAGGCATTCGATTCCTTTGCTGTTAGAGTGAGACACGTCTAAAGTGGCATTTAATTGGGAGGCCTATATTCAGCAGTCGACGCCTTCCACCTGATAATAATATGATGTGACCTATATTTACTAATATTTTAGCAACATACTTACGCCCGTACAGTGTAACTACGCAATCAACTACGTAGGTACTAATTTGCTACACGTCTAACGGCCGCCTACACTAAACTCTATTAAAATACATTTAGCTAAGCAACACTTCGCTCGTAGAACTGACAACCAATGGGGAAGAAAGGTTCTGGAATGGCGACCACGAACCGGAAGAGGCAGCGTAGACTGGCCAGTGGCCCCCCACTCGGTGGACTACGATCTGGTGAAAACTGCGGGGAGCCGATGGATGCAGGAGGTGAGCAGCCGCTGAAAGTGGCGCTCTCTAGGGAAGGTCTGTGTTCAGCAGTGCACATCTTCAGACTGTTGATGATGAAGCGACACTTTCCCCTAGGTTTTCATCATCATCCCCTGAAGGCGTTCACAGCGGAACATAGGCTTTGCACGTTTCTGAAATTCGTGTCAACTTGGCACACTAAACACTGAACGCTCATTGGTTGCCTCTTGATCATCGGCTGTCTTCAACCAATGGGCGTGCACTATTAGGCATGTTGATCTGACACGAGTTAGAAAAACATTCAAGAAACCGGAAGCTAAGAGAGATAAGTACTTAAATGCGAAATTAGAAGCTGTCAAACTTTAATAGCAACCATTAGCATTGGCATTAGCTTTGGCATTTTTAGTAGGTACCTACAGACAGGCATAAGTGCCGTTGTATCAAAAATGTTGATATTCAAACCACTTAAAACATAGTATGCCACGCATTCTAAGTACTTTACAACTTCTGGAAAAATCCCAGATGTCCTTACCAACTTTAAATCTAGGACAGCGTCCAGGGAATAGTGCAGATGGCAACCCTGAAGCTATACTCGACCTTCTAGTCCTCTCAAGCTACAAAGTGAGGGTACGAAACTTACTTGGATTTATGGCAAGCCCTTCGTCAACTGTATGAAGAGATAAGTGGAGCAGCAGGATAAGGGCCGTTGAGGTCTGAAAAAAAGATTTATTTTGTGTTAGAAAATGTTAAAGTAATTCCATATTTACATTGACTTTATTTAGGTAAGCAAGCGACGCAAGCGTAGCTAATTATTTTTTCTCGCATCGTTTCTTTAACCTTGTCTTTCAATTTAAGATCAATTTTGGCGACTGGTAATAATCAGTTGGACGTTGTTTTGTTTTCTTTTTTTTTTTGATTGATTTTCGTAATTGCTGTACTGGCGAACAGCGGCCGGCAAAAGTTGTATGAAAATCTATATCTGTCGTGATTTAGCGGCCAAATAAATTACATAGTAAACTCATATCTGTCGTGTAATTTAAAAATTGAGCGAACTTTTTCTCCGAGACATGGCAACCAAGGAGGTAACTTATCAAAAATTTTATTTAAATTTCGAATTAACTTGCTAATAGAAAGCTGTTTATTGAAAAAAAAATTACGTTTTTGCGTGGTACTACTTAATATTAATTTCCGCGCATTATTTGTATGTACAAGCCTTGGCCACAAAGGCATTGATGCACTTATGTCGGCTTACTCGGCTTCGCCTCGGCCCACATTTACACGTTCGTCCATCAATGCCTCTATTTCTGGCCGGTGCAGTAATGTCCTATATTTTATAGAGAGTTTCTTGAAATCCTTAGGTACCTATCGAAATTCCCTGTATTTTTGAAGCGGATTTTCTTTCAACGTTTTAGCGGCTTTTAGTTTTCTAAGATTAGGTATGGGGAATAAAGATTAAGGCCCGTTTAAAATTCCTCACGGTGCTTTCTGCCTATGATAATATAATAGGTAGTGTAGAAAGGAAAACACATATTCCTTTCCTTACTTTTTATAATTTAACTGATACCCTACCGAAGACATTTTTAGATCAGTGTACATTATACTTATTTATTAAGTTAGGTGATTACGTCCAATTTGCACATACCTATTGTTGGCATGCTTGGATACCTAAATATATTTAAAAAATGAATAAATCAATATATTTGGACATTTCACACAGCGCCATCTAACCCCAAACTAAGCGAAGCTTGTATCGTGGGAACCAGATAACTAATAGAATACTTAGATACTTTTTTTGTTTGTAAAGACATACGTAGAATACAATATAATACTCAGACTCAACTAAAATCATACCTATTATATGTATGTAAACAAACAATTTTAAAATATTTAAGGGACCATCACTAACAAGACCGCCTATTTATAGAAAACGCAAAGTCCTGTCATCACGGCGGATTACAACAAAATCTCCCTGTCAACTCATGATATACCGGTATACCGCATTCGTTTTGCAATTACAACCAACCATAATCTTTATACAGCGTTAATACGCGAGAATCCCTTCATTCCAACTTAAGCCTTCAACGTGTCTTATCACATAAGGCCGGGATATAAAATACCCTGCGACATTAGTCGACATTAAACCCCCGCTGAAAACTGTAAACATAATATTCTCTAAGCGGAATGTGTTTGTATAATCGTATCTCGAAATATATAGAGGTTCTAGCTAACACTATTAATGGACCTTTCTAGACAAACGCGGGTAAAAAAGAGGGCTTATCTTCTTACTGATACGGTTTTGGACCATCTGTTTTGTTCGAGAAAATGAAAGAAAATAGATTCTTGCTCTGTAACAAAGATAAATAATCAAGTAAAGAATTCGAAAGGCATTCGTCAGTGTTTCAAGCTACTAGTTTAATTATGTTAACCTCAGTAGAATAAAATAGAACAACATATACTTATTCAGTATTCACTCTAAGTAATTAATTTGGTGTCGAGCTGATTAGCCTGGTCCACACCGGACACGGAACAATCCTCGGCGCTCTGAACTTTAACGCTGGAGAATAAGAAAGATTCTCAAATACTGCTGAACATAGACCTCCCCAGAGAGCACTACTTTGAGCGGCTGCTCGCCTCCTGCATCCATCGGCTCTCCGCGGCTTTCACCAGATCGTCGGTCCGCCTAGTAGTAGTAGTAGTCTCAAATATGGCGACCACAAACTGCGAGTAGACGTACTAGATAGAAATACGATATGGGAAGCCATTAATAAATAAATAAAATAATAAATAAATATGTGTGGGACATGTCACGCAGCGCCATCTAGCCCCAAACTAAGCATAGCTTGTACTATGGGAACCAGATAACTGATACAATACTTAGATGCTTTTTTCTTTTGTAAACACATACATAGAATACAATATAACACCCAGACACAGAACAAACATCGATGTTCATCACACAAATGTTTGTCCTGGGTAGGAATCGAACCCACAACCTATAGTTCAGAAGGCAGAGCTACTACCAACTGAGCTAACAGGCCAGTCATTAGATGCAAAAGGTAAGTAAGTACGTAAGTATACAATAGTGGTAGTCTAATGTTCAGTATTGCAGTGGACATCTTTCGGCTCATCAATTTTAATGATGAATTAATTAACTCAAACGCTATAAAACAATAATACATGGACAAAACCCAACGCAAGAGCTAGGTATTCAATGATATAGCTTCTTGGTTCGTTATCAAATAACAGGAAATTGATATTACACAGTACGTTGTCTGGGTATTAATTAATTGATTAAATTAAACCGGTGTGCCGTATCTATAGCGGTAATTTAGCGACAACGAGGTGTATTGTGTACATAACATCTCACTTAGATGATGCTTAGGAGTTATGTCAGCCGAGCCGAGTTATTAGTGGAATTTAGAATGGAAACATATATGGTGGATATTGATCTTTGAAAGCGATGATTATAATATTATATACGTTAAATTAATAAATATTTTATGTTAGTCGAAAACGTCGAAATAAACTCAATTTTGTAAGGTATTTAACTGTTTCGGCGCATAGAAAATACACCGTTAACTGAAAGACAGAGTAGGGTGGCCCCAAGTCTGCCGTATAGGTGGCCTTAAGATTGACGAGTTAGAATTATTTTCACAAGTTACATCAAAGTATAATACATAGGGTGTCCCGAATCTCAACGCCAAACGGCATAATAGTGAGAAGGGGTCAAACAAGGTCCGGA
This sequence comes from Ennomos quercinarius, assembly GCA_910589525.2. NCBI lineage: Eukaryota > Metazoa > Arthropoda > Insecta > Lepidoptera > Geometridae > Ennomos > Ennomos quercinarius. Next base: position 5,909,987 of record OU342496.1, read on the forward strand.
AAAAATAAAATAAAAAATCTAAAAAATCGACACTTTCATTAATATTTTTGGATATTATGACCTAAAATTTCAATACTTTTATGGTTTTTTCCTAAAGTGGTCTTTAATCAACAGTGACAAATCAAGCAAAACATATTTCTAGGTTCGTTAAAACTAACGCAGTTTCTTTGAGTCGTAGTGGAATAATATCACCATTGCCAGTTACAACTAACTGAATTTGGAATTTTTCTTTTTTTCCCTGAACCTAGTTTGAACCTTTCGCCCCGTGCCCGCTTGACGTTAGGTGTCGGGACAACCTATATACATACGATTCTACTATATACACAATACCTACCCAATTGGCAGGTCAACCAAATCAATAATAGTCATATAGTGGTAGGACTTACTAGGTGGTAGGACTTTTCTGCAAAGCTCGTCTAGGTAGGTACCACCGCTTTGCCAGTTATTCTGCCGCCAAGCAGTAGTGTGCAAGCACTACTGTGTTCCGGTTTGAAGGGCATTGTAGCTAGTGAAATTACTGGGCAAATGAGACTTTATGATCTGATCACTCAGTCTAGTAATCTGATTATTAGACTGGGTGATGTCTCAGGATGACGTGCGCAGTGCAGTGTCGCGCGAAACTATTGTTTTAAAGTTCCGGGTGACACTGCAACTGTTATGGGCGGCCGTGTCACTTAACATCAGGTGAACGACTAGCTCGTCACGTCATTCAATCACATATATAAAAAAAAAAAAAAAAATAGTGAGGAACTAACATCGATTCTAATATGCAAATCACTGATGACATGCGACTCATCGCTATACTGTAGTTAGGTACTTCATCTGGACAGTCTGTATGTACCTAGTTACCTATCTACCGATTGAAAACAGCCTATTTTTACCCGACTAAGACAAAAGGAAAGTTCACTGAAGCAATTCTTTGTTACAATTTGTTTTCTCTCCTCAAGGACGTTAGGGGAGAATTGCATTCCATATATTCACAAGTACGTAAACCCACTTCAATAGCATAAACATAGCCTGCTCCGCTACTTTAGTAGCACAAATACCTAGAACAAGCACTTTGCAGGCTTCGCTAAGTGAAGTAATGTGTTGGTAGTAAATGTTTCTCAACGGCGTTGGACTATCGATTTATTTGACGACCGACCTCAATTTATAGTTGGTCTTTGACAGCACCTAGAGAAAAGCGAGTTGGCAGATTAGAATTAAATTAACGTAAGAGAGGATCAAGCAATGAAGGTATAATAGATGGGTAATTTTCCATTTCACTGAGTTTTTGTAGACGATATAACTCTTAGATAGCAGCTTTGCTGTCACATGTTTGTTAAATGAGAGTTTATAATTTCCTGTGATAATTTCAGTTTAGAATTACGCCCTCAAATGAAACCAAACGTGCTTCAAAAGTTCTTTTTACATTTTGCATTAAACATAATTATATTTTGCATATAATTATAAAACTTCAGCCAGAAGAAGCGTAGGCTGGGACTACTAGCAGCTAGCTGGCTAGGATAACTAGGTGGACCTATGACCTAAGTCAAAACTGTAGAGAGCCGTTGGATGCAAGAGGTAAGTAACTGATGCAAATGACCTTCAAGGAGATGGGGGAGGCCTATGTTCAGCAGTGAACGTCTCTTACTAGGCTGATGCTGATGATGGTTTTAATGGTGGCTACTGTTGGCATTACCCTTCTATATTCTATATCAACTCAACCAAGCAATGCCTAATTAATAAATTAAAATGTAAAGTCTGGTCAAGGACAGAAATTGTGTTTTCATGTCAGTAATACCAACTGCTGATTCTAGTAATAAACGTAAAAGTCAGTAAATAAAGCGAATTTAAACATAAAAATGTAGTTGCAATTGTATTTTTTTCGAACTAATTTATGACAAGACATGCCTCATATTGCACTCTTGTTAACATTAGGTACTCAAATTCAAAACAAAACACAGAACGACAAAAATAGATCTAGATTCATACAAAATACAACCGGCCGGATTCGTAATAAAAATAAGCATTACTACAGGTTTCAGAATTCAATAAAAGTCAAGAGAAACCTTCCTATAACGGCGCTCCCAAAATAAATGTTGCCAATCCACAACAAACGTAAATAGCTAGAAATGGCTACATTCCTCCGAAATAGAGGAAAACTGGCATATCATGACGGATCGCGTTATGAACAGTACGGTGCTCTCCAAAAGGAAAGCCGGGGTAAATCACTGGGCCCGTAACTTAAACTACTTGTTACCAGGAACAAGGGATAAGAAACGTTCACGCAACTTTACGCAAGTTTGAACTACCTTCAGCTGAAGATGGATTTCCTCGTGTTTTTCGCTATATTGATGTAGGGAGTTAAAAGTTTCTGGCGTGTTGGCATTCCGAGAGCGAACCTTTCATAATAATGATATTTCCAGTCACGCACTTCGTTATTTCTATCGGTTGACATTATATCTAATGTTTGATTCATTTATCGTACGATAAAACAATTGAATAAAGACATTATAGGACATTTCGTAAGCGTTTATGATTTACTTTGAAAATAAAACATTCTATTGAGTTTATATAATTTTTGGCGCATTTTTGTATAGTTTGAAGCAATGATTACAAAACAGTTTCATTGATTTTCACAAAATTAGTCATTGACAGAAACAACGTGTTAAAACTTGCACCTAGAAATATGCTTCAATACTTCATCAGCTTTCTCATTCTTAACCCTTTCAAAAGGGACTCCGCAACCCTTCAAAGTCCCTTAAGCTGGGCTCTATCGGGTCTAACCAACACATTGTTAGTGCAAGGGACGAAATATGACTAGAATACGGATCCACAATGAATCCGTGACCTTTGCGTGTGTGGATTTCTTAATACGTGTATGTTTGTTTGTTCGCGTCCCCAAAACTCGGGGCAAAGTTGAAACTTTGTTGACAAAAGCCCCTAATTTCGTATTTAACCAAGACGTTGGATAATTCGAGTATACATCCGCCCTGTTTTGTAAGAGTATGATTTAAGCCTGGGAAGGAAGTAGATTAATTCGTTATGCAAACAAAATGAGGTGTTGGCGACAAAAAGTTGGTCTGTTTTGGTGACAGATTAATACAGCTGACAGAGACTGAGAAGGTTCATAAACGCTACATTATGAGATGTTTATTTTAGCGCTGGCAATAATTTAAAACAATTATTTCAAGAGCTATGCTAATGTTACGTTAAGCAAAAATAAAGTCCATAATATTGATGATAATGGCATCATTATTATTATTAGGCACATAAATTGTCTAGAATAGAGCTACAAACTCTCGTTTTTTAGAAATATGTACATTAAAGAACTGGAGGCGACGTTCTGAGTTTTCTAAGATAAAAAGAATCATTTGTTGGTTCTGGGAATATAAGTTATCCGAGAGCAAAATTTCATCCTAATTGGAACAGTTATTTTGGCGTGTGAGCCACACAAAAAAATGAAGAAATTACGTTTATCATTTTTAGATGCTATTAGATTCCTATCGAGTAGACTATTTTTATCGAGTTAAAATAGACTTTCGAAATTCTAAATATAAACAATTTCAAACCAAAACAATACAAAGTTAATAATAGTTAGCTTACCGAATTTATAGTAAATGAAATGTCAAATTGAAATACCCAATTGCGTGAAATACCCGTTTGCGATTGATCGTAACCATAGACAAGCATTTCAATTAACAGACAAACGACTGTAGCTCTATTCCATAATGCTGAAAGACTCGTCAAAGATTGTTGACATAAATAGTTGAACAGCGTAATAAACTAGGGATAAGACAGTTTGATCTTACAGATTTTTAGCCGGATCTATTATAATAGATAATAATTATTACTATTATTTAAAGTCTCCTTTCTCTACAATGTGTAAAAATTAACAAAAATACCTACCCAAGTAATCTTATATGTATATAACGCCTATTTAGTTCACCTGTATTCACTTATTAAAAGTAGCCGGACACACCTTTATGAGGCTTCAGTGTCGGTACAAAATTCATGTATCACCTTAAAATACACACGAAAAAAATACGCTCCGCCCCCAGGTAAATACTGTGGAATGTCGACACTGCCCCAGTCGATTGTTTGTGTAAATTGATAGAGGTTTTACTGGAAGCGCATACTAGTGTCAACAGGGCGCTTCTATCTGGGAGCGAAGCGTCATTTTTTAGTGCTCTGTGGTAAATAAAAATTGCCGGAAATCTACCATATCCCTATGTACATAAATTGCGAAATTGTTGGGAATTGAATTCGCCTGGAATGATGATGACAAGAAACCTTGTTGACAAATTGTTAACAGGATTTCGAATTAGTTACTGTATACATTTTACAGTGGTAATTACTTGGAATACTGCCATTGTTTTACTCCCTCCGTTGGCGGTAAATATTAATTATTATTAATACTGCACTACTCCATTGGTTGTCGAATACTTTTTCAACGCAAAATAACTTTTACGAACACCTTCATAAAAGTTATTTTGCGTTGTTTAAATAGAGAAAGAGTACCGATATAAATAATATTTTAAAAGTTTTAATATAATATTTTTGCAATTTCATAGTAAGTATAGGTTACCAGGGGAGCAGAAGTTATTAGGAGAGAGAAAATCCTTAATGTATTTCGTACTAAACTTATTATTACCTACTTATTTAGCGAAGTTGTTTTCAAAAGCTGTTAATTTAATTAGAAATACGTTTCTATGATCACATTTGATTTTAGGTACCTACCACTAGCTTAAACACTTTGTGCTCTTTTATAAAAATTGCCGAAAGCCAACTATGCCAAAAACGAGTGTGACAACTGCGTAGTTTATTGATTTGTACCTTTAAGTGACTACAAAGACCCACATTAAAAAAAACTTATATGGAATATAGAAATATATAAGTAGAATATATGTTTTTTAACATTTTGTATTAGCAGACTAATATAGATACAAGTATAACCATAATGTACCTACGAAAGATACTTTTAAATCGCTTTTTCTCGAACACGTAGGACTTATGCAGCCTATTTGAAAAGGCTTCACATCTCATATTAGGGTAAGAGGATTATCTGGAGGGGTATCGGGTTTGGCTACAAATGGGGCTACCATTGCAGTTTATATTGAAAACTAGAGTAGAAAAAAAAACTGTATATGCTTTAGTAGTAAAATACACCAAATGTACCGCAAAAAAATGAAATTCCATGATTAAAACAAACTAAAGTACATAAAAGATTTTTCTATGGCTAACGCAATAAAGTGATTTCTGGTCCAAATAATGTACACAACAGTATAGGTGTAGGGCTTGTATTATTGTTTTAAAGTTTCGCAACTGTTATGGGCGGCCATGTTGATTAACATCAGGTGAACGACTAGCTCGTCATGTCATTCAATCGCATAAAAAAATTTGTAGTAACTTTGTACGACATAGCGTTTTCCTTCACCACTTGGTAGGATAATAGATAATTTATGGGAATAGAAGAACATTTACTCAGTCATTACTGTAAAGTAGGCAGCAAAATAGTAAAAACTAACCACATATTGAAATTGCCACGCTACTGTAATACGAGACGGGATTTGTAAAGTCGGGCGTACCAGATTGCACAACGTAGAGTCAGGTAAAGGTACGGTGGCTATTGTCCTTATTTTTATTTATTGTTATTAGTTTTCGGAAACTTATCGAGATCTGTAGTTTTTGCCAGAACTGAACTTACCTACTTATAATGTAAACCCTGCAAACTCGTAGTTGAACAAAATGGGACTTGGACAAAATGGTTAACTAAGCCGTTTCCTTTGCGATGCAAGCTCCAGGTCAAATTCAATTTACACCAGCCGGTTAAACCGGGTTACGCCTGCATTTTTTATTTTTGAATTTGGATTCTTAGAAGAGATTTAGTTCAGCTTTACCTATTCGTTTTCGTCGCCTCACGAAATCGGGTTTCGAAATGCCAACACCCGTCAAGGATTGCGGATTAACCTCAATCTACTACGAACAATGCATTGGTTGGTACTACGGAAGTATTTTTGTTTTAACTTGTTTACAGAATTGGTATAATTATTGACTTTTTGTACCTAAATACTGCTAACACACACTACACAAAACAACTTGCTTTTCCCAACGGCGACGCTGACACCCGCATTCTGGGGTTTTCAATGAAGTGGTTAAAAACGTAAAAATACATACCTACGTATTGTTACTTTTCCACACCTGACGGTTCCACCAGTACACCTGTACTTTCTGGGTAAACAAAAGAAAACGGCAAGTTTTGTTTATGTAAATGAATGACGTGACGAGCTAGTCGTTTGCCTGATCACGGCTGCCTATGACAGATTGCAATATCACTTGGAAAATTAATATGGTTTTGCGTGACACTGCACTGTGCATGTCATCCTGAGACTTCGCACAGTCTAGTAATAAGATTACTAGACTGTGTGATCAGATCATAAAGTCTCATTCGCCCAGTAACTTCGCTAGCTACAATGCCCTCCAAACCGGAACACAATAGTGCGTGTACACTACTGCTTTGCGGCGAATAACTGGCAGCGGTGGTACCTACCTAGAGGAACTTTGCAGAAAAGTTTTACCATCTAGTAAAAAACGTAGTATATTTTTTCAAGCAGGCGTTTGGCCTTTTGCTTGACGGTAATGGATGATGTGGCGACGATGTAGCACGCTAACCGTGTATCTACGCAATATTCTCTTTGGTGTTCTTTGATAGTATTAAAATAGTTCACGTCATACGTTTGAATCGATGGCAGTATAGAAATGAATATATGAATTTTATTCAGGGCATTTACCTGTTTGATATTCTGATAGCTTTTCGAAGATAGCTTTAATGTAGATAGAACTAAGTAGAAAAATATAAGAATATCATTTTAAAAACTTTTTCTATCTAAGAGAAAGTTTGAATCCTTAGCAGAAGAAATATAATTATAGGCTATAGATGAATGTTATTCTAGTGTACTGCCTATTAATAAAAAATAATTATTTTTCATAAACATAAGAAATGGTCATGGTCGACTGGCCTGATATCCCAGTTGGTAGTAGCTCTGCCTTCTAAACTATAGGTTGTGGGTTCGATTCCCACCCAGGACAAATATTTGTGTGATGACCATCGATGTTTGTTCTGTGTCTGGGTGTTATATTGTATTCCATGTATGGTATTTACAAAAAAAAAAGGTCTATGTATATCAGTTATCTAGTTCCCATTGTACAAGCTATGCTTAGTTTGGGGCTAGATGGCGCTGTGTAAAAATGACCACACATATTTATTTATTTATAAATTGAATCTATTGAGTCTAACTCACTATTAATTATTATGCACACATTATACATTCTTTATTAAAATAATATGTATTATTTTTAAGTCACTTATAAACGTATAAGGTTAGAATTTGCTCTCGACTCCATTTTACTTTAAATAACTGTGTTAATGAAAATACTTGTACTTGCATAAATACAAACAGGGCTAAGTCTCATTACTCCCGTTTTAAAACTTAAAACGATCTAGCTGTAAAAATCCTTCTGCATAAATTAACTTCACCGCGCCATTTATCCCTACTTTTTATCCCGTAACTGCGAAACTCAGAGCTGACGTCTAAATAGCTTGATAAAAGAGCAAAAACGCCGTGGCAACCCGGAAAAGTCCATTAGTGTAAAATATAGAAGCAAAGTTTTTAGGGTACGGCCACATTCGTCATGGAGCTCACGGGCAGGTGTATAGGGTAGGGAATGCATCAAAATTTGTCATTGCTCGGGGCCAGATATTAGCATAACAAAAGTTGGCGGGTTTGTAGACGTTTCCTCCTCGTTTAACACCGCAGAATCAGGGTTGCCATGCCAGCCAGTTTTTTGTTTTACATGTATTATTTAAACAAAGCAAGTAAACACGTTGTTCCGCCTTTACCGCAGCCCGCTGGTAAGTACTACGTTCGTGGTTGCTGGATGTCAGATAATTTATTACATTTACGCACGATGCAATCTGCCATGCAATTTGTCGCCTCAATCCATTGACTATAAATCCAGTTGACCAATGATACAATGTATTTTAAACACTCATTTCTAATAAATACTATAAATTTCTAATAAATCACGGGAACCCGTTGATGGCTTTTGTTCCATCCTGCTCTGTTCTTTGTAATTTTGTATGAATTTGTCTTGTTTTGTTACCTCGCCCCCTGCCCGCGCAGGTGAGTCGTGTTTGTACGAGAAATTATGTACACGAGCTATCAACGGGCTTTATAATCTTTGCCTCAATCGGTCAAATTGTGCACGTTGTGCTCGAGCATCCAGCGAATTGTATCGTGAGGAGGCGTGTTGCGGCTCCCATCCAGCAGTTGAGTCAACAAATCGCGTGACGGGTTTGAATAGTGCGTAGAGACCTATATACTTTAGTTTAAGCTCGAAACTTAGTTATCTTCGGCTATGTATCAAATTTAAAATTACTCCTCGATTCAAGATGAGCAAAACAGTAGAAAGCAAAACAATGAAGCTGATATTCTTAAAAAAAGAAGTCTCCACAACACAAAAGCATTAATTTCATACAGAGAAGTTTCTGTAGCACGTAAAGTCAGTTAAGGACTACCTATCCACTGGTAATTACGAATATAGAAACAATTTTTTGACGCCATTCGCTGTCATCTATTGTGGAGTATCCAATTTTTATCTTTATATTAGTCCATCGATCATCTCAAAATGTATATGGGACTTGCTCTACAAAATAAGAAAGCGGCGCTACCATCTAAGGCAATCGTAATCGATGAATGGGCTTCATTTCGTCGTTTCCGGCAAGTTGGCATTGTGTAACATCTCCATCCATTAGTATTTTCTCACTATTTCTCATTAATATAGTTAATCAATGTTTTGTCTATTCAGTTCTCCGCCTAAGGGACCATAATACCGATGGATGAGGATTTTACACAACCGGAAATGACCAAATGAAGCCCATTAATCGATTACGATTGAGATACACAATACGGGGGCTGATTTGAAGAGTATCTACACACTTCACATATTAAAGTAAGAAAATAAGATTTTAAACTTCCATGGTCACTAACCATGGGCAGTACCGAAATATCGACAACCCGAAACAAATAAATTACATGGTAAATATCACGTTCACAAACAATATTTTAGCAAATCGATTTACAATTGGTGGAGATATCATAATTATAAGATACATACACGAAAAGACACCTGAATCCAACAGCACACAACGTAACAGAATTGACTACTTTCATGTCGCTTAAAACTTGTTTGAATTCTTATGTGCCATCCACAACCTAGAACCAGACAGTCGTTTGTTAGACGCGAACTACGTTTGTTACACAAACTGAACGCGAGAGTACTTTAAAAGTTAGCGAAACTAAAGTTAACGTGAATAAATACCCGCTTCACATCGAATGTTAGCTAGATATATCGGGAGACGTGGTTGGTTTAAGTAAATGGTCTGGAATTAGTGTTACCACGTGTTGAGTTTTAAATGGGACGTAGAATGTTCCAATATTTTAACGCTGAGAAGTATTAGCCCCGAAGAATAGTAGCTAAAGTTTTTGGGATTCATAAAAATGATTACTTTTTAAATTATTTGTCTAAATGATAATAAATATATAATAAATCAATATTGTGTGGAAATTTCACATAGCGCCATCTAGCCCCAAACTAAGCATAGCTTGTACTATGGGAACCAGATAACTGATACAATACTTAGATACTTTTTTATTTGTAAATACATACATAGAATACAATATAACACCCAGACACAGAACAAAAATTGATTGTTCATCACACAAATGTTTGTCCCGGGTGGATATCGAACCCACAATCTATAGTACAGAAGGCATAGCTACTACCAACTGAGCTATCAGGCCAGTCAAAGCAAATTAACATTATCCCATAATAAACATTTGTGGTGCGGAGGAATACTTATTTTGCGTTTTTTTTCTGTCTATCTATTTTATGTAGTATACCTATAGTTTTAAATGGAGACAAAGCAAGAGAAGACTGAGTAGATATTAATGAATGATCAGTGTCCATTAGCAAGAGGTAGATATATAAAACTTTTTTTACGTTTTAAAACGTATGTCACAGTTTTTTACAAAAGCATATAGTTGTACTCTTTGACTACAGCTTTGCTTGTCTTCAAATATCTTTGTTAAAAACTTGTCCCACTTATTCTTTCTTGTTCCAGTTGTCCCAACTTTACTCCCACAGAACCTGGTCCGACTAAAGTCTCGGTTATATTTATTAACACTAGTGAAAACTTTTAGTACTTAGTAAAGGTAAGTGGCGCCGGTGGAATGGTTGCGCTGTTTCATTTTTCAGCGTTTTATAGCACGATAAAATGTTACTTTGAAGAGAAGTACGATTAAATTTTTAAATTTAAATTCATAGTTTTATACTATCATGCATGGAAAGGGTAACTATTGAAAGCGTATAACTAAGGGTAGGTTTTTTGATCCGTAGTCAAGGTAACCAAAAGTTAGAAATACTAACAAACTTTGACCATTGGTTACAAATTCGTTAGAGTTTTAACCATTGGTTACCTTAACTGCAGATCAAGAAAACCACCTTAAAGAGTATTGGAAAAGGGACTCCTGTTAGAGATAATCAATAGTAGAAGAGGAAAGGAGAAGGAAAGCTAAAAAGGCCAAGGATCGAGTCACTTTATACCAGAAACCGCTTTGGACCAGAACGAATAGATTTACAAAAGCTACGCCGTTAAATCTTCAATTAAAATGAGTTTAAAATGAAAATATCAAGTAAAACATAAGTACCTAATCATATTGCAGTAGAACGAAAGTTTTGAATCAGTGTGTGTTGCCAGTGATGACTTATGGAACTGAGACATGGTCTCTTACTGTTGGCCTCATTAGTAAGCTCAAAGTCGCGCAGCGAGCTATGGAGCGAGCTATGCTCGGTGTTTCCCTGTGAGATAAGCTCCGGAACGAGGAGATCCACAAGAGAACTAAAGTGACCGATATAGCTCTTAGAGTTAGTAAGCTGAAGTGGCAATGGGCAGGCCACATCGCTCGTAGAACTGACAACCGATGGGGAAGAAAGGTTCTCGAGTGACGACCACGAACCGGAAGACGCAGCGTAGGCCGGCCCCCCACTCGGTGGACCGACGACCTGGTGAAAGCCGCGGGGAGCCGATGGATGCAGGAGGCGAGCAGCCGCTCAAGGTGGCGTGCTCTGGGGGAGGCTTATGTTCAGCAGTAGACGTCTTCAGGCTGTTAATGATGATGATGATGATGATTGCAGTAGGTACGCTTAAAATTAAAGCTAAAGTTTAATTACAAAATGCGAGCATTATTAAATCGACATTCCTGCTTAACAAAATCACCTTCAAAACACTTTCACGTAACGGCATAATCAACATCTTAGGAAGTTATATCTCCGTCGGAACAAAACAAAAACATATTTTGAAGCAAGTCACGCACTCGAGAAATTTAGCGAAAACTCGAAAATAAACTCTTGATGAAGACAGAGCCGTTTCGACGATACGCTGCCATTTAATAACGTAACAATGTCTTTGGAATATTTTACAAATTCTGTAAATCCAGCATTTTCTAGAGCTATGGTTGTTAAGGTGTTTTACAAATTCTCAGCTGGAAGAAAACCACTATCACCACTGCTGAAGCCCCTCCCCCCTAAGCAACGCCGCTTTGAACGTTCCTTCTTCTTTTTAATCTTCCCCATCCATTGTCGGTTCTACGAGCGATGTGACTGGCTCATTGACATTTCAACTAGCTAATTGTTCCTATTAAAAATATAAGGTTTCAGACTTTTTTCATTCACAAAGCTACGTAATGCCTATCTGGTTCTGTGGCATACGTATTCAACACGTTTTACTTTATTGCTTTTAATTTACTTCCTCTGAAGCACGAGCTGTCGGGCGCGGCTGTTGTCGTTAAGCCAAGTCAGAAGTGTTTGGGCGGCCTAAAAGTTCTGACCACAGGGCTGACAGGGCCTACACGAGAAGAAGAAGAAGAATTTACTTGTTCACATTTCAACCTTCCGCGTTGCAAAATCACAATCATTTTCTCTTATCGTATAATGTAGGTAGAAAGGTTTTTTTTTATGCATGAATGGGCTCACGTTTGACAACATCTCACCTGATGGAAAGCGATGATGCGGTCTAGGTAGAAGAACAGCCACAACACAACGTTTCAAGAACAAAACACAAAATGAACAACAAACCAAAGTACACTATAAGGAAAGCACTTAATGTTAAGTAACATTTTAAATTAGAATTGGATGGTGAAAGCGGCTAAGGCCCTCATTTATCGGACTGCGAAGATGAAACTTTTAACTTTGTTGGTGCTTCAATAGAAGTTCAGCACAATGACGTTTCTTGGGAGTTTAAGCTTAGAAAATAAGCGTTTTATCGCTTAAGATATTATAATCGACTTTTGAATAAGGAGCTGGTGAGTTCCAATGTGATTTTAAAGAGATAGTTAAAAAGCGCTTAAATGGTAGCGTGAGCGCCGAGCGTAGGTATAAAAAGTGAAGTACATACAGGTGATTGACTTTTGTACTATTTTGTGGTTTTTACTTACTACGGTGGTACCTATAGCCAGGCGAGCACTATATAGCAAATACCCTATATATTTTTTTTTAATGTAAATGAAGAACTGGACGAGCTAGTCGTTCGCCTGATGCTAAGCGGTATATCCATACTTTCAGTCCAATGTTTCCTTTAGTGAACGCGCAATCAATTGGTAGGCAGATAATGAGCCTCTCTCTCTCTCTCTCTCTCTCTCTCTCTCTCTCTCTCTTTCTCCTTCTTTGTTTCTTTTTTAACATGCATGGACCACAATTGTTTTTTTCTTTAATCTGTGGCCTGGAGCTATGTAAATAGGGTGAATTCTCTGCATGCCTGCTGAAAATATATTGTTTAATATTTATCCATGCAAATAGTTTTTACCTTTATATTCCGGGATCCTGTTTGCTGCATGACTATCTGAAACAAACAGATTATAGAGTTTATAGAGTTAATATTCAAATTCAATCTTACTACACGTTGGTACGTGTGCTGTACTCATGTTTCCTCCTTAGATATTCCTTTTGCAATCTTGCAGTAGAATGTACAGAATGACAGGTTTATTACTTGATGTTATTATGCTTCGAATGAAGCTTTACAAAATATATTTGGTTATGAAATGGATTTGTTGTAAACAAATTGTCAACTAATTGTAACCAAATATCTGCCACATATGGTCTCAGAGAGCGTCAGTTTGTTTCTATTTTCTACGAATATAAATACTTTATTTGAAACCTTGGAACAGGAATAAAGTTATCGCTCACGCCCTGATAGAGATCGAAAGCAAAGTCTTTGATCGAAAGCAATTAGGTATATTCGCAATAACATACACATAACGTTGTTTATAACTGCGCTAAAATATTCTTGTCAAGCATCATTATAGGCGCAGAGCGCTTACAATAATCACAAGACAATATAATACTTCAACTGGGCAAGTAAATCGTAGCTGTATTATTCCGAAACGTAATACAATTTAATTTTTATGCCATGTGGTAAACGGTATCTATAGGGGTGCAAGCATATTTTCTTGCTCTGTGTTTGAAACCGATCAAATCTCTTGGATGGATAACCGCTACAAAAAATGGTATTTACATTCTAAGCCCTACCGTGTTTCGGAAGGCACGTTAAGCCGTACGTCCTGGCTGTTGTTGCAAAACAACAGTCGTAAAGTCATGTCAGAAGCTTGTGGGTGGCTTAAAAATTCTGATAAAAAGAAGAAAGTAGTTGTGTTATTGACTTGATGGCGCGCCACCCAACCAGTTCACACTATAATATATTTTTAAATAAAAAAGGGGTTATCATGACTTCAATCAGCTTAATTTCTTACAGAGCTTGGATTTTCCAGTTATTTTGAATTAACCAAATTACCAAACCGATTTTGATGGAATTTCTAAAGTATCAATTAGATAGTAAGTATATCGTTTCAAACAAGGGGCTTTTCCCACATGGCACAAAAGTACAGGTCTCTGCGACATGGTATGATATGTTTATAAAATATGACGGAGTTCTGTTATAAATTAATAAAAACCTCTTTATTAAAAAAATTAGAATTAAGAACCTCCTCTTTCTTTAGAATTCGGTTAAAAATGCGGGAACTTCCAGTACGTATTTCAATTGAAGTTCATGGTTTATTAAACACGCTCAACGGCCCAAATCTTACTAAAACTAGAGTACAACATCAGAAAACAATGCCTCTCATTAAAATGCAAATGGAATCCACTTTAAACTTGCCCAATTGTTATGTTTACCATGAATGAGCTACGTCTAATCAGACGGGCTTCGGAACAATAACTCCCCTAGTAAGGATAAGGGCTCACAAGTTCAAATAGGAATCCCTTCAGCTGGGATTTATTAGCTATCGACGCCAAGTTGCCAAGGTTTCCGCTCACTTGCCCTTTTAAGGCGGATTTCACCATACAACGTACTAGGTATCAGTTAATCTTAACGCATTATTTTAAAAATATACACGGTGGAATTTAATTGGTTCTTTTCCTTAAATGTATGTACTCAGCCCATGATATAGAATAATTTTACAAGGTGCAATTAAAAAAAAAAAATTAATGCCTCTTTACATAACTGGATAACAGCCGAAATGTCTATTTAACGCTACAAGCAGATCGGGCACCGGCTGAGCGCTTTGTAAATGTTTCGTAGGTAGGTAATAAAACAAAAACACCTGCGCTACCCGTCCCGCTCTCACACAGGCAAAAAACAACGCGAGTGCGGCTTATCTCTTATCTTTGCTTATAAAGACTCCCAATTTTCTCTTCATACTTTATCGAGCTTAGGACCGTCAGAATTACTTACCTACTAAAAAAATCAGCTACGAACAAAAGGGTACGGCAGGAACTTGTGGATCCCTGATGCCATGTGCTCGTAAAGTGTCCAAGTGCTGTGGCTGTGCGTACATCCGCCTAGCCTCTGCTAAGTTGTACCTTGACAGCGTATAAAAACGCACCATGTCCAACCACTCAACATTTGAATAATTGTAATGTCGATCCATTGTCCAAAATCGCGATGCGCGCGCGTAAACGGAACACAAGTTGTGCCCCTAGAAGTTTTTGACCGACTGACCTATTTTCTGGTAGACTGGTACTTGTTTTCGGAAGCGGCCCGCGCGCATATCCGCTGCACAAAAGAAAGGGGTGGGGTATTCTTTTTGTGCTATTGGTCACCGCGGGCGGCGCCGCGCCGGCGCGGCGGTCGCTGTTTGAACCAGTATTCAGTCGGGCGTTTTATTATGTTGTACTATTATCAATTCCGTGCTTTTGTTCAATGTCGCAGGGATTTTCTTTAGTTTTTGAATTCGCAGTAATTTGATAATACCTAGATTTAAGTTTTAAATCCATAGGTTTAGTTATATAGGAGCGTTCTATAGCATGGACTGAGTATGTACATTGAAGGAAAAGAACCAATTAAATTCCACCGTGTATATTTCTGTACGTCTGCATACATAAAAATTCAAAACCAATGAGCCAATTTTATTGAGTTTTTGTGTGGGTTCATGTGTTGTTTTAGATAGCCCGTGCAAAGGATATAGGTATTATATAGATTTACTTTGAATGCGGGGGTGCGGGGATGCGCGAATCCAATCACTCAATTCCTTTACTGAATCTTAACCTATAGCAGACCGGATAGACTAGCATTTTTCTACGTCGTTGCTGTCGTCGTGTGGCTTTCCGTCTCGCTTTAATCAGCGCATCATTACAATTGAGCTTCTAGGCTCGTCTTTTAGAGATCTCCAAGGCTTCAAGCTGATACTTAGCAGAACTAACATTCTGAAACCCTATTCCGCATTCCAAATGTTTTGAAATTTAGCAGTAAAAATATATGATCTTGATGAACAGTTGGTTATTATACAAAACACGGTTTATCGAAGAGTTATTCGCCATTTAATAAATTACATTTATCTTCAGAGTAAACTTTATTCATGATTGGTGAAATGAGTCTTAGTCGAGTAGTCAAAGGAAGGGCGGCTTGACGTGAGCCTAACTTGTGAACACCTTGTGATGGCTATATGTGCTTACTTTGTAACTTAGTATGTATGAACCAATAAGTAATTAATGATAGGTGAAATTAATTAGTTTCTGAGATGTGTAGGCGTCATTTCGTGGGCGTAATTTCTTGGTAAGAATATCTGAAACTTATAAGCTATAATTAATCAGGGAATCAATCAGTCATCTATTATGGAGATTGAGTCAATTGTTGTATTAATGTAATACTTATTAGTAAGCGGTGCCCCTCTTTTTCACCCGCAAATTTCCCGTTTTGCCACTGAAATTCTTATTTTCCGGGACAAAAAGTATCTTGCTACTTATAACGTTGATTTCAGTTGAGTTCAGTTAACTATCTATGTCTGCAAAGTTTCAGCCAAATCGGGTAAGCCGTTCCGGCGTTAAAGCGACACAAGCAGATGACGTTTTACTTTTTATATTAGTCCTGTATAAAAACAGTTTTTAACCTTTAAAGTAAACAAGGATAACCTTCATAAAAATGCACTGTTCAAGAGAACCACTTTTAATTTTTATAACACTAATTAATGGAACCGAACTTTCAAAAAAATTAGATTACATTTGTTAGAAAATGGTAAAGAAACATTAACGGGACGGTTCCCGATTTACTTGTAAACTCTAAAGTCAAGAAGCAAGGGTCGATGTTCATCTAAAAAGCATAATCATGGGCCTATGAAACTACTGGTGCGGAAAATTATTTCTCAGATGACTTGGCTTTATATCAAGGGAGATAAAAGTGTTATGCAGCCGTCAAATTCTTTATGGAGATTTGCCTAGAAATTGCTCTGTTAAATAATTATGAGCAGGTAATCGAATTTTGAAAGTGTTATAAAAAAATTATATATACTAGAGCGCGCCCCGTAGTTTCACTCGAAACTTGCTCTTTTATTTCATGGGAACTCTCTATTTTCCGGGATACAAAAGAACTTTTTTTATCCAGGTAATACAAATGTAACCAAATCGGTTCAGTCATATTTAATTTAATTTAATGAATGGATTTAATTATATGTAGTTTTTTTTAAATAATAAATAACGCCCAACGATCACATAGTTTACATACATAGATCCTGGACCCTAACTAGAATTCCCTGTATCTAGGGATCCAGGATCTACGAGAACCATTGTCCCACAACACCCAGACACAGAACAAGCATTTGCGCTTTTATTTTACGTGCACAAATACTTGTCCTGTTGCGGGAATCGAACCCGCCGCCTCCGGGTTATGAGCCGACCTGCGCAACCACCACACCACAGAGGCTGTCTGGAATAAAGACCCAATACGTCAGAAATAAAGGAATTTTTAATTGAACTATAGGTTGTAAGTTCGATTCCCATCCATGACAAGCTTTTGTGTGGTGAACATCGATGTTTCTTCTGTGCCTCGGTGTTATATTGTATTCCATGTATGTATTTACAAACAAAAAAGTATCTATGTATTCTATCAGTTATCTGGTTTCCATAGTACAAGCTATGCTTAGTTCGGGGCTAGATGGCGCTGTGTGAAAAAAAGCTAAATAATTTACGTCGTTTTTTCTTGTCATGGTTTTAATCCATCATCGAAATAACGGCAAATAGCCCATTTATAAAAGCTCGTAACAACTATTTTAGCAATCATAATACCGGTTTACTCATGAGCCAGTTTACGCAAAATTTAACATAGATAAAATATTATTTGATTATATTTCAAAAATGCTGGGTAGTTAAAAACTTTGATAAGGGTCGATCCGGTTTAGTCAGCTTTCAAATTTGTTTTTTGTTATACATTTTTAAATATTCTCAAACATTTTTTGGACAGATTTTTTAGTAAAACCTTGTGTTAAAATTTTACGTAGATACAAATATTTCGTGTCTGTAATTTTAGAAGGGTTATTTTTTATATTATAAATACCTTTTTATAAACGAGTTGAATTTTTTTTTTATGTTTGAGATTCGGATGTCATATTCTAAAACGGGTTAATGATCTGTGTGATCAAAATAAATATAAATAAATAACGCCGAACAATCACATACATAGATGCTCGACAATTACTAAGATTCCTGGTATCTGGAGACCAAGGAACTACGAGGACCATGGTCCCACAACATCCTCAAGAACAAGCATTCGCGCTTTTTTTCCTGTGTATTAATACCCGCTATATTAAAACCTGCTGCCCCTGGAACTGACCTGCTCAACCACCACGTCAGAGGCTGTCAAAAACTAAAATAAGCCTTCTAATTTACATACCTACTCATACGATAGATTGTAATTAGTCATCACTAATCCGAGCTGGTCTAGACTAAAGGTTTCTTGTGTTGTACTTATATAAAAGACGTCACTACAAGCAGTCTGATAACTAAGTACCTACTTATGATAACTATCCACAACAGTTGCCTTGTAACTGTTAGCTCAGTTGGTAGTAGCTCTGTCTTGTCTATGGGTTGTGGGTTTGATTCCCACTCAGGACAAACCTTTGTGTGATGAACATCGATGTTTGTTCTGTGTCTGGTTGTTATATTGTATTCTATGTATGTATTTATAAACAAAAAAATGTATCTAAGTATTGTATCAGTTATCTGGTTCCCATTGTACAAGCTACGCTTAGTTTGAGGCTAGATGGCGCTGTGTAAAATGTGTACACATATTATTATTATTACTTCCGGTTAGTTTTATTGAAAGTGTAACAAAGAAAAACATGACTATTAAGAATTTTAAACCAAAATAAAATAGACAATGTTTACTTTAACGCTTAGAAACACAGACCTAGAATATATCTCCTTTGTCCATGCTTATAAAAGTAAAATCAACCATCGTCACAGATCATCTACCTGCTATTATAGAGCTAATAGATATAGTAAAGTCATTAAACAAAAGAACACAAAAAAAAGAAATAATAGACAAAATTATTTTAAGGACGTCTCTATATGTACGTAATTCTACGAATCTTCTTTGTGTGGTTTCGGGACAGTCTAACCTAGCTCAAAGGAGCTATTCTACAGACCCAGTTTTAGGGGTTTTGAGCTGGGAAATTGAAATTTACATTTAATTAAATGTATGCATATTTAATTTTTTTTTTTTTTTATTTATTTTATGGGCTTTGTCGCTGTGCGACCACATCGCCCAGTAAGAAAATGCAGACCACAAAAAATTACAATATTATTTGATTAAGCCCAAATCTGTTAATTTATTACTATTAGTTATATCTACATCTACACATAGAATGGCTTAAATTAATTATTCCTAAAAGCTAAGAGGATTAAATCGGTGAAGCGTTTGAAAATAATGAAGTGGCAGAAATAATTATGGCGTATTTATTTTTATTACTGCGTTGTAAGTAATATAATTATTATACTGAACATAAATAAAAACTTATCAGAAGCTAAGGTCTCAATTGAATATTATTTATAAAAATTAATTATTATTAAATGTGCATATCTAGATGTTTTTTTATATACTAGAAAATCTGAGAGCTTAGGTAAAATTTTGCATAAACATTTTTTTATTTCTTTTTATGCTAAGATGGGTATACGTTTGATAGCATCTCACTTGATGGTAAGTGACGAAGTCGTGTAAGGTAGTGCACGTTTGCCCATGAGATGCACATTCACTATTGCCTTGAAAAGACCCAGGTTATACTCAGGAGGAAATACTGTTGCTGGAAGAGCGTTCCATTCCATTCCTTCGCCGTTCGGGCTATTAACGACTTAGCAAAACGCTTAGTGCGGACTTGTGGCACAATAACGAGGTAAGGATGTGAAGAATCACCTCCTTTTTGCATGAACATTTTCATGTCATACGCTTCATTGAAACACGCGCTTGTTTTTCACAAAAACCGAGTGAGTTTTCAATAGTAACTTTTATCTATGCTTCAACTTTGTAACCGGCTCTATAGGCAGGAGTACTCAAGTATTTAGTCTTCTGAAAAGCATGGGTAGGTACCCGACGTTTTATCGCTGGACAGCGAGTATGTCGACATCATAAAAATGTGATATATCGGTTTAATGACAGGATGTTCATGTCGTCATACAAGGCATAAAAAAATTGAGAGCTAAAATGCAAAAATTATCATCATTATTAGCCTGAAGACGTCCACTGCTGAACATAGGCATAGAAGGAACACCCCTATAGAGAAACACTTTGAGCGGCTGCCTATTTCATCTAAAGGTTCCCCGCAGTTTTAAGTCATCGGTCGTTGGGCCCAGACAACCGATGGGGAAGAAAAGTTCTCGAGTTGCGACCACGGGCCGGAAGCAGCAGCGTAGATATTCAATTTTAATAAAAAAAGGTTCCCAACAAGCACGATAAGCTCAAAAGTATCCCATAATTCCGCCTCCACGAAGTAAACTTAATTACCCCAGCAAATCTAATTCAAAAATTAAGCCCGATCAAAGAGGACCCTAAGGAAACGAAAAATATGAGAAAATGCCGATAATAAAAAAAGATGCCGATTTCTAAAATTGAGGGTAGGTTATTAAATTCGGGGGCTGAGCGGAGGCAGTATCGGAAAGTCATTAATAACGTTACAGGGTGCGCCTAATTTCGTCGTGACTCTGCCATATTTTATAAATGGATCAGTTTTGTGGATCCAAACGTTTTGTTCAAATAAACTTTCATTTAACGGTTGGGTACTAATGCCTGTTTTGTATTGTCCACGTGGTTTACATTTCTAATCTACCGTTTTTGGTAATTTAGGTTTCTTGTTATGTTTTTACGCAACATCCGTAGAAAGCTTTAGCCGACCAACGCACCGATGGGGAAGAAAGGTTCTCGAGTGGCGACCACGAACCAGAAGACGCAGCGTAAGCCGGCCCCCCACTAGGTGGATCAACGACCTGGTCAGAACCGTGGGGAGCCGATGGATGCAGGAGGCAAGCAGCCGCTCAAAGTGGTGCTCTTTGGGGGAGGCCTATGTTCAGCAGTGGACATCTTCAGGCTGATGATGATGATGATGATGATAAGTTATGAAAATCAATGCTTTTTTCTATTCTTAACATAACCGTTAATTATCTTTGAAAATGGATGCCAATATGGTTCAGAGTACGGCGAGCAATGTTTCTATGTAAAAGTTCACAGTCGTATTTAATTTTAATTTTCTTAATTATTACCTGCATACAAGAGGGGCCGAATATAAAATTCTTCTCCCAGATATTGAAAAATGAAATGAAAATGAAAATACAGCCTCTATGAAAATCAAACCTCAAGCGTCCCCGCGCCAATGCTTACTTATGCATATATATACCTCTCCAGCTAATATAAAACAGTCCATAAGCAGTTGTTTCATTTTAATAACAAACACAAGGCATAATTTGTTTAAACTTTAAACGGTGCCTTTTTTGAGGGGCGACCGTGGATCTACCCTACATTTCATCGCAGATCGTTTCACAACTAAGTATGCAGCTGATGTTAGCATTTGGACTACGCTGATTTGCATTGGTCGAAAGCACAAAACAGGTAGGTACAGAAGTCAATTTACATACAAAGTGCGCTCGCCCAAGACGAATGGAAAAAATACTTGTACGGTTAGTACACGTACCTAACCCTCGGAGAGCCAGGCATGTTCCCAAAGTCGATGCGATAAGTAGCCAAGGTCTTCTAAAACATGCCAGAGCAAAATTTGCGTTCTCTTAATAGAGAGCTTCTCTAGAACGTCTAGTCTTCTATAGAAGTTATCTCAGCGAGATGTTAATAATATTTCCCCTCCTCTTCTCTTTTCTTTCCACCTCTTCCCTCCTACTCCCATCCACCTCCTATGCGGTGGTGGAAAGAAGTTTACAACAGCATCGGACCTTCACACTACGCATAACTAATCTCCCCTCAAAAAAAAAAGAAACCTTCGGAGAGCGAGTCCAACTCGCACTAGGCCGGCTTTATTTAACAGAGTTACCAAGATAATAGGATTAACGGATATGGAACATAAAAGAAAATATGTTTATCTCCTTTCAACCATAACAAATATTTAATATTATAAGCACACAGTGGTATTATAACAACAAAGAAAACCTTTACCTGTATTCCGCAGAGTTCGGACCCATTTTTCAAGGATAAGCTTTTTACGCAAATATGGAATTATACTAATTATGAATACTTACAATCATTAACATAAGTACCAGTGAATATCAAAGCAATAAATTAAAATTATCATTGCTGGATTTGCGGCTGTTAATTTCCCTCAATATTTTTCTCACTTTTAGTAGAGAGGATAGTTTTTGTGTGACCGATATATGAAATCATTTTTTTAATTGTGAGTAATCCTAAAAGTGCTTCGGAGGGCACTTTATGCTGTCGATATCGGCTGTTTTTTGTAAGGATCCTTTTATTGATATAGATTTAAGAAATTACTAATTTAATATCTGACTTCATCATACCATATAAAAAATGAACTTAAAATAAAAATTCTCGTAAATCACACTAATATTATAAAGATGAAAGTTTGTTTGTTACTCCTTTACGCTCAAACGGCTGAACAGATTTGGATGAAATTTGGAATAGAGATAGCTTATACACTGGATTAACACATACGCTTTTTATCTACGGGGCGCAGCTAGTATAATTATAAAATTTGTAAGTATAATTTATATTATATACCAAATAACAAGTTAAAACTAAATAGAGATAATTGTACAAGAAACAATAATCAAAATCTTATGACTTCTTAAAAAACAAAAAAATAGGTAGTTAAGCTCAAACTCAATTACCTATATTGATTGAAACGATTAGGCCTTGACCGTTGAAAGACCTATACACATCTACATAAAACGTAGGTATATAAACACGTTCACATAACAACCTAACTTAATTAATGATACTTGTCCAAGTCGTAAATGCTTCCTTTCATCCTACTTTCCTATCTTAACGGCGAACAACGTAATCAATGGTAGCATTTGGAAATAAATACTGGGATATGTTCTACGGAATTCCTTTTATCTGAAGCCGAATATGGTTAGAATAAGAACTATATCTTAATTAGCGACAGTTATTGGGGTTTACCTACAGCTAATAAAAAAAATTGGAAATATAAAGAGAATTTATTGCACTCTAAAATACACATAAAAGAACACAATTATTTTTAAACAAAATAATAATACCTATATAAAAAAAAAAACAAATTTAAACACTTACTTTTAAAGTTGTAAACAAAATAAAAACTCACTAGACTCACTGGATCTAAATTGCACAAAGTTCAATTGATTATCATCCAATTGCCATCGCTGACAAAGAGGTTTTTAAATTCAGTTCTCTACTTTAACGAGACGTAGCGCGATCTACGGAGCTACGCTGCTACGGAGCTACGAAGCTACGGCGTAGGCGACCGCCCCTGGAGGCTTTCACGCTAGACTGGCCGTTAAGCCGGACCAATGTTCCATTCACGGCGGAATATGAATACGGTTATATTTCGCACTAAACCGACGAGGTAAAAGCGTAAAATTAACATTTTGTTACTTACGCACGCATATATTTTGGTTACCTTTATGAATGCCTAAAAGCATCGGGTGAGAATGGTACCAGTGTACATATTTCGTACTTTGAGACTAAGGTTAAAATTGAATTTTTATTACGGAGCGGGCGAGATGTTTGCTTCCAAAGCTTTAAAGTGCTTAGGTGGAAACCTTATAAGCCGTTAAGTCCAAATGTTACCGCATGATATTTGCGTCATGACCTAATGGATTTATGTGGGTTAGGTTAGCACAGCTAGGTAGGAGCAATTTATTTGAATTGAAATGGTTAAAGCAAATAATGTTTTTACTGTATTTGCAACTGATGGGATTTTTGTCTTGGAGTCTAGGATAATGATGAGCAAGACAAAACAAATTTGGCCTAATTGTATACGTGTTGTGTAAATAAATAATATGTAAATAATGTAATTTTTAAGAGTGCGAACACGGATCAAAGCTGCTAGCGTGCCGAGCACGCTACCCACTTGGTATAGTGGTCTATTACATCAACGCAGCCAGCTTTTCGGTATTTTTAGGCTGCATTTTGCAGAGTTTACATTGGAATTACACGAACTAATTCCTTCACCTCCATTCTTTCATCGGCCTACAAGGCGCACAAAAACTCGGCATCCTTATATTGTTAATATTCCTACAGCCCGCACTAAGCGTTTCGCATCAAACTTTATAGTGCGAACAGCAAATGAGTGGAATATCTTGCCGTCGTCCTTGTCTCCAGGTAACTATAACCTGGGAGTCTTCAAGTCAAGAGTGAACAGGTATCTTCTAGGCAAGCATACACCACCGTAGGCCGCGTCATCACTTACCATCAGGTGAGACAGTGGTCAAATGCTATGCACATAAATTATATTAAATATATATATAGTCCCAATATTTTGTGAAGTAGCTAGTTCCATTTAAAGGTAGGTGGTTAGTATATGATCGTAATAAAGGCACTTTGGCCATGATGTATCTATTTTGTATTTACCGTGAACTCCGGCGTAAGAATAGAACCATCATATCTCTTCCCGTAAGTGCCGCAAGAGCCGCATAAAGGAATATCCAGGGAATGGGCAGCAGCATTCTCCTCAGCCTTCATTATTATCTACTGCGACCACCAAGCTGCCAAGCGTGATGGTTATGACATATTATCGACTGCATTATCGCTTAACATCAGGTGAGTTGCAGTGACACGTTGTACTATTCGTACATTAAAAAGCCCTCCCCCTATTATAAGCGTCCAAAGTGGCGTTTTATGGGGAAGGCCCATGTTCAGCAGAGGACGTCTTCCAGCTCATGTTGATCTATTTTTTAACATAGACTCTACCTTTTCAGAGCACGTATGTTGTGAAACGGTAGAATGAGATTAAATCTGACAAAAAGACGATATGCAGCTTTGGCCTTTTCATTTTCATGATAAGTAATAGTTATAAAATAAGAGAAATAGTTTCAAACTTCCAGAGCCTAAAATCACCGAGAATTTCAAGAAATTCAGCTTCTTCTAATTGCAAACTCATTTACCGCAGGGAATCGGATTCATCACTGAGGAAACGAATAAAAAATGTGTCAAATCAGATCTAGCCAATACTTAATTTCCCTTCCGAACAGGAAATCCACTTCACGGATTCCAATATCATCCTCCTTTTAGATTTACGTTCCCCGTAAATGTAATGACAGGAGTAGTAGAATCCAGTGATTTAAAAAATAGGTAGTTGTAATGCACGCACACTAACGTAAGCGTTTATGTAAATCTGCCATACAAACACACAACACAACATACACACAACAACACACACAAAATGTACATACAAGCCTTAAGTACGTGGTTTCCACTCGAGAACATTCGTTCCCATCGATGATTGGTTCTGCGAGCAATGTGACCGGCTCATTGCCATTTATACTTGCTAATTCGTAATGGTCATATTAATTAGTAAGTGAATTGCCATTATTGGCCACATATCTCTCACAGAACCGACAACCGATGGGGAAGAAAACGTTCGAGTGGCAAACACAAATTGAAAGACACAGTGTAGGCGGGCACCCCATGGGGTGGACCAACGATCACACAATCTACCATACACACTGCAAGATAATTAATTTTGTTGTCGCATTAACACGCGAGGAGCCGATGGATGAAGGAGGCAAGTAGCCGCTCAAAGTTTTTACAAGCTGCACTTCGGAGAGTGTGCGACGAATTGCACAACTTAATTCCCCCATCCCCATTTTACCATCGTACATCTAGACGCACGGAAACACGGCATCCGTATATGGTCGAAATTCTTAAAATACGTACAACGCGTTTAAATTCCTCGTTTATAATTCGGACAGCAAAGGAATGGAACACCTTACCAGCGTCACTGTTTCCTGACAAATATAATCTGGGAGTTTTTAAGGCTAGAGTGAACCAATATCTTCTAGGCCAGCATGCTCCATCGCCGACCGCGTCGTCACTTACCATCAGGTGAGACCGTGGTCAAATGTTAGCCTATCGTTGACAAAAAAAGTGGCACTCTATGGGGAGACCTATGTTCAGCAGTGGACGTCTTCAGGCTGATGATGATGATGATGAATATCCTCGTGTAAAAACGTCAAATCTAACAAGGTTTGTCTACACTGTGATTGTGTGTGATTCTAAAAGATTGTAAAGGAATTACTGCTGCCGAGCGCGTTAGGGGCGTATTTTATCAGTGTTGACATGACTATAGAAATTGGGCGATTCAACAATACCTATCTATTAATATTATTATGGAATTCCAGCCGTCACTTTTCTTCACTAGATGGTAAGACTTTTTTCTGCAAAGTTCGTCTAGGTAGGTACCATTGCTTTGCCAGTTATTCTGCCGCCGCAACCAGTAGTGTGCCAAGCAGTCCTGTGTTCCGGTTTGAAGGTCGTTGTAGCTAGTGAAATTACTCAGCAAATGAGACTTTATGATCACAGTCAAGTAATCTTATTACTGTTATGACGTGCGCAGTGCAGTGTCACGCAAAACTATATCAATTTAGAGTTCCGAGTGATACTGCAATCTGTTACTTTACGATTCCTTGCTTTGAAGCCACGCGAATTCCTTGTCTTACATAATAAATCTGCAAAAATCTATTCTCTATGAAATGAAAATGAAACCGCGCGAAATGAATGTGGAATTAACTGGAATTAACTGGAATTGGTGAGATTTTAACCGTCAAAAATCATATGTTCGACTAAGACGCGTTCCGAAACATCAACAAGTCAAAAGTTACCACCACTTAATTATGTTAATATTAATTATTCAAAATAATAATAAATAATTATAATGTAACGTGAAGGTATTTCTAAAGGTTTTTCTGTCCATTTTTATTAATTACCCATAGCTTCGTTGTATCACAACATAAATATAAGCCATTCCTTTATTTTCATTTTTACCGGTTTTGTGATGAGAAATCTTTTAGTCTAATTCGGAATGCACTCGAGGGATCCAAAATGTGTCATAGATAATTTGTCTTAGATGATAGAGAATACAGAAATGGTCGATTCCTTGCTGTGACACGATTTGAAAAAGACACAATAACGACGTGGTTTCTGTATCGTGTGGTATCTCTGTTTTCATACAGAATTATGGCCCTGGCTGATTATGATGATGATGCCAAAAGATATGCAAATAATTTATTATCAAACATTTGAGTTACAATACTCAACCGTTTGTATACCGCAGCGCCAGTCACACTCCTAGATGCGACGGGCAAATGAAAACATATAGCTCCGCTGGGACCACGCCGTATACAAACTTTATCAATTGATTTCCTTCACGTCTCTCGAGAATTTATGTGGCGTTTCTGTTTACTTCCAATATTTCAAATGCAGGTGTTAAAATTTAAATTTGAAATCAGCAAGTTTGCGTTTGCGTTATAGGATTTTCAATAAATGTGCCAATTCGGCTTAAGTATATTATATTGCATTCTTTTGATTGAATGGTTTTTTTATAATGGAAATATGAAGTTCAAAGAATTTTTAACAGAAGCGAATATACAATGATTTTTTTAGAAGATTTTATTATAAAACCGAACACATTTAGGTTTTATTTTACCACTAAGTAATGCAATATGCATCCATCATAATCATACGTTTCGCCCGGTCATCGCACTGAAACGTGGTTGCATAGACCTATGTAAATAGGGCCAATTCTGTGCGTGCTTGCTAATTGTCAAAGCTATATCGGTGACTTTAGTTCTCTTGCGGATCTCCTCATTTCGGTATCATTTTGTCTCGCAAGGAAAGGAAACCCCGAGCATAGCTCTCTTCATAGCTCGCTGCGCGACTTTGAACTTACTCATAAGGCCAACAGTAAAAGACCACGTCTCAGTACCATAAGTTCTCACTGGCAGTTGGGAGACTCTACTGAAGTTGTTGTATCTTTTCAAACCAAAACAAATTTACTACACACCAAAATGTTTTACTTATATAACCCAGCAAATATGTTACAGCCAGCATTTTTCATTTGTTTTGTAATACGTCCAAATATCGTTCGGATTTGCCAAAAAGTTGCAAAAAAGCCAACAGCGGCGTTCCAAGTTCCAATTTCTCTCGTCTCGTTCCATATTCCATGACCACTTTTACGAGCACACCATGTGGCAATATTGAAGAAAAATCATACATTGCATGACACGTTGAATTGTGTTTCATTGTACCATAGCTTTGTTATGTTGTTTGTTATTATTTATTTACGTTTTATGTGTTTTTACCTTACTTTAGTTAGCTTTTAAATTAGGCCATTTTTTGATTTAAAAAAAGTTGCATTGTTTTTTAATAGGTAATCTGTTTCCAAAATCAAAAGCTTTACTTAATTTAAAAAAGTAAAGTTTATAAAAGTTGGACGCATAATAATTTATGTAAATCTATAGCTATGAATTGTACGTACATAGTTGTAGTACCTATCAACCAGTTGGGCCTCAAATGCGCAACCGAATAATAACATAATTAAATTCACGGATTGCTTGAACTATCTATAGACCTTTGCCGGTCTATAGATAGTTCAAGATTCCTTTAGATTGTTATTTTTAGTTTTATATCTTAGTTTTAAAGTTTTTAGGTATAGTTTAGTTTTTAGGTCTAGTTTAGTTTAGTATACTTATTATATGTTATTTAAGTTTTGAAATAAAGCGCCAAATTAAATTCCCGAAAAACCTATAGAATTCACGTGGCGAGAGCTAAAGCTTCGCAATAGTTGTGAAAACCTACGATAAACCACTCTATACCTAAACACTACTAAACTAGGTGGCAGGACTTTTCTGCAAAGTTCGTCTAGGTAGGTACCACCGCTTTGCCAGTTATTCTGCCGCCAAGCAGTAGTGTGCAAGCACTACTGTGTTCCGGTTTGAAGGGCATTGTAGCTAGTGAAATTACTGGGCAAATGAGACTTAAGAACTGATCTCACAGTCTAGAAAACTTTTTTAGACTGTGTGATGTCTCAGGATGACGTGCGCAGTGAGCAGTGTCACGCGAGACTTAAATTTGGAGTTCCGAGTGACACTGCAATCTGTTATGGGCGGCCGTGTCGCTTAACACCAGGCGAACGACTAGCTCGTCACGTCATTTGTTTTCATAAAAAAAAAAAACACACAAGTTATAACGTCACGTTTCACGAAATCATACAACAAAGTCGATTCATAATCCTCCCCATCTGAACAACTGAATATTTCAGCAGGTGATCTCCACTTTCTATCATTCATCCAAGATATTACAATAAAATAGTTTATTTATTCGCACGAAACGATGGCCGAAAGTGTGTCATAAATCGTGATTGTACCGCAGATACTGAATAATAAATGTTACTCGTAAATCTCGTATGAAAACCGTATAAATCTAAACGGGTAGTTGTGGCCAGGTTAACCGCCGACGGACGGTTACCGGTGAATTTGACCAGCATTACCTGTAATGGCCATTTCGTTACGAACTATTTTTGCGGTTTAGGACACGTGCCGTTCGTGGCTATAAAATAAATCACGGGTTGGGTGATACTAGAACTGGCTCGCTACTACGAAATTGCCTTGTTGAATACCATCATCATCATCATCATCAGCTGTTTGCGTAACTGTTGAACAAAGGAATATGTTTGATGTTTCATAAGATAATATGTATAATAGGTTTTAACATTTTATTAATTGTGACATTGCATATTTTTTATTCTAATATACTTACATAAATAATAATAATTATTGTTAAATTCATTTAATTATATGTATCTAATTGTTATGTTTACAATATTTGCATGCTGCCGCTGGTGGCGAAATGTATCTGGCACTAATTATGTACCGAAAACCTTATATACCGACATTTAAGCAAATAAATATTTCTTATTCTTTATTCTTATTCTTACACAAAAAAATATGTCAGAAAGTTTCATTCTAGTAATCTTTTCAACTGCTTGAACATGTAATAAGACACAAACTATAATGCACTTAAAATGCCATGTACCAAATTGTTTAGTTATAATAGTGTAATTTAGGTATAATAGATAGGATAGGATATTAGGTATAATACAATACGTCTTTACTGTAAGTAATACAGCAGACATGACAACAGATAAATTATAGGCGGATAATTATTGTGATACACTATAATTAAAGATTTTTTTAATTTTACTTTCTAATCAATATTCGCACTACGCAACCTTTATTATGTACAACCTCAACGGTTATTTACCTAAATAATTCTATGTCTACTCACTCAACCCCAATCTCGACTAAGCCTCAATGAAAACTTTGTCCAATTCGCAAAACAGTTCAAACTCTTTGTTCCGATTGGCTTGATCAACTGATTATTTTCCATGTATAGAGACGAATATACATATATTGTGAATATCGAAACTTGAACATAAAAATGTTGAAATATTGCTACGAGTTTCGCAGCGCTACGACGACATATTTTATGTCTGTTAAAACATTAAAAAACTGTTGGTAAAATGTAAAGCAAAAACACCGTTATTCTAATTGTAGTAAGATCGAACCTACCCCTATTTTTGCAAAAACATCCTGATACTGAAAACATATACGAGCTATGTAGGGAGCTATGCTCGGTGTTTTTCCCTGCGAGACAAGATCTGTAATGAGGAGATCTACAGGAGAACTAAAGTGCCGAACCGATAGGGCTCTTAGAATTATCAAGTTGAAATGGCAATGGGCACGCCACATCGCTCGTAGGACTGACAACCGATGGGGAAAAAGGTTCTCGTTGGCGACCACGAACCGGAAGACGCAGCGTAGGCCGTGTGAGGCCGCCCACTAGGTGGACCGACGATCTGTTGAAAATCGCGGGAGCCGAAGGATGCAAGAGGCGAGCAGCCGCTCAAAGTGGCGCTCTCTTGGAGAGTCATACGTCCAGCAGTGGACGTCTTCAGGTTGTAGATGATGGTGATGATGAATTGCTTTTATACAACTTGACTATTCGACAAGACTTTTTATTTCATTAAGGATCTGATTTCCATTATCTTTTTGAAATAAATATCGTAACATTTTCAACAGTAATTTGGTGTGAATTACCAATCTGAAAGTTCATTGCTTTTGTCAACATAAAGAGCAATTGAAACTACAGTAAATTCGAGTCGAAATGAACAGAATTTACGTCAAATCATCTTCAGATTAAGATATCTCGAGAAATCTATTCTCTTATCCATTACCTCTAAAACTTGCTGTATTCACAAACATGCTATAATCGTTTTTATTTTTTCGTTCATGCTACATTGCCTGCTTTGTTTGATGTTACTTAACTTGGGGTAAAGAAAATAACCCTTAGTTGGAATGCTTAATACAATTTACGGTTATGAAACAGAAAATTGTGTTTAGGGATGAATCGCCCCTTCTCCATTATTTAGAAAATCTGACAGTCATGGTTTTCGTTTTATTTTCAAGTAAACATTAAATAAAATAAAATAAATAATTCCCAACGATCACATACCTACATAGAATTTGGACCCTAACTAGCATCCCCTGTATCAAGGGTCTCAGGAACTACGAGGACGAAATAACTCAACAAAAAACACAACACTCAAACACAAACACACATAATCACAAACACACAAACACAAAACACGAACCGAAACATTGCACATTAATGACATGTCTTGTTTTTAAACAAATTTAGATAGTAATGAGTTATGTGACTGATAATATTCACCACTGAGGCAAAATTAAGGTTTATTGCCTTTAATACAATATGCTTTAGTATCCTGCCTGTAATATGCTTTAATATCCTGTAGTTATAGTCCTCCAGAAGTTATTTAATTCTGTCATCCTTGAAGGTACGCCAGAGGCGTGGCACAAGAGCGTGGTGGTGCTCTTTTTCAAAAAAGGTAACACCTAAGATAACACCTTATTGAAGAACTATAGGCCCATCTCGCTCATGAGTCATGTGTATAAGCTGTTTTCAAGAGTCATTACGAATCGTCTTGCACGCAGGTTTGATGAATTCCAGCCTACCGAACAAGCCGGTTTCCGAAAAGCACCATAGACCACACATACGCTACGCTAGATTATACAGAAGACCGAAGAGTATAATCGGCCGTTATGCCTAGCGTTTGTGGACTATGAGAAAGCCTTCGATTCAATTGAGACATGGGCGGTGCTGCAGCCCTTACAGCGATGCCAAATTGACTATAGGTATATCGAAGTGTTGAAGTGTTTGTACAGTAAGGCCACTATGTCAGTCCGACTACAGGCCCAGAGTACGGAACAAATCCCATTGCAAAGAGGCATGAGTCAGGCGGGAAGAAAGGTTCTCGAGCGACCACGAACCGAAAGACGCAGCGTAGGCTGGCCCCCCACTAGGTGGACCGACGACCTGGTCAGAACTGCGGGGAGCCGAGGAGGCAAGCAGCCGCTCAAAGGGGCGCTCTTTGGGGGAGGTCTATCGATTTTGGGGGAGGGTTCAGCAGTGGACGTCTTCACGCTGATGATGATGAAGATGGTGATGAATTTGTTTTTTCTTATTCGTTAACCAATTATCAAATTGGTTTTCTGAAAGCAAAGGTTGATAGAAAACCGGTAGTCTAACAGTAAATTTTTTCCTGTTTGACAGCCAATTACCGAACGTGGTATTCTAACGGGAATAAAGGATGGTTTCCACCGTTGAGACATTTAAAAAAAAATAGGTAGTTACCAAGGCAAGACAATAAATAAATAAAGTAAATTTTATCCAATACATGAAGTAACACGTCTGCGACAGCAATTCGATCAAACAAAAATGTATGAGAGATTTAAAAGAGAAAATATTTTAGCTTTCAATATTTTCTTAGAATTTATTATTAGATACAGTTTTCTTCTATGAGATAAAATTAGTCCGTTTCTAATATTTACGATAATGCCACACTAATTGCCACATTTATAAAATCAAGAATGCTTCTTCGTGATAATTACCTACCACAACATTTTTGACAATATAATATCAATTTAGTATTTAAAAAATGGAGATTTCTAAAAAAGGAACATACTTTATTAAAACGGGCAATGTGCCTTTATTTTTTTAACTAACAACAACAACAAAAACACTACAATACTAAAAACTAAGTAGTAAACTAGCTACACTAATCAGCATTGCAATTGAACGCGGCATTGCTGCCAGCATGTTGGGTAAGCTACCTACCGGTAGTGGGCTGGAGCATTTGGACTGTCTCTAGGCCATCGCGGGTAGTATACAGTCCAAATGTTCTTTGTAGTAGATATTGTAGCTAGTTTACTACAAAGTTTTTAGTATTGTAGTAGTTTAGAGAATAAAGGCACATTGCCCTTTCTAAATAAATTCATCATCAGCGGCCTTCCAGTCTATTACAGACTATTTAAGCAGTGTGTTGGAAATTTGGAAGACACTTGTAAAAAATTAATGCAAAGGAATTTCAAAATCTTCTAAAATGAAATGTAGAATACCTTTGAATATTAACTTTTAACAACCGTACATGTATGGTTAAAATCAGAATAAAATTGGTACCTAACCCTTTATTACCGTTACCTAAAATTAATTGTTTCAATTAACCAACCCTTATTAGATCTTTCAATTATTTAAGCTAAGGGACGTTTTATTCGTTGAAATTGTCCCAATTAGCAGAAATTGGTTAATAGAAGGATAAAATATACGTTAAATTCAAATCACGTTCAGGCGTGAACATCTTGTAGTTAGGTAATAGAACTCATGCGTAATAGAAAAAGCAATTGGCACAAAGGTATTGGAACCAGCTTCTATTATTTTTAATTACGAACGAATAAGAGAGACAACGAAAACCACTGAGTCATCAAACTCACCTTGTGGTTTTACGCCGCCTTGTAATTGTTATATTTGTGACATTGTTTTTAAGTACAAATAAAATTTTGATATAGGTACTTACCCATATTGGATGTTGTTTTTTGTTTTAATTGTTTTTTTTTATGCTATAATGGGCATAAGTTTGACAACAACTCACCTGATGACGAAGTTGTCTAAGGTGGAGCACGTTTGCCCATGAGATAATAGTTTTCCCTTGTGTTGCTAAGTGTTTTACGTCCAAGGACAATATTTAACCGCATTAAACCATTCATAATCTTCATCATCATCATCATCATCGTCATCATCATCAGCTTGAAGTCCACTGCTGAACACAGGCCATAGAGCAACACTTTGAGCAGCTGCTTGCCTCCTGCATCCATCGGCTCCCCGCGGTTCTGACCCAGGTCATCGGTCCACCTAGTGGGGGCCAGCCTACGTTGCGTCTTTCGGTTCGTGGTCGCCACTCGAGAACCTTTCTTCCCCATCGGTTGTCAGTGCTACTTCAATTTGCTGATTCTGAGAGCTATATCAGTGACTTCATTAAATCATTAATAATCGATTAACCTTGTATATAATGTTAAAATTTATAAAGAGTAGTGGGGGTTTCTTATTATTACAAAAAGAATGAAATTTTCCGCGGAAAAACACGTAAATTGCGGAAGAAAAAACAGGGTGCCTCTGGCTAAGTATAATAATTAAGCAGGCACCTTTTTATTAATGTTTACGTCGGGTACACATTAAGTAGGCCCAACGTCACCAGTTAATATAAATTAAAGAAATTAAATAATTACCTATTCATTATTCTGGTGCGAAAACAAACCGCTGAAAATAGGACTACAGTTAACAGAAAATAGAGAACTGAACAATTTAACAACTTTCCTGAACTGTTCGGTGAAATGCCAAATGTGTTGCAGCTAGTTTCAGAATGGGCTAACAAAGTGGCATTAGAACTGGTTGAAAGGTAGAGAGACGTTTAAATAATGGTTAAAGAGGCAGTTAACAGTTGACACTATGCAAAATCTAAAATCCGAGAAGCCGTTAAATATAGGTAATTGATAATTAAACAAACTTACCAAGACGTGAAGTTTGATCAAAATTATTATGATGGTTTCATTCTAAGCTTCGATTCATTCTAAGGTTTCATTTCAATTGTTTGTGTTGTCATTCCACTGGTTTGTTGAAAAATTGTGAAATAATGTTAAAGCGCATAGTAAATAAACAAGTTTTTTTTTGTCCTAAATATTCATTACTCTACAATCTACCGTTTCGCTAATTTCATGATACCCCAGATACAAGCAACGGTGAGGATGAGGAAACCAGTACATATGATTTTATTTTTTATTTTCCTTCCTACGCCTACCAATGCTAAAAAGAGGTTATATATACAAAAGATAAAGGCTTTGCAGAGGCTTAATCAGTACTCACTCCATAGTGACCTTTCTAAGACTACTATTCAAGACGATTGCTAACTAACGTGAACGACGTAACTCAGCATTCATCAAGGAGCTTCCTGCCAAACGAGCTCTGAACGTTATCTCTTAAATGTTTTGACTGGCTTCATAGCTCGGTTTGCTCTGCCTTCTGCGTTGTAGACCTTTAGGTAGCAGGGAAAAAAATACACTCGCGCCCCGATAGAGATGAAAGTAATAACAATATTCGTGCGGAGTAATAGGCGCCGAGCGCACACACTAATGACAAGATTGGGTACTTTTTAAGTCATCTGCGCAGGGGCCTTATTCGCTATGTCACATGAGATTCCTTGCCAATAACGCGTGACGTCATAACGTGCTCTAAACATAAACGCGGGCTCGACATGGAATGTTTTTATTTTTTATCTTTTGTATGCCACGCTTTAGATTGTTTGTGGCCAATGTTTTCTATTTTTCGACGTGCGTACAACGTGAGAGTTAAATAAAGGTAAAATGACATTAGAAAAACTTCTCAAAGTGTAAAAAAGCGTCTCTATCAGGCGTTAGGATTTTGGTTTTATTATAATGTAATTAGTTTTAAAAAAACTTAGTGTATTCTATCGGTTCTCCGGCACTCATTAGTACAAGCTTAGCTAAGTTTGGGCTAGATGACGCAATGTGAAAAAAGGAAAAGATTGGGTAAAAGATAACGAGATAAGCTCGAGACCTACTCAGACATAAACTTGGCCAACATGTCTAACCACAAATGTGATTACGGAACAATAAGCTCTAAATAATGGCTGGGAACTTAGGAGGATTATTCTAGAATCTTGTTAACTTTCGTCACTTGGGCATTGAAGATGCTTGACAGTAACTAATTTAACCAGTATACCCCAAGACCAGCTATGAATCAAGAAAATCTTTGCAGTCGTTTGACGATCGTCAGATCTTTCTTAAAGAAGGGAATGTTGGAGGTTTTTAATTATGTTAAATTGTTGCTAAGATTGCTATTATATTTCCAGTGTTCTAAGACTCTAATGCCCGTCTGCACATGTCATGTTTGACAGCTCCTAAATTCACACTTAATCCTCTAGGACATACCTACTGCAATGCATTTGGATACCTCGTAGAGAATCCGGTATTCACGAGCTTGAGAGCTGTTAAACTCTAGTACAGACGGGCAGATGGGTCATGGGGAAAAAAGAAATGATTAATAAGTTTAACTTCGGATTTAATATTCAAATAACACAGTACATAAAACAACTCGCCTAGCCGCCATTCAAAAATGCAAGGGGGAAAAGTTAGTCAACAGTCTTAGAGTGTATACAAAGTAACACTTTTACCACAGACTGCATATAGTAGCACGCATTGTATTAAGTTTACATTTCCAACACGAGCATACCGTATGCATATGATAAGTAGACCAAATATGGCTTCAGTCTATTTCCACGTAACGAACACATTGTGTCCACTTTAATTAACAGCGTGAGGTTATTTAAGGCCACCACCCTTTCACTGATATATCTGCGTTCAGCAGTTTGGGCCTTTCATACTATATTAGTAGGAAATGGCCTATAACTGTGCGTAGAACTTATGCTTTGTAAAATATTACATTAATATTGCCCTGAAACTTTCATGTTTCTGAAGTATATATTTTATGGATTTCATCATCATATTATCAACAACCTGAAGACGTCTACTGCTGAACATAGGCCTCCCCCAGAGAGCACCACTTTGAGCGGCTGCTCGCCTCCTGCATCCATCGGCTCCCACGGTTTTCAACAGATCGTCGGTCCACCTATAGTGGGGGCCGGCCTACGCTGCGTCTTCCAGTTCGGAGTCGCCACTCGAGAGCCTTTCTTCCCCATCGGTTGTCAGTTCAACGAGCGATGTGGCCTGCCCATTGCCATTTCAACTTGCTAACTCTAACAGCTATAACTGTCACTTTAGTTCTCCTGCGAATCTTCTCGGACTTAGGACTTAGGGCGGTGAAATGCTACGCTTTAGCATTTTTAGCAAAACTATTTTATATGGTACCAAAATTAGGATAGCAACAAATAAGAGCATTATGAGTTAGACAATCCGTGTGGTTCCGGTGTGCGAATAGGACCATACCATTTCTTCCCGTGGGTACCTTAAGAGCCGGCTAAGGGAATATCCAAAGAATGGGCAGCAGTCATCATCATCATCATCATCATCAACAGCCTGAAGACGTCCTCCCCCACACAGCGCCACTTTGAGCGGCTGCTTGCCTCCTGCATGCATCGGCTGCTCGCGGTTTACACCAGGTCGTCAGTCCACAGTCGTTGTCGTCGGTCGTCGGTGCAGTCGGTCAGTGCGGTGGGCAGCAGTATTCTCCTCGAATTTCATTATAATCTACTGCGATCACTAAGCCGCCTGCCAAGCGTGGTGAATGATAACCCCATAAGGCCAACCCCTTCTATGATTAAGCGTCCAAAGTGGTGTTTTATGGGGGAGGTCTATGTTTAGCATTGGACGACTTCCAGTTGTTGATGTGAGTTAGATAATAATATTTTGAAGTAAATTTACGTAGCTAAATATAATACAGTCATACAGTAAGACAATGCTGTTTTTCTGAAAGCTTACGGTGTAAATAAGTAGAAGTTATCGATATGAGCATGTCCCATTCCAAAACTACCGAGAGACCTTTTGCGGTTGTTTGTGGTTCCGGAAATAGAAAACCCTAAGTGTATCAGACCTATTTCCCGTTTGTCGGGATTAATTTCAGAAGCCACAGCTTTGGCTCCATTAGGATTAGGCTGGGAATACACGAAGGTACAAAATATAGTACGCTAAAAGAGCAAAAGAAGAACTTAGCGTTGGTCTTATTTTCAGGTGATAAAATAGTTATTTGATGCGTACCGGTCTGTCAGTTTATCTGTCAAGACCCTTTTTCTCAAATTAACGTCTGAAGCTTTTATTTAGAGTGGGTAGCCTTATAATTCTACAAAAAAAAAACAATATTTAAAAAGGCCGGGATTTCGCTCGTGATTAAACTTTTTCCTTTACATTGGAAATTAATAAATCGTATTGTAAGTTGATTCTTAGGGCTGAATAAATATGGGTAGTGAAAGGTCATAAAATTCCCCTTCGAAGGTTTTTTAGGCAAGCATGCTCCATCGTCGACCGCGCCGTCACTTACCATCAGGTGAGGCCGTGATCGACAGTTAGCCTATCATTGATTAAAAAAAATTAAATAACCAATAAGTGTTAACGTCTATCTGCCCACTAACACGGGGGGACGTTTGCGGGACAGATAATTAATGCCTCGTCTCAAAACCCCCTAAAAACAATAGAACCTCGAACAAAAGCCAAAAATAGTTAATAAACTCACCTTCAATCTAAGAGCCTCTTAAAAATCCTGTCCTTTTTCCTTCCGAGGTAAACTGCGACCCTACATTGGAGGCTAAATAACGTTTTCCTTTGCTTCAAAATTATTTCCTACTTCCTCATAGCGTTAAAAAAGCGAGGGGCGTAATGACGTCATTACATGAGGACCCCGATCCAAAACGGCCATTGTGTTATAATAGTCACACCTCAGCGGGGTCATTTGCATTTTATACGAAATTCGCGGAATGACGGTAAACGTTGCAATTTCACCGACGGAACACCGTGATTTCGTTTTGTGGGTGAGTTGGCTTCTACTAAGTAGGGCCGAATATTGTTTAAAATTACTTTGAAGGCAGCTGACGCAGGATTAAGTCTACAGCCATTATAATCGTTGCCCCAGTCTATAGCTGGACTTATGGATTGCACCGTAACTTTAGAAAAAGTGAGAGAAAGTATAAACATGAACAATACGCTGGCCCAGTGTTTGCAGGGTAGGTAGGTATACTTATGATGAATTCAGGACAGCCTCTGTGGTGTGGTGGTTTAGCAGGTCGGCTCATAACCTGGAGGCGGCGGGTTCAATTCCCGCGACAGGTCAAGTATTTGTGCACAGGAAAAAAGCGCAAATATTTGCTCTGTCTGGGTGTAGGTATATCGTTGCTTCATTCTTAAAATTGAATTTAGCACGGGTAGTTTCTTTAGCCGTTAGTTTTTAGCATTGGATAACCCCAAATGGGGTGTTATGTCAGTCTATAAAATCCTCCCGCATAAAAATTAAAATACTGTACTTAAGAACCTTTATAATAAGTTTTATATTGCAGCAAAAACAAATCACCGTTACCGCTTTATTAGTTCTAAAACGAAAACTGTGCCATAACGAGATGATTTATACCATCCAAACTTTGGTATATTGGGAGGAAATTCATCATTATCAAATATAGATTCTCTGAATAGTGTTCAGTTCACTTGGCATAGTGTCAAAGGCGCTTTTCGAGCTACGAGGTTCGTTTGTAAAGCGTTCGTTGTTGTTTCTCTTTGATGTATTTATCAGCAAACAAATGGGACTTTAAAAGCTTTACTTAAATAAATACCAAATTATTGTAATGAGAAGATCCGTTACTAAAGTACTAATACGTACTAAAGGCACCAATAGAATAAAAAATTAGAAGGCAATAGAATTAGCAACGTGAAGTGACAATAGGCAGGCCACAATACATCGCTAGCAGAACCTAAAACAGAAGGGAAAGAAAGGTTATCGGGCATATATCGGCTTCCCACGGTTTTCACCAGGTCGTCGGTTAGTTTAATAGTTTGGTTTAGTAAAACATAATTACCTATACTAAACTTGCTTCATTACACAGATAATTGACTGAGCGAAAGAAGTGAGCGAAAGTCTCTGCTTCAACTCGGGGTTTTCGCGTACAAGTCGCATTTTTTAACTAATCCTGACGAAACTTGGTATACAGGCTCTACAGGTCCAAGGAATTATAATACCTACAGTACCTCATTGAAAGCTAGCGGTGATTCATTTAACAGTGGAATAACTACTCGGTGTTTTCTCTTGTTTTGTCTTTGCCTTTTTCACACTTTATAGAGGGAAACAAAACACTAAATAGCTATCCTTTCATTGTTAGGTTCATTAGTGAGAGGGCCAATGTTGAGTTGAGTATAATTAAATCATAATATGAATTAGGCATGGATCAAATCACAAGGAGCAGGTGAAAAATCATATGATTTTATGTTTCATAAATCACTCTGCTACTTTTTGTAAGACACTCTCCTACAAATCAAAGTGTGATAATCGCACTTAATTGAATCGTGGCTTCGGATTTCATAATACGAGAGTAGCATAAGCGATGAATATCAAAACAAATAATTTTATTTATGCTTCAGTAAACAAACTAAGACCTAAAGAGTATAATTTTATTTACATTGTGGTGTAGCGGTGACCTGATCTCGTTTAACTTAAGCCTTTAACATAGGCCAAACGCGTCTTTTTAACTAATCATACTGAAGAACCTATGAATTCTACAGACATGAAAAAAATATCACCAATAAGATCATTCTGCACCTGTACTTATCAATTGAACAAAATATTCGATTACTAGGTACATTATGAATAAAAAAAATACTTTTAGAACGCCTTTCCAGTCACACAGTGTACAATGCCGCGTAAAGGAAGATTGCGTCATTAAATATTTTTACACCCTCGGATAGGAAATTTAAAAATCATCATCAACAGCCTGAAGACGTCCACTGCTGAACATAGGCCTCCCCCAGAGCACGCCACCTTGAGCGGCTGCTCGCCTCCTGCATCCATCGGCTCCCCGCGGCTTTCACCAGGTCGTCGGTCCACCGAGTGGGGGGCCGGCCCACGCTGCGTCTTCCGGTTCGTGGTCGCCACTCGAGAACCTTTCTTCCCCATCGGTTGTCAGTTCTACGAGCGATGTGGCCTGCCCATTGCCACTTCAACTTACTAACTCTAAGAGCTATATCGGTCACTTTAGTTCTCCTGCGGATCTCCTCGTTCCGGAGCTTATCTCGCAGGGAAACACCGAGCATAGCTCGCTCCATAGCTCGCTGCGCGACTTTGAGCTTACTAATGAGGCCAACAGTAAGAGACCATGTCTCAGTTCCATAAGTCATCACTGGCAACACACACTGATTGAAAACTTTCGTTTTCAGGCTCTGCGGTATTTTGGACGAAAAGATAGGACGAAGCTTCCCGAACGCTGCCCAGCCGAGTTGGATTCTTCGCGCCACCTCTTTGTCGAAGTTGGACCTACCTAATTGGACAATCTGTCCTAGGTAGACATACTTGTCGACAACTTCGAGAGTATCGTTGCCAACAATTACCGGTATAGGTGGAACATGAGCATTAGACATGATCTTTGTCTTGTCCATATTCATCTTAAGACCAACCTGCTGGGAGACTCTACTGAGGTCGTTGAGCATGGTGCTAAGGTCCTCGAGCGATTCCGCCATTATGACTATATCATCGGCAAAACGAAGGTTAGTGATGTACTCGCCATTTATGTTGATGCCAGATCTTTTCCACTCCAAGAGCTTGAAAACATCCTCCAATGCGTTTGTGAACAGTTTCGGAGAAATAACGTCTCCCTGTCTCACGCCTCTTTGCAATGGAATTTGTTCCGTACTCTGGTCCTGTAGTCGGACTGACATAGTGGCCTTACTGTACAAACACTTCAAAACTTCGATATACCTATAGTCAATTTGGCATCGCTGCAAGGACTGCAGCACCGCCCAAATCTCGATTGAATCGAAGGCTTTCTCATAGTCCACAAACGCTAGGCATAACGGCCGATTATACTCTTCGGTCTTCTGTATAATCTGGCGCAGCGTATGGATGTGGTCTATGGTGCTAAAGCCTTTTCGGAAACCGGCTTGTTCGGGAGGCTGGAATTCATCAAACCTGCGTGCGAGACGATTCGTAATGACTCTCGAAAACAGCTTATACACATGACTCAAGAGCGAGATGGGCCTATAGTTCTTCAATAAGGTGTTATCGCCTTTTTTGAAGAAGAGCACCACCACGCTCTTGTGCCATGCCTCTGGCGTTATACCTTCAAGGATGACAGAATTAAATAACTTCTGGAGGACTAAAAGTACCGGTCTACCACCCGCTCTCAGAAGTTCGGTCGTAATTCCATCTTCACCTGGTGCCTTGTTGTTTTTAAGCTGTTTGAGGGCCATTCTAATCTCGTACAGGACGAATCCTTTGCGAACACTTTAGAGCCTTGGTTCCGCTCAATTGCGGCCTCAATACGTGAAGTACTAAGAGCACGCAAGTCGTGTCGCAAGGAACTCCAGATTCGTCTATTGAGTTCACCGTAGGCTGACATATCAACTGAAGACTGCAGCTTCATTTCGCTCCGGTCGGCCATTAGCTCAAGAGTTTTTTCTGAGAGCTTTTGAGTCTTCTTTCGGCGTTGGGTCTTAAAGAATTTCGATCCAACAGCTTGGACAGTTTCCACCAACCCGTCGTTTAGCTCGTCCACTGTGTTACAGTCGGCTAGGCACTGGAAGCGATTTTGGAGTTCCAGCTGAAAGCCTTCGGGGTTTTGGATTTGGACAGGATTTGGACGGAGCGTAGACTTCACCAGACGTGACCTTTCGAGCTTAACATTGATATTCAATGTGCCTCTAACAATACGGTGATCGCTACCGGTTTTCACCTTGCTGATCACAGAGACATCATCGAATATGTGCTTCTTGGTCGTCATGATGAAGTCTATCTCATTTTTAGTGGAACCGTCGGGACTTATCCACGTCCACTTCCTGGATGGCCGCTTCTCGTAGAAGGAGTTCATCATAAAGAGTCCCTCCTTCTCCATGAAGTCAGCCAGCCTCTGTCCTCGAGGGTTCCGCTGCCCGTATCCAAATGGCCCCACTCTCAGCTCATCGCTATTCCTTGTGCCCAACTTCGCATTGAAGTCTCCCATCACAACGGTGAAGTATGTTTCGGAAGTATGCATGGCTTCGGATATGTCCTCATACATAGCTTCTACTTCATCGTCTGAGTGTGCCGATGTCGGCGCGTATACCTGTATAACCTTCAACGAATACCGTTTGGTTATTCGGAGTACCAGGTACGCTACCCTGGCCGACACACTGTCGACTTTGACCACGTTGTTGACGAGAGACTTGCGGACGAGAAACCCGACACCCCCTTGGGAGAGTTGGTCTCCCTCCCGGTAGAAGAATAAGTTACCGGAATTTAGGATTATCGTGTCCTGTCCCTGTCTTCGGACTTCTGACAATCCCATTACATCCCAGCGTAACTTACCCATCTCCGCCTCTAGCTCGACCATCCTTTCGTCAGCCTTCAGTGTGCGCACGTTATGTGTTGCCAGGGCCAGGGGTCGTCGTTGGGGTTGGTAGCCGGGCGTCTGCCGGGGATTCTTCGCACCCCTTGCCCTGCCGTTACCGTGGCCGCTACCGTAGCCACGGGATAGCAGAGCTGCCGGGGACTGGGGGCCGTTTTTATTTGTGCTTGTCATTAGGGGGGGGGGTTTGCCAT
Source organism: Ennomos quercinarius (assembly GCA_910589525.2). Lineage (NCBI taxonomy): Eukaryota > Metazoa > Arthropoda > Insecta > Lepidoptera > Geometridae > Ennomos > Ennomos quercinarius. Next base: position 5,953,491 of record OU342496.1, read on the forward strand.
AATCACCACGCTTGGCAGGCGGCTTGGTGATCGCAGTAGGTGAAGATTGATTGCCACCAAGACCGAGGGGAACGCTGCGACCCATTCCCTGGATATTCCCTTAGCCGCCTTCTACAGCACCCACGGGAAGAGATGGGGTGGTCCTATTCGTAACCGGGACCACACGGGACCAAATTTAAAAATATACAAGCTCAATTGATCATTTTATTTTTAGAGCCAAAATTAAGTCTGTTTAGTAATATTTTGCGTTATTTTGCGGCGAGCCAAGGGCGAGGCCCTTGGCGGGGCGTGAGTTAGTCTGCCCCGGCATGTGCCAACGGGTGGACGCGCTGCTGTTTTTTATAAAATATTTTACATGTTTTTCTTATTTGTATGAAAATTATCAATTAAACAGCCAATAAATAGGTATTGACTATACGAAAAAGTCGGTTTTAGAGCCATTTGATTAGTTCTTAGTGACTTTAATGTCAGTAAAAGTATTTGGAACAATAATAGATCGTTAGCACAGAAGGTCAGTATAGGTATTTTAAACTCTTTTGGCAGGGTAGGGTTCCAGTCGAACTAAATTAGCGTTAGGCCCCCCATACACGTTACATTTTATTGATCAATCTTTGTGATTGATCAATTTTATTGATCGTTTAGGGTTAGTATTGGTCAATGTTCTTCGGTTTACAGTATGGAGAAAACATTGACTTAAGTGGTCTCGTCAATTTTATTGATCTATAAAATTGAACGTGTTACCATCACCAGTTATCAGCTTCTTCAAAAATGGTTCGGTTTCATTACGTCGTAATAAATAATCACAGATGAGTACACGGTTCATTAGGTTTCCTTCAGTGAGCTCGTGAGGGACCCAAATATCGAGCTTTTTTGTGTACCTACCCATTTTTTTTCAAATGCGCCAAAACTGTTTTGTGGTCAATTCCCAGTTCTTCAGCTACGTCGTAACTACTGATATGCCGATCTTGCTCCACTTTTTTTAAAAAATGGCATCCATTTTATCCGTAATAGGGCGACCAGAGCGAGGTGCATCTTTGACATCAAAATTTCCGGATTGAAAACGCTTAAACCAAATTTGTGCTACTCTCACAGACACTGCACTAGGTCCATAAACATCGCAATTTTTTTTCGCGGCTTGCTTTGAATTTTTTCCGTTTTTGTCATAGAATTAAAAAAAACAGGAATGAGTTTTGATTGACATCGAACTGACGTACAGCAATGGCAGACACCTAAACATGTGTGACGGATTAAAGAATTGCCATGTAAGGAAATTACCCGAAACCGACAAAAAAAAGATCTGACGTTGGTGTGACTTTTTGTATGACCAAAAAGCTACGCGATCTTGTAACAGGGTAGTCAAAATTTAATAACTTATGTCATTTTATTTTTCATCGCTCAGGGTTAGTCCTATCTGAATTTGTAAAAAACTAATACGACATAAATATATATATATCCTTTTATACGCTATTAATGCTATATTTGCTCCGTTTCAGTATGAAAATTGAACCCGTATAGCATTAGTTTGTTGTGTATCTGTCTGTCCATATTAGATGCAACTTATAGGGTACCTACCTACTTTACGATGACCTAGAGCTGGTGTGCATTATTTATCGTATAGGCTTAGAGTCAGATGGTGCCAAAAGATTACTAAATTTTTAATCCTAGCGGTAATTTCATGGTGTACGATAGTACGGTGAGCTTCGGCAGTGCAGCCCTTGTAGTTACAGTTATACCTGCGCGATGTAATCCATACACTACGATAAAACATCGTCAGCAACGAAGTTGACGCCACTCCATATTATCCTTTATGCTATAGGGAAGAGGAAGGGAGAGCGAAAAAGATAGGGGAAAAGGATGAATGTATGATGGTAAACAGAGGCGCACCTGCCTCCATTCAGGCTTTTCCTCTCCCATTTCTTTCTTCCTTTGGACAGGGCTAGGGCGTAAAACTAACTAACCGGGTCGGGTCTGCTAGTCAGTCAATAAAACTGTTTATTTCGCACAAAGAATTATAGCCAGGCTTTTGCTGAAAATGTTTTATGAACACATCACTCGTATTTTTCTACTTTACTTTTGAAACGAAACTTGCATCTTCCATTATGTATATTTGTTATTTCTTATACAAACTTCCAATACTAGTAAGTGTCATATGTCTTGACGCCACTGCTGCTCAACGGGAATTAACTGCTTTTTCGACATTTTCGTAATGGCTGGACTCCCCAGCAAACTCAATTTTTTTTGAGCGGGACAATCCATGATTGGCTGATGGTACCAACACTACCAACCTATCAAGTATCAACCAATCATGGCTCTTCTGACAGTTTGCCAACCAAAAAAGTCAAAAACACGTCTTAATTTTTAAAAGTAAGTATCTATTAATAAATTTCACGACACTTTACTTTTTTTACGTTAAAGAAAACCTGCCCAAATATGCACGATTAGTAGGTCCATTACAGGTAAAATATTTATTAACCTGAAAAAGGCCAACACATGCATAATATGCATAATGGAAATATGCATTTGCATATAGTCAGTTCTCTAATTATGATCAATATATGTGAATAACTTGTATTCGAACACAATTTCGTCATTCTCCCACACTTCCGGGTAATTTGCAAGTTTGATTGTTGGCAACACTAAGCTGGTTTTGTGCATTGATTGCATCTCAATAATTTTATCGAAAAAGCAAAAAATTAGTGGAATAATAACAAGCTTACTTGTGAAAAGTGATCCCCTGAGTTTTTTTTATCATACTGCTATGATTCCGACAACTTTTCACAACGCAAGACGGCATATTTTTTTTTTTCTAAGCGTCTTGGGCGACGTCCGGAGCAGTAATGGCAGGCGATAGACTTCCTATGATGTGAGTGTGTGCGTGTCCGCTTGTACTTATTAGCGTTCCATCTTCTTAAGGGTACCTCGGTTCGGGATCAATTGGGACTCCGTCCTTCTTTTTTTATTAGGTCCATGTTTTTTGTAGTAAAATTTTAAAATGTATCGAGTTTCTTCATTAGATTCACTCATCTTCACAGTACGAAAAACAAATAAAAATCACACATTTTCCTAATTTGAATATGGAATTATCTTCTTTAAAATTTAAACTTTTAATGATAAAACCAGCCAGATACAAATAGTATAGCCAAAGAGATTTTATTACAAGTTCATACTTACTATACTGCGAAACGACTTTTTCCCCAACCTAATAATATGAGTTAAAGTCACAAAAGTTTAAAAAGTGTTACGATTGATTGTATTTTGTAAAATATATTTTAAAATCATCTCGTTTAATTTTATTTAATGCAAGCTTCCAATATAATATTTTTTTATGTAATAAACACAAGCGCAATTTTTAATTGTAAATATTAGCAAAATCAGCAAGAGATTGACGAGATAAATACGTCGCTAGTTCTATTTGTAGTCCAATATATTTTTAACAATTTTGTACTAAGTAGGTACGTCAGACAACTTTGTACTAGCAACTCGTAAAGTACATTTTTCAGCGGGCCGTTGGTTGGACAGCCCTGCTTGTGCTAGAAATTATGTGTTTAGAGTAGGTTGAGTGATTTATCCCTAGCTGATATCAGAGTTTTTAGGCCGACCAAAGTCTCTAACATAACGACGATTGTTTATTTTGATTGTACAAGTTGACGTGTCATCATTATCAATCAACTCACGGTAGGTAGGTAATGCCCTATTTTATATGCTACTCACGATTACCTATCCCAGAACGAACCTGCTGTACCTGCGAACGAAGCTAGTCCAAAGGTGGGCTCCCGGTTTTCTAGCTACTAGCTAAACCACCCCAGCTTCGCACGGGTTAATTATTTATTTTTACGCCTTATCTCCTAAGGAAGAGGGAAAAGATAAGGGAACAGGATGAATGGATGAAACGCCGAATAGAGGCAGGTGCGCCCACCTATCATCTTTCCCCCTCTCTTCTCTCTTTCCCATAGTATAGGATAGGATAGGAGGAGGAATTACAACTAAGTACATATTTTTACTTTTATCCCCTCTCCCGAGGAACCCGTGCTGAATTTCGGGATTAAAAGTAGGTATATGCTATAGCGTACTTCGTAATATAAACTCAAATCATGCCAAGTTTCATTTGAATCCATTCAGTAGTTTCGGCGAAATGCTCAGCCAAGATACAGGCAGACAGACTGACAAAAATTAAAATATGTATACTTAGATACTTTTTTTGATTGTAAATACATACACAGAATACAATACAACACCCAGCACCAGAACAAACATCGATGTTCATCACACAAATGTTTGTCCCAGGTGGGAATTGAACCCACAACCTATAGTTCAGAAGGCAGAGCCATTACCAACTGAGCTATCAAGGCCATCAAAATGGAGCCCTCAAAAATAAATTTCTATTTATTATCTTCAATGTACAGATTTGGACCTGTTACAGTTTTATTATAAGTAATATAGATAGATATATTATATAAGTAATAAACCGGGCACTATAATATTATTATAATAGGTAGATATATTTTTCACGGAGTTTCATCTGGATTGTTTATCTTTGACAAACTCTAGCTCATTGTCAAACCTACGAGTGTGGCGCCCCAGGTGGCTCTTATTAATAACTTTGTGTCCAACGCTCAAGGTCATTGGCGCATGTTAAACTCTTAAGAGGGTATAGCGTTAGATTACTTGTAATTATTTGTAGCAGGTCGAAACTTCACTAGGTTGCTCCTAAATCACATCTCTGTTCCATTTCATAAAGCACAGCCAATCGCCATTGATCAAAAACTCATTAGGCATAATTATGAAAAATCATAGGTGAAATCACAGTGACTAAAATAAATCATATGATGAAATGACAATGATTTTAAAGTAGCAATCATTTCATTTACATGCCCAATATGAAATGCCATCCTATGATTGGTTTTATTATGACATTCATGATATCTCGTTCAATTAAAATGGTAAGTCTATTATGTATAGCTGTCAAATTGCGTTAGCAAAGGTCTACCAATTCCCTTCCTGAAAAATATCTTGTCCGTTCACATTGCATCAGTAGCATAAGTTACTGAAAGAGATTCTACCGCTGTACGTTATATTTTTATATAAAAGATTTATAATAGATCGAACAATTTATGATGAATAATCCACTAATTTCAATTTTACACGTTAATGCATTTCTCATGATACATAAACTGTTTGATTTCATTCATATGGTAGCCAATTAATGTGCATGAACTTGAGTATATAATTTTTTAGATAGGTGGAATCAGAAAACATTAATTGAAAACATCATAAAGGAACAATCGGTGGCGCTGGCGATCACGTGCACTGCGCGTGAACAAGATGCTTATGTTCAGGCATCAAAAACATGTAACTTATTGTCGTCAATACGTTACCTATTTTTGCTTATTTTTGGGATCCTTCGTGTTTCACAGTCTGTGGATACGGCTTCTGACATTTGATCAGCGCCAGAAAAATATAGCCTTCAAAATAAATCTCCAAGACATTACGAAAAACAAACAAAACCAAATATTTACGAAGATCAAAATACAGTTCGTTAAAATCGCGTCGCGTGGATAAACACTGCGAATCGCTTAAAAGGAAAATATGAAAAGCCACGGACATAGTAAAATAATTATTATACGCAAAACAGTGCATATCGTTTTTTTTTACTCTTTTCTTACACATTAGAGAGAGAGTGAATAAAATAAAACAAAACCCTTTTCTAACCGTAGCTGTTGGATGCAAGAAGCAAGCAGCCTCTCAAAGTGGCGCTCAATGAGGGAGACGTATGTTCAGTAGTCTTCAGGCTGATGATGATGATGATGATGATGATGATGATGATGATGATGATGACTACGTAGTCATAGGCACAATTAACTTAGGATGAAAGAAAACATATTGATGGAATCCTAGCATGGTGATAGAAAGTTTTCTAAACCATGAAACATCCTCTATATTATAGAAAATATAGGGTGATTTATGGTCTTTTGAACAATGTGAACAAGTCTATAGAGTGTACCTATAAATTTGTTTACATTGTTCAAAAATCATCATCTTACTTTTCAGTATTGCATCACTAACTTTAGAAAGAAAAGAATTCACCTACGACCCTTAACTATAAATCTTTTAGATAGATGTCTAATTTTGAGGATTTGGCACTTCAATTTCGTAGGTGCGATTTATATGGCCCATATTCTCTGTCAGTCGCAGCAAAGGCAGGCTCATTACGATAAACGCTAAATAATTCACTCGACACAATGACAGTGAAACTAAAATGTAACTAAGCTTTACTTTGTCACAATTCCCTCTATAGACTTACTTTTTGCGTTCAACTGTGCCCTATAGAATTTTACCTTTCCACCATTGTAAGACTCCTGAGCACATAAATTCACCTATTCGCCCCTTTTTAAACAGGCCATGTCCTTCCCAAATTTATGCCGGCGCTGAGGTAACAAAAAGTGGATTTTATTAAAAAAGTTCTCTGGGGCCAACAACGGACCCTGGAGATAGTCTCAATCATGACAGTCCAAAGGGGAGACTTTTTACAGGTTCTATTTAACTTTACTCGTGTCATTTAAGCGTTTTATAACTCTATATACAATATGCTTTACACATTCATCAATTCAAATTGTATTTATGGTTCATTTTTTCACAAGTAAGTATAATAGTAAAAAATCTTATAGACATCCAAGAGGCCTATATTCAGCAGTGATGATGATGGTACTTAGAAATAAATCGAATCGAACTATTGTCGAATTAATTTGATGCACAATCGTCAGTAAAAAGAAGGAGGATAGTTTTTGAACAAAAATGTAAGCCTCATCTCAGCAATAGACTATTATGATTGGCGATAATGAATAATGGATTGTAATGAAAGCCATCATTGAGCTCTAGGGTAGGAAAAGGTCTTTTAATATTATAAAACGAAAATCGCTAAACAATGTGGAATGTAAATAATCAATTGAAATTGAATAGCTGCCCCACTCAGTCTGAGGATATTGAAATTTATTAGCTAGATACATTTCCTTCCATGAAGTACCTAAAGCAAGATTTTATAGGAGTACTCATCAATCTAAATCTACATCAGAGACATCCGAACAGAACGCTCATGAAATAACCATTTGTATACATTAAACTACAAGTTGTTACTCACCAGTGTGTAATACAATGTAGTTTTAATACAGAGAACTTGAAGACATCACTTTCCCAAATGAAATTCTATTCAGTTATGAATAGGTTGTTTGCCTTGGTTACTATGTAAACAAAGTTGAAGTAGTTCAGAGAATTTATTGCTATGTAAAACGAGATTTATATAAACTCACTCAAATTAAGTTTTAGTTTAAAATAAACAAGAGTCTGTAATGCGTCAGACGAAAACTGTTGAAGCTCATCAAGAATAGTTGGTAGAACATTCATGTTTTAAAAAAAGATGGTTTGGTTGTGAAGAAATGGGAGCCAAGGAGGTGGTTGAGGCGGTCAAAGTGGAGCCAGAGGGTCTAGCAAAGATGCCAGCGTGAGGCGTCAACACCAAAGTAAAGGCATTTTTGCTAGACCCCCAGGCCTCTCAAACTATAGTGGTTCGTACTCCAATATTCTTATCCCACTCAGTGTTTCTCATCTCCCTCTTTCTATCAAAACTAAATACATTTTAATGTTAGATAAATACCATGTTCACTGGGAAAGACGTATACAAAAATTACTGTGATCACCTTCGTTTCGTTACTAAGTCTAGAGTACTAATCATGCTAAGGTACTAATTGAGTAATGTGATCTATTAATAGTAATCATCATCATCATCATCAACAGCCTGAAGACGTCCACTGCTGAACATAGGCCTCCCCCAGAGCACGCCACCTTGAGCGGCTGCTCGCCTCCTGCATCCATCGGCTCCCCGCGGCTTTCACCAGGTCGTCGGTCCACCGAGTGGGGGGCCGGCCTACGCTGCGTCTTCCGGTTCGTGGTCGCCACTCGAGAACCTTTCTTCCCCATCGGTTGTCAGTTCTACGAGCGATGTGGCCTGCCCATTGCCACTTCAACTTACTAACTCTAAGAGCTATATCGGTCACTTTAGTTCTCCTGCGGATCTCCTCGTTCCGGAGCTTATCTCGCAGGGAAACACCGAGCATAGCTCGCTCCATAGCTCGCTGCGCGACTTTGAGCTTACTAATGAGGCCAACAGTAAGAGACCATGTCTCAGTTCCATAAGTAAGTTAATAGTAATAATAAATACAAAATAAATTTCAGCTGATGAAATATTTCACGATTCTCCTTGCTGACATAAAATTACGTTGAAAGTTTGTATTACGGTAAGAACATTAATTTTGAATTCCACTAACTTAATATACTTATCTGAAGTATCTATCTTCATTAAAATAATGCACGCAATTTTACGCCTCCTTACATCATACTCTGTCTTCATTATGATAATATTTTAAATGAGACTTGTATTAATAATTTCGTCCTTCGCGAAGGAAGAAAATCAAAAGATGAACGAAGCTCCGTTCATCTTTTGTTTTTCTTCTTGAGTATTGGTCTTAAAATATCTTTGGCTATCATTTTCTTTATTAGTAAATGAATATGGAAGCACAGATTTTCAAAGCAAATATTCTGAGATCTTATTTGTTGAATAAATATAACAAATAACGACGGAAAGTTCCCGTTTCATCAATAAGCAATTTTACCAAGAATTGGATCTCCATTAATTTGTTTCCCAAGAGTATTCTACCACAACGGGGTAAAAAATATTTCGTCGTGAGAAACGTAAGTAAGTATACATTGTTTTTAAAATCAGTTACTTTCTGTACGGTACTGGTTTTATACTCACGTGCATTTAACCTGGCAAATGATCGGCGAGGAACAAAATAAAAAAAAAACTCTATAACGATATAATTACCATTAAAATCGGGGATATTTTCCGAAGCCCATGTGGAATGCATCCACACAATCATGCGCAAACCATGCTCATCCTTGGTGCGCAGGGTGAGGGCGAGCCGTACCAGTATCCTAAAGACGCTTGCTGATCGTTTTGACTGTCAGTACTTGTACCATGTACTACACGGTACACATTTACTGGCCGGAGTCAAATTTTGTATCTATTAAATTGTTATTTCAAAACTTTTAAATCATATGATGAAGTTTTGTAATTTTAAATTTTAGTGATTATTTTGACATGATTACTTATTAAGTAACTTATTGTATCTCATATCGTTTTTTTTTAATATTTAATGTGTGCGTTTGATCCTAGCTGGTCTAATGAATAATTGAATTAAATTGAATTAATTTGTAACTGTTTCTGCCCCCGAATTTGCACGCACTCAGTTTAGTATTGCAGGAAAAATTTATCCTTTATTACGTTCTTCCTCAAGGTATACACTTTGAACCTTGAGAAAGAACGTAGGGGGACATACAGATGGGAGATACTTCAGACTCCAAAGTACACACATAAAAAAAGTCTAAGCAACATGCATGATATTACAAATTTAGCATGTATATTAATTAATTTCTAAGTATTTACTCACTCAAAGTGCGTGGGTAAGCAAACTTTTTTGTTATTGATGACATACAGGCTGGTTGTAAAAAAAATTTCGATTATATGTTTTGTTTTTTCATAAAATTCAAATGACTGCGAATTTGTTTGAATTTAAGTGCGTTTTAATTGACACGTTTATTCTTGATTTTATAATTTTACCAACCATTTAAATAAAGTTAGCGACAAAATTTAATCATTAGATATTCTTCACGTCATGGAGCGACGTCAGAACTTGTCAGCAACGATTATTCCAATTAGTAAGACTGTTTATGTCATCTTGCAGTATTCGCTCCCAATGGAATTGTAGCAAATCCTTCAGCTGTTGGGTTGTTGTCACTCCGTCCAAGTCCTTCAAAATACGTCTCTGGAGCATGTCCCATGCGTGCTCGATGGGGTTGAGGTCTGGCGATTGTGCAGGCCAGGGCAATACTCGGATGTTCTCCGTTGCCAAGTATTCACTGGTTCGCCGAGCTGTATGTGAACGCGCATTGTCATGCATTAACGTAAAATCGGAGCCAAAGGTTTGTGCAAATGGATGGACATAAGGTCTGAGAATATCCTCAACGTAATTTTCAGCGTTCATGTTTCTATTTACAAAAATGAGCTCAGTTCGTCGGTTCTTCATAATACCCGCCCATACTATAACTGTTGAGCCGCTGTATGGAAGTTCACTTCCTGAACGCACCTGAGCCTTTCAGTATTTCCGGGCCGACGGTGCACTCGCACCCTTCTTGTATCAGGCTTAAACTCGAATCGCGACTCATCGGAAAACACAATTTTATCCCATTGTTCCTGGGTCCATGTTATGCGTTCTCTACACCATTCATTTCGACGAGCGCGATTCCCGTGACGTATCGGGGGCACCTGATTGGGCGTCGAGCTCGTAGGCCGTACTCATGCAGTCGATTTCGCACAGTTTGTGGACTTACATCAACACCACTTGAATTTTGTAGCCTCAAACTTAGCTCTCGAGCGGTTAACATCGGCTGGCGTCTTGCAGTCAGTTGTATGTACCAGTCTTGCCGAGTGGTTGTACTCCTTCTATGGCCTGGGTGCTGTTCAGCGGGTTCCCCTGTATTATTGTAGCGCTGCTAAAGACGACAAATAACACTTCTATGAATGCCAAAATGTCGAGATACCTGAGATTGATTACTTCCCGCTTGCAACATCCCTACAGCTCTTTGCATTTCATCTGCCGTCAAATGACGTCGCTCCATGACGTGAAGAATATCTAACGATTCAATTTTGTCGCTTACTTTATTTAAATGGTTGGTAAAATTATAAAATCAAGAATAAACGTGTCAATTAAAACGCACTTAAATTCAAACAAATTCGCAGTCATTTCAATTTTATGAAAAAACAAAACATAACCGTTTTTTTTTACTACCAGCCAGTATGTCATCAATAACAAAAAAGTTTACTTACCTACGCACTTTGAGTGAGTAAATATTTAGAAATTAATTAATATAAATGGTAAATTTGTAATATCATGCATGTTGCTTAGACTTTTTTGATGTGTGTATCTCCCATCTCTGAATAGAGATGGGAGCTTATTAAATGATTGCATTTGCACTATATCAAAGTCACAGTGAATCCGGTCGTCCATAATGTGACTTTTGAAAGTGATTTCATCAAACTAGACCACATTGACACTCAAACCACCAAAGTTGCAATAAACTCGTCTTCAACAGTTCCCAGGCTCGTTCTCATATCTGTCACCGAACTTATATACAGAGTTTTCAACCGTCCCGTCCAAGTTTCGTCGATTTCCTCCAGGGATGAAACTGGGTGCAATATGTAGGTTCTTCGGGGAAAACAATGCACGAAGTTTGAGAATACACGACCGTAGTTTGGATGGAATTTGAGGCGACAATTAGATGTAAAGCTCTTTGTTTTTTGTTATGACTTAGTTTTACCAAATAGTTATAAACGGTTTTTTTAAAATGGGTATTCACGTTTGCACAGAACATAGATATGATATGCGAACTAATATAGGGCGGTAATATTTTTTTCAACACATTTGCTCAAAAAATGCATTTACAAAGCCTGTATACATTGTTCGAAAGTTAAACATTACGCACCATACAACGAAGCGTGCGGTAAAATAGGTACTCTCACCTAAGTACCTATTTTACCGCAACGTTCCTTGTATAGCGCCGTGCGTAACCTTTACGGTTTTTTTTTAATTTCAATAAAACAGATAAAAGAATTTCACCAAGGAGTTTCACAGTACGAGAATAAATAAGCTGAATGATCGAAACTCCTTGGAAGCGATTTTGCTCAATACGTTTGTCTCACTTTAATACTAAACATAAAATGAAACTAAAGATGTAGTTCTAATTTTCACCACACGCACGTGGCGCCATTGCATTGTAAATGCGCGCCATTTTGACTGGCCTGATAGCTCAGTTGGTAGTAGCTCTGCCTTCTGAACTGTAGGTTGTGGGTTCGATTCCTACCTGGGACAAACATTTGTGTGATGAACATCGGTGTTTGTTCTGTGTCTGGGTGTTATATTGTATTCTATGTATGTATTTACAAACAAAAAGTATCTAAGTATTGTATCAGTTATCTGGTTGCCATAGTACAAGCTATGCTTAGTTTGGGGCTAGATGGCGCTGTGTGTAAGTATATATTTAAAAAAAAAAAAAAAAAAAAAAATTTAGCCCATTTTCATATTAGTTAGATAAGGAACGTCAAACAAAGGTTGTTTGTTGCGACTTTCCCACTAATAAAGGAAAGTTTGTTTCTTTACCTATTGTACTGTTTTCTCGCGAATGTGTTGAAAAACGTTGTATGATACACGTGCGGAAATTGGTTTATACAAACTGATATTAGGGCGGTACCTAATATCATAAATAACTATTTACTTAAAAAGATCTAAAGATATAGATTTGTTATTATTTTTGATTGTATTGTTATTTAAATTCTAATTCTAATAATTTCAACGTTTTAATGTAAAATTTTTGACCAACTACCTTATCTAATTTTTGTATTTAATCGTTTTGTAGGTATAACATGTCCATCGTTTTGGCTTAGGCTGTAAGCTGCAATGTATAAATGTAAATAATAAATAAATAAATAAATCTTATTGGTATCTTCAGGAAGGTAACTTTGTTATATTTATAGCATAGAATCTTAAATTCATGGCTTATATCCAATCGCGTTTTTTGGATTGGATTTTATTGGAAGGGAGTGGGTTAGGGTATAGGGGATCTCGCCCCCTCAAAATCTGGCCCGCACTCCAAGAGAATTTACCAACCATTTTTTTAATGGTTGTGGGCTATTTCGCCCAAAACTATGTAGTTAATATTTAAAAAAATTAATGGTGTAAGGTATATTTTGTCCACTGCGTTGGTTTGCGAATAGAACCACGCTATCTCTTCCCATGGGTACTTTAAGAGTCAGCTAAGGGAATATCCAGGGAATGCGGAGCAGTATTTTCCTCGGTACATTTCAATTTTCTGCGATCACCAAAAGCCTCTTGCCAAGCGTGGTGATTATGGCAATCATCAGCCCCTGTGTTAAGCGTCCAAAGTGGCGTTTTATGTTCAACGTGGGCGTGTTCTGGCTGATTATGTGACGTGTTATGATGTCATAAGTAAGGTATCCTTGTAGGAGCGGAGCTCCATGTCAATTTTTTATTGTCGTTTTCGTAATTTAGTACATATAATCTATAACATATAATACAATACTTACTATTCCAAAAAAACCAAATCAATATCCAGAATCAAGTCCCAATTTCTAAATCCATTCAAATAGCATCTAGTAATCCAATTAATGGAAGAGCAGAGGCACAAAGCTAAATTTTATTACCCGCCCCAAATACTCTGAAACTTTCATCACTGGGCTTGATTAAAAAGTATACTTTTCACTCAAAGTCTGACTCGCAGAATAATAAAATTAGTGAGGATTAATACTGACCGGCCCTAAGCTACAACATTATCAACCTTACATTTTACAACATCTAGTTTTAAATTGAGCTTTAAAACTAGATGATGTAAAGGTGTAAATTGCATATAGCGGTGTCAAAATGAAGCTTGATAATTACAAAAACACTTACAATGAATACACAATTTTGTTCAGTAACTATTTGGTCTCATAGAAAGCCTCTACATGTATTGCAATAATGCAATAACATATGTATCATCTTACTCACTCGGTAACTTTGTAGCCATAATAACCATTAGCTTGATATTTCCATAATAATTATGTTTAAATATTAACGATAAGTACTTTGGTTATTAGACAAATATTTACATATTTTGACACATCAAACAATCGTCTAAACGTTACGCTACACGACTTCAACAGGTAGTATCGAATGAGCCCTCTTTGGTCTGTGCACGTAATGGTTATAATAATAATAAAGACTATGATTACAACATTCCAACATTCTTAAAACCTAGACGCATAAACCTTATTAAGGTGGAGCGTTACACTAGCGCGGCAAATTCAGATTTTCTTGCGCTCTTTTGCCAATTATAGCTTAATTACTCAACGTGATTACATGAAAACTAATTTAGCGGAAATAAATGGAATGTATCAATAAATTACAATCAAAAGTATCACCTACTCATCATTGGTTTAGCGACCAAGATTATCAGAAGATTATTTTAGATTGAAACACTAAGAAGAAAATTGTTTATTGCCATTTGTCGCTAAACCAGTGATAAGTAGGTGATACTTTTAATCGTAATTTGTTGATACATTTTATTTATATGCACAAAATTAGTTTTCATGTAATCACGTTGATTAATTAAGCTATTATTAGCAAGAGAACGCAAGAAATTTTGAATTTGCCGCGCTAGTAAAACGTTCCACCTTAAAGGGCCCATGCCCTACACTCATGTGCACTCTACTCTTTTGCGTCTGATAGATAACGTCCTTTTAAGGTTGTCTGGAAGAGATCGCTACCAGTGATAAGACCGCCTATTGTAACACTAGTTTATAAGGTTTGTATTTTCTTGAGTTCTCTATTTAAGGTCTGATTGTCTTATGAGCTGTACGAGGTATTACGTTAACCTACCGACCGTAATGATTCCGTCCCGTTGAGTACTAAGTTTAAAAACTTTGGAATATTCAATGCGTCACTTTTTATTACGAAGATTTTTGGCCGAATATTCATAAAATACATTAGAGACGTTTTAATGAGTATACTTTTAATAAGTTCTATCATTATCATTATCAATTGCATTTTTATAGCCTGAATTAAAAGTAAGTACTCGTTCATTATATTTTTCAAAGTTATGTGCAAGGTTACCTGCGCACCTACATGCAAGAAAAATATTTAGGCACTTTGCATATTTTCCAGTATTAAGTATTTTTGCCACAGTTAATATCAGCATCAACAAGATATTGGGACATAGTAATAGGGTCCCGTTTTTTGCACTTTGAGAACAGAACCCTAAAAAAAGGGTACCTAAGACGTTCTTTCATTCCCAGACTTTCATTTTAAAAAACATTAAAAGACGTGGAGAATAGATAGATAGACATAGACCCTTCTTCTTTATGTATTTTGTGTATGTGCTATTTAAAAGCTGACCACTTGCCTACACGAGAAGAAGAAGAAGAATAAAAAATATAACAAACAAACAAGTCGGGTACGCTGCTTTTAGTGGGCTAGAGCATTTGGACTGTCTATACTCGTACAAGTCATTGAAGCCAGTATACTATACAGTCCAAATCATTTTAGTAGTAGAAAGTGTATCATCATCATCATCAACAGCCTGATGTCGTCCACTGCTGAACATAGGCCTACCCCAGAAGCGCCACTTTGAGCGGCTACTCGCCTCCTGCATCCATCGGCTCCCCACGGCTTTCACCAGATCGTCGGTCCACCAAGTGGGGGGCTAGCCTACGCTGCATCTTCTGGTTCGTGTTCGCCACTCGACAGCTTTTCTTCACCATCGGGTGTCATTTCTACGAGCGATGTGGCCTGCCCATAAGCACTATATCGGTTACTTTAGTTGTCCTGCGGATCTTTTCATTCCGGAGCTTATCTCGCAGAGCATAGCTCTCATCATAGCTCGTTGCGCGACTTTGAGCTTACTAATGAGGCCAACAGTAAGAGACCAAGTCTCAGTTCCATAAGTCATCACTGGCAACACACATTGATTGAAAACCTTCGCTTAATGTTTCGTATGTAGTAGTAAGTAGTTTTAATTATTGTAGAAGTTAGTTTAAAGAATAAATACACAAGTTACTTTTTTCAAAATATATTGTTTGCTGTACTTCCAAACCAATTATATATTTTAACACAATGCATACACCCCAATATTTATGCAGGTCATGTTTTGAACAATCGTACCGCTCCCATTCTGTACCTGGCACACTATAATTTCCGAGTGTTCTCTTGCTGTAAACTAAGAGGAACCGCTGGAAATATAGCAGGCAGGAGAATACTACTATGGATACAAAGATCCTGGAAAAGGGAAGAAACTTGGTATTGTAGAAAAACAGCTCTATGCTATAATAATCTCGGGGCACACGTAGTTCTTTATAAATATTCATAATGCATAATCATCCGAAAAAAATAATTTTTATTACCTACTATTACTTATTCTGCACCTTATAGCAAAAGATAAAACTTATTATATCCTGAGATTTTACTGCGTTACCATTGTCCTCTTTGCCTTTTCCCATTTGTCATTGGGGTCGGCTTCCAATCTAACCTCTAGCGGCAAGCTACCAAAATTACACGAGCAACTGCCATCTGACCTCGCAACCCAATAAGTAGCAGTAACAGGAATGGTTTGATCAGGCGTCAGATTCTATCAGGCGTCTGACTACCCGTAACGACTGCCATAGATGTTCTTATGACAACCAGGACCGACGGCTACACGTGCTCTCCAAGGCACGGAGTGATGGCATCGAAAACTGCACATAACTTAATAGATAAGTCATTGGTGCAGGGTTTACTGCCTTATATACGTTTTTATTATCCTTATGTATTAAGGACCTAGTATTACTACTAATAGGAACTGGACCAAATGGATAAAATAAAGGAGTGATGCTCTGGCATCACTTCTTTATTTTATGCATTCCATGTGCCCCGGAGCTGGGAGACTAGATATTGTCATCTAGAACGGACTGTCAGAAGTCGCACCACAGAATACCTAATTAATAGGAATGCTTATCAGAACGACCTTTTCGCTGAAAGACAATTCGCGTTGGGTGACATAAAAGCAGGGTACCTACCACAGATAACCCCCAACTTGGGGGTTATCTGTGGTACCTACAGACCGTTCACGGATGCCCTTGGTGTACTTATATTATTTAAAAATATGCAAGTAAAACATATTATACAAGTAAGCATTATCTAAACAAGTTTAGATAATGCTTACATATTACTTACATTTACATCAGGGGACATCTTACGGTGAACGGTCTATAGTTGGCCAAAATACAATTCAGCTAGATGACATCTATAAATAGCGTAATCGCACTCACACATTTTTTTACGTAGTACCAGTAGTAGGACTTTTAAAATTGGCTCTCTTCTGTTATTTAATTTTATTTTATGTTATTTTATTAGGATGAATGCGCTCATCCAGTTTTCTTCCCTGTGATAGCAATGTTGACATAAACAAATGCATAACGTGTCGCACGAAGACACGAATGCGACAGTCTTCATTTTCCTATACAAATTATATAGGATTTTATTCAGACGGTTCTTTGTATTGTCTCTAAAAGTATTTTACAAGCTTTTATGAAATACATCTTTCCACTAGACAGTTATGGACAAATCTGAAAGTATACCACTTCTCAAAAACTTCACCCTTGCTAACCAAACATAATATATTTATTTTGACTATTATTGATGTCAATTTGTTCTTAAATACATTTCTCGACGATGCCGATGCCGAGCCGATGGACGTAAGAGGCAAGTAGCCGCTTAAAGTAGCGCTCTGTATTGGAGGTCTATATTCAACAGTGGCCGTCTTCAGACTGTTGATGATGATGATGATGATACATATTATTATTTACTATAGATAAGATAGGTAAAGAGATAAGGTGCAGCATATATAGTACACAGTAGTATAATATAGTGCATTGTTCTTTGCTTACCAAGTGTACAATAGAAATAGCAATACGTTTTAAGTTTACCTGGGTTATTGGTTTTCCGCTTTACTAGGTGGTAGGACTTTTCTGCAAAGTTCGTGTAGGTAGGTACCACCGCTTTGCCAGTTATTCTGCCGCCAAGCAGTAGTGTCCAAGCACTACTGTGTTCCGGTTTGAAGGGCATTGTAGCTAGTGGAATTACTGGGCAAATGAGACTTTATGATCTGATCACTCAGCCTGGTAATCTGATTACTAGACTGGGTGGTGTCTCAGGGTGACATGCGCAGTGCAGTGTCACGCGAAACTTTATTGTTTTAAAGTTCCGGGTGACACTGCAACTGTTATGGGCGGCCGTGTCACTTAACATCAGGTGAACGACTAGCTCGTCACGTCATTCAATCATATAAAAAAAACCTACGTATGATCAACAATTCATAGATGAAGTAATTATAACCCTTGAACAGTGCTTACAGCTCGATCTAACGCTTCAAACTAACGATTTTGAAGAAAAGAAAAATCAATAGTCCTAGTCAGGAATCGAAAACGTTGATTTTGAAAAAAAAAAAAACTTGCCCTTTATTATTACACCATTTGAAAGTGTCGCTGATAAGGATCGAATTCTGGGAAGTAATGACATACGGCAAACTGTTGGATTTTAATAAACTGGTTCATTTTGTAGCTTTATTTATTGATTAATCCTTGAGTTTCTGATATCTGTGGTTTGGTATGCTTGCGTTTGATCACTATTAGCCGTTTATGAGCATCACACTAGTGTTCCCCATCCAGAAGAATGATGTCTGAAGAATGCACCTGGTCGACGCGACGCGTCATCAAAATGCTGGCACCTATTGGGCTCAACGAATCAGCATTGCAATTCAGCGAGGCAATGCTGCCAGCATGTTGGTTACGCTCCTACCGGTACTGGGCTGGCACATTCAAATTTGGACTGTCTATATAGGTCAGCGCGTGGCCAGTAGGTATACAGTCCAAACGTATTTTGTTGTAAGTAGTGTCGCTATAGCTTTACTCGAACACTCTATTTTTTAATTAGACGGAGTAAACTGACAGATCGAAACGTCACTTGTGAAAATAATGCTGCCAACTTCTAAATCACAGTGATGATCTAATACAGCTCCTACAGTTCAAAAGAGCGGAACTATAATTTGCCACTACAAAATTGCCACTTTTTCGTTTTATATACTATCGCCGACACCTTATTGGTTTGGTGCTAGACAGTGAAGATGATTCTTCCGATATTGAATAAAATATTAAGTTGTAAAAATGATAACTTGTTTTATTTAGTTCATTTTGCAATTTTTACTTAAGTATATTCCATTTTTTCACAGGCCACTGATAGATAGATAGATAGATAGATAGAAAATGCTTTATTGCACAAACAACAAATGTAGGTACATAGGCGAACTTAATGCTAGAGAACATTATCTTCCAGTTAACCTGGGTGTAACATGGAAAATTTATGTGGCAGTACAACGCAGCTTAAATATACAAAGTATTATATTTTTACACGTTAATAAACTAAGACTCATAAATATATATTACCTATCTTTACCATGAATATTAATAATATATTTATATTTAAATATATAATTGTATAAATATATAAATATATAAACTGATGAATGTAAATTAAAATCAGTCAGGAATCACGATTTTTAGGAAATGTTCAGAATATAAAAGAATGGAATAGATCACTAAACTGAAATAAATCAGTGAACTGTAAATTTTTTACCCACCACTAATTATTTTTCATGAAAAATGGCAACACTCGTAATGTCAGTTTACTCCGTCTAATTAAAAAAATGAGGTATAGTAGTAGTTAGCTTAAAGAATACAGGCTTTTTGTCTGAGTGGGGAGATTCAGAAACCCCTCTACTTTGTTATATAATAAAATGGTCGCAGTAGGTTGCGTTGCGATATCGCATATCCACATCGCATAACCTTTATAAATTCTGAAAAGGTTCAGATTGGTTACTGCATATTTCACGTACGAACTGACTGTGGTTCTCATAACAATAGGCATACGGGCATATTATTAATACGAGAACAGAATTGTGCTATTTTCGGGTGGCTGGCGTGTAAGATTTTATTCACATGCATGGAATAGAAATCTTACATGGACTTGACAATAGAGATATCAATGTTCGACTGTTTGTAAATTATACTCGTTCTACGTTCGAAAATCGTTTATTTTGCGTTTTAATAATAATAATTTGTTTATTTTGTCATCAAGGTCCAAGGGTTAGGACTTATAACTAGGTGTTAGTAACTATCGGGAAATTATCGAAAGATTTAAAACTATTTTACAAGTACATTGACAAATGCTCTGCTTATCGGGCTATCGAAATGTCCAGCTATGCCTTGCAGTATACTAAGGGCTGCCCGCACCTGGCTCAGCAGCGACGCGGTCCTCTTCCTTAGGATGGTATAGAAATAAGGAAAGCTAACTAATATTGTAGTATAAGGGACAAACAATACGTACTTAGTTGCTAGACGCCTGCTCGCAGTGTAGCAAAGACGGATATGTCGTATAGGTAGGTACCTACCATCATTCGCATAGGTTGCAATCGTTATTCAGTAGACAGACATCATCACATTTAATATAAGTAGTATAGGAATTAGCTGAAGTATTCAACAAACAAGCAATCAACAAGGAATCTGGACGTAAAAGGAATTTCATTTTCATCAGACAAAAATAGCCTAATAAAAAAGAAATCTGACGTAGAAGGTATTCCGTTTTCGTCAGAAAAATAACAGCCTAATATTTATTCTGACGAAAGCAGAATCTGACCTAAGTAAACCATATTCGGTCATTTAGTGTTTCATCGGGACTTACTCCAGTACTTGTTCCAGCTGTATCATTGTAGTGCGATGGCGGACTCATGGCCATGTATGTCATAGGCCACATGGTAGCCCGGGCCGCCGCCGGCCGCGCCGGTTTGTTTTATCTATGTAATCGCACTAAAAATACAGCTGTGTATATTAAGAACTAACATACACGATGGGGGGTAGCACTAATTCTAACATAAACACTAAATAAAGCACTTTCATCGCTTCCAAGTCACAGACTAATTTATAACAGAAACTTAAACATGGCAGTATATATTAGGTAGCAGAATATCAACAGACCCCACTGCAAGCGCTCTCCTATTCATGAAACAATTTAAATATCTTGTCGGATTCAAATGTTTCTGAATATGGTGCAAATGGTTTACACTCAAGGGTTACAGTAAGGAAAGTTAAAACATTTCCCAAATTAAAGTGTTAGAGCGATTATATTTGAAAAATGTAGTTAAATGCTTTCAGGTCGTCAAGGGACGCTATTCACGGCTTCTTGATGAACTTGTGGTGACACAATGTGGTGATTATGTCCTAAGCAAGTTTCCGTACTGTAAGTACGTCTAAAAAAAAAACAAAAAGCAAAACTAATTGGAGGCCGAGGCTGAACCCATAAATAATGACGTACCTAAAACCGAGCGTCGCGTTTTACTAGTGTGCGGCGTGTGTAGAGCGTGAACGCCGCGTGAACGCTACGCGCGCTCGCCGCGTGCATGCTCAGCTCAAAGAGTACACACTTGCTACGCCTCGCCGCCCGCAAGTGCTGCAGTCAGTCACAAGACGGACAGTGTTGTGGTAGCTCACCTCGCGTTGCTCTTGTTGCTATTTAAGCAACAGTCTATTTTCTTTTAGGTTCGATTGACGTTGTTTACGTTTAGCAGTCAGTTGTCAGGGTACAAAATTCGTTGACCGCGCACGCCCAATGTGGTGTTAGCCTAACTCGATGTGGTTTTAAAAAGTTTGTTCTTTTGGACCATTATTATCGCAGTGGAACGGAACTGGTCAACTGATGGAATAATAAATTGTTTTGTTGTTATTCACTGAGTTTATTACCGGAATGTTAAAACAGCCAAATCCTGTTCACCGTTGCTTTTGGGCGGGGGATATGGAATATGGAATTGTTTCGTGCTTCTATCTTTCCTACCATTGCCGTCGCTCACACACGACAGGGTCATGGGAATCTGATGCATATTCTCCCTTTTCTTAAGATTATTGGCGAACATCAGAACACGTCTTTAATATCTCAACACCTTTATTTGCCTACTTCAAGTTACATTTCTCGGACTTGGCAATAGGTAGATTCTTCAATGGCTTCTATATCTTATAAATATCTTCTTTATCACTAGTAGTATTAATACTGCCAAAATAATTAATTCGTTTGGAGATGCGTCCTTTCATCTTCCGTCGTTGCTTCTTCTTGTTTTTTTTCATCGTAGTGTGTTCGCCATAGACTGTCAATGTCTTGCTCCGTCCACTTTATCTTGGAGTGCCCTCTGTGCCTTCCGTGCATGAACCACCATAACGCTAATAAGTTAAAAGAACGATAAAGATAAACTTTGACAGCTCTTAAGTGTGCACTTATCTCTCTAGGACGTGCTTAATGGGAATTCAAATATAAAAAGAAATAAGTGCGAGAGAAGCTGTCAAACTTTAATGCAGACCGGCACTAACAAACTTTCACTTATTATAGATCCTTCCTTAGAATAAGTACCTATAGAAGGTAAGTTACCAAACAACGCATTCTCAAAATGCACGCCACTTTTTTTGGTATTTTAAACGATTTTAGCAAGAAAATTAATAGCTACCTAGTGGAAAGTCACACCAGAACTCTTACGCTGCTTTTTTGATGTGTTGTGGCCCGATTTCACCGCGTGATTGTCATTCAAAATAATTTTCTGGGAGCTCTTCACACAGAACGTCCGTACGATGCCATATTATTATATTCGCGAATGTACTGGGGTTCTATAGGTACTTGTTCTAAGGATTCTTCACTTAATTTAGGACTTAATTTGATGACGGCAAGGCTCCAGAGTTTAGAGACCGTCGTAAAGTTGCCAGCCTCAGTGTTCTACAGGTTACATTTCGGTGAGTGTGCTGCGGAGCTACACAATCTAATTCCACCATCTCCGTTTCACCATCGGACGACAAGACGTACAGCTACACTCCATCCATTTATGGTGGATATTCCTTCAATTCGCGGTTTGACTGGACATTTATAATCCGAGCAGCCAAGGCATGGAATGCTTTACCAGCGTCTTTGTTTCCCGATAAGTACAATCTGGAGCTCTTCAAGTCGCGAGTGAATAGGTATCTTATAGGCAAGCATGTACCATCGTAGATCGCACCGTCACTTCCCATCAGATGAGAGTGCGGTCAAATGCGGGCTTACTTATTAAGTTGTAAAAAAAAACTCAATTTAAGATCCTGATTTAATTAAGCTGCTCTTAACAATGTCTTAATCTTATTTTATAAACTAAAAAACACGATCAAATTACAATTGTCATAGAATAGCCACCTAAATTAAGTATACGAAGGATGCGTCGTTAGATGTTATTAATTTTCCACTCTAAATTACATGGTTGCTAGTTGTTATGGTCGGGTTATAAAAACTAGAATTAGGTAGGCAACAAGTGACGTCATTGTGGTTTTGTCACAGATTAGAGAAAAAAACAAATGACTAGGTTTTGTCATTACAACAGGTGAATAGAGTGGAATAACTAAATCCAAATGGGGCTACAATAAAAAAATAAGTACCGACAATCACAATTTACCTACTAATTTATTTATTAAAATAACATTAGCTACTTAAATATCAAAATTTAAGCATATTATTATTATAAAGTTATTATTATTTTGATATGTCCATTATTAGGTAATTACTTGGAAGATATGATCTAGTTAATTGAGTCCGTTGATTTCTGAAATAAAGAAAATTCATTTTAATTAGGGATACGCCGAATATTCGGTAATTATTCGTGTTCGGCATATTCTGCATGTTTCTTCATGTTTGGTATTCGACCGAATATTTGCTTTCCTTTAAATAGTTTTACTAAATAATAACATACTCTATGCGCTGATCACCAGAACACTATACATGGTAATTTTAATTGAACGAGCGCTACCCAAAGAGAGTCATACGGCGCCATTTTGTCCAATATCTAACCTAAATTATTTTTTTAGATAATTGCATTCACAATACAAAAATGCGCAAAATACAACGCCTTGTTGAAAAAACATAATTATTTCCATTAGATTTTGGAGCTTTTATTGAAGTTTTATTGCGACTGAATGTACGGTAAAGTTTGCGTAAAATGCATCAAATAGTTCGCCCGAATATATGGTTCGGTAAGCGCTGAACTGAATAATGTTCGGTATTCGGGTTGGTTCAAAAACCCATGTTTGGCACATCCCTAATTTATTCGTAAAATTCATAATTTTTTCGTAAAAGTAGGCTCATAGAGACGCCTGACTTATTCAAACCTAGTTAGGTTTCCCAGTATTTTTATTACTTTTCTATACACATAATATAACATGCTATAAAACTGTAAATGGGGTAAATCAGTATATAGAATATTTTTGACAGTTTTAATTACATACGTTGCACTTTACTTACATTGCATTGGTTTATAGGAACGCAGACTCCTTCATCATTCCTCAGTGTATCTCCCTTGCACTCGCAAGCCGGTTTGTAGCAGTCAGTGGTCACAGAGGGGCAGGCCGGTGGGTATTTTAGATGTTTGCAAGTCTTGTAGCAATGTATTTGTGAGCATGTGTAGTATTGCTCATCGGCGGGACAGGCTATAAACAACATCAAATAATCGCTCAAATAGCACCTGATAATCCTACTAATAAAATAAATAAATATTTTTGGAGATTTCACGCAGCACTATCTAGTCTCAAACTAAGCAAAGCTTGTACTATGAAACCAGATAATTGATAGAATACTAAATACATACATAGATTACAATATTTTTTTCATTGACTAGGCTGGCGTTTGACCACAATCTCACCTGATGGGAAGCGATGATGCGGTCGAAGGTGTAGCACACTTATCAAGTAATGAGAATAAGAATACAATATAACACCTACACAGAATAAACATGTATGTTCATCATAAAAATGTTTGTTCTCGGTGGGAATCGAGCCCACAACCTACAGTTCAGAAGGCAGGGCTACTACCAATCTATGTGGCCAGTCAATGAACATTGTGTAGTGAGAGAATAGCAATTTTGTTCTTTGTTTCTCTCTATGTTTGAAATAATCCAAGAAAAAACACTGAATAGCTATTCCACTGTTATGAAGTATTTATTAGTACCTACCTATTTACCATGTAAACTGTGGTGCCTCATAAGTCTGTCTGTCTGTCTGTGTGTGTCTGTCTGTCTGTGTGTGTGTCTGTCTGTCGCAGGGACCATAACTCAACATTATTATGATTTTTTAATCAAATTGGACTACACTTACAAAACGCTGGTTCGTCGTCTTTATCGAAAATTTTTTGCGGTTGTGAAAGAACAGTTGTTGCCATAGCAACAAGCACAAGGATCACAAATGTTGACGTCATAGTTTAGCTGTAATGTTGTTACTTCTGCGATGATGTAGGCTCTAATGAACATCTCCAACCAGCTCCTTTATATATAAACAAGTTTGACAAGATGTATTGAAAACCAGTACTTACGAGTATAGGAAAAATTCTCGTGTTTTTTTCTAAATAACCCATTAACTTTTGTTGCTGGTTGAACCATTATGAATTGGATTAACCGCTGAATATTAAATAGTAAGTTGTGTACCTACTTATTCCGCGGAAATAACCGTGTGGAGGCAACGATCTTACATAATTATAATTATGATAAAATTACAACCTAGAGTAGACATTACGTAGCATCCTCTACTTCGTCTGTGTGTGGTATTGTGATACGCTTTATCCAACGAGATTGGACAAGATGCCTTTGTGAATAGAATGGCTAATTATTTTTAACTAGGTACAGAGATTCTCCAGGAGTAACAATATTAAGTACTTACTAGCTGACCCACCCCAGCTTCGCAGAGGTTACATAGTTTTACGCCCAACACAATTATTCCTAAATATGTTACAAACCCTTAACCCTGTCCAAAGGAAAAGGAAAGCGAGAGGGAAAGACAGGGAAATAGAATGAATGGGTGGGACAGTGAAAAAAAACTCTACTTAATGCGGAACTAATGGAATGACTTTAAATGAAAAAAAAATGTTTTCACATTAAATTCTCACGAAAGCTTCATCTGACTCCATCCAAAATATTTCATTTCACAAAAAGATACTCAAGAAGTAGACAGCATAAAATATTTGGGAGTCATTCTAGACAGAAAACTAACATTTGTACCTCACATAGAATATATTAATAAAAAAGCCTCTAAAATGCTAGGATTTGTGATTAGAAATGGAAAAATGTTTCGAAAATTGAAAACAAAAAAAATCTTTTACAACACCTTAGTTCGCAGTATTTTGGAATATTGTGGTGTAGTTTGGCGACCACTTTACGCGACACATACGCTAAGAATAGAAAGAGTACAGAAAAGGTTTGTTTGGCATCTAGCGCGATATACTAAAGTGGCCAGAAGAACTGTCTCATACAATGATAGGCTCAAACATTTCAGAATCGTGTCCTTAGAGAAAAGAAGAGAGTATATCGATTTATCATTTTTATATAAACTCATAAAAAACTAAATAGACTGCCCCTTGCTTCTGGAAAAAATTAGAGAGAGCTATGCTTGGTGTTACCCTGCGAGATAAGATCCGGAACAAGGAGATCCCAGGAGGACTAAAGTGACCGATATAGTTCTTAGAATTGCAAGCAAGTTGAAATGGCAATGGGCAGGCCATATCGCTCGCAGAACTGAAAACCGATGGGGAAAAAAGGTTCTCGAGTGGCAACCACGAACCGGAAGACGCAGCGTAGGCCAACCCTCCACTAAGTGGACCGACGATTTGGTGAAAACCACGGGGATACGATGGATGCAGGAGGCGGGCAGCCACTCAAGGTGGTGCTCTCTGGGGGAGGCCTATGTCCAGCAGTGAACGTCTTCAGGCTGTTGATGATGATATTATATACTTCGGAGATAGATACCTAGGTAGAAAATTATAAGTTCTCGCGGGAAAAATAGTGAAATAAATAAAATAAAAATTGATTCCACGATTGACAAGACTTCTTAATGTGTACAAATTCTCAAATAACATTTTCTTTCAAGCCACCATCGTTTTTAATTTCTTCATAAAAAATAGACTAAACCCATTCTCCACGTTCGTTCGTAAAGCTGTATTTTGTTAATCTGGTGGTAAAGTTACTTCAACTATTATTAAATACTAGCAGCGCCCCGCGGTTCCACCCGCGTTCCTACAAGAACCGTTCCCTTTTTTGGGATAAAAGTAGCCTATGTTTTAATCTAGGGTATAAGCTACCTCCATACCAAATTTCATCCAAATCCGTCCAGCTGTTAGAGCGTGAAAGAGTAACAAACATACACACATACGCACAAACTTTCGCCTTTATAATATTAGTGTGATTGACAAGTAAGTAAGTACATTAGTTAGGTTAATAAGTTATGAAATAAATTAGATATAGGTAGTAGGTACTAGGTACTATATAATATAAAGTAATAATAAGTATATCCTTTTCGTAACTCAACTGTTAAGTTTTTTTTTATCTTAAATATATTGTTAATAATTCTGTTTTTACCACATTCATAATAACAAATTGTTAGCACTCATGCCGCCTGTGAACAGGTATATCCTAGTGCAGGCACCTCTCATTGTAAGATTTCTACAATATTTATAAGGCCCATTTTACCTGATGTAATGCAATAACTGCAATTTTTGAATAAATTTTTATTTATTTATTTTATTTAATCTGATCGCAGTGTTCGTAAAACAGGAACAAAACACGTCCTAAAAGAGCTTTCAAACAAGCGGGTACCCGAATCGATTCACTATATTTACGGAAACATTAGGAAACGCAAACACACAGTATGGGGGATAGTCAACATAGCTGTGTAACTTTACTAAAAAGTTTGCCAAACAAGTGTTGGTTGACAGAGTGCCGCAAACATTGGTTTATAGTTTAAATGCAGTTCACTGAATACGGTTTGTTGAGTTTGGAGGTTCACCAATTAATCGTTTAACGTTTCTGAATGGGGTTAAAAACTGAAAGCTAATCGTAGGTGGCGCCACTGTTGAGTGATCCTAATCGCCGCCATATTGCGTTTTTGATTCTTTGTGCTTACCAGCGAATTCGATTCTAATACTACAAAAATGTATACAACATGGAGTGTTAGGCAGTTAAAAAAACAGTTGTGGAATAGAAAAGCATCTACTACTGGAAAAAAGCACATAACCTTGAATATTTAGTGGGCTCCCAATTTTTTCTTCGTAAAGCTTTTATCCATTGTTTTCTCCATTTGATATCTTTAGGGAATACATGGACTCCCGTCTTTTTGCAATCCAAAGCTGAACACAACCATATTAATGAAATAAATTGAGTTATTTTTATTTGTTTACAAAATTATTATGGAGGATGACAGATATTTGTCAGATTTAGGGAACACTCAACAGTGCTGCCATCTGAAGTGAGCAAAAGTCAGTTTTTTACCCCATTGAATAATGACTACGTTTATAATTATAACTCACAAACAGGAAATCCAAAATGATCTCGGTAGATAGGTCGTTAGATGTTTTTGTAAAGTTTCCACTTATTGTAAATTACCTGATGGTTGCTAATTGATGATCGGGTAATAATAACCATAATAACCGGTATTATTTTAGGCGTGACTAGGTACTACAAAAGTGACGTCATTGCGGTTTTGTCTTTATCACATCAGGCGATTAATAGTACATTACTGCCGCGGTCTGTAATGACTGCATTGCTGGTCGCGATAAATGATAGGCAAAAGCGGAGCGTAGTGCAGGTCCAGGCCATCACAGCGCGGTCAGCATTGCAGCCATTGATGCACAAGCGGTCGAGGTTTTTAAGGCGCGGACAGTAAGGGCTTCAATTATGACCAAGCTTGAAGGCCGGGGGCGGAGATAAGTTAAGCTTGAGGCCATCATAGCGTGCACTTTCAGTGCAGTCATTGCGGAACAAGGCTTGTATAGTGCTTTAATTCATTTGGATTCATATGGATTAATTTTGATTAACTTTGGTTAACTTTGATTAATTTTGAATGATTTTGTATAATTTTGAATAAGTTTCATTAATTTTCAATAATTATGAATAATTTTGATTCAGTTTTAGTAAATATTACTGAGTCTGTACAATCAGGGTAAACAAAGACTTCTTTTTCTATATACGTATAACTTGCAGTGAGATACAAACTTAACTGAATCAGGTTATCGTCATAAAAAACTAGTACGGTAATGTAATGTAAAAATCACGCGACCGTAATATCTTGAATTATGACTTATGACCCTAAAAGCGGAATGACAAGAGCCACTTTACGGGCAATTGTGTAGAAAATAAAATAAAATAAAATAGCCTTTTATTTCTTCTTTCTTTTAAAGTTTTGCATGTTGATTAATTTTTTTACTTAGGTATTTTATTTTTTTTACTTTTCCGTGTTTCCGCCAAAACTCTAAAAACTCTGTTACCTATAGTTAATACTGAGTCTTTGCAATCCGGGTACATAAAGACTTCTTTTTCTATATACGTATGACTTGCAGTGAGGTACAAACTTAACTGAATCAGGTTACCATCATAAAACACTAGTGCGGTAATGAAATGTAAAAATCACGCGACCGTAATATCTTGGATTATGACTTATGACCCTAAAGGCGGAATGACAAGAGCCACTTTACGGGCGACTGTGATGAAAATAAAACAAAATAAAATAGCATTTTATTTCCTCTTTCTTTAACAGTTT
Organism: Ennomos quercinarius; assembly: GCA_910589525.2. Taxonomy (NCBI): domain Eukaryota; kingdom Metazoa; phylum Arthropoda; class Insecta; order Lepidoptera; family Geometridae; genus Ennomos; species Ennomos quercinarius. The sequence goes on from OU342496.1 coordinate 5,982,808, forward strand.
TGCATGTTGTTTAAATTTCTTACCTAGGTACTATTTTTTTATAGACACCTTACTTTTATTTATTAGGTATTTTTTTGTAGGTTGGAAATTATGCTCATCATCATATTTTTTTTACTTACAATAAGTTTTTCATCATTATTTCCTTTTTTATTTCAACTTAGTTTAATTATTATGATATGTGATGAAAATAACATTACTTATATCAAAATTCTAACAATATTATTCCCCCCGCCCCCCCACCAGGTGAGGTGGACTGACAATTTGGTGAAAACCGCGGGAGCCGATGGATGCAGGAGTCGAGCAGCCGCTCAAAGTGGCGCTCTCTAGGGGAGGCCTATGTTCAGTCTTCAGGCTATTGATGATGAACAATATTATTATCACAAAGTTCATGCTATTTTGATATATCCAATGTCCAATCAGTAGGTACTACTTGCAAGGTATGGTCGACCAAAAATTTATTTCGTCGGTTTCTGAAACAAAGAAAATTTAAATAAATTAATATTATTTAGGTCGTTTTGCTTTACAAAAGTACTTGTTATAATAGAGACCGTACTATTATCTTAACCCTCCCTAACTTAAGACTCCCAGTGGCTCGATATCGAGCCGGCATGCAATGTTATTCTAATATTATAATTGTTATGCAAAATGCAGGTATCCAGACTTTAATATACCTTTAATTTAATATACAATCATTTGCCATTCCTTCATTTATTTTGTTTTAGTGGGATTTTACAAGATTTTCTAGTATATCATCACACTAATATTATGAAGGCGTAAGTTTGTATGTGTGTGGGGGGGGGGGGTGTGTGTATGGGGGGAGGTGTGGGGGGGGTGTGTGTGTGAATGTGTGTTAAGTAGGTACCCTAAACGCCACAACGGCTGGACGGATTAGGATGAAATTTGGAATAAGGATAACCGGTGACAGTGACGTCAACCCGAAAAATTTGTATCCCTCGTACCAAGGGCTTCACAAAAATAACCCATGTATGTCCTACGATTTGTCACATTTTCAAGTACGAAAAATAATGTTTAACAATTTCAATTTCGGCTAACTGACTTTGAAGGCCGCTGAGAGCTAAAATTACCCTATTGGGTACACATTTTTTTTGTATTCCTATGAAAGCTTAGGTTCTTGCAAAGTTTTTGAAAAAGCCAGAAGTTTTGAAATTAATTTCTTTTGAATGTAAACCTGAAATTTCAGATACTCTTTGTTCGGAAGCTAATTTATCATTTATGGACCAATTTTTATTTATGGTTAGAAAGATAAATATTTTATGTACGTATTGATTAAGACAATAATAACAATAAAACCCATTGAAAATCCAATGTTTTAAAGCAGTGAAGCGGAAAATCATTGGGAAAATAAAAAAATCAAAACTCCTAAACTATGTATGACAAATCGTAGAACAAAGATGGGGTATTTTCGTGAAGCCCTTGGTACGAGGGATGCAAATTTTTCGGGTTGACATCACCTTCTGGACCATCCTGTACCTATACTGGATCAAAACATAGAATACAGGTTTATGCACGGGTGAAACCATAGGGTGCATCAGCTATCAAATAATAAATAATAACTCTTTACTATAGAGAATACTTAATAGCACTTACATTGATTGCATTGCTCTTGAGGCGCGCAAATTTCTTTATCTTTTCTCAGTGTCCCTCCTGTGCATTCGCAAGACGGGTCAAAGCAGTCAGGGGTCACACAGGGGCAGGCCGGTGAGTGTATTAGATGTAGCAACTCTTGTAGCAATGTATTTGTGAGCATTAGTGGTATTGCTCATCGGCGGGACAGGCTGTAAAGAACATACAACAATACAATATACAACACACAATATAACAACCAATACACACAATACACAAACACAATACAATACACAACACAACAAACACTACAAATGAACACACACACACAACACAATACAATACACACAAACACCAACACATACACAACACACAACACACAACACCACACAGCACCACCACTGTGTGTTGTAACACTACAATATACTTCTACTCAAAGTATTACTGCGGTACCCCTTAAACAAACCTACACAATGTAATGTACGTGATAATTTTAAACCGACGACGTTGTGTTTTTTTTGCTCAACACACATAATTGAGTCTTAGTAGCTAACAAGCCACTTTCTGATTACTGGACTGTGCTGCTCAGGATGACTTGCACAGTGCAGTGTCACGTAAAACTTTGTCTTAGGTTGGGTTTCCACTTGCAAGAAAACTTCTGCAAGATGTGCCCGACTGTCTATCAGACTGCTGTAGCTTGAAAGTGTGTGCTGTTATGTTTCCCTAGTTTGCACTTGTAAGCTACGGTCTGATAGACGGTCGGACACTTCTTGCAGAAGTTTTCTTGCATGTGGAAACCCAGCCTTAGAGTTCCAAGTTATACTGTAGCTGTTATGAAGGGCGGCCGTATTGCTTCACATCAGGTGAACGACTAGCTCACGTCTGTCATTAAAAAACATTCAAAATAGAAACAAGAGAGAAGAGTTATATATACCTACATATGTTTAAGACATACCTACAATAACCCTCTCTGTATAGGTCGGGAGTTAAAGAGACATCAAATTGGACTACACTTACAGAACGCTGGTTCGTCGGCTTTATCGACATTTATATGCGGTTGTGAAAGAACAGTTGTTGCCATAGCAACAAGCACAAGGATCACAACTGTTGACGTCATAGTTTAGTTGCATAATGATGTTACTTATTCGATTATGTAGGCTCTAATGAACATCTCTGCAACCAGCTCCTTTATATATAAACAAGAAAACAAGTACAGTAGGTATGTATAAACAAGCAAAACAAATTTGAAAAGATGTAATAACAAAATGTATGATAATTAGGTATGTTATAGATGGTAGAGGAAGTTTTTTATAAAGAATCCATTAACTTTTGTTGCTGGTTGAACAATCATTAAGAATCGGAATAACCACTGAATATAAAATAGTACCTATTACTTATTTCACGGGAATTACCGTGGAATCATCAACTGTACCTAAACGGGATTTGAACCTGAACCATCGATCCCTAAAGCCGGGAAAAAAATCAATAACCCTGTATAAACGCTCGTAAATTGAGACCGCTTTAGACAATTCCTTCCACATCTGCATCGTTGACACCAAATTGAACTTAGACATTCGAATCACCTCCAGATGTACGAACATAAGTCATAATCGTAACAACGAATACGATATTTTAATGGCACTTTTATCGGTTTTTCTTTATGTGACAGTAATAAAATGAGCGCGCGGCGTGAAAAAGTTGCAATCTCCCGGCTGCGAGGCAGTAATGTCGAAATCTTGGCTATCACATGGCAATTTCTAGGGAGAAATCCATTAGTGTTATGATGTTACTCCGAGGCAGGAATAGAATTAAACTAGATGTGTCGTTCTGTACCTATTTATCACTATTCTATATTATTATGTGCAACCAACAAAAAAGGTACCTATGCATTTAACCCATTAGGTACCTACGTTACCTACGTGTATGTAATTTAAGCATAACGTTTGAGGAGGCATTGCGTAGTAGACACGTCTTGATTGATCTTTCTAAAACTAATACCGCATATTAATTTTACAATCATCATCATGCTTTTATTAATCCACTGCTGGGTTTAGATCACTCGCAATGAATATGTAATAAACGAGGCCGTTATTGGTTCTTTTCATGCAGGTTCAATTCGACTTTATATTTTTTACTTATGGTTGTGGCTACGTTTTTAGAATCGCGGTCTGTATATGAAGTACTTAAAAAATCATCGGTACATTTGAAAACTGACGAGCTATCTTATGCTCATACCTACCTACCTATCTTTTAAGAAAGTGACCAGCCCATTTCAGGTTTTTTATTTTTGTGATACCACAACTTGTAGTATCCTTATAATGATGAAGTAAAAAAAAAATTAAAACCAATGCGTCGCTTGTTGTTGGTATCAAGGTAACACAAAGGTTAACAGACTACGCTAAGGTCACGTTGTCACGTATCGGCTCCGCCCTGGGTCCTAGGATGCCTAACTAGGTCCTGATCCTACCTAATTAGACCCTGGAGGGAGACGGCGACATGAAGTATAGGAAGAGTAGAAATGGAGCTGTAAGGAAAATACCAGTTAGTTCACAATAGTAGTATATTAAATGCAAGAAATACCAAAAAAGCATAAAAAATAACGGTATAGGTAATATTATGTTGGTATAAGTCTCTAATAACACAAACAAAGAAGAAAGGAGAAAGAGAATATGGTCGTAGTGTGGATAAACGAAGCTTAGGTGGAAAATTACGTAACTGAAGCAGAACCGAAGTGCGGTTTGGTGTCTTGGGTCGACACCTGAGGAGTCAGCTTACTGTAGCAATTCAGGATTGTTCTCGGACCTTCCAAGAACGATGTTAATTATGTTTGTAGATATGTTTTGGTGAAGGTAAGTACTCTAACACCACAACGTTGCATCAGAAACCGCATGGTACACCTACGGTGCGGCAGATGTTCATAAACTACAGTGATACCATCTCATCTAAGGCCTCTCTCTATACACGGTTCAATCTGTCATAAAGGGAGACGCAACACGCCACACACGATGCAATTTGACAGATTGAGGCGACAAATTGAATCGTGTGTATAGTACCTACTGCACCTACGCATGTGCAAACCTTTCATCTTCCAAAACTGATAATTTAACTAAAAATAACAATTTCAATTCCCTTCCAGCAAACCTAAGCATTCACACGCATATGCTAGTACCATATTTTTCGCCCCCGTGGACACATTAAGAGGAAAATCATTTCGCTAATGGACCAGTTGTTTGTACGTGTGTCCACGAAAAAATCTCGCGATACAATATCCTAGGGGAGTTCTTTGTTGTCTCCTTTAGGTGTTAACTTGTGAAATATGACCGTTATTATTTTAATGACGGGAGTTTCTGTCATTTGTGAAAAGGTCTATAAAGACCGTGTTTTTCCGTCGTTCTGTGACCTGTGTTGTTATTATTCGAGAGCTTAATAGTTGGGAGAATGCTTCCAAGATATACTTACTTTTTATTATGAGATTAAAGGCTCCCCGTGGTTTGCAACCCAATTTTCCAGGACAAAAAGTTATTTGTTGATCCCTGTAAAATAAGCACGCAAAATTTTATTAAAATCGGTTCACCTGTTGCATCGTGAAACGTGTATGCACACAAATACGTTTTGTGGCTCGTTTCGGCTAGGTTCCCTTTGAGCACCGCCGTAGAGAAACAACTCTGTCTATATTTTATAGGTTTCATTTTGGCGAGTGTGCGAAGAAACTACATGACTTATTTTAGGGCGGAATGCCCTCGTACTTCTTTGCCATCACGGGGGTGATGGCAGGAGGTATGTGGGACTCGAACCCACTACACTAAAACCCTAGTGATCCGTCCAGCCGCCGGGATGGGGCCGCGCTAGCATTCACCATCCCGCCCCGGCGGAAGCCCCGGCTGAAACCCCCTTTGGGCCTTTAACTTTACACGGTTACCCACCAGACGTGTCGTGGGGCCGTGTGAGAACTGTGGAGAGTGTCCCGACTCTCCACCGCCGACCCCGCTACGGAGGATGGAGAAGGCGCGCGAAACGCATCCTCCGTCTCCCAGTACGTCTGCGCTGTACCTCCCTGTTCCATAGCAGGACAAGTAGAAAATCCACACGATACCATCATCTGTATAATTGTGGACATTCCGCACCGCATATTCTGAGAAATTTAAGCCACTTTCTAGAATGAAATAACCTTCTAGATTTGTTTGCTATAATACCTTTGATCACACCGTTGCTTAATCAGGCGAGTTGGATCAGTTGGATGCCAAACTTGGACTTATATATACACTATCAAAAAAAACAAACGTATGGGTTACATTTTTCGGATGTAGGAGTAACGTGTCTTGGCTTTTCCACTGAGTGGGGCTGCCAAGACACTTTTTAAGATGATACAAGATGTATTTATTTAGAATAAAAATTTAATGTACATAATCGAGCTGACATAATCCCAATGCGACTAAAGCTCCTAAAAATTAGATATTAAAAAAAAAACAAACCTAACAACAAACAGACGACGTTTATTTTTTTATTTAAATTGGTTAGCGTTGGTTCGTCTCACCTATCCTTGGGCCTAAAGTCAGTTTTAAGTAAAAAATATATATATATGAAAACATATTATAATTATCATTAGTAGATTAGTATTTTTTTTTCTACCGTATTAGGCTTCTCGGAAGTATGTATTTCCGTAAGTATAAAACACATAGGTGGTAAAATGTTTCGACAGGTAAGTATATCTACTATGTTCTCTACCTAAGCCCTCAACGCTCTCTAATTTCTAAATTATGGCAACCGTGCCTCTAAATTAGTGCTGCCTACCCCTATAAACTAACTAAAGTGTAAGTTGCACTAAAATACGGTGTAGTAAAGTTTGGCTTACTTACCTTCCTAATTCAGGCGACTTTGAAGTTAAAACAAGATTAAACAAGTGAGTCGTGACCAAAGTTTGTTGTTAGAGGCTTATTTACATTCTTCATTCTATCGGGAGAGTCAGATCAGCGAGTAAGCACCTACTTACTTTCTGTAAAGTTGAGAAGTATCTGAATAATAATAATCTTAAATCTAGCACACATCCCATCGCTTCGCATCGCATCGCATCGCATAGCATAGCATCATGTCGCATTGTATCGTATCACATCACTTCAAGCCTTCATCATCATTTTCTTAATTCTTTTTCTATTTGTAAATAATATGGATAAGTAGGTAGTTGTTTGTAATTAAAGTTATTTTTCCACCCAACAAGATGCAAGCTATGAAGATATTTTATAAATACCTTCCTATAGGTAAATACACTAAAGACACCCAAGACCGTACACTCAAATAATAGCTGTTACTTAAAAAAACTTTGCAAACCTAAAGCTCAATCTTGGGTCAAAGCAACCGAGCTATTTCAAATTATCAAAGGTAACATTTAAATAAATATTTGGCCTTAATGGGTGCGTCAGAGCTGTCCTAAATCTACATTATTAAAGCCGGAATGACGTTTATTTTCACTTATAATTTAAAAACGAGATATAGCACGTTTTAGGTTTGTACTGTAGGTACATTGTACAAGCAGGGCCGTAGCCAGGAATTCACTTCGGGGGGGGGGGGGAGGGGGGGGGGGTCAGCTCGATTACGATAATTATATACCTAAACAGTTAAAAAAAAAATTTGCTTCTTATCATCATCAGCCTGAAGACGTCCACTGCTCAACATAGGCCTCCCGAAAGAGTGCCACTTTGAGCGGCTGCTCGACTCCTGCATCCATCGGCATTCGGCTCCCCGCGGTTTTGACTAGCTCGTCGGTCCTTCTTAGGTAGTAGGAGTATACTCAGCGGTATGATAGATTTTATAATAATTTTATCAGCTCTCCATACATCTAAGTGTACCTAGCTACGTGTATAAGAAGCAAACTCATGAATATGTTTTTTTAAACGGTGTCGAAAATCAATTAGTAATTTTGGCAGTAAGAATCTGTCAGTAGATGATTAAATTAAACAAAATGTTACCTACCTATTACCACAAAACTAGTATCGATCGAACGTCCTTAACAGCGCCGGTCCTGGGTCAAGATATGGAGCGAGAGTCTTTCAGTTTTCACATTACTTAATTTGCATTACTGTTTATGTTAAATTACTTAAACGCTTATAGTTGAAACATTAAAAGGCGAGGAAAGCGAGTGCGAAAAATTTCATATTTGCCGTATTGTATTTCAGAAAACACATATGGCAATTCAAACATGAATTAAATGTCAGCCAGAACAAACGCCTTTGCTATATTACAAAACACAGTAAAAATATTAAAAGCGCGAGCGAAGCGAGCGCAAACATTTTTATATTTGCCGTATTATATTTCAGAAAACACATATTATGGCAATTCAAACATGAATTACATGTCAGTCAGAACAAACACGCTTGCTATATGAGAAAATACAGCAGAAATATTAAAAGCGCGAGCGAAGCGAGCGCGAAAGTTTTCATATTTGCCTTATTGTATTTCAGAAAATATGTAGGGCAATTCAAACATTCTTGCTCTGCCCTTGGACTGGTGCAGATTTCGTGGGGGGGTTTGAAACCCCCCGCCTACGGCCATGTGTACAAGTATGTTTATCGTAAAAATTCAGTAAAAATATCTTTAATATAGCAACATTCTGCGAAAAATTAAGTGAGTTGGGATGGTTCATCGTGTAACTTCATGAAACTTTTTAATAGAAGTTGAAAATAGTGGCTTAAAATTTGCGCTTCGGTGAAATCCTGATGCTCTATGTCATTGTAGGAAAAATCGGTGAAAACGAAGTAGTTTTTCAACAGTTTTGAATATGCATAATTATGCAAGGCTATAAGGAATATTATTATAGCCAAGATGCATATATTAATATATAAGAGATCAGCTCGAGCTGAGACCTTGTGATTGAAAGCTTTTCGAATTTTAGTTTTTTTTTTTTGAGCACGTTAAGCCCGTCGGTCCCGGTTGTCATAAGAATAGAATAGATAGCAATCGTTGCGGGTAGTCAGACGCCTGATAGAATCCGACGCCTGCAGGGTTACTCTTGAATCCAATCCCAATTTCACTCTAATTCTAATCCGAACCAATCTCAATTCCAATGTTAAACAATTTGGTACTCTTGAACAAAATCGAGATCGAAATTGAAATCGGAAATGCAATCGACTTAATATTGTGACCCATAAAAGAACAACACTATGTAAGTGTTGCCATACACACATAATAGAAAATATTAATACTAAAATTTGTGGAAAACATGTAAAAACCTTATTAATAACAGTGATAAAAATATATATTACCATAAAACCTTCACTTTTGATGATATTTAGTCACTTTCAAAGAAATAAAAGCGTTTATTTACCGACGAATAATATCAAGAACGGCTGAATGAATAATGTCTTTATTGACATCATGGTTGTCTAGAAAAAAAAACTAGCATCAATGTTCTGTGTGTTCCAGCTGTTGTTTAGCGGTTTTGTTTTCAAGATTTGAAGTATTTGGTTGGAGATATTCGTCCGTTCTAACAGGAAAGATTATGAGTAGGCCAACCTACCAGCAGCTGGAGGCTCTAGCGGATTTCCTTGGGGACAATCCAGGGACAGCAAAAGGTCTGTTGCGGTCCGCCCATGGCAAATATGAGACAAAAAAGAAATGGGACGACAGAAATTACCAATTCTGTGATGCTATGTAAGGCAACTATTAAAACAAGCCTACAAGTTCAAAAAGTTGGAGGAGAGAGACTTCTCGTAAAAACACCACGCATGAAAGAACTACCACCTATATTTACAAACCTCGTATCTCGAGGACATGTCACTACGACGAGCAGGCTTTGGCATCAGAGGCTCTAAATCGCCACATATGACCTCTAAAAGGTCTTTCGTCACTCTGTAACATTTCTTAAACTCGTTGTCGTTCATGGCAAAAGCTTTCTCAGTGTATCGCTCCATTCTTCTTAGGTTTCGACGTTGCCTTAGATCTTCTCTATGTGCATTGTCCAAAATATCAAAAATAAGAGCTAAACGTGCCATTTTACTTCCGAATTGCTTCCGAAACCACTTAACACAACACACTCGAACGCAAAAAAGTTAACTTTTGAAAGGTCTGAAAATTCTATTGCAAACTCTACTTCAAACTCAATTTGCCAATGTCAAATCGCGTCAAGAGTACCGAAAAAGCGGATGGTGTAGAAATGAGTCGATTCCATTTAGTTCCATAAAATTCCACGGACAAAGATTCCAATCGTGCGCTAGTATCGGATTCAAGAGTACCAAATGCTACGATTTCGTTCCAAATCCCAAATTACGATTGAAATCGAGTGTCAAGAGTAACCCTGCTGGTCTAACCATCCCTGCTACTGGTTCCTTATGGGTTGTGTGGTCAGACGGCAGTCGCTCGTGTAATTCTGGTAGCTAGCCGCTACAGGTTAGATTGGGAGCTGACCCCAATAACAAATAGGAAAAGGCAAAGAGGATGATGAATGAATGACGTGACGAGCTAGTTGTTCACCCGATGATCAGCGATACGGCCGCCCATAACAGTTACCAGTGTCACTCTGAACTCTAATAAGCTTATAATTAAACTAAGTACTTAGTTTTTATGCCTAAAATAAATACCATCTATCGTTCGTAATCGGTAAAGGTGATTAAGAAAAACGCCGATACGCCCTCGTTCGAGCCAACCATAAAATATATTAAAGTAGGTACTAATACCTAAATGTTTAAAAAGCGTTATCTTCTTCATTTTATACGTTCTTACACAGTGAATATTCAGCGAAACAATTATCCGTTTTTTTTCAGTATGCGGAAATAGAAACTGGCCATATTAGACCAAGTAAATGTAGTAAAACTGCACTGCGGAAGTTGTAAACTTAGCTATTACAACTGGCTTTTTGCTCTGCCCGGGTAGCATGCGCACCGCGACAAAATTTTCTCGACACTCTTTCTCGTGAGAGACCGTGACAAGAATATGGTAGCGCTAGCGACTTTACCTTTGACCTTTAACAGCGACGAAAAGTTTTCTCGCGGTGCGCATGCTAGGGGTTCTGGTGCTCACATTTTTCCCATTATAGTTTCCATACTAAAATATCGGTACCTATTTTTAGCCTATCTTAGCTCTTAGGTTAAGCCGTTTTAATAATTGTCTCAAGTTACGTTCACTAGCGCAATTAAAAATGGTTTCGCAATTAAAAATCTGACTCAGCGCTTCCTATAAGAAACTTTGTCGGGAAATCTAAAGTTTTAATAATCTGCTGCAACGACAGGGCTTTTCTACAGTAGATAACTTACTATAAGTGCAACTATCGGGAGGTGGGTTCTTGCAATTTTTTATCGTCACCTGTGTTATTGCCTTTCTGAATATCTATACATATAATAAAACTGTAGAGATAAAAAAATCTGTAATTGCAAGATATCAAGAAAAAAATGACACATGTTGGCTTAAAATTAGCCGCTGATCACGTTAAGCCACTTTTTAAACACTTTGTCTGTTTGTTTGTTTGTTTGTTTGTTTGTTTGTTATGACTGAACTCCTAAAATACTGAATGGATTTTCATGCGGTTTTCACTAATATGCTAAGAAATAACCGGCGCTTAACATAGGATATATTAAAATTGATATATCGTTAAAAAAAAATTGATGACAATTATTGAGATTTCATTACGAAACGAATCGGAGTTTTAAACAATATGGCCGATTGATTTTTTTAATTGTTTTCAAACTGGAAGGCACCTGTGAAGCTTATGTAATGTCATCTGTCACATGTCAAAAAACAATTTTAGTGATGATATTCGGTTCGATAATTAACGATTATTTTAGATACATAATACCAATTAACGATTATTTTTAGACACATATCATATAATCATGATATCTATCTTTTACTAGGTGGTAGGACTTTTCTGCAAAGTTCGTCTAGGTAGGTACCACCGCTTTGCCAGTTATTCTGCCGCCAAGCAGTAGTGTGCAAGCACTACTGTGTTCCGGTTTGAAGGGCATTGTAGCTAGTGAAATTACTGGGCAAATGAGACTTTATGATCTGATCACTCAGTCTTGTAATCTGATTACTGGACTGGGTGATGTCTCAGGATGATGTGCGCAGTGCAGTGTCACGCGAAACTTTATTGTTTTAAAGTTCCGGGTGACACTGCAACTGTTATGGGCGGCCGTGTCACTTAACATCAGGTGAACGACTAGCTCGTCACGTCATTTAATTACATAAAAAAAAAAAAAAAAAAAAAAAGGTAGACCTACCTACCTTAGAGTCCGTGGTAAATAATATATTATTCCCATTGTTGAAATCAGAGGAAACACAAGTACACGTGGGTGGGGTATAAAACGTAGGTGTCGATTTAGATGATAAGAATTTATTGAGGAAATCAAACCCTTGACGTATTGTCATCGGAATTGTGTATCAAGTATCGTCAAGATTCGCTGAAAACTATGACCTGGAATTGGATGTACGACTCGCGTACGAGTCGTACATCCAATTCCGGACAGACGAAAGCAAAAGTTGCGAGTTGAAACCAGACTAGCAATGGATGAGTGCTTATTTGTGGAAATTCGATCTCACGGTATCTTTTTTTATTTCAAACTATCGATTTTTCTTTTAAAAACCGTATTTTCAGGTAATTTTTGCCGAATATTTTTATTACGGTTGGCAACACCGTATTTTGTGCCCACGCTATTTAGCAATAAAAGTAATCCAAAAGATTTATCATTTTGTTTTCGATTATTCTTCGATTGTAGTTATCGTTGATGTCCCGCCCCTATGGTCAAGTGTCATTATTCAACAGTAGAACGTAATTTTGCAAGCAACGAATTTAATATTTTATTTATATCTTTTTTATTGAAAAGTGAGTTAAAAGCGAATTAATTGCCTTCATTCCATTTCTTGTATATTTTACTGTTCCTTTTAGTAATTTTTCTTAAACATTAGCATTAAATTTTCCCCACAAAATAGAAATGTTTAATGTTTTGTATGACGTCACCTGTTTTGCTTACATAACAATTTACGTTCTATAAACCTGTCACAAGTTAAATAGATACATATAGCAACAAATATTAAATAGTGTAGACGACATTTGTATTTAGCCAATGATACGAAATATTTTATGAAAAAAGTTTTAAAAGGGTGCTTAGATGTAGGTAAGTATAACTATACATTAGGATAGGACAATATATAGGATAGGTAAGATCCTCGAATTAGCAACATGGCCGTGTAACGTTCAGTTTTGATTTCTTCTTCTTCTTTTACGTGGGTAAATGTTTTTTAAAGGTTTTAATAGTTAAAATATTGGTCTGTGGGCTTCTCAATGAACAAACTGAGCGGTTATATTCTCTTTAGGACAAACTACAGGTTAGAGCAAAATATTATTGGTTACTCGATTGCTCCAAGAAGGTTAATTATTAAAAGGTCTTTGAAAGTGGGCGTCTTCAGGATTTCGTTGTTGATGATGATGATGATGATAGCCGTATTTGAGTTAATTGATCATAGATATCAATTTCAGCTTAATTCTTTCCGTTATTTCTAAAATAAGTAATGATCTCGACAGATTCTTAGAAAGACAAACACACGGACAACAAAGTGATCTTACCTATAAGTGCTCCTTTATTTCAAAACTATTACGGAACCCTAAAAATGAAACGTTCTTTGCAAAAGCGAATCTGATTAGAGTTTTGTACACATGTTATTTTCTCTCTCTCACCACTATGTTGAAAGTGCAGTGGGAATGAGACAACCTGAAAATGAAAAATAGCGGCCGTAATATAAATGTCGACTCTTTTTACAGTGGCGTACGTAAGTATTTGTGATTTCTAATTAGTATTAACAAAATTAATTATGTACGCATCGTATAGGTAAATACAATACTCCAGCTAAAAAGTATGTATTTTATAAACTTATTGTTGACACTAGCTAAATACTCAATTCGTATGGACCAAACTTAAGAAAGTAAAAAAAAATGTGGTGAATGCAACAAAGATACTCTTTGAGAACGAAAAGCGCGCGGATATAAAAACTGACCAATGTGTGTTTGTTTTGTATTTATCTAAACTGCCTAAATAATAGGTATGGTACTTATGTAGGTATACTTACTACCTAAACAAAATTCACTGGAACCTCTTATGAAGACTTGAACGGTTTTTATGGTGAATACACAAGAACATCTGTTGAAGTGAAAATGACAAGGAAAAGATCGCCCGTATCACTGGTATGTAGGTATACCATATTATAGAACTTTTATTAGTTAGATGCCTAGACCTATCGTATATTTAAAAAAACTAACGTCTAAGTATAAGGTAGGTCCAAGTAGGTACATATTTAATTAAATATTGTACCTATGATTTGCAGTTTCTAACCCACTATTTTATCAATGTGATGACACGTGAAAAGCCATACTTACCTACTACCCAAACAACATTTTTACACGTGTGCTACCTAATCTGACAATACGTGCTGAGCTCCGAAAAGATTTAGTGGATTTTGTTGTTTGTTATATAGGAAATGCATGAACTAAGCTATTATTAGACTACCTAAACGTAGAAATAACACAATACAAGCGTGCGAAGCCGCGGGCAAAAGCTAGTTGGATAATAAATACATCCTCGATGTCTGACTCCGCCACTTTCGCCATGGCAACCTATGATTCGTAATCAAAAACATTCAATGTTTAATTATTCTTTGTTTTGATATTTCATTATTACCTACATTTTTCTTTGCTCTAATCTTTCGGCGACGTGTCATTCGCATTTCCGAATTTCGGTACCATGTAGCGGACTCAGTTATATTGCGTAGTTGTTAGTTTCACTCCAAAATGAAAACAAAATTATAATTTCGCTATTCCATTTCAGCAGTAACGAAGCTCGTGCATTTTCAAATACGCATTACCCCAGCAATGAACGTGCAAAATAGGTTGCAGTACAAAACGAGGTTGTTCCTAATAATCCGACTGCACTCCACGCTGCCACAATTATACCGGTAATTGCCTCGTTAAACCTCCACAGAATTTCGAGCTGCGTTTTTAATGATACTAGAAAAATTTAAATTTGTTTTTGCTTATTCGTAATTTAACAAGGGTATCGACGGTTACGGTAGAAGTTCGTGGTATAGAGTCAATGCTCTTATAAAATGAAAGAACTATGGTTGTTATTGGACTGGCCTGATAGCTCAGTTGGTAGTAGCTCTGCCTTCTGAACTGTAGGCTGTGGGTTCGATTCCCACCCGGGACAAAGATTTGTGTGATGAACATAGGTGTTTGTTCTGTGTCTGGGTGTCATATTGTATTCTATGTATGTATTTACAAACAAAAGTATATAAGTATTGTATCAGTTATCTGGTTTCCATAGTACAAGCTATGATGCTTAGTTTGGGGCTAGATGGCGCTGTGTGAAATGTCCACACATATTTATTTATTTATTTATTGCATAGTTTGACTTACTTTACTTGATTTAGTTCAAATGTTGCTTCGAACGATAAACCCATATAAAAATGTATTGAAAATGACCTTAAGCTGGACTAAAGCAAAGTTCTTTTGTGAGGTCGATCTTCTCTCTCCAAATTTGCTGCGCCCGACGGAGTTCATAATGAGCCTACTTAATTAATTTTATACTTATTCCACCTATGTACACTATGTACGCAATAAATATCTGAATCTGAATCTGTATCTGAAAGACCTAACTACAACACTTAGGAAAGGTATGAGGTGGCTTTCTTGTAATATATCGTAGACCAATCACGATACTTTTAAATGAGCCATTTTAGTTAAAGAGTTAGTTAAAAAATCATATTATTTAGCACTCCTGCACTTCATAATTTTGGTAATAATATTGGTTTACAAATTTTCGATATTCTACCCTTCTTTACAAATTAGTGTTAGTTTTGTTCATTCCGATATTTAGGTTTGGAAGCGGTGGTAGTAGGTTTATTAATAAAGATTACATAAATATTGGAGTGATTATATGTATTTGATTTAGAGCATATGGACGCTTCACACCACGGTGTGAACCACACGTGGTGTGAAACGCCCCATTACCCTTTGATTTGCGTGCTATTCATAACAACATTTACAGTACCTTTCTATTATTATGCACTTTAATAATAGTAACACTGTCCCCATAGATCTTTTTTCAAATATCTTTCGTAAGTACTGTGGTTAAAGTATTATATTATCTGTGGTTACTACTGATACCTGCCGCAATAATAATAACATCCAAAACAGATTTACCAAAGTACATAATTGAGTTTTCTCTTTGTTACAAGACAATGTGGACTTTCATTTTGATTGAGAGGGAACAATGTAAACAAGAAAATGTTGCGGTTTGATGGAAGATAAACTGAATGTATGGCTGTTGAGATGGAGACAGTTTGGGGAGATCCTGCCTTGAAACAATTTATTCTGTGTATGTTTTCCTCAAAGTGGGAAAAATAGATGCATGTAATATTAGGGGCGCAACACAGCGAGCTGGCACATTCTGTTCGGCAGTACTTGCTGGTCATTATAACGATTTTATATAAGAAAAACCACAGTATTTTGTAAAGTTTATTCGGTTATCCTTGTTTTTCGTTTCATTTTCTATTTACACATTATTTTTTTCATCTTTTCATCTTATTATTTTGAAACGACCCGTCACAATAGACTTTCAAAAATAGTGTTTTTTGTTGATATTGGGTCTTGTTCTCAAATATTAAGTGTGCAGTGCCCTTTATGCCCCCTAATAGACAGCATTTCAAATCTTTTACCCCAAATTTTATTCGGATATTTTGTTATATTTGTGCTTTAGGAACCATGAAATGGTTTTCCTTCCCAAAAAAATATGTTGTCCATTTAACGTTAGTCGAAGCAATAGCAAGTAAGACGAATTTAATATATAGCACTTAGGTAGGGTCCCACTTGACACGTAATTAACCAATGGAGCATCATCATCATTAACAGCCTGAAGACGTCCACTGCTGAACATAGGCCTCCCCCAGAGCACTCCACCTTGAGCGGCTGCTCGCCTCCTGTATCCATCGGCTCCCGCAGCGGGGTGATCACGGAACTTTGATAGCAACAAAACAGTTGATATTTCATTCCGAATTTGAAAATTTCCACAGTAACTACGCACACAAACTGCGTATTGAAGCTGTCAAATCCATATACTTTTGTGTTTCTATTGGTTGTAATCAAGTTACATGCATGATCGCCTACCTGATCGTCGGTTCACCTAGTGGTATTCAGTAGTCGGTCCACTAGGTAGGAGGTATATTTTACTTACACAAATTAAAATCATGGCACAAAATAAAGTATTACAGTTCGCAATTTGGGTCAATTTCATTTTGTAACAAAATCGTCAAGACTATCTTAAATGTCCGACTTTTGGTATGGACTTTTAAACGTAATGGTAACCCTAACCTAATAGTGAGGCAATCCGACATTGGGGGAAAGGATGAAAACAAATAGAAACGTGGAGAGGTGCAATGCAAAGCCTCCACACGTCTGCTTTGAGGCTTTGTGAACTATTGCAAGACTTTACACTTTGACTTCAAGCGAGTTGAATTGGGTTGTCTTCTTTTGAATTTAGGTACTACATTTTATTCGGCTTAAAGTTCAATTTTCAGTCCGGAGTTTTGAGGTCATGAAACACGGTACCTAATACTTAGTATTAGCATATGTGTAATAAATTAGTAACAATAACAACTATGACGTTACCAATTTACTGTGAAATAGGTATAGCATAAAATCGTAATACCATAAATAGGTAAAATAAAAATAGGTAGGTAAATGAATAAGTAGAGTTTATCGGAATAATAATAAATTAATAAATAAATAGTCTTTATTTCACACAAAAACTGAACTCAAAACATTCAATTCTTTAGTCACTAATTATTGTAAAATACATTTTAAGTTAAGGAATACAACTTTTATGGACGACCAACTCTTATACTAGGAGGAACCTGTGTTACAAGAGCCAATCAATACCAGTTGAAATAAATCATATTTTCAACACATTTGCTCAAAAAATGCATTTACGAAGCCTGTGTACATTGTTTGAAAGTTAAACATTACACACCATACAACGGAGCGTGCGGTAAAATAGGTACTCACCTAAGTACCTATTTTACCGCATCGTTCCTTGTATGTCGCCGTGCGTAACCTTTACGGTTTTTTTTTTAAATTTCAATAAGACTTATATAAGAATTTCACCAAGGAGTTTCACAGTACGAGAATAAATAAGCTGAATGATCGAAACTCCTTGGAAGCGTTTTTGCTCAATACGTTTGTCTCACTTTAATACTAAAGAGAAAATGAAACTAAAGATGTTGTTCTAATTTTTACCACACGCACGTGGCGCCATTTGCATTGTAAATGCGCGCCATTTTAGCCCCTTTTCATATTAGATTAGAAACATCGAAGACTGTTTGTTGCGACTTTCCCGCTAATAAACAAGTTTGTTTCATTATACCTATTGTACTGTTTTCTCGCAAATGTGTTGAAAAACGTTGTATGATACACGTGCGGAAATTGGTTTCTACAAACTCGTGACTATGGTAAGCCCTCGACCTCGTCTCGGGCTTACATTTGTGTACTCGTTTGTAAAAACCAACTTACCGCCCTAATATCATAAATAACTATTATCATTCATTTATTCATATTACCTTATACGCATCTAAAATTACTGTTACAGTTTAAGTTGTCATAATTGAGAAATTATTAATAGCGACACTATTTATTTCAGTAACAATAAGATTGTATGTAAGGTCTACCTAATTAGGTAGGTATATTTAAACTAAAAATATAATTAACAAGTAGGTACTTGTATTGTGTGAATTATAGTGAATTACACTAATGATAAAATATATGACACCAATTGATGATAATGATAATAGATACTTAACAATTATAGCCTTAATAAACACTGAAAACCTACCCAGATTCTTTTGTTCTCAAGATATTCCAATGAACTGTAAATGTAAATGAATAAGTAGAGTTTATCGGAATATCTTTTATAGTTTTGCGAGCTATTATTTAAGTTATTCTCACTGTGTGTGTTATTCTGATTGTGTCTTCATGTTATATTTACATTTTGTTTTTTAAGATGATTTATGGCATACTTAGCCTTTCGTACCCCGTTGTCGCATTCCCGCCCGGTGACGCTGTAAAGGTCAGTAGAGACAAACAGCATTAGCCCGTTCAAAAAAAAAACCCGTTGTTGCATGACTACGTTCTTTTTGAACAGTTTGACTCCACCACGTTCACTTCTACTAGTTCCACTATAATAATACTAGTTCCAGTGGGTGTGATTTCCATAATTTAGATTGTGGAACCAACTGTTACGACCTAGTTTTAACGAACGAGTAAATTTTTGGGCCTTGTGTACTTACTGTGTTACAAAAAATATAAGTAAGAAGGTAAGTAGATATACAGTATGTAACAAAAACCCAGTGATATTCGCGTATCTGGTGTCAACTGAAGGTTGTAACAACACTGGTTCTAAATATACCTATACTTATACGAGGCATACACAATTTTCAAATGCTTTTAACTAAACAGCTATGCCGTTACAATAAATGCTTATCACCTGATATGCTGACAACAAAAAAAGCGACACCACAAACGTCAAACCGGTAAGTAGCAAAGTTGAATGAGAAAGCGCGTGTGACTGACAAAAAACCTCGAACCGCGATTGAGCGTGCGTACCTAGAGAATGCTGCTGCCCATATCTTTAGCCGGCTCTTACGGCACCCACGGAAAGAGATGGGGTAGTCCTATTCTAACACCGCGCTGGGACTATACGGCACGGAAACAACATTAATAATTCATTTCACTAGGTGGTAGGACTTTTTTGCAAAGTTCGTCTAGGTAGGTGCTACCACTTTGCCAGTTATTCTGCCGCCAAGCAGTAGTGTGCAAACACTACTGTGTTTCGGTTTGAATTACTGGGCAAATGAGACTTAAGAAGATCTCACAGTCTCGAAATCTTTTTTTAGACTGTGTGATGTCTCAGGATGACGTGCGCAGTGCGCAGTGTCGCGTGAAATTTTAATTTGGAGTTCCAAGTGACACTGTAATTTGTTATGGGTGGCCGTGGCGCTTAACACCAGGTGAACGACTAACTCGTCACGTCATTCGTTTACATAAAAAAATTAAATCTCAATGAAGCAACAGATTCAATCTAAGAAGTTACCACAGATCATCATTACGCGCAAGTCTTTAATTTACATCTCAATTACATTGTAATTTCATCCCATAATTGATTAGGTAATATTTACGTCATGGTCTCCGGACTTGGAACTCAAAACAAGGTAAAATACATTTTGTGATTCACAAAAGGCAGAAGGAAAAAGTTTATTATATTCAAGAGCAAGTTGCTAAATTGTTAGTAAACGGCTACCTTTTTGCAATAAACGACGTCGACATATTTATTCTGTGGATTTTTTTATAATGCAGAAAGCTCCAGTGATTATGATTGTTACTTCTTTCTATGTTTTGGTCATACAAAGTTCAGGTAAGTAGGAAAATAACCCTTACCCTTGTTTATAAAAAAAATAGCATAAAACTATTTCCTAGTCCACTCTTTCAGTGGCCGTTAGTGTTCTCGATCCTCGTATCCCGGCAATGGCCCAAGCCGAGGCTCGCCCCCCAGGGGTGCCCTTGAGCTAGTTGCATCCCACTTTGACGGCTGGCGCCTGCCTTCCCGCGCCGGGGACGACGCTGTAAAGGTCGGTAGAGACCAACAGCATTAAACCGTTCAAAAAAATTTATAATACTATCGTTTTATCAGTAAACGTAGCTATAACAAATAAATCTATCATTTCATCAGCCGGAAGACGTTCACTGCTGAACATAGGCCTCCCACATAAAACGACACTTTGGACGCTTATCTTATGGGGGATTTGCCATAATCACCACGCTTGGCAGGCGGCTTGGTAATCGCAGAAGATTTGAATGTACCTACCAAGGAGAATGCTGCAGCCCATTCCCTGGACATAATAAATCTTTATTTCAACAATAATCGTAATTAGCCCATACGTCCCTACTGCTAAGAGATATGCCTTCTCTCGCATAGAGATAGTGTAGACTGTAGGCCATATCGTCGGTGGTTGAAAAAGGGCGAATAAGCCAAGTTTTCTTTTGGTGGATTCGTCCTTTCTACTTTAAATCACATACGCTGAGTATTGAGTCTTGAACATACAATTTTCCTCTCGACGTTTTCCTTTAACGCTGTAAGAGCGAATGTAAATTCCGCACATAGCTTGAAACTCCCAATGATGCAGAGCCGAGCAGGATTTGAACCTGGGTGCTTCGACTTAAAAGTCGCACGAGTTGCCGCCGAGCCATTCTCACTCACTCCCCACGTAGGTATTTACTACCTACTTAAAACTACTAGCGATTCTTAAGGGCTTGTGCAAGACCAGCGCAAATTCACGTCAAAGCCACAGAATAGATGTATAGTACTAGGCCAAAGCGGGGATGAGCCAGGGGCCGAGCGGCAGGGGCGGTCTAAGTTAAACTGGTTCCAACGCGCAATAGTTTAGGTAATTTATTATTACACTGAATATAAAGGGTATTTTAAAAATCCGCTATACATTAGCCCTCCATTATATTTAATTCGACTACTACACAAAGTTTCATGATCTTATTTAAAGTATTCATTGAATAATCGCTGTTTATTTGTACGGTTTGGAGGTAACTTTGTAATTTTTTTCTATCGAGAAAATTTTATTAATTCGTGTTTTCACTATACATTTGCAGTAGAATTAGTCCTGGACTTTACCATATATTAATTTCAAAGTCATTGTTGCAATATTGTTGACAGGATACTGCTTCAAGCTAAGCCGTTTTAAGCAATTTGGCGTTGTATTGGCTCTTAACCGATCGGCGATAAACAACGGTTCGGTTATGACGGGAATGGGTAACTGCTATAAAAGGTGGTATTAGGTAAGAACTTAAAAAAAAAAGGTTAGGTATTTAATACCACTTTTTGTAGCAGTCACCCATCCATGTCGTAACCGAAGCTTTATTTAACTAAGCTCTACCGGGCTTCGGACGGCATTTAAGCCATCGGTCTCGTCCGCAATGTTGTTGTATGACAATAGCCGTTAAGCCTTTGGGATGCCTAAAAGTTCTGAACATAAAGATAAATTAATACCAAAAAATCGAAGTCTGATGAATAAAAAAATTGCGATATGTTATATGAAGCACACCCAAAGCATTCCAATAAATTACAAATACCATTCCAACTGACCCACCTCACATTATATCTAACAGAAGGGTGTGTGGTTACCACAAACTGAAAACTTGATCAAACTCTTGTTGGAAACCGACAGCTGATCCTCTGTTATGGTTAGGTCTAGGTTTAGATTACTCATTATGTCCGTGATCTAGACTCCTATAAAGAGAAATGGGATAAAGGGACCTCCTTGTCAAAGGACAAATATCTGCTTAGAAAAAAAAAACTAATTTGCGTCTTGATGTGTGGGACTAATAGTTCTCGTAGTTCTTCATCATCATCATCAACAGCGTGAAGACGTCCACTGCTAAACATAGACCTGCCCCAGTGAGCGCCACTTTGAGCGGCTACTCGCATCCTGCATCCATCGGCTCCCCGCGGCTTTCACCAGATCATCAGTCCACCGAGTGGGGGCCAGCTTACGCTGCGTCTTCCGGTTCGTGGTCGCCATTTGAGAACCTTTCTTCCCCATCCCCATCACGTAAATAATATTGTGAAATCAATTTCTTAACAATAAAGGTTTTTCGTCATAAAACCAATACGTTTCCACTGCTGGGACGCGAACCTTCTCTCACAGGAAACGAAGTAGCCCATAATTATTCACGTCAGCCAAATACGTTTTGGTGGCTGACACATGTTCTTGAATTTTGTTATTCTTGAACATGCCGGTTTCTTCACGATGTTTGCCTTCACTGTAAGAGTAAGGGCAAATCCCGCACTTACCTTGAAAAGACATTGATGCAGGGTCGAGTGGGATTCGAATCAGCGAGGTTCATTGAATTAAAAGTTGCACGTGCTACCACACTCACTCACTTCCCACACGCACTCACTCTCTTCCCACACACACCCACTTCCCACACTCACTTAATCCACACTACTAGCGCCTTTGTTTCCCGATAAATACAATCTGGAGCTCTTCAACTCGCTAGTGAATAGGTCTTTTATGCAAGCATGTACCATCGTAGACCACGTCGTCACTTTCCATCAGGTGAGATTGCGGTCAAATGCGCGCCTATTTAGTTATATAAAAAACACTCATTTAACGCACACTCACTCACTTTCAATGTGTTCCTTTTAGTTGTAAAGCGGTCGGCACCAAGCTGCAGTGAAAATGAAATGTTTGTTGAATGCGCCTACTGTGGCCCGAAGACGTGTGATGACCTCGGCTATCCCATACCATGCTGGGGTGCTACCGGTGCATGCAAGCCGGAATGTGTGTGCATAGATGGACTGGTCCGGGATGCGAATAGGAAATGTATTCCTAAGGCGGAATGTCGTAAGCTATAATATCAGCATGCTACTTACTTTATTATTGTAGTGTTATAAACACAGATTAGAGAGAAAAAAACTATGAAGTGCGTCATTTGTTTTTGCGTTTCTTTCTTCTTCACTTCACTTCATCAGCCGGAAGACGTCCACTCTGAACGTAAGCCTTATCTAAAAGTGCCTTTAAGGTGGAACGTTTCACTAGCGCGGCAAATTCAAATTTTCTTGCGTTCTTTTGCCAATAATAGCTTAATTACTCAACGTGATTACATGAAAACTAATTTTGCGGAAATAAATAGAATGTATCAACAAATTACGATTAAAAGTATCTCCTAGATATCAGTTTAGCGACAAATGGCAATAAACAATTATCTTAGTTTTTCAGTCTATTATTTGCGC
This sequence comes from Ennomos quercinarius, assembly GCA_910589525.2. NCBI lineage: Eukaryota > Metazoa > Arthropoda > Insecta > Lepidoptera > Geometridae > Ennomos > Ennomos quercinarius. Next base: position 6,006,219 of record OU342496.1, read on the forward strand.
GAAAGTAGTTTTCATGTAATCACGTTGAGTAATTAAGCTATTATTGGCAAAAGAACATAAGAAAATTCGAATTTGCCGCGCTAGTGAAACGTTCCATCTTAATCCTCATAGGCCTCTCTCGCTTTCAGAAGCGCACATTTTTAAGGTAGAAGTTTCAGTGTGAACTACTACAGGCTGATCTTCATAAGTACCTACTTACTGTGGCTCTGACAGTTTTCACTTACACTTTCAGCCAGTGGTTGTGCAGGCGACAAAAATGCGACGACAGGTTGCGGCAACCATTGCGGCAACAGTTGCTCGGACTACAAGGAAGTGAATAAGACCTGCTCGTATTCTTGTCGATACAACAGATGCGACTGCAAGCCGGGGTTTGTGTACCACGACGAACTGAAAGTGTGCGTGCTGCATACTGATTGTTGTGAGTATAATTATGTAGTACTTATTTAAACCCTGTGATCATTATCACCCTATAGACATCCACTGCTGAACACTGGCCTCTCCCATAGAGCGCAATTTTAAGGGGATGCTTGCCTCCTGCATCAAATGGCTCCCCGCGGTTTGACCAGGCCGTCGCAGTCCACCTTAGTATTGGTCTACAGTCTTTCATCATCATCATCATCATCATCAGCCCGAAGACGTCCACTGCTGAACATAGGCCTCCCCCAAAGAGCGCCACCTTGAGTGGCTGCTTGCCTCCTGCATCCATCGGCTCCCCGGGGCTCTGACCAGGTCGTCAGTCCACCTAGTGGGGGGCCGGCCTACGCTGCGTCTTCCGGTTCGTGGTCACCACTCGAGAACCTTTCTTCCCCATCGGTTGTCAGTTCTACGAGCGATGTGGCCCGCCCAGTGCCACTTCAACTTTCTGATTCTCAAAGCTATATCGTTGACTTTAGTTCGCTTGCGGATCTCTTCATTTCGGACACAGTCTACAGTCTTCAGTTTCTACAGTCTTTACTTTAATAAAATTGGTAGGTAAGTAGACGTATGCCTAGCACACCGAAACTAACTAACTAGGATGGCGCAACGACCCAAATTGAGTCTTGGCCTAACAGACGCCACTTCGGCCTGTCCTGCGCCATCTCCTGCCATCTCTCCACCTGGAGCTTGCGCAAGTCATTCGTGACTTTGTCAAGCCAGCGGTACCTAGGACGGCCGACTCGACGTCGGGCACACAGCCGTCCCATGTACTCGTACGCTCGTTTCACAGCTCTATCTTCGCCCATTCTCCCGAGATGGCCGAGCCAGCGAAGCTTGTGTGCTTTTATTTCGCCAATGATATTCGGCTCTGCCACCAGTTCTTCAATTTCACACCCAAACACCAAACGTTATTTTATATTTTGTTACGAAAATAACTCAGGCCATCGGTTGACTTCACAGCATCATTAATTTACGCCCAATTACTTACCCGTCAGTAACAGTTTAGACTGTCATCGTTGAATACAATATCTTCAATAAAGATTGTATTGTTCCTGCAGAAATTGGAGGAACAATAAAGACAGATTGGTTTTATTGTAAAGGAAAAATTTGATTCAAGATTTCAATCCGCATCCATCCGTTCCTAAAATTGGAGCATGTGCTTTATATCCATTGATCACGCTTCAAGCGATACTTCTAGAAATCTAGTGACAGTAACAGTATGCAGTTGTATGTATACATGTAGGTATAATTTGACTATGTAACTGCGTAATAGTCACGAACGCTATAAAGTTTGCGATTTCTTTGTGTATACCTAATTTTAAAGCTATGACGCATTAATGGAAAAATACACTCTCTCTAGTATAACTATATAATCTGTGTTGAATTTTTCTTCCTACTAGAACCAAAGAGATATAATGTACTCTAGAACACCGTTAATATAACCCGCTATTCTAAGTAGGTACCAGAAATGAATAACGTTATACCGGTTAATGGGGCACGGCCCAATTTGTATAATGATAACACAATTAAAGCTAATGTATAAACTAACTCAAAATATAAAGATACTGTTATAGTAGGTTTAGATTAGATAGACCTGTACGCGTTTGTATTATTTTATGTTTTCACCTTAAACTTTTATATATTATAGGTACACTACCTATATAAAAGTTTAAGGTGAAAACATTTTTTCCACGCAGCGTGAAACGTTAACGAATATCATATTCCCCAGTGCTCTACACTGCATGGTAAAAATTAAGACAATCTCAATTTCGCAGAGCAGCCCAGAGACTCAATTAGCTGTACGTGTTTCACCCAAATTAAATTTATACATTGTTTTTCCAAGTTTTTAAATTTCGCCGACCTCTACAGCTGACCGTGCTCAGTCTAATTGCGTTGACCTTCCTTATCAGCATTGTTGAACAAACAATTTTATAATTACCGACAAGGAATTTTCTTCTCATTTACGTAATTTTTTTCCAGGAACATTTTATGAGGATATCTCGAAGTTAGGCTAGTGGCGGAATCTCAGTGATCGGAGTTTTTCTTTCGAAGTTATTCTCGCTTTGATCTGAAGGCTAGTGACCTATTTGGACGACAGTAAAAGTAGAATGGAGGCGTGAAGGATTTGTGTGTGTTTGTGTGCGAATAAATGAGTGTTGTTGTTTGAAGACTTATTTTATTTGAGTTGGGTAGTGGTTGTTTAGTGCCTTAATGAATAGTTGTAGTTTTTAAACCCTACTTATAAACTTAATTAATGGTTAGAACGCCCTGTCTCGTTTTCGCTCGCGATATTTCTCGTCAGCGCGAAGTTGACAGGATATATATATTTCAAAACACACCACACATACCTACACTTTATACTTAGGTATACCTTTTAAAATAAATATCTACATTTGTGTCTATCATTGTGTGTTCTAACACTACACCGAATCATTTTTGAATAACAAAACAAAAACAAATTATCTTGTAAATTAACCACCTGTCTCTCCAGACTTCTATCAATAAAAGGTAAAAAAACTGCCTCAACCCAAACTGTCCCAAACAAATAAGAGAAAAGTGTGAGCAAACAATGCCCAAAGTAATTACTGATAGAATAACATCAATCCCGTCCAATTATGTAGTTAGAATGGCAATCGCAAACCAATATACAGAACTAATAAGATAAATTAAGTTGTCGATTGCGGTCTTATTAGAGATACGAAACATTATTTTTGGTTAAGCTATACAAACTATAATGTAGACATATGCTTTCTCTCGAAATGAGATCTTTTATAAATAGCTTGTCTTTACTAAGCTTACCATTAAAATATCTATAGCATTTCCTGTAAAATACAGGCCAGACCGCTTTTTAGAACGGAATCTCAAATATGAAACTGCAACTGTTAGGAGCAGCCGTCAGGCGAATGACTAGCTCGTCACGTCATTATTACCTAACATCATCATCATCATCATCATAACAGCCTGAATACGTCCACTGCTTAACATAGGCCTCCCTCAGAGAGCGTCACCATGAGCGGCTGCTCGCTCCTGCATCCATCGGCTCCCCGCGGTTTTCACCATATTGCCACACCTAGTGGGGTCAGCCTACGCTGCGTCTTCCGGTTCGTGGTCGCCACTCGGGATCCTTTCTTCCCCATCGGTTGTCAGTTCTGCGAGCGATGTGGCCTGAAATTTCAATATTAATAATACTTAATTCATCTACTTAATATCCGTGCTTACGATTACCTGCGTAGGTACGGAATTCCCCTTTATTAAACTAAAGGCATATACTTAAGGTGGAACGTTTCACTAGCGCAGCAAATTCAAATTTTCTTGCGTTCTTTTGCCAATAAATGGAATAATAGAAAACAAATAATAGAAAATATTAACGTAAACAAATAGAATGTATCAACAAATTACGATTAAAAGTATCTCCTAGATATCATTGGTTTAGCGACAATTTTTTTTATGCTATATGTAGCAAACAAGCATACGGCCATCCTGATGGGAAGAGGTCACCGTAGCCTATGGACATCTGTAACACAAGACGTGCCACTGATGCGTTGTTTACCCTGTGATAATACTCTTTTGACCCTCCTTTTAAATTGTTGCATGTTGTAGCTCCGGGGAAAGACCGCTGGTGGAAGCTCATTCCACATCTTACATATGTATGGTAAGAAAGTGCGCATAAACCGAGTCGATAATTCCATGACTCAATAATGTGTGGATGAGCTTTTTCACGGTGGCGAGAGGTGCGATGGTAGAAACGCGATGACGGTATTAGATCGAATAGTTCTTCAGAGCATTCCCCATTGTAGATACGGTAGAATATACAAAGAGACCAAATATCTCTGCGTATCTTGAAAGGCTCAAGATGTTTGGTAAGCTCGGAATTGCCGACAATTCTGACAGCTCAACGTTGTATCGAGTCAAGAGGCTGAACTTGATACTTGGGTGCTCCGTTCCAAAGGTGAGAGCAGTACTCCACGTGAGGTCGGACTTGCGCTTTGTAAAGCAAAAGTCTTTGACCCGGCGTGAAGTACCGCTTCGCCTTATTGAGCACACCAAGTTTTTTGGACGCAAGTTTAGCTTTGCTTGCTATATGACCACGGAACTGCACATCAGCAGAAATGTCGACACCCAAAATCCCAATACTCTCCGATACCGTAAGAGGAACGTCTTGAAACCGGGGAGCTACAACAAATGGAGCTTTTTTAGCGGTGAATGCGCAAACTTGTGTCTTCGTTGGGTTAAACTGCACCAAGTTTCGTTCTCCCCAACCTGACCTGGTCGAGAGAGGCCTCCACTTCAGACAAAAGTTTGTTTCTGCTCTCCTCAACTACGGCACTAGGAGTGTTTGCACGGCCGGCATATTGTGCAGCACTGGTGCTGTCATCCGCATAACAATGCATGTTACTAATAATCAACATATCATTAATATGCAGGATAAAAAGCGTAGGCGATAGCACAAAGCTCTGATGGACACCAGCATTGATAGGCATGAGGTCAGAGGAGGAACCCTCGACAACAACCTTGATGCTTCTCTTAGAGAGAAAACTGGCGACCCATGTGCATAGCTCCTCGGGAAGGCCGTAGGATGGTAGTTTCTCAAGAAGTGCCTTGTGCCAGACCCGATCAAAAGCCTTTGCAATGTCAAGACCCACTGCAAGTGCCTCCCCTCTACTCTCAACGGCTTCAGCCCAGCGGTGAGTAAGGTAAACTAGTAGATCACCAGCTGATCGGCCGTGACGAAAACCGTACTGACGATCACTGACGAGCTGGTGATCTTCTTGATAACTAAGCAGCTGGGTGTTGATCACACGCTCCATCACCTTACAGAGTAGAGAAGTAATAGCAATAGCCTGTAGTTTGACGGGTCTGATCGGTCACCCTTTTTAGGGATTGGGTGGACAAGGGCAACCTTCCACGAAGACGGGACACTTCCAGATGAGTAGGAGAGCAAAAAAAGACGCGTAAACACAGGAGTCAACTCCGGTGCACACACTTTTAAAACAATGGCCGGAATGCCATCCGGCCCACTCGACTTTCGCACATCAAGGGACAAGAGTTCCTTCCTTACCGCTCTCTACAAGAAATGGATGTCAGGCACGGAGCTCTCACACCGCAATATGGTATATGGTGTGGCGCCCCTATCGTCGAGAGTCGAGTTAGAGGCAAAGAGGCTGCCAAGAATGTCGGCTTTCTCTTTAGCGCTATGGGCCAAAGTGTCATCCCGCCTAGGTAATGGTGGTAAAGAGGGCCGACAAAAGTTGCCTTCAGCAGCCTTGGCTAGTGACCAAAAAGCACGACTTTCAGAAGGAAAACTCGCTAACCGGTCACCAATTCTGCTGATGTGGTCTGCTCTAGCCTCAGCCATAACTCGCTTACCGGATCTGGAGGCAGCATTTAGCTTCTTCTTCAAGTTAGCTGTGTCTGGGTCCCGGAGCGCGTGTGCATCGGCCCAAGATCTGTGGGCGGCTTGTTTATGGTGAGACGCTCCCGCACAAGATTTATTAAACCAGGGCCGACTCCGCCCACCAATGCGCACCATAGAGGATGGAATGAAACATTCCATACCTTGAAGTATGACATCGGCGATGGAATCCGCACACGCGTCAAGATCATCAGAAGAGAAGCATAACTGCGCCCTAGGGTAGGCAGCGTAAAACTCACGCAATCCGTCAGTCAGCTGATTGGTAATGCCAAACTTTTCGCCTTCCAGCAGGGATGTTACGGACGTGGTCTGCTGTTGGCACTACGGAACGGATAAGACAATGATTGGAAGAGCCAAGTGGCGCCTCAACTGTTACGCTATACAGATCCGGTTTTGAGCTCAGTAAGAGACCGAGCAAAGAAGGGCTATGGCCATCGCAGTCTGGAACTCTGGTAGGTTCGTTGACTAGCTGAGAGAGGCCATACGGTAAGGCGAATTCATACGCTGCTCGCCCCGCATGATCAGTAGTTCTGGAGCCCAACCACTCTGAGTGGTGAGCATTAAAGTCTCCAAGAACCACCAACTCTGCGGAAGCGTACTGCTCAGAAACTTTGTCAGCACCTCTGGCAATGTATTCAAAAAGGTGAGTTGTCTCCGCATCACCGCTATGAGATCTGTAAAGGCACGCATAGACTCTCGTTTTACCGGCGAAGTCTGTACGCACCCACAGAGTAGACAGATCTCTATCTTCAGGGCCGTTAAGACGGCGACAACAGACATCTTCCCGCACATAGACGCATACCCCGGCACGACGCATAAATGTATGCTCTAGTTTGTACCCAGGGTATAGAAGATAGGAAGTCTCGGCAGGGTTCGAAATTGGCAATAGACTGAAAAACTAAGACGAAATTTGTTTATTGCCATTTATCGCTAAACCAATGATATCTAGGAGATACTTTTAATCGTAATTTGTTAATACATTTTATTTGCTTACATTAAATCAGTTTTAATGTAATCACGTTTAGTAATTAAGCTATTATTGGAAAAAGAACGCAAGAAAATTTGAATTTGCCGCGCTATTGAAACGTTCCACTTTAACTAATTAATACTGGGTGGCGCAAAAGTAAAGACCCTATTTGGTTCAGCTATAACATTTTTTCTAAATTAGAAAACTAGATTTAGGTTTTTTTAAATGTATATTTGTGCCATTAAATTTCGTACCATTAGGATTTAAAGATGATGTCTTTTAAATGGTGACCTCCAGAGTTGATACACATTTGAGCCCTATTTATGACATTTTGCAAGATGATTTTCCTTCAAAATTGGTTATGAGTGACGAAGCGCATTTCCATCTCTCAGGGCATGTCAATAAGCAGAATACTCGGTTCTGGGGCACTGATAATCCGCGCATTATTCAAGAAACACCTCTACACCCACTAAAAGTTACTGTATGGTGTGGCATCTGTGTTGACAGAGTGATCGGACCCTATTTTTTCGAAGACGCTGGAGGCAATGCGATAACTGTCACTGGAGAACGCTACAGAACCATGTTACGTGAGTTTTTGATACCCAGTTTGGACGAATTGGGGCTGGAGCACATCTGGTTTCAACAAGACGGCGCTACGGCACACACAGCGCGCGACACTATGGACTTAGTGAGGGACGCTTTTCCAAGCCGAGTTATCTCTCGTTTTGGCGATTTGCCTTGGCCTGCAAGATCACCCGATCTGACCAGTCCAGACTTCTTTCTTTGGGGTTTTTTGAAATCTCGGGTGTATGTGAACAAGCCACAGACTCTCGCAGCTCTAAAAGAAAACATTCGTCAAGAAATAACGAACATATCGCAGGAAGTGTTACGGCAAGTTATGCAAAATGTCATAAATAGGGCTCAAATGTGTATCAACTCTGGAGGTCACCATTTAAAAGACATCATCTTTAAATCCTAATGGTACGAAATTTAATGGCACAAATATACATTTAAAAAAACCTAAATCTAGTTTTCTAATTTAGAAAAAATGTTATAGCTGAACCAAATAGGGTCTTTACTTTTGCGCCACCCAGTACGTTTAGCTTGTGTTGCTGTGTTATATAAAAAAAACGGAATTTACGTGAGACATTTGGTATACAATACAGAAAATTAAAAAAAATGACTTTTTTTTTTGTGCTCTGTGGTCTATAATATTGACTTTCCTCGCGCTGTCGAATGTCCTAACTCTGTTACACCAAAACTATCTCTATCTGAACAGACCTTCACAAAAAGTTTCTGGAATGTTCCCTAAACGTTTCCGCGCTGCTGGATTGATTTATCGTCTCCCAAAAAAATAGTAAGCACTTTCTCTTTGCACGCAAACGAACCCTCCAATATTCTTAAGAAAGAAATTCTTGTTAGAACTTTTATGTTGTAGTTAGGTCTTTTAGGTCAGGTATATAAACCTTGACGAGTTATTTAGGTCCACAAATTCATTGTTAAAAAGATTTCAGTCACAAACACGAAAAATTTACGATTTAGTAAGTGGTTGGACTGAATAATAATTCTATGAAATTGTCCAATGTATTGTGACTTGCCCCTTTTTTGGTTTTATTTATGTAATCCCAATTGGGGATCTTGCCCCCTCTTTGAAAACCTGTACTTTTTATTTGTTTATTTTACCACCCACTTTTCTCACCGTTGCAATACTTTACCAGTTTTGATAACATAAAATCACAATCACGACATACTTTTACCATTTTCGTTCAAAAACTACTTAATTAACCTACTGGTCATTACCATTTACAACTTACCACAAGGCATAAGTTTTTTTTTTTCTTATATTTTGGCTCCACACATAGTGTATTTAGCCAGTGTCAAGTTTTGTAATTTTTCATCGTATTATGGAAATTTTCACTTAAAGTCAAGTCATAGTCATAGTCAGAGTAGTCATAGTCTAGTCTAAGTCATAATCCAGTCTAAGGCATGCCCTAGTAAAGTGGTGGCAACTTTACTAGAGGCTTCTATGGAATTTTGGAAGCAACACGAAAAACCACGTTTCACTACATTATATCACTTGCCCACACTCATGCTCGTAATTCAGCACTTAATGCGTAAAACACCACCAATTTTAAACATTAACACTGGAAAAAGCATAAGTTTTGTAAAATAATACAATGCACCGACGTGAACTTTTCCGCGTTCCCGCCAAAACTCCCATAAGTATTTTGTGAAATACGTTGTCATAGTCACCGACAATATAACGTACCTACATAAGTAATATATAAGTAGTACCTACTTCTAATTACACTAAGCACCTTCTGACTGCAAACGATGAACTACTTTTTTAATTATAAACCCAACAGAACCTAACTCAAAAAAATATAATTACGTAACCCACAAAGTAGAGATGTGATTTCTGTTGCCGTTCCTTGCTTGTGTATGGATCTTCATCATTAACAGCCTGAAGACGTCCACTGCTGAACATAGGCCTCCCCCAGAGCACGCCACCTTGAGCGGCTGCTCGCCTCCTGCATCCATCGGCTCCCCGCGGCTTTCACCAGGTCGTCGGTCCACCGAGTGGGGGGCCGGCCTACGCTGCGTCTTCCGGTTCGTGGTCGCCACTCGAGAACCTTTCTTCCCCATCGGTTGTCAGTTCTACGACCGATGTGGCCTGCCCATTGCCACTTCAACTTACTAACTCTAACAGCTATATCGGTCACTTTAGTTCTCCTGCGGATCTCCTCGTTCGTAACGTACCTACATAAGTAATATATAAGCAGTAACTGCTTCTTATTACACTAAGCACCTTCTGACTGCAAACGATGAACTACTTTTTTAATTATAAACCCAACAGAACCTAACTCAAAAGAATATGATTACGTAACCCACAAAGTAGAGATGTGATTTCTGTTGCCGTTCCTTGCTTGTGTATGGATCTTACGCGAACATAATTCATTATGATTCAGTATCGTACCTATATGTTCAATGTTTACGATCAATAAATTAATGAACTAAATCTCTCAAGCTTTCTAGCAACAATACTCCATTAATTACACAAGTTCGAATGCCGGAACTACAACTAACTCAACTGCCTACTCAGCTATTACAAGCGAGTCATAACTTAATAGATTAGTTAGGTCCACTTACAAAGTTTATAATGGAAACGGTATCGGTTCCATTTCTATCTCTAACACAAAGGAATAAGAGTTATTATATTATGAAAACTTCACAAAACGCTGAATAAGTTTAAAAGGGCCTGCACTAGTCAGAAATAGTCAACGTTTCACTTGTAACGTAATATTTAGGAGTGTCCTGGGGGCGTACCGTGAGCTCTTAGCGCGATTCAAAACAGAGCCTATACTGGATCGCTTGTCAAAATCTCCGTACAAAAAAAACAAAGCGATCCAATATAGGCTCAGTTTTGAATCGCGCTAAGAGCTCACGGTACGGCCCCTGGTATTTGAAAATGTTGTTGCCGTCGCTCTGCTCTACAAACGTATGATAGAGACAATAGAGCTCATGAGTGAATTTACCTACGTTTAAGCGTTTCGGGCGCCAACAGTTTTCACCCTCTAAAACTTAGCAAAAACTTTAGATTTTAGTGTGAATCGTTTGGTTAGATTATAAGCAGTGCTTGTACGACTTGATTTATTTGGAAATATGATTTGTGTTCTAGTTACAATTACTTTTCTTCGTCATATATTTGACGCCAAAAATCATAACTTTAGATGGCTATAAATACGAAGATATTGTAAAAATTAAAAAAAAATGATTATAGTTTTTTAATAGGTAGACAACATATAAAAAATTAACAAAATCGGATAACATTTAGAGGTGGAAAAGCGTTGGCACTTTTTGTATAGAAGGGGGTATACGCTTCTTTTAATAATTAATAACACACACGTACGTGTGTGTTATTAATTACACACACATACACACACACCCCCCCCCCCCCTACGCACACACACACACACACACACACACACACACACACATCGCTCACAACACACAAGTTGCCGTTTACATTTACATCTAAACTAAACTTTATTATGTACCTAACGGTTAAATGGACCTGTAGAGACTGGCCTCCTATTAAATAATAGGAAGGACAGTTATTTTGTTTTTTGTTTCTCTCTATCAAATTTGAAACGGGCAAAGATAAAACGAGAGAAAACACTGAGTAGTAATTCCTCTGTTATGCAGTGTTTATTAATAAGGGTGTTTATATTTCATCTTGCTGCAAAACACAACTGAATAAAGTATTCAAGTTCCACTACTTTTTTGTATTGAATCAACAACAGGAATATTAAAATATCAATTTTACGCCATCACGTCTGCCAAAGTTTCCCACAGTTGGAGCTGGGAACTTTGTTCGAGTTATTTTGTTGAGCTGAGTAGTCTCATCGGCAATCCGGGTTAAATTATACTTTTCTTTTAATTCTTTCACTGTCTCACCTGATGGAATGTGATGACGCAGTCTATTATGGTGCATGCTTGCCTAGAAGATACCTGTTCACTCTCGACTTGAAGACTTCCTGGAGTAGGTTCCAGTAGGGTTAGCCGACACGCACGGGCAGGGCCGATAGACAAAACTGTCTTTCCCCTGTTTTACTCCAAGCAAGTATGAAGAAAGTTACGTAAAACGGGGAAAGACTTTTTTTTTTTTTTTTTTTTCGGTTCTCTCCATTTACATATATATATGTATGACTCCGTTAACATTTAAATTAAATTTTAAAGTGTAGCTTTCGCTGTCGGTCTGTCTATGTTTTGTTGTTTTTTCTCGACTAAGGGTAGGTTTTATGATCCATAGTTAAGGTGGAACGTTACACTAGCGTGGCAAATTCAAATTTTCTTGCGTTCTTTTGCCAATGATAGCTTAATTATTCAACTTGATTACATGAAAACTAATTTTGCGCAAATAAATAGAATGTATCAATAAATTAGACTTAAAAGTATCACCTACTTATCATTGGTTTAGCGACAAATGGCAATAGACTGAAAAAATAAGAAGGAAATTGTTTATTGCCATTTGTCGCTAAACCATTGATATCTAGGAGATACTTTTAATCGTAATTTGTTGATACATTCTATTTATTTCCACGTTGAGTAATTAAGCTATTATTGGCAAAAAAACGCAATAAAATTTGAATTTGCCGCGCTGAGGAAACGTTCCCTCTTAAAGTAACTAATGGTCAAAAACTCTAACAAATTTTGATCAGTGATTAGAATTTGTTACAATTTTTGACCATTTACCTTATAACTACGGATCAAAAAACCCACCCTTAGGGTCAATTCAGACAGAGCAGCAAAATGCTCGAGCACTTTTTGAGTGCTATTAGGATATCAACCTTAGTCTATTTAGATAAGGTTGAAAATAATATGCAACATCAAAGTACATAAGATTTTTAATGTTGCATACTATTTGCAGCTTTGTCTAAATGAAATAAGGTTGATATTCCAATAGCACTTAATAAGTGCTCGAGCATTTTGCTGCTCTGTCTGAATTGACCCTAAGTGGTTGTGCCAATCTTGATCATATTTGGTATACTTAGATATAGTTTCAACCCAAGGGGAAGACATATAAAACTTTTCATAGGTAGGTATACCTACTGTTATATTCCACGCGTACGAAGCCGTGGGCGGCAGTTAGTAGGTTATATTTTAAACAGGTATTTATACATTCAGTTTATTTTCAATATTACTCCGCCTTCCTTGATTCTGTATGAAGTTTTTTAAATGCTTCTAAGTACCTACTACTTTCGAATAAAATTGTGTCGAAAAAGTTAATGTAATGTGTATAATAGAAGTAATGTATCTACATTATACATATTAATATACTTACGTAAATAAGACAAGTTTTTTCATTATAAAATTGAGTTAAATCCTTACTCAAAAGTTACATAAATTAGGTGCCGTTTCGAAAGTAATTTAACTATAGTTACACCTAACTTCTAAATCCAGTATCGACAAATCAACAACTTTTTCTGCTTTTGTAAATTCCTAAAAACAAAACAAATAAAGTTCCATCGAATTACTCAAGTTTGAAACAAAAGTTGTTCGGTAAATAAAAGCCGGCACGCTGGAAACTCTGCTCCATGATTCAGAGTGTTGAACGTAAGTTACGTACCTGCTAATACTAATCCTAACATAAATAGGTAAGTATTATTTTTATAGGAGGTAGGTATATACCTCCCCCAGCAAGAAAGTATTTTAATCATGTAAATAAGAGGCCCTTAATGTATTATAAGCCGCGGTGACATGATCAGTGTATCCTCGGACCGAATGGACTCGGATAGCTACTCGGACGCAACTCGTATGAGCGCACTCAGACGATTGTATCCGAGCAGAGCAGACTCGGACCGCGGTCTATACTTGTCCGAGCTAGCTCGTATACGAGTAGTGAAAGTTCAATACAAAAAAAACATCGACGTTGGTGTGAGCAACAATGAAAAGTATGAAGAAAACGATCCAAGTGAACTATGATAATGTCATCTGATGAGTATTGTTGATTAAGTAATCTATTATTTTATATTTATTTTAGTATGTTTATAGTAACTTTTAATTTTGTAGCACCACCGTCCATGCAAACCCGTCCGTTCAACTATCTCTGTCCATCCAAAGGTTATCTGGAAGAGATCGCTTTTTAGCGATAAGACCGCCCATTGTACCTACTTGTAAGATTTTCTTTTTTTTAATTTATTGTTATCTTGGTGTCAATAAAGAGTTTATCTATCTATCTATCTATCTGATATTCTAGTTAGTACACTCGTTAGTACGTATGAAGCTTACTCCTACGAGTCCACTCGGGCCGAGGAGATTGTGATCGTGTCACACCGGCTTTACACATAGACCATGACCGTAGTATAGGTACTATAGGTACCTATGTACTGGTCTTCTTTTATTTAAGAGCTAAGTTCTTGTATTTGGAGTTTCTTCCATTCTTCAAAGTTTCCAGCCAGCATTTTCAGCTTTTGGTACGGCATGACATTAGAAGAATACAAAATCTAAATTAAAATATAATCAAGTCAAAGTCATCATAATTATTAGAATGTGTTTCAAATAAGAATAAGACGAGGCTGTAACAGCGTTTGCACGAACTTCACACTGGGCAATACAGATGTGGTCACGTGACCGAAAAATCTGTACCACAGGGGTTGAACGACATTGGTCAAGTCTGATATTCGGCAAATCGGCAATTCGTCAAATTTGATATTGGTCAAATTGGTAGTTCGTCAAATCGTCTTTTTGCCAAATTATGAAATTTGCCATATACGCTATTGGTCAAGTAATTTAAGTACACTCAACTGTAAAAATGAAACATTTGGTTCACTTAGGTTAGATTCCGCTTTCGATGGAATTTATATGAATCTTGAATCGCAGTGTACCTTGGACCAACTACGGTTTCCGGCCGCTTGGCTCATGATTGTGTCCGTCTAAAATATTTCAAAAAGTATTATAATTCTGTACCAGCTTCTGTGGTGTGGTGGTTGAGCACGTTGGCTCATAACCCGGAGGCAGCGGGTTCGATTCCCGCGACAGGACAAGTATTTATACACAGGAAAAAATAAAAATCCGCAAACATTTATTATGTGCCTGGGTGTTGTGGGACCATGATCCTCGTATAGTTGCTGGTTCCCTATTAGATACAGGGAATCCTAGTTACGGTCCAGGATCTAGTGATCCTTGTGCTGTGATCGTTAGGCGTTATTCATTTATTTATTAATTGTTATTTGAAACACCACCTTCATTTCACCAAAACTTTATTCAAAATAAAATACAACCACTAATATTTTTTCCTCATGTTAATACGACGGCATTCGTTAGACGACACACAGAAATCAGTTTCAGGGTCTCTAAAATAGCCCTTATAGCACACACATCTAGGGTTACAATTTAGCAACAGAGTGTTGCAAACGGCCGGTGGGTTATCCACTTCCTCGCAGTATTCCGAAAAGCACTCCAGAGGGCAAGGGTTCCATATTTCGTAAGGGCGCGTGCAGTTTACTTGAGCTATAGAAAATAACAAGGTTTGAAACTGCTTGAGAAAATATAGTACATTATTTTTTATAGCACATAAGAGAATATTCTTATACGTGTTACGAGATCTTTATCTATGTTACGCTGCGTTTCCACTAGAGATGTGCAAGGGTGTGTAGCGAGGGATTCGTTAGTCAAGACAAGAACCAATAAAATTACTTAATTTACCTAGCCTTGCTCAGCCCAGCTCTAGTGGAAACGGCCCAGGCGGAGCGAGGTTTTTGTATATGCAAAACAAGAGAAAAACCTGTGCTACGGATGTGTTGCGAGGGATGTGTTTCAAGGGATGTGTGCAAGGAATATGAGCGAGGGATGTGTGCGGGCAGAGGCGCGTGCGCTCCGCTCCCACCACACCCCACCCTGTGCGCGACAGAAACGAGCCCGCTACACATCCTCGCACCGCTTCCTCGCATCGTTTCACAGCGCCGCTACGAATCCTCGCACCGCTCAGTGGCCTAGCACATCTCCGGTGGAAACACTCACACCGTTTCACAGCCTCGCTACGCATCCTCGCACCGCCCAGCTGCCTCACACATCTCTGGTGGAAACGCAGCCTTAAACTTGACTAAACAATTGTATGTATGAATGTACTATAGTGATTACTTTGTCTATGTAAATGGCAGACCCTTCGATTAAGGAAAACTTCGTGATGAAACCAAAGTTGCAGGTTGCAGTGGTTATTGGTAGCCATAATTACGGTTGTTGGGAATTTTCTAGTAGGTAACACTCACACTCGGGATAAGAATAAGTTGCCTTCACTTTCAATCTCACTTAAGTGGGTCAAATGTAGCGAGTCGCTATTCGGCCATCATGCCACTTAACATCAGCTTAACGCTACCTTGTTTTTCATAAAGAAAGAAAATGTGTGTTATGTTGTTTGTCTTCAGCACTACGTGCTACATTGACAACGTTGCCCCGCGTCAAAAGTTAAAAATCGCTTCTTAGGCTGCATTTTACCATCGTGCGGCGTGTGTCACCGTGATATCGCGGTATCACGCGTAGTCGCTCGAGGATCGCTGCCGCCCAATGTGGTGTGTAGGTTAGGTTATGTACGTGGTCAGCCTTAGTTTCATCGAGTCAAGTTTGCCAAATGCAAAAAAAATTCGGACAATCATCATAATCAGCCCGAAACACGTCCGCTGCTAAACATAGGCCTCCACCGTAAAACGCCACTTTGGACGCTTATCATAAGGAGAATTTGCCATAATCACCACGCTTGGCAGGCGGCTTGGTGATGGCAGAAGATTTTAATGTACCGAGGAAAATGCTGCTGCCCATTCCCTGGATACTTGGACCATAATACCTAAATAATAAACTGAAAGACGAACAAATCCTCATTAGTAAAAAAGAGTAGTTTATATCTAATTGTTCAACTGTCTGCGTGTTCTTATATTGAGCCGAAAAGAGATTTTTATTCCCACAATCATTCGTACACCAAGGTTACTTACGGCAGTAATCAGATTGAATGCATCTACGGTCTTCCCTGCTTAAGTATCTATAGTTCAGATTACAAACGCATCCAGGATAGCATGGAGCAAATGGGGAACTCTCGCAGTTGCCAACTGCCCGGCTATCGTCTACGGGGCAGAAAGACGATGGGCAACCGCTTATTGCCCTACAAGGGACGTACGACTCATTTGGACCGCAAGGATACCCTCCTGCAAAAAGACGAATGTAATATTTACTGCCCACTCGGTGGACCGACGATCTGGTGAAAGCCGCGGGGAGCCGATGGATGCAGGAGGCGAGCAGCCGCTCAAGGTGGCGCGCTCTGGAGGAGGCCTATGTGCAGCAGTGGACGTCTTCAGGCTGTTTATGATGAATATATACTGACTGCTCTTTCACAGTCGTTATTCATTTATTCAGGAATGTCTTTTGGATTTTTCAATACAATTTTCCGGGATACAACGCATTGTATGTTGATCTTGAGTATTAGCAATCTGTGTGCAAAATTTCATCCAAATCGGGTCAGCCGTTTTGGCCTGAAAACTCCACAAACACACAAACAGACAACATATCACTACTAAAGCAAGGATTCCAAGTGATATATTTTTACAGCTTTAAAATTTTTGCTACACTTTCACAGCACAGATTTCTCTTAAAAAGGCTGTTAAATATATTACTTACCTATGCAATCTTTAGGCAGTACGCAGTTGCCATTGATTTCAGACATTATGTATCCAGGTTGGCATTCACATCCGATGGGATCACACATCTTCTTGCAAGGGATCGCATTTGGAGCATCGCAAGTAGACGGGCAAGGTAGGGGGCAAGCTTTCACTCTTGCGTAGCGATCACCATTGCAACCAATGTCAGCTTAAAATGTATTACATAGTAAGATTATAAAGAGGAAAATGGTAAAGAAGAATGATATTCTTATGATGGTCATAGTGAAATGAAAAGATATTTTCATAAGAAAGACAATTGAGCTTGCAAGAACATTTGTAAGCTCAAGTATCCTAAGGATCAATATCACACCGAATGAAATTACGCAAAGTCACTATACACAGGCACAATACGTGTTTTTCGTGTAGTCCCGGTTTGCGAATAGGACCACCCCATCTTTTCCAGTGGGTGCCGTAAGAGCCGGCTAAGGGAATATCCAGGAAATGAGCATTTTCCTCGGTACATTGACATCTTCTGCGATCACCAAGCCGCCTGTCAAGCGTGGTGATTATAGCAAATCCTCCCTATGAAGCATCCAAAGTGAAGTTTTGTGGGGGAGGCCTATGTTCAGCAGTGGATGGTGACTATACGTGTTTTGCGTGTAGGTACACTTACATGGACAATCTTCAATCTTGATACAAACACCACCAACATCTGACAAAATGTATCCTTGTTGACAGTTGCAGCCGTCTAAGTTGACTTCCGACGGTGTAACAAAGGGACAACCTGGTGAGTTTGGTACTGCGCAAGTTGGTTTGCAGTTAATTGGAACTGGACATTGCACTGAAAAGACTCATAGATTTTATACTGGATACGCTTTAGCGTGATGAATTATTTATTATTTACATTTTGACGGATGGAAGGAAAGAGAAAAACAGAAGTAAAGGTGGATGCGCAACGATAAGGTATGAATGGAAAAGTAGATAACATAATAACGACTGTGACAAGAACGGAAGACGCTCTATATTTCGACCCCAAACAAAATAGGAACAGTGCAAGATGATTTTTTTAGTCAAAGCAATGCCTCTACGAAGGGTTTCATTTTGACATCTAAAACCAGGTTAGCGTGTTTGTTATACTTGGGTACCACTGATACCAGCAAGCTCATTAAATAATTCGCTACTTACGCTGAGTTTTATTTGCTTTGAGGAGAGGTAGATAGGTAAAAATATGAAGCTAGTGATAGAAGCGCAATGTAAGTAGATAGTATTGTTAAATTCCCTTATGCTGACAAAAGAATGTATTGAAATTGGCTACACAGGACATACTTGGTACCACTTACGATTGCATTCTTTTACTGGTACACAAATACCAGTCGAGTTCCTGTAGAAGTCTTTGAGGCAATCACATTGTGGCTGACAGTTGTTAGGATCAGAGAAACACTCGGTTTTCTCGTATAAATTTGCACATTCGTCAGTTGGACATTCAGAAGCACATGGATTCCATACCTCATTTGGCCTTGTGCAACTAACTTGAGCTATTGGTATAGTGAAAAATGTGATTAAAACTCGCACATACTATGAGCTTTTTATGAAATAATTTATATTGACATTCATAGAAACTCATTTTAAAGTTGAGGCTAAGGGTAGATAATAAGAGAGTGTAGTAAAAAAGAATAAAATTTTATGCGTACGACAATCCGAAGCCATCACACAAGTATCATCATTTTCACTCCTTCTCCTGTAGTACTGTTTGCAAAGGCAACCAGATGGGCAAGGGCGGCCAGGTTTGCAAGCTACCCTAATACCACTGTCATCTTGAGGGCAGTTCTGGTCTGGACACCGGAAAGCGCAGTCAGCGAAGGTTCCGTTTACTCCGCATGGATTGCCTCCTAAAAGAAGAAAAAAGATTTGAGTAAAACGAAAATCAAAACTAGCTGATATACAAACGTGCGTTTATCTCAAGCAAGATCAAAAGTTCCGAGCCGACATAACCCTTACTTATATTGACCTGTTAAATCAGCATTGAACTGAAACGTTCATTCATGAAGGAAAATAATAGTCATATTATCTTCATTTAGAAAATATTTCATATACTTTGATTGAAGGGTCCTACATCTCACCTCTGCATTCATCAGGCATAATGCATCTTCCGTTGTTATTACTCATGATATAACCAGGTTTGCATTGGCAACCGATGGGAGCACATTGTTTGCCACAAGTACCCGCATTGGGACAGTCACAAGTTGACGGAGAAGGCCATGGGCAGGCAGTAGCTATGGAGTTCGGGTCTCCATTGCATCCTTGATCAGCTGTAATATTCGATAATTACGACAGTGATATTGTAAATATACCAAAAAAATATACCTACGATTATTTTTATGAAATGTTTTCAACGGTCCACTAATGGAAGTAAAGTTCAAACTCATTTCTTTTTCATTTAGAAAGTGTTTCTACCATGATAAGAAATGACTGTGAAGATCCAAGAAATGTCTCCTATACCTGGACATTCTTCAATTCTAATACATTCTCCATCAACATTAGACAGGATATACCCCGGCTTGCATTTGCATCCATTCTGATTATCCATAGGTGCGTCGACAAACATACAGTTCTGTGGGTTTGGATTCGAGCAAGTTGATCTGCATTCTCTTGATACATCACATTTGGGTTCTGCGAATTTACAAAGTTCAAAATGAAAGTTTGTGAATGCAAAAGATTTACATGCTATGGTATCATTATATTAGTGTAATAAAAATTCGCTTCTCCTGTATGCTTTTATTTTCTTTAAAGACCAATTCTAACTCACCCAAAAAGCATTCATTAGTAGGCACACACATCCCACTGGCATTTCTCATATAGCCATCCAAGCAGTCACAACCAGCCTCACAAACGGTGTTTTCTTTACAGTAATACTTTGTAAACAGGCTATTACAAGTCTGCGGGGGGCACGTCACTTTGCAGTCAGAAAATTGTTCGTTATAGTCGCAAACATATGGAGGCGCTAGAATTGAGTATAGTTTAAAGTAATTGTCATTTTGCTTTGCCGAGTCTAAGTTGGTTTATTTATCATTGTTAGAATTATTGCTGTTATTAATGTGAGAGTGGTTTGCTGTATTGTTATTGTTGTATTGCATTGCATGGAACTTAATACCACCTCAAAACTTAAAGATTACCAGTAATAGGTTTACAAATAATTTTGGTAACACTTCTTGAATCAGCTTTTAAAAGTTAAAAATTGGGTAAATTTGTAAAGTAAAATAACTTACTTAATCGGCATTGCTCGCTTGGGATGCAAACCCCTTGAGAGTTTCTCAAATAACCACTGATGCAATTACACCCTATTTCACAGGGTATATCTGCCACACACGAGTATAAGGTGTAGATGCTGGCGCAAGACTGCGGTGGGCAGATGATCTTACATGACGACGGTTCTTCGTTTTCGGGACAAATTGGTAGAACCGGTGCTAAAAACATTTTCATAATTATGATCTCACTCAAGATAAATATCAACAGGCTGCAGTGAATGTGGTAGTTTGAAGAGAGCAACCAGGTTCCCATGAGATACAAAATAAAACCGCAAAGAAGAAGCAATGTGTTAAAAAATTATTGACAAAGTGAGAATATTATAAAAAGACGAATTGATATATACCTAGCTAAAAATATCGTTACTTACGTGGTGGACATTGTTCATTAGGAATACAAATACCGCTATCATTACGCAAATAGTTTTCTATACAATCGCATCCTGGCTCACAAGTCGGCTTTCCGCAAGCGTAATCCGTGTACGAGATATTGCAAGATTGTGGAGGGCAAATGGTCTTGCATTTTACTGGCATTTCATTGTCACCACATACTGGTGCTAAAATAGGAATATTTAGATTTAGACGCACAGAGCCATGAAATCATAAAATCAAAATTCTAGGTACCTATTTACAGTATTTAATAAAATCACAAAGTAGCTACAAGAAAACAAATTCTATTAAATGGCAATTTATAATACGTATTACAAAATAAATGTAGACGCCGTAATAAACCTGGGCATTTTCCGACGTCTGCATCACAACCAGACGTTAACAGAACTGCGCTGCGACCCACAGAATGAACATGTCGTTATTGTCATAACTTTATTATGCAAAGTGGGTCAGTACACGATGTTTTTATATCCCCACGAAAATACCAACGTAATGAGGAAAAGAATACAAAAATATGGAAATCGGATGACTCAAAATCACAAGCTGTAAGAGTAAATTTACTACGTCTTATTTTTTTATGAACGTTTTGGATTTTTTGTTTAAACGATAAACAAGAAATCTATTTATAATCTATGTTTAAGTTTATACAGGTTTTTTTAAACTATAACACACTCTAGGGGATTTTATTACATTGGTGACTTCCCATAACTTTTGCCTTCGATTTTGAAATGCGAGTCTTTTGGATTTAAAGTAAAAGTAATAAACATTTCTTTATTATTAAGAACATAATTATTATTCTTGTTTGATAAGTAATCAATAATGATAGTAATCTATACTATTTAGTAGCTATAAAAAAAGTAGAACGTAATATTATGACAAAATTATATAAATTACAATAAACCGTGATTGAATTTATATAGCGCTCACGCTTCCTATATGAAATATAGCGCACACATTCCACTGGCATTCCTCAGATAGCCATCCAAGCACTCACAACCAGCCTCACAAACGGTGTTTTCTTACAGTTGTACTTTGTAAACAGGCGTCTGCGGGGGGCACGTCACTTTGCAGTCAGAAGATTGTTCGTTATAGTCGCAAACACAATATGGAAGCGCTGGAATCGAGTATAGTTTAAAGTAATTGTCATATTGCTTTGCCGAACCTAAGTTGGTTTATTTCTCATTGTTTGAATTATTGCTGGTATTAATGTGCGAGTGGTTTGCTGTATTGTTATTATTGTATTGCAAATTGCATGGATCTCAATGCCACCTCAAAACTTATAGATTACTAGTAATAGGTTTACAAATAATTTTGGTGACACTTCTTGAATCAGCTTTTAATAGTTACAAATTTGGTAAATTTGTAAATTAAACGCAGACCCCTTGAGAGTTTCTCAAATAACCACTGATGCAATTACACCCTATTTCGCAGGGTATATCTACCACACACGAATATAAGGTGTAGATGCTGGCGCAAGATTGCGGTGGGCAAATGATCTTACATGACGACGGTTCTTCGTTTTCGGGACAAAATGGTAGACCCGATGCTAAAAATATTTACATAATTATGCTCCCACTCAAGAAAAATATCAACAGGCTGCAGTGAATGTGGTAGTATGAAGAGAGCAACCAAGTTCCCGTGAGATATAAAATAAACCCGCAAAGGAGAAGCAATATGTTAAAAAATGGTTGACAAAGTGAGATTATTATAAAGAGACGAATTGATATATACCTAGCTAAAAATATCGTTACTTTCGTGGTGGGGGACATTGTTCATTAGGAATACAAATACCGCTATCATTACGCAAATAGTTTTCTATACAATCGCATCCTGGCTCACAAGTCGTCTTTCCGCAAGCGTAATCCGTGTACGAGATATTGCAAGATTGTGGAGGGCAAATGGTCTTGCATTTTACTGGCATTTCATTGTCATTACATACTGGTGCTAAAATAGGAATATTTAGATTTAGACGCACAAAACCATAAAACCATAAAAGCAAAATTTTAGGTATCTATTTACAGTATATTTAATAAAATCACAAAGTACACGAAAACAGATTCTATGAAATGGCAATTTATAATACGTGTTACAAAATAAATGTTGACGCTGAAATAAACCTGGGTATTTTCCGAGGTCTGCATCACAACCGGACGTTAACAGAACTGCGACCCATAGAATTAACATGTCGTTATTGTCGTAACTTTATTATGCAGAGTGGCTCAGTACACGGTGTTTTTATAACCCCACGAAACTACCAACGTAATGAGGAAAAGAATACAAAAATATGGAAATCGGATGACTCAAAATTGCAAGCTGTAAAAGGTAAATTTTCTACGCCTTATTTTATATAAACGTTTTGGATTTTTTGTTTAAACGATAAACAAGGAAATAGCTTATTTATACGATTTAGGTATATAACTACTAAAATATCTGTGCTTGTCTATTTAAGTTTATACAGGTTTTTTTTATTACACACTTTAGGTGATTTTATTACAAGATTGGTGACTCCCCATTACTTTTGCCTTCGATACTGAGTTGCGAGTCTTTTGGATGTAAAGTAAAAGTAATAAACATTTCTTTATTATCAAGAACATAATTATTATTCTTGTTTGATAAGTAATCAATAATAATAGTAATCTATTATACTTACGTTAATACTATTACTTACGGAATCTTTACCGTGATTTGAATCATTTCTGAGTTCCCGATATTTCGGCACAGTTACATGCACCATGTTCACGGGTAGACTGAAGATGCGGGTGGATGATAAAAAACATCACCCGCACATCCACCCGCATCTTCAGTCTACCCGTGAACATGGTGCATGTAACTGTGCCGAAATATCGGGAACTCAGAAATGATTCAAATCACGGTAAAGATCCCGTAAGTAATAGTATTAACGTAGTGAACAACCGTGAAAGTTTAAAACAGTGAATCTATTATACTGTTTAGTAGCTGTAAAAATGTACAACGTAATATTATAATAAAATTATTTCAATTACAAAAAACCGTGATTGAATTTATATAGCGTTCACGCTTCCTACATAAAATTTATTAAGTGTATTTTCAAATCCACGATTATAGACGTAAGAAATGTAGTAGGTAATAAGAAGTAGGGTGCATTTATGCCTATCATTATTAGGTATTTGATTAAACTTTCCGTTCCAGCCGTCTTAGAAACTGAGTTCACACCTTGCTGGGTTAGCACGGACGGTAGACAAAATTGTCTTTCCCCGTTTTACGTCACTTTCTTCATACGTGCTTGGAGTAAAACAGGGGAATGACAGTTTTGTCTACCGGCCATGCTAACCCTACTGGTTGCGATGAAAGAGTTTCCTTCGTTGTTGGAAGCCAGCTGCGATAAACAAGCACTTTTCGTTCTAATAGGTACGCTAATACTACTTGCCTACAACAACTCTTCCGCCACAGCAACTGTGTTTCGCAATCAGCTAAGCTAAGGAGACTGTTCTTTGTTCTTTGTACGCAACCTCTTTTATTAAAAACTACTTATAATATAGATTTTTGGCCTAAAAGATATAAGGCTCAACGTGGAGTTTCGGCGAGAACGCGGAAAACTTCACGTGTCGATGCATTGTATTATTTTTCAAAACTTGTGCTTTTTCCAGTGTTAATTTTTAGAATTGGTGGCGTTTTTGCGCATTAAGGTGGAACGTTACACTAGCGCAGGAAATTCAAATTTTCTTGCGTTCTTTTGCCAATAATAGCTTAATTACTCAACGTGATTACATAAAACTAATTTTGCGGAAATAAATAGAATGTATCAACAAATTACGATTAAAAGTATCTCCTAGATATCATTGGTGTAGCGACAAATGGCAATAAACAATTTTCTTCTTAGTTTTTCAGTCTATTACCATTTGTCGCTAAACCAATGATAAGTATGTGATACTTTTAATTGTAATTTATTGATAAGTACATTATATATATTTGCGCAAAATTAGTTTTCATGTAATCACGTTGAGTAATTAAGCTATTATTCGCAAAAGAACGCAAGAAAATTTGAATTTCCCGCGCTAGTGTAACGTTCCACCTTAAGTGCTAAATTAAAAGCATGAGTGTGGGCAAGTGATATCATTATATTACTTCACCACATTTGGTGAAACGTGATTTTTCGTGTTGCTTCCAAAATTCCATAGAAGCTTCTAGTACAGTTGCCACCACTTTACTATGGCATGACTTAGCCTGGACTATGACTACCCAGACTGTGACTAAGACTGGACTTACTTATGCTATAACACGATAACAAATTACAATACTTGATACTGGCTACACTACCACTGGCGGCTGGCTGGCTACTGGCTGGCGGGCTGGCAATATGTGTGGAGCCAAAATATGAGAAAAAAAAGGGCTCAACGTACGGAAAATATTTGAACAATAGTGTAAACGCGATGCAGGAATTCATATAATATACAAAAGTTAACAAATTACATCAATCAAGCTATCCAGAAATTTTTCGGAACACTATAGCACAAAACAGATAAATATAAGTATTAGTTTTTCTCCATCGCTTTAGCGAGGGTTTTTTACCAGGCTTAAATCTCCATAAACATCCAAAATAATTTCGATTTGGATTTTAGTTATAAACCGAGAAAAGCTTACCTACACAATATGGGGTTCTTTTATTAACGGTCAAAAAACCAAAACAGATAGATCCTTAATCCATTTAAACGTGCCACTTGCACCAAAGATATACACCGACCAAATGGTAAAAAGAAATTACAAGAAAGTGAATTATGGAAAAAGATGAGAAGAAATCCAATTACATTAGCTATTTGTATTCGTATATTATGTTCTTAACCAGTAGAGCGGCGCAAGGTTGATATCGGCCACAGCACAATTGAATTAATATATTGTTTACGTCCAGCCACTCCATAGACTAAATCAAAACCACGGTATACCTATCTCTCTCCGCGCCTTCATAACAGAATAAATGCTGTTTCGGATTGAATGGTCATAGCACTTCACGATTCACGTCGTTGACTAGGAATTCCTTCTAGAAAGCTCGGATTTATTTCCGCTTCAGTTTCGGGAATCTACTTAAAGGAACAAAGAGACTCAGTATGGGCACTTGTCAACTGAAATCCATTTTACAGTTTGATAAAATCGTTTCTTATTTCTGATTTAGATTTCGTGGCTTTCGTTATCTTATCGCTTCATTTGATTTGATGCTATTCCATAGTGCTTTTACGTTTAAAGTTTTAAAATTTTATGTAATACCCGTATATACATAGTTAGTTATACGTGACGTCAAAAGTTAAATAGTATAAATATACCTAACCTAACGTACCTAACTAATAAATAAATGAGAGCAAAGAAACAATAAAAAGAATAAAGAAAGTGGGTAAAGAATATTCTCTAGCTGTCCTCAGAATTACTTGTCCAATGGCGCGCCTGTTATATATCCTGAATATGTAAAGACCTAGCCTAGTATAATGATAATCTATGGTAAAGACTATAGGGTACTTAGAGTACTTACGGCATTCCTTCTCAGGTACACAGATATCGGAATCGTTTCTATAGTACCCTGGTTGGCAGACACACTGAGGTCGGCAGGATATGAAACGTTTGTCACATTGGATCGGTTTCCCGATCTCTGAGCATCTATCATTTTGACAGGGTGGGGGACAACTATCCCATACTTCGTTTGGCCTAGTGCATTCTACAGGAGCTGAGAAATAAAAAAATTGGGTCACATATAAATATGAGTTCGTAGATATAAGTAAATAACTTCACTTTAAATATGAGTTTCAAAGGAATACCATAAAAGACAAACAGTATAAAACATTAGCTAATTATCACGATGTTAGGTTTCGATAAGCTGAAAACGAAGTAGCTTTAGGGCTTTAGGTACCTTACTTAGGTATCGTAATGCAACTGTAAGGACAGGCCATCGACAGTTTGTAAATTGTAATCAAAAATGATATATAAAAGGCATTACCTACTGTAAAAAACTTATGAGTATTATTTTGAACTTATCCACACCACCCTTAGCTCGAAATTTTTCGAGCATTGAGCTTAGTTATGTTACATTTTTATCATAATTGTAATGTGTAACATGTGTTGTATGTAGGTAGGTACGTACCTATGTTTAACTTGTATAATTATTTGAATATGTTAAACGGCATCTAAAAATTCTGATCTTAAATCTTCTCCTTCACAAATAAGTAATCGGCATAAAATGGTCCACCTGTACTGTAACTTTCGTCTTGAAAACATTTCTACGCAACTGTGTTTATTACTTTACTACATATCCTTCCTTTAAGATATTCGTATCACATAACTCTTATCAAACACATAAGCCTTAATGCAGGAAACAAACCAAATTAAACTTCCCTTTGTTCCATTATGTGCTCCTTTGTTCTTGTTTAAAACGATCCAGTGCTATTCAGTTTAGTTACTAAACCAGTAAATATTATGACAGTATTTTGACATTTAACTTGTTAGGATTGCAATGAGACATGAATGGTTCACAAATCCGGTATGGGAAAATTTATGATATAAAAAAAATGATGACTGTGTAATGATACCTAAATGATTGTTGTCAGTGAAGTAGCATTTATTCCATTCTGCCTGCCGCACAGAATACTAGGCCTGATTAATGAGTAGGTATAGTATACGTATAAATTAGAAAATCAGCAATTGTAATGTATTGTCTTGTTGTTGTAATGAATTGTATTGTCAAGGAAGGTGACGTTATATTTTTCTCTTTGGTATGCTCATGGAACAAGGAGGAGGGGAATGCCAGTACACCAAGATAACAGCGTAGATCAAAAATATGCCTAAAACTAGATGGCGTTGAAAAATGAGCGGGTTATAAGTTAAGCGTAGATCAGAAATATGCCAAAAAACCATTTTAAACCAGGCTGGCGCTGCAAAATGAGCGGGCTATAAGGGTAGCTACGGCGGGCTAGGTTTAAACGGTTTTTTGGCATATTTCTGATCTACGCTTAACTTATAACCCGCTCATTTTTTAACGCCATCTAGTTTTAGGCATATTTTTGATCTACGCTGTTTTCTTGGCGTATTGGCATTCCTCTTCTCCTTATTCTATGGTATGCCGTATGTTAGTTGCTGGCAAAAATAAAAACGGAATACAACACCGCCATCGAGTACTGGATCCAAGTAACTTGACTAATGTAAACAAACACCACACTCATAGGATAAAGCACTTACGGCAGTCGGCAGCCAGTATACACCTGTCATCTCCACGACCAACCCTGAGGTAGTTTCCTTTGCAAGAGCATCCACTTCCACAAGGAAAGGGAGGGGAGCAGGCAATGATACCACGATTGTCATTTACAGGGCAGTAGTTGTTTGGGCAACCGGCATTGCAGTATACGAAGGTCTCGTTCGCAGAACATGATTTTGCACCTAAGTATAAAAACATGCCTTGACTCAACTGCTTAGTACCTACCACCACCAGAGCTCAATTGTGCTGGTAGCTTGAGAATAAGTCTAATTAACAACAAAAATCATAATCAAATCATGTCAATGTAATTAAAGGTAATAGTTAAGTTAGAGTAGGGTTACATAAATGAGGTCTATGTGGTAAAATCCATACCTAAAAATATCATCAAACTATTGCAGTTTAAATTTTAAATTGCATAGAAAAGGCTGCTTGTTGACGGAGACAACATTTTTTACGTATGCTGATGATGACAAGATGTAGGCACATGTTGGGTTCTAAAAACAGCAAATATACTCCTAATATATAATATAAGATATATGGTTATCTCTTCTACAAAAGAATATTCCATAAATTTTCTTGTATAAAAGTACAACTTCTGTTTGTTTGCGTGTGTTCCACTAAAACAGCTTGATGAAATTTTGCACACAGATTGCTATTTACATCTGAGATCAAGATAATTTATGTTTTTATTCATCGTACTTTTTAGGAGAAATATCCGTTCTCGCAGATAAACTAGGCGACTCTCGTTTTAATAAACCTAATTATATGCAGTTTTAAATATTTACTTGAAATAGTAAATTAAAACTGACTATCTATTACTTAGGCCTGATTTCACCAAAGTAGAATAATACGGCTATTCGTTACTCTTGGATACAGCTAATTGACAAATGAAATTACACAAAAAAGACGCCATTTTGATTGTATCCAAGGAGTAAGTCTTATTCCTTCACAAAATTGGTGGTATAAGGGCTATATTCGCGTAACTCGGTTGTTCTCGGAAAGATATATCTGGAATAATATTTATTCTAGTTTGGTGAAATCGGGCCTAATACAAGTACGCTGGATAGACGATATCGTACAAAAATTGTGAATTTCTTGTGCCGATTTGAAGCGCCACTCGGAGTGTCCTGTCAGTGTTAGTGGTTATATTCTCTTTGGTGTCCTGAGAACTATAATTTGAACATCCATCGTGTTGGTTAGTTGGTTTAATTAGTTCCGAGAACCCTCACGATGTCACTCTTAGCAATCAGCGTCAAAATGGCAAAAATCAAATGCTTCAATAAGGAGCCCAGCACAAGTATAATAGAGGTCAGTGTTACAAACGCTAGGTGTAGGTATTTAGATTTATTCAGTTATCACGAAAATATTTTCATCCAGTATGCTTCTAAACTCACCAGGACAGTCTTGTAATTGGACACATTTTCCATTCTCACTTAAAAGGTAATCTTCTTTACATTCGCAACCTTCCTGCTTGCACATTTTGTTGCATGGCCCTGTGCCACCTGGGAACTTGCAAGTCCGTGGACAAGCGCTGGGGCATTCTTTGTAGGTTGCATTACAGTCATTGCGGCATCGGAGATAGTCTAAAAACGAGGCCAGAAAGTAAAAGGTACGAAAGTCATTAGACCATCTTAAGTCCTGCATGAGGATAGAAGTTAGAAGCCCATACTGCCGTCCGATATCTAAAAAACCGCTAAGTGAATATACCCAATTTTGAGATAGGTGCGGGCAAAAATGGTAGGAAATGTTATACCTAGAAATTGACATAGTCATATCGTTGTTTTTGTTGACCAATATGTTATGGGCTTTTATTTTGAGTACAGAAACGTTCTAAATATGCCTAGGTGTTGCTTAGAATTTGGACTTTTTGTATTTTAGTCAGGTTCACCTATCACGCTTTAGTAATATCCATAAATCCGAAAGGCTATGCAGCATATCTCACGTTAGGCCCGTACAGATTCTATGCTCCGTCGTCGATTGATGCTCGAGTAGATGTTCTATTCACTATTTTACTAGGTGGTAGAACTAACTGTGTAAATTTGCTCCACTAAAAACGGCTGCCTGAAGTGCAGTCGTTTTATAGAGTGGTTACATTAAATAATAATAATAGCCCAGATTTATTTTTTAGCTTTACCTACTTATACAAAATAGTTTATCATAGGTATGTCATACCATGCCTTGTCAGTTATAATTAATTTTGTACTCAAGAGGGCCTCTTGGTGTTAGCTTTGGCCCCACCAATGCCTCCCATATGTCCGGGCTAGACCCGAGAATCAAATTAAATAGGAGAATAATAATAATAATAGTCATTTATTTTTTGGGACAGGAATATTGTAAAAAACTTTAATCTAAGAAATTGTAATAAATGTGATAATAATAAATAAATAAATGCTTTTCCAATACATGTTAAATAATTTTAACGGTTTTAGAAACCAATATTACATTGAAATTTGTCATTATGGCTGACCTTAAACCCAGTTATGGAGAAAATAATTTCAATAACTGTATTTTAGTCTAGCAAGTACTAGTCAAAGTCATATTACTATAATTTCACATTAGTAGGTACCTACTTTTCTTTAGATTCATCATCATCATCATCATCATCAGCACACTCTAGTCCACTGCTGGACATAGGATTCTCCCAAAGCACGCCACTGAGCACGATCTTCAGCTCTTCTCTTCCAGTCATTACCAGCCACCTTACGTTACACGTATATCGTCCCATCGAGTCGCAGGACGTCCTCTTTAGATTAGCAAGGTACTATTAAATTTAACGTGTTGTACATAATTGTGATTTTTATATTTTTTCTATGTTATAACTATGAAATAAATGGCATATTAAATAACATATTAAAGAAAAAAGATTATAAACTTATGAAATTAAGATAAAATTAAGTATTTAACTAAGTACCTACTTTGATATCTTGCGGGTTAAATCATTTATAATGTTTGTCTAAATGTCGGAGGCTCATTTTGAAAAATGAACTTATTTCGATTTGGATTTTAGTTATATACCGAGAAATGCTTACATTCATAACCCCTTATGGGGTTGTTTTATTAACGATCAAAAACATTTTTAGTTATGCATTTAATAACTACATTTACCTGGGCAATCCTGGAGCTGAGTGCATCTCCCTTTATCAGCTACTACGTATCCATCATAACACTCGCAACCAAAGTTTCGGCACTGTTTATAGCAGTAAGGCGTGCCATCGGGGTCAGCACAGGTGGCGGGGCATGGGTCGGGGCACCATTGGAATGTGGCATTTCTGTTGTTACATTGAGCATATTCTGAAAAATTATAGGGTCTATCAGTGTGTGTTGCCAGTTATGACTTATGGCACTGAGACGTGGTCTCTTACTTTTGGCCTCAGAGAATGATAGTGACCGATATTAAATTAAGATTAGCAAATTGAAGTGGCAATGGGCAGGCCACATCGCTCGCACAACCGGCAACTGATGGGGAAGGTTCTCGAGTAGCGACCACGAACCGGAAGACGCAGCTCACACACCATTATCACCCCCCCCCCCCCCCTCACCCCCCCCCCCCCCCCCCATTATTCCCGTGGTGGCAGGGAAGGGCGAGGGCATTTCGCCCCCTCAAAAAAAAGGGGTTAGTAGGTATGTAGGTATTTTACAGCATTACAGTGGGCGAAGAGCTTGCAATTTCATATATGTGTCCTATGCATTTGTACGCTTTTAAAAAAAAGTTAGTCCACCCAATGGCCCGATTAAATAAATCCACTCTTTGTCCGTAGTACGGTTCAGTTTGGTAACTGGGGTAGCTGGATAGTGGCCGGCTTTGTTCGCCATTCATAAGACCTAAAAAGACACTTTTGTACATGAATGCGTGTTTGTAAAAGGCCTTCTACACGATCGGGATTCGGGACCACCACCCATTTTGATCGACCCAACCAAAGCGGGGTAACCTTGGTTGGGTCGACCAAAATGGGTTCGGATCCACACGATCGTGTGGTTGGCTCAACTTGTCAGTGCATATTGAAGACGCAGTCGGTCAATACGTTTCGAAATATTTATGGCGTTTACTCTTTATAAATATCAAAAAATTGGCGTTTGACATTACTTCCCAGAATTTGATCCTTATTAGCGACACCATCGAATGGCGTAGCAATACATAAAATATTATAAACATATTATTTGCCTATTTAAAATGAATCACACACACACCACACTCATAAGAATTTTAATACTATAATACAGAATGTGTTTATTTCATAATCAACGGGTTCGATTCCTGTTCAGGAATATTGATTAATAAAAATCCAATGATGCAGTTTTATTGTTGTAGTTATACTTATTAAAGTGAAAGT
Organism: Ennomos quercinarius; assembly: GCA_910589525.2. Lineage (NCBI taxonomy): Eukaryota > Metazoa > Arthropoda > Insecta > Lepidoptera > Geometridae > Ennomos > Ennomos quercinarius. Next base: position 6,038,397 of record OU342496.1, read on the forward strand.
ACTTCTGTATTGTTAAAATATTTACAGGACAATCTAAGTACATCCTTACTACCTTACTAAGAATAATAAATGAAATTAGTCTACACGTTAATGATGCAGTTGTATAGTTTTCATTGAAATCGGGCCTGTGGCCTCTTTGAGAGCTTTTCACTAATCCCATAGTTTCGAATTTGGCTTACCACGCTCACAGGAAAAATTCACCCTGTAAGTATACTGTATATATCAGATCCAGCATCCCATAGACAGGGAAAGCCACAATATGATTGTTTAAATAGTTGTGTTAAGGTGGAACGTTTCACTAGTGCGGCAAATTCAAATTTTCTTGTGTTCTTTTGCCAATAATAGCTTAATTACTAAACGTGATTACATTAAAACTGATTTAACGTAAAGAAATAGAATGTATCAACAAATTACGATTAATAGTATCTCCTAGATATCATTGATTTAGCGATTAACGACAAATGGCAATAAACAAATTTCGTCTTAGTTTTGATATTGTAGGTGATACTTTTAATTGTAATTCAATAAATTACAATAGAATATTTCAATTACATTCTATTTATTTGCGCAAAATTAGTTTTCATGTAATCACGTTGAGTACTTAAGCTATTATTGGCAAAAGATCGCAAGAAAATTTGAATTTGTCGCGTTAGTGAAACGTTCCACCCTAACACTTCGCGTTTCCCGCTCTCCATCTCACGACTATCGCCTTCGACGTCCATAGCGCGCAAATATGCACACGGTCGACCCGACAAGCTTCCACGTCGTGTAGAAGGCCTTTAAGTGGAGACTATTTATTACTACGTAGGTAGATAAAGGCTTACCTGGTTTAAGAAGAGATTCTTGGTCCAATAACATACCTACCTAATTTATATAAAAACAAATTCAAATCTTTATTTCTGGGTAACAGTTTATACACCCTTTAATAATTATTCATACAACTATTTTTTTATTATTTAGGTTTAATATTTTATTTATGTTAATTGCAACATTGACCCATATAATTTAATTTGTTAATAATTTCCATTATTTATGAATGATTTACACCTTATTTATTTATTTACCGATTACCCTGGATGACACAGAGTAAATTATATACTCTTTGGTCACATACCAAGAAGAGGATATACAAGGAGGATTATATGCTGGATGTTCACATTATTTTAAAAGCTGTGCCCACTGACCTCTATAATATTATAGAGGTCAGTGGCTGTGCCTAAAACACAGATTAGAGAAAAAAACAAATGACTAGATTGACTAGTATATAAATTATAACGCTACGCTACACTAACGCAGAGTCGCAGACCCACACAAACCTTATATTAAGCAAGTATAGGCACTGACCTCTGTCGCAGTATATAGATCAGTGAGTGTGTGGTCTCATGTGGCTTGCTTATGTATACTCTTAAGTCTGATGTCATGATGTGCCTAAATGCCTAGCATGAACCTCTTCGATCAACATAATATGGTATAAGGACAATGAACCTACTACCAAAAACCAGGTATGACATGTAGGTTTTCTTGTTAAAATTATAAAATAAGTGCTCAGATGCATAGCTCAGATGAGTTATTATAATGTTAACAAAAAACTTATTTGTGTTGTAAAGACGTAGGTAAGTGGGTAGTCAGGCCCCAAAATTACTAATATAAGGTATTTTATAATATTATTTACCCCAAAACATGAGATAGGGTACTACCACTTAGACAAGGAACATTTTTATTTCATACTTACGTAAATATTTCAAATATCTTGGGGGTAGCTTATCTCCAAACACTTGCGCAAAAACAATGACGAAGACACAAAATAAAATCATAACGCCTGCACAACTCCAAGTCTCTTGGAGTATTGAAGTTATAAAATTTAATAGCTACTTATATAAATTAAAGTACTTAAGTGTTTTTAACTAATAAATAAGTACCTACCCTACATTTATCACGGTTATTCGGTACCTACAAGTTTTAATGGCAGCGATGTATGAAATAAAAAAATATCAACTTAAATAAACACGAAGTCGCTACACCTGAACAAATCGACCGCATTAAATAAACAAATTAGTTACAGAACAGATAGTGACAAATGCAAATAAGCACATTTTAAACGCACTAAAGAAAGTAATAAGGCGTGTTGTCGTGGCACTAGGTATGTAATAAATAAACCGATGAATAATAATTTCAATCACCGTGAATAATAGGGTTCCAGTCTAGATGATCTTATGATCTTGAATCTCACACTTCGTAATCAGGATAGTGTTCTTTGTAATTACACTATCCAGTTTACGAAGTGTGGAGATTCATGTGTATGATGACATTTTCTTAGTGTTAAATGTTTTTAAGGTTGATTATTGATTTAATCGAAGTATACCTACTATTGTTATTATAGGTAGGTACATGCATCCATGGGTACATCTGTGTATGTGTGTCTGTCTCTAATATCGTAGCTCATAAATGGTTGAACCAAATTTGTATTTTTTTGTTCTAAAGGTACTCCTTGTTTCCAGCTAACTAAGTATAACCTGGGTGTCTTCAAGTCGGGAGTGAACAGGTATCTTATAGGCAAGCATGCACTACCATTACCATCAGGTGAGACAGTAGTCAAAAGGGCATCGTTAGTTCACCCGCGCGCGTAAGTTCGTTCCAAAGAGGTATATAGAAGCCTTTGGTTCGTTCACGCATCATCCAACGCTCGCCGCAAGCAACTCCGCTTTGACAGTACGCAATACGCATCTCCGCACAGCACAGGTGAATACATCCTAGCTATTTTAAGCATCTCCGGTTCAAAAATCTCCGCACATCTCCGCTTTGGAGTCCGGGCCTAAATGGTCCACCTACCTAGTCTTGCCCACCTCAAAGAGCTTTTCACAATCCAAAGAATCATGTTCATTACTGAGAACGTACTACGCATCACCTATTCAACACACCCCGGCCCAACTTTACGGCTTACGTATAATATCTAAGGCATGAAAGAGTCGACATCCAACCATTAGGCAAGGCAGCATAGAATTTTATATTATTCGACGTTTCAGTAATTTCGCTTGTAATGCTCTCGGGGACGGTACAAAGAGATATTAAATTTAAAAATGTACGTACAACGAGATTGCTCGGTGAGAACAGGTATGCGGGGAAAATATTTGCGGTAGAGATGTGGTGGAGCGTCCGGACACTTTCAGTATAATGCGTAAGAATAGGACAACTGGCGTCATCCATGTAAACGGCCTGTACAGAGCTATGCTATAATTATATTTTATTATTACAGTAGGTAAATACCGTGCCGTGCCGTGTGCCGTATGCCGTGTGGTCCCGGTTACGAATAGGACCACCCCATCTCTTCCCGTGGGTGCCGTAGAAGGCGGCTAAGGGAATATCCAGGGAATGGGTCGCAGCGTTCCCCTCGGTCTTGGTGGCAATCAATCTTCACCTACTGCGATCACCAAGCCGCCTGCCAAGCGTGGTGATTATGGCAAACCCCCCCCCCCCCCCCCTAATGACAAGCACAAATAAAAACGGCCCCCAGTCCCCGGCAGCTCTGCTATCCCGTGGCTACGGTAGCGGCCACGGTAACGGCAGGGCAAGGGGTGCGAAGAATCCCCGGCAGACGCCCGGCTACCAACCCCAACGACGACCCCTGGCCCTGGCAACACATAACGTGCGCACACTGAAGGCTGACGAAAGGATGGTCGAGCTAGAGGCGGAGATGGGTAAGTTACGCTGGGATGTAATGGGATTGTCTGAAGTCCGAAGACAGGGACAGGACACGATAATCCTAAATTCCGGTAACTTATTCTTCTACCGGGAGGGAGACCAACTCTCCCAAGGAGGTGTCGGGTTTCTCGTCCGCAAGTCTCTCGTCAACAACGTGGTCAAAGTCGACAGTGTGTCGGCCAGGGTAGCGTACCTGGTACTCCGAATAACCAAACGGTATTCGTTGAAGGTTATACAGGTATACGCGCCGACGTCGGCACACTCAGACGATGAAGTAGAAGCTATGTATGAGGACATATCCGAAGCCATGCATACTTCCGAAACATACTTCACCGTTGTGATGGGAGACTTCAATGCGAAGTTGGGCACAAGGAATAGCGATGAGCTGAGAGTGGGGCCATTTGGATACGGGCAGCGGAACCCTCGAGGACAGAGGCTGGCTGACTTCATGGAGAAGGAGGAACTCTTTATGATGAACTCCTTCTACGAGAAGCGGCCATCCAGGAAGTGGACGTGGATAAGTCCCGACGGTTCCACTAAAAATGAGATAGACTTCATCATGACGACCAAGAAGCACATATTCGATGATGTCTCTGTGATCAGCAAGGTGAAAACCGGTAGCGATCACCGTATTGTTAGAGGCACATTGAACATCAATGTTAAGCTCGAAAGGTCACGTCTGGTGAAGTCTACGCTCCGTCCAAATCCTGTCCAAATCCAAAACCCCGAAGGCTTTCAGCTGGAACTCCAAAATCGCTTCCAGTGCCTAGCCGACTGTAACACAGTGGACGAGCTAAACGACGGGTTGGTGGAAACTGTCCAAGCTGTTGGATCGAAATTCTTTAAGACCCAACGCCGAAAGAAGACTCAAAAGCTCTCAGAAAAAACTCTTGAGCTAATGGCCGACCGGAGCGAAATGAAGCTGCAGTCTTCAGTTGATATGTCAGCCTACGGTGAACTCAATAGACGAATCTGGAGTTCCTTGCGACACGACTTGCGTGCTCTTAGTACTTCGCGTATTGAGGCCGCAATTGAGCGGAACCAAGGCTCTAAAGTGTTCGCAAAGGATTCGTCTATTGGGCAACACCAAATGACAAAACTGAAGACCGAAAATGGTAGCATCATTTCATCCAAGCCTGAGATTCTGAGAGAGATCGAGAACTTCTATGGACAGTTATACACCTCGACACGTAAGCCCGCTACTAACACAGCTCAGGACATCAGAGCCAAGTTAGTCCGACACTATACCGAAGATATCCCGGACGTCAGCCTGTACGAGATTAGAATGGCCCTCAAACAGCTTAAAAACAACAAGGCACCAGGTGAAGATGGAATTACGACTGAACTTCTGAGAGCGGGTGGTAGACCGGTACTTTTAGTCCTCCAGAAGTTATTTAATTCTGTCATCCTTGAAGGTACAACGCCAGAGGCATGGCACAAGAGCGTGGTGGTGCTCTTCTTCAAAAAAGGCGATAACACCTTATTGAAGAACTATAGGCCCATCTCGCTCTTGAGTCATGTGTATAAGCTGTTTTCGAGAGTCATTACGAATCGTCTCGCACGCAGGTTTGATGAATTCCAGCCTCCCGAACAAGCCGGTTTCCGAAAAGGCTTTAGCACCATAGACCACATCCATACGCTGCGCCAGATTATACAGAAGACCGAAGAGTATAATCGGCCGTTATGCCTAGCGTTTGTGGACTATGAGAAAGCCTTCGATTCAATCGAGACTTGGGCGGTGCTGCAGTCCTTGCAGCGATGCCAAATTGACTATAGGTATATCGAAATTTTGAAGTGTTTGTACAGTAAGGCCACTATGTCAGTCCGACTACAGGACCAGAGTACGGAACAAATTCCATTGCAAAGAGGCGTGAGACAGGGAGACGTTATTTCTCCGAAACTGTTCACAAACGCATTGGAGGATGTTTTCAAGCTCTTGGAGTGGAAAAGATCTGGCATCAACATAAATGGCGAGTACATCACTAACCTTCGTTTTGCCGATGATATAGTCATAATGGCGGAATCGCTCGAGGACCTTAGCACCATGCTCAACGACCTCAGTAGAGTCTCCCAGCAGGTTGGTCTTAAGATGAATATGGACAAGACAAAGATCATGTCTAATGCTCATGTTCCACCTATACCGGTAATTGTTGGGAACGATACTCTCGAAGTTGTCGACAAGTATGTCTACCTAGGACAGATTGTCCAATTAGGTAGGTCCAACTTCGACAAAGAGGTGGCGCGAAGAATCCAACTCGGCTGGGCAGCGTTCGGGAAGCTTCGTCCTATCTTTTCGTCCAAAATACCGCAGAGCCTGAAAACGAAAGTTTTCAATCAGTGTGTGTTGCCAGTGATGACTTATGGAACTGAGACATGGTCTCTTACTGTTGGCCTCATTAGTAAGCTCAAAGTCGCGCAGCGAGCTATGGAGCGAGCTATGCTCGGTGTTTCCCTGCGAGATAAGCTCCGGAACGAGGAGATCCGCAGGAGAACTAAAGTGACCGATATAGCTCTTAGAGTTAGTAAGTTGAAGTGGCAATGGGCAGGCCACATCGCTCGTAGAACTGACAACCGATGGGGAAGAAAGGTTCTCGAGTGGCGACCACGAACCGGAAGACGCAGCGTGGGCCGGCCCCCCACTCGGTGGACCGACGACCTGGTGAAAGCCGCGGGGAGCCGATGGATGCAGGAGGCGAGCAGCCGCTCAAGGTGGCGTGCTCTGGGGGAGGCCTATGTTCAGCAGTGGACGTCTTCAGGCTGTTAATGATGAGGTAAATACCTATTTCTATCTCCATCTCTTTTCTTACCGTGAAGCTGTAAAGGCCAGGGTAACGGAAATATCCAGGCAATGGCCGGCAGCAGCTTTCTCCTCGGTGTGCATAACCTACTGCGATCGTCAGAACGCCCCAAAAACGTGGTGATTATGGCTGATGGCCTGATGGGGGAGGCCTAACTGTGTTCAGCAAAGGACGCGAAAAGGCTAAAGTGATGATACTTTTTTAGATATACTACCTACATGTTTAAGCGATTTATTGGATATTATACTGCTTATAAATGAAATAGGTACTCCCAGCTATCCGACTAAATCTCTATAACCGCAGCATTTCTAATTTTCACAACTTATTGCCTTCAAAGGGGTTGTAAAGGAAACGGCTATGCGCGAAGATTAATTTAAAAATACAGGCTATTTTCGTGCCTTTTTTGCCCGGATTTGCCTCATGCGGGCTTCCTGTTTGCGTAGATCGAGTTTATTGAAAATTCCTTTCAAAAACTCGCGCTTTTCTACATTCCTGTTCTTTGGCTGTTTTAGTCAAAATAGATCAAATTATAAGTTAAGAGAATAGAAAGTACCCATTGACATATTATACCTATAGGTATTAGAGATTTAAATCTATGAAAGTATCTATATCCAATTTACCTTTTTTTTGAGGGTGGGAAATGCCCTCGCTCTTCCTTACCACCACTGAGGAAGGCAGGGGGTATGTGGGACTCGAACCCACTAAAATCTACTAGGTAATATACAATCTAACTATCCCAACCTATATACCTACCGTGAGTACGTATACATTCACGATGGATGCAGGAGGCGAGCGGCTGCTCAAGGTGGCGCTCTCTGAGGAAGGCCTAAGTTCAGCAGTGGACATCTTCAGACTGTTGATGAAGTGGGTGTGTAACCTATTTAATTAGATTTATTAAGTTCGTCGATGTGAAAATAAAAACATCTAGGTTTTGGTGTTTAAGAAATACCTAATATTTGTATTATATTTAGTAAGTAATTGTTGATTAAGTAGTCTATTATTTTATATTTATTTTAGTATGACGATATGTATAGTAACTTTTAATTTTATAGCACCACCGTCCATGCTCATTGAACTCTGTCCATCCAAAGGTTGTCTGGAAGAGATCGCTTTTTAGCGATACACCCGCCCATTGTAACATATTTGTAAGATTTTCTCTTTTTTTTATTTATTGTTATCTTGATGTCAATAAAGAATTTATCAATCTATCTAGGTACTTAAGTCTACAATACTTACTTATTATTTCAGAGAGGTAGAAAAAAGGTGCGTTGGTAATACTTATACTTATAAGTACATTGTACTTATAATCATATCACTTTGAAAACAAGAAGAAGCATTAATAATAATTTATCTATACTGTAGATGCCCATATTTTTACAGGACTGTATTAAGGGGGCTTTTGCATTTTGGCGAGCTCAGTACCGCGCGCGCGGTTTGACCAAATATATCCAATTTCATTTATTGATAAATAAATAAGAGCATTAATTTAAAACTACGAAATAATTTGTAGTAGCTTAGAAAAATGATGAGCTTTATTTTGGTAACAATATTTTGTCGATGTAATATAAAACTCCGGAGATATTAGAACTTTTGTTGAAGCCTTTTTGATTAAAAATCAAATTTCATTTAATATATTTTTTATTGCTTGAAAGGTAAAAATTAAAAATCTGTCCTGACATTATGGAAGTACAGGATGTATTTAGTGGAGTATAATTTAGTTTGGAGACTTACGTTACACAGAATTTGTAAATTAGAGCTCTCAAATCGGGTCTCTGTGTGTTTTTGCCAATACGAACACCAGGAGAGTGATGATTACTAAATAAATAGATAAATTACTTAAAATCCGTTCTGTCATTATCGAAGAAGATGAAATGAAGGGTATTTTTCATATAATGGCTAAGTATAGACATTAAAGCTATGCATTAAATATTGACGACGAAAACCTTGCAACTACGCATAATTTTGTAAAAGCCCCCTTAACATAAGGTCACCAACAGTTATTTTTATGCGGCCATGCAAAATGTAAAGCCACTCGGGACCACGGCTCTGAATAAATATCAAAATTTGACAGTAGGTATTAGGTAAGCATACGTACTTACCTTTTAGCCGTCAGACACAGACCTACATATTTTATTCCTAAAATACATAGGTATAAGCTTAGGTAATGGTCATAAAAGTACCACCAACCTATAATAATAAAAGAGGAACCTACTAAACTTGGATTAAGATACTAAGGCGTAGACGTTGAAACAAAATCAAATTCTTCTTCTTCTCGTATTGGCAAAGTGGTCAGCCCTGGTGTCACAATTTTTAGGACGCCCAAAGGCTTCTGACTTGTCTTACGACTTTTATCTTACGACAACAGCCGGGACTGCCCTGCGAAGGACGGTAGCGCTTAGTTGTAAATACCACTTTTTGCATTAGGGGTCACCCATCAAAGTTGTGACCACAGCGAACTTTGCTTAACTTTACCGATCGGTTAGAAACGGCAAATCAAATTACATAAGTACTTACATTGCACTGATACCACAACTTCATAATATTATTCATTTCCAACAGGGCTAACAATAATAATTAAAAATTGATAGCAACAGTGGTACCTACCCGTTTAGGTGGGGGACCAAAGAGTATACTAGCAAGTGCCGTAAAGAGGGGCGCATTATGCGAAGGTGACGCTGACGGTAGAGACCAACCAACAGCATTACTTAGCCCGTTCAAAAAAATGCCTTTGGAAACAATCATGGGTGCAAATATGCATGGGTATTGGGTAATCCCCTTTGGGAGCACTGCATAAAGTGTAATTTTAAGTGTATAAAGTAGCATAAAGTGTATTTATATTATAATTTTGCACTCGTAATACACACACACACACACATACACACACACACACACACACACACACACACACACACACACACACACACACACACACACACACACACACACACACACACACACACACACACACACGTGACGCACACACGTATACACACGTACATATTAATCAGAAAGCGATGTTGAGTAAATTATTTACTTTAGTCTCAAGATCAATTTACAGATCTAAGCTCAGATTATTAATATGGGCATCACTTATTCATTTATTCTAATATTTGGAGTTACATACGCACTACTGCTCAATCTCAACGCCTGAAAGAACCGTCGCACCAAAAATATATAAGATCAAATAAAACCGAAATGAATAATTCACTAAATCCTTCGCTCACCCACTATTTAATTCCCGTTCAACTAAACAACCACTTTCATTTTCTTTGTGCGATTTTAACCGGAGGACTCTGTTTGATCATTAAAATTCAATTTGACACGAACATTGAAAATGGTTTCGGGTGCCGCGGACCTTACCTTGATACCTTTTCAGACCCTTCTAAGTAGATGCCAGAGCGTTTTAATACGTATTTGAAGGAAAGACCATGAGGTGCCAGATTAGGGGCAGATGAAGGGGCCTACTTAGTTGGAAACTAAGTGGGGATGAAACGGAATAGCGGTTTTTGAGATGTTTTTCTACGGGTATTGAACGGAGTGCTCGATTAGTTTCAGTAAATGATAAAATGGACAGGGTGCTTCTAAAAGATACTAAGAACGGAAAGTAACGCGCGATTGCTAATTGTACAAACTTACTACTAATCTACCCTAAGCCTACGACACCCTTATTGGGTAAATGTACCCTAACTTTAAGACATTTTTATATATATTATATAACACCTATCGACCTGTACATTCCGCAGAATAAATGAATATTATGAATTAATTATTTTTGCTAGGTGTTCGTAAATGTGCTTAATTTTTAAAGTTTAGTTTTGTAAGTTATATCCTTGTTCTATCGTCACACCTACTAACCTTATATTTATACCTTTTAACGATATTTTGAAATATTATGTATGGTCCTAATCAGTCCCAAAAATTTTGAATAGTTATTTACTTAGTACTTAACAATTTACAACCGATCGAACGAAACGCAAAATGATAATAAAAATATTTTATTTCAAAAATTATTCATAACAATATAATCAAAACATTATACAAATCATTTTCTTATTATGACGTAATATATTATTTTACAAGATTTACAAACGTACAAAGGGTAACTTTTTACAATCTTAGCCAATAAGTACAATAAATACAAAAATATCAAAACCTCAATTTTGTTAGCTATCATAGTTTGGCACAGGCAAAACTAAAGTGAGCCACGTTAAAATGGGAATAACTGAGTTTTCTTATCATAACATTAGATAAAAACATTCATAATTTTAAAAACTTACAATTACATTACAGTAACTGGCACAAAATTCATACAAAAATGAAATCGAAACTCCTTTTCTAACAGTTTTTAATTGACCCGGGTTTGAGAGGGCATTTAAAAAAACACCTAACATACTGTTTTATTGACCGGTTCGAAAATTTGTAACATCTGTGGACTGGACACTTTGAAAGAATCCCTCAGAACTCGTAGCAAAGAGAATGTCGTAGTAAAAAAAAATGTTTTTTCTCTATCTTGAATTCAGCCCCATTTAGTCTAGTTTGCTTTATTGGGGAACAAAAAGTCCATGCTTTATGCATCGGCACGTTTTGCATCCCTTCCGTTTTATTTTTATTATTTCTTATTGATAAACGATGATTTTTATTGACTGCGTAGAATGGAATGAAAGCAAAAGAAATGCAAAAACGTTTGCGTGCTTATTTTATCAAATAATTTTACCCTGAACTTAGAGTATGTACTAAAGCAAAGAGAGAACTTGGATCTATTGCACGCGTACCATTTTTTGTTTATCCTACCAATTTAAATTGTCTATGTAAGGCGGGATGGGTACTTGGGTAGGCCAAAACCTGGGCCTCGTTTTATAAAGCTACAAGTCTTGTACTTGTAGCGAAAAACTGGCAACACAGCAAAAAAGTGAAATAATGCGTTTTATAAACCTACAAGACAACAAGTTACAAGCTACATCCCCCGATATATTGCTTTACTCTATGAATTACAAGCACTTGTTCTTAGACCATAGACAATCCATAGTGTGTTTTCATTTTTTAAATGTAAAATCGAACAATTTTTTTGTCATTACAAGTGTACGGAACTACAACTTGTAAAGGTTTTTACCTGACTAAAGAGCTAGGTCAAATGAAGTACAAGTATAGATAAATTTATTGAAAGTGTATTGTATTGGTCGGTCATTAATTAATGTTCAATTAGTTAAATTAAGTAAATATGAATTGATTATGTTTAAATAATGAGAAATTAAGTTTGAGCGAAGCCCATACAAAATGAGCGTAGCTGTATATTACAAAACCTATTATGAGAATAGTGACTTAGACCCAACTTTATTTACTTAAAAATAGAGACGCCCCGCGATTTCACCCAAAACTTGCATAATTTTCCGAGCGATTTCATGAATTTCCGAAAAAAACCGCATCTATCCCGGTAATATAAGTTCATCTAAAAAAGGTCATCCAATTTGGCATGAAAGCCACAACAAACAAATAGATAATGTTTTTAATTTCTATATTATGTAGGGATTTAATGTAAAATTCACACCGGCTAAATTCACTAATGAATGGGAGCCAAACTAAAAAAAGCTATTGACGGTGACGTTCATTCATAGTGATGTGCAACTTGTAATATCATAATCTACACTTTATCCTCTACTTAGTCTGTGGTCCCCGCCGTGAGGCCTCAGTGACGTTCATAGTGATGTGCATTATACTTGTAATTTACACTTGTAATCGACAATTGTTGTTTATAAAACGCCGTAACTAGTAACTTGTAGTTACTTGTGCTTGTAGCTGCTACAATTGTTAGCTTGTACTTGTAGCTTTATAAAACGAGGCCCTGGTTGTTGCATGCTCTATGGGATTTCGGCGGGTTATAGTGTTTCTCACAATTTGTAAGCAATTTTTATAGAAAAAACAATTGACTCGAGTCGAAAAAATGGTACGGTGACTACGCAAGCGTAGCTAATCACTATATATGTTTGTTTCTTTCCTTTGCCACTGACATAGCGTATACGTGTGAACAGTACAAATATAATATCGTTTTGACTGGTTTTAGTAATATCTCTGTGCTTTAGTACATACTCTAAGGCCCTGGCCCTACCTCACTTCACAAACGCCCGATAAGCTAAACCGTTGTGTAAAACGTTTTGTGTCTCGTTTTCACGAGTGACATTTCAGGTGAGCGAGAAAAAGACAGAATATTAAAGCACAGTTTAGTCGTTTATAGAGCGTAGAATATGAGCGTTACGATTTAGATCGTTCATGCAATATTTTGGAATGTCAATGGCACATTATGCGGCCAAAATCGGGTATAAAATTTTTTTTTTTCTTCTTTAGATTAAAATTCATACCTGCTACACATTTTCAGGTAAACATCTAAAATATACACCACCGTTCATTATTATGACAAAAATAGTTATTTACATTAATTAAAATTATTATTCACATTCTTTTAATACAAAAGACTAGCCTTTGCTAAGTACAATAGAAAAATCTAAAACACACATAAAAAAATAGGTATTGGAGCATTTATCTCAGTCGCATTAACTCTCATTAGAAAATGCATTAATTCGTTGAACACATAATTATTGTTATGCTAAATTATTAACATTTATACTAACCCAATACTTTTGGACGGCATTTTCACTTAGTCTTTTTAACACTTGTTGTTGTTCAATGTTTGAGATTCACTTCCCTTTAACAGTCTGTCTTCACTTTAATATTTTGGTAAGATAAGTTAGTAAACTAGATATGCAGATGTGAAACTTACTGGCAATTAATTGCCTAACACGATGGACGTAAGTTACTTACATTATCACTAAAACTATAGAAAATTCCACATTTAAAATCATATCTTAAAGTCATCTCATAAAAAATCCTTTCGTTATTATTCACAAATTATGAAGCCCTGATTTCATACGTTCGACTGCTATTTGTCTCTTTCACGTTAGTTTTGTAAATTGAACGATAAGGACAGAAAAGTAGAGTGACCGATAGGTAGGTAGATCTTTATATTGCGGCAATTTCACGAAGTTTCACATCTAATGTCTAGATTACTAATCCAACGGTTATGTCCCTGTTTATAATTCCGTTGTAGTTTCCACTGGCGACTGATGATCGTAACTGTAACCTGTGAAGTTTCTCTTACCGAACGTTACGTTATCATTCTCCGACGCCCTGGAAATAAAGATTTTTGTTAGATCGTTTTTTGTTTATCATTACGCGCGTTTCTGACGTTTTTTAGCATCTAGCTAGCACATCGTATTTTAGAATTTTTATAATCACCATCATCATAATTATTTCTATAATCGTTGTCAATAACACCATATTTATAATCACCATATACGTCATTGTCATCATCATGGTCGTCGTCACTATCATGATATCATCATCATTGTCGTCACTATCATCATCATCATCATCGTCATCATCGCCACGATCATTGCCGTCATTATCATCATCATTGGTCATAGAGTTCTAAAAGTTCAATCGAGTAAGTAATTCGGTTCCTTACCTCTGCAGTCCAGGTATTTCATCATACGCCATAATGGGATGCGTTGCTTTCTTCTTATGATTATTCCCGTTCATTTTCCTCCCTAATGTGGCAGCGAACAACCCCCCTCCAACATTGTTATTGTTGACTCTCGGTAATGTTCCTAGCGCGTTGTTCAATGCGTGGTTGTTTGGTATTCGTCGGTTGAGAGTCTGCGTGTTGCGAGCGATGGTTGCGTTGTTGTCGAAATTGTGTAGATTGTTGAGCGTTCCGTTGTCGTTGACGCTTGAAGCTCGCGCGGTTGTAGCTGTTTCAGATAAGGTGGGACTGCGATCGCCTGGGAAATAGAAGATTTTTAAATTAAGCAAAGTGGTTTAGTCTTTTTAGTTATAGTTCATTTCATTGTAAAAGGTCATCGTTGACCGATTTTTTTCTTAAACTTTTGTCAGAAAATGTGTCTGTTACAGCGATTAATAAATGACTTGCATCACTCTCAAGTCAGCCTGTGGAAATGTGGCGAGAGTACTCGTAGTTATTAAGTTAACGACCCACCGAAGCGAATGGGAATGGGTTGATAGTTGGCCAGGCATTCACTAGAAAACGTCTTATCACCATGCAAAAGCAACCCCCATGTAAGTCCCCGTTCTCATTTTTTTATAACTAAATAGGCCCACATTTGACCGCAATCTCACCTGATGCAAAGTGACGACGCGGTCTACGATGGTACATGCTTGCCTAGAAGATACCATTCACTCGCGACTTGAAGAGCTCCAGATTGTACTTATCGGGAAACAAAGACGCTGGTAAAGTATTCCATTCCTTCGCTACTCAGATTATAAATGTCGAGTTAAACCGCTTTGTGCGAATCGACGGAATATCAACCATAAATGGATGGCGTCGTACGTCTTGTTGTCCGATGGTGAAATGGAGATGGTGGAATTAGATTGTGTAGTTTCGCAGCACACTCACCGAAATGTAACCTGTCTCTTTTTGCTACCAATTTAAATATGGATTTACTAGTAAAAAGTAATAAAATGTGTACGTACCTAACTTACCGCTCTTAGACAAGTATTCTACACTGTGAATGTTAAACGCGTGGTTGTTTGCACTGAAGTCAAGCTGCAGATCCGCGTCATCCACTGCCATATTCAACACCTGTACAAAACATACCATTTAAATGATATACAAGTTTCTAGCAAAACAATTTTATACGTAGTTTCTACTACAGTGCGATTCAAACAGGGCCATAATTCTGTATGAAAACACAGATTCCACACGATACAGAAACCACGTCGTTATCGTGTCTTGTTCAAATCGTGTCACAGCAAGGAATCGTCAATTTTTATATTCTGTATAATCTAAGACAAATTATATCTATGACAGGTTTTGGATACCTCGACGGCGTTCCGAATTAGAACTAAAGGATTCCTCATCCCAAAACCGATTAAAAATTAAAATAAAGGGATGGCTTATATTTATGTTGTGATATAACGAAACCATGGGTAATTATTAAAAATTGGCAGAAAATCTTTAGAAATACCTTCACTTTACATTAAAATTAGTTTTATTTTGAATAATTAATATTGGCATAAGTGATGGTAACTTTTAACGGGTCGATGTTTCGGAACGCGCCTGAGTGGAACATATGATTTTTGACAGTTCAAATCGCGCCAATCCCAGTTAATTCCACATTCATTTCGCGCGGTTTCGTTCTCATTTCATAGAGAATAGATTTTTGCAGATTTCTTATGTAAGACAAGGAATTCGCGTGGTTTCGAAGCAAGGAATCGTAAATTTGTCATACAGAATTAGGGTCCTGATTGGCGGCTGTGAAGTCAGAGCGAAACGCGGCGCAGTTGCAAAAACTAGGTGCGCGGATACAGGGGGGCGCACCCCCCCTTGCCGCAGGCAGTCCAACACCAAGCGCGGTAATTAGCCAATTTACCAGCGAGATATAGGTGCATGGATATCATCATTTAAAGAAAAGAGCACAAATTGGTCTTGTACCGTATACGTATGTGTTTTACCACCATATCCACAAATTCCGCTCTTGGACTCCCCTACTATAATGATTTGTGCACCTTCCCCCTTACGAAATTTCTGTATCCGCGCCTGATGTGCGCTAGCAGAGGTAAGCGGTGTGCGTAGTATGCGGGGCTTCCAGCACACTTTACAGCCG
Source organism: Ennomos quercinarius (assembly GCA_910589525.2). NCBI lineage: Eukaryota > Metazoa > Arthropoda > Insecta > Lepidoptera > Geometridae > Ennomos > Ennomos quercinarius. Next base: position 6,054,568 of record OU342496.1, read on the forward strand.
CCATGGAGTTTGTATCACACTCTACCAGAGTCATGATTATTGCAAAGCAACAGATTTTTTAATATGTAAATGAATGACATGACGATCTGGTCGTTCGCCTGATGTTAAGCGTCACCGCTGCCTATAACAGGTTGCAGTATCACTCGGAATTCTAAATTAATATAGTTTTGCATGACACTGCACTGCGCGCTTCATCTTGAGACTTCACACAGTCTAGTAATAAGATTACTAGACTGTGAGATCAGATCATACAGTCTCATTTGGACTGTAATTTCAGCCGGAACACAGTAGTGCTTGCACACTACTGCTTGGCGGCAGAATAACTGGCAAAGCGGTGGTACCTACCTAAACAAAATAAGCAGTTTCTTTCTTTTTAAAATTTAGTGTCTGCATATTGAAACTATCAAATCCATTAAAAATGTTTCAATTGCTATCGGATAATGGCAATGTTATCGGCAATATGGTTGCAATCAAATTAATTGAACGCCTAGCTCATAATTTAATTCCTTACCTGAGTTTCATATCTGGGCGCGGGTTCGTCTTCGCTAGACTCGTACCCGGAAGGAGGTCGCGGCGGCGGCATACTCATACTAAGTGTGCCGTACTGTTGGACGGCCTCCTGCTTGTGCTTTTTGTATCTGGAGGTTTAATACAACGGGATAAGGTTTAGTTTTGATTGACGAAAATTGGGTAAATTATTGGTTTTAAATTACTGTACCTACTAATTTTGTGTTTGAGACTTTAAAATAAACAGATTAAAGTGCATATTTTTCTGAGTAGGCTGGTGAGTGTCCCAGGCTTCTTTCAAACTGCGATCGATAATTAGTATGATGGTGATGATAATGATGATGATGACATTGATGATAATGCTGATAAAACTTACCTATTCCAGGAAGCACATATATAAATGACGGCGGCTACAGCCACTACTAACACGACGGCGGCTAAAGCAATGAGAGCCGCCGGTAATGCTTCAGTTAGCGGCGCGGCGGCTATGTGCGGCTTCCTTGGCGGCTCGACCGGGATCAGCGGGGCTCGAACCTCGCTTACTGGGGATTGGAGACGGGCGGCTACTGCTTTATGGACCCCACTTTCTACTGCCCTGAAATAAAAAATTAACTTAATGTGTGGCCATTTTACAACGCCATCTAGTTCCAAATTAAGCTAAGTCGGATAACCAGAACCAGACAACTGGTATTTTAGAACCAATGACAAATAATTTAAAAATTGAATTAATTGAAAAATGTTGTGGATAAAATATTTTTTAAAGATGCAGGACACAAATTCATGTATATCACACAAATTTTTGTCTCGAGCGGGATTCAAGCCTACGATCAACGATGCAGAAGGCAGACCGAATTCTACTTACTTTCAAAAAGCTACTAAACCTACTGTTTTCCTAAATTAATTCCTTGCAGTATTCGGTTAAAAATAAGGCATGTCCTGGTTATCATGGCAAACGTGCTCCACCTTAGACAACTTCGTCGCTTATCATCAGGTGAGATGTTGTCAAACGTAGGCACATTTTAGCATAAAGAAAAAAAGAAAAGACAATGGGGTAGAACTGCATTACCGTATTCAACCGTGTGTGTAGCTGTAGAACTTAGCCTTCAAATATAAGTTATGCAAATGTATAAGAAGAATTTGAGATAAACAATGATACTGAAGACACGAAATTTCTTACTTTTTAACCACCTTCGAGTCTCTACTCAAGATGTTTCCTGAGGTCGGATCAAGTAGATACAGCCAAACATCTGTGCCTCTCGTATCACTCTCCAGAGTTCCATTTTCCCCAAGATAATGCCTTGCCGTTAGCTTCTCTATGCCAGCTATAAGACCACTCTTTTCTTCTATAGCCGTAAGCAGACTTCTGGACCGACGTCGCATCGCGTCAGGATTGAGATCTGTTATCTCTAAAATTAGCTGGTTATTTTGTTGCAGGAGGTTTATCTGAAAAGATTAATTATTGTTTTAAATGAGACATTGTTTTAAAAATGATAAATTGTTTTGATTGACGAAATCGTTTTAAATGACAAATTGTTCTGGATGACAAATTATGTTGAATGACAAATTGTTTTATATTCAGTTACATGTGTTTAACCTCAATATGGCCGCCACGTACGTTTAGTTTAGAAAATTGCTATCATGTGAACACACTGAAGTGCTTAGCAACAGCTAAAAACTTATATTTGCTAAACCGCTACTTGCTCGCGTAATTTTTAGAAAGAAACTTTTGGTTTTGAAATTTTATGCGAGATACACTGACGACAAAATTTAGATAAAGTGATTAATAACACAGTCAACAAAACCTATTAGATGTGGCTTAGGCATGTCATTTTTACAATCATAAGCGGTTTTTGATTATTCAATCAAGTAACAAACCATTTGTGGTTTGTTACTTGATTGAATAATCAAATAACAAGAGTCATCAATACTGTAAATAGGAACCTAGACCTTCCTAATGTATTAATAAAGACGATAATCACAGCTAACTGAGATCGGCCCCGAAATCACTAACTCACTGGAAAACGTCCTATAGAAATACTGACCGTACATTTTACAAACAAATATGTGCATTATGTGTATTGCATTAAAACTCAGAAAATAAATCCACACTTACCACAACCGAAGCCCTAGCAATGTTATAATCCTGCGTAGAATTAGGGTTGTCTCTCGCAGTAACGCTGAACTTAAAAGGCAGATCGTCTTTCGGAACAGCCTCGAATGTTTTAACGTTGCTTATCACCCCTGTATCGGCGTCGAGAGCGAAGTATTCTTCAGCTGCTTTAGTCCAAGAGTTCTTGTGGTATTCTAACTTGCCGAAGTACCCACTGTCTTTATCTTTAGCCTGTAAATAATCAACGAAAACTTGAACACATCAAGCGAAATGTGAATGCAAAACGTAAAATAATATTTTGTAAATAAAAACACATTTTCACTAAAACGCGTTAAGATAATTTGGAAATCTTTTTTCTGATCTTTTGTGTTAGTTTGCTGATGAGTATACTCTTCCGACTAACCCCTAACCGATACGACGCAAAAGGCGTTAAAGCAATATAAAGGTTTTTTTTTATAGAGACAGGGGAACTTAAATGATTTCCATTTTATCGTTATACCTATGTTTTGAGAGAAGAATTTAGAAGACATCCAATAAGTAGTGAAGCAATTAAGTTAATTTTAATGTTGATTTATCACGACCAATAAAATTGTCCAACTACTCGCACAGCAAGACTACGTTTGCGTGCAGCTTGTGCATTAGCGAACATAATAAATTAAAAACAAAAATTTGACACAAACAGATTTTCAAATATTTAAAGTAAGAATGTTCCTAGAGCAATTTATTTCTTTAATTAATCTCGATTCTCTCTAATTAATTCTCATTTCAATTTAGTTACCAAGGTTAACTTGAAAATGAAATTGAATTATGACAAGTTTTCAATCATCAATGCCTTACCTTAACTTGAAGCACATTAGTTCCCAACAGCATATCCTTGGTCACAATCGCGAAGTACTTTCCTTTAGCGCTGCCGATCCAAGACTGATCGTTAAACACGAACACTGGTGCGTTATCATTAGCATCAGTGACATGCACTTTAATCATAGCTTTACTGTTCTCAGGGTTGATTAGCCCTTGGATAGATTCTAGTTGGATTTCTAAAGAGTATTCGGAGAGAGTTTCGTAGTCGAGTGAACTTGTGTTGAGGTAGATGGCGCAATCGCGGTCTTCGGTCAATTTGACGTAGAATATTCCTGGAATGAGTTGATTTCGTGTAAATAAGAAATAGTTTAGCTAAGTCATTATGTCTATGCTACTATTACTCTAATTTAAGTGATATGCGTCAGTCATTTGCTGTTCAACCAGTTCAGATTCAGATTGCGGTAACCCGCTAGGTCCAGAATGGAAGGAATCTCAAGCACAAATCCCAAAAACTGTTAGATAGATGATCGGTGGCAGACTTTACATTGAGGATGGTGCAGTCAATCTCAAAAATTAAGCACCATACTCTACGCACCATCCAATCTGTCACGCGACTTGTTGACTCTATCCGTCAAATTGCATCGTGAGGAGGCATGTTGCGGCTCCCATCCAACAAATTGAGTGTGGAATCGTCCGTTCCAGCAATTGACAAATTGAGTCAACACCCGCCCGTAACAGTTGCAGCGCCACTCGGAAAACTATAATAATGTACTACTTTACTTAATTATTATAATACGACTAAATTAAATGTTCGTTACCTTGTTGTGATGTCTCAGTAAGTCGACATTTGAGAGGAGTATCGGGCGAATGTTCCCTTTTGTTCAATAGAGGCAATATTCTCACTAGAGTGCCGTTTGGTGAGTTTTCCGCAATATGTTCTGTGTAGACTGTATCAGCGAAGCCGAGACCAACCTGTGAAGAACTAAGATATAGTAATCCAAGGTCTTTTCAAAGAAAGCAGCTTTTGTTTTGGGTGGACTTTGCTTTACTAGTATAGTATTATTACTAAAAGCTGCTGATAATATAAATTATCTGTGACTTTGCCGACTTTTAAATCTGATGAAATGAAATGAAATAATTGATTGGCATTTAGTACATTTATGGACTCGTCATTAGGCTGTTTTATTTAAAGTTTTAATCATCGACGGTGATGCATTGTCATCGTTGTTTAAATTGTACATTAGTTTACGAGCATTAGTTAATTCAGTATTTGTAACTTGATTTAAAAGCTGTAGAAGGGCTTGTAAATTGAATCAAATATAATAAAATATTCGCTGTAAAGAGGCTTCGTCATATGATTACTAGTTAAGCCCGATTATACGAAAACATACATTGGAGTCAATCTTTTATTGGTTTTTATTAAAACTAGTTGAAAAGTAACTAACACATATTTCTTTATTTTGTTTTAAATGCAATATTTAAAATTGTAGTTCCCTTTTTCGCTATAATGGTGCAACTAGCCTGAAAAATTGAACGCCTTTGTTTCGAAGTCTTGTTTATGGCAGTCATTGCACATATTAAGCTTCGCGTATCGATTATTGTCAGACCACGTCACGATTCATCGTTAATGAAATTTTTTAGACGTAGTTAGAGGTATAAAAATCAGATATTTTTTATATGAACTCTTTAGAGGGTAATCTCTAAATGGTTTTAGAATTTTGTTTCAATAAATGAATTGTTACACATTATGGTTCAATTATGGAAAGCTATTGAAACAGTCGTTACCTGATAACCGGCTATTTTAAGTTATTGTATGTTTACGATAATCATTACAAGAATACACAACGTTTGAATTTGCTCATGTTATAGTTTTACTTACATCAGGAGGTACTGTAGCAGAGTGGCTGACGTAGATTGTAAGGCTCGTGACTGAAGACATGACAGGGTCACCTTGATCGTAAGCTTGCACGTCCACCTGAAAATAATATTTTCAACACATTTGCTCAAAAAATGCGTTTACAAAGCCTGTACACATTGTTCGATAGTTAAACATTACGCACCATACAACGGAGCGTGCGGTAAAATAGGTACTATCACCTAAGTACCTATTTTACCGCATCCTTCGTAGTACAGCGCCGTGCGTAACCTTTACGGTTTTTTTTAAATTTCAATAAATCATATCTATGAATTTCACCAAGGAGTTTATGTTGTGAGTGTTATGTTTATGTGTTCGAGTGTATTTTTTTTAATAGAAAGACTAGTTTATTTTTTGGTCACACTAAGGTCAGGAGTGGTAGATCAATTTATGCTATGTTATGACAAAACACGGTAACCTGGGTTGCCGTGTTTTGTCATCCGAGGGCAATGGGGTGGTTCTAGTTCTTACGCCAGGGCCACATTTTTATTATTGGACATTTTTATCATTGGTCATTTTTATTAATGGACATTGGCTATGGACATTTTTCGTGTAAATCACAAGGATTACTCACCGTATATTCACTATCAGTCTCCTTCCGTAAATCGTCTCTAACCCTCAAAGCTCCTGTGTCAGGTTCAACATGGAAGTATATGGACGCTTTCCCTCTGCCAACCAGTTTGTATCGGATTCGGTTGTTAGGCGCAGTCGCGTCCATATCTGAAGCTACCACTGTTTGCACTAAACTACCTATGGATGATGAGTCTTCTATTGTTACTGGACGTATGGCTGAAGTGAAGATCGGTGCGTTGTCGTTTTTGTCCTGAAATTTCAGTATTTATATTATAAGTATGCCTAGGAGCATTACAGTTGCCTTAGAAACTCACCCTACAAGACCAAAACACTACAGCCAATAAAAAAAAACGATTAGTCAACATATTTGTTATTCTAGAGCATGCCGCTTTCCTCACGATGTATTTCTTTACCGTTGTAACAGTAAATGTAAATTCCGTATTTGGAAAAGTTATTGGTGAGATCGAGCGGGATTCAAAACCAGTTCTCATCATCAGCCTGAATATGTCCACTGCTGAACATAGGCCTCCCTCACAGAGGACCACTTTGAGCAACTACTTGCCACCTGCATGCATCGGCTCCCGCGGTTTTCACCAGATCGTCGGTCCACCGAGAGCGGGGCCTACACTGCGTCTTCCAGTTCGTAGTCACCACTCGAGAACCTTTCTTCCCCATCGGTTGACAGTTCTAGGAGCGATGTTGGCAAATCTACTACCGTACATTTATAGGGGTGAAACGACTCCCCGCGCCTTGAAGTCCTACGTCGAAAATGAAGATGGTAGGTGATGATGATGTTAAAAGAACCTTTTATACTACTCACATCAACAAGCACTTCCACAGTAGTAGTAGTCTGCGGTCCCTCATCGTTATTCTCTTCAGTACCAACAATGATCTCGTGTCGCGCCATCATTTCTCTGTCTAACGCTTGTAAGGTGCGAATGAGACCGGATTTCCGGTCTATTGAGAATAGATCCGTGTCACCCATTAGGATTGTGTAGGTTATCTCTGGAATCGTATCTGGGTCTTCAGCCTGAAATTAAGGGATTCATTCATTTAATTCTTGATTTTAGGTGTTATTTATTCCTGTGTCACGTCCTTAGCAGTTTCCTTTGACGTTTAGTTTAAGAGATACCTACCTCGGTTTACGTACCACGGGTGAAATAGAAATGTTGGTGATGAGCTTCTTAGCTAAATATCTCAAAAGATCAAGTTGTGAGTTGAATATATTCAACATCGTACGATTTTGTTAGATACACTAAACGCACAACCATTACACTAATAATGACAAAGAAATATGATCTATTTAGTAATAGTTAACAGTGTTTGTGAAAATCATGGATACTAAATAAAGCTAAACTACCTTGAACCCTAACAACAGGCTGGTTGAATACATTTTGGAGTACCTATGTGCATGGAGTACAAATCCTGGCAGATCACTAACAACGTTAAACTAAATTGAACTTTAACAACTGACCAACTGAATACATTTTCGAGCACATGGACTGTATAAAGACTAAAGAGCCTCGTGGAATACTGGCTTTACATATCAACTAAAGCTCGTACTCACTTGAACCTTAACGACAGGGTAGTTAGGCACATTTTCGGGTACGTGCACCGAATAAAGCGCTTGATGGAATACTGGCGCTTCATCCGGAATGTCTTGCACTAGTACAGAGACGGACGCAGTTCCAAGTCGCTTGTCTATTGCGCCATCTGTTGCTGTCACTACGAATGCGTATTCCTGGGAACAATAAACGGGGTTAGTAAATGAAACAAAAAAAAAACAAGAATAAAAGGTCAAAAATTTATTCCATTTTACGAAATTAAGTTTAGTAGATTGTTTTTTTCGGATTGGCAACACTAACTGCCGCGCGATTGTGGGCAAGCTTGACTTTGGCTTGCTAACGAAAAGATTTCTTTTTATGGAATGAGTGACAAACAAGCAGGCGGCCCACCACCAGTGTCACCGCCGCTTATGGGTATCTATAGAATAACAATGTATGCCAGCTTGATATCGCGCCACTGAGAGTCCCAAGGGTTAAGGTGGAACGTTACACTAGCGCGGGAAACTCAAATTTTCTTACGTTCTTTTGCCAATAATAGCTTAATTACTCAACGTGATTACATTAAAACTAATTTTGCGGAAATAAATAGAATGTATCAACAAATTACAGTTAATAGTATCTCCTAGATATCATTGGTTTAGCGACAAATGGCAATAAACAATTTTCTTCTTAGTTTTTCAGTCTATTACCATTTGTCGCTAAACCAATGATATGTAGGTGATACTTTTAATTGTAATTTATTGATATATTCTATTTATTTGCGCAAAATTAGTTTTCATGTAATCACGTTGAGTAATTAAGCTATTATTGGCAAAAGAATGCAAGAAAATTTGAATTTGCCGCGCTAGTGTAACGCTCCACCTTGACTAACATCTCACCTTAGTCTGTTCATAATCCAGCTTAGTATTAGTGCTAATCATGCCAGTGCTGTTATCAATGGTGAACGGAAGGTGGGTAGGTATGTTGTAGCTGATCATCGCGTTGACACCTTCATCCAAATCTGTCGCGTGAACGTAACCGACAAACTCGCTTGCTACACCTGTTGACAAAATTGGTAGTATTTAAAAGTGGTTTTGGATGGAGAAAATTTACTATGTATACTTGCAATTTAAATTGAAGCTTTACATTTCGTTTTCAGTTTTTAGTAAGGTAGGAAACGAATGAACGAAGGAAACGAATGAACGAATGAACGTGTTTTTAAAACATTTTGTTTATAATAATTCCATATTTGGTTCAAAACTTTTGTGGGTACACCTTTTTTATGGTATTGGCTACAGAACCTTTCATGAGTACGTAGTATATACTATTATCTATTCTATGCCACAAACAGGTCTTGTCTATTTACTTTACCAATGACTGTACCATCATCATCATCATCATTAACAGCCTGAAGACGTCCACTGCTGAACATAGGCCTCCCCCAGAGCACGCCACCTTGAGCGGCTGCTCGCCTCCTGCATCCATCGGCTCCCCGCGGCTTTCACCAGGTCGTCGGTCCACCGAGTGGGGGGCCGGCCTACGCTGCGTCTTCCGGTTCGTGGTCGCCACTCGAGAACCTTTCTTCCTCATCGGTTGTCAGTACCAAACCAATGACTGTACCAAAGTATCAAAATGGTAGTGTCCAGTAAGTTAAGTGACGAAACGAGGAAAGTGTCGAATCGAGGTAAATGTCGAATCGAGGAAAGTGTCGAATAGAGAAAAGTGTCGAATTAGCGAATGTAGCGAATTAATTGAGGTAGCCAATTAGCGAAAGTGTCACCTGTCGGACCCCTTCTGATTCCCAAAGCTTAAGAGATGGCTGTCAGCCCTTCCAGATATTTTTATATTATATAAGCAACTTTTTTATACAATGCATTTTTTTTGTATATTTATGAAACAAAGTAATTACTAAAATATTATTACCTTCTTTGACATGGAAGAGATAGGAGTCCTCATCGAACTTCGGGTTGTTATCGTTGATGTCGGTCACTTTGATGTTGACAGTAGCTGTGCTCGCCAATCTACCCGGATCTTCGGCTCGGACCATCTGGAAAAATCACCAGCCTCTTCATATTCATCCAATATTTTGTTTTTGTGTTTGTTGTGTTTTTTGTGTATCTATGTCTATTTACTAAATTGTGTATTTGTATGATTTAATGCTTTAGGATCAATACCTATTGTTTTTTTTATGTCTGACAAGTCATTGTTTTACCACTTCTCACTTGATATTAAGTGACAACGGTTGTGAAATTAGAAATGTGTCTAGTTTACAAAACTAACAACAAGTAATAGCAAAAGTAGGTCACGTGTGAAACGCAGATAAGTATTTATATTGAGGCCAATTTTAAAGGCTTAAATTAACAAATCTAAAACTCCTACAACTATTGCTGCTCTTAACAAATAGATGGCAATGTAAAACACGGATATATTTTTATTATTATAAAGAACGATTTCTACGATAAAGATTTTTGTTTTTAAGGCAACAAAATCGACCAGAATTTTTGAAACGTTTCCTAGCGTTGTTAAAATGTTGCGTTGCATCAATAGCTCAACAAAATCGATCCCAACTCACTCTTATGAACTCTGTGTTCTATACTGGAAATACATTTTTAATTCGTAATTAACTACTCCAATAGAAACTGGAACTTACCAATTGATATCTAGTCAGCACTTCCCTATCCAAGCTTCTGATAACGGTGATGATGCCCGTAGTCGATCCAATGCCGAACTGGCGTAGGTCGTTGCCGGATACTATCGAATACGTCACCGGCTCGTTTTCTGGGTCTTTAGCCTGGAAATAATAAGAACACAGATATTGTAAACACCATTTCTACAGCGATTTAAACACAAGGAGCCTGTCCATCTGTCTGTTTTTTGTGTATGCTGATTATTTTTTATTCTGTCAGATATATGGACCACAGCAAACGCTTCGCGAATTGATGTTTATATTGCAAGTCCAAAATCCAAGAGGAATATCTATTTGCTCCGCTACTGTCCACCACTGCGTTGCGGTTTGAAGGGCACTGTAGCTAGTGAAATTAATGGGCAAATGAGACTTTATGATCTGACCTCACGGTCTTGGTAATCTCACAGGTTGACGTGTGCAGCGTAGTGTCGAATCTTTATATTTTGGAGTTCCGACTGCAACTGTTATGGGCGACCTTGTCGCTAACATCAGGCGAAAGCCTAGCTCGTCACGTCATTCATTATCATAAAAAGCCTGAATTAAAGAACTTACAGTGACAGTAGTAACAGTAGAATTGATAGCGGCTCCCTCAGAGACTGGAGCATAATAGTCCCGGGATGAGAACTGTGGCGGTCTAGTGTTAGGTCCGGGAGCTACCGACAGCTCCACGATACCCTGCGAGCTGAGCCCCCGGGCGTCCGACGCCCGCACTGTCACGCTGTACTGCTCGCCTGCTTGGAGGCGGCTTGTGCTGGCTGAGAGGAGAAAAAAACGTTAAAAACTATATGGTAGCTGACATTCCATGTGGGATAAAATAATTAAAAAAATTTGATTTGAATAAACGTGTCTGACCTATTGTGATCTTCTTCTTCTCGTGTAGGCAAGTGGTCAGTCTGGTGTCAGAATTTTTAGGCCGCCCAAAGGATTCCGACTTGGCTTAACGACTATTGTCTTAAAACAACAGCCGGGACCGACGGCTTAACGTGCCCTCCGGAGCACGGTAGCGCTCAGTTGTAAATACCACTTTTGCTGTAGCGGTCACCCATCAAAGAAGTGACCGCAGCGAACGTTGCTTAACTTTGCCGATTGGTTAGAAACGGCTAGTCTTGCTTCGCTATGAGCGCTACAGATATATAATATTGTGATAGATAAGTACGTGGCCAATTGATGACCTACATCAACCATCAGCCCCCCAAGCATAGTCGACGGAGAAAACAGGAAAATTACTCCACCACCCGCGCTATGGGTGCTAGTGGTCACTGCCGCTCAACACTATGGGCCAGTTCACAAGCCAGGTATAGCGTGGTAGGGCCACCTTCGGCCATATTGTCATCATCATCAAAAGCCGAAAAGACGTCCACTGCTGAACATAGCCCTTCCCCACAGAGCGCCAGTTTGAGCAGCTGCTTGCGTCCTGCATCCATCGGCTTCCCGCGGTTTTCACCAGGTCGTCGGTCCACCTAGTGAAGGTTACTGTTATAAATGTAATGAAATGATACCCTGCGTAGCATTAATAAAAATTGCGGGTATGTTGCCTACAGTTTACAGAGATTTACAGAAAGTCTATTAGCAGTTCTCTTGAAGTTTCCCAAATAATAGTTGTGCGAAAAGAGATGGAAAAGACCTTAGAAAAATCATTTGATATCCTCCGTGATTGAACATATTATATGTTCGACAGTGAAAACAGTACTTAGGTAATTTTTAAACAAACAATATTAAACAAGATCACACGTGATAGATAATTTTAACATGGAAAGTCGTGCAAAAATAAAAACATCAATCGTGCATGCGTAAAATAGGCTTCCCCAAAAAAACAGTGGTCAAACCATGCTAAACACATAACATAAACATTTATGTCAGTTACTCCATTACATATCTACATGACAGATCTTACTAATTAATAAAAAGGTTCACAAATTTTTACAAAAAGCCAGTTTTAGTAAAGTAACAACCAATATTAAAAATTAAACTCACCTAAAATAACATTGTTCGCCATTTATTTTGCAACTTTTTCTGTTATTTGCAGTATAAAGCTTGCTGGCGGTACCTTATCATGAATACTAAATGTTTCAGAATGAAATATTAAGACAGCTTGCACAGCGCATCCATCAGAAAGATTTCGATCAAAATCTACTCTCCATCTTCTTCATTTTGAATGTAAATGAAGACGACAAAAGGTATAATAGGATAGGATTTTGAATAGGACTTGCATTCCCCATTAAAACGCTACTTTGGACGCTTATCATTGCCATGATCACCACGCCTGGCAGGCGGCTTTGTGATCGCAGATAATTTCAATGTACCTAGGAGAATGCTGCTGCCCATTCCCTGGCTGTTCCCTTAGCTGGCTCTTACGACATCCGCGAGATGAGATGAAGTGGTCCTATTCGTAAGCCTGGACCACACGGCATTTTTATCTAAATGTATATATAAATAACATTAAACAGGAAAGGTGCTAGACAGAACAGTGTGCTTACATATAACTCCAGTGATAGGATCAATATTAAATTTGTTCCCGCCGTTGTTAGACACGTGATAAATGCTGTACGTTATACGTGCGTTCTCACCCTCGTCGATGTCTATCGCCTCCACCTGAAAACGCATTGAAAAACTATCTATATGCTATAAAGTAGTTATTTCCTTTAGCTTACCTCATGCATATTATACTAGGTGTTAGGACTTTTCTGCAAAGTTCGTCTAGGTAGATACCACCGCTTCGCCAGTTATTCTGCCGCCAAGCAGTAGTGTGCAAGCACTACTGTGTTCCAGTTTGAAGGGCATTTTAGCTAGTGAAATTACTGGGCAAATGAGACTTTATGATCTGATCACTCAGTATAGTAATTGATTACTAGACTGTGTGATGTCTCAGGATGACGTGCGCAGTGCAGTGTCACGCGAAACTTTATTGTTTTAAAGTTCCGAGTGACACTGCAACTGTTATAGGCGGCCGTGTTGCTTAACATCAGGTGAACGACCAGCTCGTCACGTCATTCATAAAAAAAATGCAAGGTATTATTAGTCCAATTGTGGTCCTATAAAGTCGAAAACGCTTTGGCAACCTTTTTGTGTAAGCATGTATGTATGTAAGAATTACATTTAGATTTTTACAGTTGTTTGAGCAGTCTGCAAGTGTCAAGCCAATTTGCAGTTGATAACTAAGGGCATTACTAAACGTTAGCTAAATCACAAACATGCATTGCTCCTCTGTCAATCTAAACTGAAAATTTGATAATGAGCTGTGGTTAAAGGATAAACTAAGATAGGTATTCGAGATTCGTAGATTCTATAATTGCAACCATAACAAATGGATTTTGGAAAAAGCACACAGGTTCGAAATCAGATACAAACTTTAGGGATCTTACACAACATTTTAAATTACCTTGTGCACAGGAGTAGGGTCTAAGCTGGCTGGAATGATGATAGGCTGAGTCTTCGGTATGACGGGAGCGTTGTCGTTCTGATCTAGGAGCTGCACCGCTAATGAGAATGGTGCTGATGCAGCGCCACCGTTCGCTTCACGAGCTACCACCTAGAAACGAAAATGAACCAATCGTAACCTTTACAGTTATAAAAAATTAGAATACTGTACAAAAATACTAATTTACTGGACACCAAAGAACAATAGGCAGAAATAAATTAAAGGTCTAACTAAATCGTGGTTCTCAGATGTTTTACAGAATAAGCGGTTTAATTATTTTGTATATGAGCAATGCTGATGGCGTTATTGACACAATAAATATGTAGTTTAGAACCCTAACATCATGGAAAAGAGTTTTGCGTTTGTCTCGTGTTGCTCGATTGCAAAATTGATAATATCCGAATGTAAACGAAACTTCTCGAAAAAACGATGCATTGTTTCTGGAAGCTTAGCTACTTTCAGTAGGTATTTAAAGAAGCTATAGAAGACAAGAAGACCCATCTTCACAACTAAAAAAACAGCTCGAGATTAACTATCTATCCCAGGAGCACGAAGAAATTGCTTAGAAGCCTTATAAATTTTTCTGTACACGAAGAAAAAGCGGATATCTCTAATTAAAATAAGCAAAGTATAAAGAAAAACCTCCGTCTAAATATACCTATAAGATATCTATCTTTTATAAGATAAACTATAATAATTTACCTGGAATCTGAACTTCCCAGGGTTAGGAGGATCCCGATCGAGCCTCTCATCGCTGACCACAAGATATCCTTCATCATCGATGTCGAAGAAATTCGTTGTTAACTCAAACGTGTACTTCGGTATTGGATCTCCTGGGCCCTGGAAAAAGAATGAGACGTTGTGAATAATTTGAAAAGGGAGCTGGGACATTTGGATTGTCTATAAGTCACGTACAGCCAATATACAGTCCGAACATTTTTTGTAGTGGAAGTTTTTGCATTTTGTAGTAGCCAAGAGTCAACTTCCATTAGGTGGACAGACGGCCTAGTCAAAGGAAATTGGCGAGGAGCCAATGCAAGAGGCCTGCCCCTCAAAGTGGCGTTCTATGGAGAGGCCTATGTTCAGCAGTGTGATTCATGATGGTAGTAGTCAGTTGATAAATTAAAACGCTGCCTACCAAATCTTGATTTTTAGAAATCAGAAAAGGAACAGTCTATTTTAAGCGCATGCCCTGTCACGATACCAAAACATAATCGTCGGTCACCCTGAGTGCAACACTTTACATCGCTAGTAAACATGAAACATCAATCATAATACACATACAGTAGAGTACAGTAGAGCAGAGTTAGTATTAACCGTCACAATATTAAGGTCTCTAAACGAACAGCCAAGGAGAATACTGGTTCAATCCAAGCTGGAACAACAAATTTTTCACTTGCATGCAACATCAATCTATTGCACTCACAGTCGCAGAGAGAACAGTACCACACCACAACCACACCACACCATACCACAGTGGCAAAACACGAGTTGGTAGATTTCCGCATGACTAACCAAGGAAACTTACCAAATCATCGTCAGAAACCTTCAGCCTAATAGGCGTTCCGTCTGCATCCAAGACCTTGGTTCCTTTGGCAGAGTTTTCCTCTACTTGACCCTCATCAGAAGTAGCACTAACGACGGGTAGGTTCGCGTCGACCGGCCGCACTGTTATTGTGAGCTTGGCAGTTGTAAATCTCTTCGCTTCTGTTGCTTCTTCTGCCTGGAATTCGGGAAACATTTATGAAAGTCTGACAAAGTCTACAGAATTTGCAATCTGATGTAGCGGTTTGCTGGTCTTATTAAGGAAACGATAATAATTGGAGTAAACGTGTTCTTAATTAGGAAATGATTGTAACTTGGCCAACGCAGTGTAAGACGCCATCAAATGAACCGATGATATTATGCGTAGAGTAAATAGTACTTAGATGAGAACAGGCCAGGACAAAAAAAAACTTTGAACGAAATGAAAGTGGCGGTTTTTATGGAGCTCAATGGCGTAATTCGGAAATGGCGTAAGCCGCTTTGTTTTTTTGAAGAAGTCTATGTTTCTAATGTCCAATAGTGGACTATCATGATGAGAACATCCAATAACGATTTAAGACCGACAGATTTTTGATAAATTGGTAATGATATGAAGGGGAGAGAAGATTTATGAGAAAATGCTAATGCTTTCGAGCTGAAAAAAGAAACTTAAAAAAGCCTTGACATATGCCGACAATCTTAAGTAAAAGAATGATCATAAATCAAGTTACAAAAAGTTCAGGACCAAAACCTGGTGTTGAACTAGTAAAAGCTGCTGGAACAGGCTAAAGTGCTTACCTTAATAACAAGTTGAAACTTTTTAGCAATATTCGTATCTACAGGAAGCAGTTGCCTCACGGCGCCGTTGTTAGGGTCTATGGCAAAGTACGTAGCCCAACTGTCCGGTTCGCCACTGTCTATGGTGTACCGTATTCGAGCGTCTAGCGTGTCCATATCAACTGCTTGGATCTTCTCTGGTTCTAAAGTTAGAATGCCGGCTAAAACGCCGCTGTTTACCTGAAAAAATAATGTAAGAGTTTTAAATTCCTTTCTTTTGTAAATGTTTAGCTTATTAATCTTACTATACTGTAGCAGTCCAAGAACCTAGCAAAGTTTCGTCCTAAAGATCTCTACATTTACTCATTGCTGGATACGAGCTCAAAACCATAGAAAAGCTTATGGATCAGAAATCAACATTAAGTGATTGTACGGCGCGCGGCTGAATGACCACCAACCGACCAATAACACTAAAGAATTACTGGGAACGGCTGCTAGTAACGCCATGCCATTTTGAGTCTTTAAACATGAGACAACTTACGATATAGCACAATACACACAAATAACTTGTCGTGCCAGTGCCAAAATAGTTATCGTTGCAGAAATTATACATTTCATACTTACATAACTAGAATATTCAGGATTGAAGCAAGCTCCCTCATGTAGACTACACCCCTTGTAGATGAAGGACGGGTCCTGGTCATCATCATCCAATACATTTACGGTAAGTGTAGTGGTACTGGAAAGCCGTCTTTTAGTGTCACGAGCACGGTCCTGTAAAATACACGCAAATTACTGGTAAGTGCTTAAGCACTATGTCATATAGGTAATGACAAATGACGAAATATGATAAATTGATCATGATTCAGGAACAAGCCACGTCATCAGTAGCGCTTTTCTTATTTTCTCTGTGAGAGAAGGCCTTTCAATGGGACAGTAATAAGTTGATGATTATGGTGATCATGACGATGACGTCATTTCTAATTAGGGTTTTAGTTTAGCTGCTGGGACCAGGAACAATTTTAATTGGGGTAGCTGGCCAAGCGTTGCTATAACATTCTGTTTAATGGTTTTACTACTGAAGTATTTAATACTGCCTCTATGAAGTGTGAATACATCTAAAGATTTTACTTCAACTTACCGAAGCAACAATAGTGACTAGATACTTCTGCGTGCGTTCGTAATCCAACGTCCTGTTGACCGCAACCTGTCCTTGATGCGGCTGCGGTATAGTAAAGTACCCATAACCATCAACCGCATTTTGTTCCTCCAGAGTACTATTATCTCCTGATATGATGTAGTATTCGGAAAGCCCGTTCACCCCAGCATCGATGTCGACGGCGCGAATCTTGTCGAAGATTGTGGTGCCGATAGGTGCGAGCTAAAACGAAAGTATGAATAAAAAGTAAAGCAGATATAGTCTATAGTCCCTATGTCACTTGAATGAGGATTATTTTTTTAAAAAATGCAAATCATGGTTCAAACAATAATAATGAAATAAATGAGAATGCAGACAGCTCTTCCATGCATCCCAATGTTTGCCTTCAGAATATTTTTAATCTTGTTAAGACGCAGATAAAACTCTGCATGAAAAGCTATTAAAGAGATGGTCGCCATGATTATTAACAAAACAACCCAACCATTGTCTTCACAGAGTTCATTATAATCTATTATAGTCAAGAATTCAAGATAAGTTTTTGTAGTGACAGTGACGGCGATGATGATGATAGAGACAGACTTAAAACTTGTCCAGCTATATTCAAAACATGTCTAACACGTATTATTAAACCACACACACAATACGAAATTAAAGGCAAGGAAAGGTCAAACATCATTCAATAAAAACACAATACAAAAAAAAATTAACAACAACCCCAACATAAGGTGTCTTATTCAAATACGTAATTGACGCATATAGAGTCGTTTTTCGCATGCAAATTCAACTCACCTCAGAAACGTTGGTCTCATAAGGGGTACCCTGAAAGACCGGTGCGTTGTCGTTGATGTCAGATACTCTCACTATCACGGGTATGGTCCGCCGCTTCTTCGTGGCTTTCACTTGACACACCAGCTGTAACATTAGCATGGGATTGGCTGAGATCGATTTGAGATGGTGTCGCTCGCGGCTAGTTTGACTAGTTTCAGAGGTACCACCTGTTATTGGCGATAGATGAGGTTGTCAAATGGTTGTAACGGTTATTTATAATTGAGCGTAATTGTTGTGATAATCTGATGTGTTTAGAGATAGGACGTTTGATGGAGTGATCATCAAGTAACTATTATGAGAGCGTTACCTTATCTCGCATTGCAGTTTAATCGCTTAGTACACATTAATCCTCTTTGGAAAAATAATATTAATTAAACCCTGATTTTCAGACCAAGAACATAATTGTGTTAAATGTTCGTTTCTCTGCTGAACTAAGTAGGTCTTATGAAATTCCATTCACGACAAGTCTACGTATTGAGCACCTTATGAAAAGTTCTCATTAAGTCAATCAGCAGCGGAATCTATGCCATGTCTATATACTCAAGTATAAGACCACTTTTTATATTTCACAAAACTGCTTTGAGTGGGGTAAATGACAAGCTAAACGGAATACATTGATAAAATTCCGTCACATTTCTTCACGTAGTAACCTTACCTGGAAAACCATATGCGACAGGTTATCTGCATCCCTGTCAAGAGGCTGAAGCAGCTGCAATCGCTTGCCATCGAGCTGGAACAGCGTAGGACCTTTGGGGAAGACTGTGGAGAGAATCACGTCCACATCCGGGTCGCCGACTACTGGCAAGTCTGCTGGTATGGTGCTTTGGTTTACTTCTGCGGAACCAGAATAAATGCTGGTTACTATAGGTTGGATATTATGTATACCTATTACATGTATTGTCCTCAGTCCTCAGTGTAAGTTTTCTACCAAAATCAAATAGCTTTTATCTATTTACTTTATCACGAGAAACGTTGCTGTTGAAAAATTTACATAGCTACTTACGGTCTCCTCTGCTCTCTTCGATGTCGACTATAATACTGGACTGCCCCGTTTCCACTTCACATGGACCTGAAATCAATATGAAACATATAAGAGTCCATTTTAAAATTGATGAGTTTTATTATTATACTGATTACTCTAATCTTCTTGCCATAAGAGAGTAGCTATGACCCACCACCCGAAAGTTTCTGTTTCTCTAGTCGAAACAGGCGTACAAACATTTCAAACACTACAATATTTCACCCATGACACTAATGTAACGGTGATAATGTGGAAACATAAAGTTTAGCGTTGTGAGGAAAGCCTAAATTAAATAGAAAAAAATTAAACTAAATCCAATCGCAAACAGTCCATAACATAAAACAGAAATACATCATTTAAATAAAAGAGACATAAAAGCGACAACAAAAATGGCGAATACGAAAGTCTAGAAATAGAGGAAACCATCTATTCAGCCAATTTAAATAAAGCTCTCCTAGTTATAGGCGTAATATATACAAATGCAGTAGATTGTTTTGCGCCAAGTCCCATAAATAAGAGAATAGACAGGTGCAGAGTCAGTTTTGCTTCGTTAAGGTTTGTGAGACTAATTAAGGTTCTGCCAACGTTTCTATTGGCTTTCGAATAAATCCTGCAGACAAAATTGTTAAGTGAGAGTGAAATCTAGGCGGTCCTTTTAAGGATAAATTGATCACGTTTTATAATTAACTAGCTGTAAAAAAAAGTAGAAAATATCTTATATAATATCTAGCATTCTCATTAAAAAATCGTAAATACACTTAAACGATCCCGGGTTGTATGTTTCTGAAAACACCAACGCAGGGCATTCCAAACTTTTCCACACATTTAGAACCTTATTTTAGATCATGTTTTCATATAATTTAAACAAGTATATAGCGCTAAATTTACATAAAATTATTTATATAACTTTAATTCTCGATATAAAGATAGGTAAACTATCTTTTGTAGCAGCATGTGAGCGCATTGGTCAGATTATTGTTGAAGTTACATTTTTATACCATAACCAACAACATCATCATTATGTTAAAGTTTTATATAATTTTTAACTACTTCCTATTAAAACATTAGACACTAAACCTAATTTATACACCACGATATTATTTATTACTTATCTATCATCAGAGATTTTGTTAAGCCTGTCAGTGATGCAACTCATAATCTTTAATTGTTCAAAGCTATAAAAAGATAATTGTCCAAGAGCATTAACGGTATGAGTGTAAATAAAATACGACATGAAATGTTTGTCGTAAGGTATTTTGAGGAAATTATAAATAACGGAATTGTAAGGGATAAGTTTAATGTTAGTGCAGCAATAAAACTAGTAAGCAATTATCATAATCCATTAGATTCATGGCCTCAAGTTTTACTGACGATAGTAATAGCGATTGTGACACAGTCTTATATCTTTGTAATATTTGACAACTTAGTTTCAATCCTGCATTTCTAACGTAAGTAAGTAAACTATGAAAATTTTGTTGAAACACCAATATGTATTTATTTACTTATTGTACTGTACGCCATGCCATAAATGAACTGAGTTATGGAACAGTCGTAAAACCGAGCGCCAAGAAATATTAAAATGAGTCTCAAACCATAACCATAATGAGTACCATAACCTAATTCCTGATACAGATTAGGTAACAATTTGAATAGATTTATAATTTGTATCAATACATCAAACATGTCAAAGATAAATAACAGATAGTGCAGAAGTATTTATTGCAGATAGCAACACAGAACTAGAATTCAACAATATTCTAATTAAAGGCTGTTAGTACAGGATAACTGAATTCCGTAGCGTAGGTGCGCCTGAGAAACTTTCAATTATGAAGTTACTTGTTAGAACAGTGGGCGCAGGTACTTGACCATGCGTTCAACCCATTCACATAATACAAGAGTAATGGACAGGCCTAATTAGTACTAATGCACTTAATAAGCACATATTTTAAAGTCCCGCAAAGGCAAAAACTAGCAACTAGCCGTATATGCACATGATCCAATTAGAAAGCAAACTCGGTTCGGTCTTGTTTTGGTAAATAGTTTGGATTCCTGTTCATAGTTGTAAGGGATCATTAGCTTGAATGCAGCAGATAAATATCATATTAGTTTTCCTGTTAATTAAAAACGTATCGTATCTGTCAATACTTAAAATGATTGATTTATTCGGAATGTGTTTTGTAACGTTTACATTTTCTGTACCCACAGTTCTACGAATGATTGAAATGAATGAAACAATTGAATTAAATGTTTCATCAATAAAACAATGACTTACAAAAACCGACAAGTTAACAAGAAAGCAATTTCGGTGATGCAACGGTAACGAGATAAAGTCAGCGATTGTGCTGACTCGGTGCTGACAAACAAATCAAAACACCATTGTATTAGTATCAAAAACAACGTGTCTCGATGAATGAAATAAATTTACTGTGTCATTCATTCAACCTCATTACTTCAAACCATGTGAAGAGTAATACGAAATAATAATGCAAGATTGAGTTTAGTTGCGTTCAAATTTCAAAGCCAGACTTATACTTAAATTGTATTACTATTTGTGACTGTATTCTGTGAGGCACAAAGGTGTGAGATTAACATTCATTTTTGTCATTATCATGTTACGTATTTTATCAAAATTAATCTTACCAGGTGTCGCTCCAGCCAAATGCACATAAAGTGCAGCAAAGAGAAGAAGCCATATCTGTGACCTGCCATGCTGGATCAGCGCTCTCCACCGCGCCATCTCACTAGAAAAATAAGAAATCAATTTAAAAAAATAGAAGACATTATAATCATTCAGAAACGACTGAAAGACGTTTTCAAAATGGTACATATTATATAAAAAAAGTTATACCTTGAATACCCAAGTAATATTTACGTCATTAAAAAAATGCATTAAGAACAGATACTTTGGGAAAGGCTTGCCACGATAAATCCATTTATATCCAATACCAGTATAATGCAATTTAAATTCATTGAAATCCTATAAACTTGCGCGCAGAAGAATAAATGTACAACATAAATTTAGATGAATAAGAAAGCTAATATTCAAAAATAGGAATATCTTAACGCAGAACAATATGGCTGAAGATTAAGCCATAATCGTGGCCAATCCTAATGCAGTTCTGAAGTGGAAAATACAAGTAACAACAAACAAGTACAATACAAGTAACAAACCTTATAATAAATGTTTTTGAATGATTAGAAAGATACGGAAGCTATTTCCTGTATATTAAAAACTAAGTTAAACTACTAGTAACAGGCAGCTCATGGATTACGTCGTAGCTACAACCTCGAGTTAAAACTCCTCCGCGTATTTCATAGCAAAAAGTAGCCTCGGTATTAACGATAGACATTATCTCTTGAGCGTAGTAAATCATAGGAAAACGTTAAAAGTAACCTCGCCTCCGATCAGTGGGAGGGGTCTCCAATAAATAAGATAATGCAACGTGAAGATATCGCTAACAAGTTGGAGGATCATGGGTCTATAAAGTTTAATCGGTCCTTAGCCAGAAGAGCAATACGCTGAGGAACATCTCGTTGCTACGTAGCATTAATATGTCACAGTTTATATTTGCATTCAAAAGAATTTACCAGTTGTGTAAACCGACGAGTTTGCAGCCCCCTAGAGATAGCGCGACATAAAATTAGACATATTTTATGTATAACTCTTACTTAATCACGTCTTCAAGATGTTTAGAGATGTTCAATAAAACAGAGTGGACATTTTATAACCGCTTCTAAATACATATCTATGAAGTTTGGGCAAACTTTAGTCGATAGGTCATCTGAATACGAGGAGGACACGACAAAATAATTCATGTAGAATGTAGATTCTGTCAGTATTTCTATCGTCGATACACATTATTTTTTATGTACAGAGAATTTAAAATTTTATGTTAAATATTAACTTGCTTTTACAAGCTCTTTTACATAGATGATAGATGGCGATAGTTATTATTCTAGTCTAACAATGAGATTGTTATGTGATTCCATAAACTCTATTTGCTAAATTAGTGCATTTCAAATGCATTGAAGAGGCTGAGCTTGATTACAAAAGTATAATCCTTTAACAATATTACAAAGAATTATAAAAGTGGGGCACTTCGACTCACGCGTCTAATCGTATTACTTGGTTCATGAACAAAACGCAGCACACCTATTTGATGGTAGATGTTTATAGTTATTCAACTTCATATTTTTTACATTAAAAAAATCTTTTTTATTTGGTCGTAATAAGATCGGCTAGTCTGAAAACTGTTTTAATGTTAGTTATAAATAAAGAGCACCTTATATTTTAATGTGAAGTATATACTTACTAGCGGAGAAGATTATACATGTATGAATGGAAACTATTACAAAATTCGTTTGATACAATCATATACCCCATATCACATAATATCACAATATCATCATCACATCATACCATGGCGATGGTCATATTTATTGACCTGTTACGTTATTTTTGGTGATGAACCAAAAAAACAATGAAGAAAATTATATTAAAATTTAAATATTTATAAACACGGGGAAATTGTATAATATATAGCAGGGGTGGCCAACCGGTCGATCACGATCGACTGGTCGATCGCGACTATTAGTCCAGTCGATCGTGGCAAGGCAAAAAATATAAATACGTAGAACAGACTGCGCAACGTAATCATCAACTGCTGCACTCATCATCTTGTATCATTTTTCAATCGCCGTTCCGTATTAGTACCTTACTTCCGTCCGTAAGTACTGGCTAGTAAGAGACTAAACACAAAACATGTATTTCTTTCAAGATTGTAAATTCCATAAAAGGAAAATCTATTCAAAGGCGGCTCTTTAAACAGCAATTAGATGAGAAGGACACAGATTTGGCATTGCACACTGGCAATGCCAAATCTGTGTCCTTCTCATCAAATCTGTGTTCTAGGTATATTATTACTATACTGTGGGTTGAGTCGAAGCAAGTTTTAGCAAAGATTTCTACTGGACGAAATAATAAAATCTCTTGAAGAGAGGGGTGATGATTACCAGCAATTGCGTGATTTAGACTAGCAAAGTGATTTAGCATTTCAGCAGATTTTACTGGAACACTGACAGTGTTCCAGTAAAATCAGGTTTGTAGTTGAAAATTCAATGTAAAATTCAATGAATTCAATGAATCTGGAACTACAAGGCAAGAATAAACAGTAACAGAAATGAAAAAATTGAAAAGTTTGTGGAATTCATCAGTTATTCGTTTAATAATTCTAAAAATAAACATCGTTCTCGCTTGACAGACGCTCATACATTGGATTTTTAAGTTTGGCAATTTTCAACTACAAACCAGATATTGCTAATCTAGCGAAAAACGCTCAGACGCAATGCTCAGACTAATATAAATATGTAGTTACTAAAAACAATTGTCAGTTTTATATTTTTCCTCTTAATAAAAGGTATATAATATATTACATTTATTCATGGTATTACAAGTCATATTAATTTAATAATAGGTCACTCCAATAACCCACCCCTTATTGTTTCCGGTGCAAAGGTGCCCATAACGCTTGCTGCGTTACCACGTTGGATGGCAATGGCCAACCTTTGCACCAGAAACGCACCGGAGCGGGAGTCACCCGACCTTTCGGCCATCCTACGCCCTAGCTCTGACACCAAGTTCTTTGCTTTTGCTCCCCAACTGCCCATGGTCTCCACAGCGATGGGCACAAAATAATAGTGGGGCTCCATCGCTGCGTATTTCAGCCGCTTTTTGTAAGCGGCCTCTTCCGCTGCCGCTGCCGGAGTGTGGGCAGTACGACCCAGATGGCTAGCAGCAACCGTGCTGACGCAGGTGGCGTCCCATACCAGACATTTGCGCCTTTCCACGGGACTAAGGTCAAGCCATCTGGTCTCTTGCCGTCGGACCTGCTAAGCCCCGGCGGTTCTAGCAGGGCACATTAGCCGAGACGAAAGCTCTACGGACTATACTTACGGACTACGGACTTAATAAAATAAAAAATACTACATATTGTGTACTGAACTATGGTGTTTCATTTAAGATTTCATGAAGTATGTAATTCGTAGATCACACAGGGTTTCGTCAGTAAACAGTAGATCTTGGAGCTAATCAAGTCGGCCACCCCTGATATATAGGGTCTGGCAACCCTGCATGTAATCGTAGACATAAACATATTTCTTACCTCTGCTGGTGAACTAGCTCAGGTAGAATTCGTAAATGGTTGTGAGTTTCCTCTAACACTCGATTTGCGTTGTTATTTAAGTCAAATTTTGGGACAACTTCGTTAGGTGCAGTAATAGATTCAAAACAGTGTGCTTAAACATTTAATAAAACTATAATAAAATGTAAGCTTTCTACAAAATAGCTTCAAGCGATTTATGCACTAAAGGCAAGCGTGGAAAACTATAATTTGAGTTCGGTATTTCTATTGTAATGCAGTGCAGTGCAATTACCTATAGCCATCGCCCATTGTTTAACGGGCCGCGGTGCATCTTCTGTTGCTTCAAACGATACATAGTCACAATGAATATTCATAAGAATGCACCAGAGAATTATATGTTGGATGATTTATATAATATTTCCTCTCATGCTTAATAAGAGGTCACTAAGGGGTAATGTAATAATACTATTTTATTATTATTGTAAAACCTATTACATATTTACACAACCAGATTTAGCATAGCATTCATAACTGAGGAAAATTTTTTTTGTTCTCTACTGGGTCGTCTCATGCCTCTGCATGGGACGACCCAGTATGAGACGGGTATAAAGTTCAAATCATGAATTATCAAACCATGGTTGATGCATGGTGGGCCTAACTAATAACAACATGCGCTATACCTAGGTCACACACAATCATCGCTTATCGTTAATTCGGAAAAGGTTTTAATGAAAGAGAGAAGGAGAGAGATTCTTAACTCTCCGTAGGGATGCTTACGTCTAACAGTAGACTAGTATAAGCTGATGATGATGATCATGACAAAGAAAAACAACGCTGCTATAAAGGCTGTGAAAGTTATGTGCCAAAAGTGAGAAAACGACAAACGGAGTAGAGACAGTTAAGTAATGTGTATAGGATATCATTCTTTATGAAGCGCAACCTAACAAATATTCCTATAACCATCTTCGTTACGTAACGTAAGCTCTTAGAGAGCAAAGTGAAATCAATTACATCAATAAGCACTTCACTTTATAACTCAAATTAATTAGAAACAGTTTTGAATTCTTTAAAATATTTATAAGACAAAGAAAGTATTTAATTAGCACTGCAATTTCATTATCACTCTTTACAACCGGACTATGACGGTTTTCACTTCAGAAGACATTTGCTTACGATTTGAGAAAAATTATGGAGCTGTGATTTGAGTATGATCATTTACCATAATTTTATTTTGTGATTACTACAATCGAGAGCGGCGTGAGCCAGGCCGTGTTGCCGTGTTGCTGTACTGTGGTTTCGGATCTTAATTAACGTGAAAACAAGTGTAGTTCATTCAGAGTGTCTATATAAACCTAAGGCAGGGCTGACCAGCTCTCTTTTAACGGCGAGCCGGCACAGTAGTAGTAGTCATTGTAATATCTCCGGTCAGGGGTTGACCGACACTTGGTCGGGCGTCCGGGCTAGGTCAATTTTGTAGGCGTGCAAGCTTTGTAAATGTGAGTACCAAGAATTATATTTTATACATCAATTTGTGTGTATCTTATTTGTGCTCCTGGCTAGGCACGTCTCATTTAGGACCCTCCGTCCTAAAATGCTGACTACATTTATTTGCGGCGTTTAAATGTATATACTCTTTTTTAAATAAAATTGAGCTTTCAATCCTGAACAACGAGCTAGTAAACAATAACTCGGGAAGCAAAAGCACAACCAAAGAAGCGACCGTTATAACAATGATATCGCATCATTCGTTCTATTTCCGCATCCACCCCTCGATTTACTTTGCTAACGGCGATGATTGTTGCATGCGCCGGCGCAGCCTTAGATGATCGATGCTTTATTGTAATAGCCCACACGCGCTTGAATCCATTATGTTTTACAATAACTTGTGCGTGAATGAGAATATATTATTGTAAATCTGTAATGTTATGGCGGGAGTTGACAATACAACGGTTTGGAGCTGGAAGTAAATGTATGGAGCTTGATTTATTAAGAGCATAGAGAACTTGAGTAAACTAGGACTGGTCTTAGGTCTTATGAATAAAATAGATTTCCTTATCTGTTTTCAATGCCGACAGAGTCAATTCACGAGCGGTCATAATGAGTATCCCCTGCTAAGCTTGTTTGATGTCCTGGCTCCTTTTATATGTTGTAGTACCATAAACAATGCTCTATCAAGCTGTGATAAACAGGAGCTGGGAAACGACTCTGATGTATATAGGATAGATGCGGGGACGGCTAGTTGTAAATAGAATTCCCATCACGAACGCCTGAAGAGAACTTAGATGATCTTAAGATTTGAATACCTTGCAACCATATTCAAAGGTTAAATGCTGTGCCAGTACTTTCCCGAGAAACTGTATCGTCAGTAAGTATAGTAAAAAGTCCATTCAATCGTGATATTGGAAACAGAAGTGTAGAAACCGGTCGTGGTATTTAGCTCTATCACAACAATTAATCGAACAACGCCCTAAGTGGCAAGCTTCTCAAGCAATATAAGACCTTTAACAGCTGAAAATAAAATCATGAACATGATTAGAGGTGTTTGATCCCACGGAGACAGGTGTAAACGACGTTTGAGTTGTATTTGAAAACGTGAGTAACGAGCGTGAGTATAAGGCTTGATTTCAAACTGTGATAGTATCACATGCTTCCAGTTCCCATTTATTAGCAAACTCCTGCGAGGTTTCGTCATGCGCCTACAACTCCTACAAGCAGTCGAACTGCTTTTTAAAGGCTTCGAGGTGAAATGTTGGTAATGCCTGAGATATTATCACAAGATATTAAAGGGCAGACAATAAGTAAGAGCTTCAATAAATACGGAGACCTGAGACGAGGTTGGGTTATAGAATCTTGTAAGTTGTAACTTTATATCAAGACGTCTCATCGCAATCTTGATATCATCATTATATGCGACAAACTGCAAGACAAGACTTGACGCACAAAGGCTATTAACGCGTCTTTAGCCTCATAAGAACTGATTCTTTATTGAGCTTATTATCCTGATGGCGTACCTACACATAACAGATTTAAGGCTCATTATAGTCCAGTTAATACGTAATACGTTGTTCGCACATTGCTCTCGTAATTATATTGTAACTTTAGGCTTGATGTTCAATAGATTTGATAGCTTTAATTATTTTTGTGTATACATTATTACTGTTTGGTTATTAAACAAAACACACTTCGCAAGAGTTACATTGTTATTGTAATGAACATCATCATAGAAGCTTTTGAAACAAACTTCTGCAATCTACTACGAAGTACTTACAGGCAACAAATAACATAGTAAAATTAAATTACATCACGATTTTCCGTAATTTTCTGGTATTATAATCTAATAGCTGAACAACTATTAGTTGGAAACGTGAAAGTGTTTACATAAAGGTGCATCTTCGGCTCCATTTGCATGGCTTGCGTAACTCAAAGATCAACGGGTCAGGATTGTGCCGCGAACGTGACTGATTCGGTGACTGATGTAAATTAGCATGTTCTCGCCGGTGATTTATGAGAATTAGTCAATAGTGTTACAGGAAATTAGGATCAGATGAGCGATGGCCGTTGAAAGCTTACATTGACGACATCGTAGAAAATCCAAAACATTCAAAAAGTTATAACAGCTTCTGATTATCTAACTGCAAGGGCAAATATGTCAGATTCCGGCTTAGACTAACCCGCGGTTTTTCGTAAGTTTGTCCAACTCAAAATACCATACGCTCATTAATTAACGACAGCTGATGATCAACAGCTATCGATAATTAACGATAGCTGATGAGCTATGCTCGGGGTTTCCTTGCGAGATATGATCCAAAATGAGGAGATCCGCAAGAGAACTAAAGTCACCCATATAGCTTTGAGAATCAGCAAGTTGAAGTGGCAGTGGGCGGGCCACATCGCTCGAAGAACTGACAACCGATGGGGAAGAAAGGTTCTCGAGTGGCGACCACGAACCGGAAGACGCAGCTTAGGCCGGCCCCCCACTAGGTGGACCGACGACCTGGTCAGAACCGCGGGGAGCCGATGGATGCGGGAGGCAAGCAGCCGCTCAAAGTGGCGCTCTTTGGGGGAGGCCTATGTTCAGCAGTGGACGTCTTCAGGCTGATGATGATGATGATGATCAACAGGCGACCAATGAGCATTCAGTATTTTAAGTTGACCAAACGTACGAGAAAGCGAGGGTAAGGTTGACATCAATCTAGCAGGATCTGACTACAAAAAATAATCAAAGACTTCTATGTATACACTAGACAGGACATCTCTAACTTGCACTGTCAACCACTGCAAATATGCCTATGAGCATCTTCTCGCTCATACGATGCTCAGCTCTCAAAGCGACTGCACGTGCAGCAGTGAATAGCAGTAAAAATTATGATCCGAATGAACCATTGCACTAGCGCTGCGTGTTGTGATCGTTGGTTAGACGATTTAATCTCGTAAAGCGCTGTAGCGGATTTTAGTATAATTATACAAAAAATGACAACTATT
The DNA here is from genome assembly GCA_910589525.2 of Ennomos quercinarius. NCBI lineage: Eukaryota > Metazoa > Arthropoda > Insecta > Lepidoptera > Geometridae > Ennomos > Ennomos quercinarius. Next base: position 6,084,053 of record OU342496.1, read on the forward strand.
TGTGCTTCAAATAGCTTCTCTAGTACGTAGTACATATACCTCTTTGGCTTTTATGCATGTTAATGTTGTTTGCCAAAAATTGATAAGCAATGCACACAATGAACAAAATCATATAGAGCAGAAAACTTGTAATGTACAAAAATACTGCAATATACAAAAATGACAAAATAAGATTTTTATTGAAATGAGGAAATTTTTAAAGTTTATAGTTATCAACCAACAGAAAAGAATTAGTTCAATTTTATAGGTTTACCCTTCAAAATTTTGATTTAAAGCCATTAAGTTGTTGCATAATCAAAACACCTTAATCTGCAATAACGAACCAGTCTGAAATCGAATCGGCTGGAAGTTTTATTACCGTTTTTTGCCTATCTCATAAATGTCAGCTAGTGAAAACAGACTAAAAACCGGATTAAGTTTCCATTGGAACCATTAAAATAAACGGGAAGCAATAGGAAGCTGCTAGGTGGCTGATATTAGCATTGTATCACGCATTTCCAAGCTTCCTGCAGGCACTCCCACGGTTGAATCACCTGGCGTCTCATTAAAGAAGATCGAGATGCCATCGGCACGCGAGTGAGATGCGATCGAGATCCTATCAGGACACCGCCACCGAAACCATAGCATAAATCTAGCGATCGCATTGCTTCTTTTGTACTGTTCACTTATACTGTCTGAATATATTTCAATAGTTGAACATTTGCATAGCATTTATAAAATATTAAATCACAGGTATATAATAACGAAAAAGACGAAGAAAGAAAGAAAAAGGTCTTAAATACATTTACAGTTAAGACAGCAATAAAACGTGATAACATATTTTAAAACGTACCTAACATTCCAGAATAGTTTCAGCTAAAGATCAGCTTACGAATTTCAATGTAAATAATATTATGATATGCATAAAGCTGACAAGCAATAACTTTGTAGCTCACGCGACGTTGAAAAATAACACATTTATGTTCACAACTCTAAGAGTGGTTTAGCATACCTTCTTTATGGGTATTGGATAACAGACTGTCAGAAAATGTTCCTGAAGATACTTGAACAGGTGGATGCTTAGATACTAACCCCCTTTACTAATAAACGTATAGTGGAGGAATAGTTATTTTGTGTTTTGTGTCTCTCTATAGTTTGAAATGGGCAACGATAAAACGCTGAGTGCTATTCCACTGTTATGCAATGTTTATTGGTAAGTGGAAGCCTTCAGACGACGGACTTAAAGCTGAAATTGACATTGCCGTTTATTTTACAAAAGTACACGTAAGTTTGTATGAATTTATGCTAAACGATGCCAAATGTCAATCGAGATGTAATGACTAACCAAGATAAATAGATAAATACCTATAATCTCTATTGAGCAGAAAATTTCTTAGATTCATGAGACAGGAAGCATATTGACACAAAGGCTCGTAAAATCACGTGTCATCTCAAAATTGATGGGTTCTGTTGATAGTCACTATTCGTTTGTATTTAAATCTAACAAATTTTATGTGATGGAATTCATCATCATCATCATCATCATCATCTACAGCCTGAAGTCATCCACTGCTGAACATGGCCTCCCCCAGAGAGCGCCCCTTTGAGCGGCTGCTCGTCTCCTGCATCCATCGGATCCCTACGGCTTTCACCAGATCGTCGGTCCACCGAATGGGGGAGGGGGGGATTTATCGGTATTGTTATTTTATAAATTAATGGAAATTCTTAGCATAGAGAAACAAATGAAAACGACTTCGTAGTAAGATTATCGACCTTGTTATGACACTGTCATAAATAAATGTATCGAATTACATTTAATTGGATCCACAGCAGTCAAAAGTATAGGAAAAACATGTCCTAGGCCTCGCGATAAACGTATCGTACTGAATGTCATCATAAACAAAGTCACGGCATGACATGCGACAAGAAAACGAGTCCAGAATTCCTTCTTCAATCTAATGAAGCACATCAAAATATACTGCTTTTAAATTCAATGATCTGAAGCCGATGATCTTAGAGAAAATAATTGACAGATCCCATGAATATTAAGGGCGTGCAATTGTCCTGTCAAAGCCGTATCCTCCGATAGTGAGGCATAGTGGTTTCTCATGCGGCTGCTAGCTGGCGGGCCGTTTAAGGAAATAATCCATTAACATTTTACCTGTAAATACATATTCAGTCCAGAATCTAGCTAAATGTAAGCCAGCAGTTAAGACAGCTTTAATTCTCCGAGGAGTTCATGGTGTGTTTAGATGGGCGCGGCGCAGAGGTAATGCGGTGGAAAACGGTGCTGATTACAGTGCACTGCAGTTGGGATTAGCTAGAATATGAAGTTTAATTACTATAAGCAATGCCAAGACATATATTCTATTACACGCCTATCCTCCTCAGTTATTTGATTTAGCAAAACTCGCAACTATTAGTGGTTCTATGTGTAGTAAAGAAACAATAAACATCTCTATCTAATATTTCAATTAAGGTTTTGATTAAAACCATACCTACTAAAAGACAAAAAAAATCATATTGAAAACTCTTCAAAGCATATAAAACTTTCTTGAACATGGTAACCACCTCGACTCAAGTACTTAGAATAGCTCCCACCTAACGCATTCCGGAGCACAAAGCTCTAGCTTACTTACTTACCGCTTCAGTTAGTGCACTCATTATCTCAGGAACAGGTAGCTCTTAGATTGCCTAAGGCTGCGTTTTCAGTTGCGCTACTCTTGGCAAACTATAATGAAAATGAGAACAGTGACTCCTCGGTTTTTTCTTAGAGTGATAATATTAAATCAAATTAATATCTGATTCGATTTGAAGGATCAGAAATCAGTTCAACTGTAGATAATTACTCAATCCAAACTGCAATTTGTTTCTAATGGGAGGAAGTATACGCTACATAAAAGACCCCTAAAACTACAATCACCAAATTATAATAGACTGTGGTAATGCTGCGGACTGTTGCGTCTAAACTGTAATGATTATCTTTATCCATGGTTGCGTGATGTATTGATCGATGCCTGTGGTCCATCATAAGAACAATACCGATCTATTCTTTTGATGCTATTCACTAAAAAACGCAGCTTAATAAACGTTATTACAGGTTGTTGTAAAATCATAAAACTATGTTGCAGCAGAATGCCATGAAGAATGCTGTACCATTGACAGTCGTTAAGAGTGCTATGGTTAGAACAGATACTGTAATTAAATTCGGTTCAGTTGAGCATGCTACGAATTAATGTTTATTTAATGCTAGGAAATCGAGCGTGTTGTGGTATTTTACTATTCTGAGGTTCGCATTATTGGAAACGGGGCTTTATTTTACGATAGGCTGTAAAGATTATTGTTTTTACAATTAGGTACCTTAACTACTATGAGACACATTTATAGGGTAAAAGAATTTGTTCCGTTGATTTGGTTTTCGGGATGTTTATTTAAATTTAACATCGACTGAAGTTATACGTGAAATATCTGTGGACTAGGCAACGTTGACGTTTGCATTGCAATATTTACATACTGAAAGATGCATTTAAATAAACACACCAAAAATAAATAAACAGTCCACAGATATTTCCTTTTAAGCCATCGAACGCACTCCATGTGCATACATGCAGTGTAGGGTTTACGGAACCGGTACTGATTTTGAGACCCCCGGGATTTTCGGTACTGGCCTCCAACGGAACCGGGATTTCCCGGTTCATCGGTACTCTTCGGTACTGGCTATTTTTTATTTTTTAATGGTATAAAACTTAATTGAATACGGATTAATAGTTGATTCTGAACAATCTAAACGAGTTAGGATCCAATAAAGTAAAAATTTATAATTTTGTACATAATTTTAATTGTGAAAATGTCTATGTGCTTAGTTGATGCAAATCACTTGAGTTTTAGTTACGTTTTCTAACTTTGCTTTTGAAACAAATGCAATGAAATACATATAAGGAGACACATAAATAGTACTGTGAAGTTTTCACTTTGATGCCATGTACTTCTGAATTATTGTTATAATAAAAGAAATTATAGAATAATGGCCGAACATAAATTTACGTATTTTATAAGAACAATTAAATGAAGATAAATAACTGTAATTTTTAGTACAAGTAAGCATTATAAAGTCTGAAATTCATCTGTCACTATCTCGTTGTCGTTGTCAAACTCTTCAAGTTTGAGAAAAGAGTTCAGCAAGGATATTACCCAATCACCTATCCTTTTAACATCTATGGTGTCCAACCAACAAGTCCATATTCCAACAGCTTCAGGTAGAAAAGATACCTCGTCTGTACAATATTATGCATCTGTCAGATTTTTGAATTGCACGGAAATCTGCTAGGTTGTCACGTGCCTTGATTGGAACAGTAGATGACTTTCAATATGAATTAAGAGGCATTGTACATACAAATAAAGTTAAAACTTCGCAGTACATGCCTATTTATCCGTGTTACATTAAGTATTATACCATTAAAAAACAAAATAGCCAGTACCGAAAGAACCGGTAAGAACCGGGACAAGATTTAGAATTCCCGGTTCTTTTTGATGTCAAAAGAACCGGGATATCCCGGTTTTTCCGGTACCGGGATTTCCCGGTTCTGAACCCTAATGCGGTGTGTTCGATGGCTTAAAATTAAATAACATACATATTACGTAATATTCATTTCAATATCTCTTTATCTAATTATGAAACTACTGTGTTAGATGCAAACCAAGATTATGGTCTAATCAACCTGCAAGGAGGTAAATCAAAGTCTATACATATTTGAAATTCCAGTGTACAATAACTCGGTAACAGAATATTTAAAAACACCTAAGCATAAGAGCAAAACTTATAAATGTAAATAAACTATTGAAGATCCAATTCAAAGAAAATTCATATAAGTAGACGAGTTTTCACATTTTCTTAAAATTTTCCAATCGCAATACAAATGCATCGATTCAAAGATTAAATGTTGCTGACCTTCGCCATACAGGAACTCTTCAACAAAGATGAAATAAAGATGATTCATAATAGCATGTCACTCAAAAGTATTATTGTAAAACTTTCCTATCTCAGGAAACTTCGCCCCAAGACATTATTCAACGCAATATGACACACCAAGGGCTGAATTAAATTATGTAAACGCAACACTAATATAAGGTTTAGAACGCAGATGTTATAAATTATTGCAAAGAGGACCGGATACAAAGCGACAAGTGTAATTTGCTGCAACCAGGTCCTACGTAGGTACTGCACGAAGAACGACGGGTAAAATATGACGCTAGCTTTATAAAGTATCGTTTAGTATACTTATACTTTTTAAAGTAGCCATTTAGAGCCAGGTGTTTCGTGCGCGATACCATCAATATTAATGAGGCAATAACTCTGTTATTACAATGAAAAGGTGATAAATTTTGCATATAGCCTTATAACATGTTGAAATATTAGTTTTAAAACAGATGTATATTATAGTAAACTTTTGAGAATCTGTCGGAGCGAGCCTACTCAATGGCGGATTTATTGTTCTGCTGTTCCCATGGAATTCACCTATGCGGCAACTAGAGGTTCTCAATAACTCAACCTTACCTTACGATACTATCGCCAACGTTTTCCATAAAGGACAAACTGGAGTTATTTTGTAATCGTTGTACAAACGCAATGCCCACTGCAACTAGGTACTTATCGAAATTTTATACATTTGTATTGTTTCGACTATGACTCGTTACTAATTAGTAATTACTAAACAACGATATACTTACTTGCACCGTTTCTGCCAATGTAATCGCAACTTTTGTGGCTAAACCATACCATAGTTTTGGACCACAATGGATTTTCTGCAACATTTATTTAAACTCTGTCTGTGACATACTGCAACGCGTTAGATCTCGTATTTCTTATATAAAGTTTTGTTTATCCTATACACAAATTTGATAATTTTCCGGGAAACTATTCCAATTGACTATTACGAATAAACTTAACTAACCTAAAGTTTTAAAACTACAAAAATAGCCCGATTTTTCAGCTGTTTTCAAGTTTAAAAGCCCCTTAAAAAATAGATTAATAAAAAAAAGTTTAGTTATGCTCTTGGGCTCTTACCAACGAACAGCATTTCAATTTGATTTAAATAGAATAATAATAATTTATCTGTGTTGTGGTGTTAACAATGACATTCTTTGAATTCACGATAGTTGTTTGTTTATGACGATATAAAACATGCCAATTAATTGTATGGAACAGTTAGCTAGGAGTATATAGCTCTACTGTTTCTTAAGATATTTCATAGTTACACTAATGAAGTGCTGGCCTCATCCGTTTTGTCTCTCTTGACATCGGTGCCTTTGAGAATCAAAAGTTACATATTTTTGACGTTAATATCCTGTAGCTCCATTCTGGTATTGTGTTTGGCCGCTTTAGGCAAGTGTTATTTTTAAAGACATTATCCCAATTACGAAATTGCTAAGTTATTAAAACATAATTAGTATTAATATTATATCATAATTACACAGGTTTTTAATTGCAGCCGCTACGTTTCCTACATTCTACAGGTCACAGGTTGATGATTCATATTTATAATTCATTTCAATACTTTAAACCTTGTTGCTATGTAACACCATCGGGTCAAATTATCTAACATACAGGGTGACGCGGTATGTTTCAACAGACATAATATGTTTTGTTATATTACACGCAACAGCTTCATTACACAGTAATTAGTAATTACAAACCGTTTAATTAAAAAAGGTAAAAGTCAATAAAAACCAAATTGCCTGTCTGTTATGATTTTATCTGGGTTCGCATACAACGACTAGGTACTTAATATGTCAATTTTGAAAGATAGCCAATACCGCATAATATGTTATACAATATTTGTACTTATCTCGGTGTAATAACCATAGATATTATTTAATATTATATTTAACCTTCAAGTTACATATTCTAAAAATGAAATTTTTTTTTATTTAAATAAATGACGTGACGAGCTAGTCGTTCGCCTGGTGTGAAGCGCCACGGCTACCCATAACAGATTGCAGTGTCACTCGGAACTCCAAATTAAAATTTCGCGCGACACCGCGCACTGCGCACGTCATCCTGAGACATCGCACAGTCTAAAAAAGATTTCTAGACTGCGAGATCAGTTCTTAAGTCTCATTTGCCCAGTAATTTCACTTAGCTACAATGAATGCCCTTCAAACCGGAACACAGTAGTGCTTGCACACTACTGCTTGGCGGCAGAATAACTGGCAAAGCGGTGGTACCTACCTAGACAAACTTTGCAGAAAAGTCCTACCACCAAGTAAAACTTGAAGGTTATAGACATTAAGAGTTTAAATTTATTATCTCACATGCCAATTGAATTTCATTTTCATTAAAGTCTGTTTTTATCTTGATATTTTTGAAATATATTTTTAATTTTGCAGTTATTGTCAAGCTACTTACATACTAGGGTATACTTTATTAAATTATAATTAGGTATTCTTTTTTATCGCTCCGTGTTCAAGAAAACACTTTGAAATGAAAACAAATCGAATGTGCAATTCGTAAGAAACATTGAACATATCGATATCGAATCGACATCGATATTCAACACCATAGATTGACAGCTGATTGAAAGATCCGTATCTATAGCTCGTATCTGCTACTCGTTATTTTCTGGTTAATTGTTTTCCGAGTTTACTTAATGATTTATGTAGCTTGAAAACGGGTATTATTTATACAATGTAAACAGTATAGACTATTAGGCTATTTAGAAGCAGAACTCTACAGCATGTCTGGAGTAACGGCATGTTAGACTATGGGGTATGCGCATCACCCCTCTATGAGCTTACTTAATAGAGTTAAGTGTTTACTTTTAGCTATACTTAATATAAGGAAGGATTTAACTCCAAACGATTCATTACAATTGAACTGAATTCTACAAAGCAGTTTCCGACATGCAAAGAAATGATCTATACTCAAAAAAGAGAAAAACAAATTTATCTTCTATATTCAGATAGGCTTGCTCAAAAATTAGGTGGATCTCTATAATTTGAATTACAGTGTGTGTATAATGTATAATACACACTACGGCCAAACCACGCTAAGCTTCTTACTGTTACTTTACCAATATAGACATCCTAAGATCCAACCGCGCACATAATCTATTCGATGCAGCCGTTCGATATCCTCTAATCATAAACTTAAAACTAATTCAGAACAACACAGAACCTTATCGCAACTCTCCTAAGATTCACAATTAGTTTGACATTAGTATAGGTACGTGATGCAATCTCAACAAATAAATGATAGCGTATTGTCCGCTTCGTACCATTAATTGTCGATGTCTTCATTAGTAGATGGAGCTTGTGTGTGCCTCGATTGTTTGTCTAAGCTTTCTAGAGGAACTTGAGTAGGCAGTTATCGATAGTGCTAATAATCTTGACCCCGATATCGATAGGCGACTCACGAATATGGACAACACTTAGCATATTGCGAATAATATGGCGGCTTTGATGGAATTTGACACTCAAGCGCGGAATCGCCGGTAACGGTTGTGAAAATAAAGGTAGTTTGATGATGAAAAGCAAAAGAAGAAAAATATACCAACATATATTATAGATATATACTTATGTATAAATACAATTTATGTAATCTGGAAACCCAGTTTTATGCAAGACAAAATGTTTACAAAATAAACGGAGTTACTATGCTAAAGAGCAAGAATGAAATGAGTTAGAAAATGCTTCCAAGAAGTACCAAGACACAAACTAAACACGAAAAATAAAACAAAACCAATATTGAAGCTTGTAAGTATTCAGCTTTCTACGCTTATGACTTCTTCCCTACAATCGCACTCCGCAATCTTAACATAAATATTCAGACACGCCATTTGCGGGAACTTATAAAATGAAAACAAGTAAATATATTGTCATTACGCTAGCTATTTTAATTTTTGCCATCTGCCACCGTGAGAAAGTCTTGCTATGTCTTGCTGTCCATTCTGACTTCGTAGCACGCAAGGTAATTACACTAACGAATGACGTGTTTGATGTTTTTGTCTTTATATGAAGACCTTCTACCTGTTAGCTATTTTTTAGTTAGGGCTCTTTTGAATACAAGGATTTTCTCATAATAGAAACATTTCTGTTGTGTGAAAGAAGTTGATAAGTCAAGTGATTCGTTTCATGATTGTTCCCCTCCACGAAAATCTTTAGTGAGAAACCAAAAACCTATGATATATCGAATGAATTTTCCACAATCAATTTGTACGACACAGCTCTTTAGTAAGTATCCGTTTCAAAGGCAACCGAGTCAACCGACACTCGTGTGGAGGCATTTGGTTACATATTATACCTCAGAACTAAGAACTAAGAATATTTTACTTCAATGTGTGAAGAAACGCGCTACTGTCAGATATAAACAATTAAAAGTTATAGGATCCTGTAAATATCGTTTTGTATTCGTTTTATAGGGAGATAAGAAATTGTATATGGATATTATTATTGGAATCTATTTGCGGCACAGGATGATCACCGGTGAAGATTATATTTTCAATTTCCATGTTTTCAATCTAGGCGATTAGTTGGCTCATACAGGTGATATAATTATGCCACAGAATAAATAATTACTGCCTGTAGACATACGGGCTACGGCGTGTGTAATAAAATGTGATAGCACAGGTAGCTAAGCATATTTCAGCTAGGTTATACATCACATTGAGAATCTAGACTAAAAAGGCTGAATTAGCCTTTGGGCGGCCTAAAAATTCTGACACCAGGGCTGACCACTTGCCTACACGAGAAGAGGAGGAATGGACGTTAAAAAATTCCTAGTTAGGTTTATGAACCTAGGCGTTTTATTAGAGGCACGCTTTCGATTTATTACAGTTTCGATTGTTCCAATACATCTCAGACTTAGTAACAACGATAACTCACAAATGTAAACAATAATTTGACAATGAAACAAAGCTTAAGATCCATAAATCAACTAGCCAGCATATCAAGAGTGGATAGTAGACATTCTGACGCTAGATTCGGTGTGGAATGCGGTCAATCCAACTGTGACGAAACCTAAAGGCCGAATCGGGCGACCAAGTCCTGCTGTCAGAAGTAAAATATTCCGATTTGTTGCTGGAATCGATGTCAATTTGAATGGATAAATTTAGAGCGGCTTGGATTACCTATTAGATTCAATAGTGCGCGCTGTCAATTGTGTTTATTTGCTACACATACTTCTAGATTTATCAGTAGGTGCACTACAAAATATCATTCAGTATATATAGTTTTGATTTTCATTTCTAAATTACCACCAACAACTCAGAGAAAACTCAATCAGGAAGCGTCTATAAATTATATGACGCATATGTTTGGCTGAAATATATGTATATGCGTCATATAATTTATAGAAATGAACTAACCCTTTGATTTCCTCTAGCAACAACATTAACAAAAACAGCCACCCTTTGTTTATCACACGTCAGCCATAGCCCCTCTGTGATGCGCTTGCGCAGCCCACCTACGGACAACAGGTGTCCATTTGTTTTGAAGTCAAATTTCGTCACAAAAAGACGGTCAGAATTTGTTTATTATTTTGGTAAAAGATGCAGGTATAGATTATTGCATGCATGTGTAATTGATACAAAAAGTTTCCTAATTTAAAATTACAGGTCTTTCATATCGACTTAACTTTCTAACTAATTGACAATTTGACACTAATAATACGGTGTTAGTTGCAGTTTGAAATGAAAAAATAAATATACAATTTACGACTTATTTAAAAACCATACAACCATGGCATACAGCGTACTATGCTGTCAAGGTTTCCAAATAGCCCTTCTATTCCTGTTTGCTGTTTTTGTTTAGTTTTATATTGGCGTTACCTTCGTCAGTGTCAAGTTGATGATGTTGGCAGTTTGAGCGACAGCTGGTTTACGCAGTACTTTTAGTCTGTTGTAGTTACCAACCAAGAACCAAGTGATGATCAAATGCGACTATCTTAGAGTATGTATACTTTAGTGGTGTAATAAGCAGTACAACGAAGAAAACCTTTGATTTATGATACGATATTAAAATAAATTTCTTCAAGTCAGATGCACCAGATGTCAATAGAATATTAAAGCATCGATATGAAATAGAAAAATATGTCAAACATCCTCTGTCCATGGACATCACGACTATTTACATACAAAAAAACATAGAAAAAATTATAATAATTACTAAAAACAATAATAAAATACCTAACTACAAAAAACACAGCCAACAAACAGTCACGTTTAATGAACTCACGCAACTCACAAAACCTGACAACGACGACGTTGATATATTGGAAACATTACATTGTCTTGTAAAGTTTTGATGTTCAGAAATGCCTTAGAGATGCCTTAGATGTATCGATAAAAATATTACCATGTTCAATCACAATTTACAAAAACATCACCACTGACCAAATACTTGTCCAAAGCAACAACGTCATAAACTCGGTAAAGCTGTTCATGTTCATTTCCTTGTACAAAATAAAACAGACCCATAAAGTATCGGGTATTTCGTAAATGGAACCGGTACTTGGAACTTAATACTAATTGAGTTGTACACTCATAAGTTAAGCCATCATTAAATAGTTGAACCATTAGAAAAAATCAAGTAAGTAAGTATCTATAATGTTGCGAAACTATTCAATAATTCACTACCTCCGTGTAGCCCTAGCCCGCTCTACTCGTAATTCATATCTATAAAAAAAACTGTCTACCAATACGTTACGTTTAGAAAAATCAATGATCATGAATATCTTTATAAATGATATAGGTACTCATGAGTATGGTGGTTATCCTAAGAATCTATGATAAACTGCGTACAGGAGATTTTTGTGACTTAGTTAAAAACATTACACAGCCAAAGAAAAACAATCTTCAAATTATAGCACTCACGACACACATTATGATCTGTCCCTTCCTGCATGACTAATAACCAATCGCACTACTTTCGTACTTATCTATTCTGTGTTATCAGTATTACTACGTGGTAATATTATTTATATTCTATGGTACCTATTACTTGTATCATAAAATACTGATTCGCATAAAAACCAGGTTCGCGTTACGCCCACACTTTCAACACGAACCAGCTATTCCTCTTTTTGCTAATACCAACTATTAATCAAGTAACAACCACCAGTTATTAATGCATTAACCACAAGACTAGTCTACAAATAGCTATGTTTAAGGATTTAAGGATTTTAATAGCTACGTATGTGACGTTGAGCTTTTAATGTGAATAAACTTAGGTGTTATGTAAAAAGTTGTAGTACTCACGCAGTAATTGATACTCCGGAGTGTTCGCATTACTCAATTTGAGTTCCGCTTCTCCATCTGAAACAAAATATTAAAATTTTAAACAAAATCTAGAGATACATTAGTTTAGAGATGTTCTCTAGTTGTTAGGAAGCTTATCTTGTTGATTTTTATTTTTGCGATAAAACATGTAACTTCTTGTTCTTCTCGTGTAGGCAAGTGGTCAGCCCTGGTGTCAGAAATTTTAGGCCGCCCAAAGGCTTCTGACTTGGCTTAAACATGTAACTAATCTACAGTAACTAAGACATTAAAATAAAAATAAAGACAACATCTCCATAACTGGAAGATGACTATTACACAAGTAGTCCATTAAGCAAAACCACATAATTAATACGGTAATTATCTCGAAAATAAATTACAGCAATTGGAACAGCATTAGTTTAATTGGCCGAGCATTGCGTAATATTAAAATGTATGTTTTTAAATCAATTGCGCCTCCCACGCGTCAAAAAACTTCAAACGTCACGCAAGCTGTTTGAAAATTGGTGCCTGCTTGTAGGTGCAATATTGCCGTTCACTTTGGACTGTTTTGTAACATAAATTGGACCTCTACACGAATCTACAGCATACTGCTGACACACTGAAAGTTCAAATGACACAATACCACCGAATAAGTAATAGGACGTTTACAAAAACTTTTGTTCTCTGCTTTGAGTAATTTTTAAACAAAAATGTATCAATATTCGATGTTCGGTGTCATGTTTTATACGTGCCTAAATTGATATATTATAACAGACAATGCTGTGATATTTCTGTTAATCACTACTACAATTATTATTCACAAAAGAGCTTGGTATAGTGAATGATGCGTGCTCTTTAAAAGGTATTCTTTTGTTCCTAATTAGCTAACGGATTCAGGGTTCCGAGAAGATCAGATCGCTTCCTCAACAAACAAATGCAGATATATAGGCGTTGCATCATGATCCTTGAGGTCAGCTCCCAACATTGTTCCACCACAATAGCGATTGTGAGAAAGAATCGCCCCTGGAAACAATGGGACATACTCAGCAATTAGTTGCCGATTAAATATTTGTTTACAATAGTGATAATTAGCAAAACAAATGAATTAGAATCACCGTTAAATTGAACAATTGATCGGGAAGTATTCAAACGTGTCGATGATACTGAATTTGTACTACACAATGCACAGAAACGAGGTGATATGGATGAAAGCAATTCTAGTATAATAACAGTTCGTCCATATGATAACAGCTCGCCATGTAACTAAGAAACACTGGGAATGCAATATTACAATACGTACAGAGACTGAATTAAACAAGATGAAACTGCTACTTTTAAAGCTATATATCCTCGTTGAACATACAAAACTATAGAAACCATAAAACGAGATAACGGTAAATAAGATTATTTGATGAAAATAACGGATCAAACAAACAGTTTTAGCAATAACTTAAAAGAAATTACAAAGATAACAATAAAAGATTTCCGAAAGCGGTTCCTGCACAGCAGGATCCGGTAATTTTTATATAATAGCATGTAAAATAAAGCAACCCTTTGTAATGTCAACGTTGTCAGAGGCGCGTGGGCAACAGTGGGCGTGAGAGCCGGTCTACATGACTCAGTATTGCCATTGGACAACGATTTTGATAGAACGGTGGAACACTTGCGTCACGAAATTAATCGATTTAGCTTAACGATCGAAGGGTGATAGATAAACCTTGATGCGACTATGAGATTCTGGTTTAAGTGTTAGTAATACAAACGTTTCTAACTTTGTAGCTGTCGTTTGTTTTAGTGTTATTAGTGTTTGAGTCAGTTTTATTTGTTTCAAATTGTAATGGTACGTAATAGTTTTTTTTACCGCTTTGGTATCAGTTTGATAATATAGTTCTTGTGTAACTACTTGTCAAGCATTTATTTATCGAATTTTTAATTTACTTTACTGTTATATTTTTTCGTGATTAATATAACGGTTTCGAAAAAAGCCGGTTTACTTTATCTTACTTTTACGAGTTTTAACTCACCATTTCTATTAACTACGTTCTATCTATCGATGGTATGATGATATAATTTATGCTGTGGTTCTATGTTGAATTCTTATTGTTGATAGTTATTAGGTGTTTTGTCTTAAAATCTTGTTCGTTTACCATTTACAAATTTTCTTTTATGTTTAAATCCATCACACTTTGATACAATGAACGAAGCGTGTTCATTTCAATTACGTTTGCTGTCAAAAGCCAATTGATTAGTCATAAAACATTTTATTTACAACACCAATTAAGTAACTATGATTTTAGTTGATAGCTTTATTACGTGTTAAAATATCTAACAGTTATAAGACATAGAAAAGAACGTTTATAACGATAAACACGCCAATTATAACGCACCTTGAGATGTTGTTGTAAGAATATAAATCTTTATAGGTTCTCTTTCATGTATATGTTTAATTTAATAAGTTTGAATAGCTCATTTTGCATTAATTACAAGTTTTTTCTGCACTCTGAGGCGCTATCGGAAAAACGAGGGATATACGTATAATTTTACTTAATTATTCAGGAATCAAAAGTGACTCGTAATACAAGCAAGAAATATCAATAAAAGCTATGGTCAATGTGTCTTCTATAATCCATAAGTAGGTAATAGGTTCAATGCATTGATTTCACGGAGTTCTCAAGTTATTATAGGAATCACTGTCATTGATGAAATATTCAGTCATTTAGCTGATGTGACCACTCATTTACCTATTTCTCTGTATATGGACCTCCCAAATGACTGCCGAGAATGGCAAACAAAATGATGTTTCGAAATCATGAATCATCGCGTTGCAACTGTATAAGTAATCGATTTATATCGAAACGTCTCGAAGTGGTCATTCAAAGTAATGTGCGCATCACACATATTTTTTCAGCTGCGTGCAAATGCAAATTCTTAAGTAATATGTTGAAGCACAGTATACAGCTTATGCTTGAGTTATGATGTACAGCAGCAGAAGAAAAGTGCACTGTATACAAAGACTGTATGTGTAGTTATTGTTTCCTAGCTGACCCGCCCCGGCTTCACACGGGTTAATTAGTTTTACGCCTTATCTTAGTCTAAAGGACTCTTCCTTAAGGGAAAGGGAAAAAGATAAGGGAATAGGATGAATGTGAAAGTCTCCATTCGCCATTTCATCCCTCCCTTCTCTCTTTCCAATAGTACAGAATAGGAATGGCTTAGGACCTAATACTGAAGGTTGAATGTCTGTAACTTCTGAACCACAAAACCGACGAACTTGAAATATTTTCGGGACAATATTTAAAGTACCCCCTTTTTAATAAAAAAAAGAATGAACGAAATCGGACAACGCGTTAATGAATTACAATTTCCACTTAAAATTAATTTGCATTTTTACGAGAGTTATTAAAACAATATGAAAACTGTTATACAAAGAATATTTTTATAGCATATGTGTGCAAGACACTACGTACGATTTAACTAAAATTGGTAAAGTTCTAAAGAAACCAAATTAATAAAGAATCCTGTTTGCATATGCAAAAGAACAGCGTTCTTGACATTTTGATATGCTTACGAGCGTGTTGTATTTACCAAATAAATTAAGTATTGTGTTACATACATAAATTTAATTATTAATGATGATAACTAAATTCATAGTCATAAAGATAAAGATACTCATTTACTCTATATTTGCTAACTTGCGTATTCCAGTGTCGATGACACGGTAACCTCAAGCTGTGGTTTTACGTTCTAACCGCTTCCTAACATTTCAGCACAAAGACCCGAGAATCTCAGCTATGAACGTAAATGTTCCAGCAATACTCCCTCTCAGGCCATGCGGGTTTCCCGTTAGACTTGTGAAGTAAGATTTGATAGACATGAAGTTCAATGTTGGAGTAATACTTATCGTCATCGTATTTCACTGCTTAAACACATAACCTACTAAAGCTTTCCAAAAAAAAAATGTTGTTGTCTTTTGCAATTATTTTTATTTTTCACACAAACGTTTTGCAAATAGCAAATATCATTTTGAGGCAAGTACGCTTGCATGAACCATCACGTAACATCAAAGTTTTCTTTCCCAGGCCTGCACCCCTCTACATCTGCTTGTAGTTTATTCATAAGCAGACAAAATATAGCATTTCTCAGTACTATCAGCTTTCGCTACACAAGCGTAGGCGATGGGAGTGACTCGCTTGAAACTCGGTCAAGCAAACATGGACAGGTTGAACAAATATTGTATTGGATTCATTATGCATGAAGGTATTGAATTCATTTATGTATGAAATGAAATGAAGATTGTGAGGTGTTACAGGTTTAGTTGCTCCATACCGTCGAGCGCGTTTATTGAACCGGCGACGATGAGATTGGTGATTGATACAGGTTATTATTATTGTGTTGTCAATCGAGCATATTTCTAAATCCCAATAAATAAGAATTTATCAACGGTTTCAAGACAGTACATTTTGTAAATGTGAGATGAGACTATAATAATTTTAAACTTTGCAAAGATAATGCAACGCAGCTAGTGGTTGATACACGGACCTTTAGATCACTGTGGGTTGTTGCTTGATGGTGTAAAAACAGGGATTTCTACCCAATGTGTTCTACTTATAACAATATCTTAAGTTACAAAGCTATTACCGGCTGCAGGTGACATGTGACCTTTTCATGCCCGTTTAGCAAGTATAGCAACAATAGTTCAGACAGCCAACACTCGGCACAATAATACAAGTTTAGCATTCCAATGACGACGAGATTGCACCTGCTATTAATTATGTATACAATAGCTTATGGCCATGCATATCTTTAAATAGGCATTCATTACTCAGTTAGGTAGTTTATTTGTAAGTAAAAGTATTGTCTTCTTGACAGAGACAAAGTGAAGCGTCGACATTGCTTCATGTTCTACTGTGCAATTCTGTTTACGCTGACGAAATAAACATTTTGTAAAATGAACTAAGAATATTTCTTTACAACACATTTGCTCAAAAAATGCATTTACAAAGCCCGTATACATTGTTCGAAAGTTAAACATTACGCACCATACAACGGAGCGTGCGGTAAAATAGGTACACCTACCCAAACCTAAGTACCTATTTTACCGCATCGTTCCTTGTATAGCGGCGTGCGTAACCTTCACGGTTTTCTTTTTTATTTCAATAAACATATATAAGAATTCCACCAAAGAGTTTCACATAACGAGAATAAATAAGCTAAATGATCGAAACTCCTTGGAAGCGTTTTTGCTCAATAAGTTTGTCTCACTTTAATACTAAAGAGCAAATGAAACTAAAGATGTAGTTCTAATTTTCACCACACGCACGTGGCGCCATTTTAGCCCATTTTCATATTAGATTAGGAACATCAAAGATTGTTTGTTGCGACTTTCCCACTAATAAACAAAAGTTTGTTTAATTATACCTATTGTACTGTTTTCTCGCAAATATGTTGAAAAACGTTGTATGATACACGTGCGGAAATTGGTTTCTACAAACTCGTGACTATGGTAAGCCCTCGACTTCGCCTCGGGCTTACATTTGTCTACTCGTTTGTAAAAACCAACTTACCGTCATAATATCATAAATAACTAGTGTGATAGGTGTACAGTGTGTTACTATTTTGTTATACTTAGTATTACATTTTCCGTTACTGAGTCTCAAAAACGTTGATCTATGATCTATAACTATATATTATTATTGCCCAGAGTTTATATAGTTACTTTCATTACACAGTTAATATATGAGGGCTATCAACCACTGGTTATCGGTGCATATTCTTTTTTTTTTTTTTTTTTTTAATCTATTTTTTTTTTGTATGGGACTTTGAGTCGCTTTGCGACTATGTCAGCCCCGTAATGTCTTAAAATTATTACAAATACCGGTTAATTAATCAGGTCAAAAACCATTGTAAAAAGCGTTCTAGCCGCTTCACTCAATGGCATGGATAAAGCGCTTTGAAGCTCACCAATATTTGTAAAATTCAGCCCATATTGGCTGTGCATACGTGATCTCATCAACTGGCTCCGAACACATTCCACCAGAAGATGATGTACATCTTCTATGACTCCACATGTGCCACAGTTAGGGGAGTCTACCTTCCTCATGAGATGTTTGGTGCATATTCTATTAAATGCTTATAAATACACCCTAGAGGTGCTCGTAAAGTTCACACGATGTGGATTAGCAGCGGTTAATTATACATTGAATAATGACCACTACTGCAATCTCATTATAGATGCAGGAATGCTTTTAATATCAGGCATTTTATTATTAAGCACTAATAATTGTGCTTATCGCTTCTCTAGATCATGTGTAAAGTAAGAGTCCTCATTGTATTCATTTAAGTGACGTAAATAAAATTACTATTATATCTGTTACATCCCATATTGTCCCAGTGATAACGAGTAATTTGCGAAGATAGAGATTTTTACTTAAAAACAATTATCAAATCAATAGTTCCCAACCAAGTATTTGATAAATTAGGTGTATAAGTACCTGCTGCAAATATGTTATTGAGGTTAAAAATGTATACCAGAAATAACGGTAAGACTACCTTTACCAGAATTACGAAATCCAGTAAAGGTGTTCGAATGACATTTTCGTAGGAAGGAATTTTACAGAACCATTCTCTTGTCCTTTACTTGGTTAATCAGTGGCTTTTCTAGAAGCTTTAACACACCTAATCATTAACTTGAAAACGCCATTTTTAGCTCGTTTGTAAAATCAAATAAAGGATCGGAATAAGTGGGATCATTAACATTTATCTTGGCAAACGTAGTGTAAGACGCCTTTCGGTGGAGCGACGATTTGTGTTGTATGGCAGGCAGCAGTCAGATGAGAAGAGCCAAAGGTCGGGTTTAGTGGCGTACCTACCTTGGGGGAGGTCTAGGCATAGGTGGTAGGACTTCAAAGTACATCTAGTAGGTACCATCGCTTTGCCAGTTATTCTGCCGCCAAGCAGTAGTGTGCAAGCACTATTCTGTTCCGGTTTGAAGGGCATTGTAGCTAGTGAAATTATTGGGCAAATGAGACTTTATGATCTAATCTCGCAGTCTAGAAATTTTATTATTAGACTGTGGGATGTTTCAGGATGACGTGCGCTATGTATTCTGTGACTAAAGCGAATCGCACAATAAAGATAACGAAGATCATAAGAAAATTAAAGAAGCTGCTATAGTCAAGCCATCACCTTCGATCCATAAAATAACATACAAGGGCCGTATTCATTCGGATACGTTCATAACAATAAGCAAGTCCGATTCGAGTTGTGCAAAGTGACTGATGACCGTTTCAAACTTGTTCAAAAAAGCATGTAGGTATCGAGCTTGCGCAAGAGTTGACACAAGCCACTCACTTTTTGCTGTTGGCACTTGTTCCGTTCAGTTGTCATTGTGGCTTTAATTTATCCAATTTTCAAAGTTAAATCTTACAAAGGCTAAAAAATTCTGACACTTACACTATGGCTAACAATTTGCCTACACGAGAATAAAGAAACGAAGTTTTTTGCTCTAGTTCACTTACAACCTGAAGTCTATCTACGAACTAAGTATTTAGAATTAAGAAAAAACAGATTTTCTCAATTTGACCGAACTTGGTTTGGACCGAACAAGAGCGCGAAGTTTCAATAAAGTTCGCACTCGGCAGCCGTCCAAGGTTTGCAATACTGTATTGTCATTTCCACAGGTCATTTCATTATAGATTCCGGTTTCAATCGACTTGACAACAAAATGAATAGCAAACGCCTCATCGTCAGCATTAGTGAACCAAACCTACAAATCATGTGAATGGTCCGTCAGAAATGAATTTATTTCACAATTTCCCATAAAATAGCTTGATTAGTGAGAAATTTTGCGTTGGATGCAAACGTGATTATAGGAGAAATGTGAATCTCCCACGTCTAGGGTCGACCTGTAGCGTCCCCTTATTGACATTTGAAACCTATAGTCATAGAGTACAGAATACGAAAACTAAGCAGAATATTTATAATATTGAATGTAATACAATATTACCCACCACATACATAAATTACTGATTGTTACGTACACGAATATGGGAAAGTGACATGCAACCAGCTTCTAGTAAATCTTACTGACCTTTGCGAAAGTTATTTATGTAGAAACATGTCTTTACTTAATACCACCAGCTCATTATGCCCTTTTGGTCTTCTGGAGTACTCGCAGTGCCGTAAATACAATTTAATTCAATGACCAGGACAGACCTAAGTTATTGTAAATTCAAATAGAATTTATGAAACCTCTCCCCTCGAAGTTTTTAGATGATCCTTGACGTTAAATAAATAGTTTCTAATACACGCGACAGGTCTTGAAGAGTTCAACACAACCAGTCAAGGTCCCCGTGACTCCGTTATCGGACCAGCAACCTCACGAAGCAGGAATAGTGCCTTTCGGATGCACGCCTCAACTGGTTTCCATTGTTAGGTGAGAATACGGTGAGTCATAATAGTTGTTTCAGGTCTTTTGGGTCTTGTAATGGTTCAGTTCACTTTATATTGCATGATTTAGAGATAAAAAAAATAGATGTTACGTATTCGTTTGGTTAAGTTTTTGGATGACATGGCACAAACAGATGCTATGATTATGGCGGGTTAATTATAGTATATTAAACTAAACTCTTTTTTCCATTACCGACTATTATGCTAATCTAAAAAATAAATCTAATCGGAAGGAGAGTCTAGGAATTAAATCATAAATTTTATAAGAACAGGAGACGCGGAGCCTCATCTATCACTGATTACGATCAAGCATAAAGTAATCTCTGGGATTACCTCTACAAAGGCTGCACGTCTATACCGTAATAAATGTGCTGAACCACGTTGTGCGGAAGTCTCATCTCATATTAATCAGTTTAGCTTTAAAACATTTAAGCCTGCAGGTCATTCATAATAAATAACCAGTCAGGGAACCAATAATAACTCTTGGACATCCGTTTTCGTCACCCACAAATAAGCATCATAAATCAAGAGCAAAGCAGCCACTGGCCGACAAGCGTAAGTATTATCAATGAAATTCAAGGAAGGTGGAAATCAGTACTGGAATGACGCCTTGAGATGTACTTAGGCCGAGGGCACGTTTTAATGGTGCCTCTTCAGATAGTAAACTTTTCCAGAGATCTTTGAATCTGTTCTGTGAATCATACTACTTCGACAAACTTCTATAATGCAAGTGAGAGAATTAATGATACATCTCTAATAACACACCGTTAAGTCTTCACACATGTACTTGATATTGCGATTATAATTGCTTAAGTTCATAGAGCTTTGCCGTCGGTTTCCTAGTATTTTATAGTCAGGCAGTAAATATTTTAATAAGGAATCAAGATTTATGTTTATAGTCTTTGACCATACGTTGGCACAACTCATCAAATATCACTAGGCAAGTAACTAAAACAAACAATAATTAGTAGGAACATCATTATTTTTATTTGAAACTAGCTTTTGCCCGCGGCTTCGCACGCTTGTATTGTGTTATTTCTACGTTTAGGTACTCTAATAATAGCTCATACATTTTCATGCATTTTCTATATATTAAACAACAAATCCACTAAATCTTTTCGGAGCTGAGCACGTATTAGCACACGTGTAAATTGCATTTACCTATACGATGCGTACATAATTAATTTTGTTAATACTAATTAGAAATTATAAATACTTACTTAAGTGCGCCACTGTAAAAGGAGTCGACATTTATATGTCCACTATTTTCCACGTTGTCTCATTTCACTGCGCTTTCAACATAGTGGTGGGAGTGAGGAAATAACATGTGTACAAAGCTCAAATCAGAATTGCTTATGCAAAGAGTGTTTCATTTTTAGGGTTCCGTAAAAGCTTTGAAATAAGCCAAGCAATGGGATCGGTATCGTTTTTGGCATTTGCAAAATTAGCGTTGTTGTAAACCTTTCGGTTTGAGAATTTCGCCAATAATGCCACTTTACCATTTTTACTCGCTACCCAAAACGAACACAAAATAACCAAATGCGGTTTGTTATCTCAAATGTCAAAAGCAAATTGGCGGAGTTTTACATAACACACGTAAACTTACGTCTGTCATCTTTCTTCTCACTTCTCCGTGCTATATCATTACGATAACTACAATTTTCACAATGAAAATCAGTAATTTTACATAACCGCGACAATAATTCTACGTTAATCTCTAATGTCAAAAAACGATCACTTTTAACCACAGCTTTTAACCCACCTCCACAGGTGGGTCAAAAATGGCAGTTCACGATGGCATTTTTGACTGTTTTTGAGCTATCCGAACGGTGAACGAAAACAGTTAAAACGCAACTATTGCTCACACATACCCAAAACAAACGGTGCATGTGATCGTTTTTAACTGTTAATTTTGCCACCAGTGGGCTATCCGAACGCAGGTTAAGAAGATTTAAGCACGGATGTACAGACTATATGTACCTACTCCGTGGAAGTATAATAATCCTCATTGCATCATTTTTGCTCTAAGCTGTGGTTCTTCCAAAGAGAATATCACCACTTAGTTTGTTCGATGAAAAGCCCACAGACCTTAAATATTTCGCCTTAAAAAACTCATTTACATGAAAGAAGAAGAAATCCAAAACGCGGCCATGTTGTTAATTCGAGTATCTTACCATAATGTATATACTTACCTATTTCTAAGTACCCTTTTAAATTATTTTTCATAAAATATTTCGTATCATTTTTCGGCGCAGACAGTAGCCAATATAAAAAAAGTAGTCGATTGTCTTTTTCTCTAATCTGTGACATGTCGTAACTTATACACCGTAAGTAGCCAAAAACAACACCAATCGGCCATGTTGTTTAAAACTCCGATTCGTTCCGTAATGAAATCTTAATAATTGTCATCAAATTTTTTTAACGATATTTCAATTTTAATATATCCTATGTTAAGCGCCGGTTATTTCTAAGCATATTAGTAAAAACCGCATGAAAATCCATTCAGTATTTTAGGAGTTCAGTCATAACAAACAAACAAACAAACAAATAAACAAACAAACAAACAAACAAACAAACAGACAAATTGTTTAAAAAGTGGCTTAACGTGATCAGCGGCTAATTTTAAGCCAACCTGTGTAATTTTTTTGTTGATATCTTGCAATTACAGACTTTTTTATCTCTACAGTTTTATTATATGTATAGATAACTTCAGATGGTAGCGTAAAATTAAAAACACAAGTGCCCCGCGTTCCCGTTGATTGCCACTAGAACGCATATAACTCCGATAACGCATATAACTCGGCTGGGAGTATTATAGTCTACACTTAGAGAACGATAAACCCATGTTATTATTATGTGAGAAATAAGACCGACTTGGACAGGAAACTACAGATTGGAAGTAAACTGAATCATTTTACATTATAGAATCTTCACTTCATTTAAATGTAAATAGCTTCAAGCTTTAATATAGTTTAAAGCTATTACAATTTCCAACACGTACTTTAAAAAAACATTATGTTGAATATTTAACCTTTTTAAAACATATTGCAGTCCAATCGTCAAGTCATTTAGAAGTAGTATCTAAACTACTTAAAATAGAAACCCAGTTAAATAGCTTAGCTGTAGTCTAAATGTTAGTGATATGGACTACTTTCGCCAGTTCATCCATCAACCTACCAACAAGATAGCCCAATCTGTTATGTTTTAGACAGCTCGTTATTTATATCACTTAATTTTAGACCTTACTCAACCAATCAATCAGTTTCAATTTACAATGTATTAAAAATTCTGCATATTTATGAGCCAAGCGGTATTTTATAACAATGTAATTGTGTCAAGTATAATAGTTTGACCCTTATTCTTATGTCAAATTTTGCTGCTTATATATTTGCGGCTATTCTACTACACTTCGGCGACGTAAGTATATAATAATACTTGTTGATCTCATTATACCTCAAAATAAATTGTTTTGTCACCCAACTTTCGATTTCTCCACTTTAGTAGATGCGATAGCCATTTTCGAAGCAGGTCTACGATAATGGGTCTAGATTAGGATCTTTTCTAATGAAACCGTAAGTGGACGACTGCCTGAGCAGGGCCCATTTGTGGACGGCTACGATAATGCCGTCTTTGCCCCGCATTATCTTATATCATTACAATATTATATAATGTTTCATTGGAGCTTATTCAGAATAAAAATTAAGTGGTCCAAGTGATATGAAAGTTGAATGTATATAGCACTGGTCAGATGCTTGTGTCTAGTTAATATTAGATAAGTACATATAAAAGCTATAAAAGCATAGCTCAAAGCTATTTTAAACCAGAGATCGAACAATATAGCAGTTAATATTTGATAATAATTATAGCAACGTGCTTTAATTACATTTATTAAAGCCATGCTTTTACTACATCCAGATGGAAATAATAAAGTAACACTTTTCTCGATGTCATTATTCAAACAATGTTCCTACGGCCTCTGAATCGGTCAAAAGCCGGATGAAAGTGAAATAAAAACACCTCTTTCAATCACAAGCTATTTGCAACTCGATTTCGTTTCACACAAAAACTATCAACAACGCAATAACAGTCTTGGAGCTAGGGTTACCATTTCCAAAGATCTCAGTGAAAGGAAAAATAAATAATGGGGGTTTGCTTACAGGAACAATAAAAGTAGATTTAGAAGAGGTCTTAGTAAAATAGCCGCCAATATAAAGCTACCACTTAGACAATTTAGTCACTGTTAGAGCTGAGATCTTCATACCTACTTCTCATAGAGACTTTCAAATAAATAATAATGAGTAAGATCCTCTACGACCGGAAGCTCAAGTAATTACTACTGTCTGAGAAAAGAGAACTGATGTCAGACACCCCTGCCCGGAGCCTGAATACGCGAGGTCAGACAATAAACTTTTGGCTAGACACGAAAACGATAATGTCAACAGTTGCGAAAGTCACGCAATGGGTCCAAATCACATTTGCGGCAAAACGACCGAATTTCGCCGGATAATTCGACCCACCGCAATTATGGTGAAACGGCCTTTTTGATGTTTTTGCTTTGTTTTTGAGCGGTTATGCGGTTGCACCGTATTTGATGGGAATCGAGGTCAGAGTGCGTGAGATAAAAATAATAGGTAAGTAGCGGAACGTAATTTGTTCATTGAAATTGAATGACATTTTCATAGTCAGTCAGCTTGTGTATTACTTTTAACACTACGCTTAAGCTTAACTTGAAATCGTTTTGGAACTTATTTTGGCAACTCCATAAAGCATAATTCAAAAATAATTATGAAATTGCTAGTGATGAAGGTCAATGATTCCGTTCTCGCCGGTTCCTAGAATTCCAAGAGTTCAATGATAACTGTGCTAGGCCTGATTTCGAAATTCCGATATCGACCGCACTTTTAATGTGCATGATGTTATAATGATAAAGTTTTGAGGTATGAATAGTTATCTACTCAAATCTCAAAAACTTTATAGAATCAGGATTTATGATTTTTATAGCAGTATCGTCTGCTTAGCGTAATCAACCATCATTTTAGAATCATTCTTGCAAATTCACATGCTCCGAATGAATCGCAGAGTTATCAAGTAATTAGAAAGCTAGATAAGAAGGTGGATGTCACTGGAACTAATAAAACTGTTCGAATGTATGATCACTTTCGACTTCACGCTTTCGTAGCTCGTAAATTACTTTAATACCTGTTCGATGGACCTGCGCTAGTAGCAAATAGAAGCTTAACAAGAGACACTTTTTAACAATTACATAATAACAATGTTTACTGATTTTTGTTTTTCCTTTTGAGTATAATTTATTTTAACGCTGCATTACTATACTATGGAACAATAACAATAGCAACATCTGAATATTTTTAAAGATTAGTAAACTGTGATATTATAAATTGGGGCTACATTATCTGCATCAAAACTGCATCTGCATCGCTTTGCTCGTGGCGTAGTAGCAGATATTTTTCTGTGAATAGTCCCTTCAAAGTCTCCATTAACTAGAAGTTTTTTTTTTTTTATGTGATTGCTTGACGTGACGAGCAAGTCGTTCACCTGATGTTAAGTGACACGGCCGCCCATAACAGTTGCAGTGTCACCCGGAACTCTAAAATATTAAAGTTTCGCGTGACACTGCACTGCGCACGTCATCCTGAGACATCACCCAGTCTAGTAATCAGATTACTAGACTGAGTGATCAGATCATAAAGTCTCATTTGCCCAGTAATTTCACTAGCTACAATGCCATTCAAACCGGAACACAGCAGTGCTTGCACTGCTTGGCGGCAGAATAACTGGCAAAGCGGTGGTACCTACCTAGACGAACTTTGCAGAAAAGTCCTACCACCTACAAAACAGTTAAATTATTCGCGCTTGCTTCGCTCGCACATAGTATTATAACAGTTGTTTCAGTAAGAATGAGCCCCTCCATTTCATTATGAACACATTCATCTAGCTAGATGAATATAATATGTTCATAATGAAACTAATTTACAAAAAAAACTTTTTACAGCAGAGTCTGCTAGTCAAAGCCAATTTGTTCCAGTTTTAAAGCGAGTCTCGACCATTATGCACTGAATGCAGCTCAGTCCATTTGAAATGTGATGATTTTGATGACGGAACTGCCAAAGACTACGCCTCTGTACATAGTCTTTGGTAGTTCCATATTCATTTACCTATGTTATTCAAACGCATTCGCTTCATGCCGTTATTATGCCACATTTCAGTCACCAGTACTTTGATAATAATGAAATTACAAATATTTACTTTTGTACATTATATCTAAAATGACATAACAGCTTACGCCAGTAATTTACACTCAGCATCAGCCACTCAAGTGCAGTAAGATAATACGGAATGTTATAAAGGTTTCCTTTAATAAACATTCTTGTTGCAAACCGCTAATAGAACTTTAGAATGTTATTGCAAAGCTAAGCCAAGCTAAGCTTTCTCTCGTTCACTCCTTTAAAATTTGTATAAAAAGGAGATAAAGTATATAAATATGATCACTAGCGATCTTGCGTAGATTTCCCGCAATTTGAAAATAATAGCGAAATAGTTGGAAGTTATGTAACATTTTTATTATGTATGGCAGATAGTTTTAGATTATTAGCAAGGTATTTAGCACGCGTCCGGTTGCCACATTAGCTAACATCCTATTAATTTATGGTATTTACGTGGACGTATTTTCAGGACTTAATTTTTAAGGCTCATTAAACGTAGGGCATTTAAGTCGAGTATATATTTGCATGCATGATGGATAGAAATATTCGATTCCAATGGGTCCTATTGTAATTTTATCTTTTGCAAAAACACTAGTTGACAGAGCAAACGAAGTGAGCGAAAATCTCTGCTTCATCTCGCCTTTTTTTGCTTTCGTCTCTCCGGATATACGTACCTACTCGCGTACAGGTCGCATTTTTCAACAAATTTTAAGTAAAGTCGGTGTACAGATTCTACAAGTTTAGGTTTGTTTATATGGCGTCGGCGATATTTGATTGGAGGTGTATTTTAATTTAAATACCTATGAGAAAAAACGGTCAAGTTGTCGAGATTTAGGTTGGCTGCCATGTGTGGTTATTATGGCAGACCTCCCTATCTATGGTGAGCATCCAAAGTGGCATTTTATAGGGTAGGCCAGTGTTCAGCAGTGGACGTCTTCCAACTGTTGAATTGATGTGATTATGCACAGATTGAACACAATTATTGTTGCAAAAACGTTGATACTCGCGAGGTCTACCGTTCTCAGAACTACTAGTAAGTAATCACCAAGTTAACAACCAAGGAAGTCAAACTTATTGTAAGTATCTGTATAGTATTAACGCTCAAACAAAAATGTTACGATGCTGGTAAAAATTGAAAAACTAAACCTTTGGAAATACTGGGACATGTTATTTTACGAGTTTTCAAGTGCTTCACTTTACTTTCCAAATCAGATTTTTATTTTAACGGGCAAATTGCCTTTATTACTCAAGCTAACTACTACAATAATAAAAACTAAACTAAACTAAACTAAGCTAAACTAAGCTAAACTAAGCTAAGCTAAACTAAACTAGCTACACTACCTACTACAAAGAACACTTATGGACTGTATAATAGCCGCTTTATCCCAAGCAATTGTTCTACGAATTACAAATGCAAATTATCTGCATAGTTCAATACAAAGCTTTCAAGAAGACCTTATGATAATAAGCTACCATACAATACTAAATCAGGCCCAGTTTAGAAAGGACAGAAGCTCTCAAACTATGGTACACTCTGCGCTCTCTCTGACTCTGATACGATACGAGAGTTCGCTACTATCATATTTTGTGGCCATACTTCTTGACGCCCAGGATTTATTCATTCTTAATTACAGGAAAAACCTTGTCTGACCAAGATCAAATAGAATGTATCTCAATCTTAAATTGTAAATAAAAAGAGGAGTCCATTGATACTTACTGTTTTCAAGCACAAGTTTCATGGACCAAAAGTTTGAGTGCCCCTGAACCAGGAACGTATCCCAGCAACTTAGAACGTTTAAATCATATTACGAGTATCGACGTCGGAATGCATATTCAGTAGATAGATACTCATACAAAACTAGACTTAAGTCCCGTTTATTTGTAAAACAAATCTAAAATCGTTTTAGATTTAGAATGTTAGGATAGAACTGCATGTGCCGGATAACGAAACGTTTTATGATTTAATTACTTAAATAATAAAGTGAATGAACATGGAACAAACCTATGTTTGTGCTAGTATAAAAAGGAGAGTTTATGAGTTAATTTCTAATGAATATAGATCGATTTGTAACGTATTAGTTTGAGTATAATTATCAAGCGCATACTTATAGCTTAACACAGCACATATTAGATAAGAACTAGGTTTAAATGTACTAAAATAACCACGCCCAAAGTCATGTCCGGAAGGCAGCAGAAGTACTGGGGACCTTTTATACGGCTAGCTCTCGTATATCTTATGATAACTCAATAATTCATACTCATTGAATAAGCCATCGATTATATCTCGCGCAAAACCTAAAATACTCGTGGTTTTAGTATCCCGTGAGAAATCCTACGCCTAAGGCTTAGAAATGACCACAAACACCTCGGTTATAAATTTGAAGCCATTGGGACTGACTTACTAATGACTTGGGAATACTGTACAGTGTACAGGTTGAATTGGAGTTTTTAGATTTAATGATATACATTTAGTTGCAGTGGTTTTGTCTAACAAGGAGGGTCCTTGATTCGTGACTTCCACCTTCCATGACTTTCTTTATGATGTCACGCCATATTTTCAGCGACGTGAATGGTATCGTACAGAGTGGTGTCCAATGTGGTGCGAATTTGGTCGGACCAGCGCATTTAAGTATTAGATTCATATAAAAAATCTGCAGTGTGCAGAAGCCGATCATGTATTCACCAGACTGAATTTTTTGATTAGGTAGTAGGTATAAAGTAAGTTTGTAGTGGTAGTGGTCAAACGTAAGTCAACAAACAAAAAAGTACAATATTAAGCAGTAGAAATATTGAGCTTCCTGGCGCCTCTCCCAGTCTTTTCCGAGTTACAAACTTACGAAAACCTAACTCGTCCTGTATATCGAAGCGATGCGAGCCCGTTATACCCCGGTACCAATGGTTGGTGATAAATTTGATATTCTAAGATATACTAACAACATGCTCAGAACACTTACAGCTAAAATTTAATAATTCTATGAACCGATATTACACAAAGCAATCGTAATCGATTATTCAATACAATTTGCGAATAAAAAGTAGAACAAAAGAATGTGATTGTGACATATTTTACAATTGTATCCAATTACGAAAAGGTAGTTGCGCAGTTTAACTATTAAAAAAAATGTAACATTGTGAATAAGGAAATGAAGCTTGCAACTATAAGCCTCTAAATTGAAGCTACAAAAGCTTTTAAGTATGCTATTTACGATAATAAGACTTATCCTGTTATCTTAAGCAAGTCGTTCGTTATCTATCTTAGGCCCGATTTTACCAAACTAGAATAAATTTTATTCCAGCTGGGTTAGCATGGACGGTAGACAAAATTGTCTTTCCCCGTTTTACGTCACTTTCTTCATACTTGCTTGGAGTAAAACAGGGGAATGACAGTTTTGTCTACCGGCCGTGCTAACCCTACAGGTATAACTTTCGGAGAACAACCGAGTTACGCGAATATAGTCCTTATAACACCAATTTTGTGAAGAAATAAAACTTATTCCTTGGATACAATCAAAATGGCGTCTTTTTGTGTAATTTCATTTGTCAATTAGCTGTATCCAGGAGTAAGGAATAGCCGTATACTTGGAATAAACGTTGGTGAAATCGGGCCTTAATAGATAAGAAATTAAGTTGGCAGAACCTGTCCGCAAAGCGAGTTGATGTTTAGCCTTTTACTAAGCAAGAGAACTCTATTTTATGACGATAATTGTAACTTGTACTAAAAAAGACAAATGAACTACCATTAAGTCAAAAGACATGAATTGCTTGGCAAAAAAAATAGCTTGAATACAAATAAGTGCTCATTTAAATAAGTTCCTCTAGGAATGGTTCCTATTCTTGACAACCAGAAAAACAGGCTATGTGCTGGGCTGAGGGTTACTATTATTATTGTTATTATATTCAATCGCATCGTTATCGTTTATTTTTTAATTTTACCATACTATTACGTCTCCGTTTTGCAGCAGATTAACGTAAATAGGTCTAGTAATCAACATTCTGTATTTTTTTTACCTTAGATAGGCTAAAATTCGACCACTGTCTCACCTGATAGTAAGTGACGACTCTGTCGACAATGGAACATGCTTGCCTAATATAGAAGATACCGGTTCACTCTTGCCTTTAAAACTCCCAGGTTAAATTTGCCGACGGCTTGGTCAGAACCGCGGGGAGCCAATGGATGCAGGAGGCGAGCAGCCGCTCAGAGTCTATGGGGGAGGCCTATGTTCAGCAGTGGACGTCTTCAGACTGATGATGGTCATGATGATATTTATCAGGAAACAATAACACTGGTAAGGAGGCTGGTGGTGGCTGGTTGGTGGTATTTAATTAGGTTGGTGCCTAGCCTACTAATTTTATTTTAGCTCTTCTGAAATGATCATCGTCACCGTCGAAAATATAAGTACGGGTAAATATATAAGACCAGTTATAGTCGATGGTAAGACGTATCTTTGGAATCACATCAGTGCCAACGGTAAGCCCCGTGGACCACCTGCCTACGAGTCGACTTAGCGTAGCGTAACGAACCGTAATTTATAGAATGGCATAGAGTGGGCGTCCAGTGGATAGCAGGTTCAGACTACAAGCCGTAAATAAAAATGTTGCTATTGATGTAGAAAATATTGATCGTTCAGAACTTATGGGAAGAATACGAATGATTTGTTTCGATGATGAACATTTTAAGACCACCGTCGCTTGATTGAAATGAGCTTTGAATTTAACAATTGAATTCTGATAGCGTATTAGGACTATTAAGATTATAGTAGGCAATTTAACTTTGTGGGAACTTTGAATGAGAGAATGATTTTTAAATTTTAACCAATTTGTTATGGTTATGTTATTTAAAGTATATCACGGATCCTTTTTCAGTCTAATTTTCTTGCCTAAATAATTATAGAAATGCGTTTTAGTACGGTTTCCTTTGTAGTAGCACGCTTTGTTAATTTAATACTGAATTAAAAACAGATGCAATGTAGCTTAAGATCGTTAATATGAGCAAGTAAAGGTTATATGAGTTGGGGAGACTTTATTCCACATAATAAATAATAGTGTTACCGTAATTATCCACATTTTACCACAAATAACCGTTAATTTCCCAATAGAACATTACACAATAGAAAGCACAAATACTCCATACACAAACCACCAGGAACAGATCTAAGATCGCAAATTGATTCATTAGATATTTGATTAACCCCTGAGATATCCAACGCGATATGCAAAGCAAGGCACGATATCTATGAACGGATAAGCGTATTTACATCTACACGAATGCACGAAACGGGTACCTACTATGATGCTGTAGGTACAGCCACTCTGCACATAAGCTGTTCGGCAAAGCAGTGCAAATAATTATGTAGTTCGGTATGGGGCCTATTAAATTTGCTATTTGGCGTTATATCAATGCGTTGGTTAATGCGTAACCCAAAAACATGTGTGCTTAATATTTTTAGTTTTTTTTTACAAATTGACATATTTATTTTTGGCTGAAAACTGAAACGTAGAATCAAAATGACTAAACCGATAATAAAATAATCCACTTAGGAAAAGTTATAAGCATATCCTATACAAATACAAGGATGAAGGGCTTTGTGTTTGAAAATAACATAATTATACATTATTAATGTAGATTTGTGCCCCCGTGTGGTCCCGGGTCGTAGAATTCCTATTCTATGGGAAGAAATGTGGTGATCCTTCACCACATTTCTTCCTGTGGGTGATATAGAAGTCGGCTAAGGGAACATCCAGGGAATGGGCTGCAGCATTCTCTTCGGTATTGTAATATAGAAATGTAACATTATTATTGCATTGTCAGGATGAAAAATGTAATAGAAGGGAACCCTCATCACACATCACTGAAGGCACCATAAGAATTCGTCAGTACTAGAAGCAACATTAATTGTACTAGAAGTACAATTAATGTAAAAAGGTTTATTGACTCCACTACATATTCAAATCAAAGAGATCGTGTTCACAAAGCGTGCGAGCCTGAAAGCGATAGAGTTATGTTAACCTACTTTTATACTTTACGAGTCATTATATTGACGCATGCGTGATATTGATATTACGTGTAAAGTTGTAAATGTAAACTTTCATAGCATCACAACATTATTCATTTGACTATCAATTTGGAACTTAAGTGCTCGAACGCTTATCTCAGCAGAGCAGATAAAAACAGAAAAACCAGGAAAGGTTAATTGAACAAGTTTATCGGTGTCGGTTTGCGATAAATTCGTATAATATTTTCAAGTTGTTTTCTTCTTTTAAGAAATTAATAAGAGTTATGTAACGTATTGGTTTGAATTGAAACGCAACTCATGTGTCGTCATAAGTTACGAAAAAGCACCCAAAGTCATAGAAGAATATCCAGCGTGGCCCACTCAAGTCATAATCATTTTCAATCCCTATATCCATAGGACAATGATATGATTTGATTTCCTAGTCTCTTGAGTGTTGTGTTCTTGACTCCTATGAATAGATGAATTTATTAATAAACAATATCAAACATAGGACAAGACCCGATACTTTTGATAATCATCAAAGAGTGCTTAACGTGGCTTAACTGTCGACTTTACAACGCTTTACATACACATTGTTTAGAGTTTGTTCTGAAACTTGTGTTATATTTACGTTTATAACATAACCTTTCTCACGACATAATTCTTCGGCCGACTTCAAACAACATAGCTTGAGTAACGATAAGCAACGAACAATATAGCCTTATAAGACACGAACATGCCTATTAGCCTATATGGGTACCAGGGTACCTAAATACGATCGCAAATATGCCATGGCAGGCGTGGCAATAGCCCAATCAATATCACATTCCTGGTCAACACGGAAAACCTTTTAGCAAGAGTTGCATATTCGAACTTAAACACTTATGCACTACAAGAATTTACAAGATGGTCACAAAAAAGTACCTATATAAACCTGAGAATTTAAGGCTTGGCTTTGTTACTAAATGTGTGTTCGGAAATGTTACGATTTGAACATACAAAACATTCTTGCTTTGAGTTTGAAACACGTGTCAGATATATATTTCCACAATGATATTTATTGACTTCGTACCAAGGAACATTTTAAATACTCTCTACGAGGGTTACGTACTAAAGTAACAGGTAGCTTGATATAGATAGTTATTTCAATGGTATAAATTGGCCTGCTCTATATAACTCACATTACTATCGGCAGAGACAATCCCACACTATGACGCTACTAGCTAACGCCACATCACATGCCGAAGCTTTTTATAAAATCAATTCATATAAAATACCCATAAAAGACGCACAATGGGAACATAAATCTACCCGACGCAACACCACACACCTGCCCAACCTTCCCTCGCTTCAATATTGACTTGAATGGAGTAAAAAGTCGGTACTAAATTCAGTTTTTCACTCTTACGCTCTAGCATTAACTCAAAGCTAGTCGGAGTTACTTCCCGTGGTTCTGATTTAATCAGCAATGATGTAGAAACGTAGAAAAGGCATTGACATTCTGAAACTAAATCAGAGACGTTTTTTCTTAACTTTCTTACATAATCTCAAAGCCTGACAATTTTTATTATCAGTGTATTTTGAAAACAATTAGCTAATCTGTCTCAAAGTTTTACCTTCAAGCGTCTATTCTCAATCTATTCGCTATTAATCTTCACTTACAGCTCTTATTTCACAAATTGAAGCTGTGTATCAACTGGAGACCATTTAACTTTCAATTTATTTCTTGGACTCAGTTCGTGCCAACACCTTTTCTGACGAGCGCCCGGCGCTATTGGATCCCTAAAAAGGATACAGTTCTAATTCTGGATCTCAAATACTTATGCAAACTATGAATTTATAGACGCTACAGGCGACATTTTTGAGTCATAGCGGCAAATGAACGTGATTAGAGACGGTGTCAAATCTAAGTCTAGTTAGGATTTTCAGTTTAGAAATGGCTGCAACTTGTTTAGGTAGAGCTGATTAAATATAAACATAAAATACATTAAAACGTTTATAACCTATAAAAAGGGTGCTTAAATTTATGCCAAGTGATGTAATCATTTACATACAAAAGACTTCAACGGCGTCCTACATCAGTTTGGAGATAACACAAAAATGTAAAATCTCAAACCATTTACAATTTAATTGGTGCTATTCAAGGCTGACGAGCAAGAAAACGACGATATCACTTCGATCTCTATTACACAATTGGAACCAAAATCGTGATTAAAATTCTTTTCGAGACAAGAATGTCACGGCGTAAGACATGGCCAAAAATAGTACTGCCATTATCGCAACAAATTGCAATCAATACGTCCACTAGACGACTAAAACAGGAATTAATCAAATTCTTTTTAATTTAATTGCAGACCGTATCTGTCTTTCTAATATGCTTTATTTGGATTGGAGGCTGGGACACAATGTAATTGTTATGTCGAAACAGTGCTTGGGTAACAAACAACAAAAAGACATAAGGTGAGTTAAAGTGTTCAATATATTTGAAATTGCTTACAAACTCTCAAGACTTATTATATTTTGAAAATACGTATAAAAAGTCTTCGCTAGATGTTAAGTTACGGTCTACGGATGAAAAAAAGAAACAGAATAATTAAATTACACCAATAAACGAACATTCTACAGCTTTTGAAAGGTGAAGAAGTCAAGGCACATTTTCATAGGCGGATTTTAATGACCAATGGCGCGGTTAGTAGTTTAACTATTAGCCAATTTGAGGCACACGCCTACTACGAGACAAAAGTTGTTATTGTACAAGAAGCCTGTTACACCGACATGTAACATCGGAAATCCATTAGCTTCAGAGATTTATGGTCCGGGGGAGTCCAGATAGCACACTGCTGAAGTCGCAACAAACGTAAACAAGAACTTTTATCACGCAGCAGTATAAATGTAATCTATGGCGTGTGCTTGATAACAATGGTATTAGATTTACGGACTGAGATTATCATCTTTATTGGAGACGGGAATTAAGAAGATGTTTTGGAATTTGATCCAACTTAAGATACTTATGAAATTAATTACCAGTCGAAAAACTCATAAAAACTTTTACAAACAAAAATGCATAAAAAGTGTTTAGAACTAGATATTTAAAGCAAAATCAATTCTGAATACATAAGCCATAGACACAAATAACATAACAGAATAGTAAAACGTTTCGAATGCTAAAACTAAACAAATATCAAACATCTCTGAATAGAAATCCACCCTGAATCCCGTTGGAGATACCGCGATCCCTTTAAACTATAGTTATTCCAGTCAATACCGTAATAGTAGAACGGCGTCAGTAGCGAATCGTGAGCGATAATTTAGCGATAGACCCGCCAACGGTACTCGACAATCGGGATCGTTTACCTATCGCTTTATCGCGAATCGCCAGTGGTATTTAGGGTTAGAATAAAGCCGGAGATACAATCACCAACGAAGGCATATCGGCTTGATAGAGAAATTCACTTTGTCAGACTACAATGCAAGAGCCGATACGGAATCAACGCGACTTGGAATGAACTCTTCACTTAGAATCAAAGTCAAGAAAGAAAAAAGTGTATGATAAAAGAAGCAATGATGGTGCAGATTGACAAAACATTCATTTTTCTTTTTGTTCGTTCATCATTAAGTTCTTCAACAATCAGTAAAGAACAAAGAAAAAATAAAGAAGATGTTAAACAAAAGAACAAACATAGGTAATTCAACGCCACTCCTTATAGCCATAAATTTCACGAAATCAAAAACCAAATTAATTCCAGGCACGTCCCGTCGCATTATTATTGAAATTCACAATACAAAAAGCTCATTCATGATTCAAAAGCAAATATAGAAAGAAAACACGTGTCGTGTACCAAATATGGACAATCGAGTCTCAAGTAGCGGTGATGGTTGTGCTGCGTTGCTCACCGAACAGGTTGGTTCAAATTTGGGACAAGACAGTCGTCAGACAGCTTCGTACTCACTCAGCTCACAATTAAAATATGACCTGAAAATGGTTCTACGGCTTTTTGAAGTAAGATAGGATGTGAAGTTACACAGTAATTTCACAGTGTTTACACGCGACTAACACTATTTTTGTTTTTATTACATTTTGTCGTGTTTAACACCTAACCTTTCAAAGTACCATTTTTAACATTCTAAATATTAGTTTAATATAATAAAAAGAAGTGCTAATAGTAAATTGTTATGAAAGGTGATTCAAATCACGATTCTGTTATAGACTTTCTAATTATAATAACCCTAGCGCTGGATGACTAATAACGACCAAGATCTGATTAAGAACATACAGCTAAGCTAGGATTTGCATTAATATTCAAGTGCCTCGCACAGCTAATTTGCAAACTACAGCTACCGTATAATAAGTACCTTTCAATTCAGCTCTAGACAAGCCTGAAGCAACTGTAAGTGAAAGCATATTGAAACTTGTCCAATCAATTGCACAATTCCCCAAAACGAGAGCAATTTTATACGCAACGTGCTGAATGCATTAATTGCGTAAACATTTTGTCCAGTGTAAATAAACAGCCGGTATATTTATATTTAAGTCAGAGCAAAGGTGTCATTGATTTATACAGAATGAATTAATTATAATCTAAAATGGCTACATTTTAGCATTTCTGATTTAACTAGCTTCTAGCCCTTTACCTAATGTTTCTGCAAAACTTGACGTACGGTAATCCTATGATAGTTTCGAAAGTTACGTAACATGTGTGAGAATCTGACTAAAATAATAATAACTAATGCTCTAAGTGTAAAAATAGTTCTTATTATTATAAGATCCTTAAAACTATCTAATGAAGTCTACCAACAAATTAATCACACGATATCAATAAGCAACATCTAGAAAACAATAATTCAACACCCAGGCACCACCCACAACAGAAAAAGTAACGAAAAATCATAGACACAGGTTGCATCAATTAAAAGCTTACATATTCAACATAATGTTACGGTTCCTAACGGTAGAAATTACATACACAGAAATATATTGACACAAAAACAACTTGCTCAATCTTAAAACAATAATAAGGCATCTTGTAAACTTTAGGACCTGTTCTCATTCCAATAAAACTAAGAAAGTAGGTTGACGGTTTGATAAAACGGTTCAGACATAAAACTATAGATTTACATTATAAAGCTTTTACCATAATATTATTGATGCCATATTTCAACTACGCATACATGAATAATGGATGTAATGTAAATAGATAATAGATATATTCACTCATCTGTTATTCAAGTTCATCTTATTACCTTATTAAATGAATTGCCTATCTGTTTCCTTTATGTAATGAAATCTAACATAATTTTGTATTTATGACAAAATGTATCAAGATTAGAAGACGTGAGGAAAAATTACAAAAGGAAAACTATGATGATGGTGAAGAAGTACACAATATATTACATTTTTGAAGGTTTAATCAGGATCCAGGGATCCAGGGAATGGGTCGCAGCGTTCCCCTCGGTCTTGGTGGCAATCAATCTTCACCTACTGCGATCACCAAGCCGCCTGCCAAGCGTGGTGATTATGGCATACCCCCCCCCCCCCCCCCCCCTAATGACAAGCACAAATAAAAACGGCCCCCAGTCCCCGGCAGCTCTGCTATCCCGTGGCTACGGTAGCGGCCACGGTAACGGCAGGGCAAGGGGTGCGAAGAATCCCCGGCAGACGCCCGGCTACCAACCCCAACGACGACCCCTGGCCCTGGCAACACATAACGTGCGCACACTGAAGGCTGACGAAAGGATGGTCGAGCTAGAGGCGGAGATGGGTAAGTTACGCTGGGATGTAATGGGATTGTCTGAAGTCCGAAGACAGGGACAGGACACGATAATCCTAAATTCCGGTAACTTATTCTTCTACCGGGAGGGAGACCAACTCTCCCAAGGAGGTGTCGGGTTTCTCGTCCGCAAGTCTCTCGTCAACAACGTGGTCAAAGTCGACAGTGTGTCGGCCAGGGTAGCGTACCTGGTACTCCGAATAACCAAACGGTATTCGTTGAAGGTTATACAGGTATACGCGCCGACGTCGGCACACTCAGACGATGAAGTAGAAGCTATGTATGAGGACATATCCGAAGCCATGCATACTTCCGAAACATACTTCACCGTTGTGATGGGAGACTTCAATGCGAAGTTGGGCACAAGGAATAGCGATGAGCTGAGAGTGGGGCCATTTGGATACGGGCAGCGGAACCCTCGAGGACAGAGGCTGGCTGACTTCATGGAGAAGGAGGAACTCTTTATGATGACCTCCTTCTACGAGAAGCGGCCATCCAGGAAGTGGACGTGGATAAGTCCCGACGGTTCCACTAAAAATGAGATAGACTTCATCATGACGACCAAGAAGCACATATTCGATGATGTCTCTGTGATCAGCAAGGTGAAAACCGGTAGCGATCACCGTATTGTTAGAGGCACATTGAATATCAATGTTAAGCTCGAAAGGTCACGTCTGGTGAAGTCTACGCTCCGTCCAAATCCTGTCCAAATCCAAAACCCCGAAGGCTTTCAGCTGGAACTCCAAAATCGCTTCCAGTGCCTAGCCGACTGTAACACAGTGGACGAGCTAAACGACGGGTTGGTGGAAACTGTCCAAGCTGTTGGATCGAAATTCTTTAAGACCCAACGCCGAAAGAAGACTCAAAAGCTCTCAGAAAAAACTCTTGAGCTAATGGCCGACCGGAGCGAAATGAAGCTGCAGTCTTCAGTTGATATGTCAGCCTACGGTGAACTCAATAGACGAATCTGGAGTTCCTTGCGACACGACTTGCGTGCTCTTAGTACTTCACGTATTGAGGCCGCAATTGAGCGGAACCAAGGCTCTAAAGTGTTCGCAAAGGATTCGTCTATTGGGCAACACCAAATGACAAAACTGAAGACCGAAAATGGTAGCATCATTTCATCCAAGCCTGAGATTCTGAGAGAGATCGAGAACTTCTATGGACAGTTATACACCTCGACACGTAAGCCCGCTACTAACACAGCTCAGGACATCAGAGCCAAGTTAGTCCGACACTATACCGAAGATATCCCGGACGTCAGCCTGTACGAGATTAGAATGGCCCTCAAACAGCTTAAAAACAACAAGGCACCAGGTGAAGATGGAATTACGACTGAACTTCTGAGAGCGGGTGGTAGACCGGTACTTTTAGTCCTCCAGAAGTTATTTAATTCTGTCATCCTTGAAGGTACAACGCCAGAGGCATGGCACAAGAGCGTGGTGGTGCTCTTCTTCAAAAAAGGCGATAACACCTTATTGAAGAACTATAGGCCCATCTCGCTCTTGAGTCATGTGTATAAGCTGTTTTCGAGAGTCATTACGAATCGTCTCGCACGCAGGTTTGATGAATTCCAGCCTCCCGAACAAGCCGGTTTCCGAAAAGGCTTTAGCACCATAGACCACATCCATACGCTGCGCCAGATTATACAGAAGACCGAAGAGTATAATCGGCCGTTATGCCTAGCGTTTGTGGACTATGAGAAAGCCTTCGATTCAATCGAGACTTGGGCGGTGCTGCAGTCCTTGCAGCGATGCCAAATTGACTATAGGTATATCGAAGTTTTGAAGTGTTTGTACAGTAAGGCCACTATGTCAGTCCGACTACAGGACCAGAGTACGGAACAAATTCCATTGCAAAGAGGCGTGAGACAGGGAGACGTTATTTCTCCGAAACTGTTCACAAACGCATTGGAGGATGTTTTCAAGCTCTTGGAGTGGAAAAGATCTGGCATCAACATAAATGGCGAGTACATCACTAACCTTCGTTTTGCCGATGATATAGTCATAATGGCGGAATCGCTCGAGGACCTTAGCACCATGCTCAACGACCTCAGTAGAGTCTCCCAGCAGGTTGGTCTTAAGATGAATATGGACAAGACAAAGATCATGTCTAATGCTCATGTTCCACCTATACCGGTAATTGTTGGGAACGATACTCTCGAAGTTGTCGACAAGTATGTCTACCTAGGACAGATTGTCCAATTAGGTAGGTCCAACTTCGACAAAGAGGTGGCGCGAAGAATCCAACTCGGCTGGGCAGCGTTCGGGAAGCTTCGTCCTATCTTTTCGTCCAAAATACCGCAGAGCCTGAAAACGAAAGTTTTCAATCAGTGTGTGTTGCCAGTGATGACTTATGGAACTGAGACATGGTCTCTTACTGTTGGCCTCATTAGTAAGCTCAAAGTCGCGCAGCGAGCTATGGAGCGAGCTATGCTCGGTGTTTCCCTGCGAGATAAGCTCCGGAACGAGGAGATCCGCAGGAGAACTAAAGTGACCGATATAGCTCTTAGAGTTAGTAAGTTGAAGTGGCAATGGGCAGGCCACATCGCTCGTAGAACTGACAACCGATGGGGAAGAAAGGTTCTCGAGTGGCGACCACGAACCGGAAGACGCAGCGTGGGCCGGCCCCCCACTCGGTGGACCGACGACCTGGTGAAAGCCGCGGGGAGCCGATGGATGCAGGAGGCGAGCAGCCGCTCAAGGTGGCGTGCTCTGGGGGAGGCCTATGTTCAGCAGTGGACGTCTTCAGGCTGTTAATGATGAATCAGGATGAAGCTTATACTCATACCGCAGAAAGCGCGACAAATCTCGCGAAAGATCTCATGCGCGTGACCCAAGGGATTTTAAACAAATATAACGAGTTGTTGCTGTTGTCGTTAGTGTTGCTTTTTAAATATGAACAAGGAATATGACTACAAATAAAATATTCATGCACGTGATTACTTTAGGTCACGCCCACGAGTCATCCACACATTTCAAAATAGGCAATGATCTACAATATAAACAAATACAATGTCTTTACATTGTATTTGTTAATACACACATAAACAATTCGACGTATAAACAGGAGATATATTTATGAAAACGACAAGCGAAGATGTAGAGCTGTAGACAGGATTGATAGTAACGGAGGCTGTGAATCATGGGCATGCGGACCTGCATTACATATTATACATTGCTTGCTAGTTGAGCAAACACTATTGGCGATTGACAGAAGTCTCAGCTAGACCAACAGAATGGACAATTGGACATAGTAGAGCAGTGGCCTAAAACACTTTTTAAGAGACGGATTTGAGTTTTCTGTGACAGAACATGTTAACCTTCCTTATAAAGATGCGCGATTATTAGTTATTTCGATAATCGAAAGGTTCGAAACTACTTATGAATATAAGGAAATAATAGGAATGAAACCATTCGAACCGTTCGAATGACCGCCGTAAACTAACTTATTTTCAAGTACCATCTAAATTGATTCTTAGCGTTTGTGTAATAAAGGCTAAAATACAATTTCGACATAATCGATTATTTTTTCAGACCATTCTAACCGTTGGAATGACCGCCATAATCGAATGAATCGAGTACTGTCATTCATAATCGCGCATCTTTACTTCCTTAACTACTAAACCAAACACATGACATTATTTGATATAAATATATTAAGAGCTTAAAGATAATTTAGGTGCATATTATAATGGAAACACTAATTTTGCTAAATATAAACCAATAATGGTAGTACATACACACTACATAATTAACTGAAACTATCGAACAACACCAAATTAAGTCTCTGAACAGATTCAAATTTAACCTTTGATACTTAGCCAATTTTAGAACACTGTCATAATATTACTGGCACAAGAACACGCAAACGTTTACGTGTCTCACAATTTATAATCTCACGAATATAAAGTGCAATCAATTCGCGCCATCCAATTTTATCGAGCCAGTTATACTCCTATTGCTCCCCGGACCAATGAGGTAACCACCACGGCATCGGCATGACGGCAC
The DNA here is from genome assembly GCA_910589525.2 of Ennomos quercinarius. NCBI lineage: Eukaryota > Metazoa > Arthropoda > Insecta > Lepidoptera > Geometridae > Ennomos > Ennomos quercinarius. The sequence goes on from OU342496.1 coordinate 6,126,726, forward strand.
TATCACCTCAAAACCAGGGCAGTACCATAGGATAAGATAAGACAGACTTTGAAACAGTACAACCACTCTTAAAGACATTAACTGCGTGGACGAGCTTGAAACCTCCAGAAATATTAGAACCATCTGCTCGATAAAGTTTTCCGACAAAGCCAATTTCTTAGTATTCTTGGCAACCTTATAACTAAGTCTTGAAGTCTTTGGAGTAAAAGACAATGAAAAAAAAGAATCAAGAAATCAAATACATGAAGAATATAAATAATGACAATGATGAAAAGAAATTTATAATTTATGCCTCCAAATTACAACATACAATCAGAATATTAGCGAGTGCAGCAAGCCTAGTGTAATAATTATTATACCATTAATATAAAAACAGATTGCGTATATGTAGATTGTCTACTACTCTGGGTCCGGGTACTGAGGCGGTCGGTCGGTACTTTTATACCGTTAAAACCAGAAGTGAACACACAGGAAGTCACTGTCGGCGACGACGGTGGATTGATTCGAGATATAGCGGTTTTGTTTTTTGATGTAGACAAGAAACAGAATGAAAGAAATCTAAGTAACAGGAGTAAATATTTACAACTACTGACTGATTAAAAAACTATACAGGAACCGATATCACGTAGGTACAAATTTTTTCAGTAGCTATAAATATATGTAGTCTAACTAGCAAAAAACATAGAGAACCTTTAAAACATTTTGAACAATAAACAAACTTTTCAGCTGAAATATTCAGCATAACTTATCCATCATTCATCATTATCACCATGCACAGCGTGTATTCTGTGAATATCTCAATACACATTTGTTAAACTCGAAGGCAAATTCGTCACGTCTTCACATTTTTGTTCAGCTTCAGAACTCGAACCATCTACTCCAAACCCATCCTTAAAATTCAGAATATGGACCCGTTAACATATTTTAAAACTTAAAACTGGCAAAGTGACTTGACAGCTGCTATTGTCAAAGAAGATTACTTCCAGTAAGTTCATTCGTTTGGAACGTGCATGTCCCATTGAGAGATTTACCTAATGCGAGTTCGGAGTAGTTACAGAATAGATAAGTACTCTGGTAGGTACTATGCCCATGCTTAGCCGTGTGGTCTATGATTTGGTAGTCAATGAGGCAATTTATTTTCAAACTCAATATGACAATATTGCCAGTATACTGTTAACTAATGCAATCAAAGCAGTAGAAAGGTATTTGAGGAATCTCTTGACTAAGTCTTTGTATGGGTAGGAGTAATGAGAGCTAGGAAGTTACCCTACATTTAAAAGTGTCATTCTATGATTCTACTAAACTGGTTGCTGCGTGGGCAAGTTGTAAAACAAAGATTGGAAAAATGGCTTAGATTCTTGGGACTCTACTTTGCTACTTTTTTTTCAGAAAACGCCGTACTCCCAAGTCGTAGCAATTCTACCCAGTAAAAATAGTCTAGTTGTACTTACTTATGTTTTGAGCATAACACGGTGATTTACAAGTTTTGCAACATTACTGTTAAAGTACAGCACGTTTTTGTTAGAATGGCTTTTTTGTTTCAGGCGAAAAATGTTCATGCGTTAAATCACGCAAACATTTATGTAAAGTACTACTTCAAACTTGCTTGAAGAAACTTTTATAACATTTATAATCATGCTTCCTGGCAATACTTGACTTGAACTGTGCGACAAAATATCTACATTTGATTACGTAACAGATTTTATCGGTGGATCATTAGCAGTGAGTGTACGTGTGTATTACATGTTCAAAATTTACATTTGAGCACGTAAGTCATTAATCATTTTGTGTTCAGGATAATCATGAGAAGATGGGCATCATTTTGTTGATGAAAGATGAGATAGATTTAAGAAACTACATATTTAATAAATTTATTATATATACTTGTCTGCTGCTTATAACCTGCCTGCTTAATGCAATTGAAATTATAAAGTTACTACACGTTAAACACTAAAAACAAAAGAAGTACAAGATACAATTTTATAGAAACTCAGTTCTATCTACTTGAAGTCTGCTTTTCTTATTGAGACGCCGGTGACAAAGCCATATCTTTCCTAATGACTTATCTTACGGTTACAAATATTTCTGAATTTACAAAAAGAACATTGACGCCACCTATTAGTTATTCAAAGAACGTAAGCGCTAGCTGGCGTAACCAATTTATACAAAACACACTCCGGTAAACAAGGTGTATTGTTAGCAAACCAGCCCGGGGGCAGAATTTGTAACACCTCCCACAAATAACTGGGAAGGGAAAAGGAATTGCGGCGTTGTCTACTCGTTTCTAGGTAAACATGAAGCAACTGGGAGCATAGATTTGACCAAGTACAGTTATGAACCAATCGAAGCTTTAAAATGTATAACAGGTTTCGGAAGAGCAATTGACTACAAATAAACTGGGATTTCTTTACTTTTAAATGAAACTTGGATTTATTTCCATGGTGTTATAAATAAACAAAACCAAATTATATAATATCATCAGATACACAATAAATGCACCTAACACCAACATAAACCTGGCCCGTTGCATATCTCACTTTAAACAATTTTAAAGCCAAATAGAAATATAGCAAGATCGCAGAAGCTGATAAAAGTGCAGATTGCAGAGCTGTGGTCACTTCTAAATGGACCTGTCTAAGTAAAATCTCTGATAACAGAACTAGATGGTTATGACAAAAGATATGAGAAACTTGTAGCAACAAATACATAAGAATACTAACGGGTAAGACGTAGGCAAGATAATCTGTGTTGCATAATGTTAGGTGATGATAGATACTACACATAAGAGCTTAGATGGAATAGGAGTGTGACGAAACTACTTGTATAGAAGATCGCAAATTTGCTCCATTTGCAAAACGCTATTTGCCATTATCTGTTATTACGGTCACACGATCGATTCAAGTTACAATCGAAACGCGTTGCAATATGCGTCGGCAATAGTCTCTAAACGCACAAATCTCTTCAAATGTTCCCTTATGTGGAATATAGTCTGATATTAAATCATTCGAAAACGGTGCGACAAAATAGTTAATGACTGTCCAAAGAAGCGTGGGCGAACCGACACCTTTGGAAGCCACACCCTTCACATACCATATCATAGGCGAGTTAACTATATAAACAGGCTTATTATGCTTTTGTAGCTTAGAATAAGTACCTACAGAACTCCAGTACATTCGCGAAATGTAAGTCATTTATTTGGTGCCATATATGGCACCCTACGACGTTCGCGCGGCCAGTGCTCTGTGTGAAGAACTCCTAGAAAAATATTTTGAATGACAATTGCGCTGTGAAATTGGGCCACAACACATCAGAAAAACAGCATGACAGTTCTGGTGTGACATTCCACTGGTACGCTATTAGTTTTCTGGCATAAAACGTCTACAATACCAAAAAAAGTGGCGTGCGTTTTGAGGCGTTGTTTGGAAACTTATCTTCTATAGGTAGGTACTTATTCTAAATCTTGTAGCTTATATTACATTAACATACATTCTAGACTCACCTAATTTAGTTGTAGTTACGATCTCATAATCGCAACGCCATCTTTGGACCTGTGGACAATAAATGGAATATTAGGAGTAGAAATGAGCTCATTATCTTACGACATTATTATCGAATGGTCTTAAATATGGATAAAATATCGTGATCGTAACTGTGAGGAAAATAGAAAATACTACCAGGATCAGGTTCTCATTTACGATGACTCACAAACAGGACTCAATTCTGCGTACAGCCAGATCAAAATATTCGTAAATCACATACTCCCGCATCCAAAGACAACATTCACCACAAAAAGCGTACATTATCGCTAATTCCTCTCGTAGACATTTACGTTTTATCAATACAAATTACCAACGGTTAATCCACCTATTTAATGTTGCTATCAAAGAGATGTGGAGGCGGCTATGCGTGGAGTTTCTTTAGAGGATAGAATCAGGAATGAAGTGATCCGACAGAGGACCAAGGTCAACGACATTAGCAAACCGAAGTAGCTGTGGGCTGGTTATATTAACCACAGAACCGATACCCATCGGGGTGTTTTCCAGTAGAGACCACGACTTGGCAAACGTAGTGTAGAATGCCCTCCTACTGGGTGGAGCGCAGCTTGCACTAAGTGGCTGGCACTTATCGGATTAGGAAAGCCAAAACACCCGGGCTCAATGGCGTTCCTTGGTTGAGGCCCATGTCTAGTCTATTAGTGCACTTAGGCTGATGATGAGATAATAAATTGATCATGCTGGTTGAGGTGTTTCTCAAGAATATCTCAATGGAAGACGATACTAAACCCGCAAGCTGGTTGTAAAAGGTGAATGATAGACATGAGATCACTTGTCGCACGGTAGCTTAAAAATGCATATCACGGCTTTAGGAACGGATGGTTGGAGGTTCAAATCACGTTCGCGATACAAACTTCTTTTTACGTTAAAATTAATCTGTTGATTACGCTATGCGGGCGGTACTGAAAGAAAGAAAAAAACATTTATTCAACACTCACTAACAAACACACACACACACTGCACAAACAACAACAACAACAACAACAAACACCACCGCCACCGTGTACTGCTACAAATCATAAGTCTTTATGATGACCATGATTACAAAAGTTAAATATAAATTAATTCATGCATCGCATTAATCGCTAGAAACGCCGCCAAAGCACATAAGATAACGAAAAAGAATTAAAAAATCAAAATACATAAGGCGCGGGTGCGCCCGGCGCACGGCACCAAAAAAAAAAGGCCTTTCATGAAATTCAATAAATGTTTTTGCAGTATCCGCTTTTATATTGAAACTAAATGGTTTTATAGTCATTTAATTCTCTGCAATAGCCTTACCAGAATAGATGCAATCATTGGAAGCGCAAAACACTTTTACGTGTCATTTTTCCGTAGCTTCACAATGTGAAACGGCATACCATTTCCAAGAAACATTATTCTGATTTTACGGATGTCCTTTTCATTTGCCGATCACGTCTCCGACAGACTTGAAAGATCGTTTTTGCACTTAAAAGTGCTTTCCACATTAATTTGCGCCTTACGCCATCCTTACTTTATGTAGTAACTAACATCCGTCTTTAGTAGAGTGCTGTCACTGACATATCTGCGACAATAGATCTGCCGGTAGATATAAATCCATATGTACTTGATTTGAATAAAACCAAGCAGATATTCTGCTTAGCGTAGCTATATGAAAATTTTGACATTAATACATTTTTATCAGCGTGCAAACCAAAACACGAGTTACATAAACAGCTTTTGTCTATATGCTCTAAAATTGATAAGAAATGTCCACCTTTCAAAATAGTTCAAATGTGTTCCTTCTTCGCTTTTTTTTAATTTAATCTTCAAAAAATAGTTTAAAAATATGTACAAATCTAGGCTGGTTGAGTCACCAGTGGTGACGCCACAATTCACAGTATCACCAGACTAGTGTAGGGTACAAATTTGGACTTGCACCTATACATCACATTAATATCCGTAACATGCGCCCAAACCTACTTGTTAGGACAACCCGACAGTATAAGCTCACGCCTTCCAATATGTAGACACCTCAATACACTCCAGTACTACCGACCACCTATTTCATTCATCACCACCAGAGTTTCTTCTCCCATTACATGACAACGCAGCCTGAGGACTTTCCCATTACACTAGATTTGGTCATAACTATAAATTGCAGTCCAGTGCCGCACTGGACCTCTATTTCACATTAATAACGGTAAAATAAAAGAAATTAGGTAACTTTGCTTTTACAGGAAACAATTTTAGCTTACCTCAATCCGAGACGTGTTCAAATAACAGCATAATAATGAAGTTAGGTAGCTCAAAACTTCCGTTTCGAGGTCTGGGATCGTGTTGTCGTGATCATGTTATTACGTGACTTAGAAAACCCGATTAAAAACTACATGTATGTAGCAAAAGAAAATTATTATTGTTATGGACAACGTAGGGGTTGCAGGTAACACGAGTTTTCAAAAGCATACGTGTTCCACTTCAAGAAGCTTCCAAGGGTCTTGCTTAAATAAAATAATATCATAATATATTTAAACCGCGCCTTTTGAAAGGTTCATTACAAGCAGAAACACCCAAGCAAGTATATTTTCAATGAGGAACCTCTGAACCTACCTAACAAACATGCAATAAATCAATTGCGTAATACGTACCCGTAATTAAAAGTATTATCACGACTCACCTAATCACTATCATACACGTCAAAATATAATTAAGAACTATGTATTGATGATGGTGATGATTAATCAAATGAAAGATGCTAATTATTATTCTACTTTAATATATTATTTTGTTCATGAAATATTCAAATAATATGAGACTTGCCGGTAAATGGTGCCACCTCTACTTGAACAGGCTATATTTTTTTTAATGTTCATAATTTCAGATTTTTGGGATAAAACATAGTTGAATCCAAGTTTATTTATACCCACAAAATGGTTGAGTTTAGTGCAAATAATATAATTATGTAGGTATTGTAATACATTTGATAAAGTACATAGGTACCTTACCTATACTATGTAAGAAACAAATTAATTTTAATTGTGTGCAGTGCATACATTTGTACCATTAAACGTGCTAATAATGTTTCACTGAAGCCAAGTCATTATATAAAAGTTAAGCGTTCTCAATAAAGGTTTATGAAAACTTACCGCACGCAAGCGTACATAATGAAACGTTATATCCAACGCTTCATATGTTAAAAAATATAGTATAACAATATACCATATTTTTATATTATTTTTAACTAATTTCTATTCATGTGGTAAATTACGATATGACTAAATAACAAAATATAAAATGTATCTGAAATGAAAAAAATGACATGCAAATTAAATATCTAATATAAAAACAAAACTAATCAATCAAACCATATTATGGTACTTTCATCATATCATAACAGTATATTATTGTAAGCGTTTTGAATAAAATTACATTTTCGTGACCATTATAATACCTACGTATTGTAATGGTGTCACGGTGAAATACATTAGCGAGTTTACCATAAATTGAAAATAATCAGATGATAAAACCAATACTTAATTTAATATGCATAATTAAACAAACAACAGATTTTAATGTGATACTTAAAACAGTTACGGTGTTTTTCAATTTCTAATTTGAATTACTAATTTGGGACATTTATAAATAACCGTTTTGAGAACATATCTCTAGAACGCATTATTATTAGGGAATGTCATGATATAACAAGTTTGATAGATATCGATAATGATAATAGCCTTCCGCAAAGACGATTAAATAATTTTGGATATTAACGACCAAACTTTATTCCGATTTTAGAAAAATCTTATTAGAACAGGAATTTTTGATAATTTTAACCTTATGTAACATCTTTTGAGTAAGGATAACAAAATAGGCACAGAAAACTACAAAGTTATAAATAAGAATTTTGAATTACCGCGTAGTATTGAAAACGAAGGAGAATAAACAAATCATTTGAATAGTATCCGTTAAAAAATTCACAAATATAAGAAATGTTGACCATAACCCGGAATATCAATAAAACAAGTGTGCCAAACCGTTATACTTGGATACACGCACAAAAAGCCTCACTAGGTCAATGGCACAAGAGCAGACGAGCTCAGCTTCACGGCGCTACAGTCTACCGATATTTGTACCATTAGAAACTTTAAACATGGCGAGATAAAGTATATTCTTCTGTGAACAGCCTGTCAGAATCTTGCGTCAAGACTCGACGTGATGTTAATTTTTCTTTTTCAACCGTCTTAGCCGGAGATGCTGTTGAATTGTTGATAGACGTTTCTATTAAAGATTATAGTTAATTGGTTTGCGATGGTGAAATTGTGATTGGTTCAATGATCAAATATACTGTTACTTTGAAATAATTAATGAGACAATAGCGAAATAGCGTCTAAGTCGATAGAAGTTTGCTAAAATTATGTTCAAGCATGAAAGAAGCCTCCTTCTTCTATGGTTCAAGGCTAGGCATCTTATTCTTATTCTACATGGGGGCGATAAGTCCTGCACTGACGTCCTGCACTGACGTCCCGCTTGGGGTGTATTGTGCATTTCCCCCTGCCAGCATCTACCCGAGCCACCCGAGCTCCGTAAAATAGCGGAGTGTGGCTCTAGGCTGCTGGCACAGCTGCTCCAGTGGCACTGATGTTGGGTGATGGAGTGATGATGATGAGGCATTCGAAATTTCTTGGGTAGAATGAAGGCTAGGCATCATAGTAATAATGTGATAAATAACAATGGTAATACAACTGGAATGCCATGTCATCATGCCAAGCCAAGCAACAAGCATGGCTTGTAAATGCCAAGATATGTACACATCCTTGAAGTGCCATTCAGCAGCCATTGCATATAAATACGTAATGCTCAGTAAAACGTGCCGTGGAGCTAACCTGACAAGAATAATTTAGATAAGCAACAATCCACATAGAACATTAGCCGAGCAATTCCAATTCAATGTGAATGAACTCGGCACAATGCTATTATTTACATACAAAAATGATGTATTTATCGTAGCTAATACAGTTAGAATGATGTTTACAAACACTTTGTTAAAGTATACAAAAGTGTGTCACGCCCGTGTTTACTAAATATGGATATGAGAGAATAGGTGACGGGAGTAATAAAATGTGTTTAGACGGAACAACAAACACCATGGATGGTAATTCTTATTCTTATTCTACAGGAGGTGATAAGCCCTATGTATCCTTGGGGGTTTCTTGGATTGCAGGATGCAATAGTGCCCATAAGTAAAATCATCAGAAAACTTGACATTACAAAAGCACCGTAAGTTCTTTGCTAGCGATCAATAGAGGACTATTAGACACAATTTTCATTATAGTACCGAGATTAACTATTTTAAACCATACATTTGAAGTATTCATTGTAACTGTATGAGTCATCACTAGATATGACAGTAAACCAAATATCCGTAAAACACTATTTAATAACTCCACTACTGAATTGATTAAAGCAAATCCGTCAAGTTGTTTATTATCATTCGCTCCTTCCACGAAAAGGAATGGGGGCGTCACGACCGGTCTTGAAGGGCTGTACCGTGCTCTACCTACTGCCAGCAATCGTTTTAAATACATCTACCTACTTAACTTTATGTAGGCTCACTGTTGCCGAAGATAAAACATAAAATATCAACGAGATAACCAGTGCTATAAGGCGAGTTAGAAAACTTGACTTCAATGCTGTTATAGATAACATTAGAAATTGTGCATTTTCCAGGAAGGTGGATAAACATAAAGTCAAGTGACAAGATAAACTAGCGTTAACTACGCATTCAGCTAAATCTGGAAAAGGGTTTCATGCCGTTTATAGCGGAATCAGCATTCACAAATTTCAAGCTAGGTAAAATTTGTGATGCTAAATAACGACAAATGCATCGCTAACATAATTTTACAGAATGGTAGGAAGTGCTTTCATATAAAGATTTATAATTTATAGCAGTAGGTATCGCCTGCCTGCTTATCCTTATCAACAGATTAACTTTAATCCAGTCCTATAATTTTTTTTTGTTTGATTTGAATGTTTGTGAAGTCAAGTTTTAAAACACGTGTTCATCTGATTACAATATTATCGTTACTTCTGATTGAGAAAAGTTTAAGTTTACCAGTCATTGTATTAATAATTGGAAAAGTAAAACTTTTATTTATCGCGAATGGTTTATCAATCAAAAGAAAACGTCTTGTATTTTTCAAATTTACATTATGTTTTCTTCTGATGATAATGGATAAAAACTTTTATTTCTCAAACATTCTAAGCTAAGCTAATTAATTATATAGATCCAAAGCGCAAACATGGTAACAATACTATTATCAGGAATATTTTTGTAACAACTTGCCATTTGGGTGGAAAGGTTACAGCGCATACACTAACAAACAAAGTCGAAAGTTATCAGTTACAGTACAATTTATTTTTGCCAAACCTATATAACCTATATCGAAACTTATAATATGTGAAAAACATTCCAGCGTTGTCAGCAAAGGTTACCGAATAAGGAGTCACATTTACCTACAACAAAGTAAGATAAATGATAGGGATGGTTTCTAAGCTACTAACCGGTAAACTTTAGACATCCTATCAGATCATCTCGCTCACGAGCTTGAACTCAATAAGGTTCTGTTCTGGCACATACAGACAAAAAGACATAGGTAGGTACCTACCATAATCATACTAAATTTAATTTGGCAGCGGTTTAAGAAGTGACTCGAATTTTTTGAGAAAATAATAGCGAGTCTTCTTGTATAGATTAGGTTGATAAGACCATCGCGCTAATGAAGGTTCTGGGAATGGCTACATTATAAATGTTTGTGTGGAAGAAGTTCAAGTATCTACATTTGTTACATCTGTTTGTTACGGACCCTCGTATTTGTAGTTCCTGATAACTTTCTAACAACGATGTCAGATTCTCGGGATAATAGGAATATAACAAAAAAAGAAAATCTGCCTGTTTACATAAGTGGGTATGGTAATTTCATTACTTACTTAAAATCTACTGAAATAAAACCATCACATACCTTATGAAAATTATGTAAAAATCCTATTAAAGCGTAGAACGGCCCCACAGATCTCAGTAAAAGACACCAAAACAAAAAACACTTAATAACCCACTAGGTAAACTGTAGGTACACTTCGCTCTGGTCACAGAATAGTAAACAATCAATTAGCCTAAAGGCTTAACTCCAACCACAGATGATGAAACAGGTAATACGGTCAAAGGAAATAGGTAAGCCAATGAGTAAAATACTGTTAGCGCGGCTGGGTGGGCCGCGACACGACGTCCGACCAGTCACGATGATGGAAGACTACCTGCCGCACCGCAGACCGCGGACAGCCGTGCCTTGATGAGCATGAACCAATTTGAATAATTATACAAGTTCTAGGTTCCGACGCCCCGTTAGTTGATTGGGTCAAAGATTTCCCGAATACAGCAGGTCAATGTCGATTAGAAAAAACCAGCTATGTATTAATTTAATGTAAGCAATTTTATTTGAAACTCTGTTCTACTGTATGTTGGTATAGGGTAAATCGAAGTGAATACATGATCTATAGTAAACATAGCGAGGCAATTCAAGAAAGCTTTGCTATGTTATTAAAACCAGCTACTTTGCATCTTATATAAAAATACTACCAAGCCAAACAGCGTCGCTAAGGATCTTACCATTTCATAAAACAAATTAGATGGACCACCAAAGAAAATTATCTTTATTTTACTACTACAGAATGCAAGTACTTAGCATATTGGAAGCACAAGCGATTACTTTAACTGCGTAAGTATGTAGTTTAATGTGAAATTAGACTTGTTAATCGCCGTATGTATGGAATGAACTCGCTAGCTGTTGCAACTTTTTTCTTGAAAACTCATTCGTAAGCATTCCAAGCGTGGTCCATCGTAAACTGCAGCTTTTAGATTGGAATAAAAACTAGACACGCCCCCATTCTATAAAGTATGGTAACAGTTTTTTTTTTAATTTATTTGGAGGACTTTGTCGCTTAGCGACCACATCGCCCTGTGAGAAAAATCAAAACATATATCTATTATTTCTTGTACTTTTAGTCCTTAGCCTAAAGATAACAATTTAAACAAAATTTTAGCATGGGCTGACGCAGGCTCCACTAAAATACTGTTGCATATGCCGACATCCATAATTATCTCTTGCAGCACCAAACTGCGTACGTCTACACTCTGGTACCTACCTATTAACTTACAGCCTTACTCATAAACTCCTCTTATCTTTTAATCAATTGCTAAGCAACAGATTAACAAAATTCTTACCTATAAACGCGATTTAGCGCTAAGAGGTTGCTAAGTAATTCCTAAGTAGCTGTCAAAACTAACCACCGCCATGACCTAGTTTAGGCCTGCTAAGAGCCAAGATGGCGAGTTAAAAACAGCTGTTTGACGGCGAACGTTGTTGTCAAAATCAAAAAGGTGGTGTGCTTTGAGGTTACTGTTATTAAGTCTCTCCTTGTTGAATATTTCAATCATCATCATCCTCTTTGCCTTTTCCCATTTGTTATTGATGATCGACTCCCAACCTAACATGTAGCGGTGAGCTACCAGAATACACGAGCGACTGCCATCTGACCTCGCAACCCATAAGGGACCAGTAACAGGGATAATGGTGAGATCAGGCGTCTGACTCGTCTGTTCTCAGTAGTTCAAACTACCCGTAGCGATTGCCATATATGTTCTTATGACAACCGGGACCGACAGCTTAACGTGCTCTCCGCGGCACGGAGCGATGGCATCACAAACGCACATAACTTACTAGATAAGTCATTGGTGCAGGGCCGAGGATCGAACCCGGTGCCGTAAGATTGCGAAGCGCACATGTTACCGCACGGCCACCATCGCTCGCCACCTTGTTGAATATTTCCATAAATATCAAAATAATTCTTGCTTAGTGATTATAATTTGACAACCTTCGGGAATAATTCGCCCGTCAACATGAAATTTTTGAAAAAAAAAAGTCAATGTTAACTGTCACATTCGTCCTAATCATGACATTCACGACCTTGTCACAGATGCAAAATCGAATTTTGAGAACAAATATTCGTTCTATTTCGTAATTTAGTCGATTATTTTGGTTGTTCTCTGTGGCGACAGTCGTTTAAACGTCTCTTATCTAAGCAAAAGCTAAGTAACGTTTATAGGTAAGGAAATGATAATCGTGGTTTAGGAGTTTAAAAACTGATTAGTTGAGAGGTGGCTAAGTACTACATAGCGAGGTTTTTATAAGTAAGACCCTCTGCGTTCCGGACTCACTCCAAAAGAACATGCTGTACGTCTTCTGTAACACCACAGTCGTCACAATTAGGAGATGTTACTTTTTTCATCAAGAATGCGAACTTGTTCGATGGGATGTGTCCAGACGAAGCTATGATAAAAACCTGCCAGTGCTGCTAATGCTAATAGCTTCCTCAAAGAATGCCAACATTGCAAAAAGCTATATTGTTTGGCCAGGGTACGTGACACAAAACAGTAATTATACTTCGTCATGCGTCTGATAAAAATGCTGCTACATTATTTTTAACTTTTACACCAAGTTCATTGATCTAACTAAACTGTATACCAAAATTGAATTTGAATTTCAAATTTTAAGCGAACGAATTAATTTCGATAGACGCACGATTCGCCTATGATTCCAACCAATACTAGCTAGCGGACTTCCAACGGTATATTTACAAACATGACAACACCGCTAATCGAATTACAGTTGGAAGCATTGTAAAGAAAGTGGCAATAGAGGAGAGAAACTTTAATCGATGAATGGATACAATGTTGATGCAACTATGACAACTACTATTATAGCTGAGTGAACTATTATTATAGGGCTTGTATTGTTAACTTGTTACCTAGGCAGTGAAGCAAAACATAATAAATTGATCGAGGTAGAATTTCGACCACTACTTTCTCTGGTGTATAACAGAGAGACGAGCCCATTCATCACATTGTGGACAACAATAACATAGCATATATTACATTCGTAACACTAACATAAATCAACTTTCCTGATCTCTTAACAAAACCGCAAGTAAAAGTTACATCACCAAATAGTATTGTGCGTTGATGATCGATTTCACGACTCGACGTGAGGATCTCGACACTACGAATACGACAATAATCGTTAGGTAGCCCCATTAAGACGTCTCACAGTTGCGCGAATGGCTACTGTAATCCGAATCGCACAATAGTTCTCTTTGTAAAATGTAATGAACTCTTTGTCGAACTATCGTTCATTACAGACATCAATTTACCACTTCAATCGTCAATGGTGCAACTACGCTTTCAATACTCGAATCAGCGGTAATTAGTTTTTTATTCATTGAATTTGTAATAACAAGCAACCACTACATGTTAGTTCTGCGAAAGATATATACGACTGGTACTGATAGTATGGTGAGTTATGATGTGAGAAAGTGTGATTAAACAACGACCTATTCACCGCTAACATCGATTAAAATAATCATGACCATTAAATTACATTCGTGAATGAGTCATACACTTAAACTTGTTCTCATAAACGCACGGGTTAGTCGTATCGTGTAAACTGCAAACTAAGCAAGGGAACATCTTATTAGATACGCGCGCACTTAACCCCGATGTCGGGGATTCGATTCGAACACGTCGTCATCGGAGGGAATCGATGTCCGCTAAAGTTTCGCGTCCACCCACGTTTCAAGTTCGCAGCGCGATTTCCGTTTGAAGACGAAGATCCAAACTGAAACAGATGAAAAGAACTCGCATAATAAATATTACACTTTAGAAAAACTCATGAGCATAATTTGCTTCGATAGTATGTAATGCAGCTAAAAAGATAATTATTGTATTTAGCGAAGCTGAATGCACTGCAACTGCCATTGCGACTTTTGTAATTAGTTATCCTTTCTTCCTTCCTTTCTTCGTTAACCACTTGCCTAATACCTCCACACGAGAAGGATCTCATGTGGAGGTATTAGGCAAGTGGATAGACCTGGTCAAGCAAATAAGGCTCAACTGTTACGATAACAATGAACATGTTATCGTAACATTTGAGACTGATAGCTTAACATGTTGTTGTAGCTTCTTTGAAATTTGTTCAAAATGTACTTTTTTGTTTCTAAAATAACAGCAAAAATTAAGAGAGTTGAGCCATAGGTAAGATAAAAAGCATTGACGACTTCGGACAGAGCAGTTCTATTTCGAAAGCACTTCGACACACCTACCGCATGCAGTAAATCATCCAGTGAACCTATTCCAACGTTTCCCAGTGCTTTAATACCAGACTGAGAGCAAGCGTTCGCCATTAGCATAACTAGAGAAGCGCGGGCGCAGGTGAGCGCCTAACGGAACGCAGCATGCGCATATCGAAGATTCATCAGTTATTTCTCATTCATTTAAAACGCGACCGTAATTTCATAGAATTAAAAATCAATTTCTGCTGAAGAAATAAAGCTAGGTTCCGTTTTAATTTATTGTAAAGGGTAATCCACAAATACAAGAGTCAAGTCGACAACGCGGTCCGTGTTGGACAGATTAGCGCATCGCAACGTATTGTATGGTTATTGCCTTTATATCTGGCATAATAAAAAGTATTCGCGGTGCCTTTGCGTGGAGAGGACACAATGTGATTCATTTTATCGATAAAATGAAATGTACAAACAAGATGTATGGGCATTGGTTGTTTGATTACGCATCGGGTTAGCTTTTCTCCTTCAATACTGCGTCTTCGGGTTTCATTTTTCCGTTGATATTATCTGCATGACAAATGATGAATGATTCGTTATTCATGGTTATATTTTGTCAACAAAGTGTCGGATGGCAACATCACTAACATTACTATTAGGCAAAAGCTAATCTTTTTCTGTCCTAAATCACAATCACAAAACACGCATATCAAGATTAACAGTATTATACCTATGTTATAACTTTAAGGTTTAAGTATATTATTATTCCCGTTATTAAATGATATTTAATATTTATGATTTTTATAGCAGTATCGCCTGCTCAGCGTAATCTACAGATAAATTTGTAAGGGAAAAATTTGAATTACAAGCGGAACTTGAACCCGCATCCATCCGTCCCTTAAGCCGGGACATGCTTTACTTAAGCTACCATGACCAAGTGATCTCGTATCCGAATTTATCCTTCACCTTTTTACAACCAACTTACGGGGTTGGTTATCTGTAAATGATATTTAATCAGCTTATCGGCTTGAATTATGTAACCCGCATCATGTTTCTTAATCAACATTAATTGTGCAGTTTTCACATTTCTCAATTAATATTTTCGTAATACTGTTTTGCAAAAGTCATCACTGCAACAATTAATTAGCAAGTCAGCTAGCATTCTGTCTTATAACAGCTTAACGTCAGTCTATGAAATAAATATTACTTAACATATTATATACCGTGAAGCAATTTATAATGTAAGCACAAGCGTGGTCTCGAGAGCAAAACTTCGTGATTTCGAAAGCGAGTGTAAACATAATTTGCTTTTGTGCTTTACCGTGGCCGACACGCGATGGTTTACTTTAAACGTTACGTTTCGTGTAATGTTAACGATAACTTTGAGACTTTGAGTAATCAGACAGGTTTTCGGGTTAGTAGCAATTTCAAAACAGTTTTCTAAGTCAATGAAACAGAAAACTTAAAGTAGATCGACGTATTTAAAAAAAGCACCCATGCAAGCGACAAGGAACATACCAACAGATTTACTTATGCTGTAGTGAATCAAATAAAACGATTGTCAATACATAAACATACTTAGACACATAATGACTAGATAATTTGTATTCATACGTATTTTTAATCATCCGTGCAGTCGCGTAATGCATCTTCGAAAGTCTTGTGTGTTGTTGTTTGGTGTCCACTGACCACACAATAACACACAAGAAAGCCCACGTCACGAGCGAGTGATTTTGAAAACGCGGCCGATCGTAGCTCACGTCTAGTACCTCGGAATGTGACGGATTGTCGACGTGCCTTCGCCACGGTAAATCTTGGATGATTTGATTTGCTTAGACCGCCTGTGGCATGGGCATATGTATGAGGAAGTGATATGCAATGCATTCCGTTGGGAATGTCATTCGTTTCTTACGGGGATTTCTGTTTGGTCACATCGTGATGAAAGAAGACATCTGATGAATAATACTGTCTCTAACTGTCTTTGTCCATACCTTATCAAGTAGGTAACTCTTTATTATCGTAACGGGCAGAACTGATACCACCGCAAAAGCTTCCACAACTGGATACAGGATAATTATAAATTTATCTGTTCACTTCACCACAACCCCAAGCCTCGCAGAGTTCAGCTGCACTAGAATCTTCAACCCATCATTATGGCATTTCCTGGATGGTTCACTGGACACAATGGCTCAGATATCTAGCATATCTAACCTTCCTCTCATTTCCTGTATAACCGTACATGGCTAGTTTCTTCGGAATCTCAGGTCCAGTGAGCTGAGCTGACTTAATTACTTCATTCTTTGCTCTCTAATCGCCATAAAAGGTGCAATCATAACCATATAATACACACGTACCATTTCTTGGCCTGTAACTTTCCTGTAATCCTATTTCAGGTTAAGCTCTTAGCTATCAGTTACAAAATAGGCTTTATCATGAAAGGTGACAACAACAATAACTCAATGTTATTGAGTTTTACAATTCAATAACTTATTTATAAGATAAAGTGGCCGATATCAATCAGATGAACATCATTTTTTTTATATTATGATGTAGTTTTTTCTCATTCACCGATTTTATATGCAATTTTTTTGATGGTTTGAGTTGACATGAGTCTCTCTCTATGCATTCTCTGTTAGAGTCAATCTTATTAAATTAATCCTTGTTTACAATGTTAGTG
Source organism: Ennomos quercinarius (assembly GCA_910589525.2). Lineage (NCBI taxonomy): Eukaryota > Metazoa > Arthropoda > Insecta > Lepidoptera > Geometridae > Ennomos > Ennomos quercinarius. Next base: position 6,144,090 of record OU342496.1, read on the forward strand.
TCTAACAGTTAGACACTACACTGTAAATAATTGATCTCGTAGGTTTACCAGTTATCCGATACAAGCACTGGCAGGAAGAATGGTAAAATATATTGCTCTTAAGATACAAAACATAGAATCCATATTATAACTAGGGTTATTCGCTGCATTGATGCGTTCTCCCCGCAGGCTTAGCAAGATTGACTATTAATTTCCCATGAATCTGAATATGAAAATCCACCTACGTCTAAACTGTAATTAATAACAACGTCAACCAGTTTAGTATCCACGACTGCACTTGTGAAGTACCGCTTCTTGGATGGGCGAGCTTTAAAGTCCAAGTGGGCTGTGGAAGCCAGTTCAAAAGTAATGGGAATAGAGTCGATGGATATTTTAGATTCGGATGAATTATATTTTATAGATAAAGAGATAAAATCACTGACGACATTTTTATCGAGTGCGTGGGTATTTGCGGGAAGCGGCTTAGATTAATAAGAAAGTTGTTTAAAAATGACCGTAGAAAAAAGAGGTTAAAATCTTTATTTAATAATAATACTGTTATAGTATTAGAAAATTCACGAAGTACTTATAGATTCTGAACTTCATACAACTCAGTTTCATAATTATATAGGTACTGTACTATTAAGTTTTCTGTGACAATATTCAAGATTTTCCAACCCATTCCAACAATAGGAATGCTTTCGCTTATCTTCACAAACATGTTCTGGACAAGCGGGCGGCACCGTATGGGAGCACAAGTATAATTTATGGCACAGTACGAGCGAAGCCTACGGTATATCATGTTTCACTGCTGTCGACAGCTCTGTTTACCTGCTGCGTTGTTTCTAATGGTCATCCGATATCTATTTGCAGGGCTTTCTTTGTAAATATTTAAGTAGAATTTTACATTCCTTTTTTACAGTACTTTAATTTTTTAAATTTATTGTTTGTACTTAATGAAAAACTGTTGTCATACTTATTGTTTTATGTTTTTGGCATGAACGCTTATTACCAATATTTTTATCTGTAGGTATTCAAGTCATCTTGCCAAAATCAACAATATTTTTACTGTTATAGCTTTTAGACTAAAATGTACCGTGTACGTACGCGTGTAGGTACGATACAATGGACTTGTAATGTAGGTGCAATCAAACGCAACATACTATATGATTATTACATACATACATACATACCGGAAATTTTAATATTAAATCACATAGAATTTGCACCTAGCCGGGTGCATCGAAAACCTTACAAGAGCCGCCAGACGGAAACGGATTATCCACATAATTACACAACATGTTACACCAGAACAAAAAACGTTCAGGCAGTAAGCCACTTTCAAATAGAAAAAGTCCTATCCTTTCACGCACACTTCTAAACGTTTTGATCATAGAAGTTACCACCTCAATAGCAAAGCATAACCGCGCCGCGATATACAAAGCTTACACGGATGGTTTAGCAAAACATAAAGGTGTGCATACTACATTTAGTATGTCTCATACAGTGTAGTAAGACTAGCAAGCTTGACGGCTGCGAGAGCTTACATCTAACGGGAACAGAACCAACTGAAACTAGTTTAGTAACACTGGTTGGAGAAATGCTGAATATTTATTAGCAATCCAGAAAGCATTAGCATAATCAGGAATTATGACACTCATAAGCGTAATAATATTACGGATTATGAAAATAAATTAAATTTAAGTTAAAAAAACGCGTATGAGTATCATAATTCCTATAGATGCGAGTAGAAAACCAAATTATACGTTGTAACTAGAAAAAACTGACAAAAATTGATAATGATAATCGGTGGTTTAGTAAGAAAATGACAAGAAATCGAATTTAAAAAAAAAACATTATAAAAGGCATGTAAAAGCCGACTACGACTCAACCCTATACTTATGGCAAAAGTTGCCTGTAATGAAAGCTAAGCCAAAGACTACTGGTACAACAAAGCCTACTACCAAACGTATATTAGATCGTGCAGCGAATATTAACTTAATTAATACATGCGCGTGACGCCATCATGTCGCAATTGTAAATGATATCATAAATATTCTATTTCGCTATCATGCATGTAATGTGTATAATATTAACGGTGATTTAATCGGTACCGTGGGAATAAGAGAAATGCATATTGATGCATGCATAACTGAACATGATTTACGATGATATGATAATGTTGTTGAAGAAGTTATTAATCAAAGTTTTGATTGGAAAGCATGATTAAGTTGCAATTAATATGAGTAATAATATGAAACGTAATCTAAACAATAAAAATAGCTTTTAACAGGATTAAGCATAAAAAACAGTTCCGAAGTTTCTTTTAAGCACACGATAAATGATTAAAAGTTAACGTTTCAGCATTAGACGACTAGACATAAATTGTTTTTAAATATACTTTTCTTCTAATTCCACACTGATACTTTGACGAGGCTACCGCGCGTAGTCTTAATACTTCCCCAACAAAGGCCTGTGTAAGTATCACAAAATTGAATTCTAATAATGCCAGTCAATCGCCAATTACCGTTACAAAATGCGAATTCACAAAGTTCTCATGCTTTATTAGGTAAATAAATGTTGCACCGCTTAGTGGCGGTTAAATTCTCTATGTATTACAGCGGACTAATCTCCTGATCTTCCTAGAAACTTGTCCCTTGAGGCGGGCGGTTCTCTTAAGTCACACGATTTTAGTAATCGAATTCAGGGCGTATATCGTCTATTTACTGTAGATACTATATTGAATATTGAGCTGAAATGACATATAACGTTGCTAAGATAATATTGGTAAGAGAGCAAGGAAAGGGAATGAAATCAATGTGTCCTAATAGTAGTTCATTATACTAAAAGGAAATGAAGGGTGATGATGTAATTCTGTAAACCAAGCTGACAATAAACATAAAGACGATGCTAAATATGATTTCACAACACGATATAAGGAACAGGAAGAGGGAGAAAGTTAAACAACATCAAGTCCTTTGATTAAACTGATTTAAGATCAGATAAGTAATGGATTGCAAAATATACGATGTGATACCATCTCACAAGACTACTAAAGGCTGATCGTGAAACTACTAAAATAATAAATATTTATTTATTGATTCACAATATTTGTTATTTGTTTATCAAGGAGAAATATGCATTAGAGATTAGACATCAATAACGCACTCGAAGCTAATACCGAGACAATCAGATTGAAATATAACAGCTACGATAGTTATTATTCTTCGTCGATAACACTGTAGGTAAAGCTTGAAAATATTAATTTGACATGTAGATATGAACAACATGAGTTCAATATGAACGATATATTGAGCTATTTCAGCCATCGGCATATTCATTATCAACAGCCTGAAGACGTCCACTGCTGAACATAGGCCTCCCCCAGAGAGCGCCACTTTGAGCAGCTGCTTGCCTCCTGCATCCATCGGCTTCTCCCGGCTTCCACCAGATCATCGGTCCACCGAGTAGGGGGCCGGCCTACGCTGCGTCTTCCGGTTCATGGTCGCCACTCGAGAACCTTTCTTCCCCCATCGGTTGTCAGTTCTACAAGCGATGTGGCCTGCCCATTGCCATTTCAACTTGCTAATCAGCCATCCATACATTTTAAGAATTGAGCAAAATCATGGGTTACATAAAAAGTCTGCAAGTTTCGAAATCTCTGCAAAATGAACAAACTACCAAAAACACCAAACCAGAAATTATATATTTATATGTATTGTCTTCCCTATGCCAGCCTGTTAGTTACCTACTTTAATACGTATGGCACTGCGTAACTAACTTGGAACTTTATTTATTATCTTAAACAACAAAACATTAGAACTAAATAGAACATTCCATAATACAAACACCGTTACGACCATTATTTATTTTATCTGTAATTCCCGTTGCCGTAGATGTTAGACGATTGAAATGGTGATGTAATATAATAAGTTCAATTAAATTCTAAAACACGCAACCTATACCTAATTAATGCCTATTCACTTTTCAAATAATCAAAGATCGATATTTGCAATCATAAATATGCATACATATTTGCAAAGTTAAAACCACGATGATGGTGACGGTACAAGCGACGGAAGCAACAAACTTTTCTAACTCGACAAGCGTTTCATCAGACGTACATTTCCTCTAATTACCTGACACGTTCAAGTCAAAAGCATTTTACAACCACATTGAAAATTAAAAAACAAAACTCGCATCACGCATTTAACATACCAAGTCTAATAGGGCCAAGCGAAACGAGAAACAAAATTACCGACCACTAGCATCCACTGGTTCATAAGTAGGTCCCATCCGAACGCAGACAGATGTCGACCTCAAGTTTGTAATAAACGAAAGAAATGTTGAACCGGACGTGTAATCGTTGCGGCTATCGCTTTTTGCAATCGTTTAATAACTGGTTTCTTTACCGGTAGCTTCAGAGTTCAGATAGAACAAGGATAGAACCAATTTAATATTTTGGAACCAGCACGTGTTCAAATGTTGTTTTGCTGTTGATATATAATAGAAGGTACGAGGTACTAGTATTGGAAATTCGTGTTCATTTCCTTTTATTACTTGTATTGTCATTGTTTTTCTTTTTAGGCTGCGTTGTCCCACTTTTGGGCAAAGGCCTCCCCCCGACTTTTCCACTGTTTTGGGCCTTGTTTGTGCTGATTTGTACCCTGTCAAAAGTGTAAAGCTCGTCGAGGCCCCAAGACCACGCTCGACGCCACCATCTAGCCTAGCTGGAATTCCTCTTGATGGCCCAGAGATCCAATTTATTAAAAGTACTGAAAAAATGAGTATGCGTAAATAGCTGCAAATGCTTTAATTATGTTGCAAACTTGCAATGCAATGTGAAATCAATCTATACTTCCATAGAAATAGTTATTCATTCTACAATCGACTCCGAACTAGTATCAGCCGCGTCCCATATAAACCGCTAGGGAACTTTATCAAGCGAATGCCTATACACCGGCACGGCAGTGCAAAATAGAAAGCAAGTCCTACTTCTTGCAGGCAAATAGCACGAGACAGTGTACACGATAGCATTTACTATCCACCAGTCAACTGCCTTGTAAATGTAAACGAGCTTTAACTGAATGTTTGGTGAATTATTTTGTTAACTCCAGAGGAAATCGATTACAATTGTGAAAGGTAAATCAATAAATGAAACACGAGCAGTATTTAATACAAATACGAATGTCGGTACTGTTACTGTTATCCACATTAATAAGGTTGCGTGCGATTCTCGGTAACCCATTGATTGTAAAATAGCTGCCTCTAGTTTTACAGGAAATCTTGGTAATGAGCTTAAAGTTCTCGCAATTCTCACATTAACGTATCGGAATAGGTGCTTTAACGGTTAGACTTTGGAATTAATACAGTAGGTAGAGCACCTAAAATATATTTCTATTGGATAGTGCCAATTTTAACTACACACCCATTATGGTAGACTGTATAATGTTTTTTTTTTCTATTTCAGTTACCATATTGGTTGATTCCTAATCTGTAAACAGTTCTTTGTATAAAAACCAAAAGAATGGAATAGATAAAAGTAATTGGTAGAATAATATCGCAAAGCATTTGATAACAATGTCCGCATAAAATCATGTTTGCGCAACGATGTCATCTCAGTAAAGTATCCACTGGCTTTGAACACGATTCCAAATTTGATGCCGGAGGATTGGTCACGCTATTTAGTATTTATGGCTTTAAATGGCGTGGTTTAACTTTATCTTTATTAAAATAGTCTGGAACAATAGTGGGAAAGGTTATCAAAAGAAAACAGTAGATGGATCATATAAGAGCTTTTTTATGTTCTAATGGCGTACCAAGTAGGAAGCAGTGAGTCAGGTTTTACAATCAACAGCAAACTCATGAAAGCAAACAATCTTGCAATGCAATAGAATGTGCTAATTCTTTTAATAAATAGATTTCACAGTGGCATTAGCATTAGCAACGCACAATGAATCTCCCAAAGCGGCATAGAACGGTAAATAAGATTCGTTAGGAGATAAGGAAATAAAGGAAAGTAAGAGCTTTTGGTTTGACAGCTAGGTGGGCCATCTTGGATTTAATGTCAAAGGTCGGGCGCGCGCGCACGTTTCACCATCGTCAGCAAATAAGGGTAATTTCGCACGATAACGATGCAAGAGATAATTGGGTGATAATTTGGGCACGCAAATACGTGATTACGGTGATGAGATTTGATGTCGAACAAAAAATGATGAAACTATTTCAGAAAAGAGGACCGTGCAAGATTGTTTTAGGTGCAGGCAGCAAAAATATAGAAGTACCTACTGCAAATTATAATGTTCTGTTTATGTGTAGCCATTTTCATCTTCATTACGGCTTTTAAATAAAAAACAATGTAAATGCTACTAACTAGCTACTACATGCTCTTTTATAGTGTTGTTACACCTCAAGTCCTTATGTTATAGTAACTCGGAGAGCAGCCGTTTCTTGAAATTCTGATTGTGGAACGCGTGCCGCTCAATCATCGTTGAGAAGAAGAGTTCACTACAAAAGCAAATTAGTTTAAGTCAAAGTTCTTCATTTATTCCACTATCTTAAGTCTTTAGGTGTATCAGCCTATTATTGCTTTCCATCACATAAGTCATAAATCACAACTTCCTATTTAAAATAATAAGCTATTACAGCTAAATCTCTAAGCATAACTGTAACTGAAAATGCAACAAACAATAATGCATAAATTTATTTTTAGGTTTGCGCGTCCTATATCTTATGGTATGAAGTAGGAAATCTGGTTTTGAACGTAAACCCAATCGTACTACCATTTTAAGAGAAATTTATGCCTTGAATATTAAATATCAAGATATTATTAGAATATTTCATATAAGATTTTACTTGAAACACAGATTTGATGCGCCTTGAACTAGATATACTGTGGTACACTTTCGGTTAAAGATAATGGTGACAATAAAATTGAAGACAGTAGAAAATTCCATTATAAAGGTAAGTTACAAAAACGATTAAATCCATCGTTATTGCGCTTTAACATTTCACCTATCAAAAAGAAAGTAAATAAAGCTATAATTCAAATTGTGCTATTAAAAACAATGGCACCAGTTCACGTCCTAAATATCTCAAACGTGACGCCGATGCACCAGTATCCACAATCCAGCGTGCACAGAGGAAGCAGAGTTCACGGGCGGTGACCCGGGAACTCTACCGTGACGCGACACCGCCTGTGATAGACATTTTCATGAGAGGGCATGCTGTGATATCTAATGCTGTTGTTAATCGATGTAGAGATGCTGTTTGACTTTGAAGGGTTTAACATACTTTAGTCAGAGAGTGGGAATACAGAAGTAAAGATAGGCATCAAGGATATTCCCAGATCCGATAACTGCTGAACGACTCATTACTAAGTCTATGAATCTGATGTAATGTCTATTATTGACCTGCACTTAGCTAAGAGAGCATGTCAGGCTTCTTAAACATTCCCAAATATTGACGTGCATTCCCGCATGTACATACCTGCATGCTAATACTATATAGAGACGTGTTTAAATATGTCGAGCACTTGTACGTTTCAGAAACAGCATACTGATGGGATTTCTACTGGTAAAGCAAAACTAAATAAAAATGTAAAGTTTATAACTTCAGATTTTGGAGTTGACAAGACGATTTAAAGTGGTAACTTTATTACAAATCACAAGCATCTAAATTGCACTAAACTTTTTCTTGCCCGACATTCACAGCGCTACTGCAAAATAAAAAATGTGGCAAATTCAAGAATGGTTAATGTCTACACGATTTTATCAGGGTCTGAACACGATTGTATCATAGAATGTGACGTGACATGCTTGCCAATGCCAACAGAAGGCACGTGTATGGGTTGCTTTATTGGTGGTTTATCACAATACATTCATGGCAGCAGTAGATTTACTTCGAACGACACAACTTTAAAACTTCTTAAGCATAGAATAGACCACAGAATAGACAATAGAACTTACAGAAGAACGCGAGCAAAGCCGTCAGATTACCGTCATGTAGTAGATAATATGGGTACCTATAACTTACCAAAACATTAACTTATATTGATGTCTGTGATAGTTATGACCAATGACCATCATTGTCCAATGTCCATACACTAGTATTTTATTATCTGTGACCATACACAACATTTGATATTCAAAGGCTTGATCACACCACACGGTTGATCAGACTGGTTTGGCGAAAATCTCTAATAGTAAAATCAATGTCAATCATTATCAACAGTCGAAGCTCCGTTACTGTTACTATTTGATGTTGAAAATTGTAGTATTATTGTGGTATGGACAAATGTGCATAGCAAAGCAGATCCAGTGTCGAGGTCATTACGTTGAATTATTTGCCATCGTTATGGGAAGTCGGTTGATGGGTATCAAATTCAATCGGTAGTTCCGATTTGTCAGTGGGTTCTGTTTCAACTGAAATGAGTTACCTATATTTAACAGAAATAATTTAATCAGCACACTATTGATGACAAACGGCAATCTTCCATTGGATGTTTTACGCGGAACTGGTCTGGTGAGCTTAAAAAGAAATATTAAAAGAGTCTTTCTTAGTAAGAGTAGGCAACACATGGTATTGCAGATGTCCATAGACAGGCAATTTTCTATCAGGAAAGCCGGCTGCTTGTTACGAATACTCGTCCATGAAAATATATACCAAAGGTTTATGAAAAATACTTAGGTGAAATTATTGAAGAGTTTGTTATGTATTCGTATGTTTATAATAATAATATGAAGAAATCTAAACCAAAATGTTTATTTATTTTGAGTAAATAGAACATGTTAGCACAGATTACTAAAATTATGTTGCTACGTAAATGTGTGTGCTATAGCTACATTAGCTTCAATTCATATTATTTTCCTAAGCAATTGATATGACTTACCAATGAAAGAAGAAATTATGGTACGTAATAAAAATTGATGTAAGTATTTGACATCAATTTAAAGTAACTTGTACGGAGATGAAGCCAACGTTACTTACCTGAAATTAAACAAATACAAAAATTTGAAAATTGGTTAAAAAATAATGCAAAAGAAATACCACTAAATAAACGAAAGTGACACTTATGTTTAAATTAATCTATGTCTTGTCAACACAAAGACCATTAAATCAAATAAAGGCGCTGTTGTTAAACTCGCTCTAAAGTCATCGGATACTAAGTAAGAGGTACATAGACGTGACAAAACAAGGTAAAAGCGCGTCGGCTCTTTTATTTCAGATATATAAGATGTGCATTTTGCTGCGCTACACTAACAGTTATTAGACTTGTTTTGATAAATGCTAACAGTAAGGAACTCTTAATTTGCTTTCGTAAACTTGAAGGTACAAATAATGGCTTTTGAGCATGTACATGTAGGTATCGCTTATCACCGACGCGACGGTCGGGACCTATTTCTTCAGTTAGTCCTTTCCGTTATCTCTATATTTTGATTGCTAAAAATATTATGGCAAATTACAATTATAAAAAATTTAAATATTCGCGTCTATATTATTAACTATTATTCTATTCTACATACTTGTCGACACCTAGGACAGATTGTCCAATTAGGTAGGTCCAACTTCGACAAAGAGGTGGCGCGAAGAATCCAACTCGGCTGGGCAGCGTTCGGGAAGCTTCGTCCTATCTTTTCGTCCAAAATACCGCAGAGCCTGAAAACGAAAGTTTTCAATCAGTGTGTGTTGCCAGTGATGACTTATGGAACTGAGACATGGTCTCTTACTGTTGGCCTCATTAGTAAGCTCAAAGTCGCGCAGCGAGCTATGGAGCGAGCTATGCTCGGTGTTTCCCTGCGAGATAAGCTCCGGAACGAGGAGATCCGCAGGAGAACTAAAGTGACCGATATAGCTCTTAGAGTTAGTAAGTTGAAGTGGCAATGGGCAGGCCACATCGCTCGTAGAACTGACAACCGATGGGGAAGAAAGGTTCTCGAGTGGCGACCACGAACCGGAAGACGCAGCGTAGGCCGGCCCCCCACTCGGTGGACCGACGACCTGGTGAAAGCCGCGGGGAGCCGATGGATGCAGGAGGCGAGCAGCCGCTCAAGGTGGCGTGCTCTGGGGGAGGCCTATGTTCAGCAGTGGACGTCTTCAGGCTGTTGATGATGATTCTATTCTATATGCAGTTTTGGACTCTCTAAGCTCTAAGCCATGAATTCAAACTTGATAAGGTACAATACATTATGTATGTACATGTACAATGGACCTACATGGTTCCATAGTTTGGAGCCTTGGAGAGATATTCACGGTAGTTTATCTCTAAGGAACCCAGGATAATACTTAATAGATAATACTGCGAGACTGCGACTTTAACAGTCAAAAGTCACAGCTAAATGAATAGTAAACTTGATAAGAATTCTAGAAGGCTTGCTGTGATGCGAGTGACTCAAATCACTGGTGGCGTAAATTCGCTAACTGGAATGAAGGTAAGTACTGGTAAAGACCAACAAGGGTCTTGAGGCGGAAGCGATAAGTTCACAGTTACGAGGTGAGGGAATCAGATAGTTGCCGTCAACGGGGGCAAGCTATTGGCGGAGAATAGAGGTAAAGTGGCAGCGCGAGATCAGTCCGACAGATCGGTTCCTGCAGTCTTCTCAAGGATATACATGAAACTACTCGGCATTGGTTGTCAGTTTAATGTAAAGGTATATTCACTAAAATTTAATTATTTTGGTGTAAAGAAGGTAGCAATAGTAACAATAGCCCAAAGATTCATGCGTATCATAAAAGGATGTCTAAGGAAGCATTTAGATATGCAATTTCGTGTTTGCAGAGTATAGCTTGTGCTATAGCAATAAAAGTTAAAATAAATGATGTTATACCTAAAGAAAATAGAGTTATATGACACAAAAGCAGAATTATAACTGCTTTTACGTTACATAATAATCTATTTTTCTGTTTCAAATTTATTTAAACATGCAAGTTTTGTGATGAATGCCATCAAAACTGTACGCAGCCATTCGGTCAACATGCAAAACAAGTCTGGGACAACCCTAAAACCAGTAATAGGTCTATGAACCATAATCACTACCCGCACACGGCAATGTAGGTAAATGACGTTAATAACTTTATTGGCGACTTGGGGAGTCGGAGAGTAAACTTGATGTCGTATTTGTGTGACAGCTCTCTAGTTACTCCATTCTACTTAGTACAATTTAACAAAAAAATCCAATTCCATTACCTAAAATAACGTTTTCTTTTCGGGACATCTTACAGAAGGCTAAGCTTACCTACCCTGTTCACTCCGAAATTCGCCTTCCTCGTGGTTATTGCTTCTTTAAAATTTTATGTATTTATAGCTTTCTCATAAAATATATTATCTTTCATCTACTTATTATGCTAAAAATGCCCATAATAAACGTTTTTAAAAGATAATTTAACCTTATTTACGCACTGATAAGCATATATTTGAATTCTCACGTACGAAGCGTAGCAATGCCGAGCTCTTCGGATTTTCGCACGTTTGTGACGTATCTTAACTACCATTTTAGAGTTAACGTTCCGTTATACGGATTCCGTGAGAGCTGTGGACAAAGACGCCGTTTATATTCAAATGTAGGGTTCTATCAGCTCAGTAGCAGGCGTATGTTAATTATTGGGGTTATCTTGGTATTGATTGACTTCCCGACTTCAATTTTTAATTCAGAACAAAACAGGTCGCCTATTTATCCCGGAAAATTGAGTGGTTAATGAAAATTGAGAGTTATTTTTAAATATACATATTTGGCTTACAAGTAAGCAATATATCACCACAGCAGAAACAAAATCCGTTACTAGAAGTAGATTAGGTATCTACTTCTAGTAACGGATTTGGTTTCTGCTGAATACATGAAAGATAACGGGTAGGAAATTAGGATTTCCTACCCGTTATCTTTCATGTATTCATCCAGTCGTATCAACCTGCTTTCACACACCATTTGCGTTACAACACATTTGTAAACAACCATCAAACAACAATAAAACTGAAAGTCATATACGCATCGATGCTAAAAGCCTTTTTAAAAGTGTTACAAGCATGTTATGTCTATAATTTTGTTTGAAAATTCGCAATGCACTCAGCGTAAAACGGAACGCTATTGTTAGGAGAAAGATTGATGGATATATGAGTTTTGAGTACCTAGTGTAATAGTGTTTAATGGAACCGCAAACGTGGGAGAACAGAATATGGAGCATGAGAACCATGGTTCACACGGCGACTGTAGAAATAGAGGGGACCGCTAGATCTGTAATGAGTTTTTGCGAAACCAGCTGACTGGATCAACAGTACCTGTTATTTGCTTGGAGCCTGTTTCAAAATTGTATAGACGGGATTGGACTGCAAGAATACCAACTAATAATAAATGCAACTAGCTTAGCTACACCACCTACTATAAAAAAAAACATTTGCCGCGGCCGCGCTGACAGTCCAAATGCCCACTACCAGTAGGCGGCGCCAAAGTGCTGGCAGCATTGTCCATTGAATAGCAATGCTGATACTGATTCGATGTGCTGATACTGATTCGATGTGCTGAATAAGAGTCAGCATTTCGGCCACGCGTCGCATCGATCAGGCACTCCTGATGAACTTTGAGAAAATAGATGAGCTTCCCAGTCCTCGCGAAATATGGGTCTCCAGACCAAACCGTTCAAATGTGTAACTACAGAGATTTAAATATATTATAAGACAAAGCATATATAATGTACTGCACTTTTTTTTAATTAGAATGAAATCGGAGTTACCCTACAATATACTCATTATATATAGTGTAACTCTACGTATTTCATTTACAACTTCAGCAAATTATCATTTCTTCGGCGCTTAGAAAAAATTATATGCACCTACAAATGGGATTAACAGAGTTGCTACAGAATTCATGTCATTATAATCCCATCACGAAAGCCATTCAGGATAGCTGCTAATAATCTTGAGTAACAGACGAGATGTCATGATAATATTATGTTAATGTTACCGACCGCATTAAAAAGCACCTTTTGCAAGCGATATTCCTCGAAATCTCAAGGACATGCCCAGATCTAGACTTGTTAACCGCACCCAGTCCCAACGATCATATCGTGTAAGTACATCAAATAGTCTGCAGCCACCGGCCACTAATGGCCATAACCTCGAGCGATCGCAAACAAATGGGACAAGATAAAATGAGACAAAAACTTCTGTTGTTTTAGAACCGGTTCCAGTTGTAGAAGTTGCTACGTCAACCGACATATTATAAAGAAGGTACAGATACACGTCCGCAGATCCGTGACGCATGTCGGATCTTGAACTCTGAAGACTCGAAATATCGCGTGAGTACGTGTGAGAAACTCTATTAGCCCTGGCCATAAATGGCCCGCACAAAAGTGCTGAACCTTTTCCAATTCCAAACGATTCGAAATCGTCAACGCGTATGCATTGTGTAAGGTTGGACATAAAATGTTAGGTCTAATTAACCCTTAACCTCACGCTGGTGATAAGTTACGAATTATATTAAATAGATGTTACTAACTTTACATTTTCTTAATTAAATAATTTGAGGAAAACATTCAACAATTGCTTTTGAAATAAGTAATTAGCATTAAACTGCAAAACGTCAGAATCTGAGAATAAATAAATAAGACTTTGATTATTTACAGGTAAATAATCAAAGCAATAAGGATGGTATTCCATATCAAAAGAAAGCAATCAAAAACAGGGATAGAGATATCGAACAGATAATAAGCCTCAAAAGATCAGTTCCCACGGATCCTCAGGTTTTTACACGACCAAAAAATTTAACCGAGATTGGGTCCATGCCGGGAGCTCCGGCAATAATGATAGGGATCTCAGCAATTACTTTAGTAGGTATTAAATAATGTCCAGCATTCACGTTATGACACAGCGACTAGGTGTGGCTGTGAAAGCTAAGCCATGCGTTATGTTGTCATCTTCCATTTCTGTTGGAGAAAACTTTGCTTCTGCAGGTGGTTAGCGATTGTATAACGCCTTTTGATTAATTGTACATGAATTCATTGAGATAAATGATCAAAATCAAAATAGAAAAGTTTAAACTGAAATCACATCATACTTACCTCATTTATTTACTTATCTACATAGAAAAATAAATGAATTTGATTCTGAAATAGAGTAGCTTAAAAGACGTAGGGGTAAACAAACGCTTTTGAAATATTATTCCAAATATTTCGCTATTATCACAAAAACTAACCTGTTTCAAGAGACAGGCCACCATCAATATAGCCAGTCATGAATAATTTATAGCCAACAAATATGTTAACGTTAATTTTATAGACATGAACATTTAATGCCGCTTTATCAAAGTTATTAACTGGGTCACTTTTTAGAGGCATTTCAGTCTTTTGGTTTGGTTATTGCAGCAATCGAGGACAGAATAATGAGAGAGGCTTTAGGAGTTTAGGTAATTGGTATTCAATTAATGTTTAGATAGCTGGTTTAATTTGAGCTTTTCTCTTCAACTGTATTACGTTACTAATTACTATGTTTAGGTGCAGGATAAATAATAGTTGGATTAGGGGCGTGACCTCTAATAGTTTATAGTACCTACCTTTGTTGAAGATGAAATGTTGGTTGAAGAGATTTCAAAAATAACAAACGACAACAAAAACGTAAGCGTTTGCATGGCGGTCACTGATGAATACTATTTTTATGAAATAGATTTAAAACCACTTAGAAGACATAAAATTATTAGGGTAAGTCGCAACCCGCAACGAATCCCGCCTAATATTTTTTGCAAGTGATACCACATAATATTATTTTGAACTCTCATTTGATCTGAACTGATACCAAGTTTTTTTGAGGTTGAAGATGTTTTCGATGACAAAAATGTTAAAATAAATAAATATGTATATAGGGATAAATACAGAAATTAAAATAATGTCTCTGTAAGTAGATCAAATAAACTCCAGCGAAATGATTTATATGTACAATCGATTGTACCAATAATAATTGGTCGAGTATGTCTAAATTCTACTATTCAGACAGTGATATTTTTATTTGATATCGATTATTCGCTCCAACGCCTGCTTTGACCGGGCTCAGTAATGATCAGCGGTACTTATACATTTTTTACACAAAACATCTTTTGGCCGTACGATTGCCAAAGCAGATTGCATTGACACTAAAAGGGTTGAATGGACTCGGTAACATTGATATGAAAATATTTTTCAATAAGTATTATTCTCTGATAACATTTTATTTGTATGATGGTACAAGTTCCACCTGATAAAGATGAGGTCGTCAAAGTATGTACAATAAACGATATCTATTTAATGATGCTGAATGAACCTTTGAGAAAACACATGACATGTTGCTTGACTGTAATTCCATGTGCCTAATTGCCTACTTACGTAAGCTCTACTTAACTCATAACATTCTATTTTACTGTGCATATTTATATCTTTATTTCATACTTTATCGCGATATGTATCTAGAGATTAATAGACAGATACTCACAGTAACATTTTTTAATCCCGTTCCAATTTAACACAGCTGACATGAAAAGAAGTGAAGGTAAAAAGTCAACATGACCAGGCTGTATTGAGTGCATGTTGGTTTTGTAGCACTTTTAACAAACAAAAGACGAGTGACGGCTGGCCCTGGTTCCGTGAGCCCAGAGCACAAAGGGATGCACGAGTGAAGCGGGAAGCGGGTACGATACGGTGCGCAGGCGCATTCAAAGAAGCCGCAGGATACAGGATAGAACCTTGCGGTTGACGCAGACACACGGGAAATTCGATTTGTATCAGAGTAAAAAGTTGAGAAGAGACATTCAACTTTATTAAGCTCACGTAGTCAACATAGACAGGTAGTTAAGGTAGTTACCATTTATTATAAAGATAATACAGGTAGGTATGAGAAATGAATTAAAATCTCTAAAATGGAAATTCGAGGTGAATAACATTTACCTCAATTTTCTATTTTAGAGACTTTATCATAGATAATACAAAACGAACTCTATACTTGGAAAATATTATAATGACTTGATTGAAATAACTGATTCATATTTAGAAATATGAATCAGTTAATTTAAATCAGACCCAAAGACTATCAAGGGGGCTTCTTATAAAATAAAAAGACTGCCCAGCTGCGCTACATTGGCACATCATCAATGGGCAATGCAATTTGACACCACGAAAGTTGCAAGCAGATACCTTCGTAACTCGATTGAAAATGTAATTCTATACAACCACAGGCCTTGTCAACTCTACACCTGCAGCACCACGAATCAGTGACAAAGCTACAACGACAAAGCTGCATTGGACATTTCTGTGAGCTTTGGCTATGTTAACCGTGCTCTCGGCAAAGTTCACAAAATTTCAGAAAAACGACTGGTTTTGTTTATGTCAGACCCATCGTAGCTGCAAAAATGAAAATATGTCTTAAATCTTTGTTTTGACCAGAGATTTGTCGATGTCATATCAACAGCGACCAATTGACTAAGGCCCGATTTCACCAACATTTATTCCAAGTATACGGCTATTCCTTACTCCTGGATACAGCTAATTGACAAGTGAAATTACACAAAAAAGACGCCATTTTGGTTGTATCCAAGAAATAAGTCTTATTCCTTCACAAAATTTGTGATATAATATAGCCCTATATTCGCGTAACTCGGTTGTTGTCGGAAAGTTATACCTGGAATAAAATTTATTCTAGTTTGGTGAAATCGGGCCTAAGTGTGCACATCACAGACGTACCTATAAGATTTTAGAAATTCCTCTAAAATTTTAGAAATGTCAGCCAGGGCATCGTTTTACACCGATTCTGTGTCGACTGACGACGCCACAAGACGAGCTTTGATACTACAAAATAGTTCTTCTAATAACCTTCTATACCGATGCCGTTGCAACTTGCAACCGAAGCACGTCTCCGACTTATTCACGTCTGCAGTCTCCCGAACTGTGAACCCCATTTGTCTTTGTTAAATGAAATATTGAATCAGGCTGTTTGGCCTTAATAAAACCAAATAAAGACTTTGAGAGAGGTAAAAAAGGGTTCTGGAATCCGACAACAATCAAGACAATGATCATTTGATTTATCAATTCGTAAAAAATATTGTTTCAGTGAAATTGCAACGAGTCACAATATTTGAGTTCTTTAAACTTTTGTTAAGTTCTAACTGGCCTTAAGACGATGACAGCACCCAATGCGAGCTCGTTTATTACAGCAGTTGAACATTAGAACGTATACCATGTATACTGTATTATATAGAGTCGCTTCTTGCGTAGCAAAAATATGGCGATTACGTTGCGTTGCGCGCCGACTGTTAAATTTTGAGGTACAGGTAATAAATTATAAAAGAAATACTTATTGTTACAAAAAAATAAGTAAACAGTTGGAAGCATTAAAACATAACTTATCACTATGATTTATTTCAATCTAATTATATGTAAGGCTTTCAGCTGGAACTCCAAAATCGCTTCCAGTGCCTAGCCGACTGTAACACAGTGGACGAGCTAAACGACGGGTTGGTGGAAACTGTCCAAGCTGTTGGATCGAAATTCTTTAAGACCCAACGCCGAAAGAAGACAAAAGCTCTCAGAAAAAACTCTTGAGCTAATGGCCGACCGGAGCGAAATGAAGCTGCAGTCTTCAGTTGATATGTCAGCCTACGGTGAACTCAATAGACGAATCTGGAGTTCCTTGCGACACGACTTGCGTGCTCTTAGTACTTCACGTATTGAGGCCGCAATTGAGCGGAACCAAGGCTCTAAAGTGTTCGCAAAGGATTCGTCTATTGGGCAACACCAAATGACAAAACTGAAGACCGAAAATGGTAGCATCATTTCATCCAAGCCTGAGATTCTGAGAGAGATCGAGAACTTCTATGGACAGTTATACACCTCGACACGTAAGCCCGCTACTAACACAGCTCAGGACATCAGAGCCAAGTTAGTCCGACACTATACCGAAGATATCCCGGACGTCAGCCTGTACGAGATTAGAATGGCCCTCAAACAGCTTAAAAACAACAAGGCACCAGGTGAAGATGGAATTGCGACTGAACTTCTGAGAGCGGGTGGTAGACCGGTACTTTTAGTCCTCCAGAAGTTATTTAATTCTGTCATCCTTGAAGGTACAACGCCAGAGGCATGGCACAAGAGCGTGGTGGTGCTCTTCTTCAAAAAAGGCGATAACACCTTATTGAAGAACTATAGGCCCATCTCGCTCTTGAGTCATGTGTATAAGCTGTTTTCGAGAGTCATTACGAATCGTCTCGCACGCAGGTTTGATGAATTCCAGCCTCCCGAACAAGCCGGTTTCCGAAAAGGCTTTAGCACCATAGACCACATCCATACGCTGCGCCAGATTATACAGAAGACCGAAGAGTATAATCGGCCGTTATGCCTAGCGTTTGTGGACTATGAGAAAGCCTTCGATTCAATCGAGACTTGGGCGGTGCTGCAGTCCTTGCAGCGATGCCAAATTGACTATAGGTATATCGAAGTTTTGAAGTGTTTGTACAGTAAGGCCACTATGTCAGTCCGACTACAGGACCAGAGTACGGAACAAATTCCATTGCAAAGAGGCGTGAGACAGGGAGACGTTATTTCTCCGAAACTGTTCACAAACGCATTGGAGGATGTTTTCAAGCTCTTGGAGTGGAAAAGATCTGGCATCAACATAAATGGCGAGTACATCACTAACCTTCGTTTTGCCGATGATATAGTCATAATGGCGGAATCGCTCGAGGACCTTAGCACCATGCTCAACGACCTCAGTAGAGTCTCCCAGCAGGTTGGTCTTAAGATGAATATGGACAAGACAAAGATCATGTCTAATGCTCATGTTCCACCTATACCGGTAATTGTTGGGAACGATACTCTCGAAGTTGTCGACAAGTATGTCTACCTAGGACAGATTGTCCAATTAGGTAGGTCCAACTTCGACAAAGAGGTGGCGCGAAGAATCCAACTCGGCTGGGCAGCGTTCGGGAAGCTTCGTCCTATCTTTTCGTCCAAAATACCGCAGAGCCTGAAAACGAAAGTTTTCAATCAGTGTGTGTTGCCAGTGATGACTTATGGAACTGAGACATGGTCTCTTACTGTTGGCCTCATTAGTAAGCTCAAAGTCGCGCAGCGAGCTATGGAGCGAGCTATGCTCGGTGTTTCCCTGCGAGATAAGCTCCGGAACGAGGAGATCCGCAGGAGAACTAAAGTGACCGATATAGCTCTTAGAGTTAGTAAGTTGAAGTGGCAATGGGCAGGCCACATCGCTCGTAGAACTGACAACCGATGGGGAAGAAAGGTTCTCGAGTGGCGACCACGAACCGGAAGACGCAGCGTGGGCCGGCCCCCCACTCGGTGGACTGACGACCTGGTGAAAGCCGCGGGGAGCCGATGGATGCAGGAGGCGAGCAGCCGCTCAAGGTGGCGTGCTCTGGGGGAGGCCTATGTTCAGCAGTGGACGTCTTCAGGCTGTTAATGATGAATTATATGTAACATTTTTTTGCATTTGAATAATTTTGTAGAGGTCACTTCCCGATTTTTTTCTATCAAATATCTAAATTAAATAAAATTAGTAAATTGTTCGCAAACGTGTTTTGATTTTAACAGTTGGAAAGAAGATATATGACTAGTATTACCATGCATTTTTTTTTCATTTTGGTAACATTACATTCAAGTTAAGGTCGATTGATTGGGAGCCTTCAGCCTACTGCTCTTTCTATTTAATTGTAACAGTAAATGAGTAGGTACAATAAAACAATCTTTATATAAATTACAGCATTTAAACTTGATCTACTTACTCACTAGTTCTCACAGTTAAACACAGTAGCATAACGCATATTATCTTGTAGTAACCGTAATTGGTCAAGATGAATAGATTAACGTACCCTAACTACGTAATTAGACAAATGCATCTAGAACAATGAGCCCACTGAGGGTGAGAAGTGGGAACTGACGTAAAGATAGAACACATTCATTATCCACAAAATGACCAGAGCATTCTCACAGAATGTTACAACACCAGCGCTTTCAAAACTAATGAACGCTGCTCCTTTGTTTTTTTTACTTTTTAACCCCGCAGTGTGCACTAGTGGGTTAGAAAATACAAGCCATAAGCCTCTTGAAGGTACACGTACGTAAACAGGTTGATGTCCCAATCAAGATACGTGCACGGTCCGGATACAGTCCAGAAAAGGACAGGACATTTAACAAATGCCATCAAAGAAAAGAGACAAAACAACAAATAGAGACACGAAGCCGCATCACGATTCCAAATGACAGAGCTTCTGTGAACAAAAAATGACTTGAAAAAGTTTTAGCGAATTAAACTGGTAATGTTCTTTTCTATTCAAAGTTAAAAACGTTAATAATATATATTGTAGATAGGATATCGCATTGGATATAATAAAGCATTGGCAAACAATCGGATACTGGAATGAAAAAGAATGAGCAAAAACATTACCTGCACAGAATGGTTCCGTGAATCATGGAAAAAAAAATTAGTAAACTTTGGAATTGACACTATCGATTTTTTCTCGATTTGAAAATGTCTTTGACATGGCGTTTTTACTCTGACTCCGTAATCGGTGCGGTAGTATCTTCGAGGGTAATATCTGTTTCAACTGGTGTACTTACATCTATTACGTTCAAATCATGTTCAAATGTACAATGACTACAGTCGAGTATAGTAGAATTCCAGCACAGGAGCTCGCATTACGTCAAAATACTTATGACTCTAGATTCCACCAACAATACTGAATTAGAGCTTCATCGGTAGTCTACAGACGAAGCTGTCTGTAGAACTTATAATAATAAAACTTATTATTATACACTTACGCCCTTATTGGCGAATTTGAATGTGAAGGGGTGAAGGTAAACTGAATAATATATAATATACTAAATGTATGTTTTTTACAATATGTAACTACTTAATACAATTAATTCATTTGTCGAGCCATCAATATAGTTTCCAAGTAACAGTGACATGCAAGGACAAGACCGTCACGAAAAATCACTGAGGTGTCGTGTATTAAGTACCTACCTCGTACCTGATGCTGTGGTTTTACCTTTATTACTGAGGTTTATGGTATCTTGATTTGATAAATAAGTAAAAGACCTGCAGCCTGCTGCTGCGATTATAATAAAAATGAATAATTATGATCATCCTTTTAAATAAATAATCCATACTTTGCAGTTCTAGTCAATTATATTTAAAATACACGTTCCCTTCCATTCGAAATAGGATAGGTATTAATACTTTATACTTATATACTATATATTTTTGACCATTCCCAACACTTCAAATGACACCGCAGTATGTCGATACTTGCTTTAATGACTGGTTTTAATAACGACACTCTTTTTCCTTTTAACAGGGTCTCGCTCCTGCAAGGATCATAATAAAAATACTAGAGTAAAAGTAAAGCCTTAATTTAACGCGAGTCACTTCACGTCCTCGCTTCATTTTGAGGTCGACAACTATCTCTATCTCGCTAAGCATTCCAACTGTCAGATAGTTCAATACCTATATGAATCTGCGTTCGATTGTATATCACGATATTCACGATACATTGAATTAATCTAACTGATTATTGTAAGATTGATAGACAGAACAAAAATTTATCCTTAAAATAATTATCAGAAACGAGAAAAAAGGAATCCCTGATACTTTTGCTAAAAGAAACCTCCAAAACACGGTTTATTCAAGTTTGATCGCATACAAAAAGTTAACAAGTTTTTGTCATTGATAGCTTTAGAGGTCGATAGGTAGGTAGGTATCTAAATAATAAGTATCATTCTCGAAACGGCAAAGCTAGTGATTCTATCGAGCTTAGCGCTTAGCAACAAACCTACCTACTTGGCCACAATGAGACTTGGACCAAATAAGATCGAAATGTCTTTGGTGTTTTGGTTTCGGTGGTTGGTCGAAATGTGGTTTCTACGGATCGGGTTTTTTTTCTTCTAACCATTACACTAGTGTGGCAGAGTACTGTAAAGGTTAGTCTGCAGCAAACTGAGATTTACAAACCTT
Organism: Ennomos quercinarius; assembly: GCA_910589525.2. Lineage (NCBI taxonomy): Eukaryota > Metazoa > Arthropoda > Insecta > Lepidoptera > Geometridae > Ennomos > Ennomos quercinarius. The sequence goes on from OU342496.1 coordinate 6,166,042, forward strand.
TTTGGAGTGGTACTAATAGCGACATGGCCGAAATTGTAACCAAGCCGAAGCAATAATTACTAAATAGTAAATATCTTTTTATCGAAATCCAGTCAATATTGTCTAAAATCTATTTTTTTAATCATGCTTAGGTACCAGCGAAGAAGAGTCATCAGTGAGGACGAAGTAGCACAATATCTTTGACAAAACCGATTATTTCGAACCCACTAACCAATACACAGACTTATCTTACCTAATACCTACGACCACTTAGCTCTACGATTATGCCCGTTTATGACGAAAATAATAACTATCATAGCGAAAATATATCCATTGTCTTTATGCGTTAAAATTGAACTTACATCACAGCTATTACCAGATAATAACGAAATACTAGTCACGAAAGAGCGTGCCAAATATTGTGATAGAGTTGACAAGCTTCACGCTAGCTCTTGTAAGTTACAAGGATTTGTTGTAACTACACAGGCAATTTATGTCCTGTTTGACAGTAGGATAACTGCTTTGACATGTCAAACCATACAATACAAACCAAAGCGCATCTCCTCAGTAGCATAATACTCCTCTATTACAGGATCCCTTAGAGAAAGAAAGGGCGACGGAAACCAGGTTTTCTACTGAAATGCTCAAGTTTTCTAAGACTCCATTCATTGATCCAATATCGGCAAAACGCCTATAAGAAGTATGGATTTAAGTTAAGTAAGTATAAGTTATTCTGTTGGAGAAAGTTTCGGTTCATGCTTGGGACTTAATTAAATGCAAAATAATCGTACCTATGTCAGATACAACAAATGCATTTAAGTATTCACGAGCTATGAGACCCCAGAGGTCTAGTCATTAGCCGACCTCGTCAGCAAAGGTAAGCCGCTCCCACCAAAGAGCACATGCCTTGTCCTTTAGGGTTAATTCAGACAGAGCAGCAAAATGCTCGAGCAGTTTTTAAGTGCTATCGGAATATCAACCTTATTAGCTGAAAATAGTATGCAACATTAAAATAGGTAAGATTTTAATGTTGCATACTATTTTCAGCTTTGTCTAAATAGATTAAGGTTGCTATTCATATAGCACTTCAAAACTGCTCGAGCATTTTGCTGCTCTGTCTGAATTGAGCCTTAGGCTTAGAATTTATAGCTATTATACATAAGTACATATTATAATGCCGAAACAGTTTAGCACCTTGTCGCAACAACAAGTACTTGAGTATTCAACTTTACCCTTGGGGTTGTTCCTCGAAGGGTCGATTTCATTATCAACCTTCGATTAGGTTTGACTAGTTATTATAAAAGAATTCGTAGTTTGGCTTATTTTGATAGCCTATTCTTTCGTCAAGTAAGAAGCCTCGTAGATAAGAAATTTACAAGTTTTTACTGTGTCAAGCTACTAAGCTGTGATATCGTTATCTATCATCCATAGGCTGTACCTAGCCAGACGGAGTCAGGAGTCGTGTCTTGCACCCCGTCGTCGCCGCCCAAGACACGTCTTGAGCGATCCGGATGATCCTATAGCAGCCGTTGTGTCGGCTGCGCTAGGATCACCGGATCAGTCTAGCCCTTCTGGCTCAGGTACCGCTTTCGGCACCGGTATAGGATACCAGCGCAACACAATCAGACACCGACCCCGCCGGCGAGGTCGACGTACCCCCCGTAGGTTAGCTAGAACGGTCGCGACTTTCCATAGGGTCCACTCTTCCAGTGGACGTAGCCTTCTCGATCCTCTTATCCCGGCAACGGCCCAAGCCGAGGCTCGCACCCCAGGGGTGCCCTTGTGCTAGTTGCCTCCCACTTTTGACGGTTGGGCGCCTTAAGCGCCTGCCCTCCCGCCCGGTGACGCTGTAAAGGTCGGTAGAGACCAACAGCATTAGCCCGTTCAAAAAAAAAAAAAAAAAAAAAAAAGAGTCGCGTCTTGTTAGATTTCTACAGTAACCATTATTCAGGCTAACGTTCAGTTTAATTTCGTATCGATTCTTAATGGACGGATTACGCTTGTTTGTTCAATACCAAGAACCACGAAGTATATTCAAGACCTAGCTTAGCTTGAATGATTGTTGAGAAAGTTTGTATTAACGACACCCAGTTAGCTTAGAAAGGGAATTTAAATTTAACTGATTGCAGTAACTATTGGAATAGAAAATCGTGCGTATGGGTGGGGTCAACAAACATTTTAATCGGTTGTAATGGAACCTGTATGAAATCGTTACCTACTAAACGTATTCAAACTAGGTACTTATATGGAAAATGTATAATTTGATCAATGTTTAAAAAATAATACAACTCTACAGATGTGTCTTTATAGAATTTGACCAAGACCATCCCACGAAACTCCTGTTGTACAAACAAGCCAAATTAACAGTTACATAAGTCCAAGAGCACACACGGTGATGCAGAGAATGAAGAGTCTCTAATTTCTTACATCAACTCCTTCGCCACCGCTGCCATCGTACCTTCTCTCCGTAGTATCTAAAGCGCGGCCACGGCAACTTCGTGATTTTAAGTAATTACCCAATTTGTCATTCTCCAACCCCCTGATTCGTGTATCTTAAAAGCACAATGCGTTTAGTCATGAATTCTCAGACCTGCCACGCGAGATAAATTAGGTCCTTCGTCCCATTTACAAAAGACTAGTGCGGTGCGACAAGGCCTTAGTTGCATTCCGAAGCAGGTTTAATCACTTTGAGCTTAGATTAAACAATGAGATTGCAACATTGTACGATCTTAGACCTAAAGAGATATTGAATTTTATATTCGTTAAGGATTTGCAGAAACAACTCTTGGAATAGCGATGATAGCATTGGAATCTGAGAATACATGACTCAAACCTTAATCAGAATTATTTGAGATTGAGTTGGAACGTTAGCCGTAAGCTTTTATTAGCTCACCCAGGTATTTCAGAAGATGCTATCCATTGTTTTTTTTAATCACCATAAATATTTCTACTTAGGAGTATAATATATCGCTACGTACAATGAAGTTTTTACCTATCTACGGTAGGAAACTGGGTACCGTTTTAACGACTAGTGGGAGATTGTGCTGGGCCTTCTACGCAATAAAGCTATCTAAAGTATTAATAATTACGATACCACAAAGAAACTTACACGAACTCCGCATTATTTTCTCAATTGACCGATGTTAGAAGTATTTGAACTTATTTTCAACACGTTTTTTCTTAATGGCTTTGTATGGCTTGGTTTCGAATGTATGTCATATCGTAGTCACGGTTTTTTCTTTGTGGTCATAGGTAGTTTACCTCGGACCATTTTTCAGATTGTGTTGTATGAAATATAAAACATTCAAGTCTATAGTCTTGTATTTTCTTTCCTTTGTGATATTTTAGCACAACAATTCGGCACGGAAACCTATTTCTCCAGTGTGTCAGTGTAAACAAAAGTTGAATATTGTTCCGGTCAGTTTGAGCAATAATTGTGAAAGCTCCCATACAAAACTAAACAAAGCATACATTCACAAACAATGCGTAACCAATTCTTTAGCGGTAAAAACGAATTCATAATCAGATAATCACCCATATCCACAAAGGACAAATAGGTACCTAGGTTAGGTAGGTAAACAAATAAGCAAGTCTTGTCGAACTAAATATTATATTGCAAGGACAAGAATTGTGAACACCCAGGTATTGAAATCACGAACCGGAAGACGCAGCGTGGGTCGGCCCCCCCACTCGGTGGACCGACGATCTGGTGAAAGCCGCGGGGAGCCGTATGCAGGAGGCGAGTAGCCGCTCAAGGTGGCGCGCTCTGGGGGAGGCCTATGTTCAGCAGTGGACGTCTTCAGGCTGTTGATGATGATGATGATGTATGAGGTATTGAAATGAAAGAAATTAAAACTATAATATGACCTTGCCTAGCTAGACAGAACAATAATCTATAGGTACCTACTTATAATAAAAAAACTGTAACAGGTCCTTGAAGATAACTTTTTTTTAAAAATTGAGGGCTGCCAACTATCGATGCTGAAGCCAAAACTATATTTTTCTTTCATTTTTGTCTGTCTGCCTGTCTGTATCTTGGCTAAGCATCGCGCCAAAACTACTGAATGGATTCAAATAAATCTAGGCATGATTTGAGTTTATATTACGAGGTAGGCTATAGGATACTTCTAATCCGCAATTCAGGGCGGTTCCCTCGGGAGAGGGGATGAAAGTATGTATATGATATGTACAACTTAGTTGTAATTCATGAACGCGTGCTCCGATTTCATTTATTCTTTTTTTGTTAGAAAGGCGGTAAACTTTCAATATTGCACCGTAAATATTTCAAGGTCGTCAGTTTTGTGGTTCACCCAATCTTCAGTATTAGTTAATCCTGTAATATGGTAAAGAGAGAAGGGAGGGGGGAAAAGATAAAGGAAAAGGATGAATGGATGAAGGCGAAAGGTTTTTCATTCGTTGTTTCATCCATTCATCCTTTTCCCTTATCTTTTCCCTCTTTCTTCTCTAATTAACCCATGTGAAGGTGGGGCGGGTCAGCTAGTAAGATTAATAAGTTTGAACATGACACAAAAGTATAAGTTATCATGTTTGCAAATTATCTTGAGATAAATACCTAATAGACTTTAGGCATTAATGTAAAAAACAATGTTGTAGAGTACCTACTAAATCATTATTTTTACGCAAGGATTTAATTGGATGGTACAGCCAGTGGTAGACCGGTAGGTCCGGTACTTTCGCGATGGATTCATTTACCATATTGTTCAAATTGCTTTTTAATATGTCTGTCTTAAATAGGGATTATAATATCTGGTCTCTGCAAACCATCAGCGATGGAAGTGCGGGACTCATTGCGTCAGCACACTGAAGAAGAGCAGCAAAAAATCTGGGATAAGAAAACAGACTGCAAACATGCAAAAGCTGTTTTTCCGACCATTAACAGGAAAATCACTAATAACTTGCTAAAGTTGCAACGGCAGGATCTTCGGCTTATAGTAGGTCTCATTACTGGCCACTGTAATTTGAACTACCATCTGTATAAGCCCGGAGCCACGGATAGCCCCTTATGCAGAGGGTGCCTGAAAGAAATCGAGACTGTGGAACACGTGCTGAGATACTGCACAGCTACAGAGAAAGCCAGATACACATCAGGAATGCTAACACGAGAAGACACACAACATTCTACCCAAAAAATTTCGAATGCCTCATCATCATTACTCCATCACCCAACATCAGTGCCACTGGAGCAGCTGTGCCAGCAGCCTAGAGCCACACTCCGCTATTTTACGGAGCTGGGGTGGCTCGGGTAGATGCTGGCAGGGGGAAATGCACAATACACCCCAAGCGGGATGGCAGTGCAGGACTTATCACCCCCATGTAGACTAAGAATAAGAATAAGAAGGGATTATAATAAAAGACATAGGCGATAACAATGAGCGAGTGAAGTGAGCTCCAAAAGTTTTACATCGTTATATAAATAAATATTAATAAAACACGTATTTCAGCTATTTTCACAATCGGAGCTCCCAATCTCAATGAAACAACTGATTAAAAAACGTATGCAACCCCCAGCAAATAAAGAATGATTTTCAGTAAATAAATATCAGCTATCATTTGGTGATCTGGTAAGGACTAGGGGGCTCTATAGAATGTGGGGCCCTGTTCAACAGAGTGCCCAGAGGAAAAGATTCCTGAAGGGTCCTGATGGCACAAATAAAACACTAAATCAGAAAGGGGGCAAACAGCGAACTGACCGATTTTAGATACCTAGCATGTCAGATAACGATTAACAACAGAGAAAGGCAAGTCAGGATCTCGAACTAGTGCCTACTGCCCATCTGCACAAAAGTTTGACAGCTTCTAAGTTCAGACTTATCCTTCATGACATACCTATTTGGACACACTCATCATTCTCGAGAGAGATAAGGGGGTCTAGAAAAGATGCCTTTCCATTAGTGTTAACACCTCACGCTAACTCCAAAATGTATGGGAATGACATTCGCTGCGGAAAAGTTATCCGCACAGGCACTGTCATTCCCATACATTATGAGTTTGCGTTTGGTGTGAACCCTAAAATAAAAGCACCTTTGCTAGACCCCCAGGGTGAACTTAGGAGCTGTCAAACTTTAGTGCAGATGGGCAAAAGTACAAGAACCATTTAATTTTGCTTGGACTGTCTGAAGCTTAGGTATTTCAGGTCCAGTTTGGACAAAACAAAATATGCTACAGTGGAATTGTGAAAGAGATAGCAATGAAGAGTCTCCTTCTTGTCAGTTCATTTATAGCTAGTAATGAACTACAAAATAAATTAATTTTTAAAGACCATGGATGGAGTTGCTAGTTGCTACTTTGTAGGACATACTTACCTACCTACATACATACCACTTCAGCTTGCAGCTCATAACACATACATATCGCTGAGCTAGGCAGTACTTACTTACCTACAAAAGGTGGGATAGAAGGTTGAAGAAGTCAATGTTTGAGTAAATTTTGGAGTTCTGAGGTAGGTAAAAATACAAACAACCGAATTGAGAACCTCCTCCTTTTTGAAGTTGGTTCAAAATTATACAGGTACTTTAAATGAAAGTTATTAAGGGTCACTATGTCACAATCTCGATAGAAATAACAAATTTAAAACTCTTTTACATTGAAGGCTGCACAGTGAATTGTTAGTAACAATGTGCCATAACAATTTGTTACCAACAATAAAATTAAAACTAACTTTGCAATCCTAAAAATGCGAGATGGAAACTTCGAATCCTGGTGATTTAATTTCATTAAATGCTTTTTCAATGAAATTGATATTTTTTTTAGATAGCACTACTGCACTAGTAATATTAGAAGCACTCAGATTAAACTTGCCCGTATTTCTAGCTTTCGGTTGGTACCTATTTAAATCTGGAATCGGTTTTGTTACAGAAAAATCGGGGTCACTGTGTACATAACGGGACACTAGTTTTAATACCTGCACACTTAAAACAATAAAATAAAATATAGACTTACAGTGAAATAGGATAGGGTAGGGTAGGTAGTATTTTATGCAATATACCGGTCCACCTGCTTTAGCTTAGATGCGTCCTGCGTTTTCTAGGAATGCAACACCTGCGTCTTTTGTGACCACAATCACATTCACAATTCAACACAAACGTAAAAAATTAAATAGTTCTCACACAAATCACGTTTTATTTCAATGAAACTTAATTATAACACACTCCCGTGAAAAAATAAATTCGCGGGCTTTGCAGAAAACATTGAGCCAACCGACCGGCAGCAACTGGAGCGACGGACAAACAAACCACAGAGTACTTACTACTTACATTACATTACAAACTTGAAAATGTCAAAATTAAACATGCTTGCTTGACTTTGGTTGGTTCTTGGTTTGACAGTGACTTGAGGCTTGAGTTGATGTCAGTGTGACCATTCGTAAATGGCAGATTCTGCCATAAATAGCCTAGAAACGTCGACCATATAATTATCACAATGGACGGCGCCTAATTGCCGTTCCGCATCCATCGTGTAAACGTATTATCTCGCATCTCTGTTTATAACTCGAATCGTTTACTTGGAGTAGGTGAGAAAACTATTGTAAGAACGGCAACCTCGCGCTGTCCGGACATTCTTCCTCCGTGGTGTGGTGCAGCCATATACTTAGTAGCATGTAAATAGGGCGAATTCTGTATCTGGTATGTCCTGAGGCCAGACCGACCTTGATGTGGTGGTTGAGCAGGTCATAGCCCGGAAGCAGCGGGTTCGATTCCCGCAACAGTGCAAATATTTTTGCACAGGATTTTTTTTTACATCGCTTGTCACCAAAGCCGAGTGGTAGCATGTGCGCTTTGCAATCTTACGGCACCGGGTTCAATCCTCGGCCCTGCGCCAATGATTTATCTAGTAAGTTATGTGCAGTTTTCGATGCCATCGCTCCGTGCCTCGGAGAGCACGATAAGCCGTCGGTTCCGGTTGTCACAAGAACATCTATGGCAATCGTTACGGTAGTCAGATGCCTGATAGAATCTGACGCCTGATCTAACCATCCCTGTTACTGGTCTCTTATGGGTTGCGAGGTCAGATGGCAGTCACTCGTGTAATTCTAGTAGCTCACCGCTACAGGTTAGATTGGGAGCCAACCCCAATAACAAATGGAAAAAGGCGAAGAGGATGATGATGCTTATCACCAAAGCGTATCACACCCATAGCTTTATCTATGGATGTACAAGACCAACAATGACAGTTTGAAATGGGAACAGAAGTCACAAGAAATTGTGTCTGTGAAAAACTATTGTTATGATAATGATCTTTAATATTTGCGACAAGTTAACTGTGATATTAACTAAATATTGACCCTACCTCTAATATGACCCCGTAGTTTTTAAATAAAATAGCAGGCATTTTATTTGTTGAGATCCTTCAAACTTTCGGGTAATATTGCTGAATAACACAAAAGCTGAGTCCTTGAAATATTGTGATATATGGGAAGGAGCATTGAAAATTATTCACGTTTGTGGTATGGCTCCCATAAATATTTATTTTATTCTATTTTATAGTATTTTTTGTTACAGCGGCAACAGAAATACATCATCTGTGAAAATTTCAACTACCTGTCACGGTTCATGAGATACAGCCTGGTGACAGACGGACAGACAGACAGACAGACAGCGGAGTCTTAGTAATAGGGTCCGTTTTATATGGAACCCTAAAAACCACCTTGTAATCAGCTAATAAATAAAAGGGACCCAAAGCTCTCATCACAAAGTTCAACGAATCCCAGAATAAGAACTTAGGTAAAAGTAAGTACCATTTGGGCATCTTGTGCACAGATTATTATAATATTAATTGTACAATGCACATTGAATGCACAGACTACACTCATCTGACTTAAGATAGGAGTTGTCAGGTTAATAACAATGGCTCCAACCAAATGTCGAGTCAACAAATTCAGATTAACTCTCAAGTCTGCCAAAATCTGACACATATTTTTCAAAGAGGTATAATTTACTACGTACAAGAGAAGCTATGGGAAGCACAAAAAGATATCATTTTTAGTAATATAGTTAAACTAAAATCCGCTACAGTGCTTTACGAGATCAAATCGTCTAACCAAACGACCCCAAGATAGACGCAGCGCTAGTGCTTGTAGGTTGTGTTGTTCGGTCAGTTTTCGTTTAATCTGCCTATTGGCTGCCCCCGCGCTCTGGAGCCATTATAAATCGGCAAAATAATATTTTATTTGTTACAATCAAGTCGTATCCGGGACGCCAGCATCACCTGGTGGCGTTCGATGGAGTCGGTAACGTAGGTACGTGCTGTCAAACGTCAAATCGTTTTTGACTCATTATTTCCTCGGCGAACAACGCGTGCAGTCGATAATGAACCATCGCGCGTTTGACGATGCGTACTTACTAACTTTGTTACTCATGCCTGGATAGAATTACACCTGTGCACCTGTTTTCTTCATCCACCACTACCCACCTGCGACGCCCACAGGTGAAGGTTGAGTGATAACGATTATGATGGTTAGGGTTTACCCCCGTAATATTTATGTGTATTTTGTTTCAAATTAAACTAATTGTTTAAAAGTGATTCCGTCGCGTTTGTTTGTTTTTCCCGGCTGGTTATTGTAGTATCTGAGCACGCACGATGGCATTTTCAGATCATAATTTTTATTGCAATACACGTGCAGTCGCTTTGAGTGACGAGCTTCATAAGAGCAAGAAGATATTTGCAATGGTCGACAGTGCAAGTTAGAGAGGTGCTGTCTAGTGTACATTACAAGTCTTTGCATTTTTTTATTATTAAGGGTCATATCTGGTCTTCAGGGTCATAAATGGTAGAAATCTGCCGAAATGGCAGAAATTTGCCACGATTGGTCACATACACACACTGTTTGGTTGGCGTTAGTAGTGTTCAAAACTGCTTAATGTCAAAAGCACGCTTCAAACTTTATGCTATTTTTTAAGTCCGCTTTTTACGTGCTTAAGTTACGATGTGGGCGGACAAGTGCACTATACATACACGCGCGAGTCTTGGAAGATGACGCATCTGACAGTAGCTGCCGGGCAGCAGTCATCGCATGCTAGCGGTTGCTGTGGCTGCAGTAGTTGCGGGCCGCTGCCGCGGTAGGCATAAGTAACTAGGGTAAATACGCTTTTACTACTCACGAGCTATTCCGTAAGCAGCGCGTGCGATACACAACGCTCTAGGTAGGTATAAGCGGTGCGATGTACAAAGCGTCAAGTAAGAGCCGCGAAAGCGCACGTTGTACGTTGTGTACAAAAGGCGTGCCCACTTAGGGCGCTTAGCGCTTTTTTAACAACTGCGGAGCTTGCTAATATCAGCTGATTCAACTGTCAGTGCAATGCTAATCTAGTAAATATTGCATACATTGGCGAAATTGTGGCAACCCCGCAGAAGCCATAACAAGAAGAAGTTGAAGTTGAAGTTAAATATTGCACTTGAATTTGGCTGATATATATAGGCATCCTATACATCAGCCGTTAGCGTATAGTAGTCTGTGGCCAAGCCTAATGTACAAGATCGACGATGACAGTTTGAAGGCGGGACAAGAAATTTAAGAAATTTTGTGTGTGAAAAACTGTTGTTATGATTATGATCCTTAATATTTGCGACAAGCTAACTGTAGCTTTTACTAAATATTAAACCTATAGCCCCCATAGTTTTTAAAATAAAACAACAGCTGCTATTGTATTTACTGAGAGATAGTCTTCATTTTGGTGTAAAATTGCTGAATAACGATAAACTTTTCAGTTTATCGTTATTCAGCAATTATAACGCTGCAATCATAGAATTATAACAAAAAAGCAGGACTGAATCTTGATTGACATCGAACTGACGTACAGCAATGGCGGCCGCATAAATATGTGTGACTGATTAAAGGATTGCCATGTGAAGAATATTACCCGAATCCGACAAAAAAAAAATCTGTTGTTGGTGTGACTTTTCGTATGACCAAAAAGCTACGTGAGCTTATAACAGAGTAGTCAAAATTGAATGGCTTATTTTTTTTTTTACTTTCGATAGGTTAGCGTTTGACTACATTTCACCTGACGGTAAGTGATGATGAGGTCGAAGGTGGAGCACGCCTACCTAGAATTAACCTATTTACTTTTGATTTGAAGACACTTAAGTTGTAAGTGGATATAAGGAATATGCAATCTCCCCTCCCCCACACTTGCCCCCACCTCCCCCCTCACTTAGTCTGCGTCCCCCCGCATTTCCCCCCCCCCCCTCCCCCGCACACCCCCTCACTTAGTCCGCCCCCCCTACTTCCCTGCCTCCCCCCGCTCTTGTCCCCCTCCCCTTAAGAACCATGTATAGATTACATTTGGACAATAATGAAGGGGTTGGCGATCTACGCAGCAATGTACGGCGAATGAAGTGGGAGCAATAACTTCCCAGTCTCCACTGGGAATTTTATTCCCAGTTGCCACCCGGGGGCGAAGCATGTGGGGGCAACTGGGAATATACCCTGTACGCTATAGCGAAGAGATAAGGGAGAGCGAAAAAGATAGGGAAAAAGGATGAATGTATGACGGTGAAGAGAGGCGCACCTGCCTCCATTCATCCTTTTCCCCTCCCAGTTCTTTCTTTCTTTGGACAGGGTTAGGCCGTAAAACTAACTAACCGGGTCGGGTCAGCCAGTCAGTTAATAAAACTGTTTATTTGGCACAAAGATTTATAGCCAGGGTGTTGCTTAAAATGTTTTATGAACACATAAATCGTATTTTTCTACGTTACTTTACTTTTTCTACATTATAGAAAACCTGCACAAATATGCACGATTAGTAGGTCCATTACCGGTACAATATTTATTAACCTGCAAAGACCAGCACATGCATATGCATAATGGAAATATGCATTTGCATATAGTCAGATCTCTAATTATGATCAATATAGGTGAATAAGTTGTATTCGAACATAATTTGGTCATTCTCCCACACTTCCGGGTAATTTGCAAGTTTGATTGTTGGTAACACTAGCTGGTTTTGTGTATTGATTGCATCTCAATAGTTTTATCGAAAAAGCAAGAAATCAGCGAAATATTAACAAGCTTACTTGTGAAAAGTGATCCCCTGACTTTTTTTATCAAACCACTATGATTCCGACAACTTTTCACAACGCAAGACGGCATTTTATAATATTTTTTTCTATGCGTCTTGGGCGAGGTTCGGAGCAGTAATGGCAGGCGATAGACTTCCTATGATGTGAGTGTGTGCGTGTCCGCTCGTACTTATTAGCGTTCCGACTTCCTATGGGTACCTCGGTTCGGGATCAATTGGGACTCCGTCCTTCTTTTTTTATTAGGTCTATTGGTGCAATATTGTGATATATCTGCAGGAACATTCACACGTAGGCCGTACTCATGCAGTCGATTTCGCACAGTTTGGGGACTTACATCAACACCACTTGAATTTTGTAGCCTAAAACTTAGCTCTTGAGCGGTTAACATCGGCTGGCGTCTTGCAGTCAGTTGTATGTACCGGTCTTGCCGAGTGGTTGTACTGCTTCTATGGCCTGGGTGCTGTTCAGCGGGTTCCCCTGTATTATTGTAGCGCTGCCAAAGACGACAAATAACACTTCTATGAATGCCAAAATGTCGAGATACCTGAGATTGATTACTTCCCGCTTGCAACATCCCTACAGCTCTTTGCATTTCATCTGCCGTCAAATGACGTCGCTCCATGACGTGAAGAATATCTAACGATTCAATTTTGTCGCTAACTTTATTTAAATGGTTGGTAAAATTATAAAATCAAGAATAAACGTGTCAATTAAAACGCATTTAAATTCAAACAAATTCGCAGTCATTTGAATTTTATGAAAAAACAAATCATAATCGATTTTTTTTTACAACCAGGCAGTATGTCATCAATAACAAAAAAGTTTACTTACCTACGCACTGTGAGTGAGTATAAACTTAGAAATTAATTAATATAAATGGTAAATTTGTAATATCATGCATGTTGCTTAGACTTTTTTGATGTGTGTATTATTATATTTACAGGGGATGAATAAAATACGGAGTAGTTTATTTACGACGTGCCTTTATTATTAATTAAACTTTATTGTGACTCGCATTGTAGATATTATTTAAGGTTACTGCTTTAATTCAAGAAGAGAAAGAAACTAAAACGCTTTTTATACAAAATATTGCATTATATCTACGTAATTTAATTACAAGTGTATGGCACAGTCATGCTATCATACAAAATATACAGGATTTTAAACTAGGTTTTAGTATTAATAATATTCTAATATCACTTTATTTTCATGAGAGAGTTAATGATGATGCAAATAAATGCGACAGCTAACAGCATCAAGGAACTTCCAATCGTATCTGTAACAATGAATAAAAGTATAAGTACCTACTGTTTAATTATTTGTAAAGGAAACATTTGAATCACGGTCGTGATTTGAACCCGCATCCTTCCATTCATCGCTAAAGCCGGTGCATGCTTAACTTAAGGCCAGGTTATTCGTTAACGATGTGTTTTTGAATGAATGGTAAATGATCAAATATTATTTATTTCGATCAAAAAAAATATGTGTTGTAATTTAAGATAACATTCTTGATTATTCCACGGTTCTATACCGATATCTACCACTTCATACGATCATAAAAATTTACGAAAACAAAGATATTATTTTGTTTTGGAATTTTACTCTAGGTATATTAAACATTTAATCACATAAAATATAGCAAAAAAAAAATAGGTAATGAAGTTTTAAAGAATATTCTACGGTTTTTTTTTAATGTTCTTATTGTTACCAGTATTTTCAATTAAATTTTATGTGAGGGGAAGGGAAGTAATGGAAGGTGGGAAGACGTGAGGAGGAGGTGAAGGGAAGTAAGAGGGAGGTGTCAGGGAAATAACGGAGAAAGGGGGGGGGGGGGGAGTAAAGGGGAGGTTTAAGTATAGCATAAGCATATTTAAATCAATAGACATCAATTTACAAATATATATGAACACATATATGCAGGATTAAACTTCTTTTCCTATTAAAAATATCGTAAATCCATCGTATTTCTACCATTAAACAAGTCTATGGCGTTACACGTATTCCTTCATTTTTCTTTAACTACATTTCATGATTTTAAAACGCGGCAACAATCAAGAGTGAAAAGGAACGGATGAATTTAAACGCCACACGCACCTTCCTACAGCACCACAGAACAGGTAGTCAGTTTGAAGACTGATAGAAGGTGGCGCAGGCACAATAAAAAAGAGGCTATGGTCACAGAATAGATAAAACAGGACATTGCAACATCAAATAGAAATAGAGTGACTTGCACCTATTGTATGTATTTGACTGGCCTGTTGGCTCAGTTGATAACAGCTCTGCCTTCTGAACTATAGGTTGTGGGTTCGATTCCCATCCAGGACAAACATTTGTGTGATGAACATAGGTGTTTCATCTGTATCTGGGTGTTATATTGTATTCTATGTATGTATTTACAAACGAAAAGAATTGAAGTACTCTATCAGTTATCTGGTTCCCATAGTACAAGCTATGCTTAGTTTGGGGCTAGATGGCGCTGTGTGAAAAGTCCACAAATATTTTATATACTTACGCAACGAGTTTGAGCTATCTTGCATTGGTGGTGATTGATATTCATCAGTCGCTTCCAGAAACTGATAAATGGCTTTGAATCCAGTACCGTCCAATCGATCGTTGGACCTAAATGTGACTTTGAAGAAGTTCCTCTCAGACTCTACGTGGAACTCCTTCATTTGACCGCAGTATCTGCCGTATCTATTGTCTTCAGTCATATAATTTGAAAATTCTACGTAGTCACTCGCTGACACAGCCTCGCATCTGAGGAGATAAAACATCATTTTTTTTCATCATAAAAAATATCTTACCAGCTTTTTAGGTAGGGTTGTTTTTTTAGTTATAAGACAAGTGCTTCAGCGATGTCATATTAGTAATAATAATACCACATATTATTATTTAAAAATTACTAACATTATTTTTTTTATATTATACCGCTTGTGTGATTCTAATGACTCTGTAAGCCAAGTGGACGCAGATTCTCTCAATAGATGATGCTATTAACCCCATACGTTAGTCACAAACATCTTGTTAATTCAAATTTTTCCTTTACAAATTAATTTATACCACTATATCAGGACATTGCATAGACATGCGTAGGTTTATAACTACCTCCTTCTACTTGGCTTTATTTATTTTATGATGGTTACAATCATTTAAGCAGTTGTAGTACCTACAAGAGGTATGAGGTTAAAGCCTTTCACACACGGTACAGATAATGTAAGATATCTGTATCTGAGCGCATATCTGTCAATATAGCTCTTCATACAAAACAATAGAATAGCACACTGCGCATATAATATAAATTTCATTGTTATAGATATCTGACAGATATCTGTCAGATACAAAATATAAGAATGTCATAATCTTCTTCTGAAGAACTATCTAATAAACCCAATAAATAAATAAATAAATCGACAGCCTCTGTGGTGTGGTGGCTGAGCAGGTCGGCTCATAACCCGGAGGCGAGGCGCCGGGTTCAATTCCCGCGACTGGCCGCGACTGGACAAGTATTTGTGCACGTGAAAAAAAGGCGCAAATACTTGTTCTGTGTCTGGGTATTGTGGGACCATGGTCCTCGTAGTTACTGGGTCCTTAGACACAGAGGATCCTAGTTAGGGTTCAGGATCTATGTATGTGATCGTTGGGCGTTATTTATTTATAAATAAAATAAACGCAGGTTGTATAAAGACTTACACCACACAGGTGACGCTTGTACAAAGATTTTATGTATAAGTTTTTATCTGCAGATACTTGCAGATAAAGTATATTATCTGAGCCGTTTGTGGCAGGCTTAAAGTTTCATCATCATCATCAACAGCCTGAAGACGTCCACTGCTGAACATAGGCCTCCCCCAGAGCACGCCACCTTGAGCGGCTGCTCGCCTCCTGCATCCATCGGCTCCCCGCGGCTTTCACCAGGTCCTCGGTCCACCGAGTGGGGGGCCGGCCTACGCTGCGTCTTCCGGTTCGTGGTCGCCACTCGAGAACCTTTCTTCCCCATCGGTTGTCAGTTCTACGAGCGATGTGGCCTGCCCATTGCCACTTCAACTTACTAACTCTAAGAGCTATATCGGTCACTTTAGTTCTCCTGCGGATCTCCTCGTTCCGGAGCTTATCTCGCAGGGAAACACCGAGCATAGCTCGCTCCATAGCTCGCTGCGCGACTTTGAGCTTGCTAATGAGGCCAACAGTAAGAGACCATGTCTCAGTTCCATAAGTCATCACTGGCAACACACACTGATTGAAAACTTTCGTTTTCAGGCTCTGCGGTATTTTGGACGAAAAGATAGGACGAAGCTTCCCGAACGCTGCCCAGCCGAGTTGGATTCTTCGCGCCACCTCTTTGTCGAAGTTGGACCTACCTAATTGGACAATCTGTCCTAGGTAGACATACTTGTCGACAACTTCGAGAGTATCGTTCCCAACAATTACCGGTATAGGTGGAACATGAGCATTAGACATGATCTTTGTCTTGTCCATATTCATCTTAAGACCAACCTGCTGGGAGACTCTACTGAGGTCGTTGAGCATGGTGCTAAGGTCCTCGAGCGATTCCGCCATTATGACTATATCATCGGCAAAACGAAGGTTAGTGATGTACTCGCCATTTATGTTGATGCCAGATCTTTTCCACTCCAAGAGCTTGAAAACATCCTCCAATGCGTTTGTGAACAGTTTCGGAGAAATAACGTCTCCCTGTCTCACGCCTCTTTGCAATGGAATTTGTTCCGTACTCTGGTCCTGTAGTCGGACTGACATAGTGGCCTTACTGTACAAACACTTCAAAACTTCGATATACCTATAGTCAATTTGGCATCGCTGCAAGGACTGCAGCACCGCCCAAGTCTCGATTGAATCGAAGGCTTTCTCATAGTCCACAAACGCTAGGCATAACGGCCGATTATACTCTTCGGTCTTCTGTATAATCTGGCGCAGCGTATGGATGTGGTCTATGGTGCTAAAGCCTTTTCGGAAACCGGCTTGTTCGGGAGGCTGGAATTCATCAAACCAGCGTGCGAGACGATTCGTAATGACTCTCGAAAACAGCTTATACACATGACTCAAGAGCGAGATGGGCCTATAGTTCTTCAATAAGGTGTTATCGCCTTTTTTGAAGAAGAGCACCACCACGCTCTTGTGCCATGCCTCTGGCGTTATACCTTCAAGGATGACAGAATTAAATAACTTCTGGTGGACTAAAAGTACCGGTCTACCACCCGCTCTCAGCAGTTCGGTCGTAATTCCATCTTCACCTGGTGCCTTGTTGTTTTTAAGCTGTTTGAGGGCCATTCTAATCTCGTACAGGCTGACGTCCGGGATATCTTCGGTATAGTGTCGGACTAACTTGGCTCTGATGTCCTGAGCTGTGTTAGTAGCGGGCTTACGTGTCGAGGTGTATAACTGTCCATAGAAGTTCTCGATCTCTCTCAGAATCTCAGGCTTGGATGAAATGACGCTACCATTTTCGGTCTTCAGTTTTGTCATTTGGTGTTGCCCAATAGACGAATCCTTTGCGAACACTTTAGAGCCTTGGTTCCGCTCAATTGCGGCCTCAATACGTGAAGTACTAAGAGCACGCAAGTCGTGTCGCAAGGAACTCCAGATTCGTCTATTGAGTTCACCGTAGGCTGACATATCAACTGAAGACTGCAGCTTCATTTCGCTCCGGTCGGCCATTAGCTCAAGAGTTTTTTCTGAGAGCTTTTGAGTCTTCTTTCGGCGTTGGGTCTTAAAGAATTTCGATCCAACAGCTTGGACAGTTTCCACCAACCCGTCGTTTAGCTCGTCCACTGTGTTACAGTCGGCTAGGCACTGGAAGCGATTTTGGAGTTCCAGCTGAAAGCCTTCGGGGTTTTGGATTTGGACAGGATTTGGACGGAGCCTAGACTTCACCAGACGTGACCTTTCGAGCTTAACATTGATATTCAATGTGCCTCTAACAATACGGTGATCGCTACCGGTTTTCACCTTGCTGATCACAGAGACATCAAAGTAAGGCTTAAAGTTTAATACCTAATAATAACTTATCATTATTGAGCCTGACTGCCGCGCAAGCATAATAAGTAAATATTATATGCGGGATATGTGATAGTATATTTAATTAGGCGACAATTCGTTTTTTATACAATATACTTATTACTTACGGTAACACACCCTCAATATCGAAGTTAGTGAAATGCAGATGAACTTTCTCACTCTCTCCACCATGAAAGAAATATGTACACTCGGTGTCTCGTGGATAAGGACCCGGAGAATTGGGAGATGCAAAAGTACCATTGCGCGATTCACTACTATTATACACAAATGCGCATGGAAACTCCTTCAGTTGTCTCCCTGATGATATTCCGAAATCTGAAACACATGAGAGGACATGTACAATGAGATCATGTTGATCATTCATCATCATCATCATCATAAACAGCATGAAGACGTCCACTGCTGAACATAGACCTCCCCCACAGAGAGCTACTGTAAGTGACTGCTTGCCTGCCTCCTACATCCATCGGCTCCCCGCAGATCATCCAGGTCCACCAGTACCATGTCGTCAGTCGTGTTAATAATTGTTAATGTAGGTAATGCAAATATTTATTTATTTTTATATTTTAGGTAGAGATTTTTGGAGTAAGTGTAGGTAGGCAAACAAATGTAGAATTTTAACGAAATTTAGACTTGACGAATTAAGGATTTGACCAAAAACTAGTTTGATGAATGTTGTAGCCACAACATTCACCAAACTAGTTTTTGGACTTGGGTGGGGGTAGCCACCCTAAGTCCCTAACAAAGACAGTTACTCAATTATTTAATTTATTTTTAAATTAAGTACGTTTTATTGGTGCTCTTACTTACTTTCTACAAATGAGTATGATATTTTAAATCCTCTAGAGTATCTTGATGACTGCGTGCCTCGAAACTCTAGCATGAGCTTCGGACCATTCGACATGATGGGCTTGGGCAGATTGATCCCACAAAACGTCTCCACTTTCTCCAAACGGCCATCTACGTTGACAAATGCCTGGAGAGAATCCACGTTGGTACAGCTGAAATTAAGAGAAATACACTGATTTAGAGTACCTAATTGTAATAATTTCACTTACTTAAAGAAATCTTTAACACTCTATTTGAACCCTTTATTTTCAAAAACTGTTTCTTCGTCCACCTGCTTTGCCATAATGTTTTTTGTAGGTAATGATAGCTACTTAATTGATGGAGTAAAAATGCATGCAATCAGCTTAATATGTCGTTGGGCTTGTTATAGGGAAATTGTCTTTTAGTTATGATTATTATTGTTTTTAGATAGTACATCTTACTCGTAATTCTATAAAATCTAGGATTGTTAGTTAAATAATAATAACGTTAAACAGTTTTCTAAAACATTACTTATATTATTAATTTGTAAAGGAAAGGTTTGAATTACGAACAGGATTTGAACCCGTAACCATCCGTCCCTATCCGTTGTTATGCTGGTTGGGATGATTCTCTCTCAATATAATTATGACGCTACCAACCCCGTATGTTGGTTGTCAAAAGGTGAAGGATGGACATTGGACATGACTCATGAGGTCACGGTCCCGATAGCTATCCCGGCTTTAGGGACGGATATGCAGGTTCAAATCTCATTTCTTGATTCAAATTTTTCCTATACAAATTAAGCTGTAGATTACCATAAACACATGAGACTCCTATAGGTAGGTACAATCATTTTTGATGGTTAAATAATAAAATGCCTGTGCTAATGTAAGCAAACAAACATACTAAATAAAGGAATGTTGTGAGTGTAGATCAGACAGGTATTGTACGTAGTACGTATACACAGTATGAGATAGATACTTACTCTAAAGATCCATCAGGGGATTTATACAAATAGAAGTCTTGAAATATTAATCTAACTCGCTCTTTTCCCCTTCCGAAGAACTCGTAGTGGCAATGAGTGTTCGGTGGATATGGCGATGGGTATTGCGGTGAAGTAAGCGTGCCATGTTTTGTTGCATCACTGCTGAATTCTTGATGACATGATGATGCTGAAACAAAGAGATTTAATTTTTTAATCAATTTATTTGCCATTGTTTTCGTGGTCCCACAACACCCAAATACAGAAACAAATATTTGCACATTTTTCTGTGCACATATACCTAGTCCTATCACCACGGGAATCAAACCCACCACCTTCGGATTATGGTGGGGCTATGAGCTGACTACCATACAACAGAGGCTGTCATATAAGTTATACGTATTATTGGTCCAATGACTTATTCCACCTGTACAAATGTCGTACATTTGTATGTAGGTATATACTTATTATGACCGTGCAGATTCACTGAACTCTGCCGTGATTGTACAAGTAGCTAGTTAGGTACGTCTTTAAATTGTACAATACCATATGTGTAATAAATACTAATAGTGAGTCATCTCGGCGGCTAGACGGAGCAACGATGGGGTGCGGTATGAAGGAGAGCGGAGGTCCCCCCCTGCCCGCGACGTCTGCGGTAGTACCGACCGGCTTCGCTTGGGTATCGGTACGCCCGTTCAGGCGTATCGCTTACACAGAACAAGTTGCATGCATTGTGTTCAAGCTACTCTTGCGATCCGTTAGTATAGAATATACTATGGAACTACATTGTTTGCATATAATTTGATAAAATTGAATGTTTACTAAGAAGTACCTACCTCTTACCTACCTAGATCCTACTTCAAGAAAATGTGTAAGTATGTACTTATGTATCGATTTTAGCCGCATAAAAACTCTTTGTTAGCTGAATCTCTAAATTAAGAATTTTTCTATTATACATATATTGAACGTACTACGTAATTAGAAGAAGAATACTTCGAAGAAGAAGAGAACTTCGACCTATCTTTTCGTCCAAAATACAAATAGCTATATAACGAAGGTTTTCAATCAGTGTGTGTTGCTAGTGATGACTTATGGAACTGAGACATGGTCTTTTACTATTGGCCTCGTTAATACCTAAGCTCAAAGACGCGCCGCGAGCTATGGAGAGAGCTATGCTCGGTGTTTCCCTGCGAGATGAGATCTGTAAGGAGGAGGTATACAGGAGAACTAAAGTGACCGATATACGTTGAGTTGAAATGGCAATGGAAATGGCAACCCACATCGCTCGTAGAATCTGGCGAAAACTGCGGGGAGCCGATAGATACAGGCGAGTAGCCACTCAAAGTGGCGCTCTGTGGGGGAGTCCTATGTTAACGTCTTCAGGCTGATGATGATGATACTACGTATAACTTGTAGTAAGATATTGAGTATTTAACTGAATCGAGATATCGTCATAAAACAGTAGTGCGGTAATGTGAAGTAAAAAAAGCACGAGTCCGTAATATCTTGGATTGTGAACTTAAAAGCGGTGTGATAAGCGCCACTATACGAGCAACTGTGACGAAAAATATTTTTTTACGAAACAAAAATTACTATCTAAGAAAATGTTTTTCTGGCAACCGTTGCTTATTTTTAGGGCCTAGACGTCGAGACGGTCTTGTAGGTATTTTGCGGTATAACAAAGGAGTTGACCCACTATTAGTATTTATTACACATATGACAATACTATGGGTACGTCTACCTTTTACCACAGACTCCTACGTATAATTTTACTTTATAAACTATTTATTACAAAGTAGCGCGCATGCGTCCAAATGTCGGCGAATGGCGATCGATCCCCGAGCCCAGGGCTTCGGTCTTGTAGTAAGTAATTCAATTAAAGCTTGTAAGTGCAAAGTGCTATTAACTATAGATGTTTTTAATATTTCTCATTGGTAGGCTGTACCTATAATCATCCTACGTAAGTAGATGTCGTTTTGTGATTTTCATCGTGTTTAATTAATCGAACTTTTTATTTAAATTGATACAGGTAGGTATTTAGGTAGACAAAATGTAGTTTTACAACGTGTAGTGCTATAGCTTTTTCCGCTATCTGTTATTTTTTCACAGTTTAGGAATATGTCAACATTTTTTTCCCCACCCTATAAACATCAATGTCACTATTTTTTTTTTTTTATGCTGGGTCAATGTCAGTCATTAAGTATTTAATCTGTGCTGGGTTAACTTTTCAAACAATGTCAAATATTTTGAGCGAACGTCAGTCGTCAACGTCATTGTCACTGATATATTTTTGAGTTTTCGGGCAAAAACAGTGTTGCCAAATCAGCAACCAGCTAAATTTAGCTTTTTTTCACATCGGCAGCTCTAAAAAATCTTCTTTCATTAGGTACATAAATATATTTTTCTCGTGAATGTTTGTTCTATTAACATATCTGAATTATTATTTTTCACTTTGTGTATGAATCTGTACATGTTCGGAAAATTAAGAACTTGTACAATTTCTAATTAGGAAAATAAAGAATGCAGAAAATTAAGAATATTATGGACTAATAAGATTGTGTATTACCAAAAAATCGGAAAATATCGAATGTGGAAAATCCTGAATGTGGAATTTATAGCTGACACCGCCATAATCATCCACTACTTGGTCATCTTTTGGAATAAACAAACGAAAGTGTTGTGGCAAGTGTCTATGTCTTTGACATTGTCTTAATTTTAAAACTTATATTAAAGGAAATTTTCCTTAAAGTACATTTTTGGCCGAACTCCAATACTCTAATCTCTTTTGTTCGTTTGTTTATAATTAAATTTTTATCAATTTCTGAATATTATCTGAGATGTGTTGTTGTATATTAGTCGAAACACAGCGTTTTAGTAATAAAATCCGTAATGAATGGCCTTCAGAGGCGCTTTTGCAAGAATGGTTGAAAGTAGTAACTAATGAAAAGCTCAAAGCATACCTACTCTAGTTTAGTTATAATCGCTGCGAGTTAAAGCCCGAGAGGGCTGATTTATTGAATCATCAAGTGCTAAAAGCATGTCAAAGCTGCAGAACCGTTTTCATAGTGACAGAAATTGGTATTTTCTTTGTTTAGCTCCTATTTTTTGATAATTATAGCTCTTTTTTAGCTCTTTTTTTGGGACACTTTAGCTCTCTTTGGCGAATCAGAGTTGGCAGCACTGGGCAAAATTGTAAATGTAAATTCAACTTTATTTTATTGTTTTGGGTTTTGAAATTGGTTATTTATTTCAGGCCAGCTGTAATGTAAATTACAAATAATTATAACGGTTGTTAGAAAATGTTAAAGTGTCACTAAAATCATGTCCGAAATAACACCTTTTTTCGTGGACCGAGCTAAAGGAGGCAGAGCATCTTGCAAAGGATGTAAAGGTAACTGTCCAGGCGGGGAGCTGCGTATTGCTAAGCTCGTAGCCAGTCCATATGGCGAGAATCAGACTATGAAATCATGGCACCACGTAGACTGCTTCATGAACGCTCTTCTCAAACAGCGACCTGCAACAAAACGGGTGGATTCTATTGATGATATTGACAACTGGGAAAACATTAGCAAAGAGGATCAAGTATATTTACTGAAGAAATTAAATGATACTGAGAAGTTGTACGCTGATAAGCATGCCGGTAAATACACTGCAAAGGTTTTGAAGAATGAATCAGTTCCCAAGGTTGCACCCATCTCATCGCCTAAGACACCTGAATCCAAGAAAGAAATTGAAACTGAGGACAATAATTTTTCAACATTTGCCTTGCTGTGTAAAAGGATCTCTAAAGTAGATGCCTATACAGAGAAGACTGCAACAGTTAATAGTTTCTTTAGGAAGGGTATGGATGACACTTTCAAAGGAGATCTGGCCTTATGGTGTAAGTTATTGTTACCTCAAGTTACTAAAAGAGTATATAATTTAAAAAGTAAACAACTTGTAAAATTGTTTTCTAAGATTTTCAACATGGACCATGATGACATGCTAACACATTTAGAACAAGGTGACATAGCAGACACAATAAAACATTTCTTTGGAAAGTCTAAAGTTATTAAACCTTCTGATAAAAGCACACTAACAATACATCAAGTAGAAGATTTCCTTCAAGAACTTTCAACATTGACTAAAGAAGAGGAACAGATATACCATTTCAAAAAAATTGTTAAGAAATGTACATTGACTGATATGAAAATGCTTATTAGATTAATTAAAGGTGACTTAAGAATAAATGCTGGCCCAAAGCACATATTAGAAGGTGTTCATCCTGATGCATACACTGCATTTCAAACTTCACGGGACCTGAACATGGTTTTAGATCGCATTTTATCTCAAAGTAAAGGTGTGAAACATAAAGATGCTGCTCATGACAGTGTACATGCAAAACTGACACTTATGACACCTGTCTTGCCGATGCTTGCAGAAGCTTGCAAGTCTGTTGAAATGGCCATGAAAAAATGTCCCAATGGTATGTTCTCCGAAATTAAATATGATGGTGAAAGAGTCCAGGTACATAAAAAAGGGAATGAATTTAAATACTTTTCTCGTGCTTTGAAGCCAGTGATGCCACATAAAGTCAACCATTTTAAAGATTATCTACCTAAAGCATTCCCAAAAGGAACGGATTTAATTTTAGATGCTGAAGTATTAATGGTAGATGTAAATACCGGTAAGCCATTGCCCTTTGGGACTTTGGGTATCCACAAGCAATCGGAGTTTAAAGATGCTCAAGTGTGCTTGTACGTTTTTGATTGTTTGTATTACAATGGACAGGTATTAATTGATATGCCAATAAGGAAAAGAAGGCAGTTCCTTTATGATAATATGGTAGAAGTTACAAATCATGTAATGTTTTCTGAGCAACAATTAATCCAGCAACCTGCCGATCTGGCTAATATGATTGCTAAGGTATGTGAATAAGGTTTATATTTCCATATTATATTTTTTAAACAGTGACTGCCATATTGCCAGCTGATTCTATATGTTACAACCTGTTGTAACAATGAGTTCATAGATATAAATGATTCAACATCCACACATTTTACAAGGTCACAAGCTCAGATCAGAATTAAAAGGTAGATAGCACACTCAGACCGACAAAGTGAAGCTCAAAAAGCTAACACAAAATATTGCTGTTCCATCCGCATTATACTTGAGCAATGATTGGCAATAAGAAAAATATAGCCTGACCACTCGGAACTACCACATGTTGTATTGTGATAATTCATTTATTTTCACATAAGCTCAATAAACTAACACAAAATCATACTTTTTGGCCTGCATTATTCTTGAGCAATGATTGGTAGCATTCTGTATTAATAGCATAATAGCCATCCTTTAGGAGATTTCAAGCTCACTCTTTGTTTTAAAAATAATTAAAACTTTCAATTCAAATTCCAGGTTCTCCAACTAGGCCTGGAAGGTTTGGTGTTGAAAGATTTAGAATCTACATATGAGCCAGGGAAGAGACATTGGCTTAAAGTAAAGAAGGACTACCTGTTTGATGGAGCCATGGCTGATACAGCAGACCTTCTGGTTCTTGGAGCTTGGTTTGGTATGTCTTCAAAAGTTTATAAACTTGGTCTGAATTTAATCTAATTCTGATTAGAATTTCAAGTAAGATTGATTTTTTTTTTCACATTCCAAGATTGCCTGAAAAAGTTTTTGCTACAAAGAGAATTATTTACCCTTTACTAATAAAACATACAGAGATGCTGTATAAGTGTATAAAAATGGGATCATTATCACATATATCGTGTTCTCTTTTTAATCAATGTTCATTTCCAAGTCAATAGAGAGAGACAAAGCACAAAATATCAATGTCTCTGCTACAAAAACTGACTGCAGTTTTTTAGTGTATCATAATCACAAATAAATGTTTTTTTTAATGTAATCGAATGACGTGACGACCTAGTCGTTTGCCTGGTGTTGGTGGCTATGTTAAATAAATTTAGACTAATGTAACACACTAAATGAATAGCATTACTCACGTAAAAGAGTTGATAATGATGATGATGCAATGATTGATACCATCCTATATAATAGTCCATGCCAACCAGTAGACAGACCAAAAAGAAGAAATGCTCCAGTCTACTACCAGTACCTAACATGCTGGTAACATTGCTGCATCCATATAGTGCTGATTTAGTTGTGCCAAATAAGTGGCATTTGGTCACGCGTTGTATCAAGCAGGTGCCTTATTAATGTTCATGTATGACGTGACAAGCTAATCGTTCGCTTGATGTTAAGCGACATGGCCGCCCATAACAGTTGCAGTGTCACTAGGAACTCTAAATTATAAAGTTTTGAGTAACACTGCACTGTACACACCCACAGACTGTAGGGCTGTAAAGTCTCATTTGTCTAGTGATTTCACTAGCTCTACTGCTTGGCGGCTGAATAACTGGCAAAGCGGTGGTACCTACCTAGACAAACTTTGCAGACAAGTCCTACCACCAGTAGTAAAGTGTAATAAAGAAATAAAAGATAGATGGACAAACACGTCACTTCCGGTTTTTGTATAGGCAGAATGGAATTATGTTCCAACAAAGTAGGTATTCAACACAACATAAAAATCAGCAATTTTGTCATACTTTTTCAGGTACCGGCAAGAAAGGAGGCATGATGTCAGTATTCCTAATGGGATGCTTAGACAAACGCCGCAACAAATGGGTGACCGTCACAAAAGTACACACGGGGCATGATGACAGCACCCTGGAACGGCTGCAGAAGGAATTAGGGCCTCTTATGGCGAAAATATCACAGGATTACCACAAGGTGCCATCGTGGTTGGATTGTAATAAAGGAATGGTGCCAGACTTTGTTGCTTTGGATCCAAAGAACCAGCCTGTTTGGGAAATTACTGGTGGGTACCTCATGTTGATAGTTTAATTAGATTTTCTAATGGTTAATTACTCATGGACTGACGGAGCACTGCATGACAGTGGATTTATGAATGAAAAATATGCGCTATGACACGCGAGTATATTTTTGTGTAACTCATAAACGAGCAGTTCCAAAGAACTGCTCACTTATGGTGAAAGAAATGAACTTGTTCGTCCAAGAAGTGTTTCTTTCAACAGTTTACAGTCCGAACTCCAATGCAATAGCCAACGGTGGGTTCCGGCCGCCCACACTTCCGAAGAGTGATTTATTTCAGTAGTTCATATTTCGGAACTTCGAACTCAATCGACTTCTCTAAAAAAAAAGTCCACTCCTCTCTAGCTACTGCCCTAGTGGGGAGCTCCGCGGTTGCACCCGAAATTTCCCGGATAAATGTGACTATGCTGATCTCCACAGTGTAAGCAATCTGAGTGCAAAATTTCATCCATATCTGTTCAGCCATTTTGGTGCAACCGTCACAAATATACAGACAATATTTCACTTTAATATTAATAATTAATAGTAGGAAAGGAGGGATGGATATCTATTGAGGTCTTCAGGTTAATAATACAAAACTCCAGAAGTACACATTACAACATGTTGTCTTTCTTCAAGCGGTTTTTAGAAATAATTGTTTCTTAATTCCTTAAATTTCATATTACAGGCACAGAGCTAACCAAAGCAAACCTACACACAGCCGATGGAATATCAGTGCGGTTCCCCAGAGTCACCAGAATTAGAAATGACAAAGACTGGGAATCTGCTACCAACTTGGATGAACTGAAACACTTGTACAAAACTTCCAAAGAAAAGACCGATGTATCCTTATTGACCAAACTGGCTGCTACAGCTTCAGAATCTTATGAACCCCCTAAAAAGAAGATCAAAAACAGCCCGAAGAAAGTTACCAAGATAGACAGTTTTCTCATTAAAAAGGACAAGACTAATGGAGACGCAAGTTTAAGCACATCCAATTCATCTGATAAAAGTATGAAAAGTGAAACAGTTGATAAAAAAAGAAAGAAGAGAGAAATTAAAAAAGAATTGAATAGTTCAATTTATTCGGAAAACAAAAGCGATAACGACATGAGTGTAGAAGAAACTAGTCCATCATCAATCAGAGATAAGAAATATAGTAAAAGGAAACGTAAATCAAAGTCACCTGAACGTAAACATAGTCCTGAAACTGTGTGTGACAATCCAGATCAACAGTTAGATTCAGATGAAGGCCCAGAAGATCCTTTACCAGATGTTTTCGAAGGCAAACGTTTAGCATTCTATCCAGACTTTATAAGCATACCTGAAGTGGAACGAATACATTTCGAAAGGCACTGGATTGCTTACGGGGGAACGGTGGAAAAATCTGTGCGTTCCATAGATGTAGACTATGTTGTTCATAATGACAAGTGTATAGATTTTAAACACATGCAAAAGTTGATAAAACGGTTGTCCAGCCCTGCGCGACATGTGCATAAATTTTGGTTGATTAAATGTATAAATGAACGTAAATTGTGTGATACTACAAAATATGCTGTAACCGTTACATCACAATAGCTTATTCATTTTAAAAATCTGTCGGTTTAAATTTTTTTTCGTTTACTTGTTGCTTGGTTTATCAATAAGGTATTTGTTATTGAAAATGTGAATATGTATATTGAATTATGTCAATAGAGCATCAAAAGTTCAAAAAATTATGAGGATAAATTAACATTGCTTATTATGTTTACTAAATAACAAGAGACAATCATCTTGAACTCTTCGCCGTGACTTTTATGCTTGAAGCGTTTGTTAGTTAGCAAGTAAAAGCTGCTGAACTGATTTGTTTATTTATAATATCGATATCACTTAAATCAACCCTCAAAAGTGTCCACGCGCCAATGTTTACTTATAAATAAAGATGATATATCTCTCCAGCTAATATAAAATAGTCTACAAGCAGTTGTTTCGTTTTAATAATTAACCATAGTATATATCGTTGTAAAACAATAATATTTCAGTTGCATCACTTTCATTAGGCGCGGTCACACGCGACTGCGAGCAAAAGCAAGGCATATGCCTTGTTTTGACGGTGCCGTTTTCGAGGTGGTGATCAGGGATCTACTCTGTTTCATCGCAGGATATCACCATAATTATGTATGACACCCGTCAATTATGTATGAATCCCGAAAAATTATGCGGATAAATTTGTGGGTAGGTCACGTGGTGCCTCGTCTCCAGTTTGCACTATTCTAAGACAGACACATCGGCAACAATAAATTGTGTAAAAAATCATGAAGTACTGATAAAAATATGGCTAGGTTGCAATTATTTAACAATAAATTATAATAATGCATTACGAAATTGAGTCGAGTAGCGCAGTGCATTACGCATAATTGTTATGTAAAGTTTTGTATGCACTGCAATAATAAGAAATTATTATTTTATTTTAAACGCCTTATAATTTGTTTTATTTTGTTTTAAATTGAAAATTAAGGGCTATAACGCCATTTGCGTTTTGCATTGTTATTATAATTTGTTTAGAGCAGGCGTGGCGCCGTACAGTCAAACGCATGTGACATTCCATCGCAAAAAAATTGATGATTCGCTGACTTTTACCTTTTTTTTTTTACAATGTTTTATTTATTATTATACTTCACGACTACTTAATTTATACAGTCGTAGTTGTTATATTTTGTATGTTGTAATTATGTTTTAACTCGATTAATTTCTGTGTAAACAAATATCTGAAATAACTAAGTATAAGGTAACTAAGGCATATCTAAAGAGGTGTTCAAAAAGTTAGTTCGGGAGCACTATTATAATCATCATTCATCATTAACAGCCTGAAGACGTCCACTGCTGAACATAGGCCTCCCCCAGAGCACGCCACCTTGAGCGGCTGCTCGCCTCCTGCATCCATCGGCTCCCCGCGGCTTTCACCAGGTCGTCGGTCCACCGAGTGGGGGGCCGGCCCACGCTGCGTCTTCCGGTTCGTGGTCGCCACTCGAGAACCTTTCTTCCCCATCGGTTGTCAGTTCTACGAGCGATGTGGCCTGCCCATTGCCACTTCAACTTACTAACTCTAAGAGCTATATCGGTCACTTTAGTTCTCCTGCGGATCTCCTCGTTCCGGAGCTTATCTCGCAGGGAAACACCGAGCATAGCTCGCTCCATAGCTCGCTGCGCGACTTTGAGCTTACTAATGAGGCCAACAGTAAGAGACCATGTCTCAGTTCCATAAGTCATCACTGGCAACACACACTGATTGAAAACTTTCGTTTTCAGGCTCTGCGGTATTTTGGACGAAAAGATAGGACGAAGCTTCCCGAACGCTGCCCAGCCGAGTTGGATTCTTCGCGCCACCTCTTTGTCGAAGTTGGACCTACCTAATTGGACAATCTGTCCTAGGTAGACATACTTGTCGACAACTTCGAGAGTATCGTTCCCAACAATTACCGGTATAGGTGGAACATGAGCATTAGACATGATCTTTGTCTTGTCCATATTCATCTTAAGACCAACCTGCTGGGAGACTACTGAGGTCGTTGAGCATGGTGCTAAGGTCCTCGAGCGATTCCGCCATTATGACTATATCATCGGCAAAACGAAGGTTAGTGATGTACTCGCCATTTATGTTGATGCCAGATCTTTTCCACTCCAAGAGCTTGAAAACATCCTCCAATGCGTTTGTGAACAGTTTCGGAGAAATAACGTCTCCCTGTCTCACGCCTCTTTGCAATGGAATTTGTTCCGTACTCTGGTCCTGTAGTCGGACTGACATAGTGGCCTTACTGTACAAACACTTCAAAACTTCGATATACCTATAGTCAATTTGGCATCGCTGCAAGGACTGCAGCACCGCCCAAGTCTCGATTGAATCGAAGGCTTTCTCATAGCCCACAAACGCTAGGCATAACGGCCGATTATACTCTTCGGTCTTCTGTATAATCTGGCGCAGCGTATGGATGTGGTCTATGGTGCTAAAGCCTTTTCGGAAACCGGCTTGTTCGGGAGGCTGGAATTCATCAAACCTGCGTGCGAGACGATTCGTAATGACTCTCGAAAACAGCTTATACACATGACTCAAGAGCGAGATGGGCCTATAGTTCTTCAATAAGGTGTTATCGCCTTTTTTGAAGAAGAGCACCACCACGCTCTTGTGCCATGCCTCTGGCGTTGTACCTTCAAGGATGACAGAATTAAATAACTTCTGGAGGACTAAAAGTACCGGTCTACCACCCGCTCTCAGAAGTTCAGTCGTAATTCCATCTTCACCTGGTGCCTTGTTGTTTTTAAGCTGTTTGAGGGCCATTCTAATCTCGTACAGGCTGACGTCCGGGATATCTTCGGTATAGTGTCGGACTAACTTGGCTCTGATGTCCTGAGCTGTGTTAGTAGCGGGCTTACGTGTCGAGGTGTATAACTGTCCATAGAAGTTCTCGATCTCTCTCAGAATCTCAGGCTTGGATGAAATGATGCTACCATTTTCGGTCTTCAGTTTTGTCATTTGGTGTTGCCCAATAGACGAATCCTTTGCGAACACTTTAGAGCCTTGGTTCCGCTCAATTACTATTATAATAATCCTTCCAAACTTGTTTAATCATTTGTCACTATTTATTTATTTATTATTGTGTGTATATTATTTTATGTATCTTACTCTGAAGTAGGTATACCAGTTCGGTATATATATGTATTTGTATATTTATGTTATAATATAATAGTTATATATCTCTAGTAGTGTAGTATTTATTTATAATCATATTTTTTAAACATTTCAAAAATAATATTGTTTTTATCTTTTTTTTCTTGCTTACAAGTTTTTTTTTTACAAATTTTTGATGCACGCCTACATCCCTCTTTCTCAAACTATGTGTGGAATGACTGGTAGAAAATGCTTTAGCATTAAGTCCTCTATTTGTACTCTTTAGTGCAATAAAGAATAAATAAATAAATAAATAAATAATAGAAATTATAAATTAGTTGCATAATTTATAATTTCTATTAGATATGACGTAACCTTCATCTGGATCTGGGAAGCCGCCCCTAAAGCACTTGCCTGTTATTACCTACCTACCTACCTACTATTAGACTATTATTAGTATAATACCTATTGTTATTGTAAGGTACTTGTTATTGATTTAAAGTAGTTGTAAATAGTGCATTAGGCTAAGTTATCGCAAATAAATCATTCATTCATTCATTAAAAAAAAAAAAAAATTACTACTAAACATTTATAACTTGGCTTATTATTACTAAACATTTATATGGAGTAAATTACACAGATATATTATACAATCTTTGTTGACCTTTTAATGGAGATGTCAGTGATCAGTTGATTTGGAGCATAATAAAATTGGACCATAGTTGTACTTATTGTTTAAAATTAAATTTTATACAGTATTGAAATATTTCCCTGTAATAGAATGGCTGCTTTGCTAAGTAGGTACTTAAAATACACCATAAATTGAAATAAAAAAAATAGCCCAAGCTATTACTTAAGTTAGGAATCTCTGCTATTATTGTTATTTTTGTTACAATAATAATCTGTTTGTGTCCGTCTAATAAATAATTAGATATGAATATTATAATTTTGTTTCATTAATTATTAGGTACAGTCGTCTGCACTAAAAGTTATACATTAATTTTATAATTTACAAAATATTGTCACAGTATTGAACTACTCAAAAATTATGTAACCATCAATTTGTGGGGTAACATTGCATACCCATATTCACTAATAAAATGTAAACGACTATTAGTCCGAAAATAAAACTGTCAATATTTTGAAAATTAATAAATAAAATAAAATAATAAATAACGCCCAACGATCACATACATAGGTCCCGGACCCTAACTAGGATTCTCTGTATCTAAGGACCCAGGAACTATGAGGACCATGGTCCCACAACACCCAGACACAGTACAAGTATTTGTGCTTTTTTTTTCATGTGCACAAATACTTGTCCTGTCGCGGGAATCGAACCCGCAGCCTCCACGTTATGAGCCGACCTGCTCAACCACCACACCACAGAGGCTGAATTATGTAATGTATACTTACTTATTAGTGCAGGCGACTGTCCGTATAGGTATCGGCCAGCCGGCACATTTTTTTTTTATGCTTGAATGGGCTCACGTTTGACAACATCTCACCTGATGGAAAGCGATGATGCGGTCTATGTTGGAGCACGTTTGCTAAAGAGGTGCGTTATTTATTGCCCCTGAATCGGGGATAAAATAATGTATCCCCGGGTTTCTCCGCTTTTTGTTTGGAGAGTGGATAAACCAGGTGATATGTTTTTTTATCTCCAGTCCATGTTAGACGGTAAGGTTTGTCATAGGCAATCGAAATCACTATTGCTCGTGACACTATAGTTGCTACCATAGTCCGTTATCATATCCTGTAAACTATTCAATAATGAAGAACTTACATCAAGTTGAAATTGAATCGTTTATTTTGTGATCAAAAGTATTAAGCCCACACTCGCGTTCAGATCGCATTTTTCAACGTATCTTGACGAAAACGAAACGTATCTTGTATATAGAGATTCTACAGGCCCAGGATTTTTTGGTCGTCGGCAGTTTTTGATGGGTGGAGTATTTCCCCCAAAAATGGGGGAGGTTTGTTGCCTCGCCATTTACCAGCCGGTTTTGATTAATATTTGGAAAGAATATTTGGTACCCAATTCCAATTTGGACCAATTATTGTGCTCATATCAGGCATACTTGATGCCTGATATGCACAATAATTGGTCAATAAAATAAAGTTGTGAGATTTGAGTGTGGGTCACTTAGCGGGCAATTTTAATATGTTACGTATTCGACCAGTATATGGTACCTAGGTATTTCAGTACTTCGCAAGACATTCGTAAAACTGACAACCGTAGATGCAGCGTAGGCCCACTGGGTGGACCAAAGATTAAGTCAATGGGGTGGACCGACTAAGTACCTATATGGTCAAAATCGCAAGAAGATGGATACAAGCACTCGCTCAAAGTGGTGCTCTGTGCCTATGTTCAGCAGTGGACGGCTGTAGATGATGATGTCGGTAAGTACCTACCTACAAAAAAACCTTTTCCAAGCAAATCGTTGAAAAACCTTTGTGCTCGTGAGATCTACTGTTCGTAGGCTATACGTAACACTTTTATTCTATACTAGTAGAGTATAGAATAAAAGTGTTACGTATAGCACTATGAAATACTTAATCAAATTACAGCGCAAATAAATAACCAAAAGTCAATAAAATAAGAATAATCAGGTGTTGTCATAATACGTATGAACGTACGTGAAGTATAGGTATGTAGTTTAGAGTACACTATACATAAGCATGCTTATGTATACCTACTCTAAGGTATATAGACATAGAAGCACGTAAAGGCTGATAAAAGACGCTCCCTTTCGGATACAAGTGACGTGTCTTGTGTCGGGTCGAGGGTAGCACTGGCGGGGTGTCAAGTCTATTCACTGTTATCTCAAACGTTTTGTACTCGTGGTGAATGATGATGCTTTAAACTAGCCGTGATGGGGGACGAAAGAACGCATTGTTGTACTTGATACGATAAGAGATAATTATGTTGACGTAGCGTAGGATAGGTGCTGGGTAGGACTAAACGGCTGTAGGTACTTTACCTCTACTCTACCTATTTCTTCCTTTTCACATCATATTATTATATGAATTCGAGAGTGTGTGTGTTTGGTCCCTCTTCACGCCGCAACAGCTGAACGCGAATGGAAATAGCTTGCATATCACTAGATTCTGAATCAGGGTAATTATACTATTCCTAGGTACCTACCTACCTACCTATCTTTAATGAGTGTGCACATAAATGCCTATAAAACAAAACGCTGGCGTCCGAGTTTAACAATTTTGAATTCACCTAGAATGCAAGAGCCTTGATGAGGGATTTTACCTGTTCCAATCCAGATAATACTTAGAGAATGAAAATTTGATTCAATCTAGTCGTTCTGTGCCGGTAACCTAATTACAACCTAGTGCGCTACGGAGAGATTCTAGATTGAATCTAGATTTTTGTTATCGAGAGTTATAGAAACATATTTTTAGTTAAATCGAGCCACATTATGTAGATAGGTACCTACGCTAAATTTTAGTTATTTTAGTTAGTTAATAGCAAATAATAGAGTATAATATTACGTAGTAGGTTAATACTTAAGGCCTTTGTAGTTTATTGGTAGTACATAAATTGTACAGACCTCATCGTCATCATAGGCCCGAAATACGACCAATGCCTCCCCCCATAAAACATCACTGTGGACGCTTATCATGGGGAGGATTTTCCATAATCACCATGCTTGACAGGAGGCTTGGTGATCGCAGATTTTAATGTACCGAAGAAAATGCTGCTGCCCATTCCCTGGATATTCCCTTAACCAGCTCTTACGGCACCCACGGGAAGAGATGGGGCGGTCCTATTCGCAAACCGGGACCATATGGCCTACGACCAACATGACTGACGACTATTGTCTTGCGAAATAAATCGGGACTGGCGGTTCATAATAGAATGCGTAAGTTTATCTGCCTCCCCTGCAAGAAAGGAGCCGTGCGTTAGCAATATGGTATAGCTACTTTCACCCTTTTATAAAACAGAATATCTATCTATAGGTTTATGATATTTGTAACCGATATGTATTAACCGAAAAAATGCACCTACCTAAGTAGGTATATAAGAATAGATGGTAGCTAGGTGTCATCATCATCATCATCAACAGCCTGAAGACGTCCACTGCTGAACATAGGCCTCCCTCAGAGCGCGCCACTTTGAGCGGCTGCTCGCTTCCTGCATCCATCGGCTCCCCGCGGCTTTCACCAGACCGTCGGTCCACCGAGTGGGGGGCCAGCCTACGCTGCGTCTTCCGGTTCGTAGTCGCCACTCTAGAACCTTTCTTCCCCATCGGTTGTCAGTTCTACAAGCGATGTGGCCTGCCCATTGCCATTTCAACTTGCTGATTTTAAGAGCTATATCAGTCACTTTAGTTCTCCTCGTCCCGGAGCTTATCTCGCAGGGAAACACCGAGCATAGCTCTCTCCATAGCTCGCTGCGCGACTTTGAGCTTACTATAATGAGGCCAACAGTAAGAGAACATGTCTCAGCTCCATAATAAGTCATCACTGGCAACACACACAGATTGAAAACTTTCGTTTTCAGGTTCTGTGGTATTTTGGACGAAAAGATAGGACGAAGCTTCCCGAACGCTAGCTAGGTGTGTGGTACTCATATAATTTTATAATAACAAAAGAAACCTTGAATAAAAAAACTTCGCTGCCATAATCCTAACATACCCAAACAAAACCCGACCTTTGCTCCATCCAACGCCGGAATATGTAAATTGCATGCTTTCCTGATAATTTCATGGTAATATCACCGGCCGAGTTCATTTGGGCGCGAGGAGCTCCACATTTCCCGTTAATAATTAATATCTTTGCACATACAAAGACGTAGGTAGGTACCTACTGTGGGCTAAGCAGGCAGCAAGAGGCTTATTCACGGCTTGCTTGAAGGTTGTGTTGAAAAATTAAAACAGAACACATGAAATGCTGCCCGAAGGTTATACCCGCTTACCTCACGAACTTATTTTCCTTAGCTGAGACACAGAATATATAAAAGCAGTAGGTACTGCGTTGCTGAAATCAGTACCTACCTACTGGTGTAGCTCTGGGAAATGTTTATTCAGCTAACTTTCCACATTAAGCGTTTTTATTGAAGTTGGACGCAAATTATTGAAGCAAAGTTTTTATATTCTGGTAGAGTGTGATTCAAACGTAATGGCGGCTGTCAAGTCAGCACGAAACGCTGCGCAGTGGTATAAAAAGTTACTCTATGGCAGTGGTCTAAAAATTAGATGTACGCGGGCGAAGGTAAGTGGTGAGTGCAGCGTGCGGGGCTGCGGGGGGCTTGCAGCGCACTTCACAGCCGCCATTACGTTTGAATCACACTCTACCTGTACTTATTTAATGGAAAACCAAAACGGCAAAAAGCGGTGCACGGTGTTTCTGGATAAATTATTATGTTCAGTTGACGCCGACTGCACGCCGAGAGCAAGTAAGTAGATAACTGCATAAGTATAGCATACCTAGATACCTTAACCGTATATTTTATTATGTGTAACATTTTGTCAACCGACTCAAAAAAGAGAAAGTCCTCAATTCGGGTTTTTAAAAATGTTTGTTACCTCAGAACTCAGGCATTTGACAGCCTCTGTGGTGTGGTGGTTGAGCAGGTCGGCTCATAACCCGGAGGCGGTTGTTCGATTCCCGTGACCGACAAGTATTTGTGCATATGAAAAAAATGTGCAAATACTTGCTCTATGTCTAGGTATTGTGGGACCATGGTCCTCGTAGCTCCTGGGTTCCTAGATACAGGGAATCCTAGTTAGGGTCCAAGATCTATATATAGTATGCGATCGTTGGGCGTTATTTATTTATTTATTTATAAACAGATTTGGAAAATTCTTATTATATAAAGTACATACTTTCAGATTCGTCCTATAGAAGTTGTATCAAAATCGGTCCAGCAGTTTAGGTTTGAAATCAAAATAACTGGGGAATACTTATAATATTTATGACAATATCATCCGGTTAGGTAGGTATTTGTGTAAGTATTCCTCAGTATTGGAGCTAAGGCGATTGAAGTCGGTTTGACCCTTTAAAAAAAGATGTAACTTATAGTGTGATCTTCTATTATTATTTTGTCGCAACATGAAACGATGTCTATAGTGCTTTAGGCACAGGCGATTGAAATAAAAATTCTATTAGCTATAGGCTGTGCCGTCAGAACATAACGTTATTGGCTCGAGGTGCTCTAAGCTTGCGGAGGCAAATATCCCTCGGCAACTGGATCTAATATTTATAAGAGATTCCAGTTCACGTCCACCTACTAGTAAGGTGCCTTAGGGTTCCAAAAGCTTTGAGAGAGAATTTTTAACTCTACACAAACTTTATCAAGCCCCCCCATTTTGGTTAGGTATTTATATAGGTGCTAGTTTGTGATAATTGGGTGGGCAGACAAATATTATAATAAGCAGGTACAATTTTTATTATATGTATTAAGTGCAAAAAATTGTACCTACATTTGACCGTTATGATCACCTGATAAGGGTGGATGTCCCTAGGTACCTAAATAGTCGCTAGGTACCTATCCAGAATGCTTTTTTAAGTTTTTTAAGTTCTTCAAGTCGCGAGTGAATAGGTATCTTCTAGGTAGCATAGTAGGGGAAGCATACCATCGTAGATCGCATCGTCACTTCCCATCAGAGACTGCGGTCAAATGCGGGCCTATTTAGTTGTAAAAAAAAGTAGCGCAACATTGCTTAACCAAGTTTTGTTAAGTACCTATTTACCATGTAGATGGATTTTGTAGAGTTTTGTTTCATTTCATTTCTTAGGTAGAAGATAAACAAATATAAATTAGATACTGTATAACTCTAGAGAACAATTTACCGATCGCTACAAAATAGCAGGTACCTACTACAACGAGGAAGCCATGAGAAAGTCTTGTTTTTTAAGTAACTTATGCTGAGTGGGTTTTTTCACCAATAGTTAAGGTAACCAATGGTTAAAAACTCTAACGAATTCTAACCAATGGTCAAAATTTGTTAGAGTTTTTGACCATTGGTTACCTTAACTATTGGTGAAAAAACTCGGCTATAATAAAGTATAAGTACTTAAATAAATAGAACCCATAACACAAAAATGCAACAAACTTATCCAGTTTACCAACCTCTTGTGACATGTAAAGATACGCTTCCGATTTCGCAACGGTTTGACTAGATAGTTGGTATTGAGATAAAATATAAGTAGGTAAATACCATGTGCTCCATCTATGAGCTTAGTTCGTTTGAACAAGTATACCTAATGTAGTTACTTGTTCAAACGAACATCTGGGAAGTTCTTGAAACTTCTGGGTATGAAATTACAAGCTTATTGGCATAGGCAGGTACTACGGCTACATCTCTGTAACGAGAATCTTTACTTAAAAATTTATTTCACTTTTTAATTAAAACTGAAGAGATCTATAGAAAACAAAAGAAAATGTTTTCTGTTTTAGATAAGAGGTGAGTATTTGTGAAGAATAAGTACCTACTTAGTCATTGAGAAGCGGGCATTAATTTCCAGTTCTGAAAAAGTGACTACCTTTTTTTTAAGTAAATGAATGACGTGACGAGCTAGTCATTTGCCTGATGTTAAGCGTCATGCCTGCCCATAACAGATTGCAGTATCACTCGGAATCCTAAATTAATATTATAGTTTTGCGTGACACTGCACTGCGCACGTCATCCTGAGACTTCACACAGTATAGTAATAATACTACTGGACTGTGTGATCAGATCATAAAGTCTTATTTGCCCAGTAATTTCACTAGCTACAATGCCCTTCAAACTGGAACACAGTAGTGCTTGCACATCTACTGCTTGGCGGCAGAATAACTGGCAAAGCGGTGGTACCACCTAGACGAACCTTGCAGAAAAGTCCTACCACCTAGTGAAACCTACCTACCTAACTGGGTCACTCAGCTCTCTCTAAATGCCTCAGGGCTCCGGATAATGCAATGATAACATATCTATTTTTATAGGATTTCTTGATGGAAAGAACAACTAGGTATAACAGTAGGACTTCAGAAGAACGGTTTTGATATTTTAAATCTGAGTTTTTCTAATTCCAATTTCAAAGTAGGTAGGTACTTACGGAGTTTTGATATTATAAATCGTTTTAATAATTCCTATTTCTTAGTACTTAATTATTCAATTGCGAAATTATTTATAGGGGGGGACCAAACTAAAGATAAAAATTATTATATCCTCCCAAATAAAATGGAATTTGTAGAAATTGGTAAATAAATGACGCAGGTATGTTTAGGTACGAGGAAACAAACATTTAAAAAAAACATGCATTCGAATTGAGAACCTTTTTTTATGAGTTGGTTGAAAAATATGATAATGCAATTACTTAAGTTTGTTTAATTTCCATCATTATAGCCAATGTGTAAAGCACCTATAGGCCTCCACACAATTAAGCCTTCATTTTAACCCCAACACAAATCCTTCTACAACCTGAAAGCACTGAAACCTGAAACCCGATCCCAAATGACAAATGGCAATAAACAATTTTCTTCTTAGTTTTTCAGTCTATTGCCATTTGTCACTAAACCAATGATAAGTAGGTGATACTTTTGATTGTAATTTATTGATACATTATATTTATTTGCGCAAAATTAGTTTTCATGTAATTACGTTAAGTAATTAAGTTATTATTGGCATAAGAACGCAGGAAAATTTGAATTTGCCGCGCTAGTGAAACGTTCCACCTTAAGCACCTACAGACGGGCATAGGTCACTGATTTCTGGGAATACGAGTATTAAATAATACGTTTTTGATTTAATCACAAGATATTTTTTTTCTTAAGCACCATAGCATCCCAATGTAAAAGGAAAACCATGTAACATTTTATCAAATTAAAATTTAACGTCTCATTAAAATTCATGAAGTTTAAAGCGAGTATTTAGGGGATTAACACCCAGTTGCAGAAACGAACATTAACTTTTAAAGTCGACATTAAACAACATTTTATCAGATTTTAATGCTCCTTTAAGTTTATCTAATGAAACGTCAGTTTATCCATTAAATGGTGTTTTACGTTGCACAAAGCCCCATTAACACTAATGAGGCATTAGTTGACAGTTTAAAGGTTGAAATTTTTAATGGGCCGAAAAGCCTCCATTAAAACTGCATTTAATTATTTTCAAAGTGCTTTGAGTACATTCCTGCGATTAAAAGAACTGCCCAAAACTATGTAAATCACGGAGCAGTTCTGGTAAAGGATTAGGGAAGAACGTGTCGCAGGTTGATAACAAAAATTCACGGATAATTATTAATGATACAATATTTCTCAATCCAACATCAGTGGACGAAGTAACTAAAACCATACTAGGTCTAAAGAATAAAAACTCTGTAGGTTACGACAACGTACAAACACATGTCTTGAAAAAAGTTGCTCATATTGTCTCATCGCCGTTAGCCTACATTATCAATAAATCTTTCAGTGAAGGTAAATTTCCCGATAAACTTAAACTTACAATTGTTAAACCACTTCATAAAAAGGGTAAGCGGACTTCTGTAGAGAACTATCGGCCCATAGCGTTAATACCTGTATTGTCCAAGATTTTTGAGAAGTTGATGCACAACCGTTTAACCAAGTCTTTAGAAACGAAATCTATTCTTGCGCCTGAGCAGTGTGGGTTTAGGAAACATAAGTCGACATCAATAGCAGCGTATGAGTTATTGAGAACTATTTATGAATGCTTAAACGACAGAGTGTATGTATCAGCAATTTTTACGGACATGACCAAGGCCTTCGATCTTGTTTCCCATGACATTCTATTAAAGAAACTTTATCAAAATGGTATTAGAGGCAATGCTTATTATTGGTTGGAGTCATACTTATCCGACAGAAAGCAATATGTCGAAATATGTAGCACCAACCTCAAATCAAAACTTAAATGTATTTTCAAGTCAAAAACCAGAACTGTAAAAGCTGGAGTGCCCCAAGGGAGTATCTTGGGCCCTCTGCTATTCTTGATATATGTTAACGATCTACCACACTGCACTGATCATCAAATGGTTTTATTCGCGGATGATAGCACAGTTCTGATAAAAGCAGATAGTCAATGTACTATAAAGCAAGAGATAGAGAAAACTCTCCAGGCAATTAGTACGTGGATGAATAGCAATGAGCTTGTATTGAATCTAGAAAAAACTAAAATAATTAGCTTTCACTTTCCCCAGAAGGTACTTAACCCACTTAACGTTTCTATATTTGGTACTCCAATAGAAGAAGTTCCAGATCATAAATTCCTAGGACTCTTAGTTGACTGTCATTGCAATTGGAAGGCTCATATAGATCATTTAATTAGCAAAATAAGTAGATTCATATATGCACTTAAAAAACTTAGACAAGTAACTTCAATCAAGACGGCTATCTCTGCTTACCATGCATATGTACATTCCAATCTCCGATATGGGCTGATGTACTGGGGCAATTCAACAGACAGAAAGAAATGTTTTACGTACCAAAAAAAGTGCATAAGGGCTATAACAGGTATAAAAATGGATGACAGTTGCCGCCCATATTTCAAAAAACATAAGTTAATGACTTTATGCTCGCTATATATCTATGAATCCTGTGTATTTATTAAGCAGAATCCGCAATATTATAGAATCGAGTCATCAATTTGTAGCAATAATAGGCCAGTACGTAGCATTAACAAAAAGAAAGAACATTGTCTAGCCGCTATTTGTGATGTAAAGAAAGGACGACCAAAAACAACACATTTTC
This sequence comes from Ennomos quercinarius, assembly GCA_910589525.2. Lineage (NCBI taxonomy): Eukaryota > Metazoa > Arthropoda > Insecta > Lepidoptera > Geometridae > Ennomos > Ennomos quercinarius. Next base: position 6,208,087 of record OU342496.1, read on the forward strand.
TTAACAGCGCTTTGCATGTCCCAGCAACGTTGTATAACCATTTGCCTAATTGTATGAAAACTGTACAAAGTGAACATTTTAAGAAACTTTTATTTAAACTATTGACTGACAATTGTTTTTATACACTGGAGGAATTTTTTGAGTGTAAATTTATATAGGTTTAAATAAATATTATAGGTACAATTACAATTAAAGAACAGGAATGAATTGAACAATCTTAATTTTAATAATGGAACGATGTAAATAAATGAAGAAATGTATTGCTTTAGACTATTAAGTACCTATGACATGACTATGTTTAAAATGTATATGACGTTCGTTCGATACTGGTTTGAATTAAATCAAGTCAGTCATCCCAGCCTATTGCATGCTACAATGGCATGTTACAGGTGGGACTATATAAATGTAGCAATAAGACCTGCATCCTGTAACCCTGTGACAGCAATAAATGAATTATGAATTATGAATTATGAATTAAATGAATTATGAAACCCAAATACCTGCAAAATATAACAAAAGGAATGAAGTTTGTGAAATTAGATTCTTAATTGTTTCACCGGTTTCATTAGTTTTAATAATAAATAGAAATAGTTTGCTAATTAAACTTTGTCTTTGATGGCAACTTGTGAATTTTGTAAGTGAGGTAAGTAACTAAAAGCCTGACCTAAGCAGATAAGTAATTTTAGGTAGGTGGTACCTACCTATTTAAGTATTTAAAACGTGGCCGTTATTGATGAAGACAAATTGACGTCGGTAGAGTCGGTAGGAATGATTTAAAAAATCGCAAGAAATGTTTCTTAAGGTGGAGCGATTCACTAGCGCGGCAAATTCAAATTTTCTTGCATTCTTTTGCCGATAATAGCTTAATTACTCAACGTGATTACATGAAAACTAATTTTGCGGAAATAAATAGAATGTATCAACAATTACGATTAAAAGTATCTCCTAGATATTAACATTGGTTTAGCGACAAATGGCAATAAACAAATTTCGTCCTAATTTTTCAGGCTATTGCCATTTGTCGCTAAACCAATGATATGTAGGTGATACTTTTAATTGTAATTTATTGATATATTCTATTTATTTGCGCAAAATCAGTTTTCATGTAATCACGTTGAGTATTTAAGCTATTATTGGCAAAAGAATGCAAGAAAATTTGAATTTGCCGCGCTAGTGAATCGTTCCGCCTTAACCTTTACATTACAACAGACGTCACCGCTTAAACTTGTCAGGCTTCCTAATAAATAGTATTTGTTTATAATTATACGGAAGCCCCGACTCACAATCGCTCTAGCTGCCGATTTGCCTGTTTAAGAGCTAACGGACGGGGGCACTTCTTACTAATTTATGAAGTCTGTGAGAAACTGGTCTACTAAATGTAATTTTCAACGTCAGGACATATTAAAAATAGGTTAGTATCCGGCGAGGTTTGCTTTAGTAAACTTCTTTTCCAACTCGAGGACGTAGCTTTAAGTTTTTATTAGTTTCCAACTCCTAAAATTATGGACAGGTGTCTTTAAATGGGGACTTGGAAACTAGCTATCACTATATAGGTAAGTATTTATACCTATTTAGAACATTGTATATTCAGGAGCAAGGTAAACTGCCTACATACAGGTTAGGTGCGTAAGCCGGCCCCCCACAATAGGTGGACCGATGATCTGGATAAAACCGCGGGGAGCCGATGGATGCAAGAGGCAAGTAGCAACTCAAAGCCGCGCTCTGTGAGGGAGGCCTATGTTCAGCAGTGGACATCTTCAGGCTGTTGATGACGATGATGAGTAGAGTAATAGGTGATACCCAACCCACATTATACTTCTTTGGTTGTGGAGCGGTCACAGAACTTTCATAATGAATGCCGATCGCACAGGGAGAACAGTACCTACTTAGGTACCTATATGTAGTATACGTAAACTGTAAAGTATACGAAGTTACTACTTTCTTGTGCTTTCTACTTTGCTTCTTTTGCGACTTTGTAAGAAGAGTGCTTTATTATCTGTAGCTTCTGTAGGTATATTTAAAATTTCTGGAATCTTTGTTCATAGTTGGTACGCTTACGGTCAGAAGTGGGAGTGATTCAGTCATGAACTTTGAGGTTTATGAAGTTCAAGTGAAACGGTTGCAAACTAACTCGACACTATTTGAGCTTGACACTAAAAAGAGAGAAAGATGTAGTAAGGCTAAAAGTCCAATTCAAATTCAAGTTTTGATCTAGTTTTAATTTCATTAATATCAAAAAATATTAGCCCACTTTTTAGTGACTTGAGCACTGCGGCATGATAATAAAATAATGCAACAGGCAACTGACACCTCTGGCCAGTTCTGGAACGGTCTCAATTTCAATCTTGAAAAAAAAATAACGAGAAATATATCTTGCTAACGTAAGAGAAATGAGATTAAGAGTGTGATTCTGATTATATCGAGACTAACTTCCAGTTAAATTACCATAGTTACCCCTCTGATCTATTGTATTATTAAAAAACCCAAAATCGTAGTTTTTAACTATGTTCATCTCTATCCTACACTATACCTACTTATAATAAAACTGTAACAGGGTCAATTCTGTAGATTAAAGATATTTTGAAAAATTTTGTTGGAGGGCTCTCTATAATCGATATTAAAGCCAAAACTATATTTTATTTTTATTTTTGTCTGTCTGTCTGTCTGTATCTTGGCTGAGCATCACGCCGAAACTACTGTATTTAAATGAAACTTGGCATGATTTGAGTTCATATTACGAGGTATGCTGTAGGATACCTTTAATCCCGAAATTCAGCACGATTCTCACGGGAGAGGGGATGCAAGTAAAAATATGTACTTATTTGCGCCAGCACCTGCTCCCTTTTACCGTTTCATGCATTCATCCTTTTCCCTTATCTTTTTCTCTCTTCCTTTAGACTGAGATAAGGCGTAAAACTAATTAACCCATGCGAAGCCGGGGCGGGTCAGCTAGTTTATAATATGAAAGTTCTAATAGTAAGGCTAATGTATTTTTAATGTAGAAAGTATGTTATAACATCTCGTCTTAACTTTTTTCATGTTGCTATATAGGTATTAGGGTATATTATATATCACTGAATTATTCAGAAAAGTTTCAACCTTCATAAGAACTTTTTTAATTTCGTTCGGAAATTTTATCAAAAAATCAGTTTAGCAAAAAAATTTATGTATTTATACTGATTCCTTTTCGTTATGTGCACCAGCTGAATGCTACCGAATGGCTATTTATATCATCATTATCACCCCAAAATACGTCTACTGCTGAACATAGGCCTCCCCCATAAAATGCCACTTTGGACGCGTATCATATAACGAGGATTTGCCATAATCACGACGTTTAGCAGAGGGGCTTGGTGATCGCAGAAGACACACCGATATATATGCCGATGTCAAAATACTGTCCCACAGCGAGGTTAATATTATACACCGACTAATAAATTAGCTTGTAAAGCGCCGCATAGTTAAACTCTCCGTGAAGTTAACAGTTTCATTAGGGTTGTCAACCCTCAGTTATTCATAGGCACTTGTTAATAATGACGTGGCGAGGGTGGTTCATCGAGCGCAGCGTTGCTCGCACTGTTGCTCTTGCAGGTCACAACTATAACGTGCCTGCATACAGAAATATTTTAGTAGGTACTATGGATTTTTAATTATAGGTAAATTTACTTGGCAAATGCTAACCAAAGAGTATGAACCACTAAACGGTCATCAAAAAGGAACAACAAAAGCAAAGGTCAACTGATGAGAGGAATAATTTGCACTAAAGTATATCATCATCATCATCATCATCATCAGCCTGAAGACGTCCACTGCTGAACATAGGCCTCCCCCAAAGAGAGCGCCAATTTGAGCAGCTGCTTGCCTCCTGCATCCATCGGCTCCCCGCGGTTCTGGCCAGGTCGTCAATCCCCTTAGTGGGGGGCTGGCTTACGCTTTGTCTTCCGGTTCGTGGTCGCCACTCGAGAACCTTTCTTCCCCATCGGTTGTCAGTTCAACGAGCGATGTAGGCTGCCCATTGCCATTTCGATTTGCTAATTCTCAAAGTTATATTCGTGACTTTAGCTCTCAAGCGGAAAAAAATTGCTAAAGTATGTGATGTGTCCAATTGTATTAAAACATCGTGACATGAACAAAGCCTTTTCGACTTATACTAAAACGAAATGCCACACAGTACAGTAATTTATATACCTACAGGCCTTCACGGTACCGAAGCGAAGCGAAAGCTGACCAAGTGCGAATGAATGTCCTTTCAGGCGTTTCCACGTTCCTCCGCAATATAAGTTTCTTGGGGTACTCACGTAGCTTTTTTTAGGTGATTTTATTATGAAAATATCAAGATGTTGAAAGGGTTTCACTCTAGGCTTATTATTGTTCAAATAGGTATATAAGTAGACGTGTTTATATTTTTTACGTATAAAATGTGGAGGGAGCCGTAATATCGGTCGAATTTTTAATACGTTGATAACCTTTTTTGCAGTTACGTACAGTTAGCTCAAGATTCTCATTTGGATTCAATCAACGTCTTGAAATTCATCGTAATTCACGGCTGCTATAACTTTTGACCAAACGAATGGCCACGTCACAACCTCGTATTTTGGCTACATTTCAACAAAACCTAATTCCGCCCGACCACATCCAATGCTTCTGGTACGTACAATTGGCGCAAACGAGCTCCAAACCCAACTTTGGCACAAGTTATAAACATTTCCCGCGAATTGTGACAGAATTTTCAAACGAAGTTAGCCAACTGAAGTTTTTATACGGTAGGATTTAACAGAACGCTCAATTGACTTATGATTCCCGAATACGGAATTGTTGTAAGCTGGCTGAGTAAGGAGCGGCTAATTCAACAGTTTAACCCCAGGAGTTTAGTATGTGGAAGGAATGTTTCTGCATCAGAAGTTTGTGATGTACAAGCTTAGCTTATTCTTGGAAGTTTCGTACGTGTTCGACGAAGTTTACTTACGTGGAAAATTGTAGCTCGGTAGGTACTTTGATAAATTGATGGTTGTATCCTTAGTCGATGGTATTTAAGTATCAAGATATTTATCTAACTGATTGATCGGTGTTTCTAGTTGTTAAAAAGAAGAATTCGTGTTTGGTATTATTTGTTCACTTCAATTCTAATGCAAACAAAGCTTGCTCTTTTTGCTGCTGCGCTTGCTGAGATCCGAAACCTCGAGGAACGGGGTACTGCGGGACTAACCCAGCTTGTAGCCTCCTCGTTATCGATTATCGAGGGGGCAATAAACATTAGAGCACCGTACTGGAAGGTTCATTTATGTTTACTAACTGTCTCAATTCTAATATGATAAAGGTATTTACTATTGCATGGTCCCTCATGTTGTCTTGCCCACCTAACTCAATAAACCCCTCGGCACTTCAAGGCAATTAGTTGCCGTCCTCACACGCGCCAAGCGCAATAAACAATCCCTCAGGGCGTCACCGACCGACCGAACAATAAATTCGATTAGATGCATTTGATGGCCTGCAACAGTCTTTGCGATATTTCAGTAGTAGTTCATCGAACTCTACTAGGTAGTAGGTAGGTAATACTATTTATTTTAGTTCTTTCTGCAATCATTTTTAACTTTAAGTACCTAACCCATGACAAAAAATTGTAGAAGATGTTGTTGTGATTCCTCTCTCCCTTTTCGTTTAGGCAAGTGATCAGAGATTATTGTAATGAGAATGCAAATCAAAATTTAGGTGTAGCAATTGCAAATATTTTTATTTTTATTCGTAAATGGTATATATGAGTCAATTTATATTAAGTTAAAGTTTTGGGAAGCAGTATAGCAGTAGAGTGATAGTTAGTTTTTGCGTATTCAAACCAAAAGGAGCCGGTATCTTCTTTTTTTTTAAATGTTTTTAGCCGGTAGTTTAGTTTGATTGAGGATCTGATGGAGGAATAGGTACCTATTAAATAGAAAATAATAATAAATTTATATTCTAACGATTGGACGATGGTCTGAATGTTTTCCAAAATGTATTAAAACTGCGGTATATTTATATAATAAATATTTATTTTAGGGAGAATTTTAGCGTCTAAGAGATCTACTCAACAGCAAACAGCTAATATACCTGCTGCAATTAGGATGCTGAATGTTTGCGCTAATTAGGTAATTAGACCAGTCTATAAATGAAACAAAAGGAAGCAGCATTGATATTCACGACATCAATTTATATCGCAGGTGGCACAGCAATGCTCTAGCTTTCAACAATTAATTAAAGCACACAATAAAGCGGTCTCCGAGTCTCAACACAGTCTTGGTATCTCCAGATTTTCATCTGAGGTTAATTACAGTACGGTGAAACTGTAGCCTTTATGAAATGGTTGAAAACTATACTTAGGTATGTAATTAATGCAATGAAAAAAAACGTCACGCAATGAGAGACGGACGGCGAGACGGCAACACTGTGGCCGGTCCTGGAACAAGTGGCGTGACGGTGCCTTCCAATCCAGGCGGATAGATATCGCAAAGGATAAGGATAAATGCAGAAAGGAAATGGGGGAGAGAGACCTTTGCACAACAGTGGAACATAAGAGGTTAAAAAAATTACGGAACGAGCTAGCCGTTCGCTTGACGTTGAGTGTCACAGCCACTTGACATTTGCAGTTCCACACTCAGAATATAAACCTTAAAATATGATACTGATGATTTAACTAGCTATAACTTGCTAAATTACAGTGCTAACTAGTTAAAATGCAGTGCCTACTGCGTGGTGGCAGGATTACTGACAAAGCGGTGGTACCTATCAGATAAACTTTGCAAAAAAGTCCTACCATGGCCATGCACCTTCTGACAGACTTAGGTATATAAGGTGGACGGAATTAATGGGGTACTATAGGGCTGGCAACACTTAATACACAATACAGGACTAAAGAAAAAAGTAAAGTTATACCGAGACTTCGAGGTTGAGACACATTACACATTGGCAATTTGCTTTGAGGCACATCGCCAATTCTGTATTGAAAACGAATATTTTAGATGTCAAATAGAGCCAATTGCCATATCTTTAACTCCTAGGAAATGACTTTACTTTGTAAGTTTTTTTTTTTAACGGGCAAATTGCCTTTATTACTCAAGCTAACTACTACAATAATAAAAACTAAACTAAACTAAACTAAACTAAGCATAACTAAGCTAAACTAAACTAAACTAGCTACACTACCTACTACAAAGAACACTTATGGACTGTATAATAGCCGCGATGGCCTATAGACAGTCCAAGTGCTCCAGCCCACTACCGGTAGGTAGCGTACCCAACATGCTGGCCGCATTGCCACGTTGAATTGCAATGCTGATGCGTTGGGCCAAATAAGTGCCAGCATTTTGGTCACGCGTCGCATCGACCAGGCGCTCTGATAGACTTTGGAAAACGCGATGAGCTCCCGGTCCCCACGGACCCAGGGTCTCAACACCAAACGGCTCAAATATGTAACCGCTACCGAGATTACTATATTTGCGCCGTTTTAGCTGCTCAGCAGAATTAGCCGCGGCGCCGGCCCTAACGTGTGTCTCGGGAAGGTGTGACGGCGCCATAGTATCGACGCAAGTAGCGTCCCACACTAAAGGCCGCCCCATCTTCCAGGGAACCAGAGTCATTCCGTCGGGTCTTTTACCATCGTCACGCATGAGACCATTCGGTTCGAGAATGGCTGCAACATTGGCGGTGGTAAAAGCCCGGCGAATGATGTCATTAAGACTAGCGTGGCGCGAAATTCGACCAGCGCTTTTTGAACACGAGAGACCGTGATGACCGAGCTGGTCAACTGCGGTACCGCACTGGCAGCGATGGGCCACACAGCATCTTGCGCCCAAACGTAAGCTGATAGCTAAACGAAAAGTAGTCGGATCTAAAAGGTTACCAGTGTTGAAAGAAGGCATGGCCTGTAACCAAAGTCCTGACTCCCACACAGAGACTGCGAGAAGCCGAGCACGATCAGCGACGCTAGGACACGTATCTAAAAGATTTTTCCGTGCTAGTTCGCAGAGCGGTCGGTCCCACAGCCTCTGTGAGGAAAGAACCACCGGGAAATCAGAATTTGGACAAGCCAACCCCCAGGCATTCTTTGTAAGTTTGTCTTCTACATAATATAGGAAACAGAGTCAGAGTCAGAGTCGTATACTTACGTAATGTGAGATTTTCCTACTATATAATATAACTTCAACCTCCTTATATAGAGTATAACAGAGGACCATGTGGTTGGGTGGCACGCGGTCTGTTTGGGCCAATAATACAATAAATACCTTCTGGATAAGCGTGTCCCACTTTAGTTTTCATCTACACTTACCATCAGGTGAGATGTGCCAAAAGCTGACCCGGTAACAATAAAAAAAAAACCTACAACACCTAGCTTTGCAATACACCGGTGAATAGAAACGGTGAATGGACAGACTATGAATGAAAAAAAAAAGAGTGAAAATATTAACGGAGAAATATCAGATAACCTATTCATAACTACAGAATAATTTTTGACTGGCCTGATAGCTCAGTTGGTAGTAGCTCTGCCTTCTGACCTGTAGGCTGTGGGTTCGATTCCCACCCGGGACAAAGATTTGTGTGACAAACATAGGTGTTTGTTCTGTGTCTGGGTGTCATATTGTATTCTATGTATGTATTTACAAAACAAAAGTATATAAGTATTGTATCAGTTATCTGGTTTCCATAGTACAAGCTATAATGCTTAGTTTGGGGCTAGATGGCGCTGTGTGAAATGTCCACACATATTTACATATTTATTTATTTAATTAGACTATTAAAAAAATATACATACAAATATAGATATAAGACAATTATTACTTTTTAATCGCGCCAGTTGACGCTTTTTGAAAGCCTGTAAAATTCTGTAAACGAATTTTTACTACATCCTTCAAATCTTGGTAAACAGTGTCTAACTGATAGCCCATAAGTTTCAAACCAACGACAGTTATTTTGGTAACACAATCCATCCGGGACAAGGCACACGAATTGGAACTTGATAGATCGATTGTTCATCGCGCAGTTAGAGCCAAACTTTGCCTAATCCATCACACTGACAGGTATTGAGAGATATCAGTCTACACAAGGAAGGAAATAGAGTTTTTAAATATTAGTCTTACGTTTTACACATTTTGCAAAATGTGATCGACGATGTAGCACGCTTGCCTACAAAAAAGTACCTGTTCATTCTCCTCTTGAAAACTACAAGGACATACAGCTGGGTTAGCATGGACTGTAGACAAAATTGTCTTTCCCCGTTTTACGTCACTTTCTTCATACTTGCTTGGAGTCCTTGGAGTAAAACAGGGGAAAGACAGTTTTGTCTACCGGCCGTGCTAACCCTGCTGATGTGGTAAACATGTCCACCACTTCTTAGGGTGGGTTTTTTTATCCGTAGTTAAGGTAACCAATGGTTAAAAACTCTGACAAATCCTAACCAATAGTCAAGATTTGTTGGAGTGTTTAACCATTGGTTACCTTCACTACTGTTAACAATATGGGATTATTTACGCATTACACACACACAAAATGTAACAGAATTGCTATAGTCAGTCAAATTATTTACTGTATTTATCGTCAAAAACGAATATTTATAATAGTAGTGAAATCGACTTGTGAAAGTTCCGTGGAACGCCGCTTGGTAGCGTTGTTGTAAACTGTCATAGAGGTTAGGAAAATCAGTCATCCGTGTCGCTGTCGCCCTTAAAAAGGGCAAGGCTTCGCTCGGAAAGCTCAGTTTTCTTAGATAATACCAATACTAGTCTATGGCTCAGTTTCTCTTTGGCAGCGGAGTGGATACCACAGAACGTCCACAGACAGGGTGAGTTCTTGCCTAAAGATTATTGTGTTCTATTTATAACGGCCTATTGGTGCTTATGATGGAAATAATTATGCAAGATACTTTTAATATAAATAATAAGTATTTAATAAGTATAATAAATAAATATGTGTGGACATTTCACACAGCGCCATCTAGCCCCAAACTAAGCATAGCTTGTACTGTGGGAACCAGATCACTGATACAATACTTAGGTACTTTTTGTTTGTAAATACATTCATAGAATACAATATAACACCCAGACACAAAAGAAACATCGATGTACATCACACAAATGTATGTCCCGGGTGGGAATCGAAACCACAACCTTATAGTTCAGAAGGCAGAGCTACTACCAACTGAGCTATCAGGCCAGTCAAATCACGTACCATCACCATGAGATAATTATGGGAAATAAAGGTTGAGATTTGTTGTTGATCACCTTTCTTTTCCAAAGATAGGTAACGTTAATCTTCTAACCTGTTAATCTACTAACGTGGGGTTCAGGGGATGGTTTGAGAAGAAAACGAATGCCTATTAAAACCGCGGCCTGCGTTTATCCTGGTGCAGCACGTATGCAAGCTGCACTCAGAGTTTCAATAAAAAATCTGCTTTATAAAACCAAATCACATTACCTTTAATGCATATGTTCTAAAGTAAAAGCTTGTATAAAGACAATGGCAAACTTGGGAGCGAAGAAAATGAGAAAAATCCTATATACCTAATCTACGGCAAGCGGCAGTTAGTTTAGTACAAAATGGAGGCTGCAAAGTTGCGAAGTCACCCGGAGCTTATTCCCAACTTCTAGGCCTCTTTAACTGTCTCGGGTTTACAAAAGAGCTAATTTTAGGTGAACGGCTGTTTAGGACAAGTTTATTATGCTTATCATTGTACTTATTCTTACGCAAATTGATTAATGTTAGAAAACGCCAAGAAACGCTAAAATCAATGATCAAATCATACGAATTTATCCAGTGAAGTTAGTTACCACAAATGTGATCGTTTCATTCAAAGCCATTTAACAGTTTACGAATTTGTATCACCTACGTAGTCAAACCTGATACAACATGTTAACATTACGTTATCGCAAAGAATTGGGATGTGAAACATAAGTGAAAATGTCACCCTAAACTTCTCAGTCATACTATTTTTCAGTGTAATGCTATCTCCCCCTCAATAGTCATACAACAGTCGTTATTGACACGATTCAACTTCAATCTATTCTACAGTTCCTCGCACAAATATTATGGATTAATGATAATAAAAATAATAATTAGATATACCTAAACAAATTTACCCTATTTGTATTACCAAGACTTTGTATTACCTACCCTATTTCCAAAGATCTTCAGCTAAAGATTTTCTCAAATCTCTAAATGCAACTAGGCAGAGGCAGCTAAGTATAGATCGACTCCACGTTTTAGAACGGCACCTCCAGAATATCAAATAGATTTGCCTACTCTATTTAAGCACATCTTCGGATGCTCTGCACTCCATTTCAACATAAAACTTTTGATGTGAAACTAGGCCTCACATGGTCTCTCTCTATAAAGTAGGTACTTATATAATATTCCAAAAAACTGACCTCAGTAGTACTATGGCTCCTGTACATCTCAATTTAACACCTCCAAAATCACGGACGGCAGATGCGCATAAGATAATATATTCAACTGTAAATATCCAATTTCGAGAGGAGCACGACCACTGTCATAATTAACAAAGGTCTGGGGCTCGGCGCTGGCTCATGCATAACTAAAGCTTGTCGCCCTAAACGGGACCTCTGTAAACTATGGACTCGTAACAAATGACGAAGAAGGTGAGAAAGTAAGTTTTCTGGAGACGTCCGCGGGTCCTCACATACTTTTGCGATTACGGCCACATGTAAAGCGTCTGGATACGTTGAAACTTCAATATCATCTGAAAATCTTAATGAAGTTTATCCTTTCGATATGTGGGTTACGTTGTTTTACTAAACTCTGTCTAACGTTTCTATGAGGTATTTTTCTAAAATATGAAAGAAAGCAACAAAATTCAAAGACTCCATTAAAGTCTTGCACAATTTAGGAACTTTGTTTTATACGCCAAAATCATTCCCTATATAGAAAAGTAAATATCCGTATATATATATATATATATAAGCCGTATTTACTGAGCTTAACCCCTCTATCTGAAATATTGAAACATTGCATTACAAATTCAAATTACATATCTCGCTTATACATTCCGAACAAAGATTTATGTCACATCGCTCTGTCGCATATGAAAACTGGCTTGGGAAATAGTACCGCCTCACGAACACAAACGAATTTCGTAAAATATAGGTATCAAGTTTAAGCATATTCCACGTGCTTTCTCAACTGCGTCAGGGAGGGTTCAGTCAGATCTAATGAATCATACGTCAGTTCCTTTTGCCTTTGAAATAGAGTTCGATGCAAAAGACAGGGATGGGATTTGTGGCCGAGTAACGACCTGCCTTTACGGCTACTTATAAATAGTTTCTGTTGGTCGTACTGGCGTTTGTGGCTCAATAAAGGCGATATTGGTCCAGGTTTAGATGTAAGTTGGGCGTTAATTGGTTGTTTTATAGTGCGTTGTCCGATTCTGTATTTTATTAGGACCTGTTGTTCTTCTACTCATAAATTTTGACTTTTAATAGTTGAATCCTTTAGGATTTGCATTATAAAATATAATCTGGGCTAGTAATTGCTTTGTATTGAATAAGTCATGCGTTAAATGTTCAACCCATCAATTCCCAATTTGTTAATTAACTAGTGGGAAATTTGAAACCTTTGCATGCGTGAAATTAATTTTATATTGAGTGAATGCACAAGCAGCGATCAAATTCATTTCACAGTTAAAGAGTTGGAAAACAATTCAGCTATTGAATATTTATCAGAACATCCACAGCTCTACATGTGTCAATTAAGCACCCGGAGCCAAAACTAATAAACATTGTGTAGAGCGGCAGAATATTTTATTGTTTTGTGTTTTGTTTCTCTTTATCAAGTTTGAAATGGGCAAACATAAAACAAGAGAAAACACTGAATAGCTTCTTTACTCTTTTGCAGTGTTTATTAGTAAAGACAGTCAAAGTTTTCAATAACTGATGGTACTGTACTTAAGTTCGATACATCGTGTGTCCTTTGCCTCTTTTTTAAACCTCTTTAGGTTTATTTAGATCTAACGAACGAACTTAACGTCAAAATGACTGAGTTACTTACCCACAGTACATTTTATAATTCCCTTTTGATATTAAAAGTCTATTCGCCCAGCCAGACTTCTAAAATATCGTACTGCCCTACATTGCCCCATCATTTTCCCTCAAAAATCCGCGTGTCTATTTACAGAAATGTGCCGATGTCACCTTTACCTTTTGTTGCTTTGTGAACCATTTCCCTTTAGGATTGTAAAGCCTGATGGCCTATTTTTATGATTGGCTTTTGTCTACTCTTTGAGTACAATAAAGCGACAATAGAATTGATTTTTGTAGATAAATTGAGTAGGTAGGTACTTTGTTGGTGTACAAAGGTGGAATGTTGAATAATTCTCTTTAAGAAGATTTTCTGTGTAAGACGGATTGTTTCCGGAAATATTCTGAAATTCCAATGGAAGTCAAACAACGTTTTCTTGGCGAATCGAAACTGGTAAAATAAGGGAGAATGTTTGGAGAATGGATCAGTAGGCTTCAATAAAATACAATTAGGTATAAAACTAATCAAATAGAATACACCAGGAATGCAGTGTTGAGCCCAAAAAAGGCTATGGGACTTACCCCCGGTTTCTGGAACGTTTGTTAAAGTTAAACTCTTGTCAACTTTAACAAACGTTCCAGAAACCGGGGGTTAGTCACATCTTTTATTAAGTACTATCAAAGATAAGGGAAAAGGATGAATGGATGAAACGGCGAATGAACCAGGCAGGTGAGGTGGCAGGTGTGCCAGCACCTGCCTCCTTTCATCTTCATCCATTCATCCTTTTTCCTTATTTTGTATCCCCCTCTCTTCTTCGTTCCCATAGTACAATATAGGAGTGGCTTTGGACCTAATACTGATGGTTAGATGTCTGTAATTTCTGAACAACAAAACCGACGACCTTGAAATATTTACGGAAGAATATTTAAAGTACCCGCTTTCTAACAAAAAATGAATGAATGAAATCGGACCACGCATTAATTAATTATATCTAAGTACATATTTTTACTTAATAGATTTTTACAGACTTCATAGGTAAGACAAGGAATTCGCGTGGTTTCGAAGTAAGGAATGTAAAGTGATCATATAGAATAGGGCTCTTATTCTTATTCTTATTCCGAGTGGGGGCGATAAAGGCCTGCACTGACGTCCCGCTTGGGGTGTATTGTGCATTTCCCTCTGCCAGCTCAGTTACCCTAGCCAACCTAACTCCTTGAAATATCGAAGCACAGCCTTGGGTCGCTGACATAACTGTTCCAGTGATGATGATGGTGGTGATAATGTCAAAGCAGTCAATGCGGATGAGCCCAAGCATGCCGATGATGATGAGCGATTCTTGTGATTGGTGGGTTCCGACAGACCCGTTACCCCGTGGTAGACCGTGGTAGACCCGTTTTAATTCTTGCATCTTCCGTGGCTTTGCAGTGCAGCAGCACGTGCTCCACGGTTTCTTGCTCCTGCATGCAACCACGACACAGAGGACTGTCCGTGTCTCCGATTTTGTGCAGATGGTAGTTCAGGTCGCAGTGCCCCGTCAAGATACTTACCATAAGGCGGAGGTCCTGCCTAGCTAACTTTAGTAGGTTATTTGTTGCATAGAATAGGGCTCAGTTGAGAACTGATACCGTTTGCTCCAACAAAGTTTCTACCATATCGCGGAAACGTTGTTCATTGTTGTAGTTGTAGCTTAGTTTACGACTATTGCCTACCCGTGTTGATTCATCTCCCATGTTGTGTACCCCGCGAACATGAAGCTTGAATATTTGAAGAGTCTCCTCGCTTCCGCGTCTCTCTAACTGTAATTAAAGCTTTATGAAAATTGTCGTGTCAGGGTTGTGCTGAAATAATAATCAAGTGACGGAGTCCTCTTAATGTAGACGTAATTATCATTTCAGTGCGTCAACCCTTTGCTTTATCCACAGTGTCCACTATGAGTCTGGTATTATGTACGCGTAAATTTGCTTAAATATTTGCAACATACCTCTGGGCTTGGAATGTAGTAATCAAAATTATTTACGAGTAAAGTCATGTGGTGGTAGGGACTTAAACCTTTTCATATAATTGAGCCACCTTAAAAACACTCCTCGAGAGAGGTCATACATACTTCCAAACATTTATATAGATCCAAATATTTTTGCTAATAACTATTGACTCCTTTAATTCGATTCTCCACGTAGTCCATACGAAATTAGTCTGCGTGTGTTATATTTAAGTTGGATGCTAACTTACAATAAGCCCCACCGGCCTCACAATGTTCGGTCCACCTAGTGGAGGGCCGGCCTACGCTGCGCCTTCCGGTTCGTGGTCGCCACTCGAGAACCGTTCTTTCCCAACGGTTGTCAGCTCTAACGAGCGATGTGGCCTGCCCACTGTTACTTCAACTTGCTCATTCTCAAAGCTATATTGGTGACTTTAGTTCTCTTGCGGCTCTTCTCATTTCAGGTTTATTATCTCATAGAAAAGTTCTACCACCTAGTAAATGTTGCTTATATTGTTGAAATATTAAAGCAGCACAAAAATTGCAACATGCATGACTCCGTGCTACGTTTTACGATGCCTTTGTTCTCATCCATCTTCATGATAAACATCTCAATGCACATTGCATTAACGTAGTTACAGTTTTCAGTCTAAACATGAGAAATAGTGCGCGAGTTGCCAAAAAGTTAAATAAACCTGTCAACCATCACAGCTTGTATGAAGGTGAAACAATTTTTTTATTTGCGACTATTTTCCTTTAAAGATTTGATACATCAATATTTTATGGGCAACACCTGTAGGCACAAGCCTTTATCCAAGAGGGGTGTAAGGTGTAAAGAGATTTCAAAAATACTTTGAAGGAAAGACTACCTATAATAGCTAGTATTTGCCTCATGCTTTGGTCGTAAGCGGAGGTACTTAATTTACAAAATATGTCATGTTATTGTTATTTAGCAAGTACTTGACTCTACAATACTTTTTTTCCATATACATTAGGTATTACTTGCGTATGTATACTCTATTAAGGGTAATTAGTAAGTAAATAGATTGTAAATTTGCAATAAATAGTGCTTTGAAATTTTCAACTGTTATTCAACAGTTATCAGTTCCTACAGTAAAAGGCTCGATGGCGCTCTGTGAATTAATTTCCACAATATTTATTTAGTTATTATTTCAAGCTACTAGAATTACACGAGCGATTGCCATCTGAACTCGCAACCCATATGGTCAGGCTTCTGACTAATCGCAACGATGGCCATAGATGTTCTAATGAAAACCGGGA
Organism: Ennomos quercinarius; assembly: GCA_910589525.2. Taxonomy (NCBI): domain Eukaryota; kingdom Metazoa; phylum Arthropoda; class Insecta; order Lepidoptera; family Geometridae; genus Ennomos; species Ennomos quercinarius. The sequence goes on from OU342496.1 coordinate 6,224,342, forward strand.
CCGACGGTTCCCCGTGCTTTCCCGCTCCGAGGCACGAAACGATGGCATCGAAAACTGCACATAACTTACTAGATAAGTAAGCCATTGATGCAGGGCCGAGGATCGGACCCAGTGACCTAAGATTGCGAAGCGCACATGCTATACCGCTCGGCCACCATCGCATAAATACGTACTGATAGAAACTAAACTAATTAAATTTAAGGGGTAGGATCATGTAAGCTGGATGTAAGGATAAAACACATAAGCGAATTTGTGTGATAACAATTAACAGGTAGCAGCGGTAGACCTATGTTTCTAGACAGGAATTACTATCAGGATTAGGTAGGTACTATTTATTTTCGTATTAATTCGGTGCAAAAAGTATGATCAGTGAGTTTTCCGCTTCATAATTTCCGCAAGTCATGCCAGTCATTCTTCGAAGATTGATCCGGATCATGCTACATATATATTATAATAAGTTTTAGAACTAGTGGTTCGGCAAAACCTAATTTGAGAGGCACTTATTATACACACTTTATACAGTATACCCAAACCTAAAGCCCTATTCGAACGCGGCGCGGTATTAGTACCGCGGTGGGTAGCGGTATCCTGCGGGTGATTTCGCCCGGGGTATTTTGTATGAAGTTTTGCTCAAGTTTCGCGCTATAGTCGCGGAACTTCAGTACAAAATACCGCGCGGGATCCTGCGCGGTATTTACCGCTACCCACCGCGGTACGAATACCGCGCCGGTTTGAATAGGGCTTTAACATTTATAAGCATAGCACTACGTACCAGGCAGTCGAAATTTATAACAAGTTAGCCAAAAGATATCAAAGAAACGATTTATAGAGCCAATGTTATTAAAAGCGAACTGAAAGCATTTCTTTTGGAAAGGTGTCTCTATAATGTGCAGGATTATATGTCTGCCGGCGGCTTGTTCGACAAGCCCATCTCTTGGGTTCCGTCTGCCAAATACCTGGGGGTTACCCTTGACACCAAGCTCAACTTCAGAGACCATATTAAGCGAGTGCGCGATAGGGCGGCCTTCGTCTTAGGCCGCCTCCACCCTCTCCTCTGCAAGGGTAGTAAAATGTCCCTTAGAAATAAGGTGACACTTTACAAAACTTGCGTTCGCCCGATTATGACCTACGCATCTGTCGCGTTTGCTCATACATCCTCAGTCCACCTGGATCGACTTCAGGTTATCCAGAACCGCTTTATTCGCAAGGTGGTCGGAGCTCGCTGGTACCAGCGTAACTCCGACCTCCATTGCGATCTCGAACTCCCATCCATCCATCAGTTTATGAAGGATGCATCCCGCCGCTATTTTGACGCGGCGCCCCATCACCCCAACCCTCTCGTAGTCCAAGCATCAAGTTACTCTACAGACATGACAGACCCGCCACCCCGTCGTCGCCGCCCAAGACACGTCTTGAGCGATCCGGATGATCCTATAGCAGCCGTTGTGTCGGCTGCGCTAGGATCACCGGATCAGTCTAGCCCTCCTGGCTCAGGTACCGCTTTCGGCACCGGTATAGGTTACCAGCGTAACACAATCAGACACCGACCCCGCCGGCGAGGTCGACGTACCCCCCGTAGGTTAGCTAGAACGGTCGCGACTTTCCATAGGGTCCACTCTTCCAGTGGACGTAGCCTTCTCGATCCTCTTATCCCGGCAACGGCCCAAGCCGAGGCTCGCACCCCAGGGGTGCCCTTGTGCTAGTTGTCTCCCACTTTTAACGGTTGGGCGCCTTAAGCGCCTGCCCTCCTGCCCGGTGACGCTGTAAAGGTCGGTAGAGACCAACAGCATTAGCCCGTTCAAAAAAAAAAAAAAAAAAAAAAAAAAAGTCTGCCGGCGGGTGAGTTGTTTTAGGTAATGAAATGTAATTAAAATCGTAAAATGATATAATTTAATAATAGTAATAATAATTGTAATTCTAATTAAAATGTATGTAATCTATAACATAATAACAATATTATAAAGGGGAAAGATTTGATTGTTTGTTTGTTTGTTTGCACTGAATAGGCTCCGAAACTGCTGAACTGATTTGAAAAAATCTTTCACTGTTGGGAAGCGACACTATCCCCGGGTGACATAGGTTATATTATATTTTTTTAAAAATTAGGGATCCTTACTAAAACTCCAATAATGTTACCCAAGGTATAAATAACTTACCTAAAATATTCTACCCGTGCGAAGCCGGGGCAAGCCACTAGTAGCATAATAAGTAGATACGTGTAGATTAGAAAAATGACATTCAAACACGACGTATTAATAGTGTGTATGAATAAACAATACAATATAGTTAGTATTAATATATGTTTTTTTCACATTTGCCTGACGATAAAGTTGAAAGTGTAGGTATATGAGTTTTGGCGGGAACGTGAAAAAGTTCACGTCGTTGCATTGTATTATTTCACAAAACTTATGCTTTTTCTAGTGTTAATGTTTAAAATTAGTGGCATTTTACGCATTAAGTGCTGAATTACGAGTATAAGTGTTGGCAAGTGATATAATGTAGTGAAACGTGGTTTTTCGTGTTGCTTCCAAAATTCCATAGAAGCCTCTAGTAAAGTTGTCACTACTTTACTAGGACATGACTTAAACTGGATTATGACTACCTGACTTAGACTGGACTATGACTACCCTGACTGACTGTGACTAAGACTTGACTTTACATGAAATATTTCATAATACGATGAAAAACTACAATACTTGACACTGGCTAAATACACTATGTGTGGAGCCAAAATATATGAAAAAAAAAAAAAAAGTGTAGGTATCATTTGATTATCTATAAATAATTTTGCCTAGTGCTAAATTGCTATTTTTAATGAACTTAAAAGAAACATGAAACGTTTCCGTCCGTGTTAAAATATCGTTCGGTTCCGGAGTAATTACAAGAGAGCGATATTTTCCGGACGAAGTATTTGCTTGATTTCTCGCGAGCCAGACTAAAACAAGAACTAAAATAAAAAGCTCGGTTAAAAGAAAAAGGAAGACGCGAATAATACTAAGAAGATATCAAACAGCAGAGCTGTACTCGCAACCGTATTATTCTTTCAGCGGGGTTCTCGCGTAGCGAGCATTGCGTAGTCAATTATTCGCATCATTATTAGTTCCTAGAGGAGCTCTGTGAAGTTACCCGTTTCCGCAGGAAATTTTAATATCCGGGATAAACTTTAGACTAATCAATCAACATAGTCTACTATTGTCAGTCTGAGCCTGAAAGTTAGGTTCTTGGTGTTATATGAAAGATAGCATGACTTGACGAATGCAATATGTAAGATATTGTATGTATTTTATTTTATTATTATTTAAGAGTCTTATAATATCTAAACTATTATTGTTATCTATAGCTACCTCTTATTGTTATTTTTTATTTGGGTAATCTTTTCTTTTTCTTTTTCTTTTTCAACCAGCACTACCACTCGTTCCAGACTACACAAAGGTTAACGGGAAGAAAATGCTACTTAGCATTAAGTTCGCATATGTACTTGGTTTTACAAAATACAAATACAAATACAAATTATTTATTGACATAAAAAAATGTCCAAATCATATAGTGAATCCATAGACTCCTAAACTAGTATTCTCTGTGTTTCAGGAGTCAGTTGCTTCTTCTAATCAAAGGTTATTTCAGGTTTATGTCAGACAGAAAAGTTTTACATGTTTTTTTTTTAATATCTAACTATTGGGTTATTTTGTCATGACTCCGGTCAAAATGTGTATATGTGTGTTTGTATATGTACGTGTATATGTATGTGTATGTATATGTGCATGTGTATATGCATGTGTATGAGTATGTGTATGTTTGTATGTATAAGTATATTATGTATACAAAAATATAAATCAATTACATACTAGATATATAAGTTTGCCAGCATATTCTCTATTCCCTCATAGTCATAACTTTTTAGCCATTTGATGATAGTCTTTTTAAATTCATTTTTAGTAGATTTTTTAATGTTATGTATTTTGAGTGTTTTGATTAATTTATTATAGATCTGTAGAACAGCTACAGTAAAATGCTTCTGTGCAAATCTAGTTTTCACCCATTGCACAGGAACACGATCCACTATTTTAATTATTACTCTTGTGCAATAAAGCATTTTCTATGTATCTATGAGTATGACGCTTTTTTTTGTAAACGTAGATATTATATTATTATGACGGGACAAGATAGTCATTCGCTGGTGTAAAAATGCACGCCATAACAGCAGCTGTTGCAGTGGCACTCAGAACTGAAAGCGGCAAAGCGGCGGACCTAGACGAAATCTTGCAGAAAAGTCATACCTACCTACTACATAGTAAAATGTAAAAACTATTTCAACACATAAAAAAATATCAACGATCATAATTATATATAGTTAGTCATGAAAACTACGAAACAGTTTGAGCTTTTTATCGAGCCTATATTTTATAGCAAGGTCTGCAACCCTGCTATTAAGGAGAGTCCATGCAACGTTAAATGAGCTCCCATGCTGCCAATTTTACGTGTTATCAATATTTCACATATTTCAGCGGCCCCCAATGAGCAGCATTACGGCTACGAGTCGTGTTAACAAGAACCAAATGAGCCAGTTTGTTAAGGGGCGTTCATTTTACGGTTTGTAGGTAACCAGCATCAAAATAATTTAAGTTTTGATAGTTGGTTAGTTGGTTTGGAAAATTAACTATGTCAGCGTTCCTGTTATAATTCTGTTTGAAAATTCATTCGTTTTGATATGCTCAACATATTTTTTTATTATAAAATCGAGTTTTTGTATACTTTTAAATCCTTTATCGATGGCCCCGGTCCCAATGAGTCGACCCCAGTTAATACAGTTCCACGTAGACCGTAAAAGTATATGATCTCCAGGTCTCAAATTATAAACTGCCCTGCAATTTCATACCATAACAATACTTATGATTTTAAAGCAATATCGCCTGCTTAGCGTAATCTAAGATTATAATAGATGGCACTACCCACCCCGTAAGTTGGTTGTAAAAAAGTGAAGGATAAATTCGGACACGATATCAGTTGTCACGGTAGTCGCTTAAATAAAGCATGTCCCGCCTAGCCGAGTGGGGGGCTGCGTCTTCTAGTTCGTGGTCGCCGCTCGAGAACCTTTCTTCTCCATCGGTTTTCAGTTCTATGAGCGATGTGGCCTGCTCATTGCCATTTCAACTTACTAATTCTAAGAGCTATATCGATCACTTTAGTTCTCCTGCGGATCTAATACTTTTGAAAATTGGTGAATAGTATACAGCAGGCATGGGCATTGTTAAAAATGTACCAATAATGACTCAGCTACCACTTAACCGTCGGCGTTACTATTCGAAGTTTAGTTTTGCTTATTAAAAATGATATATTGCGCATTGAAAGCCGTGAAACTGAAACAATGAGGGATTTTAGCATCAGAGATTAAAAACTTTCCGTTTCGCACGACTGCCCTTAATCGAGAGCCACAGTTCAAAGCTAGTTTTGGCAACTGGCACTTGTATTTACAGCTGCACTGCAGGCTCACTGCAGTGTACATGGGACCAAACTGAAATACCAGAGGGACAGTCCTGGTAACTTTGTCCCGGAGGTCCCCCCAAAGCTTCTTCCCGGTAGCTCAGAAAGGGGAGGACACTCACGGGAACACGTAGGTAACGTTTGGGAAATCCGGAACTATTGGAATAACAACGGTAGGCTTCGGGAGAACGGGTTTATTCACAGAAATGTAACAATAATTTCGTATGTTTAAAGGCCTGGAAGTCACTGAATATATTATAAAATGGTAGACTCGTTCGACTCGAACGGCCGTAAAATAAAACTGCTCGAATAGAGCACTGATTATTGTATAAACAGAGGAATATTAAAATTTGGTGTAGCACAAGCGAGAACCGTACGCCTCGGTGGTTAAATGAAGAATGACGAAAATGTATGAAAAATGAAAAGAATGTGACTAATGTTCTAATTTTGAATTTAAATCTAGATTATGAGTGGCCAATATTTGATGCGAAAACTAAGAAAGCAGGTGAATAGCTGAAAAGATGACGAAGGAGGATGACATCGTCACAACTTTAACTCGGTATAGACTCGAGGCCGTGTGGTCCCGGTTTGCGAATAGAACCACTCTAAGAGGATTCTTCACTCTTTAATAGTAAGTAAGTGCCGTAAGAGCCCGCTAAGGGAAAACCAGGGAATAGACGGCAGCATTTCCCTTGGTTCATTAAAATCTGCGATCACCAAGCCGCCTGCCAAGCGTGGTGATTGTGGCAAATGCCTTATGATAAGCGTCCTAAGTGGCATTTTATAGGGGCCTGTGTTCAGCATGTGGACTTCTTCGGGCTGTGATGTGACATCTCGATATAATCACGTTGTATTCTCATTTCAATCTCGCCCAAAAACTGTTTTGAAACTAGATCAAAACTTGGATTTAACATTTTAATCATGGCAAGAATGTTAAAAGTGTGAGTGTATAGCGTAGAGCGTCTACACCGGTGAGTTGGAAAGCACGGGTTCAAATCCTGCTGGTTGCAAAACGTTAGGGAAGTATAATATCGTTGATATTAACTAAATTAGGGTTTTTTTTATGTATACGAGTGACGTGACGAGCTAGTCGTTCGCCTGGTATTAAGCGACACGGCCGCCCATAACAGATTCCAGTGTCACTCGGAACTCAAAATTAAAGTTTCCGCGTGACACCGCGCACTGCGCACGTCATTCTGAGACATCACACAGCCAAAAAAGTTTTCTAGACTGTGAGATCAGTTCTTAAGTCTCATTTGCCCAGTAATTTCACTAGCTACAATGCCCTTCAAACCGGAACACAGTAGTGCTTGCACACTACTGCTTGGTGGCAGAGTAACTGGCAAAGCGGTGGCGAATTGTCTAAGAGTTCTGGTCAAGTAATGAAAATCCATTAATATCTGATGCTATCGTGCTAGCGTTATTGCTAGCTAGTATAAAAGTAGACCCGCATGAGGAAAAATAATAATTTATAGTGCTCAAATCCATACCTTACCAGAGAGATTAAGAACAGTCATCAACATGAATTAAATGTTTATAGTACCAACAGTTTTTAAGAAACAAAACCCCGGAAGATTGTTTGCTTGTAATTTCTTTTCCCACTCGAGAATAGAATCCAGGAATCTATTAATAACAATCCCACAGCCTCTGTGAGGCTGTGGGATTGTTACCGACCGCTCTGCGAACTAGCACGGAAAAATCTTTTAGATACGTGTCCTAGCGTCGCTGACCGTGCTCGGCTTCTCGCAGTCTCTGTGTGGGAGTCAGGACTTTGGTTACAGGCCATGCCTTCTTTCAACACTGGTAACCTTTTAGATCCGACTACTTTTCGTTTAGCTATCAGCTTACGTTTGGGCGCAAGATGCTGTGTGGCCCATCGCTGCCAGTGCGGTACCGCAGTTGACCAGCTCGGTCATCACGGTCTCTCGTGTTCAAAAAGCGCTGGTCGAATTTCGCGCCACGCTAGTCATAATGACATCATTCGCCGGGCTTTTACCACCGCCAATGTTGCAGCCATTCTCGAACCGAATGGTCTCATGCGTGACGATGGTAAAAGACCCGACGGAATGACTCTGGTTCCCTGGAAGATGGGGCGGCCTTTAGTGTGGGACGCTACTTGCGTCGATACTATGGCGCCGTCACACCTTCCCGAGACACACGTTAGGGCCGGCGCCGCGGCTAATTCTGCTGAGCAGCTAAAACGGCGCAAATATAGTAATCTCGGTAGCGGTTACATATTTGAGCCGTTTGGTGTTGAGACCCTGGGTCCGTGGGAACCGGGAGCTCATCGCGTTTCCCAAAGTCTATCAGAGCGCCTGGTCGATGCGACGCGTGGCCAAAATGCTGGCACTTATTTGGCCCAACGCATCAGCATTGCAATTCAACGTGGCAATGCGGCCAGCATGTTGGGTACGCTACCTACCGGTAGTGGGCTGGAGCACTTGGACTGTCTATAGGCCATCGCGGCTATTATACAGTCCATAAGTGTTCTTTGTAGTAGGTAGTGTAGCTAGTTTAGTTTAGTTTAGTTTAGTTTTTATTATTGTAGTAGTTAGCTTGAGTAATAAAGGCAATTTGCCCGTTAAAAAAATTAATAACAATACCTACGTTCGAAATTGAATTTGAGCAATTCCATGCATCAGTTAATTTTCCACTGCCTTTTCAGTTTGCATTGGTTTTGCAATGTGAACGAAAGGAATGGAAAATGCCAGGTCATGTGTTCCATTATGATTTCATATAAAATTAACTAAAAGTCCGCTATCCTGTGCAATATCGAACCCTGTTTATATATAACGCAACAAACAAGGCTGGCCTGATGGGATGCGGTCGCTCCGCGCCGCTCACCTGGATATATTATAAAAGTTTGTCTACCTACTCATCAATAACAGTTTAACTGATGAAATGCAAACTGAAAATTGTTTCAAACGTCACTAGAACCTTGACTATATCTACATATCTACTAATAATGAAGACATAAAGGTCAAAGTCATTCAAATTGGATTGGTAGTCATCGGACTAACCAAAGTTCTAGACATTGCCTTCTTAAATATTTGAGACTACTTATTTGCTCCTGCTGAATACCTATACAATTACTTAGGTTTAACATGGAAAAAATTGTTGAGTTTTAATGAAACATAGTTACGGAATTACATCACTTCATTACAAAAAAAAGATAAGAACTGTGCTTAGCACATCAGTGATATTAATAATAGATACATTTTAAGCGCCTAAAATTAGAATAAGATGAATATGGGCGGTATGCAGCTTATACCTATACTTATCCTTGCGGGTTACTCCTGCAGTACCTCAATCCCTGAGGCCCCCGTCCCGCAGGAACACGAATACTATATTGAAAAAAAAAACGAAACAAAAAAAAAGAAAAAAAATTTGAAATTTGATTACATTTATTTTTCTTCTATTTTCTATGGTTTTCAACTTGTACGGTGGACACAAAAAATGCTTAAATGTATGTATTTGAAATACATAAAACGAAAGTAGGTAGTTGATTTGTGGTAGTCCTACATCCTACACCCACCTATACCCTTAACTTAACCTTAACAACAAATAAAACGAGCTAAGAAAACAACCTTAGCCTTTTAAAAATGTACATAGGCTTTAAAGTTTACAACTCCTCAGTTTATTTTAATCCTTGGCTCGGACGAGCCATTCGGACTTTCGGACATAGGTACAAAGTTACGCCACATTTTAAATATGTAGAGATACCGCAAACACCCGGATTGGGAGCCCTATCGTGCGCTGCCAGCCGACATACCATACGCAGTATTAAACAGTACTCAATCTTTATATCAGCTTTAAGCTCGTAGATTGACAACTGTGATAAAATGTGAGAGACATCTCCACTTCTGCAATACAGTTTATACTAAAGCAGAGGGCAGGGTTGTAACTTATTATCTGTATCTTTTATATTGAATCAATAAAGAAAGTAAAGACATAATCATACTTACTAATATTAAAAAGGCGAAAGTTTGTGTGTGTTTGTTCCCGTTTCACGTCGCAATGGCTGAACGGATTTGGATGAAATTTGGAATGCCGATACGCTGGATCAACATATTTTATACAGGATATTTTTTATCCGCGGGAGAAACCGTGGGGTGGAGCTAATAATAACATATAGTTTCGAATCTAACCTCAAATCTCGAGAAGATTGTTTTCGTTTAACTATAATTTGATGTAATATATCATTGTCAACTTACCGTTACAGTAAAAGATTCAGTAAAACCATAGCTTCCTTTTCCCTCTGTTATATAAATAATGAATTATATCCATAGATCTCTATAGGTATTGTAAAGGTCGAGGATAATATTATTATTAAGTTGTATTACATTTAAAAACTTATGTTTATATTGATGACGCGACGAGCTAGTAGACAGATATAGGTAGTATTAGGTATAGGTACAAAGAAATTGCTAAGATAATTTTATATTTATAACAATACAGCCTCCGTGGTGTGGTGGTTGAGCAGGTCGGCTCATAAACCAGAGGCGGCGGGTTCGATTCCCGCGACAGGTTAAGTACTTGTGCACAGGAAAAAAAGCGCAAGTACTTGTTCTGTGTCTGGGTGTTGTGGGACCATGGTCCTCATAGTTCCTGGGTCCTTAAATACAGGGAGTCCTAGTTAGGGTCCAGGATCTATGTATGTGATCGTTGGGCGCTATTATTATTATTATTCATTATGAGAAGACGATGCGTACAATCGTGCTTAGTGTATGTACCTACTAAGTACTGTCAAAATATCACAAAATGTTAGTATAATATTTCAGTATTTTAGAATATTAAAATGTACAGTTGAAGTTGGAATTCACAACATAGGTACTACATAGGTAGTGGTGCCAGCGAGCCAAAAGTTAAGCCGATCCGCTGTCCAAATATATTTCCATATTAACTTTATTTATTGCGTTTCAAACGCGCATAAAATCACTTTCTACTCTCAGTTACATTACAGCTTATATTTTATAGATGTAATAATATCCAAGGCACTCGTTACAGTTTTGTAGGCTAGAATATAAAGCTATATAAAAGTAAAACGATTTCTGAACTCCACAGCAGTAATACGTATTGAAGAGGAAAAAGAATAGGCGGTAAACTAGTCATTTAGTAGGAAGAACCCGTCAGGTGCTGAGTATGTAGTATAGACATAATTTGCTACCGTTACGGAACAAACACCATCATAAAAAAGCACGTGTTTGGTTACAAATGTAACCACCTCATTTTCAAAAACGTTTTTTTTAATACGCAAAGGCTAGACCAACCACCTGACCAAGATTCTGTTCTATGAATCCACTATCTGAAAGAATTTATTTGAAAACTAGCTTATGCCTGCGGCTTCGCTTTAGCAATAGCTGCTTACTGCTCGCTATTGTTGTAGAAAGTTCACAATGTGGGAGTGTGGGCAAGCGATGGCTATCATTGGGTTGACGATAGTCCGTGCAACTTTCAAACTAACGCACCCTAGATGAATTCTAGTAATAATACCTAGTACCTAAATACCTAAGGTATACGTATTAAAAGTTACGAGGAGTATCAAAGCACAAGCACTGAAATGAACCTAAAATATTTTTTTGTAGCCCGTAGCCACAGATAATATAATACTATTCTAGTACCGTAGCTAAAACCAGTGCAGGTCCAAAAACTTTACAATTCAACTGAAATTTCAGAAAACGGCCGCACACTGAAAATTGAAATATTATAGATCAGGCTACATCTTATGAACCCTAAAAATTCATGAAAATGTCTCATTAAAAGTTTAAGCAACAGGTTCCCAGCTTTATAGGTTCATTTTTCACGCTTCAGTCCTTTATAATTAATCAACAAAATTTTATTTCAGGCAAAATTGACACCAATTACGGCGAGTTCTGAAGATTTAACGATAAAAGTTCTTTCTACGTACCTAATACGTATTAAGAACGGAATTTATTCGATAGCGTGGATTTCCTCAATTAACTAATATCCTCCACTTAGAGGATTACGAGGAATACCCGTTAATATAATGTTTATTTATTTATTAGCTTATCTTGGCGCATTAGCTTTGGTGTTTATGACTGTCATGTCAGACGAAAGTTAAAGGCTATCCCAGATTATACTTGCACATGAAAAGAGATCTGTTATAATTATTGTTGTAGGTATTTTGTAGGTAAAGGTCCAAAAATATTTGGCTAGGAGCATTTCATTTTTTTAGACGCTAACAGAAGAATTGATCTATTATCGTCCGTATTAAATAAATATGTAATTAAAATTAAAAATTATAAAAATTTTGTTTGTAAAAAAAATTGGAGGAAATCAGAATTGAGCCTTTCTTAACAACTTGATCAGCAGTGACTAATAAAGGCATAAATATAGGCACTAGAAAACCAGCGAACAATACTTTCCCATGAATTTGTTCACAAAAATATAACAGCGATGAGCCGTGTCATGCTTCGACACTTATATGACTGATGATATAGCTTATAATAATGAGAAAATAGCACCACTTAGCGCTCATTATGAATTAACCGATATGCATTATCACTTACCGATAAATCTACTCGCGCCTTTCGCGATAGTTTCAGTTATCTGACAGCAGAAGGAAATAGAGACGAAGCTGAGAAACAATCCTTGGCAAGTTTTCTTGATCATCGCTCCTCACTTAAAGTTCCTCAAACGAACATTTTTCCGCACTTCACTTGTTTATCACAGAGCCTCCATCATTAGTCACAGAAGAGGTTCGTTTTAGCGGAACTATGTCGATGCTAGAAGGTCGAGAGCACTCGACACCGGAGCTCCGAGTAGCGACGAGCGACTGAGCTTCAAGCCGAGAGCGTGGGAAATGGACCACTGCGCAGTATAACCTCAGCTGTACACTTTTTATTTTTTAAAACAAGCCCGATGCAGAAATATTGTTAGTTTTATTCGGTTTTATGCGGATTTGCAACGCTTTGAGTGGTGCAGGTATGAGAGTTGTTGACTTTGGCTGCTATGAAATCTGAAAGCTTTGCGGCTGAATTCACAAGCGAAACTTTTTAAAATTATTATAATTTGGAGGTCGTAGTCGCGCGAGTAATCTGGTTTTTTCGCAGAACGCTCGTGTATGCTTATTATACAATCTCTGCTGATCCCTATCTGTACTAAATATATATTATTTTATTTTATATATTATAAACGTGTAACGTTGTTTGTTTGTGTGGCTTTCACGGCAAAACAGCTGAACCAATTAGGATGAAATTTTGCAAATTTAATAGGTATAACATCGTACTAAATATCGATTCAAACATTTAGGGTAGGTACCTATATATATTTACAACTATAACTTTTTAATGTTACAGATTTACGCAGTTAAACGAGAAAACCGCGGGCGCCTAAAGCTTTAACCATAGATAAAATTAGTTTTAATCATTTTTTATACACAAGAATATAACTTACGATACGAAGTACTAAACAAGATTTCTTCTTACATTTAATACTAGTAAATAAAACGAAATGTTGCGAACTGAAAAGTCCATTTTACACGCTAGGAAGCAGATGCGGAAGATAAATAAGATCACTCAAGTTTTTGTTTACGAGCCAGAAGAAGTTCGCTGAATTATGAGTGGTGGTACACTTTGCCTCAATTAAGTATCGCCCACGAAGTTTTGGTTAATGCTTTTCATATAAGTAAGCAACTTCAGTTTTAGCTTAGGTTATGTGTGAGCATAGATGTTGGAACAAATTTGACGGAATGTTAGGTTGTATCTGAATGTCGCGCACTGAAGCCACATTTCAAGTGATACCTCACATTCAACCCTTTCCAATCCCATCCTATAATGTTTATAATTTTGGGTTTTCGACTTGACTAAAAAGTATTGACCGTATCATACCTCGTTTGGTCCACTCCAGTCAACATTATCCAAGGCGTTGTTGTGGAGTTTGAGGAAACTGCCAGATAGTATACGAAAAGTGAAGTAAAATGGACGTTTACCAGTGAAGCCGTAACGTTGACTTAAGTACTCTATTTTGAAGCAGGTGCACTGTACTTTTAGTTGCTTCAGTTTGGGACTTGTTAACTTCATTTAGGGTTATTCTATCTAAGCTTTGCATATTATAGAATTAGGAAAAATTACTCGTTGTTATCAGATTTGGAGGGTATATTCTGTAAGACAGACAACCAATGGAGAAGAAAGGTTCTTGAGTGGCGACTGGAAGACGGAAGAAGGGGGAGCCGGCCCCCACTAGGTGGACCGACGATCTAGTGAAAACCGCACTCTCTGGGTAGGCCTATGTTTAGCAGTGGACGTCAAGTATAATATAGGAATTTATGAACTGATGATGGAATAGGGATACGTAGAATATCTCGAGATGATAACGTAACTAAAGTAATTAAGGTAAAACCTCTACCTACCATAAAAAAACAAATTTTATCCAACAGTTTAATTGAGTAAAATTAATGAGTGAACTGGAAACCGCAACAGGGCGGTTTAAATGCACGAATATATAACAAAATGCTAATGTACAGAGATTAAATATATTTAATGCTATAATAGGTCATCGAACTTTGTAAAACTGAATTTTATATCCTGTTTCCCTGTTTTAAAAAAATTAAACCGTTTGTCCCCATTTTTATCATGCACCTACTATTTTTATCATCTTCTTCAACAGCCTGAAGACGTCCACTGCTGAACATAGGCCTCGCCCAAAGAGCGCTACTTTAAGCGGCTGCTCACCTCCGGCATCCATCGGCTCCCCGCGGTTTTTACCAGATCGTCGGTCCACCTAGTGCGGGGTACGCTATAACGCTACGCTGCGTCTTCCGGTTTGTGATCGCCACTCGAGAACGAACTTAATTTAGCTTATTCACATTTTTACGACATTTCTAAGAATGAGTTATGTGCGGCTGAAATAACATGTGTAACTAGTATCTAGATTATATGATAGTTTCTAGGTAAGTAGGTACCCAAATCAGCTCAATTAAATATATCGTTATAACCAAAACAGTACAAAATCAAATTAACAGCAAAATCGGACGGCAAACGTTATAAAAAAATCCTTTTTACAGCCATAATATGCAAAAAATATATAACAAGTTCTGAACAAATGAACTGGAAACTGCCGCAGGGCGCGCCACTGTGCTCTGTAAATAATAGAGTTGCAGAGAGGTGCTATAAAATACCTCTCGAGTATAAATGCGAAAGTTTTGATGTTCGGATGGATGGATGTTTGTTACTCGATTATCTCGTTACGGCAGAATTGAATGCCGTAAAATAATTTAAGAGTTACGGCTATATTGGCTGTTTTTATGATACTTAAAAATGCTTCTTGGCCAAAAAATACCTACTAATATTTACTTATCACACACATCGCATCATCAGCCCAAAGACATCCACTGCTGAACATAGGCCTCCCCCATAAAACGCCACTTTGGGCGCTTATCATAGGGGGAGTTTTGCCATAATCACAACCGTTTTCCTTTTGCCAGCTCTTATGACACCCACGGAAAGAGATGGGGTGGTCCTATTCGCAAATCGGGACCACACGGCAATATTTACTTATAACCACTTGTAAACATTGAGTTAGGTGACCATATGAAATGTAGTTAGAGATGCAATTTTATTATTGTGTAAAGCTTCGATTAGGTATCAGGACAAATTAGGACGTCACATACCTGGTCGAAGGTGTATAGGCATAGGAGGTTATTAAAACATCAGTTTATTATTAGGATATAATTCTGAAGAATATGTAATTCCCTACTTATGTGATTTAAAACAGATTGATAATATCCTGAATTTAACATAATTTTAATAATTTGATCCCAGCCCTAATTTAAATCTCTAAATCTATGTAACTTGGAGTTTTTTTAACGGATGCGTGTATATAGGTACCTGCATGTAGATCAAAATGACCGACTTGATGTGTGGTAGCTTCTTTTTAGGCTAGACTTAAATTTGACCATCACTGTCTCACCTGATGGGCGATCATGTAACTTGATTGCAACCGACAGAAACACAAAAATGTATGGATTTGACCGTTTCAATACACAGATTAATTGTGCATAGTTTCTGTGAAAACTTTCAAATTCGGAATGATATTTCTTCTGTTGCATTGCAATCAAAGTTACATGATCACCCTCTGATAGCAAGAGATGACGCGGTCGACGATGGAGCATATTTCACTTATGCCTAAAATCTCCCAGCTTCTAATTATTCTTCTTCACAGCAAGAACAAATTAATAGCCCACCGCGGCCGCACTACCGTAAATAATAAAACATTGCAACGAGGTTACGTAAAAAGCTATTAGAATTCTGGTAACATGCACCCAATTTGTTATGTCACACGGTGTTTTAACTTGAATGCATGGCGCAAACGAGTGCGGTGTGTAACCGCACGCTCTAGGCACTAGGTCACTGAAATCGGTTACAGTTTAAATAAATAAAACGGAACGTAACAAAAGAACCGTGAACAGGGAGGCTTCCACTTCTATCCCTACTGCTTATAATACAATGTGCCCGGTTACTGGTGTCGGAGCCTTGAGGGGGGTAACATATGGTTAGTTTTGTCGACAAATCACCCCCCATAAGTACTTTTTTGCCCACCATAGAAAAATGGTAGCCATTTTGTTTTTATTGGCATAGAAGGATGAGTACTTGTACTAATTTAGCCATAGCTTCTAATATAGATGTGCTGGAATCACAAAAGAAGTCTCATTTGATATAGCCAAATATAATAAGCCAAACATGTAGACGATAAATCAATAGCCAAGTTTTTTTTTGTTTTGTTTCACAAAAGGTCGGGGGTGATTTGTCGATAAAACTAACCATATTTTACCCCCCTCAAGGCTGCGACACTGGTAACCGGGCACATTATATAAAAGAGAAAAGTCTGTTTTTATGTTTAGGTCCACACGAAAGATGATTAAAAAAATTAACCTATTTCAAAATAGCGAGCGTAGAATTTTTATGAAGCTTAAAGCAAAGTGACCTGCAATAGTCTAAACTAGCTTTGTGCTATAAAACTAGATTATATTGTTCAAGTGGAAAAAGTTAGATTTTTTTATATGAACAAATTACGTGACGAGCGAGTCGTTCGCCTGATGTTAAGCGTCACGGCTGCCCATAACAGATTGCAGTGTCACTCGGAACTCTAAAGTATAAAGTTTTGCGTGACACTGCACTGCGCACGTCATCCTGAGACATCACACAGTCCAGTAATATGATTACTAGACCGTGAGATCAGATCGTAAGGTCTCATTTGCCCAGTAATTTCACTAGCTACAATGCCCTTCAAACCGGAACACAGTAGTTGCTTGCACACTACTGCTTGGCGGCAGAATAACTGGGAAAGCAGTGGTACCCACCTAGACGAACTTTGTAGAAAAGTCCTACCACCTATGTAGTAAGTAGATGTGTTATTTCAAATACTTGCTTACACAATATTAAAAAAAAGCTTTCCATTCTGTGGTATCACTATTACGCACTCCCCCACCATCTACAAAAATGGCCGAAGGACGCTTTCATGTTAGGAGACTAGCGAAAATATTTTCATTGAATACCTGTGATAATTATTTCAATATAATACCTATTAGTCAAATAATATTATATAATATATATTAGTTAATACTTATTAGATGCCGTGTGGTCCCGGTTACGAATAGGACCACCCCATCTCTTCCCGTGGGTGCCGTAGAAGGCGGCTAAGGGAATATCCAGGGAATGGGTCGCAGCGTTCCCCTCGGTCTTGGTGGCAATCAATCTTCACCTACTGCGATCACCAAGCCGCCTGCCAAGCGTGGTGATTATGGCAAACCCCCCCCCCCCCCCTAATGACAAGCACAAATAAAAACGGCCCCCAGTCCCCGGCAGCTCTGCTATCCCGTGGCTACGGTAGCGGCCACGGTAACGGCAGGGCAAGGGGTGCGAAGAATCCCCGGCAGACGCCCGGCTACCAACCCCAACGACGACCCCTGGCCCTGGCAACACATAACGTGCGCACACTGAAGGCTGACGAAAGGATGGTCGAGCTAGAGGCGGAGATGGGTAAGTTACGCTGGGATGTAATGGGATTGTCTGAAGTCCGAAGACAGGGACAGGACACGATAATCCTAAATTCCGGTAACTTATTCTTCTACCGGGAGGGAGACCAACTCTCCCAAGGAGGTGTCGGGTTTCTCGTCCGCAAGTCTCTCGTCAACAACGTGGTCAAAGTCGACAGTGTGTCGGCCAGGGTAGCGTACCTGGTACTCCGAATAACCAAACGGTATTCGTTGAAGGTTATACAGGTATACGCGCCGACGTCGGCACACTCAGACGATGAAGTAGAAGCTATGTATGAGGACATATCCGAAGCCATGCATACTTCCGAAACATACTTCACCGTTGTGATGGGAGACTTCAATGCGAAGTTGGGCACAAGGAATAGCGATGAGCTGAGAGTGGGGCCATTTGGATACGGGCAGCGGAACCCTCGAGGACAGAGGCTGGCTGACTTCATGGAGAAGGAGGAACTCTTTATGATGAACTCCTTCTACGAGAAGCGGCCATCCAGGAAGTGGACGTGGATAAGTCCCGACGGTTCCACTAAAAATGAGATAGACTTCATCATGACGACCAAGAAGCACATATTCGATGATGTCTCTGTGATCATCAAGGTGAAAACCGGTAGCGATCACCGTATTGTTAGAGGCACATTGAATATCAATGTTAAGCTCGAAAGGTCACGTCTGGTGAAGTCTACGCTCCGTCCAAATCCTGTCCAAATCCAAAACCCCGAAGGCTTTCAGCTGGAACTCCAAAATCGCTTCCAGTGCCTAGCCGACTGTAACACAGTGGACGAGCTAAACGACGGGTTGGTGGAAACTGTCCAAGCTGTTGGATCGAAATTCTTTAAGACCCAACGCCGAAAGAAGACTCAAAAGCTCTCAGAAAAAACTCTTGAGCTAATGGCCGACCGGAGCGAAATGAAGCTGCAGTCTTCAGTTGATATGTCAGCCTACGGTGAACTCAATAGACGAATCTGGAGTTCCTTGCGACACGACTTGCGTGCTCTTAGTACTTCACGTATTGAGGCCGCAATTGAGCGGAACCAAGGCTCTAAAGTGTTCGCAAAGGATTCGTCTATTGGGCAACACCAAATGACAAAACTGAAGACCGAAAATGGTAGCATCATTTCATCCAAGCCTGAGATTCTGAGAGAGATCGAGAACTTCTATGGACAGTTATACACCTCGACACGTAAGCCCGCTACTAACACAGCTCAGGACATCAGAGCCAAGTTAGTCCGACACTATACCGAAGATATCCCGGACGTCAGCCTGTACGAGATTAGAATGGCCCTCAAACAGCTTAAAAACAACAAGGCACCAGGTGAAGATGGAATTACGACTGAACTTCTGAGAGCGGGTGGTAGACCGGTACTTTTAGTCCTCCAGAAGTTATTTAATTCTGTCATCCTTGAAGGTACAACGCCAGAGGCATGGCACAAGAGCGTGGTGGTGCTCTTCTTCAAAAAAGGCGATAACACCTTATTGAAGAACTATAGGCCCATCTCGCTCTTGAGTCATGTGTATAAGCTGTTTTCGAGAGTCATTACGAATCGTCTCGCACGCAGGTTTGATGAATTCCAGCCTCCCGAACAAGCCGGTTTCCGAAAAGGCTTTAGCACCATAGACCACATCCATACGCTGCGCCAGATTATACAGAAGACCGAAGAGTATAATCGGCCGTTATGCCTAGCGTTTGTGGACTATGAGAAAGCCTTCGATTCAATCGAGACTTGGGCGGTGCTGCAGTCCTTGCAGCGATGCCAAATTGACTATAGGTATATCGAAGTTTTGAAGTGTTTGTACAGTAAGGCCACTATGTCAGTCCGACTACAGGACCAGAGTACGGAACAAATTCCATTGCAAAGAGGCGTGAGATAGGGAGACGTTATTTCTCCGAAACTGTTCACAAACGCATTGGAGGATGTTTTCAAGCTCTTGGAGTGGAAAAGATCTGGCATCAACATAAATGGCGAGTACATCACTAACCTTCGTTTTGCCGATGATATAGTCATAATGGCGGAATCGCTCGAGGACCTTAGCACCATGCTCAACGACCTCAGTAGAGTCTCCCAGCAGGTTGGTCTTAAGATGAATATGGACAAGACAAAGATCATGTCTAATGCTCATGTTCCACCTATACCGGTAATTGTTGGGAACGATACTCTCGAAGTTGTCGACAAGTATGTCTACCTAGGACAGATTGTCCAATTAGGTAGGTCCAACTTCGACAAAGAGGTGGCGCGAAGAATCCAACTCGGCTGGGCAGCGTTCGGGAAGCTTCGTCCTATCTTTTCGTCCAAAATACCGCAGAGCCTGAAAACGAAAGTTTTCAATCAGTGTGTGTTGCCAGTGATGACTTATGGAACTGAGACATGGTCTCTTACTGTTGGCCTCATTAGTAAGCTCAAAGTCGCGCAGCGAGCTATGGAGCGAGCTATGCTCGGTGTTTCCCTGCGAGATAAGCTCCGGAACGAGGAGATCCGCAGGAGAACTAAAGTGACCGATATAGCTCTTAGAGTTAGTAAGTTGAAGTGGCAATGGGCAGGCCACATCGCTCGTAGAACTGACAACCGATGGGGAAGAAAGGTTCTCGAGTGGCGACCACGAACCGGAAGACGCAGCGTGGGCCGGCCCCCCACTCGGTGGACCGACGACCTGGTGAAAGCCGCGGGGAGCCGATGGATGCAGGAGGCGAGCAGCCGCTCAAGGTGGCGTGCTCTGGGGGAGGCCTATGTTCAGCAGTGGACGTCTTCAGGCTGTTAATGATGATGACCTATTAGTCTAGTGTCCTGCTATTAAAAATAAATATCAATATTATTTTCATAAAGTAGGTTAAAAATGAATGTAATAAATGAAAAAAATAGTAAATAAATAATAATAAGCTAATAAGCAGCAAAAGTAATAAGCTTTTACAGTTTCTGGAGGGGGCATCGCCTGTCCCCTTCTTGCAAAACAGAGCTGCCCTACAGTTATAATGAAAACGCACGTTAGTGACATCACATGCCAAAGAGATTGTATGTAAAGCTACCACAGCTTAGTAATGAGGTACTATGAAGGAGCAAAAACTGACGTCACTGCACGTTTGAACTGTCCCTTTCTATTCGTGTATTTTAAAATACTTGTAATTTTGTCATTTTTTTAGATATTTTTAAATTTTTGTTTTCACGACTGTTTATTTCTGAGGAATGTTATTAATTTATGCAATAAAAAAAAGCACGACACAAGCCTAAAGTGTAGCTAGTAGTATTTAGTATATTATTAAACTAATTAGTTAAAACAATAAAGGCACTATTCTCGTTTAAAAACAGTTTTTATACATATTTTATATTATAGGTTACATGTGGGTAAAACACAAAAACTGTGAATTATTGCAATCTGCTAACTGCAATAATTCACAGTTTTTGACAAAAGAAATTTTTTTTTTTTTTTTTTTTTATGTGATTGAATGACGAGACGAGCAAGTCGTTCACCTGATGTTAAGTGACACGGCCGCCCATAACAGTTGCAGTGTCACCCGGAACTTTAAAACAATAAAGAAAAGAAAATAATCAAGAAATATTATTTTTACTTTGATGAAAACGCATTTGTTCCGAATACAAGGAAAAATCTGAAAAATGAAATGGCAAAAGCCAGATGTTGAAAATCCATGCTGTGCTTATTGTATTTCAGCTGATTCGCGATTCTTTTGTATTATAAAATGTTTTCAGGAAAATTGATTTGATAATATATTGTGGCATGTAAATAAAAAAGTTTTACTTTTAACTGCTAACAATACTTATGCGTTTATTTAACATTCATTTTGTACCTGTTTCTATAATTATGATATTGATTAGTACACTTCATTCTCTTTTTAGTTTACGGTACATACTTCTCTGAACTCTTTTTTAGCTGTAGCTATATAATAAAGATCAGCTCTACAATATTGTAACAAGTAAGTAATTGCTTTTGTGCAAGGACAGTAAAGTGAATAAACTTTAGTCTGAGTTAAGAGTTACGTAAGAAGTTCTCGTAGGCTCGTACCTACTATAGGTATAGTTATTCAATTTGGAAGTCAATTCTAGAGCTGACTTTTTGCATTCATCGCTAAACTGTATTTTAATTAAATTACCTATTTATATTAATTAAATTTAATTGTAGTTATATGGTCAATGGTTAAAAATTCTAACAAATTCTGACCAATGGTCAAAATTTATTAGAATAAGTATCACACAGACTAAAAAACCCACCCTGTGAAAAAAATGGGCACTATCTCTCGGGCCTGTGGACGGCCCTTGTACTGGTTATTTTAAAGCCGTGTTGACACTCCAATATTGATAAGTTTGTATGAAATAAATAAGTAGGTAGTAAGTAATTAAGTTACTTCAACAATCTGCTAATTTATAATATAAAATCTACCCTTCGTCTATAATATCCGGAACGGATATAATGTGTAAGTACACTAAAAAAGTCTACGTCTATTCTGTCTGTTCCCCTCACTCAATTGTTTTTTTCTCTAATCTGTGGTTCCCCTATAAGTACGTCATGTTTGTCGCCTATCTTTCCACAGGTCAGTGTAATATCCTGTGGTAATATCCCTGCCGTTACCGGTTAATCCCAGCTTCAGTGATTTCAATTATTTAGCCAGTCTGCCGCATGACCTAAATATTAGAACCTAGCTTGTTTGCCGCGACTTAACTTGTGACGCTAGCACTGTAACGTGAAGACCTGTGAAGCTTTCGTTTTATTTATTACCTATCCTTAGATAGACTCTGAAAATATTTCTACACACCTAGAAAAGGACCAATAAATTCTCCAATTAACGTGTTATGTCTATCAGAAACATTTTATCATCACCACTTTTAACTTTTTTTTTTTTTTTTTTTTATGAGAATGAATGACGTGACGAGCTGGTCGTTCACCTGATGTTAAGTGACACGGCCGCCCATAACAGTTGCAGTGTCACTCGGAACTTTAAAAAAATAAAGTTTCGCGTGACACTGCACTGCGCACGTCATCCTGAGACATCACACAGTCAAGTAATTAGATTACTGGACTGTGTGATCAGATCATAAAGTCTCATTTGCCCAGTAATTTCACTAGCTACAATGCCCTTCAAACCGGAACACAATAACGCTTGCGCACTACTGCTTGGCGGCAGAATAACTGGCAAAGCGGGATTAACTGTATTAGGGTTGGTTTTTTGATTAGTAGTCAAGGTAACCAATGATTAAAAATGCTAACAAATTTAATTAAGCCGCAGTGACACGATCAGTCTCCTCCGACTGAGTGGACTCCGATAGCTACTCGGACGCAACTCGTATCGTTGACACCGATAATCCGAGCGCATTCGGACGATTGTATCCGAGCAGGGTAGACCCGGACCGCGCTCTACTTGTCCGAGCTAGCTCGTATACGAGTAGTGAAACTTCAATACGTAAATAAAATTTGACGTTGCCTGTGAGCAACAATGAAAAATATGAAGAATACGATCCGAGTGAATTATGATAATGTCAACCGATATCCGAGTACACTCGTACGAAGCTTATTCCTGCGAGTCCACTCGGGCCGAGGAGACTCTGGTCGTGTCACACCGGCTTTGGGTTTTGTTAGTTTTTGACTATTGGTTACTTTAACTACCGATCAAAAAACTCACTACAGGCCAGTACTTTACAGAACTATGCTCAGTCGTCGATTGATGCTCGATGCTAGATAATTCAATTCACGATTTGATCATTTTGTGAATGAAATCTCGTCTTGAGCAGCGATTCACGACTGACCGTATAGTTCTGTAATGCAGGATACGGGCCATCTGGTTTGTCTGTAAAGGTTTTGCATCACCCGATGTAAGACTTGATAAAACCAGTAAAGAACACCAAGGTATCAATAATTAAGTTGACCTTT
The DNA here is from genome assembly GCA_910589525.2 of Ennomos quercinarius. NCBI lineage: Eukaryota > Metazoa > Arthropoda > Insecta > Lepidoptera > Geometridae > Ennomos > Ennomos quercinarius. The sequence continues at coordinate 6,247,707 of OU342496.1, forward strand.
TACACAAATTGTTCACGTCACGAGATAAACCGGAACTGAAAAGTCAAGAAAGTCCGACCATTTTATGTGATTTCAGCCTCAACAGTAGGCTTTTAGCGAGGCCGGTGGCTTGTTTGTTTGGAAAATCGATTGGGTCACAATGTTTCCATAAATGCAATTGTTCGGTACGTTCTGAACTTCGGCAGACAATGTTTTGAATGGATATGAATATGCTTTTATAAAAATCAATAAAGCCGTAACTTTTCGCAGGTGACCATGACATGACATGACACAACAATAATTATTTAGTTTAGTAAATACAAAATGGAGAAAATAATATTTTGTATGACTCCGCCAATAAATAAATAAGCTTGATTATGTATCATCATCATCATTAACAACCTGAAGACGTCCACTGCTGAACATAGGCCTCCCCTATAGAGCGCCACTTTGAGCGGCTGCTCAGCTCCTGCATCCATCGGCTCCCCGCGGCTTTCACCAGACCGTCGGTCCACCGAGTGGGGGGCCGGCCTACGCTGCGTCTTCCAAGCTCAACTAGCCCTTGTAAACCAATCGGTAAAGTTAAGCAGCGTTTGCTGTGGTCACTTGGATGGGTGACCGTTACAAAAAGTGGTATTTACAACTGAGCGTGACCGAGCTTCGGAGGGCATGTTATATAAGCCTGGCTGTTGTAGTTAGAAACTCATAAACCTTTTGGCGGCCTAAAAATTTTGACACAATGGCTGACCATTTGCATACCTACATGAACCTATGTGTGAAGAAGAACATAAAAACTGTGAGTAGAGGCAGTATAATAGCATGGAACAAGGAAGAGAGGGATGCCAATACACCAAGAAAACAGCTTAGATCAAAATATGCCAAAAACCGTATAAACTTAGATGACGCTGCAAAATGAGCGGGCAATAAGTTGAGCACAGATCAGAAATATCCCAAAAAACCGTTTTAAACCTAGATGGCACTGAAAAATGGGCTATACGGATAGCTACGGCGGGCTGGGTTTAAAACGCTCATTTTGCAGCGCCATCTAGGTTTATAATGGTTTTTGGCATATTTCTGATCTACGCTGTTTTCATGGTGTAATGGCATTCCTCGTAATGGCATTCCTCTCCTCCTTGTTCCATGATAATAGTAATGAATTCGAACTCAGTCAGGCATCCTAATTGTTTCCTGCTTCTAAAATCATAATCCAACATTGTATCCAAGGCTTCATTTAGCAATGAAACAAAACATTAACCTCCATTCATAACATTTGTTAGCACTGTTACGGCAAACGAACAAAGCAAATATGCCTTCCTACGGTTTATATTTTAACTTTGGCGCACTTGGAACTAGGTCCGGGTAAACAAAGTAACTTGCTCTACTGGGTGTGTGTATAACGATGTAATAGTTTCTATGAATAACGTTTGACTTGTCTAAGCAGCCTAGGTATTATTAACATGGAACAAGGAGGAGGTATTATTAATTCAAGAAATGAAAATAAGAATTATATTAAAGCTAAAAAATCCACTTAAGCTCAATATTTATGATTCGTATAAGCAATATCCCCCCTGCTTAGCCATGGATGTGGGCTATTATTGGCTAATGTATTCTGTTGTGCGGGTTCAACTTACACTCGTGATTCAAAATTTCCTTTATTTATACATTAAAATTAAAATCAATATTAATCTTGACCTTATTTCAGTCCCATGACAAGACTAAGTATTATTATTTTTGTTCTTAATAATCCGTCTTTTCTATCAACAACTGGAAAACAGGCGAAGATCTTCAAATAGCTGAACAATTTTTTTAAATCATAGCTAAAAACACACTCTATCTTGATCTATATTTTTCTTTTTTGTTTGAAAGGTGACTTGTCACCTTTCAAACAAAAAAGAAAAATATTGATTTTCCAGGACTCTTTCGCCGGTAACAATTGAAGCGATCAAATTGTTTCCGGCGAAAGAGCCTGGATCTCATAATACGGGTCCCGTGCCTGTATGGGATCCAGGTTTACTAACAAAATGTAAACGTTATCTAGTTATATGCCTTATATTATATCCAAATAAAAAAATATTTAGTAGACATTTCACACAGAAATGAAAATGGAAATGTATTTATATTTTCACTTTCCAATTACTTACCTAAATAATAAAATACCTGCGGTAAGAAATTGCATTGAAAACCCCCACCTGTTTAATTCGCCATCGCCCCTTCCAATTAAAGTTTGCCGGTGAAATGCGTTTTACTCGCGTTTTACAGCTGAGAAGTTTTCACTACTTTTACCCTTTGTAAGAACCTGGCTGAAAGAGTTCTTGTTATATCGTTTTAACCGCCTTCAAAAAAGGAAGAGGTTATGCTCAACTGTGTATTTTTATGTATATGTTCACCGATTTTTCCGAGATTTCTGAACCTTTTTTGTCTTCTTTTTTGTTTGGTAAAAGAACATTGGGTGGGTGGGGTGCTCTCATGTAAAGGTCTTTGGAGATAGACAACGGCCAAATCCACAATTTCAAGGACTTCTCAAAATGGAATTAAGGCAATTGAAATCGGTTTACATCCTCATTGTTACTCCTTCACGCTCAAACGGCTGGAAGGATTTGGACGAAATTTGGAATATAGATAGCTTATGTACTGGATTAACACATAGGCTACTTTTTATTCGCTGGTGAAACCGCGGGGCGCAGCTAGTATAAATATAAAAATAGCTATTTATACAACATTATAGATATAGTTGTCTCGAAATCTAGACAGAGCGAGAACAGCTGAAACAGACGAAAGACAACTTGGCAAAGCCACCGAAAGCAAAGCAATTGAACGGTTATTTGTAACTAAGCGTTTATACAAAACGCGTCAGCCCTAAGGATTAGCAGTAGGTATAGGATACTAGGTGGTAGGACTTTTGCAAAGTTCGTCTAGGTAGGTACCACCGCTTTACCAGTTGTTCTGCCGCGAAGCAGTAGTGTGCAAACACTACTGTGTTTCGGTTTGAAGGGTATTGTAGCTAGTAAAATGGGGACTTAATGACCTAATTACACAGTCTAGTGATCTTATTACTGGCTATGTGACGTTTCAGGATGACGTGCGCAGTGCAGTGTCACGCGAAACTTTATTATAGTTCCGAGTGACACTGCAACTGTTATGGGCGGCCGTGTCACTTAACATCAGGTGAACAACTAGCTCGTCACATCTTTCATTCTCAAAAAAAGGATATAAAGGATATTTTTACCTTGCCACGCGCAACTTTTAACGAAGTGGATAAATTGTGTCTACACATTTCCCACCAATTCCCAAGCAGCCCAGAGTGAGATTAAAAAGACATTTCTGTTCAGTGTGATCTTTTTGAAAGCTTTGTGAACATAATAATTAAGTAAGTTTGTAATTAATTTAGCTTCTTTGCAGGTTGAACATGAATTATAAAAGCTAAGCGGGTGGAAACGGAATTAATTATAACATTTTACTTTTTGATTGAAAACGTGGGTTGAATTCCACCAATACGATAAATAGATAAACTTAGCTATATATCTACGAGCTTAGAACATTGTGTAAAACTAGTACAGCTTCAGACATTGTACTGCAGCATCTGTCAGCGAAGCGAGAAAACTGATTGCAACATAGATTTTGCTTAGTTAGTCACAGCCAACTCTACCACCCGCTTCCTCCTTTTGTATTCAGGAGCGAGAATGCGGATGAACTCTAATATTTGCGAGTGTTGTTAAATAAGCATAGTTATTTGTGGGTGACCAAACTCACTGTATATAATAGTACGTATGTATAATATTAATCTATATTGTTATGTATTAATGTATGTGTAGTATGTATGTATTATTAATGAATTGTGTATGTTTATGTCGTATTATATGTATTTTAGTAGTTTTAGGATTTATAGTTTTCATTTCTAATATTTGTATTTACTGTACATCGCCAACCTCCCTAATTCATAATCTGTTTCTGTCCATCCAAAGGTTGTATGGAAGAGATCGCTTTAAGCGATAAGATCACCCATTGTACTACCTTTTTGTCAAATATTTCGTATTGTTGTGTATCTTTGTGTATGTTTTGGTGTGCAAGCGTCCTTCTATTCTATTCTAAGTAAACTGTAACGTAGATCAGGTAAAATGCACGTAGGTATTGTAATCAGTTTGACGATATATTCTAATTGTAACCAACTTTCGGGTTTTAGAGACATTCATCATCATCAACAGCCTGATGACGTCTTCTGCTGAACATAGACCTCCCCTACAGAGGACCACTTTGAACGGCTGTTTGCCTCCTGCAAACTGTTTTTCATATCATACTCACCTAGCTTGTCAGGCGATACACCTACTCAATACATTGGTACGTAGTCATTAACATCATCATCAACAGCCTGAAGACGTCTACTGCTGAACATAGGCCCTATACGTACGTGCAACGTGGTACGTAGTACTATATATCTATTCTGTGACATTGGCTATAACTGTAATTGAAATAAATCTTTATCAATATAGACTGCTCTGCAGCTGGTTAGTGAGCGATAGTGCGTGCTTGAAGATATTATAATAGGTAGCAATTAATTTTTCAGCAACACTTCAGCTCTACTTTATTTTCAAGTTTTATAACCACCCACTTGTGTATCGCATTCAATTTGTTTAAAGGCATAGCTGCCCTAAAATGGGTCTTAAAATTTTTGTCTCACGGAAAATTGGATGATATTTACATAATAGCGACGCAGAGCTGTGGTGTTACTTTATTGCCTTTTTATTTCAGGAACACATGCGCGATTAGGTTAAAAATAATTTGCTAGCTTTATCTATTTACCGAAGCACCTGAACAGGTGGATTGAGAAATATTAAATATTCTACATATACTATAGATGGGTATAAAGCCAGGTGCCTACTTATATTTATCAGAGAATTTATGATGATGCAGTAATAATTTACAGTAACAAACGCATTGGAGGATGTTTTCAAGCTCTTGGAGTGGAAAAGATCTGGCATCAACATAAATGGCGAGTACATCACTAACCTTCGTTTTGCCGATGATATAGTCATAATGGCGGAATCGCTCGAGGACCTTAGCACCATGCTCAACGACCTCAGTAGAGTCTCCCAGCAGGTTGGTCTTAAGATGAATATGGACAAGACAAAGATCATGTCTAATGCTCATGTTCCACCTATACCGGTAATTGTTGGGAACGATACTCTCGAAGTTGTCGACAAGTATGTCTACCTAGGACAGATTGTCCAATTAGGTAGGTCCAACTTCGACAAAGAGGTGGCGCGAAGAATCCAACTCGGCTGGGCAGCGTTCGGGAAGCTTCGTCCTATCTTTTCGTCCAAAATACCGCAGAGCCTGAAAACGAAAGTTTTCAATCAGTGTGTGTTGCCAGTGATGACTTATGGAACTGAGACATGGTCTCTTACTGTTGGCCTCATTAGTAAGCTCAAAGTCGCGCAGCGAGCTATGGAGCGAGCTATGCTCGGTGTTTCCCTGCGAGATAAGCTCCGGAACGAGGAGATCCGCAGGAGAACTAAAGTGACCGATATAGCTCTTAGAGTTAGTAAGTTGAAGTGGCAATGGGCAGGCCACATCGCTCGTAGAACTGACAACCGATGGGGAAGAAAGGTTCTCGAGTGGCGACCACGAACCGGAAGACGCAGCGTGGGCCGGCCCCCCACTCGGTGGACCGACGACCTGGTGAAAGCCGCGGGGAGCCGATGGATGCAGGAGGCGAGCAGCCGCTCAAGGTGGCGTGCTCTGGGGGAGGCCTATGTTCAGCAGTGGATGTCTTCAGGCTGTTAATGATGATGATGAGTAATAATTTAAAGGGCAATACAACGACTAACTATGGTGTTTTCGTAACCATAACAAAACCGTTTAATTCGCTGAATTTTTTTGGCCGTATAGTTTTCATTGAAATAAAGAAAATTTTGAGAAAATCTACATTTGCTGTAATAATAATGCAACAACACCGAGCACAGCGCCAGTGCTCATAAAAAAAGCTCGACCAGAAATCTTCGAGTGGTCTAAAATTCAGACACCAGCCCGCCTAGCATGTACACCGCGACCAAATTTTCTCGACACTTTATCTCGTGAGAGACCATGACAGGACTATGGTAGTGCCTAAGCGTGTCACACTCTCTCATAAAGACGACAAGTATTCTCGCGGTGCTTATACTAAGGGGTCAGGGCTGCCTACATGAAGAGAAGATAAAGAAGAAGACTGAGTCATTATAAAATCAACGATAAAGTAGAAACTCCTATTATGACGACTAGTAAATATGAATTTTCAACAGAAACATTTTTGTAGCAGAAACCAAATATAACTCTTCGTTTAGTATGAGACAAAGTGGAAGCGCACGGAAGCCACTGCAAGATAATAAATCAGCATTGCACGAATATCCAGCTCATGGACGTAGAGATACGTCCATGAGCATTTCCTATTGTCGCTCGCTAAACCGGCAGGACCTTGGGTAGTTAAGATTCCCGTGGATAGCTACATCCTGCATGAACCAACGGAACCTGACATGGGAACCATCTGTATCGTAGGACTGAATATCGATTATCAGTACCAGATAACAGGTACTTAAATATATTTTGTTGTTAGAAGATCGTTATAAAATAACTGATCTCACTTTAACCTATAAGAGACAAAAGCGTCTCTTTAGTGAAAGTAAGACTGGATGCAATCAATAACATGAATCCTTTATAACGTTCGAAAACCGGGAGTTTGAGAATGAGCAAGATCAAATAGAACTTAAATCGACTAAACCAACGCGAAGTCTCATAAATGGAAAGAAGGCTGACGACAGTGTATACATAAAAGTTAAAATCTCTTTAATTTTTTTTATAAATTTTTACATGTTTGAATTACGTTTTCGCACGTGATAATTTTTTCTTAATATTGAATGATTGCACTGAGCTAAATACATCTAATACCTGCATAAAGAATAGTGAAGGTTTCAAAGACATTGCAACTTTTTATGAATAAGGCAGTTAAAGGTAAATCTGTTCAGTCAAGTAAAATTTCTATACTGTGGCTAATGGCTATGTCAAAAGCTGTGTTCCCATAGACACTTCCAAGAAGGTCGTATCCTCTACATCTGAAAAAGCGCTGCAATCTAACAATTTCTCGACGTTTCCTATGACAGGAGTCCACACAAATGCATAGAGCTTAAAGTTGCAGCGTGAAAAGCATTTTTATGAAAAATTCACACCACGTTGTTTCCTGCTGGCTGGGTAGTCTGCCGAGGTCTGCAAAACCTTGGCCTCTTTTCAAGCTTGCGGACGAGTAGGTCTGCATAGGTATTTTAGTGTCAGTGATATTTATGTAGCGGGTTGCGCTCTGCATACGAAAACTACAGCTGAACTAGGGAATAAATAGCTGAACACAAACCAACAGCTGTGCGCAATTTTAGATAGTTTGACCTATCTGCCGCAGATTTTTTCTTTTCTTTTTTTATATTGGATTTTTATTTTATTTTATAGTTACCTACCTATAGTGAGTGTAGTGTAGTGTTGTGTTGCGTGTCATGAATAAATGTATTTTCTTTCTTTCTTTCTATATTTTTATTTTATCAATATCGGTTGAGTAGTTTGGTTTTAAATAATAACTGGAAAAAGTATGTGCTTACGTTCTACAATCTCATTCAAGTGTTAAAGTTATCTTCTCAGTATAAAACTATGTAAATAGGCCATCGATCTATGTTATGAAATTAAGGTGATTGAAGTCCGTTTAACCTTTTTTACAGCTGATTTCAAACAAAAAAGGAGGTTCTCAATATAACTACAATATACAGAACAATTTAAGGCCTTTAGTAGTCAATCGGCGTTCAAGCAAAAATGTTTATCAATTTTTGAATGGAATCAGGGGTCCAGCAGATGCCTTTCCATTAGCGTTAACGCCAAACGATAACTCAAAATGTATAGGAATGACATTGCCTGCAGAAAACTTTTCTGCAGCTAATGTCAAACCCATACATTTCGGGGTTTTTTGGAAAGGCATCTTTGCTAGACCTCCTGGACTTCAGCATCGCTCGACGCCTGAACATGATTTGGCCCATGTGATCTCTGTGAAATTGTTGGAAATGTATTGTTTATGTTTAGGTAGTAGGTACTTACTTCCCATCTTTACTTCATCAATGAAATATAAAACAAAAAGTTGTCAAAAAGGTCGCAGCAATGCTCCAGAAGTTTCATTCTAAAATGCTCACATTAAATGCACAACTTCGGTCCTCAAGCCCCGTAACTGTTCGCGGATACATTTTAACTTTGGATATAATTAAGGCTCCTTAGACTAAGCAACTAGATGGTGCTCGTAGAACTAGTTAAGTGAACACGCAAAAGTACCTACAATTTGTAAGAAACACAATTTTTGAGCATCATATTTTTTTTCAAATAGTATATAAACAAATTACGCGACCCTAGTAGTCTTTCACCCATAATGTGCCCAATGCTCGCCAGCATAACGGTAAGCACGAAAAGATTTCACGTCGAATGACTACATTTTTTTACGGACCGAAGTGACTGTTCTTACAAAACAAGACTTTACAAATGACAAATAGACTTGCAGCATTTAAAACTTCGAGACATTGAAAATTGGACAAAATGTAACGAGAGTTAGATTAAATAAAATAATACATAAATAATAAAAGGAACAACTGATACGATGAATTACTTGATTTTGTTTCAAATTATTAAAACTTTGGTTAAAATGAGACTTGGATACCTATAATAATACCTACGAGTAGCTTAACAAACGAATAGTAGACGTAAATAATACATAGGTGTATCTACTTAGGTACTCCATAAACTTCCCGATAGCTACTCGAAAATAATTTGTTATTATTCTCGAATATTTTTTTTTTGAACGGGCTAATGCTGTTGGTCTCTACCGACCTTTACAGCGTCACCAGGCGGGAGGGCAGGCGCTTAAGGCGCCCAACCGTCAAAAGTGAGGGGCAACTAGCACAATGGCACCCCTGGGGTGCGAGCCTCGGCTTGGGCCGTTGCCGGGATAAGAGGATCGAGAAGGCATTTTCTCGAATATAAAAACCACAGATCTGTATGGTAAACCCCGTTTTTATCAATGTGTAAGTAGTAAGGTTTATTGTAGATATTCAAAGTGTTTAGTATTACTTTAGTCACAGAATAATGATTAGTGATGGCTTATAGGGTATTACCTATCTTTCTGGCTAAGTCTAGGTAGGTACTATTTATTATAGAATAGTCTAATGAGTATTTAAGTAAGTACTAAGTAGGACATGCCTTATCCCTTCTCTTTCAGTTTATTCTGCAGGTTACAGTTGCAAGCTGTTTGCTCATTTACTTATTCAGTAGGCATGTTTTATTCTCGGTCAATGTTTTAGATACACTCACACTGGAGTACTTTAGAGACCTAGATTTACTGTTCTTTTCAAAATGTGACGTAAATGATTCTTTTCTCTTACAAGTTTTACAACAGGGAGTTTTCTCGTCTGCATCTCAGCCTATCTACATAAACAATGTAGAAGGTTGATAAATAGGTAACTCTGTTCCATTATGTTAGATATTTTAGGTAAACAAAGGGGATAACAGTGCAAAAACTATTTGTTATGGTAGTTATTTTTTTCTATATTATTTTTTTCTAGTTGTAACCTGAACAATAACTGTAAAATATAAATAGTTTATTTTAACGTAATATCTGCTGTGCTATAGAATGTTATGATAAAGAAAACAATTTGTGATAGAATTTTTTTATTATACTGGTAAGACTGTGGAGGTTCTAAACATTTTCAAGAGAGCATATCTGCCTACATCATTTCTTGTTTCATTCGTTTTGGTTTTCTTGAACGTGAATGTTCTCCTGCCCTGCCTGTAATTTTATTGTGATTTGTTGTTAGTCCTGTTGGTTATTGTTATTAGTGTTTATTTGGTTTTTGTTCCGCTTTTTCTATGTTTGAGATCAATTTCTTCCGGAAATTTGTTCGCAAAATGGAGCCTCAGCCGCGTCCCTCGACCTCAAGGACCTTGTTAAAAACAGAAAATCTGTCGCCAGCCATAAAGCGGTCGCGGACATCTTCGAGTACCACGGAAAAACTCGTGGTAATGAATCAATATAAACAGAGACATATAAGAAGTGGCCTGAGTGGGCGAATATTGGTCATTAACAGACGTGCAAACAAAACAGCTGAATTGTTAGGAATAAAACAAAATACTTTTCACTAGGGAAAAATGTTTTGTGCAACTGGCATGCCACTTTGACAGTGACTTTTCGTGACATTTCTTTGTTTACGTAAAATACCTAAGATATGATTATGGAATAGAGTATAGGTACGTACGTACTTCTATATACTGCGGTACCCACAGCACACAGCTCAGATTTATAGTTTAACTGTATTACTTTTAAAGAGGATATAGGTAATGCACGGCATTGAAGTTTGTCCATTTGTCTGTCAAACTCAATGCAACAGAGTGATTTCAGCACAGGAGCTGCGGATTTCAACGATAGTTCAGTTGACGTCGACTTCCTAGAACGTCGAGTCATCTCAAGTCGAGCACTTTCATAGCTACCACTAGGTGCATACAATTTATAGTCTCCCTCTACAAACGAAGTCTATCACAGACCAAGTATAGAAGATACTACGTTCTATAATTATTTTGCATAACAACGACCATTTGTCCAACATTCTTTGCATTAATCTCTAATTCTCTATCAGAAAACCTCTATTTCTCTGTCTATTATACAAAAGTGAAAATGTCAGTTCGTTTTATAATTGATTGCTTGTTACTGTTAGTTAAATAATTGTGTTTGTTAGTTTATGTGACTTTCGCGCAAACAAACAAACAATTCATTTCATCATCACCAGCCTGAAAACGTCCACTGCTGAACCTATAGGTCTCTTCCAAAGAATGCCACTTTGAGCGGCTGCTTGCCTCCTGCATCCATCGGCCCGTCGTGGTTCTGACCAGGTCATCGTTGGTCCACTTAGTGGGTGACCAGCCTACGCTACGTCTTCCGGTTCGTGATCGCCACTCGGGAACCTTTCTTCCCCATCGGTTGTCAGTTCCATCGGTCCATTCATTTATTCAAGTAAATTTTCTTTGAACCAATCGTTGAACACAGTAGGTAGGTATAGACAGGTACTCACACTCAGTCGATGTTAAGGTCTCCCAGGAATAATCAGTCTGTGTTTAGTAAATACCTACATTATACTTACTTACCTTCAGTATAGCCTTTTGTTTATTACTCGTAGTCCTCAGGGATGGTATCTAACACAGATACAGCAGATAAATATATTAAGTACATGGGCGTAGCCAGGATTTGGTTGGTTGGGGAAAACTAGACATCTGACAATATGACATCTGTCAAAATGTTTACCTTTGTTTCTGGAGAAACTTCGTTAAAATTCAAGTGTAATGTTTAGGTGAATACAGTTAGTTCCATTGTCTAACTTTAGTCTTTAATTGACTGCACGGAACAAGTGGGAGTAAAAATAATTTAAATTAATTTGTACTTTGTTCCACGGAACTATTGGGAAAATAAGTCTCAATAGTTCCGTTACGGAACTACTTGCACGGAACCTCTGGGAATAAACGAAATGTTAGCCTATCGTTGATAAAAAAATGTACAACTTACTGGTAGCACTAACTTCAGGTCCAAGAGACTCGAAGGCTTTACCAAAACTTAATTTCAGTAGGCGGTCAGAATCTGAAACAAAAATTTGTTGTACAGTACAAATAACGCGATATCCTTTTGATGGAATCAAAAAGTGAATTAAACCGCCATCCCGTGATACTTCTTCAGACTTGGCTAGTTAGCTAGTCACAATGTGTTGATTGTAGTTTACAAGAGTTTTACTAGGTGGCGCTGTGTCAAAACATAAAAAAATTCTATGTGGGAATGCAAATGGCGTTTTGTTAAAACTAAATTCTAAACTTCTGACATACAATACAGGTGGCGCTGTTCTGTAAGATTTATTTCATCCAATCTGTGGTAAGAAGACCTATGTAAATAGGGCTTCAGAAAAGATGGCAAAGGGTTTTGGCGGAAACGCGGAAAAGTTCACGCCGTGCATTGTATTATTTTTCAAAACTTGTGCTTTTTCTAGTGTTAATGTTTAAAATTGGTGGTGTTTTACGCATTAAGTGCTAAATTACGAGCATGACTGTGGGCAAGTGATATAATGTGGTGAAACGTGGTTTTTCGTGTTGCTTCCAAAATTCCATAGAAGCTTCAAGTAAAGTTGCCACCACTTTACTGGGGCATGACTTAGACTGGACTATGACTGTGACTAAGACTTGACATTACGTGACATGTTCTATAGCACGTAGAAAATTACAATACTTGACACTGGCTAAATACACTATGTGTGGAGCCAAAATACAAAGAAAAAAAGACAGCAAAATAAAATAAAAAAAGTGTTGCTATAGAAAAATACAAAAATATGATTCGTAGTTTTTTTTTGCCAAAATATAATTAAGTATACATATGCAATTAATATAATTACTTTTTGTCAACGTACTTAGTTGGAAACCAAATACTTAGTAGTGTAGTTTTGACACAATAAATTATATCATAGGAAAAAAGACGGCGAAAGGCTAACACATAGGCTAACAATTTTTCTCACATAATATAACTCCGGATCAATTTGGCGCGGTTGCAATAAACGCAAATTTGGTTCGTCTTGCAACTGAGTTGAGTTGGTATGAATGGAACGGTTGGCTTGAGTCCAGGACCAAGCTGAACTGAAGTAGGGATATTCCTAACTAAGCGAGGCTGTTCAGAGTTACGATCGTACGAGTTTGGTACAAATCATGTCAATTCTTTGATTATTTTTATCTGGAATTTAGACTGTTGCGTTTGGGAGCTTTTTGCTAAGACAGCCGTAGCCTCTTTTTTGCCTGCTCTGTGTAGCGCTTTGATGGCAGATAAAAATGCATATTACATCTACTCAATTAGGTATCTAGGTAGATACCTAATATGCATCTATCAACGTATGATTGAACGGTTAGATTAGTAGGTAGTGGGGTACAGATGAAAGTATCAATCCAGGTACTTGAACTTCAATAAATAAATAAATAAATAGGTACTAAGAGTCACAGATTTATTCTTAAACAATTTAGTTAGTAAGTACGTACCCAACTTACGTTGTACCTATATTACTCAAATATTGTTTGTTTGTTAATAAACAATACATATTTTAGTAATGTTAGTGACCATGGAAGTTTAAAATCTTATATTACGTTGTAGGATGTATATCTAAAATGGGAGCAGGTATGTAGGTACCTACGAAGGTAGTAGATATGATGAGTAATATGTAGGTACCTATATAGGTACGTTCTATACACCGACTACATTAATTTAGTAGATTTTTGAAACTACTAAATGGTGTTACCATTGAACTAAGATTGAACCATTGGAAACTAACCAGCGGCAGTGGAGTCTGGCGGTGGCTGAAAGGTGAAGGTGGCTGCGAACCCCTGGCCAGGAGACGCCGAGTTGGCCGTAAACTGGAGGAGTAACGCTGGCCCTGTCGATAGTACCTCGTAACCTGCAACATAGTAACACATTTCGGTATTTTAACTTTTATGCAAAACTAAAAATATCACAAAATATCGCGGAGCCTGATAAAAATGAAGGTTTTCAATCAGTGTGTATTGCTAGTGATGACCTATGGAACTGAGACATGTTCTTTTACTGTTGGCCTCATTAGTAAGCTCAAAGTCAGGACCAACGATCTGGCGAAAAGCGCGGGGAGCCGATGGATGCAGAAGACGACCAGCCGCTCAAAGTGGCACTCTGTGGGGGAGGCCTATGTTCAGCACTGGACGTCTTCAGGCTGTTCATGACGTTAGCAATACCACTAAAACAGTTATAATTAAATATGCCGGTTGGCAATGGCAACACCTACTATTATTGACTTCATTAAGTTGAGTAAGTGCCAAGCTACCAACTTACAAACAAGAAGTTTACGCCATTCAACATAATTATGTAGTTTAATAGTTAGATGGTACATAACTTGAGACCTTCATTTCAAGGGTGATGCTACAAAACACAAGACCTGGAATTAGGTAAGGCTAGTGGGTGGGGTTGCAATCAAGCTCGCGGAGCTCTACCGAGAATGCTTATCATTAGGGTTGTCCGTAATCAACTTAAACATTTGAATTAAGAAATAGAGGTAAAACTAAAAAAACGTCATGATTCTAGCACATTTCATATATATTAGCACATTTCGATTTGGTATCTCCTAGGTGAATAGGTCAATGTAGGATGTGATAAAGTTTTGTCAAAGTTTGCCAAATTTTGTCCCCTTTTAAATCCTGCGTCGTTACAGCCTCTATTAAGGTTTTGTATTTTCATGAAAAAATCCACGAAAGTCGGCTATTGCCCTTTTTTAACGTAGGTACTTATCAGCAGCATATTGCTGTAAATCACGTAGAAACGTACCTACGTCTTTTTTACGTTATTATTTTTCTTTGTTGTAAATACCTGAATTGACTATACAACGTCTCTCTTACTTTGGAAAATCACGTATTTTCCATTACCCATACCTACGTTAACATTGTACATAAATCCAGTTTGTATAACGTACGGCGTACCTGATCATGATCATACATAGAATCTACGTAAAGTAATAATATACCTATAAGTATACCTATACGTTATAGGAACAGAAAATATCAGAGAATGAAGCCATTTCTCATAGACAATATTCACAACACTAATACAGATGATTTGTTCCCATGCTATAGGCCAGTAGACCATATACACTTATATAGTATGAATAGCATTCTTAGCTCAATACATCACATTCGACATCAGGCCTCATCGAGGTCAGAATACCTATTAGGCACGTAATTTAGGTACCTACCCCAATATTCAATAGGGTAACGGCAGCCCTATTAAGCCAGTGCTACTTTGACGCGGCATTATTCATTCAAAAAGGGGGACGGTGGACGGAGAAGCCACGTGACGGACTCAATGACATTGTGAATGGAATAGAAATACACGCTCGAATACGCCAGGCCAATCGATGCCATCAACTTTACATACCCGTACAACGTAGAGGTGTTGGAGGTATTGCTTTTGAAATATCCTCACACTGAGCACAAAGCTTAAATGTAATGATAAGAGATTTCACAGTGTAAGAAAAGGGAACGAGAAGATTTGCTTGTTGAGGAAGAGAATGCTGCTTTCTTTTGTTTGAATACATTATACTTCTTAGAACTTGATCCATATCAAAGTAACAGGGTGTACCATTATATTATTTCTTTTAAGTTTTTTTTTTTCTTATAGTTTGGCTCCACACATAGTGTATTTAGCCAGTGTCAAGTATTGTAGTTTTTCGTCGTATTATGAAATATTTCATGTAAAGTCAAGTCTTAGTCACAGTCAGTCAGGGTAGTCATAGTCCAGTCTAAGTCAGGTAGTCATAATCCAGTCTAAGTCATGCCCTAGTAAAGTAGTGGCGACTTTACTAGAGGCTTCTATGGAATTTTGGAAGCAACACGAAAAACCACGTTTCACTACATTATATCACTTGCCCACACTTATACTCATAATTCAGCACTTAATGCGTAAAATGCCACTAATTTTAAACATTAACACTAGAAAAAGCATAAGTTTTATGAAATAATACAATGCAACGACGTGAACTTTTTCACGTTCCCGCCAAAACTCCTTCTTTTAAGTTGCAAGATTGTTTACATTATGTAGCATTTGTTTTTTGTGCATGCTATATGGAAATCTCTTCAACTGTCAATATATTCAGATCTTGTGAGTAGAAATCTCTTTACTTGAATCCGAATTCGCAATATCTCGGAAAGTAGAACCAAGAGAATGTGACGTGCAATTTTTCGCCGTGATATTTTGCAGTAGGTGCAAAATTGTTGAAATGTTTCAAATCTCTACACATGTGTTGGCAGCGTGTGAAAATTGTATACCGATTTGGCGTTGAACTTTATTTTATTTGGCCATAAGGGTTGCTAGTAAAATGAATTCTATGCATAGTCAATAAATCATAGTAAGTAATCTTGCGGTAAGAGACAATAAAATAAAAATTCCTATTGGCGCCGTAAACAAAAAGCTTGGTGAATACAGCTTGGTGTTATAGGTGAACGTGCTAAATTTATCCACCATATTCTCACTTCATCAAGAGAAATATGGTCAAACGCAAGCCTGTCTAGTATTAAAAAAAACAAAATATCAAGACGTCATCTTCCTCCTAGTGGAAGATGGGTGGAAGACATATTCCATGCTCTCTAAGTGCGGTCCTACACTTTCCCGGTACCGAGGAAACTGGAAAGTGTCCGACCACCGAATTATTCACACCCCTTCGAACTGAGGTTATTCGACTGTAAAATTTCAGTGGCCAGGCGACAATCTCGGCGATATTTTCAGCACCGTGTCCGACAGGAAATAGCAAGGTGAAATATTCAATTGATTTATTTATCTCAAGAACTCACGTGACGGCACGCAATACTGGAAAATCAGATACAAAACAAAACTCGGTGTAAATTTGGGTACAGGCAGTGAATTAGTAACGAGGTAGATATATCATCATAATCATCATCAGCATTCTTGTGTCTGCTGTTGAACATAGGTCTCCAAATTTAGGTTTCCATAATCAATACGTAAGAAATATAATTATACTCAGTGAGTACAACACGCGTGAGTACCTACCTAATACTAGTAGGTACTAGGTAGATACCTACTAGGTAGTATTACTCACGTGTTTATATGCTTGCGCTTGACCCACATACCTAGAAATTATTCGTTAACCTAGGTCTATCGTTTGACCACATTTTGTCTTGCTATCTACCTGCACTGGACCAGTGTGCTGGATTATGACTTAGGCCTACACATTTTCCATATAATTATCAGAGAAGTTCCGACTAATCATTATTGAGAAGTATATTTACTAAAACAATAAAAAAAAAATGTATGAACATTTCACACAGCGCACCATCTAGCTTCTAAACTAAGCATATTATAGCTTTGGGAACTAGATAACTGATATAATTATATGTTTTTTGTTTATAAAATACATACATAGATTACAATATAACACCCAGACACGGAACAAAGACCAAAAACTCATTTTAGTTTTGCTATCTTGCTATATTTTACCTACTTATCCTGTGGTCTTGTAAATAGGTACAAAGGCAGTATTCCCTTACCAGTAAGCTCGTTACACAGCATAGCTATCGCCGGCGAGTTAACGTCCCTTCCGTCGAACACTTTGATTATGTCCGCACGCCGCAGGCAACTGCAAATTGTATTAATTAAATTAGTACATGACCTAAATTCCCCGGTTGGGTTAGTGTTTCAGGACCCGATGCTTTTATCATGACGATTTTTTTGAGGATGACGAAACGTTTCATTGCAAATGGCTGTACCTAACCTACAGTATTTTGAGGTCTACCGTTCTGGGTTTTGGCTAATGTGTTATGATGAGGATGAAACATAGTATATAGGTTATATACACACATACATACGCACAAACACATAATCACAATCCAGCCATCCATGTGGCTATAAGTAAATTATAACATAAATGCTCGTCATTTTTTTCTAAAATTTCTTGGATATTTTTATATCTAAGTAAGTAAGTATACATTAACCAATGGTCAAAAACTCTAACCAATAATGGTCAAAATTTGTTAGCATTTTGAATGATTGGTTATGTTACTTATACTTACTGATAAGTAGATAAAGATAAGTAAATACAACACATTTTAACAGCCTATTATAACGATTTTTTTTAGTACGTCTTCAATGTCTGTGTATTGAAAATGTACCAAAACAATTCGTACATAAAATATAGACAACAGCTGTTCTTCACGATATTACAAAGATATCGGCGAGCTTGTTACCGTGATATGACCGTACCTTATGATATTAGGTAGGTCAGGACTCTGATGCTTCGTGTAATATTAAGGAAAATCCTAGGCTTAGTACTTTATGCCTTTCGTCGAAAGGCGAGCTTAGGGTTTTGGGTAACGTTATTATTTGTACACATGTGTGTAGAGAGAAAATGTCTATCTTCTATCTACACCATATGTATCAACATTGTGTGGCGAAATAGCTTAGAGTATAGACTAAAGCATAGAGAGAACTTGACTATGTGTCAAGCGTACCACTTTTTTGGACACTTTTTATATGACTTTTTTTATTTTTTATTACTATATGTTTGTTTCTTTCCTTCGCCACTGATGTAGCGATATGTGTGAGCAGTACAAATATAATATCGTTTTGATGATCTTTTTTATGCTTTAGTCTATACTCTCAGCGAAATAATACTTAGTTAGTGTTTTGTTTCTCTCTATCAAAATTGAAACAGGCTAAGCTAAAACAAGAGAAAACACTGAGTAGCTATTCCAATGTCATGCAGTGTTTATTAGAAAGGTGATCATCATCATTGGTCTGAAGACGTCCACTGCTGAACACAGGTGTCCCTCGTAGAACGCTACCCTGACCAGCTGCTTGCCTCCTGCATCCATCGACTCCCCGCGGATCCCCGGCGGGATTGCGGGGAACTTCCACTAGGTAAACACCTAGAGGCAGTTGCAAGTAAGTGGGGTTTATCCTGAGTAAGTGACTGACTGACAGTCAATGCTCGCTGGACATAGAAATTTGATATTTAATCTCCGGTCGGTTTGGTTTTCTTTAATTGTACGTTTCCAAAATTGTTCTCCAAACTTGTCTTGATCCTAACTCGTCAATTTTCAAAACTGCCACATCCGAATTAGAGGGTATTCCGGAGGGTTTTCATAGAGCAGAGGTTGTAAGAACTTAGACTATAGGCACTGAGCAAGAAAGGGTTTTTGAAATTGTTTACCTTATGAAGGTCAAAATTAAATGGGATGTTAAAGATTACAAGAAGAAACTTGAGTAAAACTTCATTAGAAAAGCAACGAAGGGAATAAATGTAGCATCTAAACGATGATTAAATGCAGTAAAAACGAGATGTTTAGAAATGTTCCAGTCTAAAATATTTATCACACCCTGGACTCTACCTAAAAGAACACACTGAGAGCCCTCATCATCATAGCACCCATGCTATATAGTGACGATACTTTGTAATAGGTAGGTACCTAGAATGCCTATCGTGCGTGATGGAATGTGCGTTCACATACAATTTTATCAGACCACGATTTCTTCACATATAAAGTAAAATGTTGCAAACTCTATGTTCTCTTCACTCGTCTCTCGTATGATGTCCAATAAAACTGTCACAACGTCGTGAACATGCCGATGTTCAAAATATTGAATAGCCAGGTTCTCACGCGGACTTGGCATAAAGCTTGCCATAAAACCCCCACCTACAATGTTATGTGCACTATAAAGCTGAAAGTGGTAGGAAATTGCAGTGTTACATCGGTCGGAAAATTTTACGGTACCAATATCACCTTTTATTCTTGAATTATGGACGGTAAGGTTTTACTGTGAGGATGGACTGTGGCTTTTTATTGGAAGGCCTAATGTTCGTCTGCTTTGAATTCTCTCTGGCGCTTATATTCTGCAAAGGTGCGGAAAGAAACAAAATTGAGTCACGAAAAACAATTTATTTTTGATTGTTTAATTTTGAAAAACTTCTCTGAGTACCAATTATCTGCTTCTTTTTCTGCTTTCTAGTACCATGTGATCCCGGTTTGTGAATAGGACCACCCCATAATATATTCCCGTGGGTGCCGTAAGAGCCGGCTAAGGGAATATCCAGGGAATGGGCAGCAGCATTTTCCTCGGTACATTTAAATCTACTGCTATCACCAAGCCCAATGTGATAAGAGTTCAATGTAGCATTTTATGGGGGAGGCTTCTTAAAATTGATAGAGTCAGGTCTATCGAAGTGAATTTAGTTACAAGTTAAAAGTATTTCGATCGAGCGAACAAAAATCATTGACAACGGTACATTAAATTTTATTTAAACACCTGCTCTATTAAATTTTCTATGATCAACTACACCAAAGCAATCTGTTCAGTTAATTAGGTACATTCCTGTTTTTGCTTTATACATTTACTGCGCACTGTTACTTCCTTACAAAGTTGAAATTAATTTTCGGATAACAAGTCCACTAACAACTAGCGTGACCACAAATGAGCGGGAACCAATAAACTATACCAAGCTGTTGAATTATTTGGATATTGCAGTGGCCACTAATTAAATTAAGTTTCATTGAATAACGCAATGCTTGTTATAAACAGCTTTAGTCAAGTGAAATATCATATTTATAAATATACAACCAGCGTGCGTTACCAGTGATAACTCAGAAGTCACCACTGGTAACACTGGTAATCAACAGTAAGAGAGAAACCACATCTCATTGCTATGGCACTGAGACGTTGTCTTTCTACTGTTGGCCTCATTATCAAGCTTAAAGTCGCGCAACGAGCTATGGAGACAAAAGAGCTATCTTGTGGTTCCCTTGCGTGATAAAATCCGCAATGAGGAGGTCTGCAGGTGAAAAGTCATCGACATAGCTTTTAAAATTAACAAGTTGAAATGGCAATGAACAGTCCATAGCGCTCGTAGAGCCGAGAATCTGTAGGGAAGAAAAATTCTCGAGTGGCGACCACGAACCGAAAAACTTAGGAGCCTAGCAGACATGTATATCAAGCGATTTGAAGGACTGTCTTTTAGCTAGGGAGCACACGAGGGATAATATAGAGCATCGAGTACTTGCCCCTTTTCGGATTTGATCTCTAATATTTTTAGCTATTTATATAAATTGTGGCACTTTGCCCCCTGTTGGAAATCCTTTACTTTTTATTATAGAAGCAGTTATTTCAAAGAATCATCTCACTATCTCCATAATAACAAACTCAAACTCCTTTAAAGCGTTCACATTAAGTTTATGGTCCATATCTCTATGAAAGCGTCTCCAATAGATAGTTAATTAAACAACAACATGCGGGCCTCATTTACGGAGGTATCTGTCTTAATTAATACGATATAGCTGAGCTAGGTTAGGCTTAGGTTAGCCAAGTTCTAGGACAAACAAAATTAGGGAAGAAATTTTCAAGAAAGCTTTGTTTGAAGACTCACTAAATGAGGAAACTATGGTCAGGGTGTGTCAGTAAAGTTTGCGAAATTTCGCAACCGACCGTGACGACCTGGTCAGAACCGTGGGGAGCCGATGGATGCAGGATTCAAGCAGCCGCTCAAAGTGGCGCTCTTTGGGTAAGCCCTATGTTCAGCAGTGGACGTCTTCAGGCTGATGACGACGATGTTCTAATAGTCGTCAAGTAAAAAACTAGGTCAAATATAGCATCCTCGTTCATATACTTATGTTCAATTCATTTTTTTGTTTGTTATCGTATCTCATCTGTATTATGTAAAATGTCAACTATGCAAGAAGGAATACCTAATTGAGAAATTATTCCTACTTCTATACGTAGGGATCCATAATTGAGCAATTATTGCTACTTCTATTGTCTAAGGAATAATTGATTAATACCTAATTGAGAAGTTATTCCTACGTCTATCAGTAGGAATAATAATTAGGAATACCTAATTGAGGAACTATAAAGAACATTTAGACTGTATACTAGCCGCGATGGCATATAGACAGTCCAAATGCTCCAGCCCACTACCGGCAGGTAGCGTACCCAACATTCTCGTTGAATTGCAATGCTGGTTCGTTGAGCCAAATAAGTGCCAGCATTTTGGTCACGCGTCGCATCAACCAGGCGCTCTGATAAACTTTGGAAAACGCGATGAGCTCCCGGTCCCCACGGACCCAGGGTCTTATTGCTACTTCTAAAATGAGAAATAGCTAATTCAGGAATTATTGCTAATTCTATGGTCTCAATATACCTGTAGTGTATTACTTACATGAGGGCTACCTTAACAAGTTACAGCTTTCTTGCATAGCCAGTAGAATACTTAATAGCACATGTATGTGTGTGTGTGTGCTCACTCAAACTGCACATTTCCAAGTTACCCCAACTATCTCACGTTACGTCTTCAATAGCTGTTTAATTAAGCAAAGATACAGGGAACAGTTCCAGAGATATTAGCCTTAATTAATACAGTTCGGCCGATGATAACATCAGTACGTAGGTATAGTTTTGGTTAATTCAGCTTAACCGGACTTCTCTGTTACGTCAATGACGCCCTAGTTTGATTTAGATTATAATGAATCAAATAGGCAAAAGGATTAACGATTCGAGTACTAAATAAATATATATCCGACTGTTACTCACGAATATGTGTCGATTTCTCGCTACGTGGACTCACCTCCTGAGGAAGAGCATCGGATATGCTAAAAGCCGACACGCTTCTTCTTCTTCTCGTGTAGGCAAGTAGTAAGCCCTGGTGTCAGAATTTTTAGGCCGTCCAAAGGCACACTATTCGTGAGTAACAGTCGGATTAATATTTATTTAAAATGAATCACACTCATAATAAATTTAATACTAAGTTTCGAGTAATGGTATGTGTTGGTGAACTAACGTCTTCCTGTTGCGTCTTTGAAGAATAGTATTTTTAAATTTTTGATATTAGTACCTGATTTTGATATGTGTGATTGAGTCTGGTAAATGTGGCTCACCGCTCAACGATAAACCGTGTTATTTTGATTTGTATACTCATTAAACTCACCTTATATCTCCTTTTTGTAGAGAAATTTCTTCAAATACTACTTTCACCCGCTCATGAGGCCTGAAATGTAAAAAAATGGTATTTTATCAACTTGAATGTGATTATGCTTCAAATTAACTATCGGTATTTATACGTTGTCGATTCGAGGTTGGAGACATTTAAGATTTCAATGATCTTTTGGCTTCGGCTCCGGGGGATGTTTGGCCTAAGCGTTAAAATGTGTTCAATTTATTACAATATGTCCAGATGCTATACAGACTACTGGTCAATTAACAAAAGTATCAGAATGTCCAAACTCAGACAAGAAAACAACCAAGATTCAGAAAAAAGAAATACCAAAGTGCAAAATCGTAACTAAGTTTCCACCGATCCCCGGCATCATTTTCAAACGGCGCGGCGATAGGAAGCAACGTCTCATCAAGCTATCTATCTAGTAACGATAAGACGTAGACCTACGTACATTCTAGATATCATAGATCAAAACGAATGCGGGTGAAATGGTACGATTGTCTGATTTCGTTCTGATTATTGGTTTCAATTTCTATATCTGAGCGGTTAGTCTGTATTATTATCCTGCAAACTAGATACAATATACATGGAGAGGGTATAGGCCACACTGGCCAAGTGAGGGTTGGATGATCCTTCACCGTTATAAGAGCATGTGCAAATTCTGCAAATAATTTTAAAAGTCATTCGTGTAGGGCTTGATTTGAACTTGTTCGCGCGGGTTTAAAGTCGGGCGGGTCATCGCTGAGCCAAACTAATCTACTCGATCCGAATGTAGTATATGGCTGCTATATTTATTCTGTGGCATTATTTATTCTCGGTCAGACCAGTCTCACTCCACGCTTTAGGTATGAAGCTACAAGTACATGGGACCTAGCATCTAGACGGGTCAGTCCATTACGCGTAACGTATCAAAAGAGCAACGCTATAGCGATAGAACGAGAGGCAACTGTTTAAGGAAGGCTTGTAGCGCTGTGCGAGCTGAACTACACTTTATTGTGTTTGAACAAGAGTCGCTATTTATTTAAATGATTTTGCAGAGTGAGCCTTCTGTACGTAGTACTATAGGTAGGTATATTTCTATTCTGTGACTCAGTTTCGATCTTACAGCGGATGATTGACGATCGTTTTATTAAAGGACCTTGTCGTTAGATCAATCACTGTGTGACGTATTTTCGTGCAAAGTAGAAGAGAGTAGCTACAATGAAAACTCATCAAATACTCAGCAAAATAACTCTATGTCGATACACCTGAAAGAAGCGTTTATTCCCGTTATAGAATACTAAACGCCTATGTTCAGCAGTGGACG
Organism: Ennomos quercinarius; assembly: GCA_910589525.2. Taxonomy (NCBI): domain Eukaryota; kingdom Metazoa; phylum Arthropoda; class Insecta; order Lepidoptera; family Geometridae; genus Ennomos; species Ennomos quercinarius. The sequence goes on from OU342496.1 coordinate 6,271,563, forward strand.
TCTTCAGGCTGTTGATGATGATGATGATAGAATACTACAAAAGTACATTTGACAATCTATAAATGCCAGCCCATAGAAATTTATAAATTAAGTTAGTGTAGACCTAAAAAAATCATCATCACCATCAACAGCCTGAAGACGTCCACTGCTGAACATAGGCCTCCCTCAGAGAGCGTCACTTTGAGCGCCATCAGTTCCCCGCGGTTTTCACCAGATCGTCGGTGCACCTAAGTGGGAGGTAACTCAAAAATAGGTAACTCAAATTTTTACATGATTAACACGCGGAAAATTTCCTTCCAAAAAAATGGATAAATTTTGCAACAACAAAAGCTCACAAATAGATGGTACATACCTCGCGTGAAAATGGTATGAACAGCGCACGTTGTTCGGGTAAATGGACGGGTACCGCGGGCTGTAAAGGCGTCCGTGCGTCGGCCGGGAGGCAGACCGGCTGAATTGAAAGTCACACTCCGTGTCCTGTACCCGGACGCCATCCGTGTCGAACAGACCTGTGAACGAAGAAGTACGTCTTGTAAGAACCTGAGTTTAGTTTTAAGAAAGGTAAAGCCTTCTTGCGCCCACTGCTGCCATAATCACCTCGCTTGGCAGATGTTTTGGTGATTGCAGTAGAATATAATGTAGACTGAAGAGAATGGTGCTGCCCATTCCCTGGATAGCCCGTTAGCTAGCTCTTATGGCTTTCACAGAAAGAGTCCTATTAAAGCCAGGACACGGCCACGGGTTTTTGGAATATTTCAGAAATCGACTAAGAAATGCTTATAGTAGGTGTAAAAATGAGAAAGTAACAAAAAGGAGTAGAACGTTCATCAAGAAGTGAGATACAGAGTGTAGCTTCTTACAGCCCCTGCATAAACATAATGGCGTTGGACCTACACCCAGTTGGGCACCCACTGCTACAAACATTTTCCCGTGCTGGTGGACATTTCGATATATCTAAGTATTGCTTTCCCATTTTAACTCACTTTCAAAACGGTGAATGTGATAAAACCATGAGAAACTGTGTTCTTCACTTTACTTCAAAATTGTTTTTTTAGCTATAGCGCAAATTAGGTACACGAAGTTTTGAGGCTATACCTGTCTGGGTATGCATGTTTACAGCTGCGGCCATGCATCTGCTGCAATCGGTGCTGTCCATCTGTAAACCCCTAAATCGTGTGCATTTGACAAAAGCTTCGCCGTATACCAAGCATTTCCGGGCAAGAATGTTATACTAAATCACGCCTAAGCTTTCATACATAAATATTTATGCCCTTGAATTTCCCTTTCCCCAAAGTTTCAATATCAAGGTTTGTGGGCGGATTAGACATGTCACAACTCACGTAGCTTATTCAAGAAGCTACCCTCTCTTATCGAATATTGAATTCTGTTATGATAGAGTGTTGTTATAGGATTTGTTGGTTTAGTATTTCGGGGTATCCTATTTTTTGTGACTTTTGAACTTGCACATAAGGTTGAGTTAGTTTTTTGTAACGACTAGTTTTTTTTTACAACTAAATTGGCCCGCATTTGACTGCAATCTCACCTGATGGGAAATGACGATGCGATCTACGATAGTACATGCTTGCCTAGTTTATCATAATACATATAATATAAAAACGTGCATATTTATATCCAAACTAGAGACAACCTGCGGTTTCACCCGCGTTTCTTCTTACAATTTTTAACAGCCCATATATGGCTTTCTTAAGGGTTAAATTTTCAAAATCCCTTACTTATAGTAATAAGTACACCCCTACGCCAATATAAGGAAATTAACACTCTACAAGACCTAAAGTCCAGCGGTTTGAAGTATACGCTGTCAGTCATTCAGCCAGTCTTAAAAGTCTTTTTTTTTACTTGATCGTCTTAAATATCTGAGGCCTTTCCGACACCTCTTCGCGACCGCAGCAAGACTCAGTTGAAGACCTTAAGTGAATCGCCACAATACAATTTGTGCTGCAGCGATTTTTTCAGGTCTTAAATCGCTCTAAGATAATAATAATAATAATAAATTTATTTATTTCCAAATATACATAATACAAACATTCTTACCCTAAGTTGGTTACCTATAACTAAATATCAATAACTAAGAAAAAAAAAAAAAATGTTTTTTAACAACCACACCTAGGAGTGTCGTTAGCGGCCGTACTAGGATACCCTGTGTTACAGCCGCTAAGATTCCTCCTCAGGACTACAATTATTTAGGTAGGTATGTCTAAGTAAATACTTAAGTGCAGTCAAATCAAACATCTCATATAAGACCTTTAAACGTAACAAATGTTTGGTAGGTAGTGAGAGTAAGCATCTACCTAATTATTGTATCTACGGAGACAAAAATAGTCTATGAAATTATAAAAGGAAAATAGTGTACCTGCGTAATAAGAATAAGATGAATTTGGGATATTTATATACCTGCTAATAAGAAATACAGTAGGTAGCTACCCATAGCGAAGATTATTACAGGCTATGTCAACAAGTCGTAGGACAATTGAGCGATCAACTGAGGCAGCCTGGTAGGGTACCCTCATTATTACCTACATCCTTACCTACAGCTATTTACTATTTAAGAGCGAGCATACCTACCATACATGATCTAAGAACTGAAAAACAAAAGCACCATAAAAACTCAGTTAACGCTCATGACCTAGGATACACATTTTAATCTGGTCTAGATAGATCCCTATAAATGTAAACATTCTGATATAAATAGTTACATGCATTACTTACAAACACCCAAAAACAAGCGGGCAACAGGCAGGTATACCTTCCACCAGCCACCCAAATATCACACTCAAAAACACTTAAGCCTACGATTTAATTATCACTACGGCCAACATTTATAATTTTAATTTCAATAACGTTCAGATAGTAAAGCTCTTGTAGATTATAGAGAAACTAATACCTACTCACAACTGTAGACACTTGTCGATATTGTTGTATTACTTTCTGAGTGCTAGAAAGTTTTCATTCAAGCTTTATAGTACTCTATCAGTGTATCCCCGAGTTTGACCAAGAGTAAATACTTAGCCGGGTTACATTTGAACTTTGCGATAATTATCTACCTTCATCATGTTAATTAAGCAGGTAGACATTCATTAGACTGCGGCTTGATGACACCCACGGGGCTTGTCACAGGAATAACAAAAATGTTGCGATAATTTGCAAGAGAAAGTTGCAAGAGAAGTTTCTGCTTCAATTTGCGTTTGATTTCATCTATCCGGATGTAAGTATGTTTGGTACTCGCGCACAGGTCGTATTTGTCAACGAATTTTGACGAAAATTGGTAGACATGTTTTATATAACGTAAGAGCTATATTTATAAGGTAAGGTGAAGGCACCATATTTTTCTCTTATCTGATGAAAATCCTAAGAAAAAAATCCTTGGAGTATGTAAGAAAATATCTCCTTAAAGCTGAAGACGCGCGTGTAGTCGTTTAAACATAACACAGACTATCCAAAACATTATAACATTTACTTCATGGAAAAATTTTTTGGATAATCACGTGATGATCACGAATTCTATTTTTTTCTCCTCCAAAAATTGTTTTAAAAGATCCTAGAGTTACGTCAAATCCTTATCCAGAATCCATCGTATCTTTACTTTAGGCGTGAAATAACTCACTTTGACAAATGACCGAAGTAGATGAATTGCTCTCCGATGTCTAAAATCTTGTTCGGAGTTTTTCACTTGAAATACTTGGTGGCCTATCAAATAGCGATGACGACACGAAAGATTGAGTGCTTTGGCTTGCTTGCAATGAAAAAATCCCTTCTCTACTTATAAAATATAATTAATTGACCAAGCGAGTGATCCCTTACTGTAGGCCTCATTAGTAAGCTCAAAGTCACCCAGCAAGCTATGGAGAGAGCTATGCTCGGTATTTCCCTGTGAGATAAGCTCCGGAACGAGGAGATCCACAGGAGAACTAAAGTGACCGATATAGCCCTTAGAATTAGCAAGTTGAAATGGCAATGGTCAGGCCACATCGCTCGTAGAATTGACAACCGATGGGGAAGAAAGGTTCTCGAGTGGCGATCACGAACCGGTAGACACAGCGTAGGCCGGCTCCCCACTTGGTGGACCGATGACCTGGTGAAAACTGCGGGGACCCAATGGATACAAGAGGCAAGCAGCCGCTCAAAGTGGCACACTGTGGGGCGGCCTATATTCAGCAGTGAACGTCTTAAGGCTGTTGATGATATTGATGATGACTAAGCGACCAAAGCAAGCGAAGTTTCAGCTTCAATTTGCGTTTGATTTCATCTATCCGGATGTAAGTATGTTTGGTACTCGCGCAGAGGTCGTATTTGTCAACGAATCTTGACGAAAATTGGTAGACATGTTTTATATAATTTCGTAGCTTTTGCCGTCGACAACTTTTGATTGGAGGTAGGTATTTATTTATTTATTTATTGTGATAAAAACGGCCAAACCAATTAGAATTACCACAAAATATTTCATACAGGATAAATTTGTCAAGGTTATTAAATAATAATAAATAAGTACAATGGGTTATAAGAATAATTTCACATAAAATAATGTCAGAGTTAATTATACAAGAAATGTTAAGTTAGGTATAATTTTGCGTGGTATATAATGAGTCCCAGGTTGGCTATATTATTTTTTAATATCAGATATTAGGCTTGCGTTTGACCACATTTCCCCTGAAGAGTGACAATGTGGTCGAAATAGTACCACCCTCACGTTTATGAAACCTCCTCTCGAAAACATCCACTATAGCTATTCGGAAACACAGACGCTGGTATAGTCGATTGCTGTAGAGAAGTTTATAGAATCCTACCACTCCTACAAAGCGAGTGGTTACTGCGTTTGTAGTGCTCTATTTGACGACGTTGTAGAGTACTTACGATCAATGCCAATGTCTTGAGTTTAAGCTCTACTATGTTCTTTATTGGAGACACTTTTCTGAGTAGATGACATGTAAGATCTGAAGTGCCTTTGTATACTTAGAAAGCTTATTTTCGTTTTCGTAACAGGGAACAGTTTTTTTTCAAGCTCTTGGATTGGAAAAGATCTGGCATCAACATAAATGGCGAGTACATCACTAACCTTCGTTTTGCCGATGATATAGTCATAATGTCGGAATCGCTCGAGGACCTTAGCGCCATGCTCAACGACCTCAGTAGAGTCTCCCAGCAGGTTGGTCTTAAGATGAATATGGACAAGACAAAGATCATGTCTAATGCTCATGTTCCACCTATACCGGTAATTGTTGGGAACGATACTCTCGAAGTTGTCGACAAGTATGTCTACCTAGGACAGATTGTCCAATTAGGTAGGTCCAACTTCGACAAAGAGGTGGCGCGAAGAATCCAACTCGGCTGGGCAGCGTTCGGGAAGCTTCGTCCTATCTTTTCGTCCAAAATACCGCAGAGCCTGAAAACGAAAGTTTTCAATCAGTGTGTGTTGCCAGTGATGACTTATGGAACTGAGACATGGTCTCTTACTGTTGGCCTCATTAGTAAGCTCAAAGTCGCGCAGCGAGCTATGGAGCGAGCTATGCTCGGTGTTTCCCTACGAGATAAGTTCCGGAACGAGGAGATCCGCAGGAGAACTAAAGTGACCGATATAGCTCTTAGAGTTAGTAAGTTGAAGTGGCAATGGGCAGGCCACATCGCTCGTAGAACTGACAACCGATGGGGAAGAAAGGTTCTCGAGTGGCGACCACGAACCGGAAGACGCAGCGTAGGCCGGCCCCCCACTCGGTGGACCGACGACCTGGTGAAAGCCGCGGGGAGCCGATGGATGCAGGAGGCGAGCAGCCGCTCAAGGTGGCGTGCTCTGGGGGAGGCCTATGTTCAGCAGTGGACGTCTTCAGGCTGTTAATGATGATGATGATGATGATGAACAGTGAAAAGAACAAAGCAATTTGGATTTATCATACAAAAAAACAATTACTTACTTAAGTTAACGAATAAGTGCAACATGTAAGATAATTATGTCAACCTCAAATTATTCCAACTAATATAAATTATAAAAGCTAGATACGTTGTCTATTTGTTGGTGTAGATTTTACGCCAAAACGGCTGAACCGATTTAGAGGGCACATAGCTAATTACTATACCGAGATCGAAACAGTAACTTTTTTGCCGGAAAATAAAGATTAAGTAGGTACATGAGCGGAAAATTTGAAAAAATTAGTAATAAAAAAAGGGAAAACATCGGGTGAAACTGGACTGCCACTAGTTTATTATAAAGAAGCGGTTATTATCACAAGTAAATGTTTTTATGATGAATGGATTAATTTGGTAAACTGATTGCGTAAGCAGATGCTTTTACAATCCTTATATGGGGTAGCCCATATAGCCCACGAAAAACGTACACTTGCATGCGTTTGCCAATATGTGGACGTTATTAAACAATCATCGCCACTCAAAAGAGACTGTTGAAGTTGCTAGAAAATTCCCTTTTTGAAATAAAATAGTTTTTCAATAACGCTTCTCGCACGAGTTGAGCGAGTTTTTCATTAGTTTTTCAATATACCCACCATCGACGTTTGTTATCTCGCTAAACGTAACGCCGAGAAAAATTTAACGTTCCAAGTTCAGCTGTCGAAAAAGTTCGGTTTGGTTAACGATTGCAATTCAGTCTTGACTCTTGAAATTAATTTATAGTATTTCTATTTTGTTTTTGTGCTGCTGCAATCATAGTGATATGTTAGCTACAGTAACATAAAACCAAAGAGTACTTACATAATAACGCTACGCTAAGACATGTGACTGCATAACAGTGGGATTACTACTCAGTGTTTCTCTTGTTTTATCTATGGCCAATTCTAGAAAGAAACAAAACACAAAATAACTATTCTACACAAAGAACTTCTACAAATGTTCTAGGATTCTCCCGCGACATAATGTTTATTAGTAGAGATGCGCCGAATATTCGTATAAAAAAGAAAAACAAAGTAATGTCATGAGAGAAAACGGGACAGAGAAAGTTTAAGTATTGAATAGGATGTTATCGCACTGCCTAATATAAATAAATTTATGAATGAAAATTGTTGCAGCACGACTTATCTATAAAATCTAGCAAAAACATATTAGTAAAAAAATATGCAATGCTTTTATGCAATCGTGCAGAAAATTGATTTTTTGACTAGGCACTTAAAAAAAGTAAACAAAAAATGAGGAAAAATTTGCCTAACGTCTAAAGTAAGCGCCCAATAAATTTAAACTTTATACACGAACTAATTTTTCACATCACAACACAAAAACCAAAAACTACAGATAACTTCTAACTTTAAAAAAGAAACAAACGCAGACTCATCGATAACAATTTTATCAGTAATACAACTCAAGTACCTACTTATAAAAAAAAACTTACGCAAGAAAATGAACGAACGATTTTTAGCATCGACTAACAATAAATAAAATGCTTGGATACACAAGTTCCCGAGGTAATGAAACGTAAACACACCTGCGCAGCGCTTGAAGGTGACAATTTTATGCACCTGGAGTTTTAAAAGTGTCGTGAAAAGCACCAGAGACAGAAAGTGTTTTAGTTGAGCTTGCGTTTGATTTATACTTGTTGTAATATATTTTACAGGCTGTATTTGGTCACTGTGAAATAATAAATGGTGCCTGGTAGACAAAGTGCTCTTTTATTTGTTTAACCCGGGACTCAAAACAAGGGAAAAATAGTTTTCACCTCAGCAACTCAAATAGGCAGATGTTGTTGCGAGAAAACAGTGAGCGAAATCCAATTTTACTCACTGAGTGAGGCAAAGTGATTTGCATTTGGAGTGTTGCAAATTGACATTTATTGCCGGGTCTAAATATTAAAATCGAAATATTACACATTATTTTGCTCTATCGGTGTGATAGGGACACAGAGTACTTTGTTATAAAGATAGAAACAAGTCAATTGTGTGAGTGAGTGAGGGAAAGAGTACCAATTAGGATAGGAAGGAGGAAGTACCAAAAATAGGATAGGAGGAATTACCAATTTGATTTTGAATGTTATATAGAAAACATCCAACCAAAATACAACTAAACAATAAAACGTTGTTGAGATAAAAAAAGGCGTATGTGCTACATGCGATCAATGCTTTTGTGCGCCTTTGAATCCCTTGATACGGAATCACTCGTGATTATTCGTCTAAATACGAGACAGCATAATTGAAGCTTCGATGTCATAATAGTCACAGATCTCAATAACTAAAGGGGGACATGATAAGGAGGCGGAGCCGGTGTCTCAGTAATATGCTCGAAAACAGAACACATTTAATTGTTAAAAGTTTCATGTAGCCGAAGGGTAGTCGTTAATTCGTTGTACATCCTAGGTCTGCGAGTTCTAATAACGAAATGGATAATGAATACATTGAAGCTATTAGAACAGCTCGCAGTCGTGAGCTTCTAAGCTCTAATGCGACAATACCGGTGAGTGCTGGCATCTCGCTAGATCTCTATCATAATAGTAGTCATACCTGTTATACTGTTCAAGGCATTTGATGCTCCGCTCGAGCTTCCCAGGAGATTGAATGAATACGATCATAATTACAATACGCGCTTGAGAAGTAACAGATGCAATTAAGAGTATTCTGTGAGAGCATTCTGCAAATTAACTTGTAGAGTAGGGCTGATAAGCCGCGGGAAGCCGATGGATGCAGGAGACGAGCAGCCGCACAATGTGGCGTTCTCGGAGGGAGGCCTATAATCAGCAGTGGACGTCTTCAGGCTGTTGATGATGATTTTTTGCTAGTCAATGATAACAAAGAACAAAATCTCCTTAGTGGTAGTTGGTTGCGAAACTCAGATGCTGTGGTGGAAAAGGTTAGTTGTTGTAGGCAACTAGTCGCATACTAACGAAAAGAAGGAAAACCAATTGCAATACTTAGTTGCCAAAACAGCTGGAACAATCGAAACATCAAAAAACGTGATAACTAATAATTTTGTATGCATAGATTTAATAGATTGTAAAATTTTAAAAACTTAGAAATCATATAATAATAAGTATACTATAAACTAAACTATAACTAAAAACTTTAAAACTAAAATATAAAACTAAAAATAACAATCTAAAGGAATCTTGAACTATCTATAGACCGGCAAAGGTCTATAGATAGTTCAAGCAATCCGTGGAATCTGGCAACGTGCCCATAATGCTGGCAACGTTACCCCGCTGTATAGCGAGGCTGATCCTTTGACTAAAGTAAATGCCAGCATTGTGGTCACGTGCCGACTCAACTAAACGCCCCGCTAAATCATTGCATTGGGGTAAAAAAAAACAATCTGTGATGGCCTATTGATAACTTTGTTGAACGAAACACATAAAAAAATATGAACCTCTTAATAACAATGCAACAACGGAAATTATAAAGTCAATATTGTGCAAGTTAATATCGTTTAAAACGGGACATCTGTAGTATGCGAGTTGTTAATTGAGATTCGCATCGGAAATCTGAAGCACCCCTTTACATCGAATGCAGTAATTGCATTGCTAGACTGCAATATTATTATAACGATCATATACAGGATGATTGGTTCGTAGACCGTATCTTTTTAGGGTGTGCTTAAACATGCCTTGGGCTATCTTTTAAGCGTAACATTAGTTTAGCAATATTTTTTATTTTTGACTTATTCGACATTTTGTGGAAATTGGGAAAATTACCCGTTTTCGACCTTAAATCACTGATTTCTGAAACTGCGGGTATTAACTAATAAGTTTTTGGTTTTAATTACATAAAAGAAAACTTAATGACTCTCCAGACATTTAAATTTAATCATAATTAACCATAGTTATTAAGAACAGTGCTTTAACGTAAAACATTTTTTTCCTGAAAATTATGACCCTGGCATGAAAGTTGATTTATCTCAAAAAGTTGACTGAGGTTTTTTTCAGCACATTATTTTAAAACATGTCCTTTGCAACGGCTTTCTAATGAGATACAATTTATCAAAATATATTGATGGGTTCCAAAGATACTCACAACCAAAGATGTCTACCTCCTCATCGACAGACGAAATCCATGCATATACTTGGTATTACGATCAACGTTAAGCCATAAAGGCTAGGGCAACCAAAAAGTGGAAAGTTTTCAGGTAAAAATGTTTTACGTTTAAGCACTGTTTTTATAAACTATTATTAATTATGATTAAATTTTAATGTCAGTAGAGTTATTGAGGTTTCTTTTATGTAATTAAAAATAAAAACTTATTAATTAATATCCGTATTATACCCGGGAATTTTCACAATTTCCACAAAATAATTAATATTCCAAAAATAAAAAAAACTGCTGAACTTATGTTACGCTTAAAAGACAGCCCATGCACGGCCTGTTTAAACACACCCTGAAAGGATACGGTCTGCGAACCAATCACCCCGTATACTTCCTCATTTTTTTAAACAGCAATTATAGTTTTTTTTCATATGTATTGTGATGTCTGAATTGTGTATGAATAAAAATGATATACTGAAAACCCTATTCGTGTCGGAACGAATACTAAGCAAGACGACTAAGTAAGCAGATCGACCAAGTAACAAGTAGCATGAGATCTCGTATACAAAACCTTACACACACACACACTGACACTAAGGACATTATTATTATTAATATAATGTCCACACGCTTAGAACTTTTCAGGAAATGCAAGTAAAGCAGGTGCAAGTGTCTAGCAAGTCGCTGCTGCTCAACGTAAAGAAATAAAAGTAAACAAACCTGTGTTTTTATCTCAGCTTCCATAAAAATAACCACAGCACCGCAGCTCCCGAAAGCTAACTAAAACAAATTACACTCCTTAAGCAACGTGTGCACGTATTCAATAAGATTGCAGATACAATACCGTGATACGCTCATTAGTCGTCATCAGGTCAGGCAGGGATAAGTTGGGCTTGTGGCGGGGAATTTTTGTGAGGTGCCATTGGATAAGATATTATATGTATTATTTTTGGCGCAAACGAATGCTATCAATTTAGATACTTATGATAGCATCTCTTGCCAAAGTTTGGCTGTCATATAAAACTATCTTTTGGGAACGCTGCGCTGCTTCTCGAAACTGAAATTTAGTGGTCAATTCGAATCTACACGACCAAAGACTTTTGACTATGAAGTATCTCCTATCGAAGTACCTACGATCTCTACCTATATTGTTTTAGCTTAGGCTATTATATTATGTTAATAATTTTCCAGATGATTTCATTTCCTGCACAGTAAAGTCACCAGCTTGGTTTTCAGATTCAGTCTGACCTGATTTAACTAGTGAATAAACTGATTCCACAACATAAATATGTAATTGAAAAGAAGAGTTGTAGGAATTCGTTGCAGTTGTCCATACCCACTAAAATAATTGCCAATAGACTTATTATCGGTATAAACATAAACGAAATTCTGTTATTATATTGTATTATATTTGCAATGTGACTATTTTTAGGAATGAAACTTTCCGATACTCTATACACGTAAAATTTCACAACATCATGTTCTAGGCTAGAACAAAGGCCGTTACGCAAACTCAGTTACTGTTTTGCCGAAGAACGTTGGATCGAAATACCGAAGAGTTTTCTTTTAGGAAAATTGAATATTCATGCCGTTCAGTCTATCGCGAGGAAGCACGCTTCAATTCTTGTAGAGATATAGCTGTGCGTGTATCTTGGAACTATCAGTACTAGATATCGATATCGAGTATTCGTGTGGATCATAACAGTTGATACCAATACAAAAAAATGCTCAATAGAGCGAGAATTGGTGGAGATGCAAACAGAAAGATGGGAAGGTGGATTGAAGTGAATTATTGTTACTATACGATAGTACAATAAGAAAAAAAATGAATTAAATCTATCTACTTGATAAAATAACATTGTCTTTGTTTTAATCACTCTTATTGGTAAATCCCTCGAAGGTTTTATAAGAAGGCTCGGCATAATAGCTTTACTTATTTTAAAAAAATCAAGCTAAATTGCCACAAAGTAAAGTCAGCCACTAGAGCCAATGTAAACGTTTTTCTCAATTCAACAACAAAATTGCACATATAACTAGTTCAGAATATAACTCTATCAACACAAAAATAAGCAAACACTGACTAAAAATGATTTTATACGTTGTGTCGTGCCTTTATTAAAGGCTGCCCTCCTCCGAGAAAAGATAAGGGTGTTACAACATTTTCGTATCCTAAGTAAATAGTAACCGTGCTGAAATAGTAGGTGTATCATAATTGTAATAACGGAAACGTGCTCTATCAACGGTCGTATCGCTAGTAGCGCCGCTTTTTATTATTCAAGTGACAATTCTAATATATGTATATGATAAACATTTTTTATAGCCATTGTATTAAGTTTCTAAATTGCCACCTATGTTTTTTATAGATAAACAATCTTTTTTTTCTAATAGTCACGTTTGACCACTTTCGACCATCAATAAGGAAGTTTGGAAAATAAATTTTGATTAAATTAAACGTCTATTCGTACTTATCGGAATGACTGCTAAGCAAGACGACCGTGTAGGCAAAACGACCAAGTATAAAAATGTCAGACTTATGAACAGCAATGCACCCAATGCACAAAGTAGCATAATGTCAAAGACTAAAACTGCCAAGCATATAGACCAAGCAAGTGATTCACCTCTTGATAGAGATAGAGATTGTCACATTATTAATTAAAAGAAGCAGATCAGTTCTTTAATAATCGAAAGATCGGATGGGACACTTGATGTGAAATCTAGTAAAGGATAGATGAAAGAGAAGAGGAAAACCAAATAAAAGATAAGTTCATTGTATATAAATATATTAGGACAGATATACATGAAAAGGACATGAATGACGGCTGATAGGGAAGAGTGAATTAAAAATTCGTAGGCCACAGTCCGCCAACTTCAAATACCATGGGACATCAAGAAACATGATGTACCTAAAGCGAAAGAAACACAAAAAATGCATTACTTATTACCAATATTACTATTGTATATTATATTGATGTTAACCCTACAGATTTACTAAGTGTACGCGCCGCTTAACTAGTTATATTTCTTATCTATTTATTTTCATACATACCCTCACACACTCACTCGTTTAGCACGCATTTCCCTGTCTATCCTACCCCCAGTCCTCAATCACCTGTGGTCGTCGTCTGACGCTATAAACGCAACGCAACTCATACGCTTACCGAACAATCAAAAAATCATTAAAATATCCCGCGGCCGCGAGTGTGTGGACATCTAACGCTAAAACTATTGCTAGAGTGTGATATGTGCATCAAGACCAGTGCCGATTTGAATGGATTACTCCACATCGAAGGACTTTTACTAAAACCACCAGGTACCCCATTCTGCACTTCCTAAACTATATCACAACTCTTCCTTGGTCCTTCGAGCCGGATCCTTATTCCATCAACCCAGTATCATGTTCCATAACCCATGATCTTGTCATTCCCTCAAAAAACACGCACACGCTCATTATATTCGCATAATTAGTGACGCATTCGCAATCGTCCGCCATTACAAACGCATTCATTCTACAACGTAAGAACAGCATATTTATTGTAAACTTCGCAATAGGTATTTATTTATCTCTCGCTCATATATCACCCATTATATATATTATCGCTCATTTATTGCATACAAAATGCATACCTCAACGCATCGTTAGTTTAATTGAATAATTATTAATTCGCTCGTTATTCACTGAGAAAAATACTTTCATGAATTACGAACAATTTGAAAGGAATTCCGGCACTTTTATCCGTATTCCCGACAAAAAGGGACCAAGAGTTCTTACGAACAATTTGTATGTAAATCATAAAAAACTATCATGAACAGACGTCACCATTAAACATCAGAAAACAGCACGATATTGCTAAGTGCTGTATACTCATGTTTTATCGTTACGCGTCATGACAAATTATCATGACGAACTCTTTGAACACTTCAAACGGTAATGACGAGACATCATGATGGGAATGATAGAAATTGTAGAAGTAATGGTATGGAGTCATTATTTCGATGTTAAATTGGTCTGTACATCACAATAGTATAACGATATTTTCTAATAACGTTAAAGGAAACTTGAAAATATTTTTCATTACGGTCATTGCGGTTTAACGAGCTTCCTCATATTTTACTCATGATAAACTCATATGATGCAATGACCATCTATAATAGTTTGTTGGTACTGTAATGATAACTGTGAATTCCAAGATACCAAAAACTCTAATAAAACTGTGCATTTAACAAAACCTACTTAATTGCTACGAACAAAACACCACCGCGTGCTAACTTTTCTACTAACGCCATCTAGTTTACACAGCCTCAAGTAAATACTTCGATATTGTTCTATATTAATAAAATAGCCCTTAGAATTAGCAAGTTGAAATGGCAATGGGCAGGTAAAACTGACAACTGTTGGGGAAGAAAGGTTCTCGAGTGGCGACCACGAACCGGAAGACTCAGCGTAGGCCGGCCCCTGCTAGGTGGACCGGCGATCTGGTTAAAACCGTGGCGAGTCGATGGATGCACGAAGCAAGCAGCCACTCAAAGTGGCGTGGGGAGGCCTATGTTCAGCAATGGACGACTTCATGCTGTTGATAATGACTATTATGCACTTAACACATTCTTTTTCCCGTAAAAATCCGTTAAAATGTATTCTATTGTGCCTGTCACGAAAGTTTATCATGAAATCACACTGTCACGATAGTTTATCATGAAATATGATATTTTCTATTAACTTACGGATTCATGCAAGGTATTTTATTTATAAATTGTCGTGCTTACATCTCTATCAGGACAAACTTTCAAATTGTCGTGATCTTCTCGATAAAACACCAAGTTAGAACCGACAATTCAATATTATGTAACTTAAGTTTTAAATGATAAACAATAATGATAACCAATCATTAAATTCCCTTAAACTAGTAGTGATGAACCGTAAATTGATTTGACTGACTTATACTTCATCATGAGCATGATAATATTGTAGGCGTCGGAATAAAATATTATTCTTCATGTTAACATTTAATGAAGTACCGAAGTCATTTTTCTCAGTGTTCAAAGTGAAGTTCGCTCGCGACATTTTGTGGCCAATCGCTCAAGCTGTCGTACAACTCTCGCGCTTATTGACCGTATTCATAAGTATAAAATTCCCGTACATAAATTCCGTTCATCATGGCGGCAAAAGAAGTAAAACGTAAAATATCTTTATTAGAAGCGAAAAAAGAAGCTTTGTTCGCCAGAGTACAACAAGTGTACGATCTCAGCCTTAAGGTTTCTGATCCATTAAATGAGAAATTATTTATTGCTCGCGTCCAGTCGTTGGAAAAAACTAGAACCGATTTCTTGGATACTCTCGACTCTTTGAATCTATTGTATTTGCAGGAAGACGAAGATGTCACACCGTCATTCAGTGAGCTTAACTCGTTTGATGATTTATACTGTAATATTATTGCGGTAGAAAAATCGATCACAGAACTCAAGGCCAGCTCAGATCGTCGCAAATATGAGTTTACTAAGAAATTAGCTCCAATTGAGTTGATAGGCTTTGATGGTAGTCCTGATAAGTGGCCAGTCTTTTACCAGAATTTCAAAAGTCTTATCCATGACAATCCCACTCTTTCACCCACCGAGAAGGCTCAGTATTTATTAAGTAAGCTATCTAAAAGCGCTTTGACTACATGCAGTGGTGTTCCAAATACCGGTGAAAATTACGCCATTCTGTGGAATAATCTTGTCGAAAAGTATCACGATGTTCGCGTGCAAGCATCGATGTATGTTGAACAAATGTTACATTTTAAAACGCAAACCACAGACGCATTTTTGGAACAGTTCTGTACTGCCGAAGCAGCCTTACGCTTATTACAAATCGATGACATTTCTGATTTTCTAATCACACACATCGCGCTCAGTAAATTAGACAAAGACACACTGACCCTTTTCGAACAAGCTCATCGTAGCGTTAAAATACCTACATTTAATCAGCTCAAAACATTTATAAAAGAACAGAATAAAATTCATTCACTACGCTCATCTTTAGCTACATGCAATAAACCTACCTACACTAATAAAAACAATAACACGCAACAAACAAAACATACTAAAACTACGCACGCATTTGTTGTCAACAACAACTCCGCCGTCGGCAACAACGAATCGAACCCGCAACCTCATCACACGCACCACGCACTCACGCATCCATCGCAGTCACCCCGCAATTGCAATATTTGTAAAACTCAACCCGAACATGCACTTTTTAGATGCAGTTCTTTCTTATCTCAGAACGCACACACGCGCAACTCGTTAGTCGCCAAACATGGTTTTTGCTATAATTGTTTGGGATTTCATAACATAAATAATTGTAAATCTCAAAACCGCTGCTCGATATGTCAGAAAAAACATCATACACTCATTCATATCGATAACTTTCACAACAACAATCAAAACAACTCAAACAATAATAAATCATTCCAAAACTCATCCACTCATTCATCACCGCACTCATCATCACAACCGCAGTTTACTCGAGCTTATAACGGGAGCCGCCCGCAGCAGCCACCTCTGGCGCCTGCGCCGCGTGTTATAGATTACGCAACAGTTCGCGAGCACTCCAGCGCTGGCACCGTAGAACCGGTCGCCGTAGCTCCAAGTAGACAATCTCAGACGCAACAAAGTAACTTGTCGTTATCAGCTGTAACTCCTGCGCCCGATAATAATAAAAATACCGTTGTTTTGCTACCTACTGCATCTGTTTACGCTTACGACTTTAATAATAAATGCCATAAGCTACGTGTATTTCTGGATACGGGTTCTATGAGCCACTTTATTACTAAAGATTGTTGTGAAAGACTTAATCTAAATATTAAAACCGCTTCAACTACCATAAAAGGTATAGGTAAATCAGAAAGTACCTCGCTAGGTACTGCTACGTTCGTGATACATTCGCGTTTTGACGAACGGTGTAAATACACAATTAACGCTCGTGTGATTGATTCTATCACCGATCACTTGCCAAACGCACCCGTAGACTTATCCCAGCTAGATCATCTGCGTGACATACCCATGGCAGACGATAACTTCCACACGCCCGCGGACGTTGACTGCCTGATAGGTAATGAGCTCTTTGCATTGTTGTTATGCGGAAAAAAGGTAACCTCTGCTCGATCACCTGTTATCGGTGTGGAGACCACGCTTGGGTATATTGCTATGGGACGGGCAGACTGCGACCAGTCTAGCTCGCGCGAAAATGATAAATCATTTTTTTGTAATGTGGACACGCCTTCTTTAGAAACTTTAACGCAACGCTTTTGGGAGCTTGAAAGCGTACCTAACAAAAAGCATTTTAGCCCGGATGATGAGACTTGCGAGAATATTTTCCAGTCTACTTACACACGGGACGACAGCGGTACCTACACTGTTTGTCTCCCATTTAAATATGACGCTTCGGAACTTGGTGATTCTTATTCAACCGCAAAACGCCGTTTGATTAATTTAGAGAAAAAATTAGACGCTACCCCTGAATTACGCAATGATTACAATGCCACAGTACAGGATTACATCGATCGTGGATTTTTATCTAAAGTCGAGATGGATTGTTCCCGCTCTAATAATAAAGCTTATTATATACCGCATAGGGCTGTCTATCGACCAGACAAAACCACATCAAAAACTCGAATTATTCTTGACGCATCATGCAAAACTACTTCCGGAAAGTCGCTCAACTCATTGTTACACACCGGACCTAGTTTACAATGCAGTATATTTGATTTGTTAATTAACTTACGCATATTCGCTATCGCTCTAACCGCAGATATTGAGAAAATGTACTTTTGTGTTAAACTCGCTCCGTGTCATCAACAATTTCAACGAATATTGTTTCGATTTGATTCGGAGTCCGCGATTGAAACCTATCAGTTTGATCGGGTAGCATTTGGTATCTCCAGCTCGCCTTATCTCGCCATGCGAGTCGTGCGGCAGCTCGCCGCTGACGAACGCGACAAGTTCCCGATCGCGGCGGTAGAAGCCGAGAACCGGATGTTTGTAGATGACTATGTTTCGTCCATGGACGGATTGGCCGAAGCCGAACGTACCTATGATGAGATGGTGAACATGTTCATGGCCGGGGGTTTCAAATTAATTAAGTGGATTTCAAATAGCTCTGAGCTAATGAATATAATTCCGCATTCGCATAAAAATCCTGAACTAATTAATTTTGACACGGATAGTGAAGTTAGCACAAAAATTATTGGAATGCAATGGCAACCGAACGATGATGTTTTTAGCTATAAAGTTCTCGATGATGGTGCCGATAATTGCACAAAGCGCACCATTCTTTCCGCTACCGCTCGCCTCTTTGACCCTTTGGGAATTTTAGGATGTGTAACCGCTTTTATGAAGTTACTGGTACAGGAATGTTGGCAACGCGAGTTAGACTGGGACCAACCTGTCCCGGACTCATTACGATTAAAATGGACTCAATTCAGAAGTGAACTCACGGATTTGTCCAAATTAAGTATACCGCGACATGTAGGTATAACCGCCGGGTCTCACGTGACCATCGTAGGCTTCGCTGACGCCAGCGAAAAATGCTACGGAGCTGTCGTGTATGTTCGTGTCGGTAGTAACGCGCATTCGCCAGGTGTTGCCAACCTTCTTACTTCTAAATCGCGCGTCGCACCGCTGAAGAAAGTTTCGCTCGCTCGCTTAGAGCTCTGCGCCGCGTTGCTTCTCGCTAATCTCATAGCCTCTGTAAGCGATGTTATCAGTGAACGCTACCCTATAAATATGATATACGCATTTTCTGACTCAACTGTAGCATTAACTTGGATACATTCACCCGCATTTAAGTTTCACACGTTTGTTGCAAACAGAATAACTGAAATAAACTCTAAACTTCCCGCTGCTCACTGGTATCACATCAGCGGTGATGAGAACCCAGCAGATATCATATCGCGACCAATAACGCCTAAACATGTATTAGATAATTCAACGTGGTTTCATGGACCGCAATGGGTTTCTCGCCCTATCAAAGAGTGGCCTATCAAGCCATTTCTTGTCTCGCCCAACAATGACGATAGACTAGAAGAGAAAACTGTATCTCTTGTTACCGGAACTGACGACGCTCCTGAAACTCATTTAATAGACAAATTAATTGAACGCATCTCATCGTATAAAAAATTATTACGCGCCACAGTATACGTACTACGCTTCGCAAAAATTCTACGCACAACCGGCTTAATTACGCCTTCCGATTTAGATACCGCTGAACTCTTTCTCATACGCCACCTACAAAGTAAACACTTTGCACAGGACATCCACGCTATCAAAAATAATAAACGCATAACTAAATCGCTTATCAAACTCAACCCCTTCATTGACGACGAAAACATAATTCGCGTCGGTGGTCGACTGACTCATTCTCAACTTGATTACGGACAGAAACACCCTATTGTTCTGCCATCGAAACATCGCCTAACGCAGCTTATTGTTGACCATTTTCACGTATGTAATCTACATACTGGTCCTTCCCTATTACTTTCCCTGCTTCGACAGAAGTTTTGGATTCTTGCAGCTAGGAACCTAGTTCGGCAAAGAGTACACCAATGTAACACTTGCTTCAGACTTAACCCTAAATCGTCTAACCCCTTAATGGGCGATCTCCCTTACTTTCGAGTGTCTGAAGCAAAGGCATTTGTCTACACATCCGTGGACTATGCCGGCCCATTCTTCATCACACATATTCGCCGTCGAGGTGTTAAAAGCCAAAAGGCGTACATTTGCCTATTTTGCTGTCTCACTACAAAAGCTCTTCACCTCGAATTAGTGTCAGACTTAAGCTCGGATCTCTTCCTCGCAGCTTTTAACCGCTTTATCTGCAGAAGAGGCCCTGTAGCAATAATATATTCTGACGGAGGAACCAATTTTTTGGGCGCTCAACGCAAACTCGATGCTATTTATACGCTACTCGAATCTGACGCACACAAAAATTACATTGGTCAACAATTAGCTGATCAGCGCATTAAATTTCTCCATAGCCCGCCTTATGGTCCGCATTTTAATGGCCTCTGCGAGATCAATGTACGCTGTGTTAAGACTCATTTATTTAAACTTATAAATCTTCAAGTTTTAACCTATGAAGAGTTTAATACTCTCTTAGTTCAAATTGAAGGCTTATTAAATAGTCGACCGCTATGTGTGCTAAGCTCAGACCCGTCTGACTTATCCGTGCTAACGCCTAATCACTTTTTAAATATAACGCCCTTAAAATTTCTACCAACTGAGGATGTGTCAAACGTATCTGACTGCCGCTTATCTCGCTACCAATTTGTAAACAAATTAGTCCAAAGTTTTTGGCGTCGTTGGAGTCTAGAATACTTAACTTCACTCCAGCAACGCGAAAAATGGAATTCGCCAACTAACCCAGTTCAGTTAGGTTCAGTGGTTGTTATCAAAGATAACAATGCGCACCCTCTTTGTTGGCCATTGGGAATAGTGGAAGAAGTATATCGCGGTAAAGACGATATCATTCGCACTTTAAAGGTCCGCACTGCTTCTGGCACTTACATACGTCCAGTCGTCAGAGTGTGTCCTCTTCCTCTGCAGTAAAACTTAGAATTAGATAATAGATTAATTTAGTTTTAGTTTTTTTCAAACGCTTCGCATAATTTATAGCTCACAATTTTAATAAAATTTATTCGCCCTGTCTAGTTATTTCTAGAGGAAATCCTCTAGGCCGGGGGAGTTGTACGCGCCGCTTAACTAGTTATATTTCTTATCTATTTATTTTCATACATACCCTCACACACTCACTCGTTTAGCACGCATTTCCCTGTCTATCCTACCCCCAGTCCTCAATCACCTGTGGTCGTCGTCTGACGCTATAAACGCAACGCAACTCATACGCTTACCGAACAATCAAAAAATCATTAAAATATCCCGCGGCCGCGAGTGTGTGGACATCTAACGCTAAAACTATTGCTAGAGTGTGATATGTGCATCAAGACCAGTGCCGATTTGAATGGATTACTCCACATCGAAGGACTTTTACTAAAACCACCAGGTACCCCATTCTGCACTTCCTAAACTATATCACACTAAGCAATCATGTTATTAAAATGGCTGACCTCTATAACACAAAAGAATTCACGATAATTTTGCTCTTTGCGAGATCATCAGCGTGTGACATATATTATATTATTTATGTTCTAATACTATATTATTATGTTCTAAGTGTGTATAACTTTATCAAAATCACGTGTTGATGTGTTAGTTAGTTATCTTGTCACGTTTCCTTTATAAAGTTATAATAGTTATGTATTCAATTTACTTACTTATATAATGTGGATCACTCAATGATAAAAAAATAGCGATATATAGAAAACACTTTTATAAACGCCTTTTATATTATAAACTGATTTGGAAAATTATTTTTTTGAGGACATATTTTCGGATTAGTTCAATAGAAATTAAAAACGACGGAGCAGTTTGGTATCAAAATGAGTGGAAAAAAAATCTAGGTTCTAGATGGTAGTATCATCCAATTCTTTCTCAGGATGAAATCAAGGCGAATCCTGAAAAGTATAGCTGGATCGTAACTTTGCAGTCTATACACACATTAATAATTATAGCCCCTACATGATTACAGTGAAAGATATAGAATGAATTTTTCAATCTGACCTTTTGGCCCAACTCTATTGACCATTTATACTTTTTTAATGTACTCGAATGACGCGACAAGCTAATCGTTTGCCTGATGGTGTTAAGCATCACGGCCGCCCATAACAGATTGCAGTGTCACCCGGAACACAAAATTAAAGTTTTGCGTTACAATCCACTGTAATGCGCAAGTCATTTTGAGACATCAACATCACACAAAGTTTTCTAGACTGCGAGATCAGTTCATAACATCATAAAGTCTTCAATAATAGCCACAATGCCCTTCAAACCGGAACACAGTAGTGATTGAACACTATTGCTTGGCGGCAGAATTACTGGCAAAGTGGTGGTACCTATAGACAAACTTTGCACAAAAGCCCTACCGCCTAGTTTGAAGAAGTATATAAATGAGAATAAGCAGGCAGAAAAACCTACTTGGATGGATACATACCTACATAAGTACATATTTTTCTTATTAAATAAACATTGTAAATACATAATATATTTTCCACGTTCCTGAGATTAGTTACTAATAGACGTGACATTTCTGAATCATTTCAAAGTTAGTACAAAATCCCACGTTTATATATTAGAGTTTAAATTTTCTTCTTTTATTACACAGGTTGTTTTAAATAAGTTAACATGTCTGCTCTCACGATTTTGCGTTTGACCCCCCTTCTTTTGTTTGTGAGTATTTTGTTTTATAATATTGTTGATTACTTTTAGTGAAATGCTTGTTTTCTTTGTTTTATAAACGATAGTGTTACTATCAAACTAAAATTGCACCGTTAGTTTTTACCTTGAACTAATAGGTAATACCATGCCATATAGTTCTGGTGTGAGAATAGTACCACTACCACCCCATCTTTTTACCTGGGTTCCACATATAAAAGCCGGCTATTTATCCAGAGAATGGGCAGCAACTCGGTGCCTACTTTTTAATCTTTTGCGATCACCTAAAGCCACCTGCCAAAGATGAAGATTAGTCAAACCCCCCGCCCGCCATGATAAGAGTCCAAAGTTGACTTTCATGGGAGAGGCTTGCGTGTTCAGCAGTTTTGGACGGGTTCCATCTGTTGATGTGATTTTGCACAGACTGCACACAACTGGTTGTTCCAAAAACGTTTATTGCTCGCGAGGTCTACCGTTCGCAGACTAGTATTAGATAAGTCCTACTTAAGATTTTTTTCTTCTCATCATCATCATCGTCAGCTGGGAGTCGTCCAGTGCTGAACATCTCCTGATGAGCCTTACTTTGGTCAACTATTTGCCTCTTCCATTCAACGGCTCCACGCGGTTATGACCAGCTCATCGATCAGTAACTTTTTTGTACGTATATAGGTAAATAAATAATAGATCTAGTTTAATTTACAGTCTCTAGCTGATGCTGTACCCCCACCAGCAACACAATCATCTATCGACATGGCAGCTGCAGTCCACGCAATGACTGAAGATATCCAGAAGAAAATGGACGAACATCTCGCACCAATATGCAAGCTAGGTGAAACCAAGCTGGATGCTGATGATTGCAGTTATATGACAGATTTTGCATATAATGGCGTGAGCGCATGTATAAACAACGTGGTAAGCAGAACAGTGATTCTCGAGTGGCAACCATCGACGCATTAGCGTAGGACCGACCATCTGGTGAAACCCGCGGGGATCCGATGGATGCAGAAGGCACGCAGCCGCTCGAAGTGGCTTTCTAAAGGGAGGTTTAGTATGCTCGGCAGTGGACGTCTTCAGACAGTTGATAATGAAGTAGAGTTTCTGTTCTTGTGTTAGTGCATTCTAAATTATTCATTTAGGTATGGGTTTGATCTAACTGTCCCCTGCACATTCTATTATAGCTTTTAAGAAGTGTTAAAGCAACTGTTATTTGTTTGAAAGAGCACTGGAGTAAACAAAACTACTACTAAAAACAACTGACTTGCTTGCGTGCTTCGCCAGCCAGCCCCTACCGAGACACTTGCCTTCTTTTATATGGAGGGTAAAGCCTTACTCAAGTCGACACACAATATTATGTATAGGTACTATAAAGCAAAATCTTGATATGTAAACTACCAAATCTGATAACATCGTATTATTATTATTTGTTCTGTGATCAAAATGTTTGCGAAATATAGAACAGCAAAGCAGAACAATAAAGACTACTCGGAACTCAAAAAACATATAAGTACCATATATGTAAGAACATATCAGCATCTTCCATGGCATCAGTCATTACAGCAGCTAAGTAACGTTATCTAATTTGCTCAACACTAATTTGTGTATCTAGTAGCGGTTTGACTTACTAATTTTACTTTGATCACACCCTCAGATTAATACAATAACGGCACAAATGGCGCGCATAAACTATAAAACGTGAAGCTAAGCATAGAATGCGAAATAGCGTATTACACGCAGCTCTTGCTTCTCGAGAATATTGCGGGAGGAATTGCATTATTTTGCGATTTGGTATTCCTTCTTCTTGTTTTACTTACCACAAGCGTAACATAATATGGAACTGGGCGGGCTCAGTGGCGTGCCTTGGGAGAGGTTTATGTCCAGTAGTGGACTAATAAGCTGATGATGATGGGCTGTTAAAGCGAACGTGTTTCTATTTAAGCACATAATACTTAGATCTATAGTACTAAGAATTAAGTATGCGCTGGCCTGAACGTCGTGCGTCTTAAGTAAACCTTGATCAATAAATTTATGGATTCAATCTAGCAAATCAAGAGGTAAACATAATAATGGTTTCACTTATATGCCTTTTATGTTTAATGAAAGCAAATAGGTATCTACGCATTGAGCGTGTGTAATAATTTTCTTTTATTGAAGACGGTTATACCTTTTTTCACTAGGAGAATAAGAATCAATACCTACTGCTTTTAATAAAGTCACTATTTTCATGCTTTTACTAACATTTTTATGCAATTCTAAGTTCTTAAATATGTCACTGGAATAATCGTTTTTTCGCCTTTTATTTCTTTCATTCTTATAGGTATTCAAAAGATTCAATTGTATCTAATTTAACGAATTCAAGGATTTAATTGTTAATTTTTAGTGTTTCAGCTATTTTTCCTAAAATAAGAAACCGTTTCTTATTGGTCTTTCGGATTTCTTCTCTGTCCTCTCAGCACTGGTTCTCTTGGTCTGCTTCTTTCTTTCTGAGTGAGTTGAGATACCATATTTTAAAATAGAAGGTAAATGATAAACGTAGACGGCGCGGCGCATTGAAATTGATATTATCCACTATTATCATTCATCATCATCATCATCTTCACAGCCTGAAGACGTCCACTGCTGAACATCTCCCACAGACAGCGCCACTTTGAGGCTTTCACCAGATCGTTGGGCCACCGAGGGGGGGGGGGGGGGGGGGGGGGGGGCCCTTACGGTGCGTGTTCTGGTTCGTGGTCGACACTCGAGAACCTATCTTCCCCATCGGTTGTCAGTTCTACGAGCGATGTGGCCTGCCATTTCAACTTGCTAATTCTAAGAGCTATATCGGTCACTTTAGTTCTGCGGATCTCCTCATTCTATTATCATTAATCTTTGACTATTCTAGTGATGAAACGACGATCTGGTCGAAACTGCGGAGAGCCGATGGATGCAGGAGGCGAGCAGTGACTGAAAGTAGCGCTCTGTGGGGAAAGATTATTTTCAGCAGTAGACGTGTTCAGGCTGACGATGATACCTTAGGTGTTGTTTACACATTGAAATCTATGCCACGATTGTCTACCGTTGCCGATGCTTGAAGAAAGTCACTTGTTGGAACAGTTCCTATCTAATTTAAAATTATGTGCAATTTAAAAAGGTCTTGTAATTTGTTGCAGATGTACATGGTCCAAGATCAGCTTGGCCTCTCGAGCACTGGTGCTGAGCCGGACGAAAGCGTGTCTGTATATTTTCTATCGTCACCAGGATCTTATCTTCCAGGAACTGCTGCTACAGGAAAGGGAAGGGGAGATCAATGAGTGGTCTAAAGGTTTTAGTGACACAACCCAGTCACAGAAAATATAATACTATAGTAGTAGCCCAGTTATTTATGATATGATCAAATTGTTTAACATAATAATATGTAGAATGTTAATGTGCAAATTCGGGTACATACAAAAATATTTTCCTCTAATTAATTGCTCGGATATAAACAAATGTTTAGTTAATTTAGTTTATTCGTAGATAAGTTTTAATGAATTTTTAGTTACGTACATTATAAGAACGTCTGTAAAGAAAGATTTGTTTTATTTGTAACTAGTTGCGCTCCGTAGTTTTACCCGCAGATTAAAAGTAGCCTATGTGTTAATCCAGTACATAAGCTATATCTATTCCAATTTGATCCAAATCCGTGCAGCCGTTTGAGCGTGAAGAAGTTACGAACATACACACATACACACATACAAACTTTCGCCTTTATAATATTAGTATGATGGATCCCAATAAATGAAACCAAATGAGGAAAATCATAAGAAATGTAAGATATAAATTATTAATAGGTAAATAAATGTTGATCGATAAAAGACGGAGTACTGTACCTTATTCCTACTGTTATTGATTCAGTGGTAGGTACGACTGGCTTAGCTGATGGCAACATAATTATCTAATTCTGGCGTAAAGCCTGAACGATTGCTAACCAGCCAAACTAGTGCTGTAGCATCCAGTTTCTGCTTATACACGTTAATGTTGCCGATCGATAGTCGACTATCGATTTTTAATCGATAGCCTATCGATAGCCTAACATAATAATATCAATAGGAATATCGATAGTATCGATACTATCGATAGTATTGTTGCTCGTGAAGAATAACTAGAAATAAACTACTAGACCAATAACTATCGATAGTATCGGATATTTAAGTCTAAGTATCGATTATATAGTATCGATAGTACTGCACTCATTCAATAGTGTTGCCTCGTTTTGAGCTATCGATAATAGGTATCGATAGTATGGCTGTTTTAGATGAAAACAATCGATAGTAAAACTATCGATAGTGCGGCAAAACTAATACACGTATGGTGTCAATGTCAATGCAAGTATCCCATACTGGCTGTACTTAGCGTGTAACGGATATTGCCTGTCATTGCCCATCCTGTCTGCACTTGATACTTTGATACTCTCTAACTATAACTTTGTACCATGGTAGAGTAGGCAAGTGTAGGTGATACTTCTACACGTAGTTACTTTTCTGTGTTGAGTAGTCATCTAATGAAAAACACATTAAAATAATAGAATTAATTTGACTGGCCTGATAGCTCAGTTGGTATAGTAGCTCTGCCTTCTGAACTGTAGGCTGTGGGTTCGATTCCCACCTGGGACAAACATTTGTGTGATGAACATAGGTGTTTGTTCTGTGTCTGGGTGTTATATTGTATTCCATGTATGTATTTACAAACAAAAAGTATCTAAGTATTCTATCAGTTATCTGGTTCCCATAGTACAAGCTATGCTTAGTTTGGGGCTAGATGGCGCTGTGTGAAATGTCCACACATATTTATATATTTATTTATTTTTTTAATTATTTTATGTGCCGCCGGGGTAGACGTGATCTTGAGTAGAGACTGCGACTTGACAAACGAAGTGTAGGCCGATATAGCTCTTAGAATTAGCAAGTTGAAATGCAATAGGCAGGCCACATCGCTCGTAAAACTGACAACAAGTGGAGAAGAAGGGTTCTCGAGTGATAACCACGAACCGGAAGATGCAGCGTAGGCCGGCCCCCACTCGGTGGACCAACGATCTGGTGAAAGCCGCAGGGAGCCGATGGATGCAGGAGGCGAGCAGCTGCTCAAAGTGGCGCTCCATTTGGCGACCCCTGGTAGTTAGTCTATAGACACATGTGTGTACAAGTACCCTACAGCCAAAAACCTACAACGGATGGAAGTGAGGTTAGAAGTTTATCACTTGCATATACTTAACAAAAGGTCAAGCTAACAAGATAAGACTATTTCCATGTTGAACAAATCTTAGAGCTAACGATATCAACATAAAATACCTACATTATACATTCGAGAACATGTTTGTGTCTTTAGCAAAATGTTCAGGATTCTGACAAAATAAGACAGGCTATTTCATCAGAAAGGAAACCTTTTTCGTCCAAAATACCGCAAAGCCTGGAACCGCTGCAGAGATTTTCAGTCAAGCGCGTGTTGCCAGTGATGACTTATGGTACTGAGACGTGGGGGTCTTACTATTGGCCTCATTGTATTAATAGATAATGCTCAGCGTTGCCATGAGAAGATCCGCAGGAGGAAAAGGTGACCGATATATTTCTTAGAAATAGCAGTTTGAAATGGCAATGAGCAGGCAACTTTGCTCGTATAACTGACAACTGATGGAGAAGAAAAGTTCTGGAGTGGTGACCACGAACCGGTAGAGGCAGCATCGTAAGCTGAACCCCCATTAGATGAACCGACGATCCAGTAAAAACTATAGGAGCCGCTCAAAATGGAGCTGTGATGAAGTCTATGTTCATCATGATGGACTTCTTCAGGCTGTTTATGATGATTTCATCACAAATGTTCCATTCTTTGAACATAGTCATCTAAACTACTAGTAACTATGAAATAGTCAACCGTCCATTGTTAATAATAATAAGTATTAACCTCAATGCGGTAACAAACCCAATCGTTTTGTATCTTCAACAAAACGTAAATACAAAGTGAACTTCGAACATCAATAACCACGGAACGATCATACAGGATGTTTATTTTCCATCGAGATACTTGAAGCCGGATTTTACGTGCCAGCAAGATTTGCTGCTCAATCAATCAATTACGATACGAAGTGCCCGTTTCCGTGTATTACGGCTTCTGCAGTATTTGAGAGCGGAACTTATTTGAAAATATTGCGTTGTGCAATAGCTCCTTTTAGGGTTAGAAACATGTTAGGACTGATCACCTATTAGGATTTGGAAATGACCAGTTATAAAATCACGAACTAGAATACTTTTGTTATTGAAGTAACAGTTTGACATACAAACGCCTCGGTTTCACCCGCGAAATATCAGATTTCCTGCGAGAACTCTTTTTCAGAGACAATAGATCGGGATTAATGGAACATTTCATTCAAATAAATCAAATAATATTTATAATACACATTAACATGATACATTATTTAAATTAAAATGGGCAAATTGCCTTTATTACTCAAGCTAACTACTACAATAACAAAAACTAAACTAAACTAAGCTTGATACATTATTAATGTGTTTTGTGTATTAAATACAAAGCCATCTAATACTATAATAAGCAGACTTAACATACGAGAAATATTGCATGCCCCTTTTTACAACATACACACAAACAAACATGCTCATCAAAACTTACTGGTGAATTGATAATTCAGGTGTTTTCCTATATCAAACGTTGCCACACAATGGCGCACTACATATTTTAGCGTTTGTAGCACTTAATCACACTAATATTATAAAGGCGAAAGTTTGTGTGTGTGTTTGTGTGTATGTTTGTTACTCCTTCACGCTCAAACGGCTGGACGGATTTGTATGAAATTTGGAATATAGATAGCTTATGTACTGGATTAACACATAGGCTACTTTTATCCGCGGGTGAAACTGCAGGGCGCAGCTAGTATCAAATATAACACAAAAATATTGCAAAAAAAAAACAGGCCGCACGTTGTCTGTTTAGACATGTTTCCATGGTAACGAGATTGCGTTTTGGGCACGCGTTCCTTTTTGTCCATGGTGCGTAAGTGTTGCAACAGCAAAAAGGAAAGAGATAAAGTTATCAAATTTTAATAAGAGCAAAAGCAATGGATATGTCATTTATTCTCGTCTATGTAGTAGTGAATATAATGTTAGGACTGCTTACTGTAAAGTATTAGATATCTGTGATTAAATATTATATGACATTAAATAAAACAAACAGAACGAATGAACGAACGTAGGTATATACGTAATTATAATGGTATTATACAATGTTTTCTGTACAAATCATCAACCTGTATGATTCTTGAAACGCTAACGAGGTTAGCATACAATAGATCACCTGCACATCCTTACGTCAAACGATATCATATCCTGTACATAAATATGGATACCGGACCTTCGAAGATCGTTTATCAGTTTATGATCATCTTGGCTGCAACACATATCATACTTGGCTAGTTATGTGGCAAAAAATATTAATATCGTTTTTTGTGTTATTGGTGATTGTGAATGTAAGTTCCGTTCCTATTTATTTTCTAATTGACTGGCCTGATAGCTCAGTTGGTAGTTGCTCTGCCTTCTGAACTGTAGGTTGTGGGTTCGATTCCTACCCAGGACAAACATATGTGTGATGAACACAGGTGTTTGTTCTGTGTCTGGGTGTTATATTGTATTCTATGTATGTATTTACAAACAAAAAGTATTTAAGTATTGTATCAGTTATCTGGTTCCCATAGTACAAGCTTTGCTTGCTTAGTTTGGGGCTAGATGGTGCTGTGTGTAACGTCCACACATATTTATATTTATTTATTTAATTTAAGTTATACCTAGGTACTATTTATAGCTATATTTGTTTATGTAAACGAATGACGTGACGAGCTAGTCGTTCGCCTGATGTTAAGCGACACGGCCACCCATAACAGATTGTAGTGTCACTCGGATCTCCAAACTAAAGTTTCAAGTGACACTGCGCACTGCGCACGCCATCCTGAGACATAACACAGTCTAAAAAAGTTTTCTAGACTGTGACATCAGTTCGTAAAGTCTCATTTGCCCAGTCATTTCCCTAGCTATAATGCCCTTCAAACCGGAACACAGTAGTACTTGCACACTACTGCTTGGCGGCAGAATAACTGGCAAAGCGGTGGTACCTACCTAAACGAACTTACCTAATAGTAAGATTACGGATATTAGATCGGAACTTTATTTTCTGTGTTGTGCCGAATAGCTTGCATAAGACGTAGTGCCTGCAAGTAATTTTTTAGGTCTGTTTTCTAGGCATAATAAAGTTATAGTTGTACTTATAGTTACTTACTTAAAATATTACTTTAAATTATTTTTAGTATTCTGATTTTATCTTGAAAACGTGCTAAGTATTAAATAGCGTAATTTGAATTATTCGACTTTGACGTTGACTTTAACTTTAAGAAAATGCCTGTAAAAAACAAATGAGTTTATAAAATTATCAAACTCAATGATTCTAAACTAAATTAAAACATAAAACTTCAGCTCTTGGAACAATAAAAAAAAACAAGTAACAAAGTAACAAAATGTTTACAAAACTACGATGATGGCAATTCGGTGGATAGGTTAAAGCTATTAGAACAGATCTGGTTTACAGAGACCAAAAGACCATCAAAATGGATATTTTTAATCAACATTCAGTATTGTACACGAAAGTAGAACTAAAAATTTGACCTTGAATTACTGTAAGATTTAGGTAATTCAAGGTTTAGTTGCATTGTTGTCGATTCCTACTTAGACAAAAACATACCTATTGTAATTCTACTAAATTGTTTATCTGGTATTGTAGTAAGTTATGAGATTTTTTGAGAACACCTAAAAAAACTAATTTATGATATGGTTCAGCAATTCTATACAACTGACCGTACAATAAAATAAAACATGACTACATAGTTTATTCTGGGAATTTTTAAATTTGACACGCTTCTTGTCCTGCAGATAAGAATCTTAATTAAATTTATTTGGTATTTGGAGAATGATGGATAAATACCTATGCCAAAGACTGAAGCCAAAATATGCAGATAATGTTCCTTTTTAATTAGAAATAGAACAAACTATGATAATAGTCATGAGGTTGTGTTAAATTAACATATTTGGAGAAAAAACAAATAGGAAATAGGTATATTTATTTCGATGGATTCGACAATAACATTTAGGTACATCATGAAGAAATTTGTAGGATTTAACAAAACATAAAAATGATTTGATCATGCATCATTAATAAATCTCACGTTTCATATTCTACAGGCAAACCCCTTCGTCAAAAGAGATGCACCATCCAAACCACCGGATATTTTAGCGTCTTTCCAGAAGAACATGGATCAGTTCAGGCACTGCTTAGATCAGAGCCTGGCCATGGCTGTGGGAGATGTTAACGAGAACCAACTGAAACCGGTGTTTACGGTTCTAGGAGACTCTATCAACAGATTTTCTAAAGCGGTATGTTCCTTTACTTTTTTTGTCTTCTTCTCGTGGGAGACCGTTACAAGGCTATGGTAGCGCCTAAGTGTGTCTCTAACAACCATGTCAAGTTTTCTCGCGGTGCGCACGCTAGCGGGCCTGGTGTCACAATTTTTAGGCCGCCCAAATTCTTTTTGTTATACAACCATAGAAGAATCCAGAGAATGGGCAGCATTCTCCTCGGTATATTAAAATTTTCTACGATGACCAATATGCCTGCCAAGAGTGGTGATTATGGCAAACCCCCGGAGAGGCATATGTTCAGCACTACAGTAGACGTCTTCCGGGTGTTGATGTGTGTGTGTTGTGATGATGTGAACCATAGAAGACTCAGCGCTCAATGCAGGGGAGGTCACATAGGTGAACATAGGTTCAGCAGTAGAGGCGCCCTCCAGTGATGATAAATTAAAGTACTAAAAATAATAGTTATTGTTCTTTGTTCAAGACCGATGATGATATGATGTGTCATGATCAAGATGTTGATGTCATAGATAAATATGTACATACATTTAAATATGAATGTAATCATTGTAAAATCGTTTTCGTGACAATAAAATAAAGAATGATGGCGTAAAGTATCTCAAATGAAGAGTTGTAGATTTTCCCGCTCGCCAAAGACAAACCAATACATTTGATTGGTTGTAAGACAGTGCGGTAGCAGACCGACCCCGTAACTAATATTAGTTTTAATTTACAGTTTGAAGACTTGACGGCTACTACTAAGCGACCAAACCCGGATTTGGATTTTTAGCAAAATCTGAAGATCTGATCAATGTCACATCAATTAATTAACATCATGGACGTATTTGACATTAACGATGAAGTAGGTAGGTGCATCAACAATTAAAATATATGCTTTTGTTACAAATGACGTTTTATTGAAGAACACAATAACACACTAGGCTTTAGAAATATTTACCCCTACTGATCCTCAATTGTATAAAAGGCTTATAACGTATCGGGGCGTGACGTATCGTTTTGAAACTTGACACATACCAACAAGTATAAAAATAAGTGAAATGGTATTTCTTAGTTTTTTGTAAACCAACCCCTAAAGGTGTGAATATTGTGGATATAATTTGTATAGAAATTTAAAAAAATCCGTATCATACTGGCAAAGAATATACAGAATAAAACGTACGGGTCTTGGCAATTATTGAATTTCAGTCCTTAAAGTGTAAAATAATACAGGACAAAGTCCCAACCAAAGACTTTAGTATCTGTAAATAGGGCGAATTCTGTGGTCCCAACGTAAGACGTTCGCACTAAAAAAATTCCTGACTGTCACCAAATCATAGACCTAGAATATATTCACTACTCTAGAAAAATAGAAACAATAACAAGCGAATTGTAGGTTCTGAAATTATCAGAAGCACAGATTAGAGAAAAAAACAATTAAATAATACACTGATGTTCCCTCTGGTTACTCTGTGATCAGAACCTAATAGAATTCACTTGTTATTTTTATAATCTGTGGTTAGACCATAAGATCTCACAGTAGTAGGTAGGCAGTAAGTATATTATATACCTGTATTATATTTCTTGACCTCAAAACTCTCGAACGACCATGGGGATAGTAATTATTCTATGAGTTCTACGCAAATAAAGTCAGTTTTCGTAAGCACTTATACCTATTTTCTTTGCCAGCAATTTGACAAAAAGTACGTTTTACAATAATTTCGAAAGAAAACGTGTTTATTCTGAATGAAAACTACGTCATCGTGCTAATCTACAAAGCTATTTCCATTTTGACAAGCATCCTACACCGAAAGCTCCAAGTAAATATTTAAAATTCTCTCTACAGTGAAATATTCATCTTGGGAAGTTTTATTTATGTTAGGTCCATAATAAGATGCCCGCCCTAAATAAATAGCGTCTGAAACAATGATAAAACTTGGTAGAAATAGTATGTTTTTGCTCACAAGTCTCACAACTTCAAGTTTTATAAGTATACCGAAATCTATATTATACAGTAGTTTTCTATATCATTATAGAAACATGTTGGTCTGACCAAGTAAAAAAGTTACCTACTTTAGCATATATACGTCTTATGCCAGGTGTGGAGACCGTGGGAGACATGAGGGAGACCATTTTCACGTGATTTCCGAACGAAAGTCCGAACCATCCAATGACATGTCATTAGGTAGTTCGGACATTCGTCGGAAAGAAAACAGGATATTTTTAATTGGTTGATTCAGCCTACCGTTAAGGTCATTTTGAAACCAATTTTTACAGTGAGTACAGTAAAAAATCATCTAGTGGTAGTAGTGGTTCCTTCTAAGTACTACTAGGTTTACTAGGTGGTAGAACTTTTCTGCAAAGTTCGTCTAGGTAGGTACCACCGCTTTGCCAGTTATTCTGCCGCCAAGCAGTAGTGTGCAAGCACTACTGTGTTCCGGTTTGAAGGGCATTGTAGCTAGTGAAATTACTGGGCAAATGAGACTTTATGATCTGATCACTCAGTCTAGTAATCTGATTACTAGACTGGGTGATGTCTCAGGATGCAATGACGTGCGCAGTGCAGTGTCGCGCGAAACTATTGTTTTAAAGTTCCGGCCGTGTCACTTAACATCAGGTGAACGACTAGCTCGTCACGTCATTCAATCACATAAAAAAAAAAAGAAAAGTAATTACTGTGTCGGTCATATATCTTTGGTTTATTGAAAGTGAGGTTATAGTTGCTCGATGTTAAACGTTAACACCACGATGTTTTGAGTTTTTTATGTGGTTTATTAAAAATTTGTCAGTAACGACATAAATGTGATTCTTTTTACTACTTTACTCATACTTTATACTAACAGTCCTCATAATAACTTATTAGTTCTCATTACAAACTGATTTATTAGCTAATCGCAATGTCAAAGCCCGCTTTTTTTTAATGTGAATAAATGACGTGACGAGCGAGTTGTTCGCCTGATGTTAAGGTCACGGCTGCCCATAACAGATTGCAGTGTCATTTGGAACTATAAAGTTTTGCGTGACACTGCACTGCGCACGTCATCCTGAGACATCACACAGTCCAGTAATATGATTACTAGACCGCGAGATCAGATCGTAAGGTCTCATTTGCCCAGTAATTTCACTAGCTACAATGCCCTTCAAACCGGAACACAGCTTACAAAACATAATGGCATTTTAGTATTTTATCGCAATAACAAAGACCAATGTGTCTTTGAGTAGTGAACGCGGGGTACGATTAATACATTTTGATAAGGAATTAACTAAGTTTTGTATTTTGTGGTTTTGTTATGAGCAGTACCGGGTTCTCCGCGGGTCATTTGATAAGTTTGACAAACATAACAATAGTCTAACATCAAGATAAAGGGGATATTTCTCATTCGGACTATTTCTGACCTCAGTTAGTTAGTCTATATCAACTTGAGAAGACGTGAAATCTTGAGACGTAAACATGAATAAGGCCCTTATTTTGATTCTGGCTGTCTGCCTTGTCAGCGTGAGTACCTACCTATGTTAAATTCATTTTTATTTATATGTGACAACCCACATTTGGTTGCCTCTTGTAGAAAATCGGTTGACTAGCTCTGATGATGGAAATGAGGTAAATCTAAGCCATCTAGCGCCAAATTAAGCATAGCTTGTCTGTAGGTACTATGAAAACCAGATAACTGATAGAATACTTAGATACTTTTTTGTTTGTAAAATACATACATAGAATAGAATATAACACCCAGACACAGAATAAACACCGTTCATCACACAAATGTGAATGAATGATGATATGGATGAATGTGTGATCTGTGATTAGTTTATACTTGTACAATGTAGCTATACATATCGCAATTAATTACATTAATATAGTTTAACGCAGTTTAAATAGTTTAACTTTTTGTCTATTTTACTCTTTAGTTGTATCTTTTTGCTTGTACTTGTGCCAATAAACATATTGCATCTTACTTAACCCTTGCAAAAATAAAAAATTAAAACATTTTTGTTATTTATTGCATTATAAATGTATAGGGTTTTTGTGTTAGTAATAATGGAGATATTATTAATATTAGTAAATCATCTTTATAGGTGCATGGATTTGTTAAACGCGAGGCTCCTGAAGCACCAAATAGCGATAATTCGCCTGTTGCAGGCGTAACTGAAGAAACTGATAATTTGGGTAGACTAATCGACCAAGAAGTAAAGGAAATATTCTCGAAAGCATTTAGGGATAGCATCAAAGAGTATGTAAGTATCCCCCTGATATTATTCATACGTAAGAGTATATTTTATCTTAATTTCAAGAGAGTGGCAGTGATTGCAGTTTGACCAAATTTTGTTTTAACACTTCCCTGTCTGACACTGATACCTGCATAGACTTACCTGAGAGGTGAATCTCGTAATTGCAACTTCGTTTGACTCGATATAATTACATCCTTATATCGTGTCAATCATATCCGTCACTTCGCAATAACCTACGAAAGAAATTCTTTTGTTTGTTATACTTTCCTGAGCTGGCTGTACCGCTTCAGGTTCAAGTATTTTGGCATACATAAACGAGTTTCTAGACAGCTAAGCCACAGATTACTAGATATGCTGAGTGTTTAATGAAATTACTACTAACTACTAGGTGGTAGGACTTTTCTGCAAGGTTCGTCAAGGTAGGTACCACCGCTTTCCCAGTTATTCAGCTATCAAGCAGTAGGGTGCAAGCACTACTGTGTTCCGGCACAAAATATATACTTTTCTATTATGTGGTTCCGGTTTGTAGGTCATTGTAGCTAGTACTTCGCCTACCTCCCTTCTATTGCCGTGGGACGGCAATAGAAGGGAAAAGATACGGGAAAAGGATGGACCCATCCATTCATCCTTTTCCCGTATCTTTTCCCTTTCCCTCCTCTCTTCCCTTCGACATGGTGAATATAAATAAATAATATACAAAAAATCTTGCATAAAAATTACATCCTTATTGCTTCGTGCAACCTGCACTTGGCCGTTTTAGAAAACATAAAGTATCATAAATGTTATTCTAAAAAATAGCTATACTCATACCAAATTACGGTCCATTCAGTAGTTCCAGCGCGATGCCTGTTCAAAGTGACAGGCAGACAGACAGACAAAAATTAAAAAAAAATGTTTCTATTTCTATATTGATTAAGAAGTATGATGCAATCAACATTTTCAAAAAATATTCAATGTACAGATTTAGCCCAATTACAGTTTTATCATGTATAGATATAGATAACTATTGTATCACCGTATCGATCAAATTAACACGCTCATATTATTATGTTCTTACAGATGGAAAGGTTGGGTAATCCAGAACTTGATGATCAACCCCAAAAACACTAATGTGAAGAAAATTACAATAATATTACTTTAATATTAATTTATATATAGGTAAGTATCTATATTATTCAGAAGTCATAATTTGAAATAAAAGGTATAGGCAAATAATATCATAATGTACAAAATACGTCTAGCTACGTAATATTTTTTCTGTAATAATAATTTCGCTAACGTTGAACCCCACTTAACGAAGAAGGGAATATGAAAAATGAAAATGAAAAAACATTTATTGATAAAAAAGCAAACGTTACATTGTGTTTAGTAGAACACCTGGTTCCTACACTAGGCTCGAAACCCGTGCTGTAGAAGCCAGGAACTCTTTCGTCGGAGATACACTTTATACGCCTATATATTGCAAATAATAAATTTAATATGTATATAGAATTTAATATAAAAGGGGCTTTTTAAAATTACAAGCCGCCGACCCCGTGGCCGTTCGGTTCTGTAGTTGAACTTAATGCTCGCGGCGACATATTATACCTACTTTTTGAACTTTTTAAACTTCTTTCGAAACCCAGCAGGATTTGAAAAATTTACACTTTTAGAAGTGTTCTTTTCATCATATAAGTAAAAATGTACTATTTAAACCTACTAAAAAAATGTATGATTTATAGCAGTATCGCCTGCTTGGCGTCTTATTCTTTGGGTGTGGGCTCTACGAGGGAGGCAGCTGCCCATTGCATTTTGTCAAATTTTCGTTTCGATTGATCTATTTAGACAAAATTGTTCCACGGTTTTCAAGACGTAAAGACTGTACAATTTTCATTATCATTCATTTATTATCATTTTTTTTAACGCTTTAATGATTTTTCTTTTGATAACCATATTTCTTGGTGTATAGAACAAAGATAAGAAGGTCAACTCAAGATCACGGTAATGCATGTACATGATAATTTCAGTTAATGTTACAAATATTTTGTTTAACCTAGAAACAGTAAACTTAAGTTTATTGTTATTTTATCGAGAAAAGCTTATGAAATACAATTTTTATCTAAATTCATTCATTATATCTGTTTTTTCTGTTTTTTTTTTTTTATAATCCTTTGTTCTGTGTATTTATGTTTTATATATTTTTCATGGGTCTATTGCCTGAAATAAATGATTTTTATTTTATTTATTTATTTATTATAATAGGGGATAGGTATTGGGATAAGCCTCTTCGCACCAAAGAAGTATAATGTTTTACGCCCCGCACCATGGAATTTTTAAATTTCAATTTGTGTAAAATAAGGCGCTGGTTTGCAGGAGGCAAGCAGCTGCTTAAAGTGGCGCTCTGTGGGGGAGGCCCATGTTCAGCAGTGGACGTCTTCCGTCGTCGTATTCGTTTTCGTCTTCGTCTTCTTTAGATATGTACCAGTGTACCTACTTAAATGCTATTTTTAATGTGAGCGTTGAATAAATATTTTTTCTTTCTTTCTTCCTTGCTTTCTTTCTTTAGGATGTTGATGATGATGTTGACAGAACAAACACCTATGTTCATCACACTTATGTTTGTCCTGGATGGGGGTCAAACCCAAAACCTACAATTCAGAAGGTAGGGCTACTACCAACTTAGCTATCAGGCCAGTCGATGATGATGATGAACAATCATTATTACAAAACCAATGCAACCGAGGCCTTTGTAAAAAGGACAGTGAAAAATCAAATATAGGTACTATAGAAGTACGGGAATTGAGCCCCAGTTATGGGAAGCTGTTTGGCACAAACGGCTATCTAGCAAC
Source organism: Ennomos quercinarius (assembly GCA_910589525.2). Taxonomy (NCBI): domain Eukaryota; kingdom Metazoa; phylum Arthropoda; class Insecta; order Lepidoptera; family Geometridae; genus Ennomos; species Ennomos quercinarius. Next base: position 6,310,305 of record OU342496.1, read on the forward strand.
CTTTTATTCTACTGTGACGTAAAAGCATTTAACTATACTGGTACAAAGATTGTCTATGATTATATTTTCGATGAAACTTATCTAGAAATCATGACTAAAAGTAGGTAAGCTATAGGTAGGTATATACTATAGGCAATTTACTTCTACACTCGCAGCGATTGTACTTCCCCGTGAAAATGTTCTAGGACTTCCACAGAGGACTTCTGTCTTTCCCCAATAAAATGAAGTAAGTATATATAATTTACAACCTGCACTAGTACATTGACACGTTAACTATATATTATGCGCGGTCAAAAAAGGTTAAATAAGATCCATGGGGATTTGCGACCTACTTATTGAGGGTTCTGTGCATATTGAACTGCTAACATCTCCACTCTTTAAATAAATAATGCTTACAATGTAAGTACATCAATTCTCAAAAAGTTGTTTATTTTTTGTTTGATCGCTTTATCACCTGATGGTAGTGATATAGGTAGACCACGCTCACCTAAAGAGACCTGTAAATTCAGTGCTGAGGAACACCCATCCAGAGCGCAGCAAGTCAATAGCACACCGGGCTCTAATCTAATGTTATTGTGCCTAGTACGCCGGCTGGGGGACCTCAATGAAAGACCATGTGTTTGGTAAAAAAATACCGTAGTCATTTTTACAACGTACAACTATTTAGTAAAGTAAGTACATTTATTTGGATTTAATATTTTTGTGTAGATGGGTACCTACTTTTCCTGTCAATTTCTTCTATTATCTTAATCTAACCACAATATCTAATAGGTACAGGAAAACAAAAATAAACTGTTCAGTAGGTATACTATACAAACCTACTTTTCTTTGATGTTTCTTTAGTAGCTAAATTACAAGAGCTTCACCTATCAGATCATTCAAAAATTCGTTAAACCGGATTAACTTAGCAAAAAGAAAATCTGGTGTAAATCTGCGAAAATCTTCCAAGTGAGACGGCCGGAAGACGATCAAATAGGATCAGGCCAGGCTTCGCAAGGCCGGCTTATCGGCAGCTGTCGGCCATGCATATTAAAACCACCTGAGAACAACCCGCAAGTGTGCTGGCCAGAGAGAATATTTTATTAAGAAACGAAAGAATCCGAGGCGCGTTTTGCAATGATGACTTTTGGTGGTTAATATACTGGTATATTTTTGTAGTTATAAGTAGGTAGTCCGCAGGAGAACTATGGTTTAGGTGGCAACTGCTTGAAAAGAAATATCACACGTGCGATAAAACCACAGATGCAACTTGAAGAACATAGATTAATCATACGGGATTAATGTTTTGGTGTCCATATGAAACAAAGCTAGATCACAGAAATAAACAAAACCGTATAGAATGGCTGAGTCACCCAAGAGATCCAAGTTAAATGATATAATAATAGGGAGATTTCAGCACAATAGTTTTTTCTCTAATTTGTGCTGCAGATGGTGTTAGATTAGACATTGACAGCTGACAGCTGTTAGAATACATGCTACAGATAATAAAACATTCAATTTCGCACAGATTAGAGAAAAAGTTATTGATTTCCCAACGTCAGTGTTGCAAGTTTTAATAAGTCCTGCATAATGTTAGAACCCAAAAATAAATATTTTGGAGATTTACGGAATAAAAACGTAACTTTATTATAAATCCTTAATAATTGATCGTTCATTTTACATGTGCTGTACGCTGGTTAATTGCACTCTGAATAAACACCCAAGGTCCATACAAAAAAAGTTCTTTCCTTTAAACACATTATCTTTACCCACTCTGGTTTCCCTTCAACACGTATAAATCTTTCGCCTTTTTACCCCTATTTTTTTTCTTTAACTTTTAATTATTAGTTGTTAAGCTCCCGTTAAGGTCCAAATTGATACCAATTTTACATCAAGTACCTACAATAAAAAATTATGTAGTGGTAAACTACTACCTCTAGATGATTTTTTTGGTCTAACTAATACTTACTGTGTCAGTCATAATTATAAGATAAGATAAGCTAAATATTTATTGAACACCGTTATACATGCAGTATATAAATTTCATTTGATTTCAATTATCATTGATATAGAGAGATATCATTTAACAATCAATGTGAAAATAATAAATTTTATGTTGTTTATTAAACATTTTGTCAGCAACGACATATAATGTGATTCATTTTAAGGGCGCTTATTACCATTTTACTCATACTGTTGGTAGGTACTTACTACAGTCTTCATAACAACTAATTAGTTCCCATCGCAAACTCATTTATTAACTGCAATGTCTAAGCCCCTTTGCAAAACATATTGGCATTTTCGTACCTTATCACAATAATAAAAAGTCAATATGTCTTTGTTTAGTGAACGCGGGGTACGATTAATATAATTATTTTGATAAGGAATGAACTAAGTTTTGTTATGAGCAGTACCGGGAACTCAGCGGGTCATTCGATAAGTTTGACAAACATACCAACTGTCCAATATCAAGATAAAGCGGATGTTTCGAGTTCAGGACCTCAGTTAGTTACTTTATGTCAACTTGAGACGACGTGAAATATTGCGACCTTAAATCTCAAAATGAACAAGACGGTGATTTTGATTTTGGCTGTCTGCCTTGTGAGCGTGAGTACCTATGTTAATTCCATTCTTATTTGTTACATAATAATATGGCAAACCTTTACCTACATTTAGTTGGCTCTTGTATAAAATCACTTGACTAGCATTGATGGTGGAAATAAAATCCCAAAGATTAAGAAATTAATTGAATTTGAAACTGTCACTTTAAGGATGATTTCCCGTCATTATTAGTTAGTATTTATACTTTTCGATACATATATATTGTAGGATTAAATATAAAGCGATATTAAACAGGTTACTTCATAGAAAATAATTCACAGGTTCTTTTGTATACCAAAAAAAAGTACCTAACCTAATTTTCGATTTGCAATTCTGAAAATGTTGATATTGAATAAATCAGTTACTTTATCTTTATCTTTTAATTTCGCTAAGACTATACAATACTATTTATAATCTATAGGTATTATAAAACAATTTAAAATAATTATAAAAATGATAAGCATGGCAAAGCTGCCAGTGATTTGAACACTGTCCTCTCCACCACTCTCCGTCTTTTTGATAACACTTAGTTTGTAGTTGCATATCTCAATTCATTACTTTTCAATAGTTTTAAGCAGTTTTATAGTTCATTTGTTAGTTTATTTTAGTCTTTAATAAAATCTTTATTACTTGTAGTTGAGCCAATAAACGTATTACGTAACCTTCTCGAGAAGCATCTAAGGAAACTATTATAAAAAAAAAATAGAAAACTGATGGTGTTGATCTCATTTTTGTGTCTAATTTTTAATAGTTATACTACTATTTTTTACTGTTATATACTATTTTACTATTTTTCAATATTTTTGTATAATTATACTATTAAGTTGACCAAGTTTAAAAATGTGACAATACATATGATGCGAGATGCGTAGGCAATTATAAATTCTTAAATTAATAAAAAAAATAATAATTAAGAATTTATAATTGCCTACGCATCTTTCTAACTTTTGCACGCCAATTTAGGCAAAACATGACGTGACTAGTAAATGATGTAATATCTGTTGTACCTACTGTTCATTTTATGTTTGTGTGTATTCATATACTCATGTTTTGGCAAATAAATGCTGCCTTTTTGTTGAAGGCGTGCGTGATGTCACTTGCCGGTGCCAACGGAAGACCAGCGCTGGTTGCTTGCAACTAGCATTTTGCTGAGTTGGAGCCGGGTTGTGGCAAACACTATTAGCTTTTTATAAAAATTGTTTTAGTTGCATTGGTGTTTGACACAAATAATAAATTTCATTTCATTTCATTTCATTTTAAATTTATCTTTATCTTTCTCGCAAAAAGCAAAAAGATCGTAAATGTAATTTATTGCATTAGATACGTGAGGTTTTTTTTATATTTGTAATAGTAAAATGGTCCAATTTGTACAGGTGCATGGATTTGTTAAACGCGAGGCTCCAGAAGCACCAACAAGCGATGATTCGCCTGGTGCAGTGATACAAAAGGCAGTAGACGATATAGCTAGCAAAATTGACATGAATTCGATACAGCGAAAATTAACTGAAACGATTAATAATATCAAAAAGTTTGTAAGTATCACCCTGGTATTATTCATACGCAATAGTATACTTTATTTTAATTTCAGGTGAGTGACGGTGAAGACTTGCAATCAGTGGATCCGGATTGAGCTTTGTTCGGTGATAGAACACATCGTGACAAAACATGATGGAGCATTTTCTATTATACTCGTCTGGCTTGATACCACCCCGAGGTTAAGAGAATATCCGTGCTGTGATTTTCCATAATATTATGTCCAAACGTATTCTCCTATTTCCTTCCCTGGACTACGCTTCTAGTATAATTTTTTTCTTCGTACAATCCAGGTATTCTGTAGGAATGTCACTGGATTTTTTTCAAAAACTAATTACTAAAGGAATCATGACCCTCGAAAGTTCCCTAAAATGCCCCTTTATTACCACCGTAATGACTAGCAGACAAAATTGAAAAGTTTTTACCATTTAAAAAACACGAATCCTAAAACACGAGTTATATTTGAAAAGTCTTTAAGATTAAAAAGAAAATAGACGAATCCAGTCATATTCATTATTTTTTCATGCATGTAATAATTGAATTGGTTCAGTTTTGGAGGAGGAAACAGGGGAATAAAAAATATCAAGACATTTGTTGGTATTATTGGACTGCCCCTGTCATACTCTATGAAGGAGACTTGGAGCAGCGCGACGGCAATTGTTTCTTCAAATACCTTTTAAGACTGTCCACTTAAGAATCTTTCGCCAAGCAAATCCAGGCGTAGCATGACATCGCCCTCGATCTTACTGTCACCTATTAACACAAGTAATATTCATTTAAAATCATAGTCAGGATTGCAGTTTGATCATTTATCACGCTCAGGATTCTTCAACTTCACTCGCTACGCTCATGGTTCAATCCTAGAATCCTTCGCTTGCTCGGGTTTCAATTCAAGTACTCGCGCCAAAAACCAACTTTGCAGCCTAGTATAACAAATAACTATTATGCTGAGTTCGCAGTGAAATCATACATTGCTTATTTGCCCCAACGTAGAATATTGAATTACTTAATTATTTTTTCATAACTGTTGCATTGATCAATAACACGTTTATATTCTTTTTCAGGCAGAAAACTTGGGCCAGCATCAAGATGCTCCAAAATCATAAAGAAAAATAAACCTTATTTAGCATTAATCTAATATTAGCTTGTTAGTCATAATTTTAAATTAAAAGTAGTTAAATATATATTTGATTTAAGTTTAGTTATATTTTTCTGTCCTAATAATTTCGCTAACGTTAAATACCCAGTGCCCATAAGTAGCCAGTGTAATAATGTAGATGTACATTTTTGACCCTTTACCTTTTTTAAACTTCTTGCGCAAAAAATACGCAAAAAAACGTTTTAATAATCAGCCGTCTTTCTGCACAACGAGTCTCTTACAAATTACACCCTATTATCAAAAACTATTCAAATAGACCAAGATCATTGCTCTTGGCTTGAATAAGTAGAATAAGATGCCTTCTAACGCTAATACCGAATTCTAAGGCGAATAGATGCATTAAATAGTGCTTTATAGCCTGATAGTAGGATAATAATGAGACTATAAATACTGGGTGGCGCAAAAGTAAAGACCCTATTTGGTTCAGCTATAACATTTTTTCTAAATTAGAAAACTAGATTTAGGTTTTTTTAAATGTATATTTGTGCCATTAAATTTCGTACCATTAGGATTTAAAGATGATGTCTTTTAAATGGTGACCTCCAGAGTTGATACACATTTGAGCCCTATTTATGACATTTTGCATAACTTGCCGTAACACTTCCTGCGATATGTTCGTTATTTCTTGACGAATGTTTTCTTTTAGAGCTGCGAGAGTCTGTGGCTTGTTCACATACACCCGAGATTTCAAAAAACCCCAAAGAAAGAAGTCTGGACTGGTCAGATCGGGTGATCTTGCAGGCCAAGGCAAATCGCCAAAACGAGAGATAACTCGGCTTGGAAAAGCGTCCCTCACTAAGTCCATAGTGTCGCGCGCTGTGTGTGCCGTAGCGCCGTCTTGTTGAAACCAGATGTGCTCCAGCCCCAATTCGTCCAAACTGGGTATCAAAAACTCACGTAACATGGTTCTGTAGCGTTCTCCAGTGACAGTTATCGCATTGCCTCCAGCGTCTTCGAAAAAATAGGGTCCGATCACTCTGTCAACACAGATGCCACACCATACAGTAACTTTTAGTGGGTGTAGAGGTGTTTCTTGAATAATGCGCGGATTATCAGTGCCCCAGAACCGAGTATTCTGCTTATTGACATGCCCTGAGAGATGGAAATGCGCTTCGTCACTCATAACCAATTTTGAAGGAAAATCATCTTGCAAAATGTCATAAATAGGGCTCAAATGTGTATCAACTCTGGAGGTCACCATTTAAAAGACATCATCTTTAAATCCTAATGGTACGAAATTTAATGGCACAAATATACATTTAAAAAAACCTAAATCTAGTTTTCTAATTTAGAAAAAATGTTATAGCTGAACCAAATAGGGTCTTTACTTTTGCGCCACCCAGTATAAGCCGTGCCTACGTTCAGCAGTGGACGTCTTCAGACTGTTGATGATGATGATGTAACATAAGCGATAGGGATGGACTTGTTAACATTTTTACAAGAACGCTCGTCTTGGTTTCTATTATAATTATGGTTTCAACACTTGCAAAAATGTATCAGCAATCATTTCATTCAATTTATCGAATTATCTCGTCAAATAATACCTACGCGCAATATTATTACAGTCATTTTTCTTCTCTTGTAAGGCAAATGGCCAGTCTTATCAGTGGCAGATCTTTCAGGCCACTCAATAGAAGGAAAGGGTCAATAGAAGGGATCATCAATTAGTTTTCCTTGGCGTCAAAAGATGGTGTAACTAATAAAATACTACAACGCGTTTATTAATAAGGATGTGTATGTTTTTCATTGCGCCCTTATAATTATGTCATTCTAGTTTTAGATTTTTTTACAATCACCTTAGCCATAACCGCATGACCTTATCATTTCAAATAAAGGCTACAACATTTAATAAACATGTAAACAAACCCAACATAAAATTTTATGACCCAAAAGCGTTTGGTTTTTAATGTAGGTAAGCTTTGTTATTAATAAATAAAAAATCTCTAATAGCTAAAGTCAACCAAGTCCTCATTCAAACAAAAAAAAAATAGTGGTTGCATTTGGGGTTAAATATAAAATTACAAGTATGCATGGTATAAGTATACTTGCATCTGAACCGTCCGTTGGTATTGACTTTATTTAATTTTATATCTGACTCTTTTTCTTTCTCATGTGTACAGTCTACAAAAAGGCCTTACTTTCAAATAGGCATTGCTTCCGTACGAGAGGCAATCAAATCAAGCAATACCTACCTATAAGTAGACTGTGAGACTGAGTCAACCTTTGAAAGTATCCTTTGATTTTGGCACACGTTGAGACAAACGGTACAAAGCGCGTGGTAAACATTCTTCAGATGAAAGCTAAAGCTGAATGAGATAACTTTAATAGCTGCTGTGTAAGTATAATTATGATAGCAATGTTATATAAGAATATTAGTATAAATACAACATGGAAAAACCTAACCTAGGTGTAAACTAAGGCGGGGGAGGGAGGGGGGGGGGGTTTAGTGGGTTCAAGCCCCACATACCCCCTGCAGCCACCCCCGTGACGGTAGGGAAGTGCATCGGCATCAAAAAAAAGTGTAAGATGTAACCCAAACTAATTTAAGTAACAGTAAAGATTAAGTTTAGTGGTCAAACGCAAGCCTATCTTAGTATTAAAAAAGTGGCCAAGTAGTTCTCTATACTAACGTGGTTTGACCCCCCTTGACACTCCTTTGACACTCCTTGTTTTCTTACAATTTCGACTCTGGTTTATTCTCTCTTTACCTACTGAGCTATTCATCAAATACTACTGAAAATGTAGCACTTCAACTAATTTCAACCAGCTATATATTTTTTTTTTTTTTATAACATGGATGGACAAACAAGCTGACGGCCTGCCTGATGGGAAGCAGTTACCGTCGCCTATGGACACCTGTAGCACCAGGGGCGCTACCGATGCGTTGCCTACCCTTTAGACTCTTTTTACCCGCCTTTTGATGTGCTCCACATTGTGCCATAAACCTCAGCTGGAAGCTCATTCCACATCTTGCAGGTGTGTGGCAGAAATGACCTTGTAAAACGGACTGTGTGAGATTTCCATGTGTCAACAAGGTGCGGATGAGCCCTCTGGCGGTGACGAGCAGTACGATGATAAAACCGCGATGCAGGTATAAGGTTCAACAGTTCCTCAGAGCATTCCCCGTAGTATATTTTGTAGAAAACACTAAGTGAACCGATGTCTCGGCGTAAGCTTAGTGGATCTAGGTTTTTAGTGAGCTTGGGATCGTCGGTGAGTCTAACGGCTCGTCGCTGTAAGGAGTCTAGAGGCTAGAGCTGGTACTTTGGTGCACCGTTCCAAAGGTGGGAACAGTACTCCATGTGGGGCCTAACCTGTGCTTTATAAAGCACAAGCCGCTGGCTCGAGGTGAAGTACCGCTTGGCACGGTTGAGCACACCTAGCTTTTTAGAGGCAAGACCAGCCTTACTCTCCAGATGACTCCTAAACTGAACCTCGCTAGAGATATCCACTCCTAAAATCCCAAGGCTCGCTGAGGTGGTGAGGGGAATGCCCTGAAACTGTGGAGTCATAGTAAATGGAGTTTTCTTGGCTGTAAATGCGCAGACCTGTGTCTTGGTGGGATTAAATTCGACGAGATTTAATCGTCCCCACTCCGAGACTTGCTCTAAAGAGCACTCAATCGCAGACACAAGTCCTCTTCTACACTCCTCCACCTCTTGACGAGGAGGATAGAGACGCCGGAACAACATCTGCAGGATTTTACAATAAGTACCTATTATAAGTTTGTGGTGCAAGCAATATATAAAATTCGCCCTACCGGTGACGCTGTAAAGGTCGGTAGAGACCAACAGCATTAACCCGTTCAAAAAAAAAGCCATATATAAATAAACTATAGGTAGAGGGACATAGTATTATAGGTGTATCTGCTTTACTTTGGATGTTAGGTACTCATAAAAATATATCTTGTCATTTCGTATATACGGAAGTATATACGAAATGACAAGATATATTTCACACTCGCAAATAAAGTGTTAATAATTCCTCTTCCCAAATAGAAATAACTTTCGGATTTGTGTACCACGGTATTTCCTAATACGGTCACTGATTTGTCAAAATAACATACGTCATCAGTTGGGTTAACTAAAGTTCTCATTAGTCTGTCGTGAAGGCATACAAACACAAGCACAAGAGAAATAGCACCTTGTCAGGGTTCACAAAATATCATTTTGTTTGAAATCTCACTCGAGTTAGAAAAAATATGTAGCCAAGCGTGGGGTCTACAAATTTCAAGGAGCGGAAGAAACACTTGCTCCATTCTCACCCTCGACGAGTTATAGGGATTGAGCCACGCCTTGCGAAAATATTTCGACAGTATTTTGTAAGGATTTATCATTTAGTGGCAAAGAAAAACGAACTGACAGAATAGAAATTCGAAATAAGCTGCAAAAGAGTCTGTTATTGTTATTTAACTTTTTGTTGGAAAGATATGAGAATGAATAGGTTAACACATGCATTACTCCTCTGATCATACCTCAGATACATAACAAAGATATATAACGCTACGCTAAGATACTAATACATCATCATCATCATCATCATAATCATCAACAGCCTGAAGACGTCCACTGCTGAACAAAGGCCTCCCTCAGAGCGCACCACCTTGAGCGGCTGCTCGCTTCCTGCATCCATCGGCTCCCCGCGGCTTTCACCAGATCGTCGATCCACCGAGTGGGGGGCCGGCCTACGCTGCGTCTTCCAGATCGTGGTCGCCACTCGAGAACCTTTCTTCCCCATCAGCTGTCAGTTCTACGAGCGATGTGGCCTGCCCATTGCCATTTCATCATGCTAATTCTAAGAGCTATATCGGTCACTTTAGTTCTCCAGCGGATCTCCTCGTTCCGGAGCATATCTCGCAGGGAAACACCGAGCATAGCTTTCTGATACTAATACATTTATATGGAATTCAGTCGTTTTTATTACTTACTAACTGACCCATCCCGGGTTCGCACGGTGCAATGTTTTACGCCCTCACCCTGTTCGTGAAGAAAAGGGAATCGAAACGGAAAAAGATAGGGGACAAGGATGAATGGATGGAAGGCTGGCTTCACCTTCTTCCTTTCTATTGCCGTCCCATCCATTCATCCTTTCACGCTATCTTTTTCTCTTTTCCTCCTGTCTTCCTTAGGACCCATGAGTACTTATAGTGGCTTCATCTTCGCTGCCGGCCATGTTTTATCGCAGCATATAGATAACGTCACGTAATTACCCATATCTACATAGAGGCCAGCCATATTATCTTATACCTACCATAAAAATCACGCAAAGATTACTTTGAATAACTTCAACATTTTTAAAGATATTGAAATAGTTATTTTACCATCGTTAATTGTCTTTTACTGTGTTTTACAAACAAAAAATAAGAATTACATCCCAACCACACACCACTTGGCCGTTTTTGAAAACATACAGTATATTAAATGTTATTTCAAAAAATTAGCTATAACCATACCAAATTTCAGCAAAATCCGTTCAGTGATTTCAGTATGATACGTGTTCAAAGGGGCAGACAAGAAAACAGACAGGCAGACAAAAAATTATATTATTTCTACTTCTATATCGATAAAGAAGTGAATGTAATGCAATCAATAATGCAATTCAACGTGGCAATGCGGCCAGCATGTTGGGTACGCTACCTACCGGTAGTGGGCTGGAGCACTTGGACTGTCTATAGGCCATCGCGGCTATTATACAGTCCATAAGTGTTCTTTGTAGTAGGTAGTGTAGCTAGTTTAGTTTAGTTTAGCTTAGTTTAGTTTAGTTTAGTTTTTATTATTGTAGTAGTTAGCTTGAGTAATAAAGGCAATTTGCCCGTATAAAAAAAAAAATTCAATGTAGGTACAGATGCCCAGTTACAGTTTTATTATTTGGATAGATTTCAATGTATCTTTTTAAACTTCGTGTTCTCAAAGGACGGATCTTTCAGTGCTTAGAAATATGGGACAGTTCAAATATATCACACGTTCGATCATTGTCAGTGTTTCTCTGTGGAATCTTCAGACAGTAACGTATAGCACGGACACAGGTGGAGAAAGTCCTGAGCAAACATTTGTCTAACTCGACTTGGAAGCTTTGCCAAAACTAACTTGCATAAGCTACCCTTGAGCACTTCCCACCTTATTTCAAAGGGATATAGTGTACAGTGCAATAACAAATAGTTTGGAGGGAGCATAAATAAGCTTGCTGCGAAGTGGGTCGCATAGCTGTTCGGTCTTAGACATAAGTCTTGGTTAAACTGAGATAGGATAGCGTTTATTAGAACAAATTTGACTGTGTCGCTATTTCGGCATTACAGAGCAAATAATGTAGTAATGAATGGTCAGTTAGCATGCAATGACCATTCGGTGACCTTCTCCTTTTCTTCTTATCTGCAATAAAAACGTTAATTAATTCGTATATAACCAAATATATATATAACTATTAGTTCTGCAAATATTAGACCTCGCGAGCACAAAGTTTTGCAACATTGGTGAAATAGGTATGTCCCAAAATCGTCAATTACCAAAAAGAATGAAATTATAGAACCTGCATACGATGATCCGTCAAGATTAGTTCGAAATACGATCTGTATTTGAGTAGGTACCAAGTTAACAACTAACATCCAAACAGATGATTTGCTCGTTCGGTCAAATAGCGGCAAAAGCTATATAGAATCTCTATTCTAAATAGCTTTTAAAGTTGTTCTGACCAGTCTCTACTGGACAGAACAAAGCTATAGCACCTGCGACTTCCTAGAACATTTGCAAATGTGATGCTATCTCGGACAATTCAAATGCATTGCATCAGCATAGAAATTTTCATACAGGCAGTTTCAGTGATTGTTAGATTATCATATAGATAGGAATCGTTTGCTATCGCTTAGGAAGATATTGTTTGAAATGTTCTTTGTAGTTAGTTGAGTAAATATTATATTTAATTTGTACACTCTGTAAATAAAAAGATTCGTCACCTTGAAGTCCACTTTTGCTTGTACGCGTGTCTAAAGTCTGTTCACCGACTCCATTATGCCAACCATGTTTAGCAACTTTGTGTCGACGTTCCCTAAAATGATCTCAAATCGTTCAAAAGTGGTATTTGCAAATGCATTGCGCATTTGCATTACCCATCTTTGCCAAATCAACCGTTAATAATTTTCATTGACAAGATAGCAAACCACTCTGATCCGAATAAATTTAAACTTTGTTGTCTATAGCAGTTAGCCATAATTTTCTAAGCAACGGTGTGTTCTATGACGTAGTTTGAAAATAAAAAATAATAAATAGTAAACTAAAACTAGTTCAGCAGAGAAACAATATAGATACCTTATTATGTTTATAGAAGACTAACAAAGCAAGATTTTGTTACATCCATGTTTTAGAGGTAGGTCTAAAACTCTGAATATCGAATAATTAAAGACGACTGGTTCGAAATTCGAGTAATAAGCTTATTTGCGTTTTTTTTTTGCACAGAATTCTTTTTCTTCTGTGGTAAACTCATCGATAGTTTTAATTTGTTCAACGTTCCTATTGCTGCATTGTTCAGATTACCTACGCCGTAAAATTAAAACGTCAATTAATTAACATTCCTTGAAAGATCATGGATTAACTCGGTTCGCGCTCGTTAGCATCCATTTAATCGGTTTAAATAGTTAAACGATTCTTTTACGCGCTCAAATGAATAAGGTTAAAGAATTTGAAAAAAATCGATGAGTTGCTTGCATCGTGGTGACAGAAACGGTGGAACTTGCAACTCTTGCACTTAGTGTTTATGGATAATATAAGTACGTTGTACCTACCTACACCTAGGTACCTATCTGTTTCTAAGTTTACGCCGATGTTAGCTTTTCTGTTTTTATTTCATTTTACTGAAAACTTCCTAACATACTAATTATGTTTCTGCATGCTTCTAATCCTAGAATAAGAAACACTTATTATTCTAAGCTTCTAACATAATTTGAAATCAAAATATTTTTCAAATTGTTGCTTATCCTTTTCAATTTCTGGTAATAACGCAGCTTACCTGGCTACCCAGATTCCATAGATATGACTGGCCTGATAGCTCAGTTGGTAGTATCTCTGCCTTCTGTGTCTGGGTGTTATATTGTATTCGATGTATATATTTACAAAAAGTATTTAAGTATTGTATCAGTTATCTGGTTCCCATAGTACAAGCTATGCTTAGATTGGGGCTAGATGGCGCTGTGTGAAATGTCTACACATATTTGTTTATTTATTTTATTCATTTAATTTTCAGTGAACTGGCGGTGTAAAAAATTATTGAATAGAGAGGTTCGAATTTTATAAAACACTTTCCACGCTAGCGGGTACTATGCGCTTTTGCACGCAGATGTCGAATGACAAATAGAACCTTTCCGAGCTTATGAGGAAAGAAATTGTAGATCTAGCATGAGCTCTAGTATATGACAAGCTTTTTTTTTGAGTACTGAGAAATAGTCAGGTAAACTAGCTCGACACGTCATACATTGAAAAAAATAGTACGTATTATCCTGAAGTCTGTGTTTCTCAATTTCAAGAGGCTCATCAATTTTTAGCTCTTTAGCCAGATGATTTATGAAAACTTTACAAAAAAAAATCGGCCGTTTTATCAAGAAAATTTCCTTTTTGGTTTTGCATACCCACCTGAAACCATAGAAAATGAAAGCACACAATAAATTATTAATTTTTAGAAAAAAACAGATAAGATTATTTTTTTCCTTGTAATTTGCTCATAATTACCGACCTATACGCTGATGATAGCAATAAATATTAAAGTGAGCCAGAATTTTCACAGACTACTAAAATGTATGTCTATCTAGACGTTGGTACATTTAGTGACGTAAAATAAAAAGAATTGAGTATAAATTTAAAATCGGGCGGCTAGGCACTAAATTTCAGCTGAAGGATATTGTCGTTATTCATATTTTTCATATCTTTACGATTTCCTCGCATCCGGAGTCTGCTCCAACCTAGATATTAAACACATATTCTATGATAAAAGCTCTGAAGAACTTGCATTGAGTTTTCTGCACAATAAAAAGCTACAAAAGATTTCAGGCGCAAAATCCATAGTAATACAAGTTTATTTGAAACTTATTTGACGGAACGCACAGTCTATGTTGATATTTTAAAACATTTTATATATTGTATAATCGTTCTAATCAATATAAAATAAAGCAAAGTTGCTAAAAACGCAAATACAGGTAATAACGCTTTTGTTCAAAACAAGTTACTATAAAAAGAATACGCAATTGGTGTGGAAGAGATAAGAAATGACACAGATGAACAGCTAGACGATCATGTAACTTGTTGGCAACCGATAGAAACACAAAAATGTATGGATTTGACAGTTGCAGTACGCAGCTTATGTACAGAGTTACTATGGAAATTTTCAAATTTGGATTGAAATTTCTTTTGTTGCATTGCTATCAAAGTTACATGATCACCCCGCTGGTCTACTATAATCAGCAATAATCTCCAATCCAAGTATTTGAAGTCCAAATGTACATGAAATCCGAATATAGCAACAACAACAGCAGCGAAGGATTAATACCGGCCCTCGGATAGTCCACGCAAACGAAGTCAATCATAACGGCCAATTATATTTTGCTGCGTATACGGTACGCTAAGCTCAGTATTTTTACAATTATTGTATGTACTATAAGGTGGTAGGACTTCTGGGTGGGGGTTCTTCTGGTGGTGGTGGGTGGTGGGTGGTGGTTGGGTGGTTTTCTGCAAATTTCGTCTAGGTAGGTACCACCGCCGCAAAGCAGTAGTGTGCAAGCACTACTGTGTTCCGGTTTGAAGGGCATTGTAGCTAGTGAAATTACTGGGCAAATGAGACTCATGAACTGATCACACAGTTTAGTATTCTTATTACTATACTGTGTGGAGTCTCAGGATAACGTGCGCAGTGCAGTGTCACGCAAAACTATATTAATTTAGAGGTCTGAGTGATACTGCAATCTGTTATGGGCAGCCGTGACGCTTAACATCAGGTGAACGACTAGCTCGTCACATCATTCATATACATAAAAAATAGGTATACAGTGCGTCTTGTTTATGGCTAGCTCAAATCTTCAAGGTTAAAAGAAAATATTTTTGAAGAAAATGTAAGTTGTAATATCCCTTTTTCTTATTTTTGCTATAAAATAGTATTCTTCAGTAGCTTTTCTTGATCCAAAAATTTTTTAGTGTCTTGGAGCCGTGATCTTCTGACACCCCTTTTGACTTTCTAATTACTAGGTAATTATGAATGTTGATGTTTCGTAGGTACATAATATGGCCATTGAACGTACTAATAAAAAAATCCAACATTTGGCTGAACAAAATGAGAAACAAAACCCTCTATTGCGTCGTCGTCGCCACCGCGCTGAATTTGTACAAAATGGTCCTGGTGGCGCATATAGCTATAAACAATTTCTGTTAAGCGAAAATCTGCAGTAACGGGAGTATTAGACTCAGACATATATTTTATATTATAAATTTTGTTTTTAGATAATTGGTTTTGTACTGTTGTGATGTCTTGTTGTTGTACAAATAGATAGTCTGTAGACATGGGAATATGTAGAATTGGGAACAATTCATAACTATTTAATAGTTATTACTTATCTAAGTTTTATAGGGATACTGGTCAAACATACTATTACAGTGTTACGTATGCTAATATAAGAGTTTAAACTGTCATGGTCCCTAACATTACCAGGATGCTATTACCACAGTGTTATCACTACGAACTATATGCAAAATCGATTTTGCTTAGATACTTTAGGTGACAAAGGTCTGATTGAATTCGGATAGCTTTGGTTTCACACTTATATAATAGTTTATTGATACTTTACCTTAATATGCCATTTAAAGTGTCGACTTGACAGCCTTTGTGGCTATAGCCCTTTGAAACTGTTAGATTGAAAAGGTGTAATCTTATAATCTTGGTAATAAAGGTTAGGAATGAATGTAGGTACCTAATATACCAACTATATACGCTTTTACTATGATGCTATACTTTCCGGGTGCTATTTTGACCTTAACCACCACCTCGCGTACCAATAAATGTTTTGGCTGCAATTTCCATCGGGCCAGTAAGTAAATTGAATTCTGGGAAATCTACTTTTTACTATAGGTCATTGACATTTTGAAGTCAGCATTGAAAAATTCTAGACAGCCAATAAATGCTTGGTTATACAAGCAACACTGAAAAATTGCCAGCAATGCAGCCAAAATTCACGACCGAAATACCTGTGTTTAGTCCCAAATGGGCGGGTAAAAGCGAAATCAGCGTCCATAATTCCAAACATTTCGCTTGCACAAACCATTTACCCGAATATTGGGTGTTATTTACGTTCATCGCGTAATCCGAAGATCATTCAACCGCTTTTGTGGTTGTTTATCATTGTTAACTGTGAATAACTAGCTATTGTTTGCGGCATTGCCTTGGTTTTATATTCATGGTTATACAATTAAATTACCATTTAATTTCTTTTTCAAAGAGTAGCTTTTTAGACTTTGGTTGTTTTTGTCATTAACTCTGTATATAACCGGATATATCCTTTTACTCCCACATGTTTAAAAAAGTTATAGATAAATTCAAAACTTACAAAGTATCTATACAATACCTATTATTATTTTATTAAATCTTGCTTAGTTGGAGAAGTTCACATATTAACCAACAGCATTCCAATACTTCATCTGCTTGTAACATAATTACTGTTAATACATTCAATATAAGTTATATATAAAAATATATATAAATTTAATAATAATAAAATACCATCAAATTATGAAGGAATATTTCATGAAAGTGGTACTTAAAGGTAATAATATTTCATTTATAGTTTAAGTAACGTAAGGGAGAGATGTTCCTATCACCGAAACGCGGGAATACCTATTCATAACAAACATATCCATAAAAACAAACTTCACATCATCAGCCGAAAGACGTCCACTGCTGAACACAAGCCTCCCCGTAAAATGCCACTTTGGACGCTTATCATAGGAGGGGTTTGCCATAATCACCACGCTTGGCAGGCGGCTTGGTGATCGCAGAAGATTTTAATGCAACGAGGATAATGCTGCTACCCATTCTTCTCTATATATACCTAAGTACACAAACTATTACAGTATTATTATTCCATTGCGAATCGAAAATTAAACTGACCAAGTTAATGGGTCAAACCCTAATAGGATGATGTCAATATTTACATTCAGTGTTATGAAAGTGGGATTTCTGATGCTTGTTTCACATTGTATTATAAATTTTAGTTCAATCACAGACAATATAATACGTTAAATACGATTTTGATGTTGTTTAATTTGAACAAGCATATATGACAATATAATGCTGGTTGTGGTTAACAACGTTTGATATAAACGAAATTCGTTTTGTTTATCTTCCTACCTAATAGCTGGGTAGTATTGCATTATTTTGATTCCGATTAATTCCGACATTCACATCATGAAACGATGAAGTGTAAACATACTTTGTCAATAAATGAGTATTTGAGTATTTGAAATTCCAGAGTAAACATAATAATAATTTCTATGCATAATGTTTTTTTAATCGGGCATAGTACCTATATTCTTTAAACTATTTAACTACTAAAATCATACCAACTGCGCATAACATAGCATTTAGTATCTACTAGCTACACTAGACTACCTACTACAAAAAGGGTTGTATAGGTACTGGCCACGCTGTAGACAGAATATAAATGAAGTCAGACCCCTTACAAGACACCCTCCTCAAGACAGTTAAATCCTCAATTTTTGAGATTTTAATTTATTTGACCTTACTGATGTTATTGTATATTTTGTATCTGCTCACCTAAGATCTCTTCCGAAAAAGAATTTACAGGCAACAAGGTTCATTAAAATACATTAGAATACATTAAAATACATTAGATTAGTGTTTTATCTACTAATACTGATAAGTAACACAAAAACAAATGCCCATAATATATGGGCTAGTCTTTATCTTCAAGATGTTCCAACATCGCTTCTCTAACTTCATAGAGTTACATCTAGTTACTGCCAATCAATTAACAAGAACAAGAAGTTCGAAGGCACTTCTCGCTCATCGCGAAAGTGAATTACATAACACTTAATAACAACAGCGACTGAGACAGAGCCCGGGTAAGTGCACTCGACATGAGAGTTAATAAAGCTTGGAGAAAAGCCCAGTTCTTTTAAACCTAGCCTCTCTACTTTTTAGTGATGAACTGGCTCCAGATTTTTACGAACTGTGCATGTCTGTAAATCATTTTTGAAAATGACTTCTACAATGCTGGTCCCGTTTGATTAAGATTAAAAAAATCATGACAATAGGATAAGAGAGTCTACAAATTGACAATGTTTAAATTGAACTCTTCGCATCAACGACAAATGACAGAAAATCCTCGCACTCAGATGAGTAATCCTATGCTGAGACACGCTTAGGTGCAATTCACTATAAAAAAAAAATTAACGCCCAACGACAACGTACATAATTGCTATGTCGACAACCATAATATGGTGCACACAGTACAGTGCAGTAACGTGTGTAACGTCTAAATATTTATATTTATAATATAAATATAATATTTAGACGTTACACACGTTACTGCACTGTGACTAGTCTGACTGTGATTCCCTATTGGTTCGACATCAAACTAGTGCGACCAAACGCTAGTGGTTTGGTTTAATAATTATTAGTGTAGGCACTATTAGGTACCTAATTTATTCATACAGTTATTTACATTTCCTTTGTTTGATTTACGATCGCTGTAATAACTCCATATAGAAAAAGAAGAAAGAACGAAAACTGTAGGTATTCGTAGAAGTCTTTGGGTATTCGTGAGTCCATGGAAGTCGGTCGAGGAGGTACCTACACCTTGTGTAGCGCAATAGTTATCAATCTCGAACAGTAAGTGCCTATAAGAGTGTTACAAAAACTGAGTTGCTTGGCCCGAACCGTTATTCTAATGTAGGTAATAATTCGGGCGTAAATTTAAAAGTTTACTCACGTTTGTTAATAAAGTTGTAAGTCCCGAGGAAGCCAGTCGCATTGTTCATGCGGGCTCCAGTATGGAACTCAAGCACGAGTGCAGGCCCTGGTGAGTAGAGGGCGGGCGGGGCATCGGCCCTGCTGCCGCATAGCGTCCGAGCCCAGGCCGAGCGCTCATTGATGGCACCAGGCGGTCCAGGGCCTTGCACCTCCCAGTATACTTTCAAGTAATCACCCCGGATGCAACTGAAACAAAGATTTAGAATTACATAAGTAATTTTAGTTGTTGGATTTATATTAATCATAATTTTGTATTTTCAGAGTTTGTGACATACGGACAAAATGGTTGGCCAAGATCACAAATAAAACTATTTAAAAAGAATACTAATTTGAAAAGTAATTGAATGCTATTTGATAGAGGTCCTTATGGTCTTTGAAATTTACTGATGTTTTCACTCACATCACATACATAATCACCAGCTGGAAGACGTTTATGATGAACACATATAGGCCTAAGGCCTATTCTGTTATAGAAAGAGAGGGTTTCACATAATCACCAGGCTTGACAGGCATTTTAGTGATTACAGTAAATTAAAATGCATACTGAGGAGTACGCTGCTGCATATTCCCTGAATATTTCCCTTAGCCGGTTCTTACGGCTACGGGAAGAGATAAAGTCGGTGTTATTCTTACGCCGGGACCACACGGCTAAGCCCAGTGACTATAAAGAAACGCAAGCTGAACTTTTCGCAAAGTACAAATTATGATTGCATAATCTAGCTAAAAGTCAGATAAAAGGCTAATCTTATTAAAAAGAAATAATAAATGTGACAAGTATACATTTTATTTCCATAACCTGTATTATTTTAATGATTATTGAGTTAAAACCAAATACGCGCACAGTTTTCTTTTTATCCCATCTTAGCGTCTCTCTATCATCATAACCTGAGGGCGATGAAAAACGAAAAGCCATAAAAGCATTTTCCACGAAAGAGGCACAATTTTAAAATGCCATTTATAAATCGCTGAGCAGCGCTTAATAAAGCCTTGTCTAGAAAATACAGCGCTATGAAACAGCGCTAACAACATTATATCATAAAATTTAGTAGTTATGGTCTTCTGGGTTTTCAATAATGCAGCGTTTCAAATTTCCTCTGATATAGCACACGTGCTCTTTTGACATTTACCTATACGGTCAATGCCATTTTGCTTTCAACCAATTTCAAATAAAGCGAAGGTCAGTTGTTTGTCTTTATCTCCTATTTTCATATCGCCGTCGTCTAGAAACTAATTTGGAAAATAATTTTCTTACTTGAAAAGATAAATAGGTACTTTCAGGTTGGTCTCATAGAAATTTGATTAACCCGATTCAAAAGTTTGCTTTTTAAATTAAAATAGCGGGAAAAATCATCATCATCATGAACAGCCCGAAAACGTCCATTGCTGAACATAGGCCTCCCCCACAGAGCGCCACTTCGAGCGGTTTGCCTCTTGTATCCATCAGTTCCCCACGGTTTTCACCCAATCGTTGGTCCCGACAGTCTTCCAGTTCGTGGTCGCCATTCGAGAACCTTTCTTCCCCATCGGTTGTCAGTTCTACGAGCGATGTGGCTTGCCCATTGCCATTTCAACTTGCTAATTCTAAGAGCTATATCGGTCACTTTAGTTCTCCTGCGGATCTCCTCGTTTCGGATCTCATGGGAGAAATACTTAGATGAAATTATTATCTAAGTGTTAAATTAAGGCGATAGCAGTCGGTTTAACGTCATAAATAAAAGAGGTAAAAGCATAGTATTAAGTACTTACGTTCAACTGTAGTTTATGGCACAGCGTAGTCAAGCAAAAGTCATGCCGGCAGAAAATAAAGCATTGAATACTTTGCTGTAAATTTTACGAGTGTGCGAAGCAAAAGACATTTTTTTTTACTTTTCTCCTACGGAATCGCCAACGGCACATTTTCGGTTTTCGACCAAAGCTCTGATACAATCTTATCCGTTCATCTCGGGCATCAATCATTCACGCATGCGCGATGCTGTCACCCCAGATATTTAACATGGAATGCGGGTGCGGGATTAACTGGTACGTATAATTATTCCAGGGCATTTATTTATGAAGTAGTAATGAATAAAATATTTGTATTTGTTAATGGTGACTGGGTTAAATAAAGTTGTCAATTCTGGAACTTAGGTTAAACCAAACTGCTTTCTTAAGAAAATGCAAAACATTATTAATTTAAATTGATGTTTTTAGCACGTAAGTTAAGCCGATGGATGTAGGAAGCGAGCAGCCACTCAAAGTGGCGCTTTCTAGGGGAGGCCTATGTTCTGCAGTGGTAGTCTTCAGGCTGCTGCTGATGATGATGATGATGAAGTTAATTATTGGACAATAAAATTATTAATAACTAGCTTTTGCCCGCGGCTTCGCACGCTTGTATTGTGCTATTTCTACGTTTAGGTAGTCTAATAATAGATCATGCGTTTTCCATATATCAAACAACACAATCCACTAAATCTTTTCGAAGCTGTGCACTTTGTTATCCGTCTGTTTGTCTTTCTATCTGGTGAGAACATTTCTTATTTTAGGAATAACGCATAGAATTTACCTGTAATTGATATCTATGATCAATTAATTCAATAACGGCTATCATCATCTTCATCATAATCATCATCAACATCCTGAACACGTCCATGCACGTCCACACAGAGCCAAGAAGGTTTAAGCCATAGAGAAAATAACCGCGTGCACGGATGTACACACTATATATTTTATGTACATCCGTGGGTTTAAGACGTAATCCTCATTGCATCATTTTTGCTTTAAGCTGTGGTTGTTCCAAATAGAATATCACTACTTTGTTTGTTCATTGAAGAGCCCACAGAATATTTAACTACAAAAACTCATTTACATGAAAGATGAAGAAGAAAGAAATCCAAAACCGCGGGCGTATTACCTAACTCGCAACAGGTTTGCAACAGGCGTAAATTGCGCGATGATTGCTGTCATACATCATTAGTGGTGTCGAGCATGTATGCTTCGCTACTACTGTGGTTTTGCTACTGCTGTTGCATTGCTGTTTACGTAATTACTTCGCCGAACGTTACGCGGTTATGTTAATACGAGTATCTTACCATAATGACTTACTTACATATATCTAAGCACCCGTTTAAATTTTTTTTTTTTAATATTTCGTATCATTCATCATCAACAACCGGAAACATCCACTGCTGAACACAGGCCTCCCCCGTAAAACGACAGTTTGGACGTTTATCATAGGGGGGGATTTGCCATAATCACCACGCTTGGCAGGCGGCTTGGTGATCGCAGAAGGTTCTAATGTACCTAGGAGAATGCTGCTGCCAATTCTCTGGATATTCCCATAACGGTTCGTATCATTGGTTAAATACAAATGTCGTCTAATGTCAAAATAAAAAAAAAAATCTACTTTCACATTATCCTAATATTTGTTGGTATGTATCTATTTAACTTCTAAAATGCTAAACAACCTGTAAAAACATAAAGAAACCTATAAATTGTTTTGATTCTCGCAGGGGTGATTTTTCAATGGCTGGATAACGGTTTTTCGGGACTAATAAATTATAAACCAGCTAAAACAAAAATATTTCAATTTTCAGTGTTCCGCTTATAAAATTCAAGTTTTTTTTGCGCAGTATTTTGTTTTATCTAATGAACAACTTTTATCTGATGATTGAACAATCACGCCTTAGAGTATCGGTACCTACTAATATTACTCATACTCATTTGGTCATATACATTCTTCACAGAGACTTTTTTCTTTAATCTGTGCCTCCAGATCACAGAGTAACTTGACTATAGTCACTTGTTTTTTTCTCTAATCTGTGCTCCAGATAAACATGTCGCGCCACAGACCTGTGTGGCACAGAGTGTAGTCGATGGTTTTTTTCTCTAATTTGTGACATGTCGTTACTTACCGTCAGCCTTGCGCAACTCGTTACAAAATTCTCGAATGTATGAAACATGCGCGAAATCAAACTTCCACTTTTTCTATACTACTTTAACGTACAAGCTTGTCTTCTTAAATAACATTAGTTACGTACCTAAAACCTTCCCATTCATTCAATAACGCATTTAAAAATATTGATAACGTAGAATGTACAGAAGTCAGAAGCCACAAAAAGAAAGAAGTTGATGTTGACATTATAAGTGTAGCGCACGTTTCATACAACTCGTTTCACTATGGGAGTTCCATCTCTTCAGAGTAAGTGGGTATTTTCTCTATGCTTATCGTAAGTAGCAAAAAAAAAACAATAGGCCATGTTGTTTAAAACTCCGATTCGTTTCGTAATGAAATCTTAATATTTGTCATCAAAAAAAAAGTACGATATTTCAATTTTAATATATCCTATTTTAAGCGCCGGTTATTTCTAAGCATATTAGTGAAAACCGCATGAAAATCCATTCGGTATTTTAGGAGTTCAGTCATAACAAACAAACAAACAGACAAAGTGTTTAAAAAGTGGCTTAACGTGATCAGCGGCTAATTTTAAGCCAACATGTGTCATTTTTTTCTTGATATCTTGCAATTACAGATTTTTTTATCTCTACAGTTTTATTATATGTATAGATAGATAGATATAGATTATTGAGATATTAGGTATACCCAAAAATTATGATGTACCTACATACTTGTCATATTAACACCTGAAATACCAGAATTTTGCAGAACAAAAGAATAATAATCATATCGCGACCATGGGTTAAGACACTTAAATAACTACAAAATTATGTTAAGATCAAGGAAAATAAATAAATTGTACCTACAGTTTAGGAGTTTACAGATAGTTAATCTGATCTCTACACTGAATATTTTGTTCTATTAATATTTTCCATTCACAAAATATCCTTACAAAAACTTTTAGGTTATTGTCCGCAGACTTCTCTAAAAAACTAGAACGGAAATCCTACGTCTATACAATAAAAGTAAATACGGTACGCATGTCGTAGAAACCACATATTGGCCGGCTATCTCGCCTATTGGCTGTGACAGCCCGTTTTTTAAGGCCACCCGGCCTAACTCAATCGTACAGAAATGACATGTTCCATGTAGTTTGAGAAATAAAATAACGTCTTGACGTGAATTCTGTTTCTTTGCTTTACGCCAAGTATGCAAAAAAATCGGTGAAATGTTTCTTTTTACTAAACGCGATTTCAGGTAAAAAGCTTCTATTGACACCTTGACGAGGAATGGACCCAATTCTATCTATTGAATGCTGACTATTTTTGTTATATTATTCTTCTTATTATATCTCATTATTACACATTCAGCAATTTCTATAGGTAAATACATAAAACATGTTAAAAACAATAATAGATAACGTCTAACTATCACATACGATGCTATACATAGGTACGAGCGATGGTGGCCGAGCGGTAGCATGTGCGCTTCGCAATCTTATACAGCCTGGGTTCGATCCTCGGCCCTGCACCAATGACTTATCTAGTAAGTTATGTGCAGTTTACAATGCCATCGGTCCTTGCTTCGGAGAGCACGTTAAGCCGTCGGTCCCGGTTGCCATAAGAACATCTGGCGCCTGATCTAACCATCCCTGTTACTGGTTCCTAATGGGTTGCGAGGTCAGATGGTAGTTGCTCGTGTAATTCTTGTAACTCGCCGCTACAGGTTAGATAGGGAGCCGACCCCAATTACAAATGAGACAAGGCAAAGAGGATGATGATGTCTAACGATCACATACACCGATTCTGAATTCTAACTAGGATTCCATTGCATCTAGAGTCCCAGAAACTACGAGGACCCCATGATTCTCGTTGTTCTGTGACACAAAACATTTATGTTGTAAACATTTTTTTTATGTAAGCGAATGACGAGACAAGGTAGTCATTCGCCTGGTGTTAAACGTCACGGGCGCCCATAACAGATTGCAGTGTCACCCGGAACTTCTCCTAATTAAATTTTGATGTGACACCGCGCACTGCCCACGTCATCCTAAAACATCACACAGTCTAAAAAGATTTCTAGATTGTGAGATCAGTTTATAAGTAATATATGTATCATGCTATGTTAGATTATTATATTTATGGTTTTAAGTGTATGGTATTAGTATTTAGTATATATTATATGTATTGTTTTTATTTTTTTAAGTATTTATACTTTGTTGTCTTATTGTTGTTCTTAGTATGTAAGTTGTAACTGTAATAACACCAACCGTAATTTTTGTATCTTTCATTCCTGTCCATCCTAAGGTAGCCTGGAAGAAATCGCTTAATGCGATAAGGCCGCCCGTTGTTCTGCCATTCTTATATAAATTTTTATATGCATTTTTGTTTATTGGTGTTCAATAAAGTATTATTGTATTGTATTGTTGTATAGTCTCATTTGCCCAGTAATTTCACTAGCTACAATGCCCTTCAAACCGCAACACAGTAGTGTGCAGTAGTGCATGCACACTACTGCTTGGCGGCAGGATAACTGACAAAGCTGTGGTGCCTACCTAGACGAACTTTGCAGAAAAGTCCTGCCACTTAGTATAAACACAACACACACCTATCACATAAACAACATCGATCACATTTGACATTAATGGAAAAAAAGATAAAGTTGTTATGAAATAAATTCCAAACGAAACGTTTCCTCGACATATTCCACACGAAAAAAGCAATAATATCAATTCAAATATTTTCCTGGTCAAAGGAGTAAGTAAACAATCCATTCGCATCAATTCACTTCTAGTTTTGTAACTCAATATCATAAATCATCGTGTCCCGATATCTGTGAGAACGGGTTGAACTAGCAAGAATAGGGCAGTTTCCGTATCCTTTTGACCTACATACATATTGTATGGTTTGTAACAAGTAAAAGTAACTTGGATAAAGTAGATATGTCTAATACGCAAGTAAAAATAACTTAATCTATCTGATGTTAAGGCAAGCATTCTTTGTGAGCGTAAAAACATCAAAAATGGTTCAATAGCGTACCTTGGGAGAGGCCTGTAGGATTAGGAACAAGGTAAACCAAACCTGTATAGAATCAAAGTTAAGCAACGTTCACTGCGGTCACTACTGTAATGGGTGACCGCTTCAGCAAAATATGGTATTTACAACCGAGCGCTACCGCGCTTCGGAGGGCACGTTAAGCCGTCGGTCCTGGCTGTTGTCTTGGACAGTAGTCGTTAAGCCAAGTCAGAAGCCTTTTGGCAGCCTAAAAATTCTGACACCAGGCCTGACCACTTGCCTACACGAGAGGAAGGAAGAATCAAAGTTGTAGAGAATTTTATCAGCTTTCATCATCATCATCAACAGCCTGAAGACTTCCATTGCTGAACATAGGCCTTCCCCAGTGAGCACCACTTTGAGCGGCTGCTCAACTCCTGCATCCATCGGCTCCCCGCGGCTTTCACCAGATCGTCAGTCCACCGAGTGGGGGCCGACCTACGCTGCGTCTTCCGGTTCGTGATTGCCACTCGAGAACCTTTCATCCCCATCGGTTCGGTCAGAAGAGATTGCTGCTGCTCATTTCCTGGATTTTTCCTTAGCCGGCTCTTACCCCCTAAACTCTAACACTAAAACTATGACGCATCGTTTTTGAGATATAAACAAAAAACGGGTCTTTTGAGCCTTCCTTCCTAAAGCTCATCCTACGAGGCGTGGGATATTTTGGTAGGTATGTTTCTCTCCTAACTAGTCCAAACAATGTTCTCAAGTTAAACTTTCTGCTTTCAACCTTTCCATCCACACCCCTATTGTGAGTGTTACCAAGCTATTTGGTATAATACCGTCTTCGAAATAACTTGACATCATCTAAATGAAATCATATTTTTTCGTTATCAGAATTCCCAAAGTTATTTTCTAGCTATTCGTTTCCATAATCGCCGTGAAACGACTGAGTCAAATATCATTATACGTAACGAAGTTCGGTCACGGAAACGCTAATGGCCGATATCAGTTTCCGAAACAACATGTTGAGCCTTCGATTACAAATACTCGTTCAAACGGTTGGCTGTTCCTCGCGACGCGATGTGAATTGCAAATGGCTTACTGTGAAACTGTGACAAAACCCCTTTACGTCTCAAATGAGAACACATCATGCGATATCCGACATAATAATGAAGTCGTTTTTTGTTTTACTTCTCTTGAAGCTGGCTTACACCATAGTTAACTATAACTACAGTAAAATCTGCATTTACACCTTTAAAACGGATATTTGACCGACGGATATTGGATTATTTAACCGTTATTAAAATTACGTCACAATTTAACGATAACTTTTAACTCTATGTTAGATTGGCTGCGTAAAGTTGAGAGTATAGCTAAAATGTTGTAAAGCATTGCAAGGAGCAAAAATTAACTGTTATCTACTAACGACAAATAAGACAGTACAATATTTTTAAATGTAAATGAATGACGTAACGAGTAAGTCGTTCGCCTGATGTTAAGCATCACGGCTGCCCATAACAGATTGCAGTATCACTCGGAACTCTTCTAAATTAATATAATATAGTTTTGCGTGACACTGCACACAGTATAGTACTAAGATTAGTAGACTGTGTGATCAGATCATAAAGTCTCATTTGCCCAGTAATTTCACTAGCATACACTGCCCTTCAAACCGGAACACAGTAGTGCTTGCACACTACTGGTTGGCGGCAGAATAACTGGCAAAGCTGTAGTAGGTACCTATCTAGACGAACTTGCAGAAAAGTCCTACCACCTAGTAAAATAATATATGCATATAATATAAGTTTAACCAACTTATCGGGTAACTTGAATGCACAGTCTAAAATAGCACGTGACGTTTATAAAGGAGAGAAAGTACCACAAAACAAAACAATTTAAACAAGGGCTTTTAGGTAATAACACCAACGATACACTGCTAGCGACACCCCTTTGTCCCAAAATGAGTGTAATTGTAGTAGTTACATGTTTGTCCGCAAAAATCACACTAATATTATAAAAGCGAAAGTTTGTGCGTATGTGTGTATATTTGTTACCCTTTCACGCTGTAATAGCTGGACGGATTTGGATGAAATTTGGTATGGAGGTAGCTTATACCCTGGATTAAAACATAGGCTGCTTTTCATCCCGAAAACGGGAACGGTTCCCGTAGGAACGCGGGTGGAACCGCGGGGCGCTGCTAGTATTATTATAAAAGAGCGTCTCTCATACGTGACAATATTCCTCAAGCACTTCCACGATGAACATGATGTTACTTAGTGGAAAAATGTACGTGCAAGCTGTATATGTATACCGCTCACCTCAACTGGGAACTGGGAAGGAATAGAGATTACGACCACCGACTTTTTCCTCCAAATTCGCGGACTAAACACCATAGTTTCCGAAGCACAATAAAAGTCCATATTATCAACACAGAAAGAAACTTCAGTCGTATTGCGACATTTGCGACAAAACGTCAAAAGAAACTGAAACAGTTTTGGCTGATGGATGCGGAAGGCATAAAAACAGAACCAGGAAAAAAAGTTTCTTGAAAGCGATTTGTTTCTCTTGTTTCCCCTGGAGAAAGATACGTCGTAATCGATTGAACATGGCTTGTGGAAGGAAAAACAAAGAATGATAATTGAACATGAGATTTAGAATTTTTTGGATGTTTTGGTAAATTTTCTATCTTGGGAACAAAGTGTACTAATATTTACTTCCTGTAAAATAAAACTAACTTAATTTTAGGTATTGGGTAAAAAAATACCAAGATTCAAACAATAACCATGTTTTGGTTACAGAAATGTTATAGTTTTTACAATTCTGTAAACTTGTATTATTACGTTCATTAGGAACAATTTACCCGCATACATTCTTGTTCTGACTGTATACTTTAGTAAAAGGACCTTGATATCAATGGAAGTCGGCATTGACTATTCAAAGCCCAATAACAGAATGATTACCATTTTCCTCTAATTACCCAATCGTACTACATTTGTTATTCTGTTTCGAGTTTCCGTCGATGGAATCGTAAGCTGCATAATAATTGGCTTTACCTGGGATTAAACTGCCATCATTAATAATGTCTGATCTACAAGATGAAATTGTATTAAAAAATCATATTAATGGATGTTGTACCCACTGAATTTGTGCTATTTATACACACAAGTCTATGGTTGAACCTTTGTTTATCATCATCATCATCATCATCATCAACAGCCTGAAAACGTCCACTGCTGAACATAGGCCTCCCCCAGAGAGCGCCACCTTGAGCAGCTTTCGCCTCCTGCATCCATCGGCTCCCCACGGTTTTCACCAGATCGTCGGTCCACCGAGTGGGGGGGGGGGGGGGGGGGGATAACTGGATTACCGTTTAATGATTATAAAACAAGGAAGTTCCATAGTATATTCTAATAATATTTGTCTAGCTATATGCTCAAAGTCACACTATTTATATGCTATTCGTATAGCACTTTTAACAGTCAAAACCAAAATAATATAGTTTAAATTAAAGCAAACAAAATTTTAAGTGCTAAAACCATTTATAAAGCTTATAATGATGAGTTTAAAAAACAAAGCTCTTCTTCATTCTACTTCTGGTGCAAGCGAAAAGCAAAAACTCTTGGAGTAACATCAGACACTGTGCAAGTATGCAGTGCAACAACTTTTAATGTTTTTATTCTAAAGTGATTACTTTAGAATATTATAGAGAGTTCCAAACATGTGTAAAGATACAACCGTATCATTTGAACAGTGCAAATAGCTACAATAATTAAGAATCAAACGAACTTACCTAGTGAAGTTTGATGTCTAATTATGCGAGTATCTCGTACGAAGATGATTGTTTGTTTACGTGCAGCAGTACAACGTATCATGCTGCCCTTGTCACACTTTAAAGCCTCACTATTTGTAAAAATCTCTTGTCTCTTTCACCTCTGCGTCTTCCCGCTTCAGCCACTCTCTAGCGCCATTACTGTAAAGCCTATGATTTAATTTTTCGATCTAACTGGGTCTGAATTCGGGATGGGTGGGAGTATACAATCATCTTCGTACGAGATACTCGCATAATTAGACATCAAACTTCACTAGGTAAGTTCGTTTGATTCTTAATTATACTTCGTATCTCGTACGAAGATGATTGTTTGTTTACGTGCAGGATGTTTAAAGCACCGAAAAATTATATCATTGAAATAAGAGATAAAATAAAATATGTATACTTAATTAAGTATATGTGAACTCATTTGAAAGTATCTTTTATTTTAGCAACAATTTTACATATCATAATTATATTAATCAAAACATGAATCAACGTTTGTATTAAGTATTATTAACTATTGCATGTTATAAAAACAAAACAGTTTATCAATTATGTACTTCTATAATGCAATTCTTTAAAATAGTGCGCCAACAAAATTATTTGCGGTACTGATTAGTTCTTTGTTATAGTACTTTAAGAATGTGTTGGACGAGGCACTCCAACCTGCTTGTTTTCTTATCTCCTCTATACTAACACCAGCTCGTTTAGCCGCTGATGTGGAGGCATGCCTCGTTGAATGAGCTCCAAAGATGGTTGTGTCTATACCGCTCTTTTCAAGAGAATCTTTGACCCAATGGCCTAAGGTTTGGGACCCAACATTTTTATGAGGTTTTCTATAGCTAATAAAAAGACTGGTATCATTATTAGATCTCAAACTCTGAGTCTTGTCTAAATACATTTTTACAGCAAGCGCTGGACAGATTTTAGGATCTTCTTTTATAAACGGCAGAGTTATCACAGGTTGGTTAACTCCTGGCCTAGAAGTTTTTAGTAAATCAACTATTTTAATCACAATTGAATCACTATTGATCAAAATATTACTTATTTTAATAACACTCAGCGTTTGCATTCGTTGAGCTGATGCAAGAGCAAGTAATGTGACAGTTTTTAATGACAGATCCTGTAAACTTACATTTTCATACGGATAAAACTTACTAAAGTATTTCAGCACTATGCTTGGATCCCATGTTACATCATATTTAGGTTTAGGTGGATTCAATCTATAAATGCCTTTAAAAAAGCGATTTATTAAGTCATTATTAGTAATTGTTGTGCCTAGAATAAGTGAAAGTGCAGATCTAGTAGTGTTCAATGTACTATAACTAGCTCCGCACGTGTGTTTCTCCGTTAAGAATAAAATTATATGAGACAAATCAGGTTCATAAAAATCAAAGTCTCTATCGTCACAAAACTGCCACCAAGATTTTAGACACGAATTATATTGACTTAGGGTATTTTTTGCAAATGATGCCATCATTATGTCCAATGAAGCTATTGGGATGCCACGCTTGATTAACGAACGCCGGATACTTTCGCTGCCACCAGGGTAAGATCTTGGTAAAGCGGGTGTGGCTCTCTGAAAGGGGAATTTAACAGGGCTTTTTCAGGCTCAAAATATATTTCTTTTGAAACGGTTAGTCTACGATATAAGGGATACCACGGCTGTGATGGCCAATATGGTACTACCAAAATGCCTTCAGCCTTGTCTACAATAATTTTTTGAATAGTTTTGGCTATCATGCTGAACGGAGGAAAGGCGTAAAATCTAATACCGTGCCAATCAATTGTGAAAGCATCGATAACTTCAGATTGTGGATCTAGTTTCCACGAGGCATATCTACTACATTTATGGTTCTGGATACTTGCAAAAAGGTCGAACTCTGGCGTTCCGAATGTTGTAGCAATGTCGTTGAAAGCGTAATCTGCTAGCTCCCATTCCGTATCAACTTTAGTTTTGCGCGATTGGTAATCCGCTTCCACGTTATCACATGATTTAATGTACGATGCAAAAATAAACAAGTTACGATATTCACACCATTGCCAAATCTGACGAGCTAGATTACTTAAATGAGGGTATTGGACTCCACCCATCCTATTTATGTATGATATAGCTGTCGTGTTATCAATGCGTAACAACAAGTCGCAGTCTTTTAAGTGAGATGCAAATATTTTTAGCCCATAAAAAGCCGCCTGCAGTTCCAAAAAATTTATGTGATATGATCTTTCCAACGTTGTCCAATGACCATTAGCAGTCTTATCAGCGCAAGCTACACCCCAACCAGTAGCTGCAGAATCACTAAAGATCTCTAAAACATAGTTGTCTTTTCGAAAGGGAGAAACCGACGTGTTGATGTGATCTCTCCACCAAATAAGTTCTGAGCGGATATTAGTTCCTAAGGTCATTCTTTTATTGTAGTTGTTTGAATAGTTTAAGGCAAGAAACTTTTCTCTCTCAAGCAGCTTCGTGTATACCCAGCCATACTTAATAGCTGGGCAGGCCGACGTCAGGAGACCGAGTAGTTCAGCCAATTGCCGGACGGTGCATTTATTTATTCGTAAGAAGGTATTGACTCTATCTTTAATCCGTAATCGTTTCTCAGTAGGCAATGAGAGTGTCATGTCAGTCGTATTGAATACAAAGCCTAAGAATTTGCAAACTTTTTTGGGCTCCAATTGGCTTTTTTCTAAATTTATAAGGAATCCTAGTTTCGTTAATATATTTTTTGTTGCGATTACATTGTTGCAACATTGCTGATAAGAATCTGCAATACATAAAAAATCATCTAAGTACACTACGGATAGGTGATCGTTAGATCGTAAATGCAACAAGACAGGTTTTAATAGTTTTGTGAATACATATGGTGCCGTGCAAAGTCCAAATGGTAGAACATTAAATTCAAATAACTGAGAACCCCACTTTTCAGAACTCCATTGAAAGCGCAAATTTTTTCTGTCATCTTTATGTACCGAAATTAAAAAATAGGCGTCTTTTAAATCGAGAGTGGACATAAAAAAATTATTATCTATCAATTTTAAGGCAGTGCGATAATCCTCCATCTTAAAGTGATGTACTTGTATACACTTATTTAGCTGTTTGAGGTTCAAAATAAACCTATTATTTCCGTTAGGTTTAGGTACAGTAAATATTGACGAGATAAACTGTCCTTCGCAAGGATCACACTGAGAAATAAACTGAGAGTCTAAAAGATCAGCAATGCAACTATCGATTATACTAACTTCAGCCTGTGATCGGCATGCATTCCTATGTACATGACTTTGTATTGGAGTCTTCGTAAAAGGTATTCGATAACCTTTGATCCATGATAATATCACGGGATCATTGGTTAGACTAAGCCATTCATTATAAAAATATTGTAGGCGACCAGCAACAGGAATGTTATCTACCTCAATTTGCGTAGCTAGTGTTTCCTCGATGGCTGGCGATACGCTGCGCTGCCCCTCATACTGGTCTTCGTGCTGGTCCTCGAAGTCACCGACTCGTGCTGCCGCGCTCGTGGCTGCCGCTGTTGGTTGGGGTACGCTCGCGATTCGGCAGCTGCTTGCCGCGACACCCCCCTCGCGTTTAAAGCACCGCGTCTTGAGTTGGTCGGCTGAGCCGTAACTGGTTGCTTTGACTTACTTCTATCGAATGCAGGTCGTAACTCCGTACCAGATTTGTAAATAGCTTTTGATGATTTTAATTGTTCCGCCAAGTCAGCACCAAAAAGATGTTCATCAATTTTTGTGCTTTTTACCGTTTCTTTTGTATGTTTATTGAGTGTATTGATTATAGCATATCGTCGCGATTGCGATTCTCTGTAGTGCAGATCACAAAGGATTTTACTAGCATCATTTATAAGCTTAACAATGTCTTGCTCATTTCTTGACAAAGCTACATTTAAAGCTTTTCCTAAAGCTGCAATGCAGCTGGACATTTGGTTTTGTTTACTCTGGCTGAACAAATCCTTTTTTAAGTTGACTTCAGAAAGCGCAGCTTTAATTTCTAAGTTTAATTTAGGGGCCTTAGAATTACAATTTTCTGGTGGTAAATATGATTTTAGTAGTTCGGTCTTTACCTCCTTTGACAGACCATTGACTAAGATATGCTTCCATCGCGAAGCTACATCCCTGTGCAAGTTTTCTCCATACTGTAGTTCGGAACTAGGATCCGTTCCTAAAATTTCTAGAATATCTTGATTTAGTTCCATACATTCATCAGCTGGAGGTGCTGGGGGTTCGATATCATTTTGAATGACCGGATGAGTATCTGGGATTACATCTGAAATTGTAAATGAATTAAGCAGGTACTACGATATGTAGGTGCAAGGAGCTACAAAGCAGTAAAACCGTATAGGATTTTTCATAAAATAAGAGCTATTTCATTTTACCATGTAGGTAAATAAGAGTAATAATTCATTAATGTAATATTATGCGTGTATTTATACATATTATAAGGGCGGCCTTATAGGCAGGTAGGTAACGCCTTAAGCTCGAACACGATATACGTGGAGATAGTTATATAGTCAGCAATTCATATAGAACGCCTTTATTTTTGTATTCATATAGAATACTTGCAGTCATTCTACACGATATACGTGGAACTCTGCACACATACAATGCTATGTATGAAGGGACATTTCAGCAAGCACGGATATACCGCGCCCGGGTGGCGCCAGGCTGGCGGGCAGAAGGCGGCGCGTGCGGTGGTGCGTGACGGCTGCGAGCGGGGCGGCTAGGCTGTGGCCGCTATCTACCCTCTATACGTCGCTTGCGTTGGATTCATGTTCTAACTTGTTGAATTTGCACTTTATTCACTGCTTACCTAATTGTTCTAAATCACTTGCATTATTTAAATCGCCTGCAGCCATATTTACGGGCTGATAATCGGATGAATCACTTTTTGATTCAGATGAAGTCGAAATTTTTCGTCTTCGTTTCAACTTGTGTTCCAGCTTTTTTATCTTCTTGGCTATTTTATCAAATTCACTATCCCTGGAACGTTTTCTTTTATTACCCATTGCGGTAAAATTTGGTTTAACTATGTATCTGAAATAAATCAAAACACAATATTCGATGTGACTCGGACAACACAAAAACGCGTAATGGCGCTAGAGAGTGGCTGAAGCGGGAAGACGCAGAGGTGAAAGAGACAAGAGATTTTTACAAATAGTGAGGCTTTAAAGTGTGACAAGGGCAGCATGATACGTTGTACTGCTGCACGTAAACAAACAATCATCTTCGTACGAGATACGAAGTATAATTGCCGAGATGTCCCCTTTCGGAAATCAGCCGAAACATTCGTATTTGCAGTACTCGCTGCGATCGTGGCCGACGATAGTTTGCACTTGATGCATATTAATGTTCCGCGGCACGATCCAGCTCCAAACACACCTAAGCGCTTGAACTAACTACGGCAGTAATTATATATTGCACATTTCTGCGAGTGAAATAACTATAAGCAGGATTATCTATCTTGCTCGCGCATTGCAACATTTTTGAAGGTATTAAATGGTAAATTTTTATACCAAGGCATTTTATATTTTACATGCACTTATTGGTAGTGGATTCAGGAATGTAAGAGTCAAAACGTTGTGCAGAGCTTATGATTGGTGACGCACTCGTTCAGGGCTTTGTTGTGTTAAGTTGTAGTTAGATAGATAGATCAACTGTTTATTGACGCCAAGACAACAAAAATACAACTACAAACTTATGAGAAGGTAAATTCTTGTTGTATTTTGTGTGGGCGGTGTCATCGCTAGAAAGATCCCGTCCAGACAACCTTTGGAAGGACAAAGATAGATTAACAAGCTGCAAGTTTTACTTTCAGTTGTATTTTGAAATGTACATACTTAATTGTTCTGTTTCTATTCAATGTAAGGGACTGAAATGCATAAAGCTTTTGTATTTTTTTATCCGAAATTATACTGGAGCTGGTAAATCGAAGTACACAGTAAGTAAACATGAGGCGACTATGCTTTGTGTGCACGGTTTATCAGTGCAAACATTCCGGTAATGCTTTCGCATTCGCATACCGCTTTGCAGTCGCGCTGGTTAGATGGTTCCAAAGCTTCTGTGCAGTCGGTATATCGGGTACTATATTCATGCGGTCGGTATATAGAGTGGTTGAGAATATGCGTTGTTTCGGTGTTGCATATTGCATGAAATGCGGATTCACGCAAGATATAGGATGACTTGTGAATTTGAAATCAAATGGTCTTCGACAGCCACCGCTATGGGTTCACTGTGAACATACAAACATGTTATGATATAACTGCTTCCAACTAATTATTAAACAGTTGACTTTATAAAATGCTGAAATGGATGTTGAATGCTGCATGACGACTGAAATTACAAAATATATATGGCAAGGTATCTTCGACTGTACCCACCGTGATACTAATTGGAAGGAGCCATGGACTTTAAATGCAAGTGGATAAATCAACCAGAGAAAAGAGTATTTCTAATTTATGATTAGGTAAGTATATTTATCTAAAAAAATATTTATGTTTCCATTTGATATATTCAGCCGAACAAAATTCGGTTAAACCAACCACTGAACAAGTCAGTGACGAAGGAACAAGTCCCGTTTGTTAAAACTTGCTTCATAATATAGTTAGTTGGTCGTTCTTAACACGGGATTAAAGAGGGTTAACCAACTAAATTATGCATTTCTGCCTTTTCTTCGGCACCAAAAAGTCTAGCAAAAGACGAGCTGAATGAAAGAGCCGGAAAGCTTGCTCCATAAATATTTTAATAACGCGGGAACGACAAGCACTTGAGTGCCTATTGTTAGATAATAAAGGAATTATTCGCAGTCTTTATGGCTCGACAATATCAAAGGTTTGTAATGCTTAACTTATTTTAATGCACGCACACTATTAAATGCGATTTTTTCTTCAGGCCATGTTAGCAATGCATTGATGTTATTGTGTTCAAATTAAAAGCTGGATTACTCCTTAAAATTAAATTACCTTACCTATAATAAAACAAAAAAAAAAACTTTTAAAAATTGAACTTAGTAAGTAGTTTCATCATGTTTTTGGAAATAGTTAATGTATTGCTTATAAAACCATGGAGTGATTTCTTAATTTTCAAATATGCGTAATTACTAGCCAACAACAGAAAACGTATTGTTTTGTAGGTATGATATACCACAGGTAGCCCGTGGTTTCCCCGCATTTCTTAATAATATTATGATACCTTATTTTATACTTTTTATGGGTGGAATTTTCAAAAAAATTTTTTGTTCGCCCCTACTCTACGCCTTAAAAGGAAGATATACTACAAATACGAACCACAGAAAACGAAAAAATGTCTCGGTAGCCCACTCCAAATATCAAATTTTTAGGTCAATCGGTTTGGGTTGTACGTTGTCTGTCAGTCAGTCACCACTCATCACTCAAGATAAATCCTTTTATTAATATAGACATGTATAAATGTATGAATGTCGCAAGCTTGGGTACTGCGTATAATATTTTACAGTGTTGGAAGTCTTTATAGCGCGAACCATTCCTTCTATAGCTCCAGCCAGACGAAGAAATGTCGGGATCCGTCATATTTCAGTTGGTTACATTTTGTATAACTGCTTACTGTTATTGTAACTGTTGACTAGAATTAGGTGGGAATTAGAGTTCAAAGTTTCGCTTGGGAACTGTAATTTGGGGCTGACATATAGTCGTTGGACGACTCAAAGTCATGTATAGTATGACTGCTATTTCAATTACATTAATTGAAAGACTTATTATTTACTTCTGGATTATTTAAAATAACGGCTAAACTGTATTAGTTGAATAGCTGTATAAATAAATAAATAACGCCCAACGATCACATACATAGATCCTGGACCTTAGGGACCTTAGAGTCCAGGACCTATCCCCTATAGACACACGGAATCTTACTTAGCTAAGACTCCCTGTATCTATAGGATCCCAGGAACTACGTGGACCATGGCACCACAACATCCAGACACAGAACAAGTATTGCGTTTTTTTTCTTCATGTGCACAAATACTTGTCCTGTCGCGGGAATCAATCCCACCGCCTCTGAGTTATGAGCCGACCTGCTCAACCGCCACGTCACAGAGGCTGTCTATATTAATGATGTATTATATGTTGAGAAAACAATAGCACATCAAGTCCACGAAATCTCAATAATAAAATTTATTTTCCAAAACAGTAAGAAAATGACCAATATCAATTGGCTATCAATCATGTAGGTATGGCTCTATCCATATCCACTAATTTAAAAAAGTGGAATCGTTTAACTGGCTTCAAATAATAAGGAGCTTCTTTATTTTTCTGTAAGTATGTTTTAATTTTATGTAATATGTTTATCGATATTTCATTAATTATTATTAATTATTGTCAGAATCGCCATACAGCGTGGCAATGCAGCCAGCGTTCTGGGAACATTCCCCTCCACCAAGGGTCTTTTTGATAATTTGTGAATCATCATCATCATCATCATTAACAGCCTGAAGACGGACGTCTTCAGGCTGTTAATCATGATGATGATGACTGCTGAACATAGGCCTCCTCCAGAGCACGCCACCAATTTGTGAATACGAACTTTTAATTAAGAAATTAAACTATGTAATAAATATGATTAAGAATGTCTTCGAAATAAAGTAGCCTTAACTACTAAAAACTATCACAAAATGAATTATAGTGTGGGCCGCATTATTGTGAGCAGACATTGAAATTTATTTTTTATTGGAAATAGTATTTGAGGTGCTTCTATTCACAGTAAATCTAGGATCAGGAAGTCATTTTTTACATTTTTGTATGTCTTTTGTTTCCTTTTACACCGAATCAGCAGAACCAAATTTACTGCAATTTTGCACACCATTGCTTACACTACCATGATTCACAACAGCTACATTTTGTTCCAGAAACGAGTTACCGTCGGAAAACGGGGAAATGGCAAAAACCACGGGATACCTCTTAATTTTATTATACTTTTTTATAGCGCGTAGAAATGGACAAGCATTCCTCTTTTAAATTTGCTCAACCCTTCTTACTATTTAAATAAAAGCAACGAAATGATAATGAGCACAATTCAGATAAGGCGCTATTCTTCTGAAGATGAAGAATCATGATAGACTCCCCAGACTCCCCATTAAAGCTTTGGGTAGCAAAAAATGTGCGTATAATTACGTACCTCTCTTCCTGCCCTTTATGTAAGAACCTCATATTCTTATCTTAATGGCGGTAGAGTTTTAGCGTCTTTGAATTCTGAGCGTTATGTCGATTATGTAAGAGTATAGAGTTGCAACCAAATTATTTAGATTTGCTAAGAACATAATTATGAGACTTACGACATTATTATATTGAAACAACGTAACTATAGTAACAAGACTGTAACAAAACACACGGTAAACAATTAAACATAGACATACTTATGTTCGCATCACATCATAATCAGCCTTTTTGAGTCCACTGCTTAATTTTGGCCTTTTTTTAAATATAAATGAATGACGTGACGAGCTAGTTGTTTGCCTGATGTTAAGCCTCAT
Organism: Ennomos quercinarius; assembly: GCA_910589525.2. Classification (NCBI taxonomy): domain Eukaryota; kingdom Metazoa; phylum Arthropoda; class Insecta; order Lepidoptera; family Geometridae; genus Ennomos; species Ennomos quercinarius. The sequence goes on from OU342496.1 coordinate 6,349,791, forward strand.
GGCTGCCTATAACACACTGCAGTGTCACTCGAACCTCTACATTAATATAATTTTACGTGACACTGAACTTTACAGCTCATCTTGAGACTTCTACACCATACTGTCTAGTAATAAGATTACTAGACTGTGTGATCAGATTATTCGCGTAAAGTCTCATTTGCCCAGTAATTTCACTAGCTACAATGCCCTTTAAACCGGAACACTGTAGTGCTTGCACACTACTGCTTGGCGGCAGAATAACTGGCAAAGCGGTGGTACCTACGTAGAGGAACTTTGCCGAAATGTCCTACCACCTAGTAAAAGGGCTCTCGCATTAGGGGTTTTCCACAATTGGTACGCTTGGCTGGCGTCTTGGTGATCGCAGTATATTATAACGCAAACCAAGGAGAATGCTGCTGCTCATTCCCTGAATATTCCTTTAGCCAGCTATACGGCACCTGCGGAGGAGATGGGCTGGTCCTATAAGTCCTATTCTTCTACCGGGACTACTCGGCCGACCATGTTTACGGCTATGACGGTAAATTAACAGATACTTTAACTTTCTATTAATAAAAGTGACGTAACGATAATAACATTAACTTTAAAGCGTTCAATTTTGAAGCTAAACAGATTTCCCAGGTGAATCGTTTGTCCTCACATTAAGGTGACAAGTAGAGCCAGATAAGCAGGTCTAAATTCGTTCAAAGAAACATCAACCTTAACAGCGCAGGCGTAAATATCAATTCAGTCTGCACTTTAGCGCGGGGCTTACGACAAAGACAACGCACAAAATGACAGACTTTGACGGTTTTTAATTAATATCTATTTTTATACAGTATTTTTCAAAGTTATTAAGTCATCACGACATCTGAATGTTTGCTGGGAAGGCACTAACTTATTTTTTGTAAAAATATGTTCGGTAGAAGCTCAGTAAAATGGGAATATTCAAATTTTTGAGGGAAATTTGCGTTTATTTTTTCTTCTATAGAGCTGTATTTATTAATCGTGTATTTGCGGTCATCACAAACGACTTAATGAAATGAATTCCATGATATATCTATTAAATTCAAAGCTCCACATGTTCTAATTACGCCAGCAAATATCCCAGAAACACCTTGTTTGCTCTACTCGTCGCCTTAAGAGCAAAAATCTACGTAAACATACCTATTCTAGAAACGATGTCAACGCTAACAACTCTTTGTAAAGGTTCTAGTGCTTTCAAGGCTGCGTTTCTCGTGAACTGTGTAAGTATGTATTTTTTTGTTCTACGTATGAATGAAAGATTAGCTTAGGTGCTTTAAATAACCGTCGTCAAAAGAGTTTTCTAGGTACAGAACCATCAAAGTTGTGCCTTTTAAAGGCAATACGTAGGCACTGATTAGCTAAACAAACAATTAGCTATCTCTGCCTGAAAATCATATTAACGACGGGTTTTTAAAGTAAAATACTAGACAATAGAGCAATGAGCGAGTCCCAAAAAAGATGTGTGACCACCGCCTCAGCTTGGATGGTGATTGATCAACGATCGGCTGGATCTGTCCGGAGGGATCAACTTCATCAATCACCGCGTCTCAACGGAATACTGCTCCTTGACATGTTATTTTGAGGACATCTGTTTAGGAGGACCTCTTATAATATGGAACCTTAAAAAACCTTATTGAGCAACCCAGAACGTAGAAATAGTATAGTAATACCTACTGTGCTGTATACTCTAAGGGTATGTTTTTTGATCCATAGTTAAGGTAACCAATGGTTAAAAACTCTAACAAATTCTAACCAATGGTCAAAATTTGTTAGAGTGTTTAACCATTGGTTACCACTACGGATCGACTCACTCTAAGACTTTATCGTCTGAAAACTCCTACAACGATTAGGTCAATCTCTTCTTTCCGAAATTCATAATCGATTGGAAAACCTTAATTGTCCCGGCCGTTTCTTCTTTGTCAGCTACGCGTCGGTCAACTAGTTCAACACATTTAAGAAACATTATTCGTTATAGGCGGTACTACCTAGATTGATTTCAAGTTGGGTGAAATTAAAAATAAACATATTTACATGTTTTCGAATTTTTTTATTTTTTTTATTTATTGTATGAAGTGTATTTATTGAGACAGAACAATAATTCTTTATTTTATTTAAATATATGTACACTAAGCCTAAGAAAACAAAATAAGTGATTAATAAAAAGTTATAAATAGAAAACAGAATTTAGGTCACTATCTGCGGGTAGCGTGCCCAAAAAGCTGGCGACATTCCCTCCTGTTTTCGAATATCATCTATCTTACATATTCATCAGCATCAGCAGCATTTATATTTGTAAGTTAACAGGTTGTACGACACGCCTTTGTATTAGAAAACAAAATCACTAGTCACAAATACAATTTTCCGGGAACCAAAAGGTTACCATTGGATTCTCGGAAATAATTATTTCACAAGCAAATTATATTCTGTAGACACAATTACGTGTAATTTGAAACGGATGGCTTGCTTTGTTCTTGGAACTGCTATTTTCATTTTGTTTACTTAGTTGATTAAATTTGACTGGCCTGATAGCTCAGTTGGTAGTAGCTCTGCCTTCTGAACTGTAGGTTGTGGGTTCGATTCCTACCCAGGACAAACATATGTGTGATGAACACAGGTGTTTGTTCTGTGTCTGGGTGTTATATTGTATTCTATGTATGTATTTACAAACAAAAAGTATTTAAGTATTGTATCAGTTATCTGGTTCCCATAGTACAAGCTTTGCTTGCTTAGTTTGGGGCTAGATGGCGCTGTGTGTAACGTCCACACATATTTATTATTATTATTTATTTATTTATTAAAAACTTTTTTTTACGCTAGTAACCGGCAAAAAAATGCGTCCACCAAGAATCAATGAATATGTTATTTGTTTACACAAGACTTAATTATTACCTCATCTCTGCCAAGCGTGGTGATGACAGCAACATCATATGATTCAGGGTCCAATAAGGCGTTTTATTGGGGAGACCTATGCTCAGCAGTGGAGGTCTTCCGGTTGATGATAATGCTCATTATGATGATACTCTTGACCACTGCCATTGCGGCCTGATCACAACGCCAAGGTAAATAAAAATGGACTGATATAGCTCCGTTGGTCTACCAACTGTCTTCTGAACTGTAGGCTGTGAGTTCGATTCCCACTCAGACATTTGTGTGATGAACATCAATGTTTGTTCTGTGTCTAGGTGTTTATATTGTATTCTATGTATTTACCAACAAAAGTATCTAAGTATTCTATCAGGTATCTGATTTCCATAGGATGTACAAGCTATGCTTAGTTTGGGGCTAGATGGTTCTGTGTGAAATGTTCACAATGACCTGTATAAACAAATAACTATGTACCTATTCAAACCACGAGAGTTTAAGAAATACTATTACTAAAAAAACTATATTTAACTAAAAAAAATGTGCACTCGGCTGAGCGCTGATGTCCAAATATTTTATGTGCTCCCAATTCAACGTTTTTATCAGTCTTTCAAGAATAAGATAACTTTGATGCCTATTTTTTTCAACATTATGGCTAATGATGTTGAAAAAATAGCTTTTTCGCTAAAGGGCGCTGAATGTAAAACACACTCGCATTAAACAAAATATAAAGGCTGGTGTTTATAAATGTCAAAAAATCATTTATTCGTTTTACATGGATTTACCATCAAACCGCCATCACCACTGCACTGACATTAATATTCTCGCTTCGGAAATGGAATGATGTCAACGTACACTACGGAAGCGCTTTTGATTTATCGCTCACTGATAACTGTACTGTCCATTATTCACATCATCAGCCTTTTTCCGTCCACTGTTGAACACAGGCATCCCCATTGGGTGGGGAGGATGGATTTACCATAATCATCACGCTTGGCAGGCGTCTTGATGATCGCAGTAGATTTAATGAACGCAGAAGAGAACAGCCTGAAGACGTCTACTGCTGAACATAGGCCTTCCCCAGAGAGCGTCACTTTGAGCGGCTGCTCGCCTCCTGCATCCATCGGCTTCCCGCAGTTTTCATCAGATCGTCGGTCCACCTAGTGGCCGGCCTACGATGCGTCTTCCGTTTCATGGTCGCCACTCGGGAACGTTTCTTCCCCATCTGTTCGGTCAGAGGAGAATGTTGTTGCCCATTTCCTCTATTTTTCCTTAGCCTGCTCTTACTGCACCCACAGGAATAGATGGGGTGGTCCCATTTTCACACCGGGACTACACAGCATTCTGATATTTTAATAAATATCTGTATTATAAACCGGTATCTTATATATAGGTTTCTTAGTGAGTGACAGGTTTCTTATAGGTGAGTGAACAGGTTTATTATTAGTGCTGCCGATTAATAGGTGTAGATTATACTAGCTGGGACCACACGGCCATTGAACATTTATTCTACACTGTAGAATAAGTGTTCAATGGTCGTGTGGTCTCAGCGCGGTATGAGAATAAAACCACCTCATCTCTTCCCGTGGGAGCCGTGGGAGTCGGCTAAGAGAATATCCAGAGAATAGGCAGCAGCATTCGCCTAGGTACATTAAAATCTTCTGATACGATTACCAAGCCGCCTGCCAAGCGTGGTGATTATGGCAAATTCCCCCTATGGTGATCGTTCATAGTGGCTTTTTATGAGGCCTATGTTCTACAGTCAAGTGGACGTCTTCAGGCTGTTGAGTGAAGTGTTCAATGCGCAACCGCGTAGAGTCTACGTCGTAGACTGTAGTGACTGTAGTGTTGATCTGTTTTATTATACTTAGAATTACTTTTATAAGTCAGTACAGTACTTAATTTTGTTTAATTCTTCACATTCTAAATCTTTTGACTACTTTCAGGGTTTCAGGTACGTCTTCATAAATTATGTGTAGTGTGAGTCACGTGATGCCTTGAACTCTACTTGTTTGTCGCCTCCTAAATAACAACTAGCTATGGTTAGTATATTAGGTTGTACCTTACTATTACCAAAGGTTTTGAATAATTTAAGCTGTTTGTTCGACGTACGACATAAATGCTCTTTAATTATGTACAGTTAATACGTTCAAATGGATTCTAGAAACGCATTGGTACAAATGTAAGTGCGCTCACGTATTCGCATAGTGTAGGTGCAGCAAGGCGGTGTAAACACTAAATCAAACCGCACTGTATTTACACAACATTGCATGCCGCCGGAATCCGCATATTAATGTGGATTGTGAACCTTTGTCTATAGATACATTAGCTTAAATGAATATACTAGGATTCATTAATACTATTGTTGCTACTTATAAGTCTTAGTAGTAGTGTTATCTTACTCTGTGTTTTTGTTTATTTAAACTACGTTTCGATACTCCGATACTCCTAACGCCATCTTAATATCACCATGAAATTAATGAAATAGCGCAATACACCAAGAAAATAGCGTTTACGCTGTTTTCTTGGTGTATTGTCATTCTTCTCCTTCTTGTTCCATGGTAGTAGATATTTTTAGAATTTCATAATGTTTTTGCCACCGTCGAAATTTTATTGCGACGATTTTCCCCAAAAAAAGAAGTAAGTTTGTTCTTTGAGTCACTTACCCACCGGTTTTGATAATATGCAGCGGGAACATTCGGTACTCAATTATAAACAAGAATTTCGTTATGAGCAAAATCGGTCAAGAGGTTATCAAGATTCCTGAGGTTGTTGGTGCTTACCAGGTCACTGTTCGCAGAACTAATAATGAGTAGATGTATAGAAGGTTAGGCAGTAACAGTGTTAGTAAACCTATTATAGAATGAGCTTCTGTTTACACGGTTGGCGTGAGGCCAAAAGGTGCGTGCGGGATAATGAGAAATGTCAACAAAGGTAACGCTTCAGAACAACGATGTGATGTCGGTGATATAATATTTTCCATGAGATGTTCGGTTATTTACTAGGCATTTTACTCAGAATGACGTTTTTTATGTACACAAATGACGTGAAAGAGTGTTTAATTTTATCCAAATACGATAAGATTAACGTAGCAGTGATTTTTATTCTATTCGTGAACCACAAATGTTTACTAAAATGTTTTCTAAAGTACTGCTAATCCTGAACATAACTTTTCAGCCGCACGTTCTGTAATCCTTTTTTAAACCCCCGCAGTCACATTGAATTAACGTGCGAAAGCTCGTAGACAATGTAACTTAATAAGATTTTAAGAACCTTTATCTGCAACCATTGCTTTGTCACTTAGAATTCACGAATACGAGAGAATCGCGACAGAATACGAAACAATGCCACTGAATGTAAATCATTAGTAGGAATGCAGGCGGCTATAGTTACTTTTATAATATTAGCATTATCATTTCTAACAGGAAGTAAAGTAACGATAGCCAAGATACATGCCTATTAATCTTCATAGAAAAAACCATTTAGATCGAGTTCTGTCAAATTATGGCCACGCTAATGATATTATAGCAGTGGTGATCAAAACAAATGACAGCTACCATAAAATTATATAGTGTGTGGTCACAAATTATTCGTAGCAATGAACAACGTGTAAAATAAGAAATTACAGTTAAACAAATCAAAAGCTGGCATTGTTTACTGCCAATATTTATTGTCAAACGAACGCAACGAGTATTACAACGCGTAAACAAAAATCCAATATTTCGGTTCCAATAAAAGTGCTGGCTTACCAAGCAAGCGGCCCTCTAATCAGAGCACGACGCGACCGTTGATTAAAAATAGGGCTGCCTGTTTGGCACAAACAACGATAGGCTTTCAGAATTGTCATACCCTATACTGGGATACGTTTATACCATGGTCTATACCTTTTACGAGGTTAAAATTGGGATTTCATAACGAAGGTTGTGTTAAGAGTAGAGTGCAACGAAGGCAAACCATTTGAATAGTTTTCGAAATGATTAAGATGGCACGGAAATGGGGCAGGGTTTCATTTTACGTAATTTCGTTATCGGCCCCATAAAAAGTATATAGGTTCGGAATTTTGTATCATATTTAATCACGTAAATATTTTGATTAAAAAATGTTTTGAATAGCAAGTTTTTAACGAGTTAAATATTGCATCCAGTAGTTGTTGTTATCTATAGCTACCGCTTATTATTATTTTTTATTTGGGTAATCTTTCCTTTTCCTTTTTTCAAACACCTTTTCCCACACTACACAAAGTATGGTCTATTCCGGTTTGAGCTCCTGAAACGATCCCTTGAGGGATCATCTAACTAGAAGAAAGTGCTACTTAGCATTAAGTTCGCCTATGCACTAGGTTAACTCTTATGCATGTGCATATAAAGCATTTTCTATCCATCTATCTTAGTATTATAAGCTGAGTACATAGTATAAAATTGTATGCCACCAGAAAGAAGTATAAAATCGATTCAAACCTACCCAAGAGCTACTAAAAAATATTACATAATTATCACGTCTTAAACAAATACCTAGACTGACACGAATGGAAAAATGCTCATAAATAACACCATAATGACACTTAATCAATACTCAACATGTAAAAAGTATTGACATCTAGATTTTTCTAAAACTCATTTTCATGCATCATGATAATAATCATCTAAGTACCCTGATTCCAAGGGGCTAAATGAGACCCCTGACCCCTGGTTTGCCTTAACTGGCTGTCTGGGGGTGGAAGTCGCAAGAGCTAAAACCTAAGCTCCAGGGTGGAAGTGTTAAAGGGCATAACGCCGCGAGTAACGTTCAGTGAAAGCGCAGCACACCTCTCGACACCCTAAGCCATCCACACCAATGTTGCTTTTTCGGCACCAATATGCGGTAGCCACTATAGGGAGCCCATTTAGTGGGTGGCAAGTCATCACCTGCCTCAAACATTTTGACGTGAGGCAAAATTGGCAGATGCCGTTTTCTCATTCCATAAACCAAACATCAATCCATCATAAGTTTATCAGATTTAGTTTTAACCTTTGTATACAAAATAGTTTATAATATGCCATACCATGCCTTGTAATAGTTGTAGTTAATTTTATACTCAAAAGGGCCCCTTGATGTTAGCTTAGGCCCCACCAATGCCTCTCAAATGTCCGGGCTAGACCCGAGAATTTAAATAAAATCATCTAAAAATACAACCACTGAAACTTATTAAAAGTTTGCTGTAATTTATAGGAGGAACCTTAAAGTTGAGTGATGTGGGTTCAGTAAATACTTAGTTCATCAAAAGTGTGAGGATATTAAACTATATCAATACTAAAACGAATAGCGATTTCAAAGCTATTATCTTGTTGTAACGATATTATATATTGTTGTACCAAACGGTTGAAAGTTATAAGCAAATATTTAGACTGACCACTACTTTTCTACCCGTCGTGTGGTCCCGGTTTGCGAATAGGACCACCCCATCTCTTCCCGTGGGTGCCACAAGAGCCGGCTAAGAAAGTATCCAGGGAATGAAAGGCAGCATTCTCTTCGGTACATTTAAATCTTCTGTGATCACCAAGCCGCCTGCCAAGCGTAGTGACTATAGCAAGACCCCCTATGATAAGCGTCCAAAGTGGTGTTTTCTGAGGGCGGCCTGTGTTCAGCAGTGGACGTCTTCCGGTTGTTGATTTGACTACTCTACTATGCCATAAGTCCGCCCTTTGCATAACAAATTACCCCAGCAGGGCTAGCATGACCTAGAATATATATATGTATATACATATTATATATATTAGATATACAATATTCTCTCGAGAAAGCGTTTGATCAATGAATGATCACGCGGGTCACATCGTGAACCTTTTGTTGCGTTTTTATTAGACAAACGCTTTCTAGAGAAAATAGATATTTTGTCAATTTCAATGGCAGATTAACTCGAAGGAAAGTGGTTAAATATACATTTTGGTGATTATTTTCTAGATATTCAATGTATCAAAAAATAAAATAGACGACTGTTTTCTTTTCGTTTTCCTGGAGTGAAGCTGTTATCTGATAAGTTGCACTTACAATAAAAAAGTATAAAAATTCTTTGAATAAATTGTTTATCATTTGTGATAAAGCAAATTTTAATAATAATAATAATCATCTCCACTTTGTATTATTAAATTTGTGGTAGATGTAGAGTATGTCAGAAGTGATCTTGATGTAATTGAAAGCACTTTTCTTTTTTTTTATAATAAAACCATTATTAATTCTCAGTTTTTGTGTTTTCAATGAGGCCTCTTATAGACAAGATGGATGTGACAGCGGCCACTTCGGAATAATAAAACGGAATTCCTTCATTAAGGTCGAGAGGATTCTGTGAACGGAGCAGTAAAGTTGAGCTCTGCCTTTCTTAAGGATTCTTCTATGTTAAAATACTTGAGAATCTGGTGGAATTACTGAAGTACCACTAAAAAAGAAATCGAACTCCTGTATCTAGAAACCAGGATTACTCAAAAAAATGTTCACTTTTTTTTTACCAACGATAGGGTAACATTTGACCACGGTCTCACCTGATGGTAAGTGACGACGCGGTCGACGATGGGGCATGCTTGCCTGGAAGATATCTGTTCACTCTGGCCTTAAAAACTCCCAGATTATATTTGTCAGGAAACAATGACGCTGGTAAGGTGTTCCATTCCTTTGCTATCCGAATTATAAAAGAAATTAGCAAAACAGTGCGCCAACAAAAAGTATTCTACCTCTGCGCTATATCTGGTTTCGCTACAATTCTTTATGGGTCTGCCACAAACTAAGGTATATCACATTTTTACAGCTGATAAATATTCTACGATGTAAAAATGTTTCCTTATATGCACCTTCCCAGGCATTCCACTCTCGCCGTAAATTCGTAAGAGTTCCTGGCATGAACAAAAAGCCTGTTTACCCGCCTCTCCAATTCTCGCCCGAAAGCGTGTCTTGGCTCTCCTCGAATTATTTGCAAAAATACATATTTTGTTTCATAAAAACCAAACGGCGAAAAATAATACATTGTTACAAAACGTCATTGTATTTTATCAACGTTAAAATACAGGTATGTATAAGAACGCGCGCAGCCACTACAAGTTTAAAGCTATTTTAGACTCCCTTGTATTAACGCACTTGCAATTTTTATTGAAAAGGTTCTTTAATATATTTTGAAAACTTTTAGTCTGTTTGACTCTGAAAAAATAATTTCTGTTTATACCAGCACAAAAGCCTCGCAGTCGCGAGTTCTGAAGATGCCAACTTTATCCTTTGTTACTGGCGCGGGATTTATTTTGATTTAGTGACATTCGCCTGCTAGTTTGCTTTTTGGATTATTTTTGAAAATTTGACATTCGTTTGTTATAATCAAAAAACTAGTAATAAAATGTGTATATAAAAATTTGAAAATAAATACATTTATTCTACACATTTGATCTGATTGTATATTCGACCCATTTTTTTATAGTTTCTAAAATCAACCGAGGAAAAATCTAAATTTTTATCTCATTACGTATTGATGATTGTCTAATTAGATGATTACTCTGAGATGTTAGGAGGTAATTAAACGTTCTACTCGGAGTAAGACAGGTGCCTATAACTAACGTATATAAATGATGATTAATAGAAACACGGCCCACTTTTCACATTCTAATTTGTCGGTAACCGAGGGTTGCTATAAATTACTTTTTCATCAGATAGCGTACAAAAGATCCATTATCCACTCAAATTAGTTCCCGAAGGAAATCATTAATATTAATCAATGTTCCAAAGGTTCCGTTTTAGGCGTAACGGCGTACCTAAGGTTACGGTTTTTATCTACAAGCTTTTGTTTAGTCTTATCTTACTAACGTATTGACATGGTGTTTGATAAGTAATTAACATATTCTATAATTTGCTCAGCCTTTCTTCTTTCTCGTAGTCTGGCCATCCGATGATGGTAGAATAGGGATGGGGGAATTAAATCATGCAATACTTTAATTACTTAATTTAAAACAGTAATTTTAAGTCACAGGCTGGTTTGTTTCTCAAAGTTTATATTCATAGGAAAGTTAATGAACTTTAATCTAATAATAATCGAGTCGTAAGAAAAATACTTTCCTACTTTTCTGAAGCCGTTTCAATGGAAACTTATTGAAGCATGAAAGACTTCATTTCCTGATAACTCGCCAGATTCATTCAATAATCGTGATGTAAAAATATCCAACCGTATTGAATGCCAATGAATATTTTATTTTTAGACATTTCTATATTAAATCCAAATGTAAACATACCTAAGGAAGGCAATTTATGTTCGAACACATTTCAATTTTTTCTTAGTATTCCATATTCATAATACGGAAAACAAGTAAGTAAGTGGAAAGTGTCTTTTAAGTATTAAGTAGGTACTTAAATTTGTTTTATCGTATGGCTTTTTCATCACAAAAATTACAACGATTTGGATGAAATTGTGCACACAGAATGTTGACACTACTGAGATCAGCATAGGTTTCCTTTTACCCTGGAAAATTATCAGTTTCCACAAGAAAACCAGTAAATTGCGGAAAACCGCCTCAATAATGACGCAACAACAAAACGAGCATCCGAGCATTCGTAGGGCGCTACGCGATTCAAATATTTCCAACCCAATAATTCCAATTTGATTGATTTCAAAATACAATAGATGCACTTCGCACCTGCAAATGGAAGTTGTTGAACTTCACAACGTAGTATTATAGTCACGTAATCTCCGGATTTCGGTTGGCACACCGTCGCGTATAAATTCAAATCGCACCGGAATGACGGTACGTAATAACTAGACGTTGGGATTCGCTAAACGCGGTCATATGTCATCTGCGCTATCACGGGCTCGCAGTGGTGCGGAACTGGTCCAGAGTTATGCGGTAATCTATTACAGGTAGCACTAGAACTCGAATAATGATAACGGTACCTACTAGCGTCTCTTTCTGCGATTCATTTGAAGTTTTTTCCTTGAGCTTTTGGTTACATAGCTGCAGTACCTTACCATGTATTGCCAGTTATTCTGCCGCCAAGCAGTAGTGTGCAAGCTATTGTGCAAGCACGACTGTGTTCCGATTTGAAGAGTACTAGTAATAATGCTAGGGAACACTGTAGCTAGTGAAATTCCTAGGCAAATGAGACTTTGTGACCTGACCTCACAGTTCAGTCTAGAAATCTAATTATTAACCTGTGTGTTGTCTCAGGATGACGTGCGCAGTGCAGTGGAAACTTTATATTTTAGAGTTCCAATTGGCACTGCAACTCTTATGAGCAGCCGTGGCACTAACATCATGTGAACGTCTAGCTCGGCACGACATTCTCTTCAGGCTGATGACGACGCTGATTATTGACAAGTATTTTCCGTTATCTTTTGATTTCATTGTTTATCAGAAAAATTATGACAACGACATCCTGTTGTTATTGGTAGATAAGGTTTATTTTATTTCATTAATTGCTTTGAAAATTAATTCATTAAGTACTATTTAAGTTTAGTAATTCTCCAGTTTCAGCTTAAATCTTATTAAGATACGGCAAAGCATCAGCTTAGAAATCAATTAGCATCATGTTTCAGCACGGTTCAACTGACGCTCAACGAAGTAGCAATTGCCAAGATTATGAAATTAGTTCCATCGAAATGCTAATTTCCAGATGTCTAGAGAGTGCTCTCGTAACTAGTTTTATGAAAATTAAATGTTAAGTACTTTGTAACATTGTTAGTTTCGTCTTTACAAGGGAACGCTGTCTCACTTTTAGTTATGCCACAGGTAATATAATACTAATATACTAGTAGTTATGCATAGGTACTATCCATACTACCCGGATAATTATTATCAATTTGAAAGCAGTAGTTCTGTCCGTCTCTAATAATAATGTTACATTTTTGGTACTGAAAAGTTGCGCCAAAAATATTTTTTTGGAGAAAAGGAAAGAGAGATGGAGAGAATATAAATTTAATCCAAATCAGATTGCTTCAAGGTAGGGTGGCAATGGGATGTACATGTACCTATTTGATAATAGCTTTGGCATAATTTGAAGAAAAGAAATGGATTACAAATTGATTACAATGGTAATGAAGGCGGAAGCCTATTATTGATGACATTGTCTCCGACATTGTACAAATTCAATTAATTCACTCGCATTCAATTGTTTTTTCTCCAATTAAAGCTCGTATTTGAAAAAAAATAGTACATTTTTTATGAAAGTAATGAATGACGCGACGAGCTAGGCGTTCACCTGATGTTAAGCGACACGGCCGCCCATAACAGTTGCAGTGTTACTCGGAACTCTAACATATAAAGTTTCGCGTGACACTGCACTGCGAACGCCCTCCTGGGACATTAATACAGTCTAGTAATGAGATTACTAGACTGGGTCATAAAGTCTCATTTCCCAGTAATTTCACTAGCTACACTAATCTTCAAACGGGAACACAGTAGTGCTTGCACACTTACTGCTTGGCGGCAGAATAACTGGCAAAGCGGTGGTATCTACCTAAACGAACATTGCAGAAAAGACCTACCACCTGTTAAATACCTACATATAAATGCCCGTATCTACCGTTTATGTACCTTTCCATCGTATCACTTACAATAATTATTAATTATTGACAACCTACATAATAATTAATGATAATGATGTCTTCCTTGCCGATTTCGGCTACGGCGACTTACTTCTGCGTCAGTCCGGAGAGCTTGGGTGACGTGCTCTTAAATGGCTGATGTAAGAACAAGCTCTGTAACAGTGTAATAATTTCACTATTATACATGCCTACTCCTACAGAATGTTCGACATTCAAGCTCTGTAACTGTGTAATTTCACTATTATACATGCCTACTCCTACAGAATGTTCGACATTCAAGCTCTGTAACAGTGTAATTTCACTATTATACATGCATACTCCTACAGAATGTTCGACATTCAAGCTCTGTAACAGTGTAATTTCACTATTATACATGCCTACTCCTACAGAATGTTCGACATTCAAGCTCTGTAACAGTGTAATTTCACTATTATACATGCCTACTCCTACAGAATGTTAGACATTCAAGCTCTGTAACAGCGTAATTTCATTATCATACATACCTACTCCTACAGAATGTTAGACTCGGAGGATGTACCTATCTATAGTAAACAAGTAACATGCAAGATTGGCCCTCTATCAAGAGCAGCTTGATCCTGTGTTCCGTCTATTTGGTTGCGTTCCAAGGCGCATTCGTCAAATTACCAAACCGAGGTCCGGTCAAAATGTATTTCAGTATACTTATGAATGAATATAACAGACGGAAAGTACTATTAATCAATTCTGCCAATTAATTATACCGTATACGTTAGTTATATAACAGTGTACGTTAAATAATAATTATACAATATATCATTCATAATTCTAGCACACCCACACGCACACACATACCACATGAGTTGGAAGACGTCCACTACTGAACCTCCCCCGTAAAACGCCACTTTGGGCGCTTATCACCGGAGGAGATTGAACCAAATAAGCAAAAATCCCCAGCTTGGAGTGCCTCTACCATTTGCATTGAAGCGAGGTGCTTCTCATTTCATTCTTGTATCAAAAGAACGTTTACAAAAAGATTTTCAAAAAATTGTGCCAGTTTTGTTATTGATTCGCTGATATTCAGTGATCCGTGACTGACTTACAAAAATTATTTACTACTAAGTATTAACTTAACAGATTATAACGGATAGGAAGCATGTATTTCTTGACAGTATGTTGATAATATGGTATAGGTATTAGTACAAGATCCAACTTGCGTTCTTTCTTGACGTAGGTATCTGTACTATATATACACCTTCAAAATGTGGCATGAGCACTGCCAGCGGTTTCCCGTAGAACTAATACAACATAAAGCACTCTAAAAGAAGGTTAAGGGGGAACGTCACACTCGCGCGGCAAATTCAAATATTCTTACATTCTTTTGCCAATAATAGCTTAATTACTCAACGTGATTACATGAAAACTAGTTTTGCGCAAATAAATATAGTGTATCAATAAATTACAATTAAAAGTATCACCTACAAATCATTGGTTTAGCGACACATGGCAATAGACTGAAAAACTAAGAAGAAAACTGTTTATTGCCATTTGTCGCTAAACCAATGATAAGTAGGTGATACTTTTAATTGTAATTTATTGATACACTATATTTATTTGCGCAAAATTAGTTTTCATGTAATCACGTTAAGTAATTAAGCTATTATTGGCAAAAGAATGCAAGAAAATTTGAATTTGCCGCGCGAGTGTGACGTTCCCCCTTAAATGGTGAAAATAAGCAACGCAGTCACTTCCGGTGTTATACAGATGTCAATTAGGTTACGGTGACAGCTTCCCGTCAAGTGAGCCATAAGATTGTTTGTACCCAAACATAAAAAAGTCTGCCGTCAGCACATTCATTCTCAAAAATCATCGTATGGACAGTCCGTCTCATAATGCCAACATGGGAGTGGTGGCATCTATACATAGCATGTAAAAAATTGATTTTCTTATTGTTTTTCTATTGACTAAAAAGAAACGATAACCAGTTTTTAAGGGCTGAAATTGAGTCTACTGTTTCCACAAGTGCTCTCTAAATCTTACTGTGAGCCCTGCAATCGCAACAACTAATCTAACCAGTTTTTCTCCGGAAACTAAATCTAAAACGATTCCATTATTTATAAAATCCGATACGGTCGAAAATTAAACGTGGAACGGTCCTACATCGACGTAGGTTGAGGCGAATAAATTCAATCCAATCGGAATATGCGAAAAGAACTGTCAGAGAGCCGCAAAAGGCGAACCCGTATAAATTTAGGGAAATATGAAAGAGACCCACGATAAAGTCAGGGGTATTAGGGATGGGTGTTATGGCCTATTGAAATCAATGAGATCTTTATTGAAAGTTCAGTATATTGACCCTTTTGGAGCGGCGAGTAGTTACTTGCGGCGATCGAACGCAAG
The DNA here is from genome assembly GCA_910589525.2 of Ennomos quercinarius. NCBI lineage: Eukaryota > Metazoa > Arthropoda > Insecta > Lepidoptera > Geometridae > Ennomos > Ennomos quercinarius. The sequence goes on from OU342496.1 coordinate 6,365,578, forward strand.
ATAAAGTTTATTACACTCGTGAGAGAATCGGCAGTGAAATCTTTCTGAATCTTCGATGGAAGGTGCGGTAGCAATACCACGATCTGTTCCTCAAAATCCTAAAAGTACAACAGAAAATTTATATTTGTTATAGTTTAGTTTGTAAACACGTTCAACTTTTAACTTTCAATAATAATACTAATAAATATTTGTGGACATTTCACACTGCGTCATCGAGCCTCAAAACTAAGCAAAGCTACGTTAATACATTCTTATAATACAATATAAAACAAACACCGATCGATGCTCATCACACAAATGTTTTTAGAGGATATGAATCGAATCCACAACGTACAATTCAGAAAGCAGAGCACTGCACCTACTGCACCGCAGCCAAAAACGTATAACGCCGTGTATACACTTCGAGTACTGTATGCTCAGAAATTGGTTTTAATATTCTAAAAAAGTTGATAACAGGGAAATAAAATGTTCCATATATCTCTATAAAACACACATAAAACGTGGGAAACATTTATCCAAACTCACATTTATTCCCAGCATAAGTGATACAAATAAAGATCTAAAAGGCAGGTCGTGTATTTCAAAACCACTAACGCGTTTCTGTAATTTATAACGCAGTTTATATCCAAGAAAGCACGAATAGTACGTATTACATCAAATAAATTACACATGAGACAAGGAAACTAATATCCTGGGTAACTCACTGAGGAATTCTCGGAGATATTTATATGGAATCAAAAAATATTATTGCTGACTCTTGTGTTGGCGTACCTACAATAAATAATAACACAGTAAATCAAGATTAAATTCCCAAGCAAATTTGTTTCTTGCTTAGAATAAAATAATCGTATCTGGTTTAAGAAATAATAAAGTCCAATAATCTTGTTTATTTTATGTTGGTTTGAAAATTTTATCGATTATAATAATACTTATATTATTTTGTTAAATTTTTCCTGAACCACCTAATAATAACGTTCTACAATAGCCTTTCAGCCTTAGGTATATTTTGATATATTTATTTGATTCAGTAAATGAAATAGAAATTGTAAGCAATTTGTTTAAAGTAATTTTGTTGAGGCGCCGGATCCAAGAGTTTGTGGTTTCCGAATTAGGGCACACTGGCTCAGGATTCAGGATAAAGATAGCTGAGGCCTGGATGGCTCGTTTCTATTAGTGCAAAGATTGGCCTTGCCATCTAGCATGGTAATCCTACCAGTACCTACCTATTACGGGCATATTTGCACCGCGTTCAGTAAGGGCAGGGGTTATTTGAATAAGCTGTCAACAGAGATTTGTACTATTACAATTAATTTTGAAATGTAGGTATACCATATTACTTAATGGGGTACTCATTGCTTAATGAGTTATGTTATTAATTAGTATGCTCCGCAAAGCCAGTTCACTAGGCATTTTAAATTTACTTGCTTTTAAAATAGATACTCAGATTTTTAATATATGTTAAAATGTAATAGTACTTTTATTTTTCGGAGAAAATTTAAGATCAATACACAAAACCAATCTACATAGGTAATTGAAGGAGTGAGAGGACACTTCAGATTTACGACCCTAGAGGCAAGAGGTCGGAAGAGGATCCAATGTCAATCGAAAACAACTGATCAAAATAAGAGGACGTTATTATATTGCAAGGGTAGATAAATATTTTGATTCACTTCAACTTCGAGTAATTGGTAGCTGTAAGTAAAAAATATAGACCTTTAAATTGGGATGAGACTTAAAATACTAAATTAGCACGCGTACACGCTGATACATAAGTAACCATTCTTTGTAGCTAATACGCATGATGTGAAGTAGGTATATCCTAATAAACTAACTTAATCATTATACACTAGATATTTTTTATAGCAAACAAGCATACGGCCCTCTGATGGGAAGAGGTCATCGTAGCCTATGGACATATCTGTAACAAGACGTGCCACTGATGCGTTGCTTACCCTGTGATAATACTAATTAACTTACTCTCTCTATTTTTTTAGATATTTATAAAACGAACAACCGGATTATTGAGCAATACAGAATGGCAATAGAAAATGCCATTTCGGCAAACGATTGTAATAAAAACGATACATAAAACACTCGTGTGACACAAATGTAACAAATGTGTAAATAGAACAACAAACACTGGAGAATATTTAAAATGAGGTTTTAAACTGAAACCGAAAGTAGTCCCTAGTTTCGGCAAACGTTAGTTTTGACCTAATTTCTGTTGTTTGGTTTTAGTTTCGGGAAAGTACCTATGAGATTCTAGTTTTGAACGTTGTCTGAGATTGCATTATCGATGTGATTTCACCCATTTAAAGATTAATATCCAACAACTACAAACACAGAGCTATGAAGCGAGCTATATTATAGAGAGCTCGGTGTTTCCCTGCGAGATATGATCTGAAATGAGGAGATCTGCAGGAGAACTAAAGTGATCGATATAGCTCTTCGAATCAGCAAGTTGAAATGGCAAACGCGGGTCACGTCACACGTAGAATTGACAACCGATGGGGAAGAAAGGTTCTTGAGTGGCAACCACGAACCGGACGACGCAGCATAAGCCCCCCACTACAAGGTGGACCGAGGATCCATAGTTAAAACCGCGAGGAGTCGATGGACGCTGAAGGCAAGCAGCCGCTAAAGGCTGCTTAAGGCTGTTAATGTTATTCTCGCTCAAGAAAAAGAATCCGTTTTTAATAAGGTTTTAAAAGACTTTCTAATAATAAAATGTTATTATAATTTGACAGATTTTTTTAATGATAAAAGTAAGCCACTTTAGTATTAAACTTTGCCCAAAGGTATTTGTAGATTTTATTTAATGGATCAGCCTGGTCTTCACCTAACCTGTTGCTATACCCTTATGGGGTCATATGTTTTGCACACACATACATACAAGAATGGTGACACAAATACAAAACAATAACAACTAGCAAACGATAATAAAAAAAACTTATTACACTTCAGTTTTGAAATGGCGAAATACGATGCCGAAAGTACACCGAGCCGAAACCAACCGAAATTGTAACCAATACAACAGGGCAAGCAGTAGTGGTGTTGCAAATAACGTAGCATTGCGACCAAACCGTTTAATGAAAGCTTCATAAATGCATTTGAATTTAAGCGGTCATATCGCTGTGTTGCTATGATTTTGACTATTATAACGTTTTGTTATTTTGCTTTCTGTTTCTTTTGTAGTGTCCACTCTTAGCTCATTGCAAAAGACTCAATCGGAATTACTTCAGACTTCAAATTATGCCCATTAGTATTATATATTAAAATAATGTTCTTGAACGTACTGAACATTATTACGATGATGTACGTACCTATACCTCCTATATATCATAAAAACAAATTAACCTAATGCTTACAAGCAAGCTGTTTTCAGCACATTGACAAATGTTAAAATTAGAATAGGTAGTCAACCGTAGATTGGAGAAAAAAAGGTGGTACGTACTTAAAAAAATGTAAGTATCATCAGACTTACTTTTAAGCATATAAAAAGTGTTTAACTGTCAAACATAGCAAGCCTTTAACATGAATTAGAAAAAAGGAAAAGTTCACCTTTAAACCGACTTTAAAAAGAGGAGAAAGTTCTCAGTTCGGTTGTATGTTCTAAGGGTTCCATCCCCAAAGGGTAAAACGGACCCTATTACTATGGCTCCGCTGTCCGTCTGTCTGTCTGTCCGTCTGTTACCAGGATGTATCTCATGAAGCGTGATAGTAAGACAGTATAAATTTTCACAGATGATGTATTTCTGTTGCCGCTATAACAACAAATACTAAAAAACAGAATAAAATAAATATTGTAAGGGGCTCCCATACAATAAATGTAATTTTTTTCTCGTTTTATAGATAACGGTACGGAACCCTTCGTGCGTGAGACCGCCTCGCACCTGGCCGGTTTTATTTTTCTATTATTACTGGTGCAAGTAATCCATGAAGTGACCTCCAGCCATTTTGATGCTATAATAATTTATGCTGTGCTTATCCCGGTATTATCTATAACGTTTAGTGAACTTTCTATTGAAATAACCATATTCCATTATTATGATAAGATAATCAACTCAATACTTGCTACAAGCTTGATAAGGCTGTACTGGTTTTGTCCCATTTAGTACAATACAATACTAGATTTATCCCCTCCGGTGTCGGCATATTGTTTCCATTATAATCTGACACCACTATCCATTGACATAGCTCGCTTTAATAATAAAATAATAATAAAACTTTTATTTCAGGTTGTTCACCCATAGAGTTAGTAACATAAAACTTATAGCTATATTAGTAAACACATTAACAAAAAACATCACATTTATTTATTTAGGGGCTTACTGAGCCACGAATTGAGCTGCAGGTTTGTGCAGCGCGACCCACCGCTTCAGAAAGCCACTCGTGCAGTCTCCAGCTGCTAGGGCCAGGAGGCTGTTGGTTGTGCCCCACACGCGCTGCCTCAGGGACGCCGCGCGCGCACGCATGATTGCAAAAAAGTCATCCGTGTGCGCGTCGGCGAACATTCCGGACGCGCTACAGAACCGAGGCAGACCCAACAGCATCCTGAACCCATTATTATACTGGATCCGTAGAGCATTGTAAGTTTTCTGCGTATACTTGGTCCACAGGCTGCACGTGTAAAATGATTGGCAAAATGCTTTGAATAAAGTTACCTTCACTGGCATAGTGCAGCGTGCAAACCTGCGTGCCAGCATATTGCATCTAACCGAAAATGCTCTACGTTCCCTCTCAATATCCAGTTCATCCGACATATCATCTCGGCTTTGTACTTATCACATTTAAATGTGCTTAGTTTAATTGCGATATACCTAATTTGAGCTGAATGCTCATTTTCAACCGATTTAAAAAAGTAGGAGGTTCGCATATCGGTTGTTTGTTTTTGTTTATGTATTTACCTCATTATCACCGTCATTAATAAATGGATTTCGAAAATATTTTTTTTAATTGAAAGGATGCTTTAGTCGGCATTTTTGACTTACTCACAAAATGACTAAAAGGAGGCCCTTTTACTAATTTTGTGAGTATGATAATGGTACGGAAACCTTCGTGCGCGAGTCCGACTCGCACTTTGCCGGTTATTTTAATACACGCTTTCATCAACCAAAATACGTCCCCTACTGAACACCGGCCTCCACCATAAAGAGAATGCTGCTGCTCATTTCCTGGATATATTCCCTTTGCCGGCTTTTACGGCACCCACGGGAAGAGATGGGTTGTTCCTATTCGCATACAATGCATGCTAACAATAATCAGCTTTATTCATCGTACCACTAATTAGTGTATCTACATTTTCATACGCAATCATATTTGAAAAGACACAGAGCAACGTGATAACGAGCTTTGCTATCCTATGCATACATAACTAACCCTCGTGTTGCTGCTCGGTTCGTGTTCAACAGTAAAATGCAACTAGAAGCTGGATGCACTATTCGGTCGGCTTTAGCCAGTGAGTTGAAATAATTATATATCATTGGTTTTAGCTCGATTTAAATGACAATTGACTTTAAATGGGTAGACTATCTTGGCATGAACACAATAAATATCCTTTTAAAAGAAGCGGTCACACTAACTTAATTTCATCATCATTATCATCATCATTAACAACAGCCTGAAGACGTGCACGGCTAAACACACACTTTGAGCGAAATCACTCTAATTATTACGTATTGCTATATACTTATTTGAAACAGAGTATAAAACAATATAATCATGTAATCTATTGCATAAAACGCATGCCTGCAGAATTGCAGTCAATTTCACTAAATTGTCTTCGGATTCAAACCGCAAAGCCAGGCAGTATTTTATGATGACCTTATGACCTGGAAATTTTGAATGGTGTGGAAATTAACTAATGGTTAATGGAAGCGCCTTGTGAAACTACAGAAATTCGATTTCCTTTTTGATGATTTGCCAATTCCATACCTACAAATATTTCCAAGTATGTACAGTGAATTTATGAAGCATGCCTGCCTGCACTAAAGTTACGTCATAGCGGGATAATTGCAATCTTAAGAGCCGTCAAACTTAAAGACGGACGTAAAACCGCGGTGACACGATCAGAGTCTCCTCGGACCGAGTGGACTCGAATATCTACTCGGACGGAACTCGTATCGTTCCAACCGATAATCCGAGCGCATTCGTACGATTGTACCCGAGCAAAGTAGACTCAGACTGCGTTCTACTTGTCCGAGCTAGCTCGTATACGAGTAGTGAAAGTTAAATACAAAATCCAACAAATAAAATGTTTCGACGTAGTCTGTGAGCAACAATGAAAAGTATGAAGAAAACGATCCGAATGAACTAATATAATGTCAACCGATGTCCTAGTACACTCGTGCGAAGCATACTCCTACGAGCCCACTCGGGCCGAGGAGACTCAGGTCGTGTCAACCCGGCTTGCATTGGCAGGCGATGTAAAGTAGGGGTAGTAGTAGACATGAAAATGTCGTTACGTGTAACTTGCAAAAAGTTCAGTATAGCACGAAATGGAATATAATACACTATCCACAAAGAAACTACCTCAGCAACTCACTTTTATTCAGGGTTTATAAAGCTCGAACAGATGCCATGCCATCAAATATTAAAAAACAAACAGCTAGACACATAGTCCGAAAGCTTCCAAAGAAAGACGTATGCGTAGAGTGGATAATAGGCTCTATTTCTAGCATATGATAGTTGAGTGGCTTGGAGCATTAGTTGTGCTGTCTTCAATTCATATTTATCAACCCTGAAAATCCACAAATACAGCACAAAACCGCTGAAAGCTCATAAACAATACCGGTGTTAGTTCATGCACCGTACCCACATTCAGAACAACCCTGCATGCACGTACACAAACACAATATTCATACATACAAACGCAACTGCAGAGCTATTACCACTAATGAAATATTAATCATATACAATTAGGGTTGCCCGCCCTGATAATTTAAAATGATTTTTTTTAAATATAATTAGCTAACTTTTTGTAATCACGATACAGAAGCTACGCGTAAGTCACTTTCAAGTTTTGACACAACAATGTGACAGCTAGCTAGCTGGATCTACCAGCACTTTTATCGCGCTTCTGCTGCTCAACTACTGTCAAAATTGATGAACTTTGACAGCAATAGGAATGCCAATTTTATTAAACTAAGTAAATAATATGATAGATGTATAATTATGACCACGCTACGCCACGCTAACCATTGCAAGCTGACTATATAGAGAGGCAGCCAGAATACAGTGTTAAGTGCTTGATGACAGATTCTTAATCTGATAGCTAGCTAGGCGATCAGCATATTTATTATCATCTTTTTTATACACCTACTAACCCATCTGAGTAACATAAGAGTCATGCATGCATTGGTTGATAAAAAATCGAAACAAAATATCAAATATATAAAAAAACTTTGAATGCTTGAAGGTAGCAGCCCTATTCAATGCAGGTCGAGATTGTACCTAAGTGAAATTACGGTCATGCATATTTCAAAGAGAGCGTTAAGGTGTCACATCAAATCGCTTTAGATGACCTAATAAGACTGGGTAATGCAACTGAAGCTTTGAAATGCATTGTGTAGTCAAACCAAAGATTAATTCCTAGATTGTTATCAATATTGGAGGTGTTGGATCCAATTAAATTATACATAATGTTCAGTAACTAGACTAGTTGTAAGTAGGCCTTTTCCATAGCGCGTCACTTTGAATGGCTGCTTACCTCTTGCATCCATCGGTACCCCGTTGTTTCACCCAGGTCGTCGGTACTAAAATAATTTACTAAGTGTTAGTTGCAGCTTTTATAGCTTACATAGCTAATAACGCTTAAAAATATTGGAAAAAAAATTACCAGCATTTCGTTTTTTTCATTATAGAGGATTTTACAATATGCCTCCTCTAAAAGGGTCTAACAAAAATGTTACACAAAAAAGAGCTTCCCAATTTTTATGATATTGTTTCAAGAGAGAAAAAATCATCCGCCTGTGAAACACTTGGTTCTACAACGCTCTAAAGTCTAAATTATTAGTTGTTTTGTTACAACATTGAGTAGGGTCGGCAGTACTTTAGGCTCCCTTACAAGCAATAATACTGCGACAATATTCCCGCCGTGCTACTCAATTCAAGCAAAATGCTATAAATAGGAGCACAGAAATACAACTATTCTATTCTATGACTGGTGAACTGTTTGCGGCCGATTGTTCAATGGATGTATGTTATAGGTAGGTTATCCAACTAAAAAAAATATATGAGTTTTGGCGGGAACGCAAAAAAGTTCACGTCGTTGCATTGTATTATTTTTCAAAACTTGTGCATTTTCCAGTGTTCATCGTCATTATCATTAACAGCGTGAAGACGTCCACTGCTGAACATAGGCCTCCCCCAGAGCCCGCCACCTTGAGCGGCTGCTCGCTTCATGCATCCATCGGCTCCCCGCGGCTTTCACCAGGTCGTCGGTCCACCGAGTGGGGGGCCGGCCTACGCTGCGTCTTCCGGTTCGTGGTCGCCACTCGAGAACCTTTCTTCCCCATCGGTTGTCAGTTCTACAAGCGATGTGGCCTGCCCATTGCCACTTCAACTTACTAACTCCAAGAGCTATATCGGTCACTTTAGTTCTCCTGCGGATCTCCTCGTTCCGGAGCTTATCCCGCAGGGAAACACCGAGCATAGCTCGCTCCATAGCTCGCTGCGCGACTTTGAGCTTACTGATGAGGCCAACAGTAAGAGACCATGTCTCAGTTCCATAAGTCATCACTGGCAACACACACTGATTGAAAACTTTCGCCTTCAGGCTCTGTGGTATTTTGGACGAAAAGATACGACGAAGCTTCCCGAACGCTGCCCAGCCGAGTTGGATTCTTCGTGCCACCTCTTTGTCGAAGTTGGACCTACCTAATTGGACAATCTGTCCTAGGTAGACATACTTGTCGACAACTTCGAGAGTATCGTTCCCAACAATTACCGGTATAGGTGGAACATGAGCATTAGACATGATCTTTGTCTTGTCCATATTCATCTTAAGACCAACCTGCTGGGAGACTCTACTGAGGTCGTTGAGCATGGTGCTAAGGTCCTCGAGCGATTCCGCCATTATGACTAATTATCATCGGCAAAACGAAGATTAGTGATGTACTCGCCATTTATGTTGATGCCAGATCTTTTCCACTCCAAGAGCTTGAAAACATCCTCCAATGCGTTTGTGAACAGTTTCAGAGAAATAACGTCTCCCTGTCTCACGCCTCTTTGCAATGGAATTTGTTCCGTACTCTGGTCCTGTAGTGGCCTTACTGTACAAACACTTCACAGCTTCGATATACCTATAGTCAATTTGGCATCGCTGCAAGGACTGCAGCATTGCCTAAGTCTTGATTGAATCGAAGGCTTTCTCATAGTTATATAGCATATTTCCAGTGTTATGTTTAAAATTGGTTGCATTTTACGCATCAAGTGCTGAATTACAAGCACGAGTGTGGGCAAGTGATATAATGTGGTGAAACGTGGTTTTTAGTGTTGCTTCCTAAATTCCATAGAAGTTTCTAGTAAAGTTGCCACTACTTTACCAGGACATGACTTAGACTGGGCTATGACTACCCAGACTGTGACTAAAACTTGACTTTACATTAAATATTCTATAACACGATGAGAAATTATTACAATACTAATTGACATTGGCTAAATACAGTGTCATAGTGAGTGGAGCAAAAATATATGGGAGAAAAAAAAACATTTATCAGTATTCTATTTACAAAATTATCGCTTTGTTTTCATTCGATTTCGGAATTTTTAAGTTTAATGTATCCTACTCTTTATAGGGAGACATGACTGTTATTCCCATCTGCCCCTTTAAGAAGACAATTAAAATGGTAGGTCAAACGGGAATATACTTATTTTTCAGTGTAACTAGAGCAACAATACCAGATTTTATTCATTTATATACATTTTTCAACGCTACTGGAAATTTTTTTGCTTTGTTTACGGAAATGAAACTAATTTATCTTGTCAACTGAAATGATGACCGAAAATGACAAATTCGTTGCCTCCAAAAGTCGTTTACGCGAAACGAACATCAATTTATGAGACGGAGAAGATTTATACAATTATCAACGAAAGCGATAGACAAAGGGGAATGGAGAAATCCATATTTCACTGGCATTCTTCATTCTGCCTGTGGCCAACGATCTTAAGGGGTACTACCGTCAATTTTCAATTTTACCTACTACAAAAGTAAATTTTGTTCGATTAACGCATTCGCATGGAGTGATGGTGGCCGAGCGGTAGCATGTGCGCTTTACAATCTTACGGCGCCGGGTTCGATCCTCGGCCCTGCACTAATGACTTATCTAGTAAGTAATGTGCAGTTTGCGATGCCATCGCTCCGTGCCTCGGAGAGCACGTTAAGCCGTCAGTCCCGGCATATCATAAGAACATGATGTTCAAAATAAACAAAACTTCACGGAAATGGCAATAAAACTTTTTTTAATGTATTAGTTATTATTATTATTTAATTATAATAACATTCAAAAGCTTTATTTTTTCAGCAACAGCATCAAAGTTCCAGCAATTTCATCGTTGATCACCAACGCATTGTATTAATTACTAATATTATTATCTAATACATACCTGTAATATGTATGTATGTATGTATGTAAATATTTATTTATTATATTGTATATGTATTATAATAATTATTAGTAATGTTTTATTAATTTTTATTTAACTCAATTTACATAATTTGTTTACACCACCGACCTCTATCTCTCCAATAATTTTTATCCATCCAAAGGTTGACTGGAAGAGATCGCTTTTAGCGATAAGTCCGCCCATTGTACTTTAGCTCTATGTATGTAACTTTCTGTATTTATATGTATCTGTTTTCATGTCTGGTGTACAATAAAGAATTTTGTATTGTATTGTATTGTATTGTATTGTATTGTATTGTATGTATGTATGTATAACCTAACCTAACTAACTCTTTAGTCTATTTGTATAATCAATATTATAATGCAATTAGGTATAATATATATAGTTTTGGAATGTAATTTAGAACAATAAAAATAATTATCTTAATATTTTGTAGACGTATAGGTACCGATTGCATTCTGTTTTGTGTGCTATTAAATAAATAAATAAACCCATTTTACTTTTTTTTACCTACCTTCTTTTTAAACCTTTTCTTTAAATTTTCTTCGTCATCGTGGTAGATCCCAAGATCCGCCATTATGAAAGTGGAGGAAAGCATTTGCGGCAGCGCTACGAACATTATTTATCCTCTGGATATTAGCAGTCAGTGGTACCCTGATTTACATAAACTGAATGTTATTAATGTTATACAAATTGTCCTGTGTCTTGTTGTTATAGTCAGTTGTACCTATTCAACCTTGCTTAAAACTTTAGTTAAAACTAATCATTACTTAAAATGTTCCATCGACTTCTCGCTGACTTGCAATGTCCCGAGCGAAAACAAGACAGGTCCTGTCTTGTTTCGCTCGAGACATAACGTTTAAATTTAATCAATGCTAAAAGTACTTTAAGTTTACGTAAAACGCTTATAACTAAGGTGTCTTTATGGACTATTTCCTAATAGACTTTTGTAGTGTACTTAACACGCTCGTAACCGGAGAGCAGGAAAAAAACCCTCGTGCTTTTCCTTTAAGCAGATTAATTTGTAAAGAAAAGATTTGAATCCCGTTCGTGATTCAAATTTTTCCTTTACAAATTAATCTGTAGATTAAGCTATGCAGGCGATACTGCTATAAAATCATAAATATTACTTTTCATTTGCATCTTATGCGATAAATTAGGTACTTAAACCAACTAGACAATTTACAGCTTACTCTATAGACATTTTTATGTATCATCATCGTCATTATCATCAACAGCCTGAAGGCATCCACTGCTGACAATAGGTCTCGCCCAGAGAGCGCTACTTTGAGCGGCTGCTCGGTCCCTGCATCCATCGGCTCCCCGCGGTTTCACCAGATCGTCGGTCCACCGAGTGGGGGTCGGCCTACGCTGCGTCTTCCGGTTCGTGGTCGTGGTTTTCATATATACTACATTTTTACTAGTACTTACGGGATTTTTACCGTTTCGTCCCGGTATTTCGTTTTTATCATCTACCCGCATCTTCAGTCTAGGTATACTTATAACTACCCGTGAACAAGGTGCAGTATAACTGTGCTGAAATATCGGGAACTCAGAAAGACTCCAATCACGGTAAAAATCCCGCTAGTACTATTAAAAATGTAGTGAACAACCGTAAACGTTTAAAACGGTGATTTTATACTATTCTCGTTGTTAGAGCGTCATTAAGGACAGATCCCTCGAAATCCAATGACCTCACCAAAATGACCTCGTTTATAAAAAAAATCGCAGGTGCTCGTATATTTACATTCACGGTATCTCATTACAGGCCAGCGCTGTGGGCGACAGATTTATTGCGGCTGCTTAAAAATTTCACGTGTCGCCGAGAAGAAAAGACTTTGAGTGATGACCAGCTGAGCACGCTTGAGGTGACTGATCGCTTGGAGTTTATGATGATGTTTAAATATTTGGTGGCCAGTGCTCAAGCAAGGTTAATAATTCATGCCTTTATTGTACTTTGATCATTCAAAAATATTGTTAGTGCAATCCGAAGATTATGCATCCTATTCTGTTTGACCCATAGAATTTTTGATCAGTTCCATTTATTTGTTCTATTAAATATTTTGTGACTCAGCCTTGAAGCATATTTGACCCTTCATCAGCCTGAAGACGTCCACTGCTGAACAATAGGCCACTCCGTAAAGAGCGCCTCTTTAAGCGTCTTACATTTATCAGCCAATGGGGAGCCTCCCGTAATTTTGATCAGGTCGTTGGTCCACCTAGTGAGGTTAGCCCATCATCATCATCCGCATCAACAGCCTGAAAACGTCCACTGCTGAACATAGGCCTCCCCCACAGAGCACCACTTTGAGCGGCTGCTTGCCTCCTGCATCCATCGGCTCTCCACGGTTTTCACCAGGCCATCAGTCCACTAATCTATATCTGTATTTTATGCAATACCAAAGAACTGGCTCTCTCGCAATATATCCAGAGTAATAAATCTGAAGATCCTTACACTCCTCTAAGATTACATTATCTACAAGGCTAAAAGAAAATAACAAGCTTTCCTTATCGGAGATTTGTTAAGGTATATTGCATTCTCATGCGAGCTAGCCCTGCCATAAGTGGCTATACTCATAAAACGTACCAACATAGCCTCGCAGGCCAAATAGGCTAAACTTCATGAGGGGATAATATTTGACCCAGACCAGAGTTATAGCCTAATACTATTTGATGACGAAGCTGAGGCTTTAAGATAACAAGGTATAACATAGCATCGCTCACTTTTGTGGCAGCATTTAGGTAAATGATCGTAAAATAAACCGCAAACAACGTGTCCTAGTCAAACATGATGTGATGAATGCTCCCACGTCAACAAGTATAGATCGGTATGGTACGTCACCAAATCAGTTATGTTTTAAGCTGACCTGTGATGATAAAATATGCATCAACTTTGTGGTCATGTACACTTGAAGCCAAAGGTGTGAGCAAAGAGAGATAAGCATTATTTTATAACCTCGTAGAAGGTATTCGCCGAACGGCACCTATTTGAACAGCACCTACGATAGGTACATCATCTAAGACCTATGATAAAGGCTATTACGTCAAATTCAAATTCAAATTCAAATTATGTTTATTGTAACAGGAACGGCATACCTACCAATTATACATATTACACAATAATAGATCAACATATTATTACAATTAATTATAAGAATTAAAACAATGTCAAGAATTAGAACGGAAATAACATAAATAATAACAATATATAGCTATGTCAAATTACTATCATAAAAATTAAAAAGAAATGTCAAAGGTAGGTAACGTACATCTAAACATTTTCACAATAAGTCAACAAGGCGGGCAGTATTTTTTGCCACTTGTCAAAAGCAAAATCAATATCAGGGTTGGTTACCAGGAGTGCATTGAGGTGACGCAAACAACGACACAGGGGGTACTGGGCCCGAGCCACAGTGTGACTGATGGGAACAGCGAACAGGTCATGTCGCCGACTGGGCCTGTGTCGCACGTACTTGTCAGGGACGTAAAACCGACATACTCGATCGTGCAAGTCTGGGGAGTCAATCGCGCCTCTAAAAATTTTGCAGCACGTGGTGAGTTGGTCAAGCAACCTTCTCACCTCAAGCGAGTTGTAGCCAAGTTGGCCAAGTAAGAACTTGGTGGGATAAAGGAATGGGTAGCCATAATTCTTTTTGTACAAAGATCTTAGAAAAGCTTTTTGCACTTTTTCAAGCATAAGCGAGTAGGTAACATAGTATGGGTTCCACACACATGCGCTCGACTCTAACTTGCTTCTCACAAGCGAGTCAAATAAGGTACGTCATCATGCGAATGCGTGATGGTGGTGTCTAAATGTATATTATTTGTTTTATTTTTATGGCTGCGATGACTATTTGTAATTCTTTATATAATTTTGATTATTATTTATTATGCATAAATTTTAAACCTATGTAATATTAATAACAATTTGACATGTATGTTTTTTTTTTGACGAACTTATTTATTTCTTTTGACACATGACTGCAAAACTAATTAACTCGTGCGATGCCAGGCGGGTCAACTAGTATTAGGTATAATAAACTATCTCTCATCTAAAAAGTTGAAGATTCAGTGACCTTTTAGTACCCAAGGGTATGTCATTAATTTATTTTTAGATATTAATCTACATTTTTTAGAAAGATATTAAATACTTCTTTAAATAATTTTAGTAAATTATCAACGGTCATTAAAAGTAGTCGCTGGCAAAATTACACTAAAATACCAAGTTTTAATATTAAAATAACATAAATATGCCGATTTATAAAACAGTTACAAGAATTGTCCTGGACTAATTCATACAGTAGCAACATATTTGTTTGAGGTCACAGACACTTTGAAAAGTCTAGACGATCCTTAGAGTGCAAATTTCTGCATAGACCGTGATATAGAGGAATCAAATAATTTTCTGTAATGTAAGTGAATATGTGAGGAGTACCTACCGTGGAAAGGTAAATTACTCTGCTAGACGCAAAAATGACTAACGCTCCGCGACCGCGGCGCCCCCTGTGGGCCGTAAATACTTCGTGCAAAAATGGCACCAGCTTTCACTCGAAGCTATTTCGCACCGTCTAGGTAACACCAGCCAGCTTGGCTCTCAACTTTGAAATATTAATTTTATTTCATAGTAGTGCATCCCTCGATGCCGTATAATAAACGAGCATAAGTTCAGAGTTTGTTATTCAGTTTGTTTGGCTAGGTTTTTGCCCTGCAGGGTGTTGAACTGGGTATTTATTTTGTTTTCTCGTTGGTGATTGGTTGATATCGGTTTGCATTTTAGCTGACGCAGATCTGATGTTAAAGTAAAATATATCGTTCTCATAGATCAGTATAGACAAAGTCCTTTTTTTTCTAGAAATCGGTTAAAACAGCCAGCTGATAGAGAATAGAATTTATTAAAATTATTGTTGTTTACTTATTCATGAAGTCACTACTCTTGAAGAGCTTTTAAGCTTAATACTTGGACCACACCATTGGCTATCCCACTGTGATGACTTTTGGTACCCATACATGAACATTTTCACAGTTTACTCATATAGAAAAAAAAAACATGAACCATGAAAAACATGAATGAAAAGTATGAACGAACCCTATTCTAACAAATATCAATGTCTATAGTAATGATGTACATTAACTGATTTTTTTATTAGTCACCAAGTTTAGTAACAAAATTTTAATAACTTGCATTGAATATTGAATGAATGAACGTATTCCACATTTCAATTCGTTTTGTGACTGATGATGTAAATTACTATAATATTTAAAACCAATTGAACAAACCAAATGAACATGAATATTATTGTATTATTAATGGTATATAAATCATTGTTGTTGTTTAAGTATTTAATCGTTAATTAATACTAATTAGCTCGTTACGTAGTACTTTTAATTGTGGCAAATAAGTACCTATATTTCATACAGAACAAAACCAACGATCCTGGTTGTCAGCGAAGGACATCAAAGATAATAGAAGGGTTAATTATTCGTGGAAATAATAAAATAACTCCGCGAGCGACCGTTTCTAAGAATTTAATTGTGTTATAGGCCCAATTAGGCTGCACGCCGCTTTACCGATTAAGTCATGTAATATTAAAACACCTCATGAAACTCTTAAGGTGGAACGTTTCACTAGCGCGGCAAATTCAAATTTTCTTGCATTATTTTGCCAATAATAGCTTCAATTACTAAACGTGATTACATTAAAACTGATTTAACGTTAAGAAATAGAATGTATCAACAAATTACGATTAAGTAAATGTATCTCTTAGATATCATTGGTTTAGCGACAAATGGCAATAAACAAATTTCGTCTTAGTTTTTCAGTCTATTGCCATTTGTCGCTAAACCAATGATATGGAGGTGATACTTTTAATTGTAATTTATTGATTCATTCTATTTATTTGCGCAAAATTAGTTTTCATGTAATCACGTTTAGTAATTAAGCTAATATTGGGAAAAGAACGCAAGAAAATTTGAATTTGCCGCGCTAGTGATACGTTCCACCTTAATACCGTTGGGATATACTAGTCTATGGTGTCAGTAATACCATAGACTAGTATTATGTAATCTGGGTGATACATTTGCTTATCAAGTGGGACACCACAGCTTTAGAAAATCAAATCTTTTTGTTCAAAAAAGTAGCGAAGTAATTTTCTCTGACACATACTTACTAAGCAAGAATAAAATGCAAAGAAAATGTGAGCTTGAACGAATAAAGTCTGAAGGACATTGTATCCAAACTCTCACAATGTATCGTAGAACCGAAGAAAGCACTGTTTGGGAACAATGGGCTGATCCACAACTTGCAGATTGCAATCTGGTGTATACTTACAATTATGTAGATGCAATACTTAACGTTACATAAGTTTGCTGACTTGTATGAGTGGATTTATAATGAAAAAATAAGGAAATTAATAATGAAAAACCAACGACTAAATATTACTGAGAGTGATAGAAAAATTGAACTTATACCAATGGTTTCGTATAAAATACATGTTTTTTAACAAGACGGTTTTAGTTACCGGAATCTCTGAACTCTCTATATCTTGTTGACGAAACTCACTGGTAAATTTTTAACACACTTGTGATGAAACAAAATATGCAATAACTATCAATTAGTAGAGTTAATATTCACTGATTATTATAGCAAGTGCTTATCAAAATCATTGAAAAAAAATTTAGATACTTACCTTCTTAGTAGCATAGAAATAACCTAACAGCAAATTCAATTACATACTTCCGTTCTGCATTTTTTGACTCTAATCATTCGAGTCTTATCATTAGAACTTCAGCAAATTATGGTTCCGGCGGAGTATGAAATTTCGTAGAAGTTGCGAAGTCCAACAAAAGTCCGTACGTTATAAAATGAACATCCAGATAAAAATATGGTACACAGACCATAAAGAAAACAAAAGACGAAACTAAATTGCTTGTGAAATTGCTCGAAAATATAAAAAAAGCTGCTTTTAAAGCAGATATTCTCGAGCAATTTCAAAAGCAGATATTCACGAGCAATTTTAAAAGACTTCATAACTAGTATTCAAAAGACCTTCAAAACTAATTTAGTTTTAGTTATGAATACTCAGTTTTAACGTTATTAAATAAATTCACTATAAATAACAAAGTTCCGACCAAAACTTATAAATGGACATCATAGTTTCAATCCATTGAAGAAGGAAACATAGAAACAGAAGTGAAATCCATTATGATTTCAGTGGATTTACAATAAGGCTCTGCTCCAGGAACGTCAACACCAATAAATCGTGAATAACGCGAGAACTTCGGTATTGTGATGAGATGCTTTTGTAATAACTAACCAGCGATAGATGAGCTGCGACCTAAATCATAAAATCATAGGTGTAGGTACATATTAGGCCCAATTTTAAGTTCTTAACTTACTAAAAATATAGCCGTCTTTTACATTGCCGTCTATTTGACAAGAACAGCAACAGTTTTAAGTGTTTTAGATCTGTTAACTAAAGCCTTTAAAATTGGCCCCATTATTTTGTTATTGTCATCGTTAGAATTTTCGGGTTCCGGTAAAAAGCTAGCTGTCAAGTTTTGGCTTAAAACACTAATGATTATGGCATGACATTATTTGTGTGAGTAAACAGATCCACCATGATAAAAAGCTATAAATAAAGCAAAAGTACCAAAATGTATTGTTAAGAACATTTTGGTAAAAATATTTTTATCGCAGTCATTAAGAGTGATTAACGGTAGGCGACGCGTTTGCCGTCGTATTAATGGAGAAGCTTTTGTGATAACTCTAAGAGATATCTTTTTAGACGATATTATGACCTCAGGCTTATCACGATTTGTTTAAATATCAAAGTTTATTATCAACTACTTGACCCGCCCCGGCTTCGTACGGGTTAATTAGCTTTACGTTTTAAGCCTGTTCATGGGAAGAGAGAAAAAGATAGGAGAAATGGATGACCGGATGGGTCGGCAAAAGAAGGCAGGCTTTGCCTGCCTTCCTTCTATTGTCATCCCATCCATTTATCCTTTTCCCCTATTTTTTTCCCTTTCCCTTCTCTCATTCCTTCAACAGGATGAGTATAAATAAATAGGTAAATAAAAAAATTATAGAAAAACAAAAAAAATCTTGCATAACAATTTGGTACATCCTTGTTTCTTCGTGCAACCCGCATTTAGCCGTTTAAGAAAACAAAAAGTATCCTTAAGAGCCAATACAACGCCAAATTGCTTAAAACGGCTTAGCTTGAAGCAGTATCCTGTCAACAATGTTGCAACAATGACTTTGAAATTAATATATGGTAAAGTTCAGGACTAATGCTACTGCAAATGTATAGTGAAAACACGAATTAATAAAATTTTCTCGATAGAAAAAAATTACAAAGTTACCCCCAAACCGTACAAATAAACAGCGATTATTCAATGAATACTTTAAATAAGATCATGAAACTTTGTGTAGTAGTTGAACTAAATATAATGGAGGGCTTATGTATAGCGGATTTTTAAAATACTCTTTATATTCAGTGTAATAATAAATTACCTAAACTATTGCGCGTTGGAACCAGTTTAACTTAGACCGCCCTGCCGCTCGGCCCCTGGCTCATCCCCGCTTTGGCCTAGTACTATACATCTATTCTGTGGCTTTGACTCGAATTCGCGCTGGCCTTGCACAAGCCCTTAATGTTATTTTGAAAAATTAGCTATAACCATACCAAATTTCAGCAAAACCCGTTCAGTAGTTCCAGTGTGATGCATGTTCAAAGAGACAGACAGTAGAAAGATTAAAAAAGGTGTTTCTATTTCTTTATCGATAAAGAAGTTAAAAAAATATTCAATGTTCAGATTTAGACCAGACAGTTTTATTGTATGTATAAATAGATGTTGAAAAGGATCTTCCATTTACCACACAAATCAAATACAATATGACAGTAACTAAAGGCAGGACTTTACAGGCATTAGGTTATTTTAATGAGTTTGATGCAAATAGTAAAAATATTTTTTTTTGCAAATACACAGTTCTGAGTTAAGCAATCTTTCATAACGTAAAAAGACTTTTTATAAACTCGGTAGTTCAACGAAGAATATAGGCATTAATGATAAATAAGTAGTGCACGGAGTAAAGAAAAATGGCTCGCTCGAGGTTCGCTGCAGCTTTTTTACTTTTTTTACTGTTTCAACTGGCGTAGCAAGAGTACACGCGAGTCAGGCGTATATAATACTCGCGGCTATCATAGTAATCTCTAGAGAAAAGAGTAAAAAATAATGTTTCTTAGGTTATGGTACCAGTGGTATGGTTCAAATATGCTGGAGACGGTTGAGAGTGGCGAGTTGCTGTGATATGAAATCTACTCATATTTACTTGTACGAATATTAAAATTACGTGGTATAAATAAATGTAATACTAGTATGCAAAAGAAAGATTGGATAAATGACTTTAAAGTGAGCTTTTAAAGGGAACTCGTGTTTTTAGAAACGTTTCGAATTCTGGATAAGAGAATTCAATTTTTAAATGTTAGTATTAGGCGTTGGTACATACAGTATTAGTTTTTATCAAAATCGGCCTTCTTTGAGAAATTATTTCTATTCCCTTACTTTCAGATTCCAGCCATCCATGCTCATTTGAAAAATTCACCCAGTATATAAATCCAATAAGCCCTTTGAAAACAACTCAAAATCGCGCAGCGAGCTACGGAGAGAGCTATGCTCGGAGTTTCCTTGCGAGATAAGGTCTGGAATGAGGAGATCCGCAAGAGAACAAGTCACCGATATAGTTTTTGAGAATTAGCAAGTTGAACTGGCAGTGGGCAGGCCACATCGCTCGTAGAACTGACAACCGATGGGGAAGAAAGGTTCTCGAGTGGCGTAGGCCGGCCCCCACTAGGTAGACCGACGACCTGGTCAGAACCGCGGGGAGCCGATGGGTGCAGGAGGCAAGCACCCGCTCAACGCGGCGCTCTTTGGGAGCGGCCTATGTTTAGCGGTGGACGTCTTCAGGCTAATGATGACGATGATGATGAAGCCCTTTGGAAAAAAGTCATGTATTTGCGTTGAAAAGAAAGCAAACTCCGTCACACACCAGGCTTTAATATTTAATTTTGTATTGGTGTCAATAAGTATATGAACACCTATATTCTCCCTCCGGTGCCGTTCGAACATACCTTTGCATAATTAGAGTGTGTAATCCTTGCTCCAACACGTTCTCGCTTCATATTGCTACAGCAAGTATTGATCTCTGTTTGATCATGTGTACTTGTGTAGCTCCCGAGTGTTAGTACGTGTCTTTATTATTAGATAGACGTTTTACATCGTCTGTAAAGACTTAGGTATATACGGTCTTAACAATCAATTAGTTTTCTGCAAAATCCCGAAAGCTTTTATTTCAAAAAAGATACATTACACCGTTCTCACATAATAAATCTATCTGTTAATTGGGAGAACCTATAGTTAGATGTAATTTGTGTGGGTGTGTTTTGTCTGAAACGCAGTGAATAGTTCAGAAGTCTATACATTCATAGCATCATTTGTAGTACAACAACCCAAATATTTATGTCAATAACTGATTTTGTATTTGTTCATGTTTCGATTATGCTGGATATTGTAGAGGCTTTATAGTCCTGCTAATAACTCAGTATTGGCAACTTTTTCGTTTCCACTCAATTAGTTTGCATTTTATTTTCCTTTTCCTTATTCCATTATCGATCTCTAAATCGTGGAGTCTGATAATAAATTGTTCTTGAAAAAAATACATCAAATATAATCCAAGACTTAAATAGGAAGCACTGCCAAACCGTGCACCATTAAAATAGTACATTAATAAGTTTAATTCACATACGCTAACAGAAATTGGTGCCAACAGGCACGAGACCCCAAAGCACACCAATGAAATGTAAATCGAATACAATGCTTTTGTTAACGATAATGAGCGGGGAAACGATTTCGTCCCAAAACGGAATAACAATACCAGTATCACATGATCTTCATACGCTTTTCCTTTCTATACTAATCTAAGATGTAATGCACGAGTGGCAGGGGTCTAAAGATAATGGTGAAGGGTAGGGTAGAGTTGCCGAAATGGTAGGCCTCGAAACGATAGTTACTGGCACAATTAAGCTAAATGATACCAGACTTTCCAAAGTTGGTATTCGATTGTATCGATTATACGAAAGCTGGGGAAGTTAAATGGAAACTACGTACCTAGATGAGAACGAAAGTTTTGTCAGATATTATCAGAAAATGTCTCCAAAAAAGCTAGGTACCTACTTATGTAATGCTTCCCGTTTTTATTCATGAAAAGAAAGGAGAAAAACAAGTATTTCTTATGATTTCACGAGTCTACAGTTCTTGTATAAAAATTAAAAAGTACATACCTTAAAATAAGTACCTATAGAACATTCGCGAAATGTAAGCGCGTTTAATTGGTGCCACATATGGCACTGTACGGACGTTCGTGCGGTCATAATCTGTGTGAAGAGCTCCCAGAAAATTATTTTGAATGACAATTGCGCGGTGAAGTCGTGCCATAACACATAAGAAAAGCAAAACAGAGTTCATCAGAGCAGAGAGCAGAGAGAGAGAGCAGAGCAGAGTTCTGGTGTGATTTTCCACTCGTAAGCTATTAATTTTCTTGCTTAAATCGTCTATAATACCACAAAAAGTAGCGTGCGTTTTGAGATGCTGTTGTTTGGAAACTTACCTTCTATAGGTACTTATTCTTAGGTACATACGTTTTAATGTTTTTACACTTGAGTAAAAAACTAGACAATATTTAGTTTGAAATTTAGGTAAACCAATCTATTAAAAAGCTGAGACTAGCAGGTTATTTAAAAGTTTGAAATCCATTATCTTTAAGAAATAATTATTTTGTTCTAATGAAAAACTTGTCAAAACCAAAAATATAAATGGAATCTCTATTTTTATTCAAATCACTTGTAAGTTGGTTTCATGTTTAGTAATACCATAATCGGCTTACATGTGTAATGTTGGAGCTATTAATCTTCTGAGCGAACTGGAGATTTGCATAACATTTTCTACTAAGTATCATACATAATATACCTATATGTTAAGTATAGTCAAGCAGGGTTCAGACGTTGAGGAATATTTTATGCGATAAAACATGCCATTTGGAGAGGAATCTCTTCAGATATATAAATAAGAAGATGAGGAAATCAGTACAAATGACATTTGCTCTTGCCACGCGGCTCTTACTTTTCATGCTTTGGACCCATTCACAGGTTTTTATCATAGTGGCGTTTTATGTGGGAGGCCTATGTTCAGCAGTGGACGTTTTCCGGCTGATGATAGATAGATAAATGATAGATAAACTCATTGTGACCTAAGAGACAAGGTGTGCCAACTGTGCATAAATATTAGTGTTCCTTAAGATAGCGCGGGGCGAAGGGAGCAAACAGTACATTGTACAAAAGGGAAAGGATATGAGCATTTTGGTGAAGTCGTATGGTGATGATGACAATTTTTTAAGCGTTCCGAGGCGTTTCGATGCGGTGGAACAGTAGACTGAATGGTAATCACCAATGAGCTGGGTACTAGCTAGTCCTAGGTAATGAAATCTCTACACAGGAAGAGTCCAGTGTAAAGATTCTACTCGGCTCTGCACCAATGACTTTTCGAGTTATAGATATAGTGATAGAGCGGAAATCGCACTCACTCCTCAACGAACGAAAACATCGTGAGGAAACCCACGTGTTCAAGAATCACAAAGTCCTAGCACATAAGTGTATCATGCACCCTGCACATAGCTAGCGCAGTAGATCATGGCATACACTATCCCTATGAGAAAGACCCGTGTCCCAACGTGGGGCACGATATTGGGCTACTGGAGACGGTACATTAAAGGAACTAGATATAGTATGTAGATTTCCTCATATAATAAATAAATATTTGGGGACATTTCAGACAGCGCCATTTAGTCCCAAACTAAGCAAAGCTTGTACTATGGAAACCGGATAACTGATATACCAGATACTTTTTGGTTTTGTAAATACATACATAGAGTACAATATAACACTCAGACACAGAACAAGCACCTATGTTCATCATACAGATTTGCTTGTCCTCGGTCCTAGGTGGGAATCGAACCCACAACCTACAGTTCAGAAAGCAGGGCTACTACCAACTGAGCTATCAGGCCAGTCATATAATCGTTGTCATCTCGTATTAACAATGCAAAACGAAATTGCGTTTCATTCACACTTAAGATGAACATACCCATCAAGAAAAACGCTTTTCATTTTTGTAAACAGTGAAAATGTTTACGATTTAGAAAACGGTGGCATTTATAATCTAATCACGTCATTTAGTTTTATGGCATCATTTTTCTGAGCTCTATTGGGTACCTCGAAAAAGTGTCGTTATTTGTTTCCACCGCGATAAATAATGTTTATCTTTTTGACAATTTTGCCTGATATGTATAAAAGCTTGTATTAAATAATACAAGGTTCTGTTGCTAATGTAGATTCACGATTTGTGAGTGACATTGATCAGTCTTGATAGGTATTTAACTTTAGTTGAAACATTTGAATTTTCTCAATATTTACCATAAGTATAATAAAAATGCTTTGAATTCCATAATTTATCTTTATGCTATTTGAACAATGTGGGGGCGCAGAGTGCAAGCGCAGCAAATATCGCATACGTTGGCCGTATCACTCCCGCCCTCCTCAATCGTGTCTCTACAACCAATCGCGGCTTTACGCGCATATTCGATAAATGTTTTACCGCGCAATAAACGGAAGTACGTACTTTTAATGACTATTTTACTTGGAGTCCTCCGCACCCTTATAAGTACGTATAGGTGACCAGGCACGCACTACTCGACAAACAACTTGGATTTCTATTCAGTTTATAGACACCCTTACAAAGAAAACCCCCATTTCAGAAAAACCGAAATGTGCCACGAATTACCTTTTAAAATACAAGCAGCATTTTCTAAAACCCACATAACGAATGCAATTTGTTGAGGCGGAAACCTATCAACTTAAAACCGTGCACTATCTCCGATTCCGAGAAAAAGCAAACTTGTCGAACACTCAATCGTACCTACAAATATAAATTGAGGTCTTCCAATGCCAAACGAATGGTTTAGTGCAACCCCGCAATTTTTCGACTTTAGCCGGCGTTTAGATTTATCTAAGCCACTGCGATTTGTAGTTAGTTAGAAAACTCTCCCCTTAGACTGGCTATAAGGCTTCATTCATCATTATCATCACCATCATCATTAGCTGAAAGACACTGCTGAACTTAGGCCTCCCCGTAGACCAACTGCTTGCCTCTTCCATTCATTGAAGCGATTTGGACCAAGCCAAGACGTCGTCATTGGGGCCATCTTACGCTGAGTTTTCTGGTTAATGATTTCTATTTGAGAACCTTTCTTCCTCATCGGTTTTCGATGTAGCCCATTTTCACTTGCAATTTTTGAGAGCGATGTCGGTAATTTCAGTTCTCATGCAGGTCTTTTATTCAGGATTTAGGCTTCATTGAACTTATTTTCATGAATAAGAACTTCATCAAACTCATTCTCTCTAATCATAAACAATATTTAAACTAATATTTGTGTTATAAAATGATCCTGTCAACTTCCTAATGACGAGAAGCATTCACGCATGGGAATGCGAGATAAAAATATACTTACTCTAATTACAAAATATCGAGCAAAAGGTAATATTAAATGGGTTAGTATAGTAAAGTACTTACCTAATTCAAGTGTTTACTTTGCACATAAGACAATATTATAAGATCGCTTAAACATAATGTTTGGTAATAGCTAGTCTACTACTGGTGGTAGGACTTTCCTGCAAAGTTCGTCTAGGTATGCACCCCCGCTTTGCCAGTTATTCTGCCGCCCAGCAGTAGTGTGCAAGCACTACTGTGTTCCGGTTTGAAAGGCATTGTAGCTAGTAAAATTACTGGGCAACTGAGATTTTATGATCTGATCACTCAGTCTAAGATTACTAGACTGTGTGAAGTCACAGGATGACGTGCGCAGTATAGTTTTGTGCAGTGTCACGCAAAACTATATTAATTTAGAGTGATACTGCAACCTGTCATGGGCAGCCGTGACGCTTAACATCAGCCGAACGACTAGCTCGTCACGTCATTCATTTACATTAAAAAAGTCTAATTACCTTACAGAATTGGCAGTAGGTACCAAAAGTAGTACCTATATTTGAATATGTCACAAACACAGAGTAAATACATGACACAACTCACACGACACGCGCTAAACTGTAGTATTATTC
This sequence comes from Ennomos quercinarius, assembly GCA_910589525.2. Lineage (NCBI taxonomy): Eukaryota > Metazoa > Arthropoda > Insecta > Lepidoptera > Geometridae > Ennomos > Ennomos quercinarius. The sequence goes on from OU342496.1 coordinate 6,391,434, forward strand.
AATTACGTTCTCTAAATAAACACAACAAGACTCCCCTCTAAAGTCAGCCATTCCACCCTTTCAGTTCCAGGCAAGTGGAAACACGTAAACGGAGCACAAGCAATCCGCTGACCTGGAAATCTTAGCGCTGGGGAGCTGCTGGCAGATTTAATTACTCAATGGGGTAAAGGGGTAATCATTTTAACAATATTTTTAAGACTCCTCCTGTCCACCTGCCCCTATTTACATTTTTATCGTTAATAATTGAGGGCTAATAATTGATTGACTCAGGTGTGACCTCGCGCAAGTTCATCTTAAATACAAAATGAAACAAGAATATCTTAGAGTATAGACTAAAGCATAGAGAGATCATTAAAACGATATTATGTTTGTACTGCTCACACGTATCGCTACGTCAGTGGCGAAGGAAAGAAACAAACATACAGTAATTAGCTGCGCTTGCGATAAGCACCGTACCATTTTTTCGACTCGAGTCAACTGTTTTTTCTATACATATCTGTCAGACTCATTCACATCAAAGTGTCCAAATCATATAAAAAGTGTCCAAAAAAGTGGTACGCTTGACACATAATCAAGTTCTCTCTATGCTTTAGTCTACAAGGCTCATTCCACTAGAAGCCGCATCGTTTTTTTTTTAGTTTACACTAGAGTTATTATTGATTCATTTTGTGTTTTGATTGAGAGTTTTCAAAGTCAAGAAGTTTATGAGTTTTTCTTTTTATAAGAAAAGAGTGTACATAGGTATTATCTTGTTTATTTAATAATACATTAGTGTCTCTTTCATGCCCAACTTAGCGTCTAAGTACCTCTAACGAATTAAATATTCAATTATACAAATTGGCGAACTTAAGCCAATTATTGAGACTAAAAATTTACTTTATTCATGCAATATTTTGATAACTAAAATATAAGAAAGAAAGTTTTGCTGACTGAATTAGTAATGAAAAATAGCAATGTCCCTAAACTGGAAACAGCGGCCTAACGATTAATTAGTTGTGACGAACGTCCCGGCAATCTCGAAATCTGCGTGCATCCGCTCTCCCGAAATAAATAATTATCTCAGGCGAATATGCAAAGTTAATTAATCTAAATAATAATATCTTTAATGTGGGCTGGAATCGCAAGAGTCCAGTCGCAAAAAACATTACGCGGGAGAAAGTTGTGCAAGCAATAGAAATGGAAGAAGACGACAGTGGGACTAACAGAAAGGTAAATCAGCTTTGCTTTAGCTTTAGTATCGTGATGTGACACATACTTAATAAAACCATTTTTAAGAAATTTCTTCCTTGGATTTTTTACAGTAGCCTGCAATAATAAGTATACATTTCATTAATTTTCAAATATTGTACTGGCGTGTACTCTTTCAAAATATACTAATCTTAATATTATAAAGGCGAAAGTTTGTGTATCTGAATGTTTGTTACCATCAATCTCCGTAACTACTGAACCGATTTCGATGAAATTTTGAATATAGATATTATAGCTTATACGCTGGATTAACATATAGGATACTTTTTATCTGCGGTTGAAACCGCGGGGCACAACTAGTTAATGTATGAATTTCAAAAATTCATATGTTATAATATGTTAACCATTTTTTGTTATGTAACGAAATTATTCCGGATGACAAGTTTTATTTTATTACTTATGGTTTGAATGATTGTTTTAGTGTTCAAATAAAAAGGTTGGCATGGGATACGCTATAATTTAACGACTTAGTACCGTACTTCAAATAAATTTAGATGGTCCCATAAATTCTTCAAAGGGAAAGCATTTTTCGTTCCTCTTCCGGTACTTTTCGTTTTCACCAAGTTTTATCACGAAAAAGTTATTTTATCACCATTTAGTCGCAATAATATTTTATATTGGAAACGTAAATGACATGTAAAAATTACATTTGCTTAGCTTTTCAGTGCTCAGGTACCAAATATTATTTAATAGTGTTACTTATACTGTTTGCACGAAATATTTTACGTAAATCGAATATTCAATAATTTTTATTTGTACGGTATTTTCATTAAAATCCCAGAATGCCTGTAAATTTATTTCAACTAAAATACATTCTGAGAGTCACAAAATTCACGAGGAATTCAAAGCGGAAAATTACTTGTTGAGAGTTTGAATTTATTTTACGGAAAGTTTCGGCAATACATTTCCTTGAAAAAATTATCGGGCCAGCGAGTACCTTGTTATTATTCATTGGTTTATTTATAAACTGAAGTTTGGTGTTGAATATAGAGTCGCTTTGTCTAGAGAAGAGAAGAATGTACCTAAGTTTCTGCCTTCTTTCACCTTTGGCATTATTCGGTGTGAGGTTAGTTAGCCTTGATAGGACAGCATGAGCTATATAAATCGACACAATATCTCTTGAGAAATGTTATTAGTTATAAAAAAATTATGTACGAAACAGGTAACCCCTAGTTTGAATTTAAGTTAAACAGGTTGGTGCGTAGCTCAAAATGGTACCTACATGCTATAATTATCTAACAAAAACCTACCGCAATACTATAACGTCATAACGTAATAATAACCATAATGTATTCACTAACATCGATTATATTATTCATGTTCAATGAAACTTGAGTCGCTCTGAAGCGACGTGCGGCTTGTGAGTCGAAAAGTTACGATGAGAAGTGCTCTCAAATACATAAGTAATAATTACACAGTTTTTATAATATCATTTAACACCAGCAAATTGCAGTGATTATATTATTATATATATTATATTATTATATATATTATATTATTATTATATTCTCGTCTCATTGATTATACCGAAAAACTTACAGGTTTTAAACTAATAGTTTTCGCTGCTCTATTTACAAATATTTTCTAACATTATTTTATCCAGAGCAAGTCTAAAGGAGAACGTCGACGTAGCAGCAATCGTCTCGATGTTGAAGATACAAGCGATGAAATAAAGAAATTCAAAGAAAACCTGCTGCGATCGGTATCCACTGGAGAGTAAGTATAAAAAGAAAGAAAGAAAGAAAGAAAAAATATTTATTCAACACTGACAAAAATTAGTACAAGAATAATACACACAATTAAGTAGGCACGTTAGTTAAGCATGAGAAGAAAAAAAAAGATGGAGTCAAAATAATGATTTTATTATGCTATATTATTTTTGTATAATATAGCTAGCATACAAGCATACGGCCTTACTGATAGGAAGAGGTTATTAAAGCCTGTAAATGAACACCTGTAACATTAGACGTACCACTCCACTAAATGCATCATATTATTTTATAGGAAATCGAACCTTATCAACAAGGTCTAATGCTCGATCTATATTTGTACTACATAAATAACATTGGAAGGGCCATGACTCTTTGATTAAAAATTAATGTTTTGGAGAACCGAATATCTGAAATTGAATAAAGCAAAGTCCTTAATAATTGAAATAGGAATCTCAAACGGCGACATAATTAATGTAAGTTGTCAAAATACTTAAATGTTCTTTGAAATACCAGTCAACAGAGATTACGGATATTGAATTTCAAGAACTTCAATTCTGGAGACGAAAATAAGTCTTCGATTCGAAATCAAAATTTTCATCTCCGATCTAGTTTATTCGAGACTTGATTTTTCATTTTCGTTTAGCTTTAAGGTAACTTTAAGTATCTTTTTTAATCAAATGGATCGTGACGACGTAATAAATATTTGTAGACCTTAACCATACTTAACATTTTACCGTACGTAGAATAAAACCAAATTTAATGAAGTTGTAGTCAAGGTATAGAACAGCAACAGGAGTAATAGCAGTTTTTATTTTCAAAATCATTACCAGATCATGCCTAAATTCAAATGTATAAAGTATAATTATAAACATTTCTATATAAAGAAGTAAGTAGTTAACTTGAAAAAAACTTTAGTGAGGGTTTTTATGATTATTCGTTAATGTAGGTATCAGTGGGAATAGAAATAGGTACTTTACTTGTTTTATTACTACTTCTTTAGTTGGTTTTAGCTGTCTAGAAAGTTTTAAGGGTTCCCTTTTATTATCAATCGTAACATAAAATAATTTATTTCGTTTTGTCTAGAATTCTTACCCGGGAGTTATTTCTAGAATTTCTGGCAGTTTAAAATAACACGTATGACTTAGAACCTCAATTAGCATCGAATAGTTTCTATATAGAGTAACAGTCATTAAAAGAAATCATTACAATTAATTATTATAATGTCAACGGTGACGATGGTATAGTTATTCTATGGTCAACAGTTTATTATTCAAATAACCTGTCCTACACTGTCTGCGGTGCAAAGGCGGCCATTACACTGGCAGCATTACCACGCTGGGGCCTTTGCACCAGGAAGGTCTCTATATTGAATTAATCTAATAGAAAAGCATTCATTGCGTCATTAACAAAAGAAACGTTTTGTGAAAATCCTTTCAAACGTTTCCTTATTTGTTCACAGCGACCAAATCAGCGTTCATTACACCTTATCCCAGAAACAGCGAAAGAATTCAAACACTGATTACTTTTATTTCAGTAGCGGTATAGCGGAAAGCTCGGAAATAACAATCCCCCAGCAGTCGAGGTCGCGTTCCGCTTCGAGGGCGAGAGAAGCTCTCTGCATACCCGCCAATGTTAAGGCCGAGTTGGACGAGACTAAAATCTTCGAACTGAAAGAGGTTATAGATAATATTCTAGCTGTTAATACTAATAGTTATTATGATATTGTTTTATTTTGCAACATTTTAGCTTGACAGTTTTTGATGCCCTTAGCAATCTATTTGAGTTTTATGGATAGGTGGTGGCTTTGATTGCCACCCGCTGTCAGCAGTCAGTCCATCAGCCAGTCAGAATATTTATATATTAGACTAGCACGAATGATATCAATACTCATAATAATATACTCATTCTGGTGCTAAGCTTTGAACTGGTATTTTTGTAGGCTTTCCTGCTTTTTGACATGGATGGTGACGGGTGCATCGACTTCAACGACTTACGTGCAACCCTCATCAGCCTCGGAGACAAAGTTGATGAGCAGGCGATTCGAAAAATGCTAGCAGAGGTGGGTAGTGGGTACATACTGTTTCTGTGTTTGCACTGCTGAGCAAAGGCTCAGCAGCGCAAATAATGATAGCTAATCATAACTAAAACATATGGCACCCAAGAGATGGCTCTTAGATGATAATTACATATTATTATTAGATAGTAAGAATAAGATAATAAAAACCTTAAATATAATATTTACGTGTATTAAATATATTCAAATTTAGTATATTCAGCAGGTTTCCGTTGTTATTGTATCCCTAACATATTTTAATATGATGAGGTTTCAAACTTCATTTAACGAAGGGTCTATTTGGAGTGCGATCCCTATCAGGGTCAGTGTTTATGTGTTACTGTTATTTTATACGTATGAACTTTAGGGGTCTAAAATAATAACAGACTTTCTCATATATCAAACCGTCTTAGCTATACAACCTTTGTAATTAAACCTTTGCGAGCAATTGGGGATGGCAATGGGCCACATCGCTCGTAGAACTGACAACCGATGGGAAAGAAAGGTTCTCGAGTGGCTACCATGAACCGGAAGACGCAGCGTAGGCCGGCCCCCACTTGGTAGACCGACGATCTGGTGAAAGCCGCGGGGAGCCGATGGATGCAGGAGGCGAGCAGCCGCTCAAAGTGGCACTCTGTGGGGAATGCCCCTGTTCAGCTGTGGACGTCCTCAGGCTGTTAATGATGATGATCCAAAGTATAAGTATAATAACTGTTTTGCAGGCACCAAGCCCTCTCGACTTTGACGGCTTCGTGAATCTCCTCGGCTACAGAACTCTGGAGTTAGATTCGGAAGAGACCCTCGTGGCGGCCTTGTCTCGCTGGGACAAGGACAACTCAGGATATATCTCGGAAGAGAGGTAATTATGACTTTCAGTTAAATGTACAAAAACAACTAGTCAAAGGTGACGTCCATTCACTTGACATAATTGAACTCATCGAGCAATTATTAACATTTGCTTGGTTTAACTGATTCAAATCTTTTTTCTTCGATTCATTAATGAGTTTAGCAATAATTTGTCTGCCCATAGTATAGTAGATATCTGTGGCCCATAACTATAATGTTCTTCGAGTTTTTATTGTTCAAACAGCGCCACGTCAGATTCCGTCTAAGCCGACCGATCATTCTGCAATCAAAGTTTTATGCAACTATAACTAAAAATGCCTGGGCATTATGCAACTCATTATTTCAACAACGTCATTTGGTCTGCCTACACATAAATAAAAACCATGATCATCATCATCATCATCCTCTTTGCCTTTTCCCATTTGTTATTGGGGTCGGCTCCCAGTCTAACATGTAGCGGCAAGCTACCAGAATTACACGAGCAACTGCCATCTGACCTCGCAACCCATAAGGAACCAGTAACAGGGATGGTTAGACCAGGCATCAGATTCTATCAGGCATCTGACTACCCGTAACGATTGCCATAGATGTTCTTATGACAACCGGGACCGACGGCTTAACGTGCTCTCCGAGGCACGAAGCGATGGGATCGAAAACTGCACATAACTTACTAGATAAGTCATTGATGCAGGGCCGAGGATCGAGCCCGGTGCCGTAAGATTGCGAAGCACACATGCTACCCCGCTCGGCCACCATCGCTCTCTATCCAGGCACTATGCAACTCATTATTTCAATAATCATTCGGACAATATTAAAAAAGTATATAAGTTATTTTGCATTTAAGACGTTTTGCCTACATAGTGATTCTGCAACTAAGACATTTTGGATACACAGACGTTTTACAACTCAGACTTATGACCCTAACCCGTTGCACTAAACTTGATCCAAAGTTCTAGTATAATGTTAAGCTAGTGCACGTAATTTATTCAACATTTTATTCATCTTACACTCGTTTTATTAGACAACTGAAGGAATAAAATACGAAAGAAATATTGAGTATTGAATGATATTGTGTAGCGGCGTTGAGCAGTATTAGTTAATATCGTCGTTATCCTTCAATATCCGTGTCGCTTTATTAATTAGAAATACGAGTATACTAATTAATTCCACTCCTCGCATGTGTAAGTTGCGATTAGTGGCTTTCAAACTAGGAGAATGGAGGAACTCAAGTAATCCGCCTGTTACGTAATGGCGCTTGTATCATACGTATAATGTTCATACGTAATGAGTTTAAATAAATTAAGCTTACACAGAGTATTCCTTAATAAAAACACTTAATTATAACATATTCATGTTGTATATCGTATGGCGACGATTATTTTACAATAATCATTAATCATCAAGGTAAAGCAATATCATGAAAATATTGTGTTAAAGTTATAGCTTTTCCGGTTAATTTCGTACAATAGTGTCTAATCAGAGTGCGATAGATTGTGATGAACAAGTCACGTTAAGCTTACTTTCACAGGCTCAGTAGCTGGCGGAAAGTGAAGGACAGTTACTGTCTGGCAGCTACTGGGTCCGTGAAAACAAAGTTGAGCCAGTACTGACCGGTCAGTTGCTCTCGGTCAGCTACTTCAAAATACTGTATAGACAGCAAAATGTACAGTTACTGACTACTGGGTGGTCAGGAACTGTGAAAACCAGCCTTTATGATCTAGAACGGATTCTGTGATAAATGAGATCAATAAATTTCATTTTGTCTCAAAATGGCGTGCGCGGTGGATTGTCACGAGAAATAATTGTGAGTGGCACTGCCACCGCTTCCTCGTGATCATACTAGTTGTCATACCAGTAAACAGTGGGCACTGCAACGTTATGGGCGGCCGTGACGCTTAACACCAGGCGAATGACTAGCTCATGTCATTTTTGGCATAAAATAAAACAAAGTTGGCGTTAAGCTCTTCTTACATGACCATTGTTTATGTAAGTGTGAGTACGTCAGGCGTATTAGAGATACAATACGATAATATAATTGTACATCAGTACAAAAAACAATATAATGAAAAGGAGAAATTTAGTAAACTATGAACTAACATATATCAACAAGACACGTTGGAAAAACAAGAGATTACGATCGTGTAACATGGCGTGCTCATTCGGACAGCACAACATTGTTACCTACATTGTGGTGATATAAACTGTTTTGGGAGCCATCCAAAACTTACAGTGTTAGGTAAATGAATCATTAGAGGAAACATTAAGAATGCACTAATTAGATAATTATTTTGGTACAAGTGAGTTATGAGATGAAATAAATTTAATACTATTAAAACGTATGTTGAAATTGCATTCTTAATACAAACTGCACTAACAGGCCATTAACGGTTTCGTAACTAGGTAATTGAGTACGTACCTCTAGAATCACTTCATAAATTAAAAGGCTCTGTCCTACTGATGATTGGCTGATAAATATAGCCCAAACCATTAGACCTAAGGGCTTAATATTTGAAGTGTATTTTCTTTTTTTGGCGCGAAAGTTTACTAAGAAAGGAGTTTTCAAAATACCGTAAAGGGTTAGACAGGGTATTATAGATTGTAAAGAAATGCAAGTGAAATCGCTTACTGCTTTTATAAAAATTTAAACTCGAAATTTCGAATGATAAACCTTTTCCAGCTCATTCAACATAATAAATTATATTCATATCGCAGACTTGACCTGACTGATTCATATCATTTATTCCGGAAACGCATTAGTTTAAAATATCGGTCCATGTCCTAGTCATTACAAAAGATTAATTGAATGTTTAAATATTAATTTTCCCGTACAAACCCTCTACCTCGGAGAGTTTATCAGTATTCTCCTTGCGATTCCGTTTTTACATTACAGAGTTTATTATGAGGTTCAAATATTCATACCTTATAAAAAGCTGGTAACTTGACTGGCCCGTTATCTCATTTGGTAGTAGCTCTGCCTTCTGAGCTCTAGGTTGTGGGTTCGATTCCCATCCAGAACAAACATTTGTGTGATGAGCACAGGTGTATTGTTCTGTGTCTGGGTGTTATATTGTATTCAATGTATGTATTTACAAACAAAAAGTCTAAGTATTGTATCAGTTATCTGGTTCCCATGGTACAAGCTATGCTTAGTTTGGGGCTAGATGGCGCTGTGCGAAATGTCCACACATATTTATATATAATATATATTTTTTAAACAAAACTCTAATCGTAATGTAAAAGACTACGTGGTTTTTACGATATCTGTTCATTTGACGATATAGTTCAAAAGCAATGTAACCCTAACTCGATATAGTCATATCCAGACATAAAGCGATCCATCGGCTGACCCCGCTGCCTATTGGTCATTAAAAAACTATTTTTTGCCAAAATATCATAATGAATTAATTCTGTACTTAGGAGGGCAATGTGCCTTTATTCTTTAAACTAACTACTACAACACTAAGAACTATAGTAAACTAACTACACTATCTACAACAAAGAACATTTGGACTGTATACTGATACCCGCGATGGCCTATAGACAGTTCAAATGCTCCAGCCCACTCCCCCCATCCCATTAATTCTTGGTTATAGAGAACAAAAAAATTAAATGATTGTAATAAATGATTAATGCAGAACTATTAATAAAAATCAAATTAACAAAACACTTTCGGTAAATATTCAGTATAGTCTGTGGTACAGCAATGTTTACCATCAAATATTTTCAGGACTCATTCAATTAATCATTGTTTTTACAAGTAAAATATCAACTTTAGCTTGTTCTTCATATTTAATGCTTTTGCGGGATCATTTATCACAGCTTTTATGTTAGTTTTGAATTGTCCTCAAACTTTTTCAAGAATTTATTTTAGGGCAGTATTTTAACAAACAATACTACAATAATATAAATGCATAAAACTGTGGTTTATTCGTTTTTACGAATTTGTTAACATATACGACTTCAATAAAAATCAGTGGAGTGCTAATAACAAATGTTAATATCATTATGTTATGGTGTAGCACTTTTATATTTTACGAAAAACAACAACAATATGAAGCTAAAGATATTAGTTGGATGGCGTTGAGTACCCTTAAACGCGAAAGCGTTTCATGCATCGACCCAATAGGCATCTTGTTGAATTTTGTATTTTTAATTAACAACTCACTAGCTTTAGCGCTTTGCCTAAGCACGCCAACCAGCACTCAAGCCTTTTGCGACTGGTAGGTGTCTTCCGCATTGCCTTCTGTCCGGTAGAATAAAGATTTAGGTATCCCTAACCACATAAACTCTTGTATGTTATGATCAAATTGACTGAATAATATACGTTAAAGTAAAAGGACACCGTCGTTTGCCTATCGCCACTCACCCCGCACCCCCCATCCGATCGAAGGAACGTCTCTGACACTGTGCTGCCCGCGACAACGATACTGCCGAGGCTCATCGTGACCAAAAGACGGCTCCATTGGCTACAATAGGTATTTGTTTTAAAAAAATTAAAATTACAACATATTTTGGAACTAACTGGCCCGCGCCGCGACTGTTGCTGTCGTCCTGTCCAAGCCATACAAAAATTCTATAAAAAACGACTTTCATGCTTTCTCAAATACGATAATCTTGTGGGTTATTTTTTTTGTACGATCGTTTTATAAATAAAAATATAGGCAATTCGATCGCGCCGTTTTCAAGTGAAACGCTTACTACGCAAAAGCGTCATAGTCTAGCCGTATTTAAGTTTTCGTATATTATCTTTCCATATCCCATATTATAAATAAATAAATAAATTATGTGTGGACATTTCACACAGCGCCATCTAGCCCCAAACTAAGCATAGCTTGTACTATGGGAACCAGATAACTACATACATACTTACTTACTACATAGATACTTTTTTGTTTGTAAATACATACATAGAATACAATATAACACCAAGACGAAGAACAAACATCGATGTTCATCATACAAATATTTGTCCTGCATGGGAATCTAACCCACAACCTATAGTTCAAAAGGCAGAGCTAGTACCAACTGAGCTAACAGGCCAGTCAAGTGATTATAACAAAAAAGTTAAAACGAAAAGGGTTTATAGTGAGACTATTCAATAATGTGAATAATATTGTTCCAGGATTCGTCATGATCTCATGACATGGGGCGATCGTTTCACAGAAAAAGAAGCAAATTATGCTTTAGACGAGGCACCTTTAATCCAAAAGGATGGAGGCATTTTTATTGATTACATTCGTTTCTGCAGCACACTTTCCGGATTGAGGAAACCGAACAAAGCCAAATAAGGGCTAAATCATCACTTAAACATCATCATCATCATCTTGACAATGGCTGAAATGATGAACGTACGAAAACAAAAGCACTTGCCAACAAGAAACACAAGAATGGTTAACGTGATATATCAAGCTACTTTATTTTATTTTGGGCTTATAGTAACATTCTTTTGTAATCAAATAATTGTGTTGTCGTGTATAACTAGGTTATTTTATGGTTTTGCGCATGTTGTCTTTTTCTACATCTGCAAATGGATTTCCTTCTAAGCTTTTTTTTGTTTTATTGTATATAGGCAAAGCATTTGACCACTGTCTCATCTGATGGAAAGCGATAACGCAGTCTACGATGGTGCATGCTTGCCTAGAAGATACCTGTTAACTCTCGAGTTGAAGACACCCAGTCCAAAATATATGCATATCTAGAAAGAAGTGTTCAGAAGAAGCATTCTTTATTCTTTTTTACCTATAATTTAAACAACTAAAATTGAAATTATTAGCTACGTACGCTGCCTGTAATTAAATTCAAATCAGGTTATCGATTTTAATTAAACAGTTGATGATTTGTGAACTAATTGAATTGAATAAAGCTCATTATGGTTTGCAAATGTGTTTAATTTCATTAATTCAGGTTATTAATGTCCGGGTGATATTTATTATCAAAAATAATGACTTATAGGCGTTGACAATAACTTTATGGTCTATGACGAGATAAAAAGAGGACCAATCAGGAAGTGAACAAATTGAGAAGTGGCGGCTTCGTAAACTGTCAAGTTAGGATAAAGAAGAGTGAGGAAGAGGACCATTTTGTAAGTGGCCCAAGTCGACCGGAGGAGATTTAAGCAATCGGTTGAATAAGTCTCAATGTAGGATAGTCGTATCAGTACCTATTATAAAAACCTGATGACTAGTCAGAACGCAGAAAGTTCTATCAGTTAAAATAGTAACTATTAAAACTTTGCAGGCAATTTGTAAATTACACTTAATAAAAGTACTAAAAGAACAATCTTTAAGAAAATGAAGATGTTGAATCCATTAGTAGGCCATCGTTCAATGTTACATTCAGTAAATCAAAAAGTTACTACTCTTTGTACAAACTTTATTTCTGTTATTCCAAAGTTTGTATTATCCATTCTTGGAATTTGTCCTTATAGAAAAGTTTTGGTCTGAGTTATAAAACAATCATTCAATATCTTAATGGATAGTCTTCCTAATCGCTCGAACTGAAATCCAAGTTTTGAAAGTTACAATGATGTAAGATATCGATTGTATTGTGGACTGATTTTGTGCCAACCTCTTGCCATCAGATAAATGATGATTGGAAAACTTTTCGTCGTTTTCGGTAATTTTATTAGTCGATATTGTTAAAAAATGTTATTAGGAATGTCTAAAATATAAGAATGTTTCAGGAGACAAACATTTTAAATTAATATTGTTATTAAAAAAGTACTTACCTAGATGAATTCATTGTTATCGATAAAAGAGAGCATTATCAAAGGCGGCAAATATTTACGATAATATAGGTACTACAGAACAGTTTCTTCAAACGTTTACGTTAAAGAACTATCTCCACATATTAAATAGGTCTACTCACTCAAGATGATCCTTATAGATGTCGAAGTCCGTGAAGACGAGCTCGACGATCTCGTGCGGTGCCGCGAGGAAGGTATAGAGGAGGCAGTCGAGGCGCGGTGGATACGGGCGCGGGTAGTCGGGGCTGCTGAACGTGCCGCGCTCCTTGCCGTATGTCGACGTGAACCGGATGCAGGAGCAACCTGGGAAATAGAAAGATATATTTATAGCAGTACTCTATACTATCTTTTAAAAACGACCCAGTTAATACTGTGTGCTCGAAATGCCACCAAGCGCAGAATTAGAGATATGTCAGCAGAGCAGCCACTCTTATTAGAGAGGAGAACAAAAACGAACAACCCCCGACACCATCGTTGCTACTAAAGTCTTAGAATATTTTCGCTTTGCAACAACTCACCAGACTGACAAAAGTACTTGACTAAGAAGATTGGGTTATGTGAATATTGTAGGTATGTACATGTATGTAAGATATCGATAGTACATGTTTTAAAATTTGTGTTTTGTGGTGATATAGACCAACAGTGGATTGAGTGACTGCGCTACATATCGAATTTATGAAATAATTTTCAGGCATTTAGGTGCTCCGAATAGAGCAACAAACAGTAAATGTGTCGGTGTTCTTGGAAATAAATGCAAAACTCAAATTCATACCCGAAAGAATAGATCCCAACAAATTGATAGTTTAGTACTCACTAAACTATCAATTCGTTGGTATCTAGGCATTAGTTAGTTGGTATCTGGTTGGTGGAAAAAGTATGTGTCAATAACTGAAGCGGCCTGAGAATAGTGAAAAAAAATCTGGAATGTTTCAGCGAAAATATTTACGCAAAACTTTTGTTGGGCATCAGAAAAATATTTTCGTATTTAACAGAAAACCACTTTCTTATATTAAAAAAGTAGATGTTAGTAAATCTTTCGCTTAACATAATTAAGCGTAAATCCTTCGAGAAAAGAAATCCCAAGTAATAATTACGAAAGTACAGAAGCGTGTGCCGCAAATCGTTCGACGTAAATTGGGCTAGTAATTCACAGGAGGTAGGTAGTAAATCGATTGCTCCGTCTAGGTAGGAGGTAATTATGTGAACTATGTTTGTATTATGGCTATGCGATCTATGTTTATGCTTATACCAACTGTCATAGGTGGCGTGGTAGTTGAAAAGTTAGTAACATAAACATCAGTTAAATATTTTATGAAAATTTTGACCCTTTGAATAGCCAGTATTGAACATTAAACATGCGATAAAATACACAAAGCCATAAGGCTATATTGAAACGATGATCTTTCTATACGGCTTTATTTATTATATAGATCTTAGAACAATATGATACACGTAACTACCAAATTTTTTATATAATTTTAGTTTAACTGATTTTTTGAATTGTAAAGGTGCTAAATTTAGCCTATTTGCAAATAATTTGTTTGAGTTTTGGGTATTTGAGTCTTGGACTTTTTCTCAAGAAGTCATTTCACTGTAGTATCCATATTTACTTTTGATCTAAGTACAAGTAAATAGTTCGACTAATACTCAACCCACACTAGCGCTTGATCTAATCTGATAGGTACTTAGTCGTGTATGTGCGACTAAGTATCATAGAATAGAATAGAATAGAAGAATGCTTCATTGCACACCAAAACATACACAAAGATACATGACAATATGAATTATTTGACAAAAGGTAGTACAATGGGCGGTCTTATCGCTTAAAGCGATCTCTTCCAGACAACCTTTGGATGGACAGAAACAGATTATGAATTAGGGAGGTTGGCGATGTACAGTAAATACAAAGTTAGATATGAAAACTAAATCCTAAAACTACTAAAATACATATAATACGACATACATACATAAACATACACACTACATTTATACATGTATACTATTACAGATATAGGTACCTACATATACGTATCTACATATAAAGATAACTAAATTAAAATCATAAATCATTAATTTATCATATTAGATAAAAAACTACAAACTGAAAATGGTCATTGAATTAAGCGGATTTTGCAAGCCCCTGGCATTATTCGACGTATTATATCTGCCTGGCTTGGCTAATTATGTTGATGACTAGCTTGTGTGTGGCTGACTGTACCTGGCCTGGCAATACTTTACAAAAACATTCATCACAGCTTTTATAAAGCGTTATCAAGCCAGGTACGGTCAGCTAAAGACGCTACTCATTAACAACATCAGCCGGAAGTCGTCCACTGCTGTAATACCTCGTTGAAGTAATAATAGATCGTGCATCAAAGAAATCGCAATTTATAATTGCCTATCAATTTTTAGATAGGTAGCTGTACCTACTACCAAGTCTAATTACTGTGGGTGTAGATATTATATTGATTCAATTATAATTGAATCACCACCATTTGAATAGCTATCGCCACGTCAAAATCAATTAAATTCACCGCTAAATGATTTCCATTCATCTCGATCTACCTCAAATTGGATGAACTATTCACCACTAGATCTTATCAAGAGCAATTTTCATTAGGTAAGTTAACTCTAGACGAAATTGCCTTTGGAATTAAACTATTCCAATTTAAACTGGAGATAGACACACTAATGTAGAAAATCTATTAATAATTGTGCGACGATCACAACTATAAATAGAATATTATTTGATACTCTTAGTACACATAACTAGTAAAACTATAATCGAAGAAAATTATATCAAAACCTCATAGAAAAAAACATACCCATTATCAATTTAATATATAATAAGTACTATAACTATAGTACGAGTAGGGGGGGGGGGGGGGGGGGGGGGGGGGGGGGTAGGGTTGCCACCTCTTGGCCGTTTGAATCCGGGAGATAGAAAACCTCAAAATAAAACAAATAGTATTTTTTAACACAATTTATTTATTTTTGATTCAGATTTCAAAATTTCTGGTTTGGAACTCACAAATCGAAAAAACTCTCTACAATCCATTTTAAAATTGACCAATATGTGGACTTCTGCCTTGACATGTTCTTCATTTAAACGATTTCTTTCTTTTGTCCATATATCGAAGACGATACTAAAAATGCGCTCGCAACCAGCGTTCGATACAGGTATACACAAAACGAAAGATACAATTTTCTTTAACATTTCTCCAACGCCGACTTCAACTGCTGAGAAAAATTTTCTCCACCGTAGATCCACTCTTTCATTTGACTTTAGACAATTGTCTTGAACTTCTCTCAAAACGCAAAAATCCTCATACAGTTCTTCTATCTTCGTCGACATCGATCTTTAAATCATCGGCCAAATCTTTCAAGTTGTCCCAAGTAATTGGTGTTTTCATTGATAGTACGCGATAGTATACGATAGTATTATTACTAGACAAGCGTGCTACACCTTCGACCGCATCATCACTTCCCATCAGGTGAGATTGTGGTCAAACGCTAGCCTAGTCAAATATAAAAAAAAAAAAAAAAAAAACGCTCAATTTACTGAACTCTGAATTCAGGGGTGCATCCACTTTACTTAGCGCTAATATTAAAAGTTCAGTCTAATGACTGGTTATCGACATTCACCAAGCATTTTACTGTTTGAAATTTCATAACAACACTGTAAAATGTCATAAAATATATGAAATCTATGCCTCCTTCTTCTTCTTCTCGTGTAGGCAAGTGGTAATCCCTGGTGTCAGCACTTTGAGGCTGCCCAAAGGCTACTAACTTGGCTTAACGACTATTGTCTTACGTTAAGCTAAGTAAGAAAAAATACCGCCTAAAAATTCTTAGTCTAAAAAAATCTATCCCTTATCTGTGGTAATATATTCCAAGATTGTACATCTAAAGGGTACCTATTACCTAACTGAAAGCATAAAATATAGAGTTTCCAGTTGCATAGTTTACAAAAGGTATAAGAGTACAGCAACAGAATTATTTACAAACGTATTTGTTGGTCGTATTCTGTGTGTATCACGAGCATTATACACGTTATATAAATTCTACTATAGTGGAGAGATACCATTTATACTACTTGTCTCATATTTAACGGACTTCTAACTTTCTCCATCAAAGAAGAGGACATTAACTTTACCTAAGTCCTTGAGGTCTATCCACAAAAGTTTTATTAGTCTATCCATACAATTTATCTAATACAATTAATGATCGAAGTTCTCACGTCTTTGGTATCTTGTGAGGATAAATTAAAGATTAAAAGTAATTTGAAGAAAACTCATTTATTAACAATGTTTTTTTTTTCTTAGCTATGACTTATTCCTTTCAAAATTAGCAGTTTGATAGACAAATCACAGTTAGTTAACCTTGAGGGGTTCAAATGATACCCTTTTAGATATCTCAAAGACGACAAGGCATATTAGCATCAAACTCAATGTATGTTATTTCGTAGATGAATCATTCTCCTTCTTTTATCATATCCAGTCGTTTTTAAACGATCTAATACTAAACTTAAATGATTTAAAACTCTAAGAAATGTTGACCATTGGTTAGAATTTAAACTACGGATGAAAAAACCCACCCTTAGTGTTATTCCATGAAATAAAAGCACCAAGACGACTTCACTTACGAAAACAAAGTATACCCTGACATGCCTACCTGCTAACAAAGGAAGAAAATAATAACCGCATTATACCAAATCAAATGTCAGCATTAATGCGAGAATAGATATTGGATCGAATACAATGAGAGTCACGAAAATGATATCGTTGTGCCGATGCCGATGTTCAGAGACACCGATGTGTTTGCTATCGTGAGATGCTTTGGTAATATGAGTAGTTGTTACTAATAAGTATACAACCCGGGGTTGTTCAAGTCAAGAGTGAATAGGTATTTATTACTAGACAAGCGTGCTACACCTTCGACCGCATCATCACTTCCCATCAGGTGAGATTGTGGTCAAACGCTAGCCTAGTCAAATATAAAAAAAAAAAAAATATGTACTACTGGGTGGCGCAAAAGTAAAGACCCTATTTGGTTCAGCTATAACATTTTTTCTAAATTAGAAAACTAGATTTGGGTTTTTTTAAATGTATATTTGTGCCATTAAATTTCGTACCATTAGGATTTAAAGATGATGTCTTTTAAATGGTGACCTCCAGAGTTGATACACATTTGAGCCCTATTTATGACATTTTGCATAACTTGCCGTAACACTTCCTGCGATATGTTCGTTATTTCTTGACGAATGTTTTCTTTTAGAGCTGCGAGAGTCTGTGGCTTGTTCACATACACCCGAGATTTCAAAAAACCCCAAAGAAAGAAGTCTGGACTGGTCAGATCGGGTGATCTTGCAGGCCAAGGCAAATCGCCAAAACGAGAGATAACTCGGCTTGGAAAAGCGTCCCTCACTAAGTCCATAGTGTCGCGCGCTGTGTGTGCCGTAGCGCCGTCTTGTTGAAACCAGATGTGCTCCAGCCCCAATTCGTCCAAACTGGGTATCAAAAACTCACGTAACACGGTTCTGTAGCGTTCTCCAGTGACAGTTATCGCATTGCCTCCAGCGTCTTCGAAAAAATAGGGTCCGATCACTCTGTCAACACAGATGCCACACCATACAGTAACTTTTAGTGGGTGTAGAGGTGTTTCTTGAATAATGCGCGGATTATCAGTGCCCCAGAACCGAGTATTCTGCTTATTGACATGCCCTGAGAGATGGAAATGCGCTTCGTCACTCATAACCAATTTTGAAGGAAAATCATCTTGCAAAATGTCATAAATAGGGCTCAAATGTGTATCAACTCTGGAGGTCACCATTTAAAAGACATCATCTTTAAATCCTAATGGTACGAAATTTAATGGCACAAATATACATTTAAAAAAACCTAAATCTAGTTTTCTAATTTAGAAAAAATGTTATAGCTGAACCAAATAGGGTCTTTACTTTTGCGCCACCCAGTATATCCAGACTATATTTGTGTTCTTCAGAAGATTATATTTCAGCATACAGCTATATATTTTTTTTTTTGCATACTCCATGAAGATGGGCATCCTTATTGCCTGAATACCAGTCAAGTTATTCGACTAATATTACGTGAGTGCTAGCTGTTTTCTAGTTGTAGTTAGATTATATTTCCTTTATAAACGCTAATGGTTTTATTGTTACAAGGCCTGAGATTAGTAATAGTATAAAACATTACATTATTGATAGATTTCCAGTCTAGACATGGCTTTTTATAATATCTATTAAAAACTAGCCTAACCCAGTTAAGTTATTATAGGTAGGTATTACCGCGGGGAGCTGATGGATGCAGGAGGCGAGCAGCTGCTCAAGCTGCAAGGTGGCGCGCTCTGGGGGAGGCCTACAGCAGTGGACGTCTTCAGGCTGTTGATGATGATGATGATGATGATAATGATGATTACCGTGTCTCTAGTTTAAGCTACGATAAACATTAGAGTTATACTAATAGGTATACTAAGAAATTCCTGCCTACCACCCACAGAATTCGCCCTATTTACATAGGGAATGCTATGATGCTACCTGCCTACCTACCTCTACTATGAAATTTTAATTAGGCATCATGTTATACTAAAGATAGTATTTTGTATGATGTATATGTATAATCATTTACCGTGGTGTACTACTTTTCTTTTGGCGGTTGTAAAAAAATCAATTGATTAAAAACTCTATCTTAGCAAACAGATTTTCAGTAATTATAGGTAAGTTAATAGTGAGTGTAGGTACTCTATTCGATATGTTATGATTTGCATACTAACAGGCAACTTTTGAAACAGGCATTAGATTCACAATATTAATTTGTAAAGTGAATCTGCGAGCGGGTTATCTCAGAGCCCGTCCGGTCCGGCCGGTGTCCGGCGAAGCGGTTCCAATTTCCGGACACTGGCTCACTTCAACTAACGATCGTCCGAAGCTGCTATCGAGGAATTATCTCCTTGTAATTCAACTTTGTGCGAATTTTGGATAAATAGGATTTATTTGTCAAGCCAAAGTAGGTTTTTCCATAACAAACCGGGTAAATATTTTTCTCTCCAGAGCACCCGTAAATACCTACTTATTTAAGAACGCTTCAAAAAGCTTTCAAAATAGAGTAACTTGTTATTTTAATACAGTTTTCATCAAAATGTACGGTTTAGTAATATTTGTATTTCTACCATTTATTTTTTTGTAAATACATACATAGAATACAATAAACGTCCAGACACATCACAAACACCTGTGTTCATCACACAAATGTTTGTTCCGGGTGGGAATCGAATCCACAACCTACAGTTCAGAAGGCAAGGTTACTACCAACTGAGCTATCAGGCCAGTCAAATGACATATTTTTGTAATGATATGATATATTTTATGGCACTTAGTTTTTTTGCTATGATAATTGAGCTTTGAGTACCGTACAACGACGTGTAACAGAGCTCAGTAAACACACACACACACACACACACACACACTTAACATTTTACACTCCGTTATACTTGTCTCCCATTTTGC
This sequence comes from Ennomos quercinarius, assembly GCA_910589525.2. NCBI lineage: Eukaryota > Metazoa > Arthropoda > Insecta > Lepidoptera > Geometridae > Ennomos > Ennomos quercinarius. The sequence goes on from OU342496.1 coordinate 6,411,563, forward strand.
CATTCAAAACCTAAATTATTCTGTTACCTTAGTACTAAGTTAGTCCTCCTTTTAAACCGAAATAACGTACATACATACATTTTCCACGTGACATCTCCCAAAGCACCGTGGGCTACCACCCAGAACAAAGCAAGACATTCAACATGAAGTGAAATTATCTTTTGTTTACACGACCGTCTCCAACAATTACTTTAATTATTTGTCTGGTTTAATTAGACTTTCCTTTGTTGGATTGCGACAATTTCTTTTGGCTGGCATGTTTCCACGGGAATCTGAATTTCAAATTTCTTACTTTTGAAGTTCCTTGTAACTGAAGTACTATTGAGGGTGTAGTTAGCTTAACAGTTTTGGTTAAAACTATTAAAACCAGTTTATCATAACGTAATGATCAATTGATTGCCCCCTTAGAATAAGTACTATTCTAAAATTGCCCTATTGGGTGACTAGGAAATCCAATCAGCCGATCTCTAAAGGCCTGTATTTATAGAATAGTCAAACATTGTAATAATAACCATCGTAAGTAACTTAAAATAGTGTCTTTGTTCATGGCACCTTTAAAAACAAAACTTGTTCATCATCATCATCATCAACAGCCTGAAGACGTCCACTGCTGAACATAGGCCTCCCCCAGAGCACGCCACCTTGAGTGACTGCTCGCCTCCTGCATCCATCGGCTCCCCGCGGCTTTCACCAGATCGTCGGTCCACCGAGTGGGGGGCCGGCCTACGCTGCGTCTTCCGGTTCGTGGTCACCACTCGAGAACCTTTCTTCCCCATCGGTTGTCAGTTCGTACCATATCACAACTGCATCAAAGGTAAGTATTCAAATATCGAAACGACCCAGGTGCAAATTAAAAAAAACTCAACATAAACTCACGAAATTGCCTCTACTACAATGCGAGAGATAGTAAACGTAGTTTGCATTAAGTAGATTGGATTCGCAGTGCCTTAAAATTTAAGCTATAGCCAGTATTTTCTTTTAGCAGATTAATTTTGTCTACCTAAAGACCATGCTAAAGACTATAATTAGACATAGCTCACTGTTAAATGAAGTTCTAATGAATTAGAATGCGCTTAGCCTGTAAAGTCCTATAACGCAATTGTTTAATCTGATTATTTTTTTTAATAATGAGTAAGTTTTGATTCCCCTCGCTCCTTGTCTGAGGGTCTTGACCTCCACCTTCTATGCCCTTCTTTATAATGTCACACCATCTCCTATTTTCAGCTATGTGTATGGTATCGTACAGAGTGGTGTCCAGTTTGGTGCGAATTTGGTCGGACCAGCGCAGCCCACGTGATCGCTTTCCTTCCACTTTGCCGGTTACTACTAGTTTCTACAGATCCCCACCTTTCCTAGCAATTATTTTTATAACTATAAACTCTCGTAATTTACAAAACATTCGCATGTCAATAAGTTCAAAGTCAGGCATCGTCACCAAGATCAAAGTATAAGTAATGTGATGTGGTCCCAATCCAGTAAGTTTAGGCCTTCTCCGCCTCATAAAACTTGGGGTTGTGGGTGAATTTATTGATCAAAGGACGCCGCCTGAGCCTTTCAATTAAGAATTAACTATATAGTTTCAATTATCTTAAACTCTGTTTATACTGCATATGATTTTAACTATTTTTTAAATTCAATCATTTTAAAGAAATGTAAGAAATTTTTAGATTAAGTATTCAAAGCCTACGATACAAGCGTTTTTTCATTGAGATTACATATTGTGGAGTTCACGATTGGAACAGCCCGTTGGAATCTTTACAAGTTAGTTAATTTTGTATAATGGTTCACATCATCTCTTCAACCGGTTTTACAATTTAACCATTCTGGAAATATCCTAATACCGATCAACAACTGAACAAGCCTCAGACATTATAATTTTATTACAGAGAAACCGTATACGTTATACGTTCAAAGTAGTATACGAAATATTGCTTAGGATCAATCTTCAAAGTGACAACTTATATGACAGCCTCTATGGGTTTTGAGCAGGTCGGCTCATAACCCGGAGGCGGTGGGTTCGATTCCCGCGACAGGACAAGTATTTGTGCACATGAAAAAAAAACACGCAAATACTCGTTCAGTGTCTGGGTGTTGTGGGACCATGGTACTCATAGTTCCTGGGTCCCTAGGTACACGGAATCCTAGTAAGGGTCCAGGATATATGTATGTGATCGTTGGGCGAAGTGTTTATATTTCTCTAAAAATATTAATTAAATGAAAAGGTTTTCAATAATCGGAATTATCATTGTTCCCATACCTATACTTTGGACTATTTTCTTACTCTAAATAGAATAGGTACGACTTGTAACAAAGTTAAGTTCTTATGCCTGATCACAGTTTCACACATGTAATAGCTCAGTCTGGCCAACCGAACACAGGAAGTAGAAATCAGAGAGCACATAATATTTACCTACTATTTTCTCCATATTTACCCGGTTCATTCGTCATTCGTTTATCGGAAAACTTTCCGATATGAGGCTCACATAAACGTACTTGTTACATTTGGTAAGATCAGATTTAGTAGGTAAGTTTCCGTAGGCGACTTTCTGCGTGACCCGCGATAACGTGACGAGACGCGCGATCACATGCGACAAGATACGCGTATTTAAAAAAGTTATGTCGATTTATGCCAAAGAAAATACCAATAATACCAATACCAATAATTCTGAATGACAAAAGTGTCGTCTTTGTTCAACGACAAAACTTAAGATTTAATCACTGGTACTATTACAGTTACGGTTTCTAATTTGTCAGAATAAGTAGGCATTCTCTTAACAACGAATACAAAAAATGTTATTCTTACTTTAGTTAATCTTAATGAACGCTTAGGTACAAAATAAAACAAAACTAACCGTTTGCAAACAACACTGATTCGAGTCGATAGTTTGTTTATCTCGCACAAACACGTTTGACCTTTCCCCAGCCGGTTTTACCTAAAGGTGAAGTAGAATGAGCGCAGCTTCATTTACGTGTACAATTTCGGCGCGTCAAGATGAGGTTCCTTCCTCTATTACTTTTAATTATTCAGTGGTGTGACGCCCGAGTCGCTTCGAGTGAGACGGATGTAGTTCCTAACGTGAATACTAATGTGAAAGAACGGGAACCACTGCATTACCCTTGCACATTCAGATCGCTGCAAGGCGGAGACCCTTACCCATCCGTTGTGGTCAGGTGGCAGAACCGAGTACAGAGATTGACCTGGGATGCAAACGGAGACGTCAAATTTGATCAAGACTACAAGCAACCTACAATATCGTTCTCCTATCCCTCATCAGGAGGACTTTCTGGTGATGGAGGGGCAACAACCACGATGAAACCTTTCAGCGATGCACCGGTTGTACCAGAAAACTATGCGGTTCAAGACATAGTGGATTGGTTCCGTAAAGACTGTGTTAGGCCGTATTAATTTTGTGGTATTAAAATTTTGTCATCTTGGGTAACATTGGTGTTTTTTTGTTATGATAAGTCCGCTTATAGGTAGGACGGTGACCTTGAAATGATAATGGCAAAGATTTAGCTAAAAGTTTTGAATTTTAATAATAAATCATCATCGTCAGCCTTAAAACGTCTACTACTGGACATACGCCTCCCCCAAAGAGCGCCACTTTGAGCAGTTGCTTGCATCCTGTACTCATCGGCTCCCCACGGTAATAATAGATGATATTTATAAATTAAACTCATCTATAGAATTGAACCACACTATTTCATAGTCTCAACAGTCTCAACCACGTTTGACTAATTCGTCAAGTGAGCAACTTCTAAGTGGAAGACAGAGCACGTAAACAATTAACGAGAGACCACCTCCACATTGTTTTATCCCCGCTTTGGGCTCTGTTATTGTTGAATTTGTGCCCTTAAGGGTGGCATTGTCTGCAACCAACAAACACCGAAAGTTTGGCCATAAACGACGGTCGTGCTTTAGATTGGGATATTTATTACCGAGGCCAACTGTGTAAATACTTTAGCTTGACTTTTGCTAGTTTGAGTACTATCATCCGCTAAGTCCCTGATGGATGAAATTCCATATACATAGATATGCCACGTTAATATCATTATTAAGAAAGTACATAAAAATATCTTTTTTGGTACCTGTAAATATCAATCATCAAGAATTTTGTTTTATAATCATAGAATTAGGTTTCTTAATTTCATTTCTGAAATGTCTGATATAGGTACTAATCAACCACAAACTGTGTATGAATAAAAAAAACAAATGAAATCTTTAATTTGATCGAAGGAAAGGTGAAAAGCCTTACCTTAAAATGAATGATGACATTCTTTACTTTTACAAAGTCAAATTAAATTTGGTATATTATTTTCTTTCTAGCATATGAAACTTATTATAAGTCTGAGAACCACTTAGTCCGCTTGAGTGAGCATGTCTTATCTAATCTCTCGAGATGGATTAGGTTAGCTATTAGTACACATGTTCTTCTCTAATTTAAGGCTTAATTACGATCTAGACTAACTCTAAAATAACTCATTTGGGAGACAAAGTACTTACAGCTCATTACTCGAAGCTCGTAAAAACTGACGCTGCAAAGATGAACTAATATTTTGAGCCAATGTAACTGGCTCAGTTAATTAGCTTTAGAGTAGTAATAGCACAGATGGGTAAGATTGCAAACGGCATGCGGACTACGGAGTAGTTTAATGATACACAAATAAATAACTAACTTTTACTTAGGTCTACTCGATTTATCCTGAGTGGGACGAAGTAACAGTAATTTCTTGATGAGAGCTATTATAACGTTGAAAACCAGTTTAGCTTTAAATCAGTATTACCTATACTTAATCACTAAAATGTGAATCATTATTATATTTTCAGATTTTACCGCAGCTGATTTTAAAACTATATTATTACTTCTATTGTCAACTAAATCATCATCATCATCATCATTAACAGCCTGAAGACGTCCACTGCTGAACATAGGCCTCCCCCAGAGCACGCTACCTTGAGCGGCTGCTCGCCTCCTGCATCCATCGGCTCCCCGCGGCTTTCACCAGGTCGTCGGTCCACCGAGTGGGGGGCCGGCCTACTAAATAGCACAGTCTAAATATATACTTACATAGATGTATTTTTACATTGTGCTAATATGTAGTAATCCAAGCAGCCAAGGAATGGAATACTTTACCAGCGTCTTTGTTTCCCGATAAGTACAATCTGGAGTTCTTCAAGTCGCGAGTGAATAGGTATCTTCTAGGCAAGCATGTACCATCGTAGACCGTATCGTCACTTCCCATCAGATGAGATTGCGGTCAAATGCGGGACTATTTAGTTTAGTTGTAAAAAAGTAGTATTTTTTTACAGCTGATGTTTTATTAGTACTTAGCTGTCATTGTGGTTCTCACAAAGTTTCTACGTTTTCAAGGCGAGTAATGTTTTTAGCACCGTGTTATACATTTATCACATTACGTGGTACATTTTTATGCAGCGCCGTTTTATGTTTCAAATTCTCTTAGCAACGAGAGAAAAGTTAGAGGCCGTCGTGTCTTTACGAGTGTCATAATTTAATATAGATGAAAACATCCACTCCGCCTTTATTATTTCATAAAATGCGACAGCCGGAGGTTTCTAAAAATATATCTTGCAAGGTAGCACGGCTTAGTGGTGTGGTCGACTAAGTAATCCGTGAGTCGGGGAGTGTTCCGCCATTCCGCCATTTCGTGACCTGTTAACCCCTGTCATGTTGTCTAGTCAGAGGTTGAATGTAGACAACCGCATTTAATATTCAATTAGGGACCATTTGCCCATTCATCAGCCTGGACGTTTAAGGATGTCGGTGTGCCTGGATAGGACGGTTTTGAGCTTCAAGAGGGCACTTCTGAGATTATTTTTTAGAGTAATTTCTTGAACTAGCGTGTAACATTGCTAGCGTTGTTTTAGGTTGTCAAATAACTTCAAATATTACAAACTGGTCACATTTATATTCCATACTGTTAGCCAAGAAGAACATATTAACGTTTTAAGGTATATTTGGAGAACAGTCGGCAATCGGTCCTCAAGTGTTTTAACGATGAATTTGTTTAATAGTTTATTTGTCGTAGACAACAGCTACACATCACATCTCACCACGTGTGGCTTAACATCAGGTGAATGACTTGCTCGTCACATGATTCATTCTCATAAAGAAAAGACAAAGAAGAGTTTTTGTATCACATTAAATGTTCATTTCGTAAATGTTATCAAACTGAGTGCGGTTCTGTTATAATTATGTGCCGAGTAGGGTGATAGTTGATTTTGTTTAGCACTTCGGACATGATGTGTAAGTAAAAAGCAAATATGTAGATTGTCAGGAATATACACAATTTACATAATGCGTAAACATGGCTTCCAGCTTTTCTAGAGTCTTTATATGGGTGGTCCCAGAGGAGTCTCACAGACAAAGTAATGTAATGGACACCCCTTGCATAATTTACGTTGTTTGTGAGAGAGAGTAACAAAATTTTGCATTCATTTATTTGTAGGTGTCGGAATGGATCAGTATTTTATTTTTATGACCTCTGAACAAAGCTGTATTGTTGACTACGAAAATCAGGGTGGTTTTAAGCTCTCTTCTTGCCTACAAAATGTTTAAATCATAGTTATTATGGTTTTTGATGCATAATGAAATGAGTCTTCCACTGACAACGCTGAAAAGTTAATATACCTATAGATTAGGTATACAGTCAGGTTTACAACTGCCCAATTATTATTATTATCTAAAGTACCCCAAAAAAATGTATTGGGGTCCTCTGTGTGTTGTAATTGTTTATTTGACCAACAATAAAGTTAAATTCCAGAATGCTACCACATTGAGGAATAAATACTTTTGTTTTACGAGACACTTTAACTGGATAGAAATGTATTAGATAAACTAGGTTCGCTCCGCGGGTTTACCCCAAATAAAAAAATATTATGTGTTAATCTAGCGTATAAGCTATCTGCATTCCAAATGAATTCCTCAAAATCGCTTTATTAACTATCGTAGCTCTCACAGCGAAGCACGACTAGCCGTTACTAACCGATCGGTAAAGTTAAGCAACGTTCGCTGCGGTCACTATTTTGATGGGTGACCACTACAGCAAAAAGTGGTATTTAAAAGCAGAGTGCTACCGTGCTCCGCAGGGCACGTTGAGCCCTTGGTCCCGGCTGTTGTCGTATGACAGTAGTCGTTAAGCCAAGCCAGAAGCCTTCGGGCGGCCTAAATATTCTGACACCAGGGCTGACCACTTGCCTCACGAGAAGAAGAATTACTATCGAGATAGAAATTTATGTTTTCTGAAAACCCATGGCGTTAGTTCAAAGAGTTTAAAAAACTGAACTCAAAACATTTTATGTCATATCAACATGCATAAGTTTCGAAATATATAAATAAGGTTTGGGTAGAGATTACCCAAACCTTTCGAGATATATTTGAGTACTGTACGTCTGTGACGCAGACACGAGATCGTGATGTTCTCATCCAACATTCATCATTCTGTCTGTCGGTCGATTATAGTGTTTTTGCGTTCTGCATCATTGATGAATGACGGCCTGGGTCTGGGACAGATTCGGAGCAATCTGAACTTTGTTTTATTTTTGCCAAAATAAGTTTTCTTTCAGATTAAGTGAACAAAAAGTTAAAAAAAGAACAAGTGGGTTCTTTTAAATTATACATTTTCTCTTTTGTAATAGATACCAAACTTATGAATGAAACTGAATGTTGATCAAACATACTGTGCAAACATTTATGCATACCTAATAAGAGATGTCTATAGAAAAACATAAGAATTATTTTGACTCGATAAATCTGTATAAGCATTTCAAAGTTTAGTGAAAGTGAATCTCAGTAACTTTTGGTGTCGTCTCAAATAGACATCAACTATTTTAAACTAAAACTCTTATCAAATAAACTTAAGTACGTATATAAACAATTATTGTTAAAATTAACTTCTTTTTTTATTTGAGAGGCGGCCTGTGCTTGTCGGTGGAGTAATCGCCATTTTTCTCTATTTTCAGCCAATGCTTTGACTAACCCGTACAACTTGACATTTATCTTTTCTTTTATTTGATCTGTGTAAGCCCTTCTAGGTCTGCCTCTTCCTCTCTTCCCTTCTACCTTTCCTTCTATGATGTTTTTCATGAAGCTGTCATGTCGTACGAGGTGGCCAAACGTTTTCCTATTCTTAACTCTATTGTCGCTAGTATGTTCCGCTTTTCTTGAACAAGGATCAGTACTTCTTCGTTCGTTTTTCGCTCAGTCCAGCTTATTCTCTCCATACGCCTCTATCACATTTGAAATGTGGTGCTGGAGGCGTATGGAGAGAAAATTAACTACTAAACTATATATACTTCAAATGGTATATATACTTTTAATTTACGCTAGGTAATTGGTAATTTGAAAATTAAAAACTTACTTAATCAAAGCACATAAACACTCGATTCGAGTCGAAACAAAAAGGAATCGTTTTGTTCTTTCTTCTAAAAACTTAATTATATCTCATAGAAGAATTCTCTTTTATATATTTTTGCTTTCAAATTCAATATCGCGAATGCTTCCGTATCGATTCTCTTCACGTAGGCACGAATTTATTGGGAGCGTCACCTCGATAACTTGATCAACTTGAATAAAGGTTTGATCAGTTTTCTCGAAAAGGTTTTAAATGCGATGTTGCGTAATTTAATAAAAATCTGATCTTTTTGGATTACAGCTAGGATGAGTGAACTTAAATAGAAGCGATTAAGGCACACGTTTCACAATAATAAATTAAGTTAGTTTTGTCATACATCTGGCATAGTTTGCAGTGGACGCACATGTATGAAAAAATGGCTCTTCTATTTATTTTTTTATGTAAACGAATGACGTGACGAGCTAGTCGTTCGCCTGGTGTTAAGCGACACGGCCGCCCATAACAGATTGCAGTGTCACACGGAACTCCAAACTAAAGTTTCGTGTGACACTGCGCACTGCGCACGCCATCCTGAGACATCACACAGTCTAAAAAAGTTTTCTAAACTGTGAGATCAGTTCATAGTCTCATTTTCCCAGTAATTTCATAGCTACTATCTAAATTGCCACATACTTGCAAGATGTGGAATGAGCTACTCTCTGAGGTGTTTCCGTTGAGCTACAACATGGGGCACTTCAAACGTCGGGTAAACAGAGTCTTAAACGGTAGGCAACGCATCGGCAGCGCCCCTGGTGTTGCAGGTGTCTATAGTCGACGGTAACTGCTTACCATCAGGCGGGCCGTCAGCTTGTTTGTCTGTCCGTGTTATAAAAAAAAAATTAACTTAGTTTAGCTGGCGGTAGACGTTCGGCTTAAGAGTTAGGGATAGAAATACTTAGAATCCAATAAAAGCTTCTTCTTCTCGAATTTTTAAGCCGCACAATGGTTTCTGACTTGGCTTAACGACTATTCTCTTGCGACAACAACCGGTACTGACACTGTAGTGGTAGTGTAGGAAATTAGTAATGCTAGTATAGTGCATAATACGCCACTTTGGATGCTTATCATAGGGGGAAAAGCATCCAAAGTGGCTACTAAAACTAAAACTAAACTAATAACTCTAGCATTTTAGCATTCATCATTAAATTATCGTTACAGGAATGATAAATATCAAAACGTCATTTCCCTAATACCAAATTAGGATAATAACAAATAGAGATGTAGCTTACATGTGATATGCTGTGATCTTTCGCGAGCCTTCGACACTGCGGACAGAGTCTTGCTCCAGAAGAAGCTTGAGCATTATGGTGTGCGGGGTCCCGCCTCCAGTCTTATGGCTGACTTCGTGACAAACAGACGTCAGGTTGTAGTGGGAGATGCAGGGAAAGTCATATCAGAAGAAGGAGTGTCCGACCTTGGGGTTCCCCAAGGATCATGCTTATCCAACACCACTTTTTCCCTGCTGCTCAATGACCTCCCAGCGTACATAAAAAACGCTGACGTCTATATGTTCGCGGATGACGTTGCAGCCGTGGTAACCGCCCCGGATGTACAAGCTCTCAAAGATCGGCTGAGTGTGGTTGCTCACCAGTTGCACGAATGGTTTCGTGTCAATGGTATGGCCTTGAATTTAGACAAGACTTGTTTTGTGCACTTTAATCTAGCCAACAAAAAGCAGACTGCCTTAGCAGTGGACGTGGGTGGAGCCACGTTGCAGCAGGTCTCGCAGGTTAAACTACTGGGCTTCCACATTGATAGTGCACTCAAGTGGGAGTGGCACATAGACCGTCTTTGTTCCCGGCTGGGCCGAGCCTGTTTTGCGCTAAGTCGGCTTGCTAAGTCAGCACCTAGACATGCGGTACGAAGTTGCTATTTTGCCACAGTTCACTCCATACTTGCGTACGGTACGGAGCTGTGGGGAGATGCAGCAGAGTGCCAGCGTGCCCTCATTTTACAAAAGCGAGCTATTCGTGCAATTGTTCGCATACCGTGGGACGAGTCTGCCAAACCCCATTTCACTGAACTGGGTATATTAACTGTACCTTCGATACTCATCTATCAGGTAAGCATTTTTGTACGCATGAACCCACATAAGTTCGTGAAGTTGGGAGCAGCACATGAGTACAACACGCGTTACAAAAACAAGTATAGGACACCAGCCCATAGACTGACGAAATCAGGGAAATCAGTTTACATTAAAGGTGCTCAAATTTATAACCATTTACCAGATTATATAACAAATGCTACTTCTGACAATATATTTAAAAACAAGCTTAAAATGTTGTTGATCGGTAAGGCTTACTACTCGGTCAATGAGTTTTTTATTGACAAAGATTTTACTGTATAGTATTTGTATACTTACATAGATATAATATGTACAATAATTAACGTATCTAAAATGTTTTTGACTTGTAAATTATTTTTTTACCAATAAATTCTGTATTCTGTATTCTGTATTCATAAATGAGCTACTAAAAGTGAGTTACAATATCCAATTTTATTGTTAACACACATAATTTTATCATTTTTACTATTCATAGCGACATGGTGCAATCCATCTATCTATTCTGATCTGATAGCAGCGACCTGGTTATAAAGCTTAAGTACCCTTAGAGCTACTTCTCTTGATCTCTGACAAACCACTTCCCTGGAGATCGAAAGATACATATTTGTCAATACCTATTGACAGCCCTAACTGAGGGCGTTGTAAATTTTCCGGCCACGCCGACTCACGGGACCTATTATGGGACCCTTAAGTTCCTAATTGGGTTCAGAGCCTCTAGAAATGTTGAGATTTTTTACAATATCTCTAGGAGCGGTTCCGTCTATACTTTAGAGATACGAGGGTACTTTTTATGTAATAATAACATTCGAGAGGTCCAGTATCAAAAGAATGTTTCAAAATTATAATATTGGTCACGTTATCCAGAAAGTTTAATATGTATATAGCTCATGGTGCATGGAAAATATCACAAACCGTACCTTTGCGAATTTATTTTTTATTCTGAAATGTGTATTGTATTCGTTTTGAAATAATTCAATATACTTTTATATCATTGAGAAAAATGATGGATGAAGAACAAATTACTTTATTTAAATCTAAATGTATCTGTGTGTGTACCTGTGTGTGTGTGTGTGTGTATATATATGTAGGTGGACCAATGACCTGATAAAATAATGGGGGGCTGTTGAATGGTTGAGGAAAGCAACCTCCTAGTTCAGCTGGGGGTGTGCACGTCTTCAGGCTGATGATGATGATGATGATGATGATGATAATGATGTGTATCACCGTATAGAAAATGGAACTTACAATTAAATCTACTACAACTACAGGAAATTCAGGTGATGAAGTAGAAATAATAAATACTCAGTTTTATGTGTTACTTCCGTGACCCTGACTTCATCAACAGCCTGAAGATGTCCACTGCTGAACATACACCTCCACAGAGCGCCTCTTTGAGCGACTGCTCACTTCTTTCATCCACCACATGACCCTGACTTGTTTCTGCTCAAATCTAGCACCTAATCCAGCACAGACATTTCATTAAATTAAATCGTAAAACTGACTCTTAACCGATGTACTTCTATTAGTTAATGTGAAACTCAGCTGTAAAATAATCTCGCAAGACATTTGAATTCGTTAATGACGCTTATCCTTACTTTTATTTCTTTTTTATTGCCAGTAAAGTAGAGAGTGGCTATTTTACGGCAAAAATACTTCCGTCCGTTAATGTGCCAGTTTTGGGCATTTCAAAAAACATTTTTCCCCTTTCCCAGGAATTGGTATTCAATTGTTTCAGCAATTTATTAGTGAAAGCTAGCAATTAGCTTGAACGACTGGGTTTGAGTGTTTTTGCTCTATTATACGGAAAAATACTGTTATTTTTCTTGGACCCGCCAATTAAACTGACAGAAATGTGTTTTAGGAGACGTAAAATACGGTATATTTCTTTAAAAGTATCAAAGCCATACTTGGGATAACAAATTGTTCTAAAAGGCTTTAATTAAAGTTTTTGATTAACCATCCGTGTACATGTTAATAAAAGGCTTTGTTCTGAGTGACTGACTGACTACTTGGAGAGTCCAAATCACAAAAAACAAACAAGTGTTTTTCATGTAATGCATGGTGTATGAAAATGTTTTCGAAAATATAGGGGGAAAATACAGGGGTCAAATGGGGTACTTTAGATTGTTAAAAAACGTGAGTAAGACTTCTATGCGACTTTGCTACTTGTACTACACAAGTATAAATAGCAAAGTCGCATTACCTCGCGAGCCTCAGAGCTTTTAGCAATTGCTTAGAGTAGGGTATTCTGCGGCATTAAGCAACCTGCAAAGACGTGTCAAAGATTCCAGTCTAAATTGGGGATACATTAGAGACGCCGCAGGTTTTTAGGTTAATGGTTATAGCGTAGTACAGCTAGATATTAACACTTACTTTAGACAACAGTTAAACCTTTATATGACACTCGAAGTCGGTGAAATTGTTACCAGTGTTGTAACACCCGTCGGTGAAACGAAAAATTATATTGTCGTTATTACACTTACACAGATTAATTTAGGTTAGAAATGTTTTGGGTTTAGTTACTAATTTCAGCCGACTTCAAAGAGGAGGTTATCAATTGGGGTGTTTTTTTGTTTGTTACCCTCATAACTCCGTCATTTATACACCGATTTGATAAATTATTTTTTATTTGAAAGGATTTATACATTCAGTTTGGTCCCAGATTATAAATTTTAACAAAATATTTTTTTTATATATAAATTTTAGCAAATTAGGTTTTATTTTTATGTAAACGAATGACGTGACGAGCTAGTGGTTTGCCTGGTGTTAAGCGTCACGGCTGCCCATTACAGATTGCAGTGTCACTCGGAAACCTAAATTAAAGTTTTGCGTGACACTGCGCACTGTGCACGTTATCCTGAGACATCACACAGTCTAAAAAAGATTTCTAGACTGTGAGATCAGTTCTTAAGTCTCATTTGCTCAGTAATTTCACTAGCTACAATGCCCTTCAGTAGTGCTTGCACACTACTGCTTGGCGGCAGAATAACTGGCAAAGCGGTGTTACCTAATACCTAGACGAACTTTGCAGAAAAGTCCTACCACCTAGTAAGAAAGTATAGTAGTTTGGTTTTTAAATTAAACTAGCTGGAAATATAATATTATTGTTATCTAGATGATAATGTGATCCAAGTATTTTTCAGTATGAAATTAAGCTTTTTAATAAGAAACAAAAGGCGCTGATAATTACTAAATACAAAAATACTAACAAAAGTGGCTTAATTACTACGAAGAGAACTTGAAGGTTCCACAAAATTTAATTTGTCTTATTATTACAGTACCTATCTACCAAAAATGGGGGAAAAAATCTACGCTTCATTCAGCCTTGTAATTCTGTATATAAAACTGTACAATCTCCATTTTACAGCAGATTACATAGCAGTTAGTACGTAGACTCTAAGCCAAATGGGGGTTAATAGCCATCGCAGTGCAGCTCTAGGCTAGAGATATTAGTTCTAGGTCCCGGCGTAAAGTGCAAGTGCCAGCTGAATTTTATATAATGTAGCGTCGTTGGACAACTGCTAGTGTTCCGTTTAGGACCGAAAGTGCGTGCACACACAACCAATAAAATTAATTACAATCAAAATTGTATTCACATAGAATTTGCTGCTCCGATGCCTCTATGGGATCCCAAAAGTAAACCGAGGTTAAAAAGCCCTATCATCACAGCTTCTACACTCCAAGCTACCGGTCAGGTTTTTCTCTCACCGGCTCGCCGCCCACGCGTAATTCTTGTGTTGCTTGACAGTGACGTTGACAGTTGAAGGATAAGGCGCGCTGCTATTGGCTATCGTTAATTAATAGAGCGAGTAGGTGGACGGCGCGAAAATACAAGAACAATAATGGTTGTAGTAAACTTTATCAGTCAAGCGCGCACAGCTAGTATTAGTTAAACGGCTGAGCAACTGTTAGTATAGGTAATACACCGTTGTTAGTAAGTTGCATTTCAAGTCACAGACAAGGTGTGTTTTTTTTAAAATGACAATGAGTATATCAAAACATATTATTAAAATAATTCATAATAATTCATAATTTATTTATTCAATAACAATTTTTACATTGTGTTTGAAATTCACCCAAAACTCTAATCACCTATAATTAAATATAAATAAACAAAAAAGAAGTAGAACATAATTTAAGATTTATTATAAATGTATATATTTATATAAGTATCTATTTATTTTACGTGTTTTTTATATAATTGTATTTTTATTTTCTTTGTATGTTAATCACGTTTGCTTTCTTTCTTAATGCTATAATGAGTAGGTTTATAATTATCACTGTTTACTATCAGGCAGAGTGCATGTTTGATTGGGTTATAGAATTGTTCATATGTCATTTCTAAATCATGTTGTTGTGTTTAGTATTTTCTGTGATCTGTTATGTGCACCTATAAAATAAAATAAAATAAAATAAAATAAACAGTATTATTCAATATTTAAAGAATATTGTATTGTATATATTTATTTATTGAGGAATATTATTAATTTATGCAATAAAAAAGAATTTATGAGTGCAAATTAAAATATTGGTTATATTTAAAGAATGATTTCCTAATTCCAGTTAATATGTACCTACTAATAACAGAAAACGATAATCAAACATAGCCGTTCTTGTCAATAAAATCCTGTACGGAGTAAAAACACTCTTCCAGCAAAAGTCTTTTCAGTCTTACTCGAAAAATAGAGAGACTATCGATCGATTTCATCTCCATGGGCAAACAATTAAATTACTATAATAAGTAATAATAATTACCTATGCATTTGTTTACAGAGGACTAGGGTGGGTTTTTGATCCGTAGTTAAGATAACCAATGGTTAAAACTTCATACAAATTTTGACCATTGGTTAGAATTTGTTAGCATTTTTAACTATTGGTTAATTTAACTACGCATCAAAAATCACACCCTTAATCACGCCAAAAACGGCTTCTTACCCGTGGAACACCTACGTGGTTTACCTAGGTGTTTCACGAGTATCTTTTTGTACCTGTAGAACACCCAGGTGTACCTACTATGGGTAATTCAATTCACCCATAAAACACCAATTGTTCAATTCCGTTTCACACCTATCTTAAAAAGATCCATCTATAACATAAAATACCTATGGTGAAAAAAAAGACAAAAGCAAATTGAATATTTTTTTTTACTTTTTGTTCTCGTTTCTTTAGTGATTTTACGTCTCGAATCTAGCGAAGGTTTGAAAAATCTGCAGAAAACACATCGTTAATCCCAAATAACGTATAGATCTACAACTTCTAGATATGCTATGTGATCTAATCGGGAGTATTCAAGATACACGGAGAAAATATCGGAGGACATTTTTTAGTTTGGAAACTATCATCGGTATGATTCATTTTGGTAAATAAAGAACGCGGTTAAACTTCACATCAATTTACTGTCGAAATTACTCCAGGTTTCAAACTAACAATCTTTTTTAGGATTCATTTTACTTCTTCAACTTTCTAGTTCTACCTGCAGTTATTTATTAAATATTTAAATAATACGGGAAAGGAATTTCCACTGCAATAAACGCAAAATTATTGATGTTTGTAATTTAACTAATTAATGTCATAGAAAAATCTTGTGTTCGAGTCAAGGGTCATCCCTTTTTTTTATTTTTTTTTTTTATGTGATTGAAAAACAAAAAAAAAAAAAAAAAAAAAAAAAAAAAAAAAAAAAAAAAAAAAAAAAAAAAAAAAAAACCCCCCCCTATAATAAAATTAATTACCTGATCTTTCGTAGATGAAAATTTTCCTCGTTTTAAGCCCAACGCCGAAGACAAAATGTGAAAGAAAAATTTGCATTTTCAACCGCTGAAAACGAGACTTGCAATCCACCAAAACAAAACCAGGCTTAAATTACAAAAAACAAACGTTGAATAGAAACGGAGAAAAAATGTTTTTAACCCCTTTGTAATATTCAACAAAGAGGAATGGGAATTGCTCACGGATTCTGTAAAGCGATAATAAATTGAGCGCAAAATTGTGCTATTATTTTCTCTTGGTCTGATTAATTGTCTGGCTTAGACGATGTCATCTTAAGATATCTAGGGCGACTGTGGAATAAGAAGCTAAAGTGCAGAGTACTGGCACCCAGTAAACCAATACTGTTTTACGGCCTAGGCTAGCGTTTAGCTTAGGTACCTAAGTGTCTGACGAGAAGCGACTATTTATAGTCGAAAGCGTGGTACGCCTGTCTAATTATAGCCACTTTGGAACACTCCTGGTGTTAACCATGATGTCATGATAGGCAGCAGAAAATGTCAACTGCTGAACATATATTATGTCTCCCCACAGATCAATTTCTGTGTGCCGGCCACACAGAACGCCACTTTTATTTTTCTAGATCATCACTAAAGTGACCGATATATCTTTTAGAATTAGCATGATGAAATAGCCAGGCCGCATTACTTGTAGAACTGACAACGCATGGGGAAGAAAGGTTCTCGAGTGGCGACCACGAACCGAAGACGCGTAGCCCCACTAGGTGGACCGACGATCTGTTTAAACCAATGGGACCCGATGTATGCAGGAGGTGAGCAGCCAGTCAAAGTGGTAATTTATGGGGGAGGCCTATGTTCGGCAATGGACGGCTTCAGGCTGTTGATGAGGACTCAACATGCGGTTAAAGTCTGTCACTGATCTTTTGTCATATTTTCTACCTACTATGAAAATAGGTTTAATTAGTGGGCTTAGTCGACACTAAGACCCGCAGTCACATTTATCAGTGTATCACGACCGTGACACAGAATACTAAGAATACTACAGAAGGTTCGCTCTGAAAATACATTCTAAGAAAAGTGACTCTTGCTTCCACGCAATAAAAGGCAATTTAGCTCGACAATCCTGCAAGTCTACATTTTTGGCTGCCGAGCTCTTTCTATCGCATAACTCCTCACGTTTCCGAACCTCATTAATTGGTACAGAGTTGCTCTCACGGTGAATACGTAAACGTATGTCGTAAATAATCAGGACAAAGAAGGTAGAATAATTATCTACGTCCAATAAATAATCCCTACCTGAGCTTAACAGGGCCTTGTAATTAAGTTCTCACGTATCCATTCAATTGGTATTGAGGAAAATAATAAAGGCTAGACGCTTCTTACACGATTCAATTTGTTCTCATCTTCGCGAATGGTATTAAAAAAAATACGTCTGCGTTTATCTTGATTACACTTGCGAATATCACTGGAAAAATAATACTTTGGTACTTACGTTGTTATAAAATTGGAAATATTATTCACTGAAAATCTGTTTAGAGGGAAGTAAAAAAAAACAACGTAAAAATAGACAAGTGGCACTAAAAGTAGGTACCTAAAACACTTTTATGTGTTGAGAGTTTTTTTTTACTTCTTGCTGTGATTAGGAAATGCTTACTCTGATTCAGAAGATCATTAAGTCTTAAGTTATTTAGTTTGTTGCGGTAATGTAGTGTTTCAATAAAGAGTTTTATTTATTAACCAGTAAAAACAAACCAATTAAGCATACGAAACCTATAAAAAGGGCCACCTAAATAAGAATAGTCGCTTCGAAACTAAAAGAAAACGAATCTTTGGTCTTATGGTTAGAACTAAAATTATGGGTAACAATTTAAATTATCATTTTTTTTAATTATTACGCTCGGACTAAAATAAATAAGAAGACTGGTCGTCAGAAAGAGCAGCCACGTTATACACCAAGCAGCTAGCCGTATTAATTTGATTTAATTAATTTTATTTTATCTTTCGCGTGTTAAATAAGTGAGATATAGCGCACTTACCTATTAGGCGTATCTCTGTTCTCTGCTCGAGAATAATGCAAAAGGAATGGTATATTTATTTGCAATTTGCGAGTATTTCTACGAGCCCCATGCGCCATCTTGTTTTACTCACAGAATTCGCCATAGTTTTACTATAACCCCCACACCACCCGGTGATGCTGTAAAAGTCGGGGTATAGACTTGCAGCATTAGCCCGTTCAAAAAAAGATAACCTCCACAGTAGGCCACATTTTGAATGCTTTCTTTGACAGTCCTAAAAATTGTATATCTGTCTTTCACATTGCCGTCTATTTGACAAGAACAGCATAGGAGTTTTAGATCTGTCAACTAAAGCCTTTAAAATTATCCGCATATAGTACCTATGTAGGTACTCCACCGCGTTTTATATAAAGCAATGTTTAAACCACAGCATTAAATTTTACAACACGAACTTGGACTTTTGCTCTGCGTGGTCAACCCGCAATTAGTTTAAAAAGCACTAAATATTCTATTACTCCATAACTTCACCTGGTTTGTTTATTGGTCGGGTTATCTGTGCTTCCGGCACGTTGCACAATGTACACGTTTTGACAGTGATCAATCTTTGTACATCACTATAATCTTGATTCAGTTTACACACACACAAACATCTTTACTTTGTTAACCTATCTATATACACACACACAGATGAAATACGCCTGGGTTATTTGTTCCATAACTTACATATAGGTACAATATAGCTCAGGCATTTGCGTAGCAATAGCTAATTCAGAAAATCCGTGTTTCGTTGTGCATGCTCAAAAAGCTCAAAAATGGATCTTATGTATAAGACACATGAAGTTTCTACAATAGCACGAATCATGGTAGATGCCGCGTAAATATATTGAAAGAAAATGACTAATAGATTCGGGTACTAAAATAACTTTTTTCGTTACATAATACAAAGTTCCTTTGGTAACTCGAAGAGAGTACTCGGAGTAGAGAGCTATAACCATTGACTATAAATCCAGGCTATAACGATTGATATCTACCGGCTAACATTATGTCGTATGTGTAAAATAATGCGTATAATAACAGTATGTGATATTTAATAGCCTTGATCAATTTGTTCTATAAGTTAGCAAAATTAAAATTCTCGTTTATGTGATAATTTTTTTTCGTTGTTGAAATAATTATCCCAATTCAAATTTTACAAATAAAATGATTACAAAGTGTCATTGTAGTAAGTCACTTAAAATGTTCACAGTTCATACCTAATTTTTTTTTTAAATTCAAATGAATGACGTGTTGAGCTAGTCGTAACGGTCACGGCTGTCCGATTGCAGTATCAATCGGAACTCTAAATTGATATAGTTTTGCGTGACACTGCACTGCACAAGTGCACACGTCATCCTGAGACTTCACACAGTTTGCACTACATTATAGTATACCTATTTATACGACATTGTCTGACAGAAAATACTGCCTTGTTCGAGGAATACCTACGAGAAGCATGCTATCCGGGCTTTATCTCACGTTAACGACTTGGTGCGAAGCCAAATCTCTGTCTTACACTTCCATTTCACCTCCGGTCCATCCCTTCATACATTATTCAGGTTGGACGGCCATCATACGCTTATATCGGTCGAGCCCTACATGGTATATTGCTTTATATCCCACCCGTAAATAATATGTATGTAATGATTTTCTTTGTTGTACCTGAATTTTGATATAATTGTGCTTTGAGCGATTTATTGTACGTCTTTACTGTGAAGAGTTCTTGACAAAACTTGAAGAGTACGTACTAACTTTTTATTTGTGCTTCAAACAGTAAAAAAATCTTTTTAGTATTTCGTTATTTGAGTGGGTAAGATACAGATAAGATAAGATAAGATACATTTATTATCCAAAAAGAAATATCGATGAGTTATACAGTATTACAAGTTATGGCGTAATTATTAAATTGATAGACTATTTACTACGGGCCCCAAACTAGGCATAGCCTGTATCTTGGGAGCCCCTTACTACAAAAGTTGCCGGAACGATATGCGTGCGTATAACTGTTAATTACTTATGTATGTACGTACACTGAGAAAAAAAATAGGTTACGGTTACGTTTTGTCGGACAACGTAACATATTAGGTAAACACAACCGAGTGCACTTGTTAATACAGATTTTGTGATTTTACTAACTCATTAGGTTATTTTAACCTTTTACCCAGTTAGGTGATTAACTAACTGGTTAACCTAACTGGGTAAAAGGTTAAAATAACCTAATGAGTTAGTAAAATCACAAAATCTGTATTAACAAGTGCACTCGGTTGTGTTTACCTAATATGTTACGTTGTCCGACAAAACGTAACCGTAACCTATTTTTTTTCTCAGTGTAAGAACCCTTATGTATACTTAACTCACTCTAGCCTTTAGATCATTTTTTGGCATAAAATATCTCCATCTTCAATCAACGCAACTACTTTTAAGGTACTTACTTGATTTTTTTTCTGCTAACAATCTGAAGTCCTACGGCATTTAACTAGTAACGAATGGATAAAAAAAAAATTCACTGACAGAATCTTTCTAACAGTGTAGGTCAAAGTCAAATATATGCCATACATATACCTGTGTTAGGTACCTAACATGTCGATGTAATGGTATAACCAAACAATGAAATCTATACCATCGCTTGTTCTAGTTCTAGGTATTTTTTTCCTTATATTTTGGCTCCACACATAGTGCATTTAGCCAGTGTCAAGTTTTGTAATTTTTCATCGTGATATGGAAATTTTCACTTAAAGTCAAGTCATAGTCACAGTCAGAGTAGTCATAGTCTAGTCTAAGTCATAATCCAGTCTAAGGCATGCCCTAGTAAAGTGGTGGCAACTTTACTAGAGGCTTCTATGGAATTTTGGAAGCAACACGAAAAACCACGTTTCACTACATTATATCACTTGCCCACACTCATGCTCGTAATTCAGCACTTAATGCGTAAAACACCACCAATTTTAAACATTAACACTGGAAAAAGCATAAGTTTGGTAAAATAATACAATGCACCGACGTGAACTTTTCCGCGTTCCCGCCAAAACTCTTCTAGGTATTGTATATCTAATATCTCATTTAGAAACAACACACGCCGCAATTGCCACCAATAAGCAAACAGTTTGGTGGACTGACCAGAATAGGACATACAGGAGGATTTGAATACTTGTGTAAAAACCTATATTACACCTTCATAAATTCAGTCACCTAAATGATTCAGTCAATGAATTCAGTGTAGTGTAATCGCATTCAGTCAGTTGAGCTTTTTAAATTTAGGAAAAAGTATGGTTGCTTACTTACTCACTCAGTTATAGTGGCGTAATTAGGGACTGATTTAGGATGGTGTCGCGGGGAACCGAAAGATGCAGTAGTCAAGCAGCCGCTCAAAATGGCGCTCTGTGGGGGGGGGGGGGGGGGGGGCTATGTTCAGCAGTGGACGTCTTCAGGATGTTGATGATGATGATGATGATGATGGTGAATATAATTTATTCATCTTTCAGTGCCATAGACTAGTATTATATACTGCGTATGGACGTGTTTTATTTAATCCTTATATTAATCCTATTATGTTTAATTAATACTGCAAACGATCTCGAATCCATTCGCAGCTAATGTCTAAAGTTCGGTGGTTTTTGAATCAAAGGTCAAAAACCAACAAGCATTTCCGCGTTAAGGTGGAACGTTTCACTAGCGCGGCAAGTTCAAATTTTGTAGCGTTCTTTTGCCAGTAATAGCTTAATTACTAAGTGATTACATTAAAACTGATTTAACGTAAAGAAATAGAATGTATTAACAAATTACGATTTAAAGTATTTCCTAGATATCATTGGTTTAGCGACAAATGGCAATAAACAAATTTCGTCTTAGCTCTTCAGTCTATTGCCATTTGTCGCTAAACCAATGATATGTAGGCGATACTTTCAATTGTAATTTATTGTTACATTTTATTTATTTGCGCAAAATTAGTTATCATGTAATCACATTGAGTAATTAAGCTATTATTGGCAAAAGAACGCAAGAAAATTTGAATTTGCCACGCTAGTGAAACGTTCCAGCTTAAAAACACTTACTGGCCAGTATTTATCAAATAAACCAGAAAAATAAGAACTGACGTTCACACCGGCAAATGTCTCGTACACCTAACTCGTGGTATAGTAAAGTTGTCACTGAATAGATAAGTACTGGTCCACTGTATCTTGCACGTATAGCGCGATATTATTTCTACCACGGGGCGTTGTGGTAAACCGCACTTGGGATTAGAGGATATCATGGGCGGACGCCGCTTTTATTACCTGCCGAGCCGGGTGTAAACCGAGTAGACTAATAATTGCGACTATTGTTGGAAGGCGACACTTTAAACCTTAAATACGTATGCAAAGTAGTTTTATTGTACGGAGTGCTTTTATACGGTCCAAGAGTTTCTAAAAAGGGTTCATGGAATACCAGTAAATAACTTAATAATTATGCCTAAGACATTACATTTTAAAGAAATAGTGATAGAAATTTCAAATGATTGATAATTTAACGTAAGAAACTTGCACACCAGATATTGGAGAATAACCAATCATAATAATTATAAGAAATAAATGTACCCTTTTCATACAATTATTTGATTTGAATTTGAATTTCGTAATGCGGTACTTTCTACCGCATCTGATATCTACTTATATTACGTAGGTTAGAGCTCTAGTACAATTTTTCCATAATCTTTTTGATACAACTTGATCTTAAGCCTCTATGGAATCTTCTAATACCAGTATACTTATACAAAAGGTATAAAATTGTTTGTAGATATGTTTGTATTGTATGTGAGGTAATCAATGAAACTAATACTGATGTTATGCTGTATATTAATTCAGCTCAGTTGTAAATACCACTTTTTGCTGTAGCGGTCACCCATCATAGTAGTGACCGCAGCGAACATTGCTTAACTTTACCGATTGCCGGTTACCGGTTAGAAGCAGCTAGTCGTGCTTCGCTATGAGCGCTACTTTATTGTGTTACTAGCATCTACCCGTGGCTATACACTTGCCCCATCCCATAACACCCAGACACAGAACAAATACCTTTGTTCATCACACAAATGTTTGTCCTGGCCATATGTGTAATAAATACTAATAGTGGGTCAACTCCTTTGTTATACCGCAAAATACCTACAAGACCGTCTCGACGTCTAGTCCCTAAAAATAAGCAAGGGTTGTCAGAAAAACATTTTCTTAGATAATCATTTTTGTTTCGTAATAATTTATATTTCGTCACAGTTGCTCGTACAGTGGCGCTTATCACACCGCTTTTAGGTTCATAATCCAAGATATTACGGACGCGTGCTTTTTTACTTTACATTACCGCACACTAGTGTTTTTTGATAATATCTCGATTCATTTAAGCCCTCAATATCTTACTGCAAGTTATACGTGGTATCATCATCATCAGCCTGAAGACGCCCACTGCTGAACATAGGCCTCCCCCAGGCGCTGTATTCTATGTATGTATTTACAAACAAAAAGTATTGAAGTACTCTATCAGTTATCTGGTTTCCATAGTACAAGATATGCTTAGTTTGGGGCTAGATGGCGCTGTGTAAAATGTCCACACATATTATTTATTTTCGCACACAATGAATGAATGCGTGCACCACAATGATACTTTTTAGTTAATTTCCATAAAGTGGTGCTCAAACTAAACAGGAAAAATGCCTTCGAAAATGGGTTGACCGCATTTTCCACCAAAAACAAAAGTTTTACTCGCAGTAGCACACCGCGTACGAGAAACGTTTCAGCTTTTGAACTGGTTAATGTTCATCACGTGAACAAGGCTAGTTGTATAAAAACTATGGGAAAAATTGCTTTTTGTACGCTGGAAAGTTCTGTTGCCATTTGTTTGCCAGGTTTTTTGGCCACTGTAAACTTTTTCAGCGCACTCTCTTTTGTGTTGGATCTGGATTCGGTTACCTCTAATGTGGATAGGTTAAGCTATTTAGGCATGTACTTGGTGGTTTCTCTTTTATTACTGTTGCCACAGAATATACAATAGTACTAAGTACTGTTGCTGACGTAGTTTGTATGAAGTCATGAAGTCAAAGCATTGAAAACATTTCTTAAACATAATTAATAACAAAACATTTCATAGCTTACATTGTGTGAAAGTATCGACTCTGAAAGGTTATTTCCTACGTAAGATCAACTTAAAATAAACACTCCCATAATCGATGTCATCACAAACTTAAAAAAAATTTAAAATAAGCAACTAGCGGGCTGAAATAAGTATTAAAATGAGTAATTTCCATCATCATTTTAGCTTACTCCTAAAATAAAGTCGCTAAGTACGATATTCTTAAAAAGACATGTTCACGTCATAATAGTTCAATCATAAAGATCGTGAAATGGTTGTCAAAGATTTTAAATTAGGAAAATTGATGGAAAGAGAGAAACAAAGTACAAGCGGACAGATTAAACCCAATAACACTTATCTTAGTTTTCGTTGCCGAATTATCTTACCATAAAAATGTTTGCCGACACCCTCGTGTTTACAGGACGCCTACAAACGATGGTGAAACGGTGGAACACCCTTCTTAAGTATTTACACGACAATAAAAATACAAAGTCGATATTTCCGATAACAGGAAAAGAGGGGACCAAAAGAAATATTTATTTAGTCGTAACAACAGTTACATAAAAAGGCACTTTATCTACCGCAACCCAACACTCTTCCGACACAAACTGGGTACCATAATCGGATGTTAGCAGTACTTGGAAAAGAAAATACCATTGCGTTCCTGAAATACTAAATAGTCTTTGAGCAATGAAGATATTTCTTTTTTTTATACCAAATGTTACAAAACTAAGTACCTAGGTACTTCCTGGCCCCTATTTAATAAAGCGACAATCATAATAAAACTACAATTGTCAGTCAATATGTCTGACAATTATTAGTCACGTATAGTTTATTGTTGTTATACGAAACGCTAGCGCAGTGTTGAAATACTGATCGATAGTCCTTGAGCAATGAAGATATTTCTTTTTTTTATACCATATGTTATAAACTAAGTAGGTACTTCCTGATCCGTATTAAATAAAGCGACAAATTAATCATAATAACCCTACAATTGTCAGTCAATATGACTGACGCTAGTCAGCTAGCGTTTCGTATAACATAAAAACTATACGTGCCTAATAATAGGTTTATTATGATGAATTTGTCGCTCTATTAGGTAAATAGGGAAATGTTTAAAAACTGAGTACCTACTTAGTTTGTAACATTTGGTATAAAAAAAGGAAACATCTTCATTGCTCAAGGACAATCTTTTTTTATGTAAACCAATGACGTGATGAGCTAGTCGTTTGCCTGGTATGAAGCGTCACGACCGCCCATTACAGATTACAGTGTCGGAAATCTAAATTAAAGTATCGCGTGACACTGCGTACTGCGCACGTCATCCTGAGACATCACACAGTCTAAAATAGATTTCTAGACTGTGAGATCAGTTCTTAAGTCTCATTTGCCCAGTAATTTCACTAGCTACAATGCAAAGTCTATCTATTAGTATTTCACAAATGCAATGGTATTTTCTTTTACAAGTAGGCACTGCTAACAATATTTCAATAGGGTACAGTAGACTGATGGCATCAGGTCGACACCTTTTTTCTTTTTCAGTAAATTTAATTTAATAAAGGTATTAATTTCTCATCTCGAAATTAACACTGACTTCAAAGATAGGTACATTAAATTCTAATTATTAAAAGAGAACCAATTTATTAACGGTTTCTTAATTAGTAGGCACAAAGCGAAACAAGATGTATTGATGCTTGACCCGGAACGTGTGCTCTCAGAACATTACATAACACGTGTATAATAGGTATTAATTAGATAACACGTGACGTGAGTAGCTCGTGTTCAGAATTATTATTAGTAGGCAGTAGGCCCTTTTAAAAAAAATAATGCTATAAATTCTAGGAAAGTAAATTTGTAGCGCTCGCTACACTCAGGCAAGCCTAAGATAGCTTTACGATTATAAAAACTGAGTTCACTTTGTATTGTAGCTAGTGAAATTACTGGGCAAATGAGACGTTATGACCTGATTTCACAGTCTCAAGATGACGTGTGCAGTGCCGTGTCACGCGAAACTTTATTATTTTAAAGATCCGAGTGACACTGCAACTGTTATGGGCGGCCGTGTCGCTTAACATCAGGTGAACGACTAACTCGTCACGAGATTCATTTTCATAAAAAAAACCTTGATGGTTCGAATCCCGCATAGTCTTGCACTTATGACAAATATAAAATTACCCCCACTTGGCCTGCGTGGTGAGTTATGGCCTACCTACACTCTCTCTGTGAGAAAAGGCCCGTGCCCCAGTAGTGGGAACATATTGGGCTCATGACGAAAAAAATGCCTACTAATTACAAAACTTAATTACGAGACGTGAACAGTTTTGTCGTAGCAAAACAAGGAAACCGACGTAGGATGGAATTTCAGTTGACATAGAAAAAGCAAATTAACAGTTGGCCTTCTTACGCTATTTGTGTTTAAATAACTGTTAAAAGTAATACTCACTCGGGTTAACAGCATGTCCTTCATCCACGACATGCATAGATAGGTGAAGTAGCACCAGCACAGTTGCTGATAACTGAAACAAGACGAATAAGCATTAAATCTTTTGTAGGATACATACATAACTTTATATCTGTGACAGTAAGTAATTATTCTCGAATAGGCTTGCTATTTTTTTTTATAACTAAATAGGTCCGCATTTGACCGCAACCTCACCTGATGGGATTCTTATTCTTATTGTTATTCTACATGGGGGCGATAAGTCCTACACTGACGTCCCGCTTGGGGTGTATTGTGCATTTCCCCCTGCCAGCATCTACCCGAGCCACCCCAGCTCCGTAAAATAGCGGATTGTGGCTCTAGGCTGCTGGTACAGCTGCTCCAGTGGCACTGGTGTTGGGTGATGGAGTGATTATGATGAGGCATTCGAAATTTCTTGGGTAGAATGTTGTGTGTCTTCTCGTTTTCTTTCAGGCACCCTCTGCATAGGGGGCTATCCGTGGCTCCGGTCTTATACAGATGAGATGTGACGACGTAGTCTACGATGGTACATGCTTGCCTAGAAGACTTGCCTTTACCTGTTGACTCGCGAATTGAAGAGCTCCAGGTTGTACTTATCGGGAAACAAAGACGCTGGTAAAGTGTATTTTGGGTACTAGTATTCTTATGTTAAAAATTTGATTTCCTCTTGGATAACTGGCGGTTTATTCTAGGAATAAAATTTACTCTCGTTTGGTCAAGTCCACCCTTTGTCTATAAAGTTTTGGGTAGGTACTTTACATTTTTAAATGAAACCAATGAACTAATTTTCTTGTTTGATTGTTTATATTTTGTTGTACCCATTTAACATTATTTAGGTTGTGTTATAATGTAAATGTAAATGTATTTTCAAAGTTAAACAAACTTTATTATTGCTCGATTATGGCAGTTCGAGCTCATCAAACAATAGACATTATTAATTTCAAAATGGTGTAACGTTACGAATCATAGCATAAGCTCAAGTATTTTTAAATGTCATACTTAGACCTATGACTAATTCAATAGTCAAAGACAGACAGTCGTAGGTTAAAAATATTTTTTTTAGGATATGATTTTTTAGCAGTTACCCAGCATCGGCTCTTTCAATAATTTATTTTGTATGGCTGTAATGTATGTTGTGTTATGTATCATCTATATTTTAAGCAGTAGAAGTAGTCCAAGGCTTATAAAAAAGATGGCGAGTTGTATTTTGTGAGTTAAAATGTAAAAATTAGGATTGAAGTAATTAATAAGACAATGGTTATCGAGAAGAGAGATAGAACTAGAAAGAGTTTTAATGAAGCTGATCCGCGGGGAATATTAATAAATGTTATAAGCTCTCATTAGCTACATTCGATACAAGTTTCTCAAAATTAATCACCGTTTATAGAGCATGTTAATTATAACACTTAAAATATTCTACTTGTATTATTAAATACATGTAGAATATATTTCGTGTACCTATACCTACGTATAGTTATCTACTGTATAATTATGTTGATCCAACAATGCAAATTAACATTGCATTGTGCTTGAGCTGTCTTCATTACTACGTAACTACGGTACAATTACACAGTCAGCACCGGCAGCACTGATATTACATTACGCATTTAGATTTTAACAATAAAAATAGACTACTATGAGTTTTACTAGGTGGTAGGACTGTTCAGCAAAGTTCGTCTAGGTAGGTACCACCGCTTTGCCAGTTATTCTGCCGCCAAGCAGTAGTGTGCAAGCACTACTGTGTTCCGGTTTTGAAGGGCATT
Source organism: Ennomos quercinarius (assembly GCA_910589525.2). Classification (NCBI taxonomy): domain Eukaryota; kingdom Metazoa; phylum Arthropoda; class Insecta; order Lepidoptera; family Geometridae; genus Ennomos; species Ennomos quercinarius. Next base: position 6,440,131 of record OU342496.1, read on the forward strand.
GTAGCTAGTGAAATTACTGGGCAAATGAGACTTTACGAACTGATCTCACAGTCTAGAAAACTTTTTTAGACTGTGTGATGTGTCAGGATGACATGCGCAGTGCGCGGTGTCACGCGAAACTTTAATTTAGAGTTCTGAGTGACACTGCATTCTGTTATAGACGGCCGTGTCGCTTAACACCAAGCGAACGACTAGCTCGTCATGTCATTCGTTTACATAAAAAAAGAAAAAAAAACAGTAATATTATATGACTGTATCTCGGATTTTTATAAAAGCGGTCGAGTAATAACATTTTCTAGCTTCATAATTCTCATGTGACGCCATATGTAAGCAGTAAAAACCTCTTGTGAGCTCCTGACACATGATTCAACAAAACTGCATTAACATTCTATTCGTGCGAGTCCAAGAGCGAAATGAAAAATTGTATGCAAAACCCTGCTTAAGGCTAGTTTTCACTGTATGAATGTGATCCCCGTCTTTACGTAGAGCTAAAAAATTAACCGTTTAAAATAATGTTGTCGTTTGATGCGTCCTTTCAACAAATTATTTCCTTGATCGGAGCTTTCCATATAATTGGTGAAGCTCATTCACTAGTTGAAACAAAAAAATACCTAAATACATTTTTAGGTTCTCGGCCTAGCATGGATTGGTTTTCACAGCAACCAATTCATGCTCTCTCTCTTTGAAAGGCTGACACAGTTCTGTTCTCAAGCATGTTGGTTTTTTAGGATTCGTACCCAAAGGGTAAAACGGACCCTATTACTAAGGCTTTGCTGTCTGTCTATACGTCCGTCTGTCAACAGGATGTATCTCGTGAACCGTGATAGTTAGACAAATGAGATTTTCACAGATGATGTATTTTTGTTGTCGCTATAACAACAAATAGTAAAAAACAGAATAAAATAAATATTAAAGGGGGCTTCGATACAACAAACGTGATATTTTTGCTCGTTTACCAGATAAATCATAGATGACGCTGCTTTAAATAGTACTGCTACTCAACACTAGATGGCAGGGATAGATAATGGTACGGAATCCTTCGTGCGTGAGTCTGACTCGCACTCGGCCGGTTATTTATCAATGATTGTCTCACAATCTCACCTGATGGCTGAAGCTGTAGCACGTTTGGTTCACGCGCGGTTTCCTAAAAATGTATTCCCACAACGCCTGACCTGTGCGAATGAACTCTCCAATTTTATCGCAACCACAAGTTTGAATGACGAACTATACCTATAATCAAACCAAACGGCAGCTATCTGCTGTAATCAGCCAGAAACTGTATTAGACAGCTTCAAATAAACAATAATAAATGAAATACCTAAAAACAAGTTTTCAACCAGTGTGTTGTCAGTTCTACTGTATAGCCACATGTGTATTTTCCTCCATAGCTCGTTGTGTCGTAGCGACTTTGAGCTTACTAATGAGGCCAACAGTAAGAGACCACGTCTCAGTGCCATAAAGTCGTCACTAGCAACACACATTTATTGATAACCTATGTTTTCAGGCTTTGCAGTATTTTGGAGGCAACGATAGGTCGAAGCTAAATGCTCTGTTTCCCTGCGATAGATCCCAAGTAAGGAGAACTAAAGGGACTGATATAGTTCTTAGAATAAGCAAGTTGAAATGGCAATGGCCAGGCCACTTCGCTCGTAGAACTGACAATCGATGGAGACAAGTTTTCGAGTGGCGACCACGAACCGGAAGACGCAGTGTAGGCCTTCCACTAGGTGGACCGATGATCTGGTGAAAGTCGCTGAGAGCCGATGGATGCAGGAGGCGGTCAGACGCTCGAAATGGCGCTCTCTGGGGGAGGCCTATGTTCAGCAGTAGACGTCTTCAGGTTGTTGATGGTGATGAAATCAAATAGGTAACCTCACTTACCACCGCGAGAGTTGGTGGCTAAACGTAGACTTATTCTCTACAAAAAAAGTTCAATACATAACATTTTTTATATAAAGTCTATTTTGTTATCGGTTCTAAACTAGTGTAAACGATCTTTAACACAAAACCGCTTTAAGTCAATAATACCTTCATTTACTCGCTCCCGCGCTGTTTGTTTTAGCTCTATTCAATGAAAGGAAATGTGTGTTTTAAGACTTATGAGTTGTGAGAGTTTGCTCAGTTTCGGAAATTCCTTTTTTGGCAGTTTGCGCACCTGCATGGAAATTATGATGAATTAGTTAGTATTACCTTTAGAAAGTTTATGTGAAAGTATACATTTAAATCACAAAGGAGTTATAGAGATGTAAGCTAATAACAGGAAATTATTTAATCAAAAGAAATAAGTCTTGTATTACAAGTTGTATGGTACAAAATAATGACGTCATAATCAAATTTAAATTAAATAAGTAATAACGTAGGTACATATAAAATTGAATTAGAAGAAACCTATATTGCCTATAACCAAATATAAATAAACATGTGTGCACATTTCACACAGCGCCATCTAGCCCCAAACTATGCATAGCTTGTACTATGGGAATCAGATAACTGATACAATACTTAGATACTTTTTGTTTGTAAATACATCCATAGAATACAATATAACATCCAGACATAGAACAAACATCGATGTTCATGTCACAAAAGTTTGTCCTGGGTGGGAATCGAACCCAAAACTTACAGTTCAGAAGGCAGAGCCACTACCTACCAACCGAGCTAACAGGACAGGCCAAATGCAGGGTTCTTAAGTATGTCGGTTGTTGCTAGTATGTTAATGTTACTACATAAGAAAACCATTTACAGTGAGTAACGAGAACTTTTTTTTATTTAATCATCATCATCAACAGTCGGAAAACGTCCACTGCTTAACACAGGCATCCCCCATAAAACCCCACTTTGGACGCTTATCATAATCATCACGCTTGGAGGCGGTTTGATGATCGCAGAAGATTTGAATGCACCGAGGAGAATGCTGAGAGAGAATCTTATGCATCACTGTAATTGTGTCGCATACGATTCTCTCTCAATATTCTACTAGGCGGCTAAAATTGTATATAGGCATGCAGCATTGTGTGAGTTAAACCGCACTTTATAATGTACTAGCGGCTCGCCCCGGCTTCGCACGTGTATAATAGTTTTCGCAGCGCACGCGATGTAAAAAATATTTTAAGTAATTTATTTACACCTTGGGTTGCATTATTGGAATTTTACTAAGGATCCCTTATTTTTTTTAATATAATATCGCCTGTCATCTGAAGATAGTGTAGCTTCCCAAAAGTGAAAGAATTTTTCAAATCGGTTCAGTTGTTTCCGAGCCTATTCAATGCAAACAAACAATTAAATCTTTCCTCTTTATGATATTGTTATAGATGTTATAGATTATAGATAATGTCTTTTCGGAGTGAACCTTCTGTACGCAGTACTATTATTTATTCTGTGGTGGAACCCCGCAACATTGTGTGCTTATAAGTAATTTGAATATGGCACGGCAGGCCTATTTAAATAACACCACGCTTCCTAGCAATAATTAGCATTTTATGAATTTTACGATGGTTTTATATTCTTGATTAATTTAATTTTTCCTCTGAATATTTTTCACTTTATAACGCTAATTGAGTAAAAATCAATCAAAACGTTAGCTATGAATATGCAATATAAAAGTTGCTTTGTCAGTTATGAATATGCAACCAAAATTTGCTACGAACAAGGAAGTGTACCTACTTTATTTAATTTTATCTTCAATAAACGTTACGTAGTTAGTTTAAATGCAGGCAACGTTAGAAAAGTTATTTTTAATATAATGCACATAAGTGGATAATGGGTGGACTTATTTTTTTTATTTTATTTTTTAGGTGAACAAAAGCATTAGTACTTGTGCTTTTGTTCTTCTGTGCATAAGAACCTCGCAGGCATCGAACCTGCACCCTCTGGGCTATGAACCAGCCAACTCAATCGACATAACACAAAGAATGTGAAAACAAACAATCTCTGAACAAAATATTTATCAAGCTCGTAAAAAAAGGCGAACAAAACCACATTTTCAGTTTTGAACTAGGTTGACGAGAATTTAGTGAAGCAAAATATTACATAGTGCTGTGCTCAACCGTGCAGTAATATTTATGAATGCTTCATAAAAACATGAATGCCAATGTAGGACAGACGTGCATAAAATATCGGAAGAAATAAATATCTACCACGTGTTACTGGCAATGTGTATAATATTATGGTACACGTATTGAATGTCTAGGCGCTCGACCGACAAGAATAAAAATATATGAAAAGATGATCGAGTATACTCAAGTGAAATCTTCAGTTATTGAGTATTTATTATGTTTATGTTAGATCTTAACTCTGTTGGCATACTTTTTTTTCTTATATTTTGGCTCAACACATAGGGTATTTAGCCAGTGTCAAGTATTGTAATTTTTCATCGTGTTATAAAATATTTCAAGTCAAGTCTTAATCATAGTCCAGTCTAAGTCATGCCCTAGTAAATAAAAGTGGTGGCAACTTTACTAGAAGCTTCTATGGAATTTTGGAAGCAACACGAAAAACCATGTTTCACCACATTATATCACTCATGCTCGTAATTCAGCACTTAATGCGTAAAACGCCACCAATTTTGATTATTAACACTGGAAAAAGCACAAGTTTTGAAAAATAATACAATGCAACGACGTGAAGTTTTCCGCGTTCCCACCAAAACTTGTTGGCGTACTTTTTATGTGGATAAGTAATTGAGATTTTTCAAAAATATTAAAAATATAAATATTATGTTTAATATTTTCTCATGATCACAATATTACTTTTTAATTTATTTGTTCCGCTAAAACAATAAATAACTGAATGAGATATTATATAGTCGTTTTACTTGGAATGAACGGTATTAGCTACAGCTGTTCAAATATTGGGTTATCAATTTTTGCCTATCTGTCCACAAATTCAAAATCAAAAATGCAAATAGGCTAATTTATTATTATATGTACCTTTCACATTTCGAATATGTAACAATTAGGTACCTATATACAATTAAACTGAGTATTCGAGGCAAATAAATATGGAAAACCTTATTACCAGTAATGCAGTTATTATTTGAAATACCAAAAGTTAATACACTACCAGCAACATAATGCAGTTTCCTCGTATATCTTGCTCCGCATGAAACAAAGGTTAGGAGGAAAATTTTATCTGGTCCGTTTTTACCAGAACGGGTTAGTTCTAAACAAACTTCCTGGATGTGGCACAACTCAGGAATACGCTTAAAATTCTGAACAGGAGCTGCGGGGAAAATTTAAGTTTTATTTTAATCTAAGCGCAGCGTTCCTTATGGCGTTTTAGTTTGTTCGCATGTACGGGAACTTCTACGAGACCCGTGATTACCTGTAATTACAGTTTGTTATGTTTAATGGGCTGTACTAATACTAATAGACTGACATTATACTATCATCATCATCATCATCATCATCATCAATAGCCTGAAGACGTCCACTGCTGAACATAGGCCTCCCCCAAAGCGCGACACCTTGAGCGGCTGCTCGCCTCCTGCATCCATTGGCACCCCGCGGCTTTTACCAGATCGTCGGTCCACCGAGTGGGGGGCTGGCCTACACTGCGTTTTCCGGTTCGTGGTCGCCACTCGAGAACCTCTTCCCCATCGGTTGTCAGTTCTACGAGCGATGCGGCCTGCCCATCGCCATTTCAACTTGCTAAATCTAAGAGCTATATCGGTCACTTTAGCTCTCCTGCGGATCTCCTCGTTCCAGAGCTTACCTCATACATACATATTTATCTCATACATTATACTATATTTCTAAAAATTTCTGTAAGATAAACAATGCATTTGTAAGCATGTAGCAAACGGAAGGCATAAATCCTGATTAAAATAGCTGAGACTAGAACCGACTCTGTCTTGCTATTAATCCTTGGACTTACGCCGCGACAAAGTTAAATGGCGGACTTAAATACTTCGAGGCGTTATTAAAGTTTTGGAAGCCACTCTACAACTTGAAGATGCCTTAATGTAACTTCGGCTTCCTCAATTCTGATTCTTGAGTCTCTACTTCCCGAACCGTATGATTGAAAATTCTATCTAAAATGTAAAAAATACTGTATATCACAATAAAGAATAAACAAAGAAACTATCTTTGAAGCTACGCGCGAAGCATTTAGAATGTTTAATACATCATAATTTTCATCATCAGCCTGTATTAGTCCACTGCTGCACCATGTCTGCTGGTACCATACCTTTAGGCCTCCCCTATCGCATGCCACTTAACTTGATCATTGGCTATCCTCATATCGTTAATGCCAGCCACTTTGCGCATGCTCAACATAGTTGGAAGGCGTTTTACTTTAAATATTTAGTAATCTGTGACCCTACGCTACGTTTCCAAGTCATGGTCTCCGCGCAAAAACACGCGTATTCTAGCGGTCGTTTCTGCGGCTAATGTGACCAGCCCACTTCCACATCAGTTTGCTACTTCTATGGGGCATGTTGGTCACCTTGATTCTCTGTTATATCATGTCATTTCTGATTTGATTCCTCAGAGAAGCTTTGGAGTCTCTATGCTTAAACATAGCTCTTTCCATGGTTCCCTGAGCAACTTTAAATTGGAGGACTTAGTCGTACCGTGAGTGTCCATGGCTCGGCTCTATACAGATAGGCTTAGGTCTTCAGGCCTTGCGGTATACGTGAAACGAAAACTCGAGCTATACTCTTCTATTACTTACTTACTACTTACGTACTACTCTTTCTACATTACTTCCTTACGCACACAGTTATTTTTCACAGGTTTACCTCAGATTCCATCAAATGGCACATGCCATGAAGTTCAAAACTATACTCTAAAACTATTCTGCCCGCTACAATCTCAATGTCAATAAAATTGCTCCCCTGACAACATTGTTCAAAAGTGCCTAGAAATGGTCCTGCACTGATACTCAAGAGGGAAACAAGTTTTGTGATAAAATGTGTTATCCTTATTTTGAAAAGTAAGTTTTATTGCAAGGTTAAGGTTAAATAGGATTGTCTGAAGAAAATAGAAAGTACTAAAAAGGTCTAAGTGAATTATAAATAATCTCGTCACCTCGTCGTCGCCACCCAAGACACGTCTTGAGCGACCCGGATGATCCTGAAGCAGCTTCGATAAGGTATACAACCTATATATACCTGATGAAGTATAGCAGCCATTGTGTCGGCTGCGCTAGGATCACCGGATCAGTCTAGCCCTTCTGGCTCAGGTACCGATTTCAGCACTGGTATAGGATACCAGCGTAACACAATCAGATAACAACCCCACCGGCGAGGTCAACGTATGTAGGTTAGCTAGAACGGTCGCGACTTTCCACAGGGTCCACTCTTCCAGTGGACGTAGCCTTCTCGATCCTCTTATCCCGGCAACAGCCCAAGCCGTGGCTCGCACCCCAGGGGTGCCCTTGAGCTAGTTGCCTCCCACTTTTGTCAGCTGGGTGCTTTAAGCAACTGCCCTCGCGCCCGGTGACTGTAATGGTTGTTAGAGACCAACACCATTAGCCCGTTAAAAAAAACCTCTGTAATGAATAGGTTAATTTAATTGTATTTTTAGAAGTTGGCTATATTATGTAAATAGGTACAGCTATTCCCCCATTCCCCGTGGGAGCCCCCACTCGGTGGACCGACGACCTGGTGAAAGCCGCGGGGAGCCGATGGATGCAGGAGGCGAGCAGCCGCTCAAGGTGGCGTGCTCTGGGGGAGGCCTATGTTCAGCAGTGGACGTCTTCAGGCTGTTGATGATGATGATGATGATGATGAGGTACAGCTACAGTTATTTAATTTTACTGAGAATACTTATTACACATGGTGTAGGTAGTAGACTAATTATTGTGTATACCATCCAGTCATTATGCGTAAAGTTGACAAATGGAATACGTTAAACTCGCGAACATAACATTTTAATCATTTAAGCAAGAAGTTCATGAAGATAAGTGTGACTGCGAAGCACAAAATTCGTCATAACTCCGTGCCAAGTTTTAATCGCCGAAACCGAGACCTTAATTTAACATGCTCCAAATGATCCTCCCAAGTATCATACATCATCCAACAACTACTTAACGAGTTGATTTAGCTGAGATAAACGTATTATATCAACTGATGGGGAAGAAAGGTTGTCGAGTGGCGACCACGAACCGAAAGACGCAGTGTAAGCCCGCCCCCGCTAGGTGGACCAACGAACGACAGTGGCGGAAGCCTATATTCAGTAGTGGATGTCTTCAGGCTATTGATGATGATGATGATGATGCAACGTATATATTTAAGTACCTATATATAAAATATTTAAAGGTGACAAACCTAATTTTGTTTCTCCTTTAAATATGTCCAAAGAAAGCGTGTTAAAAAGTTTACCTCTGTTGCAAAGTTATAACTAGGTGTTACAAAAAGCTTTTGATGCAATTTGAACACAGACTTGCTTTAGAAATAAGGGCCTTTACACATCGGGCTTGCATGTTAAGCCTCGTTCTCGCTACTTCCAGCGAGCAAGCATCTATTTCGGAACAAATATTTGGTCGTGCGCGCAGATTTATTAATCTGTGGCGCAGGTTCGTAAGAGAAAATGCTGCACTGAAGAAGTTTATATAGGTGTAGAGATGCAATATGTAACTTAGCTGCAACAGTAATATGATTATGTTCCTGTGATGTTTCAATATTCAGTATTAGTTTAATACTCTCTGGCATAGCGCTATATAATACTTACGTGTATGTATAGGTATATTTATGTATACCTATGTCTAAAACGCGCTAAAATTTAATTCCTGTAGCTGACAGTTATAATGGTGGTTTTGAAAATCAATCTTCTTTTTCTCTTACATCTTCATACTGCAAAGTTCATACTGCACAAGGTGGTAGGACTTTACTGCAATGTTAGTCTAGGTAGGTACCACCGCTTTGCCAGTTATTCTGCCGCCAAGCAGACGAGTGCAAGCAAAGTGAAATTACTGAACAAATGAAACTTTACTAAAAATCTTACTAATTACTTATAGACTGTGTAATGTCTCAGGATGACGTGCGCAGTGCAGTGTTTATTTGTTTATATAAAAAAATCTTCATACATACACATACGTGCATAGGTAGGTACATGCATACTACATAACTGATCTGGCTGTACAAGGGGCATTTTTTCTTCCCTTCTCTCTTCTTTCATAACTGGATGTTTTAGAGATTTTTATTTCTATGGTTCATTTGCCTATGTATAGGCTATATAGCAATTAGTATTGTGTTATTTTTTGTAATGTTAGTACTTCGGTCCGGTGCGATTTGATCTTCATTATACACAAGCGCAACCTACTTTGTAGCTGGTTCTAAATAGGTTTTGCTTAAAAACTTCATTTTGCATAAGATTAAAATCGGGCGCGTGTAAATTAGGTTGGGAAAAATAAATGAGCTTTAGTTAGGTGCATTTTTACTACGAAATTTAAGATGACTGGAAAATGGAATGCAAACTAAAGAAACCAAGCGCATTTATTTATAGAGGTATCTTACAGTTGGGCATACAAAATGCAAATGCTCCTTCTATAGAGAAAAATTGTAGTCGCAAGTATGTAAAGTGACAAGGCTTGTGTAGATTCGAGGAAACCTACGGGTGGATGCCATGTTTCCGTGGTTTATAATATGGTTAATACGGGCCATAGTCTAGCTTTACATTGAGTTTATCTGATAATAATACTTCTCGTAAATTATGAGGACAGGACAGTTTAGCATAGATTAGCAGTAACATAAAGGAAATGCAGCGTTACAGCGGCGTATACTACGTTTATTTCTACAGCGTATCCTTATGACAAAAATGTTCATCATCATCATCATCATCATCGGCTTGTGTTACTTGTTCCCTTGTAGCACTGCTGGACTTCTTCACTGTGGCTGTTCTTCAGTTCTTCACATTCAAGTACTGCCCGTAACTTGGTGCTGATGTCAGTTAAAAAATTTAACATTTTTACAAAAGTATAGGAAACTCAATACTACGGACTAACTGTCATACTGAGCTCATTATACCAATACTAGTCTATGCTGAGCTCTTTGAAGAAAATCCGACAATGGCGGTTGTGAATTTTGAATTTTTTACCAAAACCTGTGTATTTTTGAATTTTAATGTGTAATAAGGGTGGATTATTATTCCTTAAATGTTCGTAAACGTGCACGAGTGTTGGCAAATGGTTCCAAGTTTATATAAACATCAATCTTCTTCTTCTCTTCAACGGCTTTTTAAAGCCATCAGTAAAATATCCACCATTTTACTGATGGCATTTTGACTGACAAAATAGGACTTTGACATGACATAACCGAACAAATTTTTACTCACTTGACATTGGCAAAGCCATTAACGAAGAAGAAGAATCCCTTCACGGTTAGTGGCAAAGTTGTGCCGCATTTGGCGGAAACAGTAGCCAATAAAGAAAAACTGTCATACTGTCTTGTAGTGTCTACATAGTTTTGTCATGGACATAATTAATTATTTCTATGCACCATTTTATCATCTCAGATAATCTAAATTAATTACTCCATACTTTAATTAAAATACAAATTTAATTAAAAATACTGTTACTGTTATAAATCTAGAAAATAATTGATTAAATGCTAATGGATCAGAACGTTGAACCGATGACATTCCATTTCAATTAACTGCCGTGCATCGGTCTCCAGCGAGTTGTGGTATCAATCAATAATCATAATCTCCCGAGTAGCGGATTGGATGGATCAAATATTATAATATTTTAATTAAAGAAAAGAAAGAGAAAAAATACATTTATTCAAGATATCACACAATATTACATTTTTGCAACATAAAATTAGATAGGTATACAAAAAACGACAAGAAACAGATACAAACATAAAAAATCCAATAATGTAACGCGCGCAGGGTGCGCGCGTTACATTATTGGAGTTTTAGTAAGGATCCCTAATTTTTTTGAAAATATGCTATATCCTATGTCAACCGGGGATAGAGTAGCTTCCCAACAGTGAAAGAATTTTTCAAATCGGTTCAGTACTTACGGAGCCTATTCAATGCAAACAAACAAACAATGAAATCTTTCCTCTTTATAATATTGGTATAGAATAGATAACACAGATAAGTAATATAACACTTAACTCAAGTGCCCAAGAGTAAATAGATAAGTAATATGAAAACCAAAACGCATTTTCTTCCTGGAAGAGGCAAAATGACCGCGATAAAGCGACAAACTATGTGTTTTCCGCCGGACAACAGCCTACTTATGCATAAAACTTTTCCGCACGAGTTGACAAACACCGAAAACACTTTCTAAGACAGAAGATATCCCAAATCGCTGTCGTTGGAGAAAGATAGGCGCTATTTGTTAGCTCCCACTGAGCAAAAGTCCGGATTGTAGTCTCAGACTAAAAGAATAATGTAGACTCGGCGCTGGCAATTACAAACAAGTTTAATAATATTTTTTTTCTTACTATTTTTCTTTTGGGCTATTAGTGTATTAAATATCTGTTTCGTCGTTTCATTGAGCTGTCTAATGGATGACCAGCGCTGGTTCAAGAGACCATCATTCTGAGTTGGGGCCAATTTGTGACAAATAATTAAAAAATGTGGTACCTAACGTAGTTGTAATACATTATTTTTTTTCTATTACTAATAAATACTTTTCTATCTTTGTTTTTGCAAATCGAAGTGAACAAATGGAATATGGAATCACAAATCCGCATTCACTTTTATCTACGATCGGTGGAGTACGTACGTCTAATCATTAGACTAGATAGCGTGCTCGTAGTCTTGATCAGTGCTCGAAAACAATATAGGTATAATGGCATAATTTTACGATTTTTCAAGTCTTTTGGAATGTATTTACAAGTATAAACCGGCACAGTTAAGGAATATCTATTAAACATAACCCTGATTATTCACATCCCACTGGTTGTTACAATTTCGAGGTATTTTTTTCTTGGCTTCACTTTTCAGTTCTGAGCGCTGCGGCTGCGTCTATTTATTTTTCTGATTTGAGATTGTAGTTCATTCTCGAAGTCAGGATAGTCGTGTATTATGCTATGTGTGTCGATTTGCTCCAACTGGGAGAGTAGCAATCGCTCTAAATCAGGTCGCTGAGCTGTATTCTTAGATTGTGGATTTACATTGAACACTTGAATAAATTCTCATTTTCCTTTGTTAAATGATATCACACATTACTCAAATATTGTTTATTAACGGAATATTTACCATTTAATTTATTTGTTTCGAGTGGCCGATATTTCGGTGCTGTTGCAAGCACCATGATCACGGACGAACTGAAGATCTTGCGGGTAGATGATAATAAGTTATGGGCAAACGTAACAACCAATAACAAACATTGTATTGTCTACAAATATTTACTTAATTTTTACTCATTTATTTATTTTTTGTCTGTTTTTTTTTTTATCTTTCACGCCAAAATGGGCTGAACCGATTTGCATGAAATCTTACACACGGGTTGCTTTTAGATCAACCTAGGATACCTTTATTCCGGAAATTGAAGACCTGTGGCAGGAAAATTCGTAAAAAGCGAATGAACCCGCGGGGTGCAGTATTATAATGATATTATGTGTTTATCAGATACCCATATTTGACAGGCCTGTTAGCTCAGTTGGTAGTAGCTCTGCCTTCTGCACTGTAGGTTGTGGGTTCGATTCCCACTCAAGACAAACATTTGTGTGATGAACATAGGTGTTTGTTCTGTGTCTGGGTGGTATATTGTATTCTATGTATTGTATATGTATTTACAAACAAAAAAGTATCTAAGTATTCTATCAGTTATCTGATTCCCATAATACAAGCTATGCTTAGTTTGGGGCTAGATGGCGCTGTGTGAAATCTTCACACATATTTATGATTATTTTTTATCATTATTGTTAATTTATCACATTTCATAATTCTCATCAACCCGATACATTCTCACTGCTGGGGCAAGGGTATTTTCTCACCAGGAGAGATTGCCCATGATCTACCACACTGGCCAAGTGCGGGATGACACATATCCTTGAATTTTTGTGACTCTGGAACATGCCGGTTTCCTCACGATGTATTCCGTTGGAATGAGTGCAATTCCCGCGCATAGCTTGCACAGTGGTTGGTGCAGAGCCAACGGAATTCAATTCAGAGTGCATTAGACTGCAATACGCACGGCCCCCGCTGAGTTACACTCCCTATCATCATTATTAACAGCCTGAAAACGTCCACTGCTGAACATAGGCCTCCCCCAGAGAGCGTCACTTTGAGCGGCTGCTCGCCTACTGCATATATCGGCTCCCCACGGCTTTCACCAGATCGTTGGTCCACCGAGTAGGGGGCTGGCCTACGCATCTTCCGGTTCGTGGTCGCCACTCGAGAACATTTCTTCCCCATCGGTTGTCAGTTCTACGAGCGATGTGGCCTGGCCATTGCCATTTCGACTTGCTAATTCTAAGAGCTACATCATAACATATTAATGTTAAAATAAATCAACTACCTATATTTCTACATAATGGAGTTATTGTAACCATAATATTTCCGTTTTAATCCCACGGGATTAGAAGTTCCACACATATCTCATGTTTATATCAGTCCCTAAACCTGCCACAAAATCATCCAATCCAAACAAATTCCTTCGTCCCTTACAATAAATAGTGTAATCAAATTTGCGTCTGAGCATTGGATCCCTTATTTAATCACCATTAGACCCTTCTAGAGCCATTGACGGGCATTAGATCCAGGGCCCACATGTGGGCACGTAGAGGTGAAATAACGGCTTTCTAACTAAGATTTACGGGTACTATGCAAGCGAAAAGTTCCGTAAAGTGTTTGTGGGGGCAAGTTTTAGAGGTTCTTGAGTGTAGTGATTTCCGGCATGCAAGAATACAAGTACTTTCACGTTTAATTCTTATTTGATGTCTCGCTTGAGATGTGATGTGGTGTGTACTTGTCAGTGTTGTTCTCCGATATTGACATATTAGCCTTACCCTCATCCACTTTTAAAAGGAACGCTAAGAAACTCCTTGCATCAGAATAGCAAATCATGTTTCAAATAGGTTAATTTCTACCCAATCCACTCAACTGTGTAAAATTTAAGTATGGTTATTAGATGGCAAATTTAGTAATTTAATCTGTAATAATGTAATATGGTATTGTTTTTTTTTTTATCCGAATACGTAGATTCAATAGTTAATGTTCTTTGGCAGTGTATGATCAACATAATGTTAAAGCTAGTTAGTAATCTGTGGATGATGTGGTTGGCTGTATATTTAATAATACCACTTATATTACACCTTATTACTCTAATTTCTAATGTACAGCTGTTTGTCGTTCCTAATAAACAAATAAATAAATAAATATTTGACAGCCTCTGTGGTGTAGCGGTTGAGTGAGCAGGTCAGCTCATAATCCGGAGGTGGCGGGTTCGATTCCCGCCCCAGGACAAGTATTTGTGCACAGGAAAAAATTACGTAAGTACTTGTTCTGTGTCTGCGTGTTTTGGGACCATGGCGTAGTGCCTGGGTCCCTAGATACAGGGAATCCTAGTTAGGGTCCTGGTTCTATGTATGTGATCGATGAGTCTTATTTATTCATTAATTTATTGTAGGATTCATGTACAGGCATAAGTAATACTTTCCCATAAATTCTTTACAAATACTTGTATATAAAAGAGACATTCTTTGTTTATTTATTCATTTGTGTTGGTTTCACGCCAAAATGGCTGAATCGCTTTAAATGAAATTTTCCGCACAGATAGACTACCAAATATTATATCAAAATCTACTTTCTATTTCAGACAATTAAGGGTTTCTGCGGTAAAATGGATAAATTGTAGATGGGTGAAACCGAAGAGTGTCACAAGTTTCTAATAATAATCGGCCAAGTGCGAGTCGAACTTGCGCACGAAGAGTTCCGTACCATTATCTATAAAAACGAGCAAAAAATACGTTTGTTGTACGAGAGCTCCCTTAAATATTTATTTTCTTTTGTTTTTTAGTATTTTTTGTTATAGTGCAACAAAAATACATTGTCTGTGAAAATTTCGACTAACTATCACGGTTCATGAGATACAGCCTGATGACAGAAGGACAGACAGACAGACAGACAGCGCAGCCTTAATAATAGGGTTCTGGCTTACCCTTCGGGTACGGAACATTAAAAAGGGCCATCAATGCCGCACTGACTCTCTGCGTGAGGCAATGTTCTACTTTAGATTCATATGTATCCAAAATCAAAGAAACTGATTGATCTTTTCTATAAAAAAAAAGGAAATCTGAGGCAATCCTCGCCCGACTGTAATGGATGTCATTACTTTCCTCGGGTTAATAATAGCACAACAGAATAAACAGCGGCAGATAAGTACAGATAGGTCGAGACATATTACGTCCGCCTACGTTTGCTCACTGTCCTCACCCAACGACCGTAAAAGGGATATGCCGCGAGCCACGTAGGTATGACGTTTTGTGGAGGTATTTCGTTGTGTTATGACAAACATGAAAATAGTTTACGTTGGGCGAAACAGTGACGATTATGTGGCTTTATGTGGAAATGTAGCTTGTAAACGTAATTTGCGATACGACAACGCCAAAATACAAATGAAACGGCGCGAAACTAATAGCATGTTTTGCTATTGTGTTGGCGGGTTCGGTTCCCGCGACAGCACAGGTATTTGTGTAGAAAAAAAGCGCGTATACTTGTTCTGGGTCTGTTGTGAGACCAAGGTCCTCCTAGTTCCTAGGTCCCTAGGTACAGGGAATCCTAGTTAGGGTCCAGGTTCTTTGTATGTGATCGTTGGGCGTTATACCAATACTGAATATTTAACTTTGTAAAAGAAAGTAATTACTACTTATACTCAAATTATTTATTTAGAATATTAAATATTCAAATAACACTTCATAGACTAAAAAATCACTTCATAGATAGAACGTAAATAATATAGGTACACATAGCCAAAAAAAACCTAAATACAATTTTAGTTTAAATGCATTATTTAGGGTTTTAGATTAGTGTAGATAAGTGTGGGTATTAAGTAGGTATAATTTTGTATTATCATAACTAATATATTCCAAAAATATGGTTAGTCTAAAAACTAAAAAGAAAACGGGTTTAAAATGTTTTTTATATGATATTTCAATTCCAGAATTTTCAAGTCACCTAATCGTGTGTAAGCAGACTTCGTTGTGCCGATTCCTTAAACCTGGAAGGACTTAAGCAAACTCTATCGTAACTTCCGTGAATTGACAATCACTTTCCCAAACTCATGCAATCCACGCACAGAAGCTGCGAGCTAGAAAGTTCTCGCGGAGTTCGATTAACTTTGTACTCGTCGTAGCGTGTTGTGCCAATGATAATCCCGGCTAAAACGCTGTAGCGCAGTGTTGATGGAAAAACAACAGAAGCACCGGGGCGGTAGTTTATGGCCAACCTTTGTATTGGTGTGTTGGTGTGCAAAGTTCTTTCGTTTATATATTCATCTTTCGAAGTATGAAAAATAGTGTGGTAACTACTTTTGACAGCCTCTGTGGTGTGGTGGTTGAGCAGGTTGGCTCATACCCCGGAGGATACCCCATATTCGATTCCCGCGACAGGACAAGTATTTGTGCATAGAAAAAAAGCGCAAATACTTGTTATGTGCCTGGGTGTTGTGGAACCATGGTCCTCGTAGTTCCTGGGTCCCTAGATACAGGGAATCCTAGTTAGGGTCCAGGATCTATGTATGTGATCGTTGGGCGTTATTATGGGGCGTTATTACTATGCAAGTTGTATCTGGTTCTTACTATACTATTTTTCATATACATTTCCACTATTGAAACTGCATGCGACTTGTACCTTGCATGTAAGACACTTGCACAATGGAATCACGGCATATGAGACACACATATGTATAAAAACTATGTAATTAATACTGAATGTCCGTCACAAATTAAACTCTAAAAAAGGAAAAAGAGGATTGAAACTTCGAACTTTTATGCATATGTGATTTCAAACAGACCTGTGGTTTGAATAGGTACATTTGAGATAAAGATAGATACTCTACCTCTTTCCTTGTCCCCCCCAATTATAATAAGACATGGCATTTATCTATTTATTTATATTCCACTAACCTTATCATTCGCGAGACTCAGCAATACCTCTATAGCAATAAAAAGTAATGAAATAAACGAAATAATCCAACGAGTCTTTCATTTAATCACTTTTGTTATATCCCTTCGCTCACTAATCAGTATTCTTTCCTCGAGTCCAAGATCCTGGTAATAAGATTTTCATCCGCTCTAGCGTAGATTATTGTTCTTTCGGTAGCTATTACATTACTTACATGTACTGCATACTTTATCATGCGACCTTGGCCTGAGTTACTCAAGTATTTTTGTAAAAGGGGAAGAATGTGGATGGACGATAAAGTCTAGCTGGTATTTATGAAGATTGAATGTTTGGGTACGCCATGCTCTTGTGGATATCGAATTCTAATGATTGCATTAGAGCTTTGTCAAGTTCGACTCTTTATTAATAACATTAAAAATGACCAACATAAATAACATATTAATCCAAATAAGATTTCATAAATAAAACGGTATCAAAGTTTTTTTTTTTCCGTAACGTTTTTATGTATGAAAACTTGTTTGAATCAATATGATATTTTTTATGAACATTTGTAATGTTATTAAGAACATAGTTTGGCCAGGTTTTTCGTAAGTGAATTCAGTTATTTAATATCTTCAAAAATATAGCAATATGCGAGGGAGATAGTGGATCCGTGTATATAGCAGTCTTAAATAATAGAGGCGCTCACAATGTCATCCACAATATAACTCATTCAACTCATTCACCTTTCTCAAACTAAATTGTGGTGAAGTGTTGCTAAAGGTGGATGTTAAAAACGCTTTTAATTCTGTCGACAGAGGCGCTCTTTTGACACAAGTCAAGGATAAAATTCCCGAACTATATAAATTCCTTTATCAATGTTATGGCAATCCAACAAAATTAAATTACTAAAATAACGCGATCCTATCCTCAGTCGGATGTCAACAGGGCGACCCTCTAGGTCCGGCCATTTTTAGCCTTGCCATCCATCCAATTATTCAACGTCTTCAGTCCAAACTTAATGTTTGGTACTTGGATGACGGAACCCTAGGAGGCGACGTGAACACTGTTTTTAATGATCTAGGTATCATTATTAACGAATTTCGCGACATTGGTTTGGATTTAAATTTTTCTAAATGCGAACTTTTTGTTTGCGATACATGTCCTGATAAAGATTTGGTTTTTGAAAAGTTTAATAGTCTTGCTCCGAATATCAAATTAGTAGACAAGCGTTCTCTTCGCCTTTTGGGTTCGCCGATTCTGGATGAGTCTATCTCACCTTTTGTAGAAGAAAAAATTCAAAAGTTCAATAACGCATCAGACAGGTTACTCAAAATTAACGCCCACATGGCTTTTACAATTATTCGTTTTTGTCTATTTGTCCCTAAATTTACTTATATTTTACGATGTTGTCAACTGTGGAAACACAGTGAGCTCCTTATGGGCTTAGACAGCATTGTAAAAAACACTCTGGTTTCGGTCTTGAATGTTGATATGGATGACAGGACGTGGTCGCAAGCCTCTCTACCTGTGCGCTTAGGAGGTTTAGGGATACGCAAAATTTCGAGTGTTGCATTACCGGCATTTTTGTCCTCTGTACATGGTACACATAAATTAATAGAAAAAATTCTTGCTCCATCTTTAGGTACTTTCGAAGTAGCCCATTTGTCTGAGGCCAAGAATGCCTGGGGGTTGGCTTGTCCAAATTCTGATTTCCCGGTGGTTCTTTCCTCACAGAGGCTGTGGGACCGACCGCTCTGCGAACTAGCACGGAAAAATCTTTTAGATACGTGTCCTAGCGTCGCTGATCGTGCTCGGCTTCTCGCAGTCTCTGTGTGGGAGTCAGGACTTTGGTTACAGGCCATGCCTTCTTTCAACACTGGTAACCTTTTAGATCCGACTACTTTTCGTTTAGCTATCAGCTTACGTTTGGGCGCAAGATGCTGTGTGGCCCATCGCTGCCAGTGCGGTACCGCAGTTGACCAGCTCGGTCATCACGGTCTCTCGTGTTCAAAAAGCGCTGGTCGAATTTCGCGCCACGCTAGTCTTAATGACATCATTCGCCGGGCTTTTACCACCGCCAATGCTGCAGCCATTCTCGAACCGAATGGTCTCATGCGTGACGATGGTAAAAGACCCGACGGAATGACTCTGGTTCCCTGGAAGATGGGGCGGCCTTTAGTGTGGGACGCTACTTGCGTCGATACTATGGCGCCGTCACACCTTCCCGAGACACACGTTAGGGCCGGCGCCGCGGCTAATTCTGCTGAGCAGCTAAAACGGCGCAAATATAGTAATCTCGGTAGCGGTTACATATTTGAGCCGTTTGGTGTTGAGACCCTGGGTCCGTGGGGACCGGGAGCTCATCGCGTTTTCCAAAGTCTATCAGAGCGCCTGGTCGATGCGACGCGTGACCAAAATGCTGGCACTTATTTGGCCCAACGCATCAGCATTGCAATTCAACGTGGCAATGCGGCCAGCATGTTGGGTACGCTACCTACCGGTAGTGGGCTGGAGCACTTGGACTGTCTATAGGCCATCGCGGCTATTATACAGTCCATAAGTGTTCTTTGTAGTAGGTAGTGTAGCTAGTTTAGTTTAGTTTAGCTTAGTTTAGCTTAGTTTGGTTTAGTTTGGTTTAGTTTTTGTTATTGTAGTAGTTAGCTTGAGTAATAAAGGCAATTTGCCCGTTAAAAAAAAAAACTCATTCTTAATCGTAATGTACTGTAGGTATTGTATTGCATTAATTACTAATTTTCTCATAGCAAATCTTAATTTTCCGGAATAAAAAGTAATTAGTGTCGATTTCAGTAATATAAGCAAACCGCGTGAATAATTTCAAATATTCTTCAGATAAGCCTGTTTCTTTAGAAACTACACAAACAAGTAAACAGACGGTTCACTTTTATTGATGGGGTTAGACTGGTCAAAAAAATCTGGCGTTTTTTTTGCATACAAACGTTTATTTTCGTAATAGTACCAGCGATAACATAGGAGAGCACGGGAACAAAAAGGGACATATTCAATTTCACTAATTTTACAGGAAATAAATAAAACCACGTAGTTTTTAGGCGTTTAAGATTCCAGAATATAATTTTTAAGCATTAATAAAGAGCACTAAAAACTCTTTCATTTGGACAGGCATTAAAAAAATGTTTTAAAAGGATTTGTCCTTTTTTGTTCAAACAAGCTGTAATTCCTGAAATGGCTGGAATTCATCCATTTTGTGATGGTTTTGAGGTGTGCAGAAACGATGAAATTCAGCATTTTCCGTACGATAAGAAAAAAACAAAGTCGGTGAAAAATGGATTTGTCCCTTTTTGTTTCTATGCTCCTCATATATAGTACCTACAATTATTATATGAATCAAAAACAAAAATTAGACTCAGCAATCCATTGAAAGCAATCCGATGCAACTCTTCGTCTCTTTCATCATGAATGTAGACGAAAAAGATGGAGAGCATAGATTTCGAATCCAAACGTTCTATAGATTGTAAATTCGGTTGCAAGTCTATTGTAAGCTGTGAAGTTTTGCCGTTTGAAATATATTCTCCGTCACGTCACAATGAAACCATAAAATTGTGCTCCTACTTATAACACCAATCTACAACGTAAAGTTACCTAAACAATATAAACCCGGTCTGTACCCAGTGCTAAGGAGGCAAGTCTATGCGAAATTTACGAGGTCGCCACAACCGAATCGGCCATACGTTATCATCATTCGGCCATTTGGTGTGTGCGCCATATTGCCCCCTTTTATTGCATAAGTTAGCTCCTCCAGCAAGATGATTTGTGTGAGTTGAACATAAATTTGTTTATGACTTAGGATGCTTAGTTCCAGATACATTAAGAGTGTTTGGACAAAAATTTATTAGCTTAGTGGAAAACTTTTTAATATGGCTAAAGTTGAAAATATAATATCACGTAAACAGATTGTATGGTAAATATCCCGTCTATAAACAACATTATAGTAATATTAGTGACTATGCCAGTTTCAAATCTTTAACTAAACTTTAAGTACCTATACCTTACTTGCAAAAATTAAAACTTAGTACCTACAATAATACTAAAACTTCTCAAAAAAAAAATACCGCTCACTGATTAATCACAAAATCTCAACAAAAAAAAAAAACAAAAGTTCACAACAACCTACTAGATACCAATTAAAAAATATTTTTATGACAGGAACCAATGGGATAGGAAAAGAGGTGAAAGCTTAGAATGATGAAAAAGGCAGGTGGAGCTGCGTGGCGCAGCTAGCATGATAAACGTAAAACCTTACGAACACAATCTAACGACCTTTGTATCACACTTGGTTAGAATGTAGAACGTTTATTCTAAGTTACGCCATAAAACATTAACGGCAGCGCGGTAACTTCAGATTCAGCCAGTTTAGTGCCGTGGAAATGCTCTCATAAACTAATTCAGGAGATATCTTGGATATTAGTCTGTTACTTTTAGCGAAAAAACTTGATGATAACTAGGCAGTAACTTTTTTATTAACCAGGCTCGTAATTTGTTTCTCCAACTACTAATCTCTTTCAGTATGGCCGGCTATGTGGAGCGCCTTGTGACGAATAGCTGGCAGTTGTTGGAATAGAAAAGCCAAATGTTGGGCTCAGTGGTGTACTTTGAGAAAGGCGTATGTCCAGGTGGATGAATATAATAATAATAATAATATAACCTTTATTTCAGACACAATAAATTAACAATACAAACTGAAATGTAGATAATATTATGATACATTTAACGCTGGTCTCTTTGATGTTTACTTAATTTGCCTCGACAACTTCGTCTGTTTGTCTTTTGACAAAGGTCTCCTCCAACTGCTTCCCTAATCCTCTGTCACCTGCTATCCTGGTCCAGGTGTCAGTAGCCACCACTCTAACGTCATCGGCCCACCTTTTAAATGGCCTGCCCCGTTTTCTTTTCCTGTCCCTTGGGTACCAGTACATCATTGTTTTGCACCACTTCTCTCTTCCTCTTATTACGTGACCTGTCCATCTCCATTTTAATGATTTTATAGTGACCGAAACATCTTTGGTTCTAGTCTGTTTTTTAATTATTTCTGTCCTTACTTTGTCCGATAGTTTTTTCCCCATCATGCTTCGTTCCATGGCATTCTGGCAAGTTTCTAATTTCGTAGCTTGTGCTTTGGTGAGGGCCCAAGTTTGACAGCCATATGTCAGCACAGGGAGAATACAGGTGTTAAAAAGCTTCCGTTTTAATATAGGATGAATATAGGCTGATGATAATAACTCGCTTGCAGTACCTGGGATATTAAAATGAATATAACTGAATACAATTTTAACCCCGCATGTTTTTTTGTAATTTATTTCTTGACCTGGATATCAGTCCTTCAGTCGCAATATCAAAAAGTCTAGTCATAGTCCAGTGAAAGTCATACCCTAGTAAAGTAGTGGCAACTTTACTAGAAGTTTCTATGGAGTTTTGGAAGCAACACGAAAAACTACGTTTCACCACATTATATCACTTGCCCGCACTCATGCTCGTAATTCAGCAATTAATGCGTAAAACACCACTAATTTTAATCATTAACACTGGAAAAACGAGACGTTTTGAAAAATAACAACGCAACGACGTGAACTTTTTCGTGTTCCCGCCTAAGCTCCCTATAATCGCATAACATCAGTATGCGTTGCCAATGATTACTTATGGAACTGAAAATTGTGAAAATAGTTGTTATATTAGATGTTACAGGTTCCTTGTGCTGCGACTTCATTCCCATTTTTTTGGAATTCAGTTTGGTGTCATTATTTTCTGGTTGGCAAAACTGGCTTACACGTGATTGGACGAGAGCAAAAAATACGCGATAACAAAACGATTACTATCTTAGTATTTAGTTTACTAAGCAACAGTTTAAAATATGCTCCTGAGTTTATTTACAATACTTGTTCCGATTATTTCGCCCGTTTGCGATTCCTGTTAAAGTTCATGAATCTATGAAAAACTACTACTGTTACTACCATTAATATAGTACTTTACTATTCTACTTTTCGTTAGGTTTCACTAGTAAACTAAATATCTACATATTATAGTCGACCTATCTTGCTCACGTGTTTGGTACGCGGCTATGCGGTAATCGATTACCGCTTTGCTCCACCTGCTATCGTTCTGATTGGCAACATGCTCTGATCCAGGACTATATCAGTGGTGATCAACTTGAAATCTCTGTATTACCGTAGTATTTATGTATTCTGTAATACTATGTAAGTATGTGTTACGGATATCTACTTGTTTTTTTTTTAAATCATAGTCATGCTTTTAAATTTGACTACGATCTCACCTGATGGCAAGTGACGACGCGGAAGCAATGTTTTTTTCAGTGAGCTATTGACATCGGTTTTTGTGATTTTTATCATAATTTGATTGATTGTTTTGTTTGTTCAAAGTTTCAAAGGGTTGTTATAAATGAAGTTTGACGTGTACTGTATTTTGAGTGTCTCTGGGGCATCGTAGATCCCAAATGGATGACCCATTTCAATTTTTCTTTTTTTTTGTTTGTAAGGATCTTTATCGAAAGTGTACTTTGTTGTGAGTCAATAAAATAATATGTTCAGAACCTTGAGAATCATCATCTCTTTTCTGGTTGGTGCAAGAAATATCGGCTTTTAAAATTTTTAACAAAATTACTTGTTCGTATATTTTGTGGATAAAATGGAATTAAGTATGTAGGTATATTTTACTTTTTAATTTCTTATAGATGAAACTAAAGGAACAGGGGCCTTACCAAGTTACCACCACCTCTTTGCATGATTGAAATGAAGACCTAAAATAATTTATATTCTAGCAATTTACTTTAGTTTGTCAATTAAATTGCTCTAAGAGATGTGTTACCAACCTCCAACAACATGCAACTAGACTAGCGTAACGTATACAGTCAATGATATTCCATTTCTCTTGTTAAGCAAACGTATACTTCCGTTGAACTGCTTGTTATTCCGCGTAATGCCATTAACCCCTGTTTATTTTGACAATATCTGCTAAGATTTACACGGAGTGTGCGCCGCAACCGCTCGTCCTGCTCTGCTTCGCAATATAGATCGATAAACACTAACAAAATTCTTAACAAAATTCAATTGACTAAGGCGTGTTTTTTAATTCTGAGTGATTTTATGTAGTTTCGTGTGGTTTTGAGTGATTCTATGTAGTTCTATGTGCCACTTACCAGCCAAAAGCAAGAAATCTTGTTTATTGGTTTGAGCGGAATTAGACTAGATATTTCTGTATCATTTTGTACTTTAACAAAACACTGCTGAAAACAGTATCGCCTGAATAGCGTAATTAACTGATTCATTTTATTGTAAAGCAAAAATTTGAATTACGCAATGGGACTTGAACTCGCGATCATCTAAAGCCGTAATAAACTATTTAAGTTTGACTTAAACTTGAAAATTTAATAGAAATCGTTGAAAAAACACATACTTCTGAGGCATAAAATAGTCCAAAATAGTGTCTGTGCTGGCAGCTCCTTCACCATATAAATGTTATTACTAAACTATCTTCGTACAAAACACATAAAAAAAACAATACGATTTTTTTATACAAAGAAATCGATCTAATAAAATAAAAAGCAAGTCAGAACACTAAACGTAGAAAGTTTTTGGATCGCGGCTCAAGAGCCACCGTGTTACGACCCCATCTCCATTGACAAAACAACCGGGCCATAAAACGCAAGGGATAATAGGTTTTGTCGCGCCAAACTAGATTTATAGATCCGCTGGAGTACTTCAAGTAACGTTTTTTAAGATGCAGAAACTGAATTTTTACTTGGACAGTACTTTGGCCTCTTAATCCGGTAAAATCACGTCTCTAACATGTTTTATACTATAAATAGGCTTGCGCTTGACTCTAATTTTACCTCTACGCAATATAAAGATACATATAACTAAAATCGGAGTATTGAACCAAAATTTACGCGTCATCAATACCTATACGGCCTTACTAATAAACGCGTAGTAGTTTTAGATTAGTTACTTCAGCTTTTGTCCTTGTTTGACATTGAATATTGAAAGCGATAGAATAAGACAAAAGATGGTATAAGTAATCAAATGCTACAACGCGTGGGTACTTCCCGAAAACTTTAAACCTTAAAATAGGGCATAAATATAGAACTGTTAATCACAAGCCAACGAAAAACTCAAGTCCGTGACGTGTCATTTTCATGGTGTTTAAAAAATTATATATGTGTGGACATTTCACACAGCGCAATCTGGGCTAGATTGCGCTGTGTGAAATGCCCACACATATAAATTAACAACAATGATAAAAAATAATCATAAATATGTTTGAAGATTTCACACAGCGCCATCTAACCCCAAACTAAGCATAGCTTGTACTATGGGAACCAGATAACTGATAGAATATTTAGATACTTTTTTGTTTGTAAATACATACATAGAATACAATATAACACCAAGACACAGAACAAACATCGATGTTCATCACACAAATGTTTGTCCTGGGTAGGAATCGAACCCACAACCTATAGTTGAGAAGGCAGAGCTACTACCGACCGAGCTAACAGGCCAGTCAAATTTGTGTTAATAAAACCGGGAAGATAATTTTATCGGGTAATTACGCTTGTCTAAATATATGTATCGGGCATGACTATACACAGGAGACGTTTAAAAAGTATTAGAACCATCAGGTTGCAAGTTTCCTTCGCTATTTGACAGTAGTTATTTGTTGTTATCTGATAACAACTTCACTGGGTGGACTTTTTTACTAGGTGGTACGATTTTTCTGCAGTTTTTCTAGGTACCACCGCTTTGCCAATTATTCTGCCGCCAAGCAGTAGTTTGCAAGCACTACTGTGTTCCGGTTTGAAGCTCATTGTAGCTAGTGAAATTACTGGGCAAATGATACTTTATGAACTGATCACACAGTCTAGTAATCTTATTACTATCCTGTGTGAAGTTTCAGGATGACGTGCGCAGTGCAGTGTCATGCAAAACTATATATAAATTTAGAGTTCCGAGTGATACTGCAATCTGTTATGGGTAGCCGTGACGCTTAACATCAGGCGAACTACTAGCTCATCACGTCATTCATTTACATTAAAAAAATGATAGTTCAATTCAAAAAGCAGTGTCTTACAGTAAATTTTAAGAATTTACTACAATAAGGCTTATTACTTTACTTACTCATGCTATTTTGAAGTACTTTTTGAGTGTTCAATATACTGTGTGTAGCCTGTGCAGGTAAGCCGTTGAAGAGTCTTTTATGATGGCAATAAAATGCCGAGAAATAGCCGTTGTTTTGGGGCTAGGGACGAAGGTCGAATAAATTGTGTGTCATCGTGTTTTCAGGCATTGTACCCCTGTTTTGTGGCGATGTAAGCACCTTTAAAAACCACTGCGTGAAAAAAGCACTAAAACGTAATTGCTTTTAACATCGCTTTTATTTAGTATTCAACGCTTTCAAACTGACCCTGTGTGTGATTTCTTAAAGATTTTCGCTAACATTTTTGTAAATGCGGTGTCGTAATCTAGCTACGACTCGGCTACGACGTAGCCAGATTGCTACGTTTTCGTAGCAAGCTCTACGAACTCTATATCCCGTTACATCTTTCCGATACATAAATAAAATAAAGTGTTGGTATTAGAACGTATTATACACATACACCCGCTGACAAGCGATGGGGAAGAAAGATTCTCGAGTGGCGACCACGAATCGGAAGACACAGCGTAGGCCGGCCCCCCACTCGGTGTACCGATGACCTGGTCAGAACGGCGGGGAGCCGATGTAAGGACGCAAGCAGCTACTCAAAGTGGCGCTCTATGGGGAGGCCAATGTTCAGCAGTGGACGTCTTCAGGCCGGTGATGGAGTTGATGATACACATACACTATTATTTTAGGAACAAAAGTGAACTTTTCTATTAATGACTACATAAAAAAATGATATAAAATAAGAGCAAGCATAAAAACCTTCAGAACACATCAAATTTAAGACACTTATTAACTACTCACAAGGTCTTTCACTTATTATTAAGAGAAAGACCTTGTTTCTTTTAATAGTATGATATCATTAGCCCATACGTTTCGTTATATTATCTGTGTCACTACCAAGCCTTCTTCACTTTGAGATGGTGAAGGCCATAAACGCCACGCTGGCCAGGTCATCATCATCATCATCATCATCATCATCATCATCATCAGCCTGAAGACGTCCACTGCTGAACATAGGACTTAATATATATATTACTAGCTAGTACCCGCGCGGCTTCGCCCGCGTGGACTATCCTTTTTTTTTTCTTTTTTTTTTATTGTTTGATAGGCTTGCGCTTGACCACTATCTCACCTGACGTTAAGTGTCGATGCGGTCTAGGATGTAACGCGCTTGAAGAAACCGTTTATTTTTTCAGGATTAAATAAAGTTAAGCCTCCTATTTTGAGAGCCGTGTAAAAAGCGTCATAAATAAAGAGGTTAGTATTCATATCTTTTTAATCTTTTTAAAGTGACCTCATGCAGTGACCTCTCATGGTGAGACATTGTAGTAAGAGGTAGGGAGGAAATAAGTTTTTTTATATCTCTGGTAATAACTTTCTTTAATGTTTTATGTACACTTAGACACTAACACGAAAAAAAATGTTCAAATGCCCGTGAAAATCTTACAGTTTAAAAAAAAAACTATTTCAACCCCTTCATCATCATCATCATCATCATTAACAGCCTGAAGACGTCCACTGCTGAACATAGGCCTCCCCCAGAGCACGCCACTTTGAGCGGCTGCTCGCCTCCTGCATCCATCGGCTCCCCGCGGCTTTCACCAGGTTGTCGGTCCACCGAGTGGGGGGCCGGCCTACGCTGCGTCTTCCGGTTCGTGGTCGCCACTCGAGAACCTTTCTTCCCCATCGGTTGTCAGTTCTACGAGCGATGTGGCCTGCCCATTGCCACTTCAACTTACTAACTCTAAGAGCTATATCGGTCACTTTAGTTCTCCTGCGGATGTCTTCGTTCCGGAGCTTATCTCGCAGGGAAACACCGAGCATAGCTCGCTCCATAGCTCGCTGCGCGACTTTGAGCTTACTAATGAGGCCAACAGTATGGTAAGAGACCATGTCTCAGTTCCATAAGTCATCACTGGCAACACACACTGATTGAAAACTTTCGTTTTTCGTTTTCAACCCCTTAATCATTTTAAAATGTTATGTTATTTTAACATGCAGGTACCTAATAACAACTGGTTTAACAAACGTGACTTTGAAAATAAATAACTTTGAACTAAAACCTTCCTCCCCATTATCACCCCTTCAAATCAACCCTGGCAAAAATACTATTTTACCATTTTTGGATATGATTCATATACAAATCACAATTTTCATAATTACAAATTCAAAAACAAAGAACTAAGTATGCATACAATGTGTCATCTCTTCTTATGTCATCCTTGGCCGTGTGGTCCCGCTTTGCGAATAGGGCCACCACTATCTCTTCCCGTGGGTGCCGTAAAAGCCGGCAAAGGAATATCCAGGGAATAGGCAGCAGCATTCTCCTCGCTACATTAAAACCTTCTGCGATTCTCACCAAGCCACCTGCTAAGCGTGATGATTATGGCAAATCTCCCCCTATGATAAGCGTCCAAACTGACGTTTTATGGATTCCTGTGTTCAGTAGTAGACATCTTCCGGCTGATGTGTGGTCCCTGTCAAAAAATATTGTAAATGCCATATTTTACTTTTAATGAACTATCCGATGGAATACTTACGATCATTTTTTTTTAATTTGACACACAAACTTTAACTACTTATTCCAATTAAGGGTTAAATTTCAAAAAACTATAAAGTACCATTCCATTTATTTTATACTTGTTTGTATGTGCCAAGTTTCAAAGCTATACAGCACGAAATGTAAAATCATACAAATACTTTTTACCCGTTCATCCCATTGAGGGCTGTATTTTCAAAAACTCTTTCGTAATACAACCCTTCGTCATAGAATCAATATATCTTCGAATTTGAAGATAATAGCATTAGCGGTTTTGCCCGTGCGAACGTCTTACGACGGAAACTTTTTCTGTATTTTTACCCCCTTAAGGGATGAAATTCAAAAATTCCCGAGACCCGTATCTGTTTATTTTGTATGTTCTTTACATATTCCAAATTTCAGTACGATACGGTAATTTTTTTTTAAATTTTCATACAAACTTCAACAATTTTTTTAACCCTTTTAAGTGTTGAATTTCGAAAAACTAAAAGGTAAAATTTCTTTTATTTTTATACTTGTTTGTATGTGTTGATTTTCAAAACGATACGTCACGAAATGTAGGTTTTTTCATACAACCGTTTTTTACCCTTTTCGCCCACTCAGGCGTTGAATTATCAAAAATCCTTTCTTAGCAAACGCTTGCGTCATAAAAGAAATGCACTCTCCAAATTTCAAGTCTTTACGTTTAGCGGTTTGGGCTGTGCGTTGTCTGTCAGTCAGTCAGGACAAAGCCTTTTATATAATAGAAAGATAGGCCCCAAAGAGCACCACTTTGAATGGCTGCTTACCTCCTGCATCCATCGGCTCTTGACCAGATCGTCGGTCCACTTAGTAGGGGCCGGCTTACGCTGAGTCTTCCGATTCATGGTCGCCACTCGAGAACCTTTCTTCCCCATCGGTTGTCAGTTCTACAAGCGATTTGGCCTGCCCACTGCCACTTCAACTTGCTAATCCTCAAGGCTGGCCAGGTGCGATATGGTAAATGATACATGTCCTCGAGTTTTACGGATTCTTGATATGCCGGTTTCTTCACAAAGCTTTCCTTCACCGTTGCAAGAGCAAGTGAACCACGCATAACTTGCACTATCATCGGAACTTAGCTAAGCGGGATTTGAACCAGGGTGCATCAACTTGAATGTCACACCGCTGAGCCACCCTCACCCTTTCCTTGTCTGTAATGGACCGTATACATTACATACAGCAACTTAAAAGTTTTCCATTAACGACTTCTGCCCGTCCTAGCTGCTATTAGCGAAATTAAGGCCCATTCTCACAGCTACGTATAGATAAAGCGGTGTCCACATGCAATGTTGTTAGCTCACTAAATCTTCGTTAGCTGCGAGGCGACATATGGCGTGGACCCCTGTCGTGTGGGCAGAGCTTTATACATATACAGATATTCATTAAGGTTTGTTTGGTGCTTTGAGATGTGATTATTATATAACTGTTTTTAGAGTTATATACAAACGTATTTAAAGATAAAACATAGCATGCTATAGTGTGTTATACGTTTTAAAACCATCAGCGTTTGCTTATATTAGCTGGACATAAATGATAAGCCTCTCTCAAGGCACGCCATTGTGAATCTTCAGTTCTATTGTTCTAGTTACTGCCAGCTGCCTTGGGTATATTGCTCTGTCTCCCCGCAGGAAGATCTAACACTAAGACCTCATTTGCACGACCGCTTAAAAAGCGTTGCGTTAAAACCCAGCGTCTGCAGATTCGTGGTTTCCATTCCAGAACATGTCGGTCCCAGCGGTTATCGGTTCTTTGACGTTTTACTACACAAAAGATATAAATTGTACGCAGCATATTGATCTTTCCTTCTCGGGTGGGCAAGTGGTTAAAACTAAAAGTGGTAAATACTAGGAGTATTTGACAACCAGTTATCAAACTTGGTATTCTAATGGGAATAAACGGTTTTTCCAGGTCGGGTATTATTTATATACAATAGCAATATATGTTCTGGTAAGTTTTAATTAATTAGAAAATCCTAGTATTTGACAACCAGTTATCAAACTTGGTATTCTAATGGAAATAAACGGGTTTTCCAGGTCGGGTATTATTTATATACAATAGCGATATAATATGTTCTGGTAAGTTTTAATTAATTAGAAAAATATGTGTCATGTGCCTACATAATAAATAAATAAAGATTAATTCATTATTCATCAAAAAAAAATAGAAATATTATATTAGAAGCCAATTTGTTATTTTTTTAAGGACAGATTGTTAATTTTTGTACTTACTACGACAATAATACCAACTACTACGAAATGTTGCTAGCTACACGACCTACTACAAGAATCTTTTGGACTGTATACTCACCGCTGACCGATATTTGTTTATTATTAACTTACATTCGAGAGGTTTAATATTAATTTCATCATTCAATCTATCAAACAAAATAACACTTAATGTTAAATGACGGCGATTAATTCAAAAAAAGTCTGTCAAGTTAAATCTAGGCAATTAATAAAATTAACTTTTTTATTCAAAACGGCGAATAAATTGCTGCAATTTTTATGGGCCTTTGAAAAGGATAATAATTGTGTCCCGCAGTTTCAGTGTCGCCAACTTTGTCCAGATTAATTGTCGTATTTTATTACTGGGCGGCTCCCTTTAAGGGTGTTTACGTTTTCTTTTAGGAATAAAAGGGTTTGTTTTGATCATAAATCTTTTTTGGTACAGTACGTGGGACCAAAAAATTGAAAAGTATCCTCTACTGTACAATAATTATTTGAAAGTTTTGCGCAATGGCTGTAACAGACGTGAACTAGATTATACTAGTGAAAAATTCCACTGCTGAACGAGGCGTCCTCCATAGAGCGCCACTTTAAGTGGTTGCTCGCGTCTTGCATTCATTGACTCCCCGTGGTTTCAACCAGATCGTCAGTCGCCTATTAGTGGGGGCCTAGCCTACGCTGCGTCGTCCAATTAGTGATCGCCGCTCGAGAACCTTAAAAATTGATAATTAGTGTTAAATAAATAACGGCCAATGATCGCGAAAATTTTCTTGTATTACAACATGTACGGAGTTATCAACAAAAAACACTGTAATTTTTTTTGCTATAAAATTAACAATATAATACAAAACTACCCTAATAAGCTAAATAATATAAAAACAAAAACCTAATCTAACAAACCACTACCAGTAGGCAACGTGCCCAATATGCTGGCAGCATTGCCACGTTGAATGGCAATGCTCAACCTTTGGCCGAAGTAGAGGCCAGCATTTTGGTCACGTGTTGCCTCGACCAGACGTTTGGAAAGGTCTTTGAAAATTTGGTGAGCACTCGGTCCCCAAGGCCCAAGCGTCTCAACCCCGAAAGGCGCAAATATAAAACCGCTATCAAGTTTACTGTATTTGCGCCTTTTTAGTTGCTTAGCAGAATCCGCCGCCGCACCAGCCTTATTTTGTGTTCCAGGAAGGTGTGACGGCGCAAGGGTGTCCACACACGTAGCGTCCCACACCAACGGCCTCCCCATCTTCCATGGCATTAAAGTCATTCCATCGGGTCTTTTACCATCATCGCGTACGAGGCCATTAGGCTCCAAAATAGCCACGCAGTTGGCGCTGGTAAAAGCCCGACGAATTACATCGTTAAGACTAGCGTGGCGAGGGATCCTCCCGGCACTTCGGACGCAGGAAAGGCCATGGTGACCGAGCTGGTCGACAGCACAGCCACACTGGCAGCGGTGTGGAGCAGAACACGAGGCGCCCAAACGGAGAGATGCTGCAATTCTGAAAGATGACGAATCCAAAAGTGTACCAGTATTTGGCGATGGGAGAGCTTGTAGCCACAAACCCGATTCCCACTCCGCAGCGGCTAAGAGGCGGGCACGATCTGCGAAGCTTGAGCACGTATGGATAAGTTTATTCCGTACTTGCTCGCAGAGCGGCCCGTCCCAATCGCGAAAATAGATCCTGGACACTAACTTGGATTCCCTGTATATAGGGAACCAGGAACTACGAGAACTTTGGTCATACAACATCCAGACTATGGTATAACGGCGGTTAGTAAGCCTAAAAGTAGTGTTTTATCGGCGAAGGGGGGAGGACCGCAGAACACTTCTCATACAATCATAAACATAATAGTTATTATTTATGCGAAGATTTGTGATTGCAAATCAACTGATTCATTTTTGTGTAGAGGTAAAATTAATCTATGAGGATATGCGTTCAAACTCGCTGGGTATATTTAAACCAATGAACATAACTCAAAAGTATGGGCATGCAGGCTCGGAGAACTAGGTGAGCGTCAAAACTTGTATGTAGGTGAAATCCAGTATATCTTTGTTTTCGACTTGACGGCTTTGTCTGTATGTGAAGTAAAACGTAAAGTTATGTAGGTTTACCAACTCAACAATGCCCGTCTTTCTTTTTGGTAGGGAACAAGCCGTTAAAAGAAATTTACCGTTATCATATCGTTTAAAATATTACATGGTGTTATAATAATAATAAATTTATTTGACCAAGGATAGCAATACAATAGGTAAACATAGGTACATCAAAGGTTGCTACAGTGTAAAAAGGGTATGATAAGAAGGAACTCTGAATCCTGACCTGTGTCGTGGGATTTATGGCCGTTTTCACCAAAGATCGCTAAACAACACCCTAACTAAGAATCCCTTACGCTAAGGGCCCCTTATACTTGACCCTTATCCAAATTCGTTTTCACAGCGCTGAGTGACACTTAAATTGCAAAGTGACAGTTTATTCTTTTTTACGGTTTCCAAAAACCGTACGTTGCCGATTTTCATTATTTTATTTGTATATTTTAGATAATAATCGTCAAAAATACAAGCAACATGCTTTATTGATATTAACATTAGGATTTTTAATATATTATGCATCAGAAAAAACTAAAAACAAATACATTTTCTAGCGTTATGCGAGTTACGGAGGCTGCAGGTGGAGGATGCAGAAGAGAAACTAATGTGTTGTCTTTGTTAAATTAATCTATATTTGACGTTCAAATATTACACGATGTACGTATTTTACTAGTCCTACAATCTAAAGTGGTGCTTCCGGCCCCATGACCGGGACCGGAGTACTTCTATAAAGCAAATACACGTAAAAATGATATAGGAGTTTATGTGCTGCGTCGGCGCGTTGTCTGGTCGGCACCAGTCGCGTTGTACTGTGGCTGACGTCACACGGCAACGTAACATGCGGGTAGAAACAGTTGACAAATAAAATAGAAAATAACGGGCATTTTGATAATTTCACCTGCTACTTAACGCTAAGGGGTCGAACTTCGACCCCCTAAACTTAGGGGATCCCTTTAAGGGTCCCTTAAAATTTAGGAACCTTTGGTGAAAACGGGCATTAGTGTTGTCCGATTTCGGCGGTTTATGATAAGAATATACGAGTAGACGTTAACAAAAAATAATAAAAAAGAAATGAAATAGGAAACCAAAATAAGTACATTAATAAGTACAAGTTACATTTACCTAAAAATTAAACAAATAAAAGAAGGCAAACATCTCAGTTTTACGTGTAGTGGTACAGTGGTGTGTGTTGTGTGTGTACGGAATAGTGGTGGTTAAAAAAGCGCAAAGTTTCCAAAGCGGGTCCGCTTTTGGTCCACAACGTACAGTGCCCGCTTTCGTGGCTCTCACTTGGCGCTTTGTAAATCGCGCCGCTGCGCACCGGCGGCGCCGCGCTGCCTAGACTTAGAGCGTTGTGCCTTGCACGCGCTGCGTACGGAAAGCGGCGCGAGCGCGAGAGGCGAGTAGTAGGTAAAAGCGGAGCTGCTTGTGCTTTATTTCCGAGCCGAGTAATCGCGGCAGCGGCCGAGCTGCCAGTCATCGCGTGCCCGCGCTTGCTGTCGGATGTGGCACGCTTTCTATGACTTGCGCGCGAAAACGTGAACTGGGGCCGGCTCACGTAATATACCTACGCTTACTTTGGTATGCTTTATGTTTTATGTTGTGCTTTTTTGATTGGAAACTGTGATAGGGTAGGATAATGATAGGGCACGCAATATTCACATATTGCGTGCCCTATCATTATCAAGTGTGATCTGTGAATAAGTGGACCTAGCTTAGTTTGATGATAAGTGAACATTAAACGAGAAAAAATGTCGTTTCGTGGCGACTTTCCAATATGGAACTTTTATGATAAGTCCAGTGATGGGAACAAAATTGCTACTTGTAATTATTGTCGTCGAGAGTTATCCTTTAAAACGACAATAACCAATTTAAAGCAGCACTTAAAACTAAAACACATTTCGGTGTACAACAATTTTTTAAATTTTGGTAGGCAGCTCGTGTCTAATCCTGCTCCTGAAAGTAACATAGAGGGTTTGCATGTGGAAATTGCTGGTGATGGGAATAGCAACACGGCATGCAGTGGTGGTGGAGAGACGAGGAGGCGTGACCATGACGGGAACAGTACACATGCTAATGAACCACCTAAGAAAGTACAGAGAAACATGCAAGCGTATTTACCAAAAAAACTTAAGTCAGACGAAAAGGGCAAAATTGACCTATGTCTGTTGAAAATGATTGTTTGCGACTTTCAACCTTTTTCAATTGTGAATGACGTAGGTTTTCGTGCGTACACGCATGCACTGAATCCCAATTATGAAATACCGGATCGCAAAACTTTGTCGGTGAATCTACTGCCAAAAGTTTATGAGAAGAGGCTTGAACAAATGAAAACATTTGTCCAGATACATGCAAAATCTGTCTGTATTACGGTCGATCACTGGACTTCCCGTAACATGGATAGTTACATGGGTCTAACGGCGCATTTTATGACAGAAGACCCTATAGAATTAAAATCAGTATTGATTCAATGTGCCGAATCTGAAGGTCACCATACTGGTATCAAAATATATAGGGAAATAAAACAGATACTAGAAACCTGGGGCATTTACGACAAAGTCAACTTTTACGTCACTGACAATGCCTCTAACATGGAGAGTTCTGCAAGATATTTTGAGCTAGAGGGTTGGTCACATTTTGGATGTTTTGCGCACAAATTAAATCTCGTGGTTCAAGATGCACTTGGCGAAATTAAAGACACTCTAAATAAAGTTAATAAAGTTGTAAACCACTTCAGAAAAAGTACCATAGCTAAAGAAAAATTATTAAAATACCAAACCAACCAACAGAACGTGACTCAACCAAAAACACTTGTCAAATCGGTACCTACTAGATGGAATTCGGTATATATGATGCTCGAAAGATTCGTTGAGATAGGAGAATCTTTGCGGGCTGTTTTACCGAATTTAGTAACGGATCTTCCAATAATAACTATGGAAGAGTGGCAGTGTATTGAGCAAATTTGTGTGATTCTCAAACCCTTTTATGAAGCCACCGTAGAAATGAGTGCCGAAAATTATATAGTTGCAAGTAAGGCCATTGTTTTAACATCAAGCCTCACCAACATATGTGAAAATTACACCAGGCTGCATGAATTATACTCTCCAGTAAAAACACTTGCCAACAAATTAAAAGATGGCATGAAGCATCGACTGGGAAATTTGGAAAAAAATGACGCAATATGTTTGAGCACTGTTTTGGATCCAAGATTCAAGCTGAAAGCCATAAAAAACGAAGAACGTGTTCAACAACTTAAAAATATACTTAAACAAAAAATGATACACGAAATGAATAATAATACTCAACCATCGATCAATTCAGGAGAACAAATTCAACCTTTACCATCGACATCAGCTGCAAATTCTGCACCATGCCAAATTCTCGGAAGCGAAATACCTACTTACAGTTTGTGGTGTCAATTCGACAGCGAAGCCAACAAAGAATTTGTACCTAAAACATCAGATGGTCAGGCCTCCGAAGAGTTGGAAAAATATTTAGCTGACAATTTAATAAAAAGAACTGAATGCCCCTTTAAATATTGGCGAGAACACAAATTCATTTACCCAGAATTGTTTAAATTATTTATAAAACACTGCAATATCATGGCAACTTCGGTTCCTTGTGAACGGATCTTTTCCAAGTCGGGGTATATTATTAGTGATCGAAGAACACGATTGTCTACTACAAAAGTAACCCAGCTAATGTTCCTCAATGTAAATAAAATGTAAAAAAAAAAACTAAAACAAGTGGATATATTATGTATGATAAGTGTACATAAAAAGAAAAAAAAAAGAAAAAAAATAGACAAAAAAAGATAAAAAAAAAAACAAAAAAATAGACAAAAAAAGATAAAAAAAAACAAATAAATAATAATATGTAAATACCTAGTTGATTTTTGTACATACAATCAATGAACTTTTAAATACGCCTATAATTACTTAATACTTTTATAAAACATTTAATGAATTATTATTATTATAGACAGTCCTAAGCCTGGAAAGTATGAAGGAAAGTTCATTGATTTTTCTCATTTATTTAACCCTTCCGCCCCGAAGAGTAAAATATCTCTGTGACTTTTAATTGTAATTTATTGATACATTCTATTTATTTGCTCAAAATTAGTTTTAATGTAATCACGTTTAGTGGAAAAAAACGCAAGAAAATTTGAATTTGCCGCGCTTGTGAAACGTTCCACCTTAATTTAAGTTCATAATTCCACAGATTTATACCTCCCTGTTTCTTGTACAGACTAACAAACCTTACAATGTATGGAAAAATCATAGTTTGAATTGAAACGTTCATTATTTTAATGCTAAAAATGTTATGCAGTATTGTATGGTAAAATGTTCCAGTATTATGTTCCAGCCAGACATAACTGAGCGCGCTTTTTAACAGTTGTGAATAATATAACGATAACAGTTATTTTGTACTGCGACTATAATTATAATAGGTTAAAAATAACATGATTTTGGATTAATGAATGATTATATTTTATAGTTATCCAAGTTGGTTTATTTTCTTTAGGTTTTTAAAAAATACCATTATGCGATTTATTTTCGTGCAGATTGTAATAAATCTATTGAATATGAAAAATAAATGAATGGATCAAATAAAACAATATATAATAATAATTTATATAATAATAATTTATATAATAGTAACGGTAAATCAGCAACATTTTGTAGTTTTGATCTTTTACCATTTGTTTTTGCGGCTGCCATGACTGATCATGAGCAGGAATTATCGGCAATCACGAGCAATCGGCGCGGTGTAATTTTTGAATGGCACGCTGCTGTCTGAGCGCCGATGACAGGTAGAGCTGCGATGCTGCGAGCAGTCACGCGTAAAGTGCGCTCGTCGTAAGTGCGTCGTATAACTTCATTACCATCAGCCTGAACACGTCCACTGCTGAACATAGGCCTCCCACATAGAGAGCCATTTTGAGCGGCTGCTTGCCTCCTGCATGCATCGGGTTCGGGTCCCTGCGGTCCTAACTAGGTTCTACCAAGTGAGGGCCGGACTACGACTTCCGGTTCGTGGTCACCACTCGAGAACCTTCTTCCACATCGGTTGCCAGTTCTACGAGCGATGTGGCCTGCCCACTACCACGTCTACTTGCAAATTCTAAAAACTATATCGGTAACTTAAGTTCTTCTCGTTGTAACTTAAGCACTTAAAAAAGCGTGCTTAAAAAAAAAGCATAAAGTTTGTAGCACGCTTTTGAGATTAAGCAGTTTTGAACACTACTAGTACGGAACGAGAGGTATGGTATGGCATGATTTGGATGTGGAAGATAATGCATACTGTTAGGTAGTTTATGATTGTATTACAGGGTTACAGGAAAAATTGTGCTAGATCATTTCTGACTTATTTCACTATTTATTTATAATTTTATATTTATATTTATTTAATATTTATTTCACTAAACACCCTAGCCTAAACTTAATATTTTTTCAGATATCCCTTAGAGAAAAATACAGTTTCTAATATTTTTTTTTATTTCTTAACTTTCACTTGACTACTATGGTCTATTCAATTAACTTATGTACTATTTTAATGATTGACGTCCTAAAGCGTTTTATTACACATGTAAAAATGCAATAATAATAATAATAAGACACACAAAATAAACAAAATTAAATTTTGTAGCCTAAAATCGGCAATTTTCAAAAAAAAAATTAAAAGTCGAATATCTCGAAAAGGGTTAAGCTTAGGCTAGGGTGTTTCATAGTGAAACAAGTCAGAAATGATGGGTACTCCACGCCCTATACGGATCTAGCATGATTTTTCCTGTAACCCTGTATATGAATAAAATAATTTTATGGAAAGCTTGCTAATTTTGTTATGTGTGTATGGATGTACGTATGTGTGGATGCAATATATATATATGTCCGCGAGGGTAGGTGTGTATGTGTTACTCCGGAACGATTTTGATCTGGAGGTAATTGAGTCTATACATATATACCAACTTTGACTAGTTCCTGCCAATGGCTTTACCGTGTACTATACATATATAGCTTATCATAACAAAAAGTATCCTATGTCATTCCCCAGAGCTCTTACTGTCTCCACTCCAATTTCATCAATGTCATTTCAACATTAAGAATCTACCCCATCATCATCATTTTCATCATCATTAACAGCCTGAAGACGTCCACTGCTGAACATAGGCCTCCCCCAGAGCACGCCACCTTGAGCGGCTGCTCGCCTCCTGCATCCATCGGCTCCCCGCGGCTTTCACCAGGTCGTCGGTCCACCGAGTGGGGGGCCGGCCTACGCTGCGTCTTCCGGTTCGTGGTCGCCACTCGAGAACCTTTCTTCCCCATCGGTTGTCAGTTCTACGAGCGATGTGGCCTGCCCATTGCCACTTCAACTTACTAACTCTAAGAGCTATATCGGTCACTTTAGTTCTCCTGCGGATCTCCTCGTTCCGGAGCTTATCTCGCAGGGAAACACCGAGCATAGCTCGCTCCATAGCTCGCTGCGCGACTTTGAGCTTACTAATGAGGCCAACAGTAAGAGACCATGTCTCAGTTCCATAAGTCATCACTGGCAACACACACTGATTGAAAACTTTCGTTTTCAGGCTCTGCGGTATTTTGGACGAAAAGATAGGACGAAGCTTCCCGAACGCTGCCCAGCCGAGTTGGATTCTTCGCGCCACCTCTTTGTCGAAGTTGGACCTACCTAATTGGACAATCTGTCCTAGGTAGACATACTTGTCGACAACTTCGAGAGTATCGTTCCCAACAATTACCGGTATAGGTGGAACATGAGCATTAGACATGATCTTTGTCTTGTCCATATTCATCTTAAGACCAACCTGCTGGGAGACTCTACTGAGGTCGTTGAGCATGGTGCTAAGGTCCTCGAGCGATTCCGCCATTATGACTATATCATCGGCAAAACGAAGGTTAGTGATGTACTCGCCATTTATGTTGATGCCAGATCTTTTCCACTCCAAGAGCTTGAAAACATCCTCCAATGCGTTTGTGAACAGTTTCAGAGAAATAACGTCTCCCTGTCTCACGCCTCTTTGCAATGGAATTTGTTCCGTACTCTGGTCCTGTAGTCGGACTGACATAGTGGCCTTACTGTACAAACACTTCAAAACTTCGATATACCTATAGTCAATTTGGCATCGCTGCAAGGACTGCAGCACCGCCCAAGTCTCGATTGAATCGAAGGCTTTCTCATAGTCCACAAACGCTAGGCATAACGGCCGATTATACTCTTCGGTCTTCTGTATAATCTGTTGCAGCGTATGGATGTGGTCTATGGTGCTAAAGCCTTTTCGGAAACCGGCTTGTTCGGGAGGCTGGAATTCATCAAACCTGCGTGCGAGACGATTCGTAATGACTCTCGAAAACAGCTTATACACATGACTCAAGAGCGAGATGGGCCTATAGTTCTTCAATAAGGTGTTATCGCCTTTTTTGAAGAAGAGCACCACCACGCTCTTGTGCCATGCCTCTGGCGTTATACCTTCAAGGATGACAGAATTAAATAACTTCTGGAGGACTAAAAGTACCGGTCTACCACCCGCTCTCAGAAGTTCGGTCGTAATTCCATCTTCACCTGGTGCCTTGTTGTTTTTAAGCTGTTTGAGGGCCATTCTAATCTCGTACAGGCTGACGTCCGGGATATTTTCGGTATAGTGTCGGACTAACTTGGCTCTGATGTCCTGAGCTGTGTTAGTAGCGGGCTTACGTGTCGAGGTGTATAACTGTCCATAGAAGTTCTCGATCTCTCTCAGAATCTCAGGCTTGGATGAAATGACGCTACCATTTTCGGTCTTCAGTTTTGTCATTTGGTGTTGCCCAATAGACGAATCCTTTGCGAACACTTTAGAGCCTTGGTTCCGCTCAATTGCGGCCTCAATACGTGAAGTACTAAGAGCACGCAAGTCGTGTCGCAAGGAACTCCAGATTCGTCTATTGAGTTCACCGTAGGCTGACATATCAACTGAAGACTGCAGCTTCATTTCGCTCCGGTCGGCCATTAGCTCAAGAGTTTTTTTCTGAGAGCTTTTGAGTCTTCTTTCGGCGTTGGGTCTTAAAGAATTTCGATCCAACAGCTTGGACAGTTTCCACCAACCCGTCGTTTAGCTCGTCCACTGTGTTACAGTCGGCTAGGCACTGGAAGCGATTTTGGAGTTCCAGCTGAAAGCCTTCGGGGTTTTGGATTTGGACAGGATTTGGACGGAGCGTAGATTTCACCAGACGTGACCTTTCGAGCTTAACATTGATATTCAATGTGCCTCTAACAATACGGTGATCGCTACCGGTTTTCACCTTGCTGATCACAGAGACATCATCGAATATGTGCTTCTTGAAGAATCTACCCCATGCCAACGTAATTAATTTTGGATTTAGTCGGGTACAAATTACCCGGGTAACAAACCCGCTGACCCGGGTAACAAACAGACCGAGAGACATTAACTTTCATAGTACCTTACGTATTAGACAAAGAAAATTATTCCTAAAGCCATGTTAGAAAATTATGAATTTGAAGACTAAGGGGTATGAGGGAGTATTTTCACCGACGCCCACAGAGCTTAAGAATTATAGAAAATCTGTTTATATGTCATTTGTCTATTGTAAATAGCTACGCGAAGAAGAAGAAATTCTGAGAAGTTTTCGCTTAAAAAACAAAGACAAACACGGAGTCTAGTTCAGTTACGTAGTACTATATGTCTATTCTGTGGTTCAGTCTCTTTATAGCACCAACATTACATGCCATTCCTATCAAGGCATCCTTTTACCGGATTGAAATATTTAGGTCCTACTTACGCCAGATTTCTAGATATCCCAGTGACAACCGCAAGGTAGACGAATTTATTACTATCCTTGCAGTTTATCTACTGAACCCAAGTCACAAAACTAAGAAGGGTTCCGTAAGTACTCGGTCCCAGGATACATTTGAATAATTCCCGAGACCACTTTTCGACGAGCTATTTTTTTATGTTTCGTCGAATAGAAAATCATACAAGAAAGGTCAGGTAATGCTATGAAAACCAGGCGACGTCGAGGAAAGGTTTTGGAATAATGTCAATAGGAAAGATACGATGAAGATGTTTGACCGGATGGCTCAGTATCCGGAACTTGTATCCCCGAAATTCTGAACTTTTGTTTATTCTTCCAAAGAGATAAAAAATGTTCATATATATGAAAAGGTTTTGATTTGCATGGTCTTTTGTTCACTGACAAAAACGTGTAGTCTTCACTTTTCCCTGTCGGTAATTTAATAAGTATTTACCTACCTATGCAATAATCGTTAAACTCAGGTGTATCTCGCAGAAGTTCATCTTAAACCTACCACCATTTGTTATTGATCTGATTAGGTTTTTACTGGGTTTTTCTTAATATTGCACAGAGAATGTTGGACCAACTGAGGCTTTGCGGTTTTCTGCATTCAAAATATTTAGACAATTATTTTTTCGTTAATGTAAAGCATGTGCCTACTAACTACCGATCGCATTTAGCCCATTATAGGTAGTATTATTATTTGGTTTTGCACTGGATATTTTGGTTTGACCTATGTCTAAGAAAAAGATGCGACTTTGATTCAAATCAATCTAATCCATTAAAGTTATCCGGCTACCAAAATTTACTACGACTCTACCTCTATCTATAATCGAGTTATATTAAGCACACCAGCGTGGGTGCTCTATTTCTGTTCCAGCGGTATTTTTGTACGACATTTTGAAATATTAAAATCTAATATAATCGTTGTTTAATCGGACCAGATTTTGTGTAATTTTTAATGAAGCTGTACAAAGATAGATAAACTCTTTATTGACACCAAGATAACAATAAATAAAAATAAAAAAATCTTACAAGTAGGCACAATGGGCGGTCTTATCGCTAAAAAGCGATCTGTTCCAGACAACCTTTGGATGGACAGAGAAAAAAAAAGAGAAAGAAAGAAGAGAAAGAGAAAATATAGATGCTATCACTAAAATTACCCTTATTATTACCTAAAAAAAGTTTAGGCTTATGTTACTTTCATTCCTTCATCTCACTAGTGGGCGTACGCCAGGTGTCAACTAATTACTTCTTATCTCACTGGTGGTTGCTGTACAAGCCACAATGAATTCTCTCTGATTCCACTGGTGGCGTAGGTACGGGAATCAAAGAATTTTCTCTCATTCTACTGGTGAGTGTACGAGTCATAAAGAATTCTCTCTCGCTTTACTGGTGGATATGCGGGGTGGGAATGATTCCGCGTCCGGGAAACAGCCATCGGTGGGTGCATGGATCATAACTCAAAACTAAAATAAAGTTAGTTCAAAATTTGGTTTATGTAAAAAAAATCCTTAAGTACTTATACAAACTTATATATAATAAATAAATAATTAATAAATAACGCCCAATGATCACATATATAGAACCTGGACCCTAACTAGGATTCCCTTTATCTAGAGACCCGGGAACTACGAGGACCATGGTCCCACAACACCCAGACACAGAACAAGTATTTGCGCTTTTTTTCCATGTGCATAAACACTTGTTCTTCCGCGGGAATCAAACCCGCCGCCTCCGGGTTTTGAGCTGATCTGCTCAACCACCACACTACAGAAGCTGTCAAAGTGCAACCTTTTAAAATTAAAAAGTAGTGTCTAGTAAACGAGAAGATGCATTAAGTCGTTAAGCGGGGGACACGTAGTTCCTTAGCAGTCGCGTGTCTGCCTTCGGGCGCGACACCTATTGTGCCCCGCCTTAAAACACTTTGTCATACGCCCTTTGTTACACGACTAATGCTCCTTAATGCGCTCCCCGCTTTAGTGCGGAAATGGGGCGCAGCATTTCTATTTTTTCAAAGACATTTCAGAAACATTGGAATGGTGTTTGGTGTTTGTTTCAACTAACTGGTGGTTTTGGAACTACCTAAACCTACTTATACCTTAGGAGGCTAAGTCTGCAAAAGTCACAGTAATCAATTATTTCTTACTAACTGAACCGCCCTGGCTTCGCACGGGTTAATTAGTTTTACGCTGTAAAATAACACTTATTTGTGGCATAACTATAATTATTAGACATATGCTGTCACGACACTTTTTGTAAATAATTATGTGTTCTGCAAAGTCGTAGTACATTATTTTATTCTATCATCAATAGTTTTCGCAGCGCACGGGATGTAAAGAATATTATCAGTATTTTTTTACACCTTGGGTTACAATATTAGAGTTTAGTAAGGATCCCTAATTTTTTGAAAATATAATAAAGCCTATGTCATCCGGGGATAGTGTAACTTCCCAACAGTGAAACAATTTTTCAAATCGGTCCAGTAGTTTCTGAGCCTATTCAATGCAAACCAAAAATCAAATCTTTCCTCTTTATAATATTATTATAGACTTATGCAGTGAAAGCTAAAGTATAGCCACATCCGTAAATAATTAAACATAATAGTTAAAAATAAATCGTTTAATACTAGAAAGAGTATCAAATCTTGTCGCTAAAATCCTGCAAGCAGAAACGCTGGTATATAACACCATTAAATGTATTGCTTTCAACATTCTGCCGTTATTACTGTATGTCCACTTACATCCCGTAACGGTTTTAATTTCCCTGTCCCCCGTAGCAGCGCTTTTTTTTTTGGCGGGAACTCGGGCCGCCACGTTCGGCACTTTGGGAATAATCGTTCCTGTGCCTCTGGTGTTTGTTTTTAAAGCATAAACTCTGTTTCCGGTTACAGGAACGAACAACGCATCCGCATCCGCATCGTTTTATGTCCAATATAATAGTAAAATAATTAGCCAGGAGCGTGCAAAGTTGTCCCAGTCAAATAAATCTATGTTGTTCAGCGAAATATTTATTTCT
This sequence comes from Ennomos quercinarius, assembly GCA_910589525.2. Taxonomy (NCBI): domain Eukaryota; kingdom Metazoa; phylum Arthropoda; class Insecta; order Lepidoptera; family Geometridae; genus Ennomos; species Ennomos quercinarius. Next base: position 6,485,022 of record OU342496.1, read on the forward strand.
ACGAAATTAAAAGCGATGACATACTACTTTTTTGTTTTATTTGTATAAAAGATATACGTTCGCATCCAATGACATAAAAATATCGACACAGACAATACAAAAATTAGCCAAATAATTTTTTTTAAACTACAAATATTACGGCCGAACAAAAAAAAAATGTCAACTGACTTTAAACTTTTTTTTTTCTTTTAAAATTGCATGGGTGGTGGCTATTTTGGGGTTGCTAGGCGTAGGAAATATATTTCTACTACGACGTACACCTCAATTTAGCAGAAAAAAAGCACCATTTTTAAATTTTTGCCGATATAAAATTATAAAAAAGCTCTGCGTAACCACAGTTACGCGGGGTATTAAGACTGGGTGCGCCTACGCAGCCGTGGTTGCGGTAAGTTTCAAAGTGGATGTGCTGTGCTGCATTGGATTAATATTTTTAAAGCATTTGCCGGTAATGTCGGCCTCACAGAATGGAAACAGAAACCCAACTCAATATTTTTTCTAAGGCACGCAGAAAAGTTACCTACACATATTATTAAAAGGAGGCAGGTGCTGGCGCACTTGCCTCCTTTTACCTTCATCCATTCATCCTTTTCCCTTATCTTTTCCCCCATCCCTTCCTCCTTTCTTTGTACAGGATAGGAGTGGGGTTGGACCTAATATCTACTAAAGGTTGAATGTCTGTAATTTTTGAACCACAAAACTTACAACCTTGAAATATTTATGGGACAATAATTAAAACACCCCCTTTTCAACAAAAAAAAATGATAGAATTCGGACCACGCGTTAATAATTTACAAATTAGTACATATTTTTACTTTTATCCCCTCTCCCGCGGGAACCATGCGAATTTCGACATAAAAAGAATCCTATAGCCTACCTCGTAATATGAACTCATATCATGCTAAGTTTCATTTGAATCCATTCAGTAGTTTCGGCGCGATTCTCAGCCAAGATACAGACAGACAGACAGACAGACAGACACAGACAGACACAGACAGACAAAAATGAAAAAAATTATAGTTTTCGCTTTAGTATCGATTATAGAGAGCCCTCCAACAAAAATTTTCAAAATATCTTTAATGTACAGAATTTACCCTGTTACAGTTTTATTATAAGTATAGATTTTCTAACCATACAATCATAATTTTACAGGGCAGTCTAATCTTCTTTCTAATTTTTTTGGAAATATTTGAGTAGCGCGGTACTTACCTATGGCAACTTAGATAAATAATAACCCCTAACCAGGAGCCTAACAATTTCACTGAAGTTAGTTTACTTTATTTATATTGTAAGTTGAACCAACCAAGTCACCCTTATAACGTATTTAAAGAAGGTATATAGGTATACGTATTTTATTTTCCACATGTGTAAGTCCGCTTGTCATGCGCCAAGGGACTTAGAATATTCAGAGTTGGAGTTGTTTGGTGTTGTAAATACGAGTAAAATTCTGACATTCAACCTTTGTATTGTAAAATTCAAACAAATTCATTTTAGTCGTATCACGGGAATTGTAAATATGAAAGAGCTTAGAAGTAACGTCATTTTCACCATTTTAATTACTATGATGGTCACCAGAAAAGTACGAGCATAGTTTTTTTACTGTCTAGACAATATATTTAAAAATTCGTCTACTATAATACACATCATCATCACCATCATCCTCTTTGCCTTTTCCCATTTTGTTATTGGGGTCGGCTCCCAATCTAACCTGTAGCGGCGAGTTACCAGAGTTACACGAGCGACTGCCATCTGACCTCGCAACCCATAAAGAACCAGTAACAGTAATCCAGGTAAAGACCAGGTGTTAGATTCTACCGGCGTCTGACTACCCGTAACGATTGCCATAGATGTTCTTATGACAACCGGGACCGACGGCTTACCGTGCTCTCCGAGGCACGGTCTACAATAATACTCACTTCTTAATAAACGGATAATAGGTAAATATACCTATGATTTATATTAATAGCAAGTATCGCCTGAGCGTAATTAACAGTTTAATTTTTAATAATTATCCCCGTAAGTCATTTGGGTGTAAAAAGGTGATAGGGAAAATTTGGGCATGAGATCATTTGTCACAGTAGCTTAAGTAAAGCATATCTTAACTCCAAGGACGGATGGATACGGGTTCAAATCCTGAGTGATTCAAATTTTTTTTTACATTAAAAATTAATCGAATGAAAATAGTTGGCCTTGCTGCTACAATTAGTAATTATTGACCTCTAGTGTCAATATCAGAATCAAAAAACCTACCAAGTGCGAGTTGGCTCGCGCACGAAGGGTTTCATACCTTTATCTATCCCTGCCATCTAGTGTTGAGTAGCAGTACTATTTAAAGCAGCGCCATCTATGACTCATCTGGTAAACACAAAAAATCACGTTTATTGTATGGAAGCCCCCTTAAATATCTATTCTGTTTTGTTTTTGTATTTGTTGTAACGGCAACAGAAATATATCATCTGTGAAAATTTCAAGTGTCTAATGCCCGTTTTCACCAAAGATCCCTAAATTTTAAGGGACCCTTAAAACGATTTAAGTGACATCTGACAGTAATTTTGTTTTTACCGGCGATTAAGGGACACCCAAAGCTTAAGGGATCCCCTAAGTTTAGGGGGCAGATTAAATTATTTAAACGCCATTTTTTTTTCAATTGTATTTGGCAATTGTTTCTACCCGCATAACGCCAGAAAAGGTACTTATTTGTTTTAATTTTTTCGGGTGCATAATATATTAAAAACTCTACTGCTAATATCAATAAAACATGTTGCTTGTATTTTTGACGATTATTCTCTAAAATATATGAATAAAATAATGAAAATCGGCAACGTACGGTTTTTGGAAACCGTAGATAAGAATAAACTGTCACTTTACAATTTAAGTGTCACTCAGCGCTGTGAAAACGATAAGGTAGGTAAGGGTCAAATCTAAGGGGCCCTTAGCCAAAGGGATTCCTGGTTAGGGTGTAATTTAGGGATCTTTGATGAAAACGGGCATAACTATCACGGTTCATAAGATACAGCCTGGTGACAGGCGCACAGACAAGCAGACGGACGGACAACGGAGTCTTAGTACCTAATATGGTTCGCTTTGGGTACGAAACCCTAAAAATGTATCGTACCTGTACAAACTTTTAAATAACAAAGAGCGTGTAGCTAGTTGACACCGAAACAATTAGGCACAGCTCTGTAATGAGAACACCCGCAAAGTACACACAAAATAATTGTCACCCGACTCACGTTCGCGAGAGTAGCTTAAAATAACATCAATTAAAAGTCCATAAACCAACACATTATGGTAAACCGAGCTCATAACGCGCAACATTACAACGCACCATAGATAATGCCGGTCCTGGATCAGACTTTATGGCATGAGAACTACCAAAATGATCCATTTATTATGGCCATTAACAACCCTATCTGAGCGAGTATGGAAATGACGTCAGCAGACGTATTTATGAACTCATGTGATATGCGTTAGGTTTGGCCAAATACTCATTTTAGTTATGTTGGTATATACATATATTGGGTGGTGTTTTGTTTCTGGGTACATCTAACATCAGGGTTAAAGTAAATAAAGCCCTTATTATATTTCAGAGAGATAAGATATCTCAAGGGAAAAATGGTTGTGTGAAACCGTGAGGCACCTCTAGTCTATCTATACTTATAATAAAACTGTAACAGGGTCAATTCTGTACATTAAAGAAATTTTGAAAAATTTTGTTGGGGCGTTTTCTATAATCGATACTAAAGCCAAAACTATAATTTTTTCATTTTTGTCTGTCTGTCTGTCTGTATCTTGCCTGAGCATCACGCCGAAACTACTGAATGGATTCAAATGAAATACATATGGATACAATAAAAATATGTACTTGTTTGTAATTCATTAACGAACGGTCCGATTTAATTCATTCTTTTTTTTTGAAAAGGGGGTGTTTTATATATTGTCCCGTAAATAAAATTAAATTCAATTGTTTTATTCATTATGACTTTGGGTTACATGGTTTCTTAAGTAAGTAGAATATAAAGCTTTATATAAAACTTTATATAAAATCAAACATATATATCTTCCATATCTTAGTAAATCTAGTCCAACTTAAGTGATAAGTCCATGTACCCTGTACTAGTATAAACTGTGTTACAGGGTAAATACTTCAAGGTCGTCGGTTTTGTGGTTCAGAAATTACAGACATTCAACCTTCAGTATTAGGTCCAAAGCCACTCCTATCCTGTACTATGGTAAACAGAGAAGGGGCGGGGGAAAAGATAAGGGAAAAAGGATGAATGGATGAAGGTAAAAGGCTGCCTCCTTACGCCGTTTCATGCATTCATCCTTTTCCCTTATCTTTTTCCCTCTTCTTTCTCTCTTCTTTTAGACTGAGATAAGGTGTAAAACTAATTATCCTGTGCGAAGCCGGGGCGGGTCAGCTAGACATCAATATAAATAAACCTTGACTTGCTACTTTTACAAACCTTTTACAATTTACCTGAAACCGTTTCAAAATGGAGTTTTCTTATTGAGGTCGTTATATTGTAATCTACTAAAAAGATGTATAAAGAAGCTATAAATAAATCAGTTCGTGGTTCAAAGGCATGTTCCCAAAACATCAACGCACCTTTTTGTTGAAAAAAATAAAAATACGAATACACGTAAAGGTTTCTTACCCCTGCATGTTTACTGTTTTCTATCACAGTGTTGTGTATCTTCAAGCATTTTAATTTTTGGTTTAGGTGCTATTTTGGGAATTTCTTTGGTGCTAATATTGAAATTGGTGCTATTCTTTTCCATTTCTTTTATCTTATCTTTTCTATTTTATCAACAGAACTGCTAGTTTATCATCATCTTGTATTAAATCAAACGTAAATAAAAGAAAGTTCTCGTGTTATCGCTGAAGGTTTAATTAACACGAAAAAAAAACATTATTTAAATACCTCCTAAAAACCTTTTACGGCTCTATTCAATTCTTGAAACAAAATTAAAATAGTTTCATGCTGGACTTTTAAAAAATGGAATGTGCTCTCTGGGCGCTCTCTTAATAATAATTGTACTTATATTTATTTACAGAAGTTATATTATTGTGATTTCAGGCTGGGATGGTTTTCCTTGCAAAAGATATATAATTTACGTCTTTAGATATAAAACAATATCCTTAAAATAAGGGTTTAAACGGACTTCAATCGCCTTAACTCAATAATGTAAAATACTTGATTTATTTTGATTTAAAAACTAAACTTTTGGTGGAGACGACTGGTGACCAGAGCTGGCTTGTTTTTTGCCGAGAAAATTAGCATTGTTATTCAACGTGGCAATGCAGACAGCGTTCTGGGCACTTTTCCCTCCACCATAGGTCTTTTTGATAACACTTAGTTTATACCTAGTTGTAGATACCATAATTTATCAATTTTTATTTTAGTTTTAAGTAGTTTTGTAGTTAAGTTAATCTTTTTTAGTCTTGGAAATGTAAAACTTTGTTCTATACATTTAATAAAACTATACTGAACCGATTTTCATAAAATCTCTATGAACCCTATGAATACCTCTATGAATCTCTCGAACCAATCGAAAACATTATCTGTTCAACTAAAAAAATATTACTAAATGAATTTATAAATGACGGAGATCATGAAAAGGTGTCCCTGGATCCAAGATGTGGAGCTGAGCTGTGGATCCGAGTGGAAGGAGCTTTCTTAGTTGTTTCTTTACTTGAGAATTAAATTACATGTAAGCGCTAACTACCTAGAGCTACGAATTATCTAAGAAAATGTAAATTATCCGCGTGAAAACGAAAAGCTGTAGATTTCAGTACGGGATACCTCCAGTACAGTAACAAATAAACTGGTTTCAGGGTGAATTAACTTTAACACCAAATAAGCTTGCAGCTGAAACTGCATTTACGCCCGCGCTCGCATTAAATAAGCGACACTAAGTACCAAAATCCTTGTTAAAATGAAACACTCATTATACACGCTCTCGTCTTCACTATTCGTATTGTACTAGCGAAGTTAATTGTGTTTCAAGTAACTAAATCCCAGATAATGAGACTTGCTGTGAGCGAACTAGCCCAAGAAATAGAGAAACTACCCCGAGACTGCATCTTGAAAGCATTATTCTCTGGGCTTTTATCTGCAACCGTAAGTTAAGTACAAGTTAGTCTAGAGAAAGATTTTAGTCTCTCGACAGTTAGTAGGCACCTTAGTTTGGTTAGGTTAGACACATAACTGAGACATGATCTCTTACTGTTGGCCTCATTAGTAAGCTCAAAGTCGCCCAGTGAGCTATGGAGAGAGCTATGCTCGGTGTTTCTCTGCGAGATAAGCTCCGGTACGAGGAGATCCGCAGGAGAACTAAAGTGACCGATATAGCTCTTAGACTTAGCAAGTTGCAGACCACATCGCTCGTAGAACTGACAACCGATGGGGAAGAAAATTTCTTGACTGGTTACCACGAAAATAAGACGCAGCGTAGGCTGGCCTCCACTCGGTGGACCGATATTATTACTCGAAACTCTAAATTAATATAGTTTTGGCGGACACTGCACTGCGTACATCACTCTGTGACTTCACACAGTATAGTAATAAGATTACTAGACTGTGTGATCAGATCATAAAGTCTCATTTGACCAGTAATTTTACTACCTACAATGCCCTTCAACCCAGAACACAGTAGTGCTTGCACACTACTGCTTGGCGGCAGAATAACTATAAAGTATGTAAAGAAATCTTTACGATTAAAGCCATTATACATTGGTTCATCCAGAAGACAAAGCTACTGAAAGTGGTCTAAACGAACTGGCGTAATGAAAACCAAGCAACGTGAATCCCACGATTATTTAATATAGTTGCCTTGAAGGCGCGGTGAGTTGTGGAAGTCGTGAGACAACGGCTGCGTCATTAGGCGAGAGTTAATGAGCGGGCATGACTTGAAAGGGGTAAGTAAAACCCACATTCAAGTGGGATTTCTATTTGTTAAGGGGGTTAAGTGTTGTGTTACTCTTTGTTTCTGTTTAATTCAATTATGTTATATGCCCAATTGGGCCACGGATTGCACAAACGCTAATAGTTAGGTGACAAAATATACACGACCAAGTCAAATCTCGTTCGTAAATGTCTCTTCTCTCGGATTGAAAGATCAATTTTACAAGTTACACTGCGCAAAAAACTGCTATTCAGATATATTCAACATTTTAATCAAACTTGCAATCAGTTAAATAAAAACAAGAGCAAATACAATTTCATTTTATGGAAGAAACCTACACATGCGCGATATTTTCGGTCTATATGGCAAGTAACTTTTCAAACGAAACAATGATCAAAAACTTGAAACAATGTTGTAGTCATCGCAAACATTTTAGTGGCACATTTCAAGTCTTGCCTTTTATTAAATTTTCTCGTTGCTACAATGTTCGCCGAGTACAAAAGATAAACAAAAGAGAATCGATGATGCAGCTCCAAATGGTACTAACTTCGCCGCTCCTTTGTATGGAGTAAGTTTAGTTAGTTCTCACCAGTTCGCTATTGTGCTACTCTACAGCACTTAATTGACTCTTTCGGAGATTTTATATACTAAATACTTACATAAATTATTAAGAACGTAGCTTGAGAGTGTCCATAAATAAAGCAATGTTTTTATAACAAAATCACTAGGTAGCAAAACCATTTTCATTACCTACTGAATTAACTTATTCAACAGCTCACGTAAAGCAATTCGTAAAACGGATCAAAATGTGATTTGATTTTTAAATTTTTACAGTAGTTTATCAACTCACGATTTATATCGAATGCTTAAAAGGGCCTAGTAATTTAATAAAGCGGAAAAATTGTGTCGTCCATATTTATCCAAAATTGACAAAACTTTATCATTTTCATTCGAATTTAGAACTGTTGTGGAAACGTAAAATTGTTTATTCAATGTAGATGAGTGTTATACCCCTATAGCAAAAAGGTTTTCACCTTATAGATTCTTTAAAATATACCTATCTGAACTATTGAGACTCCCTCATAAACGCTTCCAAAGTGGCGTTTTATGGGAGTTCAGCAGTGGACGTCTTCCGGCTGAGAATGGGAATTGAGAGATCAGCTCTAAATTATTGTTTCCAAGTACATTTGTTTTAATCCCATTATATATAGCCACAGCCTCTGTGGTGTGGTGGTTGAACAGATCGGCTCATAGCCCGGAGGCGGCGGGTTCGATTCCCGCGACAGGACAAGTTTTCGTGCATAGGCGAAAAAAAAGCGCAAATACTTGTTCTGTGTCTGGGTGTTGTGGGATTATGGTCCTTGTAGTTCCTGGGTCCCTAGATACAGGGAATCCTAGTAATGGTCCAGGACTATGTATGTGATCGTTGGGCGTTATTATTATTATTTATTATTATTAATGAAGTTACGATAAAATTTACTTCTCTTCATATCAGTGCTTAATTAAACGAGATAACATTAATAAACAACATCCATTCAAATATAGCCCACCGCCGCAAAACCACGCTATATTGGATATTTATTGACGTATAGGGAAAACAACGAAGAGCTATTTTAATTTTCCAGTTTATTTTACAAACCAGTTGGATATGTTCCAGTTTTCAATATTTTCTTATAAACGCAATCGTCCCTATTGGAAACTGATTTTATCAGACGACCTATCGATCTACAACCACTGTGACTGACCTAGTTAAAAGCACTGTTATATTTAAATCAAATTCGGCGACTTTCAACAAAACTTTCAGTTCTAGCTTGGGTTAGTAAGTACTTCAAACCTTAATTCATTATGCTAGTGGTAATCGTGCGAGCCAAAATAGTCGTGAGAAAACATTGACTTGGATTTAAAATAAAATCAATATTTAATTAAACATCCAAATAAGTAATTAATTCAAATATAATGCATCATCCAAATCACAGAATGAACAGCAGAAAAAGTGGAATAATAAAATTTACTTGTAAAGCTCGTAAAAGTTTATGTATAGGTACTACGTTATTTGCTATCTCCATGTTACTATGTACTGGATATTGTAGACATGGCGAAAAACCAAAATAAAAAAACAATAGATCCTAAAAAATTTTAGCAACAAACGGGATAAGTACCCAATTTTTAGGAACTATGGTCTTAAGTGTGTAGATATCTAAAATACGCTAAAACTTGCTTTGATATTCCACAGCTTTAAACCGAGCAATACGCAATATACTAAATGATATTCCACAGCTATAAACGAAGCATACTAAACCTATCACGTAACAAACAACAGTAAAATATACGTGAATATCATTCTATTCATCCCGAGTATCTAAACGTAATAGAAACGGCTGATTACATTGCAACAAAACAACCGCCTTAAAAATAATCCGTCTCATTGAAAGCACTCAACGAAATAACATCGGAACGTTTTCACTAAACTCGAGGAGAGAAGTAAATAAAATTCAAATTATATCACCGCATCGCAAACAGCGTACCTATTCAAATAATTGATGACCGTTCCGACCTTAAGTTGGAATCGATGTTAATCTGGTTCCAGTTAAACTTGCAAGCCGAGATCAAGTAGTTCTGGTATAAGTAGTTCGGGAATTAGCACTAGACCCCGAGTCGGCTAAACAACCCATAGATTTTCCTCCTCATTTAACTTTTCCTTCCCGATGGTCGCGATAAGTGGGGTCCGAACAAAAATACGGCAACTTGTGGAAAATGAGCTTTATGGCTAGTTTCCACTGAGGCTAGCGCAAAGTGTTAACTAATTATTTTAGGATGTTTTAGCTTCAAATGCTTGAACATAAATAGAATAGGCTTTCAATTTTTTTTATGTGTGGACGTTTCACACAGCGCCGTCTAGTCCCAAACTAAGCACAGCTTGTACTGTGCGAACCAGATAACTAATAGAATACTTATATACTCTTTGTTTGTAAATGCATACAAAGAATACAATATAACACCCGGAGTTTTGGCGGGAACGTGAAAAAGTTCACGTCGTTGCATTGTATTATTTCACAAAACTTATGCTTTTTCTAGTGTTAATGTTTAAAATTAGTGGCATTTTACGCATTAAGTGCTGAATTACGAGTATAAGTGTGGGCAAGTGATATAATGTAGTGAAACGTGGTTTTTCGTGTTGCTTCCAAAATTCCATAGAAGCCTCTAGTAAAGTTGCCACTACTTTACTAGGGCATGACTTAGACTGGATTATGACTACCTGACTTAGACTGGACTATGACTACCCTGACTGACTGTGACTAATACTTGACTTTACATGAAATATTTCATAATACGATGAAAAACTACAATACTTGACACTGGCTAAATACACTATGTGTGGAGCCAAACTATAAGAAAAAAAAAAAAAATATAACACCCAGGCACAGACATTGATGTTCATCGCACAAAATGTTTGTCCTGAGTGGGAATCAAACCACAACCTATAGTTCAGAAGGCAGCGCTACTACCAACTGAGCTAAAAGGCCAGTCCAAATCCAGTCCAAGGCTAGTAAGTAATCACTGGCCAGCAAGTTATTTTCCATAATACACCGTCCGTACAGTATCCGTCTCAAATTAGTATCATTTCTTTGTCGTGACAATTTTTCCGTACTTGTTAAAAATATGAACTTATTTTTAACAGGGTTTAATCCCTATGACATTCTGTAATAGATCTTTGGACATTTAGAAATTAATTTCCAAGTTATTTTACATTGCAAAATGCAACTTATTTAATTTCGAAGTAATTAAATTCGTGCACCGAAGCGTAATATTGTCTGACATTCTAAAGCAAAAATTAATTGTAAATTCCGTAAAAGAAGCTAAAGTAAAGGTTTTTTATTTATACCTGTTTCTTCATGGAAAGAGCTTTACTAATAATAGCCTAATTGTGTCAATAAAATTACACTCTGAAAACTATGTAACGTTTCACCCGTTACATCGTTTTTTTCTTGTTATTATTGTTTGATAGGCTTGCGCTTGACCACTATCTCACCTGATGTTAAGTGACGATGCGGTCTAGGATGTAACACGCTTGCCTAGAAGATACCTGTTTACTCTCGATTTGAAGACTCCAAGATTGTAGTCCTCGGGAAATACAGAGGCCGGCAAAGCGTTCCACTCTTTGGCTGTTCGCATTATAAACGTGGAAGCAAAACGCTTTGTTCGCACATGCGGGATGTTGACCATGTAGCGATGGCGTTTTTTCGTACATCTACTTGTTCGATGGTGGAATAGTGATGGCGGAATCAGGTTATGCAACTCCAGTGCGCACTCTCCAAAATGCACTCGATAAAAGACCAATAAACTGGCAACTTTGCGTCTATGTTCGAGGCTCTGTAGCCGAGACTCAAACAGTTTATTGATACAAATACAGATACAAATTAAGAAGCTGTTCCAGTGCGAAGTACTGCCTGACCTTTGCAAGAACACTCAGCTTTTTGGAAGCTAGTTTAGCCTCCGACTTCGTTTTCACGGGCCACCTTTATAATCAAACAAAAACTGTGTGCATACCTGTGCATCTCTCATACATAGGTAACTATGCACCACCTTTGTTCTCTAACACCAATACCGACCTGCCTCTGCACGGGTTATGACTATATTCGCACTGAATACAAACAACCCACATGACAGAATACTAACAACCCTGCACCGAAAATACTTCCTTTGTATGATTCTAGTAGCTTTTTATTTAAATAAAAAGCTACTAGTAAACACTCAATGGTATATAAAAGAGGATTACCCGCCAAAAATATTAGCCATAAGAAAAACATTGCAAGAAGAACTTATAAAACAAAGAGAACTAGGAAACAAAGTGACTATTAAGTATGATAAAATAGTTATGATAAAAGAGAGAAGTACATTGGACAATTTGGAAACTAAAGCAAACAATAAAAGAAGATTATCAGATACCCCAGAAAATAATATAAACAAGAATATCAAAAATACCTCTAAACAATTACAAAAGAGAAACCGAACAAACAGCATCACATCCTACATGCATAATACCAGTACCAGCAGCTAAACAAACCTATATAAATAAAAGAAAATAATAAACTATCATACCTACTTAACTAACAGAAAGAAATACTCGAGATAAATAAAAGGTACCCAGAACTCCTCCAAGCCGGCTGGTCACCGTGGAGGAAAAGACCACTACCCCCCGGATACGGCAATATTGTAATCGAAGCAATAATTTAAAAGAACATGAATGATAATATGAAAGAAGAAAAATGAACTACACATGTACCAGGGGAGGCCTACGCCATTTAGGCGACCACTACCTAGGCAATTTTAATCTACCTATATTAGTTAATTTATATACAATTATCAAACTTCAATACTTGATCAATGTAATCCTATTAGTGTAAATAAGTATTATCTACATACATAAGATTATATACCTATATGTATGGAAATTGAAAATCATAGGTAGTAAGTAGATGTGCTTAAATATTGAAACTAAGTTCTAAAAAAATCATCAATTGCATGGAATTAATAATTATAACTCTGAATAATTTGAAGTATGTGCCTATATTTTCAATAATTATCTTAGTAAATAGTATAGGCATCACATAAAGGTATAATATTTTTATAATAAAAATGAGTAGGTGTCGGTAGGTAGATTATAAATAAATAACAAAAATATGATAATTAGCTAGAACATGATAAATAGATAAATTCGTTATTATTAATTAAATAAGTTATGGAATGCTTTTGAATAATTAAAACGAAAACTGCATGTATTTATTATGAACCCATGAATATGTGAAAAATTATGTGAGCAATTATTTTTGTAGTGGAAATAAAGGCTTTTTTTTTTTTTTTTTTTGTATGATTCACGACATTCTGGTACTATATAGGTACTACCTATATATCTGTATTCGACAGCCCTCAAAAAAAAACAATTTATTACTGACTAGCGGGTCGCCCCGGCTTCGCACGGGTATAATAGTTTTCGCAGCGCACGCGATAAAGAATATTTTAGGTATTTTTTTTACATATTAGGTCACATTATTGGAGTTTTAGTAAGGATGTCTAGTTTTTTTTAAATATAATGTAGGCTATGTCATCGGGGGATAGTGTCCCTGCCCAACAGTGAAACAATTTTTCAAATCGGTTCAGTAGTTTCGGAGCCTATTCAATGCAAACAAACAAACAAACAAACAATCAAATCTTTCCTCTTTATAATATTGATGATGATAATGATGATGATGATATAGATTAGCCAAGTTCGTCGTTTGACGCACACTCAATACTGCATGATTTTTCAATAACATTTGACCAGACATTCGATATCTGGATTGAGACCTGTCTCAGATGATACTGTCGGAATGAATTGTATGTCAGTTGACCGTTAGTTGTATTCCTTGTAGAAATACCCCCCCCCCCCCCCTTCCTTGTGAAATTACTGGGCAAATGAGACTTTATGATCTGATCACTCTGTCTAGTAATCTGTGTGATGTCTCAGGATGACGTGCGCAGTGCAGTGTCACGCGAAACTTTATTATTTTAAAGCTCCGGGTGACACTGCAACTGTTATGGGCAGTCGTGTCGCTTAACATCAGGTGAACGACTAGCTCGTCACGTCATTCAATCGCATAAAAATAAAATCGGACTCGGCAGTCCAGAACAGCATATACTTCTTTAACACTGTAGGTAACCAACGATCATAAGTTATCATAGACTCAGAACTTGATGGTATGTGGTATGTTATATGGTATATAGCTACTACTCTAACTACCCTCAGTAGTAGCAGTCTCCAGGTGACTTTTATTTTTAACTAGGAATCACACAATCTAAACCTTGTAATTGGTATAAGAGCCCCTATAGTTCGACGTGATCTTTTAAAGTTGCGCTAGAAGAAATTCCCTTGTATCTTTTACGGGGATGTTATTTATATGCAAGTTGAACGTTTTAACGTCTCCGGGCGTCGCAAACTTCACACCAAGATAGTGTATTTCAAAACTTATCTGCAGCAATGCCTTGTTTCGCGGAGCGCTCACATTTTACAAGTTTTCGTGCACCACAAAAAATCGGCATTGTTTTATGCTTGAAGATGTCCCGTTACTTTTAGTTCAAGATGGGAATCATTTTTTTATTTATTTGAATGTATACAATGAACCTACAAATATGGAGAAGATGGAAAGTAACACCCAGTATATTATATCATTTACGCACCCTGGCAAGCTTTTTTGCCCGTATCAATAGTTTGCAAGTGTCAGTTCAATATATTACCAATATCCAGCTGCCTCATCCTGGCTTCGCAAGGGTCAGTTGGCTCAGCCATTTAAGAGGAGGTCAGTGACATACACACGTATAAAAAAGTTATAACTAAATGCATTAAAATTAACTGGATTGTTTAAATCATAGACTAACATTTGACCCCTGTCGCATCCGAAGGTCGATGACAATGCGGCCACAAATCAATTGAAATAGTCTTCATAACCAATCGATTCAGCTTTGATTGATAATTTACTAATTTTGAGTTAAATGATTTAATATGAAAGATTTGCGTTACAATACAATATACCTTAGTTCAAACTTGGCAGAAGGTGGCTTTTGAGTCCCATCTCTTTGTTAAAGTAAATTTTGATAGGGCCTACTCACCCTTGGGAGGTAGGGAGATTGTAATTAAATTTTGGAGTAATTTTAGTACATTTATGATGTCAATCTCAGGGATTCGGAAGTTGTTATTGATGAAAGCTAACTTCTTTTAACCTTTCGTGAGCTGTGCAAGTAAAAAAAATTAATAAAATGTGTCTTTATTCCTAAAACTATCTACTAGGTACAATTAGAAAAACTACACTATGTACTAAAAAAAACTACTAGCTACACTACCTACTACAAATAACATTGGGACTGCATATTAGCCTCGATGGCTTTATATATTCCAGCCCACTGCCGGTAGGTAGCGTACCTAACATGCTGGCAGCATTGCCTTGTTGAATTGCTATGCTGATCATGTATTAATAATGTTTTTTTTTATTAAAAGATGATTTGTCAAATCAAACATCAAACATTCTAGCAAAAATTATTCCTCTAATCTCATTTGATTTGTACAAGTGCTATGAATAGCCTATTTGCGATAAAACACTTTGATTTTTACTTTTGATTCTGAGAACCTTCTTTTTTTGAAGTCGGTCTAAAGCAACGCTTACTTATCCAACACCGAAACCAGCTACGAAACTGCAGTTTCGTAAAAGGCTGAGTTTGAATTTTGCTTTTAACGTTTTTCTTTTTTTTTTATAATTTATACTTAGGCATATCATTTGACCACTGAAAGTGATGGCGCGGCCTACGGTGGTGCATGCTTCTCTAGAAGATACCTGTTCATTCTTGACTTGAAGACACCCTAGGTTAATAGTCAGCTGGAAACAAGGACGACGGCAAGGTATTCCACTCATTCGCTGAACGCACTATAAAGTGGTGATCATAATGAAAAAATATAAAACACACAACAACGAGAAACTTCTCTTTTTTTGAGTTGAACAAAATCCTGCGAACATTCTGAAGTTAAATTCAGCAAGTTACAAAATTTTTGACACATAATGCGTAGCGTTTTCTGTATGTATATCTATCTCAACAGAATGAAGAATCCCTTTGTGAGCACCAAAAGCTTAACTAAGCCAAGTAAGGGCGCCTACACATGCACGAGCCACGTATGGCATGAATGAGTTTAACAATAATGTTTAAGGATGTAAAGTTGCAACATTTTCTATAGTACCCAATGAAACTCATTACATTCAACAAACAATTCTTTAAATTGTGACTCAAACGCATTACTTATGAAATTAACGAAGATAAACAAGTCATTATTAGGGTATGATAGTTTTAAAACACAGAACCCTTAGGCTGCGTTTCCAGCAAAGATGTGTGAGGCAGCTGGGCGGTGCGAGGATGCGTAGCGAGGCTGTGAAACAGTGTGAATGTTGCCACCGGAGATGTGCTAGGCCACTGAGCGGTACGAAGATTCGTAGCAACGCTGTGAAACGGTGCGCGTATGAGCTGTGCAAGGATGTGTAGTGGGCTCGTTTCTGGACCGTGCGGGGTGGGGTGTGGTGGGAGCGGAGCGCGCGTGCCTTTACCCGCACACATCCCTTGCAACACATCGCTCGCACACATCCATCGCAACACATCTCTCGCCTACATCCCTCGCAACACATCCATAGCACACATTTTTCTCTTGTTTTGCATGTATTAAAACCTCGCTCCACTAGGTCGTTTCCACTAGAGCTGCGCTTAGCAAAACTAGGTAAGTTAAGTGATTCTATTGGTTCTTGACAAACACATCCCTCGCTACACATCCTCGTACATCTCTGGTGGAATCGCAGCCTTAGTATCGTGATACTAAGGCTGCGATTCCACCAATACGTACCAATACGTTTTTAGTCTTGACGGAACGCTGAGAGATTAAAAACGTATTTATGTATTAAAAACTGAAAATTGATATTAAATACCAAGGTCTCTAGCCTCATAATTCTGTAAAACATTCCACAACACTCCAATAACATAAGTACTTATAATAGTTACAGTTTTAATATTTGGGCCACTTTGTTAGTACTTTCCTTTCACTTCACGTAAAGTCTACTAAAGTATACTTCACGATATTGCCTAATGAATTTAATAATAAGTTTAATTTGCATTGCCGTTCTTATTACAATCAATCTAAAATACAAATACTTTCCATTAACAAATACATAAGTTTGAACTTATTAAGAAAGTACTGGAACTCTACGGACACGAGCTGTACTCGCTACTTGTCTTCCTGTTTATATAAGAACAATAAAATAATATAGCGTTAAAGTGTTAAAGTGATACCACGTAATACTGTTGTAAGATATATCTGTATACCAACAAGTTTTAACTGTAAGTCCATCTTGTTATAAACTGGCGTTTGCGGTAGTTAAATCTCAGTACCGCAGCAACCACAAGTGGTCGGTTTGCAACTTGTGTGCGGGGAGCCTTAAGCTGTCACAAATGCTCGAATAAACAGACAGGTGGAATAATAAATGTGGAACCCAGACAAAGCTTACATTTGTTACGAAAACTGAGTAAATAAGATGAAACGTCAAGTTGTCAACGAAAAAAGTTGAATGTAGTTTTTCAAGCAAATCCATCAGTCAACTGGAGAGATTTTTACACCGTTTTGAGCAGACTCAATTATCTCTATCGAAATCGTTCACGATTTTTGAACTAGTTTTATTGGTGTTGGTATGAAAAGGCTATTCATAAAAATATTTACTCGTAGTACTAAAATTGAATAAAGCTATATTGGTAGTACAGAATCGTTCCAACAGTTTTTCGTTACCATACTGCTGGCATACGAGCGTTAGAGAGAGAGAGAGAGAGAGAGAGAGAGAGAGAGAGAGAGAGAGAGAGAGAAGGCCATAATCTACCACACTGGCCAAGGAGTGGGTGCATCCACAAAAATCACAAAATTGGAGAACACGAGTCATCAGTCATCACTCATGTTCTCCAATTTTGTGATTTTTGAAAATCCTGATTTCTTCGCGATGCTTTCCTTCACCGTTGTAAGAGTGAGTGCGTACTCCGCAAATAACTTGAAAGTCATTTGAGCAAAAAAGGGGGCTGATCGGGATTTGAATCTGGGTGCGTCGGTTTGGAAACCCACAGTTTACCGCTAAGCAACGCTCACTCTTTCACAACCTTTTTTTACGATTAAACTCATCAAATATAATTAACACAGTTACTAAACATTTTAGCAACCAATGGGATTTGGACCCGTGCTTTTCAACTCACCGGATTAGACACTCTCGACTGAGCTGTTTGCACTCTCCAGTGGCTGCGAAAATTGCTGGCAGTATATTTTCATATTTCTTGGGAGATAAGATCCAAAATGAGGAGATCCGCAAGCGAACTAAAGCTGCCGATATAGCTCTTAAAATTAGCAAATTGAAGTGGCAGTGGGCAGGCCACATCGCTCGTAGAACTGACAACCTATGGGGATGAAAGGTTCTCGAGTGGCGACCACGAACTGGAAGACGCAGCGTAGGCTGATCCCCCATTAGGTGGACTAACAAACCGCAGGGAGCCGATGGCAGGAGGTAAGCAGCCGCTTAAATTAGCGCTCTATGGAGGAGGCCTATGTTCAGCAGTGGACGTCATCAGGATTATGATAATTATTATGATGGCGATATTTTCAAACAGCCGTGTCAGTAACGTTCAACTAGACTCATGCCCTGCTGCACTACAGTTTGTCAGCTCCTAACTTCAAACTTATCCCTCCATCACGCACCTACCTAACTATAACACATTTGGGTGCTTCCTAGAGAGATATCACTAGACAGGCCTGATAGCTCAGTTGGTAGAAGGTCTGCCTTCAGAACTATAGGCTGTGGGTTCAATTCCCACCTGGGACAAACATTTGTGTGATGAACAGCAATGTTTGTTCTCTGTCTGGATGTTATGTTGTATTCTATGTATGTATTTATAAACAAAAAGTATCTATGTATTCTATCAGTTATCTGGTTCCCATAGTACAAGCTATGCTTAGTTTGAGGCTATATGGCGCTGTGTGAAATGTCCACACATATTTATTATTTATTTATTTATATGTCTACGGACTTAGAGCTGTCAAACTTCAGTGAAGACGGTCATCAAGCCTTTATGCAAAGCGCATTAGTTCTAAGATTTATAATTTATACAATTTATACAAAATGAGAACTCAAATTACGTCACTCTTAGTTAAGGTCTTCCTTAAAGTCTTGCAAAGTTTTAACACTCCATCCAACTTCATGCAAAACTTGGTAATAAAGTAGTAGGTATAAGTGTCGTAATTCTGAATCCCGGATTGTCGGGAATCGTCCCGTGAGGATTCCCCATTGGTCTAAACTAACTTTTTAGTAAGTTTCGGTACATCTGCCTCACAAGTTATGATTGGAGACGGAACCAACTTTAATATTTACTTATTTGATGAGTTTCGTAAATTTTATTACTTACCGTAATTGCATTTTAAGTGGGTCGGGAATTCGCTGAGTAGTTTCAATTTCCTTGTAAATTGGAGTTGGTGTTAATTTTTTTTTGGAGTTTTTTATAGTACTACGCCAATTTTAGTGAAACAAATTTGTGTCAGTATATGGGCATACAGAGAAACTACTAAAATTGTGAAATCGCTGTTCATAATACAATACCTACATGACCGTACATAACATTAATTAAAATAGTATTATATTTCCCATAATAGTTTCAACGCCGTCTCTTTAGCTCTATTGAAGGCTTAAGGCACCCTACGGGTTCGCCAATCACACGTTATGCCGCGAAAAATCTTATTTTTCCGGGCTAAAAAGTATCCTTTGCTGATCTTGGTAGTGTCAGAAAATTGTGCAGTGTTGCCAACCGTACGATTTAAACCGTATTTATACGATCTTTTTGGCCTTGATACGATGTACGATCACGTATTCGAAATCGTACCCAAAACATACGATCATTACAAATCTTATAATGTTCGTAACAAAATAAAAAATTATAATAAATGAAGTTCATATTGTCAAAATATCAATAACAATAGACTTGATGGAGCCATATTTGTGCAAAATTTCAGCAAAATCGTTTGAACAGTTTTGGCGTAGCCACAAAAACCGCAAATATACAACCAGACAACGTTGTAGTTTTATATATTAGTAGGGATAACTAACATGTATAGGTAGTACAAAGTACTCCACTGCTTTCTCTTTAAAGCGAACCTTTGCTGTTTTGCTAGCGAATTAAGTGAAACACGCATTGCGTCACAAAATTAACAACGCACTAAATAGCTAATTAAAATAAGATTACCACAATACCGAAACAATGATATGCCGTTATAAAATCAACACCAGAAATATACTATAGTTGTCCGCAGCCTTGTCGGAGAGTAAAAAGTGGTAGAGCCGAAAGCAATTAAATAAACCGCGGAATACGCTTTCAACCACCCATTTTATTGGTGTAAAAGATACTGTCCCAAGCTCTAGAAAGTGGTTGATTATGGTTTTTATATTTGGGCCAAAACCGTGTAGATTTGCTTCTTATTTGAACTTCGATAGTGTGATTTACATAATTACAGTGAGTCACTTAAAGCGATTTATATTAATGTAAACTAATTGCTCCTTTTTTGGGTAAAGCGATTTACCCTTGAAGTGACGCACTGTTATTATGTAAATCACACTATCGAAGTTCAAATAAGAAGTGAGTCAACAGTTTTTTCCCAAATTTAAAAAACTATAATTGACTACTATAACTTTCCAGAGTTTGGCTTAGTGTATTTTATACTGTAAACTATTTAACATTTTGTAAAAGGAAAGTATCCAACGTTACTATACGTTTCCCTTCCCAAAAAAAATTATATTGTCAGTGATATTTCGTAGAACACATAATACGACAACACGTCCTCCCAACACGCAAAGTGTATAAGACCGTATCTGTACTTATTCGTGGTTACCCGACCAGATAAAATAGGAATAAAATCTAGATACACAGTAAACTATATAGTCCCCAAGCTCTGGCGGCTTGCCAGATAAACTCGCCTGTTTTTAATGCACGGTGATGAGATCTAACTCCACTAAACTCGAGTGAATAAAAAGTGGGAACATTCCTCAAGACAAAATTACTCTTGAACTTTCACGATGGGAGTAAAAAGTTTTTTAATAATAAGTTTAATGAGTTCCACTTAAGATACGGTAATTTACAATTTGGAGCTTTGGTTTTTTTAAATCAAACATTACTTTAGTTCAATAACTAAGATCTTTTTAAAGATGCCCGTTGTTTCTTTTCCTAAAATAATTTTCTTGTTACTTAATTAAGCCATGCGACAGACATCTGTCAAAGCCAAATTTTTAAAGAAAATTTCTTCAATAAAAGATATAATAGTGTTACGGTAGAAAAATGAGTACAAAATAAAGAAGTGTTACCATATAGGTACGCTTTTCCTAAAAGTAGCTAAAACAACTTCTCCAATAACATAAAGCACGACATGCTCAGTCAGCGCGATTAAATGAGATAAAGTTTCACTTGCCTTCCTGCTTAGCCACCATTAAAGCATGAGATTGAAGTTCAACATAAAGATATTTAAAGCCCCGAATTAGCATATACTTAACGCCGCTGGGGAGCAAAGCCGGATAAGAGGTATACAATAAAATATGAAAGCAAAATATTTACAGCGACGGCTTTTGAAAGTGGGCACTCGTGAAACAAAGAGTGGGCATAATAACCGCCGCTCCTACAGCGTTTCAAAACTTTGAAAATGAAAAATAAGTTTTATGTTTTGAGCAGTTGTCGTCCCGAGTCGTAGTAATGAAACATTACAAAACTGAGACAAGGACCACAGATGCGATGCAGGTTGATACCAAGTATTATCAATAATTAATAGTCGATAGCGAAAAACGTGCAAAAAACGCGTTAACTCCCACATCACAATATATTTTTCAAAAATGTGACCGCGTTTCTGTGACTCTCGTATCCATATGAGCCATGTGAGGAGATCCATTCATACGGAAGCTACTTGAATCATCTCTTGCGTACGTTAATATAGGCCAGTTATTGAAAAGAACCTCTAAAACACCCAAAAAAATTCCCTATATACATATTAACGACTAAGGGTGGGTTTTTTGATCCATAGTTACGAGTAAGGTAAGAAATAGTTAAAAACTCTAACAAAGACCATTGGTACCAAACTGGTTGGTTGGTGGTTGGATGGTATCGGTATAATATTGATGGTGGTTGGTTGGTTGGTGGTTGGTGGTTTTGGTTGGTTTGGTCCATTGGTATTGGTATTGGTGTAATATTGGTGGTGGTTGGTTGGTTGGTGGTTGGTGGTTTTGGTTGGTCTGGTCCATTGGTATTGGTATTGGTGGTTGGTTGATGGTTGGAAGGTATTGGTGTAATATTGGTGGTGGTTATTTGGTTACCGGTTGGTGGTTTTGGTTGGTTTAGTCCATTGGTATTGGTATTAGTGGTTGGTTGGTGGTTGGATGGTATTGGTGTAATATTGGTGGTGGTTGGTTGGTTGGTGGTTGGATGGTATTGGTGTAATATTGGTGGTGGTTGGTTGGTTGGTGATTGGTGGTTTTGGTTGGTTTGGTCCATTGGTATTGGTATTGGTGGTTGGTTACCTTAACTAACGGATTAAAAACCCACCCTAACCCATAATAATTTACCATGTTATACTTATTGTTTATTTACCTCCATTGTACTACCACGCCGTGCCATGGTGAGCAGACATCGCCTCAACTGCTTTCCTGAAACAATAACGACATTGAATGATTGATGATACTACTGAGATAAAAGTAGAATAACTATAATCCCGAAAATTTTAGAAAAATTAGTAAATTACGTTTTTTTTATGCGATTGAATGACGTGACGAGCTAGTCGTTCACCAGATGTTAAGCGACACGGCCGCCCATAACAGTTGCAGTGTCACTTGGAACTTTAAAACAATAAAGTTTCGCGTGACACTGCACTGCGAACGTCATCCTGAGACATCACACAGTCTAGTAATCAGATTACTAGACTGAGTGATCAGATCATAAAGTCTCATTTGCCCAGTAATTTCACTAGCTACAATGCCCTTCAAACCGGAACACAGTAGTGCTTGCACACTACTGCTTGGCGGCAGAATAACTGGCAAAGCGGTGGTACCTACCTAGACGAACTTTGCAGGAAAATCCTACCACCTAGTCAAATGCTTATAAAAATATAGCTTGATCGACAAACAGTTTATAAAATAATCAATTACCTATGACATTGTGTGAATACACAGTGTAGTTATTTTCAACAGCAATTCTCCCTTGAGAGTAATATTCTGCACAGGTATAGCAGATTCATCAATGCAGTAAAATGTTATTACTTATTACATTGCTTGTAATAAATTTTCCGAATTTATAACCGTGCCACCGTTTATTTTAATGGATAAATACAACAAACGGACACGTATTCGTGAACAATTGAACAGAAAATCTATGACTGTTTGTAAGAGTGAGTATCACAACTTTAGACTGGTGGAGCGATTCATTGAAGAAATCTATCTATTCAAATAATTTATTTGTGATACACAGGTCTTATAGATGTTACAAAAAATATATTCAAGTCTGTATGCGATCAGCTACAACATTACAGAAAATATACACAAAAAGGTCGACGCCAGGACAAACGTTGTACCTACTGTTAAAAACCAAATGGCCGGACCATGTTTTCAGGTTATCTGAAGGTTCTGACATAGAGCTAAAACATTACCTTAGGGACAAAATGAAATAAGTATATCTAGTGTAATTCCGCTAAAAGCGCGCGCAGTTTTTAGAAGGCTGAGTGGTTCACATGTCAATACCCCCTATTAAAGTGTGATTCATACTTAATGGCGGCTGTGAAGTGAGCTGCAAGACCCCTCCAGGTAACGCTCACCACTTTCCGCTGCCCGCGCACTATTAATTTTTGCTACTGCGCAGCGTGTCGCGCCGACTTCACAACCGCCATTAAGTTTGAATCACACTCTACCTATAACGAGTTTATTTGAAATTGCATACTTGCTACCGAGGTATCGTAAAATATTTGTATGAAAACCTTAGTTAGTACGTGGATCTAACAACATAGTTACCGCTGGTGCACTGTGCTAGATTTCATATAGCAGTATTTACATTTCGATAAACTACTATAGGGATACGTTCTATTTTAGAAACCAAATCCAATATGACCGGGAGCTCATCGCGTTTTCCAATGTTTATCAGATCGCCTGGTCGATGCTACACGTGACCAAAATGCTGGCACTTGTTTGACTCAACGAATCAGCATTGCAATTCAACGAGGCGATGCTGCCAGCTTGTTGTGTACGCTACCTACCGGTAGTGAGCTGGAGCATTTGGACTGTCTATAGGCCATCGTGGCTAGTATATAGTTCAAATGTTCTTTGTAGTAGGTAGTGTAGCTAATAGCATTTAGTACATGATATAGTTTTATTACTTTAGTACTTTAAAGGATAAAAGAACATTGCCCATTTAATTAACCTACAAAACCAAATTAACAATAAAACTAGGAACATGCAGTACTAATAGGATTAAATAGACTGGCAACCTCAACACGGTAACTCCAAATAACAGTCATTGTCCGGCTATTATAGGCACTTAATTACGCTTTTGCTATATTCTGAATGGCCAGCGAAGGTCCCAAATGTTGTGGAAGCAATGGCAATGCTTAAAAAATAATAAATTTCTTTTTTTCGGATTGCGTGCGTTGGCCGGCCCACAGCCCAACTGCCTACAAATTACCATCGGCATGAAAGCCTTAATGATTGAGGAAATTTGGTAAATCACTTCATATCAGACGAACAATGCTACGAATAATAATGGAATTTCGGGAGTTTCTACCCTTTATTTGTGAATTTGTGCCCTTTTGTTGCTATCAAAGGTTTTGTCGTTTCTCGCGTCATTGGATAAAAAATGCCGTGATAAAATAACCTAGCGAAGAAATCCACATTATAAGTAATATCAACATCAGTAAAAAGAACTCTTATATAAACTTTTGTTTAATTTTAATTAATTTTATACATTTTATATTATTTTTAGTTTGTATAAGAAGGAGGCTGTTGTAGCGCTCATAATAAAGCTCGATTATCCACTTGTAACATTCGCTGCAGTCACTTGGATGGGTGACCGCTAAAAGTAGTATTTTAAATTGAGCGCTATCGTGCTTCACAGAACACAGTAAGCTGTCGGTCAAGGTTGTTTTTAATGGTAGGTAACGTTATAGACTTTGGATGTACGGTTACAAAAAAATTATAGGTCTGTGGGTAAAGTATCCGGAAAATCCAATCACAAGTTTTTGCTTTTGTCGCTAAAATACAGGTAACTATTGTACCTATACTATAAAGTTCTGATATTTGAGCATAATGGAGATTATCATTTGCATCATGTAATAAGAATATTAAAAAAAAATTACCTTAATTACGTGCTGTCTCTAAATCATCTATAATCTATAACAATATTATAAAGAGGAGATTTGATTGTTTGTTTGTTTGCATTGAATAGGCTCTGAAACTACTGAACTGATTTAAAAATTCTTTCACTGTTGGGAAGCTACACTATCCCCGGATGACATAGGCTGTATTATATTTTCAAAAAAATTAGGGATCCTTACTAAAACTATAATAATGTAACCCAAGGTGTAAAAAAAATACCTAAAATATTCCTTACAACGCGTGCGCTGCGTAAACTATTATACCCGTGCGAAGCCGGGGCGAGCCGCTAGTGTTTTAATAAAAATAAATAGAGATTTTTTTAGTGCTTTCAAGAGGAAAAGGAACAGGTTTCTTATAGGCAAATGGCAAGGTCTATAACTAAGTTTTCAAAAATATTACATTTCCCACATGAGAGAAAACGTTCCACTTCAAGAGGCCTTATGGAGGACCTAAATGGTCAAAACAAGGGCCAACCAGCACTTGGCTACACGAGAACGGAGTAAAATGTTGAAAACAAGTCATTATGGTAATATTCCATTACGAATATGAAGCAAAACCTAGTGCCCAACCCCGCTGGCAATGCTTTCGCGGATCATTGGGACCGTAATATACGCGGGAAACAATGTAATTGCTTTGGAACGCGTTTTATATGTAAATGGAAATCAATTCACTTTACAATATCTGGCAACGAAGCGGTGAAGTGTTTAATTTTAATAACGATATTTTGTCGCTGCCTATAATTTGATCATGTATTTGTACGGACCAAATGAGTAGTGATCATGGTTAATTCACTATTTTGTTTTTTATCATCATTATCATCCAACCCGAGGACAACATTGCGTTTGTTTTTTTTATATACTTAGTAGAAATAGATAAAATTCCTGTTATGTTCCGAATAAGCATATCCGAAGTAAAGCGTTTCCCGACTAATATAATTGTAAACACAAATAAAAAACTACGGAAGTTATCTCCTTAAAAGTGAAGAAACTCATGTAGTAGATAAGCTAAATAAACATTTTGTAATTTTTTATTATTTGTTGTACGTACAATAAGAGTTGGACTATATTATATCTATCTATAAAAACTACAAAGAACCCAGCACGGAATGTTTCAAAAACAGTTTCCATCGATAACATCGTATTTTACAGAAAAAGTATCATCGTAAAGGAGCGCTAAATAACTGTCTAGACTAATCGCTCCAGGCTTTGTGACCCTAACACCAGAGCAGCAATTCTGGTAATTTTAACTCAATATCACATCTTAACAACAGAGTAACCAATGCATTACTGGGGAAGCAACGCATTACTGGGTAGGTAAACAACGCATTAGCAGTACGTCTATATATATAAAATTATACATGTGTCTATAGGCTACGCTGTAACAAACATACGGCCTACCTAGGGAACAGCCCCCGTATTGTGTAACTCAATCGTAATCATGAATCGGCTTCCTTTGGTCATTTCCGGTTGTGTAAAATCCTCATCCATCGGTATTATGCGCCCTTAGGTGGAGAGCTGAATAGACAAAACATTGATTAACTACAATAATGAGAAATAGTGAGAAAATACTAATGGATGGAGGTGTTACATAATTCCAACATGCCGGAAATGACGAAATGAAGCCCATTCATCGATTACGATTGGCTTAGATGGTAGCCCCGGGTCACCGTAGCCGCTTCGGTGAACTGTTCCCCACGAAGGCCGGCTGGCGTATGCTTGTTTGCTAGTTACAGTATAAAAACTCGTTTTAATCACCAGCAATTTTTTTTATCAAGATCAAGGCTAGTCGGTCTGCTCTGACGCTGGGATCGATTTATCAGTTAATACATTTATATTTTTTTTATTTTTCTGCAGACCCAGACCACCCAGAGAATTTCAACATTATTAATTACAAGAATTGGGATTCCAAGACCAAGACAAAAAATCCATAACGAAATGAAAAATAAATTGTGTTAAAATGGACGCTTCTAATAAACTTACCCACTGCTGTACTCGGCACTCCTAATTGACATAATTGAAAAGTAAAACCTCACATTTTGCGCTCACCTTTTTAAATATTTACTGTGGCACCCAATTAGTGCGTTGGAAGTACTTTTCCTTTGCAATTTAAACCAGTTGTACACAGAATGTATAGAAGAGATTTACAGATGCGTTATAACATAAACAATATGTATCATCATCATTAACAGCCTGAAGACGTCCACTGCTGAACATAGGCCTCCCCCAGAGCACGCCACCTTGAGCGGCTGCTCGCCTCCTGCATCCATCGGCTCCCCGCGGCTTTCACCAGGTCGTCGGTCCACCGAGTGGGGGGCCGGCCTACGCTGCGTCTTCCGGTTCGTGGTCGCCACTCGAGAACCTTTCTTCCCCATCGGTTGTCAGTTCTACGAGCGATGTGGCCTGCCCATTGCCACTTCAACTTACTAACTCTAAGAGCTATATCGGTCACTTTAGTTCTCCTGCGGATCTCCTCGTTCCGGAGCTTATCTCGCAGGGAAACACCGAGCATAGCTCGCTCCATAGCTCGCTGCGCGACTTTGAGCTTACTAATGAGGCCAACAGTAAGAGACCATGTCTCAGTTCCATAAGTCATCACTGGCAACACACACTGATTGAAAACTTTCGTTTTCAGGCTCAGCGGTATTTTGGACGAAAAGATAGGACGAAGCTTCCCGAACGCTGCCCAGCCGAGTTGGATTCTTCGCGCCACCTCTTTGTCGAAGTTGGACCTACCTAATTGGACAATCTGTCCTAGGTAGACATACTTGTCGACAACTTCGAGAGTATCGTTCCCAACAATTACCGGTATAGGTGGAACATGAGCATTAGACATGATCTTTGTCTTGTCCATATTCATCTTAAGACCAACCTGCTGGGAGACTCTACTGAGGTCGTTGAGCATGGTGCTAAGGTCCTCGAGCGATTCCGCCATTATGACTATATCATCGGCAAAACGAAGGTTAGTGATGTACTCGCCATTTATGTTGATGCCAGATCTTTTCCACTCCAAGAGCTTGAAAACATCCTCCAATGCGTTTGCAAACAATATGTATAACTTAGGTAAAGTTATGTTTAAAAGTAATATTTTTAATAGACTTTAGTTTTAACCGCAGTCCAGCTTTAATTACTGCTTCCTAGTGATTAAAATCACTAAGAAACCTTTTTGCCTTTTTTAAAATTTTCTTATTTAATAATACTTATAAAACAAATAAGTATGTTCCCTGCTCTCGCAAATGTGTACTAATCTTAAAAGCGGTCCTTTTCCGACCGTTTCACGTCGCTAGCAGGAAAGCTAATTTGTTTTATTTTTCACTTTACCTGCAAATTAAGGCTAAAATTATTCTAATTTATTATTTTGCTTAGCCTTTAGAATCGTAAAAAGGTTGATTATTCAAAAATTTATGCTAAGTTAAACGTTGAAAGCTCTACGGAAACGTTTTTGGAACAGACAACCAATTTTAATAGTTGGGAAGGTAACTAAAGAATTAAAATGGTGGACGCTTATCAACAATCATCGCAAATAAGAACATAAAACAGTACCTAGCTAATGTAGGTACCATACTTTGGTTAAAAACCGCCATAAATGTACAGATAGAGTTTACAAAGCACTTATACCGCAGCCCATTCCCTGGATATTTCCTTAGCCTGCTCTTATACGGCACCCACGGGAAGAGATGCGGTGGTCCTATTCGCAAACCAGGACTACACGGTCAAGTAAAAAAACTACTATAAGTACTACTATGACACTTCATTGTAAATGTAAAATATTAGTTGCCGTTTGGAAAAATTGATTGCCCGAACTCCATGAATACTTAATTCATTCAAATTACTTTTTATGGGTTATCTTTTGTTTTAAAACAGTTTTTATAGACAAAAATTGTTTATCAGGTTTTATTTGTGTTGGTAAGTAGTTGGATCTAGTCAGAAGTTCCAATTGAATGTAGCTATTGCGTGAGCAAATATCATTACGCTACTTCCACACGTAGACAACCAAATTCACTTGTTCCATGGTTTTATTACAAGCACGCACTCTCCTAAAACACTCCTAAAGCACTCTTAAACCCAAAACCAAGGGGTGGCAGTAGCGTGCAGAGGTAGCCAAACCACCCATGTCATTACACGAACCTTCATAGTGACCATTTTATTAAAACCGTAATTAAAAGAACGAGGGCTTGTTCGTAGTAAAAATTGATATGAAATTCAAATTAGAGACGTTTAGTTTTATCGCTGACATAGTCTAAGTGCTTGTTTCGTGTAGACTGCCTTGGTTGCTAGTTATTTATTCATGGTATGTAGGTAACTTTGTATTAAGAACATTGCTGTACTATTACGTGTAGTAGCATGTGTTTAATAGCTTTGTCCCCGTAAAATAATCTATAGGCATAATTACAGCGCGAAGTGATTTTTTTAGTTATATGCGGTATCTTTGCTATTAATTACGCAAACAATACTCCCACAGAACTTTACTAGACCTCAATCTTAGTTCGAATACAAAATTATGATATCAAATAAAAAAAATCACAAACGTGTATGTAGAATACGAAATGATACGAACGAGTACCTAAAACCTGCTATATTTGTTGACTAAAAATGTTTTTGCATCCCATTCATCGGAGCGTGGAAGCCTCGGCTTTGTACTTATTTCGATTAGCATATAAAACGTTCAACTGCACCGGCCATAATTCATACGTTTTCGGTAATAAATCGCTAAAATGGACCGATGATAAATAATAACCAGTACTTGGTATTGGCATGATCCCTCCACCTTTGTTGAACAATGTTCTTGGAACTTGACATTATATGAAACACGTAGATAACCAGATACAAGAACGTTCTAAGCTTTTAATGACTAGACGTTCGATACTATTACTGAAGTGAAAAATTCAAAAATCGTGAATCGATGAACCTGAACGCACAAAGTGTATCCACTGTATTTATTGAGTAATCGGTTCTGTGGATTTCATTCCGAATTCTAGCTCCCAGACTGTAGAAAGATTAGGTATAGTGCTCCAAACAGACTAACGTTAATACCTATAAACAGCCTATGTGAAACTTTCTTTCGCCGTCATATGCTATTTATTGAGGTACGTACCCATATAACATTTACGGTGTCGACAGAAGCAAAAAGCCTTTATGTCAATACAAGTCTGTGGCCTTTACTCATAAAACTGTTACTAGTCTACATTCCTTGTACATTTCAATTGCAGACTTATATTCTCAGTAGTAAAGTGTAAAATGGAACGGTATCTTTGTGATGGTGGGTATTTCGGTCTATCTATAACTGGGAGTGCGAAACTCTATTCAGGCATGACAGCCCCTACCACAGATACTACTTTTAGCTTTGAATCAATATTTTACGTGTATAGGTGCTTTAAGAATCGGCAGATACTGGTGACTGTATTTTTAATCTTAACCGACGTAAGTACTTGACTTTAGACGCCCCTTAGGAGTTTTAGCACACTTCCAATCAATTTTTTTTTGTAAATGCCGCTTTTACAAATGGGTCTGTATTTTTTCCAGGATCATCAGTTCTTTAAAAGTTTCCTTTGTATCAATATTTTAAGTTATAATATTTATTTTTTCTAATGTTACTTAGGTGATACCAATTGATCCTTTCCGAGGTTAAAATATGCTATTATTAATAATGGCTAAACTAAATCCTCGAATACACACAAAGCGTTTTGATTCCTCGTTTATAATTCGCACATCAAAGGAGTGTAATATCTTAGCAGCGTCATTGTTTCCTGACAAACATAATCTGGGAGTTTTTAAAGCTAGAGTGAAGCGGTATCTTCTAGGCATGCTCCATTTTTGACCGCGTCGTCACTTACCATCAGGGAGACCGTGGTCAAATGTTTAGCCTATCGTTGATAAAAAAAAAACTTTAGACTTATTCATGCGGATTTTCTATTGCTAAAGCGGTTTTTGCAAATGCGGCAGAAAAGTCCGATGGCTATGTAATGGCTATTTATATTCATAAAACCCATAGTAACGATTTAGGGTGGTATCTAACCAGTGAATATAATTTCGACCTAACCATTGCGGCAGCCAACCGCAACTTACATAGTTCCAGTGAAATGGTCAAAGTGGACTATAAAGTCTCACCTGGCAGGCTAGTGGAGTGGAACTACGTGGCTTATACAGCTGAACTGTGTAGCTGACATGGAAGGCTTTTGTTTGTTGAACACTCGATTCAGCTTATAGCTAATCCAGATGGTTATAACTTCAATGCATAATTTATTCCGATATCCAAGGAATGGGTAGCATTCTTCTTGGTACATTAAAATCTCCTGGGATCACCAAGCCGCCTGCCAAGCGTGGTAATTTTGGCAAACCCCCTTGAAACGTTCCTTCCTGTATAAGCATCCAAAGTGGCGTTTTATGGGATAGGCCTATGTTCAGCAGTGGACGTCTTACAGCTATTGATGTGATTATACATAGACTGAAGACAATTATTGTTGCAAAAACGTTTGTACTCGCAACAAGAAGAGAAAGAAATGTCATCAAATTTATCGTATTCGTGGCCCTCCAGGCCTCGGGGATCGGGGAACTCGGGGAGTAACTCGCGAGGCGTACCATTCGCAGAACTACAAGTATTACATATGCGAAAGTTTGTGTGGTTGTTTGTATGTTTGTTCTCTCTTCACGCAGAAACGGCTGGATAGGGTTTTTTATGCGAAGAGTGGTAAACAAGCAGGCAACCCACCTGATGGTAAGTGGTCACCACCACCTATGTACATCTGCAACAACGATGGCATTGCCGGATGGTATTGGTTTGGATGTAATTTAGAACAGAGATGGGTTACACGCTTGTTTAACACTATGATATTTTTATCCGCAGGTGAAATCGACGGAAGCAGCTAGTGTGACATGAACATAATACTGCGATGGCCAGTCATATGAATTTATTTAACCTGTGTGCATTATTAATATTTATTACCTTTATGAACTATTTCATTATGCACTCATAAATTTTCCGTGGCTCAAACAGTCTCACAGTGGATATTATTCAATGAAAATTATTACTTACATCATTTCTCCAAATTATTTCAGTTCACACGCTAATTGGCCTAAAAATAAAACTGTTTAAGTCTAAACTAACCTAAACTTTTTTTACAACTAAATAGCATTTGTAATGGGCGGACGTGACGCTTAACACCAGGCAAACGACTAGCTCGTCACGTCATTTGTTTAAATAAAAATAAAAAATTTGACCGCAATCTCACCTGATGGGAAGTGACGATGGTACATGCTTGCCTAGAAGATACCTATTCATTCGCGAAACTATTTCCAAATCTATTGACGGGGCCGATAGCTCAGCGGGGTGATCATTTGTAACTTTGATAGCAATGCAACAGGAGAAATTTCATTCCAAATTTGAAAATTTCCATAGTAACTCTGTATATAAACTGCGTACTGAAACTGTCAAATCCATACATTTTTGTGTTTCTATCAGTTGCAAACAAGTTACATGATCGCCTAGCAGTTGGTAGTAGCTCTGCCTACTGAACTGTAGGTTGTGGGTTCGATTCCTACCCAGGACAAACATTTGTGTGATAAACATAGGTGTTTGTTCTGTGTCTGGGTGTTATATTGTATTCTATGTATGTATTTACAAACAAAAAGTATCTAAGTATTGTACCAGTTATCTGGTTCCCATAGTACAAGCTACGTTAGTTTGGGGCTAGATGGTGCTGTGTGAAATGTCCACACATATTTATTTATTTATTATTATTTAATTCTCAAAAAATCTTAGACCTTAACTTTGCAACAGATAGAAAGAAAACAATTTACCTGTGATGCAGCTACTGATTACTATATTTGGAAAGGGACAACTGAATATGGATCCGCAGTGTACTGACACTAATTTTTCTAATAAAATTGGGAATTAAAAAAATATTGTTTTTACTAGGTACTCCCTTTTTTACTTAAAATTATCTTCTCGTCTAGTACCTACAGTAAAAGTAAAAAAGCACGATAAATATGAAAAATTGTGCGACGGCTATTGTTATAAAATTGCTCTTAACCGCTTAAAACTGTTAGCTCGACGTGGCAACGGCAAACAAAATGAAAACTAACGCGTTAAAAGGTTGCGCTTCGATCGAAAGTAGTATTTTACGTTGAAATCTAAATTGGGTTTTAGTTGGTGGTTCGCAAAAATACTATCAACACTTTTAGCAACAAATGTTTGCTCGATATCTGTCTCGATATATGTTATCAATAAGTTTAGTGCTATTCGGTCATTTTAATTACCTATACATTCGTTTAGTATTCGTTTTTATTGTATTAGTAACAGTTAAAGAATATTAAAAAAAACTTATTGGTACCTATATAATACAACAAAAAAAAAGAAAAAAAAGGAAAAGTCATAATCAAGTATAAAGAGCGGTTTTATCACTAAAAGTGACCTCTTCCAGACAATCTTTGAAGGGACGGGCATGAACGGTGGTGCATATGATTAGGCATTTTTTTTATATCAAATAAGCTTACATTTGACCACATTTAGCCTGATTTGAAAACTTCTATACTTATTTTATGATCATCATCATCATCAGCCTGAAGACGTTCCGCTGCTGAATATAGGCCTCCCCATAGAGTGCTACTTTGAGTTGCTGCTTGCCTCCTGCATCCATCGGCTCCCCGCGGTTCAGAGAAAGTGTCGACTTGATACCTGACCCCTGACAAAGTCGTCAGTCCACCTAGTAGGAGCCGGCCTAAGCTGCGTCTTCCGGTTCATGGTCGCCACTCGAGACTTTTTCTTCCCCATCGATTGTCAGTTCCGATGGGAAAGAAAGGTTCTTAGAACATAATTTATGTACCTAACTCTATGTGTAATTAAAAGTTAATATCAAAACAATAGCAGCGTTTTACCTGAAATAAAACGCATATTAAAATACTTACCTTACTGGAACCTTATATTGAGAATAGCATTTCCGTTTCCGTCGATTTCCTGCCAGTTTTTCCGTACTTTTATACCTCGTTTCCTGTAAAGTGGCGCCACCTGGCGGATGTGCAGCATTTTAGTTTACTTGGAAAAGTGCAGCGCCATATTGGATCATTGGCTCAATTTTCACCAGGCAGAAGTTAAGTGAAAGGTTCCAGTAAGGTAAGTATTTTAATATGCGTTTTATTTCAGGTAAAACGCTGCTATTAAATAACTGTACCGTTACTGGAACCTTATATTGAGACGTGTTTGTTATCGCCTGGTGACGCCACTTTTAAAATAATTAAGTATTTAGATCCTTATTAAAATAACGCCAATGTGATGTGATGTGGCTTTTATGTGAAACACAGTAGATAAGTGTGGTTTTCTATTATGAACATTCAAATATAATTATATATTACATAACAAGAAGTGCAGTGAAAAATATTGACACTAAGGCAATTTAGATTGTCAATTCAGCATTATGAATTGTGTTACAGATTGTAAATCATCGTATATGTTATTACCACTTCATGCCGGTAGACCTGATGAAATTTATTTAGCTGCTTGCTAATTGCCCTGCGCCAAAACTTGATTGAGAGAGACTTTGTCTAAACATTTTAATACTACTGCTGATGCTTTGAAGATGTGGTTTGATGCCAGCCTCTTCAAACAGAGTTTTATCTCAGCCAGATACTGCTGTGCGCGAGGTGGTTTTGCAATACCTTCCTCTGATGAAATAAAACCTGACGTTTTATATATGGTGCTTTCTATCCAGAATCAAGCATTAAGATTTTTACTGGTTACATGGCTATCTAAAGTAAAAATATAAATATTATATATTCAACAGACTTCAACCTTACACAATGATTAAAATCTTCTCTCAACAATGCTTTGTCTGATATTTTCAGAACAAAGTAGTAATTGCAGTATGATGCGATGCCTGAAATCAATTGCTTTTGTCTAATAGGTACAACCATATAAATCAGCTGGCATTCCATCATCATAGTACCTCAAGGCTTTTGGATAAGCCTAAAAAAGAGCGTGACTGCTTACTGACTGGATCTTTCGAGATACAATGCAAGGTGAAAACGATATGCTTACGAAAGAATAAAAAATAGTTCTAGCGTAATTACGGTTAATACTCTTCCAAAGCTGGCCTTCCCTGTCAAGGAGAGGGTGCAGGTCACGATCCACCACGCTGGCGAAGAGTGAGTTGGTATGTAAATTTCCGAGCTATGACATGCGGTTTTACGTCACAACCTTAAGGAAACCATAATTTTTTAGTTTAAGTTAGGAATCTACGGTTCCGTCACCTTGGGCCACCCCGTATTTTCAAATTTCGTGAGCTGAATGCTCCAACTGTTCACGACTCATAAGTCGTTCAAGATCAACCATGCTTCAAGTGCTCGGGCATTGAGATTTCCAAGTTTTCACATCTCTGTGGGCTTAAACATCACAAACACGTCATTTGGCCGATGTTGGTGAGTCAGGTCAGGACTCGAAAAATGGTCATGGAAGCGCCCATGTGAGTAGATAGTTCTGTTTAACACTGATAAAGACACAAACTAGATAGCGATACTAACGTATTATATACTCACAGACCAGGTAGTGGATACTACGTATACTGATATGGGACGCAAAAATAGGGATTATCGGTTCTCACATTTCGTGTCAGAAAGTTTAACACAAGACGGGCTGTTCCGGACTCCCAACCATAGAAATAACCATATAACCATACAATACTAGGGCGCACTATACTTACCAGTACCTGGTCCGAATTAAACAAACCCGTTGTTTTTAATTTCATTATTTCTACACTGGCCAGTATTATTAGCAGGTGCCACTCTGGAGAATGGCGATGCAGCGATAGATGATCGGCATGACTTGCATTCAGCATGAATGGACGTATCATGACATGAGTGTATTTGATGCTGATCTAATACTTGCAAAAGTTTATTTAGCATCTCTATAGTTCCATTATTGGGCGACCTGGCAGTTTTGTTGTCGCTTGTCGCATTTATTGGAGACTGAACTGGCTCGAATTTACTGGGCCGGGGCAAGGCAATGATATCTTACCTGTAGGTATGTTGTACGCCCGCCAAAACTAACAAGAAGAGTTCAGGCTATTTTGCCCTGCCGTGCCGTCATCACTACCAGTCTTGCACTCCGAGTGTCCGGCAACCCATCACCACCAATTTGATAAAAATATGCTGATAAACGTCGTAACGAAAATTGCATTCTTGTCTCTTTCTAACAACAGTGGCGTATATACTCTCCATACTCCACAAACTTCATAATAAACATACGTAGGTATGTATAGGTGGCTTCTGGTTAGTTTTTAAAGCAGTGTGGTTCGACTGTAACGTCTCTATATTTCCAACTCACTGGGGCAAGGGCGTTGCTCGCTTGCAGTTCATAGACCACTCAAATCGTTAAGAATATCTTTCGGTAGTTAAAGGTTTCTCAACGTTTATTTACGGTTAAACAAAACACGAGGTACCTACCACAACAGGCACAATTTATTTTTCTAAGTACCCGACTATTTATTACTATTTATTTATACTAATATTCCTTTGCTGACAAGGATCAGCGCAACATTTTTACTATTCTGATGAACCGCAGTGTTCATGTATTTACTTCAGAAAAAAAATATATATAGTCGAGATAAATAGCAAAACTACTATGTCCCATTTTTCTTGCAATAATTGAGCTACCCGATTGTAAGAAGCAAAGTTCTTTTGGTGCTGTGCTCAGACACAATGGCAAGAAGGTCACCTCTAACAGCTCACAAGGTGCAAAAGGCCTGTCTGTATAAAACTGTATATTTTCAAAGGGATGCTCAACATAAACTTACTTTCACAC
This sequence comes from Ennomos quercinarius, assembly GCA_910589525.2. Taxonomy (NCBI): domain Eukaryota; kingdom Metazoa; phylum Arthropoda; class Insecta; order Lepidoptera; family Geometridae; genus Ennomos; species Ennomos quercinarius. Next base: position 6,521,690 of record OU342496.1, read on the forward strand.
CCAGTCCTGATTTGGTTGCAAGAAGTATGGAATACAATCCATGTATATCAGGTGAAATGGTGCGGCCATTATATTAACGCTTTAAGGTTGTAGGTAATTATAGCGGACGGACTGATCTATCCAATTTTGATATTTGAAAAAGAGAGGAGAGGCAACTAAAGAAGGTTATCTGCTACTTTTGGAATGCCCTTTATTTTTATAGATTTTATGAACAATTACAGACAGTTGTTCTGAGTAAATAAATTTATGTATGGATTAAATGCATATGTTTAACTTCAAAATCATTCCTGCCAGGTGATCCCGAAACTTTGATTACAATCTATAGAAACCCCAATTTGTTTGGATTTGACAGTTTCAATAAATGGTTTACGTGTATAATTACTAAGGAAGTTTTCCAAATTAGGAATTAAAATACTCTTGTTGCATTGCAATCAAAGTTCCATGATCACCTCATAGGTGTGCTCATTTCTGCACAATTCTGCTCATTTCATACCTTGGCTGATTTGGAAATGTTTGAGCTATTACTTCTCTCTGAAGGAGCGTCTGAGCATTTGTACGCTCTTTGCTACTTTTACGAGCGGGCTGCGAGCCCCGGCTGTGAGCCTAGTCCAGTGCCAGTTACAATGGCTATTTGAGGATTGACCTCAGGGAGGGCAGTTCCTGTGATACAATCCTGCGAGGATAGATCATTGTAAGTTTGTTATGACAAATTCTGTTTATTGCATGTGATAACACCCCGTGAGGATGGCTATTCAATTTAAGACAAACTTTACTTTAATTCACAGTATGTGATAGCATCCTGCGAGGATGACTCATTGTAAGTTTTAAAAGACAGACTTTAATTCACAGTATGTGATAGCATCCTGCGAGGATGGCTCATTGTAAGTTTGAAAAGACAAACTTTAATTCATAGTATGTGATAGCATCCTGCGAGGATAGCTCATTCTAAGTTTTAAAAGACAAACTTTAATTCATAGTACGTGATAGCATCCTGCGAGGATGACTCATTGTAAGTTTTAAAAGACAAACATTAATTCATAGTATGTGATAGCATCCTGCGAGGATGACTCATTGTAAGTTTTAAAAGACAAACATTAATTCACAGTATGTGATAGCATCCTGCGAGGATGACTCATTGTAAGTTTTAAAAGACAAACTTTAATCCATAGTATGTGATAGCATCCTGCGAGGATGGCTCAGTGTAAGTTTTGAAAGATAAACTTTAATTCATAGTATGTGATAGCATCCTGCGAGGATGACTCATTGTAAGTTTTAAAAGACAACCTTTGTTCGTAGCATGTATGTATAACATCCTGCGAGGATGGCCCCTTGTAGGATTTTAAAAGATAAACTTTGTTCATAGCATGTAATAACATCCCGCGAGGATGGATCATTGTAGGATTGAAAACGGCATACTTTGCTCATATCATGTTATTGCATCCCCCGAGGATGGCTCATCGTAATTGATACATTTGTAAATGACAAATTTTGTTCATAGCAGTAACAAATATCCAGTTCCATGCGATGGAACGACAGGCTTTTGATTGAAAGTCGCTAAAGGTGGAATTCTGTCTACCATAGTGTAACACGCAATCTGCCAAAACATCTATACAATCCATTATTATGGTGATCAGAATATTTTATAATTATTATAGGTTAGGTGACGAAAAGTGTAATATTTATATACCTCCTCGACTGATGCTTGAACAAGAACACTATCCAGTCACTGAGATCGGTTAATATTTTTACGTAGTCAAATGCTGACGTTTTGCATAGGGACAATTCAACATTATAAATAATTCATAATGACTATGACTGTCACTCTTAGGATTACGAAATTATCTTCAAAATCGATATCCTCTAGTATAACTTGAGATGACATGACATGCATTATCTATAAAACCTACCGAGGTACTTGTAGTAAGAAAATAAGAAAATTGTTATAAAGCTCACCCCTGCTTCGTATGGCTGGAACGCTTGTAATTCTGTGGCTGGAACCTTCGCCTTTGTTTGTTGCCTGAGGACGACAAACCTGAAGAGCTGCTGTCGCTGCTGCTGCAGCTAGATCTGCTTCGGTGCCGCTCTTTAGCAGGGCTTGAATGGCAGCCTGCTTTCGTTATCCGTGTGCTCTGTAACTTCAAGTCCATAATAAAACTACTGTAAGCACTACGAAAGAATATATACACTGGCTATTTAAAATTTAAACTGTAAGTGTCGAACGGCAAAAGCCGTTTAAGCATAATGTAATTGGTTTACTTACCAAGTGTGGGTACCACTTACTTTTACAATTTACTCACATATTCCACTATAATATAATTAAATAATAATGTGAAGTAAAGCATATAGAAAATACACTTAATAACTTTGCAACTCATGCAGAGCCAGAGCTGCTGCGCACAAGTTGCTACGACGGGAACTCAAACGCCAATGATCCAATATGGCGCTGCACTTTTCCAAGTAAACTAAAATGCTGCGCATCCGCCAGGTGGCGCCACTTTACAGGAAACGAGGTATAAAAGTACGGAAAAACTGGCAGGAAATCGACGGAAACGGAAATGCTATTCTCAATATAAGGTTCCAGTAACGGTACAGTTATTTAATAGCACCATTATATTAACATCCCGCAGATCACAACAGTCCATACAAATCAAATGAAACAAACCGAATTGAGTTTATCTGATTATAATTATCGAAGAACGGAATAGCATTGTAATTTTCGATGTATAATTCGATTAGTTTCCTCCGGGAAATGAGACGATTCTGCGATATTTCGTCTGTAACCACATTAGCTGTTGTTTTTCTGTTGTTTGTTATGATAACTGGAAAGATTGCCCTCTTTTGTTTTTATAAGATGGAATAAGTATAATTATGTATAACCTTGTCAATTTTATTAATGGTTTTTTGACAGCTCGACGACTGACAAGTTAGTGATGATCTAAAGATTCTCGAATGTGATACCATTGCGACTGTACTATTATCGTTAATTGAATTAGATACGTAAACGTAATAATCGATACGATAAATGTACATTTTGATTTAGTTTTGATAAATTCCGTGAAGTACAATATTATTTGTATGAAATTTTAACGTTAACAGTACGAAACAACATGGGCGTGAGCTGTCAAAAAACCATTCATAAAATGGACAAGGTATACCTGTATCAATTTTGTAATTGTATGACAAGCTTATTTGGGTACTATTTACTTTTTAATTAAGTTAATGATTGAACTGAGGAGCTAGCCATTTGCCTGATGTTAAGTGTCACGGCTGCCCATAATTGCAATACCACTCGGAACTCCAAATTATAAAGGTCTGCCAACACGTCATCCTATCGAATGAGACTTTATGATCTGATACACAGCACAGTTTATTAATGTCACAGTTTATTAATCGTGAGGGGGCTCTTCCTGTTTTACCAGGGTACAATAGTTTCTGCACTACAGCATCGTTCAACCAGAACGATGGTGTGGTGGTATATACTAAAAAATCCTTAATTCTCACAGTCGAGGAGCCTAATGTTCATGAATGCAATTGTTTAGTCATTAAAGTTGGTGCTGAAGTCGCAATTATTGCTATATATAGACCTCCTTCTTTTAAACAATTAGATATTTTTCATAATAGTCTTAATACGACATTGCAAACTCTATCCTCTTTTAGAAATATCATATTAACTGGAGATATTAATATAAATATAAACTCGGAAAATAGCGATGCAAGCCTAAGTACCCAGGATTACCTTAATGTATGCGCCTACCATGGACTTTTCCCCTCTCATACTTTATCAACACATCAAAGCGGTTCTTGTCTGGATCACGTCATGCTCAAGGCCAGACTTCCGTGTTTAACACTTGTAACTAACTCAACAGTAACAGACCATTGCGCTGTCCTACTAACCCTCGATTTGTCGCTGTGTAAGCACAAAAATCGCCCTCAGCAAAAATCTAAAATAAACATGCGTAGTCTCGAACGTGATTTATGCAACCTTGACTTTAATCCAGTTTACAATACTGCTGATGCTAATATTTGTTTATCATATGTAATTCATAAACTGCAAGAAGCCATTTTGCATAACACAACGCTTATTGAAGTTAATAAGAAAAATTATTCTATAAAACCTTGGATTACCCCGGGTCTTATCAGGTGTATACGGCACAGGGATAAATTGCATAAGAGAACAAAGCAACGTCCCGATAATTCTATTTTACAGTTATCTTATAAAAGGTACAGAAACTTCTGCAATAGCTTATTGAGAAAATTAAAAATTGAATATGATAAACAACAGCTGCTTCAAGCAGGAAATAATAGCAAACAACTATGGAAAATCATTAAAAATGTCACTTTTACGTCAAATCAGCAAAAGTCAGATTCGAGTCTATTGCATACACACACTTCCCCGCTTACCTCCGCTAATAACGTCAATTCCTTTTTTGTAAATGTAGCTCGAAAGGTCACGTCTGGTGAAGTCTACGCTCCGTCCAAATCCTGTCCAAATCCAAAACCCCGAAGGCTTTCAGCTGGAACTCCAAAATCGCTTCCAGTGCCTAGCCGACTGTAACACAGTGGACGAGCTAAACGACGGGTTGGTGGAAACTGTCCAAGCTGTTGGATCGAAATTCTTTAAGACCCAACGCCGAAAGAAGACTCAAAAGCTCTCAGAAAAAACTCTTGAGCTAATGGCCGACCGGAGCGAAATGAAGCTGCAGTCTTCAGTTGATATGTCAGCCTACGGTGAACTCAATAGACGAATCTGGAGTTCCTTGCGACACGACTTGCGTGCTCTTAGTACTTCACGTATTGAGGCCGCAATTGAGCGGAACCAAGGCTCTAAAGTGTTCGCAAAGGATTCGTCTATTGGGCAACACCAAATGACAAAACTGAAGACCGAAAATGGTAGCATCATTTCATCCAAGCCTGAGATTCTGAGAGAGATCGAGAACTTCTATGGACAGTTATACACCTCGACACGTAAGCCCGCTACTAACACAGCTCAGGACATCAGAGCCAAGTTAGTCCGACACTATACCGAAGATATCCCGGATGTCAGCCTGTACGAGATTAGAATGGCCCTCAAACAGCTTAAAAACAACAAGGCACCAGGTGAAGATGGAATTACGACTGAACTTCTGAGAGCGGGTGGTAGACCGGTACTTTTAGTCCTCCAGAAGTTATTTAATTCTGTCATCCTTGAAGGTACAACGCCAGAGGCATGGCACAAGAGCGTGGTGGTGCTCTTCTTCAAAAAAGGCGATAACACCTTATTGAAGAACTATAGGCCCATCTCGCTCTTGAGTCATGTGTATAAGCTGTTTTCGAGAGTCATTACGAATCGTCTCGCACGCAGGTTTGATGAATTCCAGCCTCCCGAACAAGCCGGTTTCCGAAAAGGCTTTAGCACCATAGACCACATCCATACGCTGCGCCAGATTATACAGAAGACCGAAGAGTATAATCGGCCGTTATGCCTAGCGTTTGTGGACTATGAGAAAGCCTTCGATTCAATCGAGACTTGGGCGGTGCTGCAGTCCTTGCAGCGATGCCAAATTGACTATAGGTATATCGAAGTTTTGAAGTGTTTGTACAGTAAGGCCACTATGTCAGTCCGACTACAGGACCAGAGTACGGAACAAATTCCATTGCAAAGAGGCGTGAGACAGGGAGACGTTATTTCTCCGAAACTGTTCACAAACGCATTGGAGGATGTTTTCAAGCTCTTGGAGTGGAAAAGATCTGGCATCAACATAAATGGCGAGTACATCACTAACCTTCGTTTTGCCGATGATATAGTCATAATGGCGGAATCGCTCGAGGACCTTAGCACCATGCTCAACGACCTCAGTAGAGTCTCCCAGCAGGTTGGTCTTAAGATGAATATGGACAAGACAAAGATCATGTCTAATGCTCATGTTCCACCTATACCGGTAATTGTTGGGAACGATACTCTCGAAGTTGTTGACAAGTATGTCTACCTAGGACAGATTGTCCAATTAGGTAGGTCCAACTTCGACAAAGAGGTGGCGCGAAGAATCCAACTCGGCTGGGCAGCGTTCGGGAAGCTTCGTCCTATCTTTTCGTCCAAAATACCGCAGAGCCTGAAAACGAAAGTTTTCAATCAGTGTGTGTTGCCAGTGATGACTTATGGAACTGAGACATGGTCTCTTACTGTTGGCCTCATTAGTAAGCTCAAAGTCGCGCAGCGAGCTATGGAGCGAGCTATGCTCGGTGTTTCCCTGCGAGATAAGCTCCGGAACGAGGAGATCCGCAGGAGAACTAAAGTGACCGATATAGCTCTTAGAGTTAGTAAGTTGAAGTGGCAATGGGCGGGCCACATCGCTCGTAGAACTGACAACCGATGGGGAAGAAAGGTTCTCGAGTGGCGACCACGAACCGGAAGACGCAGCGTGGGCCGGCCCCCCACTCGGTGGACCGACGACCTGGTGAAAGCCGCGGGGAGCCGATGGATGCAGGAGGCGAGCAGCCGCTCAAGGTGGCGTGCTCTGGGGGAGGCCTATGTTCAGCAGTGGACGTCTTCAGGTTGTTAATGATGAAATGTCGGTAAAAGTCTGGCTGAAAAGATTTTAAATAAAAATGACAGCCATTCCAACGATTCCGCAACGCCACTAACCCTGACCAAGCTACAAAGTGGAAAGTCGTTTGCTATGTTAGGTCTGGATGAAACGGAAGTGGATAGGGTTATTTCTAGTTTGAAAAATAACCAATCAGCCGGGTGGGATAATATCAGCAATGATTTTTTGAAAAGGTTTAAACGTATTCTTGTCCCCCCTTTAACGCACATTTTTCAAATATGTCTCAATGATGGGATTTTTCCAAAATCTCTTAAGAAAGCTGTAGTTATTCCGATTTATAAAGCTGGTAGAAAAGAGCTCGTTACAAACTACAGACCTATCTCTTTATTACCATCACTCTCTAAAGTCTTGGAAAAAATAATTAACAACAGATTAGTAACGTTTTTAGAAAATAATTCCCTCTTCTCCCCCTGGCAATTTGGTTTTAGATCTATGTTATCTACAGCAGACGCGGTACATCACTTAACTAACTACGTCACCGAAGAACTAGGAAAAGGTAAAAGAGTAACAGGGATTTTCCTCGATCTGGCCAAAGCTTTTGACACAATTTCTGTTCCGATCCTTCTTAACAAACTAGAAGCACTAGGAATTCGAGGCTTGCAGTTGAAACTTTTTGGTGACTATCTGCAGGATCGGTCGCAATGTGTCAAAATAGGTAATATTATCAGCACCGACATGAAAATTCCTCCTTTTGGGATTCCCCAAGGAAGCATCCTTGGACCTACACTTTTCTTGGTCTATATAAATGATCTCTGTAATTTAAATCTAGAGCATGGGAAAATAATTTCATATGCTGATGACACTGCTTTAATTTTCTCCGCTGACTCCAGCACAGATGTACATATTTACGCTCAACGAGGCTTTAATGTTGTAAATAGCTGGCTTAAACGTAACCTACTAACGCTTAATGCTGATAAGACGAAATTTATGAGTTTTTGCATGCGGAAAATCCAGAGCCTTTCTAACAATAATCAATTATGTGCACACTCCTGTGATAACACCCTGCTTGACGTTTGCACTTGTCCATTTATTGATAAAACTGTTTCCATTAAATATCTTGGCATTATAATTGACGACACCCTTTCTTTCAAAAAACACATTTCCACTCTAGCTAACAGAGTACGTAAGTTAATATTTGTTTTCAAAAAGCTGCGCTATATTGCGGATAAAAAAATAATTATTCAAGTCTATCAAGCTTTGTGTCAATCTGTTATTCAATACTGCATTACGTCTTGGGGCGGCGCTCCAAAAACCACTATGTTATCTATCGAACGTGCCCAAAGAGCGATCCTGAAAGTAGCCACGTCCAGACCGTTCCTTTTCCCTACACGCCTACTTTATGAATGTTGCAATGTTTTAACGGTCCGACAACTTTTCATAATGTACACTGTCCTAAAACAGCACACCACTCAGATGCATAATGCACTGCTTACTAACACCAAGAGGCGGAAAGATATTGTATGTACTTCACTCTCTGTGTCTAGTTTGTTTTCACAAACCGGTTCTTCTTTTTCCTAGGTCCTTTTCTGTACAATAAACTTAATAAGGCATTATCTATCTATGACCTCAATTATTTTAGTACTAAGTTAATACTGTATAAGCATTTACAAGGTCTGACCTATGATCAGACCGAATTACTGTTACACATTGATAAATAAGTAAATTAGTTTTTTTTTTTTTTTTTTTTTCCTTTTGGTAAATTCTAATATACTCTGCTTAAGTAATTGATACGTAAATTATGGTAAATATATTTTTAGATAATACTTTTGTTTGTTAAATAATTATTGTAAGCTTGTCTATAAATAGAGGTTAAGTTTTAATGTAAAATATTGTTAATAATTTAATTTTTCACGTATATATACTCGTATTGCTGAATGCTGCCCTTATGCCGCCTGTGACACAGGTTTATCCTAGTACAGGCACCGTGCTTTGTTAGACTTATGTATAGTTCCTAAGATTCATATTGTATAGTATTTTAGCATAATGTAATTTTTGAATAAATATTATTATTATTATTATTATTATTATTATTATTGCTAGAAGATCACTAAACTGTGTGAAGTCTCAGGATGACGTGCACAGTGTAGTATCACGCAAAACTATATTTTAGAGTTCTGAGTGACACTGCAATCTATTATGGGCAGCCATGACGCTTATAATCAGATAAATGACTAGCTCGTCTCGTTATTCATTTACTGTAAAAAAGTATCGTGATTAATAAGCTGTTAAAATACGTTCATTATTTTCACTATACTCATACCTTTAAGGTAATAAAATGTCGGGTAGTGATAAAAGTATGAACGGTTTATAAAACGCTCCGTGTACAACCCGCGAATCAAATTAAAATGCAACACTCCAAAAATGCTAGTAATAAACTTGCAATTAACAGTTCAGGCTGTGGAGCTGCGTAAATTGGACACAATAGTGAGCACCGGGCGTCATTCTGTACGTCAATATATCATACGCGCGACGTCCCACTTAGCGTGTTCATTATATTCAGTGTAAAATCTACATAACTCTGTCAATAAACCTGAATGTGGTATAATAAGGTTGATTTTCCTACAGCTAACAGGACTAATTTAATAGGTTCAATCTGTTGAAATGACATTATGACACGGTTCGAGAATAAAAGTGTGTTGTGTTTTTGTTAGCTATATAATTCGAAACAAAATTAAATAAGGTTTAAATTGCAAACTAACGCGTATAAATACATAATAGTAAAGTTCGTAAAATGCGCATTCGCATTTCAGAACAGCAGTCATTGCAAAAACTCGGAACGCATCATATTATATAGGGTAAGTTTCATCAAAAGAAGGTATCTTTGAAGGTATTGAACCGGTATCTTCTAGGCAAGCATGCTCCGTCGTCGACAGCGTCGTCACTTACCATCAGGTGAGACCGTGGTCAAATGTTAGCCTATCGTTGATAAAAAAAAAAGAAAAAAAAAGTGTCATCACCACATTACTATTTTTTAAACAAAATGTTAATGCCTCCAAATTGAATTCATTTTCTCACTAAAAGTACTAGGTACTTATTTGGGCTGGAGCACTTGGACTGTCTATAGGCCATCGCGGCTATTATACAGTCCATAAGTGTTCTTTGTAGTAGGTAGTGTAGCTAGTTTAGTTTAGTTTAGTTTAGTTTAGTTTAGTTTTTATTATGGTAGTAGTTAGCTTGAGTAATAAAGGCAATTTGCCCGTTAAAAAAAAAAGGTACTTATTATATATTTATTATTTACCAAGTGGTAATTTGAACATTGCCATAAACACTATAAAATCACTATTTATACCAAAGTGAGTTGTTTTAACTACAAATATTTAACTCGTACACTATATTGGCGTAGGATTTACTTTGATAAGCAATTTAAGCGTCGCAAGATTTCATTGCAAAAACATCCTAATACATGCTATAAATAAAACTGCGCTTTCAGCGTCTGCGTGGAGCGACAAGACAAATGATTCAGTTGCTAGCCAGAAGTTACTAGCACGTTTTTACGAGCGCCAAGAATAAATTTTACTCTATAGACATCAGCAAAAAGCGTGCGTTAGGACCCTCAGTACGCTACAGCGTGCTACGTACAGTATAATAGTTAACAAAACCGCTAGAGCGTTTTTTACCCAGTTTTCCAACGATGGTAAGCTAGCCCTATTTATTGCGAAATATGAAGAGTTTACTGTGGCTATCAGTGAAGAATGCTTGCAAGAGTTGCAAGTTTATATCGTGGCGGTTGTATCGATCGTGAAGATGATGCCTTAGATATTGGTATTATAATTCCCCGAGGATGGTTATCGGTAATGCTACAAGTTATTTATAATTCATTTCATATGAAGCTGATGTGGAGCAGTATTAGGGAAGTTATTAGCGTTGAATATTTTATGTTCACCATACTACGTAGCATATAGCCCTTTGTATCATGTATCATATTTACCTTATATTTATGTAATTGGATAGTATTATACTATTGATAACAAAAGCCTAAATATATACTTTTGTTATAAATAAACTGAGGTCACTGTTTTAATCATTATCAACTATTTTAAAACGCAAATGAAACATGAATAAGATCTAGTATCATCATCAACAGTCTGAAGACGTCCACTAGGCCTCCCCCAGAGAGCGCTACTTTGAGCGGCTGCTCGCCTCCAGCATCCATCGGCTACCCCGCGGCTTTAACCAGGTCGTCGGTCCACCGATTGATATCTAGTAATAACTGCGCAATTGTTTGTTTTAAGTGGAGTTACATTCAATACTCATGTTTCATTGTCACGAGGTCACGCCTGAGTCAACTGATTTTTTCTAGACCAAATACTTGATTGAGCAGTAAATATTCCGGTCAATACATTAAAAGTGTGTGATTTGTAGCAGTTGGTGCTTGTATCGATTTTGCAAATGATACCATGAGCGGCTTACAATTTAGATACATGAACATATTTAATGTGACCACTTAAAAAAACTATGCCTTATATTCTACCTATTTTTGTAGTATTAAAGATAATAATGATGATTATAAATATAAAATATGAATTAAAAATATAAGTTATAAAATAATTATCGCTCAAAAACAGTCAAGGAAACAGTCGTGAGGAAACCGGCATGAATAAATAAATTCAAGGGCATGTAACATTACAAACAAACCAGTTTACAAGACAAGCTTGTTAGATAGTTTTTTAACGAATGACTGACTTATATTCCAATGAACTATAACAGTTATTACGCCTACAAAATAACTATAATCAAGAAATCATAATAAAAAGAAATACTCATAATACTAAACATCCAAGCAATAACGAAACGAAAGAGAAATCATTTAACTAGCTTTTATTAATACAATGCTTATAATTTTGGCCTTAACATTACTGGAATGCTTTAGATATATTTTTCTCTCGAAACCATTTGTGGGCGATTTTCGTGATAAAGAGAACCGTTTGGGTGCGGTCCAAATAATATTTTGTTTTCCTGAATTAACTCATTTACTCATAGTTCGTTTGAAAATACACATCACCACATCACTCATTACCACTCACACATCATTATCACTCTTTAAGTGTTCACTGTTGAACATTGACCACCGCTATTCAGAGGGGGGGGGGGGGGGGGGTTCAAATAATTGAACTAAACTACTACCAAACAAAAACTATAAAATTAACAATATAATACGAAACTAATCTAACAAACCACTGCCAGTAGGAGATAAGATAAGTTGATACTTTTAAAGTAAGAAAGTGTTACCTGTTATCATAATAATACTATTAAAACAAATCAGATAGCTATTAATAAGCATAAGCCTTTTGTCTCCGGTGTTGTTTTGACAATATCTCAATTACTTCCATTAAAATCTTTACACTTTTATACACAAACGCTGCAAGCTTGGAACTATAGTGAAACTAGTGAAATTAATGGGCAAATGAGACTTTACGAACTGATCTCACAGTCTAGAAAACTTTTTTAGACTGTGTGACGTCTCAGGATGGCGTGCGCAGTGCGCAGTGTCACGCGAAACTTTAGTTAGGAGTTCCGAGTGACACTGCAATCTGTTATGGGCGGCCGTGTCGCTTAACACCAGGTGAACGACTAGCTCGTCACGTCATTCGTTTACATAAAAAAAACTATGTATATACCTACTACACCCGGTCAGATAGAAAATAGCCTCGTGCTATATTCATACCATTAAACATTTATGTGGTAACAATAAAATATAAAACAGAATTATCAGCAATTTGCATTTACAATGAAAATCGATGCATAAGGCAGCAGTACTATTATCCGCTTTCAGCACTTAGCTTAACCTCCACTCCAGCTCCGAGGGTGGCCATCGAGTGCTAAGTTCGCGTGAGCTAACTTTTACCGCGACTCCTTTTAACACTTCTGTTGCTATTTACATTTTATTACTCTATGTAACCTCTCAAGTGCCAAACCACTTTATTTGTTTCGTTTATTTATTTTATGTCGTTTTGTTTTCCAAATTAAGTAAACAACTTTGATTCTTTTACTTTTCCCGAAATGTGTTTGGAAGTTGTCGGATTCTTTGTTCGGCACAGAATGAAAGTTAGACAAAATTACGAACTTCCAGAATGGTAAACAAGCTGGATTAAGTTTGAAAAAATTGGCATGCCTACGATTTGGTTGTAATTACACCTTTTTGCACTCGTTTAGGTTGGTATGATCTAATAGCGAGAGTGCGTGACCGTCATTTATTTGATACATACATTTGAAAATTAAGAAATTAATTAAAGAATTATTTTGTACATTTATTTTTTACAGTACCCATTTATTACCTCTATAACGTTTTTAAGATTTTAGTTAAGCGAATTTTGTTTTAGACTTTATATTGGGGGTTAACTGCCTTCTGGGCCACAGCTAACGCTTTTCCAGTAGACAGGGCTTCATTCAAATTGTGTTACTTATAAGGTCAAATATAGGTACTTTTCATTTTTTCATTTTCATTTTCATTGAACAATTTTTCGTGAAAGCGTTCGGTTTATTGATATTGCATTGGATATTACTGTGTCCTTAAATACTGCATAACTATTGAAACATTCCAATAGATACTATTCAAGCATCAAAGGGTATTAAAATAATAATACTGTCATGTATTTTTTCTTGATATAATAGATATTTAAAATATTTTAACCGTTTGAAGTAGCTATAACTTGTTATAATAACACACCGTTACATTACAACCTGTGACAAATAATTATACCAATTCCGGGTACAAGTATTTAAGGGGTAGGTAATACTCGTACATTTTCCTTTTTTTCAGGACACAGGCGCACCTTCGCTTCATGCTTACAATAGAATGCAGGAAATTAGGCCAGGAGCCTGTTCTTGTGCTAGAAAGTTCGTTTTAATCGGTAAAGTGCTGAATATGAATGAGCACGAGCTTTGTCTATTAATGCTGAAGAAAAATGGAGAATAATTCGTCTAATAACAAATACTAGTTCGGATAACATTGTTTGACTAATAGTGTTAGTCAACAATTAGGCTCAGGCAATAGCGTATCGTAGGCCAGGTGGACCGACGACCTGGTCAGAACTGCGGAGAGCCGATGGATGCGCGAGGCAAGGAGACTTCAAAGTGTCACTCTGTGGGGGGAAGACCTACAGCCAGCAGTAGATGTCTGCAGGCCGATGATGATAATGAAATAGGCAATTGAATAAGGATTTTTAAACTTTGTTCGTTGGTCTGACTTTTTGTCATTACCCTTTAAAACTGACTGTTTATGAAATACGATTTGTTAAATGAAACATTTCCTGTTTGGAAACAAAAGGGATTAATTACACAAAATCAAGTTAAACAAACTGACCTTTCACAACGGTGTACAAAAGCTGAACTGCTGAATCCAGTATTTTTTATTGCTATACAATTTGCAAGCCGCTCATGTTGACGTTCGTCGCAGATGGAATAATTTTGTTATAAACGCGTACTGTTAGCGTCAAAAGTTACTTCACAAAAAATAATTTATTTACGTTTTAGACGCTTTTAACCCAATACAATTACCTAATAAAAGTTGGTTTATTGGATGTAACCTCAAACGGCACAAATATGCACTCCTTGATAGGGCCTACATATTTGAGCCGTTTGGGGTGGAGACAATGGGTCCATGGGGGCCCGCCGCCATGGAAACGTACCGGGACTTGGCCAAACGTTTGGTAGAGGCATCAGGTGACCAGAATGATGGCTTTTATTTTGCACAAAAGATAAGCATTGCCATCCAGCGTGGTAATGCTGCCAGCATTCTAGGCACTTTTCCCTCCGCCAACGGTTTATTTTAGGTTTTATATTTTAGTTTTAAAGTTTTTTGATATAGTTTAGTTTTTAGGTCTAGTTTAGTTTAGTATATACATGTTATTTAAGTTTTTACATCAAATAACCCAATACAATTGAATTCTTGGGATATGTCCAAATTTCTAATGAGAAACGGCCGTACACTGAGTCAAAGGTTTTTTTTATCATATTGTTGGCTAATAAGCAAACGGACCTTTTAATATATAGAGATAGAAAATAGACAAACATTCCATTAAGTGCCACTTAGTTGAAATCGACTAAAATCAAAACTAGTTGGACAGCAATATGAAATAAAAATATTTATTTTTCAAGAGAAAAAAATGCTTCAGTCATTCCATGCAGCGAATCAATCATTCAAACATCATTGATTTTTTTTTGAATCATTATGAAAGTGCTTTATAAAATTTTGCAATGAAGTAACATTAACATTATTATAGTTGCCAGAGGGCCTTCATCGCATTGCCGACCTTTGACACTTATTAGGCTTTCCATTTTCAGTATATTTTCATTCTCTTGGAGGCCTCGATTTGAAGTTTGATGTTGTACATCAACTTTTCTCGCTGTCTGTACTTGTAATAATACCCTGGTTTGTGGCCTGTGGCATGAATACACTGTTATAACTTGTTTGTATGTTCCCAGCGTGTGTTTTGAGGTTTTAACACGGAATTGAAGTGACTTTCGTCGTCGTCGTGTGATGTTTTAATTAAATTCAAAGTTTCAGTCACACGCTGGCGAGCTTTAAATTAACACATAAAATATAATATAATAAACTATAGTCGTAATGGATTTGAGTTTTAATAAAAACCGTTGTTGTCAGTGCTCCGTAGAGGGATGCTAAGACTGATATTTGAAGTCTAGTAATGCGCGACGATGGGAAAGAAAGGTTCTCGAGTGGCAACCACGAACCGGAAGACGCAGCGTAGGCCAGCCCCGACTAGGTGGACCGACGATCTGGTGAAAACCGCTGGGAGCCGATGGATGCAGGAGGCGAGCAGGCACTCAAAGTGGCGCTTTTTGGGGGAGGCGTATGTTCAGCAGTGGAAGTCTTCAGACTGTTGATGGTGATGATGATGATGAATGCACTCAAAAAATACTAATTTAGTAATAGTAGGCAAATGAAAGAATTCTCTAAATATATTCATATTCATTCTTTCATTTTCCGGGGTAAAGTGTTGATGTCAGTAGAGTTAGCAATCTGCGTGCAAATTATCATCCGAACTGGTTCAGTCAGCACAAACAAACAAACAATCTATATATCTATTATATTCTATCTATTTGTATTTATTTTTTATTTTTAATCTCTCACTATTATATTTGTTAGGGTCACAATCTATCCCTTACAGAATCATAAATACAACTATATCAGCCACGTCTCAGTAGCTTCACTACATTGGACTTAAATTAACGATTTCTAGAATCTCTATCTGAAAATCAGTCATATTCATTAGCAGGCTCATCCCTAAACATATTAAATCATTATCATGAAATCGAAAAAAATAAGACACCAATTATTATTTCTGCTTGAGAAAATGATTGATGGCCTCTGTGGTGTAGTGGTTAAGGATATGGGCTCATATACCAGAGTGTATAGGAATTGATTTACGCGACAGCGATAGTGCAAGTGTGTATGAGTATTGTGGGACTGTGTCATCGTAGTTTCTATGTCCGATACAGGGAATCCTAAATGAAGTCCTGGTTCTATATTTTAGGCTTTCTTATCGTTATTTTTTCATTTGTAAATTGCAATAAATTTATCATCCGTAAATAAAACCCTTTTGAAATAGCGCTTTCAAAAGGGGTTTTATTAAGGGTACACAGACAAGTTAAACCAAAAAATTAAGGTCATTTGGCAAAGAGCTGTGAACGTATGCAGATGGGGCTAGGACGTGAAAACAATGGGTGAATGAAGTTAATTAACTAAGAAACTGCCTGTGTGTGTGAGCTTAAGAATTTGGCCTACACTCCCACGCCTCGTCTGTCTTCTGTAATGTTTTTGCTATTATGCTCTGTACATAGGCACATGCTTTTCCCGGTAAAATTTATGATATTTAATTCAGAATAGGTCTTGAATGTTTGAGTAAATGATTGTACGTCGTTTCATTCGTCGATGCAAATAAGCAATCATTGAAGTGGATGCATGAATCTAAATAACTATATTTCATTTGTAATCGATACGTACAAGTTTCATTCATGCACTTGGCTTCTTTCTCGTATGCTGAAAATGCATAGGATCTGCCATCTTTCCTTATTCGCTTTTTAGAAAATGTAACCCTTCATTTCTTCCTTTCTTTATTTATCATTGCCACATGATTATCTTTGTCAATTAGCAAGTTGAAATGGCAATGAGCAGGCCACATTGCTCGTCGGACTGACAACGTACGACCACGAACGAACAGGAAGACGCAGCGTAGGCTGGCCCACTGTGAGAGTAACAAAAATATTCTAGGTCTGTGAAGCCACCACTAGATGGCCCGACAATCTAGTTAAAACCACGGGCTCCCTGGATGCAGAACGCAAGCAGCTGCTCAAAGTGGCGCTCGGTGGAAGAGGCCTATGTTCAGCAGTGAACATCTTCAGGCTGATGATGATGGTGATGATAATAGTTGAATATAGAGAAACGTAAATGTATGTGTTACCTACAAATCTAACCTATAATCGAGCAAATAAATAAACTTTCATGTTAACATTTTTCCGTTTTCTATTTATTTTATAAATTTAATTAAACACTTCACTTTAATTGTTCTCGATTGTTCTAGAATGTTTTTGTTTTCCTCCGTATGAAATGTAGTACACCTACACTATAGAATATTTTGGCATTCGTAAGTAGAACAACATTTTTAGTAAAAACTTTTGGCTTTAATACGTAGGTAAATTTTAGATACTGTATTATTATATCAGTAAAACTTTCATAAAATTAGTTGAAAATTCTAGCTATCTATTTAATAATTAGGTAAAGTTATAAATGAAAGCAAACATTCCGTAGAAATGTCGCGTGAGGTCAGAAAAACAATCGTTCAAATTCAAATTCAAATCGTTAAATAGAAAGAATTGTAAATAGAATTAAAATATTATTAGGTCTATGTTTTCGTGCTCAAGCCGTCATAAGGCTTCTGCAGGTAGTCTAAATATGTGTAGGTATTTCATTCTTTATCTTAAATGCAAACTGACATTCGTAGGAAAGGAAAAATTATGATATCTCGCGTTATCAATATTTTTGATGAGAAACATGCAAGTGGCATTTTATGAGGCTGGCTTGTGTTCAGCACTGGACGTCTTCCGGCTGTCACCAACAGCCGGTATTATGTGATATTATGAAAACATTTTCCTGTTTCAATAGCAGCACTTTTCTAGCCCTAGATTGAAAAAATCGCATTGCGAGCTGTCTTTCAAATATAAATTGGCAATGACTACGAAACGAATATTTCATTTACTATTCAGAATTTCATAGTAGCCCGCACACCTACGGCGCCACCGGTGAGTGGATATTTCAAACGGAATATACTGCGGGACGTATCGTTTCCGTATCGAATAAAGGATGCTGAATACGCATTCGTATCATGGGTATTATTTAATCAAACCCCCTTTTTGGTGCCCATTACGTTGAATCCTCTCGATTGTTGAAGTGCGATGGACGTATTTATTATAGACGTTTTTGATAGAAAAGGCCTTTTCAGGAATGATCGTTGGACCAGTGATTTGATAAAAAAAAACACATAAGACCACAGAGTAAATAATAGTAGGTGTACAGTTGATTCCACTTTTTGGACTATATTGGTATTGTTTTTAATCAGTTTTGGGATAAATTTATGTTAATTTGAGTGAGTTCGGGACATTTAAATAACTATTGTTAATAGATTCGGTATTGAATAGTTTATTATTACTCACTCAATATTAGTCGAACTAGAAATAACACAATGGTTGATTGATTTATAATTAAAACGAGATTTAAGCACAATAATCAGTGTGTTTTTTAACTTAAATTTTATCATATCTAAATAAGTTCGCTTATCAAATTTAATTCTTGCTACTAGATATTATTCTTTCACAGACTTAAAATATTTTCGTTACTCCATGTCTATGTATTCTTTAGTTTTTGACGCTCTATTCCATTCTGAGGCTATAATTATAATAAAACGCATAAGTAGTCATAGGTACTTATCTAGAATAAACAGACCATAATAACGAATTAGTCGTATCGCGAAATGGACAATGTATTAAATAGACTAATAGCGACATAGGCGAATATGTACTTAGTCCAAACGCCCATTTGAAAAGATATGTAGGCACAACGCGATTAAGGCACACTGCGTTTTAGGTAAGCAGCGAGTAAACGTCTGAAACATACTTTTGGGATTCATGTATTTGACAGAATTATTGACTGATTATGATTATTGAATTATGACTTTTGGGTAGGTACTATAGGTATTGGAAAACCCCGCCAAATCATAAAATACTTACTTAATTACAAATATTTTATGAGTAAAGTAACCAAGACGAGCATATTGGCTATCCTTTTTCAATTTTACTGGCGATATTGTAGCACTCATAGCGAAGCACGACTAGCCGTTCCTAACCAATCGGTATAGTTAAGGTGGAACATTTCACTAGCGCGGCAAATTCAAATTTTCTTGCGTTCTTTTGCCAATAATAGCTTAATTACTAAACGTGGTTACATTAAAACTAATTTAACGTGAAGAAATAGAATTTATTAACAAATTACGATTAAAAGTGTCTCTTAGATATCATTGGTTTAGCGACAAATGGCAATAAACAAATTTCGTCTTAGTTTTTCAGTCTATTGCCATTTGTCGCTAATCCAATGATATGTAGGTAATACTTTTAATTGTAATTTATTGATACATTCTATTTAATTGCGCAAAATTAGTTTTCATGTAATCACGTTTAGTAATTAAGCTATTATTGGCAAAAGAACGCAAGAAAATTTGAATTTGCCGCGCTATTGAAAAGGGCAACGTTCGCTGCAGTCACTATTTACTTTTTTGCAGTTGGTATTTGTCTACTGTGCTTCGGAGGGCACGTTAACCCGTCGGTCCCGGCTGTTGTCTTAAGACAATAGGCATTAAGCCAAATCAGAAGCCTATAGGCGGCCTAAAAATCTGACACCAGGGCTGAGCACTTGCGTACACGAGAAGAATAAGAAGAAGATTGGTGATATTACGTCTGTTGAATACAAAGAAACAGAATACAAAAGCCAGGACAAACGTCACACCTCATATTTCGCTTTCCACACATTTTCCACTCTGAAACCCTCTCTCTCGCAAAGGTACATTTTGTACGCTAACTATATGATGTTACGTATGTGAAAATGTATTAAGAGGATTAACTGCCTCACAGACCATAAACCTATCAAGTGAGTGACATGTATTGCTAAACAAATACAACAACCACGTACGCTGAGCTGGCCATGCGGTTTGGTCACGATTCTGGATACGGTAAACAATATGTTCTGCAAACACGGAGTGTTCGAATGTTTATTGAAATATTTTTATCCACACCAAATGAAAACATTTGTTTACTGACCATTGGAAAAATAGTGGAAAAGATTGATTTATCTAAACCAAGTATACCAAGAAAGGTGATACTATTGGCGGAGTTTAACTAACTCCGCCAATAGTATCATCTTTTTTAAAACATAGGTCTCCCTCGTAGTCGCTACTAAGGGGCTGTATAATATTGCCAGAATCACCATGGTGATCGCAGTACCTAGATAAAATAAAGACCAAGAAGAATGCTGCTGTCCATTCCCTGAATTTTTTCGGTTTTTACGGTATTCACGGTAGGGTGTATATTTTCATTCATACTTACTGTATATCTATTTCTTTGATGACGTCCATTTGTAAACTTGCTATAAGCAGAATTCTTTTTTGAAGGCTTATAAAGTTGTTTCCGATATAAACGTGTATTTGGGTCAAACAAAACAGTATTGTCCTGTACAAATAAAACAAATGGTAACTTCAACGTAGGCCCAAAGTTCGGGTCGTATTTCGTCGACGTGGCGCGTAAATCCTCCACGTCAATTCGGAGTTTCGACGTACTGTCATTATTAGGAAGGGTATTATTATTGTGGAAATAAGACACTAATGATGATTGGATCTATCAGTTCCGTTAATATAGTTGACAAGGCGAAGTAAAATTCAAAATGCTTTGAAAAGACGCTTTGTAATACAGTAGAGCTCAGCGTCATTGTTTCCTGGCAGATATAATCTGGGAGTTTTTAAGGCTAGAGTGAACTGGTATCTTCTAGGCAAGCATGCTCCATCGTCGACCACGTCATCACTTACCGTCAGATGAGACCGTGGTCAAATGTTAGCCTATCGTTGATAAAAAAAAATCTTTTGATTGCTAACGCGTGTAAGTGCTTTATCATTATATCACTTGGTATTTAACTCAGAGAGGAGCCATTTCCTAGAATTTAGTATAAGAATTATGTTGTTTATTTTACAATATATATATTTAGGTATCAATTGTGTTTTTTTTTTTTTATGCGATTGAATGACGTGACGAGCTAGTCATTCACCTGGTGTTAAGCAACACGGCTGCCTATAACAGTTGCAGTGTCACTCGGAATTTTAAAACAATAAAGTTTCGCGTGACACTGCACTGCGCACGTCATCCTGAGACATCACACAGTCTAGTAATCAGATTACTAGACTGAGTGATCAGATCATAAAGTCTCGATTGCCCAGTAATTTCACTAGCTACAATGCCCTTCAAACCGGAACACAGTAGTGCTTGCACACTACTGCTTGGCGGCAGAATAACTGGCAAAGCGGTGGTACCTACCTAGACGAACTTTGCAGAAAAGTCCTACCACCTAGTTATGGCTCTAAAGAGGCCACGCACCGCCAATTTGATTACGTTAGTACATTGAACCTAAATGTCTTTATTAGCAACTCTTACAAAATATGATTTAGCTATAACAAGAACAAAAATTACACGGGCTAAATATTCAGGGCTTTATCTGCAATTTAATCATGAGCTAGACTTCGCTATTCATTTTATTACAATGAGCTGGCACTGCATCCACTTCTCATGCGTATTGCAAGCCCTTTCAAATTGCACTTGGCGGTGGGGCTACAATAAAAGCGATAGGTGCTGTAGTAATGTGCTTCGGTTGCTACTGCAGATCAAATTTCAATATACTTCAAACAAGAGCAATGCTATTCTTACCATTGCACCAGTAACAGTAGCGTTACGGGAGAGAGAAGATTACTATAGCACTATACTGGCAGTCCGGGTCAGTCAAAAGATATAAAATGACAGTGTTGCAAGAACTTAATTGCCTTTAAATGTATGCTTAAGTGAATAGATTAATCCAATGTAAAAGTTTGATAATAAACAGGGTTTTTTCTTTACATTAAAAATAAACCATAGATTAAGCTAAGCAGGCGATACCGATACTGTTGTAACTCATAAATCGTTAAATTAACAATTATCTAATTCCAGGTCGACTCGAAAATCCAATCAGGAGAAACCTATACAGTTTAAAAATTTAAGAAACTCTCTTTTTTAAGACATTTTTTATTTAGTACGTGAATCGAGGTCACACCCGGTCATGCTCGAATGTTAGTTTATTGTGCCGGCGTTGCATTTTTTCCTATTTCATTGCACCGCTCCCGCTCGTTCCATAGGCCCTATCCTTTGTTTTTGGCTCGAACGCTTGCAGGTCAGGTGGTATAAGTTCCAGAGATTAACTCCCGCGCGAAAACTGGGACAGTGGAGAGCAGCCGATTGGAAGCGATAACAATAATCTCCGTAGAGCCTGTTATGGTTATTATATTAATGCTATTTACTTACCATTAATTGAGAATAAAACAGACAACTCTTTGTTATGATGTCATTAATATTTTTATCTTTTTGCTGGACGATCATTAAAGAGAAGGAAAAATGAATCGAATTTCTGTTATTTCAAAGAAAATTTCACAGTGAAGATCCTAAATTAGTGTCGTTATAGGTTAGGGAAAAACTGGAGATGAAGAAAAATTGACATTAAAAACATATCAAGTCAATATATACGGACACGTGCGAGTAGGAGGAATACCTAAAACCACAATCTCGAATGAATGCGGTTTGTATTTCATACCCGTCGTATGAAAGTCACTGACAAGTTAACTTTATCTAAGGTTAAATATTGAATGGAAAAAAAGCGTTAAGCGTTTCGCATCAAACTTTATAGTGCGTACAGCAAATGATTGGAATATCTTGCCGTCATCCTTGTTTCCAGCTAACTATAACCTGGGAGTCTTCAAATCAAGATTGAACAGGTATCTTCGTGACCCGCATGCACCACCGTAGGCCGCGAGTTCACTTACCATCAGGTGAAACAGTGGTCAAATGATATGCCTATATATAATTTAAAAAAATGGAAATAAATGATTTTCGGATAAGGGCGTCATGTATCTTTCGGACTGTTCAGACTCCAAAAAGCAATAAATTTTATTTATCTTTCATCTGTAGCGGATAAAAGCTAATTTATATTCATTCGAGATCGAGGAAAGCATACCTAGTTTTTGCATCGTCATTACTTTTAAAACAATGATCATAAGAATACCCTGTTCCTGTTACGAATACAAAGTAATCCAACTGCGGTACCCACTGTACCTCAAATGCTCCCACATCTTTACAAATTGATAAAACATCTACACGAGAAGGCGGATCTATCGAGCATCCTCAATCTACGCATGTTAGTCACGTTTGACCCAACAACTGAAACCAGTTTCGCAACTACAATGAGAAATCCATAAGTCGTAAGACAAGTGTTTGTTTAGGATTGCCGTTCTTTAGGCCGTGTCAACACGCGAAAATACTTTGGGACTGTCATTGATAGGTAGATATCTAATTCTTTTGTGAGAGTGCGTTCAAAATTGTTTTAATATACAAAATATAAATATAAGCTCTCGAAGATTGTTTTCATAGGCCAGTTTTTTTTTTTATTGATTGATAGGCTTGCGTTTGACCACTATCTCACCTGATGGGTTATCTAGTCTGTTATAGTTTACAGTGTCATTTATTGATATCCAGTAGCTCAATATATAATATCTTTGCATTTTCTCCAATAAGGTACTGACAATTCTTATCTTGATTGTAAAGAAAAGTCGATTACATATTTTCTGGAACACAAAATTCAAAACCAACGCTGTAACCCCGCGGCTATATGAAGCGTGTTTAAATTTATTTGCCTCCAAATCCTGGGATGCAAAAGCGCTTCAAAGCCTTTAAATAAATAGGTATCAAAGGCGAATGTTCATTGCATTTGGCAAACACCGAAGTAAGGTTTTATTAAACTGTATTTATTTGTTGAATGATAAAAGAATAGCATTAATATTATTCATGTTTTCTTTTTTATGTTAACAAAAAACATGACGAGCTAGTCGTTCGCCTAGCGACGACTATCGTCACGTCTGCCCGGCTGCAGTGGCACTCAGTGCTCAAAAATATCAAGTTTTGTTGACTTTTGTTATCATGAGATAATATCAGTAATGTCTATTAATAAGATTACTAGTCCACGATAACAGGCCATAAAGTCTCATTTACCCAGTTATTTCACAAACTATACAGTGCTCAAGCATGGTCATCGGTTTTTAATAACAGAAACTGAAATCATAGATTTGACGAGGAAGTTCGAAAAAAGAAAACCATCGTTATTTTATTTTCATATTGATTGTGCACATTGTAAAGAGAAATTAATATTACTTTGGAAGCATAAGCTTTATGAAATAAAATATTTTATTTAACTTTAATAAATATTGCATATAGTGCCCAATTGCTCACACTGACCCATCTCAATGTTACAACCTGTATGTTACCCAACCATATACCTACCACAGAATTGATTGTTAAAATCAGAAATAATTAAAAACGCATTGATATGCGAATTTCATTATAGAGTACCTTAGTAAATAAGTATTAATCATACACATTTGTAGAGTTCATAATCGCAACCTCGAAGAACGCTTGTCTAAGTAAAACATTAAGATAATATCTGAATTCACATCCAAACCGTATTCGCAATCGTTGGAAAAATATTAAAATATTTTCCGAGGCGTCTTTGTGCTATATCGGCATCGTTAGACATGACGGAAGCATATAAAGTCGGAGATAGCGTAAAAAATAAGGTAAGAATTCTTAAGACGCGTTGACTCTGTACTCGAGGCGCTCCTTTCAAACATACCTACCTCGTGAAAGTCGTGAATGAACCTCGAAACTTTTTCTCTGTAATGAACAAAGTTATATAACATTTACTTTTTTACTTTAAGCGTAGAAGAGTTTAGGTCACCATGAAGTTGAAGTGAGGTTTTGATGATCTAAAGAATATCAAATATACTTTGTATTTTTAGTTATTGACCGAGCGAAGGGAGCGAAAGTCTCTGTTCAACTGGCAAAATTTGCTTTCATCTGTCCGGTTGTATGTACTCGTGTACAGGTCGCATTTTTCCACGAATCTTGACGTTTGGTATACAGGTGCCTTTAGTTCAGGGAATATTATTGCAGTCAGCGATTTTTGACTTGGACGTATATGTCTCCCAAAAAGCGGGAAAGTTGCAGCAATGCCATTTACCAGCTCATCTTGATAATATTTGGCAGAATTATTAGGTACTTGATTCTTAGCAAGTATTTCATATGACCAAAATCAGTAAAAAAGTTGTCGAGATATAAGGCCGTAAAGTCTGTATTTGGGACGTGCTAAGTACAACATCATGCCATGCCGTGTGGTTGCAATAACGTTTGTACTCGCGAGGTCTACCGTTCGCAGAACTACTAGCTTATTTATACTGGGTGGCGCAAAAGTACTGGCACTAAAGAAAATACTTTTATTTTTTTTATATGACATTTTCTGTCATTCTGTTGTTGAAAATTGTGTAGTGAACAAATGTAAAATACACTGAAAATAAACATGGACCGTTTTACTCCCCAAGAACGTGGAATAATTGTGTCAATGTTCTTACGGAATAATTCATCAGTGATAAGAACACAACGTGAATTTCGTCGACGATTTCCCCACCGTCCGGCACCGA
This sequence comes from Ennomos quercinarius, assembly GCA_910589525.2. NCBI lineage: Eukaryota > Metazoa > Arthropoda > Insecta > Lepidoptera > Geometridae > Ennomos > Ennomos quercinarius. The sequence continues at coordinate 6,547,095 of OU342496.1, forward strand.
TTGGTCGCACAATTCGACGCTTTGCCACACGCCTTGAAGCAACTGGCTCAACATTGGATAGACCTAAGTCTGGGAGACCAAGAACAGGCCGTTCAGCTGAAAATATCGATGCTGTGCGCGAAGATGTGGAAGAGTGTCCAGAAACATCAACGAGGCGACGTGCCACGCAATTGGGCATTTCCAGACGGACCCTGCAGCGTATTTTGGTGAAAGACTTAAAGATGTTCCCGTATAAAACTCAAATGACTCATCAACTGCTGCCTGCTGACCACCGAGCTCGTCTAGATTACTGCCAGCGCGTCATAAACCTCAACCTTGAAGAGGATGATTTTCCTTCAAAATTGGTTATGAGTGACGAAGCGCATTTCCATCTCTCAGGGCATGTCAATAAGCAGAATACTCGGTTCTGGGGCACTGATAATCCGCGCATTATTCAAGAAACACCTCTACACCCACTAAAAGTTACTGTATGGTGTGGCATCTGTGTTGACAGAGTGATCGGACCCTATTTTTTCGAAGACGCTGGAGGCAATGCGATAACTGTCACTGGAGAACGCTACAGAACCATGTTACGTGAGTTTTTGATACCCAGTTTGGACGAATTGGGGCTGGAGCACATCTGGTTTCAACAAGACGGCGCTACGGCACACACAGCGCGCGACACTATGGACTTAGTGAGGGACGCTTTTCCAAGCCGAGTTATCTCTCGTTTTGGCGATTTGCCTTGGCCTGCAAGATCACCCGATCTGACCAGTCCAGACTTCTTTCTTTGGGGTTTTTTGAAATCTCGGGTGTATGTGAACAAGCCACAGACTCTCGCAGCTCTAAAAGAAAACATTCGTCAAGAAATAACGAACATATCGCAGGAAGTGTTACGGCAAGTTATGCAAAATGTCATAAATAGGGCTCAAATGTGTATCAACTCTGGAGGTCACCATTTAAAAGACATCATCTTTAAATCCTAATGGTACGAAATTTAATGGCACTAATATACATTTAAAAAAACCTAAATCTAGTTTTCTAATTTAGAAAAAATGTTATAGCTGAACCAAATAGGGTCTTTACTTTTGCGCCACCCAGTATGTCTATAAATACCTTTATTAAACTCCACATATACTTACCACTATGCTCCACTTCAATTGAATGTTTTTCCACGAACACCGCATTAATTTTCTTTGTGCCTTTGCCACTGAATGATCAAAAAAGTCTTTTGAAATCGAAAGGCAATTATCATTAAAAGCTGACTTAAAGAATATAAACTTTCAATGCATAATGTAATTTTCGTTTACATTTAAAAAGACTATTGTCCAATAACGGTAACGGGGTTGACAAGTCATCTCCCTTAATATATGGAACAGATATAGAAATTATCAGCTGTTCAAACGAAATAGAAACTACTTAGTAAGCAACTGGAAAAAAGAAGTCGAAAAATAAGCTTTACATTAACGTGATATATCCACGCTAGCGTATATAGTGTAATGAAAGGCCTAAAGCCTCTACCTATGTATAGCAAAAAACTGTGAGAAGCCTTACAAAACACATAAGAGTTTTTATCAAAATTTACCAAATGAAACATTTTTATACAAAGTGCTCATGATTTTGTATAAAAAGGAGCAGATATCCTAAACCCTAATGGGTTTGCTCGTACATCTTACCATTCACGTCCTCCCAAAATTCATATTTGACATCCAAAACCCACCACTAAGAATAAATGTTTCAATACAAACGAGATCCAATCCGACAGAGTTTCTTTGATTAATGGCAGTCTCCGGCGAATACCCGAAACCTATAAAAGGTACGTTCTCTTGAATGAACAAAAGTAATTTGCATTATAATAAAAACAATGCTCGTCGCTGGGGCGGCTTCGTGGCGGTTCGTGTATCCACAGTGCTGCTTCATGTTTTACGTGGCATTGTTTCGGATCGTAGCGAGAAAAGGCTCAGTGCTTGGCAATGTGCCTGGTGGAAGAATTTAAGCCTTACGATATCTTCATTTTTCATTCTCTAGGTCCCATGAATCTTGCAATTCAAGTTTTTTTAGTAGAGTACATGATAAATATCATAATTAACACAAATAAAGATTTCAGACTCGTACCATAACATATGTCGTAGTCTCAGCTAAATATTTAGCCAAAATTAATCAATTACAATTAATTTATTACTTAAATTCATACCCGAACCACAGACTATATAGTAATTAGTGATATCTAACTCACGAAAGTCATGAAAAGCTATTGATTTTGAAACAAATTACGAGCCTACTTTGAAGTAGGTTATACACTTCACAAATTGTCATTTATAAACAAAATCACGTTAATAATTTTCTGAACGTAGTTAAGCTGGCAAATGAAATTAGTTCAGGGAATTCAATCAAATGGCGACCGACTGACTTTTGGTTATAATTAGCTTATTCCTAACTTTCTCACACGGTATATTTCTCAACAGTAGCTTGTCTATACTATAACCTAACAAAAAACATGACCTTACCTACCCTTTTGTACCTTACATATCAGCTATATTCAGTTGAGTTCTTGCGAATGTCATAGAAAATGGGTACCTATTTTACAGAAGATAAAAATCAGAAATAATAAATGGATATAAATTAATTTAATCCTGTCCTAAAGTTACACAAAAATACACCACTTCACGAACAGTAAATAAATTGTCTTGTAGACAAAAGCACTGTAGCTTCGGCACTATTTGCCAACCAATTTTGTATTTCTATATACACATATAAGTCAAGTCAATACTTACTTCAATCTAAATTGAATTTGGGTTAGAATGGTGGTTTCAATTTAAAATGAATGGAATGCACATTAATGTCAATACGAGACTGGTGTACTGCCGCTGCCGTATACGCCGTGTCAAATAAATAACAGGACTAGTTCAAAATGAATTTGTGTGGACATTTCACACAGCACCGTCTAGCCCCAAACTAAGCATAGCTTGTACTATGCGAACCAGATAACTGATACAACACTTAGATACTTTTTCTTTGTAAATACACGCCTACATAGAATATAATATAACACCCAGACACAGAACAAACGGCTATGTTCATCACACAAATGTTTGTCCCGGGTAGAAATCGAACCCACAGCCTAATGCTCAGAAGGCAGAGCTACTACCAACTGAGCTATCAGGCCAGTCTAAATGTCTCTAACATAACACATCTTTCACTTGTGCAAATTAAAGTTTCGTGCGAAACTGCCCACTGCGCACGTCATCCTGAGACATCACACAGTCTAAAAAGTTTTCTAGACTGTGAAATCAGCTCATAAAGTCTCATTTGCCCAGTAATTTTACTAGCTACAATGCTCTTCAAACCAGAACAGAGTAGTACCTTGCGTATTATTTAGTCATTCGCGGCCAAAAATCATTGATAATCTAGATATACACATACACAACACACATATACATAAGTAGAGTTTTTTTGCTTTTGCCATACCTTTTGCTTTGATTAAACATCAAAGCAAAAACTCAAGCCTCGACAAACATAAAAAACGACACCCCAAAAGTACTATAACGGGAATGACTGCGCGGTTTTTCAGCAGTATCAATATTAAATTCAATCCATTTGCCAAAGTGACACCACATTGACATGTGTGGCGCACAAGTGTGCCGTGGCAATTTAGAATCCATTAATAATATTCAAAGACACGCAACGGCTGAACTGGGCGTTAGGTCGGGCCGGATGGGCGTGCCAAAAATGCCCCTCGATCGCTAAAAGTGACAATTAGTTTAGAGTGTATACCAATTTGCCGATGCGTAACCTTATATGCTTTAGAGTCTAGTACTATACCTCCTATTGTTGTTATATCGTAATGAATCGTGCAGGAATCATTAACCTAGGTTTTCATTTTCAGTTTTTATGTGAAACTTCATATGAGTAGTTTTACCAGTAAATAAAGTTATTTCTTCATCAAAACCATTGAACAGGTCGTTTTGGGAAAAAAATATTGAAGTAAAAGTTTTTTTTTATGAAAACATGCTACATGCTGCACCTTCGAATGCATCGTCGTTTCCCATCAGATGAGAGCTTCACATCATAAGTCGGAAGACGTCCACTGCGGAGCATAGGCTTCCCCTATCAAACGCCACTTTCGACACTTATCATAGGGGTATTTTCCATAATCACCACGCTTGGCAGGCGGCTATGGTGATCGCAGAAGATTTTAATTTATCGAGGAATATTCTGTTGCCCACTAATATACCCTTAGCCGGCTCTTACGGCACCCATAGGAATTCACACTATTCAATCCGATATAAAAAAAATTGAGTGTATTATAAACATAGTATAATCTTCAGTACTGATTGCGATATATACGAGGCAAAGCATCTATTCTTTGCTATCACCTGCAAACTAGGATAAACCCCAGCTTGAAATCTCCGACACCAATACACTTGCAACGTAGCTATGAACGAAGAGCTTGCGTTAAATAGACAAAGAAGTGTTCAAGGCTAACAAAATATTATGGTTATCAGCTTCATCAGCTTTGTATGTCTTATTCAACTGCTAAATATAAGCCTCTTCCAAATTCTTGAACTTCTACTCTAAAACCTCTAACGATTTTCACACATAACTACATAAAGGCTTATGTTTTCAGTATGTATATAATTAATGTACTTTCTGGCTAATATAATTAGGTAAAACTAATGAACCTACGTCAATCTATACCGTTTAATAATGATAAGTGGTACGAAATTACCAAGTAAATTTAAAAAACCTTACTTTATACAAGCTCTGTTATTCCCTTTTGAAATCATTCGTTAATAATACTCGTATGGATGTATTTAGTTTTGTCTTCGGTAAAAGGAAGCAGGATAAATTCATAATAAAAATACGGTATATAGCGTTTATTTTTTTATTTGTCGGATAAATAATTGTGGAAGGCTCTCCTTCTATAAAGTCATTGGCACTCTGCAGACATGTTGTGAACAACTTCGGTGTTTGTTCTCGATTCAGTCTGAGCCAGGCGTAGGCAGGGCTTGTTCTCTCCTGTGGCGGTAAAACCACTACAAAATTTAGTAAAAAGAATACTTGGAAGTACTACTGTGAGGTGTTTGTAAATTAAATATAGCCCTGAACCGTTCGAACCCAGTGCCGTAAGATTACGAAGCGCATATTATTATTATATACTCATTTATTTACAATTCTTAAGCCTAAGTTTTTTACAATATCTCTATAAAAAGGAATTTACAAAAATATTATAAAAAACCTAAACCTAGAGTGCCACCGGCAGCGGGGCAGGACCCAAGCTACCGGTGGTTAGGGCTGCAGAGTGAGGAACCTCCTGACAATACGTGCCGTGTCAAGGAGTACTGCCTTCTGAATCTGACCCTTGATCCAACCATCTAGCGAGAGCCTCTCGAGGTGTTGGTCGAGGCTCTTCGCTATAAGGCCGTTCGCCGAAACGATTATTATTATTATTATTATTTTCCAAAGTTTTTCTTCTCTCGAAATTTCTAAAAAATTTCGGTGTTTTATGAAAACCACGGGCCTAAGCCAAGTGGAGTTCATTTTCTGGGTTATGTTCCATAGAGGTCTCTTCCTGCAAAAATTTTCGGACTATTCGGCATGTATTTAAGATCGCGGCTTTTTGCATGGTTATGTATATATTTTTGGGTAAATCTAGTAACCCGATACTGTGGTGTAAGTACTTAGGAATTACTCCTGTACTGGAGAGCACCAGTGGCACAATATATACTTTCTTCATCTTCCAAATTCTCACAATTTCCTCCTTCAGATCTGTATATTTATGAATTTTCTCTGTGATGGTTTTTTGCAAATTATGGGTATTGGGTACTGCTATATCAATTAAGTATACTAATTTGTTTATTTTATCAATTATTGTTATATCTGGCCGGTTGTTGTGAATTGTTTTGTCTGTTAATATTGCTCTGTCAAAGTATATTTTGTGAGTGGAGCTCTCCAGAACAGGCTTAGGGGTGTATTGATAGTATGGTTTGGGTGTACCTTCTATTAGCTTATGTTTGATAGACAGTTTTTGATGAACAATATGCGCAACCTGGTTATGTCTGTGGGTGTAATCTGTTTGAGTGAGGGTTGGGCAAGCACTTGTAATATGTTGGATTGTCTCGGACTGGCGATGGCATTTCCTGCATTTATCATTAACTATATTAGGGTCTCTAATTATGAACTTTTTATAATTTTTAGTGTTTATGACTTGATCCTGTATGGCGATCATAAAGCCTTCTGTCTCAGTGAATAATGATCCTAGTTTTAGCCATTTATTGGAAGATTCCATATCTATGTGGGCTTGTTCTAAATCATTAATGTGCCGTCCATGGAGTTCCTTTTTACGCCATCTATCTATTTTTTCTATTTCTTGATCTTTTGCTGTTTTGTATTGTATATCTTTTTGTGTCAGGTTTAGTGGTGTGTATTTATTATCTAACTCTACTATTGCTTTGTGAATGTGACTTATATTTGACTTTTCATAGAAGAATTCGCGCAGATTTTTAACCTGATTTTCCCAAAGTATTTTTAAATCTACTAGTCCTCGTCCTCCTTTTTCTCTTTTAACTGTCCTTCGTTCAATTGCAGATTTAGGGTGTGAATAATTGTTTTTTGTAAGTGTGGTTCGGGTTTTTATTTCCAGGTGGTTTATATCTGTGGCTGTCCATTTCACAACTCCGAAAGAATATGTCAGAACTGGTATGGCATATGTATTGATGGCTTTAAAGAGGTTTTTAGAATTTAGCTGTGTTTTGCAAATTTTATTTAGTCTCCGCGTATACTCAGTCGTTAGATTGTTTTTAATTTCTGTGTGATTAATAGTGTTTGATTGATGAATTCCAAGGTATTTATATGAGTCTGTTGGGTTCATTACTGTAAAAATAGTATCTGAGTCTGTATCCTGGGTGTTATGTGTGGATGCCTCTATTTTACCTTTAGATATATTTAGGGTTCGACATTTTTCTAGCCCAAAGGTCATTTTAATTTGTGTACTATACTGGGCTGTCAGGTCTATTAAGTGCTTCAAATCTTTTTTGGTTTTGGCAAATAGTTTGATGTCATCCATATACATCAAATGCGTAATCGATGTACTGGATGTTAATCTGTATCCATTATTTGAGCTATTGAGTATGTTAGAAAGTGGGTTAAGAGCCAGACAAAACCATAGAGGGCTGAGGGCGTCTCCCTGAAAAATGCCATTTTCAATAGGGATTTCATCAGTGCTGATTGATGTCGAGTTATTAGATAAATGCAGTGAAGTCCTCCATTCGATCATGGCACAAGTAGCCAAGAGTGAGGCACGCTGTCAAAAGCTTTTTTGTAATCTATATATGTAATATGGAGGTTCCGTTTTTTAGTATTCGCGTGTTTAAGTATTGAGGTGTCTATTACCAGCTGTTCCTTACATCCTTTATGGTTCCTTCTGCACCCTTTTTGTTCTTCTGACAGAATGTTGTGAAATTCTAAGTGGCTATTGATTCTATTAGATATGCAAGATGTGATGAGTTTATATATAGTTGGCAGACATGTAATAGGCCTATATTGTGAAGGATTAACTGTGTCGTTACTTTTGGGAAGCATGTAAGTTATACCCTTTGTGATGAATTTCGGAATTTCTACTTGACCCTTAATAACGTCTGTAATCACTTTAGCCAAGATATTGTGCATTACAAAAAAAATTTTGTACTAAAAGTTATGCAAGCTGTCAATTCCAGCAGCTTTCCAATTTTTCATCTTTTTTGTTACTGCTTGTATGTCATCTATTGTAATTTCTGAGAATTTCATAAGTTCAATGTTTTCCCATCTACGCTCTTCGTCACTTATCCATTCAGCTTGCTCATCATGGTCCCCTTGATTCTTCCAAATATCAGCCCAGTAGTTTTTGAGTTCGTCTGGTTGAGGTACTTCGTAGTTGGATAGTTCACTGTTGGTGGATGATGGTGGTGAATGGTGGTGGGTTTCTGAGATTTCTGTAGAACCCTTTTTCAATTTTACAAATAATTTATTATCCTCTTTTCTTTGTAGCGCTTTTAAGTATCTATTTAGTCTTTGAGATTTTAATACTAATTTTTGTTTTAGCGTGTCCAAATATTCTTCTGGCCTACTATTGTTATTTTCATGAGAAGAATGAACCTTTGTCTTCTTGAAAATTTCTTCTACTGCTATGACTACTTTTCTAGATCTATTATTGTTTATGTATTGTGTTAATCTGCCTATGTCTGCTCTTAAATTCTTGATATCCTTTTCAATTCTGATTTGCCAACATGGTTTTTGCAATTTTGGTTTACTTGTTTGTGGTGAAGTGGTGTGGTGTCTAATTTTGTAGCCTAAATTTTCGCTAATTACAAGTGCACTGCAGTAGATGAGGGTGTGTATGTGATGTATATCAGAGTCTAAGGTGTAATACCTACCGAGAATTCTTTTATTAAAAACATCAACGAACCCGTACAGTTTTTTATTTTCTTTTAACCGTGGAAGTTTTGGGTGCGACGCAGGATCGGTGCCTTCAAATTGGGCAATTGCAGTTTCTAATTGATCTATGAGTTCTTGTGTATCAATAGCTGTTACTATTATTATTATTATTATTATTAATACACTAGCAGCTATTCAGCTGATGCGTGTATATCTTATCAGTGTATGCTACCGCTCGGCCACCATCGCAATATTAGTACCTAAACACAATATTAAAACTATTTTCATTTAGTAAAATCTTTCTCATAGGTACGTCAAAAAACAAGCATTAAGTAATGAAATTCAATATTCTACTCTCAAAGGATTAAAGTTAAAAGAAAGTTTCTGATTTATTGAACTGGCCAACATAAACAAAGGGGATTTATTTTCTCTTCGGCCCGTCTCGAGTGGTTTAACAAGGTTTAGCTTTTATTACATTAAAATATTAACAATAGGTATTTCAATTAGATTTCCTTGCTTCTTTTTTACTCGCTACGGAACGGGATCATTTAGTAATGATTAAAATAAAATAAATTAATTTGTAAAGGAGAAATTTGAACCCGCATCCGTCCATCCCTTTAGCCGGGCCATGCTTTACTTAAGCTACCGTGACAAGTGATTTCATGTCCAAATTTATCCTTCACCTCTTACGACCAACTTAACATAGTACTTACATTACGTTTAGCTGGCGATACTGCTATAGAAATCATAAAAATCATTAATATTGCAATGGTAAGGTATACCAAATTGTAAGTATTAACTTAGTGTAGATATTGTATAAACTTATGTTGATACAAGGTAATCGTTATAAGGTTTGCGTAATACTGCACAGCTCACGTCATTCTAAAACATCACTACAGCCTAGAGATTTTTAGACTGTGTAATGAGGTCACAAAGTCTCAATTCAAGGCTGGCCTATCAGAAACTTGTCAAGCTACCAGTGCCCAAACTAAAACACATCTAAAGCATACGCAACAGCTTGGCGACAGAATATGGCAAAGTGGTGGCACCTACCTATGAACTCTTGCATAAAAGTAGTAAACTACTTACTAGTAAAAAGCTAGATATAATATTAGAGCGCAGATTTATCCATATTATCATCATCATCAGCAGCCCGAAATACGTCCGTCCACTGCTGAACATAGGCCTCCCCCATAAAACGCCGCTTAGGAAGCTTATCATAAGCTTATTATTCCTATGATAAGCGTCCTAAGCAGTGTTTTATCGGGGATATGCCAAAACCACGCGGCGGTTTGGTAATCGCAGAAGATTTTAATGTACCAGGGTAAATGCTGCTCATTCCCTGGATATTCCCACAGCCTGCTCTTACGGCACTCACGGGAAGAGATGGGGTGGTTCTGTCCGCAAACCGGGACCACACGGCCTAATCATATCATCATATAATTTTTCAAATCTACCTTCATTATAAGTATAAAGTAAATATAATATAACAACTTTACATAACTCTTTCATTAACCTTATCCCAAGTCCAACCAATGTGTTCCCAAAATTCAAATTATAAATCGCGGTCCAAACTTGTGCGACACCAAACTTGGACATGTGTCGGCATAAAATTTATTTCGTGTAAAAACTTGTTCTGGAGCTTATTAAGCAAGTTCAGAAAAGTTTTTAAAGGCGTTGCGGTGTTGCCGTCCGCTCGCTGTCAATTACCTACGTAGCTGAGTAGCTGGTACTTGGTATACCACTATTGTAGTATAGGTGAACAAGCTGGGTCTAAAGTAACCGGGAAAGGGATTAAAGAGATTTCTCTGAAGCATAGTTTCTTAAAATAATAAGAGTTACTTACATGGAGCGATGCGCGGGCGATGGATGGCGGGGGATGGGCGGGGAGCCGATGGATGCAGGAGGCGAGCAGCCGCTCGAAGTGGCGCTCTATGGGGGAGGCCTATGTTCAGCAGTGGACATCTTCAGTTGATGATGATGATGATGATGATGACTTATATAGAATTCTAGATAAAAAGAGAGAGAGACAACTAAATGGTCTTAAATTGTTGACTGTGTCACAAGGGACCAAAATAAGGCAACAGTGATTTTTTGAATCCAGAACGAAGCGAAGGGTTCTAGAGTAGAATCCTAAGCCGAAAGTACGTCGCTCGAAGTTAAATAATTTTGGTACCGTGTGCCACACTCTCTTTTTCATCCCCCTCTATGAGAGAAGTCATTTTGTCACTGTTATTAAGGATGCTTAAATGACCCATTTTAGGCGCACTTATTGAGGAACCCTTCACCTCTTTTCGAATAGATATGATTATTTTTGATTAGATTATGATTGAGGTATGCACAAAAAACTTGAACCAAAACTGTCGTGATTAGCTATATTCCTTTTATTATTATATTTAGCTATACACAGTTTTCAATTTGAACGAACTGAGCAAACAAACAATGACATCCCTAAGGCGCAGTCAATACGAAATCGCGAAACACGAGGCAAGCTCAATTATCTTGAATGTTGTTCAACTTGTATAAACAGTGAGTCATTAATTGCCACGGAGTTGGTGTTTATTCCTCTACGCTTAATACAGATTCCATACAAGCGTTTTACTTAAAGTAAGATAGCATCTATAACGCTGCCTAAAAAGAAACCTCCGAATGACGTACGCGTATGACGTTTTACGTTTTTCGTTATTGTAATCTTTCGGCAATGTTATATTCGAATTTTTGAATGTCGGTACCATGTATTGTATCATTCATTTACAGCTTTAAACATAAAACTTACAAATTAAAATGGCATTAGTTAGAATTGCGCACTATATTTTTGTATTGCTCAGAACTCAATTTAGATTTGTTAATTTAAGAAGACTTTATAAGCAGAACCGTTAAAATATTAGTGCCGTCGCGGAGCCGGGAAAAATATTTATTTATCCTGCTCCCTGCTAATCTGCTAGTTTTGGCTTCGTAGAACATCATCTTTATTGGACGGAGCACTAGAGCGACAAAATGTTACATATAATGCATAACTGAGTAATAAAGATGTCGAAATCGACACTAGAGATTTAGTTATTATCATCCGATTGAAAGAGACGATGCTCTGCAGAACCGACTATCTATAATTATAGCATGTTATACCATAGTGCACATAACGAAACACGACTATAGCCGTCCCTAACCAATCGGTAAAATTAAGCAACGTTCGCTGCGGTCACCACTTTGATGGGTGACCTAGTGGTCACCCGTCAAAGTCAATCCGTCGGTCGCGGCTGTTTTCTGAAGGCAATATTCGTCAAGCCAAGTAGCAGAAGCCTTTGGGCAGCCTAAAAATTCTGACACCAGCCTGTCCACTTGTCTATATATACACGGGAAGAAGAAGAAGACAGCCGATTATTTCCATATTTAGCTCGATGTGCATTGCCGGTAATACCTATACGATGCACGACCTTGTTGTAGCGCCTATAAATGAGCGGCAGTTCGTGGACGCTCACTGCTGTAAGCTGGGTTTTCACCTAATCGGGAAACCATGTTCACTAGAGCTTGGGTAAAGAAGGGTCAATAACAAAATCCTGTAGATTGTTTACGACGCAGCCCTTTCCGCTCCGGTTAAGTAGAAAAAAGCCATTTGTCGTGCTGTAATATATGGTTATTTTCGCCTCTTCTTTAAAATAACCAAACTGCAATGCTGGCCTTCATGACAACCACCACTTACTTTCAATAAGATGGTTTTTATGCAACTTTTAGATGTCAACTAAATTGACCGGACGATTTTGGTTATCAATGTTAGATCATAAGTAAGCTTAATAACAACGGTGACCGCTTACGATCAGGCCCGATTGATATAAAATAAAGTACAAACACAAGAAAAAGCAGACAAAAACCAATAAATTCATACAATCGATTTTTATGCTAAAATGGGCGTACCTCTGACGATATGATACAGGGCCCAACGAAAACTACATCATTTTATAAGTCTCTTCTTTCTTTCAAACAGTACGCGCCCAAACCGACTTTGATTCTGAGATGGAAATTGACTCAATAGTTTCTGTATAGGTAAACTAGTTCCTTTGAAGATCAGCCACAATCAACATTGCAGTAAAGGTATTCAAACAATTCTCCAATCTAATAGAACATAACCTCCAGCCGCCACTCACACCGAAGCGTAATCGATCCCTTCAGACCAATTAATTTAACGTATTGCTACTACCGAGCATTCCCTCGACGAATGATTTATGTCATTTTATACAATGCGATACAGTTATTACCGCTTTCATTTTTAAATGAAACGATTTCGTAACTGCCCCGTTTATTATGCATGAAAGTTTGTGTCGAACGACGATGACACGAAAATATTGTGGGAATGAATGAAGTATGTATAATTCTACGTTGCGCGCTACTTTTTAGTGTGTTATGTTTTCTGACGATGTGCACTGTGAGATAACTGTACCTATCGAAGCTATTATATATTATACCTAAACACTTAGGTGTAATATGTTCCATTAATGACTATACAGGATGCAACTTAATCTATTAGCTTAAATTGAGTGCGTGATAGTACATCATTTAAAAAAAGAAAAGGGTAAAGCGTGCAAATTAATATATTTTTTATTGAAAATTATGAAGATTGTCGCGGTGCCTGACGTACCTAACTGGCACGAATGATTTTGATACTGTTAAAAGATTTTTATAATTAAAAACAGTACTTAATTATTTTAGTTTAATTTTGTACTGCAGTTGATTAAGTAAATTACCCCATTGTTTTAGAGTTTTATCAATAACAAATTGAAGCGTTAAATTTCAAAAATTTGTAGGCATACGTGACCTGTGTCAAGATTAGGTACCTAGTTTCAAAGAATGCTAATGAATTCAATTACACCCAGCATATTGTAATTCCCGAGTATGCGCATGCCATTAAGCTTAAATGTATCATCATCGCCACTATGCGTGTAATCCTACGTATAATCTATTTTTCCAGTATTTTTGCACTATGATTTTATACAATCATCCTATACATTTGTTAAATAAACTTTTGAACTTACAGATAAGCAAAATTATAGGTTCAAATATCATGAACATACATCATTTATACGTAACGATAGGCGGACATAATTACGTACGGGAATTAGTGTAATACCTAAATAAATATTAAATTATTATCCCAGGATTATGTTTGGCACAAACTGATATAGCTTAAACTAAACGTAGCTAACTAACTTAACTAAACATAGATTAAACATACATTTAGTTAATAATGACATGATATGACGATGTAAGAACGGTTCAGGTCGTCACTAAGTACCTCTATTATCATAAAGGTTCTGGAAATGTACCACTTGCGTGACAAAGCCAGGTTTAATTAAGGTACATGCTCATCAAAACTTAGGGAGATGTTCTTGACATACATTTTGAAAGTAGTCTAATTTGCATTTTTAATACTACAAACTGCACTTCGCCTTAATATAGACAAGAAAAAAAGTTAGTTAGTTTTTATTATTGTAGTAGTTAGAATAAGCAATAAAGGCACATAGCCCGTTAAAAAAAAAAGAGAAAGCTGTAGAGGAGACACATTGGTTAAATTATGATTACTTGTACCAAATAGGTACTATACAATAAAATAATGTTTTACTGAACACCAAGATATAACAAAACACAGAATAAAGAATGGCTGCGGCGTTATCGCATCATGTGATTTCTTCCAGGATACCTTTGGATAGACAGGAATAAAACAAGATTGTTTGATTGTGATATATTACACTCCTGTGTAACTAGCACTTGTAACGGCGGCATCTTCTTTGTATTCGAGTCAGACAACCCGGTCATGTTCCACGATGCATCCACATTCTTTAGTCACATTGTCACCGTGTCCCCTTTAGTTTGTGATAAAATATCCCACAGCGTGCACTTACTGTGAACGAGACACGACATCTCGATTTTACAAGACCTGTTAAATCGCGTGTGGAATATTACAAGCATAGAACGGAGCCTGTCTCATTCTATCTTTATAGATTACAACACTTTGCTTGGTTTTTGGCAGAAAAAGTTCAGCATTATTTCCCAAAACTGATGTGATTTTGAGTGTTATTGAGAATATTAGCATTGGATTTATTTCCTACTGTCGATTTTTTTATGTCAAATAAGCTTACGTCTGGCCACATGAGCGGTCGTGATGTAGTGTTAAGTGATAATTAAATTGTATTACCGACTGATCGACCTTGTACCACCCAACATTAAACCGCCCAACTGCCCAACGTGCGCTAATGTTAAATTAATAATAGAATATTTACGTCAGATTTACTATGCTGTTATGTAGTAGCCCGTCATTCAGTTACAAAAAAAAACAAATGTACTAGAATAGGCAGATGTGACTTTGATTTTGCCTTTTCTAAAATTCAGTGGATTTCCAAAAATAAATTGTCCGATATCGGCCGCTTGCCGCTCAACTGGTGTAAAGAGCAATTTTCATTTACAGCACTGAAACTTAATTCCGAGATAGCATTTAACTGAACACTTGAGCAGCGCGTTAGAGATTGCTAATGATATAATTATCTTAAGTATCATTGCGTTAAGTGACCATCAAAGGTTGGAATGGCTCGTTCTTAAGACCCTTTGAGCACCACTCAAAACCACTGCGCTCATATTTCCCAGCTTAATGCTCTTCTTATATGTATTGTATAGCATTTGCAGCTTTAAATATTACAAAAGAAAGTCCTGAATAAAAAATCCTTCGATAAAAGGATCACACAGTTATCTTCAAACTTTCCGAGTAGAAATTCAATCTCGATCAACTTTTTATTTCGTCATAATGAGGGCCTTTAATTAAAAAAAGAAATCCGCTATTGAGAAATATCCGAACATAAAAAGTTAACTGAAAGTGATGCTAGCTTTAGATGGTAACAATTTTTAAGATAATTTATGTTTTGTTTCTGTCTATCAAATTCAAAATGGGCAAAGAGAAAACAAGAGAAAACACTGTGTAGCTATTTCACTGTTAGACAGTGTATAATTGTATACACTTTATATTTAGAACATTATTACTTTGTAGGTTTTGCTTTTAATCGTCACTGTTAATAATTAGCTAATAGTTGGCTTTGTTGTCTTCGCATAAGTATAATAATGAGCCACGAAGGTATAAGGTCTGGTAAACCACCACGCGACCTACACAATAACAAAAACGCATATAGGTACGTTTACTACGGAACGAGAGCGAGTATGTCTTGAGCAAGTGCGGCTCAGTGGTTGATCGGGTGACTTTTGAAACGATGCACCCTAGTTTTAATACCACTCGGCCCCACACCAGTGACTTTAAATCACATGAGGAATCTAGTCTCGCTCTTAGAATGGTGACGGAAAATATCGCGAAGAAACCAGCATGTTCAAAAATCACAGCGGTTATTCACCAACCCGCACTTGGACAGAGAGGTGGGTTATGGCCTACACTTTCTCTGAGACAAGGCCTATGGTCCAGCCTATGGTCAAGCACTGGAAACATACGGACTGATAATATTAAAGTAGGTATCGCTGATCTTCAAAACAGAATGGGCTCCGAAGCTTATAATGTACCTACCTATAGATACACGTATTAATAATACATCTTAGTACGTGCGACTATAACACGGATACGGATGAGTGGACAAAAACTTTAGGTAGGTTTTCCTTTGCAGTCAATAAATAATTTTTCCCTAAAACAACTCGCGAATCCAAGTTTTATCATCTTATCTTACGTCACAAATGCTTAAGATTGGCATGCAGAAAATTGACGCATGCTCAAATTGTACAGCATACCTTCTTCATCTTCGTGGAAAGTTCTGTCAAAGCAGATATGGCCATGAAATAAGTATAATAATGTATTTTTAATATTCCATTTATAAAAATTAAAGCAAGTAACAACGTTCGATATAACATACTTATATCATGTGAAATATGCAAAAAAAAAACATATATAACTATTTTAATTTTATTTGTTGGTACATTATTTTAATAATTAAGAATACAGTAGAAAAATGTTTTATTCCGGATATATTTATTCATGCTGGCTCTTCGATTTCAATAATATTTTTTCACCCTCTCTGGGTACATTAATCCTAGAAACATCGCTCCCATAAATAAAAATGTTACATTTACTTTCAATGAATGCTTAGACGAATATATGAGCGTGTAGGTGGCAGTGCCAATGTTTGAATCCACTATACCAGTATCCAGTGTCCAGTATTGTGAAGTTGAATAAATGATCTTCTATTCTATTCTATTCTACTTATAATTTCAATGAAAGAGTTCAGTATATACCTAACTAAATAAATATATACGATTTCCAGAGTAACTGAGCTGTGCTATCTTTGAGCTATGTTGGTTAATTGCAACGGAAAGAAAGAACACAGAAAGAAGACTGAATTATTTAGACCGCTAATTTTTTTTTAACTTTAATAGACATTTTTATGAAAACTTATATATAATGGTCAATTTACTTCCACTGGAAATGTTTCAAGTTCAAAGGATTTATTTAAACTGTAAATTCCCAGTTCAATAAAACCTTTAAACTTCATAATAAATAAATTTAAAAAAATAAAACTTTTTAATAATTGATTTCTTCTATCTTCAATAGAGAAATCCGTTAAACCGAGCAATAATAAATCGACACATTTGATCAAGTATGAACATAAAATTCCGGTCCATTCAGAATTTTACAGCGTCACAGCTTTGACCTAGATTCATAAATTCATCCTCATCATCTCCGTCATAAGCTCGGCAATAAAAGCGGGATTTAACTAATTAAACTAAATACGGAAGTCATTACTCACCTCCCCTTTATGACGAGGCATTAAGTAGGTTGCCGTGTGCACTATTCAGCCACAACCCTACCTCCCCCTTAACGTATTATTTTTAAAACAATAGAAAAGCGAAAAACAAAACACTAATTGCAACACACACTAAAGTTAAAATTAACTGTTAAGACTGAGTTTAATTTTGCAACACGATCGAAGTTAGCGCACGCGATGTGTATAGGCTACGGCGTAGTGGGTCTACGTCGTAGACTACCGCGCTCTCGTAGAGACCGCGAAGAACTGGCTACGCTTCTACCGCCCCGTTCATTTAGTGGGCTTTTGAAAATTCTTTTTCGCTTTCAAATCATTGAGGTACCACTAATGGGTAACTAGTAAATTTTATGCTAATAAGTTTGTCGTTGACAAGTATTGATGGAGTTGGATCGGCATTGAAAATTAATGAAGTTGCGCTGTAGCGGCATCTGCGTTTGAATGGAAGTTGTAAGAAAAGCAAAATTTGATGGATGTTTGACGAGAGAGTAGTTTTTAGCTGTCTACTTAATATTTTGTAAACTGGATGTGCCTCATTTTCTCTCTTCACTTACCCTGTTTTCCTTAGGAAATCTTAATTTTCCGAGTTAAAGGTGTCCCTTTGTTGATGATCTTTTACGTAAGCGTACGCATATTAAGCGCACAGGTTTAACATAAAACGTAATACAACGACGCATACATCACGTTTAAGAGTTTCGTTATAACACCAAATATAGAAATTTATTACGTATCTTATGAATGCTAAGCTTATAAATAGGGCACGTATTCACTGAACCGTAAAAATAACGGTGCCATCAAAATTCACGACAAAAACTGGCTAAATTTTGATTTTATAAATGAATATTCGCCGAGACTTGAATATTCTTTACTTCGTTGTGTCCGGCTGCTTCACTCGCAAGAACACCTATTTATCCGGAATAAATAAAACTCGGTAATGGAAAAAATTTTTCTGCAAAATGTATCCAATTTAGTTTAGCCATTTTGACGTGATTGCCATACAAAAAACAACCTTTTCCTTTTATATCATAGTTGTGGAAAAACAGTGGATCCAATTTTGTGACAGGACTTTTTGAATGGCTTTTACATATTCTTTTTTTATGTAAATGAATGACGTGACGAGCTAGTTGTTCGCCTGATATTAAGCGTCACGGCTGCCCATAACAGATTGCTGTATCACACGGAACTCTAAATTAATATAGTTTTGCGTGACACTGCACGGCGCACGTTATCCTGAGACTTAACGTATAGTAATAAGACTAGCTTATGCCCGCGGCTTCGCACGCTTGTATTGTGTTATTTTTTTTATAACAGCTTAGTTCATGCATTTCCTTTATACCAAACAACAAAATCCACTAAATTTTTTCGGAGCTCAGCACGTATTAGCATATTAGGTAGCACAAGTGTAAAAATGTTGTTTGGATGGTAAGTATGGCTTTCCACGTGTCATCAGATCACCTACACATTGATTAAATAGTGGGTTAGAAACTGCAAATCATAGGTACAATATTTAATTAAATATGTACCTACTTAGACTTACCTTATACTTAGACGTTAGTTTTTTTAAATATACGATAGGTCTAGGCATCTAACTAACTAATAACAGCCTACATACCAGTGATACGGTCGATCTTTTCCTTGTCATTTTCACTTCAACAGATGTTCTTGTGTTTTCACCATAAAACCGTTCAAATCTTCATAAGAGGTTCCAGTAAATTTTGTTAAGTAAGTATACCTACATAAGTACCTACCTATTATTTAGGCAGTTTAGAAAAATACAAAACAAACACACATTGGTCAGTTTTTCATATCCGCGCGCTTTTCGTTCCCAAAGAGTATCTTTGTTGCATTCACCACATAATTATTTTTTACTTTCTTAAGTTTGGGTTCATATGAATTGAGTATTTAGTCAATAATAAGTTTATAAAATACATACTTTACAGCTGGAGTATTGCATTTACCTATACGATGCGTACATAATTAATTTTGTTAATACTAATTAGAAATCACAAGTACTTACGTACGCCACTCTAAAAAGAGTCGACATCACATCTTAAAACTTCGATTCGTTTCGTAATGAAATGGCAATAATTGTCATCAAATTTTTTTTTCGATGTATCAGTTTTAATATATCCTATTTTAAGCGCCGGTTATTTCTAAGCATATTAGTGAAAACCGCATGAAAATCCATTCAGTGTTTTAGGAGTTCAGTCATAACAAACA
This sequence comes from Ennomos quercinarius, assembly GCA_910589525.2. Taxonomy (NCBI): domain Eukaryota; kingdom Metazoa; phylum Arthropoda; class Insecta; order Lepidoptera; family Geometridae; genus Ennomos; species Ennomos quercinarius. The sequence goes on from OU342496.1 coordinate 6,566,504, forward strand.
AACAAACAAACAAACAGACAGACAAAGTATTTAAAAAGTGGCTTAACGTGATCAGCGGCTAATTTTAAGCCAACCTGTGTCATTTTTTTCTTGATATCTTACAATCACAGACTTTTTTATCTCTACAGTTTTATTACATGTATAGGAAAAAAGATAGAAGATATAGATTACTAGACTGCGTGATCAAATCATAGTCACATTTGCCCAGTAATTTCACTATCTACAATGCCCTTCAAACCGGAACACAGTAGTTATTCATTGAAATTAGTATTTTACCTAAATAATCGATCATCGTGAATCGCTTAACACGCTTTCGCTTAGTAGAGTTTGGCCTGTAGACTAATTTAAGCTAAACAACGCCCAACGTAATTAGCCCGCACAATACTAATTCAGGTAAAATTACCGCAGGCCATTACCATGAATCAGACAGACACAAGCTTGGATTAGTTTTAATCTACAATTCAAGGTGTACATTATTTTACGTTCGCGTGCTTCATATTTTTAGTGTGAGGTCAAAGCACGGCCATGTTGGTTTTCATTTTCGTGCATGAGTACCCACTTCACTACCTAGTACACATCATGTCAAGTAAATTTTAACAGAATCTAAGGTTTGGAGCGTAATACGTGCTTACGCACACTATCGTGTAGGTTTCTGTGATCGGTAAAAATGTTGAGTCGTCTTGGCTAAAACACCGCGTGAACAGCACGTTACAAAAAAGGCATTATAAATCGTGTCCAATGATATTTTGTCATGTTTATTAGACCTTAGATTTGAAAATGAATGTAAAACAACCCTATTGGACTAATTAATGTAAGTGTTGTGCTTGGGGTGTCTCAAATCATATATGAGGCGACAAAGAAATAGGGTAATTAACATAGCTCAAAAATCAGCGGCTGAAATAGCAGTGGTATGGCCATATTAGCTGATGCAGAACTGACAATCAAAGATGAGACAGGTCTGTTCTTAAATGCAGGCTGGTCTTTACCCGTGGACCTGGTGAGCCTGGAGCCTGGTGATTAGGTGGAGCAGCGTCGTGAGAGGTTGGCAGCTGTTAAATGAGAGGAGCCACTGAATGGGCTCAGGGGCTACCTTGGAAGAAGCCTATGTCTAGTAGTAGACTAAACACAGGATTGGTAATGATGAACATAGTTGAGAATAATTTTATTTCCATTTCATCATCATCATCATCATCAGCCTGAAGACGTCCACTGCTGAACATAGGCCTCCCCCAAAGAGCACCACTTTGAGCGGCTGCTTGCCTCCTGCATCCATCGGCTCCCCGCGGTACTGACCAGGTCATCGGTCCACCCAGTGGGGGGCTGGCCTACGCTGGGTCTTCCTGTTCGTGCTCGCCACTCGAGAACCTTTCTTCCCCATCGGTTGTCAGCGGGTGTATTTGCATTCAATTAACAGCAAAACCAGGAATTAACGAGCAGGAATCTGACACTGCTAACATGTCATTCAGCCAAGACAACACTATATCATTATCAGGACAAACGTTTGTGTGATGAACATTAAAGTATGTTCTGTGTCTGGGTGTTACATTATTCTATGTAATGTATTTACAAACAAAAAGTATCTAAGTATTCTATCAGTTGTCTGGTTCTCATAGTACAAGCTATGCTTAGTTTGGGGCTAGACGGCGCTGTGTGAAATGTCCACACATATATATTATATATTTTTTTTTTTTTTTTTGTTTGTTTATCAAACGGGCAATGTGCCTTGTGTAATGTAGGGATAGTATATCTAGTTTACTAGTTTTTAGTATTGTAGTAGTTAGTTTAAAGAATGAAGGCACATTGCCCGTTTAAAAACGAAATTTAATTGAATTGGGGCATTGTAGCTAGTGAAATTACTGGGCAAATGAGACTTAAGAACTGATCTCACAGTCTAGAAATCTTTATTAGACTGTGGGATGACGTGCGCAGTGCGCAGTGTCACGCGAAACTTTAGATTTCCGAGTGACACTGTAATCTGTAATGAGCGGCCGTGACGTTTAACACCAGGCGAACGACTAGCTCGTCACGTCATTCGTTTACATAAAAAAAACTTGGGCGTGACTTCGCGGAAGTTCATAAAATGATATAGAAGTATGATGTAGAAGTATGATATAGAAGTGTGTTCAGCGAAACTACCCTAATTATATCTGCATCGTTATGAACTTTATATTTAATTCAAGCTTAGATACGGAATCCGTAGTTACTGTGTTGTCACGCAGTGGGCTGGTCAGCCGGGGACTAAATTAATATAATATTAGCTAGCTTGAACCTAGTTACCCAACACGTTAATGTCGGCATTTTCATGTGAAAAATTTAAGAGAGCGCATGTTTTTAAAATTAGTTCGTTGTTCCGCGTCGAGGAAGGCGTGTTCAAAATTTTCACATAATTATTTTTATGTCTGTCTAAAAATATTTTTGATTGGTCAGTGTCTTTTCTTGAATTACGTATCTTATATTGGGGAAGAATGGTTCTCGAGTGGCGACTACGAACCGGAAGACCATGAACCGGACGCAACGTAGGCTGGCCCCCCACTCGGTGGACCGACGATCTGGTGAATGCCGCGGGGAGCCGATGGATGCAGGAGGCGAGCAGCCACTCAAAGTGGCGCTCTGTGGGGGAGGCTTATGTTCAGCAGTGGACGTCTTCAGGCTGTTGATGATGATGATGATCTTTATTCCAGCTTATGTAGAATGTGATTGTTCTATCTCTACCAAGCTCTAAGAGAGAGCCACTTTGAGCGGCTGCTCGCCTCCAACATCCATCGGCTTTTAAATAAGGTGCTTATTTTTTTATTTTTATATGGAATCAATGTCTACTATAATAATGTCTAAAGACCAAACAATACAGCAACACTCGAAATGAAGTTTTGTATTCACTTCCTGATGTGCACCGGACACGAATATTTCAGAATAATTACGAGTTACGGTCTACCTCGGTTTCGTGACGAAACGCCTAAGCAGTTATAGTTTCTAATTGGATAGTTTCATTTTCCTAAAGGCACGGTAATGAACTATAAAACTCGAACTTTGAATAACTTTGTTACAGGCTTAGAGGGCTTAGATTCAATGAGAAGAATGAATTTGTTGAAAATACCTTTACTAAATTTCAAATTCTTTACCATTAAGGGTCTTACTTATAAAAACCTCGCTATGTAGTACTTAGCCACCTCTCAACTAATCAGTTTTTAAACTCCTAAACCACGATTATCATTTCCTTACCTATAAACGTTACTTAGCTTTTGCTTAGATAAGAGACGTTTAAACGACTGTCGCCACAGAGAACAACCAAAATAATCGACTAAAATACGAAATAGAACGAATATTTGTTCTCAAAATTCGATTTTGCATCTGTGACAAGGTCGTGAATGTCATGATTAGGACGAATGTGACAGTTAACATTAACTTTTTTTTTCAAAAATTTCATGTTGTCGGGCAAATTATTCCCGAAGGTTGTCAAAGTCCATTATAATCACTGAGCAAGAATTATTTTGATATTTATTGAAATATTCAACAAGGTGGCGAGCGATGGTGGCCGTGCGGTAACATGTGCGCTTCGCAATCTTACGGCACCGGGTTCGATCCTCGGCCCTGCACCAATGACTTATCTAGTAAGTTATGTGCGTTTGTGATGCCATCGCTCCGTGCCTCGGAGAGCACGTTAAGCTGTCGGTCCCGGTTGTAATAAGAACATATATGGCAATCGCTACGGGTAGTTTGAACTACTGAGAACAGACGAGTCAGACGCCTGATCTAACCATTATCCCTGTTACTGGTCCCTTATGGGTTGCGAGGTCAGATGGCAGTCGCTCGTGTATTCTGGTAGCTCACCGCTACATGTTAGGTTGAGAGTCGATCACCAATAACAAATGGGAAAAGGCAAAGAGGATGATGATGATTGAAATATTCAACAAGGAGAGACTTAATAACAGTAACCTCAAAGCACACCACCTTTTTGATTTTGACAACAACGTTTGCCGTCAAACAGCTGTTTTTAACCCGCCATCTTGGCTCTTAGCAGGCCTAAACTAGGTCATGGCGGTGGTTAATTTTGACAGCTACTTAGGAATTACTTAGCAACCTCTTAGCGCTAAATCGCGTTTATAGGTAAGAATTTTGTTAATCTGTTGCTTAGCAATTGACTAAAAGATAAGAGGAGTTTATGAGTAAGGCTGAATGGGTTCAGACGCAAAATTACCAACTACTATATAAATATTATGTTATTTTAGGTTTTGTTATTTATACGTAGGTAGTAAGTACGTATGCCGTATGAACCGGAAGACGCAGCGTAGGGTGGCCCTCCCACTAGAATGACCGACGATCTGGTGAAAACCACGTGGAGCCGATGGATGTAGGATGTGCGCAGCCACTCAAAGTGGCGCTTTGTGGGGAGGCCTATATTCAGCAGTGAACGTCTTCAGGCTGTTGATGATGATGATAATGATGACGTATTCCGTTCCTCCCGATCAACGTTTACTGCAGGTGAAACGTGACACAAACATACAAAATACACAACGTACATTTGTGTGTACGTTAGTAGAACAGACATGTTTTTTTTCCTACTTGTTCTACTGGTAGAACAAATAGTAGAACAGATGGGAACTACCCTAAACACGTAGGTATACTATCCTGGAAAACTGAGATACTAAAAGAAAACAGGTAAAACAATAAGGGACTACTTACTAAGGGAAAACAGGTAGGTATATAGCGGATGAAACCGCGGGCGCTTCTAGTCTAGGAGATTCTTTATGTGAAATTATTGGTATTGTTGCTTTATTATTCAGGTTTGTGAGGTTTTAGGTTGTGACGATGTCATCCACCGTCATCATCATTCCAGCTTTCCACTCGCTTTTGTAGTTTTCGCATTGAATTTGAACATTGGCTATCCACAATTTAGATTCAAAAACATTCGTCGCATTCCTTTCATTTTCCATACATTGACACGAATGTTCTAAACTTGAATTTGAATAAAGATATTATAGTCCTTGAAATTTTAGCAACCAGCGGGATTCGAACCCGCTCCTTCCAACTCACCGGATTAGACGCCCTACCAATTAGGCCATGGTCGCATGCCCGCTGACCGCGAAAATCTTAAGGACTATGTGTTCACCGACTAAGCAGCCATGGCGACATCTATAGAACCTGTTTAAGACAGGTAATCTATTCATAAGTAATAATTCCGATACTATCAAATGACGAGAGATGGCGCGCTTGCTAAATCTATCATGGATTGATTTTAAGTGTAAACCACATTTCAGGGACTATAATATCTTTACAGATATCCTTGAAGTGTGGTTTACACTTAAAATCAATCCATGATTGAATTTGAATCTAAATTGTGAATGGCCAATGTTTGATGCGAAAACTACGAAAGCAGGTGGAAAACTGGAATGATGATGAAGGAGGATGACATCGTCACAAGGTTATTAGGAACAATAGTATTGTGCTACGAATCGATTTGCAAAAGCTTTTTGTCACACACAACCTGAATCGACGATATTGTTTCCATTCGAGTATAGTGTTCACACATTCCAGAGCTAGTACATTGTCCGAACCTTTTATTGTCATTGAAGGTAAGAGCGTAAATATTTGTTTAGTATGTCATGGTTTTTTAATAAGGAGCTAAAAGTTATACGTTGGTTAAAATAAAACAGTAAAAATAAAAACTATTTTGGATTCTTTTATTGGGTCTATGGGATTTTCTTTTGTTTTATTTAGTTTATCATTTACTTGTCGGATATCCTCTATACAGCCATTAAAAAGAAAAGTTTAGCAACTTAAAATAGCTTGCATCGTAATATTTTTCATCCATTCTATCATTAAGTAACTTTAACTAAATAGGTACTAAGGAACGGTAACTTCAAAACATACACTACTTTCAAAAATCCTAGGTATAACATATAGGTAAGGACAACTTCTATTTTTGATCTCTACCAAAATCTTTACAATTATGAAAGTCAATTTTCTAGACTGGACAATTCGACAATTACAAATTAATGACACAAATACCTATAAATATTAAAGTCAATAATTATTTGCATCTTAGCCAAAGTGTTCCCCTATGTGCCTAATCAGTGCTAGCCTATTATAGTTGCAAAGCATTACATAACAAATAAATTAAATATCCAAACCCATTATAGCTACAGACTACAGTCCTGTGTGCAGAACATTTTCCTCTCTCGAGGACATTTAGTAGAGGTGACGTCGTAAACTACCTTTGGGTCCTATGGGTGTACTTACCTGCACTGTGTTGGCAGCTCTCAGCGAGACAACCATTTAACAGTTGCACATTTCACCAAGCGCTAACTGGACAACCACTGTTCAAATCAAAGCAGACTTTATGACACAGGAACACAGTCCAAAATAGACTAAACTAGTGCTTTTGTTGCAACAAACGAAATGGTGCCATTATGGGGACAGACATATTGGATGGGTTGGAAGCCAGAAAACCGCGGCAGCAAAAAAACACGTTTTCGGATGTCGTACGCAGAAGCAGATGTTTTCCGCTGTGCCATGCTAGCGCCATTGGGTTTCGTGCCAAAAATACTACAAACCAAAGCATAACCGGGCAGAATTTAAATAATAAAGGGAGAAAGAAATACTTGATAGATTTTTGTGTAATTTCAATCGATGGCTTTACTCTATACGATTAATGAAAAATCAAAAAATATCTACATAAACAACAAGTTTACAAGACTAGGGCTTTCACTATTAAATATAAAATCATACTGCTAAAAATATGCATCAGCGACAAAGAAAACAGATGTACCTATAGATAATCACGCTAGAACGAGCTGCGGGAAATGCATTATTTTAAAAATTAAAGCATAACTAACGCTGCGGGTTGCAATATGCAAATTACGAAAGCGTTAGTTGGCTGAAACATCGGCCTAAAGTTAACGAATTACACAAGTTTGTAGGAATAGCGTGAGAGTTAGAATTAGTAGGAAAATAATTACTTGCATGGACTCGTGCGCGCTATGTTTTAAATTGTGTAAGTAACCACTTTTTGGTCTGATTATTCTACTCATTAGGTTTCTAGTCAAGTGAGGTTTACTTGAAGTCATACAAAACAAGGGAAATAAAGTTGTCTGCTGAGAAGTTTCAAGCAAAAAACTTCCTTAAGCATCAATATAAATAGAATAGGTACCTATTTAGTGTTTGTATTTAAGTACTCTTTGTAATAATAATAATAACCAAATCAAATAAAATAGTGAATCAGCATTGGTAATAGTGTACCTATTCTACTTTAAAACTAATTTTATTTCTCGTTGCTTTTTGTATTTTTTGTAAAAGTACTTTTTCAAAATTAAAATACCTACCTACACTGAAGTATTTAATTATGTTATTTTAACAGATTTAAATAGAAACAAAACCCCTTCATAAAAAAAATCCTAAATATCTTCAATGCACAGACCTGGACCTCAGTGGTTTCAGTTTTATCATAAGTATACATAATATTACTTATAATTATTCATATAAACGTTATTTGTATAATATTTAATGTTAACCAGCTAGGTAAGTATAAAAATATAGGTATTCAAAAGAAAAACCATTAAATAATTATCACTATTAATGCAAACAGAAAACCAATACAAAAAAGGAAAAGAAAAATGCAAGTAGTACCTATCCTTTTCAGTGACAACAAGTTAAATTACCCGCATTTTTTCTCTGGTGTTTTTCACTTGAGTAATTTCTTAAAGAGTTTTTATCACGGTCGGTCTTGGTGGAGTAATTAACAAGTTACCTGAGACTCAAATGTACGTATAAAGTCTAGGGTTGCCAGTCGCCATCGTCTTTTTAATACCGCAGAGATTCGACTTGTAGCGTAAAATAATACCTACAGTGTGAAGTATAAATTCTACTATTATTTTTAGGAAAATATCGACCTAAGACGAACTTATGGTGAAGACCTAATAAGTATAGGTATATACCTATATAGTAAAGATAATTCTTATATTATAGGTATTATCGGTGTTGGGCATAGACGTAGGATGAAACAAAAATATTCTAAGTATATGTGGTGTTGGGGGACATACTAGTAGGTGTATGAGACAAACTATAATGCTCTAAAATAGAACTTAGGTATAAATTAGGACATTCTTTTTTCAAGTGCATCGTGTTACCTGATGAAGCTCACTACCGCTCCTCTACCCTCACTATAGCTCCTAATTACTGAAAAAAGGAGGATTATTTATCGATGGTGTTGTTATACTTATGCCTATACATTCTAAGAAAAAGTTAGGTCTTCGTTGTAAGTATACGGTATAGGTATTATAACACATGATTAGCACATTTTTTTTTTTAAAACTTAACGAATGATAAAAGTATTTGAAATAAAGTTCCTATGATTCGTAATCAAAACTAGAAGTTCTGTTCAATCAGACTGAGACCGAATCAATTCCTAACAGTCAATGAAAGTCGTCCAGTTTGTGGATTCTGCATCAATAGCAACGGTTTGTGTAGAAGCAATCGACATCTGGCGAGCCGCACGAGCCGGATATTGTGTTAGTTGACACAGTTTGTCAACTGTATATCAATGAGCACATTCACTAGAAACACCACAAACACAAGACATCATCATCATCATCATCAACAGCCTGAAGATGTCTACTGCTAAACATAGGCCTCCCCCAGAGAGCGCCACTTCGAGTGGCTGCTCACTTCCTGCATCCATCGGTTCCTCGCGGCTTTCACCAGGTCGTCGGGCCACCTAGTCACGCCGGCCTATGCTGCGTCTTCCGGTTCATGGTTGCCACTCGAGAACTTTTCTTCCCCATCGGTTGTCAGTTCTACGAGCGATGTAGCCTGCCCATGGCCATTTCAACTTGCTAATTCTAAGAGCTATATCGTCACTTTAGTTCTCCTGCGGATCTCCTCGTTCAGGAGCTTAACACCCTGCACAGCTCTCTCCATAGCTCGCTAATACTATGGTCTACAATCTACATTATAATCAACTGCGATTAGGTAAAGACAAGACACCTGCCAAGCGTAGTGTTTATAGTGCGACTGTTGCCAGCACTTTCATTCGGGTACCTTATGACATCATTTTGACAAAAATACGACAAAAAATTTCGATTATTGTCATGACCCGGCAGGATCAGCACTGGCAGACCTGGTTTTTTTACATGTTTAAGTGTCAGTTAACGATCTGAAGATAGCTTACTGGGGTACCCGATGACGTAGGTTTTTTTGCAGTGGGCTCTCGCACCATTATGGCAAAAAGTGAGGGAAGCACTCATTTGTTTTTCTCTCTAATCTGTGGAGGGAAGAGTGGACTAATATCCCTACGCGGGTTAGCACGGACGGTAGACAAAAATTGTCTTTCCCCGTTTTATGTCAGTTTCTTCATACTTGCTTACTTGTCAAGTGGAGTAAAACAGGGGAAAGACAATTTTATGCTAACCCCAGGACAAGGAAAGACAGTTTTATCTACCGCCCGTGCTAAACGGGCGGTAGATAAAACTGTCTTTCCCCTGTTTTACTCCAAGCAAGTATGAAGAAAGTGACGTAAAACGGGGAAAGACAATTTTGTCTATCGTCCATGCTAACCCAGCTGCTGGTCTGTGGAGTGGACTTGTCTCGGCTGATGACGTGTAGGTACCTATAATACCTACCCTACCATAACTTTATGTTGGTACCTAAATGTATCTACCTAGTTGTTAACCAAAACCACTCTGGAAGGATAGGTTGTTACTTAAATGAAAATAAAATCACTCATCTCAACCAGTCTTTACAAAGTATAATATACATCATTTTTTTAGTAGAAAATTAAAGTCACGTTTGGCGTTGTATTTATTACGAAGCCTGCCCTATCGCAGCCCACAGTAACAAGACGTGTGTGCCAAGGCTCTTCTTACCAGCTGTCGCGTGAATAATAATATAGAGCAGTTAGACCTCCAAGTTTCAGAACATGCCTATAGGTACTGAATGCCTATTTATACCCTACCTACTAGTCTATGGTCTACATGGCCTATAATAAATATAGAGCGTACAGATTAGCCTACTGTTGTTTTAGTACTTCCTTAGCCTTATAAGCTCGGTTGCGTAAGCGGTTGTGTCAGATATACCTACCTACCTGTTGTCTCAAAACCAATGGCTTGATGTGGTCTCCGAAGCATCACAGTAGTAGCGTTAAACGGCGGCTTATAACAACCTGACTGCGACATAATTATATACCTATCTATACCATTACGATCCTCATTGGAAAACGACACATGGAGCCTCGCCATATAGTTACCTACAGATTATTCCTGTCTGCCCCCACGAACGTCCCCTACGCGGTGGCAGACGGTCACACATATGGCTATCGACTCCTACATATGAAAAATGGGGGCAGACGGGAATATGGTATTACCATCAGTCTGCTACTATTTACTTTTTAACTATAATCTGCCGCTATTTTTTTATATAAGCAAAAGTGACTCCTGGCACTCGCCGGCCGCTGCCGCGGCACGCTTCGCGTCGCTCCGGCTCGTGCATAATGTGGTCACTGTTAACCAACGCTCCTCCTCGCTTCGCTCGTTATCGCACCTATTTATGACTTTGCCCTAGATTTTCCATTTAAGTTGATGCTGGGGGCAGACGGTAACATATTCCGGATCACTATGGTCAACCACCCCCGCGGGGGCGGATAGCCATAAGTGAGACCGTCTGCCACTGCGTGGGGGTCGTTCATGGGGGAAGGCGGGAACATACCTTACCTACTTGTAGGTTTTTAAGTAGGTATTTATACATGGACTGATGTAGAATAAAGTTTTATAAGCCTAAAGCATAGGTATACATTTATATAAAGCGACTACCTAACAAGTCTTACCTAAGCATTTCTTTCTTTCGGATAATACTAAGAGCACATAACTAAAATAGCCCTTCCTTCAGTATACACACGACCATGCTATATAGGTTTTTTTTACTCCCAGCTTATTGTAGTTTCGAATAAAAAGATACGATCCCCGAAATGAAAACGGGAGCCGAACAAAAAATACGTTTCATAACCGTTGATATACGCGGCCATATCACTCAAGAGTTGTAGTTGGTACCTACTTTTTACCGATGGCCTCTATCGTCCTTTACTATGTCATCACGCCTAGGCGCCTAGCCAGAGTAGGTCATCATCATCATCAGCCTGAAGACTATAAAGAGCCACTTTGATCGGGAGTTGTTTTCCTCACAGGGTGTGCAGAAATGAGAGTATGACCATGAAGATATGTTTATCCTCGTGGTCATACTGGTATGACAAAGTATTATGACCACGAGGAAAAAACGGTAGTCGATCCATCTAATGGGGGGCCGGCCGACCTTATAGGTACGTCAAAATCTATTAATATGTTTAAGTCTATAGTTGTATACATCTAAAGGTTGACAGGAACTGGAAGAGATCACTTTTAGTCATAAGGCCGCAACTACTGACACTAGAGGGCCCATTGTGCTACCTATTATACATATAGTATACGCTCTAATGTCGTATAGGACCAAAGAGTAGGTATACTTTGTTATACTATACGGTAACCACGGTCCTTTGTTCGGGACTCTTTGGACTCAATAAGATTTATACCTAAACCTTTTTATGTCAATAAATGATTATTTGATGATTATTTGGTTTGTACCCTGTCTACCACAGGTTTCAGTTTATAAAAAGGTACTCTGTGACCATTGTTATTGTTATTCACTCATTAATTTTTCCTAAGTTTACTTACAATAATGTTTTACAATATTGTTATAAAAATACTATAAAAAATTGTGATTATTATTTATTATTATACCTATACAATTAAAAAAAATTTCAATCCTATAATAATTCATCAGCCGGAAATTATCCACTGCTGAACATGGACATCCCCATAGAGCGCCACTTTTAGCAGCTGCTTGCTCCTTGCATTAAACGGCTCCCCTCGGCTTTGACTAGCTGGGCTAGCATGCACGTTGCGAGATTTAATTAGTCGTGTGAAAATACCTAAGTCTATGTTCTAAAATTTTTAGTAATTTTTTTTAATGCTTTGTTAATCTTTTCGACTTTTCAGCCTTTGGTTTCAGCACAGATTAGACAAAAAAAACAATGTAACTCTGTGGGTTTCAGCAAGAGTATTAAACCACAGAGTAACAAGTATAGTCAATTGTTTTTTTTCTAATCTGCGTATTAAACGAAGACAAAATTGGCCGTCCTCATCAGGCGAAAGCTAGTTTGTGCGATATTCATGAAATTAGTAGTTTACAAAATCGAATCACTAAATAAAACAAAAATATACTTACAACATGTTTATTTAATAATAACATCTATACTATTAGTTGTAACAATTCAACCAACTAGTTGTACACAACGACAATAATCTCATGTATTTCAAACAGCTGCGTTAAATAGCATTAGGTGTGAGAACAAAACAATTGACCTTAGAAAATATTATTAAGTTAGAAATAAATATTACCTATTATCATAACATTATCCAATAACATTAGTGCTGCATTAAACCGAAACACAAACAACACCACCCGAACGCATATTAGTTAAACCGGCATGTTTTGTACAAGCAATTAGTTGAAGGCGTTTTTTAAATAACACGTATTGTCACAGCAACAAAATCACATCGTATCAACGATACACCGTAAATGACAAAAAAGCTACTTAAATTAAACACGATTTATCTTCGCTCAGCGAATTTGTCTCACTATTATCAAAATACTGAACTCAAAAACATAATACTTAGTTGAAAATCTTAGTCAAGTGAAATGATACGAGTTTTTATTAAAAATAATAGTTATCAAACCTATAAATACATTAAGGTTTTTAGCAGTTATAAATAGTTTCGTTTACATTTGATTCATTACCATACTTTACGAAGCAAACTAAGCCAAACGTGATATTTAAGAAATTTCAAACACAAATAGAAAAATAAACAGAATTGATGATTTGAAAACGTAACACTCGTAATTTATAATACTCACAACAATAATTCTATCCAATCAAATGGGTAACATATAATGTCTTTATGTTTACGTGTTATAGTTTCATAAATATTCTTAACATTAAATTGATGTAAAATGCATAATGACCAAGTCATAATTCAATGCTGCGGTGACTAGACTTATTTAAATTTTATTTTTGCATTTTTCTACGTTCTGAAGCACAGACCACTAAAAATATGACACTTCGCACCCAGATAGAGGCGCCCTTTTGAGATTACTTCTTCTTCTTCTTCGTTTATGGCTTTCTATCGCTTTTTAGCGATTATTCTGCCAATGTCAAGTAAGTAAAAATTTGTACGGTTATGTCACGTCAAAGTCCTATTTTGTCAGTCAAAATGCCAAGAGTAAGATGGTGGATATTTTACTGAAGGCTCTAAAAAGCCGTTGAAGAGAAAACGAAAATGCATGGTTATATAAACTTGGAACCATTTGCCAACACTCGTGCACGTTCACGAACACTTGACGAATAATAATCCACCCTTATTACACATTAAAATTCAAAAATACACAGGCTTTTATAATAAATTCAAAATTTACAACCGCCATTGTCGGATTTTCTTCAAAAGCCCAAACAAATGCCCTTTTGAGATTAGTATGCGCTTCCAGTAAAACTTGTCAATTTACTCAAACAATCGACTATGGCAGATGACATTAGTATGCGCTATGCGCTTATTCTCGGCACAAAATTCAAGTGGAATTTCGTCTCTATCTGGGAGCGAAGCGTATTTTTCTCGTGCTCTATGTTCTAAAGCTAATACGTAAAGTTATTGCCTAATACAAACAAAAACATTCACGACACATAAGTAGACACAACTAATTCCGCTAAACCAATTCATTTGTTTCTTAATAATAAATAGAAAACGATGAGAAATCTTACGTAACTGACACTGAATAACAAATGAAATACTAACAAAGATTTTAAAATAGAGATGAATCAAATACCATGGCTCTTTTCATCGCGTCATTCAGTAAGTACAAACGCGTAGTACGAGATTTTCAGGTAAGTATAAGACTCAATGTATAGGATTTCTGTCGAGCGGCTAGCGAAACTCCTGTACAAGCGCAGATCGTCATCGTGGGAAGCGGCGTGCCGAGAACCATTATTTTTTTTTACAATTTATAGGCATAGCATTTGACCACTGTCTCACCTGATGGTAAGTGATGACGCGGCCTACGATGGTGCATGCTTGCCTAGAAGATACCTGTTCACTCGTGACTTGATTTTTTGGAATCTTTCATGTCCAGCAGGCCTAGCATGCGCACCGCGACACAATTATCTCGATACTATCTCGTGAGAGACCGTGACAAGGCTATGGTGGCGCCTAAGTGTGTCTCACTCTAACAGCGACGGCAAGTTCTCAAGCGGTGCGCATGCTAAGGGTTCTGGTGTTCAAAACGGGAACACGAATTCCTGTGGAATTTGGATGGCATAATTATGTTTTTTTGTCAGTCGGACGCGCTTTCTCATGCAACTTTGCTGTTTCCGGTTTGACCTTTGTGTAATTGTCGGTTTGTTTGTTGTCGGCAGGTGATATTTTTTTAATAACTGCGTAAGTGTTTTGTAAAAAGCACACGAAAGTTGTGTATGTCTCGTATATATACATAAAACTAGTATTATTGCAACCTTCAGTCGACACCGGATCGCAGCCCGCGGATAAACCACGGTTTTTGTTGCTCACTGTTGTTTTCACAATCATCTTACTGATTGTTGACAGATTTCCATGTAATCTGATACTTAGATATTTGAGCCGTGTCCCCCTATACCTATCTCTGTCTTTAGCATATCGAGTCAGATACCACTATCCCTCCAACACATTGGCATTGTTTCATCTCCTTAAGAGAATAAATGAATAATGATGTAAATGATTACACATTAATTAATTAAGGATACATAATAATACATTAATTTCACATAAATGACATCGCACCAAACATTATGTGAACGAATTTAATAAAATTATTAATAAAAGGCCACGACAATTATTATTTCTTACACCGATGATGCTTGATTCAAACACGTTAATGAATACGATTTAGGGTCCAATTGGTTCACATGTCAGTGTCCAAATGATTGTTTGTATCATGGACAAAAAATGTAAACGTCAAAACGCCCAAAACGTTATGGCCGCATATTTTAGTGAAAAATTGCGTAAATGTCATACCTACTTATAGGACAAAATGTATGATTGGCAAAACGTCCAAAAATACAAGTTATTTACGTGCAGAATAAAACATTAACCGTGGTTATGCCGGTTAGACCACAAGCTAACAAACAGTCACCAAAGTTGTTTGACACCTAAACATTGTAACGCTCATATTTTTTGTAATTTGTATCTACGTTATTACTACTTCACATATAAACATATGGACATTCTGACACCTGTACATTTTAATATTATGCTGACTTATGTATTTTTTAACTAATAATTTGGACATTATGACGTGTGAACCAGTTGGACCCTAAATCACGAATAAAATGCTCTCTACCCGCTACTTACACATACACAGGAAAATACGCGAAACGCTAAATACATGAAAGATTTTAAAGTTGCGGCCCAGTCGCTCACGAAATCCAAGTAGTATTTCCTATTATTACTATAATGTAATAGTTTTAATTTTCTACTTATTTTAATAACTTATGATTACTCCTTGTAATCAATTAATCGTAACATGATTACTATTGTAATTCTGTTAGATTAGGCTCAATTCAGACAGAGCAGCAAAATGCTCGAGCAGTTTTTTAGTGCTATATGAATATCAACCTTAATCTATTTAGACAAAGCTGAAAATAGTATGCAACGTTAAAATAGGTAAGATTTTAATGTTGCATACTGTTTTCAGCTTTGTTTAAATGGAATAAGGTTTATATTCCAATAGCACTTAAAAACTGCTCGAGCATTTTGCCGCTCTATGTGAGTTGACCCTTACTCGTATTATTTATTTGGTGGATTTATCGGATGCAGTCAATAAACTTTCCGTTTCAAGCGACTAGGCCTTACGTTATATGACGTAAAGGATATTTTACTAGATTAATACACCCTAATACAGAGGCATAAATACTTTAGTGTAATTATTGTAACAATATTTTTGGAGGTCTTTTAACAGTCCGAAAGTCACTTTTGAAACAATTATATCAACATTATGGAGTCAACAATTGTCTTTTATTTTTATGTAAGTCATCTGTATCTCTACAAGGTGAGTTTGAATTGGTATGTTATCCCGAAACGGGGGGACTGGGACCATGATAGCCCACGAGTTGTGAGAGCCTTACTTGAAACTGCGTGTTTCCAAACCTGTATACTAAAAATAAATCCACTCACAAAATTGCACGTGCGATCGCTACGATTCATTTCTAAATACAGGTCGTTAAACTCATTTGAGTGCATTCGGTCAAGGACGAAGTTCAACCACCCAGCTGCGCTATCTTCGAACGTAAACTTTACATGGCATTTCTTCAATGAAAAACTATTAATTTAGAAAAGTCGTAGAAGTAAAATTGTCTACCTTGGGGAGTAGATTTACCCCCTTTCGGGATAATATACCAATTCAAACTCAGTATAGACACGTATTGAGGTCTAGACTCCAGAGGGTATCTGTAACTGATCTCATAATGTGATAAATGTGAACGTTTACAAAGGAAACAAACAATTTACGCACAGTCACAGGTTAAAGTATTAAGGTAATTTTCATAAAATCTAAACACTAACAACGGTTATTTTTAAGTATTAACTGCAAAAATTATTGCCTGATACAAACAAGCTGTTATCGACGAAATAAATGCTTAGTACTTTTAAGCCAGTCGCAACACTTTGATGATCGATTTTTAGTATATAAATAACCATTGCTAGTATTTAGACTTGAAATGATATCGGTGTCGCAATCGGTTGTACAAAATCCGAAACTAAACATTTTTGTTTTAAAACTATCGCGGTCCTTGTTATTTAGATCAATATGAAAGAGACGGCAACATTTTCAGAACTGCCAAATAAGATTAACGTGCTAGCGCTCATAGTGCAGCTGGACCGTTAGCCAATCAGTAAAGCTAAGCATCGCTCGCTGCGGTCACTACTCGGATGGGTGACCACTACAAAAAGTGGTATTCTGAGTGGTAGAGCTGAGGGCACGTTAAGACGTCAGTCCCGGCTGTCGCCAAGCCAAGTAGACTTTAGGGGCCTAAAAATTCAGACACTAGGGCTGGCCACTTGCCTACAGAAGATTAATCGAAGATTTTGCATAACACAATCCAGTGATAATAATTGACTACTGATGACCTATTTGAGAACTACACTTTTGGTTGAAAGCTTACCAAATGGGCAACAATTAATTTTTTGGAAGATTCCGAAATTCGAAAATGATTTCAAGATCTCTAAAGAGCTCATATAGAAAATATAAGATTTTTTAAAGTGGATTTCTAAGTTATTTTTAATAAACAAAATAACGAATTGTAAGGATATAATATTATTTATGATAATCGACGAGTGAAGCCTACAATAAAATGACTGCCATATCATTAAAATAAATAATAATTTATAGTAAAAAAAAATAACCTTATCATTTGATATCCATAACATAGTCGTGCACAAAAAAATAGTCTGCCATCAGGGGCCGTCCGCCATATACGTGCATGCAAAATTTAACTACTTTAAAACTCAGTTGAAATATTTGACCCGAACATACATACATACAAACATTGCAAATTAAATAAAAGTTTGTATATATAATTAACAATAACAAATGGGCGTCAAAAATTTAAAATGTTGTCCATTTAGAAGTTGCTTGACTATACATTTATCTAAGGACAGGTTGAAGTAAGCGACGGCGGAACAATTTCGAACACCAAACTTTTACCATCAACTGTAATTTACGTACCTGTATTGTGAATAAAATAAAACCAATATTGATTTAAATGTTTTTGGGCACCGGCTCAATAGATCTAATGTTGAATTTCTCTTCAGGTTGCCAATCCCAGACGACCGGCATCGCGCTTTCGTAATGGTAGTTGTACATGTTGTTTTGAATGAATTTCAGCAGATCTTTTGGCTCTGGGTATACTGATGCGAGTCCTGCAAAAAATAGTCACCAATAACGTAAAGGTTGCTTGGCACATTATTGCTATTATACTGTTGACGTAATGTATAGGCCCACTTTGACAGCTGAGACAACATAATGTAAAATTGAATGAAACAACAAGTTGTAACTTTTATCGTGTTTATTAGCTGTCAAAACGGGCATATTGCATTGATTTATATGTATATACTCTGGTCAACAAAACGTGGCATTTATCTGGATTTTTTAATATAAAATAAAATATCCAAAACATGATACACATTTCCGTAACCAAACAAAAATACCAACAAAATACACGATACACATTTCCGATACCAAAATGAATATTAATGAAAACAAATTAATGATTTACTTTGAGCTAATAGAAGTGATAATACTTATTACTACCCTATATTCCGAAGTATAACTTTACTTAATATCTCACTACGTCACTCTAGATTACCTATGGAAAATGTATACCTACTATTGAGAACCCAAGGAAACCAATCGTTTATGACAAAGATGTCAAGATCCAATCGCCGTCAAATTACAATCAATACCTTTAAATCGAACTCTCTTTAACTATCTTCTTCTATGTAAGCGTGTTCGCAGACCACATCGTCACTTATCGGGAAACGTGAATAAATACATTCTCATACGATCTGTCAAAACAGACCGTTTATATGGTGGATTGTTTATAACCCAAAGGCGATTACAATACTACGGTGACAGATAATGGTAATAGACTAGACAAAGACCATTTTACCGTAATAAAATCTCTTACTGTATTTACAGATTATGTGTTAGATGGTAGCGGCCATCCCGTCATTTTCTTTTTGTAGCCAACTCTTTCAGGCTCAGGCCAAGAGTATATGTTGGGTATATTGGACAGGTATTTAGTATTGTATTGGTAGCTTTTGATGAAAGCCTCCAAATCCTTAGGCATTGGATAAGTAGCACACAAACCTAATGGGGGTGGAAAAATAATAAAAGGAGAATAAAAATAATAAGATTAAAAGCGGAGGATAGGCGAAGGTTGTTTGCCAATAAATACAAAATAACACCCCACTATCGCGTTACCTAATTAATTAAACATACGATATATTCTGCTCTATATTTGTCACAAATTGACAGCCTCTGTGGTGTGGTGGATGAGCAGGTCGACTCATAACCCGGAGGTGGCGGTTTCGATTCCCGCGACAGGACAAGAAAAACACAAACACACACCCCTGTACACAGAAAAAAAAGCGCAAATACTTGCTCTGTACCTGGGTGTTGTGGGACCATAGTCCTCGTAGTTCCTGGGTTCTAACTCGGATTCCCTGAATCCGAGTTAGGGACCAGGGGGTGTATGTATGTGATCATATAGGCGTTATATATTTATTAAATCAATAATTTTTCTTTCTACTCTATTTTCTTACATGTGCAAGTAGCCGCTCTAAGCGGCGCTTTTTAGGGAAGGCCAATGTTCAGCAGTGGGTGTCTTCTAGATGATAATGATGATGACGTACAAAGATCCTGGACCCTAACTAAGATCCCCTGTATCTAGGGACCTAGGAACAAAAACCGTGGTCCCACAACACCCAGACACAGAACCAGTACAAACTTGCGCTTTTTTATGCGCGCAAAATACTGGTCCTGTTGCGGATTTCAAATCCGCCCGAATACTGAATCGCCACACCACAGATACCGTAAATAATTAATCTCGCTAATACAAAAATTAAATGGTGTTTGTGCTTGCGTGGCTTTCGCGCTTAAACGACTGAACGGATTTTGATGAAATTTTGCTCATAGATTACTTACAGTACCAAGAACAACGTCAATTACGTTTCATCTGAGAAGTCTAAAAGTTCACACAAGAAAAGGGGTAGAAGGTAATAACTTTTTTATTGGTTTTGATGGAATGAACAACTTACCTTCATCGTATGCCATTTTTGAGACAGCAACAGCGATTTTTATGGACACGTGGTATATTTCAGACAGCGGTGGGTAAATGCGGCCAATGTCTAGATCCTTGTCACTCACGTATTCAGCCAGGGTCTGTAATACAAAAAATAATAAGAAAACTATAATAGGACATTTGACGGTATTAATTTTTCTGTATAAATAAGTTATCCGCAAAAAATGACAAAATTACAAGTATTCTAAGCTCTTCAATGTTATTCGTACGACACTCGTGCACTTTTAATTGTTCATCTATTGGCATGCAAATTAATGGCATCCGACAGAGATACAAGAATAGAAAGAGACAGCTTAAAGACGTAGGACGTCAGAAATGGTTACTTTATTTCATAGTACTTCATATACTATAAGCTGTAGTGTGGTAGCTCCAAATAAAAAAAAACTTTGGCATGTGACGTCACAAATTATGAACTTCATAGTAGCAACGAGGTAGCTCTACACGTTCTCTATCTTGCGTAAAAAGGACAGTTCATACGCTCTCCAGAAATTTTTAAACGTGATTTTGCTATTCATTTACCGATTTTTTTTTCAACGTATTTATTTTTAGGCCGGCCCCTCTACTTAGTGGATCGACGACCTGCTTAAAACCACGGGGAGCCGATGGATGCCAAGCACCCGCTCAAAGTGGCGCTAGGTGGGGAAGGCCTATGTTCAGCAGTGGATGTCTTCGGGCTGTTGATGATGATGATGATATTTTTAACATACTAATAAAGTGATATTTGTTGTTTCTTTTTCACACACAGGTTTTTTAGAACAGTCCTACTCTAACAAAATTCAAAAACACCTGGCTGATGATGTTGATTGGTGATGTTAATAATGATGATGTAGTGTTTCATACATCACCATCATTACTTTGTTTTAAAGGCTGGTTGAGTGAACAGAAATATATTACATTGTTAATTTTTATACATTGAAGTTTTTTTCACTTCCAGAATCCTGCTACCGTACTAGGCTAAGGACCCACACAGTTGAAATGTTTACATCATCACTATTATCATCATCATGATTATCATCATCATCATTATTATCATCATCATCAAAACTCAGCGCTTTTCTTACTTGTCTCTTACCTTAGCAGCAGTAAGGAACATTGAGTCTGGTATATGGTGGGTAGCGGTCACGATGACTCCAAGCGCGACGCCAGGGAATATGTAAGAGTTGTTCCCTTGTCCAGTGTGGTATTCCTTCCCGTTGAAGGTTACAGGGGGGAATGGCGAACCGGAAGCGAATACGCAACGACCCTGAAACATAGACAATTTTTTTTTAAATTATTATTTTCCAACCGACTTCAAAAAAAGGAGGGTTTCAATTAGGTTACTTCTATGTTCTCCGCCGTTTATTGACCAATGTAGAAAGTGTTTTTTTTATCCAATTCCATCAAATTCGGTTCAGTAGTTTGGGTTTAAAATGAAAATAACTGGGAAGATATATATAATATATATCGCCTTATCCATCTATAACGTACTTTCTTCAACGCATTTGGAGCACGTGCTAGAGAATAAAGTGGCGATCTTAATAGCTGACAATATTTAATGCAGACGGGCATTAGATTCTTGTCATTATCATGCGCCTAAACCTTACATTAGATTCTTGTGTTTGCTCAAAACAGCTTTTGGGAATTTTTAGACTGAGAATATTTCAAAACAAAACATTAGAGAAACAATATAATATGTACTTACTTAATCAAATTATCTTTTGATATAAGTGCTAATAAAATTACGTGCCGTGGTATCAATAGCATAAGTCAATTTATTATTTTTGGGAAAGGTTAATAAGTTTTTAAGTAGGTATCTATTTTTATAATCTAATCGGCTAATCATGTTACGTATTTGGTATCAATGATATAACTTTATAATCTTTATTGGTACAGGAGCGCTTCTTGCGCACAATTCCCGTTGAGATTTGTTTGATAAGATAACTTATCAAAACAGTCATACTATACGTGAACGATGCATGATTTAGATTAATTATATCTTACTAGCTTTTAGATAATCTTGAAAATGTAAAACAGACAGACATAATGGAAAACATTTTATTTTTAGACAAGTACCGAATTTTCAAAATTTGCTTATTTTGTTAAAAATTCATATTTTTAGTATTTTTGAAGTTATCGTGTTTTTTTTAAATATACGATGTCCATATGCTAAACCAAATGTAAACAGGTCATGAAAAATACATTTTACCAGATTGTCTTGCCAGATTGTGCTAGAAAATGTCTTGTAACATTTAATTTTATTTCTAGCAAAATCTGGCTTCAAGCAAAAATATAAATATTAATTTGCCTCATAGTTTCCAAATTATGAATGAAAACCGTGCACCTAACACGTCTCGAATTAATCAAACCAATAAGAACTGGGAGTCAAAAGCTTGAAATCTTGTCCATCAGTTCAAAATTATATAGAACGAAATGTCAAAGGGCTTACCTCAGTATGCTCATAAGCAGCCTGCGCGGTGCATTCCGCTTTGCTAGTTGGGTTGGAAAGCGCGAAAATGATGGGACGCTCAGTATTCTTTCCCATTTGCTTCAATACCGTAGTTGTGAACGCGCCGCCGACAGTCGAACAACCTGGAATATAGACGTTATTAATAAATTGGTAAGTTGCAAAGTCACATGGCCACTGCGAGAATGCGTTGGATACAATGTCAACAGCTGAACGAAAAACGGTAAATCTGATCACTTTTGCTGGTATTTTTCACACATCGCTATATTTACGGAGACAAAATGCATAGAATGTTTTACAGCTGGATGAAAAGAGAAGATCGAGCTCAAAAGCTGTGGCTTGCTTTTACATTTCCATTTAGTAATGAACTAACACGGGCTGATGATGATGATGATGATGATGATGATGATGGGGAAAAAGAACAAGAAGATTAAGACGACGGAAGAGGTGTTACTGATGATGATTATGAAAGCGATGATTAGGATGATGACGTTGAAAAAGAAGTAGATGATAAAACTGAAAGCAGAATAATTAGCTAGCTAGATATATAAAGTCTCGCACCAAATAATGAAAAACTTTAAGGTATACAATGATTTACAAAAAATGTAACAATGGGCGATCTTCTCTCCAAAAGCTATCTTTTGGATCATACCGTAACACAACTTACCTATAAGAATGCTAGGCTTTATCTTAGCGACAGCCGTTTCGAAGTCCTTCTCGGGTTCGCAATCCTTGCCAAAGTTCTTGGCATGCGCAGGCACGCCACCGGGCCGCTTGCTCGTGAGGAGACCGTCAATGTCGAACATATACACGCGTTCGCGGGCTTGCTTCTCTGAAAGACCTTCAGCCACCATCGCCATTACTGCTAAGTTAGCGATGCCGTTGGCTGCCTGAAATATTCACGGAATATCATTCACTGAACATAATAATGCAACAGCAGATAGAATCACTTTCTAGGATACTGGAAAAGCAAGTGATGTGGTTCTTCCTTTTGGACGGTGCCTACTCCAAAGGGCTTGGCGTATAGATATAGGTATTCTCTCATTTGTATTCTTATAAAGAATGGCCACTTGTCTGTCTCGCATATCAGTGGACATCCAGTCATCCAGTCTTTTAACTCACACGGTATGCTCACCATTAAGACGTTATGAACTACACACACATATTTCCGTGAAACCCCTTCACGTAAGTATGTAATAATACTTCCGCTGCATGAAGTTTTCATGATGCTACATGGGTAACAATAAAGTTCACGGAGTAGACTGCACTCTTAAAAGTTGTTAAACAAATAGAAACCTTGTTAGAGATCAAAATTGCCACACTCTTAATAGACTCTCATTTCACGAGACAGGCAAAACAGCTTAAATGTACACAGAAACATTTGTAGATATTTTCGCCGAGCTTCCTCAGTCAACCTTACCTATATTCACTAGGAAATTTTATTCCTACTACTTGTATTGTGTGCTTGGTTTTGTTGTTAGAATAAAATAGCTGTAAACTAAGGAATACATTTCTGAAAGCTGTAAATATACTTACAGAACCAGCTCCAAGGAACATGTAGATGTTCTCGCTAAGCTTCCTCTTGGTGATTCTGACAGCAGCAAAGAGGCCAGCGATGGCAACGCTGGCGGTGCCTTGGATGTCATCGTTGAAAGTGCAGTACTTGTGCCGGTACTTGTCGAGGAAACGGCCAGCGTTAGGCAGCGCGAAGTCTTCGAACTGTAGATGCACATTTCTAATTGGTGGGTGTTTCGTTACGTCTATGATAGCCTTAGCAACATTATATGTCAGTGATGTCACCTGATTGAAGGTGGCAACACGCCCGGATTGGGAACAGGCTGACAATTGGAGCTGCCAGGACACTGTTATATGTTTGGCGATAAAAACTTGGTGTCAAAGAGTATAATAAACACTTCGTTAGCTTTAGCTACCCACGTGAGTACTAATAAATATCTAAGTAGCAAGCTATGCTTTCTCCACGATATTTTCCTTCAAAAAAGGTGAACCTCCTTGATGCAGGAATCTAACTGATGTATAAGGATGCGGATCAAGTAAACGTCACTACTTACTGAGCCATCACATGATGACGCCCACTGCTGAACACAGGCCTCCCCATAAAATGCCACTTTGGACGCTTATCATAGGGGGAATTTGCCATAATTACCACGCTTGGCAGGCGATTTGGTGATCGCAGATTTTAATGTACCGAGGAGAATGCTGCTGCCCATTCCCTGGATATTGCCTTAGCCGGCTCTTACGGCACCCATGGGAAGAGATGGGGTGGTCCTATTCACGAACCGGGACCACACGGAATCTGAGCCATCATTGCCTCGCAGCTTTGATTTTTTTATGGTAGTTATTGTTTTTTATGGTGGTGGCTAAATATATACACTAAATATACATCATTATTGCAAAATTTCAGCAAAGCCAAAAGGTCTACCTATGATTTCAAAAACGTGGCAACAGGAAGAACAGGGTCCTTACTATCACCTAGTGAATCGCTAACATACCATTTGTACTGTAACGATTCAATTTAGGTCTTCATTTGAATCGCGCTAAGAGGTGACAGTGTGGCCCCAGAGATATTTATAGACTTTTTGTGAATTATGATAAACATTATTAGTGAGGAACGCCTACTACTATATTACTATTAGTTATTCTGTGTTGGGTTTTTTGTTTTGGTGTATTAGTCATAGTTATCGCAGTGGGGTTTTAGTTATTTCAACTTTATCTTGTTAATAGTTGTTAATTATTATATACTGTTGTGACTAAGTCGACAGTGAACAGGTATCTTCTAGGCAAGCATGCACCATCGTAGACTGCGTCATCGCTTTCCATCAGGTGAGACAGTGGTCAAATGCTTTGCCTATAAACAATTGAAAAAAAAGATAGAACCATTATTTGAAGATTTTAAATTACGTGGATTGGCCTTCTGGAAAGGCGTTGTTCCAATAAACCAGTTTTAAAAACTATTACATAAGTTATGGAACAGTTGTATTAGGATAAAAAAAACCATTGACATTTGCGTTGAGTATTTGAATAATACTTTTTTTATATGTTTTATTAAACCAGTTTAACAAAACGGTTACATAAGTTGTGTAAAACTTGTGTAAAGGGTGATTTTTCAATAGCTGGATAAAGGTTATTCGACTAATAAATTACAAACTGATTAAAACAAAATAAAATTATTTTTTCAATGTTCCATTAACAAAACTAACTTTTTATTTTCACTGTTTTGTGTTGTATCCAATGAATAGCTTTTATCTGATTATTGAAAAAGCACCCTTAAGACTAATAAATTAACATCTACAGCAGGTATAGGTAGATATTTGTTTTCAACCAAAACGAACCGTTTGGGTGTCGAATATAATATACCAACAAATCAATATGACTCACCACAACCATGAATAGAACCACTAATCGTATAACATAATAGGAGTGACTTACTATATCGATTTTACATCACTGCTATGTTTTTAAGTTAGCCCGTATTAGGTACAATGTTACTGTATTCTCTAACGATAAACTAATTAAAAGTATATCCATCTTTTTTATTTCAACATTATCAGAAGAGTACAGCAATATTTTAAGTTTAGTATAGCCACTGAATAAATAATATTACGAATTAGCTTTACATTATGCGGGAAGAATACGACGGCTCTTTTGAGATTCAAATTATTCACCAAATTCATGGCTCCAAGTATATTACATGTAAGATGGCTTATACACGAGAATACCGTCCCTCGACATTTTTCAAATGACCTGACGAGTTAGTTATTTGCCTGATGTTAAGCGTCACCACCGGCACCGCCTATAACAGTTGTGAATCTAACTTCATCTATACAATCAATCAACTATAAACAAACGTCATTATGTTATTTTTAATAATGATAGCCAGCCAGGTGGGTCACCGACATGAGAGAGGGTAGACCTGGCGCGATCACGAATTCCTTGACGACTTAGGATCGTTTTATAATCGAGCGTCGTTCGGAAATAGACAAGATCATTGACCCTGAATTAGATGCGATGATATAATTGGCTGGGTTGATATTTTACCAGATTTTCCGATCACTGAATACATTTAGCTATGTGGATAGCGGTAACGGGAATTCTTGTACATTTTACTAAATTATAATATCCCTTGAAAAAAAGGGGTGAAGCCCTTAAAAACAAGAACAAGGTAAACCTGTCCAGAAATCTAAGAGAAATAAATTAACATTCATCTAAAAATACAGTCGAACATAGAACCCCTATAAAAACTGATGAGTAGGTACCACATTCCTATTGATATTATAAAAAATTGATTTGTTTTGCATGATCAACACATTTTTTTTACTTACATTTTAATGGGCTAATTAAAATCATATTATGCGGAAAAATCTAGCAATAGGTAATCACAAATTTCCAGTTTTCTCATTCTTTCTAGTGGAGTGTAAGCATTCTGTGAAATAGTAATAGTTTAGATTTATTACAATAAATAAATAAATGATTATTATATTTCATTATTAAATAAACAAATTACCCACCCACAGACACCGGCGGTCAATAATGCACATTGAAATAATCGGCTTGGAAGAGTCATCTGTGTCACTCATAGGGAGATAGTCGGCTTAGTAGACCGTTATGTCTTTTTTTTTTGAACGGGCTAATGCTGTGGTTCTCTATCGACCTATACAGCGTCACCGGGCGGGAGGGCAAGCGCTTAAGGCGCCCAGCTGTCAAAAGTGGGAGGCAGCTAGCACAAAGGCACCCCTGGAGTGCGAGCCTCGGCTTGGGCCGTTGCCGGGATAAGAGGATCGAAAAGGCTACGTCCACTGGAAAAGTGGACCCTATGGAAAGTCACGACCGTTCTAGCTAACCTACGGGGGGAGACCGTTATCTCTGTCACTTGTACTTACAATAAACAAATGAAGCGAAACCATGGAAAATTACTGAAAGGTTCATATCCGGTAGAAATCAATACTATAATTATGCATAACAACGGTATTGGCGATATAACTAATCAATCCAAGTCAATGGAGATTTGCCTGATTAGATATCTACACTTATTCCAGGACTAATTTGTTCTGTATTGACGTAAATTATAAAGACTAGCTGTTCCGCCCCGGCTATGGGTGGGTAGCTTTTTTAGGAATAACTTTAGAAACATGCATTTATATCCAGCACCTACGCCACATCATCGAGCAATCAGTTATGTTTTTAAATAACGCTACTTACACACCTGGTATATTTTTTACCATATTTTTTTTAATAAGCAAATATTACTTTTTAATAACTAGGTTAGTATGTAGTTAAGAATCAGTGAAAATAAAAATATTCTTTCATTATCAAAAATATATATGTAATTGGACCAATAAAAAAAATGAAATAATAATGATGAATGTTTTTGAAATATTTTCACACGCGTGTTTCATTATTTGATTTGAGAAAATACACACTAAGTATCAAGCATACCAAGTCAAGAAATTATGTTCCTGAATCCTTTCAAAAACTAATCATCCAGCTTTTCAGTACATAATAAAACCGGTGTAAATCAGTAGATTTACACCAGTTTTATTATTGTATACATAGTTAGATAAAAGATGATAAAACATGATATAATATCTCAATACATAATCAAAATAAATGATAAAAACTATATCTTATCAAAACATCAGCCAAGACATCATTACAAAAAAAAATTACGTTTTTCTTTTGTTAAATATCTAAGTATAAAATATAATTTAAAAATACTTCTTTGAGGTTTTTGCACTAAGTAAAAATAACTACATAATCTCAAAAGGTCAAGTATTGAAATATTATAATATGTCGTTTTTGGCCAAATAAGTAGGTACTACTCAAAAGCATAGGTAGCATAATCCGCACTTATTACATGGGACTATTAACACCATAAATATTGCAGACAATTATCTCAGCAAAAGGCAATAATGTAAAAAAATACTTATAATATGTACTAAATTAAAATACTTTATTAAAAGCAAGAATTACAAAATAAAACATGTTTGTATTCACTACCACAATGATTTATTGGAATCGAGTTCTAAAACTGTTTGACGATTTTTAAACAAGGTTAAGAATTAATTCATTTCTTTTTTTTTAATAACTAGTAGTTCTCGAACAGTAAACCTCGCGAGCACAAACGGTTCTGCAACCACACGGCATGACTTTGTACCTCACCACCTTATATACCTCGCCAACCCCGTGACCGATTCTGCTCATATTTGAAAT
Organism: Ennomos quercinarius; assembly: GCA_910589525.2. Classification (NCBI taxonomy): domain Eukaryota; kingdom Metazoa; phylum Arthropoda; class Insecta; order Lepidoptera; family Geometridae; genus Ennomos; species Ennomos quercinarius. Next base: position 6,595,138 of record OU342496.1, read on the forward strand.
ACTTGTTTAGAATTGAGTACCCAATGTTTCTGCCAAATATTATCTAAATAGGCTGGTAAATGACGCTTCTGCAATCTTCCCCTTTATTTGGGGGAAATGCCCCACCAATGAAAAATCGCCGACGCCTAAAAAATTCCCTGACCTTGTAGAACCTGTATACTAGGCATGGAAATGATTGCTATTTTAAAGTAATTGTGTTTTCATCATATGATTTATTTATGTCACTGTTATTTCACCTGCGACTTTTCGGAGACTGTGATTTTTCATATGCCTAATGAATTTATGATCGATGGTGATTGGCGGTGCTTTATGAAATGGAACAGAGATGTGATTTAGGAGCAACCTAGTGAAATTGCGACCAGCTACTAACGATTACTATAAAATCTAACGCTACTATCAAAAGAAAAGAAGATCAAAGTTCACCGGTAGGTAGATCACAGGCACAGTGTTTATAAAATTACACTCTACATGTCTCAGTTTGTTTACTCAAGCATCCACAAAATTGTATATGTGTTGATATTCACCGTGATTTGTAGCAGAGTGTGTGACAAAAAGTAGTAGGAGTGATTTATGAAAAATAAAATCATATGATTTTTCACCTACTCCTTGTGAAATCATCCATGCCTACTGTATACATACATATTTGCTAATATAAATACTGTTCTAGGTGGCATGTGTAACGATATGGTTAAAACATCCAATGGATAATCATAACATAGTTTATGACATCGTTAAAAGGTTCTAATTTAGGATAATCTTGAGTGTAATTGGCAAACCGATAAGCGTATCTATCGAATATTGCATAATTATCATATCAGTCACTATAATAACACGTATAAAAAGCCCTAATGCTTTTATAACAATAACATCACATATTACTTACACCATTAAAGAAGCGGTTCTGCTGAATTTTTTAAAATAGATTTGTAGTCAAAACAATACTTTCCACGTTTTCAGGCCTTTTTGTAGTGTGTTATAATTACGCTCTTTTAATTTCTGTATATGGAGCGTGTCATAACTTTGTAACTGTGGTAAATTCATATCCGATGACACAGGATAAAATAATAGTACTAATAATTAAGAATAAAGTTCAGTACCGCAAGTAAAGTTTTGTATCGCAAGTGTAAAGCCAGTTATTTTTATTTTAAAAAAAGGTGCAACTCTTACCTGCAGCAATGTGTTTTGTCCGTATCTGAGAACGCAAGACTCCATAAACTCATCAATGAAATCGTCATATTCTTTGCCTCTTGCTCTTTTCCGCCTAACGCCAATGTATAACGGGTCTTCTAATAGGTCCTACAACAAAATATTACACGTGGACTATCCAGTTTTAGTACAGTTTATTATAGCTGTCATTTAAACGAAGTGATTATGGATCACTTCCATTTGTTCCACCGCATAATGTTTGTTCCATTTTTATTGTAACAATTCCGTTTTGAAAGCTATGAATAATTGCAATGTACAAAATTGTAAAATTTAGTTTTGCAAGTTTTATAGTTGTCCTTTATAAAGTGATAGTTATAATTTTGCGCCAGTCAGCGACGGAGAAAAATACAATAAAAATGGAACTTTTTTTCCAGCAAGTAAAGTAGTTTTCAAAATGCTTGAACGCTTCTAAAATCCATAAAGTGTTTTCGTCTCTTTCAGACAACGGGATCATAAAGCCGCCGCAAATCATTATCAGTATAGTTCATCGATGCAACAAAAAATGTGAAAAATGCTCCAAATGTCTATAAATTAACCCTCTTACTAAAACGGACGAACAGTTATTTTGTGTTTTATTTCTCTCTATCACGTTTGAAATGGGAAAAGATAAAACACTGTAGCTATTCCACTGTTATGCTGTGTTTGTGTAGCAGAGGAATAGTTATTTTGTGTTTTGTTTCTCTCTACCACGTTCAAATAGGCAATGATAGAACAATAGAAAACACTGACTAGCTATTCCCTTGTTACATAGCGCACAGTAGTGTGTAGCGTGCATAGTGTTTATTAGTAATACTGCGGCCACACTACCGTGAAATGCCAATAGTTATGGTCATAAATCGTTGCTACACATACGTATATTATGACCATAATTATTGGCATATCACGGTAGTGCGGCCGCAGGTATGAAGGGGGTATGAGTTTACCTCATTATCAGTCCCCACGTCTAAAGTGATGGGTAAACACTGATGAGGTTTGATACCAGCCAAGCCAGTATACAGTGAGAGCTTTCCGACGGGGATGCCCATTCCGTAAGCGCCAAGGTCACCAAGACCCAAGATTCTTTCTCCATCCGTGAATACTATGGCTCGCACGTCCTGTTCCGGCCTATGAACAAAAATGTATAGTTTAATTTGTGTATAGGTCAGCCTTTGGCCACATCTCTAATGGCAAGTGCAGATGAAGCCGCAGGTGGCAGACGTTTACCCAGAAGATACCTAATTACTCTGCTCTTGAATGCGCCTAGATTAATAATGTCATAATTTATTTATATGTTTCAACAATTCCAATTTTTTCTGGTTGGCTAGAGTCAGCGTAAAGCGTTGGTTCATATGGTGAAGTAAGAAAAATTCGGTGAAAAACAATGTTTTAAATGGTTTTTTTGGGTACGTCTTAGTGTATAACAATCTTTTAAAACTAGGTACGTCATAGAGGGGTAAGTGCGAACTTAGGAGCTGTCAAATTTTAGTGGAGTTGGGCAATAGCGTTTTGTTAGTGAAATGTGTATGTATTGTATGTGTATGTATATTGAAGAATCAAGAATAAAAGGTAAAAAGTGGTCCTGGTTTTATTTTGAATTAGTGAGCCATAAGATAGTTGCAGTAACGTTTTTTGTTCGGTTGTGTTTGGCACCACGCGATTAGCGTATTTAGCCAAGGTCAAGTTTCGCAGCGATTCATACGAAAGTAATCACAAAGGTGTTGCCCATAAAGAAAATAACACTTTTAAACTACTAATACTCAGGAAAATATTGAAGTGAAAATATGAACCACAAACAGTACATACCCGAAAAACTTAAAAATTTACAAATCACGATTACGACGTAGTTACGTAACCGTAACAAATGCGCCATTCAAAGAGAAAATTAACATTATCTTAAAAAATGAAACGTTCAAGAAAGAAACCGCTCTTCACTCGTACATACTACTATTGTATAAAATATTGATGGTATTGTCATGCAGATTTATTTAGTAGTTATTAAGTTAAATGAAATTCGTGACGCTCAGTTTCATAGTCTATTGTAGTACTTAACTTATTTAAATCCCATATATTACAACGAAATCCAACAACAATCACAACACAAACTACTAGATTTAAGATACATAATTATTTATTTTGTTATACAAATTAATATGAGCTGTAATTAAACACGTGATGTAATAGGTGTGATAGGCTATGCCTTTCTCGCAAAACAGGAGATTCCCCACAGTTACTGAGAAAACGCATGTTGTGAAGTCACGTGCCAAAGAGATTGTTGCTACCACAGCTTAGTAATGAGGTACTATGAAGGAGCAAGAGTGACGTCACTGCATGTGTGAGCTGTCTTCTATTCCTGTATTTTCAAATGCATGTAACTTTGTAATTTTTTGAGATATTTTATTTTTGTTTTCACGACTAATTATTTTTTAGGAATTTTATTACTTAATTTATGCAATAAAAAATAGCAGGACACTAGCCTATTATATCTTATTCTCTGTCTCTTTCTCTCCCGCCCTCGATTTCTCTATTTCTATCGCTCTCTCCCACAAACACAAGTACTTACCAATTCTTAAGGACGTTGAAGATATGCCCTCTATCGTTGATGGTGATGAAGAGACCTCTAGGTCTTCTGTAGATGAGTCCAAACCTCTGACAAGCGAGGCCTACTGTAGGAGTATACACAATCGGCAGGTATTTCTCGACGTTCTCGGATAAAAGCCTGAAGAATAACTTCTCGTTTCTGTCCTGCAATAATTCATTGGCACCGTAAATATTATTGATCTAGCTTAAATAATTAATGATGGGCCCCTTCATAGTGTAATGGAAATTTGGAATGGTATTGCCTTAAATATTTAATCAAGGTTAAAGTTTGATATACGGATTGCGGCTGGCGACAGTTTACGAGAAGACAATAAAATATTACTACAATCGATTTATTTTAAAATTTAACACAATGTTATATCCCATATTAGCTTTAGGTCTCGCTAATATTGACAAGAGTAATAAAGTATAATCATTTGCAAAAACAGGATTGATACAAATAAATATCACGAATAAGACAAAACCAGGGAGGGGCCTACCCCTGGGGGGAGAGGTCTTCATTTGAGTCGCGCTAAAAGGGGATAGTACCTACCTAAGGCCCCTGCTTAGTTATAGCACAAAATATACTTAAACAAAAGAACCAAAGAATAAGAAGACATAAGACGGGAAGGGAGCACGATCATAAGTATACTTGCCTATCTTTTCAAGTACACTTTCAATGGATGACATATCATATCGTTGTATAAATTGCACCTGTACAAGTCCTCATTAATAAGCAAGGTTACACGATCACCATATTACTATCATGCATTTAGTAATTAACCAGGCCATTATGTAAAATATAATGTAAATAGTAATTCAATAATATCTTCTTGTTAATGCAATCGATTGTTGTTTACCTTTAAGTACTTTAGCATGTTGTTAAAAGCAAAATAAATATTGCTGAAAACAATGTTTCTTCATGATCTTCATCAGCCGGAAGACATCCACTGCTGAACATAGGCCTCCCCATAAAACGCCACTTTGGACGCTTATCTTAGAGGGGTTTGCCAACTCGCAGAACGAGTACCGAGGAGAATGCTGCTGTCCATTCCCTGGATAATGGATATTCCCTTAGCCAGACCTTACGGCACCCGCGGAAAGGTATATTCCCAGTTGCCCCCACATACCTAGTAAAGGAGTGGTACAACACTATTTTACTAGGTATGTGGTAACATAGTAAGTACTTAAATTAAACATTATGTTAGTGTTTCTAATTCTGTAGATTAGATAATGCTTTTAATAGTATAAACTAAAATAAAAAAAAATAGTTAACTACGTATTTATTTTCAACAAAACCTACAAACATTGTAGTGGATGGATGTTCACGGAATTCGGTGTGAAGTTACATAATCATTTATCAAGCCGTGTTTCCATTGCTGGCGTGGTTTATCAAATCAAATCTGAGTCAGTAATATAGAAACGCAATCTCATTGACAACGAAGTCGCAGAATATTTAATGAAAACGCGGCCTGAACAAGACGATTCCCTTTCATATATTCCGTATAAGGCTTGCGACACAGGTGATATGCAAGGCAAATGCTTCTAGCATGGAAGATGGAACGATAACTCTAGATGAAAACAGGAATTTGTAACATTACAATGATATAAACAAGGCTCCAAAACTCAGACCTGTGACACATCTACATTGTATTGGGCATTTCTAAAAGGAATCTACCCTCAATCCACGTCACCCATATAAATAAGACCAACTTTAAGTAGAGTTTTTTTCTTGCGAGATACAAACAATCCCAAACATCCTAGCAGATATCTGTTAGTTTAAACCTTTTTAAACATCATCAACTTATTTTATGTAACCCCTAACACCTATTTAAGCCATACTTATTGAATGAACGGTACCTTTATCATGGTTAGTCACCTGTAACTCGACGAGGTAGAGGTACTTATTCAGATTGTCCTGGTATCTGTCGATAGATATCTGACAGATTTCAAGTTGTTCCTCTTGAGATTTGAACTTTGCTGCCAGAAGACCATGGATGCCGAGGGCTTGCCGCTCTTCTAGTGTGAATGCGAGGCCCTACAAGAGATTTAATTTCTTAGTGTATGTTTACGACATCAAGTTTAATAAGGTATTTACTAATTATATGTACTACGACTACCGTGCACGTTATCCCTATGTAAAAGATTTGCTCATCAGATCATGACATACTTTTCAACTTAATATCTCAGAGACATAATAATATCTTGCACAATTAGTATATAAACAAGTTTAATTACTTTAAAAATAAACCCGAACATAAGTACTCCACGGTTAATCCTATTTGCTCTCAAAAGATTTATCACTCTTAGCTTGTGCCAGAGAATGGTCCGAGTACTAAGATTTATGCGAAAGCTTAGTAATCAATAATTCTGTGCTGATTACCCGATTAGATCGACGTTGAAAATAGCCTAAAAATGAGTAAATAAGGTAGGTACCTTATTTACTCATTTTTAGGAAAGAACATATCTATGTTCTATACTTATAATCGTACACATTCTTTCATTCTCACATTGTGAGTATGTTTTAAAACAACACAAATTAGTGGGGTAATTCCATGTCCCAGGGTACTAGTGTTGCAGGGTAAAACCAATACATGAATGACTTAGTCCCCTGTAGGTACCTATTAATTGTGTCAAGGTCGCCGCGACCTATTTGCACCGGTAAAATAATATTGAAGACCCATATTACGTAAGTATCCTGAAACTAACCAAAAACTTTTCGCGTTGTGCATCGCTATATCGTATACAAATAGGACATCAATTCATTTTCAATATGTAACAATATGTACATCCGGAAAATCTGACAAGCGTATGATACAATTAATTGCTCATGCACGACGTTTCGTATCAAAAGAATGAGAGTAGAAAAATCTTTCATCATTTTCTGGGACACCGTTTCATCGATTGGAGAGACAGCGTGGCGCGGCCCCGGAGCCAATGGGATTCATTGGGTCATGCACCCGACACTGGCTCGCGCATGACAAATCTCTGGTCAGTCGCGGGTCGCAGCGCCAGCAGGATAGTTGTAAGTTTAGGCATAAAAATATAAGTTTAGGTCTATAAAACTCCATTGCATATGCAAAATCTCCTGTATTTACTTCAATTACGTACGGTTCTGATTACACAAATAGACTCACCTTATTAAGACGAGGATCTCTCAAATGGTCGATACCCCGCGTCATGTTGGGGCAAACGATATTGCCAGTAACTTCGTGGTAGTCCCGGCTGGGGACCCCATGGTGGTCTAGCGCTGAACATTTTGTCAGCGCATACGCTAGGGCCCTGTTAAAGCTTAGAGCGTTTGTACAGCATCTATGACAAGAGATATCAGCAATGAGAATTAGCAGGAATTAGCTAATAATAGTGGCAAGGAAATGTTGTCAATGTTTTCAAATTTCATTGTCAAGTGATTAGGAGGAAATGGGTACGACATAGTTATAGAGCTATTTCAATTCAAGGATCAAGATTAGAAACGTCGGTTGCATGCGAAATGCTTGACGCATCAAGTATTTTAACTAGTTTTTAAACAGTTCCATGAAACAGCTACAACGGTAATCATAGTAAACATCTATCGGGTAATTAGGTCATTTAGGATAGGTGTGGCTTGCGGCAACCGATATTCAGAGTTATACTCAGACCCAGACCACCCTCTATATCCCCACTGTTTGCGAGAAGAAAATGTATAAACGCAGAAAGAGAAAAACAAGTAATGTTCTATTTTATAAACTTGTGCTCGCTTAAGCTTCGATTCATTAGACGAAGACTATATTAATCTAACATTAACAATCAAACTCATTTGTGATTCAATGCTAAGCAAGTTGAACTTGAACTTGGCAACAGTTTCGTGAGCCTAAGCCCGTTTCTGTAGGTGTGTCTTGCTAATACATTATGTCAGCAGGTACCAACTATGGGCACGCTAGTACTATTACTTATTCTGTGCTATGGGTGCTCGTGACTCGAGTCGTGACAGAATACTTTACGGATGGTGAATATTTGCCATTTTAGTCCTAACACAATCTTCGATTCTATTGAAATCGCACGTCAGCACGTCATGCACTTTGCGTAACAGTTTCCTATAGTTTTACGAAGTCATTACTGTCAGTGATGGTCCGTCATGTTTTATTAAACGCTTCCTCACACAACCCAGTCTATCATTAGCATATGAACGAATATGCCTACCTGTGAACTTTATAACATCTGCTATAACTTGTATTTTAGCACGTATGGCATTTAAAATGAACTCAGATATAGTTACATGTCGTCTATTTATGTGTCTTACGTCAACGTTAAAATTTCCGCATGTTGGTTCTATGAAAAGGTTAGTAAATTCTTCATGCGTGTGGAGTATACCGTTATTAAGCCCGTGAGCAGTTAGAGATTATGATTACTTAGGCATCAGGCAACGTTCGCTTGAAACGATGACTAAAAGTTATCCTATATGAATTTCCGTGAATGTAAAAGAATCACTATTAACGCTAGCGCTACAGATCTTGATAACTTGGTTAAATTTCCACTATTTTAAAATTTGAAATATTACCAGTATATATTGGAAGTCTGCCGGTAGTTGCACCCATAGCAGCTCACCAGTGAGAGCATAATAACTTTGGACACTGGTTCCAAGTTCCAACCATATGTCTGGAAATGGTCGATTTTATTTGACCATGACCGCGGTGACCGTGGCATCTGGCAGTGAATACGCGTGACCTTTCATATGGATTAGGTATCTATTTGTATATGCGATATCGCTGCAGGAAGGAAGGATGCCATTTCCTCGATCTGGCATAGAATATTTAATACCTAGTACAAGTATGATGACGTTCTGATAACAGCTTGGAGATAACAGTTACCTATTTTCCTCTAACCTTACAATAAACTATATTATCTTCGACTATAACATAGAAACTAGCGATTTCTCTGCTTTTCTTCCTGCTTCTGGCTTCATTCCCATTTTTGGGAACTTACATACCTATAGATTACAGCACCACGCCGTCGTCATGGATTGTTTTAAAGGAAATTCCTCGGTTTCCGTTCATTCACAAACCCGGTTGTACAACAATGTGTTTCCCAAACGAAACAACTAATCACTTCGATAACACGTATTAAATCTAAACTTAGATCGTAGGTACAGCATACCACGACTACCAAGGCCATTGCCAAGGATTTTGGTTTTGAACACACACACCACCATCCGATGGAACATATAATGTTATCATCTCACATATTATTTTTTTTTTCCATCGGACTTATCTAGCATTTGACCACGCTCTCACCTGATGGAAAGTGACGATGCGATCGAAGGTGTAGCATGCTAGCTAAGTAAGTACCTATTCACTCTTCTCTTGAACACGCCCGGGTCATATTAATCTACGTGACTCAATAATACCAAAACCAACTAAAACTATAAGTGGACGACGACAACGCCAGGTCATCTCGAAGCTGAATTGGATTAGTTGGACAGTAGTAGTCAGTACGCTAGGGCTAGGCCTCAGAGAGTGTTAGATACTCGTCAGGCAAACAAAAAAAAAATACGTGGACATTTCACACACAGCGCAATCTAGCAAAGCAATAGTTATACCACTAAAGTTAGCAAGCAATACCATAATTTAGTAGACAGGTATCAAATGCAAACCTTGGCTAATGCTATTTTCTGGTAACATTATGATTACAAAAACTTTTGAGCTTTTGATGTGATTAGAGATTGATAAATAAATAATGAAACAAGTAGCAGGAAAAACAAGAAGAGACAAATAAGTAAGGCACTTTATTTAGTTTATTTTATAACAAATACAAAAAATGGGTTTATTTTATAAGTAAACCAAAAACAGAAATTAATGTGAGGTTTATATATCCTGTACCATGATTACTTTATTAGTCGGCAAAAAGAATGCTGTTAAACACATTTTATGGCCCTCTAGAACAACACTCACGGTTGATGGAATCATGAACGCAAATTGTGCCTATTTGAATTTCAAATGTAACACATTTACTAAATGATGCGTTCGGTGGCACAAAAGAACTATTCCTAAGCGGAGTTTTGGCACATCTACACAATACGTGTTGTTAAATAGACTAAAAACTAATTTAGTTACTGTTGGAGTGTTGATCGTGATTCGTTCGTTGTGACGACGCAGACGCTGGCATTGAATTAATTTATACCTTAGTTAATAAGTATTTGGATGTAGGCCTTTCTAGGTTTTCTAATTATGTATTTGCACTAAGCCTCTACTAGCTGACGATATAGGATCCTTTACAAGTTCATTTAGGAGAAATAAAGACATTTTGCTGGAAAAATTGCGTCTTTAAAGGAAATGATACCATAACTGTTATGAGAGTGAGTTGAGTGAGTGTTGTTGTGTGAGTTTGAGTTACTATAAGAGTAGGACATAAGTCACTCTCTTGAGTGACTTATGTTAGTCCTACTCTTATAGTATGAGAAGACAATCGTAGTATTGTAGAATTGTAAACTAAGTACCTATGTCAGATATGAAACAATGGAAATCGATACCAGGGAAGTCTCGATACAGCCTACTCAATGTCAGCGGTCGCCAAGTCTACCGTATCATTACCTCAACCTTGCAAAGATAATCATGGATACCGCAATCATTATCGCAAGGTATGCATTGAATACTGATTTATTCTCGGGTATATTTTCGGAAAAATAATGTGGACAATACCTAGAACTTGGTATTAATAATTCGGAATGAAACCCTGGCAACTTCACGATCGATCAGTAATAATCAAACAGTTTTTGGCGACGAACAAGGAAAGTTGAAATCACAATGAACAAGCCATATCACTCGCATTCGCGGGGAGCCGATGGATGCACGAGGCAAGCACCCGAGGGAGGCCTCTATGTTCAACAGTGAATTTCTTCAGGCTCTTTACGATGATGATTATGATGAACAAGGTAACGACATAGTCTTCGTCCAGTTCTCCATCAGATATTGTATTATCTCCCTAATGAGATCCAAGTGCTATCGTGAGGATAAGCGAGTTTAAACATATTCCATTGTACCTACTGCAAAACCGGCGGGTAGGTACTGTTTTTGGACACTGTGCAAATTGTTACGAGTCCATAATTAACGGTTTCCTGCAGAAGTATGTAATATTGAAACTGTAAATTATGTTACGGTTATGTATATAATATGTCCCTTATTTATAATTCCGTTATGTAAGCAGCTAATTTGGACGCTGCGCTGCTGATGTTTATAATCATACTCTGCACTGAGAAGGGGCGTTGTCCGCGTCCGTTCTCGGATTGCGAGTTTTTGGCACAGTTCGCGACCAACGTAACATGCAGCTATTAGGTATGTAGGTAGGTGTGTGATGGTAACTTTTAGCAAATATTCGTCACATTGACTATAGGTTAGTAACATAATAACTAAGATAGCGTGGAAACGAGAAAAAGATGTAACGATAGATAAACAGAGGCAAATGTCGGCAAACATACATCTTGAGGTTTAGCATTTTAAATATAATAAAACGACAATTTTCTGTTGGTTTATTGTATCTATTAATATAAACAGTAGGTATAAATAGAACTTTAGCGTGATAGCTAGATTAGATCATATACTCATGTTACCTATAGCCTGGAAAGACAATCTGCTTAGGAGCAATGTTGTCATAAAACGGTGGAATGGGTTTGGATGAAATTTTGCTCATAGATTGCTTATTTCACTGATTGCTTATTTCACTTAGGACACATTTCATCCCAGAAAATTAAAGTTTCTTTGGGAAAACAGGTACATTTTGTGGGATTAATAGGTGAAACCATGGGGTGCCTCTAGCCTCTAGTATACTTTATAATAGGCTACTTGCCTGCTAATAAAAATTAATAAGTAAATATTATTCTCATAAAACAGGTTAAAAATGAATGCAATAATTGAAAAAATAAGTAAAATCGGTAAATAAATCAAGGAGCTTTTAAAGTTTCTGGAGGTGGCAACGCCTGTTCCTTATCTCGCAAAACAGGAGATTTCCCCCAGTTACTATGAAAACGCATGTTGTGAAGCTACCACAGCTTAGTAATGAGGTACTGTGAAGGAGCAAGAGTAACATCACTGCACGTTTGAGCTGTCTCGTTCTATTCCTGTATTTTAAAATGCATTTAACTTTGTCATATTTTGAGATAATTAATTTTTGGTTTATTTTTTGAGGAATATTATTAATTTATGCAATAAAAAGCAGCAGGACTCTAGCCTATTATCTAAAACTACTTAATGGCTTCCATAGGAACTATCTCTTAAGCCATCAATCATTGCAGAGGTTCAATAAACTAGTAACTAAAAAAAACATGATAAGCTTATTTTATCATCTTGTTGGTAAACAAAAGAATTCATACTCAAATATTTTGCCCAGCCTTTCAACAGGATTATTTTAGGTAAGAAAATGTGCCAACTCTGTGTAAGTGCACTATAAATAGCAGCAGTGTTTGTTATTTGCTAACATTATATTGCCCTCCTACCCAGTGATGCTGCTGGGTTTGCATGGATGGTAGACAAAATTGTCTTTCCCCGTTTTACATCACTTTCTTTATACTTGCTTGGAGTAAAACAGGGGAAAAACAGTTTTGTCTACTGGCCGTGCTAACCCTACTGTAATGGTTGGTAGAGACTAACAGCATTAGCCCGTTAAAAAAGAACATAACAGCATAAAATTAACCTTTTCAATCATGTGTACCTACTTTATAAAATGTAAAACCGTATTTGGCCGTAAGTTTTATTTCGAAGATATGTTTGTTTAAATTTAAGAGCTGTGGTTTTTGTTAAATAAATAAATAAAATAAATTGTATGAGAAGTCTATAAAACTGCAGCAGTATCTAGGTACCACACCCTCAAATACTTTTACTGCAACTAATTTTATTGCAATTGCATTTATCATGTCAGCTGATTTGCCTGTATAGCATTTTCTATGGATAATATATTTTTCTAATCTATGCTGGTGGTTTCAAAACTAGCCAGTAGGGTTCACAAAATTATTGACAAAAATAATCTTAAGTAACCAGATGAGATGGCATCATGCCACAACAGCTAGTCATAACAAACTGCAGTTGCAACACAAATTAACCTGTTAATAAAAAATTTACAAACTACAGTCAAGTACCTATTAGATACACAAAAATTGTCTGAATATACCTAAAGAAATTCATATAGTATTATTTATTAAATTTCAATTTTGCAGCATCCACATTGTTAATAGTTAGGTGTGTATAATACATTTGTAATTAGACAGGCTGAACCTTTCTGAATAGGTGCCAATGGAGGAAACCCCCTATAATAGTTAGGTAGCAATCAATAAGGGATGTGAAAATGAAATGTGATTTAGGAAATAACAGCTTCCAACTTTATTATAACATTGTGATGAATTAAAATTAAAAGGTTTAGGTGGTATACAAAATGTTTATCAGCAAAAGATTTTCGTGATAAAAACAATGATTCTTTTGCACTCGGCGACAGGTGATTTCAATCAAGCTTTTACTTGTACTGCATTGTGTGTGAAAACTTAGAATTAATAATGATTTATCTAATATCAATAAAAGTAATCATCTAGCTAAAAACGTTTAGCTATGCCTACACGAAAACGAGATCACGAAATCTTTAGATCTGAATTACAAAAACAGCTGTCAGGTTATGTAAACTCCGATATATAATAATGATACTTACATTAAAGATCGCGGCACGGTAGAAAACATTTCAAAAAATATATTTCATTTACTGAACCGTCAACGTCGAGGAAAACACGATTAATTTGTGTAACACAATTCAGATTATTTTAAAATTTCTAAAATAAATTCAGTAACACCCTCCATCCATGTGGCAGTAATTTTTCAACTGATTTTAGGGATGTGCGATGTGCTGTGTCTGTCTGTGATCGTGTGATCGATGTGAGAGTTGTCGAGTCGTCGCGCGCGTGTCTACACCCTACACTGAGAAATCGACTAAAAACCTTAAAACCTAATCAGTGAAAATTATATTTTAAAATTTTACTCGAGCTGTTACCTCTTACGATGAAAGGACTAAACCTAAATACCTGAAATATATTAATATTTGTATAATTAAAAAATATATATATTAGACGTGATTGGATTGGATTGGATTGGATAAGTTTGGACATGAGATCACCTCTTGTCACTTAAGAAGAACATGGGCCAGACAAAGGAATGGATGGATGCGAGTTCAAATCCCGTTCGTGTTTCTAATTTTTTCTTTACAAATTAATCTGTGACGTGTATTAGTATTATAAGTGGTTTTTTTTAGGTCGTAAATCGAAGTACCAATCATATCATAATATTCTGAGTAGTACCTATCTAAGTAGTTATAGAAGGAGGAGAAGGAGGAGGTTAGAGGTAGGTAGGAGTTTCCTTCCACATTTTCTGTCTTAATTACGACAAGACGTCTAGAAGAAGAAGAAGCTCACGACATCCATTTATGGTTGATAATCCTTCAATTCGCACAAAGTGGTTTGACCCGACATTTATAATCCGAGCTGCCAAGGAATGGAATACTTTACCAGTATCTTTGTTTCCTGATAAGTATAATCTGGAGCTCTACAAGTCACGAGTGAATAGGTATCTTCTAGACAAGCATGTACCATCGTAGATCGCATCGTCACTTCCCATCAGGTGAGATTGTGGTCAAATGCGGGCTTATTTATGTAGTATCTAAGTATTATATCAGTTATCTGGTTCCCATAGTACAAGCTATGCTTAGTTTGGGACTAGATGGCGCTGTGTGAAATGCCCACACATATTTATTTATTTTATTTATTTATTTATTTAGTTGTAAAAAAAATTGAAATTGTTAAGTCGTAGTTCAAGCCCGAACTTATACCGAAGACCATTTTCTGATACAGTTTTTTGAAACTGGACAATTTGACAGTCATCAATTTGCTGTTTTGAGAGTTAGCCCCACTACCACACCATCAACCACCAGTTAGGTCCCAGTAATAAATTGAGTAGGTATAGAGTACCTACCTGTATTATATTCGTCAGTCTGCCTTTTGCAATATGGCAGTTAACGTATTTGCTATGATTATCTTTGTCCAGCACAATAATAGGGTATCATTCTTTAATGAGTTCACAAATTCAAATTACCTTAGAAGTACATATAAAAAGAACTATTACAATATGTGTAATAAATACTCATAGTGAGTCAACTCGGCGGCTAGATGGAGCAACGATGGGATGCGGTATGAAGGAGAGTGGAGGTCCCTCCCTGCCCGCAACGTCTGCGGTAGTACCGACCGGCTTCGCTTGCGTGTCGGTACGCCGTTCAGGCGTGTCGCTTACACAGAACAAGTGGCACGCATTGTGATCAAGCTACTCTTGCGATCTTTTAGTATAGAATATACTATGGAACTACATTGTTTGCATATAATTTGATGAAATTGAATGTTTACTAAGAAGTACCTACCTCTTACCTACCTAGATCCTACTTCATGAAAATGTTTATGTACTTATGTATCGATTTTAGCCACATATAAACTCTTTGTTAGTATAATACTGAATCTGTAAATTAAGAATTCTTCTATTATACGTATATTGAACGTACTACGTGAATAGAAGAAGAATACTTCGAAGAAGAAGAATACTTAGACTTATATTTTCGTCCAAAATACAAATAACTATATAACGAAGATTTTCAATCAGTGTGTGTTGCCAGTGATGACTTATGGAACTGAGACTTGGTCTCTTACTATTGGCCTCATTAATACCTAAGCTCAAAGACGCGCAGTGAGCTATGGAGACAGCTATGCTCGGTGTTTCCCTGCGAGATAAGATCCGTAAGGAGCAGATATACAGAAAAACTAAAGTGACCGATATAGCTCTTAAAATTAGCAAGTTGAAATGACAATAGAAATGGCAACCCACATCGCTCGTAGAATAGGGTGATAACTGCGGGGAGTCGATAGATATAGGCGAGTAGCTGCTCAAAGTCGCCACTTTGAGCAGCTACTCGCCTGTATCTATCGGCTCGGCGCTCTGTGGGGGAGTCCTATGTTCAGCAGTGGACGTCTTCAGGCTGATGATGATGATACTACGTATAACTTATAGTAAGATATTGAGGATTTAACTGAAGCGAGATATCGTCATAAAACATTAGTGCGGTAATGTAAAGTAAAAAAGCACGCGTCCGTAATATCTTGGATTATGAACTTAAAAGCGGTGTGATAAGCGCCACTGTACGAGCAACTGTGACGATAAATAAATTATTACGAAACAAAAATTACTGTCTAAGAAAACGTTTTTTGACAACCCTTGCTTATTTTTAGGGACTAGACGTCGAGACGGTCTTGTAGGTATTTTGCGGTATAACAAAGGAGTTGACCCACTATTAGTATTTATTACACATATGCTATTACTGAATTACATTGAGTTTGAATAATACCTCTTTCGCTAATAATCGACTAAACGACTAATACCGTTATGTCGCTTCCCTAAAAATCAATTCAACCATAGACAATACACAACTCTTCAAATCACAGACCGTACCAATCTGTGTTTCAAATGTAGATATTCAAAGTTCAAATGGTTCACAGGCAGGAAAAACCTACACCTTTATAGCGCGTTCCAGTCGAAAGAAAATAGAATTATTTTCGAAAGGAGGTGGTTAAAGTGGGTTTTAAGTTACATTTAAACAAAATGGTAAAAGTAGATTATGATGATTGGGTTACTTATAAAGTTACTCCGTAATTATTTTACATTTTTTAACACCTCCAATTTAGATTTATAATATTGTTGCACAATATTGCAACTGCGTGAAAAGAAATGTCACACGTGTGATGAAACCACAGATGCAACTAGACGAACATGGATTAAAGATAGAGAGTTCATGTTAAACAAAGCTACATTTTTTTTTTTTTTTTTTTTTTTTTTTTTTTTATGTGATTGAATGACGTGACGAGCCAGTCGTTCACCTGATGTTAAGTGACACGGCCGCCCACAACAGTTGCAGTGTCACCCGGAACTTTAAAACAATAGTTTCGCGCGACACTGCACTGCGCACGTCATCCTGAGACATCACCCAGTCTAATAATCAGATTACTAGACTGAGTGATCAGATCATAAAGTCTCATTTGCCCAGTAATGTCACTAGCTACAATGCCCTTCAAACCGGAACACAGTAGTGCTTGCACACTACTGCTTGGCGGCAGAATAACTGGCAAAGCGGTGGTACCTACCTAGACGAACTTTGCAGAAAAGTCCTACCACCTAGTGAAAGCTACATCACAGAAATAAACAAAAACCGTATATATAACCAAGTCATTGAAGGATCCAAGTTAATGATGGGGAGATTTCAGCACAATGAAATCAAATGAACTATTTAACGAGCAACGCTAATCTGATCATAGAGTATAATAATTGTGACTGAATGCATACTACAGTATTTTTTTCTGTAATTTGTGCTGCAGATTTTTTTTTTTTTATGCGATTGAATGACGTGACGAGCTAGTCGTTCACCAGATGTTAAGCGACACGGCTGCCCATAACAGTTGCAGTGTCACTCGGAACTTTAAAACAATAAAGTTTCGCGTGACACTGCACTGCGCACGTCATCTTGAGACATCACACAGTCTAGTAATCAGATTACTAGACTGAGTGATCAGATCATAAAGTCTCATTTGCCCAGTAATTTCACTAACTACAATGCCCTTCAAACCGGAACACAGTAGTGCTTGCACACTACTGCTTGGCGGCAGAATAACTGGCAAAGCGGTGGTACCTACCTAGACGAACTTTGCAGGAAAGTCCTACCACCTAGTACTGTTAAATACGTGCTTATGATAATAAAACCGCACATATTAGAGAAAAAGACAATTTATTTTAAACGCCGCTTTTAATAAGTTTCGCATGATGTGTGAACCTAAAAATAAATATTTTGGAGGTTTACACAAAATATTGTAACTTATTATAAAGCCTTAATGATTGATCGTTCATTTTATATTCGATGTATGCTGATTAATTGCACTCTGAATAAACACCCAAGGTCCATACAAAAAAGTCCTCTCCTATTCATTCGCATAATAATGAAAGTTATCACTGTGAGCGTTTTTGTCAGTATTGTTGGTTTTCTAATTATAATGGTCATCAATATCAACAGCCTGTAGACGTCCACTGCTGAACATAGGTCTCCCCCAGAGAGCACCACTTTGAGCGGCTGCTCGCCTTCTGCATTGATCGGCTCCCCATGGTTTTCACCAGATCGTCGGTCCACCTAGTGGGGGGCCAGCCTACACTGCGTCTTCTGGTTCATGGTCACCACTCTAGAACCTTTCTTTCCCATCGGATGTGGCCTGCCAATGCCATTTCAACTTGCTAATTTCAAGAGCTATATCGGTCACTTTAGATCTACTGCGGAATTGCGGATGCTCAACGACCTCAGTAGAGTTTCCCAAATGGTTGGTCTTAAGATGAACATGGACAAGACGAAAATCATGTCTAATGCCCATGTTCCACCTACACCAGTAATTGTTGGGAGTGGTACTCTCGAAGTTGTAGACAAATATATCTTACATACCTTATTATATACCTTAGACCACGGACTAAGACAGACTATACAACTAGGTAGGTCCAACTTCGACAACGAGGTGGCACGAAGAATCCAACTCGGCTGAGCAGCGTTCGGGACCATACAAACGGAACGGCGCGCGGCGTCCCTATTATTTTCTGCTCTTTTTTGCCAAGTTATAATCGTTTAGTGCGTTTATGGTGTTTTTGGCAGCAACTGGAACCCACTTTTATATCCTTGTCACAGGCCTTCTTCTTCTTCTTTTTTGATTAGTGGCTTTTATTGTCACAGACCTTTGTCTTTGAGTAATTGAGTTTGACAGATGATAGTTGACAGTTCGCTACAGTGTTGCCACCTTAGTGGTTTTACCACTAGAACTGGTGGTTTCGACCCTTCGTTTAGTGGCGAAAAATTGCGTTTAGTGGCTGGTGGTTTTTTCTAGTGGTTTAGTAGTTCTAATCAAACAAAGAAATCGGTACTAAGAATCGTATCAATCTGAAACCAACGATGACGAAGTTACAGACTAAAATTATTCATTAGCCGTTGTTTTATTTAAAATTAGGTATTAACTTTCGCGATTCATATTATTGAAATCTTTAATCGTTCTTTTTAAAATTATTTTGTAAAAATCTGTCAGGGTATTTATTGAAAAATTTTCACGCTCGCTCCGCTCGCGGTTTTTAATTTACTTTGTGCCTTGTGTTGCAATGGCGTTAATATCTACATATTACAGTCCGATCAGTCCGCCAGTGCTGATTATGTTTTTTCGCGCTCGCTGCGCTCGCGCATTATTTTTATTATCTTGTTAGTTTGTTTACAATGGGTAAGAGTTTATTATCAGACCAAAGAAAAAATTAGATTAACATGTAAGAGTAGTTTCGATTTTGTAAAAATTACGGAATAACTAACGAGTAAAATTGTTTTAAAAAAATCTGAGCAGTGCTGGATTTAAAGGGCTAAGGGGCGCAAGCTCGACACTAAAGTATCTGAGTTCTTCCTAAAATTATTGTACCAAAATCTGTCAGGCTAACTGCCTATGATTGAAAAATCTTCGCGCTCGCTCTGCTTGCGCTTTTTAAATTACTTTATGCCTTGTGTTACAGTGCCCTTAATTTCTACATAATTATAGTTCTATAGCACTGATTAGGTAAATTTTCGCGCTCGCTGCGCATTCATTTTAGGTAGTATCTTATTGACCACCTATTTTCTACAATAGGTAACGTGTTTATTATCAGATCAAAGAGATCACATTAAAATGCTACGACCTATACAAACCTAGAGGCCTTAAGGCCATTACATTTGCATATATTAATATAGTTAATACCCGGCCCGGCCCCTCCTGGAATATATTCCTAGATACGCCAATGCATGCAGTCTTCAGTATTAGGTCCAAAGCCACTCCTACCCATTTCCTGTACTATGGGAAAGAGAAGGGATGAAGGTGAAGGCGCCGTTTCATCCATTCATCCTTTTCCCTTATATTTTTCCTTCTCTCTTTCTTTAGACTGATATAAAGCGTAAAACTAATTGACACGTGCGAAGCCGGGGCGGGTCAGCTAGTTGGTAATATGGCGGTGGAATTCCATGGCATTAGTTGTTGGCAAATAGTGTAGTTTTAGTCTAGTTTGAACAGAGTAGCTCAAATTACCCCATCGTAGAGCCGCATTTAGCGCAACATAGTGTGAAAATGACCTAGCAAAGTTATTTTTGTGAATACGGTTGATAATCTAAGCTCAAAGTCCTCAAAGGCTCTAATGTAGATAAGCGTAAGTTTAGATTTTAATAAAAATTACGGGAAAAGAGTAAGTTGTTTCAAACACTTATATTTCGGAGCAGTGACAGATTCAGGGGGTTTGTGGTCAAGCTCAACACAAAAGCATTTGAGCTCTTCCTAAATTTATTTTGCCAAATTCTCTCAGGGTGTGATTGAAAAACTTTTCGCGCTCGCTCCGCTCGCGCTTTTCAATTTAGTTGGTCCATATGTACCTTGTGTTACAGTGGTGTTCATTTCTACATATTATATTTCTATAGCGCTGATTACCTAGGTGAACTTTCGCACTCGCACTGTCGTTTCAGAAACTTGGACCAACGAGGAATTTTTTTTTATTTGGATAACCAGGATTTGGTTTAAGTTACCAATTTCTGAATCCGCGCCTATCGTGAGGTCGACTGTTCACAGAACTACTAGTTGCAGTTAGTTCAAGCATTTGACCACTGTCTCGCCTGATGTTGTTAAGCAATGGCATGTCCTACGATGGGGTATACTTGCCTGGAACTACAAGATACGTGGTCAGTGATCGCTCGAAACTCACTTTGACTTGTTGATTCTAATAATTGTATGCTTATTTACTAATTACAATTGCTATTATACATTATTTTCTTGCGTAAAAACTGGTAAATACTAATGAAAATTAGTTTAGTGGAAAATTTAGTGAAATCGAAAATAGGGCTATTTTTGTTAGTGGTTTTCTGGTGGTTTTAGAAGTTGAATCTGGTGGAGAGCTAGTTAAACCGTTGGCAACACTGGTTCGCTACTTCGTTTTGAAAGAAAAACATTGGATTGCCGTATGAATTTCGCTTTATTTTACATTAAAAATTGAAAAAACAGAAGAATTACAATGATACGAGAAGATGATCCCCAGTTCCGAATTACTCCATTCCAGCAAATGGCCTCTGCTTGTTCTGGAGCTCTTATAACCTCTCTTTTTAGTAAGTGTTTTTGAGATACTTAATTTTCATGAAATTCCTAAATGTTTTGGTGGAAACATAAATCCCATCATAGTTTTTTTGTATTTTCAGTGACACCTCTAGATGTGGTAAAAATTAGACTGCAAGCGCAACAAAAAGCACTGCTCTCAAACAAATGTTACTTGTATTGCAATGGGCTGATGGAACACCTATGTCCTTGTGGAGAGACTGCTTGGATACCGCGACGAGTACATTTCCATGGCACATTCGTAAGCATATAATTATACTTGCTGTGTATAGTTTGGTTGATTTTGTACTTTCACTGGTTTCAGTGATTAATAGATGATAATAAAGCAGATAAGTTTGAATGTCTATCAATAACAATATTTTTTTGGCGGACCAAAAACACTTCGTTCAGTCAAAGGTCATCCAAAACCTGGTATATTATAAGAAATACTTAACTACAATACATTTGGTTTAAACTCACCTAATAAAAAAAAAGCTGATAACATTATATATATTTCATACATAATGTTATATCTGTTGTGTAGAAAATCATCTCAGTCTATTTTACTAATAGTTATTATAGCTTCAAAGTTAGTTGCCTAATTTTAATTAGAAAATCTGGATGGATGTGTAACTTGTGTCATTATTCTGATTCTTTGATTGGTGTAAGACTCATCAACCCGATGCAACTATTTGGGAATATTGCAATAATCAATATTTTATATTTTCAGGATGCTTTCTACAAAATAGCAAAACTAGAAGGTGTCCCGGCATTGTGGTCTGGTCTCAGTCCGACTTTAGTTTTAGCACTTCCTTGTACAGTTATCTACTTTGTATCATATGAACAACTCAGATATAGAATGAAGACATCATACAATGACTTCACAGGCACTGGTGAGTAGGTACAAGAAAATGTATTGTTCTTGTTTAATAAAATTTATCACCAGCCTGAGTTTCTTGTAAAAATCCATATTTATATTATGTGTTTGAGATCTATTCAAATCAACAGTGAATAGTTTCAAGATGAATCAATGAAACTAATAAATATTCAGAATACATTATCACAGATTTTTATTATGTTTATGAATGTATGTTTTGTTTACCATGAGGCCTTGAATATAATATTTAAGACTGCTAGACTTGTATTTTAAAGTGAAATAATTATTTCGCTTATTACATTTTAGGCTGACAATGGTTGTTCCAAGCAATCATGCCATTTCCAGTTCTATTCTGCAGTAATAAAATAGATATTACAAAAACCTTGATACGGTTAAATTTTATAACCAAGTGTTTTATTTGCAGTGACCCAGCCAATGTGGATACCAATGCTGGCTGGTGCTACGGCCAGGACAACAGCTGTCACTATAGTAAGCCCTCTGGAACTCATCCGTACGAAAATGCAATCCAAGAAACTGACTTATTCAGGTACCTTTTATGTTAAATTTCTTTGCATTGTACCTCAATGAAACTAATGTATTCGAATCTATCTTCTCAGTATTTGCCGAAGAATGAAAAAGAAATAAGTTACATATTGCATATTATGGCAATTTAATAACTAGGCCAAGAAGTTTTAGTAGGTACTAGTTATTTGGGAGAGAGTAATCTCTAGTGTGTAGTACAATAGATGCAGGAAGCGAGCAGCCACTCAAGGTGGCGCGCTCTGGGAGAGGCCTATGTTCAGCAGTGGACATCTTCAGGCTGTTGATGGTGATGATGAGGCAGCAGCTAGTAATAGAAAATATACAGCATACTTATATCCACTTTGTTTTTCAGAAATAACTGCAGCACTTCGGCATGTTATCAAATATGAAGGATATCTGGGAATGTTCAGAGGGCTAGGATCAACACTGCTTAGGGATGTTCCATTTTCAGGTAAATCCAGCAGAAATGGCAGGTAGGTATCACTGCACTATTAGATATCTGTTCTTGTATTGTTCAACAAATGAAAAGATTGATATTCCTCTTTGAATATCAATAGTATACTATTCGCATTTTGCAATAGGTAATTCATAAAAAAGGGTGTTGTTATGTTACTAATTACTTGACTAGATTATACTTGACAGCCTCTGTGGTGTGGTGGTTGAGCAGGTCGGCTCATAACCCGGAGGCGGCGGGTTCGATTCTCGCGACAGAACAAGTATTTGTGCACAGAAAAAAAGCGCAAATACTTGTTCTGTGTCTGGGTGTTGTGGGACCATGGCCCTCGTAGTTCCTGGGTCCCTAGATACAGGGAATCCTGGTTAGGGTCCAGTATTTATGTATGTGATCGTTGGGCGTTGTTATTATTATTTAAATAGATTAGTAGATAAATAGAGGCTAGAGCATTATACTAATTAGATAATTTCATACTTCATCTTTCACACCCTATTTTACCCCCTTAGGCCCTAAGGCTTAGGGGTTGAATTTTTAAAGCTAGCTTGGTCTGTATTGATTTAAGTACCTATCTAGTATTATTCTTATGAATTGGATAGTTATTATGATCTGGGAGTCTTCAAGTTGAGAGTGAACCGGTATCTTCTAGGCAAGCATGCACCGTCGTAGACTGCGTCATCACTTTCCATCAGGTGAGACAGTGTCAAATGCTTTGCCTATAAAGAATATAAAAAAATAATTTAAAAAAACTCTCCCCCCCCACCCCCCCCACCCATCATCCTCATATTAGTTTCGTATTAAACAGTGGTCAAATGCTTTGCCTATAAAGAATAAAAAAATAATTAAAAACCCCCCCCCCCCCCATCATCCTCATATTAGTTTCGTATTAAGTAAAGATTATTTTATTTAAAAAAAATTAGGGGTATTTCGCCATTCACGATTATGCCGCCCGTTGTTTTAGTCGTAATTCATACCAAACTTAATATAATTAATTAATTTTAGAGTCTCTATCTATTAGTGTGTGCCTACATCATCCTTACTGAGTCTGAGAGAAGCTCATCCTAATGATAAATATCAATTAAACATGTAGGCCTAAGAACTTTAGTTAAACTAGTAGTTAGAAGCACTTTCAGTAGTCATTGTGGGGTTGCCATGATTCTGTTTCAGCAGGGCTAGCATAAGCTATAAAAATCGATATATCAAATCAAATGAGGCTCTGGGCTTCGTACAGAGCAGACGTGTTGCAAATTACATCTTTGAAAATTAAAATCGATAACAAACTAATTTAAATCTTATAACAACGTAATAAAGTAAAAAGTTAATTGAAGCGTAGTGACACAGTTACGCTGTTATACTTTCAAGAAGTTCCGAGGAAAAGAGACGGCATCTTATCTCGAGCCCGTTTGCAAAGAAACAAGTTCCGAATAACAATGAACGTACAACATCCACCGACTGGAAGTGGCCTAGCCACTGGGCGTAGTGAATCGCAGCCAAACTTGGCATCCAAAAGTGTATCGGAACTATCGGAATTTGCTAGAGAAAGAGTCACGCCGCGTATGAAGCGGAAAAAAACCGACGATGACATTAAAGGGGAAGAGTTGAATGATATCCACAGTATACTATCACACATAATGCAAATGATATCATCAATGGGTAGTACCCAGAAAGAATTTATGGATAAAGTATCTGGCGATATCACGTCAATAAAAGAAGAAATACATGAAATAAAAACAATGGCAAACAATCTTACGCAGGAACAAAAGAACATTAAAGTAGACATAGTAGAGTTAAAAATGAAAACAGGAGACATTGAGAACACCATTGTGAATCTTCAGGCAGATGTAGATCAGCTTAAATCAATAACCCCGACGATTTCGATAGCTGGAACAGTTGAAACAATGGTATTAGAAATTAAAGAACGCGAAGAAAGAAGTAAAAACGTTATTATAACTGGAGTGCCAGAAACAAAATCAGAAACACTCGCAGAAAGAAAATGCTGTTTTGAGAATTACAAGAGCCACTAGTGCTGAATGTCCCTCTCCTGAAAGCATTTATCGCCTTGGAAAGTACAATCCAAACAAAAACCGCCCGATAAAAGTCTGCTACAAGTCCCAGGAAACAGCATTATCTATACTACGTGCCAAAAATAAGTTTGTGTCAGATACCATCAAGATATTCTCTGACCAAACTCCACAGCAGCAAACTTATATGAAAAATTTAAAGGAGGAACTATTACGTAGAAGTGACTATGGTGAAACAGATCTTACCATTAAATATATAAAAGGTGCTAACCTAAAATCACAAAAATACTGCCAAAAAACTAGAACAGCTTGCTTTGGTATCTGTAAGGAATGATTTGACAATTGATGAGGACGGGGTATCAGACAGTAAATAATTATGCCGACATAATAAAAAGCAAGAAGTCCTTGAAGTTCCTGTACGCCAACGCACGTAGTATCTACCGTTAAGCCAGGCAAATAATATGATGAACCAGATAACTGATAGTATACCCAAAAGTACTTACTGTGTGTTAATACATAGAATGCAGTATAACACCCAGACACAGAACAAACACCCTGTGTTCATGAATTATTATCATCTCCAAAATATACATAACATTATAGATAATATTCCGCTCAACTACGCTGCGTACCACTTCCAACTGCGCTTATTCCGTGTACCCGGGCGCGTCGAACCAAAGTCCGAATGAATGATAACGCACACACACCACCACACGCTCAACGCTGAGATACCGGCCCCCTAATTACCTAACTCGCAACAGGTTTGCGACAGGCGTAAATCTCGCGGTGATTGC
The DNA here is from genome assembly GCA_910589525.2 of Ennomos quercinarius. Classification (NCBI taxonomy): domain Eukaryota; kingdom Metazoa; phylum Arthropoda; class Insecta; order Lepidoptera; family Geometridae; genus Ennomos; species Ennomos quercinarius. The sequence goes on from OU342496.1 coordinate 6,620,789, forward strand.
TGTCATACATCATTAGTGGTGTCGAGAATGTATGCATTGCTACTGCTGTCGCATTGCTGTTACAAATTTTACGTAATTACCCCGCGGGTGATCGAGCGGACACTTTGTTTCCCTAACGTTTTTTTAAATGTAAAACTACCCGCAATATTTTAATAAGCTAAAATATATGTATAAAATAACTTTATGATGCTAAATACTTACAAAACTAGTTAAATAAAAATAATGTAAGTATGTTAAGCCCTAATGTTAAATGTAATTTTGTTTTTCTCATGTTAGTGAATTTATTCTTAATGAGAAATAAATATCTTTAACCACAAGTGTTCGACTAATAAAAACGCAATAAATGTTCTAAGAAGATATATCTCGATTTTATAGATCATGCCAGCCCTGCTGGTGAAATTATAGCAAAGTTCTATTTTTATTTATTACAGGAATATACTGGACAACGTTTGAATCAACCAAGAAGGCATTCAACAAGCCGGATTCAGAAAAGAACACCTTTTTGTTCAACTTCTTCTGTGGATCGGTCGCTGGAAGTGTGAGTACATAATAAAATGATACTTAATTGATGAGTGTGCAAGCACTACTGTGTTCCGGTTTGAAGGGCATTGTAGCTAGTGAAATTACTGGGCAAATGAGACTTTATGATTTCACAGTCTAGTAATCTGATTACTAGACTGTGTGATGTCTCAGGATGACGTGCGCAGTGCAGTGTCACGCGAAACTTTATTATTTTAAAGTTCAGAGTGTCACTGCAACTCTTATAGGTGGCCGTGTCACTTAACATCAGGTGAACGACTAGCTCGTCACATCATTCATTCTCATTTAAAAAAAGAGTACAGATAATAACGAGACATACAGAGACGAACTAGAGAATAACCTAACTGTTAACATTATACTGCAGTTGAAGGAACAACCCCTAATGTATGAATTAATTAATTGATCTAATAATAAAATGGAAATTTGTCTGATTGTAGGGCTTGAACGCTAAAACTGCTGAACCGATTTAAATGAAATTTTGCACGAAGATTGCTAATAATACCGTGATCAATATAAGATACCTTTTCAATACTCAATCATTTATTGCAAACATTATTGATTACATGCAGGTCTTAATTAGCATATTTATCCCGGATTTCCGCTGAAAAACGATTTAATAGTGGGTAAAACTGCGGCCGCATCTTTTAATCACCAAAGTACCTATGATTGCTGTGTTCCGGTTTGCAATACTAATTGGAACAATTATACTATGTAGTTGTGGCATAGAATTAATTGGTTTGAAAGTTAAAAGTACCTCTACGTAGTAACATTACTGGCATATTGACACTTACAGCATTATTTTACTATTGCAACACCCTTACAGTTTTAGCGAAGCCCTGCATGAGCATCATTATGCAGGGTTTCCTTGCGCGTTACGATATCCGAGTCATCCTAAAACGCGGATTTTCGCTACCGTGTCGTATATAACTGCTTAGACTGCTTACCTATAATAAAATCACTGTTTACGAAATTAAAATTAGCGTTTTTTTTACATTCAATAATTTGTATTTTCAGATTGCTGCATTTGTAACTTTACCATTTGATGTTGTCAAGACACATCAGCAGATAGAGTTGGGCGAGAAAGAAATTTACACAGGTTAGCGTAACACCCCATTTGATACCCTAAAGGGTTGAATTTTCAACAGCTCTTTGTGCACCCACTACAGAAAGCCACCTTCCAAATTTTAAGCCTATGTTCAGCGGTCTGGTCTGTATGTTGTTTGTCGTCAGTCAGGACAGCCTTTTATACAATAAATAATAGATTAGTTGACAGCTACGATATTATTAAGAAAATTTGGCACAGAAAACCAAGATTATCATTAAGGTAGAATGTTTCACTAGCGCGGCAATTTCTAATTTTTTTTGCGTTCTTTTGCCATTAATAGCTTAATTACTCAACTTGATTACATGATAACTAATTTTGCGGAAATAAATAGAGTGTATCAATAAATCACAATTAAAAGTATCACCTACATATCATTGGTAAGTAATTAAGTAATCAGTTGAGTAATTAAGCTATTAATGGCAAAAGAACGCAAGAAAATTTGAATTTGCCGCGCTAGTGAAACGTTCCACCTTAAACCATTACCATGGCATTTGCGGGAACCGTCACCAGTGACTGCTTTATTATTTCACTACAACCAAAAACGCTGTATGGAATGGGCGTTACGCTTGCGCGAAATCAGGCTGACCTAAGCATAAAAAAATACTTCCACTGAGGCAAAATCTTTTCTAAATATATTATTCCCTACCCCTGCAGGCCTAGCATGCGCACTGCGACAAAATTCTATCGACACTTTTCTCGTAAGAGACCGTGACAAGGCTATGGTAGCGCCTAAGTGTGTCTCACTCTAACAGCGACGGCAAGTTTTCTCGCGGTGCGCATGCTATGGAGTCTGGTGGTTTTAGTACTTCTATGGCATATTATACGATAGTCTTGTTATTTCAGATGGTAAAGTACATCAAAGAGCATCGAATATGAAATCTATAGCTAAGAACATTTACAAGAACCACGGCGTCAGGGGTTTGTTTACTGGACTACTGCCGCGAATATTTAAAGTAGCGCCGGCGTGCGCCATCATGATAGCAACATTCGAATATGGAAAGCAATTCTTCCGGAAATACAATTCACAGAAGTACAAAGAGAAGATGCAAAGGTTAGACTACTACGAGTTTCAACCGACTTCGAAAAAGGGGGGTTCTCAATATCGTGGTGTTTTTCTTTAAGTTTGTTGCCGTTATGTTGTAGAAATATCATGTTTGTAATAGACCTCACTTATGAAAGGTCCGTCAAAAGAAAGTTATAACAACGTAACTACGGCGCCCCTATTATGTAAAAGATACAACAGCAGTAGCAAAGCGACAGCAAACACTTAGCAATCGGTCGCAAGTGGGTACAAATGAGTTTCAACTTTGTTAAGTACCTTTGTTTCCTGATAGGTGTTTTAGAATTTACCATAAGACATACTATATTAGTACATTGTGATATAAGTGTGCAAAGTTCTCTCGGCTCCCATAACGCGCTCGTCTGCGGCTCGCGCGTATATTACCGCCTCGAGTGTAATGATTAATGCACACGCATGTCATACGACGTTTTTCATCACAGTTGCGAGGAAAAAACAGGGTTGTACTGTTAAATGCCGTGCAGGCTTTTTATTTTCACGCGGTGTCAAAGAAAAACCGTGTTGATGGCGTGAACAAAATCGACATCGACCAAAACGAAACGAAACGAAAACTGGAACGTGAAATGGAACGGGAAGTGCAACGTAAACTGGAACGCAACGAAACGAAATGACGAAAATGTACGTATAATTTGCAGTGAGATACAAACTTAACTGAATCGTGCGGCAGTGTAAACTAAAAAGCACGCGTTGGAAATCTCTTGGATTATAATCCTAAAAGCGGTGGAATAAGAGCCACTTTACGAGCAACTGTGATGAAAAAGTACTTATCTACAAGTCTTTTACAAGTATTACTATTTTTACAGTGAAGGAATAGACATTGCAATTATTACGAGTGATGATGATGATGAATAGTTAACATTCTACATGATGATGATTTTGGACAGAGGTACTTACAAAAAGTAATCAATTTTGTGTTTAGATTTTGAGCTGTACAACACATTTTAGATAGCGGTAGGTACAGTGTAATATGTAATTTTAATTTAATGTGTAATTTTTATGTATTTTGGGGTTTCTTAAAACTATAATACAACAACTTTTTGACTTAAGTAAGTAAATACTGTAGAAATGTAATTTTGTTAATAAGCCGACGCCGCTGAGTTACGACTGTTATTCGTACGACATTTGTGCGCTCTTTTGTTGTTCGTTTATTATTGGCATCCGACAGGTTTGGTATTAGAATTTTATAAAAAAATCATTATTAGTAGTTACCATTAGCATATAATAGATATTATACCATTAGTATAACGAAATTCCCATGAACCTTTTTTTGGACCAATACTGTTTTTTTTTTTTTTTTTTTATGTGATTGAATGACGTGACGAGCAAGTCGTTCACCTGATGTTAAGTGATACGGCCGCCCATAACAGTTGCAATGTCACCCGGAACTTTAAAACAATAAAGTTTCGCGTGACACTGCACTGCGCACGTCATCCTGAGACATCACCAAGTCTAGTAATCAGATTACTAGACCGAGTGATCAGATCATAAAGTCTCATTTGCCCAGTAATTTCACTAGCTACAATGCCCTTCAAACCGGAACACAGCAGGTTTTTTTTTATGTAAATAAATGACGTGACGAGCTATTCGTTCGCCTGATGTTAATCGTCACGGCTGCCCATAACAGATTGCAGTATCACTTGGAACTCTAAATTAATAATTATAGTTTCGCGTAACACTGCACTGCGCACGTCATCCTGAGACTTCACACAGTATAGTAACAAGATTACTAAACTGTTTGTCTCGTTCACAAAAATCGGAGTAATAGGAGCAGTATTTGCCTTGCCTTGCTGTCTTCTACAGAGTCGCTTGGGTAGCATTCTCCAAAGTGTTAAACTTAAGCGGCACCTTTCTGATTAAGGGGAAATGAAAAAGAGGGTGATATTTTAATTTAATTTATCTTTAGTTAGAGAATTCGACATAGAATCGACGCCACTGAGTTAACACCTACCTACTACGAGAATTACTTAATTTAAATTTATGTTAAAATTAAATTACAATAAATGAATAAGTAATAAATTTCGTCCAAATCGTTTCAGCCATTTTGGCGGGAAGTTATAGTTATACCATTTATTTTTTTGTGTAATCAATTATACTTACATTAAAATACGATACGATTACGATAAAATGTCTACCATCTACTAACAAACAAACAGACAATGTTTCCATTTATGTAGGTACTTAATAGTTATTAAGGATTTCATGAGTTATATTATTTTGTCTGTTTCAGGCATCAAGAGATTGTGTTGGTGACCCAGTCTTCCAACAATAATGGCTTCTCCTAAATTGCACGAGAGCACATTTTTCACTGATATAGTACAAGCAAGAACATAATATAATTATGTAACATTCTATGTAGAATGCGATAGAAATAAACATTGACTTATAGTTACCTCATTGTGAGAAACCTGACAGTTATTGTTATTTCAAGTTAAACTTGATTTTTGATGTTTTGAATCAGTTGTAGTAATGCGCAGGCACACTACTTTCAGTACAAAATCAAAACAAGCGATGGTGAGGATCGAACATAGGACCTTTGCAGTCAAAGGTGCACACCACTGGTCCAATCTAGACAACTATCGTGACACCAAATTAGAAATGCCTTCCAACCATCACAACATCACGGGTAGCTTGAGCTGTAGAAATGGACATAATTATAATATAATTATGTCTATTATCTTCTCGCAAGAAACCTTTTGACCAATGAGTGATCACGCGGACACGTCATAAACCTTCTCTTGCGCTTTCATTGGTCAAACGTTTTCTCGAAAGAAAAGATATGGCGATTCCTAGCTCTTGCTTCTCGCTGTTATATGAAACATTCGTAGAAAGGTTTTCTATGCTATAATTTTTGTTGACAACTTCTTACTGAAGGGAAAGGAATGGTGGGTTTTTAGCAAGGTTCTGGTAGATAAGAAGGATGCTTTAGATGAATGATTGTTTGAATTTTTAATTATTTTGCAATGGCAAAATTTATTTTATTATGGTATCTATCATCTTGAATCAGTTTACTTTCCAATGAAATGCTTGAAATTCATGTACCTAATGATCTTTCTAATAGAGTGGCTCAAGTAGCCTTTTTGTACCCCTGAACTGAATTAGCAATTATAATCTATAATTAGTATAACTCCCAACAACCAAGTTGACCAGCAACCCAGTCTTGAGTTGCAGAAAGTTGTAGTATTTTCTCTAATCTAATTAACTTAGCTATGCTTCACACGAAAAGGTTAGGTTAGAACTAGAACCTCTGGGAAAAATCAATTTTGGTTATTTTATGAAACAATGTGACCTACATTAATCACTGTAGAAGTTTATGAACGTGAGGTTTTTTTGTAGTAGTAGCTGGGTAAGGTACAAGTTCGTAGCCAACTACTGATGGTTTCTATGTATTTCAATGAAATACCTTCCGTAGCTAGCGACACGTCGCCTGAAGGTATTTCATAGAGAAACAAACAGAAACCCGTAGTGTCACGGCGGCGACGTGCCGCCTGCTGCTGCGTGGAGTCGGCTACGAACTTTGCCTTAAGGTGGAACGTTTCACTAGCGCAGCAAATTCAAATTTTCTTGCGTTCTTTCGCCAATAATAGCTTAATTACTAAATGTGATTACATTAAAACTGATTTAACGTAAAGAAATAGAATGTATCAACAAATTACGATTAAAAGTGTCTCTTAGATATCATTGGTTTAGCGACAAATGGCAATAAACAAATTCCGTCTTAGTTTTTCAGTCTATTGCCATTTGTCGCTAAACCAATGATATGTAGGCGATACTTTTAATTGTAATTTATTGATACATTCTTTTTATTTTATCTTGTATAGCATTCCTAATTGTTATTCAAATGGTTGAAAGCTTTGGCATAAGTGTGGCAAGGGTACCAAAATTGTTGTCAACCCGACTTACACTAAACTTAACCATCTGGTATAGAAAGAAATAGTAATAGTAAAATATTGTTTAATTTACTAGCCCATATGTCCCCACTGCGAGGACACTGGCCTTCTTTTCATAGTGTAAGCCATAATCGGCCATAATTGCTGGCTGGCCAACTTGATTGCTTGATGTTTTTTTTAAATGATTGTAAGTGATAATTATAATTATTTCATGATATGACAAGCCCGCATTTCAAGCTTTTTACTATCTAGATATTTATTCTGAGAATTATGAATAATTTATGTTTATCCATTACTATAATATTATATAGTTATAGGAAGTCAACCATTACTAGATTTACATTTGCCTGATTTGTCTTTCTTAGGCTGTATAGCCATGTAACTGTTTCAAATGCTTTATTTCTAACATATTAATTTATGTAAATATAAAAATTGCTGTAAATACCAAATGCATTAATGTGTATATAATAAATAAAATGTTGCAATTATTCTGACTAGAAATATTCTTACAAATGCATAATATACAGTACAAGTATGGTTAAGACAGCACAGTTCTTATACCAGGGGGCGTACTGTGAGCTCTTAGCGCGATTCAAAACTGAGCCTATATTGGATCACTTTGTTTTTTTTGTATGGGGATTTTGACAAGCGAGCCAGTGTAGGCTCTGTTTTGAATCGCGCTAAGAGCTCACGGTACGGTCCCTGTTCGGTGTTCTTGTTCAGTTCTTGTGTGTTGTGCTTGGAAAATGAAACAGTTAGTATGTATTCCTAAAAATATTTATTACATATAATTTGTAACTAATGTGCAATAGCTCCTAATGGTTCAGCTTTTATATTACCAAGATCTAATCTGCTATCAATGGATTCGTCTATCTGTCCGACGATTGCAACATTATCTCCTCTGATAATGTGAAGCCCAAGCACTACTTGCGCGACTCCAGTAGATGATGAGAACACTCTTTCGTGAGACTCGTCCAAAATAATGTTTATCGTCTGGTCAAACCCCTTCAATGTTCCGATAAAGTTTCTGCCGTCTGAAGTTATAACAGACACGGTTTGATTCACATAATTTTCCAGACCTGAAGCCATGATCTCAAGCGTAAAATTCCTGTAGTAGTTCACAGTTTTTTAGCAAGTAAGTTCTAACAATCGGCTATTTCCACTTCACAGGCTTTTTCTCAGCAACAAGCTCTAATATAACTTTATTGGTCTGAAAGTTAAAAGAATTAATTACGCGTCGACCGCAACGAATGAAACGAGCAATTCGCGTTCGAGAGCAATTGAATGAATATGAAATTATTTAAAATAAAATAACCAACCAAAATAAATAATTGACGTTCATCAATTTTCTTCACATTGATCAAATATCACAGAGTACCTTGTTATATAGAATATAGAGTATATAATTTTGTCAATGATGACCACTAACATAGAGTATATAATTTATTTACCCACAGATAACTATAATGACTTTTTTTCTTATATTTTTGCTCCACGGTGTATTTAGCCAGTGTCAAGTATTGTAATGAGGCGTTTTATTAAAAAAAAGACATTGTATTTTATGTATGACCCAATAGATGGGGCCAGTTGTGGTTTTACCAAAATCTGTCACTGTCGCTGTTTCAAGCATAGACCACAGGATAGAGGAAATATGTCACGATACCGACTAACAACTCTAAACTCTTTTGTTTTTTTTATTTTCGTTGCGCGATAGCTAGGCTTTCGGCGGATCATAATATTAACGCTTATCTATCTCGCAGTTCTATTGTACTTCAATGAGGAGTTTTATTTAAAAAAAAAACCAGTTCGGCTTCTTTTACTAGATGGCGCAGTAGGTTTAAACCTTTCAAACCACTGAGTAGTTAAAACATAAGAAAATGCTTAGACAACCTATAAAGAAATGTCAAATTCAGTTGAGTGGACCACGAGTACATTGTCTGTAGTATCTCTTAAGTAGTCTGTGGTGCATTCTTCTTAAGTAAATTGAAGTGCAGCAGAACTGCGAGACAGATAAACGTTAATATTATCATCCAAAATAAAGCCGAGCTATCGCGCAACGAAAATAAAACAAATGAAACAGTTTAGAGTTGGCAGTCAGTATCGGGACACATTTCCTGTAACCTGTGGTCTATGCTTGAAACAGCGACAGTGACATTTTGCTAAAACCACAACTGGCGCCATCTATTGGGTCATACATAAAACACCATTTCTTCTTTTTTAATAAAACTCCTCATTTACATAAGAAGAATGCACCACAGACTACTTATGAGATACTACAGACAATCTAAGCGTGGTCCACTCAACTGAATTTGAGCTTTCTTTGTAGGTAGTCTAGGCATTTTCTTATGTTTAAACTACTCTGTGGTTTGAATGGTTTAAACCTATGTACTCCGCTTAGCTACTCAGCTTTCACCTCCGTTGAAGAATCGTTGTATCCGTCTGCTTCTTTCCACCAGACTTCACCCTCAACGAAAACTCCCCTTCAACAGGAAAAACAAAAGACGGTTTTGCTTTTCTGCACGCCGGATAACTGCAGCACCTGAACAGAATTATGAAAGCCTGGGCCCATAACCTGTTAGGATTTTGAAAGAAATGCAGTTATCCATCCACAAGAACCGTTTATTGTTTAATTTAAAGCTGTATAAAATATAATCTGTAGCAACAAAAATCACACCATTTGTCTTCTCTTAACTTCAATCAAGTTGACGTTACGACGTAGCGAAAGCATAGAGCTCATATCGTCGCTTGTTTGACTAAGTGACGTATCTGACATTTTTACGTATCTGAAATTTTGAATGTAGCTTTTATCTACTTTCAAAGACGCGTCGAACTGTGTAATCAACGTATTTGTAGAAAAAATGTCAGATACGTCACATAGTCAAACAAGCGACGATATACCGCTGAGGCCTACATAAAATAGTTAATTGTCTATACGCTACACATAGTTCCCAACAATAATTATTCACGCCACGAAAAAAGTCTAGGTTTGTGATTCGCAGCCATATCGCTTCAACGCCATCTTACGGATTTTTTAGAACTATTTTTCTGTTACACTTTTGTTAAAGTCATTGAGCTAAAGGAGACGCCACATTCTTCTATACATACAGTTGCTTATAGAAATATGAGGGAAATATAATATAGAATATGAAACATCATTTTGTCTCGTTCTTTCTAATGAAGTATTTGTATATGACAAAAGAAACAACACTATATACGTTGTTGCTCATTATGGGAACATATTGGCATGACGTAGTGACAGTTGTAGGTACGTGCCATGGCCCGCCATCTTAGGTTCCGAGTTCGTGGTAGTTCTGCTGTCAAGTGAATGTGTAGATTGTGTATTATTGAGATTTGCGAGAAAATTACTAAGAGTTCACCTTTAAAACTGCACGTGAATATTGGTAAACTGCAATTGAACATGCCTTCGTGTTGTGTTAAGGAATGCGGTGCGAGAAACAGTAAAAATCAACCTCAACTGTCTTTGCACAGGTTAGTACCCGTTTTCATGTAATAATACATGTAATCATACACATTCGATGAAAAAATTGTCACGGGATCATGAATTTATAGCTAAAGTATTGATATTTGAGGTAAATACCGTTTTAATTACCATTATTTCATTTGTTTATGTTTACAATAATATCTCATAGTGGAATAGTGTTGTACCGTTGCGGTAATAGATTGCGGAACTAGTGCTCTGAACCGATATCAGCATAACCAACATAAATCTTTTCTTGTAGTTTCTTGTAGCTTCTTTACAGATGTAATGGAAGCTACGGATCGGAGTTTTCTATTCTGCATTGTGCCGGATTGCTTGCACCATTATTGGAATAGTACATTATGATATAAGTGTGCAAAGTTGATTATTACACTCGAGGCGGTGATATGTGAGAGTGTAATGATCAATGCACACGCATGTCATACGACGTTTTACATCACAGTTGTGAGGAAATAACAGAGTTGTACTATTAATGTTGCTTATCATAATATTAGTACTGGTTTTTTTCCAGGCGTCTACAAAAAACCCCCAGCAAGGGTCATCTGTTTTATGTGAAACAAGTAATATACGAAAATCGGATGTTACTTGTACAACTCATGTAACGCCTCCATTACAGTCAATCCGCCGAATTGTGGAAACAGGGCACAAAGAGGTATGTATCTACTTAGAAGTTAGAAGGCCACTTTTGAAAGATTCAGCAACAGGTCGATACCTACTTTCCCTAAAACGGTTAGCTTGTCTTCTTACAAAATACAATATTTGTAAAGTTTTGTCAGGGTTTAATTAGATGGATAATAAATGTTTTTATTATAAATATAGGATTATGGTTGAAAATCAGAATGAGCGTAAAATATGCTTCTAGTCAAATTAAATATCATTGATTAGTAAGTTTACTCGATGACTGACGTAGTAACTTTTTTCAGGTTCTTGAAAAAATTACGGCTTTTAAGGAAAAATGTGTAACACAAAAACTAAAAATTAAACGTCTCAAAAAAATATTCGAAAAAGAAACAAAAAACTGCCAATTTAAAAGATATCATCGAAGACCTACGAAAAAAAAATTGTATCAACTCGGAACAAGCTATTGCCATAGAAGAATTGGCGGGGCCACAAGACTTCTTAAAAAGACAAATTATAATATATATAATTATAATTATAAGTCCAAAGGTTTACCTTTGGCACATAAATACTCGAAAGAAATAAGAAAATTTGCATTGACATTACATTTTTTATCCCCCAAGGCCTATAATTACATAAGGAGGACTTACAATACATGCTTACCTCATACAAGAACTTTGTGCAAATGGTACCAACATGTAAATTGTGAACCGGGATTTACGAAAGAAGCCTTTGAAACTTTAAAAATTAAAGTGCAGGGAAGTGAACTGCCTGTGATATGCTCCTTGGTTTTTGATGAAATGGCCATAAGAAAGTCTCTAACTTGGGAACCAAGAGCTCAGAAATATTATGGTAGAGTTGATTGTGGCCACAACATAGAAAGTGACAATGTCGAAGAAGCTAGTCAAGCCCTAGTAATCATGTTAACGTCAATCAACGGGACATGGAAAATACCTATTTGTTATTTTTTTATAACATCCCTCACAGGCGAGGAAAAAGTATTATCATAAACACAGCACTGAAATTGTGTGAAGACGTGGGTGTAAAAGTTGTTAGCATTTCGTGCGATGGACCTGCTGCAAATTTCAGTATGTTCTCCTCTCTTGGCTGCGATGTTTTAAGAAACCAAGACGTTACCGATTTTGAGAGCGGTAACACTCGCATCCGCGAGAAGAGACATGTTGATTTCTACCAGTTCATGCTACCCTATGCTACCCGTGCAGGTGTGTGTGTAAAAGAGGTATAATTTGCCTATTTGCAATATATATATTATTTGATTTATTTTTTATTTTATTTTTTCCCACCCCCACCATTCACAGATAAAATTAACATTGTCACGAATTCTCCGATAACGGAAGTAAGTGGACCTACTCATCTGGTTCTCTGTTACAACAGAACAATAACATACTTTAAATAAGGAGGTATCTACATAAATATATATAACTATGATCCTTGTGATTGAAGAACTAATTTTGTATTTAGAGACTAAACCAGGATTCAGACACCGCTAGGATTGAATAGTGTTCTGTGGGTTCAGACTTGACAGACCTGCGACCTTAGTAAAATGGCATACGTTTTCCCAACTTTATATCTATTCTGTTTCTAACATTGTTTTCCGATTAAATCCGATTCATTATAACAGATATCTAGTATGACTCGTATCGATACTTGTTATAGTAACACTTATGTTCCTAGACCAGCACAACCCTAGCCATGGCAGCCATTTTAGGTTCCAGGTCGAGTTGTAGGTATGCACGTTCGTTTTGTAGGTATTTCGTGTCCATATACTTCCTTGGTCTGAGGTTAAAGTTCACTTAGTTTTTAATGATTTGTGTGTTTCAATAAAGAGTTTATCTATCTATCTTTTTTAAAGGTTGCCTGAAAAAACCTCAGACCAAGGAAGTATATTTAGCTCAATGGAAAAAACCTATTCACAATTTCACAAGTTGACATTGTTGACAACAGTTGACAGTATCTTTGCTGTTATAAAATTAAATAGAATTGCCGCATTGCCGTACAATCCGGTATATTCTATTTTATGTCCTGGGATCATAACAGAAAATAAAAAAGAAAAAATGTTTACAACGTTTTGTGTCTTTGTGTAGTGTGCATGTCGTGTATGATTTCTGAAACAAAAGGAACATCAATGTCGACCACTATCGTACAATATGTATTGCTTCGGAGTGATCTTCTGAAAGAATTGGGATGGTCAATCGGTGCTATAGTAGCTCAAGCTTGCCACGCATCAACAGCAGTCTTACATTTGCACAGAGAAGATGAATACACAGCTCAATATTTGAATGATCTAGATAATATGCACAAGGTGGTCTTGGAAGTAAGTTTGTTTTATAAAAAGTACCTATAGCCATAGATTTTATGAAGTAAATTCTATAATATTTATTATTTGTATTATTATAACCATGGGTGTTTTCCGAGACTGACTAAAAATCGATAATAATTGGGATACTCTTTGAATAGGGTTATTCCTTTTCTCCCCACCAGATCTGTCCCACCAGTGGGGACAAAAGGAAAATTAAAAAGGAAATGCCTTATCTCCCCACTATGAAACATAATATTTGACAGTGGGGAGAAAAGGAATAATCAAAAAAAATGTCTCCATATCCCCACTATGTAATTCTTAATTTGAATATCATCGTGAGTGATGTTGCAAAACAGAAGCGGGGAAACCAACATTAAAATTGGACTAATGGATCTTAAGCTGCTTGAGTGTAAATTATAGGCTCACTTGTTCAATATTTTTATTGAACCATGGAATTACTAATCTCAGCTACCCGTGATTTTCATTACTTACTATAAAAGTTGTAATACCTATGCTAGCTACAAAGGCAATTATAGCTGTTTCAGAAAGCACCTTATGTTAATGTTGTTTACCTTTTAGCTTGGAGTTATTTGAGTGATGTGGCCTGCCCATTGCCTTTTCTACTTTCTGATTCTAAGAGCTATATCGGTCACTTTAGTTCCTCTGTGGATCTCCTCATTTTGTATCCTATCTTGCAGGGAAACACTGAGCATAGCTCTCTCCATAGCTTGTTGTACAACTTTGAGCTTACTAATGAGGCCAACAGTAAGAGACTCACACTGAATTTTTGTCAACCTTTTTGTTATTTTAATCTTAAGCCTTGATTAAATGCTCCATCTCGTTTTCACTCTTGACATTTCGTGTTGGCGAGAAGTTGACAGGGCATATTTAAAGCATTGATTTTATATGAGGAAGGCCCTAATTTTTTAACTGTTTACTGGCAAAGCATGGAATTGATTTTAAAGTGTAAACCACACTTAAGGTACATATATATATAAAAATATTATAGTTCTAGTAGTCGAATAGTTCTTATAGGCTTCAAATCCTGCTGATTGCTAAAACTTTAAGAACTATAATATCTTTACTGGCAAAGCATTTAAAATAACCTAGTTAACAAAAATTGTATTTCCACAGGTACCAAATGAAGCATCTCTTAGAAAAGTAGCGGAGAAGTTAAAAGAGAATTCAATTGATCACAAACTCTGGATCGAACAGCCTGAAAATATACCAACATGCTTGGCAATGAAACCTTATCCAAAAGAGCTTGTTAAAAAATATGTAGGGAAATTTAAATTATATAAAGAGACTTTATGTAATTCTGCATAGTTTTAAGCCAATTCTTTAGTTTGTATTAATGAATAAAGGAATTTATAATGTAACTTAACTACTGTAATTTTATTTTTTACAGTCACTCACTATAAGGCCCTATTCAAACCGGCGCGGTATTCGTACCGCGGTGGGTAGCGGTATCCCGCGCACGATTCCGCCTGGGTATTTTGTAAGAAGTTTCGCTCAAATTTCACGCTAGCCGCGGAACTTCGGTACAAAATACCGCATGGTATTTACCACTACCCACTGCGGTACGAATACCGCACTGGTTTGAATAGGGCTTAGGGTGGGCTTAGGGCTAGGGTTTCTTGATTCACCTACTTAAGTTTTCTTATTTCCATGACAACAGGAACAACCCGAAAAAATCCACATGAATCTCCAGGGTATCTAAATGCAAAGAGACTGAATTTAGACGGTTAAATCTGAAAATACTAAATACATACCACGGTATAAATACCAAGTATGTACTATTAGGTATTCTGTGGTATGGTTCGTTTGAACCCCGCGCCCGTCCGCGCACTGCAAAACTCTCGTTGCAGAAGTTGCATTCGCTTTTAGAACGGTGACGGAAACGGGAAAATCTCCTGAGAAAACTAGGTGGTAGGACTTTTCTGCAAAATTCGTCTACCACCGCCACAGAGTACCTTGTTATATTACTAGACTGTGTGATGTCCAGGGGTGAGAAACTTAGAACAAACGGTACATATCAGAATTTTGTAGCGTCATCTGTTAGATGTCCACTTAAAAACGCTCAAAAAAAAAAGAGAAACGTCTACGTTAGACGACTGACATTGACAGTGACATCCTTGCATTTGCCAAACGGCTTTTCAAGTTTTCAGACTTTAGTTATTGTTTTTTGATTTCGATTTTCGTGCCTGCAGTTTCGTGCACAAATCGTAAAGTATTATGTACTGGTTTCGTGTTTAAATCTGGTTACGTGCAAATTGTGTACGATTTGTGCGTTTTGTCGAGAATACGCCGAGTCAAGTTGAGCGTTAGTTCCTCCGTATTGTCGCTCACAGTAGTCTTAAGTATTTATCGCTGAAGATACATCACAACTCTGCCCGTTGAAGAAATTGTGAAGATTGCGAAATTAGATGCTATAATTGTTATGTGTGCGATTGGACGCTATTAGTTACTGTATATAAAATACCATGCCGTCAAACACCAACATCAAATGTCGTGTATTTGGCTGTATAACGACGGGTAAGTCTACCTCATAGATAACAGATAAACTTTACAATTTACGAACCATTCAACTGGTTGCCAATGCCTAAAGCAACCGCCTCCATCAATAACTCGAAAATATGTAACCGGCAATCCGTATAATTCAGGTATTCTATGCAGTACCTAGACAATGTACAGAAAGCATGGGGGGGCCTCCAAGCAATGTATGAAATATATTAAGAATATTTTTGTTCTTCACTTAGGTACAATTTCCAGGGATTATGTACCTGCTGGGACCGGCAATGTGTAAAATAATTATATAAGTTTTCCGCCAGGTTTCTACATTTAGTTTTTGTTCTTATAATGGCAATTGTTTTCAGAAACCAACCACTCTGATCTACTCTCTCTCTCTCTCTTAACTGATCTACTTCTGTTAGTGCCAATCCAGACCAGAGTGTCCATGCCTGCACTGATTTAACATTGTCAGCAATACAAGTACTAGGTAAACAAATTAAACACCATTTTCATTTTGTTATAATATAATATTTGTACTTCGCCTGTCTCCCTTCTATTACCGTCTATTCATTCATCCTTTTTCCCTTTCAATTTCCTCTTACCAATAAACAGGGTAGAACTAAAAACTAATTAACCCGTGCGAAGGGTCAACTAGTAAATGATATGAATTTCTACTGTACACCATTCCCACAAAAATGTTCTTAATAAGCAGGCAGGCACACAGACAACACTGATACTATAATGGTTTCTTTTTAGGGTTCTGTAGTAGCAGATGACCTTATAATTTTTTCATGTCCGTCTGAATCTTACACAGCCTCATTGCTTCTAAGTTATAAACCTGCACATGTGTGAAATTTTGCACAATTATAGTTTAGGTAGAGATCTCATGTTCCAAAACAATACTAATACTAATAATAGCAATAAGTAGTAAAATTATAAATCTCTTTTATTTTGTTTTCAGAAACATCTAGTTGTGCCAATCCAGACCAGTGTGTCCATACCTGCACTGATTTAACATAGGCATTAATACATATACCAGGTAAAAATAAACATTATTTTTTATCTTTGATTATGTGTTAATATTTGTTTATGCTAAATGTCAAGCTTTTGGGGTTGCCTGGGGGTGTTGGTTAAAAATGACCACAACAGTATCTTTGATAATTAGATAGACAACTATAGAACTCCCCAATGAAGTAGCAGTCAAAGTCGGTTTAACAATAAGCATTTTCTTAAATTTAAATTTTTCAGGGCCTGAGACTGCGTATGAAATTGACCCTGCCTACTGTGGACGGAATCCTCACCCAACATGTGGCACAGACCCCGGCTCTTCATCGCAGGCGTCCAATCTAAATTGGTTTATGATGGGGACGATGCAACTAAAATGTCAGCTCAGAGCTTTTATAATAAGCACAAGCATAATAAACACAAAAAGTAATCAATTACATATTATATTTTATTTCAAATTCTTTTTTACACCTACAGTTCATAATTATATGCAATGGTGAATGTTATTCAATTTTAATTATAGTTACAGTAAATTGTATGACATTCACATATGAACTGAATGAGGTAAGTAATATAAGTACCTATCTACATCTTTCTATAGTATCTGAACTATAAGTATGTAGATATGTATATATATATATAGTTCTTAGGAACACAATCTCTATAGATAGAGCTCTCGTCACTCACAGATAAAAAATAATGTTGTAGCATGTTGGCAAAAAAAACCAATAAGACGGCACTCTATGCTATATGTATTATTTTTCTCTATGGTGATGTCTCAGGATGACGTGCGCGCTCAGACCAAGGAAGTATATAGATAGCTCAATGCGTGCGCGAGGCAGTGTCACGCGAAACATTATTGTTTTGAAGTTCCGAGCACGGCAGATTATCTTCAAACAAAATATCCTAACCTTATTACTAATTGTCTATGGTTCACATATTCAAAGTACTTTTTGGATTCTATGGTGCACGCTACTTTTTGGCTTCTGTCGATACGAAGTATCTTTCCTTGGTCTGTGCTGTGTTCTGTCGACCGCGGCTACTTAGTCTGCGGTGGGTCGCCATCAGTGTTGCCAATCGCGAGGAAAATCCCCGATTTGCGAGGAATTGAGGGTTAGTGCGGGGAGAGCGCGGGGAATGACAAAAATCGGGGAATTTCGGGAAATCCAGAGTCCTGACCAACTTTTTTCGGTTAGCTTTGCCTGCCTCCCTTCTATTGCCGGATGAGTATAGTGGCTTCATCTTCGTTGTCAGCTATGTTTTATCGCACAGCGTATGGATGATACCGTGAAAATGACGCAAGGATTAATTTAATTAACTTCGTCATTTGGCCAGGTATTTGAATAATTATTTTACAAACAAAAAACTCTTGCCTTATTGCTTCGTGCAACCCGCACTTGGTCGTTTTGAAAACAGTATTCTAAAACATTTAAAAAAAAAATTGCTGTTAGTAACCGTACTTTCAGCGAAATCCGTTTAGTTGTTTCAGCGTGATACGTGTTGAAAGGACAGACAGACAAATAGAGAGACAGACAGACAAAAAAATATGTTTCTACTTCTATATCAATAAAGAAATATAATGCAGTCAAAATTTTCAAAAAAATATTCATTGTACAGGTTCAGCCTGGTTACAGTTATATGTATGTAGATTAAACAAATTTTGTGTAAAACCGTGTTTTATTCCAAAAATATCATTTTGGGGTATTTGTGGGAAATTGTTCAAGAAGCGGGGAATTTCGGGGAATGGACAACACTGACGCGGGGAGTTGAGAAATTTTTATTGGCAACCCTAGTCGCCATATTTCTCATATTGTTATTGTGTTTATTTTGTTGTCAGGTTTTGATATACATTTTTGCCAGGAATAATACAATTAATTTAAACTAAATAGAAAGTTTGTGTGCAGAAAAACAAAGGGGGATCGTCGAAGACGTCAAAACAGGTTACACTGTCGTGTGTCGTGGTGTAATGTAATCACACGTGAGAATAAAGACAAAATGGAAGAAAGTTAAAGGTAATTTCATTCATTTAATTTTTTGCTGTTTTCACTTAAAATGTAAAAAATGAGCTAAGTATAATCATAGATTGAATTATAAGGAATGAATTTTATCCGATCTCATGCTTTATTATCACGTTATCTTGTATTGTTTTTTGAAAAACATAATTATTTTTTTATTTCAGGTGAAATGTTGCACAAATGTTGCCTCTTAAACAATACTACAGCAAATTAACACATCATAATCTGTTTCGTAAGTATCTTCGTTATCTATATTATATTTAATTTTATACCTACTTAGGCAATACCAAGGGTTGGCTATAGATATCCGGTACCTGATTTTAATGATTGTGTGAGTTTAAAGGTGTTTTAGGGGTTCGTCCTAATCTGTTACTATTTTTGGAACGAGGAAATGCGTTTTGAATTAATTACGATTAAAATAAGATCCTAAGAAAATACGTGAAATGAAACGCAATTCTGACAATTCTGATAGATATTGCGTAAATTAAACGTCAAAGTTGTTAAACCATACATAGAAATGTAAGAAATGAAACGTAATATCAGAAAAACCCAACGAAGCACGAACGAAGCTAACACCAAGAGGCATTTTTTTAATATAAAATTAACTGGTATAGCATATTAAAAACTATTTTTATAATATAATAAAAGGTTAGCATAAACTGGGCTATTGTGATGAACTTTTGATGGATTGTGATATTGGTTTATGGAATGAGATAACGGCACCTGCCAATTTTGTCTCATATCAAAAATATTATATATATTTAATTTTATACCTACTTTTAATATTATATTATACCAATATTACTATTTTCCTATCTAATTTGCTTCTTGGGTCTAGCCTGGACATTTGGGAGCCATTGGTGGGGCCGAACAAATCTGACACCAAGAGGCCCTTTTTAATATAAAATTAACTGGTAAGGCATATTAAAAACTATATGATATAGAAGTTAACAAAAACTGGGCTATCGTGATGAACTTTTGATAAAAAATAAAGTACTTTTAAAAATAATAATAATAATTTTATAAATACTTTTGATGGGTTATGATATTGTTTTATGGAATAAGATAATGGCATCTGCCAATTTTGTCTCGTATCAAAATATTTGAGGCAGGTGGTTCTGACCAGATCATCAACAATCTACCTAATGGAGGGCCTACGCTGCGTCTTCCGGTTTGTGGTTGCCCCTCCAGAACCTTTACCTTACCATTCTTCCCCATTGGTTCAGTTCTACAAACGATGTGGCTTGTAACTGTATCAAAAGATGAATAAATTGAAATACAAGCCAACTAACCTTTTTTGTCTGTTTTGTTACAGCTCATGCAGACGCAGATGTAGAAGCAGATGATACAAAAATCAGCTGTTCAACATTATGAATGACTGTGATCAGTGAAAAATATACCTATGTTGATTGTAATATGGATTAAGCAAAAATAAAATTTATTGTTTTTCATATTTTTGTACATTACTTCTATAACACCCCAAATCGTTTTAAAAATTAAACTTAATGTGTAGTACGCTAGGCAGAAATTTATTGTTGGCTAAATAAGTCACCAGCAAGTGCCATTATTAAGATAAAGAAAAATGTCATATGACATATGAGCGCTTCCATTAAGGCGAAATTCGCTCTATTGGAGTGCTCTGTCTGAAGCGTTAGCGTATAGTAGTCTGTGGTTCCGAGTGACACTGCAACTGTTATGGGCGGCCGTGTTGCTTAACATCAGGTGAACGACTAGCTCACCATGTCATTCAATCGCATAAAAAAAAGAACTGGCAAATCCAGGAATCTTATATCTTGGGGACAAACTTATTGTGCCCTAAAACAGCCCGCACTTGACCAGCGGTATGTGGTGTTATTTTTTCTGTAACTGTGTGTAAAGAACTTCTATAATACAAACTACTTGAGTTCTAAGCCTGTGTGCTACAATTCTGGCTAAATACGGTAACAGTGTGGAGCCTTAACTTTATTGTCAATGTCATTGTCATATTTACGTCAACACAAATAATGTGTCACTGTCGCAGTGTTTTAAAATTGCTTGGCTTCTGTCACTTCTGTCCTTGCTTTGCTTGAAATAAAAATAAAAAATCTTTCCGTGCTGGGAGGAACGGAATTGATTTTATACCCGATTTCGTGTTAATTTCTTGTTAGAATAACAAAAATACAAGTTACCGTTTCTTCTTGAAACGTTACTGTTCGTGGTAAGTATGCAACATATTGTGTATAGCTAATCAAAGAAGACGAAAAACAAGAATTTTTTGTCCATGATATCATACTTGCTTGCCTTCCTTACCCTGTTTTGTTTGTCATTGACGAATTTTCACTGCAGCTGCATACGAATTTAAAGTAATGTATTTACTTATTGTGTTGAGTCAATGTGACTGACAAAATAATAACATGTACACCCTCAAAGCCATAATCAGCTTTAATCAGGCCTGTTTTATTCTTGTAATTCTATGCATAGCTAGCGCCCCAGCAATGGTAAAAGTGACTCATTTTCCTCCTAATTTCTTACTATTCCTTCTTAATTACACATAGTTACGATTGAACGGGATTGCAATTACAATCATTGTGTGGCTGGCACCACAGGAATTAATAAAAATGGATGCAAATGTTTAAAAAAATAATATGTACACTAATAAAACATATTACCTATAATGTAAATCAAATTGTAATGATTTCTATTCTAAATCATACCTACAATGTATTTTCAGAGGAGAACATAACAAAAATGACATCTACAAATACCCTACAAAAGGCCATTGATCTTGTAACAAAAGCCACAGAAGAAGACAAGAACAAGAATTATGAAGAAGCATTACGTCTTTATGAGCATGGAGTGGAATACTTCTTGCATGCTGTAAAATATGAAGCTCAGGGTGAAAGAGCAAAGGAAAGCATTAGAACCAAGTGTTTACAGTATCTGGACAGAGCTGAAAAACTTAAAGAATATTTAAAGAAAGACAAGAAAAAACCTATAAAGGATGGAGAGTCCAATTCAAAGGGTAGAGACAAAGATAAAAAAAGCGATAGTGGTAGCGATTCTGATGACCCAGAGAAGAAAAAGCTACAGGATAAACTGGAGGGTGCATGTGTTATTGATAAACCACATGTTAAATGGAGTGATGTTGCTGGGTTAGAGCTTGCTAAAGAGGCATTAAAAGAAGCTGTGATTTTACCGATTAAATTCCCTCACCTTTTCACTGGCAAGAGAATCCCATGGAAGGGCATCTTGCTCTTTGGACCTCCTGGTACAGGTAAGTCTTTCTTAGCCAAAGCTGTGGCAACTGAAGCAAATAACTCCACTTTCTTCTCGGTGTCTTCATCTGATCTTGTATCTAAATGGTTGGGTGAATCTGAGAAATTGGTAAAGAATTTGTTTGAGCTTGCCCGTGAACACAAGCCTAGCATTATTTTTATTGATGAGATTGACTCCCTGTGTTCTTCGCGATCCGACAATGAGTCTGAATCTGCTCGTAGAATCAAGACAGAGTTCCTCGTACAAATGC
The DNA here is from genome assembly GCA_910589525.2 of Ennomos quercinarius. NCBI lineage: Eukaryota > Metazoa > Arthropoda > Insecta > Lepidoptera > Geometridae > Ennomos > Ennomos quercinarius. The sequence goes on from OU342496.1 coordinate 6,642,872, forward strand.
AAGGTGTGGGTAAAGACATGGATGGTATATTAGTTCTTGGAGCTACAAATATTCCTTGGGTACTTGACTCTGCTATTAGAAGGAGATTTGAAAAGCGAATTTACATCCCTCTGCCAGAAGAGCATGCCAGATTGGACATGTTCAAACTGTATTTGGGAAACACTAGGCACATGCTGACTGAACAAGACTTGAAGACGCTTGCTTCTAAAACAGATGGGTACTCCGGAGCTGATATCAGTATTGTTGTCCGTGATGCATTAATGCAACCTGTACGAAAAGTGCAATCTGCAACACACTTCAAGAAAATATCTGGTCCAAGTCCTGTTGATCCTGATGTTATAGTCAATGATCTTTTGACTCCATGTTCGCCGGGTGACGCTGGCGCTATTGAGATGACTTGGATGGAGGTACCAAGTGATAAGCTTGGGGAACCACCTGTCACTATGAATGACATGCTAAGATCTTTGGCGACTTCTAAACCTACTGTCAATGATGAAGATATGGTGAGGCTGCGCAAGTTCATGGAAGACTTTGGACAGGAAGGTTAAAAGTTTGACTTTGATTTATGAATATAGCCACCCGAATTTGTCCGTTAATAATGCAATTACTTAAAATAACATGCACGGTGCCTGCATTTTAACATGCAATGAGTGTGAAAGAGGTTAGATCATTAACTTTATTGATGTTCGTATATATAATAACTCACTATTTACCCATGAAAACCTTGTATCAAAATGCTTAAAAAACACTTATAATCACAGCATTTAACTTCCTTAAATTATTTATTTTATCCTTATTTTCCCTTTTTAATTAATTAAACATAGATTTAGTTATCTGGTCTATATTTTTAGCATCTGCATTCATAATTTTTATTTTTATATTGATTTAGTTAGTTAACTACCAATAAATTTAGCATAATCATTGTATATTGTATAGTGACTGTCACAAGTCGCGACTCACAAATTCTGATTTACATTTTTTTTTGTATTGTACAATTTCAGCACCCTCATTTGCAATCCATCAGAAACATTTGATTTTGAATCAGCATCTACATCTCCGTCTCTTTCATCCTGGATGTAGATGAAAGAGACAGTGTAGATATTGGATCAGAACTTTTTCTATCGGCCTGTTGAACTGGTTTATTTATTTAGTGTTATTGTGATAATGATAAGCCTTCAATTATAACTCTGTTATGAGAACATAATACATTATCCAAGATATCTTAATAGGTTGGTTTTTATTTTATGTTGTGTCTCTGAAGACAAAGAGATGTCACATACATTGTTAAGCTGCGGCCACACCAGCCCTTCAAGTAGCGTCAGTGAAGCGTCAAAATCGGCCATTCTGCACCCATCGCTGCCTGTGTACGTAGACGGCCGCGCCGCGACTCCCGCGGGCAGCGACGGGTACCGAATAGTTTCGCGTCGCTAACGCTACCGTTTGGCAGACGCGCTGGTGGGGCCGATGCTTTAAAATAATTACTTGCTAACAATTACCAATAGAATTTAATTATAATGTACACTACATACATACATAATTGTATTGTACTTGAATATTAGATAGTAAATGTGATATAGAATTTGTGCATAATGATTATTTCACGTTAAATTCTGAAAAGCAACTTATTTACATTAAATTTAAAAAATATTTTATTGGTTAATGTATTAGAATACTTTGAGGTATTAGTAATATGTTTTAGATGCCCCATTGTATGTTTTGTGTTGGAGAACATTGCAAGAACTCGTTCGTAATAATATTAAAATAACAAAAACGGCTACCGCCCACTAAATTGTCCATTAAAGTTGTCCAAATTGACAAAGTGGACTGTTTAAAAATTCAACTCCAGTTTGTTCCATTTATTTATTTTGGTTGGACAAAGCACACCAACTAACAATATTGTCCAACAAAACTTAAAGCTGGGTTGAACCATAACCCGGTTAAGGTTACTGCTGTAGTTAAATTTAACTTTTGGTTATGGTTTAATTAACCAGCACCATTATGTTGTTACATGTAGGGTATCAATAAAATTCTCCCAACATTCTTTTTGTGTTTTACAGCTTTTTAATCTTGACCTTAACATTAATTGGCCAATTTTACTGAGTGTGATTTATTTCAACAACCATTGTCAAAATCACAGTTATGGTTAAATGGAAAGAGTTTGAACTGCAGATTTGTCAACTGTAGGTGGTGCAAGCCAGCTATATAATTGCAAGCACATTAGGCATCATGATATACTGTAACTCCGTAGATAATTCATTGTATATTCTATCTTGTTTTATAAAATTGTTAATTAAGAGATTAAAATAAAATAAAAGCACAAATAACAATTTTTATTTATGATGCCATGGTTTTGCCCATTCATTGTTACCATTGGACTCCTAATTTTTCGGGAGAAAAAGTAAGTATCTTATGTGTATTGTATTATCTGTGCTTATGTTGATCCCAATGATATTTTACTTGGTTGATCCCGGTTGTGTAAGTAATTATAGTCCATTTCATTCAAATCGGTTCAACCATTTAGGGTGTGAAAGTCATACAAACAAACACATTTCAACTAAGTATATAGGTATATTTATAGAATGGGGATATTTTATTTAGTTAATTTAGTTTCATGATCATCATTTCAATTTAATTTAAGTAATTAGTTAATTTTATAATGGGTAGGTAGGTGTCTACTTATATTTTTATTACGTATCTACCGTACAAATCAGCTTATCTCATAAGTAATTAAACAAAAGGCTTGTTACGGAAAATTTATTTAATAGCTTATTATTTATCACAATATTTTAAAACAGTAAAGTTAACTATGAATATAACTAGCAAGCTAACAGGTCTCTCCCAGGTTGAAGAGTTTGTCTCTGAAACAAAATCACATGGACATTAGACCAAATTACCTAAGTTGGTATAAATAGCCCTAAAAAAGGTGGGTTAGTACCATTTATACCCCACCAAATAGGTAGATACTTAGAATAAAAAAAACTCGAATTTTCTTTCCGATGGCGTCGCCCTCAACACTAAGGTATAAACCTGTCGAAAATCGGGAGGAACAAATCTAAACAGTGCAGGTATGTGAAGTCTTACCCACGACAACAGTTCTTTCCCGTCTGTGCGAGCCGATGCTGGCGACGCATCTGAGCTTCATCCTAGGTTTGGTCGGAGCCCTGAGTCCCAGCGTCGACACGAGCAGCCCTTCAGGAGCAGGCTTCGCGCCGTATGCAATCAGCCATGACGTATCTGTTACCTGGAAAGTACAAAGATTAGTTACACCATTAAAGTTATAGACACAGCGGTCACGTTATGGGTGAACTTTTTTTAATTCTCCAAATTACACATTTCATCAGCCTGAAGACGTCCACTAGGCCTTCCCCACAGGGTGTCACTATGAGCGACTGCTTGCTTCCATCGGCTACCCGTGTTTCTGTCCAGGTTGTCGGTCCACCTATCGGGGGCTGACCTACTTTAATATTAACCAGCGGCATCTGCTGTCCTTATATCATAAGCAGCGAAAAAAAATCTCATAGGTATCCTAGAGCAGCAATGCTTCACAGTTAATCTTGAACATGCCGGTTTCCCCACGATGTTTTCCTTCACAGTTGTAAGAGCTACTGCAAATTCTGGACATAGGTAGCTAAATCTGTACAATTATCGTTTAAAACCGTAAAAATGTATGACAATAATGTGTAATCAACTCACTTTCTGTCCGTCAATGACCCACTGTAGTTTTGGTGCTGGGAAGGATTTGGCCGAAGAACAGTTAACATCGAGCTGATCTTGCATCCCGTAAGCACGCTCGTGACCAGTTATGCGAGGACTCTCCCGCGGGAAAACTGAAACATAAAACAAAATAGGTACTTACAGTGGTCATAACTTATTGCTTACCTCTCAGACTCAGTCTTCTTAGTTCGAGATGGTAGTAGAAGTAGATAAAGATGCCTTTTAGATAAAATTTTATTAATGCACAGGGTTTTTGTAAAAATGCTAATAACTTCTGTAAAAATTTGTACCTACGCCATAATCAATACGTAACATTAATGTTTGGCCACTTATGATCATCATCATCATCATCATCAACAGCCTGAAGACGTCCACTGCTGAACATAGGCCTCCCCCAGAGCGCGCCACCTTGAGCGCTTAACTTATACCATGCAAAATAGTTGAAAACGCAAAGAGTACCAATCTGTGGCTACGCCATGCTACAAAAGAGCTACGAACCGGCTACGAAGCTCGTGGGGCCACGTTGTTTGTTGCTATTTCTTTTACTACGCGAAACAGTAAGTAGGTACCTATACAACTAATGTACATAATTATTTTACTATTCTTCTGTGACAGTAAAGGTAATAGAAAAAACTATCTTTTTGAGATAGGTAGGTATAATGTAGATTGTAGGTTTTGAGAAAACTCGTAGAGTAAAACTTGTTGTTGCTCCTTGGAGGTTGTTAGCATTTTTCTCAATCATCCTGTGCTTGTCTGTACCTACTACTTAGGTATGCGTAAGCACTGTATTTGTATTATACTTTTGCATAAGCTTTATCAGTTCGCAATACGTGGAGTGAGTTTTGTTACATTTCATGTTTCACAAACGTTTTAAATTGCTTTAAACATTTTTTAATTAAAACCCATTAGCATGCACAAACCGTCTACCATTTAAAAATCATAATAACTCTGATATATCGTTTGTTATTTTGTACATTTTTGAGGTTCTTCCGTCATAAAGAGAAATAATGGTGCGTATACGAAAATTATGAGCCGTTACTTTTATGTTTCAATTTTGTTAGCAGAATTCAATTTGGGACGGGTAGTCGTTTGATGTTGAAATGGAAGCACCTATCACGATGGACGTTAAATCTGATCACACCATAATCGCTGATATCCACTCCTCTCAACCCTTTGCTTGGGAAGTGCCATACATTTGTTTTGTTGCTTATTATTTCCGGTCTCTGAACCTATGCCTCTACATACTTCCATGGAACTTTCAATTGCGATATATAGAGGTAGGTATTAAAAGGCGTGAATACCAGAGCTTATAATATTGTACCCTCATAATGTTGATGGCTACGGAGTAGAATTTTTTTACTGCAACCAGGTTCCTCTACGGTTCTGGCCGGTATTAAGGTCTATTCAAACCGGCGTGTTACTCGTACCGCTGTGGGTAGCGGTATACCGCGCGGGATCCCACGCGGTATTTACCGCTACCCACAGCGGTACGAATAACGTGCCAGGTTTGAATGGGGCTTTACACGTATGAAACGATAACTTTGTGAATGAAATCTCGACTTGAGTAGTCATGATGATTCATGACTAAGTGACAAGAGTGCTGCGGAGCTACACAATCTAATTCCATCATCTCTATGTCACCATCGGACGACAAGACGTACAGCTACACGCCATCCATTTATGGTTGATATTCCTTCAATTCGCACAAAGCGGTTTGACTCGACATTTATAATCCGAGCAGCCAAGGAATGGAATACTTTACCAGCGTCTTTGTTTCCCGATAAGTACAATCTGGAGCTCTTTAAGTCGCGAGTGGATAGGTGTCTTCTAGGGAAGCATGCACCATCGTAGACCGTATCGTCACTTCCCATCGGGTGAGATTGCCATCAAATGCGAGCCTATTTAGGTGAAAATAAAAAAAATTATGAATGAAATCTTGACTTCTGATTGACGACTGCCATATGTTATAAAACCATAATCACCACGCTTGGCAGGCGTTTTGGTGATCACAGATTATAATGCAGACCAAGGAAATATTGCTGCCTATTCCCTTGATACTCACTCCCTTAGCCGGCCTTTGAATGGGCCGAAATGGGTTTTATTTCAAAACAGTGGCTAAATGGTTAGGTATATGAACTAACCCGCTTTTTCAGCACACTCTAATGACATATTTACGAAAGTTTACCGTCTTCATTTTACCTTCAAACATCTGTAAGAGTAATTTAAAATTGCTACTTACAATACATTTCCATATAGGATTCAGCCTGTGCGGAGTGGAAGGAAGGCGCTTCCTCTGACACCTCGCAGCGGTACAGTCCTCGAGATTTCAAGGTCAATTCTCGAAGGTGGACCCGTCGTGCGCTCGACTTCTCCAACTGAAATTAAAAAGTTGATTACGGAAACAACCCCTTTTGGTCCCATTTGCATGCTCGGTAAATATAATATTATAGGTGCATACCTACGTTATGAAAATAAGTACCTCCCAAAAACTACTTCACATATGTCTGAAATATAGTTAACTCAATTATCTGCCCTAAAACTTGGTAGCTACTATAGTTACCTACCTGTATTTAAATTAAGAGCATTCTGAGCACCTGTTCTGTCTAGAGTGTACTACGCCACAAAGTCCTAAACTTAGTAACAACCTAACTGCTGTAAAGTTGTTAACATACGGCCATCTTCAAGCCATGAAGGTTTCGGACATAACTTCTGCGTTGTCGTCGAGCTCTCAAATATTTATGCAAAGACTTCTACGTATACACCAGACAGGACATCTCTAACTTACATTGTCAACCACTGCAAATATGCCAATGAGCATCTTCTCGCTCATACGATGCTCAGCTCTCAAAGCGACTGCACGTGCAGCAGTGAATAGCAGTAAAAATTATGATTCAAATGTGCCATGGCACTAGCGCTGCGTGTTGTGATCGTTGGTTAGACGATTTAATCTCGTAAAGCGCTGTAGCGGATTTTAGTTTAATTATACAAAAAATGACAACTATTTGTGTTTTGAATAGCTTCTCTAGTACGTAGTACATATACCTCTTTGTATTTATGAGCACTGTAGGTACAGTCAACGATGGTACAATTTAGTGCATGATTATCGTGGCGTCCAGTTTTTTAAATGTACGCGAATGTATACTGCGCGGCACTACGCACACCACCTGAGATATCAGCACATTCTAATAATGAGATTACTAGATTGTGAGGTCAAGCCATAAAGTCTAATTTTCCTAGTGATTTCAATAGCTACTGCTGTTCAAACCAAAACACAGTAGTGTTTACACACTACTGCATTGGTAAAGGGGCGGTACACCTGACCTACCGGCAGTAGAACACTTTTTGATACATCCTTGTGTCACTAAACTCTTCGACTAAGCATGGATTTAGGCTTAGACAAAAACAGTAGCTAAATTCACAAACAGTTCCGAGCCAACATAAAATAGTTTGACGTATCGTTAAACAGCAAGGACGCGTGTTACAGCAATAAGTTACGAAGTGTTTAAAATATTTAGGCATGCGGCTTCCTCTACAAAGCGGTAAACCAGTTCGGAAGGAGCTCACACTCGACTAGTTTATGAGCGGATTGCGGTCTCATTGCTTGTACAGTACACTAGCACTGTACAGTGTACCTAACAGGCTCTTTGTCTGGAAACCACACTACAGGAAGGAACGTGAACGTGTCTGAATTGAAGCTATGTTCTCAATTGTAGTCTATAGGTACGTACGTAACTTTAGGTTCAGAGCTGTAAAGCTGTGTAGCTGACCTATAAAGTAGTAGGTACTATAGTCGCTCAACAGATTCACTCGCAATTTAGGCACTCGTTTTTTCATAGGAACCTCTATAAAATGTTTTCTATGTTAAACTTTGTAGTACTCATAGTAATTTGTGTGCAATATTCATTCAAATCAGTAATAATATAGCCGCTGAGTCGTGAAACCCATACAAACAGACGTTTCACTTTTATATACGAGTAGGGATAGAGATAGTGACAGACACGCTGGGGACACGTCACACAGCGCCATCTAGCCCCAAACTAAGCACAGCTTGTACTATGGGAACCAGATAACTGATAGAATACTTAGATACTTTTTGTTTGTAAATACATTACATAGAATACAATGTAACACCCAGACACAGAACAAACATCGATGTTCATCACACAAATGTTTGTCCCGAGTGGGAATCGAACCCACAACCTACTGATCAGAAAGCAGGGTTACTACCAACTGAGCTATCAGGCGAGTCAATCAGTGTTTTTATCCCTCGTTTTATCTTTGCCTGTTTCCAACACAACAGAGAAAATACGATTCCTTTTTGTCGCACCAGCATTGTAAGAGTTAGAAAGAAAAAAAATTTAACCGAACGTAAAAACCTACAACTATTCCATTAATATTCTAAGCATTGGATAACAACTTACTACTCGGCGTGATTTTTCAATAATCAGATATAAGTTATTCATTAGATAAAACAAAACACTGTAAAAATAAAAAGCGAATTTTATAAGCGGATTACTGAAAATTGAAATGTTTTTGGTTTAGCTGGTTTATAATTTATTAGTCGAATAACCTTTATCCAGTCATTGAAAAATCACCCCTAAATTAATTAATAACTCACATCAACTCTTACTCCGTCTAGCTGGTGGGCGAGCTGTGGTGGCTTTAATCTTGGCATGTACCGGTAAAATTCCTCAATGTCTCGGTACCACTTGACCGAGTACAGGCGGCCTCCTTCCAAGTCATAGTCACAGGTGAGGGTGGCAGACTCACCACGCTGTTTCAACGCTGGCACTGATATGCCGACAACTCGGAGGCAGATTGAAACTGGTAATAGAATAAATACAAAATTTATAGCTTCATATGTCAAAATTATTTCTAAATAAGATATATACACGACCGCAATAATATATTACAAACAAAAATGAACTTAAAAATTAAACGGATATAATTAAAAAAAAAATATGTTTGACAAAGTTTAAAATAATTATATATTATAAAGAACCAAACCATAACATAGCAGGAATCAATATGAAATCTGTTTTTTTTTCTATGAATGCCCATACTCGTAGCTCATGGCATGGTAGCGTAGGCATGGTGGGATAAATGGATGCTTTTTGGTCCAAAAATGCACATTACTGTCTCTGATCGGATGAGAGAAAAAAAATCCAAAATAATATGTCTACCAGTCGAAAGTCGATCGATGACTGTCACTATCAAGGAATCCTTGGTGAGGTTCCATTTTTATGTTATACCTCGTACATCTCAATAATTGATTAGTCATCGAGGTTCACAAAACAAGTTCAAGTTATGTAATATCTAATAAACCAATACCATTCAATCTCACACATCCAAAAATGACACAAGAAATTCTAGATAGAGAGAAGTTTGAAAATATCATACGTTTGTAGTTTTTCAATGGAAAAAGTTACTTGCTTAATTTTGTGCAAGCAATTTTTGACGCAGAGTACATGTTCTAAATCATAAGGAAAGTATAAATTTGCAGTATCTAGGTATATACCAACTTATATTTTTAACATAAATATTCGTAAAATAGTACCAACCAAAAATAATATTATATGTAAATTACATAAACAAACACTTGGATTGGACTTCAGAGTACATTAATTACAAGAGGGAGGAGCAATGGATCAAAAACTATCCTAAAAGTTCAACATCTTTTAAGTACGTATATAACTTCAAATCTTGAATAAGTCGATCGGGTCGGATCCCGTTAAACTTTTTAATAAACTAAAAATATTTTTAACATTACCTTTGACATACGTAATAATAAAATAATAAACTGCGATCAAATGCATCATGTTTACGAGAAATATCACAACAACATTTTTATGACTAACACCAAAAACTTTAAAAGTACTTTTGTATCTGACTTTCTAATATTATTTTCACACATTGTCTTTTAATTTTCATGTTAAATTTTGTTAAAATAAAGTATTGAATTGAAAGTTAGTTTAAAACTAAACTTTAAACTTCCGTTATATCGAGCACTCGCGCTTCGTAGACTACGAGCGTTTCGTAGCGAGTACTAAATGCAACTGTTGCTACGAACAGAGCATGGGCCGTATCATATAGTCAGTATGGACGCTACGTACAAAAAACGATTTGTATCACGCTGACTACCGTACTTACATACGAAGCACTTTGACAAGCTGGCAATTTACTCTTTATAAAGTAACATCTAATATAGCAATGGAAGGACGGTTTTGATAGTTAACTTCGACTTGTGAAACCTAAAACATACATGTTTTATTATATTTATGGCCAACTGTGTTGGGGCACAACATATAGAGTGGGATCCACCACACAATAGACTATAATATACAGTAGCACAGTAGATAATGAGCTGTGCAACAATCATAGTTATACCACCTACCCTGCTCCGGCACGATTTGACGTCTCAAGTAATTGTTGTACTTTAATATGCTTAGAACATTTATTTAATTGTTTTTATTCCGATTCTCACTTGCAGAAGTGCCAAAAATACCTTATGTCCAATAAATTATTTTCCATCTAATACCAGCCAATTTTGATCGATTCAGTGAGCACATAACACACCATACTGTTTATGCTGTGTAGAATCTCTACAACTGTACCTCTAGCGTGTAGAGCTACGAGCGTAGCGGAACTACGTGAATAATTAAGGTTTGGTATATAAGTTTTAGAATGAATATCGTACATTTCGTGGCTTCCTTTTGAATCATAGAGTGAGTGAGAAAATTGAAAGCTTACAATTTTATAGTAATTACAATATTTCTTACTAAATAGAATAGAGGCTTTTCGTTAAAATAGAATAAAAAGTTTACTTTATGGTCAGCAATCGAAATCCCTGTAAGTACTAATATAATTTTCTTATGTTATTATTTAAAAAAGGGAAATGTCTCTCTTTATCCCAGAAAATTAGGTATTTATTACTAGAAAAGCGTGCTACACCTCCGACCGCCATCAGGTGAGATTGTGGTCAAACGCTAGCCTAGTCAATCGTAAAAAAAAATTAGGAGTTCTAGCGGGAAAACGGGGAAATAGCATGCGAATCCTCCATAACCTAGGCATTATGCAATAAGGTCATTTGTCTATCTAGACATTAGAAAAAAAACCGTCTAGCAATGAGCGTTTGACGTTTTGCCAACATAGGGACTCTGCAATTAAAGCCTTTTACAATCCAGACTATATTATGACCCTAACCCATTTATCTCCGATAATGTGCAGGACTAATTTTAAATTAAATAAGTGATAAAAGTACCCGACAGACCTTAAATTAAATATACCTACTATAGATACACAGTCTCTATGAAAATCAAATCTCAAAAGTGTCCCCGCGCCAATGCTTACTTATACAGATAATATACCAGTATACTTCTCCAGTTATATAAAATAGTCCACAAGCGGTTGTTTCATTTTAATAATGAACCATAGCACCCTGTAATAGCGTTGTAAAACAATAATAATGTGAGTTACATTACCTCCATAAGGCGCGATCACACGTGATTGAGAGGAAAAACAAGGCATACCATACACCCTATTTTGACGCTGCCGTTTTCGATGTGGCGATCGGGAATCTACCCTATATTTCATCGCAGCTACAGACCCATTAATGTCATTTGTAACTCATTTGGTTTGCTGTCGTAAACCGTTAGTTTACGGTTCATGCCAAACATTAATAATATTTCACTTACCTACTTACTTTTCCGCTTCAACATTCTCCATTCTCAAAGGAAATAATATTACCGAGCTATTTAATTTTCTAATAAGGTTTCTCTTCGAAAATTAATTTTGTAATTAATTTGAAATGATTACGCTTTCCGCCATGTTCAAAGAGTTTAGTCGGTCTTTACATTAATGTTATAAAAAAGGAAAAAAAACTTATGATACCAGTTTGTTGTGTTAATAAAAGTTACAAATAAATAAGTACCTCAAATTTACTGTAATCAGTTACCTTTGTACCTACCAGAATATCTACTGTCAAGAACGGTTTTTTTTCATGTAGGTACCTATTAGCCTGAGTATAGCCAGATCTGATTTTTGAAAAAAGTTCGCGTATTCGCCCTTACTAATACCACAGAATAGATAATAGTACTCCGTACAGAAGGCTCACTCCACGAAGTTATTTAAATAAATAGCGACTTTTGCTGCAACGCTATAGAGTGTAATTCAGCTCGCACAGCGCTACAAGCCTTCCTTAAACAGTTGCCTCTCGTTGTATTGCTATATCATTGCTCTTCTGACGCGTTACGCGTAACAGGACGACCCGTCTAGACGCGCGGTCCCATGCACTTGTAGCTTCATACCTAATGCGCGAAGTGAGACAGGCCTGCTAATACCATCAAGATCCGCAGCAGAACTAAAGTGACCGATATAGCTCTTAGAATTAGCAAGTTGAAATGGCAATGGGCAGGCCACATCGCTCGTAGAACTGACAACCGATGGGGAAGAAAGGTTCTCGAGTGGCGATAATAAACCGGAAAACGCAGCATAGGCCGGCCTCCCACTGGCCACTAGGTGGTCCGACGATCTGGTGGAAAAAACTGAGCAGCCACTCAAAGTGGCGCTCTGTGGGGGAGGTCTATGTTTAGCAGTGGACGTCTTCAGGCTGTTGATGATGATGATGATGATGATGAAAAATGTCAATAGGAATGCTGGAAACATACCGTTTGTATCATGGGTGTAATTGAATTCATTAGCATCCTTTGAAACTATAGGTAACTTATGATACCGGTTACTTGTGGACAAAAATTTATTAATTTGTACTTTTTACTATTCATCATTAAATGCTGCACTATCTTGTACTCCTTTTATGCCAATAACTTCAATTGCACCCATGATACCTCATACGCTTACTGTTGAGTAGATCTACCGGTCCGGCACCGATTGAGTCTACTCAACACCAACAGTAAGCGTTATGCCAATGACTTCAATTGCACCCGTTAGATAGGTCTACTCATTGACTATAAATCCAGTTGACCAATAATACAATTTCCCCCCATAAGAAAATTAGTAGTGTATTTCAACTACTATTTTCATACAAATCACGGGAACCCGTTGATGTCTTTTGTCCCATCCTGCTCTGTCCTTTGTAATTTCGTATAGCTTTGTCTCGTTTTGTTACGTCGTCCCCTGCCCGCGCAGGTGAGTCGTGTTTGTACGAGAAATTATGTTCACGAGCTATCAACGGGCTTTATAATTTTTGGGTCTACTCAACAGTAAGCAGTGATATGGTCTTCTAGAAGAAGACGAGCAAAATTTTTTCTTTATGATAATTGAACGCAAATATTACATGGGCATGCTAGTGAAGCTCTAAATTGACCCATAGAATAAAGGAGTTTTGTAAAGACTTAACTGCCGATTAATTTTAATTAACTACAAATATTATGGAAAATACGCGGCCGCTGCTTGTGGCGTTTTTAATTATATTTACCCTTCGCTTTATTAATTTATACCTTAATTAAATTACAGAGAGGTAAGTTGTTTCAGCGTCCATTATGTAATTTATGTGTTTTTAATAATTCTGCATTAAATTATACATTGTTTTTTAATAATTCATATTAATTATCAGGTTTCGATAATAAAGCGAAATTCTTTGACAATGTAACAATGGGTTGCGATGCAATGGTTGGATTAAATTACAGTCCATTAAAAGGTTAACGAACGGGAAATATACTGTAATGATGCTATATATATGATCGCAGTAAGATACAGTAAGAGTATCAGTTATCGAAACTTCTCTGGGCTATTATTATTGTCACAAAATAATCAAACATCTAAAAGAAGCATAGTTCTAAATGTTCTAAACCAATTTTTTTCGGTGTGACATCTGCGTCTCAAACCAGAAAATCTACCACAGGCAAGCGATGGGCTGAGTTAGATTCGATTTTTATGATACTGTTCGTAAGCTCACCTACAGCATCCTGAAAAAATAATCTTGTAAGGCTCGGAATAAGCCAGTCTCTTCTACGTGGCCCATTGGCTTTTTCCACCTTGTATATCCCACGTAGTCTTCGTGTCAAAGTCAATGGGCCTTGAAGCAACCTTGTAGCAGGCCTGCCTTCCCCTGAAATTGACTCTAGAGACGCCAATGGACGCAGACTTTGGAAGTCTCATTCATTTTTACACTGGAACACAGTAGTGCTAGTAAAATTACTGCGCAAATGAGACTTTATGACCTGATTACACAGTCTCGTGATCTTATTACTAGACTGTATGATGTCTCAAGATGACGTCCGCAGTGTAATGTCACGCTGCAGCAGCACTACTGTGTTCCAGTACGCTTGCCTGTAAGTGAAGTATTGTTTTATTGGTTTTTACATCCATCTTTCTATATTCTACTATACTCTACTATTTTCTACTATTTTTATACTACTAAATTCTACTATACCCTACTATGTCCCACTTTATTACCCTATAATATCTGTCATTACAAAAAATAAGTACTAAAACTATAGTGAAAAATACGGCTAAGGCTTTGTGCGTTTAATATATATCATCAGTATAACAATTACAGTATTCTTCTTGGCACTTCATTAGCGTTAGCCAGTTAAAGTTGGCACAAGCTTTTGCTATTAGTCCCTGATTACATTATACATTCATCGGTATCCAGATTTACGTAAACAGCTTATTATGCGGTTCCATCCGTAATATCACACCGTTTTGTTCACAACAGTACTTAGGGAAGGGTCAAAAGCACCCTCCTATGTAGGAGCGTAAGCTGTGAAAACTGCCAGAGGGGCATAGTTCTCTTTTATATTTTTTGGGTGGTCTAGTTGTAGGTAATGGTTAAAACTTAAGTACCTACCTGAGTAGGTGCCTTCGTAATATGATGAAACTTTTAGTTTTACAATTAAATTAGAAATGGGTATAACAGTGATATTTGACTCCAAATAATGGTACAGTTTTGAGAAAATAAGTTATCAATGAATAAATGAGTTGTATTCGTCTGTGGTTTACAAATAGATTGTTTGTTGTCTTATAAGGCCGCGCCATTATCATAAGCTGTGTAAAGTTTTGTTATTTCTGTTGGCTGTGGTTTTCCCATGACTCTCCCACCCGTGGGCCTAGGTACGCCTCTGTTTCATCTGAGCACGGCCGCTTGTGATATTCGCGGTTTAATTTAAGCTCCAAACTCGGATTTGGCTCGTATTTTTGCGCTTGTTTACGTGGAGCGATTTTAATCAGTTTTTCCATTATTAAAAACGTTATTAACCGTTTATAACTGTTTATAGGGTTAATATTTCAGATTTTATGAGGTTATTTTTTTTTGTTGACTTTGCCAAACTGTGGTTACTCTTTGGGACATTATATAAAAGGTTTGGTTTGCACTTTGAGCAGTACGTCAGTTTCTGGAATTCAGAATTGCTGAAAATGACCGCACACCGTTCAACCGGTTGAAACTTTCATTAATATTACTAAAGCCATCAACTTTTTAATACATTCATACACATTATAAATTTAGAAGTCCAACAGCGTGTCGTGTCAATCGACACGACACGCTGTTGGACTTCGAAATTTTACAAGACATTAGAAGAAAAGACGTAGATGAAATGACAGCAACAATAACATTGTACTATTGAATAATTTTTCACAAGTTCTTGTAAATATATCATGAATACATTGCATTACACTGTTCCATTTGCGGTGATTCTCGTAACCGCAGTTTTGACGATCAAAGTCGCTGATATAAGCAACCAAGATCTACCAGCGCTCTCTCATTTGTTCTTTAAACTAGATAAAATTACAACTCTTGTTTTTTTTATCGTGGATGGCAAGGATGTTGCATTTTAACTTACGTTTTTCACCAGCAGTTTATGCCCATTATTTGTTTGTGGTTGCAAAAACAACAGAAAGCGGAAGAAATAGGGTTCAAGCTGGAATGATAATCATTATTGTGCTAGTCGAAAGGTAAAATAACGATGTCATTTGTTTTCTCATACTTGCTGGTATGTTTTTTGTATTCTCATTACTTTAGGTGCCGTTGCTCTACCTAGCATAATAGGAATAATTAAACGGTGGCTTTTGTGAAGAGAAAATTATATTTCGATAACACAAAAATAAATTAAGAAACGATTTCTATTTCCTCTCCTATATCATCATCATCATCATCAACAGCCTGAAATCGTCCACTGCTGAACATAGGCCTCCCCCAGAGAGCACCACTTTAAGCGGCTGCTCGCTTCCTGCATCCATCGGCTCCCCACGGCTTTCACCAGATCGTCGGTCCACCGAGTGGGGGGCCAGCCTATACTGCGTCTTCCGGTTCATGGTCGCCACTCGAGAACCTTTCTTCCCCATCGATTATCAGTTATACGAGCGATGTAGCCTGCCCATTGCCATTTGAACTTGCTAATTCTAAGAATCCTCTCCTATACGAATCTATGAAAACATAAGAAATAAATAATAGTTTCATTTTGCGGGAATTCATGTTCAAAAATGTGGTTTATGTGGGATATAAAGCTGTTTCTATTTTATTTATTTTTATAAATGATGGTCCGTAAACTTAAAGCATAAAATAAGGGAGTTTTATTGGTATAGCAACGGCTACCGATGCCATAAACGAGATATCGCTACATAAATTTATGTGAATTGATACTTTTGAATCGTGCTATCTGTAGGATGGCCGAATCGAAGTGCTGTTTGATGGCCGTTGCGATGTGTGATGTTATCTTCAATGGACATAAATATGGATAAGTGTTTTCAGGACGGCCGACGATGAAACAGTGTCCACAGTCCAGTCCAGTGTGTTAATGGATCATTGTTTGTAGACTAAATAATAAAACTTAATCTTCATTATTTTCGATGTAAATTGTCGTATATTGTACAAAATACACACACATGTTTACACAATGGACATGATCGTACAAAACAAAAGTTTTTTTTTCATTTATGATGAATAGTAGAAAGTTCTTCAAAATTATAAATGGCTAATAAGTCATATGAATTTAACCTAAACTCCTAAGTAGAGTAATTCTAAGAATGTGTCCATTAACACAATTCTTAATGTCTCTATTAAGGGGAAGACACAATTTTGGTGTGTTCTTTTTGAGTATCACTCACTACACTATGGTTCACTATCACTAAATTAACTCAAACGGTTTTATCCTTTTTAGTCTTTTCACTATGTCCATGTTGTCGAGGAGCTGGATCGCCTGTAGATCCTCATTTCTAATTTAACAAATAAATTATTTTTTTTAACAGAATGTTTTTTATTTAGAAACTCGCTGCAATTTAAATAAATGCGCAAATGTTACCCACCCATGAGGAAGAGTAGCATATATTCATTGCATCAAGCTTTTTGCCTTAATCTGTTCAGCAATATATCAGTGGGCAGCACAATAGCAGATAGAAAGCACTGTGAGCAACAGTTAACTTAACTGTCGGCAATTTGGACCCATATAAAATAGCATAAATCGGTACACCGTACTGCTATTCAAAATTGCACCTTAAAATCCAAAACTAAAGTCTGAAATTGCCTTTTAAGCTTCTCAACTGTTATGTCTCTACGACTGTCATGACAATTTGGCAAACTGAAAATAGATGTCTCCTGTTCTGAACTGTATTGAAACCAGATAGAGTTTACAATTGCTGAAATAGGTCATTACGTGTATGGTACTAAGCTTGATGTCTATGGCTAACGCAAGAGAGTTAATGGTGCAAGTGTTATTGAAGCCAGATATGGCCCTAGAAATTAGAATATACCGTATAGACTACAAATGTTGTGGTTCTGGATAGGTCGTTGTCGTTTAGCTTTATGTACCTACCTATAGTAAACTTAATCAACATTCCACACAATAGGAACAAAAACAATATAAGCGAATTTGTTTGTCCAGAGTAGGTAGGTACCTACGTTTTGTCCCACAAAAGGTCCTCTATCAAGTATAGGGGAATTCGCAATTAATTTTCATCATCATCAGGCTGACGACGGCCACTGCTGAACATAGGCCTTCCCTGCTGAATACCACTTTGAGCGACTACTTCTCCCTGCATCCTGCGATAAAATATAGAATAGATCCACGATCACCGCCTTGAAAACGGCACCATTTAAACATGGCATATGCCTTGTTTTTGCTCTCAGTCTTGTGTGACCGCACTTAATGAAATTGAACTAACTCAGATATTATTGTTTTACAACGTTATTACAGAGTGCTATGGTTCATTATTAAAATGAAACAATCGCTGTGGAATATTTTATATTAGCTGGGGAGGTATATATCTGTATAAGTAAGCATTGGCGCGGGGACACTTTTGAGCGTTGATTTTCATAGAGAATGTGTATAGGTATAGTATATTTGATTTAAGACTGCATCCGGCTCCGACCGGAGCAGTTCTGGCCGGGTCGTCAGTCCACCTAGTGGAAGGCTGCGACCTACGCTGCGTCTTCCGGTTCGTAGTCGAAACTCTTTCTTCCCCATCGGTTGTAAGTTCTACGAGCGATATGGCCTGCCCTCTGCCACTTCAACTTGTGCTATTTCTAAGAGCTATATCGGTGCAATTAACTGCAAGTGGCATATACCATGAAATGGTGCAATAAACGATGCTTCACTTAAATATAAAGACATCATCATTAACAGCCTGAAGACGTCCACTGCTGAACATAGGCCTCCCCCAGAGCACGCCACCTTGAGCGGCTGCTCGCCTCCTGCATCCATCGACATAAAGACATAGTGGTACAATAAGACCTAAAAGTCTATAGAACATAAAACATACCTTACTTTTGTTGTAGTGGTATAGTGCTCCACCCAAGTTTGAAATTCTTAGACTTTATTTTATAAGGAGTTTGGGACTAAGCTTAGCTGTAGCTTGAGTTGTGGTTGACTGTACCCCAAGAGGTTCTTTTAGTACAATCTCGACATTCAGTGGAGGATTTAATAACCTCTTTGGAAGACACTTGTTACCAACAAAAGGTTAAGACGTTAATAACACACCGTTGGTTCACGGAGGGCTTGTGAAGTGTCAAGGTAGAAGGCAACTGATAACAGTAAATGTTCGTGACGGGCTTGGAAGTTGGAAGATTTTAAATAAAAAAATATCACAATTCAGACCAATTTTTTTGTTGGTAAGTTAGTAAAATCATTTAAGAGATGCAGTTTAAAAATAGAACTAAAAACACCACGCTATGACGGATACTAACGAACATTAATTCCAAAATCAAAACAAAAGCGAAATGGTGTCTTTGGCCGTATTATTATAATATTGCGTGTAATTTGAGAGGGTACATACTTCACGAAATAACATTAGAAGAGGTCGCTTTGTTAGGTGCTAACAAATTTGCGGTAGACGGCGCTCTAGACGTTTTCGCGCTTGTAAGGGCCTCACACACGGATGGTAAAGTTGGTGAAGTTGGTGAATATATTTTGTAATTAAGCACTAACTCTATGCTTTTTTGTAACAAAATCAAAACGTCACTGTAAAGAAAAACGGGTTTAAAGGAGGCAGAAAAAGATCTCAAAGAAGCAAAGCAGGATATTGAAAAAGATCTCAAAGAATCGTGCTCATATAGAAGAGAACCAGCTAACTATAACCTGGGAGTCTTCAAGTCACGAGTGAACAGGTATCTTCTAGGCAAGCATGCACCGTCGTAAGCCGCGTCATCACTTACCATCAGGTGAGACAGTGGTCAAATGCTATGCCTATAAATTGTAAAAAAAAACAAAGAACGACAAACAAAGAACGACTGTACATAAGAAGAAGTAGGTAGGTACTTACCCATTATGTATTAGGTATAGCGTATTCGCTTATCAGGCGACGGAAATTTATTTTTTCAATGGGCTTACGTTTGACAACATCTCACCTGATGAAAAGTGATGATGCGGTCTATGTTGGAGCACGTTTGCCCATGAAGTGTTTCTGTGTTTCTTTTCAGCCAAGTCCGCCGCAACGCTATTCAAATAGAGGTAAAGTTATTTTTATGTAATGTGATCATAATACTTAACTGTGTTATTGTCTTGTCTATTTAGGTTATGAAGGACTTATACGATATAAACTGATTTAACTGTTGTCAAAACTCTACAGCTGTATGTATCTTAAACAGGACTATTTGAAGGAAACAAGAGCTCCCTTCATAGCTCTACGCTTTTGTTCGCAAATCGCTTTCACAGAAGAGCATGCACAAGACGTGTTTAGCAGTTGCATGCGAATGTACTGAAGTCACGTTTCCCGTACAATCGAAAACAAAGATTATTTGGCCTTCGTTTGCAAAGAAAACTCAAGAGCAGATTTTCAGAATTCTTTTGTTGCTCACTGTAAACATTTACTGGAATTATAGTAGCAGAGTACAATCGAGGTCAAAGATGAACAGAATCTATGTAATAAAGTAAAAGAGAAAAAGACGAGACTGGAATATTTATTCGGATCATAAATCTCGAGACTTAATTCTGTGTGTTCTTGCTAACTAAAAATATTAGATAAAAGAATATAAATTGCTGATTTTTGTGCTTAAGCTTTTAACAAAATGTTAACCAATAGGTATTATCCTTCACACTAATTATAAATACGGCCCACTAAAATACAGGCACATCCGAGTTTGGGGCCCATTGATAAACCAATTTATTAATATAATTAGGTATGAACTATGTCTTTCCCTACGTGTAACTACTTTTTAAATTTTATTTCATAAGTTTACGTACTTACCACTTATTATAAAACTAGCTTTTGCCCGCGTCTTCGCACGCATGTACTGCGTACATAATTAGTTTTGTTAATACTAATTAGAAATCGCAAGTATTTACGTACGCCACTGTAAAAAGAGTTGACATTTATATTATTAGACCATCGCGGCTATTATACAGTCCATAAGTGTTCTCTGTAGTAGGTAGTGTAGCTAGTTTAGTTTAGTTTAGTTTTTATTATTGTAGTAGTTAGCTTGAGTAATAAAGGCACATTGCCCGTTAAAAAAAAATTATATCCGGTATTTTCCACGTTGTCTCATTCCCACTGCACTTTCAACACAGTAGTGGGAGTGAGAAAATAACATGTGTACAGAGCTCTAATCAGATTTGCTTTTGCAAAGAATGTTTCATTTGTAGGGTTCCGTAACAGTTTTGAAATAAAGGATATATTATAGGTAATATCACTTTGTTGTCCGTCTGTTTGTTTTTCTAAGTGTCTGTCGAGACCATTCCTTATTTTAGGAATAACGGAAAGAACTAAGCTGAGATTGATATCTATGATCAATTCATTCAAATACAGCTATCATCATCATCATCATCATCATCATCGTCAACTACAATATCCTGAAGACGTCCACTTTCAAAGACCTTTCTTCTTCTTGCCAAATTCTAATAAACTTTACAACTTATCCGCAGAGCCAAGAATTTACCGCCAAGAAGTTTAAATTCTGGTTGCATAAGTACACCCACAGAATTCCCACTAGTACACCCAAAGATATAATTAACCTTCTGTTTGTTCATTGAAAAGCCCACAGACCTAAAATATTTTAACTATTAAAACTCATTTACCTACGTGAAAGAAGAAGAAGAAATCAAAACCGAACCTTACACGGCCATGTTGCTAATTCGAGGATCTTACCATAAAGTATAATTATACTTACCTATATCTAAGTACCCTTAGAGTATAGACTAAAAACATAAAGAGAACTAAACAACTAGCAACCGGCTAACACTCACGTAATTTAGTCGAACGAACTCGACCGGTGCCGGTTGCTAGTTGTTTAGTTATGAATACTACTCACGTTAGTTTCTATGATATAAAGAGAACTTCATTATCTGTCAAGCGTACCACTTTTTTGGACACTTTTTATATGAAGTGGACACTTTGATCCTTAGAGTATAGACTAAAAGTATAAAGAGATCATCAAAACGACATTATATTTGTACTGCTCAGACGTATCGCTATCGCTACGTCAGTGGCGAAGGAAAGAAACAACATTATAGCAATTAGCTACGCTTGCGTAAATTCACCGTACCATTTTTTCGACTCGAGTCGACTGTTTTTGCTATACAAATCTGTCAGACTCATTCACATAAAAGTGTCCACTTCATATAAAAAGTGTCTAAAAAAAGTGGTACGCTTGACAGATAATGAAGTTCTCTCTATGCTTTTAGTCTATACTCTAAGCTTTGATGTGAATGAGTTTGACAGATTTGTATAGAAAAAACAGTTGACTCGAGTCTAAAAAATGTTGCGGTGACTTTTCGCAAGCGTAGCTAATTACTTTATGTTTGTTTCTTTCCTTCGCCACTGACG
Organism: Ennomos quercinarius; assembly: GCA_910589525.2. Taxonomy (NCBI): domain Eukaryota; kingdom Metazoa; phylum Arthropoda; class Insecta; order Lepidoptera; family Geometridae; genus Ennomos; species Ennomos quercinarius. Next base: position 6,664,796 of record OU342496.1, read on the forward strand.
TAGCGATACGTGTGAGCAGTACAAATATAATATCGTTTTGATTGATCTCTCTATGCTTTTAGTCTATACTCTAAGTAAGTACCCTTTTAAAACATTTTTCATAAAATATTTCGTACCATCGGCTAAGTACAAATGTCGTCTAATGCCAAAATAAAAAAAAAACATCTACTTTCATACTATTTAATATTTGTTGGTATATGTATCTATTTAACTTCCAAAATGCTAAACAACCTGTAAAAATATAAATAGGAAACCTATAAAATGTTTTGATTCTCTTAGAGTAGCGGTACTAATATTACTCTTTGGTCATATCCATTTACAGAGATTTTTTTTCTTTAATCTGTGCCTCCAGATAAACATGTGGCACAAAGTGTAGTCGATTGTTTTTTTTATACTCTGTGACAATATGTGGTAACTTACAACTTACCATTATGGCGAAAACAGTAGCCAACATAAAAAAAGGACTTACCGTTAGTAGCTAAAAAAAAAGCATCAAACGGCCATGTTGTTTAAAACTCCGATTCGCTTCGTAATGAAATCTTAATAATTGTCATCAATTTTTTTTAACGATATTGTAATTTTGATATATCCTATTTTAAGCGCCGGTTATTTCTAAGCATATTAGTGAAAACCGCATGAAAATCCATTCAGTATTTTAGAAGTTCAGTCATAACAAACAAACAAACAAACAAACAAACAGACAAAGTGTTTAAAAAGTGGCTTAACGTGATCAGCGGCTAATTTTAAGCCAACCTGTGTAATTTTTTGTTGATATCTTGTAATTACAGACTTTTTTTATCTCTACAGTTTTATTATATGTATAGGTTTTTATGTATTTTCACCTTGTTCGTAATCTTTTTGGTTAGATAAACATTTAACTTCTTTACAATATTTTTTAAGGTATAATTCCTAAACGTATTAAACTTAGGGAAACTAAAGGGTTTAAACTGTGTGTGGTTTCCACTCACAAAATGTGTCCAATTGTGTTGTGTGTCTTGCGTAAAGGTTTTGAGATTGATTGTACGATATTCGAATAGGTATTACAGGTTTGCCATTTTTAGCGGTAATCTGAATACGTTTAGAGCCATTGTAAGATGAAGTGGTATATAGATCTGACACTTAACCACTTGAATACAGTTTCTCGCTCACAAGTCACCATTTCCCGAGGTTATTGGGCTCAAAGTGGAATTATATTCGATATATTAGCCTAGTTAGTGTCTTTTGGCACGGCCGCAGTAGTATAACTCAAAGGCCCTCGACGCCTTTGCGGTAATTGAGTGTTGCAAGTATAGGGTACGCTGACCTTTTAGTTTACTTTGAATGGTTTCTATTATTGAGACGAAAGTAATTCGTCGTCGTATTGGATCATTCTGCATCAGACATCAGATACACGTTAAATTTATAACATTCTTGTTTGGTTGAGGGTTTACAAATATTACATGACTAATGATACTTTTAATTAAAGTAAACTTTTTTATTCATCTTCGCTACAACTAACTATATAGGTACTTACAACTTAACTACATATATATATGGGTGCTACTTACGTTTGAAAACTCTTGCCATTTTTTTTAATTGATGGGCTCAGGCGTCGCCTTGCGTAAAATACATCAAGGCTCGTATATTCGTGGATCCTCTATTTCGCTCGCGCATTGCGACTTTTTTGAAGGTAGGTTTTGGTAGAATTTATTTAAGAAAAATCTGTCCATCTATACGTCATATATACCTACTTCATATTATATACCTGCTTATGTATCTCTAAGGACGAAAACTGCAACAAAAACATAAAGCAACAACGATAAAAGCATGCTCTTAGAATTAGGCTGCTTGTCCACCGCACCGTCACCGAGCCGTCACCCGAGAACGAGATGTCGTCATCGAAGTACATTGCTAGTAATGTACATATCGCCGAAGTAGCCAGACATATATTACTAGCAATGTATGTCTCTCCCGTCTCGTTACCGTTGTCGGGTCGGTATCAGCGGGCGGTAGACAAACAGCCTTAGCAAGTTGAAATGGTAATGGGCAGGCCACATCGCTCGTAGAACTGACAACCGATGGGGAAGAAAGGTTCTCGAGTGGTGACCACGAACTGGAAGACGCAGCGTAGGCTGGCGCCGCGCTCGGTGGACCGACAATCTGGTGAAAGCCGCGGGGAGCCGATGGATGCAGGAGGCGAGAAGCCGCTCAAGGTGGCGCGCTCTGGGGGAGGCCTATGTTCAGCAGTGGACATCTTCAGGCTGTTCATGATGATGATGGACGATAAAACGTAAATTAATACAATATTATGTTGTGTAAATATTAGCCGTATAAAAACAAAAAACAAAAGGCCATCGGATGATTGATGCAATTTAAATGTTGTAATTACGATTTGCGTCGCGTGCCTGGATTTCGCGGTCACAATTTAATGGAATCCCTCATTTTTCATTGGCCCTGCGGTTGGCTTGATTGATGTTTGGATTTATTAACATTTTTAGATTAGTGCGCGAATTTTATATTCCGAAATACATTGGTAAAAAAGCTCAGCTTTGTTTTGCCTCGTTATCGCATTAAAGATTCTCGAACGGCGACCACGAATTGAAAAAAGCAGCGTAGATCGGTCCTCAACTAGATGGACTGACGACTTCGTCAAAATCGCGGGAGTCGATGGATGCCTAAGGCAAGCTACCACTCAATGTAGTGTTTTATGACTGAAGCCTATTGTTTAGCACGTCTTCAGACTGATGATGATCGAATTGGACACTTCAAAACAATAGTAACAGTAGCCTTATCTATGTTTCTATCTTGCTGCTATCAAGTATGAAATAATAATTATTAGATCCTATAACAGGTGGGCGAAAAGAAGTCATCCGATGTTGTTTGACTCTCATTTTTTTTTAAAATGAAAATCTTCGGTTCTGTTTTTTGATTATGTTTATTTGAACCTTTTGAATTTTATTGGTCAAGTCGAGAAGATGATATCGGCCAAATGGGCGCCGGCGCCGTCACAATTGATTGCTATACAGGCTCGTTTTATGGCACAGTGGACGGTGCGCGCTATAGGGCCATGTTAACCGAGTTTTTTCTGCCGCAATTGAACGAATTAGGACTGGTGGTTCCACCACATGTCCTCCAGTCCTAATTCGTGCGCATATTACGTGCGTTCGTGTGTTCTTTCGTTTCGTGATTCTATGCGCAGTGTGTGCCGTTGCTCCGTCCTGTTGGAAACAGAACGGAGCAACGGCACACACTGCGCGAGCCACAACCGATATTCTGAAGGCGGCGTTCCCGGGTCAGCTCATCTCTCGTTTTGGCGATTTACACTGGCCCGCAAGATCGCCCCATTTAACCGTTCCAGACTTTTTTTGTGGGGTTTTTGAAGTCCCGTGTTTACGTGAACAAGCCCGAGACCCTGGAAGCCCTCAAGGACAACATTCGACACCAGTGCGAGAATCTGTCGCCCAAAGTTCTCGCCGAAGTGATGAAAAATGCCATATAACGAGCCCGTATAGCAATCAATTGTGACGGCGCCCATTTGGCCGATATCATCTTCTCGACTTGACCAATAAAATTCTAAAGGTTCAAATACTTAAACATAATCAAAAAAACAGAATCAAAGTTTATCATTTGGAAAAAATGAGAGCCAAACAACATCGGATGACTTCTTTTGGCCCACCTTTCAATCAATACTCGTTAATTGAGTCTACTCAACCATTTCGAGTTGTTTACGCTAAAAAATGTAATCTGCAGTTGAGATCATCTGTCTGAAGCATGGAACTCTTCACATTTATTTAGACCTGTAACATAGCTAGCACATATACCTACCCGTTAGGCAAATAAGTCGTTGCGTCACCAACTTAAATTGCCTGGTCAGCGTAAAACTTTTGTAATGTAACAAAGTTCAGTTAACGCCACAAAATGGTTCTAATTTAGCCAATTTGCTTTAGTTTGGAAACCACTGCAGTTCCTTGCTGTGCACGTTTTCTTGAACAGAAAGTTTAAATAGGTAGTAGATGCGTTTGATAATCATCTAAAAGGATTCCTTTGTCCAATTTAACATATAATGATTATGTGTGTGTTATTGTTATACGAACAACTGCTAAAGAAAAAAAAAAATTAATCAATGACTTTTTTGTTATTTAAGTTTCAGTGCGGCACAAGGTTGATATAATATTGCCCATAACACAACTGGGCCCTAATTCTGTATTACCGCTTTACGATTTCTTACTTCGAAACCCCGCGAATTACTTGTCTTGAATTGGCGCGATTTGAACAGTCAAAAATCATAATGCTCCACTGGAAAAACATCAACACGTCAAAAGTTACCAACCACTTTATGTCAATATTTACTCCAAACAGAAATAACTTTAATGTAATGTGAAGATATTTCTAATGCTGTGACACGATTTGAATCAGACACGATAACAACGTGGTTTCGTATCGTGTGGAATCTGCGTTTTCATACAGAATTAGGGCCCAGAATTCTATATTGTGTCTACCAGTCTGTAACTCAAAATATTAATCTGTGTCCAAATGAAAAGCTGATTTGTCGTGAACAATATAGACTCTATAGATTACTCACTTCAAGTGAATTAATGTCAATGGGAACCATCTGCAAGTAACAGCAACCGGTGTCCAATTTGATTTAAGTCTGCGGGTGTATGTGCCATTTTACTACTTCAATACCTACTTTTACTATTAGCACTAACGAAATAAAGCAAACTACTAGATTATCTAGAAGGAGGTAGAGATGTGAAGAAAAGTGTGTAACAAAACAAGAGTAAAATATTACGTGGTATTAAGTTAGAGATGCTTGTGAAAGATCCAAAGGTCTAGAATTTAATGTGTTCAATCTATTTTCTTATCTATACATACAAAATTCAAAGTCCTGACTGACTGACATATCAACGCACAGCCTAAACCACTAGTCCTAGAGACTTGAAATTTGGAGGGTGTGTTCTTTGTAAAGTGTATATAAGTATCGACTAAGAAAGGGTTTTTCGAAATTTTGTATGTAACTATTAAGTGATACGGTTACTTAGCGACAAAGCCTTATTTGATTTTGTTCTACAATAGTTTCTTTTAAAGTTCTTAATCCAGGTATGTATAACGTGGTACTTCAGCCATATGGTCACGTAAGATAATTTGGAATGAAATACGCCGTCAGGCATAAAACACGTTGCCTATACCCTAGTTTTCTGTAGCTCTGGCTATTCTATAGTAAAAACAGGCCTTTACGTGAGACCTACTTACTACCTAGTTATGTGATAGGTATATCGACTACTACACCATACATCCACATAAGACGCCATACAACCTTTATTCAACTTGGATCCTACGTACACAAATTGCACCGGCGGGCCCGAGGCACATCACACTACCGACGATTTTCGTCAATCGCGAGAGACAAAGCAGGGGGTGAATATTTAAGGGCATGGAACACTTGAGCTGGTTTTTCATCAGGCGACGAGACACCGGGTGTGCTTTCAAGCCTTTCTTTTGAGATCCCGCGCGAGATTAGGCACTAGTTCTTACGGTGTGACCGTAGGGATGGAGTACCTCAGAGTAAGTTTATTAACAAAAAAAAATGCAATGATTTTTGATTTTTTGCCTATACCACAGTGCCTATACCCATTTCTTATTCTTACTTATCCTACATAAAACAAATTGGTGTCACTTCGAGGTGTTATCAAAGAGTGACCCTTTTTCCGAGGAAAATTAATTTTGTGGGATTGAATATCACGTTGGTTTCAGTTATGGGTATACGCTGCTTAAAGTTAGTCAATGCTTAAAATCATCTGTCAACTTTTGGCTGATTTGAAATGTCACGCGTGAAAACGAGACGGAACATTTAAAACACTGACTAAATTTTAGCAACGTTTATAAGTAAGGCCATAAAAATGAAGTAAAGTCAATTCTACATCTAAGCTTCTTAAATAGTAGCTACTTACTTTTTATAACATACCGTTTATCCAAAGTTCTTTACAAAAACATCAAAAGTATTTCATCATCATCATCATCATCAACAGCCTGAAGACGTCAACTGCTGTACTGTGATAGAGTACAAAAGTGGACATCTCACAGAGGACGTCCCGTCCTCTGTGGATGAGGCGTATATACACAGAGGACGAGGCGTCTATACACACTGTGTATAGACGCCTCATCCACAGAGCGCCACTTTGAGCGGCTGCTCGCCTCCTGCATCCATCGGCTTTCCGTGGTTTTCACCAGGTCATCAGTCCACCGAGTGAGGGGGTCAGCCGACGCTGCGTCTCAGAAGACGCAGCGTCGGCTGAAGAAAGGTTCTCAAGTGGTGACCATGAAAAGATGACTAAATTTTATCTATGATACCCCAGTGATGTTTAAAAATGTAATCAAAAACTACATTGAACTACAAGTTATAAGGTACCGCGACATTTTTACGAGAACGTAAACCATACATTATTATATACTTCTAAGTCATTGACCTTCAACACATGCACTTACAACAGATAACTCTTACCTCAAACAAAAAAAAATGTGGCTAAATAAAAAGCTGTACAGGGTTATATAAGAAAATTACGGTTTTTTTAAGCGAAGTTTCAACCCATTACATTGGCGAAAATATTTACTATTACAAAAAAACGGTAAAACAAAAATTGTTTGTTTTAATTATATGAACGCCCTAAAAGGTTTCCGGTAAATTAAAAATAACCGCAGAATGTCACGTAACGGCCCAGTTAAGGTAGTTTACCATCAGGTTACTCCTACCCTGCTCCCTGGAACCTACTACGGCCATTAGTTAGAGAGAGAACAGAAGGGTGCCTCAAAATACCTGTGCAGTAAAAGATAGACAAAAAGACTGCGGTGAGACACTATTTAATATCATCACATACCTATTTTACAGTTGGAGATCTCTCTCTCTCTCTCTCTCTCTCTCTCTCTATGCATGCATTGCTATACAAGGTGAGTTTGATTTGCTATGTTATCCCGAAAGGTGAGACTGGAACCATGATAGCCCACAAATTGTGAGAGCCTTACTTAAAACTGCGTGTTTCCAAACCTCCATACTAAATAATAAATCCAATCACAAAATTGTACGTTCGATCGCTATAAGAGTTAACAAGTTACTATAAATTCATTTCTAAACACAGGTCGTTAAACTCATTTAAGTGGCTTCGGTCAAGGACGAAGTTCAACCACCCAGCTGCGCTACGGCTATCTTCGAACGTAAACTTTACATGGCATTTCTTCAATGAAAAACTATTAATTTAAAAAAATCGTAGAAGAAACATTGTCTACCTTGGGGAGTAGATTTACCCCCTTTCGGGATAATATACCAATTCAAACTCAGATAGTATTTACGACAAAAGCATAATACATTTCTTTGTAACTTTTAAACTCGCATCGAGTAGGCGCCCCGCCCTAGCTCGTTATTGCACGTCATCAGTAGCGCGCCAGCTCTCGACACGGTGATGATTCAGCATTCTCAATCCAAAAGCCTTTTACGATTCCACTCTTTCATTCTTGGCGCGTGAATTCGACGCTTTCTGGCTTTCCCACGCAGTTTACGCGAACCGTATACCGCTTTAATACTGCTTTTCATGCTCATTACTTGAAGGATTTCATCCTGTATACTTATGTAGTTTTAGTAAGAATTTTCTCTAGTATTGTGTACCATATCGAGTGAAGTTTGGAAAGTTTTATGACATGACCCTGTATTTTGTAAGAATTATAATTCAAGTTCTATTTATCTCTTGTAGAACATCCTGTATCAATTGAATATCTGCACAAGTACATTTTTGAGCAGAAATATCTTGCATTTATACGTACAGTCACAGATAATATAAGTACAGCTTAGACGGTTTTTGTCGCTTACGTAAGCAAATATAAATCTAGCACGAGTAGCGCATGTCGCGGTTTTAAGGACGGTTAGATGCGGGTTCGAAATTCGCTCGTGATTCAACTTTTTTCTTTATATTAAAAATTAATCTGTTGATTCAGGATAATTATGTCTTTTAAAAGCCTAACACACGGCCACATAAAAATAATTACAAGGTCCCGTTAAATATAAGTCTACTAATGAGTTTTGGTACCTACGCGATCCTCAAAACCATAGATCTAGGAAAATATTCTAAGCCTGTGCTCAAAACAGTATCAACATAAAAAGTGGGTACGGCAATATTAAAACAAGCACTGAACATTTATGGTAATTGCATCTTATTACAGTCATAAACTTATGAGCATCAGATGTATAGGAGCGTATAATATTCGTATCATAAAATTAGTAACTACTTGCATAATGTAGAAAGTGCATTGTGCAAGAAATACTCTTGAGAGATATTAATAAGAGCAATATTTAACTCAATCCAAGTTTTTGGTGAAGCAATCATATTTTATGAGACACATGAGCTGATGTCCCAACTTATGCATGATTCCATTGTCTGTCTAGACGTTCTTTGTCAGAATTAGTAGTATACTCATAAGTTTAAGTTAGCATTTTTGAAGGAGCTGCAAAGTTTATGTAGGTACTAAATTATTTTACCATAGTATTCGTGTGTGCCTTTGTCGCAAATAGCACTGCAAGCACACTGTAATAATAGCCCAAAAGAACACCAATTTAAAAGCACTGATATAATAGCACATAGGTTTTTTTTAAAGACGCGGAATAGTTCACGTCATTGCATTGTATTATTTTTCAAAACTTGTGTTTTTTCCGGTTACACATGAGTGTGGGCAAGTGATATAACGTGGTGAATCGTGGTTTTTCGTGTTGCTTCCAAAATTCCATATAGAAGCTTCTAGTAAAGTTGCCACTACTTTACTAGGGCATGACTTAAAATGGACTATGACTAAAATATTTGACCCAGACAGTGACTAAGACTTGACTTTAGGTACGTTAAATAAGTAAATTCTATAACATGATGAAATGTTACAATACTTGACACTGGCTAAATACACTATTGTGTGGAGCCAAAATATATGAAAAAAAAAAATAATGCATAATGTTTCTGCAGAAGAGAAAATGCTTTAGATCTAAAGTTTAGATTATAAATAATTCTATCTACCACCCTATATATCAGGCTATTTATTTGTGTCTTATAGATCGCGTCTAGCACAGTATCTTATATCTACACATCTATCATATCAATGGCACCTGTAGTTACTGTGCTGACATAAGTAATTATATTAGCCATAATTATATCATACCGCATTAGCCTATCACAGAGCTAATGCTAATCTGATCAATGGAATTCCAGAGGGATTATGACAACCGAAACTAGTTATGAACATAAGGCGGCGAGTAGAGCGAACAAGATATTTTTTGGTACGTTTCCTGGCGTAATTAAAACATGTGGAGCATTAAATTTAATATATCATGCAATTCATTTCATTAAGTCGTTTGTGATGACCGCAAATACAAGATTAATAAATATAGCCCTATAGAAAAAAATCGCAAACCTGCATCAAAAAATTTGAATGTTCCCATTTTACTGATTATTTTTTTTCTACCGAATATATTTTTACAAAAATAAATTAGTGTATTCCCAACAAACATTCAGATGTCATGATGACATAAAAACTTTGAAAAATACTGTATAAAAATAGATATTAATTAAAAACCGTCAAAATCAGTAATTTTGTGCGTTGTCTTTGTCGTAAGCGCCACGCTGAAGTGCAGACTGAATTGATATTTAAGACTACGATGTTAAGGTTGATGTTTCTTTGAACAGATTTGGACCTGCTTATCTGGCTCTACTCGTCACCTTATGTTAAGCCGAACGTATCTACACACGCCTGTGCGGTATTAGCAGCAGCAGGTTTTTTTTTTATGTAAACGAATGACGTGACGAGCTAGTCGTTCGCCTGGTGTAAAGCGTCACGGCCGCCCATTACAGATTGCAGTGTCACTCGGAAATCAAAATTAAAGTTTCGCTTGACACTGCGCACTGTGCACGTCATCCTGAGACATCACACAGTCTAAAAAAGATTTCTAGACTGTGAGATCATTTCTTAAGTCTCATTTGCCTAGTAATTTCAGGTTACACTGTGTGGTATTAGTGCCTAGTGCCTACACTTATTGCACACATTCGGGTGCATGATGCGGCCGATTGCGCTTTTGGCTGTTGCTAAGTCTCATAATATCCTAAGCGCATGCTGATTTGAATGCGAAATCCTCTCGAATTTGAATATGCAGCTCCATATAGGGGATTATTATGAGAATATAGGTAATCTCGAATTCCTTATTACGGCCTTTGGAAGTAGCCCTCATCAGTATCGCAGTGATAATAATAATAAATAGACAAATGAGTGTGGACGTTTCACACAGCGCCATCTGGCCCCAAACTAAGCATAGCTTGTACTGGGTGGCGCAAAAGTAAAGACCCTATTTGGTTCAGCTATAACATTTTTTCTAAATTAGAAAACTAGATTTAGGTTTTTTTAAATGTATATTTGTGCCATTAAATTTCGTACCATTAGGATTTAAAGATGATGTCTTTTAAATGGTGACCTCCAGAGTTGATACACATTTGAGCCCTATTTATGACATTTTGCATAACTTGCCGTAACACTTCCTGCGATATGTTCGTTATTTCTTGACGAATGTTTTCTTTTAGAGCTGCGAGAGTCTGTGGCTTGTTCACATACACCCGAGATTTCAAAAAACCCCAAAGAAAGAAGTCTGGACTGGTCAGATCGGGTGATCTTGCAGGCCAAGGCAAATCGCCAAAACGAGAGATAACTCGGCTTGGAAAAGCGTCCCTCACTAAGTCCATAGTGTCGCGCGCTGTGTGTGCCGTAGCGCCGTCTTGTTGAAACCAGATGTGCTCCAGCCCCAATTCGTCCAAACTGGGTATCAAAAACTCACGTAACATGGTTCTGTAGCGTTCTCCAGTGACAGTTATCGCATTGCCTCCAGCGTCTTCGAAAAAATAGGGTCCGATCACTCTGTCAACACAGATGCCACACCATACAGTAACTTTTAGTGGGTGTAGAGGTGTTTCTTGAATAATGCGCGGATTATCAGTGCCCCAGAACCGAGTATTCTGCTTATTGACATGCCCTGAGAGATGGAAATGCGCTTCGTCACTCATAACCAATTTTGAAGGAAAATCATCTTGCAAAATGTCATAAATAGGGCTCAAATGTGTATCAACTCTGGAGGTCACCATTTAAAAGACATCATCTTTAAATCCTAATGGTACGAAATTTAATGGCACAAATATACATTTAAAAAAACCTAAATCTAGTTTTCTAATTTAGAAAAAATGTTATAGCTGAACCAAATAGGGTCTTTACTTTTGCGCCACCCAGTACTATGGGAACCAGATAACTGATAGAATACTTCGATACATTTTTGTTTGTAAATACATACATAGAATACAATATAACACCCAGACACAGAACAAACATCGATGTTCATCACACAAATGTTTGTCCCGGGTGGGAATAGAACCCACAACCTATAGTTCAGAAGGCAGAGCTAAAAGTTAATAATGCCACAGATAATATTATACTATAGATAATTTATTAGCCTGGTCCAGGTACAGGCAGGTATATATAGACGCTTTTGACGCTTCACTGACGCCACTTGACGCGCCGGTTTGGCTGAAGTTAAAAATATAGAGAATCGTATTGAAGGTACAAAAAAGTGCCAAAAACTCCATTCAGAATTCAGTCATTGCTACTGCCATCTACCGTAAATAACTGATAACTCAAGTTGATTGGGATAGGTGTAGTAACTAGGTACGATATTACTACATACTAGGATAGCTTCGTGCATGATTGAACCACACTTTTGTCGCTAACTTTTGGTAGCGCCATCTATTGAAGGGTGATAGCAGTTTGTTCTACAACCGTCAAAGCAGTGATGGGTACGTTTCTCGCTAGTTACTGAGAGTTACATAAATTTTCTCGTGTTTATAAGGCAAGTTAGTTCAAGCTTTTTCACTCAGATGGCGCTTTTACACTTTAAAAACTGTGGTTGATCTTTAAGGATATAACCTTCTTGGACCTACATATTACGGTCGCACACAGCACAGAGCATTAAAAAATATGATGCTGCGAAGCGTATTTTTTTTGTGCTCGGTGGGTCGCAGTTAGTGTTACTGTGTGTGTAGTTAGGTTTTTTTTCTAATCTAGTGTATAAAGTTATATTTAAAAAAATAAACGAAATTTTGGAGCAAATTAGCAAAACAAAAAACCACAAAAAACTGTTCATCAAGATTTCTCTAAAATATAAAAACGTTAATAAGATGATCATGCGAGTTAAAATTTATTAATAAACATACCTAAAGGAGCATTATTTTTTACTTCATTAGAAAACATTCAAATGCCTTTATAACGAGATGCTGGTAATGTAACGGTAACAAAATGTTAAACACACACACTTTAAGTCTTTCTAGTCTCGTAAAATGCCTTCTTTTCTACCTTAGAAACTTGAATAAAACCTTAAGAGTGATGATTACTTTATAACATCCATCATCATCATCAGCCTGAAGACGTCCACTGCTGAACATAGGCCTCCCCCGAAGAGCGCCACTTTGAGCGGCTGCTTGCCTCTTGCATCCATCGGCTCCCCGCGGTTCTGACCAGGTCGTCGGTCCACCTAGTGGGGGGCCGGCCTACGCTGCGTCTTCCGGTTCGTGAAACCAGAAGACGTACGTGGTGGATGGTATAACAAAAACCCTTAATTTCTTAATAAAATAATTTTCACACAAAACAAACGTATAAATAATGACTTAAAAATACTGGCCGCAATTATCTTACGGCTCGAATATTTCACAAACGCCACTTTTGAGGGCTCAAGACAAAAGAAAATAATAAAAGAAAACACATTGGAGGGTTTTCACAAAGGCTCTCTTAACGCGTTTTCAGCTCTTAAGGGGCTCCATGAAAGTAACGGCTGTGAAGCGTTAAATATAATTTTTCTTTTGTTACTCACATTTTTTAAAGTACCGGTAAAGGAAATGTTTTGTTGCCGCTATTCTCAATGTATTCTAAGAATAAGAAGTTTTGTGACAATTATTATTATCCTCAACAGGTACCTACATATTTGAACAGCGCAATTTATATGGAAAGTTTAAAGTGGTATAGCAAGTATTTTTGTGTTTTGATTTTGTTGAACCTGCCCATTTTCAATTTCCTGGAAGTATTCAAATAATCAGAAAAAGAAATTAGCTAAGCAGAAATAAAAAGTTGAGCCGACCTTATATGATGGGCCACGAGAGTCGTTTCCAAGGAAAAAAACGCAGTATTGCAGCGAGGTTTTTGCACAAATTGGTAATTTGAATCATCATCATCATCATCAACAGCCTGAAGACGTTCATTGCTGAACATAGGCCTCCCCCAGAGCACGCCACCTTGACCGGCTGCTCGCCTCCTGCATCCATCGGCTCCCCGCGGCTTTCACCAGATCGTCGGTCCACCGAGTGGGAGGGCCGGCCTACGCTGCGTCTTACGGTTCGTGGTCGCCACTCGAGAACCTTTCTTCCCCATCGTTGTCAGTTCTACGAGCGATGTGGCCTGCCCATTGCCATTTTAACTAGCTAATTCTAAGAGCTATATCGGTCACTTTCTTCTGCGGATCTCCTTGTTCCTCGTTCCGGAAACTACGTTAGTATATAGCTATATAGGTTGTGCCACCAACTTATCTATTCAGTTGGGATTTCGCCACCTCTTTCTTATAATACAAGAAATCACTTCATTAGAAAAAGGCAGTGGCAGATTATATAAGCACATATTGGGGCCAATTTTAAAGGCTTTAGTTGACAGATCTAAAACTCCTAAAACTGTTGCTGTCCTTATCTAATAGACGGTAATGTAAGAGACGGGTACATTTTTAGTAAGTTAAAGACTGTCAACTAAAGCCTTCAAAATTGGGCCTTATACCTAGGTAAATTGTTTAAGTTATGGCAGTGACAGTTTAGCAACCTGCTTCTTAGGGTGGGTTTTTGATCCGTAGTTAAAATAACCAATGCTTAAAAACTCATTTGACTATTGGTTAGAATTTGTTAGACTTTTTAACCATTGGTTACCTTAACTATTAGTGAAAAAACCCAGCCTCAGGGATTTCGCCTTATAGGTAAATTATGCAGCTGTGGCATCTTCCATTTTAGGCAATGAGCTCAAAACCGCACATACCACAGACCTATAGGTTTGTGGCACACACCTGCATAGTTATACCTATTCTGTGACCAAACATAATGCACACCAGTCAACATCGCTCCAGTAATTGATCCAGTCAGCAACCAAGCGCTGTACGCTGTTTGATTTCAATTTAAGCGATGTTGATGTTCGCTGTTTCGGATGCGCATTTAAGTTTCAACTTTGCTGCTTCGGAATTTCTGTAATGAAGGTAGTTTGAGAGTTTAATTGGGTATTTGTGATATTGATCGTTATTTGTTTGAGGAGATACAAGTTTGCTTTACGTTGATGAAATCTAAGGCTGACAATTCATGTTACATTGATAATTATTAAACTTAACACACTAAACTTTGTTATCGTTCTCGTCTAGGCAACAACACTAAACTTTGCCGAGTGATTGCTATTTTCATAGCACTATGAAAATTCTGGATGGAAATTCCCCGAAAATCTATTTAGACACACTATCTAAATAGATTTTTGGGGAATTTCCATCCAGAGCGAGATAAGCAGAGGCAGAGGGAGACACAGATTTTTTTGCGTTGGACATTATTTCCATTATAATGAATTCACAGGTAAAATAAGCGTTTACCACATTTTCACCAATTTTGTAGAATATTAGATTAGACTACTTAACATTAAGAATTATATGGGGTTTATTTTCTTGTCTTCTCTTTATTCTAAGGCCTATTATATAACGCTAAATTCAGACCCCTAGTTAGGATCCTAAATCGGAACCTAACTAGGCAACTAACTGGGTAGCAAGTAATGCACCATACTTCTCCCTAAATTTAGGGCCCTAACTTCTTAAATGCGATTCCATTATACTAAATTTAGTGCCTGAATCATTAAGGGGCCTGAATTTAGTGTAATGTAATATAGCGGCATTGATCTGAACATTCTGTACCCAGAACCTGTCATACTAATGTGCGTAGACAAGCACACAGTGCATTGAGCACAATGCAATGTACAATCGATGGTAAAAGTGTTCTGATGATAAAACTTTCAATAGTTTAAATTTTAATTAAACATCTCAATTTGTTGAAAAATAACAGACACGGCTTCATAAAAAAATAAAATAACCTAAAAAATTAAAATACAAAACTACTAATCATCATCATCATCATCAACAACAGCCTGAAGACGTCCACTGTTGAACATAGACCTCCCGAGAGAGCACTACTTTGAGGAGCTGCTCGCCTACTGCATCCATCAGCTCCCCGCGGCTTTTACCAGATTTTCGGTCCACCTAGTGAAGGGGCCGGCTTACGCTGCGTCTTCCAGTTCATAGTCGCCACTCGAGAACCTTTTGCCCCATCGGTTGACAGTTTTACGAGCGATGTGGCCTGCTAAATGCCCATTGCCATTTCAACTTGCTAATTCTAAGAGCTATATCGGTCACTTGAGTTCTCCTGCACACCTCCTCATTTCAGATCTTATCTCCGATAAACTACTTATGACCATGAAACAAGGAGGAGAGGAATGCCAATACACCAAGAAAACAGCGTATATCAGAAATATGCCCGCAAAACCCGTTTTAAACCCAGCCCGCCAGCTAGCCCGTTTTAGCTAGCCGTATAGCCCGCTCATTTTGCAGCGGTATCTAGGTTTAAAACGGTTTTTGCCATATTTCTGATCTAGACGGACAGACAAACAGACAGCGGAGCCTTAGTAACAGGGCCCGTTTTACCCTTTGGGTACGGAACCCTAAAAAAGGGAAGTATAAAAGCATAAGGTTTTCGGAAGCGAGTGTCATAATGGGTGACTTATCGTTTAAAGCGATCTCTTCTAGACAACCCAACTCTTTTATTAACATTTTTGGTACCAAACGCGAAAATCTTACAAAGTAGAAACATTTTATTTTTGTTTCAGGTTTTCATGATACTCTTGTGCATCTGACCGTACCCAAGCATGGTTAGCTGACCCGGTCAACAACGCTAATTGGCAATCGGCTGTAGATTTGATCCCAAGTCAGCGGTGCAGCGCTGTTTGGTTTCAATTTAGCGCTGCTGATGTTAGCTTCAGATGCGCATTATCAGGTCATTTTCACTGATGACTTTGTGAAGTTTACTAATGAGGGTAGTTTGCAGTTCTGATCGGCATCGATTGAAGTTTCAGCAGTTGGGGGATATTGATAAGCTCATTGGCCGGAAATATGGTAATTGACTGTTTCTATCAGCAGTTTATTTCCCAAATTGATAAATACCTTCCACACTAATATTTAAAAATGAAATTCTGTTTGTTTATTTGTATGATTTTCACGCTGCAATGTGTAAAACGATTTTGATTATATTTTGCAAATAACATATTTATATTACCGTGATAAACTAAAGGTGGTTTGATCCATAGTAAAGGTAACCAATAGTTAAAAATGCTAACAAATTCTAACCAATGGTCAAAATTTGTTAGCATTTTTAACTATTGGTTACTGTAACTACGGATCAAAAAACTCACCCTTAGAGTAAGTAAGTATTTTTTTATCCTGGAAAGTAAAAAGTTTCCTTAAGTTAACATTTCTGTAATGTCTGAGATTATAAAAAATTGCTCCATAATAGATTTCATTGACGGCTAAGATATTTTGATGGAGTCTAAAAATTAAACACGTCTTGAATTGGAATTGAATACAACGAATGTTCAACTAATGAGTAAATGAAATGAATGAAGAGAGTTGATGCCTTAGTATAAAACTACACCACAGAATACACAACAGTTAAATATGATTTGTAAGCAATTAACAGTTAAAATTAATTAACTGCCCTGCACGCGTCCTATCACGCTGTTAAGCATAGTGCGCTGTTTACTAGAGTACGTTAGCTAAATCGGCTCGCTGTGATCACGTACAGCTTTAGGCTGTGTACACATTTTAGTTAAATGGCGTATATAAGTACCTAAATACCTGCTCAGTAAACCAAACTGCATTCAAGCAAGTAAAGCGGCGTTCATTTACGTAGGTTAGCTAAATCAGATATTTCAGTCCGTCCATTATAAAGCTGTGAACAGATTGCCGAAGAAAAATTAAAAAGCTAAAAGCAATGAAACATATTCGATTTTAAAAACACTTTTTTTTTGAGGCGCGTCGCCTATATTCTAATTATTCAAAAATTGAATATTTTTTGAGCTTTGTAGTTACTAGTATTGCATTCTGTATTTGTATTCAAACTAATCATACAGTAGCAACCTTATACAAACTTCAAAATCGTGGTTTTAACATTAACATTGTTTTTAAATTCATTTTGACTTCACGTATAGTAAACCTCGAAACGAGCAATTTGAAATGGCGCATAGCGTTTCATTTTCCGCCATTATACTAGTCATGGGTTCTCGCCTTTAGAATGCAGACTGCGTCTGGCATGAAGCCAGATGCTCAACACTAGTGCCCACTTAGTGCGACGGCGAAACTACGACGTCACTAAGTCACGGTTAGAAGTAGCCTTAAAACTCGTATAGTTGCGTTACCAACGAAAACTGATCAAAACACATAAAAAATATTTCTACTTTATTTACAAAGATTAAGATAGCTCAGTGGTAAACTCGTGCATGCAACTTCCAAACCAATGTGGTTCCATTCCCGCTTGGGCCCACACCGATGGCTTTTCAAGCTATGTGCAAAATTTTCACTCGCTTTTACAAAGGCTCGTGGTAGATTATGCCCTCAATCACTCCCCGTGAGAGAAGGCTCGTGGTGGACTATGGCTTACACTCATTCCCCGTGAGAGAAGGCTCGTGGTGGGTTTATGGCCTACACTCACTCCCTGTGAGAGAAGACACGTGGTGGATTATGGCCTACACTCATTCCCTGTGAGAGAAGACACGTGGTGGATTATGGCCTACACTCACTCCCTGTGAGAGAAGGCTCGTGGTGGATTATGGCCTACACTCACTCCCTGTGAGAGAAGGCTCGTGGTGGACATAGCAACGTACCCTGAATTTTATGATTCTTGAAGAAGCAGCCATTTTGTGGCTACTCTTTATTATTTGCAGACTAGATGAATGAGCATGAAACACAACATTCTGATGTTGTAAATAGCTTTATAGTTAGAAAATTAATTGTCACACACAATACCTATGTTGCGCTACTTTAGAACGATAACCTTTATTTGGCTTAGAATTATTTAGTAGGTATCTTATTATCATATTAAGAAAGCTGTTAGTTAAAAAAAAAAAATTTGGAACAATCATTGTACTGTTAGTATTGTACCAAGTATCGCAGATGATCGGAAATGGCCACTGTATACCTATAAAGCCAGGTACTATTATATATTACTAGATGATGGTGATGTTCTTCCAAGATACAGACAGACGGATAGATACCTAGACAGACAAAAATGAAAAAGAATATGTTTTTTGCTTCAGAATGGTTTATAGAAAGCCCTCCAAAAAAAATTTTCAAAATATCTTCAATGTAAAGAATTGGACCTGTTACAGTATTATCATAAATATAAATTCCGTGCTAAAGCCATTCGACAGTCAGTGCATTCGACACACAAAACAAGATTCAAAGATATACCTGATTGTTTAGTAGCTATATACATACACTTTATACTACACTAGCGTTATACACTAGCGTCGTTAGGGGAGTCTTGGGGTAATGGTATATCTAATACCATTTACCCCAAGCCTCCCCTAACTGACATGAATGCCGTCTAAAATTTTTCCCTTCAGCTGATATGGCGGGTATTAAGGCATAACCCGTGACTAATCAAGCTCTACGTGTTGTATCCTGAAATAGTTCTTCCAAAGTCTTCGTTTAAAAATGTTCTCTATTTCAATGACTTTATCGTTCATTTTACTATGAATCAAGTGGACATAAGACGCCATTTTTGGGTACACTATATTTATAGTACGTTTGCAGAGAAGAACTAAAAGAGTGACTGCACGAATAGGTATAATAGATATTTTGTTGTGAGTCATACGTATATACGTATCTAAACATAGAAATGTACGACCTTTCTGGAAAGAAGGGTATATTTAGAGCTCCCTAATTTTCCAACAGCCAGATCTTGACATCAAGTGTTTTGATATTGGAACTAGAAACATCATGAAGTTTATAAACGTTTTTAAGTTGGAGAAACGCTTTTGAATCTACATCCACATTGTTCAAAATATTTATTATTTATGTATTGCATTACTAATTAACTTACTTTAAGTATGTGTGAAGCAGTAACTACTTTGAAACCGACGCTTTCTGGTTTGAATCTCGCTCGGCCCTGCACCATTTTTAGGTCTCCGTACCCAAAGGGTAAAACGGACCCTATTATTAAGGCTCTGCTGTCTGTCCATCTGTCACCAGGCTGTATCTCATGAACCGCGATAGTTAGAAAGTTGGCATTTTCACAGATGATGTATTTCTGTTGCCGCTATAACAAAAAATACAAAAATCCATCATCATCATCAACAGCCTGAAGACGTCCACTGCTGAACATAGGCCTCCCCAGAGCGCGCCACCTTGAGCGGCTGCTCGCCTTCTGCATCCATCGGCTCCTCGCGGCTTTCACCAGATCAGCTGACCACCGAGTGGGAGGCTGGCCTACGCTGCGTACAAAAAAATAGCATAAAATAAATATTTAAGGGGGCTTCCGTACAACAAACGTGATTTTTTTGCTTGTTTTTACAGATCATTATCTGTACGGAACCCTTCGTGCGCGAGTCCGACTCGCACTTGGCCGATTATTTAAGTTATGTCTTGCTCTTAAAACAGTGAAGGAAAACATCGTGAGGAAACCGGCATGTCAGAGAATCACAAAATTCATGTGTGTCATCCACCAACCCGCACTTGGCCAGCGTGCTGGATTATGGCCTACACTCTCTTTCCATGGATAAAGGCCCGTGTCACAGCAGTGGGATCGTATTGGGCTTATGACGACTTGCTCTACAAACTTATATCAGATTTTACGTGTTTCTTTTTGATTTATATCAGGTCCTATTGCCAGCTACAGTTGCTTACAACAAATAATTTTTCGACTGCATTATTTTTTATCTACATAATAATAATATGCATTTTATTAACGGGCAAACCACCGTTATTCTTATATACTAAAAGCCACTAGTTACCTATGACAAACGGTGAACAAACGATCTGGTGAAAGCCGCGTAGAGCCAATGGATGCAGGAGGTTAGAATTAGCAAGTTGAAATGGCAACGGACATTGGGCATGGGCAGGCCACATCGCTCGTAGAACTGACAACCGATGGGGACGAAAGGTGCTCGACTGGCGACTATGAACTCCAAGACGCAGCGTAAGCCGGCGCTCCACTAGATGGAGCGACAATCTGGTAAAAGCCGCGGGGAGCTGGTGGATGCAGGAAGCAAGCAGCCGCTCAATGTGACGCACTCTGGAGGAGGCCTATGTTCAGCAGTGGACGTCTTCAGGCTCCCCAAATAAAATGACAAGAAAAAAATGTAAGTCATACATTTAAAGTAGCTTAAACATGTTAAGTAGGTAATTTAAAACTTTTTCAGACACTGATAAGTAATTTGAAATAAAAAAAATGCCCCAGCTAATCCGCAACTTTTGTTAACCTTACAAAAAGAATAATGCGGCTTATCAAAATATTAGGGTAAGATGCGACGATCCGATACATTTATTAACCCGACATTATAGGGCAACCCCGAGGTGTATCGATTCCAATATTTATTGTTCCATTCAAGGCCTCTCCTTTGTTCCGAAACCCATCAACGGGACCAATCAAGTAAGAAATTGGTGATCCCAGTTGAATCCAGAGGTCCCTCGTATGCCTGCTTCTGCAGATAAGCTTCTTGAGATGTGATGGAATGGCGTTCGAGATTTCTCAGAAACAGTTTTTAACGGTCACTGAGTTGCAGTAAGTAGGTTAAGGATTGGACGTTTCCCTTTTACCATTTATTAAGTTTTTTTGTGTAGGTTCTATTTTTTTTTTTCATAGTATCCAAGGCAATTGCGTAGAATTAACAAGTATTTATTATAATTTTATAATTATTATATATCTAGTAAATAAATGAGGGAATAAGGTAATTTTAACAGCTCACTTTCAAGAAGCTAATTAGCTTCTCGAAAGTGAGCTGTTAAAATTAGGCACAAGGCACTCATGTACGTTGTACGTAAGTAAAACGTGTTTTGAGCAGTTTTGTCATTGTCGTCATCATAATCATCAACAGCCTGAAGACGTCCACTGCTGAACATAAGCCTCCCCAGGGAGCGCCACTTCGAGCAGCTGCTCGACTCCTGCATCCATCGGCCCCCCCGTGGTTTTCACCGGAGCATCGGTCAGATACGCTGAGCAGTTTTGTATGAAGTATCATTTCATTTTATATGCCAAGTATTAATTGTTTTTCCGGAGCACCATACATAAATGGAATTTACCATTGAATAAATAATAAATAAATAATATATATATATTGTAATATTTTACGATAAAATCAAATGTTGTGTCCTAAAATTTCAGATTCATGGTTTACCTACCAGAATTTTGTCCGAGAAGCCTATCTAGAAAATGTTTTAGTATCGTAAAAGGTTTCCAAAAAGTATTGCAACTCCTTTCCCAATCCCAATTCCAGATACTGATCTATGAACATAAAACGCAGACTCAGCGAGAAATGAAAGACCAACCTTTCTAGATAATTGCCAAGATATGAACGGAACAATCCGCTTTATCAAGCTGGCTATCTCGAGTCATACAGCATTTGTGGAAATAAGCACGGCAAAGAAACCTGGTACTTTCATTAGTTTATCTTGATTTGTGACTCTGTGTACTCAACATGTGGGAAATTAGATTTCATTCTGGAAATTGCATCAGCAAAATGTTTCTTTTTGTCTCCAATGTTGAATTTATCAACGGCGTTGTTTTAGGAATATCTCATTATCTGATTAATGCAAAAAGGAGGGTGACGATTTGTTTGATTGATTTTGAGATTGTAAATTTAGGCTGCAAATTTCAATATTATAAAGATATTTTACATCAATTGTGTATAATTATAATATACATTTTATTGATGCGCTTAACATTACAATATAGAAAAACTTGACTGAGAGTTGCATTATATCTGTGCTTATTTAGCTTTGAAATATACCAACAAAATATCCACATTAATTTGAAACGCGTCGTTTGCACAGTGTTCCTCAATATTATATTATGGCCACGTCCTAACGTTCGACCGGTTAAATGATCCTACCAAAATAACAGCATAAATCAGCACAATTATTATCTGACAATACCATAAACATTGAACAGCGAAAATTATTTTGCTCAGCGCACAGAAAACTTAACTCCACTAGTACATAAAGTTAGGGGTTCAGCATTCAGAACCTATCTGGCAACAAAGTAAAACTACAAGTTACGAAGCCGTAAGCAAACTCTAAGTACACTTTTCCTTGTAGCTTACTAAGTTCGCCAAGTAATTATTGCAACGACCATTACTACTTATCTACGTGGGCATCTAAATACGACTTGGTACTGCGGAATTAGGTTCTCGTGCAAGCGCTATTTACTGGTGAGGTTACTTAACTGAGTAAATGTAGGTACCTATCTATTACCAGTTTTCGGTAGGAGAATAAAAAACCATAACGAAGCACGCAATGTATATAATATTATACTTACGTAATACTACGTACCCTGTGGTTTCATCAGCTATTTGCCTGTATAGTTATAGAATAATTATATCCTGTAATATTGTGCCCTAATAATCTCGGACCTTATATAGAGACCAGAAGTCTGGTCACACCGACCAGTCCGCTTTTACTTAGCGCACGAAAGTCTTAATGCGAGTTAGGAAAGTAGAGAATTTAAGTCCTCCGCACTTCACAGGCTCTTATTAAAATGCACCCTCAAGAATATTGTCTTCAGAGATTTCAAGTAACTTATAAACTTTAGGGCGTAGACTTCATCTTAATTGATGGCTCTGAGAAAAGTTAATTTTTCACTTACCGGTTTCTTAAATGAGCAAGAGTTTTGTGATGATAGTATAGCTATAAAACATATAAGAACTTTTCCGCAGTAAGAAAATTTGCATCGGTTTCAGTAGCTGAATTAAACAATAAAAAAAAAAGTTTGTGAACATTTCGCACAGGGCCATCTAGTCCCAAACTAAGCATAGCTTTAACTATAGCAACTAGATAACTCGTAGAATACTTAGATTTTTTGTTTTTTTTTTAAATACATACATAGCCAATATAAAATAACACAATATAAAACCTTAATAACGGCAAAGTACCACAATTTTTCAGTTATAACAATATTAGTAGTGTAGTTGAACTTTATACTCTTATTATGAGTTTGCGGTTATAACTGTGGGTTTATTGATCCATAGTTAAAGTAACCAATGGTTAATCACAATTAATTCATCTTGTCAATGCTAAAACCCCCCCAACTTATTTTTTGTAAAAACTTCAGCCTCCAATATTAGCGCATAATCTCTGTAATTGATATGTCGTTCGCTCGAAACGACATTCGAGAGTCACCGCATTACAGCACAAGACGCGTAAAGGAAAGTTTTAGGGGACTTCTTAATAGAAATCCTTTGAATAAGTTGTTTGAGCTTGTAAATAACGTCAAAGAACCCGGGAAGGTGTCAAAAGTTGTTGAAGTGAGCCCGTGTACTTTGGAGCACCAAAACTTGACGACCTCTATCTATTCACTTTACGTTGTTGACGTGGTTCAAGACTTTTCGGAGCACGTGCTCAAGTTGCCATAAATATGAATGGTGCGAAACTTTGGCAGAATTAATGAAACCTGTAACCTGGATTCAACTTTCGTGAATATACAAGATACACAGTGCAGTGCAGTGTCATGCAAAACTATATTAATTTAGAGTTCCGAGTGATTTTGCAGTCTGTTATGGGTAGCCGTGACGGTTAACATCAGACGAACGACTGACTCGTCAAGCCATTCATATACATTAAAAAAAACAAAACAAGAGACTTTAACCTTCTAGAGCTTAAGCCCAATTTTTACACCACACATTACACACGAAAAAACACACACACACACACACGAAAAAAACACAAAAACACAGCTACACGAAAAAAAAAATTAATTTTACAATCGGAAACCCTTGTTTTTACCCCATTTGAAAAATTAACTTTTAAAAAATAAAATCGTTCTACCAGAAAAATAAGTCATCTCGCAGACCCAGACAAAATAAAATAGGCTTCATTATCAGTTAATTAATTAGAGAGGGTGACCGTTCTTCTTTATAAAGAGTAATTAGAAGAAACCTAGGGATAGGTACTCAACCGCCTTTATTCGAAAAATGTTATGCTGATACCAAGTTTTTTTATTTACCGTTTCTCTTTAAGATAAACACTAGGTACTTAGTTTTTAAAACATGTGAAATAATGACACAATAATTACGTATACTAAACCTTTTTGCCTTTATTCTAAACATGTCTGTAAAAAATGACACGAAGTGTATTACGTACAAGTTTTTACTTGAAGAATTATTTTCACCAAGTGATGCTGTTCAAAATGGCATTAAATCACGTAAGAGTACGAAAATAGCTGTTGTTTTGTTCAGCAATAAATATTAGTTTATACATAACGATAACTAGTTTAATACAAAAGAAATATTTACCACCAGAATATTGGTCTTAGAGATATCCACTAGCCTTCATAAGTAGGGCAGCGGATGGGGTCAGCATGGAACAGCGGGGAGCATTATATTAATACTTTTGGGTCTGATATCCTTCCTAAGCCCAGGCGTTATTATGAGCTATACATTGACGGGGACAAATAGGTACTTTACTAAGTATTACAGCCTGGTATCCCGGTTAGGGATCTTAGCTGACGGATTTTCAGAAATTATTTCGCCCCAGTAAGGAAAAAAGTTTTGTAACGGAAAATGTGTAAGTAAATATAAATTATTAGATGTACAGCCATACATTCCTCGTACACCAATAAAAAGCAATGTTCACGGAATGATATTTATTGATAGTTCAGCCAGCATGAGTAATATCCGAGGCAATATGATCGATAAGGGTAAACAGGGCCGCAAGTTGTCTTAAATCTCGAAACACGACATCCAAGTTAACAAGATCCCTGATATGTTATGATTATATCCACAAGTGTTATGAAATAAGCTTTTATTTTAGGAGAGAGAGGTCTTAGAATGTTGGTTGCTTCACCTTACTGCCCCGGGGAAATCTATATGAAAGCGAGGCAAATGAAATAATGCCCTAGTAGGTTGCTTATTGTTGTCCATATATTTTGCTTGCATGCTTGTCCTACCATTTGTGTAATTTGAATACTGTTACATTTTAAAGGGTGAAGTGTGTGTGTGTGTACTGTGTGTATTATAAAATGCGACTATAGGCACATTAACGTGGCCAACGATGCGGTCTACGTCGCGTATCACAGCGCGCCATGCCACGCCAGTGTCTTATAACCTTAAGTTTGGCTGCCCTTGGAGGTCCGATGGGGAAGAAAGATTCTCGAGTGGTGACCACAAACTGGAAGACACAGCTCCGGCCGGCTCCCCACTTAGTGGGCCATCGGTCTGGTGAAAACTGTTGGGGAGCCGATAGATGCAGGAGGCGAGCAGCTGCTCAAGGTGGCGCTCTTTGAGGGAGACCTATGTTCAGCAGTAGACGTCTTCGGGCTGTTGATGATGATGATGATTATGATGATGGACGTCCACAGAGATTACATAGCCTTATACTGTATTCAGTGTGGGAGATAAATCGCCTATATTCATTAAGCAACATCGTTTCGTTCCAAACTCCGAAGCTTTTGCATGTTTCAAAGGACCTCGTAGCCCGCTGCCTACGAGCTACGAGTCGTAGCAATCACATTACGGCTCGTCCTGAAACTGCAACACGAGTCCGGTAATGACGTCATCAGTAAACGGAACCATTCATTAACATACTATTAGCTATTCTGTGGCGGAGCGATGGCTTATCGCCAGCGCATTTCGATCACTCAACCGTCACATCGAAATTGAATTTTACAGCGCAAATCTAGTCGCTGACAGTTGAGTGATGGATCACCGCTTTAGTTTATGACCTCGCTGGCTGGAAAAATATTTCAATTCGTAAAATAATCCTCTCAATCATACGCGGCGTTTTACCAAATCCTTTGATCATGTGAATTGTCGAATATCTCTATATCGAATGGACACTTTATTTCGAGTATCCGGACAATGTAATCCTAATCGACATGTACACAGGCGAACCGTGTTAGCTAGTTACACACCCGTCAATACAATGTCCAAACAAAACCTTTGTCCTGAGTAAATATAACTGGGTGGACTTTTTCTGCCATATAGAGTGCTTGCTCGAAATCCCAATGTAAATTTAAGCGACCGGATTGAGAGAGACAAAAAATGAAAACACAATTTTTGTGTTGAACTTGGATTTATACTATAATATATGACTGGCCTGATAGCTCAGTAGTCTTGCCTTCTGAACTGTAGGTTGTGGGTTCGATTCCTACCCAGGGCAAACATTTGTGTGATGAACATAGGTGAATGTTCTGTGTCTGGGTCTTATATCTTATGTATGTATTTACAAACAAAAAGTAGGTATCTATCTATTCTATCAGTTATCTGGCTCTATAATAGTGTACAAGCTTTGCTTAGTTTGGAGCTAGATGGCGCTGTGTGAAATGTTCACAAATATTTATCATTATTTATTCATTATATGTATACTTTAATCAGGTATATAGGACAGGTACATTGACATCTCATCTTTACTAGGTGGTAGGACTTTCTGCAAAGTTCGTCTAGGTAGGTACCACCGCTTTGTCAGTTATTCTGACGCCATGCAGTAGTGTGCAAGCACTACTGTATTCCGTTTTGAAGGGCATTGTAGCTAGTGAAATTACTGGTCAAATGAGACTTTATGATCTGATCACACAGTCTAGTAAACTTATTACTAGACTGTGTGAAGTCTCGGGATGACGTGCGCAGTGCAGTGTCACGCGAAACTATATTAATTTACAGTTCCGAGTGATACTGCAACCTGCTATGGGCAGCCGTGACGCTTAACATCAGGCGAGCGACTGGCCCGTCACGTCATTCACTTACATAAAAAAAAACAGAAATTGTGGTTCGCAGGTGTAACTCATCATCATCATCATCATGCAGCCTGAAGATGTCCACTGCTGAACATAGGCCTCCCCCAGAGAGCACCACTTTGAGCGTATAAATATTGAATACATAATTATTATATACCTAAAGCTTTAGTTACTTTAAGCGACTTAAAAAAACATGGTTCACTGCTTTTTTATCATTTACCCGCATCTTCAGACTACCCGTGAACATGGTAACTGTATGCCGAAATATCGGGAACACAGAAATGTTTCTAATCACGGTAAAGACGCCGCAAGTACTATTAAAAATGTAGAACATGGTTCTTCCACTAAGGTAAATGTTTTTTAAATGGCTTAATAGTTACATAGTAATATGGACGCTACCGTTGATAAAATAATGGACACTCACCTCCTTACTAACAATAGTGGAATAGCTACTCGGTGTTTTCTCTTATTTTTTTTATTTTGTTTACTTCTAATTTGATAGAAAGAAACAAAACATAAAATAACTGTTCTTCCACTACACAAGTTTTATTAGTAAGGGGGTCAATGTATAAACATCTATTAACTAAACCGTGGTGGAAGGCTGGCTGATCTTTTGATAGTCAGATAATGTTTTTATTCTCAGTTTAAATACTAGTTTAGCTACTATCATATTTATTATGCAATTGAAAGATTGGCAAATGTCATCATGAGACAGAAGAAAATTAAAAAAGGTATATCTTATTTGACATAACCCTTATTAACTATACAACTCAATTTAAAGCACCCTGTCTTTTTTTGGTCGGGACATTATCACGTCAGCAAAAAGTTAACGGGATAGTAGGTATTGATTACGTTTTACAAATGTAAACATTTGTAAAATGGCCAACCGTGGTCATGGCAAACCCTCTCTATGGTAAGCGTCGAAAGTAACGTATTATGGGGGAGGCCTGTGTTCAAGCAGTGGCCGTCTTTCATCTGAAGAAGTGAATCAATACCTACTTAAAATACCCCGTTAACTTTTTGCTGACGTGATATGTCCCGACCTAAAAAAACAGGTTGTTTTAAATTGACTTATATAAATGTTTCTATGTAGTTATAAGTTCTTTTTATCTAACAGTGTCTTTATTCTTTAAACTTATATAAAGTATAATTAACTACATAGCAGTTTAAATATAATCATTAGGTACTTACACCTATTTACAAAGAAATTCAAGCCTAAACTAATGAACTCATTTAATTAGTGCAAAATTCACGTCCAAAAATTTACCTAAACCGATTAAAAAACTTTTCGAAGACGTGAAATTCTCCTAAATCCTAGATTAAAACATTGAATTCAATTACAAAGTTTTCAAAAACCAATTAGCTTCAGTAAATCTTCGAGCCGTTATAAATGTTTCGATGAAAAGTAAAACTTTTATGAAACCCATTTTATATCTGAAAACCTGTTGTATTTGAAAGTCTCAAAGTATCTGCCTGCGATGTTACGTTAACATTTTTGTGATTTGATTTACTTCGAAAAACTCCATTGTTGAACTCAATTCTTTTGTGAAGAAACTTGTAATAACCAATTTAGCGTGAAAAATATCTTGTTTACCAAATGCTTTGAAGTTAAACTTACGTCTACTTTTGTATTACAGTTAAAATTAAAGCTGCCTTTCAGATAACTCACAGTAGGTATTTTAAGCGCTATCAAGGTGTTACTTAAATTTAATCAATGCTTCAAATACCCTGTCTCTCTTTTTGTTATTTTTTTTCGCTTGTAACGTTTCAAACCACCGAGAAGTTTTTTTAGGTAGAATTTAGCTTGACTACACCACAAATTCATTCGGTTTAAAATTTACCTATAGTATAAAGTCGTTGCATAATAGAGTAAAAAATTGTTAACGATTTAAAACTAATAATCAACATATTTATTTCTCTTACAAGCTTTTGACTCATATAAGCTCAATATCTAAAACATAAGTATTAACATAGGAGAAAAAAGTTCACACACCAGAATTACTGGGCAAATGAGACTTTATGATCTGATCACTCAGTCTAGTAATCTGATTACTAGACTGGGTGATGTCTCAGGATGACGTGCGCAGTGCAGTGTCACGCGAAACTTTATTGTTTTAAAGTTCCGGGTGACACTGCAACTGTTATGGGCGGCCGTGTCACTTAACATCAGGTGAACGACTTGCTCGTCACGTCATTCAATCACATAAAAAAAAAAAAATCCTTTCCATGACTTTAATTATTCAAAGCAAACATTTATACAATTTAAAACTCAACAACCTCGGCAAAAAGTTGACGTCACGACTGAAATTTTTCCGCAAAATTGTAAGCAAAATAAACGAAGCGACGTCAACAGAAGAGAAAGAATTTAATATCCAGTGTGGCATACGGAATGCCTGTAACAATTTGTTTTCTTCCCGCCAACATTTTTTTTGGTTCCACATACTTATCTTACTTTTTCCTCATTTGTTTGTCTGCTACGGTTCACTCATCACTGTGGTAACCACTATAACAAATCTAATACAGCTTTAGCCTTATGCATCGTAAAACATAGCTTAAATATTTTTTCTCAAACACGCATGGAAATGTGAGTTTTATTTTGACAACCTTCTTCGGGATAAATCTAAATTGCTGTACTGGCGAGCAGCGGCCGGCAAAAGTTGTATGGAAATCCATATCTGCCGTGGTTTGGCGGCTAAATAAATTACATACAAAACTCATATCTGTCATTTAATTTAAAAATGGAACGATCCATTACTCCAAAACATGGCAACCAAGGAGGTACAGCGAAGGTTTTATTTAAATTTCGAACTGGCTTGCAAATAGAAAGCTGTTTATTGGAAAAAAGTAACACTTTTTTTCTTTTCTTTTTCTTATATTTTGGCTCCACACATAGTGTATTTAGCCAGTGTCAAGTTTTGTAATATTTCATCGTATTATGGAAATTTTCACTTAAAGTCAAGTCATAGTCACAGTCAGAGTAGTCATAGTCTAGTCTAAGTCATAATCCAGTCTAAGGCATGCCCTAGTAAAGTGGTGGCAACTCTACTAGAGGCTTCTATGGAATTTTGGAAGCAACACGAAAAACCCCGTTTCACCA
The DNA here is from genome assembly GCA_910589525.2 of Ennomos quercinarius. Lineage (NCBI taxonomy): Eukaryota > Metazoa > Arthropoda > Insecta > Lepidoptera > Geometridae > Ennomos > Ennomos quercinarius. Next base: position 6,694,979 of record OU342496.1, read on the forward strand.
CATTATATCACTTGCCCACACTCATGCTCGTAATTCAGCACTTAATGCGTAAAACGCCACCAATTTTAAACATTAACACTAGAAAAAGCACGAGTTTTGAAAAATAATACAATGCAACGACGTGAACTTTTTCACGTTCCCGCCAAAACCCCAAGTAACACTTTATGGTGGGAAAAATTATTTTCAACTAAAAATTCTTTGTTTTAATTTCCGCGCATTATTTGAGAAAAGTACTATACAAGCCTTGGCCACAACAAGGCATTGATGGACTCACATTTACACGTTCGTCCATCAATGCCTCTGTTGCTGGCCGCTGCAGTAATGTACTATCTAGAATAGACAATATTACAAATCATTGACCTTAAACTCTTTTTCTGTTACTGCCGAAAAAGTTTCAAATGTCAACTTTTACCGCCTGATTAGCGTCGAAGGATTGTTAAGTGCTAAGCCAGACTTTAAAACAACCGTAATAAGACTTATGTACTTGTACTTCAAACTTATAAGACTAACTATCAAAAAGAGAGATATATATATATAAAACCACAAAAGACTTAATAGTACAGGTACAAAAGATACACTCCGCAAAGTTCCAAATACATTTCCAAAGTTAGAAACAGCTCAATATATACACTAATCATACACCTCGATTGAAGATCAAAGACTTCATCTGAATACGTGGATGTAGTAATTATAAACTATTAATTTTGATCAGGCATCAAAGAGCCTTCATTAATATTGTTTGATTTGATGGCTTATCAAATATGAAGTTGATTGCTGATATCTAAGTGCTCGCGCAATAAATTAGCAAGTTGAAATGGCAATGGGCAGGCCACATCGCTCGTAGAACTGACAACCGATGGGGAAGAAAGGTTTTCGAGTGGCGATCACGAACCGGAAGATGCAGCGTAGGCCGGCCCCCCACTCGGTGGACCGACGATCTGGTGTAAGCCGCGGGGAGCCGATGGATGTAGGAGGCGAGCAGCCGTTCAATGTGGCGCACTCTGGGGGAGGCCTATGTTCAGCAGTAGACGTCTTCAGGCTGTTGATGATGATGGTGATGAAGTGCTCGCGGATTAGGATACATTTTCTAGTATACCTTGTTCTCTGTAGGTATCTACCATTACATTTTTAGAAGTGTTGATTAGTGTTCTTTGCCTAGAACCTAATTGGCTACATAGTTGCATTTTACACCAAAAATCCGTCAATAGAGCTTAAGTTCTTCGATCAAATGGTATAGTAGAGTAATTAATAATCATGTCGTGATTTAAATAAAAATAGATAAAATGGATGTCATGGTTTCGTTTTGCAGCCAAGCAAACTGGTAAGTTCAACTAGACGCACGGAAATACGGCATCCGTATATGGTACAAATTCCTCGAATAAGTACAAAACGTTTTGATTCCTCGTTTATAATTATGTACAGCAAAGGAATGGAATACCTTATTAGCGTCATTGTTTCCTGACAAATATAAACTGGGAGTTTTTAAGGCTAGAGTGAACCGGTATCTTCTAGGCAAGCATGCTCCATCGTCGACCGCGTCGTCCCTCAGGTGAGGCAGTGGTCAAATTTTAGCCTATCGTTGAATCGTGCTGAGAGATGATGGTAAAGCTCCAGTAGTTCTAGAAATTACCTACCTCCTGCAAACAAGTGAAACATTATTTGACTCAACAAACCAGCATTGCAATCCAAAGAGGCAATGCTGCCAGCATGTTGGGTGCGCTACCTACCGGTAGTGGGTTGGAGCATTTAGACTATCTATAGGCCATTGCGGCTAGTATACAATTCAAATGTTCTTTATAGTAGATAGTGCAGCTAGTTTATTTTTTTTATTATTCTAGTAGTTAGGTTAAAGAATAAAGGTACATTGCCCAGTGAAACAAGGTACTGCGAGTTTAGTATCACACTAATAAGACTGGTTTACGCTACGTTTTAGAGTAAGTATCAATCAAAAAGTTTGACATTAATTCGCAAAGAACTGAAATAAAATGTTAATGTACGTACCACTGAGAGGACCATCTCGTCAAATGAGGTTGAGACGCCGGCAATTGACACTTGAAAGACTTTCGACACGAGAACGGCCCATAAAGATATAGTTCGCATCATAAAGGCACAATACAAGCAGTATATTAACTTGAGTTATCGTAGAATCTTCCACACGTCGATTGTCATGTATGTGAACGTCTTATAAAGCTCAGTTTTGTTTCTAATAGTCAATAACTCACCTGTAAAGTGTACGGGATTCTGATACAAAAATATCCCTTGACATAATCCAGGGTATAAAAATGTGATTTTTTAATATTGTTCACAAGTTTTACGCTAGTGTTTTGTTTTGTTTACTGCAAAGTAGTTTTAGCGGAATTCCAGGGGATATTCTTGTATCATTTTTATAGATGATCGTCCGCAACGTCACGCCTTAATCAATAGAATTTCTTATGTAGATTTTTTATATGAGTGTAATGCTAATGACCATCCCTATTTTCAATTAAAAGTACAAGTTTTCTTACTGTCTGTTTGTATATTCCATGGTAAAACGATATTTGTTCCAAATAGCTTGGATAAAGGTATCGGTGTGGTAAAAGTGTGCTGAAACTCCTTTATCGCTTTGTCGATAGCTGAGTACACGTCATTTGGAGCAGGTAATGACGTGATGTATCGGGTACCTTGGGACGTATTCTCGGATAAAAAATACCAATAGTTGACATATTGGTTGCAACTAGTCGGGTCATCATCAAAGATTGGAAACTACAGGCAAGGGTGATTTTTTATTTAGTATAACTTTTTGCATTATTCTTAAGCTTGTCTAGTATTGTTAGATATGCTGTGACAAATTAGTAAAGTCATTCCTTGTGACATTATATATATCTACACTAATATGCACTTACATCTTCATCAATCTTAAACAACAAACACTAAAATATTATGTGCTATCATTACTTACCACAACTTTATTGGTTTATTTCATAATCTGTAGCACTAGAGTTATGGTCCTTTTTAAAATATTTGTAACTTTAAGTGAAATGTGCCGTCATAGTAAGAAGCACTAAAAAGATCAATATAAAAAACTGTAAGTAATTTATAAATAGCAACTCCTAACGCTCATTTTGATCAATATTAATAAATAACTAACAAATCTATAAATGCTTTTACTGCTGCAACGTCTAAACAAAATGAAAAATAACGTATTATTTTAAAACTAGCAGCGCCCCGCGGTTTCACCCGCGTTCCTACAGGAACCGTTCCCGTTTTTGGGATTAAAAGTAACCTATGTTTTAATCCAGGGTATAAGCTACCTCCATACCAAATTTTATCCAAATCCGTCCAGTTGTTAGAGCGTGAAAGAGTAACAAACATACACACATACACACATACGCACAAACTTTCGCCTTTATAATATTAGTGTGATAAGAAGCGACATAACTCGAAAAGTTGGACTTTCTTTATTTGCCCTCTTATTTTTCACATCATTTCATCCTTTGTAAACTTGTGCACTTGTACAACGATAAATGGTACTTCCCTATATCGAAACCTCGACGTAGGTTAAGTTTTATAGCATTTTTATAACCGCTCGTGATCGTTTTTTGCTGACTCTACTTAGAAACATTGGTGATTTTATGCACGTAAAGAAATGGCTCTAATGTTTGTCGAAATAAATTATAGAAGTAATTGAGTTAAAGTTATGCTTTATGGGCTTTCATTGTGGAATATTAATTGTATTGCATTAGCACGTTTAAGACTTTTTCAGAAAATATTAAGTAGTAGCTGACCCACCCCAGCTTCGCACGGGTACTAGTATAGTATTATATTATCTGTGGCACGGGTGAATTAGTTTTGCGCCCTATGCTCCCCCATCCCCTCTTCCCATGAACCCCTGTTCATGGGAAGAGGGGAGCCCCTAAGCTAACTATGCTTCATTTTTGCTAACTATGCTTCACGCTAGCAAAAATGAAGCTATTTGCAGTACCTAAAATAAAAATAAAAAATTGTCTGTGTGTTAAATAACAGTTCGTGTCAATAAGAAATAATTACGGTTTAATGTTTATTTAGGAGTGTGGACATTAAACACGCGAAAGACTAAACTACCTGTTTGTTTATAAATGCAAAGTCCAAGATAAACCACAAATGTCGATATCGTGACGGATTATTTTTATTTGGTTATATCAGACTCTCATAGCATCTTTGTTGATAAAGCAAGTACTTACTTGACTTTATAAATTAGTTAGTCATTAATATTATAGAATAGAATAGAATTTTTTATTAAAAATTTATTAGCCATATAACATTGCATGTTACACAAGGCAGGTCAAATTACATTAAACACATTACGGCACAAAACGCGCGGTAATTACATTATAAACTTATTATAAAACACATTATTTTAGATATAAGTAGTTAATAGTATATAAGCATAAATATCTATTCACTTTAATAAGTGTAACTACAACAATAAAACTAGGTATTCTATAAAACTAAACTAAAACTATAAAATTAACAATATAATACAAAACTAATCTAACAAACCACTACCAGTGGGCAAAGTGCCCAAAATGCTGGCAGCATTGCCACGTTGAATGGCAATGCTTAACCTTTGGCCCAAATAGAGGCCAGCATTTTGGTCACGCGTTGCTTCAACCAGACGCTTACAAAGTTCTTTAAAGACTTTGTGTGCACTTGGTCCCCATGGCCCGAGGGTCTCGACCCCAAAAGGCGCAAAAATAAAACCGCTGTCTAGGTTACTATATTTGCGCCTTTTCAGTTTCTCTGCGGAATCCGCCGCCGCGCCAGCCTTATTTTGTGTCTCGGGAAGACGTGACGGCGCAAGGGTGTCTACACACGTAGCATCCCACACCAAGGGCCGCCCCATCTTCCAGTAGTTAATTGAATTACAATTATAATTATATTAGTTATATAGAAACTAACGTGAGTAGTATTCATAACTATAACTAGTAAACGGCTAGCACTCACGTAATTTTAGTTTAATAACTCGACCGGTGTTCAGGCAATAAAGATGCCAATCTTCATGGAGTTAGTCATTAGTTAAATAATTTATATTATCTAAAAAATATTATCAATAAATCGACCAATCAAGTTTTTTTGTTTCGAAAAATGTCACAATATAGGTAGGCAGGGAAAATGTAACTAATAAAATAGGTATAAAATTAATAAGAAACTAGCGATTATACTCTATGTATAAGAGACTGCATACACACAGATTAGAGAAAAAAACAAATGATGCATACATGTATATAACTGCGCACACCCATATTTATAGTTTAATACAGGACTTAATCACGCTAAAAACATTATTTATTTACCTCGACGTTCCCTCGACCCTCGTGGGTGCGCACACCCATTTCCCAAAAGGGAAATCTCCGTCCCCGCATTAAAAATTATATAATTTGTACCATATGTCAGGGCGCGGGACTCCACCCCGAGTCACAAGTTTGAATGGATCCACCTGTCTGCAGTCACATTGAATCTTAAACATATCAAAACCGCTAATGTAGGTAGTTAGTACATTTTATAGTAATATTAGAAACATTCGCAGTGTAAATAAGAGGATTTTTACTATTCCTCGAATACATCGTAATGGTGACGTAGCCAATCCAGATTTTTCTGTGCAAAAGTTTACAAAAATGACAACAAAATACAATCAATCAATCTTCTACATGTTTACAGATAAAAGGCTCTGTCCTGAGTGACTGAAAGACAGAGAACGTACAGCCCAAACCGCGGGACTTATAGTAACTTAACGATTTGGAGGTGGAAAAAAGTGGGTATCTTTGAAAATTCAACCTTAAGTTAGTCACATCATAGTGCGTTATGTATTTTAAACACGGCGGCGCTTGTAGTATTTTTTCACTATTTTTTTTTAATTCGCGGAAACTCTTATACCTTTAATTTTAAGTAGCTGTTTCATTGCAACAGCTCTTTACATAATACAAGTGACAAGTACCTACTTCACGTCTTGTTAAAACGGAATAAATAAAGCATGAGGTTCCCTCAGTCAGTGTCGCTTTACGCCTGTATCAAAGAAAGCTGGAGTGACAGGACGACTGGTGCAAATATAAACAGCTACAGTAAAGTCACTAATGTAACGATGAAATTAATTCGGAGTGAATTCTGCGTACGTACTCTACAATGTTAAAATACCATTGAAAGAAAAACAATCTAATAATAATATCAGCCCAGAAGATCCCACTATCTCACGGAAGGAACTGACCACGGTGGCTGAGTGCATGTTAGCGGATGAAAATCATGATCTTTAATTTTAGTGTTTCTTGGATAAGTCGGTTTCCTCACGATTTTTTCCTTTACCATTGTAAAAGTAAGTGCAAATTCCGCACATTTCTTGAAAAATCAGGTGAAGCTGAGCAGGATTTGAACGAGGCTTTGTCGGTTTGAAAGTTAAAAACTGAACTAAACTAACTGAACTGAGCTAAAACGAAATTCTTAAATTAGATCATCACATCTTTTGATGGGGTTTGGTAAAAATGAACCTAAAGACAAGGCTTTTCAATGACAAGTGCACTGTAGTATGAAAATAAAGCAAAAGCGAAGTTAAATATAAATAGCTAAACACGGTATTTCGGTTTCTCATAAATAAAAGCACTCGATCTAAATCTCTAATTTCACACGCAATAAGTAGACAACACTGCGCTACAAAGAATTATTATGAGAAATCCAAAAATCATTCTACAGAAACTGTATAATGAACATCTCGGCATACTGACGGGACGCAATTAAATTACCGTGCCCACGGAAGCACTGAAGCACCTGGTTCAGAAAGCTACAGGCAAGCCTGCAAAGAAGAAAAAATAATACTCTACCTACCTTTTTTATCGGGTCATGAACATGTATCCATATAATAAAACTGTAACTGGGCTAAATCTGTACATTGAATATGAAAAAACATTTTGATTGCATTATACTTCTTTATTGATACAGAAGAGGAAACAATTTTTTTTAATTGTTTGTCTGTCCGTATTACTATCTATCTGTCTGTCTATCTATCGACAGATACACCTTTAAACACGCATCACGCTGAAACTACTAAACGGATTTCACTGAAATTTGGTATGGTTATAGCAAATTTTCAGAATAATTTTTTGTTTTCTAAACCGTTAATGTGCGGGTTGCACAAATTAAGATGTATGTAATTTTTAGGCCAGAATTTTTTTGCTTGTATTAATTTTCATCTATTTTTTATTTATACGCATTCTGTCGAAGAGGAGAAGGAAGAGAAAGGGAAAAGATAGGGGAAAAGGATGAATGGATGGGACGGCAATAGAAGAACGGTAGGCGAGGCCTGCGTTCCTTCGCCGGCCCATCCATTCAACCTTTTCCCCTATCTTTTCCCTTTCGCTTCCCTCTTACCCATAAAAAGGGCGTAAAACTAATTAACCCGTGCGAAGCCGGGGCGGGTCAACTAGTTATTAATATTTGCATGCTGCCGCTGGTGGCAAAATGCACCAAGCACTAATGGTGTACTGTTATGTACATGATGTAATGTACTGTTCGACCTTATATACCGACAATAAGCAAATAAATAATTCTTATTCTAATTACCTATTTGCAAAATATAAGAAGTTGAGATAACAACAATACTAACTAAATTATATATACTATTTCAAGTAAAACCTCTTCCGCAGTCCACGTAGCAATGTGTAACTGCGTAGATACTATATCTTTCTTTCATAAATTAGAGATGCGGTACGTGAACCGGGCCAAATAGTACTGGGGAATAACATGATTAATTCAAAATCTCTCGTGTTATGATTAGATTACTCTCTTGGTATGCTACATGTATTATTACTAGTGTTGCGAGCGAAGCCAATGTGAGTGGTTGGATTCTTAAAATCAGAATTTCGGATTACGGCCAGAACAAAACACTGCGAATAATATTGTACGACTATTGTTCTCACTATTCGAGACCTGACCATTTAGTGCAAGTGATTTTGCATAAAACTATCCTAACATTAGTTATTGCCCGGCAAATTCAATTCCGGTGAATTTACTGGAGCAAAGCTCTAGCAAATGCTAACGTAGCTACTTCTGTTTTTCTTTTACTCGCTGCCTGCAGTGCGGTCAAACAGTTAAACAAATGTAATTAATTTCTACGACCTGCGTTTCGATTCTAATTATTTTATTAGGCCACCGGTAGTCTGTGCAATTGAGGTTTATTAATAGTGGTGGTTTAATAGTGGGGAGAAAGCTATTCTTGGAGTTTCCTTGCGAGATAAGATCCGAAATGAGGAGATCTGCAAGAGAACTAAAGTGACCGATATAGCTCTTATAATTAGCAAGTTGAAGTGGCTGTGGGCACGCCACATCGCTTGTAGAACTGACAACTGATGGGGAAGAAAGGTTCTTGAGTTGCGACCACGAACCAAAGTGGATGCAGGAGGCAAGCTGCCACTCAAAGTGGTGCTCTATGGGGGAAGCCTATGTTAGGCAGTGGACGTCTTTAAGCTGATGATGATGATGATGATGAATAGTGGGTGCAAACAATCATACAGTCCATGAGTAGTGGAGGATACAAAGAAAAAAAAATCAAATGAATTCACTAAAAACGGTCTTGTCTCATCTTACATTAAAATATTTATTGATAATTGATTTCTCCTTGTGCTGTGTGAGTGAACTTAGGTTTTATTTCATCGGTGCGTGAAGGCGTAGCGAAACAATTATTTATGCTTTATGTGAATTGAAAGAATTGAAAGAAATCAAAAAGTTTTGGATCTTACCTTTTATATTAGTAAAAACCTCGAGGTTTCAACGATTTTTCAGTGGTGCTATCTGTGTAGAGGTACCTACACAAGTAAAATTTATTAAAAAAGAACTATAATGGTCCGTTCATAAAATGGATATTTTTACAACTGAACTGTAGCGCAATATGGAAATATATTTCACTGGAATGTAAAGTTTTATAACCGCGGACTTATGATCGCGGGTTCACTCGCTCAGATTTATTAGTGGCCCACCTTGCCCCGACCCGAAATGTAATCTGGAAATGTTAATTCAACTGTGACTGCGTCGCTTTACGACCCGCGCAGAATGGATCCCCACTGCGGATACCCACTGGCCAGCATGCTCGCGACGAGCTTGCTCGACTTGTTCTTTGATAGTTCTCGGCAAGCTTTCCACTATTGAGTTTTGTCTGATAACGGGCTTATTTTAGCCCGATAAAGTTTAGGTCAGCGCACCGCACGCAGACCCACCACGATCGTTGTAAGAAAAAATAAATTATATAATTAGATTTTTCCTTTCGAGGTTTCATTTGCTGTTAGAGTCCGTGCGCAAAAATGTTTTTATCCTTCGTCTTAACAATGATTAAAATATAGGTAAGTACAAACAAAAAGTATAAATTAAACTTATCTGGTTTCCATTTCTATAGTCGTTGAGGCGTTGTATGAAAATGTCCGTATATATTTTATTTATTTTGATTCTCGATAATCATAACATATCCGTGAATCAGTAGAAAGAATACCTATAGTAAAATTATACTGGAAACCAACAATGTAATCACGGTATTATTTTAAAAAACGGTTCTAACAAAAGCTGAAAGTTTACCATTAACCACTCTTTGTTTCATCAGGATGGTTATTTTATTATTATTTTTTATATATTTTGTGAAACAAATAAGTGAAAGTTTTGTGTGACGTGAGAAAACAATTGAAGTTTTTCTTATATACCTACCACTAAATAATTAGCTCGCCGCACTAACCACACCGTGCCACGAGCTTGCTTGCCAATATATCACCCGCTTTAGACGTAAATATTTCGTAAAACCTTACCCGCTGACACGTTTCGTATCTATTGCGTGAGATATTCCCTTTTTACGGTTCTTTTGTACTTTGATGGGAAGATCGATGCGCAGTGAGTTTATACGGCTGTGGAAAGAGTATTAAACAAGCTTTCTTGAAGCCGGATGAGACACGGCTTTGTATTTTGTACGGTTTCCTTTCCCTCTGATAAGATTGTTTGAAGTTAAACTACACTCTTATATATACCTACCAACCTACCAAGGTACCTATGCAAGTAAAGGAACAGCCAAGATTTTGCTCTCAGTAAGAGTAATGTTAATTCGTTATTCATATTCTTATATGTAAATATTTGTCACTAAATAAACGAGAAAGACAGAGCGTTGAATTTTTTTTTATAAATAACGCCCAGCGATCACTTAGGGTCTACGGTGAACTCAATAGACGAATCTGGAGTTCCTTGCGACACGACTTGCGTGCTCTTAGTACTTCACGTATTGAGGCCGCAATTGAGCGGAACCAAGGCTCTAAAGTGTTCGCAAAGGATTCGTCTATTGGGCAACACCAAATGACAAAACTGAAGACCGAAAATGGTAGCGTCATTTCATCCAAGCCTGAGATTCTGAGAGAGATCGAGAACTTCTATGGACAGTTATACACCTCGACACGTAAGCCCGCTACTAACACAGCTCAGGACATCAGAGCCAAGTTAGTCCGACACTATACCGAAGATATCCCGGACGTCAGCCTGTACGAGATTAGAATGGCCCTCAAACAGCTTAAAAACAACAAGGCACCAGGTGAAGATGGAATTACGACCGAACTTCTGAGAGCGGGTGGTAGACCGGTACTTTTAGTCCTCCAGAAGTTATTTAATTCTGTCATCCTTGAAGGTATAACGCCAGAGGCATGGCACAAGAGCGTGGTGGTGCTCTTCTTCAAAAAAGGCGATAACACCTTATTGAAGAACTATAGGCCCATCTCGCTCTTGAGTCATGTGTATAAGCTGTTTTCGAGAGTCATTACGAATCGTCTCGCACGCAGGTTTGATGAATTCCAGCCTCCCGAACAAGCCGGTTTCCGAAAAGGCTTTAGCACCATAGACCACATCCATACGCTGCGCCAGATTATACAGAAGACCGAAGAGTATAATCGGCCGTTATGCCTAGCGTTTGTGGACTATGAGAAAGCCTTCGATTCAATCGAGACTTGGGCGGTGCTGCAGTCCTTGCAGCGATGCCAAATTGACTATAGGTATATCGAAGTTTTGAAGTGTTTGTACAGTAAGGCCACTATGTCAGTCCGACTACAGGACCAGAGTACGGAACAAATTCCATTGCAAAGAGGCGTGAGACAGGGAGACGTTATTTCTCCGAAACTGTTCACAAACGCATTGGAGGATGTTTTCAAGCTCTTGGAGTGGAAAAGATCTGGCATCAACATAAATGGCGAGTACATCACTAACCTTCGTTTTGCCGATGATATAGTCATAATGGCGGAATCGCTCGAGGACCTTAGCACCATGCTCAACGACCTCAGTAGAGTCTCCCAGCAGGTTGGTCTTAAGATGAATATGGACAAGACAAAGATCATGTCTAATGCTCATGTTCCACCTATACCGGTAATTGTTGGGAACGATACTCTCGAAGTTGTCGACAAGTATGTCTACCTAGGACAGATTGTCCAATTAGGTAGGTCCAACTTCGACAAAGAGGTGGCGCGAAGAATCCAACTCGGCTGGGCAGCGTTCGGGAAGCTTCGTCCTATCTTTTCGTCCAAAATACCGCAGAGCCTGAAAACGAAAGTTTTCAATCAGTGTGTGTTGCCAGTGATGACTTATGGAACTGAGACATGGTCTCTTACTGTTGGCCTCATTAGTAAGCTCAAAGTCGCGCAGCGAGCTATGGAGCGAGCTATGCTCGGTGTTTCCCTGCGAGATAAGCTCCGGAACGAGGAGATCCGCAGGAGAACTAAAGTGACCGATATAGCTCTTAGAGTTAGTAAGTTGAAGTGGCAATGGGCAGGCCACATCGCTCGTAGAACTGACAACCGATGGGGAAGAAAGGTTCTCGAGTGGCGACCACGAACCGGAAGACGCAGCGTAGGCCGGCCCCCCACTCGGTGGACCGACGACCTGGTGAAAGCCGCGGGGAGCCGATGGATGCAGGAGGCGAGCAGCCGCTCAAGGTGGCGTGCTCTGGGGGAGGCCTATGTTCAGCAGTGGACGTCTTCAGGCTGTTGATGATGATCACTTAGGGTCTTAGGTACATAGAACTTGGACCCTAACTAGGACTCCCTGATGTATCTGTATAGGGACCCAGGAACTAGGAACGAAGACCATGGTCCCACAACACCCAGACGCAGAACAAGTATCTGAGCTTTTTTTCTTGTGTCAAATACTTATCCTGTCGTGGGAATCAAATCCGCCGCCTCCGGGTTATGATCTGACCTGATCAACCACCACACCACAAAGGCTGTCAATTAATAAACATTTAAATATTCAAGTTAAATGTGAGGAACATTTCAGAATATGTATTAAATATTAATAATTAAATTAAAAGAGGATGACAAAGAATCTGAAGAAAACTGAGCTCATATAATATGCGAAGAGAAGTTCCTTACCTGCGGAAAGTACTGAGAAACTATGTGAAAATCTGAAGCATGAAACAATGTTGGTTTTGGGACAAACCTTTACAAATTAAACAAAGTTAGCTGTTGGATCTTACATACATATTATTCTTATTCATTTGTAAATAACACAGAATAATGAATAGCTTTTGTACTATACCTCTTTCAAGATGTTATTATAGAAAATTAATTACCAGTCTGTTAGAACCAATACATTACTATAGTATGCCACAAATTCAGTTCAGAAGGTATAATAAGACACCTTTACGTTAAGGTTCATTTTCTCTAATAAATTGAAAAATAGCTTTGCTGCTTTCAACGTGAGACACTATTTACTTAACCTCACCTCATTTGCTTTTTCTTCAGAGTTTGTTTTAAGTAAGCGAAGTTATACTGTCTACTCTTGTAAGAAGTATTTCAAAGGCTTCCATCAGTTGAAATGAAATGAAACCAAAATATTGGCTGGGACTACACGTGTGGAACAAATTACATAGAAAGTGACTAAACTTGTTGTATCGAGACCCCAAAAGCTTGTTGACTTTCATGTAGGGCCACGTGGTTTGTGTAACTATACCTCTTGTGAAGTATACGAGTTTAGCAATGCACATATTTCCCGAAGTCTATTCTTTTGAAGCCTATGTAACGTAATTATATATTTTAACATTTTTCTGATAATTTATTGTCTATATTGCCTATTATCAATATTTGGTACTATATTTTATTTTACCTTTGTCCTCTATTTTTCCTACGAAGAAATATTTTTAACTCATGCGCGGTAGAACCCAGTAAATTACCAGTAAGTCGTATTTAACTAAACTACCTGTCACATGGGTCATTGATATCGAAAAATGGACCTAAATGGGGTTGTAATAGAAATTAATGGCAAAGGGAGACGCAGTGGACCTAATCTTTAAGAAAAAATTTGCCATAAATTTTGTACTCACGTCGACTGTCCATAAAATGTGTGGAACATAAACCGTATCCTAAATATACACATTCATCTGGTAATTTATATTGTTGTTTGCAATTTTTATGGGCAAGATAAAGTTACCTAGTGTAACTAGACGGTACTTTGAACGATAGCACATCATACTGTCCTGTAATCATTGCGTATGAAGGTAATAATAATAATAATTAATATTATAAATATACCCATAAAAAATAAGTATTCTTTTAGTAACTGAAAAATTATTAAGTATCAGATTATGATTATGTTCTACTTGGTATTTACCTATTGTTGAAATGTTATTGTAATTATTTAATGTATGAATAATGAATTAAATGAGAAATTATGTGTAGGTAAGTTTTTTAGCACATTCCAGCAATTTTTTGTCATTCTAATCACTCCAAGCAAGAGTTGCGCACAAAAATCACTTACTGCGAACTTTACAGACACTTTCGCAAACTTTGGATTAAGTCAGCTAACATGACTACATACTAATTGATTTCGTGTAAGGAGTCGTGAGGGGAAAGTTGCATAGCCGAGGCTAGTCAAGAACTTCGCAAAAGATATGGGACGACGATATAGGCTTACTTGTAAGATGGGATGCAAAATTTGACTTCTGTTATTTCGAAGTAAGAGTACATTCATGAAGGACACAGGTGATTAAAAATCTATCTAAAGTAAACACGCCACGCCTTCGACATCATATATTTTGTATAAGTCGTCAAATCGTCATCAGCCTAAGATCCACTGCAAGGAGACGGGCCTTCTCTCACAGAGAGAGTGTAGGTTATAATTATGCCCCCATGCTGGCCATGTGCGGGTTGGTGGATTACTCAAATGTCCTCAAATTTAGTGACTCGAACATACCAGTTTGTTTGCGATGTTTCCCCTCACCACTGTAAGAGAGAATTCCGCACATAGCTTGATGGTGCAGTGCCAAGCGGGATTCAAACCAGGGTGTGTAAATTTGAAAGTTGTATGGGCAACCACCACCCCCTGAGCCACACTCGTTCTACGTTAAAAATCAGAAGGAGGACACCTTCTATGAAAACGCACGTTAGTGACGTAACATGCCAAAGAGATTGTATGTAAAGCTACCACAGCTTAGCAATGAAGTACTATAAAGGAGCAAGAACTGATGTCAATGCACGTTTGAACTGTCTCTTTTTATTCTGTATTTTAAAATGCTTGTAACTTTTTGAGATATTTAATTTTTGTTTTCATGACGTTTATTTTTTGAGGAATACATTAATTAGTGCAATAAAAAAATAGCAGGACACTAGCCTTTTCTTTTGGCAGTCTACATGCACCTAAATGTGATTTGTGTAACTGTGTAATGTTCTGGCATGAACGCACACTGTCTTTTCCCCGGACACCCTATTATTATATTCAAGCGATCCTCCATAAATAACCCGAAGCCGACCATTAAATTGTTTTATCGATGTGTACCGTCACTAAATATGTTGAATCTAGACTTAACAGGATTAACACTAACTTACTAGGGTAATGCGCTGAGTGATGACCTAAATGGTAATTACTTTGGTACAAACGTCTCAAAGCAATTTCATCAAACAATTCTAAAACCAATTACGATAATATGTTTGAAGGGGCTTGTAATATTGATGTAATTGATAACATTTTTAAAATAAAAAATGTGTATTAAATACTTAATTAATTCCTTGAAGTGTTGCCAGTGGTGCTCAGCTAAAATTACTACTGACTAACTTTAAAGTAACATAAATTATTATGTAGTAATTTAATGCAAAGGAAAAATAAACAAAAAAATAAATAAAACGTAACACACACAACATTTTTTATGTAATAAATTACATAAAAAATGTTGCTGTCTGATTTTGATTTACTTACCTAAATTTGTAAAAGGTATATAATTACGTGGTAATATCTAAAAAATGTAAACAAAAAATATTTAAGAAAGTAATATTAAGTAGGTAAATACATTTGTAAAATCTCGCGCAGAGATCAAAAAAACACAGAGTACTCGAAAACAAAAATATGCAGAAGAAAATTTAATAAAATAAAAGAAACGGTAAAAAAGGGTGGCGGACTTAATATCTGCAGTGACTAAAACTAAGGAGTGATTAGTCCGTAGGTCACCATAGCGGAGCTGGTGGAGTCGGACATACCCGCAGGGCCCGTAACTTGCGGGATCCATGAGGATTACTGCCTACCCTCGGTAAAAAAAGAAAGTCCTACACATTCCAGTCTTCACCCAAATTAATTGGTTAAGTAAGGATACGAGTTAGCTGATTGGATTTCATATAGGTAGTGCGATGTTCGAACAGGTAGGAAGAATCCCTGTAATAAGGAAAATTAGATGGTGACCCTATTATTCTCTGCTTGAGACGTTTGCGTTTGGTTTGGACAGTGTAGTACATATTATTACACAGTTAAAAAAGAAAAGTTGCTGTTATGGGCAACTATGATTCTTACCATATTGTGTTTAATGGAGATTTGGAACTTTTCCCCTTACCATTGGGTAGAACTGAGCCGCTATTCTACTGTTATGCAATATTTATTGAAATATTGCATAACAGTAGAATAGCTACTCAGTTCTTACTGTTATGCAATATTTATTGAAATATTGCATAACAGTATTTCAATAAATATTGCATAACAGCAGACTAGCTACTCAGGGATTTCTCTTTGCCCATTACAAAGTCAACAGAGAAAAACAAAACACCAACCCCCTTCTAGTATAGTATTATATTATCTGTGCCCTTAGGTACTAATAAACATTGTGTAGCGGGTGTATAGTTATTTAGTGTTTTGTCTTACTCTGTTGAGTTTGAAATGGGCAAAGATAAAGCAAGAGAAAACACTGAGTAGCTATTCCACTGTTATGCAGTGTTTATTGGTAAAGGGGTATTAAATAACTATGCATCCGCTACTCAGCATTTATTAGTAAGGGGTTTGTCTATAAATCCCCAATGAAAGTGAACGGAGATTTATGAGGGGAGGAGTTTTTTTTATTTAATAATAATTAATATTGTCTACGCAGCTACCGTATTTGAAATTTCGGGCACTACCACAGACTATCTACACGATTGATATAAATTTTGTCATAGTCTTATTCGTTGGTGACAGACTTCACTTTTATAAAGTCCGCCCTCAGTGAGGGCGGACCCGGGACCGCAAATAAACACCATATGAGGGCCTCTCACATGGTTTTTCCTTGCGGTCCGGGTCTTTGTCACAGTAACTGACAGCTTATATAGTACTTGATTCTTTCTACAAGAACCGCAAGTAGGATAATTATTGCAAACGAGTTTGATTGGCCGGTTTATAGATTTCGAAGAATTCAATTTTATTATGGCCGATACCACGAACTAGAAAACGCAGGGTAGAACAACCCTCCACAAACTGGACCGATTACCTGGTTTAAAACCGGTGGAAACCATTGGATGCAGAGGAAAGTGTAGCCGATCAAAAAGGGGCTAGGGGGTTGTAGCAGGATGGCTTCCAGCTGATGACGATGATGGCCAATACGATATCAACCAGCACTCTTTGCTCAATCGGTTAAGTTTAAAATATATTTTAAAAAATTAAAAAATACCTGGTCCCCACAGTCCCATGGTTTCTACCATGGGACCAAAAGGCTGGCTCTCATTTTGCACAAGAAATCAGCATTGCCATACAGCGTGGCAACGCAGCCAGCGTTCTGGGAACATTCCGCTCCACCAAGGATCTTTATGATAATTTTTGACTATGAGATTATCTATAATGCTATGCTATAATATTTTTATTGAAATAAATAAATACAGCAGCTTTTTTTAAATATGTTATTTTTCTTAATTAAAAACATGATTATCGCTTCAGCGCACGAACTAACTAACTTTGAACTATAGTACAGTAAACATAATTCTCATTTGATGCGTGTTTACACACTCCTGATTCACGGCGCTAACTCCATCACAAACGGTAAAACTTTGATGAGCTTTACTTAGAAGGGATGTAAAACTAGTAGACACAGTAGATAATAGTGGTGTGCCCGGGCGCAGCGCATTATATCAGAGTAATAGCAGATTATATATATTTACCGAGTATTTTTTAGAAACTATAATATCTTTGTATTGCCAAAATATTTAAAAATTGCGTTTCACGTGTGTTTGATAATTATTGTCTATCTATACGTATGTTACAGGTATTTAATCACGTGTTCATGCTAAGATAATAAGTATAATTAGGATATACGTATATCTATATCTGTACCTACCTATTTCACTAATTTGGTGGTCCAAATTAAAATCCCGGATTTAATTAAGTAAATATAATTTGAGAGTAAAGCCAGTTTTAAAACAGATTTACGTAAGTGTAAATTCACAGTGAAACCAATTCAATTAGTTGTATTAATGAACACCGTTTATATTATGGTACTAGCTGACCCGCCCCGGTTTTGCACAGGTTAATTAGTTTCACGCCTTATCTCAGTCTAAAGGAAGAGAAAAAGACAAGAGAAGGAAGAGGGAAAAAGACAAGAGAAAAGGATGAATGGATGAAACGGCGAATGGAGACATTTAAATTCATCTATTCATCCTTTTTATCTTTTCCCCTCCCTTCTTTCTTTCCCATAGTGCAGCATAGAGGAGGTTTTTTTAGTGGATTACACGAGCGGCTACCATCTGACCTCGCAACCCGTAAGGAACCATTAAGAGGAATGGTTAGACCAGGCGTCAAATTCTATCAGGCTCCTGACTATACCTACCCGTTGAAAACTGCACATAACTTACCAGATAAGTCATTGGTGCAGGGTCGAGTATCGAACCAGGTGCCGTAAGATCGCGAAGCGCACATGCTACCACTCGGCAACCACCGCTCTCGATATTATTAACCAAAATTTTTAAAATTACCTTACCACCTTTTCTATAACTTCAGTTCTCTCGCTGTAAGTTTTACCACCTATCATTTCCCACTTACAAAATGAAATTGCACGTGAAGATGGACTCTCCACAAACTTCTACACGAGACCCGAGAATTTCCGAGTTCAACCGAGTCTTGCACTCCAAGTCTGCGTTTGAGTTACCACCTAGTTGCAGACTAAGCGCAATTTTAACTCGCAGTGTGAGTTTCAGATATGTGATGTGAATTTTGAATTCAGATCGCATCCTACTCCTACCGCATAAGCTATTACGCTAGTGCACAGAAGAGTAATAGTACTTTATTGCTTACAGTAGGTAGTGTAGGTACCTATTATGTTTGACTGGCCTGATAGCTCAGTTGGCAGCAGCTCTGCCTTCTGAACTAGGTTGTGGGTTCGATTCCCACCTGGGACAAATTCATGCAGCTGTATAATAATGTATTCTTCAGAATTGTAAAGTATTTTTTCAACACATTTGCTCAAAAAATGCATTTGCAAAGCCTGTATACATTGTTCGAAAGTTAAACATTACGCACCATACAACGGAGCGTGCGGTAAAATAGGTACTCTCACCTAAGTACCTATTTTACCGCATCGTTCCTTCTATAGCACCGTGCGTAACCTTTACGGTACTTTTATAACTTTAATAAAACAATGGGTCTTACTTATAAAAACCTCGCTATGTAGTACTTAGCCACCTCTCAACTAATTAGTTCATAAACTCCTAAACCATGATTATCATTTCCTTACCCATAAACGTTACTTAGCTTTTGCTTAGATAAGAGACGTATAAACGACTGTCGCCACAGAGAACAACCAAAATAATTGACTAAAATACGAAATAGAACGAATATTTGTTCTCAAAATTCGATTTTGTATCTGTGACAAGGTCGTGAATGTCATGATTAGGACGAAATTGACAGTTAACCTGCTTAAAAATGGAAAGAGTTGTCACACGTGTAAGAGGTTGACTTTTTTTCAAAAATTTCATGTTGTCTGGCAAATTATTTCTATTAATCCCGAAGGTCATCAAAGTCCATTACAATCACTGAGCAAGAACTATTTTGATATTTATTGAAATATTCAACAAGGTGGCGAGCGATGGTGGCCGTGCGCCTCGCAATCTTACGGCACCGGGTTCAATCCTCGGCCCTGCACCAATGACTTATCTAGTAAGTTATGTGCAGTTTGTGATGCCATCGCTCCGTGCCTCGGAGAGCACGTTAAGCTATCGGTCCCGGTTGTCATAAGAACATATAATTATGGCAATCGTTACGGGTAGTTTGAACTACTGAGAACAGTCGAGTCAGACGCCTGATAGAATCTGACGCCTGATCTAACCATCACCCCTGTTACTGGTCCCTTATGGGTTGCGAGGTCAGATGGCAGTTGCTCGTGTAATTCTGGTAGCTCGCCGCTACATGTTAGGTTGGGAGTCGATTATTGGTAATAACAAATGGGAAAAGGCAAAGAGGATGATGATTTTTTTTATGTTTGACTACTTTTTGATGATTGAAATATTCAACAAGGACAGACTCAATAACAGTAACCTCAAAGCACACCACCTTTTTGATTTTGACAACAACGTTCGCCGTCAAACAGCTGTTTTTAACTCGCCATCTTGGCTCTTAGCAGGCCCAAAACTAGGTCATGGCGGTGGTTAATTTTGACAGCTATTTAGGAATTACTTAGCAACCTCTTAGCGCTAAATCGCGTTTATAGGTAAGAATTTTGTTAATCTGTTGCTTAGCAATTGACTAAAAGATAAGAGGAGTTTATGAGTAAGGTTTATAATATAAGAATTTCACCAAGGAGTTTCACAGTACGAGAATAAATAAGCTGAACGATCGAAACTCCTTGGAAGCGTTTTTGCTCAATACGTTTGTCTCACTTTAATACTAAAGAGAAAATGAAACTAAAGATGTAGTTCTAACGTCACACGCACGTCGCGCCATTTGCATTGTAAAAAATGCGCGTCATTTTAGCCCATTTTCATATTACATTAGGAACATCAAAGATTGTTTGTTGCGACTTTCCCACCAATAAACAAAAGTTTGCTTCATTACCTATTGTACTGTTTTCTCGCAAATGTGTTGAAAAATGTTGTATGATACACGCGCGGAAATTGGTTTCTACAAACTCGTGACTATGGTAAGCCCTCGACTACGTCTCGGGCTTACATTTGTCTACTCCTTTGTAAAAACCAACTTACCGCCCTAATATCATAAATAACTATTCTAATGTACAATGTGATCTGACTTTCCCATAGATGTGATAACATCGTTAACAGGTCAGCTACTTGTACCTACTTACCTAATACAAGTCAGCGTTTATATTGCTTTCTTTCATCTTTTTATTAACACCACAGCTGCTTCACACAATCTCGAATATTTGGAGAAATGTAGATAACTAAGTTCTAATTCTCTTGTATTTAACTTAAATCTCGTTTCTCAGTAATATGTTGAAAACTTTTCCATGGAAACTTGGAATTAGCTGATATTTATTTCGCTAGGTCTGTTTGATGAACGTCTAGACGTTACCCTCCTCTATGTAAGTAAAATAAAGTAATTTGTGTAATTTAGACCGAAATAGGAGTTTTCTTGAAACATGTTCGTCTTGAATGTTTTCACAGTGTTATCCTTACCAACCAACTGAGGAGGCACAAGAAAAGATAAAATAAAATACAGATAAAACTACAGATTGTTATTGTTGGTCTTTCCAACGCATACAGTTAATTTTAAGATGTGTGTGAAAGGGTGTGAGAGGGGCTGAATTGGTTGTGGGTGTGATTTCACCAAGGACAAATATTTGTGTGATGAACATCTATGTTTGTTTTGTGTCTGGGTGTTATATTGCATTCTATGTATATAATTTACAAGCAAAAAGTATCAGTTATCTGGTTCCCATTGTACAAGCTAAGTTTGGGTCTAGATCACGCTGTGCGAAATGTCTACATATATGTATTTATTTATTTATTTTAACGCCTTTTTAATTTGTAAATATAGTACAAGCAGCAAGAGCGTAGTCGCTAAAATCAACTGTTAGTTGAAATGTCTGACAGGGACGCATAAAAATACATACTTATTTAGGTACTAACTAAAAGGAGACACATAAATGCGCTGCTTTTAAAATCATCAGCGCCACGCTAGCTGCAAGAGCGGTAATTACGCGGGGTTTTCCAAACGTCTTTGCGTGAAAGAATCTTTCCGGGTTTTGTGTTATGACAATCTTTAATAATTTTTCAAAGAGTACGTAGGACATTGTTATGCTAGCACTAAAATAGTTCATTTCAGTTTCTGAGAATTTAAGTGAATGTGTGAAAGGAAAAGCTGTCAGAATATATTATTATTGTTCGGAGCTCAAAACGATTGTCGTATCGGATACATTCCTATCTGTAATAAGCTTGCCTATTAGTTGTTCCTGTATGCGTTGGTACCTATCTATAATTTAGTGAAGGCATTTTAGTACAAGGAAATATGTAGTTATACCGGGCAATTGAGATCTACATCATCATCCCAATACGTTCCCACAACTGGGACAGATCTTCTCTCACAGGGAGACGCTGTAGGCACAAAACAGAAAAATAAAATTTTAGTTACTAATTAATGTAATTGGCTTCTATAGCCGTTTCAATTCAATAAAAAAAACCACCACGTTGGCCAGGTGCGGGTTTTTAGAATATCCTTGAATTTTGTGATTCTTGTACATGCCAGTTTCCTCACGTTGTTTTACTTCACCGTTACAACCGGAATTTGAACCAGGTTTAAAAGTTGCGTGATGGAATACCTCTGACCACCCTTGCTTTCGAACCGTAGTGATTCGCAACTCAGTGTTCTCGTGCTTTGATGATTCGAACCTCGGTGTGTCGCACAAGTGTAGGGGACTCAGCCACACTCGATCTCAAAAAATCCTATATAACAATTAAAATGTTAAAAAACACAACTGTGCACCTATTGGTATTAAACAAAAAGGGCGCACTGAGGTTTTACTGCTTTAGACCCCGTTTCTCTCATAGGTATTTTTCAACTTTTCGGTATAAAATGTAGGCATCCAATACCAGTATTGTAAGTAATGCATATGAAAAATTTCATTTAAATCCGTTAAGTCATTTTGCGTGAAAGTCCCAAACAAACGTTTCATCGATTCACTTTTTCATATTAGTTTTGATAGTTTGTAACTTCTAAGCCATTCTTTTATGAGAGTGTCATCAATTTAATACAAATGGAGGCATTTTCCGGCGCGAAGTACCTATCTATGCGCCGGACACTCATTTATTTATGGGGGACATTGAGTGGGCGGGGCTTGTCAACGACTGACTATCGACTTGAGTGAGGTCAAGTGAGGAAACGGAAATTATTTCTGCCTTAGCTTTTTCTTTAACGGATCGTGGAGCAAAAAAAGAGTAATTGTTGCCCAACCCACTAAAGCGGCAATGTGAGGAGAATATAAATGTGTCAGAAACAACCACGTTGTCGTACACTAAATGACGAAGTTTAAAACATACACGCGTCTCCACATTTCTTAGCCTTGGTATTTAACTAATTCGTGGATGTACTCGCTCAAGCATATATTACTATTTGTACCTGCTATCTGTTATCTGACAGAAATCCTCATGGTACTGTAACCCCCCCTCCCTATCTATAAATATGTAAATATATATAATAAATTGTCTTAAATTAAATGCATGATACAACTAACTACTACCTACCCCTATCTATACCTATAATTACCTACTAATCCTAATTTACCTAATTAGTACGATGTGCTTTTGTTTTGTTTTGGCCAAATGATCGTCTAGTGGATAAACCTTCCGCTGTGATCGTATTATACCCAAGTAGCGAATAAGTATAAGCATAATAAAGAACCTATAAATCTATTCCCTACGTGATAGATTGAATAAAAGACTAATTATCAATACCTATATTTTAATGTCGTAATTAAAGCTATTTTCACTTGTATTTTTAAATGGTAATTAAATTATGTTTTTCCGATTAAATAATTAATAGTATGAATTTCTTGTAAACAATTATAGTACAACCTTTAAGGATATTTCACTTTGAATTTAGATATATATTAAAGTTCTACCTTGAGACTAGTACAAATAAAATTATGCCTAAAATAATTCAGTAAGGAAATAAATCCAAGAGCTACGAATTGTCTACGAGTTTCGTAACCCTAGCTACGCCCTATTTAAAACATTCCCTTTACCCAATCACTATACGTAAAATTGCGATATAATCGACCCTATAAGTTGAACATCGAAATAAGTTAGTTCTTAACCTAATACCTAGACTGAAGATGACCTAAACGCCTACATTTTCTACCAAATAGAAAATATCGTAATTTATTCTGGAAAACATAGAGAATGTATAATAAACAAAGTAGCATCCTTATTTTCTGTATTTATTGTAAAAATACATTGCTGGATTACACAAAAGGTTTTAGGGGTTTCCCCCAATGGTCTCCAAACCTCCCCTCATAACCATTCCGTACCACCCTTCAACTTCCATGTTAGAAGGCTGGATTCCTCAACTGTCCCATATTAGAAGGGTGGGTACCTCCACTGTCCCAAGTTTGAAGGCTGGGTGCCTAGACTCTATTAATCCAGAATCACAATATCTCTACAATTCAATACAGATAAATAAACATGAACTCTTCTAAGAGATAGAGAGAGCAAACACGGTTTATATTAAATCTCATAATTTATATAAGTATATAACTCAATAAATAGCAGTCAGGGAACACTCCCTCTTTTGACTGCTTGGAATACTTTCCAAACTAGATTATTTACATATAAGTTGATTTAGTTCAACACATAGTTATAATGATGTAAAATGTAGACTCTCGCTAATTCATTAATCTGTCTATCCCAGACTGATCACTGATTTCTATCAGATGAAGAAGAAAACAACTATTAACCCTTAAGCTGTATAAGAAAGATCTCGCATTCCCTCTGGAATTTAAGTATACTTTCGGAGTCTCTCGCTCCTAATATTAACCGTCGATCCAGCCATTAACTCTCAAGCTGCATTTGAAAGATCCCGCATTCCCCTTGGAATTTAGGTATACTTTCGGAGACTCCCGCTCCAAATAACAACTGAAAGCTATTAGCCAAACAATAACTGTTGTCCCAGTTAGATATTCCAACCATGGAATAAGTTTAATTCATTACAAATGATCAGTCTTAGGTTATCCAAACCAATAAGTAGCTCTATTAAAAATAGATGATTACTCTAAGTTAATCTTATATTATTGCATAACAATTTAACAATATATCAATAGCTACCACTATTAGTAATATTCAGACATCTTTATATCTCTTGAATACAAGTAAGAAACAACGTACATTACAGATTCTTGAATCTCTATTAGTAAGTAATTATTCAGTTAAAACACTAGAATCTAATTGCTCTATTCAACTCAAACCGTTTTGATAAAATTTCAATCAAAGAAATATATGAACTTTCTTAATATGAGCAAAACCTTTGAAAATATTTAGTAAATGCAGCTTTCCTAGCTAAAATCTCATTAATTACTAAAATGTCTACTTTACTCACAAATAATATCCAAATCCTTAATCACCGTAATCCAATACACTGCAATCCAATCAACACTGCAATCCAATGGCACTACCGAAACCGTAAAGGGAACTACTATCCCAAACCGAACCACTAAAGACAATTTCTTTAGTTAATTACTTAAAACAATTAAAAGAATTTCCTTGGTTAATTACTCCAAGAAAGCGCGACCGAGACTATCCCGATTTCCCTCCTGCATCTTCTTTTTAAACTCTGGAACTCTCCTTCATCAGCTCCCAGCAACCAATCACAGCTCTTCGTCACATCTCAACATCGTCATTCTCCTTCCTGATTGGTCAAGAACCTCCGTAGTCCACGTGGACCTACATTTCTCATACATCTCATGACCATCTAGATTTGCTATTCTGCTCTCTGATTGGTCGAACTAGTTCCTACTACTAAGTACTGAGATCACACTCCACGTGGACCACTCCACGTGGACTCCGACTTCAGCTGAAAATATGATCTTAGAATAAACAATTGACGATCAGTTTGTTTAAACCATTCCTCTAATCCTGCTGATAGACTGTAACTTAGCTTTATTAGAAATAATGATGTTTTTATAACTATTTTCACATTTTTCCTAATAATTAAAGAATAGTGGTGTATTAATCATACTATTTGAATAGTTTTCTTCAGTAACGATTAGCTACAGTACGTAAGTTATCTTTAATATTATTTACTGTTAAAGAAACCTATTTTATAAATGTAAACGGGACCCCGTACCGTTACAGTACGCATAATTATTATAACAATTCCTAGAGGTTCTCCTTGCTCAAGTTTCTAAGTTGTGCTTACGCACTATTATTTGAAGGAGCATTCTCAATATACAAAATAAATAATCTGGTTTTCAGCCAGAATACAATAAAATTTGTGTATATTATTTTAAATACCTACGAAGCTCAGGTAAGAAGGCCCAAAGGTATTTATACCAACAAGAGTTAAATGATAGTGCTAGACTAATACTACTTACCATAAAATATCGATAACGTGAAATGTACAGAAGTGCACGACACTATTTTCGAATTGTCAGGTTGGCAGCATTGACAAAAATATGTCACTGAGATTTGTAGATGTTGGCATTATAAGCATCACACCCGTTTCATTTTTTTTTCTCTATGAGTTTTCCATCTCTTCAGCGTAGCGGTTATGTATTCTCTTTGTATGGAGGTATATGGACGGACGGGCCGGCGATTTTTTTCGCAGAGAACCCGTAAGACTGCCTGTTCAAAAAACGTTTCATTTTTCTTTTCACAAGTAATGTAAGTATATCATAAATATAATTAGTATAGGTGGATAATATAATAAGAAATGGTATATTTCGCGAGTCACCTTCCGCGACACAACGAAACGCTTGCGTGTTTTAAGGAGGCACACCGTCATCTAGTTTCATTTGGCGTAAACTTTACAACCTCAAATACTCATGTTGATAAACTTTTACAAATGATTTAGGTCTGATTGGTTCACATGTCAAAATGTCCAAAAGGTTTTTATGTGGGACTGCAGAATAAAAGTTAACCGTGGTTATGCTGGTATGATGCTGGTTAGACCACAACCACACAAATAGTCACCAAAGTTTTTTATATCTAAACATTTAAACGCCTATATTTTTGATGTTTGTACATTATTACTATTTGACTATTTCACGTATTAACGTATATAGACATTCTGACACCTGAACAGTGTACATTTTAATCTATTATGATGCTGACACATTTCTTTTAATGATACTTAATACAATCAATAATTTCGACATTTTGCCATGTGAACTATTTGGACTCTAAATCTTTACTAATACTTACTTTACATAAAATATTTTGTCCAAATATCATTTTTACTAGACAGTCAATATTCTGACGTTTCACTAAGTCCACTGCAGTTTACAAGCAAAATAGTATTTAAAGCAAACGTCCTTTATTTGAGTCAATCTAAGCTCAGGTCGTAAACATGAGCGCTTTAATCAGCCGGAGGCTGCTTTTCCTGGAAACTGCGATCTAGTCTAGGCTATTCGGAATTTAACCTGACCACTGCGAGCTGACCATATAGATCTCAAACAGTTTAAAACAGTACTCGAACTTTGAGAAAATTACCTGCAGTGCCTTTTTTAATAATTTACTTCTTCAGCCGTTTCCATAGGTATTTTTAGTATTCTTTGAATTCTTCTTCGAAAAATACAAAGACACACATTACTTTGAGTTTGTACAGAAAATGCAGTAAACGACAATATAATGGAATTCTCTACACACTTTTCCAAATTTTACTCGCAAAGCAAACAATGCATCGTTTTTACTTTAGAAGAACAGTACGAGTAAAATTATTTCGTATTTACTCCTTTTTGGCTTTTTTTTGCAGTCTATTGTTTTCTTTCTGCAGTAGATAGAAAAATAAACACGGTTATCGTTACAGTATGGATCTACAGCTTCTATTGTTTACTGCAGTTATAAATGAAATAATTTTCAATCAACTTAAAAAAAGTCGAGGTTCTCAATTCAGTTATTTTTTTCTTCATGTTTGTTACTTCAATTCTCCGTCATTTTGAAAACTGATTTGGGTTTTTTTTTCATATTTGAAAGGATAAGTATACTTTTAGATTGGTATCACAAAAATTTCATCAAAATCGTTTCCGTAGTTTAGTTTTGAAATTAAAATACGTAACTGGAAAAACTATGTATACTTATTGATAATACACACATCAAAAAAGTCTAAGCCACATGCATGATATTACAAATTTACCATTTATATTAATTAATTTCTAAGTATTTACTCACTCAAAGTGCGTAGGTAAATAAACTTTTTTGTTATTGATGACATACTGGCTGGTTGTAAAAAAAACGATTATGTTTTGTTTTTTCATAAAATTCAAATGACTGCGAATTTGTTTGAATTTAAGTGCGTTTTAATTGACACGTTTATTCTTGATTTTATAATTTTACCAACCATTTAAATAAAGTTAGCGACAAAATTTAATTAGAATATCAAACGATTCATCGTTAGATATTCTTCACGTCATGGAGCGACGTCATTTGACGGCAGATGAAATGCAAAGAGCTGTAGAGATGTTGCAAGCGGGAAGTAATCAATCTCAGGTATCTCGACATTTTGGCATTCATAGAAGTGTTATTTGTCGTCTTTGGCAGCGCTACAATAATACAGGGAAACCCGCTGAACAGCACCCAGGCCGTAGAAGGAGTACAACCACTCGGCAAGACCGGTACATACAACTGACTGCAAGACGCCAGCCGATGTTAACCGCTCGAGAGCTAAGTTTGAGGCTACAAAATTCAAGTGGTTTTGATGTAAGTCCCCAAACTGTGCGAAATCGACTGCATGAGTACGGCCTACGAGCTCGACGCCCAATCAGGTGCCCACCGATACGTCACGGGAATCGCGCTCGTCGAAATGGATGGTGTAGAGAACGCATAACATGGACCCAGGAACAATGGGATAAAATTATGTTTTCCGATGAGTCGCGATTCGGGTTTAGGCCTGAAACAAAAAGGGTGCGAGTGTACCGTCGGCCCGGAAATAATGAAAGGCTCAGGTGCGTTCAGGAAGTTCATCCATACAGCGGCTCAACAGTTATGGTATGGGCGGGTATTATGAAGAACAGGCGACCTGAGCTCGTTTTTGTAAATGGAAACATGAACGCTGAAAATTACGTTGAGGATATTCTCAGACCTTATGTCCATCCATTTGCACAAACCTTTGGCTCCAACTTTACGTTAATGCATGACAATGCGCGTTCACATACAGCTCGGCGAACCAGTGAATACTTGGCAATGGAGAACATCCGGGTATTGCCCTGGCCTGCACAATCGCCAGACCTCAACCCCATCGAGCACGCACGGAACATGCTCCAGAGACGTGTTTTGAAGGACTTGGACGGAGTGACAACAACCCAACAGCTGAAGGATTTGCTATAATTCCATTGGGAGCGAATACCGCAAGATGACATAAACAGTCTCATTAATTCAGTGAATAATCGTTGCCGACAAGTTCTGAATAGCAGAGGAGGCCATACTTTGTATTAAATTGTCCTATTCTTTCACAATAAATTCATTTTCTTAAGAAATTTCATTTTGTAATAATTTAAAAAATAAAATACAACGTTATAATGTGAAGAACCATCTTAAAATTCAAATTAGTACATGTTGCTTCGACTTTTTTGATGTGTGTATTATTCAAGTACTTCTCGAGATGAAATTAAAGCGATTTTGACTTAATTATGTGTCGTCTTGGTTCATCACATTTTGTACAGCCACAGAATAGATAATAGTACAAAAGACTACTAAGTACATATACCTTTTTTATGTAAGCGAATGACATGGTGAGCTAGTCGTTCGCCTGGTGTTAAGCGACACGGCCGCCCATAACAGATTGCAGTGTCACCTTCTGAATAGTGTCCTACGTATACAGTGCTGAATTGTACTTATTACAAGATACGTCACTGTGTATAGCAAGATACTGTGTGTTTTTGGTATACATAAATTGAGACTACGGTATGTCGATTCATGCAACATCCTTTGATGTTACAGATAAACTAAGTACCGCTATTTGCTACCTTCACTTGTTTGTGCAAACAAGCATTCGAGAGTGGACATTTCTCTTTTGAATGTTTAATGCAAACGCTTGCCATAATAGGCCGTTTGAACTTTCATAAACGTTTGTTTACTTTATGGATGTTTGTTACTAGGTGGTAGGACTTTTCTGCAAAGTTCGTCTAGGTAGGTACCACCGCTTTGCCAGTTATTCTGCCGCCAAGTGGTAGTGTGCAAGCACTACTGTGTTCCGGTTTGAAGGGCATTGTAGCTAGTTAAATTACTGGGCAAATGCGACTTTACGAACTGATCTCACAGTCTAGAAAACTTTTTTAGTCTGTGGAATGTTTCAGGATGACGTGCGCAGTGCGCGGTGTCACGTGAAACTTTAATTAAGAGTTCCGAGTGACACTGCAATCTGTTATGGGTGACCGTGTCGCTTAACACCAGGCGAAAGACTAGCTCGTTACGTCATTCGTTTACATAAAAAAAAACTATGATAATTCACCCAAACTAGTACAAAACTATACTTATATAAAAGGAATTCTGTTGACCGCTATCTTCCTTGTACCTTCCATAGCATATTAAGTCTACGCATTGCGAATGTTTTAAGCGTCACCATAATTCTTAATTAGTTTTTTTTTCCTTATATTTTGGCTCCACACATAGTGTATTTAGCCAGTGTCAAGTTTTGTAATTTTTCATCGTATTATAGAAATTTTCACTTAATGTCAAGTCATAGTCACAGGCAGAGTAGTCATAGTTTAGTCTAAGTCATAATCCAGTCTAAGGCATGCCCTAGTAAAGTGGTGGCAGCTTTACTAGAGGCTTCTATGGAATTTTGGAAGCAACAGGAAAAACCACGTTTCACTACATTATATCACTTGCCCACACTCATGCTCGTAATTCAGCACTTAATGCGTAAAACACCACCAATTTTAAACATTAACACTGGAAAAACATAAGTTTTGTAAAATAATACAATGCACCGACGGTAACTTTTCCGCGTTGCCGCCAAAACTCTCTTAATTAATTATTATAGTATAATATTTTAATGAAAACCTATTCAATAAAAAGAAAGAGAAACGATGAACAGAAAAAGACAGAATATAAAGAGATTGGGGAGAGAAGATAGATAACCGGCCAAGTGCGAGTTGGACTCGCGCACGAAGGGTTCCGTACCATTATCTCTCCCTGCCATCTAGCGTTGAGTAGCAGTACTATTTAAAGCAACGCCATCTATGACTCATCTGGTAAACGTGCAAAAAAATCACGTTTGTTGTATGAGAGCCCCATTAATTTTTTTAAATTCTCTTTTTTAATTGTTGTCGTTATAGCGGCAACAGAAATACATCATCTGTGAAAATAACAACTGTCTAACTATCACGATTCATGAGATACAGCCTGGTGGCAGATTGACAGACAGACGGACAGCGGAGCCTTAGTAATAGGGTCCGTTTTACCCTTTAGGTATGACACCCTAAAAAAAAGAAAACAGCAATACTATGTACCTACTGCCGCACCAGACTTACTCTATGTTGTTCACTGTACTTCTATATCTTAAACCTTAAACCAAATTTACCATTTCTAGAATCTTCCAGACCGAACAATCGATTAAAACCAGTATATTATTTACCTAGTATGTAAAGATGGTGAATGTACTTTAAAAATGTTTTAGCTTACTTAGGTAAAGTCATGCTTTAACATTATTTTATTTACTTCTATATTTCAACCGTATTGGCCGTTACTTAAGGCCCCACGTTCATTTTTATTGATCAATCTTTGTGATTGATCAATTTTATTGATAGTGTAGGGTTAGTATTGGTCAATGTTTTTCGGTTTACAGTATGGAGAAAACATTGACGAAAGTGGTATCGTAAATTTTATTGATCAATAAAAAGGAACGTGTATGGGCGGCCTAACACTGTGACCGAAGACACGCATGCAAAGAGGAAATTTCACGCGCTTATAGACGTTAATGCTTTCACTGAGAACGCAGAGGAAAATTCAACACATTTAATTTTATAGCCGTCTATACTTTTGAAATACTTAAAAAGAAACGCAACAAACAAACCAAGTTCCTTGACGACAGCTGAAATCTTCCACTAATGATGACGCTTAAGGTGGAACGTGTCACTCAGCGCGGCAAATTCAATTTTTTTTAATTGCTTAATAACTCACACGCTTAATTACTCAATGTGATTACATGAAAACAGATTTTGCGCAAATAAATAGAATGTCTCAACAAATTACGATTAAAATTATCACCTAGATAGCATTGGTTTAGCAACAAATGGCAATAAACAAATTTCGTCTTGGATCGTGTTATTCGTATTTGCGCAAAATCTGTTTTATCTGTAAAATGTAATCACATTGAGTAATTAAGCTATGATTGGCAAAAGACGCAAGAAAATTTGAATTTGTCGCGCTGGGTAAAACGTTCCACCTTAAATAATAGTGAGGTAAGTAGGTACACACAATTTATGGAAATGATTGAGGAAAACGGAAAATGTTATCTATCAGAAAACGTTTCTCAAAATTACAGCAAAATATCTACCATGTTTTCTCTAGAGTCTAGATAAATCTCACGTAGTCAATTATGTATGATTTCAGAAAGCAAACATACATCATGAATATACAGAGAATAAGAGAATATACAGAGATCTCTGTATATTCAAGAAACGCGTACTTCAATTATCCACATTAAATAGGTAAGTCATGTTACTAGGTATTTAATTATCATCATCATTTACAGCCTGAAGACGTCCACTGCTGAACACAGGCCTCACCCACAGAGCGCCACGTTAAGCGGCTGCTCGCCTCCTGCATCCAATGACTCCCCGTGGATTTTAGCAGATCGTCGGTCCACCTGGTGCGGGGGCCGACCTATCGGATTTTAATAGTAAATGTAAAATTGACTATCAAACGCTACGAAGTTTGTTTCTCTCATTTGCATTAATACGCAAAAATATTAGACCAGAATTTAAAACGTAAAGAGCAATAAAAACGAAACAAGCAACCGGCAAAAACACTAATACGGTACCGTACAGTGCGCCGTAATATCAAGTTTACGTTTTGTAATTAATGCGCTTTGCTGACCAGACAGGGAGGGCGTAGTCTAAAAGCTAGGCGCTGAAAACACTACCCACCTCTAATTCATCAGTCCAAGATCAGCATTAATTTTTGTGTCCACAAAAAGACACAAAAAATGACTTTGTCATCAATTTTGGGGCTGCCAGTGCTACTTATAGGAGGCGCAGATAAAAAATGCGGGTATTTATACAGTTTTAATTTTTTGCATAAAAATTGTCTGTGGAGACAAAATGGAATATTTTTGGCGACCCATAGTATCTACACTTTATGTCTGGACCCAATTTTTTACGAAACAAACTTGTATTTCTCTCCGCTAGCTCTCCATATAAAACTTTGGCCGGTGAGAACATGCATCATTTTATATGCATTGGTTATTCCTAGCGTGCAAAGGGGAACAAAAAGGCATGCAGGGAGATGAAAGGCCGCCGGATGCGCTACATGCCGGGGATTCAGCCACCTTTGGCTCCTTTAAAGGTGTAGGAAATATTATGACCTGCAAGCGTCCGGTTTTACACAGGTCAGGCACTACTGTGTGCTTGTTGTTCTATATAGTCACCTTTTCTCGGAGTTCCGCTAGTCTGTGCATGATAGATACTAATATCCACCCACTATCAGAGTATGTACGTAGGTATCGATCGAGTTATTATCGTTTTGGGAATAATGGAGTGGTCGCCTTATTTTTAACTTGTACGAGTACGCAAATCATCCGCCCACAGGTTCTATATATTACTTTAACTTTGAAGGTTTAGAAGCTGGTATAACACCGAGACGCAATTCAATCGAAAATAGATAACAATAATTTCATTCAATGATTCATCTTTAATGTAATGAATACCCTTCATGAGGTTTGATTTCTAAGAAAAAAATAAAATAACGATATTGGAGACGCTACACCAATCTGTTTTAGTAACGCCGTCTAAGATGATCTAACAAAGCCCAAACTAGATTTTTTGCCACGTTCAGTTTTCCGTTTATATTTTCAGCTACAACACAATTTACACAAAGCACGTTCTTACGAATAATTTATGAACTTATGTGTATTCCTTTCAGATTTGATCGTGATAAATGTTCGCGCTCGTGACGTTTCATGTTTATCTACATTTGATTAATGGATAGAAATAGGAAACAGAATAGACGTTATTCTCAGTGCTGCCGTTCCTTTACTTCTGTAAGCTTTTGGTATTTTTCCATTTTCAAAACAAGTATTTTGTTTTCAACCTCTAGTTAAACAGATTTGTCAAAAGGTGTTCTCATAAAATAACAATTATTAACGAAGTCTTCGTTATCAAAATTTCAAAGTTAAACTAGAGACGGCCTACTAAATTGTTTAGCGTTGACTGAACTGATAACAACTTCTGCAAATACTCAACAGAACAATCAAGACCGCGTAACTATGGCGCAGAACAATAATTCTACCTGTGACAAAGGAATTCCACCCTTAAAATAAACTGCTGAAGGATACTTCAGCGTTCAAGTATTATTATCTCACCGTTGTCAGGTTAAAATCGTGATCACGCATAATTACACAGACTGGTGGAAAGTTTTAACGTAAAAAATTCAGAAGGTTGTCAGCAATGTCGGAAATTTAACATTTTCAGCTGGGGTTGTACGGTTGGTACATAATTATAATTTTAACTGGATTATAATTGTAACCAGATTGCATTACGCCGTGGGGACGAGAAGCTCATCGTGTTTTCCAAAGTTTATCAAAGCACCTGATCGTTGCGATGCGTGACTTAAATGCTGGCACTTATTTGGCACATCGAATCAGCATTGCAGTACAACGGGGCAATGCTGCCAGCATGTTGGGTGCGCTACCTACAGGTAGTGGGCTGGAATTATACTGTTTATTGGTTATCGCGGCTAATATGCAGTCCAAATGTTTTTTGTAGTAGGTAGTGTAGTGGCATCTATTAGTAGTTCATTTTATTGTAGTAGTTAGTTTAAATATTAAAAAACTTACGTCTAAAAGCACAAAAAGTTCAGGCATGTTTACTTGGATTCGGATCCTTTCTTTGTAAAGTGGATAATAGAACAAGTTACAGAATTATTTCACTTGCTCTACTACGATTTAGTAATTTCCCCGTGAATTTAGCTTTAAAAACGAAATCTAACAATCATATTGAAATAGCGGTCACGCCCGACGTTTATAAGTCCGCCACACGTGGGATTAACGCCAGCCTTATATAACCCGGTCAGTTTACGATAATGTCGACCCGTAACAGCGCGGAGCCCATCCAGAATCTAGGGACTGAATAACCCAAAAATTCAATGCAAAGTCTTCTTAGTACATTTGATGATTGAGGATAACTCTTACTAAGGATTGTGATAATGATAACCGACGATGTGTTGGTGGTAGGCCTTTTCTACTAGCTGGTAGGACTTTTCTGTAAAGTTCGTCTAGGTAGGTATCACTGCTTTGTCAGTTATTCTGCCGCCAAGCAGTTGTGTTCCGGTTTGAAGGGCATTGTAGCTAGTGAAATTACTGGGTAAATGTGACTTTAGAACCTGAGGGGTGATCATGTAACTTTGATTGCAAAATCTCACAGTCTAGTAATCTGATTACTCCTGTCCAAGTTCTCCTGTACGTAGTAATCTGATTACTAGACTGTGCTGTTGTCTCAGGATGACGTGCGGTAGTGCAGTGTCATGCGAAACTTTATTATTTTAAGGTTCTGAGTGACACTGCTACTGTTATGGGAGACCGTGTCGCTTAACATTGGGTGAACGACTAGCTCGTCACGTCATTCGTTCTCATAAAAAAAGTAAGTACTTATATTGATTAGATTTGATTTTTTTGGTTTTCCTTACATTTTATTTTTGCAGATAGTGTAGTTGCTGCAGTAACCCTAGTCGGTACAGAATAACAAACGTCAGTAACAAGAGAGTTAGCTCATGAAACAAAACAACATTTTGTACTTACCGGTACATGCCGGTTCTTTACCCTTTTGATTCTACTGAAATCGGTCCCTACTGGTGTTATTAAACTAAACTAGGCGGGTTATAGCTAGATTAGGCAGTACACTTACTTCGAACCGAGGTGTCATAACTTGCTAGGAGAAGTTTACCGTCATAATAGTTGCACAACGGGACTGAGGCTAAAACTATCACACAGGTCAGTTTAATTTCAATGTGGTCTGGGTATCATTTTAGTATTAGAGGGAACCTACGTCTGCAACGATTATGCTTTAACAGTACGGCAATAAGGTTATGAAGTGAAACAAAATTAGTATGCACTTTACAATATTTTCCACTTTTATTAGGTAATATTTTAATTGGAATTCCGGTAAAATAAATGCAGCTTTTGGATGGACTTTACAAGCTTTATTAATAAACTAGAGGCGCCTTGAAGTGTAAACCGTTTCCCGCGGGATCACTTTGACTTACATAAATAAAGAGTACCTATCTTACAATAAGCTTAGTCGTGTTTATAATTTGGCGAATTTCATTTAAATCCATTCTGCCGTTACGTCATGACAACCACATAAACAAACACAAGGTTTCATTTTTCTGTGAACTTACCTATCTATATAAATAGATGATCTCTATCAAGCACACTCACTGTTCTTAATGATTTGGTCATTATGTTTCTTTACGCAAAGCGTTTCGACAGCGTTCTTGTATATCACAAACAATGACGTGACGATTCTCGGCCATCAATCACAAATGCTGGATGATGTATGCGTGGTGTGATCGCTGATGGAATCTGCTCCTACTGATACACCGGATAGATGTAATCTATGTATTACACATTGTTTAGGGAGTCAAGCCTTTTTGAAGTAGTTTGGGGTGAGGGATGATGAGATGAGAATCCATTTGTTCCACTAGCTTTACTCGCTTTGTTTCTTCGCTTGGTGGTACATACAGCAAGTTTTGGAGCATACTTATTACTAGTTTTAGCATTAGCTCCAAAACGACTTTGCCAATATTAATCAGTGTTTTTTTTTTAATGAGATGAGTGGCAAACAAGGAGGCGGCCCACCTGATGGTAAGTGATCACCGCCGCTTATGGACATCTGCAACATCGAAGGCATTGCCGGTGCGTTGCGATGATGATGATGATGATGCAATCAGTGATGCGATAAGAGTTCTCATGTACGTAGGTCGAAAAATATGTCCAGCTATTAGGTACCTACTTAATATTAGTTTTTTTATTATTGATAGACCATGGTCTCACCTGATGGTAAGTGACGACGCGGTTGACGATGGAACACGGTTGAGAAACCACGATTTAGTTATTTAATATTTATTTATGTATATTTAATTAAATCTATTAAATATATACGTAATTCTTTTGTTAAAATATTTTAACAAAGAAAATAAATCGACTAAACGTTTTGTAAATCTCTCAACCGAAACAAACACCGGTACTGTGAGCTCGTTAGTACGCCCCGAGGATAAAATATCGAAACGAGACACATAAAAAAAGCGAATGACAAAAACGCGAAAACAGAAATCTCACCGGCTGGCTCCAACGGCCGGACATGAAAAGATAAGGCCCATTGTTTTTGTTTTAATACTTCGAAGTCCTATATTGGATTTGTTACATCGTCGCTCCGCTCCATTAGGCTAATAGCGGTCCAGTGAGACGGCAAAAAGAGATTAAGCTGTGCCCAGTCATCGCTTTTCGTTGCTATTAATTGATAAGTGGAGTTCTCAATAGATTACTTAGCAGGCTTCAGCGCTAATCTATCGCTTTAGCGCTTTTTTACGCGTTTGCAGGAACGGGTTGCAATT
The DNA here is from genome assembly GCA_910589525.2 of Ennomos quercinarius. Lineage (NCBI taxonomy): Eukaryota > Metazoa > Arthropoda > Insecta > Lepidoptera > Geometridae > Ennomos > Ennomos quercinarius. The sequence continues at coordinate 6,732,133 of OU342496.1, forward strand.
GATTTGATAGATGGTTTAATTTTAATCAAATTTCACATCAATCAAATCTTTTTCGGAAACGAATTTCATTGCAGTATTTACTTATAGGTACTGGACATTTCCACTAAGGAAGTTGATTATTTGTCTATCCGAAGATGAATTTCTTTATTGGCGTGAATTTATGGCAATGATGGAACTACAAGGCTCGGTGATTTTTCACATCCTTACGTCGTTATTATACCACAAGTTCGCACTAAGCGTTTTGCTGAGTCGTTCATAGTCCGAACGGCCAAGGAATGGAATGCTCTTCCAGCAACAGTGTTTCCTCCTGGGTATACGTAACCTGGGTCTTTTAAAGTCAAGAGTGAATGGGCATCTCATGGGCAAACACGCTCCACCTTAGACAACTTTGTCACTTACCATCAGGTGAGTTGTTGTCAAACGTATGCTCATTTTAGCATTAAAAAAAAATTAATACTTTATTTTGCAAAGATAATTACTATAATAAAAGTCATAACATCAGTTTCATAAAACCATACGTTTCTGGATCATTTGGACATATTTTGGCCCAGGCACAACTATCATTAAACCTAAGCATCTTTTCGATATCAATCTCAAACAGACGACAGACATCTTGAAGCTATCTACTACTACTATCTTCTGTAACACATCGACATTACGCCATATCTACCCCAAATTGTGATCCACAAAATTGGTTCGCGTGTAAAAGATCGAACGAGTGCCTACACGTCGGGAATCACAAATATCGGGAACGGTCTATGAGGCACCGATTTTATTGCAAACTAGAGCCAAGAGAGACCGCAACACTATTGAGTCGTAATTTTTCATGGTAAGATATTGTTACTGTTTGCGCAGATACCGCCCATTTGTATAATAAGTCGATAGCAATCGTCGTTCAAACCCTCAATAAGGCCCCGCACGAATTTGCTTGGGTTCGAGCACATACTTTCCGCAATTTCGGCGTTGGACAGACTAACTTAATTTATATCTACGCTTTTATGTAAGTCTCTTTGAAATATTACAGCTACGATGTCAAAATTTCAGCGTTAAAAGTTATTGCTCTAATACAAGAAATGGGACACAAATCCTGTAAGATTTTCCTTCTAAGACGTAAAACGTGATCCAATTTACAATGCCTTCTAATATTTCAGATTTGTTACGATCAACTTTTATTACAAATTGGGATTGTCTCAATGTGTCCCTCGAGAAGCAGCCGACCTTTTCATCTTTGATTCGCGCCTGCTATGACGCGATACCCATTTCAAATAAGTTTTTGAGGTAACGCGCTCTTTACAGATCATAAAAACGATACAATAAGCCAAGTTCATAAATATGATCCGCACAACGGGTTTGAATTGGATAAAGCTGTGGGAAACTTTCCAGACAACTTCATATTAGTTCATCAATGAGATATTCTATTCATTGTGGTATTAATACTTCGTCTGTGTTTGAAATCTAGGTTTCAGTACGTAATCCCACATGCATTAAACATGTAGTTGGTTAGCAACGTTCGATGCCGAGGGATTTCAAACTCTGCAATCTTTATTTTAAAAATCATTATTCATAATTTAGAAGTGAGTTCATCATTTGTAAAGACATTTTTCCTATAGTATAGATAAAGGTTAATGCAAATATGCTTTTAAATTCAATACAGCTTACACATAGGACATGTTACATAGATGGACGTTGAAGTGGCATAAGGATTGCTTTTGACTGGCTCAGATAGATTAAGAGCCTCAAACGCATAATATAATAAACTATTGGTAGGTATATGCATAGATTTAAAATTGAAGATACTGGAATAAGTATTTTATTAATATAGCTATGTATACATGTAGTGTTAACTCAGCTACTCAATCTCAGAGCAAATTTTTTGTTTAACTGCAGTTGCGCACATACCTAAATACAGTCTTCCACAGCGTGTTTGTAAAGTTCAGTTTAATGCTGTTATTGACCATTTTTACTTGATTTAGCGTTTTCAAAAAGCGTCACTTTTTTGTATTGCATGAGTACGTCTGGCTACATTGGAAATCCACTTCTCAGCAGTCATGGAGGGGTGCTATATCTTATGATAATAATAGGTAGTTGAGTCATGCATAAAATAAACACAAAGTGACCTTCTTTTTATTTCACACAAACACAATCTCACGTATAACCGTCCCCACTGAATATGCAAATTGGTCAAATGCTTGTCGTAAACAGCTATCCAGTCTACACGAACGTATAGCAAAAATACAGTAGAGGGTCTTGAAAGAACGTCTAACATGCATCAAAGAATTGGTTTCATTAGCATAGTGAAGGTTTATTGCATGGAAACTTGATTAGGGTCTAAGCTCGAGAAATGCGTTACTATTAAACGAAAATGAGTCATAATTGTATTAGTGTTGTTTACAACATAAACGTTATGGCGTAGGTGGCACACTTAAAATGTGGCACGTGTGTGAGTTTACTCCTTTTTAAAATAGCTAATGGATTACTCGCACAAGAGCATTTTATGATACTGTGCCACTTTACACTTGCAGAACAAATGGTGGGAAAGTGGCACAGCGCACTAAGGTCATTTAATATTTTTGGGGACTAAATATTTTTATTCGGTGTCTTTTAATCTCCAACGCAAACAAAAGGAATGTTATGTTATGTATAAGTATGAATCTGTCTATCTAACTAATGGCATTGGAGCTCCCAAATGGACGAGCCAATGCTGATTAATCGTTTGAAAGAAGACTTGATCAATGGTGTTCTTTCCAGTAAAAAACTGTATTAAAAACTATGTCAGTGATTTTTAAATGTATAATTTTCTTGTTTTAATTTTTTTGGTTTTCCTACTTTTGAAAGTGGATAATAAATATACTTGAAAGTAAAAAATCCTTTTATACGATTATCGAAGTTTTTCCTAGCAATATTATGGCGATTAGTTACATTTTATTCATAAAGTTAAGAGATGACACACTGATTTTATTGTATTCTGCGGCTGAGTTCTACCACTCGGAGCGGTCAAGTACACTCCCCGAACAAAACCTCACAAATCTACATGCAAAGACCTTTAAGGATGTTTTTCTCTGAGTCCAAGAACGTCACCCCCAAGAAACATGTAGTTTATACCATCCTCTTTCAGATGCAAATAATTTCAGAATACCGAAGTCTTTCCTCGACTCTTTGTGAATAGTAAAATGTTTGTTTGTGTTTTGTCATTTTATGCTGGATTGTCGATGTTTTTGAAGAAATCTGTACTGTTTCAACAGGAAGTGTATCTGTAACTTTGTCAGTACCGTCAGTGAATTAGCTTTAGTAAATAAATAAATATTGCACGAGCGTTTTTTATATTATCAGTAAAAAATCAATTTTTTTATTACTTCTGCTGTGGAAACATACCGATACACAAACTATGAAATGTTATTCATATTAATTTATTAAAATTAAGGTCAAAATTATGTATAACATGCTGGGAAATTCAATATTTTCAGAGTGAATATTCTGATTACTGTTTTGAAGGAATCAACTTTCAAATTTGGGCATCCCTAGAGATAAAGCCTAAGAAATAATCCAAACTTTCTCATACCTACTAAGGTTTGCTGAAGTTTGCCATTTAAAACATAGAGCAGGTAAAGAGAAATGCCAACGTAAAACAAGTAAAGCTATATGGAAGATGTTATCCACCAGCCCACTTGGTCAACGTGGTGGATTAAGGGCTATAGCTTTCTCCATGGGAATGGGAGTGGGAATCTCTCTCTCTCAATAGAAAGTTACCTTTGGGCTGATGATAGTAGAAGATGTGTGAGGTCTTGCGCAAATAATGCAAGGCAAAAAGATTTAAAGAGATTCATCGTTCTCATAAAGCTAGGTTCCTCTGCTTCGTCACTAGGGTCGATGGAACCAAGCTCTACATTATGCCTACTCCTAGTCAGGTGACGACTCTTATCACAGACTAAAAAAATGACGTTTCGCACCCAGTCTTAACATTAGTATGCGCTTATTCATGCAGAATTTCGTCTCTATCTGCGGGCGAAGCGTCATTTATTTTCGTGCTCTGCGTGACTTTTATTCTACTATAGTTTTAAAGCCGACTTTGTGTCTAAATGTATCATAGCGGTCATATGTATGTACACTTGCCAGCTGTGGATATCGTTTACCCGGAAAGCCATCAACACAATTAGAGTCCAGTATAGTGACGCATACCGAGCTCTCATGAAGCTACCGAGGTACTGCAGCGCGTCGAGCATGTTTGCTGAGGCGGGGGTTCCCTACTTTTTCGCCGTCCTACGATCGCGCATAGCGTCTTTTTGGAACCGCTTGAGCCGCTCTGGCAACAAAATACTGAACGCAGTATATGATGATGTTCACCACAGTCCAATATTTGGGCACTGGATATCTGTTCATATGGACGAGAACCGGAAATGACGAACCGTGTGTTGTGTAGCACAGGTTTATTTAATGTAATTTAATTTAATTTCTTTTTGCGTCTTCGCTTTTTTTTGTACTGATGGTGTTCTATTTTTATTTTAATTTTATTTTCTATGGGTTTATTGCCTCGAAATAAATGACTTTTATTTTATTTATTTTTTTTATATCCTGACCCGAATGTAGTATGTGAATCCTGAAACAAAAAAATAGTTTTTATTCATCAACGATAGGCTAACATTTGACCACGGTCTCACCTGATGGTAAGTGACGACGCGGTCGACGATGGAGCATGCTTGCCTACAAGATACCAGTTCACCCTAGCCTTAAAAACTCCCAGATTATATTTGCAAGGAAACAATGACGCTTGTACGGTGTTCTATTCCTTTGCTGTCCGAATTATAAACGAGGATTCAAAACGCTTTGTACGTATTCGAGGAAGGTTTAGGATAATAATAAATATTGTTACAATCAAGGAAGTTCCATACTGTATTTCTAGTATGGAACTACCTTGGTTACAATCACAGAGCATTAAAAAAAAATGACGCTTCGCAAGGGGCGAAGCGTATTTTACTTTAATGACTACAACAAACTCTCATAACTAGGATTACCATAACAAAAATGGCGTGGAGGTAATATAATTACAAATGTTCACCATCTCTGCTCATTACGAATTCGCGCGCACGTACATCCGTGGCGTCGGAATTGCACCATTGTTGGTGACCACTGGTATCTACGGTTCGTATAATCGCGACCACATACTGTAAATAGGGGAGGGAAATAAGCTTTATTTGTAAATGTGTTAATGTTTAGAGAAAAGGAATTTAGGGTGCTTTTATTTTTGCGATGAAGGTAATCTTACCGTACAGTCAACAGTTAGATCGCTCGTTAGACAGAATTTTTGGCATTGTACAAGAAACAGATGATTTTTGATTGAAATTTTTTGCTACTATTATTTAAAAGCATTTGCAAAACTTCCACATCGGCACTCCTGCCCACTTAACCCAAAGAAAAACGGAAACCATAAACAGAAAACCTTGACGCCATCACAAAATATATATGCAGTAGTACGTAACGCTGTCGTCATTGGCACAAAATACTACAGAAGTCACACATGTATGTATTTCACTTTTTATACCTACGCTCGGCGCTCGCGCTAGGGCCGTCAGCTTTGGCTTATGAACAAAAAACTATCCTGGTAGTGACACTCGTATCTAGTTGTTTGATTTATTGTTGAGAATAAAACGGGAAGAACGGAAATATAACAACTAAAATAATAACTAAAATAGTTCAATTTTAATGTCAGTCGCGTAACCCAAGCGTGGCGCGGCGGCCGCGGCCGGCTCGCCAAGCAAAACCTACCTTACCTTCAATTACTTACCTACCTACCTAACTGTTCTATGTTATGTTAAAACGAATCGTCGAAATACAAACAAATACCTTACCTCTCTGAAACAACTGGTAGCTTAAAAAACAACAAATCAATGTTTAATGTTGAATTTAAACAACCGTCCACTAAACAATTATAATAGCTTTCTTTTAGTTGCTCCATTTTTGATTTTTGCACAAGGTAGTTCACGGATGCGTGTCTCAAGCGGATGGCACTCGCGCTCGCACTACTCCGAAAGACTCCGAGACATCGTGTCGGTGAGTGGTGTCTATGTGTGCGTTGCTCAAGCGCACTTACTATGTTGATTAACTTCTGTTCTATTTTGTGTCATTGGCGTCAATTCTGTCTCGCATTCTCTATAAAGCTAAACTCTAAACGGATCTAAGCTAAGCCTAAAGTACGGTGGTACTCTCCTGACAAAAGGGAAATAAAATAGACGGAGATATATGATGATATTTTATTTTAGCTTACTTATTACTGATATTCTAAATTAGATTAGTATGGCTTTTAACTTTCCATCATGTAAAATATTTATAAAAATGTCAGTGCCTACTTATATTCTAAAGCTTTTATGATTTCTAGCAGTCTTTTCTTGAAATTCACGATACAAAAATTTCCTTCGTTTAAATTAATATGTTAAAATATACCCTTCCCAGTATTATTAAAAGGGATCGAGATAAGAGGATCAAGTGCTTTCAGTGGAATCGCATAGTACGCTACCACAGCCAGAGGGCAGTAGTGAAGGGTTTTTAACCCTTTGCATTTAAATAAGTATCAACCCACGAGAGGGAATAAATATCTGCAAAATGTTTAACTGTAATTTAAATTCTCCGATAAATATGCACGTCTGTCATGATTGTCAGGCTGAGTTCTCAATATTCGTATATTTTTGGCGAGTATCGGAATCCCAAATATGAATAGCGGTGTTTTTTGCCGGTATTTTGTGGAAGACCTTATTTATTATTCGGAATACCGTTTCGCTGACTTTTACTATAAAATGCTTTTAGTATTAATACATTTTGGATCTTAAAGAAAAATTGGTGGCCTGTGGTTCTAGCTGACGTGATTTTTATCAAGCTTGCTATTGAGATAGTGACGGGAATACGCAGATCATAAAAAAACTATTAGATAGATTTTAGTTACCTACCTACTCAGACTGGTTTATTATACACGAATAGTGATACAGCCTAAATCATAAGCCCATAATATTGTCATTTTGGGGCATGGGCTTTCTCTCAGACAGCATAATATTTAAGCCATAATCCACCACGATGGGCAAGCGAGGGTTGATAAATGACATAACGTCCTTGAACTTTCTGATTCTTGTAAATGCTGGTTTTTCAGGATTCCTTTACTGTTGTAGGTAAATAAGAGCGAGTTTTATTCCTACACATTATTTAGAAAGTAATTGGTAAAGCGAGTAGAGTTTAACGTTGCACGAGCTATCTGATAACCTCTTCTAATTCTGGAAAAATAACCAACGTCGGAAATAATACAAATGATTATCACAGAATTCGCCCTATTTACATATGATTATTTATCAAACACAAAGGTCCTCTTCTTTGGTCGGTTAAACAACATAATCAACAACGAGCTATGGAGAGAGCTATGCTCGATGTTTCCGTACGAGATAAGGTCTGAAATGAGGAGATCTGCACAGGAGAACTAAAGTGAAAATTATTAGAAATAAAAATTAATATTAAATAAATAAATTAAAATTATTAGCTCTCTTAGAATAATTAGCAAGTACAAATGGCAATGGGCAGGTCACATAGCTCGTAGAACTAGCAACCGATGGGGAAGAAAGGTTCTCGAGTGGCATCCACGAACCAGCAGACGCAACGTGAGCCAGCCTCCCACTAGGTGGACCAACGATCGGTTAAAACCGCGGGAGCCGATGGATGCAGGAGGCGAAACATAAACATCAAAACATCATTACTATGTTTTAGTTATCTACGATTTCAAATAATTCGTCCACCCCTAGAGTTGATAATTTGTATTCCACGTGGAGAGTAATTCCTTTGTTTAGTTTTAGCTCTGACGTCAAAGGATGATGGGGAGTCGGGGAGAGTGACATAATGCTGTGTGAGGACATATACTACCACAAGCGAGTACCTACATAATGTATGAATGCTAGGGTTGGAAATACGTATATACGTACACAATCTTTATATATCATGCTACATCAGCAGGTACATTAGTACTATTAAATATAACTACATTGTTGCCAATAATTAATGACTATGACTGTACTGTGTTGGTATAAGTAATAATACATTGATGTTAAGTTAAGAGTATAAAATTCCGTATACGTACAAAATGCCACGATGCTCAAAACAGATCGTTTTGTATAAATTTACTCTCTCTAAAAGTCTTCAGAATTGAATATAAAATTGTAAATAAATAATTAAAAGTTTAACGATAAATACAAAATAAATAAAAAATATCTTTTAGAGGAAGGTAACTAAATTCATTATAGGCAATCCTTCATTAGAAAGCCACAGCCCCCTGGACCGAATCATCTGGGACGCAGCCAGGTGAAACATTGAGCCCATTAGCCGAACGGTCTCTCCCCAAATTAGGCCGATCGAACGAACACCGAGACGGATTACCCCGACTTCCCCCGATTTCCAAATAAAGTGCGCCTCTTAAAGAATTCTGTCGACATTTCCGTGTAACTAAACTAAGACTGATGTAATTTGTACGCACAAACTAAGTTAGCTGCCCAGAATTAATGGCCCGAGGGCCTCTAATGTCCCCAAATTTCGACTAATTTTTCTCACTTTAGGGATGCTGTAGATGTTTTGTAAAATCGATTTCAATTATTACTAACCAAAAATCGAATCCACGACAAAAATGCCTTGTAATGGGTTTACTGATTTTAATCTAATTAAATTAAATTAAATTAAATTATTTATTCATTATAACTTTGGGTTACATGGTTTCATAAGTAGAATATAAAGCTTTATATAAAATCAAACATATATCTTTCTTATTCTAATGTGTAGTAGTAGTGCGTATTTAGATCATGTAATAAGAGCGTGTAACACGAAGAACACATCACAATCACATCACACATCGCTCGTAGAACCGACAACCGATGGGGAAGAAAGGTTCTCTAGTGGCAACCACGAACCAGAAGAAGCAGCGTAGGCCGGCCCCCCTCGGTAGACCGATGACCTGGTCAAAACCGCGGGGAGCCGATGGTTGGAGGAAACAAGCAGCCGCTCAAAGTGGCGCTCCGTGGGCTCCCCCACGGAGCGCCACTTTACTACACCTATGTTCAGCAGTAGACGTCTTCAGGCTGTTGATGATGATGAAGATAATGAAATCGAAAAACACGACAGAGCTGCGTAACGTCTACCAAGCAGTAGTGGACTTTTCAATCACCTGGACGAATTAAGTCTACAAAGTAATGTACTTCATTCACCAGATGATTTGCCCCAGATGAACTAAGCTACCACCTGCATCAAATAAGAAAAGAAAATATAGTGGCATTGGCATTTTCAAATCAATGTTTTAAAACAATCGTACGCATAATCAGCAATCGAAACTTTGATTAATCGGGTATTGCTTTTCCCGATTATATCGATACAAATTTCGATTACAATAAAGCACAGCCGTATCCGTTGTATTTTGAAAAAAGTCACGGAGCTTCGGAACGTCCATTACTGCAGGGGCTAATGTAAAAGTTGAGAAAAAAGATGCACGCCACGAATCGTAAGTAGGCTGCATTGTTGCTCGTAAACTACGCAAATGGATTAAGTTTTTCGCGGGTAGAGTGGCTTTTTTCAGTTAGAATGAATCCATTATCGTATGTCATATTTAAGGATTGATGTGAGTGGTTTCAAACTGTTAAGTAGTTAATAACACAAAACCAAGAGAATGTGTTTTGCGCTTTAGTTACAATAGATACGATAATAACAGAATTATAAATAGATGCTTAATCGTTATGTGAGAGTAAGTGTGCCTTTAATGCTCAAATAGTAAATCTGGCTCAGTTATTGAGGCTCAGCGGTTAAAGTTAATGTTGCGAAAGAATTGCTTGGCAAAATTGACAACAATAAAATAATTATAGAATTTAAAAATTAGTAAACGTGTAATTAATTAGCTATGTAACTCTGATAGCTATATTGAACCACAGTAGTATTGACTCATTTGATGATAGCACTTCCATTTATAAATAATATCCTCCTTTTTTATTAGTATACTGTCACCTCCGAGAACAAGGCCTGTTGTATAAATCCTCATTTCATCAACTCAAAGAGAGACGTTAAACTCACAAAGTAAATGAAGAAGAAAGTGTTTAAAACGGCGACATTATTATTTTTGCAAAATCCCTCCTGTTAATTTGTTAAAGAAGGGGCAATTAGCCATCTTTCTGTCAGGTAAGGGCGCAAAAATTATCGTTTAAATTTCAGTTTACGTAAAAGGGACGTTATTAAATTCTGCGAGACTTTTCGGGTTAAAAGCGGAGAAAAAGGTTGAATAATTTAAATAATGATTAAGCCCAGATATAATACTTTTAGTCCCAGTTTTACATCTCTAATTTTCGTGTTCAAGAGGCTTTCATGCTCTTATCTATGTAAGAACGGTATTAAAACAGAGAAGTGGAAAATTTAGGTAATCTTTCTGCGGTTTTATTATTATTTAGCTGTTATAGGTCTATGTCGCTCCGTCAAGTTCGTTCACAGCACGCTTTGAAATTGAAGAAGAAGAAGAACGAAAAGAAGATTGAAGAAATCCGCCTTCATGCCCTCGCGGGTGATGGATAGGCTACTACAGAGAAAGGGGCATGTTCAATTAGATAATGGACTGCAAAGAATAAGTTTAGTCTCACTGGCCTCACGCGCAATTGGTAAACCTCCATTGGTAACCTCTATGCTTTCTGAACTGTATAAGTTGCAGGTTGAATTCCCACTCAGAAATAAGTTTTGTGTGAAGAACATCGATGTTTGTCCTGTGTCTATAATGGGCGTTACATTGTTATGTATTTACAAACAAAAATGTATTAAGCATGAGTTATTCGGTTCACATAATGCCAGCTTTGCTTACGGTTATTGTTGGCTCCACATATTATATTTATATTGTATTAAAAACACAACCTGCAACTGCAATGTAGTTAAAAAGTAGATAGATAGATAGAAAATGCTTTATTGCACAAACAACAAATGTAGGTACATAGGCGAACTGAATGCTAGACAGCATTATCTTCCAGTCAACCTGGGTGTAACATGGAAATTTAAAAGTACCTATTGTTACGTAACTTTTATTGCTACTATTCAAGCGGAAGATGAACCCTTGGGTGTTATGTGAAAAACATGGCAACATTTTGCGAGAGAAACTATTTTTGTTTGGCAGTTTTTACGTTGTACCTACACATATCGCATCCTGCTACGTTAACAACGTAACAGTTTTGAGTATACGAAACTTTTATATGCACGGGTATTACTAACAAGTTTAACTGTAATATGTACATACATTATTGGTTTATCTATTATGTTATTTCAGGTTTCATGTAATTAAAATGATTACATATTACTTTCGGCGCCGTTGACTCGTTAAACACTGCAACTAATAATTTTTAACAAGCATAGGGATAGACACAATGACGCTTAAATTAACTAACTACTTGTACATCCAAGTAAATTCGTCACATTAAAACAAAACCACAATTAACAATATATTTCACTTCAATCACAATTACTTCTAGCGTCGAACGCAATTAGTCTACTTCAAAGACTTGCCATAATGAGCCGTTAGGCGACGAAGGTGAAATTTTAATGAAACAGTGCGCATGTACGTAATTACCACCTACCATTACTCGGTTTCTGTAACAGCCTCTTACGACTTAATTAGCCTTGAATTATATGGAGTGGTTGCAAATGGCTTCATCTAATTTCGATTTGCACTAAAGTTTTGTACGTTATGTAAAGTGCTTCCCATTCGGATGTCAACGGGGGACAGATTTTTCCATTACCGGTTGTAGATAAAAGAACTCGAAGGCTGTATTCCTTATATCCGGTCTAGTACCACCCATCTCTTCCCGGGGACGTGCCTATATAAGAGCCAGCTATGGGAATATCCAAGGATTCATCTTCATCATCATTATCAGCCTGAAGACGTCCACTGCTGAACATAGGCCTCGCCCATAGAGCGCCAATTTGAGCGGTTGCTTGCTTCCTGCATCCATCGGTTCCGTGCGGTTCTGACCAGGTCGTCGGTCTCCCTTCCTACGCGGCGATACAAGGATTATAACTATATATACATTAATCTTCTGCGATCACCAAAACGCCTGCCAAACGCGGGTGATTATGGCAAACCCCCCCCCCCCCTGTAATAAGAGTTATGTTTAGCAATGTTTGTCAGTTTTGGCTGTTGTCGTCAGACAGCAGTCAATAAGCCGAAGTCAGAAGTCTTCGAGCAGCCTAAGCGTTCTGACACCAAGGGCAACCCAAGCTTCCCTAGAAGGAAGGGAGGATAGGGACATATGAATATCCAAAATAGGTTATGGAAGTATTCCCAATTGGGAACCGATTTTTAGAGCATGTACATGCTGATTCATTGCGCCAAGCAGGAAACCAAAAACAGCCTGTAATTCATTTTTATTATTTTTTAAAGGAGAACAATGGAATGAGAATTTTTAATTTATCCTCACGGCAATTTATTCGGCTATCAATCGTACTAGTGTCGGATTTCATTTCGTTTTGTAATTGGTTTAATTTCGATTCGTACGCATCCAAATTGTTTTTGTGTGAATTTAACTTTTGACGGTAATTGGGGTGTGCAGGTGGACAACTAAAATCTTTTTCGAATCAATTATTAAAAAAGCAACCTGCTTCTCGTATTCTCGTATTAATAACTTACAATTTTATGTGTAGCGTGGTGTAGTATTTAGCCATACGATTAAATATGTACTACAGAAGGTTGTATTATAATGATTGATTGATCGATTTGAAAAAGTTTTTTCTTGTACACCTGCACACCCCAATTGCCGTCGAAAGTTAAATTCACACAAACCAATTTGGAATTTTAACCATGGTTAAATACTACTACGCTACACATCAAAAAGTGAAAAAAAAGTACGTTAATAATATGAGAGTAGGAAAAACAGGTTGTTTTCACGGCTTGGTTGTTCATCCAAACCTTCACAAGGTTACCATAATATTGTAAACAGTTAACCAAAACTAAAATTTTATAGATTTTCAACAATTTAATTGTGTTATTATTTGCCCAATAGGGTAGCGCGCCGATATTGGGTTATCAAAAAAATGTATTAACTCTTTCCTCTCTCAAACTTCGTAATACGCGTATACTTCACTATTTCTCGAAAAATAATTAAAGATGGAGTGCATGGGTCTTCTGTGTTTAACTGGTTGTAACGTTATTTATTAAATAAAACCAATATGTACGCGAAACCAAAACGTTTATTGGTTTAATAAAAATGACTCTCCATATAAAATAAACAAAATATGTAATAAATCCTGACAAATTGCCAATCTTTTGGGAGACTGATGGCCTTTCGTTATATGCATGACTGTGTGCCAAAGGTTGATTGATATCGTGATAATAGTTATACTTGTTTATGTCAGCTGAATATATTAGTTTGCATTGGTTATAGTAATAATGCACAGTTGTTTTATAATGGCGTTCAGTTCAGATCATTCAGCCTTTCAAAACTATCACTTAAGGTCGCTACCGCTCAAGGCGACCTTTAGTGATTTTGCGCGATATCGCGATATTGCGGTGACACACGCTGCACGCCGGTAAAACGTGGCGGTGGTCACGCGGCGTTGTCGTCGTTAAGTCGCTCGAGGATTGCTACCGCCCAATGTGGGGTCAGCCTAACCTTTGGTCAATATTTTTTCATTGACCCTAAACTCGAATCAACAGGAATTGCATAGCTTCTCGCTTGTACTATCGCACGGATTGAGATGAGGTGAGATGTTAAAGCTTTAGCCACACCGGCACGTCAAGTGGCGTCAGTGAAGCGTCAAAATCGGCCATTTTGTATCCATCGCTGCCTGTGTTATAGGAGGCCGCGCCGCGGTCACCGCGGGCAGCGATGGGTATCGAAAAGTTCACGTCACTGAGCTGTCGCTTCGCAGACGCACCAGTGGGGCCGAAACTTAAAGCTCTCTGGACAAAAACTCTCTCTATATAATATACAGGTTAGATTGGGAGCCGACCCCAATAACAAATGAGAAAAGGCAAAGAGAGAGAGAGAGAGAGAGGTATATACTACTGGCATTTTTATTATATTTTTTAATCGAAAAAGTAACACGAGCAAAATAGTTTTGGTGTTCTGACAGAGCCTTAGCACAAGACGAAAAAAAAGAAACAGACTGATATTCAATTTTTCTTAAAACATTGCCTATGTGGTACTACAATCTGCGCCATGAGACTATCTAATAAAAAACTAAAGCTATAACATGTTCGTATAATATAATAACATTACGTTATCCTTGACCTTTCATGCGACCTAAGCATTCGGTCTAGGCATTACTTATGGCTAAAAAAGAAACCTTTCTGAACCGAAGTCCCGATCAATTTTACTTTCAGATTCAGTGCCAAAGGATACAAAATTCACCCAGAATCGTCACGTAGCCATAACAGTTTGAAAAGGTACCGACTTCAGCTTTGGTGAGGGTACACCAACCTAATGAAGTTAGTTGTAACTTACCCTAGCTGGTGACTCACAGAAATGTTTTCCTGATAGAAAGGTTACAACCTTGTATTCAAGTTTGTTTTTAGGCGCACAATAAGACGAATCTTTTATATCATAAACCAATATAAGTAAAGCACAATCACCACGGTAGGTTAGCAATTAGCTGTTTTCTATACCAATATTATAAAGAGGAAAGATTTGATTGTTTGTTTGTTTGCATTGAATAGCCTCCAAAACTAATGAACCGATTTGAAAAATTCTTTCACTGTTAGGAAGCTACACTATCCCCGGGTGACATAGTCTATATTATATTTTCAAAAAAATTAGGGATCCTTACTAAAACTGCAATAATGTAACCCAAGGTGTAAAACAGTTACCTAAGATATTCTTTACGTCGCGCTGCGATAACTATTATACCCGTGCGAAGCCGGGGCGGATCGCTAGTATTTTATATAAAGCCCTCTAATATTCGTATTTGTGATCCAATTCAAAGCTGCAGTCATTTATTTGTTTCATAATAATTAGGAAACCTATCACAGCTCCTATGCTAAATAATATGCTGGACGGAGGCACTTTTTTTGGGGGAGGACTGATCTAAGCGAATCAGGCACTTTCTTTCATAAATTGTGCCTATTGCTTAAAACTTGTGTATCCACAATATATTCCCAAGACGTGTAAAAGTTTCATTCGGGTAAATAAAACCTTTTAAACTTCTGAATTAAGAATTAATAATAACGCCCAACGATCTCATACATAAATCCTGGACCCTATTAGGATTCTCTGTATCTAAGGACCTAGGAACTAGGACCATGGTCCAACAACAACCATGGTACAACACAGGACAAGTATTCGCGCTTTTTTCCTGTGCACAAATTTATGTCCTGTCGCGGGAATCGAACCCGCTGCCTTCGGGTTATAAGCTGACCTGCTCAACCACCACACCACGGAGGCTGTCAAAGTATAAGAACCGATTTGACCATTCTATGCTGTTCCCATTCTACGATGTTTGCTAATGTCGAAAAGTTGAAAAGATAATTAAGGACGTGAAACGCAATTTCACGCAAAAAACTCCCCTTGCTGAGTTCATAACCTTATTTTCAGTAACAAACTCCTGCGGGAGTGTATTTAGCTAAACAGTTTTGTACGAAAATAGGGATTCATTTTAACGCTTTACCAAAATAATTTTATCTACCATCCTTTTAAAAATAGCGAGGCGATGTTGGTACCACGTATATCGCGAAAAGGTGCTACAACAAGTTTTTAAGAGTGCTGAAATCTGAATATCTCTAATACTGTTCGAGTTCGAGTGCATTTTGAAGAGTGCGCACTGGAGTTGCATAACCTGATTCCGCCATCACCATTCCACCATCGGACAACCAGATGTACGAAAAAACGCCATCGTTACATGGTTAACATACCGCATGTGTTTGGTGGTAAGCCTAACATCGTGATCAGAGATATTGTTAAGATATAAATCTCATGTCATGTCAACACATCCAAATATCGTGCGCTCATTGGTGTTGAAAGCAGGCAACCACGATGAGCAGTCAGTATTTGGTGCGCCAAGTTGACACGAATTTAAAAAATGTACGAGACCCCGAGAGAAAGTGTTGCTTAGTTAAGTTGTATTTAGACTTCATTGCAGATGGACAACAAAATAATAAATAAAAGGCCAGTGAAAAAAATCTTTTCTATAAGGGCTCTACGCTTCATCTCCGCCTTACAGTAAATATTTTATCTTTTTATTTTTTCCCGATTAATCTCGAATCTCAGGTGCCACTTCCAATCTGCTAATAGAATACTGAAAAGGCATTTTCTATTCAGCCTTTGTTACAAATGGCTCATCAAATATTTATTACGGGCGCTGATTGAGAAAAGTAATCCTCTGGCGGCCCAATCCGTCCGGAGATCATTATGTTCAGTGAGGTGTGGTTTTGGTGACGGGAATAGAGATTTCAGCTTTATTTATATCAAGTTTTTATACTCTGTAAGGTAGAAAACGAGAATGTCTGGAATAAACTTTTAATAAACACACACCTGTGTACTATTTTTGACACTATGATTTAGAAAAGCCACTTGACCGTTAGTTAATAAAGACGCACCAGGTAGACCGACGATCTGGTCAAAACCGCAGGAATTCGATGAACGCAAGAGGCAAGCAGCCGTTCAAGGTGACGCTCTGTGGAGGCCTATGTTCAGCAGTGGACGTCTCCAGGCTGTTGAAGAATAAAGACGCTGATTTTTAGTAAATCTCTTTACCAGCCTGCCCTAGTACGGACGGTAGACAAAATTGTCTTTCCCCGTTGTATGTCACTTTCTTCATACTTGCTGACTTGTCAAGTGGAGTAAAACAGGGGACAGACAATTTTGTCTACCGTCCGTGCTAACCCAGGGTAGCTTTCAAGAGGAAAGCAAACAGGTTGATGATGTAGCACGTTTGTCTATTATCTTCATTAACCGTATTCATTTAAGATGAAGTGTAACGTTTTCTAAGTATAGTACTATCTCGACTACTAGAGACAATTATAATAGGACCAGTTAATTTTTGTGTCTAACAGTAGGTACATTATCCACTTACTAAAACCTAAACATTGCATTAATAAACATTAATTTTGTGCAGCGGATGGATATTGTGTTCAGTTTCTCTCTATTAAGTTTAAAATAGTTAGGTAAAGTAAAATAAGGTGGCACAGCAAACAGGCCTGTCAGATCAGCCAAACTGATTCTTAGGTACAAATTAGACAAATATACTGTAAAACACACAAGGTGAAAAAAAATGAAACAATAAATTGACGTCACTGTAAACTGTAAAGTTTCTTGTAGCTTCTTCTTTATAGGTGTAATCGAAGCTACGGATCGGAGTTGTCTATTCTACATTTAGCCGGATTGCTTGCACCTGTAGTGGCAAAATGAACTTTTTTTTTCTCAAACTCACATTATTGTAATGGGCTTGCTATAGGTATATAATATTTGACATTGCGCACTTTGTGATTTTATATGCTCAGTATTTACAATAATTTAAGTATTTTAAATACTTAATCTCATTTGATTTGTAAAAGTGCTATGAATAGCCTATCTATACATATAATAAAACTGTAGAGATAAAAAAATCTGTAATTGCAAGATATCAAGAAAAAAATGACACAGGTTGGCTTAAAATTAGCCGCTGATCACGTTAAGCCACTTTTTAAACACTTTGTCTGTTTGTTTGTTTGTTTGTTTGTTTGTTATGACTGAACTCCTAAAATACTGAATGGATTTTCATGCGGTTTTCACTAATATGCTTAGAAATAACCGGCGCTTAACATAGGATATATTAAAATTGATATATCGTTATAAAAAATTGATGACAATTATTGAGATTTCATTACGAAACGAATCGGAGTTTTAAACAACATGGCCGATTGATTTTTTAATTGTTTTCAAACTGGAAGGCACCTGTGAAGCTTATGTAATGTCATCTGTCACATGTCAAAAAACAATTTTAGTGATGTGTAGGCCAATATTCGGTTCGACAATTAACGATTATTTTAGATACATAATACCGATTAACGATTATTTTTAGACACATATCATATAATCATGATATCTATCTTAGGTAGACCTACCTACCTTAGAGTGCATGGTAAATAATATATTATTCCCATTGTTGAAATTAGAGGAAACACAAGTACACGTGGGTGGGGTATAAAACGTAGGTGTCGATTTAGATGATAAGAATTTATTGAGGAAATCAAACCCTTGACGTATTGTCATCGGAATTGTGTATCAAGTATCGTCAAGATTCGCTGAAAACTATGACCTGTACGCGAGTCGTACATCCAATTCCGGACAGACGAAAGCAAAAGTTGCGAGTTGAAACCAGACTAGCAATGGATGAGTGCTTATTTGTGGAAATTCGATCTCACGATATCTTTTTTAATTTCAAACCATCGATTTTTCTTTTAAAAACCGATTTTTCAAGTAATTTTTGCCGAATATTTTTATTACGGTTGGCAACACCGTATTTTGTGCCCACGCTATCTATTTATAATAAAACTGTAGAGATAAAAAAGTCTGTAATTGCAAGATATCAAAAAAATAATCACACAGGTTGGCTTAAAATTATCCGCTGATCACGTTAAGCCACTTTTTATACACTTTGTCTGTTTGTTTGTTTGTTTGTTTGTTTGTTATAACTCCTAAAATACTGAATGGATTTTCATGCGATTTTCACTAATATGCTTAGAAATAGCCGGCGCTTAAAATAGGATATATTAAAATTGAAATATCGTTAATTTTTTTTTATGGGAATTATTAAGATTTCATTACGAAACGAATCAGAGTTTTAAACAACATGGCCGATTGGTGATTTTTTTTTTTGGCTACTTACGGTAAGTTACGATATGTCACAGATGAGAGCAAAAAACCATTGACTACACTCTGTGCCACACACACAGGTCTGTGGTGCTACATGTTTATCTGGAGGCACAGATTAAAGAAAAAAGTCTCTGTGAAGAATGTATATGACCAAAGAGTAATATTATTAGGTATGATACTATAAGGCGTTATTTTTCAATCATCAGATAAAAGTTGTTCATTAGATAAAACAAAACACTAAAAATAAAACCCGAATGAAGGGTGTCGCGAAATGCGATTTTAATCGAGAGGTAAGTAAGTGAATCGATTCTGAGTTTTAGGTTATCTGTGCTGGTAACATTCTATTGTATGAGAGAAAAAAGGCGGGAGTGGTGCCTTGCCTTGGTTTTATTTAGAAAAAGATAGCGAAGCGAGTATGAAGTAAAACGATATTAAGAAAATTTGGTGTAGCAATGAATAACCTCAACGAAACAATTACGAGAGGTAATTGTTAATAATCCTGGCTAGGCTGGGTAAGTGGTTCAAAGATTACTTTTTATATTCCAAACTTATAACACGATTCATTTAAAAACTTAGATAACATATAATAATAAGTATACTAAACTAAACTAGACCTAAAAACTAAGATTACTTGTGATCAACGAGTTCCCTTGTGATGATAGTTTAACTTTTGATGTGAGTCTTATTGAAAGGGAAATAAAGAGGAATTAGAAAGAGTTTTGCACGGTGGTAAGGGCGGGTCAAATGGGGAAGGCTGGTAGACCCTCCTTCGGGACCTTCGGGTCCTGAAGGTAAGGTGAGGAGAAGTAAGTTCGCATCTGATAATGACTTCACTCGTTGGTGAGAGGATCCTACCACTTAGCTGTGGCTCTTGGTGTTTTCATGGTATCAAAGGCGACTCTCACCTAATAAGTAAAAATAAGAACTGTTTCCTCTATTCCTTTCAATGATGCTCTGTAACATTTCATTTGTGGCGTACATTACACCTAACCTATAATGGAACCTTAGGCAGGCATGATAGTGTGGAGACGTACTTGTCATGTCATGCCCAACTTCACCACAAAGGGTTTCTTTATTTCAAAACTGTTACGGAACCCTAAAAATGAAATATTCTTTGCAAAAGCGATTCTGATTTGAGCTTTGTACACATGTTATTTCCTCACTCCCTCCACTATGTTGAAAGTGCAGTGAAATGAGACAACGTGGAAAATAGTGGACATATAAATGTCGACTCCTTTTACAGTGGTGTACTTAAGTATTTGTAATTTCTAAATAGTATTAACAAAATTAATTATGTACGCGTCGTATAGGTAAATGCATTTTACACGTGTGCTAATACGTGCTCAGCTCCGAAAAGATTTAGTGGATTTGTTGTTTGGTACATAGAAAATGCATGATCTATTATTAGAGAACCTAAACGTAGAAATAACACAATTCAAGCGTGCGAAGCCGCGGGCAAAAGCTAGTTTGCAATAAAACACTTTGATTTTTTTAAAACGGGCAATAAGCCTTTATTCTTTAACTAGCTACTACACTACTAAAACTAGTAAACTAGCTACACTATCTACTACAAAGAACTTTAAGACTATACTAGCCGCGATGGCTTATAGACAGTCCAAATGCTCTAGCCCACTACCGGCGGTAGGTAGCGTTGATTTTGATTTTTGATTTTGATTTCGAATCCTGTACATGTTATAGATAATGCAACAACCAAAATGACTATTATTTCTGAGTACTAAATCGCTTACATCATGACTCTATGACCATTACGAATTTCAGTGTTAATTCTACGGTACTTTTTTTTCAATTAAGTCAAAGTAGAAAGTACGCCGATAATTGGAACTGCCTAGTACAATCACGTAGACAATTAAAACGAACTAACACAATACTTAGTTGGAATAGTTTTAGAGCTGTCAGGGTAGGTACTACGCGTGGTAAACTAATCTATTTTATTTGGAGACGCGATCCATTGTTTTAAGATTTCTAGGGTCTTTATAAAGACCCTAGAAATCTTAAAACAATTATTAGATGCCTTGGAAAGAAGAAATAGCACAGAAAAAGAGAGACGTTCATATTATGTCCATTTTACCTTTATAAGATTGAATTACTCTCAAACGAAAGAAGACTAAAATATGTTCGCGATAAAAAGGCATCCACTTTTTAGTCTTTAAGAAATTGCCAAGTTTCTTTGGTCGTTCTTAGGTGTGATATAAATCAGGAGGGAGCATTTTTGAGAGGAACTTAACCCAGTTGGCAAAGCCGAGCCATCTTTTGTGTGAGAATCGCGAAGGCTTTCTGTTTCACTAATATTACTTCTTTGAAAAAGCGCTGTTTGCAATGTACGTTGAAAGTTATAAAACGTGCATTTTTAAGTCTTTATATGCCAAATATATTCTTGGTATACCCAAAATTAGATGAATGAAGATAGAACATATTGAGAACCTTTTCTCTGCACGTTTATTTCTGTTGCTACGTCAAATCCCACAAGCTATAACAATATAAGGTTTCACTCTATCAATGATGCTAGTACGTAAGCCCATGTAAAATTTGATACGAATAAATAAAAAAAAAAAAAAATCATAGATAAAAAATACCCTATGTATTAATCCAGCGTATCAGCTATCTGCATTCCTAATTTGATCAAAATCGGTTTAGTAGTTACGGAGAAAGAAGGTAACAAACATTCACACACACAGACACACCCCCTCACACTCACACAAATTTTCGTAACTAGGTTAGGTTGTACGTCCACAAGATTTTAACCAACCATAATCTAATCAACGCATAGGTTAAAACAGCTATAAATAACTACGCAATAGTATTCTTCATGTAGCCAGTAATTTTGAACACAGTCCTACCAACCCAATTAAAATTGTATCATTTTAACAAATCAGTACTATCTATTTAACTGATTCCAAATTGGATTTACACGGGATGTCCTTATACAATAACCTACTGCCAAAAATAGTAAGTTTTTAAATAAATAAGCTCACAGAGACTGATAATTTTAAATTGGTATACTTCACCATTGTTAGATAGCTAAAAAATATTTATAGAGTTAGTATAACCAAACCTAAGACCAGAAATACAATAACTCATCCGAGAATAAAACTAAACTTCCAAGACAAGGAAAAAAACGCGTGCTCGGTTTTGTATGACAAATATTTTGTGCAAACTTTATACGAAAATATTGTGTATCTTGTTATCGTACCAATTCCATCATATTTTACTACCCAAAGGGTTTGATTGATACGAGTTGATCGTTCCATTGTATCGTTCAGAAGGATGTTTATTCACATATCTGGCAATGAACAAGCGAGCCGAGCCAAGGATATGATTAATGAAACCGATTCATCTTCGCAGTAACGCATCGTTTATTTATATTCACATTTGTTTTTATATACTTTTGTTTAATGAAAACTAAAACGAGAAAATTTTGTTATTCTAACAACTTTGTGCCTTAATTTAGGACGCTAGCTCAGTTTTCTAGACTGTGAGATCAGTTCGTAAAGTCTCATTTGCCCAGTAATTTCGCTAGCTACAATGCCCTTCAAACCGAAACACAGTAGTGCTTGCACACTACTGCTTTATGGCAGAATAACTGGCAAAGCGGTGGCTACCTAGACGAACTTTGCAGAAAAGTCCTACCACCTAGTAAAAATTAATTGATATATTATTGTTATTGTAGTAATTAATTGCTGTATGAATTGCACCTAAATGACCCATTTTAGGCGCACTTATCGAGGAACCTTTCACTTCTTTTCAAATAGATGGGATGTAAATTTTTCATGAAAATTTTTCATCCCATCATCGAAAGAAGCAGTTAATAAGTGGCAAAATGACTTTTCTCATAAAGGGCGATGAAAAGCAGAGTGTGCCACACGGTACCAAAATTATTTACTAGTTTTGCGCAAATAAATAGAATGTATCAACAAATTACAATTAAAAGTATCACCTACATATCATTGGGTTAGCGACAAATGGCAATAGACTGAAAAACTAAGATGAAATTTGTTTATTGCCATTTGTCGCTAATCCAATGATATCTAGGAGATACTTTTAATCGTAATTTGTTGATACATTTTATTTCTTTTCGTTAAATCAGTTTTAATGTTATTACGTTTAGTAATTAAGCTATTATTGGCAAATGAACGCAAGAAAATTTGAATGTGCCACGCTAGTGAAACGTTCCACCTTAACATTGAGCGACGTATTTTGAATCTCTTATACGCTTAGGATTGTACTCTAGAATCCTTCGCTTCGCTCTGGATTCAAACAATCGCTCCCGCCTTAATAACAATACTATGGTCCCTTTTGACACCATCTGCTATTTAATTACATTTATAGTTAGTACTATAAGAATGCGTAACGTTAAGCTCAACCAACTGCTACTAATGTTTTATGTTTACAGCGAACCGAATAGAAAAGCTTCTATCTCGATTGACCTTCCAATGGTGATTCATCTTTCTCGAATGAAGGTATGAGTGAGACGGGTTAGTGAATACCGCTGACATTCATCCAATAATGAGTGAATAGAGTAAGGTTACAAGTTCTTAAGGTTATTGAAGGGCCATTTATAGATATGATACTATTCAGTATTCATCTGCTTAGGTATAGACGCCACCAACTTTAAGGTCACAAAAGTCTTTACTTATATATGCATTCCCTTCATTCTGTCTTTTTAAATGTTGTAAGGTTGCTGTCTGGAGATTAAAAGATTATCAAAAATATTGATTATTAAAGTAAGTACAATTTCACAAGGTAAAGTAAATAAAGCGAGACTGAGCGATCCCTCCAAGTCTACGCTCTGCATGCACCTCCGGTATCTTCCTCGGACGGTGAGACCAACCTCGAGTGAAAGTACCTGCAGGTCCGGCCTGGATACCTCGACAGCGCTGGCACCTCAGATGTCTCTGGCTTCGTATAAACCATCGGTTGCTGGCAAATGCTGATGTACCTAGTTCGAAGTTTAGGAATACTCTTATACCGTGGGCTACTCGCGTTACTATACATAGCCCAGAGATAATAGGTATCCGTCGCTCCTGGCTGCTTCCTTCGTTCCACGTTGACTGACTCTTCAAAAATGCATAGCTTGCTCTGAACAGCGTGCTGAAACTGCGCTGGTAGATCTTTTTTACCCGTCGAGGGTCGCAAATCATCGACGGGGAATCGCCTCTCGCCACGTTAACCGTGTCGTAAAAACTGCGCTACACTTTACCGGGTTCAAAATTCATTGCACACGCGTTCCTGAAGTTCAAACAATAGTAAGAAAAATGAATATAATATTATTCTCTAAGATCAATTTAACAATATCAGTGTTGCGCTGACAGTGTCCGCATTTATCAAATGTCGACTGCACTGCGAGGGGTAGAGGCAAAGATGGTAGAGGCGGTCGTTTGTATAGCTGTACTAGTCGTTTGTCATCTTGGGTTAAGAAAATTTTAATGTTATTTGGACCGTTAGGATTTATTTAGATGTTATAGATATATGTTTGACCACCAACTCACTTGATGGTGAGCGACGGTGTGTGTAGGAAAAGATGGAGTACGTAAATCTAGCCTTGAAGACACCTAGGTTATAAGTGAAAGATAAGTCATATGAGATTGTGAGAATTGTGCTGTTTCTTTATTGCTTATTCATAACTTTATTGTAATAATCGTAGAACAATGATAATGGATAATTACTTAATTCATGAAAAGTTTATCCTAAACACCAAATAATAGCTCGTGAACATAATTTCTCGTACAAACACGACTCACCTGCGCGGGCAGGGGGCGACTAACAAAACGAGACACAGTCATACGAAATTACAAAGAACAGAAAATGGAACAAAAGACATTAACGGGTTCCCGTGATTTATTAGAAATTCATAGTATTTATTAGAAATTAGTGATTGAAATACATTACTAATTTTCGTATGAGGGGAAGTTGTATCATTGGTCAACTGGATTTATAGTCAATGCTAAACACGATACCTAGGTTTTAACCTAAAGTTTTATCAGTTTTGGAAATACTTTGTTTGTATACTTATAAGTAGGTAATTAAAATATTCGTATATATATACGTGTGACTTCCACGTCAAGCTAAACCAATTTATATATAATTTTGAATAAAATGGCTTTCAATACTGATCAAAATAGCATTCTTTTATCCCGGACAGTGAAAAGTTACCGCGGGAAAATGGGTAAATTGTGAGTGAAACTGTAAGCTGTCTCTAAGTAGACAGCCTTTATTACACACATCATCGGTCGAAACACGTCCACTGGTTAATTCAGGCCTCCCCCATAAAATGCCACTTTGGACGCTTATCATAGAGGGGTTTTGCCATAATCACCACGCTTGGCAGGTGGTATGGTGATCGCAGATTTTAATGTACCGAGGAGAATGCTGGCTGGTCATTCTCTGGAAATTCTTTTTCCTTAGCCAGCTATTGCGGCACCCACGGGAAGAGATGGGTTGGTCCTATTTTCACACGGTTGTATATAATGAGTGAGTGAATTTAGCAGACCATAAAGACGTTGTATACAAAATTTACTGCCGAATGCTACCCTCAGTAATAATATTATATTCTATGGCTACCAACATTTCAATTTAAAATGTGAACGGGTTCCAACCCTTCCCTATTCAATATACTTAGGAAAGCTTAAATCCGGTTGGTGAAATTCAAATGGTTGTGTTATTCCAAATGTTGAAGATATGTTTTGCTTCTACTTCGGGTTTATTTGAAGGCGGTTAATGCTGATTTCATGTTGTCTGAGAGTTCCTATTCGATGATTATAGTTTTGTAATGGGATTTATGAATAGGTTCTGCTGGTAATAAAGTAATTATGAAATGTAATGGAGGTAGGTATATAGGTGGGTTCGCTTATACCTGCTGCTGCTATTGAATAGTGTCTTAAAGTAAGACTGCTTTGTAATTTCTAATAACCTTTACATACTATCTATTTCTGATGAATAAATGTCTCTCAATGGTTAGGTACCTCATTTCATTGACAGCCTGAAGACGTCCACTGCTGAACATAGGCCTCCCCCAGAGCACGCCACCTTGAGCGGCTGCTCGCCTCCTGCATCCATCGGCTCCCCGCGGCTTTCACCAGGTCGTCGGTCCACCGAGTAGGGGGCCAGCCTACGCTACGTCTTCCGGTTCGTGGTTGCCACTCGAGAACCTTTCTTCCCCATCGGTTGTCAGTTCTACGAGCGATGGTGGCCTGCCCATTGCCACTTCAACATACTAATTCTAAGAGCTATATCGGTCACTTTAGTTCTCCTGCGGATCTCCTCGTTAGGTACCTACTTACCTACAATTCTCAAACGTGTCGAAACATGTTTATCAACCGACTATGAAACAGGAGGTTCTCAATTCGGTTGATGTTTTTTTATGTTTCTTACCTCAGAACTCTTCTGAACCGATTTCGAAAATTAAAGTACCTACACACATATACATAGTATACTTTCAGATTGGTACCTTAAAAAATTTATCAAAATGGTATTTGTAGGTACTTTGATTTTTAATCAAAATAACTAGAAAAATGTACTATTATGTATATGATGTTATCAAGCAAGTATTTCTCAATTTAACATTAAGGCAATTAACAAAAATTTAACATTAGAGCCGGTTTAACCCCTTCTCTAAAACGATATTATTTTTAGTTCCATTTACACCAGTTCCCTTCCCAGTGTCAGTGTGTCCCTTGGAGAATACCTCAAACCATCTTATAATATAGATAGCAAGTATTAACGTTCCATTAGCAGCTTTCATATCCAATTTAAAATTTAAAACTAAAAGAAAATTACTCTTTCCATCCCCAGCTACCTTAAGTAATGAGTTATTTCCCTTGACGTCACAGTATTAAAAAGAAAAATGAAAAGTATTTCCCACGCGACTGCTATTACAATCTTATAAATGGTAGCTTTGGGATTCAAAACATTGGCGTTAGATTACAAAATTAAATGTTTTTTATTTCGGTTTTTTGTCCGCGTTGGGTCTTAAAAGCCTTTATTATTAACAACGTGAAGGCGTCCACTGCTAAACATAGGCCTCCCCCAGAGAGCGCCACTTTGAACAGCTGCTCGCCTCTTGCATACATCGCGTCCCCGCGGCTTATCAGATCGTCGGTCCACCGAGTGGGGGGCCGACCTATGCTGGGTCTTCCGGTTCGTGGTCGCCACTCGAGAGCCTTTCTTCCCCATCGATTGTCAGTTCTACGAGCGATGTGGCCTGCTCATTGCCATTTCATCTTGCTAATTCTAAGAGCTATATCGGCCACTTTAGTTCTCCTGCGGATCTCCTCATTCCGGAGATAAATTATGTGTTTTGTACCTTATTTAAACGGCCCACTTTCGGGACCCTAACGTCTTATCTTCCCTCTTTTATTTACTTATATCTGTGATCTGACGTTATTTTGTAATTTTACGTAACGATGAGTAAAATAGTGGATAGTTATGGTAACAAAAATAAACCAGTATGTACCAAAAGAGTTTTCTAAAATAAAATACGTACTTAAAGAAAAAAGTAGGTACCAGGTAGTATGTAGTGTAGCCAGTAGTATTTAATAGGTATATTATTATCGTAATTAGTTAAAACAACAAAGAGACCTGCCCGTTTATAAAAAATTAAGTACGTAAAAAAGTCAGTATACTTATCGAACATAAATACTTACAAAAGTGTCAATTTACATATAAACGTGTGGCTACAGATTTCTGTTTATTGGTGCTTAAATTTAATCACAATAAAGAGCTAAACAGGAAACTTCTCTCGTAATTTCACGAAGATAAAGGCACGGGGAAAAGTTTAAATTTTAATACAGAACCTCAACTTCAGTTGAAAATTATTCATTAGAATCCTTTCCAATTTATCTATGTTTTGGGAAGTTGAAACCAAAAACTTTGCACCACGAAATAACATAAACGGCAATAAATAACTTACAACCGAACGCTACATTTGAGTAACTTCCACAAAATTCTGTATTACTTTATGTAAATTGGCCAGAAATTGCGAGTAACTTTACGTACATAATAAATCTGGCTGATTTCTATCGTGGCGCAAGCTTGTGTTATTATAGAGAGGGGGCCACGGGAACGTTTAATTACGGTCAAATGGAAAACGCCCGAAACTGAAATCAATATAACTTTGTTGTCGTTCGTATCGTATTACGTTTCAGTACCTACTAATAAAAACAGCTTGCCTATTTTATGCTAAACTGTCATCCTACTAATACCACAAACCCGCGGGGTAATTACGTAAAATTGGCAACAGCAATGCGACAGCAGTAGCAATGCGACAGCAGTAGCGAAGCATACATTCTCGACACCACTAATGATGTATGACAGCAATCACCGCGAGATTTACGCCTGTCGCAAACCTGTTGCGAGTTAGGTAATTAAGGGGCCGACCCACTAATTTTAAGATGCGAAAGTTTGTATGTGTCGACATTCAGGATTTTATTGAACGCTTTTCAACATTTTTTTTAATGAATACATGTTTATATAGGATTAATACAATACATAAAATACTTCTTAACTGCGAGTGAAACCACGAGGCACAGCTAGCATATAGTTAAATGAAATTGAAATTAAATTGCAATTGAAAGTGAAATATGAAAAATCCAAGTAATTTTAATCCTAGTTTGAAAACATTGATACCCAAACTAGGTAATCCTGTGTTTTGGTACACCAATGCCCTCCCACCGTACAAAATGTTTAAGTACCTTCCTAAGCATTGATTCATCATCATCATCATCAACAGCCTGAAGACGTCCACTGCTGAACATAGGCCTCCCCCAGAGCACGCCACCTTGAGCGGCTGCTCGCCTCCTGCATCCATCGGCTCCCCGCGGCTTTCACCAGGTCGTCGGTCCACCGAGTGGGGGGCCGGCCTACGCTGCGTCTTCCGGTTCGTGGTCGCCACTCGAGAACCTTTCTTCCCCATCGGTTGTCAGTTCTACGAGCGATGTGGCCTGCCCATTGCCACTTCAACTTACTAACTCTAAGAGCTATAAGCATTGATTAGATTCTGCTTTTACCATCACCTGCGGGGTGATCATTTAACATTGATTGCAATGCAACATGAGAACTTTCATTCGTAATTTGTATATTTTGTCAGTAATAAACGACGCATTGAAACTGGCAAATCAATACAAAGTGTTTCTATCAGTTGCAATCAAGTTACGTGATCATCTAGCAGATCACAATGAAGTATACTGTGTAACTTCTTCGAAGCGCACAACAATCAAAAATCTTAATTGGAATTGTAGGTTAAGCAATTATCAGGTTACGAACTGACAACCGATAGGGAAGAAAGGTTCTTGAGTGGCGATCACGAACCGGAAGACGCAGCGTAGGCCAGCCCCCCACTCGGTGAACCGATGATCTGGGGAATGCCGCGGGGAGCCGATGGATGCAGGAGGCGGGCAGCCGCTCGAGGTGGCGCTCTCTGGGGGAGGCCTATGTTCAGCAGTGGACGTCTTCAGGCTGTTGATGATGATGATGAATAATCACGTTAGCGCAGTAGTAATTAAACTCCCCCAAGGCTCCCCACTAGAGGATTAAGCTGAGTTTGTTCGAGCCCTTTCAATTAACTCAAGATTGAGGTATGGAACCACTTTAGCAAACATCTATTACTAACGCATTGTGGTTACAATATTGTTTATATAGAATGTTTGTAGTGGTCTGTGGAGATTCGTAAACAACTAGTGACAACCGACCGTTTGTCATAACCCCTATTACGTAAAGATTACGTAATAGGTAGGCACAGAAAAATTGTTCTTCCATCGTAATTATCGTAAATAATTTTGTACCTACCTACAAAGATATGTTCATTGGTAACTGGATACGAAACTCCGGTTACGTAATACTAAGGGTGGGTTTTTTTTACCAATAGTTAAGGTAACCAATGGTTAAAAACTCTAACAAATTCTAACCGATGGTCAAAATTTGTTAGAGTTTTTAACCATTTGTTACCTTAACTATTGGTGAAAAACCCATCCTAAATAGGTAATTTAAGCATAATGGCGTGTTTGGCTTGCTAGTGGAAAGTTACAGTTACCTATATTTAACATAAGCATCGTCCAATTAAACACCACAAAAAACATTACATTTTGTTTATAAATGAAACTAATAAATTTTTATTTCCAAAAAAACAACCAGTCTATTACAAATTGCAATACACATTATAAAAACGGACATTAAATAAAAATTATTTAACTATTGAATATTTTTCGGTTAAACTACCACATTGGAGTTTTGGCGGGAACTCGGAAAAGTTCACGTCGTTGCATTGTATTATTTTTCAAAACTCGTGCTTTTTCCAGTGTTAATGTTTAAAATCGGTGGCGTTTTACGCATTATGTGCTGAATTACGAGCATGAGTGTGGGCAAGTGATATAATGTGGTGAAACGTGGTTTTTCGTGTTGCTTCCAAAATTCTATAGAAGCTTCTAGTAAAGTTGCCACCACTTTACTAGAGCATGACTTAGACTGGACTGAGACTACCTGACTTAGACTGGACTATGACTACGCAGACTGTGACTAAGACTTGACTTTACGTGAAATATTTTATCATTATGAAAAATTACAATACTTGACACTGGCTAAATACACTATGTGTGGAGCCAAAATATAAGAGAGAAAAAAAACTACCACATTGCAACGTAATTAATTTTATCGCCTCGTACATTTGGCCGAACGAAGTTCGGTCGAATTAAACACTGGCCCATGTTCATCTCGAAAACCGATCCTGTCTTACAGACTAATATAATTACAGATAATAGTAACAAGGTAAATAGCGTAAGGTTTCAAGCAAGAATAAAATATATAATACTATAGCATTTTTCCTTCTCTTTGTTAGTAAAAGGACAAGTTTTTATCTTTCAAACTGGTACCTACTTGGATAGTAAAAGTCTTATAGGCAACAAAAAAGTTACTCACACAGAGCATAATTATTGGCTAACATCCAGAAGCACTTATAAAAGAATATTGGCAAAATTTTTGTACGCGAGTAACTTGAGAGTTGTAACTAAATATTACTTAGGTACATTGCCATCGAGTTATTTTCCATCATACCATCTCACATTGTATTTTCTAGACTCGTCTAATTTTATTAACAAAGAAATCTCTTTGCAAGATATTCGCTTTTACAGAATTATTACTCCATATTCGTACAACTCTATTATGCTATGTCATTGACCTTATTTTATTTCTGGTTCGATCCTGCAGTGGAACTCAAAGCATATCTCATTTATATAATAGCTTCATGTAGCCCGCTGAGTATTTTTTTTTTTTTGATTGGACTAGATATAATAGAACCATGAGTGTCAGACTTGGCTCCGTATAAACCGCGCTAAGTTAAAAAAAGGTAGAGAAAATAGGTAGGCTAGTGTGATAACACTATTCTCTTTCTCTTACATTAGCCTAGATTACTTATCTACGTTTGGACCTAGGTAGTTATTTCTTTGTAATATATTAAAACGCTTCTCTGTCTAGTAATATCCAGCACTAAAAAACACACCTAAATCAAAAATCGGCAAAATAGCAAGGTGTTACTCTGTAAACTGTATATATCATCTAAAATATTGTACCCACAAGTGCAATAAGTTCAACTATAAATATCTGTCGATTTCAAGAAATTGTCTTTACCTGTTTATTACTTTAGACATTGCTAAAAATGAATGAGAAAATATTAGTATTAGTATACGTTATGGTTGACGTCTGTTTATTAAAATGTATTGATAGGCTTTACCAAATAAAAAAATAAAAAAAATAGATACCATGTTTACTCCAATTACGAAAACATTTTATAAAATGTTGTGCAAAATACAATATTTGTTTGAGAATCGCTCAAAATATCCCATCTTTACCGTCTCCTGAGTGAAATTGCTTTATTTGTAGCCCAATAAAAAGAAGCAAAAGCGCTTCGCCCCAACCCTTTTTCAATTAAAGTTCAATTAAAAAACGAAAATCGTTTAATGTTTGACCGATATAGGCGAGCATACAAATATAGTGGATATAAATCTTTAAAGCAATTCAAACTCAATTACTAGGGTTTACTTCGCCTAATGGGAAAAGGTTCTCTTTTGTTACGGGGTTGATTTAATTCGTTTGTTTGGACATTGGATACTATTGACATGGCGGTGGCTGATGGAAAAAATACGATTGGATTCCTGGAAAAATAATTTTGTTCTGTAAAACAACTCTATATCCACGTACAGGGCTGCGCAATGAATCTAGTATGTGTAGTGGCAGCATTATTTCTTGGTATTGACTGGTTGGCTCACGGTTGAAATGAATCAAAGATCTACAGAATTCCAGGAAACAGCCGCTGAATAGATAGAGTACAGGACTTTTCTGAAACCCATCCCTTGGGTTCCGTCTGCCAAATACTTGGGGGTTACTCAAGGGTAACCCCCAGGTATTTGGTGTCAAGACACCAAACTCAACTTCAGAGACCATATTAAGCAAGTGCGCGATAGGACTGCCTTCCTCTTAGGCCGCCTCCACCCTCTCATCTGCAAGGGTAGTAAAATGTCCCTTAGAAACAAGGTGACACTTTACAAAACTTGCGTTTGCCCGATTATGACCTACGCATCTGTCGCGTTTGCTCAAACATCCTCTGGTGCTGGATGCTCTTAAATCGACTAACTTGAACGTAATTGCCTCAAAATGTATATCATTTACAGGATTGAAAAAATGCATGTTAATAATGGTCATAATTATCTTTTTCCATCTGCAGAAATCAAACACGTTTACGAAAAGTTTTCTCGATAGAAAAAAAAAGTGAAGTGACCTCTAAAAATCATTTAAACGCCCTAAAATGTTACAGTATAATAAAGCACCCCATTGAAATAAATCATAGCTATAAGTTACGTTTTAATGCATTCATCTAAAGGCTTATTTTTTATAGCAATAAGCATTTATTTTATAACTAACTAGCAGCGCCCCGCGGTTTCACCCGCGTTCCTACAGGAACCGTTCCCATTTTTGGGATAAAAAGTATGTTTTAATCCAGGCTATAAGCTACCTCCATACGAAATTTCATCCAAATCCATCCAGCTGTTACAGCGTGAAAGAGTAACAAACATACACACATACACACATACGCACAAACTTTCGCCTTTATAATATTAGTGTGATGTGATGTGATGTGATGTGATTATTTGTACCGCTAAATGGAAAAGTCGAAGCGCAACGCGACGTAATTTTTGCTACGCATAAAGTGACTCTATATAATACAGTATACGTTTCATATTCGACTGCTGTAATAAACATGCTCGAATTGGATCCTGCCAGCGTCTTAACTAGCAACAAACTTTTTCTTCCCTTCAAACTGGGACACAGGCAGAGTTTAGGGTTATTGGTAGGGTACCTACCGCTTCTTACTAGAAGCAGTAGGTACCCTACCTGTTACCCTCTACCGTCCGTACTGATTTTATATGTGCACCAATGTAAGTACCTAGGTGAAATCTTGTAGAGAAGTCCTACTAGGTACCTATATCACGTTGTAAGTAAAACCTGTATGATATCAAACAAATACCTTTCTAAGAACAATTAAGAAGTTATGATTGTTCAACACGAACAACACGATGGGTGATAAACGCTTTTTATTACTTTCTACTATAACGTTTCAGACAAATGGCTCAAGTTTTTATGTTGGCACTAATGGCGCCCCGCGGCCCTGTTTATATAGTTCGTGAATTCGGCGAATATTTTAATTATTTTTTCTGTGGGTGATAATACCTACGGGTTTTTTCCGGATGGTGTGACAGTTCATGTTACAATAAACATAATTTGAATTATTGAATTTGAATTTGAATTTGAACAGGTATATTGTTATGGATTGATTTTTAAGTGTAAACCACACATCAGGTATATCTATAATGATATTATAGTTCTTAAAATTTTATAAACCAGCGGTATCTTTATAGGTATTTTGTTGTTAACAACACAATTCAAACAAAAGCCTGCCTTTGTAAAGCCACATTATAACGTAATTAATTCGTTAAACGACGTGACATCGAGTGAAGGAAATAAGTCTTTACCCACAGATAATATCTTTACCCCACCCGACTGATTACAGAATTAAGAGGGATATCATGTTTCGAAAGTAGATTTAGAAACTTCGTGTTTTATCTTTTATCAGCTTAATTAGATTTCTGGAAAGGTTTGCGCAAAAACCTTTCTCGGCTTCATTATTTTTCTTTATCGAAGCCAAGACTTAATTTTAATAAGCTTAAAAAATAATGGTTATCTAACATTTTGGTAGTCTACCTACGTGATATAAACGTCTTGTGTTTCAACAACAGTAGCCTAGGTACCTACATTTTCAACACCACTATTATAAAGAGGAAAGATTTGTATTTTTGTGGGTATGTTTGTAATGAATAAACTAAAAAACTACTGTGCCGATTTCAAAAATTCTTGCACCATTGGAAAGCTACATTCACCCTGAGTAACATAGGCTACACCACTACACATGCGAAGCCGGGGCGAGCCGCTAGTCAATAATATAATTCTTATAAAGCCGTAACGAGGGCACTTTAAAATAATTATATTAATTTAGGTTATAATACTGTTGTTTAAGTTAATTGGCTACAGTTAGCAGGATACTGTTCTCCTTCTAACTATAGCCAGCATAATCAACAATATTATTTACTGGCTCAAATAAATTAGTGCCTAATTATATTATTGTTGTTATGAAACTATAATATCATTACATTTAATGAGGTAATTGTATATTATATACCTACATGAATAATAATAATAATAACGCCCAACGATCACGTACACATATCATGGACTTTAACTAGGATTCCCTGTATTAAGGGACCCAGGAACTACGAGGACCATTATTGGTCCCACAACACCCAGCCACAAAAAGTATTTGCGCTTTTTTCCGTACACAAATACTTGTCTTGTCGCGGGAATCGAACCCGCCACCACCGGGCAATGAGCAAACCTACGCAAACACCACACCACAGAGGCTGTCAAATATTATAGTTTAGTTCCTAACTTCATCGGAGAGCGATGGTGGCCGAGCGGGGTAGCATGTGCGTTTCGCAATCTTACGGCACCGGGTTCGATCCTCAGCCCTGCACTTAATGACTTATCTAGTAAGTTTTGTGCAGTTTTGATGCACATCACTCGCACGCGAGAGCACGTTAAGCTGTCGGTCCCGGTTGTCATAATAACATCTATGGCAATCGTTACGGGTAGTCAGACGCCTGATAGAATCTGACACCTGGTCTAACTATCCCTGTTACTGGTTCCTTATGGGTTGTGAGGTCACATGGCAGTCGCACGTGTATTTCTGGTAGCTCGCCGCTACAGGTTAGACAGGGAGGCTACCTCAATTACAAATGGGAAATGGCAAAGAGGATGATGATGAGTTCCTAACTTCATCCTAACTACAGTAGGTAGGCAGAAAGCTTATTTATGGTAATTTGCGTTAAAGATCCGCTGTTAAACTTGTATATTCCTAAAACCGTATTTAGAGCGGAGAACGCCAAAGATAAAAAACTATTTCTCCCCCTACTGTTTTGTTACTCAAACTTTTCACATAAAAATTGTTGGGAAGTTTTATGAAGTTGTTATAAGAATATCGACATGTTTCCTTTCTGCTGCCTTGTTTAATGTATCCGCTTGAGATGGGTGGTAACACAAATATGTTATCACTATTGCTAAGAAATTGGAGAAAAATAAAATATAGGTATGATAACAAGCTGAAAATGTGGAAATAATAAGGAGTAAAAAGTAGTTGGACCGATCAAGTACATGTTTGTGGATATTTCTTTAGCACGGGAAAGAGATGGGGCGGCAAAACCGCAATATATGTAGTATTTGTAAAGGTAAGTAGGTATACTGAAAAATCAAACTTTTGAACAGTGTTACGATAAACTCGTGACTTCCAAAGCTTTTCCACCTTTGAATGTTATCTGATTTTGATGTATTTTTATAGCCACCTTTAAGTTACTAATTTTAGGCGTCAAAAATACGTCGAAGAAAAGTAATTGTGTCTAAAACACGAAACATATTTTCAGCAAAATCAACCTAGGAGCATAGCTTATAATCTATCCAAACAAATGACACCAAAATCACAAGTTTTTGTTAAGTTTTAGAGGGTGTAAACCGTTGGCGCCCGAAACGCTAAAATGTGCGTAAGTTCACTAAGGGGCTCTATTTTCTTTATCATACGTTTGGAGAGCAGAGCGCGCAATGACAATAACATTTTTAAATACCAGGACAGTCCTCATAAATTGAATGTGTTAAACTATACGCGATTCCGCTGAAAACACCCTAAGTATTTTTTTAGGGTTCCGTACCGAAAGGGTAAAACGGACCCTATTACTAAAGCTCCGCTGTCTGTCTGTCTGTCTGTTTGTCCGTCTGCCACCAGGCTGTAATCTCATGAACCGTGATAGTCAGATAGTTAAAATTTTCACAGATGATGTATTTCTGTTGCCGCTATAACAACAGATACTAAAAAACAGAATAAAATAAATATTTAAGGGGAATCCCATACAACAAACATGATTGTTTTGCTCGTTTATCAGATAAGTCATAGATGGCGCTGCATTAAATAGTACTGCTACTCAACACTAGATGGCAGGGATAGATAATGGTACAGAACCCTTCATGCGCGAGTCCCACTCGCACTTGGCCGGTTTTTTATTTTGTTTTTAGCGGTAAGTATCACACTGGATTGCGTTTATAACGATATAACTTTGGAGTTATAGTAGATGTTTTTTTATTTAACTAAATCTTGTGCTTCAGTGTACTGCAACTAATAATTATTTATTTATACATTTTATGGGTTACGCTCATTTCGAATATTGCCGTATTGTACCAACGAAATAGAGGAAAAACAGTTTAATTGCTCACAAAAATAAAATCATTTCAATCTTATTATACTTAATTTAATAACAATGACTAAAAATAATTGACAACAAACGCCAGAAGCAGTTTTAAACTTGCCATGCTACCGTATTTATATATGATTATTGAAGTTTTATACGTTATTTGAGCATAAGGGAAAATGATTTTTTTATTATAGTAGAACCATTGTACCACTGTTTGAAGCAAAATATCCCTATAAGAGATTTATACCATAAACCATTATACCACTGTTTGAAGCAAAATATCCCTCTGAGATTTATACCATAAACCATTGTACCACTGTTTGAAGCAAAATATCCCTCTGAGATTTATACCATAAACCATTGTACCACTGTTTGAAGCAAAATATCCCTCTAAGAGATTTATACCATAAACCATTGTACCACTGTTTGAAGCAAAATATCCCTCTGAGATTTATACCATAAACCATTGTACCACTGTTTGAAGCAAAATATCGCTCTGAGATTTATAGCATAAACCATTGTACCACTGTTTGAAGCAAAATATCCCTCTAAGAGATTTATACCATAAACCGTTATACCACTGTTTGAAGCAAAATATCCCTCTGAGATTTATACCATAAACCATTGTACCACTGTTTGAAGCAAAATATCCCTCTAAGAGATTTATACCATAAACCATTGTACCACTGTTTGAAGCAAAATATCCCTCTGAGATTTATACCATAAACCATTATACCACTGTTTGAAGCAAAATATCCCTCTGAGATTTATACCATAAACCATTGCACCACTGTTTGAAGCAAAATATCCCTATAAGAGATTTATACCATAAACCATTATACCACTGTTTGAAGCAAAATATCCCTCTGAGATTTATACCATAAACCATTGTACCACTGTTTGAAGCAAAATATCCCTCTAAGAGATTTATAC
Source organism: Ennomos quercinarius (assembly GCA_910589525.2). NCBI lineage: Eukaryota > Metazoa > Arthropoda > Insecta > Lepidoptera > Geometridae > Ennomos > Ennomos quercinarius. The sequence goes on from OU342496.1 coordinate 6,769,730, forward strand.
CATAAACCATTGTACCACTGTTTGAAGCAAAATATCCCTCTGAGAGATTTATACCATAAACCATTGTACCAATGTTTGAAGCAAAATATCCCTATAAGAGACGTCTCCCATATTCGTCCAGAGGACGTTCGCCCCATTATTGCACTGCTTGTTTACATGTTTATTGTGTTGTTATTGTATGTATCAGGATATTGTAATGTCATGTAGTGTACTGTTGTGTTGTGTGTCATGAATAAATGTATTTTCTTTCTTCTTTCTTTCTTTCTATTATAATTAATTGTATGCCGTATTCGGCCCATAATATAATCCAGTTTAAAAATTCTTATTTCTTCATACTGTTCAGCTTCATATTCGACCCATGTTTTTTTGTATAGGTAAATTATTATAATTATTATATCAGTACAGTTGAAGCAATAACATTTCACTTTGATTTAATGTAAGATAGTAGGTAATCCCAATTAATAACATCAGAAGTTTTAATAAGAGACCGTTAGAATTACAACTTATTAATAAATTGATACGAGAAAGTTTATGGAAGTACTGGAACATTTATTATCACTTTTTGCCTTGTTCCCGTTTCAAGGTCCGGCGTTACTTAGTTGAATTTTTTGTTATCTTTTATACGCATGATGATTGATGAACTTTGACATGAAACCCGTATTATTATCAAATATTTACCAGCTATCACGGAATAAACTACGCTCAAGGTAAATCTACACAGACATTATAATTACATCGTCATCATCCTGTCATGAGCCTGAAAGACTTCAACTGCGACTATCGTCTTGTCGTAAAATGGTTAATTTTAATATAATTTTTACAAAACCTCATAATTTTAACAATAAAAACAATCGTCTACCTACTGATTACTATGTTTAATAATTACTGTACCGCGCCTCAAGATAAATGTTACCAACACATTCAATGAAAGTATTTGTACCATCATCCCAATAATTTAACTCGTTTGAGGTATTTACGCTACACGTTCCGAGAATTTTTGATTGTACTAACATTTTCCTAGCATGTGCAAGTTGCAAAACTATCTTAATCGGTTTTCAAAAGCGTACAACTGCACCAGAGAGCAATCGGCATATGTGTAAAGTTGCTCCAATGTAACAAGCCAACTCGTGAACTCTGCTCTCTCATGCAAAACAGAAATAGATGATCTCACTATACCATACAAAGGGTAAGTTGGGAACTCGATGCGCAGTTTGTAAATCTTATTTCAGAATTATAGTTTTATGCATTAGTATTTCAATATGAAAATAACGATGCCATCGTTACTTTGGCTTTTCGGTTGACGCTTTATTGGATTTACCTATTTTTTTAGGGTTTCGTACCTAAAGGGTAAAACGGACCCTATTACTAAGGCTCCGCTGTCTGTCTGCCTATCCGTTTGTCACCAGGCTGTATCTTATGAACCGTGATAGTTAGACAGTTGATTTTTTTACAGATGATGTATTTCTGTTGCCACTATAACGACAAATACTAAAAAACAGAAAAAAAATATTTAAGGGGGCTCCCATACAACAAACGTGATTTGAGCAAATGCTCAATTTTAATAGATAATAGTACGGGACCCTTCGTGCGCGAGTCCGACTCGCACTTGGCTGGTTATTTATTTTACACCACCACTGTAATAGAACAAAACAAAAAAAAAATTGGTCAAGCAGTTTTTGAGTTTTAGCGAGGCTAATAAACAGTAATTGACTTTTATGTAATATAAGATCCATTCCCTATCTTGCGACCCCTCCCCTACCTGTCCTGTTTCTTCATCCTTATCACCCTCCTTTAATATAACTTTTTCAACTAGGTATAATAACAGCGCATCTGCAGCAGTGTCACAGATGGCGATTTTCAAAAAATGCTGCAACATTATATATTCTTAATATTATATTATGTTTCTCATTTTCTGTAGTTTAATAAATTTACAAAGTTTTTGTTAATGTGCCATAATTTTTGTTCACACCCCATTTAACACCCTCTTTCACTCTTTTAGGGTGAATAAACGCAAATTCCATTCTTTCTTAGTGCGCGCTTTTTTTTTTTAAAACTACTTCCTAAAATTCTCTTTTCTCTCCATCTTACCTAGTAGTTTTTACTGTGCCGTAATCTACCGTTAGTACTTACTTATCTAATCTATGTAAAAGTTGCATCACAATAGCTCTTCGTTCTGAGTTTTGATTACGTAACAACCATCTTTAAAATAATTAACACAAAGTCTTTTATAAATGGAGCAAACTTTCATTACATAATTACTTAAATAAATGCAGGTCTGCGTCGCGTCGCTAAGGAGGAAAAGTTAACATTGCTGATTAAATTGTTTATAACGGGTGTAATTATTATAACATATAGGTATCAAATTTATAAAAATGTGTGACAGCTTAGTTTATTTCAGTGTTACAAACTCCACCATATAAAGCAGTCAACATCATTTAGAAACGTGTATTACAATTGAACTTATTTTTCTCTTTAGACAGTGACCTACTTTTGATTTTAATGGCTGTGAGTTTTATTAAATAGATGACTAATTTTATCATAGAGTGTTAAAGGGTTTGTGTAATTGAAGCTTGCTAAAACCTGAAACAACCAAGTCGACACGATATACCCGTGACACTACGTTGAAGAGCCATTAGAAGCAAGGCTGAATATGCAAACTATTAATTGAATGCAATTAAACAATGTCCAATCGTTTGCCCATACAACGGCTGAGGTTCGAACACGAGGACCTCTTTGAAGATAATGAAATGCAGAGCGAGGAACAGAGCTGTTGCCCATTTTGGGGATCGCTCCGGAAGTGGTTCAGGGGCTGCCTGGACACAGTTGCTATCTGCTTTGTTTTGTGCCAAGAGTCCTGCTGCGTTTGTTGTGGACGTAAGAAAAGACGCTGTGGGTTTGACAACAGAAATGCTATGCGTTACCGGAATGTAAGGAATCGGAACCATTCAAGAGACTCTTTCAGTGACGAGTACAGTGAATGTGAATATCTGAATGAACGGGAAAGATAAATATTACAATGTAAGTCCGTTGTATTGTAAAATGTTACTGCTGTTTCTTGAAATTGTGTATAGATTTTTAAAAGTTTAATTGTGTTAGATACTGGCTCACTTGATTCAAACATAACCGTAAAACAACAGGCCATACACGGTAAACATTGTGTTATTGTCGTCTGGAAATTTAATAATAGTCATTATAATATAAGGAAATAGTCACAATCAGAATTTATTTATACCTACCCTTTTATCAATCTTTTTCCTACTAATAACTTACTAATAGGTTTAAAGCCTACACCGCTACTTTTAGTGTCTCGAAATTTGGAAGGTGTGTTCTTTGTGAAGTGTAGGGATCCCCTAAGAACTTTTTATTCTGTGCATCGATTGATTTGAAACTTAGTGTGTATACTCTTCAGTTAAAATAAAGTAAGGCGTGTTTCACGGTTTTTCAAAAATTACCTCCCATCAGGGTCAAACGAGGTCACAAAGATTTTTTGATCGAAGTCTATAAACTAACGCACAGCCTAAATCACCGGTTCCATTCCAGAGACTTGATATTTGGAAAGTATATTCCTTGTGAAGTGTCCACTAAAAAAGGGGTTTTCAAATTCCACCCATAAGAGGGTGAAATGGGGGGTGGAATTTCCTATGAAACTTTTTATTCTATGGGTCTATTGACTTGAAACTTCGTATACATACTCTTCAATTAAAACCATGAGATACGTGTAACACAGTTTTTCCAAAATCTTCTCCCAACAGAGTCAAATACGTCCTGTGGGATTGCATTATCACTCAACTTCATAATTATTATTCAACTAATTTGGAAGACATTAAGGCTGACATTCACAAACGAGTTCGAGTTTGATCTCAATCTTCGTAATGTCAGAATTTGAGTCTAGACTCAAACTCCAATCGTATCAGCATTTACAGTCGAGTTTAGCATAATAGAGGACGAGTATAAGCTTATTTAAGAAATGGGATTCTTTAAACAGTTTAGTGGTACTAAGATTAAGGAAAAAATAACTGAGGTTAGTTGCCTGCCATTAAAAATTAACATGTTAATATTATTTTCATAAGTACGTTAAAAATGAACGCAATAATTTAAAATAAATAAGTAAAAGCAATTTTTTTAAACAGGCTAATGCTGTTGGTCTCTACCGACCTTTACAGCGTCACCGGGCGGGAGAGCAGGCGCTTACGGTGCCCAGCCGTCAAAAGTGGGAGGCAACTAGCACAAGGGCACCCCTAGGGTGCGAGCCTCGGTTTGGGCCGTTGCCGGGATAAGAAGATCGAGAAGGCTACGTCCACTGGAAGAGTGGACCCTATGGAAAGTCGCGACCGTTCTAGCTAACCTATGGACGGAACGTCGACCTCGCCGGCGGGGTTGGTATCTGATTGTGTTACGCTGGTATCCTATACCAGTGCCGAAAGTGGTATCTGAGCCAGATGGGCTAAACTGATCCGGTGATCTTAGCGCAGCCGACACAACGGCTGCTATAGGATCATCCGGGTTACTCAAGACGTATGCGCAGCGACGACGGGGTGAAGTAAAAGCGGTAAATACCTAAATCAAGGAGTAATAAGCTTTTAACGTTTCTGGAGGGGTCATCGCCTGTCCTTTTCTCGCAAAACAGGAGATTCCCCACAGTTACTATGAAAACGCACGTTGCGAAGTCACATGCCAAAAAGATTGTATGTAAAGCTACCGCAGCTTAGTAATGAGGTACTATGAAGGAGCAAGAGTGACGTCACTGCATGTTTGAGCTGTCTCTTTCTATTCCTACATTTTAAAATCTTTGTAACTTTGTCATTTTTTGAAATATTTAATTTTTGTTTTCACGACTGCTTAGTTTTTGAGAAATACTATTAATTTATGCAATAAAATAATAGCAGGGCACTAGCCTATTGAGGTACCAAGATAATGAAAAAGTAATTGTAGTAGCGCTAGGTGGTAGACTGGGGTATTCACGGTTAAGAATATGTAGGTGTGGTACTACGGTTATTAAACGGAATAGCGGACGCCAACTATATGGCAAGGTCAATGTAAACAACAGTATCTACAGTCACAGCATATTAGGTATTATGTGTAATATAACGTGTAGAGTTGATAACATATTAGGCCTATTCAGTATAAATGGTTCAATAATAATTTACATTTTGTATCATTTATTATTCATGGTGATTAGTGTACCCACGCGTCCCTACATATTTATTTATCCATGCATTTTTTAATTTAATGTGAACGAATCGTAAGTGCTATACGGTAGGTTCTGAGATAAAGTGCATAGGTACTGAAAAAGGGTTAAAATTAAATCAAGATTAAAATCGCAATATAAGGTGTATTTTGGTGTAGGTAGGTATAGATTCGTTTTTTCTTCTGATACATTTAAAATGCTGCAAATTCAGCGTGATAAAAACTCAGTTATGATACAATATCTTGTCTCTTATGATCAAATAAATAAAATTAAAGATGGATAATTATGATTAAATTGTAATTAAGTATAGATAAATTAAAATTAATAAGAATTAAAACATAATTATATAACTATGACAATTATAATTTAAGTATATAATTATTGTCTATAATAATGGTGTTTTTTTTAAATTTAAATTATTGAACCATTTATTACTGACTATTTTTAATTATTTAGTAGCTATACCTATGTACCATCTCTTTTTAAGTAATCATAACTCCTACCTAAATAAAACAAAATAATATATGAAATAATAAGAAATAAGTATACACGTAAAGGTACTACTCACTTAAGAATTAAAAATAGTCATAATAATTGATTTAATAATTTCTGTAAACAAATATACATATACACCTTGGAATTGAATTCGATATTTTCCTGAATTGTATGTACTCAGTCCATGCTATAGAACAATATTACAGCGTTAAATTAAAAATAAAAATAAAATAAATGCCTCAAAAAATAATTCGCCGTTAGCCGAAATGTCTATTTCACACTACAAGCTGCGGAAAATGTTTCGTAGGTAGCTATAACACCTGCATCGCCCTCCCCGCTGTCCCCGAGTGCGAAATTATTACATGTCGTAGGCCTTTTGTTAAGAATTTCAATTTCGACTATTTACGTTTTACATTATAGATATTTTTGTGTGTAGCTTTAAATAAACATTCTAAAGCATAGACTGAATAGTGAATGCATACGTTTCAGGAAAATATCGAATTAAATTCTACGGTGTATAGGCATTTTAAAATTTCTATAAATACTCAATACGTTGTAGGTAAAGGTTGCGATTGTTTTAACTTATTTTGTGTAATTTTATTTAAAGCGGAAGTAAGGGCACGATACCTTTAAAGAGGGAAGCGAAAGGAAAAAGATAGGGAAAAAGGATGAATAGATGGGACGACAATAGCGGGAAGGCAGTCAAAGCCTGCCTTCTTTCACCGGCTCATCCATTCATCCTTTTCCTATATCTTTTACCCTTTCCCTTCTCTCTTTAAAGGTATCGCGCCCTTACTTCCGCATCTTCCCTTCGACAGGATGAGTATAAATAACAAAATAAGTAAAAAATTATCCAACCAAAAAGGTTCTTGCATAAAAATTACATACATGTTTCTTCGTGCAACCCGCATTTGGCCGTTTTAGAAAACAAAAAGTACCCTAAATGTTTTTCTGAAAAATTTGCTATACCCATACCAAATTTCAGCAATATACGGTTAATAGTTCCAGCGTGACACGTGTTCAAAGGGACAGACAGACAGACAGACAAAAAATGCAAAAAGAATGTTTTCACTTCTATATCGATAAAGAAGTGTAATGCAATTAAAATTAAAAAAAAAATTCAATGTATAGATTTAGCCCAGTTACATTTTTATTATTTATGTATAGATGACAGTTAGTTTATACAAAAAAGAACGCAATCTTGTACCTGTAGGTAATTAGAGTGCCGAAATCAATAAATTGACAAACATCCGTGTTTACAACGTTCTTACTGTAGAAGATATGCTGGAGAAGGAAATTTATATTTAGAATTTTATCTATCTATAACAATATTATGAAGAGGAAAGATTTGATTGTTTGTTGGTTTGCATTGAATAGGCTCCGAAACTACTGAACCGATTTGAACAATTCTTTCACTGTTGGGAAGCCACACTATCCCCGGGTGACATAGGCTGTATTCAAAAAATTAGTGATCCTTACTAAAACTGCAAATGTAACACAAGGTGTAAAAAAAACTACCTAAAATATTCTTTACATCGCGTGTGCAGCGAAAACTATTACACCCGTGCGAAGCCAGGGCGAGCCGCTAGTTGGAATATAAATTATTTCTTTATTTTTGGTTATGATAATACAACAGTACCTACCGAGTGCCTTACAGATTTTAAACTGTCATCGCACTAAATAAATTAGTACATGGTAAATATTTCACTAGGTGGTAGGACTTTTCTGCAATGTTCGTCTAGGTAGGTACCACCGTTTTGCCAGTCATTCTGCCGCCAAGCAGTCGTGTGCAAGCACTACTGTGTTCCGGTTTCAAGGGCATTGTAGCTAGTGAAATTACTGGGCAAATGAGACTTTATGATCTGATCACTCAGTCTAGTAATCTGATTACTGCACTGTGTGATGTCTCAGGATGACGTGCGCAGTGCAGTGTCACGCGAAGCTTTATTGTTTTAATGTTCCGATTGACACTGCAACTGTTATGGGCGGCCGTGTCGCTTAACATCAGGTGAACGACTAGCTCGTCACGTCATTCAATCGCATAAAAAAAAACCCGTTAATAATCAATATTTTTAAAATAATACAAATAATGTATATTTTCAGATCCATGAGCAAATTCAAGAAGGTAGCAGGGCTACGAGAGTAATAACTAAGCATTGATAATACAAAGCAAAAGGTCAACACGCATCATGACAGAAAATCGTGCCGTTATTGTACCAATGGGTACTTCTACCAACCAGCCACAAGAGACAGACGACGGTGATTGTTGCGCTGAACTATGTGCTGAACTAGCTATACGTATATGTGTACGATTAGTTCTAATAGTTATCGTGATGATATTTGTCGGTATCTTTGCAGGAGTGTCGTCAGCGAGAAGGTAGTCATCAAAAGTTACAAGAAAATAGCGAGATGTAGTGAGAATTGAAGCTTAAAATTTTATTATGAAATAGGCCGACATACCTAGATCCATTCCGAAAAAAATCCAAAAAAAAAAAAATTGCAAAAAAAAAACCAATTCCAATTCCAATTTCCATTTTTTTTTCCATTTTTTTTTAAATTTTTTTTCCCAATTTTTTTTTTTTAATTTCCATTACATTTTTTTCTGGTTCCTTTAAAAAATTATCTTAGTAAAACTTAAAACTGAAGAGCTTTTTATCTTGCGATATGCGAGTTGTACTGTATTTTGAAAATAGTAGACGATAACAACTTACAAACTGTTCGTCTGACTCAAAAATAATATCAAAAGGTATTTTAGAAAGAGGCAAATAATTGAGCCTGGGTGAGCGAGCAACCATGAGATAGAGCAGTAGCTAATAATGAACGACTACCTACTACAGGATCCTTTTAGCAAATAAAAGTGGTAGTTCAGGTAAACGCAAAATATAATATAAAAGAACAGTTTGGTTCCTTTCACAGTTTTCTGGTGAGTGACAGACGAAAAATCAAAATATTTAAAACTTAACAGAATGACATGGAATACATCTACAAAAGAAATACATAAAGAGTTTTAACTACCTAGTAGCTCATTACAACCTCTTCAACAGTTACGTAGTGAGTTACGTAGAGTCCACTTTCAAATTATACTTGTAAAACTACTTCGGAATTAGTAACATAGGTGATGCCTATAACATATGGTTTACTCAAATTTTTTGCAGTTTATTATGCGGATTTTTTGTTGTCGTGTTCTTGTGTAATTTTAATTAATTATATTTGTGCCTACTGAATATTGTCATCTCTTATTTTATTATGTCAATTGCCGAAACTTTTCAGTCGGTTTTACGGTCCAGATTCTTCTACTTCTTCGATAGACTTTGTGAGTAGTTTCTTTTTATATGTAAACGAGTAACGTGACAAGCTAGTCGTTCGCCTGATGTTAAGAGTTACGGCTACTCATAACATATTGTATATTTATATAATCTATACTATTGTTCGCAGTTTTTTATATACTTACGAGTAACTACATTAGTCGTCTAGTTGGAGCTTCTATGTAACACATCCAGTTCTAATAAATTATAATGTTACAAGACGTATTAAGATTTGTAATAAGATAGTGATTTATAATAAGAGAACCCCCAGAATGACATTAAATATTAGAAAACTTATTTTATACATTTGTAGGTACCTTACATATCGTGGAGCCAAAGAGATTTCACACAAGTTTAAATTCTCTTTGGTTGAGCGTAGCCTAAACATTTTTCATACCTACCCTACTATAGGTCTACCAGAATCTCATGGCACAAAATTAAAAAAAAGAAAATGGATTTTTATACGGCAGTACCAAATTGTCACCTTTCAGATCAATTTGGCAACTGACCACGTTGTTTTGATACTTTCGGTTTTTGTTCCGTAGACCAAGTAGAGGATACTTTTTTTTATGTAAATGAATGACGTGACGAACTAGTCGTTCGCCTGATGTTAAGCGTCACGGCTGCCCAAAACAGATTGCAGTATCACTCGGAACTCTAAATTAATATAGTTTTGCGTGACACTGCACTGCGCACGTCATCCTGAAACTTCACACAGTATAGTAATAAGATTACTACACTGTGAGATCAGATCATAAAGTCTCATTTGCCCAGTTATTTCACTAGCTACAAACTACTACGTAGTGATCTTTTAAATTCTCGCACTTAAATTGTGACTTCTTTTTCTTTAAAGACGTTATAGTACCTACCACTTTATGGCTGAATCAAAGGTAAAGGCACGTCAAAAAATAGTGTGTTTTTTTCTACCCGTGTGAAAGAGGAATGGGTGAAGAAGAAAATCAACTTAGACGGATTAATTGAAATGTTATAGAAGTTCTGTAGTATAAATACCTCTTTAAATCTTCATCATCAAATAATTTTCGTGTTCAGAAATAAAGAAAAAAAGAAAAAATATAGAAAAAAAGTTAAAGTAGCTGTACTTCTTTTTTTTTTCCTCCTAGGAGGTTTTGGCTTTGCACGTCTTGTGCATCCGCCAGTGTCATGTTTATGATTCATTTCGCTTCGAGAAATCTTCCGTCTGTTCCATTAGCTGTACTTACATACATGATGGTTTTATTTTTACTTATAGATCATAATAAAAACATTACCTATGTTGTTTCTGTAACATGACGTGCGCAGCGCAGTGTCACGCAAAACCATAGACTTAGGATGTAGGTACAAGACCAACAATGACAATTTGAAAATGGGACAAGAAGTTTAAGAAATTATGTGTTTGCTGTGATACGTGTATTTGTTCGGGTTTGTATGTTTTTAACATCGCATTCACTTACGGAATAAGATTTAAAAGCCACAGAAATAGTATTTTGCACTTTGATATTCAATATGGTGGTACATGATCAATATGCTCTTCGTCGTGAAAAAGGTGCGAGCCAATAATGAGCTCTTTTTGTGCTAGTACTCTGACACATCCGCCATTATTTTACGATCTCTTTTCCTCTTGGGCAGTGTGTACTTGATTTGTACTTCTCGCTCCCACCCTTCGTGAGACTTTTGGAGTAACGAAAAAATTCTACGCCTGTGGGCAAAACTATATGAATTTTTAAGTTTCAAGTAACACCTACTGCAATCTGTTACGGGTAGCTGTGACGCTTAGTATCAGGTGAACGACTAGCTCGTCACGTCATTCATTTCTATAAAAAAAAGTAAACACTACTATACTCATAATAATAATGTTTATAAAATTTACTTTTATTTTCACTGTCTTTTATTTTGAACCAATGAATAACAGAAACATATGACTTAAAAGTTGATAGAGTTGCGAAACTTAGTTGCCAAGACGGCTGGAAGTGAAGAAAGTATCAAGACATATTAATCCATTTACATCCGGTGCTGCCTACTGCAATTTTTATTTTCCCTATTTGCCATCAGATTCTGGTAGACCTATATATAGTATGAAGCGTTGCTGATTTGTTGGGAATTCCGTGAATTGTGGGGAATCCTGACCTGATTGGAGATTAGTGTAGGATCGGTTATGTGCGGGGAAAATGTGGGATATATCCATAACATTTTAAGTTTTTATTCTAAAAGAAATGTAAATATAACGGTCTGTAAAGCTGCGGCCACACTATCATGATTGCCAATAATTATGGCCATAGTTGAGGAAAAACGTATGTGTGTATATCACGATAGTATGGTCACAATAAGAAATCAGCACAACACTACCCGTACCTATATTGTAATCATCCCAAAAATACGAACACATCATTTTAGTTTCACATTAAATAACAAATTTTGTTATGCATATAACAAGAGGGAACGTGTCACTTTTCGATAGTATATAATAGAGACGCAAGAAACAGAGTGGTATTCAAAACATCGATTTTTAAATTAGTTATAGGTGTTGCTAAAGCCTGAACAACTTAATGGCGCTATATGAGCTGTAGACCTAGCAAGTCTATCTTTGCATAGCTTAAAACTGAAAAACGATTTTTTAGTTTCCAGTTCCAAATCTAAAACTTACAAAAATGTTCACGACATTGGTTAAAAAATGTGACCGATAGAGTAGAACCAGCCAAACATCCGCCAGACAGATACGAAATCAGTTTTGCCCTTGTTGAAACGGCGATGTGTCCCTCGTGCTTCGCGCTCGCTTAGTCAAAAATCAGTAAGACCTGCTTGAATTATACGTTTTTTAATTTTCCTTTTGTATGTGGGGATTTTTCCCTAATCTGGGGAATTTTGCCTTATCATTCGGGTAATCGGGAAAACAAGCATAGGCAATCCCAGAACCGCTGTGTTACACATCACTAGTATAGTAGATATCTGTGTTACACATAGATGTGTATAGCTACACCGTAAGCACATGTGCTGCTCTTCATTTTGTACCATAAAATGGCAGATCATTATTATATAGTTATTATAATTTAGCAGATTATTGTGCTAATTTTTCAGTGTTGTATTTATTTTAGTCAGTATCATTTATAGTTTATATTACACACGAAACATTTTACAACAGTACAATTAGTGGGTTTACCAGGTCAATGGTAAGTTATTTGACTTTCTTGTATCTATTAGGCCCCTCATACACGCTCAATTTTTTTGATCAATCTTTGTGATTGATCAATTTTATTGATCGTGTACGGTTAGTATTGGTCAATGTTTTTCGGTTTACAGTATGGAAAAAACATTGACGGAACTGGTCTCATGTATGGGGGGCCTTAGGTAGGTCATCAGGAATGTTTGGTAATACCAGCTACAGTTTTAAGGTTTGTAGAGCGTTATCTCTTTCGAAACTAATAGTTATTTATTTGTGTATTGATAAATGATTCTTGAACTAAAATCTTGTAATTGGTAATAAGACTTATAAATATAATTATTCTTTTTAATAGTGAATTACTTAAGTACACGCATTTGGCAGTATAATAGAAATGGTGGTTTGTTTTTAACCCATTAAATACTCAGAATGCAGAGGCTGTAGGGTCGATTCCCGTGTGTTTCGACAGTATCATAGTCCATCAATGATTGTCAGTCTCTGTGGTGTGGTGGTTGAGCAGGTCGGCTCATAACCCGGAGGCGGCGGGTTCGATTCCCGTGACAGGAAAATCATTTGGGCACGAGAAAAACAAAGTACAAATACTTTTTCGGTATCTGAGTATTGTGGGGTTTTCGTAGTTCCTGGGGCCTTAGCAGGAGGCAAAGTTGCTCAGAGTGGCGCTCTGTGGGGGAGGCCTATGTTCAGAAGTGGACGTCTTCAGGCTGCCAATGATGTTCCCCTTCATTGTCGATTTTATTCTACATAAACGGTTTTATCTGAAGTTCGATATTTATAGCCGATAACATACGTACAAAAAACTCGAATACTTATCTGTTAAAATGATTTAAAACTGTTATGGTTTTCAGGTATAGTAAACTCAATTTTAAGGATACATCAACCTACAGTTTATTTATAGCAGAAGAAGGCAGGATAATTACGCTGAAAAAGACTACAGTAATACAACTTACAATAGAGATGGCCAACTCCCAATCTGGCCAAGTCGTGCTTCTCGACCAAGAGAACAATGGTGGACCCTGTTGCACTTGCGCAACAATAAAACTATGGATTAGATGTTTGTTCCTTGTATTATTAGCAGTTTGTACTGGTATGCGTCTCGCAACATTAGGTCGCCAAACACCGACACCGGAAATACACATTCCAGAATTTAATATACGTACCCCAGAACCAAACATAATACCAGATCAACCACAGAAAATTCTGAAAATCGACCATAACATTATCTCTGCAAATTATAAGCAAGCAAGATTAGATGGATCAGTAGTACCAAGATACAAGAGAAGCAGCCATTTGAAACACAACCGTAAACAAAAAAACACTATATAAAGATCTTCGTGACTAAAGCCACCGTTGAAAGGTTCGCAATTCGGAAAACTATGCGTCAATTGAATAGGAAATAATTATGGTTTGGCATAGAAATTTATAAGCCGCAGGGAGCCGTTGGATGCAGAAGGCGAGCAGCCACTCAAAGTGGCGCTCTCTGGGGGGAGGCCGATGTCCAGCAGTGGACGTCTTCAGGCTGTTGATGATGATGATAGATGTTTGGTAGCCTGAGGCCGATTTGGAAAAGTTCTATATTCATTTGAAAGGTTAGTGTTACATTGGTCTCATGACAAGCTCATCAAAATAGCTGGTACAATATATAGATCATAGATATTTAGATATTCAGATACAGATATTTATATAGATATATGGATCATAAATCATTATAGTATCTCTCGTTATGAAATAAAGGCTATTGAAATCGGTTTAACCCCTAATATTCCCAGGTTTTTTTCTTCACAACTATTGTAACTTCGGAATTGTTAATTGATTAGTTTAACTGTATATTATACTAGCGGCTTGCCCCGGCTTTGCACGTGTAATGGCCTATGTTACTCAGGGTGAATGTAGCTTTCCAATGGTGAAAGAATTTTTGAAATCGGCACAGTAGCTTTTGAGTTTATTCATTACAAACATACACACAAAAATATAAATCTTTCCTCTTTATAATAGTGGTGTAGATGAAAATTTGTAAGTAAGCCATCATTATCGGGTACATCCACTGCTACTTTGGACGCTTATCATGGAGAGGGTTTGCCATAATCAGCACGCTTGGTGGCGGGTCTAGGTGATCGCAAATTTTACTGTACCGAGGCGAATGCTGCTGTACATTCCTTTAACGGCACGGGTAAAAAATGGAGTGGTACTATTATCACACCGAGACCACATGTAAAACCATAATGAATGAATAAAGTACTTTTTTTATAATTTATAGGCATAGCATTTGACCACTGTCTCACCTGATGGTAAGTGATGACGTGGCCTACGATGGTGCATGCTTGCCTAGAAGATACCTGCTCACTCGTGACTTGAAGACTCCCAGGTTATAGTCAGCTGGAAACAAGGAAGCCGGCAAGGTATTCCACTCATTCGCTGTACGCACTATAAAGTTTGATGCAAAGCGCTTAGTGCGGGCTGTAGGAATACTTTACTTTACTTTTCAACTAGCTCTGCATCTTGTGGTTTCAACCGCATTTCCACACAGCAACTGTACATACAATCTTTTCTTTGTAGTAATACAATTTATGGTATCAATGATAAAAAATAATGAGAGCTTAATGCCCGCGGCTTCGCCCGCGTTGTTCTTGGAGGAAAAAGTAGTGTATTAGTGTAAACAGAGATAATTGAGCTTATAAGCAGAATGACAAAGACTAAAGTATATTAACGACTAAGATCACTTTCACAGTAAAGTTAACGCCAACTTGTACAACAGATTACCTACGGTACACATTCGCGGGCCGCTTGCGGCCCAGCGAGCAGAGCAACTAGAGCAAGTGTGTCCATTGTTCCCATTTTTTTTGCAATCAGCTGTTAACCCTATAACCAGGCTGCATGATTTCGTTGTTAAATTTGAAAATTATTATGTAATGAAATGTGGTGTGTAATATAATCTGATAAAAAGCCTATCACTATTACTTACTTTCAGAGACACTTTCTAATCTCATTTGCTGTCCCGTTTAATATTATACCATCATTATCGTTTGCGCTCATTCACTTCGATCATTTTAACTTAAATACCTAGTTGGAGCCAATAAAATGTGTTGTACATTGACTAGGGCAATATTTCTTAAATAATGTAATTATAATTATTATTAATGGCAAGTCATCACCTGCCTCTGGCAAGCCATCACCTGCCTCTGGCAAGTCATCACCTGCCTCTGGCAAGCCATCACCTGCCTCTGGCAAGTCATCACCTGCCTCTGACAAGGCATCACCTGCCTCTGGAAAGTAAACACCTGCCTCTAACATTTTGATATGATGAAAAAATTGGCAGGTGCCGTTATTTCATAATTTCATAAACCAACGTCATGTTCCATAAAAAGTTCACCACAATAGCCATGATTTATTTTTAAGGGCTTGTGCAAGGCCAGCGCAAATTCACGTCAAAGCCACAGAATAGATGTATAGTACAAGGCCAAAGCGGGGATGAGCCAGGAGCCGAGCGGCAGGGGCGGTCTAAGTTAAACTGGTTTCAACGCGCAATAGTTTAGGTAATTTATTATTACACTGAATATAAAGGGTATTTTAAAAATCCGCTATACATAAGCTCTCCATTATATTTAATTCAACTACTACACAAAGTTTCATGATCTTATTTAAAGTATTCATTGAATAATCGCTGTTTATTTGTACGGTTTGGAGGTAACTTTGTAATTTTTTTCTATCGAGAAAATTTTATTAATTCGTGTTTTCACTATACATTTGCAGTAGCATTAGTCCTGGACTTTACCATATATTAATTTCAAAGTCATTGTTGCAATATTGTTGACAGGATACTGCTTCAAGCTAAGCCGTTTTAAGCAATTTGGCGTTGTATTGGCTCTTAACCTGTATATATGCAAAATTATTTATCATATGCCATACCATGCTTTATCGGTTATAATCAATTATCCATTCAACAGGGCTTCTTGGGTGTTAGCTTCGGCCCCACCAGTGCCTCCTAAACGTCCGGGCTAAACCCGAGAATCGAATTATTATAATGTCGACTATGGACTCTATTTAAATCTTTGGGAATCATCTCGAGACGCAGCAGTGTATCGTGTTTCGGCTTAATTTAAAAGAAAGAAAAATATTTTCATTTCATTTAATGAGACGTGGGACTTGGATACAAATTGAGAGAAAGTAATTTGGGAAATGGGCACCAAGTGTGCCGTACAATTCGTGCACCTGCCATGTCTTTTCCGTGGAACTGGTTACATCTGCTCTGTAAACGAAACGAACTTCAAATAGATTTAAGGAGATCCAGCAAACTTACGGAGCGAGATTTAAATTACATCAATTGTTTTTGGATAATATTTACGTGTTTGTGAAACTTAGTATAACTAACAACGTTAATTTGCTTGAAACCTTGACCATTGCATTGTTTACAATTGTGACAGAAATAACACCAAACAACAAACCTCCACCAACGACAGCGTTAATTAACATTAACACAAAATGAAAATGACCAAAATGCTGGCACTTATTTGGCTCATCGAATCAGAATTACAATTCAACGAGGCAATGCTGCCAGCATATTGGGTACGCTACCTACATAATGGGCTAGAGCATTTGGACTTTCCGATTGATAGATGGATGCAAGAGGCGAGCAGCCGCTCAAAGTGGCGCTCTCTCGTGGAGGCCTATATTCATCAGTGGACGTCTTCAGGCTGTTGATGATGATGATGACGATGATGTATGTATTAATAAATTATTCACACATATTATTATACTACCCCCTTATTTTAAGATTATTTTTGAATATTGAATATTATTAGATACAATTTGCAATTGTTATGCTATTTACTGAAGCAAACAAAACCACGAATATCAGGACATTTATCATTTTATTATTGGATTTCATGTATTGTCTTAGTTAAATATTTATATCATAAATTTTTATTATAAGTGAATGGCTTTAAAAATGTAATCAATTATGAATGTTAGTCATATCTAGGATAAAATAATGAACACTAGATCATGTACTTGTATTTTATCATGATGAATAAAGATTTTAGAAATTGAATTGAATTGAAATAAATTATTACGGAGTTTTGGCAGGAACGGGGAAAAGTTCACGTCGTTGCATTGTATTATTTTTCCAAACTTAAGCTTTTTCCTGTGTTAATGTTTAAAACTGGTGATGTTTAACGCTTAAGTGCTGAAGTGTGGGCAACTGATTTAATGTGTTGAAACATAGTGTTTCACGTTGCTTCCAAAATTCCATAGAAGCTTCTAGTAAAGTTGCCACTACTTTACTAGTGCATGGCTTAGACTAGACTATGACTACCCGACTTTTATTGGACTATGACTACCCAGACTGTGACTAAGACTTGAATTTACGTGTAATATTCTATAACACGATGAAAAATCACAATACTTGACACTGGCTGAATACACTATGTATGGAGCCAAAATAAAAAAAAAGTCATATCAGTTATACATTTTAAATTATTGCTAAGATTGTTGGCCTTGTTTCTGTCAATCGCGAATTTAACTTCCGAGTTTTGGAGTTTTGGGAACGTGAAAAAGTTCACGTCGTTGCATTGTATTATTTCACAAAACTTATGCTTTTATTATTGGCATTTTACGCATTAAGTGCTGATATACGAGTATAAGTGTTGGCAAGTGATATAATGTAGTGAAACGTGGTTTTTCGTGTTGCTTCCAAAATTCCATAGAAGCCTCTAGTAAAGTTGCCACTACTTTACTAGGGCATGACTTCGACTGGATTATGACTACCTGACTTAGACTGGACTGTGACTAAGACTTGACTTTACATGAAATATTTCATAATACGATGATAAACTACAATACTTGACACTGGCTAAATACACTATGTGTGGAGCCAAAAAAAAAGAAAAAAAAATAACTTCCTGCGAATACGTGACTGATAAGGAAAACAGTAACGGTTGTTACTAGGTTCTAGTTATCTAAAATGTGTTCATAGAATTATTTAGGAGTCAAAATGTAATAATTATAGTTAGTTATATTTTATGTTCACAGTATAATTTTGAGGAATAAACAGTTACTAAAAACATTCAAGGTTTTTTTAAAGGTGTTATTATTACTAAATAGGCCTGCATTTGACCGCGGTCTCACCTGATGGAAAGTGGCGACGTGGTGTATCTACGAGGGCAAGTGCTATTAATTCAGTAGGTACCTACCTCATTATCAACAGCCTGAAGACATCCACTGCTGACATAAGCCTCCCGCAGAGAGCAGCTGCTCACCTCCTGCATCCATCGGCTCCCCGCGGTTTTCACCAGATCATCGGGCCACCAAGTGGGGCGGCCGGCCTACGCTGCGTCTTCCGGTTCGTGGTCGCCACTCTAGAACCTGAGATACCATCACTTCATAACACTGGATTAACACTTGCGGATCATGCAAGTGTTAATCCATAGATTTAAATAACAAAGGAAGACAAGGACCAAATTTATAAAAGTCATCCACTTTAATTATGTACAATGCTCACATCTTGCCTTATTTTTTTTATGTAAACGAATGATTTGACGAGCTCGTCATTCGCCTGGTGTTAAGCGACACGGCCACCCATAACAGATTGCAGTGTCACTCAGAACTCTAAATTAAAGTTTCGCGTGACACCGCCCACTGCGCACGTCATCCTGAGACATCACACAGTCTAAAAAAGTTTTCTAGACTATGAGATCAGTTCATAAAGTCTCATTTGCCCAGTAATTTCACTAGCTACAATGCCTTTCAAACCGGAACACAGTAGTGTTGGCACACTACTGCTTGGCGGCAGAATAACTGGCAAAAGTGGTACCTACCTAGACGAACTTTGCAGAAAAGTCCTACTAGCTCCTTTCGCAAGGCTACTTACTAGGTGGTAAGTAGCCTTGCGAAAGGAGCTAGTAGGTATACACGTGCTTGAGTAATTGATACCTTATCTAGAACGCAAAAACTGTTTTTGACTAAGTGAAGGCGTACCTTATGTTAATGTAGTGCTTATAGCGAAGCACAACTACTTTACTAGGTGGTAGGACTTTTCTGCAAAGTTCGTCTAGGTAGGTACCACCGCTTTGCCAGTTATTCTGCCGCCAAGCAGTAGTGTGCAAGCACTATTGTGTTCCGGTTTGAAGGGCATTGTAGCTAGTGAAATTACTGGGCAAATGAGACTTTATGATCTGATCACTCAGTCTAGTAATCTGATTATTAGACTGGGTGATGTCTCAGGATGACGTGCGCAGTGCAGTGTCGCGCGAAACTATTGTTTTAAAGTTCCGGGTGACACTGCAACTGTTATGGGCGGCCGTGTCACTTAACATCAGGTGAACGACTAGCTCGTCACGTCATTCAATCACATAAAAAAAAAAAAAAAAAAAACAACTAGCCGGTCCTAACCGATCGGTAAAGTTAAGTAACGTTCGCTGCGGTCACTACTTTAATGGGTGACCATTACAAGAGGTGGTGTTTACAATTGAGCGCTACCGTGCTTCAGAGGGCACGTTAGGCCGTGTCGGTCCCAGCTGTTGTCGTAAGGCAAAAGTCGTTAACCAAGTCAGAAGCCTCAGAGAGAGATCTATCTTTTTATTTAAGCAGAAATAAAGAACGTTTGAAGAGCGTTTAAATCATGGCTACATAAATTCCGTCACCTGCTCGGGTAGGAGGGGATGCTATATCAACGTTATGCGACAGTTATTTCAGCGAGGGACTGAATGGCTCTCGAGTGAATAGCCACAGTCACCTGCAAATGAAATGTGGTATCTACAATGAGGTTCCATAACCCACGAAATAATATTCTCTCCCAGTAGCCTTTTTAAAACGTTCACATATTTGATCAAACTCTGTTAAAATATTATGATAGTTATAAGTGGATATATAATTATTCATCATCATCATCATCATCAACAGCCCGAAGACGTCCACTGCTGAACATAGGCCTCCCCCAGAGCGCGCCACCTTGAGCGGCTGCTCGCCTCCTGCATCAATCGGCTCCCCGCGGCTTTCACCAGATCGTCGGTCCACCGAGTGGGGGGCTGGCCTACGCTGCGTCTTCCAGTTCGTGGTCGCCACTCGAGAACCTTTCTTCCCCATCGGTTCCCCAAAAATATTATGGTTCTTAAAATTTTAGCAACCAGCTCCCGCTGGTTGCTGGTTTGCACCCGCGTCTTCCAGCTCACCGGATTAGACGCTCAGCCAACTGAGCTACGGTTACATGACTTGACATGACATCTTTACAAATATTAAATGGCGTGGTTTATACTTTAAAATCAAATCCATGATATTGTTTTAGTTTTGAAAGATTGGCCCTTAGCATTGAGTGTACTGGGTTATGGTTCATATTTGCATCACAATTAATCTGATATACAGGTAGATACTAAGATAGGTATAAAGTGGGTATCAACCTGAGATCTATCAGTAGAAATTGTAGAAGGCTGTTGATAGAGACCTTAAGACCTTTCTATAACAAAGCTAACTTTCTTTTTGCAGCTTCCATATTTGTTGAAATCTAATCTAAGGCACTGAAGCGCTTACTTTGCCACTGAACTAATAATTATATAATAAATACAAATAAATATAAATTTATTTATTGACATATTGGTTAGGTGCAATGGTATGATGAACCCATAGGCTCCCGAACTAGTTGAAACTGTGTTTCAGGAGTCAGTGGCTTCTCCCATTATTTATTTAACTTATGTCATATCTACTGATTAATTTAGAAAACATAGCAAAAAAAAAAATCCAAGGAGGTAGTAAAATAATTAAACATTACGTTTATTGTGTCGTCTATCGAACACATAAATAGATAAGTTCAAGCACTAAAAGAGGAATAAAATAAATATTTACCCGTTCCCAAATGTTGACCGTTAATGGACCTTTTGGGGTGACCTTAATTTAGTCGATTTAAATTCGGTCTGTCCTAAAAAGGTTAGCATTAGTGAGGTATCGGTTAGGGTCGTATTTATGTTTGCGGTAATGGAACAGGGGGCAGCTAACTTTGCCGTATTTATAGATTCAGTGCATGCATGGGAAAATTTTATAGTTTCATAAATATTAATAACCCTCATTCATTTTTCTCCACTTATATATATTTTACTTACTTGTACAGTTTTTATTTTATTTATTCAATGTATTTATTAAATTGTTTGCCAAATATACAAGCTTAAATTATATAGGCACTAAACTAGACTTTAACAAATAAGAACTAAACTTTAATATAAAACTTAAAATAACCTGTTGGTGGAAGGCAATTTTATCCATTAATTACAAAATTATTCTGTAGACAACTATATTTAAAACTTTGCGCAACGTTGCGGATTTAGGTACAAATCCTGCAGGAAAATGATAGTAACATCTATTTCCCGACGTGACGTATTTACCAAGAATGTTTACTAAACGTTACGAATCCATAATGACTTGTAAAAAAAAACTGGTGTGCTAATTAGCTTATGAAAATCTTATTGATTTGCTGATTTAAATCAATAATTGATTTTCGGGGGAAGCATGTAAGGTGTTTTTGTTTTAATATACGCCTATAGACAGTCCAAATGTTGCAGCCCACAACGATAGGTAGCGTACCCAACATGATGGCAGCATTGCTTCGTTGAATTGCAATTGGGCTACAGCATTGGGGATGTCTATAGGCCATCGCGGCTAGTATACAGTCCAAATGTTCTTTATAGTAGATAGTGTAGCTAGTTTACTAGTTTTAATATGGTAGTTAGTGTAAAGAATAAAGGCATTTGTAACAACACATTTAGAAAAAGATATGGTTATTATATCTTAATGTTCTTAACTCGAGGAATATTTAAAATAATAATATCAATGAACTTCTTTGTAAATTATCTTTTTCAAAATGCAATTAGGTAGCTGTGGTTGGTGACTTTACTATCTGATACTTTGAGACTCGTATAATGTTATCGTTTACGTAAAAGGATTTTGCATCGGGAATATGAAAACTTTTAATATAACGAGACAAAACGTTCCGTAAAACGATCTAGACTTCCATAATCATATAGTCTAGGAGCTGTTATGAATGAAGTCAGAAAATAAGTTTTTCTATACAAAATCTGTCCAAAGACGACGATTGTCGAGCGATGGAAAAAGTACAGTAGAATTACCTACGCCTTTATAGCACCTACGCAAACGTGATAAAATAAGCTCACGTAGTGCCGCACTAGCCAACATGCTTGCCAACTTAACTATAACTGTGAATTCTAAAGGCTACCTTTATTTAAATTTCTGGTACGTGAATTAATTTACTACTAGCAGTCCGCCCCGGCTTCGGACGGGTATAATAGTTTTGGCAGCGCACGCGATGTTAAAGGATATTTTGGGTCATTTTTTATACCTTGGGTTACATTATTGGAGTTTTAGTAAGGATCCCTAATTATTTTGAAAATATAATTTAACCTATGTCATCCGGGGATAGTGTAGCTTCCCAACAGTGAAAGAATTTTTCAAATCGTTTCAGTAGTTTCAGAGTCTATTCAATGCAAGCAAACAAACAAACAATTAAACCTTTCCTCTTTATAATATTGTTATGTTATAGATGTTATAGATTACAGAAAATCGAAATAAAGTAATTATCAGGTTATAAAAAGGGATTTTTAGAATCGCAGACACATGAAACTAAACTGTAGATAGCTCCCAGCTTAAAGCTAGTTCATTCACCCTTTCAAATTACTGTGAAAGCTGGTGAATAAAATCTGATATCGTTAGGTTTCACGATCGGTCACGATTGCTCAGAACTCAGCTGTTGAATAATATAAAACAGATGGTAAGTAAATACACGTAGCGTTTTTACGTTAATCTGTGATTAAGTGAATGAGGAACTTGCAGAGAAAGGTAAGAATTTTGATTGCTGAGAAAAAATTAATTGAGATCTGTAGATTTCAACCTTGATATTGTGAGCTTAGTAGCGCTCACATGAACAACCGGAACACGAAAAGAGTGGGGTGGTCCTATTATCACACCACCAGGAATACGCATTTGCATCAATTATGTATTATTATACTCTACTAGCTGCGCCCGCGGTTTCACCCGTGGATAAAAAGTAGCCTATGAGTTAATTCAGTACATAAACTATCTATATTACAAATTTCATCTAAATCCGTCCAGCCGTTTGAGCGTGAAGAAGTAACAAACATACATACATACACACAAACACACATACTAACATACAAACTTTCGCTTTTATATTATTAGTGTGAAGTGTGATGATTCATTTCCGTATAATTTTAAGTACAACCTTGCCATAAAGTCATGATTATTTATCAGCAATAATTAAAAAAATTAGCAAATAGTGCTGCGCAATCCGCTTGCAGTCGGCGTACAGTTCTGATAACTGCACACTGACTGCAGGCTAGCTGTAATGCAGTCCTAATGCAATTGGATCAATTGCACACTTGCAGATAGCTAACAGTCAGTTTGCAGTCGTAAGAGCTACACGCCGACTGCAAGCGGACTGTGCAGTTTCGATGCAGTTATTTTAACTGCACAAAAAGCGCAACTAAACTACAATTTTTTAAATGGCGTGCAACTCAAATGCAAACCGCCTGACTCAGTAGTTAATATGTAGTTCTTGTGTATGATTTTGTCAAAATTGAAACTGCTATCTAACCCACATCAAGGAAAGAAACTCTAAGTAACTTAGAGTGACTTTCTTATTGGTTACAATAAGATGCATGTCTCATTCATCACTTCATCAGCCGGGAGACGTCCACTGCTGAACATAGGCCTCCCCCATAAAACGCCACTTTGGCGCTTATCATAGGGGGGATTTGTCATAATCAGCACGCTTGGTAGGCGGCTTGGTGACCGCAGATTTTAATGCACCGAAGAAAATGCTGCTCCCATTCCCTCAGCCGGCTTTTACAACACACACGGGAAGAGATGAAGTGGTCCTATTCACCAACCGGGACCATACGGCAAATGTCTCATTCATGTTTAACACATTTTATCCCAATTTATTTCTATTACATACAATTCCATTATCTCACATGTCTCACAAAATGAAAAAGAGGTACCATCAATATTTCCCATTTATTGTTCAAAAATCCGTGAAGTTATTACACGCTTGGGCGGATGCGAGTTAACAACCTCGCTACAGGGCTTGCTCGACAATATCGACGGGTTTTCGGCGAATCTCTACTTAACGTTTGTTACCACGAAATAGACTATAGGAAGGTGGTATCGAATTCTGTAAAGTTAACAGCCGAAATTGCAAATAAAATGGTCAAGAAGTTAGCGTGTCCATGCAATGTTATCAACTCGGGCAGAATTTTATTATACAGCCCAATTTGAACAACTGCAGTTTGATGAGTTTTCTAAATTTTTTATATAGGTATTGTCATCATCATCGACAGCCTGACAAAGGCCTCCCCCAGAGAGCACCACTTTGAGCAGCTGCTTGCTTCCCGCATCCATCGGCTGTCTGCGGCTTTCTCCAGGTCGTCGGTCCACCTAGTTGGGTGCTGGCCTACGCTGCGTCTTCCGGTTCGTGCAATGGTCACCACTTGAGAACCTTTCTTTCCCATCGGTTGGCAGTTCTACGAGCGATGTGGCCTACCCATTGCTATTTCAGCTTGCTAATTCTAAGAGCTATATCGGTCACTTTAGTTCTCCTGCGGATCGCCTCATTTCGGATCTTATCTCGCAGGGAAACACCGAGCATAGCTCTCTCCATAGCTCGTTGCGCGACTTTAAGCTTACTAAAAGGCCAACAGTAACAGATCACGTCTCACGTCACGTTATGTTTTGTAAATAAATACTATTACAGCTTATGCGTTCAGAGCGAATGTGGCTGTGGTAACTCGTGCAATTTTTGAACCGACGCACCCCGTTTCTACCCAGTTTCTAATCCCCTCGGCACTGCATCCATGACTTTCAAGTTTTGTGAGGAATTTGCACTCATTCTTACTACGGTGAAGGATAACACAGTTAGGAAGCCGGCATGTTCAAAAATTGCAAAACTCGAGAGCATGTCATCCACCATCCTACACTTGCGTGAGGGATTATGGTCTACATTCTCTCCATGTGAGAGAAAGCTCGTGTCTCAGCATTGGGAACGTATGGTCTGATGACGTGACGTGTGACGTTCATCATCATCATCATCAACAGCCTGCAGATGTCCACCAGCGTAGTCCAGCGTGTGACGTTATATCCTATGTTTTTAGCCAAGTCGCCAAAGCCAAAAACGCTATTAAACAAGTATGTCAACAACCTGCAAAGATGTAGCCAGTCAAAACACCAATTTTTTTTTTTAACGGGCAAATTGCCTTTATTACTCAAGCTAACTACTACAATAATAAAAACTAAACTAAACTAAACTAAGCTAAACTAAGCTAAACTAAACTAAACTAGCTACACTACCTATTACAAAGAACACTTATGGACTGTATAATAGCCGCGATGGCCTATAGACAGTCCAAGTGCACCAGCCCACTACCGGTAGGTAGCGTACCCAACATGCTGGCCGCATTGCCACGTTGAATTGCAATGCTGATGCGTTGGGCCAAATAAGTGCCAGCATTTTGGTCACGCGTCGCATCGACCAGGCGCTCTGATAGACTTTGGAAAACGCGATGAGCTCCCGGTCCCCACGGACCCATGGCGCAAACTTGTGTGCCCTTATCAAAAAAGACGGTGGTATCAGACCTATTGCGGTAGGCACCACATACCGCCGTCTCGCTGCCAAGGTCGGCTGTAGGAAAAAGGTTGCTTTTTTAAGCAACCTTTTTCAGCCAATACAGCTGGGCTTTGGTTCGCGGGGTGGCTGTGAGGCCGCTGTTCATTCACTTAGAACCTTTCTCAAACTAAATTGTGGTGAAGTGTTGCTAAAGGTGGATGTTAAAAACGCTTTTAATTCTGTCGACAGAGGCGCTCTTTTGACACAAGTCAAGGATAAAATTCCCGAACTATATAAATTCCTTTATCAATGTTATGGCAATCCAACAAAATTAAATTACCAAAATAACGCGATCCTATCCTCAGTCGGATGTCAACAGGGCGACCCTCTAGGTCCGGCCATTTTTAGCCTTGCCATCCATCCAATTATTCAACGTCTTCAGTCCAAACTTAATGTTTGGTACTTGGATGACGGAACCCTAGGAGGCGACGTGAACACTGTTTTTAATGATCTAGGTATCATTATTAACGAATTTCGCGACATTGGTTTGGATTTAAATTTTTCTAAATGCGAACTTTTTGTTTGCGATACTTGTCCTGATAAAGATTTGGTTTTTGAAAAGTTTAATAGTCTTGCTCCGAATATCAAATTAGTAGACAAGCGTTCTCT
Source organism: Ennomos quercinarius (assembly GCA_910589525.2). Lineage (NCBI taxonomy): Eukaryota > Metazoa > Arthropoda > Insecta > Lepidoptera > Geometridae > Ennomos > Ennomos quercinarius. The sequence continues at coordinate 6,796,174 of OU342496.1, forward strand.
TCGCCTTTTGGGTTCGCCGATTCTGGATGAGTCTATCTCACCTTTTGTAGAAGAAAAAATTCAAAAGTTCAATAACGCATCAGACAGGTTACTCAAAATTAACGCCCACATGGCTTTTACAATTATTCGTTTTTGTCTATTTGTCCCTAAATTTACTTATATTTTACGATGTTGTCAACTGTGGAAACACAGTGAGCTCCTTATGGGCTTAGACAGCATTGTAAAAAACACTCTGGTTTCGGTCTTGAATGTTGATATGGATGACAGGACGTGGTCGCAAGCCTCTCTACCTGTGCGCTTAGGAGGTTTAGGGATACGCAAAATTTCGAGTGTTGCATTACCGGCATTTTTGTCCTCTGTACATGGTACACATAAATTAATAGAAAAAATTCTTGCTCCATCTTTAGGTACTTTCGAAGTAGCCCATTTGTCTGAGGCCAAGAATGCCTGGGGGTTGGCTAGTCCAAATTCTGATTTCCCGGTGGTACTTTCCTCACAGAGGCTGTGGGACCGACCGCTCTGCGAACTAGCACGGAAAAATCTTTTAGATACGTGTCCTAGCGTCGCTGATCGTGCTCGGCTTCTCGCAGTCTCTGTGTGGGAGTCAGGACTTTGGTTACAGGCCATGCCTTCTTTCACCACTGGTAACCTTTTAGATCCGACTACTTTTCGTTTAGCTATCAGCTTACGTTTGGGCGCAAGATGCTGTGTGGCCCATCGCTGCCAGTGCGGTACCGCAGTTGACCAGCTCGGTCATCACGGTCTCTCGTGTTCAAAAAGCGCTGGTCGAATTTCGCGCCACGCTAGTCTTAATGACATCATTCGCCGGGCTTTTACCACCGCCAATGCTGCAGCCATTCTCGAACCGAATGGTCTCATGCGTGACGATGGTAAAAGACCCGACGGAATGACTCTGGTTCCCTGGAAGATGGGGCGGCCTTTAGTGTGGGACGCTACTTGCGTCGATACTATGGCGCCGTCACACCTTCCCGAGACACACGTTAGGGCCGGCGCCGCGGCTAATTCTGCTGAGCAGCTAAAACGCCGCAAATATAGTAATCTCGGTAGCGGTTACATATTTGAGCCGTTTGGTGTTGAGACCCTGGGTCCGTGGGGACCGGGAGCTCATCGCGTTTTCCAAAGTCTATCAGAGCGCCTGGTCGATGCGACGCGTGACCAAAAACACCAATTTGTTTTTTTACCTTTCTATTTGTTGTTTACGTACTAATTTTAACGAGAAAAACAAAAACACCGCACCAATCATGTCCAAAACCATAAACATACAGTCGTAGCCGATACCAACCGATAAAAGCGAATGAAACCAGACCACAATTTGCTGAACACCATAAGCTTCCATACACGGTTTTGTATACGTTTCCATATTGGCAACGATTAAATTCCCACAGCTAATCTCTTTGGTAATATTTTCGTTGTTTTTCTGACGAGTAAAAATGGTTCCCTGAAAATGCGAAAGGAAAAAACTGGCTGCACGCTGTCGGCCTCAATTTTTTCATGTCAGCTCGAATTTGATAGTCGATGTGTCTGGAACATGTCAAAAATGCCTTCGATTCGCTCTCGTCAGTGTATTTTTGACCAAATATTGAGCGTAAAACTAGCAATATTTGTGCGGAAAATAGTCTAAAACATTTGCTTTGGATACCATTTTGCTTATGTCTTGGTTCACGTTATTGTTGTGAATTAACAATGCAACAATCGTATAAGCTTTGCTGACACAGTCAATATGAATCGTTAAGCTATCCTAAAGCTACTAAAACCAAAGTTAATAGCTACCTACATGAAAAAGAAGGAAAGACCACGAAGTAAGATCACAACAATATTTATTGAGCTCTTTAAAAGTTCTGACTCTCTTAATCGGTATCAACACTAACGCATCTTCAATTCGATACTACGATATAGCGCATTAAAACGAATCGCGATAATTTTAAAGCCAATATTTAATCCCCGTATTTCGCTGCATGCTCTGCTAACAAAAACCTCGTACCTTTGTTTTTTTGCGTCCTTCGGGATATATTGTCGTTTTTCTATACACACGAAGTATAGAGTAACGAAACAACGGAAACGACCCCGGTCCCTTTAATTTCCGGTGGCACTTGTGTCTTGTTTATTTTCATCTTTCCCATCAAATTTTAGTGCAGGGAATTTGATGAAATGTTGTTATTTTGATCGTGGTAGAACACGCAATATTTCTGCGAAAATGACGTCGTTGTGCTGAATTTAAATGAGGAAAAACACGAATATAACAAAATCCTTTAGAAAATCACGGAACATTTGTAAATTTTCCATCCGTATTCCAAATGCCTATTTTCAATATAGTTTTGTGGTTATAATTTGTCAATTTTACGTTTCCTATTATAAGGCGTGCGTTAAATACCTACCTACATCGTCTCCCACAACCATTTGTTTTAAACTTTGAGTAGGTATAAATAATATAGGTATTATAATTTAATAGCGTTATACGCTTACTGTATAGTATTAGATGTCTGTGGTTATACGTACCGTTCTTATCATTATATGGATATTACGTTGACATCATAGGTTATATTTATGAGGTCAGTACGTTAGAAGATAAGAAACATTTTGTTAAACTTTTGGCTGTTAATTGTATCAATATTGACTAGAAAAAGCATTTAATATTCATAGATCAGTGACACTTGACCGTTTGATACACGCTTATCAATTTAAATTGAACAGAATTATTCCAGAGCAAGAAAAAGAAATGCGCTTCAAGCGTCATTTTATTTAATGGTCTGTGATAATTATATATATCATTCTGTCAATCAATGTCAATCACCCAAAGTAAAGCTAGTTATTACAGGTTATCAATTATCAATTTTAAAAATCATTTCTAAATACATACATTTTTAATCAATTTTTACAGTTATCAATTTTTCTAATCAAAAAAACTATTGAAATTTCAGCATTAACGTGGCAAATATTTCAATTCAGGTTCACCCTCAATATTCTCGTCAAAATGGGACTTGTCTCAATTTCTTTTCAAGAGTCTCATCTTTTGCGAGATGGCAAATGAGAACGAATTCAACGCAGATGTCAAACAAGTCGTTTCAAAGAGACACTAATGAGCCCCCAATCCGAGTGTTTCGGCATTCATGGCCTTTATTCAGCGCCTTTGTTAGAGTTCCGGCGTCGGTCCCAATCAGTCGTCTCAAATCTCCAGCTAATTACCCTACATGCACTTCGAATAGATCTCGATGAAGTTTCTCGACTAATGCAACTTGTTTGTTTGTTACTTGCGCTAAGTTGGTTTGAGATATAAATCTTTAGAAAGTGACAATAAGTGAGTTACTTTACAGGAAAATCGATTCTTTTACAGAAATAACAAGTACCTACCTAATTTAAAAACAAAAACTTAAAAGATGAAACCAGATATTTCATTCGTCAACGAAAAATAAACTGATCATCTTGAAACGATTGAAAAGATTTTATTGAATCATGCATGCATTTACAAACGCAATCGATTAAGGCAAAAAAAAAAGAAAAATGAAAACCGGTTCATTTATTTCGGAGTTACAACGCCCCAGACACAGATCATATACACTACATACGTTAAACTTATAGGTAACACCCTTTGTTTGGTTATGGGATAAAAAAGGTAAATACAAGCATTTGAAAAAAGTAATTATACAGTACTATTTTAGGAAATGTATCTTGTCATTTTGGAAAATAAATTGAATTATCCCCACATTTTATCCCTCCCTAATTAGACATTCGTGGCATCAGTCCCATAAACAGGACCGTTAACCCAATACGGCCGCCGAAATGGCCGCCCACTGACCGCCCATACAATTCGACATTCGACCAATTCCGCATTTCTTCTAATTGGATTTCCGTCACACAATTACAAAGCAAGATTACTGAAGCCGCTCTGATTGACACTGGGACCTAATCCGGTACGTTCTAATACTGATGGTTGACACACTGACACAAAGAATGATGCACATCATCAGCCTTTATGTGTCCACTACTGAACATAGGCCTCCCCCATTAGAACCCCCTTCTAATAGGGGAAGCCTATGGACGCCATAACCACCACGCAAGCCAGGCGCAGTAGATAACAAATGCAGGCCTAACAGAATGCTGCTGCCCATTTTCTAGATATTCTCTTAGCTACTTCTCACGGTACCCGCGGGAAGTAATGGGATGGTCCTATTCTTATGCCGACGCGGGTGCAAATTGTAGGCAAATTACCGCTGAAACCTAGACAAAACGCTGTAATATTTACTACTAGCTTTTGCCCGCGGCTTCGCACGCTTGATTTGTGTTATTTCTACGTTTAGGTACTCTAATAATAGATCATGCATTTTCTATGTACCAAACAACAAATCCACTAAATCTTTTCGGAGCTGAGCACGTATTAGCACACGTGTAAAATGCATTTACCTATACGACGCGTACATAATTAATTTTGTTAATACTATTTAGAAATTACAAATACTTAAGTACACCACTGTAAAAGGAGTCGACATTTATATGTCCACTATTTTCCACGTTGTCTCATTTCACTGCACTTTCAACATAGTGGAGGGAGTGAGGAAATAACATGTGTACAAAGCTCAAATCAGAATCGCTTTTGCAAAGAATATTTCATTTTTAGGGTTCCGTAACAGTTTTGAAATAAAGAAACCCTTTGTGGCGAAGTTGGGCATGACATGGCAAGTACGTCTCCACACTATCATGCCTGCCTAAGGTTCCATTATAGGTTAGGTGTAATATACGCCACAAATGAAATGTTACAGAGCATCATTGAAAGGAATAGAGGAAACAGTTTTTATTTTTACTTATTAGGTGAGAGTCGCCTTTGATACCATGAAAACACCAAGAGCCACAGCTAAGTGGTAGGATCCTCTCACCAACGAGTGAAGTCATTATCAGATGCGAACTTACTTCTCCTCACCTTACCTTCAGGACCCGAAGGTCCCGAAGGAGGGTCTACCAGCCTTCCCCATTTGACCCGCCCTTACCACCGTGCAAAACTCTTTCTAATTCCTCTTTATTTCCCTTTCAATAAGACTCACATCAAAAGTTAAACTATCATCACAAGGGAACTCGTTGATCACAAGTAATCTTAGTTTTTAGGTCTAGTTTAGTTTAGTATACTTATTATTATATGTTATCTAAGTTTTTAAATGAATCGTGTTATAAGTTTGGAATATAAAAAGTAATCTTTGAACCACTTACCCAGCCTAGCCAGGATTATTAACAATTACCTCTCGTAATTGTTTCGTTGAGGTTATTCATTGCTACACCAAATTTTCTTAATATCGTTTTACTTCATACTCGCTTCGCTATCTTTTTCTAAATAAAACCAAGGCAAGGCACCACTCCCGCCTTTTTTCTCTCATACAATAGAATGTTACCAGCACAGATAACCTAAAACTCAGAATCGATTCACTTACTTACCTCTCGATTAAAATCGCATTTCGCGACACCCTTCATTCGGGTTTTATTTTTAGTGTTTTGTTTTATCTAATGAACAACTTTTATCAGGGGGCGTACCGTGAGCTCTTAGCGCGATTCAAAACTGAGCGTATATTGGATCGCTTTGTTTTTTTTGTATGGAGATTTTGACAAACGATGCAGTATAGGCTCTGTTTTGAATCGCGCTAAGAGCTCACGGTACGCCCCCTGATGATTGAAAAATAACGCCTTATAGTATCATACCTAATAATATTACTCTTTGGTCATATACATTCTTCACAGAGACTTTTTTCTTTAATCTGTGCCTCCAGATAAACATGTAGCACCACAGACCTGTGTGTGTGGCACAGAGTGTAGTCAATGGTTTTTTGCTCTCATCTGTGACATATCGTAACTTACCGTAAGTAGCCAAAAAAAATCACCAATCGGCCATGTTGTTTAAAACTCTGATTCGTTTCGTAATGAAATCTTAATAATTCCCATAAAAAAAATTAACGATATTTCAATTTTAATATATCCTATTTAAGCGCTGGCTATTTCTAAGCATATTAGTGAAAACCGCATGAAAATCCATTCAGTATTTTAGGAGTTATAACAAACAAACAAACAAACAAACAGACAAAGTGTATAAAAAGTGGCTTAACGTGATCAGCGGATAATTTTAAGCCAACCTGTGTGATTATTTTTTTGATATCTTGCAATTACAGACTTTTTTATCTCTACAGTTTTATTATAAATAGATAGCGTGGGCACAAAATACGGTGTTGCCAACCGTAATAAAAATATTCGGCAAAAATTACCTGAAAAATCGGTTTTTAAAAGAAAAATCGATGGTTTGAAATTAAAAAAGATATCGTGAGATCGAATTTCCACAAATAAGCACTCATCCATTGCTAGTCTGGTTTCAACTCGCAACTTTTGCTTTCGTCTGTCCGGAATTGGATGTACGACTCGCGTACAGGTCATAGTTTTCAGCGAATCGTGACGATACTTGATACACAATTCCGATGACAATACGTCAAGGGTTTGATTTCCTCAATAAATTCTTATCATCTAAATCGACACCTACGTTTTATACCCCACCCACGTGTACTTGTGTTTCCTCTAATTTCAACAATGGGAATAATATATTATTTACCATGCACTCTAAGGTAGGTAGGTCTACCTAAGATAGATATCATGATTATATGATATGTGTCTAAAAATAATCGTTAATCGGTATTATGTATCTAAAATAATCGTTAATTGTCGAACCTAATATTGGCCTACACATCACTAAAATTGTTTATTGACATGTGACAGATGACATTACATAAGCTTCACAGATGCCTTCCAGTTTGAAAACAATTAAAAAATCAATCGGCCATGTTGTTTAAAACTCCGATTCGTTTCGTAATGAAATCTCAATAATTGTCATCAATTTTTTTTAACGATATATCAATTTTAATATATCCTATGTTAAGCGCCGGTTATTTCTAAGCATATTAGTGAAAACCGCATGAAAATCCATTCAGTATTTTAGGAGTTCAGTCATAACAAACAAACAAACAAACAAACAAACAAACAGACAAAGTGTTTAAAAAGTGGCTTAACGTGATCAGCGGCTAATTTTAAGCCAACCTGTGTCATTTTTTTCTTGATATCTTGCAATTACAGATTTTTTTATCTCTACAGTTTTATTATATGTATAGATGTTGTGAAAAAAAGGATAGAGAGTGTATTTGTGAAGTAAATACGTATTACAGAGAAGGTATTTTGTAAGGTGCGCTAATAATACCGTGATTGCTATTAACTTTTGAAGGAGTATTAATCTACAAAAAGTTTTTTTTACAAAAGCACAAACCTAATACCCTATACCCTTATGATACTGTGTTTATAGCAAAACGTGCATGATTACTATAATATTACAATAGTTTTTGTAGTTTCGTTACACATGTGTTTATCATGCATTGTTTGACATTTGAGAAATTTCATATAGGGCATTAAATGTTGGTTGGGCTGTCTTCATTTATTAGAAGCCGTGTGACACAAATACCGAGGTACTGATCACGTAAACAACTACAGTTTGTATTGGTCGTTAGCAGGTAGTAGCAGTAGTCTTGTGCTTAATTGCTAATTGTGTTTGTACACAGCTCGCGTTTATAAACTGGCTAATTACATTACGTTGGGACTACTTCGGTTGCCTGCAAAGTTTTGTAAGGCGCTGTATTCAGGAGCGCCTAAAACTTGATGTGTTATTAAATTCAATAACAACAGCGTGAAACAGTTAAAGACTTCTATATATTTCTCTTTATTTAACAAATTGCGGCTTTGGACACAATTGAGAAGCGTGTCAAGAAGCTTATCAACGATGAGAGACTAGTTACAGGGAGAATTCAAAGTCTTGAACACAGACGCAAGGTCGCCGGTCTGTCAGTCTTTTATCGGTTACATTTTGGAGAGTGTGCGCATGCCCTTCATCAGCTCATTCCGTCATCCCCTTTCCATCATAGAACTACAAGGCTTGGTGATTCTTCACATCCTTACGTCGTTAGTGTACCACTTGTGGGCTTGCCCGCACTAAGCGTTTTGTTGAGTCATTCAAAGTCCGAACGGCAACAGTGTTCCCTCCCGGGTCTTTTTAAGTCAAGAGTGAATGGGCATCTCATGGGCAAACGTGCTCCACCTTAGACAACTACATCACTTACCATCAGGTGAGTTGTTGTCAAACGTATTATACGTTATTATTTTAGCATAAAAAATATAAGGTAGGTACTTCCACGCAAACATCAAAAAATAATAAAAATTTCGTTAAAACCTATTAAAAATAAGCCCATATGCACTGAAGATTTACAGCTTCTAAATCCAGATTATCTCTAGAACGTATACCCAAATTCGTTACAGTAGGTTCGTCATAGAGGGATAAGTACCAACTTAAGAGCTGTCAAACTTTAGTGCCGACGGATATTAGTAGGTTATTGTGAACGAGCTCTAAATTTTTTAAACTATCTGATACTTTGTTCTCATGATAAGGTTGTAGGTGTTTATTACAAGTAAATTATAAGTCAATTTATTCATAGGACCCTATGCATACCAGGGAAAAGTGGTTTTTTAACTTAATAGATGAAAAAACATTTTTCACTGGCAAACGTGTTCTTGACTGCATCGTGAGTTTCTTTCAGGTGACGTTTGGAAGTTAACAAATTGTTCAGAGGCTTAGCTTTCGAACAATTTTTTAAACATTTTACATTGCTTACAAAATAGCCAGACATTGAGTTGTCTCTGATATCAAATGATTAAAATTCAAAAATTGCAAAGGTACGCTTTAGTATGAGTGTACGAATTTTAAAATCATAACTGTTATGTCCCTAAAATATTTATGAAAATTTTACAAGAGTTTAAAGACAGATTTGATTTAAAAAAGCATTAAAGCAATAAACTTATTAGTAGAAATAATAATTCAAAGGCTCTGAAAGACTTTATGCCTTTGCTTGTATTATAAAATTTATGAAATGGCTCCATTATTAAACGGTAATTTCTGTTTATGCTTCGCGGGAAGCACTCAATTTAACGCACCTCAGATAACGCTATTTTATTCGAGCGGTTTATTTTACGACTGAATAAAATATGTAGCTTGAAATTACACATTAATATGTACTATACCCGGTAATCGTCATCGTAAACTAAACCTTTTATTACATAGATTTAGGATTCAATATTGTATAGAATATTTAAGAATTAATCTTACCAGTATTATCATTGTGATACGCGGTAGCTTACTACTGTTACATTACAAGATGTGGAAACTCATCCAAAAGTTATTTTACGGACTGAGAATTGAATGTTCATGTCATGACATTATTTAGTATTGATTACTTACCTTGCCAATAAATCTTGATAATTTTCTTCATACATCATCAAGTCCAGCTTATCTTCTTTCCAAAAGATACTTACCTATTTCAATTTAGTAAAAAAACCTTGCATAAAAAGTTTACAGATACCTCCTACCTCATAATTTCATAACTTTCTTGGCAAATTTTCACAAGCCTCCAGACAGATATAGGTAAGGTTTGGAGAGTTCTCAGGAAAAGTAAAGAGGGTTGAGCTGTAACAAAGGTACAGTATTACTGCCCTTAGGGCATACCTAAGTAAATACCTCCATATTCTTATAGGAAGGTCTTGAATAAGCACATCACGTGTAAAATATTGTTGGTAAAAAACATCATAATCTGTTGTGGAAAAGAAGGACGCTGTATTTAACTTTAAGCTTTAATACCTTGTAGTTTCATTCAGAAAAAAAAGTCACGTGAAAAATACGAAACAACGAGGTAAAAACGAGACTATACATTATACATTTAGATTAAATACATCTAAATTCACTTACTGAGATGACGTCTAAAAATTTTACTAAAAAGAGAGTTAGTGACCATGATTAACGAACTTAAGTTTTCCTACAAAACCTCTCATGGTTGAACTTGGAAAAAATAATTGGTTCTTATTAAAACTAAGCGTAAAATTAAATTGTCATACTTATTATATTTATATTTACGTACACAAAAATTACACAGATAAATTTAGAAGTCTTTTCTTCTTTTGTGAAGTCGCTTAAAATGTACTCTATTATAAAATTTAAGTTCCAGTGTTGCTAAAAATTCAAGAATGCATTTAGCTATTCTTACATAACTGAGTATAATACAAGTAGGTACAGTTCTTTTGTCTAAAAATGAATAGGAAACCAGAGCTGCGTGCTTTCAGGGTAGTTCCCTTACGTTGTGGTTTTAGAGTACCGTCAGGTGTGCCCCTGTTTAATCTCGTAATGGCCCTGCGTCGGGCTTTGCCCTCACCTGGTAGGGTTACTGCAGTTGTAGGTATGTTTAAAGGGAAAAGTTTCCAGTGCCTGGCATTTTGTATATGAAATATTAGAATTGCTTCTAAAAGGTCCTTACCTTTTTTAGCTTCGCGTAAATACAATTGGATTGCAGGTCATTCCTTCCTTCGCTGATAAATTTTACAGTACCTGCAGGCAAATGTAGCAACATGATGTGTTACAAATTGCAAGAAACTGTACATAGTCTGAATTCTTTGATAGTTCTTTTAATTACGGATTCCCAAAAAGTTTTGGTAGTGTATTCCAATCATGGAAGTATCATCTGATACGTCCATGATTCCAATGGTGTGCCAAATGTACCTATAGTTTACATCACACACATTCATCAGCTGAAAGACGTCCACTTCCATGATGACTAATACAAATAGGAGTGTAAAATCACTCTTATCGTATACATACTACTAGGGTTATCAAATTTTGGTTGCCATGCCAACCCTATGCTGTACAACTAGAAACGTATTTCTAGGAGTTTTGGCGGGAACTCGAAAAAGTTCACGTCGTTTCATTGTATTATTTTTCTAAACTTGTGCTTTTTCCAGTGTTAATGGTTAAAATTGGTGGTGTTTTACGCATTAAGTGCTGAATTACGAGCATGAGTGTGAGAGTAAGTGATATAATGTAGTGAAACGTGGTTTTTCGTGTTGCTTCCAAAATTCCATAGAAGCTTCTAGTAAAGTCGCCACCACTTTACTAGGGTATGACTTACACTGGACTATGATTACCTGACTTAGACTGGACTGTGACTAAGACTTGAAGACTTGACTTTACATGTGAAATATTCCATAACTCGATGATTAATTACAATACTTGACACTGGCAAAATACACTATGTGTCGAGCCAAAATATAAGAAAAAAAAAAAAAAAAAAAAAACGTATTTCGATTTGTGCAATTTATTTTACGAGCAGCATTAATCCGATGGGGGTTTGAACCGCTTAGCGTTAATGGAACGTTAAGTAGTAATAGCAAATACTATAGTTTCCTTGTTCGGTTCCATAGTAGTCTACGATGGAACTAATTAGACCGAGGACCTGCTAGATGATCATGTAGCTTAATTGCAACCAATAGAAACACAAAAATGTATAGGTGAGACAGTTTCAGTACGCAGTTTATGTGCATAGTTACTATAGAAAATTTCAAATTCGGAATGAACTGCTGTTGCATTGCAAACAAAGTTTTGTGATCACCTCGCTGGTTGAAACTGCGGTAAGCCGATGGATGCTAGAGGCTAGCAGCTGGTCAAAGTGGTGCTCTGTGGGGAAGCCTATCATAATGTTCTACAGTGGACGTCTTCAGGCTGTTGATGCAGCAATGAATATGAAACATGAATATGAAATATTTTGCAAATAATTAAAATCTCATCATATTTATATTTCGGGATACCAAGTCATGCAAAGAGAACTGAAGAAGGAATTATTACTAGCAAAAATTCTGCACCTCGTAGTCGTCGCAGAAAGGAATACGGATAATTATATTCCTACGATACGATTTATTATATTGATTTATTCTATTTTTTACGGATTATTCGACGCTCAAAATATTGATATCTATGCCAATGTAGATGTCGACTAAACCGTAGTTAAAGTATATCACACACATCACCCATCATCAGTCGGAATACGTCTACTGCTGAACATATAGGCCTCCCCCATATAACACCATTTTAGACGCTTATCATAGAGAGTTTGCCATAAACACCATGTCTGGCAGGCAGCTTGGTGATTGCAGAAGATTTTAATGTACCGAGTAAAATGCTGATGCCAATTCCCTGGATATAGCCTCCTCCATAAGCCGGCTCTTACCGCTCCCCCAAGAGGTGGTCCTATTCTTAGACCACACAGCGGAGTTAAATATACGCTAATACATTATTATTTCACTGCGTAATGAAACACCTATCCCGAAGGTAGAGTTTCCCCAAAAGATAAATTGAAATAACATTTCGCAAATATAGTATATCTGCCTACTTGAAATCGTATAACTTCATAGTGGCGATCAAAAGGGTTTCTTTGCTTTGAAGCTATCGGCACAAAAAGAGGTAAGTGAACGTAAAGATTTAACCGATCCGGTTCTGACACCGTCCTCTACTTTGTGGGTCTTTTACGTTATATTTCTTGTTAGTTATTTTAAATTAGGTATATATATGTTTAATATATTAAGATACCTAAGTACTTATCTTAAAACACAATAGACTTTATCCCTGATTCTCTTACTTAGCTCTTTATTGGTAAACTCCAATGTTTTTCCCTAAGTTTTTTCATGTGGCTTTTACGCCAAAATGTGTCAACCGATTTCTATGATATTTTACACATAGATGGCATTCTTTACCGAAATCAACATGATAAAAGTAACACTTACAGTAAAGCATGACTAGCCATTCCTAACCGATCGGTAAAGTTAAGCAACGTTCACTGCAGTCACTACTTGGATTGGTAACGGCTACAAAAAGTAGTATTTACAACTGAGCGCTACGGTGCTTCAGACGGCACGTCAGGCCGTCTGTCTTGGCTGCTGTCATAAGACAATAGTCAAGTGAGAAGCCTTAGAGCAGCCTAAAGGTTCTGACACTAGGGCTAACCACTGATTCGGTGGTACCGGTCAGGTAATTGGGCTATTAGCACTGGTCAGTGACCATGCTTGCCCAATTACACGAGAAGAGGAAGAACTTCATAGTATTTTTATTGGGAAAATTAAAAGTTCTTGGTGGTTACAGGTAAAACCACGGTAAAAAATACGGAATCTTTTGAATATTAAATTTAATATTCCACCTGAAATATTTTCCAGTTTTCTAACTCATTCTTGGATTCACGAATGAAGTTGCATTTTCGATCCATTTTTCAACTGGATGCAGTTTGTGATTAAAATGGTCTTGTTCTTTTTCTGCTGCCCACTGTACCTAGAGGTACATTTGTAGATTACAGTAACGTTTACATTAAGTGAATGTGCAGTTACGCTGCTTTGTGGTTGAACCATGTAGCATTTAGTAAAAGAGTTCTGCCTCGAAATGGTAGCGAACTTGCAGAGTGCGATAATTATCCCACTTTTGGTGCAAGCCTTAGGGTAAAAGCTTTTAGCCGACTGAGACTAACAGTTAAGCTGTTGTCATCAACATAAACTGTTGTTGACAACAGTTGGAGAGCTTAAAGGCAAATGTATGAGGTACTAAGCTAAATGTGGGCTAAAGCGCTTAATTGAATTGAAAAGCCGGATTGAGTGTAATGGCTCGCGCGAGAATACCAATGAGTTAATTTAGTATTAGTTTGAATAGTGGTGTGGCACTTTCGCATCTTATAATAAAAAAATATTAGGTAATATATAGGTAGGCACTGAGGGGAATTTGTTTCTATTGAGGGGCCGGATCGTATATTTATTTACACAATAGTGGTAAATTGTGTTATGGCACTACCACCGCCTGTGAAATACACTTTTGGTGCTTGGCTGTATAATAGGTCCTATTATATAGGTAGTCATCATCATCATCAACAGCCTGAAGACGTCCACTGCTGAACATAGGCCTCCCCCACAGAGCACCACTTTGAGCGGCTGCTTGCCTCCTGCATTCATCGGCTCCCCGCGGTTTTCACCAGATCGTCGGTCCACTTATCTAGTGGGGGGTATAGGTAGTACCTATGTACCTAGAACGATCAGGCAATGATGGTCACAATAAACACTTTACTAAATGAGCATCCGCTATTTCAAACCGAGCAGTTGCTATCAGCAGCTATTGCGGCTGTTACCACAAGGAAGTTTGACGCTAACCACTGGCAGCAAGTTTCCCGACTTTGCCCGACAAAAGCGGGCGACTAAACGTCTTAAGTTGTCTTATGGCTTTAAGACAAGTCGAGCAGTCGCCTCGAACTGCTTCGGCACCGTTTTACAACTTGGCCGTTCGCCAGCGATTATTAATAGCCCGAGTTATTGTTCTGTTTATTGAGAACTAGAATCTCTTTGCGGTTTCACTCGCTAGTTATCTACCTACCCGTTGTCACTCCGTTAAAATTCATCTTTTCTGGATAAAAGTGTACTATGTTGATACTAGCAATATAAACAATCATTTCAATTATTATTTAATTTTTTACGATGTAACAGGACTTTTCTGCAAAGTTCGTATAGGTTTGCCACCGCTTTGCCAGTTAATCTGCCACCAAGCAGTAGTGTGCAAGCACTACTGTGTTCCGGTTTGAAGGGCATTGTAGCTAGTCTTCTTCTTCTCGTGTAGGCAAGTGGTCAGCCCTGGTGTCAGAATTTTAAGGCCGCCCAAAGGCTTCTGACTTCGCTTAACGACTATTGTAGCTAGTGAAATTACTAGGCAAATGAGACTTTATGATCAAGTAATCTTACTACTATACTTACTGTGTGAAGTCTCAGGTTGACGTGCGCATCGCAGTGTCACGCAAATTTAGAGTTCCAAGTGATACTGCATTCTGTTACGGGCAGCCGTGACGCATAAAAAACAAAACAAAACTTCATCAAAATCAGAACATCAGTTTTGCCGTAAAATCTAGACAAACAAACACATACACACACACACACACGTACACTTTCATTCACGTTTGTGAACTCGCAAGAAGATAGCAAGGTCGAATTATTTGCTAGATAAGTATATACTTACTACAATATTTTGATGTACATTTATTTAAGCTATGTAGGTAGGTATACTGGTTCACGTCACACCTTACACACATTAACAGCCGGATGATGTCCAGAACATAGCCTTTTCCCTATAAAACGCCACTTTAGATGCTTATCATAGGGGTGGGTGGGGGAGATTGCCATGATCGCCATGCACGCTTGCAAGAGTCTTGGTTATCTCAGAAGATTTGAAATGAATGCTGCTGCCCATTTTCTGGATACACATTGGCGTGTGTGTAATTTGCGTACAACTTTAGAAAATTATAGGAAAAGAATTCGGCAGACATAGAGTACCTAGATATAGTAACAAGAAAATAAGAACAATCATAGCCAATCATGACTGACTGTTGAATTTTAGCTCCAAAAACGATAGAGGAAAAGGATGAATGGACGGGACGGTGACGAAGGGAGGCAGGTGGTGACGTGCTTTCTTTCATAATTCCATCCAAACATCCATTTCCCTATATTTTTCTCACTGTTCTCTTTTCCCTTCGCATGGGTTAAGGTATAAAACTGCGCCAAGCAGCGGCGAGTCAGCTTAGTGCGCTAGTGCCAATAATGTAAAATTACTATCAAAATCAAACATTCCATTACGACAAACAACAATTCAAA
Source organism: Ennomos quercinarius (assembly GCA_910589525.2). Classification (NCBI taxonomy): domain Eukaryota; kingdom Metazoa; phylum Arthropoda; class Insecta; order Lepidoptera; family Geometridae; genus Ennomos; species Ennomos quercinarius. The sequence goes on from OU342496.1 coordinate 6,811,738, forward strand.
TTATCTATTCAGAATGCAAATTTGTCCGGCTATCGAGCTCCTTTGTTTGACCAATGAAGTGGCATAACAAGATGGTGGTAAAGGCAAGGGCCGCACGATACTTGGATACTTGAATAGTAAGATACCCTCAAATAGTAATTTGCTTTGCGTAATGCATCCCAAGGTTGATCTCCATATTGAATTGTTGAGGATTATGTAGGTAGGGTGGTTATGCACTATTAGTAAACAGATATAATAATTTAAATAGATACATCAGGCTATAGACTAAACCAATATCTTCTGAGGCTAATGCTAAAAAAGGTTGGAACCAGTGCGGTAGGCCACACCGTAACCTGCGCGGCTTACCACGTCGGCCGGTCCATGTAATGACAGGTTCCCACGGGCAGTAGCCAAAGAAAAGTAAACCATGCCGTGGTATGTTTCAACCTTAAATAGACTTTAGATTCATGCAGGGCACATTTGCTTATAAAAATAACCGGCCAAGTGCAAGCCGGACTCACGCACGAAGGGTTCCGAGCCATTATCTATAAAAACGAGCAAAAAATCACGTTTGTTGTAAGGAAGCCCATTAATTATTTATTTTATTCTACAGATTAATTTGTAAAGGAAAAATTATTTAATTACAAATTAACCTGTAGATTACGCTGAGCAGGCGATACTGCTATAAAAATTATAAATATTATTTTATTCCGTTTTTTAGTATTTGTTGTTAGCAGCAACATAAATACATCACCTGTGAACATTTCAACTGTCTAGCTATCACGGTTCATGAGATACAGCCTGGTGACAGACAGAGAGACAGACAGACAGCGGAGCCTTAGTAACCTTTAAGTCCTTTTTACCCTTTGGGTACGGAAACCTAAAAACTTCTGGTAGTGTTCGTAATGGTAGTTTTTTTACATGCAATTTGGGTGTGTAAAACAGTGAACCTGTCATACATAGAAATAGCATTCCGCGTATAGTATTGGCGGATTTTTTTCTTTATAATTACGCCATTTATTAGACTAGAAGAGGTGCCCCGCGGTTTCATCCTCAACTCGTTTTCCCAGAAAGTTCTGATTTTCCGACATAAAAGTATATCATATTAATAATTCCGGTAATTTAAGCAATCCGTGTGTACAAAATAAATGAGTAAACTGCGAGGTTCACAGGTCAAACTAGTTAGCGATGACCAAAACTCCAAACAAAAAACTGTCGCTTTTTGCGAGTACTTTTTCCACAGTATCTGCGCATAAAACTAGGATGTGGTAGACGCGTTGTACATGTAGAAAAACTCAAACGAAAGCTCAGATATCTGAGGCAAACGATTTATAGATTTAGCGCATTACGCCTGCATCCTGCAATCCCGTGATTTTGTCCCGTGATTCAGCCATTCTAGCATACACTGCATTAGCTGGAAATCCTCTTGGGCCTCCACTCACAGGGAACAAAGAGAAAAAGGATACTGGAAGCACAAAACTAACTAAAAGGGCAAAGATGAGAAGAAATGTTACCCAACTTGGTTTACGTATCGGTCAAGACTTCCTTTCAGAAGGCAAATTGTGTGCGTTGCACCTAATTTAAGCGGGCCACTTTTTTGAGATGCCGTGCTCTATATGCTGTTTTATTTACATCTCTATATAGACTGGAAGTCTTAATTAACGAAATGCTGCAGCAGCTGAAATAAAAAACGAATGTGTTGAGAGGGTTTGCTTAATTTCTATTGAAACGGGAATCAATGTTTTAGAGCTTTCAACTTTTTGTCAGCTTTACGATACTGGGAATACATTTTCTGGAAAACATTAGAGAGTTTGGATTTTTCCAATTACCTTTAAAATTGTAATTAAATTAACTAGTCGTCTCTCTTTGAAAAAGCTAAGCACCATCACATTGATAATGAAAGTCTATATAGATTCAAAGTAAGTGGGGTAAAAGGATACTTGTGAAACTAACAACAGAGCATATCCGTTATATAAATAAAATATCCATGGTTGAGTAATCTAATAAAAAACAAAACTAAACAACGCAGGGTTTCTTGAACAAAAGTTAATGAAAGTTATGATAAAAGAGGTTATTAAACACTTATAAGGGTACCTAATTATTTAACTAAACAATCACTCAAAATGTGTCTGGGTTCTACTTCTGCAAGCAGCTATTATATTACCTACGGTCATGTATAGTAGGTAAATATGTAAATAACCACAATAATAATAAACTCACTTAAAATCCTCTGTATTTTTGTGTATTACTGTAGGTTATAGGCTGCATTATCTATCAGCTCTAGGTTTGGGTATCCACAAACTATGATGCTTTTCTCGCTCCGGGACGGCGGCGTCTATTCTCACTTAATACGGGCACAATGCACTGTTACCGCTCGATTTATCCGCTTTTGTTGCTAACCGTACCGAGTCGCTAGAACAAAAACTTTTAAACGTTTCGTTGCACGATTTTAGTGAATTTTTCGGCTGACAATTAAATGAACTTGTGTGTGTTTCCGTGATGGAAATAAAGTTTCGATTGTTTCGTTGGACGAACTGTTAGATACATTCAAATCTCTCAAAACTACGTTTGTAAAAGATTACCTATATTTCTGGAAGTTTACCTATAGCTTATTTCCGTATAATAAGTGTATAATCAAGTCAAGTCAAACAATTGGTTGCAAATAGGCTATTTTAAGCACTTTTATATTATGTCAAAATTTGAGTGGTACATAAAATACTTGATTTAATTTATTTTTTAAGCATTATATAATAACAAAGTGCTTAACGTAAATACAGCGCCTGTTACAATACCTACGTTTGAAAAACTAAGAAGTTTTCTTTGACGCTATACTGGTGCAAGCAATCTGGCACAGTGCACAAAATAAAACTCAGATGCAGAGCTTCGACTATACTTCCAAAGAAGAAGCTACAAGAAATGAAATTTTATATGAAACTATGTAGTAAAGAATGTATAGCTTGTGTACTGGTATTGTTTAGGAGGACCGCCCTGGTATTTGAAAATGTTATAGCCAATGAGTGGATTTACCTACATTTTAGTGTTTCGCGCGCCAACGGTTTTCACCCTCTAAAACTTCACAGAACTATAAATACGAAGGTATTGTAAAAATTTAAAAAAGGAAGACTTACGAGTATAGCTTTTTACTGGGTAGACCAACATAAGAAAATATCATCAAAATCGGATAACATTTAGAGGTGAAAAAGGGTTGGCACTATTTGTATGGACAAGAGGGGGATTATACGCTTCTCTTAAGAAGGAAAAATGTCAGATCTGATTTTAAAAATTACTTCATTGAAAATTTCACTGTGATGCACCTTGGGTTATGCTTTATCCCCTAGTAGGTGAAACCGTGGAGAACTGCAATTATTTACGTGAGGTGCCACAGCTGTTGCGCAAACTCATTAGTCCACTCCAAACCTACGCTTAATTAACTTACCAAATACAAGTTTAGGAAGTCAAGATACGAAAACATAAACGTTTCCGTTTACATCAGAAACGCAAATAAGATGCAGTATTTGTTCACCAAACATTTCGAAGAGTTTCAGCAAATTCGCTTGAATTAAACGCCAAATCCCATATTTATTTTGTATTATAGGCTTTTATTTACCTTTTTGCTTATTATACTTTTTGTTTCACTTTTTGCACAAAGCTTTTGCAAGCAGTACAATGTTGGTATTTTCGACAAATTGAACAGACTTTATACAAAAATTGCAAGTATTCTTTCTTTTTGTTTCAGTGTAGTACAGTGTAAGTTGATTTCGATTCGATTCTATAAGGTTTAGTATGGCTTTAGTTTCAAAGCCGATTCTTTATTCAAGAAATGGACTCTAGTAAAGTTACGTACCTACTAAAACTTTGAGAAGGAAATGTAAGTTGCAGGGGTATAGGTAAAATTATCTATTTAGGTACAAGAAAATAACTGACGACAGTAATGTGCTGTATCTTTTAAAGAACCATACAGCAAACCAATACAAAGCGTTTTGATTCCTCGTTTATAATACGGACAGCAAGGGAAGAACACCAGCGTCATTGTTTCCTGACAAATATAATCTGGGAGTTCTTAAGGCCAGAGTGAACCGGTATTCTAGGCAAGCATGCTCCGTCGTCGACCGCATCGTCACTTATCATCAGGTGAGACCGTAGTCAAATGTTAGCCGATAAAAAAAATTAGCAATAAATAAAAGTGTAAATTAAAACAAAGACCAAAAATAATATAACTGCTGTTTGGTGTAGCTTATATAAAAGGAAAATGAGTCAACTTCGGTTTGACTGAAAATGTCATCATAAACAGCCTGAAGATGTCTACTGCTGAACATATGCCTGCGCCATAGAGCCACTATGAGGGCCTGCTTGCCTCCTACATCCATCGGCTCCCCGTGGTTTTGACCAGTCCACCGTCGATCCATCCATCCATCGTCGATAAAACTATTGGGGGGTAAGCCTACGATTCGTCTTACGATTGAAAGTGTACTAATTGTTAATCATTTGTTAGATTTTAGTATTTAAACGTGTACCTTCCATCTTTATCAACAATTTTATTCTTTTTTCTAATTGTGGCCATTTGGCTAATGTAGATTGCTTCACACAGGTACTGAACGTATCAAAATATAACTACAGAGGAAGGTATTGATTAAAAATGATACGTAGACAGGCGCGTTCCAGGCAGTTTCATACCAAATACCTAAATTGTATGCGGGTATGCGTCGTATATAAATGCTTTATGGACCGTGAAGAGAGATATCAGTTGTAAGCAACAGTAAGGGCGCACTAAGGTAGAATAGTGTTCTATAACTCGATTAATATAGGTACTACCTAAGATAAAAAATAAGTCTGTGTGAAAAATGCTCAATTACTTAACTTTATTTACCTAAACTCTACAAGGTTTTCTTTTTTTAAATACTTACATTTTACGAGCACTTTTATTAATGTTCCATACTGTCTGTACATTTTAGAGGCATCCCAAAATACTTCCATACAAACAGACGCATAATTCACCCGTTTTGTATTGTGCGAAGAAATGAAGTGTTACTGGCATTCATAGCCGAGATGAGTGCTCTCTGCTGCTGTAATGGGCCTATTATTGTTCATACATATTTACAACGTCTTGCTTGCTTGTTTATGTTTCGTGTAGTGAGGGTGTGACAGATTTGTGATAGCTTTCCGTGGTATAAACAGTTTTCTGAATAACATTTATTATTGTTATCAGGTGAATGACTAGCTCCTCACGTCATTCAATAACATTTGAAATATCAAATAAGCAACACGCACGTTTAAGGCTTAAATTTGTAATTGACCTATATATTTGTTATATGTTTATTATACTGATTAGTGATTTTGCTGACTAATGTAAATCATTTATAAAAGAAATGGTAAGTCTAAGTTGTGACAAATTACCTACTTCAAAATAAAACGGTAGTTTACATTTATATTAGAGCCTTATCTTTGATTTCCTCCACATCCTGTACAGAATCTGTATTAGTTTTTGTACCCTTCAAAAAATTGCACAATAAATGCTTAGTAATGTCCCATCAAAGGAACTACTTTGGGCATTTGATCTGCAGTACTTAACTAGGTTTGTTGTATGTCGTTAGGTTTTCCGAACACAAAATTATCGACAATCCAATCAGTTGCCGTTGTAGAAACAGAATACTAATTGTTCCATTCGGTAACACGACACTGGAAAAGTATCGAATGGTCGACGGATTAACGGAACGTTGATGTTCTTGACCTAAGTATAACAATTATGACGCAGATTATTTGCACTGCTTAATCATGTTTTTATAGCTTCTATGAACTCGTGCGTATAGGTATATACTTACCTATATAATTTTTATGAAACCATCACTGAATTTAGGTCAATGGGAAAAAACACGCACAACGAAGTAAAAAAATGATTATTTCATCATTAGCCCGAAATATGTCCACTGCTGAACAAAGGCCTCCCCCATAAAACGACACTTTGGATGCTTATCAGAGGAAGGGTTTGCCATAATCACCACGCTTGGCAGGCGGCTTGGTGATCGCAAAAGATTTTAATGTACTGAGGAAAATTCTGCTACCCATTCCCTGGATATTCCCTTAGCCGGCTCTTACGGCATCTACGGGAAATGATGGGGGATGTAATTGTATAGTATATTTTCTGAAATTAGTATACACTTTCACCGCTATAATTTTATAAACCCTGTACCTCATATAAGTTATACAACATGGTCGTGACAGGTGTTTTGGCAGAATACCTTACCTCAGAGAAATCACCAGTTATTTCAAACTTTTTGTGACATAGGTTAACGTAGAGCCAAGGGAATAGACCATAACCACACGTAGTCACGTATTATATTATCTGTGACCATACATTTCATAAAAACTCTTCCTTTCATCTTGTAGTTTCATTTTAGCTAATCTTGGTCTAGGCACAGAATAAATAATAGTAGTCGATGATTGATTAGGGTGGATTTTTTGATTATTAAGGTAACCAATGGTTAAAAACTCTATCAAATTTTGACCATTGGTTAGAATTTGTAAGAGTTTTTGACCATTGGTCACTTTAACTAGGGATCAAAAAACCCACCCTTAGAGACAAATCTGGTGGTTGTAGAACTTTACGAAAAGTCAATAAATTGCTGTCTGCTTTCTCTGTGTAATTTCTCTTTTGCCTACTCTATCTTATATTTATGATTCTGGTTTGATTCTAACTTGATAGTGGACTGTAAATTTAATTTATTTACATAATCTGTTTCACAAAGGCCTACTTCACAAACCAGAGTAAACACAAAATTGCTAACTTGCTAACAAACTATTTAAACCTTGAAAGATCCACAACAAAGCCCCAACTTCAAACCGATGTGGCTCTTAACGACTGTTTCACGTTAATTTCTACGAATCTAATTTGCGTCACCTAATTATAAAGGAGATGGTCCGGTTCTGTCCCCTTCGCGTTATTGCCGCCACCTCAATTACTTCCCTTAGTTTCCGTTTCAAAATTGTCTGCGTCATGAGTGTAGTCAGGGTAGGATGAATTAAAAAAAACGTGTCTAACGTGAGAAATGTAAGAAAAAACGAATTTATCGCTCTTATAATTATTAAGTTATTTACTATTCCCTTTATTACTTGGCAAAACCATTTAAATTTTGATGTAAGCAACTATTTATCTGACATACACAATTTAAATTTGATTTTGAAAAAATGTTAAATCAAGTTAAATGTTATTGCGTTCCATGATGTTACAATAGAAGTTATATGTCAAAGTTTTTTTCTTTCTATACCGTTTATATGTATGAAAACTTGTTTGGATTAATATGACATTTTTGTTGAACATTTGTAATGTTATTTATGAGAACATAGTTCAGCCGAATTATTCGTAGTAAATTCAATTATCTAAAATGTCGCAACGCGCGAGCGAAATGGTCGATCTAGCAGCTTTAACTAATGTTACCATGCAACTAACTTTGAAATAGACAAAAGACGCCAATAAAACTTGCTGTCCATTGTCGATTGGCATCAAATAGATTCTATGTAGGTGTGATAGTAATTATAATAATATATATTGTAAAAATATTGTTTACTACTTCACAAAAAACAAAAGATTATCCAAGGTTGGCAGTCTAAAAAAAAAATGTCTAGATCCGCCTCTGGGTTGCGTTTTCATAATGGCCCCAATTTTCCTAACAGCACCATTCATATGAACTGTTTTCAACTCGTTGCGGCGACCGGTTGAATTGTATTTAAATGGACTACTGTTTTCATTAGTTTTATGTGTTTATGGAATAGTCTGCATTAGGATTTGCATATGGAAAGGGTAAACACGAGCCTCATTGAAAGCTTGCTGGGAATGTTTGTTTTAGATTTTTACAGCTCCTATATATTTGTTGAAATTTACTTTTGAAGTTACACAAATTAATAAGAATTTAATTATGGTTTTCAAGTAATTAAATTTTTGGTCATGTCTTTATTTATCTACCTAGTCCAAAAAGATAACGCCTCAGATGACACTCAAATATCTGAATTAAAAAAAAAACGTAGAACATGGCAATATTAGAACAAGTTGAGAGCAATTTTCCAAGTGGGACAAGACACGGAGACCACGAGGTCGGGCTTTTTTTTACGGTAAATTGAACTAAAAGGCTTTGAACAGCAGACAGTCGGATGCGGCAGGTACCGGACTTCCGTCCGTGCTCGCAAAGCTTACACTTTATGTGCCGCAGTTCTTTCATCATGTTTGAGTAAATTACGAGATGGATGATAAAATTATTCAGACATAGCTCAGAATGACAAAACTTAGCACTAAGGGCACTGTAGCTAGAGAAATTACTGGGCAAATGAGACTTTACGAACTGATCTCACAGTCTAGAAAACTTTTTTAGACTGTGTGATGCCTCAGGATGACGTGCGCAGTGCGCAGTGTCGCGCGAAACTTTAATTTTGAGTTCCGAGTGACACTGCAATCTGTTATGTCCTGACCGTGTCGCTTAACACCAGGCGAACGATTAGCTCTTCACGTCATTCGATAACATAAAAAAAAGCCAAGAGGCCCGCCAAGCGTAGTGATTATGGCAATCCGGCCCTTCTGTGATAAGCACCCAGTGTAGCGGTTTATGGGGGAGACCTATGTTTATTGCAGTGGACGTCTTCCGGCTAATGATGATACGCCGGCGCTTATAAAGCAATTTTATAAATCATCTCAAGGAGAAACAATTAAAGTTATTTATATCTCGTAAACAAGGAATTCATTCTGCAAATTGCTTGACATAATCGGAAATAAGCCAGCCAACGTATTTATCAATATCGACCATTTCAATTGAAAATTCCATTGAAATTCTCTTCATTTCTCTGGACGTGGAATAAACGCAAATACGGCAAATTCCTTTGTGATTTTCTTGGACGGAGACAAAGCAGAGATAGTTATATATACCTACGCTGGAAATTCAAATTACTATATTCTCAGAGAAAGGTTCTTGGATAAAGCACGCTTGTAACAACGTAAGTTAAAAGTTTTATAAAGATGGTAAGTATATGAGATAACTACTTGTAGGTTATCTATTCTATACATATAATAAAACTGTAGAGATAAAAAAGTCTGTAATTGCAAGATATCAACAAAAAAATTACACAGGTTGGCTTAAAATTAGCCGCTGATCACGTTAAACCACTTTTTAAACACTTTGTCTGTTTGTTTGTTTGTTTGTTTGTTTGTTATGACTGAACTCCTAAAATACTGAATGGATTTTCATGCGGATTTCACTAAAATGCTTAGAAATAACCGGCGCTTATAATAGGATATATTAAAATTTAAATATCGTTAAAAAAATTGATGACAATGATTAAGATTTCATTACGAAACGAATCGGAGTTTTAAGCAACATGGCTGATTGATGCTTTTTTTTTGGTTACTAACGGTTAGTTTTTTTTAAGTTGGCTACTGTTTCCGCCATAACGGTAAGTTGTAAGCTGTGGTTGTAAGTTACCACATATTGTCACAGATTATAAAAAAAACAATCGACACTTTGTGCCACATGTTTATCTGGAGGCACAGATTAAAGAAAAAAAGCTCTGTGAATGGATATGTAAAGTAGTAAGTATAAAGACCAAAAAGTAATATTAGTACCGCTACTCTAAGAGAATCTAAACATTTTATAGGTTTCCTATTTATATTATTACAGGTTGTTTAGCATTTTAGAAGTTAAATAGATACACATACCAACAAATATTAATAGTGTGAAAGTAGATGTTTTTTTTTATTTTGTCATTAGACGACATTTGTACTTCGCCAATGAGTCGAAAAAATGGTACGGTGACATTTCGCAAGTGTAGCTAATTACTATATGTTTGTTTTTTTCCTTCGCCACTGACGTAGCGATTAGGGCTTGTAATTATTCGAACATTTTAGATATTCGAATATTCGGTTTTTTAATATCATAGAATTCGGTTTTTTTTTCAGGAAGTATTCGAATAATTCGAATATTATTCGAATATTTTAAATTATTACAGAATCATACTGCATAAACTTCGTAATAGAGTTTTGGCGGGAACGTGAAAAAGTTCACGTCATTGCATTGTATTATTTCACAAAACTTATGCTTTTTCTAGTGTTAATGTTTAAAATTAGTGGCATTTTACGCATTAAGTGCTGAATTATGAGTATAAGTGTGGGCAAGTGATATAATGTAGTGAAACGTGGTTTTTCGTGTTGCTTCCAAAATTCCATAGAAGCCTCTAGTAAAGTTGCCACTACTTTACTAGGGCATGACTTAGACTGGGTTGTGACTACCTGACTTAGACTGGACTATGACTACCCTGACTGACTGTGACTAAGACTTGACTTTACATGAAATATTTCATTAACGACGAAAAACTACAATACTTGACACTGGCTAAATACACTATGTGTGGAGCCAAACTATAAGAAAAAAAAAAAAAAAAAAAACTTCGTTATAGACCAATCTGGAGTTGCATGAGGCCTGATTTACGTGCTATTAATACTTCACTGCCACAATTGAGCGGAAGGCTCTAAAGTGTTTAGAAGTATATTAGGAAAAACCAAATGACAAAACTGAAGACCGGAAATGGCAGTAATTTCACCCAAGCCTCAAATTCTGAGGGAGGTCGAGAACTTCCATGGACAGCTCGTACATAGACCTCGATACGTAATTCCACTACAAACATAACTCAGAACACCAGAGCCAAGTTAGTCTTACACAATATCGAAGATATCCTGAGCATCAGCCTGTATGAGATTAGAATGGCCGCAAATAAATTAATAAAACAACAAAGCGACAGATGTAGAATTGTGGATAGAACTACAACATCTCGCTCTTGAGCCATTATATTATTATTATTATAGAGCCACAGATTTCATGGTAAAAGTGGTTTTCTAGAGTCTTTACGAATCGCCTCTTGGTCTGATGAACTGCAGCCTCCCGAAATGTCACGTCACACTGGTGAAGTCTATGCACCGTCCAAATCCAAAACCCTGAAGGCTTTCAGCTGGAACTCCAAAGTACCTTCCAGTGCCTAGCCGAATACAACACAGTGGACGAGTTGAACAACGGGTTGGTGGAAACTGTACAAGCTGTTCAAGCCCAGCCAAGCTGTTGAGCCACGCTCTTCAAGACCCAACGCCGAAAAAAGACGCAGAAACTATCAGAACAAACTCTTGAATGGCAGACTGGAGCGAAATGAAATTGCAGTTTTCAGTTGTAATGGTAGCCTACGGTGAACTCAATAGACAAATCTGAAGTTCCATGCGACACGATTTGCATTTTCTTGCTTTAGTACTTCACGTATTGAGGTCGTAATTGAGCGGAACCAAGGCTCTGTTCGCAAAGGATACGTCTATTGGACAAAGCCAAATAACAAAACTAAGGACCGAGAAAGGTAGTGTCATTTCATCCAAGCCTGAGATTCTGAGAGAGATCGAGAACTTCCATGGACAGTTATACACCTCGACACGTAATCACACTACTAACACAGCTCAGGACATCAGAGTCAACTTAGTCCGACACTATACCGAAGATATCATCAGCCTATACGAGATTAGAATGGCCCTCAAATAGCTTAAAACAACAAGGCGCCTGGTGGGGATGGAGGTTTGCTTATGTATACTCTAAGGGATGGAGTTACGACCGAACTTCTGAGAGCAAGTGATAGATCGGTACTTATATATAGTCCTCCAAAAGTTATTTAATTCTGCCATCCTTGAAGGTACAACGCCAGAGGCGTGGCACAAGAGTGTGGTGTCGCCCTTCATCAAAAAAAAGGTGATATCACCGTATTGAAGAAATAAAGGCCCATCTCGCTCTTGAGTCATGTGTATAAGCTGTTTTGGAGAGTCATTACGAATCGTCTCGCACGCAGGTTTGATGAATTCTAGCCTCCCGAACAAGCCAGTTTCCGGAAAGGCTTTAGCACCATAGACCACATCCATACGCTACGCCAGGTAATACAGAAGACCAAAGAGTTTAATCGGCCGTTATGCCTAGCATCTGTGGATTATGAAAAAGCCTTCGATTCAATCAAGACTTGGCCAGTGGTAGGTACTTTCCTTTTCCACCTCTATCACATAATGCTATTCGCATTCTGATTCACGTTGTCGCGTCGCTTATTGAATGTAGAGTGCTGTCTGTCATTTTTTACTCCATTTAGCTTACTTTCAAGGTTAATTGAAAATTATTCGAATATTCGAACTTTACCTCCCTGATTATTCGAATAGTGAAAATGACCGAATATTCGCACTATTCGAACATTCGAATATTCGAATTACAAGCCCTAGTAGCGATACGTGTGAGCAGTACAAATATACTGTCGTTTTGATAACCCTCTTTGCTTTTAGTCTAAACTCTAAGGTTTTTTCTATACAAATCTGTCACATCAAAGTGTCCACTTCTTATAAAAAGTGTTCAAAAAAGTGTTACGCTTGACAGATAATGAAGTTCTTTCTATGCTTTTAGTCTATACTCTAAGGGTACTTAGATATAGGTAAGTATAATTATACTTTGCGGTAAGATCCTCGAATTAGCAACATGGCCGTGTAACGTTCGGTTTTGATTTCTTCTTCTGCTTTCAAGTAAGTGAATGAGTTTTAATAGTTAAAATATTTTAGGTCTGTGGGCTATTCAATGAACAAACTATGCGGTTATATTCTATTTGGGACAAACCACAGGTTAGAGTAAAAAATTATTGGTTACTCGGTTGCTCCAAGAAGGTTAATTATATCTTTGGGTGTATTTATGCAATCAGAATTTAAACTTCTTTTTTCTTTTTTGGTGGTAATTGCTTGGCTCTGCGGACAAGTTGTAAAGTTTATTAGAATTTGGCAAGAAGAAGAAAGGTCTTTGAAAGTGGACGTCCTAAAATAAGTAATGGTCTCGAAAGATACTTAGAAAGACAAACAGACTGACAACAAAGTGATCTTACCTATAAGGGTTCCTTTATTTCAAAACTGTTACGGAACCCTAAAAATGGAACATTCTTTGCAAAAGCAAATCTGATTAGACACACTCTTTGTACAAATGTTATTTTCTCGCTCCCACCACTATGTTGAAAGTGCAGTGGGAATGAGACAACGTGGAAAATACCGGACATCATATAAATGTCAACTCTTTTTACAGTGGCGTACGTAAATACTTGTGATTTCTAATTAGTATTAACAAAACTAATTATGTACGCATCGTATAGGTTAATGCAATACTCCAACTGTAAAGTATGTATTTTATAAACTTATATTGACACTGGCTAAATACTCAATTCATATGGAGTCAAACTTAAGAAAGTAAAAAAAAATATGTGGTGAATGCAACAGAGATACTCTTTGGGAACGAAAAGCGCGCGGATATGAAATACTGACCAAAATTGTTTTGTATTTTTCTAAACTGCCTAAATAATAGGTAGGTACTTAGGTAGGTATACCCACTACCTAAACAAAATTTACTGGAACCTCTTATAAAGACTTGAACGGTTTTAATGGTGAAAACACAAGAACAATCTGTTGAAGTGAAAGTGACAAGGAAAAGATCGAACGTATCACTGGTATGTGGTATACCAATAGATTTTTTTATTATTAGTTAGATGCCTAGATCTACCGTATATTTAAAAAAACGAACGTCTAAGTATAAGTTAGGTAGGTCTAAGTAGGTACATATTTAATTAAATATTGTACCTATGATTTGCAGTTTCTAACCCAAAATTTTATCAATGTGTAGGTGAACTGATGATACGTGAAAAGCCATACCTACACAATACAATACAATACAAAATTCTTTATTGTACACATACACATGAAAACAGATACATATAAATACAGAAAGTTACATACATAGAGCTAAAGTACAATGGGCGGACTTATCGCTAAAAGCGATCTCTTCCAGTCAACCTTTGGATGGATAAAAATTATTGGAGAGATAGAGGTCGGTGGTGTAAACAAATTATGTAAATTGAGTTAAATAAAAATTAATAAAACATTACTAATAATTATTATAATACATATACAACATAATAAATAAATATTTAATAAAATATAACTACATATATACTAGCTAATATAATAAATAAATATATATAAATTATACATCCTTACATAACAATATAATTCACATGGTTGAAACTAATAATAGCATTACAACTGCGAAAGATAAAAACTTTTTACTCTGGTTTTAAATATAGCCAGTGTCTGAGCCTGTCTGGCTGGAATCGGGAGCGCGTTCCAAAGGCGTACGGCCTGTACAGAAAAAGATTTGTCATAAAAAGTGGAAGTGTGAATAGGCATTTTTAGCGTAAGGTTTTCTGTAGACCTAAGGTTACGCTGATGTGAGCTATGCCAGAACTTAAACCGTTCCTTTAAATAGAGAGGGGTTAAGGGATTGAACAATATATTGTATAAAAGAGAAAGGATATGAGTATTCCGACGAAGTCGTATTGGCAGCCACTTGAGTTTTGCACGAAAATGTGAGACATGGTCGTATTTTCGTAAACCGAAAATAAACCTTATGCAGAAATTTTGGAGTCGCTCAAGTTTATTCAGCTGGTCCTCCGTAAGATCAAGGTAGCAGGCATCGGCATAATCGAGGATAGGAAGAAGGAGAGATTGTGCAAGAATAACTTTGGTAGCAGTCGGTAGAAAGTTGCGTAGCCTTCTAAGGGAGGCCCCCGAGGCAAACACCTTACGGCTGACGGCTGCTAATTGAGGACCCCAAGAGAGACAGCTGTCCAGGGTGACACCCAGATTTTTCACCTGAGAGCTATATGGAATGATAACCCCGTCAAATACGATTTTAGGAAGCCCTTGGAAATCAATCCTTGCAATCATCCGTGAACTCCCAATGATGATAACTTGTGTCTTGGAAGGATTTACTCTTAGACCAAACCGCTTGCTCCAGCCAGATATACGACCCAAATCAGCATTAGTTTTGCCAATAGCATCGTCCAGACTGTCAAGTGGGGCTTGCAAATAGATTTGGAGATCATCTGCGTAAAGGTGGTAGGACGAAATAAGAGAACGGGATATTGAATTTATAAATATTGCAAAAAGAAGAGGAGATAAGACGCCGCCTTGAGGGACGCCCGCTGCAGTAGTGCACCAAGAGGAAAAAGAATCCTCAATGCAAACCCGCTGCTGGCGCCCGTACAAATAGCTATGAAACCAGTCAGTCACCGAAGGAGATATGTTAATAGAGCTGAGCGTAGATAACAGGATGTCAAAATCGACAGAGTTGAATGCGTTGCTGAAATCTAGAAGGGTTAGGACTGTTAGCTGGCCGGCTTCCATTACAAGCCTTATGTCGTCAGTAATTTTAATGAGACTTGTGACTGTACTATGACCAGGGCGGAAGCCAGACTGCATGGGATTCAGGAGGTTATTACGAGGAAGAAAGGAATTTAATTGGTTATAGACTAAACGCTCGAGCACCTTGGACAGGAATGGTAGGATAGAGATGGGACGGAATTCGGAAAATAAAGTGGGATTGGACTTTTTGGGTAAAGGAATTAAATGTGCCTCCTTCCAACTGGAAGGAAAGGCACCATTTGAGATGGAGTAGTTAACAATATGACATATGATGGGAAGTAATTCATCCAAAATGAGGATAACCATTTTCCTGCTAATATTGTCACCTCCCATTGCATTGGACTGGATAGAAAGAATACTCTTCTTAACATCACTAGCAGTGAACTGACAAAAATAAAAAGGAGAAAAGTCAGGCCTTGGCAGGGTGGAAAGATAATTCAATGTGTTAGTTTTGTCGTTCTGATCAATGTTGGACGACGAAGAGAAATGTTGATTAAGGGAATCAATGTCCAAATCTTTTGGAATCGTATCTTGACGCGATTTGCCAACACCCAATGACCTAAGGAATTTCCAAACTTTTGCTGGATCTTCATCTGTAACCGAGTCATGAATATAGCGGCGCAGAGCGTCCCTACACACCCTATTGCAGTGGTTACGTGCAGTTGCATATTTCTTCTTATTATCATCACTGGGTCGACATTTTAACTTGGCCTTAGCAACAACTTTTTTATGCATGAGGACTTTGATATCATCGGTCAGCCAGGGAGCGGGAAGATGTTTCATCTTTACAGGCCTAATCGGGGCGTGGATGTCATAAAGCTGCACCAGAATGGAGTTGAAGATTTCAACCTTGTCGTCAATCGTTTGAGCATTTAGCACTCGACTCCAGTCAGTAGCGCTTGCATCACTACAAAGGCTTTCCACGTCAATAGAACCAAAGTTACGTCGCAGAAGAATTTTAGGTTTGGGTTTTGGAGGACGAACCTTATAAGAGAGATAGATAAGATCATGATAGGAAAAGGCATCGGCAGGACATTGCCCATGCTTAGCAACATGCTGCAGAGACGATACTAAAATAAGATCAAGAAGGGAGGGAGCGCAGTTTGGATAATTATGTGTAGCGCCAAGAGGAAGTAAATGCATGTTACTAGCGTTTACAATATTTTTAAAATTTGACGACCGAAAATCATTTTTAAGTAGATACGTATTAAAGTCTCCCATAATAATGCTATGGTTATAATTAGAAGTAAGGTTTTCTAAAATTTGTTCGAATGAGGAGAAAAAGTTAACACGAAGACTGGGGCTGTAATAGACTCCGAGAAGGATTCTGGTATGAGCGAGTGAAACCTCAATAAGCAGATGTTCGCCAGCGTTGGAAGGTGGTGGTTGTGTAGACATACTTATGACTGAATAGGAGATATGAGAACGGAGATAGATGGCCACACCACCACCACCACTCCCGGTACGATCATTGCGAATCAGGTCAAAACCAGGAAGGGAGTGTACTCCCTTCCTGGTTTTGACCCCATCCCCATCCACATTGTAATGTGGATGGGAGACACGGCTTTAACCAGGACTCGGAGACTAACACAGCATCAAGATTTTTAGTGTCAAAAGATGCCTGCATATCATGGAAATGGGCCGGAATACTTTGAGCATTG
This sequence comes from Ennomos quercinarius, assembly GCA_910589525.2. NCBI lineage: Eukaryota > Metazoa > Arthropoda > Insecta > Lepidoptera > Geometridae > Ennomos > Ennomos quercinarius. Next base: position 6,828,652 of record OU342496.1, read on the forward strand.
ATGTGAACAACGTTAAAGTTCTTGGCTACATCAAAAAAGTGTCCTGTTAATGTATCACTTAAATTTGGAATACTAACAAAGCTATCTGTGCTATTATTTGAGCATACTGAGAGAAATTCATCGCTATCACTGTTACTGTAAGTATCTGACATAATAATAAGTTTGTATATAATTTATATGTAAATATATATTAAAAAAAAATTATATAACTATAATATAGGTACTAAAAATTATAAAAACAAAAAAAACTAGTTCCTATTTCTCCAACTACTTCATCCTGCCAGTTGCTAAAACTACGAGTACCAAGGTGCAAGAAGCATTTAAGACATCACGACATGAGCTAAACTCCGGCTTAACAGTACAAATAAATAAGCATTCAAAGATAATAATATCTAAACTTCACACAATAGTCCTAATATTATTAAACAAGCATAATACTGCTGACATATTTTTCGGAAGTATGGCTAAGTGATCAAATAGACTGTAGTTAATGAAATTAAAAAAAAATAAAAAGAATCTGGTACAGAAAAAAGCTAAGATTATCTATGAAGAACCGCGCACGCAACTGTCAAACAGACATGACAGCAAAGCTGTCACTGTCAAACTGCTATACAAATTAAGGTACATAAATAAAAGAAGACACGAGGTCTTTGAAGAAAATCCGACAATGGCGGTTGTAAATTTTGAATTTTTTACCAAAGCCTGTGTATTTTTGAATTTTAATGTGTAATAAGGGTGGATTATTATTCGTTAAGTGTTCGTGAACGTGCACGAGTGTTGGCAAATGGTTCCAAGTTTATATAACCATGCATTTTCGTTTTCTCTTCAACGGCTTTTTAGAGCCTTCAGTAAAATATCCACCATCTTACTGTTGGCATTTTGACTGACAAAATAGGACTTTGACGTGACGTAACCGTACAAATTTTTACTTACTTGACATTGGCAGAATTATCGCTAAAAAGCGATAGAAAGCCATAAACGAAGAAGAAGAAGAAGTAAATAAAAGAAAAAATAGTAATAATGTATAAACAAGGGGGTGAATTTAAATAATTTATGTACCCTGTAAATAAATACAATGAAGATAGGATAACTGAAAATGAAGTGAGCATCGACCGTAAATGATGGGCGCGTTACTAGACTAGGAATATATAAAGTTTGATAACAATCTATGGACTGAATTGATTGTGAAAGCAAGTTTACTTTTTAAGAGTCACAGCTCGTTTGGATTTTGGTGGGACTGGATCCTTTTCTGCCACAGCTGTAGCCGCGGCTGGCTTTTTCTTTGCCGCCAGCACAATCTTCTGCAGCTCCCCGAGACTGCTCACACGGTGGCGCGTACCATCAGCACTATGATGTGGATGTATCCATCACGCGTCCAACATTTGGTTACGCCAAACTGCTGCCTGGCTGCCATGAACGTCTCATGCCTGGGTTTTGTCAGGAACTCTGAAAGTGTAACTCCAGTACCCTTCAACTTGGTTTTTGAGTACCATACCTTATCACGCAAGCCAAGCTCTCTAAACTTAATGAGAAGAGGCCTAGGTTTATCCATCGTAGCACGACCCATACGCTGACAACGGCTAATCAGCCCCACATTGAAATCAGAGATGTGCAGATGAGAGATTATCAACTTGGTTGCTGCAGCAGCACAATCTTCACCCTTGCTCTCAGCTACACCATGGATCAGCAATATTTTGCGCCGACTGCGCATTTCCTGCTGATCAACATCATGGGCTAGACTTAGCAACTGCTGCTGAAATGCACGAAGAACTTGCATTGTGAATGATTTAAATGCATTGAAGTCCGCTGCAAGGCTATCCGTGGGGCCCTTGGGAGGAGTTTTCTGTAGTTCACTCTCAAATTGAGCCATCCTTTTATTCAAGGCCTCCATAACTTCAAACATAGGTTGGTTTGAAGCAGCCATGTTAGCAACAATTCCTGTTGTCCTTAGTGGTGAGTACTAATGGAAAAATTAAACTGACAGGTGAAGTAGCACTATTACTTATTACATATACACATAAATGTGACACTATAATTGCATTTAATGAAATAAAACTGATAAAAATGGCTAAGAGTAATTTCGAAAGATGTTTAAACACCTACCCTCCCTTTTTTTTTTACCTACCTACAACCTAAACAATATTTTTACACGTTTGCTACATAATCTGCTAATACGTGCTGAGCTTCAAAAAAATTTAGTGGATTTTGGTTTGGTATAGAGGAAATGCATGAACTAAGCTATTATAAGTCTACCTAAACGTAGAAATAACACAATACATGCGTGCGAAGCCGCGAGCAAAAGCTAGTTGTTAGAATTATAATAACGAGAATGAGTGTGAAGCTGCAAGTACATGGGACCGCGCGTCTAGACGGGTTGGTTCGTTACGTGTAACGAGTCAGAAGAGCAACGTTATAGCGATAGAACGAGATGCAATTGTTTAAGGAATGCTTGTAGCGCTGTGCAAGCTGAACTATACACCTTATAGCGTTCATGTAAGAGTCACTATTTATTTGACTTCGCGGAGTGAGTCTTCTGTACGTAGTACTATTATCTATTCTGTGCGAGAGTTATTCAGCGACTTTTGTATGGACTATGGCTCAGTTCAATAGAGCTGGGGGGATTTTCAAACCAGTTCATAATTGAATTTCGATAGCCCTTTTCAAGCTCTGTGTTGAATTATGGTGAAGAAAAACATCGTGAGAAAATGCATGTGCAATAATGCGCATGATGTGAAAGTGTACAAAATTTGATAACAAGATCAATTCGCACACCAGTGATGGATTAAGGCCTATGTCCTCTTGTTGTAAGAAAAGGCCCAAATCTTATAGCAGTGGAATAATGGGCTAATCACGTAGATATTGCCGACAATAATAGCACATTAGCACGCAACATCTGTCCATCACATCTCTTTATTGGTAGCTACTTAGATACTGTAAAGTACTGTGAAGTAAGAACATTATCAGCTTGTTTGACAGATTATTATGCAATTGCGACCGTAATACATTTTTTCAACCCTTTTGCCGGTGTCAAGTGAGGATATAAATGACATCTATAATATACGGGTTTTCGAAACAAACAAAAAAAGTCCGCCAAAAGACTGCCCTTAATGGTTTCTCATCAAAAATCCCGACCCCTTTGCTATATCACTCGGTACAATCACAATGGCTCATGACAATAGTAAACTGTTTAGTCAATAGTATACGCACGATGCCAATCATATTGTTGTTAAGAAAAACACTGTACTTTCAGCTTAAGACGTCACTTTCATCTTGATAAAATAACTCGTTAAATCGTCCATTCTGAAAACCTCAAATATGGCTAAAACGTGACAACATATGCTTACAATAAAAACCCTTCGGTCAGACTCCATAAATATTACAACCGAACGTATCTGTTCTCGTCCATCGGTTGCGAATAAAAACGATGCAATATAAGGGGCTTGTAACCATTGTTTGCGAAGCAAACGTGATTGGACAACATAATGCGAACAAAGAAAGATGCTGAGAGTAACGCGAGATAACTTCTGTTAATGAGATTTCCACGAGTATTATTATGATAATAATCTTTTATCTATTGTTTGTTCCCCTTTCTATGAATGCTTATATTAGGTGAACAAATATTGTTATAAGTAAATTGTGTGGGATCAGATCATCAGATAGCCGGTAACGTTATACACGCATAACGGTTCTATCTTTTGCTGTTTCTCGTTTTTCTAATTTCATAATGACGCTTACCTACTTTTACGAAACTATGGTACTATATACTATACCTATGTTGTACTTAACCTTATGGTAAGACTCTATCGTGCAAACACGGCGCGCGGCAAGTAGGTATTTACCGCGGTGCGCTCGCTAGTGTGCGTCGACACGCACACAACGACAAGTTCTCTTGAAGCCGTGTGAACTTGCGGAAAAAAGTGCATAACTTAAAATTTGATAAATTTAAGTTTTTTTTTATTACCGCACAGAAGTTTAAAGGCATGTTTGTTATTTGAATTCCTACTTAAATTGATGTTGATATCTATTGATAAAATATTTATACTATCAAATAGATCAGAAATAAAAAAACTAAATATTTATGTGTATAGGTGAGTGTATTTTATTAACCGACTTCAAAAAAGGAAATTATCAGTTCGACATGCATATACATAATTATGTAATATAGTTGGAACTGCAAAATATTTAAATTATAAATAATCTGTTACGATTTTTACAATAGACACGTCCCAAAAAAAAAAAATTTTTTTTGGTGGTTATGTGTGTATGTTCGGTTGTATTAAATTTTGTTCACCAATTACTATTATTTACATTTCGATGTACCACCATTTGTATCTGTGATTTTCCGTGTCATGATCTTTCTTATGTTTGTTTCTCGTATTGCTTCAAGGATATCGATGGGTTCCCTGATTTCCATTTGTCTGTCTAATCTTGAGTCTAAAATTTCAGGTAATAAGTAATCAAAGTAAAATTTCTTTAATTTAACTTCCATGTCCAGCTAAAATTGCTCAAATGCCTCTATGTACTCCACTTCGGTCCAAACTGCTAATATACAAATTTTTCGTTTTGTGATGTGTAACTGTCCCTGAATCTGCTAATATCAATCATGATTCTTATTTATTTCTACATTTCCATCTTTGTCTATTTTCCAGAAATTTATTTTTTTGAACTCTTATTCCGTCATCTACGCTTGTCTCTTGCCGAGTATGGACACTTTATTTCTAGAATTTTGTCCTCTCCCACAATTCCATCTGGGCTTGCACCTAAGAATAGCAAATCTGGATCAATAAATAATCCACATCTTTTTATAGGACTTTGAAGACACATTTCGAGCTGTTCGCGCGCAATGTGTTCATTATTTTCTCTGTGTTAATAGACTTGACGTGATCTAAATTTTTTTCTGTGACTATACTTTTGACCAAAGGACCGCATTTTATAAGTCCTCGTTTGCAAACTTTTCCGAAAACAGATGCAGATGCGAAGTCTTAATTTACGTTCTTGACACCATTCTATTGACTCACCTTGCAGAAGAGTTTTTTTTTCTAGTAAGTGGCGATCTTCTTCAGACAAAGTTATATTTTTCATATGTTCTATTTTTTTGCTTTACGCTTTCCCATTATCGCTAAAACATAAATATAAGTATTATTTTAATATAAGATATATAAACAACTAACACGAAAAAAGTAAAAGTCACAAAACTGAACTTACCTTATTTACGAGTTTGCAGCTGAATATTCGTACACAATAGATCGCGATCGAGTGTTCTCAGCGCGTCGCTCCGCAAATCGACGTGACCTCGCTCTGAGCTCCGGTGGTAGACTGAATTTCCGAGCGCATACGTCGCGTATATATTCAACAACGCGCGTCCATAGAAATAATGTATGGAGAATTTGAGACGAGTTTTTAGAAAATTCATAGTTAAATTACCAGACATTATTTTGCAAATGTAAAAAATACATACAAAGCTTTAGATATTAGAGATTAATATTATTTCAAGTTTGTATGAAAGTTCGTTTGTTTATAATACAAATTCAGTTAAACGCCAGCATGCCATTTTGGGCTTTTTGGTGTAACTTTACGATTTTTTTAAAACAAAGTGTTACATCATTATTTATTTTTGTTAAATAGAAAAGGTTAACTGATTCATTGTGCTATTTGTCATATTTTTTTTGTGTCAACTATCATAATAGTACTGATGGTATCGTTATAACCATGACTACAGTTTTGATTGATTTTACTCGATGCGGTCAACATAGATTACACATAAGATATATGTCAAATTTATTGTGCGGTTATAATTGTGGTTTTTCATTCTTCTACTGTCTATAGTCAAAAGCAAGCAAGCTGATAAAGTGAATTATGATTAAAAATATATTGTTTTTATAGGTGCTAGGCTCTAAAAAGATTGCTAGCCAATTTCATCTGAAGATAATGCAAATGTGTCATTAGAGCAGAATGCATAAATAGAGTCCAGAATAAGTACTAACGCACGAAGGTTTGATTCCCTTACCCGCCAGCGTATTTGTACCAAATTGTTATAAAATTAAATAAAATTCGCCATGGAAAGAGGTATGCTCATTGCTCATTGCGCAACAAGGAGATCCGCAGGACTAAAGTGACCGATACAGCTCTTAGAATTAGCAAGTTGAAATGGCAATGGGCAGGCCACGATGAATCGATGATGGATGCAGGAGGCAAGCAGCCGCTCAAAGTGGCGCTCTCTGAGGGAGGCATATGTTCAGCAGTGGACGTCTTCAGGCTGTTGATGATGAATAAGTGGTAATAACTATTACAACGACACTAAAAAATTTTGAAACTATTTGCAAATCACCCTTTTGAGTTGTCACCCCAAAAGGGGGATCCTTTTCGCTACTTAAATTCATTATAAAACCCAGCTGAGTTTAATTAACTGAGTGGAAACCTGGCAAAAGCTACATTTTCATTAGTTTTATTGCAATGTAGAATTGCAATACAGTTGTAAAAAGCGTTCTTGATACCTTAATTTTTAGTTATGAATCGAATATGGTTCTGTATGGTTTTTTTTTTTTTTTAATGGGGCAAATTGCCTTTATTACTCAAGCTAACTACTACAATAATAAAAACTAAACTAAACTAAACTAATTTGGCCCAACGCATCAGCATTGCAATTCAACGTGGCAATGCGGCCAGCATGTTGGGTTCGCTACCTACCGGTAGTGGGCTGGAGCACTTGGACTGTCTATAGGCCATCGCGGCTATTATACAGTCCATAAGTGTTCTTTGTAGTAGGTAGTGTAGCTAGCTTAGTTTAGTTTAGCTTAGTTTAGTTTAGTTTTTATTATTTGTATGGTTGTGTATTGTCATTATAAAATAAGTCATTTTGAATGACTACTTGTCTCTTACATCCAACGGCTCTCGCAGTTTTGACCAATCGTAGATCCACAGTGGGCCAGCCTACGCCCCATCTTTTTTTCTTTTCTGTTCTGATGTATTGACATTTTTATAATTTTTTAAACAATAGCAATACGTCTAGTAGATCCGAGATTTGTTTCATAAGACTGACTTCACAAGTGGGATATGTATTTCTTTTATGCCATGATTGCTACACTTCTAGGAATATTCTTATAAATGTACCTACGAATACGCCAACGTTTGACTGCACCTCATCATCAACAACAGCCTGAAGACGTCCACTGCTGAACATAGGCCTCCCCCAGAGCGCGCCACCTTGAGCGGCTGCTCGCCTCCAGCATTAATCGGCTCTCCGCGGCTTTCACCAGATCGTCGGTCCACCGAGTGGGGGGGCTGGCCTACACTGCGTCTTCCAGTTCGTCGTCGCCACTCGAGAACCTTTCTTCCCCATCTGTTGTCAGTTCTACGAGCGATGTGGCCTGCCCATTGCCATTTCAACTTGCTAATTCTAAGAGCTATATCGGTCACCTTAGTTCTCCTGCGGATCTCTTCGTTCCGGAGCTTATCTTGCAGTGAAGTGTACCTCACTTGATGTTAAACCGCGGCCTAAAATTCAACTTATCTAGTTTGCCACTAAACGATACTTGTTTGAACTGCGTAAGTGCTTATAGTACTAAACTTCTTCTCGTGTAGGCATGTGGTCAGCCCTGGTGTCAGAATTTTAGGCCGTCCAAAGGCTTCTTACTTGGCTTAACGACTATTGTCTTACGACAACAGCCGAGACCGACGGCTTAACATTCCCTCCAAAGCACGGTAGCACTCAGTTGTAAAACCACTTGCCTACAGGAGAAGTAGAAGTACTAAACTTTTTTATTGTGTTTAAGTTGTTTGTACACCATTACGATATTAGAACCACAAATGTTGGAGTTGCGTGCTGCAGAAAGTCTAACGCGATTTTATCGGTGCAGTGGTTATTACAAAGTAATTTACTAGTAAAAAGTGGTAAGTAAAGAAGGAAAATTAGTTTTGCAGGCGCTCCTTCCTTAATGAGCAATATTATAAAAGTACGTAAATGAAAAAGTTTTACTTTGAAAAATAACTTTACGAGATTATTCTAATAAATATAAATGTAGGTACTTGCCTATCTTATACAATATTTTTTATCACATCCATTTGAAAAGAGCTAGGGTATTCTTCGTAAACAGGGACTAAAATAACTATTTAATCCCTAGGAAATTGAATAGTAATTTGTATTTGGAATGTGGATATAAAACAAAATATGTGTGGACATTTCACACAGCGCCATCTAGCCCCAAACTAAGCATAGCTTGTACTATGGGAACCAAATAACTGATAGATTTTGTTTGTAAATATAATCATACATATAATATAACACCCAGACACAGAACAAACGTCAAATGTTTGTCCTGGGTAAGAATCGAACGCACAACCTTTTATAGTTCGGAAGGCAGAGCTACTACCAACTGAGCGAACAGGCCAGTCAAAATTCATCACGAACATTATGTGACAGGTTGTGTGGGATACTAAGAATTTAATATATAAATACTTTACGGTAACTAGATATAGTTCAGAATAATGGAAAGGTCCCTAAAGACTGTTAGTGAAGGTATTTTCAGCTGACCTCATTGTTTAGCTGCCCTATCCTAAACTTGTAACCGCCTATGCATTTATAAAGAGCTTATATTATAATACTCTGTCGGTTGAACTAAGCAACTATTATGTAACTTTGTGTAACCGACCCGTTTCGGGACAAATTACCAACTGTAAATTGTAATGCTGGCCTTACGAAGTTTGGGCTATGCTAATATTCTGGGCTCGATTTAACGCAAATTTCGTTATAGATGCAAGTACCGTTGCTATGTTAATTGGAGTGCCAATTTTCCAAGTGTATGTAAAGTATTTGATGTACTGATGAGTTTAAAAATGATAATTGATGACGTGACGAGCTGGTCATTCACCGGGTGTTAAGCGGCCGCGGCCGTATCAGTTGCAGTGCCACTTGGAACTAAAATATATAGTTTCCCATGACACTATACTGCGCTCCCTTTTTCCTTATATAGCGGTTAAACAGCGGCTAGGTGACTAACGATAGAAGCTAAAAATATTCTGAAGGCTAAATTTTAGATGTCGTAGGTATCTGGGAAATTGTAGTTCTGGTCTTACAAGTCATACAAATATTTTTTACCATTTTCACTTAGGCAGTGACATAATTGTGTTTGATTTATAAAACCAATAAGTAAAGTAAGTAAAGTAAAAAAAGAAGTAGTAAAAAGAAGAAGAAGAAGTAGAGAAAGAAAGAAGAAGAAAGAAGAGAGCGAGAGAAGTAGAAGAAAGAGAGAGAAGAAGTAGTTAAGTAAGTAGTAAGTAATTTAATTTTCAAAAACTGACTTGTTGCACCCCTAAACTATGTAAAATAAAGAATATACATAAATCTTTGAAATTTTTAGGTTATATATTTAGCGGTTTTGGCTGTGTGCATTCTTACGACCATACCTTGTTCCATTGCAGTGGGCAAGATTGTGGCTAAAACATCTTGGTACATATAGGTAGTAGGTTGATGCTTTACTCGCTCGCACAATTCCTGAAGGGTAAAACGGCGTCTCTCTGAAATTGTAATTCTGGCCTTACAAGTTCACGTCATTAATACCTATTACTTACATTCCGTGCTCGATTTAACTGTGGCGAGAATTGCGATATTACATTAGCTGAGCTGTAAGTTTTGTCATCGTGTTCGTTAATCGAAATTTCCATTAAACGCACCCCATTTAACTTACCAAGTATTCATTAATTTATGGGTTTATGCCCTATTAATATATACGCTAAAATAATTGGTTTGAAATAAAACTAGGTATTGAAGTTATAAATGAATGGTTATTTACATCTATTGTTATAAAAATATATTAATTTAGAACTGCTTTAAGGTGAAACATATCGTTCGTTAGGTTAAAAGTTTATAGAATATAATTTTACTAAACTTTTTAAAAGTCTTTAAATCAAATATTATATTATTTACATAAAATATACACTTAGTTAAAGTTTTCCTGCAAAAACTGAATACTTCGTGTTTTGAAAGCAATACTGCACAGACCATTGCGTAAGTAGCCAGTGGAGTTTTTGAGCTATGACTGGTTAAAATGTAGACTAAAAGTAGCGTGTTTTAGGCGACAGGATGAAGCTGTATTTGCAGTCATGTCGGTTTAATATTCTTTGACGCAGACTGGTTCTATTTATTTCAGAGCTATGGTATTCTTCAATTCAATTTCGTCGTATCTTATACTCATGGACAGAACGCAGACTTCATATTGAAGATTGATTTCGTTTTAGGATATATAGGTACCTACATTTAGGGTTGCCATTTAAGATCTTCTTTACCGAAACTATTTCTATTCTTTGAATCAAAGTAAAACTAGCATCGAAAGCTGAGAATAGTCATTAGGTACCGTACCTACCAGTCTCATATCAGTTACGTCGCGTAAACATAGTTACTAGGTAAATTTTTTGTATTGAGAACTTGTGATAATAAGTAAAACCTAATACTCTATTCTCTAATTATTACCTACCTTAACTAAGCAAGACTTTATAAATTTTTCCTGACTCTTAAGTAAGTACTATAAGATTTTAACTTCCATGGTCACTAACACTACCAAAATATTGTTTATTAACGGGATATTACATGGTAAATATCCCGTTGATAAGTAATATTTTAGTAAGTAATAACATTTTATTTAACACTTCATCTGCTGACGGTACTTTTAAACTTAACTGAATTTTAATTGAGTATATGATGATAAAAATAAATCGTGGTTCTCCGGGACTCGGGCCTCGCGGATCGGGGTACTGCGGGAGTAACCTTAAGTATCTAGGTGTAGGTAGGTATTATGTGATAGTATAACAAGACAAAGCTGGTAAGAATCTTTTATTTCTCTCACGTTCATTCAATATGCACGAGTCAGATGTAGAAGATTTTAAGTCAGTATCTTCTTTCTGACTTGTAAAAACTACCTCTACATCTGAGTCACTAATCTTGATAAAAATAGAAAAAGATTTCTATTTTAAAATAGACTACTATAAAATCAAAGTTTGTATTGTAGTGTTGTAGTTATTCTTGTTATCGTTTTAAAGAAGTGAGCGCGAGAATCTGTTCGGGGACGTGCGGGGAATCCTGAGGCAGCTACAGGCTTATCGCATTATATTTGTGTAGAACAACACTCTACGGCAACGTTGCACCGTGGGCTACAGTGAAACAGAATTTGCTTCCAATTTTCAGATTATCTTTCAGGTTTTACGTGTTTCTAAATTTCTCCTCGTCTAGGGATTTGCAAGAGACGTACGGCTTTATGTAACTTGAAAATATTGCTTGTTAAATGCCAGTCTTATACTTAGTGGGAGTGAAATGTAGGTAGTTATTCCTTTTTGAGAATAACCGCCCACAATTTTTAAGATAAATTGGGTAGGGAAATGGAGAAATTAAAATACTAACCCATAAATAAAAGATATCGACCGCAGCGATTGATGCTGATCTATATAATTATAAGAGCTATAATTATTATCGGGTAAGTAATATACGATTGCCCGGATTCATCTTGATACTTTTGGACAAGTGCCGTGTAACCATTAGCCACAGATTAAGTAACCATGGGATAGAACTCCATACCTCTAAAAATTATTTTTAAAATAAGGCTACATCCTCACATGGTCTATCGTCATGATCTTAACTCGGCGTGAAAATATATAAACGATCAAAATTTACACAATGATGCTATGGGACAAAAACACGGTTATTTCGGAATTAATTTACAGGTACCGGCGGTAAATCATGCACGTCGAGCTAAAGAGATAATGTTCTATGAAGCTGACTATCTCCCTGTGAGTTACAGAGCCAACGCTCTATGAAGCAGACTATCTCTTTGTGAGTTACAGAGATCACGTTTTACGAAAGCGACTATCTCCCCGTGAGTTACAGAGACATTGCTCTACGACACTGCCCTTCATCAGCTCATTCCGTCATCCCTTTTCCATCATAGAACTACAAAGGCTTGATGATTCTTCACATCCTTACGTCGTTAGTGTACCACAAGTCCGCACTAAGCGTTTTGCTGAGTCACTCATAGTCCGAACTGCCAAGGAAACACTATTGCTGGAAGAGCATTCCATTGAATGCTCTTCCAGCAATAGTGTTTCCTCCTGGGTATAACCTGGGTAATTTCAAGTCAAGAGTGAATGGGCATCTCATGGGCAAACGTGCTCTAACTTAGACAACTTCGTAACTTACCGTCAGGTGAGTTGTTGTCAAGCGTATGCCCATTTTAGCATAAAGAAAAAAAAAACGAAACTGACTATCTCCCTGTGAGTGACGTAGACGACGCTCTACCAAGCCAATTATCTCGGGTTAAATCTTTTCAATGCTCTACGAAACCAGCTATCTTCATATGAGTTACACAGACAACGCTCTACGAAGCTATTTCTTTGCGAGTCACAGTGACGACGCTCTACCAAGCCGATTATATCGAGCTAAAGAGACAATGCTCTTCAAAGCCGACTATCTCCCTGAGTGAAAGAGACGACGCTCTAGCAACCCGTTATCTCGGGCTAAAGAGACAATGCTCTACGAAGCAGAATATCTCCCTTCTTCTTCTTCTTCTCGTGTAGGCAAGTGGTCAGCCCTGGTGTCAGAATTTTGAGGCCGCTCAAAGACGACTATTGTCATACGATAACAGCCGGGACCGACGGCTTAACGTGCTCTCTATAGCACGGTAGCGCTCGGTCTATCTTCTTGTGAGTGATAGAGACGACGCTCTACCAAGCCAATTATCTCGAGCTAAAAAGACAATGCTCTACGAAGTCTGGTTCTCAATGTTTAATGTTGGGAAACAATGTTCTACAAAGCCATTTTCCTGTGAGTGAGCCGACGATGTCCCAAGCCGATTATATCGAACTAAAGAGACAGTGCTTTATGAAGCCGACTATATTCCTGTGAGTGAAAGAGATGACGCTCTACCAAGCCGATTATATCGAACTAAAGAGACAATGTTCTAAGAAGCCGACTATCTCTCTGTGAGTGAAAGAGACGACGCTCTACCAACCCGTTATCTCGAGCTAAAGAGAAAATGCTCTACGAAGCCGACTATCTCCCTCTAAGTGACAGAGACGACGCTCTAGCTTTATACAAGTAGTTTTTTTTACGTGAAATAATAATACCTATACTTTTATTTCCAATTTCAAATCATAACATCAATTGCACCAAGACTCTGGTTAATAGTAGTAGAAGTAATATGATTTCGTAAATCGAATTTGATTTGATGTTACGTTTTCAAAGTAGCGCTGTATTTGCAGCACAGCGCACTGCAGAAATTGAACGACATCTGTTTACTCTTTTGATCAGCATTTGGAACCGAGTTGTTGAAACTGCTGTAGTGCCAGATATCTAATATTGTTAATATAGATGATTTAAAAAAACTTATTTCAAAATAAGGGTAAGGCGGAACTGGTATAAAAAGCCCATTATTAGAAAAAAAGCATACACCATCGTAAACCGGGTGGGTACCTAAACAATCATACATCATCATCATCATCATAAGACTGTATCAGTCCACTGCTGGGCATAGGCCTCTCCTAATGAACGCCAATGGGCCCAGTCTTCGACCCTTCTCATCCAATCTGCGCCTGCAGCTTTTCGTAGGTCATCGTTCCACCAGCGGGCGGTAAACCATAATAAAGCTGAAAACTGAAAACTAAGCAGATTCACTTAATTAGTAATTTTGTTCAAAATTAAAACTTCCCGGTATTATCTTCATCAAGTAGAAAAGAACTGATAGACCATCAGTTTTTCAAACGTGTGAACATAATTATTTTCTGGAATCAAACAAAAAAAAAAACAACTCTTAGAAAACTCTTGTCCATCACCAATCAAACAAAAAAATATTGTTTTATCCTTTTATGAAATGTGATGACACAGACAGGCACACAGAAACAAATATTCCCCCAACCCCTTAAAACAAAAGGGTGTTATCAGAGATTTTAGTTTATGCAAGTCTCTATACCTCACACCGCAAGCCTTGATAATTCACTAGCTACAGTAACTACGGAGAGTCACAGGTTGTATTTGCGTATCAACAGACCTAAATTATAGGACATGGGGACTAAAGCCGTGTTTTAGATGGCTCAGGTAAATGGTGCCAGGTGGAAATGCACAATAAGTACAATCTAAGCCTAAATTAACGTAGACTCACAACGAATAAAACAAATGACAAGAATAAAGAGAGCCTACTAAGCAAATAAGCATATGTAGTAAAATTAATTTATTGTCATTATCAACAGCCTGATGAAGACGTCTACTGCTGATCATAGGCCTCCCCTACAGAGCGCCACTTTGAACGGCTGCTTGTCCCTTGCATTCATTGGCTCCCCACGGTCCACATAGTACGTGGCGGCATACGCTGCTTATTTGCTGTAAGCTCTCAATATTTCGAAACTGCTGCAATCGCAATGATACGAGGAAATTGAAGATTTTACAGGTAAGTGGGTATTTGGACAAACTTGATTCATTGTTTTTGTTTCGTCAGATAAAAATAATATAGTCATTATCATGGAACAAGGAGGAGAGGAATGCCAATACACCAAGAAAGCATGACAAAAAACCGTTAAACCTAGCCGCCGTAGCTACCCGTATAACCCGCTCATTTTGCAACGCCATCTAGTTTTAGGCATATTTGTGATCTGCGCTGTTTTCTTGGTGTATTGTATTGTGTATTGTATTGGCATTCCTCTCCTCCTTGTTCCATGTCACTATATAGCATCAGTATTGTACCACTGTTTTCCCGTGGATTTTTGATACAACTTTGTGGATAGCCACAAAGTTGTATCAAAAATCCACGGGGCACGTGGCTTATTGTATTGAGCTATGTAATAACTATTTATTACATAGCTCAATACAATAAGCCACGTTTACGGAATATATTGTATAAGCGATCTGTGGTTAGGTTAGGTTACTTTTAATTATCTATCCAGAGAATAAAACTTACAATTTCATCTGTAAATTTAACCGTAAGCAACACGTACCTACCTTTCTAATATCCCTGGCACTATTTGCCAAATAGGATTGCCGAGGTCTTACAATGACATTACGTGCAAACCTTTTTAGGTTTCCACGTAATGTCAGAAACCTCAAGATTAGAAGGTAATCCTGGTAAACTGCCAACCAATTACGAGAACAGCCAACTTCAAATAAGGAAGCAATACATGCACGTTGCTTTCTTCTTCGTTTATTTTACGCTGGATATTTTTAGAACCAGGAAATTTGTTTAACTGAAGACTGTGAAATCTCGTAGAACAATAAAATGTAAGTAGCATGCATGATTGCTTGCAAAGTTGTTTTAAAAATAATATTTAACAAAACCTAGTGTAAAATTATTGGTCAACACGATTTGTGGCTATAAGTAAATATACCGTAAGTATTTCGTAAAGTAATAACATTTTAACGAAAGTCATATAAGTGTAATGTATATCATAAAATAAATGATATAAAAATATGATTATGCATGATTATTTTTCTTAAAAAGCGATGGTGGCCGAGAGGAAGCATGTGCGCTTCGCAATCTTACGGCACCGGGTTTGATCCTCAGTCTTACACCAGTGACTTATCTAGTAAGTTATCTGCAATTTTTAATGCCATCGCTCCATGTTTCAGTTGTCATAAGAACATCTATGGCGATCGTTACGAGTAGTCAGAAGCCTGATAGTATCTGACACCTGATCTAACCATCCCTGTTAACTGGTTCCTATAAGGAATGATGGATGAAGGATGGCAGTCGCTCGTGTAATTCTGGTGGCTTGCCGCTACAGGTTAAATTGTGAGCCGACCTCAAAAAAAAAATGGGAAAAGAGAAAGAATTTAAACTCAGATAGTATAGTAAGACTTCAAAATGGATGCTAATTGGGTGAAAAAGTCGAATGGAAAATCTCCACAGGCACCAATTGGTATGTAAGTCGTGTTCGACATTTCTTTGAAAATTGTCTCAATATACGTCTATACATCATCATCATCATCAGCCTGAAGACGTCCACTGCTGAACATAGGCCTCCCCTAAAGAGCGCCACTTTGAGCGGCTGCTTGACTCCTGCATCCATCGGCTCCCCGCGGTTCTGATCAGGTTGTCGGTCCACCTAGTGGGGGCTGGCCTACGCTGCATCTTCCGGGTCGTGGTCGCCACTCGAGAACCTTTCTTCTTCATCGTCTATACATATTTTTGTAATATTACACTACAAACTGCTATGTAGATAATAGTATTATAGACCGAACCAATTAAGAATGAAGGAAAATATTTTCCATCTTTTTTGTTTCAGCTCGGGGAAATTAAAATAGATCGCTTTTTAATATCTTTCTTTTACCAAAACGTGTTGGGAATCTGTGAACGGAATAATTCCCTGAAAACAGAGATTATTACGTTAAAGTTTGCAGATTGAATTTAGCTTTTGACTTTCAGGAGTTTTATGACAGATAATATAAAAAAACCTTATGTTGTGGTCTTCTTAATGGAAGTTTTGAATGTTTAGTTTTTCTGTTAGTGATTCAACTACATAATCACGGTACTAATCTCTTCGGAAGAAACAGGTAGGTATGTATAAAAAGAAAAAGTAAAAGTTGCATTAAGCTGAGTTGGGACCGATTTGTGGCAAATAGCAATTTACTGCTGTTTAATTTGCTGTTAATCGTATTTGTACTATTTATTGTTTTATTGTCACAAATAAATTATTTTTCTTTCTTTCTTTCTTTCACTAGTTCAGTCAACCGAACTAGCGACTGAACCACTGCTACTACGAGGGTTCGTTTAATCATTCATTGTAGATCTGTGGGTATGTCGAAAATAAAATCATCATCATCATCATCATCAACAGCCTGAAGACGTCCACTGCTGAACATAGGCCTCCCCCAGAGCACGCCACCTTGAGCGGCTGCTCGCCTCCTGCATCCATCGGCTCCCCGCGGCTTTCACCAGGTCGTCGGTCCACCGAGTGGGGGGCCGGCCTACGCTGCGTACATAGTGTACGGCAATAAATATGACAACATATTATACTCGTGTAGGCAAGTGAAGAAGAAGAAGAAGAACATATTATACTTGTTTTTCTGGTGATTCATACAATTTTTCAGTAGAATGTAGAGTATCCAAAGAGTAGTAAATTAAGATAAGTAAAATCATTTTCCTTTTAAAGTTATCTTGCAAGAAAAACGTTTTGTACTGTTCCTGTATTGTGAGTTCTTTAGCTGGTTTCTACCCTTTGAGATAGATTTCAAAGTTCAATAATAAATTACCAAAACGTTACCTCAGGGTGGCCTTTGCGAGATAAAACGGTTTTTTTCTTTGAATTCGAAAGTGCTTTCGTATAGAAACACCATACAAATTGCTGGGAAGGCTCCCAAGGGTGTGCTGAAAGCTTGTTTTGTGGATACATGTTACCTGCCATCTTACCACCGAATAAACGCTCACTTAAAGTGGTTTGTCAATACGACTCGGCGAGCTTTCGCTTGCACCGTGTTGGCGTTCTTTTGCGAAATACACGGACCGCTTTATACAGTAAAATGCATGAAGCTATTACTAGCACCTTGTCGTTATAAAATTTTCTAACATTTCGCATCGCTTCTGATGAAAATCTTAAAGTATTACACGCCGAGACGGTATCAAAGTGGTTGGAAATTTTTTGGTTGGTTTTATTGCTCCCAAGTCTGATTTGAATGGTGGTGCAAACGACATTCTTAGCCGTTTATTCAATGCTACTTTAATTAGTGAATCTCGTACGTTTTGTAAGGACCCAAATGGAATAATTTCTTCGGAATCTACGAAAGCTGAACTGAAAAATGCATATCTATTCTATGGCAAAATTTCGCTGGAGCCTGCTCAGAACGCTTTGTTGAATTACAAATGAGACTCCATATTGAATGAAAACAACACCGAAATGGGCGCAATCTTCTCGCTTCATTCTCTCCAAACTAAACAAACAGTAAACACTGCCTACACATTTACAAAACTAATGTCCAGCGAATTCACACTAAATTGAAACACATGGGGCTCTACGCTGAAAATTTTATGACAATGCTAAAGTACTAAATCAAACTTACTAACCGCACACATGTATGCTTTAAAATAGTACTTATATAGGTACATAAACAGCTGAATGCATTTTCCTTTTGTTTTCTTTGAACTTACGGTGGGTGATTCTGGGTCAGAGTTTTCGGTCGGCTAAACGACTACATTTAGAATTAGTTAACTTTAACTTTTAAGTACTTAAATAAATTTACGTAAACTAAGAGTATTAAGCATAGTTTAGATCAGCAATTTACCATGTACCTACAACCATAACACTCGTTCAATAATTTTCAATTTTAATTGATTAACTCAGGCGTCCACCTCGCGTAAGTTCATCCTAAATACAAAATCAAAAAAGAATAAAATGTAATTCCGGTGAAGACAAACCATAAGGTTATCTATATCGGGACAATTTGCAAACTATTACTGTGGGATCGTTGTTGGTTGGAATCACACTAGATATTCTTATTTCATTTTTATCTTTATTAGGGTAAGCAACGCATCAGTGGCACGTCTTGTGTTACAGATGTCCATAGGCTACGGTGACCTCTTCCCATCAGGAGGGCCGTATGCTTGTTTGCTACCTATAGCATAAAAAAACTAGTTCATTATTTTGTTAAAAGTGCGCTGTTTGACAGCTTCAAATTGTTAACTCTGACTCTTTATAGGTAGAGGTCGTGCTTGTTATAGAATACCATTTTCACGTACAAATCACAAAGGGTTCAGATTCAAAGCGAATACACGTGGCGAACGGTAGACGACAGTGCTCGCATAGGACCTTCGCAGTAAAGGTTTAGCAAACGTATTTCCAGGCGATTTAATGATTCAATGGGGGAGAAACGTGGACACAGCCGGATTTAATCGCAAGACATTTCGGCCGCCTTTCATGTGTAATTTCATACACCCTCTGGTCATTTTACTGGTCAGTAGTTACTGTGCTTTGTACATATTTATTCAGTTTAGTATTATTCTTACCTATAAGAGCGTATATTCGTTAATACTGCGTTAAAATGCTTACGCGAATCACTTAAGTCACTAAGTTGTACCCAGTGGACCTGGTGTGCGAATAGAACCACCCCATCTATTCCCGTAGCTGCCGTAAGAGCCGGCTAGGGGAATATCCAGGGTATGGGCAGCAGCATGCTTCTCGGTCTTCATTTCAATCTACTGCAATCACGAAGCCTCCTGCCAAGTGTGATGATTATGGAAAAATGCAAATAGCGTTTCTTTTATAAATGTGCGGGGGTGTATGAAGGTGGGTATAAATATCGGTTATGCTCTAGAAATGTAAGAATGTTGTTATATTGTTAGTGAAATACTAACAATGTGGGTTTTGTTAGAGACGTCTAACTAGTTTCTGCGCAATGATTTATCTAATTTCATCCCTATTGTTAGGATAGGAAATTCAATAGTTTGAACCAACACCACGAAGTAATAGAACTTATGATTTATAGTAAAATCTAGGCGTAGCGCGGGCCACTTTAGACTTTAACTGTACACTTAAAACAAGTGTTTTTGTCAAATATGTACTACCCGATCAAAATATTTATTGTTTGCATTTACAGCGTGTCTTCAAACGGTTTGCTTAATACTTCTACTTTTCAACCAACTGCAAAAAATGAGGTTCTCAATTTGGTTGTATTTTTTATGTTTTTAAGGCAGAATCCGATTAAAATATTGTTTTATATTTGAATGGATTAATACTGATTCAGATTGGCTTCAACAAAATTGTTTCAGTAATTTGGTATAATCAAAATAACTGAAAAAAATGACATCGAAGTAATTCTCAGTATGAAATTAAAGCAATTGAAGCCAGTTTACCCCTTTTATTAAAAGGATATTAAAAGCGGTTAAACAAGATCTTCTTTGTTATTGATTGATTTTAAATCCACCATCACCAAATCAGCATATCAAAAATAAACTCCCCGGCCCTCGTCCGACTCTAATAACCACCTCCCTAGAGCTCAAATTACAACAATGTAAATACAAAAATATCAAGACTGAAATTCCCCTTAAAACTCTCACGATTGTAAAGAACGCGATATTATCTCTAACATGAATCAGGCTCGCAATTACCGATTCATTACTCTACTACCAAGTTTCTTTCCTCAAGAGATACCATTTTCATTACAAGCCAGTTACGTGGAACGAACTGCATTCGTATGCAAACTTTTACAGCCGAGCTCATTCAAATTCAATTTAAAACCCTCTTGAAACTAAGACGATATTGCTCTGAGTACATAAAGTTTTATTAAACGGTTCTCTATCCTTTTGAATCTTTTTCCGATATTTGCGAAGGTGACCCAATCGGGTAAGTATTAAAAAAGTTTGAAAATTAAAGTCAATAATTGAAACTTTTTTCCTCTCAATATTGCGTCTAGAGTAACTTTTCCACTCAGACAAATATAAGAACAAAAAGCAGTATAGACGACACTCTTGAACTAGAAATAAAAGCAAATAAAAAATACGAAAATATCAAAATCATGCCATTCCACATATTATATTATTCTTGAGCAATGATATCTATCTACCTTAGAATAGATAGCGTGCGTAAATGTGTATTATGTGTAAATAATAATTAGGTAGTTAAAATATAATCATTTCAAATCAAAGAGGTATATGTACTACGTACTAGAGAAGCTATTCAAAGCACAAATAGTTGTAATTTTTTGTATAATTAAACTAAAATCCGTTACAGCCCTTTACGAGATTAAATCGTTTAACCAACGATCCCAACACGCAGCGCTAGTGCAATGGCACATTAGGATCACAATTTTTACTGCTATTCACTGCTGCACGTGCGGTCGCTTTGAGAGCTGAGCATCATATGAGCGAGAAGATGCTCATTGGCGTATTTGCAGTGGTTGACAATGCAAGTTAGAGATGTCCTGTCTGGTGTATACATAGAAGTCTTTGTTTCAAATTAATGTTATTTGTGATTTTATGTCACGTAAAAAATGTAGTTAAGCACTAATCTGTCTGGTGCTAGTCAACATTGTATAGAGATGTCTGAGATGAAAATGCTACGATGTAACTATTTAGTTTTCTTTAGTTTATTTGTTATCAGAGCGCCTGTTCGATGCAACAAGGGACCAAAATGCTGGCACTTATTTGGCTCAACGAATCAGCATTGCAATTCAACGAGGCAATGCTGCCAGTTTGTCTTAGGTACGCTACCTACCGGTAGTGGGCTGGAGCATTTCGACTGTCTATAGGTCATCGCGGCTGCGGTTCCCGGTATATAGGCGAAATGTTCTTTGAAGTAGGTAGTGTATGTAGCTAGTTGCTTTTAGTAATAGTAGTTTTTACTATTGTAGTAAAGTTAGTTTAAAAAAATAAAGGCACGTTGCCAGAAAAAAATCGTTTAAGTTTTGATAGTCTCATCTATATTTCTATTTTTCTAAGCTTTTCGCCATTTTTCTTTCGACGCTTATCATGTTTACGTTTGGTGGACCTTACCTTGTTGGATTAAGACTTGATTCTTTTTGCGTCGACGATAACACGAACAACGTTATTTAAGGTTTATTTTACGGACAAATAACTTTCCATTAAAACAAGACGTATACTCCTCTCAAGAAGTGAAGTATCAAAGGAAGTTTGCTTTCACGTCACTTTACCATGACTACACTATATTAGCATGTAGCGGGGTTGTCCATTTTGTTTCGAGCTGCCCCATCCCTCTTTACTTTAGATAGTTGTGAAACAACGGGGGAGATGGATTGGTTAAAAGAGGTCATGTGTTTCTGGTGGCCTGTTACTAGTTGTTCGTTAGCCTGGGATCGACTTCCGGTTTCCTTATCAAGAAGCCGGCTGTGGAGCCGTTTTGTTTCTTTGAGAATGTACCGGATAACCGGGAACACCCGGACTAATAGCGTAATCTTTTATACCTTATTTCTATTAATGCTGATTTATAGGTTTATCTTCAAATGTTATATTGTGTAATATTATTGTAAAAAATGCAAGTTTTTGTCGTTATTCCTAATATTAATATACATAATTATAAAAGTGAAACGTCTCTTTATTTGTTATTTTTTTACTTTTACGCCACGCTGAATTGATTTGGATGAAATTTTGTATACAGACTGTTTCCAAGATTCACAAATATATAACAAACAATAAATTGGAAAATGGAAAAATTACTGGTAGAATCGTATCGAAACTCTTATAAATTAGATATCGCACAAAATGTTCTTTATTAAACATAGACAATGACAAACAAATAATTTAAAAACTATTTTGAATTCGTCTTGGAACTCACTGGATAAACAATGAACATTATATTATATTTTACCACAAAGTTCATACTGCTGCTGCTGTATACGCCGATCCACCATCTCGCCCGCGCATATTGCGACAGTTTTTAAGATATTAAATAACTGAATTTCCTTACGAAAAATCTGGCTAAACTATTTGTACTGTTCTCATGAATAACATTACAAATGTTCAACAAAAATATCACATTAATCCTAACAAGTTTTCATACATAAAAACGCTATAGAAAGAAAAAACTTTCATACCGTTGTATTTATGAAATCTTGTTTGGATTAATATGATATTTTTGGAATATTTGTAATGTTATTCATGAGAAAATAGTTTAGCCAGATTTTCCATAAGTAAATTCAGTTAAAATGTCACAAAACGGCTTCAGAGGAGGGTCGTATACCATCAGGTAACTCCTACCTAAGACCCTGGAGCCTATTACGGACATTATTAGTTAGTATAGAGAGAGAGAACAGAAGGCCTAACAATACCTGCAGAGCCTAAAGTAAAAGATACACAGATGGACTGGAGACACTATTAAATACAGATTAACATATTATTGCGTAGTAATATCTTAATAAACGTACCAATGCGCGAACGAGTTAGTGTATGCGCGTATAGCAGCCTTAAATTAATCCTCGATGTATGGGGCGCACAGCTTTCATATCTATTCATTCATCCAGTTTCCCGACAATTTACGAATTATAGATGAAATAAAAACACCGAGGTATCCATTCAAATCATAATAAAATCCAGAAAGTTTGGTTCACGTCACGTCGCACACAGAATCTGAAACACTCGCTACTCCCAAGAGGCGCAACTCACGCGATATCCCACACAAAACACAAAGCTGCTGGTACTTTGAATGAGGGCCATCATTCAAGTGTCAGGTGTAACACAGGTAAGCTCTCGGCAGCCTCCGCAGACTTGATAAATAATTAATCCAAATGTACATTTTCCAGGCACTTAATGTGAACTCTGTCGCAGTATAATTTTTTACTTTGTTTGAGTTCTTTGGAGAATGTTATGTTAATTTATACTGTAAAGAGGTGGTAAATTGTTGAGATATTTTGTAATGTGGAAGGCTGGGAACGTTCGTACTTACTCAGTTGTTTCAAAAGTTTAGAAGTATAATACAGTTACTGTAAATTATAATAATTTTAAGTGGTCTTTTTAGTAAGCATTGTATATACAAGTAAGCCCTAAGTCTCAAAATTAACAATTGAAATGGTAATGGGCATTTTAATTGGGTTGCTTGCAGAACTGACAACCCAAGGGGATGAAACATTCTCGACTGGCAACTACGAATTGGAAGATGCAGTGTAGACCGACTCTTCACTATGTGAACCGATAATCAAGTCACTCGCGGGGTGTCGTTGGATGCAAGAGTCATGCAGTGGGAAGTAGCAGGCCAGTATTTTTTAATGTGGAAGGCCTATGTTCAACTGTGGTCGTTTCCCAGCTGATTATAATGGTGATGGTTGTTATAACATATTAAGTAAGAAAAGTTTGCCAAGTAATTTAATAGAGTCATCATCATCATTATCAGACTGAAGACGTCCACTGCAGAAAATGTCTAAAGGACATTGCCAGGCAGGAGCATTTTCCTCGGTACATTAAAATCTTCTGCGATCATCCAAACCGCCTGCCAAGCGTGGTAATATTTTTAATCAAATCTTATTAAACTAAAAAATGTATGATCAATATCTATAAAATGAAACAACATTTGCCAAACTACATAATACGCATAATTTCTACATAATTTCTTTGCGGACGGCCTTGAGTCTACCGCATTCGGTAACAACCACACGACGCCACTAATATCCAACCATTAAGCCAAATCGAAATTCTTGTTCCCCTAATAGACCCTAACACCGAAACAATATCGTTGATTGCAGAACAGCTATAACACGGGTCAGGATATTACAATAGTTGGTCCGATATGGACAAATATTTTACTTCTAACGTAACTGCCAAGTGCTGGAACTTTTTCGATAAGTAGTTTTGGAAATAGTAAAGTAAAACTACCAGTGAACAAGGAAAATTGTGGATATTAGGTATAATGCATTATCGCAATATCGTGATTCTTCTGCAAGAAAATGTGTGTGAAACTCGCATCTTGTAGAATAACCTGGTAACTTTGAGAACAATGCAAGAGGTGCTTCATTATAATTTTCTAATTAGGTATCCAAATAAACTGCGCTATTAATTGTCAATTTAATACCAAAAAAAATTGTTTAAGAAATTATTTCTTACAAATAGTTTTAATATATTGCAATAAAGTGACCGCGTGGTTCCGGTGTGTGAATAGGACCACCATTCGACCACCCCATGTATTCCCGTGGGTGCCGCAAGAGCCGGCTAAAGGAATATCCAGAATTATCCTCGGTGCATTAAAATCTGCGCTTACCAAGCCGCCAGCGTGGTGATTTATGGTAAATCCCTCCCTATGATAAGCGTGCAAAGTGCTCTTTTATGGGATGAGGAGTAGAGTTTCAGCAGTAGAGGTAATCTGGCTGATGATGATGATGATGATGGCTTAGAGATTATAATAGTTTGGTTACCCATAGTAATAGAACTCAATAACGTACATTTTACATTGTTTACTCCACTTACTTATCCACTCACTATTATTTGCACTTACAATTTTCAATGAAAATTTTCTCTTTCTACTTATTTCAGCTGTTCTGCGTCGAACAATCGAATGGCTTTTGTTTAGACGTTATGAGAATGTACGAATCCTCGTGAACATGGGTTTTAGTGTCTAATATCTTCGAAGGCGTTCCGCTTTCTTATCGAAAATGCTCGAGCTCTATTGTCCTTGCGCACAGTTTTATTTTTATGTCTCACTGCTGTTGAAACTTTCATACTCACTCTTTTTGTTGTGTATCGTTTTGGTTGCGTTGTCTTTGTAATATCTGTGAGTTTTTTTAAGTAAAAGAGTGACGTGATGATCTAGTCGTTTGCCTGATGTTAACGTCTTGGCCACCCATTACAAACACAGCCATTCGGAACTCTTAAATCATAAGGTTTAGCACTACACCGTGAAACATCAGTGATAAACTAATACAAAAGACAATAATATCGCCTTGTTTGTCCAGTATTAGCTTCACTAGCTACAGAGTCCTTCAAATCGGAACCCAAGTAGTGCTTGCATACTTACTGCTTAGTGGCAAAGTATATATTATCTAGTAAAGTTGCTATCTACCTATATGACCCAAATTTAAGATGCAATATTTACTAACATTACACTGACAGTAGAATCAACTGATAGCAGGTATTACAAACATTTTTGGCTGTGGCGTACTCGCCCATGAAAAAGTTTTCATACCAGCTTTGTAGAGTACCTCTTGGTCGCTAGGGGCGACGGATCATAGTCAAAAACTAATCAATTGTTTCCTACCCAGGTTTTAATCTTCGTTTTGATCACCTATTGAAGATTTCTAAATTTAAGTAGTTAGATTTTTCATAACATTGACGTAACTATTGAAAATTGTGACAATTCTGATAGAATTTATAGGTACAATCATCGTAATTCTGATATCGCTCAACCATTTCGTGGCGATAACCCTAAAAATCAGCTGATTTAACAATGCAAGTTTGTCAATGCAAGGTTAGCAAATATTGCATGTTGAATATGCCTCTGGTATAGACGAACTCTAGCAGATTTTTAAAATCTATTCTAACTGTTCGACCGTGATCGTAGTGCTTGCAACAGCATCGACATATCGGCGACTCAAAACATATAAATTACACGGTAAATATTTCTTTAATAAATAATATTTGACAATGGCTTTCACCAGATGGTGAAAGCTGCGGGGAGCCGATGCAAGCAAGGAGGCTAGCAGCCGCTCAAGGTGGCGCTCTCTGGGGGCCTATGTTCATCTTCAGGCTGATGATGATGATTTAAGGCTGCGGTGACCGCTTCAGGTAGGCCGTATATATTCTTGTTGCAACAAATATTATTTATTTAAAATCTTACTATTTATTTAACTGTCTTTCTTTCTCTCTTACTCTTCTTACTCTCTCTTCTCGTATACGTGAAAATTAAAAGAAATATAAAACTATCAATCCCAATAGCTGAGTAAGTGGTTTAGTATCACAATTTTTCGCAATTTCCATTGAAATTGACGACATCACCCCTTTACAAATGTCTGGTTCATTTGAATGCAATGCGTGGAGCTTCGACTTTCAGGGGTTGTACAAGGTAGGAGACAACAGCGAGGATATTACGATGAGTTAGTGCAAGCATGCATGGGTTGTGAAAAATTAAGGTATTGTCGTTTGCAAGATTGCTGTACTATTCACTAGCCAGTGACTAGCGCATTATTGTCACATAATCTCTCTCTCTCTCTCTCTCTCTCTCTCTCTTTCTCACTCTCTCTTTAGTTCATCAGTCCTGTTTAAGTGATATCGGAAGCGAAATATTTATATATCATCATTTTTAAACCTTTATAACTAACTTATGTTAAAATATTTTTTAAAGTCAGCCCGCCGGGCAACAACAACTTCGAAATTAAAAATAAGGAAGGAAATTACTGAACAATCGTTTGAGAAACCTTGTTTGAACCTTTCGTTTTACAAAAAGAAAGCAGGTGAGTGACGTCCCTTTTTTGTGATACACCCTTTTGATTACCGTTTAGTAAAATAACTGTTGTTTTAGTGTCGTTCTTAGTTGTGGTTGTGAATGCCAATGAGAAAATAAAAGGTTAGTTAAATTGAGAATGGGTTTAACCTCATTATATTTTTTTACTCAAGGGTGGTAACAAGTATATATGGCCACTTCATGAAAAGTCGTTACCGTATCCTATAAAAATCTGCAACACCGGAGGTGCCACTAATGTGTTGCACTCCATTAACTTTTACTCTGCATTTGCAACCGCTATTGCTTGTATTTTATACCATTCAAGCTCTACTAGCATCAGACAGCCTTGGACGGGCTAATATAGTGATATCATCTGAGCAGCTGTCAAGTCGAGAATGCTACGATTTACAAGCGGAAACTTATTGTCTGAGATGCGCTTGCTGGAATCATGAATCACATATACATCAGCGAATACTTTTAATTCATATTATCTGCAGTATGCTATAACCAAGAGCACTGCATTATTGCCCATTGGTCACCCATTGTTAAACTTCTTGTAAATAGTTGTATTCGCTGTGAACTTTTATTATTTGTATTCTATCCATCTACTATTTTTGTCGTTCACTTTCATCTTCGTTCTTTGACATGAATGATAAATTTCTAAACCTTTTCTTGTGAGCCGTTTGTTAATCCAAGTTATAATTTTAAGCCTTACTAAGACTTTGGCTGTGTGACCGATGAGTTGGTGTTAAGACTTATTTGTATTAGTTGACTTTAGCTCTATCGAAACAGTACCTATTTTGGCATATAATTTGGTAGAAATAAAATGACGTCTATTTGAACTTGAGATAAAAAAAACCTAAGCTTCTGAAACATAAAGTCACTTATATAGGTAGGTGCCAGTGACGTTTTATAGAGGGGTTGATTAAAGGTAGGTACATATTTTCACATCAGTATATTTGGTTAACAAAAATGAAATTTTATCCTCAAAAAAATCGCGGTATGTTACATTTTATGACATTATTACATACAATTACTCTAACCTGATGAATTTATTTAAGCCCTGCGAGAAAATTCTACCTTCAGATTTTTTATGTAGGTACATATTCGCTCTATAATGAAATGTCACTACATTTTCTAATAACCAGCTATCAGCGGTGACAACGCCGGCGTTATAAAGAAGGCTCAGAAAAGCTTAGTCTCCATTATCTCGCCGCCAGTCAGCTATATTATGTGGTTTAAGTACAAACGTGATTGTTTGCTGCGCCGTTGTTAACTTATCGTCGTTGTTTATAGAGCAAGAACGCGTTTTTTGTCTCCTTTTACTCTTGTATTTTTATTACGCCTGTACCTAAGCGTTGATCACTTTTCGTTAAATTTTGATTTGGTCCTATTTGGTTTGGTTATGACCTATAATTTATCTCAGATATAGAAAGACCGGGCTCTCTGTTAGGACATGGTTTTTCTATATCTTTCTATTTTATTCTGTTTTTTAGTATTTTCTGTTGTAGCAGCAACACAAATACATCATCTGTGAAAATTTCAATTGGGTAACTATCACGGTTCATGAGATACAGCCTGGTGACAGACGGACAGGCAGAGAGCGGAGCCTCAGTAATAGGGTCCGTTTTACCCTTTGGGTATAGAACCCTAAGAACCGGCCAAATAAGTTGGACTTACACTTACTTATCATCTGTGAAAATTTCAACTGGGTAACTATCATGGTTCATGAGATACAGCCCAGGCCAGGCTCTGACAAAGGGTAAAACGGACCCTAGTCCGTTTTACCCTTTAGATACGGAACCCTGATAAGGCGAGTTGAAGCAGAGACTTTCGCTCACTTCGTTGACAAACATTAAAAAAATAAAACAGAATTGAAAACCTCCTCTATTTCCAAGTCGTTTGAAAGTTCGGGTAAGTTATCCTTTTTAAATTTCTAAGCGCAACATAAGTATTATTAATATTCATTACAAACTGTATTTGCATTATTACCTTCATATAAGTCTCATTGTCAAACAAATAGGAATAATGCCTCATCCACTACTTCAATATTCTAAATTTTGCCTTATTATAAAAGCTTACATCTCGCAACTACTCAATTTTTTATGAGACTAAGTGGTTTCAAGACTCGCAAGTATGTGTGCTATCGGCTTCGTACACGCTGCGCCGCTTTTACTAGAATGCTGAAGCTGAAAGCCACTGTAAAACCACTCTCTTGATGTTCGCTTGGAGGTCGATTTACAAATCGCGTCGGTAGTGCAATGTCGGAGTACAGAAGCGTTTATTATTGACTTTAATTTACCAAAATTGTATGGCAAGCTATCAAGATAGATAATTCGGAAAAAAGCTCACGTCCTACGCGAAATCAATATACAGGGTCTTTTACTATTTCGATTTCCATTAAGATTTTTGTGTCGTCTAATCGCTAAGTCTATTATCAACGGCCAGCTTCAAAATACAACAAGAAATCTATGATGATGCCAAGATGTATTTAACATAATTATATGTTCATTATTCTTGATGCCTAAACCGTAAAGTTTGTAAACAGAATACTGTGCCTGAGGTACATCATTCTGATTCAAGAGAGTTCTAACGAACAAACCATCAGCCGCTTTATGGTGTTCGGTACGTCTTATGCTCTATATAATACCGATAATAATATGTAATACCAATGTGTGTATATTGACAGCTCTCACCTTGAAAAAACTAGTGTGAACGAGAAATAAAAGTATAGATATGGTAGTTGATCAAAATCGGTGTACACGATGTACTCTTTTACGGCGCCAAGGCTTTATAATAGTCTAGACTCTATCTGGTGCAAGCTATTGACATTAAATTCTGGACATGTTTCTCAGTAAGTCGAGATCAAAATTTGTTCATAAGGAAGTTTATCTTCGAAAATCTGCTTCTTCGCAAATATATGTGACCCAAACAAAGTAAGAAGTTCCAAAGCTAATTTTTGTAGCTCTAATATTTATTACCACATATAAGTTTTATCCTGAACTCTTCACTGGAAACTTCCACATGTTTGTGTTTTAAAGCAGTGTTTTCTTGGAAATCGATCATTTCCATCTGCACTCTGTAGTGCAAGTTGCTGTGTTCTCGCGGTCCGCACAAATTGGGTCGGCGGTCTGGATGCGGACCGCGGTCCGCCATATGGTGACCCCTGGTCTAGAGAAAAACAAAAGAATAATTAAATTTGGTTTCACTGTATTTGTTTCATCTCAGAATTTCTCATTCATTATATTTCCAGTTCTGACTAAAATTTGTTCAATTGAATACCACTTTATTTATTATGTATTTATTCATTTAAAACCTCTATCTAGCTGTTAACATCGAATTTTTATTTTCTCTTTGAATAAATAATTAAAATACGAACAAAATACTGTACCGTTTTGTGTCACATTTTTCATGTAACTTTATTCCCCACGGAAAACATAAAAGATGTTTCAAAACGTACATAAGCCGTGCAAAGAGGCTGTCAATGTCGGTAATCCACGAGTAAACAAGTCGAAATTCTTTGTTTGCGAAGCCCTCGTGGAGCCTGTCGACTGTGTGACGACAGAACCCGGGGACGAAGCGTCCCCTTTGTCAAACCGAGGATGTAAAAATGAAAAATGTTGTAATTGTGTGTCATGTAAGAGAGTTTAGGGCTGCTTTTTACATATTAATGGCTGCCTATTTCCGTGGAATTTAATGTTAACTTACAGAAATTTTAATTTGACAATAAATAAATAAACCATGACACTGAAAAGCAAAATGTATGAAAAATATTTTTGTTCAGTTACATAGACTTCACTGCCATAGGAATTATATTATCAGCTAAACTTCCTAAGTCATAATCTCGTATTGTACCTAACACTTTTAGATGTTCTGTTTGGTAAAATAAAAACCTTGCAAACCCAATTTATTTCTGTTTGATTTAGGTTAAACAGGTCACGGTCATCCACGATACCGTGACAAACATATTGAACTTCCTTTTCCATATTCATGGCGTTGACTTTTGATTTCCCGGGCTGATGCGAGCGAGCTTTATTTATTAAGGTTTCCAGTCAAATATTTCGTCTCAGTACACTTTGATTAATTCGGTAATTATGAACCCTCTCTCAGCTTAATTACGTAGATGTTAACGACTTTTCCAAATATGTCATGAAATTTATTTACCCTGCGTCAATATTGGGGTCATACATCACTCGCTCAGAAGATTGATGGCTTCTTAGTGATCGGTTCATTAACGGACATAATTAGGCATGGTCCTGGCATGCAACTTTGACTACAGAACAACCTCAAAACTGTAGAAGCAATTAAGTTGTTACAAAATGGTTGGTTTTATACTTGAGATGTTGTGTAGTGGTTTACTAGAACTAAATGCAAGTTACACTAAAGCCTAGTAGAGTATGCTCATGTTGGTCGTGTTAGTGGCGTGCGTGACATAGAGTAGCGGTAGGCAGTCAATTGTTGGGATTGTGTTTGAGTTTAAAACCAACAGCTCACATCAAAGTGGAGAGAAACTCGGTATAATAGCTGTAAGCAACACAATGTTTTTCCCGTTTTAGTTTCGGTACCCTGATAAACGGCAGTTGCGTTTTATTGCGTTCCTCACTAGAATTTGATCTTGTATCTTTTTTAAATAAGTATTAATAATATTGATGTAGGTTCTATTTTCGTGTGAATGTATTTTTTGTATGTTTATCGAAGTTTTGTCGGGTTAGACCACAATTAAAATCACTATAATCTGGAAAAAATATTCGTTTCTTGAAAAACTACATATTTTCAAAATGTTCACTTAGTGGAATTCTAGAAACAAGATTAGGGAGTCGATATTTTTTTTTAGGTTCATCATCATCATCATTAACAGCCTGAAGACGTCCACTGCTGAACATAGGCCTCCCTCAAAGCACGCCACATTGAGCGGCTGCTCGCCTCCTGCATCCATCGGCTCCCCGCGGCTTTCACCAGGTCGTCGGGGGTCGGGGGGGTTTTTTTAGGTTAAAATATATCAATTTAATATTTAATTTATTCCTTGATAATGTAGGTAAAGTATGTGTGATGTGTGAGGTAAGATTTTATTTCAGTGATCCTTTTTATTAATGTTTATGTAAACGTTTTTTATGTCATTGATGATGTGACGAGCTAGTCGTTAGCCTGATGTTAAGCGGCACGGCTGTATGTATCATACTTAACGGAATAGGAAGAGAAATAGGTAAGCATTACTATGGAATAAGGACATGACATACCAAATGCGGTTTCAATATTTACAAACGTATATAGGTATACTGCTTATACTGACCTTGAATCAACAAACAAAAGCATAACTACACATTTGAGTTTTGGCGGGAACGCGGAAAAGTTCACGTCGGTGCATTGTATTATTTTACAAAACTTATGCTTTTTCCAGTGTTAATGTTTAAAATTGGTGGTGTTTTACGCATTAAGTGCTGAATTACGAGCATGAGTGTGGGCAAGTGATATAATGTAGTGAAACGTGGTTTTTCGTGTTGCTTCCAAAATTCCATAGAAGCCTCTAGTAAAGTTGCCACCACTTTACTAGGGCATGCCTTAGACTGGATTATGACTTAGACTAGACTATGACTACTCTGACTGTGACTATGACTTGACTTTAAGTGAAAATTTCCATAATACGATGAAAACTTACAAAACTTGACACTGGCTAAATACACTATGTGTGGAGCCAAAATATTTAAAAAAAAAAAAAAAAAAAAACTACACATTTTTTATGCAATCGAATGACGTGACGTGAATATCGCGGTAATAATGAAGTTTTTTAGTATGGTAAGGACAAGACAACAGAGACAGTTCACGTCGACGTTTATAATGAGATTGTGCTACTCTCAAAATATTATTTATACCAAACGTTTCCATTGTATTCTAGATAGAAATTAGTTCAACAAATAAGATTTGTTCACACACACGTGCGCACAAGGCACTCCATATTCATCATAACTGTATTAAACACGAGGCGTAGTTCGCATTAGAGAAGGTGGGATCTCTTATTAAAATTTAATAACTGTTCCAAAATGGCGGCCCTTCCTTGTTTTCGTTAATAAGGTGTGCGTATTCAGGTTTGTAGTCAGGAGTAACGAAGGGGCAATACCTACTGGCAAAAAAATTGATAATACATTTTTTTTTCAAAACATTTCGAATGGAACATTATTTCGTTAAGTTACATTTAAGTTTTGTTTAATAAATAATTAAAAAAAAATATGTTTACATTATTTTGTCAAAAACAAGTTTTTTATGGAGTATTTAAGTATGTGTGTATGAAGTATTTTGAGGAAAATATATGATATCTACGAACTAAGTATAATTTTTTTTTCTTTTTTCATTTCACATATACATCGCCAGCATGATCAATTACGGCCAACGCTCTTACTGTCTTAGGTAAGACAAGAGTATGTTAGTATTATAGAAAAACAACAATGTAATGTTATTAGGTCCCGACTCAACAATCAAATCAGGACAGCCAGTGTGACCTAAATTTTCAGTCGGGATGGAACCTACAGTTATTACTTCACGAACCTCAAAGATAAGATAAACTTAACACCATCTGCACTTACATCAGATAATAATAAAGGCTAAATGACTATTTTTTATTTTTTAAATTAATAATCAAAGCTCAAAGTCGCGCATCTAGCTATGGAGAGGAGAGAGCTATGCTCGGTGTTTCCCTCCGAGATCCGGAGCGAGGAGATCCACAGGAAAACTAAAGTGAGCGATATAGCTCTTAGAATTAGTAAGTTGAAATAGCAATGGACAGGCCACATCGCTCGTAGAACTGACAACCGGTGGGGAAGAACGGTTCTCGGGTGGCGACCACGAACCCGAAGACGCAGCGTAGGCCGGCCCCCCACTCGGTGGACCGACGAACTGGTGAAAGCCGCGAGGAGCCGATAAATGTAGGAGGCGAGCAGCCGCTCAAGGTGACGCGCTCTGGGGGAGGCCTATGTTCAGCAGTGGACGTCTTCAGGCTGTTGATGATGATGATTATGATAAAAATAATAATATTACTTAAAAGATAAACAGTCGTGAAAACGAAAATTGAATATCTCAAAAAATTATAATGGTACAAGCATTAAAAAAAAAACAGCAATAGAAAGAGACAAACATGTAGTGACGTCAGAATTTGGCCCTTCATAGTACCTCATTACTAAGCTGTGGTAGTATTACATACAATCTCTTTGGCATGTGACGTCACAACACGTGTTTTCATAGTAACTGTGGGGATGCAATTTTGCGAGAAAGGGACAGGCGATGCCCCCTCTAGAAACTTTAAAAGCTTCTCTGTTATTTATTTACCGATTTTACTTATTTTTTAAAATTTATGGATTCATTTTTAACCTACTTTATAAAAATTATATTTACTTACTTGTTAATTTTTAATAGTAGTCATCTTGCCTATTATAATAAACATACACGTACATTTATAACACTACAATAATACACTTACACACACACCCTCACTTACCTACATCATCAGCTGGAAGACGTCTACTGCTGGACATAGGATAAAATGCCTCTAGACGCTTATCCTTGGGGGACTTGCCATAATCACCATGCTTGGCAGGCGTCCTGGTGGTCGTAAACAATTTTAATGTACCTACCGTCTTTGCGTTATTCCTTTCCGTACAAGGTTGTCTGAAAGACATCGCTTTGAGCGATAAGACCGCCCATTGTTACACGTTTGCTAAGTTTTTTTCACTTAGTTTTTAATGATTTGTGTGGTTCAATAAAGAGTATCTATCTATCATCTATCTACCGAAGAGAATGCTGCTGCCCATTCCCTGGATATTCTCTTTGCTGACTATTGCGGCACCCGCTCACAATACACGAGTTGGTTGAATCTTGGAACTAGTCTGTACCACGAGGAATATATGATGAGTAGGGTCCCTTTGTGCAGTGGCACAGTACCTGGTGTTAGCTTATCTGCGTTAATACACATGAAACCTACAAATTCCCAGATTATGGGTGTGTGAGTTACGGAGCTTTGTTGAATGTCGACCTTTATTAATTTGTATAAGGTGTTATATGTTTTGTTTGAAATGGGTTTACTAAAGTATGGAATTAAGTTGCCTGATTTAATTTGTGATAAACATAAATGTTGTAATATAGGATTGTATGGTAGGTACGTTATATTAACAGGATGAGTGACGCAAGGTCGATATCAATACGACTAGAGTATTAGACAATTTAATAATAAATACATACTTATAAATATGTAAGTTGGAAAGAAAATTACAACTAGACAACACTACAAACCCCGAGCTTCAACCAAAATGTTCCTAGCGACATATAACACAAATGTAGACTTGTCAATGCTTCATCATGAATGTAAAGAGCCTCATGTACTCAAAATGTGGAATACAGGGAAAGTGCGAGCACCGCAGCACATAATTGCGCGCGCCATCAGCGGCGGTGGCTGAATGCGCGGCGACGAGCCCTGATGGCTGCCGCTCTTTTGATGAAACCATGATTACGGTGTACATACCCACACGTGCCTGCGTTAGGTGGCAGCTAAATAAATGTGTCTGGAAGTGACAGTTATTTATAAACCTTTTTGGCCGAGTTAAATGAAAAGTAATTGATGAATGGAGAAGCACATGAATAAAAGTCAAAGCATCGTTACTCAAGTAATAATACTTAAGTGTTTGTGATCAAAGTATTTTTCTCCATACTTTTATGGTGTGTTTAATTAACAAGCTGGTTCTAAACAAATAACCTTATTATTCATTAATCATCAGCGCTGCTATAAGGCCGGATTTCCACCTGCAAGAAAACTTCTGCAAGAAGTGTCCAACCGTCTATCAGACTGTAGCTTGAACGTGTAAACTATTGTAATTGTAATTTACACTAGTTTAGGTACATTTATAAGCTACAGTCTAATAGACGGTCAGACGCTTCTTGCAGAAGTTTTCTTGCAAGTGGAAACCCGGCTTAAGGCACTCCCAAGACACAACACTGAATCCGGCTGGATAATTACGTAACTTGCAACAAGTTTGTAAAAAGCGTCAATTTTGCAATCATTGCTGTCAAACATCCTCTTTGGCAGAACAGAAAGCAATCGAGTGCTAGATCACCGTCTGTCGGACAATCGATGAACTAAAAGGTGCGTTATTTTGTTTCCATCTATTGCTGTTCTGTTGCTAGTAGCACTAGTATCAAAGTCCAAAGTGAATTTAGTGACTGGCAAGCAACAGGCGGGTGACTTACGATTTCCAGTGACATCTTGCGACTGATTGCTAAATGTTTGCTGCCGCTTTGCTACTGCTGTTACTTTGCTACTGCTGTTGCAACTTTTACACGACTTCAAAAAAGTGATGACTTTATATCATCATTTTTCTATGATAGTTTCTTTATAGTAAATACATATAGATATAATATATTTCATATTCATGGCACAAGAGCGCGGTGGTGCTCTTCTTCAAAAAAGGCGATAACACCTTATTGAAGAACTATAGGCCCATCTCGCTCTTGAGTCATGTGTATAAGCTGTTTTCGAGAGTCATTACGAATCGTCTCGCACGCAGGTTTGATGAATTCCAGCCTCCCGAACAAGCCGGTTTCCGAAAAGGCTTTAGCACCATAGACCACATCCATACGCTGCGCCAGATTATACAGAAGACCGAAGAGTATAATCGGCCGTTATGCCTAGCGTTTGTGGACTATGAGAAAGCCTTCGATTCAATCGAGACTTGGACGGTGCTGCAGTCCTTGCAGCGATGCCAAATTGACTATAGGTATATCGAAGTTTTGAAGTGTTTGTACAGTAAGGCCACTATGTCAGTCCGACTACAGGACCAGAGTACGGAACAAATTCCATTGCAAAGAGGCGTGAGACAGGGAGACGTTATTTCTCCGAAACTGTTCACAAACGCATTGGAGGATGTTTTCAAGCTCTTGGAGTGGAAAAGATCTGGCATCAACATAAATGGCGAGTACATCACTAACCTTCGTTTTGCCGATGATATAGTCATAATGGCGGAATCGCTCGAGGACCTTAGCACCATGCTCAACGACCTCAGTAGAGTCTCCCAGCAGGTTGGTCTTAAGATGAATATGGACAAGACAAAGATCATGTCTAATGCTCATGTTCCACCTATACCGGTAATTGTTGGGAACGATACTCTCGAAGTTGTCGACAAGTATGTCTACCTAGGACAGATTGTCCAATTAGGTAGGTCCAACTTCGACAAAGAGGTGGCGCGAAGAATCCAACTCGGCTGGGCAGCGTTCGGGAAGCTTCGTCCTATCTTTTCGTCCAAAATACCGCAGAGCCTGAAAACGAAAGTTTTCAATCAGTGTGTGTTGCCAGTGATGACTTATGGAACTGAGACATGGTCTCTTACTGTTGGCCTCATTAGTAAGCTCAAAGTCGCGCAGCGAGCTATGGAGCGAGCTATGCTCGGTGTTTCCCTGCGAGATAAGCTCCGGAACGAGGAGATCCGCAGGAGAACTAAAGTGACCGATATAGCTCTTAGAGTTAGTAAGTTGAAGTGGCAATGGGCAGGCCACATCGCTCGTAGAACTGACAACCGATGGGGAAGAAAGGTTCTCGAGTGGCGACCACGAACCGGAAGACGCAGCGTAGGCCGGCCCCCCACTCGGTGGACCGACGACCTGGTGAAAGCCGCGGGGAGCCGATGGATGCAGGAGGCGAGCAGCCGCTCAAGGTGGCGTGCTCTGGGGGAGGCCTATGTTCAGCAGTGGACGTCTTCAGGCTGTTGATGATGATGATGATGATGATATAATATATTTAACGGTGAGAATCTAATGATAGAGTAGTTAAGAGATAACTGAAAACCGAATCACGATGCAGTTTGCAGCTGTCATAGCATGATGACAGCAAATCGTGATTCAGTTCACAGACCTAGAAGTTTTTCGTATTCAGTTTTTTTTCCTTGTATTTTGGCTCACACATAGTGTATTTAGCCAGTGTCAAGTATTGTAATTTTCATCGTGCTATAGAATATTTCACGTAATGTCAAGTCTTAGTCAGTCATAGTCGAGTCTAAGTCAAGTAGTCATAGTCCAGTCTAAGTCATGCCCCAGTAAAGTTGTGGCAACTTTATCAGAAGCTTCTGTGGAATTTTGGAAGCAACACGAAAAACCACGTTTCACCACATTATATCACTTGCCCACACTCATGCTCATAATTCAGCACTTAATGCGTGAAATACCACCAATTTTAAACATTAACACTAGAAAAAGCACAAGTTTAGAAAAATAATACAATGCAACGACGTAAACTTTTCCGCGTTCCTGCCAAAAAACCTCGTATTCAGTTATTACTATGTTGAAAGATCGGTAGATAATTTGGAGCTGCTTCGATCCATACATGAATCCCACTATTTGGGGACTATTAGGGATCAATTAAAAAGTCAATTCCTATCCTGATCATGTACTTTAAGTGTAACATCCTCTGACGAAGACATATCTAGTCAACATAAATCTGTATCGTCATACATACACCGGTGGGTTGACACGCCTTTGTATTGCGCGCATTCAGCTATGGGTTAAATAAAAACTGTGCTCTGCAGAATGTGAATAAAAACGGCCACACACACCTACGTTCGGTGCAATCAGGAACTTTCCAGCAACATAAAACTTGTGTGCTACTTACAGCTAGGGGTCATATGAATAAACTATTTTCATAGCGTGAAAGATTGGGTTTGTAGAGTTTTTTATGAGATGGTTGTTTGCAAGAGGGTTGAAGTCACGCACGCTGCAATATCAACTCGTTGGATGTTTCCAACGCTCATTTAATTTTTTTTTTCAGTTATTGAATGCTAGCATAAAAGATATGAAAAGTATTAATAACAGACTGATTAATGATCAAACACAAATTACAAACACCTACGTATTAGGGATGATTTGAATAAAATTAGACGACTCATCGAATTTTCAAAGCTTATTTTATTTCTGTTTTTTTTTATGTAAACGAATGACGTGACGAGCTAGTCGTTCGCCTGGTGTTAAGCACCACGGCCACCCATAACAGAATGCAGTGTCACTCGGAACTCCAAATTAAAATTTCGGGCACACTGCGCATTGCGCATGTCATCCTGAGACATCGCACAGTCTAAAAAAGATTTCTAGACTTTGAGATCAGCTCTTAAGTCACCTAGTGAAAAAGTGTCCTACGAGTAGTGTCTAAATAATGTGTACGCTTTATATTATTTCAACAGTCATGACACTTTCCATTTGTCGCCCTGTATTAATAGCAGTTGGCTTAAGACAATTGTCCTTAATAATGCTCCGGGATAAGTAAATTTAATTATCTAAATGTAAAGGGCATTACTGCTGTCGAGCATTAGGACGTGCCCAGTTACTTGGGTAAGCAGTTGTAAATCTAAATTAAGATTCCCTTCGAAATGAAGGCAGTGTTTGAAATGAGAAGGTCCTTAATTACGGGTCCGCGGCGATGTAACTTAGCAGCTGGTTTACCTAAAAAGGTGG
Organism: Ennomos quercinarius; assembly: GCA_910589525.2. Taxonomy (NCBI): domain Eukaryota; kingdom Metazoa; phylum Arthropoda; class Insecta; order Lepidoptera; family Geometridae; genus Ennomos; species Ennomos quercinarius. Next base: position 6,867,961 of record OU342496.1, read on the forward strand.
TCTGGTTGTAGTAGACCTCCCTTTTAGGTTGATTAATGATTTTCTTTGTGCCATCTCTTTATTGAAAGGTAGGTAACACAAAGGCTTGATTATTTGCACAAACAGAAATGTAATGTTAATCACTTTTGGTGGTTTCACAATTCAAAATCTGAATTTTTAGGTTAGAAAAATATGTGGGAGGTAAATATTTTTCAAAGGCGATGTGTATTTATTATTTTAATTAACTAACTAATAAAAGTTCTAATTATATTTATTTCTAAGATGATCGGTAATCTGGTATGGTCACTTCCCATTGGGCAGCGTTTCAAACAAGACTTTAATTAGATCATCAAGTTTAAAAAAATATCTCTATCTACCATTTCCTTTATTATTCCAAAAGAACCCACGGCACGGTACGATGCGTTAATAACATACCTTATCATCTTCATGGTATGTTCCGATATTTTTGACTTGGTTTAAACTAACGACTGAAATTTAAAAAAAGTAAGCTGCTCCGGTTTATCAATTATTATTGCAACGTGCAAATGCAGGAAGTTGATAGTTAAAAATGAAATAACTTCTTTATTCAAACTCCTTCCAATCAAAGACAAGCGGTTTCTAAAGCCACAATGGTGCTCACTCACAGTCTATACATAGTTCTCATTACACCGCGCACTATAAACAACAAAAGATCTATTGTTATGGCGCAAGCCTCAATGTTTGCACTGAAACCGATTTGCGAGTTCCGACTCATTATTACTATGCCATTTGCATTCCCTCTGTAGAATGATATTTGGATTCAATTTAATAGATCTGTGTTTCAATTTTATTTAGTACACTATTGTTTATTTGAAAGTCTCATTTTGTGCTCTGCCATAATAAAGTATTATAAATAATGCGCAAAACATTGTGTAGCCACTAAATAAAAGTTAAATTTAGTTTAATTAATAAATAAAATAATAAAAGTATTTTTATTTGAACATAAATCTAGGCAAATCAGCAGATTATACACATCGAGGATTGTGTACAAAAACAAGAATGATGCTAGTTGATCCCTGAATCCCACACTAGGGTAACCTGTGTCATGGGATTCAGTCCCGATTTGAACACAGTTAAAAAAAAAGAAATTCGTAGACTTACTAACTATTTAATTAAATTTATACAATGTTTGCAACGATCAGAAACTGTAGTGTGTGATTAGATTGTGTATGTAGATGTTGTCGTGAATGATTGTATGATTATGTGGGTAAGTAAAGGTAAGTGAATGCGTTGATGAGAGTATTTGATACGTGTAGTATGATAGACTCATCACACTAATCCTATCCTAATCATAGTAATATTATAAATGCGAAAGTTGGTGTATGCGTTTGTTCCTCTTGACGCTGAACGTCAAAGTTTAATTAAAATAATTAAACATTTATAATGTGATCCTTTTAAAATTATAGAACCAATCAGTTACGACTTTTTTGATTGAGATATCTTCAGCCTTGCTGTGTGTTTTAAACTGAATTCGGCAGTTTCACTATCATAATTACGAAGTCAATGAGGTGGCGTGCACACTGCACATCGCAGGTTGATGAGGCGCTATGTTAATTTCACAACTGCACTGCGCACGCTATTTGCCTAGACGAAGCATTAGATCCTTGTATAATTGTGTATGGGACTGTACGTATAACAAGTTTTAAAAAGTTTTTATACCTACAGTATATACTTATAACATCATTTAGTTTCCACCCCTGAAACTTAAAAATTTTCACGGGAAAATGAAATAATTTGGGGGAAATTGCGAGATGTTTTTTGGCTTATATTTTTGTTAAAATAAAGCAAATGATAATTTTTAAATGCGTGAATTGGCTTACTGCGGCAATCTTTATTAAAACGAATATTATCTCTCTTTAGTATAATCAGTAAAGTTTTACTTACATGCTTCGGTAAATAGTATTTACTTATTTATTTATTTATTTATTCATAAATGCTTGCAAACTTACAGCGACGCCAAGATGTATAATACAAATAGAAATACAATAAAAGACTTAAATGTACTATAATAGTCTAGAATCAGATGTTAATAAATATATGTGTCAAATACAATTTTACAAAGCTGGTCAATTACCTATATATTTTTAGTAAGTGGTTTACGTAGAATATGTATTGTTAATTCCTAGTCGATGCTAGTAGGTACATATTTCCATCAAAGTATTATGTTTAGGTGTATTTTTAATCGTAGGTATAAAATTAAGTTAGTAAAGAAATTTAGTTTTATCCATAAAATTAGTACACTGGCATAACGAAACACGTTTGTAGGTAGCCAACTAGCCAGGATGTGCTTCCAATGCTCTCCCATTACGTTTATTGGTATTGAACCGAATACTGCTAACTATTATTAAGCTGGATGCTTATCCGGTAATGTTAATCCAATGATCCGACGTACAATTATAATTGTTAAAAACATTAAAATATGTATATGAAAAAGGTAATAAAATAAGAATGTATCAATTATATTTATTTTGTAGAGTTTTTTTTTTATAATTTATAATATAGCATTCAACCACTGTCTCACCTGATGGAGAGTCATGACGCGGCCCTTGCGCGCGCTTGCCCTAAAGTTACCTGTTCACTCTTGACTTAAAGACACCCAGGTTATAGTTAGCTGGGAACAAGGACGACGGCAAGGTATTCCACTCATTTGCTGTTCGCACTATAAAGTTTGATGCGAAACGCTTAGTGCGGGCTGTTGGAATATTAACAAATTTAACAATATAAAGATGCTGAGTTTCTGTGCGCTTTGTAGTCCGATGAAAGAATGGAGGTGAAGAAATTAGTTAGAGTAAATCTTTTGTTACTTAATTACTAGTAGATTCTGAGGCATTATAACAGTCATAAAGTAATCACTAGGTGGTAGGACTTTTCTGCAAAGTTCGTCTAGGTAGGCACCACCGCTTTGCCAGTTATTCTGCCGCCAAGCAGTAGTGTGCAAGCACTACTGTGTTCCGGTTTGAAGGGCATTGTAGCTAGTGAAATTACTGGGCAAATGAGACTTTATGATCTGATCACGCAGTCTAGTAATCTGATTACTAGACTGTGTGATGTCTCAGGGTGACGTGCGCAGTGCAGTGTCATGCGAAGCTTTATTGTTTTAAAGTTCCGAGTGACACTGCAACTGTTATGGGCGGCCGTGTCGCTTAACATCAGGTGAACGACTGGCTCGTCACGTCATTTAATCACATAAAAAAAAATCACAACGTAAATAATCAAATCACTTTTAACAAAGTTATCACGTTTAAATATAATAAGATGCAAATAATTATTTCTATACTAGAAAGAATTATTTGTATCTTACTATATTTAAATGTGGCTATCGTTATAGTACGTAAAATAAAAAAATAAACGTTGTTGCAAATTATATAATAACCCCACTGCAGCATGCGCTATATTTTTAGCGTTATACACGTCTGGAAATGTGAGCATGCATTAATTTTCTCCCCCTAAGCACGAAACGTTTTATTAGATAGGCGGTATATACCTATTAAAGTCCAACGTACATAATATACATAAGTTGAACAAACGATCAGCATTACGTGAAATGTGACGTAAGTGCTGTTATTAGGCACTTAGGTAATTGGTTAAGAGGTCTAATGTGTACGTACGTAGGTATACACACTTCAATGTTCATAACACGTGATGTAGGTATACCTACCTATAAGTATATAGGTACTCAAAGTAATCAAAACCAAATCGACAGCAAAATCTACTGGAAACAAACAGAAATAGAAAAGGTATGGGTAATAATGCTCGTCCGAGACATGAATATTAAGTCCCCTCGCTTTCCAAACGATTCCCCATCATTTGCCATAAAATGGTCGAGCAAAGCGAAGATAATGGGAGACAATTTCTTCTGCCACCTGAGCCTCCATTTGCGATAGTCACAGCGTCATTACACGTGTTCAAAGACAGTTCACAGCGTTTTATGAGTCTCACGGCTTAAGGCTTTGTCGGATTCGTGAATTAGGCAACTGTTTTACAACTAAAGGCATTGAAAAAGGTATCATTAGTTTTCTGTTGTATAAACCACATTATAGAATTTTCACTTCAAATCCAACTTTGAAATTAGAGATTTGCCTCTACATAAACTTTAACTGAAATTGCACAGCTTGCATATGAATTTCCACTTCTATACTCTCTAGACTAGACAAATAAAAAAAAAATTAAATGTTTATTGGATTTTTATATAATGCGATTGTACCAATATGTTTGTAATTATAATCCAAAATAATTGGTTTTTACGGGTAACGTGCCTTTATTAATTATACTATCTACTAAAATCTTGCCAATGACTACTAAATGCTTACTTACATTTAGGCTGTACTAGTTGACCCGCCCCGGCTTCGCATGGGTTAATTAGTTTTACGCCCTAACCTTGTTTATGGGTAAAAATGAAGAGAAAGGGACAAAAATATGAGAAAAGGATGAATTGATGGGCCGGTGACGGAAGGCATGCCTCCCTTCTGTTGCCGCCTCATCAATCCCCTATCTGTTTTCCTTTTCCTTCTCTCTTCCCTTTGACAGGATGAGTATATAAATAGTAATAGTAATGAACAAACAAAAAATTCTTGATAAATAAATAATTCTTGCATAATTATTACATACTTATTGCTTTCTGTAACCCACACTCGGCCATTTTAGAAAACAAAAGTATTCTAAATGATATTCTAAAAATTATCTATTACCATACCAAATTTCAGCGCAATTCGATCAGCAGTTCCAGCGTGATGCGTGTTCAAAGGGGCAGACAGACAGGCAAAAATTAAAAAAGTGGTTTCTTCTACTTCTATATCGATAATGAAGTGTGATGCAATCAACATTTTCAAAAAATATTCGATATAGGTACAAATTCAGCCTAGTTACAGTTTTATTATATGTATAGATAGATAAACTTGCCGCGCTGACCTATAGACGTAACCAAATGCTCCATTGCCTTTATATTAAAATTTTATTTGAAATGAAAGCGTAATTTTAGAGCGATGGTAACAAGAACATTAAAAAGCAAGAATGTAATCGAGAAATATTCTACCATCAAAATAGAAGCTGAAAATATATGAAAGCTGTTCGTAAAGTCTTGTATTACACCAGCTCCCATTTTTATAGAAGCGTTATTTCAAGATATTTTCTTCCATTCTTTTATGTCTAGACTCTAGACAATGCCTGACTTGCGTTGAGGTCAAATTGCTTTTGAAATGGATTGAAAGAGGAAATTTTGTTTTACCTATAGCATAAGTCTTATATAAAGATCACCCCCAATCACGCGGTGTATTTTGTTGATTATGCATTACATTTTTTTTTTGTGGTAGCCATTAACGTCTACTTAAGCCTGATTTTACCAAAGTAGAATAAGGTTTATTCCAAGTATAAGGTTATTCGTTACTCTCGGATACACAGCTGACAAATAAAATTACACAGAAAAGACGCCATTTTGATTGTATCCAAGGAATAAGTCTTATTCCTTTACAAAATTGGTGGTTGGGCTATATTCGTGTAACTCAGTTGTTCTCGGAAAGTTATACCTGGAATAAAATTTATTCTACTTTGGTAAAATCGGGCCTTAGAAGGACAAGCATTGTTAGTGATTACGAAAAAAAAAATCTTCATTCTACTACAGAGTTACGGACCCTATACATTTTTATTGTACTAAGCCAACGTGCCACAATACATAAAAGGAAAATCAATCACTAAAGCACGATGTTCAAAGCCTAATAACTCTTTTGAAACCAAAGTTTACCTTGGTTTGTGGGAACGTCAGCACTTTAATCACTACTTTTCACGAACCCTGTGTAAGGCCGTGACTGGTACACGATAATTTTTTTAACCTTTACAAATACCATCATAATGAATAATAATTTTATTTGTATGATGGAAAAAACATTTTGTACATCAAACTCGTCTTATTTATTTCTGGTTTCTTTTATTTATCTTCATCGGCATCGTCGTCATCATAGGCCTAAAAAAATTTAGTGCTGACTCAAAAACAGATTACGCCAAAACGCCTAAATATAGGGTTAATGAACCGTCTTAAGTTGTGGCTCTAAAATGGGTGCATATAGGCCATTCTACGTTTTTATTTTCCAGCCAAAAACCTTACTTGCCCAACAGACTTCAACTTAATTTGATAATGTTTTGTTAATTTTATATAGTGAGAATACAATATTTTGAAAATATAATATTCTGAGAACAAAGGCTGCGCGCTTATATACCTGTTCACTGCAATTCAATTTTATTTTAATTAAGCAATACTTATAAGTAGTAATGCACGCAATTCCGAAGAACAAATTGAACTTTTCCTTTAAAAAAATCGATGTCACAACGAGCGGTTACTAATCGATTTATACATAACGTATCGTCTTCAATCACGAATCAATTATTCTATTAGCTACACAATTCACCTGCATTTACTGTAGGTACTGGAGTTTTCAACTTGCTTCGTTTTGCTACCTGTTTTAAGTCACAAAACTTTTTATGCTTCTAAACGGCGATTGGCACATAGCCAGCTTGATATCTCTAGTTATATTTTATTGCAGCTTGCTTAGCACATTCAAAACACCACGTGTTTACTGCTTTACTAACCTTTAAATGAACATTAATTAAATTTTCTGGTATTTAAAAGAAGGCTAACTTTTTATCGGTATAAGGTATTTCGGCATAGTAAATCAACTTAAAGCTAATAATAATGATTACCTTCGTCATCATTACCAGCCCAAATATAGTTCTCCCATTAAACCGCCAGATAGAGCGGCTGCTTGCATCTTGCAGCCAACGCGGTTTCAACCAGGTCGTCGGTCCACCCATTACACTTAAAGATAATAGGCACTAAATACATACTACTGCGTCGAAAAAAGGAGACAAGAAAGATGATATCGTATTATGATTAAACTCATTGGCACCGCCACGTACTCGCTTATGATTCGCTTATGCAATCATAAGCAAATCTCGCCCGTTTAGGTATTTATTTCTCGTACCCATAAGAACGTCACCAGACTAAATTTGGTAGATTTCGAAGGCTTTTCAGTGCTTTGCCTGAAAAGCCTTTGAAATCTACCAAATTTGTTGAATTAGAATTACCTACCCTACCCCTGCCGCCCCCCCCCCCTACCTTTGCCTTTTTTGTACCTTTTTTATGGGGGAAAATGCCCTCGCACTTCCCTGCCACCATGGGTGTGATAGCAAAGGGTATGTGGGACTCGAATCCACTAAAACCCCCCCGTAATCCATCCGCCGCCGGGATGGGGCCACATAGGGTCGCGCTTGCATTCACTATCTAGCCCCGGCTTTCAGGCCTCTGTGCCAGTGGGTGGGTAACCCACCAGGCGTGTAGGACCGTGCGTGAGCACGGCGGAGAGACCCCCGAATGACCGAAGCCTGCCACGCTCTCTCGCTGTCGAGCATGCCCAACGACCGCTGAAAGTGTGCGCCGCTCAGAATCCCAAGCAGCGCACACCTCCAGCGTGTAGCTCATGTACTTGACTTATGTACCTATCTATACAGATAAGTCAGGTATCTGTAATTAAGCTCTCAACGGTTATTCGCACGATAGTAGTGTAAGTAGTACGCTTTTTTACTGTTCAGTATAATGCAAATTAATGGTTTCCAACGGGTTTTCTAACCACACTAATTTATAAAAAAATTGGTGGCAGTAGATGGTCATTAAATATGTTTTGACTGATGCTATTTTACTCAGTAATAAATCCTATAAATTTTTTATATTAATACCTGTACCAACCAGTTTATAGCTTTTATTAAGAGCATATTTGACCATTAAATTTCATGGTAGGGTAGGGTATACTTACATAAAATATATTAAGTATTTGAAAGAATAATTATCATTATGTGTCGCACGATACAAACGATACATACCTGCTTTTGTTTCATACATCACACGTGCAAAACCACGCTGTACATGTGTTTCAATAACAACACAACTAAAATTGAAACACTAGCCGAGATCCAATTACTAAAATTCACTTTTATTTTAATTGGAAAACCGGTACTGTTATACTAACGTACACTGTAATTAATTTGATAAGTAAGATTAAACGTAAAAAATAAGTCAACAAAAGGAAATCAAAATAAGTGCTCGTCAGAATAAGTCTAATAATAAGAAAGGAATGGAAAAGAAATTCGATTGCCTTCTTAAGAGGAAATAGGTATCGTGAGATCAAAAGAAGTAGGTTATTGTGTTCTGTTGTAATCTCAGCTAAAAGGAAGCATTGTTAATGTTGTATGTTTATTGATTTATACGCACTCTGAAGGTGCAAAACGTATTTATTATAAGATGCTTTAGTCAAGGTACACAAAAAAGGGAGATATTTCTAAGAATAATTATAAAGGTACATAAAATTATTAACTCGGTAGCCGTTAATTAATTCGGGGAGGACAAACAATCTTACCCAAATATATAATAGCAACATTATGAAGAGAAATTTCCTCCTAAGGAACCATATTTCGGGAAAGCAATTAAGTCACGTAATAATCTCCACAATTATGTTCATACGGAAAGCAATAAATACGGGGAAATTAATATCGTGCCAGATAGCCCCATACATATTCGATACATTGATACATATTGCATGAGACATCTCCCGCTTCAGTCTGCCCCCGCAATGAAGACGCCAATTTCACACTTGACAGGAATTCCAATTAGTTCCACTTAATATGGAATTGTAATAATGGAATGGAACATCAGATCCATAGTTCAATTGCTCAAGTTTCCCGATGATCATTCATTTGACATTATAGAATGCAACAATAATTGCCGTTCGCAATGAGGCCAATAAGTTTATACCTTCTATGCTTGAATGAGGCTGATAAAAAATGACGGAATCGTAATTACCTATCTCATTCAAACATTCGACAAAGTTTTGAGCAACGGATTATATTAATAACTAAAAAGACTGACTTAAATAAAAATTAAGAATTCGGCATATTAAACAAACAGCCGATATGATAATATGAGAAAATAGAAAACTTTATACGCACGTCCAACTCGTACTTGCCGGAGTTTGCAGTAAAAATGCAAGTTAGGATTTTACGGCTTAGGTACAGTTTTCGACGATGTAGGATGTACCTACTACATTTTATGTTCTCCATAAATTCCAAGATTAAAGTAACCACAGTAAATCTAGCGATGCAAAATTTCAGCAGCAATTACATATACCAGTGGCGCATGCTCATGTAAAATACATGAGTCCTCGTATACCAGCTGGAAAAATCTGATAAAAGCCGGCAATGTAGCGCACGCCCGCGCTTCCGTGATGATACTACAAGTTTCCTCGAGAGCGACGATTTATCACGTAAGCGGCGAGCTATAACCCAAATGTAAGAGCGATTGGTTGCAGGTTATGGCTGAATGATGCATGAGCCGCGCACATCTGCGCTCACTGTCCCGACTTCTGACACTCGCACAACACTGGTTCAACTCACAACACGATTTCCCACGTTAGGTTTATTGTTATCTCAATGGTTATGCGCATTATCGATACCCGTAACCGTATCTTAGTACAAATGCCGTAATAAAAATTTGCGAGCACCGGGCACAGACACGACTTCGTATAATAATCGTCGTCTAAAAATCCGCTTCGTACTATTTCTACGCTATTTGCGTCGCCCCTTCAATTTTATAATAACGGTAAACTTAGAAGTATGCTTCTTAAAACTTTGTACTCGACTCGCGGCAGGGATAACGTTGCATCCTGCGGTGCTTGGCGCCGGTCCAGGGCTTTGCAGCCGCGACGTGGCTCGTTCTAAATTATTTTATTACTCTATCTGTAATAATATGTAGGAGTTTGAAAAACAGCGTCGATTTTTACATGAATTTCCGCTATTATTCTTGTATGTGGGACGCGACGCGTGTGCATTGTCGATTCGAAATACTGTTCGCGTTGAGAGCCACTCGGTGCTGTCGAGGTAATTCAAACATACGAGTTTGTTGCTGCTGCAGATATTATGATGTATGTTTTGAAATACCCGTTTCAGTGCTGCATTGTAAGTATTGTTGAACCTACTTTGTGTAGTAGTGTCTGCGCTATCTTTTCATAAACTTTTATAGAACTAAAGTCATGCGCGCTGCTTATAAAGAGAATAACAGAGAGTAAATTTACTGTAATTTATTTTTTGCTTTGTCCCTTTCCTTTTTTATGGTTTAGGTACTATTAACAAGAATATTATGTGACGTTCTATTTTTTATCTGATTGAATGAATAAATGAATGAATAAATGATTTATTAAAGAATTTACAAACATCTCTTAGGAAATATAATAATTTACAAACAGCGTTGTTAGTCCAAAAGTTACACCTTGGTACCCAAACTAGGATTAACCTGTAGCGTAACTGTAAAATTTATGTCGATTGCAATAATATTACTTGCGAAGAAAACGTTAATTTTACAAGGAGAAAAGATGTACTAATCCGTAAAGTATGCCGCAGTTGTTTTCCTACATATTGCCAAAGAGCACCATAATCCGAGACATACAAGTCCGTACGTGACCTCAGCAGCAACCTAAACTATCTCTAAATCGATACAATTCTTGCTGCTTTCGTATAGCTTAGTAACGATCAATTGCGTCCCTCGAAAGTTGTTGCTCGGAGTGCACAGCGCAATTCGATTTGCATAGTGCGATAACAGATCCAATATCCGTTGGGATGAACCGATGAACTGTGTGTACTGATACTGTATTAATACAAAGACATAGTATTAGGTGTAAGATTACGTATAGTGCAGTAATGGAATTGAGATAAAGAATTAAATGCAGTCATGGCTAATGTGCTTATATGACGAAGGAAAATACTGGGTTTTATAAGTTAAATGTTTTCTCTTTTCAGTTTACCTACTATTGTTTGTTTTTTAAGTCATCATCATTGTCAACCTGATGACGCCCACTGCTGAACATAGGCCTCCCCTAAAGAGCGCCACTTTGAGCGGCTGCTTGCCTCCTGCATTCATCGGTTCCCCGCGGTTCTGACCCATGCAGGTCGTCGGTCCACCTAGTGGGGGGGTGTTTGTTGAAGTAAAACTGTTTATTTGCCAGTTGGATAAAGTTGTATCAATTTAAGTCGTCAAGTTCAAGAGCTTTCATTACATTGTAGAGAAAGAGCGTTGAAATATCAAAAAGTTTCTCTTCCAGCTCCGAGTTATGAGACATTGTTGTGATGCAGATTTCGTATTGATTTCTTTCCAATCTAAGTAAAAAAGTTAGTTCTTAAATAGTATTTTCCAGAGGCGTGTTTACTCTTCTCAGTAACTGATACCAGTGCAACTGAGCTCAGGTACAGTGGCTTCTTGAATGGAAATCTTTAAAAAATCACGCTTAAAGTTAGTAGTGAGCCAAAACGCCTTCACTCGCAAACCACTGTTTACATGCATCGTGTAACTTTACGTGGCTTAATACAAGCCTTATTTATATTTGAATTGCTAAATTTGGGGTAAAAAAAATGACAAGGTACCTCATGGTTGCAAAGTTACTGCTATTTTGATAAAAACCGTTATGTCTGCTCCTAATTTTATTTCGAACTTTTTTATCATCCACCCGCATCTTCAGTCTACCCGTGAACATGGTGCATGTAACTGTGCCGAAATATTGGTAACTCAGAAATGTTTCAAATCACGGTAAAGATCCCGTAAGTAATATTATAAACATATTCCTCTTTATTCATGATCCTTATTCAAATACTTTAAAAGTTCATATTCTCAACGATTACATGAAATAATAATTTTAAATGTGGAATGGAATAAGGCTTAGCACTTCATAAAACAAATAAGGTGGTAAACATAAATAAATAAAATCGGTTTTTGCAAATTAATGCGATAATAAAGCTCACCAAGCTGGCAATTAACCCAAAGTGCTGTTATGGATCGCGCCGCTTGTTTTTTTATTAAACTACCCAACGTTAAACTGCCTGCGGCTGAATTAAATCAGAGGTCATTTAGTTTTACTGACGTCAATAATTACTAGCAGCCAGCCGACCCGTTAAATGTGAACTGCTGTATAACAACACAATAAATTAAGAGATCAGTTACTGATATCTTGCCATATTAAAATACATACACAGAAAACATAGTGAGTTTCGATTATGAAGTGATAACAAAAGCAGAACTTATTAATTCTATAACAAATATCATGAATACTGGCGGATTGAATAAAACAATTACGTATCAAGCACACTTAATACCCTACCAATCATTATCTTCAGTTATTTTTAAAGATCTACCTATGTTTATAAGACTTTCCAATTGTCGTGTGTTTTTTCTTGCCAGTCAGTAATCGTTGCATCTTGTGGCTTGTTGTAAAGTTTCTAACAAGCTTTGTACCGCATTTTATAATCATTGTACGATGTGATAAAATCAATTTTCTATTAGTAAGTGCTCTGAAACTATTCTATTTGTGCAAATTTCGATACAGCGTGGCAATGCAGCCAGCGTTTTGGGAACATTACCCTCCACCAAGGGTCCTTTTGATAATTTATGAGTGTAAGATTATTTTTAATTATTTTTTTTTAATAATATTATTGCTATGATGATAGTTATTTTTCTATGAAACCTAATTTTCCTTGCTTACTAAAACATCGTTCTTCCTAATTAGGAATAAAGCATTTGTGCAAACATTTATTACTGTTCTGCATGTCGGTGCTACCGTTACGCGTAGCACTGGTCTGAAATTACATGTCGACAGTAATAATTTACATTGCGTCAATAGTGTTTTGACATTTGTTTTAAAACATTGTGTTGTTTGTAATTAGGAACACGTTTTGAATGTTTAATATAAACACTATTTGTGTTAGTTGTCAAATTGTGTTTCAATTTGTTGAAACTCAATTTGACAACTAACTCAAATGTGTGTTCTTTGGAATAACCCGAAATCAGTATGATTTTTCAATATTAAATAAATCAAATGATAAATTGAATATTTTAATTGGTTAAATATTTTAATTAATTAATTCAATATTTAAATAAATCAGTTAAATTGATGTATTAATTTAAATTTCCATCATAATGTTTGGAAGTCTTTTTCTTGGGCAATGCATTTAAATTCCTTGAAATGTAATTTATCATAGACGATTCGTTCTGGCAAAATACCCCACTCACGAAATTTGATTACACTTTTATTATAGCTTTTATGATAAACGAAAGTGAGGTTGTCTTAGTAAATACGAACCAAAAGACGAAATATTGGTATTACAGAATGATATATTTTATAGTCCACGCGCGTTGTATATTTCTCAGGCGCGTGTGAAGAATGTGATGATTTCGTTACGACATGAAATATGTCGTAATATCACGCCAAATGAACGTATATACGCGTTATGTTGATGTTCAGTAAAACTAGACCTATGAAAAGTCCGGCCTGTTTTATGAAATGTCATAAAAGGTTACGGTAAAAGGGTGGGTGGTGTAACAAGTATGCCATGTGATGGAAGGGAAAATGAATATGTTTTGAATGTTTTCATCCTTGTTGCTAATAACATATAATATCTTAGCAAGCTTCTGAGTTGAGTGAAATTCAACATGAGACTTAAAAAGTTTTGTAAACATAATAACCGTAAAAATTATATCGTTTATAACAGTTTCACAAATAAATCAAACGCCTCAAACATATTTTTATTTCTATTCATTGATCCCACACACAGACAATTCCTCGGACGCGTCGAGTTGATCTCGCTGCACTCTGTTCGGAATAATTCGAGAGACTGCCCGAAGCGGTGGCATTCTCCTGACCGAGGACGTGATTCGCATTCTCCCTGGAGATTCTTGAGACCTCCACGCTCGGCCTGTGAGCCTGGTACATGGAGGAAATGTGCCAAATATTTTGCGCATCCTCAGCTTTTTCATTTGGCTCGGAAACTGGGCTTAGCACAAAGCGGCCGGTTTAATTTAGGATTCAAATTTTTCATTTGCTCTTCCTTCCTTTATTTTGCAGTCTATATATGGCTGGCCAAAAATGATACTAGGGCATAATGAAAATCTTTTGCATGTATTAACAAAAGTTGAAACGTATGCGTCAGAATCAACAAAAATTCGATATTGTGTTGACACTATTCAGACAAATATTGTTTTTCCAAATTCCAATTTATTATTGTGCAGGAGGCGTGGGCAGAAACGAACGAACGAGAATGTTGCGTAGCTAGGATTGCAGAAACTTTCGCATCAATTAATTCGTCATCTGTGACCAGAAAATACCCATACACCTGCAAAAATATAATTTTTGGTAGCAGTTATGGCAATATGCTTTAACTATATTGAAATTGAATTATGCCAGCTATCCATTTTGTTATGTATTAATACATTGTATACTGAATTCACATTCTATAACATTTCTGAAGTCTTGATGTATTATCTTTAGGTACTTCAGAACTCAAAGATCTTGTTTCACATAGAATGTTGGTAGTGAGAAGTCACGCGTGGTGCCAGGAGCGGCGGGTAATTCGGCCTGCGCCCCTCGGTGCTCTACTACGTGACTTGTATAGCAAACTGGCAACAGCTTATATTAAAAATAGAGTTGCAAGGAGATCAAATTATCGATACCAGCTGCAATTCATCAACTTCAATATCGATAAACGCGAAACATAAATAACCACGGCCCTTCATCATCGGCTTACACCATTTTTAAACTATTATATTCAAATCAATAAAATCAAAATAGTTTGATTTACATTTTATACCTACACATGAAAAATATCACTTGGTACATTTTGTAACTGACGAGTACAGCCGGATCACTTTTAACGAGTCTTTGTTTTTGAATCTAACTACTATAACTATTATTCATAGCTATTACTACTATAACTACTAGAGTTAACGGCTATTATCCGTACATGTACCCTACAAAGTTTCTTTTGGGTTGTCTCGGCTACAATTCGCTAGAAGTCAGACGGGAGAAGCAACAACTGACAGTTATGTGCAAAACTTTGCGTGGGGTAATTTATGCACCAGATCTGCATGATGAGCTGTCTCATTTTTATGTCTCCAACAACTACCGTCGCGCCAGAAGGCATAGGTTGTTTGCCGTACCACCTTGCCGCAGCGTTGCGCGCGCCAGTGCACCTATCCCGCGCACCCTGTCCGCGCTCAACGCTTTGCTGGCCGCCAGTCCAGACTGTGATTTGTTTGCGGATGGATGGCAGGATATATTGTTGGAGTGTTTGCGCTTTTGTGAGAAGAATTTTAATGTGGGTTAATTTTTATCATATTTTATTGCATGATGTCTTAAATACCTGCTTACCTATTTTGTTACCTTACTCTATTTAATTATTGTAATTGGTCCTTGTACCGTTTTAATTTAATTAAATTAAATTAAATTATATTAAAAAAAGAAATTAAATTATATACAATAATATCAACTAATAAGTGTTACTATACAAATTTTTACTTTTTTGAACTTAATTTAGTACCTACATAACTTCTGGGAAACTTATATCGATAAAAAGTAACACCTCCATTTAAAGATGGTGTTGTTTAATACCTTCAAAGTTAGTGTATTGATGTTTGTATCACAAATATGCTTAGGCAAGTAAGAAGCTTTTTGCCTGAAGCTGTTTTCGGTAATCGTAAGGTTATCATCAGGTAGGCCTTTAGTATCTTGATTGCCCTCTAAACATAAAAAGTTAACTAAATTAACATTAAAATTATTTTTTTGAAAGTAGTTTATCTATAATGATACAATAAGTAGGTAACTTATGAAATTGCCTCAGAAAAGTATGTATCTAAATGGTATTATCATCATCATCATCTTCATCAGAAGACGTCCACTGCTGAACATAGGCCTCCCCCCAAGAGCGCCACTTTGAGCGGCTGCTGGCCTTCTGCATTCATCGGCTCTCCGTGTTTCTGACCAGGTCGTCGGTCCACTTAGTGGGGGCCGGCCTACGCTGCGTCTTCCGGTTCATGGTCGCCACTCGAGAATCTTTCGTCCCCATCAGTTGTCAGTTCTACGAGCGATGTGGCCTGCCCACTGCCACTAAAATGGTATTGTAATTTAGTTACGTACAATCTATTGATCTTTTGTAACATGTTTAATTTAAATCCAGATATTTCTGGTCAATGTCAATTTTCCATTTGCAAGCATATAATCGTGAAAATGAACAGCAATTTTGTTTCTGATCAAGATCGCTGTTCCGAAAACAGAGGCCATTATCGTTATGTCCGCTATTACCCACAGTGTACGTACCCGAATGCTACAATGACTTTAGTCGACCAAAAGTTAAATTAACAGATAGTACGTAATATTTAGTACCTAATACATTACAATTTAATCTGCCTTTATCGGAATCATGGCTTTAGTTCTGTAGAGATCATGCTTTATTAATTTTGTAATAAATATCATTATCGCTGACGTTCCAAACGGGCAGGATTAATGGATGAAAGTGTTGACTTGCATAGAGTGTCATTCAAATTAAATGGCGGCTATGAAGTGCGCTGCAAGCCCCCCACGCACTGCGCACACTGCTTACCTGTTCCCGTGCACATCTAATTTTTGCTACTGCGCATCAGCGTTTCACGCCGAGTTCTCAACCGCCATTAAGTTTGAATCGCACTCTACCTACTGCTAAAAATAGAGTCAATTTTACAACATACAAAAATGATGCAATGCGACTTTAGAAGGCAATTTCAAATGCATTATTAATTATATTGAAGTAGGGCAAATGGCAATCACTGGTTTCTAACCATTCGAAGACTTCCATGACGTAACTAGGTTAGCTAGTAGGCATTGATTGAAATTGAAACTCCACTCGTTATTGTTGACCGAGACGTTTGTAGGGCAGTAGTCTACGACTTTCTGGATTAAGTACTTTTATTTCATTGATATTTTTTCAACATTTTTGATACCATATTATATCAAATTGACAGAATCCAAAATAAGTTCTTAACTTTCGGCGTGAAGTGGAAGCAGGAAGAAATATTAGTTTTTCTCGCATTTTATAGTTTGTTTGATTTCTTCCATTGAACTCATATAATACCAATACCACACTAGAATTCTATGTCTGCCTAGTCTGAATCAAAATAAACGGATGGCAGCGCATAACCATTTTATATTCCAGTCGCAGCTTGAAATACTTTTATCGAAAATCATATGTTATGTCAATAAATTTAAAAAGATTTCGAGTGTACATTCAATTCAAACCGTATATAAACTATACACACCCATACGAGTAGACCAAAATCTGAATTTCCGCAACACTCAAAGTCGAGTTTACATATACAATTTTGTTAAAACTTCTCCAAATAGAAATGTATCAGACATAAACCAGTCCTACTTCAGCGCCAATAAATTTTCATTGTACGTGAACCTCTGTAAGACATATAAAATCTATTCAAAACGAGAAAGTGCTCCTTTAAATTCCGTACAAGAACAAAGGAGGGCAAGAAACATGTACCGTACCGTAACCCTTTTTACGTTTAAGGTTCAACAGCCGTAAAAGTATCGAATGTCGTAAAATTGAGCTTCGTAATAAAATAACATACCGTGAAGGGCGGAAATGAAATATTGTGATGCCACTAAGAAAAATAAATGGGGAATTTAATAACATAAGCAAAATTGGTGTTTTTTATACCGCTTCTTACGGTACCTACTCGTCGTATTTCATTCGCTTTGTTTGGTGAATGTTTTGTGTTATAGTCGTTTTATTCAGAAATCACATTTTACTGAGAGAAACCATTAGGTACGAACCTTTCAATTCCATTCACAAAAAGTTTTTAATTTATAAGAATTCCACTTCTTGCTGAATTTCGCTCTCGGTTCTACAATGTTTGCGTATTCTAGATGAAGCTTTATGAATATTTGAAATGATGTTTCCATTGTATGAACATAAGAAAATGGTGAAGCGTTATGAATATGTAATGAGTCCTTATTTATAAAGACGAAAATTTGTTTTCCCAAAAATATTTATCAAAGTTTTGTAACCGTAAGTCTGCAAATTTCTTGGTACAATTAATTTATTATTCAAAGGACAGAGCAGAGCCACTTTTTCATTTCTTTTATTTGATTACGGTGAAATTCATGCTTAAGACAAATAAAAAGCGAGCCCCAGATGAAACCGGATATCCGGATTTAAGAGCCAAGGAAACCGGCACGGGGATGTGAAGAGCTTTAAGCACTTTAAGTAGATTTTCATTTATGTTTCCGTTTCTTTTTAGTTAAATTTCTTGTTCTTCACTTGGGTCCTAAACGGAGGGTACTTGTAATAAGTCTTGATTACACTCACGTGATATATATCATGATGGTTTTATAGAGAATTAAAAAAAAACCTTTAACGCAGTACTGTTAAATTTGCATTGCATTACTTTATGTAGTCGAAAGTTTTCAATATTTTTTAACCTAATACTCGATAATTATTGAACATTTTAATAAATAATCTTCGATTATGAATTGGAGTTCGTGTAAAACGTTTCATCGTCATAGTCAACATACAATTACATAATATACACACATACCTCTTCGCACACAACAAGATATTCTCATTATAGTATTGTGTATACTGAAGTAACAGATGGGTTATTAAGACCCATCTAGTATAAATGTATATAAAAAGCGACGTCAGCAAAAAAACAAACAGAAACAAACAATACAGCCACCCAGTTTGACAGCCTCAGTAGGGTAGTGGTTGAGCGGGGTCGGCTCATACATAACCTGGAAGTGATGGGTTTGATTCCCGCGACATCGACAGGACGTATTTGTAGGCAGAAAAAAGCCCAAATACTTGTTCTGTGCCTGGGTGTTGTGAGACCATGGTCCTCGTGCTTCCTGGATCCCCTATATACATGGAATCCTAGTTAGGATCCAGGATCTATGTACGTCATCGTTGGGCGTTATTTTATTTATTTTTATGCAATAAAAAATTAATAATTAATAAAAACAATAGTTAATAGTTACATTAATAGTTACAATAGAATAGTTATACAATACAATAACACAACAAACGTATGACAAGTAAAAAAAACCTACTTCCAAATTTTACATTGAGGGTGTATTGCTCAATTGACCTTTGCAATTCCCCTCAGAGAGGTCAAGACAATCTAAATTCGTCAAAAGCAAATATCTGGGAATTGTTGATGTTTTGCAGTATTTATTTTTAGAAACTATACCTTAGTCCCATAATAGGAAAGGCTTTTGAGGTTGAAGTTACGAAACCACTCTGAATTCGGTTTAATTTAAAAACCCCACGAATTGCGCGTCCTCACAGACTGTTCCAATTATCTGGAGTTAGATCCAAGTTTCAATTTGTGTAAGTTTCAAGGAGATACGGCATTAAGGCAAGGTTCGCTGGAACCCGGACATAAAACCGGTTGTAATGTGACAGACTCCGCAGTGAACAGCTGCACGGATAATGTTTCCACTCTTAAAGCTTTTGACTCACCTTCCTGACAAGCGCGATTGTTAGCGAAGGTTTTATTTGATGTGTGTATGATAACAGATATAACCCTCTTACTAATTAACACTGCATAACACTGGAATAGCTACTTAGTGTTTTCTCTTTTCGGGGTTTCGTACCCAAAGGGTAAAACGGACCCTATTACCCGCTCCGCTGTCCGTCCGTCTGTCTGTCTGTCTGTCTATTTGTCACCAGGCTGTATCTCATGAACCGCTATAACAACAAATACTACAAAACAAAATAAAATAAATATTTAAGGGGGCTCCCATACAATAAACGTGATTTGTTTACCAGATGAGTGATAGATGGCGCTGCTTTAAATAGTACTGCTACTCAACACTAGATGGCAGGGATAGATAATGGTACGAAACCCTCAGTGCACGAGTCCAACTCGCTCTTGGCCGGTTTTTATGTTTGCTCATTTCAAACATGACAGAGAGAAGCAAGACACACAATAACTATTCTTCTGCCCACCTATACATCCCTACATCCGTACTTCAGGAACTACTTGTTTGTTTGTTTCGATATAATTGTTTGTTTGTTGTGTTGTCTTTTTGTCAAAATCACTAAGCCAATCTCATAAAAAAATTAGCTACTGTTTTGAAGGTTTACACATACATTTTTTACACAACCAAAAACAGCATAGTTTCTTTTTCTTCCGGAAAATTAAAGGAGTTCCCGCAAAAAATTACACAAGTGGTTAATTAACACTCGCGCACTCGTTTAAAAAATATAACTACAACTAGAAAACGGCTAGCACTCACGTAATATTAGTCGAATAACTCGACCGGTGTTCAGGCAATAAGCCGCCGTCGTGGCCGCGCATACTCCATGAAGATGGGCATCTTTATTGCCTGAACACCGGTCGAGTCATTCGACTAATATTACGTGAGTGCTAGCCGTCTTCAATAGTATTGAGTGGGTACACCAGTTAACAAAAACTGTCCTTCATCCAAAAGAAGTGCTGGGTCAATAGGAGATACCTCTATCCCACTGGTGGGTTGAGTCGTTGAGTGTACGGCTGTACGGTTCATAACCCAATAAAAACTATTCAATACAATGCTAAGCATCTTTGTCTTACTTTTTCTAATATTAATAAAATTTAACCGCAAAAGCAACAGTAATTTGCGTTGAACAATGCCTTGCTTAGCTCTGCCTTCACATAGTGACGCGTAGGTGCGACAGCCTTCTGGTTTCCACTCTTTATACTTACTCACGGTTTATCTCAGGACATTTGGGACTTGACCCTGATTTATACATAGAAATTCTCCATTTATTGCTCAGCCATTTTGGTACTTAATAGCTCAGGAAATTCTTGGGGTTTACCACTCGACTATATTAATGAGGACATTTTCGGACAGAATGGACGATGTGTTGATTCCTTTTTTTTACAATACTTAATGGTAGAAATACAACCTTAAGAGTTTGGTTTTAGAATTGAATATTCCTTAACAAGGGTTTTTTTGTCAATAAATTAGTGATTCTCTTGAAAAAACGAGCTTGATAATTTATTGCGTTGAGAAAACAAAATATTTTTCTTCTCTTTGTTTTGACCAAACCTTTTGTTTTCTTTTATATTGAGGGGTTTAAGGTCCTAGTAATTTGTCTTAATGAAAAGAGAGTAGTGAAACATAATAAAATAAGGCTTTAGAGTTACTGCTGCATGACATGATTTTTTAAATTTAGTATTAGCACAGCAGAAATCTAAATATGCTTTTGAACTGTCAGCGGTAAGCTTCTGAAAGCTACTCAGAAAATAGTTAATTACTTAAATCTTAGTCTGGTGCATTTCAATCAAGTTCCTTAAGAAAATTAACTTTGATATTTTATTCAACGTGGTTAATATCGTAGTCTTCTTATTTCAATTTTCACACCGTACAACAAACATTGATCCAGACCGCCGAAGCCAATAATTCTAAACTGTGGTATCTGAGGGGAAATTTCAATTTGCACCGCGGTTATGAGTCGTGATCCGACTCAGAAGAAATGAAATATTATACGGCTTCAGTCGGGGCCCTGACCCATGTCAAATCAGCATTCTCAGGTATGCCACGAATTATTTACGGCCAACTCGCAGCTATGAAATTTTTTATCGCAACGATAAATCTTTATTAGCCAAGTTGAAGAAATTTTCTTGGCAAACGCTTGCTCTCTAATGGCGTGTGTAGTGCTGATAGGGCCACTTTCCTTTCTAAATTGCTAGTTTATCAAATACATACAACGGCTAACACAAAATGATATATAATTATGTTTCAGTTATTCATATCTCACGTTTATTCTACGAGCGCTTCTATACAACGGGAAGCGGTAACGTGACTGTCATCATCATCATCATCATCATCATCATTCTAAAGACGTCCACTGCTAAACATACGCCTCCCCCAGAGAGCTCCACTTTGAGCGGCTGCTCGCCTCCTGCGTCCATTGGCACCCCAGCTTTCACTAGATCGTCGGTCCACTCAGTGGGGCGCCGGCCTACGCTGCGTCTTCCGGTTCATGATCGCCACTCGAGAACCTTTCTTCCCCATCGGTTGTCAGTTCTACGAGCGATGTGGCCTGCCCATTGCCATTTCAGCTTGCTAATTCTAAGAGCTATATCGGTCACTTTCGTTCTTCTGCGGACTGTAATGCAACTGTAAATGGAAGTAATACAAAAATGTTGTTGCTATTTCTTACAGAAGCAACGTGCAATGCGCTTGCGACTCTACTAAAAATAAATAAAAGTATAAATTATGTTTGATCTAGTGTTTGTTTTTTTATTTGTAGTTTAATCCTGGAAAACAGTTTCGTGGGAAAAAAGCACACAGGCTTCTTCAGTAAGTCATAATAAAGGAACAAGATCCGTAAACAAAATATGTCTCTCTTGAGAATTCATATCACCAACGTATATAAACTTCAGGCGATGCTGAGTCGAATATATTAAATTGGCTCGAGGCTTGCATCTTTGTATGCACAATAATGTCCACTGCAGCGTTCCATACAATATTACTAGATACCTAACCTTAGTACCTACTTAATAAAAACAAAGCCTTACACATAACACTGGTGTCGATTTTATTTTACTCTTTCTCTAGCTAAATAAAATTAAAATGTAGCTGTCTTATTCATTTCCCTGTATCAGAAGAGTACCGCCGTACTAGTTTTAGAAATTGTGACAAAAAACCGATCTAACCATCCTCTGATTTAATCCAACATTATTATTAATATACTACACATGAAATATCTATATATTAGCTCAGTAATATCATTAATGTGCAAGAGATATGGCATATCGCATTGACCCAATCTAGTAATGGCCATCAGCATTATATGTCCGCAAACATATCTTAGGATACAGTATACAATATAATCTAACGTCTGAGTGTACAAGGATATGAATGTCACAGTGGAGATAGTCAATACTCATGTAAGAAGCAGTTTGTGTATTGATGTCCATAAAGGCCGAAAAGTTATTGCATGGGCACAGAGAACACTAAAGTGACCGATATAGCTCTTAGAGTTAGCAAGTTGAAATGGCAGTGGGCAGACCACATCGCTCGTAGAACTGACCACCGATGGGGAAGAAAGACGAAACGTAGGCCAGCCCCCCAAGATAGACCGACGATCTGGTTAATATCGCGGGAGCCGATGGGTGCAAGAGGCAAGCAGCCACTCAAAGCTGCGCTCTGTGGAGGAAGCTTATGTTCAGCAGTGGGCGTCTTCAGGCTTGATGGTGATGACAGAATACACATACCTAATTGCTTGACATAGGTAAGCAACGGCCAAATTCATTGGCATTTTCGTTATTCTGAGTAACAGAGCCTGAAAACAAAGTTTTTCAATCAGTGTGTATTGCCAGTGATGACTTATGGAACTGAGACGTGGTCTCTTACTGTTGGCCTCATTAGTAAGCTCAAAGTCGCGCAACGAGCTATGGAGAGAGCTATGCTTGGTGTTTCCCTGCAAGGTAAGATCCGAAACGAGAAAATCCGCAGAAGAACTAAAATGACCGATATAGCCATTAGAATTAGCAAGTTAAAATGGCAATGGGCAGGTCACATCGCTCGTAGAACTGACAACTGATAGGTAAGAAAGGTTCTCGAATGGCGACCATGAACCGGAAAACGCAGCGTAGGCCGGCCCCCTACTCGGTGGATCGACGACCTGGTGGAAACCACGGCGAGACGATGGATGCAGGATACAAGCAGCCGCTCAAAGTGGCATTCTGTAGGGGAAGCCTATGTTCAGCAGTTGACATCTTCAGGCTGTTGATGATGAGAACGTTTTTTTAAATATTAACAGCACATCACCAGTCACAGCAGTATAAATATTTATTTTGATGGTTTTCAAACAACTTGAATAACAATCTTTCACTCAAACTATGTAAATTGTATCTTGACATGGAAAGACTTTCTACTTAATGCAAGTTTTCTAAGCCCACTGTTTGTTGACTGTGTCCCAGGACATAGATATTGTCCAAATTACCGCATCTTGCTCAATGAATATAACATGAGGATGAGTACGATCACTTCATCATAACGTGGGATAAGCAACGCATGGCTCCATCTATTTGCCTAGGACGGCCTGAATATGCATGGTTTAATAATATGCATAGCAAGTTCCTGCGTAGACCAAGATAGGATTAATGACCGTACCCATATTTTGCGGGAACTAATCGGTGTTTTCGTGGTTGTTATAGGCAGGAGTAAGTGTAAAATTATGGTGTTATGGTTAAAACAGGTAGGGTGTGGTTTGTTATAATAGAAAACGGTATCGTTGTTTGTGTTTGGGGTAAATAGTTGTTTGTATGCTAGCGGCTTATGTTTACATATACTATACTGATTGTATATATTCTAATTTCCACATATTCTTGAGCGAAGAGAAAGGAATTTTATCATTTTAATTTGCAGTCGTATTTGTAATAAAGCTATAAATTCCTAATTGGAAAGCTTTTAGTTGCCGCACTAATGGAAGATAATTGAATAATATGCAAAAAAATATACCTATCCTGCAAGAAAGGTTGGAGTTATTAATAATCAGTTTACAGCACTGATCGAAACCTGAGAAAATACACTGTAAGTAATTAATATAATAAGAAAAGATTTTTTACGGTCTTTATGACCTCACAAAGTATTAAAGGCACTTTCTTGATTATCCAAAAGTCTGACGTACTGTTATTAAGACACAAAGTGGATCAAACTAATTTCAAGTTAGTTAAAGTAATTCAACTTCGTTGAACAAAGCGATTCGTTTTTTGATGGACGGACGAAGGAAAATTCACGAAACAAATTCCAAGTTTTATCTTACAATATCCAATAGTGTCTGATTGATGTTCTTCGAAATGAGCACCGATTGTAAATGGAGTTTCGATTAGGCAAATGAAAAACGGATTGTATTGTCTTTTAATACTTCTTGCCTAATTGATGAGCTGGTGAATGTTTCTGTCAGGAGTTTTGATGAATTTGGCAAACTGTATTGTTTTGAATTTATGATAATATTGGTCAAAAATGTGACTGCATCTGTGGCTCACGTCACGTGTTAGTTTAATAAGCCATGAGGGAGATGCATTAACACGGATCCTACTTGAAGATGTAAATAGGCCAATGATGATTGTTCTGAAGTAGAACATTTATTTTGGTCGTTTTTAATATGAAAAAGACCCGCCATGTTTTTACTTTCGTCAGAAAAACACAGTATCAGAAAAGTGCAAACTATATAGGTAGGCATTACATACAGTATAGCAACGAATATTGTTTGTTAGTTCCTCAAAAATACAATTTTTTTCTTAGTTTCCTTATAACACCTAACACTCGCACACACCTCCTTCCCCAAAACAAAACGTTCTTTATTTGTTACGTTAACACGTTAAACCACTATAAACATTATACACCTATGAAAAAAATATTCAAATCGCACCGTAAAAAGGGATTATCGTGCAAAGCGCGGTATTACCAACCGTCATGCAACGGGGTTGGGAAAGCCAGGTATCAAAAAGCCAGTTTTTTACCCAGCCTCATAAATAACGTGACATTCATCTTCTTGACACTTGAATAACACGCCGGGCTCGGCGGACCCCATTAGCCTTTAAACGAAACAATGGTGAAGACTGAAGAGCTAGCTTTATGGGCCTGTCCATTAGCAAAGGTCTACGGGAAAGAACGCCCATGAGTCACCTTGTGACCGCTTCTTTACTGCCCTAAATTATTAATCGCAATATAACGACGTACATGCTATGTGTTTACTACGTTTAATGCTACTTTGTAAGCTTTTGGTGTGATAAAGTTTAGTAGGTGCTTCAGCTCCATGCATGTAAAGTAGGGTTCAAACTTTGGGATTTTACTTTGTTCTGGAAATATTCACTTTAAAACTGGTATAATGTTGCGAAGTTTCACGTGGAGTTATTTATTAACGTAAAACCAGTAGATACTGGTAATATTATATCAAAATCGAAAGGAGCAAGTTTTATATTGCATATTATTATTCAGATTTCTGTGTTACATTTATTGTATGCTGTACTCAAGGCAGTTATCAGTTAACTCACTTTTCGTAATATTTTTTTAATCCTATTTCATTTCGATAGTGGTTAATGACTGGCCTGACAGCTCAGTTGGTAGTAGCTCTGCCTTCTGAACTATAGGTTGTGGGTTCGATTCCCACCTGGGACAAACATTTGTGTGATGAACATCGATGTTTGTTCTGTGTCTGGGTGTTGTATTGTATTCTATGTATGTATTTACAAACAAAAAGTATCTAAGTATTGTATCAGTTATCTGGTTTCCATAGTACAAGCTATGCTTAGTTTGGGGCTAGATGGCGCTGTGTGAAATGTCCACACATATTTATATTTTATTTATTTATTTAATTTTCAAAAATCATTATGTTTTAAAATTAAGTCACTCTCCAAGTGTCAAGTCTCTGTGTACAGTGGTTTGGCTGTACTGTACGTTGTCGGTCTATCAAGCAGTCGTCAGTTGAAGCCAGTAACAGGGATGGTTAGATCATTCCATCACAAGCATCTGACTACTCGTAACGATTGACATAGATGTTCTTATGACAACCGGGACCGACGGCTTAACGTGCTCTCCGAGGCATGGAGCGATGGCATCGAAAACTGCATATAACTTACTAGATAAGTCGTTGGTGCAGAACCGAGGATCGAACCCGGTGCCGTAAGATTGCGAAGCGCACATGCTACCTGTCGGCCACCATCGCCAGGATGTATTCTATAGATTTTCGATTAAATAAATCTTGAAGTTATGTAAAGTAAGTAAAGCAACACAGCTGTCGTAACCCTAACCCTTTGGCAGTTTAAAATTGTTAAAAAACTTTTTGATTCTTGAATAAATTCTTTGCGCTGAAAAGAACTTTGAAGTGCTCTTTGAGATCATTCAATTGAAATTTGTTTTATCTAAATGGCGAAACGTTTATTGCTTTGACAGGAAATTTCCCTTTACCCTCAATTTATCAAAACAAATCTAACTGAAAGCTCTTCTTTCGTAACTTTGTGTTAATACTTTTCGTACCTACCTATATATAATACGGCCCTTGAAATTGTTCTCTTTCAATTTTATAATCTCTGTATATATTCGATTTATTTTGTAAAACAAGCCTTTTAGAGAAATTCTGATAAATTTTGTAAACAATGGCCTTCGATCTGATCAAAAACCTTGGCTGTTGTTTTAAATAGATTCAATATTTATAGACGTAGGTAAATTGCTTGATACTGAACTCGAATATTAAACGCCTTAATTTGTCAGCAACTTCATTATTGAGACTTATCCATTGCGTTTTTAACGAGTTAACCAGTAATTATAAGATTTTAAACTTTCATAGCGTCTAATATTAATTAGTATTAACTTATTTAGTCTAGCAATAATATTAATAATACAATTGTTTACACCACTGACCTCTTATCTCTCTAGTAATTCTTTCCATCCAAAGGTTGACTGGAAGAGATCGCTTTTAGCGATAAGTCCGCCGATTGTACTATAGATTAAGCAGTTTATTTCTGTATCTTTTTTTTTCATGCTTGGTGTACAATAAAGAATTTTTGTATTGTATTGCATTGTATTGTAATATCTATAGATATAATAAAACTCTCATTAGTAAGCTCAAAGTCGCGCAGCGAGCTATGGAGCGAGCTATGCTCGGTGTTTCCCTGCGAGATAAGCTCCGGAACGAGGAGATCCGCAGGAGAACTAAAGTGACCGATATAGCTCTTAGAGTTAGTAAGTTGAAGTGGCAATGGGCAGGCCACATCGCTCGTAGAACTGACAACCGATGGGGAAGAAAGGTTCTCGAGTGGCGACCACGAACCGGAAGACGCAGCGTAGGCCGGCCCCCCACTCGGTGGACCGACGACCTGGTGAAAGCCGCGGGGAGCCGATGGATGCAGGAGGCGAGCAGCCGCTCAAGGTGGCGTGCTCTGGGGGAGGCCTATGTTCAGCAGTGGACGTCTTCAGGCTGTTGATGATGATGATGATAATAAAACTGTAACTGGGATAAATCTGTACATTTAATTTTTTTTTAAATTTTATTGCATTGCACCTCTTTATCGATATAGAAGTTGATTTTTTTTCTCTCTGTATGTCCCTTTGAACATGCATCACGGTGAAACTACTAAACAAATTTAATATGGTTACAGCAAAGTTTTCAGAATAACATTTGAGATACTTTATCTTTTCTTAAAACGGCCAAGTGTGGGTTGCCCGAAGCAATAAGGATCTAACTTTTTTTCAAGATTTTTTTGTTTGTATATTTTTTATTTATTTATACTCATCCTGTTGAAGGAAAGATGGAAGGGAAAGGGTCCATTCATCCTTTTCCCTTTCGCTTCCCTCTTACCCATAAACAGGGTTAGGACGTAAAATTAATAAACCCCTGCGAAGCCGGGGCGGGTCTACTAGTTAATAATATTAACTATTGGTTAACTATTGGTTAACTATTGTTTATTAATATGCCGTTAATGAACAATTAGTTAACCACTTATTTATGATAGTCGGGTAAAATCTCAAAACGTCAACTATTTTTATTACTGTTGCATCCACTGACGTTTACGTAATACGAACCAAGAGGAACTTTATTTTTAGATAAATTCCGAGTTTTTTAAACAGTCAACGGGTAATGATTTTAACATTTTGCAGACAATTCTGTTCTCACTGTCCTTATCACACGCACGCGGTTTTTGCAGTCTCCTTGTTTAATGGCGCGGAAAGCGTGATAAATTACGTACTAATGTCCTTTTTCCCCACACACGTAGGCTTGTAGTAAAAAGTACTTCTTTTTGAGTTTCATATTGTTTACTAAAGTGGCTTCCATGAGTTATATATACTATTCTTCTTCCTTTCTCTCACAGGCTTTGGTCACCCAGCCGCCCGAATGCCCTTTGAACTTCGAAGCGAGATGTATCACTCCTATATAAACACCATAAATAATTATGGCAGTCTATTTATGTACTCTGCGTGATAAGCTCCGGAACGAGGAGATCCACAGGAGAACTGAAGTGACCGATATAGCTCATAGAATTAGCAAGTTGAAATGGAAATGGGCAAGCCACATCGCTCGTAGAACTGGTAACCGATGGGGAAGTAAGATTCTCGAGTGGCGGCGACCACGAACCGGAAGACGCAGTGTAGACTGGCCCCCCACGCGGTGGACCGACGATCTGGTGAAAGCCGCGGGGAGCCGTAGGATGCAGGAGACGAGCAGCCGCTCTAGGTGGCGCGCTCTGGGGGAGGCCTATGTTCAGCAGTGGACAACATCAGGGTGTTGATGATGATGATGATGATGATGATGATGATTTATGTACTAACGGAAACAAACGTTGCTTAACTTTAGGACGGCGAGTCAAGTTTGACTGTCAGTGTACCATTATTACATTAAGCAAGCGATTTTTACTTATATTTGTGAAACTGTATACATACATAATTGTACTCATAATTATGATTGTAGTTTTTTAATTATTTTAGACTCAATAAAAAACATAACGTAAAATAAAATATTGAAAATAAAAGAGACGATTAAAACAAACAGAAATTAATTGGCTATCAATTTCTCTTCCACACGGTTACTCCACAGCATAATAACTTTTAATTGATTATTTCATACCTTAACACTACAAACTTCCTAATTTAAGCAAACATCTGTATCTCTGACACTACTAAAATTAAAAATAAATTTCCGTCCGCCACGACAGCAACAGGTGACAGAAATAAGCAACAACACAAGTTAATACACACAGAGGGATAAAACCTTAAAAATTGCACTTATTGGCCTGCCATTACAATTTGAAGTAGAAAATGTAGCAGTCACTATACTTGTTGCTTATATGTTGTATGATATTACGATGCTTGAAATTTAATAATAACATGAGAACGACTAAACCATACTAAGTAAGATTATATTTCCAAATACTTGAGGCCTCTGGCGGTTCTAAGAAATTTACTGTACCTAAGTATAGGGTGCGTGCGTGTCAACCAACAAACTTTCCACTTTCGAGAGTAAATGGTGCTAAGGTGCCATGCTCAACGACCTCAGTAGAGTCTCCCAGCAGGTTGGTCTTAAGATGAATATGGACAAGACAAAGATCATGTCTAATGCTCATGTTCCACCTATACCGGTAATTGTTGGGAACGATACTCTCGAAGTTGTCGACAAGTATGTCTACCTAGGACAGATTGTCCAATTAGGTAGGTCCAACTTCGACAAAGAGGTGGCGCGAAGAATCCAACTCGGCTGGGCAGCGTTCGGGAAGCTTCGTCCTATCTTTTCGTCCAAAATACCGCAGAGCCTGAAAACGAAAGTTTTCAATCAGTGTGTGTTGCCAGTGATGACTTATGGAACTGAGACATGGTCTCTTACTGTTGGCCTCATTAGTAAGCTCAAAGTCGCGCAGCGAGCTATGGAGCGAGCTATGCTCGGTGTTTCCCTGCGAGATAAGCTCCGGAACGAGGAGATCCGCAGGAGAACTAAAGTGACCGATATAGCTCTTAGAGTTAGTAAGTTGAAGTGGCAATGGGCAGGCCACATCGCTCGTAGAACTGACAACCGATGGGGAAGAAAGGTTCTCGAGTGGCGACCACGAACCGGAAGACGCAGCGTGGGCCGGCCCCCCACTCGGTGGACCGACGACCTGGTGAAAGCCGCGGGGAGCCGATGGATGCAGGAGGCGAGCAGCCGCTCAAGGTGGCGTGCTCTGGGGGAGGCCTATGTTCAGCAGTGGACGTCTTCAGGCTGTTAATGATGAGTAAATGGAAGTGCACACTTTACATAAACATCAATATTCAAATACGTGGGCTCTAAAAACTCATACGGTCCAGGTTTTTATGACGGGATATTTTTCATCGGGCGAATATTAAAGTGGAAATCCCGCGTGGATCCAGCACCAATTGAGCCATATTTTCACAGACCAACCTTTGAATATTCTATTGAGGTTGAAAGGCTAGCCATTACTGTTTGGGTAACGTAAAGCAAACTTACAGTACGATGAGCAGTGTCAGACATTGAT
Organism: Ennomos quercinarius; assembly: GCA_910589525.2. NCBI lineage: Eukaryota > Metazoa > Arthropoda > Insecta > Lepidoptera > Geometridae > Ennomos > Ennomos quercinarius. The sequence continues at coordinate 6,898,835 of OU342496.1, forward strand.
GCGGTGTAAAATATTTACTTTGAAGCGTTGTTTTGAATCACGGAAAACCGTAAAATGTGTCCTGTAAAATTCTTTTCATTCAGTTTTTGTTTCGCTTTTATTATTTTAGTGTTTACATTTCAGGAAATTTAATTTTTTTATGCTATATGTAACAAACAAGCATGCGGTTCTCCTTGATAAGAAGAGATCACGGTAGCAAATGGACATCTGTAAAATACTAGACGTGCTACTGTTGCGTTCATCAGGGTTGATGTGACAATGTTCTATTGATCGTCCTTTTAAAAATGATGTATGCTGTGGAGAAAGACCGCTGGTGCCAGCACATTGCACATCTTACAAGCATATGGCAAGAAAGTGGGCAGAAAACGAGACTATTTATTAAAATTAAAATAAAAGATAAACGTAGTCCTATAGATCTACACTATTTTCACATCTAAGTTTATGGAGTAACCTTACTATATATAGGTAGATAGGCATATTTATGTAGAGTATTTTATGAGACACATTTTTTAAAAGGAATGAGGCTATTCTTCAAGTAGGTATTCCCAACAAAACCTAACAAAAATGATTAAGGTGGAACGTTTCACTAGCGCGGCAAATTCAAATTTTCTTGCGTTCTTTTGCCAATAATAGCTTAATTACTCAACGTGATTACATGGAAACTAATTTTGCGCAAGTTATAAGTAGAACGTATCAATAAATTACAATTCAAAGTATCACCTACATATCATTGGTTTAGCGACAAATGGCAATAGAGTGAAAAACTAAGACGATTGTTTTTTATTTTTATCTAGGAGATATCTACTTTTATATTTTACTTTCATTATACTATTAAATTTTAAATTCTATTTATTTATGTTAAATCAGTTTTAATGTACCTAATCGAGTTTAGTAATTAAGCTATTATTGCAAAAGAACGCAAGAAAATTTGAATTTTTCGCGCTAGTGAAACGTTCCACCTTAATTATTAGACATGACACAGGTAATATAATACTATTATACTAGTAGCCATGTTGTAAATTATAGAAACCCGTAATTTGAAAAAAAAAATTAGGACTAAACTAATTGTTATGGTACTTATTTGTTTTAAACCATCTTGCGCAGCTCTTTAGCAAGATCAATGTATTTGTGTAACCATTTTTTTTATATCTACTTTTTTTAGCTATAGCTTATGTTACAGTAAACGTAGCAGCAACCCCATTGCTTGCTCATCACACCTCACTTCAAATGAGGTGTATCCACCGATGTGAAATGAGAGCGACGCTGTACTCTTTGTGTAAACGTTAGTGGCGACCTAATTAGAAGACTGCGATATTTGGAACGTTGAATTCAAACTCAGACACAGAGGAATTAGTACCTAGTTAGTCCTAATTAAAATGGGTACGTAATTGCGACAGGTCTCAGATTCAACTCGCTCGAGATTAAACTGTTGACGAGGGCTGGGTAATTTATTTCAATTAATTCGGTAACGCGAAGCGCAGACAGATTCACTGAATCATTTTTCTCCTCGGTGGCGTAGCGAAGACGTTGACAAATGAGCAAATTATTCGGTCACTTCACTACATGTCGTTGCGTAGAAAATACTCCGCTGTAATGACAGTAAAAAACGGATATTGTTTCTTTTCGTTTTGCGTTTTCTAGTTTCTTTGCTATTGTGATCAGGACAAGAAATAACTTTGAAATTAATTTGAGTTTTGTAAATACGATAAACGTTTTGATGTTTTATATCGTTTATAATTTTATATAATTTAATTTATTTTAATTTCGAGAAAATGTTTAATTTTCAGAGTTATTTTTTTTTTGGCATTATTAACTCTATACTTTCTTACAATTTCATTTTAAAGGCTAAAAATAATTATAGTTCTGACGTGTAATGACCAATTCTCTTAATTGCAAAATATGATATAATGCAGGATGGTCTATTGACCATCCTGCAGTATATCATATTTTGGCGCCAATAGACCTTTATCACAACAACAACAACAACAACAGCAACAACAAACAACTTTTTCTGCTTATTTTCGTATCGGTGCGGTGGCATTCCTATTTTCGGTTGATGAACTAAATATAATCTTTTTCCACTTTTATATCACCAAGTCATAGAGTGAGAATTGGAATTGGATGCGACTAGATTACTAAACAAGCGTGCTACCGCAATGCGTACTACGCATAATGGTAAAAATGTCGTGGGCGGCCGTGTTGAACACACAGATTAGAGAAAAAAACTTACTCTGTGGTTGAACATCACGTAACTGACTAGCTCGCACGTCATCAGCTCACACACAGAGTAAGATTCTGTTTTTTAATCTAATCTGTGTTCACACATAACAAAACGCATCGTCATTTACCATCAAATTAGGAACGTTAAACTCTAGTTTGTCGTACCGTACCAAAAATACAACAAGTGCAATCTCGGTAGATTTCACTTTTTAAAAGAGTATTTTATAGGGTTGCAACCATACCCGACCCCGGAGATAATGGAATCTGAACCGCTAATATTTCAGTTTGAAAAATCACCGTCAATTTATTGCAGTGAAATGCTGTAGATAAAAATTGACCGTCCTACTCGGGTGCGCCAGCAGCCCATATTTCACGGCGAAGACTGACGATGTTCGAAGCTTACGAGATATTTTAGAGGCCAACTCTAAGAGAAAGTTTAAGACCCGAGCATTTTTGTGACCATTTCACAGCTGCTAGACGCTGCAAAACTTTTTTAGCTTGTGTGAGTAATGTGTGAGCAGCTTTTCTGATGCGTATATAGCAATTTTTAGCTAACGTGTAGTAGGTACTTGAAACAAATGCGTAAAAACATATTAAAAAAAAACATTAAAACTGTAGTGACAATCTTTTTGTTAATGTAAATTAATGACGTGACAAGCCAGTCGTTCATTTGATGTAAAGCACCATGGCTGCCCATAACAGATTGTATATTGATTATATTGTTTTTTTAAATGGTTATTTCCTTTGTTTCATTATCATAACATAAATTAAGAAATCCAATTCCCTAGCAACGTAAAATATAGAATCTGTCTTGACCAATAAAAAGCCATTGTATAGTTATAATGAATTGTTCCCAATTCTACAGCTTTCCATTACAGATTCCCATTTCAACAGATACCAATCCTACGGTTTCCCAGTTTTACAGATTCCTCTTTCTACATTCCTACCTACCTTCTGGTATTCTTAATTCTACCTGAAGTGAACGGATTCCCAACTCTACAGATTCCTAAATTATTCTACGTCAGTCACAGACAAAGGTAGAATAATTATTACTAACAGTATTTTTTTTAATTAATACTAAACACTGCTACGTAGAGATATTCATTGTTTTATGTGAGATTGAAAACTTTTTATGAAGAACATAACCTGTCCGAGTTAGCATTTCTAAATGTACACCAAGTTAGTGAAACTGTCTACGTTTACAAACAACGTTCTAAGCTAAACACCATGAATCAAGATTTTTGCCACCAATTTATATTCAAACACTAACTTTATTACTTTTCACATCATCTTTTCATCTAGACAGACAATATATCAGCAGAATAACTAATAACAGCCAACAAAAGCTTTGTATTTGGGGATCTTGGCGTTATTCTTTCATGCTTTAATGTAAAAATTAAAGACTGAACTTGATATAAATAAAACAGTATAAAACCGGTTACAAAATAATGAGTTTTGTCGTTTTTATATTACTTACTACTTACAGACTCGTACATTCGTTATCAGACGTCCTCTGCTGATCATAAGCCTTCCTTATTAAGGTTGAATTTGCCAAAATCACCACGATTGGTAGGCATCTTGGTGACCGTAGCAGATTGTAATGCAGACTAAGGAAAATGCTGCAGGCCTGAACTTTCATTTAGCTACCTTTTACTGCACTCACGGCAAGAGAGGAGGTGGCCATATCCGTACACCGCCGGGACCACACAAACAAACTCGCATTATTAATTACTAATTATAATCATTTCAATTATATCCATTATAAAATTAACGTGATTTATAAATTGAATGTCAATGTATCAAAATTAATAAAACGTGCATTTTGTTTAAAATATAATGGAATTTCAACTGTATCATGCAAATAACACTGAATTATTAAAATAATTATTTTTAATACACTACGTATGTTAATTAACGGGTGACGTTTTTAAAGATCCTATTAGCTATATTATTATCATAATAAATTAAGTTTTTTACGTATGAATAGGCCAACGCTTGACTGCAATGCAACTTACCTGATGTTAAGCAACGATGTAGTCGAAGGTATAGCACGTTGGCCTATAAAAAGTATGACGTAAAACAGCTAAACATCTTCCATATTTTAGTATTTTATCTCCTATATCTATATTGGTGTATTACTTACGGTTATGCGGTCCTGAGTAAAGTAAAAATACCTATTCATCGTGTAAAGAACAGGCGTTATTAAGATAAATAATTTTGTTGAGGCAGAGAGATATTAGATGGAATAATGAATTCCGTGGCGCCTAATGAAAACAGATGCCGCTTGGGGTGAATATTTATCTAAAAATCGTAACCTGCGTTATATTAAAAAAAAACTAGAGGCCGCCTCACGGTTTCAGTCGCAGCTGAACTTAAAATTTTCCGCGTTAACAAGTATCCTAATTGACGCCGGTAATTATAAGCTATACTTGCAAAAAATTACATTCAAATTTGTTCAACCGTTTTAGGGCACAAATTAGACAAACAGACAACACTTTACTTTTATAAATGAGTAAGGATAAGAATAGCTCTTAGAGTTAGCAAGTTGAAATGGCAATGGGCAGGCCACATCGCTCGTAGAACTGATAATCGATGGGGAAGAAAGGTTCTCGAGTGGCACCACGAACCGGAAGACGCAATGTAGGCCGGCCTCCCACTCGGTGGGCCGACGATCTGGTGAAAGCCGCGGGGAGCCGATGGATGCAGGAGGCGAGCAGCCGCTCAAGGTGGCGTGCTCTGGGGGAGGCCTATATTCGGCAGTGGACGACATCAGGCTGTTGATGATGATGATGGAGGATAAGAATACAGTCATTTAATTGTTATGTTCTTATTATTTATGTAAATCAACTCGTCCTGATTGGTATGAAATTGAATCCCAATTAAGGTAGACTTCTAAACGGCGTTCTGACTTTAAGCTGTGAAATCAACCTCTTATTTGTGTACAGGTGTAGCATTTATTTGGACAGCCTACTTCATTGAATTACAGATTTTAAATAGTCTTTTGCGATAAAGGGCATTTCGTACAGCTATAAGGTGGTGTAGAGCCGGGGTGGTTTTGTTCCTATCTATACGGATTACCTTAAAGGTATCTGATTTGATTCAGAGAATCTTAAATATATTTGCAAGGCGATTCAGCCTCTATTACCAAGCATTTAGCAGTGTATTTTGGTTGCTTCAATCCAGGCCTTTGGCCATGTTGCCGCTTGACATTAGTTGATAAAAAGGCCATTTCTTAATGAGTGGCTTAATTTGTACGTTATATGGTAACTGTATGTATATAAAAGGACATGTATGTAGGTAGGTATGTATGTATATGGTATTGTACTGGTGGTGGTTGTCCTGGTATGAGAATAGTACCATCCCATTTCTTCCCGAGGGTGCCGTAAGAGCTGGCTAAGGAAATATCCAGAGAATGAGCAGGCAGCATTCTCCTTGGTATATATATAAATCTTCTGCAATCACAAAGACGCATGCCAAGTGTAGTGATTGTGGCAAACCCCTGTATGATAAGCGCCTTATTTCGCATTTTATGGGGAAGCCTATGTTCAGCAGTGGACGTCTTCCGGCTGAGACTTACCAAGTCACAGAAACAGATATATTATGTAGGAGCTAAAATCTATAATGCCCTCTCTGAAAGCATTACCAGTGCACCGAGCACCAGCTTGTTTACCAGTAGGTTAAAGACGCTACTGCTCAAACGAGCATATCATGATGTTGATGAGTTTTTTGCGGACAAGTTCACTGATCCACACTTACAATAAAAAACTAAAATTGTGTAATATGTACACTACATTCTTTTTTTACAATTTTATTAGGTAACTTAATATTGAGATTATGTAATAATACTTATGATATGTATTATAATTGCGATGATTGTAAGGCATTGACATGTAAGATTATTCTTATAAATAAATAAATAAATGAAAATGATGTGATGGTGTTTTATGGTACAAATAACTGAGATATTTAACTATGTATATAACTACAACTGAATAACCATATATATCCAACCACCGCCGATATAAACGTAGTCATCTATCAACGTTTTGCAGACCGGTACACTTGATACCGGTGCTCGTGTAACGAGGTGCGCTTCAGTGAATATGACGTGGGAATCCACTACCAATTTATATCCAGGCATTTGTTCGGCATTATCGTAAAATATAGAGACATTTGTTGGCAGTTGCCTGATTATGATATCGGTGTACTATTGTTACCTGTTTGTGGTGGTAAATGTAGGCGATAAAAATGTATGTAATTTTATTTGCATATTCATTTTAAACAGAGAAAAGTTTTTTGAGCGGTAATCGAATCTGTTTCTATTTGTTCTTATAGTCAATTTAAGGTGGGTCTTTTAATTCGTAGTTAAAGTAACCAATAGTTAAAAATGCTAACAAGTTCTAAACAATGGTCAAAATTTGTTGGAGGTCTTTCCATTACCTATTTGTACCTATAGAATGTTACTTATATGCAGGCTATTTTGATAAGAATTAATGCGATTGTATCATTTGAAATTACATTTTAAGTGGTCACGGGGAGTGTAACCATAGCTTAGTTGGTAAAAGCTTCCTACTAGGTAAGTTGGAAGACACGGGTTCAAACCCCTCCGGATGTTGAATTTTTCGGAACTGTATGAAAATATCTGGTTATTAATATGAGAAACACAATGTCTTAGACACAAAATCAGTTTCCTGTGGTTTCTACATTTATACTGAGAACTAAATTGAGTTCAGAATTGAGCCAAATTCTGCGGTCTATTTCCTGCGTAGAAATACTGTAACAATATAAGCTTCAAGGATGCAATGTCGGTACTTAGAATATTGTTTCTCAATATTAGGGTAAACAGATTGAAATTAGTATATGTTTTTTTTATAAATTATTATAGTATCGGACAGATGACGCATGATTCAAATTGAATATACGATTATTTTCTAGTAAATGTACAGATTTAGAGTAAAACTGCTCACTCATTTTTCCTGTTATAATCTTACAACACATTTGTTAGTTAATATATACGATGTGGGATACCGTCTGTACTAATAATTTCATTATTCATAATTTCATTTCACATACCTCATTTTTAATAATGATGAAATTTATAATGGTGGTTATTTATAAATAACTTTGTTCATAATAGTTACTTTTTATATTGATCTTTTCTTATACAATTTATTCAAATAATGTTTAAATTTATTAAAAATTATGTTATAATGTTAATGTTAAGAATTTTTTTATCATACTTTTTTTTATTATAAATTTCATTACTTATAATTTCATAATAATCAGCATTCATAATTGTATTGTTCATAATGACTTTTTCATATTTTTTAGTTAACATAATAATAATTTTGAGGTAGTTAAATCATTATATACATATGCATGTATACCCTAAAGATACTAAGATACTAGTCTAAGGCAAAGTCATAAATAGGTGCGACGACGAGCGAAGCGAGGAGGAGCGTTAGGTTAACTGTGACCACACGACGCACGAGCCGAGCGAGCGAAGCGAAGCGTAGCGAGCGTGCCGCGGCAGCGGCCGGCGAAGTGCCAGAAGTCACTTATCCTTATATTAAAAAATTACAGAAACCATCTATATTAAGTTTCAGGTTACCGTTATTTGATTTAAATATTTTACACGTGTTTTTATTAGACATTTCAAGTTATTTATTAAAATAATGCACAAAGTTCACCAACAACACCAAAATCAACATAACATGAGAAAATATAAGTTATTTTACAATTACCCACAGTCCACACGTTAATTTTGTTTGTTTTGACTGGATGAAGTGCCTGCATAGATTGAAGAGCAAATTGGCTTGCCGTACTACGTTTTTATAACTGATTAGGATATATATAACAATCAACAGTTCCAGTCACATTAATTTACAGTATTATTGATATTTTGTTTTATGCTTAAAGTTAGTTATGGTAAAAGAACATTATAAATTTGTACTGTTATGTTATATACGCCTTATGAGTTTCATTCTTATAAATTTGGATTATTATTAATTTTGATTTATAATAAAGAAAATTAGATGTAGTGAAAGTATAATAAATCACATTATGTGAAATGATGATTATAAGTAACATTTTTATTTGTAACAAAATTATGACAAACGATTTTATGAGTTTCGACAGTGAACCATACGATGTGTATACTAACTTCTAACGTTTTGCGGTATTCATTTATCACAAATCATTCACAGAGATTACTCTGAGGAATAATCTGAATCCGTGATTAAAACGAGGGTGATGATGATGTTATAATAGCTATCGAGACTTAAAGCTGGACCTAGGTTATAGGAACGACCTAGCTTGTTTATGTGTACTCTAAAGAGACGACCCTATTTCATTTAGCACAATGTAATTGGCTGTGTATGTGGGAATAACCCTGTTTTGACAGCTACGAATGACGATGCCTGCAGGCTAATGGCAGCATCAAAAACTAAATAAGCCACTATATTTTTCCATTGGCATTTTCTATCTATTGTTATCTTTAGTGTGCCGATACCACTAAAGATAACAATAGCACTTGCCTACACGAGAAGTAGAAGTGGACCTATTTTATTATGAAGCCCCTAAACCCCTCCCCACCCCCCTTACCTTTACCACACTTTTTATTTCTATAACGTTTTAAATAAGTATTGAGGTTTTGAAGGTTCAAAAAGGCTAAGATTAATAAATTGCAGATTAAAGAGCATTCTAATTTAAGTATTCACTCAAAACACTGAAATGGCAATGGGCCGCGACTACGAACCGGAAGACGCAGCGTAGGCTCCCACTAGGTGGACCGACGATCTGGTGAAAGCCGCGGGGAACCGATGGATGCAAGAGGCGAGCAGTTGGTCAAGGTGGCGCGCCCTGGTCTATGTTCAGCAGTGGACGTCTTCAGGCTGTTGATGATGACTCAAAACACTGAAACAAAAAAAAAGTTTTGTTTGGTTTTTCTCAGGTGGTTTTTTTCTAAACAACTATCGTCATATGTTAAGATACAGTGTAGGTAGGTAAACAGTGTACAAAAAATGTTCCAACCACCCACAACATTCTACTTTAGCTGTTCTTTATCTCGACCGAGAGCTCCGACGTTCGGCTAATTGAAGCAAATTGCGTCAGCTGTGCCTGACAGAGCAACGAATTTCAGGCCTACCGGGAGCATTATTGGGTTTGGATATAAAAGCCATTGACTGGTTCTCTTGTGCGCGAGTTACGGCCTGTCAGGGTCCATTGTTTGGCAGCGTTCTCATTTCCTTTGTATAGGAACGCATGGCACAGAATTGGAGTAACTGAAAACAAAGTTATTTCAAGAATTACAGTTTATGTGAGTAGACACCAGTGCGCTACTCTTCTCTTATAAAAGTAAATACCTTATGTTTTATCTTTAATTTGTGTAAATACGAAACACCGTGGTCTTTTATACGGTAGACAAGCAAAGACCTCTATTCGTAGTACATTGTACCTCTTGGTAGACAAGGAACTTCCTTGAATGATGCCTTTGGTCTTAAGAGGTGCCCTGTTAGTGTTTGAAACAAGTCGAAAAAAATTAAAAACAAAATACAGGAAGATAAAATAAATTTTCTAGTATTTGGAAAATTTGCATAAACATTTGAGGTTATATATCAAAACTGCCAGTTGGTGAAAAATATTAAAAGCATTTCTTTGTCTCTAAGTTACCAAGTCTGGATATTATGTCTTCGTGAGTTACTAACGCCTAGAGCTTCCAACGGCTTATCGCGTCCTCTTACTCTTTATCATAATAGCGGTCAACAGTCAGTATAGGCCTAACATTGAATTTTTCCAAGCTATCGCATTTATTGCCATTTGAATACCTATTTGAGTAGATAGATAAAAATAACTATATACCTACATAAAGTTATACAAGAAAAATAATAAAAGTACTTAGTGATAGAATGGGCCATATTACCCAGAAGTGATTTCATTAAAAATAATTTTGAATACTGGAGTTATAATAACAGGTAACTAGATGAAGTAGCGTAGTAGCAATCCTAAAAAATATTCGAGGCAACATAGGTGGTTCTATTTACTCAGTAACGTGTTGTTATCTTAACTAATGTGTGTGTTTTTATTTTTAAGTGCACAAATGAAAAAACTTTTTATTTTAAAAAAAACTTTAAAAAAAAACTTTAACAAAGGCCGAGTTAGGAAATTTTTTGTAGTGCCCATACTGTTGTAAGCATAGCATGTCATAGCATTAGGGCAGGTTGGGCCCTACATAAACTTTGCACAGTACCATGAATACCTAGCTTTACGGCTTATGCCCCCGAATAGTAGTGCTGTAATCCCCCGAGAACTTGCTTAATTTTCTCACAGAATGTTAGGGATTATTTAAACTATTTTACACTGTAAAGTAACAATAGAGCATGCTTAGTAGGAAAAGATTTACGGCTTACATCGTACCTACTTATTAAACTAAAATTATGTTTCAATAGTAGATGTGTTTTAGTTGTTACGGACATATTTTAAATACGTAACATTAACGATTTTAGTGCGCTGCCGTCGTACTTAGCCGTGAGAAGTTCATACGTCATCTTATACTTAGAATGAAACGCCACCAGGGTAATATTTATTTTTATTTATTTATTTTGCTAATTCTTCAAGTAATATATATATATAACTAGCTTCTACCCCGCGGCTTCGCCCGCGTGGACTACTTATCTCTCAGGAACCGTTTATATTTCCGGGATAAAATTACCTTATAACTGACCTTTTTGGGAGGCGTTTAAAAAGTCCTATAGACCTAACTAAAAAGGTTACTTTTAAATATTTTTAATCTTAAATGGCCTCGTGCAGTGATTTTTCATGGTGGCATTATGAGAGGCAGGGATGAAATATGTATTTTTTGAGATATCTGGTAGTAATTGACATCAATATTTTATGTAGGTACCTATAGTTTGACACTAAAGCTAAAAATTTTAAAATACACCATCCATTTTTGTTCCTTTTCAACCCACCTACCTAATAATAACCGGTTTTACGAACGTGACTTCGAAAATGAAGAAAGAAAACTTCCTCCCCTATTTACCCCTTCAAATCAACCCTGGCAAAAAGTATTACTGTAGTATGATTGTTTTAAAAAGTATATAGAATGCCAATTTTCAGCACTATAATTTAAAATACACAGTTTCATCTCTTATTTCAACCACGTAAGTGATCCCTCCCAAAAAAAATTTAAAGCAAATTTTTTTTATATCGGAGGAACTATCAATGTTTGAATACATTACGATTTTTTTTTATTTACAAAGCTTAATCACTGATTTTGGGGTTGAACTCCAAACAACAAAGAACACCCATTTCATTTTAACTCGTTTGTATGGTCCGAGTTTAAAAACGATAACCTACCTACGTTAAGAAATAAAGATTTTTTCATACAAAGACTTTTTACCCTTTCCACCCTCTTAAAAGCTGAAATTCATTGCACCCCTGTGTAATGAACGTATTCGAAATTTCAAGATTATAGCTTCAGCGCTTAAGCCGTGCGAGCGTCTTACGATGGGACCTTATCCTGTATTTTTAACCCCTCAGGGGATGACATTCAAAAATTCCCGAGACCCGTATCTATTTATTTTGTATGTTCTTTACACATTCCAAATTTCAGTATAATAAGGTTATTTTTTTTGAAATTTTCATACAAATTTCAACAATTTTTTTAATCCCTTTCAGTGTTGAATTTCGAAAAACCAAAAGATACCATCTCTTTTATTTTTGTACTTGTTTGTGTGTATTAAGTTTCAAAACGATACGTCACGAAATGTAGGTTTTTCATACAAACGTTTTTTACCCCTTTCGCCCACTTAAGGGTTGAATTTTCAAAAATCCTTTCTTAACACGCGCTTACTTTATAAAAGGAAGCTACCCTCCAAATTTCAAGTCTCTACGTGTAGTGGTTTGGGCTGTGCGTTGTCTGTCAGTCAGTCAGGACAAAGCCTTTTATATAATAGATAAAAAAAAATGTGTGGACGTTTTACACAACGCCATCTAGCCCCAAAAACAATAACCATAGCTCTATGGCAACCAGATAACTGATAGAATACTTAAATACTTGTTATTGTTTGTAAATACGTCATACATAGAATACAGTATAACACCTAGTAGGTGAGGTAATATGTAGGATCCAAACATAGCGTTTCTTGAATTTATTTTTGTCTAGCTAACGCTATGAAAAGTCCCAAAAGTTCTGAGTTCTAATATCTGATATATTTGCGTATGATTTTGGTGCCTGCTACTGTCATCATCATCATGACCAACAGCCTGCAGATGTCCACTGCTGAACATAGGCCCCCTCACAGAGTGCCACTTTAAGCGGCTGCTTGCCTCCTGCATCCATCGGCTCCCCGTGGTTTTCACCAGGTCGTCAGTCTGTTACTGTCACTGTTATTTAAATTTCTAGCTTTAACCTTAGAGCATGTACGCTTTAACCAACAATGAGTGGGCCTAATTAGATTACTCATGTAAAAATGCGGTACACCGCGCGACCAAATTCTATTCTCATCTGCAGTGACCTTCCTACGTCATGTCCACTTCGGTATTATAATTCTAAATTGGAATGACAGCGTGATACTGACACTTATGGAAACCGCTTCTAATGTACGCGAATTTATATTGTGACTCAACTTAGCTTTTAGTCACAATCTATAAGTGACTTGTAAGCGTCTATTTTGGGTCGAAATAAACATAGTAACGGCTGATAAACCTCGGCAATGGGCAATCAAGTCTTAGCAAAACTGGAAGATTCGTGGAGGGACGTTCTCTGTAGCAACTATAAATAACTATCGAAAATGCGCATGACGCTCTTCCTACTTTCCTCACTAAGTGGCTACCACTGTGCGTTTCAGCGCTCAATGTGAGGGGCCTAACATTCCTCAAGAGTTTTATATAATTGTATATACTAGCTTTAAAATCGAAACACTAACCATTACACAACCATCAATGCTTTTATAACCATTTTATAATACCTACTTATGTGCAGTAAACAGTGTATACTGCAAAATACATATTATAAAAGCGAGTAACGAGCAACATTCAAACTCTATTTTCATATCTTGTATATCTATATGTAGCTAGTGAAACTACTGGGCAAATGAGACTTTATGATCTGATCACTCAGTCTAGTAATCTGATTATTAGACTGGGTGATGTCTCAGGATGACGTGCGCAGTGCAGTGTCGCGCGAAACTATTCTTTTAAAGTTCCGGGTGACACTGCAACTGTTATGGGCGGCCGTGTCACTTAACATCAGGTGAACGACTAGCTCGTCACGTCATTCAATCACATAAAAAAAAAACTATTTTTGAATCTTTATGCAACTCTTTTAGATCCAAATTAATATCCAGTATGGTCGCATAGTATGCCAAGTTAAGATTATTATGGCCAAGGATGCCTTACACTGGCAGCTTTTAGATATCATCTATAAATGGAAACCATTAGGATTATTACTCCTCTCTATAATGGCGACCAAACAGGAAAGGGTTTGATTTGAAACCAATTATTCTGTCTTGATCATTAAACAAATTGCTTTCTATTTTAAAACCAGGCTTTGTTCATTCAAAAAATAGAGTGATTTTTTTATTACAAAAATTATGTCGATGATAAAGATGTCATTTTTAAACGTATGACGTGACGAGCTAATCGTTCGCCTGGCGTTAAGCGTCACGGCCGCCCATTACAGATTGCAGTATCACTCGAAAATCTAAATTAAATTTTCGCGTGACACTGGGTACTGCGCACGTCATCCTGAGACATCACACAGTTTTTTTAATGATTTCTAGATTATGAGATCAGTTCTTAAGTCTTATTTGCCCAGTAATTTCACTTGCTACAATGCCCTTCAAACCGGAACACGATAGTGCTTGCAACTACTGCTTGGCGGCAGAATAACTGGCAAAGTGGTGGTACCTACCTAGACGAACTTTGCAGAAAAGTCCTACCACCTAGTTAAAGTAGTAGACATTTTAGAAAATTCGAAAAAAATGCGGATACTATAGGGTTCGATATATTATAATTATCCATTTTTGAACTTATTTGCATTCAAATCAAAACAACACACACACAAGAACAAATACAAAGACACATAACACACACACGCATACACAAGAAAATACACAAAAAATTGAAAAGTAACAGCTTGAGGCTGCTGTATACGCAGATCCACTATCTCGCACGCGCATTGCGACGTTTTTGAAGATATTAAATAACTGAATTTACTTACGCAAAATCTGGCCAAACTATATGATTATGAATAACATTACAATTATTCAACAAAAATGTCATATTAATCTAAATAAGTTTTCATACACAAAAACGGTTCCGAATGAAAAAAAACTTTGTTACCGTTGTATTTATGAAATCTTGTTTGGATTAATATGATATTTTTGTTAAAAAGTTGTAATGTTATTCATGATCATATAGTTTAGCCAGATTTTGCGTAAGTAAATTTAATTATTTAATATCTTCAAAAATGTCTACTTATGTTTGTTTTGTGTACCTATATATAAATAAATAAATAAATAAAATGTAGCAATGCGCGAGCGAGACAGTGGACCTGCGTATACAGCACCCTTAAGTACATTTTTTTATCTGAATTTGAAACCAGTAATCTAACTAGTCGGTTTGGAGTCCTACTCCACATCTACTAGTTTACAACATACCTTGCACACAATGTAAGTGCAATCACTGTTTTACGGCTCTCCTACTACCTTTACAACTTTAGGGTCTTTGTGTTTCATGTTACTTCTAATTTACTACCCTTTGTTTCATTAAGGATCGCTACTTCATAATCTTCAAAATTCATGTTCTTGTCTTGTTAAAGTGTCATTTGTGTCTAGTTTTTGGAGAGGTACATAGAGCTAATTCAAGACTCCAACGTTAATATGAGCTCTTTAATGAGCTCCGTTCTTTGTACTAGAAAAAGAGGCATTTTAACTACATTTTCATTTAGGGTGGGTTTTTGATCGGTAGTTAAGGTACCAATGGTTAAAAACTCTAACAAAACCAATGGTTAAAAACTAACAAATTTCGATCATTGGTTAGAATTCGTTAGCATTTTTAAGCATCATCATCATCATCAACAGCCTGAAGACGCTGAACATAGGCCTCCCCTAGAGAGCGCCACTTTGAGTGGTTTCTCGCCACCTGCATCCATCGGGTCCCCGCGGTTTTCACCAGGTCGTCGGTCCACCGAGCGAGTGGCCGGCCTACGCTGCGTCTTCGGGTTCGTGGTCACCACTCGAGAACCTTTCTTCCTCATCGGTTATCAGTTCTGCAAACGATGTAGCCTGCCCATTGCCATTTCAACTTGCCATTGACATTTTTTAACCATTGGTTACCTTGACTACGAATCAATAAATCCACCTTATTAAATGATAATAGTTGTGACCGAAGGCGATGTCACGGTACGCCTGGATTGAGAACTGGAAAATTGGAAACATAAATATTAAGTTGTTGCTGATTTTTTTTTAATGTAACCGAATAGTATGTCGTGCTTTTCGTTTACCTGATTTTAAGCCTATAATGTCCGTCCATAACAGTTGCAGTGCCACTTGGAACTCTAAACGTAACATTGCACTGTGCACATCATCCTGAGACATGACGCAGGAAATTTTGAATTTAGCGGGCAATTTCGATATGTAGGTACCTACGTATTTCCTATTAAACCAATTGCGATTACCAGAATTTTAAAACTTTTTTGAGATTTTTGGAAGATAAATGTTTCTGCAAAATAATTGCTTTTAAAAACTAATAAGGAAATAAATGGGTTGGTCATGGGTTGTAATAGTTATAATTAGTTCGACGACTTTAAGATAGATGACATTTTGCTTCGAGCACCGATTTCTGAATCACGATAACAAGATTTTCCCGAATCACGTTATTACAAAAATTGGGACTATGAAAGCTCTTGCTCTTGCGAGTAGAGGAAGAACATTAATAAAATATCCGTGACAAAGTACTGGAAAATTTCTCCATATTAAGAATATAACTGACGCAGAAAATCTATAGAAATTTCTCATTTATTCCAACTAAAAACCCCTACACATTCCAAACCTGCGAAATAATTTAAATAATGTCTCCCAGAATCCAATCCCCTTTGTTTCCATCCATTTCAACTCGCTTCACGGTCTGTAATCTCCGCGAAAATGGATGCCGATGCTCCAAATACGTATTTATACCGACGTAGCTAGTTATTATTTCGGTGTCGCTGAGCGTTGGTCACCGGTAAATATATCGGGCGGGAATATTCCGCCCGCAACGATTCCTATGAATATTTCATGAGGCAGCCGCCCTGATCACCGGCGCACCAACTATAGCCTTCGTGCTTAATTTGTGGACCGCTCAATCTTACTCTTGTCAGAAGTCGCTTATTTTGTTGTTCTCACTAAGGTGAGTAACTAGTGACGCTACCTGAATACGAATAGGGTGCTGTTTAGATTAGCTCCCCTGATTTATTAAAGTAAGTTGTAGATGTGCGTTGGATGCGGTCCGTGTCTCCGGAAATTATTCTGGGTCAGAGGAAACATGAAAGGAAAGTAGTGTTGTATCATTCAAACTAATTGGGTACTACCTTATAGGAAAAAGTTGGGTTGAATACATTAAAAAGGGTCTTTCGGCGAAGGTAAGTGGTGTGTGAGCTCGGAATAGAGTGCCAACTTACGTATAGAGTAGAGATTACGTGAAAGACGTTGTGTTTGAAGTGTTATACATTGTGAATATATTTTAATAAACACTGTTAAACATATTCAACAACATCAAAACGTGCGGTAAGAATCATGAATAAAAATGTAATAAAAATAGCTCGAATAAATAAAAGAATGTCGGCTAAAGTGGCCTACCCCCCATAAAGAAAGAAATTACTATGTCTTTTTAACTGTAGTTTTTTTTTAATTTTAAGGATAATTGAAAAGGCTGGGAATTACAAATAAGTTTCGTTCATTTTCCACATAGATTTTAGTTGTATGAAATCCGAACGCACATTAACGTAATTCATCTCTAGTATGCTATTATGTCTATTAATGTCATGCATGAATATCATTATTCATTTAAACTCTATGGTTCTATTGGTTGTTCTTTCTCTAATATGTGAGTAATATATATATTCTTATTAGGTATTATAATTTAGTCTTTGATTCTTATTCTATCTGTGACTCCTAACGTTATGTGTGTGAGTTATCGAGAGGTTTCCTAATAACTTTTTTCTCCCGTCTTCTACAAAAATGATCCAATTTACTTTTATTTAATTATATCAAATCTAAACATTAGATATGTACCATTTTCATTTAGGTACCCAGCTTCTTTCTGCTAGACTGAAAATAAATAGACTCTGCCATCTTTCTTTAAAAATTACACCATGTATTTTATTATAAATTATTGTAATAAAAGTAATAACACACACACACACACATACACACACATACACCACTCCCCACCACCCACTCACCACTCACTCGTTATATACTCAGCTCAGCTAAAAGAAATGTTAGTTACTAAAATGTGTTATTCACCGACCTGCACTTGGCCAGCATGGTGGATTATGTCCTAAAATATCTCCGTGTGAGAGAACACCCGTGTCCCAGTAGTGGAAATCTATTGATGCTGATGATAAGCCATTAAAAATGTAATGAACACATCTTAAGTGAAACTTAAACTAATTTCAAAGAGCCGTGATCACCATTTTAATTAAATTAAAGTAAAAAACTCATTAACTGTACCAGATGTTTCGCCGTTTGTATCTGAAATGAAACTTTTGCTGCAAAGTTCAGGATAGGTACACTGAGACTCAACCTATTTATGCGCAAATTTTATCTCCTTTGCGTTGTTTTTGCGTTCTACTAACTTTTCCTATTATGGCTTGGATCTGGAGTTTCAAGGATAGGTGTTAATTAGTAAGTATTCAACTAATTTTCTTCGAGAAATTGACTCTTTAGGAACTAGGTGTAGAACTTTTCTGCAAAGTTCGTCTACGTAGGTACCACCGCTTTGCCAGTTATTCTGCCGCCAAGCAGTAGTGTGCAAGCACTACTGTGTTCCAATTTGAAGGGCATTGTAGCTAGTGAAATTACTGGGCAAATGAGACTTTATTAACTGATCTCACAGTCTAGTAATCTTATTACTAGACTATGTGATGTGTCAGGATGACGTGCGCAGTGCAGTGTCACGTGAAACTTTATTTTTAAGTTCCAAGTGACACTGCAACTGTTATGGGCGGCCGTGTCGCTTAACATCAGGTGAACGACTCACATCAGGCCATTCAGGTGTCACGTCATTTATTATAATTAAAACAAAACTGTTCCGTAACTCTACAATGTAACAAAAAAATGCAAAACAACATTGCATGCTCCAAACGACATCGAAGCCAAACAGTATACAAACCATAGACTTAAGAACTTCTAGTACTCGCCCAAAAAAATGACATTTCTGCCATTATTTCACTATCTCTTTTCCTCTCGGGCAGTATGTACTTGATTTGTACTTCTCGCTCCCGCGCTTCACGAGTCTTTTGAGAGTAATGAAAAAACTCTAGGTCTGTGGTACAAACATTATGCTGTCTTATTAAACACAATTCTAAAACGTGTCAAGATGTCTTGCTATCTCATTACAAATAACATTTTCAACACTATATACACTTTAGTGGGCAACATGTTAATGTGAGAATAAGGGATGAGGAGCCATTATTATTCAATAATACAGCAGTCACTGGAATATTATTAATAAGTTTTATGGGCAACTTCTGCCCATTTGACTGGCATGATAGGTCAGTTGGTAGTAGCTCTGCCTTCTGTACTATAGGTTGTGGGTTTGATTCCCACCTGCGACAAACATTTGTGTGATGAACATCGATGTTTGTTCTGTGTGTGGGTGTTGTATTGTATTCTATATATGCATTTACAAACAAAAAAGTATCTTAGTATTGTATTAGTTATCTGGTTCCCATAATAAAAGCTATGCTTAGTTATTTATAAGACACAGCTAAGTATATATTTTTAATCTTTGACAGACTTACTTTGGGACACCATCATCAACTGCCTAAAGACGTCGGCTGCTGAACATAGGCCTCCCTCACAGAGTGCCACTTTGAGCAGCTGCTTGCCTCCTGCATCCATCGGCTCCCCATCTCTCGGCTCGGCATCGGATTTTCACTAGGTAGTCGGTCTGCCAGTGGTGGGGCGGCCTATCCTGCGTCTTCCGGTTCATGGTCGCCACTCGAGAACCTTTTTTCCCCATCGGTTGTCAGTTCTACGAGCAATGTGGCCTGGCCATTGCCATTTCAACTTGCTAATTCTAAGAACTATATCGGTCACTTTTGTTCTCCTGCGGATTTCTTCGTTTTGGATCTTATCTCGCAGGGAAACATCGAGCATAGCTCTTAAGATCGAGCATGCTTGCTTTGAAGATATCAGTTCACTCTAGCCTTAAAAAGTCCCTTAAAATATATATAAATATGTAGGTACTTACTAGATTATTATTATATTCATGTGAAATTTCCACATGACACAAATATGTGTCAAACAATTTATTCAAGATTAGATTGGAAAAGACTACAAGATGTTCATCCACAAAAAAGGATAACCCACGACTAGTCTTCTGCTTAGAATCTCAACACACAAAGCGCGCATCAACCGCATTCCCCCGCCAACTTATGATACCCCACAATATTTCCCTACCGAGGGTTATAACACAGTGCACGTACCAGGTCGCTTGATCCCACGGGGCTTCCCGGAATGAGATTCATAGCAAGCCCGCAGCTTTATATATTGGAATAGTGTGTACTGCCATAGGTATGACTAGACTCCCAAGTGGCTGGAGTTGTGTTAACTGCATTGATTAGTTTTATTGTTAGGATATTTTACAGCAACGGGGTATCAGAGTCCATTGTTTCCTGTGGGGCACATCACTATTTTTATCTTAAACCTCACACGGATTTAGTAATTTGATGGATTTGAAATCTTGATAAAGCTACAGAATTCGCTACAACATAGAGTGCTACGAAGTGCTACGGATTATGATTCGTGTATCTTCATTCTACGCTGCTGCTACGCTGTAGCGCAAAAAAACATCTTTCAATTTATTAGCATTTTAGCTATTGAGATTACAAAAATAGACTATTACTAACTAACCTAAAAACGATTCTTTGAAAATAGAACCTTATATACACAAGCACAAAGTTTAAGATTGCTAATTTATTTATAACGTCATTACATTAATGTTACCTATTATGCTACAGTATGATAATGAAATTATAAACAACACAATTAAAGCTATTTTTGATTGTTTCTCGCCTCCCATTGATCACTGACCTGTCAAACCTAGAACCTTATCGCATTGGTTCACGGGTCAATGTTCAGTGGTTACCGCACGTTAGGTCGGATGATTTGATCGGGGTATTAAACCGAAAAACGCCTGCAATCTAATAAAACTAATGGGTTTCTACGCAACGGGTTTTATACGAGAATAGAATGAGCTGGCATATTTGAATAAAGGTTCCGTGAAATTATAAAACATTTCAGCGTTTCAGTATTTACTCTGCAAAAATCTGTTGAAGCATTATCTAGATGTTTTATTTAAACTAGAGATGCCCCGCGATTTCACTCACTTATTACTCGTTTTCTCTCAGGAACTCTTGATTTCCAGAATAAAAAGTGTCATAATGTTGATCTCGGAAATATTAGTGATCTACGTACAAAATTTAATGGCAACTGGTTAAGCCGTTTTGAAAGAAATAAATATAAAACCAGACAGTGAATGTTTCTCTTTAATATATTATATTAGTACAGTTAGAGATTCTATTTCACCTGTCTATTAAGCTAATTAAATGCAAGTAATGAAGGGGCTGACACAATCAATGGAGTACAAAATTAGATATTTTTAGAAATATTCCAAAGTCATAACCAAGTCCAGTCTTCATCACCACCTTTATTCTAAACGCCTTTTATTCGCCCCATAGAATCCTAAACAGCTTTTTTATCAGTGATGTCAAAAAATGTGTGCTCAAAATTCCATACCATGACCCTATTAACCAGCTCAAACATTAATTATTACACTCCCTATCGCAAACACAGAGTATTTTACAATTACAATTGATTTCCGTCTGATGGACTTATTCATAATTTTATTCATTTACCGAAGTGTAAATCAGTGGGATTATTCCGTACGTTAATTAAATTAAACACCTTTATTCTAAAAGCCTTTTATTTGCCGCATTGAATCCTAAACAGCTTTTTATATCCGTGATGTCAAAAATGTGTGCCCAAAAGTCCATACCATGACCCATTATTAACCAGCTCAAACATTATATATTACACAGAGTATTTTACAATTACCATTGAATTCCATCTGAGATGGACCTGACTCGCCCCCCCTCTCTGTCAGCTTCCTCCTGCCGACTCACTGCTTCTTATATTAAAGACTATTAATAGATATGATTTGATAGTCTAATGTATAGAGAACTGTAGTTGTAACGCCGGAGTGTTGTGGCCTCCGTAACACCTGGCAGAATATAGGATATGGTGTAAATACCTATCCTTATTTAATTTTAATGAATTTATTTACTTGAATCTATGAGTAAATAATTGCATTTCAATTGTATTATACAATTGATAAGTTAATAATTGCATTTCATGGTGTCATAAAGTCTACTCCCTCCAGACAAACCCAGTTCTTGGGGGTCTGACCTAGAGCAATCACACGTGAATTGACTAGAATTAGTACAGACACATAACCTGTTCATGCCTTTGGGAAAGACTTGGAATCTAATTAAAATATCAAATGGATTGATCCATCCAGAACCAGTCGGCCCTCGTTCCTTCTGGAAATGATAGGAGTTAAAAGTTGACACTGCGTGATCTCCTTTTGTCAGCTTGATACTTTGGTGCTTGGGCAAGCGGATTTAAGATCCGATGCTAGTGATCTTTGTCGTGTAGTTTTGTGCACTTTTATGAAGATATAGAGATGTTATGTTTTGTGTTTAGATTATAGAGGCCTCTAGACCACTTTATAGCCGTCGCTATATTGATTGCATGTACCAAGAGACGGAAATCCTAGAAATTACTTTAAGTAAATTATAGCCAGATAATCAAATAAAGCTATAAAATAATGTCATTATATGTTAATGCATCAACCTTTTGCTTCTATCCAACCCTGCAATTCAGCTAGATGCTATTAATACATGAGTCCTGGCTTGCTAGGTAACTTAGGAATTTCGTGAAGTGAAAAACTTGATTAAAATGGAAATTCAGTTCGCATTTAATACAAAATACACACACACATTAAAACAGAAAAACACAAAAGAGAGAAATCACAAAAACAGCAAAATAACACAGACACAATAGGTAACAATATATTGTATAGGTTTTGGTGTAATGCCTCCACTGTCGCGCAATATTTGACTTTTCAGTTCAAGTAGATACTTAAATTGAACTGTCAATTATCAATCGCTTCCCTTATAAAACGCCTCAGAAAGGTTGATGAAATCAGATGAATTTCGACCTTCCTTACACACCAGATAAAAGGGAAAGTTTATGAGATAGCTCGGTGGCTATAGAGCCTTCGAAAGAAGACTGCAAAAGACTGGCTTCTTTGAAGCGGAAATATATATTCATTTATATATATATACGTATTTATATATCAGGTACACAAGGAGAAATAAATGAACAATAAAACCATCAGTATTAGGCTAGATCCAGAATGAATATGAATAGATTTGTTGAATAAAGTTGATGTTTGTCCAATTATATAATAATCAAAATAATGATGGACAGATATTCAAAAGGTATTAGAGCCTTTTAGTTTTAATCAATAGTTCAGGATCTAGCGTAGGTATTCTCCTATAACTTAACTTTTATATAGAAGCCGCTGATATTATGGGCACCATTGCCCCCTCAAGTATCGGTACTATCACTTTCACATCATAATACTTAGATCGCAAATCGATCTTGTTAAACTTAAGACTTCCGGTTAGGTTCCCGGGTAAATCTTCACAAAGATATTCCTTTTTCCGAGGTAAAACAAGACTGACTGCCCCTGGCTGTCATCTCTCCAACCCCAACGTCGTTGGTAGGCGTTTCCTTAGAAAAAACCTCGATCTGTTGATTGGCTAGGGTGGGATTTCAAATGTGCGTCCGCGCAAACGCATACGCTTCTTCCCCAAACAGATGGCGCTAGTAGTTTCCATCCGACCTTTGAAACAATTAAAATAGGTGTATATAACTCACGTAATATACATAATAGATAGTTACTTGTGACGCTTTGTTCTTTGTAGATTTAGTTAACGTCTGAAAGTTTGATGTACATAACATTATATGTATGGGCATGTATGATTTATTAGATAATCATATTTGTTTGGTAAATACTCTCAGTTTATAGTAACCTTCTATCCTGATTTGAATAAGGATAGATTACCATTAATATGATTATAGATGCCTTACTCTTGCTAGTAAATGGGACAAAAACATTATTATCGCGAACATCCATGATAAGCAATCACGTTTCGTGAACATTGCAAAGTCCTAAGTAATAATTCTTTCAAACATACGCGTGGCCTACACGTCTGCTGGAAAGTTTAATTATTATAGATAGGTATAGTGATCTACATGCATTTATAACTACATATGATGCTATGAAATACTTTTACCACCCAGCTTCTCTGTGGTATCCATGCACGTGCAGGCGTAAAACCCAAAGACGATAGTTGATAAAAACACAAGGGTTTCGTTCGCTATTGAAAAGGTTTTGCAGAAACGATAGCAAAAAGTCAATAAATTTGTCAAAGTCTTTTGTTTCTAAGTGCTTGGTCGATTTCTCTTTGGTATCTGTTATTGCTAGCACATGTTTTAACTTTCAAAGAATTCGTGTTATTTGATTCGAGCCCGTTTTACAATCTTAACTGCTTGCAGATGTTCTGAGTCGTTTCTCAATTCTCTATTTCAAAAACAATAGTATGCCTATCAGTTTGACATGGGCCCATTACACATCAGATAGACTTATTCATAATTTTATTCATTTACCGTAGTGTAAATCAGTGGGATTATTCACTACGTTAATGATATCAAATTGTATTTATGGCATGCCGGCATTATGCAGCATTATATGGGCCTTCTGTGCTTTGGAGATTGTGACTTGTTTTGTTTAACTCGGAATTTATAGGAAACTGGTTGCGTACCTAGTGTAGACTTGGTGTGTGAGGTAAAATGTGCCTTATACCTTCTGACTGAAAGCTATAATATCATCTAATTACCCGATCTACACTACTTAATTTATTTATTTCACAGACATGGAAGCAATTATTGCAATCGACGACATGACGTCAACAATAGCTGATTTACGAGACGATAAATTATGATTGAAAGTGGCCACGACGCACTTGGATCGAGAAATGTGTTTTTTTTGTCAACAGATTACTGACATTTGACCACGGTTTCACCTTATGGTAAGTGACGATGCGGTCGTGGAGTATGCTTGCCTAGAAGATACCGGTTCACTTTAGCCTTAAAAACTCCCAGATTATATTTGTCAGGAAACAATGATGCTGGTAAGGTGCTCCATTCCTCTGCTGTCCGAATTATTCACGAGCAATCAGAACGCTTTGTTCGGTTCTTAGAATTTTTACCATATACAGATGCCGTGTTTCTATAGTTGTCGTGGCTGCAAAAAAAAGCTGCTTAAGCAAATTGTTTACTTAAAAATAGTTAAATACATTTATAAATAACTTTAACTAAATGTCGTAGAGAGAGAAAAATAGTGCGGGTTTCGGAGCCAGTAGCATTGTTTGGTGTTGAAGGCTAACCCACTTGCCAGCAGAGTAAGCATAAGTATTTATCGTTTTTATATTTATCGAGCTCATCGCGTTTTCCAAAGTCTATCAGAGCGCCTGGTCGATGCGACGCGTGACCAAAATGCTGGCACTTATTTGGCCCAACGCATCAGCATTGCAATGCAACGTGGCAATGCGGCCAGCATGTTGGGTACGCTACCTACCGGTAGTGGGCTGGAGCACTTGGACTGTCTATAGGCCATCGCGGCTATTATACAGTCCATAAGTGTTCTTTGTAGCTTGTTCTAGGTAGTGTAGCTAGTTTAGTTTAGTTTAGCTTAGTTTAGTTTAGTTTAGTTTAGTTTTTATTATTTTAGTAGTTAGTTTGAGTAATAAAGGCAATTTGCCCGTTTAAAAAAAAAGTATTTATAACTCAGTATGGATAGCTATATTTGTGTATCGGTAGGTACTCGCCATCCAGTAGATTATTATAGATATTTATTTAGCTCAGAAGGGGAAAATTTGAAGGAAATTGACTGAGGCAGGAACCAATTAGAGGGTGAATGCATTATTTATAAGAACAGCTTTGTACATCGTCGTAAATTCACATACTTGTTTTTGATACTTGAAGCTTTCCGAAGTGTTTTTGACAGATAACAGAATGTAGGCGAATACTACAGTATTCTACTGCTCACTACCAAAAGAAGCTAAGTTATTATATAAGTTGTACAAAATGGGCAAGTGCCCAACGTCATAGTCGTAAGCTAAGGTTAAAAAGCTAAGGTTAAAAGATTAAAAAAAGTTAAAAGATTGAATGTTGTGCACAAATAGGTACAAGTTTTTGTGATTTTGTTTACTGAGCGGCATAATAGCATGTGTGATTACGCTCATTAAATAAAGAATTAAAAATAAAAACAATAACTAATATTTAAAAAATTACACATGAATTTATGAGCACCATCAAAAAAGTTGGTAATACCTTATCCTGATCAAAGAAAAAATGTAAATTAACAAGTCACTTAACATCAGCACCTGTAGTTAAACTAAATTAAACTGATTATTATGGGTTAAAATGCTAATATAGCTCTCTCTATTTACATATAAAATACGCGCACGAGACCAATGTAGAGCATTTTTTTTCTAATCTCGTTAAGTTAATATGGCTGGAAGAATTGGAATTTTATAGAGTCACATAAATCCAATATTGCGTTTAAGATAGCGCCTTAAGCAAAATTTCCATTTTCGATTTAGTTATTAGAAGTACACAAGTAATGGTTAATGTTTCCTATTTTTCTTTTTGAAAAAAAAGGAAAGAAACCCCCGATGGGAAAGAAAAATTCTCGTGTGGCAACTCCGAAACGGAAGACGCAGCGTAGGCCAGCCCCCCACTCGGTGGACTGAAAACCGCGGGAAGCCGATGGATGCAGGAGGCAAGCAGCCGCTCTGAGTGGCGCTCTCTGGGGGAGGCCTATGTTCAGCAGTAGAAGTTTTCAGGCTGTTGATGATGATGATGGTGATGATGATTTTTTTTGGCGTATACACAATTTATGATGCAGATTATTACAAGAAATTGATTACTAATTAAGTTTATACCTACCCGAAGGCTGACTCGGGGTTTTACGTAAATACCTTTCTTTGCCGTTACATTATAACATTCACAAAATCGATACATTTGCTTTACTAAACAAGATACACACACATAATAGATACGATACCCACACAGCCATAGATACAAAATTAATTAAAGTTTCACCCTCTACTCACTCTGCAGTCGTTTGTCGCTCGTTGCTATGGCGCTGACAAAACCCCTGGTAACGGCAGTCATTCGCAATTTTTCCACCCCAATTTACCTATTGCTTTATAGATATATTGTGCACTGTCGGTATGCTATAGTGTGTAAATCAATTTGCACAGCCCTCTAGGTAGACGTGCTGTAGCATGTCTGCCAGATATATTTTGTACATTTTATTTGACGGACAGAGTTTAGGTGCAGGCGCGGTGTTTTAATATTGTGATAAAAGCTTAGACAATCTAACCTACAAAATAAAGTTATTCACTAGATAAAACGAAATACAGTGAATAAAAAGTTATTTTTGTAAACTGGGTACTGAGGTTTACTTAGTTCATAATTTGTTTGTCAGATATGTACGCCACTTTGGACGCTTATAGGAAGGAATGGGAGGAGCTCATAGAGAGGAATTTGCCGTTATCACCACGCTTAGCAGGCGGCTTAGTGATCGCCAAAGATTTTAATGTACCGAGGAAAATGCTGCTGCATATTCTCTGGAGTGGATATTCCATTAGCCGGCTCTTACGGCACCCGCAGGAAGAGATGGGGTGGTTAGTCAGATAGAAATAATATTGTACGTTAGTGCATTTATTAGATACTTAGAAATAAAACGCATGATCCTGTTAAAGTATACTGTTTAATACAAGCTTCAGTTTACAACTCTTAATAACACTGAGTTTCTGAGAAACTTGAATGTTATAATAATAATGTCACAGTAAAATATATTTACAATTACAAAACAGAATTACAATTTTATTACAATCCGATTACATTTGCCTTGGCCAAGATGTTAAAACAAACTTCTTTGAAGCTAACAATACAATATTGTTATTTAACCAGAAAACAATCAAACTTACATTAATCCTTTAATTCTTACAGTTATTATCCTAAACATAGTAAAATATTTTCTTAAAAAAGTTTCTTTTACTTATAAGCAGTTTTACAAACTATAATTATTATAGCTCTACAAGTAACACAAAGTACATATTCGTACCCCGTAAAGAGAAACAGAAACTTGGATAGTTAGTAAAAATGACTATGAAAAACTAGGAGTGAGATTATTACAAGTGATGGTTGCGGAGAAGTCAGTCTTTACCTCACTAAATTAGGGAGAGAAAATGAACTACACTTTGTATTCTACCGTACTGAGCACTTTTTTTTGTAACAGTGAAATATTGTAGAAAGATCTATGGTCTTCTTCATCAGCATAAGAATGTGAAGAGAACTCATAGATTCCATGTTTCTTCGCCCTTAACATACCATCGTAGCTGTCATGCAGTGTTGCTATCTTTTCAAAGTTGGCTATTTCAGAGATTTTCTCCCAAAAATTTGGCTCGTTCCAAACAACAGAGTTTCTCTCATCACGCTGATCTTTCAAGAAAGCGTATACTGAATTTTCTGGTCCGATATCTGCAAAAACGAAAATGGAATCGCTCTGTCTCGACATTTGGGTTTGTATCTTCTTGATGTCAACGTGACTGTATCGGGACATTAAGAAGTTTGGAGAAAATACTGTTATGACGATAAATTTTGGTGGGCAGAAACAACTTACCAACCAATTCGGCAAAATCTTTCTTTCGCTTGGAACAATCGTGTTTCGAATTTTCGGAAATCCAGATTGTGACTTTGCGTAATTTGTTAATGCAGGTATTAGTTGCTCATCAACAAACTGACTATCTCTGGCATCGAAATTAAGTAACATTGCAACATTACCCTTATTGTTGTAGTAAATTGAAACTGCGGTATGGTCGTCAAGATGTGTAACAGGTTTTCTATTATAATGAGAGGATATTGCAGTTTTTACCTCATTAAATGTATGCAACTTCTTTTTTAATAGACCTGAAAGATATTTTCGATAGATTGCAAAAACGATAAGCACGATGAAGTTAAAAATGACCACGATCAATATTATTGTAGTGATTAATGTGTATCTGAGGTAGCACGTCTCTATTGTCCAAAGTGGGCATTGAATTTGGCGAGCGTCCATAATCTGGAACAAAGTTTAACTTATCAATGACAACTAACACTTTAGAACATATAAGTATACAAGCACTGTGCCATATTTATCACAGTATCATAATTACCTATATCTTTTAATAATGAAATAAAATTAAATTGATTTATTTGCACGAAATATGGTATATGTAGGTGGTAGGTATATATAAAATTTCCACCACATTCCACTAGAATTGGGATACAAAAATCATAACACGTTATTAAGCACAAAATAATTTGATGTTTTGTTAATGAATTATGTTTGTCATGTGAACCTTACCGTTGTTCTGCATTTATCCGAAATGTAATCCATAAATAAATAATTAGGGCATTCACAGATGATAGGATTGCTTGAGATCCATACATGTTTCACTGGTTTCTTTATCAGATTACGGTAACTTTCGTTGTGATTTTCCTGTAGCTAAAAATAGAAGAAGGAAATATTAGTTTGTTTTCGTGTACAACATATTTTGTAAAAAGGTTTGACTGTTTCTTTCAAAATAAGTTACTAGATCGTACCCATAGTGTATGGATGGAGTTATAACTTATGTCTAAGTTGTCGTGTCCGTTGATCCACCAATCTTCAAACGCAGCTTTGAAACTATTGTGGCTTAAGTTCAATAGCCTTAGATTGTACGTTTGTGCGAAAGGCGATATCCTTTCAACCACCCACGAGTTATTTCTTGTCTCTTTCTCCTCAAAACTGAGCTTGTTATATGCCAAAGATATCGACATTCTCTGTTTATTGTTGCTGAATAAATGCGACGATATTATTTTAAGGTTATTGTGCTCCATGTTCAAGTAAATAAGACTCAGGAGTGGTGAAAATGTTGAGCTGAAATGAAGAAATAATATTAAACACACTACTTATTTGTTCGGTGACATTGGAATGTTTATAGATGAAATAGAATTAACTTAAATAAAGTTATTTGCTACGCCATAAGCAAAGTAAAACACGTATAAATAAGTATTTACAGAAAAAATATCGCCTGTCGAAGCCTACATTACTTTTAAACCAAATGCCACTCACCCGCATATAATTTCCAGCAAATTATGATTCAAGTTAAGAGTTTCCAGTCGTACTAAAGATGAAAACAGCTTCGGCTCCAATGAGTTAAGTTTATTGTGGCTCAAATCTAGTTCCAGCAAATTGATCTGGTCATTAAATATCGACTCTGACAGTGTTTTCAAATCATTGTACGCTAATGATATGTTTGTTATCTGTGGTGAGTTAGCAAATACGTCATAGGGTAGTTTCTCTATACCGCTTCTCTGAATGTAAATCTGTTTTAAATTACCCATATTTCCGAACAAATATTTTGGCAACTCTACCAATTTCGCGTCATTGTTTAGTATGACAACAGTTTCAAGCTCCTCGTTGTGTTTAAAAAGACTTTGCGGCAAAGATGAAAACTTGTTTGAAAATAATGTCAATTTCTTCAACTTTTTTAGACGCTTGAAAATTGACGTAGGTAGCTCATTTAAACCATTTGAACTCAGATCCAGTTCTTCAAGCACATCAACTCCAGTAAAAAGGTCTTTAGAGAACCAGGTGACATTACTTTGCCACAGTGAGAGCTTTCTCAAGTAAGATAAATGAGAAAATAAGTTTGAAGATATATTGGTCATATGATTGTGACTTATTTCTAAAGTTTCCAACCTCTCTAAAGGTTTAAATAGCTCTTCGGACAGATTTATGGTATTTGACCGTATATTTAACCAGGTCAACTTGTTCATGTCCGTGAAAAGGTTATCTGGTAGATGTGAAACTCCGTTGATTGACAGAAGAAGCTTAGTAAGATCTTGTAACCCAGCAAAATGTTTTCTGTCAAAGTATCCCGACAGATTCTTTGCATTTTGGAATATCAATGCCATAGTCTTAGATACTCCCATGTTGGTCAACACTTCTTTGAACGAATTCTCTGGCAAAGGGCAGTCTTTAAAACTGACAGACTTGAACGTATTCATACGATTGGCACATTTTGGTAGCTTACTGTAGTCAAGACTTGTTGCGTTCTCGCATTTAATGTTTATGTACGTATTCGGCAGTAAATTTATTTTTACTGTGCGACCTGAAAGGAAGTTTACGATTAAATAAGTGGAGAGATGATGAAGTGTTATTCTGGTACTACATTGAACTGTAGCCATTCTACAGGCGTTAACATATATGTGCACTTACCGTCGATGTTGCAATTGAGTTCGACGGCGAGCGTGCCACCGCAAACGCAGTTAGGGTCATTTGGACACATCACTCGCGCGGCGTCAATTATTTGTAGTGCCAGCGCGACCGCCACGGCACATACGAGCTTGCGATCCATCTCTGCCGCGTCGCATATATCACCAGTCACATCTACTTCACACCAGTCAGCCGTGTCGCGCTCGCTTCCATTCTCTTCATTCTACCCGTCCTCTTTATCGGATTCATGTTTCATCGGGACTGCGAACAAAAGATTTTTGCGAATGATACAAACTGTTTACAATTTGATGCACACTGGAATTCATTCGAATAGCACTGGCGACGCTGGAATTGATTCCGCTATTCATAGCTTACAAGCAACGTCGGCAAAAAGCGTTAAAAGATAAATTGCTGCGGCAAATATAATGGAACTGCCTGATGATAGTCAGTTATTTCGGTTCGCTGCATACGACCATTCATGATGATTTCTAGGTTTTCATTATAATTATTCAATTAACATTGGATTCATCAATATGTTAAATTGAAGCAATGAATTGTGGTTCCGTTTTGCTTAGGTATGTAGCATGTAGGATTGGATATAATAAATGAGCAAGAATACAAAGTAAATAAATAAATACGTGTGGACATTTCACACAGCGCCATCTAGCCCCAAACTAAGCATAGCTTGTACTATGGGAAGATAACTGATAGAATACTTAATACTTTTTGTATGCAAATACATACATAGAATACGATATAACACCCAGACACAGAACAAACACCTATGGTTATCACACAAATTTTTGTCCTGGGTGGGAATCGAACCCACAACCACCACACACACATAGTTCAGAAGGCAGAGCTACTACAAACTGAGCTATCAAGCCAGTCAAATACAAAACATATTTGTCAGATGGAGCTGATAATGAGATAGTGATCAATCAAACGCCTTCAAACGCCTGTACATATAAAATAAAAAGAAGGAAAAGTATATTAACATTATATTTATTTTTAATATAATAATTGTCTGTTTCAAGTACCGCATTAACACACTATTTATTATGGAGCTATGGAGAGAGCTATGCTCGGGGTTTCCTTGCGAAATAAGATTCAAAATGAGGAGATCCGCAAGAGAACTAAAGTCACCGATATAGCTTTGAGAATTAGCAAGTGTAAGTGGCAGTGGGCAGGCCACATCGCTCGTAGAACTGACAACCGATGGGGAAGAAAAGTTCTCGAGTAGTGACCATGAACCGGAAGACGCAGCGTAGGCCAGCCCCCCACTAGGTGGCCGACAACCTGGTCAGTAACGTGGGGAGCCGATGAATGCAGGAGGCAAGCAGCCGCTCAAAGTGGTGCTCTTGGTGGGCAGGCCTATGATCAGCACGTCATCAGGCTGATGATGATGATGATGATGATTATTATTATTTGTTAGTACCTACCTCACTAAAACATTAATGTGCCTACCATAATACCTATTTTAACAAAATCTAATCTTAACAATAATTAACTATAGAGCTCAGTAATTAATTTCTAGTTAACTTAGTTTCTAGTTTCAGTGTCGTTAGATAAGTACTGTTCTAAATTCCTATAGAATTATTAAAACCATAACTCTGTTTTCCGTACATGAGTAAAAAGTCGCATCGTTACTCTTTACCATAACCTCTTTAAAAATAAACGTTGAACCTCTATTTGGAAGCGGTTATAAATAGAACTTACTGAAAAGTGCCTGAGCAACCCTTTATGGTTCCATTGTTCAGATTTCCACGATTATCAACAGGCTTCCATATTTTAAGCTATCAAATAAACCTATTACAGAGAGCAACCGTTTTCCATCCGCTTCAGTTCAGAATTTATAGAGTGAGAACATTTTACGACTCGGGGACAGAATATATATCCTCAAGGACGTTTGGAATTGGTCTGAAAACATGTTTCATGTAGCCTTGAGTCTCAATTTGTCAGACTGAAGTACTTTCAGAGACGCTGAAAACGAATTTGAGAAAAACTTACAATATAGAGTGAAGACGGTGACAGAAGCAAGTGCTAAAAATTGCATTTTAATTAGATTCTCCGTTTTAGTATTATATTTAGCTAAAGGACGATTTATCTAACAGCAGTGTTTTGAAGATAATTTACAAGGTTTTTTCTTTGAATTTGATTGCTTTGCCGTATTAGTTCAGGATTGAAAAGAAGCATACAGTATAAACTTCGAGTTTATAAGACAATTTATATCGATCCACGTTCCAACGACCATACTCTGCCCTCATTTTTATTTTTATGGACAGGCGTGACCATGAAGGTTACTGATGATAATACTAATTTTGTGGGTGTGACATACATGTGTCATTGTAGAACATCGTTTGTTTCTTATCGACACATATTTCACCAGAAAAATTAGGACGAACTCACAGAATTCTCCCTATTTACATAAGTCAAGTCTATGGTCGAACTAACTACAGACCCGTTTTGTACTCTTGCCGTCAATATATATAAATGAATAAGATAAATACTCGATAAAACATTGTAGCTAGTGAAATTACTGGGCAAATGAGACTTTATGATCTGGTCCCACAGTCTAGTACTCGTATTACACAGCCTAGTAATCTTATTACTAGACTGTGTGAAGTCTCAGCATGATGTGCGCAGTGCAATGGCACGCAAAACTATATTGATTTAGAGTTCCGAGTGATACTGCAATCTGTTATGGGCAGCCGTGACGCTTAATATCAGGCAAACGACCAGCTCGTCACGTCATTCATTTACATTTAAAAAAAACAGATATTCATTTTACTTCCGTTTGCCATCGACCTGTTTCGTTTCAGGATCAAAATTAGTTATTTGTGCCTACCCACACTTCTTACCCAAATACAACGAAAAGTTATTCATGAGATAAACAACTGGCCAGCAGGAAAATCAAATTTATCTTGTTGACATCTCCATTTTGGGTTTCCTGGAAGCATCCCGTCAGGGGATTGAGGACAGGGCGAGTTACAAAAACTACTTTTCTTTTGTTTTACATGCAAACTCAATACATATAGATGGGTCGAATCAAATAACTCGCAATCCGACACAGTTCTGTGTTTTTGGTGTTGGAGAAAACCAATTTAAAAACCTTGCAGTTTCAAAATGTATTAAATAGACTTTTTTATTTATTTATATGTAACTGCAAGCATATCACTTCTTTTGATAGTATTAGTGTAGAGGCACAGAATGCTAACGCGGCAGAAAT
The DNA here is from genome assembly GCA_910589525.2 of Ennomos quercinarius. Taxonomy (NCBI): domain Eukaryota; kingdom Metazoa; phylum Arthropoda; class Insecta; order Lepidoptera; family Geometridae; genus Ennomos; species Ennomos quercinarius. The sequence goes on from OU342496.1 coordinate 6,932,997, forward strand.
AGTTCCACGTGGTGACCACACCGCTCTGGCCTCTTCAATAATCCCCTTCTTCAAAAAAAAGAAGAAGGGGATGACTGAAGAGGCCAGAGCGGCGCGGTTGCCGCGTGAAACTATTTCTGCTGGTGCGAGAGCCCACTGCACAAAAACCTACGTCACGGGTACCCCAATAAGCTATCTTTAGATCGTTAACTGACACTCAAACATGTACAAAAAAACAGGTCTGCCAGTTCCAATCCTGCCGGGTCATGAAAATAATCCACTTCCACCAACTTCAAATGCCTTGAATACTAAGTTTCGCCAAGTTTAGACCTGGCAGACCTTTTCATCCATTATCAGGGGCATCTTGACTATTATTTGGCGTAGGTTTCATCGGGGTATTCGCTGAGGTCGGTAAAGGGTGTGAAGGGCCTTGGGTTTCTGGGGTCTGCCAGGTACTTCCGGCAGGATGCGCAATGGCAGACCAATGTTTTTTACATAATTTATCTATGGTTAACTGTTGCCAGCACTTTCATTCGGGTAACTTATGACGTAATTTTGACAAAAAAAATACGTCAAAAAAATTTAATTATTTCCATGACGCGGCAGGATCGGCACTGGCAGGCCTGATTTTTTTTTTCATACTTAGGTGTCGGTTAACGATCTAAAGATAGCCTGCTGGGGTACCCGATGACGTAGGTTTTTGTGCAGTGGGCTCTCGCACCATGCCGCGTTATAGCATTCTGCGCCTCTACAATTAGTATTACGCTTGAATAAAGTTGTTGTGTATCTTTAAATTGTGGTTTGAGGTATTCTACTAAAAGCAACGTAGTTATACATAGGTATTTACGGGTAAAGCGATGAATTTGTTAGCAAATTTTTCATTAGCTGATACGATTAGATTCAGATTCAGGTATTTTATTGCTTCCATAGTGTACATATAGGTGGAATAAGTATGAAATTAATTAAGTAGGCTCATTATGGACCCCAACGGGCGCAGCAAATTTGGAGAGAGCAGGACGACTTCACAAAAGAGTCAATAATTATGTACTTACAAAGAATTTTTTTTATGCGATTGAATGACTTGACGAGCTTAAAATGTTAGATTGATTATAATAAAATTATACTCCCAATTTTTTAATTGTAATTATTAACTAATTTAATGTCAATGGTGTATATATAATATAAAATGAAATGTAAATGTTTAATTATTATTCAATGTCATTCTTATTGGTTCTAAATAACTATTACATAACATCCAGGAAATTACGAACCACACCCAAGAAAAGTATAACTACTTGTTATAATTAGTGCAAAACCATTGTTTTGTGGAAACGAAATAACTCATAGCCGTTATGCGCTAAAACTAGCAGATAATATACCCTACACACACATACACACCTAAGGGTGAGTTTTTTGACTCTAACAAAGTTTGACCATTGGTTAGAATTTCTTAGAATTTTCGACCATTAGTTACCTTAACTATGGATCAAAAAACCAACCCCTACTGTAGGGGTGGATAATACAATGGTATTAAACTATAGGTACCAACACAATGTGTGACGCAGACATCGGCCTCGTATAAAATAAATGACCCTTACGTTTCGCCAACTTTTTGTACGACTAAATTAATATATGGTTTCGACTTTTGCCATAAATAACTGTTTGTTCGATCTTTTTTGCCGGCCACAGAGTAAAAGACAAACTTTGTTTTGTTGAAGGTTGTATTTATCCGATTCAATGTATTTATGTAGTCTGGACCTGTATTATGGTAAATATACAATATTGTTGTATGGTGATACATTATAGTTGTTTCTGTTAAACGCTATTTTTTTTTTCGAGTTATAAAGATTGACCATAATTGTTAGATGCATTGTAACTTAGTAGTGCAAGCACTACTGTGTTCTGGTTTGATGGGCATTATAGCTAGTGAAAATACTAAGCAAATGAGACTTTACGATCAGATTGCAGTGTCACTCGGATTTGATTATTAGATCGTGCACGGTCTAGTAATCAAATTATTGAACTTTGTGATGTCTCAAGATGACGTGCGCAGTGCAGTGTCACGCAAAACTTTATACTTTAGAGTTCCGAGTGACACTGCAATCTGTTATGGGCAGCCGTGACGCTTAACATCAGATGAATGACTAGCTCGTCACGTCATTTGCTTACATAATAATAATAATAATAAACTTAGTTCTAACTACTCGTATGCATTGTCAGCCCAAAGCTTATCTGTAGTCTCTGGAAAGTGTATATACTTTTAAAGTAATATCGAGTTTAATTGCAATAATCATAATAAAACTTTTCCTCGAGTAATAAGAATAATAAGCAGGATTCCCGATAAGTACAATCTGGAGTTCTTCAAGTCGCGAGTGAGTCTTCTAGGCAAGCATGTACCATCGTAGATCGCATCGTCACTTCCCATCAGGTCAAATGCGGGCTTATTTACTTGTAAAAAAAATTGCATGTAAGTGGATGGTTACCCAAGTTTTTTTTTTATATTCTGTTATTAGAGGGCGTTTAAGCAACATGTTTATTACGGTCAGTGCTAAGCTTTCCATAGTTAGACAGCATACTTTTATGTATGTAAAACCAATAAACATTTTTAAGCAAGATTAAGTGGTGTGCATTACAAGAAATTTATGAATAAAAACTGGCGTCAACACTAGTTTGTTAATACGACGTGGTTTTGTTCATTAGTCAATCATAAATACTGTGGTTAATGTATATTGTTAATGTATGTATTTCGATAAAAGTGATCTAAGTTGACTTTCTGTACTGTTTTTGCTTTTTAGCACAAAGATTTTCTCATACGCTGTTCTTGTGATAAGTCGAACTTTGCGTTGATCATGTCCAGTACATTAGTCTAGATTTAATGTTTATTCTAATATTTAAAAAAAATAATCGCTTTATTCGAATAACTTAATATACCTAATACTAAATTGCCCGCTAAATTAATACGCTGGACTGGAATACGTATTTAGGCACAACTAAAATGTATATACCTACCTACAGTCCTCTTAAAATCTACGTGTATTCAATTTCATAAAAGGTATACATACAATACATAATTTATGAATTGAGTAACGTTTTGCGTATTCTTTTGACTTAGTACCATTTTATGTTGCCAATTTACATTATGGCAATAAAAATGTACGTAATTTTTACTGCCTAACATAAAAGCCCGCGCCCGAACGTGCTAAGCACGTATCTACTTAGTTCGTCTACAAACACGATCATAACTTCCTATATTATTATGTACTAGATTTCCACAAGATCCATGGTATTTTCAACTTAACACATTAGGTATTAAGGATCGATTTTGTTTGTAAGCCCGGGTATATTCAACTGGACCCGGTGAATAAACTTGGGGTATCAGGTGTAGTGGGCCGTAAGCTAGTAGGATTTAAGGCTTCGCATTCCAGGTGTTGCATTTCCAGTAAGAAGCACTACAGTTGAACAATTTTCGTATTTATACTGTTACTGGGAAGATCAAATTTTGTTTTTGCTTATGTACTAATGAGCTGTTATTTATACTTATAGATTTTATTTTGTTTCATAGTTGTAGGGTGTAGTGTAGGGGGTGGGTTCACAGATCAACTACTTATATCTGTGAACAGGTAGATATTTTTTTGAAATTATTGTGTTCAGTCTGTGCAGCGTGTACAAAATTCTATCAAAACATTATTTTACTGAATTTTATATTCACGCAGATTTGAATAAGTACCCGCTACCTACTGAATGTTTCTGCCAAATATTATCACAGTTAACCAATAAATTGTTTAATTTATTGTAGTAGTTAGATCCCTCACCTTTTAAAGCCCCCTTGAAATTTTCAAAATACTTGTTAAGAATTTAGTACCAAATTTTCTGCCAAATATGATCAAAATCGGGCAGTAAATGGCACCGCAAAAAGCTTTAAGGGAAACACACATGTCTATGAAATTGAAAAACCTATATACTAAGTTTCATCAAAGTTTGTTGAAAACACCTGAAACGGACACATGAAAGCAAATTTTGTTGTTGTTGAAGCAGGCACTGGCTTCACTCGTTTCGCTAGCTAGAATTCTGTTTTAATATTATTGAAAAATGGTCACAAATGCTATAACCACTCACGTGCACACGTTTCACTAGGTGGTAGGACTTTTCTGCAAAGTTCGTCTAGGTAGGTACCACCGCTTTGCCAGTTATTCTGCCGCCAAGCAGTAGTGTGCAAGCACTGCTGTGTTCCGGTTTGAAGGGCATTGTAGCTAGTGAAATTACTGGGCAAATGAGACTTTATGATCTGATCACTCGGTCTAGTAATCTGATTACTAGACTTGGTGATGTCTCAGGATGACGTGCGCAGTGCAGTGTCACGCGAAACTTTATTGTTTTAAAGTTCCGGGTGACACTGCAACTGTTATGGGCGGCCGTATCACTTAACATCAGGTGAACGACTTGCTCGTCACGTCATTCAATCACATAAAAAAAAAAAAAAAAAAAAAAAAAAAAAAAAACGTGCCACGCGCCAGTAAACTGGCGGATCCTCCAAAACCTTATGTGCCACGGACCATAAAACTGGTCGGTCGGTCGGGCCTACCTAAAAACCGTAAAATATAACGGATTTGGCTCTATGGTATGAAAATATTGACCCTAACAGCTAGGTCTTGAAATTTGCTACAGTATAAACGTCTGGTACTAGCTTTTCTTGGTACTCTATGAATAATCTATCGAAGTTTGCAAAATCTGTGCTCAAAGAGCATAAAATTGTTGTTCCGTGATTGTGTCAACGTAGTGCGTGCAGCAGAAATATTAACTGTGAGTAGATTTGGTTCATATTTTCTAATGTAATTATACATCATTTTGTTCGTAAATTAATGTTCTTTCGAATGGTGTAATTTTTTGATGAGTAAGTATATAATAAGTTGGATGTATCAAGTAAAAAGACTTGTTGGAAAAAAATTCAATGCGGCTCTAGTTGTCTTCATTTAAATACTACTTTATAAATTATTAGTTTAACCAATTTATGATTAGATATTTATCTAGAGTGTTTATTTACGAACAAATTGATATCAAAAACATATATCCTATAGTGTGAAATCACGGAAAGGGGTTTATTTGAACATTATTTGGTGACGGCAGTACGACTGAACTTGCGCGGAACGGGTCTTTTTACGAAATAAGGCTCGCAACAGACGCCAAAAATGATGTTAATAATGAATGTGCATATTGGTCTTGTTTTTGCTTTTCTCCAAGATATTATAATTTATAAAATTTTAAGTTTGTATATTACTTTTTTTTGTGCTCACAAAAAAAATCTTAAACATTTTTCAGTTTTTGTATGGATATAATTTATATAGGTAGGCTTTGCTTTAAAGGTACTAAGTGAGTGTTATATAAAGTTTGGGGGGTGGGGGATGGGAGAGGGGAGGGGAACCTTCCTTTACAAAAAGGGGGAGGGGGTGGGGGTTACATTATTTTCGCATAACATTAAGTCTTAGGTTAATAATTTGAATGAATAAGTATTTAAGTTTTTTCATTTTTTTTGTGTGTTAGGTGAGGTCCGGTTAGGTGAGCAATTAAATAAAGCATGTGCTTTCTACTAACTTTATAAAATGGTTTTAGCAAATATGGAAGAGCGTGGTGACGGACATGGTGCACGGCGAAGCCCGTGGTAGAGGACGTGGCTGAGGACAAGGGCAGTCCCTGTCTACGCAGTCCGAGGAGTAGGCGTTTTGCTTTTTTAAAGGTTTATTTTAGCTGGTGTAGGTACATGTATCATCAAAATTAATTATTTTGTGTATATTTTTTAGTTCTATACACAGCAGATACAGCCAGTGGCCTTGAGAGAGCCAGTGCTTTCAACAAGTGACGGCACTGGAGGGATTTTGTATGTATAATAATGTATGTGTTAAATAATGGTTACGTTACATTGGTACTTTTTCATTTTGTCATCTATGTAACTATGTATGAAATAATTTTTTGTAGACAATCAATAAAGCTGCATAAACTAAATAAAAACATAACAAAGGCAGTAAATGAACAGTTATAATTTCATCAAAATTGGTTCAGTAATTTAGATTTTTAAACCTAAAACACTAGAAAAAAATTGTCATCTAAGTTTTTCTCAGTATGTAATTAAGCGGATTAAAGTCAGTTTTTTAAAAGGATATTATTATTTTTAAATTCAGGCAGTTAGAAATATTATTTGATCTAATTAACTCATCTCAGCACTTAATTAATTCATCAATAATTAAGTAAATTCATTGTTTAATTATTGATAAATTTAACTATGGTAGATATTTACTAACTTTATTATAATAATGGTGTAACTGTACTGTTAGTAGTGGTGGTAGTACTGGTTTAATTATAACTATTAATTATCTGTGATTAGTGTAGCATAATGTCGACTATTAATATAAAAGTATTAAAATTATAATTTCTGAAATTTGTGTTCGTTTTTTAATACCTCTCTCGTCTAATTTGCACAATCGGAATCGAATTCGGAACTGGAATTTAATGGAATAAAATTAACGTCTACAAACGGCCTAAAATGCTCGATGAATTCCCGCCAACTGAGCGTGTTCGAACATGCATCCGGCACAATATATTTACGATTGCCGTTGAATTTTTTTCTAGGACATGATTAAATATTTTAGTGTCATTTTAAAGCTGTTGAATTAAACTTTATTTCGAATATGAAAAAAAGTAGTGTTATCGCTTTAGATTTCAAAATAAAACCTATTTAACTTTTTAACTATTTATTGAAACATAATGACATCACCTAGAATAATCAACTTAATTACAATTTAAAGCCTGGTTTGTACACTTGAGACAACAGTCATTCAATAGGTAAATAGTCATTAGGTGTTTTAGTTAGAACCGATTAGTTTACCACTTGACGCCCTGCCGCGCATTACCAAATCTCAGGTGGCACACAAGGGTTAGCGGCGCGCGGAGCGTGGCACGTGAGTGGATAAAAAAATCCTAACAGAATAAAAGAAACACCAGTAATAGAAATGCAAATCTCGCTGATATAATTTTATCAATGTTAATAATTCTGTGTCAGCAGTATATTTCAAGGTGTTTACCTTTTGTTCCCTCCCTGCCACCCACCCTGTCGGAGGCACGTGCGTCCAAGCCCCGACAGTATGATTTTTATTAAAAGTTCAAAGAATGAGAAAATCTTGAAATATAAAGCACATCGCTCATTTACGATAGATAATGAAAAACGTATTTGTCTTTAGAGACTGACGCAGATAAATATAAAAACGATAAATCATTGAGTTACAGAATTAAATCAATCTGTAGTGAGAATAATAATAGCCTTTATTCAACAATCTTAAAACATAATACATGAATATATGACAGTTAGACTTAAAATAATTAAACACTGGTATTGAGATTGTCTTGCGTTCCCGCATAGGCCTCCCCTAAAGCTTGCCATACTTTTCGATTAAAGGTCATCCTCCTCCAAGTAAAACCAGCGATTTTCCGAATATCATCCTCCCATCCGACACACTACCTCCCTTTCCTTCTTTTATTCTGTCTGTGACACCATTCTGTTACATCCTTAGCCCATTTTTCTTTATTCCTCATCATATGACCTGTCCACTTCCATTTTAGTTTTTTTTATATGGTAGGTTACATCCTTAATCTTAGTTTGATTTCGTAATGTTTCTAACTTTATGTTGTCTTTTAACTTAACGTCAAGCATGCTTCGTTCCATACTGTGTTGACAGGTCTCTAGCTTACGCATATTTTGCTTAGTTAAGCTCCATGTCTGTAGTGATAGAAGACATTAAATATAAATTAAAAAACGATCGTTTTATTTTATTGACCATCAAATCTTACCCTGGCCTTTCCCAAAAGTTGCTAGTTGAGTTTATAGGCAAGTAGTTAAACCTAGTAGTGTCTACAGACTTTTAAATCATCTCGCGGTTTTTCCGTTACAAAAACAACGAAGACTGACCGCTTGATGTGCGCTCTGTAACACGGTAGTACTAAGTAATAAAATTAGCAGCGGTCATCCAACCAAGTAAAACCGCAGCGAACGTTAACTTGACTTACCGATCGAGTCGAGCTTCACTATGAGCGCTACTAAATCCCAGTTAGGTTATTCGCCAAATAATTTCAAGTTCGCTCCAATTTTTTTATTTTTTTTATAACTAGATAGGCCCGCATTTGACCGCAATTTCACCCAATGGGAAGTGACGATGCGATCTACGATGGTACATGCTTGCCTAGAAGATACCTATTCACTCGCGCCTTGAAGAGCTCTAGATTGTACTTATCGGGAAACAAAGACGCTGGTAAAGTATTCCTATCCTTGGCTGCTCGGATTATAAATGTCGACTCAAACTGCTTAAATAATGTACAAATTAACGTTCCCGTGACCGCGTAGATGTGCATGGGCCCTTAAAGACCCCGTTAGGGATGATGACACAACAGCGGGAATAAAGTTAATTGACGTGACAAAATCTGCGGTGAGTTTCCTTGTAGTAAAATTAGAGTAGAAAAGATAATTTCCAAGATATTATAGGTGTTTTGTAGGGAAAATGGATTTAAAAAAAAAGTTAATAATTTACTGCTTATTAAGTTGGATAAAACCCGATTGATACTTGTATTATACCCGAAGGTTGAAGTTTTAATAACTACATTAAGTCAATAACCGACACCAATATCTTTTCTTTTCAAAGCACTAGTGCTCATCATCATCGTTAACAGCCTGAAGACGTCTGCCGGTTCATGGTCGCTACTCGAGAACCTTTCTTCCCCATCGGTTGTCAGTTCTACGAGCAATGTGGCCTGCCATTTTAACTCCCTAATTCTAGGAGCTACATCAACCACCTTTTTTTAAACTAACTACTACAATAATAAAAAATACACTAACTCGGTCACCTTAGTTCAAAAATAATTGTATAGTAAAGGCAAAACGAAAGCGAAAGAAGTATGTATCTGGTAGTTCCTCTCTGCCAAAAAAAAAATGGCTACATCTTCATTCAACACGAGCCTCACTCGGCATAAAAAAACAAACGAACAAAATGTATTGAAATCGGCACGATGATGTGAAATGTACTGTCGGAATAAAATGTTATTTGGAGATATTTTTGTTGTACAAAAAGCTAAGAAAGATAAAATACTAATCGTATGATATATGCAGTAATTAAAGAAAGAAAGAAACAAAAAATATATATTCAATACTCACAAAAATTAGATAAGTACAAGTATAATATACACATTTAAGTAGGAACAGTAGTTATGAGAAGAATAATAAGAAGTATAGATATTATATATGGATAAAGTGGTGTTGAAAAGGGCTTAACTCAGCATTCATGCCGGTGCACTCAACACCTGGCGCTGATTATCAGTGAAACCCTAACTAGTACTATTATTAACGCAAATTGTCTAGAATGTACCTACCTGCAGGTTGCCTACCTGTAACAATTCTAAAAATGTATGATTACAGCTACTAAAACTACCAGTAGTAATAAAAAAATTCAAAAAATAACACAAAATACTTCGTACAAAAACTAACAACACACTCCAGCTACTAATTCAAACACATTCAGGGAAACGGGGTCACAATACAAAAAACGAAGCATTGTTTAAGGATCTCGCGAGATCCCTCCTCGGCTTCAAAGGGGCTAATTAATTAACACAAACCCCTCGTAATGCTGAATATGACCCCTGGATGTAACTTTGGGTATGGGAGAAGCGACAGGATTGGAGACTTGTGAAGGGATTAAAGAATACGTCAGCATCAAGCGTTTTGAACTAAAGATAGTTAGGTATAGATCCGATCGTTTTTTGTCCTTTATTTACAGAGTGCATTTTCGAATTAACTTGAATTTACTAGCATGAAAATTTAAAAAAAAAATGCTAAAACATATTCGTAAGCTTAAGAAATATGATGAAGATCTTACCTGTTGCGATAATTTCCATCCAAACACTGAATTATAAACTAGAGATTAATGTAACACTTTCGGTAAAACAAAATCAAAGTTCAAAGTCTTATGGTAACGATTAAAGATATTTTTACAACAGTTTACAATTCAAATTACAGTTGGTACGTCAACGTGTGGCGGAGATCGTAGACGCGCTACGAGAGCGGATGCTACGAAAGCTACGACGCGACTACCGCGCTACGCTACGGCTACCAGTGAAGACTGCGAAATGTAGATACAGTCGGCAGCGGTCGGCAAGTGGCGGAAACAACCGAGCACTACACAAAGTTGTTTTAGGCTTATTACATACATTACTTTGTGCGACAAAATAATTGCAATAATTAATGTTCAACTGTTATCTGTTTCAGTACCGCTTCGAAAAAGATATTTAGTACCTGACTAGTAATAATTTGTGTTATTTTTTTTGTTTACACAATAGTTTTATGTTATTAAATATACATTTTAAATGTTTTAATAAATTTATTACAAAAAATTGTACTGTGTAAATAGCCATTATTATAATGTAAATAATAAGCTACATTCATGCATAATGCGTATTTTGCTTGATGTTTATCATTTTCTTTTGTATGAAACTGTAACTTAGCTAGTTCGGCTATGCTGTTTTTGTAAACCCATAGATATTAAGAATTTAATTAGTCTGGGTTAAGTTTCAATACTGAGGTCTTTGAGCATGGCGCTAAGGTCCTCAAGTGACTGCGCCATTATGACTATATCATCGAAAAACGAGGGTCACTGATGTACTCGCCATTTATATTGATGCCAGATCCTTTCCACTCTAAGAGAAATCGTCCTCCAATGCGTTTGCGAACAGTTTCGGAGAAATGACCGACGATCTGGCGAAAACCACGGGGAGCCGATGGATGTAGGAGGCGAGCAGCCTCTCAAAGTGGCGCTCTCTGGGGAGGCCTATGTTTAGCAGTGAACGTCTTCAGGCTGTTGATAACGGTGAAGTTTCAATATGAAGTTTATATTCTAAGGTTTTTTTGTTCTCTCGATGTAATGCCAAATAATGTCATTAATTTCAATAAAAAAGATTTAAAATACATAAATATAATTATATCGTGCCCGTTATACAAACTCAATTTATTTGTCTTTTAGTTTTATCCGCGGAGTTAACACGCATTAATACGGGAAATCAATAGAATTTGTACCACCACTAAGATCCATTCATTCATTCATCATTCATTTTATTATTTATCATTTTTTTCATTTTATTTTTCAACAATCTGCTATAGTATATCAATATATCTAGTATCAATACGATTTGACTACAAAAATACTATCCACTAAATTCACACATTGGTATTACCAAGCTCGCAAAACCGATAAAATAGGAGTTAAATACGTCATCATTCTTTTTTGTCCCAACAGATTTGCTCGAACCGTTTTTTATACTGCTCTTTTATGACACGAGTGTGTTCAGATGCGGTTTGAGACATTGAGCTATAATTTGTGTGTGATCTTCCTTTCCTTTGGAAAATCGTATTTTTACAATTTATAGTTTGTAAGTCGCCTATAATGAGCGTCATTAAACACGCGACAAAAATTATTATGCTTGTAGTACATACTCTAAGCATGTGTCGTAAAATGCTGAGCTTGACATTTATAGAGGCATTTCTAAAACAATGATTTTAAATATGGAATAAAATACCAATATTTATGATTTTTATAACAGTATCGCCTGCTCAGCGAAAGAAAAAAAAACGGTTTTCGGTGTTCAAATTTTTCCTTTACAAATTAATTTGTAAAATCAAATACCTATTAAAAATCCAGTTTGGGGCAAAATGGCAACATCATATTATCTTCGCTTTCTGACGCATTCGCATATTGAAGTAACATCAACCGAAACGTAAGACGATGCATTCATGAAATAACCTATCTGCATAATAACTAATACGTGAATTCGCACATTGAAACATTCGCGATACGACTATTTTTATGACATTCATTGGTGCACATTAGCTTTAGTTGATCTTCAAAGGGTGTTAAAATTTTGTCATTCTGAAGTGAAGTAAATAAAATGTTATGCAAAAATTTGATTACTTATTCTAGATTACGTGTATTTTTAAGTAGTAAATAAATTATTTTTCATTCTTATTCTAAAATGGGCATACGTTTGACAACAACTCACTTGATTGTAATTGACGAAGTTGTCTAAGGTGGAGCACGTTTGCCCATGAGATACCCATTCACTTCTGAGTTGAAAAGACCCAGGTTATACCCGGGAGGAAACACTGTTGCTGGAAGAGCATTTCATTCCTTGGCCGTTCGGACTATAGTCCAAAGTCCGGTTTCAATTTTGCTTCCACAAATCCACACTCATGTGTGTTGATATGATAAAGGGTTTCATGTCAGCTTTGCTTAGTTTGGGGCTACATGATGACATTGTGTGAAATTGGCAAACTGATTTAAAAAAAATCTACGAGTTTCATAGCTCCACGTAACCAAACCGATTGTTGGGAATAACGCGGATCCTGATAATCTGTTTTTGGTCCCGCGATGGCTCCCTACCAGATCGGGATCTACTATAAATCATTTTCGAATGTTTTGCGGTTCCATGCGGGTATTCGCTAAGGTTTATCTTGTTTCGATTTAGGATATACTAAAAGCTTTGCTCCTGCATACGAAATTGCGTCCAAGTTTTTATGATATTCAACGTTTAAAGATATAAATAGATTTTACTTTGCTATCTCTAGAGTGTAAACAGCATAAAACTGGTTGATTCGTAAAATTATATAATACAAAGTAGTGCCAAACGAGAAAAGTCACAACAAGACTAATACAGTAATCCAATTCATGACAAAGCCAAAATTTTAGGGTCCGCATTAACTTTACTAGCAATTTCGATACGTAACAACGTGACTAGATACACAAATAGTAACTAAAAAGGGCCTAGTTAATGTATTTTCAGCGCAACCTTTCGGTGATGCTTGAATAACCTGCGATAGCTTGACATACCTACTATGAGTTGAATAACCTCTCACCATCTTGCCACTAAAAGGAAAACTGGTAGAGCCTTTTTTGGAGCATCTTCTTAATATCACCGCGACACATCCGTTCGCAGATAAACACGGCACCTTCATACGGGAACAGGTGAGTTTAATACGTCTATTACATTTTCCCTTTAAAGCGACGAAAAAAGACACCTGAGTCCCCAGAAAATGGCACAATGTCCTTTTTTCTCTCCCACCTCCACGTTTGAATTTTTCTACGTACAATAATAACTGAATGACACATCTAAGACAACGGAAGCGTACTTTTGTTTGCATAAGTTATATCGAGCGGTGCGCTCCGAATACCGAGTTGAATATTTAAAGCTTGTACGAATACCGAAAATATTTCTTTTGGGCATCCGAAACACTATTCTGCGCCATACGCCGCTGGAATAAAAATTTTGTTCTATACATAAAGTGTTATATTCCCTAGGAGAGTTCTTTAAGAGGCCCACCTATTCCGAGATGCTTTTAGCGGAATCACTGTATCGCGTGATCAGTATAATAAAAAAAGTAATGCGGTTTGTTATTAATAGACGCGCACGGTGATACAAATCGACTGTTATTTCTCAAAGTGTTCGTAGTTTCCAAGGTTGAGTACAAATTGTTTTACGTCATAAGCTCTTGGGAATGTAATTACATCAGCAGTTGGAGAGCTTTTCAAGGACTGGCGAAACTGGAAAGTCTTAACGGCTCACTGTGTAATAAAAGATACTAATGCCCATTTTCACCAAAAATCCCTAAACTACACCCTAACTAGGAATCCCTTTAACTAAGGGCCCCCTAAATTTGACCCTTACCTAAATTCGTTTTCACAGCGCAGAGTGACACTTAAATTTTAATGTGACAGTTTATTATTTTCTACGGTTTCCGAAAACCATACGTTGCTGATTTTCTTTATTTTATTTACATATTTTAGAGAATAATCGTCAAAAATACAAGCAACAAGCTTGATTGATTTATACGATTTATTGATTAGCATTAGAGTTTTGAATATATTATGCATCAGAAAAAATAAAAACAAATATATTTTCTGGCGTTATGCGGGTAAAAACAGTTGCCAAATACAATTGAAAAAAATCTGCCATATTGATAATTTAACCTGCCACTTAATGCTAAGGGGTCGAGCGTTGGCGCCTTAAACTTAGGGGATCCCTTAAGCTTTAGGTGTCTATTAATCGTCGGTGAAAACAAAATTACTGTCAAATGTCACTTAAATATTTTTAAGGGTCCCTTAACATTTCGGGATCTTTGGTGAAAGCAGGCATAAGAGCTACCAGTAACATATACATGATACTAAAAACTTTCACGAAGCTAGCAATATATATCTCTGACAATATACGAAAATTGAATTCAGTCGGGAGGGTAATAATGTAGGTGCCAGTTGTATTGTACGGCGGACATACATCATCTGCGTGGAGTAGGTACCTGCCCCGAATTCAGTGGAGGATTTGAATAGATTCCCCATATCATAGCGTCGTGAATTGTTCATAAATCTTCCCATATACCGTCTTTTGTTTAGCTCGTCGGAGCACGTGAATGGGACGAGCAAAGTTTAGGCAAATTCCAATCCCAGCTTTAGGTATAAGGGTGAAAACGTATCGGGCTCTGTGGGATAACACGATAAGCGATGCAATACTGAAACAGATATAGAAAGAGCTTATCTAGATTGTCTAAAGCCATATTTTTTTGTGAAAGATCAACTTAAGGTGGAACGTTACACTCGCGCGGCGAATTCAAATTTTCTTGCGTTCTTTTGCTAATAATAGGTTAATTATTCAACGTGATTACATGAAAACTAATTTTGGGGAAATAAATAGAATGTATCAACAAACTACGATTAAAAGTATCTCCTAGATATCATTGGTGTAGCGACAAATGGCAATAAACAATTTTCTTCTTAGTTTTTCAGTCTGTTGCCATTTGTCGCTAAACCAATGATAAGAAGGTAATACTTTTAATTGTAATTTATTGATACACTATATTTATTTGCGCAAAATTAGTTTTCATGTAATCACGTTGAGTAATTAAGCTATTATTGGCAAAAGAACGCAAGAAAATATGAATTTGCCGCGCGAGTGTAACGTTCCACCTTAATTTGTTGGGTTTATTATATTACGAACGTAATTTACTAAGATATAATGTTATTATGTAAGTGATGTATATAGCGATAAATATAGTGAACTTCAAGTACTGCAAGATGTAATTATCAAGCAAATTAGATGGAGCAGGCTTTCAACCCTTTCCACTTGTAATAATGTATGTAGCTAGTTTTATGAATATATATACATATTTATGTAGGCCATACATAGCCTAGCGCAAGGGAGCTCACCCTCTCTTTGAGCACACTACTAGGGGCTGTACCAATGTTTAAATTCAGGGGTGATCGTGCGTTCGGGTTCGTGTTTCGTACTTAATTTTCAAATTATTGTCTCGTGTATGATAATACATAATTTTTTTTAATACTCTATAGATAGACTTACTGTGGTAAGTGACAATGTGGTCGACGATGTAGCACGCTCACCTACAAAAAACCTGTAAATTTTACATTCTTTAAGGTAATTATTTAATCTCCTGGCTATTATAGACGCATCTTTCCTGGGACAAAAAAAAGATACTTACATCCTAAATGAACAAACCATCTCTATTATGTTAAATACAAAAGTAGTTTAATTCATCAAAGCTTTTTATCATCATCACCATCATCAACAACAGCCACTGCCAAGACGTCCACTGATGGACATAGTTTTCCCTCACAGAGTGCCACTTTGAGCAGCTGCTCTTCTTAAACTTTCATAAGGCACAAATTACGTACATTGAATACTTTCTCAGACAAAATTATTACATACATATATATACATACATCATTGATTATACAAGACGTAAAATAAACCGCTTTGCAATAAACTAGGACTAACAATAATTCAACGTTCCTCATTTCAAACATTTCAAACTAACGCACTTTAACTTGACGCGTTCCAAGATATACCGCTTCTTACTTTATTGTTCAACTTAGTTTGTGAATTTTCCTATTCAGTGAATCTGTTCAGTGCCGACGAGCCAGTTAATAGACAGTTTAAGAGATTCGTCTGGAGTCTGGAGTGTACAGTTTAACAATTACTCGCATAAGAGTCATTTTGTATGACGTAATCTACAAAGGAATTTGGAGTAAATGTGTATGGATTGCCTGGTACAACTAACTTTTGGACCTTTTTCTGTCGATGTACCTATCCACGAGCTATGGAGAGAGCTATGCTATGTTTCCCTGCGAGATAAGCTCTGGAACAAGGAGATGCGCAGGAGAACTAAAGTGACCGATATAGCTCTCAGAGTTAGCAAGTTGAAATTAGCAACGGGCAGGCCACACCGCTCGTAAAACTGACAACCGATGGAAAAGAAAGGTTCTCCAGTGGCGACCACAAACCAGAAGACGCAGCGTAGGCCGGCCCCCCACTCGGTGGACCGACGATCTGGTGAAAGCCGCGGAGAGCCGATGGATGTAGGAGGCGAGCAGCCGCTGAAAGTGGCACTCTCTGGGGGAGGCTTATTTTCAGCAGTGGACGTCTATATGCTGTTGATGATGACCTATCCACTCAGATCTACCGGTTGTGATAGGTAGAAACTCTACTTCACTGATCCCTACTATAAAATTAAATTAAATTTTGTAAGTACCTGCTGATGAAGTACCAGGGTAGCATCAATTAAGAAGAGTTTTAGCTCCATTACTTATCATCAGCTATTATTTGACTTTGACTTCTAAATGTCATAATGTAACGTTAATACACATACTCAAGTACGGTAGTATTAATTGTATTATTGTTACAAAGTTTTATCACTAAGCAGGAAAGAAAAAAAAACAAAAAAAAGCTAAGCTACATTTTTAGTATAATAAAACTCGCGAAGATTTCCCCATATGGGCATTTTTGGATGGTGCTTATTTTGTGATCGGTGTACGGGCTACGTACATACTACATACTTTTTAGCTGAATAGGCGGTATCGGGCGCCCGAGCGCACCCCGTAACATTTATTATTTTATAATTTAGTTGACAATAAACAGTCGCTCCGACAACATCGTTTCACTTTTCTCCAACATAACATTAATTACGTAGCTTCATAACATATAACATATAAAAACAACAATAACATAACAAAACAGGGCGTTCTCTACACAAACCAGAGGTGCCCACAACATTCCTTCGAGCTTCGAACTTGTGCCTTAAGGATCAACCAGAAGTATAGATTCCTTCGAGCATCGAACTTGTGCCTTAAGGAGTCAACAACTGAATTACAGTCCACAGCAGAACAATTCGAAGAAAACATTTTCTGTGTGTTGTGTTTCGTGGTGCGTGACGGAGGTAGCGAATCGGTTGTCTGGCTTCCCACAAGCGGGTCTCACCAGAACAATTGAGAAGGCGCATATACCAAAGTTGCTAGTTACGATCACAAACGAGCACAGAACTAACAAGGACTAGCAGAACAGCCTGAGTGTTAAGTGACATTTAATACTCACCATGGAAGCATTGCTGAAAAGACAACAAATAATCTCCGAGGCCATTCGGAAGATTTTAACCAACTTCAAGAAGGATGCTGCAAGCCGCAAGACTAGTGACTACATCGCTAAGCGGTTGGAAGCGCTTGAAGACCTATGGGCAGAATTTGATCACAACAACATTATTCTGTCAGCATCTGAAAATCAAACAAACGATTATTTTACAACTAAAGCCTACGACCAGGTGAAAAAAGAAGTAGAGACAACGCGAGATCTGCTTCGTAACTGTGCAACTACGAGCACCATAGAGAGAGGATCAACATCCAAGACTGATGAACTCATCAGTGAACAAGGTACCAACTTCAGAGCCTTCATGAGAATTGTCAGAAACATCAAGGTTGCCGAACTCAAAGAGAAATGGGAAATCGAAGACAAGCTTCAAGCCTTGCAGTCGCGCTGGAGGGCCATTGACGATCTACATTGGCAAATTGACAACTTACTCATCGGCACCAACTTAGCCTACGAAGATGAGTACTCAAATCACGAGTCTATTTTCGAAACAATGAAACGAGAGCTCAACTCCAAATTGGGTTCTTCCACGCACCGGCACCAGGCAGTTCCTCAGATAGAAATACCTATATTTTCTGGAAGCTATACACAGTGGCCAACATTTATGGATTTATATTCAGAAGCGATCCACAACAATGCCCTGTTAACAAAAACTCAGAAAATGCAACATCTCAAGGGTAAACTGCGGGGCGAAGCTGAACGCCTCGTCCAGCACTTGACCATTTCCGCTGAAAACTATGACACCTGCTGGGAGATACTGACTCATAGATACAACAACATACAATTACTCTTCACGAAACAAATTCAAGTATTTATGGGCCAACCAGCAATACAACAACAAACAGCTTTTGAAGTGAAGCGGCTGCATGACACCAGTCTGGAAACAATCCACGCCATCCACAACCTTGGAATCGATACATCAAGCTGGGATCCAATCTTAGTCCACATCCTAACAGGAAAATTGGATCCGGAAACATATGC
This sequence comes from Ennomos quercinarius, assembly GCA_910589525.2. Lineage (NCBI taxonomy): Eukaryota > Metazoa > Arthropoda > Insecta > Lepidoptera > Geometridae > Ennomos > Ennomos quercinarius. The sequence continues at coordinate 6,951,459 of OU342496.1, forward strand.
TGCGTACATGGATATGCGGAAGGCTCCACGAGAATTACCATCATTCGACGAACTTATCGGGTTCCTGGATAACAAATTTACTGCATTGGAGCCTGTCAACAAGAAAAACAAGTCGGCGAGTATCCCCAGGCGACCAACTGCGCCAACAGATGAGCATCATCGTAAACCTATCGAACAATGGAGATACAGATCAACATCGAAAACATATTTTGCGCAATCGGAGAGGAATTGCCCCTTATGTAAATTGGGACATATTCTAATTCACTGCAAAACATTTCTCAACATGTCACCTGATGCGAAAATGAATACGCTGAAACAATTGCACATATGCCAGAATTGCATGTTTTCACACAATGGAAAAGCATGCATATCAAATAAAACATGCAAAATCTGCAATAACCAACATCATACCACATTACATGAGTTTGTCGGCATCGATGAACAAAGAATATCAAATGAAATTACAACACGAAGAAACACGAAGCCATTTAACAAGAATACCACGGAAATGACTCAGCGAAGAGTCAATCACGCCGCCGGTAATTTGAACGAAGTTTTACTTGCTACAGTGCAAGTAAAAGTTAAAGCAAGAGATGGAACATTCGTCGAGATGAGATGCCTACTTGACCAAGGATCTCAAATCAACTTGATAACAGAGTCAGCTGCTCAACTACTGGGACTACAAAGGCGAAAACAACACGCTACAGTCTCCGGGGTTGGAATTACTGCCAAACAAAGCAACGGAACAGTACATTTAGAATGTGAATCACTCAGCGTAGACTATACGTTCTCAACAGAAGCGTTGGTCATGAAGAAGATGCTAAACAATCTGCCTAACTATTCCTTCGATAAACAACAATGGCCTCATCTGCATAACATTAACTTAGCCGATCCAGACTACAACATCTCTCGACCAGTTGACATTCTTCTGGACGCCAGCATCTACGCTGAGATAGTACTAGATGGCATCCTTCGGGGTCCCGCACAGGCTCCTATTGCTCAGCAGACTACTTTGGGCTGGGTGCTACTTGGCAACGTAACAACATTTAACTGCCACGCCGTCCTGAACAACCTAGACGAAGTAGCACAATTCTGGGAATCGGAAGAGATCACTGAGAGCTCAAACAACATGACCGTGGAAGAAGAGTATTGCTAAACTCTGTTCCAAACAACGACAAGAAGATTAGCAGATGGCAGATATGAAGTTCGCCTTCCTATGAAAAAACATTACGAAAAGGACCTAGGCATATCCAAGCCACAAGCAGTCGCGCAGTTCTGTCAATTGGAGAAACGCCTAGCTAAGAACGCAACAATGAGGCAAGCCTATACTAGTTTCATGAGTGAATATTTGGAACTCTGCCACATGAAGCGAAGTACCCAAACACGTCAACCAAGCTGCTTCTTACCTCACCATGGAGTCATGAAATTGGACTCCACAACAACAAAACTACGGGTAGTTTTCAATGCGTCGGCAAAAACAAAATCAGGCTGCAGTCTAAATGACCTATTAGAATGCGGACCGAAACTACAACAAGATCTACAACTCGTAATCTTACGATGGAGGATGTATCAATATGTCTACACGGCGGATATTGAAAAATTCTACAGACAAATCCGGGTACACGAAGATCACCAACATTTGCAAAAGATCGTGTGGCGAGACAGCAGCGACAAAGATCTTCAAGAGTACCAACTCTGTACCCTCACGTATGGGACAAAGCCCGCATCTTTCCTGGCTATGCGTACCGTCAAACGACTGGTGGAAGATGACGGTCAGCGCTTTCCTCTTGCCGCCAACATCCTGAGTCACCAGCTGTACGTCGATGATCTTCTCGGAGGCAGCAATAATCTCCTCGAAGCTCAGGCAGCACAACAAGAACTGATTAACATTCTTCAAGGAGGAGGCTTCAACTTACGCAAATGGGCCAGCAACGATGCGAGACTACTTGAGAACCTACCTCAAAACATAATCAGTCAAAACATGTTGGACTTCAAGAACGCGGAAACGAACAAAACACTCGGGATTACTTGGAATCCATGTACCGACATGTTTACATTCAAACAAGTACTTGACAACGCCAATGAACATGACGTCATCACGAAGCGGTCACTATTGTCGGATTTATCTAAGACATATGATCCCTTAGGCTGGATCTCTCCGATCACGATTAAAGCGAAGATCATATTTCAACAAGCGTGGGCGACAGGAAGCGACTGGGATGACCCTTTACCAGAGAACATCGCTAAAGAATGGAAACAATTTCGCCAAGATTTGCAATGCATCCAAAACATAACAATACCGAGAGGGATAGGCTACACACATACGGCCATTGAACTCCACGGTTTTAGCGACGCCTCAGAAAAGGCATATGGATGTGTAATTTATTGCAAGTCTACCGATACAAACAATCAACAAGTTGTCAAGCTTTTGACGGGAAAAACAAAGTTGGTCCCGTTAAAGAAGCCCATGTCTCTACCTAGACTAGAGCTCTGCGCAGCACTTCTATTATCAAGACTTATGAAAAAGGTCATAGAGTCAATAAACGTACAGACAGTCACCGTACACGGCTGGACCGACTCGATGGTGGTACTTGGGTGGCTTAATGGAGAAGCATCCCGCTGGAAGTCATTTGTCGCCAATCGAGTACGGTCGATACAAGAGAACATTCTATCTTCATGCTGGAACCACGTCAAATCAGAGGACAATGCAGCTGATTGTGCAAGCAGAGGGTTATCAGCTACGCAACTACTAACACACTCATTGTGGTGGGATGGCCCAACATGGCTAAAGAACAAGGTCATTACAACTGAACCAAATAATTTTATGACCCAAGAAGAAGAGAAAAAACAGAAGAAAGTATGTGCCATACAAAAACAATCTCCACTTATAGAGGACCTTCTACAGAAACATAGCTCTATGATCCGAATTTTAACTTGGATTATGCGCTTCATTAACAATGCACGTAATCAGAACAATGCACTGCGTATGCATACCTCGCATTTGTCAACCGCTGAATTGGACACCACTCATAACATCATAATAAAAGCCGTACAAAACAACACGTTTTTTGATGACAACAACCGATTACGAAACAACAAGAAGCTACGCTTAACAAGTACCATTTTGGCACTGAACCCCATCTTGGATGAAGACGGCATCCTAAGAGTGGGGGGAAGACTGACTCAATCGAACCTGAATAGTAGTCAGAAACACCCGATTATATTGCCGAACAATAATCGAGTAACAGAACTTCTAATAAGCCAAGCTCATCAACAAACACTGCACGGAGGTGCGCGCCTAACACTAGCGCATCTTCGAAACAAATATTGGATCATTGGAGGGATGAGAACAGTCAAGAAACAACTACTACAGTGTGTCAGATGCCATCGCTACAGATCAACCAAGAACAACCAACTGATGGCAGACCTGCCACGACCTCGAGTTACTGCGTCACGCCCGTTCACTCACACGGGGATCGACTTCACGGGGCAAGTTGAAGTAAAGGCCAACAAAGGCAGAGGAATAAAAACAACTGCTGGATACATTGCCATCTTCGTTTGCCTCTGCACAAAGGCAATCCACTTAGAGCTGGTTTCTGACCTAAGTGCAACCACTTTCCTCGCAGCCTTGAGACGCTTTTGTGCCAGAAGAGGAACACCGACCCGCATGTACAGCGACAATGGCACAAATTTTACAAAATCAGCAAAGGTGCTAATCAAAGAGCGTAGAGAAGCCCTCCAACACTACATTAACAGCGAAGTCATCAACAACATATCTGAAATGGGCATAACCTGGCACTTTAATGCTCCATCGTGGCCTTCTGCGGGCGGCCTTTGGGAAGCTGCAGTGAAAAGTATGAAACATCACTTGAAGAGGGTCCTCGGCGAGCAAAAACTGACATACGAAGAGTTTTTGACATTGCTGACTCAAATCGAAGCTTGTCTTAACTCTAGGCCTCTAGTTGCCTTAACAGAAGACGTAGAAGACATCGACTACCTAACGCCGGGTCATTTCTTAGTCGGTGGCCCAGTATTAGCCCCTCCACTAACTTCTGATAACGACAACATTAGCCTGAACAAGAGATGGCAACTAACAAAGAAGATGAGCCAAGATTTCTGGAAAAGATGGTCTTCAGAATATCTTCAAACACTCCAAACACGTGGAAAATGGCATCACTCCACAAAGAACATTGAAGTTAATGACATTGTCTTGGTGAAAGAAGACAATTTACCACCAGCACGCTGGTTAATGGGACGAGTGACAGAAACTCACCCAGGACCAGATGGAAGAGTCCGCGTTGTTACACTAAAAACAAAAACCAACAAACTGAAACGTCCTGTGACCAAGCTATCGCTTCTACCAATAGAGAACAACAAGGACGCAGATGAAGAAACTTCCGACCAACAAACACAACAAGCATCTGATGACCACCCAACACGAAAACGAACCAGGAAAAGGCCGTCATTCCTGACTTACCTGTGCATGTGTTTCGTACTAATTACTACGTGCACAGCGTCGCACCTTCCACAATTCTGCAACGTCACGGAATTAGATGCATCAAAACTTGTTTACTTCGACAAGGTCGCAGACATGCACATAATCCAAGATCAATGGAAGATGGTGGTGTACTATAACATGTCAACATACTGGCGAAGCCTTGAAAACATAGAACAGTACGTGAACCATTTGACCAGTATGTGTAAAGAAGAACCAGCCTATCTCTCCATCGCTACTCAGTTTCAACACGAAATAACTGAACTCAAACTCAACAACTACATCCTACATTCGGAGCATACCAAACGATCAAAACGAGGACTAATCGATGGGGTTGGATACATAGCCAACTCCTTGTTTGGTGTTCTGGACGAAAGATTCGCAACTGAGTACCACAAAGACATAGAGCTGATTCACGAAAATGAAAAACATGTGCAGAACATCTACAAACAACACACGTCTATTATTGAAGGCGAATACAACATGCTCAAACGGAACGAAGAGGTGATGAACAAGCAGTTTTCCATCATCGGTCAACATCTCAAGGAACAAGAAAACAAGGTGAAACTAGATCGAGAGAATGCGATTTACATCACGTCAACCGCACTAGCCGCCAGCCTGATAATCTCAAGCCTGCATCGAGTACAACAAGCGATGATGGATCTAGTGACAGATGTACGTAATGGACATTTGGACACGCACCTATTGAAACCTGACGAATTCCAACAACAATTGAATATTATATCCAGACAGATACCTAACGATCTCTCACTACCGTGTATAAACAATGATGACTGCATACAAAAAATGTACAAACGAGCACGTGTTCACGTGAGGCCTATCGAAGATTTTCTTATATTTGAAGTAAAACTTCCGCTGATATCAAATGAACAATACGAATTAAATCGTGTGATACCAATACCTAAACTACAAGGCTATGGAACAATAAAGATCGTCCCATCATCTAAATACTTGGCGGTGAACCTAAGAAAGGATTTATTAATAACACTAACCGATAACGATATAACATCATGCGAACATTTCAAGGAACATCAACTATCATGCAGTCTCAACCTTCCAGTACACAACATAAAGACGACATCGGCGATTTGCGAGGCGCAAATTATAAACAACGGTAACATATCTAGTTGCAAGACGGCAGCCGCCGCCGATTGTACGAGCGAGTGGATCATGTTACACCGTGGCGCGTGGCTATTCTCGTGTTGCGAGGAATGCTCGGTGCGCATATTTTGCCCAGCTGGGATAGCCCCACAAGTACTACGTCACACCGGAATCATCACTTTAGCAGAGGGCTGCGTACTAAAAGGAGAAAACGTAGTACTCCATTCACACAGTACTAACAGGTTCCAGAGTACCCTTAAAATTAACCCGGACGAGCAATACATACCAGAGTCGGGGATTAACAACATCATTAAGGGTGCTGGAAGCGATTTCACCTTCAAACCTGAAGATCACCTGAACCAGTTCAAGGTCATTAAACAACACATAACTCAGATAAAGAACGAACAACAGACCTTGAACAGGCGAGCCGACAGCCATGATGGCCACCACTACACCATGTATGGACTGCTCATACTGGTTGGTGCAGTTATTGGAGCCTTTGGTGTCATTAAAATCAAACGAGGTCTTGGGAACAGGCGCCGGGTGAAGCCGGAGTCCAAGGAGGTGAATACAAGAACAGCTGACACGGACAACACAGCGGCAGTGGACACCGACAGCGTCGAACTCCGCTCGTACCGCAACACGGTGGACACGGCTAGCTCACCGATACCGGCTCGTAGTGTTTAGTTTTAATTTTTGTTTTCCTTTATTTAAATTCGGGAGCATGTACGGGCTACGTACATACTACATACTTTTTAGCTGAATAGGCGGTATCGGGCGCCCGAGCGCACCCCGTAACATTTATTATTTTATAATTTAGTTGACAATAAACAGTCGCTCCGACAACATCGTTTCACTTTTCTCCAACATAACATTAATTACGTAGCTTCATAACATATAACATATAAAAACAACAATAACATAACAAAACAGGGCGTTCTCTACACAAATCAGAGGTGCCCACAACAATCGGTAATGCTGTAAAGTTTCAAGAGGCATATTATAATTTAACTAAAAGAATTGACAAACAAAAGTTATGGTTCTTTCTACAAATGACACGTCGTAATACACCTCTTCATATTCCCACATCGTATTACCGGTGTATCTGATCCGTTCGAACGTTAACCTTACGACGTGCTCCTAAAACTGGCAACTAAGTTCACTGTCGCCAAGTTTAACTTAAAACTCAACCGGCTAAGTGAACTCCATCCGTACTTGTAGGTATCTAAATTAATTTACCGCTACGCTTGAAGAACGAAGCATCAGACCGCGTGGGGCCCGTCTCCCATACAACTCCCTAATTTATGAAATCTCAAGACGGATGAAGTTAGTACAAAATTATTATCATAATTTCTCACCAAAAACTTCCGAGTGAGTTCGCGCCATGAATATGCAAAGGGGAAGTTCACACCGTGCGAACTTTTTATGGGCCCTGTCAGAATTTCTTGTAATGTTGTTGTAATTTACATTTTTTACGTCGGGAAACGTGGCTACTGTTTTAGATCGGTGGAAATTGAATAATTTTACCCGGTTGGGAATTTATGGACCTTCCTTAAAGTGCTTAACTTCCTTGGGTCTTCGTTTGGAGCTATCCTTTGCGTTAAATTATCTCAGTGAATCAGCTTTTTGCAGTACGCCCCCTCCCTAAGCCCATTTACTCGAATAAACTACACTTTTTTGAGATAAAAAGTAGCTCATGCTCGAATCTAGTTACCTAGAGTTAGGGTTAACGAGCCACCCGAGTTTTTGTCACTCACTGTGTACAGTTGGCAGACAAAGTTCGACAGTAACCAAGCTTAAAAATAATAAAAAGCTTTTTGTGCAAATTGAACAGCTAACCCATGAAGCTATTTTTTTATTGGTGGTATTTCATTGCTACGCACACCTTTTTATAATTTTAACTGCCTACACCATGTTTCAAATAAAAGCATCGTCATTTTTACACATAAAGACTAAAAATAAAGTTATTTTGATATGTTATGCAACTGTTGTTGGATATATTGTTCTCTAATATTTATATATAAAACTCATTTAATTTATATTGGGTGTCAACCAAAGACCTACAAAGCAATCCCCAGCACATGATCAGAGGGAAAGAGAAATGGAGTAAAACGATTATACCACCTAAGGGAAGGAGAGACAAAGAGAGGGAGATAATTTAAAAGATGACAGGGTACAATATTGGCAATTGCTGGTAAAACTTGGACAAGAATTGAACAGGACACGACGCAATGGAAGGCTTTTGCCAAAGGACGCACATATCAGAGTACCATTGAAGAAACTGAACATTAGAACAAAGAAACTATAATAAATCTGAGACACACGATAAATATAATCAAATAAATAAATAAAACTTATGCCATAACAAACTCGTAATACAATGACATGCAATTTAAAAGAGATAAATTTTCAAGGATAAAGTTTTGAAGCTTCAATTCTACACTTTGTAACATAGAATATATCTACGTATAGCAATATTCAAAGTAAGATAGAACGGGTCACACACACACATGCATACTGAAGAAATTCCCTAAGGAAGTTGAAGTCTCGGCTCACAGGTGACATACAGACACTTTTGCACTTTGATCTATTACTTTACTCCTAGATTGGACATTTCTTTGCACTTTTGAACAAAGAATACTTCAGTAGTGAAGTCACATAGCTCTACCTATGTATTTATATGTATTTATATACAGATGAAAAGAAAGAAAAATGTATCTATTTTAAATAATAAATTAAAATTATTTATAAAAGCACTACCTATCACATTAGGATACCCGATTAGGTACTATTATTATTGGTATTAGGATACCTAAGGCTTTGGGAGCAAAATCATCAGAATTTATAAAAATGTAGTTATATGTTACTTTAAAACTTACTTTTAAACGAAAAAAACATCTAAAATTGATTCAAAATTCCATAGTCGAAAAGCATCAGTCACCTAAAATAGTATATCTCGAAATAAATTAACAAAACGGGAAATAATGCAGTTTCGTGATACAGCGTAGTTAGCATTATATCAAAAAGTCAACCGTAAAATATTTCAACTCTGCGCATTCGTGCTGCATATAATTTTAAACAAAAACTTGATCAAGTCTAGTTTATTTCCAACTGCCCTGAATTTTTAAGTTTAAGCATTTTGACCTGAATTTCACTCGTGCGCTATGCAAAGAAAGTTTAGCGAAGGAGTTAGTTGTTATGGAAGCGTAAAAGATATTGTAAAGTATGAAATACAAGAGGCGCTTTGTGATTTCGCCCGTAATTTGCTTTTTTTGCGCTTGACTTTGATTATTTGGTATAAAATACCTTTTCTATTTTAGATTTCTGTAGTATAAAATATTGTGAGCGTAAAATTGATATCGGTTCAGCCAATTTGAAGCAAATGCACAAATCCCAAACATGTTTAATCAAAGCTCTTTGAAGTTCAAGTTGAAATTATTTGAAACAGTTTGATCAAGAATTTGAAACCGTTTCAACTCAGTCATACAGAATTATAAATTAAGTAGGTATGTACCTACATAGTTCGATTCCTGCATCGTCATTAGAGTAATAGAGCTATTAAGTTAAACACAGACGGCATACGGACCCCGACTGGCGTGCCAATAGTCTAGATGCCGTAATAATGGCAAACGCTTGAAAGCAATATTGGTATGAATAATGAATACCTACTAGTTGCGTCAGTTTGGTTTAGTTACTGGAGCAAGTAGCGATTAAAGGTGCAATTATAGTTTTCATAGAATTTCCTTAGTAAGTTTTTACCACAGATTACCCATCACTTGCCATCGGGTGAGACAGTGGTCAGATGCTGTGCCTATAAATTATGAAAAAAAATACCCCCGTACGTCATTACGGGATTTATGTTCGGATTTGCTCACCAAAACTGGCGGGGGTTATCTGTGGTTTTACTAAGATTTGCGATCCATAAATCACGTGATTTTTGATAAAAATAAATCTCAAAAGGTTTGTCATTAGTATTAAATCTTTTAAAATTTACTTGTACCTCTTTAATAAAACCGTAACAATAAACACTATCTGGTAATGTTACTAAAAAGGTTTAACTTATATATGTGTAAATTTGCCCATTCTCGGTGGGTAGGTACTCAATTTTTTTTAAATAGTGTCCTATGTTAGTCTTGATGTATTAAGTTTATGGCTCATATTGAACAAACATCAAAATCGCTTCAGCCACTTTGACCTAAATGCGATCATTTCTAAAACTATTACCTGCTCTATGAAAATAAATAATGATTTCAACGAACAGATTAAACAAAATTTGATAGTAAAACCAAATAATAGTAGAATTTCACACCCCTGTGTGTGTACATACGCTTTACATTAGAAGAAAGTAATTAAAAAATGTAAGAAGTAAAAACACTCAAATTGTATCATTATTTGGTTGTCTGCCGAATAATTAATACTATATAGTTTACATTATGTTGTTTGTAGAGACAGACACGTTTACGAGTCTTCAGAGTTTAAAGATAGCCATAAAGTTCTAGTTTACTGTAGCGCAACTGAATCTAAGAAAAAGTCTAGACTAAGAAACTGTTCGACGTGGTTTAACCACTAAGGCCCGATTTCACCAACGTTTATTCCAAGTATACGGCTATTCGTTACTCTTGGATACAGCTAATTGACAAATGAAATTACACAAAAAAGACGCCATTTTGATTGTATCCAAGGAATAAGTCTTATTCCTTCACAAAATTGGTGATATAAGGGCTATATTCGCGTAACTCGGTTGTTCTCGGAAAGTTATACCTGGAATAAAATTTACTCTAGTTTGGTGAAATCGGGCCTAAATCGTGTAAACAACATAGACCAGCCACTAACTGTTCCAGTCACTGATCCAGTGTACTTTCCAGCTTGCAGTTTAGTTGAACTAGTAGCTTTGGAATTCTTCAGGGAGTAATGAACTTTCTTAGAGGAAAAAATAGTACTATGTTTGCGTCATTGCATATTAAAATTAATTTTTTAGTTATGTGTGTGCAGAACTTGTGTCAAGACAATGAATATGATGATGTTTAAAGGAATTCATGGCGTAAAATGAAGTTTCGTGTTAAAAGCGGGGAATTCGACGACCCATTCCGTCTATCCACAAAGCATTAAAAAAATGACGCATTTCACGGCGAAGCGTATTTTTTTACTTGCTCTGTACGTCTATCAATGAAAATGATTTTTCCATTTTCCGCTACACTGTAGCTTGTTTTATTATTTCAGAACTGGTGATAAAATTAAAAGTTTGAAACGCGGTATTTTATTAAATTATATGAAAACTTTTTCGTGCCGCCACGAGAGGACTTGTGACGTTAAACATAAAACAATTTACAAAAATAAAATCCCTTAACATGAAGGAAGAAAGTAAAGAGCGTAAATAATTTCATTTTTATCACTTTTCCAGTGATTATTTGGCTGTCTGCGTTTGTTTTAAGCTTTCCATTGAAGTCGTTATAGGCACACTCGGTGGAATTAGGCGCGGTATTCTAATTAAACTAAACACAAGGCGCCGAGAGACGTATGCCTCAGAAAGTGCTATTTTCTCGGAAAACTTTTTAACGGTGATGAGTTGTAGCTCCGAGCGGCAATTTAAACTTTGAATATGTAATGAATTCCTCAACTAAAGACGTACGAATTCGCTTGTGACGTGAAATTTTGAAAATTTCCCGACGGGGCGATGAAACATTTATGTATAGGTACTGACTTAAAGTTAACGACAATGATTAACGGATAACTCGTGTTTGAATTTGTATAATCCAAGAAGTTAATATTATAAAATGAATCAGTTACTTCGACAGTTAAGCATAGAAAAATTAACAATTAATAATAATAAATAAATATAAATATTTGTGGACATTTCACACAGCGCCAGCTAGTACCAAACTAACCAAACCTTGTACTATGGGAACCAGATAACTGATATAATGCTATAAAGATATTATAGTTCTTAAAACTTTAGCAACCAGCGGGATTTGAACCCGCGGCTTCTAACTCACCGGATTAGACGCCCTACCAATTAGGCTATGGTCGGATGACTGCTAGCTGCGAAAACTTTAAGGGCTATGTGTTCACCGACTAAGCAGTCGTGGCGACATCTATAGAACCTGTTTAAGAAAAATTTAAGAACTATAATATCTTTATAGATATACCTGAAGTGTGGTTTACACTTAAAATCAATCCATGATATGATATAATGCTGTTGAAGCGAGTCATGGCCTACGAACTTACTTGAAAATCCGTGGCCGTGCGGGTGGATGTAGTCAGCTGATCCTCTCCGGGTTTGGTGTGGTGATGTCTCTGTGGTATTTCCATAGTCTTGTTTGTCTTCTTTCTCTAGCTAGGAATGAGATGCCCGTCGTGAGGGTGGACCACGACAAACTGTCCACTAACTCCTGGAGCTGGTCTCCGAGGAGTTCTTCAGCGTCTGCGTTACAGAGCGCTGGCACGTACTGCTTCTGAAGCTGCGCAGCTCACATGCGATAATATTTGACTTTTCGGGTGTTTCCAAAGGCGGCTAACAAACAACTGTTTGAGTTGAATTTTCGACCCTGCGTGTGCACGGGGGCGGGGGTGCGTGGACATATTGCATAGATACTTTTAGTTTTGTAAATACCCACATTGAATACAATATAACACACCCAGACACAGAACGAACATCGATGTTTATCACACAAATATTTGTCCTGAGTGGGAATCGAACCCACAACCTACAGATCAGAAGCTGCCTACTGGCCTGATAGCTCAGTTGGTAGTAACCCTGCGGTTACTACCAACTGAGCTATCAGGCCAGTCACCACCGTCAAAACTTATTAGAAAAATAGCACTTTTCTTGAGTGCGCAATAAAAAATTCATCTCTTTTTATCCAAATAAAGGACACTACTTATTCTAACTTAACAAAAGAAAGTACTTTTCCTTGTTCTCAAAGCGTCGGCTTCGCGCTTATATACAATTAAGCACTGGAGACGGAAAATTAGGATGCTTTCACACAACTTGAAGTAAATTAGCTAAGCTCAACCATTTTATTACATAGCTAATTTTTAAGTACGTTAGGTGGTCACTAAAAAATACCATTTCATCTTGACATTTGATTGAGACGGTCAAGTTAATTAAGTATAGATACAGACCGTTCACCGTAAGATGTCCCCTGATGTATTTATATATGATGTTTTTTATATTATTTCAAAATGTGCAAGTATTATCTTAAATGTGAAGTAATATGTAAGCAATATCTAAACTTGTATGTACCCACCACTGATTAATATGTTTTACTTGCATATTTTTAAATAATATAAAGACATCAGGGGACAACTAACAGTGAACGGTCTATAGGTAATTAGGTATTAAGTGGTAGGGTGTAGGGTGACGATGACGAAATGCACCATCGTTAAGCAAACCATTAAATTTATCTGTAATTTAGTTTAGTATTCAGAGCTAATAAATAAATAGTATGTCGGGGTATGTGTTTTTATTTTGTCGATTAAATTAATATTATAATATCAAAAACCTCTGATGGTGTGGTAAGGGAAACAAGCTTAAAGCTAAAAGTAAACAAATCGTGACCGTGTTTACGAAAGGAAGCTTAATAATAAATTGAAAAGAATTACATTCTGTTTGAGAACCGACGAATGTAAGGTGTCAATCAATTCCGATAAAAGTATATATTTTTAGGGTTCCGTACCCAAAAGGTAAAACGGACCCTATTACTAAGGCTCCGCTATCTGTCTGTCTGTCTGTCCGTCTGTCCCCAGGCTGTATCTCATGAACCGTGATAACTAGTTAGACAGTTTAAATTTTCACAGATGATTTGTTTCTGTTGCTGCTATAACAACAAACACTACAAAACAGAATAAAATAATATTTAAGGGGGCTCCCATACAACAAACGTGATTTTTTGCACGTTTACCAGATGAGTCATAGATAGCTTTAAATAGTACTGCTACTCAACACTACGAACGTAAACGTTTTCACATAAAATTAATCAATTTAGTCAGTATTGTCAACAATATAGAGCTCATGCTTGGTGTTTCCCTGAGGGATAAAATCCGTAATGAAGAGATCCGCATATAAACTAAGATGACCGATATACTTCTTAGAATTAGTAAGTTGAAATAGCAATGGGCAGGCCACATCACTTGTAGAACTGACAGCCAATGGGGAACAAAGGTACTCGAGAGGCGACCACGAACCGGAAGACGTAGCGTAGGCTGGTCCCCTAGGTGGATATACGATCTGGTCAAAACCGCGGGGAGCTGCTGGATGCGAGTACCAAGCAGCCGCTCTAAGTGGCGATCTATGGGGAAAGCATATGTTTAGCAGTAGACGTCTTCAGGCTGTTGATGATGATAAGTCAACAACATGAAACTATCATTAATATTTTTGTAATAAAGTAGATACTTTTTAAAGAATACTTTTGCTGTGACAAAGACACGAACACAACACTATAGCAGCCAGCACTCCAGTCGGAATACATCGCATTCATAAATTAGAAACAATGGTCGGGTAGAAGTCACTCTCATTGTGATTTATACGTTCGATTATCGAGCAAACGACTAAACTGGAAAACGTTTTGCCGCAGTAACGATGTCATTAATATTTTTGAAACAGAGACAAACACTTTTTTCCCATTCCCTGAATTGTTTTCCATTCATTGTTGTTGATAATTGTATGTTGTGTAAAGTTTTAAACGTTTTGCGTTATGAGTTCAAACTTTATGTAATCATTCAACGATACTATGGCTTTTAATAACAACAGAAGCAATGATTAGATATACATTTTTAAACGTTAATAAATGTTTGCGTTGTGATAGATAGTGGTAGTTATGTTTGGCGCTAGATTTTTTTATGATAGTTTATTTCAGCGCTTATTTAAATTTTAAGTTTGTAGTTGATTTAATAGATAAATAGTCTGTTCAAATGTGGGTGTATATGTCCAAAGTTTCAGAGTCAATTAATGGAGTAAGAGCACAGAATAGATACATAGTATGGTAAGAGTAAGAGAGCCGCCGTCCCAGATGTACCGTTGACAAGTACCTATTAGTACTGATGGTACAATTGGGACCGAGTTGGCCCACTAGTATATACCATTGATGGTACAACTGGTACTATATTTTTCTTCCAGACCAGATGTACCATTGAACAGTACCATTGGGACCAAATCGTCCCACTTGTATCTGTAATAGTAAAACTGGTACTGGCTTCTTGTATCCGGACCAGATGTACCATAGAGCAGCACCGTTGAAGGTACAGTTGGAAATGCAACCCTTAAATAGGTATACGGCGTAAAATGTTGGGTATACTCAGACTCATATCTTATTTATTTTATTGTTTATCTTCCATTATGTTGTCCCCAGTAGGTGAACCGACGACCTGGTCAGAACTGTGGGGAGCCGATGGATGCACGAGGTACGCGTCTACTCAAAGCGGCGCTCTGTGGTGTATGGCGGTGGATGTTCAGGCTGATGCTGATGTAGCTAAGCTAAATTTGGTGAGGCATCCAAACATTCACTTTGTAGTATGCTAGCCCATTAGCTATAAAAAATTACATATTATTATGTCTTCTCTTGAGAAAACAATTGACCAATGATTGGCCACGCAGATCATAAACTTTTTACTGCATTTATATAGCTCATGCTCGGCATCTCTATGCAAATATAAATGATTCCTTCCTCATCGGCTCCGCACTCAATCAGCACATTCCGGAACTTCCGTACGGTGGCAACGCGAACAGCATTTATCAATTTCACCTAACCTGTTTCATTTCACTGAATTACGCCGATAAAAGCTCTGCTGGCACGGAATTATATGGGTATAGAACAGTTGGTATGTTTACTCCTCCAGAATTTACAAAAAGATACAAAAATATCTAGTATGATTCCGTTCAAAACAAGAAAACAGAAGAGAGAAGAGGATAAGATTTGAGTGGAATTACACTACCTAGATATTTCTGTATCATTTTTTTATTTAAAATGAACTACCGCGAAGTCATGCCTGAGTCAATTGAATTTTTCAGAAAATGTTTTTAGTCAACTAAAAATATTGTTGTATGTAGGTACTTTAACCAATATAAATACAGCACACTTTTTCAAACTATTCTTAAATAATATTGTTACAGAACCTACAATAAGCATTAATTTAGGAGGTGATTATAATAGGTGGTAGGACTTTTCTGCAAAGTTCGTCTAGGTAGGTACCACCGCTTTGCCAGTTATTCTGCCACTAAGTAGTACTCTACTGTATTCCGGTTTGAAGCGCATCGTGGCTAGTAAAATTACTGGGCAAATGAGACTTTATGATCTGATCACACAGTCCAGTGATCTTATTACTTCTACTGTGTGATGTCTCAGGATAACGTGCGCAGTGCAGTGTCACGCAGAGTTCCGAGTGATACTGCAATCTGTTATGGGCCACCGTGACGCTTAACATCAGGCGAACGACTACCTCATCACGTCATTCATTTACAAAAAAGAACGAATGTAATATTTTGTTTAAACATGAAATTCGAGGTAGAAAATAATTATCGCTCATGTTTGATAGGTACAAGTACAAGTACCTTCTGTCTGGAAGAGATCGCTCTTAGCGATAAGACCACCCATTGTACCTATCTTATTATGCGATTCTTATTTCTATGTTATTATTATTTTGGTGTCAATAAAGAGTTATTGTATTGTATTGTTGTATTGTACCTTTAATGCATTGTTATCAGTATCCTTGTATAGACAAGGTGAGTTTGAATTGGTATGTTATCCCGAAAGGGGGAGACCAGGACTATGATAGCCCACAAGTTGTGAGAGCCTCACTTGAAACATATTTCCGAACCTCTATACTAAAAAATAAATCCACTCACAAAATTGCACGTGCAGTCCCTACGAGAGTTAACTAGATACTATAAAGTCATTTCTAAACACAAGTCGTTAAACTCATTTAAGTGCATTCGGTCAAGGACGAAGTTCAACCACCCAGCTGCGCTAGGGCTATCTTCGAACGTAAACTTTCCATGGCATTTTTTCAATGAAAATCTATTAATTTAGAAAAGTCGTTAAAAGAAGAAACATTGTCTACCTTGGGGAATAGATTTACCCCCTTCCGGGATAATATACCAATTCAAACTCAGATAGTATACATACAAGTACCTACAAAATGTAATACAAGTATTCAAACCTTCTACGTTTACGATGCAAACACAATGCGTTACACGTTACAATTCATAGTAGGTATAAGAGTTTGTTGAAACAACGCATATACTGCCATTCAAGGTCGATACAAACGTCACCGCTCCACGCCGAATCTAATTCCATGTTTCAGTGGTTGGAATTATTCACGGCGAACAAAAGAGACACCCTCCTTTCGAGGCAGGTGCCTGAAATTCGAAATTCATTGCGTCGCAAACAAAAAGACAATTTTTTAAGCCCGCATCGGGAGTGTTTTGCTCCCGACGTGTTTCGCTTCCCATATTTCACTTTTGAAAGTGCTTTGTCATCTATTCGCAAATATTTCCTACCAACTCTCGAATATTTCCGATCATCTATTCATGTTTGTGTTTCACTATCTTCCGAGCTGAATACGGCGCGGCGGTTCAACAACAAATGTGCTTTTCCTTTAGCAAACCTGAACTGGGTTTAATAATGGATAGATTTTAAAAAGTTTATACATTTCTGTACTACTATGCGATGCAATACGTAAAAAATAATCAAATAAAGAAAAGGCAAAGTGCATTCAGTGAATGTATAGGTAAATGTTATATAAATACTCCACCCGAGCACTACCGAGTAGTTACTTGATACTCGGTACTATATACCTACTCGGTAGTACTCGGTGAGTTTAGCTACTATTGCCCACGATCTCTATAATATCCACAGATTGTTTTTTTCTCTAATCTGTGATAATATCATCGTTTATGTCAGTTGTCTGAACTAAGCTACATCTATACAACACGTTGCATTAACTGTTACAGAATTTATTCACTGGTTAGTACGTCTTGGCGTTAACGTTAAACTTTGTCAATACTTATATAATTATGTCAATGATATAAGCAAAAGAATGTGGTAGCTAATAGCGTGCCCGTAAATGCACGCAATTTTATATAATCCTGCGTACTGCGCTATCGTACAAATACAAGTAGTTTATTGCAAACATCAGTAATTGGGTAACATCAAAGAAGTGAGCTCTGCTTTTTGCTTAGTTATTAAACTATGTTGCAAAAGACAGTGTCATCTCATAATTGATACCTATGTTTTTAATAGACCTTATTATATAAACTTAAAAGTAAAATGGTCTTATAGGCATGGACCACTGTCTCACCTGATGGTAAGACATGACGCGGCCTACGATGGTGCATGGTTGCCTACCTATTTATCCTATGCATTCCAACATACTCTTTTTGTAGAAACCTCGGTATTCAATAGAAGTGTAATTAACCTCCTTTCAAGAATTCAACAGCTCAAATAAAGTTTCTTAACTCAACTGCAAATATTTTTTTCAACACATTTGCTCAAAAAATGCATTTACCAAGCCTGTATACATTGTTCGAAAGTTAAACATTACGCACCATACAACGGAGCGTGCGGTAAAATAGGTACTCTCACCTAAGTACCTATTTTACCGCATCGTTCCTTGTATAGCGCCGTGCGTAACCTTTACGGTTTTTTTTAACTTCAATAAAGCATATAAAAGAATTTCATCAAGGAGTTTCACAGTACGAGAATAAATAAGCTGAATGATTGAAACTCCTTGGAAGCGATTTTGCTCAATACGTTTGTCTCACTTTAATACTAAAGAGAAAATGAAACTAGAGATGTAGTTCTAATTTTCACCACACGCACGTGGCGCCATTTGCATTGTAAATGCCCGCCATTTTAGGCCATTTTCACATTAGTTAGATAAGAAACGTCAAAGGTTGTTTGTTGCGACTTTCCCACTAATAAACGAAAGTTTGTTTCTTTACCTATTTTACTGTTTTCTCGCGAATGTGTTGAAAAACGTTGTATGATACACGTGCGGAAATTGGTTTCTACAAACTCGTGACTATGGTAAGCCCTCGACTTCGTCTCGGGCCTACATTCGTCTACTCGTTTGTAAAAACCGACTTACCGCCCTAATATCATAAATAACTATTACCGCATCCTGCGTTGTATAGCGCCGTGCGTAACCTTTACGGTTTTTTTTTAATTTCCATAATAAATATATAAGAATTCCACCAAATGGTTTCACATAACGAGAATAAATAAGCTGAGTGATCGAAACTCCTTGGAAGCGTTTTTGCTGAATACGTTTGTCTCACTTTAATACTAAAGAGAAAATGAAACTACAGATGTAGTTCTAATTTTCACCACACGCACGTGGCGCCATTTGCATTGTAAATTTTGTGTGCCATTTTAGCCCATTAGGATTAGGAACATCAAAGATTGTTTGTTGCGACTTTCCCACTAATAAACAAAAGTTTGTTTCATTACCTATTGTACTGTTTTCTCGCAAATGTGTTGGAAAAGATAAAATGTAGGTAGGTTGGTTCATATTGTGGCTACCTTTGACATGTAAACTAACAGAAATAGTGCAAACTACTGGACTACTGGAGTATCATTCTACTTGCCTACTTAAAGTTGTGCAAGCACGTCAAACTGTCCAACTTCTAACTACAGTTTACCTCAGCGATAAATCTATATACAATCATATCACGAACAAACCATCACGGAATAGGTGTTTTTGAAAATTCATAATTTGCGGCACTATTTAAACTCAAAACTAATAAGTTAACAGTTTGTAGATCCTTGTTAGGTCGAAGCAACTCAAGGCTAACCCTCGTAGAAATCTATGATACTGTCAGTGAGTATAGTAGAACACGGGTATTTGCTAAGTCACTCATACAAACCTTGCCCTATTCCACTGCAATAAGGACTGTTTTAGTACGTTTTTGTGTAGACAGGGTCTAAAGCTTAATTTTGTACTTTAAACCAAGGCAACAAGGGCTATTTTTGTACTGATTTTGAGGGGTGAAATTGATGTTATTGCCTACGTGTTCGCTTGTGGACAAACAGACGGACGCGTGACGCGCTCTTTATTGAACATACAGCAACTGTTAGCAACTGCAATGCCTGGAAATAGCAGCCAAATGAAAACACGCAAAACAAAAGAATTAAGAGTGCTTTTTTATTTTTTTTATTGGCTACTGTTTCCGCCAAATGCGGCACAATTTTGCCACTAACTATGTGTCACAGACCTACTACTTCTTTGCTAATGGCTTATATCGCTTTTCAGCAATAATTTTGCCAATTTCAAGTGCGTAAAAATTAGTACGGTTATGTCATGTCAAAGTCCTATTTTGTCAGTCAAAATGCCATCAGTAAAATGGTGGATATTTTACTGAAGGCTCTAAAAAGCCGTTGAAGAGAAAACGAAAATGGATGGTTATATAAACTTGGAACCATTTGCCAACACTCGTGCACGTTTAAGAACACTTAAGGAATAATAATCCACCCATAAAAACATTAAAATTTAAAAATACACAGGTTTTGGTAAAAAATTCAAAAGTCACAACCACCATCGTCAGATTTTCTTCAAAGTCCTCCCTGTTTTATTTTATTGTGTTGCGAAATTGATTGGTAGGCTAACTAGCCTATTGCATCTTTAGATAATATCGTATCGTATTGAATGAAATTCTGTCAAACTGAAAACTACTGCGTGACCCACATTTTTAAAAGTGTTTTTTGAAATCTAATTTACTAAAACATCTCTATGTATTACGAAGCTTTTTATTTATTTATTTATTTATTTATTTTATTTAAAATGCTAATTGTGCTTACAGCGATGCCAACACACACAAAAAGCCACTTAAACATAACATTCTTTAACTTATAACTATTAACCTAAAAATTCCACACACAGATTTAAAAAATAATTAAAATTAGTGAAAAAAATATCGACATCCCGATCCCAAGCAATCAAGGCGTTGAGTAGAGTAGCGGCTTGGGCTGTGGGCGCGAACTGAGCAGTCTGCGTGCGCACCGGCCGAGTCGCCAACAGAGGGCGAGCGCAGCAGGCGCGCGCCCGCCGCACTAGGTCCGGCGCTAATAAGCCGCATCGCGACAAGGTAGTGGGATCATCAACCCTATTGTTGAGGAGCAAGAAATAGTGGACCAGGATTGAACACTTGCGCCTCAACTCCAGAGTGTTGATACCCACCATTCCTGCCACAAATAGGGACGGATATAGGTATGGATAATATCCATATAGCTTTTTGTACAAAAATCGAGCAAACTTTTTTGTACTTTCTCCACCATCAGTTTATACTTTAGTTCATGAGGGTCCCAAATAATCGAGTTGTACTCTAATTTACTTCTCACAAATGCGTAATACAATGTTAATATAGTGCTTCTATCATTGAATCGGTATGTCTGCCTCATGACAAAACCAAGAGACTTACAAGCCCGGCTGCACACGTCAACGATATGCTCATTAAAGGTCAACTCTGTGTCCAATTTTAGGCCTAGGTCCCTAATCCGCGTCACACGCTCAAGAGGAACATCACAAATAGTGTAGGGGTGCAAAATAGGCGACCGGGAACGAGTAAAAGTGATAGTTTTGCACTTAGATATATTGAAGTCTAGTTGATTGCGTACACTCCATGCAACAATACTATCTATGTCCCTTTGTAACGCCTCGCAGTCGACGACATTTGCTACACCTAAGAATAATTTCAAATCGTCGGCAAACATAAGGCACCTAGCTGACCTGACGACATTCGGTAAGTCGTTGATCATTATTAAAAATTGGGTAGGCCCAAGCGTGCTACCCTGGCTCACACCAGAACAGGTCACATACGATTCTGAGCGGTAGCCAAATAACTGAACGTATTGGACTCTATCAGAGAAATAATTAGCAAAAAATTTTAGTAATTTTGGAGTGAAACCTATGGCCGAAAATTTATTAAGTAACACGTCATTGTGAACGCGATCAAATGCTTTTTTAAAATCGAAATACGCTGCATCTACCTGTTTGTTCTGATCCATTTCAATAGTGGCGTAGTCTACAAAATTTATATGATTAGTGGCTGTGGACCGACCCGCTCTGAACCCGTGCTGAGCGTTGGTAAGCTGTGCATTGACCTGCCTGGTGATGTGACCATTGAGAATAGACTCTAAAACTTTGCCGAATGCTGCCAGAACAGCTATAGGCCTATAGTTTTCCACCTTATGTCGAGAACCGTCCTTAGGTATAGGAGTCACCCTCGACGTTTTCCATTCGGATGGGTACTTAGCGGTATGCAAGGCTAGGTTAAAAATATATAGCAATGGCAGCTTAAATATATCGTAGCAGTCTTTAATTATGAAGGGTGGTATACCATCCGGACCTGCCGAAGAGTGGGCTTTTAGACGTTTGACTGCTAAGAACAAATCACTTGGACTAATACTATCGAGAGCTATGCGAGAAGAGCACATAGCACTCTCTGCCTCATATTCGGGGCTATCAACTGATAATATAGGTAAGTTTGTTAAGAAAACCGACTTAAAGTATTTAGCAAAAGCATTTGCTGCATCTATACCGGATACGGTTTTCTCGTCATATTCGAATTCGTCGCAAAACTGCATTGTCGATTGCTGTTCTTTTACAAATTTCCAGAACCGCCTGGGATTCTGCTTAATATCACTTTCTGTTTGATTTATATAGTTGCGATAGGATATATCAATGAGTTCTCTAACCCGCTGCCTATAAAATTTAAACATTTCTCTATTAAATTCCTTTTGCTGTTCCTTATACCTTTTCAAATGAAAATACTTGGTTTTTATGTTGCTTATTATTTCAGATGTAAACCAGGTCGGATACTGATAACGAGAATTGAAATTACCTGGTCGTTTAATAGGAACACAATTATCAAAACACGAACCTAATATGTTGTACAAAGCTGCGACGGCCACATCAACATCAGTGCATGAATAAATTTCATCCCATTCTATGGAGGCAAGCGCAGAGTACAGCAAATGAAAATCAGCTTTTCGAAAATTCCACTCGTGGAGCGTGTGATCGCAGTCTGATCGCGGAGGCCGAGCGCGTGCTACCCCGTCCCGCGGGCGAGCCGGCCGCGCGATGCGCATGCACACCGCTAGCGGCGGATGGTACGCGTCCGCGGGGACCACGGGCTCCGTGTCACCACTCACCTCGATCCACTTACCTCCCAGATTGCTCAGGACCAGATCTAACATTCCACCGTAATTGTTAGTAATAATATTATGCTGTTTGAGTTTGCAAAAGCTCAACTTACAATCGAATAGCATACGAACGTTTTGATTACTAGAGTTTAAATTGAAATCGCCTATTATTACTGTTGGCAACATAAAGTATTTTGTTAATATTTTAATGTCTGGCAACTTTTTATTATTTCTATTTTGACGTTTTGACACTAGCTGTCACTGTCACTGTCAGTGTGTGTGCGATTAAAATTCGAATCCAACCAAGTGCTCCGATGTAAGTGATATATCTAAAAATAATAAGCTCCGTTCCACCATCGCCAGTCTATTTATTTTGGACTACGTCCTTGCCCCGCACCTGTAAGAAAAACAGTCCACTTCTCGAGGGTAAAATCAGCTTATGGTCAACATAAATTGGTCCTGTCTTCGCAACACTAGCGGGCGTGGCAAGCAAAACGACGTCGAGAAGACCTGCGAATATTGGCAAAAGGCTAAACAAAAGGTCGAAGAAGTCCAATAACATCATTCGTCGGCATCGATTTGGTGAGAAATTCAATAAGTTGTGTGATGTGGCACTTGACAAGGTCAACAAACCCGCTAAGGTCACCTTGATGACCTTCCATCTTGCAATATTTTGGCGTCAATTTATCATTGGTGCGTTTAAATTTACGCGCCTACACTCAAGACGTACGGCAACTACAGCGAGCCAATCACAGCAGCACATTTTTCACGGAACGACGAAACAAACCGATGGATCAATTGGAACAAGCGTGAGGATTCATTTTCTTCAAGTTGGTACTAAAACGCAGGAACAAAATCGTCATTTTTCAGTTTCTCAAGTTGGCAATACGGGTGAAATCAACACGACCTATCAAGCAAAGCAAGCATTTCCCCGGTTGGTAACACGGTTTTTTCACGGTGCGCGTGAGCCAATTCCGCCATTTTGTTGTTTACTCCAAAACTTGTGGAAGTGTTCGTCGCTAATCTGCAAAAAGTGAATTTTAGAGACTTTCGTTACCTTATTTTCGTGTTCGTAGTATTGTTTTAGTTTAAATAAATAGTCATGTCAGAGTTAAAGGCAGCAATAGCCGCTCGCGGCTATGCGAAAGGTTCAGTAACGAAGTTGAAGAAAGCCATGGACGCCGAAGATTTTCGAGCGTCCAGGTCGTTGGAAAAACTCAAAGCAACAAAGAGCAGGCTAGAAAACGTGTTTGCCGAATACAATAAATACTGTATGCTGGTTCAAGCCCTAGATCCGCAGGATTCTGAGGATCCAGGCATCATCGAGGATATGTATTTAGACCTAGTCGCCGACATAAGCAAAATTATAAATGAGGTTTCGGCCACAGATATTGCTTCAACTCCATGCACCTCCTCTAAAATTAAGCTTCCCAACGTAGTAATACCTACTTTTACTGGTAAGTACACCGATTATTATGAATTCATAAACATTTTTGATGCAATGATTCACAACGACAATTCTCTGTCGCCAGTCCAAAAACTTTATTACCTAAAGGGATTTCTAAGTGGGGAGCCCCAAGCGCTTATCAATAATCTGTCATTACAAGATGACAGCTATGCAGAAGCTCTCAAACTCTTACGCGAAAGATACGACAATAAAACAAAAATTATCACCGAACATATATACACGCTGTTAGATCTACCTAACATAACTCGGTCAACAACTACAACCTTGCGCAATATAATTTCAGAGGTCAAGCAGCACCTAGCAGCCTTACGGAACCTAGATGAGCCAGTGGACTCGTGGGATAGCATCATCGTATGTATTCTATCCAGAAAGTTAGATGTGTTTACTGGCCGTGCCTTTCAAATGGAGCGTGACAATAAAACTACCCCAACCATTAAGCAGTTCTTAGACTACTTGGAACGTCGAGCACTAGCACTGGAAAGTGTAGACTTTGCACCCCAGAAGCAGCAGCCACAGCGCTTGACCAGCCACACTGTAGCCGTGCAATCTGCTCCTGCATCATGCATCTATTGTAAGTCTGCACATAAATTATTTCAATGCCCTAACTTTAAAATGGCAGCACCTAACAAACGCTTAGAGTTCGCATTAGCAAACAAATTATGCAAAATTTGTTTGTCGGCTCACAAGCGCAAATGTAAATTTCATTTTAGGTGCGCTGAATGCAAACAGGAGCACAATACTTTGCTTCATCATAATGAACCACAGCATGCAAGCCCTTCTGTCACCTTGTTATCAAGCGCCGCACAAAGCCAGGTGTTGTTGCCCACTGCACGCATTAAGCTTATATCTCAGTCAGGCAGCACAATATACGCCCGGGCACTGCTTGACAGCGCTTCACAAGCCTCATTTGTCACACAGAAAGTTGTGGATTTGCTAGGTGTGACACCAAACAAAACTAGCACAACCATTACAGGCATTAGCAATACAAAGCAACATGTTGAAAATCGCATAAATCTTGAAGTGCACTCTACTGTCTATCCCTTTAAGATCGATGTCAACTGCCATATTGTGCCAAAAATAACAACTAAATTGCCTCAAACTCCAATTAATATTTCTGAAATCACCTTCCCATCTCACTGCAAGTTGGCTGATGATACCTTTCACACACCTGGTGATGTGCACTTGCTACTTGGAGCTGACATATTTTTCCAGGTCCTCCTGCCACAGCCTGAGGTCGAGGTCACCCAGAGTAGCCTGAGCCCAACAACATCGGCAGCACTTCAGCACAAGCAACCATCCTTCATTCACACATCATTCGGGTACATCGCAGCTGGCCGCAGCAGCAGTGCAGCAAACAAAAATAACAAGGTTGTATCTTTATTTTGTCAGGAATGTGATAGTAATTTGAATGAGTCATTGAGTGCATTTTGGAAATCAGAACAAGTGCCTGAAGTTTTCCCAGAACAATTGCCAGAGCACCAGTATTGTGAAAAATTGTTTGATGAGACTACTAAGCTTGAGAACAAAAGGTTCCAAGTTTCAATGCCTCTTAAAGTCCCATTAGATCAAGTAAACTCTGAACTCGGGGAATCCTTTCACTTAGCATATAAAAGATTTCTTAACTTAGAAAAGAGACTACACAAAAACACAACTCTTTTCCAAGAATACAAAAAATTCATTGATGAATATATTAAATTAAATCATGGTAAAGTTTGCGATATAAACAGCTATGATATGTCTAAAGACCCTGTTTACTTTTTGCCTCACCATGCAGTTATCAAAGAAAATGCTCGCACCACTAAACTAAGAGCAGTCTTTGATGGGTCTATGCCCACAAATAAAAAGATTTCATTGAATGACCTATTGTTAAATGGTCCAGTAGTACAAAAGGATTTGTTTGAAGTACTTATTGCATTCAGACTAGAGAAATGTTTCTTTATCTGTGACATACGTATGATGTTCAGATGTATTGAACTAGATCCCAAACAGAGGTCATTGCAAAATATACTTTGGCGTGAGTCTCCAGACCATGATATTATGTGCATACAACTAAACACTGTCACATATGGTCTGAAGTCATCTTCCTACTTGGCCACGCGATGCTTAATTGAACTAGCCAAGCGCCACAAAGATCAGTTCCCATTAGCATCCCAAATCATAGAAAATAACACATACGTAGACGATGTCCTGACAAACAGTAGTTCGGAAGAAAAATTAGTCGAGATGCAGACTCAATTAGTGCAATTGCTAGCTCTGGGAGGATTTCAATTGCACAAGTGGGCTTCCAACTGCAACTCAGTCCTAGAAAATTTACAAAATGATAATCATAATAGTTTAGGTGAAGTAAACTTGCAAAAACACAGTACATCTCTCAAGACACTAGGTGTTAACTTTGATATTCAAAGTGACGTGTTCAAAAGTACATGTCCTGAGCCCTACACAAGTCAAAATGATACAAAGCGCGACATACTCAGCTTCATATCCAAATTTCATGATCCAATTGGCATAATTGGACCAATTTTTGTACGGGCAAAGGTCATAATGCAAAGCTTGTGGGCTACGAATACTGATTGGGATTCGACACCTCCAGATGACATCCGTCAGCAATGGTTAGAGTTCAGTAGGGATTTGTCTCAGATGAAGCCGCTTAGCGTGTCACGTTGTGTAAAACCAGTCGATGCAGTTGCCTGTCAGCTGATTGGCTACGCCGATGGGTCTTCAGTGGCTTACGGCTGCTGCCTATATTTGCGATCTATCGACACGCAAGGTAAGGTACATGTACATCTTCTTTGTTCTAAATCAAGGATAAATCCACTAAAAAAGGAACTCACCATTCCCAGAGTAGAGCTAAATGCTGCACTACTGCTCGCCAAGCTAACTAGCAAGGTACTTGCCATACTAGGTAACACATTACAAGTCAATGACACATACCTCTTTTCAGACTCTCAAATCGTTTTAGCATGGCTTAAAACCGATGCTGCAAAATTACAGACTTACGTCGCGAATAGGGTTCGAGCGATAGGAGAACTTTTGCATGGCTGTCATTGGCAGTACGTCAATACTGAGAGTAATCCTGCAGATTGTCTCAGCAGAGGTCTTCAACCTCAAGAGCTTGAAAATAACAAGATGTGGTGGCACGGCCCATCCTTCTTGCATGATAATAATTTCAGAATTGTGTCCCAAATTGAGGTACCAGCCCACTTACCTGAATTAAAATCAAAAGAGGTACTTATGTGCGCTGCAACTACCACAAATGATTCCGATATATTCGAAAAGTTGAAAAAGTTCTCAAGTATAAATAAAATGACTCGTGTTCTTGCATACATACTCAGATTTTGTCAACCCAATGCTGTTAGACAAAAGGGATTTTTGACGTCTAGCGAATTAAATAAAGCATTGATGGTAATAGTAAAGCATGAACAAGAGCAATTTTATCCAAATGAAATTAAATCTCTAAAAGATCATGGTCGGGTCAGTGGCAACTTGAAGCCTTTGACGCCTTTTCTCGATGCAAATGGTATTATGAGAGTAGGTGGTCGTTTACAAAACGCAACTATCCCCTATGCTAGCCAGCATCCTGCAATATTGCCTAAAGATTCAAACATTACTGCACTGATAATAAGAGATGAACACATAAAATTATTGCATTCAGGGCAAAAATTATTATTAACTTCCCTTATGCAAAGATTTTGGATTGTAGATGGATTACGCGCTATTAAAAAGGTAATCTACAAATGTGTAATCTGTTTCAGATTGAAGGCCGTTGCTACAACTCAGCTGATGGGTTCCTTGCCTGCTCCACGTGTTAATGCATGCCGCCCGTTCCAGAAGCTGGGTGTGGACTTTGCTGGGCCGGTATCAGTAAAAAACAGCCGGATCAGAAAACCAGTAATAGGAAAAGGTTACATAGTAGTTTTTGTTTGTTTCGTTACAAAAGCGATTCATCTAGAGCTTGCCTCAGACATGACGACTGAGACGTTTCTCGCCTGCTTCAGAAGATTTATTGCGCGAAGAAACCTGCCCAGCGACGTCCACTGCGACAATGCGTCCACGTTGCGATAGGATATATCAATGAGTTCTCTAACCCGCTGCCTATAAAATTTAAACATTTCTCTATTAAATTCCTTTTGCTGTTCCTTATACCTTTTCAAATGAAAATACTTGGTTTTTATGTTGCTTATTATTTCAGATGTAAACCAGGTCGGATACTGATAACGAGAATTGAAATTACCTGGTCGTTTAATAGGAACACAATTATCAAAACACGAACCTAATATGTTGTACAAAGCTGCGACGGCCACATCAACATCAGTGCATGAATAAATTTCATCCCATTCTATGGAGGCAAGCGCAGAGTACAGCAAATGAAAATCAGCTTTTCGAAAATTCCACTCGTGGAGCGTGTGATCGCAGTCTGATCGCGGAGGCCGAGCGCGTGCTACCCCGTCCCGCGGGCGAGCCGGCCGCGCGATGCGCATGCACACCGCTAGCGGCGGATGGTACGCGTCCGCGGGGACCACGGGCTCCGTGTCACCACTCACCTCGATCCACTTACCTCCCAGATTGCTCAGGACCAGATCTAACATTCCACCGTAATTGTTAGTAATAATATTATGCTGTTTGAGTTTGCAAAAGCTCAACTTACAATCGAATAGCATACGAACGTTTTGATTACTAGAGTTTAAATTGAAATCGCCTATTTCGAATCCAACCAAGTGCTCCGATGTAAGTGATATATCTAAAAATAATAAGCTCCGTTCCACCATCGCCAGTCTATTTATTTTGGACTACGTCCTTGCCCCGCACCTGTAAGAAAAACAGTCCACTTCTCGAGGGTAAAATCAGCTTATGGTCAACAATTACTACATCTAATTTTGAATATCTTGATATGAGATTCTCCAAAACAGTAAACACCGATAAATATTTATCCTCACTAGAGTTAGGTGGAATGTAAACCACGCAACATACAATTTTCTTATATTTTAATGTGACTATAGCCATGACCGCCTCGATATCATCAGAGTAGCCATCTATATCGACTATCTGGTGCACCTTGCATTCTTCCCGGACCGACAGCAGCACTCCTCCCCATCCTGCATTGCCGGCACGGTCGCGGCGCAACACCGTATATCCGGCCGGAAACACTTCCGCATCGTTTACGCCACTCACAAGAAATGTTTCGGTGAATGCGTACAAATCAGCTAATTCTGCCAATACAGATTTTTTACAAATATCGAGCTTAGTACGTAGACCTCTAACATTTTGGTAAAAAAGTGTAAAAGATTTGCATTTATCTTTCTTGTTCAGGTTTTTGTAAGTTGCGAAATCCACTATGCCACGGTTTGATATATACATCTTCGGGCCAGTGCTCAGATGATAAATATTTTTCCGTATTCTTAGTCGGTACAGTTAGCTTAAACGATGCATAATCACCCCTTGACTTTAAGACTTCGGCGGAGCAGTTATCGCCTGGACAAATTTTATTCAAGTGTGCAATAACTTGTTCCGCTGTAGTTCCAACTTGTACATAATACAAGTGCAGATACGATTTTCGCTCCGCAGCTGATAGTAAGCATACAGTTGAGCCCGGGATGGCCGTGCCGCGGGTTACATTAGTAGGCGCCGCGCGACGCAAGCGCCTATGCGTTACGTCAGTCCACTCTGCCCGAACTTCAACGGTTGCATTATCATTATTGTTTCCGCTGGCTTGACGAGTCATCGCAGGGGCACGGGCGTCTCGCTGCGGTACGGGGGTCGGCGTAGTAGGAGTGTGGGGCGCACTATCGCTCGTTGATACTCGGGTGGACCCGGCGGGCACGACAAGCTCCGGCGTTTCCACTAGCGCTGACGCTTGAGCTGGCGATACGTTGCGTCCTCCTTTTACCTTCCGAGTAGCCACGGTTAACGCCGATACCGCACGAATATGAGCATCGCGCATTGGCCGGCGACTTTGTTCCGAGACATTACTACCCTCTGTAGTTGTGATATTTTTATTTACCGCCGATGCACTCGTATAATCACTATTATTGGCTAATTTCTTTATTATAACATTCTGATCTAATACGACTTTTTTCAGAGATGTCACTTCATTCTGAAGGTCAAGCACTGTTTTGGTAAGATCACGAATGGCACTTTCCATGGTTTTGGCGGACATTTCTAATTTTAAACACTGAAATACACAGAGCGTTAGCGAATAACCTCCGGCCTCGACGGGAGCTCGGGACGGGCATCTTTTAACCTGTTGAACATTGAAGTTTGAATAACAATTAACTTACAATTTTATTGAATGCTGCATATACGGTGTAGGTACGTCTGACATATTGTATTGAATTAATAGACATTTTATACCCGTTTGCACTAAAGTCTACTAAAATGCTACTCAGTTAAGCAACAGTTTCCTCCGGGTTCTCCTTTGGCACACCTAATAACTGAACGCTCATTGGTTGCCTGTTGATCATCGACTGTCTTCAACCAATGAGCGTACTGTATTTAGTGTGTTGGACACGAGTTTGACCGACGTACGAAAACCGGGGGTTACAGTACAGGATAAGTACGTACTTAGGAGCTGTCAAATTTTACTGTAGATAAGCATTAGAGTCCTAAAAAATTAACGAATAAGATACGATCAACTTAAACCCAAAAAATTAAAAATATCACAAAACAAAAATATGACAAAAATATCTTGAAAACTCCGTAAATTTGAAAAAATACAGTTAAATTGATTAAGAGGCTGGAATCAAATTAGGTTTTTAAACGAAGCCTAGAATAAAATATTCTTCTAAAATTACTGAAGATTTTTATTTTTAACGTGCGCATTAACCTTTTTCATCACTGAAGCCCGACAAATTAGGCCTAGACACGATTTTGTTTACCTACCACGAAATGAGCGACCGTGTAATCAAGATAAAAATGTAGCAAAAAAGAAACCACATTCTAAATGTTAAACCTAAATAACTTTGAGGCACGGAAGCAGAACATAAACCTAGCACTAAGCTAAAACTAATTTACCTGGCAACATTACCCTGCCCCTATACTTCAACCATTATTTAGTCATTACATTGTATTCAAAAATGTATTTTGAAAGGATCTTGATTTTCACTGATAAAAACACTATTATTTGCTAAATAGATACAAATACATTATGTTACTACAGCTTAAAAGTACATAATAGTTCAGTCATCACCATCATCATCATTATCACCATCATCATCATCATCATCATCATCATCATCATCATCAACAACAACAACAGCTTGAAAACGTCTACTGTCGAACATTGGCCTCTCCCATTGAGCGCCACTTTGAGCGGCTGCTTGCCTCCTGCATCCATCGGCTCCCCGCATCGGATCGGTTTTAAGATTAGCTATACTTAGTTCTGCATTTTTTTAAATTATTCCTTCTCTGCTGATTTGATTTGTTTTGAAGTTTTGAACTACCTGTAGCTTGATTATATCTGTTTTTAATTAAAAGGTTGAAACCACAGATAATATTAATACCTACGTTGGAACTATTCTTCAGAGAGCGGTACAACCAACCGCTACTTTCGGCACTTGCGCGCCTTGTCTCATTGGATATGACAGTTTGCAGTAGAGTCAGTAGCGTAAATTACTGAACAAAATAAGACGTTCAGTTTAGTTGTACACGCTAGCTACTATTCAAATACTTTGCATTATCCAAATTTGGTGTGTCATTTATCAATTTTTATCGTTGAATGTAGCGTCCAAAAAGACGGAGACCAAAAACAATTGGGCATCATAGTATTTCACAGGAACATCTTATTTTGTATCTCAAGGAGTAAGAACGAGCTATTGGGCAGAAAGAGAGAGAGGAGCGACAAGTATTACTTAAATAATGTTACCATAATATAATGTTTGGTGAAAACTAAAAATAAGTACCGCTCCAATTACGTAGTAAAATGTTCTTAGGGCAATAACAGCACTATCAAAACATGTCGCAAAGTGTCGCAACAATCACAGTCGCTACGTCATTTTACACCACCAGTCATTTTTCTAATGGCTTAATTGGAAAGTTTCGTTTCGATTCGTGTATGGAAAGTGGCGCAAAACTGAACGTTTTCTCGCGTGCCACGCTTCACGCCCTCGCAATGACCTCAATTTTTTAACTAGGACCAAATAACCTATTATGTCCTCTAATTTTAAGTATCGGTAAAAACAAAAACCGTAATACATTTTAAATATGATAAAATTATAGTTAAGATTCCTCCACTAAAGAGCGATGGAATAGAAAGTAGAAAAAATTTGACACGAAGTTAAAAGGGCTAAAAGGGTCGATTGGCTTGGTATATACATGACTGGTTGAGGGATGAAACACGTATTACTAAGAAAGTGATGATTATGAATGTTGACGGAGGGAAGGGAATAGGAAGGCTGGAAAAAAGAATGGATTATGATTTTAAAAATAGAACGGGCAGCTGACAGAGTTCAAAGACATACGCCTACCACAAATAAAAAAAGGAACAAGAGGAAGCTTAGTGATGAGGCAGGATAGTGTTTTACTAAATTTCACTCTTAGTTACGCGACAATAACACATTTTTAACTTGAAGGTGGTTGGCAATATATCAGGGCCACCATGGCATGGTTTCATCACGAAATGTTTCTTTACAGAAAGTTTAAGCTCATATCAGGTTTAAACCCACAATCCAAGAACACAAATCGACGTCAGTACATAGCATAAATTTTTTTTATGAAAAAATTGTTATTGAAGCTAATTTACACATAAAAGTAAACAAATATTTCGAATATTTTCCGAATAAAAGAGTGACTTGTTTGTACCGGTTTCCCAAAAATTTAGTCTCAATTGTCGGTCCTTTCCTTAGAGCATGACTAATTACATCTACACACATCCACTTAGGTGTTAAAGCGGCGGTTGATAGCGGTCACTTATGTCGTGTCGTGTTTCGACGGCTGGAGTATTTTGATCGATGGTTACGAGTGGGTCATTTAAATAGTTTCGATGTGTAGTAACTTAGGCAGGAATGTGTGCGTAACAAACAAAATCTATTGCTAAGGCTATGGTGTTTAAATATTTATGTACCAAAGCACAGATATTTATCAATTGCATTTTTAACAGTGTAGATTGATAGTAATGCTGCAGTAATGTGAAAAAGAAACTTCCTTTGACTTTGATATATTTATTTAGTTATTGAATGTAGTGTGTGTGTGTGTTATTGATTGTGTTAGTTTACTGTACCGTAAAAAATATTTATAAATAAGACTATAATTACAAACAACGTGTTGTTGTCTATCCTTCGGTATATTTGTCTGTATCAGATACAAATAAATAATAATTTAGTTGTAATTTCGATAAGTATTTCTCCTTTGTTATTTTATTAATTTTTTACCTAAGCTAATCCTGAGTAATGGGTTAAATAAATTAAAACTATTCTAATCGGTAAATTTTCTTTTGAACTCTATTTTAGTACCCGGTGAGAATTATTAACGTCTCAAGGCGAGACAAAACGAAAATAATGTTTCAACTTTCCATCTCTAATGAGCAGACGGAAAAGGGGGACCGCTCCGCTGACTCGCTAATTAATTAATATCGATCCAGTTTAAACTTAGGTAATTAATAGGAACGTGGTCCCCGAAACTTAGATACCCTTTGAGAAGTTCACGTATTAATCCAGCGGACACAATGGAAAACTCGCTTAGAAGAGAAGTTTTCTTGTCTATTGAGCGGGAACTTGGCTCTTATTTGCAATTTGTATTTGTTGGGACTTTGAATACATATCAGTATTGCAAATGGCATCGCAGACGTGATTAGGAAATGTGGATTTAGTATTTACCTAGGTAAGTTCGCTTAGACCGTGATCAGTTAGTGAGTTTAAATTGCATTGCTTGTCCGTGCAGTTCCGTGCTTTAAAAATGTTAGCATAAGCGTAAAAAATTTAATTAAAACCAGTTGTCAGTAGAAAAAGTTCAGTAAGTAGTAAGTTACGGTACAAATTATTATATTTTTTGTTTAGTGTTTGAGTTACAACTGCGGTGCGGGTTTATTGCTCAAATCAATCAAAACCGCGTTAAATTGTAAACAAGCGGTTACGCGTAAAATCATACGAGTTTTGAGTGCCATACAAAATAATTTTGTGCGAAAGAGTTTTTTAGATATTTATCAACTTCAGTCATAACTACATTTCAATCATAGTTTTTGCATATCGTTTCAAACGCTATAGAAATGGAAACGGAATTATATAGAAAAAGAAAAGGAAAAAAAATAGGGTATTTCAGCCAGCGTTCCGTTGCAATATAATTGCCAAGTTAATATTTAACACAGAATAGAGTTGATGCTGTACAAACTAGTAGTGCGATACTGTCATAATATAGATTAAACAATAGCGCTCTTATCTGGATCACCAGTTCCGTGCTGTTGCAAGCTTTACATAGAATAGGTGTTCCAATAGCGATATTGAGAGTATTAGCTTTGCCCGCCTCTGTGTATATTAGACCTATATATAGATCGTTTATTTTAGTATAGGTTTGATTTAATTATATTCTCTATTTGTTTTTTTTAAATCAAATTTATTATTGAGGACCATTCTCTATTTGGATTAATTAATACATTTTTTAACGATCACATACATAGATCGTAACTAGGATTCCTTGTATCTGGGACCCAGGAACTACGAGGACCATGGTAACACAGCACCCAGGCACAGAACAAATATTTGCGCTTTTTTGTACGCATTTTATGAGCCGCCCTGCTCAACTACTACACCACATAGGATGTTAATATTTTTTGTTTTTTTATTTTTTATTTATTGATTAAATTAAATTAAATATTTGTTATTGGTTTTGAAAGAGTATTTAGAATTGTTTGTCACTACCATTGAGGAAATATTTTATGACACAACGTAATCAAAGGTGAATTATTAGAAAATTTACGAATATTTTGTTTCTTAGCTGCTTGATAAAACGAAAAATTGGCAATGTCCGGCAGCGGTAGTCCATATTTTAAGCAATGTTGAGTATTCATAAAATGCAGAGAGTTTAAATAGAACGAGTTTAGTCCGCGGCTTTAGATACACACTGAATTTTATTTTGACAAACATAATCTAATATTGTATACACAGTTTTCATTTTTTGTAGTTTCCTATACAACCAGTGGATAAGAACATTGTGAAACCAAAAAAAAAGAAGAAACCAAATTCAAACTTGAAAAAGTTTAGAAGTCGAAACACCTGTAGAAAAAACAATCTCTCAGAGTGTTTCTTTGTTCTGAATTTTATTATTGTGATTAATTTATGTTTACGTTACTAGAAAGTTTGCGGACTTTCTGAGTGGCCAGTAAAATAGCCAAAACTGTAAATAGGGCAAATGCTATGACAATAATGTTTTTTTTAATGAAAAACAAAACAACACTATCAATTACAGTTAAATAAATAAATAAATAAATATGTGTGGGACATGTCACGCAGCGCCATCTAGCCCCAAACTAAGCATAGCTTGTACTATGGGAACCAGATAACTGATACAATACTTAGATACTTTTTTGTTTGTAAATACATACATAGAATACAATATAACACCCAGACACAGAACAAACATCGATGTTCATCACACAAATGTTTGTCCTGGGTAGGAATCGAACCTACAACCTATAGTTCAGAAGGCAGAGCTACTACCAACTGAGCTAACAGGCCAGTCATTATCAGGTAGTACCGGAAGACGCAGCGTAGGCTGGCCCCCCACTCGGTAGACCGACGATCTGGGGAAAGCCACGGGGAGCCGATGGATGCAGGAGGCGAGCAGCTGCTCAAGGTGGTGCGCAGCCGCTCAAGGTGGCGCGCAGCCGCTCAAGGTGGCGCGCTCTGGGGGAGGCCTATGTTCAGCAGTGAACGTTTTAAGCCTGTAGATGATGATGATTACTACCAGTTGCTTTTTTCACTCATTTCAAAGACAAATATGAAAATAGGCCAGATTTTCATGACGATGATGAAATATATCCAAACCTGCAGTCAGATCCAAACAGTACAATCAAAGAAATTCGAGGTCAAATTCATTCATTTGTACAATATACCAAAATATTTTTTTCTCTACCTATTATATAAGTAGCAAGAATGGTTTATTGCTGTTCTATTTTAAGAGTAGGGAATAAAATATAGTTAATACAGGTTGGTCAGAGTCGCTGGTATGGGCCTTTCGGATAAGGATTATGGAAAAAATATGAGAGGCCTTTTGGCAAAAGCTCAGGCCTACTATCTTAGGGTACCTACTATCTGTTCTATATTAAGAGACGAAGGGTTTCTAGTAGCAGCAGTTGTTTGTTATTTCACGATAGCTCTCGCAATAGCTAGTTGCGCGGCTTTGAATTTTACCATATTCCTACAATGCTCTTTTAAGGGTTCCGTACCGAAAGGGTAAAACGGATTACGGACCCTATTAATAAGGCTCCGCTATCCGTCCGTTTGTCTGTTTGTCTGTCTGTCTGTCTGTTTGTCCGTCTGTCACCAGGCTGTATCTCATGAACCGTGATAGTAAGACAGTTGAAATTTTTATAGATGATGTACTGTATATTTCTGTTGCGGCTATAACAACAAATACTAAAAACAGAATAAAATAAATATTTAAGGGGGCTCCCATACAATAAACGTGATTTTATTGCTCGTTTTTTATAGATAATGGTACAGAACTCTTCGTGCGCAAGTCCGACTCGCACTTGGCCTGTTTTTTGGTAATGATAAAAGCCATACAGTCTGTCAAACGGTCTGTCAGACTGTCTGTCAAACGGTTTGTCATACGGTCTGTCAGTCTGTCTGTCTTTCTGTCAGTCTGTATGCCAGTGTGTCTGTCAGTCTATCAGTCAGTTTGTCGAACAGTCAGTGTGTCTCCCAGTCTGTCTCAGGACGTGCGTCAGTCGGTCTGTCAGTCTCTCTGTTAGTCTGTCTGCCAGTCTACCAGTAGTTCTGTCAACAGTCTGTCAGTCGTTCTGTCAATGGTCTGTCAGTCATTCTGTCAATGGTCTGTCGGTCTGTCAGTCAGTCTGTCTGTCCGTTAGTGTTCAGAAATTATTTATATTCAAAAATTTGGTAAAAAAAAATATTTTTGTGTATTTCATCAGAAACTGACATGTAAAAATTAAATACATTGCAATTATAAAAATTAATAAGTATATATCTATCTACAAATTGTGTTCATAATAATTAGCACCTATAAATAAACTAAAACTATTAAAGTACAGTATTAATAAAATTAATCATTATAAATTATAAAATTAAATTATTCACAATTTGTCCATAATAAAAGAAATTGCAATTCATAAAATGTCAGAAATTAATAATTTATGTCGGTAAATAATAGTTAACGGAGAAGTCCACCATAACATTAAATATTTAATAGTCATTTAACCATGACATTTAATAGTCATGTTTTGTTGGCAACCTAATCTACCCAAGTGTCCACACAGTCATGTGTAATCCCCAGCGTCTAGTTTAACGAAGCGTTGTGAAACTTTTTCGTCTTTGTACACGTAAACAAGTATACCATCCTCAAGTCAAAACAAACTCTAACCCTTTTTACTATAACCCAAGTTGGCTTAACAATGCCCAAGTGTCTACGTTTGCACCCTGTTTGCGGGTTCTAATACACTTTTTGGATGTTCTCGTTAGTCTCGGTGTGTCTTCAGTTATTTTAGAGCTGTGCTTTGTGTAAAGTTAATAAAGAGTTCTAAACTCTTAAATGAGGTGCGATTGACGTTTCCAGCATCTTTAGGAACTTTGCTGTACAGGTAAAGATGCATCCTTATTTTTGACGATGTTTGTTCTTTACGAAAAGGGAGGTGAAAATACGAACGTTAACGCATTTTTTTATATACGTAAGCTGCTATTCAATGTCTACTATTTCTTCAATAAATCTTAGTAAAACCATTTCTGTTTTAACTAGACCATTTTAATTACCGACGACCTGGTCTAAGCCGCGGGGAGGCGATGGATGCAGGATGCAAGCAGCCGCTCAAAGTGGCGCTCGTTGGGGGAGGCCTATGTTCAGCAGTTGACGTCTTCAGGCTGATGATGATGATTTTAATTACCTACCTAAATGATTTATCATCAATGAACTTCTTCTTCTTCTTCTTTTTCTTCTCGTGTAGGCAAGTGGTCAGCCCTTGTGTCAGAGTTTTTACCGCCCAAAGGCTTCTGACTTGGCCTTACGCGTAACAGCCGGGACCAACGGCTTAACTTGCCTTCCGAAGCACGGTAGAGCTCAGTTGTAAATACCACTTTTTGCTGTAGCGGTCACCCATCAGAGTAGTGACCGCAGCGAACGTTGCTTAACTTTACCAATCGGTTAAAAACGGCTAGTTGTGCTTCGCTATGAGCGCTACAATGAACTACTAATGAACCACTAAAATGGGTTTCAGTAAATTTCGTATTATATGTACACTTGTAGAGTATGTACATCCACATGCGTTACGTATAACATATTTAGTAATCTGTGCCATGGGTGCTTCCATACCAATATTACAACATTAAAAATATGTAACTTCTTGTCTGTCTTTCTGCTTCTTCTTTGTTTTTTACCTTTTCGCGACTAAACGGCTGAACTGATTTTGTTATAGTTTGCTATTAAAAATAAAAAAAAAATTGTTATCACGTTATCACGAATCACGATTGACTATTACCTGTAGTGCGGTGTGCAAGCAGGAGCTACTAAAGCAATTAGATATTGTAGCAGTGTGGTATGACTTTCAGGTATTTATTTAAAACGTTAGTGGTGACACATACGTAGGTATGCTAACAGGAACCACTAGCTTAGCCTAGCTATAATAATTATACGTTTTTCATTTCAAGTCTATTGATTGATATCGCTCCGTGGCTCCAATATTTGATCGCATGGCTGTAAATTTTTAAAGGCAGGTTTTTAATTTCACGTCCACGATTAATCAAAGCGACGCGTGGTAGTGATTTTAAAGACATATATTTTTCATAGAAATTTATAGCAGTTTCGAGGGTTTCGTTAGCCGTTTTTATCCCAGAAGTATTTTTCCGTTTTCAACCTAAGTCAAATACCATTTTTATACCACCGTAAAAAAAGAAAAACTTCCTCTGTTTGCTGTTCTGGATAATGGTCACAGTGTAAGAAGAGGATCATCCCATCTCTTCCCGGGGGTGCTGTAAGAGTTGGCTAAAGGAATATCCAGGGAATGGGCAGCAGCATTCTGCATTATAATCTACGCCTATAAAGTGGTGATTAGATTATGGCAAACCCCCTCCCAGCTCAAAGTCGCGCAACGAGCTATGGAGAGACCTATGTTCGGTATTTCCCTGCGAGATAAGATCCGCAATGAAGAGATCCGCAGGAGAACTAAAGTGACCGATATGGCTCTTAGAATTAGCAAGTTGAAATGGCAGGCCACATCGCTCGTAGAACTGACAACCGATGGGGAAGAAAGGTTCTCGAGTGGCAACCACGAACCGGAAAATGCAGCATAGGCCGGCCCCCCACTAGGTCGATCGAAGGTCTAGTGTAAACCACAGGGGGCCGATGGATGTAGGAGGTAGCGCTCTGTGGAGGAAGCCTATGTTTAGCAGTTGACGTCTTCAGGCTGTTGATGATGATGATGATGATGAAACCCCCTGCCCTAAAGGGGTGGTTTATGTTCAGCAGTGGACGTCTTCAGGCTGTTGATGATGATGATGGTGATGATGATGATGATGATGATAAAACCCCTTCCCCTAAAGAGGAGGTCTATGTTCAACTGTTGACGTTTTCCAGCTGACGATATGATAATGATGTGTTCAAGTCATCTATCTCTATTTGAGTTCCAAGCTATACGTAGGTTCATAATAAACACATAGATACCCACTTAGATACTACAATCAAAGTAATGGAATAATAGCATAGGAAAAGATAAACAGAAATTCTCCGTATTATACCGTCCGTGCGTACCTATACCTATGTGTAATATAAGCATAAACGCTCATATTTGAGTTGTATTATGGCTATTCAAACAACAGTAATATAAAATTAAACCATGCTTAAAATTTAAAACCTCCTAAGCAAACTCATAATACCCTACGTAATCAATCTTTGATCCGTAAAGACAAAACACGTGCGAGAGCTCCACAGTATCAGTCCTAATTAAATATCCTAAATTAAATTTTCGACAATTCAATATTACGTTCCTCAGAGTTGATAATGATTTAAGATTAATTACTGCTTTAATTATATAGGTACCTTGCTATATTAATTATCAGCTAGCGAATATGTACTAGCAATATCTGATCCTTGATATGTAAAACTGTGACAAGCCTATGTATGCAAGAAGCAAGCAGCCGATGATGATGATGAATATGTGATCAAGAAAATAATATCACCTATTAGCAACTAAACTAACGCCATGGTTTGAAAATTGGTGAAAGCATAGACAATAAGAGGACAAGAGCGTGCGAGCGTGAACTTGCATGCTGGCATTGCTGACTGACAGACGGACGGACAATAAATGATGTGACATCGTTTTTTTAAGAACCCTAATTATTAACTTAAAGTAACCGGCCAAGTGCGAGTCGGACTCGGGTTCCGTACCATTATCTATCCCCGCCATCTAGTGTTGAGTAGCAGTACTATTTAAAGCAGTGACATCTATGACTCACCTGGTAAACGTAAAAACGTAAAAAAACACGTTTGCTATATGGGAGTCCCCTTAAATATTTATTTTATTCTGTTTTTTAACATTTGTTGTAATAGTGACAACAGAAATACATCATCTTTGAAAATATCAACTGTCTAACTATCATCGTTTATGAGATACAGCCTGGTGACAGACGGACATACAGACAGACAGACAACGGAGCCTTAGTAATAGGGTCCATTTTACCGTGTGGGTACGGAAACCTAAAAACAGTGTACAGTCTAGTAATAGTACAGGTCACACACACACATAAATATACATCCACCCACACACAGCTACGAACTTCAGTTGGTGCCTGAGTTGGTATGCTACAGTTTAGATTAAATAAGAAAGTAAGTCTCAAAAACCGTATTAATATTACAAAAATAAAAAAATACTTATGAGCAAATTACTCTTAAATTGTGGGCCACTACCACTGCCCCATTATAACCGTGACAATGAACAACTAATGCGTATTCTGTGGTGTGCACAGTTCAATGAATTGTTCCCAGTTCTACAGATTTATATTACAGATTCCCGTTCATACCTTTAATATGTGTATTATTACCTATATGATATTGAGCTTCGTCGATGTGCAGTGCTCGAGTGCTGTGCATATTTACCCAAATTTTCTGGTTTATTAAATCATTGGCAAAATATGCACATAATAAGCACATAAAAGTGAATAATTAATGAGGAAGCTGCCATGATGAGCACCATTAACTAACGCACGATGAAGAGTTTTTATTGAAAATATAAACTGACTTTAATTATAGGCTCAATCAGTAAGATCGACTCTCGCTGACCTTGATCTCCTGTGGGTTTTTGGGTTCGATTCCTGCAATGCGTCTCAATTTCTAGTGAAAGACAACATTTCGTGATGAAACCATATAGCATTATGGTTGCAGGGCATTTTCTGTGGTTGCCTGCTAACGAAGCTGTCGCCAAGCACCAGTCGAAGTCACGTGCAAGTCTAGTTTAGTCAGGGTTAAGTCAAATTCAGCCTCCAGTAAAGTGGTAGATACTTTATTGAATACTTCTATGGAGTTTTAAGGAAGATGCAAAAAGTGTCGATTTTTCATCTTTACCTTAGTTGTATGATTTGATTATCACTTGTACACGTTCACAAATACTTAACGGTTAATAATCTACCATTCACACGAAATGACATCGCAAATTAAGCCTGAAACGGAAAGTTTTCACGTTCCCACCAAAACCTCGAAAGAAAACTATTATATCTTACGATACACATCACACATCAACAGCCGGAAGACTTAATCCACTGCTGAACATAGGCTTCTCCCTCAAAACGCCACTTTGGACGCTTATCATAGAGGTGGATTCACCATAATCCCCACGCTTGGCACCCGCTGGCTAATTACTTAACTCGCAACAAGTGTGCAACATCCGTAAACTTCCCAATCATTGCTGAACATCACTTTGGCAGAGCAGAAAGCTTGCGAGTGCTAGATCACCGTCTGTCAGACAATCGATGAACTAAAAAAGTGCATTATTTTGTTTCCATCTATTGCTGTTCTGTTGCTAATGGCACTAGTATCATAGGCCAAAGTGCATTCAGCGACAGGCGAGCAACAGGCGGGCGACTTAATATTTCTAGTGACATCTTGCGACCGATTGTAAGTGTTTGCTGTCGCGTTGCTACTGCTGTTGTAACATTTACATAATACGGGCGCCAGTTTAGTAATTGCAGTAGATTATAATGTAGACTGAGGAGAATGTTTCCCTACATATTCCCTCAGCCGGCTTTTACGTGGCACCCGCGGGAAGATATATGGTGGTCCTATTCGCACACTGGGACCACACTGTCCCGGTATCTTACGATAATGACTCACTAATATTATATTATTCTTTTCAGCCTGGTTTCTCCCACTGCAGGGCAAAGACCTCCCTACCCTCTTCTAGTATTTATTATGTAAAAAAAACATACATAGGGACATTCATAGCGCTTACTGTTTACTGAAAAAACACCAAACTCAAAATAATACAAGTCTGTATAAATTACTTATAAATGTACAAACAGACAGCATAGTCCTTAATTGCTGTATATACACACACCCCCGCATACACATAAAAAACGGTGTGTGTGCACACCAAACTTTATCGGTACAAAAACTGAACTTTTACTACAGTAAGTTGCAGTTTTACGAGAGGTCAAACAATAAAGTAGGCTATAAACAACATTACTGTTTTCTAAAAAAAAATTACCGCTCCGTATAAAATAATGAAGAGTTACGGTGATGGTCCCCTTGTTTATAACGCTGGTTATTTGAAGATAAATCTTTCGAAGGCAACTTTCTGAAGCCGCGTTTCCGCTTAGGAGTTACTATTAAAGTTATTGAGTGAAAAATTACAGTAATAATTTTACCAACTGTGAACGCCTTGGAAACAATTCGTAAGAATGAACTCGAGTTTCTTGCTGTCTTCTGTCATGCTTTTGTTTTGAAGCGACGATATCATGCTCGTGATTCAAATATTTCCTTTACGTTAAAATTAATCTAATGATATTCAGGTGGATGATTCGTCCAAGTATTTCAAGTAATTGCCGTAGTAAGGTAAAATTGCAATCCGAAGGTCGTGGGTTCGAATC
This sequence comes from Ennomos quercinarius, assembly GCA_910589525.2. Classification (NCBI taxonomy): domain Eukaryota; kingdom Metazoa; phylum Arthropoda; class Insecta; order Lepidoptera; family Geometridae; genus Ennomos; species Ennomos quercinarius. The sequence goes on from OU342496.1 coordinate 6,994,911, forward strand.
GATAAAATACGATAAAACTTTTAAAAAACAGGTTTTTTCTTGGTTATCCACAAAGTACACTGTTATGAAGTGTTTATTAGTAAGGATATTCAGATTTAGCCCAGTTACAGTTTTAGGGTGGGTTTTTTGAAAAACCCACCCTAAAACTGTAACTTTTTATTAGTGAAAACCTTACCTAGTGTTTAAACTATCTTTAGAGCATGAGAAGTGAAATAAATGTTTGTGATTAATGAGCGATTTAAATTTTATTTCAGTCATTAAACGATTATTATTAAAAGCCCACAAAATTAATCATGACCATTTTAAAAATAATATCTTAGAAAGAGTACTGAGGAAAAAATCTATTAGAATTTATTTCCGTTAAAACGACCCTTATTGCAAGCATTTTTCGCCGTCGTTTTGAATTTTGAATGTACCTAAGCGCCCTAAAAGCGGAGATAAAGAGATTTCCAATATAAAACATATGCCTAGGGAACACCCTTAGGATCTATATTAAGTCCAATTCTCTTTTCCGTTTTTACGGCAGATATGCCTGAATGCATCCAAGTGTGCAAATATCACCTTTACGCAGACGACACGCAAATTTACCATAGTTTTAAACCTGAGGACACAGCACATGCTGTGTCTCAAATCAATAATGACCTATCTGCTATCTATGAATGGGCTACGCGTAACTCGCTGATTCTTAATCCCGTTAAATCTAAAGTGATGATACTAGGCACAAAGACACAAGTTACTAAAGTTACATGCCAGAACCCAAAACTGGCTATCAACGGGATAGATATACCAATAGAATCAGATGTGAGGAATTTGGGCCTAATAATGGATAAGGACTTGAGGTTTACTAAACATATAAATGAAAAAATTAAAAATGCTTTTTACAAACTTGAAACGTTGTATACAATAAGAAAGTACATTTCAGAAGAGATAAGAGTGTTACTTTGTGACCTTTTAGTGCTCTCTCCATTTAATTATTGCAGTGCAGTGTACGGGCCTAGGTAATGGGTTAAAACAGAGAATGCCATCCAGCGAGTGCAAAATGCATGCGCTCGGTTCTGTTTTAGCATACCTAGGCGAGAGCACATTACACCTTATCTAGTTCGCAAAAGCATACTAAATATGAAGACGCGAAGGGAACTTCACCTGGCTTGCATTACGCAAAAAGTAATCTGGAGTAAGAGACCGGAATATTTATTTGAAAAACTTCGGTTTACTACAGATAGCCACCAGCTGAACACACGATCGAGATTACAGAATCTCTTGGTCATCCCCAAACATAATACTGCGGGTTTTCAAGGTTGCTTCAAATATAGAACGTCAAAGATTCGGAATAATTTACCGCCACCTTTAAGGAAGAATATTAGTAACCAGACATTTAAATCACGACTGAAAATTAATTTACTGGTTCGGCAAAAGCATAATTTTGAAGCAACCTTCAAAATACAGAGCAGGCAAAATTTACATCAGCAAACTCACACGTAACACACACGCACCCCATAACTCACACACACACACCCCTCAGGCACAGCTCTCACATACACATACTTAAACACACAAACACAGTAGGTACACAGCCATACATCACTCAAGCACATCACACACCTATTATACAAACACACGCCCAATTGTTCTGTTCTTGGTATATTTATTATTTTTGTTGATTATTTATATTATAGTTATTCGTATATTTAGTAGTAGTAAGACTGTAAAACCGCTTATTCTTATTTCTTTGGCGAAAATCTGTCCAAGCATAGGGGTAATTTGAAAAACAGCGCTGTGTTTGCAATTATGTGAACACAGCACATGCTGAAGTTTTACCCCTATTGCCCTACAATTCGTTTCACTTTTATAAGCTGTAATGGTACGCTCTTTTTTGTTTGTGTTGTAGTGGCAATAAATTAATTTTTATTTTTATTTTTTATTTTTATTTTTTCTAAAAGTTAGTCGGTATCCCTTTAATTTTCAAATGTACGTAAAAGTTACTCCAAAACTATTCCAACTGGAACGAATTCAGTTAAGCTGTCTCTATAAATTAAAGCGCTTCCTTTTGTACAAAGGTACAAATTATTATCTCCAAGTTGAAATTAGCAACTGCTATTAGGCCCGGCAAGGTTAATGAAAACCGAAAATTTATTAGCAGACGGGAATTTCTATTTGTAAAGTTTTGGGTTATCTTCGCAATAAATCCCGAATTCCAACACATAATTGCAATTCATTTGAAAAACAAGTTTGATCCTTATATCAATAAGTATAAGGCTTAAAAGATGTGTCCTGATCATGCTAACATTCCTGAATCCTGACCAGTAAAATGGGTATTGCAATGCAAAACAGAAATTGCAAAACAATTTGAAATTCCTGACCTGGATTTGCTTCTAATTTAACTTGCTAATAAGATAGTAGGTATTATAACTAATTATAACTTAATGTGGTCGCTTCAAATATTATAAATAATCTCTATTTTACTACGTGAAGAGAATTTCTATATAAGTGATTTTTTTTTAAAGACTATTAAAAGTTATTGAGTGAAAAATTACTTAAGTAATAATTTTACCAACGATGAACGCCTTGGAAGCAATTAAAACTTCAATCACTCATCAAACTCACAATTAGCCCCCCGTCAACGTATTTCTCTTATTCCGTCTTCTGATTACACCAAGGACTTTGGGTTCAATGTACTTATCGTTTTTCAGCAAACGAAAGTCATTACAAGGTTGCTACAAAAGTTAAATGTTTTGTAAATGTTGATAATTACAATTAGGTACCCTTTGTAAATAATAAACAATTATACGGATAGCACCCCACACACACACACACTAGCACTTTGTCTAGTTTCTAGTCACAAAAGCACCCTACGCGACGTAGGTACCACGTAATTCGGTCACGCGCCCGCTGATCACAGAATTGAATTTGGCGCTCAAAATAATACAATTTTACGTCGCCGAGCCTGAGTATCGATTTAAACTGGAAATCAGATTGTAGCCTGCTTTAAACCAATTAATGGCGTAGGTGTGCTACGGCTCGTGTTTTCAGTATTTTACAGTGAGTAAAGAATGGTATAATGACCATGTTGGGTTGAATTCCACTTGTTGATATAATGGAATGAGTAATAAAGTATTCATCAATATTCTTTAATATATCAATGTTGCAATATTACTAGAATAAAATAATACCTACACAAATTCATTCATTCATTCATTGCAGTATTAGAACGATAAAAGCTTTTATTATTTATACTTGCTAAGGATGACATATTTCAGGGGGTGATGAGGAGGGGTTTGGCCCCGACACTGTCAGAAAATAGACAGCAAAGTATTTTTTTTAAATAAAGATTTTCAAGGTTATGCACAATAACCTACTGTTATAATATTGAATAGTAACTACCTTAATGAATTTAAATTTATCTAAATTTTTAAGTCAAAACATACGTAGAATAACAAACAGTATTGTCATTATTAAAACTTCCTCTGAGTAATTTACCTCAGAAAGCAACAATACCGCCTGCAAGAAGAATCAAGGGATCGTAACGAGCCCGAGAATTTTACTTTTTGACAACACTCAAACAACTGTCGTTTAACTTTCCGAGTTAGCGTTGTGATTCCCTCAAACTGAGGCCTTTCACGGCTTTTGTACCAAATATTGCTCCGGGTAGATAAAGTTCACACATGAAACTATTTGTTTGTCTTTCTGTTGGCACATGCGTACGCTGCCATCATTTGTCAAAGAAACGTACGAGCAAGATCCTTTTTATTTGATTAGATTAGATGGATCGAGTCAGGCCAAGTCAAACATGGAGTAATATAAATTCAGAGACTATTTTATTCTTGTGTGATACAGAAACAGAATATCTATGAATGTGTCCAATTGCAAATTCATCTAGTATAGTTCAGTTGAGAATATGTCTATTGTCCAGTTGCTTCGAGGCTATTAATGAATGATAAGCCCGATTCTCCGTCCAATGTCGAACATGACGCACATAAAATTTACTGGAATACAACCGTTATCCCATGCTCTACCTTTTTTGACAAATGGAGCCTTGTTCCTTATTATTATACAAACTTTTTTATTAGAGATGAACAAATAGTACTGCTTTGGACCTTGTTGGGGTACAAGCACATAAACTTTTAAATAGACCCTCTTCCAACTGCAGCGATACAAATTTGAAACACGACGGTTGTACAAGTTTTTCAGTTGAACCATAATATTCTTGCTGAAAATTTCTAGACAAAGTGCGAATAATCCCACTTGGAAAGTTTCTAAAAACACCGCCTTTAGATTCATTGCACCTTGCTTGCAGAAAAATTTGAAAACTTTGGCACGGACTTATAAAGATGTTTGTGGAACTTTTAGAGTGACATTAATCCCGGTAATTTCTAGCGTTTTTTGAGCGCAAGAGTTTTAATACTTGCTGTTTTTCATCGTCTAAACTTTAAATTAGATGCTGGAGATGGAGATTTGGAAAACCGCTGATCTTTAATCAGTCTTTTTATTGAAACTCCCTAGTTATGGATTGTTTTTGTAAATAAATTAAGTATCAGCTGTGGAGCAATTCATGGGAAATAAGCTATATATACATGTAAATCATGATTAAAACTACCTACTCACTACTTTTACTACTTTTTTATGTTGTGGGGAAACTCAGTTGAGTCTCACAGAGCTTTCAAGATACAAAAAAGGTGCGTGAGGGCTATAAGTAAGGCTTGGTATTTAGACAGCTGCAAGCCACTATTTAGACGTTGTAATATTCTACCACTTCCATGTATGTATATTAGAGACTTGTGTATGTATGCCAAAAATCACCCACAATATTTTATTATGCGAAATGAAATTATGCCTAGACAGAAGCGCTCTAAGTTCATGCATCTACTTTATCAACCTCCCTATCATAAAGACATTTATAAGAAGAACGTAGTTAATATGAGTATATTAGCGTATAATAAGTTACCGGATAATATTAAGATACTGCAGGGAAACATATTTAAAAGAAGTTTGTATAGTTGGCTGATCGACAATTGTTTTTACAACATGCAAGAATTTTTGAACTTTAAGTAGGTAATAAATTATGACATTGATAATATTAAGTAAAATAAATGACGTGTAATAATAATAATAATAGCAATTTGTAATATAATTAATATATAATTAATATAACTTCATATAAATATTTGCACGCCTGCTTGCGGGCTGGGTACAGTGACTGTGACATTACCTGTAATCTAAAATGTAATTTGTATGTGTGTATCCTAGCAAATAAACGATTGATTATGATTATGATTAGGTGGTAGGACTTTTCTGCAAAATTCGTCTAGGTAGGTACCACCGCTTTGCCAGTTATTCTGCCGCCAAGCAGTAGTGTGCAAGCACTACTGTGTTCCGGTTTGAGGGGCATTGTAGCTACTGAAATTACTGGGCGATATGAACCTTTATGAACTGATCTCACAGTATAGGAAACTTTAAGGCTACTAGGCTGTGTGATGTCTCAGGATGGCGTGCGTAGTGGGCAGTGTCACGCGCACGGGTCCAGAGATCCGAGTGACACCGCAATCTGTTATGGGCGGCCGTAACGCTTAATAGCAGGCGAACGACTAGCTCGTCATATCATTCATTTACATAAAAAAAAACAGAAATCCTCCTTTAACGTTTATAGAAAAGAAGATCGTTAAGAATAAAAAAATAATAATTGTTATAAAATCTTAATCTCACAATGCAAGCTTAACTTCAAGCTTTATAAAGATTAAATAAAAATAACATTCGCTACGTCGTTAAGTTTAAAAGTTCAGTATCTCGCGAAAAGGGACGACGTCGTCGCGACACCACTCTAACGAACTTATGATAAAGAACTTCATTTCGTGAATTCTGCTTCAAATAAAGCAGAATTTCGACTAAATGTTTTGATTTAATAAAAGCTGTTGGAGCGTTATGGAACAGCATTATACAGCGAGCTGTTAAAACTCTGATGTTTTCATTTCGGGTGTAAAATATATATTCAATTTTTGATACTTATTATTGAATGAAACAAGACAAATAAAATTAAAAAAATATATATAAATTGATAACCAAAAATATATAATTTTCGATACCATCGCTCCGTGCCTCGGAGAGCAAGTTACGCCATCTGTCCCGGTTGTCATAAGAAGATCTATGGCAATCGTTATGGGTAGTAAAATTACTGGGCAAATGAGACTTTATGATCTGTTCACACAGTCTAGTAATCTTATTACTAGACTGTGTGAAGTCTCAGGATGACGTGCGCAGTGCAGTGTCACGCGAAACTATATAAATTTAGAGTTCTGAGTAATACTGCAATCTGTTATGGGCAGCCGTGGCGCTTAACATCAGGTGAACGACTAGCTCGTCACGTCATTTAATCGCATAAAAAGAAAGAAAAGTCAAACGCCTGATAGAATCTGATGCCTGGTTTAACCATTCCTGTTACTGGTCCCTTATGGATTGCGAGGTCAGATGGCAGTCGCTCATGTAATTCTGGTAGCTCACCGCTACAGGTTAGGTTGGGAGCCGACCCCAACAACAAATTGGAAAAGGCAAAGAGGATGATTGGCTTGAAAAGCTATACTTACTCCCTTTAGGTTTTTTATATTTCGTTTTTGTTCTTTTAATCTGAGATAATTAAATAAATAGGTACTAACTAATGACAGAGAAGGGATCTACATATCATCATCATCAATAGCCTGAAGACGCCTACTGCTGAACATAGGCCTCCCCCACAGAGCGCCACTTTGATCGGCTGCTCACCTCCTGCATCCATTGGCTCCCTACGGCTTTCACCAGATCGTCGGTCCACCTAGTCTGAGGCGCGCACTTTCCGGTTCGTGGCCTTCCGGTTCGTGGTCGCCATACGAGAACCTTTCTTCTCCATTGGTTGTCAGTTCTACGAGCGATGTGGCCTGCCCATTCTACATAATAGTGAAGTATAAAGTAAAATTTCAAATAATATTATGTAGGTACTATTAACAATTTCTTAATCGGCTTATCAATAGGCTAGTTGTCTGCTATTAAAAATGAACAAATAAATATTATTTTCATTAGGTAGGTTAAAAGTGAACCACTGGAGAATGCAACCATAGCTCAGTTGGTAAAGTGTCTAATCCGGTGGGTTGGGAAGCGTGGGCTAAAATCTCGCTGGCTGTTAAAATTTTTAGGTACAATAATTTCATGAAAGTATTTTACACTTTAAAATCATTTAGTTATAGTTAAATACAGCTATCATAAACACAATACCAACCAACATAAGTACCAATAACAATTGAATCAAATTCATAGTCTCAGTTCAGCGAGGACAGTTGAGCAATAACAATGGGATTCGTTAGGATCTGTGAAAGAAATACAGTGGGAATGGTAACAGAATTATTTAAATTGAGAGCTTCTCGTTAGCAGGAGAAGAGATGGGCGGCCTTAGTGAAGTGTATTTATACAATATTGGATTATATAAATCATATTACTGATCATTTTTCTCAGGTCTTTGCTGTGTAGGCGTCATAGAGTCAGACCCAGAGCGTAACATTTCATGCAATTTAATAGTTTAATAATAATTTGTGATTGTATCACTTCAAGGTGGCTCTATATAAAATAAATATAAATAAATATGTGTGGACGTTACACACAGCGCCATCTAGCCCCAAACTAAGCAAAGCTTGTACTATGGGAACCAGATAACTGACACAATACTTAAATACTTTTTGTTTGTAAATACATACATAGAATACAATATAACACCCAGACACAGAACAAACACCTGTGTTCATCACACATATGTTTGTCCTGGGTAGGAATCGAACCCACAACCTACAGTTCAGAAGGCAGAGCAACTACCAACTGAGCTATCAGGCCAGTCATATAAAATACAGTGTTCAACATCTCTTGCTAGATGGTTAGATCAAGGGTCAGATTCAGAAGACAGTACTCCAGCTGGGTTAGCATGGATGATAAACAAAATTGTCTTTCCCCGTTTTACGTCACTTTCTTCATACTTGCTTGGAGTAAAACAGGGGAAAGACAGTACTGTCTACCAGCCGTGCTAACCCTACTGGACACGGCACGTATTGTCAGGAGATTCCTCACTCCGCAGCCCTAACCACGGGTAGCTTGGGTCCTGCCCCGCTGCCGATGCTGGTGGCACTCTAGGCTTAGGTTTTTTATGGTATTTTTGTTATATTTTTTTTATCAACGATAGACTAAGATTTGACCACGGTCTCACCTGATGGTAAGTGACGAAGTGGTCGACGATGGAGCATGCTTGCCTAGAAGATACCGGTTCACTTTAGCCTTAAAAACTCCCAGAATATATTTGTCAGGAAACAATGACGCTGGTAAGGTGTTCCATTCCTTTGCTGTCCGTATTATAAACGTGGAATCAAAACGCTTTGTACGTATTCGAGGAATTTCTGCCATATACGGATGTTTTTTTATAGAAATATTTAATAAACTTACACTTAAGAATTTTAAAGAAATGAGTGATATAATTATATTAAAAATTTAATGCATGACTTATTTATATAAGCCATAATTAAGTGCAAAAGACTTTAAACATATTCACATAATAATTATACTAAGTTGTCCCTCTTTGCAGAAAGTTCAAAACAATTGAAATCGTTATTTTTGTGTAGTGCAATGAACCACAATAATTTTATGTGGAGCCCTTTCTTTGTGCAATTTGGTTTGCAAATGAAATTAAATTGCAATTTTACTATAGAGTTGTTGTTGGTTTGCACACAAAATAGTTAAAGAACCCTTTATTATAATAAATAATATTTTATATTGATGCAATTTGGTGCTTACTAATTACTTCTTACTTTTAATATTTTTTTACTTTTATATCACAGAACTACAGACCTAATGATGGGTGACCGCTACAGCAAAAAGTGGTAGGTATTTACAACTGAGCGCTACCATACTGCTTCGGAGGGCACGTTAAGCCGTTGTCTTAAGACAATAGTCGTTAAACCAAGTTAGAAGCCTTTGGGCGGCCTAAAAATTCTGACACCAGGGCTGACCACTTGCCTACACGATATTTACACACGATTTACAATTATTTTTTTAATTTATACGATTTTTACACGATATTTTTGGTACCTTATAACGAACATTAAGTCAGTTTTATTACCGCGAAATTAAAATGGAATAAAATACAGCAATCGAACAATCTAAGTAGTCGCAATCGTAATCATGCACGCATGATTGAAATTGGCAAACGGTCCTCTTAGAAAAAAGAAACATGCCAAATCCCCAGTCTATTTGTGTTATACAGATAGACCGTAAAGACGCATACCATAAATCCCACTTTACTTTGTCACCATCCGACGATTTAGAACTAACCCTTAGTTATAAATTTTCGGATACGCTACCGAAAATAGCTCTGCGGGTAAACCCTGGTGTGCAGCCAAACAGATGAAATGTGGCCCAGTCGTCGCTCCATTAGGAATTAATGGGCCGATTCGAGAAATGTCATCTTCCGGTAAACACTGGGCGTAATTCATTACTTTACCAAACAGACCTGGGGTATCATTGGTGGGCGGTTATCAAAGTAAAAATTACAGAAGGTACAATTTCTTCAGTGTTTAAAAATGTACAGAGGAAGAGAACAAATGTGTTGCGTAAAACCACTAGGTATAACCATAAATTGTTTAATTCAAAACTGCAGGTAGGTATGTTTAAATATGTTGCCGTGTTTGAAGTTAAGGTGAATAACTTCCAAAGAGTGATGAATATCATAAAGAAATATACCTATATTTAGAAAATCAGTAAAGTAACGACTTTTTGTAGATTGTATTTATTATGATTTCGTAATTACAAAATCAATTTTATTAATATCTTTTATCACAGAGCAGGGAAAGAAATTACGCTGGCGCCTCGAGCGTATTATTTTCCGTGCTCTGTGAATCTTATAGATTTCCTTTGACGTTTTAATTTAGATAATTATTTACCTACCTATTCATTAGAATACAAAAATCCTGACCCTAGAAACTGTTTGACTTCAAAATACAATACTCAGCTTCTGGTCCCAGTCTCATGAACAAAAACAACTGCGGCGTCCAAAAACCTGCGAATGAAAGTGATTCATTCCGTAAATTAGCCGTTGAAAAGATGGCTTTATTTGTGCTTGCAAAGAGGACTTCCCTCCGAGGACCATTAGGACATTTTTATGAAAATAAATTCACGCGCCCTCTTTAATAAATTAGTTGGAAAAACATTGAAAGTGTGGTAATGGTTTGAGAGTCGTACAGGAAAGACATTGTTTACGATTGAGGTAAATATGAATTCGTCGCGAAATGGCCCAAATACAAGAAATAAAACGTTGGGAGAATAATTGTTAGCTGATTTTATGTTACAATGCTTCAGTTTTCTTTAAGCTATGAGTGCCGCATTATTTATAATACCTACTTACTTATTTATCTATTACTTTGTAACAAATAATTATAACTATGTGTATATTTAAGTTTATTAAGGTTATTTATTCTATAAAATAAAAATTCAATTAAATCTAAGTACTTATCAAAAACCAAAACTAAACTTATAAATAAAAAACCACGTTTAAGTCGCTGTCTGCGGGTAAGGTGCCCGGTAATTATGTAGGTACAATATCAAATCATAATCTTTTAAAATTAGTTTCTTTATAACTATAGATTGTTATTGAAACTTTATATTGTTGACTAACTATTAGAATAAATTTAAGGAGTAATTTAGACATAATTAATTATAGTTAAATAAATAAATAACGCCCAACAATCGCATCCAAAGATCCTGGACCCTAACTTAGGATTCCCTGTATCTAGGGACCCGGGACTACGAGGACCATGGTCCCACAACACCCAGACACAGAACAAATATTTGCGCTTTTTTTCCTGTGCACAAATACTTGTCCAGTCGCGGGAATTGAACCCGCTGTCTCCGGGTTATGAGCCGCCCTGCTCAACCACCACACCACGGAGGCTGTCTCAGTTCCCGTGTATTAATGCAATTACCTAATCTATGGTCGCAAACACATCACCTAATAACCTCAGCAATTATTCAAATACGCAAACGTGTATTATGTATGACCCATTATGGCTATGCTTATACTCATTGTTTGCCATCAGCTGATTAATGTTGATGGTTGCTTTGACGGTCCTAGAACAGCCGTGAATCGGTAAATAATTACAATAGTATACTGTATCTATATAACAATGTTGATGATCATATTCAATTCATTGGTTACAAAGATATAATAACACGTAGTTCCTGAAAATCTTAGTAACTAGAGGGGTTTGAACCTACATCTTCCAACTCACCGGATTAGACGCTCTCCCAATCCCAACTGAAGTATTGGCTGCAAGTACAATGGCTGCGAAAATCTTTAGGACTTTATACAAAGCAGTCTAAGTGCGGATTATACTTCTAAAGCTATTCCACGATAATTCATAGTTTTAGATAAGTCGTATTAAATAATACTTACATACGAGTTTTGTAATGAAAATTCACATTCAGTCAAAAGACGTCCACTGTTGGACATAGTCTCCCATTCCAAGTTTTGCAAATGAAGATCGTCTATTTATAAAATGGTTTAACTGGTTGAAAAATATAAAAAACTGAATATAATAAATCTTACCATCTATTATACAAAAGGCTTTGTCCTGACTGACTGACAGACAACGCAGAGCCCAAACCGCTGGACGTATAGATTTGAAATTTGGAGGAAGGCTTCCTTTTATAACGTAAGCGCGTGCTAAGAAAGGATTTTTGAAAATACAACCCCTAAGTGGGCGAAAAGGGTTAAAAACGGTTGCATGAAAAACTTACATTTCATGACGTATCGTTTTGAAACTTAACACATACAAACAAGTATAAAAATAAAAGAAATGGTACCTTTTAGTTTTTCGAAATTCAACACTTAAATGTGTTAAAAAAATTGTTGAAATTTGCATGAAAGTTTCAAAAAAAATTACCGTATCATAATGAAATTTGGGATGTGTAAAGAACATACAAAATAAATAGGTAGGTATTTTTTGAATTTCATCCCTTAAGAGGGTAAAAATACAGAAAAAGTTCCCGTCGTAAGACGCACAGGCAAAACCGCTAATGCTATAATCTTCAAATTCGAAAATACATTGATTCTATGAGGCAGGGTTGTATTACAAAAGAGTTTTTGAAAATACAACCCCCAATGGGATGAACGAGTAAAAGTATCTGTATGATAAACTTACATTTCGTACTGTAGCTTTGAAACTTAGCACATACAAACAAGTATAAAATAAATGAAATGGTACTTTATAGTTTTTTGAAATTCAACCCTTAGACGGGTGAGTAGTTACAGTTTGTGTCAAATAAAAAAAATATGATTTTCCGTATTCCATTGAATAGTTCATTCAAAGTACAAAATGCCATTTACAATATTTTTTGCCAGGGATGACATCACACATCAGCTGGAAGACGTCCTCTACTGAACACAGGAATCCATAAAACGTCACTTTGGACGCTTATCATAGGGGGAGATTTGACATAATCACCACGCTTAGCAGGCGGCTTGGTGAGAATCGCAGAAGGTTTTAATGTACCGAGGAGAATGCTGCTTTTACGGCACCCGCGGGAAGAGATAGTGGTGGTCCTATTCGCAAAGCGGGACCACACGGCCATGGATGACATAAGAAGGGATAACACTTTGTATGCATACTTAGTTCTTTGTTTTTGAATTTGTAATTATGAAAATTGGTATTTGTATATCAATCACATCCAAAAATGGTAAAATAATAATACTCTGTTAGAAACTCTGTTAGATTATCACGGGCATTTGAACATTTTTTCCATGATAGTGTCAAAATAAACCTACTTAAAACATTAAAGAAACCAGAGATATAAAAAATAACTTATTTCCTCCCTACCTTTTACTACAATGTGTCACTGTGCATGAGGACACTTTAAAAAGGTGAATGAGTAACCTCTTTATTTATGACTTTTTTTTACACGGTTCTCAAAATAGGAGGCTTAAGTTAATATTATCCTGAAAAAATAAATGGTTTCTAAGGGATAGTCCACGCAGGCGAAGCCGCGCGGGTACAAGCTAGTTATATATTATGACTGCAGGACTGTTCTGATTACACTTACATAAAAATGGGTTATGGAGTAAAGAACTGATAAAACTGCAGTTGGCAGGGAATAATACAATGTATTTTGTTTTGGCATTGTCTGAACTAGAATCTGCGGCTCCCGGTTATATTAAAAACTTTATACGAGAATGTTTCACTAATTTATTACAAAGAATTTATGATTTTACGTATACGTATGCAGCACGTTGCCAACATGGGCGCATTGAACGTAATCCAATAAATCTGGGATAAGACGTGGTCCGAATCCAATATCAAAACTAAAGGTTTGTAGAACAAAAGGTTGATGCGGGAATAAAGGAATGGAGTCGGCTGTTAGCGACAGGCTCGCATTTAGTACGACCAACCTTCGCGGGGAACCTTCGGGCGATAAGTGACTTCAAAAAAGAGACAGTTTTCAATCCAGCAAGTTATTTTCTTGTGCACAAAACAGAAAGCGAAAATTTTAATGAATAACAGCAAACGCAATTTGGAATTTCTTAGCAACAAACGAAATATTGCATTGCATTTATTTATTATTTATTTATTTATTTATTTATTATTTACATTGCAGTTGCCCTATTATGTTGGATATTGCATCTAACTATTTGTCAGTCGATCAGCGAGTTTGAAGATACCTACTGTAGAAATTTTTTAAAATAAAATAAGAACAATTGAATTCCCTTGTAAAATATTGAAGCAACAAACAAACAAAACAAATATTCTTACAAATATTGAATATACAAACTGCGATCTTAAAGTGGTATCACATAATTGATATGATATGATATGATATTTTATTGATAATTATAAAAAATTACAAGTCATTCAGTATTACATATTAGTTTAACATAAAAAAAGATTTGAAATGATCAAATAGCTCAATTAAAAATATTTTATGTGATAGGTATTCATTAACTTTTCTACCGAATGATTAATTGAAGTCATAAAAAAAGGTTTGGTTAAACCTTTCAAAATAGGTAGGTAAGTACTCCCAATACCCCTCTCCTGGCTACGTCCCTGGTAAGCGGTGAAACATTGGTGTGTCGGGGAGTGTGACGGGCACTTTGCTGCGCGGTGCTCGCGATGTACGGGAATGTTCGCGATATCATTTCCTCAGATTAAACTTTAGACGTATGGTTACGGGTTGCAAGTTCCATATTGAGATTGAATAAAGCATTCAGACGTATCACATTATAATGGACCATGAGGAAAAGAACGTAACCACCCTCTTATATCTCTCTTATATCTCTTCCCAGGGGTGCTGTAAGAGCCGGCTAAGGGAATATTCAAGGAATTAGCACCCAGTATTCTCCTCGGTACATTAAAAACTTCTGCGATCACCAAGACTGACCAAGCATGATGATTGTAGCAACCCCCCTATGATAAGCGTCCAAAGTGGCATTTTAATATTTTCATCGAAAAGGTTCAAGTAAAAATGACTTATAATTCAATACTGCGAAGTTTCCACGGTTATTCTTATCGTGAATCTGTTGTTATTTTAGTTAAGGAGTTCCGTATATAGTAAGTATGTTCTCTTTTAAATAATAAATAAATTATAAATAAATTATAAATAAATAATAAATAAATAATAACTAAATAATAAATAAATAAATAAATAATAAATATTTTTGTAAACTTTAATGACGTGGACGTAGACTGCGCACGTCATCCTGAGACATTACAAAGTCTAACTACTAGTTATTTCATCAATTTTACTTAGTTATTCTGGTTAAAAGGAATTTACTCTAAAAAGCATAATATTAAGACTAGCTTATGAATTATTTATCGATTTATGTATTAAGCCCACTCAGAGAAAGTTTTAGAGGCTGTAAATTAATTATATCCTTCGGCTTTAAACATCGGATACCATCCTAACAAGTTTTGGATCCACACCAAAATTCGGGGTTCCGCAATATGGATTAGGTCAATTTAAAATGATTACCATAATTTCTTATCAAGAACTTTCGACCGAGTTTCGTTCATGAATATTCAATCGCGCCCCTATTTGGCTGCTCATTCTCTAGTGTATTACGTTTATTAAAATACACAACATTATTTACGTCATCAGTTTTAATTAAGCGCTTAATTTCACCTTTATAAAATTCAGCATGATAAATTTCAGGGAGAAACTGTGGACATATTAACTGTAAATTTAAAATATAATGCAACTATCTCGTTCTATATTCAGGCGGCATTATTTATGGCTGAACAGTGTGCTGAAAGTTTGCCGACGCCGTAGCTAGTATAAAATTTGTTGTAACACAAGTCTCAATAGCTCCCGGGTTACTTCGAGACAACTTTTCCATTTCCCAGAGAACGTCCGACCAAAGTGTAGTAGAACGCGCCAAATGCAGCCAGCAGTCGATAAATCTTCCGGTCAGCGTCCAATAGCCCGTACCTCTCGTCCTGTCTATGGTGCAAATCTGAAAGATTGGACCACCTGGCGATAAAAGATCCCATATCACATTTATACAAACAAAACATCTCCGATTCAATCTTAAATATCATTATCAAACAATATCGCAAGTTAAATTAACAAAAACCTCGTTAAAAATAAATTTCTTTTGTTCACAAAGTTCTTCACCGCGATGACAAAAACATAATTGTAAAACTTGGGATAAGTCAGCGCCAAATTGCCTGTTTTAATTAAAAAACCGTGCGCCAAGGGCCTCGTGGTAGATAACAATTTAATGTAATGGCGATATTCTAAGAACTCCTTTATGGACAATTCGGGCGGGATCCTGCATAATGAATGAGTTTCTGTGGCTATGTATACGGGCTTAGAATAATAGGCTCGTTTCGACCTAAGCAGCGAAGTGGTCCCAGAAGTGTCATAACTTTATTTGGTAAAGGACAAAGCCTAAACGTCAAATGTATCACGCCCTGGCGCGGCGTTTCATTTGACCCTCCAGAAAGTATCTGCATACGTAGCAAAAGTAATTCCCGTATTCATGAAGCGCTTTGACAACTTTTCTCTATGAGCGAAGAGGGGTGAAGAAAAACTACGTTATTGTGTTTCGAGTTACTTATTCGAGGCACACATAACCCGATTTACATAAGTTTCCAAGTTTCTCCCACCTTTATTTACCTGTACAAAGGCGTCTCTCAAATAAAGATGTAACACGCACGCTCGCCTGAGGGCGCAGTATGGCCAATTTGCGGTGGATCTGAATTTGCCTAAACCGCAAGAGAAGGGGACAAAGACAAAAGGTCGACTCGGTCGAGATTTATGAAGATTGTGGTCGTATTAAATGTGTCCGCTGTGTAGGTGCGCGGAGAATTGATTCGCAGAAAACGCACTTACTCGAAATTAAATGTCAAGCTGTGAATCGCTTCATCGTTGCTTTTATAAATAAACATGCTGGTTGTCGAAGCTTTTAAAAGCGTAAAAATTGGTTAATTCAATGATGGAGATAAAATATATATTGTATGTCAAACATAACTTTGCATACAAAATCCAGCTTCATCTGTAACTTGTCGCCATAAACACTGATGACTTCACCCCGTTTCGCTGTTCCCTTTTATGCTAAAAAGGGAAGTTTTTCCACCGTTTTTTTATGATTACGTTCATTAGGAATTCCGAACTTTTTACGGGTTGAGATCAGAAGTATTATCATAATTGAAATTCATAGCTCGAGATATTCGAGTATTTTTTGCTGCAATTCACACAGTAACGAGTATGAAAATCGAAGGCACCGCCATCAGGTAAGTCTCAATTATCGACGGCGCCCCTCTCAATGAATATTGATGTCAGTATTTGCATACCAGTCACATCGACTTGTGTGATATCAAAGGAAAAACAACTCCTTATAATTGTGTGTTACACAACTCTTTTCAATAGTTTAATATTCGTGCTATAAGAACGGGTAAAAATGTAGGCTTTTTATCGTTAGGGCGATACAAAACTTCTATTTTTCATACTTTCCATATAATATTGGCTGTCATAAAAAGGGTTTCAATGGGCTATAAAAGGACGGCGCGGCGTGTCACGCGAGTGGGAATGGATATGGGTATACAACGACAGTACCTGTGAAATGCATATTATAACGATAGGTGAACAAGAGACAAGTTGGCAGAACATGCCGTTTGAAGCAGTCTAGTTAGAGGCCCACATGTGAAATTCATCCTTTCATTATCCTATGGCTACAAAGTTAGGATCGTGCCGGGGACAACCCGCAAACAAGCAGGCTGCAGGTTTATACAATGTGAATCTGAATCAAAATCCGTTTGTCGCGTAGTTATAGGATTTTGAGGAAAAAATGAATTTGGCAAGAGGATGGTAGGCACGGGTAGTTTAGTTTTGATAGAAGGCAGCTTTTGTAATTCTCAAAAGACCCCATGATGATGCAGATGTTCAATTAATATAAATTATTGTTTTTTTTTTGAGCGATGGTGGCCAAGTGGTAGTATGTGCGCTTCGCAATCTTACGGCACCGGGTTCGATCCTCGGCCCGCACCAATGACTTATCTAGTAAGTTATACGTGCAGTTTTCGATGCCATCGCTCCGTGCCCCGGAGAGCATGTTAAACCGTCGAGTCCCGGTTGTCATAAGAACATCTATGGCAATCGTTACGAGTAGTCAGACCAAAGAGGTATATGTACTAGAAGTCTTTGAGTCAGACGCCTGATAGAATCTGACAACTGGTCTAACCATTCCTGTTACTGGTCCCTTATGGGTTGCAAGTGGTAGCTCGCCGCTACAGGTTAGATTGGGAGCCGACCCCAATAACAAAAGGGAAAAGGTTATGAGGTTGATGATTGTTTTTTTTAATTCAATTTATTTTATTTTATTTTATGAAAAGTATTTAAATGCTTGACAGTAACGATGAAACTATTCGCATTTTATGCCCCATAGTTTTGGTTTTTCACATAAATCTTGTAAACTATATTTTGTATTCGGCAAGAGCGTCATGAAAAAGCGTTGTAAAACAGAATCGTGGAGTAATAAAATTGTGTAGAACTGATAGTTCAGGAGTTGCCAGATATTTTTTTACAAAGGTTACTATTATTAAAAAAAAATTGCAGTGTGATTTTTCATGATTATTTAATGATTATAAGTGAGAAGAAATTTGTCAATTGAATAAAGGAAATACTGAAATCGGTAGAGCTAAAAAAAACTGTTTGGGGTGGAGCATGAGAGTTTTTAGCAACTTCAGTGGCTGTTATATACATATATATGTAGGTAGATATAGCACGTATATACGGTAGTTTATTGCCAACTAACTTGGTTTCGGTTCAACCATTCTCTATCACGAGTAGTACCAAAGTAAGTGCAGTCTGTGTTGTGGGTACTTTGGAGTAGTAATATATTAAGGAGCAACAGAAAGTTCTGTACGTTTTGGTAGACAACAAAGAGTTTTGGTTTTGACTTTTTTGTCCCCCACGGAGCGCCACTTTGAGTGGCTGCTTGCCTCCTGCATCCATCGGTTCCCTGCGGGTTTCACCACGTCGTCGGTCCACCGAGTGGGGGGCCGGCCTACGCTGCGTCTTCCGGTTCGTGGTCGCCACTCGAGAACCTTTATTCCCCATCGACGCAGTTCACGAGCAATGTGGTCTGCTCATTGCCATTTCAACTTGCTTAATTCTAAGAGCTATATGTTTAGTATATATTGCAATTCAACGTGGCAATGCTGCCAGCATGTTGGGTACGCTATCTACCGGTAGTGGGCTGGAGCACTTGGACTGTCTATAGGCCATCGCGGCTATTATACAGTCCATAAGTGTTCTTTGCAGTAAGTAGTGTAGCTAGTTTAGTTTTTATTATTGTAGTAGTTAGCTTGAGTAATAAAGGCAATTTGCCCGTTACAAAAAAAAAAACTAAGTAATATATATATTATAATTATTATGTTATTTAAGTTTTTAGGTCAATAAAAATAAGATAACAGTTGGTTCTATTCTGAAAAGGTTGTGTAAATCAGAAAAATAATTCGAACCAAAATTCAATGTCTTAAGAGGCCAATACAACACATAAGTAGGCAAGTTGACTTCGTAGAATGAGGGTTGCGAATGTTGAGATTTCAGTGGATGTTGAGTTCTGTTCTGTGCATTTCGAGTTAGGAATTTTCACATACCTAACTCAAAACTTATTTATAACTCTGTGAAGAGCTTATTATAAATTTTTGTTATTATTTAAGTATACCTAAAATACAGAACGATATTAAAGAGACTATTTTCTTTCTGATTTTTTTGCCTTGCCCGTTCTTACTATAGTTTATGAAACCACAATAAGCAACACTAAATAATGATTAGTCGGATTTACGCAGTAACTACGTCTGCAACAGTCAGTTGTGAATAAGTCACTTCAAAAACTGACGTTTCGGTAATCATTTTTATTGTAAAAGTACCTATAACGCGTGTCATTAAAGAAACGAAGCTGACGCAAACAAGAAACTATATTTATTTGCCCCTTCTACTATTGTGTTTAAGTGCGGAATGAGACAGCAATAGAAATGTTTGCTTTTTTCCGATCTTTTCTTTATTGAATCGCGTTATAGGCATAATAGGGGGCGTATAAGTGCAAACTTAATAAGAGCTGTCAAACTTTGTGTTGGGCATTGGTTTTAGGTACTATATTTTTTTTTTTTTTTTTTTATGTGATTGAATGACGTGACTAGCTAGTCGTTCACCTGATGTTAAGAGACACGGCCGCCCATAACAGTTGCAGTGTCACCCGGGACTTTACAAAAAAAAAGTTTCGCGTGACACTGCACTGCGCACGTCATCCTGAGACATCACCCAGTTTAGTAATCAGATTACTAGACTGAGTGATCAGATCATAAAGTCTTATTTTTCCAGTAATTTCACTAGCTACAATGCCCTTCAAACCAGAACACAGTAGTGCTTGCACACTACTGCTTGGCGGCAGAATAACTGGCAAAGCGGTAATATAATAGGTTATCTATCACTATCCAACTACTTAATTCATTTACACAGCCGTTTGCTAACAATAAAGCAGCCTCAAACTACAATTTATTTACTAGCCACTGCGTCCGAATACAGAGCACACGGTCTGAGGAAATAAAAATAAATAAAAGCCAACCAGGCCTCGCTCGCCATCTTTTCTTGGCAATTTCCGTCGACCGAGATAGAGGGCAGGGACACGTGAAATCGCGAGTTAACCCGCTATATCTATGCGAGTCGACAGTCTGATTTACTGGCTTAATCGAACCAGGGGTAAAGCTTTATTACTCGCCTCCTTTGGGACCAAATTCCGGTACCAAGAACGGTGATATCTGAGGTCCATCTCGACAGTTGTCTACAATAGTGAAGCGAATTAGGAGTTTGATTTATCTCTCGGTTGTCTGCTGCGGTTTGAGGCGTTGGTTGATGAGGGTAGTTGGTATCCGATGTTTGTGTTGTTTTGTAACTTACTGTCAACTTTTTATTGGTTCAAAACTAAGTACAAAATATAACTGTAAGTACTTGTATTTGGCATATTTATATGTGGCCCTACCCCATGCCAAAAAGTACCTAATAATTTTTGGATGAACTCGTTTTGTACCTTACATTTATTTTGATCGAACTTAATTCGGTCAAACTGACCTTTGAGCCATTTAATATGTCATCCACAGAATTCGCCCTATTTACATAGGTCAGGTCCTGCGAGATAAGCTCTGGAACGAGGAGATTCGCAGGAGAACTAAAGTGACCCATATAGCTCTTAGAGTTAGTAAGTTGAAGTGGCAATGGGCAGGCCACATCGCTCGTAGAACTGACAACCGATGGGGAAGAAAGGTTCTCGAGTGGCGACCACGAACCGGAAGACGCAGCGTAGGCCGGCCCCCCCACTCGGTGGACCGACGACCTGGTGAAAGCCGCGGGGAGCCGATGGATACAGGAGGCGAGCAGCCGCTCAAGATGGCGTGCTCTGGGGGAGGCCTATGTTCAGCAGTGGACGTCTTCAGGCTGTTAATGATGATGATGAAATAGTCAGTCTTTGATATCATCTTAAACTATCTAGAAATTAATATAGATCTTACTTAAACAATAAATAGATCTACAAAATTAATTAACGTAAACGCATCACACAGGAACGTGTTATACGAACAGGAAGCAACATGAGCGTTATATTGTGTATCCGGAAATTAATTACAAGCAGTTAATCGCTGCTCAGTAACACTGTCAGTCAATGTCATTTTGCGTTCAGTCTTTGTATTAGGATATTAATATATTACATATTTTACGTATATTATAATTTTAGGTGTGAGTTCTACCGTTTGTTATGCGTATGACCGATTACCGAACAACTGTTACATTCTATACCATCCTGGGGGCTGGGGGCAAACGGTAATAATCATGGTCAATCACTAACGAGGACTAATGGTCATAAATGTCAGCTGCTACTGCGGAGGGATGTATGTAGTAAGGGGCAGAGGATCATAATGAATTAGAAATAACAAAAATGCTGCATAAACCCTTATACTTAGATTGTAACGTTATGCCATAAAGTTCAAAATTGTTCAGTAGTAGAACATTCACTAAATACCATGCCAGACTAAATTTATACTCTATGTCCGAAACACCGCCTCACCAAAGTTTTCACTAAGCACCTCGGTCGAAACTTAGAACTTTGCTACGCGATGATTAACCAAAGGTAACTATACCCTTGTTACTTACTATACTAGGTATACATACCCCCAAACATGCCGACTCAAGCCAATGCGCTATGTTACCATCTGGCTTGTAAGATTAATCTACGTACAACCGGGTAGGTTCGTACACGTGTTCCAGGTATTATTTATGAGTGGTGCGGCGAAGCATTTCTGAGTGTGTACAGACCATTCAGGGATTTGAACAAAGGTGTTTGTCAAAGACCGGTTTGCTTACTACCTACCATCCGTATTACAGCACTGTGCCTGTACAAACATCTTATGTACAACTATAAATTTGGGTCTCATTGTTTCAAACCGAAATGTAGCTGCCGAGTTGGTAACATTCGTTTTTAACCCACAAATAATAAATATGACTAACAGTTCACTTCACTAAGCACTATAATAAATTAATAATTATTGTGATTACTGTATTTTATATAAACATTATAAATCGCGAGGATGAACCCGTTAAATATAATAATACATATTTCACAACATATTGTTCTGTCACTTTCACAGGACTTTCATGAAATCCCTGCAAAGTACCTACCATTTATCGTGCAATATTCAATCTTGCATAATCTCAAGCGTCAAGACCATCGTCTTTGTTCCAGCTCCGACGTCTATTTGACTTGCGGCTTTAAACTCTGCTTCCTAAGAGCCGTGTTCAAGAAATGTTAATGCACTTTCACGTTCCCCGTTTTTGCTTTGCTAACTTCTGTTGAAGCGCTTTTATTTAAAAAGAAATTATTTAGCATTATCTCTTGGCGATGGTAATGATCTTGTTTAATTTGTACTCTTTGTTTACGTTGGTTTAAGCTGGCGAGTATATATGGCTTTGTTATTTATTTAAAGGATTGGGTAATGCAACAGATAAAGTTTAGTTCATCATGATGTCCACTACAGTGCTGAAGCATACCTATGCCTCGCCCTAATTCCCGAACTATTGCCACTGAAAAGTTTTACTAGTTCGGTCAACAGGACTAACAACTAAACTACTGATACTAGAGGAATAAAACTAATGAAGTTTGTTTCATCAGTTCTTTTTTATTTTAAGGATGGATAATGCAAGAAGCAAAGTTTAGTTCATCATGACGTCCACTGCAGTGCTAAAGCATATGCCTCGCCCTAATTGTGCTCCACATACAGAATGATTGCAAGCTATTTGCAACCACGGCTTCCCACGACTCTAATATTATTGGTACCTACACACTACGTTGGCCGAGTTCATACGAAAAAAATCCCTAACAATTATTCCTAATTTTGAAAAGTGAAACGTTGTCTAAAGATTTTTTAATATCGCCTGCCAAAATTGGTGTTGTCTGTTAGTTTGTTCGTGGCTTTTACACCACAACGGCTGAACTAATTTGCATCAAAGGTCAAGGATTGCTACCATCATTACCGAGACTGAGCTCATAGGATAGGTACTTTTTATTTCGGAAAATTAACTCTGTAAGTAAAACTATTTTCTTATCAAATCTGATTATAGTGAGCAAATTGGTTCCATAATTTTTTACCCAACGTCTGCTGTAGGGATTTCTTCTTTATGTGCTATGTAAATAGGGCGAATTCTTTATATGTACTTACCACGGGGTATTAGTGCCCAAAATCGACAGGGTTAGACATCGTAGGTACGTTATCACAACGAACGAACTGTGCCGGTTGATTCCCAATTCTGCTTTACTTTACAATCGCATAGCCCTTTACTATTCTTTATACTGTGGTATACCTAACATGGAAAGAAAAAAGACCAGCAAAAGTGGAATCCTTGGCAGTTGGCTCCACTCCCAAACTGATATTGCCAAAAACGTTATCTTTTACGCTTCCGGAAATAAAATACCCACAAAATGTTAATTGTCGAATTTTCCGAAGTGTTGCACCGCACACTATAATGTAAACTATAATATGGTTTTCTATAATAAATGCGCAAAATTTATTTTTTATGTTTCTCTAATAGTATGAGTAAATTTCTGTATACTTTTTTCATTCGTCAGATATTTATATATTATTCGTTATATAACACTTCAAAGTTCAAAGAAGTGAAATATGCACAGTTTTTAAACTCTCCTGCAAAATTGAAATAATGTAGTTACTTTTATCTGGATCTTACACCGCGATATGTACCTAATAAAGTTTCACATAGACACAATTTAGGACGTATTCGTATCTGCATGATCGTTTAGTTATATCCCATTCATGACATTATTTCATTTGGATTGGTTAAAATTATTTTGTGTTACATACCGGCATTATTCGGTTTTTTCAGAATGACGCCATTTTCAGACTTACAAAGATAAATTACAGTTTCTAAAATTTTTAGCAACCAAAGGGATTGAACCCGGACCTTCCATCTCTCCGGAAAACTCTCTCCCAACTGAGCTATGGTTACACTTCCGGCTGTCTTTACATGCCCAGTGCATGATTGCGACCAGAGATAACTCTAAGAGATAAGATGGTTTACACTTTAAATCCATTTCATGATTTTCCGAATTTTTGATAGTCCAATACATTTACCTAACTCCTAAAAAATACCATCTTTTTCTCGTTCACCAACCTCATTTTTAGAATAATCGCACTGTCCAGCACCAAAGAGTATAAAACCAATACGCTATCCTGCACGGCGACTGCATAGAATGTGGATGAAAAACACTTTTTCTTTAATTTTCCATGAATCACGTGACGAGCAAGTCGTTTACCTGATGTCAAGCGTTACCGCCACCCATAACTAAATTAATAAGCTAAAAACTAACCTTTTCTTAGCCTTTTAGCTGTTTTTCTTACATTTTCCTCGCTGTAGTGAGGTGAAAAGTTGTGTGTTGCACTCGACAGCAAAGTTTTTCTGCGTCTCGTACCTTCGCTACGCTCAGGATTCAATTCAAGTACTCGCGCCAAAAACCTACTTTGCAGCCTAGTATAACAAATAACTATTAAAAGTCATTTTAAACCTCCGTAACATACTTTTACTCTTTTTTAAGGTTCCGTACCCAAAGGGTAAAACGAACCCTATTACTAAGGCTCCGCTGTCTGTCTGTCTGTCTGTCTGTCTGTCCGTCTGTCACCAGGCTGTATCTCATGAACCGTGATAGTTAGACAGTTGAAATTTTCACAGAGGATGTATTTCTGTTGCCGCTGTAACAACAAATACTAAAAACAGAATAAAATAAATAATAAAGGGGGCCCCCATACACACGTGACATGATAACAAACGTAATTTTTTTGCTCATTTACCAGATGGCACTGCTTTAAATAGTACTGCTACTCAACACTAGATGGCAGAGATAGATAATTTTGACCGGAGTCATGTCAAAATAACCCAATAGTTAGATATTTAAAAAAAACATGTAAAACTTTTCTGTCTGACATAAACCTGAAATAACCTTTGATTAGGAGAAGCCACTGACTCCTGAAACACAGTGAATACTAGTTCAGGAGTCTATGGATTCACTATATGATTTGTACATTTTTTTATGTCAATAAATAATTTGTATTTGTATTTGTATTTGTAATGGTACGGAACCCTCCATGCGCGAGTCCAACTCGCACTTGGCTGCTTCTATTACTTATTCTGTGTTAATTATAACAATGTCATTCCAATGATGTTATTGCCTATTAAAATATCGATATTATCGAATCTGCAACTTTGAAATCATCAAATCGAATTTTGTTATCATGTTAATTTGTCAATATAATTAAAACATGGCACGAGCTTAACTCCAATAATTTTATTCTATGAGTATAGTGTAGAAATAAAACAGTAGTGACAGAGTGATTTGTAGGCGGAAAGTGGTGTTCCGGCTTAGTTCCGGCATTCGAGTGTACCGGAAACATTCCGGTGTCACGGCGGCCATGTTTGACTTCACTCGACCTCTCTTGACGGTATCTGAAGAGAATGCTAATAAGTTTCTACTTTTCTGCTTGTTGCAGCTACTGTAGAAAAGAGTTAATGTTGTTTTAATACACAGTAGTGTTGTCGATCGATAGTCGATTGCTTAGCTATTAAAAATCCAAGCAATCGAAAAACCATCGTTAGGACTATCGATACTATCGATTGTATTGTTGCTCGTAAATAAAAAACTATCGATAGTATCGACTGTTTTTTGTTTATGAGCAACAATACTATGATACTATCATTATTTCGATAGTTTGTTTATTACGAGCAACGATACTATTGATAGTATTGAACTCATTCAATAGTATTACCTCGTTTTAAGCTATCGATAGTATCGATAGGCCTATCGACAGTGTGGCTTTTTTAGATGAAAACAATCGACAGTAAAACTATCGATAGTTCGGCAACACTAATACACAGTTCTATTAATATCAAGCACTACATAGTCCAGACAGCCTCATAATATTCTTTTTAGTTACTAATGGTGCAAGTTCGTAGCCAACTCCACGCAGCAGCAGCAGCAGGCAACGTGTCGCCGCGATACTACTGGTTTCTATGTCATCATCAGCCTGAAGACGTGGACGTCTTTAGGCTGAACATAGGCCTCCCCCAGAGCACGCCACCTTAAGCGGCTGCTCGCCTCCTGCATCCATCTGCTCCCCGCGTCTTTCACCAGATCGTCGGTCCACTGAGTGCGGGGCCGGCCTACGGTGCGTCTTCCGGTTCGTGGTCGCTACTCGAGAACCTTTTTTCCCCATCGGTTGTCGCGACTGTTGTCGCCTGGCAACTCCAGCTTCATTTCTTGATGTAGAAAACTGCAGGCGACGCTAGCGCCTCCTCAATACAGACGCGAGTTTTAAGTATACGTTAAGTTGGTTTGTTAATTCGTGTTTTTGAACGTACTTTTGAAGTTTTGGTTTCTGAACGAATTAATTCAACCAATGAGAGGCCTGCTGAGCTGCCATTGGTGACCGAATTGATGTCCGGTAAAAATGGTGGCTCAGGAGGAACGTTTGCTGGTTTTTCATTCTTATTCGGCAGTTGAGTTTGATTCACAGATATCTACTATACTACTATACTATTCAAAGACAGATAGGACAGCTCTATATGATTGACAATTAGTTCCCGTGTCTGCGCTAAGCACTGGTGTCGCCATAGTGATGCACCTAGCTCCATATTCAAATATCGATATCGATAGCATAGTGACGCGCCACGGCAAAAAAAATCGACATGAAAGTTACATAGGAACTTATTTTTATTATTTTAATCTATTACATTTTAATACTACAGGAAGATGAAGCACCCACTAAATAAGGATTAAATGAAACAAATGAGACTGAAATGGCTTTTATTTATTTTTATATCTTAGCCTAAATGCTTTGTATTTTTACTGCCATTTTTAAGCCATTTTTTGGGGTGAAACCATTTTCATTATAATTATTTATTTTTGCTATTCAAATTGAGTTTACTCACCAGATAAGCCCAAGGGAATCCCGTGCAACACTTCATTTGCAGTGAACAAGGATATCCATGCAGAAGACGGTTACCCATCCTATCAAATTGGGAGTATATCAAAGTGATTTTGGCGAACACGTTTGTTCACAATACAATACAATACAATAACTCTTTATTGCACACCAAATCAAAAATAACAGACGATAACAAAAAAACATTACGAAGCTTAGTACAATGGGCGGTCTTATCGCAATACAGCGATCTCTTCCAGACAACCTTGACCTTTACTAAGACAGACCACTGAGCTGTTTTATTAGTTGCAAGCTTCAACATGACATTTTCGCGTCGCCATAGTGTTGATCAATAACCATAGTCACTGCCCATGCTCAACTGATTAAGTTAATTGGTATATAATTTAAAATTAGAGCGATGGTGGCAGAGCGGTAACATGTGCACTTCGCAATCTTACGGCACCAGGTTCGATCCTCGGCCTTGCACCGATGATTTATCTAGTAAGTTATGTGCAGTTTTCGATGCCATCCGTGCCTCGGAGAGCCGTCGGTCCCGGTTGTCATAGGACCATCTATGGCAATCGTTACGGGTAGTCAGACGCCTGATAGAATCTGACACCAGGTCTAACCATCCTTGTTACTGGTTCCTTATGGGTTGCGAGATCAGATGGCAATCGCTCAGGGCCAGATCTTGTATAAGGGCAATTTGAGCTTCAGCCCAGCACGCCGTGGAGATAAAGGGCCCCCAGCCCCCACTGAAATTTAACGGGTCTTATCTAGATTTACTTATACATGTGCGAAACCTGAAACTATCAGGATTAACGAAAAACAAGAACAGCTGAGAATTAGGCAAACTCACTGTCCGATCCTGTAGTCGCTCGTGTAATTCTGGTAGCTTGCCGCTACAGATTAGACTGGGAGCTTGGGAGCCGACCCCAATAATAAATGCGAAATGGGAAAAAGGCAAAGAGGATGATGATAATGATATATTAATTTGAAATTATACACAATTGACTTTTGACATTATAGAAGTCATGTGATGCAAAGAAAATGTCGGAATGCGTGTGACACGAGCGTTTCGTGGAGACATCGGTACTAAAGCTGACCCGGGCCTGGTTTGATTCGGCATTCGTGCAACATCGCTTAGTGTTGTTAGGATATTTTACCGCACAAGTTTATAGCGTGTAGTACAGTTTGTACAGCAGCAGTACCTTATTTATATTTAAAACGTGTGAAATATAGACTGTGGATTTTATTTACTTACATCGTTACCTTGTTTTATTTAAGGGCCTCCTACACGACTTTGAACTTACTAATGAAGCCAACAGTAAGAGCCCATGTCTCAGTTAGTCGGTCGGTTTCTATGTATTTCTATAAAATACCTTTCGACACGTCGCCTGAAGATATTTCATAGAGAAACATAGAATTTGTACCTTAGAAACTAGGTCAAATATTTTGGAGCTATGAAACTGTTACTGTAAAATAAATAAATAAATATGCGTGGACATTTCACACAGCGCCATCTAGCCCCAAACTAAGCATAGCTTGTACTATGGGAACCAGATAACTGATGTAATACTTAGATACTTTTTGTTTGTAAATACATACATAGAATACAATATAACACCCAGACACAAAACAAACATCGATGTGGTTTAATAGTAGATGAAAGACAAATGAAAGCTATTCAGTATGCAAAAATAGGTGAAGCAAACGTAATATTTTCCAACTGGCTTCATCGTAATTCTGCCGGATTACGTCAGTTTTTGCAGTCAGTTACGAGAAACACCGACCGGCTCGGTTCATCGTAAACTCCGACTTATCTATGAATGACTTGACTGAAAACTATTTTTTTATCGCAACCATTTTATCTTATAGTCGCCTTTTTATTTCTAGCCTTTGAAATGTGAAATTTTCGAAAGATTAAAGTCTTTTCCTTTCTATTAGTGGATTTTAACACAAAATGTTTATTTACTTTGATTTTCTGAAATTTTAAAGAACGTCATTTGTGATTTACTTATTATTATAAAAAAATATTCTAACGACAGAAATATAACTACCGATATTAAAATCAAACCTTAATACTGTTCATCATCATCGTCACCATCAGCCTGAAGACGTCCACTGCAGAACATAGGCCTCCTCCAAAGAGCGCCACTTTGAACGGCTGTTTGCCTCCTGCATCCATTGGCTCCCCGCGGTTCTGACCAGGTCGTCGGTCCACCTAGTGAGGGGCCTATGTTGCGTCTGCCGGTTTGTGGTCGAAACTCGAGAACCTTTCTTCCCCGTCGGTTGTCAATTCTACGAGCGATGTGACCTGCACACTGCCACACTATAATACGGTACCTATAATATATATAAAAAATTAAAAGAAGCCAGTAAATATCGTATATGTATATAATATCTTCACACACTATTTAGTGTATCCAAGGGGGTATGATGAACACAAGTTGGTTGACGCCTACAAGTTTAGCTCTACGTCTTAGTTTGGGCTCAGTACCATACTTGAGAAGTAAGTATTATGTACACAGCTGTGGGCTTGTGTTGGTTATCTCACATAATGATGAACCTTCGATATATTGGTGTATTATAATTGAAATATTTTGTGTTAAACTTTAGATAAAACAATTATGCAGAGCTGCATAATTAGTGATAGCTCTATCATTGATAACTTTGGTCTTTGGTATGTGCCGAAACGTGTTCAGTTTCCCATAGATCCAATTATTTCTACTAATGCGACTTGATTGAAACGCCAAGATAAATATTATAATAAAGTGATAAATGTTGAATCCTCTCAACAAATAAGTCTACGGTGACAATATTTTTATTTTAAAAGTTAAGTCTGTCATGCTGGTGTAAAGATGCGATTCTTGTATATTTTTCCTATAACGTTGTTTTCTGGACATAATGATGGCTTCAAAACATATTTTTTTACGAGTCGATCATCAAAGCTTTGTCTAGGTACTTAGTAATGTGGCGCTCGATTAAAGTGCCAGCGTATAAAGGTTGGTTCGCTTAGGCCCGATTTCACCAAACTAGAATAACTTTTATTCCAGGTATAACTTTCCGAGAACAACCGAGTTACGCGAATATAGCCCTTATATCACCAATTTTGTGAAGGAATAAGACTTATTCCTTGGACACAATCAAAATGGCGTCTTTTTTGTGTAATTTCATTTGTCAGTTAGCTGTATCCAGAAGTAAGGAATAGCCGTATACTTGGAATAAACGTTGGTGAAATCGGGCCTAAGTCATGTAGCGTTTATAATAATTTACGCTCTAGCAAACTAAGTTTAACTTCGCATGTCGTATAAAGTGCGATTTTATCGCGTTTATTCCACAACAACTGTATTTGGTGGGCGGTGCTTAAGAACATACAAGCATAAGCAGTAAAGGTTCTACGCACGTAGATGCGTCTATATTTATGTATCGGTATAGCTGTATTCTCATCTATCGGACCTTGCATTATAAACGTATTCTATTACAGGGAAAATGTTACTGAAGACATGTAGAGTCATTTGGTTTTAGGCCAAATTTAATACACCAAAGTTAATTAATACTAATTATCGACGAAAATAAAGTTCTTAGTTTGAATCTGGCATTGAGATTTTCAGCGTTTATAACCTGCAATAAAATTGTAGGTTCATAAACACTGCAATTTAAAATAGCCCATAACTATCATCAACAGCCTAAAGATATCCACTGCTGAACATATAGGCCTCCCTCCCCCATAGAGTGTCACTTTGAGCGGCTGCTTACCTCTTGTATCGATCGGCTCCCCGCGGTTTAAACCAGATCGTCGGTCCACCTTAGTGGGGGGCTTACGCGGTGTTCATAACTATAAAAGTTTCAGATACTATATAAAAATCGCGCTCATAGCGAAACACGACTAGCCATTTCTGACCGATCGGTAAAGTTAAGCAACGTTCACTGCGGTCACTACTTTGATGGGTGACTGCTACAGCAAAAAGTGGTATTTACAACTGAGTGCTACCGTATTTTAGAGAGCACGATAAGCCGTTGGTCCCGGCTGTTGTCTTAAGACAATAACCGTTAAGCCTATTCAGAAGCCTTTGGGCGGCCTAAAAATTCTGACAACAGGGGCTAACCACTCGCCTACACGAGAAGAACAACACTATATAAAAATTATGGAGTACTTTAAGAGGAGGGTTAAAAGAGTCCTACAGGGTAAGCAACGCATTGGTGACGCTTCCTCAGGTGTTACAGATGTCCATAGGCTACGGTGACCACTTCCCATCAGGTGGGACGTATGCTTGTTTGCTCCCTTTAACATAAAAAAAAATATGTAAGCGTTTCAAGTAAGTACTATCATAAGAAGCTTATAAATGAAACAGAGCTCCCATTTAAGCAGCATAATGTCCATACTGCTAATAAATGTGGCACAGGTGTGAGGAGATTTAAAGTTCATTGCACAGTCAGAGGGCGGGACCTCCGCTCATATATCTTAGAAAACGCTTTGATAAAGCCTTACAGTGTGCCCCAGGGTAACTTAATTTTAAATCTATTGTAATCACAGCATAGGGTAATTGTGAACCTAAACATAGACTTACGTAGACTTACTAAACGTAGCGTATAACATTATTTGTTGATGTGTAAAAATAATTACTAAATATCACGTATCCGTTGGGAGCTACCCTTTTACTTTAACATGATGTATAGTTTCGTGAACTAAAAGTGGTATTCATTCGGGGTTTTTTAATTAGTTATTCATTTTGATATTGATCAAAGAAAAACCCAATTATTAATTAATTTGAAATAAACATGTATAGGTATCAACTTAACCTGAATGCCTAACATGCGCACCGCGAGAAAACCTGTCGTCGTTGTTAGAGTGAGACACACTTAGGCGCTACCATACTCTTGTCACGGTCTCTCACGAGATAAAGTGTCGAGAAAATTTTACATGCGGTGCGCATGCTAGCCGGGTAGGTAAATATATTACCGCAGAATACTTAATAGTACCTTCTGGTATTTCTTACCTTACACTACTGAGTACT
Source organism: Ennomos quercinarius (assembly GCA_910589525.2). Taxonomy (NCBI): domain Eukaryota; kingdom Metazoa; phylum Arthropoda; class Insecta; order Lepidoptera; family Geometridae; genus Ennomos; species Ennomos quercinarius. The sequence continues at coordinate 7,026,949 of OU342496.1, forward strand.
GCTTGTCAACAGCATTGTTGGGTCCCTTTGTTATAATCTGTACAAAGGGCCGGGAAGATCCCAGGAACATCGCGATATGTCATAATTGAGCTATACATAATAAGGAACGCTGCAAACCGCGCGACACAATGCCGTGATTTATAGCTTGGCGCTGCTGTCGACGTAATGAGATTGTTCTGTCAACGCTACGGTATAACACGTGACCACAATAGATAGGCCGTTAACAGCACACTGTCACAATGCGCTGATGTTAAATGTTCAATTTCACAACAATGGCGTAAAATAGAAGCTATCAAGCTCGTTGGCGATATGGCTAGTATTTTACTACTCTACTACAGAACTTGTTAATGCTGTACCAGATGTAACGTAGTGAGGGTTGCTAGCAGCTATAAGTTAATTTGTAACTTTCCGAAACCCAATGTGATAGATGCAAGATTTGTAGTCATTGGTCTATCTCGCTATACTTTTAAATTATGCTCACTCATTAAGCTACAACTCCCGCAGTTCTGCGAAAATCTGACAGGCAACAAGCCTCTGTCTTTTCCCTGTCAAATTTGAGCACCAATAAACCAGCGTTACTTGAAACCAGTCAGGAAGTTACACGCGTCAATCTCAATCTGCTGCTATGATGTTGCGGTGTAGCGGGAAGGAATTTTATTTTACAGTCGTTCAAAAACATCTACCCATTCCTTTATACTTACTAGAACTTTTTCACTAACATTAGAAGTTATTTCTATGATTTAATCAAAGATTGTTTAAACTGTATCCAAGACATATTTGATGTACGATTTAATACCGACTTGAAGATTTATTTTACCCTTATAATGTCACATTAATCTTAGTGCATCTTGGTCTAACATGCACAGAGCATGAAATAGACCGAATAGCACCGAGATCTGACTCCAGTGATTTATGAATTTCATTAAGACTTAAACAAGTGCTTTCTCCGCCTTTTTGCTTGAACTAAATGGAGTAACGAGCTTTTTGCTTCCATAATGAAAACGCCGAGAAAAATTAAAGGCTGCACAGAGAATGGCGAGTTGAAATTGATACCGCAAACTTTTTCATCTGCGCGGGAATTGCTCGAGGAATTCTCGCAGACCTGAAGCTCCACGCAACGAATAAAAGGCCACCAGCAGATATTTCCATTTCAATTTGCTTCCCATTCGACGCTACCTTTATCTAGCTAATTCAAACTGAAAATGGAAATGGTTGGCGGGGAATGACTATCGGTGGGTTTACACGTTAAACATTGAATTAATATCATACCCATTAAAAATATATTTCAGACGTTTTAGCGGTGTCAGCGATAAATTCCATATTCGGGATTTTTCACATTCTATATTTTCCGATTTCTTAAAAATACGCATTCATGTAAAAAAAAGTACGCGGAGAACTTAATAATTATTTTAATCGTGATAATGAAATTTCAGCTTTGTGAGAAAGTATTAAAGGTAGGTAATAAATTGCAATAAGGTGGTGACCGCGGGGAGCCGATGGATGCAAGAGGCATGCAGCTGCTTAAGGCGGAACGTTCACCAGCGCGGCAAATTCAAATTTTCTTGCGTTCTTTTGCCAATAATAGCTTAATTACTCAAAGTGATTACATGAAAACTAAATAATGCGCAAATAAATAGAATGTATCAACAAATTACGATTAAAAGTATCTCCTAGATATTATTATCATTGGTTTATTGGTGGTGGACTATAGATAGTAGGTAAGTATACCAAAAAAAAAAATGATTTCGCGCATTTCGTTCGTACCCTTGGAAGAAATGATCACATCGTACCTTATAATTATTTATGTCAGAAATGGACTCCAGTAGGATAATCATTTATTATTGTTTGTCAATAACACCGACGACATGGTCAGAACCGCGGGGAGCTGATCGATGCAGGAGGCAAGCAGCCGCGGCGTTCTATGGGGGAGGCCTATGTTCAGCAGTGGACGTCATCAGGCTGATGATGATGATGGTGATGATGATGACGATACAAAGAGTTTTATGTACTGGTGGGAAGAGGACAGCTGATGATGATGGCACGGAGCATATTATTACCGTTTCATGTACTACAAAAATAATTAAAAAAAGGAAAACGTAGCGTAAATTATTTTCCGCTTCCCGGAACAGTCTGCACTCATTTTGAGCGTTACGTAAAAAGAAAAATGAAAAATAATTTCCCGTAATTACACTTTGCTAATTCTTTTGTGGCTCCGTCATTAGGTCGCCCTTTTGTTATTTCAGTTTTCTTTGACGAGCCGTTCATTTTGGAAACAATGAATTTTTGATGACTTTTGGTTTTTAATTTGTATAAAATCAACCAAGACGTACAACAGCGATTCGAAACGTCGATTTACTTTTAACATGTTTTTTTTTAACCCTATTATCGTATTTTATGATCTGAAGATCTTGCGTGCCGTGCTGCGGGAGAGACTTAGGTATGTCCAGCAGTGGAGAGAATGTGACGGGGTTGTTCAGTTCTAAAGATACACGGCCTTTTGTTTTCGAAATATAGGTTAAGTTAAGGTTAGCAAGATGAGCTCTAAGTAAATGTGACACCGGTTGATGAAAATTAAAAAAAAAAACAGTGGTGCCAAAAACATTAATTGTTATAAGATTACTAAAGTTACTCATCATTATCATCATCAACCGTCTGAAAGCGTCCACTGCCTGAATACAGGCCTCCCCCAGAGAGCGCCACTTTGAGCGACTGCCCGCCTCCTACATACATAGATGGCACTGTGCGAAATGTCCGCAAATATTAAAAAAAGCATTTTTTTTTAATATAGACGGGTTAGTTACTATCTGTTTCGAACTTGTTCTATCAATAGAACAAGTACGAAAAGTAATTCTCTGGATTAACAATGCAACGGAGTTTTGGCGGGAACGCGGTAAAAGTTCACGTCGTTGCATTGTATTATTTTTCAAAACTCGTGCTTTTTCCAGTGTTAATGTTTAAAATCGGTGGCGTTTTACGCATTAAGTGCTGAATTACGAGCATGAGTGTGGGCAAGTGATATAATGTGGTGAAACGTGGTTTTTCGTGTTGCTTCCAAAATTCCATAGAAGCTTCTAGTAAAGTTGCCACCACTTTACTAGGGCATGACTTAGACTGGACTGAGACTACCTGACTTAGACTGGACTATGACTACGCAGACTGTGACTAAGACTTGACTTTACGTGAAATATTCTATCATTATGAAAAATTACAATACTTGACACTGGCTAAATACACTATGTGTGGAGCCAAAATATAAGAGAAAAAAAAAAAAAACAATGCAACGGAATGGTTCCGACTGAAAATTCGTCTCTTGAATGTAGATGACGGCCCTGTACCTAAACTACCTACCCTCCAAATATCCGTGCAGCAGTTTAGCGCTGAGTAAGTAACAAACATATATACGAGCTTTCACATTTGTAACATTAGCAGGAAGTTCAGTTTCCGTTCACTTTTATTTGCACTATAAAGTTTTTTATGTATCTACCCGTTTGATCGTACACAACTTTGTCATACCAAGCGTAAATATTATCTAACTACAAAAGAGTAATGATGTCAAATTGCTCGTAAGTGATGTAGGCCCTTCCAATAACGTGGCCTTGTAACACCATAAACGCTGATCAAGGATTAAACAATATATTGGGTTAGTCTACGGTTAAAGTTCATGTTGACATTTACGACCCAAGTTCTGTTATTTGAGGTTGAAATTTGCTTGTTTTAGGGTCACGTGCGTCTAATATTAATAGTTTAGACTAATTGCGAACTATGTAGAATTGGACCTATTGTGAATTTCTGTACAGAGCTGTTGTTTATTAGAACGAGCCAATCTTTATTATGCGAAATAATTTATTCAGTTAGGTACTTATTTTATCATCATTAGAATCAATAGTGTCCACAAATCAGCATCTTACTGATCTAGACCAAGCAGTGTAGAAAAACTCATGAAAATCCATTATACCGCAATGAAAAAATGGATTTATAATAGGTACTTCATAAAGAAATGTTTCAGCCGCCAACTTTACAGGTTATAGCAATCGTGGGTAATCTTGTTTTGAATCAGCCTATCAGCAGTTCTATAAATTTAAATGACGGCAAATTAATGAAATTTAATGTGGCACTCAGGCGATGCTCGTTCTTAAGAACCGGTCACCGATCGGTTAACCGATCGGTAAAGTTAAGCAACGTTCGCTGCAGTCACTACTTGGACTGCCACAAAGTGGTATATTTACAACTGGGCGCTACCGTACTTCAGAGCGGACGTTAAGCCGTCAGTCCCGGCTGTTGTCTTAGGAACTGCAATCGCTAAGCCAATTCACAAGTTTTGAAGCAGCTTGAAAATTCTGACACCAGAGCTGACCACCTGGTGGTGACTATAGGAGAAGAAAGAAATGATGGACGGTAGGTAACAAAATAAACAAATAAGAAAAGACGTTTTAGTGCAAATCGAATAGGTACAATGGGGAATGTCCAAAATTTGTCACTCTCCACTTTTATTTTAGATTTTGTTTTATCCATATTGAATAACTTTTATCTGCTTATATTATTGAAACTCACAGAGCATTAAAAAATATGACGCTTCACATCGGGGGGCGAAATGAATTTTTTCTGCTTGTCCTTTGTTGAAACCTTCTAGTCAAGGACACCCGTAAGTTGGTTATAAAAATGAAGGAAAAGAACACAAAATCACTTGTTTAGAAAAACATGTCCCAGCTAAAGGAGGCGGATGGATGCAGTTCTTCAAATTTTACCTTTACCTTTATACATTTGAATTAATCTCATAATAAAAGCAACCGCATTTATAAAAATTCATACAAAATATTATTATGAACCCGTAACAAACGTGCGTAATAAGTACCTACTTTTAGTAGATAAGCGTCATTTGACCTCCATCATCCGTAAAAAAATAAAGAAATAAACACAGCATCGGGGCCAAAATATCAGCAACACTCAACAAAACACCATAAAATGGAGAAAAACGCGTCCTTCTGGAATTTTCTTTTTATTTACATGCAACATTTCACATTGCCGTCGACAATGTTGCCAGTAAATAGAATTTTTCTCGAAGTTCACGCATAAAAACCCGCAATAACTGTCAGGAGAGCCATACAACCGCCATTTACCTTCCTCCATAGATCTTTGAGGCGATAACTTAAGCAATATTTATGCCTAACAGCTTTTATGTGTTTATCGTCTATTCAATGAACAAAACAAAAATATATTATTCTTATTCTGTGGGTATACCCACAGAATAAAAACATATTTTTATTTGAAAGCCGAAAGAAAAAATTAAACTGAAAGTTAGATATTATTGGACTAATAAAATTGGTCCTACCTAATCTAGCTAGCTTACATTGCGTCTACTGGTTACTGGTAACCGTTCGTGTTGACTTGCCTATTCATTTGAACTTTCATGACTAAGTTTAACGGTCCCGAATTTTTTCAAACACAGTCTACTTACATGTGATACAATCCGTTTTCCACACACGGAAACCCCCGAGCATTACATAGCCTTCTCCACGGCACGTTGCGAGACTTCGAGGTTATTATAAGTAGCAGTGTGGCCAACAGTTATTAAGAGACCACACTAATCTCAATACAAATAACTCGCTTGTATATAATATGCTCAGTGTTTCCCTGCGAGATAAGATCCGAAACGAGGAGATCCGCAGGAGAACTAAAGTGACCGATATAGCTCTTAGAATTAGCAAGATGAAATTGCAATGAGCAGGCAAACATCGCTCGTAGAACTGATAACCGATGGGGAAGAAAGGTTCTCGAGTAGTGATCATGAACCGGAAGATACAGCGTAGGCCGGCCCCCCGACCGGTGGACCGACGACCTGGTGAAAACTGCGGGGAGCCGATGGATGCCGCTCAAAAAACAGGGATTAGCAATTTTACGCAGTTCATCAAAAGAACGGATGGGCTAGTAATTTTTAAATTTACGTTCATTCATGCGTAGTTTTCAAAATTTGCAACAAACTTTCCAGAAGAAGAGCTGATGATGATGATGATGATGATGATGAATACAAATGAAATCATAATACCTAATTTGTTCCTAAATAGGAATTTTCAAGCTAAATTTAAAAGTTTCTGCTCTAAATTGAAATGTCCAGCCATCGCATATTATTTATCAAACCAATGTGAGTTTCCAATGAAATAGAAAGAAAAATATGACGAGCCGCCTGCTAAATCACCGCGCGTTCGAATATAGAGTGATTTAGAATGCTTGCAGCTCTAAATCGATTTATCAGCAATAAAAACACAACCCGACTCTGAGACTGTACCTATATTGGGGTAAACGTAGGGTATATTTCTATGAGTACAGATTTATCATTGGCAATTGGCATACCACCAGCTGTGCTCGGTGGCTTTACCTGGATTATTTGGGACACAAATGTTCTACATCTTTCACTCACAATATCTTAATTTTGCAAGTGCAAAATTGCTACAGGTGTAAATACAGCTTTGTAATACTGGGTACGTGTATTATTTGGTCGTGCATTCCTGGCTGTACAAAGCAGTGATTAAGATTTATTTTTGTCAATGTCAAGTTGCATATGTGGTTTTCTAACTCGCATTACATTTCTATGGACGCTGTAAAATATAGTGCTCTAATATTGCAAATCTAAGTTGGAGGGTTTAAAAAACCTAAAATTGTTACAGAGTAACTTTACGTATAACCTTGTGTCATAAGCCACTATTATCGTTTTGATTAATTGCAACTTACTTAAACCCACTTTAACCCTCTCCTATATGCGTGGACACAAAAACTTTCACGTTTTTTAATCTGAAATGATTAAACAATTTAAATATGTAATAGTAACCTATTTTGTTGATTTTGATCTTATCGCATTATTATCATTTGTGATAACCACAATCAACTTAATTATTCTTCGAAAAGTGTGTCATCATCAACTGATTAATCATACAAAAAGAATGTACACCTACAGAAATTGGCAAATTGACCACACGACGACACAGATGTAGTTACAGTTGTTACAGGATGGCACCGTGGGCTGATTAAAGTCATAAATTGGGCGGCAGATGTCGCGCACAGTGTAAATCTGCGACCGATGGCACATTTGTCTCTATTCCCATGCGGCTGCGATTACATCTCGTTAACTGTACCGCGATCAATCCGGAGAGTAGGGACTGATTGGGAAACCAGGTTTATGTACATCGGGGAAATTAAGCCATTTAGTATCAGATTTCATTACTGAGATAAGTACTGTTATGTTTTGCACGCCTGCTTGCAGGCTGAATGCACGTATCCACTATTTACTCTGGGATCTTGTATACCCAAACTAGTAGTGTATTCTTGCAAATAAACAAATGATTTGATTTGATTTGACTGGGTAGTAGGACTTTTCTGCAAAGTTTATCTAGGTAGATACCACCGCTTTGCCAGTTATTCTACCGCCAATCAGTAGTGTGCAAGCACTAAGTACCTACTATGCCATCTAGTTATCTTATTACTAGACTGTGCTGATGCTTGAGGATGACGTGTGAATAGCAGTGTCACGTGAAACTCTAGGTATATTTTACAGTTCCGAGTGATACTGCTACGTTGCACTGTTATGGGCAATCGTCTTGCTTAATATCAGGTGAACGACTAGCACAGAGCGTCATTCGTTGACTTAAAAAAAATGTGACTGAGAATATTTATTATGTGTTGAAACAACACAAAAAGATAATTCTATATTATTGGCAAAGGTTAACCACTATTTACCACTGTCTTGCCTGATGGAAAGTAATGACGCAGTCTACGATGATGCATGCTTGCCTAATGGTATTAATAGCCAATATATGAACCGGCTTCAATATAATAAAACTGAAAAACAGCTAGTTTTTTTTAAAGGCCTTCAAAAAATGCTAGCTTATTTTCAGTTTTTCTTTTATATAATAATTTATTCAAAGTACACAGCCTCGAGTTTTTATGATTCTAATGCCGCTTAGATAAGATAGCTTCTACTATGTTTTTTAGAAATTATAAATTAATATTACCCATTGCAGATAAATATTACAGATAATCTGCTAGATAATGAACATAGGTAATTAACTACCAATTACTTACTATTTTACTATTGGAAAGACCAAAGTAATACGATCTTTCTAATTTTTGTGTATAATAAAAAGTTCATCTATGTATCTACCTATCTAATTACTGTAGATATATAATAATTATGAAGGTCACATAATAATAATGTTGCTTCACACGGCACCAATATGCGGTAGCCACTACAGGAGGCCCATTTATTGGGTGGCAAGTCATCACCTGCAAACATTTTGATATGAGAAAAAATTGGCAGGTGTCGTTATCTCATTCCATAAACCAATGTCATTATCCATCAAAAGTTCACTACAATAGCCCAGTTTTATTTCTCACCATCATATACAAAATAGTTTATAATATGCCATACCATGTCTTGTCAGTTCTAATTAGTTTTATATTCAATAGGGTTTCTTGGTGTTCGCTTCAGCCCCAATGCTTCCCGGGTTAAACCCAAGAGTGTTAAGAAATAGGAGTAAAAAAAATAATAATATTATAATATCAACTGAAACTACCGCGCTGTATCATTAATATTATTTCATTGATATAGATATAGCATTTCTCAAAGCACGATCTTTTAAGGTGATAACAATAGATATATAAGCAGATGGATACAGAATGAGTCATTTGAAATTGTGACAAAGAATACAGTCTTAATAGTCTCAGTCTTAGTCTACTTGTGTTTGGTAAATTCCGCTAATAAAAAATGCACGTTCAAGATAATCTAAAGGTGAAATGTTTCACTGCAGGCATAAACCAATACGTTAGTATTATTGAAATTGTTTCTTGCATTCCATATAACTCTTCAAAAGAAGTATCTTTTCGGCATCTTTTCTTTAACGGCAAGCCAACCAGTAGGCTGGCTTGCCGTTAGTTGAACACGCAATTCGATTCCCCATAATGTTGTTTAAATTACGCTTGCTAATTCAGCTGTACAGTAAAGTTATTTGATCTGTTCTTAACTTTGTGTACCTTTGTATAAAAATTTCTTGTAACGGTTGTTGGTAAATAAACATATTATTATTATTATTATTATTAGTTAATACCAAACAAAAACAGAACCTAATGCCTAAACATACAGAAAGGTGAATCGTCGTAGCTTTAGTTCTCGTAATTTAAATTACAATATAGCAGATGGATGGTCTGTCAAAGCTTTCATAGATAACAACAGATTAGAAAAAAAAGCAGTTGTTAGGTATATTATGTCCATTTTCCGTGTAACGCAAGATCTTAATATTGTTATTTTTGTTTTTACTTACGTACCTATTTTCTGACTCGGTGTTGTTATTTCTATAATATATTTTGTCGTATAATGGTAACGTTAGGTACGTTATTATACGACATACAACGGCTAGTATTCTACTTAAAAATCATATTCATTTTATTGTTTTGACTTAGCTAACTAACTACCATATAGAGCAATCTCTACACCGGGTTATCGAGTTAGATATCGTCTAGCTAGTCTAATGATTAGATTCTCGACATAAATTCTTAACCATCCGAAGGCCTGTATGTTCTCAAAAAACTGGGGATCACCATATAGTTATAAAGGAAAATATCACGTGTGGGCTCTGAATCTGTATCTGTCCGTACTCCGTACCTTTAGCACCAGTTTTACTTTTACCTATCTGTTGATTACGTCGGGCGAATTTTGCACGAATCATTTTACAAAATATTTCCGTTACCTTCCAAAATTTCTCAAAAACATCTTGATTCTCCTTGATATACATTATTATCTTCTTGTTGTCTAAGTTATCAAGATCATTAAAAGTAAGAATTATAATAGAATGTTTATTTTTTCAACAAAGTAGATATTGAATACGAACGTCTCTTATAAACAAACTTCTTATACCTCCAAGTTTGTTTGGTTCCGTGTATTCGAAAGGCACAAATACAAGTTGCGTACGTAACTCGTTGAGTTTGCAAGCAACTTTAGCTCAAGCAATTTAAAGTTTAATTTCGTTTTAATGAAATACGGTGGACGCAGCTGTTGGTTGAATTATTTTGTACTTCGCATAATCTTTAATTTATTTAACGTATGCTGGTGTGCCGTGTGGTCTCGGTGTGAAAATAGGACTACCTCATCTTTTCCCGCGGGTGTCGTATAAGAGCCACCTCAGGGAGTATCGCTGTAGCCCTCATAGCGAAGCACGACTAGCCGATTCTAACCAATCGGTAAAGCTAAGCAACGTTCGCTGCGTGACCACAGCGAACGTTGCATAGCTTTACTATGATGGGTGACCGCTACAGCAAAAACTGGTATTTACAACTGAGCGCTACCGTGCTTCGGAAGCCACGTTAAGCTGTCAGTCCCGGCTGTTGTCTTAAGACAATAGTCGTTAAGCCAAGTCAGAAGTCTATGAGCGGTCTAAAAATTCTGACACCAGGGCTGATCACTTGCCTACACGAGAAGAAGAAGAAGGGAGTATCCAGGGAATGGGCAGCAGCATTCTATTTGACACATTAGCAGAACCCGCGATCACCAAGACGCCTACCAAGTCAGTAAGTGACCGAAGTGACCGAAGTGGTTTATAGGGAAGGCCGAAATATGAAATCTAGTTGCTATGAAATATAATTACAGTATTCCTATTTGATTTAAAGGGAAGGCATATGTTATGTGGTGCTGGTACGCTCGGCGGATCGCCATGACTGTGACTATATATTATCTAAAAAAAATCAAGCAAGATCACAACACGTCTGTAAATACGGTCCCTAAGATTTAAGTCTCCACTTTCCAGCCAAAATTGAAAATCCAGTCCGTATACAAGAATTACGCTTTGCTGTTGGATTTCGTTCGATAATTTAATTTTGGGTGACAAAAAAGACATCATTTGAAATTACCTAATTGTGCGTGAGTTTGTGTATTTCTCCAGATTTACTGCATTGCAAGTTTAAAGTGTGTCTAAGTCTGTGCCATCACAGCTTCCAAATGGTTGGACCAATCTGTTTTTGTTTTGTTTGAACAGTAACTTGATTGATAGTGTTCATCGCTAGTTGTATATGTGTTATATTAAACTTTTTATGTTAACTTTCTTGCTTACGCCCTATTAAAAATACTTACATACCAAAAAAAAAATTAGGGGAACGACTAAATCCTCACATCATTCATTTACATAAAAAATATTGATCAATAGTGGTACCTATATCTCGCTCGCGCATTGCTATACACATTTGAAGATATTCAGTAATTGAATGTACTTACGAAAAATCTAGCTAAACTGTTCTCATCAATAACATTACATATAATATATATACAAGATTACATTATATTATTTTTCACAAAAATATCATATTTATCCAAACAAGATATCATAAATACAACGGTATCAATTTTTTTTTTCATTCGTAACCGTTTTTATGTATGAAAATTTGTTTGGATTAATATGATATGTTTGTTGAACATTTGTAATGTTATTCATGGCAATATAGTTTAGCCAGATTTCGCGTAAGTAAATTCAGTTATTTAATATCTTCAAAAATGATGCAATACGCGAGCGAGATAGTAGACCCACGTATACAGCAGCCTTAACTAACTTTATAGAAACTCCAGGTGACGCTACGAATCACTAGAGCCATTGCTGTTTTCTTTTATTTTCTGGTTAGAATTTTTTTATACAATAGTAGATGGAACAAGCACCAATGGAAATAATTTTATTGGAGCAGACACAGAGCCTCGTTAAGATAATACTCGTTGGGAATTCTTTCCATTAAGAATCTCAGATGTATGAATGCAGAGGTTTCCTCTGAAAACTGGAAGTGATAACAATGGGAAGCATTTCAATGGAATTTGCATTAGAATACGTGGGGAGTGCAGCGGGGCTTTGTGACGAGACACCGCTTGTTGGAGATAGAGGGAAGTATGTATTATTTCCAAAACTAGACATATTTACTCTAGTTTGACTTAATTTATATTTTTTTATATTACCTAACCATGTTTAAGTTTTGATCTTTGTACCCTTCCTTAGGAGTACCTACGATTTCTACATTAAACACCACCGTGACGAGAAAATCTACGTGAAAAAGGTATTAAAACTAAACATTACGACTAAACTATACATTTAATAACTGAAAGGTTACATTTGCAAAAGCGGTAGCCTTGATATAATGAGAAGCAAATATTAGCTCAAACGGTTTGGTTGGTATACCAACATTTTACCTAATATCAGTCCAGGACAATGTTGTCCTATCTGCGTGAATAAAAGTACATGTCAGTTGCTAACAAACGGTATTTTAAATTAAAGATATGTATTTCTAACATTGTTTTTGTTGGCGAAAATTGGTTCAGGTGAAATTACAATTGTTTTTCATTCATTTCCTCGCTAAACAAGAAGTGTATGTTTTCTTTTAACCTGAGAGGCAATTCTGGTAATTTTTACCCGTTGTAGTTTGGATGTAATCAGATTTTAGTCTCGTTTCAATCACCATAACAGTATTTTCTGTTTTTTCTTTAAATCATCCCCGGCCTTAATCATCCTACTGCTGGATAAAGGCCTCTTTTTAATTAAGCCATCTGTCTCGGTTCTGTGCCAATCGGATCTAGAATTGACCTGCGATCTTTACATCTCTTCATGTCTTCGACCCACCTTGCAGTCGGATGACTGACGTTTCACTTGCCTTGTCTTGGCCACCACTCAGTTATCGTCTTAGCCCACTCACCATCTCCTCGCCTACAAATATTTCCCGCCCAGCCCTTTCTTTAAATATACCTGTAATACAATAATATATTTGAATTTGCGCTGTGAGATTGACACATGAATTTGAACATTATTACCCACTGCAAATTGGATTAAAATTTTCCAATTTGAAACATTTTTATGCCCAATCATAACCAACTTGTTAAGGCAAGGTTTCCTCTGCGGCATGTATAATGTATACCTACTCCGAACTGAAGAGCCCTTCAATGGATCCACTTTGGTGAGGTACGCCAGTGCAGCATCTACTAAACAATGCTCTAAGGAAACTCACCCTTATATCTGAACTAAATAAATAACCATTGTGAACCTTATAGCTTTTTAACAAGGTGTATTTTATTTATTTCGTGTCAGAGAAATACGGTTGCTTTTGGGATTTATTTCGGATGTCAAGATGCATGTGGCGAGAGTACTCTGGCTTCGTTATTCCTCTGCGGGACGATGCTAATTGTCATTATAAAGAGTTTGTGCAGTTTTACTTAATTTAAAAGACTATGTGTGATACATTGATATCTGAATGAAATTCTAAACAAAATACTGTTTGTTTATACATTTAGGTAAAAGCAAAAAGTTCTAGGTGTGTTGTAAAAGCTTATTAGATCATGCATGCTATTTGCATAAAAGTTAATTTTGAGCTGAGTTTGAATCCGCATCCATCCCATCCGTCCCTAAAGCCGAGTCATGGTGGAACGTTACACTCGCGCGGCAAATTCAATTTTTTTGCGTTTTTTTGCCAATAACAGCTTAATTATTCAACATGATTACATGAAAACTATTTTTGCGCAAATAAATATAATGTATCAATAATTTAAAATTAAAAGTATCACCTACTTATCATTCGTTTAGCGACAAATGGCAATAGATTGAAAAACTAAGAAGACTTGTTTATTGCCATTTGTCGCTAAACCAAGGATATCTAGGAGATACTTTTAATCGTAATTTGTTGATACATTCTTTTTATTTCCGCAAAATTAGTTTTCATGTAATCACGTTGAGTAATTAAGCTATTATTGGCAAAAAAACAAGAAAATTTGAATTTACCGCACTGAGGAAACGTTCCCCCTTAAGCTACTGTGATAGTGATCTCATGTCTAAAATCCTTTGCCTTTTACAACCAACTTATGGGATAATCTGTTGATTACGCTCAGCAGGCGATACTGCTATAAAAATCATAAATATTTACTTATATAAGCTAGGTATTTCGCTTACGAACATATTTCTTCCTTCCTTTCTTCTTTCATTTCCGTCTTTTTGTTTTGCTTCTGCTTTTTTGTATTATTCTCATAACATAAACCACACCATAACATATTTAACCGTAACATATTTTGCCAAAAAATGGAGTTAAACGCGAAACAAATTCGCGAGCTTTTCGAGAATAAACCATTACATGGAATGCAATACCCGTCCGGCAAATAGTTGGGGTCCAAGTCCGCTAGACAATAATGTCTGTAACGCAACAAAACGTACACATCTTCCCAGAAGAGTTCACATAACAGAAAACTCTCTAGACAGTAGCTAAACTCAACACAATGTGAGAAATCTAACGTTACATAACCAAGGTTCATCACCAATAGCCTGAACATAGTTCTCTCCCACAGAGTACCATTTTGAGCGGCTGCTTGCCTCTTGCATCCATCAGCTCCCCGCGGTTTTAACCAGATCGTCGGTCCACCTAGTGGGGTTCCAGCCTAAGCTGCGTCTTCCGGGTAATCAAGGTTAGGTTCCAGTTCAGTAAATCACAAAAACAATCATAATTTATGACGTGGTACTAAAGCATAAGTCATGGATAAGTAAGAAATCAATAAGTTAGTAAATATGATGGCTAAACTATACACACTTTGACCAATCGGTTATGTTCTTTTGAAACGAAAAGTAATTCAGATATAGATACTAATTCTATTTTACCCGACGCAGCTGAGCATTTAAATTGGTCAGAACCCAGAATCTAATATACTGTTACAGGAATATACGCTACGTTTCTTTCACGGGGTCGTCTCCGGGCCCGACTGAAGTCAATATTGACTCAAGAAGGAGCATCTTGTACATAATCTTATAGAAACTGTTTGCGTTCACGATTGAAGGTTCGTCGGTTCCGGAAACTTTCGCATTTCAAATAGAATTTGCATACAGGCTACGGGGCAATATTTCCGTGGAGGACCCCATTTGAATATTGCTGACAAAACGGAGAAATCGAATATCTATCAGCGGAGACTTTGGACCGTCTTTGCAGCTTTTGTCGGCTGCTCAATGATAAAATTCGTTGGAATTATACTGAAGAGCGCCTGAATTTGAAAGAGAATTTAATTTAAGGCAATTGAAAATTCCCTATGTGAATTCGGCTATATAAACTTTCCTATTTACATATTTCTATGAGTCAAAAATAGGAATAAATACAAATAGCAAAGTAAAACGCTTTTAAAGTTTTTGGTGTTTAATCATATATCCATCTCGTGCAAATTGCAGATTGTATAGA
This sequence comes from Ennomos quercinarius, assembly GCA_910589525.2. NCBI lineage: Eukaryota > Metazoa > Arthropoda > Insecta > Lepidoptera > Geometridae > Ennomos > Ennomos quercinarius. Next base: position 7,042,162 of record OU342496.1, read on the forward strand.
GCTTTCATAGAGCTCTATATATTTACTTTGGTTTGCGCTATCTATATTTATTCTTATGCCTTGCTTCATCATCAACAGCCTAAAGACGTCCACTGCGCTACGTCTTCCGGCTCGTGGTCGTCACTCGAGAACCATTCTTCCCCATCGGTTGTCAGTTCTAGGAGCAACGAGTGGTTGCTTACTAGCATATTTTTGTTTTCAATGCTTTTATGCAATGTTTTGAGTAATATAAATTTTTTCAAATAATTAAATGAATAAATAGTCAAATACCTTGTTTTATCGTATCTTTTTCTTAGGCTATATGAGTTTCCCTGTTGTCAATTATCTGAAGGTCGTGTTCTAGAACGATCCCCGATGATCGGTGTACCGGTCCAGATTATGTTCTGTTATAAAAAAAATCTAGGTGCAGATATTTTGTTACTCATTAACTATGCACTGCTGATTCAAACTGAGTTTAGTCTGTAACACGACCACGTAATATATAAAACCTGTACCGGCAAATACATAAATCATACAGAGTTTAGTAAATCACTGCAGGAGCTACAAACAATAATTAAAATATTCGTCAGCATAATAATAATGTTATCAGCATCTGTCCGCATCGCGATCGTACACTATTAAACGCAATATTTTGCTAAATTACCACAATTTGCATACAAATGTTGTCATTCTGAACCATTATCCACACGTATACCTTCATACTGTATTGGCGACATATCTATAAATATGAAAACATTGTACGTTGGGAGTAATAGGGACGCTGACGATGACTTGGTACCCCTGGGTCATGAACCTTAAATGGACATAAAACTTGTTATTCTTTAGCAACACATCGTGATGATACCTTAACATCCTATAGTATCTAAGGCACGTCACATCAGATCTCAAAGACCACGCAGACAATGTACGGGAGAGCTGTCAAGAAAAGCAAATGTTATTGATAGCTTGCAGGGTTGCAGGTTGCTTTGCTGCGACAGACATTTCACTGCAATGTCTAGGTAATGTGGCTAGGTAATACCTAAGTTTTAATCTTATGTGTTTTATTGTATTCTTTTGTATGTGTCTGTTGTAATGTATTTTATTTTTAATGATAACACAGCCTTTTGTAGTGCAAATGTTGAATAACTAGCAAAGATATTAAGACAAAAAAATACATAAAAATAATTACTGCTGTAATTGCCATCTGCAGTTTAATTTATATTATTAAGATCCTTAAAGCTCGCTTCAAACTATTGCAGTATAATGTCACCAAACGAATTAATTATAACTTCAGCTTCCACAATATCCAGCTGTTCAGTTTAGAAGGTACAGTCACACGAGTCTGTCTCGAGAAATAATTTCGCAACAACTATTTGACGACGGTAACACTGCCAACTTGGTTATTGAAATTGTCAGCAGGTATGAGACCCGAGAGCACAAGTTGCTTTGATGTTTAACTTACTCGCTACGAAACTTTTGGACCCGCATAAGTTATATCGCTAACCAAACGCACTTGCTTACGTTTGTGAACTAAGATGCGACGTATTTGTCTTCTACCCCTTGTTTTTACCGTTCAAGTTTTTAGAACGCTTCATTAGGTTTTACTTTGGTTGGCTTCAGTTACTTTGTTTTATAGCTTTGCTAATTATTATAATTATTACCATATGTTTTTTTACTTGATTTGTTAAGTCTTCTCAAATTTTCTCACGCAGAAGTTTCATTACATTCTGATTCGTAACAATATTTCAGTCAGTAAATCAAACTTTATCTTGCGTGGCAAAGATAGAGTAATAATTACCTAAAACAATAGTTGTCATTACGTATTTGGTTTTTTTTTCACATACGTTTGACCATGGTCTCACCTGATCGTAATTGACGACGGTCGACGATGGAGCATGCTTGCTTAGAACTTCTAGAAGATACCAGTTCACTCTAGAATTAAAAACTCCCACATTATATTTGTCAGGAAACAATGACTTACGCTGTATATAAACGTAAAGTACTGGGGGGTTAGAAGTAATGAAGAGGTGTGAGGAGTTGTTATTCTAGTCTGACAATATGTTCCTAAGTAATTCTGAGTTATGGTTATAGTAATACAGTAGGTACCTACCTATATTTATTACATTTAAGTAGGTACAATTTACTAAGAGGCGTTGTTAAGCTGCCGTGTCAAACTAGCGTGATTTCAAACCACAGTGATTTGCAACTGTGTCATCGCGCTTTGAGTCAGTGTTGTTTTTTTGCTTTGATTCGAACCTCAGCATATCGCACAAGCATAGGGCACTCATCGCAAACGAATGAAAACATTTCGCATACACATTGCATATAGCTAGTAGGTAGTAACTACTAGTACGTATTACTCTGCTCATATTCATCAGAAATCCTACACGAATGTAAAGTTTCAACAAACCTAGACTCGGTTCATAACACTTTGTGGGCTGCCATCTGATGAATGTGCTTTAGTGTTCCGTGGTTCGCAAAACGAAACGTGTCGCAGCATTTAATTTGGACGTAAAGCCGGGCTTAAATCGTTGTTCGGCCGGCAGGGCCCCGTTTGTTTGACTAGCTACTTCTCTGACCAAGTTGTCTAAGACAAACACGAAACTGCAAAACTTGGAAGTTCCCTGTCGACGGCACGGTGGATCCTCAACGCCACTAGAACGTTATCTTAATTAAGGCTTTGGCTCGAAAGTTCGGTGACGAATTTGTTAAAACTTGGTTGTTGGCAACACTTAGGTTGGTACCTTCAGAAACTACACCGAGAAGTTTGGGTTACTGTTAATAGATACAGCAAGGTACTTTCAACGACAATAGCTCCTGAATAGAACCAAATTAATCACGAATAAGCAATCTTCACGACTTTACCAATCAAATTCAAAAATTCAAAAAATAATAGATTATTAGTTTTTGTTAAGTGACTTTTGGCGCTGACCGTATTTGTTAGTCAATTAATTTTTCGTCTTTATTGTAAACTTTATATTTAAAACAGTATGTTTTTGTATATTTTTTTATAGCTTATAGGCAAAGCATATCTCACCTGATGGAAACTGATGACGCAGTCTACGATGGTGCATGCTTGCGTAGATGAGATACGATCGTGAATAATATAATTAATATTAATTAATAATTTGTTGCTAATAGATTGTTACCGATTAACTTTTTTTATGTGATCGAATGACGTGACTAGCTAGTCGTTCACCTGGTGTTAAGCGTCACGGCCGTACATAATAGATTGCAGTGTCACTCTGAACTCTAAATTAAAGTCGAATGACTTAGGTTCACAAATATTAATGGAGAATTTGCGCTTAAGTGTGAGAAATAGTTTGTTTTCTGATTAAATGCACATTTTTCATATTTCTGAAACATGTTAGACATTGATATCGAACTTTACATATAAAACATCTTTTACAGAGGTTATTAAAATTGACAAAGTTTATCATCGCAAAACAACGAAGCGAAAAAACCATAACTTCAAGGGAGGTTACGATGAAACCATAACTTGTAAAATAAATGCCCCAGGAGATGAGATCTGCGTTATATATATCACAATAAATCTGGCACGCAATGTTATTATGCTTTCAGCAGCCGTGGGTGCGGTATGGATGTAGAAGGAACATAAATTCTTCTTTGCAGCTTCGACAACGTATGGTGGATGCCCATTAAGGATATCCGAATGGCTTTTCCAGTTTTAGGATACACATGTATTATGACCTTTATGACTTTCGAATAAGCTATTAACAATTCACAAGTTATAATATTGTTGTTTGAGTCGGCACTATTTTGATATTCCATTATAAGTATTATAAGTATGTGACTTTCCAATTTGGGTTACGTTTTCTACTATGATAATAATGTAGTCCAAGATTTGTATTCTTATATTATTTTGCTAATAAACGCTCAAAAGATTTTAAGAGCCAAATTCAATTTATACCACACGGAAATCTATCAAAATCTCAAACCGCATCGGGAGAACATCTGTGTTGAGAACGATGCAAAAATCGTAAAATCGTTATTATTTGACGTGTTTTGATGTCTTGATGTGGTTTGATTTGTATTTCATAACTTTCTAGGGTATTATAATATTACGATTTCAATATTGTATTACTTATCTATGCGTGCCTCTCTTTCATGCTGTGTTAATCTAGGCCAAAATGCCATCAAACTTCTCAAGAATAAGAGAAACTTGCTACGCCACCCCATTTTCGCACGGGTTATTTAACTACACGCTTTAGAGAGTTGTTTAATTTTTTCGTGGATCTTCATTGATTTTCTTCATACTGACCTCTTTTTTATTAGGTTCCCATCAGATAGGGGAAGTATGCCAGATGTATTTACATCCGAGGCGGCAGTTCACTGCCAGTTAGAGGCGTGTCGAGCATCCTGACAGCGTTACATCGACACTCTTAACAGCACCGGAAGTTCGAAAAAAATCGATAATTATTGGAGATAGTATTATTTAATTATGTACAATTCACACCATGAGTCATGCATTACTCACAATGTTTATCTATCTAAAAGCCGAAGACGATTATCAGATAAAGATAAAGAAATGTACATTGCAATGTGAGCAATAGATAAAAGTAAAAAATTATATTTTTCTGCTCCAGTGCTTTTACGTACATTGGTAATAATGATAAATACGATTAGATAACTTTTACAAATAGCAGTAAAATAAACATTTTTTGCTAGTTCATTATACGACTTTATGATAATGACAAAACGCACAGTTTTTCAGTACAAGAGCACTGCACGAATCTAAATCTAAGTAAGAATTTTGTTTTTTTACGTTTGTAGTGCTGTGAGGAATGATGGTTGATTGAGGCCTGTTTAAAACACTTACTACCCACCCCTCCCCCTGCCATGATGGAGGAGGCCCTGCAGTGGACGCAGAAAGGCCGATGATGAATTAAATTAAATTACGTAGGTAAATAGCGTAGCTGGTGGTGATTGTTGGCGGGCATGCAATTTAACAACCATACCACTCTTTCCTTTTTCCCTTTTACATCTCAATATATCACGACTATTCTGGAAATGTGGTCGGCACCCCCGTCGTGGCACGAAACTGAGTCGAAACTACATCAAAGTTGCGCGAACTTCGACTGTGTACCTTCAGCAAATATTAATAGGCGACAAGTTTTAAGCTGTACTTAGAGTATTTCAGAAACAATACCGCAATATGAAAGATGCCGTTTCTCAAACAGAATGGTAAACAAGATGTCGCCACTGCCTGGGACCTGAAATTATATAATTATGTTAATTTTCTTCCACTAATACGTCTCTCACTTGTTGGTAGGAATTTTCTACTAGAGTTCGTCTATCATATTGCCAGACATTCTGCCGCCAAGTAGAAGTGTGCAAACACTACTGTTTTCCAGTTTAATGGCACTGTAGCTAATAATGTTACTACCCAGTTTTATCTTTTTTATAACTAAACTAGCGGCTCGCCTCGGCTTCGCACGGGTATAATAGTTTTCACAGCGCACGCGATGTAAAGAATATTTTTGGTAATTTTTGAATAAGGATCCTTATTATATACATATAAAAAATATATTATATAGCCTATAATATCCGGGGATAGTGTAGCTTCCCAATAGCGAAGGAATTATTCAAATCGGTTCAGTAGTTTCGTAACCTATCCAATGCAAACAAACAAACAATCAAATCTTTCCTCTTTATGATATTGTTATAGAAGATTATAGATAAACCCACGTTTGACCGCAATCTCACCTGATGGAAAGTGACGACGCGGTCTACGATGGTAGTTACTACGTTACTATCATATTACAAGCCTGTACGGATGTCTCAGGATGTACTTACGCCGTGCACTTTTGATCTGTGGTATAAAATAAAATGAAATGACTGAGCCGTTACGTAATTCATTCACATAAAAATAGCAAGCAATGCAATCAAAACTTCCCGTTCCCAGTAAGAGGATGCAACTTTTAATAATGCCTCTGATTAACATTAAAATACCATACGCAACGATAACGATAGCTGGTGATAAACGTATAGTAATCACATAACCATAGAATCCTTTATTCGATTCCTATTAGAACACCAAGTTTAATAACGGGTTATCTAAGGATTACAGATATTGGCACAACGATACAAATTAAGTACCTACTTATAATATCATAAAACAAAAACTAAATGTACTTACCTACATCTAACCAATACGTGCATGGTTATCGGGTGTAAATAATACCACGTAGGTATTCAATTTATGCCACGAACCGGAAGACGCAGCGTGGGCCGGCCCCCCACTCGGTGGACCGACGACCTGGTGAAAGCCGCGGGGAGCCGATGGATGCAGGAGGCGAGCAGCCGCTCAAGGTGGCGTGCTCTGGGGGAGGCCTATGTTCAGCAGTGGACGTCTTCAGGCTGTTGATGATGATGATGATTCAATTTATGATAACTCACAAGTTCATCATGAGACTGCAGTTTTTCGTTAGTTTATTCGCAGAATACGATTTTAGGAAGAAATGTAAATAATTTACTTATGAGTCATCACGAACCGTCTCACTCGCAGGATTGATGAATTCAGCCTCAAAGAGTATATAATACCTATTCAGCCTCCCGAACAAAATAATAGTACCTACATTATGATATAAGTAAGCAAAGTTGATCATTACACACGCAAGTGTAATGATCAATGCACACGCACGTCATACGACGTTTTTCATCACAGTTGCGAGGAGAAAAAAAACAGAGTTGTACAGTTAAATGTCGTGCAAGCTTCTTATTTTCACGCGGCGTCAGAGAAAAACCGTATAGATACCGCGAACAAAATCGACTTCGACCACACCGAAACGAAACAAAACTGAAACTGGAACCAGAACGGGAACTGGAACTGTAACTGGAACTAGAATGGGAACTGGAACTAGAACGGGAACTGGAACGTGAACGTGAACTGGAACGTAAACTGGAACTTGAACTCGAACGTGAACTGGAACGTGAACTGGAACGTGAACTGGAATGTGAACTAGACCTGTGGAACTGGAACTGGAACGAAACGAAAGGAACCAACGTACTTGCAGTGAGATACAAACTTAACTGAATCGTATGGTAATGTAAAGTAAAAAGCACGCGTTGGGAATTTCTTGAATTATGATCCTAAAAGCGGTATAATAAGAACCACTTTACGAGCAACTGTGATGAAAACATCATTAACCCGCAGATTAGAGATAAAAAAGACTATAATAGATATTTATCAATCGAAATAAAGTCTAAATACTTTCATTCGTAAAGTATTTGCAGAAATAAAGAAGCAGCGCAATCAAGAAAGTTCGATCTCCTCAAGTTTAAACTTTACTGGGAATTTAACTTGTGATCCGAGAACTGTATCCGTCGTTTCAAGATCGAGATGAAATTTCAAACTACCCAGTCTCATTTTGAAACTACTTTTCTACTTGTCTCATCTTTCTCAAGTAGTAGTAGCTTATAGTTTGTTGAATTATTATGATAAAATAACGATTTTTCCATTCTGTAAAATGTAAAAAATATGGTAACTACAACAGCAAACTCCATTTAGCACCAACAGTCCCCCACCGTTCTGTTACAAACGAGATGGCAGGTGATTCTAAAGCACAGTCAGGTGCAAGTGACTTGATACAATTGAGTTCGTTATTCCAACGTCGTATTGTTCGGCACTGGAGCCTGGCGTGAATCCAGAATCAACCCAATTTATAGACCTTAGAATGATTAAAGTGTCATTTGATATTTTCTATTTTGTTGGAATAAGGAACATAATTATATGTGATGGCTACGCTTTATTCAACCATTTATGATTAGGTAATTATTTTGGTTAACATTTACGTAACAAATCTATACTTTGAACGTTTGCAAAAGATCGGGATTAAGTTGGAACATTTCACTAGCACGGCAATTTCAATTTTTTTTTGCGTTTTTTTGCCAATAATAGCTTATTTACTAATCCTGATTACATTAAAATTAATTGATCGTAAAAAAAATAGAATGTATCAACAAATTACGACTAAACGTATCTCTTCGATATCATTGGTTTAGCGACAAATGGCAATAAACAAATTTCGTCTTAATTTTTCAGTCTATTGCCATTTGTCGCTAAACCAATTACATGTAGGTGATACTTTTAATTGTAATTTATTGATACATTCTATTTATTTGCGCAAAATTAGTTTTCATGTAATCACGTTAAGTAATTGAGCTATTATTGGCAAAAGAACGCAAGAAAATTAGAATTTGCCGCGCTAGTGAAACGTTCCACCTTAACTAGCCATCTCTCACCGAATAAAAAAATTCTAGACGCGTCGTATGTATAATATTAAGCCACCATAATGCTCAGGTTTAAATCGTACCGACTGCTGCAGGCACGGCTTTTTCTTATTGCACATTAAGCTGCTGGCTGTTCTTATTTTCAATTTCATGTAAAGCGATTCTATAAATTTTAAAATCGCTGCCCACACAGGAAGTCAGATCGAAATCGTGGCAGAGAGGGGAAATTGCTCATTCTCACGCGACCGACCACGCCGCCGCCTCTCGGGGAATCCGCTCTAATGGAAAAAGTTAAAAAAATATACAAAACTTTTTTATTGCAAAAGCCTCGACGGACCCGCTGAAGATACTAATAACTATGATGGAACACTTGTGATATAAATTGAATGTGTTTTTTTTATTGAATAAGAGTCTTCTAGAGAAAATGCTGGGCATATAAGCGTTCATCGTAATCATGCGTCATGAGCTAGAAGGCGTCCACTGCTGAACATCGGCTTACACCAAAGAGCGTCACTTTTATCAGCTAAACGTGCGTCTTGAATTGCATCCAATGGCTCTATACTGTTTTGACTACGTTGCCGCATCGTCAGTCCACCGAAGGGAAGTTATAGGTAAGCTTGTAAGCTTTCATTACATGTGAGTTATGTTATTTTATGAGCCAGAATGCAGACTATATGTAGACTACTTTTAAACAAGACTATGTGTTTCTCTCCAAGGCGCCTCCAAGGCAGATATAGTAGGTTCGTGAAGGCAGATAACCTGTCTAAAACCTCATTAGTACATACTCTAAGCCTCAGCTTATTAGAAGACACCTCTATAGAGGTCAGTGGAAGACACTGATGACAGTGACACGCGCAATTTTTCTTAATTTTGACGTAATTTTTGATGATTCTTGACGACATAACAAATATTGTCAATATTGTTACAAAAAAACACTCTTTATTAATCATTATTAATAAGCATTTATATATTATATTTTTATTGTGCTGGGAATAATATATCTCATTGGCAAAGTGGTGAAATTGCCGCAGAAGCCACAAAATAAGAGTTGAAGTTGAATTTATTTGTATAGATTATTCAGTTATTATTGTGATTTGTACATTTGTACGGCTTTTGTGGTTACCTATACGAAAAGATGCAACAATGCGCTCAGGCTCAGGATACCAAGACTAATATTTTTTTTGTTATACAGTGAAAATGAGGTCTTTACGCCACGTATACCTATACCCCTTTTCCTACCAATGGCACACCTATCCGTTTTTACGTGGCTGCATAATCTTCGCTTGAGCGCATTGTGCCTTGCTCCGTGCCGTTGTTAACATCGCTAATCGCTATGTCAATTAAGTAATTTCCACTAGCACCGGCATATCTTATTCTGTCTTAATTACTGATGGAATTGTTGTCTGTATCTTAGGTCCCCAATATTTAAATTCAGCTTATTCCATTGCAATTTATATGTTAGAGCAATCTTTAACTTTGATCTAATTTATAGCAGATTGGGTACAAAAATTCTATTACCTGTAGTTTTTTTGTCTTATTTACCAACAATGTGTTAAGATTCAATTTTATTTAAAGTAACTAATACTATCATTTACACGTAGAGCCTATGAGAACTGCAGTTAAAAAATATTGTGCTACTTAGTGAGTGTCGAACTACTGATAAAAGTTATCGATTTATCGATTGAATAGATAAAACTGATAACGAGTGATAAGTTTTCGTTTGTTTTAAATTGCTACAAAGGTGAACGTAAATCAGTCGTGTACGCTGAGGTGTCCAGGATTTAGCTTTTTGTTGTTATTTAAAAATCTTCAAGATGTGGTACGTAACTAATTATGATATGTCATCAACTATTTTTATAAATTCTATAGTATAACAACTTCACTGTACATATTTATACTTACACTTTTGAATTTATCAAATTAATCTGTTTGTTACTTTTTCTACGTTTACGAATTTAGCCGTCCACTTCTTTGTTTTTAACATAATATTAGGCACAACTATAAGGCCCAATTTTGAAAGCTTTAGTTGACAACTTACTAAAAATATATCCGTCTCTTACATTGCCGTTTATTTGACAGCAACAGTTTTATGAGATTTAGATATGTCAACTAAAACATTCAAAATTGGCCTCAATGACTAGTTAAAAAGGATTTCAATCATGATCATCAGCATACACTGATGGATATTTCAATTAGGCTTCTCCTAATGCAAGTCACTGAGTCCGATATATTCGGTAGGTGGTATATATAATATACATACTCATCTAGTGGCTACCAAGCCACTCTGCGTACCACTAGTTGGAGGACATCTCCTGAACATGTGTGTTACCTGCCAAGCCATTTCACTAATAGGAACATTGTTACGTTTGTTTCAGTTGTGTGTGTAAACTGATCTCTTTAGCCATTTTTTATAGTGCTCATAATTGCCATAGTACTGTTAATTTTGTGGAGCGTAGGAGTTAATAAACAGCCCAAGTTAAAACTCGAATGCCAACGTCCACAGGCTTTTGGGTTTTGTGTTGTACCTCTCCGTGTAATGTTGTCAAAGAACAGAGAGAGACTGCTCAGAGCGATAAGACCCATTCTTTCACTCTTATTAGATTTTGTTCTCTTAACTTTCCTACTTCTTACTGATATTATAAACTAGCTTCTGCCCGCTGCTTCTCCCGCGTGGACTATCTCTAAGAAAACATTTATATTTCGGGATAAAATTAACTTTGGTTGCTTGCAACTAGCATTTTGCTGAATTGGGGTCGGGTAGTCGCAAAAACTTTTAACTATTTAAAAAAATTGTTGTAGTTTTATTGGCGTTTGTATATTCTGCGTATATTATACCCGCTCCACCTTGTCGGAGGGCGTCCTAAAATGGGTTAATATAAACCATTTCACTAATTAATTATTACGTTTGTTTCAGTTGTGTGTGCAAAGTGATGTGTTTAGTAATTTCTATAGTAATCATAATAATTATTGTCGTAGTGCTGTTGATCCTGTGGGGTATAGGAGTAGGTAATAACAGCCAAAGTAACCTTAGTACATTACTGCCACGGTCTGTAATGACTGCGTTGCTGAACGCGATGAATGATGGCTGAGAGGGCAGCGTATAGCGCAGCGTAGCGCAGGTCTAGGCGATCATAGCGCGGTCAGCATTGCAGCCCTTGATGGACAAGCTGGAATAAAGGCCGAGACCGAAAGTCAAGGCCTTTATAGCGCTGCACAAAGGCTGCAATGATGACCAAGCTTGAAGGATGGAGGCAGAGCTAAGCTAAACTCGAGCCCATCATAGCGAAGCCTACAGTGCAGTCATTGCGGACCAAGGCTTGTACCTATAGTGCTTTACTCAAATAATGCGAGGAATGTATTTAAAAATATATAACTGTTTAACTAATTAATTTAATTTTGCCATTTTCATCCATTTTGTTTCATTTTGATCCATTTTGATTCATTTTGATTCATTTTGATCCATTTTGATTTATTTTGATTCATTTTGATCCTCTTTGATCCATTTTTTTTTATGTAATTGAATGACGTGACGAGCTAGTCGTTCACCTGATGTTAAGCGTCAAGGCTGCCCATAACAGATTGCAGTATCACTCGGAACTCTAAATTAATATACTTCCGCGTGACACTGCACTGCGCACGTCATCCTGAGACATCGCACAGTCTAGTAATAAGATTACTAGACTATGTGATCAGATCATAAAGTCTCATTTGCCCAGTAATTTCACTAGCTACAATGCCCTTCAAACCGGAACACAGTAGTGCTTGCACACTACTGCTTGGCGGCAGAATAACTGGCAAAGCGGTGGTACCTACCTAGACGAACTTCGCAGAAAAGTCCTACCACCTAGTAAAACCATTTGATCCATTTTGATCCAGTTTAGACCATTTTGATCCATTTTGATCCAGTTTGATCCATTTTGATACATTGTGATTAATTGTGATCCATTTTGATTCATTGTGGTTCATTGTGATCTATTCGATTTATTTTTATTCATTTTGATTCATTTTTATCTCACGAAACAATACTCGACAATAATGGATTTTCCAAGGAAATTGCTGGTGGCTACTACTACTCACCAGCAATGGAAGTTTATACAACTTTGCTGGCGCCTTTTCGAGTAACACAGCAACGTTGACTTTGCCCAAAGAAGGTTGTCAAAATAATTACCATATTACGAGCATTTTTGAGTAAAATAATTTATTGCACCTATGCTATTTTAGCACTTTTACAAGTCAAAATCAGGATATTTATATGCTTACCTCTCTGTGTAAGGTTTTCAGAGAACAGAGAAATAGTAATTCTTCCTAGCGATAAGACTGCCCATTGTTCCACTTTAGTATTTTCTCTTATATTTCCTACTTCCCACTATTGTTACAAACTATTTTCTGCCTGCGGCTGCGCCCACGTAGACTATCCCTCAGAAACCATTTATTTTTCCGGGATGAAATTAACTTAGAACTACTCTTTTTGGGGCCGTGTAAAAGCGTCACAAATACACATATCACTTTTGAATCCCTTGAAGTGGCCATACAGTCAAAGTTTTTTAAATTTCCATACAAACCTTAATTACACATTTCACTCCCGTAAGGGTCGTAATTCTAAAAGATAAAAAATAGCAGTTTACACTAAAGTAAGCTTCATACTTGTGTAAATGTACCAAGTTTCAAAACAATAGATGATATTTCATACCCCTTGATCAGACATTTGACTGACAAAAAATATACAAAGACCATTGTAAGCTCCATGAAATAAAGTACCGCTAATAAATAAATGTGAATTTAGCAAGGTGAAGGGTTTTTATGGATTTTATTCCTTGGTTTGATTCAATGAACACTCGGTATAAACTAATATTGAAGGAAACAATGAAACACGTTTCCTTTATTTTTCTTTGCTTTTCAAAACGAACAAATTAAAATTACTGAGTCCAATTTTCTACTTATCCAGTCACTGCCCAGCCACCGCTAGATATCCTCGATCAGCCTAATCGGAGGGCGTCCTAAACATGTTTTACTAAACCACTTCACTAATACCTACATTAATACGTTTGTTTCAGTTGTGAAATGATCTGTTCAGCCATTTTAATAGTGGGCATAACTGTTACTGCCTTAGTGATGTTGTTCAAGTTGGAATAGTTACAGACCAAGCCAAAACTTAATAATGTATTGCACAATGCACACAGCCTGTTTGTAGCACTTTTACAAGTCAAAATCAGAATGCTTATATTCTGTTATATTATAATATTCTGTAAGTAACACTAACAATGTATTATGTACAGTAAATTAGTGTAATAAGTAAAAAAGTTAGTAAAGGCTAAACTCCAAAGCCTTGAACACCGCGGCGTAAGGTAGCCAGCCTATCGGTTTTTTTACAAGCTGCACTTCAGAGAGTGTGCGACGGATTTGCACAACTTAATTCCCCCATCCTTTTTTACCATCGTACAACTAGACGCACGGAAACACGGCATTCGTATATTGTAGAAATTCCTAGAATACGTACAAAGCGTTTTGATTCCTCGTTTATAATTCAGACAGCAAAGAAATGGAACACCTTACCAGCGTCATTGTTTCCTGACAAATATAATCTGGGAGTTTTTATGGTTAGAGTGGCCGTGGAGTGGAGTGGTAAGGCCGGAATCTTCTAGGCAGGCATGCTCCATCGTCGACTGCGTCGTTACTTACCATCAGGTGAGACCGTGGTCAAATGTTAGCCTATCGTTGATAAAAAAAAATGTATGAATATGCATATGCCACCGTCCATAGACATTTTTGTAGACTTTCCTCTCCGTGTAAGGCTATCAGAATAAGATTACTCTCTGAGCGAAGCGACTATACCGTTGGTTTGCTAGAGTGATAAGTTTCACTCTAGCAAACCAAAGGCTATCGCTTTTCCTGCTCAGCCACTCACGCTCTCGTCCAATCACGTGTCAGTCAGTTTTGCCAATGAAAATGCAAATATGGCAACATTAATGATTTCGAAAACTAGGAACCAATTAATAAATTAGCAGTTATTTTTTCCAATAAAAAGTGCTGCTTTTATCATTATTAACTTTCGTTAGATACCTACTCTATCAATTATTTATATGAGCACTTTTAAATAAATGGTAAAAAAAATTAAGACACTTTCAAAACGTTATTGTTATTTATTTAGGATTGCATTAGTAACATAAAATTGTGTTTTATACATACCTAGATATTTGAACATGCACCTTATTCATTTGAGGTCTTTATTCATGCAAAAATACACTTGAACCGAGTTTAGGGTCTATAAATAGACTGGCCTGATAGCTCAGTTGGTAGTAACCCTGGCTTCTGATCTGTAGGTTGTGGGTTCTTTTCCCACTCGGGACAAACATTTGTGTGATGAATATCAATGATTGTTCTGTGTCTGGGTGTTATATTGTATTCTATGTATGTATTTACAAACAAAAAGTATCATAGTAAGTATTGTATCAGTTATCTGCGGGGTGATCATGTAACTTTGATAGCAATGCAACGAAAGAAATTTCAATCCATATTTGAAAATTTCCATAGTAACTCTGTACATAAGCTGCGTACTGCAACTGTCAAATCCATACATTTTTGTGTTTCTATCGGTTGCCAACAAGTTACATGATCGCCTAGCTGGTTCCCATAGTACAAACTATGCTTAGTTTGGGGCTAGATGGCGATGTGTGAAATTTCCACACATATTTATTATTTTATTATTATAGTTATGTTGAGCAACCGTGTGGTCCCAGTTTGCGAATAGGACCACCCCATCTCTTCCCGTGGGTGCCGTAAGAGCCGGCTAAGGGAATATCCAGGGAATGGGCAGCAGCATTCTCCCCAGTACATTAAAAACTTCTGCGATTACCAAGCCGCCTGCCACGCGTGGTGATTATGGCAAATCCCCCCCTATGATAAACGTCCAAAGTGACGTTTTATGGGAGAGGCCTATGTTCAGCAGTAGACGTCTTCCGGCTGATGAAGTGCGAACTGAGCCCGATGTTCGGCTCTAATCGTCCTATGGCTACCAGCCACTCTGCGTACATAGTACTACTGGATGTTGATTTGCAAACCGCAATATTTACAGAGGTTGATCTACTGCACTTATAGAACAAGAATTAAAAAAAATACAATCTAAAAATTAATTATACTTTATTAAAAAATTAAAAGAAATATTTTCTACTAGAGGCTCGCCCCGGCTTCGCACGTGTAGTGGTGTAGTCTATGTTACTCAAGGTGAATGTAGCTTTCCAATGGTGAAAGAATTTTTGAAATCGGCACATTAGTTTTTGAGTTTATTCATTACAAACATACATACAAAAATACAAATCTTTCCTCTTTATAATAGTGGTGTAGAGGTGTAGAAAAATAAAACCTTACGTGTGTGAGAACTCATTTAAAACACAAGATAATCTCTGTGAAAATTGTGAAATCACCTTGTCTAAGGCGTTCCTTTCCGCGCCACACGCAACACAAGCCTACGGGGCTGCTTCTAGTTCATCATAAAAATGATTTATTAAATATTCAGCTACTAATTAAGTGTGGAATTAGAGTTACATTATTAGGGTATGCATTAAAATGAACCCTTCAAATATGGAGAGGATGCAAAACGACACCCAGTATATTATCGTCACTCCGACTAGGCGGAAGGCGCTTTACTAAACCATTTTACTAAACATTTATACGTTTGTTTCAGTTGTGTGTGCAATCTGCTATGCAAACTGATCAGTTTAGCCATTTCTATACTGTTCATAATTGCCGTGGTGCTGTTGATCCTGTGGGGCGTAGGAATTATATTCTGTAAGTAACAACACACACAATCGTGTTTTATGTATGTGAATACCACAATATAAAATGCTGATTCAATCATCTCACCTAGATGTAATAAGGCCAATGATGATGCTGATGATGATATTGATGATGATGATGATGATGACGATGATGATGATGTAATGTTTCACTCCAGAAGCTAATTATTTATTGTTTTTTTTGTACTTTTATTTATACAAATTATGCATGGTTTTGAATAATAAAACAAACTTGTGATAATTTTCCATAATTGCCACTAAATAATTAGGTATGCTTATTCGCACTTATATCAGTTTCCTATTTTCCTTTAACAATCTTATCATAAAACATTATCTAATCGATTCAAGGACAAATATATATACATTTTAATCTTGTATTTTTGTACTGTTTCCTTTCAGAGTTACATTTTCATAAAAAATATTTTGTTTGTTTACAGCATGATCGATGCCAGCAAAGAAGAATGGGAATAATCATGTTTGACATACATTTATTTTATAAGTTACATAATTATTTATTTTAATTTAATTAACATACGTTTTGAATGTTATTCTTATATTTATATTAGGGTTAACTCAAGCATCAGGAACATGTATTAAATAGGTTTTTCTAATCTTATTTCCTCTTGTTTCTATTTCTTTATCTTGTTCTTATGTTTCCTTATATCTTTATTTACACATCCTTAGGGTGGGTTTACCCAATGGTTCAAATTGCTAACAAATTCTAACCAGTGGTAATGGTCATTTGTTAGCATTTTTAACTATTAGTTACCTTACTAAGCATCAAAAAACCCACCCTAAAAGTCTCATCTTTACTAAGGGTTGAAGCTCGTCTGTTGTACTTGTCGAATGACATCTTCTTGTATTTTATTCTATTCACTTGCTTTCTTACACAACGTTGTAAGAACACAAACATAGTGACAACATATCGGCATTATTTATACAATTTACACGTATACTTACAGAAGTAAGGTGTAAAATTGATATCTAAAAAAATGCTTCTAAGAACATAGTTAATCTAGACGCTATCTAATAGATAAGATATGTAAGTACCTATAACCTATTTTAAACGTAAAATATCCTATCACTAGTTGACCCGCCTCGGCTTCGCACGGATTAATTTGTTTTGCCCCTAAACCTGTTTAGGTATGGGTAACAGGGAAACGAAAGGGGAAAAAAAGGTGAAAAGGATGAATGGAAGGGTCGATGCAGGAAGGCAGGCTTCGTCTGCCTCCCTTCTGTTGCCGTCCCATCCATTCATTCGTCTCCCCTATCTTTTTCCTTTCCCTTTCATCCTCCATTCGACAGGATGAGTATAAATATATTTTTTAATATAAGAACCTTCTACGATGTATTAGAAAACATTAAAAAAAGAATGGAATCGGTAAAGCAGTTCTCAAGTTATAGCGTGACCAGGAGAAATAGGGGTTCATTTTTATATAATTAACGCGCACGGGGCAAAATATATAGGTATAGATGATAAAATGATCTTGAGGGAAAGCCCTTTGAGACTATAGTGCCTTTTTTCGACACGATTGCAAAATATTTTTCAGCACACTTATATAATCATCAATCAAATTATCATAATAATTTCTTACTGTAGGTAGATTGATATCTGGGTACAACTCGTGATACTAATTTCTGAGTTCCAAAATGGTCTCTGTCCCTTTTTAATTAGTGATGAAATAGGCTTAATTAAGAGATTTTGGTACTCTTCTTACTATATTATTAATAGCTTTACCTATATTTTCATTTCATTCACAATTTTTAATCTGCTTTCCATAAATAAAGCTTTAATTATACACTAAGGAAATACACGCATTTATTATTTGATTTTCTTAAGAACTCATCATCCTCTTTTCTTTTCCATCTGTTATTCGGGTCGGCTCCCAATCTAACCTGTAGCAGCAAGCTACCAGAACTATTCGAGCGACTGCCATTTGACCTCGCATCCCATAAGGAACCAGTAAGGGATGGTTAGACCAGGCGTCAGATCCTATCAGGCTTCTATACCCGTAACGATTGTCATAGATATTCTTATGACAACCGGGACTGCACTCCGAGGCACGGAGCGATGGCATTGAAACCTGCTCATAACTTACTAGATAAGTCATTGGTGCAGGGCCAAAGATCGAACCCGGTGCCGTATAAGATTGCGAAGCGCACATGCTTCCGCTCGGCCACCATACTCATTTTCTTAAGAACTATTATAAATAAATAATAAAGTGAGATAAGAGCCCAATGCATCCTATTATTACTTTTACCACAACCAAGAACGACTGTAAGATATGTATGGTAAGCTTTTATGGTATGTTCAGGTAGGTACCCAAACTTTTTTTGAGATAGGATCTTTCTTAGCTAGATCTTTTTTAATAAATTAGCCGTCATCCACCGCATTTCAATTTTGTATCTGTCATCTGTCGTGATCTCACTTTTATAAATACAAATATAATTTCGAAATTCATCGAAAAGGAGATTAATATTAACGCTGTATTATTGTTTTTGTTTCGAAACAAGCGTATAAATTATCACTAATTGCTTTACTATACGCTCAATTGTAGAGCATAAGGTAAGCGATGAATTTTTGAGTTGCCACCTAAAACACACATACCCACATTTGAATTTACCTTTTGCATAATTTCGGCTCAAAGTGGCGCACTGGGGTAGGTCTAAAGTTCAGCAGTGGACGTTTTCGGGCTCTTGATGATGGTGATGGTGATCATTTAGGTGTGTCTAGCCGTCCCTTGATCGGTGATTAGCAATAGGTAGACGTGTTCTTGAGTGGGTATATACCGCGATGTAAAACACCATCCTACAGGGTAGAACGACAATTTGTGCCGAGGGGCGGCATCAGCAGTTGGATATAAGAAGAAACAAAGCACTAAGTATTATTTACTCTGTGCCCAAAGATCAGGCTCAGTGGCGTACCTACATTCAATCATCAATAGCCTGAAGACGTCCACTGCTGGACATAGGCCTCCCCCAGAGAGCGCCACCATGAATGGCTGCTCGCATCCTGAATACATCGGCTCCCCGCGGCTTTCACCAGATCGTCGGTCCACCGAGTGGGGGGCGGCGAACATTGGGAGAGTCTTATTGTCCAGCAGTTGGACTGCTGGTCAACAAACCTTTCCTCAATAACCTAGGCTGATGTCGATGTAGGTAAAGCGTCTATGGTGACAAACAGCCAACACATTTTTAAAGCGATTTATTTCTTAAAAGTTAGATGCATAAAACCTAACAATTATTGTTAAGTTTTATAAAAGTTAGATGCATAAAACTTAACAATAATTTTTGTTGTTTTATAAAAGTTAGATGCATAAAACTTAACAATAGTTTTTGTTAAGTTCTATGCATCTAACTTTAATCCCCATACATCCTATCCATCCACCATCTATTCCATCTTTTACTTTAGTTGAGCTGAAGAATGAGGATAAATTCACTGCAGCTCAACTAATTCCGATTTCTGAACTATAAAATGATCATTTATTACTAACAAGCCAAAAGATAGGCAAACTATTATTTTTACTCTTCATTTTTATACATTATAGACAATAGGTTGTCTAGTGCAGCTAAACTATTTGAGTCACTTTTTATCAAAATCTGATCACTTTTTTGATGTGAACGCTAAACTGCAGAATTTTAACCAGTCTAGTCAGAATCCTAAAAGAAAAATAAGCATAATACAGGGTGCGCAACTAATGGGCAAAATCGATACTAAATCGAGAATAAATTGGCAATGGGTGTAGCCATAAAGCTCCCAAAACTGACAACCGATGATGGAGAAGTAAGGTTTGGGGTTTCAGTTGTTAAACAAGAGCGTAAGAGACAGCCTTCCACTGGCTGGACTGATGACCTGCTGATTATGTAACTCGATTGCAACCGATAGAAACACTAATTTATATGGTTTTGACATTTTCAATACGCAGATTATGTGCATAGTAACTATGGAAATTTTCAAAACAGGAATGAAATTTCGCCTGTTGCATTACTATCAATTACACGATCACCCCGCTGGTTATCGTCACGGGAAACCATTGAAAATGGCTAGCAGCCGTTCCTTGTAGACCTGAATGGATGGGTCAGGTAACAGGTCGACACTTTCTCTAATTGGCTACTTTTATTAATTCGCTACTTTCCCTAATTCGACATTTTCTTCGATTCGACACTTTCCATACTGGACACTACCATTTTGATACGTTGGTACAGTCATTGATAAAATTAATAGACAAGACACGCTTATGGCACAGAATAGATAATAGTACGTAACTATGGTAGGGATCTATATTTACGTTCACAAGCTGCAGTAGGTAGACGTGTTACCGCAGGTGGTTACCATGATTATTTTTATTTTCAGTTATCAGTGTTGGCCTACTAAACTACTTGTTCTGGTCCGGAAACCACGGGCATTACATGAATATCTTATGTAATCGAAGAACATGCTCTCACAACAAATTTTAAGTTCGGATGCTTGTTGTGTTTTGTCCCGACAGATCAAATATAAAAAGTATTTGGAAGTTACTTTGAATTGAAAATTGCAGGATTATCTAGATAGACAAGAAAAATTATGTGGTATGATATCTTAAACAGTAATTCTTACCTTACGATAAGTACCTACTTAATATCCGGGAAAAATAAAGTTAAGAGCTTTTTTGTGTAAGAACAGCCTTACTTTTTTTTTTTTTTAATAAATATGTGTGGGCATATCACACAGCGCCATCTAGCCCCAAACTAAGCATTATAGCTTGTACTATGGAAACAAGATAAACTGATACAATAATTATATACTTTTGTTTGTAAATACATACATAGAATACAATATGACACCCAGACACAGAACAAACACCTATGTTCATCACACAAATCTTTGTCCTGGGTGGGAATCGAACCCACAGCCTACATTCAGAAGGCAGAGTTACTACCAACTGAGCTATCAGGCCAGTCTTTTGGGTGGATTCTTTGAGCCGTAAGGTAACCAATGGTCAAAATTTCTTTTTTTTTCTTTGAAATGGTCAAAAACTCTAACAAATTTCGACCAGTATTCAAAATTTGATATTCTTAACTACGAATCAGGAGTTTTGGCGGGAACGCGGAAAAGTTCACGTCGTTGCATTGTATTATTTTTCATAACTCGTGCTTTTTCCAGTGTTAATGTTTAAAATTGGTGGTGTTTTACGCATTAAGTGCTGAATTACGAGCATGAGTGTGGGCAAGTGATATAGTGTGGTGAAACGTGGCTTTTCGTGTTGCTTCCAAAATTCCATAGAAGCTTCTAGTAAAGTTGCCACCACTTTACTAGGGCATGACTTAGACTGGACTGAGACTACCTGACTTAGACTGGACTATGACTACTCAGACTGTGACTAAGACTTGACATTACGTGAAATATTCTATCATTATGAAAAATTACAATACTTGACACTGGCTAAATACATTATGTGTGGAGCCAAAATATACGAGGAAAAAAAAAACTACGAATCTTAAAACCCATCCCAAGGGAAGGTTTTCGACCAGTGGTTACCCAAAAAATCCACCCTTATAAACGTAATACATAAATAATTGATTCAATGCTTAAAACTCTCTACTTCGTTTTCGCCCGTGACTTTTTACGTCAGCAAGAAGTTGACAGGAAAGCCCTATAATATTAATATTTAACTATTATTTAACTAACACGAGACGTCAATCTTAATCTTATCTTAAAAATACAAGTACACGTATATATACCTATTACAGGCATTGTATCATCAACAGCTGGAAGACGCCACTGCTGAACACATGCCTTCCCCATAAAACGCCACTTTGGACGCTTATCATAGGGTTGCCATAACTGCACTTGACAGTAGGCGCCTTGGTGATCTCAAAAGTTTATATGGACTTACCGATGAGAATGCTGCTGTCCATTTACTGGAAGAGATGGGGCACCGTATAATCGTGTGTAATCTTGTATGGTATACTATTTTGAACAGGGTTTTTTTAACTCGGCTCAACAGTTCTCTCAGTTTAGTTTTTATCAAAGACGTCTAGTACGTAGTACATATACTTACCTCTTTGGTTATATAAATATTGTGTACCGCCACCTTTTAGGTATGATGATTTTATTACGACTTTTGAATAAATGATTATAATTATATCTACTAACTAAAGCGCGCGTAAAATCCTTTTATTTCAGTTGCATCGTTGGCCTTTTATGTCAAATTGGATGTCTCTTAACGATTGTTATATTACTGATGGGGCTAGCATTAGCAATTATGGCTATTTTTAAAGAACTACCAGTGACTATGTACGTACCTACTTACACAATTTTTAGTATATAAGTACCTACTTAGATAGTTAATAAAAATGTGTTAAGCAAGTACCTACCTACCGGATGGCTTGCTATTATACACAGAATTTTGGCTGACTTGCCTTACCGCCCCGTGCCCTCTGAAGTACCCCAGTAAGTTCTCAGTTGTAAGGACTTACCTTATTGGTAGCGATCATCTTAATAAGTAACAGGTAGATAAATTTTATACCTACCTATAGATTAATACATTATATTTACCTACCACAGCGAATGTTTGGTAAATTATAGAAAACTGTATCAACTGTTATGGGCGGTCGTGTCACTTAACATCAGGTGAACGACTAGCTCGTCACGTCATTCAATCACATAAAAAAAAATAAAAAAAAACTGGGCTGAGTATATTTTATCTCCACTTGAAAAGAAAATGTAGTATCTTTAATATCTAATAGGTAATAATTAAACCTTGTTGTTGCAGCACAATCAAAGAAAAACAAGGATAAAATTTTGACGTAGTCATGCTGCGACAGGTATAGGTAAGTAATAATATACACATATAGGTAAATACTACTTATTTATTTTATTATATTATGGCGGTTAGGTACCCGGTTACTTGAACCTATAGTTCAAAAACTATAATAATGTATTAAATTAAACCATAACCTAAGGGGGTTATGGTTTAATTTAATAACCTACTAAAAACACTGCATATCAGTAGAATAGCTACACAGTACTTTCCTTGTTTTATCTTGACTTATTTCGGTCCCCACTAGGTGGACCGACGATTTGGTGAAAGCCGAGGGGAGCCGATGGATGCAGAAGGCAAGCAGCCGCTCAAAATGCCGCTCTATGGGGCCTATGTTCATCAGTAGACGTCTTCAGGCTATTGATGATGATGATGATAATGATGACGGTTATTTCGAGAAACAAAACACAAAATAACTATTCCTGCGCTACTCAATAGTAGTAAGGGCCGCAGCCACTGTAAGGGGTAATGTATGGTACAAGTAAATGTAAAATGGGTAAAAATTACAAAAACGCCATCTGTTCCCGAGTTGTTGAACTTCATAGCCGATTGGATACCTACAATAAGTAGTGCAGAATATGCTACGCCTCACGATACCTTATCTCGTAGTCTCGTAGTGTACTAGGTACGTTTTAGTTTCGTCTTTGTTGCTTATGATATATACGGTTATTGGTAGTTCAAAGAACCGACAACAGATGGTACTAAAATAGAAAGCCCAACTATTTGAGCTGGTTATCATTTTTGTTGTCATCGTCGCCTTCATCTCAAAACACTGGCAAAAAATCTCCCAAATATAGCTTTTTAAGATTTTTCTGTACAAGTGTAATGTGGGTTAGGTACTTATAAAGCACAGATAACCCCCCAGGGGGTTATCTGTGTTATAAAGTAACACGGGAGTGAAATTGTTATAAATAGGTACTTAGTGCATGTTGTCTAAAATTATTGTCTCGTTTTCAGCACGCGGGAAGCTGACAGATTATCATCATAGATTATAAGCACATTATTTTCTGCATAATGTGTTTCATTACTTACTCAGTAATGAAATTATTGTGAAACTTTATAATGATGTAGTTATATTTTATTGGGACACATCATTGAGAAAATGATGACGTGGCATGGCCCAGTGACACAGTCACTGGGCCATGCCACGGTCATTGACCTAACAGACTTGTTGCACGGAGCAGTCAAGTTTGAAAAATGGGGATTATGTGACATCGTTTTTTTTTATTTGAGACCTCTTGCTTGATGACTGTATGGAAGAAGCTGCATTTTTAACGTTCACTTTTCCGGACTATTTTATATCTATCTTTTATTTCTCTCGTTTTCCCTGCCTACTATTGGTGTAAATATACTAATTAAAAAAATAAATAATAAAGGTAAAGTCAATTGGGTTTTTGCAAATAAGCTAGTGTGAGCACTTTTACAATACAACTAAGGGATACTTTACGTACTAATATTATAATAATTATACAATAGGTGTACTACAGAATAGGGATATCCTACAAATATTTTGTAAGCTCTTGTAAAAGGCCAATAGCTCGTCTATGTAATAATGTACACACGTACCTATGTAGGTACACGTGTGTATGTAGGTTACCTTTGATGTGATTGTTTGAGTATGTATATAAATTATCTATACTTATAATAAAACTGTAACAGGGTTAATTCTGTACATTAAAGATATTTTGATTTTTTTCTTGGAGGGCTCTATAGAATCGATAATAAAGCCAAAATTATATTTTTTTTCATTTTGCCTGTCTGTATCTTGGCTGAGCATCACGCCGAAACTACTGAATGGATTCAAATGAAACTTGACATGATTTTATTTTATATAACGAGGTAGGCTATAGGATACTTTTAATCCCGAAATTCAGCACAAATCCCGCGGGAGAGAAGATGAAATTAAAAATATGTACCTACTTATTTGTACTTAGAAGACGCCACTTTCTACCTCTCCGTTTTTTGAGGGTGTACCTTTTAGTGATCAACTTGAGCTCCTTGGTGTCCAAACATCCACGGGTCGCCTCATTACGTCTGGAGCCAAAACAGCTGCAAAAAAACTTGGTGTGCTGTTTAAGGTTAGGCAGTTTTTCACGTCTAATCAGCTGCTAAACCTTTACCAAGCTCAGGTCAGGGCCTGCATGGAGTAGGTGCTGTAGCCACTTGAGGGATGGCTCTGCCCGCCAGCTTGTTGCTTTGGACACAATTGAGTAGCATGCTAAAAAGCTTATTAACGATGAGAGACTAGTTAAAGGGAGAGTTCAAAGTCTTGAACACAGACGCAAGGTCGCCAGTCTAGCGATATTCTATTGGTTACACTTTGGAGAGTGCGCGCACGCCGTCCATCTGCTCATTCCGTCATCCCCTTTCCATCATAGAACTACAAGGCTAGGTGATTCTTTACATCCATATGTCGTTAGTGTACCCCCAGTTTGCACTAAGCGTTTTGCTGAGTCATTCATTGTCCGAACGGCCAAGAAATGGAATGCTCTTCCAGCAACAGTATTACCTATTTCCTCCTAGGTATATAACCTGGGTCTTTTCAATTCAAGAGTGAATGGGCTTCTCATGGGCAAATGTGCTCCACCTTAGACAACTTCGTCACTTACCATCAGGTGAGATGTTTTCAAACGTATAGCTCGTTTTAGCATAAAAAAATATCTAGGCTGCCTCTACGCCAGAATCCACTCGAGGCATTTTGAATACCACACAAATAATAATACCACATAATAGTAGCCACAGCGTGATATCACAAAACAGATACTCTCCCTTCGCTGTAGTAGCTGTGTAGCACAGAGCAAAGAGTATACATTGTATACTATACAACCCTTGAGAGGATACTGTTATCCTAACTGTGTAGCATGCATGACGTCATCGGACGCCATTGCATGCCAGGCGCCGCCATTACAACATGTTTGTCTCGATTTCTCGACTCGACTCGCCTCACCGGTCTGTGTCTGCTTCGTCTCACGAATCGCGGCATTCAATTCAGCCAGACGCCAGTGTGCTCGCGTACTTCGATTATAAAAGTAGTTTCTTGTGTGTTCGTAGGTTATTTTCAAAATAAACAAACATGTCTGGATGTAAGTACTGCCGGCTTTTCTATTTTTATACTGATTATTGCCAGTTAGTGTTATGTATAATAAGAAATATTTTTAAAAATGCCTAGAAGACGTGGCGTTGCATTGGTTGTTTGACGACCACGGATGTACGATAACATTTCTTGTTTTGTTTTGATAATATATTATGGTTTTAGTCCAGCTAAGAAGCAAAATTAAAGGGTTCAGTAGTTGCCGTTGGGCCCCCGTTTTTGGGGCCCCATGATTATTTTTGATTATTGTGTTACTGTGTGATGCGAAGCATCCGGTGTTTTTGTTTTATTCTTTGTTTGTGTGCTTGCGCTGCCAATTTTCAATATAGCGTCTTAGCCGCTTCGCACAGTGGCATGGACAAGGTAATATGTAGTTCACCGGTATTGTTAAGGTTCAACCAGAGTAAGTATACATAAGCAAAGGTAAAAAATACTTGGCTAATCGTTAACGATTAATATTAGTAGGCACCTAAGCCCAAGTATTATTCAAGTCATGGTCCTATTCAAGTGTTAGGTATTCATAGTTGGTGTTTTCAAATAAGTAAGTGGAATAAAGTTAAATAGGAAATTCTGATATGATTACCGACACTACCTACTCATACCTAAGTAGATTGATATATGCATTATGGAAAATTAGTCGGTACGTGAGTCACACGAAGAAATTTGTCAGCCTTGTATACCTATAATAAGCCCAGTTAGGCACTTACTAATAGACATCGTTGTTTGATCAGCAGTTGTATCACGGATTTATGTGTTATTTATTCTGTGTTAATATAATTATGATAAGTAGGTATCTATGTTATTGTTATCATACGAAAAACACAGCCGTCGCACAGCGTCGGTCGTCGGATTGTTATAATTTATAATAGGTACGTACGTGGTGCCTACTTGTTACTGTTTTTAAATTAAAGTGGATCGTTAGTACACTACCGCGGGAAATTCAAATTTTCTTGCATTCTTTTACCAATAATAGCTTAATTACGTTCTAGTGTGAGGCGTGTCCAAAGGAACGGACAGACAGACAAAAAGACAAAAAATAAAAAGTTTTTTTCTATATCGATAAAGAAATGTAACGCAAGCAAAATTAAAAAAAAAATAACACAATGTACAGATTTAGCCCAGTTACAGTTTTATCACTGTAATTATATAATTATACATACTAATAAAAAAATTGGATTAGGTGCATTAGTAGATAAATATTAGGTTTAACAAATACTTTTAAAAAAGTAGGTAGGTTACTAGTAAACACATGTAGTAAGCAATGCAGGTTCGGTATCAAAACATGATATTTATATAAAAAAAACTACGTGAACATTTTCCTAATATTTTTTCTGTTGATGCATGCAGTACATGCTATTAGTAGTTATAGCCAGTGGCACGGATCTGGACGTGCGAGTAATGTAGTGGAGATAACTGCGCATCTGTACAGTCGGGCACAAAATATATTGTACTTACCCACTATTAATTTACTGTGATATTTAGTTAGGTAGGCTGATTTTTATCTGACTATTGACTACAGCATCAGAGTACATTATAGTTAGTACCTACATACTTTAGTTATTATTAATCATTTGGTAATGGCAATATTGCTTCCGTAGTATCATCGCAGCCGACAGTTAAACATGGTCGGTATGCGCTTGTAGAAGGAGCTTGGCCGTCATCATCATCAGGCTTCATGTTGATAATGCAATGTCAATAAACAGTGGAATAATAATAGATATTAATAGAACCAGAATCAATTTTCGTAAACAACACGTAACGTAACGGCGAGATAGTACAGTCACGCGTCAGAAACGCGTGAAGACAGTGCAGGATGCGGGGAAACAATAAGGAACCAATCACCGGTGCCGGCACCGCGGACACACGTCGCACCTCAGTATCTTCATAGTATTCTATTATCTGTGGTATCTTCCAGCAAAGAGACCCAAAAAATGCGTTCTGCGCATATAAGTTCACACGCCTAGACTCGGGCCGATAGCTATACCTACGTAACAAAATTTTAATTTATTTTGTCAATAAACAAACGCGTATTTATGATTCCAGATCCTAATCAACCACCGTACCAACCGCAAATCTACCCTCAAATCTACAACCCTGCAAATGCGCCACCACCTCAGAACTATCCAGCTCCTGGTTACCCAGCACCTGGTCAACCGGCCCCAGGGCAACCGTACCAGTATCAACCAGGGTTTGCGTATGGACAGCCCGGTCAGCCGCCAGCAGCCATGTCTTACCCGGGGATAACACCGACACCGGTAGCACCTTCAGCCCCTAGTTATTTCCCTGGGTTTCCATCAGTGACGCCAACACCTGGATATGCGCGTAAGTGAGAATAAAAGAATGCTGAGGATATAAATTGGCATTTAAAGATGCTCTCATGAACATAGTAATTGATGCAGTCGAAAACGTTACGGGTACTCTCCAACAGACTCTGGCTAAATGCTGGAGCTGGGCTGGAGAACACTCGATTATGCTGCATTTTTTTGTAATCTATTATATGAAAGGCTTTGTCCTGACTGACTGCTGAAAGACAATGTGCAGCCCAAACCTCTGAACATAAACACTTGAAATTTGGAAGGTGGCTTCCTTTTCTGACGTAAGCGTGTGCTAAGAAAGTGTTTTTGAAAATTCAATCCCTAAAAGATAAAAAAACATTTGTATAAAAATCTACATTTTGTAACGTATTGTGTTGAAACTTAGCACAAACAAACAAGTATAAAAATAAATGAAATGGTATTTCTTAGTTTTTTTTAAATCTACCCTTAAAAGGATGAATTTTGTAGTTAAAATTTGTATGGAAATATTATAAATTTGAACATCATCATCATTAACAGCCTGAAGACGTCCACTGCTGAACATTGGCCTCCCCCAGAGAGCGTCACCTTGAGCGGCTTCTCGCCTCCTGTAGCCATCGGCTCCCCGCGGATTTCACCAGATCGTCGGTCCACCCGGCCTACGCTGCATCGCCGCGTCGTCCGGTTCATGGTCGCCACTCAAAAACCTTTCACACACCACCACCATCACGTTCGTGTACCATCGGCTTCTGTTTATTGACATAAAGTCGAATGTGCCATAAAAAACACACCTGTAAAAAACTAATATCCAAATATTTTCAAATTACAGAAGCAGTAGAATGGGTCCCGACAACGCCAAGGAACGCGCAGTCTTTGAGCGATCGTGCTGTGGTAGCTGGTTACGAAGGTTACGACGGGAGCCCGCTGTGGGTTATCAGGGCTCGATTTGAAGGAGATTTGATACCAGGCAAGCTGGCTGCCAAGCACCAAGTTGCCTATGTGGCTTGGGGAGGGAATGAAAATTCTGTACAAAACATTGAGGTTAGTGTTATTTATTTATATTTGAAGACATTAGATTTAATTATATAAAATTATAAAATTATCTGATATGGGCGGCCGTGTCACTTAACACCAGGCAAACGGCTAGCTCGTCACGTCATTCGATAACATAAAAAAAAAGGTTATCACCCCGAGAAACGGCAGATATTTACGATAATTTGTACAAGCTAGTTACTTCTCTTAGTTAACAATTCATTAGAAAACTACCTAGTTTGAATAGTTTCGTAAGGTCATACGGCCGACATTCTTTGTATGCCTAACTGCTTCAAGGAATGTCGGACGTATAGGTACGACAGGTACAGTTGTAGGAAAACCGGCATCTACCTTATTAACTTTGTATGGCTTGCATGGTTAAAACAGCTAAACCGATTTGGTTAAAAATTTTCACAGAGATATGCTAATCCCGCGCTCTGGGGGAGGCCTATGTTCAGCAGTGGACGACATCAGGCTGTTGATGATTGATTTATTGATGATGCTAATCCCGAGATCAAAATAAAATTGTAACTTTTTCGATTCCGGAAAATGAAGAGTTCCCGTAGGAAAATTTTGTTCAACAGTACCTACATGCTTACTGCCTATATGATAATGCAGCTCTTAAAGCTCTCTACGAGTCTACTTTTTTTTATGTAAACGTATGACGTGACGTGCTGGTCGTTCGCCTGGTGTTAAGCGTTACGGCCGCCCATAACAGATGCAGTGTCACTCGGAACTCAAACACAAAGTTTCGCGTGACACTGCACTGCACACGTCATCCTGAGACATCACACAGTCTATAGTAATAAGATTTCAAGACTGCGAGATCAGATCATAAAGTCTCACTTGCCCAGTAATTTCACTAGATACAATGGCTTTCAAACTGGAACACAATAGTGCTTGCACGCTACTGCTTGGCGGCAGAATAACTGGCTTCATATTATTGTACAATCCATCACTCATTTCGTCACCTCAATCTGCTGAATGAGAGCTGCAGCACGCCTCAACGCTATGCAATTTGCTAGATGGGAGCCGCATACACGCCTCCCGGTGCAATTTGACTTATTTAGTTGATAAATCGTGTGGCGGTTTGTATGGTATGTAGAGTACTAAAGATAATCGGCCAAGTGCGAGTCATACTCACGCACGAAAGGTTCCGTACCATTATCTATAAAAACGAGCAATAAATCACTTTGTTATGGAGCCCCTTAAATATTTATTTTGTTCTGTTTTTTTGTATTTGTTGTTATAGCGGCAACAGAAATACATCATCTGTGAAAATTTTCTGTCTAACTATCACGTTTCATGAGATACAGCCTGGTGACAGACGGACAGATAGACAGACAGATAGCGGAGCCTTAGTAAGCGGAGTCCGTTTTTCCCTTTGGGTACGGAAGCCTAAAAAAAGACATCGAAGTTGTCCGAAATCTTCTCGGGTTTTTTTTATAATTTATAGGCATAGCATTTGACCACTGTCTCACCTGATATCGGGTATCCGATATCGAATCTAATTCGAGCAAATGTTCCAAAGCCATAAAATTATGATGCGAGTTCATTATGATTAGCGATACACAGATCAATATGAATATCTTACTTTAAGTACGTCATTTTTAGCAAAGCATTGACTTTCCCAGACTAACTTTCTTACTCTCCCACTCAGACACATCAGAATATCATCATCATCATCATTAGCAGTAGTCTAATCCAATGCTGGACACGCCGCAAAGCTTGGCCTTCGGTTCTATGTTTCCAGCTACTGCCAACTACCTTGCATATGCGTACATTATCGTTTCATCTCGCTGCAGGTCGTCTTAGACTATGTTTGCTGACCAACAGTTATCGGTTCTTCGGCATATATGCCCAGCCCATTGCCACTTCAGCTTGCTAATGCACTGAACTCATCAGAACCCTATTGTACTTTCAGGTGTGTTGTGCCCGCCCAGAGAGGGTGCGTTGGGTGGAAAGTCGAGACGGCATCATCCCGACTAACGCTGTGGTTGCAGGGAACACGTCGTCTGGAGAGCCTCTATACGTTGGAAGGGCCAAGGAACAGGGAGCTTTGACTCCGGGAAAGGTATATATTATGTTTCATCACACACACACACACACACACACACACACACACACACACACACACACACACACACACACACACACACACACACACACACACACACACATCACACATCACATCAACTTGTAATAGGGTTTGCCATAATCACCACGCTTGGCTGGTGTCTTGGTGATCGCTGAAGAGTTTATTGTACCTATCGAGAGAATGCTACCAATTCCTTGGATATTCCCTTAGCCGGCTCTTATGGGACCCATGGGAAGAGATGGGGTGGGGTCCCATTCTCACACCGCTTGACCACGGCCAAGGGGTATTAAACCATCAAAATATTAAATTAAACTTATTAAACATATTTTGACAACTAGATGAATAAGGCCCAATGGCTAAACTGATGGAATTCAATGTTATGGACAAAGTATCAGACTTTTGTATAAATTAAAAGAGGGTAAAAGCAGCCCGTGGTTTCAACTGCGTTTCTTCATGTACTTATTTGGCATCCTTACGAGTTACAATTCCCCTTTCTTATAGTAATAAGAAATGGTTCCCGAGTTACCCCCTAGGTACCTTAACTTTACCTTTACGCCATAAAAGGAAGACACTCAAATATCAAGTCTTTAAAAGTTCACCGGTTTGAGCTGTAGGTCTGTACGTTGCCTGTTAGTCATTCGCTCACTCACCCAGAAAACTCGGAAAGCTCATAACCCAGAATAAAGCTTTTTGACAATATATAGGTGGATAAAAATGGATTAAGTAAGACAAGAAGCGAGAGCACAGATTACTGAATATGTTACTTCGTAAGCGAGAGTAACTCGCGTCCAAGGGGTCGCAATAGCGCCTGAACGTTTATCATATAGGGGTCATGCAAGTTATGTGATGATGATAAAGCCGGCCGTTGTATGTGAAATCTGAAATGAAACGTTTAAATTCAAGTTGTTAGTAATAATTCCTTTAGCCGTTCTTGAGAAATTGGTCTTGGCAGACAGATAGGCTATATAAAAAGATTCTGTAAGGCTCTATAATTTTAGGACGGGTACGGATGGAACCCTAATAGGTTAGGGTAGTCTCAAATATTTTCAAAATAGAACCGAATTCTTCTATTAAGCAAAATCTCAAGAAAAAAATTAAAGCTGCACTTTTTTTCCTTCATCATCGACTAACCCCGAGATCTGTACGTTTGTTAAACTTAAGGTGGGACGTTACACTAGCACGGGAAATAGACTGAAAAACTAAGAAGAAAATTGTTTATGGCCATTTGTCGCTAAACCAATGATATCTAGGAGAAACTTTTAATCGTAATTTGTTGATACATTCTATTTATTTGCGCAAAATTAGTTTTCATGTAATCACGTTGAGTAATTAAGCTATTATTGGCAAAAGAACGCAAGAAAATTTGTAATTTGCCGCGCTAGTGTAACGCTCTTGTCAACTTAAAAATACTGAACGCTCATTGGTTGCCTGTTGTTTGTTATCGGCTATTGTCAACCACTGAGCGTATATTGGTTAGTTAATTGACAAACAAACGAGAAACCAGGGGTAACGGTGGGTTTTTTGTTCCGTAGGTAAGATAACCAATGGTAATTTGTTATAATTTTAGACCAGGTATCTTCTAGGCAAGCATGCACCACCGTAGGCCGCGTCATCACTTACCATCAGGTAAGACAGTGGTCAAAAGCTATGGCTATAAATTGTAAAAAAAAAACCGTTGGTAACATCGATTACGAATCAAAAATCCTACTCTGTTTCCTACGAGAAAAACCTCCAAAAGTAAACGAATGTTATTCGTACGACAGTAGTAGGTAGGTACGCCTTTTTCTTATATGCAAATTAATGACATGCGACGCGTTAAAGGCAGGATTATTATTCCCTAATCTATAATATCCCACGTGTTAGTTAAGCTTCGATCCGGTATACGTGTTTGAAGGCGAATAATAGTAATAGCTACTTTATTACCAGGTGCTATAGTTGTGATTAGGTTGAACATGAAAATTTTGTTTCAGTCGTTCGTGAATGCATGTAGCTGGATAAGTATATATATGTTTACGCGGACAGAAAATAGCTTTGATTTTGTATGTGACTTGGGATCTAGTTGTATACCTGATCGAAGCCTCTAAGGCACAGATTACAAAAAATGTTTAGGTCTGGTTTTATAGGGCAAATTTTTTTTTTTATTTGCAGGTACATCCCAGTCACAAGGTGTTGTACGTGTCATTCGGCGGCAAAGAGATTCCACACAAGGTCTACGAGATAATGTGCCTTGTGTAATATTTCACTCCATGGCATTTAATTTTAACTTTTTTTAAAATGATCTGTACGTAAGATGAATGTATTTGTATGTTATTAAAGTAAATAAAATGGTTATATTTTTATCGACATTGTTTTTTTAGTTATTAGTACAAGTTATGATAACTTTAATGAATTTGTTATATCCAGTTGGATATGACTATTTCAATAAAGTTATTCTGGTTAGTTTTTGGACCAAACGGGCCTACTTAGAAATAACCTACACACACGAGAATACAGAGCAAGAAAAAAAAAAACGCTTCATCTAGGTGCGAAGCGTCATATATTTCAATGCTCTGTACGTGGAGCACTCACAAAGTTTTGCGAAAATAATAAAAAATGTTCTACATACATTAAATACGTTTTTATTAAATCTTTTCGAAGTACTCTCCACCAGCCTTTATACAAAGTTTCGTGCGTCTGAACCAGTTTTCAAAACTTTCAGTCCGCCGCAGACACCTCATTTACAGCCCGCTCGAACGCTGACGAAAATTGTATCCCTTTGAGCTGATTGTCACACGGTGCTAGGTCAGTGCTGTAAGGACCCAGGAGCTTGACCGGCATGCTGTCCAGGAAGTCCCTCGTTTTGAGCGCGGTGTGCGCGGGAGATTTGTCGTGGTGGAGGAGTACCCACGGAGCCCTGTGTTTGGTCGCTTGTTGCTCACACCAGAGAAAACTTCTGGCAAGCATTTTGTTGTATACCATTCGACGTTCATGCTTCTTTGATTCCGTAAAGGAAATGACACCAAGTAACCAGTCAAGTTGAAAAAGCTTGCGATCTGAATCTTCCCCCCGCTTCTAGATCACTTCACTTTGGTAGGCGTGTTAAAACACCCAAACCGTCGACTGGCGCTTCGTTTCTGGATCGCATTGATAAATCCCTAGATTTATCAATGCGATCCCCAGCGTGTTTATGACATCGTTACAAAGGATGAGTCCTGACTCATCACCTGTAACGATGCCGTATACACGCCGAGACAAGCCTGTTTCAAATTTGTTTATCATATCACGGCACTATTCCACACGGGCCTGCTTCTGTGCATCGGTAAGGTTGTGCAGCACCCAGCGTGAAACTATCCTCCTCAGGCGTAGATACACGTTTAGAATCTCGTGAATGCTTCCCGATCCAATCTGCAGTATATGCTGAATCATCTGATACGTAACTCGCCTATCGTCTTGTAATAAATTTTTCACTGCTAGCATGTTTTCTTCCGTAACAACCGTCAAAGGGCGACCACTTCTTTCTTCATCCTCCAAAATTAGTTGATCGCGCTAACGCACTTAAATTCATTATACCAGCGATACACGTTTGCCTTGGAAGGGCGTTCATCCATGAATGCCGTTTAAAGTCTATGGTACGATTCGTCTGGTTTCAGGCGACACTAGAAATCGTAATAAATCATAGCGCGAAAAAGTTCCGGGTGGTGGAGATCCATTTTTCAGTGAGACACGATAACAAGTAAATTATATACTCTTTGCACGATAATTTAAATTAGCTCATGAAAAATGTTAAGGCGAGACTGGCCCAAAAACGCCCTTGTAAGAACAGACTTTTCTCTGAGATAAACCACACTTTTAGATATGAAAAAAATATATGTTATTCTTAAGGATGTCTTTGAGTTAAACCATAAAACTTATACATAAAAGGAATAACTTCACTCGATCGAAAAAAAATCCAAAGTTACCTCTATCTTACATTTTTTGAAATGACTATTCGACTTGTTTTATACGAATCGTATTATTTAAATAATTTTTAATGCATTATGTATTGATCAAAAAATTTAAATCATTAATAAAAATGTTAAAAAGTTAATACGGTAATTTTATATGAATTTATATCTTGGAGTCATGGCATCCGAGCGCGTTTTCGAGGCCGCCAGTCCGCTCGCAGAGCCCGTCGACGCCGGACGTATGCCAAATTTTTGCGCTCTACGACGCGAAGGTACGCTAATCGTAAATTTTAATTTATAAATAGAATAATTTAATTTAATTGTTTATTTTGAGTAACTTAACTAAGAAGTGAATAAAAAAAGATTAATAAAATGGGTAACAAATGTAATAAAAGGAAAAAAAATTAAGTTATGCATTTAGAAAATCGTACGAGTCCAGGAGCAAACGACGGTTTGTGTTTGTGTGGGCAAATGTGGACAGGCGTGGGCAAGCGTAAGCAGTTATGTACAAGTGTGAAAAAGATATGGGCAGGTGAGCGGCTGGTGGGGACAGGTGGGGGCAAGTGTGAGAAAGCTATGGGCAGCTGGGCTGATGTGGGCAAAAGTACCCAGGTGTGGGCAAGTTTGAAAATGTGTTAGCAAGCATGGGCTAATAGGCAGTTTGTGTGGGCAAATGTGGACAGGCGTGGGCAAGCGTAAGCAGGTGTGTGCAAGTGTGAAAAAGCTATGGGCAGGTGAGCGGCTGGTGGGGATAGGTGGGGGCAAGTGTGAAAAAGCCATGGGCAGGTGAGCGGCTGATGGGGACAGGTGGGGGCAAGTGTGAAAAAGCTATGGGCAGCTTGGCTGATGTGGGCAAAAGTAGGCAGGTGTGGGCAAGTTTGAAAATGTGTTAGCAGGCATGGGCTAATAGGCAGTTTGTGTGGGCAAATGTGGACAGGCGTGGGCAAGCGTAAGCAGGTGTGTGCAAGTGTGAAAAAGCTATGAGCAGGTGAGCGGCTGGTGGGGACAGGTGGGGGCAAGTGTGTAAAAGCTATGGGCACCTGGGCTGATGTGGGCAAAAGTATCCAGGTTTGGGCAAGTTTGAAAATGTGTTAGCAAGCATGGGCTAATAGGCAGTTTGTGTGGGCAAATGTGGACAGGCGTGAGCAAGCGTAAGCAGGTGTGGGTAAGTGTGAAAAAGCCATGGGCAGGTGAGCGGCTGGTGGGGACAGGTGGGGGCAAGTGTGAAAAAGCTATGGGCACCTGGGCTGATGTGGGCAAAAGTATCCAGGTTTGGGCAAGTTTGAAAATGTGTTAGCAAGCATGGGCTAATAGGCAGTTTGTGTGGGCAAATGTGGACAGGCGTGAGCAAGCGTAAGCAGGTGTGGGTAAGTGTGAAAAAGCCATGGGCAGGTGAGCGGCTGGTGGGGACAGGTGGGGGCAAGTGTGAAAAAGCTATGGGCAGCTGGGCTGATGTGGGCAAAAGTATCCAGGTTTGGGCAAGTTTGAAAATGTGTTAGCAGGCATGGGCTAATAGGCAGTTTGTGTGGGCAAATGTGGACAGGCGTGAGCAAGCGTAAGCAGGTGTGGGCAAGTGTGAAAAATCTATGGGCAGGTGAGCGGCTGGTGGGGACAGGTGGGGGCAAGTGTAAAAAAGCTATGGGCAGCTGGGCGGAAAAAAAATTGTTCAACATTATACCTGCATCATGTACTTTTTTAACATTATAACATTTTAATCGTAACATTCATCATTATTATACCTACCTACTGGAAATAAGGTAATTGAAGTCGTTATTACCATGGGACTGGGTAGGTATTACAATAATAATAATAATAACCAAAAATAGCATTAAAAACACGGTTGTATCTCATACGTATTTTTTATCTAATAAAATAACGGTAGGTTCACAATTATTATATTATTATGTCAATCCAGAACATATGCTAACTCTATTCTCAAAGCGACTTGATCTCCGCTACTGAGTTACATAACGTGGCTAACGAGCGAAACAAGTGCGCGCGGCGCATCGCACACAACTTTTGGGTCGCGTAAATGAATACGTCGTGCGTTCAATAAGTGCGGCTTGAGGCAGCGTAAAATACCTAAAGATCCAGAAAAGCCTCGCCTTAAGAGAAATTTTGAAATTGGAACGCATCTATTTTTACTTATAAATTAATCGTATTTTTAATATAGGTTATAACTGGCCAGTCTCACATACATATAAACTTATTTTAGCAATACTTTCTGAGTGTTCTAGTAGTTTCATTAGTTTCTTCAAAAATCTGATTATGAGACTACAACTGAGAACAATGACGTGAATAAAAAAACCTAAATATTATAATAGCTATAGTTTCTTGGTATACAATCTCTCAGTGTACCTACTCTATCTACTCTTTGAAACTCCAAGATAGTCTATATAGGTCATGAATATGTATTTTTTATAATATAATATACTTACCTATATGTATAATAGGCAATTGAGTTTATTGGCGAAAAGCAATGTACTCAGGCAAACATGACTAATGTTAACGTAAAAACCAAGTTTATAGATAATATTTATCAAACAAAGATAGGTCAACACAAAGGTCAAGTATGATTTTTTAATGTGCAATATGCCTTTATTCTTTAAGCTATCTACTACAATAATATAAACGTAAGTGTAATTAGGTATACACATGATTAGGTACCTAGTTACTAACGAATTGTGAACACCTGCTAAGCGGCCTGAATCACTCTATTTTCATATGAGGAGTTCCGATAGTAGTACCTACTTCAAAGTATTACTTAAATAATACCTACTTAATTATAAATTATGTTCATCAGTCTATCACTAACGGGACTGAAATATGTACTTATAGCTATTATAATAAAATACGAGGGTTTAACTACAATTAGACACCGACCCCACCGGCGAGGTCGACCGTAGGTTAGCTAGAACGGTCGTGACTTTCCATAGGGTCCACTCTTCCAGTGGACGTAGCCTTCTCGATCCCCTTATCCCGGCAACGGCCCAAGCCGTGGCTCGCACCCCAGGGGTGCCCTTGTGCTAGTTGCCTCCAACTTTTGACGGTTGAGTGCCTTAAGCGTCTGCCCTCCCACCCGGTGTCGCTGTAAAGGTCGGTAGAGGCCAACAGCATTAGCCCATTTAAAAAAAACGAAGGCTTAACTCATTGGGGTGTTTCTGGTTTCTATCTCGTACTTGCTCCATCATCAGATCTGAACCTTTATAGGGACCCTTGACAAAAAGAATATAACAGTTAACTTTATAATTAGTATTAACGTCATGATCATCGTCATATTCATCATAAAATCATGCTGACGTCGTCAACAACGATGAACATAGACATCCAACGGCTCCCTGTGGTGTATTGTACCTATGTGAAGAGCCGGTCTATGCTGCGTCTTCCGGTTTATGCTCATCACTTGAGCACCTTTCTTCCCCGTCACTTGTTTTGAAAGCCATTTCAACTTGGTAATTCTAGTAGCACTGACCGACTGGTGACTTTAGGACGTGACTCTTGCGGATCTCCTCATTTCGGGTTTTATCTCCCAAGGGAACTCCAAGTATAGCTCTCTCCAGCATCATTAACAGCCTGAAGACTTTCACTGCTGATCATAGGCCTCCTCCAGATAGCGCCACTGTGAGCGGCTGCTCGTCTCCTGCATCCATTGGCTCTCCGCGGTTTTCACCAGGTTGTCGGTCTACCTAGTAGGTTCTCTCCATAGCTCTACAAAATTATAGTGTACAAATCGTGATAGGTTTGACTCATTGGAGAGTTTGGTTTCTGTCTCGTTGCTTCATCACCATCAGTTCTGCCCCAAACTTATTCTAGACCCATATGGGACTAAATAATCAAAAAAAGAGTGGTTATCGATAGGTATTAGGTACTTAATATTAGCGCCATGAACAAAGATTATAAATATAAAGCCCGTTGATTGCTCGTGAATATAATTTCTCGTACAAACACGACTCACCGGCGCGGGCAGGGGGCGCGGTAACAAAACGAGACAAAGTCATACGAAATTAAAGAACAGAGCAGGATGGAACAAAAGACATTAACGGGTTCCTGTGATTTGTTAGAAATTCATAGTATTTATTAGAAAATAGTGGTTGAAATACACCACTAATTTTTGTATGAGGGGAAGTTGTATCATTGGTCAACTGGATTTATAGTCAATGGCCATGGTAAAGCCAGTGAAAGTGATTCATAATCCAAATCCTAATTTAATTTAATTCTAAGTAAATTACTTACTAACAATTAAATTAAATTTACATTTGGATGTAATGTGACTGACATGATAATATTTGTGTGAGTATGAGCCAATTTTAGCTTGAAATAAATAAATTTTAATTTAATTTATAATACACACATCAAAAAAGTCTAAGCAACACGTACTAATTTAAATTTTAGGATGGTTCTTCACATTATAACGTTGTATTCTATTTTTAAAATTATTACAAAATGAAATTTCTAAAGAAAATGAATTTATTGTGAAAGAATAGGACAATTTAATACAAAGTATGGCAACATCCCTACAGCTCTTTGCATTTCATCTGCCGTCAAATGACGTCGCTCCATGACGTGAAGAATATCTAACGATTCATATTTGTCGCTAACTTTATTTAAATGGTTGGTAAAATTATAAAATCAAGAATAAACGTGTTAATTAAAACGCACTTAAATTCAAACAAATTCGCAGTCATTTGAATTTCATGAAAAAACAAAACATAATCGATTTTTTTTTTACAACCAGCCAGTATGTCATCAATAACAAAAAAGTTTACTACGCACTTTGAGTGAGCAAATACTTAGAAATTAATTAATATAAATGGTAAAGGACATTGACAGGATCCGGTCCAAATATTGCCCAGTGATGACAGTGCCTACATAACGTTCCTTACATCCATTTATAACTACACGTTAAATATTTTCAAAATCTGACCATGGGTTTTTTTTATTAATTTTTAGTACTTAATTTGGTACTATGGGGCCTTACCCGACACTTAAGAAGAGGTGTTTTGCACCTTCTCCATCCTTCATAGTGGGGTCAGCGGCGGATATTCTGGGAACTCTGCGGCACCTACACGGCCCACACGTCTGGTTGGGGTAACCGAGGTTGAAGATTACCCACTCACTGGCGCAAAATATTTGGAGTGAATTAATCATTTTCCCGTAAAAAATGTATGAGATAAGTTTTTCGCGATTACTGTCATTTCTAGTACTCATACCTTAAATGGTCCTATATAATATTTTGATCCCTACATGAAATAGGATCGTTTGGCGTAAAAAAAAATTTTTGTATATTATTGCATTTTTTTGCTGACTACATTTTTCCAAAATCTGTGAATGCAGTTCAGAGTATCTCAAAACTTCATATTCAGTCTTCTACAAATGTTTTCCAGTAGCTATAACGGTTAAGGTACCGGCCCTTGCTGGCCCGTTTCAAAAATCCGCCCTGTATAAACCTAATTTTTTTTTTATTCCATGGTCAGATTTTGAAAATATTTTATGTACAAGTATTTATTTATGTCGGGAGTCTAAAAATGATACTCGCTTCTCTGGGCAGTATTTGGACCAAAACACATACTAAGACTGTCAATGTCCTTTGTAATATCATGCATGTTGCTTAAACTTTTTTGATGTGTGTAGTTATTTGTTATACAAGGCTGCAAAGTTGGTTTTTGGCGCGAGTACTTGAATTGAAACCTGAGCAAGCGAAGGGTTCTAGGATTCAAGGTTCAAACGAAGAATCCTGAGCGTAGCGAAGGTTTCAAAGGTACGAGACGCAGAAAAACTGCTGCCGAGTGCAACACACAACTTTTCACCTCACTACAGCGAGGAAAATGCAAGAAAAACAGCTAAAAGGCTTAGAAAAGATTAGTTTTTCGCTTATTAATTTAGTTCTGGGTGGCGGTAACGCTTAACATCAAGTAAACGACTAGCTCGTCAAGTCATTCATTGAAAATTAAAGAAAAAGTGTTTTCCATCCATTTTTATGCAGTCGCGTTGCTGAATAATGTATTGGTTATATACTTTTTGGTACTGGACAGTGCGATTATTCTAAAAATGAGGTTGGCGAACGAGAAAATGAAGAAGTATTAATGTATTAATGGTATCTTTTAATAGGTAGTCTGTGGTATTAGTTTTCAGTGGACACTGGCAATATCAAGAAGGTTTAATTCGGGCAGATCTATGGTTAAATCCTCAATTCTTGAGGAGAAAAATATTGAATAGAAAGGTTCGAATTTTAAAAATACTTTCCACGCTAGCGATTATAATGCGTTTTTGCGCCCAGATTTCGAATGACAAAGAGAATCTTTCCGAGCTAGTGAGGTGAAAACAAAATTACCTACTTACCCTTTTCCCGCCAGGCATGTATTGTATAATATCTACCTATGCTGCATGGCAAAAATACATTTTAGTTTGCAATTATGTAAGTACATTTATTGAAAACATATACGTTCGGTATCTGTTAGGCATGAGTCCGATATATCAAAACATAACATATAACGTTATAAATCACAATATCATATCATATCGGTAAACTAAAGTACATAACCGTTTTCACATATCCAACCGAAATCAAAACTTAAAACAAACTACGCGGGAACGATCGAACTAACTCATATTCTTTACTTCTCTTTCTTACGACGATACTTTACATTGTACAAAAAGAGACGAAGCGAATATGGATATCGATGCGTTGTTGCGGTCATCACGTCACACAACAGTGCACATTGTAAAATAGAATTAAACTTTAAAGCGATAAGGTTCATTTTTCGATGGGTAACATAATAGGGCCCGTTATGCATTGGCGTTAGGTTTTGGTTTGCGCCATAGCCAAACATTACTACAGGTATCGATATCTGAAATCGGTTTTCGATATCGATATGAAAACTAAATTTCGGATATGTAACCGTTTGTCCTCAATAACAAAAACGCCCATGTCTAGTCTCTGTTGGCTTTTTAGTAGGTACGTACCTACGTGAAACTATTAATACGACCTACGAACTACCTAATATCATTATCATCATCATTATCATTAACAGCCTGAAGACGTCCACTGCTGAACATAGGCCTCCCCCAGAGCACGCCACCTTGAGCGGCTGCTCGCCTCCTGCATCCATCGGCTCCCCGCGGCCTTCACCAGGTCGTCGGTCCACCGAGTGGGGGGCCGGCCTACGCTGCGTCTTCCGGTTCGTAGTCGCCACTCGAGAACCTTTCTTCCCCATCGGTTGTCAGTTCTACGAGCGATGTGGCCTGCCCATTGCCACTTCAACTTACTAACTCTAAGAGCTATATCGGTCACTTTAGTTCTCCTGCTGATTACCTCGTTCCGGAGCTTATCCCGCAGGGAAACACCGAGCATAGCTCGTTCCATAGCTCGCTGCGCGACTTTGAGTTTACTAATGAGGCCAACAGTAAGAGACCATGTCTCAGTTCCATAAGTCATCACTGGCAACACACACTGATTGAAAACTTTCGTTTTCAGGCTCTGCGGTATTTTGGACGAAAAGATAGGACGAAGCTTCCCGAACGCTGCCCAGCCGAGTTGGATTCTTCGCGCCACCT
Source organism: Ennomos quercinarius (assembly GCA_910589525.2). Classification (NCBI taxonomy): domain Eukaryota; kingdom Metazoa; phylum Arthropoda; class Insecta; order Lepidoptera; family Geometridae; genus Ennomos; species Ennomos quercinarius. Next base: position 7,084,982 of record OU342496.1, read on the forward strand.
CTTTGTCGAAGTTGGACCTACCTAATTGGACAATCTGTCCTAGGTAGACATACTTGTCGACAACTTCGAGAGTATCGTTCCCAACAATTACCGGTATAGGTGGAACATGAGCATTAGACATGATCTTTGTCTTGTCCATATTCATCTTAAGACCAACCTGCTGGGAGACTCTACTGAGGTCGTTGAGCATGGCGCTAAGGTCCTCGAGCGATTCCGCCATTATGACTATATCATCGGCAAAACGAAGGTTAGTGATGTACTCGCCATTTATGTTGATGCCAGATCTTTTCCAATCCAAGAGCTTGAAAACACCCTCCAAAGCGTTTGTGAACAGTTTCGGAGAAATAACGTCTCCCTGTTTCACGCCTCTTTGCAATGGAATTTGTTCCGTACTCTGGTCCTGTAGTCGGACTGACATAGTGGCCTTACTGTACAAACACTTCAAAACTTCGATATACCTATAGTCAATTTGGCATCGCTGCAAGGACTGCAGCACCGCCCAAGTCTCGATTGAATCGAAGGCTTTCTCATAGTCCACAAATGCTAGGCATACGATTCGTAATGACTCTCGAAAACAGCTTATACACATGACTCACGAGCGAGATGGGCCTATAGTTCTTCAATAAGGTGTTATCGCCTTTTTTGAAGACGAGCACCACCACGCTCTTGTGCCCTGCCTCTGGCGTTGTACCTTCAAGGATGACAGAATTAAATAACTTCTGGAGGACTAAAAGTACCGGTCTACCACCCGCTCTCAGAAGTTCGGTCGTAATTCCATCTTCACCTGGTGCCTTGTTGTTTTTAAGCTGTTTGAGGGCCATTCTAATCTCGTACAGGCTGACGTCCGGGATATCTTCGGTATAGTGTCGGACTAACTTGGCTCTGATGTCCTGAGCTGTGTTAGTAGCGGGCTTACGTGTCGAGGTGTATAACTGTCCATAGAAGTTCTCGATCTCTCTCAGAATCTCAGGCTTGGATGAAATGACGCTACCATTTTCGGTCTTCAGTTTTGTCATTTGGTGTTGCCCAATAGACGAATCCTTTGCGAACACTTTAGAGCCTTGGTTCCGCTCAATTGCGGCCTCAATACGTGAAGTACTAAGAGCACGCAAGTCGTGTCGCAAGGAACTCCAGATTCGTCTATTGAGTTCACCATAGGCTGACATATCAACTGAAGACTGCAGCTTCATTTCGCTCCGGTCGGCCATTAGCTCAAGAGTTTTTTCTGAGAGCTTTTGAGTCTTCTTTCGGCGTTGGGTCTTAAAGAATTTCGATCCAACAGCTTGGACAGTTCCCACCAACCCGTCGTTTAGCTCGTCCACTGTGTTACAGTCGGCTAGGCACTGGAAGCGATTTTGGAGTTCCAGCTGAAAGCCTTCGGGGTTTTGGATTTGGACAGGATTCGGACGGAGCGTAGACTTCACCAGACGTGACCTTTCGAGCTTAACATTGATATTCAATGTGCCTCTAACAATACGATGATCGCTACCGGTTTTCACTTTGCTGATCACAGAGACATCATCGAATATGTGCTTCTTGGTCGTCATGATGAAGTCTATCTCATTTTTAGTGGAACCGTCGGGACTTATCCACGTCCACTTCCTGGATGGCCGCTTCTCGTAGAAGAAGTTCATCATAAAGAGTTCCTCCTTCTCCATGAAGTCAGCCAGCCTCTGTCCTCGAGGGTTCCGCTGCCCGTATCCAAATGGCCCCACTCTCAGCTCATCGCTATTCCTTGTGCCCAACTTCGCATTGAAGTCCCCCATCACAACGGTGAAGTATGTTTCGGAAGTATGCATGGCTTCGGATATGTCCTCATACATAGCTTCTACTTCATCGTCTGAGTGTGCCGACGTCGGCGCGTATACCTGTATAACCTTCAACGAATACCGTTTGGTTATTCGGAGTACCAGGTACGCTACCCTGGCCAACACACTGTCGACTTTGACCACGTTGTTGACGAGAGACTTGCGGACGAGAAACCCGACACCACCTTGGGAGAGTTGGTCTCCCTCCCGGTAGAAGAATAAGTTACCGCAATTTAGGATTATCGTGTCCTGTCCCTGTCTTCGGACTTCTGACAATCCCATTACATCCCGGCGTAACTTACCCATCTCCGCCTCTAACTCGACCATCCTTTCGTCAGCCTTCAGTGTGCGCACGTTATGTGTTGCAAGGGCCAGGGGTCGTCGTTGGGGTTGGTAGCCGGGCGTCTGCCGGGGATTCTTCGCACCCCTTGCCCTGCCGTTACCGTGGCCGCTACCGTAGCCACGGGATAGCAGAGCTGCCGGGGACTGGGGGCCGTTTTATTTGTGCTTGTCATTAGGAGGGGGGGGGGGGGGGTTTGCCATAATCACCACGCTTGGCAGGCGGCTTGGTGATCGCAGTAGGTGAAGATTGATTATCACCAAGACCGAGGGGAACGCTGCGACCCATTCCCTGGATATTCCCTTAGCCGCCTTCTACGGCACCCACGGGAAGAGATGGGGTGGTCCTATTCGTAACCGGGAACACACGGTAATATCATTATACGAACTAGAAATTCGTGTAAAAATCCCATGATATTAATTATAAAAGATAAACAAAGTTGTTTTCGAATTCATAATATTAATATTACCTACCTATTATTGGTATTAAGTATGATAATACGATGAAGCTTCATAACATGTACCTACTACATAGTGGTTTTTTTTATCGGTGCTTATATAAACTGCCGGCTGTCTTTATATCATTCACAAGCGTGATTTCAGAACAAACAGTAGTCTATACAATATGTTGCATAAATATTTAATATTCATTTTTTGTATGAGTGCAACTAACGTAGTCGGGGAAAATGATGATTCAAGTATTAGAAATATGTCTGCTACGTGGAAGACTGAAATTGAAGAGACATTGACTGATAAACTTGTAGAAAGACTTCAAAACAAAATCACAAATGTTCTCGAAATGAGACTTGTGTTAGACTTTGAAAAGATACTCGAAGAAAAGCTTGTAAGAAATCTCGAACAGAAGCTAGATAAGAAAGTAGAAGATAACCTCGAAAAGAAAATGGAAGTCAAACTGGAAAAAAATCTTGCTATAAAATTAGAAAAAACACTTGAAAAAAAACTCGAAGGTATACTTGAATCAGCACTTGAAGCTAAAATTGCATTGTCACTCGAAAAAAAATTTGCCGCAAATCTGGAAAACAAGCTTGCAGAGACTTTAAAGGATAAACTGGCATATAAACTTGAACAGAAACTTGGAGACCAACTAGAACCAAAACTTGAAACTAAACTAGAATACAACCTAGCAGGAAAACTCAAAGAGAAACTAGCAGATAAAAATCTTGAAAAGAAACTTACAGACATACTGCAAGTACTACTTAGCGAAAAACTAGAAAAAAAATTTTAAGAGATCGAAAACACTTACCGCTATAACATAACGGAAAACCCATCACGTAAGTAAGACTATCTCTATACACACAAGCAAAAAGATAAATGACTGCAATTTTTTTACAAACAATATAATGTTATCATCTCTCTTATTAGACGATTGGTACGCCATTATGAAAGAACTTGTTAATAAATAAATGCTACAACACGACACTTAACTGCCCTATTTTACGTACTACTCTATGCACTTGACTAATGTCGCGTGCCATTCAGCTAAAGTCACGTATTAAGAATTAAGAATCTTATTATTGCAATAAAAATGTAATCCATGTTGTTGTAGAGAAAGTGGAATGGATAAAAACAAAGCCTATGGAAGCATTATCCTTACGTGACCATGCTGTTGTTGGTGGATATGAGGCTGATGGATCCCTACTATGGGTTATGAGAGCTAGCTATAACAAAAATTTGATACCTGGTAAGCTGGCTGTAGACAAACAATCTGCATTTATTAGTTGGGATGGACAAGTGCATATGTCGGATGCATCGGATGAAATTGAGGTAAGTTATATTTTGCCAACCACCTTCAGAACTTATGTAAGTACCTGTAAAAATGAGGGAATTCACATTGTCTTTTCATATCAGGAAATTAAGTTATCACTTAATCCTAACTCATATATAAAAGTGAAATGTTCTTTGTTTATTTCTATGATTGAGTGTTTGTGTGGCTTGCCAGTTTTTGCGTAATTTAATTTTAATAAAACTTATTATATTGCTTACTAATACAAAATAGAAATAGGGATAACTATTACTATGAAAAACTGACTAGCATACGGTAAACACCCCCTATCCTGTATAGTCCACGTGAGTAGAGGTGCCAGCTGACACTAGTATACATGTAACAACGGCAGTATTCAAGCGGTGTTTTTCTATTTTTTAGGTATTCTGCGCTTCTCCCTGTGCCGTCAGGTGGTTAGACCGTCGCGATGGAGCCGTTCCATCTTGTGCCGTTGAAGCTGGGAAAACGACGTCGGGGGATACCTTGTATGTTGGGCGAGCTATAAAGGAGGGCGCGCTTATTCCGGGAAAGGTAACATCCATATCTAAACAAATGAAAAATAGCAGTAAAAGTTGTGCAAAACGCTAGACAATCAAGATCCGTATCATAGAAAGAACGATGTGACACACTCAGCCGTATTGGACTTGAGCGCTGAATTGAGTTGAAATTTTGAGTGCCTAGCTGCCTTAATGACAGAAGGCAATTTGGTAAGCGTGCTATCGACAACCACTGATAAAATGAATCAGATAAATAATGATTATGTAGGTACATCAATCATCTAAAATGATTATAAATATCTAGCTGGGGACTGTTACGCGTAACTGTCTTTTGCGTTTGAAATAATTGGACGGACTTAGATGAATATTGAAATCTGAAAAAATTAATTATAATTACTCATATAAGTATATAGTAGGTATGTATAAGTATATAGTAGGTATGTCTATTATGAATATGTATGTATTACGTTTATGTAGTTTTTATTATGATGTGTATTGTATATTATATGTATAGTATGTACGTTTATGAATAGCTTTTTGGGGAAACCACCGTCCATATATTTTTACGTTATTCCTTTCCGTGCAAGGTTGTCTGCAAGAGATCGCTTTGAGCGATAAGACCGCCCATTGTTACACTTTTGTTAAATTTTGTTCACTTAGTTTTTAATGATTTGTGTGTTTCAATAAAGAGTTTATCTATCTATCTATCTCATACCTTTGTATTGATTTCAGGTGCATCCCGAATACAAATGCTTGTACATATCGTACGGGTCGAAGGAGATTTGCATCAAGGAGTATGAAGTATTGTGCATTACTTGATTATTTAATAATGATTTAAAAGTATGCCTAACGATTGTTTTAGAGATATTCAATTGTGTACTTACTTACTTAAATCAACCTACTTATAAATAAAGTTTTTGATGGAAAGTTTGTTTTACTTTCTATGTATTTTCAAAGTATCGTGATGCACCTATATTGTCACAGCCAAAGTAATAAAGCAGCGTAGGCCGGCCCCACTTGGTCGACTGACGACCTGGTGAAAGCCGCGGGGAGCCTACGGATGCAGGAGGCGAGCAGCCGCTCAAGATGCCGCGCTCTGGGGGAGGCCTATGTTCAACAGTGGACGTCTTCAGGCTCTTGATGATGATGATGATGAAAGTAATAAATCCAGATATTTTTATATACTATTCAGTCAAAGTGATAATTGACACAGAATTAATCACATTAACTAGTGTTTTTCATATTTATTAGGTAACAAAATAATCATTTTCAGGTAGTTTAATCACTACATACTTAGGTACCTATGCAATTATACTAGTACTAGCTGCTGCCCGCGGCGTTGCCATGCGTGGACTACATTACCTATAGTAATAGTTATAGGTACTTAGCCCCGATGCAGACCGGCTACCGTCCACAACCACCGATGGCTGCCACGCACCACCGCCACTTTCGCAGCGGCAGCGGTTACGCGCGACAGCCACCGGTATTTGGAAGCTGCCACGTGTTATGCTGTGCAGTCTCATGCTTCTGAATAGGTTACGTGTGTCAGTGGCGAGTATTGCCATCGTGTGTGGCCCGTAACAGTCACAAGTGGTCACTCGTGGACACAGCTGTAGCGTGTGGCCGCCACCGACCACACATAATTATGGCGAGAAATGTAAGGAAAAGCGGGTGAATAGTTTGTCGCTGTCTTCCAGTGGCTGTGGGCGGTGGCCTGTTTGGGCCGAGACTAAACGATACTAAACTTATACTTCCATCAATACAAATACGTAGGTAATTTTTTAAATGCGTAGATACAACTCGTCTCTTTGTCTCTGTTTGTTTCCTTTTTATAACTGAACAGTGAACACTGCTGAATCGATCATAATGAAGTTTAATTCATTAATGCTGTTTAGTTTAAGCTCTTGGTACGGACATGGCATAGGTATACTATTATTTATTGTGATAAACTGTAGTCCCTGCGTGCGGAACTACTGACAGCACCTTATTCTTAGTTGTTTCAACAATTCTTGCGCACACGAGCTACCGACAACAGCGTTAAGGATCGCACTACCATTGTTTTTCCATTGTGATATACATATATCGAACTCTAGTCTTTGTTCTGCATAGTATATTTCCTACCTGCATTGCATAGGAATGAAAAAATGGCTTTATTTTTAAAAACTGTTTTTGATGAAACCTCATTTTAGATCTTCGCTCCGTTTGGTAAACGCCGGAAAAGGTTTTCTATCAGCCACATTCAGTATTGTTGCTTATAAAATCATATGCAGGAAGTAAATCCAAAAGCCAGAACCTTTTAATTCGAAAGATTTAATAAAAAATTAAATTATGTAGGCTCTAATATTTTTTGGTACGTATCTATTTTACTCCTAAAACGCCAAACAACCTGTAGAGGCATAAATAGAAAAACTATAAAATAGATAGGTAGCAAAGAAGGTTAAATTGTCAATTACTTATTGTACCTACCTACCTCATAGAGTAGCGGTTATAATTATTACTCTTTGGTCATATCCTACACAGAGATTTTTTTCTTTAATCTGTGCCTCCAGATAAACAGCGTGACAAAGTTACCGTTACTGGCCAAAAATAAACTCACCATCTCACCATGAAGCGGCCATATTGTTTATAATTCCGTTTCGTTTCGTAATGAAAACTTGTCAATTTTGACCAAAAAAATTTACGATATTTCAATTCTAATATAGGTATCCTATTTTAAGCGCCGGTTATTTCTAAGCATATTTGTGAAATCTGCATAAAAATTAGTTCAGTATTTAAGAAGTTCTTTAGGCCACCTATTCAGGTGACCTGTGAGTTATGTATTCTCTGCTTGAAGGAGTGTGGATGAGTAATATAAACCACGGCACACGATATAGGTTGAGTATATTGAAAATGCCCTTACAATAAATTAATAATTACACGACAACAATCGGAACAGTTAGTGCGCGGTGAAAGTAATGGGCGAGCGATACGTGATTCACGTTTGACGTCTGGGAAGCACTGGCGGGCGCGGCGGGCGACCGCCTGCTATATGCGACTGCGCTGGGCGCGGGGAAGACCGGTGTGAACCGGATAGTAAGTGTCGCGCTCCTCGCTGCATACAGTACTTGTCTCGAGTGTTTCCAATGCACGATAATGACGGGATATTGAAACGATCGAAATTAATTTAATCGGAATATAAATAAAGAAATGTGTTTAGAAAGTATTGCTAATTAGGTAACTATTTTATATTGTGATTAGTGATTAAATTTTGTAGTTTATATATTAAGTGTAAATATAAATATTAGTTTGTAGTTTTGTATATAATTTAAGTAGTACATAAATATTATATTCTTTAAGTAGTTATATTATTTATTATGTTTGTATATTTAATTATTATAATGAAAGTGTAAATGTTTATTTATTGTTATATACAAAGATCTGTATGAAACGTATATATTATAGGTCGATTTAATATTAAGTATGTAAGTATTTGTGATGTTGACTTGTATGTATTTATGTATTTGTAAATGTAAATATAATGTAGTTATGTAAGTAGCCTACATCACTCCCCCCCAGAGACCGTCACTACGGGCGATAGAAGTTAGGAAATCGAACAGTGCGCCCATAGCGAGTCTTCCTTACATTGTCCTGCTGAGATGGAACCGGAGCTGGAGGTGGGATATCCTGCTGCTGTACTGGTGTCGGTGAAGGTAAGGGAAGAGGGGTGGGGGTAAGGTAAGTTGTAGGAGATGGGTCTGCTAGCAAGTACGCAGGTTTGAGCCGGTCTATGGATACAGTGACGGCTTTGCCCTTCACTAGTATTTTATAGACCTTATCATCTCGCTCGAGTACTTCGTGGGGGCCGGTGAAGGGAGGTTGTAGAGAGCCTCTCACTGCATCGTCCCGTAAAAATACGTGACTCGAGTTGACTAAATCTTTAAAAATAAAGATTTTATCTTTATTGTGACGTGTGGCGGGAGTGGGTTGCAACTTAGCTGCAAAGTGACGTAGGCGAGTGGTGAAGTCCGAAATATCGGTGGTGGTGGGAACGGTTGCTTGGAAAAATTCCCCCGGCAAACGTAAGGGCTCGCCGTACACCAACTCGGCCGATGATGCTTTGAGATCCTCTTTAAAGGAACTCCTAATTCCTAGAAGCACCAAAGGCAATGCGTCAACCCAGTTTCTGTCCGCGTGGCACATTATTGCTGCCTTTAATTGGCGGTGGAAACGTTCCACCATTCCGTTACACGCTGGGTGATACGCGGTTGTTCTACGGTGTTTGAATCCAATCATTTTTCCAAGATATTGGAAAAGCGCCGATTCAAACTGTCCGCCGCGATCAGTGACTATGTCGGATGGTGATCCAAATCTGGATATCCATGACATCAACGCCTTACCGACAGTTTCTGCTGTCATATCCGGCATTGGCGTGACTTCGGGCCAGCGTGTAAAACGGTCAACTGCGGTGAGGCAGTATCGATGGCCCTGTGATGGAGGCAAAGGCCCAATAATGTCCACGTGGACAAAAGCAAAACGTGTGCGGGGTAAGTTGAAAGTGCCCAATGGTGATGACACGTGGCGACTTACTTTCGCACGTTGGCAAGCCAGACACTTTCGTGACCACTCTCGACAGTCCTTGCGCGCCCCAGGCCAAATAAATCGCTCGGCTACCAAATTAGCGGTTGCTTTAGAGCCTGGGTGGCTAAGATTGTGGAGGCTGTCGAAGATTTGTTTCCGAAACGGCTTCGTCACGAAAGGTCTTGGTGAACCTCTACTGACGTCACAGTAAAGTTCTGTATGGCTGTTGGGTATTTTCAACTTCTCCAGGCGGAGTGAGGATTCACCACCCAAGAGTTGAGCCATTTCTTCGTCTGTTGCTTGAGACGAAGCAAGTGAGTTCCACTCAATTGGCATCTGCAGTTCCTCGATTCTCGACAACGTATCTGCCACGAGGTTATCTTTGCCAGATATGTGGAGAATATCGGTCGTGAACTGTGATATATAATCGAGATGACGGAACTGACGAGGCGAGCAGTTCGCTTTGCGTTCTCTAAATGCAAAGCAAAGAGGTTTGTGGTCCGTATACACCACGAAATGTCGAGCCTCCAACATATGACGAAAATATTTGATGCTGTCATATATGGCCAACAATTCGCGGTCGTATGGTGAATATTTTTGTTGCGCAGGACTCAGCTTACGTGAAAAGAACGCAAGAGGTTGCCACGTGCTGTCAACGAGTTGCTGCAAAACTGCACCCATTGCCAAATCAGACGCGTCCGTCACTAACGCGAGTTTGGCCTCACAATTTGGGTGTGCGAGTAATGCGGCATTTGACAGGCTCTCTTTGCTCTGGTTGAAAGCCAGCAGGGTATCACCAGACAGGTCGACGGGATGGGACGCTTTGACTGAGCCAGATAGCAAAGCATTTAGGGGTGCTTGGGTTTTTGCGGCGTGAGGTATAAATCGCCTATAAAAATTAAGCATCCCTAAGAATCGTCTCAGTTCTTTCACTGTCTTTGGTGCTGGAAAATTTCTGATGGCCTCAACCTTTGCATGAGAGGGTTTCGTACCGGACTCTGAAATTGTGTATCCCAGAAAAGATACCTCACCAGCCCCGAAGACGCATTTCGCTGTGTTGACCAGAATACCATATTCCTTCATGCGGGTGAAGAGCTGCTGAAGGTGGGTCTCGTGTTCTGCCTCTGTGCGCGAAAAGACCAAGAAATCGTCCAAATAACAGTAGCAGAAATCGAGACCCCTGGTCATCTGATCGACAAAGCGTTGAAAGGTTTGGCCTGCATTTCGTAACCCGAAGGTCATGAATGGGAATTCATACAGGCCAAACGGTGTCGAGATGGCGGTCTTCTGTATGTCGTCTTCGTGGACTGGGATCTGGTTATAGGCGCGGACGAGATCAAGGGTAGAAAAGACCTTACATCCAGCTATACTCTGGGCAAAGTCCTGAATATGCTTAATAGGATAACGGTCCGGAATAGTGCGCGCGTTAAGCAATCGATAGTCGCCGCAGGGCCTCCAACCGTTATCCTTTTTAGGAGCAAGGTGTAAGGGTGAAGCCCAGGGACTTTCTGAAGGACGCGCTGTACCATTATTGAGCATAAGTTCAAATTCCTGCCTGGCTATCTTTAGTTTATCGGGAGCTAGTCTGCGGGGTGTGCAAAAAATAGGTGGTCCGGGTGTGGTTCTGATGTGGTGTGTGGTGTTGTGCTTTGGAATCACTGGAGTGCCTGAAGGGCGCGTAATTTCAGGAAACTTACTAAGCAAAGCGTGAAATCTCGTGTCACCCATCCAGGTTTTTACAGAAAATACATCAGTATTGGCAACAATAGCATCAGAACTTAATGTGGTTGTATTATCAATTAAGCGTTGGTTACGGCAATCTACAATCAAGTTATAAAAACTAAGAAAGTCAACGCCTATAATCGCTTTAGTAACATCAGCTACTATAAAACGCCATTGGAAACTACGCCTTAAGCCTAAATTTAAGTTGAGTTCCAAGTAGCCGAAAGTGTCTATACTGGACCCGTTTGCTGCACACAGTTGGAAGTCGGTCTTGCTCCGTCGCTCTCGTAGCGCAGATCGAGGGTAGACGCAAAGGTCACTGCCGGTATCCACCAGGAACTGGGTATTCGAGCTGCGATCGGTAACGAAGAGGCGACCATTTGAAGGAGGGCAATCGTCAGTCGCCATCAGTGACTGCCCGTGGCGTTTCCCGATTTCTCGAAATCGCACGGCTTGACACATCGGTTGGCCTTCGATCCATGCTTGGAGTGGTACCAGCAAACAGGGTATTTGCGGTAGCTGGAGTTCGATCTTGTCCTCTGGCGCGATGATGAACGACGCTGCTGCGGTCTGGAACGGTTATTCGGCAGTGAGCGGCATGATGTCCGTGTGTGCTCATCCAGCTTCAGTGCAAGGTGCTCCACCATCTTCTTCAGCTCCGCAATCTCATTCGTTGGGTGGGGATGTGCGGCAGTTGACGACGTTGCTGCGACACTGTATGGTGACGTCAGCTCTTGAATGCGGTTTGTACTGGCACTGCTGATTTTACTGACCCATCGTCGCTGCTGCTATCACTCATCTTTGATTCTTCGTGCTCTTCTCGGGTCACCAGTTTAGGCCACCTATTCAGGTGACCTGTGAGTTATGTATTCTCTGCTTGAAGGAGTGTGGATGAGTAATATAAACCACGGCACACGATATAGGTTGAGTATATTGAAAATGCCCTTACAATAAATTAATAATTACACGACAACAATCGGAACAGTTAGTGCGCGGTGAAAGTAATGGGCGAGCGATACGTGATTCACGTTTGACGTCTGGGAAGCACTGGCGGGCGCGGCGGGCGACCGCCTGCTATATGCGACTGCGCTGGGCGCGGGGAAGACCGGTGTGAACCGGATAGTAAGTGTCGCGCTCCTCGCTGCATACAGTACTTGTCTCGAGTGTTTCCAATGCACGATAATGACGGGATATTGAAACGATCGAAATTAATTTAATCGGAATATAAATAAAGAAATGTGTTTAGAAAGTATTGCTAATTAGGTAACTATTTTATATTGTGATTAGTGATTAAATTTTGTAGTTTATATATTAAGTGTAAATATAAATATTAGTTTGTAGTTTTGTATATAATTTAAGTAGTACATAAATATTATATTCTTTAAGTAGTTATATTATTTATTATGTTTGTATATTTAATTATTATAATGAAAGTGTAAATGTTTATTTATTGTTATATACAAAGATCTGTATGAAACGTATATATTATAGGTCGATTTAATATTAAGTATGTAAGTATTTGTGATGTTGACTTGTATGTATTTATGTATTTGTAAATGTAAATATAATGTAGTTATGTAAGTAGCCTACAGTTCAGTCAGAACAAACAAACAACGCCACATCATTGTCCCTAGATGGCGCTGATACAAATAAAATTTGATAATGTATGGAAAAAGGGCAAAACCCGTGTGGCCTGCATCGCGCAAGCGATTTTTGCACAATAGAACCTATGGGATAAATTACATTTGATATAATTAAGTGTGTGTTCCGTAGCATGTCAGAATTTCACATTTATTATATGTAGGGATAAGGCAATATATGGGTGGGACGACGATCGAAGCGAGGTTTACTACGAGCGGGGGTTGTATGTAACAGTGACCACACGACCACACGACCACTTGTGCTTAATATAAAAAGAAATATATTGTAAAGTAGTTGATGTTGCAAAAATAAACAAATTATTATACTGGGTGTAATGTAATTTATTAGCATCTTTTAAAACTACCTAGTTTTAAAGGATGCTAATAAATGACATTACACCTGGTACCTACTCCTGACACTAGCTTAATTACTCAACGTGATTTGAGAATTAATGAGGAAAATTCGAGTTGAGTACAAGTATAGTAGTAGTAGTGGTAGTGGTGTAGTTGAGTATTTTCGATTAAAAATACCAAAACACGAAAATGAGGTTGAGTCGAGGTTGACTAGAGTCGAGTAATCACGAGGTAACGACTTAGCATATGGGGGTTAGTCTACCACACCATGTATTTTCATTCTGCTCCAAACCATACTAAGTATATGTCTATTCTGTGTCCAAACCAAAGAATTAAAACTCTCTCAGTTTGAATTTTGTGTTATTTTTATGATAATGAGTTATCTTACATGGTTTTCCTAAGAATTTAAAAACAATGATAAGTCATTCCACTTTGTTAGTTCTTGTTTTACACGCATTGACCCTATGCTTGACTTCTCGGTGATGATAGTATCCTATCTCTACCAAATTTTAAGTTATTACACTGCATTGCGTCTTGTCTATATTGTCTTTCTAACGTTACGTTAGGTACCCGGCATGAGTGTTACGGTCAAACATAGTATTTCCTCTTAGCTAACAACAACAACAAAAATTAACACAATGACAAAAAACCAACAAACATAAAAAACAAATTTACGACAAAAAAAACAATAACAACCCCTGCCGCCACCACCACCACCGCTACCACTTTGTTTAATGACAATTATAATTATGCCAGCTCTTCACGATATGTAGTAGTTCTTGCGATATTTCTTACTTCTCAGTAATTTATGTCAGCGCTACGAGAGATATACCTAATTATCGTTTTATGACTATGATAAAATCGTCCCGTTGATAGTCTATATTTAATATTTAGTACAGTTTGCTTTGAGAACTTTCTAGTAACGCCACAAAATATAATTTTAACATTTATGGTGCCAAAGAATACACTAAACAAACCTATAAACTACTTAAAAAAGGTGTGCGCACATATAAATGTAAGCATAAGTTTTTTTGTGAGATATTCAATTAATGCTCAAGCTCCCTTACAATACAGTAGCCAACTTATCGATGTTTATAGCTGGCGACAGTATTTAATATTCGTCATTTATAAGTGTTGGTTAGGTACAAACAGTAGTGTCAGCTATAAGTATGTTGCAAATGTTATATTTAATTGTCATTGTTTGTGCGAGTGTTAATAATGTAGCCGGACAAGTTGGTTATCAAAATATTGTGAAAAATTTGTTAGATGGAAAGGCAACTTCCACGTGGAAGACTGAAATTGAAGAGACATTAACGGATAAACTAGTAGAAAGGCTTGAAAGCAAACTCACAGATATTCTTCAGACAAGACTTGTGTTACACTTTGAAAAGGCACTCGAAGAAAAGCTTGTAAGAAACTTAGAACAAAAACTTGCTAAGAAAGTTGAAGAAAACCTCGAGGGGAAAATGGAAATTAAACTAGAAAAAACACTTGCGGAAAATCTAGAAAACAAACTCGAAAGTAAACTTGAACCATTACTTGAAACTAAACTTGCATTGTCACTCGAAGAAAAACTAGTAGAAAATCTCGAAAGTAAGGTTGCAGAGAAAATTGAAGATAAACTTGCCTTTAAACTTGAAAAGATACTTGCAGAGAAACTGGAACCAAAGCTTGAGAATAAACTTGAAATCAAAGTAGAAACCAAGCTTGAAGATAGACTTGAAAAAAAGTTAGAAGAAAAACTCGAAACGAAACTTGAAGTAAAACTAGAAGGAAAACTCCAAGAAAAACTAGCAGAAAAACTAGAAAACAAACTTGAAAAGAAACTTGAAAGTAAACTTGAAACATCACTTGAAGCTAAACTTGCATTGTCACTCGAAGATAAACTTGTAGAAAATCTCGAAAGTAAGGTTGCAGAGAAAGTCGAAGATAAACTTGCATGTAAACTTGAAAAGGTACTTGTAGAGAAACTGGAACTAAAGCTTGAGGATAAACTCGAAATTAAACTAGAAACTAAGCTCGAAGATAGACTAGAAAATAAGTTAGAAGAAAAACTCGAAATGAAACTTGAAGCAAATCTAGCAGGAAAGTTAGAAAATAAACTAGCAGAAAAATTTGAAACAACCCTTTCAATAAATCTAGAAAAAAGTCTTACAGATACACTGCAAGTAGGGCTTAGAGACAAGCTTGAAAAGAAATTGAAAGAAATTGAATATACTTATCGCTGCAACGAGCAGGGGAAAGGATCACGTAAGTTACCCAAAAAGAGCTTATATTGAATTATTTTAAAAAACTCAGTTCAGGTTAAACAATAATAATAATTATACCTACTCACTATTAGATGACCTACCTCGGCTTTGCACAGCCCCTATGACTCCCGTACATCACCTCTCTTGTCCCACTTCGTGATTATGAATACTTTCATAGAAAAAAGTAAAAGACAGACAACAGTTCTAAAATAGTTATTTTCAACACACTTGCTCAAAAAATGCATTTACAAAGCCTGTATACATTGTTCGAAAGTTAAACATTACGCACCATACAACGAAGCGTTCGGTAAAATAGGTACTCTCACCTAAGTATCTATTTTACCGCATCCTTTTTTGTATAGCGCCGTGCGCAACCTTTACGGTTTTTTCTTAATTTCCATAAAAAATATGTGAGAGTTCCACCAAAGAGTTTCACATAACGAGAATAAATAAGCTGGATGATCGAAACTCCTTGAGAGCGTTTTTGTTCAATACGTTTGTCTCACTTTAATACTAAAGAGAAAATGAAACTAAAGATCTAGTTCTAATTTTCACCACACGCACGTGGCGCCATTTGAATTGTAAATGCGCGCCATTTTAGCCAATTTTCATATTAGATTAGAAATGTTAAAGATTGTTTGTTGCGACTTTCCCACTAATAAACAAAAGTTTGTTTCATTACCTATTGTACTGTTTTCTCGCAAATGTGTTGAAAAACGTTGTATGATACACGTGCGGAAATTGGTTTCTACAAACTCGTGACTATGGTACGAATTTGTAGAAACCAATTTCCGCACGTGTATCATACAACGTTTTTAACACATTTTCGAGAAAACAGTACAATAGGTAATGAAACAAACTTTTGTTTATTAGCGGGAAAGTCGCAACAAACAATCTTTGATGTTTCTAATCTAATATGAAAATGGGCTAAAATGGCGCCTATTTACAATGCAAATGGCGCCACGTGCGTGTGGTGAAAATTAGAATTACATTTTTAGTTTCATTTTCTCTTTAGTATTAAAGTGAGACAAACGTATTGAGCAAAAACGCTTCCAAAGAGTTTCGATCATTCAGGTTAGTTATTCTCGTTATGTGAAACTGTTTGGTGGGGTTCTTATATATATTCTTTATGTAAATTAAAAATAAACCGTAAAGTTTACGCACGGCGCTATACAACGGAGGATGCGGTAAAATAGGTACTTAGGTGAGAGTACCTATTTTACCGCACGCTCCGTTCTATGGTGAGTAATGTTTAACTTTCGAACAATGTATACAGGCTTCGTAAATGCATTTTTTGAGCAAATGTGTTGAGAACGATATTTTTGGATCCTAGTATATTATATCTTAATAATGGCTGGGGAAGAGTGTTTTCGTTTTTTTAAGTACTAATTCATGGGTTTAGTATCGAATTTCTTTGGATTAGTTTTTTTTTTAGGATGGATTCGGGTTCAAATCCTGTGGTGATTAAAATTTTTATTTTCCATTAAAATGTATTTACTATGATTTTCTGTTATTGACTCATTACTTTATAATTATGAATAAACATTATCATTATCATTATCAATGAATCTGTAGACAACGCTTAGCAGGTGATACAGCTACACAAATCATAAATAAAATAATACCTATTTATTATTTTATTAATATGTTATTGTAGAGAAAGTGGAATGGGTACAGACGAAGTCTTTGACTTCGTTAGACTCATTGAAAGATCGCGCTGTGGTTGCTGGATATGAGCCTAACGGATCTCCACTGTGGGTCATGAGAGGTCACTATAAAGACGATTTGGTACCCGGCAAGGTGAGGGTAAACGAACGTTCTGCAGCGATTGCATGGGGCGGTAGTGAACATCATTTACAATGGAATGATATAGAGGTCAGTACGTCTAAATATCTTATACTAGCTTCTAGCCACGGCTTCTTGCACTTTTAATCTGTAAGTAGTACATGCCAAATTCAATCTTCACATCGTAGGTGTCCAGCATAACGCTGCTAATTTCATAATAAAACATAACTAAATGCCATTTTCATACTAAAACATATAATTTGAAGTTTTATATAAGTGTGACAGTATAATTAGCAGTTGTTTAATGACAGCTGTTATTTATACCATTTATGTCATTTTTTTTTAAACTGTCAATGTACTTTTATTCTTTGAATTAACTACTACAATGGAGTTTTGGCGGGAACGCGGAAAAGTTCACGTCGGTGCATTGTATTATTTCACAAAACTTATGCTTTTTCTAGTGTTAATGTTTAAAATTAGTGGCATTTTACGCATTAAGTGCTGAATTATGAGTATAAGTGTGGGCAAGTGATATAATGTAGTGAAACGTGGTTTTTCGTGTTGCTTCCAATATTCCATAGAAGCCTCTAGTAAAGTTGCCCTACATTACTAGGGCATGACTTAGACTGGATTATGACTAACTGACTTAGACTGGACTATGACTACCCTGACCGACTGTGACTAAGACTTGACTTTACATGAAATATTTCATAATACGACGAAAAACTACAATACTTGACACTGGCTAAATACACTATGTGTGGAGCCAAACTATAAGAAAAAAAAATAAAAAAAAACTACTACAATAATAAAAATTAATAAACTAGCTACCACTATCTACCACAAAGAACATTTGGACTGTATAGGTACTAGCCGTAATGACCTATGGACAGTCCAAGTGCTATCACTACCGGTAGGTAGCGTACCCAACATGCTGGCAGCATTGCCTCGTTGAATTGCAATGCTGATTCGTTGAACCAAAAAAGTGCCAGTATGCTATGTTTTGGTCTACGCTACAGGTTAGCTCTAGCTCCTCCACTTAAATTAGGTGCAAGTACATAATTGGATTACGTATTCTGGTGCTATTTTGTACTTTGTTTACCTATATACTAGTCTGTGTATTATGTATTCTGTAGTGCAAGACAAATCAGCAGTGTAAAAGAAAAATATAGAAATACGCGTCTTGAGCGTTAAGTAGAGCAAGATGCAGGGTCAGTTTTCAACTAATTGATGAATATAAATAAAGTTCAACCATTGTGCGACTGTGTGTACAACGATCACAAACTGTCTGTATAAATTTTTGACTCTTACTATAGGATTCCTTGTACCTAGGGTAGGGACCCAGGAACTGCGAAGACCATGGTCCCAGACAACCCAGACTCAGAACAAGTGTTTGCGCTTTTTTCTGTGCGTAAATATCTTGTTATGTCGTGGGAATTGAACCCGCCGCCTCTGGATTATGAGGCGACCTGCTCAACCACCACAATATAGATACAGAGGCTATTAAGAATGATGTAAGGTCATACACACCGTACACATCCCATCTTTAGCCTTTAAATTATATCTATTAACGATAACCTTGATATTTTTTATTGAACTTGGTTCGTTCGTTCAAGCTGCTCCCTTATCTCAGCATTCAAGTACCTACTACATATTTTTCAGGTTTTCTGCGCTCCTCTTGAGAGGGTAAGGTGGGTGGAGAGTCGAAACGGTGTTGTTCCCCTTTGTGCCTTTGAAGGTGGGAAAACGTCATCCGGAGATATCTTATATGTGGGCAGAACTAAACGAGACGGCTCTTTGACTCCGGGAAAGGTAATATTTTCAACATTAGTTATTTGTTATACAAGGCTGCAAAGTTGGTTTTTGGCGCGAGTACTTGAATTGAAACCTGAGCAAGCGAAGGATGCTAGGATTGAACCACGAGCGTAGCGAGTGGTTCAAATGAAGAATCCTGAGCGTAGCGAAGGTTTTAAAGGTACGAGACGCAGGAAAACTTTGCTGCCGAGTACAACACACAACTTTTCACCTCACTACAGCGAGGAAAATACAAGAAAAGCAGCTAAAAAAGTAAGAAAAGATTAGTTTTTGCTTATTAATTTAGCTATGGGTAGCGGTAACGCTTAACATCAGGTAAACGACTAGCTCGTCACGTGATTCATGGAAAATGAAAGAAAAGTTTTTCATCAATTTTCCATGCAGTCGCCGTGCTGGATAGCGTATTGGTTATAATATACTCTTTGGTGCTGGACAGTGCGACTATTCTAAAAATGAGGTTGGTGAACGAGAAAAAGATGTTATCTTTTAGGAGGTAATCTGTGGTATTAATGAGTTTTCAGTGGACTGGCAATATCAAGAAGGTTAAATTCGGGCAGATCTGTGATTAAATCCTCAATTCTTGACGAGAAAATTATTCGATAAAAACGTTCGAATTTTAAAAACACTTTCCACGCTAGCGATTAAAATGCGTTTTTTGCGCCCAGATTTTGAATGACAAAGAGAATCTTTCCGAGCTAGTGAGGTGACAAAATAATTAAATTGGCAAACAAAAAAAATTTGGTATGTATTGTGTTCGTGTGTTTAGTGCGTTTAGGTACGTTAAGTTATGGATAATTATAAATACAAAACTTTGTTCTTATTTGGGTATGTTTGTTACTTCTTCAACGTTGAAACGGCTGGCATTGCCTGCGATCTCCAACACAATACTGTTATGCGGTGCACGTAGGATATCTTCAAATGCCTTTGGTTTGATTGAGTGACTATGACCCAAGCCTGGGATGTTACCTATATTATACCTGCCTGTAATTTAAAAAAATGCTGTAATCCCTCAACATAAACTTTGAATTTTCAAGAGATCTGTAAGGTGTCTTCAAAGTCCATGATCAGGTTTGTTCAGATGTTTAGGGATTCGCAATATACAATAAACAATTTACTAAGAATTAATTTCTGGTCGTCTACTGAGGAATTTCCTGATTATTTCTCATAGTCTATAATCTTCCTTATAATTATGTTTGATATGTACGAGTGTACCATTCTAGAGATGGTATGCACTTGATCGATTAAAAAATATTTAGCATCAAACTGAAGCCAAAACTGTATTTTTTTCAATTTTGTCTGTCTGTCTGTCTGTCTGTATCTTGGCTGAGCCTCGCGCCGGAACTACTGAACGGGTTCAAATGAAACTTGGCATGATTTGAGTTATATTACAAGAGGCTTTTATTCTTTAAACTACTACAATACTAAAAAACTAGCAAAAAAAAAATTAATACAAGATAGGACGTAGGATACTTTTTATCCCAAAATTCACCTCGTAAGAGATGATGAAAGTTAAAACGTGTACTTAATTTTAATTAATTAACGCGGGGGCCGTTTTTTTTATTTATCTTTTGTTAGAAAGGAGGTGCTTTAAATATTGTCCCATAAATATTTCAAGGTCGTCGGTTTCGTTGTTCTGAAATTGCAGACATCCAAATTTCAGAAATGTCCACACTTTTTTTATGAGAATGAATAACGTGAAGAGCTAGTCGTTCACCTGATGGTAAGCGACACGGCTGCCCATAACAGTTGCAGTGTCACTAGGAACTTTAAAATAATAAAGTTTCTCGTGACACTGCACTGCGCACGTCATCTTGAGACATCACACAGTTTAGTAATAAGATCACGAGACTGTGTAATCAGGTAATAAAGTCTCATTTCCACACGTATTTTTTTTATTTTTTTTTAGTATGTTCAAATTACTTAAGCCTACTCAGAATGTACACATAGATACTTACGGGACATGATCTATATGATACGATAAATATCGTCGGCAACGAGGAAGAAGCCACTCATTCATACCCTGTGTATATAATAGCAAAGAGAAGGAAGGGCAAAAAAGATGAGGGAAAAGCAACATCTGCCCTTATGCACTGTTTCATCCATTCATCTTTTTTCCTTATCTTTTTCCTTCTTCTTTTTCTCTTTCTGAGGCTTGGGATAAAGCGTAAAAGTAATTAAGCCGGGTCGGGTCGGCCAGTTAACAAGAACGTAGTTAATTTATATTATTTATTTTTTCAGGTCCAATCCAGACACAAAGCCATATTTATCCCATTCAATGGGAAAGAGTTTGCAGACAACCTTTATGAAGTTATGTGTATAGTTTAAAATTAGGTACCTAATAAAATATAATTTTTGGAAAAATCAATTGTTTTGATAAATTTCCTCTGCATGAGTACTAAGAAACAAATCAGTGTTATCCTGATGAGAAGCACTATTGAACATAGGCCTCACCTACCTATTACCTAGAGCGCTACTTTGAACGTGATGCTTGCCTCTTTTGCATCCATCGGCTACCTGCAGTTTCGGATAGATTTATTGATCCACCTAGTGGGGGGCCGACTTACGTTGCGTCTTCCGGTTCGTGGATACCACTCGAGGACTTTCGTTCCTCATAGGTAGTCAGTTCAGCAAACGATGTGGCCTGCCTGGTACCCACTGCCACTTCACTGGCCTATATGTAGACATATTCGTTGACAACTTCGAGAGTATGTTCCTAACAATTATTACCGGTAGGTAAAGGTGGAACCAGAGATCTAGAACATTTTCGCTACATCCTAAGTCTAATAGTGGAACATGGGTAGTAGACACGATTTTTGTCCAAAATACATAATAATAATTCACTGTTAAAATCCGAACTATGATGCAGAGTGGTTAAACCAGTGTCATCTGCATATTTTCATATTGGTTTTCCTGTTCGATAGATGATTTAAAGAACGACGATATTCCCATGTACTAAAGTATATTTTCCATTGATTATTTTGTGGCGCGTCTATCCTACATTACTTATAAATATTTTACTACTTCCGATCCTTCCTACTAATATTATAAATGCAAATATTTGTGTATGTGTGTGGGTGTTTGAGTGTTTGTTACCTCTGTCTCCGTAACTACTTAACCAATTTTGATGAAGTTTGGAATGCAGATAGCTTATACGCTGGATTAACACAAAGAATACATTTATCCGTGGGTGAAACCGCGGTGCCAACTCAACTATAAATCGATAGTATATTTTTCATAAGTCTTATAATTATGAATATAATAATATTAAGTACAACCCTCACAGCAAATAATAACAGTTTTGGCATTAAAATAATTTTATTAATTAGGGTAGAGTAAGTACGTAATTTTGTCTGAAAATCGAGTACTGTGTCAAACTGTGAAAACTGTCCTTAGTGTTTTAATGCTATTAAACAAAATAAGCATTTTCTTTGAGGTGCGGCTTAAGCCCAAAATCAACAAAAAGTACTTGTTTGAAAGCCCAGTGTACAGCCTAGGGTCGAGTGTCAAAATAAATCATATTATGAAAAATTGTGTGGTTGTCTCTTTTCCAAAGATAGGTACGTATCTAAATGCTTTTTGTAGCTTCAGTGTAATTAACAGCACAGACGAACATAAGAGTTGTATACGTAGTTATATAGCAGGTATAAATAAAATATGACTGCTCTGTGCAAAATTCCTCGTTTATTATGCTCTGTAGGTACGTTTTGAAGCCAAGGCGAAAAGTGAACATTCAAATCAAAGCTGTGATTCAGAGACAACAAGTGAACGAGCGGCGGCACCGCATATGACTGTCTTTTGTTTTTAACTGTGTGTGATGTGTACACTTGGAAATTGCTATAATATCTGATATGGAATACTGTAAGTAAAATATTTTTTGTCTATTTTTCTATTATATTTGGCATACACATAATTATAGCTGCTGTAATAATTACCTACATAATTGGCTAGATATGCTAATGTCGGAATTAGGTATAATATCTCGGAACTCATTAGGAATCTTGTAAGCCCTATTTTACGATTTCAGCCAAAGACACCTCTTCTTATGTTACTAAACTCACTATTTTAAAAGTCTTACCATTTCTTACGTCATTATACTAATTATATAAAACGTAATAATGTCATTATGTGCATATATAATCTGCAAAGTAGGTAGGTACTAAATAAATGCATTATACTTAATTAAATATTGGGCAATTATTATTATTATTATTCATTTGATTAAATTTTGTGCGAATACATAACAATGATGAATCATACCTCACAAGACCGACCCAATGGTATGTAAGTAAGTATACAAGTCGTGAACTTTTTGTTAGCTTCATATAGGTATATATAGGTATATATACACTAGCTGACCCGCCCCGGCTTCGCACGGGTTTTTAGGATTTTCCCGGCAATTATTCGAATCTTTCTCATCTCTAAAACCTTCCCTAGACCACCACAAACATTTTAAGACCAAGATAAGATAAATCCGTGGGGTAATTACGTAAAATTTGCAACAGCAATGCGACAACAGTAGCAATGCGACAGCAGTAGCGAAGCATACATTCTCGACACCACTAATGATGTATGACAGCAATCACCGCGAGATTTACGCCTGTCGCAAACCTGTTGCGAGTTAGGTAATTAGGGGGCCGTTCAGCCGTTCTCAAGTTTTAGCGAGACTAACGAACAGCAATTAATTTTTATATATAATTATAGAATAGATATATAACCTACATGAACAATTTCGGAGCTCAAAGAGTAGCTACAATTATTTTAAATGCAAGTTCTTTAGTGTAAGTTGTATAGTGTTTTTAGTATCGGTACAGTACCTTCGGTTCATATTGGGGCAAATAAAAAGTGAACTGAAAAACTAAAGCCCTTACTATTTATTTAAATTGAGGTTGAAAGCAATTTTGACAGATAGACTTCGGAGAATAATGGGTTCCGTTCTTACCCTCTGGGTACGGAACCCTGAATAGGTATACCCATCATATTTCGCGTTAAGGGGGAACGTCACACTCGCGCGGCAAATTCAAATTTTCTTGCATTCTTTTGCCAATAATAGCTTAATTACTCAACGTGATTACATGAAAACTAATTTTGCGCAAATAAATATAGTGTATCAATAAATTGCAATTGAAAGTATCACCTACTTATCACTGGTTTAGCGACAAATGGCAATAGACTGAAAAACTAAGAAGAAAACTGTTTATTGCCATTTGTCGCTAAACCAATGATAAGTAAGTGATATTACACCCAAATATTTTATCGTTAAGTTTGCTTGCAGATTAGTGCAAACACAGCTATCTGTTTCTGTGCAAGTTGCTCCATGCATTTTTAACTTTAAAGGCTGTTTAGGTTGAGTTGAGTTGTTGATTGTAAAAGTGATATACTGGGTGGCGCAAAAGTAAAGACCCTATTTGGTTCAGCTATAACATTTTTTCTAAATTAGAAAACTAGATTTAGGTTTTTTTAAATGTATATTTGTGCCATTAAATTTCGTACCATTAGGATTTAAAGATGATGTCTTTTAAATGGTGACCTCCAGAGTTGATACACATTTGAGCCCTATTTATGACATTTTGCATAACTTGCCGTAACACTTCCTGCGATATGTTCGTTATTTCTTGACGAATGTTTTCTTTTAGAGCTGCGAGAGTCTGTGGCTTGTTCACATACACCCGAGATTTCAAAAAACCCCAAAGAAAGAAGTCTGGACTGGTCAGATCGGGTGATCTTGCAGGCCAAGGTAAATCGCCAAAACGAGAGATAACTCGGCTTGGAAAAGCGTCCCTCACTAAGTCCATAGTGTCGCGCGCTGTGTGTGCCGTAGCGCCGTCTTGTTGAAACCAGATGTGCTCCAGCCCCAATTCGTCCAAACTGGGTATCAAAAACTCACGTAACATGGTTCTGTAGCGTTCTCCAGTGACAGTTATCGCATTGCCTCCAGCGTCTTCGAAAAAATAGAGTCCGATCACTCTGTCAACACAGATGCCACACCATACAGTAACTTTTAGTGGGTGTAGAGGTGTTTCTTGAATAATGCGCGGATTATCAGTGCCCCAGAACCGAGTATTCTGCTTATTGACATGCCCTGAGAGATGGAAATGCGCTTCGTCACTCATAACCAATTTTGAAGGAAAATCATCTTGCAAAATGTCATAAATAGGGCTCAAATGTGTATCAACTCTGGAGGTCACCATTTAAAAGACATCATCTTTAAATCCTAATGGTACGAAATTTAATGGCACAAATATACATTTAAAAAAACCTAAATCTAGTTTTCTAATTTAGAAAAAATGTTATAGCTGAACCAAATAGGGTCTTTACTTTTGCGCCACCCAGTATTTGGTTTTCATAACATTAATTGATAGTAGGTTATGTCGCAGCCACCATGATACAGTGTGTAGCCCTTTGTTAGTAGTTAGTTCAGCTTCATTCCACGAGTTAGCAGTGAACATAAGCACAGTATCATCAGCATATGTAACTACTTTTCCATTTTCTAGTTGCAGGTCACACAGATCGTTTATGTAAACTAGAAACAGCGTAGAACCGAGTATACTGCCCTGTGGCACCCCAAACTTGATGTCAGCTTCTCTACTTAATAATTCACCAACTCTAATACGCTGCTTTCTGCCTGTAAGATAACTCGCGAACCAACGGAGTGCCACATCTCTCACACCCACTGCCTCCAGCTTCGCCAATAGGATAGGGATGGAAACGGTGTCGAAAGCCTTTGCTAAATCCAGAAATACTGCTACAGTTTTTTTACCTTTGTCTAAATTAGTCCTAATATGTTCTGTAACTTCTAAAACTGCATCCTCAGTACTTCTTTTACTTCTAAATCCAAATTGATTTTTCGATAATAACTCCTTTGCTTCTAAATATTTCTTCAGCCGATTATTCATAAGTTTTTCTAATATTTTTGACATAGTTGGCAGTAAATATATAGGCCGATAGTTTGTGACACCGTTTTCATCCCCTCCCTTGTGTATGGGACATACAATTGACTTCTTTAGTTGTTTTGGGAATACTCCACTTTCAAAACTAGCCTGGCAGATGTTAGTAAGTGGTTCAGCAATATATGGATAGATAAGTTTAAAAAGTTTTCCAGAAGCTTTGTCCCACCCAGGAGCAGAGTTATTCTTTAAGTTTCGTACAATATCATAAACTTCTGATTGATCTGTGCTCAACAACCCAAAGGAAGATATAGCATTAGTCTGATTACATTTCAGGGCTAAGTCTTTTTCTGTCTGTTTAAGCCCAGTAAGTGTATCGCAAGCTAGTTTTGATCCAACATTTATAAAGTAATCATTAACCATATTTAATGAATTTATTGGTTCTGGCTGCAGTTTCAAAAGATTTTCTACTGGATTAATTTTAGCAGGAAAGTTACAAATTCTTTTAATAGTGTCCCATGTCTTTTTTTTATCTCTGCTGTGTTTCTTTATCTCTGACCGTTCATATGCTCTCTTGAGTCTCTTTAATACTTTATTGCAAGTATTCCTATATTTAATGTATGTCTTTTTTGTATCGATATTGTCAGGGTTTTTCTTACATTTAATGTGTAATCTGTCTCTTTTCCTCATGCATTTAATGAGGCCAGCGGTAATCCATGGCTTAATATTAGCTCTAGATTTAGGAATTATTTTTGTAGTTGTATGCTTTTGTATAATCCTATGGATTGTACACATGAACGTTTCTGTAGCTTTTTCTACGTCTGTTAGGTCTAATACATCACTCCAAATGATTTGCGATAACTCTTTACATACATTGTCATAATTAGTATGAGTGCATGTTCTATTCACCGGAGTAATTTTTTGTTGTTTGATATTTAGCTGTATTATAACGGGAGAGTGATCTGTAATTGTTGCTGGTAGTATTAAAGTAGTAGCTGGGACTTTCGTTTTAATCATACAGTGATCTAGGCAGGTTTTGCCTCTAGTAGCATATTGATGTCCTGGTAACAGCCCATGGCTGGCCAACAGAGTTAAATATTCATCTGAACGCCTATCAGTATTTCCATTGGTGATATCAATATTGATATCTCCTGCTAAGATTATGTTAGGATATTTTTTTAAGGATAATAATACGCCGTCTAGGAATTCGATGAAATTTGTTATATTCAGGAAGGATGGGGGTCGATATACAGCAATCACAGCTAGCTCCTGTCCTACTTTTAATATTATACAATTTGAGTCATTTGCTTTTGGTTCGTAGCATCTGATATTAGCAAGATTATTTCTATAATATACAACGACACCATCGTTTTGGTTTATATGGTTTTTTGTGCAGCAAACGTCGTATCCTGTTAATTGATTTGGTACAAAGTTTTCAGTTGTCCAACACTCCGTGAATACAAGTACGTCCATCTTAAGTTCAATCCTATTCAAAAGAACCATGAAATCATCATAGTTTTTATTTATGCTACGTATATTAATGGTTATAACTGATATTCCTGTGGTATGCAATGATGACAAGTAGTTTCTGCAATACTCCGGTTCGTCCAATATGTAAGATTTTGAGACACTGACATTGTCAATGTCTGTTACTATCTCATTTATTGGTACTGCCATCTTGTTTTTTTTTAATCAAGTGATGATTATAATTTATATAACTTTTATAGTATTGGACGAACTCTGGGATGTTGCATGAAATGTCATTTATTTTAACGCCGCCTTTTACATTCTTTATAGGTGTTTGTTGTGTGTTTGTCAGCATGTCAGTAGTTTGTGTTAATTGTGGTGTGTTCTTTGTGTGTGTTAGTTCGTTGTTGTAATTATTCTCTAGTAATAAACTTAACCAATAATAAAATAAGAAATATCTGTTTAATATAATATAGCTAACATATATGCGCGATCTACTACGCCGAATGGAAACGTATTCATTACAAGAAAGCGTACTAGAGTTCATTTTAAGTTCTAGTCAGTCTTTTATGGTAACACTTGGATCCAGTATCTGTTCAACGTTTCTTATTTCAATTACCGGCTGTCCTTCTTCCTTGCGTATGAAGACTTTTCCTCTGCTGGTCCAACAGTACTTCCAGTCACCTTTTTTGACCAGTTCCCGGGACAAATAATGCAGGTGCTTAGCCTTTTTTGTTAAGTATTCACTTACGTAGATATATCTCTTCTCTCCCAGCATATTGATACTGTTCGTGTTTAGCTGGTCGCCCTTGTTAGTTATATTATAGGCTTTGACTGCCTTTAGGAAGTATGATTTCTTATGTACGGTAGTGAACTCTAGTACGATAGGCCTTACACGACCTTCTTTTGCTGGTAAGCGAAAAGAGCTGCGCACATCTTGTGAACAATCAAAATCCAGTTGGAGTACACGATGAATTTTTTCAATCGCCTCCAGCATCTGCATATTATTTTCCACTGGCAAGTTTCTTATTTCAACACTGGTTTCTCTCACCTTCCGTTCCATATTTTCCAGCTGCTGTTCCATTAGACTAGCTTGTCCGGTGGAGTCATTTTCTTTTTTCTCTAGAACTTCCAGGCGCGATTTAAAGTCCTTCTGCTCACTAATAATTTCAGACATAGACTTTTTAATATCTAAATTAGATAGCAAAAGTTCATCGTTTTGTTTTTTCAAGGTGCTTATATTTGAATGAAGCTGCGCAAATTGCTCATTCTGGTTTACCCGGAGGTCTTTCATCATTTCCTGCATATTTGCATAAATATCATTCATGGCTTTTGTCATATCTTCGCATGAGTCTACGGGATACTTTCTTTTTTTCATAGTTGTGTATGGCATATCAGAATCTGGCTCCGGAGTGCGGAACAGATCCGGATGTGAGCTAGATTCACTGAGCCTTGGAGGAGTACGCATCACCTTCCCGAATGTCGTAGATAATGTAGACATTACTTAAAAGTAGTAAAACAATAGATTGATCTTACTATCAGCTTGCCTCACCGAGACTATAGCCTAATGTGATTACTCAGGAGTCTGCTCTGCGATGTTATTCTTTGCCACAAATGGCCGTATGACGCGCTCACCGCACCGCGCACGCACCGCACGCAGGTTTAGCGCTTACGCCGTTACCGTAACCGTGAAGATCCTCTGCGCGTAGCACCGTAGGCCGTCGTTGCACACGTCACTCGACCCACCGTCAATGACCGCCACTCGAGAACCTTTCTTCCCATCGGTTGTCAGTTCTACGAGCGATGTGGCCTGCCCATTGCCACTTCAACTTACTAACTCTAAGAGCTATATCGGTCACTTTAGTTCTCCTGCGGATCTCCTCGTTCCGGAGCTTATCTCGCAGGGAAACACCGAGCATAGCTCGCTCCATAGCTCGCTGCGCGACTTTGAGCTTACTAATGAGGCCAACAGTAAGAGACCATGTCTCAGTTCCATAAGTCATCACTGGCAACACACACTGATTGAAAACTTTCGTTTTCAGGCTCTGCGGTATTTTGGACGAAAAGATAGGACGAAGCTTCCCGAACGCTGCCCAGCCGAGTTGGATTCTTCGCGCCACCTCTTTGTCGAAGTTGGACCTACCTAATTGGACAATCTGTCCTAGGTAGACATACTTGTCGACAACTTCGAGAGTATCGTTCCCAACAATTACCGGCATAGGTGGAACATGAGCATTAGCCATGATCTTTGTCTTGTCCATATTCATCTTAAGACCAACCTGCTGGGAGACTCTACTGAGGTCGTTGAGCATGGTGCTAAACATGGTGGCATGGTGTATTTTATAAACATAAGTACAGTTAAATCACAAGACTCGTCATTATTGTCATTATGCTACGATTATGATGCGTCTCTTACTGCAATTCAATTTGCAGCTAATCCAGAGTAAAAAAACATGTCACCAAGTCAGGTTTTCTTAGTTTTATTTGTATGGTTGGAAATTAATTGTGGGTTTTATAGTAAGTAATTTTTCAAATAATTTTATACCATCCTACCACATGAAACTGTGTCACTAGACAGACCACTCTTACGTATATATAGTGTGACTAAGACGATAGCAATGTGGTTTATAAATTGGATGATCATTTAACCTCGAATGCTGACGTAATTTCATCGGATGACATGGCAAAAAAAGCATGACTAAAAATATTGTCAGAAAATGAACCAAAATAATATGGTTTTTTTTTCAGTTAGGGGCATAATCAACCTGTTTTCACGAAAGAAAAGTAAACGAGGGAAAAAGGAAACATCGACTGTGGTAAGCCCAGGTTAGTAGGTAGATACCTGCACGAATAAAATTGGTCGTATATAGATACACAGCTTAGAGAATACATAAGTAAGGACACAATAATACCACTTTATTAAAAAACTACAAACTATAAACGTAGTGCCTATAATAGAACAGCCCTGTACCTAATTCCAAAAAAATATTAAATATTTTTTACTTGTGACATGCATAGTTTTATTTTCCTCAAATATAAATAAATATCTGTTGACATATCACACACTATGGGAACCAAATAAGTGATAGAATACTTAGATACTTTTTTGTTTGTAAATACATACATAGAATACAACCTAGACCCAGACGCAAAACAAACGTCGATGTTCATGACACTAATGTTTGTCCTGGGCGGGAATCGAACCCACAACCTATAGTTCAGAAGGCAGAGCTACTACCAACTGAGCTATCAGGTCATATTTTGCGTTAATTGTTCAAACGCCATAATATTTATAAGTTTGATGACTCAGTTGGACTGTTGAAAACAACATAATAGAAACGCGTAACCTCCTACGCGCGCATTCTCTACCTACAAAATGAAATAGATAACAATGTTACAATGTGTTACAAACATTGTTATTACTGAAGATCTTACCACTGGGTGCTGTAATAAATTACAATGACAAAAACATTCAGAGGAAGTTTTGGCGGGAACGTGAAAAAGTTCACGTCGTTGCATTGTATTATTTCACAAAACTTATGCTTCTTCTAGTGTTAATGTTTAAAATTAGTGGCATTTTACGCATTAAGTGCTGAATTACGAGCATGAGTGTGGGCAAGTGATATAATGTAGTGAAACGTGGTTTTTCGTGTTGCTTCCAAAATTCCATAGAAGCCTCTAGTAAAGTTGCCACTACTTTACTAGGGCATGACTTAGACTGGATTATGACTACCTGACTTAGACTGGACTATGACTACCCTGACTGACTGTGACTAAGACTTGACTTTACATGAAATATTTCTTAATACGATGAAAAACTACAATACTTGACACTGGCTAAATACACTATGTGTGGAGCCAAAATATAAGAAAAAAAAAAAAAAAAAACATTCAGAGAAAGTTATGATGAACAAAAAACCTGGTGTAACATTCAGCAAGCAGCATGATCATAAAGACTGTGATGTGAAGCAAAGATTATAAAGCCCATTGATAGCTCGTGAACATAATGTCTCGTACAAACACAACTCACCTGCGCGGGCAGGGGGCGAGGTAACAAAACGAGACAAAGTCATACGAAATTACAAAGAATAGAGCAGGATGGAATTAAAGACATAAACGGGTTCCCGTGATTTAATAGAAATTTATAGTATTTATTAGAAATTATTGGTTGAAATACACGACTAATTTTCATATGAGGGGAAGTTATATCATTGGTTAACTGGATTTATAGTCAATGCTGTAAAGGCATGCTGCATCGAACTCGCTTGACAGGATGAGGGGTAGGCAGATAAATTATGATGACAGTTCAAAATTCAAATGTATTTGTTGTTTTTCATTTCAGTGACAAATCAAACGGTATCAAATAACAGTAACCCTCATTTTATAACTCACGTGCACCAATACCCTGCTACTGGTATACCTCCTGGTTCACCAATTAATGGAACTGTGCCTACCTTGAGAACGTCAACCTACGGAACGGAACCAGGAACACCATCGCAAATAGTTAAGATTGGTATGTTTTGGCACTTATCATTTGAATTGAATTATACGTTTTGCATAACGTTTGATTATTAAAGGCTATATTTGGTGTCCATTAATCCGATATTCCTCGGACTAATAACCCTAGAAAAAATTATAATTTGGTCATCAAATTATTTTGAACATACGTCGTGCTAATACTGATTATTGGCTCTCATACATTACTGAAACATGACTACGGTTATGCCGATGTGCTAGGTGGTACTCTAGAGAATGCTTGTACTACATAATTTAGTAGATATTCTTTAGTTCTACGGAGGATAATATTTAGAAACCTGTGGTTCTAACAATATCTCACTCGGTAGCATGACAGGCTTCTTTTATTTTTTAGGGCATACTATCAGTTCATAAAGTTCCCGTTTATACATTATAGGTTTTTTTAATGTAAATGAATGACGCGACGAAGTAGTCTTTCGCCTGATGCTAAGCGTCACGGCTGCCCGTAACAGATTGCAGTATCACTCGGAACTATAAATGAATATAGTTTCGCATGACACTGCACTGCGCACGTCATCTTGAGACATCACACCTTCCTTCTTTCCTTCTTTGATCAGATCATAAAGTCTCATTTGCCCAGTAATTTCACTAGCTACAATGCTCTTCAAACCGGAATACAGTAGTGCTTGAACACTACTGCTTGGCGGCAGAATAACTGGCAAAGCAGTGGTAAGTACCTACCTAGACGAACTTTGCAAAAAAGTCCTACCGCCTATTAAAGGTAGGTACACTGTTTGTGGTGTATGCTGATCAACTCGATTCTAATGCCACAATCACTAACTAGCTACCAACTTTTCTTTTCCATGTAAGTTTAAATTAAACTTGGACGATATTTACAAAAACGCAATGTATCCAAAATGAGTTTTTTTTAAAGTAACATCGTTATTTCTATCTTTTCAGGATCTTCCGCATTTGATCGTATGTATACCTGCATAATTATTTTTTCTAGCATTAACGTAATAGTACTTACCAAGCTAAAATATAACTCAAAAATACCTTTTCATTACATTCATTAAAGGACCATTGTAATTTCCTAAGCAGATAACTTGACCGCAGGCGTGACTATAATGATGAATAGTCCATCTACTAACCGCTCTATTGTATAATGAATTTTTATATGCTTGTTTTTGAGGTTGTTTGAATTTGAGTTTGAATTAATTCTCTTCAAATAATAACAAGAACTAGGTAATGATAATGATAATTCAACCCCTTCACATACATGTCAAATATCTACTTGTTCACAAATGACTGATGCATATGCACAGCATCATTGCCCGAGTCAAAGCTTTTTTGAAAGAGTTTTTTTCTTTTGCGGTCACAAATAGCGGCTTTAAACTTTTTTCAACTATGCAGCAGTAGAATGGGTCCTTGCAAAGCTACAGACTGCTGAAGCACTAAGCGATACTGCAGTCGTTGGAGGATACGATCACGATGGTAGCCCGCTCTGGGTTATCAGAACCAGACGCGGGGATGAGCTACTGCCAGGAAAACTAAATATATACAGCAGAAATGTGTACGTGGCAGATGGCTTAGTAGAAGTCATGACTGGAGTGTTCGAGGTTGGTCACTATTTATGTTTACAGCGTTACTCTTAATGTCAATCTTATCCTGGGAATCCTTATTATGGGAATAGAGTTCTAGTTCAGTTTGTCATCAGCCTTACACGCCACTGCTGGAACATGAGCTTTCTCTCATTCTCTAGAGAATGTATGCCATAGCCACACAGAGTTGTTTTTTTTCTCTAATCTGTGCATATCCACCACGCTGGCTTAAGTAGGTTGGGTTCCCCGCCCAGGTAAGATGGAATCCATAAAGAATTTTTGCCGGGTCAAAAAAAATGTTTGGTGCTGTCTTGTGAGTTATGACCAAAGAATATGTAATGCTACGGTAAGTTGTGACAAATGACCTCGAACTTTTGTAATTCTTGGACATGCCGCCGCCGACATTTCCTCACGATGTTTTTCTTCGCCGTTGTAAGAGCGATTGCAATTCCGCATATACCTTGAAAAGTTATTGGGGACTAGTGGGATTTGAACCAGACACAGGGTGCGTTGGTTTGAAAGACGCGCGCGCTACCGAACGAGCTCTACGATCAGACCATTGAACAGGAAAATTATTTTTATGTCTATGATAGGCCAGCATTTGACCACTGTCTCACTTGAAGTCTTGATTTCTGTAACATGTTGAGTTTGTTTTAAGGTTTGCTGTATACCTAGAGAAAAAGTTAAGTGGGTAGATGCCAGCAACGGCGATGTCCCAAAAAATGCAGTTGTAGGTGGAAAGACGTCAGATGGAGAAAAACTGTATATTGGTAGAGCGACCTATGAGGGTTCATTGATTCCTGGCAAGGTAAATGTCATACCTGATAATTGAAAAAAAGTGTTGGCACAGGATGTGTTATCCTCGATGTAAATTTATGTCAATAGAGCTCGAAGGTTCGACTCCTCCAGGATACTCCATCACAATATATTAACGAACCGAACAAGAACCGAACGAGAGTCGAAACTCTTGACAAGCTATTATAATTGATTAAATATTACTTAGTAGTTACAGTACCACTGCCTGGTTAGCATGCGCACCGTGACAAAATTTTCTGGACACTTTTTCTAGTGAGAGACCGTGACAAGGCTGTGGTAGCGCCTAAGTATTTCTCACTCGAACAGCGACGACAACTTTTCCCGCGGTGCGCATGCTAGGCCATCGGAACGCTACAATCGTTACCTAAAGAGTGTAAGTAGGTATGTATAGGTATTCCAAGTTAATTTAATAGTTGGTATAAGTTTAATGTAGACTCGGGTTTGGAAATTATTCTTTAATAACACTTAGGAGCAAAACAGGAAAAATATTTTGTAATATCCACCTCTCATCCGTTTCATGCCAATTGCCCTAAATGACTAACACCCTCCTTTTCAGCGAGTGTCAATATAATTATTATGAGCATACTGAGATGTCAGTTTATCGTTTTTTTTTTTCAGATTCAACCTTCCCATAAGTGCTGTTACGTCACCTTTGCACATAAAGCTCATATATTTAAAAGTTATGAAGTTTTGTGCGTATTGTGCGTCGTATAAATTGCAGTCTTCGGCAAACTAATTGGTTGGATCATGTAGCTGTTATAAATCTGTAGTGAAAGTATCGCTGTGGAAATTGACACTTTAGTTTTTGGGTAAAATTTACCGTACTGCAAAACCCTTACTGTTAAGTTAGGCCACACAATAAGGACACGGTAAGTTTTTAAAAGGACAATTTATTTAATAAGTACTTACGTAGACAAAACTTAGTGCAACTTGCGGCATTACAGACACACCCTGAAAATAACAATGTTTATTGCTTCACTCTCACTACAGGTTTTTCAGATTAGTTAGAGTGAGAAAGATAATTCTATTTTTTTTATAATTCATCAGAAACATTTATTTACTGACTTAAGTGGTAAATACTTATCCTGTAGTGTATAATTAACGGTAACTAAATAAGAAACTGCATTTATCATCTCTTATTTATTATTTGGAAAACAAACATTAAATAGTTTGTAATAAAATTGTGATCTTTTTTCATCTTATGCCTATAATATTAGTCTTATAGTAATATCACGTATGATTCCTAACGTATAAAATTATACCTACAGTAGTAAAGGTACTTTGTATAATAATTTTATTGTCTAAGGTACAATGTAATCTAAAATTTAATTAAGAGCTGAATTAAACTATCAGGACGAATACTCGACAAAATATTTAATTTTATGCTAAATCTTACGTATGTTACGTAAACCTTACCGCTGCAGAGTTGGCAACCAAAGTGTAGCGGCGATGAATTTATATTTAGAAAAATATTTATCATAATAAATAATTTTTACGTTTTTACACATAATTTTTATGTGTTTGGTTCTAACCAAAAGGTGTAAATCAATAGCTGTCGAATTTACTAATAAAAATAAATACATATTATAATCTGACACTGGGGGTAGCATGTTTCTGCAGCTGACTGTACGTTGTGCTTTCTTTCGAAAAAAAATAGTCAGCATTAATAAATATTTAACAACCTCTTGGGGCTGATATTATAAAATAATAATTTGACAATTATATAAAAATATTAATTTTGGAAATGTCACATGCTAACTTGTTTAATTTTACTTATTTTTATTTAAAAGTAGCATTTATTTTACTATTTTCAGATGTTTTACTGCTATTTGATATTACAATATTTTAATTATTTCTCGCACTGGATTCCATTTATGTAATTTTTTATATTTTATTGATATATTAAGTAATTGGTAATATTCGGACTATTCACTGTTTTGCAATCGAATGTTGATTGTATTATTATTTTTAAGTACCATTTGCGTAATTCAAATGATTCGGTACTGTATAATAGTAGTGACCAAGTAGTAAATGTAAAGCATATTCTTGAAAAAATAATTGAAACTCATTAAACCTATCATGGATTTGATTTTAAAGTGTAGCATATTTGAGGTATATCTATGAAGATATTATAGTTCTCAACACTGAATTACAACATCTTTATTAAACCAATTTTTTGTGTATTTTCTATGTATAATTTTATTGTATTAATAAATTAGTGTTGTAGTTTACTATTACACATCATGCTCTCCGTTAATCCCATTTCGATTTGACACTGAACACTTTCGTCTCTCTCAGCACATTTGCTTAACACTTCAAAATTTTTAGTTTTGTCGTCGTCTGCTTCATAAGCTTTGTTTTCAACTCCTTTCGCCATTTCTTCTGTTTTATTTTCTGTTCTATTGTCATTTGAGTTATTTGCTGTATTGTGTTTCTTATTTGCTAAGTACAACCACCTGAAAAGAACAAAAAAAAAACAAATTTAGTAATAATTAGATAGATAGGTAAATTCAACTAACTCAACTATATACCAACTCCTTAGTTAGTTGGTTAGTCAGTTATTCTTGCAGGAAGTTCTCATATAAAACTACGAGCTGCTACCCGGTTGTGGTCTTAGCTTTTAGGTACATAAGCTTTGTTCTTCTTTTGCCTCTAAGTTATGCCTATTTTTTCATCCTTCCCAATAATAATTGAACCTACTTCTGGGTACACACAAATTTCTGCACACTGCAGTACAATTATCCGCCATTGTAGTGTTTACTATTATTGTACAATAAATGTATATACTATACATATTATAATAAAACTGTACCGGTGTAAATCTGTACATTGAATATTATTTGAAAATTTTGATTGCATTACACTTCTTTACCGATATAGAAGTGGAAACAACTTTTTTTTAATATTTTTTTTCTGTCTTTCTGTCTATCTGTCTGTCTGTCTGTCTGTCTATCTGTGTGTCTGTCCCTTTGAACACGCATCACGCTGGAACTACTGAACGGATTTCGCTGAAATTTGGTGTGGTTATAGCTAATTTTTCAGAGTAGTATTTTGAATACATTTTATATTCTAAAACAGCTAAGTGCACGAAGAAACATGTATGTAACTTTTATGTAAGAATTTTATTATTTGTTTTCTTATTTATACTCATCTTGTCGAAGGGAAGATGGAAGGAAAAGGGGAAAAGATTTCTTTGCCTGCCTCCTTTCTATTGCCGTCCCATCCATTCATCCTTTTCCACTATCTTTTCCCTTTCGCTTCCCTCTTACCGATAAACAAGATTAAGTCATAAAACTAATTAATCCGTGCGAAGCCGGGGCGGGCCAACTAGTAATCTATAAAATTATAATACTGATACCTTCATAGCGCTAGCCTTACATACTTTTTGACCTTCACGTTACTTGTATTTTTGCCGTGTACCTACCTTTTCTGAGTAATAAACGCCATACTGCAGTAGACTGTTTCAATATACTTCAGCCATTAATTGAACTAATGAGACACAAAAGCTCCACTAGTACAGTCAATGGAACTAATAATTGAACTAAGGAACGGACAAATATCTTTAATTATTCAGTACAATAATTCAGCCGTATAGAGTTACCTAACAGACAGACAAACAAACAGAACAACTTTTAGAATTATACTATCAATAGGGATATAAATAGATAAACTAAACCAACAAAGACTTACAAGAAGATGGCAACAGCAGGCATAGTGAGGGCGCCACCGAGCACAAAGAAAGCTCCTGGGAATGTCTTGATAGTGGCGGTATACACCGACGTGTACATCGGAGCGTAGATCAGCGGCATCATCGCTTCTGCCACTCCGAAAAACGAATTCACTTTGCCTGAAATTAACGATATTCGTTCAAAGGGCTGGAAAGATCTCTTTGACTGACCACTTAGCTCATTAGTAATTGGTGGCAGTTTCTTACTAGGCTGTGAGTTTGATTCCCATTACTCATGAGAACATCGATGATGAAATTGATGAATTGATTGTGTGATGAACATCGATGTTTGTTATACTGTGTTATGTTATTATGTATACTGACAAACAAAAAGTATCTTAGTCACAGACCTAGAATATACTTTTCGTTACATCTTAGTATTCTAATCTTTCCTTAGTTTGTAGCAGTACCGGTAACTAATCACCTAGAGTTGTTAGGTATGTCTCTAACATCGAATCTTAACTTTGGCTCGTACATCGAGGGAAGGGCTAAATTGGCTGCACAGAAGCTGGGCATCCTTGGGAAGGTTAGACAGTATTTCATATCGGGACAGATCTTAGATCTTTATCAAGCACAAGTCCGGTCATGTGTGGAATACTGCAGCCATCTCTGGGATGGTTCGGGTAAGTATCAGCTTGAAGCCCTTGACTCAATACAAAAACGGGCTATAAAGCTCATTGGCGACAATAAATTAGTAAAGGCTAAACTCCAAAGCCTTGAACACCGCCGTAAGGTTGCCAGCCTTTCGGTTTTTTATAAGCTGCACTTGGAACTTAATTCCCCCATCCTCTTTTTACCATCGTACATCTAGACGCATGGAAACACGGCATCCGTATATGGTAGAAATTCCTAGAATACGTACAAAGCGTTATGATTCCTCGTTTATAATTCGAACAGCAAAGGAATGGAACACCTTGCCAGCGTCATTGTTTCCTGACAAATATAATCTGGGAGTTTTTAAGGCTAGAGTGAACCGGTATCTTCTAGGCAAGCATGCTCCATCGTCGACCGCGTCGTCAGTTACCATCAGGTGAGACCGTGGTCAAATGTTAGCCTATCATTGATAAAAAAAAAGCTATATGGTGCCGTGTGAAATTTCCACTAACTTATATTGATTTACAAGTGATGGCTAACATGGAACTGCTCTCTGCGATGGCCGAGCTGCCTCTACGAATCCATGGCGTGGAGGAGCGGCCGGCTTTTGTAGTACTTACAAATATTTTAAGTAAATGACATGACTGTAATAATTGACTTACCCAATTCGTCTCTTTCCACTAATTTGGAGACCATAGATCTCATTGCAATGAACGAAGTCCCGTTAAATACCTCGATCAAAGGAGCTGAAACAATAAAAAAATTATAAATCACTAGTGGTCCGCCCCGGCTTCGCACGGGTATAATAGTTTTCGAAGCGCATGCGATATAATAAAGAGTATTTTAGGTAACTTTTTTACACCTTGGGTCACATTATTGGAGTTTTAGTAAGGATCCCTAATGTTTTTGAAAATATAATATAGCCTATGTCACCAGGGAAAGTGTAGCTTCCTAACAGTGAAAGAATTTTTCAAATCGATTCAGTTGTTTCGGAGCCTATTCAATGCAAACAAACAAACAATCAAATCTTTCCTCTTTATAATATTGGTATAGATTAGCGATAGACAAAATTGTTTCATCTTACTAACATTTATGAATAACATTTCTAGTTAATTTTATACAAACTAATAACTTCTGCCGCGGCTTCCAACGCGTGTGATGCAGCAGTGTTAGATATTCGAGATTCCTCTAAGCTCGAGAGTATTTCACTGCAACTTTGTCTCAGTTAAAGAATGTTCAGAATCGGGTCAGTCAATACCTTACAATATTAGTTACTATAGATCACGATAACGATAAAAATAAAAAGAACACCTCTTCAAAAAAATAGAGCAAAATACTTACCGATGTAAATGTGCCAAGTTTTAGTTGCAAAAGCATACATAAACCCAGATAAAATCTTGCTGGTGCACGATATGACACCAATGATAGCATCATCGAACTTCAAGAGATGGCTGAAGACACCGACCGAAAACAAAGTGCCTGAAACAGTTGATTTTTTTAATTAGCTCAATAATGGTTATAAAATTTTAAAATGTTCCTATTGTTAAAATGGTCATGTTATTTAATATTACTGTACAATTTTACCCAAGACGGGCTGCGTATGTAGCGTCGTTAATTGTAAACAACAGTACTAGAGCGGCTGGTAGTGTCGTTGCTGATAAACTAATAAAAACTGCACTGGATGTATTTAAAACTATACAGGGTTATTTTTAATTTACCGGAAACCTTTTAGGGCGTAACTCACATCATTTAAACAAACAACTTTTGTTCTACCTTTTTTTTTTGTAATATAAATATTATTGTCAATGTAATGGGTTAAAACTTAATCTTCGCTTAAAAAACTGAACAACTGTTTTCCTTCTTTTTTGCATGTTAGCAATAATACAGGAGCGATGGTGGACGAGCGGTAGCATGTGCGCTTTCGCAATCTTGCAGCACTGGGTTCGACCCTCAGCCCGCCCCAATGACTTATCTAGTAACTTATGTGCAGTTTTCGACTCCATCGCTTCGTGCCTTGGAGAGCACGTTAAGCAGTCGGTCCCGGTTGTCATAAGAACATCTATGGCAATCGTAACGGGTAGTCAGACGCCTGATAGAATCTGACGCCTGGTCTAAGGAACCCTGTTACTGGTTCCTTATGGGTTACGAGGTCAGATGTCAGTCACTCGTGTACGTATAATTCTGGTAGCATGCCGCTACAGGTTAGACTGGGAGCCGACCCCAATAATAAATGGGAAAAGACAAATAGGATGATGAGGTAATAATACAGGCTACAGAGCTTATTATTCTATTTAATTTAGTATTGACCCGTATTATGATTAATTTATTGGTAGGTTCACAAAATTTTATTTTACTTTTTTATAATACATATAAAAAAGTAAAAAAAAAATTTTGTGAAACAAAATCTTAAAGTTTTGAAAGTTCTAGAACAAAAGTTGTTTGTTTTAGTGAATTCAAATAAACCCTGTATAAAATATGTATCATTACTGAGTACTTACGCACCTATTATGATTGCATTCTCGTCTGAACAGGCAACTTAAATCAAATTAAATTACTTCATGATTTCTGTGTACGTATAATATGTTACAACTACTAAGTACTAAACGCTACCACAGGATCAGCCGGAAGACGCGTCCACTGCTGAACAAAATCCTACCCCATATCTTCTATAGGAGCATTCTTAAACCATAACGCACTCATCAACAGCCTGAAGACATCCACTGCTGAACATAGGCCTCCCCCAGAGCACGCCACCTTGAGCGGCTGCTCGCCTCCTGCATCCATCGGCTCCCCGCGGCTTTCACCAGGTCGTCGGTCCACCGAGTGGGGGGCCGGCCTACGCTGCGTCTTCCGGTTCGTGGTCGCCACTCGAGAACCTTTCTTCCCCATCGGTTGTCAGTTCTACGAGCGATGTGGCCTGCCCATTGCCACTTCAACTTACTAACTCTAAGAGCTATATCGGTCACTTTAGTTCTCCTGCGGATCTCCTCGTTCCGGAGCTTATCTCGCAGGGAAACACCGAGCATAGCTCGCTCCATAGCTCGCTGCGCGACTTTGAGCTTACTAATGAGGCCAACAGTAAGAGACCATGTCTCAGTTCCATAAGTCATCACTGGCAACACACACTGATTGAAAACTTTCGTTTTCAGGCTCTGCGGTATTTTGGACGAAAAGATAGGACGAAGCTTCCCGAACGCTGCCCAGCCGAGTTGGATTCTTCGCGCCACCTCTTTGTCGAAGTTGGACCTACCTAATTGGACAATCTGTCCTAGGTAGACATACTTGTCGACAACTTCGAGAGTATCGTTCCCAACAATTACCGGTATAGGTGGAACATGAGCATTAGACATGATCTTTGTCTTGTCCATATTCATCTTAAGACCAACCTGCTGGGAGACTCTACTGAGGTCGCTGAGCATGGTGCTAAGGTCCTCGAGCGATTCCGCCATTATGACTATATCATCGGCAAAACGAAGGTTAGTGATGTACTCGCCATTTATGTTGATGCCAGATCTTTTCCACTCCAAGAGCTTGAAAACATCCTCCAATGCGTTTGTGAACAGTTTCGGAGAAATAACGTCTCCCTGTCTCACGCCTCTTTGCAATGGAATTTGTTCCGTACTCTGGTCCTGTAGTCGGACTGACATAGTGGCCTTACTGTACAAACACTTCAAAAACTTCGATATACCTATAGTCAATTTGGCATCGCTGCAAGGACTGCAGCACCGCCCAAGTCTCGATTGAATCGAAGGCTTTCTCATAGTCCACAAACGCTAGGCATAACGGCCGATTATACTCTTCGGTCTTCTGTATAATCTGGCGCAGCGTATGGATGTGGTCTATGGTGCTAAAGCCTTTTCGGAAACCGGCTTGTTCGGGAGGCTGGAATTCATCAAACCTGCGTGCGAGACGATTCGTAATGACTCTCGAAAACAGCTTATACACATGACTCAAGAGCGAGATGGGCCTATAGTTCTTCAATAAGGTGTTATCGCCTTTTTTGAAGAAGAGCACCACCACGCTCTTGTGCCATGCCTCTGGCGTTATACCTTCAAGGATGACAGAATTAAATAACTTCTGGAGGACTAAAAGTACCGGTCTACCACCCGCTCTCAGAAGTTCGGTCGTAATTCCATCTTCACCTGGTGCCTTGTTGTTTTTAAGCTGTTTGAGGGCCATTCTAATCTCGTACAGGCTGACGTCCGGGATATCTTCGGTATAGTGTCGGACTAACTTGGCTCTGATGTCCTGAGCTGTGTTATAGCGGGCTTACGTGTCGAGGTGTATAACTGTCCATAGAAGTTCTCGATCTCTCTCAGAATCTCAGGCTTGGATGAAATGACGCTACCATTTTCGGTCTTCAGTTTTGTCATTTGGTGTTGCCCAATAGACGAATCCTTTGCGAACACTTTAGAGCCTTGGTTCCGCTCAATTGCGGCCTCAATACGTGAAGTACTAAGAGCACGCAAGTCGTGTCGCAAGGAACTCCAGATTCGTCTATTGAGTTCACCGTAGGCTGACATATCAACTGAAGACTGCAGCTTCATTTCGCTCCGGTCGGCCATTAGCTCAAGAGTTTTTTCTGAGAGCTTTTGAGTCTTCTTTCGGCGTTGGGTCTTAAAGAATTTCGATCCAACAGCTTGGACAGTTTCCACCAACCCGTCGTTTAGCTCGTCCACTGTGTTACAGTCGGCTAGGCACTGGAAGCGATTTTGGAGTTCCAGCTGAAAGCCTTCGGGGTTTTGGATTTGGACAGGATTTGGACGGAGCGTAGACTTCACCAGACGTGACCTTTCGAGCTTAACATTGATATTCAATGTGCCTCTAACAATACGGTGATCGCTACCGGTTTTCACCTTGCTGATCACAGAGACATCATCGAATATGTGCTTCTTGGTCGTCATGATGAAGTCTATCTCATTTTTAGTGGAACCGTCGGGACTTATCCACGTCCACTTCCTGGATGGCCGCTTCTCGTAGAAGGAGTTCATCATAAAGAGTCCCTCCTTCTCCATGAAGTCAGCCAGCCTCTGTCCTCGAGGGCACGCACTAATAAAACTAAAATAACGTTTTAGTTTCATCGAATCATAGATAACACCTTACTGTATACTTTGATAGAATACAAACAGTGTGGAAATACGTAAAATTCAACTCTATTCCACCGTCATAAGTTTGAGTTCATATCTACATCACACATCATCCGCCGTAACCTAACCACAGACCTCCCCCATAAAACACCACTTTGGATGCTTATCGTAGGAGAAATTTGCCATACCTAATCACCACGCTTGGGAGGCGGCCTGGTGATCGTAGAAGATTTAAATATACCGAGGAAAATGCTGCTGCCCATTCCCTGGATATTCCCTTAGCCGGCACTTACGGCACCCACGGGAAGAGATGAGGTGATCCTATATTCTGACGTCAGCACCACACGGTATGTTCTATCAAAAACCGCTAATTAGATTACTTACCCACTAAGGAAGTACACATCGCGTAAGTAGAAAACATGCTGAAGTCCACCTCATTCCAATTGAACCGGAACCTCGTGAAGAGATACATCACAGACATCTCACCTGGAATGGCAAAAAAACATTTCATATATCATCCGAGTTTTTGACCAAGATATTAGAATGGGTACACATCGCTCGTAGAACTGACAACCGATGGGGAAGAAAGGTTCTCGAGTGGCGACCACGAACCGGAAGACGCAGCGTAGGCCGGCCCCCCACTCGGTGGACCGACGACCTGGTGAAAGCCGCGGGGAGCCGATGGATGCAGGAGGCGAGCAGCCGCTCAAGGTGGCGTGCTCTGGGGGAGGCCTATGTTCAGCAGTGGACGTCTTCAGGCTGTTAATGATGATGATGATTAGAATAGGTGGAGGTTGAAATAAGTACCTACCTGATAATTAATAATTACACATTAATAAATAATAACTACATTATTATTGATAATATAAATAATGTTTATATTATTGATGATAATATATATTAATAATTTTAATAACATAGGCTTCAGAATTGTAAATAAATGAGTTAATAAAAATAATGTAGGTTATACCTACTAATACTGGTTATACAAAAGCAGAACGCATTTTATGCGTCGCATACTAATTATTTTTGAATATTAATAGATAGCCACTATTTACTGGTATAAACAGCTCATCAACCTAAATAAAACCGCTTCGGCCGTACTTCATTCATAGTTTTTATTCTGATGGTCAATAAT
The DNA here is from genome assembly GCA_910589525.2 of Ennomos quercinarius. NCBI lineage: Eukaryota > Metazoa > Arthropoda > Insecta > Lepidoptera > Geometridae > Ennomos > Ennomos quercinarius. The sequence goes on from OU342496.1 coordinate 7,129,321, forward strand.
ATTGGTCACAGGACATCGAAAAAAAGCAGGCGTAAAGGTATATAATCTATTACCCATCAGAATCTAATTTGATTACATATCCATTCAACTGTATTCTAATAACATTTTGTAATTTTGATTTTATATTTATTATAAACATAATAATATAAAAAAAATTATAAATCAAATAAAAAATAATAAGGTAACAGCTCAAGCCGGCGCAGCCACCATCAAGGCCGAAAACCTCAAACGGCACAAATGTGCACTCCTTGATAGGGCCTACATATTTGAGCCGATTGGGGTGGAGACAATGGGTCTATGGGGGCCCGCCGCCATGGAAACATACCGGGACTTGGCCAAACGTTTGGTGGAGGCATCAGGTGACCAGAATGCTGGCTTTTATTTTGCACAAAAGCATTGCCATCCAGCGTGGTAATTAATGCTGCCAGCATTCTGGGCACTTTTCCCTCCGCCAACGGTTTATTTAAGGTTTTATATTTTAGTTTTAAAGTTTTTAGGTATAGTTTAGTTCTTAGGTCTAGTTTAGTTTAGTATATACATGTTATTTAAGTTTTTACATCCAATAATTTTACATCCAATTATGTATGTGATCGTTGGGCGTTAAAAAAAACCATCAAAAATAATAATATTGGAATAAGATAATTGTTATTCCATATAATTACTTTACATTTAGATTAAATAAATATAAAATCAAAAATTACAAAATGTTATTAAAATACACTTGTATAGATATGAAATTAAATAAGATTGTTTAAAAAAATATACTGAGTTGGAGGGTATTATCATCTTGATATACATTTTTTGCAGTTCTCCTTTCTGTAGTCAATTTTGATAGTAATTAGGTACTTCCAAATAAAAAAAAACAAATCAGTTTATAAATGACGGGGATAATATATTAAGTAACAAACAATGAAAAAAAAACTAAATTAAGAACCTCCGCTTTTATAAAGTCGGTTGATAAATAAATAACATTATCTTATCAAACGTTGCTACTACAAATGACATATTATTTGTTATTAATTAAGTAAGTAATCTGTGGTTATTATCATATTAGGATGTTGGACCTACCTTTGTAAACAAATGCAAATGTCATCATAATTTACATAGTGATTTTGCAACACAGATCTGTGCAACATTTCGTTTACTTACACAGGCTTTGTACAGCCCAGTCTATAATATGACCCTTCGTTTTTACGGACTATTCGAAGGTAATCGGACGTATACAACACGTACGTCTTTTAACTGTTAACCTATTGTTATGCAAAACGTCAGCTAGCGACCGCATAGCAGTCTGGGATTGCCAATAAATACAAAGACTCTCCATGTACATTGTACACACCAGCTTTTGTCTAAATACCGGAGTTTGTTGAAATCATGCGGCCAGTTTATTTAGCAAGAGTACTCTACTATCGTTTGATAGCTATATGATTGCCCCTTTAGATGTTATTATAGCTCCAGTTGCGTTAGTGCCAGAGAATATTTTAGTATCGTAGATACAGGTATATAGTGATTCTAATTATAGTGATACTATACTTTATAATCTATCGTGTAACAAGCAAGAGTATGAAATCGGTAGAGGCATTGTGCAAGTAGGCAACGTAACAAGCTAACAACCTGGAAGCACAGAATAAGTATCAGTAGGTTTTAGCGAAAGTAATGCTAATGAAGCACAGAGCCAGCCGCGCGATGACCAAACCAGGGGCCGTACCGTGAGCTCTTAGCGCGATTCAAAACTGAGCCTATATTGGATCGCTTTGTTTTTTTTGTACGGAGATTTTGACAAGCGATCCAGTATAGGCTCTGTTTTGAACCGCGCTAAGAGCTCACGGTACGCCCCCTGGTAGAAATGGTGCGAGAGCCCACTGCACAAATACCTACGTCATCGGGTATCCCAATAGGCTATCTTTAGATCGTTAAACGACATCTAAATATTTTATGTAAAAAAAACAGGTCTGCCAGTTCCGATCCTGCCGGGTCATGGAAATAATTGAAATTTTTTGGCGTATTTTTTTTTGTCAAAATGTACCCAAATGAAAGTTCTGGCAACAGTTAACCATTGATTAATTATGTGAAAAAAATTAGTCAGACATTGCGCACCCTGCCGGAAGTACCTGGCAGACCCCTAAGAATGTGCCCTTCACACTATTTACCTACCTCAGCGAATACCCCAATGAAACCTACGCCCAATAATAGCCAAGATGCCCCTGATAATAGATTCTAGAGAGAAAGTCTGCCAGGTCTAAACTTGGCGAAACTTAGTATTCAAGGCATTTGAAGTTGGTGGAGGCGGATTATTTCCATGACCCGGCAGGATCGGAACTGGCAGACCTGTTTTATTTACATGTTTAAGTATCGGTTAATGACCTAAAGATAGCCTGTAGGTATTTTTGCAGTGGGCTCTCGCACTAAAAGTGGAATTAAGCAAATTACCTAGGCCCATAAAGGTGCAATAGATGCCGCACCGCGGGTATTTTTAACTGGAAAATAACTACATCCTTACGTTATTGGAGATTACTAGAAGATTACCTATTTTCTGAAGGCACAGGAGCGTACTGGCAATTTGACTAAACCGCAAGCACATTACCGCGGTGTTGCCCTATTTGAAAGCAATTCTGATTAATTGATCCATAAAAGTATAGTAATGAACCAAATTTTGTTCCAATTCAGATATCATAGTAGTCCGTACTGAAGAGCGAGTGTGACTAGGCGGTGCTTAGCCCGCGTGTGGTTTTCAAACTGACTCACCTTGGTTTAAATCCCGCTCAGCCCTGTAAATTCATTCGGCAAGCAGGTATTTTAAGAATAAGCCATTTGGCGAGCAGGTCTTTTTAAGAATAAGTCATTCGGCGAATAGGTCTTTATTTTAAGGGTTAGCCGTTTTGGTCCAATATCGACTAAACCGTACCAATGACGTCGAGTTATTGCAAAATATTTGCACTCGATCTTACAACGTATCCCAGCAACGGAAACATAGTAGAATAATCATGTTAATGTACTGATTTTCTGGTAAGTAGTTATGACCAATCTTTCAACGTAATAATAGTGAAAATTGGGTTACTCGTACCGTACCTATGCGGGCGGAGGCTACTTGATAAAAGGAGCGGATGATCATTTCGTAATTTGTCTATACATATAGTTACTATTAGTCTGTCTCTATTCTGAGTAGTACTTACTACTTAGCTAGACAATAACCTATCCACTGAAATCGCCATGCGCCATGCATTTTTGATGTCTGTGACGCAGATTTTTTTTGGCGGGAACTTGGGCCGCCACGTTCGGCACTTTGGGAATAATCGTTCCTGTGCCGTGTGGTGTTTGTTTTTAAAGCATAAACTCTATGTTTCCGGTTACAGGAATGAACAACGCATCCGCATCCGCATCGTTTTATGTCCAATATAATAGTAAAATAATTAGCCAGGAGCGTGCAAAGTTGTCCCAGTCAAATAAATCTATGTTGTTCAGCGAAATATTTATTTCTACGAAATTAAAAGCGATGACGTACTACTTTTTTGTTTTATTTATATAAAAGATATACGTTCGCATCCAATGACATAAAAATATCGACACAGACAATACAAAAATTAGCCAGAATAATTTTTTTTTAAACTTCAAATATTACGGCCGAAGAAAAAAAAATGTCAGCTGACTTTAAACTTTTTTTTTGCCAAAATTGCCCAAGTGAAAGCGATCCATATCGTTGACGCGTACAATTGGTTACAACCGTGTCTAACCAAATATGACCACATTTCATTGCCAAGGCCAAACAAAGCTAGACATTGATGGTTAGGCAATCGGATTCATAGTCAATTTGCGTTATGGGTAAATATGCAGTGGTATCTTTCATTATGGGCTATGAGGCCAAAACCGACATTTTAGTGGGCAGAGATATTTTTTTATGCATCGGGTGAGATTAGTTTCAGTAAAATAACAGCTATTTTACTAAAGTTGTAGATTCTTGTAACTTGAAATTATATGTAAAAGTTATCTTGCACAATTAATTATTATTTAATGACTATTACCCAAATAACATTAAAGTACGATTGAAAAGAGCGTGATTTACTACATTTGCACTATGAATTTCTTGATTGGTCAGAAATGGTCTTGTTTGGTATCAATTACGAACTCAAATGTAATTTCCAGAAAAAAAAACTATGTTACAGGTTTAGTAAATGTTTAAACTGGTAATCGACGACATTAACATAGTTATATTTGATCAAAAATTGATACCTACAAAATAAAAATGATCTCATAGGTACTCATCCTGTTTCAAATAGCTGTTCAAATATTTTTAGAAAAGTCAAAGACTTGATATCGATATATCTATGGATATTTTAATTTTACCTCCGAAGAGGTAAAATTAAAATATTGATAAATAGATAGTTAGTCTTCCTTACCATAGATAGGGCCAATAATAACACAAAGAACGATGACAAGCATTATAACCCGCAGTCTTCTCCTGTTGGGTCCCTTTTTGAAAGCAACCATCAACGTCTCCTTAACATAGCGGGTGTCGAAGAAGTTCCTCAACCATTCGCAGCAGTTTTTTGAAGGTTTCTGAAAACGAAAAGATTAACATTCAAAAATCTGTCTAGTGGTAACAAATGGGCATTGTTAGTAATAGACAATACCTTCTTTGAAAATAAAACACTAAGCACCTATATACTCAAAGAAAGTTAAGATAATACAATAATGAATATACGTACTGTATACATACTCGTACTATAAACGTAATAGGCAATAGGGAATTTCCGGACAGCTGGACGGATCGTAGTTCTACAGCCAAAGATAGATGGCGCTGACGAGACATGGCGGACATGGCAAACATTTTTTTCACTAGGTGCCTTTGACCTCTTTCACAGCGCAGTCTCACTTTCACATGGTCTACGCATAAATCACTGTATTGTTTTCTTTCTAATCTGTAGCATCAATCTTCAGAACCACAAACATGGTAGTGATAATTATTTACGCCATATCTCGTCAACGCCATCTAACGTATTTTTAAGAACTAACTTTTTTAATTTGTTTGCCAGAAAACCTCCTATTGGTCTTTGATACCAAATTAGATATTCGGTTGCAGCGTAATTGAAGTCTATCTAGTCGTTCAACTGATCGTTGAACGACTAGATAGAAAGATAGATAGTTGATCGATGAGTCGTTCGACTGTCGTCACGGCTATCCATAACAGATTGCAATATCACTTGGAACACTTGCTTGCTCAGTACTGCTTGGCGGCAGAATAACTGGCAAAGCGGTGGTACCTCCCTAGACGAACTTTGCAGAAAAGTCCTATCACCTAGTAAAGTAATATGAAAGTAACCTTGCAAATACGGAATTACAAAGAAGAAAGATACAATCTATCACAAAGACAATTCGTCAACAGAGTGTGACACCAATGTAGGTCAAGTTGACGGACTTTTTGCGCGGTCACGCACGAATAGTCCAATTTAGTTATTCAACTTGCAACCTGTTAGATAACTTATCTAAGCGCTATTAATATTCATGGTCGCAATAATCATCTCCGATGCAAACATTTTTTAATGCAATGAAAAAAACAACGCCTTAATCGACGGAAAACTTTTTATAAATATTGACTTAACGGAAGGCCTGGCAACAATTTCTGCTTTAGCAATAATTGTATGCAAAAGGATGTTTAAGAATTAGTACAGCGAGTGATGCTAAATGTTGATAGTTCTTCCAATGTACCTAGCTACATAGTAGCACAACCTCTGAGACATAGAATTGCATGTTATCTAAATCACGATAAAGTAATACACGTTGATCAATCCTAAGATTAGAAAGGAAACCTAAGATGCTAATAGGAGGTCAGTTACATAATTTCTAAAATAGTAATGTAAAAAAATATTATAAATAATCAGAATTATAAACATTCTAAGCCTATACAGGATTATTTTTAATTCACTTAAAACCTTTTGAGGTTTAACTCACAGCATTTAAAGAAACAACTTTTGTTCTAACGTTCTTTTTCTAATCTTCATATATTTGCTAATGTAATGGGTTAAAACTTCGCTTAGAAACTGTAATTTCCTTTATTTTTCGTGGAAGGCAATAAATAATACAATCTACGGAGCTTATTATTCTGTTTCATTGTGTATTACCCGTATTATGATATTTTATTTGGTATATATTGACTTCAAAATAAAAAATTAAGCAACAAAAACAAATATGAAAAAAAAACTTAAATTGTTGAAAGTTGTAGAACAGGAGTGGTTTGTTTCAGTGATACGAGTTATGACTTAAAAGGTGTTAGATGAATTAAAAATAGCCCTATATACCTTATAATGTAAGATAGGAATACCATGACTAGGGTAGGGCATAGGACTTTGTGCAAAGTTCGTCTAGCTAGGTACACTACTTTGGCAGTTCTTCTGCCGCCAGCAGGAGTGTGCAGGCACTGCATTACTGTGTTCGGTTCGAAATATATTGTAGCTAGTGAAACTACTGGCTAAATGAGACTTTAATATCAGATCTCACAGTCTAGAAATCTTATTACTAGACTGTCTCAGGGTGACGTGCACAACTGCACAGGGCAGTGTCACGCGAAACTTTAATTTAGAGTTCCAAGCGACCCTGCAATGTGTTGTGTACCTAGTATGAGTGGCCGTGACGGTTAACACCAGGCGAACGACTAGCTCGTGTCGTTATTTTTTATATGAAAAAACCTGCTAAACTCACGCACGTCTTGATTTCGATACGACCAGCTTTCGCAAATACTTGATGTCCTTCGCCTGGGATGTTACTAACGCGCATTACGAGCGCCAGCATGTAGAACGGTCAAAGTAATCGGTGGAAATCAAAACTTGATTTTAATCCGTGTATGCTGTCCACCAATATAGATTTCAAACAGTTTCATCATCATCATCATTAACAGCCTGAAGACGTCTACTGCTGAACATAGGCCTCCCCCAGAGCACGCCACCTTGAGCGGCTGCTCGCCTCCTGCATCCATCGGCTCCCCGCGGCTTTCACCAGGTCGTCGGTCCACCGAGTGGGGGGCCGGCCTACGCTGCGCCTTCCGGTTCGTGGTCGCCACTCGAGAACCTTTCTTCCCCATCGGTTGTCAGTTCTCCGAGCGATGTGGCCTGCCCATTGCCACTTCAACTTACTAACTCTAAGAGGTATATCGGTCACTTTAGTTCTCCTGCGGATCTTCTCGTTCTGTCAAACAGTTTGATAGTCTCATATTTAAGTAAGTACAACGAACTCAAGATTAAATAATAAATGCTAGCAAAGACACTAAACAATTTTATTGTGTCAATATTCCACTATTATACTCTGGATATATATGTAGATACTTAGAAGAGCATAAGGTCGTTATCAATAATGCCATCAAGTGTTCGAAATTAAATTGTCAATGTAATCTATAATTAGATGCAAGATATGAACTGGACCATAAACATCTGTCTTATCGAACCAATAACTATGATAAATAAACAGAGGCTTTTGTTTCGTTCAATGAACCGTTTAATCCTTGCGCCAAGGTGTTTTGATAAGCGTTTGTGATCATCTCTAATAATTAATCTTGTATAATTAATTCAAAAGCTCCTTACTATAATAAATGAGAATAACCACAGTAATTAATCACGATTATGTCATTATATTAAGACCAGACAATAATTAAGGGCTTGATCTAAACTCACCTCAGTTGAATCGGCTCTTTTTACTTCTTTAATTCTGAAGAATCCATACATGAAGCTCAGAATATATAGCGTAGCACTAACTGAAAACACTCCATATAAACCAATTTTTCGCACTAATATCCCACTTAGTGCCGCTCCCACAGGCACTCCTACTGAATGAAACAAATTCACTATTCCTATTCTCAACGTTCTTTGTTCTTCTGTGGTCACATCTCCAATATAACTAAATACTCCCATGAACATCGTAAACCAACCACCTGTCAGAGCAGGAAATATTGCTTCTGTCACAGCTGCCACTTCTACTGGTAACTCGTAGAAGAAGTAAGTATTAATGATAAGGCCTATGCTTGTGAGGAACTCTCCAATTATTGGCAATAGCATGCAGAACTTTCTTTGTCCAACTCTGTCACTGTATGCCCCAAGAAATATTAAGACTCCACAGGGCAAAAATGATTGCAGAACGGTTTTCCAACCCGTCACTGAAGCTACCAATGTTTGCACTGCTTCTTCTTCTAAAGTATAATTTGCTGTTTCTCTTCGTGTTAGCGCATCACATACATGATGTTCAAATCCAAGATTTACTCGGCAAGCTTTTTCTAGGTATAAATTTTGTGTTGCCAAGGCTGCTAGCACCGAAGGCATCACATAGCATGCTAGTATTGGTTCCACCGTTATTAAAGAGATCATTCGTTTTGTTTTCTGGAAGAATCCTAATCCTTCCCAGCTATCTCCATCTGTGCCTCGTTTTTGTTTTTCATGACCTTTTTCTAATTTGCTTTTACCTATACTATTTCTAATAACATTTAGTCTATTTAAGTCACCACCGTTCACATTTAAAGTCTTATCGATAACTTTGTTATTGTCTGAAGTATTGCTATCGCCAGCCATGACTGCGTTTCAAGTACCTGCAACAAAATAAGCAACATTATACAAAATAGTTATTTTGGACTCTCGCTAAAATTATCGTGTTGTATTTCACCACGTTTTTGTATTCCTAATTGGTAAACGATGTGACACAGGACGTTGCAATCATCTGATGATTGTCTTCGTATTTAGCATGTAATTGCACTTGACTGAGTCGGAAATAAATTTACCTCGTCACAATGGTTTTATCAAATGGCAGCATCAGTGTTTTTCGCTTCATACCAAGAAACATAGAGGCATGTTTCTTGGTATGAAGCGGTGATTGCGGCTTTTGTTATTTCATCCTTTTTATGTTTTCATGAAATCATCTCGCCATAGCTCCCTAAGTCACTACTCAACTAATTTAGAATCTCATTTGAAATGAATGGAATTTACTAATCCTTCGCAATAGAATTTAATTTAACGGTTGGATTCCGTTGACTATTTTGAGGTATTCTATGACTAGAACTAAATATCAAAGCCATGCCTTTTATGCATTGTATACTACTTGAAACCTATACAGTAAATTATTCTTTTTCAAACGTAAATACGTAGCACTATACTAAAATGTTTTGTGGGCTTGTAGTATGAAATCGATTGATCATACAGTTAGAACCTATTCATTCAAATGTTGGTCTACGTTTTAAATTACAGTAGCTTAGGAAGCAGTTACTATTGTCACTCTCATATGGCCTGATTTATCTTTATTGTGATTTCAAAAGTAACAGCATGCAGCATGACATCAATTGACGTGATTCCGGCTAGAATCAGATCAGTTAGTGGTATATTACGCCCTGTAACATGATAATTATATTTAAAAGAAAGAGTTTGAGCTTAACTTTTTTAGATCTATATGCTCTAAACTGTGTGATGATGCAGTACTTTGGGACACGGACTACTTGGTAAACTTATAAATCTCTTCAGATGTAGCATCGAAGTATAATTTTGATAGAACTTCATAAGTTTGTTTAACCATAAATAACATGATAATTATATTCTCTTTTTCTCGTAGCATTTTTTTGTCCGTTTCAAAGATGTACAAAAACTAGGCACTTACTTGACTAAAAAACTACAACTTGAACTCTAAACGACTGGCAGAATAATTCAGACCGACATGTTTTTGCTGACAACATATAGCGTATTCAAAAGTAAAGAACAAAAAGTAGGCTTGCCTTTTTTTACTGCACATTCATAATTAATTAACGTTTTCTTTATAAAAAACTTTAGATATTCCTTTTGGAGTTGGATTAATTGATATATAAATATACTTATAAGTTTATTTTTAATTATCACATTTAACTCTCTGGTTGAAAGATATTCTCACATCTTCTGAATTTCTGTAATTCTAAGGTTTTTAATAGTTACTTTTTTGTAGTGAGAAAATAAACACAATCGCAATCACAGATTAGTCAATAGTTAATGCGTGTCCGTACATGAGAGTAAAAAATGAACAGTGTCATCGTGTTGACCTTGTCGAGCTGATTCCGTGTTCCCGATCAAGGCTGTGTGATGAGTGGCAATTTGCATGCCTTTAGGACTAGCTATTGAGCATTCATCGAAACCTAAATAATCATCGTATATAAAATACAAGCTTGTGTGCGCGCGGCTTCGCCCGCGTGGACTATACCCCAGAAACCGTTTATTTTTTCCGGATAAAATTAACTTAAGGTGGAACGTTACACTCGCGCGGCAAATTCAAATTTTCTTGCGTTCTTTTGCCAATAATAGCTTAATTACTCAACGTGATTACAAGAAAACTAATTTACTAGCTCACCAAAACTGGCGGAAGGCGCGGGTTGCGGGGACTAGAGCCAATGCGCTATTATTGGCTGCTTCGAGTGACGCCCTAATAATGAACTCTAAAAATTGGTCGAAACTAAGGCTGTGCTGCGAAGCGGCGATTTATATAGAACCATTTACGCCAATGCGTGGTGCGCGGTCGTCGTCTTTCATGCGGTATCTATTGGGGGTTATCTGTGGGATGAGTACACTGTACCTAAGAGGTAGATGACTGAAAATTTTGCCGTATCTAACAGGTAGATACGCAAAGTATTTCAACAGAATTTTGAGTAAACCATAAAAATTAATCCGTCTAAATAAAAATGAAATGATGTTCGTGGCTAATTAACTTTTTTAAATAATCGTAGTATCACGAAGAGATTTATGGGGAAAGGAAATTTGAACAGGCAGGCTGAAGGTCGACCCAGAACCTCCCGAACTGACTACGCGAACGAAGTCGTGGGCAATAGATACCTAATATTTGTACAAATACGGATAAGTACATAAATATGTATTTTTTCATAATTTCTACGAAATTTGTTGCAATTGAAGAATAATGCAGGCATGCATCTTGTTTGCTATTGCTTTTAAAAAATAATAAATAAATAAATAAAGGTGGACCAACGACGATCTGGTTAAAGCAGCGGAAGCCGATGGATGCAAGCGGTAAGCACAGCCCGCTCAGTGGCACTGTACTCTATGGGGCCCATGTTCAGTAGTGGACGTGTGCAAGCCGATGATAAGTAACACCAATAAGGATTTAGGTAGAACGTTTCACTAGCGCGGCAAACTCAAATTTTGTTGCGTTCTTTTCCCAATAATAGCTTAACTACTCAACGTGATTACATAAAAACTAATTTAGCGCAAATAAATATAATGTATCAATAAATTACAATTAAAAGTATCACCTACATATCATTGGTTTAGCGACAAATGGCAATTGAAAACTAAAACTAAGAAAATCTAAGAAGAAAATAGTTTATTGCCATTTGTCGGTAAACCAATGATATCTAGGAAACACTTTAAATCGTAATTTGTTGATACATTTTATTTATTTGCGCAAAATTAGTTTTCATGTAATCACGTTGAGTAATTAAGCTATTATTGGCAAAAGAACGCAAGAAATTTTGAATTTGCCGTGCTAGTGTAACGTTCCACCTTAAGTAATAGAAATATAATATTTAAATAAGGAACGACTGATTATAAAAAATAAAAAATCACGTTTGTTGAGTTACACCAAGTCAATGCAAAATCCAGTCTCTAATTGCTCGTATATTAATAATAACCCAAAGATTTTAGCCTTGTAATAGATTTTATAATGGCTGTATAATGATAGTTACTATCATAACTACTGCACTTTAAAAAAAATGACTAGTTATTTTATTAATAAAAATAAACTTAATCTGTCAATCTTATCTTGGCCTTTAAAAAGACTGGCTAAAATTATATTTTTTACACCCAGAAACATGCATTGTATTCTATTTTTAATATCCATACGTAATCAAAATAGACCGGTTATTATAATCCAATTTTGCACATTACTACGTAATAGTATTATGACAGCCTCCGTGGTGTGGTGGTTGAGCAGGTCGGCTCATAGCACGGAGGCGGCGGGTTCGATTCCCGCCACAGGACAAGTATTTGTACACCGGAAAAAAGCGCAAATACTTGTTCTGTACCTGGGTGTTGTGGGACCATGGTCCTCGTAGTTCCTGGGTCCCTAGACAGGGAATCCTAATTAGGGTCTAGATCTATGTATGTGATCGTTGGGCGTTATTATTATTTTGGGACTCTATCTAAGAGAGAATACCTATAAAAAATTAATAAGCAATTATGTCTAACAGTTTTTGTATACGAACATTGAACTTATCGAAAGCATTATACTTCATAACGGTACATATAATTTGCTAGCAGCATTTATAAATCAGACAGGAACAATGTAATACCAAGCTAAAAATAAAATACAGGTCCATTCCGCCTTGATTCCGGCACATGCACTATTAGTTTAATAGACACATCAAAATACAAGTTATAAAACAGACGGAAGCGCAGTATAAAATTGTGAATAGTTTTGTATCTATAGTCTAATCTTTAAATCATCATCATCATCCTCTTTGCCTTTTCTTATTTTGTTATTGTGGTCGGCTCCCAATCTAACCTGTAGCGGTGAGCTACCAGAATTACACTAGCGACTGCCATCTGACCTCGCAACCCATAAGGGACCAGTAATAGGGATGGTTAGACCAGGCGTCAAATTCTATCCGTGCGTCCGACTACCCGTAACGATTGCCATAGATGTTCTTATGACAACTGGGACCGACGGCTTAACGTGCTCTCCGAGACACGGAGCAAAGGCATCGAAAACTGCACATAACTTACTAAATAAGTCATTGGTACACACACACATACACATAGAACACACACACACACACACACACACACACACACACACACACACACACACACACACACACACACACACACACACACACACACACACACACACACACACACACACACACACACGTATATACATAGAATACAATGTAACACCCAGACACAGAACAAACATCGATGCTCATCACACAAACCCACAACCCTGGGTACAACTGGATGGGAATCGAACCCACAACCTTATAGTTCAGAAAGCAGAACTATACTACCAACTGAGCTGTCAGGCCATTCTTTATGAAGCACTAGCTGACCCATCCCGGCATCGCACGGGTCAATTAACTTTAAATGAGCATAGTCAGACGAAAGCAAGTATTACAATAAAATATAGTCTATCAAGGATAGTGTAGCCACTGTCAATCTTACCGCAACCAAAGTTGCGAAGGTGCACCCATTCTTAATACCCCTAAACTCATAAACTGTATTAGCTAACTCTATTATCTTATCTATTAGGTATCTTTCTTCACAAAGGGCGTTTTGCGCAGTCTTCTCAGCTGCCATTAAGTTTGAATCACACTCTACACCTCTATTCTGCCGTAAAAGGTAAAATTCTCCAAAATATCAAGCCGTCTCTAGGTCCAGCGGTTTGGGGGTTACGGTCAACGTTGTCAGTCCTAGTCAGTCAGAGGACAAAGCAAACATACCCAAGTAATAGTAATAAGTTTTTTTTTTTTTAAAAGGTTATAAGGGTATAATGTTAATAATTTTAAACCTGTGGAACATAACTCGTATGAACATTAAATGTGGTACACATTAACACTCGTTTTAAATACCTACACAGGCTTTGGAAAATTAGCGACACAATAAAAACGAAACATTTTCGCGTTCTCGGCAAGTTAAACAGTAGGTAAATATTATTGTGGTTATGTAAAAACTATTTAAAAACTTCACGTGTAATAATAAACATAAGAGTATTTCCCCGTTTACCAAAACTGAAGAACTAACCGCAATATTTGTGTACTTAACACGTTTTTGTGAAAAGACGTTACATTTGCAGACTGAAAAACTACTTGATGGAAATAAAAAACTGGTGTGTACCTAATCTGAGAAAATCTGCTCAACACACCTCATGATTTATTTGCGTAAAGGTAATTTTTCAATGTTGCCATGTTGCCATTGTATTCATTGGTGAAGCCGTAATTGACTGCAAAGTAAAAAATGTTAAACATCTTGAATACTTCTGAACTTTTTGGAAACATTTTAGGATAATTATACATTGCAAATATCTAAGGAATGTTTACCTCTCATGAAAATTTTAATTAAGTGTAGGTTCTTGTTTACTGTGGTTTAATTTTTAGTAACTTTGGTGTAAATATTTCCAAACGGTTTTAAAACGGCGGTTGATGTTACTAATGGAATTATGGAAATTGATGGAATGGATTTTAGAATTGGATAAATTAGGAAATGAACGACATAAGAAAAGTGCTAATTGGGAAGTAAACGTTTTAGGTAGAGTGGTGGCTTTAGAAGTTGGTAAATTAGGATGAAGATAAGTTAGGAAAAAAGTGGATAACTTAGGAAATGGACGAGATAAGAAAAGTGCTAATGTGAACAAGTTTGGAAGTGACGGCTTTGGAAATTTACGAGTTACGATCAAGACAAATTAGGAAGATGACAATTTTGGAAATGGACAATTTAAGAAGTGTATCAAACCGACCGGAGAGCTAACTTTGATCAAAAATAAGACTGTCGATAGAGTTTGTAATGTCTGTCTATCTGCTATACGATCACCATGGAGACTAATTCTATAGCACATCACAGATGGCGTCAAATAGTTAAATGTCAAGGATACACCTTATATTATTTGACAGCAACTACAATCTCAAGATCGACAAATTTTCGACAAGCAGAGATATGATCGCAAAAGTAGACAATCACAGTAGAACCATATTTCGGTTCAAAACTTCACGACTACCAGGCCATGTTTGCTCCTAACGCCCAGTTGTTATGCCAATATTTGGAAAGGTACAATAAATACCTAATGTATGACATTGTCGACTACACGAATATATTTTATGATGTCTATGTACTAAAACAGTCTGTTGAAACAAAGATCCTATGATATTGTAATATTACTATACATAACTATGAACCGTGAAAATATATATTATTATAAACGCATGTATTGTAAATGATTTGAAACGTCTCCGCAAAAGTAAAAAATGTAATGGTTTTGCTGGAATTGTTTTCTTATATATATGTATGTTTATTAAAATGTGTAGAATTTATAATTTGAAAAACAAGCATTTTTCGCGGTAGACAGATAGAGACAGCTCTTGAAGCGATGGTAGATACGTGTATCTCTTAGTTATAGTCTGTGGTAGTGAGTTTGGTTTGCAATCTTGAGTTGTTAGCAACATCATAAAAATATAATTTTCATTCGACCTTGACATTATGGTTGGGCTCTTCTTTTTCCGAGAATTTACCCCAGTTATTATATATTCAAATAAACCCATTCTGAAGTACCTATATCGTATGTCTACTTATATATAAACAATAACAGTGTGTGAAAATTAGGGTCTATTTTTATCACACGTACACTACATTGAATTTATCATTTTACGTGACTTACCATGCTTTTGTTACGCTATTATTCAGCACCATCACTGATGTTTAAACAAGGTGAGTTCTCTGACGATATGACATAAAAATTTAGTATCTTTTTAGTTGATATTGGTTGAAAAACTACCTCCTATAGGTAATATACAATGGCACTATAGTTAAAGTTACTCTAGTTAATGTTATGTAACTTAACTAGGAAAATAAAAGTATTTAGAACATTTGCGTCTCATCTTACAATACAATAGAAGATAGCAATAGAAGTGTTAACTTTTTCACTACGAGAATAAACACTGATTGATGTAACCATTTTACTATAAGTAATATAATCAAATAATTTTAAGCATTTCATGAAGTAGCCGCGCGTTTAGTTGACCATATCGACAAACAATTTCTTATCTTTTATTTGGCGAAGGCTCCTCATCATGTGGCCAATAGACAGTGAAACATTTCATGACATGCGACCACTTCATGAAATTCTCGAGCATTTCATGATCTGGGAAAATCTACGACGTGACCGCGACACTTATACGATTCCAATTCACTGTAGGTATAACACTTGGCTAAAAATAGGTGATAGATGCTCTGAAGTGAAGGCAAAATTTTGTAAATAATTTAAAACGTTCAAATGCAATATATTATATATGTTTTCATCTTAGCCTCTAAAACACCAAATTAAAATTTCGCAAGCGAAGATTATATGGACATGAGATTGAAATGGTATTAGGATGTGAATAATAATATAATAATAGGTATATATATATCGAAACTACACCTTGCCCCTCAGTTATATGAAGTAAGCTATTAGCCACCTATACTTATTATAATAGTACCTATAATTTAATATTCTATATATACGGATGCATTTACGACCCTGCTCAGTTAAATGCTTGTGAGCTATATATAAGTTAGCTAAACATCTCACGGGCACATTTTCAAACCTGCCTCAGTAGATTTGCGGGCAATGGGTCGATTTGTACAGTTTACAATTAAAATGGCACTGCAATTACTGGATGGTATGTTAACTTGGGCACAATAGAATGACAGAGCTCACAAGGTCAGCTGGACACTATTATAGGTTGATACCATCAAATTTGCGTCTTTGTTGTCTTCATGTAGTTATCTCGTAAATGTACAACTAATAACTCATCAGCATTTACGTTTAATTGCAGCTTGGGCGTTTAAAAAGAGCTTTAACTATAGCTTACGTTTGCGTAGGTATATTAAGAGTTTCTTAAAAATAATAAAAGATAAAAATACATGAAATTAAATCTTAAAACGTCAATCTGAAATAAGCTTTTTTTATAAAAATAAAAATTTCCGAGTAGTACATAATATTGAATAGAATAGAAAATCTGGATATATAAGTTCTGGGTTTTTTGTGAATACCTCAGTAAACACATCTAAGTACTTGGCATGTGTTGAAAACTTTGTTGTCTTGTATTTCCTAATTTTTGCAGACAGTCTTACTAATTCTACTATTTACATGTAAAAGTTCATCCGTGTCAAGGTTGGATCTCCCTGGGTTTTAGTGCTGTATTGCGTTGTTTAATGGCACTGGCATCAGGTGCATAGTAGAGTATCTACACAAAGGGTTATTTGCAACCCAAAAAGCTAGCCTACAAAATTTTCAATAATTGTTTATTAATTTAGTAACATGGTTATCTCATTGAATTAATATCTTCTTCTTCTTCTAATTCTCGTGTAGACAAATGGTCAGCCCTGGTGTCTGAATATTTAAGCCGTCCATAGGCTTCTGACTTGGCTTAACAGCTGTTGTCTTATGGACCGACGGCTTAACGTGCCCTCCGAAGCACGGTAGCGCTCAGTTGTAAAAACCACTTTTTGTTATAGCGGTCACCCATTAAAGTAGTGGCTGCAGCGATCGTTGCTTAACTTTACCGATCGATTAGAACGGCTAGTGCTTCGCTATGAGCGCTACAATTAATATCTTGTCCTATAAAAATGATAGTATCGACTTCTATATTAAAACTTAAATGAAAATCTGTAATACTTTCTGCTACAAAAATAACTGTTTTAATAGTACTTACGGGAACTTTGCCTTTAGGTACCACTTTACTGTTATTAGAATCATTTCAAAGTTCCCAATAATGTATTGAACAACCGTGAAATTTTAAAACAATGTTTTGCAAAAATAACATTTGTGCGCGAAGAAACCCTTTGACTTAATAATTAATATGAGTTCAAGTTGTGAAAGTTTAAAAAGTGTTAAAATAATATTTATCAAGTAAATACCTAAATAATCTGACAAGTTACAATTGAACGAATTTCAAATAAGTTTGTCATACTTCAAATCCTAACTCGTTTACTTCCTAAACTGTCGATTCCTCATTCGTCTATTTCTTATTTAGTTCCTTCCTATTTCGTCCACTACTGCAACGTCCTTTTTCTAAATTGTAATCCTTCAAATCCTAATTCAACTACTTCTACCTACCAGTTAATGACGCTACAGAATAGCTTAACTCACGTTACATTAATTGGTCAACTTTCTACGATATCATGTTATAAAAGTTAAAACGGGTCTATTCGCGTTTTAACTTCTATGAGTTCAAGTCGCGAAAGTTTAAAAGGTGTTTCTATAAATAATTTGGTATATGCTTTAAATTTTATTTTTGTTGCGATTTTTTTTTTGTCACATCTGATCTACACATAGGTGTAAAAGTCCCTTAATAGAGACAATAAGAGCAGTGTGCTTAATGGTCCATAGGTGCTCTGCTTAGCCATTTAAAAGCTTACTTATAAGTTTAATAATGGCCAGACTAAAGTCCAGTAGACCAGTGTAAAAATTTTAACCGGTGGAACGTCAGCCCGGTGTATAAGAAATAATAAGGATCTCGAAATAAAAACTGCGCAAATGTCACGTCTCGAATTATCCTTGCTTGTGTACTTTAATTGCAATACCTATAAAAACCTATATTATTTAAAAAAAATTGCGTAAGGCCAAAAATATTTCTTAGTGTATGGCTTTTTAGCTTTAGCATGAGTGCAATCATATCAACTAGTCGCTAACTACACAATTTCTGTAACCCTCACACCAAAGATCAAAACAAATAAGTATTATGTAAGTAAACCTTTTAACATTTTGATATAGTCTGTAAACAAAGTCGAACAAGATTGAAATAATGATCGTGTTTGCCGAATAAAATTGGACTGCCTTTCAATTATCTCTAGGTATTTACAATAGCTATTAAAATGCGAGAACGTACAAATTTAGCTCCACAGTTCCTAGTAAAAAGAAGTATAAAAACTCCTTTGTGAATGGCACTGATTTTATTTTATTTACTATGAAAATAAAGGAAAATTTAAACCTACATACCAACCTACTTATAATTAAAGTGGACACGTAGCACTTCTTTGTTGTATAGTGTTACTATCATTTTAATTATTTTTTTATAAGTATGTACCTAGGTAGTTTGTCGTCTTTACAAACCTTGTAATTAGGCGTAATTATTATTAATTGTGTTCATTATACAATGATATACTTACGTAAGGAGTAGCGTAATGATGACATTTCTATTGGACATCTTAAATGAGTAGAAAATGATTATAAATAATTACTTATTAACCCTTAATTACTCGCGTTGTTTGATCGTCTCTCGTTATTGGAGTTTTAAATATACAGTGCTAGTTTTTGTTCTAGCTTCCTAAAACGAGCGGAACTTTGTTATTTAATTCCAAAAGAACACTCTGTGGCATAAGGTTGAGACAGCACAGTGCGGTTCGGGTGTAAAGCACCCCAGGCGAGCGTTTACGCAGTGAAAATTTTACGTAAGTTTTCACTACGTAACCTTAGAGAAGTTTCTGAAAGTGGCCGGGTGCCATCCTATAAGCGATGCCATATTTGTCTAAGAACAAAGAAATGAAAACACAAAACAATGTGTTATAATTAATAATTCTTTATAATTCTTTATTTCACAAGATATAGACATTTAAGACATATATATTAAATGCCATCAACATGTGTGTAGTGACTATGTTATTCCGACATGGCAGAAATGCAATGAAAAAAATTAGTTCCTATATAGTGAGTTGATTAAAGAAAATATTTATGGCACAATCTGTTTCTAAAAGTGTTTATCTGTTAATTAATCGTTAAGTCAAAAGATTATCATAAATTAAAGTCTAATTTTGCATATGTTTGGTAGTTTTCTAATTCTGAAACCGGAGTGTAAAGCAACCCACGCGAGTACTTGCGTAATTTTTTAGGCGCGAGTAACTAAGGGTTAAAGAGCGCAAAACTATTTTTATTGGTAGTTAAACTATTTACAATGTTGTATATCCCGCAGTTGGCGTATACTCTCCCCCCTGTGAGAGAATGGGAACGATATTTTGGACCTATGTAAATAGGGCGAATTCTGTGGCTGATGAATTGATGATGCAAGTATACAGGGTACAATTGAATTCATTAGCATAAATTGATTATATGATTGTACATCATTTATTGATGATTACAAAAGAGTAAAAGAGTGTAAATGTTGATGTATTTTATTTGAAAATTATGAAGTTCGCTAGCGCCTAACGTAGGCACGAATGATATGTATACTTTTAAAAGTTGTGTGCAATAATTGAAAACAGTACTTAATTATGTTAATTTAATTATGTAGGTACTTCAGTTGATTAAGTAAGTTTTCCCAATTTTGGAGTTATTATCAACGGCAAAGCCTTTTGATTTCATAAATTTTAGTTCACACGTGACGTGACCGGTGTCAGGAGTAGGACCTATAATTTCAAAGGATGCTAATGAATTCAATTACACACATTATATTAAATAAAATAAAAAAAAATCATTAAATTTTTAATTAGATATTATATCTATGTGAAGCTTTTTTTTAGTTGGCTACTTTTAGTTTATTGTTTACCGAAAAAAATAATCTATAATTACGTATCTAAATCTATAATTACTTATAATAATTATTATAATCTTATGACTGCATTACCTGTGTTTAACCATTCTCGACCTGATTTGCTGGATCACTGTGCACTGGCATATATAGAAGATGCCCACTTACTCTGGTATAGTCTATAGACCTAACATGTTATTGAAACATGTTTTGCTAATGTTATAAAGATCTTTGTATGCTGCATATTTATCTAAGTTTTTCTTGGATCACAGAACTCGGTAAAAGGTAAATGGTTTTTTTTTTATGTGATTGAATGACGTGACGAGCTATCCGTTCACCTGATGTTAAGTGACACGGCCGCCCATAACAGTTGCAGTGTCACCCGGAACTTTACAACAAAAAAATTTCGCGCGACACTGCACTGCGCACGTCATCCTGAGACACCCAGTTTAGTAATCAGATTACTAGACTGAGTGATCAGATCATAAAGTCTCATTTGCCCAGTAATTTCACTAGCTACAACGCCCTTCAAACCGGAACACAGTAGTGCTTGCACACTACTGTTTGGCGGCAGAATAACTGGTAAAGCGGTGGTACCTACCTAGACGAACTTTGCAGAAAAGTCCTACCACCTAGTAAAATGTAATTAGGTCGAAAATTGTTTAAAAATAGAGCTATGGATGGCTATGGCAAAAGCTTCTTATAATTATGTACTTTAGAGTTGTAAATTTCGTTTCGTACAAATTTTATGAAATCAATGTTGTCAATGTAACTTATAAAATAAATATAGGTACCTATGTCGTAAACTGTGGTGTTCTTCTAGTGTCCTCCGTGTAAATACTACTTAAACTTTATCGTAATAATAGGTAAGTAACTACCTAATAATATTTAATTTAATTGCTTATATAACTTTAATTGTAGTTGTTTTATTTTCGTCTGAGTATTTTTGGTTACCTACTTAAGAACAATGGATAGGTATACCTATAGAAGAAATAACATTATAAAATAATAACTTACCTTATTTATTAAAATTATTCACAACCATTCATCACTATTAGTTTTCATTTGTTTTGTTACGCTTTCTTTGTATCTTATTTGATTTTTAAACATTCATTGCCCGAGATGTTTACATGCATTTGTTTTTACTATCGATTTTAGCTCAATATGTTAATTGAGAATGATTAATAAGACCAATATCAGAATCTGTTTTCGATTTCTTTTCTCTCGGTTTGACTTTCGAATATCGAATGCGCGTTCAACTTTTGCGTTATCAAAGCGCGTTTTGTGAGTCGGCGCGCTTCGTAGGCGCGTTCGCTACAAGCGGTAACAGTTATGTGATTGCGGTCGGTTTGCACCGACTCACATTCTTAACCATTTCGACAAGTCGGCTTCAAGCGGATGTCCCGCAAACGATCATTGCTGCCCAGTGTCAATAGCAGCCGAGGTATTATAGTCAGTAGCTAACAATCGATTGTTTGATTCCACTATTTTCAAACATTGCACTATTTCATTCATGTTGGTACTTTTTGATACTACGAGTACAAAATTGCTTTTGAGTAAGCTTGAAACGCGCATTTTGGCGCCTTACAACTACACTTGATCATTTCTTGGGTTGGGTTGGAAACACGGGTCTCCAGGTAAGACTACCGAAACTGACGTCTTTTAGGGTAATCGTCTAGCCAGGAGAGGATGAAAATAATATATGGTACATAGCAGAGCATTTTCTATTATATACTTAGTTAGTTATGTTTTATTCAATCATCTCTCTGTTTTTCGCAATATTTTCTGTATAATTTTTTTTATATGATATAACGTGATTATAAATTATCTGACCTATTTACGTCCTGTACATGTATAATACATACAATATTTTTTTTAAACTACCTAGTACAAAGAACATTTGAATTTAAAAATTAAATATACACGTGATGTCGTGATCTATAATTCTCTTAGGCCTTAAGTCATCTATATATTTATATAAAAAGCATCTCAGGCTATACAGACCATAACATTAGGACTGTATGTGTATACTAACCTACAGAATAGACAGCCCAAACACTCCAGCCCAGTACTTTTGTGCTTAGATGAGTTATCATCACTTCAAACTTTGGTAGCACACCCTTGGGAATCTTGGGACTTGGTCGACAACGAGTAAGGCACTGGTACTCTCCGTAGTAGGTGATCCTGGAGGCTGCCTTGGATGGAGCGGGGCAGGACAGCCATGGGGTTAATGAGTAGAAATATCAATTTATCTAGACATAACGACTTTAAATCGCAAATCCACTAATATGCAGCGCTTCGCCGTTTGCGTTCCACTGGTTACAGCAGCCGGGTGCCGGGTGCCGGGTGGGAAAAAATCCTCCTTGTTGACAAAAAAGATAGATAAGATAAAAATGGTGCGAGAATTAAAAGTTTAAGTAAATATTGTTTCAGGTATTTGGTACTCATCTTCACCTCCTATTTATAGCTCTTCAAAATGTAACGCAGCGCTTTTCAAGGTTTCGTGTAAATTTTCTTGTGACCATCTTGTGGCACATTGGGTATATAGCTTGCTTATATATTCTCTAAGGTATACGCATACCTATATCGTTTACCATCATATAAACTTTTTGCTCGTCCCTTCCCACAGTTGCGTTATATCAATCATAAAGTAAGTATGTATCCTAGAAATGTTTTTAATACAAAATCAAAGTTGAGTAACCTATATATAGGTAAGCCAGTATAATAGGTACTTTTACGTATATTAGGTAAACCTAAGTGCCACAAACGAATTCTATCCATGATCTGGTTGAATCCACGGGGACCCAATGGGTGCAGGAACCAAGCAGCCGCTCAAAGTGGTGCTCTGTTCAGCAGTGGACGTCTTCAGGTTTTTGATGATCTTAATGATGATAGTCTATTGCATATTACAAGTTGATCACTTACTAAATTGTGCTTTCAGCAATGGTGTCTGTCCACAGGACTAGATAATATTAATGAATTAATTAATTATTTAATCAATTAATATGTAGGTACTTTGTATAAAAATATAATGTACCAAGGTATAAATTGTTAGGTATACATAAAACCAGAATTATACCTTCCCTTCAAGGCGCATCTGAAGCAAAGAAGAGTAAGGCCCAGAGGCAAGAGCTGGTGTTTCTTTTCTTTATTGTTGATAGGCACAGCATTTGACCACTGTCTCATCTGATGGAAAGTGATGACGCGGCCTACGATGGTGCATGCTTGCCTAGAAGATATCTGTTCACTCTCGACTTGAAGACACCCAGATCATAGTTAGCTTGAAACAAAGACGCCGGCAAGGTGTTTTGGTCCTCGCTCTAAACCAGTTGAAAGGCTTAGACCATGACATGCATGCGACGGTAGACTAGACAAGAACATTATCTTTAGTATTTGTATCTAGGTTTATATTGTATTGAGGTTTACCTAATACACGCTCAGTTAAAATCGTAGGTCCCTATTTCTAAGTTACTAAGTACCTGTAGGTACTAATAGAAAGTCTTCTGTGCCAATTCTAACAATTATTAACCAACTAGCTTCGCCCCACGGTTTCACCCGTGGATAAAAAGTAACCTATGTGTTGATCCAGTGCAAGCTAACTCCATTTTTCATTGAATTTTTTTTTTATCAATGATAGGTTAACATTTGACCACGGTCTCACCGGGCTCAAATGTTAACCTATCGTTGATAAAAAAAAAACTTCGCGTCGTGACTTATCACGACGCGGTCGACGATGGAGCATGCTTGCCTAGAAGATACCGGTTTACTCTAGCCTTAAAAACTACCAGATTATATTTGTCAGGAAACAATGACGCTGGTAATGTGTTCCATTCCTTTGCTGTTTGAATTATAAACGAGGAATCAAAACGCTTTGTACGTATTCTAGGGATATACGTTATTTAAATCTAAATACCTAGGTACGACAAGTTGCATATAGTGTTTAGTACAAAACAAAACCCAGTGTGAGGCTTAACTAACGTGCCCATACACGTCATTTTTATGGAGATTGGATACTTATCGCAATTATACTTGCATGTCATGAAATTAAAAGAAAAATCAGTCGTGGGTCAGTCCAACACATTTTAAAATCATTAACATTTTTAACAAAAACACGGTCTACGCGGGACCTAACATATCTTTGTTTCACATTTGGTGTTTCAAGTCAGCCGTAGCTTACACGTGCCAGATTAGGAATACAGGTTCAGACAGCTGTAACGTTTATCTAAACACCCCGTATAGGCATTGAATAAGTAATATCAGGTACTATTAGTATAGCACAGAAGTTCCTTTGTTTTTGCCATGTTTGTTCTTTGTTCATCATCATCATCATCATCATCATCAGCCTGAAAACGTCCACTGCTGAACTTAGGCCTCCCCCAAAGAGCGCCACTTTGAGCGGCTGCTTGCCTCCTGCATCCATCGGCTCCCCGCGGTTCTGACCAGGTCGTTGGTCCACCTAGTGGAGGGCCGGCCTACGCTGCGTCTTCCGGTTCGTGGTCGCCACTCGAGAACCTTTCTTCCCCATCGGTTGTCAGTTCTACGAGCGATGTGGGATGTTCTTTGTTATCATTAATATATTTCTCTTTTATACAGTTAACTAACTAAGATGGCACTACGACCAAAAGTGAAAAACGACGCCATTCCGGTCTATTCTGCGCCATCTCCTACCAGTTTTATGCAGTTGTGTATGCAAAAATATCATCAACACATGAAATCTTTTTTAGACTCTTTAGTGGATTTTAGGTACCTATAGGATCCAAAATTCAACCACAAAATTTTGTCAACCACCAAAATGTAACGTTACAGGTGAAATGTGGTCAAATGCAAAGCCTTATCATCATCATCAGCCTGAAGACGTCCACTGTTGAACATAGGCCACAGCCCACACCCACTTTGAGCGGCTGCTTGCTTCCTGCATCTTTCTGCTCGCGCGATTTTAACTAGATCGTCCGCCTAGTGGGTGCAAGCCGGCCTACGCTGCGGTTCCGGTTCGTGGTCCCTACTCGAGAAGCTTTCTTCCCTATCGGTGGTCAGTTCTACGAGCGAAAGCCTATCTAATATTAAAAAAGCAGTCTGTTGCTAGAGTTTAATCTAGTTAAATAAAAAAAGTTAGGACAATTGTATTTATTATCATACGAACTAAACATATTTATTATAACAAAAACTAAATTTCCTCAATTATAACAAGCCACTTGTAAACTTACTAACTATAGAATTAGATCTACAACACAATAAATTATCTAATCTTCTTGATGAATTGGCCTTCTTAATATTAACATCTCAAGTAGATTCATACAATGTTCATCATGGTCATATGCAGTCATATGCAATAAGTACCTATGACATCGACAATAGCTTGCGGGAATCGTTATTGCAAGTATGAAATGAAGAGAATGGTGTGGTCAGTTCGTATTGTATTGGGTATTTTCATAATATGGGCTATTTTTTTCTCGTTCCTTCAAATTCCAAAAGAACGAAAACGTAAAAAGAAAGAAAGAAGAAAGAAAGAAACACTTTATTTAAATACAAACTGTACACAGACACAAACAACAATAATAATTATGCTAAACTAAAAATAAAAAAGAACCTATAACTAATTAGAAGAAAAAGAATGCTTAGGTAGTTGAATACACACCGTGAGAGAAACAAAAGTTTAAAAATATGTTTTTTTTTTATTTATTTGCTTCTCTATAAACTGAGTTCATCGTTGTAAAATAAAGTACAGGCTGTGTCAAAATAATAAGATCTCTAAAGTATTTTTTTTTCAGGATACAGTAAATGCAGTTCCTTTATTCTTTAAATTACAGCAATGTTTTTCAAGAACATAACCTTCTAACTGTAAAGGAAAAGGTTACCACCTACCCTTAAGGTCCCATTATTTTGACATGCCTCGTATTTGTATAACTTTAA
Organism: Ennomos quercinarius; assembly: GCA_910589525.2. NCBI lineage: Eukaryota > Metazoa > Arthropoda > Insecta > Lepidoptera > Geometridae > Ennomos > Ennomos quercinarius. The sequence goes on from OU342496.1 coordinate 7,155,443, forward strand.
TAATAATTATATTAATGAAACATCACAATAATATAATATTTAATGTAAAATCAGGTCAATGACATACATATTTTATCTCAAGCGCACATTGTGGATTGAGCACGAAATATTTACGATTCAGTTTTAGGTATAGGTACCAACATCCACCTAGTTGTTTAAAACATTAAACTGTTAATAAATTGACACTGTTTTGAATGGTTTGAGTTTAGAATTGATTTTCACGTAATCTCTGTCCCTTTAATTATAATATATCACTAGACAATTATTTTTAAACACACGTGATGATTTCGTGTACATTAATGTTAGTTTATTTTCTGAAAGGTATGTATTTTTAAGTTTTCAGTAAGCTATGGATATAGTTCTAATTTTTGTTAAATTCTTTGGTTATCGTCCGGCTTAGAGCCATAAAAATGAATTGTCTAATAGACAGTCAGATTATAAACTTGCTGTTTTTACATCGTCATCGTCCAACTGGTCCAATTTTATTTTGGGTCAACGCAGTAGAACTAAAGTGACCGATACAGCTCTTAGAATTAGCAAGTTGAAATGACAATGGGCAGGTCACATCGCTAGTAGAACTGGCAACCGATGGGGAAGAAAGGTTCTCGAGCGACCACGAACCGCAAGGTGCAACGTAGGCCCCCCACTCGGTGGACCAACGACCTGGTGAAACCGCGAGGAGCCGATGGATGCAGGAGGTAAGCAGCCGCTCAAAGTGGCGCTCTGTGGGGGAGGCCTATGTTCAGCAGTGGACGTTTTCGGGCTGTTGATGATGATGATGAGTAGTCACCTACTTCTTTTTTATTCACTTTTTCTTATTATCTTCAGCAGCCAATATTTTAATATTTCCCCTTATGCAATTCATTAAACTTTTTTGGGTTTCAACATTCAACTTCCTCTTTCTCGCATCTATCAACTTTCATATGCCACGTACAAACTAAAAATATGTTATGCGTTCAATTTCTCCTCGTAACATATCCAGAACAACTTTTCTTTCATTATGAACGTTATTAAAATACACTTTTCTGTCATAATTAATTATGAAATTAAAATTTGTGTATGAAATAGATTCTTGATCATTATCAACCAGTAGGTATACAAGTAAAGTATACTTTAAGTAAAGTATCTATACCTACTGCACTTTGCTCTTGCAATGTAATAGACAGTTGTATCTGTCAAGGGTACTTACTCCTACTTCACCTTAGAAGGTGCTTGTCTACAGATACATTATTATATAAGTCCTTTGGAGTATCCTTGATTTTCATGTAGGTATGTTCCTATTAAATTAACGTATAGGTTTATTTATATATAAGTATCTCTATATATTAGAATTATTACATAAAGGACACTCCACGGTCCTACAAAAAATAATTTGCGGAGGTCATTTTTCAGCTTTGTTTTTGTGTTGTCTTAAGTTATTAATTTATTACACAATCATCATGCTTCGTTATGTGCCAAGGTTTTACATTTTTATCTGAATAATAATATGAATTTACATATTTGCTTACCTATATAACAATGATAGGTACACTACCTAAATTAATATTAATATAATATGATATTCTATTATATAGCACTAAGCCACCATGGCTTACTTACAGCAGTAAAAACGTATGGCTGATAACATTAAGTTATTTATATTAAAATAAATACTTAATCATTTTAGCATAAAATGACGTGGTATAATCTACACATTGAATTGCAAGGGCTAAAAACATATTGTATCTACAAAATATGAAAGACTCTCACCATAGTCTCTTTTGTTTAGGTACGACTACCGCAGTACACTTATATAAGTACAGTTCACGTTGTACATATTTATTGTCTTCTTCACATTGTCGTCAGGTCTTGGTGGTATTATATGCCACGGATTTTTAATGTTGCAGCAGTGTCTTGACTTTGGTAACTAAGGTACCTATCCTAGTGCGTGCTCTGTCCTGAACTTCTCACCTTACCTTTGCGAATATCTTTGTTGTCGTACCTACTTGTGTTACGCAGTTCACTTAAATTCATAGCTATACTTTGTCCTCACTCACGCCTTCAGTCTCACTACTCTTTTTCTGTGGAGTTTCATTAGTGACAATATCCAAGGAGCCGTTTTTGCTTAATCCACAAGCTGAAAACATTTTCCTGGCTGTTTCCTGTCTCTTCACACAGTAAAGCAGAATTATGAGTATTGTTAGAAATACTACGATTGCACCGACGATGATTGGCGCGCTCTTGTCCATATCTTCCATAGCTGATAGTTTAACTGTTTCTAGTTTAAGGTACTCTTGAAGTGGTGCAAAATATTCGAGGATTCCTTTTGTGGAGAGTTCTGTTTCACCGGTCATTGCGTGAAGAACTGTACGCCAATCTTCACTAGCTCCGAGAGACATGCCATCGCTGAAAATCAAAAAAGTAAAGAATTTAAAAAATTAGACTGTAGTGACAAAGAGCTCAAAATTATGTCATGATACAAGTTTATTGTTTCAATACGGTTAATTCTCGAAATTAACTATTTTATTGAAGTGGCAATGGGCAGGCCACATCGCTCGTAGAACTTACAACCGATGGGAAAGAAAGGTTCCCGAGTGGCGACCACGAACCGGAAGACGCAGTGTGGGCTGGGCCCCTACTCGGTGGACTGATAACCTGGTGAAAAGGGAAGCCGCTGGGATCCGCTGGATGCAAGAGGCGAGCAGTGTCACTCTGAACTCTAAATTGAAGTTTCGCGGGATACTGCACTGCGCACGTCATCCTGAGACATCACACAGTCTAGTAATAAGATTTCTAGACTGCAAGATTAGAAAAAAATGTAAAATGTATGTGTGTATGTGTGTGTATTTGTAAATGTGCAGCGCCCTTACAGGGCACATATTTTGATCCTGAAGACAACCTGACATGTACATCTAGTCTGTATTATTATATGTGAGCACAATAAATGAATATGAATATGAATGTCATAAAGTCTCATTTGCTCAGTAGTTTCACTAGCTATACCTAATGCCCTTCAAAGCGGAACACAATAGTGCTTGCACACTACTGCTTTGGTGGCAGAATAACTGGCAAAGCGGAGGTACTAACCTAGACGAACTTTGCAGTAAAGTCCTACCACCTACTAATTAATTTAGTACCTACTTTAGAAATACTCAGTCTCCCACATTCATTATAATATACCTACCTTTTTGAAGAGGGTTTTCCAAGATTCTTGTACACCTACATATATATGCAAAACGCAGGTAAGAAAAACTTGTTTAAAATTAACTTGGATAATTTAGCTTAAACACCTAACTATACAAACCGCAAAATACGAACAGTGTAAAAAATCTTTTGTGTATAAAAATTCCCACTGGCTGGATTTTATTTTGTCTAAATAAGAACTCTAACTACCATAGCTATATGTATTTAAGCTTTGAAAAAAAGAAATACCGTAATGACCAATTTAATGTAATCCATATTATGTAGATCATATTTAATACTAATAATATCCCACGAAAACGAAAGTTTTCAATCAGTGTGTGTTGCCAGTGAAGACTTATGGAACTGAGACATGGTCTCTGTTGGACTGTTGGCCTCATTAGTAAGCTCATAGTCGCGCAGCAAGCTATGGAGCGAGCTATGCTCGGTGTTTCCCTGCGAGATAAGCTCCAGAACGAGGAGATCCGTAAGAGAACTAAAGTGACCGATGTAGCTCTTAGAGGTTAGTAAGTTGAAGTGGCAATGGGCAGGCCACATCGCTCGTAGAACTGACAACTGATGAGGAAGAAAGCCGAAGAACCGGAAGACGCAGCGTAGGCCAGCCTCCCCACTCGGTGGACCGACGACCTGATGAAAGCCGCGGGAGCCGATGGATGCAGAAGGCGAGCAGCCGCTCAAGGTGGCGTGCTCTGGGGAGGCCTATGTTCAGCAGTTGACGTCTTCAGGCTGTTAATGATGATGATGATGATGATGATGATGATGATGAATATCCCACACATAAATACATCACAGTTTCTTAATTTGTATGCGCCAAAGCGTTTAGTTAATAGATAATTTGCAAGGTCGTCCTATTTCAACACACACTAACCATTCCCCAATCGAATACGACTAACCTATGACGAAATCATTCATCAGCTAACAAACGCACTATATAGGTACCAAATCTGTTGTTAATTATATGAAATAGAAACTATACGAAATTTTTCACCAACATAAAGTAAAACGGCAGACCGCTGAACATTTACTCATCATCATCATCAGCAGCCTGAAGACGTCCTCTGCTGAACATAGGCCTCCCCCAGAGCGCGCCACCTTGAGCGGCTGCTCGCCTCCTGCATTCATCGGCTCACCAGATCGTCGGTCCACCGAGTGGGGGGCCGGCCTACGCTGCGTCTTTCTGTTCATGGTCGCCACTCGAGAACCTTTCTTCCCCATCGGTTGTCAGTTCTACACACAATTTACTATTGAACATTTACTATTGTATGGATAACGCTAGAGGCTACAGTCTACATAGTATGGAGTCATTATTATGCTTTGTGATTACGTGGAGGCTATTGATTGGAAGACGAAGCTACAACTCCGAGCAGCCAAGGAAGGGAATACATTACCAGCGTCTTTGTTTCCCGATAAGTACAATCTGGAGCTCTTCAAATCGCGAGTAAAAAGGTATCTTCTAGGCAGGCATGTTCGTACCATCGTAGATCGCATCGTCACTTCCCATCAGGTGAGATTGCAGTCAAATGCAGGCCTATTTAGTTAAAAAAAAAAACTCAAAAAAATTCAGAGCTTTCAAACCTATACCATCATGATCGGTCACCATCTTAACCAAAAAGATAATGGTTTTCGTTTCGTTCGAAGATTTCTCTTTAACTAAAGAGAAATCTTCTTACTGAATAAAGTTAATGAAATCACCTTGAAAAGTACCAAATATTTCGGAAACCTTGTACTGGTCAATATGTGCCTCTTTTGTTGGTGCCTTGAATGGACTTGAATTTAATCTGATGGCAAGATTTTCCTCTGTGCCTACATTATATGTGAAGAAATAAACAGGAAGTCAGTAATTATATTACCTGAGGAGTTTTCCCGCTTCCCTTGAGCCGTAGATGGAGCATTCGTGCAAAGGTCCTGTGTGATTGGCTTTCTTACAAAGGGACAAGAGGACTTGAAACTCTAGTACATGTGATATCAAGTACCTGAAAAGATGGATACAGTTACATTACAAAACGTACTCACCGCGCTTCAGAATGCACGTCAAGCCATTGATCTTGACTGTTGTCATAAGACAACAGTCGTTAAGTTGGGTGGCCTAAAAAATGTAACTACTGAAAATTCCAACTTATACCAGTCAAAAAACTGGCTTTCTATAGCCCGCGTACTACATAAAGCTGGCAGCATTACAATATTGAATTTCAATTTGTGCCAAATTAGTGCCAGCGTTTGCATCAAATATTTGCATCGATCATACCCAATTTATTACAATCTTTATCTTTTTGTATTAGGTAGTTTAATTTAATTGGTTAAGTATAAATTTTTATTTTAAACACTGATTTAATAAAAATTGGATGACTACTTCGTTCTTGGGGCATTTATTGCTGATTTAATGCAAAAATCTATTTTTAAAACTTTGTCATCGTAAAAAAATTATCATCGTTTAACAATTTGGTTTTCAAAATAATTGAGATCCTTACTTACGTTATGTACTGAACATGAGAGACGACGTGGTACTTTGCAGCTGGATCCAGGTCACTTTCATTCCTAGGAACGGGCGGTGAAACGCCAGTTTCTTTAATTCTGAAACAAGATTAACATAGATTTTCAGGAAACTTTAGGTATCTTTACAATATGCCTGTCATTTGCATATTAGTCGGGCATAGGGAAGTAGCATAGAATAGTTGGGCCACAGATAATATAATACTTTGGGCTACAAAAATGGATAACCTTAATGAACATAGGTATTAGTACCTACCAAAGAGGTATATGTACTACGTACTAGAGAAGCTATTCGAAGCACAAATAGTTATCATTTTTTGTATAATCAAACTAAAATCCGCTACAGCGCTTTACGAGATTAAATCGTCTAACCAACTATCACAACACGCAGCGCTAGTGCAATGGCACATTCGGATCATAATTTTTACTGCTATTCACTGCTGCACGTGCAGTCGCTTTGAGTGCTGAGCATCGTATGAGCGAGAAGATGCCCATAGGCATATTTGCAGTGGTTGACAGTGCAAGTTAGAGATGTCCTGTCTAGTGTATACATAGAAGTCTTTGGTACCTACTAGGTATTATACTATCTGTGGTATTAGACTACAAGTACCTGTAATCATTTCTGAGCTATTCTCAAAAACTGAATTATGTATGAAATGGAAGAATACGTTTTTCATTTAGAATTCTTTAAAAAATATGATCCACATTTATAATACTAACTCTATGAATCTGATTGCCTGCTCTAGCAGAATTTTGAGGAAAATTGTCAGAAAAGAAGGCATTTATTAGCATGTAGTAAGTACATATATACAGATCGCTAATAGCAAGGTTAGTGAGCCTAGAGTCTTCTAGAGTAATAAGGCTGTATAAAAAGAAGCCAACCTTACTTGCGAAGTTCAAGGAGTAAGATCAAGGTGAAGCTATTAATAAAAATCATTAAGTTAAAACGTTGAAAGTTATTGAATTCTACTTCCTAATATACTTCAATGTTGTCATAGCTACCCTTACTTGAATCTCATCTCTAATGAGGTGTTTTATTAAAATAAGAAATTGTATTTTATGCAAGACTCAATAGATGGCGCCAGTTGTGGCTTTTGCTAAAATTTGTCACTGTCACTGTTTCAAGCATAGACCACAGATTAAAGGAAATGTGTCACGATACTGACTGACAACTCTAAACTCTTTTGTTTTTTTTAGCTTCATTGCGGGATACCTTGGCTTTATTTTGGATCATAATATTAACGTTTATCTATCTCGCAGACCTACTGTACATCAATTTACTTAATAAGAATGCACCACAGACTACTTAGGAGATACTACAGACCCCTACAGACAATGTACTCGTGGTCCACTCAACTGAATTTGACATTTCTTTGTAGGTAGTCTAAGCATTTTCTTATGTTTAAACTACTCTGTGGTTTGAAAGGTTTAAACTATGTACTTACAGCGCCATCTAGAAATGAAGCGGAACTAGTGTTTTTTTTAAATAAAATGCCTCATTATTATCATCTTATTTTATCGTATGTCTCGAAGACCGGTGTTTTGAAAATGACGTAATAAGAGAACTTGAGCTCAGACTCGGGCACATCTAGATTTAGTTTTCTTTTTCTCTCTCTTCCTTTCTTTTCTTTTTCATCTACATTCCAAAACCAAATGAAAATGAAGGATATAAACACAGGAAAACGAATATTAGGTGGCAACTGTTAAAGCCATGGCGTGAGTGGCGATAAGCAAACGACAAGTTCACGTCAATCGTTTAAATAAAATCAAGTAAATAAATAAATAAATAAATAAATATGTGTGGACATTTCACACAGCGCCATCTAGCCCCAAACTAAGCATAGCTTGTACTATGGGAACCAGATAACTGATACAATACTTAGATACTTTTTGTTTGTAAATAGATACATAGAATAACAATATAACACCCAGACACAGAACAAACATGGGTGTTCATCACACAAATGTTTGTTCTGAGTGGGAATCGAACCCACAACCTATAGTCCAGAAGGCAGAGCTACTACCAACTGAGCTATCAGGCCAGTCATGTAAGAAGAAGTAGAGGAGGGAAGAGAAGTCGAATATTCGTGAATCAATTGTCTGGTGGGTAAACTGCGACAAGCATTCGGCATATTCAGATGCAAATGGCAAACCTCTACTGAGGTATAAGGTATTACAAATAAACCTCAAGAACCCCTCATTGTAAATGTGTCTTTCTAAGATGGAATGTCTTCCTATTGGTGATGACGATGAAGATGATTTAATATTCTAGTCTTTTTTACTTTAAAACAAGAAACATGAATACCTTAAATCCCACCAGTGTTCATTCCAGTTTTCCAAAGTACTGTTTCCGAATACATCCCACCTCCATTTGTCCAAGACGTACGCGTATGCCATTAGTGGAAATTTTTCTAACGCCACCCAGAGAAGGTGGTTCAAAGTGACTTGTGGTCCAGTATTAACCTTCACTAAGTTTAAGCTTTTCAAGTGTTTGGGAGATGTTAGCTGAATAGCAACGATATCTGACATTGCATCGTGGAATGCTGAAAGCAACAGGCGCTATTCATAACTATATGAAACTCTAGATAAAAATTAAAATACTCAAAATTTTGCAATAACAGCACGGCAACGACGACGATCGTCAATATAACCCATAGAGAAAAAAATATCTTTACTTATGATTAATTTGGTAATATATAACCAAATTATAAATAGGTAAAGATAATTTTTACCTCTAACAGTAAAATTGTATACTTACCTGGATTAGGACCATCTCTATAAAGTGGCGGAAGATTTCTGTAATGTTTAAAGTATTGAACGTGGCCTAATAGTCTAGCTGCTCTGGATAACCCAACTACTGCATCGGTTATTTTTTCTCCGCACCATTTTATCCTGGAGTCAAAGATTACGTTGTTTTAGTCCATAAAAAAATTCAGAGAATTGAAACGTTGAAACAAACGACCGCGGTAGGCCATAATGTAAACGATAGCTACGGGCAGGGCAGTGTCCATAGATCGCCTGGACAGCGATTGGTCTGGTTTGTTCTAACTTTAATGCCTATTATATAAAACGATACCATATTGATAATTGAGCAAAAAACTATCTACTCTACCTTGCAGTCCTATAAACTAAGTAAAAACACATAACATGATGACTTTTCATTAGAAATTTTAAGCGATTTCTTTCTTTTGCTCTAGACTCATCAAGTATTAGTTATTTATGATATTAGGGCGGTAAGTTGGTTTTTACAAACGAGTAGACAAATGTAACGATGTACCATAGTCACGAGTTTGTTAAAACCAATTTCCGCGCGTGTATCATACAATGTTTTTCAACACATTTGCGAGAAAACAGTACAATCGGTAATGAAACAAACTTTTGTTTATTAGTGGGAAAATCGCAACAAACAATCTTTGATGTTTTTTTAACGGGCAAATTGCCTTTATTACTCAAGCTAACTACTACAATAATAAAAACTAAACTAAACTAAACTAAACTAAGCTAAACTAAACTAAACTAGCTACACTACCTACTACAAAGAACACTTATGGACTGTATAATAGCCGCGATGGCCTATAGACAGTCCAAGTGCTCCAGCCCACTACCGGTAGGTAGCGTACCCAACATGCTGGCCGCATTGCCACGTTGAATTGCAATGCTGATGCGTTGCACAGTGTGTAATTTTCATGATCTAGCGGGACAAAACCTTTTAGCCAAATAAATATGACCTACATGAGCATGGTAATGATAATTATTGAAATAAAAAAATATTACATTTTTTTAAACATATATTTTGACATTTACTAAAATTTACATATTAAATTACAATTTAAATTTACAAAAAGTATTATGTGACATCATTGAGATTAAATGAGTAACATAAAATAATATTTTCTTCTAACCACGTCGAGTTCGCGTTCAGAAAGCGTTCGTTATGTCTCCCCGACTTCAACCATTTTTGTTCAAATTTTTGAGAAATACTTCTTATTACAATCTTTAAACTATTTAATATATCTTCTGAGAAGGACGGGGCACCAAATTTTTGCAATATGTAAGCCAATAAAGCATCCGTTCTTACTTCTTTTGTATTTGCAAACCAAACATCGAAAAACATTCGACGCGAAATTTGAATGGTCATTCTGAAAACAAGAAAAAGTTGTATGAGTGTCGCAAACATTCGCAATCAAATAGACATGTTTCTTGTAGTTGACAAGTACCTCTTCTAGATAGTTGCATTACGAAATCTGTATAATCCGATATTACTTACTAAACCACTAGGTACAAACTGACATCAGATTTTCTAACTACTAAACTCGTATTATCCATTCTCACGGTACTTATGATTAATTTTAAACATATTTGAAGTTACCTTGAGATTCGGAAGAAAGCACAAACTATTCACAATTACTACTAGCACACAGAAACACAGCGTATTCATCGAGCAAACTCAGACGAATGGCGCGACCGTTTGACGCGTTTGGCAGGCGGAACTGTGGTAGTCGGTCCTTGTGACCCTTTTTGTCTATTGTTCCGTGCGAATTCTAGGAAAATAAATTCAGTTCCTAGTAGTATAGCTTATCTACTTTAAATACAGGTAATGATTCTAGCTAAAAAGACAAGTAGTCAATTTAGGTTTTGTCTACCTAGATCGTGATTATTACACACCGTGCGTTGGGCCAAATAAGTGCCAGCATTTTGGTCACGCGTCGCATCGACCAGGCGCTCTGATAGACTTTGGAAAACGCGATGAGCTCCCGGTCCCCACGGACCCAGGGTCTCAACACCAAACGGCTCAAATATGTAACCGCTACCGAGATTACTATATTTGCGCCGTTTTAGCTGCTCAGCAGAATTAGCCGCGGCGCCGGCCCTAACGTGTGTCTCGGGAAGGTGTGACGGCGCCATAGTATCGACGCAAGTAGCGTCCCACACTAAAGACCGCCCCATCTTCCAGGGAACCAGAGTCATTCCGTCGGGTCTTTTACCATCGTCACGCATGAGACCATTCGGTTCGAGAATGGCTGCAACATTGGCGGTGGTAAAAGCCCGGCGAATGATGTCATTAAGACTAGCGTGGCGCGAAATTCGACCAGCGCTTTTTGAACACGAGAGACCGTGATGACCGAGCTGGTCAACTGCGGTACCGCACTGGCAGTGATGGGCCACACAGCATCTTGCGCCCAAACGTAAGCTGATAGCTAAACGAAAAGTAGTCGGATCTAAAAGGTTACCAGTGTTGAAAGAAGGCATGGCCTGTAACCAAAGTCCTGACTCCCACACAGAGACTGCGAGAAGCCGAGCACGATCAGCGACGCTAGGACACGTATCTAAAAGATTTTTCCGTGCTAGTTCGCAGGGCGGTCGGTCCCACAGCCTCTGTGAGGAAAGAACCACCGGGAAATCAGAATTTGGACAAGCCAACCCCCAGGCATTCTTGGCCTCAGACAAATGGGCTACTTCGAAAGTACCTAAAGATGGAGCAAGAATTTTTTCTATTAATTTATGTGTACCATGTACAGAGGACAAAAATGCCGGTAATGCAACACTCGAAATTTTGCGTATCCCTAAACCTCCTAAGCGCACAGGTAGAGAAGTTAGTTGTTGAGTAGTTAGTTGTTAGTTGTTAGTTAGTTGTTAGTTAATAGTAGTTAGTTAGTTAGCTTGAGTAATAAAGGCAATTTGCCCGTTAAAAAAAAAAAAAAAAAATCTTTGATGTTTCTAATATACTATGAAACTGGGCTAAAATGGCGCGCATTTACAATGCAAATGGCGCCACGTGCGTGTGGTGAAAATCAGAATCACATCTTTAGTTTCATTTTCTCTTTAGTATTAAAGTGAGACAAACGTATTAAAAAACGCTTCCAAGGAGTTTCGATCATTCAGTTTATTTATTCTCGTAATGTTAAACTCTTTGGTGAAATTCTTATATATTTTTTATGGAAATTAAAAAAAACCGTAAAGGTTACGCACGGCGCTATACAACGAAGGATGCGGTAAAATAGGTACTTAGGTGAGAGTACCTATTTTACAACACGCTCCGTTGTAGGGTGCGTAATGTTTAACTTTCGAACAATGTATTCAGGCTTTGTAAATGCAATTTTTGAGCAAGTGTGTTGAAAATGTATTTTTTCTATTTTTCTATTGTTTGCTTTTGAACATTGCCTGTATATTACCTACTTACTTATAATTGACTCCGTCGCACATATCATGGCTGGATGGCAGACAGTTAGCTGTTGCCATAGTCTCTCTAATATCCTGATAGGAATCTCTTGCACTATCGAAACCTAAAGATTGATGAAAATCGTCTACAGCATTAAATAGATCTTTGGACCGGATACTTTGGTTGGTCAATAATGGTCGCATGCGGTCAGGATAAGCGACTACTTTCGCAAACAGTGCTTGCCATTCTTGAGCCCATAAGTTTCCTGAGAAATAAATTAGAATAATCATAATAAGACATCTGAAATAAATAGTCTCGCCTATTTATAACTGATAGCAACAAAAATTCATACGTACCTAGAATATGAGCAGGTATCAGGTTATCGTTGCTTGACAACAGATCTCTATAATATGTTTTCAACTTAGCTCTCACGTAGTTTTGCAACAAATCATAGAAAGGTTTTATTTCACTCCAGATTCGGTCAACTGTGGTTTCAAAGTCATCATCTTCGAAAGCGTATCGCCACATGTCACCAGCGTCAGTGAAGTTTTCCAAAACAGCTACATTGTTCATTCTTTCTACGTAGTCTTTGAAAATAGGACGTATTCTTTTGCCAGTTGCATCTCGATAAGCAGTCCAGTAGTATGATAGTTCTTCACTATCATTACTATTTTTGAAAATTGTTATTACGTCTGAAACATATTTACATAGTTATTCATTTGCTTTTAATTTTAGCATGCACGTTATGCTACTGTACCCTGGCATGATAATTATTAAAACTCTCATGTCTTATATTTTATTTGTAATAATATAAACTTGTACCTATCTACCATCAGTAAGATTATCACCTATGCAAACAATATTAATAATTTATGATGTAGGTATCATAAATTATCTACACTACATATACATATTTTTATAGACGAACGTAAGTAAGATGAGAAAATACATGGATAAAATAAGATGATATTGTCTCATTCAATATAATATTCAGAGGAATTAAGTTAAATTATTGTGCACAAAGGGTATCCGTAGTACAATAAAATTACATTAACAGATATACTAATACCAAATAAATTGATTGAATGACTGACCACTCATGGTTCGTACCGAATCTTCCGCGTTACACGTTGTAGAGTTGTAAGCGCATACAGTGACACGGCTCCATATTTTTTGCATTGTGTCAATTTCTTCTCGTTGCTTAAAAATAGATAAAATATTTTAATAACCATGAGTATATTTTGAAAATATTTATAAAATAGATTAGTTTTATTTAACTAACCTTACTTTGAGGCATTTGTACGTTTGTACCCCGTTCTTTAATAATTCTAATCTTTCTCTTAAACTTGGGATCGTTTGTAAGTAAGTAATCATTTAAATAGTTCTTTTTCAATATATTCCAATACTGTTTCTTAATTTCATCTTCTGCAGCAGCTATACGTACCTAAAAGTTTACATATAGAGTGGCGTGATCCTTCAATCAGTTGTTTTAGAATTTATCATGTTGACGTTATTGCTATAAGTACTTACCATTCTGTTTTTCTTACCCAAACTATTTATATCTGTTACATAGGACCATAAAGCCTCTTGTGATGTTTTACAAACTTCTAAGCTTAATTTATCCATTTCTTCCATGAAAGAGTCAAACGTAATGTTTAAATTGTCAAGTTCTTCTAATTGAGATTTATAGCTTTCTATTACATCAACTTCTTTGACAATAACAGATGTGGGATCGAGAACCTTTTTCATGGCATCGGCAAGGAACTTTTTTTCTTTAAGGTCTTCTTCAACGTCGACTTCATGGCCGCTTTCATCAGATATATCTGTAGTTTTATTTGTTGAATTCCTATCGTCTGCTGACATATCCGATGAAGGGTTTGTATTGAAATTGACAGCTGCCGTCAGTGAAACAGATATTGCTATAGTGCAAGTTAAGTACTGAAACCAGATATTGAACATGTAGGTTTGTCTCGTTTTTGAAGAAATATGATCATGAATAGAAAGAATTCTGAAATGCTAACGTAGGTGTACGCTTAGATAGTTATGCAATACGTAGGTATATTAGAAAATATTATAATATAATTATGATCTGTGACGTATGTGAGTGATATTGTTGAACAATGGTGTCATTACGTGGTATCAATCGCGTGAGAACAATTTAACAATAGTCCATCGCATCGGTGGGGCTAGTTGGATAATGATTACATCCTTTGCCCACCTAGCGTATATACACATAGATCTACTAGATCATTGAATGTATCTTCATACTACACAATAAAATGACCTTGTTATAACGTATCTACTTCAGCAAAATCAACAGTAATGCTATGGTAATGCATTATTAAAGTAACGTAGTTGCCGGAAATGTGATACTAGGTAAGTACTTGATAGATTCTAACTCGGCTGGTTTTCACTATCTTAATTTCAAAGGTTAACTAAATTAAAATCCAGATGGTGTTTCACATTAAGTCTTAGATATACTAACCCTTGTATTTAATAATGCATTAACTAAGTTAGACTATAGAGACTAAAGTTTCATGATAACTGAAAAAATTGTAATAAAACAAATACTATCTAACAAATTTATAGTTGCTGTCGATTTTTTCGCAATTAAATTTAGCTCTACGTGATAAATTTGATTAATAATTATTTTATTATGAAATGAATCAATTCAATCAATCTTATTTGGTAGGTAGGTATATACCTACTATAATATTGTGAATATTATGTATATGTATTAACCATGATGTGACATGAACCTGCGGATATAAAATAACAAAAAAATAATTATTGTCTAAATAATACGTACATAAAAAAACATCGTTCTGCAAAAAATCCACAGCTGCGCACAACAAATGTAACACTACACTCAACACATTATCAGTTTCAACTGTTTTAACTAGGCTTTCCACAACTTCACACTTTCATTCTTGGTATGTTGTTTGTGAATATTGGTTGGTGTTTGCTCGTTTTGTGGTGGAATTTTGAAAGGAACAATTGATTCAGCGTTTTGTTATGAAAACGTAGGAACGTTGCGCGTCGGCTCGCCTGCTTGTGTGCATTGTTATGGGACATAGAAATACTGGGCTCGTACTCGCGGCTCCTCGCTTCCATGCGACCGGATGAACCAACCTGACATCATGACAGTCACGAACTTTGAGTTTTTAATATAAACAATATTCAACTTACTAAACAATATTCAATACCTTATAATAATTAAGCTTTTTATTAGTTTAGTCTTTCATTGACGAAATGGTTATTTTATAATTGTTATGCTTAGCACGATCATTAGGAAATTAGTCATCGGGCTTTATTTAGAAACCCCTTCAATTTTTAAATTTAAATTAGATTTAAAAAAGATTGCTTCGCTTGTTAGTTAAGTACAATTACACAAAGATAAATTATTATAATTGAGGTGATTAGAAATGATTTATTTTCAGACTTATGAAATACTTACTACCTATTATTGTAGTACCTACTTACTAAATTTTAATATAAGTATTCTGGCACGTTTTTTTTTCGTATCTAAGTGATATTAATTATTTATACAGGGTTACAGGAAAAATTGTGCTAGATCCGTTAAGGGCGTGGAGTACCCAACATTTCTGTCTTATTTCACTATGAAACACCCTAGCCTAAACTTAATATTTTTTAGATATCCCTTAGAGAAAAATACAGTTTCTAATAATTTTTTTTATTTCTTAACTTTAACTTGTCTACTACGGTCTATTCAATTAACTTATGTACTATCTTAATGATTGACGTCCTAAAGCATCTTATTACACATGTAAAAATGCAATAATAATAATAATAAAACACACAAAATAAACAAAATTATATTTTGTAGCCTAAAAATCGGCAATTTTCAATAAAATAATTAAAAGTCGAATATCTCGAAAAGGGTTAAGTTTAGGGTAGGGTGTTTCATAGTGAAATAAGTCAGAAATGATGGGTACTCCACGCCCTTAATAGATATAGCACGATTTTTCCTGTAACCCTGTATAAAGTGGTATTATTTTCGGAAAATTCTGGTACACATTATTTTGATAACAATCTTATATGAACGCTTTAAGTATTAGGTACAAAACTGATTCCAATATTCAAACCACATTGCAAAAATAAGTGTTGCGATAAGCGAAATAATAAACTTCGTTGCTTAGAAACTATGTTTATTGCTTTGAACCTACCAGCATCTAATCGTACATTAAACTCTTGTTTTGTTTATGCAATCACTCTTTTTTCAAGAAAGAAGCTAGTACTTGTGCTCCGGCAACGTCGATATCATTATAGCCGAACGGCTCCAGCGCTTTCTTGGTCCTTTCAAACCATTTTGTAACATTTTCGTGCTTGCTGAAGTCGTAACCAAACGCCTGAAATGAAAACAGAAAACCTGATGATTTCCAATTGGTGTATTACGATTTGTGGGGAATTAAAATTGATGACTTATTGACAGAAAAAAGATACTTACTATTACTAAGCGGAACTGTCTATGACTGAAGTGAAAAGTATCACATTAACAAAAGTAGGCTAGCTAAAGTGTCGACCTGTTTCCGGACTCGTAGTTCCGTAGCACATATTACCTCCTGTGTTCTATAGCGTTATTTTTAAGAAAATAATATTATTTTATCTATTCCCAGCCATAAAAACCATAACAGATATTATACTATACTAAACTAGAACAATAATCTAAAACTGAAAATACCCAATAGCCATTTAATGAAACTTACTTATTAAATAAAAAAAAATTGTTAACCTTCAAAGTTCAAACGAAGTTAACAAATAAAGAAAGAAAGAAAGAAAGAAAATACATTTATTCAGGACACCACACAACACTGCATAAGAGAAAAACAATGACAAATGAGTAAGTGGCGTGAGGACAAATGGATCGTCTTATCAGATGATTCATATTTTTATTGATTTGCTCTTTGTTGAATTTAGGGTGAATAAATTAACATTCTGATGCTTCTGAAATAGGAAATTTACGATCACTTTAAGTTTTGAGAATCATAACCATTTACAGGAAGCCGAATTTTAAATTCTTTAGTTGCAAAATGGTATTGATAGGTATTTTGGAAGAAGTAAGTAGTGGAATTGTGGGTAGCTAGATCATGGCCATAATATTCAAGGATAATAATAAGAATAAGTACCTCATCATCATCATCATCATCATCAACAGCCTGAAGAAGTTCACTGCCGAACATATTTCTACTTAACCTACCACATCTAGTAAATAATAAGTGATTACTTAGTCATAATTAATTAATTTTATTAATGTTTAATTACTAATCTAGGCTACGACTTCGGAGTACCTACCTACCTACGCAACAGAAATTGAATACCTACGCTAATGTAGGTGTAAACAAAACGTCGGTTATGTCATAATTCTTACTTTATGTAACTTGCTTGCTGTGATGATAGGGAAACGAAGTAAGTATGAAATTACTGGGCAAATGAGACTTTATGATCTGATCACTCAGTCTAGTAATCTGATTACTAGACTGTGTGATGTCTCGGGATGACGTGCGCAGTGCAGTGTCACGCGAAACTTGATTGTTTTAAAGATCCGAGTGATACTGCAACTGTTATGGGCGGCCGTGTTGCTTAACATCACGTGAACGACTAGCTCGTCACGTCATTCAATCGAATAAAAAAAAAGAAAGTATTTTACTATCAATATTGTCAAGAATTGGTGTGTGGTCCCGGTTACGAATAGGACCACCCCATCTCTTCCCGTGGGTGCCGTAGAAGGCGGCTAAGGGAATATCCAGGGAATGGGTCGCAGTGTTCCCCTCGGTCTTGATAATCCGCTCAAGGTGGCGTGTTCTGGGGGAGGCCTATGTTCAGCAGTGGACGTCTTCAGGCTGTTAATGATAATGATGATGATGATTGCCAAGAAAATAAAAAGTTAGAGATGCGCGAACTTACCTCAATGTTGGTGAAAGTGACTATGATGGTGATGTCAGCAAGGGTGAGGTTGTCGCCAGCTACGAAGGCACGCCCGTCTAGGAAGCTGTTCAGCCAGCCCAGAGCTTCGTCCAGCTTCTCAGCATTTGTTTCGTCATAGGGTTCTCCGCGGAACAGCATTGGAATCTGATAAAAGATGTGAATAAACAATTTTCGAATCGAATAATAACAAAAGAATATTATTAAAACAATGTTGGTTTCAGTTCAACATGTGTGATGAACAACTGGGTCCAACATTTCTCGACCTCCATTTACTTCTTATCGTTATAATCATTGTAGTTCGTGTACTAAGATAGACTATCAAACGAAGGAAGTAGATTCATTGTAGTTATTTAGTTTAACAATCTCCCGTGTCTGATGACGACACACGACGGCGATCAATAATTTTCTGCCGTTGCCTCTACATTAAAGAAAAGTAATTCTATGTGCCCACAGATATGCCATTACATGTCAATAATGTCACATTTGATTTTATCGTCATATCTTTTTTCTTAATTTTTTTTTTCACTTATAGTCTCAGACATTTCTTCTATTTAGCTATGAGTGACGTCATAAGGTCAGATGAAGGTAGTTTAATTAAAGCCAGAAATACCATATGTTCTCGAACCGAATAGACTTATGCGCGATGACGGCAAGAGGCCCGACGGAATGACTTTAATACCTTGGAAGATGGGACGGCCATTAGTATGGGATGCATCTTGCGTCGATACTATGGCACCGTCCCATCTTCCCGAAACTAAAAATCAGGCTGGTTGCGCTGCTGCTAAAGCTGAGAACCTCAAACGGCGCAAATATGGAAGCCGTGAATTTGTGCCGTTTGGGGTAGAAACCATGGGACCGTGTGGACCAGTGCTTGTGGTGCAATGGTGCTTTTGAAATATATAGGGACTTGGGAAAACTTTTGGTGGAGGCGACCAGTGACCTTATTTATTTAGAAGGCTGGCTCTTATTTTGCACAAAAAATCAGCATTGCCATACAGCGTGGCAATGCAGCCAGCGTTCTGGGAACATTCCCTTCCACCAAAGGGTCTTTTTGATAATTTCTGACTGTAAGATTATTTATAACGCAATGCTATAGTTTTTTTTATTGTTTTAATACCGTAATAGTTAATTTATGTAAGTTATCTTTATTTCCTAAGAAAATACTTAGGTACATAAGAATTGAAGACCACAAACCAGTGGATGCAGCGTAGGTTGGCCCCCCCACTAGATGGACCGAAGCACTAGTCAGAACCGCAAGGAACCGATAGATGCAAGAACCCTATGGCTAGCAGTGGACGTCTTCAGGCTGGTGATGGCACTTGAGAATTATTTTAGTTATAATTAATCCAAGTATAGTAATGATAATGTTCACATTGAAGGAAGAATGCGCTTCTTGAGGTTTTCAAAAATACTAAAAATCCGTAGTCATTTTTGATTTTCAAGTTATAAGTGCCTAGTGATCAGCCTGTTCCTCGAAATGGGTTTGGAATCACAACAAATAAAAAATTAACAATCCCTATTTGCTGCAACTGTTTGTTTTGATAACTTTATAAGGATAGTACATTATAAATGAGATTGATAATAATAAAACAGTAAGCTTACGTAGAGATTAGCATATCTCTGGAACAAAGTGCCAAGATCGAAGTTTAGTCGCTGGTCCACAACCGCTCTCAAACGCGGATTCTTCGGATACAGAGAATCGTCTCGACCGTATGCGTTTGCCAAGTAAGTCATGATTGCACGGCTGGGAAAAAAAACATAAAATATTACTTATTCCTAGGTATTCGTTCTATTTTTTTAATATAAATGTTACTGGCGTTTGAACCAAATTTATGGCTGAAGGTGCCACACAACTAAGCAAAACTAAGTCGACACCAATTTTATGTCACATTTTTTACCTCTCCCATAAAATAAAACCATTATCATCCATTGTTGGAATTGTGTGTTGTGGGTTCATCTGAAAACAAAATATATTTTAGTAGGTATTACCATAGGTATTAAAATTATGAAAAAACAATTATTTATGGTGTGCCGTATTAGAAACTACAATAATTTTAAAATTTACCCCACAAAATAACGTAAAAAATTACACCTAAATGTTTTGGTAACTCTAGGTACCCATTCTCTACCGTGGCTTGTAAAGTATTTTTTCTGACACCCAAAGTCATCGCAAAATTCTCTCCATTAGCACACATTTTTTCAAACTTCAAACATTTCACGGGTTCCAACCACACCTTTTTCGTTCTATTAGTTGTATGATTATGATTATAACATGAGTTAGAGGTACCTTCAAATACTCTGGAGTCATGTGCTCCCCATTCATGATGTTAGTGGGTATGAGTTCCAGGTCCACCCCCACAACTCTGGCCGTCATCATGACCGCTCGGCTCGGAGGCGAGGGCGGCAGGTAATACAGCTTGATAGGCTGAGCCGGCATCTTACTCCTAGAGCGGGCCACCGCGTTGCTATAACAGTAAATGGTAGGCGTTTTATTTAAAATATGTGCTCGCAGATTGCAAAAATTCTGAATGGCAGGAATGGCTTCAATAACATAACCATTTTCATGTTTAAATCGTAAAGAAATGGCTTTAATTAATTGTTATTAAAACCCCCTTACTAATGAACACTACCTAGAAAACAGGCGAATAGTTTTCACTCGGCGTTTTCTCTTGTTTTATTTTCACTCATTTCAAACATGCAAAACACTAAATAACCATTCCTCCGATCGCTACGCAATGTCTATTAGTGCAAAAGGGTTAGCTTGTTAATAAGTGAATAAATCAGAGTTTATGATATACTTAATAATAAAAGAGTTCCAGGACGTCCTATTAAAGTAATCCTGCTTATAGGCTAGCCGCACACATACAACAGTGTTGTCAATGCAAGATTGTCAATAATCTTCATCAATAAAGAAACACGAAAGAATGTTTAGGTGTACATACCTACTTCTAAATTCTGCATTGTGTCTGACTCTATCGTTCATTACGTAGGTACCTATACGATATGTCATTGGATTTAGCTTTCATAAATCTCTATGACAAGATTGTCCTTCAGAGATCGTTTATTATAATGGAAACCATCCCATCATGTGAAACCTTATTAGCATCATCATCGTCATTTTTGATATAAATGACGATGACGCTTGCTTGTAAAACCAGGGCTTATTATAAAAACCACCACCTTTACTATCCATCAGCATTACCTACTTTATTAGCATGCAATTCTTTTCACCAACCCCCGGTTTCTCGTACGTTTGTTAAAGTTAAACTGATGTCAAATCAAAAATACTGAACGCTCATTAGTTGCAGGTGCTGCAAACGAAACAATGCTTTAGATAGGTGCCTAAAACTTTACTTTGCTACTGTGTTATTAAAAGGCGTTAAATTAAACACAAACCACATTGAAAACAAAATGTAAAAAGCTGATAAAACTCTGCCACTCGTTGGTATAGCAGACTTACCAAAATGTACTTGATAAAATAAAAAGGGCTAACATCGGTGCGCGTGACCTCATTTCAAAGCAGTTTAATACGTAACCGTAAGCCTTAAGAAGGCAAAATAAGCTCCAATTTATAGAAACTTAAAACTGAAAAACATAACATTATTGCAGTACAGTATAGACATTTTTACAGCCGCTATGTTGCTTACTTTTATTATCTTACTCACTTCGCTGCTTGAATTTTTTCGGTAACAGATTTGTCCATACATTGGCCCAGTTTGAATTAATATAAAACACACACAATCTAAATACAGTTGTATTCAATGAATGACATGAATAGAATACGTCACAAATAAATCAAAATCTAACCTAACCCAAAGATTTTTTTATTGCAGAGCTTTTGTTGTATTTCAAATATTATATTTAATCCAATTTCAATAGTTTCAGTACAGACCGTCCCTGACAGGCTGTCACAAAGTCAAACACTGAAGTGAAGCAAGTTTATTACGTTCGTGTATTAAAACTGTTATGGCTATGGGCACCATAGAAACGGGCGGTGCCATAAATAATGCTAAATCATTATGACAATGCTAAGCCATAGAATGTAGTTCTATGATACATGATATAACTACATCAGTATATCTATGAATAGTTTTTTTTTTTTTACTTTTTTTATACGGGCAAATTGCCTTTATTACTCAAGCTAACTACTACAATAATAAAAACTAAACTAAACTAAACTAAGCTAAACTAAACTAGCTACACTACCTACTACAAAGAACACTTATGGACTGTATAACAGCCGCGATGGCCTATAGACAGTCCAAGTGCTCCAGCTCACTACCAGTAGGTAGCGTACCCAACATGCTGGCCGCATTGCCACGTTGAATTGCAATGCTGATGCGTTGGGCCAAATAAGTGCCAGCATTGTTGGATATAGTTGGACATCATTATAAAATAATATGTCAAGTTTAAAGTAGGTATATACGCTGGCGTGGGCTTTTTTCAACCTTTGAACTGTGTAATAGATGCCTATTATGGTCGAGTATTGACTTTGGGTTTTACTAGAGGCATTCTATATAGATAGAGGTGTAACCATAATAGATCAACTAGAGTCTTGAGGACGGTATTCCTAAATAGTAGGTGCCCGTTCGTGCAACCGATTCCTGAACCATCTAGCTCAGTTTAAAATTATAGGGGTGCGGATGTCATTCAACATGATATTTCAGGCGTGCAAGAGGCATACGATGGTACCTCTTACACAGGCGAAAAGTATTTTATATGTTGATCTTGGTAGTGGAAGGGAGAGAAGCCATCTGTGCGTAAAATTTCATCTAAATCAGTTCAGCTGTGTATAATAGGTAGGTAATAGGCGTAAAAGTCACAACCAAACAAGCAGACAAAATTTCACTTTTAAATACATTTCTTGAAGTACTTTTCTTGGTAATTTAACAGATAATACCACCACCGTAATACCTACTATACCTAAAAAAAATACAATAGTCTAAATATCTGTAAAGTTTACGCTTGCATAGGTAAATGAGAGAATATAATATTTGTCATTGACTTTGATGTTTATAGTTAGAGTCATGCATGATGATAGTGGAAACAATGTAGAAGTGCCTAATGATGATGGCATTCATACCATACATGCGAACCATGGAATAGGGAAAATTGAGTTATTTAACGCAATTGAAACAATTAGGCTAAACTTATTAGTTTTTTTAAATAAGATTGTGCATGTTCACATCACGCACACATCAACAGCAGGAAGACGTTCACTGCTGAACATAAGCCTCCTCTACAAAACGCCACTTTGGACGATTATCATATACAGAGAGTTTGCCATAATCCCCAACGCTTGACAGGCGGCCTGGTGATCGCAGAAGATTTTATTGTACCGAGGAGAATGCTGTTGCCCGTTCCCTGGATATTTAGTTGGCTCTTACGGCACCCACGGAAAGAGATGGGGTGGTCCTACTCTCACAGCGCCGGGACCACACAGAAAACATTTTAAAGATTTTAAATTGACGTTGTTTAAATTTCAAACAAACACATGATCAATTTCAAAATAGCTTTCAAGTTATTGTCGTAACAGTCTATTCTGTTTTGTTCGTTTCCACTATTAAATGCTGCAAGATTTTGAATCCTGTTTCTCATTTAAAAAAATAGGTGTTGGATGAAGTTAAACGGTTTTATTCAAAAGAAATATAATAACGGTGTCGATAATGTGCTAAGAGTTAAAAAATAATCAGGCAGGTCCTAAGTAGGCTGCTTATTAGGAGGAGAGTTATGCGATAAGCTGATGAGTATTATGCGATAAGCTGATGAGTATCATCAGCTTATCGCATAACTCTCCTCCTCCAAAATCCTCATTAATCTACAAGGCATTGATCAGACTAAAAAATAAAATCGTAGCTTAACCTGAGTAAGTAAATATGTACCTAAATAGAATTTTATATTACTATTTGCCTATTTTTTGAAATGAGAAAAAGGATTCATGCACAAAATTACCTACCTATAAGTCTCACGCGGCTATAGATGCGTGCTTGCTATCCAATTAAAATTGACAGTATGTCATTCATCCAATAGCATGTTTGCTGTAAACATACCTTGATTACCTGTGCTTAGGGTTTCCGTTTCATTACCTAGTTATATGTACCTAGGCACATTGTAAAATATGGAAATCTACATCAAACTGTGCAATCTTTTTCAAGGTCATTATCGTATTGATCATTTTGTGGACTAGGTAGATATCAAAATTACGCGAAAATTACCACCAATTTTCTCTAACTGGCGGATATACATACATTATTTAAACGACACAATAATAGTAGGTACCTACAGCAGTAGTACACCGGTAGTGGCTACCTACATTTAAAGTACTTACCAAATGACTACAAACTTAAAACATTAGCACCAACCGCAATTACTTAGATTGTTTATTCCTGTCCATCCAAAGGCAGCCTGGAACAAATCGCTTTATGCGATAAGGCCGCCCGTTGTTCCACCATCCTTTGTTTTTGTATCATGTGTATTGTTGTACTTTGGTGTTCAATAAAGTATTTTTGTATTGTATTGTATTGTACTTAATAGGTAGTTCTAGAAGCACACATTAGGTCTAGAAATATGCTACATTTTTGTTACTTAAATATTTTTAATTTCTATCAACATATTCCAAAACTTCATCACGTTTATCTTATCAATATAATCATAACTGATACAATTTTAAATTATCATACCTACGCAAAAAACGATTGCGTATAAATATTATTATGTAAAATTTCGTAATAGAACACCCCACAATATTTTAATAGCTTGTATTATTTAATATATGTAAAAAATATAATTATGCACTATTAAAAAGTATAATTATTCACCTATTTCTATTTTTTTGGCACAAAATTCACTTGTCGTCTAGAACTTCAACGGTCGAAGCACTGCTTGCATTGTCGTGCTCTTTTTCTTTATTCGGTTCCACATCTTCTGCGCTGTTTCTATCACTGCTTCCATTTGCTTCTGGTATATCTGACTTAAGTTTGTTTATTTTTTCTTCATTGTCTTTCGTGTCTCCACTTGGTCCGTCGTTGATTTTCAGTTTCTTGCTTTTCAGGTTACCCATTTCGTATCTATAAATGCACTGGCTCACATGGATGATAGTATGCAGCTCTCCACATCCAGCGATAGGACTGTTGATAAGCAAATCTTTACAATTAGTACAGTATTGGCTGATAACACTCCGGGCGATACACTCCGAAACAATATAAAAGCGAAACTGCACTACACAAAATGGAACAAAATACTTGCTCAGACAAAACATAGGTATTAATACGAGTTAGTCACAAGATAAGGCGACAATGACACATCGTCCTCGACGAACGTAACATTGACCGGGCTAAACTGAATGTCGTACAAAGGAAATTATAAGTATTTATTCCTGCACATAGTAGGTATATGACTGAACTTTTGACTGAAAAATGTGTCAGCTCTCTGTCTATCTCTCTCAGTTTTGCTTGAAATTATATTATAACCGGAAAGTTAAAATTTAATTACTAACCTGTAGACGTGACACAAGTGACTCAATTTCATACACTTGTGATGCGTCACAATTAACGCCCGACTGTTTCATCTCTATTTTTAACTCTTATTGCTATTAGTAAAAAAATCCTTGAGCGAAGAGATGAGATACCTTGTTTAATATCTTAATCCTTAAATCTCTCTCATAAACAGGAGTTATCACGGGGCTGTGGGAATGACGTCATTTGAAACAAACAAAGAACTGTCTACGCTCATAGTCTGTGCGTACACAGTGAAGTGACAATAGGTGCCGATAATAATGAAAAGGCATCTAATGGAAACTAGTCGGTTACTATCGAGACAACGAATTTCTAACGCGACGGCATTCTATTCGCGTGAATCATAACATTAACAACAAAAGTCACAGAGATTATGTATTATTTACGCATCGATCAAATCATAATGATGTACTTAACTATGTATTTGAATTGCGATAACCTTGGATAGCCAAATTCATGGAACGAAAGTTGCGTGATTTGAATAATGACCCTTGTTTTGGAGCAAAAGGTATTAATAGAACATTTTATGGCACACAAACCCTATAATTTGTGTAACCTTCCAAGTGAAAACAACTGCGAAAAAGGTAACTGCAGGTTCCAACATCTCAATACTCAATACTCAATACTCAAATCTCAGAAGTAACTTGTTTATTACTTAAACTTATTCCTTAGAGGTTGTTTACTTTATATTGTTATAATTTTTTTTATTAAGTGCATAGGTTAAACAAACTGACGATAATGAGTTTATGTTATTTACATTTCAGATGGCGTTAAAGTTCGTGACCTTTTCTCTACTGGTGACTATAGCATTTGCGCATGCTAGGGATATATCGAACGCTCCCAGCACTGTAAGTTATATTTGTCACGAACTTTGTGTGATGTGAGCTAATTTATATCGATGATTTTCAAATCTCTTAATTTCCTTTTTTCAGGCAATCGAAAAAACAGAAGTGGAAGGAAGAACTCTAGAAATTCCGTGAGTCTCTTTCAAATTTTCATGCTCTACTCTACTCTATACTGTAATATTATTACTAACTACTTCTAGTTTCTGATTTAATCTTGGACGATAATCTGCATAACTGTTGTATAATTTAATAAATTATAAAAGCTATTTTTGCCAAGATGTGCTTTGTTAACTTAGATACATTTATCCCTGTTTGTGGTGTTTGTTACAGGATCATTGGAACATTTTTATTATTAGTATTCAAGATTGGTGGTCTTGTAGTATCATCTGCATTGTCATTACTGGAGTATAAACTGGTAAGTTTTTTGTTTTATCACTTTCCCACGATATTGTAACAATGTTGGCCATTTTGTGTTACAAAATCGAATTCCTGCTTTATCGTTTCCGCTTATCTATTCAAGATAACATGGCATTGACCATGAAACAATACAAATTCTAACAGCCTGTCATAAATGAGAAAAGCAATAAACCGTTAAATTAGAATTAGTATGCCTACGTCATCCATAATCATTGTCGTCATCACCCGGAAGATAGTTAATGTTGAACATTGGCCTCCCGAGAAAACGGCACTTTGAGTGGCTAGCGTTATGAATCTTTCACCCAAATGGCTCTCCGCGGTTTAGGTCAGGTTGTCCACCTAGTGGACACCATACGATGGTATAACTTCAACACTTGACCACCATATGAAGACGTCTACAAAAGAAATTGTAGACGTCTTCATATAAATCTATATTCACATTATTTATCCAGACTTGAGTAGTTTGCAACTATTTACTCACTATTAGTTTGAGATTCATATAATATTGCTATTACAAAACTAGTACATTATTGACTTAATTGATCTATACTGCAGTATCATTTTATTGAAACAGCTTTATTTTCCTTCTACGAAAATATAATATTTTTTTATTTTTTATTTACAGACAGTGTTATCGTTCGTGTCAAACATGGTGAGCGCGATATTTCAGAACTACTTGCCGGTAGTCATGGGAACAGCTGTGGTGCTGGGGCTGTGTTTGGTGACCAACGTTTTCTCTTCGAACCCAGTTTATGAGATAGATCACACGTTGATCCAAGCCGCGAGAAGTTTGGATCAGGGGATTGTCAAATATAGACTGATTTAAATACAAATTAGATACCAAAAAAAGTACTTACTCATTATTAATTTTATGGAAGACTGATATTTAAAAGTAAAATATCTCCTAGATATCATTGGTTTAGCGACAAATGCCAATAAACAAATTTCGTCTTAGTTTTTCAGTCTATTGCCATATGTCGCTAAACCAATGATATTGTAGGTGATACTTTTAACTGTAATTTATTGATACATTCTATTTATTTGCGCAAAATTAGTTTTCATGTAATCACGTTGAGTAATTAAGCTATTATTGGCAAAAGAACGCCCTTCATGCTGCAGCAAGGTTTGCTGCTCGAGAAAAGGGATATAAGTATGTGTGGGTGAGAAATGGAAGGGTATATATGCGCAAAACAGATGATTCCGACTTTAAGTACATTCGGGACATGGACTGTATTAATAAGTTAGGTTAATTTCGTTTTTATAGTTAACTTTATAGCATGTTTTTTTTGTCATCGCTGAAATAAAATTTGGTTCGTTACATATGTTTTATCAAAACGTAAGAGGACTTAAAACTAAAACACGAATGTTTGCGAAAAAATTAGCCTGTTCAAATTATGATGTAATTATACTAACTGAAACTTGGCTGAATGGTAATATTTTGAGTCAGGAATTATTTGATAATAGGTATTATGTGTACAGAAGAGATAGAGAGACGTCTAAAATAGGTAATATAAAAAAAGAAGGCGGAGGAGTATTAATTGCTGTTAAAAAGAACATTACATCAAAACGCATGATGAACTGGGAGAGCGATTGCGAGGACTTGTGGATTGTATTAGATGTAGAAATCTCAAATGTAGATAAAAAAATAGCTCTTTGTGCAACCTATTTACGTCCACCTGTAGATAGAAATTTACTAAATGCTTTTTTAAATAACTGCAATCGCGTTTCTGAAGAACATAATTTTAAAACATGTATTGTAGGTGACTTTAACCTGAGTTTGATTGACTGGTCATTTGTCGATATTCCAGAAAATGATTGCTTAATTGCGCCTTTAGGACAAACTCTTATTGATTTCTCTAATCTAAACAACTTGAAGCAGCTTAACAAGGTACATAATTGTAAAAGTAAAATACTCGACTTAGTATTAACAGATGTTGAGAACAGTGAAGTTTCTCAATCATACTATGAGCTTTGTAACGTGGATTTGTTTCACCCTACATTGGATATTTATATAAAAACACTAAATAATAACAAACTGAAAATGAAAAACAGCCCCCGATATAACTTTAATAAATGTGACTACACAATTTTAAACGAATTCCTAGATAGTATTAACTGGTATGATTCATTTGATAATTGCAATAACGTAAATGAAGTTGTAGATAAGTTTTACACTATTATTAATGAAGCTATTCGAAATCACGTCCCATTAAGCACACCAACTTCCTCCAAATTCCCAATTTGGTTTAACAGGCGTTTAATTAGAATGATACGTGAAAAGAATAATGTATTAAGAAGATACAAAATTTACAAAAATCCTATGGATGGTATTGTTCTTAGGAAACTTAATGATCGTTGTGATAAAATGGCTACTCAATGCTATAATAAATACCGTGATTATATAGAAGATAAAATTAATACACACCCAAAACATTTTTGGTCATTTATAAAAGCCAAAAGGAAAGGTATATCTAACTATCCTGAAACGTTATCTGATGGCGTGGAGACTGTTACAGGTGGCGAGAATATATGTAATTTATTTGCAGACTACTTTGCATCAGTATACCAGAAAGATACAAACAGTATAGATGAAGAACGTAGCGAGTCCCTTAATAAGTATCTTTATAAAGTGAACAATAACAACTTATGGTTTTCTGAGTTAAGCTTGTCAAAATGCGATGTTCAAAAAGCTTTTGAAAACCTTCAAATAGATAAAGGAGCAGGACCAGATAATATTCCTCCAAAACTCATTAAATATTGTGCCAAAAGCCTTTCTCACCCTTTATGTACAATTTACAATATGTCATTGCAGTCTGGCATATTTCCTAATACATGGAAATCTGCTAAAGTAGTTCCCATATTTAAGAGTGGGGAGGATAATAGTACCTGTAATTACCGGCCCATTTCTATCATTTCTACATTCGCTAAAGTGCTAGAGTCTTTAATATTTCCGCATATCTATCAACATTTTAAACAGTTTATAACAAGTCACCAGCATGGTTTTATTAAACAAAGGTCTACATGCACGAACTTGTTAACATTTGTAGAGAGCCTCACTGAAGCTCTTGATAAAAACAATCAAGTTGACGTAGTATATACCGACTTCAGTAAGGCTTTTGATAAAGTACCACACTCCGTACTTTTGTTTAAACTTTCTGCCTACGGCATTACAGGTCGTATGTTGGATTGGGTCCGTTCTTATCTTTATGAACGTAATTTTTATGTCGTTGCTGCTGGTTTCACCTCGACAGTTTTTCCTACCATATATTCAGGTGTACCACAAGGCTCACACCTAGGTCCTCTGTTGTTTAACATTTTTATTAATGACCTTCCTGATTGTTTGAATCACTGTGTTCCTTTCATGTTTGCAGATGATCTCAAAGTTTTGAAAGTAATCAAATCTTCTGAAGATGCTGAAAAACTGCAACACGACCTTAATAGTTTAGCTAGATGGTGCAATTTAAATGGCATGGCCCTAAACATCGCAAAGTGTTCTCAAATAACATTTAGTAGGAAAATCAAACTCATCAGCTATAATTACAAAATTGACACAGTGAGATTAAAAATAGTCAGCACCACGAGAGATTTAGGGGTTGTATTTGATCAAAAACTTACTTTCATTCCTCATATTGAGAATATTGCTAATAAATCATCCAAAATGTTGGGATTTCTTATTCGTAATGGAAAAGAGTTCCGCAATCAAAAAACAAAAGTTTTGCTATACAATAGCCTGGTGCGCAGCGTCTTGGAATATTGTTGTCCTGTATGGAGGCCTCATTATTCCGTACACACGTTAAGATTAGAGAGAGTTCAAAAAAGGTTTTTGTGGCATTTGGCTTATTCTGTAGGACAAGCGAATAAAATTCGGTCATATAGGATGAGACTGCATTTCTTTAAAATGCAAATGTTGTCTAATCGGCGTGACAAATTTGATCTGGTCATTCTGTACAAACTTTTACACAACAAAATTGACTGTCCTGAATTATTAAAACAATTTAAGCTTAGAGTACCGTTCAGATATCCACGAAAGCCCATAACTCCATTTGCGCCTCCTTTTCGTAGAACTGTATTGGGAGCCAATTCACCTGTGCCCCGCATGTGTCGTTTAGTTAATGAATATAGCGATCTTATAGACATTTTCGGTGACAGCCTTCCAAAATTTAGAATTAAGTTCAACCAAATTATGGCCGGTGCGGCCATAATCTCTCTCTAATTTTTCTTGTTTTCATATATTTATATTGTAGTGGCCTTCTGCAACTACAATTATTATTTTGTTTTGTAAGAGTCCTTTTTGGTTTGCAATGTGGTTAGGTGAATATTAATTGTTTGTTACTTTTTTGCATGCTGTGTTTCCTTTAAATAGACAATGCATTAAGCATAAATGTATGTTTAGTAAGTTATATTTAAAATAGTGTGATTGTCAATAGGAAGCCGAAATAAATAAATAAAAATAAAAAATAAAATAAATAAACAAATTTCGTCTTAGTTTTTCAGTCTATTGCCATATGTCGCTAAACCAATGATATTGTAGGTGATACTTTTAACTGTAATTTATTGATACATTCTATTTATTTGCGCAAAATTAGTTTTCATGTAATCACGTTGAGTAATTAAGCTATTATTGGCAAAAGAACGCAAGAAAATTTAAACATGCCACGTTAGTAAAACGTTCCTTAAACCAAACTTACTGTAAATTAAATGTTTACAATGTATTTATCACCGAGTTGTTTTCTATAATCTGTGGTAATAGAAAATGTGCTATCTATTTTGTAACACTGAATCTGTATAATCCGTGTAAATAAAGAATTATTTTTCTATATATATACGTATAAACTTATCATCAAAAAACATTAGTAATGTAAAAAGCACGGGTCCGTAATATCTTGGATTATAATTATAACCCTAAAAGCGGTGTGATTAAAACCACTTTACGAGCAACTGTGATGAAAAATAAGTTTTATGAGTAAGCATTTATACAATTTTGTAATAAATGATGACCTATGAATTTAGGTAATTTTAATTCATATTAATTTAGTTAATCTTAAAACTAACTAGGTACTACAAGTTTAATAAATTAAATATAAGAATTATATGTAAAAATTATATAATTATATACTAAAACTAAATTAAATATTAATTTATTTTAATTTAAGTAATCCAAAGCCGAATGTAGCGCTAGCATTATAATAAAATTAAATATTAATAATAAATTATAGAGCCTTGAGTTTTTTTTCAATTATTGTTTTATTACATACACTTTTAGTTTATATAATGTATTATTATATATTGACATTAATATTATTTACCTATACCCAAGTAGATAGGTACAAAAAAATTATAATAGTAGTGTAGTATTAAAGTTAAGTTTCCTTCCTAGAAGTATGTAGTACATTATGATACTAGTGTAATGATCAATACACTCGCGTTTCATACGACGTATTTCATCACAGTTACGAGGAAAACACAGACTTGTATTGTTAATAACTTTAGCGAAAAATGTGGTGCAGGCTTCTTATTTTCACGCGCCGTATTACATTGTGAAGGTATAAATAAGTATTATATACTCTGACGCCGTGCACTGCAGGGTGCGATGCGACCCACAGGTTAGAGAAAAAATTGCAATGGACAGAATTGATTCTCAGCATCATCATCATCATCATTATCAGCCTGAAGACTTCCACTACTAAACATATAGGCCTCCTCTATAAAGAGCCACTTTGAGCGGCTGCTTGCCTCCTGCATTTATTGGCGCCCCGCGGAAAACCGCGACAGGTCGTCGATCCGCCTAGTGGGGGGCCCGCTGCGTCTTCCAGATCATGGTCACCACTCGAGAACCTTTCTAGGGTACCTCATTGGTTGTCAGTTCTACGAGCGATGTGGCCGGCCCACTGCCACTTTAACTTGTTAATTCTAAGAGCTATATCGGTGACTTCAGTTCTCTTGCGGATCTCCTTATTTCGGATCTTATCTCACAAGGAAACTCCGATAGCTCTCTCCATAGATTGCTGCACGACTTTGAGCTTACTCATACTAGTAACATATGCATATCTACTCTGTGCTCATAAGTACTTATAAGACACATTGTTTTTTTCACTAATCTGTGGTATAAGACCAGCAGTAATTGACCACGTCTCAGTGCCACGTCTCAGTCGTCACTGGCAACACACGCTGGTTGAAAACTTTCGTTTTCAGGCTTTGCGGTAGGTATTTTAGACGAAAAGATAGTTCGAAGCTTCCCAGCCGAGTTAGATTCTTCGTGCGACCTCTTTGTCGAAGTTGGACGTACCTAAATGGACAATCTGAGAATTGATTCTGATATGGTATATCACATTTTTCTTAGATGTTATAAGAAGTAAGGTATATGTAAGTGGCAGAGTGGATACAAAGGGTTACTCCCCGATCCCCGAGGCCCCGTCCCGGAGGACCACGAACTCGTAGGTACGTAGGTACCTATATATGTTTAACTCTATTAATAGAGGCTTTCAAGTATTTTTCTACTAACCTTCACTTCACCTTTACTAACAATTATGCTAACAGTCATAATTATGTACCTATATTAACTACATAATGTAAAATCATTTTTGTGCAATTTTTGTACGCCGTCAATAATAATTATGTGGGTATCAGGTAGTGGTACTTACTTTGAGTCATTTAATCATAAACTAGTATAGTTTTGTGACCTCGCATCAGGCACATTTTCTTTGCAAAAATTTGGTTGCATTTTCGTTATTTAAGTACTTACTAAATGAGAGTAATTCAACAACAGTTTACATTAAAATCGAAAAGTATTATATCCATTCGTGTGACATCAAGATCGCAGACATCTTTATTCATCCTGCCTTTCTCCCGTTGAATGGTTATTAAAATAAATTAATGATCTAACCTTTCGGCCATTCAGACAATACATACAAAATCATAAATAATACCATTTCATTGTGAAATTAAAAAGAGCAAGTTTATTCTCAAACAAATTTATTTAATTTGCAATAAATTATTTTATCTCTACCGGTAAAACGAACGTTGCAATAATTTTATGTTGATCTTTTCTTCTTCTCCGCATATTTTTCAACAGCTGTATAAAGAAACTTCTCCGCTGTCTGGATGTTCTCAGGAGTGACTAAGCCTTGCAGCTGAGAAACTGGTATGTATTCCTCATAGTGTATGGTGCATTTTCCAGTGATCTTGCAGAACCCAAGAGCTGTAGCTGCCCCGATAAGGATGACAAAGAAGTTTGAGACGAACCATTCGATGATAGCTACTGCGATTGTAAGTGCTGACTGGAAGATACAAAATATATAAATTGAATAGATTGGATGCATAACGCCATCTAGTTTATTCCTAAGTAAGCTTGTAAGTTTAAATTTTTAACTAAAGATTTATTCTTGACACAAAAACAATTTTAAACTAAACCTAAAAACTAAATTATTCTATAAAACTATTGAATAGATACATCATATAAAATCCAGATAATTATAACCAAAACTTCATTAATTTTTTTTATCGCTGTTAGGCCCGATTTCACCAAACTAGAATAAATTTTATTCCAGGTATAACTTTCCGAGAACAACCGAGTTACGCGAATATAGCCCTTATATCCCCAATTTTGTGAAGGAATAAGACTTATTCCTTGGATACTATCAAAATGGCGTCTTTTTTGTGTAATTTCATTTGTCAATTAGCTGTATCCAGGAGTAAGGAATAGCCGTATACTTGGAATAAACGTTGGTAAAATCGGGCCTTTGACTGATATTACTTTTACTAAACTAACACAGGTATCTACGTCTATGAACACAGCACAGAGATGTAGCTATGGGGCTGCTCGTTCTAAACTTCTAACTAAGCAGAAAACGATTACAAAGTAAATTAGAATTGAATGCTAACCTGATGGTAGTTACTCCAGAAACTATCAAAGTATCTCATTTATACCAATATTATAAAGAGGAAAGATTTGATAGTTTGTTTGTTTGTTTGCATTGAATAGGCTCCAAAACTACTGAACCAATTTGAAAAATTCTTTCACTGTTGGGAAGCTACACTATCCCCGGGTGATATAGGCTATATTATATTTTCAAAAAAATTAGGGATCCTTACAAAAACTCCAATAATGTAGCCCAAGGTGTAAAAAGTTACCTAAAATATTCTTTACATCGCGTGCGCTGCGAAAACTATTATACCCGCCCGTGTGAAGCCGGGGCGGACCGCTAGTTACTTTATAAAAAGGTACTTAGGTACCTATTATTTTATCAGTCTTTTGTTTTGGTGCTATTGCGGGAATACTTTTAGTACTGTGAAAATATTATATATTTATACTTACGGCCTTATATCCAATCAATGAACCAATCACATTGATGATTGCAGATGCGTCTGGTTGGGGTACCACCACGCTACCGGGATATTCTGTATACACAATATCCTGAAAAAGAAACATTATTTTCAATGATTATGCAGACTAATCTATTTTTTATGTAAATGAATGATGAACGTTCACCTGATGTTAAGCGACACAATATAACAATTGCAATGTCATCTCGAAACTCTAAAATGTAGTTTCGCGTGACACTGCACTATAATTTATAGATCATTTTTCGAAACGAATAGCTCTACGATCTGTATGCCAAAGTTATTGTGAACTGTTTCCTGAACATAATTTCCAGAAATGCCTACCAGTGGAAATGTTTACTTGGGATTTATGGAGTGTACCAATGGTTTTATCACACGTGTGTTAGTGGTCAGGGGTTACGGTAAAAAATCCTTACATTGTTTGGAGAAAATGTTTTTTGCTGTGCAGGTTCTGCAGCAATAACACTTAATACAATAGCCAAAGCTAGCAGTTTGTTCAGCATCTGAAAGAATTATTATAATTGTTTCTTAGGTCGTCTTAAACTTACAGGTACGGATATACGTAAGTAAATATTATGCTTTTCAGAACTTTGTATAGCACTCACCTTGACCTTGTAAAAAGATGTTTAATATAGGTAAATGGAAATGAAAACACTGTTACTTCTGTGGCACGTTAACAGAATGACGTGTATCAAAACATTGACCTATATTTAAAGGCAGGTGTATTAAAATTTGATGCTTGGATAATGGCTTTAATTAATTAATTACTACTTTCTATTTTCAAAGTGACTTAGCTAATAGCATCACCCATCTGTGCAATTAATTTGTTAAGAATTAAGTAATTATAATATTTAATTATCAAATAACTTCAAATGAGTCACGTTTAACAATGTCAGGTGGAAGGAATTTTAAAACATGTGCCATCTTTGTAAAGTACTTTAATATATTTAGTCTTAGAAGGTATGACAGAGTAGATTATGTTCGAGTTCAATAAATATTACCAGAAATAGTATAGTAGAGGTGATGATTTTTAAATAGGGAGTTTTTAAAATACCTGAAAGCGAGAGCATCCAGAAACTCTTTTAATCATAAAAAATAGTGAATATATTTTTCAAAAGCTCGATAGTGTGGCCAATTTTCAGTTATTGTTAACAAATCTTTCTAAAATCATCTACGAACGATGTCTGAAATAGTCCTTGTGGATCTACTTATTTCTGATTTTGCACTTGCACTTTATGTAACGAGTAAACAATAAATATTGGTGATAAAGAAATGTCCCAAAATTAGATCAAGCGATTTTTCTTATCAATCTCTCACTGACGAGAAACACGAACTCGAACTTCGTCGAGCTGTGAAGCAAAGCATCATGCATGATGAATATAGTGATAGGTAGAGCATTTTCTAGTGCTAATCTGGGGGCGAACTGTGAGCTCTAAGCGCGATTTAAAACAGAGCCTATATTGGATCACTTTGTTTTTTGTATGACAATTTTGATAAGCGATCATAGGGTCTGTTTTGAATCGCGCTAAGAGCTCACAGTACGGCTCTTGGTCGCTATACTACGTTAAGACTCTGTCGCCAAGCACTTAGGTGATATATGGTCTGGCCTTAGAGTTTACATAAGCAAGGTTCTGGCAGCCTTGCTCTTTTTGGAACAGCTCCCAATGCAGGAGTAGGGTGTCTTCAAAGATTGTAAAGGACATATAA
This sequence comes from Ennomos quercinarius, assembly GCA_910589525.2. Taxonomy (NCBI): domain Eukaryota; kingdom Metazoa; phylum Arthropoda; class Insecta; order Lepidoptera; family Geometridae; genus Ennomos; species Ennomos quercinarius. The sequence goes on from OU342496.1 coordinate 7,192,042, forward strand.
AGTAAAGTAAAAACTTTACTGTACTATTCATTCTGTGACTTGGCATCAGGTAAAATGTGGTCAAACGTCATACAAGGCTCTATGTACATTTAACTATGTTATGGATTGGACTGAAGCAAAATCTTGCTGTAGAGTTTCTCGTGTCGGTAATATAAGTAATATTGTAAAGGAGACCAGTAATTTGAAACTTCTTAATAATTATTAATACGTAGAGCCTTTAATATAACCAGGGGATCTAGCAAAGATACCCTTCCATTCTCACTCTTTTCCGCAGTTAATGTCATAGCTTATGTCATTCTCATACATTTTGAGTTATCGTTTGGCTTTAACGCTAATGGAAAGTGATCTTTGGTACACCCCCTGGATGTACAAAAGCTTTATCCATGTGCACATATAGTGTAACATTTCAAACTTGGATATTGGTGATTAACTGAAAGGAAGATCAACCAAACCAACATTTCAAACATTTCTCTACAAGTAACAGAGACAAGGAATGGGTACAGAGGAAGGAGTTCACAATAGATAGATGTATTACTATTACTCTATTAATGTAGTGTAGACGTCGAACTTTATTGGTGAACAGGGATTACGAGAGAAGCACTTAGTTGCAAAAGGATTGTAGATTATAATAATATTATGCCTTTAAAGTAGGTACCTAATGAAGATAAGAAAGTCTTTTGAAAATTAATGGTCCCTGTGGTCCCTGTGAGTACCTAGGTACCTAGGGAGCCGATGGATGCATGGGGCAATCAGCCGCTCAAATTGACGCTCTCTGAGAGAGGCCTATGTTCAGCAGTGGACGTCTTCAGGCTATTGATGATGATGACGATAATGAGTATTATGACTCATGGGCATCATCCGTCAATAAGCCGGTAATTCATACCTTTCAAAGAAAAACTTTAGTCGGCTCCACAAAATGAGTACAAAATGAGTTTAAGTAGGTAGGCTATATAAAGTTATCATTTTGCTTCGTTATATGCATTATATTATGCCGTGTGATCGTCCTGGCGTAAGGATAGGACCACACCTTCTCAACCCGCGAGTACCGTAAAAACCGAGTTAAGGAAGTAAAATGAATGCCAGGGAATGGGCAGAAGCATTCTCCTCGGTTCGCAACATAATCTACTGCGATCACCAAGACGCCTACCAACGTGGCGATTACGGTAAACCTCCCTTTGATCCTTCTATATGGGGAAGGCCTATGTTCAGCAGTGAATGCATAAAGGCTAATGATCGATGACGTAGGTACTATAATCAAAATACCTACCTATTTGTTTTTTCATGAAGCAATTAAATCGCAAACTTGAAGTATGGATGGACGGAAAACAAAGCTTTTTGTATCGATTATTTTAATATTATTATGAATCTCATCGCAAATCCGTCAGTGAGGTTACGGGTTACATCATCGTGGCCAAAATAATTCATTAGGAAAGATAAGTGTAGGATGCAAGGTCAAGGAAGACCGGTAAAACCTATTTCTATTATTCGATAACCACAATGATACATAATAATTACCTACATAGTTTAGTATAGATAAAGCAATAATTACTAATCATATAAAAGTACTATACCTACTTATATAATATAATTATCTAAAACATGAAATCATCGCGAGGATTAGGTAAATTAAATAACTTCGTAATGTTTCAATACGTTTAAATCATTATTTTATTGTTTTATAAATCATATACTTACAAATAAAAAAAATTCTTGCATAAAAAATACTTTCTTAGTGCTTTGTACAAACCGCACTTGGCATTCTAAATGTTATTCTAAAAATAGTAATTTCCAGAACAAGAGTCATCTAAATGCATCCAATCCAATACTTTCACCATGATGCGCTGCGCGTTCGAAGGGATAGACAGACGTAGACAAAAAGATATTTTTTTTACTTCTCCATTAATAAAGAAGTGCTCTCTCTTTCTCCACATACCTACCTAATTAAAAGTGACCATGTTACCATAAAGTAGCAGCATTAGCTACCTAGAAATAAACGTAATAAATCCTACTGACGACGACAGAGATTTCTAAACGTGTTCGTAAGTATAGTATTAATAGCACCTACCTATAGTTCTTCTTTCTTATAAATATAATAGATAAAGAAACTTAAACTAAGAAAATAAAATTTCAACGTAAAAACCTGGGCATGAAATTATAAAAAGTTTATTGATAAATAAATAGCTTTCATTTCAATCTCGAGTAACAATTCAAATTCAGTTATTTTGCATTTCATTATATTTTTTGACAGCTTCCTTGACAAAATTCGCGGCTCTTGACAGTCTTTCTGGAGTAGCTAAGGACCTCAGTTCCATTTCAGCCTCATATATTGTAACTTGGGAGTCACATAAAGGCGTGAGTTTGCAGAGTCCTAACGCAGCAACTGTCCCGATGATGAGGGCTGGACCATTGGTTAAAAGAAACACCGTAAATGATTTTACAGCATTGAATGTCGACTAGAAAAGAGAAAGATTATTATTAAGATGTTACGATTAGTTATTCCAGCTACAAGTTCTTTTGTGTGAAACGTGGTAGCTTTTATCATACAAAACATAATGTATAGCCAAAGGTTGCCAAGGCCAAAGCAGGTTGTAATGTATTGTGGGAAACAGGAGAACTTTCCAAAAATCTAGAGCTATTTGTACATTGTGTACAATAAAATCTTAAAAATAAGTACTGGATCTGTGTTTAAAATGTTATATGTCGGCCAGTATTTTACGTAGAATTTTAACAAAAATTAGTAGTTAAAATTATAGAATCTTACGGAAATAGCTGTAGAAAAGAATCCAGCAGGTGCTACTGCTACTTCAGTGATAGTCGGAACAATTACGTGACCGTGAGTATTGCTGTGAGCTGGTTCTGCTGGTACCGGCTCAATTACTTGATATGGGTACGGTACAGATATGATCTGAAAAAGATACGAACAACATATGTAGGTACTCAGACTCTTTTTGTTGAAGTTGCTGTAAAAATTACGTACAACTCAACGCACAAAAGGTCCCATGACGCAATAACAAAAAAGTCTGTTAAAAACGATGGTCAACTTACTTGTCCAGGTCTAGTAATATCCCCATATTCTATGAGGTTATTGTCAAATTCTATTATTTCAGCTGAAGCAGTTAATACTAGCAAAATCGAGCCCACTATTGTCTTCATCATCTGGAATTAGAAAAAATTTAATAAGAATGTAAAAAACCTCAAAGTTTAAGAGAATTATCTAAGTAATTAGTTATTACAAAACTACCTACTATTCTGACTTCAAAATTAATGGTTTTTGGGTATTTCCTGGATTAACACAAACTTTTGACTATTAAATATTGTAAGTTCCTTACCGTTATATACTGTGTGATCCAATTTCACAAAACAATAATTAATGTAATGGAATCCATCAACTAATATGCATTTCGAATGACTCAATGACTCATCTCTCATAACTTTACTCTCTCCTAATTTTATAATTAGCAGCTTAGTGTAATGCAATTTCAACTATTAAAATATCGTATAAATGAGAAAAAAGACTACTTAGTAACTTTACTTCAACAGATAGACAACAAACTAACACTTGCTATAAGGTATATATAATAGATCAAACATTCTGCAGTATCATATACCCGCCTATTTATTCTTTGTTTACTATTGCTTAGTTTTGTAATTTATTATTTCTATTATTTCAGATGTTTTCAGAATCATTATTATTGGGGTCGGTATCATGTGTGGCTGTGTTAGTGTCAATAATATCAGCCCAGCCTACATATTTATTGCCACAGCAAAGAAATCAAGTATCATCTATCAACATTGAGGAACCGATCTCCTCTTCTGTTGAGTGAGTAACCTTATCGACATTTTTTATATCAAATCGTGATTAGCTTGTCTCGTCGTAATAAGCCTAAATCTGGCCCCTGGCTAATCTGGTACCCCCTATTATAATCGGACATGCGAAAAACAAAAGCACATTTATGTATGTAATTAATTTACATCTTACATCAGTAGTTTCATAGTAGTAGTTTTTTTTTTTCAAGTGGTATTGTTTTCCAAAAAGTTCCGGACTCAGGGATTGGTGGCAGTCAGTGGCAGTACATCCTCTATTAGCCTGACAAATTCGATCATCCGACACTGCCTTGCAAAACGTTTGTCGGATTACCCGCGGGTCTACTGTAATGTCTGTACCTAATAAAATATTACGAATTCTGTGCAGGGTAACTAGTTGTGGAAGTGGATACCAGGTGCTATAAAAACACTTGGAGCAGTATATAATTATGTTTTTTTAGATATCAAATAGTACCAGCCAGCAGTGAATATGCCGTAACTACAGTTGAACCCTCAGGAACATCTATAATGGACTACGTTTTGAGTCCTGTTGTGAGTAGCTAATTTTTAAACCTATTTAAAGGAATTGCCTATACCCAAAGAAATAGAAAAAAAAACTGAATGGATTCGACTTAAAGTTATAGATAAAAACTATCACAAATCTTTTTATAGTGTTAACATCGCATTTAGAAATAATTCAAAAGCTCTATTTTACTTTGTCATTAAGGTTTTAATTTCTTTTTTACAGACAGCCGTTGTTTATCTCGGGTCTACAGCTTTATCTGCGGCTTCCTGGGTGATAATCAATGGCAGTCTGGTTCTGCTTGGAATGGCCATCGTCATTGGATTCTGTGCCCTAACACCATATTGCACACTGACTATTGAGAAGCCATCACATTTAGCCAGAGAAAATGGATTTAACATCCCTTATTTGGATGATCTCGAATATTATATTAGCGAAGCTTACAATAAGTATCAGGAAATGCAAAACAGTTTATAGGTGTATCTAATTTAATGTTTTCTAGGAAACTATTTTCTCTTATTCTGGTTTAAATTTAATTTTAATTTTACGTTTAAACATAATTATTGTTTAAACTCATGCAGTTATTTGTCAATACCTGAATAATTTGGACATTTAAATATCTACTGTAGTACCTACCTACTACCTGTGATAAGCGTAACTATGTACATATAATATAGGAACCAGCGCTTATAAAAAATATAGAAATGGCAATGATATTATGTATCATCTCTTTATTAAAAATGTATCATTGCTTGTTACAAGTAATGTTCTTTATATTAAGTACCTATGTATATTTTATAGGTAGGTACAAGTTCTAGTTAAAGATAGCACGACGTCTTCTTGTGTCAGTAACTTTCTGTATTGTCTGATATTTGTCTATGGCATTCTTTACGAAGTCTGCAGCATTGCTAATCTTTTCCAAGCGTTCGGGGGACACGAGTGCTCTCATCTCTTCGTGAATAGGTCCAACTCCGGTGAAAGCAATAGTGCAGAGATTAGTATAAGAGCAAACGCCGACGGTGATAAGGGAACCAAGAAGTAGAACGAAGATGCTACTGAATACCCAATTGATAGTTCTCCCAACGTAGTTGACGATAGTCTGGGAAAAAAATAAATTTAAGGTAGGAATAAGGAAAATTACAACAGTTTATACAAAACCAGAGGTACCATAACAATAGAAAACGGGTATTACAAAACTCGAAAAGACTAATTATTATCCAGTATACTGATGATGAGATTGCTGAATTAGCTTGATGATATCATTAGCTGACGAGGGGTGGGTTTTTTGGTTCGTAGTTAAGGTAACCAATGGTTAATATTTCATAGAGTTTTAACCATATTGGTTACCTTAACTACGGATAAAAAAACACACCCTAAGTAAGAAAAAAATAATAATTTATGATAGACAATATTAAGTTTTTTTTTTATGTTAAAGGCAGCAAACAAGCATACGGCCCACCTGATGGGAAGTGGTCACCGTAGCCTATGGACATCTGTAACACTTGAGGAGGCGTCACTAATGCGTTGCTTACCCTGTAGGACTCTTTTAACCCTCCTCTTAAAGTACTCCATGTTATAACTCCGGGGAAAGACTGCTTCGGGCAGCTCATTCCACATTTTGCAGGTGTACGGCAAGAAAGAACGCATGAATCGAGTCGTATGAGATTTCCACGACTCAATAATATATGGATGAGCTTTATTGCGGTGGCGAAAGGTGCGATGGTAGAAACGCGATCGACGCACGCGAAGTGTCTTATAAAGAACAAAAAGACTGCAAAAATGATACAGCTCAAACAGATAGATATGATCATACCCTGGAATCAGGAACTTGGCTCCATAACAACCCAGTGGTGGTCAGGCTATTCGGTACATCTCCGTACACGTCGTAACTAAAAATTATAGGTCAATTAGAATAGCTGCAAAGAAATTTATAAGTCTCCATAGAAATACATTGAAAATGAGTTACCTATTGGATCCAGCGTATCCAGTATCATATCCATATCCAGGCGCGTATGGAATATCAGGGTACGCTATATCTGCAGGTGCCGCGACATAAGCATAGCCGGGTACAGTTAACTCGTCCTAAAACAATAGATATAAACATTTTAATATTCATCATCAACCTGCGATGAAATATAGCGTAGATCCACGATCACCGCTTCGAAAAATATGCCGTTTTTGCTCTCAGCCTCAGTCGCATGTGACCGCGCCTAATGAAAGTACTGTAACTTACAATTATTATTGTTTTACAACGCTATTACAGGGTGCTATGGCTCATTATTCAAATGAAACAACTGCTTGTAGACTATTTTATGTTAGCTGGAGAGGTATATATCTGTATAAGTAAGCATTGGCGCGGGGACACTTTTGAGGTTTGACTTTCATAGAGACTGTATCTATAGTATATTTGATTTAAGTCATCTACCCAATATGTTCCTACTGGTGGGACTTGGGCATTCTTTCACATGGAAAGGGTAATGATACGGGTAGGTCAATGACATCATGCTCTAGATTTTTTGTGGTTCTTAAACAGTGCCGGTTTTTTCACTACGTTTTCCCTCAGCGTTGTTTAGATCGAGTGCAAATGCCGCACGGTCTGGAGCAGGATTTGAACATGTGCGTGTGGTTTGAAAGTCGCACAGACTATCGTTGAGCCACCCCACTCTACAATATTCTCTTGGAAGGGCATTGTAGCTAGTGAAATTACTGGGCAAATGAGACTTTAAAAACTGATCTCACAGCCTAGAAAACTTTTTTAGACTGTGTGATGTCTCAGGATGACGTTCGCAGTGCGCAGTGTCACGCGAAACTTTAATTTTGAGTTCCGAGTGACACTGCAATCGGTTATGGGCGGCCAAGCGAACGACTAGCTCGTCACGTCATTCGTTTACGTAAAAAAAACGAAACTTTCCAAAAGTACCTTTCTTTTTGTTGTGATTTGTTTTGTTTAAGTGCATACTTAGTTGTTAAAATGTAATGTTGTGTGAGGTCTTGAATAAATGTATTTTCTTTCTTTCTTTCTAAACTGAATGAAATTTTGCACAAAGGTTATTTTTACTAATGAGACCCATACTTGTAATACCAAAAACTAAAGCGTTTCCAAGAGTTGATTTAAATTTCTGAAATTATTTAAAATAATCTACTTACAATTCTGTTTACATCAGAGGATCCATTCGGTTGATCAGCTAACATGGGATCATTCCTGATAACGGGGCCTTTTGGCCTCACTGGCTCTATGTGAGCTCTGCCTTGGGGTAGGTTCTCTCCTTTGTACACAGGGTGTTCAGACTGAACGTTAGGTCCTTTCTTAAAAACAGCGTGAGTTTCAACAGCTTCATTATTTGGATCCGGATTAAATGTTTTTTGTTTCTCGAGAAGTTCCTTTGGAATTTCAGCAGTTAGTACTGGAATAGCCGCAGCTAAGAGCAGTAATAGTGCTTTATACATCTGAAAAAAAGTTTATAACACAGTTCATTACTTAAAATTGCAGTCGCAAGGAAAATTTATAATTTCAGTACTTACTTCAGTAACTGTGCTCAAAAACGGCGGATCCTTACTGAAGGACTTCCTTATTGTCACTGATGGGGGACACTTCTCTATACACTATTTATAGGAGACATGAACGACTCACCCTTACTTATCTCAAATGTATTGTTTTGCGAAAGTAAGACACGGGAAGAAACGATAAGGACTCGTCAAAACTTTGGAATTTGTTAAGATAGACAAACCAAAACTAAGAAACAATGAGCTTTGCGTTACAAGGGATGATATGAACAAGATTCCTTAGTATAATAGTGTGACTACATTTTAATAAAACTTACTTGTAGGAAATAAATTTTATACATATAGGTACCTACCTACTTAGCAACATACTAAAAAGCCATTACTTCACGCATATGGGGAAATACCAAAGGTAGGTAATAATGCTTTTAAATACTTAGGTTCTGTACTAAATTAGGATGGTACCTACCTACTGATGTTAGGCAGGTAGATAGTAGGTACTTATTTTTCTGTCAATTCATCATGATACGATCATCATGATGATGATGATGATCGTATCGATGGCTGAAACAAAGGCGGTCCCGCTAACCAAGTATAATATCCTTGTTGTTGTCTTCAATCGATAGGTAAGTATCACTAAATTATTCAATCGTTATCGATGTTTCAAGGAAACATGCTTTTTGAATACGCCAAGCTAACCGTATAAGTAAATCAATAGCCACTGTAGGTAACTACAGATTATTAAATATAAATCGGTATTATATAATCATGAAAATGTCTGTATAATAAAGCTATATGACCTAGTTGCGTCGCCAGGTCAGGACCTACATACAATTGGCCGTGTGGTCTTGGTGGTGTGAGAACAGAACCACCTGTTTCCGTGGGTGCAGAGAGCCAGCTAAGGGAATATCCAGGGAACGAGCAGCAGCATTCTCCTCGGTACATTAAAATCTTTTGCAAGCCACCTGCCAAACGTGGTGATTATGGCAAACCCCCCATTCCTAATTATAAGCGTCCAAAGTGGCGCTTATTCCCATAGTACAAACTATGCTCAGTTTGGGGCTAGTTGGGGTTGTGTGAAATGACCACACATACCTATTTATCCGTCGGTCGTTGTCATAAGTCCACAGCTATGATTATTACTTAATGCTGACACCAGAAGCCCACAATTTACGTAAGTAATTCATAAGTGCTTACTGTCATAATTCACGTATCAATTTAGTTTCAACTCATTCTCACAAAAAGTATTCTCAAACACACAACACAAATGTTAATGGTCTGGCTATGGAACTGTGATGGAGGGGGTCCTGGTCTGCAGAAGAAGTACCTATAAAATGTGATCTTAGATGTAGGTAATTTATGTACCTATATGGCTTACTTACATCTCTTCATGTGAGGGAAGGCCGCATTACGATTGTGGCTGTCAAACGCATCTCTCCTTGGCCGGACTATAGGTGTATGGTGAATGGATGTAGCATATCATATAGTTATGATGTAAAGTAGGTATTTTATTTTATTTCGATAGATTTTATTTTCAAGAACAGTCAAGATGTGCATGAAAACTTCTAATCTAGCTATATTATTATACATGTAAATTAGTTCTTACTTACCGTTTGACATATTCCCAAAACAAAAGTATTTCCTGCTCCAGGAAAGCGTTAATTTTTGAGGCACCCATAGTACCTACAGCAATCGAATAGGTAGATATTAACTACCTAACACAGCTAGTGAATTTAATGAACTTAATTTTTAAATAAAATTTGAATTTACTATTTCTAGAATGTTATTTAAGTTTGAGTAGAGGCATTTCTCACGTAGGTAAATTTTTGTTTACTATGAACCGGCGCTATGAAAACTTTTCAGGCGCTTTCACGTATAGGCACATGGTGACTAGCCAGCCCGCCAGCAGCACTTAACCACGCTCCATATTCAAACACGTGGAAGTTCAGGGTTAAAATACCAAATCGATTCACATTCATTGCTTGTTTATGGAAATATTACAGTCATGGTCAATTCAACCATTTCCATCAATCAATGAAAGCTCTTTCGTGTTACGCGTTTATCAATGCAATGTATAGCTTACTATTTGCGTACCTACCTATATAAAATACCTAAATAAAGGTCCGTATTACAACAGAACGATGCCCAGTCATTAATCTGTGTTCAAGACTAGTTATAGGTAGGAGCAAAATGATCAATTTGCGAATGAATTATCTCTGCTTCTGAGCACCGTTATAGATAGACTATTCTATTCATCCGATAGGGGAATAGGTTGAATAGAAACTCACTGTTATATTCATCTTATTCCCCTATTTTTTCCTCTCCCTTCTCTCATACCTTTATTCAGAAGAGTTTCGATTAAAATTAAAATGGTGCTTGGTGGTGAAAAATGAATGGTCTTGCATGGAAAACCGCTTGGCTTGGTCGTAAAGTGCTTGGTTGATTAGTAATAGGTTATGTACCTTATACTTTGGTACACATGACCATGAAGGATATTTAACAACATTAAACCTTTGCTTTGAAAAAATTGAATATAATATAAGTACCTATTCTAGGTAGATTTCAACAGATCTCTTTAATGTTGTATCATACCTCCTTGTTTGGTTTTATTCTTTTTGAACTAGACTGGCTGATTTGAAAACTCCGGAAAAAAGGTAGGTCACCTAAGTTTGTATTGTAAGTAGTTTTCTTTTGTTTTATATTAGCGTAGTGGTTTAGTATAATTATGTGATTTCTATTTTTTAGTACAAGCAGCAATAAATACTAGGTTTTGTTCTCATTAATTAATCATGAAAAAAATACCATCTTGCGTGCAATCTTTAATATGTGCGTCAAACCAAATAAACAATCATAGAAAGGCAGTTGAAGAATTAGTATGTACCAGTGTACCTACATTGTGATCATATTAATGAATGCCTATACTACAAAGCTATTTTGTGATTACTTTCACTTAATGTGTTGTCTGATTTCTTACAGGTATACAATGCGTTAGACGCTGGGGCAACCTCCATTGCATTAAGAATTAATATTCAAGAGAATACATTGCAAGTTATTGACAATGGTTGTGGTATGAGTTATAAAGATTTAAGGTGTATTGGTGAGAAATATATGACAAGCAATTTTGTTGATCTTGGCACTCTGAAATCTGCACCTATTAAGTATGGATTCTGTGGTCAGTCACTACCAAATTTAATAAACGTATCAAAAACAGTAAAAATAACATCTCGTCGTGAAAAATCGGAAGAAACATGGATGAAATTGTTTGAGAATGGCAAAGAGAAGCAATTAAAACTATGCAACATTCGCCCATCAAAAGGAACTACTGTATGTATTTCATTATTTTTCATGCACATGTCTCACACATTTTTATTATATAAGTAGGTGCTTAAGTAGGTAGGTAGCTACTTATAGGTACCTATTCCAATACACTACCTTTAATTGTAAAAAACCTACCATAAAGGGCATTATAATAAGGCAAGCAGGCACCACCGTAGGCTGTGTCATCGCTTGCCGTCGGGCGAGACAGTGGTCAAATGCTATGCCTTTAAATTATATAAAAAGCAATATAATACTCACATATAGGTACACTCTACACATACACACATACACACCCTTCATACTATTTTTGTATACTACAAGCTAGTAAACGCACATTTTACTATATAATAGTAGTTAATTTGTGTAATCCTGTTTGGCCTTCTTTTATGTTTGTAAAGTTATTGTATATTTTACCATTGACGCTGTTGGATTACCTGTATAAATAAATAAATAAATAATATTGTGATAGTTTAGTAACAATGAAACAGTACCTAGGTATGTTATGTATTGTACCTACCTACTAAATAGTAATAGATTGTGTCACAAAAGACCAAAATAATGTATGAGAGAGCGATTGTTTAAATCCAGAGCGAAGCGAATGATTTTAAGGCATAATACCGAGCGTAGTGTGGGATTCTAGAATCGTAAGCGTAGGTACTACAATATAATCCCTCCAGTAGTACAATGGCGTAGCGAGGGATTATTCCGTCGCACGAGGTTAAAATAATTTTGGTACTGTGTGGCACACTGAATGCTTTTCATCCCGCTCTGAAAAAAAACTAAGAGATGCTATTAGTAGTAGTGACGAATATTATCTGGTGTTAATATTTCACTTTCACTGCTAGAACTCATTTTTTATTCAATTTGTGTGAGTCTAATTAAAATTGTCTGTGGGTAATATTTTGATAAAAAATAACCTACAAAATCGAATAAGAAGTTCCCGCGTACTTATATTTTTTTAATGTGGTAGGTAAGCAGGTGCGCTTTTTAATTACCGGTCAGGACTTTATCGAAGCGAATTGTGTTCAAACCTAATATAACTAAATAGTGTTCCAAATTCAACATCTTTTCGAATAGATGGCATGAAAAAGTTATTTTTGTAAGTACCTATCAAATTAACAGTTTCTTCCTGTTATAGTTTATGTCAGCCGCCCATCCCTTACCATTGCTGCGACACGTGCTTTCTTTCACAGGGAAGTAGGTCACATGAAAGGAAGGGTGGTGGATCTGCCTTGCGTATTAAAGTTTCTTGAAAAATATTTTAGATTGAAATCAAAGGGCTACTCTACAATTTAAAAATACATAAGAAAGATATTTTGAATGAGCTGCAAAGTATAAAGACATTTATGGAGCATGTGGCTTTAGTTCACAGCAATATATCGTTGAGCTTGAGGGATGACTCAAGAAATGAAATTATATTTAAAATGCACAAAAACAGAGATATGTATCAAACATTATCAACATTATACAATATTGGAAGAGAAGACATCCAAGAGTTACAAGTGGAAAAAAATAAGTATAAAGTAACAGCGTTTCTAGGAAATTCTGACAATGAATATGGAAAAGATTTTATATTTATAAACGGAAAGTTTATACCCAATACAAGTAAACTGCACAAGACAGTAAATAATAACTTAAGTAAACAAAACAAATTGCAAGGTGTAAGGAAACCAAATAATAAGGTTAAAAAGTTTGTAGCAATCTATAGGTTCGATTCCTGAGAACTCATGTGCTTTTATTGATAGAAAACGCTTGGTGTATAAGAATTTTCCAGTGTCTAAAACATAACTATCCAAAAATTCTGATTCTGACATAATTTTTTACATAGTTTTTTGTTGTTTTGATGATCAATGTACTCAGTAACAAATATTTCAGAATTTCAACAAAGATGAAGAAAACAGCTTATTCCAAAAGAAAAAACCATATTATTTCATATTTATAAAATGTCCATACATAGATTACAGTATGGGCCACTTACCCAAACAATCCAGTCTAGAATTTAAAGACTGGAATCAAGTTATGAAACTTTTGAACAAACTTATACAATTTTCCAAAGGTGATATGAGGTTTTTCAACAAAAAAGTTATTAGCATAGAGAAAGATAATGAAACTAATAACGCAAATAAAAATAACACTAAAGAACAAGTTAAGAAAATTGTGGATAAAATCTTAGGCACTCATTCTAAAAAGCCAGGAGTTACTCACTTGCATAATGGTATCAAAGGTAGTCCACTTGATTTGTTCATTGATTTACTTATTATATATGACCATCAAAAACTTGAATAAATATTCTGTAATTATAGTTAACTTACTTATTTTACAGGGAAGCAGATAAAAAGAAAAGTATGGAAGCCTCCAATAGCTGTAGCACCAAATGTGATCAAACTTAAAGAGAACTACAATAAAGAACTTTCTTCTACCGATAAAGTCATGGATATAGATATTTCTGATGGTTGTAAAGTCAATATAAATAAACCTAATGAAAAACTAACAATTAAGAAAAAAGAAAACTATGTAAGCCCAAAGCAAAAAGGAAATAAAAATGCAAAGGCTAATATTAAAAAATCATGTATAAAGTCTCACATTGGTAAGGCATACAATTCAAAGTTCAAGAAAGTATCAAAAAATAACGAAGAAGGAAATGCTATTAATATACAACTACAAAAGCAGCAGCTAGTAAAGAAAGCCAATAAAAATAAAAAACTTGGTTTTAACAAAGGTGGACTAGTATTAAGAAAATTTGAAATGCAAACAGATTCAGTTAAAAAAAGATGTAATGAACTTGAGCAAAGAACAAGAAACTTGCTAAAGCAGCTGCATGAGAGAAACCATAAACAGTTTGTAATAAAAAATAATATAAATGTATCAGTCTACAAGCAAACTGACGAAATCATAATCCATAACTTTAAACCAAAAGCACTTCAAAATAAAATAACAAACAACAATTTGAAAAGCAAAGAATTTCGGTCTAATTATGATCTTGTAAAAACAATATTGCAGAGTCAACAAGGCAGTAATGAACAAAGGCATATTGACCACGAAACTAATAATTCAGTGGCAGTCAGGACCAAACAAAGAAAGTCTAAAACCAATAAAGCACTCAAATCTATAGACAACGAGACAGAGGTTACATCATCAGAACCAGTGATAACTTTTCAAAGTCACAAGTATTATGCTCATAGTAATATGAATATAGAAAATAATGCATACCGTGGTAAGCGTCATATGAATCTGCAAAATGAAAAGGACAATGACAACCTAAACGTCTATAAAAACCCCAGGACTTTCATAACCGAGCAATCAAGAGAAAACTTTATAATACCAAATACTTCACACAAACATAATATTTTAAAAAAGAAATGCAATAGATCTGGGTATGCTAAGCAATTTAAGTCGAGTATTAAGAGATTATTTAATCAAACATCCAAAAATGTAAATATGAAACAACAAATAATGCACAATTTGAGTAAATCGTCACATACAATTGAATTCACAGAAAGCAGCTTCCATGTAACTGATAACAAAAGGTTTCAAAACTTTTTCGACTCATCAAGGAATCATGAAAGTAATACAAAAAGAATAATGGATATTCAAGAATCGGGGTCACAATTACTTAACTACAATAATTTTAGTGTTGATGATGATGACCACATTGCATTAAATACTAATACATACACTGTATCAAATATAAACAACAATGGTTACACCATTGAAGAAGATAACTGGAATCTGTACAGTACTTATAACATCGAACATGCTAATGACAAAACGATTGAAAACAATACACTTAATGTAGATATTAGCTTTGATGACAATTGCCTAAACCACCAAAACTTTATATTCATTTCTAAATCACAAGAACATGAGCAGAATAAAGAAATTTTGAACGCCATATATGTATGTGAAACTATTCTACAAAGTCAAGAGATGTTTGATAAAGAAATAATTGAGCCAGATGTTAATAATATCCAAAATCTAAACCACAATATTATCGAAGATACGAATCTTCAAAAATGGCAGATTAAAGTAAATGAACAAAAAACCACTGAACACAAAGGACAAATAACTCATGATGAAAGAATACATACTCAAGATTTTTTAGAAGAATTTTCACAATATTTTGACTTAACCAGCAACAATATTATGGAAGTTAATAATGTCAGTAAAGCTAATGATATAAGTGTATGTTCAATTATTAATACAAAACTTCAAAAGTTACCTCAAAATACAACAGTAATTGAAAAACAAAGGACTATTCAAGGAAATGATAAAGTTAATAATACAAAACATCACAATGTTAGTGAATTCAATTTTAAAAACAGGCTGTGCTTTTTGCCCAAAGGTAAACAATTTAATAATATTTTGGCAGTACCTACCTATTAATAGTAATTTCTAGTAAGTGATGTTCTAAGTAAGTAACGAAATATTTTACTTGCAGGTATGTCTCCTATATTCGAAAATTGTCATACGAGAAAAAATTGTGAATATAATTTATCTGAAGATTATTACGACGATGTAAGATAAGTGATATTTTGTATATTATATGTTAGCTAGGTATGTAAAATCACATTAAATACCAATATGATTTTATTTTTTTCACAGGAAATGTATAACAACTTTGTATATGACGTTAAAAACAACGCCGAAGTGTTTAAACCAAAGATACATGAAGCTAAAGAATTTACGTCAAAAGCTATTGATAAAGTGAATTTTAAGTTGAATAAAGATAATTCTTCGCTGAAATTTAATGGACGCTCATTGAAAACTGCTAAAGTAAGTAGAAAATTGGATGGTTATAAATTCTTTCGCGGTACTTACGCAATTATAACTTCTAGGTTTTAGGCCAAATTGATGAAAAATTTATAGCAGCAATCATGAAAGGTGGATGTAATATTGAAGACATGTTAGATTTCTTGGTACTGTTTGATCAACATGCAGTTCACGAAAGGATAAGACTTGAAAATAACCTATCAGGTAATCCCAATTGCTATTGACATGTTCTGATTCATTTGAAAGAAATACTAATCTTTCTTATGTTTTCAGATTATTTAAGTGAAAATCAATGGAAGCCAGTGAACATAGATGATGTCACTTTAAAGATGTCACAAGATGATATTCTGTATCTGCACAACTATAGGCACAAGTTTGAACAGGTTGGCTTGAAATGGACAGTTGTAAACACCAATGAAGTGTCTTTTGATGCTATACCGCAAGCTATACTTGGGAAGAATCCTAGACCGGTAATTAATACATATCAATTTATCATCAAGGTAATACGTAAGAAATAGTAAATTGTATCACAAGGCACCAAAATAATGTATTACGGGCGAGAGCGACTATTTCAATCCAGAGCAAAGTAAAGGATTCTAGAGTAGAATCTTAAATCTTAAGCGTAGCGAGGGATTCAAAGTACGATTTCGGCAGGTAGGTACTTACCGTGTGGCACACTCTTCCTTTCATGCTTTGCTATGAGAAAACACTTTTAGTTATAAGGATAGATAGTACACTCCAGTATTATTATATCTGCTGACTTACTTCACATTCATTATTATACTTTTTTACATGATCAACTAATTTCTATTTCACAGGTGGATAAAGTAATAAAAGCGGTAAAAAACTTGATTACTGAAGAAATAAACATGATTAAGATGCAGGGAGGTTGTGTCTCGTATCCAAAATCAATTATGGATCTAGTATTTAGTGAGGTGAGTAAATTTTTAGTTCAATAAGGCATATCAAAATATCAGATTGAGTGGAAGTTTTTTAAAGGAAAAAAATTAAGGGCTACCTACCGGTTACCGCGTCCGTCATCTCACTCTAGCTTAGAGATGTCGTGCACAGCCAGTAAAATGACCACCATCATCATAATCATCAACAGCCTGAAGACGTCTACTGCTAAATAGGCCACGACCACGGCGGAAGCTGACCACGGCTAGTAGGTATTATAATATTATCTGTGACCATGGATTCGAATCCCGTCCAAGGTTGTAATTATTCCTTGAAAATATTAGTAGGTAGGTATATCAACTAAAAATATATTATAATGCCGGTATAGATAGGTATCATAGCTGAAATATTATAATTTCATCTTTTTTACTAAGTGGTGGGACTTTTCTGCAAAGTTCGTTTAGGTAGGTACCACTGCTTTGCCAGTTATCCTGCCGCCAAGCAGTACTGTGCAAGCACTACTGTGTTCCGGTTTGAAGAGCATTGTAGCTATGGAAATTACTGGGCAAATGTGTCTAGTAATCTGATTACTAGACTGTGTGATGTCTCAGGATCACGTGCGTAGTGCAGTATCACGCGAATTATTTTAAAGTTCCCAGTGACGCTGTAACTGTTATGGATGGCCGTGATACTTAACATCAGGTGAACGACTAGGCCATCATTTATTCTCATAAAAAAAATTATCTGTAGTAGATACAGTGCCATAAGGTTTGAGTTGAGCCATATTATCTGCATCAGCACGGAATCTTTATCTTTTTCTATCGCTCAGGATCGTCATTACTTAGAGCGAGATGATTCCGTACTGACAGAACTTATGTGGCTCGATCTTTCTTTTTACCATCTTTTTCCAATAGTAAAGAGAATAGCGTCATTGGAAATAGATGGTAGATGAATACCTATTGTTACTACTAAATTATTTATTTATTTATTTATTTAATTCTAACTTAAGTAAGTGTTACATAATATTATGGAGCCTTAGATCCCGCACTAGGCATGCCTGTGTCGCAGGATCTAGCCTCTTACGTTCCTTATTGAGGTAGGTATTCTGTGCTAGTGAGTTCTAATGAGGTACGAAAGTGTATGTATATATGTGTGTCAGTGAATAGAAGTATTTGTTTTATTCATGTTTTGTTTTGTGTTTGTGTAGACGACAGGATATGTATTGTATAAATCCCTACTTTCCTAATACTATGTATATAAGTGAATCATTGGGTGTAAGGTGTAAGTATGTAAAATATTAATCCGTGAGACTTACATGTCCAAACAACTGAACCGATTTTGATGAAGTTTTGCTCACGGATTGGTTTTATTACCGGGGACATCTAGTCAGATATAGGTAATCAAGAATGTCACAGCTCGCAGATGTAATGTTTCTCCGATCAATTACAAAATATAGGTGGAAAACATCTATTAGACTTTGCAGGTAGGTACGTAGGTACCTATAAGTGTATAAGTTAGTACCAACCTATTAAAGTTTCTAAGAGGGAGTCAGTTTGAGTGAAATCAGGCCTGAAGCACTTAGCCCTAATTATGATCATGTTAATTAACAACAGTTAACAAGACATGGCCTATGTGGTGCGGTGGTGGTTAAGCAACTGGTTCATACTAGTAACCCACAAGATGCGGGCTCGATTTTTGTTACAGAGAAAGTATTTGTGAACAAATAAAGTAGGGATGTATTTGCTTGTTCTTTTTCTGGGTGTTAGGTACCATGGCTTTCGTCATAGTTCCTGGGTCCTGATATACAGGGAAGTCAGTCAGTCAGTCATAAGGTCCAGGGTCTATACCAAAGATTATAAAGCCCGTTGATAGCTCGTGAACATAATTTCTCGTACAAACACGACTCACCTGCGCGGGCAGGGGACGAGGTGACAAAACGAGACCCAGATATACGAAATTACAAAGGACAGAGCAGGATGGAACAAAAGACATCAACGGGTTCCCGTGATTTGTATGAAAATAGTAGTTGAAATACACTACTAATTTTCGTATGAGGGGAAGTTGTATCATTGGTCAACTGGATTTATAGTCAATGGTCTATACATCGGACATTGTTATTATCATAATTAATTTCACAGGCATGCAGATACGCAATAAAGTTTGGAGACAAGCTGTCAAAGAGTGAATGTGTGGAATTAATAAAGAACCTGTCAGAGTGCAAGACGCCATTTCAATGTGCTCATGGCAGACCCGTGATGGCTGTCATGATGGGTGTTAAGCTGAACATTGCTGAGTATAAGGTATAATTTACACTGACAGACAACAATAAAAGAATTATAAATAAATAACTCAAAACAATTTTAATTTCCAGGTAAATTGTAACAGGATTACGGACTGGAACGGAACAAACTAAGGTCTTATAAATTATGTAGGTAGGTATTTAAGTACATATTTTATGTTTGGTAGCAACCTCAAGAATGTTGGGTTTTAGTTTAAATAAAAATATAAAAATATTACCTACATAATGTTCAATATAAATGTTTTATTTCATATCGTATAGTGTAGGTAGGTCATCATCAACAGCCTGAAGACGTCCACTGCTGAACATAACCCACCCCCACAGAGCACCACTTTGAGCGGCTACTCGCCTACTGCAACCATCGGCTCCCTGCGGCTTTCAATGGTCGTCGGTCCACATCGTAGGGCGCTGGCCTACGTTGCGTCTTCGGGTTCGTGGTCGCCACTCGAGAACCTTTCTTCCCAATCGGTTGTCAGTTCTACGAGCGATGTGGCCTACCCATTGCCATTTCAACTTGCTAATTCTAAGATCTAAATCGGTCACTTTATACACAAAACAGAAAATTAGTGCTCCTGAAATCAGTTTAAGCTTACTCATAAAGCCAACAGTAAGAGACCACGTCTTAGGGCCATAAGTCATCACTGGCAACACACACTGGTTGAAAACTTTCGTTTTTCATCTTTGCGGTATTTTAGACGAAAGGATATGTCGATCCTTCCTGCCGAGTTGGATTCTTCGTGCAACCTCTTTGTCGAAGTTGGACCTACCTTAATGGATAATCTGTCTTAGGTAGACATATTTGTCAACAACTTCGAGAGTATCGTTCCCAATAATTATTGGTATAGGTGGAACATGGGCATTAGACATGATTTTCGTCTTGTCCATATTCATTTTAAGACCAACCTGTTGGGAGACTTTACTGAGGTCGTCGAGCATGGTGCTATGTTAATGCCAGATCCCTTCCAGTCCAAGAGCTTGTCAGATTAAATATATAAATATAAAAAAATAGGCACACAGCGCCATCTAGCCCTAAACTAAGCATAGCTTGTGCTATGGCAACTACCTAACTGATGGAATACTTAGATACTTTTTGTTTGTAAATACAAACATAGAATACACCCAGACACAGAACAAACACCTGTGTTCATCACACAAATGTTTGTCTCGGGTGGGAATCAAACCCACAGCCTACAGTTCCACAGGCAGAGCTACTACCAACTGAGCTATCAGGCCAGTAAGATTGAAACGATAGATAGATAGAGGATAGATAGAAGATAAAATCTTTATTGAAACACACAAATCATTAAAAACTAAGTGAACAAAATTTAACAAAAGTGTAACAATGGGCGGTCTTACCGCTCAAAGCGATCTCTTCCAGACAACCTTGCACGGAAAGGAATAACGTAAAAATATATGGACGGTGGTTTCCCCAAAAAGCTATTCATAAACGTACATACCATACATATTTATAATAGACATACCTACTATACCGGATGTTGATTTGCATTGTCTCCATATTTTTAGAATCCATTGTACTGTGTATATTTAATCATATAAAAATAAAATTTAAATTCCACATTTATTTAGTAGCCGAATATTTGATAAACCATTTTTGTCGTGAATCACAAGTAGCCTCAACTTCGTTTCGGCTAGGACAATAGTAGGACCCCACGCGATGACTCAGTTTAAAGTAAACACTTTTTGTCTCATCATTAGTCCATTGACCGCCCGCGTTTTTGTTCCGCCCATTGTACCTATCTTATTATGTGATTCTCATTTCTATGTTATTATTATTTTGGTGTCAATAAAGAGTTATTGTATTGTATTGTAGTCAAAACATCATAAAAACATTGTTAGAAAATTGCTACATCGAGGAAGGTCCTATTGTCTAATTACCTACAGGGTTCAGGTATTCGGTCTCTATTGTTTTGGCTATGTGCGCGGGGTGCAGTAAACAACCCATGGTAGCTATGACTTAATCTGTGTCAGCAGCTTGCCACTGGGGCGTTACAGTATTTACAAAATTATGTACTTACAAGTTACGTTACCCTAAGATACTGCTCAAAGTGTCCTCCTTCGTTTTCGATGCACAAGTGAGCGCGACGTCTTAGGTTTCGTGATAGTTTTTTTAGCACATTCACGTTTAGTCTCACATGATCAAATGCAGCAATGATTTTTTCTTTTAATTGCACAGCACTAGTAATTTCGTCCGTGTAAACTAGTCTTTTTATTTCACCCCATAAAAAAAAATCACATGGGGTCATGTCCGGAGATCGTGGGGGCCAGGGTACTGGACCACCACGTCCAATCCACTGGCTTCTGAACACTTCACTTAAAAAATCGCGCACTTGGCGTCCATAATGAGGTGGAGCTCCATCCTGTTGGAAAAACAGGTTTCGTTGAAAGGCCAGTGGTACATCGTCGAGCATCTCGTCAACAACGTGATGCAGAAGCTCCAAGTAACTGGTGTTAAGAAATGAAGTTTTCCGTTTCCTACCGTAGTTTTTAAAAAACGATTCTCTGGCACCTACCCTACATTTTACGGAAGTACACGTCTCGGTCGAATATTTCGTATTTTTATTTTAAAACCATACCTGACCCCGCTACATGGTCCTTCGAGCCGGATGTGATTACCAGCTCCAATTTGATGAGGAAGAAGATTTCATTACACTGTTGTTGCCGTGGAGTGCAAATTAATGCAACGGGATTGCGCGCCGTCGGAGAGTGGTCGAGAGTTCAATGTCCAAGTGTGGAAATCCTACGTGAAGTGAATATTTGTGATTTAAGTTTTGAACCCAACACTCTAATAATCAGGTATTTTAGGTATAATTCGACGTATATGTAAGGTTAGTAACATTTTATTTACTATTTTTGTGTAATTGTAATGACAGCCAGACACCGTTATGTATCCGATTGTTTGATGTTAGGTAAACTCAGGTTAGTTAGTTAAATATTTATATGTTTGTTTGTTGTGTTCATTTGTTGGAACAAAACTGTTTAGCTAACATTAATTTCTAACCGATTTGCCATTATTTTTACAACATCTTCTGCATAGGTTACAATTAATTGTCAAAAGTAGGTAGGTATCAGTCTGTCGTACGTAAATAGTAATTATTCTGTGTAGGTGTAATTATCACTGTTACTAATAACTAATCGTGTAAATTCATAAATTACTTGTCTTAGAATTCATTGTTTACTTGGTTGCCATAATTTACAGAAAATCATTCAATAACCGAATTATTGTGAAGCGTAATAGTTTGATGTTAATTAATTTAGTCGTAACTTAGTTGTTTCTGCGTACTTTGTGTAATAATCCTAAGTACATAAGTAAACGTATGTTACCTGTATCAATTCCAGATCAACCGTGCCAGTCTCCCAGAATGACCGAGGAAAAAGAGCTGATTAAAAAACGTGGCTTCATCAAAGGTCGTCTCACGGCGTTCGCGAGTCATTTAAAGACTATAAATGTTTCGAAGATCACTGCGTCGGAAGCCAGGGAGTTACAATTGCGTATCGGTAAGATCGAAGCTTTGTATGATTTATACGATGAGGTACAATCAAAAATTGAGTGCGTTTCTGAAAACATGGAGCAACAAATAGACGAAAGAACTGATTTTGAAAGGCAGTACTATAAATCATGCGCTTATGCTCAGGAAATTTTATATACATTTGAAAATGAACGTGATAAAATAGAAAAGGCATCAAATGCATCATCTCATTCTCGCGCTAATCACGGGCTCGTTAAGTTGCCTACTATCCAGCTTCCGAAGTTCGCCGGCTCGTATGAGCGCTGGTTGGAGTTTCACGACACCTTCTCAAGCTTAATTCACGATAATGATGATATGGATGAAATCAATAAGTTTCATTACTTGAGGGCGTCGCTAGAGGGTTCAGCTGCTGTGGTAATTCAATCTATTGAGTTTTCTGCCAATAACTATTCCGTAGCATGGAAACTCTTATGTGAGCGGTTCGATAACAAACGTTTGTTGATACAAAATCATGTCGCATCATTATTTAACATTGAACCGGTCACAAAAGAGTCATCCGTGACCTTAAAACGCATGATAGATCAAATAAATAAGAATTTACGTGCACTTGAGTCACTGGGTGAACCCGTTACGTCATGGGACACTCTTTTGATCTATATCGTCACGCACAAGTTAGATACGAAAACATACCGCGAGTGGGAGGAGCATAAAGGTCAGTTATGTAAGGATAAAGATAAGTCTATTAAACTCGATTCCTTTCTAGAATTCCTGCGTAATCGCGCTGATTTAATTGAGACGATTGAACTGTCACAAAATAATGTGACGTCTGGTGGTAAACATGCGACAAAAATTAAGACAATGGTCTCTGTGCAAGGTGCTTCTAATGATAATTTAAAAAATAATTCTAATGCGCCGTCAATGAAACCATGCCCTAACTGTAATGATGAACACTATCTGAACAATTGTTCGAAGTTTCTCGCATTAAGTAGTGAAGCGCGGTACAAGTTAGTACCTACTTATAAAATATGTTTTAATTGTTTTCGTAGCGGACACTATGCGAACTCGTGTAAGAAACCGGGATGTAAGGTTTGTAAACGTAAACATCATACACTCATACACGTTAACGATTTTATTGCGAAACCTGCAACTGCATCGACGTTATCTGATTGCAATAACGGTAATTTCAGTGGCTCGAGTCAACAAGCGCAGCTGCAGCCTTCTGTTGTTACGAGTGGATCTCAGAATCCGAGCGTCGCACTTACGGGAAACATTACTACTACATGTAAGAATACAGGTCAAGGTCAGTGTCATGTTTTATTATCTACTGCGCTAGTGAGAGTATATGACAGCGATAAACGACAGGTAATTGCCCGTGCGATTCTCGACAGCGGTAGCACTTCTTGTCTCATGACCGAAAGATTGCATAAACGGTTGAACTTACCAGCTGATCGTACGGATAGGTCTGTCATAGGCATAAATAATATTACATCACACATTAGTCAGATGTGTCGCTTACCAATAAAATCGTTGAATGATAACTTTTCGACTTGTTTAAGCTGTTTTATTTTGCCGTCTATTACTGACAACGTGCCCGGGTGTCAGATAGATGTTAGAAATTTAAATATTCCATCAGATTTTTGCTTAGCGGACCCTCATTATTATTCGCCCGCCGCCATTGACTTGATCATCGGCGCTGATATTTTCTGGGACATTTTAGGTTCGCAAAGCATTAAACTGGGACAAGGAAAGCCGATCCTTTATGAAACTAGACTAGGCTGGATAGTTTCCGGTCCGGTAAACAGCGGCCGCGCATCGACTGTTCCACACAAAATTAATTGTAATTTTACTCAAGTTGATGCAATGACTTCTCATAATAATAATTTAAATGTTGACGTTCAAAACCAACTAATGCGTTTTTGGCAGCTTGAAGAGGTCTGCCCCCAGTCAAATCAGTATTTTCCTGAAGAGAAGTCCTGCGAAGAACATTTTGTTAAAAACACAACTCGCCTCGCAGACGGACGGTTTTGCGTAAGAATCCCATTAAAGCAAACACCTGACGTGTTGGGAAGTTCTTATCAGCGAGCTAAACATTGTTTATTATCTCTGGAGCGCAGACTTAAAGGTAATGATTCATTTAGTACAATGTATAAAGAATTTATGCGTGAATATGAGAATCTGGGTCACATGTCAGAGTGCAAACCGGTTATTGGGGTACCTCATTATTTCATCCCACATCATGGCGTCCTCCGTGAAGATAGTACAACTACTAAGCTGCGTGTCGTATTTAATGCGAGCAGCCCTACTTCTTCAGGAGTTTCATTCAATGAGATTCAAATGATAGGACCCACGGTGCAAGATGACCTTCTGTCAATTCTTCTACGGTTTCGGCAGCACAAGTATGTTCTTGTAGCCGACGTGGAAAAAATGTACCGGCAGATTGTTGTACACGAAACCGATAGACCGCTACAACAAATCATTTGGCGCGACAACGAGTCTGATTCGATCAAATCGTTCGCTTTAACTCGTGTCAGTTATGGAACTGCTAGCGCCCCCTATCTTTCAACTCGATGTTTGAAACAGATAGGCTTAGAATGTAAAGACTCTAAAATAGCAGAAATCATTATTCATTATTTTTACGTTGATGACTTGTTGACTGGAAGTGACGTCATCAGCGAAGCTCTGCGCATCCGTGAGCAAATTACTGCTGAACTAGCATCAGCTTGCATGCCTTTGAGGAAGTGGAAGTCAAATGAGCCTCAACTGCTACCACAACCCAGTCAGTCATCCACTGAACTAAAGCTCGGATATGCTGAACCGAATAAGACACTAGGCCTTGGCTGGCATTCAGTGTCAGACGAGTTTTATTTTCCTGTCTGTCCTACCATTACCAAGAAAAACACAAAGCGTGATATTCTTTCAGTCATCGCTCAAATATTTGACCCTTTAGGGCTCTTATCACCTTGTGTTATCATGATGAAAATTATTTTGCAGAAGTTGTGGCTTCAACGACTATCTTGGGATGACGAGTTGCCTCCTGAGATAAGTCAGGGGTGGAATGAGATCGTCAAAAGCCTGCCAGGCCTGAGCAGCCTGCGCATACCGCGACGCGTTATCTGTGACTCATACTCCCAGCTGGAACTGCACGTATTTACGGACGCGTCTGAGCGTGCGTATGGTGCTTGCATTTATGTTCGGAGTATTGACTATAACGACGAGGTCTCAGTTCACCTACTGCTGGCTAAGAGCCGAGTCGCTCCCATAAAGCCCACAACTGTCCCCCGTTTGGAGCTCTGTGGTGCGTTGATCGGCGCTCGTATTTATGAAAAATGCATCACTGCATTGCGAGCACAAATCAGCCGCGTTATTTTTTGGACAGACTCCACTATTGTTTTGGGTTGGCTAAAAATGTTACCATCAAGGTTACAACCGTTTGTACGCAATCGTATTGCAGAGATTTTAGACAAAACTGGCAGTTGTACTTGGAGACACGTTCCGACTAACGAGAATCCCGCCGATCTGATATCGCGCGGTATAAGTGTTGGTTCTCTTCAGTCTCACGAGTTGTGGTGGTGTGGTCCAGATTATTTGAAGCGAAATGAGTCGCACTGGCCTGCCACTCCAAGTACCATCGAAAAAGTTCCTGAAACTCGAAATGAAGTTTCATTACACACGTCATCTCACACCTCTCGCGAACTTATAGATTTCAGTCGCTTTTCAAACTTTTCAAGGCTTCTACGCACCGTTGCTTACGTGCTGCGTTTTGTAAATATTTTAAAGAAAAGGGCTAAGCGTAAAGGTAATAATTATTTAAATGTTGACGAATTGCAGAATGCTAAAGTTTTAATTTTGAGACATTCCCAACAACAGTCGTTCCCTGAGTATGAATTATTATTTAAAAAACATGACTTGCCTAATAAAAGCCCACTGATTAAGCTTAACGTTTATTTAGATGAAGATAAATTAATTCGCGTTGGAGGTCGATTAGATAATTCAAGTTTTCCGTTTGAGAAGAAGCACCCTATTGTTTTACAGTCCACACATCAAGTTACAAAGTTACTGTTTGAATTTGAACACAAAAAGTTAATGCATGCTGGCCCTCAGCTTTTGTTGGCCACAATTCGAGAAACTTACTGGCCCATTGGCGGTCGTAATTTAGCGAAGAAATGCTATCGTCATTGCGTGCGTTGTACTCGTATGAAGGGTAAGATATTTACTCCGTTAATGGGGAATTTGCCACAGCAGCGACTCGAACCCGGAGGTTACGCATTTGAAACTGCAACAGGCGTTGATTATGCCGGCCCCGTCTCCTGCGCTAATCGTACTGGTCGCGGTTGTAGGCTTATAAAGTCATATATTGCCATTTTCGTATGTTTTACCACTAAGGCAATTCATTTGGAGTTAGTAGGTGACCTAACGAGCAATAACTACTTATTAGCTTTACGTAGGTTTATTTCGCGTAGAGGGAAACCTAAAAACATGTTTTCAGATAACGGTACCTCATTCGTTGGCGCATATAATGACTTATCGAAGTTCTTCAAAACCAATTGTGATTCCTTGGCTGCCGAGTCAGCTCAAGATAATATAAACTTTCATTTCATTCCTGCGTACAGCCCTAATTTCGGAGGTCTCTGGGAGGCAGGTGTTAAATCGACTAAGCATCATTTAAATAGAGTGTTGGGCAATTGTAATTTAACGTTCGAGGAGCTTACTACTGCGTTGGTTCAGATTGAGGCGATCCTTAACTCTCGGCCACTCACTCCTCTATCGTCAGACCCAGAAGACTTGACGCCTCTCACGCCGGGCCATTTCCTCATCGGCCGGCCTCTCACTTCCCTGCCCGAGAAGAACTACCAGGAACATCCTGTCACTAGACTCACACGCTACCAGCGTATTGAGCAAATACGCCAGCATTTTTGGACTCGATGGAGTAAAGAGTACGTGGCTGAACTCCAGCAGCGCGTAAAATGGCGTTCCTGCAAGTACTCTCTAAAAACTGATACTCTAGTCCTTTTGAAGGAAGATAATCTTCAACCCATGAGATGGAAGCTAGGACGTATCGTAGCTGTATACCCTGGTGCTGATCAGATAAACAGAGTCGCTGACATTAAAACGGCTAACGGCGTTGTTCGCAGATCCTGCAGCAAGATTGTTCCATTGCTGCCCGAAGATGACGTCTCCAGTTGAAAGACGAGCTTTCAACGCGTGGGGGCATGTTAAGAAATGAAGTTTTCCGTTTCCTACCGTAGTTTTTAAAAAACGATTCTCTGGCACCTACCCTACATTTTACGGAAGTACACGTCTCGGTCGAATATTTCGTATTTTTATTTTAAAACCATACCTGACCCCGCTACAACTGGAGCTGGTTAGATGACCTTCGATGATGTATGGACCTAGCACATGCTCTCCAATAATGCCACCCCAGACATTAATACTAAAACGATGCTGAAACGAATCGTTCTTGGTTTTATGCGGGTTATGGTCGCGATGTGCCTACCAGTGCTCGTTGTGAATGTTGTAAATCCCCACACGTGAAAACATGCATTCATCGGTCCACAAAATGTTCACATCCCTGTTTTGTAAAATCCAGTGAGAAAAAGCTATGCGTGAGGCATTATCTTGTGGATGCAGTTCTTGGACTCTCTGAAAATGAAACGGATGCTGAAGTTCTCGTTTCAGTAGCCGCCATACAGTTGTGTGGTGGACGTTGAAGCGCCGCCCAGCATCACGGGTGCTAGCACGTGGGTCCTCTTCAAAAAAGTCCAAGATCTCTTCTTGAAGGCCGGCCGAGAGACCTACACTTCCACGAGCGCGAGCGTGACGAGGGACTTGGAATTGTCCATAATCCCTTAGTCTCTGTGTGGCACCCAGCATCACTTCACGTGTTGGAACATGGCTGTTCGGAAACTGATCGCGAAACATTTGCACAGACTGTGTTAAGCTGTTTCCGCTGATAGCATACAAACGTACCATCTCCACAAGCTCAACATTTGTAAAGTGTTCCATTTTTGTTACGCGATCGTAAGCAAAGTAGGTGCCTACGCAAATTCGGCGCGGCGCCGGTGGCGGGCAAGTGACTGATCGGTCGCTGCATCTGCACGCGTGACATAAGTGCGCTGCGCGGGCGCGGGCGGGTGAGAGAGGGCACCCCGCAGCCCGCCCGCGTGGCTAGTACAAACGGCGGTGGGGCCGGTGCAGCGGCGAGCGTTTGTAGAACTTTGCCGAAAGTGGCGGGTGCCTTTGTGTGTTGTCGGCGCGATAGTTTATGACTCTGCGCTCGCACTGGTTGACTTTATAAAATCATGTTGTTTGTTAAATGAGAACGCACACACGTGCTGTTTTATTTTTGTGCAATATTTTTTTTATAAAGTGTAAATTTTAGGTATTTATTTTTTCATTGATTCGTGTTCTATAAGTGTAGCATACCTACCTCTGTAAATATGGAGACAATGCAAATCAACATCCTGTATACTTATATCAATGAAAATAAATAAATATTATATATCTAAATTATTTAGATAATTATAGGAATAAAAGGAGCTAAGTAGACAATAGTATCTGATAGCTAGAGCGAAAGATTTAAATTTTTAAAGTTTGAAGGTGACTTGATCGAGTGTACTTAGTTCTAAAAGAGGTAACTATGTTTATGTGTCGTGCTTTTAAAAAAGTAGTCACATTCGTTATACTAGCAAATATCTTTCCTAATCTCGGATCGTATCCACTGAACGAAAGGGGCTACCCTCGTATGGACATCAGGAAATCCAACTGCGCATGGTATGCCCCAAGAAACTACGCCAACAAGCTTGTCATCCTTTATTATAGGACTTCCAGAGTCTCCCTGTAAAACAAAAAGTCCTTAGGAATATTAGGTACCTAAAAAATGTTGGTATAAGTAGGTTACCTGCTTACTACGGTTACTAAAGCGTCGACCGCGAAGGCATTTGCTATAGCCCGCTAGCCCAAAAAAATGCTATTTTTAGGGTTCCGAAGCCTTACTAATAGGGTTCGTTTGCCCTTTGGGCACGGAACCCTAAAAACAGAATAAAATAAATATTTAAGGGGGCTCCCATACAACAAACATGATTTATTTGCGTTTTTATAGATAACTAGCTGCACCCCGCGGTTTCACCAGCGGATAAAAAGTATCCTGTGTTAATCCAGTACATAAGCTATATATATTCTAAATTTCATCCAAATCCGTCCAGCCGTTTGAGCGTGAAGAAGTAACAAACATACACACATACGCACATACAAACTTTTTCCTTTATAATATTAGTGTGATAGTGTGATGGTACGGTTTTTATTAATCGCGCAAAGAGACCAAGCGAGAAATTGTGATGGACTAACGTAGTGTGGCTTCCAGTAGCTGCTAAAAACGCCAAGAACGCTACGAAATTATGCCACTTTTTACCCAGACAAGGCTATATCACATAATATGATCGTTCCAGTCAATGTGAACGAAAAAACGAAAATAACGATAATTTTGTTCAAGTGGAACCCGCTATTACTCTCTCGCTTGTAATGCAATGGCAGTATGAAGCGTTCAGGCTTAGAAGTCCTAATGATCAAAATGAAAAAAAAAGTTTTGCTATTTAATTCAGTTTTTAGTAAAAAGGTCTTTGTGCGAGTTTCACTAGCGTTTTGTCCTCGTATTGTTTAACTAGCTGACCCGCCCCGGCTTTGTATGGGTTAATTAACAAGGTAGGTACAAGATAATAGTTAAAATAGTTAAACCTGTTTTTTCGTGTTGCTTCCAAAAAGCAAAGTTCCATAGAAGTTTCTAGTAAAGTTTCCACCACTTTACTAGGGCATGACTTAGATTATGACTACCTGACTTAGACTGCACTATAACTACCCAGACTTGACTTTACGTGAAATATCCTATGACACGATGAAAAATTACAATACTGACACTAGCTAAATACACGTGTGGAGCCAAAATATAAAAATAGTACATTATGATCAAAGCACACGTATGTCATACGACGTTTTTCATCACTGTTGCGAGGAAAAAAACAGAGTTGTACTGTTAATTAACATTGTGAAAACTGTCGTGCAGGCTTCTTACTTATTTTCACGCGCCGTCAGAGAAAAACCGTGTTTATGGCGCTAACAAAATTGACATCGACTAAAACGAAACGAAACGAAAACTGGAACTGGAACTGGAACTGGAACTAGAATGGGAACTGGAACTGGAACTAGAACGGGAACTGGAACTGTAACTGGAACTGGATCTAGAACGGGAACGAGAACTGGAACGTGAACGTGAACTGGAACGTGAACTGGAACGTGAACTGGAACGTGAACTGGAACGTGAACTGGAACGTGAACTGGAACGTGAACTGGAACGTGAACTGGAACGTGAACTGGAACGTGAACTGGAACTGGAACTGGAACGTGAACTGGAAGTGGAACGTGAACTGGAACGTGAACTGGAACGTGAACTGGAACGTGAACTGGAAAGTGAACTGGAACGTTAACTGGAACGTTAACTGGAACGTGAACTGGAACATTAACTGGAACGTGAACTGGAACGTGAACTGAAACTGGAACTGGAAATGGAACTAGAACTAGAACGAAACGAAACGAACAGGCGAAAACGTGCGTATAACTTGCGAGATACAAACTTAACTGAATCGTGCGGTAATGTAAAGTAAAAAGCACACGTTGGAAATTTCTTGGATTATGATTCTAAAAGCGGTAGGATAAGAGCCACTTTACGAGCAACTGTGATGAAAAATATTTTATCGCTAGTTTTATTTCGGTAGGTATACTTACATTACAAGTTCCTTGTCCGATTTGGGTAAATGTACAAAACATTTCTTTGGTGACTTCTCTAGTGTATCGCATAGCATACTGACAAGTGGTTTGATTGAAAACTGGTAAAGTTAGAACTTGCATTTGGGTAGTGGACGCTCCATTCACCTGTGCATAAATATTATTATCAAGAGTATGTCTATAAAACATTGAGATAGTAAAAAAATATGATCATTTAATTATTCATTCAAAATAAGGATCATCAGAAAATATTAATAACATACACAATAAAATAAAGAAACACCATAATAGTATTCCATAACTAAGTACATACTTATAGGTATATCTTTTTCACTTTTGAGCAATGAATTATTCTAACTTACTTACACAGCGCGAAAATTAGGCGTGATTTAATAGTTATTTATGATATTAAGTATAATTATACTAAGTGCGGTAAGTTGGTTTTTGCAAATGAGTATTCGTCTCGGGCTTACCATAGTCACAAGTTTGTAAAACCCAATTTCTGCACGTGTATCATACAACGTTTTTCAACACATTTGCGAGAAAACAGTACAATAGGTAATGGAACAAACTTTTATTAGTGGGAAAGTCGCAAAAAACTATCTTGGACGTTTCTAATCTAATATGAAAATGGGCTAAAATGGCACCACGTGTGATAAGTGTGTTGAAAAATATTAAACAAGGATGCGTACCTTATAAGCTCCAAATCCACTTAAAAATACTATGTCTCCTTCTAGCAGAGGATCCTCACGTAGTGAAATAATTCTTACGTGGTTTAAATCAAATGGTTGTACAACTTTTAATAATGCAATGTCATTAGCTCGCGAACTAAAGTTGAAATTACTATAAATATTTATCGTAGAAACATCATATTTTATTCCACCTTTATCAAGATCTGTAGTTCCTACTACGACATTGATATAGTCCGGAGAAGCGCTGAAAACACATTCAATTTGTTAATAGTTAGTGGATCATAATTAAACCTATTTATTATAATTATTATTTAGGCAATTTTTGATACAGGCTATAGAGAACTTTCCAATGCATTATCTATAATAATCTTGATTGAAGGTATTTTCATAGAATATACTTTAAAACTTCCTTGCCTTAATTTGACTGAATTATGTAAGTAGGTATTGGGATTGTTTGCTCTTATTATTTTTTTCTTTAATTTAGTTGTGATTGTGAACATAGTGCGCTTGTATCATTGAAACGTTCTCAAGAGTTTGATTTATTTACGTATGTCGAAGCTGTTATGAACCTGTTTTTTGTGATTATGAATGACGTGATGGTCTAGTCGTTCGTCTGGAAAAAATAAAGTTTTGCGTGGCACTGCACTGCGCAGTCCGTACGTCATTTATGAATTATCGTTATGCAATGCAACCGTGCCGTTGACGCGGCTAAGGGAATCTCGAGGGTACTTATAGGTCGATGCATACACTTGGTCTTCATCATAATCTACTGCGATCACCAAGCCGCCTGCAAAGCGTGGCGATTATTTGGATACAGGCAGCGGAACCCAAGGGGACAGAGGCTGGCTGACTTCATGGAGAAAGAGGAACTCTTTATGATGAACTCTTTCTACGAAAAGCGGTCATCCAGGAAGTGGACGTGGATAAGCCCCAACGGTTCTACCAAAAATGAGATATATTTCATTATGATGACCAAGAAGCACATATTCGATGATGTCTCTGTGACCAACAGGATGAAAACCGGTAGCGATCACCGTATTTTAAGAGGCACATTGAATATCGATATTAAGCTCGAAAGGTCACGTTTAGTGATGTCTACGCTCGGTCCAAATCCTGTCCAAATCCAAAACCCCAACTTTTCCAGTGCCTAAAACACAGTGGACGAGTTGAACGACGGGTTGGTAGAAGCTGTCCAAGCTGTTGGATCAAAATTCTTCAAAACTCAACGCCAAAAAGCGAAATGAAACTGCAGTTTTCAGTTGATAGGTCAGCCTACCGTGAACTCAATTGACGAATCTGGAGTTCCATGCAACACGACTTGCGTACTTTTAGTACGTCACGTATTGAGGCCGCAATTGAGTGGAATCAAGGATCTAAAGTGTTCTCAAAAGATTCGTCTATTATTGGGCAAAGCCAAATAACAAAACTCACAAACGAGAATGGTAGTGTCATTTCATCCAAGCCTGAGATTCTGAGAGAGATCGAGAGCTTCTATGGACATCAGTAATACACCTCGACACGTGATTCCGATACAAACACAACTCAGGATACCAGAGCCAAGTTAGTCCGACTGTATACCGAAAATATCCCGAACATCACCTGTAGGGTTAGGTTAGGTTAGGTTAGACAAAACTGTCCTTCCCCTGTTATACTCCAAGCAAGTATGAAGAAAGTGACGTAAAACGGGGAAAGACAATTTCGTCTACTGTCCATGCTAACCCAGCTGTACGAGATTAGAATGGCCCTCAAACAGCTTAAAATCAACAAGGCACCAGGTGAGGATGGAATTATGATCGAATTTCTGAGAGCGTGTGGTAGACTGGTACCTACTTATAATCCTCCAGAAGTTATTTAATTCTGTCATCCTTGAAGGTACAACGCCAGAGGCGTGACACAAGAGCATGGTGGATGATTTGCCGTTCCCGTATTATAAGTCTTATAAGTCACAGAGTGTAAATGCCGTGTTACAGTTCATATCATAGATACTGTTTAAATCATCTCTTTAGATGGAAACAAGATAATGATGATAATGATAATGAAAGTAAAAATTATTTTTGACGTACCTACCCGTTTACACAATGGGCAGCTGTTACAATATGCCATTTTGAAACTATCGCTCCACCACATACATGATAGTTCGACAAATTTTGTAAGGAAGCGTGGAAAAGTCCAAACGCAGGAGGTGCTTCATCACCGCCCACTATTCGCATTCGTCCTAAAACCATTATTTTTTAAAGTAAGCATTTAAATCAAAATCTCAAATCCATGGCGGTTTCAAGATTTTTTTAAATAATATTGGATTGTAATTCAAAAACTATGGGGTTAATAAAATTGTTACAATAATAATCAATTGGTGGTAGTTTTGAAATATATACGAATACAATCATTGAATACCCCAGTTGACCCAATTGTGCCACTTCGAAAAGTACCCCTGTTTTGAAGTAATTTCCTTGAAAACAAACCTTCGACAGCAACCACTAATGTCACACTAAACACCATTATATTCAAATTAAACATCACAACTTTTAACTCTTATTTTCTTGAACAAGCTCTAAGTCGATGCGTATCCAACGTGTATAAATTCGATTGAGAGTTATAAAAACCTCGAAATACTTTTTAATATCGCACATAGACTTCAATTAGTGAGTGTTTATTTTTCTTTGTAAATTTCGTATCAACATAATGATTATTTTAGTTTGTTATCTTACTATCAAATTGATTCAATCAGTCTACATCACTGATGCTATCGGTTTTTGATCTGATTTAGGTACCAGATTAGATGTTATGTACAAAAATATGATAAAACTATCGTCACAAATAAGCTTTACCAGGTTCACAGCATTGTGTTTTTTGAAATGACTGTATTTTCTTATAGTGAAGTTATACTGGCTCTGTGAATATCAATGATCACATTGATCCCTTATTAAAATGCACCAATAATAAATATTTCGATATGGTATTATCTATCATAGCTATCAGTGTGCTAATTGCCAAAAATTGATTAGATTATAATTATAAGGTAAAAATACAATTATTCACATTAAAAATACATTTTGGGTACCTAGCTTCCATTCATAGCCATCAGCGATGTGCACGTTCATTTTTATTAAATGTGTAATATTGTAAATAAATATGTGTTACTCACGAATAGTGTGTCATATTTATTTAAAATGATCACACTCATGACAATTTTAATACTGGCATAATATTTTGTTAGTTTTTTAATAAGAATTCTATAAAGGTTACTTGTAACATTAAGCGAGAAAATATTTCGTAAAAGCACAAACTACTTATTATGCAATGATATTATTTTTTCATTATGCTGGCATGGCGGTGGAGAGTGAGTGAGTGAAACATTTATTTCACACTAGCTGCGCCCCGCAGTTTCACCCGCGGAAAAAAAGTAGCCTATGTGTTAATCCAGTACATAAGCTATCTATATTTCACGTTTCGTGCAAATCCGTCCAGCCGTTTGAGCGTGAAGGAGTAACAAACATACACACATACACACAAACACACATACACACATACAAACTTTCAACTTGATAATATACAAGCTGCGCCCCGCGGTTTCACCCGCGGATAAAAAGTAGCCTATGTGTTAATCCAGTACATAGGCTATCTATATTCCAAGTTTCATCCAAATCCGTCCAGCCGTTTGAGCGTGAAGGAGTAACAAACATACACACATACACACAAACACACATACGTACATACAAACTTTCAGCTTTATAATATTAGTGTGATTAGTGTGATAATAATGAAGAAGTATAATTATTAGCAGTAGAAAAATCAGTGATCTACTAATCGCTACTAATTACCTACGAGGTTCTTGAATATCAAATTACTTTTAATGGGAAGGGTATGTAATTTGTAATATTATAATAAGTAGATGACAGGAGTTGCAGCTCTGAAAGCAACAAGTTTGGACTCTTTTAGTTGATAAGTATGACAGGTTATATTGCGCTGCTTACAATGTAATGAATAAATTATTATAATCTTTCGAAATTATTGAACTTTTTTTATATATTGCGATCTGACGACCACTGTGCTACTGGATTTACTCGAATATCTACAATAATGTTAAACCAATGATAAAGATCAGTAGGTAGGTACCTGTTCAAAATCGGCAAAATCAAATAACCTATTATCTTGCCTAACACAAAATAACAACGTAGGCAGGTAAGATCTAATCATCATGCCTTCATGAATAAAATCCTAATTACTTACTTAATAATTACCTATCGTAAAGTAGGTACCTAGTACCTACCTAATGTAAATAGGTCGAATTCTGTGCCTAGTATACCTACTACGTTAGGTACCTAATAATTATTAATACATTATAATTTAAGTGTGCAAAGCTGATCATTGCACTCGAGGCGGTAATAGGTATGCGCGCGAGCCGCAGGCAGACGCGTTATGGGAGCCGAGAGGATAATGATCAATGGCCACGCATAATGTCATACGACCTTTTTCATCACAGTTGCGAGGACAAAAACAGAGTTGTAATGTTAATTAACTTTGTAAAAATGTCGTGCAGGCTTCTTATTTTCACGCACCGTCAGAGAAAAACCGTGTTGATGGCGCGAAAAAAATTGACATCGACCAAAACTAAACGAAACTAAAACTGGACTTGGAACTGGAACTAGAACGGGAAATGGAACTGGAACTAGAACGGGAACTGGAACGTGAACTGGAACTAGAACGGGAAATGGAACTGGAACTGGATCTGGAACGTGAACTGGAACGTGAACTGAAACGTGAACTGGAACGTGAACTGGAACGTGAACTGGAACGTGAACCGGAACGTGAACTGGAACTGGAACTAGAACTAGAACGAAACGAAATAAACCGACGAAAACGTACGTATAACTTGCACTGAGATACAAACTTAACCGAATCGTGCGGTACCTAATGTAAAGTAAAAAGCACGCGTTGGAAATTTTTTGGATTATGATCCTGAAAGCGGTGGGATTCTTTGACTAGTATAGTCATTGACTATAAATCCAGTTGACCAAGTTGACCAATGATACAACTTCCCTTCATACGAAAATTAGTAGTGTGTTTCAACCATAGAATTATAAAAAAAAGCAGGACTGAATCTTGATTGACATCGAACTGACGATACAGCAATGGTGGCCGCATAAATATGTGTGACTGATTAAAGGATTGCCATGTGAAGAAAATTACCCGAATCCGACAAAAAAAATATCTGTTGTTGGTGTGACTTTTCGTATGATCAAAAAGCTACGTGAGCTTATAACAGAGTAGTCAAAATTGAATGGCTTGTTTATTTTTTTTACTTTCGATAGGTTAGCGTTTGACTACATCTCACCTGATGGTAAGTGATGATGAGGTCGAAGGTGGAGCACGCCTACCTAGAATTAACCTATTTACTTTTGATTTGAAGACACCTAAGTTGTAAGTGGATGGAAATACCGACGCCGGGAGTGAGTTCCATTCCCTAGCCGCACGCACAATAAAGGAATCTGCAATCTCCCCACCCCCACACTTGCCCCCACCTCCCCCCTCACTTAGTCTGCGTTCCCCCGCATTTGCCCCACCACCCCCGCACTTGCCCCCCCCCCCCCCCTCCCACCTCACTTAGTCCGCGCCCCCCCTTTCCCTGCCTCCCCCGTACTTACCCTCCTCCCCCTCACTTGCCCCCACCTCCCCCTCACTTTCCCCGCCACCCCCTGCACTTGCCACCACCTCCCCCCTCACTTAGTCTGCCTCCCCCTACTTGCCCTGTTTCCATCCGCACTTGCCCCCCTCCCCCCAAGAACCATGTATAGATTACATTTGGACAGTAATGAAGGGGTTGGCGATCTACGTAGCAATGTATGGCGAATGAAGTGGGAGCAATAGCTTCCCAGTCTCCACCGGGTGGCAACTAGGAATTTTATTCCCAGTTGCTACCCGGGAGCGAAGCATGTGGGGGCAACTAGGAATATACCCTGTACGCTATAGCGAAGAGAGAAGGGAGAGCGAAAAAGATAGGGAAAAAGGATGAATGTATGACGGTGAAGAGAGGCGCACCTGCCTCCATTCATCCTTTTCCCCTCCCAGTTCTTTCTTCCTTTGGACAGGGTTAGGGCGTAAAACTAACTAACAGGGTCGGATCAGCCAGTCATTTAATAAAACTGTTTATTTGGCACAAGGATTTATAGCCAGGGTGTTCCTTAAAATGTTTTATGAACACATAAATCGTATTTTTCTACGTTACTTTACTTTTTCTAAATTATAGAAAACCTGCACAAATATGCACGATTAATAGGTCCATTACCGGTACAATATTTATTAACCTGCAAAGACCAGCACATGCATATGCATAATGTAAATATGCATTTGCATATAGTCAGATCTCTAATTATGATCAATATAGGTGAATAAGTGGCAATGGGCAGGCCACATCGCTCGTAGAACTGACAACCGATGGGGAAGAAGGGTTCTCGAGTGGCGACCACGAACCGGAAGACGCAGCGTAGGCCGGCCCCCCACTCGGTGGACCGACGACCTGGTGAAAGCCGCGGGGAGCCGATGGATGCAGGAGGCGAGCAGCCGCTCAAGGTGGCGTGCTCTGGGGGAGGCCTATGTTCAGCAGTGGACGTCTTCAGGCTGTTAATGATGAGGTGAATAAGTTGTATTCGAACATAATTTGGTCATTCTCCCACACTTCCGGGTAATTTGCAAGTTTGATTGTTGGTAACACTAGCTGGTTTTGTGTATTGATTGCATCTCAATAATTTTATCGAAAAAGCAAGAAATTAGCGAAATATTAACAAGCTTACTTGTGAAAAGTGATCCCCTGACTTTTTTTTTATCAAACCACTATGATTCCGACAACTTTTCACAACGCAAGACGGCATTTTATAATATTTTTTTCTATGCGTCTTGGGTGAGGTTCGGAGCAGTAATAGTAGGCGATAGACTTCCTATGATGTGAGTGTGTGCGTGTCCGCTCGTACTTATTAGCGTTCCGACTTCGTATGGGTACCTCGGTTCGGGATCAATTGGGACTCCGTCCTTCTTTTTTTACTATGTCTATGATTTCAACTATTATTTTCATACAAATCACGGGAACCCGTGTTGATGTCTTTTGTTTCATCCTGCTCTGTCCTTTGTAATTTCGTATGACTTTGTCTCGTTTTGATACCTCGTCCCCTGCCCGCGCAGGTGAGTCGTGTGAGTTTATAATCTTTGAGTATAGTAGATATCTGTGGGTGGGATCTATATAACAAAGTATAGTATCTGTGGGTGGGATAAGAGCCACTTTACGAGCAACTGTGATGAAAATGATTTTTTCTTCTAAAACCTGTGTATTTTAATGTGTAATAAGGGTGGATTATCATTCTTCATTGTTTGTGAACGTGCACCAATACGTGCACGAGTGTTGGCAAATGGTTTCATGTTCATATAATTATATCCTAATACGGGTAGTGGCAAAATTGTGCCACATTTGGCGGAAACAATAGCCAATATTAAAAAAAAACACTGTGATTATTAGGGATGTTCCGCGGGGTAATTACGTAAAATTTGCAACAGCAATGCGACAGCAGTAGCAATGCGACAGCAGTAGCGAAGCATAAATTTTCGACACCACTAATGATGTATGACAGCAATCACCGCGAGATTTACGCCTGTCGCAAACCTGTTGCGAGTTAGGTAATTAGGGGGCCGATATCACCAAAGTATCGATACCTACTCATATGAGTAGTACTCAAATCATCATTCGATACTACTCAGTATCGAATGATGATACACAAAAGTATCGATACCTACTCATATCGATACATTTTTTATTATTTATAAAAACCGAAGATAATAAACTACTACAAATGTTGTTTCTTTGACTGAACTACATTTCCAAGTGTTTTGGCGCAAGAGTCAGACATTCGAACGCTAAGGATTCGTCTAGGATATTTTATTTGACAATATTCGATACAAGTTTAGTACTTTCTTTCCTATACAAGTATTTCTTTGCGATACGAGTGCTTTCTTTCAGATACCGAGTAGGTATCGCGAGAATTTTTCGTTTTTATTTTATTAAATTATTTTAATTAAGTGTAACAGCTACCCTAACTGTACTGAGTGTGTGTGTTTGTGGGTATTAACTGTATTCAACACTTTGAATTATTTTTGCATTCGATTTAATCCTGATTAAATTAAAAATGGGGTTGTTTTAGCCTTAAGTATACAGTAAAAATTCGCCTTTTTAGGCTACTTGACTTAAAGTTATGCCATACTATGCTTCTTTAAAGAAAAAATATATTATTGCAGAATAAAGCTTCTTGGCATTGAATTTTTGGCGATTCTACGCTGTTTTGATTTAGCAGCATTGATTCGATTCGATACTAGTACTTTCTTTCCGATACCAAGTAAGTATCGAAAGAATGATTAGATGCTAAAAAGTACTTGGTATCGAAAGAATAGTATCGAGTACTTACTCGTATTTACTAGTATTGGAACATCCCTAGTGATTATATTGTAAATTGTAACCATAACCAAAAGTTGAAGTTAAACAAAGAGTAATGTTTTTTTCTCTAATCTGTGAAGTTAAACACAGATTGACTATGAAATAAATAAAACGAATGAAATTAATATCCTAACCACAGATCCTAACTATGACGAAAGAAGTAAATCCTACGAAAGACTAGGCGGTATGGTCTCATGACTTTAGCCTGCCCAATAGGGCGAACAAAAAAAAAATTAAACACAGGTTATAAAAAAAAAAACAATGTGAAGCACAGAATTCCCACTAGTAGAAATCTATTTCGCGTGGCCGCCTAGTTGTTTCTTGCTCCCACACGAGGTGCTGCCTGAATAAGAACGTCACCCAAAGTTTTGGGTAGAAAATGGGCGATTTCGTTAGCTCTATCTATAGAGTAATTTACCTTGATACCTAGAATTTATGTTTTACCAGTGTTCACTGCTTCTTTATTGTAAAAACTAAAATGTAAGGTCAGATGGGGTAAGTGAAACGAAGGAGTACCTAAGTGAAACCCTATCGTAATCAATAAATCACGCAGTTTAACTCTATGCTATGTGGCAAAATGGTTTCAATGCTCTAGCACACGCGTCACACAATCTTTCTGCTAGGTCATAAAATAAAAAGAAATCAGCTATCTTTAAGTTTACAAAACACATGTCAGCTGATGCCATGAAGCAATTTAATAGTGTTTATATACATTTTTACACGAAAATAATGCATGAAACGGCGCGTAATGTGGGGTTAGTATTTGCAGTCACAGACGACACAGGTAATAAAATCAATCAAATACCTACTACATTACAAATGTCATTGTAAATGTCCCATGGGCGAAAATCACGTATTTCACATCAACAGCTGGAAAACGTCTAGTGCTGAACACAGGCATGCCCATAAAACGCCATTTTAGACGCTGATTATAGGGAGGTTTGCCATAATCACCTCGCTTAGCAAGTAGCTTGTCATCGCAGAAGATTATAATGTACCAAGGAGAATGCTACTGCCCATTCTCTGGATAGTCACTTAGTCTGCTCTTATACGGCACCCAAAGAAAGAGATGGAGATTCTGCGCTAATAAAGTGATACCTGGCAGCTATTATTACTTAAGTAGGTACCTAATATAATGACTGCGGGTAACAGATAATAAAAACAAAACTGTCAATATAGTCAACTGCAAAATAGTCAAACGCCAATGTCAACCTACTGTCAGAATATTGAATCGAAACGTTTCTGTCAAAACCGTGAACCCTTTTTTGAAGTGATGTTTCGTTCACGCAAATTGAATTTTCAAAAATTATTTTCTTGAAAAGTATCTATCGCCGTTATTTGCCATTTCAGA
This sequence comes from Ennomos quercinarius, assembly GCA_910589525.2. Lineage (NCBI taxonomy): Eukaryota > Metazoa > Arthropoda > Insecta > Lepidoptera > Geometridae > Ennomos > Ennomos quercinarius. The sequence goes on from OU342496.1 coordinate 7,233,936, forward strand.
TTTAGGCTTTCTATGTGTAAAAATAATTTGCGTCCTAGCAGAATTCACAAAGTGGATAGATGTGCAAGTATGTTTCACTTACCCCACCTGACCTTAAATATAAAATGATATATTTTACTAAGTTAAATCAAGCAAATAATTAGCTAATATACCTACAAAAAGATATTTTTCCCGACTTATAAACATTTGCAAATCAACATGGTACCTAGCTGGTTTTATGGGAAATTAAAAATCATAAACTGGCAGTACCTTGACAATGAAATTGTTTGGTTAGGTATGGTTATTTTATCCATTAATTAATCATTTAGCTGTTTTTCTGTTTAGCTGAGGACTTGTTATTACATGAAATGTAACGCTACATTTATAAGTTTCACAATAAACACTTCTAAAAAGGGAAAATAGACAAAATAATGGCTACTTACTTGTGAAATGTTATTCCTTCATATTTACGCCTCAGTGCGACTTCTGTTGCTTAAAATGCTGCAACCACCCACTGCACACACATTATTTCTCAAATATTTATTTCCTAGATCACGATTTAAATAGGATTATTTCACAAAAAACAACAATTTCAAAAAATTGTTAACCTGTTTGGCTTAGATCAAACGAAGCCAAATAAAAAAACCCGGTAACGGTGACAAGGACCAAAGATATTACGTTCGTCTTTTTTTTGCTTAGTACCGAATGTATAGCGCTCTCCTTGTTGTCCATGAATGACGTCATATACTACGCTTCTACTCGTACATATTCAAAGATGTGAAGTGCAAGCATAGAGAAAAATGGAGAAAAATAATATATATAAGCAAGACCAAGCCAAGCCACAAAATTCGTCCTAATTTATTTACATTACATAGGTCTGGACCACAGATATCTACTATACTAGTCAAAGACAGATATGACAGCTCTATATGATCGACAATTAGTTCCCGTGTCTCCACGAAACGCTGGTGTCGCCATAGTGATGTACCTAGCTCCATATTAAAATATCGATATCGATACCATAGTGACGCGCCACGCCAAAAAAATATCGACATGGAAGTTACATAGGAAGTTATTATTATTATTATTTTAACCTATTACATTTTAATACTACAGGAAGATGAAGCACCCGCTAATAAGGATTAAATGAAACAAATGAGACTGAAATAGCTTTTATTTATTTTTATTTCTTAGCCTAAGCTTTGTATTTTTACTGCCATTTTTAGGCCATTTTTTGGGTTGAAACCATTTTTATTTTTATTATTTATTTTTGCTATTCAAATTGAGTTTACTCACCAGATAAGCTCAAGGGAATCCCGTGCAACACTTCATTTGCAGTGAACAAGGATATCCATGCAGAAGACGGTTACACGTCCCATCAAATTGGGGGTATATCAAAGTGATTTTGGCGAACACGTTTGTTCACTAAGACAGGCCACTGAGCTCAGTATTTGTAGGAATCAGAAAAGACAACCATGTTTCTTGTAATTTATCGTCCCTTGGGATACTTAACAGGCGATGAGTTTTATTAGTTGCAAGCTTCAACATGACATTTTCGCGTCGCCATAGTGTTGATCAATAACCATAGTCACTGCCCATGCTCAACTGATTAAGATAATTGGTATATAATTTGAAGTTAGAGCGATGGTAGCAGAGCAGTAACATGTGCACTTCGCAATCTTACGGTACCAGGTTCGATCCTCGGCCTTGCACCGATGATTTATCAAGTAAGTTATGTGCAGTTTTCGATGCCATCCGTGCCTCCGAGAGCCGTCGGTCCCGGTTGTCATAAGACCATCTATGGCAATCGTTATGGGTAGTCAGACGCCTGATAGAATCTGATACCAGGTCTAACCATCCTTGTTACTGGTTCCTTATGGGTTGTGAGATCAGATGGCAGTCGCTCAGGGCCAGATCTTGTATAAGGGCAATTTGAGCTTCAGCCCAGCGCGCCGTGGAGATAAAGAGCCCCCAGCCCCCACTGAAATTTAACGGGTCTTATCTAGATTTACTTATAAATGTGCGAAACCTGAAACTATCAGGATTAACGAAAAACAAGAACAGCTGAGAATTAGGCAAACTCACGGTCCGATCCTGTAGTCGCTCGTGTAATTCTGATAGCTTGCCGCTACAGATTAGACTGGGAGCTTGGGAGCCGACCCCAATAACAAATGCGAAATGAGAAAAAGGCAAAGAAGATGATGATAATGATATATTAATTTGAAATTATACACAAAAAGCCAGAAAAACTACGAATTATACCGATTAATTAGGTTGTGTTATGTACATAATTTCCATGACAACAACACAATTGACTTTTGACATTATAGAAGTCACTTGATGCAAAGAAAATGTCGGAATGCGTGTGACACGAGCGCATAGAGAAAAATAATACATATAGCATAGAGTGCCGTCTTATTGGTTTTTTTTGCCAACATGCTACAACATTATTTTTTATCTGTGAGTGACGAGAGCTCTATCTATAGAGATTGTGTTCCTAAGAACTATATATATATATATATACATATCTACATACTTATAGTTCAGATACTATAGAAAGATGTAGATAGGTACTTATATTACTTACCTCATTCAGTTCATATGTGAATGTCATACAATTTACTGTAACTATAATTAAAATTGAATAACATTCACCATTGCATATAATTATGAACTGTAGGTGTAAAAAAGAATTTGAAATAAAATATAATATGTAATTGATTACTTTTTGTGTATGCTTGTGCTTATTATAAAAGCTCTGAGCTGACATTTTAGTTGCATCGTCCCCATCATAAACCAATTTAGATTGGACACCTGCGATGAAGAGCCGGGGTCTGTGCCACATGTTGGGTGAGGATTCCGTCCACAGTAGGCAGGGTCAATTTCATACGCAGTCTCAGGCCCTGAAAAATTTAAATTTAAGAAAATGCTTATTGTTAAACCGACTTTGACTGCTACTTCATTGGGGAGTTCTATAGTTGTCTATCTAATTATCAAAGATACTGTTGTGGTCATTTTTCAACCAACACCCCCAGGCAACCCCAAAAGCTTGACATTTAGCATAAACAAATATTAACACAATCAAAGATAAAAAATAATGTTTATTTTTACCTGGTATATGTATTAATGCCTATGTTAAATCAGTGCAGGTATGGACACACTGGTCTGGATTGGCACAACTAGATGTTTCTGAAAACAAAATAAAAGAGATTTATAATTTTACTACTTATTGCTATTATTAGTATTAGTATTGTTTTGGAACATGAGATCTCTACCTAAACTATAATTGTGCAAAATTTCACACATGTGCAGGTTTATAACTTAGAAGCAATGAGGCTGTGTAAGATTCAGACGGACATGAAAAAATTATAAGGTCGTCTGCTACTACAGAACCCTAAAAAGAAACCATTATAGTATCAGTGTTGTCTGTGTGCCTGCCTGCTTATTAAGAACATTTTCGTGGGAATGGTGTACAGTAGAAATTCATATCATTTACTAGTTGACCCTTCGCACGGGTTAATTAGTTTTTTGTTCTACCCTGTTTATGGGTAAGAGGAAATTGAAAGGGAAAAAGGATGAATGAATAGACGGTAATAGAAGGGAGACAGGCGAAGTACAAATATTATATTATAACAAAATGAAAATGGTGTTTAATTTGTTTACCTAGTACTTGTATTGCTGACAATGTTAAATCAGTGCAGGCATGGACACTCTGGTCTGGATTGGCACTAACAGAAGTAGATCAGTTAAGAGAGAGAGAGAGAGAGTAAATCAGAGTGGTTGGTTTCTGAAAACAATTGCCATTATAAGAACAAAAACTAAATGTAGAAACCTGGCGGAAAACTTATATAATTATTTTACACATTGCCGGTCCCAGCAGGTACATAATCCCTGGAAATTGTACCTAAGTGAAGAACAAAAATATTCTTAATATATTTCATACATTGCTTGGAGGCCCCCCCATGTTTTCTGTACATTGTCTAGGTACTGCATAGAATACCTGAATTATACGGATTGCCGGTTACATATTTTCGAGTTATTGATGGAGGCGGTTGCTTTAGGCATTGGCAACCAGTTGAATGGTTCGTAAATTGTAAAGTTTATCTGTTATCTATGAGGTAGACTTACCCGTCGTTATACAGCCAAATACACGACATTTGATGTTGGTGTTTGACGGCATGGTATTTTATATACAGTAACTAATAGCGTCCAATCGCACACATAACAATTATAGCATCTAATTTCGCAATCTTCACAATTTCTTCAACGGGCAGAGCTGTGATGTATCTTCAGCGATAAATACTTAAGACTACTGATGCTAGACTAAGACTATGCGTGTGCTATCATCGAGAGCATTAAAAAATGGAGGCACTTCTTACTTGGACGCCAATTTTATCTGATAACGGATCAAAAATCTGTAGCGTTCATGATGAAAGGACATGCTAGCAGAATAAAAAATGAAAAAATTCAAAGATGGCGAATGGAACTTGCTAACTATACATTTGACATTAAATATAGGAGTGGGAAGGAAAATATTGTGGCGGATGCTTTGTCGCGAACTCAAGCAACATGTGCGAGTATGAATGGTAATAATTTGATGACACTACATGAATCTTTATGTCATCCCGGAATTACACGACTTATACATTGGGTAAGATGCAAGAATCTCCCATATTCTAATGAAGAGGTAAAGCGTACGGTGATGTCTTGCAGAGTATGTGCGGAGGAAAAGCCGAGATTTAACAGAAACATATTTGGTAATCTAATAAAAGCAACGAACCCTTTCGAGCGATTGTCCTTGGATTTCAAAGGGCCTATACCTTCTTCCACCGCAAACAAATTTATATTAACCATCATCGACGAGTACTCCAGATTCCCATTTGCATACCCTTGTAAAGATACCAGTTCGGACAGTATTATCAAAAGTTTAACGGATCTATTCTCAATGTTCGGCATGCCGTGTATGATACATACAGATCAGGGAGCAGCATTTATGTCTAGAGAGCTAAAAGATTTCTTGAATTCAAAGGGAATTGCGACCAGTCGTTCTGCTCCATATAATCCGCAATGTAACGGCCAAGTAGAGCGCTTGAATGGTACATTATGGCAAACGATACGTCTTGCTTTGAAAACTAAGAATATGCCTATAGAGATGTGGGAAAATGTACTAACGCAAGCCCTACATAGTATTCGATCTCTGCTTTGCACTGCAACTAATATGACTCCACACGAACGAATGTTTGTTCACCCAAGACGTTCATCCTCCGGACAATCACTGCCATCCTGGTTCAATGATGACAAAGTCCTAATAAAGAAACACGTCCGTAACAAGTATGATCCACTTGTAGAGGAAGTTGAAATGATTGAACCCTCTCCAATGAGCAGTAGAGTGCGGTTCACAAATGGACGAGAAATTATGGTCTCCAACAGACACTTAGCGCCTAGAGGAGAAGGCGCAGAAGTCTCTGATATTGAAGAATTTTATGATACAGAGGATTCGCCGCTGATGGATTCGCCACGGCCAGATCCTCCTCGGCGATCGGAAAGAAACCGGCATGCGCCGAGTTATCTTCTGGACTATGAAACATAAGAGGGGAAGAATGATGTATACCTATTTCGTATCATAGTGTACCTCCTTAGGTTAAGCTGTATAGTCTATCTTTATACTTGACAATAGATGTCAAGTCATGTGGAATAAACCCTTGATTCTATAAACAGGGCTTTTGATTTACTACAACTACTGTGAGCGACAATACGGAGGAACTAACGCTCAACTTGACTCGGCGTATTCTCGACAAAACGCACAAATCGTACACAATTTGCACGTAACCAGATTTAAACACGAAACCAGTACATAATACTTTACAATTTGTGCACGAAACTGCAGGCACGAAAATCGAAATCAAAAAAACAATAACTAAAGTCTGAAAACTTGAAAAGCCGTTTGGCAAATTCAAGGATGTCACTGTCAATGTCAGTCGTCTAACGTAGACGTTTCTCTTTTTTTTTTTGAGCGTTTTTAAGTGGACATCTAACAGATGACGCTACAAAATTCTGATATGTACCGTTTGTTCTAAGTTTCTCACCCCTGCACGAGCGTTTCGTGGAGACATCGGTACTAAAGCTGACCCGGGCCTGGTCTGGACCTGGACCAAGCATAGTTAAATAAGCATCATAGTATAATAAAGGTTGTAAAGCTGAAATGGATATTTTGAAAGCTGAAATAGCTCGAAAACGGAAGTTAATTGAAGAAAAAAACATTATAGTGAGTACTTATTGTATGCACTAAATACTAATTTTACATAAGTAGCCACCTACCTATACCTACCTATTAGTAGGATAGTACTTGGCGAAGGAAAAAAATTGATAAGGTACTTTAGGTTCAGGTCTAGGTTTTCTAAAGTATCATATTCGAAGAATTTTCTTTCTACCGTAAAGTGGGTACCTCTAGTATTTAGCTGGCTGAATAATTTGTAATAGGTACTTACTTCTCATCAACTACAATTTACAGGATCCCACTAAAAACAAGAAATACTTCAAAAGGGGAGAGCTCTTAGCAAAAGAACAAGAAGAGTATTTGAAAAAATATGGCCCTCAAGATGTTAAAGAAGAAAAACCTGTTGCAGAAAGCAAATCTGAAAAAGGTTTGTATGAAAAATACCTAGGCAGGTAACTATACTGCCTATTCAGTATAAGATTTTAAACTTTCATAGTCAGTAACATACTATATTATTTATCATATTGAGTAGTAGTAACTTTTTATGTTATTTTGAAGCACTATAACACTACAATGTATTTGGAGCTATTGTACAGTTTAGATAAAATAAATATAGGTACTTATTCACTCGGCTATTTGTGTAAGTGTAAATTCTGAGTGGATAGAGAAACTAATGTTAAAAGTTTGTATTATGATGTATTAATTATGCTATTGTACATAAGCAATCTGTAATAAGCTCAGTTCCTATTTTTTACATTTCATTTTATGTGACTTATATTTCACAGCAGGTAAAAATGAAAATTCTGAAACCGATCAGACTGAAAATGCTTCACTGCCTAGAACAGAAGTTATAAAAAGGCTCAGGGAAAGAGGTCATCCAATCTTAATGTATGGTGAAAATGAACTTCAGGCTTTCAAGAGGCTGAGAAGGATAGAAATACAAGAGCCAGAAGCAAATAGGGTAATAATATTATAGGTTAATTAAATAGTTTAAGTTTTTCAAGTGCAAATACAAATTTTGTCATAATGCTGCAACAAAGCTTCCTACAGTGTGCACATGACATTATTTACTGTGCCAATTGTTAACCTACCGGTATGTATAGGTTTATCATAGCATGTGAAAAAGATAGTCCTGTAGAAATCCAGCAAGTTCATTAAAAAAATTGATCTAAGTGACCTTTTGAAACTCCCTAAATCAGAATATATGAATACCAGAACCAGAATAACCTTCTCTTCAGCTTGTGTGTCATTGCTGCGGTTGGCAGATATTTGAAACTTATGAACGATTATTATTATTAGTATCATTTTCTTCCCGATAAATTATGTCATTGCAAAAAGCAAGAAAACAATACAAAAATTTATTTAAAAAATAACATGTCTAACCATCATTATTACAGGGACTAAGAAACGACTTCCAAGAGGCCATGGACAAAGTGGATGAAGCATATTTAAATGAGATTCTTGCATTAGGAACCCAGGTAAACCTTGCATGAATATATAAGAGCATTTAATTACAACATAATTTATAAAAGTTTGTAAAAATTACAATAACAAAACATTGGTCAAAACGGGTCTATGCAATGACCCGTCTGATCTTGAAGATCATAGAAAAAACCCATCATCACCATCATCATCATTGTCATGCTCTATCACATCCATCCATTCACCTGCTTTAGTATCATTGCCACCATCACCATCACTACTGGAACAGCTGTGCCCGCAACCCAAGGCTGTTGTCCGCTACTTCAAGGAGTTAGGGTGTCTAGGGTAAGGGTTGGCAGGGGTAAATGCACAAAACACCCCATGCGGGATGTCAGTGCAGCCTTTATCACCCCCATTTAGAATAAGAAAACATTGGTTGTTCGGTTGGTTTCAGAGTGTAAATGAAAAATCATTGAAGGAAGAAGCTCTTGATGATACAATCACATATGAATTTATACAGGAAAAGGCCAAAACTATGGGACAAGGTGATAGAAATTATGATATGAATATCATCATGACTTTATTACAGGTAAGAGAAAGTTAATACAAACCTAAACATATAATTCTATGTATCTAAAAATATGTGAAACTGTTCTTGGTCCAAAACTTTTTTACTTTCTATAGGAATATATACCTATTCTAAAGGAAAATTCTACTACAGCTACAACTAGAGGAATGAGAGTAAATTTTTGGTACAACTCAACAGAATTTTAATATCATATTGACTGGCCTGTTAACTCGTTAGTAGCTCTGCCTTGTGAAATGTAGGTTGTGGGTTCAATTCCCACTCGGGACAAACATTTGTGTGATGAACATAGGTGCTTGATCTGTGTCTGGGTGTTATATTGTATTCTATGTATGTATTTACAAAACAAAAAGTAGGTATCTAAGTATTGTATCAGTTATCTCGTTCCCCATAGTACCAAGCTTTGCTTAGTTTGGGGCTAGATGGCGCTGTGTGAAATGTCCACACATATTCCTTTATTTATAATAGTTGAAACCCTGGTGAAGAACATACTAATAAAAGCGATGGGAGCATTGAAATAACATATTACTTCATATAAATATCTTTTAAGGACCTTTCTATTTACTTACACTAATCCGTCAGCAGCTAGTAAAGTTACATTAACACACACTTTCATCAACTTCCAGTTTCTCCTAAAGCTTTGGGGTCAGCAGCTAAACAATGCAGCAGCTGCTGAGAAAACTGCTGTCAAGCACAAGATGACTCGAGCAACCTTCCAACAAACTCAAGTATACTTGAAACCTTTGATGAGGAAGCTGAAGAAGAAAAACTTGCCGGAGGACATTTGTGACAGTCTGATGGAAATATGCAAGCATTTGTTAGAGAGGAATTACATAATGGTAAACAGTTGGTCAAATAGGTTTTTTGCAGATATTTTGGGCTCTGAGATTTTGAGGGTAATTTTTTTTAAATGAGTGATTTGACGAGCTAGTCATTCGCCTGATGTTAAGCGACACGTCCGCTATTTTTTTCGTTGTATTTTGGCTCCACACATAGTGTATTTAGCCAGTATCAAGTATTGTAGTTTTCATCGTGCTATTAAATATTTCACGTAATGTCAAGTCTTTTACAATAAACCATTTGTATTTGAATAGTCACAGTCATAGTCGAGTCTAAGTCAGGTAGTCATAGTCCAGTCTAAGTCATGCCCCAGTAAAGTGGTGGCGGCTTTACTAGAAGCTTCTATGGATTAGAGTTTTGGAAGCAACACGAAAAACCACGTTTCATCATATTATATCACTTGCCCAATTTTAAACATTAACACTAGATAAAGCACAAGTCTTGAAAAATAATATAATGCAATGACGTGAACTTTTCCGCGTTACCGCCAAAACTCTCGACACGTCCGCTTATAACGGTTGTAGTGTTACTTGGAACTGAGATATAAAGTTTCGTGTGACACTGCACTGTGCATGTCATCCTGAGACGTCAGTATCAGTACATTGCAGTCTTAGAAATATTAGATTTAGTCCCAAAGTCTCACTTGGCCAGTAACAAAAAGCACTAAATAAAATAAATTGGCAGTAAACTTCACTAGCTACAGTGCTCTTCAAACCGGAACACATTAGAGTAGTGCTTGCACACTACTGCTTGGCGGCAGAATAATTGGCAAAGCCACCTATTTAGACAAACTGCAGAAAAGTCCTACCACCTAGTAAAATTATTGTAAGTATAACATTGTTAATATTTAGTACTAGCTGAACCACGCTGGCTTCGCACCGGTTAATTAGCTTTACGCCTTACCCAGTCCAAAGGAAGAGGAAATAAAACCGGACTAAGTACGAGTCGGACTCGCGCACGGAGGTTTCCGTACCATTATCTATCCCTGCCATCTAGTGTTGAGTAGCAGTACTATTTAAAGCAGCGCCATCTATGACTCATCTGGTAAACGAGCAAACGTTTGTTGTATGGGATCCCCCTTAAATATTTATTTTATTCTGTGTTTAGTATTTGTTGTTATAGCGGCAACAGAAATACATTATCTGTGAAAATGTCAACAGTCTAACTATCACGGTGCATGAGATACAGCCTGGTTACAGACGTACAGACAGACAGCGGAGCCTAGTAGTAGTAGTAGGGTCCGTTTTACCCTTTGGGTACGGAACCCTAAAAAGATAAGGAAATGGCGAATGGAGGCAGGTACTGTCTTTTCCCCCTCCCTTCTCTCTTTCCTATAGTACAGGATAAGAGTAGCTTCTTCCTCGTTGCCGACGATGTCTTATCGTACAGCTATTTAACGTCTCGTAAGTACACTGCGTAGGCCAGCCGTATTATCCTAAAGCAACAAATCACCGACCTTAGTAATTTTTCGGCTTCTACGGCACTTGTGGGATGAAATGGGGTGTCCTGTTCTTACGCCGCGCCGCCGCCGGGGCCACACAGCTTTTTGTATTGCTAATAAACATACAGCTTATTTTTTATGTGCTAATAAGAAGCAGTTTAGTAACCTAATTACCTGCAAAACAACCAAAATTTCCTAATAAAAAGATATTTTCTCACCTTCCAGGCAAGTGATGCCTACCTACAAATGGCAATTGGCAACGCACCCTGGCCCATTGGTGTAACCATGGTGGGCATCCACGCTCGTACTGGTCGCGAAAAGATCTTCTCTAAAAACGTCGCCCACGTGATGAACGACGAAACCCAAAGGAAATACATTCAAGCTCTGAAGAGATTGATGACAAAATGTCAAGAATACTTCCCTACTGACCCGTCGAGATGTGTCGAATACAGTACAACTGATAGGTGAAAAATTAGTAAAGTGATATTAAAAAATTTAAAAAGTTTAATTTAGTTGCCTTTACTACCTAGCTCTCGGAGTCTCCTTGGAAGACTCTCAACTGCGTCTCGTCGCCGTACAAGTGGCACTTTAGTTGCCGTGTGGTCTCAGTGTGAGAATAGAATATTATCACCCCATCTCTTCCCGCGGGTGCCGTAAGAGTCTGCGAAGAGAATTGATCCAGGGAATGTGCTGCAGCATTCTCTGTACATTTTAATCTGCGATCACCAAGATGCCTGCCTAGCGTGGTGACACTGACCCTTCTCTCCCTTCCTATGATAATGGCCCATATGGGGAAAATCGATCAAATGTTCAGCAGAGGACGCCTTACGGCTGATGTATAGGTCAAAGCAAGACCAGGAAATGATCAGTTTCACGGTATTTTATTATTATTATTACTAAATAGTAGGTATAACAGTAGCTTATCCCGATGAATGGGCAAATTATTATAGTTAATGCTTATGCCGCAATAGGGGATTTTCTGACAGCTGGACGGTACGTAGTTCTAAATCCAAAAGTAGGTGGCGCTGGCGAGACGTGGCTTGTTTTTCTTTCTTTTATTTTGGCTCCACACATAGTGTATTTAGCCAGTGTCAAGTATTGTAATTATTCATCGAGTTATGGAATATTTCACGTGTAAAGTCAAGTCTTCAAGTCTTAGTCACAGTCCAGTCTAAGTCAGGTAATCATAGTCCAGTCTAAGTCATACCCTAGTAAAGTGGTGGCGGCTTTACTAGAAGCTTCTATGGAATTTTGGAAGCAACACGAAAAACCACGTTTCACTACATTATATCACTTGCCCACACTCATGCTCGTAATTCAGCACTTAATGCGTAAAACACCACCAATTTTAACCATTAACACTGGAAAAAGCACAAGTTTTTGAAGTTGACATCATGTAGAAATAATATAAATTTAAATAAAAATCTGACTGACATTTTCAATAATATAACTAATTGGATGACTGACCACAATCTTGACTTGAATTTATCGAAGACCACAATAATGCAATTTAGACCCCATCAAAAAACTCCCCTTGACATTAATTTTATACACGGTGACATTTAATTGGTTCTTTTCCTTAAATGTACGTACTCAGTCCATGCTATAGAACGCTCCTATATAACTAAAACTATGGATTTAAAACTTAAATCTAGGTATTATCAAATTACTGCGAATTCAAATTCTAAAGAAAAGCCCTGCGACATTGAACAAAGGCACGGAATAGATAATAGTACAACGTAATAAAACGCCCGACCGAATACTGGTTCAAACAGCGACCGCCGCGCCGGCGCCGCCCGCGGTGACCAATAGCACAAAAAGATACCCCGCCCCTTTCTTTTGTGCAGCGGATATGCGCGCGGGCCGCTTCCGAAAACAAGTACCAGTCTACCAGAAAATAGGTCAGTCGGTCAAAAACTTCCAGGGGCAAAACTTGTGTCCCGTTTACGCGCGCGCATCGCGATTTTGGACAATGGATTGACATTACAGTTATTCAAATGTTGGGTGGTTGGACATGGTGCGTTTTTATACGCTGTCAAGCTACAACTTAGCAGAGGCTAGGTGGATGTACGCACAGCCACAGCACTTGGACACTTTACGAGCACATGGCATCAGGGATCCACAAGTTCCTAACGTACCCTTTTGTTCGTAGCTGATTTTCTTAGTAGGTAAGTAATTCTGACGGTCCTAAGCTCGATAAAGTATGAAGGGAAAATTGGGAGTCTTTTTTAGCAAAGATAAGAGATAAGCCGCACTCGCGTTGTTTTTTGTCTGTGTGAGAGCGGGACGGGTAGCGCAGGTGTTTTTGTTTTATTACCTACCTACGAAACATTTATAAAGCGCTCAGCAGCCGGTGCCCGTGCTGTGTGTAGCGTTAAATAGACATTTCGGCTGATATCCAGTTATGTAAAAAGGTATTAATTTTTTATTTTATTTTTTAATTGCACCTTGTACGATTATTCTATAGCATGGGCTGAGTACATACATTTAAGGAAAAGAACCAATTAAATGTCACCGTGTATATAATAACAATAAATTGCAATGTGTTGACGCAGCTACTCTATTAGGCATAGACATTGATACACATAAAATATTAATTGGAAAACCCACATATAAAAGCTAAATTGTCAAGTTTCACATACGCGCTTAGGGAATTACGACGCGCAACTGACCTTAATACAGCTTTATCAGCGTATTATGCTTATGCACACTCGTGGCTAAACTACGGCATAATACTCTGGGGAAATAGTACAGATGCTAAAGGTCTCTTTGTAGCCCAAAAAAAATGTACCGTATTCTCGCAAATATTAAACCAGACATCAGCACACAACATTTTCATAGACCTTACTTCATCAAATTCAAAATTCTAACTACAGTGTCTTTGTACATCCTAGAAATCTGTAAACTCGTCAAGAAATACCCTCAATTTTTCAAAAAACTGGCGGTTTGCAATCGAGGCTATGAACTTAGATTAAATTATAAATATGACTTAATAACACCCCAGTCAAAATTAGCTATGCATAGTTCCGGCACCCATACAATGGCCACAAGGATATATAACAAATTACCGGTATATTTAAAAAAAATTGAGGAAGAGAAAAAATTCGCCGTAGCTTTAAAAACTGTGCTACTGGATAAATGCTACTATACATTAGAAGAATTCCTTTCGGAACGATTCACTGTAGACTAAGTCGATTCGCTCTGCACGTTATTGCTATACCCAAGCAGGGTCATTATGTTACCTTTAAACACGCTATTAACACCTGTATGTAATGTATAATAATGGTTGCAATAAATTATTGAGTATTGAGTATTGTTTAGAAAAATAATACAATGAAACGACGTGAACTTTTTCGAGTTCCCGCCAAAACTCCCTGTTTTTTTTGTGAGGTGACTTTGGCCTCTCTCATAGCGTAGTGTCACTTTCACTTTACTCACCAGTGACCATTTGTGGCAGATTTCTGCCATTTTAGCAGATTTGTCATTCACAGGGCAGTGGCTGCTTAAAAATTTTAACAGATTTAGTTTTTATTATTTTGAAGTAAACTTCAGAAATATAGCTGCGCAATCTTAATTCGTTGACTTCAATATTTGGTAGAATCATTGTCACCACACAGATCCGCAAGAATACTAAAGTGACCGATACAGCTCTTAGAATTAGCAATGGGCAGGCCACATTGCTCGTAGAACTGGCAACCGATGGGGTAGAAAGGTTCTTGAGTGGCGATCATGAGCCGGAAGACGCAGCGAAAGCCGGCCTCTGGTAGGTATGTACCTACTTACCTTAATCCTTATTCTGGGATTTGTTGAACTCTATGATTAAAGGGTTTATTTAATTTACTAGCAAACTACAAGCTGGTTGCACCCTCACGCCAAGTGACATGATTAGAAAAAATATGAATGTAAAATTCATGTATAATAATAAAAAAGGAATATACTTCTAACGTAATCAATGATAATTTTCCTCTTTTCATCATTTCTATATGAATTTTGGGTTCCTATTCAATAATTCCATGATATTTTAAAATAAACATAAGTAAATACTAACGAAAAATATTTCTATTATTTTCCTTGTATTATTACTGTTACAAGACGAGGCACATTTCTGGGAGAATTCAAAGTGTGGACAGATTTTTAGCCTATTTATCTATTTATGGCAGACTGCAATGTACAGGTGGTCACACTCACCTGTTTATGGTCCATGCATAAATCACAGTATTGTTTTTTTCTCTAATCTGTGGCATAAATCTTCTGAACACAGATATGGTAGGTCTGTGATTCTCAACCTTTGAATATGTACGAGTAGAACCGTAGTATATGACGTCATTCATGGACAACAAGGAGAGCGCTATACATTCGGTACTAAGCAAAAAAAAGACGAACGTAGTATCTTTGGTCCTTGTCACCGTTACCGGGTTTTTTTATTTGGCTTCGTTTGATCTAAGCCAAACAAGTTAACAATTTTTTGAAATTGTTGTTTTTTGTGAAATAATCCTATTTAAATGGTGATCTAGGCAATAAATATTTGAGAAATAATGTGTGTGCAGTGGGTGGTTGCAGCATTTTAAGCAACAGAAGTCGCACCGAGGCGTAAATATGAAGGAATAACATTTCACAAGTAAGTAGCCATTGTTTTGTCTATTTTCCCTTTTTAGAAGTGTTTATTGTGAAAAATATAAATACAGCGTTACATTTCATGTAATAACAAGTCCGCAGCTAAACAGAAAAACAGCTAAATGATTAATTAATGGATAAAATAACCATACCTAACCAAAAAATTTCATTGTCAAGGTACTGCCAGTTTATGATTTTTAATTTCCCATAAAACCAGTTAGGTACCATGTTGATTTGCAAATGTTTATAAGTCGTTAAAAATTCTTTTGTGGGTATATTAGCTAATTATTTGCTTGATATAACTTAATAAAATATATCATTTTATATTTAAGGTCAGGTGGGGTAAGTGAAACATACTTGCACATCTATCCACTTTGTGAATTCTGCTAGGACGCTAATTTTTTTTTACACATAGAAAGCCTAAATCTGAAATGGCAAATGACGGCAATAAATACTTTTCAAGAAAATATTTTTGAAAATTCAATTTGCGTGAACGAAACATCACTTCAAAAATGGTTCACGGTTTTGACAGAAACGTTCCGATTCAATATTCTAACGGTAGGTTGACATTGGCGTTTGACTATTTTGCAGTTGACTATATTGACAGTTTTGTTTTTATTATCTGTTACCCGCAGTCATTATATTAGGTACCTACTTATATACAAATAGCTGCCAGGTATCACTTTATTAGCGCAGAATCTCCATCTCTTTCTTTGGGTGCCGTATAAGAGCAGACTAATAAGGGACTATCCAGAGAATGGGCAGTAGCATTCTCCTTGGTACATTATAATCTTCTGCGATGACAAGCTACTTGCTAAGCGAGGTGATTATGGCAAACCTCCCTATAATCAGCGTCTAAAATGGCGTTTTATGGGCATGCCTGTGTTCAGCACTAGACGTTTTCCAGCTGTTGATGTGAAATACGTGATTTTCGCCCATGGGACATTTACAATGACATTTGTAATGTAGTAGGTATTTGATTGATTTTATTACCTGTGTCGTCTGTGACTGCAAATACTAACCCCACATTACGCGCCGTTTCATGCATTATTTTCGTGTAAAAATGTACATAAACACTATTAAATTGCTTCATGGCATCAGCCGACTTGTGTTTTGTAAACTTAAAGATAGCTGATTTCTTTTTATTTTATGACCTAGCAGAAAGATTGTGTGACGCGTGTGCTAGAGCGTTGAAACCATTTCACACATAGCATAGAGCTAAACTGCGTGATTTATTGATTACGATAGGGTTTCACTTAGGTACTCCTTCGTTTCACTCACCCCACCTGACCTTACATTTTAGTTTTTACAATAAAGAACCAGTGAACACTGGTAAAACATAAATTCTAGTTATCAAGGTAAATTACTCTCTAGATAGAGCTAACGAAATCGCCCATTATCTACCCAAAATTTTGGGAGACGTTCTTATTCAGGCAGCACCTCGTGTGGGAGCAAGAAACAACTAGGCAGCCACACGAAATAGATTTCTACTAGTGGGAATTCTGTGTTCTCAACCATATCTCGTCAACGTCATCTAACGGATTTTTAGGAACTAGATTTATTTTAATTTGGCTGCCTGAAAACCTCCTATTAGGAACCGATTTAGGAAGGTGCAATAGCATCTAGTCATCACTAAGTGCTTCCTAAATCTGTTCCTAATTATTAGGCAACTAACTGGGTAGCAAGTATTCCTTTCCCGAATCCTAACTTCACAAATAGTGTAGGGGATACTTTGACTTCGGTCAACGTCATGAAGTTGACTTTCTCTTCTCACTTCGACACTGGCAGAAAACCGCCAGTGTTTAAAAAAAGTAGAAGAAGAAGCAGTGTAGTGACCGCTTTAGTCTGTGGCTGTGGGTATTAAATTATTGGAAAAAAAAAACTAAACGTAAATAAACAAAACCGCTGCCACTATTTGCACGCAGTAATATGTCAATGTCAAAGCCGTATTTAATCTATGGAAACTTTGAATTTATTACCTGTGGAAACTTGTATAGATAACATATATATTCAACTCTAAATGAGGGCTTGAATAGGATGCTTTTCACGGTCATAAATTTCATTTTCCGCCAACGTAAATCACTTAAAACCTCAGAAAAAAATTGCAATCGTAAATTTTAAACATTCATATAATTTTTAAGCTTATAGTTCATTTTGATTTGCTTATTCTACCTTCTGTTTTCTGTATGGATCTAATATGCTAAAAAGGTCCGCAAATGTGCTAAGAACGGTTAAATTATTAGCTCATCTACTGGCCGCACACCCACACACACTATTTAAAAATCTATGGAAATGCGAGTATAGTTCATTGATAAATTTCACGATTTTGTCTATGTGTGCCACTGCGTGTCCAATGTTTATCTTATTTTCACGCAGTACCAGCATAAAATGAGCTCTGCTACGATTGCTTTCTCTTTACAGTAGGGGGTCTAGGCTACTGGTCATTAGTAAGTGTGCCATACGTACAAGGCTCTTGTGTTGTACACACGGTCGCGTAGCGTAATCAGCTGATCAATTGTTCATTCATCATTGGCTTTATTTACGCAATTAGTGTATAAGTTTATCTAATGTCGAGTTAACATTTTGTATTAAAATAACTTGCCAAGAGCATGTCTACGCTACTACTACTAATAGGGCTGACTATTTTTGTTTATAATAATAATATTATAAACAAAAATAGTCAGCCCTATTAGTTATTATCATTTGAAAATCTTGAAAATGCTTATTGTTGACTTTGAACAAAAGCTATGATTACTACTATACCTACTTGGTACCTAATCATAAAAGAAAAAATACATGTTTACGGAAGAAAAGGTCAATAACTATTCAAGTAGGTACCTACCTGCCTACCTACTAGGAGACGCGTATAACCGTTTAGGTAACAGTTTTCAGTTTTTTCCACTTAGGTACCTATCTCTAAGTTATAATCGGATTTTGTTTGAAATACACCTAATTATATTAAAGTTTAAAAGATAAATAGATTTTACTTAGGTCTACCAACAGGGCAACAGGCTACGTAATGCATGGCATGAGGAGGGACACTTTTTGTGGACACTGGAATTAGTGTCAAGAAAATCATATGTAGAGTACCTACCTAGGTACGTAACTACTAGGGATGCGCCGAATATGGGTTTTTTAACCGAACTGAAACGAACATTATCGGTTCAGCGCCCACCGAAACGAATATTCGGCTGAATTATTCGTTTCATTAAACGCGAGCTTTAGGTACCGTATTACATGTATTAATTCATTAAAACCATTTCTTTCTCAAATTGGGTATTGAAATACCTACCTAACAGGGAATAAAATATTTTTTGTAATTTATTCCTACTATTAGGTACCATGCCAAAGTAAGTTCTTATGTTTGTTCCTCCTATAAGTATACGCTATTATCCTCTTATCTTATACGTTTTACATAAACGTACCTTAAAATTAAAATTTATTTACCTTTATTTATTGACACTATAATAATTGTACAATAACAAAAAGCTCATACACGTATGAGTAGGTAAATGAACTTAAGAACATGATAAAATTTCGTATGAAACATACCAGGCTGTTCTTGTGCTACTGCTACAAGTTTATACTGTGACGTAAAATCTGCACTGCGAAGTTCATTTGAAATGCGCGTTCACGCGATTTGCCGGAGATAGCGCTAAATACCTACTGCGCACGAATATAGGGGCCTTGATAGAGCCGAAGACCACGCTCAGTGACGTGCTGTGGAGAAGCTTATATCCAGCAGTGGACTACTATAGGCTGGTCATGTGATGAAAGGGTATATAAATAAAATAAAGTACGTTTTTGTTATACAATTTTATTAAAGTAAAACCAGTCATAAGTGTCATATAAGTAGTAAAAATAAACTGTTTTAGTAATATCATAAAATATACCAATATTATTAGGGATGCGCCGGACATGGGTTTTTCAACCAAACCGAATAACACACTATTCGGCTCAGCGCTTACCGAACCAAATATTCGGCCGAACTATACACTTATCCTTGGCATTCAAAGCCATAAAACTTCAACAAAAGCTCCACTGCAAGGGATCTATTTTTTATTTTAGTCCACTATCAATAACATGAACATTTCTTATAAAATTTTAAATTTCATTAGTGAATTGATTTCAAACAAAATTAAAATAACAGATTTCTTGGAAACAAGTGTGAAACTTTGCATTTTGCGTATTTTTGTACTGTGATTGCAATTACCTAAATAAATAATTTAAGTATTGAACAAAATCGCACCCTATGACATGACGCTCTATAGTTCGGTAACAAAAATTACCATTATTTATTAGTGTCCTGGTTATTTACAAAAAATATTAAAATCTTGCGAGAGTTCTGATCATCTTAGAATGAGTGCTTACCCACGATCAAATATTTAACGGAAATTATTTAAAAGTATATTCGGTAATTATTCGGCAATTTTACCGAATATTTGGCTGAAAATCGAACATGAAAAATAATAATGCCCAACGATTACACACACATAGATCCTGGACTTTAACTAGAATTTCCTGTATCTAGGGAGCCAGGAACTACGAGGAACATAGTCCCACAACTCCCAGGCACAGAACATGTAGGTATTTGCGCTTTTTTTTCATGTACACAAATACTTGTACCGTAGCAGGAATCGAACCCGCTGCCTCCGAGTTATGAGCTGACCTGTTCAACCAACAAACCACAGAAGTTGTTAACAAACATGCTTTACGTTACGAATCATCATCAGTAGGAATGTTCCGATACTACCAAAGTATCGATACCCACTTATATGAGTAGTACTCTAATCATGATTCGATACTACTCATATGAATACCCTAAAAGTATCGATACCTATTACGTACTCATATCGATACATCTTTTATTATTTATCAAAACCGAAATAAATAGATAAATTTCACTTTATTGCAGCAAAGTTTTGTTGTTTCTTTGACTGAAATACATTCATAAGTGTTTTGGCGCGAAGAATCAGACATCGGAACACTAAGGATGCGTTTAGGATATTTTATTTGATAATATTCGATACAAGTGCTTTCTTTCTGATACCGAGTAGGTATCTGGAGAATAATTAGTTTTATTTTAATATAACAAAAATAAGTATAACAACTACCTTAACCGTACTATATCTGTAGAGGTGTGTATTAAGTGTATTTAACGCTTTGAATAAAATTTACATTCGATTTAATCCGGCTTAAATAAAAAATTGGGTGGTTTTAGTCCTAACTATAAATTAAAAAAGAAAAACACATTTTTAGGCTACTTGACTTAATGTTAGGCCATACAATATGTGTAATAAGTACTAATAGTGGGTCAACTCCTTTGTTATACCGCAAAATACCTACAAGACCGTCTCGACGTCTAGTCCCTAAAAATAAGCAAGGGTTGTCAGAAAAACATTTTCTTAGATAATAATTTTGTGTTTCGTAATAATTTATTTTTGTCACAGTTGTTCGTACAGTGGCTCTTATCACACCGCTTTTAGGTTCATAATCCAAGATATTACGGACGCGTGCTTTTTACTTTACATTACCGCACTACTGTTTTATGATGGTATCTCGATTCAGTTAAGTACTCAGTATTTTACCTCAAGTTATACGTAGACTACGTAGTATTATCATGATCGGCCTGAAGACGCCCGCTGCTGAACATAGGACTCCCCCACAGAGCGCCACTTTGAGCGGCTATTCGCCTGTATCTATCGGCTCCCCGCAGTTTTCACCAGATTCTACGAGCGATGTGGGTTGCCATTTCCATTTCAACTTGCTAATTTTAAGAGATATAGCGGTCACTTTAGTTCTCCTGTATATCTCCTCCTTAAGTCACGATCTCATCTCGCAAGGAAACACCGAGCATATATGCTCGCTGCGCATCTTTGACCTTAGGTATTAATGAGACCAATAGTAAGAGACCATGTCTCAGTTCCATAAGTCATCACTGGCAACACACACTGATTGAAAACCTTCGTTATATAGTTATTCGTATTTTGGACGAAAAGAAAGGTCGAAGTATTCTTCTTCTATTCACGTAGTACGTTCAATATACGTATAATAGAAGAATTCTTAAGGGCTTGTGCAAGGCCAGCGCGAATTCAAGTCAAAGCCACAGAATAGATGTATAGTACTAGGCCAAAGCGGGGATGAGCCAGGGGCCGAGCAGCAGGGGCGGTCTAAGTTAAACTGGTTCCAACGCGCAATAGTTTAGGTAATTTATTATTACACTGAATATAAAGGGTATTTTAAAAATCCGCTATACATAAGCCCTCCATTATATTTAGTTCAACTACTACACAAAGTTTTATGATCTTATTTAAAGTATTCATTGAATAATCGCTGTTTATTTGTACAGTTTGGAGGTAACTTTGTAATTTTTTTTTATCGAGAAAATTTTATTAATTCGTGTTTTCACTATACATTTGCAGTAGTATTAGTCCTGAACTTTACCATATATTAATTTCAAAGTCATTGTTGCAATATTGTTGACAGGACACTGCCTCAAGCTAAGCCGTTTTATTGGCTCTTAATTCACTGATTCAGTATTATACTAACAAAGAATTTTTATGCGGCTAAAATTGATACATAAGTACATACACATTTTCTTGAAGTAGGATCTAGGTAGGTACTTCTTAGTAAGCATTCAATTTTATCAAATTTTAGGCAAACAATGTAGTTCCATAGTATATTCTATACTAACGGATCGCAAGAGTAGCTTGAACACAATCCATGCAACATGTTCTGTGTAAGCGACATGTCTGAACAGGCGTACCGACACGCAAGCAAAGCCGGTCGGTACTACCGCAGACGTCGCGGGCAGGGGGGGACCTCCACTCTCTTTCAAACCGCACCCCATCGTTGCTCCGTCTAGCCGCCGAGTTGACTCACTATTAGTATTTATTACACATATGGCCATACTATGCTTCTTTAAAGACAAAATATATAATGGTGAAATAAAGCAGCTTGGCATTAAATTTTTGGTAATTCTATCCTGTTTTGACTTAGCAGCATTGATTCGATTTGATACTAGTACTTTCTTTCCGATACCAAGTAAGTATCGAAAGAATGATTCGATGCTAAAAAGTACTTGGTATCAAAAGAAAAGTATCGAGTACTTACTCGTATCGGAACATCCCTAATCATCAGCCTGACGTCCACTGCTGAACATAGGCCTCCCTCAAATTACCGAATATTCGGCACGTCACTAATTATTATACTTACCTACAGTATTGATTTAGTAAAATTAAAATATTACTACTTAGTTAAGTTTATTATTATCTTAAATGATAATCTGAACTAGGTAAATAAATAACCTACCTAGGTACTTATAAATATAAATAAGGTATATTCCCAGTTGCCCCCACATGGATTGCTCCCGGGTGGCAACTGGGAATAAAAATTCCCAGTTGCCACCCGGTGAAGACTGGGAAGCTATTGCCCCCACTTCATTCGCCGTACATTGCTGCGTAGATCGCCAACCCCTTTCATTACTGTCCAAATGTAATCTGTACATTGTTCTTGGGGAAAAGAGGGTAAGTGCGGGGGGAGGCAGTGCAAGAAGAGGGGGCGGACTAAGTGAGGGGGCAGGTGGCGGCAAGTGCAGAGGGAGGCGGAGCTTCCCCCAAGAACAATGTATAGATTACATTTGAAGGGGTTGGCGATCTACGCAGTAATGTACGGCGAATGAAGTGGGGGGCAATAGCTTCCCAGTCTCCACCAGGTGGCAACTGGGAATTTTTATTCCCAGTTGCCACCCGGGGGCAAACCATGTTGGGGCAACTGGGAATATACCAAAAAGAACAACCCAAAGAAAATTAAATCTTGAACTAGGTATAGATCGGAAAAGGTCTAGATAGTTCAATCAAATCAAGCAATCCGTAGAATCTGCCTACATGCCCATAATGCTGGCAGCGTTGCCCCTCTGTATAGCGAGGCTGATCCTTTGACCAAAGTAGATGCCCACATTCTGGTCACATGCTGATTCCACCAAATGCCCCGCTAAATCCTTATCCTTACCACCATAATAATAGGTACTTTTTAATGCTACAGGAGTAAAAAAGCCTACTAGGGTTCTCCTGATGGTAAAAGGTCACCATAGCCATGGATAATATTTATCATACTACCTATTTTACTTGTACCATAGCTGATAGTATTCATTTATCATAATACTTTTATCAATAATAACATGCCATTAATGTGTTGCTTACCCGGTGATAAATAATACTGTTACATATACAATGTTTTCAAATCACAGTATCAATTGGAACACTTAAACTTATTGAGATGTAGGGGGAAGCCATGCCGGGCCCGTGACTTCCCTGGGGATGCCACGGGAACTTGGATTTGGACCTGTGGCACCACTAGGTTAATTAGTGCAATGCTTTTGAATGTATTATTATACTTTGTATTAAAACTATGTAAGGACCCACCTATACCTTCACACAAGTAAAGCAATGTATGTGTGGTGAATAAAAGAAGCTTATAGGTACCACTTTTTATATGAAGCATTAACATGAGCCGCAATGCCAATTTAACACAGTTTCCAAGGTATCATGACAACTTTATTCCAAAGTTGTGGGTATAAAAATAGCTAGGTATATAGAAGGAAGTAATGTTTGTGCCTTCCTCCTTTACCCGGGCTGAGGACTGGCATCATAATAATTGTATTCAACATATGAGGCGGAGTTACACAAACATTCATCCCTTCCCTTCTATAATATATAATTATTATAGATGTAAAACATTATTGTTTCTTGCTTTTATGCAAAAATGCAGATTTAGATGTTTTGCACACTTACTATAAATCTTCCCGAGATCAACAAAGTATTGGACTGATTATGTTTGTTTGAGAGATTAGATTACCTTGGGAGCAAGTGAATCACCTGCTTTCATGTCACCATTTTTTTTACATGTATAGGTATTAATTGTAACGGTCGTTGTGCGATTATACCATCACGCAATCGATGCCATGCCTAGAAATAGTTTTATATACAGTGAACATTGTGCATTCAGGTATAGGTACTTAAACCATAACACAACGCTAGTTTTGAGCTATTGTAGAATGCTTAGGGTCCTACGTTAGATATGGGATTGGACATGACGTACGCACACAAGCTAGTTCTGAAACAAACAATTTATATTAGCTTTCGCCGACCGAATAAACGGTAACTCTCGGAATGGAAAAGATCCACAAAAGATCAAATGAAAAGAAAAGAAACGGATTAGCTGAAAAACCACAATCAAATTCAAAGAGTATGTAAATCAAATTGAAGATCCACAGACCATTGTAGAAGATTATAAAGCATCCTATTCACGTTTCTTGGCCAATTTTACGCGTATTAATATGGTATCATCCTAGGTTGGCACTCTGGGGAATGAACAAATCTAGTCAGTCTGTGTAAAATTTTGACAGGATACTGCGTGAAAATAACGCTTGCCAAACAAAACCACACTATTTTTGAACTTTTATAACTAAATAAGTTATTGATTTCGTATAATAAATTGCTATTCTATTGTGTAGGGTGGTGCAAAGTTATAATGATATTGGATTACTTAATCAAATTTCATTTGAGGGATATCACTCATATTCTTTCTGAAAAGGATAATTTAGGTTATTACACCATAAAAATTGAGTAAGTTGCTACTTCCAACAGCCTCCAAATGCTTCATATTACATCCTTAAAAAGTGAGACGTTGTGTGTACCTATTTGTCTAGTTTTGTCTGGGGCCTTCATGTTGCTAAAATGACTGAACCAAATTGACTGAAATTTTGCACTTCACACCCGCCATTGAGTTTGAATCGCACTATAATCGCATCAAAGAACTTCATAGCTCAATCTCAATGCATAGACCTATAAAAAAATTATAGAGGCTTTTAGGCCTCAGTGTGTCAGAACAGGATAGGTACCTACGGTAGAAGTAAGTAGGTAACCTACTAACCTACCTACTTATTTCTTATTCTGGTGTGCTTCAAGGAATGTACTACGCTACCGAGAGGATGTGCTTCTATTTTAGTCATAGGTAGTTCACTCAGGAACTCAATACTTAGGCACTTACCTAGGTAAATGTTTATGTTTACAGCTTTTTAAAATTATTTGAAACATATCCAGATGTTGGAGATAAAGTGTTATGTGGTCCAGTAGAAAGTTTACCAGCTTGCAACAGAGACATAATTAAAGCTCAACAAAATCTCATTGAATTGGATGAATATAAAGAAACAGTATCAAAACTTGACTATTTTTATTTAAAGAGAAATGTTCATGCAAGGTTCTTTGGACTGCCTGTATGTCCTGAGTTGCATCGGATGGTTTTTCCCAAAAATGTGGATTTGGGATGTTTTTTAAAAGTTACAGGTAAACTTTGTATACAGTATTATGAAAACAAGATCTTTCTGCGATCACTGGTTTATGTTGTATGATTTGGTTTCCTACTTTAATCTTTATGTTATGCATTAAAGTTTACATTAACACTTACTATCACGTTACTGATGCATGCATTGTATTAGAACTTGGCCACTAGTTTGAACATTCTATTTGAACTGAGAACACAACAGTCATCACACTCAAAAAATTCTTAGACTCTTTGGACTTTTGGTCACACTACACCACACTGGTGAATTTAATTAAATTAACCATACAAACCAAATATTTTTTTTTATTACTGTTAAGGTACTGTTGTCAGAGTAACACAAGCAAAAATGCTTGAATATCAAAGGAAGTATGTCTGTGCTAAATGCAGATTTGAGAACTGTGTAGAAGCTGAATTTGAGAACAGATACATTTTAAAGGCACCTCCCAAATGCAGAAATGATGACCCGAAATGCAAGAGCTCTACTTTTACACAAGTCAATTTGGTCTCAAGAGAACATTGTAAAGATTATCAAGAGATTAAAATACAAGTAAGTATTAAAACTCATTTTATCATGATCAACCGGAAGGAGTCCACTGATGACCATGGACCTCACTTTGAATGGCATTCATATGTTAATTTATATAAAGTGAAATATTGCTAATCATAAAAAAATTACCAATTTACTACTTTTCTCTTTTGACCAATTTCTTTTTTCAGGAACAAGTGAACAAGCTAAGTATTGGCACTATACCTGGGTCCATGTGGGTAGTTTTGGAGAATGATTTGGTTGACTGCTGCAAGCCTGGAGATGATGTCATTATTTGGTGAGGTATTTGATATAAATATTTAGATCATCAAAAGTCAAAAGTGGAAGCTTACTTCCACTTTTGATTTTTGAGGATCTAAATATTTATGGTCCATGATGGTCCACATCAAGGGATGCTTTGTTTTAATTTTTATATTTTCATAATAAGTACTTTGACATGCAAAGCAGGTGAACTGGTTTTTAAATTGGCATTGGTAAAATAGCCACAGACCATGAAAAAAAGAGTTGTAAATTGTCTGTTTGTTTGTAGCTTACATATTAAAACTACTGAACCGATTTGGATGAAATTTTGCATATTATGAACTGTACTTAACTCCTTAAACTTTTATTTTTCTACAGTGGAACTGTCCGACGACGCTGGCGTCCCTCCGTTCAAACCAAGAAGTCCGAAGTTGAACTGGTACTCCAAGCAAATTTCATAGAAGTTTGTAATGCGCTACGATCTGAAGTGGTATCATCAGCACCCGATGTTAAAGAGTGCTTCGATGAGTACTGGGCCAAATACAAAGAATGTCCTTTAAAAGGACGGGATCAGATTTTGATGGGAGTCTGTTCTCAGGTAAAATCGTCATCTATCTATCACTATTAAATTGGGCAGGCCTGTAATGATAGTTGTAATTGAAATAATAATAATAATAATAATAAATAACGCCCAACAATCACACACATAGATCCTGGGCTCAACTAGGTTTTTTTATGCTGAAATGGGCATACGTTTGACAACAACTCACCTGATGGTAGTGACGAAGTTGCCTAAGGTGGAGCAAGTTTGCCCATGATATGCCCATTCACTCTTGACTTTAAAATACCCAGGAGGAAACACTGTTGCTGGAAGAGCATTCCATTCCTTGGCTGATTCCCTGTATCTAGGGACCCGGGAACTACGAGGGTCCATCCATGGTGCCACAACACCCAGACACAGAACAAGTATTTGCTAATTCTGTGCACAAATGCTTGTGCACAGAATTAGCAAGTTGAAATGTGCAGGCCAGATTGCTCGTAGAACTGACAACCGATGGGTAAGAAAGGTTCTCGAGTGGCGACCACGAACCGGAACACGCAGCGTAGGCCGGCCCCGTGGCGGCTATGTGGACCGACGATCAGGTGAAAACTGCGGAGAGCCGATGGATGCAGGAGGCGAGCAGCCGTTCCAAGTGGCGCTCTGTGGGGGAGGCCTATGTTCAGCAGTTGTCTTCATTGATAATACATGGATACTTAATTATAAAATATGACGCTTATGTATGCGTTACAGGTGTATGGTCTGCAACTGGTGAAATTGGCGGTTCTCCTCACTGTTATCACCGGGTCAAACCACATTGTAGATGAGGCTGATAAGAAATCAGCTCCGGATGAAAACCACGCAACCAGGGTTCGAGGACAGTGCCATCTTCTGTTGGTGGGCGACCCAGGTACTTGTTAAAAATGTTACTATGTGGTAGGACTTTCTACAAAATTCGTCTAGGTAGGTACCACTCAGTACCACCGCTTTGCCAGTTATTCTGCTGCCAAGCAGTAGTGTGCAAGCGTTATTGTGTTTCGGTTTGAAGGGCATTGTAGCTCATAGACCTAGAATATTTTCGTTCATCATCATCATCAGCCTGAAGACGTCTACTGCTGCACATAGGCCTCCCCCACAGATCGCCACTTTAAGCGGCTGCTCGCATCCTGAATCCATCGGCTCCCTGCGGTTTTAATCAGATCGTCGGTCCACCTAGTGGGGGGCCGGCCTATGCTGCGTCTTCCGGCGGCGGCGGCATATGCTGTTTGATAATTATGTACTAGGTACTACAAACTGCTTAATACTAATATAAATAAATAAATAAATAAATATGTGTGGACAGCGCCATCTAGCCCCAAACTAAGCGTAGCTTGTACTATGGGGGAACCAGATAACTGATAGAACACTTAGATACTTTTTGTTTGTAAATACATACATAGAATACAATATAACACCCAGACACAGAACAAACATCGATGTTCATCACACAAATGTTTGTCCCGAGTGGGAATCTAACCCAACACCTACAGATCAGAAGGCAGGGTTACTACCAACTGAGCTATCAGGCCAGTCAAAATCAATTAAAAAAAAAGTTAATACAAACTTACACTATTATTATTTATTCACTCATTTATTGTTTTTTCTTAGATTTAAGTTTTTCTATAATATTCATATAAAAATAAATTACAAAAATATTATATAAAACCTTATTTATTATTATTATTATTATTTTTTATTATTTTAGGTACAGGCAAGTCCCAACTGCTGAGATCTGGAGTGGATCTAACCGCGCGATCCGTTTTTACTTCGGGAGCGGGAAGTACCAGAGCCGGCCTCACTTGTGCTGCCTTGAGGGTAACCTATAATCTATTATAAATTATTACCATAATATTACGCTTTTCAATTAGGTATCATCATCATTCATCATCATTACCAGCCTGAAGACGTCCACTGCTGAACATAGGCCTCCCCCAGAGCACGCCACCTTGAGCGGCTGCTCGCCTCCTGCATCCATCGGCTCCCCGCGGCTTTCACCAGGTCGTCGGTCCACCGAGTGGGGGGCCGGCCTACGCTGCGTCTTCCGGTTCGTGTTCGGTTCGTTTCAATTAGGTATAGTTATTTTTAATGAAAAAAAAAAACTAAATACGATGTTCACCAAATAAGAATGCTATTTTGCCAAATTCCCAGTAAAGCAAGTGATTTCGTGTGATGCTAAAGCAGTTAATTATATATTATGCTAAAGCAGTGATGCGATGGTGTAAAGGAGGTAATGTGATATGATGATGCTAAAGCAGTTGATGGTTTTATTTTTTTATCATCGATAGGCTAATATTTGACCACAGTCTGTGATGGTAAAGCAGGTGATTTGATGGTAAAGTTATTAATATGATGGTAAAGTAGGTGATCTGATGTGATGTCAATGCAGCTGGTATGATGCTAAAGCAGTTAAATAGATGCTAAAGCTGTTGATTTTATACTAAAGCAAGTGATGTGATGGTAAAGCAGGTTATTTGAAGTAGGGATGAGCCGAATATTCGGTTCAAGTGCCGAATAATAATCGAATATTTTATTCAATAATTTTCTAATTCTAAGATGATCAGAACACTCAGCCCTTTTTAAACGTTTTTTTAAAATAATACCAGCCTTTCAAAAATTAAATGAAATTCACAATGCGCAAAATACGTTTCACTTTTTTCTAGGAAATCTTTTATTTTCATATCGATTGAAATGTATTGGGGTACATATATTACTAGCAATTTCATAAAAAAAGTCTTACTGGTAGCAATTTTCGCTGAACCGAATTTTGAACCAAACCGAGTAACGAACACGTTATTCGGTTCGGTTCAAAAATCCATGTTCGGCGCATCCCTAATGTGAAGGTAAAGCAGTTGATGTGATATGATGGTAGTTTTACCATCATATCACATCAACCAGCATTAACAGCATTGCATAGTCTGTTTAGACTATGCAATGCTAAGGCGAGTGATGTAATGTCAACGCAGGTGATGTGACGCTAAGCAAGTGATGTGATGGTAAAACCAGGTGATGTTATTTCCTAGGAAGAAGGCGAGTGGCAGCTGGAGGCAGGTGCACTAGTGTTGTCGGACGGAGGCGTGTGTTGTATCGACGAGATATCGCAGCTGAGGGAACACGACCGCACCGCTATACACGAGGCTATGGAACAGCAGACTATATCGATCGCTAAGGTACCTTACCTTGACCTTTTTTATCATCATCATCAACAGCCCGAAGACAACCACTGCTGAATACGGGCTGTATATGCAATACTGTATTTATAAAATATTTGTATGAAATTCTTAGTTACGTATAGTGGCCGCCAGGGGCCGTTGTACTGGATTACATATAAATATTAAAAATAGAAAAACGAAAATCTTGATAGTAAGGAGCTATCAAATTTTTCGTATTTTCATATGCTAAAGCAGATGATGTGATACCATTTTTATCCAAAAATGTAAACGGACACGACATCTCCAGGGAGAAATGGCGCCATCTAATTGCGTCAAAGTTATTTATGACCTACCTCCCTCAAGAGCTACCTTTTGAGGTAGGCCCACTTCTTATTTTGGTTCTTTTGAATGTTTGAGTTTGTTTTTTTTTTGTTTCAGGCGGGCATTGTCTGCAAGTTAAACACTCGTTGTGCCATCATAGCCGCTTGCAATCCCAAAGGGCGTTATGAAACCGATCAACCACTGAGTGTCAATGTTTCACTTGGAACTCCATTGTTAAGTAGGTAGGCATTTAGCGACCATTGTATTGTACTATCCCTTTATAAGTTAAGGTATATACAGGTTAAGTTTTTGAAGTGGGCGTGGTAGGCCAAATCCGAAACTATGAGGAATAGCGAAAAGTACTCAAATGAGTCTCGGGCCCGATTTTGATAAAAATTAAAACAGCATCTGTTGGCGACTGGCCGAATATAGGCCTTTTCCTTTTAAGTTTTTAAATGTTTTCTGTTTATGTTTTCTTGTTTATGGCAAATCTAACGAACATCACCATGAGAAAGCCCCGGCTAAGGAGAAAATCAGACACAGATGTATCACAGATTTCTTTGGAAGATAATTTCCTTAGTTCTACTCTGTCTGAAGGGCTAGATTGGTCAACAAAAAGTGTTCCGATGCCGTCGGAAAATTATTTGATGGAAATTCAAGAATTAAAACACGAAGTCAAAATATTACAGATCGAAAATACCACTGCGCATGAGGAGATAGCTAATCTCAACCGTGAGTGTACTTACCTTAAACAAGAAATAACAGAAAAGAATAAACAAATACAATTCTTAAAAAACGTATCGAGTAGTTCAGTCACGATTCCGAGCACTCCAGAAGTCGCTACTCCTCACAAAAAATCTATGACACCAACATTAAAGAGACTAACAAATATTCGGAGGAGAATATCTCGTTTTTCGCCTATTAATAACTCCAAAAATGCTAATTTTTCTGAAACGCCTAAAAGTCGATCTCAAAGACTTACTAAGCTTACTCAACTTTTCCCGCAAACCCAATCATTGAATTATGCTCATAGTCAACTTGCCACTGTCAGTCTGGAAGACAGCAAAACCATATCACTAGAAAAACCAGCTGAGCCAAAACATTCAACTGTGGAGAAAGGCTGTCCAATAGATGGCGCCACTAGTAGCGAAAAGAAAAAGATTTGGATCTTGGGAGACGAACAAGTACAAGGTTTGGCCTCACAACTATGTGAAGATCGAGTGAAGAAAAACGACAGTACCTACGACATTTTCGGCATGATCAAGCCAGGAGCCAAGTCCAGCGAAATTCTTAAATCTTGTGAATCATTGAGTGGGACATTAAAGTACGGGGACATTGCGATTTTAGCGGTTGGCTCAAATGATAAAAATCCTTACAAAGTATTATCAGATCTAGGTAGCATATTGTATCTTTTGAGAAAATGCAATGTTTTTGTTATTGATATCCAGTGTAATCGCTATTTAAATGAGCGATTGTTAAATGAAAAAATACAGTTATTTTTAGAGACTTACAAAAATTGTCAATTTATTAAAACCGGATGTAGAGATATTTTTCAAATATACCATAAAAAATATATTAAAATATTAAGTTTTAAGCTGCATATAGAGATAGATTTTTTGGAAATCAAATCACATCCGATTATAAAAAATCAAATCACTTATCGTAATTTGACAAGGTTCCCTGTAGATGTAGGGTGTAAACCAGAGGCTAATGCACAATACTCGAAAGAAAATCAAAATGAACTCACGTCAATGGATCCTATGCCTAAACAAGATCAGCCTTGTTTCACCAAGACTAGAAGCGATAGGAATAATCTATTTACTCCGTATAAAAAGGGCACAATACCTTATTACTTTTCAAAATGCACACGATGTGACAAACAAAGCAAAACATTTTTTCGTACCTAAAAATGAATATGATTTGACTATATTGCACCAAAATATAGCGGGTGCCATCAATAAAACTGAAGACATTATATTTGTATTATCAGAGTTCTTTCAAAACCATAAAGAGATAGATGTAGTTTGTCTCACTGAGACTTTCATAAAAAAAGGTACAGAACAATTAATGAAGCTTCCTGGTTTTAGGCTGGTTGCATCCCACTCTCGAAACACTAAAAGAGGAGGCTCTTGTATACTAGCAAAAAATTCCATAGATTGTAGAGTCCTTGGTAGCGTTATTGACTTGGCTTGTAATTTTAGTTTTGAATGTACTGGGATAGAGTTGACTTCACAAAAAATCGTTATCATATGTATTTATAGAACTCCGAACAGTAACCCTAACGTTTTTCTAGGAAAATTAGAGCAACTGTTACTAAGGGTCACAAAAAGATCTTTAAAGGTAATAATCTGTGGAGACTGGAATTTTGACACAATAAGAAATAGTAGAAGTTGTCAAGATCTTGTAAACCTATTAAAAAATTTCAATATGGAACTGCATGTTAAGTCACCTACGCGACAGCTAGCATGTATTGATCAGTTCGCCAGCAACATAAAGCAAGTACGAGCGGAAGTGCACCACCTGGGTCTTTCAGACCACGAAACAGGGCAAACTTTAACTGTAAAGACTAATAAAAAACGCAAAATAATTAGCTGGTACGAAGAAGTCAGGGATTTCAATAAACAGAACACCACTAAATTCATTGACTGCATTTCGTCAATGACATTCTCGGATGTTTATGAAAAAACAAATCTAAATGAAGCTTTTCAGGAATTTCACGGGCTATTTGAGTTGTTTTTTGATTTGTGTTTTCCTATTTTTACCGTAAAAAAAAGTAATAAAATAAGTAATACTGCATGGTTAACTAAGGGACTAAAGAAGTCATGTGTAAGAAAACGATATTTATACTTAAAACACAAACAATTTGGTTCAAATAAAAGAAAAAATAACAAAATTTATAAAAAATATAATACCATACTAAAAAAATGCATACATAAATCAAGGCAACTGCAAAATAGTAAATACATAAATAATAAGACAAATAAATGTAAAGCTGTTTGGGAAGTAATAAATAGTAATATCGGTGACATTAAAATAAATCTCGAAATAGATAAGATATTAGACCAGAACAAGGTGTATACAAATCCAGTTGATATTTGTGAAGCTTTTAATGACTATTATATAAAATTGACTAATGATACTAATTTTAAATTTGACATTGATAAGATTAACGAAACTATGAATAGCAATAATGAAAAAACTATATTTTTACGACCAACTGATTCTAATGAAATTTTGAAAATTATTAACAACTTAAACAACACTAACTCTGTAGGAATAGATGGAATAAATACGAAAATGATAAAACTTTGCGCTGAATTCATTTGTGAACCCTTGAGCTTCATAGTAAATATGTCGCTTGAGGACGGCTATTTTCCAGAGCTACTTAAAAAATCAATTGTCAAACCTATGTTTAAAAAAGGAGAAGCAACGGATATGAGTAACTATCGGCCAGTTACATTGTTACCGGTATTTTCAAAGATTTTTGAAAAGGTAATGTTAAAGCGACTTCATGATTTCGTTACAAGTCAAAATATTTTAAGCGAAGAGCAATATGGCTTTCGCAAAAATAGTACCACGTCACTTGCTTGTTTTAACTAATAAAAATGATTACTGAAGCTATTAACGAACATACGCCAGTAACAGCTATATTTCTCGACATGAGTAAAGCATTCGATTTCGTAGACCATAATTTGCTTCTTTTTAAACTCAATAAGTGCGGCATAAGAGGTAAAGCGAACGAATGGATTAAAAGTTATTTATCAGATCGATATCAAAGTGTTGAAATTGGAAAAATTCGAAAATGCCATAAAATTATGAGTAGATCTAGTTTTCAAGGTAATAATTTCGGGGTACCACAAGGTAGTGTACTGGGCCCATTTCTATTCCTCATTTACATAAATGATCTTCCAAATGTCACTGAACACAAAACTATTTTATTTGCAGATGATACAACTGTTCTTGTAAAATGCGTTAACCGAAACACTTATGAAAGTGAAATAACCCTAACGCTAAATAAAATAATCAACTGGCTTAACATTAATAATTTAAAAATAAACGTCGGAAAAACTAAAATGGTCCAATTTCAGACTTATAGGAAAAAAAAGCTGGATTTAAATATAATGCACGGACATCAAAAAATTGAAGAAGTTAGCTCTACGAAGTTCTTAGGGTTAATGCTCGACCAAAACTGCGACTGGAAAAGTCATGTAGGTTACGTGTGCGACAAACTCGACCGATTCGTGTTTGCTATCAAACGGTTACGCTTAACGGTATCCACTGAAGCCGCACTGAGTGCATACCATGGCTACGTGTCATCGGTACTTTCCTATGGTCTCTTACTGTGGGGAAACTCGGTCGAAATTGTGAAGGCTTTTCGAGTTCAGAAGAAATGTGTGCGTGCTATTTGTGGCGCCTGGTTCATGGACAGTTGCAAGCCACTTTTCAAAAAACTTGGCATATTGCCGCTGGTTTGCATGTATATCAGGGATCTCTGTGTTTTTGTCAAGCAGTACCCGAAGTATTTCCAAATACAGTCGGAGGTATACATTAGAAGTACTAGATACAAACACAAACTCTACCTTCCTCAGTGCAAGCTAGAGCTGTACCGAAGGAATGCTTATATAAACGCAATCAGAGTGTATAATAAATTACCTGACATTTACAAGAATTTACCTTTAATTACTTTTGAGCTCAGTGGCTTTTAGAGAAATGTTTTTACGATTTAAATGAATATATGACTCATAAGCATAAGGACTAAAAATTGTATGACGAGTATAATGATGAATGGTTGATATTTGTTGAGGAATAATATTTGTAATGTGTAATATAATCTTTAATTTATATATTTTTATCTCACATAATTATAATGACTGCTTGACATAATGTAATCTAATATTCTATAAATTTATTGTTTAAAATTTCAATTTGCACACCACTGTCGTGGTAGAATGTACGGACAGTTTACTCATAATACCAACTATTTGTACTACATTCGGCAATAAATTATATTCTATTCTATTCTATTCTATGTTTGTTCATGTCATAACAATAAGTTGGGTTTTGTGTTTGATTACGTGCCGTCGTATCTCATTGTTTTTTTTTATTTTGTTGTAAATATATCGTTTTTGACCATTTTACACCATCGTACGCCTTTATTTCCCATTCCAATCGTAATACAGTCCATCGCTCCCCGATAGCATCATTGGATTTTTGAAAAATCAGTAGCTCTATCTAGCCAGTAATCGAAGCCGCTGATTTATAAAAAAACATCGCTTGTTTATTACACCATTCGAAATTTTCGGTGATAAAGAACAAATTCTGGGAAGTAAACTTTTCATACGGCAAACTTTTACATAAATGATTTTTATTAAAATTCATGATAATCAACAGGATGAAGGCGTCCACTGCTGAACATAGGCCTATTTATTATTCATGTTTTGTAAGTCTTGATAGAAAGAGAAAAACCATGTTTCTTGATTTCCGTTAATATTCATGTTTCCATTTCAGATTTGACTTGATATTTATTCTGCTGGATTCAAAAAACAAAACTTGGGACAAACTAGTTTCATCCTACATACTGTTTGGAGTGAATACGACACAGTCTAAAAAACCTTGGAATATAGAAAAACTGCAGGTACCTATTATAATAATCTACCTACCTACTCTATTCTTTTATAATTTTGGACCCTTACAAATTAACTAGTGAAAACCCATTGATGGCGAAATGGTGGTAACCCGCAAAAGCCACAAAATTAGAAGTTTAAATTGAGGCTCTAGATCATCTAGATTCATTAGAAAATACATCACAATTTATTAAGAACGCAATAGAGAATTGCTACCTTCTTTAAGTGAAATCTTATTTCAGATGTACATCAGCTTAGTTGGGCCCAGACGTACGGAAATGACGAAAACTGCAAACATAATATTGCAGGCTTACTACATGATGCAAAGGAAATCAGAACACCGTGACCCATCTCGCACAACTGTTAGAATGCTGGACAGCTTAGTCAGGTAAAACCGGGAATACATTCACTTTGCTTCACCAGCCGGTAGACATCCACTGCTGAACACAGGCCTCCCCCATAAAACGTCACTTTGTATGCTTAACATACGGGGATTTGCCATAATCACCACTCTTGGCAGGCGGCTTGGTGATCGCAGTAGATTTTAATTTACCGAGGAGAATGCTGCTGCCCATTCCCTGGATATTCCCTTTGCTGGCTCTTACGGTACCCACGGGCAGAGATGGGGTGGGGTGCGAATACTTTAAAATTAAAAAAATCTACACCAATGTAATTTTAGCAAAATTCAGAATCCCCTATGATATATTGATGACGAAATCAGTCTTCGTAAATTAAAAAAAAGACCCACAACTAATGATGATAGTGAATGACTACATCTTCGTAATGATGATAGTTTTGATGTCTTGGTTCAAATTAACTGGGGTTTAATTATCTCTTCCCCCGGGTACCATGAGAACCGGCTAAGGGAGTATACAGGGAAAAGGCAGCAAAATTTTCCTTGCTCTGCATTATAATCTACTGCGATCACAAAGACGCCTGCCAAGCGTGGTGATTACGGCAACCCTAATGGGGGAATATCAGTAGTGGGCGTTATCAGGCTGATGACGCGATTGCTTTATGTTGCAGGTTATCACAAGCCCACTGTCGTTTGATGTACCGAACCACAATACTACCCATGGATGCGATAATAGCAGTATCTCTTGTTGACTTATCAATGCAAGACTGCACCCTAGACGATACAGTCGACGCTTTACATTCTACATTCCAAAAATACCCAGATTTTGAGTACCTA
The DNA here is from genome assembly GCA_910589525.2 of Ennomos quercinarius. Taxonomy (NCBI): domain Eukaryota; kingdom Metazoa; phylum Arthropoda; class Insecta; order Lepidoptera; family Geometridae; genus Ennomos; species Ennomos quercinarius. The sequence goes on from OU342496.1 coordinate 7,271,029, forward strand.
TGCATGGCTAAGAAACTTCTAACAAGGCTAAACTTGCATGGGATATGGCAAACCGAACTATTATACTACGGGAATTTGCTGCAAGTTGATCACAAAACTTTAGAAACTGACATAGAAAGTGGCAACCCTAAACTATTTGCCAAATATGACGATGTCGCTGACGACAGCATCCCACTGACTGCCTCTCTTGTAACTAGTTCGTATTTCAATAATAACAAAGCTAATAAAGATGATGTAGGATTTCTTGGTTGCAAAGACAATAATGATGAAAACAAAACAAAACATGTAAATGACAAGTTAGCAGCAACTTTGAAGAAACACGCGAATTTGAATAGTGATACAAAGAAACCACCAGTTGTACAAAAGAAAACTGGGAATAAGCGAAAAAGAAATCAAGTAACTGTAGATACAAGTGCTGTTAAGAAAAAAATTAAGAAGACAGTTCAGAAGTCTAAGAAAAGTGATAATGATTCAAATGATGATGGTGTTGATAACTATGAAGATGCAAAGGAAATTTTAAAAGCAGTTCCAAGTGTAAATGATGTATTTACAAATTTAGGTATTGATTTCAATTTTGAATGCAGTGATCATGAAAACAGTATTATAGATAATTCTCAAAGATCAATTTTAAACCTAAATCATGATGAAAATATTGAAAGTTCAAAACAAGAAAGAGATGACAGAAATATACAAAAATCAATCCGAGATAAAAGTAATGACAGACATTCTGAAGAAACATCAAGTAATATAAAAGAACAAACCACTTGTGAGAGCACATCGAAAACTATGGATAAATTAAAACGATTTTCATTCAACAAAAGTCATGATTTTGATAAATATGAAGAGAAACCATTTAAAGATAAATCACCGGTAAAGCCAGTACATAAACTAGATAATATCAAGGGAACAAGCTGTAATACATCTAGTGAAAGACCCTCGGCTCAAAGTTCACAAATTTCCATCTTTGAGAGTTCAGATTGTGATATAGATTTAGATATTTAATCATAAATTGTGATACAAACATACATTAATAAAACAATTTGTTAAGGTAACAATGGTTTTATTTACAATCATTTACAGCATCTAGGAACAAAACAGTTAAACTATTACTATTAGGCTAGTCTTTTGAGTTAGGATGAGTCACTTTGTGAGGAACCTTTAAAAGGGTCTTCTTCATAGTTCTCTATGAGCAAGTTCTTGAATCTTCTAGCAGTTACAGATATACTTTCTTCTGATGGCACAATGTTGAGGATTTCAACTCTAGATACATACAGATGGTCTGGGTTTTTTGGGCTGACCATTTTGACAACATCAATTTCATCACCTAACCTCGCCTGAAACCAAAAGTAATTTGCAACTAAAGTATACATGATGAACTGATTAGGTAATTTTTAATCCACAGTATGTAATCAATAATCATATATGTATATTAAGGGTTTTTTTTAATCGGTTATGTTGAATTAAGTTAGTATTTAATTGTTATCAATAAATAGCTACTGTTTAAATTAAATTAAACAACCGGCAACGGGTGTCATGTTATTATGCTTTCCTGCTTTTATCTATAAAACTGCTATACAAATACTAGATTATATCTACAGATTACTTACAGAAGCACTCTTTTTCAAGATTTTTTTCCCATTCACTCTAATTTTACTATCATAGAAAGCTTGCTCTATTTTGCTGAAACAAACAACAAATTAGTACAAATCAATGGAATGGACAGGAAGAAAATGTAATTTTGGAAGAAATTAAGATGAACTCCATCTGTGTGTGTCTGTGTGTTCATATGTTTTTTTAAATTTATTTAATCAAATGATGTGATGAGCTGCTTGCTTGCCTGGTGTTAAGCATCACGGCTGCTCATAACAGAAAAAAGAAGAAAGAAAGAAGGTTAAGAGAACAGCAATGCTTTGGAGAAAGATGTTAAGCTAGAATATAAAACTTGGCTTGACACACTTCCACGCGGCTAGATTAATTAATCAAAATCATGTCAGTTGTATGACACTGGTATCGTACACATTTTTCTTATTCTATTGTTAAACAAAACCTCAGCTTTATATGTAATGTACTGAAAATAAGACAAACCAGTCAAATTGGTTAGTTTACAGTACATTCAATAAAAAGTCGAAAGTAGCATAGATCTTGAAGTTCTTGCCTTCAGATAGCTTTGTTGGTGATGTATCAATATACTTCCTTCCGTTAGCTGGTGTGGTAAGGGCTGCAGGTTAACTCCTGAGATGAAATAACTATTGGGCTATTTAATAGAATATTGTCCTGTGCTGCTATCTTATGAATGGTCATTGCTATTACCTGTTAGGTAGTTACTAATTCTATGACTTACTTTCTTGCTACTCCTAATGCAGACTTAAGAATTGTATCGGTTCTCATAGAGGTTGTGTTAAACTTGACTACCTTTGAATCTTTTGATAGGGAGTTATCATCATCAATAATAATATCTTCATCATCGGAGTCGTATTTGTCCTGAAAAAAGGTATGTACTAATTATTTTAAATGATTCAATTGTCATTCAAAATCATCACTAGTCATTGGTCATGCAAGTAACAATAAATAATGTTAGTTTTGTTAGGTGGGTTACATAGAAAGCTTATGTTTTAAGATTTTAGAGTAACTTATGCTGAGATTGCTGAGTAGGTACCTACAATCCTACATAATTATGTATAAATTGGATAGGTAGCGATGCCTAACAATAATGTTTACGAGGTTTATAATGTAAACCAACGAATCCAACAAAAACCAACATGTATGAGTCAGGTCAAGAGTCCACTTCAAAATGTAAGAGAATAACTAGAATAGGTACCTACCTACTTAGCTAAAAGTAAATAGATTAGGCTGGTACTTATTATATTTGAATAGTTAGTCTACACACTGACAGTGAGAATTACCTACACGCTAAAGGTGTTATCACTTACCTTTCTAGATTTACAACGAATTGTATAGTGAAATGTATTTTGAGGGAGTAAATTGGCAAGTTGAGGAGTTTTATTTATTTGTGTAAAAGTTCTGCGATTAATTTCTTGGCTGAATACTCGGCACATCAAAGCAGGAGCAGGAATTCTTCTCCAGAGACTCATTTTCGGGCAATCTTAATAAATAAATAAACTAAATACGATACATTGATACAGTATTCATTTTTTTTTTTTTTCTTATATTTTGGCTCCACACGTAGTGTATTTAGCCAGTGTCAAGTATTGTAATTATTCATCGAGTTATGGAATATTTCACGTGTAAAGTCAAGTCTTCAAGTCTTAGTCACAGTCCAGTCTAAGTCATACCCTAGTAAAGTGGTGGCGACTTTACTAGAAGCTCCTATGGAAATTTGGAAGCAACACGAAAAACCACGTTTCACTACATTATATCACTTGCCCACACTCATGCTCGTAATTCAGCACTTAATGCGTAAAACACCACCAATTTTAACCATTAACACTGGAAAAAGCACAAGTTTAGAAAAATAATACAATGAAACGACGTAAACTTTTTCGACTTCCCGCCAAAACCCCCAGTATTCATTTATTTGTTTAGGTTAGGTTTGAGTCACTATATTGCACAGGCCGGAATGCACGGCCAGTATTGCACAAACCAGCAATTCGAAGCCATGTACACGGATTCCATACTGTACATTCCGGCCCCCTAATTACCTAATTTGCGACAGGCGTAAATCTCGCGGTGATTGCTGTCATACATCATTAGTGGTGTAGCGTAGCATACATGATCGACACCACTGAGGATGTATGACAGCAATCACCGCGAGATTTACGCCTGTCGCAAATTAGGTAATTAGGGGGCGGGTCGTGCAATATTGCCTGTATCAACATTGCATAGCCAATATTGTACGACCCGTATTGCACAGCCCGATATTTCGAAGCCATGTACACCAATTCCGGGCTGTACATTTCTGGCCGTGCAATATTGGCTGTGCAAAATTGGTCCGGGATGACAATGCATGGCCAGGAATCTACAGCCCGAAATCCCATGTACATGGTATATTGAAATGGCAAAGTCATAGCCTCGTTTGCTTTGAGGTAGTAGACTACAAGATACAATAGATATTTATCGTCCACAGCCTAAAAATAATCGATTCTCAACATTAAAAATGAATAGATTTTCCAAGTGGGCTCTCGCCAGAACTCACCATCGTCGTCCCTTTGCTACACTCGTGCACTTGATCTTCACTCCACTCGAGAAGTCGCCGCCGGCTCGCTTCGCTCGCCACCTCCCCCTCTTGTTACGTTCAGCTCACGTGCGCTCGTTTTGCTCAGGACCTCCTTGCAAGCTTCTGGCTCCGCATTTTTAAACTACACCCGGGGGTATGATAGAGTTGGACCACGTGGGTCAGGGTGCTCTGACACTACATCTGAAGCGTAAAATCAATTATTATTAGATCGACTATAAGTACTCGCCTGCTATAAACGAGGCACCGCGACGCGATGACATGTACAGATTCTATGTTTGTCTATGGTTGGCTTCCGATTCCGGGCCATACATTCCAGGACCCCTATTCTCACGAATCGAGAAGAAATCTCGTCTGGGAATAAATCTCGAGACTCGAGTTTTCGGTATTCTCATGCAATATCTCGATTGCTAGCGCACGAGATGACTCGAGTGATGGAAGCATTAGCGTATAGTAGTCTGTGGATCGGAGGCAGTCGAGAGATCAGAACGAGATAACGCTATATGTAAGACAGCGACCACAAAGTCTATGCTCAGAATCACGAACTTGAAAATTGACACTGGAACATGAATCAAACTATAGAATATAAAAGTAAGTTGAGTTGAGGTCATGGACCTACTAAAAAAAGAAGGACTGAGTCCCAATTGATCCCGAACCGAGGTACCCATAGGAAGTCGGGACGCTAATAAGTACGAGCGGACACGCACACACTCACATCATAGGAAGTCTATCGCCTGCCATTACTGCTCCGAACCTCGCCCAAGACGCATAGAAAAAAATATTATAAAATGCCGTCTTGCGTTGTGAAAAGTTGTCGGAATCATAGTGGTTTGATAAAAAAAAGTCAGGGGATCACTTTTCATAAATAAGCTTGTTAATATTTCGCTAATTTCTTGCTTTTTCGATAAAACTATTGAGATGCAATCAATACACAAAACCAGCTAGTGTTACCAACAATCAAACTTGCAAATTACCCGGAAGTGTGGGAGAATGACCAAATTATGTTCGAATACAACTTATTCACCTATATTGATCATAATTAGAGATCTGACTATATGCAAATGCATATTTCCATTATGCATATGCATGTGCTGGACTTTGCAGGTTAAAATAAATATTGTAACGGTAATGGACCTACTAATCGTACATATTTGTGCAGGTTTTCTATAATGTAGAAAAAGTAAAGTAACGTAGAAAAATACGATTTATGTGTTCATAAAACATTTTAAGCAACACCCTGGCTATAAATCTTTGTGCCAAGTTTTATTAACTGACTGGCTGACCCGACCCTGTCCAAAGGAAGAAAGAACTGGGAACTTCTCTCTTCGCTATAGCGTACAGGGTATATTCCCAGTTGCCCCCACATGCTTCGCCCCCGGGTGGCAACTGGGAACAAAATTCCCAGTTGCCACCCGGTGGAGACTGGGAAGCTATTGCTCCCATTTCATTCGCCGTACATTGCTGCGTAGATTGCCAACCCCTTAATTACTGTCCAAATGTAATCTATACATGGTTCTTGGGGGGAGGGGGGCAAGTGCGGGGGGAGGCAGGGCAAGTAGGGGGTGGACTAAGTGAGGGGGGAGGTGGTGGCAAGTGCAGGGGGTGGCGAGGAAAGTGAGGGGGAGGTGGGGCAAGTGTGGGGGAGGAGGGTAAGTACGGAGTAGGCGAGGAAAGTGCGGGAGGGGCGGACTAAGTGAGGGGGAGGGGGGGGGGTAAGTGTGGGGGAGGGGAGATTGCAGGTTCCTTTATTGTGCGTGCGGCTATGGAATGGAACTCACTCCCGGCGTCGGTATTTCCATTCACTTACAACTTAAGTGTCTTCAAATCAAAAGTAAATAGGTTTATTCTAGGTAGGCGTCCTCCACCTTCGACCTCATCATCACTTACCATCAGGTGAGATGTAGTCAAACGCTAACCTATCGAAAGTAAAAAAAAAATAAGCCATTCAATTTTGACTACTCTGTTATAAGCTCGCGTAGCTTTTTGGTCATACGAAAAGTAACACCAACAACAGATTTTTTTTTTGTCGGATTCGGGTAATTTTCTTCACATGGCAATCCTTTAATCAGTCACACATGTTTATGCGGCCGCCATTGCTGTACGTCAGTTCGATGTCAATCAAGATTCCATCCTGCTTTTTTTATAATTCTATGGTTGAGGTTATATTATTGTGATTTTCTTGTGTTCGTTATGGAAAAACGGTAAAACTGTGCAAACTGCTATAATGGTGCATCCGAAGATGTGAACGTGCGATTCCACAGGTTTTCTCTGCCTGGCAAACATGGATCTTTGAAGTAAGTAAGCCTAATAACCTACGCAAAATCCAAAAAGGTATAATGTACTACGTACATACATAAAAGAGAATACTTTCTCAAAATCACGCTGCTTACACCCGTATCTCGCTCTATAGATTAAATGTTTATTATTTAATTTTTTCAGGGCGTGATTATGGGCTGAATAATGGTATCCAGCTGGGAGCTAGACTTCTGAGGAATCACTGAAACAACTACACCAACAGCGTATAGGTATGCTATATGCAGAAGGCACCTGATTTATGGAAACAAATTTTATAATCCCAACCCCGATTGGAGCAGTAGATGTATTGTTGAAGTGCCGCCAAGAAAAATGTGCAACTTGTAACTTCACCTATGAATGTGTCAGGCTCAAACCTTCAAGTAAATTAATTTCAATTACCTGAATAAAAGTTTTCCCAGGCCGTGAGGCTATGGACCGAAGTTGATGGAAGTATTATGTTAAATCAGATAGATCCTGTGAACATGATCCTCAGTAATGAGGAACCAACCAGAGAGAGAGAGAAATAAAAGTATGTAAAAATCCAGTTCATACCAATGATATTGACACAGTTGCCTGTTGGATTTATTTTATACCAAAGGATAGGGGAATATGAGGGTTTTTCCCGTTTCTTGAGTGGGAAGCGAACCAACAACCTACAGCACAGTTGATGGAGCTGGCCTTAAGGCTATCTAAATAATATTTTCTTTTTTGCTTCAGGTACTCAATGAAGGCTTCTAGGCTGGTGTTACTATTGCTACTGCAATAACTACATCTTACTTACTGTAAAGCTTCCGGAACAATTTTCTGAAAATGCTGTGAATGTGTGCTGTGATAATATAAAGTCACAGAAGAATCTTAAATCGCCACTGTATTAGACAGTGAGTGACTGTCTATATTACCATCTTCGTCATCATCATTTCCATATGTGCCACTGTAACTATTACACCAGTGGCCCTGAGGCTGATTTCGTTGGTTTAAAATTATTGATGTAAAAAGTAAAAATAAAGTTAAAATAGCCATCTTTGCTTTACGGCATTGTTTTACAACACTTTTAATGATGGCAGGATTGTATTTTGAGACTGCATGTTTCTTCATTTTATGTATTTGATAATAATAACTTTAGAACTAAACTAGGCCCAAAGTTGTTACCTACTCATATAAATATGTATAATATAATGCGATTATATATGAGTTATATGGCTTTTATTTATTATGGTACCTTTATAAGGGTGGGTTTTTTCACCCGTTGTTAAAGTAACCAATCAAAAATGCTAACAAATTCTAACTAATAGTCAAGATTTGTTAGAGGTTTTAACCATTGGTTACCTTGAAGTAGTGTTCTGTGGTTTATTCCATCTGTGATAAGGATAATCACAGATTAGAGAAAAAAACAAAAGGATAATAGCCACTGACCTCTATAATACAAGTACGCTGTATTATAGAGGTCAGTGATAATAGCACAGGATAATATAATAGTGTTCTGTGCACCACAGAGTATTTTTATAGCTGTGCATACCATAGAGTAGTATAAGTTGGTGCCACACACAGAATTTCCACTAGCCACAGATTGTTTTTTTCTCTAATCTATGGTTGGTGCACTATACAATGCAAAACACCATATTATTTTTTCTAATTTGTGAAAAACTATTGGCAAATAATGAGCAACTTCGTTTGATTTGATAGGCACGGAGCAAAGAGTATATAACACTTAGGGATGTTCCGATACTAGTGAATACGAGTATGTACTTGATACTTTTCTTTCAATACCAAGTACTTTTTACCATCGAATCATTCTTTCGATACTTACTTGGTATCGGAAAGAAAGTACTTATAGCGAATCGAATCAATGCTGCTAAGTCAAAACAGGATAGAACCACAGGATAAAAATTCAATGCCAAGCAGCTTTATTTCGCTATAATATTTTTTTCCTTAAAGAAACATAGTATGGCCTAACTTTAAGTCAAGTAGAATAAAAATGTGATATTTTAATGTATACTTAGGGTTAAAACAACCCTATTTTTAATTTAAGTAGGATTCAATGTAGTAGAAAATTAGTGTAAAGGTAAAAATACATGTAAAGGTAGAATGTGAGTAGGATTTAACTTAATTCAATTGTAATTCAAAGCGTTGAATACAGTTAATACACACAAATAGTACAGTTAAGGTAGTTGTTATACTTAATTAAAATAATAAAATAAAATAAAAACAAACCATTCTCGCGATACCTATTTGGTATCGGAAAGAAAGAATTTGTATCGGAAAGAGTACTTTTATCAAATATCGTTAAATAACATATCCTTAGTGTTCAAATGTCCGATTCTTCGCGCCAAAACACTTGAAAATGTAGATCAGTCATAGAAACAACAAAACTTTGCTGCAATAAGGTAAAATTTGTTTATTTTTTCCGTATTGATAAATTAAAAAAAAATGTATCGATATGAGTGGGTATCGATACTTTTAGGGTATTCATATGAGTAGTACCTATCGAATCATGATTTGAGTACTACTCATATGAGTAGGTATCGATACTTTGGTGGTATCGGAACATCCCTAATAACGCTTGGCATGGCAAAAAGTATAACTATAACTTCTGTCGCCCAGACAAACTAACCAACAAAGAAAAGAAGAAAAAAGTAAGAAGACAAGAAAAGACAAGAAGAAAAAGAAAAGAAAGAAAAAACGAAAAGAAGAAGAAAAGTTGCCATGCCATTAGCTTCAATGTCAATAAAATGGCAACAAATGAGCCTAAAAGTAAAGGCAAAAGCGCGTCTCATGGTGGTCTCGACTGCTTCCGACCACACGAGACATCTCGTGCGCTAGCAATCGAGAATATCACAAATTTGAAGCTTGAGTCTCGAATTTCGAGATTTATTGTGAGATGACATTGCGTCTCGATTCCCTACGAGCCATCTCGTGCGCTAGTCAATCGAGAATATCATGAATTTTAAGCTTGGGAGTAGAGACAACTCGAGTCTCGAGATTTATTATGAGATGACATTGCATCTCGATTCGTGAGAATAGGGGTCCAGGTTGTACATTATCTGTCCATGCCGATATTTCACGGCCAGTATTGTACGACCTGTATTGCACAACCCAGCAATTCAAAGCCATGTACACGGATTCCGGGCTGTACATTCCGGCGGGGTAATTACGTAAAATTTGCAACAGCAATGCGACAGCAGTAGCGAAGCATACATTCTCGACACCACTAATGACGTATGACAGCAATCACCGCGAGATTTACGCCTGTCGCAAACCTGTTGCGAGTTAGGTAATTAGGGGGCCGGTCGTGCAATATTGCCTGTACCAACACTGCACAGCCAATATTGTACGACCCGTATTGCCCAGCCCGATATTTCGAAGCCATGAACACCAATTCCGGGCTGTACATTCCTGGCTGTACAATACGGGCTGTACAATATATTAGTTGTACATTCCGGTCTCCCGTTAGGTTTTTAAACTTCTTTTTTATATATTTTTTTCTAATGTTTAGGCTCTACCCACACATAGTGTATTTAGCCAGTGTCAAATATTGTACAATACAATACAATACAAAAATTCTTTATTGTATACCACAAAGTACTTAATTAATGTTACATAATATCTGTAGTAGGTATTACAATGGGCGGCCTTATCACTAAAAGCGATCTCTTCCAGGCAACCTTTGGATGGACAGTATTAGTTGAACTAGGAGTAGACGGTGGTGTACAATACGTAATCAGTTATTAAAAATATATTGAGAATTAATCCAAAAACAGTCTAGTTGAAGCTAAATACTTAATGATAATAATATTAAAATAGAAAATAAAAAAGTATCAAAATATTCATACTCTAGATATACCTATACCTAATAAATAAACTAATACATAAGATATATACTTATAAATATTAAATTTTATACATATTATGTAATATATAATATACACATACTTATAATATAATACATACATACTTATATCCATAATAAATACCTAAAAAACATACCATAAACCTAACATAGCAGCGTTAAACACTAGCCAGATAAATGGTTCTTTACCATGTTTTTAAAAATTTGTAGGGATTTGGCACGTCTTTCGTCTAATGGTAGAGCATTCCACAGTCGTACTGCTTGCACGGTAAAAGATTTATCATAGAATGAAGTGGTGTGGACTGGCATTGCAAGTAGTACATTTTCAGAAGAGCGCAAGTGTCGAGAGTGAAGGAGGTGCTGGAATTGAAATCGTTCCTTTAGGTAATGAGGGGAGGATGGGTTTTTTTTTTTTGATTTTTTTTTTTTTTATGTGATTGAATGACGTGACGAGCAAGTCGTTCACCTGATGTTAAGTGACACGGCCGCCCATAACAGTTGTAGTGTCACCCGGAACTTTAAAACAATAAAGTTTCGCGTGACACTGCACTGCGCACGTCATCCTGAGACATCACCCAGTCTAGTAATCAGAAAAAAAAGGAAAAAGGTTAAAAAGGATATTGTTCAAAAGAGTCAAGATGTGAGCATTTCGGTGAAAACGAGTAGTGTTTGTAGTTTTGCATCGTGATTAGAATATTTCATGTGATGTCAAGTCTCAGTCACGGTCTGGGTCAGTCACAGTCCAGTCTGAGTCATGCCTTAGTAAAGTGGTGGCAACCTTACTAAAAGCTTCTATAGATGGAGTTTTTGAAGCACCATGAATGTTGGTTTTGACACACATATGTATTTATCCGTAACCTAGGTAACAACTAATTTACATCTCTAACACACCCCCTTTAACTACCTACCTACCTTACCTTTAGTTACTACTTACATATCAAGCCTAACACAAATTGGTTAAACTTAACCTTACACAAAGCCTTCGTAAGTATGTCTGCTAACATCTCAGCCGTAGGAAGATACCTAATCCTAAGTATACCATTGTTTACAATTTCTCTTATAAAACGATGTCGAACATCAATGTGCTTGGTGCGCCCAGAATACATCATATTCTCAGTGATTTTCTTTGCGGATTGATTATCGTTGTATAACGTAATCACAAACGATTGCCCTAAGCACTCTTTCAAGAAACTCTTTATAAACAAAGCTTCCTTCGCGGCGTCACAGATAGCAAAATATTCTGCCTCGCTACTGGATAACACAACGGTGCGTTGCTTACGGCTTTCCCACGACACTAAGTTCTTACCTTATCGCAAAATTTAAAATCGTCAAGCCAAGCCTCAAGTCAAGCGATAAAAGACAGACGTTATGGAACAGACGGAAGATTTCTTGAAGCGAAATGAATCATAAACATGACACTGGCGGATGCACAAGACGTGCAAAGCCAAAACCTCTGAGGAAAAAAAAAAAAAAAGAAAAAGTAAAATGTTATTACCTATCTTGAAAACATATCCAGAATACGACCGTCTGTCAGTAACACAGCCAGCAAAATCAGCATCACCATACCCAGTGACGTCTATTCCTGTTTTCTCATAAGATATTCGGTACTCCATAGTGCCTTTCAGTGTTCATCCGAATAGCAGTCATTAAATTGACTCAATACACTCACAGCATGAGCAATATCAGGACGAGTACACACTGCTAAGTACATTAAGCAGCCAATTAGACTTCTGTACTCTAATTTTCCTTTCTTCTGGTCACACTTCAGATCTTCAACACAGTCTTCACATCTCTAACAATGAAGAACCACGTTTCGTCACATTATATCACTTGCCCACACTCATGCTAATCCAACACTTAATGCGTAAAACGCCACCAATTTTAAACATTGACACTGGAAAAAACACTAGTTTTGAAAAATAATACAATGCATAATGACGTGAACTTTTCCGCGTTCCCGCCAAAACTCCCGTTCAGATCAGAGCTTATAATAGGTTTATTATTATACAGGTACTGAAAATTAGGTGGAGTGGAGTGGAGTAGGTAAGTAGAGTGGGTACCTACTTAGGTACCTAGGTACTGGCACAGAATAGATATGTATATATATCTACACCGTTACCTTAGTTAGGCCCGATTTCACCAAAGTAGAATAAGGTTTATTCCAAGTATAAGGCTATTCGTTACTCTCCGATACAGTTGATTGACAAATGAAATTACACAAAAAAGACGCCATTTTGATTGTATCCAAGAAATAAGCCTTATTCCTTCACAAAATTGGTGGTATAAGGGCTATATTCGTGTAACTCGGTTGTTCTCGGTAAGTTATTCCTGGAATAAAATTTATTCTACTTTGGTGAAATCGGGCCTAAAGGAGGTACGGGTGGGCCAGAACCTGGGTACCTACTCCATCGAAGCCCTGCCGTCACAAAACCAATTCTTTAACATTTCGGTAAAATATTACATTTTTTTAAAATAGGTATTTTTAATTGTTTCAATTCCATTAATTTTAAAGCGTAATTTTTCCCACAGCATTTACCTAAGTAGGGCTACGTATGTAGGTATCCATACACCTAGTACCTACTTAATATAAAAAGGGGAACCTTTCCATGCAGTACAATTATAATTAAGGCGGTCGGGTGGTATCCAGGGCCGCACTTTATCACATTATACACGGTTTGTCTTTTAGTAACATGTGGACACATGTCTCGGATTCGAAACGGACTTTTTATTTCGTTTTAGGGTGGCTATAATTTTTATACTAAATAGGTACCTACATATAATAAAACTGTACATTGAATATTTTTTGAAAATTTAGATTGCATTACACTTCTTAGGGTGACCCCACATTGGGTGGTAGCGATCCTCGAGCGACTTCGCGCGATATAACAATATCGCGGCGACATACGCCGCACGATGGTAAAATGTCGCGGCGATATCGCTACCACCCAATGTGGGGGCAGCCTTCCCGATATAGAAATAGAAACAACTTTATTTGATTTTTTTTTCTGTCTGTCTCTCTGTCCCTTTGAATTTGGACACGTATCACGCTGGAACTACTGAAGGGATTTCAATGAAAGGTATGGTTAATTGGTTATAGCTATTTTTCTAGAATAACATTTAGGTTAGGCACCTACTTTATGTTTTCTAAAACGGCGAAAAGTGCGGGTTGCACGAATAAGGATGTAATTTTTATGCGACTTTTTTTGTTTGTATATTATTTATTTATTTTACTCACTATGTGAAGGGAAAGGGAAAAAAGATAGGGAAAAGGATGATTGGATGGAATGGCGATAGAATCCCTTAACTATCGCCATCCCATCCAATCAGGCAGGCCACGCCTGCGTTCCTTCGCCTTCTTTCATTCAAGTAGTTTATACGGCATGCTTCATTCATCATGGGCTCTACAGGCCTCTACGTCATCGTCATGACCACAATCTCTACATATTATAACAACTAAACGAACTTGTCCGAGAAAACCAGTAAGAATGGTGCTTCTATTTTCAGACGAGATTACATCCACGGTGAGTTCAAAGAGTTTTTAATTTGACACACTTTATGGCTTTGTCTCTACGTTTTGACGGGTGTTGGGTGTAAAAGATAGGGCGTTATGCAGAGTGTTAAAATGAAGAAATATTATTAAACTCCTGCCTGCATGCTAGGTTGAGAGATGACGTAGAAAATAGCTACCTGCTGCTGGAGTGGGTTACTCCTCGAGTACCCCGATCCCCGAGGCCCACGTCCCGCAGAACCACGAATCCTGTACCAGTAAGTAGGTAGTAGGTACCTACCTACATAGATAAACAAAATTACCATGTTTAATATAGGTAGATACCTAATAAGTACCTACCTACATAAGTACCTACCTACATAAGTACCTTCGTATACCTAAAATACTTTTATGTACCTATAATACCTACCTATAATACTTTTATTTATTTATTTGCATACAAATATGATACTTATTTGCACTTTCATATATCAGTATACATCAGGGTAACGAATGATACGATAGTAATTAATTAAAGGTAGGTACTAACTAATTAACTCCTGTACTAATTAACCACTAGAAAGAAGAAGCATTCTAGGGGCTTATCAGTAAAACAGTGTTACTAAGAAAGCTTCTTCTGTGAGTACATAGTCACAAAGTGATGGGTTGTAACAATCATAAATACTTTTACCTATAGTTTAGTAGGTTTAGTGTGTACATACAGCAAGCAACCATTCCAGAGCGCAGGATCAAGAACGCAGTAAACTTTCCGCAATTTAAAACGTACGTTTAACGAGTGCTCCCGCTCTTGTTGCCCGCCCTTTACTTTTTATCTGGATTGTTGCATGTGCCTACATTCCTCACTTTACGTACCAATAAACTTGCAACTCTCCGGCATTTGCGTAATGTAATGAGTATTTTTCAGGGGGAGAGGCAAAAAAAACTAATTCCGATCGGTTTCCTCGTGAAAAAAGGACTAAACAACAAACTAAACAATTTTTGTTCTCAGGTACATCGAGTAACTTAAGGCTGACCCCACATTGGGCGTGTGCGTTCCTTGAGCGTTTTACCAGCGTGCTGCGTGTATTATGCAAAGGCCGCACGCTGCTGGTAAAACGTCGGTCACACTCTCGACATATATGCCGGTAAAACGCTTGAAGAACGCGCACGCCCAATGTAGGCCTTACCTTCGATTTGGTACCTGTACTTTTTTTCATAACATGGATGGCCAAACAAGCTGAATGACGTGACGACCCACCTGTAATAAATATCTAGGCTATTCTGTTACTTGGTGGATGTGATTCGAGGCTGCACCTGTATTTAGTATCTAGGTACTTATTGTATCCTATACTCCTCAAAAATCCATAAATACCCCATCCTTTATGTTCCTACCTATACCTACTTTGCTAACTTCCTTATAGGTCCTACTTCTTATTCTGTGGGTACCCAACTTTTCATCCAAATAAATCAAGTTCGCGCGGGAAACCCGTTGGGTGCTGAAGTGAATAATTTTAATAATTTAAGTTTGTCATTTTACATGCGAGTTGTAGGAACGGGTACCATGTGCCCATCGTTGCCACGAGCCTAGTTACGAGCCTGTTGCAAACCTGTAAGGTATGAAGTTTCTAATTGCATTCTAGAACAATAAGTTTACGATGGTTTGCGACCTATGGAGGAAGTTATGAATACAAAACTCTGATTTCAATTTATGCAAACATTACCTAGTCGTAACAAAAGTGACAAGTAAACCCTACTACTTTGTAGTACCTACCTACCTATTGCAAAAACCAATCGTTCTTTCTTGCACGGATACCCGCACCTCCAGTCATACGTAAGAGTACCATCTCCTGTGCTCCAGTCTACTTGTGACCATCACGGCCAATGCAAGTGTAAGTACTTAATAAATTATGTTTTAGCGAGATTAAGGGTGGGATTTATGATCCGTAGTTAGGGTAACCAATGGTTAAAAATGCTAACAAATTCTAACCAATGGTTTAAATTTGGTAGCATTTTTAACCATTGGTTACCTAAACTACAGTCAACCCCACGACTCATCCATCCTAAGGGTGGGGTTTTGATCCATAGTTAAGGTTAAAAACTAAAAAATTCAAATTCTAACCAATGGACAAAATTTGTTAGAGATTCTTAACCATTAGTTACCTTAACTGCGGATAAAAAACCCACCCATAAGTACACCTATATTGTGTTACATTGTGTATGTCTCAAATAAATATAATTTCATTTTAGTTTTTTTTTCACCCTTGGTCCTGTGTAGGTAATCAAAAACATGTGTTCAAATCACGACCATTTAAATAATATTAATTATAGGTACTTACCTCATATCATCTACACTACTATTATAAAGAGGAAAGATTTGTATTTTTGTATGTTTGTAATGAATAAACTCAAAAACTACTGTGCCGATTTCAAAAATGTTTTCACTATTGGAAAGCTACATTCACCCTGAGTAACATCGGCTATATTTAGATTACTTACATCGTGAAAACTTTTATATAACCGTGCGAAGCCGGGGCAGGCCGCTAGTACAAAGTAGGTAAGTAAGAACCTAGATTCCAACTGTCTAAAAAAAACAAACCACAATGAAACTGCAATGAAATCTCAGCAGTCAACTGGCTGTAGTTGCTTTTGGATATCATCCAACAAATCCTGTCTTCCTCGTCTTTAGTTCTAATCTTGAAACGACTAGGTATTGGGCTCTTTCCCTTTTTGTTTTTATCGTCTTGGCAGTTGGCACTAGCAATTTCCTTATAGATTTTTATTTGGAGACTGAAGCACCATGCGGTTTAATCTATTTTCCTTTGGGTACTCTGAATTTTCCCGGATTAAAGTAGGTATCCATTGTAAGTCTCGGCGGTGTAAGCAATATGTGTGCTAAAGGGGTTGTCTGTGTCAAAAGTTCATCCAAATCGATTCAGGCTTAACGTGAAAGTCTTTTCTATTATATAGAAAATCAAAACGTTTCTATTCAGTAATAGGTAACAAGTTTTCTGTTTATTACTAGGTTATTTTATTTGACCTTACTTAAAGGGGCTCATTGTGAAACAACACGCAAACTAAGAAATAAAATAGAAATCACTTTATTAAACCATACAAATTAAACTAAATTAAAATTCATTTATTCCAAGCTGCAATTGATTATAAAATTTGATATAAAATTACTTACAATTAAATTAAATTTGGATTATTAGATACATTACAATAAAACTAATACAGCATCCACATAAACATACATAACTTTTACTTAATCACAGAAAAAAGGGTTTTAAAATATATTTTTATACGTCATGTGGAGTTGACAACAGCTGTTTATATAGGGACAATCTAACCTTTGTACCACGACAGTCAGCATGCCACTACTACAACCCAGCATACAGCATACAGCTTGCCTACTTATGCTATAAAATCACTGACCTCTATAATACACTTGTATTATAGAGGTCAGTCTATAAAATAGATAGATGTGTAATAAATGTGACATTTTGTAGTTCGTAGATAATAAATATTTTAACATCGTGTATATGTATGTGTAAATAAATCTACATAAAAATATATTAAATTAGTTAAAGTCATCATTTAATGTATGGCATTGTAGATGGTCCCTCACTAGGTGGACCGACGGTCTGGTTAAAACCGTGGGGAGTCGATAGATGCAGGAGGCAAGCGGCTGCTCAAAGTGGCGCTCTATGGGGGGCTATGTTCAGCAGTGGACGTCTTCAGGCTGTTGATGATTGTAGATTGTATCAATAGATATTTATGTATCTACACAATCATTTTAAAGCTTTTATAATTTTTTGCTGGTTCATCTGCATCTAAGGACTTTTTAAAATTTGAATGTCATAGATGTAGGTGGAATCCTCATTCATTCAATTTTCTTATTAGCCTTTGACTCTTCCCAGTACGACGTCTATCAAACATTAATATAGCAGACAACCGACGCCAAAGTAACGGGAGCGAGAAATTGAATTTCTCACTGCAGCATACCGTTTATCATCCGGAGGTGACACTTCATCATGTCACGCCGTCCACCTTCCTTTGTCAGCCTATTGGACTGTGACACTCTTGACAGCCGGTTGAAACACCGATTGTGACTTGAACTTATCTAATAGTCCAATTACATTCATGCCACTTTGGAATGTTACCTATCATGAGCGATTGGATATGGTTCTGTGAATGAGGTTTTGAAATCTGAAACGGATTAGAAGGGATACCTTGAAAGAATAGTTTCTACCTATTAAGTCAGCATCCGCTTTCTTAAGAGACCAATTTAAACAACAATTCAATTTCTTTAGGATTCTATTTCTCATAGGTACCTACATACCTATACTTACTTAACACAAGTATTAGAAGTTGTAGCGTTTGACTTCGACCAATATTTTTAATTTGATATTATTCTACAACGACATTTATTAAATTTTAATATGCCAATGATGCCCACATGCTTATCAGGTGAGTTGCAGTCAAACGTTAGTATATTCGAGTAGGTTAGGTATAACTTTCTAACCCCCAATCTAATAAGGTCAGTATAATATGGTACCTACGTACCTATAGGTAGCGCGAAATTCATCACCAACAAGCATAAAAACCTCACCGAGGCCCGAGGGAGGAGAGCGCAAAAAACCTAATCACATCGCGCCAGCAAACAATCAATCCTATTACCACTTTATCTGTACAAAAATCTGGTACGAGAGCCTCGTCAGGCCATCACAGGCATCACGGGCATCACGGCTAATTGATAACTGACAACCCGCCAAATGTACGCGACACAAAATCAATATTGCCAGTGATGGATGACGCTGAATTTTAATTAAACCCGCATCAACCTGTTAGCTGACAAAATGAGCCTATAATGGCTTACAGTTTAGGTACCCGGCTAGATCTTAAATTGCATTTTGAACTATATTACCAGAAGCATAGAACTCAGTTATTACATAAGTGACTGGACAGTGCTATAGAGGATGATTATACTTAACGCACATGGCTTTCTGCTCGACTAATATTAATCTAGAGTAGACACTGTTTATACTTAGCTAAGTATAGCTGGTGGTGGTGTATACGAGCTATGAAGTGAGCTATGTTCGGTGTTTCACTGCGAAATAAGATCCGGAACGAGGATGTCCGCAAGAGAACTAAAGTGACCGATATAGCTATCAGAATTAGCAAGTTTAAATGGCAATGGGCAGGCCACATCGCTCGTAGAACTAGAACTGACAACCGATGGGGAAGAAAGGTTCTCTAGTGGCAACCATGAACCGGAAGATGCAGCGCGCAGCGTAGGCCGGCCCTTCACTCGGTCGACCGACGATCTTGTGAAAGCCGTGGGGAGCCGATGGATGCAGGAAGCGAGCAGCCGCTCAAAGTGGCGCTCTCTGAGGGAGGCCTATGTTCAGCAGTAAATGTCTTCAGGCTGTTGATAATCATGATGATGATGATGTAATTGGGAGGATATGTTGAGGTGAAACGTGTGATAAAACTTATATACCTTTCTATGTTGACTATAATATTTATTTTGTGAGAATATTGTCGTTTCTTTAATAGATTATTTAGCTACTTTGCATACAGAGACTCGTACAGCGAGCAAAAAAAATTCTACTCCTGCATGCATACGTTACATTCCAAACTTCATGAACCTCTAACTAATTCAAGCAGCTGACCAAACGGGAGTATTCTCATAGTCTCCGCCCTGTGGACAGTCGACCCCCGCTGTGTCGGAATGAATAACCGTGAAATTACTCGTAAAACTTGCATTAGTGAGGCCGTTAACCGACTGCCATAGTACTCCCTTGGCCCATGTGGTCCACTCGTAAACCAAATATTAAGACACCCATCTCCCATAGTTAATAAACAAAGCTCTAAATTGGAATCATAAATACGACTGTTAGTTTAATAATGTCATTAATATTTTATGTCCTTGGACTCTTCTTACTACTTTTCTGTAATCATATTGCTTAAATAATAATAAGTACTTACCTAAATATCACTTTTTCACTTTTAGTATGTTAAAAAAGAAAGCTTTTACATTGCTAAATATACATGATGAAACTATAGTGGCTACCGCACATTGGTGCCGAGGAAGCAACATTGGTGTGGGTAGCTTAGGGTGTCGAGAGGTATGCTGCACTATCACTGAACGCTACTCGCGGCGTTAGGCCCTTTCACACTTTCACCCTTGAGCTTAGGTTTTTAGCTCTTGCGACTTCCACCCCTGGACAGGCGGTTAAGGCAAGCTAGGGGTCAGGGGTCTCATTTAGCCCATTGGAATCAGGGTACGCGGTGTCGCCCCTCACCGACGGCTCGCTACAAAGCTGCCCCTGCGTTAAGATATGTATACTTACCTAAATATTACTTTTTCATATAAATAAATCAAATAATTAAAAAAGAAAGCTTTTACATTGCTAAACATACACGATGAAACCGTGTCCAGGTGGTCCCGGCGGGCGGCGTAAGTTTAGGGCCACCCCACCTCTTCCCGTTGGTGCCGTAAGAGCCAGGACATGGGCAACAGCATTCTCATTGGTTTGCATTATAATCTAATGCGATCACCAAGGCCCCTAGCATACGCACCGCGAGAAAAGTTATCGTCGTTGTTAGAGTGAGACACGCTTAGGCGCTACCATAGTCTTGTCACGGTCTCTCACGAGATAAAGTGTCGACAAAATGTTGTCGCGGTGTTGTGGGCGCATGTTAGGCGGGCAGGACGCCTGCTAGGCATGGTGATTATAGCGAACCGCTCTCCTAATGGGGGAGGCCTAAAACTTACCTAGGCTATGCTTAGCAGTTGAGTTTCCCAGCTGATGACGCTACAGAAAAACGGGAACGGTAGGTATAGAATTTCTAAATTTAAAAAGCTTTGTGCTTAGATTGTGTTATTCTATGGGGTTTAGGATTCAAGCGGAGAAAGCGAAGAGATGAAAAAAACTCCATTGATTTGTATGGCTGTTAATCATATTTTATTTTCCAAAATGCTATTATTATGCATTTCTAATTTGAAATCCCAGCACGTACGTACAAACCTACTATTTCCGACTATAGTTAATTAGCTTATTACTAGTGTGGTGACGAAACGTATTAAATATCATAATGATGTGACAACGCACTTTTAATGGCCAGCAGAGGCACACCTACGTAAAACATATAATATATACTTACCATATTAGTTACATACAATATCAAATTCAAAGATTTTGTCGGTACCGTACGGTAATAAAGTGTATAATATATTAAACTTCGATGACTCAAACCATGGGTATAGGATGCATAAGCCTGTATGATCAGATTGCGTACAAAGCAAAAATGCTACGAGAGCAGATTGACTAAAAAGCAAAAAGTCTAAAATGCAGTATGACTAATACAGAAACTCGAGGTGAAATAAAATTTTCTAATTTCTAATCTACTTTGCCACACATTACCACACGGCCCCATAGTCCCACACCAAAAGGCAGCATGCCTAACCTATATTACTGGCTGGACGGTCCCGGCGGTGTGACAATAAAGACCACCTCCATTTCTCCCCATGTGAGTGCTATTAAAAGCCGGCTAAGAGAATATCCAGAGAATGGGCAGCAGCATTCTCCTCAGTACATTAGAATCTGCGATCACAAAACTCGCCTGGCAAGCATGCTGATTACCCCCTAATGATAAGTGTCCAAAGTCGCGTTTTATAGGGGAGGCCTATGTTCAGCAGCGGATGTTTCCGGCTGTTGATGTGCGTGATATTAGTTAGAGCTATCTGTTGGCCTATGAAATATAACATTAATAACTATAAAGGATGCACCCACTCTCATTACTAAAAGGAAATAACATGAGCATCCGTATCATCCATTCGTAAATTGAATGGTTTTATCAAAACGCCCCACGGAACGTAAGATAATGTAACAACGGGCCTGTCTTAATACGATAAACTGCTTAAGCCCAATAAAACTAAACAAGTTAAACGACCCACGGCCAATAAACCATCTCAGCGCCCTAAGGAGATAGTTGCATCAACGATATTCGACTTTCCTCCTATTATAGTGATGCACGATGCTAACACAGTAGTCAATGTAAAATAATATATGAAAAAAATAAGGATAAAGATATTAAAGATATTTCAATAAATATGCTGGCAAGTAGAAATTTATTAGGGCCAGCGTGGCTGGTCTATTCCACTATGATCACCTGGGTGATTATAGGATACTCTTTAGTTGAGCTGAGTTCCCAGGTGATCAAAGAATCACCTGGGAACTCAGCTCAAGGGTAAGTGATGCGACTTCGACTTCAAGCCGACTCACCCTGGCTCACATCTCGGTCAACTGACTCAAGTTACGATCTGAAGTGTAGCTACGTTGACAAAGTGTTTTTTGGGGCTCATATCATGTGTACGATTTTATTTCGGAAATACCAAACTACTTAATTAAATTATATTCAGCTATTAACATTTTTTGTTTCATTTTCTATTCTTAAGTATTATTTTTTCTTCTGATTATAATTATTTTATCTCGTTACGTGGCACTGACCTTTCAAATACAGTACTTTTTGGTGATTCTGAGCTTGCAGCAGCGCCATATTGGGCTGATTGTCACTACGAGATGTCAATTTTATCAAATGTAACACTGCAGAAGGTCACAGAATTCCCACTAGTAGAAATCTATTTCGCGTGGCCGCCTAGTTGTTTCTTGCTCCCACACGAGGTGCTGCCTGAATTAGAACGTCTCCCAAAATTTTGGGTAGATAATGGGCGATTTCGTTAGCTCTATCTATGGAGTAATTTACCTTGATACCTAGAATTTATGTTTTACCAGTGCTCACTGCTTCTTTATTGTAAAAACTAAAATGAAAGGCCAGGTGGGGTAAGTGAAACGAAGGAGCACCTAAGTGAAACCCTATCGTAATCAATAAATCACGCAGTTTAGCTCTATGCTATGTGGCGAAATGGTTTCAATGCTCTAGCACACGCGTCACACAATCTTTCTGCTAGGTCATTAAATAAAAAGAAATCAGCTATCTTTATGTTTACAAAACACATGTCGGCTGATGCCATGAAGCAATTTAATAGTGTTTATGTACATTTTTACACGAAAATAATGCATGAAACGGCGCGTAATGTGGGGTTAGTATTTGCAGTCACAGACGACACAGGTAATAAAATCAATCAAATACCTACTACATTACAAATGTCATTGTAAATGTCCCATGGGCGAAAATCACGTATTTCACATCAACAGCTGGAAATCGTCTAGTGCTGAACACAGGCATGCCCATAAAACGCAATTTTAGACGCTGATTATAGGGAGGCTTGCCATAATCACCTCGCTTAGCAAGTAGCTTGTCATCGCAGAAGATTATAATGTACCAAGGAGAATGCTACTGCCCATTCTCTGGATAGTCCCTTAGTCTGCTCTTATACGGCACCCAAAGAAAGAGATGGAGATTCTGCGCTAATAAAGTGATACCTGGCAGCTATTATTATATATAAGTAGGTATCTAATATAATGACTGTGGGTAACAGATAATAAAAACATAACTGTCAATATAGTCAACTGCAAAATAGTCAAACGCCAATGTCAACCTACCGTCAGAATATTGAATCGGAACGTTTCTGTCAAAACCGTGAACCATTTTTGAAGTGATGTTTCGTTCACGCAAATTGAATTTTCAAAATTATTTTCTTGAAAAGTATTTATTGCCGTCATTTGCCATTTCAGATTTAGGCTTTCTATGTGTTAAAAAAGTTAGCGTCCTAGCAGAATTCACATAATGGATAGATGTGCAAGTATGTTTCACTTACCCCACCTGACCCCTAAATATAAAATGATAGGTATATTTTACTTAGTGAAATCAAGCAAATAATTAGCTAATATACCTACAAAAGGATTTTTTCCGACTTATAAACATTTGCAAATCAACATGGTACCTAGCTGGTTTTATGGGAAATTAAAAAGCATAAACTGGCAGTACCTTGACAATGAAATTTTTTGGTTAGGTATGGTTATTTTATCCATTAATTAATCATTTAGCTGTTTTTCTGTTTAGCTGAGGACTTGTTATTACATGAAATGTCACGCTGTATTTATATTTTTCACAATAAACACTTCTAAAAGGGAAAATAGACAAAATAATGGCTGCTTACTTGTGAAATATTATTCCTTCATATTTACGCCTCAGTGCGACTTCTGTTGCTTAAAATGTTGCAACCACCCACTGCACACACATTATTTCTGAAATATTTGTTGCCTAGATCACCATTTTAATAGGATTATTTCACAATAAACAACAATTTAAAAAAATTGTTAACCTGTTTGGCTTAGATCAAACGAAGCCAAATAAAAAAACCCGGTAACGGTGACAAGGACCAAAGATATTACGTTCGTCTTTTTTTTTGCTTGGTACCGAATGTATAGCGCTCTCCTTGTTGTCCATGAATGACGTCATATACTACGGTTCTACTCGTACATATTCAAAGGCAGAAGGTATATACTCTAAGTGAAGTATAATAGGAAGGTACCCAAATAACAAGTTGACATGCCAAAATAAATAAAACACACATATTTTATACGATATCATGAAACGTAGGTACTTAATCGAATGCAAATACCTATTATCTGGATAAGGTATAATATAATACAGCACTACATTTCTATTTCTTACATTTGCCGTAGTAAGAGGGGCACAATGAGATCACAATATCAACGATGAGTAATGTCCATACGCCAGATGTATCAAGTAAGTAATTGACATAAGCAGACACACAAGCAATAAATTATTGTTACTATCACGTTGAATTATTGTGAAGAAATACGAAACATTTTCTACAATCTTGATTACGCTGTTCGAACGTAACTATGACTGCCGCTTTATCATCTTTTGTGCCCTTGCCAAGTTAAAAATAATATTGGCAATTTTTTAAATTCCAAAATTATGTTCTAAATGGGCAGCTCACCATTAACGTTTAAAAATTCTCAACAGAGTGCTTTTTGTAGATTCCTTGCAAGTCTTGCAGCAATAAGTATTTAGAGACGATATGTTACAAAGCAAAAAAAAAAATTAATGCAATGCTGGCCATGTAGGTAAATATAATTCAAGAATACAATCTAGAAACTGGAGAGCAGCCCTTGCCAAGTTAAAAATAATATTGGCAATTTTTTAAATTCCAAAATTATGTTCTAAATGGGCAGCTCACCATTAACGTTTAAAAATTCTCAACAGAGTGCTTTTTGTAGATTCCTTGCAAGTCTTGCAGCAATAAGTATTTAGAGACGATATGTTACAAAGCAAAGAAAAAAATTAATGCAATGCTGGCCATGTAGGTAAATATAATTCAAGAATACAATCTAGAAACTGGAGAGCAGCCAGCACATAACTGGCTGCATTGCAGACATCTTTTAACAAAATAAAATATTTGATTCATTTGATTGACTGAACTGAGTTTTATTCAAAAGTTAATCGAGCGAATCAGCAAAATGCGAAGGACTCTCTATCTATTTATTTACCTACTTACATAAGTATTATAAAGCTGAATTATAAAAAAATGATTGGAAGTGATACATTTCCGACAGCTTTTCACGAACAGTGTGTCGAGTTCCTGATCAGGTTTTCCTCCGATGCTTTTCGATGATGAGCTCACGCAGCGAGATCGCATCGGTGATTATTTATTTTATTTACATAATTTCAGCAATAATGTTCACTATTTAGGTACATGCTATGTTGCCATTAAGACAAGCGTATACCCCCCTGTTGTCCATACAGAAAGTGCCAACGCTTTTCTACCTCTAAATGTTATAGGATTTTAATGATTCTTTATATGTTGTCTACCAAGTAAAAAACTATGCTCGCACGTCTTCCTTTTTTAAGTCTTTACAATATCTTCGTATTTATAGCCACATAAAGTTACGAATTTTTGGCGTCACAATTATGAGGAAGAAAAGTAGTTGTAACTAGAACACAAAACATATTAAAAAAAAGACGTGCAAGCCTAGATTATAATCTATCCAAACGATTGGTACCAAAATCAAAAGTTTTTGTTAAGTTTTAAAGGGTAAAAACCGTTGGCGCCCGAAACGCTAAAATGTAGGCAAATTCACTCATGGGCTCTACTGTCTCTATCATACGTGGTGAGAGCAGAGCGACGGCATTGACATTTTCAAATACCAGGACGGTCCTCTTAAGCCAAATCAAATCTACACTTGTATGTTTATTATATATTAGTTTCCGTTAGATTTTCTTTAACTTAAAACGTGTAGGATTTTGCACAAGTTTATCCTAGGTTTTAGAACATCGGGAATATTTATGTAATAAAATAGAAGGGATATAAGCCTGTGTCGTTGTTCTTTATCCGAGGGCAGAGGTCAGTAGGAATATCACGAGACTTACATCGAGTGGGCGGATTTTTACTGCGCATTTTAGTGGAAACAGTAAAATAAACCCTGTTCAAATGTCCTGGGACGGCCGCGGTGGACTCATTGTTGCGTTTCTTCTCCATCTTTTTCTTTATGAACACGAATAAACTGTTCGACGCTTAACTTTTATTAAGTGACTGTTAGTGTCCGCAGTGAATCGGAATTTTCTGAATGGAGGTAATATTTTTGCCGATTTCTTTTGTCCGTGTTTTATTTATGTTGCTTTGCTTTTTTAGAGGAAAGTAAAAGGTGAAATACAAAAAACACATTATATCGGTAAAAGTACCTACTTATTATCTGGTACGCCTATCAATTTGTTTTGAATAAAGTTAATTGGTAATGTAGATTAGTAAGTAGATAGGTACTTCTTACAAGTGTATAAGAGCGTTTATTATTCTATGCTCATAAGTAAGTACCTATACAAAGAAATTAATTTGTTACTATACCTACTGCTGTCGTCCAGCTACACACCCTCTACTTTCTGAATCATATAGGTAGTGGGTAGGTTCATAACTGTTTTATTCACTATAACTAAAAGTAAACGAGCATTAAAATGAATAAAATACCAAAGCCGGTTAATTTTAACAAATTGGGTAAACTAACTCCTCTAATTCAATTTTGCTGCACTTGCGGGCGGTTATTCATTTTGTCACATTCGTGGAGGGAACATTCTGCGGGCAATGTGGGGCTGAAGATGTTTATCACGGCTATAATTCATTCCTCTGGGATTTGTATGAATCGGATAGTTTTTATTTGTTGAGGGTTAAAATTCGTACCTTGACGGGCTGGAGAACTATGATCCTTATTGATCTCGTGGGGACATCTTTCATTCATACTAATTACATACATAATACGTACCTATGTGTTTAACTAATATTAATTATGCCTACATTAACAAAACAAAACCGGAACCGAAACACGCAGTGTAGGCCGGCCCCCCAGTAAATGGACCGTGGGGAGCCGATATATGCAGGAGGCGAGCAGCCGCTCAAAGTGACGCTTTGTGAATTAGGCCTATGTTCAGTAATGGACGCCTTCAATCTATAGATGAAAATGATTATTAAAAAAAAGTGTTTCTCGTGACTGAACTGAAGTAACCGGTCACATTAGTCGCAGAACCGACGTCAATTGGGGTAGAAGTACCTAGAAGTGTTCTTGAATGGAGATCCGGAGTTGGGAATCGTATAGTTTACTTATAAGTTATAAGACATTTTTAGGACGTTAGACTAGGTGGAGCGACGAGATACCTGTGCATAGTGGCTGATACGCTGATAGCAGCTGGATAAGAAGAGCCGAAGCTCAGACTCAGTAGTAGTACATTAGAAGAGGCCGATGTCCAGCAGTGGAGGCTGATGGTGATGATTATCAGCGTTTTGCATGAATGGCTCATCGCTAATACACTACTGTAAACTTCTTCAGTGCACCCAAAACATATGTGCTTTTAAAGAAACTACGCAAATATAATGTCAAAGAGTAAAAAAATACCAACCGCAATGCAAATGCATTAGGATAACTTTAATTAGGTACTTACCACACCATGCACCATACCAGCATCAGACATTAATTATTATTACCCGCATGTCAGAATCATCGCGTATGGCATTTACTATGATTGTGAAATGACACTTCTGCATTTGATGTCATTTTGCGGTTAGTTTTGTGTGGGAATTTCAAGAAATAATTTACTGTAGGTAGGTGTAGGGGAACTGAATAGTTATACCACAGAATACATAATTATATTAATAGCACTAAACTTACTTAACTCCAAAACTATACTAAACTCTACTAAACTCTACTAAAGGGATGTTCGTGCTTAGTGCTTAGAGAACCTTCTTATTTAGGTCTTGACCAATTATTGTGTATACCTGATGTATAACCTAATAGTTGCTCTCTGAATTGGTACAACGTGGTAAGTACCTCAATTTAATATTCAACCAATACAATTATAAATGCTCATGCATTCATAAATACTTAGCCATACAATTAACCCAAAATTACAATACTACAAATTGAATGGTGCTGAGATTTTTTGTGCGATAAGAAACCCAATCTTTTAGAGCCCTTCATTTTGAACAGTCCATTAAAAACCCCTCGTTTCTAGCTAAATAATACACTACTACTGGCATTGATTAGTGAATAGTTACTACTAGTGCTATTAGTGAGGGGAAACAAAAAGCAAGCAAGTACCGGAACTAAACCGCGGTAGCGTACCTTAGGGAACGGACCCGGTAGAAATGTGGTATGTGTAGGTATGGGTGAAATAGTTTATGAATGATAGAATGTTTTAGTGTAATCAAATGATCACTCTAGGTATTATCAAAATAAAATTATTGGCTTGCACCTTGCACTTATATATGATGGTATAGGTAAGTATTTAAATCAGAAGTTGTCTATAACAATATTACAAAGAGAAAAAATTTGATTGTTTGTTTGTTTGTGTTCATTGAATCTCCGAAACTACTGAACCGATTTGAAAAATTCTTTCACCGCTGGGAAGCTACACTATCCCCGGGTGTCATAGGGTATTATATTTTCAAATAAATTAGGGATCCTTACTAAAACTCCAATAATGTAACCCAAGGTGTAAAAAAATTACTAAAAATATTCTTTACATTGCGTGCGCTGCGAAAACTATTGATGATAGAATAAAATAATGTACTACGACTTTGCAGAACACATCATTATTCACAAAAAGTGTCGGGACAGCATATGTCTTACTATTATAGTTATGCCACAAATAAGTGTTCTTTTACGGCGTAAAACTAATTAACCCGTGCGAAGCCGGGGTAGTTCAGCTAGTCACTTATAAAATTACTTATAAGCAAACATTACTACGTACATGCAGAATAATTATGTCAATTCAAAACGTCAAATGAATGACTCGCAATAGTAGCTACACACGGCAGTTCTGTTCTTTCGATGTCTAGCTAGAGCTTTCGTAGTAAGCTGCGTCACTAATATAACAACGACGCGACGGTTTATTAATTCGTGATTGGAAACAATCGTATTATCGTTATTCGCAGTATGTAACGTAATTTACACTTCATAATTTCAGACCTACCGAGTAGGTTCAAATAATTTCATAAATCAAATCGTTATTATTATTTGAAGAGTTTATTCTCAAATCATTTCTCATAATTTCTGATTTGAATGGTGGCAGCGCTAATAGCCTTATACTATTTAAGGCTTTGTTTCAAAAATTAATCCCAGCCAGCATCTTACCACACTGCTACCACCCACGCGGCAGATGTGGCTGTGACTCACGACGACTCAATTACACATTCGATAGTTTTTGTGTTGTATCGATACCGAACTATTCTGTTTACGAGTACGTTGAACTCGATTGATCAAAGGGTTGCTTGTCGGGTGGCTGTTAATTCAATTAACATTGGTTAGTTAGTGTTTCGTTCTTTCAATGCTTTTACTTTTACTTCATTAGTGGGAAATGGGAAAGGTTTCAATGATTGGTAATTTAACCAACACAATAGTAAATGTTTAAAAGGAATCTCATCCCTTCCTCAATTATACCTAATTTAATTCATAACTCATAATATAATTTTATTATCAATTATTATTTAAAGAGGTACCTATCTATTTGGTTAAAACAAACCTTTTGAAAATATTAAATTTCTTTAACTAACTTGTAAATATGAAATATTTCAGTTTATATCTCATAATTTTTTTTTTTTCAATTTGGGTTCCTGCTTGCCATCATTTACATTAAGTCGGGTTCTATTTTCAAAATAAATCGCATAGTTAACTTGTTTGTTCAAGTTGTATTGTTTAACCGACTCTTAAACATTCGCTTATAATAAGCTTCATTTACAATCGTTAATCCTTGGGATATATTTCTAATTTAATATATCCTTTTCCGTCGTAACTAACGCTTGTCTTGTCTTTCCGTTCTGAAACTTATTACCATAATATAACATGTCTCCTCTTGTCGTACAATACTTATCTAAAAGTTCCTTGTTTTGTCTACCTCGTCGCTAAAAGGGAATACTTGTACAAATAAATATACATCCGCTGTTAAACGCTTGTCATTGTCAATCCAGTGCTCTTTTTATAGCTCGATGAATGTGCTGCAAGGCGTGTTCTTGAAATTGACCCTTATCTTCAGTCATTTTTTTGGTCACACATGTTTTGGATTAGCACTTCACAGAACGTTCATACGATTTGTCGCACAGGCGGCGGAATGAGTAACAGCATACGTGATTTTCGACGATACTGCACGGACTCAAAGGAGATAGTTCCGTGTAGGATTCAAACTGTATCCAACAATCACCTCCGCCGTCATTTGTAAGACCTACCGCAGAACTGGTCGTAACTTTTTGACTTAATCCCGTGTAATTCTTGAAGGTTTTTATGAGATGCACACGATCCATAAACAGGACTTAGACTTTAAAAATATCATCCTTAAACCTTTGAGTTATTTTAATAGTTGAGCTTTCAAGTGTTGGCACTCTATTATTTTTGACGTTACCTGCCGTGCTGTTAGATTTTGTTAATAGCTTCTGAATGAAGTAATGCGCTTTTGTCGAGTAGCTTATTGATGCATGACATGTCGACAGCACTTAATGCGTTCTGCTTATTACATACTGGCATTCATAACCACCAATTTGAATGTAAACGGAGGATATGAAAGTTTGTAGCGTTATAAATTTAACGTACCGCTGCAACTTGCATACCTAAGCAGGTGTATTTTACGTCCCATTGTTGGCCGTGGTATGTTGGGATTGTAAACACTGTCTCCAGAAATTCAAACAAGCAATTTGAGCAAACATGTAGGTACCACGCTGTAATGTGCAGGTACATTGTAGGTTGACATTATCCAATGGTGGGCTTGTCGTGTGCCGCGCGACATTTGTTCCCGCGAGTGTCGTAATTGTTGGATGCATGTCGTTTGTTTTGTCTGTTTGCAGCAACTTATTACCTGTAAATGCCTTGTGTTGTTTTTTGATTTTGACCTTTTGAATATATTTAGTGGTCGTTAGTAATGTTACATTCACTAACTTGTTGTTAAGAGAGGTAAAGATAAAGACCACCGACTGAGTGGGAAACGACGCCGACTCGACTTGCTGAAATATATACAGACAATAATTTCGATAATATTTATTTATATATTCATGTTTCATAGCCTTCGGCTTCTTTGACGTCAATTATATTTGAGGGTGCTCTAAACTGGTTTAGTCAAATGCTGCGCCTTAGACTCTTTTAATTCTCTTGTGCATGGTTATAGGGTTATAGTAGGTCTTGCCGATAAACTAGAATAAAAGATATCTATGGCACAATTAGATGACCACCCGCGTTCAGGAAGATTGTTACAGTTATTTAAAAAAAATACCTAACCGCCTATCATATCGTTCATCACGTAATACAAACAATATTCTCAGCCTCGTTGCGGTACGATTTATTTAGTTTTGTTTGCACGCTGTGTTTTGTTTTTATTCTGTGACGGGTAGCAGCTGGCACGACAGATGTGCCACGAGGACCACTCGAGACTCCATCAAGTCAAGCACCTACGAACTGGCTTCAACATCAAAGTTCGAAAAGTTATGATTGGAAATACATATTTTCGTTTTCATCATGATTCGAAACTGAAAGTTATTGAGCTTGTTATTGTAAGGTAAATTGAAAGTGTTGTTCAGGGCTAAGATTGTCAAGATAATAATAATGATTCAGTTCTTTTTTTCAGCTGTTTTGTTGAAGTAGGTAGGTAGATAGAAGTAAGTACCTACTTATTATTAAATATTAAATGATGTGATCTGTGTGAGCATAGTATATAATGTTTTATTTTACTAAATATTATTAACTAAATTTTAACACTATAATATAACAACTCCTGTATCTGTATCTGTATCTGTATCTGTATCAATATTTCTTACACGAAAAATGTCTTTGCGTTTGTTAATAGAACGTCTATGTTTTACTATTTCTTTAATTTTATTGAGAAGAAGATCAAGGGCTGTTTAAATCTAAGGTAATTTATACCTACCACTTCCCGCTACACCATCAAGCTGGTATCTTCAGTTGACGTCGACTTCCCAAAACATGGAGTTTCGAGCACTTTCACGCCAAGTTCACTCCACATTGAGGCCTTCCACGACGAACACCCGATACATCGACTCCTTGCATGTCGATCGCGCTTTAACGTGGAATCCCTTGACGTCGGCTCTCATATTAGCGATCCCCAAATTATAGGCGCTATGGGTAGCAGCCACAAAATTAATAGACCCTACCTCAAATAATATAACAGTAACTTACGTAGATAGCATGCAGCGGGACATGGCTCATGAAGTTTAACGAGGAGGGGTACTTGGCTAATCTACGGTGTGGGATCGCTCGATTGTCGCCCTGCGCTGCATTTATAACGTCTATTCTCTTCGTATCTTGTTTTATCTTCTTTACACATTTCTAAATCGCAAAATCATTCAAACGCATAACATGCCTTTCCCAAATGGTCCCCAGATCTATCGAATTTTTTTGGGTTAGGGATCATAGGGACATCATATCACTTTATAGAACCGGGATATTTTGGGGAAAACACATTTGGGGCCAAAATGTCCTCGCAAAGATTTATTCCTGACTAAAGGCATAAGTAATAATATAAGGGCAATGTCGCTAGTAAAATTACTGGGCAAATGAGACTTTACGAACTGATCTCACAGTCTAGAAAAACTGTGTGATGTCTCAGGATGACGTGCGCAGTGCTCAGGGTCACGCGAAACTTTAATTTAGAGTTCCGAGTGACACTGCAATCTGTTATGGGCGGTCGTGTCGCTTAAGACCAGGTCACCAGGCGCACAGGCGAACGACTAGCTCGTCACGTCATTCGGTTACATAAAAAAATAATATTAGTAATAACGCCTAACGATCACATACATTGATCCTGGACCCTAACTAGGATTCCCTGTATCTAGGAACCCAGGAACTACGAAGACCATGGTCCCACAACACCCAGACACAGAACCAGTATTTGCGCTTGTTTTCTGTACACAAATACTTGTCCTGTCGCGGGAATCGAACCCGCGGCCTCCGGGTTGTGAGCTGACCTGCTCAACCACCACACCACAGAGCCTGTCACTTACTGCATGTAAGGTTGGTACTTTAGTAAGTAGCCCATTTTGATGAGGACAGACTTGTATGATTAAAATTTTTGAATTTCAGTAGCGTTTTGCGTATCAATTTAAATCGTTCGATTCGGAAAGTCTTCAAGATGAGTTTCTTCTTTTAGTACCTATTATATAATGTTAATAATATGGGATTATTTACGCATTACACACACAAAATGTAACAGAATTGCTATAGTCAGTCAAATTATTTACTGTATTTATCGTCAAAAACGATTTTTTTTTTCTTATAGTTTGGCTCCACACATAGTGTATTTAGCCAGTGTCAAGTATTGTAGTTTTTCGTCGTATTATGAAATATTTCATGTAAAGTCAAGTCTTAGTCACAGTCAGTCAGGGTAGTCATAGTCCAGTCTAAGTCAGGTAGTCACAACCCAGTCTAAGTCATGCCCTAGTAAAGTAGTGGCAACTTTACTAGAGGCTTCTATGGAATTTTGGAAGCAACACGAAAAACCACGTTTCACTACATTATATCACTTGCCCACACTTATACTCATAATTCAGCACTTAATGCGTAAAATGCCACTAATTTTAAACATTAACACTAGAAAAAGCATAAGTTTTGTGAAATAATACAATGCAACGACGTGAACTTTTTCACGTTCCCGCCAAAACTCCGAATATTTTTTAATTGTAGTGAAATTGACTTGTGAAAGTTCCGTGGAACGCCGCTTGGTGGCGTTGTTGTAAACTGTCATGGAGGTTAGGAAAATCAGTCATCCGTGCCGCGTGTCGCTGGCAAGGCTTCGCTCGAAAAGCTCAGTTTTTCTTTGGCAGCGGAGTGGATACCACAGAACGTCCACAGACAGGGTGAGTTCTAATTAACTGCTTGTATTTCAAATTAAATAAATAATGTCAATATATCAGTCTTGGACTTGCGTAAAATAAAAATTGGTGGTGAATATAAAAGTAAACTAATTGTTTTCTTGAGAATAAATCTAATGTTAATTATGAAGTGTTGTTTTCCTATAATATTCTATCCTGAAATATATCTGAGAGTTGTTTAGTAATGGTGCTGTAAATGGCTATTTTGTTTATAATAAGTAGGTAGCTAAGTACTATTAAGTAAAACGACAAAGAATTGCAATATAATTAATTATACAGGATGTCCCAGGAGTTAGTGTCAAGCGAAAGTCCAGAGGTAGAGCATCTTCTAGGACACCCGTATCAAGTTGATACACCCGTATCAAGTTCACGGGTGTCTGCGTACTAAATATGGGTTGATGCTATTAACCCATATTTAGTTGTCTATACATAAGCAGTTTCAGAGCTACGGGAATTTTTAATAATTTTTAGACAAACTCCCGATTTGGTTCTAAACTTAACTAACGGTGGGTAAATTAATAGTACCTACCACAGTTATTTCCATAGAAAACATAGAGTTGGGATTTAATTTAAGCTGGCATACAGTATAACTACTATTTACATGCATAGAATAATAATGTTTATGAATGTTTATCATGTCATTTCCAACAAGATATTCGGGGTATAATGAAATCAAAGCACTATGCCTGCGTCAAACCAATTTCCCCGGCAGTGCTTCGAGTGCCATACACGCTGACAAATGGGCCACGTTTACATATAGATAGCCGTTCATAGAGAGACGTTCAATAGATAAGCAATCAGACGACATTTATTATTCCATATCGCTAGTAGGGTGTGTTCAGTTTTCAATTTGCTTGCATGCAAATTTATACAAGTTGCCCCTTATCAGGTAGGTAGCACTTTTATAATAACCCTGTATAAAAATGAGATTTTTCGAAGTAAAGGTATATGAAAAAGACAAGCTCCATACTCTCTAGGTATAAGCTTCTACTACAACTCTGTGGAAAATTAAAAAAAAGCTATCAAAGGTGACGCTGTTCAAAATCCACCAGCAAAATTCTTAATTAAGCCCTAAAACTTTAATATGAACTATATTAAACGAGACGGGTTTACGAAATTTTCAAAACCCGGATGCACATCGGACCACAAAGGGGGTTGTCATGGCAACGCACGAGTTTTGACATCTAGGTGTGTTGCCAAAACTCGGCATAATGTTGTGGATTGGAGAGTTTAGCACGTCCTGTCAGGGGTCAGTGTTGCCCTGTGTTACCCAATTTCAGTGGCTACATTTTATGAATCGGGCTATACCTACTTTATGGGTTGGCGTAGCCGTAAGAGCGCGTCGGGTCAGAAGGGTTAAAACAAAATTATAAGTCTTTGTTTTGAATTTTGTGTTCTCCGTGGCGCCTCGGGCAGTGTAGTCCATTTAGTAAATGCATTGAACAAATTACGACGTCCTTGTTTTTTCTTTACATTCTCGTTGCTATAACGAGGTGAAACGGGCTCGTTGTTGAGTTGGAAAAATAGTTTTTTGATGCTGTAGGGTTTACCTCCGTACTGCTTAGACTTTTTTGCAGAGTAATGGATGGAGATGATCCACCAGATTCAGGCGACGGGTAGAGCAAATAAGGTGTTTTTGCAATGTTTCCTAGTCTAATTAGAGCATGTAGAGCTTTGAATTTAATTAATATATCATTTAATAAATTGATTTTATTAAGTCGTTTGTGATATCCGCAAATACAAGATTAATAAATATAGCTCTTTAGAAAAAAATCGAATCAAAAAATTCTCAAAAAATTTGAACGTTCCAGTTTTACTGAGTTTCTATCGAATATATTAAGACAAAAAAAAATTGTGTATTTCCAACAAACATTCAGATGTTGTGATGACTTCATAATTTTGAAAAATACTATTTAAACATAAATATTAATTAAAAACCGTCGAAGTCAGTCATATCGTGCGTTGTCTTTGTCGTAAGCACCACGCTGAAGTGCAGACATGAATTGATATTTAAGACGACGTACGACTACGACGTACGTTGTTTGTACGTGAAGGTCGATGTTTCTTTGAACGGATTTTGACCTGCTTATCTGGCCTTACCCATCGCATTAACTAAGGAATGGTAGACTATAATAGGAAGGTACCTAACTATTTTTAATGCATTTATTTGTGCGTATTAACATAGGTATACCTATCATGGATTTGTAGGTATGTGCTTTCATAATAGTAATAAGTACTGAGGTATTTTTTTTCTTGATTTTATAATAACGTAAACGTACGTATCTGTGTATAGTATAAGTATAGGTAATTGACTGATAGTGCCAACCCAAATGGGGAGGCCTATGTTCAGCGTGCAGATGGATGCAATGAGGCTGACGATGATAACGATCCTTGTTGTAACGATTGCAAGGCAATAGTACAATTCCAACCCAAGAAGTATTATCTACACACTTCAAAGTTTAACATCTTTAACTGACCGCACTATGAAGCACATCAAGCCAAAATTAACAAATCATCAAAAAATTAAAATTCCTATATCAAGAGATTGATTAACGGTACATCAGATTCGCGAGATAATGACTCTTGTTATTGCGATGCAATAGTACAGTTCAATCCTCAGGAACAATATATATGCACTTCAAAGTTTAACATCTTCAACTGACCGCACTATGAAGCACATCAAGCCAAAATTAACAAATCATCAAAACATTAAAATTCCTATATCAAGAGATTGATTAACGGTACATCAGATTCGCGAGATAACGACTCTTGTTATTGCGATGCAATAGTACAATTCAAACCCCAGGAATGTAATCTACACACTTCAAAGTTTAACATCTTCAACTGACCGCACTTTGAAGCACATCAAGCCAAAATTAACAAATCATCAAAAAATTAAAATTCCTATATCAAGAGATTGATTAACGGTATATCAGATTCGCGAGATAACGACTCTTTTTATTACGATGCAATAGTACAACTCAAACCCCAGGAATGTAATCTACACACTTCAAAGTTTAACATCTTTAACTGACCGCACTATGAAGCACATCAAGCCAAAATTAACAAATCATCAAAAAATTAAAATTCCTATATCAAGAGATTGATTAACGGTACATCAGATTCGCGAGATAACGACTCTTGTTATTGCGATGCAATAGTACAATTCAAACCCCAGGAATGTAATCTACACTCTTCAAAGTTTAACATCTTCAACTGACCGCACTATGAAGCACATCAAGCCAAAATTAACAAATCATCAAAACATTAAAATTCCTATACCAAGAGATTAACGGTACAGATTCGCGAGTGCCCTTCACTGCACCTAGCTTGGCAACGTGCTCGGCAAGTGCTTGACGCTCGGGTAATTCAAGGGAATCAAGGGTCCTCGACTGGAGAGGTGTCGAGCTGTTTAGCTAGCGGAGCCGTGGTCAGTGGTTTGTAGTTTATAGACTGGTGGGATGTACCATGAACTCGTAGATGGTGTAGTCGTGAATTATTGTAGTGCTTAGTTTATTGGTGTTATGCCCGTTTTCATCAAAGATCCCTAAACTACGCCCTAACTAGGAATCCCTTTGGCTAAGGGCCCCTAAGATTTGACCCTTACCTAAATTCGTTTTCACTAAGTGACACTTAAATTGTAAAGTGACAGTTTATTCTTTTCTACGGTTTCCAAAAACCGTACGTTGCCGATTTTCGTTTTGTTATTTATATATTTTAGAGAATAATCGTCAAAAATACGCAACATGCTTTATTGATATTAGCATTATAGTTTTTAATATATTATGCATCCGAAAAAATTAAAACAAATACATTTTCTGGCGTTATGCGGTTAGAAACAATTGCCAAATACAATTGAAAAAAAAAACTGGCGTTTTGATACTTTCACCTGCCATTTAACGCTAAGTGTTTGAGCTTCGACCCCCTAAACTTAGGGGATCCCTTAAGCTTTGGGTGTCTCTTAATTGCCGGTGAAAACAAAATTACTGTCAGATGTCACTTAAATCTTTTTAGGGGTCCCTTAAAATTTAGGGATATTTGGTGAAAACGGGCATTAGTCTAACAGGATGCTTTCGGTTATCTAGTTTGCAACGTATCTGACGAGGATCCTTTAAAGGTCGTTGATTGGAACTATTGGAAGGTATTGAACTGTTTTATGCTGTAAGTCAAGTACCTATACTATGTTTAGCGCATTAGCTGATAGGATAATGCAACATAATCTCACCTTCCAACTCACCGGACTACTCGCTCTGCCAACTAAGCTATGGTTACATGGTACTGGTGGTGGTGGTATGGTGCTCAAGTGTGGTTCAGACTTTAAAAATCCATTCCGCAACATAATCCCTTAGTACTAATTACTATTTTAAGAATAATGCGTATGAGATTTTATACTTACTCAATTTTACATATTGGCTATATCGACCGCGCACCGCTCAACCGCTCAAAAAGCTCCCTAGCATTATTAATGTTGTAAATAAATACTTGGTTTTACTATTTGGTATTTGCAGACTTCTATTGTACGTCCGGAATGGATAATACTGTTTGTGACAATTTTTATAGTTTAAGACCTTTGCATGTACACAGTTTTTATACAACAAAGTTTATTCTATTCTATTCTATTCTATTCTATTCTATAAGCCTAAAGTACGTCAATATGACAAAAATAAGAAAAAAAATAACTATGGGTCTATAAAAATAACCAGTTCGCCATTGCTAATTCCATTTGCTCTTACTACATTAACAAAAGTAACAACAAAACAAACTTCAAGACACTTTTATCGAGTGCACTAGAAAAGAACAATACAATAAAGAGGCAGTGACAATGTTTTTATCAGTGTTCAAGTGACTCGCCCGAGTAGCTGGAACTAGTCCCGGCCACCGTTTTAAAACAAAACGGAAAAGTTTAAATAGGAAAAGTGAGCGCAGAAAGATAGTGAAAAAAGGAACGGGGCAATTTAAACTTCTACTGCCCCAGGAGGGGAGTCCACGTTTTATAAGTTTGGCCTACGGTAACTTCGCGATTATTTGTTCTGTGCCTGCGGTGAGTTGCATGATCCTAAGTAAGATTTTTCGCAATTTTGGGGCAAGGCCGGTTAACTAATTTTAAAGTTTGAACTAGGGATGATGGCGTTGAAAAAAAAACAGGGTAAGTAGCAGTGGATAAAAATAAGAAAAATCATAAGTATACCTACATTACAGCAAATTCGATTGGCGTTATTCACAGTGCTAGATCTATACACTATAATTTTGTGCCACATCCTTTGCATCAGTAGACTTAAATTCGTCGGTTGTTTTGTTAAAGTTGTATGTGAACGGAATAATAAATGAGCAATTCCAAAATATTGTTTACTAATTAAGCGAGATATCTACAAAGTAATTTATTTCTTGATGGGGAAGAAAGGTTCTCGAGTGGCGACCACGAACTGGAAGACGCAGCGTAGGTCAGCCCCCCACTAGGTGGATCGACAATCTGGTGAAAAACGCGGGAAGCCGATGGCTGCAGGAGGCGAGCAGTCGCTCAAAATGGCGCTCTCTGGCGTACGTTCAGCAGTGGATGTCTTCAGGCGGTTGATGCATCTATTTCTTCAGTGATTCCGATTATTTGGCGCTGTTGTCACACCATCATCACTGTCACTGTCACTAACGGACAAGAACTTGAAAGTGGAATGAAAAAACTTAAAATAATGGACCGGGGCTATTATATGTACCTGATTTGATTCAATTGATTAAAAGATTTAAAGTGAATCGCTACAATTTCAATCTTCTTCTTCTTCTCATGTAGGAAAGTGGTCAGCCCTGGTGTCAGAACTTTTAGGCCGCCCAAAGGCTTCTGACTTGGCTTAACGACTATTGTCTTTCGACAACAGCCGAGACTGACGGCTTAACGTGCCCTCCGAAGCACGGTAGTGCTCAGTTGTAAATACTACTTTTTGCTGTAGAAGTCACCCATCAGAATAGTGACCGCTGCGAACGTTGCTTAACTTTACCGATCGGTAAGAAACGGCTAGTCGTGTTTCGCTATGAGCACTACCAATTTCCATTGAATCGTGCTAAGAGGTGATGGTACGGTTCCAGTGCTTTTCAAGATCTTTATTCTACAGGTAGGTATTTCCATTATTGTTTGATATTGATATTGGCCTAGAAACTAGCGCATCTATAAGTTGAACATAGGGGATCATCGCCGTACCAGCCCTCAGCAGTTTCTAGTTAGAACAATAACAGCACCAGACACAATATCTCATGTTTACTAAAACAAAACTCAAATATCGCGGCGCGGACCAGACAATGCCGCATTTTAATTTTGTACACGCTTCCTTAACAATGGATCGTAATAGGGCCGTAGATGAGACGGCAACCCCACCGCTTTGTTCCTCGCTGGCAACACTAAACAATACCTGGTGAAGTTGCATTATCACAGACCTAATGGGTTTTGTCTGTCTATGCCGGGGTACAAATGAAAAGCTGTGTAAGCTGTATTCCGTGACAAACATGAATGTTTTTCCCACGATAAGAAGGGGTGCCTGCGTTACGATGATTATGCTTATCTGTTTTACTCTAATGGTTACTATCTTTCAAAGTATTATTTCATTAATGTTGCAACGAATCCACAGGCTGTTAGTGTTAGGATACTTATAGAATACACGTGATAAGGCATCATGGTGGGCATCAGTCGAGTCGAAAGTCATGGATAAATGTTTATGCTGTGCTGAGAACGTTATTCCCAAGTGAAAACACATAAGTAGGTACTTAGAAAGTGTTTTATCTGACGATAAGTTGACCCAAACGGTCCAAGATTTATCACACTACCTTTTAAGTAATGCCAGGTTATCGCTATCACTAAGCACACTGATTACGTCCTAACTTTCACACGATTACGCAAACGCGTGCGTTTTTGGTGTTGTATTTGTTTGGAGAACCACTTAGTGATATTCCGCGTTCGGATTGCTTTGGGCGGTAACTCAGGGTAGCTTGGAGTATTGAGTAATGGCTAGGGTGACGTATTTCAGTAACTGTATCTTCACTATCAGTCAGACCGACGCCGCAGGGTAACGATGCCATGTGTTTCAGACCCCACGTTGTCCGTCGATATACGGCGTCTATTTTTAAACTGCTCGATATTTGCATATTTCCGAAAGGGAATCGCTCGAAAATTGGCTGCGGTTTGCGTAATTTAGTTTGTGCTTAATGAATTGGATGCACATCGGCGAATAAACTGTTGTCCAATATGAATCGTTGTTTTGTTTCGATAAACCATTTAGCCGTTCAATGAATTTATTCAGTTTTGCAAATTGGATTTAGGTTATCGGTCGACTGGATGAGGCAGGTCGAGATAAGGAACGAAAATTATAACTTTACTTTTTAATTTACGATTGCCGATAAACATGTGCGATTACTTGAACAAAGCAAATAGAATGAGATAATGATGAATTTTTTCAACGCCATGGAATGCATAAAGCATTCCTAGCTGTAAGTGGGTGAAGTTTTATAAATGTATTCCAAACAAAAAATGGCTTACAAGTTCACACAAAAAGGAGAAATGCCATAATTTCGAATACGTGTGAATACCCACCCCAAATACACGCGTCCCCATAAAGCTGTCAGTGCGTCATCGAAGGCGTATTCGTGCAAGTTTTACGGTGTTAGTGATGCTCAGGCGCAGCAATATCTCAATGCTCCTGATTTTTAATTAGGCATAAATGTAAGTACGGAGTATGGACGGAAGTGCGAGGGTGTGATGGTGATTCATGATTCGCAAGATGAGGCGTCTCAGACAACTCGTTTTTGGATTACATGAATTTATTTAGCGAGACTCATTTATATGCCATAGTGTATTGCGTTCATAAGTAGGTACCTACACCTAGTTGGTTTTTAGTAGTTCAGCATTTCATGCAACGACTTCAATTATTTGCTACTCTATTTTTCAATCTAAACTTTCTAATAAAAACTTTGGATAATATGTTTTCTACGACTCGTCTTCGTCATCGTCAGCCCAATACGTTCCCATTCCCATCATTGTCCATTCATCAACAGCCTGAAGACGTCTACTGCTGA
This sequence comes from Ennomos quercinarius, assembly GCA_910589525.2. Taxonomy (NCBI): domain Eukaryota; kingdom Metazoa; phylum Arthropoda; class Insecta; order Lepidoptera; family Geometridae; genus Ennomos; species Ennomos quercinarius. Next base: position 7,313,249 of record OU342496.1, read on the forward strand.
ACATAGGCCTCCCCCAAAGAGTGCCACTTTGAGCGGCTGCTGCATCCATCGGCTCCCCGTGGTTCTGACCAGGTCGTCGGTCTATCTAGTGAGGGGCTGGCCTACGCTTCGGGTACCGGTTCGTGTTCGCCACTCAAGAACCTTTCTTCCCCATCGGTTGTCAGTTCTACGAGTGATGTGGCCTGCCCACTGCCACTTCAACTTGTTAATTCTCAAAGTTCTCAAAGGCTTTATTTCTCTTGCGGATCTCTTCATTTCGAATCTTTTCTCGCAAGGAAACGCCGAGCATAGCTCTCTCCATAGCTCGTTGCGCGACGAATGCTTTCCCACTGCTGGGATACTGACCTTCTCTCGCATGGAGAGAGTGATGTAGGTAGGTCATGTCCTCATCCACCATGCTGGCCAAGTGCGGGTTGGTGAATAACATTATGTTCTCGAATACTGTGATTCTTCACGATTTTTTCCTTCACCGTTGTAAAAGCGAGTGCAAATTCTACACTCATTAGTGCAGGGCCGAGCGGGATGTGAACCTGGGTGCGTCGGTTTAAAAGTCATAAGGTTTACCGCAGAGCCAAACTAGCTAAGAATAATTATAAAAGAATGACATTGGAAGAGATCGTATTTTCGTCAAGTAATAGGACTCTATATTTCGGTTCCCCACTGTTTCAAATATAAAATATGGAGCTTTTAATTTAAAATAGATGGGAACCAAACGGTATTTAATTAACAATAATATTAATTAATTATTTATTATTAATATATTAATTATTAATAATTTATTAATATATTAATTACTATTTAAATTAGGGATTGCTACGTTTATTCAATCCTGTTCATTACAAACAAAAATAAATCACTAAGGGTAGGTACAGTTTAGCTTTAGTTAGATAATAATACAGTATCGTCACTATACATGTAGGTGTCCTCTGTATAATGAAGGATTAAAAGTTTGTTAAAAAAATATACTAGACAAGTATAGTGGTTTAATGAAAGAAATGCTCTTCATTCGTTGATTGTAGGAACTGTAACGTAATCTGTGCTTGGGCCATAAATCACTCGGAGCTTCCTCAATTACTTTCCTTATCGAGGTTAAAAAAACACAGGCCAGTTCTATGCGATAACTCTAATAAATCACGGCTGTTACTATTTTTTAGGATTCCATTAAAAGCCCGATGTAAATGGAGAATTATAATGGTTATCAAAATAATTGATGTCTCGTGGATTCTTGAGCTACACGCAGAAACAGCAATTTGAATTATTTACCTAGGCTAATTAGTCGTTGGTTGTCAGTGTCTAAGGTATTTGTAAGTACATAACTATGGACCGCCGTTTTTTAAATTATTATTAAAATCAATTTAAATATACTTACTTTCATTGGAGCATCATTCAAGATGCAGTCCAAAAAGTCCTCGTCAATTTGAAACAAGTAGAAAATCGAAACGATTTTTTTTGTTATTGATCAACTTAATTCGGTAATTTGTGAGTTTACTAAACTTTGTGTTTAAATTTTAGTAAGCTATATGATTTTTAGCCTCTAATTTTGAATAGAACATGGACTCAAGATTGGAAGATATAATCTCTCAGAAATTTTGCAAGACAAATAAGTAATGTTTCTTCAGTAACATCGCCAGTCTTGAAACCCAGTCCTGCTACTTTCATTTGTTTTGAGACTGCTACCATTAGTGTTGGTAAAGTTATAAAAGAAGGTATCTTCCGGCTCCGTGCGGTAAAACCTGGGGGTGCAAGTAATTGGATTTAGATTGGATCAAATTAGAAACTTTCCCTGGCCTTTGTTTTCACGGGAAATTACTTTTTGATGGAACTTATCAAAATCGAATTTGGACGAAAATACTTCCACTCCAAACATGGAGAAACTTTTCCCTTACGGAAAGTTGTGTTTGTTCTCCAACAGTTAAAGTGTAAACAATGTTTTCGTGTATTATAATGGCCTTAGAAATTATGACAAAATACCGGTAAAGGACTGTGAACATAAAAAGGGTTATGCATGTAAAGCTTTTACAGTTTAATGTAGGCAATTACTTATTTAAATTAAATTTATGGGGATTAAGCTTAATTTATTATGTAGTATTTTATCCCGGAATGTTTGCGAGGTTTTATTGCGGAAATCCTTGACAGTAAGTAGGTAGGCACCTACTTAGGCAATTAAAGCGTAACCTAAGTACATACTTATCTATATTCAGTTGTATAGCAGGTATATAATAGACGTGGTAGATTCAGTAATTACCCTAATGGTTTCCAATCTTTCTCAATCCAGCTCACACGAGTTTCAGAATATTCTACCATTTTCCTGATGTCTGGTATACGTATGATAAAATAACATTTTATATTTGAGAGTTCCCCAGTAATATTCAAGTCAGACGGTAAGCTTCCAAGCGGAGTGCATTACCGTAGACCAACCATGTTTTATTTATTCGTCTGGCACAGTCAAACAAATCATAACGAATTCGGAATTTGATCCTTTTTTCTTAGGTGTCAAGGTTCAATTTGAATTGATTTCGTATTCAAAAACTGTGTACGTTAAGGTGCTTTCGACCAGTACGTATATAGAGCCAGGAAAGTGGTTACATTATCTACGGCCGAATTTCAGCTTTTGGCTTTTCCGCAGGCAGCCGTAAACAGGGTGATGTATTTTAATTCAGATTTTAAATTGAATGTGTTATTGTGTATGAAATGAAACTGAATAGACTTTTAATTGCCAACTAGCTATCTATCTATATTTATGAAATATTTATGAAGTACACATACTTATTACTTAGGTACCTATGAAACTAAAAACGACACAAGGATTTGTTTTGAATCTTAGAATCGACTACTTATAATTGTAGCTAAGTTTATTTTTAGGTCTAGATACTTACTGACGTTTATATTTCTTAATTATAGATACTTAGGTACTAAAGGTAATACTTACATGCTTTTACAAAGTTATTATTGAAACAAAAACTTGTTGACGGTTCACTGCAATCGTTCACGCCGTATCTACACAAGAACAATGATACCTAATTTTATTTTACTACGAATAACTTACTTGCATTCAACACGCAAATAATTGATCTAGATAAAGTGACAAATTGAAAACTGCTATTTTTTAATCCGCTCTCACTGAATAAAGTTCCCATTAAAACGTCAAAATAACATTAAGCCCATTCCTGCATATCCTATTTACGACAGGAAAAACGTGGACCAGTTTGTTATCACAAAAGTACTTAATTCAGTTAATTTATTTTATCCGATATGAAAATGCAGTGGTGAATTAATTAAGGCTGCATTATTAAATTGGTAATGCAAAGTGGGGAAACCACCAATGGGACGGAGGAGAATTGAATTACTTTGTTGGTAGATGCGATAAAACTGTACAAAGAGCTTGCTTTTGATCCTAGAAAAAATAAAGTGCTAGGCGTGGTGGCGCCCTGTTGTAATGTTGTTGAGAATGTAGAGCTATATAGTAATGTCTGGAAGCGACGTTTCTAAAAAGTGCCTGTCAATGAGTGAAGAAAACACTATTATAAGAGGGACTTACCATTGGTAAGTCCCTCTTATAATAGTAAAATTACGTTGGTACAGATTGCTGTACCAACGTAATTTTGCAGCTGCTTTATATTTAATGTGCCGCACGTCTTGAGAGCTTTGTGACCAAATTCCAATTCTGACGTAGCTTGACGTCATTTCAGCCAATCGTGACATTTGAAAAAATAACTTTCCTGCCAAAGTTCTTTAAATCTATCATGGTTAAAATATCTATGGAGGTCAGTTTTCTTCTTCTCGTGTAGGCAAGGGTCAGCCCTGGTGTCAAAATTTTTAGGCCGCCAAAAGGCTTCTGCTGGGTTAGCATGGACAGTAGACAAAATTTTCCTTCCCCTTTACTCCACTTGACAAGTAAGAAAGTATGAAGAAACTGACATAAAACGGGGAAAGACAATTTTGTCTACCGTCCGTGCTAACCTAGCTGGCCGACTATTGTCTTACAACAACAGCCGGGACCGCACGGTAGCATTCAGTTATAAATACCACTGTCAGTAGTTGAGGTCAGTGTCATGTTATTATCACTTGGTGCCTCATCGCATCAAATGCCATTTCGGGTAAATGATGAGAGTCATGTAAACTTATATAGTTGTTTTCTTGTAATATCTATAGGTCAGTGGTGTCAGTGACATAATTATACCTACTGACCTTTAGTTACATTTGAAGTTAGGTTGGATTATTTTTTTTTATCTTGCTTAGAACTTTAACTTTTTGCCCTATCCGGCGTTCCTACTTCATAGATGTCCATCTCCGGGGCGCCCCGTCCGCAGGCTTAAACTAATTAGCCCCCCCTGGTCTGTGTCAATGTTGCCGCAGCACGTGGCCCGTTTTAATGCGTGTGTCTCCATTAGTGCACCCTCAGTTTAAACACCTTGCATGTGTGTGTGTTCGCCAAAATTGATTTGTGTACGTTTGATGTTCGCGAGAGGGGATTAGGTTTGCGGGAGAATGACGTTGACCGTATCTAGTTGCGCTTTACAGCCGTGTTGATAAAATGTTGTGGTACCTAATTAGTAGTATGCGTTAATACTTACTTATGCGTTTTCTTATATTAAAAACTAGAGACGCTCCGCATTTCTTCATACACTCTTTATTCTATACTCCATTTGAACCCTCCCCCTTTAAGGATTGAAATTTCAGTGTTTACTACCTTAAGTACTTTACCTGCATTTTAGCGCTTCGGGGGAAAATGGTTTTTATCCACTAAACCTTATCATAGGAGTTTTGGCGGGAACTCGAAAAAGTTCACGTCGTTTCATTGTATTATTTTTCTAAACTTGTGCTTTTTCCAGTGTTAATGGTTAAAATTGGTGGTGTTTTACGCATTAAGTGCTGAATTACGAGCATGAGTGTGGGCAAGTGATATAATGTAGTGAAACGTGGTTTTTCGTGTTGCTTCCAAAATTCCATAGAAGCTTCTAGTAAAGTCGCCACCACTTTACTAGGGTATGACTTAGACTGGACTATGATTACCTGAATAAGACTGGACTGTGACTAAGACTTGAAGACTTGACTTTACACGTGAAATATTCCATAACTCGATCAATAATTACAATACTTGACACTGGCTAATTACCTACACTATGTGTGGAGCCAAAAAAAAAAAAGAAACCTTATCATAACCTTTTGTTTTTGGTACCAATCGGTTGAATGCAGCTTATAATTACTTGAGTTTTGATTTATTTGAAAAGTGTTTTGTATTCAAATTAACGAACTAAGTATAGGCATAATTAACTCGGTTAAAAAATCGGTGGCCATAATTACAAATTTAATGACGAAGATATTGTGAAAATTTATAAAAGAAAAAGTACGAGCATTGTTTTTGTGTAGACAACATAATAAGAAATCTTTGAAATCGGATACCAGTTTAGGGGTACAAAAACATTGGCACTTTTTGTATGGACAAGAAGGTGGTATTTTCTACTCTGGTCAGACGCATTTTACTATTTCGTTCTTTCTTACGGGAATACGTTGTATGCATCGCACCTAGTTTAAGAGTACTACCTTTGTAAAGATAGTGCCTTATTTTCACAAAAATCTAAATAGTATGTAATAAGTATGTACGTAAAAGAAAAATCATTTGAAAATGATGAAGTATGATGACTGAAGTAGTAAGGAAACTGAAAAATTTTAAAAACTACTTATACATTCATGTAAAGAATATTAAGCTAAAGGATATATACAATCTTGTTATATTTTTATCGTCGCGTCGTCGTCGTCGTCGTGAGATGAGTTCTTACATTCTTGAACATTGTGCTTTGTTTACGGTGTTGTGTCGCTCATCTTATTTCAGCTGCCTAGGTACCGTTTCCCTGTTGTTTTTACAACACCGTTTGTTATATCTCAAAGCAAAACACGAAACTTGCAAAGTTTATTAGGTACATCTGGGTAGGTACATCGTAGGTCATTGTTACAATCACGTTTCTTTACTTGTACTTAAACAAATTTAAATTATTACAGTTTGTATATGTTGTACAGTTTTACTTATGTTGTTGCAGTTTTACTTATGTTGTACAGAATTAGCTAATAATGAGGTAAACAAACTAATACTAATTATCTTTAACAAGCGTTAAAGATAATTAGTATATTATCTTTAACGCTTGCTAGCGTGACTTGATAGCTAGCTGATCGTAACTATTAGTAGAGGTATTTGCAAAATATGTATTTCTACTATGTATTTATTTTCATCGCTTGCGAGCGTGACACGATCGCTATAGCTGACCATTACTTAGGCTGTACAGAATTAGCAAAGAAGAGACAAATAACTTAATACTATAAGTTTTAGCTAAATATGTAATTATACAATTTACCCTCATCGCTTGCAAGCGTTACACGATGGCTAGCTGATCGTGACTAAATAAATTCAGTTATTGCTTTATGAAAGCAATATTTTCTTTGATGCATATATTTTGACAATTTCACGTCGCTTGTAATTCGCTTGCAAACGTGACGCTATTTGCATGGCAGGTTGTAATCAGTTTAGTTATTGTTACTAAATATCAGGATAAGATAGTTGAGTTTCCCTCCCCTTTCGCTCTGAAAGTGTAGCGTGACATTCGTGGCGCCAATCCCGCCGGCTATCAACGTAACCTCCGCTTGCGTGCGTGACAGATCTCGGGCGATGATTCCCTGTAAGTAACAAATAGCGCTCATTAATATTACTAGGTAAGGTAACCGTCAGACTTACACTACTGAGTGACAGTCCAAATTAGTCTTGCTTCTTTAGTCCTTACTGTAGTATATAAGCCTAAACTTTACAACCTACAAACTCCATCCTGTTGATGGTGCTATTGATAGTGGCTTGAACATAATGATGGGGTTATCATTATGTTCAAGCCACTATCAAGAAAAGGACTTTAGTAAAGGATGATTCGGCAAAGTGGCTATCATAGAGATAAATCTATCCTTCACGTCGGGAGCTATCGATTGTGGCCATAAAACCTTTTGCTATTGCGACTTTGTTTTTCAACAGTAATAAACCATTTTCTTTCCCATCGGTACACTCACATATCGTACGTACGTGATAGACGTAGCCAGGGAGTGACTTTGTGGGGTTTACTATCTTAAAAATTCATTCAATGGGTGCTTTTGTTACGAATTCATTAAGAGATATGAAAAAGGGTTACGAACTTTATAAGGATCAATAATTTTGCCGACGCTGATTTTACAAAATTATGCGTAGTTGCAAGGTTTTCATCGTCAATATTTGATGCATAGTTTTAATGTCTATACTTAGCCATTATATGAAAAATACCCCTCATTTCATCTTCTTCGATAATGACAGAGCGAATTTTAGGTAATTTGCCTATTATTTTAGTAATCATCATCTAGTGTTCGTTTTGGCAAAAAAGACACAGAGATCCGAGTTGAGAGCTCTAATTTGCAAATTCTATGTGACGTAAGTCTCCAAACTAAATTATACCCCACTAAATACATCCCGTACTTCAATAATGTTAGTACAGATTTTCGATGTTTACCTATAAAGCAGTTAAAAAAAACAATTGAATCTGATTTTTATTAAAAAAGGCTTCAATAAAAAGTCGAAAGTCTCCGGAGCCTTTATATTACATCGACAAAATATTGATACCAAAATAAAGTTCCTTATTTTTCTAAACTACTGCAAATTATTTCATAATTTTAAATTAATGCTCTTATTTATATATCAATAAATGAAACTAGATATATTTGATCAAACCGACGGACGCTGCCAGCTCGGTACCGCGCGCGCGGTACTGAGCTCGCCAAAATATAAAAGCAGCCTTAAGGAATTTAAATTTAATGCAAGTTACAAAATATTGGTTACTATTAAAGTGGGGAATGGGCCCCACTCCTGGCTACGTCCGTAGTAGGGCTGCGCGCACGCGATGTCTGTCGTTCCGATCGCGATTTACGACACGAAAACGATATGGTGCGAGTTGATTTCCGAATAAGTATACTCGCGTGTCAATAAAAAGGTGATAGGGTGCATTTCGAGCGTTTGATGAGCTTTCGATGTCAGATCATAACACTCACTCGTTTCGAGAGAATATTATGTAAACAACAATAAAAATTGTTGTGATACTCATAATAACTGCAAGAATCGCTAGAATAATATTCGAATTTACTCTGATAAGATGAGGCATAAAATGTCTGCCATACGGGAAAAGTTATACCTATATACCGAGATAGTAAAAACATACGTTTAGAACTTTATTTCACCAGAAACGCCTATTAGATCTAAATTTAGTTTGAACAAGTGTTCTCTATGTCAATATCAACACTCTCTCTTAATATTTCGAGTGAATTGTAGACAATTCTAACACACGCAATAAAAGCGGCTTACCTTAATAATCCTGTCTTTCTTGTCAACATAAACGTAGTCCTTATCCCTCTTTACCAAAGGGATATTTCTGTACTCGAGTTTTTCCGTAGATATCAACAAGTTATTCGCTTTTGTGCCAACAACGAAGTCTTTACACTGATAAATAGATACACAGAACAAGAGGCAGAGTAGAAATAAGGTGCACTTCATTTTCGCAATTTTAATACTATTTATATCATGTTTGGTATGTGAGGTCGTGTTGGTATTTTAGAACGAACTGCTGTAAGGAAAATAAAATTATCTGTGCTCTGCGATATGACCTTGTATCAATGTTGACGCATTTATAAGCGTGGGATGACCGTATGACGCTGTGCTAGAAATATTAATCAGAGGTCAATAGCGTCGTGCATCTTATGCTTCCAGTAGGTACTTTTACCTGATGTTAAGTGACACGGCCGCCTATAACAGTTGCAGTGTCACCCGGAACTTTAAAACAATAAAGCTTCGCGTGACACTGCACTGCGCACGTCATCCTGAGACATCACCCAGTCTAGTAATCAGATTACTAGACTGAGTGATCAGATCATAAAGTCTCATTTGCCCAGTAATTTCACTAGCTACAATGCCCTTCAAACCGGAACACAGTAGTGTTTGCACACTACTGCTTGGCGGCAGAATAACTGGCAAAGCGGTGGTACCTACCTAGACGAACTTTGCAGAAAAGTCCTACCACCTAGTATATGTTTTGCATTTGTGTTTATGATCCAATTTGTTGGTCCCTTTTTACGGCTTATTTCCTAAACCCTATATCCTTACTAATATTGATTATATTCTATACTGTCCTTATTAACCTGCCACAGACTGATTATATTACCGAGATAGTTTTTATACGGAATTTAAAATTCCTTCGGGGGAATGGGTGTTAGTACCTATGGACTAGAGGTAGCCCGCGGATTTACTTAGAGGTTGATTTTTCAAACAATCTTTCTCTTTTAAGTACACCATTAAATAAAAATACCTACCCATATCAAGTCTAATGAGCCCTACATTTAGAGCAGTACATGTGTACATTGTCTATCCAATCAGATGGACGAGATAAGAAAAGGACTAATCAGGAAGTGAACAAGTTTGGAAGCTTTGGAAACTGACGAGTTAGAATCAAGACAAATGGACAATTTAAGAAGTGGAACAAACCGACCGGAGGGAGTCAGTCACTCAGGCAGTATCAAACCTTTTATTAATATAAGCTGTAGAAGTAGAGGTGGATTTTGTAAAGAGAACTAAGTATGTTAAGGTAGTTTCTTTTTTAAATATATAACCTTAACATTTCCATAAATATTATTAGCAGCACTATCAGACATTGTCTGATTACATTATTCCTCATCAGAGTTTAGCCATCGATCGATCACTTTACTAATAATATAAACAGGGATTCTCTTTCATATCCTTGTTGACATAACATACTTTACTATCGCTATGCATACTATCGTATCTATATCCGCCTTTACGAACATATTACGCTCGCTATCTATTTTACTAGGTTATCTACATGTTTTACTAGCGAATGTTACGTCATCATCATCTAGACACGTTTTTACTGCTGGAACTGTCGTGCTTAGAGGTCGATCAGTTACTTGTTTACACAATCATTATTTAGGTTTGCTATTCGTTTACACTTGTTTACAGCTTTTTTTAAATGGCAAACAGGGTAGCGTTTGACCACATTTTATTAAGTGACAATAATATGGTTGAAGGTGGCGTTACGGTACGACAAGAACTGGCTCCCAAATGAGGCAGACTGTAGGAAGAAGTGCTTGGCGACAGATTCTGAACTTAATGGTAGTGAAGCTAGCGAGCACTAGATAGGTAGAGATGGCGGCTGCGAAATCGACGCGAAGCGTTGCGCAGTAGCAAACATTAGATTGTGCGCTTGCAGTGAAAAGCGTCGACTTCACTTCCAAACTGAACTATGATAGCTTCACTTGTAGGTGCAAACTGCAAACCAAACGATGCCATTTATTCAGCTTCCAAATGCAGTAGCTAATATAAATTACGTCCGCACTCCGACGCAGGGCGATTTACCGCGTACACATGCTGATTCCGTACGGACTATAACTCCGTGCCTATACAACTACCTACAACTCTACACCTTTTACTAACAACTGATATATTCTGTTACATTTTACTTACTAACTAAAACATATTCTAGTCAACCTAGTAACATTTACCTAGTGACTATTACCTGTATAGTTACTCTGTGGCTCGGACCTCGGTGCATTTAGAATAATTGCCGTGCACACCTATAAAATACCCAGCGTTGCACTCAACATTATTTTGCGCTTAACCAGGTGGAAAATTGGATGTAACTTTTAGAGTGAATGGTTTTTATAGAATTTGGATGTATTATATTATTGTGTTTGGCGGATGTGAATGTCGATAAAAAATTGGCTGTTATTAATGTAACGATTTATAATTAGTTAATCAAGGGTTCAATCGTTATTCATCATCATTCATCACATACACACGTCATCAGCCGGAACGGAAGACGTCAACTGCTGAACATAGGCCTCCCCATATAAAACGCTTCTTTGGACGCATATCATAGGGGGGATTTGCCATAATCATCACTTGGTAGCGGCTTGGTGATCGCAAAAGATTTCAACTTACCGAAGAAAATGCTGCTGCCCATTTCCTGGATATTCCCTTAGTGGGCTCTTACGGCACCCACGGGAAGAGACACGCATTTTATTTACATGTAAATAAACCAACTTAGAAAACATACAAGACTTGTTTTGAAAAACTGGGAAATGTATATGAAGACACATAAACAATATAAAGGGTTGACGTTTGACTGTCACAGGGAAAAATTTTTGCTCTCACATAAATAATAATTAAAATAGTAATAGTGGCCCGAGAAACATAATTTATAGTTCCCTGGATTTTGTACCAGGACCTTGTTTTTGTGCAGTGTTGGTTTTTAGACAAAGCCCAATACCAATCAGCTGATTTGGCTACTATAATATTTACAATTGTACCTATCTGACAAGTAAGACGCTTTCGTTTGTGAGGCAATCATTTGTGCAAACCCCCAAAAATAGACCACTCCACGAAAACTCGCCTTTCTAAAGAGTTTCGCCAACGGATATATCATTCAAAGCGTGGCGATCCCGTTCGTCTCCCTGCTACATATTATTCTTTGTGTGTGATCATGGCTCCAAGTCGTGGAGGAATTATGCACCTACTCTTCGGCCGTGGGTTCATCTCGTCATGACGGCAATACACGTCTGCCCAAGGACTAAGGAATATAAATATACTCTCGGCTTATTAAAAGGTACTCTGTGTACTCTCCGTTGCCCGTCTGTCAGTGCCAGAGTGCCGGTGTAATTTTTTATTTATTAATTATGATATTATGGACAATTTTTATAGTTTGTTTTATAGTAATTTCTTTTAAAATATTAACAAAAAATATTTGTTCTCATTCGGGCATGCAACGATGCGCCCAAGTGGATCAAAACAATGGAGATCATAATGTGTCGCTGGAAAATCAGGTTCAGTGTCCCGAGTGTACCCAGGTACGCTTTTTCAAGGGGCAAAGGGGCTTAAAAATACATCAGAGTAAAAGCCACAAAAGCTTTGACGTCCCTCTTTTGGCATCCTCTTCAAGCCCAAGCCCTATCTGCCCTACAAGTTCTGACTCTCGACCCTTTTGGAAAACTATAGCTCATTTAAAAAAAAATACACCTGTTCTAAAACGGATTCCTCGTGGTGCTCGCATCTCCGTCGCCACGGCTTTGTCACAGGCCATTAAAACGGTAACTATACAAAACTCGAAGCGTAGCTGGGAACATCTGCTGTCCTTCCCGTATGCTGTACTTTATGTCAGGCGGGATCATTCGAATAGGAAATCTCTTACAGCTAGAGTGAAAGAGAACTGCATAAAGTACAGCACACTGGTGGAACCCCTTTTATTTTCAGATAATAATTCGGACCAACATCAAAATTCCAAAAATGTAAGAACCTGTAGTGAGTCTGCTTCCTACAGACTCGTGGAAAGCAAACTCAGTGACGGGGATATAAAAGGTGCCGCCCGAATTCTCTTTTCCAGTGACACATTAGCACCGGCTACACCTGAAACCCTCTCAATATTAGAGGGAAAGCATCCACCTCCAGCAGCTAATCTCCAGCTTCCTGATGCACCGTTGGAGTCCGATGTCACCGTAGAAGTGTCTGCCCTGGACGTTTCAGCTGCCGTCACGTCTTTTCAGAGTGGCTCCGCTGGAGGTTTAGATGCACTCTCGCCGCAGCATCTAAAGGACCTTTTGAGTGGCGGGAGCGGAGAAACCAGTGAAGCCCTTCTGAGGGACCTGACGGCCCTAGTTAACCTGATGCTTTCCGGGAAAGTAAACGGTGACATAATTGATATACTCTACGGTGCAAATTTATGTGCTTTAAAAAAAAAAGATGGTGGCATAAGACCTATAGCAGTCGGCATGACTTATCGCCGCCTCGCAGCCAAGATCTGCTGCAAGAAGACAGCGCCATATTTGGCGAACATTTTTCAGCCTGTTCAGTTAGGTTTTGGCTCGCGAGGTGGTTGCGAAGCCGCCGTCCATTCAACTCGAACTTTTCTGAGTAACAGCTGTGGAGAAGTGCTTCTGAAGGTTGATGTCAAAAACGCGTTCAATTCCGTGGACAGGGGAGCTCTGTTAACGCAAGTGAAAGACAAAATTCCAAATTTATACAACTTTATTTGGCAATGCTACGGTACTTCGACAAAATTAACTTATAATGGCAACGAAATTCTCTCAGCGGTCGGCTGTCAACAAGGCGATCCGCTCGGTCCAGCAATTTTCAGTCTCGCCATTCATCCCATCATCCAACGCTTGCAATCAAAGCTTAACGTTTGGTACTTGGATGATGGGACTTTAGGTGGTGACATAACTACTGTATATAACGATCTACTTTTTTTAGTAGATGAGTTCCGAGCGATTGGCCTTAACTAAATTTTTCCAAATGTGAACTTTTTGTTTCAGACGACACCACAAAAGATTTGGTTTTACAAAAATTTAATAGTTTGGCACCAAATATAAAAATTATAGATAAGTATTCTCTTCGTTTACTGGGTTCTCCTATTTTCGACGAATCTTTCCCTCTATTCTTTGAAGAAAAAATTCAAAATTTTATGCAATGTTCGGAACGCTTATCCAAAATTAATACCCACATGGCTTTTACCATAATTCGGTATTGTCTTTTTGTCCCTAAATTTACATATATTTTACGATGTTGTCAACTCTGGAAACACACTGAGCTTCTTCTCAGATTAGACAACATCGTAAAGCGCACTTTAGAAACTATTTTGAACATAAATTTACATGATCGAGAGTGGTTACAGGCTTCACTTCCTGTGCGAATGGGAGGCCTTGGTATCCGGTCGATCTCTGGTGTCGCTCTTCCTGCTTTTCTGTCCTCAGTACATAGTACTCAAAATTTGACCAAAAAAATTCTCGCCACATTGCTAGACAACATAGAAATAACTTTTTTTGACGAGGCCAGAAACACATGGTTGTTAGCCTGCCCTAACACAGAGGTCCCCAAATCCCTTTCCTCACAGAGGCTCTGGGACGGGCCGCTCTGCGAGCAAGTACGGAATAAACTTATCCATACGTGCTCAAGCTTCGCAGATCGTGCCCGCCTCTTAGCCGCTGCGGAGTGGGAATCGGGTTTGTGGCTACAAGCTCTCCCATCGCCAAATACTGGTACACTTTTGGATTCGTCATCTTTCAGAATTGCAGCATCTCTCCGTTTGGGCGCTTCGTGTTCTGCTCCACACCGCTGCCAGTGTGGCTGTGCTGTCGACCAGCTCGGTCACCATGGCCTTTCCTGCGTCCGAAGTGCCGGGAGGATCCCTCGCCACGCTAGTCTTAACGATATAATTCGTCGGGCTTTTACCAGCGCCAACTGCGCGGCTATTTTGGAGCCTAATGACCTCGTACGCGATGATGGTAAAAGACCCGATGGAATGACTTTAATTCCATGGAAGATGGGGCGGCCGTTGGTGTGGGACGCTACGTGTGTGGACACCCTTGCGCCGTCACACCTTCCTGGAACACAAAATAAGGCTGGTGCGGCGGCGGATTCTGCTGAGCAACTAAAAAGGCGCAAATACATAAACATATAAGTACATTTTCTTAATAAATATAATGTATTTATCTAAGTAAATAAACACTTTATGAAATACAGGTACGAAGTATAGTTTCCGAAGAAAAAAATTAAATGTCCCGCCCTCTATAATAAGATTTGAGGTACGTTTCTATTCCTAAAATTTATTTACACCGACAGCGACACTAAACAGCATCATAAACAACGGTATTTCCCTTGACAAACGCCAGGCCACGGAATGCGAAATGACTCCGCACTTTCACAGCATAAAGTGTTTAACTATAGCATTGTCTCCATATTTATGCTAACTCTATGACGGTCATTACTTATTCCGTGTCTGAAGCACGCAAAGCTTTCCACGCACACACACCTACGTGAGTCCTGGAAATGCAAACGATTCTACACAGTCGATCTAATTAGATGGATTTATAGGTATGGCTCAGTGCGTTGACAACAAAAGATGAGAAAGCAGTGGATGCAAATTGCGAAATAGCGTCGCGCTAAAAGTCGGATTCGCATCGCAGACGAGTGCGTATGGGATATAATTTCAAACCGAAGCAGCCACGTCATCGCTTTGATCTTCCCTCTACTTTTTGCCGAGCACTTGTTTAATGTGACGACAAATAACTCAAACAGGAACGCGGGACTCTTTTTGATTTTATCAAAAAGTGTGCACGAGATGTTCTCGTGTTTTAAATGTGGACTCTTCATTAGTGAGATCACCCGTCGGCTTCTCGGTTTGTTTGTGTAAAGATCTCAGAGATTTGCATTTCAATCCTGGGGCTGTTTGCTTTGGATTTTAAAGGATACCCCATTTTATGTTGGTGGGTATTAAAATATAAATCATTTTTAATGTTGGGATCTACTTAAGGAAAGAAGCTCTTTTTGGCTGCCTAGATTCACGCAGTTGGAGATGTATTGATATTACCTACTAATATGCCTCAAGGTGCCACTCAGCGTAATCGGTTATATTCTCTATGGGTGCCACGGGGTTGTACCTACTCACTATCTACCCGTTTTACCGCACGATCTCCTAATTTTCCATGATTAGTAATTAACTAATTGAGTAGTATCCAATGTTGATCTTAGTAATACCTATATTAGCAAACTGTGTTCCTATCATACAAATCGGTTTAGTTTTTTGGCGCAAAGTCATACTGACTAACAATAAGACATACGTATTCTATATTAATAATTATATTTAATAGAGATAGATAGAGGATTTAATAAAGAAAATAGGGAAATTAGTTAAAGATTGCCAAGGAAAAGTGATTGATAAATTTAAAGGTAATTGTTATACAAAATCATTATCAGCCTGAAGTCGTTCACGGCCGAACATAAGTTTCCCCCATAGAGCGTCACCTTGAGTGGCTGCTTGCCTCCTGCATCCATCGGCTCCCCGCGGTTCTGACCAGGTTGTTAGTCCACCTAGCGGGGGTTTACAAAATGATTTAAGGAATACGAACTACTGCGTTGACAAAAAAGTTTCGTCTAAAAGCAATGTCAAACTACCCACCTTTGCTGATCTATACTACTACCAAGCTCTGAACCAATATTCCCAAATAAGTAATAATAAAAGCACGTCTGCCTCAACCATATCCGATACTCATATCTCAATCGTGTCCAAATTGGAATTTTAAATGGAGTGAAATGTACGTCGCGTCGACTTCCATTTGGCGTGATTGAGCCGCGGGCATAATGGAGCGAATGGAGCGGAGCGAGCGACGGAACGCGCCCGTATAAAATGGCGGACACAGCCGGATCCCGGGATAGACGAGCTTCATTAGAGTTTTGCATAGAATTTCGTATATTTTCTGCATATTTTAGAATGGATTTCATCAAAGGATTTCCACGAAATCTTCATGGAGCTTAGTGAAAACGTTTTCACAATTTTAGACGCTCAATTATGTACCTACTTTGATTTTAACGCCATTGGTAATAAAGTCGGTATTGCAACACAATGCGTTGGCTATACATTATAGCACATTATCTATAATTTGTGGACTCAAAAATACATTAATGCAAGAGACACTCAATGGCACATTACTATTCACCGAATACCCTCAAACAATGATCGACGTCCGACGTCCGGAAACGCAATTAACAATGTATTCTGGAAGAGGAAATATCAATTCGTCTGACGGGGGGATTGGCTCGCGTTTAGTTTAACAGCCGGGTACCGGACAGGCGACTCAATTATATTATGATCATGTTATATGGATAGAGGGGTTAGATTTTTGACTAGCATAGGGCCAGTGGTACTGTTTTTCATTTAGTAGTAGGGTATCCAATATCGATCAACTAATTTTGAAACACTCGATTTAGTTAACCAAGTAAGGATACAAATCTTAATTGGAGACTCAAATCTATCTCAAAATTATTAGAAAATCTCAAAGTTAGGTACCTACCAACTTAAGGTTAACGTAATATACGGTTGTGATACTAATAAACATTATAATACATTTTCATGAGATTCAATACAGTATTAATCAATAAATACTGCGTCATGAATTTCAGGTTATAAAATTATCACTTAGGCTCAATTCACATAGAGCGGCAAAATGCTCGAGCAGTTTTTAAGTGCTATTGGAATATAAACCTTATTCCATTTAGACAAAGCTGAAAACAGTATGCAACATTAAAATTTTACCTATTTTAATGTTGCATACCATTTTCAGCTTTGTCTAAATAGATTAAGGTTGATATTCATACACCACTTAAAAACTGCTCGAGCATTTTGCTGCTCTGTCTGAATTGGGCCTTAGGGTATTATGGTAAAAGTATTCCCAAAGAGATCAACAAACTTATTTTAAAAGCATCCGAGGTAAGAGCACTAGGTGGGTTGTAGCCGGTGCTGTTCAATTTGCACTACTTTACAAAGCCCCTGTTATTATCATACACTTATACATATATTATAATTATTATATTATTATATTACATAGAGCAATTTTATCATGCGCCATAACTATATAGGTATCATATTCGAACTATTTTTGGAAGTAACATTTAGGTGTATGCAAATGGCCCGCTATAACCATTACACCTTTATGGGATAACAATCGTAAACGTTGATGGCCAATTAGTGAATTAACAGATTAGTTACGCGCTCAACACATTTTGGTAAACTGGTGATAACTGAGAAGACTGTGGCGAATAACACGAGGATAGCAACAAAACTTAAATGTGATAGAAGTTAACGATATTAGGCGTGGTTGATATTATGTCTGTGAATTGAAACACGATTTTGAACAATTCGGAACGCATGGCTTTGCATGACTTCCGATGATATAACTCTTTCAAGAACAAAGTGGTTACTATATGGCAAGGGTTTTATTTTCATTTTCAGATTTGACATTCCAACTTACTTTTAATTAAATAATGAGTATACATTTTTATGAAGGTACTCAAATATTATTTAAGACTTTTTTGGAACCAATCAAGTATTATTAGAACCCTGTTTTCATAAACTATATATGACTAGGCATATACAATAATACTGGGCAGGCCACATCGCTCGTAGAACAACCGATGGGGGAAAAAAGGTTCTCGAGTGGCGACCACGAACCGGAAGGCGCAGCGTAGGCCGGCCCCCCACTCGGTGGACCGACAATCTGGTGAAAGCCATGGGGAGCCGATGGATGCAGGAGGCGAGCAGTCGCTCAATGTGGCGCTTACTGAGGGAGGCCTATGTTCAGCAGTGGACGTCTTCAGGCTGTTGATGATGATGATTATGATGATATAAATAATACGAACTACTAGTAGATGCCCCCACCTAGACCTCATCATCCACTTATCCCACTAGCTACTTAGACGAATTCGATGTAGAAAATCATACCGGTGTGGTGATGCTGTGGATAGATTTAGCTGTCTTTTTACGATCGGTCGCTTGCGTCAACCCTCCTCGGGAGGACCAATGTGGTATCTACGTATGGGTCCCTCTTCAGCTATGACCTCTATAGTATGACCCAATGTGAGTAAACTAAAAGCTGTTACGTGTTGGTTGATGTACTCACTTAAGTATTTAAAAAAAATAAAGATAGGTGATGACGTATTTTGAATTAAACTAAAAAACTGCCTGTTACATCTGATTTTAATTAGGTCCTATTAATTAAAGACCGTTGTAAAGCACGACAGTAAAGCGTTTTTAATACTGCAATTATGCGGGCGACAGTAAACTTTAGTATTTATGACGTCGCGTGGCGGACGTTGAGGTGAAAAAATAATTTTATTTTCGTCAAGCAACTTGTTTGCGATAGCGGTGAGTAAGTGCAGTAAATTATTCGTTAATTATATCGCAGCGTTGGGCCGCTGTTTCAATTTTACGACTATATGTATTGAAAACATGCGAGAAGTAATGGGGAGGAAAGTTACGAGAACCTAGGTATACCAACAAGGTCTTGGACATTTTAAGAGCTCGATACGTCGCACTGACATATCACTGCATGTGTATAAGACAAAATTGCAAATAATTAGTTTCCGGAGGTTCAGTTCAGTCCCAATAGGCTAGTCATATTAGCAGTAGGTAAACTAACACTGCAACTGTTATGGGCGGCCGTGTCGCTTAACATCTGGTGAACGACTAGCTCGTCACGTCATTCAATCGCATAAAAAAAAAAAAAAAAAATAATACCTATGTTTTCAAATTTCCTTATAAACCTTGTGTACCACATGCTTAGATACCATTTTTTTATTTTAACAGTTAACGCAGTGATGATATCATATAATTGGTACTGAGACGCGTTTTCATAATAAGTGCAATGAGCTATGGAGAGGGCTGTGCTCGAGGTTTCCTTGCATGATAAAATTCAGAATGAATTAGAAGAAGAGCCACAGGAGAAATAAAGTATCGACTCAGCTTTCAAAATTAGTACGTTGAAACGGTACTGGGGTCTAGCAAAGACCCCTTTCCATTAGCGTTAACGCCAAATGATAACTCCAAAATGTATGGAAATGACATTACCTGCGGATAAGCGTACACAGGTAATGTCATTCCCATTTTGGAGTTATCGTTTGGCGTTAACGCTGATGGAAAGGGGTTTTTGCTAGACCCCCTGATCGTAAAGGAAGACGTAACGTAGGTCAACCTCCCTCCTACTCTAGATGGACTAGCAATTAGGTAAACCACGGGAGCTGGTTGTATGCAAGAGGTAAGTAGCCAATCATCAAAGTGGTGTATTCAGCAGTTGACATCTTCCGGCTAATGATGAAGGGTTGTATTTGAAAATGTAGTAAGTAATAAGGAAGGGTAATATTGGATGTTTTGCACCATTATCATGTTGTTAAAGGTTGCTGTTAACACTACTACAGCACCACAAGATTAATAAAACTTGGTGCCTGGTGCTAACTACGAGATTGCAGCAATACATATAAAATTTAATATTCTGGTTTCTAGTGTTGATAGTATAATAGCTCCCAGTTTTACTAGATAAGATTTACACTTTTATTGTTGAGTGCATGTGCAATTGTGCATGTTGACTTGTGCATGTTGTTAATATTTTTTATTGTCACTCTCTTCACAGTAATATACAGGGAGTAACAAAAACTCTATTAAATAAATAAGGGATGTGTACAGACTGTTAAAGTATTCCTATAAAAATGACAAATAATACCCAAGTTATACGTATTAAAAGTTACAAAACACAAAAAAAATACCGATTTACAAAAATGTTTAGGGCATTGAATACGTTTGTCATATTGTAAAAGAACCCTCTTATTAACCTAATTAAAGTACATTAATATATTAATAATAAAAACATCGGATATTCTAAATTAATCTTACGTTAAAAAAGTTATCAAAGTTTGTTGACTATTTTGGACTACCTATTTTAATGTTTATGGCCTTGTGAATCGTCTCCTACAAATGGTAGAACCGTACGTTGTGGTAATGTAGTAATCCAAATCCTTTTAAAGTAATGAGACAATACCTAACTAACATCTAACCTATTCAATAATATTAAATTAATTTAAATATCCATCTTCCTACAAATAGTTGCAATTTAACCCCTGATGAACACTATTCCTATACTCTGAGTAACCGAACTGAAATTTCCACATAAAATCATATTATGCATCAATCAATATATTTCCTACTATATTTTCGAAAGGTTTCAATTGTAGGAATGAATAATCTTTTCCTGCAAAAAATTGAACATTACAGTTCCTAGTCATAAACAAAACTGAAAGTAAAATAATTCATCACGATGACCGTAAAATGAACTAAACATAAACGTAAATAAAGCGTAGGTAAAACGTAAGTAAGTATATTGCTAACTGAGTTTGAGTTTGTTATATAGCAAAGTCATAGTAAACTCTATTTGTTTATCATAACTCTGGCATAGGAGCCCCGCCACCGCTCCAATGCTGTGGGTCTCGACTACCTGGCTGGTTAACCCTCCACTATATAGTGCTTGAAATTTCCCACACGGAGGTACCGTGTGTGAAATTCCCCCACACTAAGAGAAATTTGATTTTACTAAATTTTGTTCTATTTATCCCAAGTCAGTACGTCAGGTACCCCATCTACCTATTCTTATCTACTTATCTAGTTTGGACTCCAAAAAGGTGCAAGGGACAAGAGGACATTATTTTTTTCCAAATCCTAACAAAATAGACATCACCTTAGTTAATTGTGAGTCTATCTAATACGTACTACATTCGGTATATGACAGACTCTAAAAATAGCTCAACTTTCAAATCTCCTAGTTTTCGTCTAAAGATTATCAATATTATCGTAGATTCTATATCAACAGCATGCAGTGGACTAAACAGTAGTATTAATTTTAACTGTAAATATTTATTTGAATTCAATGATCTGTTAGTGATATTCAGGTTGTCTCTATTTTCCAGAACTTGTATTGAAAAGTAATCTAAAACCCGTTTATATAACTTAGGCATTATATTTCACCATTATGAAATACGATAAGGACATGTTTCCTTCAAATAATATTATAGATTATTGATGCTATTTCCTAACAACAAGATATTCTCATTCGAATCTTTAAATTAGCTACCCCTATCCGTTTGGTAAGGAGATCACTAACAGGTACTGCTGTGCTTGACCCAAGACACGAAGGACAATTTCTTATCACTAGTACATTAAATGTTTTTATAGAATAAATAGTAAAATTCTTATTGAAAAATCAATCAAACAAACCCAACTCTGAATTCCACTAAATTGATCTATAAACAAACACGAATAACCCTAAACTATGAATAAATTCCCGGTAGTTATTTAACTATCGCACAAGCAAAGCATTATGTATTTCCATACTAGAGTGAAACTCAATTACGATTTTATTTAAGTTACTCGCGAATGATTTCAAACAGAGAGTAAATTCCCAATAGTTATCTAAGTAAAAGGAATAATTCCCAGTCGTTACTAATTCCCGGTAGTTTCCTAACTATCGTTCAAACATTACCTATTTTGCAACTAGAAAACAAAACGTTCGTTTCCTTGCAAAAATATGATCCTTCCAACTCTCCTAAGTAAAATTCCGCCTAGAATCCGCTAAGAAAATACCTATCTAATTATGCTGAATTTGTACATCAGAATTAGGCACAGAATAATATTTTCTCAGTAGTGTCATAACTTGTTCATGTGAACTTTGTATCAGCGTTTACTATCACCGTGTAGGAATAGATCCTTTCCCATATCTTCCGTAGAGCATCGCAAACCCAGCTAAAGAAATACCTTCCTATACCACAGAATAGATATATAGTACAACGTACTTTTACCACAAAATAGATTTATAGAATTACGTATTTATACTAATATGATCCGCAACATTAACGACAATAATTTTTCAGTTGAGACTAAGTCACGAAAACTAATGTGATGAATCGTATTCAAACACATTCCCCTTTCTATCTCTACTGTAGTTTCACAAAAGCTTGTGCCAGCTATAGAAAATACCTACTTATACCTTTGCAGCGTTGCTCTCTGCACACTAAAACCTTCTGTGATCACCCAGCTTTCCGCCAAAAGCAGGGTCCACGACAATCTAGCCCTATAATAAACACCCACAGCTTCAACCTTCGAGAAAACTTGGATTATATTTTTATAATTTTGATAATTTAAAAACTTTAATTGGCGATTTGATTCCGCATCCAAAAAATCTGCCAAAAGTTCTAACTTGAACTTACCAGAATCAAAATGTGCTGATGCATAATCTGCCCATCTACAGCGCAGAAGAGGAGTTAGCTTTCCTAAAACAGCATTCTGGGCAGCTCCTGAGTGGCATCGTGTAAAGCGGCGCTGAGCCTGGCCAGGTTTTCTTCCGGGGTAAAGCCTGCCTCCGACCGTAAAAAGGCCTTCTTGAAGGAAAGCCAGCCAGAGACGTGACCATCAAACAAAAGGAAGGACACCGACCTGCTTTCTGCTCCCCAGGTCCGCGATGACTTTCGCCAGTTTAATAATAGAGTCTTGTGTCTCTACATTGTTTACTTTATTTGTGTTGTCATAATAACAATTAGGCGTAGGGTTAATGTTATGTGTGCCTAATCTGAATGAGTGTGCAGTGTTTCCTTGTGTGACGGGCTGTAGGCAGGGTTGTATGCAATAGTCACCGCCCGGCGACGAACATGCGCGACCCGGAGAAACGGCACCATGCTGGAGTGAGAGCTCCGCGACAGCTGCGTTGCAAGCTCCATCGAGGTTTCGTCCATAGTTATTAATTCTCAATCCGTTTTGTTTTCCGCGTGATGGACCTGAGAGTTGGCATCGTGAACGCCGAACGCTGCCACCAATGTTGAGGATGAGCAGGTCCAGTTAAAGCACACTTAAAGATCACCAACATATAATTTATTATATTAAAAAAGCCAAAATATAGAAAAACACACGTCCCATCCTCCAAGGTTCCCAGAATCCCCGTCAATCTTGACAGATAACAAAATCCTATTATCTATCAAAACCACTTTAAAAATAGAAAAGGTAAAAAAGTAAAACTAAATGTAAAGAAGGTTTGATTTCTTTTACTGTTACCTTATTTTACCACGGATAACCACTTTTACTCTACATTTTCTCTATCAGTAAATGCGATGCCAACGACTATTTCCTTAATTTTTAGACCATTCTTTATGCATAAAGTGCTTCAATGAAATTATTTCAGTATTTTTATAATTTAGGTAAAATTTATAATATTTGTGACGTCACGAGACAGCCTGGATCGTTACAATCGCCCCTAAAATATTTGCGCAGGCGTTTTTAATTTAAAGCCGAAGTAAAATTTTATTCATTAAAATACATTCACAAATATTAGCAAAACTATAATAAAAATAATTTAAATAATAATTATTACTCTACCACCCCACTTAAGCAATTATAATTTGTTAACGTTTGGCTCCAAACTTAAAATGTATTTATAGTTCTGTAGTGTTCCTAACCGTTAAATTTAATTTAAGAGAGCACCTAAAAATAATCAACCTGATAGCAAATAATTTGCAAAACAAAATACACTTGTATTTTCAATTTTTTTTAATATGCAGCATACTGCGTATTAATCGTTATTCATTTGAAAAATATTAAATATTACTAATATTGAATAATTTATTTTCGAAAGTTTAATGTTGTCAATGATAATATTTTTATTTTTAATATACTATTGAGTCCTTTCTGGAAAACAAACCATTATTACTATTCTATTTTAAGCGCCCTCTTAAGCCGTAACAACAGTGAATCACTTTATGAGTCAATATCCAAAATTTCATCGCATCAATCATACCCAAAAGTCACTTATCCCAAGGCTAACCTAGCCACCAAAAGAAACCAGGTTGTGAGGCTGGTCAGTCCTAATAACTTTAAGTAGAAGGTACCCCTAAGAACCATGTTTTCGTTCCGAGCTGCCTCCCACAAAACCCTTCGATAACCAGGTCAACTTTAATAGTTCAAAATATAGATTTGTCTATGACTTCAGCAATATTTCGCATATATTTCCCACTCCGTAATTCGCTATTATTTCGGATGTATAGTGTAGCAGATCGGATGTTCCTACCTTGTAGAGTACGGGGTTGTTATAACAGTTTTGTTTAAACTTAGGCTTTCTCTTTTAACCTAGCACCTAGCCTTAAATTATATCAACCCATTTGTTGAGTCGTGTAAATCCAAAGCCACCCGTCAACAAATCCCTTAAACCGTAGATCTTGCTAAGCCACTAAGATCCTCTTGCACTGTTAATACCTCTGACCATGTCCATACAAACACACTTGTTTACATAAAAATGACCTCTTTTTTAAATTAATTATCCAAAATCAAATCCCTTTCTTAAGCAAAAACAACAACATAACAATTCATTAATCCACATTTGACCCCAGTCAACTAACTTATTCGCTATCTTAACGGCTAGCAATTCCCAATAGATTTAAGACTTCTTTGAAGTTATTGCTTAATACGTATCATGATATTAAAATAAAATCTTTAATTTTATTTCAATTTCATTTCTACAACATAAGTAATTATACGATTTAATAAATTTCATTTAAAATTTCATTTAATGTCAATGCTGAAACGTTTTATTTATTATAGATAGGTTACAATAACAATAATAAATAAATATTAATTGTCGCGAACTGAACTAACCTCTACTAAAAATAATTTATTTTGTTTCGTTTTAAATATAATATTGTTATTAAAGTATGAATTTTAAAACGCAATATTTTATTTGAAAATTCAATCAATAAGTTTAATATTCACTCTCAAAAACCCCGAACTTGAACTCGAATTACGCGGAAAACTACCAAACAAGCTAACCGAAATAGTTTTTAAATACCTTTATTTTGAAATTTTAATAATTTATTTTAAATATTTTTATGTTGTCTAGTTTATTGTGCATCGTACAATAAACATTGAATCGGAACTTAATCTATCCACCGTACCAATAACCACTAATAAAATTATTAAATATCTTGAACTGTTTGCGCCCCCTATAGTTTTATAATTTTAGCCAACTTCGAACCTTTCCTATTTCCAAACCTAGAAAAGAAATCTAATTTATTTACCCTAATATTTCCGAATTATTCACGAAAATTGACTCTGTCGTTTTTCCTAAATTGGATGATGATAAATTTCCCACGTACTTCCTAAATGAAAGCTCAACCTTATTATGTGCATCAATAAATTTTAAAATTAATCAAGCAGAATACGTACATGTCTGATTAATAAACTACAACTCCTCTCCAACCTACTACAACAAATGTCCATGATCGTAATGAAACATTCTAATGTTGAATTTATTTAAACTCCGTTGAGTTTATTGCAACGCGGCCTATTTTAAATTTTTATCTATCTAAAGCCAACCATATTATTCGTAAATCAAATAAACCAATGTTTGTATGAATAGTTCGAATCCCGTTCATATATTCATCCCCTTCATCATCTAATTAATCCATCGTCTACAATAATGTAACGATGATATCCTGAACATTATAACCCCGAGAAATTGTAAATAACTAATAAAGTAACGATTAAAACTCTCAAAAGATTGAGTCTTTGTCTAAACTAATTTTCATTTAATTTATTGAAATCTAAAACCGCCCCTACATATTGTCTCAAAACCTTTCCTTTTCCACGTACAGCAAATTGTGCGATAATAAATAAATACCATCGCTACTTAAAATAATATCAATCCAAAACAATCAACATCCTCATTCTAATCCAAAACTATCACTAATGTAGATCTCTAAAATAAATCAACCTGATAACGAAAGAAACGCACGTAAAACCTAGTCTACTAAGATCCTGATCATTTGAGGTCCTGGTCAATTGAAATTATGGGCTATTAAGATACTGGTCAATTGAGATACTGGTCATTTGAGTTTGAGTTCTAGTCAAATGTCGATCCTGGTCACGGCACCAAATTGTAACAGAACCCTCTTATTAACCTAATTAAAGTACATTAATATATTAATAATAAAAACATCGGATATTCTAAATTAATCTTACGTTAAAAAAGTTATCAAAGTTTGTTGACTATTTTGGACTACCTATTTTAATGTTTATGGCCTTGTGAATCGTCTCCTACAAATGGTAGAACCGTACGTTGTGGTAATGTAGTAATCCAAATCCTTTTAAAGTAATGAGACAATACCTAACTAACATCTAACCTATTCAATAATATTAAATTAATTTAAATATCCATCTTCCTACAAATAGTTGCAATTTAACCCCTGATGAACACTATTCCTATACTCTGAGTAACCGAACTGAAATTTCCACATAAAATCATATTATGCATCAATCAATATATTTCCTACTATATTTTCGAAAGGTTTCAATTGTAGGAATGAATAATCTTTTCCTGCAAAAAATTGAACATTACAGTTCCTAGTCATAAACAAAACTGAAAGTAAAATAATTCATCACGATGACCGTAAAATGAACTAAACATAAACGTAAATAAAGCGTAGGTAAAACGTAAGTAAGTATATTGCTAACTGAGTTTGAGTTTGTTATATAGCAAAGTCATAGTAAACTCTATTTGTTTATCATAACTCTGGCATAGGAGCCCCGCCACCGCTCCAATGCTGTGGGTCTCGACTACCTGGCTGGTTAACCCTCCACTATATAGTGCTTGAAATTTCCCACACGGAGGTACCGTGTGTGAAATTCCCCCACACTAAGAGAAATTTGATTTTACTAAATTTTGTTCTATTTATCCCAAGTCAGTACGTCAGGTACCCCATCTACCTATTCTTATCTACTTATCTAGTTTGGACTCCAAAAAGGTGCAAGGGACAAGAGGACATTATTTTTTTCCAAATCCTAACAAAATAGACATCACCTTAGTTAATTGTGAGTCTATCTAATACGTACTACATTCGGTATATGACAGACTCTAAAAATAGCTCAACTTTCAAATCTCCTAGTTTTCGTCTAAAGATTATCAATATTATCGTAGATTCTATATCAACAGCATGCAGTGGACTAAACAGTAGTATTAATTTTAACTGTAAATATTTATTTGAATTCAATGATCTGTTAGTGATATTCAGGTTGTCTCTATTTTCCAGAACTTGTATTGAAAAGTAATCTAAAACCCGTTTATATAACTTAGGCATTATATTTCACCATTATGAAATACGATAAGGACATGTTTCCTTCAAATAATATTATAGATTATTGATGCTATTTCCTAACAACAAGATATTCTCATTCGAATCTTTAAATTAGCTACCCCTATCCGTTTGGTAAGGAGATCACTAACAGGTACTGCTGTGCTTGACCCAAGACACGAAGGACAATTTCTTATCACTAGTACATTAAATGTTTTTATAGAATAAATAGTAAAATTCTTATTGAAAAATCAATCAAACAAACCCAACTCTGAATTCCACTAAATTGATCTATAAACAAACACGAATAACCCTAAACTATGAATAAATTCCCGGTAGTTATTTAACTATCGCACAAGCAAAGCATTATGTATTTCCATACTAGAGTGAAACTCAATTACGATTTTATTTAAGTTACTCGCGAATGATTTCAAACAGAGAGTAAATTCCCAATAGTTATCTAAGTAAAAGGAATAATTCCCAGTCGTTACTAATTCCCGGTAGTTTCCTAACTATCGTTCAAACATTACCTATTTTGCAACTAGAAAACAAAACGTTCGTTTCCTTGCAAAAATATGATCCTTCCAACTCTCCTAAGTAAAATTCCGCCTAGAATCCGCTAAGAAAATACCTATCTAATTATGCTGAATTTGTACATCAGAATTAGGCACAGAATAATATTTTCTCAGTAGTGTCATAACTTGTTCATGTGAACTTTGTATCAGCGTTTACTATCACCGTGTAGGAATAGATCCTTTCCCATATCTTCCGTAGAGCATCGCAAACCCAGCTAAAGAAATACCTTCCTATACCACAGAATAGATATATAGTACAACGTACTTTTACCACAAAATAGATTTATAGAATTACGTATTTATACTAATATGATCCGCAACATTAACGACAATAATTTTTCAGTTGAGACTAAGTCACGAAAACTAATGTGATGAATCGTATTCAAACACATTCCCCTTTCTATCTCTACTGTAGTTTCACAAAAGCTTGTGCCAGCTATAGAAAATACCTACTTATACCTTTGCAGCGTTGCTCTCTGCACACTAAAACCTTCTGTGATCACCCAGCTTTCCGCCAAAAGCAGGGTCCACGACAATCTAGCCCTATAATAAACACCCACAGCTTCAACCTTCGAGAAAACTTGGATTATATTTTTATAATTTTGATAATTTAAAAACTTTAATTGGCGATTTGATTCCGCATCCAAAAAATCTGCCAAAAGTTCTAACTTGAACTTACCAGAATCAAAATGTGCTGATGCATAATCTGCCCATCTACAGCGCAGAAGAGGAGTTAGCTTTCCTAAAACAGCATTCTGGGCAGCTCCTGAGTGGCATCGTGTAAAGCGGCGCTGAGCCTGGCCAGGTTTTCTTCCGGGGTAAAGCCTGCCTCCGACCGTAAAAAGGCCTTCTTGAAGGAAAGCCAGCCAGAGACGTGACCATCAAACAAAAGGAAGGACACCGACCTGCTTTCTGCTCCCCAGGTCCGCGATGACTTTCGCCAGTTTAATAATAGAGTCTTGTGTCTCTACATTGTTTACTTTATTTGTGTTGTCATAATAACAATTAGGCGTAGGGTTAATGTTATGTGTGCCTAATCTGAATGAGTGTGCAGTGTTTCCTTGTGTGACGGGCTGTAGGCAGGGTTGTATGCAATAGTCACCGCCCGGCGACGAACATGCGCGACCCGGAGAAACGGCACCATGCTGGAGTGAGAGCTCCGCGACAGCTGCGTTGCAAGCTCCATCGAGGTTTCGTCCATAGTTATTAATTCTCAATCCGTTTTGTTTTCCGCGTGATGGACCTGAGAGTTGGCATCGTGAACGCCGAACGCTGCCACCAATGTTGAGGATGAGCAGGTCCAGTTAAAGCACACTTAAAGATCACCAACATATAATTTATTATATTAAAAAAGCCAAAATATAGAAAAACACACGTCCCATCCTCCAAGGTTCCCAGAATCCCCGTCAATCTTGACAGATAACAAAATCCTATTATCTATCAAAACCACTTTAAAAATAGAAAAGGTAAAAAAGTAAAACTAAATGTAAAGAAGGTTTGATTTCTTTTACTGTTACCTTATTTTACCACGGATAACCACTTTTACTCTACATTTTCTCTATCAGTAAATGCGATGCCAACGACTATTTCCTTAATTTTTAGACCATTCTTTATGCATAAAGTGCTTCAATGAAATTATTTCAGTATTTTTATAATTTAGGTAAAATTTATAATATTTGTGACGTCACGAGACAGCCTGGATCGTTACAATATATTTAATATAAAGTGTTAAAAATATATATATGTTGGTATTAAAACGCTATAAAAATAAATTCTATTTATTTGTAAATACTTGTAATGCACATAAGTTTAAAGTTGACCATATAAATACTTGCTCTTTCATCTACATCAGTAAGTACCTACCAGATACAATGCGATACTACTTCCATTGCCAATTAGGTGTAAGTCCTATAAATAACGGTAAAGTTCCACCGTACTTTAATGTCTCCTAAACTTAATTCTAATCATCGTGGCACCTGTTAAGCTTCTTTCACTCTTGTAATAAATCCTTCCTTATAAAGGCACGTAGTAGCTAACCAACAAGTCGCATATTACGTAAACTCATTGCAATTTATAAACTTCTAAATACATCTGATCCTAATTCGTTCCAGTTCAATGTAAGTTTGAGTTAAAGCCAACTATTGTCAGAGCATTAAGTCGGCTTTGTTAAAACCGTATTACAATAGAATGACACGCAAAGTATCGGTATAATGCTTCAAACACGACATAAAACTTTATATAGGTTGGAAGCTAATGTTAGGTATGATCACTGCAGACACTACTGTCACGAGTAAGTTTTCTTAAGCCCGTCTCCACTAAAGGTTGACAGCTCTTAGTTCCCTCTTCGAACGTAGTTATTACCTATGTACTTACTGCAAGGTATTTGGGTAGGTCCTAGAGAGATAAGTACGAACCTAGGAGCTATCAAACTTTAGTGCAGACAGGCATTAGTGTTTATGAAAGTGCTGTTACAGTGACGCCGATTTATAGTATCTATTAACATTGTTAAATTCCCCCCGATCATAAAGTCTAAGAAGCCAAACGTCCAATAGTGCAAAACCTTTTGTAGCTTCATTTCAAATACAAAGAAGTTAATTGAGTTGTAAATTGAACTGTGCCTACGGGCTTTTTTTTTGTTAATTTACTTATATCCATACAAGCTTTTCAATTTTATGTAGGGACGTTCTAATTCGCCGTTTTTAATTACATTATTGCACGTTTAAGCCCAAACGAAAAAGTTACATGAAATATCAATAAAAAATAGTGAGACCATGGTACAAATACCTAATACCCAACAAAGAAAACAGGCGTGTAGCGTAGCACCTATACGTAAGTCTGGTTCCATAAAACACAGTGGCTTGGAGATAAGTAGCTACGACATTCTAGCGGAACTTCGCTGTGAGATATGGTAGCTTCGGCAGTAATTATATCTGACAGCGGCTGCCCGTCTACTTGCGTGTCCGTCGGCCGTCGCGACACGCGATCCAGGAAAATTATATTTTTAGTTACCCGTGCTGAAATAATACACTCGGTGCCTGTAAATGTAAAATATTAATAGGCTATTATCTAAATACGTGATGTTTTTTTTTACGAAAAAATGTGAAAAAACCTGCACACAGCAGCAGCTGTGAACACGATGATTTTATACCTGTTCACATTTTTTCATGATGAAAGACTTACTTGCCAAGTTTTACTTCGACAAGATGATTTTGCCTGATCGATAATCTAGCCAAAATACTAAACGTAGCGAAATAATAGTTTCAACTTTTTATTACAACGTTTCACTTACATATTATAATGGCTAACACTGGAAGTAGGTACCTCAGCTGGGTTAGCATGGACGGTAGACAAAATTGTCTTTCCCCGTGTTACGTCACTTTCTTCATACTTGCTTGGATTAAAACTGGGAAAAGACAGTTTTGTCTACCGGCCGTGCTAACCCTACAGATAGCTCATCCGCACCACCTTCAATGCACACGGTTTCTTGAAGGAAAAAATTACCTACGTGAGATTTGCGGAGACCCCCGAGTGAGATTTGAGTTGACCCCCTCTTCCCCTAAACTCCTCACGTAATTTATGGACGGGCCCTAACGCCAAATACCGTTTTTTGTTTCACATCCTTAATTTACAATCGCGAGGTGAAGCTGAGACTTTCGCTCACTTCATTTCGTTTGCTTAGTCAATTAAAGCCCTTGGCAAAGACAAGAGTATATAATTTACTACGTGCCCTTCCCTTGTGTAGGAAATTAAGGATATAATATTTATTATTCTGAAGACAAACCGTTGACAAGGTATATATAGTATTTTTATTTTTCTTATAGCTTTTACTAATTGGGTAAGTACAGTAGGCCTAGCATACCTACCTACTAAGTACTACTTTTTCGATGCTATAATATCATAGTATTGTCATAAAAGAGACCACTTTTGTTAGGTACATCCTGTGACAGGAAATAACTATTTTCTTACCTAAGTTTAAAAAAAAAATGGAAATGAATGACGTTCTGAGCTAGTCTTTCACCTGGTGTTAAGCGTCATGGCTGCCCATAATGGATTGCAGTTGGTCTTTGGTCTTTGTACCGTTTTAATTAAATTAAAATTAAATCACTCGGAACTCTAAATTAATATACTTAGGGCCACTTGCGTAAGCGTTCTTAAAAGCAAATAGTGACCCACCTAACTGCATTTAAAGGCTTAAACGCCATTACCCTCTTGCACAACATAAAATTTGAGACTAAACATAATTAAGGATTTTCAAATTTAAATACCCAAAAACGGGCGTTTAGCGCTGTCTAAATATGTTTAGCGCCATTGTGGAGTTCCAGCTGATCATCGAATATTGTAATATTGCAAAACGACGCGTGGTGATTTGTGTTTGCAGTGTTATTTACTTTTCATTTAGGTAGGTAGGTAATTTTAATGGATTTGTGGGAGTACTCAGATAAGAATAATAATGAAGAAATAATTTTGTACATTAGCCGACCCATTGAAGCAAGTTAACTATTTCCGAGGCCAAGTATGTTCGACGATCTATCTAAAAAGAAATTTTGATGAAAATTTCATGTATCAAAAGCTACTACAATGATTCTACTGCAACAAATACAAACACAGCTTGAATACAGATTAAGCAGGTAAAATATCATTGTTATCACCTAGATACGTAAGTAATGAGTGATTGTTCTCCTTTTTTATTAAAGTACAAATAGTTTCGATGTAAACAGTAAAGTTTATAAATAAACTGAGACGCAAGTACATAGGTATTGTTATTTAGATAATTTTCAGCGCCACAGACATCCAAATTCCTATTCACGCAAAATTTTATCTATACACTCCAGATAATTGTACGGGCTTGACAGTGGTTTGATAAACAAGTTGCAATGTGCATAAAACGGAACGTAGGACTTTTTTTACGCCTCATCATCATCATCATCATCATTAACAGCCTGAAGACGTCCACTGCTGAACATAGGCCTCCCCCAGAGCACGCCACCTTGAGCGGCTGCTCGCCTCCTGCATCCATCGGCTCCCCGCGGCTTTCACCAGGTCGTCGGTCCACCGAGTGGGGGGCCGGCCTACGCTGCGTCTTCCGGTTCGTGGTCGCCACTCGAGAACCTTGCTTCCCCATCGGTTGTCAGTTCTACGAGCGATGGGGCCTGCCCATTGCCACTTCAACTTACTAACTCTAAGAGCTATATCGGTCACTTTAGTTCTCCTGCGGATCTCCTCCTTCCGGAGCGTTCGTTTTACGCCTATGCTAAATGTATTTAGTTAAACAAAGTCGGTGAGCATGTTAAGCAAGTCAATCTTAAACGCGTTTTGTCTTAAACGTATTTTAGCAGTTAAATGCATTTAACTAAACAAAATTAAAGAAGGATTCTTACGCAAGCGGCCCTTAGTTTTGTGTGATACTGCACTGCGTACGTTATCCTGAGACTTCACACAGTCTAATAATAAGATTGCTAGACTGTGTCAGATCATAGTCTCATTTGTCCAGTAATTTCACATATACACACAGCAACGCTCTTCAAACATTCTTATTGTAACTTCTGGGACCTTACACAGTTTTTATCCTTTTCCATTCTAAGTGTCAATAAATAACAATAACATTCAATGGGATAACTTTCGATTCCATAAATAACTTGTTTTTAATATTGGAAACGAATAAATGTAGAATAATAAATAGTTAGGTACAGCGAGGAATGGAACAGATGTTGACCGATATAGAATGTTGTTTTCATAACGTAGGTAAAAGTAACATACTTACTTATCCAATTTTTTTAATGTAAGTAACCTCAATGCGTCAAAATGGTAATTAGTTTAGTACTTTCACCAAAGATCCCTAAAATTGAAGGGACCCTTAAAAATATTTAAGTGACGCCTGATAGTAATTTTGTTTTCACCGGCGATTAAGGGACACCCAAAGCTTAAGGGATCCCCTAAGTTTAGGAGGCCGAAGCTCAACCCCTTAGCGTTAAGTGGCAGGTTAAATTATCAAAACGCCAGTTTTTTTTTCAATTGTATGTGGCAATTGTTTCTACCCGCATAACGCCAGAAAAGGTATTTGTTTTATTTTTTTCGGATGCGTAATATATTAAAAACTCTAGTGCTAATACCAATAAAGCATGTTGCTTGTATTTTTGACGATTATTCTCTAAAATATATAAATAAAATAACGAATATCAGCAACGTACGGAAAAAGACAACAAAAGAATAAACTGTCACTTTACAATTTAATTGTCACTCAGCGCTGTGAAAACGAATTTAGGTAAGGGTCAAATCTAAGGGGCCCTTAGCCAAAGGGATTCCTATTTAGGGTGTAGTTTAGGGGTCTTTGATGAAAACGGGCATAAGTTGAGTATTATAAAGAAAAATAACAGAACTCTGTCCTGTGACTCTACCATAACTCACTTGATAAAATTTGGAAAGAATTATGTTTTATTGTTTTGAAACTAGGAATCGCGCGTGCGACGTGTGGAACTATTAGGGGTTACTCTCGCAGTACCCCGATCCCCAAGGCCCACGTCCCGAGAACCACGATTTATTTTTATCATCATAAGCTAAATATCATCTGAATTTGAACTCATAAATGTTATCATCAAAGGTTAGGTATAGGTAGTTTTAGTACTAAGTACTTTTAAGCTAAACCGACTTTTGATTGAGTTTTATATATTTTAGTATTAAAATTCTCATGAGTGTGATTCATTTTAAATAAATATGTATCCAACTGTTATGCTCGAAACCTGGTCGAGAAATCGACACACTATACGCGAGGAACAGTCGGATACATATTTATTTAAAATGGATCACACTCATGAGAATTTTAATGCTAAAATATCATAAACTCAATAAAAAGTCAGGTTAGCTTAAAAGTAATTAGTACTAAAACTAACTCTACCTAACCTCTGAGGATATCATTTACAAGTTCAAATTCAGATGATATTTTAGCGAAGTCTAAGTAAGTAAACACCCACACTCTACACTAGTATACTATACACTCTACAGAAAATTCTACTCTACGTATTCTACTCTATGTCCATCAAAATCTACGTAGAGAACACAGACATTGCATCCGTCGGTACCCATCGCAATACATATAATTCAGTTGGTCGATGCACCATGCGGCGGGGCACAGATTGAACCGAGCCAGGGAAGTACTCCCGCAGAGTTACACAAAACACGGTACAAATAAAGTTTCTATTGCAGGTGCTGGCTGTAGACGGTTTCATTCAATTTACCGTGAATATTAAATAGAGCATCTTGAATATTTAGATGGTATAAAGAAAGAGTACCAGATTACGGAATTGGAGGCTTAACACATGTTTTACATTAACGATAATAGATGTATCTCTGTGTTTCGTTGTGCGGATAGACCTTTGTAAAGTAAAACCTTTCACTCTTTTTATACTAGGACTTTAACTTTTCTGCATAAGTTCGTCTTAGGTAGAGTACTACAGTTATTCTGCCGCCAAGCAGTTATAAAGTGTGCAAGCATTACCTGTTGTGTTCCAATTTGAAGGGCACTCTGCAGCTAGTGAAAATACTCCTTCTTCTTCTTCTCGTGTAGGCAAGTGGTCAGCCCTGGTGTCAGAATTTTCAGGCCGCCCAAGGCTTCTGACTCGGCTTAACGACTATTGTCTTACGACAACAGCCGGGACCGACGGCTTAACGTGCCCTCCGAAGCACGGAAGCGGTCAGTTGTATATATCACTTTTTGCTGTAGCGGTCACCCATCACAGTAGTGACCGCAGCGAACGAAAATACTGGACAAATTAGATTTCATGACTAGGTATCACAGTCTAGAAATTGTATTACTAGACTGTGATCGCAGTGCAGTGTCACAGTGTCACGCCAAAATTTATAATTTAGAGCTCCGAGCAGCAATACTATAACTGTTACAAGCAGTTGACATGCTTAACATCAAGTGAACGTCTAGCTTGCAACTTCGTTTGGTTACTAAAAAATTACATCAAAAGACATTATCCGAAGTTTCCTTTTTAAGTCAGACACTTAGCAGAATGTTTAGCAATTATAGTTTTGAAAGTCAAGAATCGCAGTAGGAAGTGTACCTCCAGAATTCAACGTATTCAAGTTTAATTTTCAATATAACCCCTGTATTTCATTGCTAAAGAATCTTATTATTTGTCTCAACAAGTTCTTCGCGCAAAATTAAATACCTCTTATTTGGAATGAAATTTCCATGATGAATTTTCATCTCATTATCGTATCTCAGTAATCAAACAGGTATCGCAAAGCAAATATGCATTACGATCTCCAGCAGGATCGGTAATACACCGGAATGGCCGCATCATTACACATACCAGCTACAGCAATGAGCATGTCAAATTAAAATTCAAATTGGAGACAGATTATGAATTATGAATTATGAATTATTATTATGAATTATTATGAATTAACAGCCGGCCGTACATGTCAGCATGTCCGCGCAGTCCAGCCCAACATTCACATAAAGCCATTTTGTGGGGCATTTTACGACATCGGAGCCGACGGGACGAGTGCGGACAAGACTTCAAGCCCTAGCCGCAAACGTTAGAATAAATTCACACAACATCACTGTTGCAGCTTGCAAAACATGCCGGCAAATTGTTGTTCAATGTTTTCAGAACGTGAACGGAGCTTTACGGGTGGAATCGGTGAATTTCCCCCGAGTGTTGTAAAAAGCTCCCGTTCGGAGGACAGTATCGGCCGTTTCCAGGGTTGATGTCTGTAAGGATCGCGATTGCTCGTCAAATATCCACAAATCCGTCGCTCAATAACTCCCATTGTTTATGCGACGGACTAAGTTTGCACGGACTATACTAGCAACCCACTATTAGGATATTTGGGATGATTCGGTGTGTTTCCTCTACCCTACAAAAGGGGTCCTCTGGAAAACAGTCTCATTCCAAAATATTTTCATTACTTGGGCGAAATCTTTTTGGTTTACGGCAGCATGCCCCCTTTCTTGTTCATTGAAGTACAAAGTTTCCCTCATCGGCTGCGAAAGTGAATGACTAATAAGAAAAGCAAATGATGGCAATCTATTCGCACCCGCACCGATTTCTCGTATTTAATTAAACTAAAAATGAAAATTCGTCTGTGTTTGCGGCAGTATTGGGAGAAACGGGCTATTTTTATTAGTCGATGTTAAAAAATGTTCTGTCGTCGTTGACAGGCTTACGTTTGTCTCTCAGCAAGAACATCAAAGTTAGAAAAACTTACAAGAAAAAGGAATTAGACGTGCATTAAAAATGTTAAAACTAGCCATATATTCGTATTTTATCTTTTTTTGAGCAATAAATATGTCGACCGCCCTCGCACTCAGAGAGTACTCTGAACTACCAGCTAATAAATTCATAAGATTAATGATGGATACGATATTTATTTAGCTAAGTACATTTGCCGTGAAACGTAATCTGTCTTAATACCAATTAATCTCTTGAGCACATTAAGTTTTTATCTTAAGAAGTTAATGGTCGATTCGTGTGAACATGAAAGATTGGTTGAAGAATTCTAAAATACTTATACTGCGACCATAGGTGATGAACGTATCCAACTCAGTGCAAGTTAGAAACGGGCCTTAACAAATATGTGCATCATCATCATCAGCCGGAGAGCGTCCACTGCTGAACATAGGCCTCCCCCATAGAGCGCCACTAACTATATGCTTCCTCTTGGATCAAACGGCTTCTCGTAGTTTTCACCAGGTCGTCAGTGGGCGGTACGCTACGCTGGTAGTTTCAGAATTTAGTAGCTTCCGGAGATTTTATTCACATCCCGCTGTTCTACCGTTAACGTGACCGCTACCGTAGCTACGGATAACATTACTGCCGGGAACTACATGGGAGCCGTGTCTGTGTTGTACTTACCTTTAATTTTCATATTTGCCATAATCACCACGCTTGGCAGGCGCGTCTTGGTGATTGCATTGCTTGCAATTCAGAGACAAAACGCTGCTGCCCATTCTCCGGGTACGTATTCTATGTTAAAATTTGACGAAAATTCTCCTCATCTATCAGTTTATCATTTTTATCTCAAGACTTGACGTGTCAAGCTAAGTAGGTACCAAAGGCTAAGAAGTGCTGCGAACCACATTTATAGTACCACCATTTTGCCATCGACCCATTGATTTAACAACTAGACCATATGCGAGCGAAACAAACCACCCTCTGTGCAAAGAAACACCATTAGACACCACGTGGGACCAAACCCCACTCCCACGAGACCAGTGGTTGCTACGTAATGCGTGGTTCCGCTGCATTTTTACTTTTACCCACTAATTGGTGCATTTGGGGGACTGTGAAACCCCAGTTGGTCCCATGGGAGTACACGGTAGCCTTTTCAATGTCACGTTTATTTGTAGGTAATGAATATGAGATGTAGGATATCAAGATTTATAATGGTGGCATTTTTTCGGATACCAATAATTCGCACAATAAGATAATCATTATACTGGTTTATCTATTATTATGCAAATTAGTGGCATTAAATGCTGGTTTGAATGACATTTGCACCACTGTTGTACGAATAACAGTCAAGCGCTTAGGCGAGCAGTGCCGCAAGGTGGAATGTAATCTTTCAAAGTTTTTATCTTGATGAAATGATGAGCTACGCTGCTAAGTCGCTTCACCGTGCTGTGCTAATCGCGTATGGCCACAGAACAATAGTATTGGCATAATACTTAATGGAAACAATAATAATTAAGTAGTCTAAACCACAATACTGTCCCCCAATACTGTACTCTGGAATAAGGAGAACTAAAGTGACCGATATAGCTCTTAGAATTAGCAAGTTGAAATGGCAATGGGCAGGCCACATCGCTCGTAGAACTGACAACCGATGGGGAAGAAAGGTTCTCGAGTGGCGACCACGAACCGGAAGACGCAACGTATCGGCGGCCCCCCACTCGGGGGACCGACGATCTGGTGAAAGCCGTGGGGAGCCGATGGATGCACGAGACTAACAGCCGCTCAATGTGGCGCTCTCTGGGGGAGGCCTATGTTCAACAGTGCACGTCTTCAGGCTGTTGATGATGATGATGATGACAATACCGTCAGATTTTTCGATTGGCTTAAACTTAGTGTACTTTTATTGTGTACTCTTTTTGTCGGTGAAAATGGTGGGATTGCGATGCCCAAGTTTGGCATGAGGTTATTATACCTATTGGAGAAAATGCGCCATCTATAACTCAATATCTGTACTTACCTAATAATGTATTTTTTGTAAGACCTCTTGCTCCCTATAATCCGAAAAATATTAAAAAACCCCGAAGTCAACAAACACCATCAAATTCGAGAGTCGAACG
Organism: Ennomos quercinarius; assembly: GCA_910589525.2. Taxonomy (NCBI): domain Eukaryota; kingdom Metazoa; phylum Arthropoda; class Insecta; order Lepidoptera; family Geometridae; genus Ennomos; species Ennomos quercinarius. The sequence goes on from OU342496.1 coordinate 7,352,667, forward strand.
ACATACAAGGTCCATTATCCCCGGCCCCGTCCATTGCAGGACATATCTGCAAAATTTCACGCTCCCTTGCAATAATAATATGAGAGGAGGCCCTTATCGACCCTCTACTATGACAGTAGCTGTGTAGATAAGTAGGGTTGCCAAGCTGCCCGTGTGTCATAGAAACACAGAATAAATAATAGTATAAGTAGTAGAAGGCAGAAGAGTGGCATTGGAAACAGGGTGATTCTGGTAATAGGGCATGTCCAAAATTTCTCGACTATTATTTTAAGTTATGAAAATATAGAGCAATCTAAGAAACTAGTCTCATATTTTTTGTTAAATTCATTGTAGTTATTTTATCATTGATTATTGAAATTTGGAAAATTTCCTGCGGCTGATGGCGTCATACTTAACAACACTTTAGGGCCGTTGCCTCTACATATTAAAAAAAAGTTACTCAATGTGTCAATTTCAATAATGTCTTATTTACCTTTTTTATTCATAGGTTCAGGCATTTCTTCTATTTAGCATCGAATGACGTCATCATAAAGTCGAATGAAAGTCGTTCAATCCTGTGATACTAATAATCCATAATTATTATTGATTTTTAAGTTACAGGTGTTGATATTCCTCGAAATGGTTTTGTAATAGGAGGTTTTCATACAGCCAAATAAAAAAAAATATTTCTTAAAAATCCGTGAGATGGCATTGACGAGACATGGTGTGAATAATTGTCACTACTATGTCTGTGGTTCTGAAGATTTGTGCCACAGATTAGAGAAAAAACAGTACTGTGATTTATCCGTAGACCATAAATATTATTATATAATACTAATTACTATTCGGGCAAAGCCACCTTGGAAAAAAAGAATTCCATGTCCAACATGTCTCGTCAGCGCCATCTATCTTTGGCTGTAGAACTATGTTCCGTCCAGCTGTCAGAAAATCCCCAATTACAACAAATAAAAAAAATTAACATACCAATCACATTCTAATTTCGTTTAAATGACGTCTGCATTTATTTTTCGTTTCTTTTTAGCTAAAGGCGTGTGAAGCTGCTCTGAAACTGTGGCCGAAGTGCCAGTTACCTAATACTTTTTTTTCACTGACTTCAAAAAAGGAGGTGGTTCTTTATTTGGGTTATATTTTTTATTTTTCAAGTACTTCTGTGTGACAGTGACCCCCGGTTTCTCGTACGTTTGTCAAACTCATGTTAACTTAGCTTTACTAAATGCTATACGCTCATTGGTTAACTATAGCCGATGATCAACAGGCAATATTCTTAAGTTGCCATGAGTTTAACTTTAACAAACGTACCAGTACGAAACCATTTTTTTTTTTTTTTTTTTTTTTTGAGGGGGGGAAATGCCTTCGCACTTCCCTGCCACCACGGGGGTGATGGCAGGGGGTATGTGGGACTTGAACCCACTAAAACCCCCCCGTGATCCGTCCGCCGCCGGAATGGGGCGAGATAGGGTCGCGCTAGCATTCACTATCTCGCCCCGGCGGTAGGCCCTTTCGGGCCCCTGCGCCAGTGGGTGGGTAACCTTACACCTCGGTTACCCACCAGACGTGTAGGGTCGTGTAAGCACGGCGGAGAGTCCCCCGACTCTCCGCCGCCGACCCCACTACGGAGGATGGAGAAGGCGCGCGAAACGCCTCCTCCGTCCCCCGGTCCGTCTGCGCCGGAGGGGGTCAGAGTTGGGATTATCCTCCCTGACCCGCTCCGCAGCCTCCTTCTGCGTCATCACCGCCTCGCAGAAGGAGACCGTGGCCTGCCACGCTCTCTCGCTGCCAAGCATGGCGTTTACCACGCTCGGCAACGAGAGGTCCCGGCCAACGACCGCTGAAAGTGTGCGCCGCTCAGAATCCCAAGCAGCGCACACCTCCAGCGTGTGGGGCGCCGTATCCTCCGGCGCGCCACATTCGTGGCAGGCCGGGGTCGCCTCCCGTCTTGCGATTTGGTGCAGGTACTTTCCAAAGCATCCGTGCCCGGAAAGCACCTGCACCAAACGGAAGGTCAGCGACCCAAATGGCCGCCGCACCCACTCCCGGAGGACCGGGCGGATGGCCTCCACCGTCCTCTGCCCAGGCACCGGTGGAGCCAGGTCCTCCGTCCACCGCCGCAACATGGCGGCCCGCGCCTGCCTCCGCAGGCGCATGACCTCCTCCCATGCTGGGGGCTCTCCACGGGACCTTCTCGCCGCCACGAAGTGGTAGACTTCGGCGAGGGTCTCCGCTTCGAGCTCCCAGGGGGGATCACCGGCCAGCACGCATGCCGCCGTCCAAGACACCGTCCGGTATCCGCGGATAGCCCTCGTCGCAATGACCCGCTGCGGACGTCGCAGCAGGGCCTTATTATTGCGACTGAGGGCGTCCACCCAGACCGGTGCCCCGTACATGGCCATACTCCGGATCACTCCGGAGTATAGCCGGCGGCACGTAGTGTTCGGACCACCCACGTTGGGCAGCAGCCTCCCTAGGGCGGCGGCCGCTCCCAGGACTCTTGGGGCCAGGTGGGAAAAATGAGCCCCAAAAGTCCACCTCCCGTCCAGGATGAGACCCAGATATTTCATCTGGGTCCCAACCGGGACCGGGACCCCATCCAGAAGCACCCGCGTTCTTGGAGGGGGTCCCCCCCGAGGCCCGTGGAACAACAGGGCCTCGGTCTTGGAGAGGGCAACCTCCAGTCCCAGGGAACGAATGCGGTCGACCACGAGGGTTGTTCCCACCGTGGCTAGCCGCACCGTCTCCCTGAGGTCCCTCCCCTTGACTACGACTAAGGTGTCGTCCGCGTAGCACGCAACCTGCATATTTGCAGGAAGCGTGCCACGCAGAACCCAGTCGTAGCCAATGTTCCACAGGAGCGGTCCCAGGACCGATCCCTGTGGAACCCCGCAGGAGACGCGACGGTGCCTCAAGCCGTCGCGCCCTTCCACCAGGACCTCGCGGTCCCGGAGGTAATCGGCCAACAGCCTCCGCAGATACAGGGGCACTCCGTGATAACGGAGCGCCTCCTGTATCGTTCCATGCGGGAGGCTGTTGAAGGCGTTGGCTATGTCAAGGGAGACAGCCAACGCCTTTTCCCCCTGACCGACCGCATGCTGCGTCCACCTCTTGAGCCAGAGCAAGGCGTCTATAGTAGACCGCCCTGCTCTGAACCCGTACTGGGCCTCTGACAGACCAGGCCCAGTACCCTCCAGGTGCCGGATGACACGGGATGCTACTACACGCTCTAGCAGCTTCCCCGTGTCATCCAGCAAGACGATGGGCCTGTATGCGGAAGGCGAGTCGACAGGACGACCCTCCTTCCGCAACAGGCACAATCGGCCATCCTTCCACGGCTTCGGGAATCGTCCGGACGTGAGGCACGCGTCGAACAGTTCCCGAAGCCGATCGCCCATCTCCCTCAGGGCGATTGTGAGGACCCTCCCCGGAATCCCGTCGGGGCCCGGAGCAGTCCTCTTGCCCCGTAAGCGTGCGACCGCGACATCCATCTCCGCCTCCGTCAGAGGCGGGATGGAGCCCTCGGGAAGTCCACCTCGGGGAAGGACGGCACCATCGTCGGGGGGGTGTGGAGGGGGTTCGTGTTGGGGAAAAGCCCCTCCAACACCCTGCTCAGGAGCTCCGGCTCTAGGGACTCCGCAACTGGGGACGTCTGGCCCCGGAATTTATTCCGGGCAGCCCTATACGGACGTCCCCATGGGTCCCTGTCGAGGCCTTCCAGGGTCACGCCCCAGGCCTCCGACTTCGCCCGGCCGATGGCCAGCTGTAAGTCCCACCGCGCATCGCGGTAGGCACTATACAGCTGCCTCTCAGCTGCCAGCTCCTCAGCTGACAGCTGCTCATCCGTGCGGCCCCTACGCCGCCTCCTACAGCGCGTGTAGGGTCGCCGCGCCTCCGAGCAGGCGGCTTGGAGATCCGCTATCTCCGAGCTCCACCAATACACCTCTCGGTGCTGGGGGCGACGCCGGGCCCTCGGCATGGCCATGTCGCACACGGCCGTTACCGCCTCGCGGAAGTGACCCGCCGCGATGTCCACTTCCGGGTGCGCGGGCCCTGCCTGCCAAGCTTGGACTATAGCCGCCTCCTTCGCCAACTCGGCGTCGAGGCGACTAATAGTCCAGCGAGGGAAAACTGGGCGAAGCACCTGCATGGACCCCCCTTGGTTGTCGGTGGTGGAAATCTCGAACCTTATGTATTTGTGGTCCGAGAGAGTCTCCACCTCCGACAACACCCTCCAGGCCCGGACACGTGCTGCAACAGCTGGGGTGGCAAACGATACGTCCACCACGGACCCCCCACGCTGCCGCACGCACGTGTGGACCGACCCTCTGTTAAGCAGAGTCAGTCCTGAGGCAACCGCCCACTCCCTGACGATCTCGCCACGAGAGTTAGTGGAGGCGTTGCCCCAATCCCGGGCCTTGGCATTCAGGTCCCCCATAAGGAGGACCTGATGTGGCGCCTGTCTTCTCACCGCCGCGGCTAGGAGGTCCACGAAGACCTCTAGCTCTGCAGCGGTTCTGTTGGGGGAGAAGTATGCGCCGACAATCGCATACTCCCCCCACCTGGCAACCACGTATCCCGCGCCCCTCTCCTCAACCGAGAGGGGGAGAGAGCCACCGGACCGTCTCACAATGGCCACGGAGTCGTCAAGGTCCCCAGCCCAACAGGGATGTTGGGGGGGAACGTAGTACGGCTCCGCGGCGACCGCCACGTCTATCTGCCACTGCGCCAGGGACTGCATAAGCAGATCTTGGGCCCGGGCGCAGTGGTTCAGATTCGTCTGAAGGAGGTTGTGATGTCTGACTTGATCCATTAATCAGACATCACTACCTCCTCGCATGCCGCTGGGCATGTTCCGTCAGTGGCAGCCTGGGTGACCACAGGGGCGGCCTGGGTCCGGGTGGCCTTGCCCTTCGTCTTCGGGGGAACGCAACTGCGCCCCCCCATTATGTGCCCGGAGGGCTTTCCCGACTCGGCGCATATAGCACAGCGTGGGATCGCCTTCCCGCAGCTAGCCGCCCGGTGACCTGCGTCTCCACACCGGAAGCACAGATCACCCCTGTCCACCACAGCGGGACACTTGGGGCGAGTGTGCCCTAACCCCAAGCACCTGTAGCAGCGCATGGGGCGCTCCCCCAGTGCCACCACCTGCACTGAGCTCCACCCAATCAACAGCTTGCCCTTTTGCAGCAGCACTTTGGCTGCCGCAACCGGGAGGGAAACGAGGGTGGAGCCAGTCCCGCGTACACCGGGGCGGATCTCCCCGGCCTTGACGGACTGTGGGTCACATGCCCCCGCATTAGCAACCGCCGCCACCACCTTCTCTTTTGTGGCTGCGTCATCCAGGCCCGTGATCCTTAGATCAGCAGACTTAACGGGCCTGGTGACGCTGGCCACCTCCGTCACTACTTCGCGGAGCTTTTCTGCGAAGCGGTCCGCCTTCTCCGCATTTTGGGAGCCAGGTATCTCTAGCAACCTAGCTCCTGTGGCCGTTTGGCGACAGCGGATCCGCTCGATCCCCAGCTCCTTGAGATCCACCTTCTCCTGTGCCGTCTGGAGGACGGCGCTGTAGGTGATCCCCTTTTCTGCGGCGTCGGGGCGCAACGAAAGCACCACGGCCACAGAGTTTGGAGAATTCCTCAGCACCGGCTTAGCCTTACCGGTAGGGTGGGCTGCCAGTCTGGCTGCAGGCACACGGGCCGCAGGGGTACGGACTGCAGAAGCACGGGCTGTGGAGGCATGGGCCGTAGGGGCACGGGCCGTGGGAGTACAGGTCAGAGGAGCAGGGGCCGTGGGGGCATGGGCCGTGGGGGCACGTGCTCCAGGGGCACGGGCTGCGGGGGCAGAGGAAGGAACAGAGGACTTCCCTTTTCCCTTCCTCTTGCCCTTTCCTACCACATTGGCCCAGGTTTCCTTTTGTAAAGAAACCTGGGCACTTGGGTTCCCTCTTGAGGTAGAAGGACCCGCAACATCAGCTTGCTGGCGAGCCGGCTCAGCTCTCTCTGAGATTCCGGCCTCAGCCACTGCCCTCTTGGCATCCGCTTTCAGGGACGGACGGACCATCTTGGCAGGCAAAAGGCGGTCCTCGATCACCGCGAGTCGGGCATTAAGCATTTGCCCGAACGTGGTGGTCAAGGATCCCTTGAGCTCCTCTATGAGGTCAGCTCCCAGCACAGCAGGAGCTGCCGGCCTCTCCATAGCAGCCGCGGTGGCGGTGGCGGTGGCTGCGGCAGCAGTGGCGGCGGCAGCTTCCGTCTTTGCTTCGGTGAAGCCCAGACGTAGCGCCTTCACCTCCGCCTTCGTCGACTCCACCTCCAGCCGCAAGCGGGTGTTATCTGCCCGTAGCCGCCGCGTCTCTTCGGCCTCGCTTCGCCCTGTTAGGGTGTCGACCACCTCCCCCAGGGTCGACGCTGACTTCTTGAGGCGACCGACGTATTCGCCCTTAAGGTTGCCAGATTTCCTGGCAACCTCGAGAATGCGAGCGAGCTCCTCCCCTGCCCGTGCCCTCAGCTCCTGGGCATTGAGAATGCTGAAGTCACTGACCATTAGGCGAGCATCGGAATCAGTTCCGGTGCTCGGCCCGACGTCACCAACTACAGCAGCCGGCCCCTTCGTGTACTTCCTGCCTTGCAGGACTGCCTCCAGCTCTCCGTCAACCGGAGCTGGCTTGAGGAAGGTCTGCCTGGACGGGCCCGCCTGGGCGGCCTTCCTCCTGCCTCTCCTCGCCGTGCTGACCTTGGCGGCCGCCGTCTCTTCAGTCTCCGTGTCCGAGTCTAAATACCCGGGCACGAAGAATGATGAGTACGGCCTCTTCCGGACAGCGCCACTTTCGTCAGCGGTCTCCATCCCTGACCTCTCCGATGCCACGGAGAAGGAGTCATCAGACTCTAACGTCCTCTCCTCCACAGGAGGAACTTGGGAATGGCCCTGAAAAGGGCCGTTTGGTTGGCCCTGAGAAGGGCCTTTTAAAAACTTCCCGAAGGAGTCTCGCGCCTGTTTAGGAGGCATGTCGGCTTTGTCAGATGACGGCAGCGTAGACATTGACAGTACAGCGCACTTTAGCCGAGCCCAGTCTGCCACTCCGTTACGGTGGTCAGAGCTGGGTCGTTACCAGGGGACACGACGTGGACGTATGCGCTGTGGGGGGTCCCCCACCAGTACGAAACCAGGGGTAAGGCGATTGAAGTCAGTTTAACCCAGGTTGACCCCTTTAGTTATTGTTTCCTCAAAACTTGGCGTTTGACATTTAGGAGAATCACACTTCACACTAATATTATAAAGGTGAAAGTTTGTATGTATGTATGTGTGTATGTTTGTTACTCCTTCACGCTCAAACCGCTGAGACTAAATAGATCGAATTTTAACATAATTGCTTTGCTTTTGGGGTGTAGCAAAAACTGTGTAGTAATTTTTTTAAACAAAGAAATCAGTATGAAAAAAAAAAAAAAAATTGTTTTTATGTCTCATTTATGTTTCTTTAGTTTGCTCTGGATAAAAAGTCATGGACACCCTTTAAATAAAGCCACCCTTACTGTACATCATATTGGCAGTTTCGAGTAGATATCTTGGTTTTCCTACATCTTAAAGGATAAAGCAAGTGCGACCCGATTGGTGTAAACAAAAATAATACCTTATAGGCTCTATAGCCGCGTCTTTATAAACAAGGGTTGTCATTTGTAGTATATGTATACTTATCCACCAAATTCTTTGCATTAATAAAGGGCTTTAAGTATTTTGGCATATTTACTGTCTGCCATCTTGTTTTTTTTTACAAAACAGCGGTCTCTCATAAAACTTACATGAATCGATAGTTGACGCTAATTCGATCAAGGTTTATATGAGACAAAATCTTCTCCAGCATCACGTTCCCAAAATATACACTTTCAAAGTTACACGCCACCGGTAAGTTGACTTAGAACTAAATCGAAGGTATGAATACGCTTTAAAATATTATTTACAGGCTTCATACAAAAGTATTCAAGGCACACAACAATTTTATTTGTGATAAACCATATTTTCTTAACTGATCAGAAACTGTCAAAACAGATCGTGTGTAGCCGCTATAAACCCAGTAACACCGCTTAACTCTATACACTTTCCATTATTAATCGCATTCATGCTGACGTGTTAAATGTAAACAAAACAATGAGTCGCTAATTCCTGCGGCTTCGCCAGTGGTGAGGTCACAAGGCGCGGTCAGCTATCCTGGACGATGACTCGCTTCAGTTGATAGAGGATTATCTAACTATAGGTACTCGATACTTATAATAAAACTGTAAGGCCACTAAGGCAAAATCTGTAAGCTTTTACTAGGTGGTAGGACATTTCAGTAAAATTCGTCTAGGTAGGTACCACCGCTTTGCCAGTTATTCTGCCGCCAATTAGTAGTACTGCGGTTTTACCGGCAGCTTTTACATAATATACTGTAAAAGCTGCAGGTAAACCTTTAAGCACCTTCGCTGAATGTTTTCAAAGATCGTGTTAAACAGTTTTACAAATTATTAGCTGTTTATTGTTGTTCACAAATAAACAGATTTTCTTTCTTTTCTTTTTTATTTCTTTTCCTTCTATTCTTTCTCTTCTCTCTTTTCTTTCGGTTCTTTCTTTTCTTTCTATTTATCTTTCGCAGATTATTATACTGTGTTCTTAACCCCTAAGCTACATAATCTGCCTTTCATCAAGATCAGGTTCAGGTAAGGCTAAGATATAGAAAGAGTCCTTCGGACTTGATGAAAATATTACACATACATTTATCACACGCTTTGTGAATAGTTAGGTACCTATACTTAAAACTTTTCGACGAAATTATTCGTCGAAAAGTTTTAAGCAAGTTTTGGCATTAGCCAAAAATGCACAACGCCTTTTCCTTTTGGATTAAGTGTGAGTGCAGTCGGATCTTATATAGGTGCCTACCCATATTTATTTAAGTAAGTATAGGTACCTACCTAAATTTATCAAAATTACTTCCTCAAGCTAAACAACATAATCAATTTCTATGTTGCAACTATCACAGAGACAAGGAAATTTGAATATTGAGAGCATATTTCACTATAATGAATTGGTTAGTGAAATATCGCTGGACTGTCTTTTAGTACTCGTGGCGCCCCGTGGCGCCAGCACACCCAAATATGCGGTTTTATTAAAATGTTTACATTGTGTGGGTAAATTGTGTATGATTACATAATGAAGTGCTTTTCTGTGAAGTGCTAGATTAGATGATGAGAATATTCTTCTTCTTTTTATTGAAAATGGTTATATAATGTGCTATTAAAACAGTGGCTAAATTCTGTAAGGTTATTTACTGAAACTATTTAAATCTATACAAACGTATTATAACTACTAGGTGGTAGGACTTTTCTGCAAGTTCGTCTAGGTAGGTACCACCGCTTTGCCAGTTATTTTGCCGCCAAGCAGTAGTGTGCAAACACTACTGTGTTCCGGTTTGAAGGGCATTGTAGCTAGTGGAATTACTGCGCAAATGAGACTTTATGATCTCACTGTCTAGAAAACTTTTTAGACTGTGTGATGTCACAGGATGACGTGCGCAGTGCGCAGTGTCACGCGAAACTTTAATTTAGAGTTCCGAGTGACACTGCTATCTGTTATGGGCGGCCGTGTCTCTTAGAACCAGGCGAACGACTAACTCGTCACGTCATTGGTTTACATATAAAAAAATAAATTAAATTAAATAATAACTTGACACAGCACAATTTTCAGCTGTCTTCAATTGCAAGCAAGCTGCAAAGCTTGCTTGCAATTGAAGGCAGCTTGCTTGCAATTGAAGACATCTGAAAATTGTTGTATCACGTCATCTGAATAGAGCACTCTAATCCACAATAGCTCAAGTGGCTTTGGGATCATGCATACGTAAGGTTTTTTACTTGACGTAGTTTTATAACTTAGATACACTTATCTATTTGCAAATCACACTGTAAATTAGCTAAAAAACTTGCATTTGTTGCAAAATAAGTTAAGGACTAGGAGGAAAGTGGGGCCGCGATTCTCCATACAAACGCATCCCCCTATTTTCTTCCTGGGTTATGCCACGAGACAAATTTTTTTCTTCGTAAATCTCGATGTACTCTAGGCATGATCATGTCATTTGATTTTTTCAGAAACTAGGTTCTGAATGCGTTGTGGTTCACCGATCACGTTGCATCTCCGCATTTCAAAAATGGGTATTTAATACAGTTGGACCACACAGCACCAGAGTTTTCTAGTCTTTTCTAGAATATTCTAGAAAACTGTTATTATATTAGCGTACGTGGCGCCACCGTTGCGAAGAATTCAACTAGGAAGGCAATTTCCGCTTTATAGCGTGCTACGAAGAACGCGCGTAGCGGTACGTACGGCTACGGTGGCAATGAGTCAGGAATAAGAAGGAAATAGTCGTTTTGCGCTTTTTGCTGTTGAACTTGGTATAATTATATACTACTTTTACAAGATTTTTGTTCAGTAGGTTTACCTGAAAAACATTTTTATTAAATTCATTTAAATCTTGTACAATTGGATTGCTTACATTAATAAAAACACCGATAAAATTAAAGTTATAGTGGTTTATCAAATTTTATCTAAAATCAAAGTCAATGGTCTCTAGATAGATGGATGAACTTTACTATAAATATAAAGCTTTACTGTGGCAGTCAAGGAGAAGCCTTATCAGCAGTGGATCTTTACTCAATTATATTTAAAAGTGACACGTGGTCTGTTTGTTTACCGAACCATGAAAGCAGACCGATACGACTTTCATGGTTCGGTCGGCTGAATCGATTTGAATGAAATTGTATAAATACATGGGTTGCTTAAAATACTGATGTAGTTTTCAGTTTTATGTGCTCACGACATTCAAGATATCACAAGCCAATATAAAGTCTCAATAAAAAAAAGAGATATATAGAGAGTCACGGCATCCGTATATGGTAGAAATTCCTAGAATACGTACAAAGCGTTTTGACTCCTCGTTTATAATTCGGATAGTAAAAGAATGGAACACCTTACCAGCATCATTGTTTCCTGACAAATATAATCTGGAAGTTTTTAAGGCTAGAGTGAACCGGTATCTTCTATCATGGATTGATATTTTAAGTGTAAACCACACTTCTCGTATATCTATAAAGATATCGAAATTACTACTAATGAATAGATTACCTGTCTTAAACAGGTTCTATAGATGTCGCCACGACTGCTTAGTCGGTGAACACATAGTCCTTAAGATTTTCGCAGCCAGCGGTCATGCGACCATGGCCTAATTGGTAGGGCGTCTAATCCGGTGAGTTAGAAGGCGCGAGTTCAAATCCCGCTGGTTGCTAAAATTTTAAGAACTATAATATCTTTATCGGTATCTTCAAGGCAAGCATGCTCCATCGTCGACCACGTCGTCACTTACCGTCAGGTGAGATCGTGGTCAAATATTAACCTATCGTTAATAAAAAAAAACCTCAGTTTAGGTGAAAATTATGGTCACCAGCAAGTTCTACAGATTAAATTCTTCTGTATTCGCCTGGTGTTACGAGATACACCGTCTTGGAAGATTATATTTTAATACCGAGGCATAACAGGTGTCTCACATTTTTTCATTTTATTAATATACCCCCCCAATTTTGCGAAACTGCCATAAACATAAGAATGAGTGGGGGCGTTATATCAAACTCTTGCGATGAATATAAAAGGATAATTTTTCAAAAGTAGTTGCACTAATTTCAATATAAGTGGATGTACCAAAATGTAATGTAAATGTAAAATACTGTATAGGCACTTTATTGAAGGCGCCAAAGAGTTCATAAAAATATGGTGAAGAAATCCAATATAGGTAACGAGATTTTCTTTCAGAAAAGCACATTGTCCAATTTCTTTGTGTCAATTTAGATAAGTTGTTTGAATAAGTATTGTATTTATAGTTATGTATATTTCTATCTTATTTAACATCATAAGGTATGCATTCTTTACGATTTCGGAAATAATGCGGTTACAAATCAACCTCCTAAAAAAGGGCTTCGTTCCACAGAAACCTCTCATTTTCTCCTTAAGAAAATCATTCAATTTCAATTTAATCCACCTCAGAGCTTCGAGGGTGGCGGCAGAGAGTAACAGTCTCGTTTACCTACTGCGGTTCCCCAATCTAAGAGCTTCCTTATATTCATGAACATTGGCGAACCTTGTCTCAATAAGCGTTTTCTTTTAACACTGCTGATGTTGGACGAGATCTGAATAACCTAATAATGACAAAGTAGCAACCAAATCAAATAATTTGAAGCAATTCCAGTAAATTCAAGAAATGAGATGATCAAATAGAACGGGAAATCAAACTTGAAGCATGAAAATTGGATCCTAAAAATTTGATCAGGATTTTGTGTATGAATTTATTTACTGCAGCAGCTGGAGAAAAAAAAAACGGCGTGTTTTTCCCTCAGCAGCATAGGTTTTAATTGCATGATTTTAGTTTATTTTTTAAGGAAGATTTATGTCACAGTACAGTTAAATACCAACCATTAAAAATTATTGTAAAGTCCGACGCGCATATATGGAATATCGGAGTAGTAGATATGTCTTACTTACCTGGTCAGAACCGCGGGGAGCCGATGGATGCAGGAGGCAAGCAGCCGCTCAAAGTGGCGCTCTTTGGAAGAGCCTATGTTCAGCAGTGGATATCTTCAGGCTGCTGATGATGATGATGATGATGATGAGATATGTCTTACATAGTGTACGCACCTGGGAATGCTTCACAACAAATTTATTGAAGATTCAGAATTTCCTATCTTGTTCTTCTTTGTCAAAACAAGCAATAAAGTTAAGAATTACCTATACCCTGAGATGTTTACACAGCTTTTGCCATGCATTATGCAGATAGCCAGTAAGAAATTCATAACGGCCGGGTCACGTTTGGTGGCAAGCATAACAGTCGGTTTTATTCTTATACCCGTGCACTCGTTCCCCTTTAATATTTACCAGGTGTCGTTAAGTCCCCCCTTTTATTGCTAGACTTGTAATAATCCTCGCAAACTCTCCGCCAGTGGAGGTAATAACAGCTCTCTATAAACATCACCTTTGTTTATACGACATGCTTTGGCGAGTGCTTGATGAACATGAGATATTAAAACTGGAATATTTATCGGTATGTTAACGAACTCACTTGTGTTTTATCCAATCAGCTATGTAGATAGAATTATATGGTGTTTTTTACTGGTTAAGGTTGAAACAAACTGTCAGGTGGGGTGCCGCACGGCTTAATAACCAGCTCGCTGCGGGCATACATCTATGCTATAATAGCTCTTGTTTATTTCAACCCATTTTCTTTTTGGTATGCTGAATTGCGTCAGCTAATATTAACAGTATATAGCATTTAGCAGTCCCTAAAGGGATTACTGCTAAAGTCGAGTACCTAAGTTTTGATGTCTCTGAGTCATCATCATCATCATTAACAGCCTGAAGACGTCCACTGCTGAACATAGGCCTCCCCCAGAGCACGCCACCTTGAGCAGCTGCTCGCCTCCTGCATCCATCGGCTCCCCGCGGCTTTCACCAGGTCGTCGGCCCCCCACTCGGTGGACCGACGACCTGGTCTCTGAGTAACCCGTGCATAATCGTTATATTTATTATCTCCAAGTATAGGTTACGCAATATATTTATTTGGAAAGTGACAATGTGAGCCATTATTTAACGCCTAAAGCTTCGTACATTGAAACAAACTGCTAAAAAATAAGCGCTAAGGGAAAATCCGAGAGATTCTAGGCGGAGCAAGAATTTTTATTACTTGATTTTCTGGGAAAACGGGCGTAAAATAGTGAGCTTTTGTTGTGCCTGTATTGGTTAGAATCTACATAATGATTATATCCTACGATAAAGTAGAGATGATTTCGTGGTGGAATATCGATAAAAAATAAGAGGCTATACAGGATGCAATTGAATCCATTAGCATAAATTACGTAGTAAAACCTACATCATTCATTGATGATTAAACAGTAATGAGTGCGAAAGAAAATACTTCTTATTGAAAACTATAAAGCTAGCTGGCACCTAACCACAGATTAAAGAAAAAAACAAATGACTATAATGTAGTTGGCACGAATTATTTTAATACTTTTAAATGTATTTGTTACCTCATATGTAATAATTATAAGCAGCACTTAATTATTTAAATTTAATTTTGTACTGTAGCAGTTGATTAGTAAAATATCCCATTTTTTGGAGTTATTATCAATATCAAATCGATCTGTTAATTAGATTTTATAAATTTTGGTCCACACGTGACTGTTGTCAGGAGCAGATATCTAGTTTCAAAGGATGCAAATGAATTAAATTACAAAAAATAATTATGTTAGTCTGCCACAGATTAGCACACACTCTGTGGTCTCAACAAACAGATTTATTTACGTTAATTTGCAGCATCAAAGCATAATTACATAAGTATGTAATTACCTACCTTTACCTTTATTTACCTACTATTCATATTTAGGTTAATTTTCGATGCAAAGTTATTATGATTTTCATTCGCAACGGGCGGCGCGTCAGCTTGGTGCGGTGGTGGTAGCAATCCGAATTTGGTTGAAGATAAAGGCCTACAATTATTCCAATGTTTTTTAGGCTCGAATGTTTCACCATCTGCTATCTATATTACGTTTATTTCGGATCTAGATCTATTTCCATCAAAAGCCCTCAAGCTCAGTTCATTTTCGCCGAATATAAAAAAGAATCGATTGCCCCAAATCCCTAGAATCGTAAAGGCATCCTCCCATTTCTATTGTCAACGGAAAGTTGGCATTAGTCACAATGAAAATGCTTCCTTTTATTACGGGATTTACCACCCACATAGGATAATAGTTTTAGCCATTTTACTTTCTATAGGTAGGTATATTATATATATATTTTACCATACCTAATTTAAAACTATTTTGCAAACAGTCTATTTGGTATCTATAAAAATAATAATATTGGAAATATTTTGCTACTGCTAGTTGCTGGAAAGATTTTACAGTGATTACAATTATCACCAAACATGTTGCTTAGGTACATTCCGGACTAGGCGTAGGTACCCTGTGTTGCTATAGGTCCTGCGACACCAGGTACGCCTAGTGCGGATCTAGGGTTCCATAAATTTTAATGTTATACCTACTTAAATTGTACTATGTAATACCTACATCCTTCTTTTCATTTGTTTCTTGTATACGTGTTACTTCACTATAATAGGTGGTAGGAGTTTTCTGCAAAGTTCGTCTAGGTAGGTACCCCCGCTTTGCCAGTTATTCTGCCGCCAAGCAGTATTGTGTTCCGGTTTGAAGAGCATTGTAGCTAATGAGATTATTGGGCAAATGAGACTTATGAACTGATCTCACAGTCTAGAAAACTTTTTTAGTCTGTGTGTGATGTCTCAGGATGACGTGCGCAGCGCGGAGTGTCACGCGAAACTTTAATTTAAACTTTAGTTCAAGCCAACATAATTATCTATTTATCTAATACACGGCGTCTCACGGCTATTCCACATGGAGGGAAAGTACTTCAAACTATAAAGAAATTTTACTGAATAGGCATACCTAGCTGTGGGACGCCCTGTATATTATATTTGCGACTCGCAAACAACAAAACGTCATGCATCATCACGCGGGTGAGCCTGCCAAGTGATTGCCTTATGTACCTACCTACTCACCAATTCATTTAAATTTTAATGAAATTATATTTCTCTAAAAATAACAGAGAAAAACTGAAAGTAACGGGAACAATGTCCAGATAACGTGCACAGATTTACAGTGAGATTACGTTAGCCTCTGATAATAAATAGGAGAGATTTAGTTCCATTGCCGCCGGGTCGTATTACCCGATATTGCTACCTGTAAAGTAGCGGCCACAATAACTAGAGTAGGTAGAGATGACGTAAGGTACCTACCTACCACAATGTAGTTTATGCTTGAGATTGCTGTTTTGATTGGATTGGTTTGGTGGGATCCGTTGGAGAAAACCACAGAATATTTATATATTATAAGACTACAGAGAGCTTTCAGCTCTCTTGTCTTTAAAATAAAAGTGTTATTTCTCTACAAAATCTATTAATGGGCAGGCCACATTGCTCGTAGCTGTAACTGACAACCGATGGGGACGAAAGGTGCTCGAGTGGCGACCATGAACCAGAAGACGCAGCATAGGCCGGCCCCCCACTAGGTGGACCGATGATCTGGTGAAAGCCGCGGGGAGCTGATGCAGGAGGCTAGCAGCCACTCAAAGTGGCGCTCTCTGTGGGAGGCCTATGTTTTGCAATGGACGTCTTCAGGCTGTCAATGATGATGATGACATTGATCTTTATAAATCAAAACTTCCAATGAAATAAAAATATGGAATTCAAAGAGAAGTTTATTTTATTTTCATGAAGTTTAGAATCCAATCCAATCGATTATCAATGGGACCGTGACGCATGAATTTAAAAATGAATGAATGAACCTTGTTGTCGTGCTGCGTGTGAATATAAATCATTTCACATCAAAATTAACTTATATTAAAAAAGACTCCACACTTATTTATTCAATTTTAGCAATCCGAAGTCCAACCTCGTAAAACATTACACAAAAACAATAAAATTTACAACGGGTTTACAAATAAAATTAGCGATAAATTGAGAGGCACCACAGATCCACCTGCTCCCAAGAGTTTAGTAGCCAGGCTTCTATAAAACATATTCCTATCTCTTTCATTCTTAGCTTGAAAAAGAGAGAGGAAAGTACGCAGGTTGTCCACGTGAGTAGGGACCAGGGGTCACTGGTAATAACTCAATGAAATTGCGCCCTCAGGGCGTAGCGTAACGTAAACAATAATAAATAGGAACCCGCACCCGAATGAGTCGTTATGGCCGACAAACCACTAACTGGTTGTGGTTTATTGAAAAAATGGACGCCAAATATAAATAAAAGCAGTGCAGGAAGTCTGCGAATTAATCTATGTATTATATAGATAGGTACATAATTAAAAGCTTATGATTTTGCGCTCTGCCATTTATTTCCATTATTAAAAGAGATTTTTTCCAGTTTCTCTATTAAATCTGGGTGAATTGTTTAGCTAAAAAGGTTATTTTTCGAATAAAGCTTCTGTATGCTAATAGGCCATGTAGTCCCGGTTCCCGAATAGGACCACACCATCACGTCCCTTGCGCGCCGTAAGAGCCGGCTTAGTGAATCTCCAGGGAATGGGCAGCATTTTCCACGGTACATTAAAATCTTCTGCGATCACCAAGCCACCTACTAAGGGTGGTGAGTATGGCAAATCCTCCCTATAATAAGCGTCCAAAGTGGCGTTTTATGGGGGAGCTCTATGTTCATCAGCAGTGGACGTATTCCGGGCTGATGATGATGATGCTATAGTAGCAACAAGTCGTCCTGACGGTAAGCGAGGTTAATTTTTTCACCAAAACTGAACCAGTTTGTTATAATTTGAACTCAAGGGAGAAGGATATAGAATACTTTTTATTACGGATTTTATTGCGATGCAGCAAATAAATTCAGTGTATCTGCTACAAAGGTTTCCATTCCAACAGCAACGAGGTTACTACCTAACTCCCATGAATCCCTAGTGACATCACGTCAGGCTACCCTTCGCCCCAAAGGTTGTCTGCTCCGCTAACAGCGAAGTAGTGCTACCACAGCCACCTGTCACTTATCATTTGCACTCATGATCAAATAAATATTCATAGCAAATAGATTCTAACCAAGGATTCGTGATATACGGTACGATGTGGAATAGGATGAAGTAATCAGTTAAATTGGCAGGTCAGAGTTATTGAGATCATTTTGATTTCATCAGCATAATAATAGTAACACCTATAGATCCATATGATACAACAAATCGGATAGATTTGCGCAGCTGACAGTTAACCTTCAGTGGAGAAGTACGTGTACAGAGATTTCGATGTAAATAATCATCATCATCAACAGCCTGAAGACTTCCACTGCTGAACATAGACCTCCCCCATAGAGCGCCACTTTGAGCAGCTGCTCGCCTCCTGCATCCATCGGCTCCTCGCAGCGTAAATCAAGATGTTTACGAAAAGGTTAAAAATTGTGCTTGTGAATTTATGGTATACCTTGACCGTATAACGTATATATACCTACCTACAACTGGTATACGAATTGATATTACTTTTTAAAAGGGATGTTTAAATAAAGACACTGCACTAGATTTTTATTTTTTTATTTATATATTTTATGAAATAGAGGTAAAATGATAACATTACCTATTTTTCATCTGGTTATTGTACATTGACTGTTAAAATATAAGGTAAGGTATTTTCAAAATGGCATTTCTATAGCACCGATGAAAAAACCGCCAAAAGTATTTCAAATTGAGATCTATCCTTTTTTGTTTTGGTGCTCTTCATGGAAATCACGGCTGAGTCAATCAATGTTCAACATATTATGAGTATATATACGATTTTTTAGCTTCTTTAAATATACACAACCAGTTTGAGCAAAAATTCATAACTCTAACTTATTGGAGTCTATTACACGTAACCTTATTTGATAAACCAATAATATTATTATCTGTGATGTTGGTCAGTACCCACTTTATCAAGTTTCCTCCGATTTAATGACTCATAAGCAGCTTACATCTAAGCTTCGTAATCTTTACCCACGCAGTTATATTTTAGTAAACTGATATTCACTATGGGTAGAGTCGACTTTGCACTCTTATTAGGGAAACGATGTAAATTCTGTATATGATGTTTTATATTCACGGCACGTTATTATTTTATCCATAATTTATATTAGGTTGGTAACTACATAGTACATTTATGATGCTGATATTTTTATATTTTTACAAGTTTGTTGGATATCTTTCTTGTACCTACGTACTAACAATGGTTAACTAAGTATTTCAAATCGGGCTAAGTAGTCCAGACTTGTGTAAAGATCTATAAGTGAATTTCTACTCGCCGTATACACTCATTATACCCATGCACATATCTATTTCAAACAACGATTAAATAATAGCTTTTGTAGCCATAAAAGCGCTATCAAAATGGCACTTTCGACACCTTAGACTACCAGCTTGAAGATAGAAGCTATTTATTGTCAGATAAAAGTCCAAAACTTGTTCATCGGTTCCCCATTATCCTTGATAAGTATGGATTAGAGAGCAGGGAGTGACTGAGCTATAAATAAGAGGAAGGTCTTTATAATGGGAGTTTATGGTCCCAGTAGTTTGGCACCGGGCTTTGTTTGGCAAGGCTCTTAGGCTGTGGTGTAGAGATACATCTAGGTTAGTTGCGTTCCAATTCACTATAAATCTTATACTTTAATCAAAATAATATAATACATTGAAATTACATTACGTGTTTTAAATATTTTGATAGTAAGCACAAATAAACTAACCTTCAGAACATGCAATTTCATATACAAACAAACAAACGATATTACAAATTACAAACCCTCCTGTAAACTATAATAGATACATAGATTTCAGAAAACGAGTTTGGTTGTGTAGCTACTTAGTGATAGCAATGTCACAGATTAATAATAGTATCTAGGTAGAAGGTAATGTTTACGAGCCATATATTAAGGGCAGTATAATTAGTCGTGGGTAAGTGGGACGTCTATAAACGTATACCTTGAATTCATTATCCTTATGGCTTTGGTGGCTTTAGATTAGAGACTTGTGTGGATGCCTCTTTAGGGTTTTATGGGAAAGTGTTAAGCCGAAGGAAATACCTTTTCGATCAAGCTGTTGTTAACTATTCAAAGCAGTTTTATTAAAAACGTTGTTTCATTTCATTGGCTCGTGCATATTTAAACGTATTGGTATGATGGCCTTGTGCAAGGCCTGCGGAAATTCAAGCCAAAGCCACAGAATAGATATATAGTACTAGGCCAAAGGGGGGCCGAGCCGGGGGCTAAGCGGCAGGGGCGGTCTAAGTTAAAGTGGTTCCAACGCGCAATAGTTTAGGTAATTTTTTATTACACTGAATATAATGGGTATTTTAAAAATCCACTATACATAAGCCCTCCATTATATTTAGTTCAACTACTACAAAAACTTTCATGATCTTATTTAAAGTATTTATTGAATAATTGTACGGTTTGGAGGTAACTTTGTAGTATTTTTCTTTTGAGAAAAGTTTATTAATTCTTGTTTTCACTAAATATTTGCAGTAGCATAAGGCCTGAACTTTACCATATATTAATTTCAAAGTCATTGTTGCAATATTGTTGACAAGACACGGGATCACGCTAAGCCATTTTAAGCATTTTGGCGTTGTATTGGCTCTTAGTTGGCTCTAGAAAAGAAAAGCATTTTGAGAGCCTCTACTTTCACTCTCTACCTAACCTATTAAAGCACTATCAAGTTGAAAATATGCCAAAAGGGGTATTTGTATATTTTTATCGAATTTTTGGTCTAATTTCATTTTATTAACGCCTTAACTGGTAGCCAAATACCGGCCTGAGTATAAACCAAACTCAAAAACATGATGTATGTGAACAACTTGAAGTTTATACCATCAATGCTCAAAGATGCTACCTTTTTCCAACAAAACATAAGCTCCCAAAACGTCATTATCTGCCATACGTTTTACGGTTCAAAAGGTCCAGCTGACTCGGAAAATCCCCAACAAAACTGTACATAAGAATGATGAGAAACGCGGACGAGCACAATTTCCGTATATTTTCCTCTCGAATTACAATAACGTTTATTGCAATAGCCATTACATGTTTTCTGTATACCATTACAGCTCTTGATCAGGTCCGGTGTCAGGACGAATGTTTTGGGAGGAATAAACTGAAATTTGGGGGCATTATACCCCCCCCCCCCCCCCAAATGAACAACAAATAATAACAACAATAACAACACAATGATAACAACAAAACAATAATAATAACAACAACGATAATGATAACATCAGTTGACTGATTAGAATAATTATATTCTTTTATTTTGCACCAAATTCTGACCTATGATTAACTTTATCTAATGAATTTACACATATATTCAAAACATCTCACAATTTCAATAAAACGGGACAAATATATAAAAAAGGAGTTAAAAAAGTAGTTCTACTAAAGCGATTGTGGTTTTCAGTATTGCTTTAGACCTGCTTCCGAGCCTGCTCTCGATGTTATTCGAGATTGGATTTCCGCTTTGTCGTGTACAAGAAGCGGAAAATATCCAAGAAATTCCTAATTCGATCAGTCCATAATCCAATTATGACCGCCCCTGGGGTTACGGGTTGCAACCTTGCATTGTAGGGCGTCTGTTTCGGTCAATCTTATATGTGTATACGTAACTATATATAAATATTAAATTAGTCCAATTCAGGATTTCAGGTGACAGGATGTGATGAGTAGAAACTAAATATTATGAAATACTAGCTTCTCCTCGTGGTTTCACTCGTGAATAAAATATATTCTATTCTATTTGTTGTTAATCCAAGGTAGAAGCTACCTCCGTTCCTTCATTGAAATCCATTAGGCCATTGCGGTGGTGTGAAGAGAGAACAAAGACATTGGGTTAGACGTTGGGACTGGGACCTACCCAAACTTTCACGTTTATAATTATTAGTGTAAAATGTATCAAGTGCGTTGCGTAGTCAAGTATTTTGATCCGAAAATTAACAAAAGTAACAAAGCTACTTAATAATTAATAATTGTAATAATGTAAATTTGATACACATTTCCCATAATTCAATTGTGTATTTTATAAGTAACTTATTAGTTTGTGCAGAATAATACAGAACGATGCTTAGTCATAGATCGGTGCTCGAGACAAGATTTCATTCGCATATTGATCATTTTAGTATCGGTATCATGATAATCAAGGCTTAGAAAGTTTAGCTAAGCACACTGATGATGATGCATCGAAAATTTAAAGTAACACGCATACATGCACTAGCACTAGAAGTTTCCTAAAAACAAAAAGAACCCATTATTTTTTTGTCATGTTTATTTTTACCTTTTCTTTAAAAACATATTGTAATTGAGTATCGCGGCTATAAATGGACTCACACCACTATGCAAAATTCATAATTTTTAATTTGTAATGATCTTAAATTCAGATTTCTCATTCAGCAAATTAAATTTATCTAAATGCTCAATCACAAGAAAGCTCCGCATCAGAAGACAGATCAATACCAGCCGTTCCTGGAAACGATTGTCAGTTCTCATTAGTCGCATAAAAATAAATGATATTTAGGAGCGGGCCCGACGGGGAAAGTCGGGAGAGTATCAACGAAATCTCCCACTTTCTCATTTTAGTAATTGGCTCACTAATGTTGCCATTATAACGCAAGCTTTCTGGAAGTTTCTACTGAGAGCTGATTAAGTTTTGAAAATGCTACGAAATCATAGATTTAAATCTCAGTATATGTCTTAACTTATATTTTTTGCACAAAATGGTGACATAAAATTAAACGCCATCAAGGTGACGCCGCCATGACGTCTTGTCATTGAATAAGCTAACAGAAATATTCCAAATAGAAAATAGATTTTTTTTTTGTGATAAATTACCTATTCAAAACATTGACTTAATTAAGGTAAAATGTACAGCCTTTTTGATTACGGAAGTAGGTCGTACAACCTTTTACAGAACAACTGGGCATGTTTTCTTTATAACACTCGACCGATCTCGTCGATCTAACTTACATCACAGACTGAGCGCTAGTGTAGGCCAATCTGTGAATTTGGCTCACACTTCGAAGCGACTTTTTAACCTGTCATCAGGCCTGTCTTTACGAAGTAATATATAAATGTCAATGTACGAAACTTAATAATTGAGTTTTGGCGGGAATGTGAAAAAGTTCACGTCGTTGCATTGTATTATTTTACAAAACTTATGCTTTTTCTAGTGTTAATGTTTAAAATTAGTGGCATTTTACGCATTATGTGTTGAATTACGAGTATAAGTGTTGGCAAGTGATATAATGTAGTGAAACGTGGTTTTTCGTGTTGCTTCCAAAATTCCATATAAGCCTCTAGTAAAGTTGCCACTACTTTACTAGGACATGACTTAGACTGGATTATGACTACCTGACTTAGACTGGACTATGACTACCCTGACTGACTGTGACTAAGACTTGACTTTACATGAAATATTTCATAATACGATGAAAAACTACAATACTTGAAACTGGCTAAATACACTATGTGTGGAGCCAAAGTATAAGAAAAAAAACCATTCTGTTATGGTCATACATCTACTCAAGCCACTCTGTAAATAGGTATTGGTTATATTGTGTCAAACCAAAATGAACCTATTATTTTATAAATATAGATATCTTGAATGAGTGCAAATATATCATAGTATCACAAACAAAACGTAACGTTAGAAAAAAAACATTTGTTTTAGTGGGAAAAATAAAATTTGGATTTAATATGCGGCTATGAAATAATTTTTTTTGGAAATTCTACAATAGTTGTGCCCGCAATTTATTGACACCCGCATTTGTGCTGCGGTCGCTATGTAAGCAATATGTCAAACACATCCGCTGGAAAACCACGGAGCCGTCACCTGCAGATATTTGTCAAAACTCATGCAAAACAATCTTATACAGTACCCATATGGCTGCCCATCATCGTTGGAATATCACCTCTATTACATCTGCCATAAGGACTTGAACTACGAGGATGTGTGTTAAAATTGAAAGTGTTACAGGACGCTCTACCAATATTGTATCAATATATTATTATGTATTAGGCCGTCAAATTGCGGTCCCGCCTAGACGTCGGAACTATGAAGATTTATTGCCCAACTTTAATCGTAAACCCATTTCCTCTTTGTTTTGAAACTGTACAAAGATTCCAAAGTTCGACTATAGTTACGAATTTTGAAGACGTGAATAATAGTTAGGGTATAGGCTTTGCTTAACAGCTGTGTTGGTAGTTAGTGAAGTAATTTGAACATTGCCTTCGGTAGAATGGTAAGTTAGATCGTGAGGAAAGGAAAATTGCCAATCATATCAATCAAACGGAACATTTGCACAAATCGACCGTCAGAGGTCGAATATGGCGTGAATTCACGAACTTACATGAATCGAATGCACCTTAAATCGCGATTGGATCACGTAGTCACTTCATTTCCCAACTGCAAAGTACGGAAGGCACCTACCTGCTCCCCCGAGGGTGTCGGGGTAATTTATGACCCCAGATAACGAGGGCTCACAGTGGTCTTATCGACTTCCCTTGCTTTTTTTTACTTCGCTCTCTCTAGTGCCTTTTTTCGAAGCAAATCGACTATTACAAAGCCCTATCGACCGGATACAGTTGCGCGAAGGAACGATTGCAAGTTTTTACCGTCTAGACTTTTTATGGAGGAATATTTTAATATTATAATTTTGAGAAAGTCAGCAGTGTAGGCAAGCTGAGCCATCTGGTGGGCATAGTTCATGGGTTTTATGGTTGGGGTAAAAAAATTACGCAGAGTAAGGTATTTTGGCGGTAGCAAAATATTTCACGACTGCATATAAAAAGGGAAGAAAGTATAAAAATGAACAAGTGAGTATTTGAACAGTAAATTTGTTTTTTAACGCCAATCATTATTCATTAGTAAGCTCAAAGTCGCGCAGCGAGCTATGGAGCGAGCTATGCTCGGTGTTTCCCTGCGAGATAAGCTCCGGAACGAGGAGATCCGCAGGAGAACTAAAGTGACCGATATAGCTCTTAGAGTTAGTAAGTTGAAGTGGCAATGGGCGGGCCACATCGCTCGTAGAACTGACAACCGATGGGGAAGAAAGGTTCTCGAGTGGCGACCACGAACCGGAAGACGCAGCGTGGGCCGGCCCCCCACTCGGTGGACCGACGACCTGGTGAAAGCCGCGGGGAGCCGATGGATGCAGGAGGCGAGCAGCCGCTCAAGGTGGCGTGCTCTGGGGGAGGCCTATGTTCAGCAGTGGACGTCTTCAGGCTGTTAATGATGATTATTCCGTAACCCGTTCCTAAAAAAGATCCTTCGCATCCGACTTCCAAGCAATGTTTATAGCTGCTATATCCAGACTTACCTACTAGTTTTATAGAACCGTTGGAGTGTTTGATAAAAATGAACTTCTGCTATTATGCTCACCATTTGTGTTTTCAGCCTTTCAACATAGTGGTCACGTGATTTTTTTTAGATACTTTTGAACCCCTCCTTCTTGGTGCTGGTGATACATGGTGAGATTTTGGACGGACCCCCCCCCCCGCTCCCCTATCCATAATCACTTGTATTTTTGGTAGTATTTTTTTAATTTAGGTACTTTTTTTGAATTATTTTTAAATACAGGTAATTATAATTTAATTCTAGAAAATTAAGGTGGGTATATCGCTGCCTGGCTACGGTAGGTTAAATCACGCGCTACATTTTGTTTCAAATCACGCGCGCTCAAAGGTAAATTTAATAAACGCGATATCTCATTACACCCTTCCTCCCCCCTGGTGATGTTTCATGATTTTATCCGAACCCCATGCCTCCCCCTTTCGGACCTTACGTGATTAATAGACGATCCCATAAGTTCCTGATAAATATTGGGGCTTAATTATCTACCAAGTTTTATATCTCCACAAATGTACCGAGTCACCGTACGCTGTGGCAATGAGTTGTTCGTGTTGCGATTACAGTCGCACCGTTCGCGCGTATCTTGATATCGATGATTTTATTCCAACGTCTGAAGGTGCCGAGTTTAGAAAAAACGCCTTAGCCTTATATACCTACCTTATAGATTCGACCCGTATTTTTTCTTATTACTTAACCTTATATGCGAATTATACCGCAAAATAGCTTTTTTCTTTTAAATAGGTACCTAAGAATTACAATGCTTTGTTCTTATAAAATATAGGTACACTGTCCTACAGTCGTAAAATGTTTGTTGTCACAGCTACTTACCTTTATAATGGTTTTCACTGTATAATTATATTATAAGCCAGGTATTGAGCGCGAGTTTGTTGTGATCACACACTTTGATTCGACACACAGGTATCGATGAAGTAAGTTGGATCATCACTAGCGTATTCCGCATGTAACGTGCCTGTCTGTGTGCGGGAGCGGCTCGCTCGCTGTGACGTGCGTGTGTTGTCATGCAACTACCCCCTATTGTAAAACTAAAAATTGTTGCCCAGGCTAGATATGCTATACGCAGTCATACAGGAAGCCCAATCATATAAGAAAAATTTGGCTAGTGAAATAACTTATTTTAAGAAGTTAGTTTATTTTAATTATTATATTACTCATACATACTCATTGTTTTTCGGAAGTTTAGCAAACGTAACACAGGGTAACCTAGTACGGATGCTAAAGTACTTTTAGATAATCTTATGTAAGTACTTATAATTTAATTACCCACTTACCCACTTACCCACTTATATCGTCTAACAGCAAACAAATGTCACATTTTTACCAAAAATTTTTTTTTAAGTTTCATTGATGTGACTTGGAAGTTTTCAACTCAGAAATCTAAGTTCAGATATCTGTATTACCTTGTTTTATATTTATTAGAACTCAGAAAATACGCAAGATGAGATTTGTACCCTTAGGTTATAATTTAAAGGCGATGCAAAACGGCAGCTGGTAAGCGATGTTTTGTTATAGATATGCAAAATGATTACTGGGAATGAGATGAGCGATAAAGTTAAAGGACCTACTTATCAATTCGATATGCATTTGAACTAAGACCGCTTTTATAACTTTTGAGAACCTTTGGTCGTTTTATATCAAGGCGTTGTTATAATCTTATTGCAAGATCTTGTGCGTTCAACTTTATTCAGTTTACATTTTTTTTATCATGCACACAAATTGCTCACTTTGTTCTCACGTTATGATTATCAAAATCACAGATATAGGAACAATATGTCACAACGAAAACGGTCTAGCCGTTCGCTTAGTAAGTAATATTTACATTAGTCTATAATCAAATTATTTTCAGTGCTTATTTTTGTTAGGGTTACGGCCCTCGCAGCAGAGTGTGGAAGTGGCGGCATTAAATAACATCTAAATATTGGAGTAGAGAATAAAAGATAAATAGTAAAACAACTCTGTATGCGCTGTAAAGTTTTCTATTAAAGTGACGTACATAGGCAGGTATCAAAAAGTAGACAGAGAACATAAATTATTTTTAATTTAAATACTACTATCAAAAAGGCTTTACTAACAATTTTGAGAATGTATGTTGATTGTACCTACGTATATGTAATTTCAGAACTAGCATTCAATAAACAAAACACAGCTATTAGATCTTTCTATAAAATATAGCCGTTGTTTCCGGGACCGTAATTCAAAATCCAATTTGTGTTAGATTGTGTTTCAGTGGGAAATAAATCGGATATGCCATTTGTTACGATGTGATGCGTTTTCACGATTTATGTTCAGGTTGCTATTGAATTTTGTTTTAGACTGGTATATACACAATACACATATACAATAATGTATAATATTAAAAGCAATTTTATATTTACGGCTATTTTTGAGTTTAGTATACTAACATCCCGTATAAAGCTAAACTTAATAACACAGCTATAATGACCCTAAAAATTATCATTTATCTAACTCAGGAATTCCCAAGTTTCGAATGACATAGGTAGATGGCTTATAATTAATAGAAAATATATACACTTTGCAACATTTTCATTTGAATTTTCCGGAAAGCTCAGAAGCGGTTCAAAGTGAAGGGTCGCCATTAATCATTCACGTTCGCGCCAAAATGCCTTTTATAAAAAATATATTAAAAAGTTTCCTGTCCCGTCATTCATGGCAATTCCACGCCTTCTATGTTAATTTTGCCATAAAATATGGATTCCGCGTTTTATGGCATTAGGTCATTTTCAAATGAAGTCGTAAATAGAGTATAATGGAATTTTGGCGTAAAAATCTTAGGATAAACCAGAGTACGTCCCATCTAAGTTTATTATAATTAAGGCAATCTTATTTTATTTTACAATGCAATGGATATGCTTGTTTATATGTTTGTTTTTCACAATCACATGAAAATTGGGGAATAGCCGGATAGCATCAGAAACCACCGGCAGGATTTTCCAAAATTGCTAATGATCATGCCACTGTTTGAGGGAAACGTGACGCTTAACACCAGCTGACTAGCTATGATAATTTGACATTAGGAAAACGGTAAATAAAAGATTCTCCTCAACCCCAAATTAAAAAAAAAAACCATCGCTAGCGTAGTTAGCCACAGAGCACGAAAAACATGACCTGGGATGCGAAGTGTCATATTTTCCCCTGCTCTGTAGTAGTAGCTTTGGCGTTTTCATATATTCAGTTTCCCATTCGAGACAATTTAGAAAAATTTGATCTAAAATGACAGTAAGCCAGGAATTCAAACCTCCCAGGTCCCATAAATACAGTCCGCCCTGAGGGTAGATTGCCTCCTGCTGCAGCTACCAGTAATTGATATAGCCCAGGGGCATATTAGAGGACCATTAATTAGATTTATCTATTGATTCATGGGCGGATCGTGTCCTGACAGTTTTCACGTGGTTTGTAGTTTAATTAAAGACGTGTGATCTTTTTTAACGAGGACATCCGCAGGAAAGCTAAAGTGACCGATATAGCTCTTAGAATTAACAAGTTGAAATGGCAATGGGCAGGCCATATCGCTCGTAGAACTGACAACCGATGGGGAAGAAAGTTTCTCGAATGGCGAATACTAACCGGAAGACGCAGCGCAGGCCGGCCTCTCACTCGGAGGACCGACGACCTGGTGAAAACCGCGGGGTACCGATGGATGCAGGAGGCAAGCAACCGCTCAAAGTGACGCTTTGTGGGGGAAGCCTATGTTCAGCAGTGGACGTCTTCGGGCTGTTGATGATGATGATGGTGATGATGATGATGATGATGATGATGTTTTTTTAAAAGTGGAGGGTTTCGGTCAGTCTGTGTATTTATCCTCTATTTAGATTTAAAATAAATAAAATATAATGGAAGAGTGCTTCATTTGTCTTTTCTTTGGGATTCCAAATTATTTTCTTAGACTACAGAAAACGATTTAAACATTATTTTTGGCGCATAATATTGACAGTTTTGGAGAAAAATGTATTCTAAAATAATCTTTAAAAACTACGTGTTATTTCCACGAAAAGTTATAGCGTAGCCATTAATCCATACACATGTTAGACGTCGACCATACTGCACAAGGAAAAGCTCTCGGGAAAAATCAACTCCGCTCACATATTCCGTCGATTTTTCCACGTCTCATTTGTTACTTGTCCTAACTTTGCCATGTACGTGCGAGAAATTCTTATTTTCCTACTTAATAAAGTCGGAGTCAGATTTGAAGTGTAGATATCTTCGCGACGGTCGGCGACTTTAAGCTGAGCGGAAATATTTCTGATTCATCCTTGTTATTCGCTGCAGTTTGCTTTTTCTGCTTTCACGAATTTATACTTCACTTTTGTAAAATTGAGTTAGATAGGTAGGTAATTTACCATTTATATATTGCATGCATTTTACTTAGAGTGTCGTTCTAGTACCAATTAAAATCATTGTTCTGACATCCTCAATAGTACTAAATGCTTACTTTTAATGCTTCAATGCTTACTCCACCTACTAGTATCCATCTGGTTATATTCAATTCCATCTACATAGCGGTTATCGGTACCTATAAAACCTCAGTCATAATTACGATAGGTGCTCTTCCACAGACGGCATAAAGTATATAGAAAATGTAGGCATGCTTGCCTACACAGACCTAGATTTTAGCTAGACTTTGCCCCAAAGCCTATAAAAAATAAGCTGTGACGGGAATCGCTATGCAGATAAATATCCATACAAAAATACCAAGCTTAGATTATCTACCTGTAGGTATCTAAGCATCCAAAATAAATCTGATAAATTCCAGATACTTAACCTATAACAATCTAAATACCTAACCTAGTCAGCAATACTCGTTACAGTGCGCCTATTACCGTTTCTCCAAATGTGCGGACGCTCTTGTGCACTGGCTATCTTGACCGAGTTATTTGATCCTTTACGGTCCCCGTCCCTTGGTATAACAACTATGGCCATTGGTACCTGGGAATGGTCCGGGATAGAACGACCCATGTATGCCATAAAAATAACTTGGACCCCGAATTGCTCTTACAAAAAAGCTTGACAGCACTCTGAAAGACTTTCTGAATATCTAGATTTTATTAGACTAGAATAGAGCCATTAAAAAACTGGTGATAACGTATCATTCCAAGAAAATAACCATCAACCTCTCATGTCGATTCAACACGGTTCTATATAACTCCAATTTGATCTAAAGATCGTAGAAGCATGACAAAGTGTGATGGAACTTTTGAACTGTGTGTACTAGCGAATTATTTTCGCATGTCAAATTACTATAAAAGTTTGTAAGAAACAGAATTATCTGAGCACCGCTATGCTATAAATATGTGAAATGCATATTCTTATTATGAAACCCAAAGTTAGCAAAGGCAGCTCTACAGAAAAGTAAGTCCATTCCACAGTTTATACTCGTAGCAACAACCCACTGTCCCATCCTGCTTCATGGTTATTATTATGTGTATCTGATAAGGATGTTCAACATTCGAATAAAACACCCATTGATTCTGTAGGGACAACAAAAGGCTTTTCGATTCGTCATTCGTATATCGCTTTGTTCGAAATAAATTGGTTTTCCGAATGTGTTTGATTATTTTGAGGATGTTCCTTTCGATGCATGATGCGATAAAATTTACCCCTAAATAACGTATTTATGTCTTTGACATGCTTATTTATGATTTTAAATATTTTAAACAATTTTAGAAATATGTAAAAAGTTTGTGGTTTTCCCAATTTTCTTGCTGTTCTTCAAATGTTTGAATTTGTGTGAATTTCCCCATCTGACAAAAGGAAAACCCATGTCAATACATTTTCGGGTTTTCACGATTGTTATGCCTAGCATAAAATCTTTGTGATGCGTTTGTGGGAAGTTTTTCAGCGTTTCACGATAGGGGCCGTTTTCAGAACGTTAAGTAACATGTGCGTGAACTCAAAAACTTTTTGCCTGTAAACGGTTCAGTTTCGGTAGCTAATGCCTCATGATTAATTGCGGCCTGCAAAGTTTTTCTGCAAATCCTTCCTTGTGAAACCCTCTCTCGCGAAATTTCATCTGAATTTGCGTACATTAAGAGATAGAATCGGGTAGACATTGAGTGATGTACAGAAGCCGGATTAGCGTTAAGCCTTGCAAGTGAAGAGTGCTTTTTGGATAGGATTTTTTTTTGAACTGTGGAGCGGGTAATTTCATTATTCAATTCTATTTTATCATGCCACGATATCATTTTAGTACAGCGGGGTGTACAATTTAGAAAAATAAATATATATCATCGTCATCCTCTTTGCCTTTTCCCATTTGCTATTGGGGTCGGCCCAACCTAACCTGTAGCGGTAAGCTACCAGAATTACACGAGCGACTGCCATCTGACCTAAAACTCATAAGGAACCAGTGACAGGTTTGGTTAGATCAGATGTCAGATTCTACCAGGCTTCTGACTATATGTAACGATTGCCATAGATGTTTTTATCAATCGGGACCGACGTGCTCTCCGAGGCACGGAAGAAAAATAGATAGATACAGTATAGAAAAATAATTAAACCTTTAGGTAGGTACCTACTATTAGAAATCAAACGCTGATGTAATAATGTAAATGTAACGTAATGTAATGTAATGTGTGTGTGTGTGTATGTGTGTGTGTGTGTGTGTGTGTGTGTGTGTGTGTGTGTAATGTGTGTGTATGTGTATGTGTGTGTGTGTATGTGTGTAGTGTGTATGTAATGTAATGTGTGTGTGTGTGATGTAATGTAGTGGTGTGTAATGTATGGTGTATATAATTAGGACTTGAGGTTTATTAAATTTACAAAGTAAATATTGGCTTTGCTTACCGTTGAATAGGTTGGTGATAGCCACAAAACCCTATGGAGTATAATAGACTATCTATATTTGCAGGCTATAAAAATTGATTGGCACTAGAGCTATTTTTAAGCACCAATCGGATTCAGGCCCTTTTTAAAAATCCTAGTCATTGGTGTTAAAATGGGCGAGTAAGAACTAGTTTCAGCAATGTTACTATCAAGTTCTCATGAAATTTTCAACCATGAATGAGAAGTTTTTATCCTTGTCTATGCTCGCAACTAATTAAAAAATTTAAAATTCGGTTCGTAAAAGTGGTTTAATTAAAAAGTAAAGTAACAAGAAGCCAGTGGCCGAGGAGTGAGTTGCAAATCCGGCTTACCCGGGATATTGCGGAACTTTCCTCTGCGAAAACCGTTTTTCATACTCTTGGGGTTCAAAAACCTTACTAATGGTGTTTTACTCGAATCAAACGGTACAGTAGTAGAAAAACGTCAGTAGCCGCGTGCAGCGGACAAAGTTAGTTTAACAACTTTAAAATAAATCCGTATTTTTGTAACATATAGTTATTTCACCATTTTTCCATTTTGATTGTATGGATTTCAATCACAAGAGGTTAGTGTTTATAAATTCATTACGGATTTTTGTAAAATATCTATCATATTTAGATGAATGCATTTTCATTCAATTAATAATTGAATAAAATCTTGACAAGTCAGTATTTCCTCGTGGGTATAACCTGGGTCTTTTCAAGTCAAGAGTAAATGGGCATATCATGGGCAAACGAACTCCATCTTAAACAACTTCATCACTTACCATCAGATGGCCTAGCATGTGCACCGCGAGAAAACGTGTCGTCGCTGTTAGAGTAAGACACACTTAGGCGCTACCATAGCCTTGTCACGGTCTCGCACGAGATAAAGTGTCGAGAAAATTTTGTCGCGGTGCGCATGCTAGCCGGGCAGGTGAGATGTTGTCAAACGTGTGCCCATTTTAGCATTTAAAAAATGCCTATTTTAAGAAAACATTGAATAATATGTAGGAGGCCCTTAAATAAAACAAGGTAACGATGTAAGTAAATAAAATCCACAGTCTATATTTCACACGTTTTAAATATAAATAAGCTACTGCTGCTGTACAAACTATACTACACGCTATAAACTTGTGCGGTAAAATATCCTAACAACACTAAGCGATGTTGTACGAATGCCGAATCAAACTCAACTCATCAACTGCCGAACAAAAATGAAAAACCAGCAAACGTTCCTCCTGAGCCGCCATTTTTACCGGACACCAATTCGGTCACCAATGGCAGCTCAGCAGGCCTCTCATTGGTTGAATTAATTCGTTCAGAAACCAAAACTTCAAAAGTACGTTCAAAAACACGAATTAACAAACCAACTTAAACGTATACTTAAAACTCGCGTCTATATTGAGGAGGCGCTAGCGTCGCCTGCAGTTTTCTACATCAAAAAATGAAGCTGGAGTTGCCAGGCGACAACAAATACGTGTTAGTGAATTCGAGATCTCGTAGTGCTGGCCATGTCACGGTGGTAAGCTCTAAAGCCAATATTAATGTTAGCCAACATACAAGTTGCGGCCTACCTAGTCCGCATTGTATTGCAATTTGTAAACTTTATTGCACAAGTTATGACAACATGAACACCACGTTGGTACCGTAATTAATTTCTTGCGTCATTGTTGTTAGTTCAGCTAATGTTTACCTAAGTGAAATGGAAATTGTTTGGGTAGTACGGTCAATTTGCAAACTCGTTAAAGAAGAAATTATAATTTAAAAAATGGTTTGTTTTGGTAGTAGATTTTTATGAAGAATCGTTAAGATAGAAAAACATAAACTAATATTACATTTCTATACTTCATTACTATACATTAATTATTTTGTCTCGTTTTTATGACCAATGTATAGAAACATTTCAAGACTGTATTTTTTTTAGGTAGACGCTATCTTTGCAGTGTTAATTTATTCTCATAGAACTATAGGTATAGGAATCTTTTCAAATAACTTAACTTACCAAATATTTCTACAAAAATAAACATATTAGTTTTTAATAACCTACATAGAAGTCCATGCCGCTACTTATAGTTCTGAGTATAGGTTTTCTATAGGAATATTTGGCTGCCATTATTTACCATTACAATTCAAAAGCAAGCCAAATTCTTCTAACAGCTACTTTCCAGCAGATTTATGGGCAGTTTGAAACCGCAACGTTGCAATTTCTGGCTCGCGGAATCAAGACTGAGGTTGTATAGACTAAGAGCTGATATAGCTGAAAACGAGATAGTGAGAAATTAAAAAAAGTATTTCACATCATTAGCCTTTTTGAGTTCATTAAGAGGCGAACGGCTGTCATAATCACTATGCTTGGCAGGCGTCTTGGAGATCGCAGTAGATTTTAATGGAGAGCTAAAAGAATGCTGCTGCTCATTCCCTGGATATTAACTTCCCAAAAAAAGCAAGAGCACTGTTAAAAAAGAGAAAACCATTAAGACTACCCAAAAGAGCACCAAAACGTCGTGAATTTTATCTAGTCATTACTTAAAAATTAAAGAGTCAGGATCACCATCACCCTGTGTGTTAGCTTATTGTTGAACAAAGGTAGATTCCCTTACACCATTGAGCCCAGTTTTTGTCTCTTCTCATCATCCTACTATGAGTCACTCGGCGCATTCATTTCATTTACTGCTTCATTTAGTTAGAGAATGAGGAACCTTACATCCAGAATTGATGAAATAGTATATCATAAAAGTGTATTTGACCACATTTCCCCTGATGGTATAAAGTGACAATATGGCCGAAAGTAAGTATATCGCCACGCTACGCTTGGATTGTAGACTTTCAAGTGAGACCATCAGAACACATTGTTAGATGCTTGGTGAAATATTTTTTTACTTGAGTGTGGTAGCAGACTAGCAATGACGTATGCCTCACAACCATGAGATCGACTGTCAAAATTATCTTGGTTTCTTTCAGATTTATTGATCTTATAATATCTCGATATGAATATTTCTAGTCATAAGCTCTTGGTCTAACATTATAAAGTCTGTTTAAACTCCATATGTAGAGCCAATAAATAGTATCTACTCTTGTGTTGTGAGGTACCCATTGTTTTCTAACTACGGCACACAATGGATAATACCCATATTAAGACATCCATACACGCCTAAGCGAAGCTTAATTATGGCAACACCGCTTCTTGTGACTTTACCTTTGTCTTTGTGCTTTTTTTATTAGAAGTAGATCATTGTATATCTGCTGATAAAATAAAGTATTTCACTTATGTACCTGAAAATTAGTTATTTTGTTTCCACAAATAAAATATAATAAACTTTGTTTTCACGTGAAAAGAGAAGTGGCGGCAAATATGGTGCTATTAATTATTCAATTTATGTTCTTAGTACCTACCTAAGTACCAACTAACCCAAAGACCCCAAACCCCAAATTGAACCCAAATTGAATAATGTAAATAACATCCTATTCCTTAAATTTATATTTAAACTGAACAATCCATAAGAATTTTAATACGCTTCTGTCTATAAATGCGTATACAGTAAAATATTTAAATCGTAAATCTACAAACATAATTCAACAGAAGCCCATCCCCTTCCTCTATAAAACATCCTGCAGTCCAATTAGAAATCCGAACAAGTCCGTGTAAGTAATAAAAGTTGCACTTATCTGACAAACATTATTCCTCAGTGACTTCTATAACCGCCTGCATAATCTACAATTGCGATAACAATCTTAAACTTCTCCATTTAGAGGAATGCGCTCGTAAAGTATCACACTTTATTTCGTGCACGTGCGAAGTACTTAATTTTTTTCTCTCTCCGGGAAACCCGGCTGCGGCGTGTGCGAAGAAAATTAAAATAAAGCTTTGAAGTTGCGAACAAGTTTTAGTACGTCTACAAGCGCTTGAGCCTCGTAAAAAGTACTCCAGACAAGTCGACGAATCCGCAGACGGGTTTGTTTCATCACATGGAAAACAAGAAGGATCCGAGCGTCCTTTGTTTTTCTTTTCATTAAGACTGTTGCTAGGAAGTTGGTCGCCTACAAAACTCTACAACGAGACTACCTTGCGTTTCTTTGAACTAACTTTTCAATTAAACGTTAGCAAAATGAGTACCATCTTTAAAAATATAGCTCGTCTTCGACTGTACAATAGTTTCACACCATTAATAACTTTAAAAGCGAACATAGAAAATTATCTCGTGATCATAGATCACATCGCCTCGGGGGTCATTTAAGAAATGGCAATGTAATTTATATGGCGCTAAAATAGCTAGAATTTAAGTTCAATCGTTTGAAGTTAAACTATGAAAGGCGGCTTCAAGCTTTTAATAATCCTACGCTTTTTGGTGTTTGGAATAAAATGCAAGCAACAAGCGGTAATTTTAGAATAATATTCTACAATGGTAGATTTATTTATAGGTACTTTCTTGAAAGTTCTTCTGCTAACGTTATGTTATGAGAGACGTTAGTAGGTACTATAGGTAAGTAGGTATACTTACACCAAAACCTATAATGCATTTGAACCTTCAGCTTTACCCGTGAAAAGTTCCAGTAAATTACATTAGCACATAAAAGGCAAACTGTTTGTTAATTTTTCAATTCGTTTTCTTGTGCAATGGACATCATCCTAGAGGTCTACGATAGTCTATTAGCAGGTTGCAAATTATACTCAAGCCTAGCCATAGAAAGATACGTAGGCGCAGGCGCCGAGACATCACCAGGCATACACCTTTCAGAACAAATTTCAATGAAATATTGATCGTAACTCGATTGTCATAAAGTTTTAAGTTGATTGTACTTTACAAATAACTTCAAAGTGCACGCAACATGCGGTGATCGCTTTGAATTTATAATTGGGTAGAAATTACAAGCGTGATGAGAGTTTTAATGAATGCTTCAAAATTGACTGACGTTTGTGCAATAAAGTATACAGGTATAGTAATCAGTTTTGAATGTACTCGTGTTACGCGCTTATTATTTATTCATTTTGATGGATAGGTAATCTTATCATCACACTAATATTATAAAGGCGAAAGTTTGTGTGTATGTGTGTATGTTTGTTACTCTTTCACGCTCTAACAGCTGGATGAAATTTGGTATGGAGGTAGCTTATACCCTAGATTAAAACATAGGCTACTTTTTATCCCAATAACGGGAACGGTTCCTGTAGGAACGTGGGTGAAACCGCGGGGCGCTGCTAGTTGGAAATATTTTACAGTTTATTACATGCTTTGTGCAAGTGTTTTACCATCGTTCCGTTTTTTAAGTTCTTCTCCTTGTAAGGAAAAGCATTATTCATTTGTTTAAGTATTGGGTAATAAAAAACAAACTCTGTGGTGTGTGGCAGGTTTGATTCCCGCGACAGTGATGTGATCGTTGGGCTTTATTTTTATTTATCTCCAAGTGCCTATTCTAACTCATTAGCTACTTCGGCAATGCTGCATTCACCTTAGCTTTTCTCTTCTTAAATTACTGTATGTAGTTTTTTTGTGACAAAAGACTACAATTATTACTTAATTACGAACATTCTATTGTAGCAACATGACTTTGTGCTAATTATTTCCTGACGGTGGATTCCGCTTTCACAACGAATGTGCGCGTTGATTTATGTCCAACGTGGAACATTGTATGGTAATGAATCTTCAGTTAAATGTGTTGGTAGGAACTAATATGATTTACTTGCGAATGGCGAAGTAATATTTATCGCCGGTAGTTTACTATTATAGGTACCTTACTTGCAGATATATTAGTTGTTGGTATAAAGCTGGCATATTCATTCAATATATCTAAATTTTAAAGAAAGATTTTTTGTAGCAAAATAGCTTTAGTGACCATACAAAACGGATTTCACATAGGTATTGTATTTCTTTATGAGTTCAAATGGTGAAACTTGCTAATTGCCAAATAAGGATTCTATTATTGGTGCTTGGGAAAGGGAAAGAAGGCTTCCTTATTCTTAATATTAAGTTAAATGTGTATATTTGTTTGTGCTTTTATGTCGCAGCGGCTGCACCAATGTCCATGACATTTTGCAAGCAGATTGATTATTAAACCGAAATCAATTTGAGATACTTTTATCTTGGAAAATTAAGAGGTCCCGTGCAAAATCGGGTAAATATCAGGTGAAAATAAGGGATATATCTATTAAGGTTTCCGCAATATCGTTCTAAACACTGTGGATTTTAGAGTTAATATTAAGGTTCATGATAAGGTAAAATAAACCCCTTTTCCATGTGCAAGCATAAGTAATTTTTTTAGCTCCTTTGTAAGATCTATGGACTCTGGCTAACTTCAAACTGCCAACCGCAGTTTCACCAAGTTCAAACCATTGATTAATGATCGGACAACTGGCGCGTTTTGCATGCAGCTATTTACGGGTATTTCCTTTGCTTAATCCGACTACTTGATGAATAGCTGCTACAGGTCTATTGCGGTGTAATGCATAGTGATAGTAGTAAAGCTCTCTCCATGTAGGTAAGTTATAAAATATTTCCACAAAATATAAAACGACATAGAAAGTCAAAAAAGGACAAAAATCTCCGAAATACGTATAATTTCGACAACAAACAAAACTTCAATCAAACTTCTGACTGATGATGACGCTGATGATGATAATGATGATTGTGATGATGGTGCGTGGTGGTGGTGGTGGTGGTGGTGGTGATGAGTTTTGATCGTGCTATGAACTATACTACACTACGATTACAGCAGCTTTGAAATGGGTCAATCCCTTTAGGCCCCAGATACTCATATTTTTCCTCCCGCATCGCTTGGTTTTCGACACAGAGCATTAAAAAAATATCACGCTTGGCGAAGCGTATTTTTTTTCTTGCTCTGTGGTTTTCGACGACATGGTCATTAAAATGCACGGTGATTGAATTGTTAGTCGTCATCACGTACTAGGTACTGTATATTTTATTTAGAGTTCTGACGTCACCCATTTGTGAAAGAAAACAAATGAAAATGTTAAACTAATACCTTGTTTAACAAAACGTTCATCAGCCATACATAAGGCCGCACTTAATGTTTCAGGACTCGCAAACTTTCGGGTTTACTAGTCCATAAAACAAATCTTTTTGTAACCATTCGTTATAACCCTCATAATATAACTACTATATAATATTAATAATTACACCTACACACGTTAACACATTTATAATCATTTACAAATGAATAGAGGCACTTCGCGGTTTCATCCAAAGTTTGTAGGTGCTCGTAATCTCACAGGACAAATTTTTGTAAGTATCTTTGTCACTGTTGTTAACTAAACTGTCTCATGTCAGGAGGTGACTTCTGGATTTGCGCTTCACTTCGCTTCTTAGGATAGAGAAAATAAGCGGATGGTTTCCTTGTTAGGATTGATGGATAGGTTTTTACGGAGGTAAGGTATCTACGTGTTGCTCTAAATAAGGATGTAATAAGACTTGTGATGAATTGATGATCTATGATGACTATAACGTTAAGCCGCGTGAAACATAAATATATATGGCTTGTGACTGAAATGACTGAAACATACCAATACTAGGCTATGGACTGAAACAAGATAATTTTATTATTATTCTTCAAACTATTAAAAAAAGTTCACTTAAAAAAGCTAACAGCTAATACGGATTTTTAAATTTACTTTTTTTTTGTTTGTTACCTCAAAAACTTCGTCATTTATTGTATAAACCAGTGTTGTAAGTTCTGTTATATATATGAATTGATCCACTTCCAGATTGCAGTCATAAAAAAATAATCAAAATCGGTACAGTAATTTGATTTTTAAATCCAAATAACTGGAATAAATACAAAACTTTATGCCCCTCAGTATAAAATTGTGGCGATTGAAGTGGCCTAAACACTAATCGCCATAATTTAAATATTAATTTTATGTTTAAAAGATATTAGTTCATGTTTTACTGATCACTAGAACATAATCTATACCTACACAAATAAAATACCTAAAACTGTAACTGGACTAAATCTGTATGTTTTTATTGAATATTTTCGTTACATTACACTTCTCTTGGCAATAGAAGAAGCCTGCCTTCCTTTGCCGGATCTTCCATTCATCTTTTCCCCTATCTTTTCCTGTTTTGCATTTCTCTTCCCATGAACAGGGTTAGGGCGTAAAACTAACTAACCCGTGAGAAACCAGCTGACCCGCCTTACCTATGTTTAACATTACGGTTTCAATACAATATTTTCATTTCTTTTACCGAAAGCTTAACTAAAGTTCATTTAGAGCACAAATGCACTTTGCCCGTCAAAAAAGGGACAGGACCGAAAAGGGATGACTCTCGGATGGTTAGTTGACGCCACTACTCATCTACCAACTTATACAATACAATACAATATAAAAACTCTTTATTGTATGCCACAAAATTAATTAATGATATGTACATAACGACTTAAAGTAGGTATTACAATGGGCGACCTTATCACTAAAAGCGATCTCTTCCAGGCAACCTTTGGATGGACAGTAATTGGATGAAGTAGGAGCAGACGGTGGTGTAGAATAAGTATAATAAATTGAATTAATACAAATTAGCTACAACTTACAACTTACAACTTAGCTATAGATAAGTATTAGGTATCAGTGTTTCGAAAAGTCACGTTGCCAATTACAATTTCAATAAATATCACAGTATTACCAGTATGTTGACAGCTTTTTGCATCAAGATTACTATTACAAGCTTTTTCAGAGAAAGTTTGTGACGCTAATGATGTACTTTGAAACGACAACGCGGCGAAGTGTTAAAGAGATTTCTGCGAAATGATGAGGAAACGAGACACTTGGGAGTGTTTGATTTGTTAAGAACTTATGTTGTAACTGGATGATTTATATTGATATTTACTTGTCCATAATATAATTTTAACTAACTCCTACGTTCTTGGTTTTAAGG
This sequence comes from Ennomos quercinarius, assembly GCA_910589525.2. NCBI lineage: Eukaryota > Metazoa > Arthropoda > Insecta > Lepidoptera > Geometridae > Ennomos > Ennomos quercinarius. The sequence continues at coordinate 7,393,351 of OU342496.1, forward strand.
TACCAAAATAAATGATAGAATTAAAATATGTATGCTTAAAACACCACTAGTGTACATGACGCATGTAACTGTGCCGACATATCGAGAACTCAGATAATACGATTAAATAATAAATATAATGTATTACTATGATAATCATTAAAGTCTAATGATGGGAGAGGCCTTGGCTCCTGAAATACAGTGTTCCTCTAGTTCGGGAGTCTATGGACTCATTAAGATGTATAAACTCTTTTATGTCAAGAAATGATTATTTGATTTGATTGATATTTGATTTGATTCCAATCACGGTCGTCAGATCCCACATCTACTATGAAGAAGATAAAATGTGCTAAACAAATCCTAAACAATTTCAAATTATTATCTCCTTCCAAACGGTGGAAGTTAAATTCAGTGAAATCTCTATTTATCTTTCTCAGTATCGGTGCGAAGATTTCAAGTAGCTATCCGAGACAGTACAGGGCCTGTCTTCGATACACTCGGTTAACGAATGAGGAGTGTCAACGGGCCACCCTCAGACATTCCCTGAAGTTTAAACTAGGGTTTCGAGGAAATGCAGAAGTTAGGTATCTCTTTAAATGATAGTCAACTTTTGAAAAGCAAGCTGGAAACAGATATCAAAAATTGTTTAATAATATTATCTATGTATACAGCTTTTAGTGTTTTGGCGTTTCTCTGCGAGATAAGCTCCGGAATGAGGAGATCCGCAGGAGAAATAAAGTGACCGATATAGCTCTTAGAATTAGCAAGTTGAAATGGCAATGGGCAGGCCACATCGCTCGTAGAACTGATAACCGATGGGGAAGAAAGGTTCTAGAGTGGCGACCACGAACCGGAAGACGCAGCGTAGGCCGGCCCCCCACTCGGTGGACCGACGATCTGGTGAAAGCCGCGGGGAGCCGATGGATGCAAGAGGCGAGCAGCCGCTCAAGGTGGCGCGCTCTGGGGGAGCCCTATGTTCAGTAGTGGACGACATCAGGCTGTTGATGATGATACAGTTTTTAACGTCTTTAGCGACGTTTGGGTACGTCGGGGAACGTCGGGGTTTTTTAAAAAGTCAAAGTAAAATAGATAAAATTACAATGGGGTGGTTAGGCATCATAACACTTGGAATACTCAAGAATGTGATCGAAAAAGACATATCAAGAGAAATGGAATTTATGCAAGTACCTACTACGGCTCCTCACCTCGCTGAAACGTTTTGACAGCTCTACCTACTTATTTGACTGGCTGCTGGCTAATAACGTCTTGAACAACAATATGCTATTTTACTATCCAGCAAATGAAATGAGATGAAGCCTAGAATGCTAAGGTCATGAACCCACATTCACTCAAACGGAACAAATATTAGCATATCATAAAATTATTTGTTCCGTTGTGGGAATCGACTTACCGATGAATCACCACACACTGCATGTTTTGTATTATTCCATAGAACCTTAAATAAACTACAAAAAGTGAACAAATTCGTTACGAGCACGTCGTTTGCATAAATATTTTGAAAATTTAGGCAAAGTGTGGGATGAAGGTAATATAAACATAACATGATTTGAATTTTTATTTTCTTCCGAGGTCAAGAGCTGTATGTAATGCTACCATATTCTCCACAACTGTTCAAACTTAAAAACGTTTTACCAACGTCTTAATTAAGCGTCTTGGTTACAGCAATATATTTTAATTATACAAAATTAAGATAATTATAATTAATGATGTCGATAACATCAATAAGGTTGTTTTTTTAATGACAATAATTATCGCATTTCTGCTACTGTGAATTAAAACGTTTATAACGGTAGCATTTTATGACTTTAGGTCTTTATAAACGATGTCTGATGGCGGAAACACTATGGAATGAAAATTTTGTATTTGATTTTAAAATTATGCTCATTGTTTGACGAATGTAGGTACACATGGAAAAATGGTTCAATCAGCAATTTATGAATACGCAGTAAGGGATGTGAGATGACTTCAACTTCCATAGAACCACTTGATAGAGCGTTCACTCAGAGACTCATCTCGAGTGACCCGTCCTTAGCACCTATAGCGCTTGAGCTCCACAAAACAAAACACTATAAAATTATGTGAAGAGTGACATAAAATGACATTGTAACTGCGACTATGTGGTTTGTATTTAGTATTTCCACAACATTGTTAGTAATATTTCCAGTTTAATCACGTATCTCGTAGGCGACATTCGAAGAGCTACCACTTTTCTCTCTCATCACGAATTCAACAAATCAACTTACAGTTACAATGTTTGGGAAAACTTTTTATGGATCTATCCACATATTTTGTAATGTGCATTGTGTACAAGTTGGAAAGTTCAAGTCATTTCAACTTTATTGTTCAAAGATACTTAATTTCCCATTGTATGTTTACCAGTTTTTTCTTGATTCCGCTATTTCTTAGAATTCTTTATTTGACGCGTCTTTCCCAGCTTAGAGTTACTCAAACGAATTTTACAGATATAAGAACTGGCAGATATAACAAAATGACAGATATAAACAAATGGAAGGTATACTGCAGGTAGATCAGATGAGCTCATCATTTATCCCATTACTTTATTGTCAGTTCAGTCTAAAGTTAGATCACGTTCAAGATAATAAAAAGTAGATGAAACTTACAGAATCGTACAAAACTGAAAAATGGTACCACACTGGTTTTTATGACTTCATATCTCACCTGCACTTTGCTTCAGTTCGCCTTTAAATGAGAACGTGGCTCTCGATTTGCATATCGACATGGCATTAAAATTCTTTCTGTATATTTGTATTTAAGATTATGCAGATCCAAACCTGTTTAATTATCTTGCGTAATTAAAAATAAGAGATAAACTATGTATCTTTAATAATGTTGTTTTCATTAACAATATTACTGCGAAAGCTCAAGATAAAGGAGCATGTTATTCTAATCCTACTAATATTATTAAAAAGTTTGCATGAATGTATGTGTGTATGTATTTATATATGTATGTAGGCATATGTGTATGTATGTATACTATGTATGTATATTTGTATTGTAACGGTATACTATGTACGTATGTGTGAATGTTTGTTGTTTATGTATGTCATCTGTTTTGTGGTCGTGTACTGCTCAGATCACGTGGTGCTACGCCAAGAGTTCACTTGAGGGATCTATTACATAATAAGTAAAGGGTGAACAAAAAAATGAGTGGGTGTGGATATCAACTAATTTATGGTAATCATTTTAGAGACTTCTGACTAAATAGTAACAAACTAGAGTAATAATAATTAGAATAATAATAAATAGGAAACTGCCGCGCATCTGCTGATGGAATGCAGTAGCGTGGCCTTGCAGCGAGCGGCGTTCCTCGGAGCACCCAGAACTACCCAGGAGGCCTGCGCCGACATCGGAGGACTGTTGGCCTTCCTGGAGGACATTGGGTGGCTGGATTGAGTGCGCCACCTCATCACGCAAAAAGGGCCGGTGTGCGGCCTAGTTGCGGAAAACAGCCCGCGCACCAAGTACGAAGTAAGTAATAATAAATAAAGTTGACGTAAATAATACAATTAGAATGAAATAACTATAATATTAACACGTACCGACATATATTAAAAAAAAAACACTCAAATTGTAAATGTAGATGTGCAGTGCCCTTACAGGGCACATATTATATTAATCCATAAACACAACACAACCTACTAACAACTATGGTCTGTATTATATGTGAGCTTTAAAGGCTTTAGTTGACAGGTCTGAAACTCTTAAAACTATTGCTGTTCTTGTCAAATAGACAGACGGCAATGTAGAAGACGGATAAATTTTTAGTAATTTAAAGACTGTCAACTAAAGTCTTGAAAATAAGGCCTAACAAATGAATATGAATATGGAAACTATAAGAATCAAAACTATTATGTATATATACTATTATATTATTAGCATTGTGCTATAACACATACCTACATCTTACTATTATATATACGTATCCATCTTATTGATTACCTAAATAATGCAGTATGTTCTTCTCACCTCACAAAAAATGATGTCTCGTAAATTCAAGCACAAAGTAATGTGCGCACATTTGTAAATTCGTGTGGTGATATTTTTTGTGATTTTTTTCTGTATAAAATGTTTGCGAGATGCTTATCATTAGCCGTAAGCGTTCTGCTACAAATTAATTTGAGAGAGCGCTTGAGGGTTGGAATGAAAACATATATGCTTGTTATATTAGGTTTTTGTTAAAGTAAAAAAATGTGACTAATGCCCATTTTTACCAAAGATCCCTAAACTACACCCTAACTAGAAATCCTTTTGGCTAAGGGCCTCCTAGATTTGACCCTTACATAAATTCGTTTTCACAGCGCGGAGTGACACTTAAATTGTAAAGTGACAGTTTATTCTTTTCTACGGTGTGCGAAAACCGTACGTTGCTGATTTTCGTTATTTTATTTATATATTTTAGAAAATAATCGCCAAAAATACAAGCAACATGCTTTATAGATATTAGCATTAAAGCTTTTAACATATTATTCATCAGAAAAAAAGAAAACAAATACATTTTCTGGCGTTATGCGTTATGGCAGTTGCCAAATACAATTGAAAAAGAAAAACTGACATTTTAATAATTTAACCTGCCACTTAACGTTAAGGAGTCGAGCTTCGGCCCCGTAAACTTAGAGGATCCTTAAGCTTTAGGTGCCCCTTAATCGTCGATGAAAACAAAATCATTGTCAGATGTCACTCAAATATCCCTTAAAATTTAGGGATCTTTGGTGAGAACGGGCATAAATGGTTCTCTTTTAATTTCCAGCAACATTAACAAAAACATTCTTAAAAAGTTGACGCCATAAGATAAAACGGGTACGTCAAGAAAAGTATTTCTCCTGCTAGTGACACTAGTACCCAAATAGGGTAAGCCGGCTAAAGAATATTAATACATTCAACTTCAACTTTTTGTACGACCCAGCATCATTATAATATCGTCGTTTTGAATTGCGATCAAGCCCATAATTTATTAAAAAAAATTCAAAGCCCAGCCTCACCTATTAGCGCTCGTCTATGTATGGGTGGTATTGTGCGAACTGTGAATGACCTCTTCAGCATAATAATGGTCGAAGGGATGCGCAGGAGCGCGTGCGGAGGGGAGACCGGTTTGAAATTAGAATGTTTTTTATTCAAACTTCGAAGCTTGAAAACCTTTGTCGGCTTGCCCGCCCGGTGCGCCTGCGCTAACTCGACAAATGCGTTAAATGAAATAAGCCGTATTTTATTTCCCTTCCTTTTTTGAATGAGTTCAAGCTTTTTTATAACTTTTGAGCTATGTTTTGGAAGTATATTTGGACAAAAGATTATCGGGAATTCGGGGCTACCCAATGTTTTTTAAAATGTCGTCGTGTCGATAGCGTAGAGATTTTATCAGCTTTTTTGGCATGTGTAAAAAATAAAAGCTGCCAGTTGCAACCAGGTGGTAATCGATCATTGTATTGTAACATAGTAAAAAATTGAAAAGAATAAAAGGTTGCAAATGGAAGCTTATCGTTATTTTAAATTTTGCAGTAGATTCGAGTTCAGTCTTATTTTATTAAAAGACTGCTCTGCCATAATAACTACTCCAGTTAAGTAGTATTTCCATTCTACTCTATAACTTAAGCTAATCATGCTCCCACCCTTATTTAAGGCTGCCCCCACATTGGTCAGTAGCGATATCGCCGCGATACCGTGATATCGCGGTGACACACGCCGCACTATGGTAAAATATCGCGGCGATAACGTGGCGATATCGTAGCGATATCGCTACCACCCAATGTGGGGCAGCCTAAGTTAGTACTTAGGTACTTTATAGTTTCATTAATACGCTAGTGCGTATTAATGAAAACTATAATTTGAAAGATATAAGGCTGTTCTAATTACTCTCTATTCTATTTAATTTTTATTTGATCTCTATTTTACTCTTTTTATTAATTATAAAAAAATAAATAATAGTACCTACTACTACTCTAGATAGCAACAAGCTTTGCTCTACCAAACTAGGCAAATCATAGTTCTGCTTTTTGAAGGATTGTAATCGGTAAATATCTTCTAATAATATCTTACTTTGACCCTAAAATCCATATAATAATTATTTTGCCATTAAATTAAACCACTAAGTGTAAAACGGTTCATTTATAGACATTGTAGTTATTAAGCCTTGAGTAAACCAGTAATGCTTACGCAAATTGTATGCTATAAAATAACAATGCTTGACATTATAATAAGTAAAATGGCTTAATGACGACGTAGAAAATTTAATAGGCCGTTAAACTATTAGACCATATTGGGTTAATCATTCATATTGTAAAGGTTGTGTTAACTTGTGTTTAACACAAGCTTTCCGCTCATTTTTTTTTATATTAAGTAAGAAAAGGATTAATTATTATATTGTGAACTAAATGAACTCTTAAAGTAAAGTCTTAGTAGAATTATACATTCTGTGGTAAAGGTTACAACACACTGGCGCGTCCTGGCAAGCGACAAGCGGCCTGGGAGTCTAGCAAAGATATCTTTCCATTAGCGTTAACGCCAAGCGATAACACCAAATGTATGGGAATGACATTTAATTTAATTTTTTAATTTTTTTGACATTTTGCGGCGGAAAAGCGATTTCCGCAGGTAATATCACTCTCATACATTTTGAGTGGAAAATGGAAATCACTAATGGAAAGGGACATTTGCTAGACCCCCAGTGTCAACTACACAGGCCGCACCCAGTCTGTTGTGCCTAACCTTAATGGGTCATTAACCTCATTTAGGTACATTACAAGTAGGTAAGTCCGCTTTACTAATCTGTAATTTTTTAATGATACTATATAAATACTTTTAAATATACTTCTCATTCGCTTTTTTACATGAATAATAATGATAATATACCTAAGCTTCAATGTTGGCAGGTAAATAAAAAAAAAATATAAATCCCCAATTACTTCAATAATTCAACAGAAACAGTAAAACCAATACGTAAATGACTCTCTTACCAGTTAGTTGTAGGTAGAAGTTATGAATATGATATTACATAGTTTTGATATAGATGCGATCAAGCTACGTAAAACTGGTAAAGCACGTAAAGGCGCCAGTATCCCCCCATTTGGGACACGGTAAACAGAGATGAGGACTGAGGAGCGAGACCCGATAGTGGAACGTAAGCCACGAACCCGCCCGGTCGTGCGGACGACGCGTTCACGGCAGAACGCGATGCCGACATCGCCCTAACTTCGAATTTTAAAACTTTTGAATAACAATTTCAAAAATAGAACATTGGATATGACAATTACATATTTTAAAAAGTGAACTCACACTTTTTAATTCTGGTTTTATTTTAGTGATGTGCTAAACATGTGAATTACAGATGGTGCGATAATTGAATATAATTCGGTGGCAGTATGGTGGATGTTGGTGTGAATGAGTGTGATAACAGCGTAAATGGAAGGAACCAATTCGTGTTTCTTGTGCTCGTGCATTTACTTCTTATCGGACTGAATGGAACCAATGGTAATATTTCTATAGTTTATTTTTTACAATGGAGTATATAATATAAATAGCGTTCGTAAAGCTTTTTGTCATTGATATCGAAAGTTTAATGTTTGATTTCTGAATAATACAGCTCTAAGATTGTAACTCATAGATATATATCATGATATTTTCAAAGGAAAATAAAAAAAGTTTTTGGCGCTTAAATATTAAAAGCTTTAGGTTCTACCATGCTGTTTATTGGAGTTATTAGTAAAATAACTGTTCCTTGTTAATGTAGGTATATTGTTATTGTATTTTATTATCTATTTCTACTACTTATATCATAAACCAATGCTCGAAATATTTAAAAACCCAAAAGTTGAAATATTTAGACATGATCTAAGTATTCGTTGTTTATTTATTTGCCGAATTAAAATATTATAATAATTATATTATTGTAATATATAATAATATTTTAATCAGGATTAAAATATTATAATAATAATAATATTTTAATTCTGCAAATAAATAAACAATGAATACTTAGATCATGTCTAAATATTTCAACTTCTGAGTTTTTAAATATTTCGAGCATTGGTTTATGATTTAGTCTAGTGATCTTTATAGGGTTAGTGAATGAATTTTTGTTTTTAACTGAATATCCACTCAGTTTAGGTTTAAAACCTCTACATCTTTAATTAGATATTTTCAAGTGTTCTCATTAGATCTTAATTTAATTTGAACATAGCTCATAGCCTGAATCTGTGCTGATGAAGAATTGTATTGTAATTAATGGCGGTAACTAATGGTGATGATGATGATGACTAATGGTAGTTGATATCCAGTTTTTAAATTAAATAATATTGTGATGGCTACTTTGGCGACAGTGAAAATACTAAAAGGTTGTATTTTGCGTAAAGTTAAAAATAATTGTTGACACCCCTAACTTACACCTCCTTATTGCGGCCTCCTAGCCATTATGAGCACTACCGTGAACTTTTTTCATTACTCTTCGACTCGACTGACGTTTTATCAGATCGTTACACTATCGGTTAATTAAAGTAGCACGGGCCAATTAACAAAATGTATTTCCATGAAGGCATCGACCGTTTCGGTAGAACAATGGAACCTTTTATTTTGAACGGAGCTTAATTAACGTAACCGTGGCGTTAAATTACTGAACGCAGTAGCGATAGATATTCGATCTTAGTTGATAGTACATCCCTATTAGCTGATAGACTTTATTTTTTTCTCTCAATAGCATTTTATTAGCGGCCAATACATTTTAATTGAGTTTTGGCGGGAACGTGAAAAAGTTCACGTCGTTGCATTGTATTATTTCATAAAACTTATGCTTTTTCTAGTGTTAATGTTTAAAATTAGTGGCATTTTACGCATTAAGTGCTGAATTACGAGTATAAGTGTGGGCAAGTGATATAATGTAGTGAAACGTGGTTTTTCGTGTTGCTTCCAAAATTCCATAGAAGTCTCTAGTAAAGTTGCCACTACTTTACTAGGGCATGACTTAGACTGGATTATGACTACCTGACTTAGACTGGACTATGACTACCCTGACTGACTGTGACTAAGACTTGACTTTACATGAAATATTTCATAATACGATGAAAAACTACAATACTTGACACTGGCTAAATACACTAAGTGTGGAGCCAACTATAAGAAAAAAAAAAAAAAAAAAACATTTTAATTAAAGTATTTTGTTTCTCGAAAATTATCTTATATGCATAAAATATAATAAAATTGTAGCTGGGATAAAACTGTACTTTTACATTAAATATTTTTTGAAAATTTTGATTGCATTACACTTCTTAATTGATATAGACAAAAAAACATTTTTTTTTGTCCGTCTATCTGTCTGTCTGTCTGTCCCTTTGAACACGCATCACGCTGGGACTAATGCTGGGGTATTTCACAGAAAATAGCAAAATTTTCAAAATAACATTTAGAATATTTTTGTTTTCTAAAACGGCCAAGTGCGGGTTGCACGAAGAAACAAGGATTTCATTTTTATTCAAAGTTTTTTTTTTTTGTAGGTGTATTATTATTTTGCTTACCTATTTATTTATACTCATCCTGTTGAATGGAAGACAGACGAGAAAGGGCCGGTCTATTGCCGTACCATCCATTCATCCCTATCCTTTTCTCTTCCCATGAACACGGTTAGAACGTAAAATTAATTAACCCGTACGAAGCCGGGGCGGGACAACTAGTCAATAGTAAAATTATGATTTTTATATAATTATATGAATTATTATGATTTACCTACTTACTAAAAATAGCAGATTTTCAGAGGCGTTAAAAATACATAAATAGGGTCATATTTTCGTTTCACCATGGGTGGTGTAAGATGAATTCATCAAATTTATTTCAGAGGAATTCAGGAATTTAGGCGAACCCTGATCAACTGATTTTAACACAACAAAATCGTGTTTCTATCATATCACATTATAGCTTCCCATTATTTTGTCTTTTGAATAGTTTTATTAGTTTTAATTAAATCACAGATTATAAACAGTACTTATCATCATCATCATCATTAACAGCCTGAAGACGTCCACTGCTGAACATAGGCCTCCCCCAGAGCACGCCACCTTGAGCGGCTGCTCGCCTCCTGCATCCATCGGCTCCCCGCGGCTTTCACCAGGTCGTCGGTCCACCGAGTGGGGGGCCGGCCTACGCTGCGTCTTCCGGTTCGTGGTCGCCACTCGAGAACCTTTCTTCCCCATCGGTTGTCAGTTCTACGAGCGATGTGGCCTGCCCATTGCCACTTCAACTTACTAACTCTAAGAGCTGTATCGGTCACTTTAGTTCTCCTGCGGATCTCCTCGTTCCGGAGCTTATCTCGCAGGGAAACACCGAGCATAGCTCACTCCATAGCTCGCTGCGCGACTTTGAGCTTACAATCAGTGTGTGTTGCCAGTGATGACTTATGGTACTGAGACATGGTCTCTTACTGTTGGCCTCATTAGTAAGCTCAAAGTCGCGCAGCGAGCTATGGAACAGTACTTATACTAATAATTAAATTGAGTTTTTCTTAAGTATTCTAATATGCTACGTAAAGGCCTGTGATTAAATATAAAATGCGCCTATTTTTCCACCTAAATTCAACATTTTAATGAACCTTTTTTCTTTTACGACAGGAGAGCTGTAAAAAATCACCCTTTTTCCTAAATGTGTGTCAAATTTTCTCGAGGATAATTTTCACTTTATATGCAATCTTGCTGATGAGGCCCATTACATTTATTTTTCTCGTTTCTCTTAGCCCTGTCACCTTATATTTTTAGACGTCGTTTTGTAAAAACGTGGGCTATGAGACAAATCTGTGCTTCTTGAATTTTTAACCAGTTTGAAAATAGGATATTACCCACAGACCTCTATCAAATTTCTGTCAAATTACCAGTTATTAGCCGTGTGTTTAATTTTGTTTTTAAATTTGAAAAATATGCTAAAATATTATGCCTTCCTTTTTCAATAAAAAAAAAACTCTAGAGTGGTGTCCCCACACTAATTTTAATGGTCGATGTGATGTTAATTTTGGTTACACCTGCTATGAGCGTATTAGAATATTTCTGCTACATCTCCTTTTTATATTAAGACTAGCCATTGCTATTTCTTATTGTTTTGTCTCTTTTAGTTTCTGCTAATTTAAGATTATTTCTACAAAAAAATGCTGCTTTAACAAATGCAAAAATACTATTTTTCTGCTGCTGCATAATGTCAAAATGTCAATAGCCAAATAGGACGTTCCTGTGTAAATATATATCCTACCTCAATAACTATCTATATATCTACTCTGAGATTTTCTCTCTATTATTCGAAAAAATATTAAAATCAGGAATTATCTTTCAATAATTAGAAAAAGTGATACTTTTAATATCTAATTTAATTATGTAGTAAGTAAATAAATAAACAAATTGATGATTTAAATGTGTCAAGTCTAGATATAGAACAAAAATGACCCCTTAGTGATTCTTGCATAGCTGTCTCGTTATTACTGTTAATTACTATTTTTGTTGTGTACCTACTTAATAGTTTTATTAACTTAAAATAAGTAAAATAGTTTCATAGGTTATAACTGAAAGTTACGTACTATGTAACTTTCTGGTATAACCTACAAAACATTATACACTACATTGTACAATACACACTACACTAGGTACAATACCTACTACATTACATATTTTGTGACATTTTCACCCGAAGTCTTATTAGTCAGACATCGGTGCCACCAAGTTTTATCCGTTTAGGACAATTTTTCGCCACCTCTGTCTGAGGTGTGTGGACTTTTCTGTATCATCGCTTTGCCATTTACTCTGCCGCCAAGCAGTAGTGTGCAAGCACTATACTGTGTTCCGGTTTGAAGGGCATTCTAGCTAGAGAAATTACTGGGAAAATGAGACTTATGAACTGATCTCACAGTCTAAAAGTCTTTTTTAGACTGTGTCTCAGGACGTGTGCAGTGCGCAGTGTCACGCGAAACTTTAATTTAGAGTTCCGAGTGACACTGCAATCTGATGGGTGGCCGTGACTCGTAACACCAGGTGAACGACCAGCTCGTCACAACATTCGTTTACATAAAAAAAACATCATTGTCAGCCAGTGTTGGCCCACTGCTGGATAGAGGCCTCTCCCAAGGTACGCCATTGAGCCCAGTCTTCGGCTCTTCTCATCCAATTACTGCCAGCCACTTGGCGCAAGTCGTCGCTCCACCACAATAGTATGTAATACAGAAAATGGGTTCAACCATTCTTATTCTTATTCCGAGTGGGGGCGATAAAGGCCTGCACTGACGTCCCGCTTGGGGTGTATTGTGCATTTCCCCCTGCCAGCTCAGTTACCCTAGCCAACCTAACTCCTTGAAATATCGGAGCACAGCCTTGGGTCGCTGACATAACTGTTCCAGTGATGATGATGGTGGTGATGATGACAAAGCAGTGAATACGGATGAGCCCAAGCATGCCGATGATGATGAGCGATTCTTGTGATTGGCGGGTTCCGACATCTCAGCTCGTAGACCCGTTTTAATTCTTGCATCTTCCGTGGCTTCGCAGTGCAGCAGCACGTGCTCCACGGTTTCTTGCTTCTGCATGCAACCACGACACAGAGGACTGTCCGTGTCTCCGATTTTGTGCAGATGGTAGTTCAGGTCGCAGTGCCCCGTCAAGATACATACCATAAGGCGGAGGTCCTGCCTACCTAACTTTAGTAGGTTATTTGTTACATTCTTGTTTAGGGACGGAAACGTCATTTTTGCATGTCTGCAATCCGTTTTTTTGTCCCAAAGCCTCTGTTGTTCTTTTTCCGAATAACGACCAAGTAGATTCCTAACTTCCATCGCAGTCGGTTTACAGAGCTCCATCACATCTTTGCCGATTTGCTTATTGGCTCCTTCCCTAGCCAGAGAGTCTGCTCTGATGTTACCAGAACAATGACCATGGCCCTTTGTCCATTTCACTACGACTTTATGCTTATCGGACAAGTGTTGTAGAGCCGTATGACACTCTGCTACAACCCTAGACCTAGTCATAGGTTTTCTGAGTGCATAGATTATAGCCGCACTGTCTGTGGTAAAGGTAATCAGCAACCCATCTTTGTGATCTAGGCACGATGTCGGTGATGGTTCAACCATGGTTCAACAGATTATTTGACTGAACAGATATGCAAGTGACGTTACAGTGTAAGTTTAGTATTTTGTGGCATAAAATCAGATCCAAACAACACTCTAGATTCGGATGTACTAGCGAAAAATAAAGTCTATGCTCTAGGAAAAATCTAGATGTACTAACTAAGCAAAGATCCTCATACTTATATTAATTGAAATTAGAACACAAACTTTAGTATGGTTTACCTCCGCCTATGAGATTAATTAAGAATAATATGAAAACAATTTATTTACGTCGCCATTGCACCCACAGGCACAACAAAAAGACAAACATGTCAAGATAATAACATTGTGACTATTATCAGTGACAGTGACAAGTTTTAATAAAGGACAACTACCGCGGCTGACCACTTTTAGGGTTACCGCAGGCAACTTTATATTTAATAGAAGAAAAATATCAATTATGCGCATTTCCACTAAACTGATAGCTCGTACCCAAATGCGTTGCAGTAGGTAGCTACGTCATTGAGGGATTATTGCAAACTTTAAAACTATCAAACTTTAGTGCAAGACGGGCATTAGTGTCATGACTCTACCGAAGGAAAACTATATTGCATGTCCCAAAATTGTAGGTTTGTGTAATTTTCTCCGCTTGATAGCTTGATAACGTTCTTAACACAAACTGAAAACATAATCTCATATCTGAAACCTCATTTTCAACTGACAAACATTATGTTTCTCTTTGCAATTGGAAAACCACCATATCTAGTGCCTACTAAACACAATAGAAAGTTAAAGATTAGTTCATTGTCAGCCCGAAGAACTGCTGAACCTAGGCCTCCCCCATGGAGCGCCACTTTGAGTTTCTGGGTAGACCAATAACCTGGTCAGAACATCGGCTCCCCGCGGTTCTGACCAAGTTATCGGTCCATCTAGTGGGCACTTAATGAAGATTATATGACACAAAATCATCTGAACACTTTTAAAACTTAAATTATTGTCTAGAAATACATCATCTATTGTACAGAACTCGGTTTATTCAGTCACCAGGTTAAAAACTAAGAGCTTACATCCCTATTGAGCACAAAACAAGACTAAACATTAAATAAATCAGAATTATAACAATACTCATGCGCGGTTCTATCTGTATGTCTAATCTTAATGCAGCGGAACGGACAAACCGACAAATAAAATTTTATTGAGAGATCTATAACCTTTACCGATATAGAGATGCGTCATGAATAGTTAAAAGATGGTTAAAAGCGACTGACCCACGAATTAAATGCATCTTTTGTGTGTGTTGGAGTAGGCGTCAGACGATTTGCTTATCTTTTTAGAGTTGAGAAATTCATTTTGACATTGGCCACTTAAGCAACTAATGCTTTGAATAAACATTATGGAGCATATTTCTGCCTTCGGTTTACTTGCCTGTGTTATTCGGGTCATTGAACTTATTTTCTACTGTATAAATGACAGTACCTACTAAAGTAGAACTGTCGTTTATGTGAAATTATTATTCAACATAAATAATTATGTTACTCTACCGTATGGAACACTTTTAATATAAGCAAATTTTCTTCTGTATATTTGCATTTTTATAATTAATTAGCTTATGTGTTTCCTAATCTAATTTTCTACATAATCGTCGTCATTCCACAAACCCCCGTTTAGGTCACTATTAATGTCATCGATCTCATTTTCACTGCTGCAAGGCTCAAGCAGGCCTTCTCTTCTGTGAGTTTTTCTGAAGGGATGGATTTGTTTGTTGTTGTTAGAGATAAATATTGCTCAAGTGGCTGCCCATACGCCTGCGCCGGAATGCCCATATCCTTTCCTTTTTATACAGTGTTTTGTTTACTCCTTCCACCCCGCGCTATCTCAAAGAACGTTTTAGCTTCATGCACAGCGTTCACACCTTGTCTCTTAGGTCGTCGGAAAATTTGACTCTCAAGATACCTTTACATCGTAGTAGGTTCTATGATCGGTTTTTTACCATTCATGCTGTCCGCCTCTGGAATGGACTACCTGAAACTATACGAAGGGCACCCTCATTGCACAGCTTTAAGGATCAAGTCAAAGAGTTTTACTTGTCAGTGTGAGTTTGTCCGATTCATCAGTACTATATCACTATGTTAAACTGTTAGCATAATATTACTGTTACTTGTTCATGTATCCACATATTATGTATAAGTAAGTGTATGTAGGTATATTTTATTTAGAGATGTAGGTATATTGCTAAAGATATTTAGTATGTTAATAAGGTATTTTTACCTATGTAGTTATGCTTGTGCACCCCGTCTTTTACCACTTCTATAAATCCTCTCCATCCAAAAGTTGCCTGGAAGAGATCGCTTTTAGCGATAAGGTCACCCATTGTTACACGTTTTTGTAAATGTCTGTATGCCTTGTAAAATTGTATTATTTGGTGTGTACAATAAAGTGTTTATCGATCTATCTATCTATCTATTACAAAGCTCATCTCACATGTATGAGCTCGGGCCAAGGTCAAATCTTTAGGAAGATAATATTGTTACCTACAAAGGTATTGGCTGAGTTATCATATTTCAGATTCAAGAAACTTACTAGGTCATACAACAAACTCATGAGTACACCTTGCTTAGTCCCAAATTAGGTGGTCAAGGAACTACTAATAACTATGCTCTCTGACTTTCTCTCTTTCCTCATAGCACAAAACCGAGCGCCACGCATCAAAGAGCATCCATCTAACACGGTGTCAGGACGCAGTGAGCCGGCGACTCTACGGTGTGTGGTCGAAGGCCGGCCAAAGCCATATGTACAGTGGTATAAAGATGGATCGCCATTACCGCCCGCGGAGGACGGACACAGGGTCTTGTTGGAAGACGGACTGCTGTTTTTGAGGTAAGCGCTTTTTATTGGTACATTTCATCTAATTCTTATACGGAGAAAACGCTAATAAGATAAGCGCAGCTGTAATATTTTCTACTTTCAGTCTATTGATTCAAGGGCAAGATGATTGGAATGATCTTTCCAATTTTTTTAGTGCAACTGCCCAAGTAGGGAGCATTTAAAATTCAAACTTTTTTCTGTGACATAGTTTTTCATGTGGTAAGATAATAATTAATCAATGAAATGTATCTATCACTATAATATTAATGCAATTTATCAGCGTGCTGAACGGTTATGAGAATCAGGGTCTATTTTTGCAGGGTAAATCGGGGTAAGAAGGAGAATGATGAGGGCGTGTATTGGTGCGTGGCACGCAATCTCGCTGGCGAGGCTGTCAGTCACAATGCTTCACTCAACGTCGCTGGTAAGTCTGCAAACAGAGTAGGTAGGTACCCATGACTTATCACACGTCACTTATCACGTTAAGAAATTTAAACTACAAGTTAAAGGTTTCTATGATGACTTTTGCGTTAAATAATGAATTGGATCCAAAACAACGGATAGCAGAAATCTTGGAACTGGATAAAACCACGGATGTTGAAGTATACAATTTTTTTTAGTTCTCCGGGATGAGTTTCGATCAGAGCCGAGAGACGTTCACGTCGCAGCAGGTGAACCTGCGCTCCTAGAATGTTCACCTCCAAGAGGTGTTCCCGAACCGACGGTACACTGGCTTAAAGATGGGCAAATGTTCGACGTGGAAGTCAATGGAAGGTAACCTTCATTCTGGCGCTCGAATTTTGGTATTAAATAAGTGTTTTTTTAGAATTAGTATTGAATTTACTTATTTTTGCAGGGTAACCATAACTGAAACAGGAAATTTAAAAATCTTAGAAACGTTACCAACTGACAGTGGTTTATTTCGATGTGTCGGTTCCAATATTGCTGGTGAAAGGCAGTCAAGAGCCGCTGCGTTAATTGTTTTGAGGCGGCCACATTTTGTAGTCAAACCCAGCAACATTACCGCTTTAGTTGGACAGACTGTAGAGTTCAACTGCGAGGTAAGATCAAAATAAGATAACTGCTGATTAAAAGTTTTCTAAATGAAAGCTTCATTGTATACAATTGGTTCCAGAGTTACGATACGACTGTAAAAATAACGTGGGTCAAGGAAGATGGAACGCTTCCTTCTCATGCTACAATAGCTCGAGGGCTATTAAGATTAGAGCACGTGTCAGCAAATGACGCAGGAATCTATTCCTGCCGAGCAGACAGTCACGCCGGCACCAGTATCACCAGTGCAACGCTCACCGTATATTGTAAGCCTACATTCCCGCCCATTTTATTGCATCAATAATTCTCTGTTGGAACTATTTTAATACGGCCATCTGTTTCAGCGTTACCACACTTCACGCAGATACCGTCCAATCTGACCGCATGGGAGGGCGATGTGGTCTCCATTCCGTGTGAAGCCAAAGGGTTACCGACACCGACCACCTTTTGGATTCTCGAAGGGACTCAAGACTCTTTACTTTTCCCAGAATGCACAAAAAGCAATTCAAGCTTATTATATTTAGACGGTGCGCGGGCGGAGCACAGCGGTAGGGTAATTTGTACGGCTGTCAACGCAGCTGGAAGCATCATGAAAGAGGCTTACCTCAAAGTACTAAGGAAAGGAAACAATGAGTTAAATGAGCGTTCTTCCAGTCACGAATTTAATATTGATTATGAACGGGATGCTCACATGACTGTATACGAGCTTGTCCAAGCAAGGAAATATTTGCAACAAAACGTATTAGTTCTGAGGAGGGTGGAAGCTTTGTCGTCGACTTCACTGAAAGTGGTTTGGGACGTGAGTATTCCTACCTGTTTTATTTGCACAAAAGTGAGCAGGTACCTGTGATATTTATATTTATCACAATTTTTTATATCGTCTAGGTGCTGACTGACTACAATGAATATCTAGAAGGTGTAAAAATTTGGTACAACGGAACAACAAAAAATTGGCGCAATGCAACTGAAGAAGAGTCACACATTCAAAATTCATCTAATTTCGATAACACGCTTTGCTCGAATGGATCTCTAATGAACGTTGACAACAGTGGTTCTTCGAGTTATATTCTAACTGGCTTGATGGCGTATATGCAGTACGAAATATTTGTGATGCCATTTTACAAGATGTTGCTTGGGAAGCCATCAAATATGATGTCAGGATATACTGATGACGACGGTAAGAGCTTGATTGGGTTTTGGGTTATGTCGCAGGAACTTTGGTATTCATGTGTAGTTTATTTCAGTGCCATCTGCGCCACCCCAGAGCGTGACAGCCGGCGTAATAAACGCTACGTCGGCGTGGATACGCTGGGAACCGCCACCTGTGAGTACGTGGAACGGCGAACTCACGGGTTATTTGGTAAGTTTTGCTTTCATTCTGAACTAGTTAATTGTCTATTGTTCGTAAACTTTTACATAACGGTAATTACTGTTCGGGGAGGAGTAATTAAGCAGCAATTATGTAACAACGGTAGCGTTAGTGAGCTTATGGGAAATGGCTGAAAAGCTGTTATTGTTTTCGTGGTAATTAATTAAAACAGCAATGCAGCTGTGCACGGTTTACAGTTAGTAAAAATTAACAATGGCACTATTATTTGGGTGCAAAAATCAGAGATTGCTCATTTTAGCTATGGAAACTTGGGCACGTTACAATAGAATAAACTTGTTTGTTTTTAGTTAGGTAATAATAATTATAATAGGAATAATTCACGCCATAACGATCGTCAATGATTATAAAGTATCATCATCTTCAGCCTGAACACGTCCGCTGCTGAACATCATAGGCTTCCCCCACAAAGCGCCACTTACTTCATCAGCTCCCCGCGGTTCTGAACGGGTCGTCGGTCCACCTAGTGCAAACTAAAAAAGGATAAATTTTCATCCTTACCACTTCGTTCTGAGACCTTGAGACCTTACGGAAATAATTAGACACTGATTATCCTATACCTACGTATAACGACTAATGAAAGAAAACACACATGTTGGTGAACTTGTAAAAATGATTAATATTCTATTTTGAAGTCTAGCTCTTAAAGACCTTTAGCGTAGAGGTTGTTTAAGTGATACTGATGCTGATTACGATGATTAACACTCCGTGAATATAGTCAAGCATGTTGTAGATTGAGATCCGAGTGACGGGCAGTACGGGCGGGCGCGTGGTGGGTCAGATGTCCCTCGGCGGAAGAACACGAGCGGCAGCGGCAAGTTCGTTGCGCGCAGGCGGGCGGTATAGCGCGCGCGCTGCCGCCGTCACGCGCCGCGGCCGCGGGCCCTTCTCCGCGCCTGCGCACATACACATGCTGCCCACGCACTCGCTGCGACACTATGTGCAGTAAGTATCATCATCATCGTTCATTGGAATTTTCAAGTGGCGATCAAAAACTAGAGCATGTCCCCAAATTAGTGGTTACAGTCATGTAGAGAAGCCGTTGGATGCAAATGGTTAGGAACCGTGAGGTACCTAAATGTTCAATAGTACCTAAACATCTGATCATTATTATGATAAAAAGCCCAATCAGGTGTAACAAATCTATGATGGTGAATAATGGGGTTGTTTGCATCACACAATGTGTTCTGCACTACTACATGGAAATAGAACCAGTGTTAAAAACCAATTTTAATTTGTATTTTCATTGTTTTAGAACGGAACCTCCAAAGGACACCAACATTTCTCCCATATTCAACGAGACATGGCTGCTTGTTTTATGCCTGGCCTTGTTCTCCATTATCATCATTGGCTTGTTCAGTATTTTCTACATCAAAAGGCGGAACAACATTCAAAGGAAGAAATCCACCGGTAAGAGTATAAACTTGTGTACAAACAGATATAAATATGTCAACCGATACTCAAGTGGACGTAATTGAAACATTGAACCCCATTGTAGGTCAGTCGATTGTCACCGCTCAGCAGTGCCTATTGAATAAAGACACGATCTGGCTCAGAGATAGGCCTGTGTTCGCGCCGCCAAACGATCCCAGCTTAGACGTTAGCAGTTGTCATCAAAGCCTTTTACATGGTGAGTGAAGTATTTATTTAACTTAAGGGAAGTACTTGAAGGTTATCTGAGGAATAATTCAGTTTATCACTCCGGTTTCTTTTGCTTACCACTTCTCACGGTGATAAGAACTTGATAGGGTATTATTGTATTTGGAAATATAATTGAATCGAGAATTAGGTAGGTGTTAATCTATTCTACATAGCAATTCTCATTTAAGGTGGACAATCGACGAGTATTCTCAGCGTTGAACCAGAATACAGCTTACCACAGAACTCCATTCAAGGCTTAGACGCGTCGAGTGTTGACCGAATTCGAAGGGGACCACCGGAACCGTACGCGTCTAGCGCAATTTACACAGAACTCAATTTCAAGGTATGTGCCGATAAGGTTCATGTGAACGTCATTGTTGACTCAAGATTAGATTACTGGAATTTGCATGGATACCGTTTAAGCCAACTAATATTCTTAACAATAAATATCAATTTTCACGCAGGACAATAACGAAATCGGAGACCTCAGGAACTGTCCAGACCGGCGATCCCATAACAACAGCATTGTTAGATCGTGTAATGGAAGTATACAGTATTCAAATGGAGAATGTTCCACGTGTTGTCATAGCACGTCCAGTAGATCCACTAAGGATTATCGAGAGCCAAGACTCGAGAACACGCATAATGAGATTAATGTTCTCGAGGAAGACTGCACGTCCTGTCACACGAATAGGTCCGGATCGAGAAGCCGACAGGACAAAAGTAAGGTGTGTCCAGCCACTGATTTAGAGTACGACTATCCGCAGTGGCACTGGCTCGGAAGGGAGAACAGTTTCAAAATTCCAATCCAAGTGAGCAGACATTCGAATGTAGCGAGGTCGGAGCAGGGCTGTCAAATAAATCTGTGTGATATACTGCCGCCACCGCCGTATGAGGTAAATTGAAGTTGTTTGCACTTTTTTCCCATGCAATCAGCGTTTGTCAATGTTATGGATGACCCTCTATATCCGTCGGAAGTAAACATATATTTTAATTGTTACAGAGTCCAGAAAACAAGAACGCTTGCGGAACAGAAAACCCTTAGAGTAGACAACATAATATTTTGATAGAACAAATCGAAAAGCAATAATTATCTAAAACATTTTGTATCAATTAAATAAAAGTAGAAGAACCAACGAAGAATCCAACTCGGCTGGGCAGCGTTCGGGAAGCTTCGTCCTATCTTTTCGTCCAAAATACCGCAGAGCCTGAAAACGAAAGTTTTCAATCAGTGTGTGTTGCCAGTGATGACTTATGGAACTGAGACATGGTCTCTTACTGTTGGCCTCATTAGTAAGCTCAAAGTCGCGCAGCGAGCTATGGAGCGAGCTATGCTCGGTGTTTCCCTGCGAGATAAGCTCCGGAACGAGGAGATCCGCAGGAGAACTAAAGTGACCGATATAGCTCTTAGAGTTAGTAAGTTGAAGTGGCAATGGGCAGGCCACATCGCTCGTAGAACTGACAACCGATGGGGAAGAAAGGTTCTCGAGTGGCGACCACGAACCGGAAGACGCAGCGTAGGCCGGCCCCCCACTCGGTGGACCGACGACCTGGTGAAAGCCGCGGGGAGCCGATGGATGCAGGAGGCGAGCAGCCGCTCAAGGTGGCGTGCTCTGGGGGAGGCCTATGTTCAGCAGTGGACGTCTTCAGGCTGTTGATGATGATGATGAAATAAAAGTAGGTATCATGGAATAAATATTGGTTAATTTGCCTTTAGAAGATGTTAGACATGATTGCGGTAACCGTTGTAGTTGTGCTTGTAATTTTTAGTGTAGATACTGAAATTTCGATAATTGTAACTTGTAATTTATTCCTAATCGATATTCTAGTCACAGTTAGTAGGACTAGTATTACCATTGGTATAAAACTGTAATAGAATCTTCCGCGTAGGTGTATTTTCTCTGCAATCCGTTTTGTTGTAATAAATCGGCAGAAACTCAAGGTTGTTACATTTCGACTGCAAATCTTAGATTTTAAAGCCAAGCATTTACTGCCATGTACTTTTAGTGCTAGAACCTTAGTTATGTAATTTTTGACTGTGATATTTATTATTAAATTTGTGTATCTAGAATTAAATGTAATCGTTAGCGTAATTATGAATTTTTCCACTCCGCATTTTAACCATCTGTACACTTTTGAAGATCAATTTTAGCAGCCATTGTAATCAAAATATTTTCAGAGCCCATTGTGTTGTAACTATTTGATATAGAAAACTGAAATATAGCCACTTTTAAATGGAACCTGGTTAATTATTTTTAAGTACTTACCTAAGTACCACAAACCTAGCCTAGTACCTACCTACCTACCTAGATAATTACCTACTTAAAAAACAACTCAAAACACTCTGTACTAAGAGGATAGCAGATTAATAAGGGAAGATAAAATGCACAATAATTCGTCAAAAAGTCATTCGCAAAATTTGCTTCTTATATATGTTGTAAATCTAAAATTGTATGAAAGGTAACCTAACTTCATTTTTAGGGGAAAACCAAAACCAATCAGACTATTCCTGCAGTAACACTTAATTTTTCAGAATAAAGAAAGTATCATATAAATATTGATATTAGCAATATTTGTGAAAAACTTCATTCAAATCGGTTCAGCCGTACAAACAAAACTATTTCATCTTTTTTTTCACATTTAGTAGAAAATGGAGTAAGTACACTTGGATTAGATTAGACCTTGTAAACAATACTTTTAACCATAGGTTATCATCAATAGCCTGAAGACGTCTACTGCTGAACATAGTCCTCCTCCACAGAGCGCCACTTTGAGCGGCTACTCGCCTCCTGCATCCATCCCCCCGCTCTCTGCGGTTTTCACCAAATCGTCGGTCCACCTAGTGGAGAGCCGGCCTACGCAGCGTCTTCTGGTTCGTGGTGGCCACTCGAGAATCTTTCTTCTCTATCGGTTGTTAGTTCTACAAGCAATGTGACCTGCCCATTGCCATTTCAAATAGCTAATTCTAAGAGCTATATCAGTGACTTTAGTTCTCCTGCGGATCTCCTCATTACGGATCGTATGTTTCTTCATTAGGTAGTATGTATTTTATTGTAATGTATATTTGTAGTGACGTAGGGATAAAAGGTGATCTCTAATAATTCATATTCTATATCTTATAATGAATTACTAATAAAATATCATTGTTAAAAGTATTCTTTACAAAGCAATGGTCTAACCTAATCCAAAAGTAGGTACTGCAGTTTTTATACCTTGCTTCTAATGCGATTGTATTAACAAGCAGAATTCACTTTTCATTCTAGGAACTGTCCCATAAAATAAACAATTTTCAATGTGTATTTTAATCGGCTTTCTTGTCGGTTTATGATGGCATCAACACCATAAAGCAAGTTAAAGGGGACATAAATAATACACGACTAAGGCCCGATTTCACCTATCTAGAATAAATTTTATTCCAGGTATAACTTTCCGAGAACAACCGAGTTACGCGAATATAGCCCTTATACCACCAATTTTGTGAAGGAATAAGACTTATTCCTTGGATACAATCAAAATGGCGTCTTTTTTGTGTAATTTCATTTGTCAATTAGCTGTATCCAAGAGTAACGAATAGCCGTATACTTGGAATAAACTTTGGTGAAATCGGGCCTAAGTAATGAAGAATGTCGTTACCTAGAGCTCACAAGTTTTGTATAGGTACCTTTCTCGCTGAAATGTTGTTGTAAAGTCATGAAAGTAATATAAAGGTTTATTCAAGCTCGTAATCCTGTTTATAATTGTTAAGCAGCTTATAGTGTTTGATAACTTAGTTAAAGCTGCATTGTACTTCGATATTGTAGTTGCACTACTGTTTTATGCAAAGAAAATTGTAGGCATTTTATATGGTTTTTAGAGACGATATCATTGTCATTTTATAAGGTTATAATGAAAAGCTCTACTAGGATTAAATAGGACTCTGATTATTTCAACTTTAGAATCGGTTGAATGATTTTGGAAAATGTTCATAGTCCGAACGGCCAAGGAATGGAATATTCTTCTAGCAACAGTATTTCCTCCTCTGTATAACCTGGGTCTTTTCAAATCAAGAGTGAATGGGCATCTCATGGGCAAACGTATCTACTCCACCTTAGACAACTTCGTCACTTACCATCAGGTGAGATGTTGTCAAACGTATGCTCATTTTAGCATAAAAAATGGGATTAGTTGAGCGGAATCTTTTGCGTTGCCAATATGCTCATAGGAATTCATGAAAATAGGTATACTACTTGACCGAATTTATGGCAATAATAATGGTACCAACTAAAAAGTTAGTATTCTTCAGAAAAAAATAAATTGAGAACTTCTAGCTTCTTCTATATTAATATTTTGCAAAATTCTAGAAATAGGTTGTTGAAACGAAGCGAAATAATTGCCGTCAACAGATGTTGCTATTTTAATTATAACCACGTTGTAAAATAATACTATGATGGTATCATTTCAATTAATTACGAAACACGTGTTTCAGATAGGATTATTAAATATGAAGAAGTCGTTACGTATAATGCTTAGTTTATATTTAAAAAGTGTTGCGGCAAATAAATCAATTGATATCTACTTATTAATTAACAGCTTAATTCCACAGTGATAAATTGTACCCGGAAGATTTCTATTAATCACCGGCCATCCATTTCCACAGGATTTATGTCAAATAATTCCAAACTGTAGAATTTGCTTTAAAAGGTGGCCATGGGTGTAACCAAGGGAAAGGTTAATCTGGGGCACTCTAACCTATACAATAAAAGAAAGCATTGATTCTTTCATGTAATTTATCCAGCCTAACTTCACCTGCCCATATTCTTTTTTCAATCTTCCCAATTTAGGCCCTGATTTAACATTTTATTCCTGTGACGTCGTATCCCCGGATCAAGTCCTCACTACGTCCAATGGCACGGGTTAAGAGCATTTGGCTATAAATCTGTGAGCCCAATTTATTTCTGTCTTTCGTATTCGTATCGGCCACGTTTATAGCGACCACCTTTTTGGAATGAGCCACCTCTTTGGAACGATTCCTTTATCAGCAGATTTTCTAAAGGAACAAAGGAACCATTGGATTCAAATTACAGTTTGTCCCATTTGTGGAATAGGTATTTACCTATTCAAAAGCTAAGCGAACTTCTAATGGGTCTTTACATTTGTTGGCTGGCAATCGACTTACTATGGAGTTAAGAATTAAGTTATTACTTATAAGGAAGCCATGTCAGCCCAGGATGGAATCATTCTGATACTAGGCGTATTACCCACTTACCAATGCAAGGAATAAAGTTAGCCTAATGCTTGTAACAATTTAAAAAATTTGTTTCACTATTATTTTAATACTCTGTGGTAAACGGTGCTGGTGTCACATTGAATACTACTTACTTTATTGTATATTATTTCTAAGCTATTTCAGTATGATACTGTTTGTTTACCCAAATAAATTGAAATAAAAAAATACCTGAACGTCCAGCTTCTTCATAAGCTTTATAAATACCTACATGTTCTTTATTTTAAAGCGTTAAGGCACACATCAGCCCGAAGACGTCCACTGCTGAACATAGGCCTCCTCCATAAAACACCACTTTGGACGCTTATCATAGGGGAGGATATGTCATAATAACCACGCTTGGCGGGCGAAACAAACACAGACACAGGCAGGTTAAACATAAATATCTAATACGTATGACTTTTTACAAGAAATGAATGAAATAGCATTCTATGAACTATAAAGAAGAAACATTCATCAATTAATAATTTCAACATTGAACCCTCTTGTTGGCATTAATAATTTTATAGTTTAACACACGTTGTTTTAGTTTATTGACCTCGTCAAGTTATACTGTGTAATGCTTTTATGGGTATTACTCAACTGCTCCTATAAGAGTGGTGATACTGATGTTGCTTTATGATCCTTACGACCAGCACAATAATGAGATCGTTATTTTTTTTAACTTTTATTAGAACTGGTTGTACAGCACACATTTTAAGATTCGAAAAATGTAGGCTGTAGAAAAATATACCTACTTAACTATAGCGACGAGCTGGAAATTGTATTGAAATTGTTACACCATACAAATTGACGTTCCTTTCAAGAGGAGTGTTCGCTGACTGTAATTACTACTGTCAACTAAATTATTGGCTATTGATTACGAATATAATAACAATAATAATAAACTGAAGTGAGAAATAATAATAATAATAATAATAATAAGTGAATAATAATAATAATAATATTGTGTGGACATTTCACACAGCGCCATCTAGCCCCGAACTAAGCATAGCTTGTACTATGGGAACCAGATAACTGATACAATACTTAGATACTTTTTGTTTGTAATAATAGTCCAAGTCATTGGTATAAGTGCAGCAGTATAGCTGCAAGAATTTACTATTGTCATAACAATCATCATCATCATCATCAACAGCCTAATGATGTCTACTGCTGAACATAGGCCTCCCCCAGAGAGCGCCACTTTGAGCGGCTGCTTGTCATTTTTTTTTTTTTTTATTGTTCGATTGGCTTGCGCTTGACCACTATCTCACCTGATGTTAAGTGTCGATGCGGTCTAGGATGTAACGCGCTTGCCTAGAAGATACCTGTTCACTCTCGATTTGAAGACTCCAAGATTGTAGTTCTCGGGAAATACAGACGCCGGCAAAGCGTTCCACTCTTTGGCTGTTCGCATGATAAATGTGGAAGCAAATCGCTTTGTTCGCACATGCGGGATGTTAACCATGTAACGATGGCGTTTTTTCGTACATCTACTTGTCCGATGGTGGTAAGGTGATGGCGGAATCAGGTTATGCAACTCCATTGCGCACTCTCCAAAATGCACTCGATAAAAGATCGATAAACTGGCAACTTTGCGTCTATGGTCGAGGCTCTGTAGCCGAGTCTCAAACAGTTCATTGCCTATGAGCTTCTTGGCGCGTTTTTCAATAGAGTCTAAGGCTTCCTGCATCCATCGGCTCACCGCGGCTTTCACCAGATCGTCGGTTCAACGAGTGGGGGGCTGGCCTACGCTGCCTCTTCCGGTTCGTGGTCGCCACTCGAGAACCTTTCGTCCCCATCGGTTGTCAGTTCTACGAGTGACGTGGCCTGCCCATTACCATTTCAACTTGCTAATTCTAAGAGCTATATCGGTCACTTTAGTTCACCGGCGGATCTCCTCGTTCCGGAGTTTATCTCGCAGGAAAACACCGAGCATAACTCTCTCCATAGCTCGTTGAAGTTGAAGTTGGTTAAAAGGTATCGGACACGGACTCGAATTTCGTCATAGATGTTGTTGTCTATGTTGCATGATAAAGAATAATGCTGTGTGTAATGTGGCCGTTAGATAAAATTTAAAGAATTCTAAGATGTGTAAATGCGATGCAAATTTTATTTACATTGTAAGTAATATATAATATAATAACTAAATCATCAATTACTAATTTTGCCGACGCGACGTTCTGACAAATACTTATTTGAACTTTTAGCTAGTGTGATTTAAGTCAACTTCATACAGCGAGTAGAGAGACACAGAGTGGTTCATAGTAGGTACACACTATAATTAGTAGATACGAATCATGCACACGTGTTTGATAGTGACTAACGATCAGGTAATAATAGTTTGCCATTAGGCAAACCAGTGGTGCTGGGACTGGTAACCCCTACTCAACTTTATAATAGGTACTAAATAATAAAAAAAGGTTGGTAAAAAAACAGCATATCTATATCGTAATAATGTAGGTAAATAATGAATTTAGAACTAAATTGATAACAGATCCCAAACTGAAACAAAAAAAACTCCCCATAATATTATTGATCTATATGGGTCCGGTAGCAGGTGGACACTTTCTCTAATTGGCTACTTAAATTAATTCGCTACTTTTAGGTTATGTTACCTAGGTACCTAGATATTAAAAACTACTCGTATAGTCTAATAAAGAGGTGGTATAATATACCTACAACTGTATTTTTGGATTCAAATTATTAATAAAGACTTAACTACTTACTTATTTCAAAATGTTGAATGCAATTTCAATTCGGTATCTAAACCATGCTGTTCATATTGCGCATGATAAAGATCTATCTTTATCTATATCATATCTAGTTAAACTTGAGACGAGTGTATCTAGGTTTATATCCAAACATGAGCTCTTCCATAAACATGAGAGCAATAAATGTCACTATTTCAATTCAGTAAAACACAACCCGTAGGTAATTCATTTCTCCGAAGCTTACGAATATAGCAACGTAACCAAATATTCATATTACCGGTTAAAATTAATTTGCTATTGTAATTTATGTTAATGCTTAGCTTCTGAATTTATTTCCACGACAACACATTTATCATTAGATCGAGGATTATACAATATGCAATGTTTGCGAATTGTATGTAGGCTTCTTGTTGCGAGCCTTTTCTATATTAATTAGGTAAATCTTAGGTTTACAAAAAAAATATTATAAAAGTACTTTATATTTCTATGAATATTGTAGTTAGTAAATCATGTCTTCATCGTCAGCCTAAAGACATCCACTGCAGAACATAGACCTCCCCCATAGAGCGCTACTATGAGCGGTGGCTTGCCTCCTGCATCCATTGGCTAGCCGCGGTTTCGACCTCAGGTCGTCGGTCGACCTAGTGGGGGTCAGTCCACCCTAAGATCATGTAACTGAAAATGAAAATGAAAAAAAATGAAAATGAAAAATACCTTTATTTGACCTTATAAGTAACACAATTTTAATGAAGCCCTGTCTCCTGGAAAAGCGTTAGCTGTAGCCCAGAAGGCAGTTCACCCCCAAATCTTAAAAATGTTATAAAGGTAATTTTAAATAATTATTGTAATACTTTTCTTACATATAATAACAACTAATATAAATCTTTGCTGTTACTACGTATAATTGTTATTTTAAAAAAGAAATAAATTCATAACCGTCGATAAGTAGCTTATTATTTTAAACAAAAAAAGGTTCTCACAAGATTACAGATTAGTAGATTACAAAGTAAGACTTAATGGCCTACACCTATCACTCAGTTTATATCCAGAAGGACCTAATAAAAAGCTGTAAGTTTCTTATTACCTCCATAAAACTTCTATAATTTACTACTCCTAAAACTAGAGATAAGATAGGTCTAGAGGGAGTATTGCCTTGATCACTATCTCACTCCCCTTTATATGAAACTAATCCATTAGGTTTACATAAAAACGTTATGTTTATTGTAGTTAGATGTCATGAAGTTTCGACCCTGTTCACTTCAGGCTCTTGGGTACTCTTGACTTTTTTGTCCAACCATAATATACCTATAACAGCTACCGTTATAGATAAATGGTTGGACCGAAAAAGTAAAAGACAGAAGAGAGAGATGAGAATTAGAATGACGTATCCATCCCATAATAACATTATTTAAATACGCTTTGTGGGTTTGATCTAAGTGATAAAAGTTTTTGTTAATAATGTTGATGGCTACAGTGTTTTACAGGTTACATTTCGGTGCGATCTAATTCCACCATCTCCATTTCACCATCGGACGACAAGATGTACAGCAGCAGCTACACGCCATCCATTTATGGTTGATATTCCTTCGATTCGCACAAAGCGACATTTATAATCCGAGCAGCAAAAGAATAGAATACTTTACCAGCGTAGTTATTTCCCGATAAGTACAATCTGGAGCTCTTCAAGTCGCGAGTGAATAGGTATCTTCTAGGCAAGCATGTATCATCGTAGATCGCATCGTCACTTTCCATCAGGTGAGATTGCGGTCAAAAGCGGGCCTTACTCTTATTCTTATTCTATTTGGGTAAGGCCTGCACTGACGTCCCACATGGGATGTATTGTGCATTTCCCTCTGCCAGCGTTTACCCAAGCCAGCCCAGCTCCTTTATCTGCTTTTGTATCGGAGCACGGCCGGTTTTGCCGTGCTCCGATACAAAAGCGGGCCTATTTAATTATAAAAAAATCGCCTTTTTGAGGTCATACTAATTTTTATTTAACACAAAATGGAATGTAGCGTGAAATTTTTAAATCATCAGAATCTCTACTGAGTAGTTTATTTATCAACATCATTAACTCCATATTACGATAAGAATAATTAACTTCAATGGGTTTGAAAGAAACGATGATAGTTTTGTGGGAACTAAAAATCCCCTATTCTTGATGTCAAATGTCATAGACGATAACAGTTTTATCAATGAGTCTTCATGTGATGCTGTTGGTTTAGGAGAATAAATGGAATTACACAAAATAAATAACAATGAAGATAACAACGAACTAATTAATTATTATGTGGCACTGCAATTGTTAGATATAGGTGGTGGCACTTAACATCCAGGCAAACGAATAGCTTGTCGCGTAATTCATTTACATAGGAAAATCATACATAGTAGTATCAGAATACAATGTATAAGTATGTATGCTTACAATGTCTGTTATCCTCAGACTAAAAGCTAGTAATAAAGGCGTTTAAGAGCCTAATAATAGCTAGCAATTAACGAATACCAAAGTTTTAGTTTGGGGAATCTCTTGTGACGATCCAAATGCTAATAAGCTCGGAAACGAATCCAAATGGGAATGTAGGACATCTGTCTCCGACTTAACTAAGTCAATTTATGCACGAACCGAAATCGCGGTCTAAATTTAATTGTTCCCGGCTAAGACATAAATCTCGTGAAATCCTGGCGGAAGCAATTTACATAAACGCCACCATTTCAGCATTTATACCTTCCTTCAGAGATGTCTATTTATAATTTAGTACCTACTTTAGAGGAGAGTGCACTTGATCACATACAATTATGAAGTGGAATAAAAACAAAATTATGAAATAGAATGAACATAATCCTAATGAAAGGGAAATCAGATAAAGTAACGTGTGTGTATTCAAGATTCTTTTTAAATCTAAACTTTCTAAATGTCAACAAATTGTACAGTTTTGAAATATATATGTCTTCAAAACGGTGCTCAAAGTACGTTATAGTGGTAGGTACTTGATAATACTGAGCTGTTATTTACGGCATTCTACCCATAACGTTATCGATAGTGTATGAAAATATCAAAATTTTCACTTATAAGATTAATTTGACGAAAACGATTGAAAAAAAGCCACGACGTTGTAGTGAACGCCGCGGGGAGGCGATGGATGTAGGAGGCGAGCAGCCGCTAAAAGTGGCGCTCTCTGGTGGAGGCCTATGTTCAGCAGTGGACGTCTTCAGGCTGTTAATGATGGTGATGATGATGATTGTAAATAAGCTAAATAATAGATTTGAGAAGAGTAGCAGAAACAAAATACATTCATGCAACATAACAACACAGCATTTGCAATAGGACGATTGATAAAAAGTCCTATTTGGAAAATATAATATATTTCGTTCACAAGCCTTTATTGTCAAAAATGTGCCTATCTACACCTTTAACTTTAAATAAAATAGATACTATTTAAAACAACTTTTTACATGCATCTGATACGGACACTTCCAAGATAATCCCGATTAAATGCGTGTATCTTTTAATCCTGAATATTCCCTTACAAAGGGCTGTCTGGATGCCGGCCAAAGGTCACAATTAGACGAGGCGTTTAATTACGGCATTCGGGTAACAACCAGGCTTCGTCTCCCCTAGACTTTAAGGGATTCCTTTGTGTAAAGGTGAGTACGCAGTGAGAAAAGAAGCGATCTTAGTCCTTGACGCTGCCCAGATTTTGGGATGTAGCATCTGGAGATAACTGATAAATTATGTTTGGTTTTAATCGGAATAGGAGTTATGACTTTACAACCTGTTTATTTTAATATAAGTATACCACTCTCGTAGCCGCCCTTAGTGACGCATTAGGCGAGCCGAACGAAGTTATCGTAGTTGTCGGAGCAGCTGAGCGGAGCGTTGGATCATGCTATCCTTCTAGTATTTCTTCCGCACTGGTATAGAATAAAGATAGAATGCCAACGCAATAATATATATATTAGTATTTTACAAATTGTGAAGGATTTATTATTATTATTTATCGATTTTCGCATTGAAACTATATGTAATTAGTACTACTATTTATTCTGTGCTATCTCTGTGAAATTGCTTTTATTCCTGCTACTGAGAGAACTGAGAAGAGGTTAGTCACAGCTGTAGTCTAAAACGCTGTCTCTTATGCACCATAACGTCAGCCTTTATAGGGTTGACCGTAACCCGATAGAAGTATTATCATCAAGTCAAATTGGTAGACCCTGGTGTAACAGTAACAAAGGTTAAGCACCATTACCGTAAGTATTTTCGTTAAAGGCAGATGTTTGGTTTGAAGTTCGGCAAATGTAACGGTTTTCCTTCCTACATGAAAATTTGCAATTAAAAGAAACCAGCATACGTATGATTCCATTTCTTATAAATAATCGTCTGAGTATGGTGAAACCGCTGTCTATTTTGGTAGTTTTAAAAAAGTCATCTTTGATCTTTAGATACTGTATGATGAGGGTCTAGCATAATGAGTAGAATTATTAGTGATCATGAAGCAAGTATCGATATAAAATCAGTTGCAAACTTTAATAAACGTAATCCATTTTCGAACTTATTTAATCTACTTAATCACAATTTGAAGCTATATGCCTTAGAACACATGGAAATGTTCAATAACGTTCTGATTTTCATTCCAACGTCAAAACTGTTAATCACACTAACGTTTCACCTTTTGATAGAGTAATCAACGTACAGCATAAAACGGACTATTTTAATATATTAATTTCTAATCATGCACATAATTGCAGCTTAGTAGATACCAAGTTGTTTGAGTACTTCGTCATTACGTAGGCTACCCTGTCATTATCAGCGACTCAAATTACCCTTTTAGTTTCTCAATATTTCTGGAACTGGCTCATTCATGATCATAAATATCGATATTTCCAATTGCAAATTTTTCCTGTAGTTGAATAATAAATCCTTAACACCTGTTGTATTTTTCTTTAATAACAGTTATTGGTTATTTAACCTCACATTTTCTTTTAATATCTTTAAGAATTTACATAATTGTCTTGTTAGACCTATAAATCTTTATTTCTAATATAACATTCACGGTGAAGCTTTAAACGCTTTGACAAGACTTTCCTTTTATTTCCATTTACATCTTCCGACGTTATAAAATATATTTAGTTGGGCTGCGTAGCTGTCACTGGTAGCTGGTAGTTACGTGTGTTGTTTTGGTTCGTTTAACATTTTGTTTCCTTTTCATTTGTTGTGCAATCAGGACAATGGACAGGTTTTGTTGCTAGTGTATGGAAATAGCGTTGAATTGCGATATAGAAATTATACTAGGTTTTTTGTTTAGGGTATTATGAGTAAAGTATCATCGCATCACACCACGTAATGAGCCATAAGACGTCTAGGTGATACGACTTTTCTGTAAAGTTCGTCCTAGACGACTAGGTAGGTACCACCTCTTTGCTAGTTATTCTGCCGCCAAGCAGTAGTGTGCAAGCACTACTGTGCTCCGATTTGAAGGACATTGTAGCTAGTGAAATTACTAGACAAATAAGACTTAATGATCTGATCTGAGGATGAAGTGCGCAGTGTAGTATCACGCAAAACTGTACTAATTTACAGTTCCGAGTAATACTGCAATCTATTATGGGCAGCCGTGACGCTTAACATCAGGTCAACGACTAGCTTGTCACGTCATTTATTTACATAAAAAAGGAACACTGAACTCAAATTATTGGTGATCATAATTTCACAGTGGTGTAAATGGAACGAAACAACGTGATTAATTGGACACAAATCATTATATAGTATCAATAAAATAAATATCATCGTCGCTAACAAACACTCTAAGAATAGATTCTTCACCATACCTGGGAAATGACTTTAACTCAATTTGAGATTAAATCCTTTGAAGCTTTAATCATTAAATTCACAAATTAAATAAAACTTAACGTCAAAATATGCCCTGACTTTGAAGAGGGTCTGTTCTGTGAACTTATAGTCCATAACTTTGCAAAATTATTGGATTAGCAGCAATGGGACTTTAATGGCCTTGAACTTTGATTAAGATTGAATAATGTCTTAAGTCTTGAGTCGTTTATCGTAAATTGCAATAAGATAGCAACAAATTACAGAGTTAAGAGATATCAGCCGTGCCGTTATCTATGCGACGGGCACCCACACGAGACCGGGTTTTACGGTGTTCCATTATCTCTAACCACATTGGCACCGCTGAAAATAAACTTCGACAGCCCTCCAATTTTATTGACACTTGGAAAATTCTGACTTAATTTTAGATGAATTTAAGCTATCCCTCAGAAAATAATGTTATTCCTCCTTTTACGTCAGCGTTCTGTTTATTACGGACTGCAGTTTTAAATAAATCTATTTAAGAGCCAATACAACGCCAAAATGCTTAAAATGGCTTAGCTTGAAGCAGTGTCCTGTCAACAATATTGCAACAATGACTTTGAAATTAATATATGGTAAAGTTCAGGACTAATGCTACTGCAAATGTATAGTGAAAACACGAATTAATAAAACTTTCTCGATAGGAAAAAATTACAAAGTTACCTCCAAACCGTACAAATAAACAGCGATTATTCAATGAATACTTTAAATAAGATCATGAAACTTTGTGTAGTAGTTGAACTAAATATAATGGAGGGCTTATGTATAGCGGATTTTTAAAATACCCTTTATATTCAGTGTAATAATAAATTACCTAAACTATTGCGCGTTGGAACCAGTTTAACTTAGACCGCCCCTGCCGCTCGGCCTCTGGCTCATCCCCGTTTTGGCCTAGTACTGTACATCTATTCTGTGGCTTTGGCTTGAATTCGCGCTGGCCTTGCACAAGCCCTTAAGCAACGTTGTTTAGAACTGAGTAAAATTAATTGAAATGCACAAATTATCTCTCTCGAATGAGGGTTCTCGAGTGGCGACCACGAACTGGATGATGCAGCGTAGGCCGGCCCCCCACTAGGTGGACCGACGATCTGGTGAAAACCGCAGGCAGCCAATAGATGCATGAGGCAAGCAGCCGCTCAAAGTGGCGCTCTGTGGAGGAGGCCTATGTTCAGTAGTGGACGTCTTCAGGCTGTTGATGATGATGTACAAATTATTAGACGAATTCAAAAAGTTTATATATCTATACCCAGGTAACTCAGGTTTTCAAGAAAACATTTTTTATCTACCTGATTTAAAAAAAAATACTCAGCTTGTTCCGATCATTAGGTCACAGGTTCATTAATATTCTGATTAAAAGCGTCAGATAATTCCTGTTAGTCCCAAATTGCACCAAAGAATCCTCGGCTTGCTCTGATAGTCGTTAGACATCCTTCCCGAAAGTATTTGGCGTGCTATCTCGGCTGAAATGCTTGCAAAAAGAGAATGTGACATCAAAGCAGTGAGGCGATCTTGTGGCGACGTGATCTGCGTTAGAAATAACCACGGTAGCCACCAGTGGCGGCGGCAGGATCTTCCTGTCTATAAACGAGTTCAAAAGTGAACTGTCAACTAGATAAATGTGCGCAGGATGTGCCAGTGCTTTTGGGTTTAGTGGGAAGTAATTGTTTTTTGCGAGTATATAACGTCTTAAATGGTTTTTGTAGGTTTATTTAGCTTTTGTACGTTTGAAATCATCTCACGTTTGTTGGGAAATAAGTTTAAGGATAATAAATCGCGAGGACGAAGTACCTATGTCATTTTACTACATCTATTATTTGACTAACCTTAGGCACCTATCTATGGTTTAAAAAAGGAACCCCTTTCCCGTTCAGGCACTCTCTAGAATTTGTACGATTTTGGGCTCGGGAATGCGTTAATATTTCTATTATCACAGTAGTTTATAGATAATGCCTCTAAATTATAGTCCAATTGTTTCTTTAATAGAACATTTCAATATTTTATTCCTATTCTCATTTTGTCCGGCCCATGCAGTAGCAACAAGAGCATGCAGTCACAGCCAAGACATGCTCTCGCCCACTGCCGCGAATGTCCATGTCGAATCTACCGTGAATTATTTCAGACGTTGCGTTCGTTTCAGCAGACACTCTACTTTGTTCCCGCTTTTGTTCACTGCATCGATAATATTTCTTGGAAATGTGCTGCAACGTTTATAAATTCCTTCATTATTCAGCGTAGGTAGGAGCTTTAATGATGATGTATGGAATTCAAGGTGCAAATAGCAAAGGTGCTATTTATTAGTCCACGTGACAGTACTTTTTTGCGTTAATTAAATTACCATACATGCTAAGCTTGCTGAATTATGCTGCAATTTATATAGTTTCTCGTCGTGATGTTTATTTGTGTATCTGTTTTGTTTTTTTTTTAGGTTATAGGTAAATTATTTATTTTATTTTATTTCTTATTTCTTTCTTGAGCATTGTTCATAATATTGTATTGTCCTACACGGTATTCAAGAAGATACAAATATGGCTCTATATCTATATAAATTTCCTTTTGACAACTTAGGTAAGTACTTTTTTGCATAATCAACAATACCCGTTCCACTTTCGCAAATTTAAGCCTTGACGCATACAAATGCGTTGCGGTTACGTTATCGACGCCCTCGCTGAAATAATTATACGTTATGCGAGTACCGAATATCACTCGAATCCCTCGAAACCGCGTCGGGCGTAGGTAATGGCTCGTTAAAGTTGATGAGAGCTCGCGCCCTCGCCTTGCCTGCTTCGCTGCCTCGCCTCGTTGCCTCGCGAGCCGCTGACAAGGCGCCTCGTCTTCCGCACGTATCGTCTGACAATTTTAATTCAGCGGTGGCGAATGGGGGAACTAAAGCTGGAAGACAAAGGAGTTTGATTACAATTTCTTGAACCATAAGGTACATCAAATTTGTCGTAGAAGAAACATTGTGGAGACGGGCCTGCACAGCAGCGCAAGCCATGCAAGTCAAAATGGTTTAACGATTTTGGTTTTCATCAGCCCCTGTCATTTCTTTTGCCAATTTTGTAAAGACTTATAACGAGATAATAGGTACCTATACAATGAGGTTCATAGAATGTCAGTAGTATGTAGTTTCAAATTTAATTAAATCGAATACCGACAGAAAGAAAGCTTTAGTTATAATTAACTTGAACATGTTAGGGAAGTTGTAAATAACTTAGATGTGCGTCAATGACGTTCGTAATAGTTAAGTATATAGGTATTTACCTACCCACTTAAAGCTTGTATAGGTATTATGTGTGTAGGTGGTGTAGGTACCTAACCGCTTGGTTGGCATTTCTATAGTTATTGTAGTAGCTACAGCATGTTAGTGACATAATAAATGTCAGCTATATCAAAATAGTGCCGCCGTGTCGCGCCAGCATGCAAAGCGGGCTTTACCGATCTCTCTAATTATATCTAACGGGGCTCAGTGCCGTTTACATCGAGACATTAAAATTAACTGCCGAGAACGTTTGATCTTTCCATTAGAGCATCACTATAAATAAATTTGAAATAAAAAGAGTACAAAGTAATAAGTCAATCTTACGGTCGTAAATGGCGCGATCTGAAACAATGTTCGGTCATCTTATTATTTCGAAGCTCGCCGAAAAAGTTGTAAACTTGTGATTGAACGTTGGGTCGTTATTTCGCACACTTTGTTCTTTTTACCGGCTTTGGTACATTGGCATTTTGCATCGGAGACATTCGTAGTAACATAACAACGTGGAGGGTAAAAAGCCAAAATAATGTATTCGTTTATTTTCGTCGAGATAAAAGTCGCACGCGTTGCATTGTTCTGCAAATGGTGCGCAAAAACAAAAGAGAAGCGTCGAGAGTTCAGCTTTCGCTCCGCTCGCTCGCGCTACATCGGTCATAATTAATTGCGGTAATTCGCAGAAAGCTGTCGACAAACAAACACACCGACGGTGAAATGTCGCATTATCACTAGTCGGCGTATTCATCAATAAATTTCAATATCAATAACATTGTCTGCCATGTCACCTCAATTAGCCCGACGAATATAACTTGCTGTGCCTTGTTTTCTGATTGTAAACAAGTTATGATTTTGAAACCACTTTTTGACGTTGTAATAACTACTGGCGATATGAAACATGGGCCGAGGCTCCAATTTAACACGTTTCTTTTTTTATTAACTCGAAATTGGTAGAAATAAGCACCCTACCTAATTACATTCGTTTCATAAAAACACGTTTAATAAACCAAATTTAAACCACGCAATTTGTTATCATATGATAAATCAACATGTGAGTACCAGAAATGCTTCTTTGTTTTACGTTTCATTTGTTTCGTTGTGTAATTTGAATTTGTTATAGTAATAAAAATAATCATAGTTGTCATTCCAAAAGTTAAGTTGATAAAAATAAAACACTATCTATTAAACAAAAACTAAACATGTGCTGGAATAACGTAGCACTTTACCCATGGGGTCTAACACGCCACACCATACTATCAGCGATTGAGTCAGTAAACTACTGCGGCACACAGAAAGTGCTTTGCGATCACATATCTAAAAGTATACAAAAACAAAGAACACTCTATCCTTTTCCAACGCTTGCTATTAAAAGAGGGAGGAAAATATTATGGAGTGTAGTATAAGAGGAAGGCCGAACCAGGAGTGTCCAATGAAAATCGAAAGAGCTACTTAGCATCGTAGTTCGTTCCGTGCGAGAAAGCTTTGCACTTGGCTTTTAGCGCGATACACATTAATTTCTGCTGGTGCATGTACCACTTTGTTCGAAACCTTGTTTACTGGTTTTTGTTTTACGCATATATATCAATATATACCTAGGTATATCTTTATTGTTGTGCATAGGCACTGTTCTGAACCTAAGGATTTAATAAAATAAATCATTTTAAGCAATTAAATTACTTACTACATTTTTATAAACATAATTCTTTGCCGACTCTTTGAATGGAAGTAGCATTCTTTGGAATAGATTCTACGAACTATGCAGACGTGTAAGTATCTATTTGTATAGGTTCTGAACTCGTCGGATTTAATCATCTCGGGCTCGGATATTAATATCGGCGAATCTACTCTACCAAATCTATAACGGGTTTACCCTATTGGCCTTATTATATAGGTACCTATGAATTTGTAAGATATTCTCTTCCAACACGGTGTCAAAGAAAAACAATTTGCGCAAAATGACTTACAATTACAAAGAAATAGCGTACATTTCGCCGCATTTCCCTAATAAACCAGCGCCAAGAAAAATACACGAAAATCAACTCATTTGTATTCAAAATCGGACACTCACACGTTATAGGGTGTACGAGGGATATTTTGCTGACTTTATATTTTGTTTCGGCATTTTTCCTTCGACCTAATTCCGTAAAAATGTCATCGTAGTATAAAAAGCGACGTACCATTATGATGTTCTATTAATCATGCTAGCACAATGCATGTCATGTTCGGGGCTGCATGAAAGGCTTGAGCCATTACACCGTCGAAATGTTTGCCGTTATGGTTTTTGGTAAATGTTGATGGGTGGAATCCGCGTAAAATTATTTTTATAATGTGTTCTATTATTTTGTTTGCCTATTTCATGCATTATGCTGCGGGTATATAGGCGGTTTAACCTGCATTTTATCGAAATATTTATTTTTGTTATATAAGGTATTAAACTCTGTGCCCGTGCTGCTCAATAGTGCAAACAAACTTTGTGCAATCTATACATCTACATTTTCTTATTATTAATTTCAATTTTTATGTTTTTCTTTTTTTTTTTATGTAATTGAATGACGTGACGAGCTAGTCGTTCACCTGATGTTAAGTGACACGGCCGCCCATAACAGTTGCAGTGTCACCCGGAACTTTACAACAATAAAGTTTCGCGTGACACTGCACTGCGCACGTCATCCTGAGACATCATCCAGTTTAGTAATCAGATTACTAGACTGAGTGATCAGATCATAAAGTCTCATTTGTCCAGTAATTTTGCTAGCTTTTATTTCATTCGTACTCTTTACTCTTTAAAACGCATCAAAAAACTGTGTACTACGGCGTACTCAATTTATACTAATGAGTTCGATTCCATCCTGTATATATGTATACATATATTATATTAAAACTGTGACTGGACTAAATTTGTACATTGAATATTTTTGAAAATTTTGATTGCTTAACGTTTCTTATATGTATTAGTCGATATAGAAACAGAAACAATTTTTTGTATAATTTTTGTCTGTCTATCTGCCTATCCCTTTGAACACGCATCACGCAGGAATTACAAAACGGATTTTGTTGAAATTTGGTGTGGTTATAGCTAATTTCAGAATAACCTTTAGAATACTTTTTATTTTCTAAAACGGCCAAGTGAAGGTTGTAGGAAAAAACAAGGATGTAATTTTCATGCAGGATTTTATATTTACCTATTTATTTATTTATACTCACCCTGTCGAAGGGAAGAGAAAAGGAAAAGGGAAAAAGATAGAGGAAAAGGGGGAAAATTCATTCAGCCGTTTCTACACTGAGAGGTAACAAACAAACATACCTACATACCTACACTGCATACAAACGCATAAACTAAAACAGCAAAGTACCTATATCAATTTCAAATGCTTTACAGTAACTTCCGCTGCTGTATCCCTTTCAGGGCGCAGTGAATTAAAATAACGAAAGTTTATAAATTAACTTTCCGATTCATTTAAAATTGATGCACGCGGATGAGGGATTTAAAGCACAGACCTAGGATATTTTCATTAGTCTAAAGTATATTTTGTTAAAATAGCCATGCTTCAAGGGAGATGACAACATGCGTGTGAAAAAAGGACTAAGATTCGGAAAAAAGTTTGATAGCGTAATCGACTTTATAACATTTTTTTTTTATTTTTTTTTTCTTATAGTTTGGCTCCACACATAGTGTATTTAGCCAGTGTCAAGTATTGTAGTTATTCATCGTATTATGAAATATTTCATATAAAGTCAAGTCTTAGTCACAGTCAGTCAGGGTAGTCATAGTCCAGTCTAAGTCAGGTAGTCATAATCCAGTCTAAGTCATGCCCTAGTAAAGTAGTGGCAACTTTACTAGAGGCTTCTATGGAATTTTGGAAGCAACACGAAAAACCACGTTTCACTACATTATATCACTTGCCCACACTTATACTCGTAATTCAGCACTCAATGCGTAAAATGCCACTAATTTTAAACATTAACACTAGAAAAAGCATAAGTTTTGTGTGTACAATGCAACGACGTGAACTTTTTCAGGTTCCCGCCAAAAAACTACCTTTATAACATTTATTATTATTTTGAAATTGAAATGAGGCGTATTATTAAAAAAAAAAACTGTATTTTATGTATGAGCCAATAGATGGCGCCAGATGTGGTTTTAGAAAAATCTGTCACTGTCACTGTTTCAAGCATAGACCACAGGTTAGAGGAAATGTGTCACGATACTGACTGACCATTCTAAACTCTTTCGTTTTTTTCATTTTCGTTGCGCGATAGCTCGGCTTTATTTTGAATCATAATATTAACGTTTATCTATCTCGCAGTTCTACTGTACTTAAATTTACTTAAGAAGAATGCACCACAGACTACTTAGGAGATACTACACACAATTTACTCGTGGTCCACTCAACTGAATTTGACATTTCTTTGTTGGTAGTCTAAGCATTTTCTTATGTTTAAACTACTTTGTGGTTTGAAAGGTTTAAACTAAGTACTTACTGCACCATCTAGTTAAAGAAGCGAAACTAGTTTTTTTAAAAACTAAACTCCTCATTTTTGATGTTCTCATACCAAAATATTATAAACACCATACTCAGAGACAATATAAGCGCATTCAGAGATCTGTCGTATAAATTGATGTCCCAAATGTTCTTTTCCTTTTCTCAGACGATGACTCACTGCTAAATACATTGACGACATGTGGATGTCGTGAAGTTTGCTGCTGATTTACGTAGGCATATCTCGCACATTGGTTTTTTTTGTTATTCTGCCGCCATTGTTTTATTTTGGCTGGCCTGATAGCTCAGTTGATAGTAGCTCTGCCTTCTGAACTGTAGGCTGTGGGTTCGATTCCCACCCGGGACAAACATTTGTGTGATGAACATAAGTGTCTGTTCTGTGTCTGGGTGTTATATTGTATTCTATGTACCTATGTATTTACAAACAAACAAGTATCTCAGTATTCTATCAGTTATCACATATTTATTATTATTATAACTTTCCCTTTGCAAACTCAAACATCATTCTTTTCATCGTCAATTACTATCATCATCATCATCATCATCATCTGCCTTAGTAGTCTACTGATGGACGCATGCCTCGACTTCTAATGCACTCCGCTGAACTCGATCTTTGGTTCCTCTCATCCTTAGAATAAATTCTAACTTTTCATCAATTATTTTTAGCGATCATTCAATTGGGTAACGTGCCTTTATTATGCTAATACCATTCTATCTAGTAAGTGCAACTAGCTACACTTCCTTGGAACCTAAAACCTAAGAACGTTTGCGCTGTACCCCTGTGTCCTGTGTCTATATGACCGCGCTTATAAGTCTATAGACAGTCCAGAACTACAGCCCTACGGTAGGTTAGGTAGTAGGTATTAAGTTTATGCAATGTGCTTTCAAAAAGACCTATACCTATTACACGCGGTACAAACATTACACTCTGCGAACCAGTTAACCGTTGCATTTCGGTGATTTACATTTTCAAATCGATGCACCACGGTTGGCGTATTTATGAGGGTAATACATAGACACAGTCATGTAAAACGGTATTATTGTGTATTATGCGTGTCGCAGCGGGTCGACGATCGAAACGACTCAATTATGCTCGCACCTAAAATAACATTGAGCCACCGAGCCACCAAGGTGCACATATTTCTGTGGGTGGTCCTCTTCCACTCGGAATAGAAAAGCGAACGCTTAGCTGCGGTAATAAGCGCATCTCCTCACTTCGACTGGCTGTCGAAAGGTTAATCGATTGGGGCAATTCATTCGTTTGTCGTGTTGCTCTAGTTTCGTGAGAGTCTAGTTTCAAGAGTTTGATTGATTTGTATCAATATGTTTTTGATTTTTTAGCGTTGTTCTTCAATTTACACGCAAACTTTTTTGGGGTTAGATATTGTAGTACCCACATAACGTGGACTACTTATTTGAAGGACTTTATGGAATTTGAAAGAAGCGTATTTAGCTCACTGTGGAGTG
Source organism: Ennomos quercinarius (assembly GCA_910589525.2). NCBI lineage: Eukaryota > Metazoa > Arthropoda > Insecta > Lepidoptera > Geometridae > Ennomos > Ennomos quercinarius. Next base: position 7,436,410 of record OU342496.1, read on the forward strand.
ATTTGTGTTATAGCTGTTTTACTAGTTCAGAAAAATCGTTACTTCTTCCATAACGATGCGGGTTTACGCCTAAATTAACATTGGATGTTGACCATTTCGTTTGTTGAAATTTTGGCGACCACAATGTAAAGCTTGTTTGAGATTAATTTCCTGTCCTACAAACATTGTTTGTGTTATACCCGGATTGTTTATTTAGGCAAAAATGGCGTCGCTACAATTGATGCAAGTCATTCGTGAATGATATTTTCGTGGGACTTGCTTACAATATTTATAATGTAAACATTGTGAGTAAAAATAACTTTCGATTTCTAAGAACCTCAAGTATCTATCCCACTAAACTGTGGAAAGTGCCTTAATGTTTATTTTACTGTTCGGTACACACATTAGCATGAACAAGTTTGGGTAGCATGATTTTAATCACGACTGGTGCACAGCAAGTCCGGAATCGCAAGTCAAACTCAATGTAAACCAGTAGTTAAACTGCGGTACAGAAAGCAGACACCGCCTTAAATCAACCTGTACAAACAAACGGTGCAGTTAACACTGAAATAATTTTGCTAAACAATTCAACAGTTGCATTTCTCTAATAGCATTGGAACAAATTAAAATCGGGTAGCGATTGCACTGCACCGGGTTTCAACTCTGTCCTAGCACAATTTATACGCCACTGATTCATTCCCCCGTTGACAGTTATAGCCCCACTCGGATATTGCACTTTTGCACCACATTCCCACTTCTGAATTATGGTTTATAATAACCGAAGACAGGCGCGCTCTGAACGGGCTTCCGTGAAACTTTCAAAGCTCAAGTCTCAACCTCTTATCGTGGCGGCCACCAAGCTTTTTGCAAATTCATTGAAAACTTTCCATTACTAACTTTGTTATTCACTCGAGCATTCACAAAGCTCACGACCTCAACTAAATAAACATTTGAAATTGAATTTAAAATATAATAGATGATCAAACGAACTTCTCAAGCGAAGTTCGATCATTATTATATGAATAGCTCCATCCGAAGATATAGTTATAAATTAGTTATAAATTAGTTATAATTTACTAGGTAGATAGTAACTTAGATCATACAGGTAGATTCGCATGCGTTTAGATTTGTATCGATAAAAATTAAAAATCGATTCTCTGGTCGGTCTCCTCACTGCCGTCACAGCCCTTCCCTATAACGCCATTCTTTTAGAGATATTATCCAAAAACTTTTATTTATGTATGGGGTAGTGGAGGGAAGGGTTCCTATATCTTCGGATGGAGCTATTCATATAATAATGATCGAACTTCGCTTGAGAAGTTCGTTTGATCATCTATTATATATTCATAGCTCCATCTCTCAGATATAGTTATAAATTAGTTATAAATTAGTTATAATTACTAGGTAGATGTTCAGAGACAAATAGTTTTTGGTAAATAAGCAAGTATTTTTTTATGTTAATGAGTGTCGTCTGCAAAATGTAAGTGCCACGGGCACCAATAATAGTATTTCAAAATATATGTATATTACAAATGAAACGAAGATATTTCATGTATAAGTAATCAATTTAAAATATTTTAGAATGTTATAAAAAAGAAAGTAGATAATGTATAATCATCTTTTACAAATAGCACATTATTATAAGTTTTAGTAAGCCATAGGTTTTAGTAATGGCCTAGTAATATTTCGACAATGATTGCACCACTATAAAATTACTGGCTAATAAGCTTGTAAGTTTGGTGTCCAACCAGCTAGCTACTTTATGGGTACAATTTACAGGAATGCCATGATTATGTTTTCGCGCCCGTTGAGCGAGTCCCACGTGTGGGCAGTGGGCACTGATGAATGTAATCACGTTGATCCTACTCGCTGCTAAAACGTCTTTTATTTATCGGCTAATAGTTTGTACCTTGGCATATTCTGTGAGGGCGTTTATGAGTTAGGCTGTCAAATTTATAAGCCTGTACCGAAAAGTAGGTGATGTTCCAAGCATTTGGCTGCTCAAATATTAGATTTTTCATGAAATAATAGCGGAATCGGTTGCTTATGACCTGGGGCTGACATTTTTAATGAGGTGTGATAATTTTAGTATTAAAATTTTCATGAGTGTGATTCATTTTAAATAAATATGTATGTATATATGTCACCGCCGCGATCTCGCTACGTGAACTGGCCTCCTGAAGAAGAGCATCGGATATGCTCGAAACCTGGTCGAGAAATCGACACACTATTCGTGAGTAACAGTCGGTTACATTTATTTAAGGTATAATAATTATACAAATATTTATAGTTTATATTAAGATTTTGCGAAGTCACAATCATATTATTGTCATTAACCTTTAATAGAGAAAGGGTTTGTACACATGGTGAGCAATGCCCAAATCAATGAAGATGACAAGTTTTGTAATTTTGTCCAAGAACAAATTATTACTGCGTGGATAATAACTATAAATAAATAATAACATGAAATAGAGGCCAAAGGCTGTTTGAGGGATCCGTGTATGTGAGTGATGCTTGGTCTATTTCTAAATGCTCTTTAGCAAGCGCGATACTCATCGGCGCTGATTTTCTTGCCCATTTATAAAGAAGTAGTCAGGCGATAGATATTTAAAAAGTTATATTACGATACTCCTTATTTGCAATTTTCCATTAAAACCAAAAATAAAAAACTGAAGTGCTCTCAGAATCTTAAAAAATTACAACTATTGCTTAAACAGTATTTCCAGCATAATTGAGCAAATCATGGTTGCAAAGAATGGAGAACTAAAATTCAAGCTGATTGCATGCAATTTTTTTTTTTTTTTTTTTTTTTAAACCCATAAGTATCAATGGGAATGGAGATAGCCAATTAAAATAGTAATAGTGCCAATGTATCGTAAACACATCAACGGGTTTTTTTTTTTAATAAATAACGATAGACTAGATCTAGATCCGCCCCCTAATTACCTAACTTGCGACAGGCGTAAATCTCGCGGTGATTGCTGTCATACATCATTAGTGGTGTCGAGAATGTATGCTTCGCTACTGCTGTCGCATTGCTACTGCTGTCGCATTGCTGTTGCAAATTTTACGTAATTACCCCGCGGGTCTCTATCGTGAGATGCAAAAGGATTTATGGATTTATACTAGATTGTCCGAACTTTGTTACCAACGATCATTTGAAATACTCGTGCGCAAGGCGCTTAATTCAGTACCTTTAGGGGTTGACCATCTTGATTTTTCATTATTTTTTACAAATTCGTTAAAATATAAGTTGACGGCCTCGCTCAGGTTAATTAGTTCTACGTCCTAACTCTGCCTAACGGTTAGGATCATCTCTCTTCTCTTCAATAGTGTAAACAGTGGCTTGATCTTCGTTGCAGGCAATTTTTATGCAGTGTATGGTGTAATTAATAAAATGATAAGTACACTATGTACACAACAAAATAACTCACTATTAATAAATTTTCAAGTTAGTACAGTACCATCAACTTAACGACTAAGAGATCAGTTGTTTTTTCTGTAATCTGTGGACACAGAAATAACAAAAACGAAATAAGGTTGTAAGTCATCCATCTCCCATAATAATACCCGTGTCCATTGCACGACACCTTGAGTATTTTAAGCGCGTACAACACCATCTAGTTTCATTCGGGGTAAAATTGTTTCAGAACAACAAACAACAAAGCACACTATCATGCACAAAGATTATATCATATAAGTTCACACTTTTTCAAGATATTGAAATATTTCTTCACGATATTTAATGGTTTTTAGATTATTTTAAAAATACCGATACGAAAAAATAATATTCGCAAAATACATAAACATTGCTTCCTTGTTGCTTTCTGCAACATGTACTTGGCTGTTCATTAAAACATCAGGTAGGCATTTGAAATTCGTCTAGTAATTGCAGCTTCATGTGCTTTCAAAGGGACATGTTACATTGACCTGTAAGATGGTGGCGGTAAAGTTTTGACTTAGGGATTTTGTTTTGTATGTTTTATATGAAGTACTTTAATTATTACATTTTACGCCAAATTATTAATTAGGAATGTATAATAATTAATAATAATATAAGACTCGATATAAGTATCGATTTAAAATTTAATATGAATCTTTAGGTAATAGGTGTGAACTGTGGAACCTTGAGGGCGTAATCCATTGGCATTCCGCCATTTCACATTGTTCGGCTCGCGCTGTTACATCTAGTTGCAGCTTTTCGCCGCTGGAAAATTATCCAATTTTAGCTTTATGCTTCGCCTTTAGCTTTTAGCTTAGATAAAATTGATTAGGCGATACTAAAGTATCACAACGTGGTGTATTAGTAACCTATTGTAAGCAGATATAGCCAATATTCTCGAGTAGATTATAACTGTAAGTTTTATGTAGCTTTTCCCGCTCTGAGAAGGAAAGAAATATGTGAAGGCGGTATGCCTTCATTGGTACGTCAGTTATAATAATATGTATTATACGGTATCCATTTAGTATAAAGTTATTTTTAGTGATGGTTTGAAATAGTGTAACCTGCCTTGCCTGCAGGTACCAGTATGAAATACCTCTGCATTTGGCTGTCTGCTTTGACCTTTGACGCTTGTGGAGGAGGGTAAATAGTTCTGACGACGCATACTTTCTTAAATTTTCTACTAGCTCTTAGGGCGTAGGTCTCTTTCTGATAGGGTTATACATTCCTGCCTCCCACATTCAGAGACTAGGGGTATCGAGGAGGAGGACTGGTCCAGTCCTATTATTAATGGTTGAGGCCCACTTGGGTTCTACAGCCCTTACACAGAGATTTGATAGCTTCGACCTTATTCCAGTCACTGCTGAGTGTCGACATACCTATCGTTACAAATGGCTGATATGCTTGGCTTTGCCTTACTTCGATGTCGTTATTTCTAGTTCGAATTTCCTGCGAGACCGCTGCAGTGCCTTTAAAAGACTACAATTGTATCTTCTGGGTACTTCTTTCATGAAGCGTTTTCAAAAACGGAAACCAACGTTGGTCTATATGTTGATTTGATATTAAGATTGTCACTAAAAATTCAGACGTCTTCGGTCGAGACTCCTAGCGTTAAACATAAGTAGGTACTTATTTCCGAATCAAATTATGAACTTGTATCAGCCGTTGCACGACAGCGCTATTTAACGTCAATGCATAGGGGTTACTCTCTGTAGATTCATACACACTTATATGCATTATATTATGCAAGGGGTATTATATCCAATTATTGTCTACCGACTCGACATGAATTGGGGATTTCATTTCTAAATATAGGTAGGTAGTACCTATGCGGGTAAAGTGATTTATATTTCAGAAAAAAAATGTGGGTGGGGAAATAAATTATTATCAAGTAATGTAGAAAAATATTGTAATAAACTCGCTTGAACTAAGCCAGATATAGCCTTCTATGCTCATTTTTTGTTACAACCTTCGTGTATGACTCGCAGTCAACCTCCAGGTTTTTTAGCCTTCGTGATTAACCCGCAGTTAATCCTCCCGGCAGACTTAAAGGTGCTTATATGAGTTTAGGATAGGAATACTTATGAAAATGACAAGGTGAGAAGGTATATTATACTCTTTTTATTACAACCTTCGTGTGTGACTCGCAGTCAACCTCCAGGTTTTTTAGCCTTCGTGATTAACCCGCAGTTAATCCTCCCGGCAGATTTAAAGATGCTTATATGAGTTTAGGAATACTTATGAAAATGACAAGGTAAGTAAGTGTATTATACTCTTTTTATTATAACCGTCGCGTATGACCCGCAGTAAACCGCCAGGTTTTTTAGCATCCTGTCTGGCTTTCGTGATAACCCGCAGTTAATCCTCCACGCAGACTTACGAGATGCTTATATCAGTTTAGGAATTCTTATGAAAATGACAAGGTATGTAGGTACTGACCTTCATTTTTTTTCGATCTCAGTTCCTGATTTGAATCGGAGTAGGTATACCTACTAACGACGCGACGCCGCAACGATGCTGATTTCTTCGTTTTCTCAAGTTTTTCTTGATTTTCTTCCTTTCTTCGTTTCGACATGATAAAATAATTTGCGACGAAATATTTTGAGACGCGTGCGTCTTCTACCTCGCATGAAAAAAGAATGGCGTTATAGGGAAGGGCTGTGACGGTAGTGAGGAGACCGACCAGAGAATCGATTTTTAATTTTTATCGATACAAATCTAAACGCATGCGAATCTACCTGTATGATCTAAGTTACTATCTACCTAGTAAATTATAACTAATTTATAACTAATTTATAACTATATCTGAGAGATGGAGCTATGAATATATAATAGCCTTCGTTAGCTACGAAAGAAACCTTTTAGTGGAATTCATTCAGCACTTTCAAACTTTTGTAAAAGCTTAATTAAAGGACAATAAACTTAATTTACAACTAGACGTTGTCTTTATCCGCCGTTTAGTTCCATGCAAGTGCCATAAAAGATTCGTAAACTATCACAGCGGATTGGACAGATCGGGGACTGATCGCTCATCCAGTCCATATTTATAGCTATTTGATTTATTTTGTTATCTCTTTATTGCTTGACTAACGACAGCATTCTCCTCCGAAGATTAATCACTCACGTCAACGTGATTTAGCAGAGCAACCGATATTTAATGTGCGCTATTTAGAATACGATCCTGGTTTTATATTTAGAAGAGCCACAAAACGTTTAAATGTCCAATCGTCAAGATAATATTTCATTAAACGACCGCTATAAACGCGAGAATAATTAGATATTGTATTTCTAAAGGAATGCCATTACAGTTTACAATACTTTAAGGAGTAATAAAGGTAAGCGCGAGGCATCGCGCGGCCATTAAGTTAAGCTAATACGTGTTGTCATGAACATGTTAAACCATTTAGCTGTATACACTCGCCCACCTCACTCGTCTCTAGCAGCGTAATAGGGGCACGGTGAACTCTGGCATGTGCGATAAATTTAATTTCGAAGCGATTACTAGCCTCTTCTTGCTGGGTATTACTATCCCATAAGTGTTGATAGCTTCGCGTGGAAAATTAAAAGGCTATTAAGTTTCGTCCCACGCGACCAGCGTAGGAAAGTTAAGGGTTTGTTCCCAGGCGTTTAGACCGGAGATACACCGGTACAAGTGTAGGTACAGTAATAGGACCTGCGCGGGTTGCGCTGAGACGGCCCGTGGGCGGTGGCGCCAAGGTACCGATACCGCAAACATGGTACACTACTGAACAGTACGGGCAATATCGATTGTAACAAATTTTCATGGAAATCACTCACACTCTACTAATGCAATGCATTCTGACCCAAAAAGTAGATGAGCTTTACCGTTACAGTCTTTCTGTAGTGCAACAACATATTATGAGTCTTTCAAAAAGACGCATTACTGTCAAATCTAGGAATACATTGCTTAACATCAGGCTCTAACAACTAGCTCTTCACGTTATTTTTTTTTTATGCGATTGAATGACGTGACGAGCTAGTCGTCCACCAGCTGGGTTAGCACGGACGGTAGACAAAACTGTCTTTTCCCTGTTTTACTCCAAGCAAGTATGAAGAAAGTGACGTAAAACGGGAAAAGACAATTTTGTCTACCGTCCGTGCTAACCCAGCTGATGTTAAGCGACATGGCCGCCCATAACAGATGGCAGTGTCACTCGGAACTTTAAAACAATAAAGTTCCGTGTGACACTGCACCGCGCACGTCATCCTGAGACATCACACAGTCTAGTAAACAGATTACTAAACTGAGATCATAAAGTTTCATTTGCCCAGTAAGTTCACTAGCTCAATGCCCTTCAAACCGAAACACAGTAGTGCTTGCACACTACTGCTTGGCGGCAGAATAACTGGCAAAGTGGTGGTACCTAATACATAGACAAACTTCATCATCGTCATTCGTTTACATAAAAAAACTAATTAGCTGGAACTTTTAGAGAGACATGAGAGTGTATCACATCAGGGCATCGCAATAAGTATAGTACGTAGCTACCTAAATAGGTACCGTATTCTACGTTCGACTTCGCTGAATTTATAGTGTTAATGTTTTTCAGTCAAAATAGAAGGGTTGTTGAGTTGATCTACTGTTATTTAACTTCCTTACAAACTTAACATAAAGTCGGACCTGCTATCGACTAGAAACTGTGATTAGTAGCGACGGTCTTTCAATAATTATCGTCTCAACGAACCATATCGACGTCCACAAGACTTACGTACCTATTTGTAATTTACAACCTTACTCCTCGAACTGCAGGCGTTTAAAATAATTACAAGTTGATATTTAAAACGATACAATTAATTAACAGTTCTAGTAAAATATTCGTGTTTCAGATTGTATTTACCAAGTCAAATGAGGCACTTAATTTCCGCATTGACAGGCGTAAATATTTCTATATTGCACAAAATTGCTTTCATAAATATTTGCTGTAGTTACTAATGGCAGTTCGAGTAAGTTACAATGCGAAATAGAGTCTAAAACAGCTAGCGTTTGTACATTTTATACGCATGTTCTATTAAGTGTAAAAAATATATAAAAATAAGTTATTAAATGTGGGCAACGAGCGAAACAAATCATCGCAACGTCCGTCGACGCGTATTTCACACAGCATTTGTTTTTTGTACCGTTTATTAAAATGAATATTTAATTTCCGTGTCAGATGATGACGTGTTAAGCGTTAATGTGAAATGAGTTAAATGTAAATGGATTTGCGCACGATGTTAAAGTTCTGAGTGGCAGACGTCTAGTTATGTAAATATTCGTGTCATTCAATGGTTGGGTGGCCATACGGCTACTTTTCTACGGACGCCTATTTGAAAGCTTTGGAGGGCTTACAGGATTTACTAGAACCTCCATATGTGAAAGGCAAAAAGTCCTTTTAAACCTCACTTTTTAGGTTTAGCTGGAAATAGCTACCTTGCACATACTCTTTTGAACTGAAAGCTTATCTTACCTACGTGAAAATGTCTTTGAAATGGTTTTTGCACATCATTAATCTAACAGAATACTATAATTACTCTGTGAGCGATAAATACAATAATACTCACTGGGTCAATGCTATATCTCTGAAATAGAGTGCTGAAAAATTGAATATAAACCCTAAATTCAAAGAAATAAAACATAGTAATGATTCAAAAAGTTTCATATTCAAGCTTTGAATACGCAATTATATGGTTATCTCACAGAAATCAAAGTGCAGCTTCAGTTGTAATACATCAGAGTAACTGTAGTGAACCAGCTATTAAGGCGACGGCAGTCTGACCAAGATTTACCGCCCGCCCTGTTACCACTATTTGCATAGTAATTTTCACTTATGAATAGGTATTAAGGCGTTATTGCACTTATAAATATTTACGGCTGATCTCGCAGACCGAGTGGGAGGAGTCTTTAGAATCTTTGATGGTTTTCTTGTCAAATTGTTGACGGGTGGCATTCTTTACCCCTACACACACTATGAAAGTTGTCTTGTGTCTTGTTGTGTTGCCTTGTTATTTATCAAACATAGTAGGTACCATACTGGCCGAGCGGTAGCATGTGCGCTTCGCAAACTTACGGCACCGGGTTCGATCCTCAGCCCTGCACCAATGACTTATCTAGTAAGTTATGTGCAGTTTTCGATGCCATCGCTCCGTGCCTCGGAGAGCACGTTAAGCCGTCGGTCCTGGTTGTCATAAGAACATCTATGGCAATCGTTACGGGTAGTCAGACGCCTGATAGAATCTGATGCCTGATCTAACCATCCCTGTTACTGGTTCCTTATGGGTTGCGAGGTCAGATGACAGTCGCTCGTGTAATTCTGGTAGCTCGCCGCTACAGGTTAGATTGGGAGCCGACTCCAATAACAAATGAGAAAAGGCAATGAGGATGATGAGTAGGTACCATCATAGTATATAGATTATGTTCTCTTCTCTATCGTGCGACTGTAATTATGTTACCATATTACCTATTATGCCCCAATGGAGGTTTCGGATCTACAGAGCCTCAAAATCTAGATGTTGTTGAACCTACTTTTTATGTTCCTAACTAAACAAAGATGTTCTCCCTGCAAAGATAAGTAATCCTAGTAGACTCATCACAAAGTCACTTATAAGTCATAAATATTTCAATTAGTGTTGGTAAAAGTCACAAAAGTAGGCTATAAAATAAAAATCTACATTTGCATGTTTTGCAAGTAAGTTTAAAATAAATATGTTTAATTTAAATTATTAAATTTATTAAACAAGAAAACGAGTAATTAGGCAATCTGAAATTAATTACATTTTTTGGTTAGATTTTTATATGTAATATTATTTTTAATTTGCATCGTCCTTTACTTTGTTGACCTTTGTTTCTCACTCGAGTAACAGGCTAGAAGAAATAATGCAAGTCCCTCTAACTTGGTTGGTTATTGAAAGAAAGTAGTCGATTATTTTCTTGATGTGTGTAAGGTACGTTTAGTATTATTCCAGGTTTATTATATTCTATAGTCAATTTGAGGTACTAATGATGAATGATAGTTGTAATTCTCGCATTAATGAGCGTTTTGTGTTGCGCACCTATTCACTATTCATACGCATCTATTTATTACGAGAGTCGTGTGGCTGATGAAATTGCTTTCTGCTTACAATTTATTATGTAGATAGACTATTACAATACAATTGTTTTGGACAAGGAAGCTGTATAATTTGAACCGAAAAAGTTTCTTTGTAATAAATAAACTCAATAGTTTTTTGTTGTATCATTAACTAATGCCTCAAGTTCACAAATACAGCTATTTATTTTAAAGGAAGTTACCTTTTTTATATCATCATCATGATCATCATCAGCCAGAAGACGTCCACTACTGAAAATAGGCCTCCCCCAAAAATTGCCCCACTTAGACATTTCTCTATTATATGTATAGGTAAGCTTTTGTAGAATTCATAATGATAAACAATTTTTTTAAATGACTCATCTTGATACCTATTCTTTATTTCTAAATCCTATCACTGAGAGAACAATTCAGATAAATTACATCGAAGATCTCAGAAAATGATAACTCTATTGTCCCTAACAACCAGCTCGTAACAAAAGCTTCCAAAGTAGGTACCTGTGCATAAAGAGAGCAGTCTTCTAATTAAATTCCACCACTTATCTCTTTTACATGCAAAATTTTATTACTTCCACAAAGTAAAAGCAAAAGGTAGATAACAAGAAAAGGGTCTGTTTTAACGTGCAAACTTCTAACCTTCTGATCTTCGCTCCCAGGTATAGAAACTTAAGCCTGATAAAGTTATAAAATCGCTTTTCTCCCTGCGTGACCCAACTGCCTAATGTATTTTCTATCTGGGGGATGTTTTATTGAAAAAGTTCAGCTCGTGAGGCGAATGGTTAAGGGCTGATCGTAAAATATGAATAATCGATCCTCCAGAAAAGGCTTTACCTGTAAATCGGGAGATGGTCTGTAGGGAGTGGTGAGGATTCTTTATAGAGGTCTTCAGGTTATACTCGTAAGTTATCTATGGATTAGAAGCCGGGGGGTTGCTCTTCTCAGGTCAAGTTTATGACAGGTGTTATTAAATTTATGAGAGCTCATGTAATGGTTATCTGTCATACCTTTGATTAATGGTTTGTTTTAAGGCTTTTTTTCTACATGAGACAGCAAATATTGGTCTTATCTCTATTGAACTAAGTGGAGTTGGTTCAGCATTCTTTACGAGAATATGGCTCAAAAGATGGCTTTGTTTTACGACCGGCCACCTGCCTGACGTCAACCTTCTTCGGAAATTTTTGTTGATAGAATGACCATCACCAGGTGGTTTTATCTGGGAATTTGGCGTAGTACCCACAATTTTCCGCTTAGTCGGCACTTACCACATCTACAGATTGAGCACAACAGCAGCCCTTTTCTACAAGCCTACAAGCGGCGTCTGTATGAGACAAGCAAAGAAAATACATGCACAATTTTGTAAGTTAACTTTTATTTTCATTCATGATTATCAAAATATGTGTCACATACAGTATGTGTAATTCCAGTTTCATTATTAATGGCTTCATTGAAATGACAAGTGGCAATATACCCGTGCATACAGCTCTACATTCAGTTCATGAAAGGAGTTTTCGCTGAGATGTCTAATTTAATGGATGTCTTGAAGAGGAATACATTACTGAATTCAACATTTACGACACAATGGATCCAACAATGCACATATTAACGACAATGTATAATCTTCCCCCATTAATCAAGTATTCATAACCTCCGTCAATCATCCAGTGACATCCGCAAACGTTGCGGTTTACCCGCCTCGCTTCGTTTACATTACATGTAGGGGCATAGAACAAGCTGGTGCTTTGGAAAATTATCTAGCGACAGGCTAGATAAGAATGTTGATATGTTGAAATTTTGGTTTTTTATTCTTTCTTGTATGACAGGTCTCAAGGATACCAGCCATAGATTAAGCCTGACGTTGCGTATGAAAAGAAGATGAACCAATTATATGATGGAGAACAAAACCTTAAACAGAAAGAGCATTGAGAGGTTTTAAGAGATAATAAATAAATAAATATATAAATGTATAAATATGTGTGGACATTTCACACAGCGCCACCTGGCCCCAAACTAAGCATAGCTTGTACTATGGGAACCAGATAACTGATAGAATACATAGATACTTTTTTTTTTAAAATACATACACAGAATACGATATAACACCCAGATACAGAATAAACACCTTTGTTCATCACACAAACGTTTGTCCTGGGCGAGAATCGCACCCAAAACCTATAGTTCAGAAGGCTGAGCTACTACCAACTGAGCTAACAGGCCAGAATGCTTTTAAATTGGAAATTATAATACAGTGCCAAAAACAAATCGCTAGTTTAGAAGCCTTCCGAGGAAATCCCTGTAAAAATAAGGTGGAAGAAAAATAGGATTAGGTCAACTACTCTCCTAAATGAAAGGTGAATGAATTGAACAAGGGATGCTAATCTCGGGGAGTGGCCGCAGTTCCGGTAACTCAGGATTTGAATATTTTTCTTTGGCAACCTATACATAAATGCTTGCAATATATACACCATAATTTTTAGAACTGGTGCCACGTATGAACTTTCATCCGTACTTTATTTTCTTAATATTGTTTTTCATAATGATAGATAATAATTTTCATATGATGATTTTTGGAATTTTATATTGATTATTCAATTCAATCATGCAATGTTTAATCTACAAATTGATTCTGCCACATTAACTTATAAGTCACTTAAAATGCAAGCATCTTTTGGTCTGACCGTAATATGTAGAGATTTAGTACCTATCCGTTTCTTATTAGAAACGGATAGGTACTAAAGCTCTACTACTGACTATGTTCATAGATGCAAGCAGCTGCTCAAAGTGGCACTCTGTGGGGGCCTATGTTCAACAGTGGACGTCTTCAGGCTGTTGATGATGATGATGATGATGATGTTCATAAATTATAAGCCGCTCAAAATGGCAGTCTATGGAAGAGGGAAAAATGGGGGACCATTTACGTATGTCTGTGGACGTCTACAGACTGATGATGATGACATTCATAAATGAGATGGAGGCTTATGATGTAGGTATATTTATAATTTACATACATACATCAACAGCCTGAGGACGTACACTGCTGAACATAGGCCTCCATATAAAACGCCACTATTGACGCTTATTATATGGGGGGTTTGCCATAATAACCAGGTGGCTTGGTGATCGGAGAAGATTTTTATGTACCGAGGAGAATGCTGCTTCCCATTCCCTGGATATTTCCTTAGCCGGCTCTTACAGCACCCACGAGAAGAGATGGGGTGGTCCTTTTTTTTTTTTTTTTTTTTTTTTTTTTTTTTTTTTTTTTTTTTTTTTTATGTGATTGAATGACGTGACGAGCAAGTCGCCCGTTGCAGTGTCACCCGGTCCTATTCTCACATCGTCCCAGAACCACACGGCCAACTGACTGCTGACTTTTCTTTATTTATAGTGTGAACAAATGTTTACAAAGTTCCTTCAATCACATTATAATTGCGCAATTCTCAAATCCTTGCGTCCAGACAAACCGATTAGCGTAATAACTCTAGTGTGGTTAGAAACTAGTAAGTGGTCAACATGGGACCTGTGGTTACGAAACATATTGCATTAAACAACGCCTAGTGTTTAGTTAAACTTACCTTCGTGTTTAACTTGCCGTCATCGTGTTGAAGTTATATATATTTGTATAGATTTGTTGTTTCAAAATGTTTCTATGAGAAATTGCATCTGGTTTTATTCTAACAATAACTAAGTACAACTAGTGAACGGCTAGCAGAAAGAAAAGAAAAGAAAAGAAAATTTATTTACCAGAAACATTAAAATTCATCATAAGGCACTCACGTAATTTTACTCTGGACGTGAACACAAGTCGTGGAAATCATTTTTTTTATTTTTTTTTATTCTATTTTTGAGGACCTTTAAACAACATGTTTGTGGAAATCATGATAATCATTATTATTATTTGAGTAAAATCATTAATGACAAAATGAATAACAATATCACCGTGAAGTTTCTTGAAGCTTCTCCTTTACGGGTGTAATCGAAGCTCCGGATCAGTTTCTATTTGATACGCTATGATGAAGTTGATTGAAATACAGTGATTAGTGATTTGTGATTGCAGATTCAATGACGTAACACCTCCCTCGTAGGTAATTTCCTACAAAGCAATACGATTTTACGTTTTTTTTCCTCATGCTAGTTTCTACAATATTATAACAATAACTAATCATTAAAGTTTCATGTTTTTACACGACGAACTGAAAGTATTAAATCTTAAGAAGAATGATTAATTAATTCACGAAACATGGACAATTGGACAATCACTGAAAAGTAAGAAGAACTAAATAAACAAAACTATTTGCATGCATCGGCCGAACTCCCCCATTGGCAACGTAATTAATTTTCATTTATTTGGCTGCACGAATTTGGTCATACTTACCAGTTACTCTTATCAATCAGTAAATAGATACTGATCGTTTTTATTAAAAAACAACTTTTCAAACATTATTTCCAATAGCTAACAAACACGCATCAATGGTGTTTAAAAGTAATGAATTCAAGATTGAATCCCATATCTTAACCCAATATTACGGTGAAATCACGGCCAACTTCATCTAACTCATTACGGTAAACATGGTAGAAGCGATATAATTAAACAGTAATTTATTATTGTTTTTATCACAAAACACGCCATCCATTACAATTAAGATATTTTTTATTTCCACTTTCCACGCGAGCTAGAATAAACAGTAAAAAGTCTTTCACGACTTTTTTCCTGTTATAACAAATTGCTTTGTAAAATGCTTCGATATAGTTCCTGCTAAGAGCATTAATTTTATTTTATGTTATTTAGAAAACATAGACGCAGCTTATGTAAGGTGCAGCGGGGCAATTACTACTAGTAAAACGCAAACAACGACTTTGAACTCATAAAAATACTAAATGATGTTATTTTATCAAATATGTAATGTATTGGATCTGTAGAGTCACTATCTATGTTAAATTTTTACAAACTCGCATTGAAAAATATTCATTCTATAGTGTAATAATATGCAAAGAATAAAAGTAGAAATTTATTTTGATCTTCTTCTTCTCGTGTAGGCAAGTTTTCAGCCCTGGTGTCAGAATTTTTAGGTCGCCCAAAGGCTTCTGGCTTGTTTTATGCTTAGCGACTATTTTTGATAACATCCGGGACCGATGGTTTAACGGGCTCTCCGAAGCACAGTAGCTCAGTTATAAATTTCACTTTTTGTAGCAGTTACCCATCAAAGTAGTGACCGCAGCGAACGTTGTTCAACTTTACCTATCAGTTAGGAATGGCTAGTCGTGCTTCGCTATTGATTTATACGTCATCCTTATATCGTATGAAGACCGGCAAAGTGGTATAAGCGTAACATTATTATTATTTCAGACTTTTCAAGAAGAAGGTACATTCAATCCATAAGTACCTCTTGAGAATATGATCTTATTCCATGATGATTATTCCATGAAAAACACCTAGCCAAAAAATGGAATAGGTATGTTGCTTACATTAAAGTCTTTTCTATTTTAATCGGTGCTCTAAACAGTTAGGTACACACTACATAAGCAAGTTAGCAATATATACAGAAATGCACGTGCAACGTGCGATATAGCAAAACTACAACTAGGTATAACAAAGTTTCAAAAACAACTCTCGCCTTTATTTTCTACGGCCACAATCTTTTTAATAACAACGTTACGGTTCCCACACTGTAAAATCCTGACCATTACGTAAACACCGAAAGCCCCTATTAAACAAAAGAGGAACAACAAGGAAGCGCCGTTCCGTTGGCCACACTCGGAATCACTTCGGTAAATCCTCCGAATGAACCAAAGAAAAACAATAGTAGAGTAATAACACCGTGATCCAGTAGAATGGGGTCGTTACGGGGTTTCTTTTAAAATAATTTGGAGTCGCGCCAGCGCAGCGACTGTATAGCTCGCAACTGGTGGCAGTCTTAACCCTTAATACCTTTAGGATTAGGGATTCAAGTTAGAATCGATAATTCCTCGATCACATGACATACAGTCTACTATGTATAACAGATAAATGTTACTGACGCTCAAAATTGAACTCAAAGTTGTGAACGGTAAATTACAGTAGGTACAATTTATACAGTTAGCTATTAATACTACTATTAATATGTTAGGCAGGGTGGGGCTGATATCGGTCATAAAGAGTTCTTGGAAATCTATAAAATTGCAGGAACCAGGTGCTCAATACTGACAACCGATGGGGAAGAAAGGTTCTCGTGTGGCAACCACAAACCGGAAGACGCAGCGTAGGCCGGCCCCCCACTCGGTGGACCGACGACCTGATCAGAACTGCGGGAGCCGATGGATGCAGGAGGCAAGCAGCTGCTCAAAGTGGCGCTCTATGGGGGAGGCCTATGATCAGCAGTGGGCATCTTCAGGCTGATGATGATGATGATGATGATGATGATGAGGTGCTCAATGAGTTCATAAATATATTTCGAAATTACTCTCAGTTGTCATGATTGTCATTATATCAAAACCAAAACAATTTTGTATTTTTATACCAATAAAAATAATAAAGATCATCAAAGTAGGAACCTAAGTACATTAGTATTTATTTGCATACGTATAAGCTACTAGCATTGTATGATCTCGACAAAACCCACTACCTTATTGTATATCGATTAATTTATGCTTAGTCACATCTCTATTTAGAATTAAAAGCTTTCGATTCTATTTACCGTTTTGTGCTTTGCATACTTGACTTGGACTTTATAAATGCTTCGATAAAGGTAGAAAAGGTTTAATAAACGATTTTAGAAGGTAAATGAGGTAGATTGTTTGGGCACCCTTTGTACGCCCTGGGACTGCCCCTTACCTGGCTTTTCTTTATTATAAGGTTATAATATTTAGGCGTGATCAGAATTTAGAGTTTTGCGTGATTTTATCTCTGTAGCATTATA
The DNA here is from genome assembly GCA_910589525.2 of Ennomos quercinarius. NCBI lineage: Eukaryota > Metazoa > Arthropoda > Insecta > Lepidoptera > Geometridae > Ennomos > Ennomos quercinarius. Next base: position 7,453,806 of record OU342496.1, read on the forward strand.
ATTATTTGCTTCCATATTGTACTTTCTTTTAAAAATTCATTTTTAATTCTTTATCCCGATTTATTGTATTAATATTATTTTATTTTAAGAAATGTGTAAAATAAGTATAAATAGATACTCGTATATACGTCGTTATAGTGAATGGCCGGGTTCCAGTTGAATTACAAATTATAGCGTTATTTTTGAAACCTTCATTCACAGACATTGTTTTTGCGTAGTTTTTACGATTTTCTTCCATGTTCCAGTAGAAGTAAAAATGCTAAAAACGTCACCAAATTATACCACTTTTTACTAACCAATGTGATGGGTCAAGACTTTCGTACATACCTACTCTAAGGGTCAAATGGTCAGGGTTTTATTTGGTTATGTAGTCACTTTCTGCGTTTTTGGCGTTTTTAAGAGCGACTGGAACCCGCCCAACCTAGATAATATACTTTATTAACTACAGCTTATCCATGTAGGTCTATTAAAAAATCTTACTATAAAGCTTTATTATCTACTTTAACCTAAAGAAGGGATGTAATAAAAAAGATACACGGTGAACTAAACGAACTATAATACCTATTCTCTTCATATTACGTGACAGAGAACTAGAGTTCGGTAGTTAAGTCTATAAAGTTGCCATGAGTTGACCCTCAGAGCTTCACTTGTTATAGCCCTGTCGCAATACAGTTCAACGCCAGAGGGGCAATTCTGCTCATTACAACTTGGTTAATTTGTGCAGTACTTACAAATAGCAAAAGTATAAGTATGCTTTTATTTTTTATTTTTATTTGCACATTTTAGACGACCTATTTTTAGAGATCTATACCATAAGGCCTGAAAACAAAGGTTTTCAATCTGTGTGTGTTGCCAGTGATGACGTATGGCACTGAGGCGTGGTATCTTACTGTTGGCCTCATTAGTCAGCTCGAAGTCGCGCAACGAGCTATGCTCGGTATTTCCCCGCGAGATAAGATCCGTAATAAGAAGATCCAGGAGAACTAAAGTGGCCGATAAAGCTCTTAGAATTAGCAACACATCGCTCATCGTACTGACAATCGATGAGGAAGTAAGTTTTCTCGAGTGGCGACCATGAACCGGAAGATGCAGACGGCCCTCTACTATGTGGACTGACGATCTGGTTAAAACCGCGAGGAGACGATGGATGCAAGACGCATGCAGCCACTCAGAGTGGCGCTCTATGCAGGAGGCTTATGTTCAGCAGTGGACGTCTTCAGGCTGTTGATGATAGTTTTAGAGGTAGGTTGTACTTAAATGTGAAAGTTGTTTATGAACCATTTTTTTTGACAGCGCTAGAGTGTGGTAGAGCTATAAAAAATACTTCAAAGCATTTCTAGAAGAAACTAATAGCGTATTATTTATACAGAAAGAGAAAAGCTACTTAAGAGAGATCAACTTTTTTGTACCATTTTTTTGATATTTTGGCACAAATACTGTTAGTGATGCTTACCTAGGGCGTCCACTTTTGAACACAGGCCTCCCCCACCCAGTGCCAAAAAACGCGAAAAATAACAAATATTACGAAAACTAGTATCTAATGTATATGCTAATAATTAATTAGTAAAGTACCAGCTTAAAAACGTTTTGTAGGAAGTTAGTTTACTGTTTCTATGTAGCTTCACTTATTATTGCTGCGTGGCACCAGCAACGTCACTATTTTATGGCTTATAAATTTCCTGCCAAACGTAAACTTTTTTTGGTTATAGGAAAACTTTGTTTCGTAGCTCGTGTGGGAATAGAAAATCACGCAATTTCTGATTTGCATTTGCATGTTGAGGGTGCTTTTGGCGATATCGGACGTTTTTGTTAAGATATAGGAACCTAATGTGCGTTTCTCTCAAGCACATAGCATGGAGAAAACGAAAATAATTTTTTGGTTCTATAATATCTATGCTCTCAATGATAATGGTAACTATTTTAATATTATTGCCATTATTTATATAAAACATTCAAATCAACGTAATATTGTTCATTGGTTCCTTTTCATGTTGATTCTTTTCGAAGCAAGATTCGCATTCACAACACGTATGAATGCGCAAAATATTTTTGTACCCCCACTTTTGAAATAAACGCAAACCAATCAAATACTAATACGAATACGATGCACGACAGAGATACGTTATCGTACAGATCCGATCGGCCGAAACTCATCTCACGGAAATATTGCAACCAATAAAATGGCAATACCGGAAAGTAAGGAAAAATAAGGAAGCGATTGCGACCTCTAGAAAATCCCGTCGAAAAAATCGTATGCATAACCAATCGGCATTGGTCCGAGATCGAATCAATACCATTATGATAATTTTCCGTGATGTAAACATAAAATTTGTCTGTTATGCATAACAATAAATTGGATTGCTTTATCTTAATTTTGTTTGAATACAATTTAAGAGGTTTTTGGTATTGTAGACTAAAATTAAAGCTAATGTTATGTTAACGACCCCTTAAAAAAATTTAAATAAATAGGAGTGCCAGGCCGCGGTTAAAATTAATTAATTTACTATGTTACTAGAAGCGTTGTATGGTTTTGCTCGCTATTTACTCGTTTCCTGCATGCATTTTCCGGTATAAAAAGTATATGGTGATCTTGGTAGTGTAAAAAATCTGTGTCCATCTGTGTAATTGTAATCGGTTCAGTCGTTTTGGAGTGAAATCCACACCAGCAAACAGACTCACTTTTCAATAATTTTTTATTCATATATCCATTGTCACGCATCGCTCCGCATGTTCCACTGGTACCTAAGTGTAAGGATAAGGATTGCATGAAGAAACATACATACGATAATTCGATTTATTTATCCCGTAGTCCATCAATCTAAGAAATCATCCATTCATTCTAATACGATTGGTCTGATTGCTGGCTCAGTGTATTCACTCAAGAGAGGTGGATAAACAAAACGCTGCGTCGGATCGCTTCATTCCGCAGCAGACGGGCTCAGCCGTCTCTGTCCGAATGAATGAACTCAATCTCGATGGAGTAGGGGGATTGGTTCGGTAGCTATTATGCTATTACCTACGATTTGTTCGGAGTATACGGATCCTGTCGAAGTCAGCAGTAGCTTTCGCCAATCATCTGGTAGCAGTAGGTAAACATATTTGAATTTCAGAGACGAAAACGTAAAGTTTGATATTTACATCTTTTTAAGATCGAATTATAATATTGAAGTACAGTTTCTTGCAACAGTCCGGATATTGATATCGACATAAACAATGTACAACCTATGTATATTCTATGATGCTCGACGTTATAACGTTTTTTGTTGAGAAGAATTAGTAACAAATCGAATAGTTATATATAGTGTATTCGAATAGTTGAACTGTTATCGAGTTTAAGCAAAAGCAAATTCCAGGATATTCTCGTATTATATCTGCTGCTATCTTCATAACATTTTTGTCATCAGCGGCTATGGTTTTCGACGTGAACTTTATCGTGTGATTTTTCCACGACCTAACAAAAATATTTCAGAAAAATCCCTGCTCTTTCCTGCAAAATTGTTGATAGGTGGTGATCTAGATAGTGAAATATTCATACACAATATTTTTCTAGTATGCTGCCCGCTACGAGACTGCGTCGGTAGAGAACAGACAGCGGGAAGCTGAGTGATATTGACAGATTTATTCTCGTTCGGATAAACCCCGGATTGGCACTCGCTGCATTTTTTATAACGTCCCGGAAATTGCAACGTCGATGAAAACCCGCAATGAGGGTTTTTGATCAGCCGCTCAAAATGGCACTCTCTGGGGGAGGGCCTATGTTCAGCAATGGACGACTTTAGGCTGCAGATGATGGTATAAGCACATGGCATGGACATTTCACACAGCGCCGCCTAGCCCCAAACTAGGGAAAGCTTGTACTATGGGAACCAGATCAAATAACTGTTTTTTTTTTGTTTGTTAATATTTAATTGGAATAAAATATAACACACTGACACAGAACACTAATTAAAGTTTTACTTTAGTCAGTTCAGTTATATTCATGTTGCTTTTCTTTTAACCTTATAGAAAAAGAAGAAGCGAATGGATCGTTTTATCCATTACACAAATGGCTTTAGTATTTTTTTTAAAAAACGGGCAAATTGCCTTTATTACTCAAGCTAACTACTACAATAATAAAAACTAAACTAAACTAAACTAAGCTAAACTAAACTAAACTAGCTACACTACCTACTACAAAGAACACTTATGGACTGTATAATAGCCGCGATGGCCTATAGACAGTCCAAGTGCTCCAGCCCACTACCGGTAGGTAGCGTACCCAACATGCTGGCCGCATTGCCACGTTGAATTGCAATGCTGATGCGTTGGGCCAAATAAGTGCCAGCATTTTGGTCTTTAGTATGGGTTATTATAAGCAAACCTACATTGTGTTCTCACAAGCGGGTGCATCGTAAAGTAAGTCATGGGCGGCGTTGTATGCCTACTACACGCCGTGCTTTAACAACGTGTGCTAAGTTAACGTTGTTCTTGCTATTACAAAAGAAGTTACGAGTTGGGGCTATTGCAAAGAAAGCAAGACTATAATGTTTCATTCCGACATTTTTAGGAAAACTCTAGTAACTTATCTATTTTGTAAACGAGTTCTGATGTTTAAACGAAAATATACAGGTAATATAGATAACAAAAAATTTAGTAGATTTGAATTTAGTGAAGTTACTACTTATGTATAATTATGATATAAAATATGTGTCATGTGCCTGCAACATAATAAATAAATAGTATCTTTAAATTATAGAAAAATAAATAGAACAGATGGCGTAAAGGAGGCTTACCCAACAGATCACTGTTCACGTCACTATATGTGACACTGGCTGAAATGATGATGATGATTATGAAAAACATCAAGCGTTCAATGCAACTTACAGTGGATTTACCAAACAGTTCTCATGGAATAAATAGTTAGGTATACCTCTTTTTAAACGTATTTTTCTACTTAACGGAAACATTCTCAGTAATTCTTCAGTAATAACTTGCATCAAATTTCTACCCGCCCGGTGGCGTAGTATATCTACACCGATCGTCGCCTACGTTGACGCTACCAGAAGCCGCCGTTTCAGGTTTCATGGTATCCCCGTGCCGCCGCAAGGAAACGATAATTTCCCTGGAGATCTAGTATTGACGTGGGTTCGCCTGAATTGTCGCCATTTCAACAGTTTAGGTGGAAGTTTGCTAGACAGATAGAGCGGAAGTTACTATTACATCGCGACGTGTGTGGCAGGTGGATAAAACTTCCTTTGTGGCGCAGTTTGCTCGTTTGTCATTGCTTTTCGCTTATTCATACCACATTACAATAGTTCTTGAGTAATATTGATGTCAAAATCTATTGAATTTCGGGTAGCTACTGGTGGCTGTTTTTGGGAATAAGTATCACACTATGTCTTGTTTTGAAAATGGAACTGTATGGTAACGGTACTCGATAATCAGTTGATAATATAATGATGAGTGGTTCAAAGGTATATAATGTCGTGGCCACATCGCACTTTTGGCCACGTCATGAATTAATCGAGAACTTCGTGATGTGGTTTGCTATGGAAATGTGGGTCGACAGTGAAAAAATTCAACAAATGCGACCATAATAATCATCAATAACAGCTTGAAGACGTCCACTTTTGAACAAAGCTCTTCCCCAGAGAGCACCACTGTGAGCGGCTGCTCGCCTCCAGCATCCATCGGCTCCCCGCGGTTTTCATCTGGTCTTCGGTCCACCTAGTCAGGGCCCTAATATCATTAAATTATCGAGCATTTCAAAAAAATATACACACAGCCTCTGTGGTGTGTTGGTTGAGCAGATCGGCTCATAACCCGGAGGCGGCGGGTTCGATTCCCGCGACAGGACAAGTATTTGTGCACATGAAAAAAAGCGCAAATACTTGTTCCGTGTCTGGTTGTTGTAGGGCCATGGTCCTCATAGTTCTGGGTCCTTAAATCCAGGAAATCCTAGTTAGGGTCCAGGATTGACGTATGTGATCGTTGGGCGTCATTTCATTTTATACTATGTGGCCACGACATGTATTCCTTAGGTAGTTAAATATAAATAAGTTTAATCAGCTTTTCCATCAACAGTACTACACATGCCTTTGTTTCACAAAATTTTAATTATGCCTTAATTATTTAAAAAACTGCAAAAATCTTAGATCTTCTCTAAAATATTATTATGTCCAACTGTCCCAGTATTATTCGGTCCAGTCCAAGTATACCACCCTGGAGTGTTCGCTAAGTTTAATTAAACAAGCGCTAATTACTGCTGAAATAGGAACTGGTGCTAATAGTCTAGACTTTTAGCTAAATTATCTGAATGCTAATTCAATTGGCGAGCTTAAAAATCCATTAACGAAATTGACTTCGCTTTAAACTATTTCTATTAACGAGAATTTTACGTATAAATAGCTGGTGTTTCAAGATGTTTTAGGTAATTGGTTTAGATTATTTTGGTAAAATATACGAATTTTGTTTCGTACAATATGCCTATACTTAGAGTTTGTAGGTACATAAATGTATACCTTAAGTAGGTTCCTACATCAAAAAAGAAGGAGAAGAAATTTAAAAGTAGACACTTCTAAACTTCCCTTTATTGACTGATAAGGTTAAATTTACTTATAACACAGAAAAGATACACAACAGAATGAAAAAATTATATGTCCTGTTTGTATGCAGTAGGTACATCTGTAACTGTACTATACGGGATGCAATTGAATTCCTTAGCATAAATTGAGTAGGTATTTAGTATACATCATTTTTATTGACGATTATTAGGTAATGAGTAAAAAGTGGAAATGAAAATATTTCATAATAAAAATAAAAATAATATGAAATATATAACATTATAATAAAAAAACAATAAAAAAAACATATATAAAAAATATAATATATGTATAAATATATATATGTATATTTAAAATTTAATTATTATATTATTATTATTATTATTATTATTTTTTTAATATATTATTAATTATAATATAATATTTCATATTTTATATACTTTTTTAATTATTTATTTTTTTTCGGTAAAGATCCCGTAAGTAATATTATAAACGTAAAGTATTTCATTATTGAAAATAATGCGCGTAACGTAGTTGGCACGTGTGATTTTGATATATACGTTTAAAAGCTTTTTTTGGCTTGTATTTTATAATTAGAAACAGTAATTAATTATTTTAATTTAATTTTGGTACTGTAGCAGTTGATTGAATAAATAATTCAATTTTTTTGGAGTTATTATCAATTCCAAACCGATGCGTTAGATTTCATAATTTTTGGTCCACACGTGACCGGTTTCTGGAGTAGGTATCTAGTTTCAAAGGATGCTAATGAATCAAATTACACCCAGTATAATAACCACACAAAATTATTATATAGCTCCTAAAATTTTATCTTTATTGTTACCCAAGTGTGTGTACTTGTAAGTAAAGGCTTTGACGTCGTTCTCTGTCGTAAACAGATTATGCGTCTAAATAAACAGTCACTGTTTCAAACTCGATTCTAAAGCGTTTTTCAAGTAACTTATTGATAGCTTCCAGAGATCAAAGGCGCCATTAATTTTGTTGATTGGTAATTTTCGGTTCCCTATTTCTAATTTGCTGCTGATGGGTAATTATTTAAAGCTGTTGTAGATTTACTTCTGAATTTAAACATACTTAGTTTTAGTTTAAGTTCTATTAGAATTTGTTACGGCTTTACTCTTTATTGACTGAGATATTAGCATAATAAATATAATTTTTCGTAGGTATTTTTATTCATAACCCATGTTTTAGTTATATAACAAACGTAGCTTAGATAGATAGATAGCTCTTTATTGTCTCATCATTGAAATATATTATGAGGAATAAGATGAATCTTATGTAGTTGGTACTAGTGTGATAACGGGCGATTATTATTATTAGTACAACGTGTACCTAGTTATAAATCTATAGCAATAATAGAATGTAGGTACTTAAAGTAAAAAGAAACTAAATTGGAAGGACAAAATCCATCAAAACACTGAACCCATCAAACCAATCCAATATGCACAGGAAAAAGTGCCGCGCCCCGAAAACTTTTACCATCAAAACTGGGATAAAACTTTTTACTACACCTTTCCGTTTTACCGAACTAGAAAATTATTCTATCCGTTCGCTTCTTCTTCGATATAAATAAAACAGTAGAGCAGTCGGTTCCACTATAAGTATTTTTTGTACCACCTTTACTGTGAAGGGTGGAAACCAAACAGGGTCCTTTTGACGCCGGTCTTCAGGCAGCTTCTTTTTACATCTTCTTTATTCTTCATGATTTTTATTTACTTTCTTAACACAGTGCTGCAAATCTCAAGAATTCAATGGTGATGATATTGACCAATGTTATCCATATGCTGCTCAATGGGATAAAACGATACCTCATGGCATTAATTTTCACGACGAGACAAATACGTAGGTATATAGGAACACTTGAAGCTTGGCAGAAATAAAAGATAAGTTTAATTATCATTCAAAATATGACATCAGGGTGTATTATAATGTGTGACACGTAAGCTTGCCTAAATCTTTTAATTCTTCTTTATCTAAGAACTTCTAGTAAAGCTAGCTCGGTGGGTTTAAAGTCTTTAGATTTTCCATTGTTCCGTGTTTGATATTCATGTTTTGTTTTCTACATCTTTGCTCAAGAATTCACAACTTCTTGTCTGTATAATAAACGTGTTTATAGACATTGCGGGTGAGACTCATAGCTTGGAATTTCGCGGAGCCTTCGTCGCTTATATTGCCACCTGCGATAAGGAGACGGTATTAGGGGAAAACTGAATATATTAATCAAAAGTAAACTTTATCGTAAAACACTTAAAGCCAAGATTACCTTGGCAAACGTCAATTAATATAAACCTGATGTAACTTTGAATTTGTGACTGTTGCAGGAGGAAAGTGAATATCTATAATACCTATTAGATTTGCATATATATGTAGGTAGGTATACGACAACGATAGGTATAAACCTTTCGTTGTCGTACACTAAATAATTCTTGCATTAAAATTACATCCGTACGTATTGCTTCTAAAACTAAACGTATTGCAGATACGAGAAATATTATGCACACAATCTCATCCATCGATGTTCATATCACGATTGCAAATGTATGCACTTTTTGTAGCATAATTTATTCATAAAATATCTGAAATCTCAATCTATACTTACCTACGTTATGAAAATAGTTCTATGTAATTATGGCAATTAGGGAGAGGTATTCATATATTTATATACTCCATTGACATTAAATTAATTAATGATTTAATAAGTATAACTACAACAATAAAACTAGGTATTCTATAAAACTAAACTAAAACTATAAAATTAACAATATAATACAAAACTAATCTAACAAACCACTACCAGTGGGCAAAGTGCCCAAAATGCTGGCAGCATTGCCACGTTGAATGGCAATGCTTAACCTTTGGCCCAAATAGAGGCCAGCATTTTGGTCACGCGTTGCTTCAACCAGACGCTTACAAAGTTCTTAAAAGATTTTGTGTGCACTTGGTCCCCATGGCCCGAGGGTCTCGACCCCAAAAGGTGCAAAAATAAAACCGCTGTCTAGGTTACTATATTTGCGCCTTTTCAGTTTCTCTGCGGAATCCGCCGCCGCGCCAGCCTTATTTTGTGTCTCGGGAAGATGTGACGGCGCAAGGGTGTCTACACACGTAGCATCCCACACCAAGGGCCGCCCCATCTTCCACGGGATCAAGGTCATTCCGTCGGGTCTTTTACCATCGTCACGTACGAGGCCATTTGGTTCCAAAATAGCTGCACAATTGGCGCTGGTAAAAGCCCGACGAATTATATCGTTGAGGCTCGCGTGGCGAGGAATCCTCCCTGCACTTCGAACGCAGGAAATGCCATGGTGACCAAGCTGGTCGACAGCACTACCACACTGGCAGTGGTGTGGAGCAGAGCAAGATGCGCCCAAGCGGAGGGATGCTGCAATCCTGAACGAGGATGAATCCAACAGGGTACCAGTATTTTGCGATGGGAGAGCCTGTAGCCACAAACCCGATTCCCACACCGAAACGGCTAAGAGGCGGGCACGATCTGCGGAGCTTGAGCACGTATGGATAAGTTGATTCCGTACTTGCTCGCAGAGCGGCCCGTCCCAGAGCCTCTGTGAGGAAACAGATTTGGGGATCTCAGTGTTAGGGCAGGCTAACAACCACGCGTTCCTGGCCTCGCCAAAAAACGTAACTTCTACATTGCCTAGAGATGTGGCAAGAATTTTTTCGGTTAAATTTTGAGTACTATGTACTGAAGACAGAAACGCAGGAAGAGCGACACCAGAGATTGACCGGATACCAAGCCCTCCCATTCGCACAGGAAGTGAAGCCTGTAACCACTCTCGTTCGTGTAAATTTATATTCAAAATAGTCGTCAAAGTGCTCTTTACGATGTTGTCCAGCCTGTGAAGAAGTTCGGTATGTTTCCAGAGTTGAGAACAACGTAAAGTATAAGTAAATTTAGGGACAAAAAGACAGTATCTAATAATGGTAAAAGCCATGTGCGTGTTAATTTTTGTTAAGCGTTCCGAACATTGCAAAAAATTTTGAATTTTTTCTTCAATGAATTGAGGGAAAGGGTCGTCGAGAATAGGGGAACCCAGTAAACGAAGTGAATACTTGTCTATAATTTTTATATTAGAGGCCAAACTATTAAATTTTTGTAAGACCAAATTATTAAATTTTTGTAAGACCAAATCTTCATCTGAAATAAAAAGTTCGCATTTGGAAAAATTTAGTTCAAGGCCGATCGCTCGGAATTCATCTACTAAAAAAAGTAGGTCGTTATATACGGTAGTTACGTCGCCACCTAAGGTCCCATCATCCAAGTACCAAACATTAAGCTTGGATTGCAGGCGTTGGATGATAGGATGAATGGCGAGACTGAAAATCGCTGGACCGAGCGGATCGCCTTGCTGACAGCTGACCGCTGAGAGAATTTCGTTGCCGTTATACGTTAATGTTGTAGAACCACCATAACACTGCCAAATAAAGTTGTACAAATTTGGAATTTTGTCTTTCACCTGCGTTAATAGAGCTCCTCTATCCACGGAATTGAAAGCATTTTTTGCATCAACCTTCAGCAGCACATCTCCACAGCTGTTACTAAGAAATGTTCTAGTAGAATGGACAGCGGCTTCGCAACCACCTCGCGAGCCAAAACCTAACTGCACAGGCTGAAATAGGTTTGCCAAAAGTGGCGCTGACTTTTTGCAGCAGATTTTAGCAGCAAGCCGGCGATATGTTGAGGAGAGGTTGCAAAGGTAATCGAATAACAATTAGGTATACCCTAACGACTTGAAAAAACCATATAGGATACTCATAGATCGAAGCCTACTTTATAATTAAATAGAGAAACCTTGTATTTTTTTATGATTACTAGCTATGACCGTCCAAGACCCTTTCAGTCTTCGCAATTAAGAGCTTTTATGCTCCAGTCCGGGCAGTGAGAAGCTCATCCCACCGATTAGAAGCTACCTAATCCTCATAAGGGTAATTATTAGATGTCACAACTGCTTTAAAAATTAGTAGCACTCGATTTTGATGTTCATCGCGGCTTGCGTCATCGAAGTGAATTGACGTAGCGCCAAAACCTAGTCAATGGGGCTGATAAAATTTGATAGGCTTCGTCTGCCAATCCCGACTTCGAAGCGCACTCATGTTACTGTCGCGTCATCCAATCGAGTTTTAAGTGTTTGCTTGTGAAACTGGACGTAAAGTGCCAATTTGACACTTCGTTTAAAAGCCGATTTTTGCTGCACTTTCAGGAAACGTAGGCTTGCGTTTCTAAAGAGAATTTAAATGACATTTAGTTGGTACCTTAGTAGTGTCGTCGTGTTTACTTTTAAAGCAACTAAAAGTGTTACGGGATTAAATTTTTATAACCCTTGCTAAACTTATTTATGGAACTATTCTTGCCACTGTAATAAAGTAGACCATGAAGTTAGCTTTCAAACTGGATTTTACCGTATCAATGGGCGATTGATTAGATTAATTCATGTAGTAAAAAACGTTTGGAACGATCTAAATTTCGATGCAAGATGTTCACACACCTACGTATGACATGCGGCCACGCTAATTTATGACGTTATTAAAATTGGATCGAATAAATCTCTACCTACATATTTTGCCACGTTTGACACCTAGAATGAAATTCCAGAATGAGATATTTACTAGCGTTTTTTAACGACGGTCGTGAAATGGCTGTAAATAACTCTTTACGTTTACGACTATTTTTGTAAGCGAAATAAAATCAAAAATTTTAACGAATCTCTTTTTGACGTAAGGTTGAATGCAGTGTCAGTAATAAAAGTGCGTCAAAAGTTTCCATTGTTGAATGTTGACTAAAGTAGGGACGTTGTTTGTTTAGGTAACGAAGTTTAGCTCGCGGGCGTGCATGGTTCATCGGACGACTATTTAACTTTGGACAATATTGTGCTTGTTATGGGGGACGCTTGTCTAATGAAACAACTTTGAAAAAGCCGGTGTAATGGCTGTTGTTAATGATTGTGTCATTCTTGCGTGAGTGCAATATTACAGGTTCATTAAGAGCCTAGACGTAAACATATTCATTACTTTTAACAATGTTTAATGAAAAGAAGTTGCGTATTAGGATTAATTTACATGAAACCGTTTAATCACTGATAATTATATAACAATCGAAGGTTATCTCTGTTTATGTGATTGTGTGGTATTTTACGTCAGAACGGCGAAACCGTTTTTGATAAAATTTTCTAACGTTCTCGAGATACATTAGGATATATTATGTATATACTCTTAGAACATTAGAATCGACACACCGGCACTATCACTTAGGTTTATTGTGCACATAGGTACAGCACTCTTTTCTTTGTAAAAAAAAGAGCACGTTTTAAAATAGATATGCCATTATTGTCGTCGCCATAACTTACTCCAATGTCAATAGTTACATTCCTATTCAATTTACGTCTGAAAATGTCTGAATAAGGAGATTTATTTGTCACCAAAGGCTTTGCGAGGTGATTTGTCATATCTGCCTTGAACCATTAATATATTTCGCAAGCTGCAATCCTCACGAAAGTGCCGGAGTCGGGAACCGAACCCACGCACCTGATTTGCAACGGCTCAGTCAGTAGGTGGAACAACGTCTGTCACTATATAACCAGAGTTGTTATTCTGATATTTATTATATTTTATTCTGTTTGAGTTGAAACGGCCGCTACTTTCTCTGTTGAAATATCAGAGAGAATACAAATATCGTAAATAACTGTTTTTATGTTTAAACGTCTGAAAATCAATTCTGGCTTATGATAGAAGATAAATAATTGAATATGCGCATTATGTGAGCAATCTCTATCAATATGGGACATTTTCCTTCTGACAATGATCATAACAATGAGATTGTATGGTGCAGTATAATATTATAAGCAACGGTATTCCCAGTAAATAATAATGATAATATGGGTCGTTGTTTCCGTAGTGCCAACGTTTTAGCTGGTTTTCGGTGATAGCAGGTTTTAATAAAGGAACCTGTCTCATTACAATCCTAGTTATGGAAGAAGTCAATGCTATAGTCGATTTTCCGACTATGCCGTATCGATTTGCAATTACGTACATATCCAAATGTATAGCTATTTAATTACTTATTAAATTTTTATGCCTATATTCATTGCATTCTCTATACAGAAGTGATGATTGTAGATAACAAGTTGTTCAAAATAAAGTTTTAGGTATATCTCTAATGCTTCTAAAGCTACCAAAAATACTCTCAAAAGTACACCAAACAAATAGAAAGTCTTCTGGCTCTTTTTTTCCACATATCTACTTCATTTGAAGGAACTTCATATAGTTAATATACTTACGTCTCCAGAATACTGCTCTAGATCCTCATGAGTCTTGGCGTAGGATGGTTACATCAACAAAATCATGATTTTATGCATTTCTTGTTGCGTATCTAATCTGATATGAATGCATTCGTCAAGATATCAGCGTGGTATTTATCCACGCAGACTGGATAGTCTGCATTTGCGATTACGAGTGAATCAGGACGGAGCGCGGAGGTTGGACGAGACGGATTGATTGATTTTGCAGGAGTGCTGAGGGGAAGCATTCTATTGTGATTATGTAGAATTTTGTTGCCGAGTTATTAGATATTGGAGACTTTGCTTTTGTCTTGTCGCTTTATAAATGTTGATAACCACACTGATCTCGATGTTGTCTTGATTTCCACTAAGCATAATATCAAAGCAGGTACTTATTGTTTGAATTACGTAATGTCACAGATTACTGAATATGTTTGGTAATGTGAAGTTCTTAACCAGTCGGTGGGCTGCATATTAACAATAGATTTATGAACGAAAAATGCGCACCTGATACGTTTCAAATTCAACCTGAAAAAGTAGGCATAGAGCAATCAATAATAATTATAATTCTATGAGCATTTTATATAGGTTATTTTATAGACCTAATCTTAAAGAAAAATTAAGTAGATACCTATTTTGAAGTTGATATAAAAATAAAAATACGTAGACATAAGGTCTACTACCTTTTATTGCTTTTTACATTGACATTGATCTTAGAGAGACTAAATGGAATACCTTAATTAACGACTGTAATATAAACACGGTTAAATTAATGTTGGTTCAGTTTGCGCTGAATTATTCGCTATTTCGAGATTAAGGCCTCACTCAAAGCTTTCAGATATTATCACTTGCAAACTTCAGGTCTCAATATTAATTCAACTTTCAACATCTACTAAATATTCGAACGACGTGACGAACTTGTCTAAAGCTAAGGCCTTCGAAAAAAGCCTTAGCTTTAGACAAGTTCGTCACGTCGTAACTATTATGAGCATCCGTGATGCTTACATCACGGATGCTCATAATGATGCAGTGTCATGAGCCAGAAACTCTAGTTGTGGGTGAACCTGCACTGCGCACGTCATCCTGAGAAATGTGTCTCATATTATGCCCATTTCACTATATTTTAGTATACCAAGGGACTTTTCTCTACTTTGCTTATATTGAAATGGGTACCTACCATCTTCAAACTTACTCATTATAAACAACACTATAGACTGTAAAGAAGAAAGGAGAAGTATCATTAGCAAAAACTTTTCAATCAAACAGAACTGACTCCGAGATATTCTATAATTTACCCCATGACGTTAACTAACTAAACTCAAACTATCGCACCTACAGCTAAAACTATATTAAAGGTAGAGCTAAGCTACACGTCTGAGCAACAACGCCCTAACTCAGCAATTTCCTAACCAGGCTGTAATTAAAACTAAGCAAGCTATACGTTCACCCTAATGACTCGTGAGAAAGAGAAGACAGCAATTAGAAGGAGAAGGGTTGATAACTAAGGTTAAATTATATTTACTTCGTGCGCTGAATACAATATGTAACACTGCTTAATATGGCTACCATACTTACCTACGTATCTTACGTTTGTCTTCGTATTAGTGAGGATTTGTGGCAAGAATAGCTAATGAAGAGTTATACACACTGGCATCATTTACTAATGGGTTTATTAGCTATCTGGTGAACATTTAGTAATGTTATTACTAGACTGTGCTGATGTCTCAAGAGGATGTGCGCGGTGAAATAATACGCGAAACTTTATATTTTAGACTTCCAATTTACACTGCAACTGTTATTGGCGCCTGAGGCGCTTACCATTAAGCAAATTACATGTTTCTCACGTCATTCATTAACATAAAAAAGCACGCACTGATTTATACGAGATGGGTAGATATTTAATCGACAAGTTGACTAGAAAGAATCCGTCAGATTGTTTTGTTAAAATGTTAAAAGAAGTAAAGGCTTTACAACTCTACACTGTATTAATAAGCCCTACAACATTCTAAAGCAACGTAGAATCTCATTGTGTTATACGTAGTAGCTAAATTCAGTGTAGACTCTACTTAGGTAATAGGCTTTACAGAGGTTTAGTGCAGGTACAGTAAGTAAAATGTTTGATAGTCAATATCTTTCCAGTGACTACCATGATAATATGGCGGAACCCCAAGAATCATCCTAAACTCTACTACAACTACACCTTTAATAGCGCGGGTCAGTTTGCTGTGCTTCATGCAACCGCGTAACTAAACTTGGATTTCCCAGCCACGTTTGAGCACATGTCAGAAAGTGATACCACGATCGCCTTCGTCGGTCGTGACGTGGAGAACACCTTATTATTAGTAATGATAGATGAAAATGCAACATTCGATAACTTTGATTAAACTTGTACGCACTACGCACTACAGCTCTTATGACAATTCTGTCTCAAAACATACGAGTACTCTAACTTCCAGACTATTCTCTATGTAGACTCATTTCAAAGTTGTAAGACTTTGCATAACTGTTGTTCATGTACGAGATACGGCAGTTTCAAAATCCTTGCGTACGTTATCCTTGTTTGTTGATCTTTGTGGATGTTCACAAACTCGTCTTTCCTGCTTTGTAGGTATAAAAGGAAACTTGTCGACAAAAAAACAGGGATACGAAAGTTGGTAAATAATAAAATGGCTTTTGATACATGGTACTTATATTTGAACTGAAGTGGCAGTGGGCTCGTCACATTTGCCGCAGAACCGACGACCGCTGGGATAGACGTGTTGTTGAGTGGAGACCGCGACTTGGCAAACGTAGTATAGGACGTCTTCCGACTAGGTGGAGCAACGATATACGCAGAGTGGCTGGCGGCAGCTGGATGAGCTTAGCCGAGGATCGGGCTAAGTGGCGTGCATTTGGAGAGGCTTATGTCCAGCAGTCGACTGATACAGGCTGATGATGATGATGACTTACATTTGGCACCGTGAGTCAGCATTACATGTCAGTGGAGCAATGCTATAGGTAGCACCACGTTGAGTATCTTGTCATTTAGTAGCGTAGTGGGCTAGAATTTTTGGACTGTCTAGGTCAGCAGTGATCAACAAACCAAGAATCAAGATTCGAGACAGAGGACTACGGTAATCGAAATTGTGTAAGGTGAAAAATGCAAAAAAAGTGGCAGTGAAGTGACCATATTATCCAAAGAACCGATGGGGCTGGCATAGCATGTGGTAAAAGCCTCTAAACAAAACATGAATAAAAGAACCGATAACCATCCAACCAGGTGAGGGTAGACGTGTTCTTGAGATGGAGGTCGCGTCTTGGCAAATGTAGTGTAAGAACTTCCTCCAACTAGATGCAGAGACTTTTAGGAGGGATATTTAGGGCGCATGCGCAATTAGCCGGTGAAGGAGACACTACCAAAGTGCACACAAAAACAAATACGTTCATTTGTATAACGACAGCATCGGACACATTAAATTAATTGCAATCCTACTTTTACTAGGTGGTAGGACTTTTCTGCAAAGTTCGTCTAGGTAGGTACCACCGCTTTGCCAGTTATTCTGCGGCCAAGCAGTAGTGTGCAAGCACTACTGTGTTCCGTTTTGAAGGGCATTGTAGCTAGTGAAATTACTGGGCAAATGAGACTTTATGATCTGATCACTCAGTCTAGTAATCTGATTACTAGACTGTGTGATGTCTCAGGGTGACGTGCGCAGTGCAGTGTCACGCGAAGTTTTATTGTTTTAAAGTTCCGAGTGACACTGCAACTGTTATGGGCGGCCGTGTCGCTTAACATCAGGTGAACGACTAGCTCGTCACGTCATTTAATCACATAAAAAAAAAATACTTGACAGCAATTTTCCATCGATGAATAGGTAGCTCAAATTTTCTCCATCTTTGGGTTAATCTTATACACTAATTAATGTATAGGTCATAAACATAAAATGGCCTATTTTGCCTAGCCATTATGCTGGAAGCTATCCAAAACTATTAATAGTAAGTAGTCAACACTAATTAATGTAACCCCTCACCGGCTATAATGTTTATGTTCCCCTCTAATGGACCTAATTACTAATGAGAGATGAGCCGTCGTAAGTCTAATGGACTACCAATAAGCATTATATTCGTACTAGAGTGACCATGCTTCATGTATGTTAGTTATTAGACCTATATATAGAATTTTAAAGGTATCGCCTGCTTGTAATTAACAGATTAATTTGAAATATAAAAGAAAAGTTATAATCCCGCGTGTGATTCAAATTATTCTTTTACATTAAAAGAAACTAATTTTAAAGTATTTTGAAAAGCAGCAATTAAATATGTACGTAGTGAAGGTGAACATGAAAACGGCCCTTTTTGTTGCCCGCCTCATTAAAGTAGCTGTAAAAGTAAGTCCAGATCTATATCGCTCAATTTTTAGTCTGATCATTAAAGACATATTTTTATTTAATAAGAAAATTAAATAGTTAATAATGTCACAGATGACCTTAAATATATTTTGATTAAGTAGTTGTAAGTACCTACATCAGTTTAGCTGATCAAGCGTTTATGGGATTTAAAGTTGCTGCCTCCCAAATTGCCTACGTAAAATGAAATTTATTCTTTTTACTACTACTTAAAAACTCATTGAGAAAGAAGTATCATCTAAAAAGATTTTCTGTAATCATGGTTACACTACTCATACCTGTTTCTAAGGATCATTACAGGGGATTACGATTATGTAAGCTTTCGTATTGGTTTCATGTTATGGAATTACGCATTGAGTAGGTGATATAGTGACTTAATCGCGTTTTGTGATTTATGTTCCGTGTTGTCAACATACTTTGTGCTGCGATAACAATAAAAAACTTCTGTACAGACTTATTGATATTTTATTTTTATTTTTCGGCTATTCATTTACCGTGACGTTTTAATGAATTATAGTTCTCATTATTTACGGGGATATATTATTATTAGTTCCTGATATCGGAAAACGTGGTGATGATTATGGCAACCCCCTGGTGGGGAGCTCTATATTCAGCGGACGGCGAATGGCTGATGATGATGATGGTCGAAAGGTGGGTCATACTTGTGGTGTTTGTCTATGGCGCTGAGGTACTCTGTGACGCTGTAGCTCTAAAAAAGACGGACCATGTTCAATGCATATTACATAAATAGCTGTAATAATTCCATTTATTTATTTATTTATTTATTTATTTATTTATTTATTTATTTATTTATTTATTTATTTATTTATTTATTTATTTATTTATTTATTTATTTATTAGGAACGACAAACAGCTGTACATTAGAAATTAGAGTAACAAGGTACAATATAAGTGGTATTATTAAATGTACAGCCAACCACATCATCCACAGATTACTAACTAGCTTTAACATTATGTTGATCATACACTGCCAAATAACATTAACTATTGAATCTAAGTATTCGGATTAAAATAAAACAATACCATATTACATTATTACACATTATTACATTACTAAATTTGCCATCTAATAACCATACTTAAATTTTACACAGTTGTGTGGATTGGGTAGAAATTAACCTATTTTGAACATGATTTGCTATTCTGATGCAAGGAGCTTCTTAGCGTTCCTTTTAAAAGTGGATGAGGGTAAGGCTTGTCAATATCGGAGAACCCCTCGTTGTAGGTGCGCGTCATTTGGTACAATACGGTATTCGATCACGATGGATTCAATTATACCGTCATCGTTTCAGCATTATTAACATTTAACTTTTTTTTATAATCTACATACTTACGTAGAAATGAAGTAATATATATGAAAAAACGTGATTCAGAAAAAAACTAAACATTGTAATTAATGTAAAAATGATGGGTCACCTACAAGCTTGTAACAACATATCGTTCCCAGACAGGAGATATAGTTTAGATTAACTCGAAGACTAAAACGCTTAGTTCAAAAGTTCGCTTCACTTAGCACCCGATACCGGAGCAAAGTTGCCTAACTGAGCTCAAGTTAGCTCTGCTGACTTGTGGGCGGAGTTTAATGTAATATTATTATGTTGTCGCCGCGATGAGGGATGGTTAAAATGAAGGTAGTTTGAAAGTTCTGCTGCAGTCTTCAATACATAACATAGAAAGCTATACGTATAGCGTAGTTAGAAGTCATATGTTGCTGCTTCTATTTTAACTAGCCGGTGCACTCCGTGGTTTCACCAGTATGTTTCTTATTAAATACTTTAATTGCTATGTACCTATTAGTAACCTCAAAGTCGCGTGACGAGCTATGGAGAGAGCTATGCTCGTTGTTACTCTGCGAGATAAGATCCGTAACGAGTGTGGTGCTCTGTGGGGGAAGCCTATGTTCGGCAGTGGACGTATTCAGGCTGATGATGATGACTTTATTTTGCTACTTTGGGGAAGAATTTTCAAAAAATCTTCTATATTCTCGTAGTAGGTACACTCCTACATAAAACAAAGACACCTACTCGTACATAAACTCAAACGACTAGGTCCAGTTCCAAGGCCAGTGGTGTTGACACTGTTTTTTGTCAACTGTCATTCAGGAGTCTTCTATAATATACATAAATGATATGTTATCATCATTAGCCAGAAGAAGTTCACTGTCATACCAAAAGTTGCATAATCATTTTTGCAACTTTTTGTTATGCCACTAATCGGGAAGTTATGTTTGGGATTGTTGGTGAACTTCTCACTCTTGACATTCAGACACAGGAATCTTCTATAATATACATAAATGATATGTCATCATCATTAGCCGGAAGAAGTTCACTGTCAATCCCAAACATAACTTCCCGATGAGTGGCATAACAAAAAGTTGCAAAACCATTTTTGCGTCATAAACATTAGTAATTGGTGTACCTATAAAGTAGGTAATCTAGGGACCTTTCAACCCTTCGTCTTTCATTAACCGGCTGGAAGACGTACCAACACAAATAATTTAAGTTAATTTCTGTGACAATTAACCTACAAACAGAAAGTTACAGAGCTAGGTTAAGCTTTGTAACATATGAAAACATTTTTTCACGCAAACTCACCCTGTGAGTTATTCACAAGTTGTCACATAACTTATTTGGTGCGGCGGCGACATCGGCACCAAAAATAGACGCCCTAAACTTTTTAATAGTGGCTTTGTGAACCAGCGGCGCCTTCGTTGTCGTCGGTTGCGACGAATTTTATAGCTCCGGGCACAAATTGCTCGTTCTCCTTCAAAATATGCCCCGATGTGCTTCATGTTGAATTCTTTTGTTGGAACGTGTGAGATGGTGTTGATATTAAATTATGCAAAGTTGGACTGTCTGCACAGATAGAAAAGAATCCGACGAATTGAGAACCTCTATCTTTTTTGAAACCGGTTAAAAGTTAAAGCCTGCTTTGACAACTTTGAGCTTTTTTAATATCATCACGAGTAAACGCCCGCGGCTTCACCCACAACTTTGTAATTTTTTGAATTTTCTACACGTAGATGCAGAGACTTGATAATTATTTGGAAGGCGTCTTTCATGGGGTAGGGGTGTAAAAAAAAGACTAATAAGAAACGGTTCTTGAAAAGTTCAGTTGAATTTTCAAAACCCCTTTCCCTTTCCTTTTTTAGTCCTTTTCTTTTTATAGGGGTTCCTAATAGACTCAAATGGGGTATTAAAGATTGATGTAGAATCGCGTGGGCTGCCTCTAGTTATCTCATCATCATCATCATTATCAACAGCCTGAAGTCGTCCACTGCTAAACATAGGCCTCCCCAAGAAAGCGCTACTTTAAGCGGCTGCTTGGCTCTTGCATCCATCGGCTCCCCGCGGTTTTCACCAGATCATCGGTCTACCGAGTGGGGGGTGGCTAGTTATCTAAATACCTATATATTCAGTGATCTGTTTAAGAAGCAATAAAAAACTAAAGCTACTTGTATGTATGTTACTAATCAAAACAATCAATAGTGCAAGGGGACCGTGTTAATGGAGACATCCGTGCCGTAAGTGATTTTTAATATTTTCGGGATGTATGTGTCGCACGGAAATAGACAAAACATTAAAGAGGGGAGCGTTTTTGTATGAAAAAAGTCATCGTCCTATGCGTTTTTTATCGCCTGTATTTCTGTTTCATGTGATGAGGTTATAGTTGTTCCCATAATAAAAGTACCTACCTAATATTATTCGATAGGTTTTGATGGTTTTATATTAAGTGCGAAAGACCAGCTGCGTGCGTTCTGGTCGACGTGGTTCTTTTTTACCTGACTACTGCAAAAAGGAAGCTTATGATTTCACGATGCAAAAGGTTTTATAACATACTTTAAAAATTATGAAGCCCACGAAATAGTTATTTGTTATACTAGGCTGCAAAGTTGGTTTTTGGCGCGAGTACTTGAATTGAAACCTGAGCAAGCGAAGGATTCTAGGATTGAACCTCGAGCGTAGCGAGTGGTTCAAATGAAGAATCCTGAGCGTAGCGAAGGTTTCAAAGGTACGCGACGCAGAAAAACTTTGCTGCCGAGTGCAACACACAACTTTTCACCTCACTACAGCGAGGAAAATGCAAGAAAACCAGCTAAAAGGCTAAGAAAAGATTAGTTTTTAGCTTATTAATGTAGCTATGGGTGGCGGGTTACCGCCACCCATAGCTAAACGAGCTAGTCGTTTACCTGATGTAGCGTTAGCTTAACATCAGGTAAATGACTACCTCGTCACGTGATTCATGGAAAATTAAATTAAAAGTGTTTTTCATCTATTTTCCATGCAGTCACCGAGCTGGATAGCGTATTGGTTTTATACTCTTTGGTGCTGGACAGTGCGATTATTCTAAAAATGAGGTTGGTGAACGAGAAAAAGATGGTATTTTTTAGGAGGTAGTCTGTGGTATTAATGAGTTTTCAGTAGACTGGCGATATCAAGAAGGTTAAATTCAGGCAGATCTGTGATTAAATCCTCAATTCTTGACGAGAAAATTATTGAATAGAAACGTTCGAATTTTAAAAACACTTTCCACGCTAGCGAGCAAAATGCGTTTTTGCGCCCAGATTTTGAATGACAAAGAGAACCTTTCCGAGCTAGTGAGGTGAAAAATAAATTGCCAATAAGTAACACTTTTAATCACAGACCTGGAATATTTTCTATGCTCTTGATCAAGTCACAGTAAAAGAATCGGTTCATCCAGCAAAAGAGTAGAACGCTTTGGCAGTGACTGTATTTCTCGAAAAATACGACCTTGGAGAATTCACATCGAGAATGAACAGGTATCTTCGTAGGTATTTCAGTATCGTGCACTTATAGGTAACATTAGAATTAGAATAGTGCACATGCACATTACGTAAGCATATAAAAAACCATTTGTGAGAAAGATATACAGATAAACATATTAAACTTATACACCTCCATTCGCGTTAGGAGTTTAAAATATACACCTATGAGGTTGAAATTAAGTATTTTTGTAAACTTATGTACTTATAAAAATCAATGTATCAAAACAGTACCTAATGCTGCAAACTCCTAACAACAAAATATTTTCACAGCTCTAAAGCTAGCAGCAGTTGCTTTCGTTAACCCTAAAATATACCTTACGGTCGAAGAATTCCGCTAACTTAACCAGCCATGTACACCGACAATGCGCTCTGGCTGGGAAGTTTTAGCTGTAAATTTCAATAGCATGCAAAAGCCACAAACTCAGCTGTAACTAGTTTAAACCGGTTCAAGTTAGCCAAAGTTTGTGTGCTACCTACTTGTGGATGAACAACGGCTGACGTATTACCTTCGCAAATTGATTTTGGTTTAAACGGCTACCATCACCAAAATGTTGAGTTTTAACTGTGGACGATTTCGCGATACGAAGAATAAAAAAGTAGCATTTGAACATCACATTTTGTTTTATTTTATGTAAACTAATGACGTGACGAGCTAGTTGTTCGTCTGGTGTTAAGCGTCACGGCCACCCAATACAATTGCAGTGTCAATAGGAAATCAAAATTAAAATTTCGCGTGGCACTGCGCACTGCGCAAGTCATCCTGAGACATCACACAGTCTAAAAAAGATTTCTAGACTGTGAGATCAGTTCTTAAGTCTCATTTGCCCAGTAATTTCACTAGCTACAATGCCCTTCTAACCAGAACACAGTAGTGCTTGGCTTGCACACTACTGCTTGACGGCAGAGTAACTGGCAAAGCGGTGGTACCTACCTAGACGAACTTTGCAGAAAAGTCCTACCACTTAGTAAAACATGGCAATAATATTGAAACTAATTATGTCACTTCAGATTTTCAATCATTCTGCTTGGCAATCACGAGACATAGGTAATTGCAGCCAAACTAAACTAGATCTGACAGTTTCAATACGCAGTTTATCGAAAAAAAATTAAAGCACGAATGAAAAAAACCTGTTGCATTGCTATTAAGGTTACGTAATTATCTTCGTATTCTCATCAACAAGGGTAGGTTTCAGCTGTACTGTACTGTGGTTTTCGTAGGTTAAAAATTCCATCGAGAAAACAGGTCAATTTGCTGAGGGAAATAACGTGGAGAGTGCTATTTCTACTATATCTAAATAATTATTGCTTAGACTTTAATTAATCTAATCATAATCACCGTCGTCATCAGCCCAATAAGTTCCCACAGCTGGGACACAGGTCTTCTTTCACAGGAAAAGAGTGTAGGCCTTAAATCTACCACGCAGGCTAAGTACGAGTTGGTGTATGACACGTCCTCAAATTTCGTAATTCTTGAACATGCCCGTTTCCTCACGATGTTTTCCTTCCTACATAACTTGACAAGTCATTCATCATCATCATCATCATCATCAACAGCCCTAAGACGTCCACTGCTGAACATAGGCCGCCCCCAGGGAGCGCCACTTTTAGTGGCTGCTCGTCTCGTGCATCCATCGGCTCCCCGTGACTTTCACCGGTGAAAAGTCTGTCCAACCAGTGAGGGACCGGCCTATGCTGTGTCTTCCGGTTCGTGGTCGCCACTCGAGAACCTTTCTTCTACATCTTTTGTCAGTCACTCTCATAATTTACCATAATATTCTCTGAATATCATATGTACTCAGAACCATGAAAGTGATTTTCGAGAACCATGGCTCTCGACAAGTTTCCAGCTTATGCTCGTATTGCAACGTAGGTATATTTGCCTTTCAAAACGGCAGCATTTAATCCCCGTCTTAGGTTTGATTTAGGATTATAATAAGCCTTGAGGGGCTTGAATAGGTAGCTTTATTGTTAAAGGTATGAATTAGGGCTGTTCCTATATGGTCCGCGCTTTATAGCGTAACAAGGAGCTATGGAGTTATTCGAGTTTACGATGCTTAATTGTATGTGGTTTATTGGACGGGGTAATATTATTATTTAGGTATGTAGGTAATTTAAAACGTTGTGAAATAGGTACTATTTGCAGAGGGATACCGTCTGTACTAATAATTTCATTATTCATAATTTCATTGCACATACCTCATTTTTAATAATGATGAAATTTATAATGGTGGTTATTTATAAATAACTTTGTTCATAATAGTTACTTTTTATATTGATCTTTTCTTATACAATTTATTCAAATAATGTTTAAATTTATAAAATTTTATGGTATAATGTTAATGTTAAGAATTTTTTTATTATACTTTTTTTATTATAAATTTCATTACTTATAATTTCATAATAATCAGCATTCATAATTGTATTGTTCATAATGACTTTTTCATATTTTTTAGTTAACATAATAATAATTTTGAGGTAGTTAAATCATTATATACATTTCATTGCATGTATACCCTAAAGATACTAAGATACTAGTCTAAGGCAAAGTCATAAATAGGTGCGACGACGAGCGAAGCGAGGAGGAGCGTTAGGTTAACTGTGACCACACGACGCACGAGCCGAGCGAGCGAAGCGAAGCGTAGCGAGCGAGCCGCGGCAGCGGCCGGCGAAGTGCCAGAAGTCACTTATGCTTATATTAAAAAATTACAGAAACCATCTATATTAAGTTTCAGATTACCTTTATTTGATTTAAATATTTTACACGTGTTTTTATTAGACAATTCAAGTTATTTATTAAAATAATGCACAAAGTTCACCAACAATACCAAAATCAACATAACATGAGAAAATATAAGTTATTTTACAATTACCCACAGTCCACACGTTAATTTTGTTTGTTTTGACTGGATGAAGTGCCTACATAGATTGAAGAGCAAATTGGCTTGCCGTACTACGTTTTTATAACTGATTACGATATATATAACAATCAACAGTTCTAGTCACATTAATTTACAGTATTATTGATATTTTGTTTTATGATTTAAGTTAGTTATGGTAAAAGAACATTATAAATTTGTACTGTTATGTCATATACGCCTTATGAGTTTCATTCTTATAAATTTGGATTATTATAAATTTTGATTTATAATAAAGAAAATTAGATGTAGTGAAAGTATAATAAATCACATTATGTGAAATGATGATTATAAGTAACAATTTTATTTGTAACAAAATTATGACAAACGATTTTATAAGTTTCGACAGTGAACCATTTGCAGATCATGTAGAGATACATAAACCATTCTGTGTTGCTATAGTAAAGGCTGTGTGAATTTTGTAAATAGAAATAACCCTGCATGGCTCTTATACGAATTATTATTTATTAGTACTATTGACTTTATTGAAATGAAATGAAATGAAATGAAATGAAATTTATTTGCTTAAACATATGTCAATAGATGATACAAAATTGATGTCCAGTTATGTTTTACCTTAAAATAAGGCATGCAAATATTATTAATACAGGCATAGACTAGTATTACAAAATAAGTAAATAACAAAGATCAAAAGAATGCAAAGTTAACATAAATTAATATAAAAGGTACCCATAAAAATTTGTCAATCATTAAAATTAAACACTATTTTACTTATACTATAAGGTCATAATTACATTAGAAATCCTACAAAATTCAGCTAGGTTATTTATCGCAGCTATTTAACAAAATCATTCAATGAGTAAAAACATTGTTCGAGTAGCCATTTGTGCAAATTGTATTTAAATCTAGATATAGTCATTGTCTTTAACTCGTCAGGAAGAGCATTATACATTTTTATAGCCATGAAGAATGCATTTTTTTTGCTCAACGCTAGTCTACAATGTGGAATATATAATTGGCGACTAAATTGGCTTCTGAGTTGTCTTTCACGCAACTCTTGATTTGTTTTAAAGAACTCTGGGTATTTTTTCACAAATATGGACACATTTTTTATGTAAATACAAGGTAGAGTTAATATTTTTAACTGATTAAAAATCGGTTTGCATGAATCCAGGTAGTCAGCACCCCACATAGCTCTTAGACATTTTTTTTGTATCACAAATACTCAGTTAAGATCAGAAGAATTACCCCAATTATTAGGATTTATATTAATAGGTAACTAAAATAGGAATGTGGGCTGGAGGCTGGAGCATTTGGAGCACATACCACAGGTACATGGTGTGTAATAGTCTAGTTGCCTGCTATTAAAAATTAACAAGTAAATATTATTTTCATAAAGTAAGTTAAAAATGAATGCAATAATTGAAAAAAAAAAAACCTAAAATCGGGAATTAAATCAAGGATCAAGCTTTCAAAGTTTGTAAAGGGGACATCGCCTGTCCCTTTCTCGCAAAACAGAAGATTCCTACGGTTACTATGAAAACGCACGTTGTGTAGTCAAATGCCAAAGAGACTGTATGTAAAGCTACCACAGCTTAGTAATAAGGTACTATGAAGGAGCAAGAGTGACGTCAATGCATGTTTAAATTGTCTCTTTCTATTCCTGTGTTTTAAAATGCTTGCAACTTTGTCATTTTTTGATATATCCGAATTTTTGTATCCATGGCTGTTTATTTTTTGAGGAATATCACATCACATCACACTAATATTATAAAGGCGAAAGTTTGTGCGTATGTGTGTATGTGTGTATGTTTGTTACTTCTTCACACTCAAACGGCTGGACGGATTTGGATGAAATTTGGTATGATGGTAGCTTATACCCTGGATTAAAACATAGGCTACTTTTTATCCCAAAAACGGGAACGGTTCCTGTAGGAACGCGGGTGGAACCGCGGGGCGCTGCTAGTTATTAGTATATGCAATAAAAAATAGGAGGACACTAGCCTATTTGGTCTTTCTATAAACTTAAATGTTTTTGTAAGTAGGTCGGGGTGTGTGTGTAACTTAATATCATTTGGTAAGTCAGTATGACTGTATAGTAGTAAGATTAAAGAATAAATTTCAATATAGCGGAAGAGTATAGTTATTTTGTGATTTGTTTATTTCTATCAAATTTCAGATATGCATAGATAAAAAGAAGAGAAAACACTGAATAGTTATTCTAATACTGTTACATAAGTAGTCTTTATTATAATATAACCTACACACAATGTATACACCATGATGGTGCTTTCTGTGTCAGGTAGATATATAGGTACTGTCATCGAATTTTCTAAAATGAAAACAATACAGCAGTTTACAAATCGATCATGTAAAGATTATGATTATTATATTAGCCCATATTGTCCCTTTATTGTGCAAAGTCCTCCCAATTCCCAGTTCCCAAAAGCT
The DNA here is from genome assembly GCA_910589525.2 of Ennomos quercinarius. NCBI lineage: Eukaryota > Metazoa > Arthropoda > Insecta > Lepidoptera > Geometridae > Ennomos > Ennomos quercinarius. The sequence goes on from OU342496.1 coordinate 7,482,177, forward strand.
CATCCACACCTCGTGGACCCATGGAAGTCTCGCACAGTTCGTTTCACGAGATCATTTCTGCCACATACTTGCAAGATATGGAATGAGCTACCCTCTGAGGTGTTTCCGTTCAGCTACAACATGAGGCACTTCAAACGTCGGGTAAATAGAGTCTTCAAAGGTAGGCAACGCATCGGCAACGCCCCTGGTGTTGCAGGTGTCTACAGGCGACGGTAACTGCTTACCATCAGGCGGGCCGTCGGCTTGTTTGTCTGTCCGTGTTCTTAAAAAAAAAACCCTCTGCAATTTTTACGGTCTATGTGTGGGCTAATCCTTTGCATAAACGTCCAACTCGTCCCTCCACCGCCGCCTAGGCCGGCCTCGCGGCCGATGTAAAGTAATGCAATAAATAACACAAATAAAATAACAAATGAATGATACCATTTTACTAAACATATCTTATTAATTATAATATAATGATCCATAGGTAGGCACTTACTTACAACAAACAAACAAAAATGAAGTTTTAATGAAAACTTTTTAAAATAACAAAGCGCTTAGTTCAGCTAAGTTCTTCGCGTCGCGAGTCGAATGCATTAAAGCATAGTGGTCACGATAACACAATTATGTTTTAATTTATATACGCCATAGTTTTATCACGCGAACAGCCCGCTCGTTAACACGCACCCTTATCAAAAAACGCAGTACATTTTGTCTAGACAGTGCCTAAGCTAGTGAGCTTTTCTCCTATCAATATACAAAAGTCGATTAGTGATATAAGAGTTAATGGGAAAATAAGTGGTATTCACTTTTGTAGTTTCTAAAGTTTCAGGATTTTGTAGTTAAATATGGAGATTTTTTAACGGGCATTTATTGTTTTAACTATTACTACAGTAACGTACCACAATGCTGGCACTTACTTGGCACAACGAATCAGCATTGCAATTCAACGGGGCAATGCTGCCAGCATGTTGTGCAGTTGCGTACGCTATATAGTGGGCTAGAACATGTCTATACGTTTTTTTAAATGATAAAATGGGCATACTTTTGATAACAACTCACCTGATGATAAGTGATGAAGTTGTCTAAACTGGAGCACGTTTGCCCCTGAGATGCCCATTGACTCCTGACTTGAATAAACCCAGGTTATACCCAGGAGGAAACACTGTTGCTGGAAGAGCATTCTATTCCTTGGCCGTTCGGACTATGAATGACTCAGCAAAACGCTTAGTGCGGACTTGTGGTACAATAACGACGTAAGGATGTGAAGAATCACCAAGCTTGTTCTACGATGGAAAGGGGATGACGGAATGAGCTGATGAAGGATATGCGAGATTTAGTACATCATCATGGAGCTTAAATACTGTTTGACATTACAACAAAACTGTAAGCTAGCTGCTTAATACTAATTATTAAGATAAATATTACTTTAACCACTACCTTGTTTTTGGAACATGTCGTTAACATGATTACGAGAAATATTTGTTGGTCCGTTGACTATATAATGACCAGTCAACACAGCCCTTTCGCGATTACAGCAGTTGCTCTATTGTGCCTTTTCGCTTTGTTTTCCGTTGAATTATGATCATTTGGCACGATTTAATTTAATTTATTTTGTTTACATTCACTCAGTTTCTGAATAGCCTGCTTAAATTATTTGGAAAGCTCTAGAAAACATTGGCGTAAATACGGCGTACGTTCTCTTGTGACAGATTTTGAAAAAAATTACTACCTAATATTTTCTGAAATATTTGAATTTTCCAGGTTTATAATTTATTTAATTAGTTAAAACGGCTATATACAAGCAAATTACATTCATCAATAACTTACATAGTCACATCGTTACCCGCGAGAAGCCAATGGATGCAGGAAGCAAGCAGCCGCTCAAAGTGGCACTATATGGGAGAGGCCTATGTTCAGCAGTGGACGTTTTCGGATTGATGATGATGATACATCACTATTTATAACATCACATTAATAAAAATATACAAACTACAAAACCGAGACGGAGGAGGGTTTTGTTTCATTAACAAGTTTGGGGCACAGGTTTGGGGCTTAAAATGGGAACCTATTATTAGTTAGGAACTTAATTGTAGTTTTGAACCTCTCTCACCTTCTATTACCTATACATAGTCTCAAGTTGCAATTTCTATTAAAACATAATTGTTTATGTACTATTTCAGAGACTATAATTATAACATTATTTTGTGGTAAAACATTTTTCTTGCATAGCTGGCCCTCGTTCCGTGTGAGAAAAGCTATAATTTGGCACACTATTAAGTCAAAGTAAATAACGAGATAGCAGCCACGTGGCTAGTACAAGCGTGGTGCGTGGTACCATAACCTTAAATCAGAGATGGGGCTCTAATTGCTTAGAAAACATTAACAGTCGTGTTTGGTGCATGTAAGGAGGTTTCAGCGGAGTAAGAAAAAAATTATATCCTGACGCAAAAAAAAATACACTAGCTATAAGAACACTCTTCTAATAAGTCATTAGTAACCTTTCACAAAAAAAAATGTCATAACCAGTTTACCTTTAGCAGTTACAGCTACGATCATCGAATAGTCAAACTTTGACGTTTGCATAACAATTAAAAGCTACATTGCTGCACCGCGTTCGGTCATCCAAGAATCTTTGAATAAACTTATAGCACCTCTTTATTTGCGTTGAGGGTCAAAAATAACCTATTCCACCAACTGCAAAGTCTATTATTCTAATTTATTTTGGAAAATAGTGTAATTCCAATTTACTGTATTTGACTTGAAATAGACTGTTTTTGGATAATTTCTCAATGTATTTTTGATAACTGATGATGTATTGTACACCACCGTCACTCCTACTTGATCTAATACTGTCCATCCAAAGGTTGCCTGGAAGAGATCGCTTTTAGTGATAAGGCCGCCCATTGTAATACCTAATACAGATATTATTTAACATTAATTAAGTACTTTGTGGTATACAATAAAGAATTTTTGTATTGTATTGTATTGTACTATTTCAGACTCTTCATGATAATAATATCTGCCAGATTCATTCACGTACTTTGTTTTGACACAGCATGGACACTTGATATATTTACTTGTACTTGATATATGGACACAGCTATTGAAATAGTAACTTACTAATAAGTAATAAGTATGTTTGAGTCTAACTTTAAATATGTTTGTTTTTTTTAACTTTGCTCAGTGGCATTGATAATAAGTTCTTCTAGTTTCAGCAGTATCAATATTTTCCTACCAGGCTTAAAATGGCCGTAGGTACATCTTTGAATTTCAATATCATAATCGCTATCATGTAAGTACAATATCTTATACCTTGCGCCAACACTAGTCTTACATCACACTCCCTGCGTTTATAGCAAGACAGATAATTTTATTCCCCCAGTGCAGACGGGGTCGATAGGTCGGGGGTATGTTTAGTCTTGTGTGTAAACGATCCCTGCCAGAACAATTTGATTCGCAATAAATTACATTTATTTCAATGTCATTGTCGTTGCGTTTGCGCATTTAGAGATACGTAAATATGTCACAACTGCTTGGGGTGGATTAGGAAAGTTGTGTCCAACTTTGATGTTAGTATAGTATAGTTGTGTGCTGTTATTTAGGAGTTAAAGTAGAAATTACTTAAATGTTTTCCTTTGACATATGTTTTTTTCATTAAGTACTTTTGAAAAACATTTAAGTACCAAAAACTTAATTTCTTTTTTTTATTTTCTGAAATATTCAAATAATTCAAACCCATAGATTTGATTACAATCAAAATAATATCATTAACCTACGCGTTTTCATTACTTGGACACGGGCCTTGTTTTGCAAAGATACACCAAGATTTTGACCTAGGCCAAAATCCACCACGCAGGCCAAGTGCGGATTGATTCATGACACATTTCTTCTGATTTTGATTCTTGAACATGCAGTTTTCTCACGATGTTTTCCTTGTAAGCGTGAGTCCAAATTTTGTACGTAATTTGATAAATTATTGATGCAGGGTCGAGCGGTATTTAAACCAGAGTGCATCGGTTTACAAGAAACACGAGCTATCGCTGAGCCAACACTTGCTTTAGAATTGATTTCAATTAACTTTTAAATGACTATCACCTAAGAAAATGCATATTTTATGTTTTACAAAAATATCACATCAATGTTAGAACATTTTCCGCGGGCACTTCTTCCATCTTAATTAAGATGCTCCACACACTCGCAAATTTCGCATTCATTGAATATTACAAAACTATTAACAACTACCGCAGTAACCAAGCTACCCCAAAACAACCACTACGTTCATTACCAACCGTAACTAAGCCGGGTACCACGCACGGGTCGATTAGACCGTCCACCCTCGTCTGGCACCCTTCACGATTGCATTGCAGTTTTATTATTATACTTTTGTAGAAAGAGAGGTACTGTTTTGTTTCGGTTTTTGTCATGCAAGGGTGAGGTAGACTGGATCGCAACGTTACGCAAAAAGCTTTAAATCTCAAAACAATGTTCGCTTTTTTTTATGTAAACGAATGACGTGTCGAGCTAGTCGATCGCCTGGTGTTAAGCGATACGGCCACCCATAACAGATTGCAGTGTCACTCGGAACTCCAAACTAAAGTTTCGCGTGACACTGCGCACTGCGGACGCCATCCTAAGACATCACAAAGCCAAAATAAAGTTTTCTAGACTGTGATATCAGTTCGTAAAGTCTCATTTGCCAAGTAATTTCACTAGCTACAATGCTCTAAATGAAATTAAGCAATTCGCCATTTAAAAGACAACATACCAAAATATCTCAACAATATCCTAGCGGACAACTGAGATATTCCCATTATTTATCATACAAATCCTACAATGGATTAAATTATAAATCAGGGGAGGGTGGTCCATAATAGCACGAGGCCAACAGCGCTTTTACGAATCAATTATGGGATTATGTGAAATTACAGAGGGAGATCATAATAATCGATCTCTATTAAGCCTTACCCTATGAGAAAAATCTTCAAAGATGGATAATAATAGGCGGAAAATTGAATATAGGACCCATAATATAGGCGGTTATTTGCAAGAGCATTATGAACGATAAAATTCTTTGAGGCTCAATTTTTTTGAACGTCGCAATTCGAGATATTATGAGAAATACTGCTCTTAGGAGACAGAGACATAGATTTATACAAAACTAGAGCGCGGCCGGTTTCACCTGCATTTTGCTCGTTTTTTCTCGGAAAGTCTCAATTTTCTGCCATAAAAAGTACCCCCTTTAAAGTGTTGAACCTGGTAACATAAGCATTAAGCAACCGATATGCAAAATTTAATTCAAATCGGTTTAGCTGCTTTGGCATGGAAGCCAGTCAATCAAACAAACCAACCACTTTTCACTTTTATATATTAGTAGAGTAGAGATGTTTTCATAGGTGAGATGTTTTATAGAACGTTTTGTCAACTTTTCTACTAAATTCATGAGTTTTCTGAACATCTAACTGTAAAATTTTCAAAATAATTGCGAGTATAAACCCATTTTTAAAATTTGCAGAAATAGCCCAATCTAAACCCCAGACTAAATCGTGAATAACCGGCCAAGTGCGAGTCGGACTCACGCACGAAGGGTTCCGTACCATTATCTATCCCTGCCATCTGGTGTTGAGTAGCAGTAGTATTTAAAGTAGCGCCATCTATGACCCATCTGGTAAACGAGCAAAAAAAAATGTCAATTTTTGTATGGGAGGCCCCTTAAATACATATTTTATTCTGTTTTTTAGGATTTGTAGTTATAGCGACAACAGAAATACATCATGAACAACTGTTCACAACTCGACTGTCTGACTATCACGATTCATGAGATACAGCCCCGTGACAGACGGACAGACAGACAGGCAGCGGAGCCTCAGTAATAGGATCCGATTTACCCTTTGGGTACGGAACCCTAATACTCGTTTTTTAATAAGATGGAAAGGCTGACTCAAACGTTTTCATGTAACACTAATTTTTGGACGAGTTTAGAGAAAATTTGCATGCTGTCTGTACTTGATCTCGAAAAATCAATCAATCACCACTATTCTACAGAGATAGCTTAAATCACTGGCTCTCTTAGTAATTTACACTGTAATGCAATAACATTAAAGCATTTTAATCAAAGTTATGCCTTCACATCACCACGTGTGCCTCTTATTAATTTCCGGCTATTATAGAGCTGCATCGAGCGTTAATCGCCATATAATTTTGATTGATAGCTCTCAGCTTTTTACTTATTTTTCATACGAATTTACGTTATAGCCTGCAATAACGATAATGAAAATATAGATGGGAAGAGTTATGGTGTAATAACCGTTATTTATGCTGTAATATTCGACTAATATCCTCTCGAAAAGTAAGCTTTCCGAAGCTTTTCCGTAACGGTGTGCTACTTTTTAACTTTTTTTTATACATTGTGTGGATGTTCTTTATATTAGACGTCGCACGCAACGAAACAATAACATGTTTTATAATATTAATTACATTTTTCATCCAACTACGGCAAAGCAAAAGAAGCGGTTATTTTTCAGTCCATGAAGTTACCTATGTATTTGTATTTATATGTTCCACCGTAGCGCCTAAAATACACATATTGTACTCCTGCGATTTTGATAAATGGGATGGCAATCGATTTGTTATTATGATTTGGGTGATTTTGTTCAACATAATTATTGTTTTTCAACGGACTGATTAATTAACTGACTCAAACTATTTAAATTTTTATAAAAAAAAAATTACGCACTATGCACAGGGATGAAATGCAATATTGTAAATCATAGAGCATCTCCATTTCTCCCTTATTTATATATAATAAGTATATATAATGATTATATATAAAGATAAAACGTTGTCTGTTTGGTTGCATGTTTGTTTGTTAGTATGGTTTTCACGCTAAAGCAGCCGAACTATTTTGGATTAAATTTTGCTCTTAGATTGCTAGTACTAATATACCGAGTTCAAAATTATGGATATTAACTAAGAGTTGCCACGAGAAAACAAGTAAGTAACGGTTAAAAACCGCCTCTAGTATAGCCATAGCCATCTAGTATAGCATATACATATTATAAGCCTGTTATACGTATATTTTATAGTTACATGTTTTAGATAATTGTTTAAAAAGCAACGTTATAATAAAAAAAGCGTTTGAACATTTTATTGGAAAAATGGCGCAGCGAATCCCAACTATTCTCATCAGCGAGGAGATTATCCCTCTATTACCCGAACGTGCAAGCACCAGGTGAACATGCTGAAAACGTACATCGCAGCAATTTCCTCTACAAGAATTAATTCCGCACTTTAGAAAAATCGCTGAGTTTAAAAGAATTTTATGAAAGTTAAACGAGCCGTGGCGTCATTGCATTAAGTAGAGAGGGCTTTGCCAACACTTAATTAAGATTCATCCCCGTTCACCCCCCATCTCCCCTCTCAGTCGCAACAAAAGATTCCATGTTAGATATCTTCATTAAATTCAATTCAATTTTTATTATAATACCCCCATAGAGAGTTTGTGTAGATCGTAGTCTCAACACGTCCGTTGTAATTATTTCATGCAAAAATTCTTTGGATATCTTTTGTGGCATAATAAAACCTTTGATGGGGCTAGTTTTGTTGAAGTTTTATGATAGCCTATAATATGTGAAATAGAATAAAATAGGTCCTTTTGAATCCTTTTTTAAAGACAGCACCACACACTAAATAATAAAAATATTCTTTGACTGCCTCTATGGCGTGGTGGTGTGGTTGAGTCATAGTCCGAAGGTGGTGGGTTCGGTTCTCGTGACAGGACAAGTGTTTGTGCACAAAAAAGCGCAAATAATAACTTGTTTTGAGTTGGGTGTTGTGGGACCATGGTCCTTGTAGTTCCTGGGTCCCAATAGATACAGGGAATCCTAGTTACGGTACAGTCTAGTAATCTGATTACTAGAAGTTTGTGCTGATGGCTTAGGATGACGTGCGCACTGCGCAGCGCAGTATCACGCGAAACTTTACATTTTACTGAGTTCCAGGTAACACTGCAACTGTTATAGGCAGCCATGTCGCTTAGCATCAGGTGAACAACTAGCTAGTCACTTCATTCATTAACATAAAAAAAGAATCTATATCTATACGTGGTCGTTGGTCGCTATTATTGTATTATTGTAGTTGTATTTACTTTCAAAACACTGGCTAAATTCGCTATGGGTTTATTTGATACTGAAATATATTTCCAATTATTCTAACAAAAACAAAAGGGCTTGTGTTCGACAACAAAAAACGAAATAGCAGCAAATCGAGTAAAAAATATAACCGTTTGTCGAACAGAAACCCGTAACAATACATAGTCGATGGGACATAACAATTCCATTGCGAAATCCATTCGGCTCCACTCAACCGAATATAGTATGACATGGAATCAAATTATTATCGGAGGGATCTACGTTAGCTGGTAGTTGTTTACTATGTTTACTATCTTTTATATTAAATAGGAGTCACAAAAAACTTTCGCGTTAGATGGTGTTTTGTTTTAATTAGTTTGTTTTATATTTTTAATATCAAGTTACGTTTAGGCTACATTCCGTTCACATTCAGAATTTGTGTCATAAAATTGATATAAGTTAACATTATAAATAAATGTCCGACAGCTGACAGATTCCATAATGAACTAGGTGCATATATAAAATCACTCACATCTGTATACAAAACTGTGGAATGCAAATAAACAATTAAAACTGTATGGATATTTAGACATTTTGTGAGGCATACAAATAATAAAAAAGAAGTTCTATATAGTTACAATCGAAGTAAGTAGTTCTAGATGTTTCTTGGAAAATGTCGAAGTTCTTCGGATAAAAAGAACCGAGATTCAATTAATTCTTATTAAAAACTTGAAGGAACTTTAATACTTACTTTGAAATTTTACTGTTCGCAATCTTGTCCAGTTCTGTACCCGGCGAAGTTATAATTGCTTCTGTTTAAGTTTTAAGTTAAACATTTTATAGACAAAGACAGTATTTTGTTTTAAAAATTACACTAAAATCTATCTGCAATCTGTTATGGGCAGCCGTGACGCTTAACATCTGGCGAACGATTAGCTCGTCACGTCATTCATTTACATAAATAAAAATAACCTGCATTTGGCAATATGGCTTACAATCTCCATGTGAGAGAAGCCATGTCCCAACTTTGAGAACGTATTGGGCTATTAAGTCTCGATGTTATAGGAACAAGCTCTTTTGATCGTCCGATATTTGTTTTAAAATAAAGTCGGTCAGTCAGTCGTAATAATTATTTAGGTAGTTAACTACTCATCATCATCATCGTCATCATCATCAATAGCCTGAAGACGGCTACTGCTGAACATAGGACTGCCCCACAGAGCGCCACTTTGCGGCTGTACTTGCTGGCTTACTATCCCCTTGCGTCCTTCAACTGCCTGTTCCTATTATTTAGTTTACTATTACTGTACCTACCTACTAATTTAAAAAAAAAAACTCATCAAAAGAGGTTTAATAAAGCAACCAAATAAAAAATAAAACAATATTGAGTGCAAAAAGAAAACAGTGTCAGTTGCACAGAGCAAGAAAAAAAAATACGCTTCGCCCCCGAAGCGTCATATTTTTCAATGCTCTGTGGTCAGCTGGCACAACAAACGCTATCACGATACTATAATACTAGATACGCTGTGTTATAGAAAAGTACCGGTTTAAATTTCAATTCAGTTTAGGCAAACCGTTTTATATATAAAAATTTCGTACAAAAATTTAACTTAAATTGCAATAACTTTACAAAACACCGGCGCATTAAGTAATCCGTACTTAAACAGAACAGCAATTAACAATGCAATTAAAATGACTTCCACTCAGTTTATTTTCATTTTATTGATGCGCGCTTTCTCCATTGCAGTGTGTTATTGGTGCCTTCCGTGCGATATCAAATTTATCTGGCATCCAGGCACATAAAGCATCAGATTTATGCATTGCGGTGCTTATAATGAGCACGAGAACTGTCGTCTTCAACCCAATAAAATATTAAAATGACATTAATACCTCTCCTCGCCGGGCATTATTTTTATTTCAACAGAATATTAACTGGTCGTAACTTGAAACAAAGTATTGGCCGACATTCTCAGCGTGTTATTAACTTGGATTAATGTTATTTGTGGTTATGTCGTGTCCGATATTAATAGAGCATCAGAAATGTAACTATGATTCGAAAACTTAACTTTACGATTCGTTTAAGGGTTACCATTACGTGTATTATGGAATTAGAGGTTTGATTAAAAACGCTTCGTTCCAATTAAAAATACAAACTTGATATTATATGGCTCTGCGTACTTAATTCCGGTATTCTTTATTCTATACTTAATTATATATAATCATGTTTATAATTGATGTAAAAAATATAGAGAAACGGATGTATACATAAGTTGTGACTTGTCGTTTTTTAGTTTGGTTAGAACTAGGTCATTATTGTTTATCTCTTTACTCTTATTCAACCCAAAATTTTATTGATTTTATATTTTTATTTTTTATTCTTTTTACTTTTATTCAACTCGAAATAACCATTAATATAATGTACAAAAGTATTATTCTTAAATATCTTTCGACGTTATCAACCAAATCAAATGGATCAAATGAATGAAAAGAGGCTGTAGGGCATATCCATCACGCCACAGCCATGTGCGGGTTGGTGGATGGGATGACACTAGTTCTGGAATTTTGTGAGTCTTGAACATGCTGGTTTCCTCAGGATGCTTTCCTTCCTTCACCGTTGTAATAGTAAGTGCAAACATCCTTGATAATAATCATTCAAAGGAATTAAAGCGCATCAACAGTAACCTACACATATTCCTTCCAGAATTAGTCCTAATAGCAACCCTAATACAGAACTAATAGGTACCTCTATGTAGCACACATGCGCAAAGTACCGATGGTTCGAGAATCGAGATAAACATAATCATGCATTTGCAATTGAAATTAATTCAGTAATATGAGCGGTGACAAGTCTATTATTTTTGTATTGCTGCAGTAGGACAGAGAGCATTACCATAAACGTGGTTAACATTAATTTAGCTTATTGATGGATAAAACGTACAACAGGATGGAACGATAAGAATGGATACGGCATTTGGCTATAAAGTGAAAGAAAGATCATCAGAGGAAGGCAAAATCAAACTAGGCAATTCCTTTAGTTTCATAATGATCACTAGCAAAGCGCTATATTTACCAGAATTGCCCTCGGGACACTGGTGCTGTCAGAGTTGGTATTATTTTCCAAGTACCTACACGTCTTATAATAATGGTTTTGGGAATAGTTTAGAGAATACCTCTGCTTTTCTGCGCATTAATAAGCTTTACTTTTTTATTTAGTGATAGTAAATGTGGAATTTGTGAATGTATCCGAGCAAGTTTGAATGGCACTGATCTGCTCTATGTGAGCATGTATCCGGACGAATGAATGAATGAAAGGAAGGAAAGAGAAAAGAAGTGAGAGGGACGGAAGACAGATTGAGTTTAGATCGGCCATTACGAGGAAGCGTACGATTGTGAAAATTATAATTAAGAAATTGAAGAAGAAACAAATTAAAAAGCAGAGAAATTATGAAGATATCGTTTATTATTGAAGTCTCCACATAAATTAAGAAAAAAGTTTGGCAATACAGATGTAAATAGCGTCGGTTCTACAAAATCTGCTGCAATGTCTCTTCTTTCATTTTTACTTCAGATTCCCAGAGTTTATTTTTGCCTCTTCCATTCTTTTCGCAGCTCTCAGCATAAATCTGCAGGCGGTCTAGGGAACGCCGCCGCCACCGCGCGCCGTGGTAGCTTTATGAACAACACCACTCATTCGCAAAGTCACCGTAATTAATGACTAGTAAGTACATTTTGACTTATTTGAACTGGGAAGGATAATTTTATTGTTATTAGTAAGTGGGTGCATAAACTGGAGTTTTAAATAAAATCAAAGTTAATTAATTATATGATGGCTCTGGTTCTAAAGCGTTAGACTAAAATCGTTGTAAGTATTAGGTAATCAATCAAGTGAAATTACTGGGAAGATGAAGCTTATGAACTGATCTTACGGTCTAGAAATGTTTTATAGACTGTGTGATGTCTCAGGATGACTTGCGCAGTGCGCAGTGTCACGCGAAACTTTAATTTAGAGTTCCAAGTGACACTGCAATCTGTTATGGGCGGCCGTGACCAGGTGAACGACTAGCTCGTTACGTCATTCCATTACATAAAAAAAATGCAAAACTTCGAAACTGTATTGAAGTTCGAGATAGGTTAAACGTTAGTCACAAAATCATATTACCATGGCAAACCCATGGGCAGCTATTGAAATTTAAAATCACTTACAAGATAAAATGATTGCAGGTAAATTGTAAAATATCCTTTTCCCATTATTTTATATCATTTTTACTAGAATTTACTTATATGTCATATATTCTCTGACGTCTTAGTTAGTCAGCAGCTTTTAGCGTTTTTTTTTGTTTTTGTATTATATAATCTTGTATGGTATTTTGTGAATAGTGTTGTGGGCTGCATTACTGCTAAACATATGTAATATTTTAACTATTTATTTTTTGTAATGTAGCTGTTTACTGTTCCTAATAAATAAAATAAAATAAAATTATAACACGAATATTTTCATATCTATTGTTTCTTTTACGACTTTTTACGATGTTTAAAGTCGAGAGTAATTCTAAATTACCACCGGGAGTGCTTTGTGTGAATCATAATCATAATACATCATCCTACGTCCCTTTCAGGGCCCGCAAAAGTATTTCACACTTCACCAAAAACATCCAGAGGTTGATACTCACCCGCAACAAAACCGAAATTCAACCGTAACTTACAGCGGGACTGCACAAAATGAAAACGTGCACGTAAATTCCAAAAGGAATTCATAAGGTGGGTCCTGAAATACCTTTTTGGGGTGCATCATAAATCAGCATAACGAGGCAGCCTTCCGTAAGGTGCCCCCTCGTAGCATTAAGCTGCTGTAATATCTTCTCACTTACGACAAAATTTTCTGTCTCCATATTTATGTCGAGACCAAGTTTCTTGAGAGCTGTCGTCTCAAGCTGTAAGGTAAGTAATACCGGGCAATATTCGGAGCTTAGCTGTGAGCTATATTTAGCATGGGTTATATTTGTCTTCACTCTAGGTGCACCTGTGCGGGTAGATAATTTTATCCTGCTTGGTTTCGTACAGTTTCTGAGACATAATATTATGTTATAGGTGTTATTTTAATAATATCTCTATCATGCTAGCTTATACCTACTTGGTCTTGTTTTCGTTAGTCTTATTGTTTTTTGGATTTAAAGAGGACTTATCTCCTTTCTTCTTTTAGCATTAAAGTTACTAATAATTTCAATTTTTATATTTAAAAAAATTTAGGTCTTTGCGTTCTTTGAAAATCTACTTCACTATGCTTTTGAAGTTTAAATAGCGTTAAAGTTTGATTGCTCGTTTTGGGAGATCACATCGGCCAAGCACACGGTTCGCTTCTGGTTATTTGTCTATCATCATAGCTAATTCTCATTTCTAACAAGCATCAGAAAGCCTTTGATCTGGTCGTAAGGATTATTTTGTGCGGGTATTATTTCCTCAGTAAATAATTTATTTATTTGCTGGAAGGCGTTAGCTACCAAGAATTCTATTGCAGTTCTGGTTCAGGTACCGAAAATTTTATGTTTTCAGACAAAGTAACTATAGATATCCTTTTGCAGGTTGGGTACTACAAAGCTCTATCTACAGCTTTTGCATACAATTTCTACTATCTAGTAGGTTCTAGTACATTGTTTTTCTATAGTTTCTGTTTTTCAATTAATCTTTCTGGCTTTCTTCGTTTTCTTCAATTATTACCTTATCTTTTTTTATCTCTTAAATACGAGTTTTTAAGATAAGATAAGCAAAAACAGCCTCTGTTTTAGAGAAACGTGGTGGGCAATGGAACGCAATTATTTCATTACTTTAATTTTGAAATTTAATCAGGTAAACCTTGAGTTTAAGATGATCTTAAGATGAATATGGACAAGACAAAGATCATGTCTAATGCTCATGTTCCACCTATACCGGTAATTGTTGGGAACGATACTCTCGAAGTTGTCGACAAGTATGTCTACCTAGGACAGATTGTCCAATTAGGTAGGTCCAACTTCGACAAAGAGGTGGCGCGAAGAATCCAACTCGGCTGGGCAGCGTTCGGGAAGCTTCGACCTATCTTTTCGTCCAAAATACCGCAGAGCCTAAAAACGAAAGTTTTCAATCAGTGTGTGTTGCCAGTGATGACTTATGGAACTGAGACATGGTCTCTTACTGTTGGCCTCATTAGTAAGCTCAAAGTCGCGCAGCGAGCTATGGAGCGAGCTATGCTCGGTGTTTCCCTGCGAGATAAGCTCCGGAACGAGGAGATCCGCAGGAGAACTAAAGTGACCGATATAGCTCTTAGAGTTAGTAAGTTGAAGTGGCAATGGGCAGGCCACATCGCTCGTAGAACTGACAACCGATGGGGAAGAAAGGTTCTCGAGTGGCGACCACGAACCGGAAGACGCAGCGTAGGCCGGCCCCCCACTCGGTGGACCGACGACCTGGTGAAAGCCGCGGGGAGCCGATGGATGCAGGAGGCGAGCAGCCGCTCAAGGTGGCGTGCTCTGGGGGAGGCCTATCTTCAGCAGTGGACGTCTTCAGGCTGTTAATGATGAAACCTTGAGTTTATTTGGATTAAACTTTTGACAATCATAATAAAAGTTTTTTTCTAGCTATTATACGTTTTCGTTTGTCCACCATCTCGCTTAATGGTATGCGACAATGTGGCTTAAGATGTAGCACGTAAATCTAGAAAGAACCTTGCCACTCACTCACTCGCTCGCTAGTCGCTTGCTTGCTCACTCTTGCCTTGAAGACAACCAGAAAAGTAAGTTAAAAAGACAAAATTCACATCATGAACTGTGTGAAAATGACCCCGTTGCTATTAAAATTAAACGTTATTTATATTCCGATCAGAGTTAAGTTAACAGCCGTCGTAAAACTACCTCTACGTAAGATCCTGGTTTATGTTTCAACCAGCAATCGTTAATGTTTTGCTGGATATAACGAGATACCTATTCTTTATCAGTGTCAGCATCACAAACACGAATGGACAGGAGACGCTGTTCGAGAAGTTTAAGGTGTTTAATATGTTTAATTGTTCGCTTAATTAGCTTGCATTTCTAAGTATGGCAGATAATGAAATGATATCATATTAAGGCAGCGTTTAATAAAACTCTTCGTAAAACTTTGTAAATTGCCTTTGGAATCAACCCATCTATTTAATAATATGATATTCAGAGCCATTTAGTTTTTTAAACATTGCAACGCGAGTGAGAAGTTATACTATAGATCAGATAAGAAATCATAAAAATGTAAACCATAGTTTTGTCTAGTGGCTGCCTCCTGGTCTACAAGGTTGACGGTTAGTACCTGTGCTAATTAGTATTCTGAGAAGTCTTTAGTCAAGTTTCTCAAGTTACATGGCGAGCAACTTGGATTCGATTTGTGATTTGAATAAAACAGGTTAGTTTACTTCAATCGTGAAAATTTGCACCATATTGCCCGTTTTCTGCTTATACTTGTATTGCTGCTTTCTTCTCACTTGTTTTGGTTATGCGAGCTATTTTTTCTTCAAGCCTTAATTGCTGTGAAAATTTCAAGTAGGTTTCTAATTAAAACTTCACCGTTCACTTCCCTTTACGAGAATTTTATTTTGTTGTTGAATTTTTTCCCGCAAAGTCTGTGTGCAAGTTCAAAGCACGCCCACTTCTCTAAGTCTTTGTTGGCCCTCATTTAAAATCAATCGCAGCCATTTTGTCGGGGGTGGAAGACACAGAATAAATGAAAGTAGAGCAAGTGTTGCCTAGCCCAACCATAAAAATACTCACGTATTTAATTATACTGTATTCTCATCACTAAATCAATAATTTAGAACGGTAACTAAGGTGTTAATTATTTGTTATTACAAACGTGAATTGCACCTAACTAAAATGCATTCTGTGCCTTTCGCAACCGACAAAAATTGATTATTGAATAACTAACCAAAACATTATTAATTTTGTAATTGAAATCATACATTCTTCACACACATTCCGCTATTATGCAAAAACAATTGCCGAATATTAATTTTCCCACTAACTGGTAGTGCAACCACTTTTAATAGCAAATCAGCTGCTATGGCAACACCAACGAAAAGGCGAGATTTTGGAGGGAATTCGTAATTAAGCTGGTGAATCCTCTTTACTTAATGGGGATCCTGTCCGAAAGCCTTAGAAGCGAAGTAAAGTAAATGAAAGGAGCCGCTGTCTACCGAAGTTAAAGATAAGATTATCGTGTAAGATAAAAATTTAATTTGCTACCATCTTAATTTTTATGGCGGGTGTAAAGCGAAGTAAACCTCCCTGCTCCCTTGGCTGTGAACCAGAATAAACAAGATGCACTTTGCGCTATAGAAATTGTTGCTTTTTAGCTGACCCTAATTTTTATAATAATTTTACTTGGAAAATTTTGGTGTAACTACTTACATTGATACATACATTGTATTGTATCGGTTGAATTTTGTACTAAAATAGTAATCTATTCATTTGTTTTTTATTTAGTGGAGTTACGCATTACACTAGATATACTGGTTAATTTTAAATAAATAAATAAATATGTGTGGACATTTCACACAACGCCACCCAGCCCCAAACCAAGCATAGCTTGTAGCTATGGGAACTAGATAACTGATAGAATACTTAGGTATATACTTTTTGTTTTGTTAATACATACATAGAATACAATATAACACCCAGGCACAGAACAAACACCTATGTTCATCACACAAAAATGTTTGTCACGGGTGGGAATTGAACCCACAGCCTACAGTTCAGAAGGCAGAGAGCTACTACCAACTGAACTATCAGGCCAGTCAAACTACTATTACAGTTTTGTACTACTATTAACCCTGATGACAAATGATAATAAAAACATGTTAATTTATTTTTACTTAGAGGATCTCGCGCCCCCATAAGGTTCATTAAAAGAGAATGGATGGCTGTAATTACGCTTTGTTCCACTAATATTAGCCTTTTATATTTTCTTTAGTAATGTATTGTCTGCATTAGTCTAATAATACGCTGCTGGCAAGTCCATATTGTGTAATTAAAATGGTAGAAAGATTTCTTATAAGCCCAATACGTTCCCACTGTTTGGACACAGGTCTTCTCTCACGGAAAGAGTGTTAGGCCATAATTTAGCATACTGGCTATGTGCGGGTTGGTTTGGATGACACACGATCTTGATTTTTGTGATTCTTGGACATGCTGGTTTCCTCACGGTGTTTTCCTTTACCGCTGCATAAGAGAGTGCAAATTCTGCACATATATAAGTACATAGGTACATTCGGCAAACAAAAGGATACAGACCTGCTGGGATAGCACGGACGGTGGACAAAATTGTCTCTCCCCGTTTTACGTCACTTTCATCATACTTGTTTACTTGTCAGAGTAAAATAATGCTTCATAGCATTAAGTCCGCCTTGTACATTTATTTTTGTGCTGAAGTATAAATAAATAAATAAATAAATAAAACAGGGGAAAGACGATTTTGTCTACCGTCCATGCTTACCCAGCTGGGCGCAGAGAAAGTAGATGAAGCTCTTTAACCTGAGGGTCTGGGTCATTGCCCCGTCAAATATTTTACAATTGCTCAATGCTAGATTACGAAATATGATAAACAATCCCCAACAATCTACAGTCTTCTTTTGTTCCCAAATCTAAAGGTAAACGTACCGAACGTACCAACAATTGGATTCATTTATCACTATCTACTTCCCAAGCACAGGTGTGCCGGATGGCAGCACGTGTTAGTTCGACAATAAGGCAACAACGGTTCCTTCCGCTGCAGACAAATACTTTAAATCGACTGCACAATGAATTTCGAAGTATTGACACACTACATTAAAGAGATAGTATGGACGACGCGGCGCGGCGTTTCAATTCCCATGCATTACAATTTTATAACAGTTTGCACTTTAGAGCTACATGGAAAAAATCCAGTATTTAGTTATTAACAAGTAAATGATATCAAATCAAGGCTAAATTATAGTCTCATGTTACATACCGATGACTCCAAGACTAGTTTTTATCGAAAATCATTAGGCGAACTATCATTTCTATGAAAGATGAGCAGAGGCTTTACCTCTTAGCGCGATTCAACTGAAGACCTAAAGTGAAGCGCTACAATACAATTTGTACGGTAGGTGATTCAATTTAGGTCGTCATTTGAATCGCGCTAAGAGGTGACAGTTAGGCTCCGTTTCCACCAAAGATGTGCGATGCAGTTGGGCGGTGCGAGGATTTGTAGCGACGCTGCGAAACGGTGCGCGGATGAGCGGTGTGAGGATGTGTAGAGGGTTTTTTTTATGCGTGCGGGGTGCGGTGTGGTGAAAGCGAAGCGCGCGTGCCTCTGCCAGCACACATCCCTCGCAACACATCCGCAGCACACATTTTTCCCTTGTTTTGCTTGTGCAAAAACACCCACTGCCCCATGTGCTCCACTGAGCCGTTTCCACTAGACCTGCGCTAACCGAGGCTAGGTAAATTAAGTGATTCTATTAGTTCTTAACATACACATCCCTCGATACTCATCCTCGCACATCTCTGGTGGAAATGCAGCCTAAGGCCCCTGCACTGTACCATCATCACGTAGGTAGAGATGGCACGATAGACGCATTTACAAATGTGTTTACTAAGGGTAGGCCCCAATCAGTACTAATGGATTCCGCCAAAACAATATAATATTTTTAACCCACCCAATATTTTTTTAAACTATTCTTATAACAATTAGTGGCAAGTGCCCATACTGTTTTGATTCAACTCTACTGACATACAATCTTATATTTCTAAGGCAGCATTCGACATAAAAGCGAAATGAGGAAAGTTTCGTTCATTCTATTTGATTGATCGTTCATCACTTGAATTGAGAACGAACGAAATGGAATCGGATTGAGTAGGTTGGCCATTAATCTCAGCTGAATGAAAAGTACCTGTGAGGAGCATTCGTTGTTACAGGAGACCTAAGGGCTTAGGTATAGAATGATGTAACTTTTAAAAGCGCTATAGTTGCAAAAATAGTTTAGGTCATGGATTGATTTTTAAGTGTAAATCACATTAACACTAATTGGTAGGGCGTCTAATCCGGTGAGTTGGAAGGCACGGGTTCGAACCCCGCTGGTCGCTAAAATTTTAAGGACTATGATATCTTTAATAGTTTAGGTATGCTTAGGACTGGTAATGAGGAGAAATCGAGGAGATCCGCAGGAGACTAAAGTGACCGATATAGCTCTTAGAATTAGCAAGTTGAAGTGGCAATGGGCAGGCTACATCGCTCGTAAAACTGACAACCGATGGGGAAGAAAGGTTCTCGTGTGGTGACCACGAACCTGAAGACACAGCGTGGGCCGGGCCCCCACTCGGTGGACCGACGATCTGGTGAAAACTGCGGGGAGCCGATGGATGCAGGAGGCGAGAAGCCACTCAAAATGGCGTTTTTTGGGGGAGGTGCATGTTCAGCAGTGGACGTTTTCAGGCTGTTAATGATCATGATGATGATGAGGACTGGTAATACAGCAAAAATACTTAAAACATGTGTTAAGCATTCATCCTGCATGTAGCGGCTAGATAGGAAAAAAGTACGACTTTCCAAAAAAATTCTTCGACACCATACAAAATTACAGCGTCACCAAAATGCTTAAAACTCACCAATAGCATATAGATAAATTGAAGAATATTTCCATCTGCTAAATGTCGTTCTCACGGCTCTACGTCTTCTCAAAGACGGCAAAGAAACCGCGGAACTGCAGTAGAAATTAAAAAATGTTTAGCAATCAGTTCTCGGCGGCATCGTTGGTACTTATTTATTCGTAGGTCGAAGCCGATAGGTACAAATGTGCGGTTGACACTGTTAAATGGGTCTGGCATGGCTGAGTAATGCCCTCCGTTGCCTAACTTGTCTTAAACTGGCAAACAAAACGCTCCGGAGCCGCAGATTTGTCAGAGGCTACGTTGTGAGATAGTTAACGTAGGCTGACAAACGAGGATCGTGAACTATTTGCATTTGTTGGGTTTGGAGGCTTTCACATTGAATATTCAGCGATGCGTTCAATTATATACTTCCTTAAGCGTCATTCTTTCAAAGTGTTCTACATAATTATTGTTTCAATCAACGGGAACAATACATTTTTAAACCATAGCTACTAATCATTTAAATTAGTAGCTATGGTTTAATATTTTGGTAAAAAGATGTTATAGAAGTCTTTCTAGTATCAACAATCACCACCACACTATTAAGCTTTCAAAAGTTATTACATACGCCAGTTACAATTTTAATAATTGTTTATCTATTATTATTCAAATTAAATGGCATCGGACTATGAGCAAATACGAAGAAGTGAACTTTTCCGGCATGCTATGTGAGCCGGTTTCCAATAATAATTCAGGTCTTACGAGGCTTCATCAAGCGAAATTCTATCTGACACTATCATGCATGAATAAACAAAAATATATCGCGACGAAAATTCACCTTTTCAAAATATAAATAAAATACCGATTTTGGATTTTGTTATCGTCTGATTCTAAGAATCTAATATTTGCTAATTTCTATTTGCAGTACAATCTCCGGGTTGTGAACAAGCGGTTAAATGTCACCAGTGTGAAAGTCTACTGTATTGTTGTCCTAACGAATTTATGATTGGACTTTTGGTTTAACTCCTGTTTAGGCTCTGTTAGGTTGTTGTGTAGGCTGGAATTTAGAATCGTTACATCTATCTTTGCCTAGAACAGGCTAACAGTTGTTTTCAAAACTTCTGGAAGTTTACAATAATGTAAACCCCCAGAAATTTTGAAAAAATATTGGTTCTGGATGGTTATGAATGATGTGACGAGCTAGTCGTTCATCTAAAGTTAAGCGACACGCCCACCCATAACAGTTGCAGTGTCACTCGAAACTCTAAATTATAAAGTTTCACGTGACACTGCACTGCGCACGTCATCCTGAGACATCAACACAGTCTATTATAGAACATTAGATCTAGAAGAGGCTTATTGGTTTGGGATTGAAAAGTAATTTAATGAAATTAATTAAAACAATTCATTGTGGCTTATGTCCTTAATACCGTAGGTAGATAAGTACGTACCGTTAATCAACTCCGGAAATATTAACAAAATCCCCAAAATAAATCCGCTCAATATTCCAATCTAAAGGTTTAGCGACCCGTAAATATCAATTACAGAGCTTATGTTGGGGCTATCGGAAATTTCGGAAACGATTCGTAATTGGCCAACTCGCCCGTTCCAACCCCGCGCGGATGCATCCTCGAATATTGCTAATTCATTTTTATTATACTAATATATCGACGAAAATGTTCCCCCGAATGGTAATTCTGGATGTGTACACTCGTAAAATTTTGCCAAGTTAATTAACCTTAATGTTTTCGCGTTCGCTTGCACACTTTTAAAGCGCCAAGTTCTAAAGCTCTTTATTAAACTAAAAAGTTTAATATTTTTATAGGAACAAATTTTATACAAACGGATGATAGAAGAAAATGTTTTTTACACCACCTATACCATCTACACCACTATTATGAAGAGGAAAGATTTGTATTTTTTTGTGTATGTTTGTAATGAATAAACTCAAAAACTACTGTGTCGATTTCAAAAATTCTTTCACCATTGGAAAGCTACATTCACCCTAAGTAACATAGGCTACACTACTACACGTGCGAAGCCGGGGCGAGCCGCTAGTAGTTTATATGAAGGCAAAATATACCTACCCATAGTAAATAGTAGGGTTTCCATGAGGGTAAATATTATCACAAGAGTGAAAAGTCACACAATTGAATTTCGCCGCTGCGATTTTTTTATTTGAATACCTTAGTAGCATAGGGAAAAGTTATCCATTTATTTCCCTGTTACGGAAAATTCAGCCCCCTTAAGCCATACGTCGGCGGTTGACACGCATTGTGCTTGTGATTAATGATTTACAACCCAATTTTCTTTAACGTAAAAACGTCTAGGCCTTTAATATATGATACGAAGGTTATTGTTGTAAAGGTGCCACGTGAATCAGCTTTTAATACACGGTTACTAAAAGTCAGAATGACAGCCAACAAAGGACGTGACTTCGTTTTGTGGGTTATTTATATATTATTTTTGCACTGTGCAAGATAATATACGACGTGACATGTTGAATGATCAAACTTTTCATTTGACGTGGATAGATAACCCTGTAAAGAACCTACACGGAATTACGCAACAACTGTGCATTTTATCAAATAAGCGATCAGCGACTTCGGTTTACAAATCACCTTACTGCCCAAACAATTTAAAAAAAATGGATCAAAAAATGACACTGTAAAGTTTCTTGTAGCTTCTTCTTTACAGATGTAATCGAAGCTACGGTTCGGAGTTTTCTATTCTACATTGTGCCGGATTGCTTGCACCTGATGTGGGGAAGAGACCTTTCTTTTTTTTCAAACTCGTATTGTGATGGGCTTGTTATAATTATAATATTTTGTCATTTTTGACATTAAGCACTATGTAAGTTTGTTTGTACAATAATTTAATTTTTATTAGTTTTAAATACATTATCTAGTTTTGACTTGTAAAAGTGCTAAAAATAGCCTATTTGCAATAAAAAAAATTGATTTTGATATATTCATGATATAAGATCAATTTCAGACATTCCTATTAGGTAAGTCCGTTCGCCAAACGTGACGTCATCTCTATCGCAAAAATTCCTTTTCTAAAACTCTCAAAGAAGAACTCCATTTTATCAAAAGGCCCAGTTCACAATATGCCATTTAGGTACCAGCATTTATTGTAACAATTTTCAAAAAGGTGAAGGAAAGAGAAAAAAAGATGTGCTCTTTTTTTATGAAACCACATACTCATAGGATATTAATGCCCCATTTTTATACATAAACGTACTGTACAACACACATGCATCCTTTAGTTAGCAGCATCAAAGATAATGGAGGCAAAACAAGCCGGCCTAATGCACCCTATTATATTTCAGAACAAACAGACAGAGAGACAGTGCGTCCTAGTGTAATGTTACACACACATGGCAAAGGTCGTGAATAGAACGAGCTTGTTTTTATGGAGTGATATGAAAACAGTTTGTTAAATGCTTCAGAAATAGTTACACAGCTTAAAGACTGGGACGAGTGGAACTATCTCATTTCTCACTACAAGATCCACCCCGCGATTTCATCTCCGTTGTTCCATAAGAACTCTTTGAACTCTAGAAATTGCGATTTAAAAGTAACTTTATTTGTTTCGATTGTTTAACCGTTTTAACGTGAGACCTGTAGAAACATAATCATCATCATCATCATTAACAGCCTGGAGACGTCCACTGATGAACATAGGCCTACCCCAGAGCGCGCCAACCTTGAGCGGCTGCTCGCCTCCTACATCCATCAGCTCACCGCGGCTTTCACCAGATCGTCGGTCCACCGAGTGGGGGGCCGGCCTACGCTGCGAAACACAATACAAACAGATAACGTTTCATTTTTAGGTTTCCGTACTCTAAGAGTAAAATGGACCCTATTACTAAGGCTCCGCTGTCTGTCTGTCCGTCTGTCTCCAGGCTCTCATGAATCGTGATAGTTAGACAGTTGAAAATTTCACAGATGATGTACTTCTGTTGCCGCTAATACAACAAACACTAAAAACAGATTAAAATAAATATTTAAGATAGATAGATAGATAAATAGATAAAACTCGTTATTGAAACACCACATTACAGGAATAATATTGACAATCACAAAAACTTAAAACTAAGTGTCACAATCGTCATTAAAGCGATCTCTTCCAGACAACCCAGAAAATAGCGAAAAGAACAACAATAAGGGGCTCCCATACCACAAACGTGATTTTTTGGCTCGTTTACCAGATGAGTCATAGATGGCGCTGCTTTAAATAGTACTGCTATTCAACACTAGATGGCAGGGATAGATAATACGGAACTCTTCGTGCGCGAGTCCGACTCGCACTTGGCCGGTAATTTACATTTGTAGAGAAGGGTGGATGTAATGTCTTTTGCACCATATGGTGTGTCATAAGCACCTAACTAATTATTATCTAATATGCGATAGGTACCTTACAACACCAATGCTTAACTTTTAAGAGACAAATAAAATGAATCTCTGAAAGAAGATTTTTCTATTTTAGCAAACACCCATAGAGAGTTTTCTAAATGTTATGCCTAAATGCAAAAATGTTCTAGGTCTGGGGTAATATTATACCTACCTATTTGATTCAAATTTGAAACAAATGTCAGACGCACACCCATATGCAATGCACAGCTTTCAAATTTTCAGTCCATTGTTATGTAAACTTGGTCGACGATTGATTCAAAGATGGAACTGAAAATAACTTCACAAACCTCCCGTTCAGCGAATTTTCTATCATTTTCTAAAGAGAAATTTCCTTTGAAAATACCCTGACAAATCGTTTTTAAAAGGTGAACTGAAATGCAATGATAACTCTGCAGGTCCTGACAAAAGGCTTGCATCTACATAATCGATGGCGTATTGGTATTCCCCTTTACTTCTAAATTGCAAATTTTCCGCACGATTTCGCTCAAACGGAATAAATTTTCAAGTCGCGATTCCAAACGCAACTATTTTCAGTATTCCTTATTCGTGGTGTTGGTATTTTTCTTTTACGGTGCTGTCTTTATTTTATTTATAAATAAAATCGTATAAATGTTAGCTTTGATATTCATGATTACACCCTTTTATTTTTAGTAGTATAACCATTTTAATGTTACTATACTTTCTTGTGATATAAGCGTGTAAAGTAGCGTTTTATGGGGGAGGCTTATGTTTGGCAGTGGACGTCTTCCGGATGATGGTTTGATGGAGCGTGTTAGTTACAAATCATCAACAGCCTGAAGACGTCCACTGCTGAAAATAGGCCTCCCTCAGAGCCACCTTGAGCGGCTGCTCGCGTCCTGCATCCATCGGCTTCCCGTCGCTTTCACCAGATCGTCGGTCCACTGAGTGGAGGGCTGGCCTGCGCTGCGTCTTCCGGTTCAGGCGGCTTGGTGATCGCAGATCACAGTAGATGAGATTGATTATCAAGACCGAGAGGAACGCTGCGACCCATTCCCTGGATATTCCCTTAGCTGCCCTCTATGGCACCCACGGGAAGAGATGGGGTGGTCCTATTTATAACTGGGACCACAGGGCGGACGTTACAAATGCGCCAATGATCTTTAAGACGATTAGGTACCTACATACCTCTTACACTTACGAAAATGATTTTCGCGTAAAGTGTAGGTATAACTATTTTATCCAGTTAGGTACTTTCTTCTGTTCTTTCGTCAATAACACCCATAAATTCAGCAATTTAATGGTCCATTAAAATGAAATTATTGCGCAAACAATATTAGCTTAATTCGTGTCCCGCAGCCATTTATTTGCAATTATGTTCTTATACAATAAACAAAAGTAATTGCCTAATTATTTAAGGTCGGGGCTGGGTCTCGTTAATAGAAGGTTGCTTTGCAGAGCTTCGGGGTAATTTATGACCAGTTGCTCTAAACTTTTTTACACTAAGACATTCTAACACCCGTATTCTTAACTGGTTATACGGCTTGAGCTCAATCATTTACACTCGTAGCCTGAATTTCTTCCACCAAGAGTACTTATTATAATTAAGTATTCTGTGCAAAATTCTATTTTTGTCTCTAAGTACTACTATTATGGTCTAAAAATATCCTGCTCGTCTCCTTAAATATCTTCGTAAACTCTTTAATAATAATAATATTGTACACTTCTCATCCGCCGCTGCGCGCTGGTTGGAATAAACAGGTTAAACTATGTAAGATTGCCTTTAAATATAATGATTTTTAGAGTGTATTATAACAGCTTGGTTTAAATAAATGGAATAATTAGACTGTTACGCTAGCTACGCCATGATTTACTTAAGTGCCTAAGTAATGGTTTCAATTATTATCGCGTGTTTCTTTTACTTCTAAATTCCCCCTTTGTCGCAGTTGTATAGTTTCTTACGTCAACTATTATGCAGTAGTTGCATAATTTGCTGAATTTTGAACGAGTTTGAATTTACAGTGAAATTTAAAAAAATATATGTTTTGATATTTTGCACGGCGCTAACTAGTCCCAAACTAAGTATAGCTTTTATTATGGGTACCAGATACCCACTGGTGGTAGTTAGTAGTGGTAATTATTGGTACTTTGATAACTATAATTCTATTTCGTATACGTATATAATATTATCTGAGTTTGAATTGGTATATTATCCCGAAAGGGGGTAAATCTACACCTCAAGGTAGACAATGTTTCTTCTACAACTTTTCTAAATTAATAGTTTTTCATTGAAGAAATGCCATGTAAAGTTTACGTTCGAAGATAGCCCTAGCGCAGCTGGGTGGTTGAACTTCGTCCTTCCGGGCTAGGATGCGCACCGCGAGATATGTCACGCACGAGACGACAAATTTCCTCGATGTAGACAAGTTTCTCGTTTACTCTAACATGCACGCCGCGACAGAGAAGTTTGTCGTTTTATGTCGCGTAGACAAACCAATATTGCCCTTTCATGACTCCTACTATATTTTAATGTAGCAACATCGGTTTCGTTCATTCAATTTTAAGGTTTTTTACATGAACGCGACCTTAATACAGACACTGAAAATATACTCTTTGATGAAAGACAGAAATAGTTACATATAGCTGTTTCTGTCTTTCGTAAAAGAGTATTGTTATATAAATATACTCTTTGACAGAATCCGTCAGTTGTAAAATGAAAACAGTGAAAAAAATTTCATTACTTTCTCTGAAAATTTGGATTTACATTGAAAATGCAAGTTGCAAGCATATAAACGTAAGTAAAGTTTCATTAAGCCTAAATATCGAGACTAGCGGGTCTGTGTGTTTGCACTCGAATATTGAGTTAGTTTCTTTGTCACCACGGAACATTCCTTTCTGTCGTAATGATACAATTATTAGTCCTATTATTTCATCATAATTATGAGGCATGAGGAACACTTGTAACTAGCTGGATACAAGTACAAACCTTCTATTCAAGACTACAGTCGGATACTAGACGGCATAATATTATGTTATTGTTGCATGTATAACTTGTAGGTACTTAATTAGCTGCATTATTGTTTCAGAATAAGTACACAGAAGCAGATGAAAATACTATTATCAATATATTATATGGCTCAACATCCAGAGTTTTCCGCTGGCACAGAATATATAATAGTACCACAGGGGAATATTGTTTGCCACAAGGTGCCCGTACACATCAGTACCTAACAATATTGCTTAGTTTATTACTTTATTTGTTCATTTAGAACACTGTAATACCTACAATTGATACCAAAATATTGTTACACAAAACGGAAGCCTTAATATGTACCCATAAGAATTATAAATTATAAGCTATTAAACGCGATCTAAATAAAATAAGCATTTTTAATAGATAAGTATATTGTAGGTATACCTACGTATGTACCTACATATTAATGAAAATCCTGAAAGTCCTACCCTCTAGCTTGAGCTTGATCCTTATATTTAATGTAAAATACATTTTAATCACGTAACAGGTGAGTTTCAACACGGTCTGTTCGCCGTTTGCCCCCTTTCTGATTTTGTCCATTATTTGTGCCATTCATTGATAGGGTAAATACCACCGAATTCGCCCTAAAAGTCTATGGTAAATACCTTTATAAAATGAAACAGTAATGTGAGATACCGCCATATTTACGATCTCTTATGTATTTCAATTTTTTTACGTAACTACTGTATATCAAAATACCACTTTACCTTTGGATTAAGCCTTCTCTGCGTATCTCGTCCTCAAAAATTACGACGAGATAATACTCGCGCCAATGTGTCAAATAAAGCTCAGACTATGGTGTGCATGTTAGCGGTTGTCGACAAAACTCGACAAAATTTCCACAGATAGATAAACATTTGCGTTATCTCTTCATTTGACAGAACGAGATGAGTTGCTTGCGCTGCCATGTTAGCACAGGTAGACATAAAGAGATATCTCTATTTTTCACGACATAAAGAGACGACAAAATTATCTCACGGCGCGCATCCTAGCCCGGCTTGACAGGTCGTTAAACTCATTTGAATGCATTCGGCATTTAAATGACTTTAACGACTTGTGTTTAGAAAAGCATTTATAGTATCTTGTTAACTGTCGTAGCGATCGCACGTGCAATTTTGTGAGTGGATTTATTTTTTAATATAGAGGTTTGGAAACACGCAGTTTCAAGTAAGGCCCTCACAACTTGTGGGCTATCATGGTCCCAGTCCCCCCCTTTCGGGATAACATACCAATTCAATCTCACCTTGCATAAATGATTTGTTACTGATAATCGCATGACTCTGCGATTAGTTCTGATTTTCGTAGTATTAAAATACATTAACATGAAATCATAAAATGCCACTAAATTGTACAATATTTTAAAACATAGTCTAAAATCTTATTACTAATTTCCTTGTTTACAAAAACGTGGCCAGCACGCCTGTGTGTGTCTTTGCTTGTTTGTGATGCACAGAAAAAATTTCACACAAACGTATACCTATAGTTTTTATTCTGGAAATAAGAGTAAGGCAAACGTACGGTACGTATGTACGGGTAACGTCAGGTTAAGGGAAAGCGTATTTTTGAGTATCTTTTTCAGACAGTGTGATGTTTTAGGATGACGTGCGCAGTGCGCAGTGTCTCGCGAAACTTTTTAGTGTTGTGGGCGGCCGTGACGCTTAACACCAGGCAAACGACTAGCTCGTCGTGATTCGATTACATAAAAAAACGAGGGGCAAATCTGGTATAATAATAACATAACATTACTCAATAATTTCAGAAATTTTAACAGTTAAAAGCCGTATTTCCCTTCTCTACATCTTTAACAGCCTGAAGACGTCCACTGCTGAACATAGACTCTACATAGAACTGGTTATTTATAGATTAAATCATAACAGGTACTATAACGTTAATTGCCATCGACTTTTGTTATAAGTCTATACACTTACAAAAAATGTATTATCAACCTTTTCCTTTTCAACCTCTTATAAATACTAATTCCGAAAACCATTACTATTTTTATGTGTATAGCAAAATTTTAGCTTCACAAAATAAAACCTAGAGTAAATCATAAATGCCGATTTACGACTGCAACTAAAATGGACATAAAATGTAGAGCAGTAAATATTTACATCTCTACGTTGGATTCGGAGAGACATACCAAACATAGAGAAAAAGAAAAGTGTGTTAGTTTGTAGAATCGCTTGTGCTAACAAAATATAATGAAGCGCGGAGTCCCTAATATGATTTACGATTTCTTTTGTCAAAAAAGTTGAATGGCTTTAATTTTATACGCCTCTACATTTTTGTATAGCGCTAGGTACAAGATAATAATATAAGATCTGTAGGTACCTATAAGGCTGAAAATCGACTTAGCCAAATGGATAAATGAAGGTAGAGCCGCGTCATGCTACTAGCATAGCTAGAGTCACGTGCAGGAGTGTTTTCAGTTTTATTGCTACGGATTTATTGTTCAGTTCAAGTGCACAAATACCTCACGTATTCTTTTATCTGATCTTGTGTGAAATATTCAAAACTTTGAAAGTGACCGCCGCTTAATAAAATGTCTTATAAATTTTATTGCGTAGTACGTGCGGTTGATACTTTGAAACTTTGATCTAGAATGGCTATAGTTTCTTGCTAAGTCATCATCATCATCATCAACAGCCTGAATTCATCCACTGCTGAACATAGGCCTCCCCCAGAGAGCGCCACTTTGAGCGGCTGCTCGCATCCTGCATCTATTGGCTCCCCGCGGCTTTCACCAGATCGTCGGTCCACCGAGTAGGAGACCAGCCTACACTGCGTCTTCCGGTTCGTGGTCGCCACTCGAGAACCCTTCTTCCCCATCGGTTGTCACCTCTACGAGCGATGAGCCCTGCCCATTGACATTTCAACTTGCTAATTCTAAGAGCTATATCGGTCACTTCAGTTCTCCTGCGGATCTTCTAACTTCTTGCTAAGTATAACAATGTAATTTGTAATATAAATAATCCCTGAAAACTTGCGGAAAATAATATAGTAGATAAATAATTATTTCTGTTCACTCTGCCCACAACTTCAAATTCAAATTCGAATTCAAATTCAAATTAATTTATTTGTTAGATATTGTTAGTTATATTGTGCTTAAAATATTACAATTGCCAATTCAACTTCATACTTATATTCATTTATTCTGTTTCCACATGAGCATAATGATCTTACATCAGACATAAGTCATAGTTATCAACAGTAGTAGGTAACAACATGGACGCTGCTGGGAGAGGGAGCATTAATAAAATTACGTATAGCTTGATTTAAATGCATCACCGTGGAGACCATAGCTTCTTGGGGCACTGAGGCCAAGGGTCTGGTGCGTGAGATAGGGCGGAGAATTAGTGACATAACAGGTAACTCCTGCTCCGGCTCGAACCTGGCGCAGCGGTTGGCCATAGCCATCCAGCGTGGCACTGCAGCCAGTGTGATTGTCACCCCTAACTGTACCCAGTGCAAAGGCACTGGGTACAGTTAGGGGTGGGTTATTTGAATAGGTATTTATTATTCAGTATTTCTTTTTATAATTTATAGGCATAGCATTTGACCACTGTCTCACCTGATGGCAAGTGATGACGTAGCGTAGGGTGATACATGCTTGCCTAGAAGATACCTGTTCACTCTTGACTTGAAGACTCCCAGGAATATGTATTTTTGACATGTAAAATTAAATAATTTCTTTTTTAAATGAATACATAGTTAAGTACTAATTTTACAATTCAACAGTATAAAGGTTGATCGAAAGGTTTACGTTTTATTCTTATCGTCAAAAAATTCTTGCAAAGAATAGTAGCATTTCTTAACGAGATATAACTTAATGTTCTTTTTCGTCCTTTTCAATACAGAGAAATCAGCGGAACAACCCGTTCCCAAATCCGAAATAAGACAATAACGCGAAGCACCGCTATAACTGCCCTCTTAAGTGAAGACGACGTTAGGAAAACCAAATTGGGGATCATTCGATTTGCATACAAAGCGGGCAGGTCTGCGGGCAGAGCCGTCAATGGGCCGGGATACGAGCACTCATTTGCGTGTATGCTTCTCGAATGTTGGAGGCCTACTACGAGAAAATTGTTAGAACTCACTGCGATCGCTAAAGTGACAAAGTTTTGGTTTCGGTCTATGTTTACAAAACTGTTGAACATGTTTGTTTTAGAGACTAAACAAAAAAAGTGTAGCAAATTATGATTATGCTTAACGCGAAAATGACGTAGGTATATTTAAAATGGTAGGTTATACGTGCAGGGATATATTTTATATGGTAAAAAAAATGGAGACTTGACCAAACCCCTGAGGAAGATGATTAAAAAATTTTCTACTATACCTATAGTATGCCCCGCGGCGCATTTAGTCTGATTCGGGTAAGCCGATGAGAATTGTCAGCATTTGGTAGCATCGGTGCGGTGCTGTTAGTACGATACTGGTTTTGGTTTGCAAAACCCTATTATTAATATAAAAGGCTATACGATGGCAAACGCCGTCATAAGTGCTTAAGAGCTTAACATACGCCAATGACCTTGAGCGTTGGACACAAAGTTATTAATAAGAGCCACCTGGGGCGCCACACTCGCAGGTTTGACAATGAGCTAGAGTTTGTCAAAGATAAAAACAATTTCAGATGAAACTCCGTGAAAAATATATCTACCTATTATAATAATATTATGGTGCCCGGTTTATTACTTATATAATATATCATCTATATTACTTATAATAAAACTGTAACAGGTCCAAATCTGTACATTGAAGATAATATATAGAAATTTATTTTTGAGGGCTCCATTTTGCTGGCCTTGATAGCTCAGTTGGTAATGGCTCTGCCTTCTGAACTATAGGTTGTGGGTTCAATTCCCACCTGGGACAAACATTTGTGTGATGAACATCGATGTTTGTTCTGGTGCTGGGTGTTGTATTGTATTCTGTGTATGTATTTACAATCAAAAAAAGTATCTAAGTATACATTTTTTAATTTTTGTCAGTCTGTCTGTCTGTATCTTGGCTGAGCATTTCACCGAAACTACTGAATCGATTCAAATGAAACTTGGCATGATTTGAGTTTATATTACGAAGTACGCTATAGCATATACCTACTTTTAATCCCGAAATTCAGCACGGGTTCCTCGGGAGAGGGGATAAAAGTAAAAATATGTACTTAGTTGTAATTCCTCCTCCTATCCTATCCTATACTATGGGAAAGAGAGAAGAGAGGGGGAAAGATGATAGGTGGCGCACCTGCCTCTATTCGGCGTTTCATCCATTCATCCTGTTCCCTTATCTTTTCCCTCTTCCTTAGGAGATAAGGCGTAAAAATAAATAATTAACCCGTGCGAAGCTGGGGTGGTTTAGCTAGTAGCTAGAAAACCGGGAGCCCACCTATGGACTAGCTTCGTTCGCAGGTACAGCAGGTTCGTTCTGGGATAGGTAATCGTGAGTAGCATATAAAATAGGGCATTACCTACCTACCGTGAGTTGATCGAT
Organism: Ennomos quercinarius; assembly: GCA_910589525.2. NCBI lineage: Eukaryota > Metazoa > Arthropoda > Insecta > Lepidoptera > Geometridae > Ennomos > Ennomos quercinarius. Next base: position 7,514,788 of record OU342496.1, read on the forward strand.
AATGATGACACGTCAACTTGTACAATCAAAATAAACAATCGTCGTTATGTTAGAGACTTTGGTCGGCCTAAAAACTCTGATATCAGCTAGGGATAAATCACTCAACCTACTCTAAACACATAATTTCTAGCACAAGCAGGGCTGTCCAACCAACGGCCCGCTGAAAAATGTACTTTACGAGTTGCTAGTACAAAGTTGTCTGACGTACCTACTTAGTACAAAATTGTTAAAAATATATTGGACTACAAATAGAACTAGCGACGTATTTATCTCGTCAATCTCTTGCTGATTTTGCTAATATTTACAATTAAAAATTGCGCTTGTGTTTAATACATAAAAAAATATTATTTTGGAGGTTTGCATTAAATAAAATTAAGCGAGATGATTTTAAAATATATTTTACAAAATACAATCAATCGTAACACTTTTTAAACTTTTGTGACTTTAACTCATATTATTAGGTTGGGGAAAAAGTCTTTTCGCATTATAGTAAGTATGAACTTGTAATAAAATCTCTTTGGCTATACTATTTGTATCTGGCTGGTTTTATCATTAAAAGTTTAAATTTTAAAGAAGATAATTCCATATTCAAATTAGGAAAATGTGTGATTTTTATTTGTTTTTCGTACTGTGAAGATGAGTGAATCTAATGAAGAAACTCGATACATTTTAAAATTTTACTACAAAAAACATGGACCTAATAAAAAAAGAAGGACGGAGTCCCAATTGATCCCGAACCGAGGTACCCTTAAGAAGTTGGAACGCTAATAAGTACAAGCGGACACGCACACACTCACATCATAGGAAGTCTATCGCCTGCCATTACTGCTCCGGACGTCGCCCAAGACGCTTAGAAAAAAAAAAAATGCCGTCTTGCGTTGTGAAAAGTTGTCGGAATCATAGCAGTATGATAAAAAAAACTCAGGGGATCACTTTTCACAAGTAAGCTTGTTATTATTCCACTAATTTTTTGCTTTTTCGATAAAATTATTGAGATGCAATCAATGCACAAAACCAGCTTAGTGTTGCCAACAATCAAACTTGCAAATTACCCGGAAGTGTGGGAGAATGACGAAATTGTGTTCGAATACAAGTTATTCACATATATTGATCATAATTAGAGAACTGACTATATGCAAATGCATATTTCCATTATGCATATTATGCATGTGTTGGCCTTTTTCAGGTTAATAAATATTTTACCTGTAATGGACCTACTAATCGTGCATATTTGGGCAGGTTTTCTTTAACGTAAAAAAAGTAAAGTGTCGTGAAATTTATTAATAGATACTTACTTTTAAAAATTAAGACGCATTTTTGACTTTTTTGGTTGGCAAACTGTCAGAAGAGCCATGATTGGTTGATACTTGATAGGTTGGTAGTGTTGGTACCATCAGCCAATCATGGATTGTCCCGCTCAAAAAAAATTGAGTTTGCTGGGGAGTCCAGCCATTACGAAAATGTCGAAAAAGCAGTTAATTCCCGTTGAGCAGCAGTGGCGTCAAGACATATGACACTTACTAGTATTGGAAGTTTGTATAAGAAATAACAAATATACATAATGGAAGATACAAGTTTCATTTCAAAAGTAAAGTAGAAAAATACGATAGTGATGTGTTCATAAAACATTTTCAGCAAAAGCCTGGCTATAATTCTTTGTGCGAAATAAACAGTTTTATTGACTGACTAGCAGACCCGACCCGGTTAGTTAGTTTTACGCCCTAGCCCTGTCCAAAGGAAGAAAGAAATGGGAGAGGAAAAGCCTGAATGGAGGCAGGTGCGCCTCTGTTTACCATCATACATTCATCCTTTTCCCCTACCTTTTTCGCTCTCCCTTCCTCTTCCCTATAGCATAAAGGATAATATGGAGTGGCGTCAACTTCGTTGCTGACGATGTTTTATCGTAGCGTATGGATTACATCGCGCAGGTATAACTGTAACTACAAAGGCTGCACTGCCGAAGCTCACCGTACTATCGTACACCATGAATTTACTGCTAGGATTAAAAATTTAGTAATCTTTTGGCAACATCTGACTCTAAGCCTGTACGATAAATAATGCACACCAGCTCTAGGTCATCGTAAAGTAGGTAGGTACCCTATAAGTTGCATCTAATATGGACAGACAGATACACAACAAACTAATCCTATATGGGTTCCATTTTCATACTGAAACGGAGCAAATATAGCATTAATAGCGTATAAAAGGATATATATATTTATGTCGTATTAGTTTTTTACAAATTCAGATAGGACTAACCCTGAGGGATGAAAAATAAAATGACATAAGTTATTAAATTTTGACTACCCTGTTACAAGATCGCGTAGCTTTTTGGTCATACAAAAAGTCACACCAACGTCAGATCTTTTTTTTGTCGGTTTCGGGTAATTTTCGTAGATGGCAATTCTTTAATCCGTCACACATGTTTAGGTGTCCGCCATTGCTGTACGTCAGTTCGATGTCAATCAAAACTCATTTCTGTTTTTTTTAATTCTATGACAAAATCGGAAAAAATGCAAAGCAAGCCGCGAAAAAAAATTGCGATGTTTATGGACCTAGTGCAGTGTCTGTGAGAATAGCACAAATTTGGTTTAAGCGTTTTCAATCCGGAAATTTTGATGTCAAAGATGCACCTCGCTCTGGTCGCCCTATTACGGATAAAATGGATGCCATTTTTTAAAAAAAGTGGAGCAAGATCGGCATATCAGTAGTTACGACGTAGCTGAAGAACTGGGAATTGACCACAAAACAGTTTTGGCGCATTTGAAAAAAAATGGGTAGGTACACAAAAAAGCTCGATATTTGGGTCCCTCACGAGCTCACTGAAGGAAACCTAATGAACCGTGTACTCATCTGTGATTATTTATTACGACGTAATGAAACCGAACCATTTTTGAAGAAGCTGATAACTGGTGATGGTAACACGTTCAATTTTATAGATCAATAAAATTGACGAGACCACTTAAGTCAATGTTTTCTCCATACTGTAAACCGAAGAACATTGACCAATACTAACCCTAAACGATCAATAAAATTGATCAATCACAAAGATTGATCAATAAAATGTAACGTGTATGGGGCCTAACGCTAATTTAGTTCGACTGGAACCCTACCCTGCCAAAAGAGTTTAAAATACCTATACTGACCTTCTGTGCTAACGATCTATTATTGTTCCAAATACTTTTACTGACATTAAAGTCACTAAGAACTAATCAAATGGCTCTAAAACCGACTTTTTCGTATAGTCAATACCTATTTATTGGCTGTTTAATAGATAATTTTCATACAAATAAGAAAAACATGTAAAATATTTTATAAAAAACAGCAGCGCGTCCACCCGTTGGCACATGCCGGGGTAGACTAATTCACGCCCCGCCAAGGGCCTCGCCCTTGGCTCGCCGCAAAATAACGCAAAATATTACTAAACAGACTTAATTTTGGCTCTAAAAATAAAATGATCAATTGAGCTTGTATATTTTTAAATTTCCTATCCGAGGGTGTAAAAATATTTAATGACGCAATCTTCCTTTACGCGGCATTGTACACTTTGTGACTGGAAAGGCGTTCTAAAAGTATTTTTTTTATTCATAATGTACCTAGTAATCGAATATTTTGTTCAATTGATAAGTACAGGTGCAGAATGATCTTATTGGTGATATTTTTTTTCATGTCTGTAGAATTCATAGGTTCTTCAGTATGATTAGTTAAAAAGACGCGTTTGGCCTATGTTAAAGGCTTAAAATGAATATCTCTATTTCCTTTCTTGTATAAAATTCCTCTGTACTTATTGCTCTGTCTCTCTCACTTTATCATTTAAAGGGCTATAATTTATAAGCTTACACCCTGAACGTACATAGATAATTATAAATGATTATACCTACATTTTTATATTAGGTACAATTTTCTAAGTGGGTACCTACATTGATACGTTTTGCTGTATCTACGTACGGTTTAATTGTCATGAGTACTTATTTCAATTCAATTTCATTTACTCCATCAGATAAGTTATCTGATGAAATAAATGAAATTGAATTAATGAATGAATGAATACACATTGTAAGTACCTAAGTAATGTTTGAAGTTGTACAGTGTACACAGCAGCATAGTCTACGTTCTGACCCGTAGATTCATTGTTAGTAGTTACCTACAGTTTTAGTTCAAAGAATAGTATTAAACACCTATAAAAACTGTTTGATAAAGTAGAACTAAATGCTCTAAGCTAGCGGCAATATATTTTAAAGCATTTAGGAAAAGTAACAAATGCAATAAAACAAATATGCAACTGTATTCTTCAAGCGTATCCTAGTTATCCATTCACTAGAAACAGCATTCGCAGTACGGGCCGAGTGGACCATCCACGTCGACCGTCATGTCACAAACATGAAATATGAAAATTGCACCGGTATATCTAGATCCAACTGCGATGCTATTTCGTTTATCTGAGATACTTTACTAACATGCACGTGTGACTGTATACAGCAAATAATTTCTTGTGTATGTATGGTTTTTCGATATGCATAATAAATAATAATAAAAGTCTGTGGACATTTCACACAGCGCCATTTAGCCTCAAACTAAGCATAGTTTGTACTATGGGAACCAGATAACTGATATAATACTTAGATACTTTTTTGGCCTCATTAGTTAAGCTCAAAGTCGCGCAGCGGGCTATGGAGCGAGCTATGCTCGGTGTTTCCCTGCGAGATAAGCTCCGGAACGAGGAGATCCGCAGGAGAACTAAAGTGACCGATATAGCTCTTAGAGTTAGTAAGTTGAAGTGGCAATGGGCCGGCCACATCGCTCGTAGAACTGACAACCGATGGGGAAGAAAGGTTCTCGAGTGGCGACCACGAACCGGAAGACGCAGCGTAGGCCGGCCCCCCACTCGGTGGACCGACGACCTGGTGAAAGCCGCGCGGAGCCGATGGATGTAGGAGGCGAGCAGCCGCTCAAGGTGGCGTGCTCTGGGGGAGGCCTATGTTCAGCAGTGGACGTCTTCAGGCTGTTAATGATGATGATGACTTTTTTGTTTGTAAATACATGCATATAGAATACAATATAACACCCAGACACAGAACAAACACCTATATTCATCACCCAAATGTTTGTCTGAGTGGGAATCGAACCCACAACCTACATACAGTTCAGAAGGCAGAGCTACTACCAACTGAGCTAACAGGCCAGTCAGTAATACTATTTAGGTACGTATAGCTACTTATCTAAAGGCATTATTTAAAACTTATCTAATCTATGCAATAGCCATAATTATACAAGTATGTAAAAATGTCTCAATATGCGTTTTGGTACAATCTTAAACAAGGTAGACCTTGTTAAAAATATTGTTGCTAACAGCAATATTTTTATTGATATAAATCATTACAAAGAATTCCACCACATCTATTCAGAAAGTAAGGACCGTTGAAAGACCTAGGTTAGGTATGTAAATTTTCTTCGTAATCCTGTGAACATAGGGGCTTCATGCCATTTCTAAAATTACACACCAGCACCAAATGCATCTTTCATGTCTTCACACTATTCAAGTCCGCCTTCAACGAGTCAGTCACACGAAAACGGCGATGCGCCAAGAATACGCCGGAAGGCTGACATTTTCTGCCTTCGCTCACACGAGGCGTAAATTCAAAACGTCGTAAAATATGAAAAATATCGAGGAAACGCTCCCGGCTTCGTGCAGCAATAAAACTTACACCGCAGCGGACAATTTGAGGGAAAACTTCAAGTGTGTAAATAATGAACTGGATTTTTATCGTATTTTCAAAATTGTGGCTACAACGCGGAAAGTTTATGTTCTAGTTTTGAAGCTGAATGTTTAGTGTAATTTATCTTTTAGGGAAGTTTTTGAGCTTGGCATAAACATTGGGCTATAGAGAATTCAAAAGCGGGGTGTGTAACTATGCGAGTGGAATCTTTATGTTTAATAGCTCCTGAAACTCTACTTGACTACATAATATACACACGTTGTAGGCCTATACAAGCCCCGTCATGTGCGACCACTGTGGACTTCATCATCTCATCACTCAACATTTATGTGAGAATATGAGACAGCGACTAATACTAAAAAAGAAACTACACTAACCAATGATAATTGAAAAGTTGAGAACTCTACCATTATTAGCAATCATACAACAAAAATTCTACAACAAATTTTCAACCACAAAGAAATTAAAATAATGGAAGGTTTTATGAAGTTTACTTTAATACGTTGAAAGCCCAGAAATATTACAATAATAATTTGTGAACATTTACTTGGTTTTAACCATTTTAAATAATATTCTGGCCTGTCCTCAAGCTGGTGCTTAGTTTTGATGGATAGGTAGCATTAAGGTAAACAAGATGTCCATTTCTCAACCGGGTCCATATCTCCGACTATGATACACCGCTGCGCTACAAATAGCTACAATTTACAAAATTATATCAGTGATAGATGTGGGCTAGTTAAATAATCTAATTTCGGAATGTTTGCTTTGATAAAACTGATTTACGGTATCAACATCAAATATTTTGTTTGGAAATCGAAATGTTGGTTGAACGTGTCGGCTTTAGAAAAATGTAAGATTTAGAGTGTGTATTGAATACAAAACAGATTAAATATTTTATTTCTTCGTTTACTTTTTGATGCCATAAGCACAAAATTTGTTCGAATCAAAATTATGATCTAATGCTCCGTATGATGAGAAGCGGTCATCATAGCCTATGAAAATTTCTAACACTGATCGTACCAGAATTAATGCGTTTCTTCTCCGATTGTTGTAAGTTATACTCAAAATACTTAAAATATTAAACTTGCCTTGAACAACTTTTCTAATTCAATAATACAATTTTAGAAGACTTTCGAAGTTTTGAGCCATCACAATACATTTCTAGACGAATTCGGCGTTGTTAACAAACCAAAAGCCTTTCCTACTGAAACCTTATGAAACACCACACACTCGTCTGCGTTCGGAACGATACCGGATTTCACCCTACATCCGCACCGCAGTCACGTAGCAGCCAATCACTCGGCAGCCTTCCTCCAACCTCGTTATGATGTTCATTTACGCCTCCACTAATATCATTTTGCGTGTTTCTCTTCTCTTTGTCGATGTAGACACAATAAGAGCAAGCCGGCTCGTTAATCGCACCGAGTCCTGGCGTAATTAACTTTGCAGCCAGTGCTCAGATTTACGTGGACCCCGGGCACAATTAAATTTGCATAGGAAATTACACGGAATAAGCCAAGAATAAGTTAGTCCGACGAAACTACGTTTTATGGTAGTCGCGAAGAGCTGGCAAGTAAACTCACCTATCATAGTTAGTAACAAAGTCGCGTAATTGCCACAGTGCGCTATGTTTACGCAGATAAACCTTTGTAAGTTATTTTGTTAAAAAAAATGAAATTTTACTTTATAGGTTGTGTAGATTTTATTTATTCCCAAAGTTTCATTACCTGTGTAGGTTTCATAACGATCGGAAACATTCCTATTCACTGTAATATAGAGACATGCTCTTTGCATCGCATCTCCTTACGCGCCCGTATGCTAAGAACATAACTTAATTTCTGAAAATTGCCCATAAACGAAATACTCCATATATCTATACGTTATCCTCTGAAAAACTTTGTATATCCCAAAGATCTAATTACGCTAAGTGACAAATAGCAAAAACGAATATTTTTCCGCAATGCGTGTTTACACATTTGGCGTCAATCCAACTCCAAGTGACGACGTCAACTTGTGAGCTTTGAAAAGTTTTGTCACCGACAGTTCATGAGTACGTTACATAAAGACTATAACAGTTAAGTATACAGAAAGGAAATTGCTGCACTGCACTTTGTGTAACTATGCGTTCAGAAATAGCTAAAAATGTTGTTCTGCAGGTTTTTAAAATATCCGATGCAGTAACATAACAATTACCAATAATGTCATCGCAGTGTATTTTAAAATCTTCATCAACCGCAGAGCCTCAATTCCCGGTCAATTCGAATTCTCTTCTTCCTTTTTGTTCAAATCGGAAATACAATTCTGAAATTGAGTCAAATGTGGATGAGTATCAGTATAATAATAATAAGTCAAATCGTTAATTCTAAGATTCATCTTTAGAGTCACCATCACTTAATTCCTACCTTCTGTCCCCAGTCTGCTAACAGAACAATAGCCAAATTCCTAAATTTATTTCAACAAACCGTGTTATGTCAACTAAATTCTATTCGCTTTCTTTATTTGTTTTCTTTATCCCACAGATTACACAGCATCATATCAAAAATATATTTAGTTGAACCTTGTACACGTATACGATTTCAATAGTTCAAAAAGCTACACATGTAAGCTATCGGAAACATGATTAATCGCGCGATATAAGTAGATGAAAGCGGATTTATTTTTATTTGTAACACATGTTATCGCTTCAACTAACAGTTTATTTACAACCAAAGGAACGTAAAAGCGTGTAGAGCATATTCAAATCTTGTCTCTTGCCGTCTGAACGTCGCCTTTCGAACTCTGATCTTAAGACGTAGTGTACTCTATAGAGATACAGTAGATAGGACAGTCCGGCTAGTTTGTGATATCTAGCCGGATGATCTAAAAAGAGCTTATTTACGAGGCTGTTACTTTAAATCAACTCAAAATAAAGATAAGTTTTACTACTTGATAAAACCTAACGTGGGACACATAATTCTACTACAAAATCTTCCTGCTATAGATATGTTATATATTTCCTGATTTAATCAACACCTATCTATTTTACAATACAAATACTGAAATATAAATATGAATATACATAATGCATCAAAATAAGTTGTGGAAGAATTTAATCACGCAAAAGTTCTCTCAATAAAATATCATCAATAAATCATAAATCATCAATAAAATTTAGTCAATGAAATTGACATTTATGTAAACGGCTCTAGCATTCTAAATCGATTTTGGAAATAACAGTGTATTGTTTAGGTTAATTCTACATTGTTTAGGTGCATTTGTTACCCGTATTACCTACTACTAGTTGTACAGCAGGAGACGACCGGCTTAGCCACTGCTAACGACGGGAGAGACGGGAAGTACTTTTTACGCAGTTGTACTGTATATCTGTAGTACCTAATACACGTTTATACAGCTTATGATAATCATCTTCAAAAAATAAGTCCACTGTTCAGTGAAACTGGATTTCGGTGAAATAATGACCGGAAAGGCCGCACACAGGACAAGCGCCGGATGTTCGCTTAATCCCTAGAATAAAGGAGCTAGTGTATTCTATTACCCAGATTGTTCTCGCCTCCTCTGCCAAAATGGGCTACATTGTAGATGCCAACGGAATGTTTTGCTCACCAACTAACTTTATGAGATATGGTGTTTGTTGCAGACAATGCTTTTATGCTACCACGGTATCTGTTACGAGCATGAATTACTGTTTATTTTTCTCGTTTACTTTTGCTGCGGTTATGGCTCACTTTAGTCCATCTTAAGAATTCAATCTAATACAATGCTAGACAAAATTCCGGACATGTTTTGTGTCTGAAACAGCAAGAACACTATGCATTAAGTATTCCATTAGACGGCGTAGTCTGATGCTGAAGTTTTGAACACTATAACTAAACATAGGCGTTGCTTAGAAGCCTTAGTTTGAAACTTCAAAGTTGCACTCCACTTAGACCCCTGGCATACTAAAGTTGCACCGCTATGAAAAGTAGCGCCTCTTTGGACGCTTAAATTGACTCATTTGTATCAATTCGGTCTATCAGTCAAACTAGATAGATCGTACTAAATTTTAATTATAAGGCTCTTAATAAGGGAAGCTACACACGACACGGCGTAGTTTCGTCACTCCTGCGATGATGGCGCGTCTAATTGGTGCTGTAAATTTAAATAATACTGACACTTTACTGTCGGTGCCGGACTAATTGAGAGAGAGAATCGTAAAAATAATTTTACTCGGCTCATTTGTACTGAGCTTAGTTTTAATTTTATTTCTTTTACGGCTGGTAAGCCTGATTGGACAGCCCACGTTTCTATCTTTAGATGTGGGTTTTAATTTACAAGTGGAACGAATTTTAATTCCTTTTCGTGCGAGAAAACCATTAATGTATTTTTATTGGAGTTTTACCACGTTATAGTGAATGCAACGGAAGTGATGGTCTAAGCATTGTTATTTCCATAGCTCTATCTGACAAATTAATTGGGTAATTTTAGGTAAAAGCTGCTCGAATAATTGGACTATCTTCATCAACTAACACACCATAAAACGCCCCAGCGTTAATTTAACACTTTGTTGTTTGTTACAGCAGTTAAAATAGTAATTTTTGTAGTAACTTCTGGACTAAAATAACGATTTTGTTTCAACAGATGATTTTACCAAAAATTAGTAAATAAGGATACACCTAATATATGCTTTAATATTATATTTTAAGAATCAGCAAACAAACAAGCTGACGGCCCACCTGATCGTATAGAAGCAGTTATCGTCGCTTATAAATATCCAGCTTGCATTTGTGCCTACACTTTCCGAGTCTAAGCACCTTCTTTGTAGATAGGTATAGTTACATATCTAGATAGAGTATTTTTAATATTAATTTTCATAAGCTAAATGTGACAATAGTTTACCTTACCTTTTGGTATTTACACCATGTAATTGGAATTTCAGTAATTTAGTTTGTCCAGCCAGCCCCCAATACAAGAAAGCTTAAAAATTTATTAATATTACTTATTTATTTATTATTATTATAAAATATTATTTACGTTTTGGTAAGCTAACATCAAGCTCGAACGTGGGAAGAGATGGGGTGATACTATTGTCACAACCGGGACCACACGGCAAAGTCCTCCTTTCATAAAATATAAAGTACTGCAATTTTAATTTTAACGTTCTGAAACCAAAGTTAATGTTTTAATACCTCGACGGACACTCCTTTTAAATAAAGAATGATAAAATGTAATACGACCTCTAATGGTTAATTTCCCTCGAGAGCTTCATTTCCCGACGTCCAATGTTCGGAAAACTTAGTTAAGCTTCCTCATTGAAAAAAAGCATGGCGGAATTGAAACTGTGAACATAGACAATGAGTTTTCTTGCATAATTGCTGGTGGTTGTAGGTATACTGCTTGCATTTTGAATTGCTAATTAAGTAAAATAAAGTATAAAACGTAGCTTTAAACGTAGCTTTTCTCAACACATATAACCTCATTGGTAATTAAACATAACGTAAAATTAAAAGAACCTATTGCTGTTTTTACGACAAAGGCTGCGAAAGGTTACCTTTTATTTTTCTTCTTTGACCAACTTTAAGAAAGGGAGAAGGATGTTCTATGTTAGACTGTACGTATGTTTTTTATTAATGTCTATGTTCACTGATTGACGTGAGTTGATTCGTTTGATAGAATAACCTTGCGGTGTGATCCCAATATTTATTAAAGATCAGATAAAGAGCTTCGGAGGTAGACAATGGAACTCCCCAATTCCAAACACTTCCCAATTTGAAATTAAAACAGTTGAAGTCGGTTTAAGCTCTTTTTATAAAAGCACCTTTTTATATTTCAACGACAACACAGGTGTAATAAATAATTATGGTGTCTAAGGGTGGGTTTTTTCACCAATAGTTAAGGTAACCAATGGTTAAAAACTCCAACAAATTTTGACCATAAATTTGTTAGAGTTTTTAACTATTGGTTACCTTAACTATTGGTGCAAAAACCCAGCCTAAGTATTACTTTACAAAATTATAGAAACACATTTTCAGCCGGATGACGTCCACTGCCGAACATAGGCCTCCCCCATAAAACGCCACTTTAGACGCTTATAGGGGGGATTTGCTATATGGCATCATTATATCAGCTTGCCATCAGCAGGCAGCTTGGTGATCACAGAAGACTTGAATGTACCGAGGAAAATGCTGCTGCCCATTCCCTTAGCCGGCTCTTACGGCACCCATGGGTAGAGATGGGGGGTCCTATTCGCAAACCAGGACCACACAAAACACAACTTTATTGAGAAATTAATTAAGCTGAAGGCATTTTTTCTGAAATAACTAATGAACAAACCGTTATTTTTTAGCAAAAGTGCTAAATGGTTAGGCTGCTAACAAAAACGCTAGAGTTTAAAGACTAGCCATAGCGTTCTGGGTATTATTAAAGACGCTGCAATTTCGTATTGATCGTCCAATTTTCTACGATCAACTTCAACAAGCTATATACCTACTTGGCGTAGTAGCGTGTTTAGGTACAATCTACGCTGTTCTAGTGTTTTATTTTTAAGCTAGACATACTTTAGTTTAGATATGTATCTTTAAGTAACATCGACGGTCTACTTCTTGCCGCTGTATGTTTATTAACGGGTTCCATGCATTAAACCTATTCAAACGTTTAAGTACCTAACTCAAAAGTCACCTTTGTCGAAATCGCGGTATACTTTTATAGCTATGTACTACCTAGGGTGTTAATTTGATTTCTTCTGTTTTTTGATGCTATAGGTAGTAAACAAGCATACGGCCCTCCTGATGGGAAGAGGTCACCCACCGTAGCCTATGGACATCTGTAATAAAAGACGTGACACTGGTGCGTTGCTTACCCTGTGATAATACTCTTTTGACCTTCCTTTTAAATTGCTGCATGTTGTAGCTCCGGGGAAAGACCGCTGGTAGAGGCTCGTTCCACATCTTACAGATGATCTTTTGTTCTTGCCATGTATAAAAAGTAGCAAAAAATATTCTAGGTCTGTGATAAAACAAATGAAATCGGTTATGACTTACAATAAAGAGTATACAACAAAAATTAACTCTTAATGTAAAGGTAAAAGTAACAAAATATTGCCTACATTTTATTACTTTTTGCCCGTAAGTTTCTAGATAAAGGAGCAGCTTATCTTTGAGCTCTACTGAATTGGTAATGGGCTCTCGATTACTCGGCTTCTTGCAGACTGTTTTATCTTTTTGAAAGTGCTTTTTAGCTTTATTAAAGTGAAATTACATATACTTTAAACGAAAACGCTCACTAAATAAATCTATAACATAACAGTATATAAAGAGGAAAGATTTGATTGTTTGTTTGTTTGTTTGCATTGAATAGGCTCCGAAACTACTGAAACGATTTGAAAAATTCTTTCACTGTTGGGAAGCTACACTATCCCCGGGTAACATATGTAATATTAATATTTTCAAAAAATTAGGGATCCTTACTAAAACTCCAATCATACATGATTTACAACAAACAATTACAATTTTTTTTGTAATTGTTGTCTAAAATATTCTTTACATCGAGTGCGCTGCGAAAACTATTATTCCCGTGCGAAGCCGGGGCGAGCCGCTGGTAAAAAATACGAGTAAAGAAGTTAGTTGTCTGTCTCGGCTCTAGTGCATGTGTTAGCATGTGAATGTCCCCAACTATTTATTTATTTTAAGTTGCTTTGTATTTATCAATTTTTATCATTTTATGTTACCAACCCTCAAATATTTTTTGTTGAAATTAATTTAGCACGTCAGAGTTTAAGTGCAATACGGTGTTAATATAATAATTGATTGCACCCTGAACCAACGACGCGGTGGCGACGAATAGTACCAAAAAAGAAAAGCTCACCGCAGCCATTCGTCCTAAATTTATAACCGGCTTAACCGCAAAACAAAACGAGAAGAAAACAATAATGTGTTGTTTTGAAATACGAGCCTCGGGAAAACGCGTTTCCCCCATAATGGCTCGATTTTTCACTGCAAAGAAACCCGATGAAACGGACTTTTCTATAATAAATTTGAGCCGGGGTCACACTGTTTCCTTTTTTCATTCATTTCCAAATTCAGATTTATGGCCGGCTGGCCGGTCGATACAATAAATATACAATTTCCGTTCGTTTGGATTAGAATCAAAGACTTGGAGGGATGCTGTGGAAACATTTATTGGATGATATCTCGCGGACGCTTGTTTTTAATGTTCCTCCAATTAGGCTAATAGGGCTTCGCAAAATAGAACGTAAAGCAGTGCTGTAGGTAATCTTTGAGTATAGCTGTAATAAACTAATCATTTTAGGATGTTACCTAGGTAGGTATAATATAAGTACCTACCTACTCGTGTCAACGTTATGTATTTTACTATTTTTGTACCAAGAAATGTACGTGTTCTTGAAGGTTTAGTAGATAAAAAGAAAAAAGATAGAAGCATTATAAGTCATCATAAAAATAAATTTAATAGTTTTTGAACCGCAAAATGATAGAAAGTTTTCCATCATCGTTTTCGATTAGTAAAAAATATTCTAAACAGTCTAGGACGGAAATAAAATTTATTTTTTAGTTTGCGTTATATCTACAAGCTGCATGTAAAAACTTCGGTAGTTAGGTATACCTACTTTGTGTGTTAGGAAATAGTGTAGGTACCTATTCAATCTAGCTCAACCTGTAATGTATTACTTACCTACTTGAAATTATTATTATACAGCAAAAGCAATGACAATAACCGAAGCTATTTTTCTATTGTAGCCAGACATTCACACCTCGTTTCATACTTTATTGCTTTCATACAAATCTCAGAACAAAAATAGATTATTCAATTATTATTCTACAATTAGTACACAATTGATAACATTCATAATGTCGCAACGATGACATAATGAGCATAATTAAATTAACGTTTGAGTCACAGTAGAGACAGTATAAGTAGTCATATACTCTTACGTCATACGCACACTAGTGTACCTGTTGCCATATGGATGCCTCAGGATGGCTAGGCATTGGATAGATAGGGCTGCCAATACCACTACCAATTTGGTAATGATAAAGCTTTATCTATCCAATGCCTTTCATTTTATACTGGTTTAGTCTCGATACAAAGTGACAAAATGAAATCTAGGTACTTCTTAAAATTCCAAGTAACATAAAATGCGTTTTAGCAATTCATATTGTTGCGCACGCGGGGTCGTCCCTCGGGCGCGTTGCGGGTCGCGCCTTCTCTTTCGCACACGCGGTACGGCGCGTCGTGGGTGCTAGGCACAACTGCGGCGCTGGGTCGGGGACGGCGGGCAGCTTCCGCTATGGCACGGAAGCTACAGAGTTTGATATGAAACTACCCAGAGTTTGATATGAAACTATCCAGAGTTTGATATGAAACTATCCAGAGTTGCCGTCCGACCTGCGCCGCTACGACGCGAGCACCGGTATGCGATGCGGCCCGCTCGGCGCTACCTCCGCGGTGCGCGGGGGGGTGGGCTCCGTTTACCGAGGAGAGGTTCTCGACTCGGCCGCCGGTGGAGTCCACCTCAGTGCGCAGACTTGCGTTGTACTCGGCGATCGGGATGCCTCTGCCGCTTGTGGCAGGGAGAGGCAGGGGGGTGTTGAAATAAGACACGCTGTACACGGGAACAAGCGAGTCTTCAAGCCAGCCAAGCCTATCCTAGCTCAGCCTATCTTCTTCTTCTACTGGAACCTGAAGGTCTTCCTAGCTGATTTCTTCCTTTAGAGTCTTCTTTTCTTCCTTTTCTTCTTATTGTCACCTTGAAACTACCGCTGCTGGTGAGCGCTTGATCTTGCTCGCTTAAGTACCTCGGTGCATTACTTTACAGAGAGCACCTATTTTCTGCCTACATTTGTGTCTTAATTTTCTCTTTGGCTGGCTCGGAAAACCTCGCATATCTTTATTGAGGAATTAGGTAGACAAATAAAACTTACACCAAATGATAGCTTATTCTAAGACCTATCTTCTGACCTATTTGCCTAATTCCTAACTTTTATACTCTCTTTATTATTTCCAAAAAACCTCTTAACTTTTTGGCGAAGTTGGCTGACATACCACTTTGTACAAGTTTCTTATTTACAAAAATGCTTCATCTGAGTACTTTTACGTTAGATCTAGCTATTTACAATAACAAAACCAACAAAAACCTAACGCAATTCCTAAATATTAGCATTTTATATTTTCTTTATAATAATAATCCGTGCGTGAGCGGGACGCCGCTATCGTTCAGTCTTTGGCTCTCGCTCGCACGGCCAACTTCCTTGTAGAAAGGGACGCCGCTATCTCGCCGCGCCGCCTCTCGTTCTTTGGGTGGTCGCCGACATCCTCCCCCTCGTGCGCAGCACCGACTCCTGACCCGGCGACCTCGTGTTCTTTGACCCGTAGCGTCTCGTTAGCAGGAACCAGCAGCACCATTTTGGAGCTGGGGCGTTTGAGGATGCCCCCCGTGGTGTGCACCTCGATGATCCTCGTTCTGCCATCAGGTCCCGGATAGGTAGCGATGACTTCTCCCCTTGGCCAGATGTTCCTTGGCAGTGTGGAGTCGACGATGAGAACAACATCTCCACACTGCAGGTCCCTTGTGGTGGCTTTCCCGTCGACTCTTCTCGGGATCAGAGTTGGTAGGTACTCTTTCACCCATCTTGCCCAGAAGTGGTCGGCCAGCCGCTGTGCAATCTTCCATGTTCTTTGGCCCTTGAAGTCTTCATCGGTGAAGGCGCCAATTCTTGGCGCACCGCAGGATCTCCCAATCAAAAAATGGTTCGGCGTGAGTGCTTCTTCCCCGGCCAAGTCGTCGTTGACGAGTGGTCGCGAGTTCACGACGTGTTCTGCCTCCAGAAGTAGCGTGTGGAGGACTTCTTCCTTGGGGTGCTTCTCTCGTAGCGTCGCCGCCAGGGCTGTCTTGATGGACCGGACCAGACGTTCCCATGCTCCCCCCATGTTTGGCGCACCCGGTGGTATGAACTTCCACCGGATCCCCATCTTCTCTGCTTCCATCGCGACGTCTTCAATCTTCAGATCTTCCGTAGCCTCTTGCAGTTCCTTGTTCGCCCGTACGAAGTTGGTGCCATTGTCGCTGAACATCGTTTTCGGTGTTCCCCTTCTCGCAGCCATTCTTCGCAGCGCCAGAATCATCGAGTCGGCCGATAGAGATGCGGCCAACTCAATGTGAACTGCCCTCGTAGTCAGACAGGTAAACAGTGCCCCCCATCTCTTCTCGTGACGACGGCCCACAGTAACTGTGAGGGGGCCGAAGTAATCCACCGCCGTGCAGGTGAAGGGTGGCTCTCCAAACCGTAGTCTTTCCTTGGGCAAATCTCCAGGGGGAGGTGTAAGTGGTAACCCCCTGTGTACCTTGCACCATTGGCACTGGTGCGCGATCGACCGGACGGCCGACCTTAGCCCAAGGACCCAAAAGCGCTGCCTGACTTCGTTGATGACCGTCGCGTGGTTGCCGTGGTTGAAGACCTCGTGGTGGTGTTGGATGAGCAGCTTCGTGATATGGTGCTTGTGGTGCAGCACCACCGGCCGTCGGAAGCTCCTCTCCAGGTCTGCTGCGGCGTCGATTCTTCCCTTAATGCGCAGCAGACCTTCCTCTTCAATAACGTCGAGCTTCTTCAACTTGCTTGTTTTATCGAGAGACTTCATCTTCTTAATACAGGATATCTCTTCTCTGAAGCTCTCTTCTTGACTTCTTCTCAGAAGTAGCTTCTCTGCTTCTTCTAAGTACGTTGGTTCCAGGGGTATCAATTTTCTTTCTTCTTGACTCTTCTCCATGGGTCCAATCTTCTTCTTGGTTCTTTTGGGATTCTTTTTCCAGGTAGGATCTTTCCTTTCTTCTGCTCTGGAGAGGTTCACCGCTTCTTTCTTCTTTCTGCATAGGTCGATGAATTGTAACATCCGTGCGGTGGCCCTCAACAGACGAGTCCAGCTGGAAAATCTTGGCGGATCTGGAGTTGGTAATTCGGTGACGATCTTCACGACGGCGACTGTTGGCTTTTCCTTTTCCTCTCCCGTGGCCTCGGCCTTGAAGGTTCGCGGCTTCGGCCAGTGTTCTTCATCTTTCCTCAGGAACGCTGGACCGATGAACCATCTATGACTTCCGCTGAACTCCTTCGGGATGCCTCTGGTCGCGTCGTCAGCTGGGTTGTGTGCTGTAGGCACCCAGCGCCATTCTTGCGGTTTGGACGTGTCTTCTATCTCGGCGAGACGATGTGCTACGAACGGCTTGAAGCTCCTCGGGTCTGACTTGATCCATGCTAGGACGGTGCTTGAGTCAGTCCAGTAAGTCTTCTTCTTCGGCTTGATGTCCAGTTCCTCTTCCACCGATCTCGCCATCCTAGTTCCCAACAGAGCGGCCTGTAGTTCAAGCCGCGGGATTGAGACCGGCTTCAGTGGTGTGACTCTGGCCTTCCCGGCTAGGAGCGTGACGCCGTACTCCCCCTCGTGTAGCAGCTGCCTCCAGTAGACCGCGCATGCGAATGCCACTTCGCTAGCATCCGTGAAGACGTGGAGTTCCCCCTCGAAGCTGGACCTGGTGACGCATCTCGGTATTCGCAGATTCTTCAGTAGCTGCAGGCTGTCCAGGTAGCTTCTCCACAATACTTCCTCTTCTGGTGCGATCTCGTCGTCCCATCCAACTCCGCTCCTCCATATGTCTTGAAGAAGTCTCTTCCCCTGAATGAGTACTGGTGATGCCAACCCCATAGGATCGAAGGTCGACATCACGGCACTCGTGACTTCCCTCTTAGTCGGAGTCTTCCTCAATTCGATGACGTCTTCTTGAACGTTGCGTAAGCTCGTCCTGAATCCCATTTCATCTTCCTCGGTGAACCATCGAAGTCCTAATGTCTTTTCTTCTTTGGACCCCAGTTCAACTTCTTTGTTTCCAAAGTCTTCATGTGTGAGTCTTCTGATGACCCCTGGCTTGTTTGATGCCCATCCTCGTAGCTCGAACTTAGCTTTCCGGTGAATTGCATCCACTTCACTGGCTATCTTGATGGCTTCTTCCTCTGTCTCGAAGCTGTGCAGATAGTCATCCATATAATGGTTCTTCTCTATCGCTAGCACCGCCTCCGGATACCCTTTTGATGGTCGGCGGCGTTCCTGTTCTTCACATATATCGCAGAGCTTGGAGAGCAGGCTGCCCCGAAGATGACGGACGTCATCCGATACTCCTTCGGTACCCCAGACCGCTGATCTCCCCTCCACAGGAACCTTAGGCTGTCGCGATCTTCTTCTCGTATCTTGATCTGGAGAAACATTTCCTTGATATCCGCCACCACGGCGACTGGATGCTGGCGGAACCGTAGCAGGACCCCAAAGAGTGACTGCAACAAATCTGGTCCCGGCAGCAGCGCATCGTTGAGACTTTTCCCGGCGAACTTGGCAGCGGCGTCGAAGACCAATCTCTTCTTCTTCTTGGTGGGGTGAGTGACGGCGAAGTGAGGTAGATACCATTTGCGATCAGACGTCGATTCCTGGTGAACTTATTCCGCATATCCATTGTCGAGGAGGTTATGGATCTGCACCTGGTATTCTTGCTTTAACTCCTCGTCCTTGTCCAACTTCTTCTCGATTCCCCTTAGTCTGGTCTCCGCCGACTGGTAGTTGTCAGGCATCTTGTCATCTTCACTCCTCCATAGTAGTCCCGTCTCAAAGCGCCCGTCCTCCAGTCTTCGAGTGGTTTTCTCCAGAATCTTCAGCGCTTTTCCTTCCGCATCTGTGCTGGGCCGACGTGGTTGAACCCCCAGAGACTCGATGGCGAAGTGATCCTTGATCAGCTGATCCATCTCTTCTTCTTGCGTAGCCACGTGTGCGCAGGTGACGAAGTTCACTTGTTTCGATGCTCCTCCGTCATACCCGTGTAGCACCCACCCGAGGTAGGTAAGGGATGCCACGGGTTCATTCTTCTTCCCGGCGCGGGTGGTTCTTGATACTATGAGTCCCCAATTATCTTGTCCGATGAGTAGCTTGGGTGGTCCTTCTTCATAACATAGCTGGTCGGTCAGTTTGAACAGATTAGCGCATTCTTCTATTCTTGATCGGTCGATCTTCTGGGACGTGAGATTGAGTCCATCAATAGTTCGCGCCCCAGCAACTTCTCTCTTCAACGGCTGGTGGATCCCCTTGATCTTCACATTGACCTTCATGGAGTCCTTCTTCATGATGGTCTTTCCTCCAACGGTCTCCAGGAACAGCGCCTCCTTTGGTCCCCTGAGGCCGATTTGATCCACCACCGAAGAGTCGATGAGTGTCACCGTTGACCCTTCATCCAGGAGAGCCAGCACTCTGGTTGTTCCCTTTGGTCCATATACTTCCACTGGAACCATCTTCAGGTATGCTTTGGACGTCTTCGTTGCGTTCACCGAAAGCCTCACGTTGTTGGCAACTTCTTTCTTCTCTTCCTGCTTCCGTTCCGATGGCCTGTCTTCATGGAGCAGTTGATGATGCCAACGACCGCAGAACTTGCACGTCGGTTTCTTGCAGCCTTCCTTCCGGTGTCGTCCTCGTAGGCACTTGTAGCAATACCTTGACTTGAGTGCGATCTCCCATCTTTCTTTCTTAGATGCTTGAAGAAACTTGCGGCATTCGAGCAGTTGATGATGTTCTTCACAGAGCGGGCATATCGTATTCTCCGCGCTCGACGTTTTCTGTGGGTACGGCGTTTTCCCTTCTTGCTCAGTCGCAGCATGCGCAGCTTGCCTCTGCACTTGCTGTCTTCTCCCGGTGACTGGCTCCTTCGGTGCGAATGGTGCGCACCGATCCGCTTCCCCGTCGAGGAACTCTGCCATCATCGCCAAATCCGCGTCTTCCTTGTCGTATCTGTGGTCCATCCACTTGTTCAGTAATACTGGAGACATCTTATCCGTAATTGCCTTCAGCATTTCTGGTGACCTCAGGTACTCTGGCTTCTTGAGCCCCTTCACCGCTGCGACGCTGTTGCTCACGTGACTGGCGAACACGCAGATGTCGCTGGGTGCGTCCCTGATCTTCGGTAGCGCTCGAAGCTTGTCCATCTCCGCGAGGACCAGGACGTCTGGTCTGCCAAACCGTTGACGAAGCCTCCTCATTATTTCGTCAGGCAGACCATCCGAGTACAGGACGTTTTTGACCGCGTCCCGTGCCGCTCCTTTCACTGCCTTCCGTAGCCTCACCATGTTCTGGACCTTGGAAAAGAGCGGGGCTGTGTCTTCATACACTGACTTGAAGGCCAGCCATTCTTCACTGTCGCCGTCGAAGCAGGGCAGCTCGAACATGTAGGCTGGAGGTGCCGCTTCTGTTCTCGGCGCGTCGTAGATAGTCTTCTTGGTGACTTCAGCTAGGTTCTTATCTCCATCTTGAACGGCTTCTGGCTTGGCGGCGACCGGAGAATCCTCTTGAAGCTGCCCCTTCCCGGACACCTTCCTTGGCGGCCCCTCCCCGGACCGGTCTCTCTTCGGACGCCTCTCCATAGGCATCCTCTCCGACGCCTTCCGCCCTTCTCTGGGTGTGGTCTTCTCTGGGTGCCCCTCCGCGGACGCCCCTACCACCGTCGCCTCCTGCCCCTCCCCGGGCGTGGACTTATCAGGATGCCCTCCAACGCCGGACATCCCCTCCACTGTCGACTGGACCCAGTTCTTCGTTTGTTCAAGACGGTCTTCCGGTTCTTCACAGACTGAATCGTTGTCCTCGTCTTCAATCTGTAGCATTTGTAGCCGCACCTCGGCTAGCTTCCTGGCAGCTGTAGCTTGGGCTTCCTCTAACTGCCGACGAACCAGTTCAGCACGGATCTCCAATTCTTCTCGTCTTCTGTTATTCCGCGTTGATCGTACCGATGCGGCTGGTCGGCTCTTGGCTTCTGGCTGCTTGGTCTTCTCGGTCTTCTCGACGGTCTTCTCGCCGACGATGGTTCGGTCTGCCTCCCCAGTTCTACTCGTCATACAGGAACTCGACGAGCAGATGATGCTGGACGTTGACACCCCGGTTGTGGCAGCGTTGTCTTCAGTAGTCGGCGCTGTCACGTCGGTCGGCGGCGCTTGTGCCACCGTAGTCGCGGCCCCTTGTTGACTTCTCGTGGTCGGCATCCTGGAGCTGGTACAACCTGCAAGCCTCTTCAAATCCAGCTCGAAGGACCAGCTGTTGCGCACGCGGGGTCGTCCCTCGGGCGCGTTGCGGGTCGCGCCTTCTCTTTCGCACACGCGGTACGGCGCGTCGTGGGTGCTAGGCACAACTGCGGCGCTGGGTCGGGGACGGCGGGCAGCTTCCGCTATGGCACGGAAGCTACAGAGTTTGATATGAAACTACCCAGAGTTTGATATGAAACTATCCAGAGTTTGATATGAAACTATCCAGAGTTGCCGTCCGACCTGCGCCGCTACGACGCGAGCACCGGTATGCGATGCGGCCCGCTCGGCGCTACCTCCGCGGTGCGCGGGGGGGTGGGCTCCGTTTACCGAGGAGAGGTTCTCGACTCGGCCGCCGGTGGAGTCCACCTCAGTGCGCAGACTTGCGTTGTACTCGGCGATCGGGATGCCTCTGCCGCTTGTGGCAGGGAGAGGCAGGGGGGTGTTGAAATAAGACACGCTGTACACGGGAACAAGCGAGTCTTCAAGCCAGCCAAGCCTATCCTAGCTCAGCCTATCTTCTTCTTCTACTGGAACCTGAAGGTCTTCCTAGCTGATTTCTTCCTTTAGAGTCTTCTTTTCTTCCTTTTCTTCTTATTGTCACCTTGAAACTACCGCTGCTGGTGAGCGCTTGATCTTGCTCGCTTAAGTACCTCGGTGCATTACTTTACAGAGAGCACCTATTTTCTGCCTACATTTGTGTCTTAATTTTCTCTTTGGCTGGCTCGGAAAACCTCGCATATCTTTATTGAGGAATTAGGTAGACAAATAAAACTTACACCAAATGATAGCTTATTCTAAGACCTATCTTCTGACCTATTTGCCTAATTCCTAACTTTTATACTCTCTTTATTATTTCCAAAAAACCTCTTAACTTTTTGGCGAAGTTGGCTGACATACCACTTTGTACAAGTTTCTTATTTACAAAAATGCTTCATCTGAGTACTTTTACGTTAGATCTAGCTATTTACAATAACAAAACCAACAAAAACCTAACGCAATTCCTAAATATTAGCATTTTATATTTTCTTTATAATAATAATCCGTGCGTGAGCGGGACGCCGCTATCGTTCAGTCTTTGGCTCTCGCTCGCACGGCCAACTTCCTTGTAGAAAGGGACGCCGCTATCTCGCCGCGCCGCCTCTCGTTCTTTGGGTGGTCGCCGACACATATTGAAGTATTTAGGTTTTTGAACAAACTGATGACAAATACGAAATGACTGATGTCTATGCAAATACGAGCCAGTATAAATCGGACTAAAACTATAGTTAAGCTCGGACACAGATAATAAGTAAAGGCTACGGCCCGGGGCGTGCGGGCGGTCTGCAGACATGAGCTGGTGGCAACCCTGTTGATATATTTTGCTCGCTGTTTTTTCGCTTATGCCCATACTGCTCTCACACCACGTTTCAGTGTTTTGTGCCATCTGCGACAGGACGGGGACAATGAATGCCTTCAAACAGATAAAGCGATGATGTACGACGTCTCGTAATGCTATTCTGTTGCTTTATTACGTCTATAAAATGGGAGACCCACGTTATATCGACGTGTATAAAGGACTAATTAATTTATTTAATGGTAATGAGAAAAGTTTGGAATAGGAAAGAGATGTTTCTAAGGGTAGTGCAGAATCTTATAAAAAATAACAATATCATGCGGTTTTAACAGTGAACAAGATTTATGAGAAAATAGCAACAAATGTGTGTTTTTCGTTGTTATTTAAAGATGAGATCATAATAATGCTTTTATGTATTATAACTACTTACGTAAAAATAAATGAAACCAGCACCCGAAAAAATATTGCCTAGTCAAAAAAATATACCACCGCTTTGCCAGTTATTCTGCCGCCAAGCAGTAGTGTGCAAGCACTACTGTGTTCCGGTTTGAAGGGCATTGTAGCTAGTGAAATTACTGGGCAAATGAGACTTTATGATCTGATCACTCAGTCTTGTAATCTGATTACTGGACTGGGTGATGTCTCAGGATGATGTGCGCAGTGCAGTGTCACGCGAAACTTTATTGTTTTAAAGTTCCGGGTGACACTGCAACTGTTATGGGCGGCCGTGTCACTTAACATCAGGTGAACGACTAGCTCGTCACGTCATTTAATTACATAAAAAAAAAAAAAAAAAAAAAAAAAAAATATAGTTTATTAAGATTATAAAAGTTGGAGAAATTTTTACTGGTATATTATACAGCCTTTACTAAAGCATCATCATCAGCATCGCCTTAAGACATCCACTGCTGAACATAGGCCTCTCACAGAGGTCAGCTGTTCGCCTCCTTCATCCACCGGCTCCCCGCGGCTTTCACCAGATCGTCGATCCACCTGTGGGCGGCCGGCCTAGGCTGCGTCTTCCAGTTCGTGGTCGCCTTTCAAAAACCTTTCTTACCCATCGATTGTCAGTTCTACGAGCGATGTGTATCAGGATAGGATTATATTAGAATTTTTCAATTCTTTCCTGTCAACCTATACTGTCCCACTGCAGGACAAAGGACTCCTCCATTTCACGTGTCCCTATCTTCAGCAATGTGAATCCAGTTACCTTCAAAGGAGCATAAATCATCGTGCCACCTCTTTCAAGGCAGCCACGAAGTTGCTGGCCATCTGTAGGCTCCCAATGGGTAGTGATTTTCATCCACCTTGCTGGGTGCATGCGGATTACGTGCCCGGCACAGTTCCACTTCAGTTTGGCTGTCTTAGTCCCACGTCGATTTGAAATTAATTCTATTAAAATTAATAGCTAACAATGCGTTATAATAGAGATAATTGCGAGACTCAATGAGTCACCCATGTCCCATCGTACACATATTCACATAAATTACATTTGGACACCACCTACACCCAAATCAATGTGAAATATCGATACCGCCCTAAACCGTACCTAATCCGTACCTCCCAAATACAGCACTAATCGCTTGGCCTCCTACGAACTGGATACAAGTCCCATTACGGAAAGGCCCGTATAGTCCCGTGACCCTAAAACGCCCTAAAGTCCCAAGGGCCGATCCGCTCGTTATTTTGCATTAACGCCCAAACTTCCGATGTTAATTCCCAGTTGATGAGGGAAATTTCGTTATGGCGTTAATTAAGAAAAATGTAGAGACTGCGAAGGTGAAGATATTGGGATTGGCGTTCTGTGTAGGTTTCTCATTAACCTCTGGCCAGCTTTGGAGTCTACTCCTTTCTGATTGTTTTTATTAGTGTTTCAGACGTATATATGAAATTGTTGCCACTTATCCCAGTTTGGGGCATGATATCTCGGATTTCAAAGCAGTAATTTGCCCTTAGATAATCGTGCCGGCCCCCCACTAGTTAAAATCGCGGGGAGCCGATGGATGCAGGACTCAAGCAGCCAATCAAAGTAGCGCTCGGTGGGGGAGGCCCATGTTACACAGTGGACGTCTTCAGGCTGTTGATGATGATGATCAATAGTGCATGGATATTTCAAAATAAAGTTAGTAAAAATGACTCATAGGTAACTGTAGGTAAGTAGGTACTTCACTAATTATAAAGGAGCGGGAATCGAAGCCGAGTGCATCAGTTCGAAACTCACGGGCTACCGCTCAGCCACTCTCTCTTACCATTGTCTCATCTAAATATTATTAAACTCTGAGAAGACTTTCCTGCTTCAAAACTTCGCATTTTGTAGCCAACGGCTGATTTTCCGAATCTCCCTATTTTCCGGGCACTGAATTAATTTAAACATTTTCAGAAACAAAGGGAGCGAAACATTTGACGAATATCGCCAATGAAATCTCTGAAGCTTTATAAAGTGAACCCAAGCTTTCATGGCAAGGACCCGAGAGGGACGCACCATGGTCAGAAGAATAAGTTTTTTCATCAGAGCTTGTTTATCGATAGTTTTATCGATATAATTGCAATTTATCATAGAGGTACCTATCATCAAATGGCAAAATGATATCCAATACAAAACTCTTGTTTCCAAAACCACTTGACATATTAGGCCAGGTATAATGGCCTTCTTAGCCTATATTGTATAAAACACATAATAAAATTATAAGTACCTATGTGTCAATAACTTCAATTTCTTGTTAATTGGCTTAATGCTGGTCTAGGCTTGAATGTCGATGTCACTTAGGTACGACGAAGTATCAAACGATAGTAATAATTAATTTAATATTATTCTGTTACTAAGTATGTCAGCACAAGTCATTTAAATAGCAAAGCAACGCTTACAAAAATCTTCTTTTCATTTCACATTACAAATTTCTTAATAAATAAGCCATGACTAAAGCTTTTTTTACATTTACACCATCCGATAGTTTCACTGTAATAAGAACATCGATATTTCAATCTAAGCATCCCTATTTACTGAAATGGGCTTGAGACTTTGCCGATTCCTTTAAAACCTTCGCCTGGGGAAATCGCTTTTTCATCCCTGGTAATGGCCGCTGTTCCGGGACAGTTTAATTAACTCCAACTCGAGTGCTTTTTTTAGTTTTTCGATGAATTATTGATATAAAACCGTCTGACTCGGATATAATGGAAACTTGTAGAGGCTTATTTCTGGCTTTTTAGTTTGGTTCTTATAGCATTTGCTATATCTATCAGCGAGGGAAGTTTTATGTTTAGAAGCGTGATAGACATAGGTTTATCATTTTATTAAAGTTCCATTCTTATTAATTGCAATTATAACAAAATAACTATGTTAATTTTTTGTAAATATTACAAAGATATTATAGTGCCTAAAAATTTTAGGAACCACCGGATTAGACGCTCTTCCAACTAAGCTATGGTCACATGCCTAGTGACTGCGAAAATAAAAAAAAATCGGTTGATCTGTAGATTACAACTTAACAAACATCCTTTCACAGTAAAACCTACGATTCGATTTTTCAACATTTATGAATGAGTTACGTTTTGTGTAAAAATATTATCTATCTCTTAACAGACTCTCGGCTCTTAGATTTCATTTAAAGTATTTTTCTTCCTATAAATAAATGAAAGCCAAAAATATAATATCACAATAGCCGCCATCGTCGTCGAGACGTTATGGCGTTGTTTGCGACGCGTTGCTGCCAAATCTAGGACACATTCATATCATATACACAAAGGATTTTTTCATGTCAGCGATAAAAAACACCCATGACATTATTCTCTTGCTTTATTGGCAGATCTGTATGATTGAGATGAATAATTTCTCAGTTGGCGTTTGGGATTTTTTATATGTATGTCCAGTGTTAGGTAGGAATTTTTATCGTTATATATAGCGAACTTCTTTTAGGCGGTGGTCAAATCAAACAATTGTAATAAAATAAAAAACATTCTGTTCTTCTTTCTATATTAGACAATTAGGCAAACTAGTTAGACACCCTATCTTTTTTGCGTAGTTATTATTTTTGAATGGGCTATTATAACATTGTCGGTTTTAACGTAGGTATTTAGGTACCTACAACTAATTTGTTTTGAGTATTATTTTAATTTGGGATATAATTCATACCAATTTATATTAAAAATAAACAGAAGAATACTGTCAAAGAAGATGAATGAAGTCTACAGGCCGTTCACCGTAAGATGTCCCCTGATGTACTTATATTATTTAAAAATATGTAAGTAAAACATATTAATCTCTGGTGGGTACATACCAGTTTAGATAATGCTTACATATTACTTTACATTTACGATAATACTTGCATATTTTTAAATAATATAAATACATCAGAGGACATCTTCCGGTGAACGGTCTGTGTAAATGCGATAGTAGCATTTTTATAATGAAATCTCTACTTCACTACGGATCGACGACTGAGTACCGTTCTGTATTTATTAGGTCTAACAGCTACATTAAGAAATTAAGTTATTTATAAAACAAACTCCAAAATATCTTCGGCAACACTTAGCATAAATCCTTTGTTAACATTCACGCTTCATTTAAATTCTTAAACACAGCGGGGGACTCGAGTAAGTGCGTTTTTTATGAAGTCTTTAACCTTTAACTCATAAACGGGCTTGAATTTTAATGAGTTAATACATCAATACATCATCGAGTGCGCTGCGGTTAAAGAGTTATCGACTCGCAGGTTTTCGCTTCATGTCTCAGCGGGGAGTCATCGAATCTAAGGCCCCGACAGACCCCTGGTGAAAACAACCTGCCCCCTTCATTGTGTGTGACATGAAACATGTAATGAGCACATCGAAGCAAAATAGCCGAACAGCTTTTGAACTGCGATTAATACCTTTCATATTTATTGCAGTTGTCTACGTCTCGCGCGTGATTCATTTCGCATGTCATCGATCAGTAAAGTGAACAGTAAAACAAGACCTACACCTTGCGGTGAAGACACGCGACTTTTACGACGAACTTAAAATATTTATATGCATAAATTAGAAGTCTATTACCATATTGTCACGGCATCGCCTTGTCCCGCTAAGCAAATACTTATGCGGTTGCCTAACAATATTCAGACTTAGCATAAAAACAGTAAACACGGTTCCCATGGACCATTACTCTTCGAGTGTTTGTAAAATAATCAAAACGTTAGGCCACGAATGTTTGGCCAGAAACTCGTTAAGTTTGTGATTTATTTGATTTGATGTCTGCAATCGTTTGATAGCTCAGCATTTGGTAGCCACTTCAAAGTCTTAACTAAACGCAGGCTTGAGATGGCTGACTGACCATTCTAAAGTAGGTTTACGTGTACAAACCAATATTTGGAAGTGACGATAAAAATAATATTGGTAAGCGGATCCGAGTTAATTCACATGTTTTTTGAGGCAGGCTCGATTTTAGATAATTATGTAGATAGACAAACATCTTATATTTGCAGTAGCCTAAAGCAGCTTCCACAAGATAAACAATGTATGCTCCTACGCAAACTTATTTAAGCGAGAAGGCATGTTAAAAAGTTTTGACGATTGTCTAGTTAAGCGAAATTATTGTTATCTTTTCAATGTTTTATTAATTCTACTACAGATAATGCAAATAGGCACAATCTCTAAAACATATTTTCTTTACAGATCGAGAGCAACTTACCTACCACATGTTTATCCTTTTCGAATCTGAAGATTTCAAAACACGAGAACCGCATCACAAAACCCAATGTTGACTTAGAATTCTGTATTATATTATGTGTAGTTTGAGCACTCTGTTTACATTCGAAATGATAAAGACCACCCGTTGTGTGCGCGCATACAAGACTCTGTTTTACGCCAACAGTTGGTACGCCTCAAAGCAAACGAAATAACCAAACAAACATCATCGGGGAAAGCGGTCCAGTTTGATTTTTTATTTACAGAACTGGGTTTTAACTGAGGGTTGGCTGAGATGTTTGGCAATTTCGTTTCATGCTTTCAAGTATTTGCGGAGTGTGGCTTTTCTTTCTAATAAATTGACAAATATTTTCTTATCATCTGATTTACAAACGTAAATAAGGAACCTATTTGAGATTTTTTAAAATTCTAAATGGCTACTAGCCAGGTGCACTCGAAATTTACAGGGACTTGCCAAAACTTTTGGCGGAGACGACTGGTGACCAGAGGACTGGCTTGTTTTTTGCCGAGAAAATCAACATTGCTATTCAACGTAGCAATGCAGCCGCGTTCTGGGCACTTGCCCTCCACCTTGCCTTGCCTTGCCTTGGTCTTTTTGATAACACTTAGTTTATAGTTGTACATATTTTGTTTTATTAATTTTTATTTTAGTTTTAAGTGGTTTTGTAGTTAATTTTTTTAGTTTTGTTGATCGAACTAAATGTTTCATATTTGAAAAATAAGTTATTAAATAAAATACAAAATGGAAAATACTCTAAATCAAATGCAAGTTATACTGGAAACACCCTCTAGCAGAGAAGACTTATTAATAATCTCTTGGTTAACATCTCTATATTACATTATCTCACTAGTTCATATACTTAAATGGAATTCGTTTGCAAAATGAACACTTTGTTTTTCAAGAAATACAATCTCAAAGAGCTTCATAACGACGTTATCATTGAAAGGAAAGCCCGTCAGGTTGGAAAGCATGGAAATGCGACGCCGACGGCGACGGGGAGACGGGCGAAAAACTACGTTTCCGACAGCTGCTCGTACAGAGTACGATACGGTTACTTTAAGGGACAGACACAGGCTAAACTCATCAGCAAGGTTGTCATTATATTTCTTGCATTTCATAACATGTTCATAGATTAAAAAGAATGAGCAACCCATTTCTGTACGTCACAAAAATCTTATTTGTAGCCTAACTTGCGCATAAGTTATAATAAAATTGCGTAAATATCTTGCAAGTGAAATTACTGCTTTAGCTCTGCTAAGTACATTTTCGACGTATAGAGTTGATGACTGAGACTGAGCTGACTGTTGAGTGAGCGACGCCAAGTGACAGTTTAGTCGAGGACTAAAGGCGCTCAATGACAACTTTTAGTGTTTACTGATGGAATAGACATAGGCAAAGGTATAGGCAATATCCAGAAGTGGAGAAAGGCTGATGGTGAAACTACATATTAACACAACTCAGGCGCTTAGGCAAACGTAGTGTAAGACGCCCTACTGTTATGTAGGTGAAGTTCACTTCACCCCCTTCCACTTTTATTGCACTTTTTCCGCGAGTCTTCAGACTCGCGGAAAGCAGTGCATTATGTATACAGACTAGGTATGTTGGATGCAGAGCTCAAAGCCCAGCTTTATTGTCTAACTATTGGAGAGACTTACATCCAGCAGTAGACAAGAATAGGCTGATAGGATAAAACAAGATACAAAAATAAAACATTTTTGGCAAAATATTAACATAAATGGCTCTTCAATTCCGCCCTTTCAGAGAGTCTCTTACTATGTAAGCAGATACAGTAGAGGTAAGATTCCCCAGCCGCGATAGCGCGCACGGCACCGATGGTAACGTGGGGGCGATACACACCTATTTGTAATATACTTAAAAATATGGCCAAAGATAAAACTGAGAGCCTCCCTTTGCGGTTAATTCCGACGCTTTGTAATGTGTCCGTTAAGCGAATTTGTATTGCAAGATTACGTTAAAGCAGATATCTCTCGAATGAGGGGTGGACTGTGGACCCTTAAAATATCGGTACATGTGTACTATTATATCCGTAATTAGGTTTACTTAAGAGCAAACTTTCAACACAGGCTTTTGGGGAATTTGAAAAAAAAATAAAACAAGAAAAATAGCTCAACGATAAACTTAAAAAAATAGCGTTTACTTGAGTGTTATTTGTAGTTATGAATAAGATGCATAAGCAAGAAAATATCCTTGTATAACTAGGTACCTATTATTCATACCTAATGGCCACACTAGTTAACCTCATCGATGTTTTTTTACATTCGTCATCAGCGGTCACTTCAATTGCGGTATAACGATGATGAAATGCTTGTGAAACAATCGTCATGTTCATCATCATCATCATCATTAACAGCCTGAAGACGTCCACTGCTGAACATAGGCCTCCCCCAGAGCACGCCACCTTGAGCGGCTGCTCGCCTCCTGCATCCATCGGCTCCCCGCGGCTTTCACCAGGTCGTCGGTCCACCGAGTGGGGGGCCGGCCTACGCTGCGTCTTCCGGTTCTTGGTCGCCACTCGAGAACCTTTCTTCCCCATCGGTTGTCAGTTCTACGAGCGATGTGGCCTGCCCATTGCCACTTCAACTTACTAACTCTAAGAGCTATATCGGTCACTTTAGTTCTCCTGCGGATCTCCTCGTTCCGGAGCTTATCTCGCAGGGAAACACCGAGCATAGCTCGCTCCATAGCTCGCTGCGCGACTTTGAGCTTACTAATGAGGCCAACAGTAAGAGACCATGTCTCAGTTCCATAAGTCATCACGTCATGTTATATTATTAAAAATATTGATAGCGGCTGAGAAATACCGCTTAAATACCGCTTGAGTGGTAAATATTTATTTACTTCTCTATTTCTTATCTATATCGCTTCGTCATAGTGATGATAAATAGGAAAGATAAATATCTCAACGATGTATCTTCGATCTGAGAGCTTACCTATTTAATTGATCATTATTATACCTACAACATGTTATTTAAAATTTAGTACCTACTAAAACAATGTTTTAAATGGGTAATAAGACAATACCTCCGATCTAATGTAACTAAACTCCAAATTAAAACAATAGCTTTTTGTATTAATTTGTCAGTGGAGACCGAAACATTAATTCTCCTGTATTCGCTATCTAATAGATTTGAAAAGTATATAAGTATGTACTTAGAGTTTACCAACCACTACCTGGGATCTTTGGGATCAAAAATCACGGGAGCAAATCCTATCTATGTAAGTCTGTTATATTAACTCAATTGTAAAGCCTTCTCTATAAATAGAACATGCCATTTGCATACGGCGTCTATTTATAACTTAATGGCCTCCCATCGAATCCCGCGAGATACAAAATGGGCTCAAACTCAAAATTAGTTCGGGAAATGTTCAAACTTTTGGGTTATATCAGTTTAGCCAGGATTAAATTTAACGTTGGGTTTTAATCACTGTCATTCCTGTTAGCCATATGGAAGTCATGTTTAGATTAGTTTCTGTTAAAATCTGGTTGAAATTACCCCAATTTAACAATATGCCCAACCTACATAATATTAATATGGTTCTCGAGTGGTGACCACGAACCGGAAGACGCAAGACGCAGCGTAGGCCGCCCCCCCACTAGGTAGACTGACGATCTAAGTAGTTAAAACTGCGCAGGAGGCAAGCAGCCGCTCGAAGTGGCCCTCGGTGGGGGAGGCCTATGTTCAGCAATGGACGTCTTCAGGCTGTTGATGATGATGATGATGATCCTGATGGCATTATTATAGCAGATCATATATGTTCGTATTAAGTTAATTACCTACTTACCTAGTCATCACGCAGAATCCGTACAATACACACTTGTGATGTATGTGCACCGCTACATCTTGTATTACTATCATGTTTCATCATTTAACATAAGAGTTCCCACCTTTATACTAACCTGCAAACTTTTTGAGGCCTTAATCAATGTTTAGCTATAATAACTAGCTAATTCTGATTTTAGGGGCTGTTTTAACCAATTCAATTTTAAAAAGTGATATTTAGAGATTTTAAATTGATGAACGATCTTGTTAATCTTGTCCAACGTCAGGCGAATGAGTAGTTTGTCACGTCATTCGTTTGCCTGCATGAAAAACATAAATTTTATGGTTGCGACAAGGTCCATACCAAGCGTGACCATAGAGGTCATTCAATCACCTTCAATCTATTCTAAAATTTGATACAAGGACTAAATAACTAATTCAACAGAATGTTCTTGATTTAACGACATTTTCTAAGCTTTATTTGATTTTAATCTAAAACCGACCACATGCACGAGAAGGTCGAACGTACGACACAGGTATACTATACTATGCTTTGACATTTGACTGGTAAATCAACACGGGTGGCAGCCAACGCATTACTATAAGATCTTCAATAGAATTATCGGTTTCTCAAAATGTAGCATTATTAAGCGGAAAACAATGCTTAAATTCGTCCCCAAGTAGACATAATAGTTAATTCTATCTTTTCCATTGCTATCGCCCACGATTCCCCAAATCATGACAATACTGCACCCCGACATTTCGTAGACAAAGCTCCTATTTAAACAGGCATTAGTCATGGCAACCATTGTATCATAAATCACCAAAAAACAGGCACCGCTGTTCGCGTGACCCGGCATCACGTGGTGCCGATGTCATAATTCTGTGTTGATTTCGTTCAGCCGTGGTTAATGCTTTTGGGTTCCTGATAATTGTTGC
This sequence comes from Ennomos quercinarius, assembly GCA_910589525.2. NCBI lineage: Eukaryota > Metazoa > Arthropoda > Insecta > Lepidoptera > Geometridae > Ennomos > Ennomos quercinarius. The sequence continues at coordinate 7,548,327 of OU342496.1, forward strand.
GATTAATATTTGGTTATGCCAATCAGTGTTGGTAGGCAAACATAATAAATACTTAGACATGCCTTGAAAAGTAAAAAAACCAAGGACTTTGGGAGCTTGCGTTATTTCATTTCAGTTGGGTCTTGATGGACATCTAAAAGCTCCGACTCTTATTCTGTAGGAAATCATAATATATTATAACTTTTTTCCATTCAGATTTGGAATCGGAATTTATCAGTCTCAAACAATTGCCTATCAAAAGTCGAATCAGTTTTCAAATCTAACTGAGCACACTTTTGAAAGTTCTTGCGTATTTCTTCGATAACTTACCAACAAGCCTTGCGGGAGTCTCCGCACCTGAAGTGCACGATGGAATTGGAAACCGTAACTCAACAAGTATTAGGGGAAAGGAAAGGAAAGGAAAACTCGGTACCACCGCCATCTGTAGGCCTTATCTCCACCCATAAATATAGTACGGGACCCCGGAACGAACGAGTACGAATTATGGTTCCAAAGGTACCTTTACTCTGCTGTTATGGATAATTCATGCACCCTCGTCTCTGTTTCATAATTTTACGGACGTTTTTGTAATTATTTCCCAAAGTTCGTGACTTTTTCAACGGAGTTTTGGTATCGCGTACAATGAACCGCCTTTGAATGTGACTTTGTTATGGCGAGCTTGAACTAAACCTTGAAGCTTTATACAGTGGCTTAATTTGTGTTAGTATGCGTAAGCCTATTATTTAGAGAGTTTGAGCACGTTCCGTCAAATGTGAGTGGCAGTCCTACTCCAATTTTGCTCTAATAATGATTTGTGCTGCATTGTTTGCTTTTATTATAGTTTTATGGATAAGCGCTATTATACCTACTGGGTGTAATTAAATTCGTTAGCATCCTTTGAAACTAAATCTATTCCCGACAACGGTCACGTGTGGATCAAAATTTATGAAATTTAACGCATTTGATTTGGTATTGATGATAACTCAAATAAAAAAATAAGATGACTTGCTTAATCAACTGCTACCGTACAAAATTAAAAAAATTATGAATTTCTGGTTTTAATTATTACATACAAGGTAAAATACTTAATATTACCTAAATCATTCGTGCCAATTACGTTGGCGCCGCGGCAATCTTCATAACTTTCAATTTAAAAAAAATTAATTATTTGCACTCTTGACTCTTGATTAATCGTCAATAAATGATGTACTATATGTACTCAATTTATACCATTGAATTCAATTGCATCCTGCATACATTTTATAATTTAAATATACTTATAACGTAACTAAAAACGGTTACCAATATAAAATTTGCATACTTATTGATAACTGCCAAAAACTCGTCTTCATTCTCTATTATCCTTCAGCCGCTTTTTTGCCTTCAAGCCATTTCATCTTACACGCGTTGTTTTTTGCAAACATTAACGTACGATACACTGAGATGACTATTATTAATAGCCTATCAAATAAAATTATTCGTCTCAAGGCCTCATAAAATAGATGATAACCACATTTAAGCGGACAGCTGTGACACAAATTGTTATATCCTTAGGCAAATATTTGACGCTAGCTAGAAGATACCATGTTCAACATAATTTATCATAGTTTGGTATCTAATCTAAAACCATTAAGGGAATATTAATATTAGAATATGCAGTCTTTAGTAGACTGCAAATTCTAATATTAATATTCCTTGTAACTCAACGTATGTTTAATAATGTGTGCAGCTGACATCAACAATGTTTAATCACAAAAAATTGTAAGTAGGTAAGTATAATAATATATTACGTAGATACTTTCAACCTTCAACAGGATACTCCTAATAGTTTACCTTTCCTATCAATGTCAAACAAATCTGGATCACCACACGAACCATGTCTGATGGACAAATTGCTACCAATTTAAGTGAGACAGACATGGATGTAACTATTTACGTACCTAATAAATCAGTCAATTTATACTTACCTACACTTAATTAAAGTATCTAAAGTACCTCTGATACTTTTTAATTCTGATTAAAGATTTTTCTTCTCTTATTTTGCAGCGCTTATTTTTCACCAGCTTTTTTTATCTAAATCCTCAAGCGTCACTTGTCACAAATAATCTCCTAATTTAATATCCGCGAAACAATATTACATCTCCCAAGCTTAATCTCAAACCACCATCCTCAAAGCAATTTAGCCCAACAATGCCCACGTTCATTTGTTTTGTTTTTCCCTGTCATTCTTCCGACAGGGCTCCTCAGCTTCCTCATAACGAAGCTACGTACGTCGTCGTCCCACTCAATTTTTCTCTGTCGTCCCGCCTCTTGACTTCCCGACGTATTAGAGTGGTTTTTACACCAGAAATTGCTCTATAGGGGAGCGTTGATTAATAAAGAAAATAAAAATTCACAGAGAGCTGACTCTAGGGATATGTGATTGAGAGCAGTCACGTATACGGTTGTGCGACGAAATGTGATTTCATAACTTATTCAGCGCGAACATGCAAATTGATTTCGTGGGCTTTCAGCATATTTATTGACTTCGTACTGTGAATGATGAGTGTTTAATAGAATCACGTGGAGTGTACATAGTAGAGTGCTTTTACTGGTACACATTTCGTTGTGTACATTTATTTTTCGCTAGTCCCACATTTCAATTAAAGGTTGTTTTGAGAGTAACGAAAATATCCTAGCTCTGTGGTTTTAACCGTGTAGGTTTTTCAACCGAGGTGAATAAGTGGAGGACGTTCTTAGTCCAGTTTATAATCAATTTCGGTTCAGTAGTTTGGTAGCCATGAACAGCCAGTAGGAGTAGCGGTTTGACTCGACATTCCGACCAGCGAAGGAATGGAACACTTTACCAGCGTCTTTATTTCCCGATAAGTACAATCTGGAGGTCTTCAAGTCGCGAGTGAATAGGTCTCTTCTAGGCAAGCATGTACCATCGTAGACCGCGTGGTCACTTTCCATCAGGTGAGATTACGGTCAAATGCGGGCCTATTTAGTTATAAAAAAAATGACGTCTACTGCTGAACACAGCCCCCCCCCATAAAACGCTATTTGGACGCTTATCATAGGGGGTTTGCCATAATCACCCGCTTGGTAGGCGGCTTGGTGATTGCAGAAGACTTTTATGTACTGAGGAGAATGTTGCTGTCCATTCCCTGGATCTCCAGGGGCACCGTGCCAGCTAAGGGAATCTTTCCTTAGTTAAGCCGGCTCTCGCGGTACCCACGAGAAGAGATGGGGTGGTCCTATTCCCACACCACCGGGACCATACGGCTCTCCTTATACGATGGTTTTGTGAAATTGTCATGTTGTATACGGTGGCCAAACATTTTTCTTCTTCTCGTTTTTGGTATCGCTAATGAGTAATTACTTATGTTCTGTTTTTCTTGAGTAAGTAAGACCGTACTTTTTCATTCATTTTTCTCAGTCCAGCTTATTATTTCCATACGCTATCCATACTCTCTCTGTTATTCAGGAAAATGTTTAATTGAGAAAAGTTTCTCGCAATTAAACAATTTACTGTAAACGCCTCTTCAAGCTTGATATTCACTGTAGGAGCACTCACTTACACTGTTTACGAAGTGGTATATCAAGCTTCAAAAGGCGTTTTCAAGTGGGACAATTAACCATCCTTCTACGTCACACAGTTTCATTTGACAAGAGGCATCCGACACCTGGTGTGAAATGCAATCAAGTTTAATTATTGAGGGTATTAATAACAAGGGTGCAGTGAGGGTAAGTGAAGCCTGGTTGCCATGGCAACGCCCTCTGACGCAGCCTGCGTCTCGCGTACAATACGCTCTCAGTTATTTATGGGTAGCTGATTACAAATGTAATTATTAGAACCTTTCGCGTTCACTAGTGTGGTTGAAAGGATTATTGAAAATTGGAACGTAATGAGACAAGATATCACAAATATCCGATGTTAATAAAAAATGGCCAAGTGCGAGTCAGACTCGCGCACGAAGGGTTCCGTACCATTATCTATAAAAACGGCAAAAAAAACACTTTTGTTGTATGGGAGCCCCGTTAAATACTTATTTTATTCTGTTTTTTAGTTTTTGTTGTTATAGCGGCAACAGAAATACATCATCTGTAAAAAAATTCAACTGTCTAACTATAACGGTTCATGAGATAGAGCCTGGTGACAGACGAACAGACAGATAGACAAACAGCGGAGCCTTAGTAATAGGGTCCGTTTTACCCTTTGGGTACGGAACCTTAAAAAGTATTTCTAAGCATTTTAAAGCTTGGTACCACTACCAACCAAGCGGTGGTGGTGGTTTATGTTGAATTTTTTATTTAAGTATTAAAAAATCGTACGTAAGGTAACACTTAGTACTTCGTAGTTTACCGCGCCAATTAGTTAGCACTAGTTAGTCTTGATGTATATTGTATAATAATAATTATTTCGCTGAAGTTCAGTATTTCGTAGAAATAAAACTAGATGGCGCTGTTCATTCATAAAACACGCAAGCGTTTGGTTACACATGATTAGTGCTCAATTTTGAGTTCCCTTTAACACTGGCTCCCACACACTGTGGTGACAGATTCTTAACTTGAGTTTTTGTTATTACTTCTTGACGCTTAACAGAGATAAAGAAGCTCGGACTAGAACGAAATCACTGAACCAATTTTTATGAAGTTTGGAATGCAGATAGCTTTTACGCTGGATTAACACATAACATACCTTTTCAACACATTTGCTCAAAAAATGCATTTACAAAGCCTGTATACATTGTTCGAAAGTTAAACATTACGCACCATACAACGGAGCGTGCGCTAAAATAGGTACTCTCACCTAAGTACCTATTTTACCGCATTCTCCGTTGTATAGCGCCGTGCGTAACCTTTACGGTATTTTTTTAATTTCCATAGAAAATATGTAAGAATTCCACCAAAGAGTTTCACATAACGAGAATAAATAACCTGAAGGATCGCAACTCCTTGGAGGCGTTTTTGCTCAATGCGTTTGTCTCACTTCACAGATTAGAGAAAAAAACAAAGCGTCTCACTTTAATACTAAAGAGAAAATGAAACTAAAGTTGTAGTTCTAATTTTCACCACACACACGTGGCGCCATTTGAATAGTAAATGCGCGCCATTTTAACCCATTTTCATATTAGATTACAAACATCAAAGATTGTTTGTTGCGACTTTTCCACTAATAAACAAAAGTTTGTTTCATTACTATTGTACTGTTTTCTCGCAAATGTGTTGAAAAACGTTGTATGATACATGTGCGGAAATTGCTTTCTACAAACTCGTGTTTATGGTAAGCCCAAGACGAAGTCGAGGGCTTTACATTTGTCAACTCGTTTGTAAAAACCAACTTACCGCCCTAATATCATAAATAACTATTTATCCGCGGCTAACACCGCGGGGCGCGATTAGTACTGTATATAATTATGTACCGAGGAAATGCTGCTGCCCATTCCCTAGATATTCCCCTGGCCGGTTCTTACGGCACCCACGGGAAATGATGGGGGTTTTCTATTAAACTGAGACTACACAAAAAATCCCCTCTACAATAAAAGCCTAGAGTGGCGTTTTATGGGGGAAGCCTAAGCTCAGCAGTGGACGTCTTCCAGCTACTGATGTTGATTCCAGCTGATGTGTGGATGTGTGGGTGTGTGTGTGTGTTTCTCAATTGACCAGCTAGAAATAAATAAAACTATTAGTAGGCATGATTGTATTAATTATTTGCCCCAACGAATCAGCATTACAATCAACGAGGCAATGCTTCCAGCATATTGGGTACGCTACCTGCCCGAGGGCTGGAGCATTTGAACTGTCTATAGGCCATCGCAGCTAGTATACAGTCCAAATGTTCTTTGTCGTAGATAGTGTAGCTAGTTTATTAGTTTGTTATTATTGTAGTAGTTACTTTAAAGAATACTCAATACTCAATTATTTATTGCCAACATATGTACATATTTTGTAATACAGGTGTTATGTACCTATGTGTGTGCAAAACAAAACACATTGCCCGTTAAAAAAAAATTAGACACTTAACACGGGTCTGTAAGCGTTTTCCCCAACAGTTCGTGGTCTATATATATCCAAACTTGTTCACAGAAAGTGAGAGGATTGTAACTCAAGTTTTACAAGCAATTCGCAGGTTTATTGATCAGTAAACTGTGTTTAATTGTTTGGATACTCCCTCGTCAGTATTGGCCAATTAATTCTTTGCTTTTAATAAAACGCCTCGTAAACTTGCAGGATTTTGTGCAGCTGCTGAACGTTGTAAAGTGTTGTTGAATTGAATGCACCTGTTTATAACATCACTAATAGGTGCGCCCCGCGTTTGTGCTCGCGGATATAAAATATCCTTAGGGTTAATTCAACGTATAAGCTATGTCCATTCCAAACTTTATCCAAATCCGTCCAGCCGTTGTGACGTGAAGAGGGAACTGCACACACAAACTTTCGTCTTTATACTTAACTAGCCGCTCGCCCCGGCTTCGCACGTGTAGTGGTGTAGCCTATGTTACTTAGAGTTTTTTTTTTTTACAATTTGTAGGCATAGCATTTGACCACTGTCTCACCTGATGGTAAGTGATGACGTGGGTGAATGTAGCTTTCCAATGGTGAAAGAATTTTTGAAATGGGCACTGTAGTTTTTGAGTTTATTCATTACAAACATACATGTGGTGTAGATGTAGATATCAATGTGATAGTGTGATTCCTATAGTTTGACGAATTTAACGTTTGCAAGTCCGGAGTTTAAAAGATGCAAATAATTAATTTAAATCTAATAATAACAACATGAATTAAACAAATTAATAATTACTGACTACAGGCACCCCGCGGTTTTACCCACTATTCATCCCTTTTCTCGCGGGAACTTTGAATAAAATATATTTTATGTAGATCACAGAATATTATATTAGCAATTTAATCTATAGGCAACATTTCATCAAAATCAGTTCAGCTTTTTGGCATGAAAGCCACACAAACCAATAGATAGTGGGTAGGAGTAAATAGGTGAAAAAATAATTCAAAAATAATTATAGAAACATGGTAACTATATATATAACAGTTATTATTAAATTTAATAACGGAAAACTCCATTTAAATCCTGAAGAGGGTACAAAAACAACTGTAATTAATATAATAAAAATGTATTGTTTCAATAATGCCGGCTTGTTAAAAAATTACAAATTACTCTATAAAGGTAGGTATTTATTAGGAATCGTACGTATCTAAGTAACAACTGTGATCTCGTGGGAAAATTCAAAGGTTTATTGGTTCTTCTATAATGAGCACTAATTGTCTAATTAATAAATACTGTATTAAAATTGTATAAGGATATCAAACATTCAAAATATTTACAAAACATAAAATAGAGAAATTATACTATATCACAGTCACTAGAGAAAGATGAAAAATCTAAACGCCTAGATAATATTATTCATTACGTTAGATAGCAGTCTATAAGTAAACACGTTCACAAAAACTACATCCAATCTTCTTAGGCCGGCCATCACACCATCATGCAACAAAAGTAATGGAGTCTGCTGACTTTTGAACAGCTGATTTATGTATCAATTAAATGTCTGTATACATAAAAAACATTGAACAATTTCGACATAATTATAATATTTTCAATGCTATTTGTTTCCTTAAAAAATTACAGTATGCTTATTAGGAAAGTAACTTTTCCTATAATAGTTACAAGCTTTTTAAAGCATATGAAAGACTGCTCTTGCAATTTTTGTAGAAGCCCCGAATTATAACTGACCGTTATTTATTATTTTAATTTATTCATTTTAATGGTTTATGACATGTCCACATTTTTTACTGGCAAATGCTTAAAACTTTTACACAATAATATAGAGTCCAAACTAAGAAACGTAGGTATTTTTAATTAAATTACATTTGCATTCAACGCGTTGCCGTTGCTGAAACATTTCGTTCGTGCTCGTCGTATTTATTTATTACGTGACGGTGTGATGGCATCCACTTAATGTTCAGAATATGCAAAGACCTTTTATACATTATGTACAGTTACCTAGTATTTTGTTAATATTGCTTGCATTACGTACTAATGATATTCGTTTAGAATTGAAATTAACTTCTATACGTATGACCCGAACAACCTGATGTCCCTGAGTGATTGGTAAATGCGTGCATTTCACGATATGGCGACTCTCTGTGGAGAAGCAAAAAATGGATTGAATATTATAGAAAAAATTCCCAATTTCATGAGAAAAAATCGTGTGACTGTAAAAATTAGTTTCTTACCTTTCATAAGGTGGCGGAGGCAAAATATCGCACAGATTCATCCTACAGTTCTGGTCACTTCTTCCAGCTGTAGAATACCCTAAATCTGGGCCCATTTGTGTAGAATAATGTATCTCTTGACTAGGCTGGGTAGAATAGCTCATGTCCGGGCCAGGTTGAGTAGTATAATGCATCTCTTGGCTAGGCTGTGTCGCATATCTCATATCTTGACCAGTCTGTTTCACGTATCTCATATCTTGTGACTGGTGTCTAAAACTGTTCTCTCTTCCCAGCCAATGCCATTGAGGATAATCATACTCAACTTCCGCCATTGCCCATTCTTTATTAGCTTCATGGTGGCTTGAAGATCTTGAATGATTGGTTTTGCAGGAAGGGCAGTCTTCTATTGACATTTCCTGATCTTCGTCATTACATTTCGTCATTTCGCTGTAGTCTTTTGTCAATGTGGAACTGCTACTTCGGCAGCACGTTGAGCATTCTTCGTTGGAGTACTGATTGCTTTCTCCATAAGACCTTACCATGCTGTTGTCGTAAGAGCCTGGGCTTACGGCACATTTGAGACAAGAATCTTCTGCATCTGTGTGATCCTGAAAAAGCTCATTCATTTTATATTATAATGATTATCCTATACGCCACTAAATAACGAATACCTACAAGTACACAATAATTCTGCTTCGATAACGATATTTTACTCACTTGGTAATTAAGTTCAGTGTATATGGCACTTGAAGCATATGGTTCAGGTTGAAGTCTTAGTGGATTTTCTTCGGGTATGGGATTCATTGCACTTGTATGTTGCGGAAGAGTATATTCAGCCTCCATTGTTGACAGTGTGCTGCCGCCTAAAATAAAGCCTGTATCAAAACAACTGACTGGTTTTTTTTTTTGATGAATTTATCATTTTGGTCTGATAATAAAATAATCGTACCTCTAAGCAAGCTTTGATGACAGTTTAAAATTTCAATTCTAGGTTCAGTAGATCCATCAAAATTAGGTCTTTCCCTCAGCCACACCGCTTCTTTCCCTAATAAACATTGTTGAGCGTTAGTTATTGCTGTTCCTGAAAGAATTATGTTGGAGTATACAGCCTGATAACTATTTATTTAAGTATTACACATTTCTGCAAATATTATAAATCTTACCGGTAGAGTTATGATTCTTCCTCTGCTTAGACTGTCGCCGCTTAATATAAACAATAACAACAGCTCCAATTACGACTAATAGTAACAAAGTAAAGCACAGCGCTAAAAGCCAGGTTTCTTGGAACATCGTCATTATTGCCTTGTCTGTTGCAGGCTCGGTTCTGTAACAAAAATATTTGGATTGGAATAGGACACTTTGTTGCGATGATTTATGTTTATGTATTACAGTAAAATTGAGCATGACTGCTGCAAATTGAGGTGAACTGTCTGGTTAGTTAGGTTGTACTTACTGGACGTAATGTCTCTGCGATTGTGTGGGCAACATGTGTATGTGCGAAGGCGCAGAAAAGGGTCCATGCCCGTGACGCGTGACGGCTGCAGCACGTGCGCTGTACCGGCCTCCAGTTCGGAGAGAACTTGCAGCTGCAGCACGGGTTTTAGCTCCCAGCGACATTTGACCCACAACACGACCCCCACTAGTCCCACCAACTCGTACTTCAATCTAAAAATGTACAGTAAAAACATTAACCGAAATTATGAAGCAAGTGTATTTGTACGTGGAAATAAAAAAGCTCTAACCAAATAACCCGAAATTTCCCCATTCCATGTATGCACAGGGGGCGGATCCCACCGAATCCAGGCGGACGTCGCATTTATCACTCCCGCTGTAACGCTCTGCGGTGGCTCTGATGGAACTAAAAATATAAAACAGATTAGTAACTCCGCATCCGGAATAAAATGCATTAACATAAGAAAATAGATAGAAATGTAAGCACTTACTGTCTTCCTCAGTAAATCCAGACTTCAAGTTGGAAGGTTTCCCTAACAGTAATTTGTAAAATGGCATCAAAAACACATCGTATTGAGCATATGGCAGTAAACCAGTTAAAACGTGACTAGATGAACCACTGTTGTGAACAGTCGTCATTGTAAAGTTTTCGTATTTTAAAAAGTCTTCTAAACTAGATATATTGGAATGCTGGGTATTTTGTACATCTAAGGCATGTCGATTTAAAGAGGTCCCATTGAACCAAATTTTTACTCCTTCTAAATATTCGTTGTAGTCCGTTAAAACCTGAAACCAAACGTGGTCACATTTAATAACTTTCCGTTTTGACTACATTCAATCATGATACGTGTGGATGCAGAGTGTATAGACATCAACATACTTCCCATACAATCTTTAAAGTAGTGGCAGATATTCCTTCGACTCTCCGTAAAACCAAAACATCTTGTTGCAAATACCTTCGAGCTTGTACTAATTCGTACTGCGTCATCGGAGGATAATTTTGTTGTTTGCTCATTTCTGGGTACGGGGATGAAGACTCAAAATCTGCATTAAAAGCATTGGCTTCTCTCCGTAACACCTAAAAACGATATGCCTTAATAACATGTCTTAAAAGAAGAGAAGGCCGAAAGAACTAGATATTTCCTCTTCGGCCGCGTACGGAACCAAAGGTTCGTAACCAGTTGTCCCGTCTTACCTGCAAAGTAGCAGTATGTAATGCGCTTCCAGCTGCGCTAACGGCCACACATGTCAATCTACCAGCGTGTTGGGTTGTGACGCGGTCTAAATATAAAGAACTTGTTCCATGACTTATCTTTGGAAACACCAACTCCTATAAAATATATCTATTTAAGTCATTTATTCATTCAAAATTGTTGCAATTTTATGAAATAGGTGAGTTCATTTCTACCTGAGATCCTTCCATAGTCCAAAATACGATTGGCTTTGGTGAACCTTCGGCTTCACATGGAAATGAAACTGCTTCTCCTTCCCATGCCGTTTGGTCAGACGGCACTCTTGTAAAATGAGGTAGTGCTAAAAATATATCATGCATTAATAGAACATTATGAATATAATTATTATTTTTGAAAGTGCACGAATGTTTTTACGCATTGCATGATAACATACGCTAGCTTGCAATATTTACTTACAATGAACGGTTAACGTAGCGCTGGCAATACTGGTCCCAGCCTGACTCTCAGCTCTACAAGTATAGGTTCCTGCATCAGAAGCCACTACTCGGTCTATTCTAAGAGAACCTCTCCGAATAATTGCATAAGGTGACAAGGAGCCACTGTCTCGGGACCAGGTTACCGACACGTCAGATTCTGGTGAAGCCTGAGATAAAAGAAACGATTACGAAACAATAAAAAATAAAAACAAGAACCGTCGTTACTTTCGATCAGATGAGACCGCACGCAAATGCGGGCCTTTTCAGTCATCAAAAAATATATATAATAACCAGTAGGTACCTATGACGTTAAGTAAAATCTCGTGTTTCATACCTGACAATGAAATTCAATGTTCTGGCCTATTAGTGCAGTTATGTTATTAGGTTTCACTAGAAAATGTGGTCTCCGTAAGACGAGAAGCGTAGCAGGACGTGATTGCCTTTCGCCGGCCGGGTTTGATGCTATGCATCTATAGACGCCACTATCCGAAGGAAGACTTTCTAGGATCTTTAGGTTACCATTCTCCACTATCGATATTCTGCAAGTTAAAGATCAGTTAAAATAAAAACCATTTCAAACGACGTACAAATTGATTTGAAACATTACAACGTTGATTACCGTCCATTGACTTCCGCATCTAAAGTTTGACCATCCTTAATCCAATGTACAGATGGGTCAGGAACTCCTTTAGGTGCTGAACATTCTAGTGAAGCTGGTTCCCCGCCAGCTACTTTCACATCTCTAGGTTCAACTCTGAAGTCATCACGAAGAACTAAACGGAAAATTGGCTGTATGAATATTGGATGGTACTTTGTTGCAATTTTCGATCAAATATTTAAGGTAGACTAGACACTAGACAGGGCTGGAGAATTTGGCAGTGAGCCATACACTAACCCTACTAGCTATGCTGTTCAACAAAGATTGCTATTATCGTATGAAAAGACTGTGTTTCTATTTTAAAATTAAGAAACTACTTAGTACTTTATGGTTTGCTTAAAATTAATAAAATTAATATTTAAACAAATTAATTAATAAAAGTCAGCTTTATTAAATTTACCCGAAGCTGACTGACTAAATACATATTTCTTCAAATAGAGCGGTTACTCTTGCAGACTATAGATTTGTACATATATACCTAAACAAAGAAAATGTTACCTTTTGCAATATATTTCGGCACTAGTATATTTTATAGTACGTAATTAAGTATAAGATATGAATATATGACTCCAAAATATTACAATTATATTTTTGCATTATTATAATGCACACATACCAGCGATGGTAAGCGTCGCGTTCTTGCTGACGGCTTCTCCGACGGTGTTGCGAGCTACGCACCAATACACGCCTTCGTCATTTTCTTTCTTACCCCGCATGACCCTAAAGTGACAATAACAGGTGTAGATTTTTTATTAGGTTTTGATGCGTTAATCATTTCCGAAATTTCTTCGCTATCTGCACCACTTGTCCCTAAAACGACAATATGTTTTCTGATGTGTGTTTCTCTTTTCAAATAAGTTGTTTCATATTCATCAGTAATATTTATTTGGAACAATTTAAGTTGGTACTAAAAGTAACGCCATGCTACTTTTTGCACCACCAAAATGTTTCACCCTAAATTGTACTGTGCATTCTGTAGCAACACTTATTAAAAGGCAACAGCAGAATACAAAGCCTAATTGATGTTGCATTTTTATAATCTTTATGATTAGGAAATAAAATTACAAATTAAAGAGTTGACCACGGTGACCACCGTTTGTATAGAACAAAAATAATAGCAGCAACAACAACAGTTTATGCAGATCCATCCAACAAGAAGTGCAAGATAATTATCGTACGTAATCGAGAACTCTATGCATTATATAATGAATTATCTAGAAGTATCGTCAGCAACAAAAACAATATCTTTTCTATAAAAAACACAACCTCTACTATCAACCGTACCCCCTCCTAAATTAGATATATGGAGGTATGCGCGTAAACAAATCAATCGCATATAAGGAAAATTGGTATTTAATATGATGTTGCGTTGGTCATCAACTTTCGACCATACTCCAAAGTATCTAAAAAATATGAAAAATTACCCATTGTTCTATTTAGTGGATCAACAAAACACTCAGTCAAAGGAATACACTATCTATAAAGAGAATCTGGCTGCTTTTACCAGAGAAAAATAGCCCATTGTTTTAGAACAAATCTCTACAAATTACTCACCGAAGGAACAACAATCCATCTTCAAGCAGAACCCTGTGCGGGTGGTCGTTAGGGAGTAGTGGGGCTCCATCCTTGTACCAGAGGATGGTTGGTTTGGGCTTGCCCTCGGAGACGCAGCGTAGCGTGGCCGGCTCGCTTCTGCCGACAATGGTGTCAGCTGGGTGTTCCTTTATGCGAGGAGCGCGGCTTTGGGCTAGAGAAAATGATAATTTGAAGTTTGTGTTTCATTTTTTTTATTTAAAACGGTGTAATATTTGTTAATAAAATAAGTGTGGGTTGAAGGTAAAAAAAATCCTCGCCGTTATCATTTTACACAAAAATTTGAACATTTTTGTGTTTTAGTTTAATTTTTGTGTGTTGGTAAGTATGAGTAAATGAGTCTTAATCTGCTTTTAAGAATATTAAAATTTATGATAACTCTACACATAGTTAGGTATCTATGTGACATATATTTTACCGAAATTTCAATTAAACTTAGTGTTGATTCAATAACGAGTAAGTGTAATATAATAACCCTCCACTTAGCTTCGCCGTAGTCGGATAAATCAAATAAGAACGCAATAAACATTCATGCCAATTAGCACAACGAGGTGTAAAAGTATCCGAAAACTCAAAAAGATCGCTTATCAAACTTGTTTCTGTCAATTTAAATTCTCCGCAAAAACTTTTAACGAGCTGAAAATATTCGTGAGAATCTTCTTATCTCAGTTTAATTTTGAGACTTACCTCTCGCACATGGCACTGTGAACAAAAGATGCAAAAGCACCACAATCTTGAACTGGTTCCATGCACATGTTTTAATTGAGTCCACGACCATGCTGACACTACTTTTCGTCACTTAGCACTTTACACCACATTTCAGCACTGATCAACATGTGTTTAAAAAATGCATTCTTTCGTGTGCTTTTTTTATTTTTGCAATTTTTGTGTTGGTGGGGTTATTTTGTTGGGAGTTTAGGCGCACATCGCGATGTATTCAGAGCGAAGAGCGACACAACCTCCACGTGCGCAGTTCTTGGGGTTACTGTCCCCCTCTACATTGACATTTTGCGCCGACTCAGTAAGTGCTTAGGCTTTTGCGGACCATCAAGTAATCCTCAGCTTGATGATAATGATTTTGGATTTGCGTACCTACACTACATGGTCAGCATTCGATATTCTTTATTATGATTCATACGATAAAGTTGCAGCAACAGAGAAAGTTTGTAGTTTTCTTCGCTGAATGATTGAATTTTATAGTCTTTGTAACTTCTCTTTTTTCCCTTATTATAAGTAAAAGCTTTCAGTTAAATTAATACCTATGTCATTCAACATCTATGTGATACCTATATAGGCACGAAATACCATAACACCACCTAGCACCTGACGCTTTCTGATTGCTGATCAAGCAATATGTTTATTTTTCATTCGCTAGCTTGACTACAATCACGTCTGCTGATAATTAGCACAACTATGTTCCCAATTCGGAAATTATGAAATGGAAAATTAAATAAAACAGCACTATGTTCAGCCACTAAATGAACTTTACCAGACCATTATGCACACGTGTTTGTTTGCACGTGTCGATTGTCGACATGCGACTCACGTATTTAGTTACCCAACTCTGGGTGCAGAAATTTCCTGATTGGAACCCACAGATAATCTTATCGCGAGAAAACAGTACCGAATTTATGCAACCGCATTGGGGAGAGAGCTAGCCATCGTCATGAGAGATCTAAATTAGAAACCTTGTACCTAAACAAAAAAAAAGCGTAATATCTAAGTAAAAAATATTATGAGAAGATGATTTGCTGGAAAATAGAGTAAGTGCTCTTCATGCCTATTTTACAATAATTTTATACACCTATAAATTTATGAACGTACTTATTCACGTTTTAAAATAATGAAATACAAAAGTTAATATACACTTGTAAAATTTGAGTATAACGCCAGATTTTCACAAAAACTAAATAAATTATATGTAGGTAAGTATTTAGTATGTAGCTTATCTCAAGAAATTCGTTTTCTGTTTGGAGGTTCCCTAGCAAACTCTTAGTAGGTAATCAACCTATCAGCTCGGGACAAAGGAAGCGTCCTTCATTAGCCGATGCTAAAATATTCATTAACCGTCTTTAGTTGATTATTTCCGGGCCTTGCTTGGCCAACTGGAAACCACTTCATTCAATATTGACAAAGGCCAAGTGCTAATATATTGTCACGGGCTATCTACGGCATATTTAATGAAATGGACTTCCTTAGGGTCTTATGCAAAATCCTTTAGCTGGAGAAAGGTTTATAGACAAGCTACGAGTATAAATATGTATAAAGTACATAATATTCCTTCCATAACGTTCATGAATTTCATGATCGCTATCAAGAATAATATCCGTGCTATATATTTGATAAATAAAAGATGCGAAAAACATTATTTTGCTTTTTGAAGTTGTTTCAGTCATTTTTCAATAACTATTGCATAGCGAGATATGTTTAAAATTGATCGAAACGTATATGTAGTACAACTGTGCAGACATTTTTTGGTGCTGCTGCTCTGTAATTTTACTCACAATGTAACATAATGCTTTCTTTCACACTATCAAAACACTGGCGGAAAGTTCTAAGACATAATCTTTTTTGCGGCATCCCTCTTATCGGAGTCCATCTGGTTGTCGGGACAGCCACGTACCAGTGATCTGTATCGACGTCTCACCTGACGCAAACCCAGTCGTACGTGCTCTGCATTCAAGGATGCATCGGAAGGAAGTAGGAAGTCTACAAATATACTGCCTGACAAGGTAGAGTAGTTCTGTTTTAAATGCGCCTGACATTTACATGGGTGCTCCGTAACAAGCTTTTCTTATAACATTAACTTTGACACCATATTAGCTTCAATTGTTTGGTCAAAGGGGCACATTACGCTGTTATTCTCGCAAACAATAACAAATAAAGAAATCTAAATGGTTTTAACCATTAACAAAAGATCTACTTATTGGCGCGGCGTGAATCGACCTCCAATTAACTCCTTGCACTTGTAATTAAAAGTAATTTTCGGTTAGGTACAAAAACCTTGAGTTTTAAAGTTAAGTGTTTTAATGAGTCACGGTCACCAAAAATATTTTGATCTTTGTGTTCTCTAAAAACAAGGTCTATAAACAAGGAACCTACTTGAAAATTTAAGCGGACACAAAAAGTTTACTGAATAAACCATCGAGGCAAGTGAAATAAATTCTCCTTCTACAGTATCGGGCAGGCGCCTCTGGGGCCACTAATTCAATCAATTGGTCTACCATAAATAAAACGGTGGACATTCGCGATACCAAGGCTGGCCTACAAGTAATTGAGAAGCAGGAGTATACATACGGCTCTAAGTGACAAATCAATTAGACCCGAAGGAGATAAAAAGGATGCATTAATAATATAAGTAGAAATAAATAAGAGCGATACAGGATGCGTTAATGCATGTGGTAAGGATGGGCTGTCTGTATAAGAGACAACGGTGTTTAAGAATCCTAGGACTGATTTAAAACCGGGTATTAAAACTACGAGATTCAAAACTACTTGCAATAAATATGCAAGCAATTCTTGAAATATAAAAAATATGATGGGCGATGCAATGGAAGATTTAGTAACTAAGAAACAATTTTAAAATTGCTGTTCGAAAATTTAAATAAACTAGATAAGACAGCTCCAACTTTTTTTAATAACTAAGGATAATATAATTAACTATACTTAGTGTAATGGTAAAAATAGAAATAAAACAATCTGTTCAAATATAAGCGATTTTGTAGGTGTTCTCGAAACACGAGGTGGATAAACACAGATACACATGGCAACAAAAACAAACAGGAAATTAGACACCGATGCCTAAGCTGGCTTAGGGACTAATCCCTGTTTTTGTTAAGGGTGTCTGCCAACAAATGGGAGTGACAGCGTCTGCAGTAGAAAATTAATCGTGAAAAATCTCTTGAAGTAAGAGGGCTAGAGCACCCGTTAAATCGCGGCACGTGCGCTGTCTATTACCAGTTGACACTATTGGGCTAAAGCCAGAGGGAGATCAGCAAACACAGTATAAACATGTGCCACAATATACGGCACAAATGGCGGTTATACTTAGCCCACGCTTAGTCAGCTTCTGGGAACTTGATTATGTTTGGTGTATAAATTGATTCGTTTACTTTCATAGTGGTTTATGTATTAGGTTCACTGTCTGAGAAATAATGTGCAAAATGAATAAGGTTATTGTTGAATTTTGTAATGAATTCTTGCGACATAATGAACAGGTTCTCTCGGCTTATCGTGACAGCTTTAAAGTTAGTGATTTGTTTGGACCGTAAAATATAATTTATAGAGTTCATAAATTATAATATTTTCATTTATGAACAATGATAACCGTCTCTCGACGATTTGTTATCAGTCTGTAGTATAAGAAGTTATCGCGACGTGTATAAAGGGTAACAAATTAGAGGAGGTCTACCGCAGGGTCCTTATCTCGGCTGCGATGCGTCAGTTCTATAAATGTGGCCCCCTCTCCTTAAAGGCTTAATTCCGTTAGGGTGTTTTGATTTGCTCCGCTTTGTAGGTACGGTTAACTACGAAAGCATTTAATGCAAATTACGTAAATTTGTTTTAGTGTTGATAAACTTCATATTAAAATTAAATCATTAATATCCTCTAATAATCTCCTATAATCATTTGGAGCAGTATATAGTAGGTACCTACATATTTATTATAAATAATTATAAACAAATTACAAATATTAAGATTCCTTATTTTTAAACCCTAACTACCTATAAACTTTCTCCATAATCTTAGATTCAATTATTCATGTTTGATTCACTAACTACCTATTTATGTTTTCTAAATCAAACAGTATAATTTCCAAATAGATACAGTATTCCCGCTTATTACGGAAACTGTTATCAGGACCCTAAGCACACATTAAATAACAAATAGCTTTGCAGATATACGGGAGCTGGCGTGCTTATCTCTGTTTTGGCGCGTCACCTCGGGTAGGTACCCACTCTTGCTTGGGGGCTTTTGTATCGGATTCCAGTTCAGTGGGCCTGACTTTGTTGGCTCGATAATAGAGGATGAAACATATTGCATTTATCTGAAACATTTTCGGAAAGAAAGCGTCTGCTGCTGTATTCTTTTGAGAACCAACTAAAAAATTTGGATTGCATTTCTATCGTAGAATTAAGTTTGACGAAATAATACAAAGACGGTAAGGTTAGGATATTATCTGATCTGCGTTTGATGGCAACCCCTATCAACTTTAGAATCAGTCATAAGCAGCAGCATCACTTAGGTCCTTTTCTCAATCCAGGTGAAACCTGCAGGGTTAGCATGGACGGTAGACAAAATGTTCTTTCCCCTGTTTTACTCCACTTGACAAGTAAGCAAGTATGAATAAAGTGACATAAAACGAGGAAAGAGAATTTTCTCTACCATCCCTGCTAACCCAACTGGCCTTCGACTTTTATCATTACATATCAGACGCCACGTTAGCAAATGCTTAAGTTCAATATAAAAATATATAAAATAGTAAATAATTCTCTTCAGTAAGAAAAAACTAATTTAAACTCTGTTAAACTATTCACGAGGAGATCAAAAGTGTTCTAATACTTAGACACAGAAAAGGTATCACCACTATTCAAACATTTCGATTTCAGACACAAAATATTCAAAGCGAGGGCAAGAGCTACAGCCCCGTTGATTCTCAACGCGATAACAGACTCCCCTGAACACACTCGGCGCATTAGTCCCGCGTTATCTGCGACAAACACTTTTTGTAAATGTAGAAAAAATGTCCTTCGCTTTAGGCGAAATCACATTTGCGACAGATTTTCTTCCTCGTGCTATGTTATGCTGGTGTAAAATTGGTGTTTGTTTTAAATTGATGACAAAAAAGACTATAACGGTTAATAAATTATTTATCACGTTAAGTAGGTACTTATTAATATAACTAATTTGCATTAGGTATACTTGCTTAGCTGCATTTCGGACATTTGATGATGAAACTTTAAAATCTTTTAGACTGTTATTTAAATTAACTTTCACTCCAAAATTACTAATAGAGCAGATTAGGTAGGTATATTGATTGCTCTACACTCTACAGATAAAATTATAAGTGACCAAAATGTGACGTTCATTCTCACAAATTTCATTTTTGCCATTGTGTTATCTTAATATTTATTTTGGTTTTCATTTTTACCGAACACTTTGTAACGTACCAACAATTTGATGTACAAATGTTTGTAAAACTGGTCTCCACATCACATAGAATCCTAGTGTGGAGATCAGGACTCGAATAATGATATCTACTACAACTATGATTTTTGTTTTTTAATTAAGAAAGGATGATATTGTTGTCGTTGCCATTGGTTGCTGAAATAAATCTTATTAATCTTATTTCACAACACATGTTTGTTCTCACCCCGTGATGGCGTCGGAGTAACAACAGTGTTTTATCATGCAACTTACAGCCGTAATGCTTAGAAACTTTTGCTTTTCCAGTGAACATAATATAAATAAACATGTGAATATCGCCATACTTATTTGTGATATTTATAAAGTTCGCGGATATGAAGTAGCGATAAATTGAGACAAGTTTGTAGATTTACGGGTGTTGTGATAATTTCTGTAAGCTGCTTTTAAATAACTTAAGTAGGTAATCATTAGCAGTTTTCTAATGGTTTAGTAGTTCCTACTTTATAAGTTTTGATGTCGAGTGAAATAACAAATTGGTAAAAAACAACATAGTTATAGTATTTTAATATTGTATAATATTTATTGCATAATTAATGTAATTTCGGATTTCTACATATGATGGCGAAGGTATTAGCTTTTTTTATTAATTCCAACGATATCATTCCCTCGCGGTTCCGTGAAATGGGTTTTTCATAAAAGACGGACATAAAAGTGGTATAAACATTTTCAAAACATAGGTCTTGGTGGGTCACGATGATGATAAAGATAGTACATTGAAATGCTGTTATGAAATAAATCAATTTAGTTAACGTTATTATTATGAGTATTAAGTATTTTAATTATGGTTATTATTTCTAAATAACCTCAAATGTCGCCAAATTACCATGTTGTGTTTATATGTTCATCCTGACACGATATTGTTTTAATTTACAATTTAACAACATCAATTATCGACATAATATAAGTCATTTTTTTTAATGATCAGGTTTAGAAAATGTTTTAGTCAATATTACACAAATAGCAAATTTACTTTTATAGACCCGATTATCGCATTCCGAAATGAGCATTTCCAAATCCAAATATCATTTTCTTTATCTTCACAACCCAGCTTCAATTCCGAATAACCAGCAGACTACCTTTTCCAAAGGAACAATACTTCACGAGGTAGCATGTCTATTGTCCTTTCATCGATCCATCCCACCTTATTCCGAAAACGGTTTTCACGAAAACCGGGTGTAGATTGTTTCCAACACTGCCGGAAGACAGAAAATGGATTCGAACTAATACACATAGGTCTAACCATTTCATAATAGTTAAACCAGTAACACAAATCTATGCGTAAAGTACGATATTTTATTTATGAGGTTTAACAAATATCAGTAGAAATATACAGTTCGCTAATGGCAGGGATAGTAAAATGTTTTTTTTTTCTTATATTTTGGCTCCACACATAGTGTATTTAGCCAGTGTCAAGTTTAGTAATTTTTCATCGTATTATGGAAATTTTCACTTAAAGTCAAGTCATAGTCACAGTCAGAGTAGTCATAGTCTAGTCTAAGTCATAATCCAGTCTAAGGCATGCCCTAGTAAAGTGGTGGCAACTTTACTAGACGCTTCTATGGAATTTTGGAAGCAACACGAAAAACCACGTTTCACCACATTATACCACTTGCCCAGACTCATGCTCGTAATTCAGCACTTAATGCGTAAAACACCACCAATTTTAAACATTAACACTGGATAAAACACAAGTATTGAAAAATAATACAGTGCAACGACGTGAACTTTTCCGCGTTCCCGCCAAAATTCTAGTAAAATGTTATACTCAGGTTTTAGAAAATATGATCAAAAAAAAAACAATTGACGATTGAATTTGGTTGAATTCTAAACTTCAGCTGTTGCCATCAACACACAGCTGATGTGTTTCAAAAGCGCGTTGGTGTGGCATGGGTAAAATTTGTTGCAGTGTGCAAGTATACGTACTCGTTGTTTGTAAGAAGGTGAGATACTGATAAAATTTGTATTTTGTGTAGGTCCCATTCGGACCCTCGCATAAAACAGAAATGCCTTCGGTGGACGGTTTACTACGGGCTCCTATTGTCTGCCTGGGCGCGTCCAACCCTTCCAATAGGGAAACTTTTATTCAACGTGATTTGTGATATTAAATTCCTTGCGCAAATGTTTTAAGGTGGTGAAAATAGTTAGAAATTTTTATATACGATAATGTACACCTTTTTTTTCTTTCATTATGTTTTTTCATTCAATTGGAGGTACGTATAAGTATACTTTTTATATCATTCATTATCTTTATCATTGCGTGTGCTAGATCGTTATAATTTTAAACTTAATGACCAGAATATTCAAAGAAGCTAAGATAAGAGATATTCTTCCCGACCTTTCCGTATGATATCACAGGTCATTATCCAATCAACAACGCTGCCATTCTACAGTGAATCATACAGCGTTAGCGACGTGTATGTAAAAAGAGCAACTTTGAACAAAACAATGAAGCTAAATTTGTTTGTGATTTTTATGCTATCTATTGTGACTGTTTCCATATGTGAACATTTAATTGTTCGAGATGCTAGCGGAAAGAAAATAATTCACCATTCAGTTGAGCAATATAACGCAATTCCATTGAAGAAGAGAGTGAAAAATATGTTTTACAATGACCCAAATCAAAGAACTATAAACGTAAGTGGCCGATAATATTTTGATTTTTCATTTCATCTTAAAACATTTTAAGTAAATAAATAAATAATATTTGTGGACAATTCACACAGCGCCATCTGGCCCCAAACTAAGCAAAGCTTGTATACTATGGGAACCAGATAACTGATAGATTACTTGTATACTTTTTGTTTGAAAATACATACATAGAATACAATATAACACCCAGACACAGAACAAACACCTATGTTCATTACACAAATGTTTGTCCTGGGTAGGAATCGAACGCACAACCTACAGTTCAGAAAGCCGGGCTACTACCAACTGAGCTAACAGGCCAGTCAAGTCGGAGTCTCTGCGATAATAGTTTGCTTCCATGTCCACATAGCTGTCTCTGTCAAGTAAACTTACTCACATAACAGATTGTCTTACCATATGAGGTAGCATAGACAGTACACTGTTTGTAAATTCTGTTCTGTGGAATCACTGAATTATTGAAAAGGTCCCCATATTGATTTAGAATTTAGATCAATGTTTGGTCGGACTTTCATAGGTAGAGTGAAATCATGATAAATTCATATTACGAATTCACGTAGGGCGAGCTTGAAATACATATATTCATCATGATCATCTGACATTTTAGATAAATGTGGATAGGAGGCAAATCATACCCCTATGCATATATTACGTTCATGCATAATAAATAATGTGTAAGTAGAAACATTTTATACTGAAGAGGTATATATTAAAGGTATTATGAAAAGAGCTTCCTGTTTTTTTTTAAAGTCTTGACCGTTCTGCAATTATTTTAATTTAAACCAAGTAGAGCAAACATTAGAACTGGAATATATTTTATTGTTTCAGAGTATTATAGCGTACGACAACCTTCAATCCGCAGCTTCGGCAACAATAACAGCTGGTGGTGTTGGGTATACTTACATCAATATCCGTATGAAAAGTGAAAGAGGGGTGGGTTTGGATTATGACATTGGGATATATTCGTAACTTGGTGTGTGTTATAGTGTATATTTGAATAAAGTACTTATATGTTTTGTTTTAATTAAGTTTATCACCAGATAAATATTACACCTATTCAATGACTAAGAACATATTTATTGATGATCTATGCCGTATTTTATGTCTTAAAAAACAGTTACAGTAACCACTACTTACGTACTTTATGGATTCTTGGTCACTCTATTTGTTGATAGACTCTAGGACAGAAAATAAAGATTTTATCAGTCGTATATTCGCTTGAAGTTGATATGTTATTGTGGTATTATTTATATTTACGACTGCGACTGGAGTAAGTATAATATTTCAACAGTAACAGAATTACGTATGTCATACCTTCGTTACGATTGAATTTAAAGTTAAAAGACTAGTAATCTAATCTTTCTAGCTTCTTGAACAGAAATCTCACGCATGAACAACGGAACTAAATTCTAAGTGCAAAGTTTTCATGCTACATACACCAAGGCGAAACTGCAGTGATCCTATTTTCATCCCGCAGAGACCAGTCGCGTCTGAGACGCTAAAAGCATGTTGTCGCTGCCAATTTGGAGTCGCTGTCACATCTCACTATACCGAGCTGATACTGTTTGCCCTTTTACTTCAGTGGAATATAAGAAGAAGACGTGATGTGGTTGCCTTTGACATACCTTTACTATGCTAAGTTTGTTGGTATTCGATAGGGTGAATTTTGTACTTATTTCATTTAGTCGACATGGCGTCACGTTAGGGTATATCTATTTATTTATACATTAATGGTTTATCGACATGATATTATATCGAATATGCTGTCTATGCTATTTTAGTCACGTTTTGGTATAATATTAGATGGAAAAACTAGAGGCAATAGATAGAGTGACCCACCCTTAAGCAAGCATGCTTCATCGACACCACTTCAATTACCATCAAGTGAGAAGAGATACAGAGAACTGAAATTGCCGTTACAGTTCATAGAATTATCAGTGAAATGGTAATGGGTAGGCCACATCGCTCGCAGAAGCTCGCTGCGTGGTTTATGGTCATGGGTACTCGAGAACCTTTCTTCTCCATCGGTTGTCGGTGGCCTGCCCATTGCCATTTCAGTGATAATTTTAAGGACTCGCGTGCTGGTCAAATCTGCTGCGAGCCATTGGATGCATTGGATGCATGAAGCCACCAGCCGCTCAGTGGCGCTCTATGGGGCAAGCCTATATAATATGATCTGCAATGGGCATTTCCAGGATGGTGATGGCCTTGGTTAATTAGTCCTTGGTTGGCCTATCTATGATAAAAAATAACATCTTGCATTCAGTTTTAAATCTTTTAAATAAAGACTTTTTCGATAAACAACAAAACCCAAATCTCTATTGATTGAATGTTATCACTTCCAAGCGACAATATTTCAGGATTAGTTATCGTTAAGTTGTTATCGTTATTTAGGCTAATCTCCTAAACACACATGATCCTAAATTCCAGCTCCGCTGTGAACCAAGTGCAATATTGCAGCCAAGTAAATCTGAATGCTAATATGGCTTATACCGCTACGTACCAAGTTTACAAGTTCCATACAAGGTACCGACGTGCGCTTGGATGTACTTGTAAAATTTTGCATAATTACTACGCAGGGTAATAGTGTTGAGAGATAAACGTAATAGATTGTAGGTAATATCCTGTAATAAACTATCCTTTATTACTCGTTTAACGACAAACAAGAAGCCACTGGTTAGTGATAAGTTTTATCTTTGAGGAAAATATTAAGTACAAAGAGAAAATGAATTCTTCAATTATAAAAAATTATATAATGAGTACTTACTTAGGTATAGGAACGAGAGCATTTTTTGTGTTAGTGATATGTTTTATCTTTGAGGAAAATATTAAGTTCATAGAGGGAATGAATTCCTCAATTATAAAAGATTATTATAATGAGTACGTTTTTAGGTACTTATATGATATTTTTTGTGGGTTTGCCGGTTTTTGTAGGACGTACGACCTTATTATGATTATCTACTGTGCCACACAGCAGTAGGGGGAACATCATCATTTTATCATCATCACCATTATCATCAGCCTGAAGATGTCCACTGCTGAGTTTAGACCTCCCCCATAGAGGGCCACTTTGAGTGGCTGCTTGCTTCCTGCATTTTTTATGGACATTTCACACATCGCTATACCCCAAATAAGCATTCATCAGCTCCCGCCGGTTCTGATCAGGCGTCGTTCCACCTAGTGGGGGCCTGGCCTACGCTGCGTCTTCCGGTTTGTGGTCGCCACTTGAGAACCTTTCCTTTATTTGAAATTATATACCTACTTTGTAAAAACAACGGATTCGACGAATAATCACTGAAAGAATGCTTCTACTTATACTTTGAACTCGCTAACAAAAGCTGTAACTTCTCGGAAAACAAACTGTCATGGAACAAGAACATCACGCCAAACACGAGATCAGAACGTTGAAGGTTTCTTGTAGGGTGGCCAAGAGTTGGAGCTATAGTTGAAACTATAGTGGAGCTTTTGAGCTTTATATTATTCGTGTGTGTGAGTGTGTATATGTGATATAAAAAAGTAAAATTTGATTGTAAAATATTACTTTCACGAGTTGGGCCTATAGCTGTATGAACTGCGTGTTTTTTTAAACAAAACTCTCTATTCATTAGGGGTTACGTTTCTAAAAACTTTCTATTACTTATACCTAAAACACCGGTAACACATCCTTCTAAAGTCTCTAGGTCCAGCGGTTTATTTAGATTGCAATGATTGATTGTCACTTTTCAAGGTATCCACAGACCTATAATATTTTCGTTACTCTCAAAGGATATACCTAATTTAGTACAAATGCTTGGTTTATCATCAGCGGGAAGAGGTCCACTGAATGCTCCATAACAAAAAAACACTTTTAAACGGTTCATTTCCTCTTGCATCCCACGGCAAAATACTTGGCCAATACTTCATTGCTTTTAGATAATCAATCCTATGATCATCTAAAACAATATAATTATAATCATCCATGCCTTCAGCGGAATCAATGTTTTTAATTTACGATAACATTTGGAGTTCGGAATGAGCCTCTATTTCCAAAGCAGCCTTTTCAAAAAACAAAAATCCTACATTTCGTTCACAGGTGCTGGTGAACCAGTCTTGAGAAATCCAACAAAGGAAAGTTCACAAGCTTTTCATAACGCTTCCATTTCCGTCGTCATGACAACGTCCTTTATGTTTCATCCTACATAAACGTTTTACTTCTTTTGGAACTTCACTCCTCCGTTGAGAAATACGGATCCATTTTGAAAAATGTGCATTTTTTAAACCAGCTCTCTTCTTATGTCTTCATTCTTATGTCTTAAGTCTTCAATTCAACCAGAGAATAAGTATTGTCTTTCTTATTAGTAATTTATATTTTACTATCACACTTGAGCTATTTACAAGAAATCAGTATTTACCCATCAATATTTTAATTAAGTTATTATAAGGGATCACTTTTTTTAACAAACTAGACCTACAAATTAAACCTTAAAGATCGAAATCATTAACACTGAAAATATTTTTTCTTTTAGATTTATTTGCCCAAACGTAATTTATCTAAACTACCAGCCCCTGGCCCTTTCTTCGACTGAACTTGTAATAATTTACAAAACTCCAAACCCAGTAGTATATTTTCACAAAATCCTCAACGCTAATGAAAAAGCAAGTCATGTTATTCGTATTCATGATCAAACTAATCGATGACTACTGGACTTTCCGATCGTTAATCCTGAGCTACCTACTGATGCAAGGACAGTAATTAAAATTCCATAAGGCTGATAAAATTTCCGTTCATGAACCAATTGCTGCTAAACTTATGAGTAGGTTTATTGCAGACGTCAGTTCATCAAAATACATAACATCACAACGTGCAGGCCACAACTTTCTTAATGAATGTTAGGAGCTACCTATTTCTTTCTAAAGGACGAGGCGCGACGGTGTCGAAGGTGTCACTAGACTGAAGAAGTTAGGTATAGTAGCCACGAAAATCATACCGTCATCACATGTGAGGTGAGACACAAGAGGTGTAGGCACCTGAAATCGTTTGGAAACAAAAAAGCAACTAACTCAATTTTTCTTCCAGTGCGTGCCAACAGAATTGCTATTTGATTCCGTATAGGCCTTTGCTAAATAAAAAATAATGTATGTTAAATCTGAGGTTAAAATTGTCTTGCTTTTTTTTAAATTTCAGTTTATTGGAAGATTTCGTTTAGCACCATAAAAGCCACTATGATGTAGGTAAATCAGGCGTTGAATATCAGGTATTTCCACAGATCAGGAAAAAATTAGGCACATACATGGGGCGCGAGTGTTATTTAGTATTCAACTTTGTACGTACCTACTTATATTGTAATTTTATCATGAAGATATAACACAAATTATATATAACAAAATATATAAAGATATAAAAACGAGTAAAAAGATAATTTATTCTGTGGTCAGGCCTGTTTTAGTTTAAGATAATAATTATGTAACTTTGAATACCATGCAGGACGAATGACGATATATAAGTTGCAGTAATTTAAATTTAAGAATAGCGTAAGTACTTAGCCAGCTTAGCTGATACTACTTTTAATATTAATCATGATGATTGCAAAGCTAAAAATTGTCGTTTTCACCAATTTCAAATATACCTGCATTTAGCACATACACAATCGGTCAGTACAATTTATGTGGACATAGCGCTAATTGATCCATGTTCAAGACCGGCAGACAGGTCCAGTTCATCCGGTTGTACCCGGAATTATAGCCGGGCTTGAACAAAGCTCACCATGGTATTGTAGAACCGGGTTAATAAGTACCAGAAAGAATAGAAAAAACAAAAGTAGATCTATAAAGATATTATTCATCTTAAAATTTTAACAACAAGCGGGATTTGAACCTAACTAACCAACCTCCCAACTCACCACCTTCCAACTTGGTGAGCCTTCCAACTCACCAGATTAGACGCTCTGCCAACTGAGCTATGGCCAGATGACCGCGCTGCGAAGATCTTTAGGACTCTGATTGTGTTCACCAACTAAGCAGTCGTGGCGACAACCTCAAGTGTGGTTTGCACTTTGAAATCAATTCCATGATAAAAGAAGATCTCTTCCTAAATACATTGATAATCCGATAAACCTCGGGAATCTAATTAAATTCTTGGACTAAATAAATTGCTACGACGTAGCACTATAGGCAAACGTAGCAGCTAAGTCACAAAATAGAAGCTACGTGTAGGATTGTGTGTAGGTAAGTACTTTGTTCATTGTTATGCTTTTTATAAAATAAAATAAAAAAACCCACGGTTTGTATAACTAAATAGGCCCGCATTTGACTGCAATCTCACCTGATGGGAAGTGGCGATGCGGTCTGCGATGGTACATGCTTACCTAGAGTATACTTGTTTCGAATCGTATTTGTAACAGCTTTGCCAGTTGTTATGCGGCTAGCAGTAGTAGGTATGCAAGCACTACTGTGTTGCAGTTTGAAGGGTATTGTAGCTAATGAAATTACTGGGCAAATGATCTGATCTCAGTCTAGTAATCTTCTTCCTAGACTGTGTAACATCTTTTTTTTATGTAAGCGTATGACGTGACGAGCTAGTCGTTCGCCTGGTGTTAAGCGACACGGCCGCCCATAACAGATTGCAGTGTCACTCGGAACTCCAAACTTAAGTTTCGCGTGACACTGCGCACTGCGCACGCCATCCTGAGACATCACACAGTCTAAAAAAGTTTTCTAGACTGTGAGATCAGTTCGTAAAGTCTCATTTGCCCAGTAATTTCACTAGTCACAATGCCTTTCAAACCGGAAAGCAAAGCAAAGCTTCAAAGCAGTGGTACCTACCTAGACGAACTTTGCAGAAAAGTCCTACCACCTAGTATCTCAGAATGACGTGCGCAGTGAAGTGTCACGCGAAACTTTATATCTTAGTTTCTAGTAGCATTGCAACTGTTATGGGCGGCCGTGTCTCTTAACATCAGGCGAACGACTAGCTCGTTACGTCATTCATTAAAATAAAAAAACTATGACGCTATGATGTTTAAAGCCCGGCTGAGTGAGTGCATTGTCTTTTGCTTTTCATTGAGTCAAATTAAATGCAAAATATATAGAAATCATTGTTTCATTAGAATAAATGAGCCAGATTAAATTATTCTATTCCTGCAGTTAAAATCAACGAGGTTTCAATATATCCGGCTATACGCGTGGATAATTACCGCTTGCAGATCGATGCCGGATATCCGTCCGGTTCCGGCAGTACTAATTGCCCGGCGCGATGTGGCCCGGATAAAGCTCGGATTAGTCGATGCTATTGATGATTGAGAGGGGTCGAGTGTTGGAGCTGAGTTGAGGAGGCAGAATCAAAAAGCAAAATGAAGGAAATTTCGTGGATCGAGCATTGAGGACATGTTGTATTTTAACTGCAGTAAGTCATCCAAAATGAACCTTTGAGACCACCATTAAATTTAATGTATTCGTCTAAAAACCATAGAGTCTAAAAAGCATATATTTGAGACTAAAATTCTTAAGTACTTATAGATAAACAGTTTTCACGGTCAACAACTGTTTGTAACTGAAGTCCTCTTCATCATTCTCATCCTCTTTGCCTTTTCCCATTTGTTATTGGGGTCGGCTCTCAATCTTACCTGTAGCGGCGAGCTACCAGAATTACACGAGCGACTGCCATCTGACCTTGCAACCTATAAGTAACTAGTAACAGGGATGGTTAGACCAGGCGTCAGATTCCATCAGGCTTCTAACGCTTGCCATAGAAGTTCTTATGACAACCGGGACCGACGGCTTAACGTGCTCTCCGAGGCACGGAGCGATGGCATTGAAAACTGCACATAACTTACTAGCTATAAGTCATTGGTGCAGGGCCGAGGATCGAACCCAGTGCCGTAAGATTGCGAAGCGCACATGCTACCGCACGGCCACCATCGCCACCGTAACTGAAGTCTGAAACAAAAATATATCTTCGTAAAAACCGAATCACTTCTCTTCCCCTTCTTTATCAGCGTCCATTTATTCGTAGAAAACATTACATAGCACATTAACACAATCTACGGGCCATAGTTCTGATCGTAATGGCCTTGTTTATAACTAGAGATCCGGCGACTCGATATACGCTCTGGGAGGAAAAGTCGGGACAAAATAAGGAGATAGCATCTTTAGGGTAAAAAATCAGCCTTACTGCGGAAATAATGTCAAGAAACGCTGCTTAAAAATATTTTCATCCTGTTGTCTTATTCAAAAGTCAACCGATGACTATAACTGAATCTATAAAAGGTATACCTACCTGTTTAACCCTTAACCCCCCTTCAAATATAAAGTCTCTATAAGTTTGGGCTGTACCTACGTTGTCTGCCAGTCACTGAGTACATTAAATGCAATATAGATTAAGCTCTTTATTTTCCATATTATGTAGAAAAGTACTCTGTACTCTTTATCGCCAGAGGTGGTATACGATACTGCAATAGTTACAAACCATGAGCACCATGAGCTGTGATGTGGTGGTTGAGCAGGTCGGCTAATAGTTCAGAGGCGGCGGGTTTGATTCCCGCGACAGGACAGGTATTTGTGCCCAGGGAAATAAAAGCGCAAATATTTCTTCTGTGTCTGGGTGTTTGTGGGACCGTGGTCCTCGTAGTTCCTAGGATTCCCTGTATCTAGGCACCCCCTCATCATTAACAGCCTGAAGACGTCCACTGCTGAACATAGGCCTCCCCCAGAGCACGCCACCTTGAGCGGCTGCTCGCCTCCTGCATCCATCGGCTCCCCGCGGCTTTCACCAGGTCGTCGGTCCACCGAGTGGGGGTCCGGCCCACGCTGCGTCTTCCGGTTCGTGGTCGCCACTCGAGAACCTTTCTTCCCCATCGGTTGTCAGTTCTACGAGCGATGTGGCCTGCCCATCCCCACCCCCTAGATACAGGGAATCCTACTTAGACAGGATTTATGTGATCGTTGGGCGTTATTTAAGAAAAAATTAGAGTTAGTTTTTGTTATTTTTGTTTAGAAAATGGTTAGGTAACGTATGCCTAAGATTTAGACATTGAAGGTTCAATTCCATTTGTATCTATTAGTTTCAGTGTGAGAGATAAGTAATCTTATTTTTGTTTTAGATCTACTTAGGTAGAAACATCTTTGTTATAACCCCAACACTTACACAGGATTTTCGTCTCTCAATTCAATTCTGCAGCGATGGGATTAAAAAGGGTCTCGTCGAATAAATTTATCGAATTATTTATTGTAATTTTTGATGGAGACAGTTTTAAAGGCCCCTTTATTTATTCAATACATATTTTGTCTTCTTTCTGCTGACGCCGTCGGTGCTCGTTATAAAATAGAACAGGAAAGAAAGCAAGGTCCTAGGTAATTGAATTTTAATCAATTTGAACAAGTTTACATGATTATATTTTATAATATTTTAATAAAGAGGTATAAACTAGCGTAATAATTTATTTACTTACAGTAAGCATTTCGTCGTACCACCAAACCGTACGATAAATCTACGAAATTGCAAACAATAGATTCGATAAAGGCACCACTGAAGATTGATGGAGCCAGCACAAGCCTTAAAAATATTTGCGTTCGGAGCATGGCAATACAATTTAAAGTTTGCAACCCACATGAGCTTCGGTTGCTTTGCCCGTTGCCATAGCAACGCCCTCTCGACGCTAAATTTTCGGTAAACGCACGACGTGTGCGGATAAAGGAAGCGATTTTCCGAGGAGGTGAATATCATTAGGTACACGTCGATCGTGTGCGCTGTAGATTCCATTAGTTGAACAAGCTGCGAATGTGGAGAGAGATATGATGTCGTTTGAGTTACGATTTCACGTTTTTCACGATGATTTCGTGTAGCATTTTTCTCCGTAGTAGGTGTAATATATAGGTACCTAAACCAACAGTTTAAATGTATACAGAGACAGAGAGGCAGGTAAGCGAGAACGCTTACCTGCTTCTCTGTTAGGAAATGTGACAAGAGACAGACGAGAGATTTATTAGCAGACTCTTCCAACTTGATACTGTCTGTCGCCGTTAGCTGGGTCTGCTAACGTTATGGTTTGTTTTGCCAGGTTTTTTTTCCAATAGCTTTTATTTGAATCCTACTAACTCATAGGTAAACATAGAATATTAACGCTCTCATAAAAATTACATATCTTCTTCAATTTTTCAACGAATGAATGATTATAACAATACCATATTATAATTTGCCCATTATAATATTCCAGTATTATTCTCTCTATAACTGATTCAGAGAAGCAGTCTCAATACTTTCAATAGCCAGTATAAATCACACTGCGGCGCAATGAAAAAGGAATCGGTCACGAACAACAGCGAAGCTTCGTTTATTCACCCCCTTTATTTACCGGCGGGGATTTTCTGATTCTAGTCCGGATTTTCCCCGCACTATCTGTTGACGTAAGTTTTGCGATAAACTTTACTAAGGTTCTGTGTTCAGATAAAATGAAGTAAGATGGGCTTTTTGATCTGTTGTCACAGAAACGACCCTTTGGATACAATGAACAGACCAAAGAGAGACTATATTATTGTGGGAGGAAAGAATCTTTATTTAGTACCACAGAGTACCCAAAGAGAGAAGTGAGAACATCAGTGTATTTATTGTATCTAGGTTTGAGTTAATTCTCGTGTGTGAATGACTCTTCAGTTCACTCACTTGAATGAGCTGTGTACACTGTACAAGGTAGTTGCGTTAGTATAGAATATGTATACTATGCAACTTCCATGACTGTGTCTCATTTTACCTAGGACTCAAAGTACTCTAGCGACCTAATGGGAAGAGAAAGCTATGCAGTCCGCAGTCACTGAAAAAATGCCTTTGACATGTAGGTACACAATAACATTGTCAAAAGCTGAAAACTGAAAATTAAAACTGTAAATTCTGATCACTTTTGCTTGTTTCTAGGTGCAGGTAACTGATTATGCTATTGGTGCTATAGTAAAATGTTTAAATATCTTAGTTCAGCTTTTTGGAATGTTAATTTAACAACTGTTAATAGCATTCTCCCAGCGGCTGGACTATTTGTTATCATGATTGCAAAGAACCAGACTTTCTCTTTTTTGAAATCAAGTATTTCTAATTGTGAAAGAATTTTCCTCCCCTTTAAAAATAAAGCAATGAAATCCGTGTAAGATGAAGTTTATGTTTTTGGAATTTGATTAATCACTCTATTTATAGCATTCATAAACGACTTTCGGTCTTTTAGAGTTAACTCATAATTTTGATTTACGAGGATCACCTTCCCACTTTGTCTGTGGCTGCCCAAATTGCCAGCCACGTTAGGGCGTGTCGGAAGAACGAGTTATTAATCTAAATTACAGCGATTATTTCAACCCTTTTCCTGGCTATTACTCCAATATAACGTGTAGAATAGAACTTCATATAGATACATACCTAAGCGACCAGTGTGACTGTGAACGAAAAGTGAATAACCAGTGCCAGTGCTTATAAAAAATACAGTAGCAGCTGTCAAGCTTTTTTAGCTTTCTTATATAATTTGCAAGTAGTAGCTTTGACCTCATAGGTAGTATAGACCTCATAAGTAGTAGTAGTCATATTTATAACCATGCTGAGAGTATAGTGTCTGTCTTTTTTCTTTCTTTTTTTTATGCGATTGAATGACGCGACGAGCTGGTCGTTTACCTGATGTTAAGCAACACGGCCGCCCATAACAGTTGCAGTGCCACTCGGAACTTTAAAACAATAAAGTTTCGCGTGACATTGCACTGCGCACGTCATCCTGAGACATCACACATCTGTCTTACTGAGAGGGGATTTGAAATTTACAATGATTTGCGTAGCATGATACCTATGATATTTGGGTGCAAGTTTCACTATTTTTAACATTAAATTCTTATACCTATATAATTTTTACATGCTATTCTGTAGAATGGTTAATATACATATTTATCAACACAGTTGTGAAGACTTCTTAAGCATTTTTACAATGAGATTTAAAAGTAAAAATAATATTTAGTACCTAAATGATATACCTACTGACATTTTGATTATGAAAAATATTTTGATAGAAGCAGGTATATAAATACATCACGCTGCAGCCAGACTTCTGTGCGGCTGAGGCAGTGCAGTTAGTCTGTATTCAGTGTAGTGTTGCAGTCGTATTGATCGCTTATGTGTGTCTGACAACATAATATTATTTTATCAAACCTCCATCACTTTTTTTAATTTACTGTGAAGTTCTTTTAGAATTTTTGTACCGTTATGAATATATTTTTTTTATTTTATAGCACCTTCGTTGAACATTTTTAAAGATCGTGTTAAACAGTTCTATCTTTCGCTCTAGCTATCAGATACTATTGTCTACTTAGCTCCTTTTATTCCTATAATTATCTAAATAATTTAGAAATATAATATTTATTTATTTTCTTTGATATAAGTATATAGTAGGTATGTCTATTATGAATATGTATGTATTACGTTTATGTAGTTTTTATTATGATGTTTATTGTATATTATATGTATAGTATGTACGTTTATGAATAGCTTTTTGGGGAAACCACCGTCCATATATTTTTACGTTATTCCTTTCCGTGCAAGGTTGTCTGGAAGAGATCGCTTTGAGCGATAAGACCGCCCATTGTTACACTTTTGTTGTTATTTTGTTCACTTAGTTTTTAATGATTTGTGTGTTTCAATAAAGAGTTTATCTATCTATCTATCTATCTATATTTTATGAACATACCTCTTGATGTAATTAATTTAGAGCTCTAGTAATCCTTAACTCCTGTTCTTCTCAGTTTAGCAGGATAGCTTTATTTACATGGATAATACTTCGTGATCGGTATTGTACTCACATGTAGATACAATGAATACTATACATCTAAACATGGACATAATTTCTGAAAATAGCATCAAAGAATACCGGCGACATTCAAGAACTGTAAT
The DNA here is from genome assembly GCA_910589525.2 of Ennomos quercinarius. Lineage (NCBI taxonomy): Eukaryota > Metazoa > Arthropoda > Insecta > Lepidoptera > Geometridae > Ennomos > Ennomos quercinarius. The sequence goes on from OU342496.1 coordinate 7,583,637, forward strand.
TAAATAATACCACGAACCAGCAATTTCCACGTTCTTCTGACATGTGCAATTACTTGAAACTTGGTGAATCTTATTTAAAAGTTTAAATGAGTCTACAAAAGTAGATTGTAGCGAAGTTTTCTTTTTTTAATTTCCTGTCAGGAGTTCAGCAGATGACAAGATGATTAATGATATTATATTTTATCCAAAAGGGAAAGTGGATCTAATTTTTTTAAAGCCTGTATCTGTTTACCTTGTAATAATGGTATGCCGTGTAGTGAACTCCATTACCTAATATATACGTATCCTAGTTCCTAATATGCTGTTACTAATTATGCAAACGCGAACTTTTACGTGTGCGTATATACCTAGCTATGTACCTATAGGTAGGTACATACGCACACGTAAACGTGTATGATTACTTTTAGAATTTGATGAATATTGCTGTGGTGATCACACAATTTTCCGATTAGAATCTAATCGGAAACTTGTATGATTATTATAAAACTGCGGGCCCTGCGGGCACAGCCATTTCGTAGGTATACGTATAGCATACAGGTACTTAGCAAACACAATAGCAATAGCTCACACTAGTACTAAATTCTTAACGGCATCGACACGGCAGTCCAAACATAGAAAACAATAACAACATATATCCACATCAATAGCCCATTGTTCCATCGATGAAAAAATCTAATATTAGTTTTGAACAATATCATCACTAACGAGTTTCATTAACGCACTAAAATATCCGATAAAAACTTAAAAATACAGCACAGTAGGTAATCACGTCATTGCAGTTTCTGTTTGTTGACAGTAGTCGCCAGCCGGTCCATAATCTTTAGTCTTTACTCGCTAAAGGTTATCGCAAACTAACCAACCAGTCATCGACTGACCACTTATGGAACAATACATCTGTCATTATTGCAGTGAAATGAATTTGAAATGCGTTTTTTGTCACAGTTAATTTTGCTCTCTTGTGTGGTGTCCGTGTGTTTCACCTTCGACATGATCATTGGAGACACGGTGCATAGGAAGATGGTGTTCCATCAAAGAGTGAAGGACTTTGCAATACCGTTTAAGAAAAGAATAAAAACTTTAACGTTTACCGACCCGGAGAAGAGAATAATTAAGGTACATATGTTTTTTGACATTAAAAAAATGTGGCCATGTACAAGTACATCTAAACTCAATTTTTAATTTATAACAAAGTAGGTATAATATGTATATTATTTAACCTAATATTATACAAGTAGTTATTCGTCCTTCAGAGTTCAGATTTGTGACTGCTTAGGTATTTGAAAACAATTCATTCGTTGAGTTTATTCTACACGCATTCATAAAGCTGAAGTAATTTAATTAGTGCCTTGGGAAATAATTAACATAGGTATACCCAATTAAAATAAGTAGCCTAAGTAGGTATATACCTACATTTAGTATTTGTGGGTAGCAGCAACAGCTAAACTTAATTATGAGATTTACATTTTCAATCAATTTGCAGCGCTTAGATTAGCTAGACCTTTGTGGCGTAGATTTATTACAACACTAGCTGCTGCCCGCGGCGTTGCCACGCGTGGACTACATTACCTATAGTAATAGTTATAGGTACTTAGCCCCGATGCAGACCGGCCACCGTCCACAACCACCGATGGCTGCCACGCACCACCGCAACTTATATTCGGTAAAAATATGCCTTAAACCTAGGTTAGGTTTCTCCAGACATATGGTAACATTATGGTACTTTCGCAGCAGTAACGTTTACGCGCGACAGCCAGCGGTATTTGGAAGCTGCCACATCTTATGCTGTGCAGTCTCATGCTTCTGAATAGGTTTCGTGTGTCAGTGTAGTCTTTGTTCTGCATAGTATATTTCCTACCTGCATTGCATAGGAATGAAAAAATAGCTTTATTTTTAAATCCACTAGCCAGAATCATTTAATTTGAAATATTTAATAAAAATTTAAATTATGTAAGCTTTAATATATTATCTTTTGGTAATACGTATCTATTTACTCCTAAAACGCCATACAAGTCATACAACCTGTAAAGGCATAAACAGAAAAACTGTAAAATAGATAGGTAGCAAAGAAGGTTAAGTTCTCAATTACTTATTGTACCTACCTACCTCTTAGAGTAGCAGTTATAATTATTACTCTTTGGTCATATCCTACACAGAGATTTTTTTCTTTAATCTGTGCCTCCAGATAAACAGCTAGATAGGTGACATAAAGTTACCATCAGTGGCCAAAAATAACCTCACCATCTCACCATGAAGCAGCCATGTTGTTTATAATTCAGTTTCGTTTCGTAAATTAAAACTTAATAATTATGACCAAAAAAATTAATGAAATTTCAAATTTAATATATCCTATTTTAAGCGCCCGTTATTTCTAAGCATATTAGTGAAACCTGCATGAAAATCAGTTCAGTATTTACGGAGTTCAGTCATAACAAACAAACAACGACACATCACTGTCCCTAAATGGCGCTGATACAAATAAAATTTCATAATGTATGGAAAAAGGGCAAAAAGCCGCGGGCCTGCATCGCGCAAGCGATATTTTTTGAACAATAGAACCTATGGGATAAATTACATTGGTTGTAATTATGTGTGTATTCCAAAGCATACCACATTTTCACATTTATTATATGTAAGGATAGGGATTCTTGTGGCAGCCCACGGCTTTGCACGCGTGGATTACAGTTTTTCGCGATGACATATCGTGGTCTTTTGCCAGGGTTCAATCTACCTACATACCAAATTACATCAAAATTGGTTCATACGTATCGTATACTTATTCGATGAATCGTAACCAACAAGCAGACAGAGTTGCTTTCGAATTTGTAATATTAGTATATATGAATAAATGAAATTAAAGTATGCATATGGATACTGACAATCATGATTTATTATTTATTTCTTATATTTCTTTTTCAGGGTGTAGCAGCAATAGACAATGACTTCTCACATGCAAGCGCCAACATCACTGAGGGTGGAGTGGGCTATTCCTATGTCACAGTCAGAATGAAGAGCCAGAGGCACCATCCATTAAATTTTGAAGTCGAAGTTTACATTTAGTGTTGCTTTCATAATGTACCTAGATAAATATTGCGATTGTCAGACCAAAAAAACACACATTTAACCGTTATCGTATAAAATAGTTATATTGGTATGTGCAGAATGACTGTGAATGGTTTATTTATAGGCATTGAATGCATCATTTTAAAAGTTGAAAGGTTCTTCAGATGAGAATTGAAATCAAATTTGAAACATAATTTGATCTTAGAACTAAATTATAATGTAAAAGAGTGTTAAAAGAACTGCAAACAACCCATTCACGTATTAGTCAAAGAGAGGTATAGTCACTAGTCATGAAGTCATCATGACATTGTGTTGTGAGTCAAATGTTATATTCCTTGACACATATTTAACCAAATGTCTTTATTAATGGCGCTTTAGCTAACGATAATTAGTAAGTATATTTTGGAACAACAACTGAGTCAGTTTGTAAGTATAATTTAACTAATAAATAAGTATAAATATGTAAGTAATCTATTAGTAAGTTTACCACATAATTATGCAAGTAATATTTCATGTGTCAAAATGTTATTGTAAATAGAGAGAAGTAGGTACGTAAAGGAAAAGTATGAAAAATGTAGGATCTGTTAATTGTATAGTTTGAAATAAATAGATTTCGATACGGCTAAGATAAATAGCGTTCTACGTAAACGTTTAGTGAAGTAGGTAATTTTTTTAAGTGGGTAGACTTGCCGTGTTTGATTTTATAAAATTAAGACACTAAAATATTTGGATAACAATGCTTTGTACTGCGTATAACCAACCATTTCTTTCTACAATTTTCAACTATGAGCTTGTCTTCGCCTAGTTTGTATTAAACCTCGATTATTTGATTGTCTTAATCGTACTGTACATATTTTTCAATTTTTATGTTAAGTAGGTAAAAAAGATGCGTGATTAATAGTTATTTCGATAATCGACTACATAATAAGTCGAGTACTCATACTTATCATCGAATGAAATCATTCATTCATTCGTTCAAGATTATCAGTTTTCGTCCAATCATCGATCGGATTCGAAAGAGTTCCGAATGCGTTCGAAAACGAAAAAGGACTGAAACCATTCGAACCGTTCGAATGACCGCCATAATCGAATGAATCGAGTACTGTCATTCATAATCGCGCATCTTTTAAGTAAGTAGTATGTGTTACATATTCTACCCTATTATTTTATGTATGTTTGCAGGAGTGCAGTGGTTCCAAATTAATATTTAACTATGCTGGTCTTTGCAGGCAGAGCAAAAATATCTGTATTCATAAGTACTGCATTGCATATAATAACTATATATTAGTTATTCTATGACTGCATTGGTTTGTTGCAATAAGCGTACGTTTAAATTAATCGCATAAATTTTGAGAACAATATCCAGATTTAACAATAAAAAGCAATATTGACATTATCTTCTTCATTCTTTTTTTTTTTCTTATATTTTGGCTCCACACATAGTGTATTTAGCCAGTGTCAAGTTTTGTAATTTTTCATCGTATTATGGAAATTTTCACTTAAAGTCAAGTCATAGTCACAGTCAGAGTAGTCATAGTCTAGTCTAAGTCATAATCCAGTCTAAGGCATGCCCTAGTAAAGTGGTGGCAACTTTACTAGAGGCTTCTATGGAATTTTGGAAGCAACACGAAAAACCACGTTTCACTACATTATATCACTTGCCCATGCACACTCATGTAAGTTCATAAGTTTTGTAAAATAATACAAAATGCACCGACGTGAACTTTTCCGCGTTCCTGCCAAAACTCCTTCTTCATTCTTAGTGGGAAATTGTTTATTATTAGTAATTCAATTTAGGCGTGGTTTTTCAATAATCAGATATAAATTATTCATTACACAAAACAAAACACCGTAAAAATAAAAAGCGAATTTTATCAACGGAATACTGAAAATTTAAATGTTTTTATTTTAGTTGGTTTATAATTTATTAGTCGAATAACCTTTATCCCGCCATTGTAAAATTACCCCTTAGTTAACTTAAACTAACTTTCTATTATCGATGTAGGTATATATTATACTTACTTATGAGTTTCTCAAAATAGTTATAATAGTTAATATGAAAATTCTACGAGCGTCTCATGCTGTTTGTTAGTTTAAGATCATGTAAACTGAGATTGTTCGAACAACAATAACACGTCACGTGTACATCTCTCAACGTGAACAGAGATAAAACAAACTTGCCCATATTTTAAGTTTGGGATGATGCTATTTTTGTCTCGATATGATGTACTTACAATCCAACATCTTAGGTAATGAAGATTCTATACGGATTAGGGATAGATAGATAGGGGATCTATAACCACGATTTAAAGTTTGTAAAAGTTATCTATATACTGGAGTAATTGAATTCATTAGCATCCTTTGAAAATATAAGGCCCTAGGTACTCCTGACACCAGTCACGTGTGGCTAAAATTTATGAAATTTAACACTTCGATTTGGTATTGATAATAACTTCAATAAATGGGATTACTTACTTAATCAACTGCTACAGTACAAAATTAAACTAAAATAATTAATTGTTGCTTTTAATTATTACATACAAGCTAAAAAACTTTTAACAGTATCAAAATCGTTCGTGCCAACTACGTTAGGCACCGCGGCAATCTTCATCATTTTCAATGAAAAATATTTTCATTTTCAATCTTTACCCTTTAATTATCACCAATAAATGATGTAGTATTGTATACTCAATTTATGCTAATGAATTAAATTACACCTGTCTATTTATAGTAAACATTTTGTAATAATAACATACCTATTGTAAAGTAAAGTATATTATATCGTTCATGTATAAAACTTATGTAAAACATATTTTTGTAATAATTAGGTAAAATTTAATAAAACAATATTGTTACAAAAGCTTTAGTAGTAATGTTTCATCTAACACAATAGAAAAAAAATACCGAATCTGTACGATCAAAAGACAAAAACAAAGGCGTAAGAAAAATGATCCCTTCTCTTGCACAAACTAATACTCTCAGAGTATGTGTATTTTCCAAACGTATTAACTGCATAATATTTCTGCTTTGGACATTTTGTGTGATGGTAATTTCACGCTTGTCATGTCATTCCTTGGAATACAATGCCGCGTATACCAATATTTTGATACTTTATGCTGGTGTTGTTCCGCCATATATGTATAGGCTAGGCATTCATCATATTTTTCCTAAGAATTAAATTCAGAAAAGGAATAATAAGTTTATAACTAAATCGAGCGAATACGGTTTGTATCTTTTTGGACTTTGAAAAAGACATAATATTGATGAGAGAAACAAACTCTATAGAAGACAAAATCACACATTTCAACACCAATTACTTTGGAATTATTTTAAATATAGGCATAGAAACAAGAAGTTATGACTCAATATCCAAAACCATTTTATCAGATCGAAAACAAAAATGGCAAGCAAACAAAGGTAGGTCATATAACTTCAAATATATTTATAACACTGCCAAGTATACCAAAGGAAAACCACAAAAAGCAACGCTTTTTCACATTCATACATTTGTAAACAGGTATCATGGTGGGATCTAAGGATCTAAATAAAAACCGCGGACAACGCCTCCGGCCCGAATATTTATGTTTATATATTTCATCAAAGCGGCGAGCCGGAAGCAACAAAACCGAGGGATAAACAAAAACCCTACCCTTTTTGCAGTGTAGAACTGTAATTCAGTGATTGAGCTTTGTACGGTCTACAATGTCTGAACCAATCTGACACAATACTTACGATATTGTACTTGAGAAATAAGTTTTTCATTGCGTATTTAGTTACTCGTCTTAGCTTAAAATGCAGTACTGAGGTAGATAAGTATCAATGGTAACAGCATAGATTATTTATAAATCTCAGAGATGACGAGAGAGTCGAATAGTTACGGTGTTCTATACAGTTCTCAGTTCAGTTCTTTCTGTCAGTGTGAGCGTTTCCAAACATAGTTTTTGTATTAAACTTGGGCACTGCCTTATCATGATTTTATTTGGCTTTCTGCGAGCCCCAACAATATGCCCCACCGTTATTAATGTAATAACTGACACTTTGTTTTACGCGAGTTTCTACTTAGCTATAGTTTTGTACGTCAGGCCTACGATAACTCTCTGCCAGCGCAAGATGGTTATGAATATTAAATTGCTAATTTGCAAAAACGCGGGTGAAGCCCGCCCTTATGCTTCAAAGTGGTAATTAGCTGGTTTATTTTAGTCGTATTTTGTCTGGTGCATGATATCTTGTTCATAACTAAAGCTTTTTACCAATTTGTAGTCTTTTTGAGATTTGAATTTATGTTATGTTATTGTTTATTCTGAAATTCAGCATGTAATTCAAGGAGGAAATGCTGTTAGCAAGTTGGGTATCCTTACCTAGCTATTTGCATACACTTAGCGTATGGATTTGGGCTGTTTACACCTCGGTACGTCAGCGTGACTTTAATATAATTATTACGACCCAAATGTCTTATTAATTTTTACAGTAGGTTAGTGGTAGCTAGTAGCATTTATTGAACTACAATCATATTAGTATGATTGCAGTTCAATAAAAATCTTAATCCTAGACAAAAAGGTAGGTACACGGCGTTACTCATAAAACTTTCTAGCCCATTTATTTTTAAACCGAAGGAAATGCACCGTCACGCGACAGGAAAGCTGCACGTCCTAGCAGGACTTTTCAGCAATCGCAGTGCGACCATCGTCTCCGTTCGATATCAGTCGACGTTTTGTACGTTCCGGAATTTCCAATAATACCCCTTTACCAGCCCTAGCTTACATCTACAGGACTGCTGACATTAACTTTAGGACAATGGGGTAGAGTTTAAAACTGTTTGATGATGTTCAAACGAAGAGCAGGAATAAAGTTGCCAAGACTCTTTCGCGGTACTAAAGGTAAATTCAAAAGAGTTTCGAGTTTTCGAAGCTACGCTATGTTGTTACCAGCATTGGGTATGGGTAGGTAGTCAGCAAGGTTAAGTCGAAGGCAGTAAAAGTAAATTGCTTCTGTAATGGGATTATTTTTCTTTAGTGCCGGCTAAAAATTATATGAAAACCGTTTTCATGACTGTTAAGACTCGTTAAGTCAAGAAAGTGATTCGCAATTTCGATAATGTTGCACAGTGTCAATAAATGAATTAAAAGCCTGTGAAATGTAGAAAATAATAAAATATAATTTAGAAATGAAAATAAATGAAAGCTCATCTTAGAAATTGACATGAATTTATAAAACACATTTAGGGAATTAGCAAATACTTAGGTAATAACAAGCCACTGCAAAATTTTGCTATTACTTACTAGATATAATACTAGGTATATATAACAGATTAGCTATAGATATTTACTGTCTATTCCAACTTAGCAAAAATGATAATTATACAGATTTACAAATATATACATTATATACAAATATAGTTTATTAATACGCAGGTTTATAATACATCTAGGTGGGGTTAAAATTATCTGAAGCTGACAACTAAGTTTATGTTGATAAAATTAAATGAAAATGGTGTATGGAAATACCATAATGTACTTACCTAATTAAAATTGTGTAATTAACTTACCTACCCACAAATTTTGATATCCTAATGTAACAGACCGTGTAATGATATTGTCGTTACTTTTGATGAGGTTGTAAGTTTTTTGTAGATCCAACAAAGGGATCTGGCCATTGAGAAAGGGGAGTCGTTAACCTATTTCTTTAGGTGGCTATTTTTAGCCCTTTTGAGCTTTGTTATTGAGCCGTTGTTATCGTGCCAATGAACTTCCTGTACGTTGAGTAGGCACATCTACCTACGTATGGTAATTAGGATATTACACTACCTACCGATTTAGATTGTGTTGATTTGAGATAGCTATAATAGCTAACTATTGGCTTCTTTACCTAGCAACTGGTTGTAACTACTAATGTATTCTGTCCTACAGGTTGAAGGTTTACATGTGGGTAAGTAACACTATTAAAGAATATTATAGGAAGTTTAGCACTATATCGTTTGTAAAACATTTGTTATTTTTTATAACTTGGCTCCACACATAGTGTTATTTAGCCAGTGTCAAGTATAATAATTTTTCATCGTGTTATAGAATAATATCACGTAAAGTCAAGTCAGTCATAGTCTGGGTAGTCATAGCTCAGTCTAAGTCTGGTAGTCAGTCATAGTCCAGTCTAAGTCATGCCCTAGTATAGTGGTGGCAACTTTACTAGAAGTTTCTACGGAATTTTGGAAGCAACACGAAAAACCACGTTTCACCACATTATATCACTTGCCCACACTCATGTTAGTAATTCAGCACTTAATGCGTAAAACGCCATCAATTTTTAACATTATCACTGGAAAAAGCACAGTTTTCAAAATAATACTATGCAATAACGTGAACTTTTCCGCGTTATAAGTATTGGAAAACATTGTTTCTTTTTCATTCATTATTAAGGGGATATTAATAAACATGTAAGTAATTTATTTAATGTTTCGAGTTGCTGATATTAGTGACAATGGATGTTTAAAATCTTATAAGTGCTACCTATATAAATGTAGGTAGGTTTATCGTTTATGTTGTACGGTGTCAGTGTCACCTAGTCAAAAGTGGAATGCAATAAAAATACAGTTTGTGGCAAAAAATTCTGCCAAGTTTCAATCAGTGTTCCAAAACGTGGACTTCTGCGACCCTTAACAACAGATTATCTGACATAAAGACTGATTTAGACTTATTGTGATACGCTGGCCTGGCCAAAAGGTTGACACTACCGGATTTCATAGAGAAGCTAATTTCGTGATGCGGGTTCAGGCCATCCATCAATCAGGATTTGTCGGGGAGGCACAGACTAATTTGCTCGTTTGTTTTGCCCGTAAGCTCACTGTGGCTTTGTCGGTTAACTGATAGGGAGCGCTGTGTCTAGGTGCAGATTATATCGATGCATCGATAAAAAAATGGACGGTGTGTATGGATCTATTAGTACCTACCACCGATTTTTAATCGATTGCTAATAATAACCATTGTATGAGTAAGCAAACTGGCTAATTTCGGCGAACTGATATTTATTTTGTTTTATTCGGGTTTCGTCAGTTAACTTTACATAATTACTTAGGTACTTGAGTAATTGCGCAAGCGCACGTAGGTAAGTGGGCTATTCACTTATTTTGTAGAGAGATTAATTTACTCAAGTTCTGATTATTGATTACTTATTTAGCTACATGTTTACGTTTAAGATTTAATCTTAATTTTCCACTGCCCTGCATTTTAAATGTGATTACTTATTTTTCTTCATCCTTAATAAAACATAAACGGTTTTATCGATACCTATTTATGAAAATTGTATCTTACAACCCTAGTTGATAGATGTTTGATTAGAATGGACCTCTGGCAGGGCGTGCGTTGAACGCAATTATGGGGATTTATTATTCATGTTGTAGTGAATGTAGCTATACAAAATCATTGTGAATGATGACTTGATAACTCAAAAATGGAGAGGTGATAAGAATAGTAGGTATATTAGGAGTAGGTAGTACCAAGGTTGGAACTAATAATTTTAGGTACTGATGAAATTACTGGGCAAATGAGACTTCAGGACCGCAACTCATACTCTAGAAATCTTATAACTAACGATGCTGATGACTCAGCATAAAACGCGCAGTGCAGTGCCAGTCACATGCAAAACTTTAAAGTTTAGGGAATTCTGAATAGCACTGTTTAAAGCGACTAGTACCTAACCGTTTGAGCGATAGTCACGCTTCTTAATTAACACGCAAACTCGTCACGTTAAATCGTTTGTTTTTAGAAAAATAATATAACTAATTTAACAAGAGTTGTTTGAGAAAGCTAGAGCAATATTACATATTATTATTTTATTATTATGGCATAGACAATATTACAGGTAGCCTGGTTTAATCTAAAACAACGTCAAATCTTCAACGTGGCAATGCGGCCAGCATGTTGGGTACGCTACCTACCGGTAGTGGGCTGGAGCACTTGGACTGTATATAGGCCATCGCGGCTATTATACAGTCCATAAGTGTTCTTTGTAGTAGGTAGTGTAGCTAGTTTAGTTTAGTTTAGCTTAGTTTAGTTTAGTTTAGTTTTTATTATTGTAGTAGTTAGCTTGAGTAATAAAGGCAATTTGCCCGTTAAAAAAAAATCTAAAACATTAATAAAACTCAACATTGCATTTTATCCTCCCCCACGTACGGTACCTGCCTTACATACATACACAGACTGTGCAGTGTGCAGTACACAGAACACTTTTATATCTCTCGTATACGAATACCAATATCTGCTCGCTGCGTATAACAGTGATACAGTAGTCTGGGGAAACAAAACTTTATAGTTCAGGCTGCTAAAGCCTTGAGGATGGAAGTCGTAAAATAGTTACAGTACAGCTGAAGCTGATTGTGCTTGTACCTTGGAATAGTTTTCAATAGTTTACAATGTCTTTGTAAGCAGAAAAGTTAGCGTGGCTCTGAAACTTTGAGATGATAGAAATGTTATTACTATGTAAAATTATATCACAGTATACTTACACATTTCAGTTTTAGTATAGTACGTACCTACTACGACGTAGGTACCCATTTAAGAACAAATTGATGTGGACATAGAAGCATTCAGATAGTTTGTTGACTGGCCTGATAGCTCAGTCGGTAGTAGCTCTGCCTTCTAAACGATAGATTGTGGGTTCGATTCCCATCCAGGACAAACATTTGTGTGATGAACATCGATGTTTGTTCTGTGTCTGGGTGTTATATTGTAGACAAATTAGGAAGATGACAGTTTTGGAAATGGACAATTTAAGAAGTGGACCAAACCGACCGAAGGGTTCTATGTATGTATTTACAAACAAAAAAGTATCTAAGTATTGTATCAGTTATCTGGTTCCCATAGTACAAGCTATGCTTAGTTTGGGGCTAGATGGCGCTGTGTGAAATGTCCACACATATTTGTTTCCACCAATAGAACATGTAGGAAAAACATCACATTCTGCATTTTCGACTTTCTGCCTTTAGTCAATCTGCCCTCGTAGCTTTTTTGCTTTTTAGGTAGTCTGACCATAATTTTCAAATTTCGTCATAAGTAATTCCTTATAATTGTTTTTTATTTCAATTTTAGAATTTCTAGTTCGTAATTCAAAGTTTGTTTTTACATTAAAATTAACCTGAAACCTGAGTTTTAGTTTATGTTATCTCAAACAAGGGCGGATCCAGGATTTCATTTTGGGGGGGGGGGGGGGGGCATTTTGGCAAGTTTCGGAGCTAGGGTCGGGATGATATGTGGATATGTAGGAGTGCAAGTTCACTGTCTCCGTACGGTAGAGTCAGTGGTAAATTTACAAATTTTTAAGGTAGGCTATGAAAATTTGCCGCCCTCGCCTCTAGAACAGCTCCTAGGCTATTTTTTAATCCTACAATATGCTCGAAATTGCACAAGAAATCGTTTTTGGGTATATTTGCGAGCTAATGAAAGCTTATCAGAAAAGCATATAAATACTGGAAAACAACAGCGGAAGCGCGAAAAATCAGCGCGATGGGCTGTAGAAATAAACGTTACGGGCAGGTTTGATTCCTGCGACAGGACAAGTTTATGTGCACAGAAAAAAAAGCGCAAATACTTGTTCTGTGCCTGGGTGTTGTGGGACCATGGTCCTCGTAGTTCTTGGGTACTTAGATACAGGGAATCCTATTTAGGGTCCAGGATCTATGTATGGATCGTTTGGCGTCAAATAACACGAGGTGCATACAAGTAAGAAAAGCCCGAGCGAGACCACTCAGTTTGCAGCCCCGACCAGTAGTTGGACTAGTATAAGGTGGGTAGTGAAAAGAGTGTGAAATATATTTTCCGCAATATCGCTATCTTTTTACTCATACAAAGTGTAGGCAGAGGCCATTTGCTGGCTGTTGGTTGAGGGCGGCAAACTGGGTGTTTTACTATTGAATACATAGTAGTTTCTTATTGTACCGTTGAATATAGAATGAAAGGGAAAAGTCATGAGCAAGATGTCTTGTAGACTTTTCTCTATAAGACATAACACCATCAAAAAAAGAAAGAAAACAAACCGGCACCCAAACTTGCCACCCCTAAAATCTGTCGCGCTAGGTTCAATCCTACTCAGCCTAATGGTACCTATGCTGTGTAAAATTGCACCTGAATTGAATCGTAAAATTGAGTCGAAAGTATGGAACTTCTGGGTCTTTTGGGGGGGCCATGGCCCCCATGCCCCCCCCCCCCCCTGTATCCGCCATTGATCTCAAACTTATGAAATGGTTGAATTTTTTGTTACTAAGTAGGTATAATAATAATTCAGAATTTCGGCAAAAAGCTACACTAATAATTCACAGACGAATAGAGAGATGTTTCAGCAACCATAATTAAATTGACCCCGGAGTAATATTATTTCCTCAATAACTCACCGATGCTACCATTGGTAACACAATCACGAAACACTCTGAGAACTCGACGAAGGCTTTTGGCAAGGGAAAGTTAAAGGAACAGCTCGTACATACAAATGAAAGCAAATGACTCGGGGAACGTTACTGAGAATTATAACTTCAGGACTGTGAGGATGTAGGAGTTTTCATGGCGAATATTGTCTACATGTGAATTTAGGATAATGTGTTTCGTCTCGGTGGAAGCTGGTTAGGTGGCTCTGCTTTATTCTCGTAAGTGACGTGACGTGAGTGAGTTGTAAAAGTGCTAAAAATAGCCTAAGTATATGCAATAAAAAAAATTGATTTGATTTGATTTGATTTGACGTAAGTAGCTACTTTGCTATATAGATATTTTGTGTTAGCTCCTGTATTTAAGTAATGCTTATTAAGGCTGCTGTATACGCAGATCCACTATCTCGCTCGAGCATTGCGACATTTTTGAAGATATTAAATAACTGAAGTTACTTACGCAAAATCTAGCATAACTATATGATCATGAATAATTTTACAACTGTTCAACGAAAATAGCATATTAATCCAAACCAGAGTTCATGAATACAACGTTAACAAAGTTTTTTTTTTCATTCGTAACCGTTTTTATGTATGAAAACTTATTATGATTAATATGATATTTTCAAAAAATAAAGATTTGTAATGGTATTCAACATCATATAGTTTAGCCAGATTTTGCGTAAGTAAATTCAGTTATTTAATATCTTCAATAATGTCGCAATGCGTGAGCGAGATAGTGGATCTGCGTATACAGCAGCCTTAAGGCAATGGCTATATTGGTCTGGAAGAGTCAGAATTTCCTCTAACGCCCACGTTTTGAAAGAGTTTTCAACTTTTTAGTTCGGATGTGATGAAATAGGTAAATGAGACTTGCCAACCAAGGAACTTATGTAATTAAAAAATTATATTAGTGACTTCATCATCATCATCATCATCAGCCTGAAGACGTCCACTGCTGAACATAGGCCTACCCCAGAGCGCGCCACCTTGAGCGGCTGCTCGCCTCATGCATCCATCGGCTCCCCGCGGCTTTCACCAGCTCGTCGGTCCACCGAATGGGGGCCGGCCTACGCTGCGTCTTCCGGTTCGTGGTCGCCACTCGAGAACCTTTTTTCCCCATCGGTTGTCAGTTCTACGAGCGATGTGGCCTGCCAATTGCCATTTCAACTTGCTAATTCTAAGAGCTATATCGGTCACTTTAGTTCTCCTGCGGATCCTGTGTATTAGTGACTTAAAAGTTGGGAATAGAACTAACAATCATCGTGATTACAAAACACTATTTATTTTAAATATCCAGTTAGGTACTTACTTAAAGTGCTCATAGCTTTCTTATGGCAACGCTCATTTGGGTCGTAACAATAACAAAGAGGTCCAAAAGAGATAAATTAGGTGGCCACTAAGAAACATATTGCAAAAGTTATAGGGCAGTTTTTCCCTGACCACCTACTAACGCCCGAAACGAGTTTACGGGCCATGTTTTTATACGTTGTAACATAAATCATTTGTAACGAGCGGTCTTTTCACACGTTTTCTTTCTTTTGGAAGATACCTCGAAGCATCTTCAGTGGTTATATACTTATCTAATAGTTTGGGAAACCATTTGAAGGAGTGTGTTTATTCGGAATAGTATAGTGGTTGAGACGTAGGTATGAGTATTTTGTATATAATTATCCACTTCAAAACAGTTATTTTTACATTATGTTATATTGTGTGGACATTTCACACAGCGCCATCAAGCCCCAAACCACTACTTGTACTATGGGAACCAATATAACTGATAGAATACATAGATAATTTTTTGATTGTAAATACATACATAGAATACAATATAACAAGCCAGATACAGAACAAACATCGAAGTTCATCACACAAATGTTTGTCCCGGGTAGGAATTGAACCCACAGCCTACAGTTCAGATGTTACCTGCTATAGATACTTATTACAGTAATTATTACCCTGGAGTTTTGGCGGGAACGCGGAAAAGTTCACGTCGTTGCATTGTATTATTTTTCAAAACTCGTGCTTTTTCCAGTGTTAATGTTTAAAATCGGTGGCGTTTTACGCATTAAGTGCTGAATTACGAGCATGAGTGTGGGCAAAGTGATATAATGTGGTGAAACGTGGTTTTTCGTGTTGCTTCCAAAATTCCATAGAAGCTTCTAGTAAAGTTGCCACCACTTTACTAGGGCATGACTTAGACTAGACTGAGACTACCTGACTAGACTGGACTATGACTACGCAGACTGTGACTAAAACTTAACTTTACGTGAAATATTCTATCATTATGAAAAATTACGATACTTGACACTGGCTAAATACACTATGTGTGGAGCCAAAATATAAGAGAAAAAAAAAATTATTACCCTCTCTGACATAAAGTAAAAACTCATTTAACTCGTATAAAGTTGGAGAACTGCATATTAACATTTTTTTATGAATGAAAACTATGCTCACTTAGATTTATTTACCAACGTCAGGGGAAAGTTAAGTTTCTTCGTATTTTGTTTGAGAACTCTATAGAAGGTACGGAAACACTTGAACCAATGTTGTGATATCCTTACTTATAGGGAGGTACAGGTACTACAGATATTATATTTATTTGTACCATTTTTTTTTTATTCTCAAAACAAAACGTATAAGTACGTACACCGATTGTTTTTAGGATGCCGTACCCAAAAGGTAAAACGGACCCTATTACTAAGGCTCCGCTGTTTGTCTGTCTGTCTGTCCGTCTGTCACCAAGCTGTATCTCATGAACCGTGATAATTGACAGTGGAAATTTTCACAGATGATGTATTTCTTTTGCCGCTATAACAACAAATACCAAAAAACGGAATAAAATAAATATTTAAGAGGGCTCTTAATCCCATACAACAAACGTGATTTTTTGCTCGTTTTTATAGATCGCGTTCGGTGCGCGAGTCCGACTCGCACTTGGCTGGTTGTTTTAATTGTAAAAACAGAACATATACCTAAGTACGTACACAAATTATTATTTTTTAGCTATTTTCACTCATCTTCAAAGACGGAAAAACAGAAATAGTGCGGGTTTTTTGTACAATGTAGTACCTACCTAGTAATTACCTACCTACTTCTTAGATATTCAACCAAAGAAATTCCATTTAAAATTCATACGTATAAAATACAAAAAGACTAGAGACTTAAATTAATCTACTCATACCATTCTGTTACTGTTACACAATATTACTAAGAATTCACGGCCTAAAAACTTGACTGGCACCTGGCGGAGAAAACCTGCAAAGCTTTTGTAATTAAAAGTGACACTTTTATAATACGACATAAATAGAAAAACATAACGCAGAAAATACACAAAAACACGAGTTGAAAATAAAATCTGTCAGAAACTGTCTCGAGAAGGTGATGGCTCAAAGAGCATCTTGGACTACAAATGTCACACACTGCATAATTTATGGATAAAGTTTTAGGAATACGGAAATCTCATACCTATTGAAATATTTTGTAATATCCATCGCATTCTTTTCAAGTTTTGTGTGGTGATGTTAATCGTATTGCGAGGTAATTTGTTTAAGTAGGTATAGGTTTGGTACTTACAGTACGTAGTACCATAGGTATATCTGTTCTGTGCTTGTAGGTAAGTAATTTTAATATTAGGAAGCGGTTTCTAAACAATTATTGTTTCTATGTTAAGGTTTTTACTAAAGAATAACTAACTGTTAATACAGCAATTGGAAGATCGGCCCTAAAATAGGTTTATAAAAATAAAGCCACAAACAATGGGTCCTTGAGATTCAGAACCCTAAAGAAAGGGGCAAAAATGAAGAATAATTTGAAACCCTTTACAAAGTTAACATTCTTTGAATGAAGAATGAAGGAAGTTTATATTTTATCTTTTAACTTTTTATCGTTGAACTTGGCTAATTTTTATTCATCACCATAACAAGACAAAAAATGTAATAAAATTGTAATTTAAGAATTCGTTAACTTTAACCTTAACTTAACTTACTTATTTAGGTAAGTGAGAAACTTATAGACATGTGGGCGACATGCATAAATAATTGGTAGGTATGCCGTTCATGTTACAATAAACATAATTTGAATTACAATTTTTGAATTTGAATTTTTGGAAAATTTTGTATGGTCTTGGAGTTTTTTTTCTGGTGGGTCGGTAAGTTTGACCAACATACAAACTTACTTACAATAAATTGTAATTTTTCTTAAGCAATCAAGAGTTTATATAAACTTAGTTCAAATAACCGGTCAAGTGCGAGTTGGACTCACGCACGAAGGGTTCCGTACCATTATCTATCCCTGCCATCTAGTGTTGAGTAGCAGTGCTATTAAAACCAGCGCCATCTATGATTCGGCTAAGGAACTAGCAAAAATATCACGTTTGTTATGTGGGAGCCCCAGAAAGACAGACAGACAGCGGAGCCTTAGTAATAGGGTCCGTTTTACCCTTTGGGAACGGAACACTGAAAACTAGTAATAGTTGGTCCATAAACCGTATCTTTATGCCTTATCAATGAAACATGTCGCCTCGCCTAAGTAAATGTTCGGTCATTAAATACAAATCTTCGCTAATTGCACTCGAATACGGTAATTACCTCGACATTTCCATAATTATCCACTCCACTGGATTACCAGTTTGGATGTCGAGTCTAGAAGAAAAATAAAAAGCGCTTGCCGTTGACTGCACGACGACGAAATAATCTATAGACATAGAATAATCTTAATATGTATTTTATTATTTGTGAAACTAATGCCCGTCTGCACTTAACTTAACTTGACAGCTCTTAAGTTCGCACTTATCTTTAGGTCGTACCCAAACGCGTTGCAGGAGGTACGTCATAGAGGGATAAGTGCGAATTAGGAGCTGTCAACTTTAGTCCAGGCGGGAATAAGGTGGTACCTATTTACTAAGTATTTATAATAGGGTCAATCCTGTTAGCCTAAACTACTTACCTCAAAAAAGCTTTTTGCCTGTAGAAAGTAAGTCGCCTTTTCTTATAAATTACTTTTTTAATGCGACTTGTTTTTTTCTTTTGTTTGCGAGGCCTTTCCGTGGCTAAACAGGAAACGGTGGTACCGATATAGCTAAGTTACATGAACCCAATCCTGTTGCATGACAGACTGCTAACAATTATAAGTACCTATATGCTTATTAGACTAAATATTATATGTTTGTTTTTAACTTCGGCTCATCATCATCAATATGAAGTGGTCTACAATATTTGTAATTTTTTTTTAAATTTGTTTGTGTCTTTATTTTATATTTTCAGTTTTTTTGTTAGTGACCATGGATATTAAAATCTTATGTTAAAGTGGTCTACTTAGGTATACTGGTCATTACTGAAAGATTCACCAATTAGACGTTGTTTGGTAACTACGCTGAAAATTACGGGTAGGACCGCCTCGGGGGAAATTTTTCATTGAAATAGGAGCAGGCAAAGCCCGGAATGGTATTAATCAAGCCTAGACAGGAAAGTACGTAAATTTTCCTCCATTGTTATGGTGGCTATTGCGATATTTTTCTTTTTGGGACACTTTGAGCTTTTACTCAAACAATTTTTTTGCAAGTCTTAATAACCTACGTATTCTTTTCATGCAGGAAAATTACGTCATGTGCTGATATTTTGTTTTTAGTTTTATGTATGTTCTGTGAAAAGCGTTTGTTCGTGCAAACTATGTTATTTGCGCCTATAATTTAAAAATAAATTGTTTAATTTAGGCCTGGTTTCGTTTTTCAACTTGTCTACCCTTGAAATTGCGAAGAAAATGCATTGGAAACGTAAGAAAGTGAGTGTCGTGCGATACAACTCGCAACGTGAGGGGAAGTAGTTTTATGACCCTGGCACCCCAGCGACCGTAAGTCCGGGTTGATTTCTTGACGACGTAGGACAAGCCAAGGTTTAAGACAAAACATTGCTACATACTTACCTACATATATAGTTTTTAGTATTGTACTAGTTATAGTTTAAAGAATAAAGACACATTGCCCGCATCATCAAATACATATTAATAAAGAAGGTTGATTACTAATAACTTACTTTATAAATAGAGGTGATACTTTTAATTGTAATTTATTGATACATACTATTTATTTGCGCAAAATTAGTTTTCATGTAATCACGTTGAGTAATTAAGCTATTATTGGCAAAAGAATGCAAGAAAATTTGAATTTGCCGCGCTAGTAAAACGTTCCACCTTAAGTGCTTTAGCTTTAAAATAACAACAAGGAAACTCAAGTTTAAAATTAAAAAACCCCGAACACATAAATTTCTAATAGCTAAAAGCACTCTGCATCAAGGCGCCTTTACAGAAAAAAAATAACAAAATTGATTCAGACTTTTAAGAGCTGATGCCACAGACAGATACACTGCACATATTAGGCATAGATAATATAGATCATCATGTTATACTATTATACCTACATCCCTTTCTTTGCGTCGAGGGTTAAAAAGGGTTGGTGCAATTTAAAAAAATCAATGGTTCATTAGATCGAATTTCGTTGGTAAGATTCAATCTTACTAACGAAATTACTAATGTTACAACACAACACAACACAATACAACAACTTCCCCCTCATACGAAAATTAGTGGTGTATGTCAACCACTAATTTCTAATAAATACTATGAATTTCTAATAAATCACGGGAACCCGCTGATTTCTTTTGTTCCATCATTTTGTTCTTTGTAATTTCGTATGACTTTGTCTCGTTTTGTTACCTCGCTCGCCCCCTGCCGCGCAGGTGAGTCGTGTTTGTACGAGAAAATACGTTTACGAGTTATCAACGGGCTTTATAATCATAATCTTTGGGTGGAATAGAGTACGTACTTACAACTAATTAAAAGAAATCAGAAACATCAACACCCCTCATTGTTTCTGTTTAGTTATTTTATATAATGGAAATTAAATGTAAGTATGTACCTACTTATACTCGTACCTATACATTTGCTGCTACTAAAAATATGTCAAGAGAAACTCATACGATACTACGAGTTTTTTCACCAACTAAGGTAGGTATTAAGTGACTGTTCAGAATAAATAATGTAGGTAGTTACACTAACTGTCACCTATATAAAATTATAAGGTAGTATTTACGTTTTTCCCATGTACTGTGCGAGTAGGAATGCAAGGCGTCTTGAGACGTTACGTCTCCCCCGTCTAGTGCAAGTTTACGAGCGGCCTCCCTTGACGGGACCCTTCGCTGCACGCAGGGCTTCTAACGTTTACAAATGCTGTGTTATTTCTGAGGAATTCTGTTTGGGTTGTGTTTCGTAGACATGATATTCGCGCACGTATGGTTAATAAGTAGGACCTATCAGCCTATCACAGAATTCGCCCTAATACCTAGTCACATAACATAACACTTATAATATTACCTATAAACAAAGAGTTATAATATACTACCTTTACCTTTGGGTGGACCGACGATCTGGTGAAAGCCACGGGGAGCCGATGGATGCAGGAGGCGAGCAGCCGCTCAAGTTGGCGCGCTCTGGGGGAGGCCTATATTCAGCAGTGGACGTCTCCAGGCTGTTGATGATGATGATGATGATGACCTTTACCTTGATAAGCAAAAACATCTATGTATAAGTCTTTGCTTATAAAGGCGAAAGTTTATGTGTGTTTGTGTGTATGTTTGAAATTCCTTCACGCTCAAACGGCTGGACAGATTTGGATGAAAGGAATAGCAATAGCTTAGGTATAGTATACTGGATTAACACATAAGACTAGACTTAGACTACTTTTTATCCGAGGGTGAAACCGTGGGGCGCAGCTAGTGTTAATATGTACAAACAGACTATGCCAGACAATATTTTTCAATAAAACGTATATACGTTTTATTGAAAAATATTGTAATATGTAAATTGTAATATTGTAAATATTGTATATGTTTTATTGTTAAGAATTTCACCAAGGAGTTTCACATTACGAGAATAAATAAGCTGAATGATCGAAACTCCTTGGAAGAGTTTTTGGTCAATCAATACGTTTGTCTCACTTTAATACTAAAGAGAAAATGAAACTAAAGATGTAGTTCTAGTTTTCCCCACATGCACGTGGCGCCATTTGGATTGTAAATGCGCGCCATTTTAGCCCATTTTCATATTAGATTAGAAACACCAAAGATTGTTTGTTGTGACTTTCCTACTAAAAAACATAAGTTTGTTTCATTACCTATTGTACTGTTTTCTCGCAAATGTGTTGAAAAACGTTGTATGGTACACGTGCGGAAATTGCTTTCTACAAACTCGTGACTGTGGTAAGCCCTCGACTTCGTCTTGGGCTTACATTTGTCGTTTGTAAAAACCAACTTACCGCCCTAATATCATAAATAACTATTAAGTACACACTGTGTAATAATTAAAAACAGTGAGTAGGTCTAGGTAAGGTGGAACGTTTCACTCGCGCGGCAAATTCAAATTTTCTTGCGTTCTTTTGCCAATAATAGCTTAATTACTCAACGTGCTTACATGAAAACTAATTTTGCGGAAATAAATACAATGTATCAACTAATTACGATTAAATGTATCTCCAAGATGTCATTGGTTTAGCGACAAATGGCAATAAACAATTTTCTTCTTAGTTTTTCAGTCTATTGCCATTTGTCGCTAAACCAATGATTAGTTAGTAGGTGATACTTTTAATTGTAATTTATTGATACATTCTATTTGTTAGCGCAAAATTAGTTTTCATGTAATCACGTTGAGTAATTAAGCTATTATTAGCAAAAGAATCTCGATTGAATCGAAGGCTTTCTCATAGTCCGCAAACGCTAGGCATAACGGCCGATTATACTCTTCGGTCTTCTGTATAATCTGGCGCAGCGTATGGATGTGGTCTATGGTGCCTTTTCGGAAACCGGCTTGTTCGTGAGGCTGGAATTCATCAAACCTGCGTGCGAGACGATTCGTAATGACTCTCGAAAACAGCTTATACACATGACTCAAGAGCGAGATGGGCCTATAGTTCTTCAATAAGGTGTTATCGCCTTTTTTGAAGAAGAGCACCACCACGCTCTTGTGCCATGACGTTATTTCTCCGAAACTGTTCACAAACGCATTGGAGGATGTTTTCAAGCTCTTGGAGTGGAAAAGATCTGGCATCAACATAAATGGCGAGTACATTACTAACCTTCGTTTTGCCGATGATATAGTCATAATGGCGGAATCGCTCGAGGACCTTAGCACCATGCTCAACGACCTCAGTAGAGTCTCCCAGCAGGTTGGTCTTAAGATGAATATGGACAAGACAAAGATCATGTCTAATGCTCATGTTCCACCTATACCGGTAATTGTTGGGAACGATACTCTCGAAGTTGTCGACAAGTATGTCTACCTAGGACAGATTGTCCAATTAGGTAGGTCTAACTTCGACAAAGAGGCGGCGCGAAGAATCCAACTCGGCTGGGCAGCGTTCGGGAAGCTTCGTCCTATCTTTTCTTCCAAAATACCGCAGAGCCTGAAAACGAAAGTTTTCAATCAGTGTGTGTTGCCAGTGATGACTTATGGAACTGAGACATGGTCTCTTACTGTTGGCCTCATTAGTAAGCTCAAAGTCGCGCAGCGAGCTATGGAGCGAGCTATGCTCGGTGTTTCCCTGCGAGATAAGCTCCGGAACGAGGAGATCCGCAGGAGAACTAAAGTGACCGATATAGCTCTTAGAGTTAGTAAGTTGAAGTGGCAATGGGCAGGCCACATCGCTCGTAGAACTGACAACCGATGGGGAAGAAAGGTTCTCGAGTGGCGACCACGAACCGGAAGACGCAGAAAGAAAAGAAAGAAAGAAAAATAATTTATTTATTTATTTATTTTTTTTTTTTTTTTTATTTTTTTTTTATTTTTTTTTTTTTTTATTTGCGTAGGCTGGCCCCCCACTCGGTGGACCGACGACCTGGTGAAAGCCGCGGGGAGCCGATGGATGCAGGAGGCGAGCAGCCGCTCAAGGTGACGTGCTCTGGGGGAGGCCTATGTTCAGCAGTGGACGTCTTCAGGCTGTTAATGATGATGGCAAAAGAACGCAAGATTTGAATTTGCCACGCTAGTATAACGTTCCACCATATATTGTGTAATATACACATAATATGGTTCCATCTTATGTAAGAGATCCCATTTTTTGGAGATATTACAAATACCAAAACGATACGTTAGATTTCAAAAATGTTGGTCTACGCGTGAGCGGTGTCAGGAGTGGGCAGGTACCTGGTTTCAAAGGATGCTAATGAATTCACCCAGTATATTAGTAGATAAAAAGAGATGGGGTGCATAGAAAGCAGTGTATAGGTATATTTGCCTCCCCAGCGAAACGTGAGCCGGACGGCTCACAGCACAGTTGCTCACCGCGACTCGAGCGAACTTCATTCCGTCCCCGACCGCTTTCCGCGCGCGACGTGAGGTTATGAAATGAAACAGAATGCCCAGTTGTTCAATAATTAACTGTTCAAACTCCACCTATGACGCTGGAACTCGTAATAAAGGTATTTCCTATCATAGGTAAGTATACTTTGTCTTAAAATATCTGTTATTGTTTTATAAAACAATTTATTTTGTTGCTCTGTATTATTTTTATCAAAACAGTATGTAGCGGTCGATTGTGTGTCCAATCCAATGTTACTTTTTCATTGCGGCTTTAATTTGACGGGGCAGACATGGCGTGCAAGGCGTGCATTGAAAACCAGCAATGTAAAAACAAGTGATCTATACTGTCGAGTCACGTTCAAGGTCAATTTTCTTTTTTGTCGGTTATATATTAGTGTTGTGGACTACAATTTTTGATGTCGTATTGTTACTCGATTAAAATCGATTATAATTTTTTTAAATTATTATGCAACTATATAATGTAGGTATTGAAAAAGCAATTTAGTAACGAACCGGTAATGGTTGACTTCTTATTCTGAGTGGGGGCGATAAAGCCCTGCACTGACGACCCGCTTGGGGTGTATTGTGCATTTCCCCCTGCCAGCTCAGTTACCCTAGCCAACCTAACTCCTTGAAATATTGGAGCACAGCCTTGGGTCGCTGACATAACTGTTCCAGTGATGACGATGGTGGTGATAATGACAAAGCAGTCAATACGGATGAGCCCAAGCATGCCGATGATGATTTTTTTTTTTTTTTTTTTTTTTTTTTTTTTTTATGTGATTGAATGACGTGACGAGCAAGTCGTTCACCTGATGTTAAGTGATACGGCCGCCCATAACAGTTGCAGTGTCACCCGGAACTTTAAAACAATAAAGTTTCGCGTGACACTGCACTGCGCACGTCATCCTGAGACATCACCAAGTCTAGTAATCAGATTACTAGACCGAGTGATCAGATCATAAAGTCTCATTTGCCCAGTAATTTCACTAGCTACAATGCCCTTCAAACCGGAACACAGCAGTGCTTGCACACTACTGCTTGGCGGCAGAATAACTGGCAAAGCGGTGGTACCTACCTAGACGAACTTTGCAGAAAAGTCCTACCACCTAGTAAAATTGAATGATGAGCGATTCTTGTGATTGGCGGGTTCCGGTCTCAGCTCGTAGACCCGTTTTAATTCTTGCATCTTCCGTGGCTTCGCAGTGCAGCAGCACGTGCTCCACGGTTTCTTGCTCCTGCATGCAACCACGACACAGAGGACTGTCCGTGTCTCCGATTTTGTGCAGATGGTAGTTCAGGTCGCAGTGCCCCGTCAAGATACTTACCATAAGGCGGAGGTCCTGCCTAGCTAACTTTAGTAGGTTATTTGTTACATTCTTGTTTAGGGACGGAAACGTCATTTTTGCATGTCTGCAATCCGTTCTTTTGTCCCAAAGCTTCTGTTGTTCTTTTTTCGAATAACGACCAAGTAGATTCCTAACTTCCATCGCAGTCGGTTTACAGAGCTCCATCACATCTTTGCCGATTTGCTTATTGGCTCCTTCCCTAGCCAGAGAGTCTGCTCTGATGTTACCTGAACAATGACCATGGCCCTTTGTCCATTTCACTACGACTTTATGCTTATCGGACAAGTGTTGTAGGGCCGTATGACACTCTGCTACAACCCTAGACCTAGTCATAGGTTTTCTGAGTGCATAGATTATGGCCGCACTGTCTGTGGTAAAGGTAATCAGCAACCCATCTTTGTGATCTAAGCACGATGTCGGTGAGACCCTTGTTAGAACAGTTCTTACCGCCAGCAATAAGCCCATCGCCTCTGCCTCCAAGGCTGTAGTTGTCTTATTCAGAGCAATAGATTCTGTAATCCCCAACTCTGGGGAGTAGAAGCCACATCCCGCTCCCGACTTGTAATGGTTGACTTCTATATCGCAATAATTTTATTTCAGTTTTCCGAAACGTCCATATATTAAAAATAAATGGATTGAAGCAACGGGCCGAAAAAATTGGTTTCCTACAAATAACCACCGGATTTGTTCTATACATTTTGACGAAGACGACTTTACTGGCCTATCGAAGTACCGAAGATTGATCCCTACAGCTTGTCCGACTATTGATGTAGTGTTCTTGTCAACTAATAAAAAGGTAAGTAGTCTAAGCATTTGTTTATGTTTAAACTTCTCTGTGGTTTGAAAGGCTTAAACCATGTACTTACTGCGCCATCTAGTAAAAGAAGCGGAACTAGTTTTTTTTTAAATAATACGCCTCATTGACCATGCTGGTTGGGATGATTCTCATTATAAATGATAATTATTCAATAGATGGCGCTACCAACCCCGTAAGTTGGTTGTAAAAGGTGTAAGACATGAGATCACTTGTCATTTACGGTAGCATGTCCCGGCTAAAGGAACGCATTATTTAGTGCGGTTACAGGTAATTTATCAGAATTACTTACTTGCGTGTTGCGCGAAGAAACAAGAATGTAATTTTTAAGCAAGATTTTTTTTTATTTGTATGTTATTTTGTATTTAAGTATCTATTTATTTATACTCATCTTGTAGAAGGGAAGAGAGAAGAGAAGGGGAAAAAGGTGAATGGATGGGGCGTCTATAGAAGGTAAGTTGTTTATTTTTCAGGTCTCAATTTTGCCGTTTCTATATAACAAAAGAAAACAAAATCAAAAAAAAATTTGTCAAAGGTTTTTGGCATATTTCTGATCTACGCTCAACTAATAGCCCGCTCATTTTGCAGCGCCATCTAGGTTTGAAACGGTTTTTAACATATTTCTGATCTACGCTGTTTTCTTAGTGTATGCATTTGTGTGTGCATTCCTCTCCTGGTTCCATGGCGGTACATAGCTCCCATACAAACCTGACTTCTCATTTTATGTTACTTTTTGACATATTTTCCATAGAGCAATTACAATAGTAGACTTGGGGCCCTGAGTACCTACGTGACCTACTAGTATTATAGTATAAGTAGTATTATATAATCTGTGTCCTGACTGAGTGAAAAAGATACTTTACCCACTATATCAGAATGAGAGCCATCTATCAAATAAAGCTGGAACTACAAACGCAGAGAGTTAGGTGGATGCCTGGATGGAATGGAACTAAAACAGCACAGAGGAGCACCACACGTTGAGTGTCGTATAATCTAATTATTCTATGGAAATCTCAACAGCTGATATTATAGTCCGTATAGGTATTTACGTAGATGGCAGTAAAGTTCATCAAGAAAACTGTTTTATTGTAGAAAGATTTTCAAAAGATCCAGCCAGACCTCAAAATTATAACTGGCAGAAAAAAGCTGTTTTCTGACCAATAGCAGTAGCACCTTTAGTTTGCTCAGTATATTTTTATTCTTTTTTTTTTCAATCTTTAATTTTTAGGAGCTTTAGTCGCATGGCGATTATGTCAGCTCCATTATGTACATTCAAATTATATTCTAAATAAATACATCTAGTATCATCTTAAAAAGTGTCTTGGCAGCCCCACTCAGTGGAAAAGCCAAGACACCTTGTATTACTCCTATATCCGAAAAATGTAACCCGTACTGTACTTTGCTAACATGTGTGCTCTCACATTTTTATTCAACAGATTTCATTGACACAAAAGGTAGGTCTACACTTAGTTCTCTGCTTGCCTCCCACTTGTGATTTTATGTGTTTATTCGTTTACTTCCAGGGGCCATCAACAAATGAACCAACAACCGACTACTCAAAAGATCAGACTGAAAATGATGTAAGTTTTAAAATTATCACAGTTTGTAAGAGCGAGTGTCAAAATTGGCACATTAGGTAGCAGGTACCGAACTACTTTAACTAACTGAAAGTCACCGCCTAACATACTTACCTAAGCAGCTACTTAGAATAGGCTAAATGCCTGCTATTAAAAATTAACAAGCAGTACTTAAATATTATTTTCATAAAGTAGGTTAAAAATGAATGCAATCATTGAAAAAATAAGTAAAATCGGTAAATAAATTGCGGAGTAATAAGGTTTTTGAGTTGATGAGAAACTCAAACTCAGCCTGTCCCTTTCTCGTAAAACAGCGATCGTGTGGCGCTTCCCCATAGGTAGGTACTATGAAAACACGTTGTGATGTCACATGCCAAAGAGGTTATATGTAAAAATGGATTCGAGCCGCATGGTGCACAGGATCTGAAATCGCAACGGTGAAGGACAATATTGTGAGAAATCGAGCATGTTCAAGAACCGCAAAAAGTACAAGAATAAGTGTGATCACCTATTGTGTCATCTATAATTCCAATGGGGACTGTTCATTTTATTTATTTGTTGTAATTACAAAACCATTGCGAGGCATTTCGAGAGTCACCTTATTTGATTATTCCCTTTCTCCCCACTGGTGGGACAAAGCTGGTAGGAGAAAAGGAACAAACCATCAACACCTAGCTATAACTTAAAAATCAAAAATGGTTATGGATTATTAGTATTTTAGGCTTTAAATTAACGACTTTCATTTGACTTTATGATGACGTCACTCAATGCGAAATGGAAGAAATAGGTATCTGACCTGATATATACCGCCCTTGTTAGAGGCCTATGCGGAAAAGTCATATATGACTCTTTTGACATATAGGTAAGTAATACTAGAGTGGAAAGGGAAAATAATTTTTCAAAGACACGCGTTATGTTAACCTACCAATGAATTTTTACCGGTCACGTGCTGGTGCCTTTGCAACGGCTTATGGCTTTGCTCCAGAGCTATAATTATATTAAGTAGATAGGATAGGTCATAGGTACCTATTAGGGTTGTTCGCTCTCTCTCCACCAGCTTTGTCCCACCATACACTGGGGAGAAAGTGAAAAATAAACAAATGTATGCCCTTTACATAGGTAGGTACATACTAGGTAAGTACATATATATTGAGCTGAAGAACTAAGCCATGCTCTATTTTTAGTCTTCAGGTAGCGGCCCTCAATCACCGAACGTAGACAGCCCGGTTCAACCAGCATCTAATATTGTCAAAAGACTCATGAATCAGCGCACGCGCTTGGTAGCTGCACTAAAACTTGAGAAAATGAAGGTAAAGAGGTTCCGCGAACAAAATCGCAGGAAAGATAAAAAAATTACATATTTACAAAATATAATTTTTGATATGAAGAAGAAAATGATGAATAATTGCAAGGAAACTGAAACGAGGCCCGAACACGAAGATAATGCCGAAATGATGATAGTAACTGAATAACTACATAGGTATTGTTGAAATGCACTGAAATGAAATAATTTATTTGTAAGAATTTTGGGTTACAATATTGCAAAGATGGATCAGAATTTTGTTGAATAGTTGTACGCCTGTGCGTACAAATATTCGTAATTGGATCTAATTTAATTGTGTCAGTATTCAATAATGACATTAAGAAATTACAATTATTATTTTTGAACATTGAATTATTATTAAAAAACATAAATAAATTGAACACATTAAATACAAATTAAATACATTGAATTAGTCAAACTAATCTATATCTATAAGTACTAATTGAACCGTCATTTAAAAAGTCTTTTACAGAATAGTAGCATTTATCCAGAAGGAAGTCAAATATTTTTTTCTTAAATTCATTAATGACATATACTTTGAAAGTGTCAGGTAATTTATTAAATACTCTGATTGCCATACAATTTACATTTAATTGTAGGGGTGGAAGATTTCTTGCCGGGGCCATCCCCGTTCATTTTGCGCCGAGGCCAAGCCTGGACGTTGTTTGTGGGGTTGGACTCGCCCGTCCGTCCCCGGAACGGCTCAGCGTTGCGTTAGAGCCCGTTCCCCTGCGAGCATCGTGCCATCGTGGCACGACGCCCTGTATTCTCCCGCCGGCATCGAGGAACACCAAGTAAACTTTCTTATTTTTCCCAACCCATCTGGTTGGGAAAAATAAGGTGCCCATGTTTTTTTTCCTTTTAATATAAAATCCGTTAGAGAAATCCGTACTATTGAATCTCACTGATCCACTCCTGAGATTACGACTGAGCTGGTCCTAGGGCAACTGTGGCGTTGGTGTATTGTGGAGCCTAGATAGGTAGGGTGCCTATAGTTAACACCTAGAATTAAGGATCACTTCGATGTATTAGAAAATAAAATGTATATACTACCATCCAACTGAGTGAGTACTTACTTCATTTCTTCCTCCTCACCCCCTAGGCCTAGATTTACCACGTGACAATTTGGTGTTGTAATTAATATTGGTAATACCTATATTATAATTATTATCTGTAGTAATACTTATAAGTAAATAATTAATACATACCTATATAAGTACAAATCGCTCAGCGA
This sequence comes from Ennomos quercinarius, assembly GCA_910589525.2. Classification (NCBI taxonomy): domain Eukaryota; kingdom Metazoa; phylum Arthropoda; class Insecta; order Lepidoptera; family Geometridae; genus Ennomos; species Ennomos quercinarius. Next base: position 7,613,747 of record OU342496.1, read on the forward strand.
AGATAGTGAAAACGTTCAGTAAAGTTTAGAATGAGTAAGTACCTATAGATAGGTGATAGATAGGATGAGTAAGGACCTGTAGATTTCGTATTATTATATTCCAAAACGCGGTTAATAATAAATAAATAAATTTTTGTTTGTGGACATTTTACACAGCGCCATCTTGCCTCAAACTGAGCATAGCTTGTATAAGGAGAACCAGAAAACTGATAGAATACTTAGGTACTTTTTATTTGTAAATACATAGGGTACATATAATACAAATAACACCCAGACACAGAACAAAGACCTATGTTCATTACACAAAATGTTTGTCCTGGTTAGGAATCGCACCCACAACCTACCCAGATAGCAAGCTCACTTGCTGCAAACTTGCTATTCTTTGATTTTAACTTGCTATGTCAAATATGATAAGGCAAGTTTGTGACAATATTGCTGCAATATTGCTGGTATAAGGATGATGGCTTAAGTTTGTATCAAAGTTGCTGCAATCTTGAATTTAGTTTTATGTTGCAAAGATAATGTCTCAATTTTGTTTTTAACTTGCCACAAACTTGTTTTTTAATGGTGTCTACCTAATAGTTTTCATGGCAAAAAAAATAGTTGTGTTCCAAACATGTACGCTCTATGGCATTGTATTTATCACTCACAACGCCAACTGGGCTACGTTTAGAACCTTTAATTTAAATTAAGTAATTGTTTAAATGTACATATTATAAAAAAAAATTAAAAAAGGAAGTGTAGGAGCTATTTTGTCGTGCAGAGTAGCGCTTACCATCAGGCTAGCAACCAAGCTTGCTTAGTTTGTGTTATTCCATTGTTAAATGTTTGTCAAAATTCATCCGTAGTACATAAAATTAAGTTGTATATCTAGTTACTACGAATGAAACTAGATGGCGTTACTCTCGTAGCTGCAAAATCCTGAATCGCGCAAACGTTGTGTTACGCTAGCTTTATGACGTGCTTGAATATCTTGGTGAATCTATAACCATAAATAATTATTATCACATGTCACAATTTCTTATCTTAGCAGGTCAAGTTAGTACGGTACGGAGTTACGGACGGACGATACATTTTAAAAGGTCGAAGGACATTATTTTAATATAATATTGAGAAATCATCAAAACTAATTTAGAAACTTGTAAAAGCAAACATTATACAAGTTTACTATCGCAACTTTGTTTTAACTTTGAAGAAACAAACATCATGCAAGTTTGATGCTGGGAAACTAGAAAGTTTGATTCAAACTTGCCTCAAGTGTATAGACTTGCCATGACAAGTTTGAAACAAACTTTCACTTTTGACACATCAAAGTTGCTGCAAGTCTGATTCAAGTTTAAATTGCTATCTGGGTACAGTTCAGAAGGCAGGGCACTACCAACTAAGCTATCAGGCCAGTCGAAATAATACCTTTCTCTATATAACAATATTAAAAAGAGGAAAGATTTGATTATTTGTTTGTTTGCATTTAATAGGTTCCGAAACTACTGAACCGATTTGAAAAATTCTTTCAGTTGGGAAGCTACACTATCCCCGGGTGACATAGACTATAGTATATTTTCAAAAAAAATTAGGGATCCTTACTAAAACTCCAATAATGTAAGCCAAGGTGTAAAAAAAATTACCTTTACATCGCGTGCGCTGCGAAAACTATTGATGATAGAATAAAATAATGTACTACGACTTTGCAGAACACGTCATTATTTACAAAGTGTCGCGACAGCATATATTTGATAAATACCCGTGCGAGGCGTCTATGCTAGTCTACAATATGTTAATCCCTCTTACCTAATCAGAAACGCCTTCTAGGTGTGCCCTTTTCAAATATAAAGTCACTTACCTACATGGCAGGTCGATAAAAAGGATTTTTTAGGTAGGTAGGTATATATCATATAATTATTCGATAAGTAGGTGCCTACCTAAAATAATCATTAATTGGTATTTAAAGAATCGAATATTGGCGCACACATCACTATAAAATTGTTTTGAATATACTAATACTGGTAATAAACCTTATTATCTGTTACAATGGAATAAAAAGAAAACACAGAAATACATTTTCAAAATATTTACTAATACCAAATCACAAAACAGACATAATAATATGCACAATCTCACTTAACTAATAAATATAAAAAATGTATTTCTCTACCGATTTGTTTTTGGAAAACATTTATGTAAGAATTTGTTTCTCTGCATAATACTTTTATAGAATATGACATTTTAATAAATATGTACAAGTTTTTAGGCATTCGTATATATTATTTGCCGTTATAAAGATTAATAAGTAAGTACAAATTAATAATAAAAAAAACAAATGACATTCTGTTAAGAGTGTCTGCTGATGGCACTAAGCATGTTTCAAGAAACATTGTGTATTTTTATGTAACACTATAGAATACTACTATTTCTAAGCAGACAATAATAAAATATTTGTACGTTATTTCATCTATTTAATCACAATATATTTAAAAAAGCGGTAGACTCTACATTTTGCTTTAATTATGGCATTGTAACTATAAATGCTTAGATTTGTATATGTGAATAGTTTAAAGGTGCTGTTACTTTTATTTTAGTTTTAACAGACATTATAACATAACTATTAAACGGGATATTATTATAATTTACTTTTTACTTCAAACCTAAACTAAAATAACTTTTACTCTTCTTATTTTTCAGATATTCTGGTTGACGTAGAGTAACTTGTGGGTATACCACACTTTTTTGTAGTTATAATAAAAATGAAAATTAATATAGTTTAAGCACTTTAAACTAATTCGATTATTAAGCAAAATGAAACGGGAGACTCAAGAAAAAGAATTAAGTACTTAATGTGAAATTAATAACCATGGACGGAGCGCTAACAACATAAATATGTATTCTGAAGTAAGCTTTTTGATGATTTTTGAAGACTTCCAGGTTTAATTGAAACGTTGATCAAAAACAAGAGCACCAATCTATATAGACAAACAGTGCGTGACATTGTGCCAATCTAAGTTTGTTATAATTAGGCTAAGTAGCTTCATTTTTATATTTCTTTGAAATTAATAACCCCCATCTACCATATTAATCTCAATATCAGATCTCTATCGTATAACTTCATATATTTTTTTTTTCTTAAACTTTAATATATTCTCAACACGATTTCAAGTCGAGATATAAAATAAAATAATTAGAAAATAACATTTCTATTGCACTAAAATTAAATGTTACTCAAATATTATTGCTCTTTACTACCTATAAGTTTATTACAAAACAACTTACTACAATAATAGCCCAGTTACATCAATTTATAACTTCTCTGTCGCGTAACTGAGATTTAATACATTTGACAATTTATTGGAAAGTTTATTCCAGATCTTTGATTTGTATAGACTTATTTTATGAGAATCGATCCCCGAGATTCTCGCAGAGATTGTAACAAAGGCACTTAACAATCACTTAATTTTAGCAAAAAAAAACTAACGTAAAACTACTACGATGTATCTAAAAACCATTTGGACACAATTACCTATATAATTATGTATAATATGAAATCTGCGACGATAAAGATTAACGTTTTAGCAAAATTAACAATAATTTAATCTCTTCTAACTTAACCATTAAAAAAGCAATTAACAATAGAACCACGAAGGCTAGAACATTGTACATTTAAAAGGCACTTGGGATGCACAAAATATTGATTAATGTTATCCATAAATATTAAGCACTAAGTGTAAAAATACATTGCTATAAATATATTTTTCATATAGAAATAAAAATTCATACACCCATTGACCGATTTTGATTTCTCAAGGAAGACGTGGACAATTTAAATTTTGATTTGTAGTAAATAGCTTTCAAAAACTCTAAAAAATATTAGTCTTTGGTTTTAAAGATATAAAAAAAGATTGCCAAAGTTATTATTATGTAAGGTCAATAAGTATATGAAAGACAACCTTATTTTATATTTATTACTCCGATATCAGTCCAATACGATTTTATTTATGCGAAGCTGTTAATTTTTTTACCATTTACGTACCTACGTACTTACTTGACCACTGTATCTTGTGACTACCGCCACCATGATGTTGTCTATGGTGCGCCTCTCTGCGTTCTGTAGTGCCATTTTTCCTCATCGATTGGCGACTGATTTAATATTTTTCTTACATCTTTAGAGATGTATTTAGAATTCAAAAATATTCCTCAAAAGCTAAACTAACACAGCAGCAAAGGAGCATAAAAACGTCCAGATCTAATTTGGGTTAAGTCAATTAAACGCATTGAAAATGTTAGAAGTGTAAGGAAATGCTTTGCTGCGGTCTTATTAAAGCTTCATGCTGAGGGAAACCTTGTTCTTTTGTATTGATAACTTTGTACGGCGCTAAACGTGATCGAAGTCCTAAATAAAGTAAGTCACTTACCTAATAAATTATGAGAAAGTGAAAGGAACAGAAGTACGTGTGTGTCACATTTAACGCCGTCTCAGGATCGGGTGCCTAACAACACTCGTGCTAACAACAATTACGATCAAGCGACAACAGAAGTACAATGAGTTACAATTGTAAATATAGTCGATGGCGTGTGCCATTTCATAATAAAAATATAATAAAAAAAATGTTAATAAAGTTCATCATGTTATAAACATAACAGGCATATAAAATGTTAATAGTTAGACTATTATAATACATAGTATAATGTTAAAGTGAGAGGCCCAACAGCTATAGCTACATGGTGGTCGATGTTTCCGGTGAGAATGTTACGCGGCGATAGGGTCGGTCGGCGGTCGCTCCTCCGGTTAGTTGCTCGGCGCCGTTAGCACTCACCTAGCCGGGTTAACGAGAAGAGAGAAAACAGAATGTTAGTATCGATCAAAATGTCATGGTCCGACTACACGAGCGCCCCATTAGCGACCACGGTTTACCGCTCGCCGCAATACACTTACGAAGCGCGCACGGCGAAATAATTGCTTACGTGGCATTGTCGAGCAGCGCCATCTATGTCTTGCGTAACGCAACAGTGATGGCGCTATTCAGAGTTGAGCACATGCCAATCGTAACCAATAATTTCTCCGAAAATATTCTGTTTCGACGTTACTAGTTTTAGAGACTTATTGACAGGGACCGCCGCGATTTGACAAACGATAAACCGTGAACTGATGTGACTTGTGTACGGAATGTATCGTAGTAAACAGATATTTGATCTTAAGGGGGAGGCTATCAGGCATTCGCGCCGCGACATTTGTGTTCTGTTTGTGGCCCAGTTATTAATATAATTATACGGGTACTTTAATTAGTTTACGCGGTTAATGGTTGAAAATATGTTAAGTCAATTTAGTATGATAATGATAATTCTACAATATAGGATTAAATGCCCAATAGTTCCCAAATGATCGATGCTTGAGACATTTGTTGCGGTTTGATGCATCAAGTATCGTTCACACAAACAAGCATAATAAATTTGTATCACTTATGTATAACCATAGCACCCAGATGCAAGTATGTAAGTTACTAGCACATCTGCTGTAAGATGTCAATAATAAATCGTATATGGTAGCATTCTCATAAAAAAAATTGTTAATTTTGTGATAACGTAACAATGTCATTACATATTTGCATGTTAGTGACTCATATAATATAAATACATAGTTACAGATAATCTGCAAGTGACAGTAGCAGTTATGATAGTGCACTTAATAATTAAAATTATGTAAACAAACGGGAACTTGGCCTTGTGGAGTTGCAATGTTAGTCGTGTGAGCCTACATTCACCGAACTGACTGCACGTCATCAACTTTATTTTATCGACTTCATTCATAATCATTATTCACATTACCGCGAGCTAACATTAATATTAAAAGAAAACGCTTACTTAAAATTTCAGACAATTTATTTTATGTATACCTTCTGAAAATGCAATAATTTATTTACATCAACAACGGGAACATTTCTTTACATAACATTATCTCATATTTATTTCATAAAATTACGAATAGCATTTTGATATAAATATTGATTTCAATATAAAGCGTGAAAAATACGTATTAGGCAATCGAATGCCTTAAATCCACAAGGGCACAAGTGCAAATTATCCTAGCAATAAACACTTTCAAATAAGAAAGTAAATATAATAATACCTAAGGCAAAAATAAAAACAACTAGCTTAAAAATTTCATATAAAAATCTTACACTGACTAAGAGAAGTTGTGATGAATATGAAAAAAAAAATTAACAAGTCAAAGGAGGGGGCATTTATGTTTAATACTGGATTGATGGCACAAATTCTGAAATGCTCGTTCCTTTGACTAATACTGGGCGAGACTTGGGAAAGAAGGATTTCACAACCCGATCGTAGCACCTCCGGGGGTAACTATTTGGCAATTATTGAACACTAACGGGCACTTATATAAAACCATTCTATTACACACTTTCTAAACGTACATTTATGGGATTCTAGAGATTCTATTTAAATAGAATGGAACATCAATCCTTCTTCCCTTAGCGATAAAACGATACCTGAAAATGATCATTCGAGATTACATGTTGTGATACAAAGCATCATAAACGAAGCTAGTTTTGGCAAATTGAATTTCAATGTAACAACATGTGAGTTAAATCGCGATTCGAATATTACATCACAACATGTAGCAGATATAAAATATAAAGAAAAGTATAAAAATCACAGTTTAAAAAAATTATGCAGTGTCACTTCAGATCCGGTATGAAGATGGCTAAAATACATCCAAACCTCATACTAAAAACTAATCGAAACTAATAAGTACATAAATAGGTAGAAATAGTGACACAGAGAGACAGTAAAGCTGAGGCATTCACGCATACTTATAATGAAGACGATTGCGAAAAGATATACATCATCTGAGAACGATCGAACTAATCGAATGAGATTCAAAATCATTAAAGCAAGCGCACGAGTAATACAAATAGCGTAAATAGTATTTCTTGAAGCAATCGCGTTCGTTGTAAAGATGCGGGTACGCGCGCTTCTCACCTTGAAAACAAAATGGCGGCGTGAGAGCGTATTGGCGGGAATTTAAGGCGCCGGTAAGGCTTGACGCTGGTAAGGGTGCTCCCTCACTTGTGTCAGCCGACCCGCCCTCCTCACGACACCTAACGGCACACGCATATTAAAACTCTGTGTCTTGGCAGAACATTAAAAACAACCACCAAAAAGGTGTACCCAGATAGTAATAATAAAATCACTGGCTGCTATGACTGGGATAAGAGAAAAATGGGTCTGGGTAACCTAGTTTAAATGCTGAAAACAAATTTAATCTCAAAAGAATATAAATCGTACACTAAAGAATCGCAAGTATCTAGTAATCACTGCCAAACGCTCGTAAATGTATTCTATTAATATTTTAAACATTTTCTTTTGGCAGTAGACACTAACCTCTATTATTATGCTTATGCCTATAATAAAATTTATCTATGTCCTATGTATAGTGCTTTGGAAAAAATAACAAAATAAATATCAAAATCTCGGGTATGTGATACCCCGTCAAGGTACAGGTAATGGCTGGCATTATAATTTCATTTCTATATAATTGATCCTAAGTAATCTGCAGCGTAATAAACTCTAAACTATAAAACATACGATTGTATAATATTCTCATAAAGCTCACTCATTTCTAACCTAACTATAAATCTTTAAAAGATAATAATAATACTTAACCTATGGTATGTTTATAAATATAATAATATGGCTAATAAGTTACGATACAGTTTTCCAATAACATTATTATTCACAACTCTGATTGCGTCAAATGCTATTGTTAAAATATAATGGACATTTGAAAACCGCCTATAGAATGTTCCGTAGTTTGTTCGTAACATAAAATTGTATTTCGCGTTATTTTTGTAAGTTATGTTAAAATGTTATACAGTAAGTATTGTGTGTTCGAATACTCAAATTGTATATTTGGTCCCTTTTGCTTGTAATTGGCTGAATTTCCAATTCAGATTCAATTTATTCATTAATAGTTTGTTATTATTCACAAGATAACTGGAAATCTAAAAACATTACGGTGAAACATTTAATTCAATGATTAACTCTTTAATATTCCGAAAAATGGGATCTACGAATTATTATGTTAATTTTATTAGTTATTGTTACAAGCAAGGGTTATATCACGAGGATTTCAAAATGATGGGTTATATTATTTACTTTCATGAACGTAACAAAGATAATAAATAAATAAACATTTGTAAAATAAAATAAAAACAAATCTATGTCTTTGTATAAGAAAAGATCGGTAACTTATATGGAGTTTCATTGGCAGTTATAATAAAAACTAATATTTTCTTATTTAATAAACAATTATTATTACGTCAACTGCCATCCACCCTAAGAACGAGGCAACGGAGTATAATTCAAATAAATAATCTGATATATTAATTTGAACAAATAAATCTGCATAATAATAAATGATATATCTTTGACTGCGCAAAAATAAAATATACTTTGTGTTCAACTGTACAAAACAGTTATAGGAAAAACAATGAGTAATACGTCAGTTAAAATAGGTACAAAAGTGAATCGAGTAGCTACACTAAATCGCACTTAAAGTAATCTTATGCTAGGTTTTGATCATGGCGTTTTTATTATGACTGAAAGAGGTCGTCCTTTGTATAACGGAGATGCGAAAAGATAATTCAAGGACGGTACAAATGATGCGCAGGGCGATACGTCTCGTGAAGCCTCACGTATCTTAAGGTTGGTTGATGTCAAAAGCCAGCTAGCAGATATCTCGATGCTGCAAACCCCATCAAAATATTTATCACACACAGTTCAAATAAACTGGACACCATGTGTTATGTCGTTCTGAACATTAGTTTGTTAGTGTCATGTTCACGAGTTTGCTACTTCGTGTGTTAAAACGATTGTTTAATCCAACTAATTGTTTAGTGATCTAGCAGCAACTATAGCGGCGTAACTACATTTTATCGAAGAAAACTATAGTATTATCGGTTTCTTGTCGAATCGAAAATATACTATGAATGAATGAGAAAGTATAGACAGATAAGTTTTGAAAATCTCATGCAACAATTACGGAAAAACGTACGCGCCGGATATCTTGTATAGTTTAAAACATGCAGTTATAATCCGTCGGTTATCTAAGCTAAAATTCAAATAACACTGACTTCATCATTATTAATACTAGTTGTTCTATCTAGAACATTCTTATTCGCCTACTAATGACTTCTGAATACATTTTGTTTTAACTGGTTGATTGCAGGTAATAACCCGGTACCTTGAGTAGCGTTAGTTTAAAACGATGTTTGATAACTTACCAAATCTATACCTTCAGTTAAATCAATAATTACGTCGAATAATTTATCGTTATGTTCCACGACTTTCTACAGTACTATTCCTTAACTCCTTCTCTGTTTCTGGTCATTTCCAATCAATATAAAATACTTCTGTTGGACAAAAAAGAACCTTATGTACTCCCCAACATAGATGGCTGTTTCATTAATCAAAGCAATTCTAACACTACGTCACGTTATATATTTTTATCTTAAACCTAGCCATGTCTTTAGCGTGAAATTCTAAGTACGAAACCAGTCCATAAATCTACGATAACAAATTATTCCAAGAAAACCCTAAATTGGCAAATAAGCCATAAACCAAACAACCGAGACTGTTAACAGCAAAGTTATCAAACATCGTTCGCGTTAGTGTATCAACGGGCGAACAACCCACCCGTATGGTCGGCAGCGGCGTATTCCGTCGTCAGAAGCGGATTGGCGGTCAAGGCTGCGTAGTTAGCGTAGTCGTAAGGCGACGCGTAGATCAGCTGGTGGCCTGGCTCCCCTGGGGAGAGAAGGCCGGCGGCCGCGCCCGCTCCCGTCCCGTTCAGCAGCCCTGCCTGCGCCCCTTGAGCTGCAGACATCCTCGGTGAGAGGATCAGTGGCGCCCCCAATGGCGCCTGAGTGCGTAAAGCGACGCCCCCAACGCCCCCTCCCGGAGCGAGAAGCCGCTGAGTCTCAGCTGCGGCCGCGGCGACGCGACGCCACTCCTCGTCCGCTGCGGATTCACTTTTATTGTATCAATGGTCACGGGTTTCAGGGTATTTGGACGCTGCTAGGTTCTTTACACCAAAACTCGTAGTGCAGTGGTAATACAACCAATTTGAGTTGACACGCTGCTAAAGTTGGAACTAATTGGATTTGATATTAGCGCCATCTAGCGGTAGTGATGTTTTTGTATAATTATTGATTCGTGATGAAAAATTTGGATGTGTTGCCACTGCTCTATTAGTATTTGGTTATACTAGGCAACTCATAATACTAAGAATATCTGCATGGCCAGTAATATAGCAAGTAAATAATAAGCGAAATAAATTTTACATCATATTGATAAACGCAACGTAGCAGCCTGCTATTCACATAAATACAAGGCTAATAAATTCAAGGCGGCAATAGCAATTCTAATTTAATCTCAATAAATTAATAAGTAATTAAAAAAGTGAGGTTTCCTAACCTATATTGCCCCACTGCTGGGCAAAGGACTCCCTCAAGTCTTTCCAATGGTCACTTTCCTGCGCCACCTCGCACCATCCCTCGCCTAGCCCCATATAGAAAGATACAAATAAAAAAAATATTAAACTTTATCAACATCTACACTGGATAGGATAGTATCTGGGTTTATCCGAGTTTACACTATTACTAATGAGCATAACTTGCCGTGAATATACAATTTTAATGTTATTTACAAGTAAAACAGTTGTATCTACATGACACAGCTAACTGCGGGCCCATTTGTTTGTCATAAACATATAGCAGGAGTAAAACATAGAAATTATGAGTCACCTCGTATTATTGTGGAATCTAAATGGAAAGCTATAAGTTATATTATAATTTATAACAGAGGTTACAACTTCCATTGAAATAAAATAGTTGGTACAGATTATAGGTATGCTGTAAACTTTGTGATTTAGTTATGAGCTCAAAGAGCTATTGTCATTAATTTGTTATCGAGTAGAAATATGTAATGAGCAGGAAATACAAATTTAAAAATAACGCTGCTCGTTTTATCTTGGTGTTAGAACATAACTAACTGTTAGATTGTCTTTAAAGCACATTATATTTTTTGATGCTTTTGTTTAAGCACGATTATGTCGATGTTGTGGGTCCCAAAGTTTTTAGGGCGAATGACAAACATTTCTGTAGGTATCCCATTAATTCTTAAGTTATGACAATAACAATAACAAATGCGTTTTATTGGTAATCTGTTAATTGCTTTGTTTGTTACCTGTACGTTTTTAGTTTTATGTCTTTATGTAATGCTGTTGATTACCTTATGAATAATAAATAAATAAATAAATAAATAAACTTGTTCATACACGATATTTTCTATTAACCCATTATTAATATCGAACGGTAACATAATCTTGACAAGTGAAATCACCAATGTTAACCAGTTAATGACCGTTACATGCCACAAATCAATTAAGTTAGTCATCTCGGTATATGACTCATATCAAACAAACGCGGTCGCAATAGGTATTGTAATAAAAACGCACTGGTAAATCAAGCGTTTGTAAGCTGTCTCCCACGCTTGCTAATCATGCATTAATCAAAGAAACCCTTGTCACCTCATTATATACAGTTATATGTCTTACAATATGAATAAATACAAATAGTTAATCACATTATATAGAATCATTTAAAATGTTTCCTTTCCACCAGTAAAAATAATTCAGAAATGGAAGTAGTGCAATGATGCCTCGTTTAAAAGTTGCGTACGCACATCTAATCCAGGGTAGTACGAAACAAAAACAGTTTTATTTTGACGGAATTTTAAGAGTTTTTCTGATGTTTCGGAAAGAATTTTCTATTCCGCTCAGTATATAATAATGGCTATGGTGAAAAAGAGACAAACAACAAGGTGAGAGACGAAAGATTTGTAATCGCAAATGCATAATGTTTGAGACTTTCGCGCAATAAAAACGTTCATTACTTTCAATAACATTGCTCTACTTCCATATAAAGATCAATTCAAACCATTGCAGCACCAAGACACGATGAAAATGTACCCAGCTGTGTCAGATCAAATAAATGTATCGGCTAAAGATGACTCAAAGGTGTTTTGAGTCATTTTTACCATCGTACCTCACTGTCAGTGCTTAAATATGAAAACAAGTAGCTATATATTAAGTTTGAACTAACCTTCCGTTAGTGACTTATATTTCTAATGGTTAGTGACAAAACATGAATGCGACCGTACTTATGAGGCACTGACCGTTGACAGGCACGATTGCTTTCGCACTCGAGTCCCTGTATGTTCCATTGATGATCGCGAGTTCCATCAGCTGCCGCTTCTTGAGCTCGTCTTCACCATCTGCTTGCTGAGAAACAATGAAGAACAACTTTTATGAGTTATTTATAAGGACTAGGGTTTTTGGCTTATATAAATAACGCCCAACGATCACATACATAGATCCTGGACCCTAACTAGGATTCCCTGTATCTAGAGACAAGCAACTACGAGGACCATGGTCCCACAACATCCAGAAATATCCTGTCCTGTAGAGATCGCGTGGTAGAGAAATTGTACCGGCGTATTATCTTTAGGTAAGTCAAAGCTGTCATGGTCTTTTTACGTTAGATAGATAGATAAACTCTTTATCGGACACACAAATTTTGATTATTTTTATTTAGAGAATCTATATTTAATCTGGCTGGCACTGCCATACAATTTCACGTTATACCCAGGTTAACTGGAAGATAATGCTCTCTAGCATTAAGTTCCCCTATGACCCTATATGTACCTTCATTTGTTGTTTGTGCAATAAAGCATTTTCTATCTATCTTTTTTGTGTTTCATATTTTACAGATGATACTTTTTGTACGCTCTGTCCAAACGTTGGGGGTTTAACAGAGGACATCCGCAAGAGCTAACCAACGAAAACTCCCAGAAATGTAGGTACAGGAAACTTTTCAAACAACAATTCCAGATAAATAGGATAGCTAGTACACACTAAGAAGGTAATAATGTAGGTCATGTTAACTGGTCAAATGGTAGTACAAAGGTATAATTTGTTAATTGCCTTTAATGAGAACAACGCTTGCTATTGATTGGCGATGACGTCAGAGCGCATGAGTAACGGTATTCGAAACATGCTATATTTAGGTATACTCGTTATAATAACAATACCGATAACTGATAAGGTTATAATACCTAAACTAAATAATATTAATAAATCCTGATAAGCATCAGGCAGCACTACAAAAAATATTTTAACTAAGAACTACTGTGACTGCTAGCAGCCCAAAGCCGCACTGCGTTACTAAGAAGTCCATACCAGAATGAAAATCTAGCAAAACAAAGTAACTACACAAATAAAAACCGAATTTAAATTGTGTTTATGGGAAAACGATAGTCGGGTTAGCTAGTTTTCAACAAACTTGATGTAGGATCTGATGGGACTGTGATTTAGGCCCGATTTCACCAAACTAGAATCCGAGAACAACCGAGTTACGCGAATATAGCCCTTATACCACCAATTTTGTGAAGGAATAAGACTTATTCCTTGGATACAATCAAAATGGCGTCTTTTTTGTGTAATTTCATTTGTCAGTCAAGCTGTATCCAAGAGTAACGAATAGGCGTATACTTGGAATAAACGTTGGTGAAATCGGGCCTAAATGATTTTTGAGATTGGATATTTATTCGTAGGATTGGATGGCAATTTTTGAAATATGGGTTCCGTTTTATGATATCCGTTCGGAGTTAACCCTTCCTGTTTTGTAATGTTTATTTTATTAGTAAGAAGATTACACTCCTTGCTATTTTACGGCCCAACTGAACCATAAAATACTATGTGTAATGTAATGTGTAAGCAAGTAGCATAGCTTAAAATTCGAACAACAAGTTGGCATACTATGGGTGTAGGTGCTTCATAATGAAATGTTACGTTTCATTTATTAGTCATTATAATGATTAACGACACTAAAAGGGAAAATAATTAAATCTATCCTTCTGCAGGTACTCTTTGAATAATTGCTCTTTCAAGTGGATGATGAATATTCTTTAGAAGAAAAGTACTGAAATTGGCGTTTGTCATTATCAGTCCTTGGAACTATCTAAAGGAATGCTAATATTATTCTTAATTTTTATATTATACAGCCGGCCGGCCCGACATTACCAAAACAACGTGCGTACTGCGCAAAATGTGTGCGGTGCGTAAAATTGATCGTCTTCACGAGACAAGCAAAACAAATGAAAGCACCCGCAGATCTGCGGGGCGTGGCGATATAATTCTCAATTAAGGGCTAGAGAGCGGCCGGTCGTATATGATCGTCCAAAAAAGTCAATCCTAATGTTATGAGAACTGTTGTTGTATTGTAACCTCGATGGATTCGAAATCTAGACTATCTACTTCCGTTCAGGAAGACGAAGAAGACTGTAGGGAAATTTTGAACCGGAACCGTTCTAATGGATAGTGAGACAGGCAGCCGATGACGTAGCGATGTAAAGCTGTTCGATCAAACGGCTAAACAAATAGTTCCTTGCAGCAGCTCTCAACAGAAGTTTTATGTTCAGCAGTGGATGTTTTCTAGCTTATGGTGGTAAAACAAATCAAGATACTTACAGGTATAAGCAGGCGTTTGACCTCCTCCACCGCGCGGGCTAGTTTGAGCTTGGCGCGGTTCTCAGTGTCCTCTACGGTAAGTAGCACGTGAAGATCATCTGCCAAGTGCTCCCAGTTGGGCTTACCCCTGTTTGCATCCTCCTGGAACAGCGTTAGAGAATACTAGTTATGCTAATTTGAAATTTATTTTTATATCGACTGGCCTGATAGCTCAGTTGGTAGTTGTACTGCCTTCTGAACTGTAGGTTGTGGGTTCGATTCCTACCCAGGACAAACATTTGTGTGATGAACACAGGTGTTTGTTCTGTGTCTGGGTGTTATATTGTATTCTATGTACGTATTTACAAACAAAAAGTATCCAAGTATTGTATCAGTTATCTGGTTCCCATAGTACAAGCTTTGCTTAGTTTGGGGCTAGATGGCGCTGTGTGTAACGTCCACACATTATTTATTTATTTATTATTTATTTATTTATGTTATCATTGTACCTATTATCTCCTAAAATACTTTAAGTAATCGTCTTTCTAATTCTGATTAAAAGCTCTTGAACAATCTATTTCTATTTAGTCTTGCAACTAACGATAGCTTTGAACGCCATTTACATTTCTGCACTACATATATCTGGGTATTGATGACATGTAGTTATTCTAATAATTCTTGGCATACTTCTGTATTTGAGTCAGGACTACAGAAAAATACTTTGCACAGGGAGGCCAGGACTAGATTAGAAATTACCATTCTTCTTAGCAAAGGGAAATTAGTTTATCGGGCTAAACACGCACGTGTGAGCGCTTAGAGAATTCAGCTACTTTAGAGTTTATCTGAGGTTGAGCGTTATCAAAAATAATAAACTAGCTTAGCACATATGCGCAAGTGTCGTGAGCAAACTAAATATTTTAACAAGTAATTACAATGCAAAACAAGTAAGGTAATAAAATAAAGGATTAAAATAAATTGGAAATTCTGCAAAATATAAATATTCACACAAGCGGACCCCAAAAGCAGTGTCACTAAAACCTGTTGAAAAACAAGCAAAATTAAGATTAGTAAAAGAACATTCAATTAATTTATTAGTATTAACCTGGTTCCAATTGAAGCTGCTTGGAAAAGAGTTACGAATTAGTAGGCATTAAAATGATTTAATTATAGAGAATTCAGTATAATTAAGTAATACGCCATGAGATGAATTGGTGATCAAATATTATTAGAACTAATTTCACTAGGAGTAGCTGACACTAGCATGAAATAATAGATTTTTCGTTGTTATTGTGTAAGTAACCTGTACCCCTTGGAGATATAATTTCCAAAAATCCTCTCTTTACATAAGATTTCCATCCTCCAAATTAAGTCCAGCCACAGAGTCCAGTAGGGTTAGCACGGCCGGTAGACAAAATTGTCTCTCCCCGTTTTACGTCAGTTTCTTCATACTTGCTTGGAGTACAACAGGGGAAAGACAGTTTTGTCTACCGGCCGTGCTAACCCTACAGCGGTTGCCAACGGTTTAGTATTTGAGTCAAAGTAGTGGAACCTTTCTTTTGTAGTAGAAGGATAATTGTTCTTAGAAAATATGATTATTTTGAAGAAAATAAGAACCAAATACTTTTTCGACCGACAATTAGCTAGCAAGAGGCAAGCAGCCACCAGCCACTCAAAGTGATGCTCTATGGGAAGACCTATCTTCAGCAGGGGCGTCTTCAGGCTAATGATTGATGGTGAACTTGCGGATGAACAGTATGTATAATGACATTTATCACAAACACGTAGATCCATATCAATGCACTCTATTTTTCAGTAGGAGATTTTCTCTATGATAATAAAAAGTCTCCCCATAACTACTGATTAGAAAAACCCTGTACTTATTCTATTAGAAGATTGGAACAGATGTCATTTTCGAATAGTTTCTATTAATGATGCAAGCACGAGTTAGTCACTACTTAATTTACATTTTATAATGACTGTACCTTTTTCTTGTCCCTCATTGATCCTTTGCCTCTGACCATGATTTTGCATCCAGTTTCTTGTTCTAACTGTTTCGCTGTCATACCTCTGGGACCTAGAATCCTGCCCACGAAGTTGAACTGGAATTAAAAAGAAGATAATATTAATAAGAATAAAATTAAAAGTAAGTAACAGCCAGTTGTCATGACCGCGGTAAACCCTACGAGGGCATAAGTCATTTACATTATGAAATAGTGAACAGTAAGAAATATCAACGTATTTGCCTCGAACCTCATTAAAAATACGTAACGTATACTTCTAAGTTTATATGAAATACGAGTACGACCATTAGTAAATGAACACAATAAAATTAGTATGACATATGAAACATAATTACTTATATGAAAGTTAAAAATCTAAAAAAGTCTATTTTATTGCCTCTTCTTGAGTAAAAAACATTAATTTACGTTGCCAGTGAGTGGCCAAATGATGTATTATACAGAGCCAATACTCAAAGGTTGAGCGAACCTGCGGTTGATATTGGGAACACCATAACTCATTCCTTAGATAAAGTTCTCGAAGATTATGAAACGCCACGTGCTAAGGCCCAATTTAAGCAAGCGACTACATCTAATGCCATTAGACGTCGGATTAATTACTCGCATCACTACACATAAACCATATTTCCTGCCTACATGTATGTACATGTACAGAACACATATGCGTTTAACCTCAATTCAAAAGCTTCAAAGCATCGGTCAGCGCGAGAGTACATGAACTGTGAACCAGTATCATTTTATGCGCGAGACGCGAAATGGACCAGTTGGCAGGACGCCAAGAAGCTAGAAATTTTTCGAAAGGGATATTTGGCGAGAATATTAAAATAAGCTGATGTTTTAAACAAGAAGTAAATAATTTTTAGGTTGGAAATTCGTCACATGTCTCACGGTAAATTGTTTTGCGTGACAGCGTGCAAATTGCTCGGAGATGCTATTACTTGTGACTGAAAAGATTAATGACGTCAACATAAGAGCTATAGTTTAAAACTTATGTAGATTGGTTTTGACGTGTACCTCTAGACTAGGCTTAAGAGATTACACAGGCATCTTATTGCCTATAGATAACAAATGTAGTTTTCCTGGATTAAAACTCAGAATTTCAAAGCAATTTGGCCTAAATAATCTTGCTTCATCTTTTTAATATTTGTTTCAAATACAGAACTAAATTTATAGATGCTGTAATGGATCTATCTCTAGTGTTACAATTTGTGTTTCGGTAAGAAATATGATACGCGGAAATATCCAGTCGAAACGAGCCAGTCGAATAGTCCAGCATTCGTTATGCGTCTCGGACCAGCGACTACCGACGGTGATCGACGACAAATTGTAAATCACTCAGACAACAGACAGGGCCGGAGATTCATATCTTTATCTATTGAATTAGTGCTAGCGAACTAGCGGACTGTATTCAGGACGGGAAGCTATTGATGGATAAACGATTATACATGTCACTAGTTAAATTGAATGGTGTTTGGATTGCAAAATTAGATTTCAACGATCGAAATAGTCAAGTTAATTTTAATGTAAAGGCTGTCTCCTACGGTCTGAAAATAATAATAGTTAAAAATGATATATAAAAATAGTTCTGAAAACTGATCTACAACCACACCCAACTTTCATTGAAACCCATCCAGTAGTTTCAGCGTGTTGCGCGTTCAAGACAAAAAATTAGAAAAAAATGTTTTTACTTCTATATCAACATAGAAGTACCTATGTTCCGTAATTAAAATTTTCAATAAAATAAATTCATTAGTTGGTAGGACTTTTCTGCTAATAATATTGCGAACATAATCAGCAAAGGAAATTCAAGTTACCACTGATATATATTCCTTAACACCATCAACTGGCAGGTCTCCTCCTACAGTACTGTTTACGTGGTCGCGGTTTCAAAGCCTCATAAAATTCTAGCTGTAATCTCGAAATGTTCATAATTCTGAGGGCTGTCTCATCGCTACTTAGCGGTTGGCCACAAACTGCTTGACTGAGAAGACTTCCTTTGCCTGTCAACCATTATAAAAGCTTCCCTTATAATAAAAATCTCGTAAAATCTGTCGGCCACGAGTAACATTTACATTAGGATTTCAAAACAGCAATATTTCATGTGGTTTTAGTTTTAGTCGACAGCACGTAGAAGCTTCTTTCATTTTATTAATATTAACGGAGAACACGCTTGTTTTGACAAGAATTAAGTATAGTAGAATTTTACAAAGCTAGATTCGGCTCTCTTCTGAATGGCCCCATGTTGCAATCGTGAGTTTTGAAATCTTGTGGTAGATTTCATGTATGTTTTTCACTCTGAGCTGAATTTAGTTGACACATTCTGTCGAAAACTACACGTTTCTCGAAAAACAAAGCTGATCGGCCGCGACCGGACGTTGTGTTGTCGAAATAGTGTCGCGATATCTGGCACGGCGCCAGTATTAACTTTATTGCATTTCTTTCTCGCTAAGTAATATTCTTATGAGATAAACGTAATTATTTTGTTCAAGAAAATTACCAAAATACCAATGGCAACGCACCGTTTCACGGTCACGCTAATTTATCACATGTATTTACTGTATTTTAGGTGGATAAAGCCCAGCCACGTGTAGGTATGTGAACCAATTCTATACTTCTACAGAACCAAATAGTAGACGGCTGCATTTTTGAGTTTTATTATGATGATTGATGAACATGATAATATAGTTATACTAATATCAGTTAATGAAAGAAATCTGTTGGATCGGAACACACGGCAGTAGTAATTAGATAATATGATGCGAATTTAAAGGAATAACGCTATGAGAATACCTACCGCAATCTGGCGAGTTTTAACGTAACCTCCATTTGTTATTAGGGATAAATCAATGTGCATATACTTACAGCAAAGTGCAAAACATAGTTTTACCAAGATAAACAACTAATTAATACTTAACATATTAGAAATCAGACTTCAGTGTGTATAATCGGTAAACATTAACCAATCAACTAGTAATTGCAATCTACCTTAGGCTATTAATACCGCCCTTTATATAATTATACCTAAATTTGTCTTTATTAAAGGGAATAATAAACATTTTATCTTATTACTCACAGGATTAGATATAAAATATCTGTTTGTTATGGTTAAACGTTGTAAATCAATTCGCGTTTACTTCCATTAGAAAATCGATAAATCTTTGTATGACGATGATATGTCGGTCGTTAGGGTTATTTTTAAAGTTCACGTTGAGAGTGACCTTTTTACGTGTAAGCATCTTTTTCTAAGACGGAATTTTATGTTTTATGAAAAATCTTATCACAAACACTTATTGACTTTTTCATGTTTCATTTTGTTTCATGACTCATCGTGTTTGAGGTCTTCTTGTTGCCATTTAGAATGGCAATGATAAAGAACAAATACTTTTAAAAGCAAAAATAAACGTTTTTACTATT
This sequence comes from Ennomos quercinarius, assembly GCA_910589525.2. Taxonomy (NCBI): domain Eukaryota; kingdom Metazoa; phylum Arthropoda; class Insecta; order Lepidoptera; family Geometridae; genus Ennomos; species Ennomos quercinarius. Next base: position 7,633,754 of record OU342496.1, read on the forward strand.
GCCAATTGTAAATATTGTTTTCATTTCTTTCGACTTAACTGAATTGCTTAATTTCTATGCATCGAATCGAACGATGCATTATGCATCACAGCGCTTGTTAAAATAATGACACTATGGTGCACAATCGGCTCAGTGCACCATAAACCCGGATATATTAGCTAAATTAACGTGACATTGCCCTCTAATACAATAACAATGGTGTTTATATTGGATAGAAATGTGCAGCTTCGGTGTGCGTAATTGGCAGTGGCTTTATGCTATAATAATAGTGCGTCCACAGCAAGCCCCTTTCAACTCGCCACCACAAAAACTGTAGGGTCCAAATGCAAGCGATTTACACACCAGACCGTCTAACATGCGCACCGAGACAAAATTTTCTCGACACTTTTTCTCGTGAGTAACCGTGACAAGACTATGGTAGCGCTTAAGTGTGTCTCACTCTAACAACGACGACAAGTTTTCTCGCGGTGCGCATGCTAGGGGGTCTGGCTGGACTAGAAACTGCAACTACGGCATGTTGATGTCAAAAATGTTTAGACCACTCAGGACTCCGCCGGGTATTTTGTATGAAGTTCCGCGGATAGAGCGAAACTTCATACAAAATACTCGGCAGAATCCCGCGCGGCATTTACCGCTACCCACACAGGTATACAAAAATAACGCGCCGGTTTGAATAGGCCTTTAGAACTGTTTCCCAGGTCAGATAATCATGAACTAGGCAAGAACTAGGTAGGTATAATAATTTTCAAAGAAAACTGAAATGTATATGCGAAAGTGGGAGATGCAGAACATTTTCTCATAAGATTTCTCAACCTGTCGGAAACACAGCTTTTAACAGAGACTACCAATTGCATTATGAATACTAAATAACCGTATTACGCATTAGCAATCACTATTGTGATAACCACACACATACACTATTTATGTTCAACTAATGAATTAAACAAGCCTTTGTCTTGATTGTTATTATTGAATTTATTACAATTTGCCTACAGATATAAACTCATTGAAGACTAACAGTAGCTTTTATTAATGAATTTCGCTAAGTATGCTTATTACTTACCTACGTAAATAAATTACATCTCTTCGTTTGGACCACACTCTAATAGCAACAACGGTAAGGAATCATCGTTTGTTAAAAATATTTATTATCTTTATTTATAATTTTATGCGGTTTACTGCATTCGGTGCATGGCGATTGTTTAAATTACAGTTGTAAATATACCAGTTAGCTTTCGTTGCAGAGAGAACCGCTTTGTTTGTTTATCAGAAGGTTTATTATAAAGTTTAACATGACATGTGTATATATATGTTACGAAGAACCAAATATGTGTAAGGCCCGATTTCACCAAATTAGAATAAATTTTATTCCAGGTATAACTTTCCGTGAAGCCCTTATACCACCAATTTTGTGAAGGAATAATACTTATTCCTTGGATATAATCAAAATGGCGTCTTATTTGTGTAATTTCATTTGTCAATTAGCTGTATCCAAGAGTAACGAATAGCCGTATACTTGGAATAAACTTTGGTGAAATCGGGCCTAAGTCAGTTAAAAATGCAAAGAATTTATAAATATGTGAATCATAAACGATTCACTTCCAACAGAGCACAAAGAAGGAAAGTCTGAAAATGTGGTTTTCAATTTACAACAATTTTAGATCAATCAGGCTATTACCACTACAAAAGACAAGTACAAAAGCTCACGAAATGGGTAAACACTTTAATAGTAATGATGGTACCTCCGTCATTATGAAGTATTATTGCGCAGTGGGTGGGTATTACCAATCCCATAGCGGTATTGATTGATGGTTAAATCAAGAATAATTATTGTCGTACAACGTTTGGTCACGACGAACGTAAGATACCTATTGTGTTGCGAAGAGCTTGAAGGGACAGCTGTGATGGAAACTGTGCTATAATGTAGATATATTCATTTAAAAACGGGATATAATCTCGGTAAATTAATTAAATTAATTTTCGTTTAGCTATCTGCTCACGTTTGGGTGCAAGATGCTGTGTGTCCCATCCCTGCCAGCGCAGTACTGCAGTTGACCAGCTCGGTCATCATGGTCTCATGTTTGAAAAGTGCTGGTCGAATTTTAAGCCACGCTAGTTTTAATGACATTCGCCGGACTTTTGCCACCGCAAATATTGCAGCGATTCTCAAACCGAATGGTCTCATGCGTGACAATGCTAAAAGACGGAATGGCTCTGGTTCCCTGGAAGATGCGCGGCCTTTAGTGTGGGACGCTACTTGCGTCAATACTATGGCACCGTTACATCTTAATTCCTGAGACACGTTAGGGCCGGCACCGCAGCTAATTCGGCTGAGAAGTTAAAACGGCGCAAATATAGTAATCTCGGTGACGGTTACATATTTGAGCCGATTGGTGTTGAGTGCCTGGGTCCGTAGGGACCGGGAGCTCACCGCGTTTTCCTAAGTTTATCAGAGTGCCTGGTCGATGCGACACGTGACCATAATGCTGTCACTTATTTGGTTCAACGAATCAGCATTGCAATTCAACGAGGCACTGCTGCCAGCATGTTGGGTATGCCACCTGCCGGTAGTGGGCTGGAGCATTTGGACTGTCTATAGGCCAGCTAGTATACAGTCCAAATGTTCTTTGTAGTAGATAGTGTAGCTAGTTTATTAGTTTTTATTACTGTAGTAGTTAGTTTAAAGAATAAAGGCACATTGCCTATAAAAAATCTCTATAATTCTGGTATTCTTATATTTGTTGTGTATAGGCCCGTATGATTTTTAGTTATTTCTGCTGGTAAAGTGATATAGCCTAGTCCAGTTGTTGCAACTTGCAATGATACAATGCACAGAGCACAAGAGCGGTAATGAGGCCGATCAGATTGGTCTTGCTCCGCCAACTCGGGTCACGGAGTCACGGGTCGCAGCCTCGTAGGCCACACTAGTCTCTATCTTATCTTATAAATCCAAGAAACATTAGCTAGTTTCAAACAATATAATTATTATCTCAATAATAGTACCTATTTCAACTATCATAGATAGTTACAATAAATTAGAAAATTGCATATACAACCAAAGGTACAACTTCTGAAACTACATTATTTTCAAGAGGATTACTTTCACGGGCCTAATAGAATATTACGCTTACGCTTAAGCTAACATTTTATTGAAGCACGTATGGAACTGCACGGACAAGTAATATTTTATTTAACATATCGCCAATATATTGTCGCACCCACTCCGACCAGCACACAGCCCCAACATGGGGGCATTGGGAGCTAGCTGATCTTGGTGTATTCAATTCCTTTCTTCAATGTAGATAGGATTATTATACAACCCAGTTCTAATAACTTCATCGATACGTCAAATACATAAATACAAACACTCAAAAGCGCTCATTGTGAGGTGAGGTATCCAACTAGATGCGTGATCTGCGACCTGTTGGTGAAGTACGACCAATCCAATCAACCTCGTTACGGGGATCTAATGTATTTGCCCTGTTATCGGACTAGAATGTCACATGAAATGTGCATGGTTTAATAATTTTAAAATATAACAGTCATATCATACTAAATATTAATATTGATAGTAATTTTTTAATTTGTTTTTGTCATATCCATGTGACTAAAATAATGAAATAAATCAATTTTATTGCAAGAGTAAAACACACAGTTTGAATTTTGCATTCTGTTGTACAATACAGTAGAATAGAAAATTCAATATTCCTTTATACATCAGTCACATATCGTAAAGATCTACTTATACTTGCGAAACAACATTTGATGTCAGTTATGAAAAATGGAAGATCAAAGAGAAATTATGCTTTGGTGTGCATTATGATCATCTGAAATGAGGAATCAAATCAAAACAACTCAAATGAAACGTACGCAAGGACTTTAACAGAGATTCAATTTTAAGAATTGATACCTACTGACCCAGTATAGTACAACTGTGTAATGTAATGATAGTAAATAGTAATAAAATCAACTTTATTTTGATCGATTTCTCATTTTACGCAGGTTTTTATGGTACCGTTAATGGAACAGAAAATTACGTTACACCCACACCACGGTTTACAACACAGGTTAATAGCTTAATAATATCCAGAATTTGTGTAACAAAGTTTGAATTTAAACAAAGCAAAGCAACGATGTTAGAGAAAACAGAGTTGATACGCCTACGCAATGCAGTTTTAGAAGAGTTTTAATGGGAGCAAGTGAAACATTTAGAATAATAATTTATTGAATAAATTAGGTATGACTACTTATTTCATTTGCTGACAGTAAATTGTGAAACGTGTATTATAAGAAACTAAAATAAATGAACCATTTTATAGCCAACTTCTCTATCATAGTCTCCGAATCATTTTCCGACAAAAATGTACGTTAGAATCGTACGTCTGTCGCACAACTTTGAAGCGGGCGCCAAAATATAAATAATGTATCTCTTCGGGTAAAAAAATTAAGACAATTGCATGAATTGCGAGTTATTTATAATTCAATCTCAATGCGATCTTTCCCAACCTAGAAATAAATCAAAAATTCCAGTAGGTAGAGGTAATATGAAGCAAAATATACATAAAAGATTGGTTGCACTAACCGGAATGTTTAATCTTTTCCAAACGTTCGCAAGCTTCAGCTATGTATGTCTGCACTCGCGAATGATAAAGCACACGCTTGCGCCAGATATGTTTTCACTGAAACAATCTAACACAGTACGCACGTTGCAAACAGTTCTATTCCAACATGTACCTATTATGACCGCGATTAATGCTATGATATCCAAAGCTGTTGTAGCCTTTGCATGCACAACAGTAACTGGATAGTACTACACTTGTCTATTTACGTAAATCAACAAAAACAAGTCTTGAAGCTTAATGTGCTTCCATTTTCTTCTGGTGTTTAATACGCCCATGTGTAACATAGGTGTTAGGTGCGTCATAATAGTTATGCATGGTGTTGGTGTAGTTCTCGTTTTAATGGAAACTTCAAGTACCAGAAACAAAGAAAGAACAGCCCACTCAATAAATTTCAAGCCAAACATTCAAACACGATTTCTCAAAAAGAACTATCTAGGTAGCTTGGGCTATCAAACGATTAGTTACATGTCAAAATATAGTTAGTAGCTGTACTATAACGTGCATGGGATGTTAAAATGGATTTTTTAAGTTTTAGAACAGTCTTTATTGAGATATTGAATTTTACAACCAAAACCGACCCAAAATATACAAGACATGGGTTCTTTGACTTTTGAAATGGGCTATTTCTTGGCGCTATCCCCGACAAATTCCACTCAATAAAAATGTTTAAGCTTCAAGTAGGCCTAATCAAGCGGACGGCAATAAAGGTACTTTATAGTTATACCTACGTGTGCAATCCTATATCAGTGTAGGTAATAAGATAGTGATTTAAAGAGCGTAGGTACCGTGTCTCATGTAAAAAGCTGAAGTAACGGTGCTTACAGATATGGCAGGATTTAATAACGCTTCCTCCCTTAAAAGGACGGACGCTGATTTCAAGTCTCAGACTGGCTTGTACTGTGGTCGTATCGATGTCGATGTTCTATTGCGATCGTGACATTTACATTTTAGAAGTTGATTTTGTTTATTATTAGGTTTATTCGTTTCAGCATATTGCGTGTGCGTTCGATAGCATTTATTTTTACTCTGGGATGTACAGTGTTTTGACATTCATTTTTATTTATTTGAAAAGCTCTCAATCATGTTTGTTTAGGAAAACTACCGTATAATAGTTTCTAGAGTAGATTCTGATACGAATTTTGTTTTATAGGCCGTGTGTGTGATGTCATTTATAGCATATTATTATGTTCAAATTCCTTGGAGATTAAACACTAAGCCATACCCATAAGAAAAGTTCGTGGAACCAGTCCATGGACACCCAGTTGGGTTGGAACTCTCCATCTTGCCGACTATTATTGAACGTACTCAGTACTTCCATCTAACGCATATGGGAGTCTTCGTATGTGCTCAGCATTATAATATACGTATACGTCAACTATGCGGAACATATTCTGTATCTGATAAATCTATTTTTCTGTAAAAAGCCAGGGAAGTAGGACGACATAAAATGTTTTGAATTTATTTAACCGGATATTCTTGTTTACCTCTAATATGATTACTGCTTTACTTTTAGTAGTAGCTATAGTGTGAAGATTTATTCTAATGAAGATGCATATCTTATAGGAACAAAGTGCTTTAGGTATATATTATGAGTTAAGAATGTGTACTGAGGTAATGACTCACACATGAATATGTATGTTTAAAACTGTTTAAAGCTGTATTGTGATACAGGTACATCATTTAAGTACAACAACATTTTTTATGCTGTATTAAAAGGGTGAAAACAAATATTACCTATAATTAGGCACGTTCAAAAGGTACCTGATGTAAATAAATAGTAAACCTGCTTTTTGTACTAAAACAAGCGCGTAAATCATCATAACAATTTTATATCAAAGCATTAGTATAAATAAGAACGTTACAGTCTAAAAAGTAAAACATTTTAGGATATTAGTCACACAGCGCGCACAGCGTCCGAAAACTATTGTTTCGACAGTGTATTCGACATATGAATCGCATACTGTTAGCTCTATTTCTGGAATAGTTAACATTTACTTTACGGCTCGGTTTTTGCGAGCAAATAAAATCCGAATAGCACGAGTTCCAATTGTAAAAACAAGCTTTCGCCTGTACGCTTCAAAAATACGAACCGCTGATGCAGGAACAATAACGCAATTGATAAGATTTACCTACTGCATACCTAAGATTCGATATTAAAGATTCTAGGAACTCAATCGGATGACATTCATTTACATCGTCAAGACTTCCATCATTATTCCACGGTACGTGACCAATGTCTCGGATCGGCACTCTTGATCGACCATCAATATCATATAACATTCAATTTATCACAGGAGTTATGTTCGTATTGTTAAATTCTTCACAATAGAAGAGATGATTTATTGCCAGTGAAAATAACTAGTACCTAGGACAATAATTATGTGTAAATACCTAATAAAACCACTTACATAAAATTTGAAAAGGCACGTGCCTATCTAATTTTAGCATCCTTATACAGCAGCGGTGGCCAAAGCGTCGATCGCGGAGGCTTTTGCGGTAGCCCGCTAGACAAAAATTATCAGGAATGAAAAAAAGTTTTTGTTATTTCATTGAGTTTATAGCAAACCCGTTTATGTGCGAGTTTTACAGCGCTTTGTACTCTTATTTTTTAGCTAAAAGTTTGCTATAATCATATCAAGTTAACTCAAAATCCGTCCAGCAATTTCAGCGTGACGCGTGTTCAAGGGAACATAACAACAGACAAAAATTTAGAAAAAAAATGTTCTTGTTTCTATATCTAGGTGTGAAGACCAGGCGAACGACTAGCTCGTCACGTCATCAGACTACATAAAAAAATCGTTAAAGAAGTGTAAATCATATTTTCTAAAAATACTGTATGTACAGATTTAGTCTAGTTATACGTTTTAGATTGCTGGCGGTATCGGTAGACCGCTGGGTTATGTTGAATCATAATGTAGCCCACTTACTTCAAAAGTATGGCCATCCCTGTAATACAGCAATAAGTAAACAAAAATAATTACTACTTAAAAAGTATAAACAGCAACAACTGGTGAATCAATCAGTTGTATTGCTTTTAGAGATTGAAATGACTAGTGCGCATGAAATTATAATAAAAATACTATCTGTAAAATTCAGAAGCCGAGACTCATTAGATGTGACCTTAAAAGGGATGCTATTGGTCCTGTGAAAGGCGGCAACAATCGATCTTTACCACAACATACTGAATAATGTTAATCAGTCACTCAAACAGTCGTAAAAGGCAACGATAAAGCCATGAACAGCCACAGTTAGCCAACAAAATATGGGCTAATTATGAGATCAAACAAGCAATGATTATAAAGAAATCATTCTATTGAAACAATCTACCTTGATATTTTTTTATCGCGGTTCATAAACTATAAATCCAACACATCTTATAAAAAGGTCAGTGACTTCAAACCCAAATAGAGTACTCATCAAAAAAGCAAGATTACTTTGTCCAGATTGCGCCTATTATTATCAAAATAAAGTAACCTAATAGATTTATGGCTGTGGGCTGCCAAATATATTTAGACAGTGCACAACATTGTACTTTCGAAACTATATTTTCAACAGCGGTAATCAAAATACTTGGCAGAGGATGGGGGTTCGATGTTATTTAATTAGAATCATTCAGTTCATTGAACCCACCGAAAAAGGACTTCTATAAGTGTTCGTTTGCAAATGAGCTTTAAATCTGTCTCTTTGAATGGGTGCTATCAATGAGGGTCGAGCAAGCTTTAAACGCGCGAGCCAAAGACGTGATAGGCCGTGACATAAGTCACCAAATGTAGCAGGCTGCTAACCTTGTCTTTCTATTTGTATGACTAACTGGGTTCTGCGTTTGCTATCGAGATAAACCTTAGACAGAACACAATCCATTATCTCGATCGAATCTGTGTAAACCCTAAAACAAAGTGCCAAAATTCTCGACCATCTAATACCAATCTATTTCTGTTCTGTGCACGAGTGTAATAAATGATAGCCTTGATTACATACCCCTAAGTATTTTTATTTATGTGATCCGTTATACCCTACCTACAATACTATACATAACAAGACGTGATTTCTTGATATATCTTTCATACTGCCCATTCATAAAACATATTCATATTTACTGTTTACCTGTTGACAGAGCAATTCTTAGTAAGTTTATGTTTTAATTTGCGTAATGTGCATACGAGTTTCTGAAGCTGGGATGAGTTGTTGATATTGTCATTACAAACATCGTTTTAAAGGCAGTTTACTGTTGACAGCTGTATAATTAATGAGCATACAAAATGTCTCAATGGGTACACATAGATCTTCATTCATACTTTTGACATACCCCAAATTAATGAAAATGGACTTACAAAAACCATGCATCAATAATTAGTCTTAAAAATCATATCGTCTAATAATTTCAAATACGTAAGGACCTAAATATACATACTATAAAATTGAGACTAGCTATTTCGTCAACGCTCCTAGATCTTACTAGGTCTAATAGTTATAGGTTTTCTGTTACCACTAAAGTTTATTACAACGACTTCTCGGGACTAGCAGCAATAACAAGGTAGGACGCTTCTTGGACCGGTAAGTTTCTACACAACACGTTATTGCTTGGTTAGCAATTTCTTCTTAGTGAAATAGGGGTTAATACAAAATCTGCTTTAACTCCAAACTGTCATTACATCAAATTTATTATTTATTGATATATTATTATAATATGCTTTTATCTTCGAAACCTTAAATAATAACTTACATCTGGATGTTCTTTGACTGGCACATAAACTTTTTCTGTGAGTGTGGTGACCATGCCTTCCGCTTCTGGTAGGACGAGTGGTTCTTTTTTGACTCCATTTATTTGGAATAAACTCGCTCGCACTTTTGCTATTTCTGAAAAGAAAACGATTTATAAATTAGCCAGGGAAAGACAGCTAGAGTTTTATGAAGTAACATAGTTAAATTAGAGTGGTTTGGTGTTTCCCTGCGAGATAAGATCCCAAACGGAGCGATCCGCAGCCGTACTAAAGTGATCGATATAGCTCTTAGAAGTAGCAAGTTGAGATGGCAATAGGCAGGCCACATCGCTCGTAGAACTGACAATCGATAGGGAAGAAAGGTTCTCGAATGGCGACAACGAATCGGAAAACGCAGCGTCGGCCGCTCCCCCACACTATAGGTGGACCGACGATCAGGTAAAAACCGCGGGGGGCGATGCATGCAGGAGGCAAGCAGCCGCTCAAAGTGGCGCTCTGTGGGGGAGGCCTATGTTCAGCAGTAGACGTCTTCAGGCTGTTGATGATGATGATAAAATTAGAGAAGGCAGTAAAATATTATGTTATTTATACATCTCCATATTTAAAAGTTATGCTGTTCTTTTTCAAAATGTTCTCTGCCTCATTTGTCCACTCCTAAGACGTCTTTTTTCTAAATTGTCATAACTACTTCAAATCCTAATTCGTCCACTCCCTAATATTATTATTTAACCTTAGAATAAGAACATTATCAGACAGCTCTAAATTAAAAAAACTTGTTATGATTATATTGAGTTGGGTAGGTACCCTAACATACATTAATGTCGTGTGGATTAATCAAGACTGCAGCGATTACATGTATACGTAACGTCTCCGAGAAAAATAACCGGATGGATCTTAAGCATAAGCATAGCTATTTTTCATAAAGACAACGCACGTAAGCAAGGCGTGTAAGCATCTGCTCTAATAAATTTTAAAGACGAAACGTGTCATATTGTATAATTTTAGGCCACCCGTCTCAAACGTTTACTAGTAAAGATAAAAGTTAATGTCTCGTGGAAAATTCGCCTTTATTAGTAGGTCGGTAGCAATTATGGTTTTTTTAAAAGATACTAATATTTAGTATTTCAATTTTTACCTACATATAAATAATAACAATGAAGCAATATTATGCAGTACATTTTGTACGAGTATATTATTTGCAATTGTATAGTGTAGACCACAAACTGTGTCCTACTTTTTCGATTTCCCATCCATACAAGAAGTATCATTGTGCAAACAACATATCTTCCTTATCCAGCTAAAGAGGTGATGAGTCATTTGCCAATTTCCGGAGTACGCAATCTGACCATCTGTTCCTGTAGTATGCATAAATTATGTGTCAAGAATTCAGTTCAGTTTTGGAATTTCTACTAATCGTTATGTTTATTTTAATGTTATTCGTGGAAATAATTTTCAGAATGTAGTTTGTGTTAGAATTAGTGTTATGATAACCATTTATTTACTAACTAAATGGCCGATTATAATAACACTATGACGTATATCTTAACCAACTAAGGACAGGATCATTTCGATGTTGTCATTTTTTTTGGCTCAAATCAATTTTATTATCATATCAATATTATTCGCTACTTTCAATTCCAATACATTTCTTTGGCCGAGTTACTTGTGCAATTTTTAATTCTGTGGTCAAGTCCCCATTAGGGACTAGGGTAGGGGACTGGACAGCACTCACTATTCCATTCTAATTTTCTATAGGTGTGAATGAAAATCATACTTAGGTACTCGTAGATAAAAACAGCTCTACATATTTATTCATCCTCTATTGAATTTTATAAATTAAAAAGTAAACACTCTTCCGTCTATTTGCTACCATTTCACGGCTAAAAAACTTTTAAATGATCTTGATAGAAGGCATGGAAATAGTTTATGCCATGAAAATTGACTCTAGTAATTACTGCACATGCGAAACCACGACCAGCAGCTGGAGAAGCTTATATTTATGAAATGACTCAATCTGTATTACACAATATATTTTTATATGAGATCTCTCCAGCGTCTTATTAAAGAAATTACAGTACACCCGTTATTTTTTAATCTTGGACGGTATCAAACGCCGCATGTGTGCAGTTGCACGTATCCGCATGACCATAGTTGGTCCACAGAGGGTCTGACGACAATGCTGAGAGGCTTTCACGCCATATACGGCCGGTCGGCCGAGTAAACATAAGCCATTAAACCACCCGTGGCTCGTGTGATAGCCGATGGATTATGTATTTAATTGTCACCTTTCTTGCATATTGATGGTATCGAGTGTTTTGAAGAAGAAAGGTGCTTTTGAGTTCCATATTTATTTCTGAAGAGAGATCGCACGATTTGCAAGCTTTATGGATGGTTAACACACAGCATATAAGGATTTTAGTTTTAGAAACCTTTATATTAGGAACTACCACCATACCTTGCTAGTACAGTTTATTAAATAGTTTACTAAATCACAATTAGATGAATTAGCCAATTTAATCAATAAACATTTAGATTGTGACAATTTGACAAGTTAAATCATTTAATGGTCAACATAGAAATATTGCTGACTGATGGCAGGCTGACTCACTAGAAAAACCTTATGAAACTTGTCACAACGGACGTTGACGGGTGTCGAAACACTTGTTTCGGACGCTTTAACAATGCCGCAGGTTTTGTGCTGGCAAATGAGGCTTCCAACAGAACAAAGGCACATAATAGAGGCTGTGTTTGGTATTGACGTGATCTTGGTGGGCCGTCCATCCGTCACTTCTCCTTCAAGTTTTGATTTATGAAATCGACGGAACCTGCTCTAGAGTGTCACAAGACGAAGGGCGTTGTAAAAATTTTATGATTCATGCATGTATTAATTTTATTGATTTCTTAATCGTCATAGCGTAACGTAGTTTTTAAAATGTGCGTAATAGCTTAAAACTTATATAAAAACAAGTTACAAAAGTACAAAAAAAGTAATAATGAACACAAAATGATAGAAAAGATAGATAGATAGATAGATAGAGGTAGGTAGAGATTGATAGCTTTGGAGGTGCCAAATCTATTTTCAAACACATTGTAAAGCCACATAATGTAAGTTAACTAGGTTTGGTTAGGTTAATACTACCCTTTACTCGGATTACTTTAACCGCAATCACAATCATTCTATTCTACACAGGTAATAATAGCCTTGCAGAGAACATCCTAATGCTCTGAAAGAAGCAAAGGAATAATAACTTTATGACAAAGGCAGAAGATTCGAATCGAATCAGATATATTATTATTTATTTAATACAATGTTTGAATGGTGTCTCGCGTAGGCAGAGGGTTCATAATAGGAGAATAGGTAGGTACTCAGAGAACAAGCGAGTCGTGTGTCACCGAGTAGTGATAAATGTCAATTGACATTTCAAGCCTCAAGACCACCTACGATAAAATTTAACATCAATTATTTTAGAACCTAAAAATCAAGAAAATACAACAAAGAATATTTTCAGTAACTTAGGAAGATATTTCAAAGTGACTCATATTTTATTGGCTATCAATATATCACATGAGATGAGATGATTTAAGTAGGTACTCTAAGATTACATAATTAGCTGCAATGCTAATTACTATATAGGGGGTCTTCTTCTTCTTCTCGTGTAGGCAAGTGGTCAGCCCTTATGTCAGAATTTTCAGACCGCCCAAATATAGGTGGTATTAGGACTTTTCTCACAACCGATGGGGAAAAAATGTTCTCGGGTGGCGACCACGATCCGGAAAACGCAGCGTTTGCCGGTCCCTCGGTGGACCGACGACCTGGTGAAAGCCGCGGGGAGCCGATGGATGCAGAAGGCAAGCAGCCTCTCAAAGTAGCACTCCGAGGGGGAGGCCTATGTTCAGCAGGGGACGTCTTCAGGCTATTGATGATGATGATGATAATGATGAGGACTTTTCTGCAAAGTTCATCTAGGTAGGTACCACCACTTTACCAGTTATTTTGCCGCCAAGTAGTAGTGTGGAAGAACTACTGTGTTCCAGTTTGAAGGGCATTGTAGCTAGTGAAATTACTGGGGAAATGAGACTTTTTGATCTGATCACACAGATGTGTTAAGTCTCAGGATGACGTGTGCACTGCAGTGTCACGAAAAACTATTTAAATTTAGAGTTCCGAGTGATACTACAATCTGTTATAGGCAGCCGTGACGCTTAACATCAGGTGAATGACTTGCTCGTCACGTCAAACTTTTACATTAAAAAAATGCTGAACACAGAAAGTCCACACAGGTATACTAAATTATTTGAATACATACCTAAGTAGTAAAATATTCTACTAAACAAAAAGCATTTATTCTACTGAACATATCATAAGTTTTAACTTATTACTTTTCAATTCCATCTTTTCAAAAATGTTCTAGAAGCTTTCTTAAACCTTTTCTAATTTTACTTGTAGGTATAGGTGATTCGATTTATTTTTACAAGTCACTGCGTGCCGTTTTTTACATTTATTTTACATCATCAATGAAAAATTAAATATGCCACTGATTTTTACGTTTTGCATCTTATTTTTGCAAAAAAAAAAAGGAAACACCGGAGTATCATCTAAGAAAGTGCGTTGATAAATCTAATTACCATTTAAATGTTAACTTTAAACACATGTTACGGTTTGCGTTAAAACTTTGACCATTCAGCCTAGTTAAATCGTTCATCATTATCATCATTAACAGCCTGAAGACGTCCACTGCTGAACATAGGCCTCCCCCAGAGCACGCCACCTTGAGCGGCTGCTCGCCTCCTGCATCCATCGGCTCCCCGCGGCTTTCACCAGGTCGTCGGTCCACCGAGTGGGGGGCCGGCCCACGCTGCGTCTTCCGGTTCGTGGTCGCCACTCGAGAACCTTTCTTCCCCATCGGTTGTCAGTTCTACGAGCGATGTGGCCTGCCCATTGCCACTTCAACTTACTAACTCTAAGAGCTATATCGGTCACTTTAGTTCTCCTGCGGATCTCCTCGTTCCGGAGCTTATCTCGCAGGGAAACACCGAGCATAGCTCGCTCCATAGCTCGCTGCGCGACTTTGAGCTTACTAATGAGGCCAACAGTAAGAGACCATGTCTCAGTTCCATAAGTCATCACTGGCAACACACACTGATTGAAAACTTTCGTTTTCAGGCTCTGCGGTATTTTGGACGAAAAGATAGGACGAAGCTTCCCGAACGCTGCCCAGCCGAGTTGGATTCTTCGCGCCACCTCTTTGTCGAAGTTGGACCTACCTAATTGGACAATCTGTCCTAGGTAGACATACTTGTCGACAACTTCGAGAGTATCGTTCCCAACAATTACCGGTATAGGTGGAACATGAGCATTAGACATGATCTTTGTCTTGTCCATATTCATCTTAAGACCAACCTGCTGGGAGACTCTACTGAGGTCGTTGAGCATGGTGCTAAGGTCCTCGAGCGATTCCGCCATTATGACTATATCATCGGCAAAACGAAGGTTAGTGATGTACTCGCCATTTATGTTGATGCCAGATCTTTTCCACTCCAAGAGCTTGAAAACATCCTCCAATGCGTTTGTGAACAGTTTCGGAGAAATAACGTCTCCCTGTCTCACGCCTCTTTGCAATGGAATTTGTTCCGTTCTCTGGTCCTGTAGTCGGACTGACATAGCGGCCTTACTGTACAAACACTTCAAAACTTCGATATACCTATAGTCAATTTGGCATCGCTGCAAGGACTGCAGCACCGCCCAAGTCTCGATTGAATCGAAGGCTTTCTCATAGTCCACAAACGCTAGGCATAACGGCCGATTATACTCTTCGGTCTTCTGTATAATCTGGCGCAGCGTATGGATGTGGTCTATGGTGCTAAAGCCTTTTCGGAAACCGGCTTGTTCGGGAGGCTGGAATTCATCAAACCTGCGTGCGAGACGATTCGTAATGACTCTCGAAAACAGCTTATACACATGACTCAAGAGCGAGATGGGCCTATAGTTCTTCAATAAGGTGTTATCGCCTTTTTTGAAGAAGAGCACCACCACGCTCTTGTGCCATGCCTCTGGCGTTATACCTTCAAGGATGACAGAATTAAATAACTTCTGGAGGACTAAAAGTACCGGTCTACCACCCGCTCTCAGAAGTTCGGTCGTAATTCCATCTTCACCTGGTGCCTTGTTGTTTTTAAGCTGTTTGAGGGCCATTCTAATCTCGTACAGGCTGACGTCCGGGATATCTTCGGTATAGTGTCGGACTAACTTGGCTCTGATGTCCTGAGCTGTGTTAGTAGCGGGCTTACGTGTCGAGGTGTATAACTGTCCATAGAAGTTCTCGATCTCTCTCAGAATCTCAGGCTTGGATGAAATGATGCTACCATTTTCGGTCTTCAGTTTTGTCATTTGGTGTTGCCCAATAGACGAATCCTTTGCGAACACTTTAGAGCCTTGGTTCCGCTCAATTGCGGCCTCAATACGTGAAGTACTAAGAGCACGCAAGTCGTGTCGCAAGGAACTCCAGATTCGTCTATTGAGTTCACCGTAGGCTGACATATCAACTGAAGACTGCAGCTTCATTTCGCTCCGGTCGGCCATTAGCTCAAGAGTTTTTTCTGAGAGCTTTTGAGTCTTCTTTCGGCGTTGGGTCTTAAAGAATTTCGATCCAACAGCTTGGACAGTTTCCACCAACCCGTCGTTTAGCTCGTCCACTGTGTTACAGTCGGCTAGGCACTGGAAGCGATTTTGGAGTTCCAGCTGAAAGCCTTCGGGGTTTTGGATTTGGACAGGATTTGGACGGAGCGTAGACTTCACCAGACGTGACCTTTCGAGCTTAACATTGATATTCAATGTGCCTCTAACAATACGGTGATCGCTACCGGTTTTCACCTTGCTGATCACAGAGACATCATCGAATATGTGCTTCTTGGTCGTCATGATGAAGTCTATCTCATTTTTAGTGGAACCGTCGGGACTTATCCACGTCCACTTCCTGGATGGCCGCTTCTCGTAGAAGGAGTTCATCATAAAGAGTTCCTCCTTCTCCATGAAGTCAGCCAGCCTCTGTCCTCGAGGGTTCCGCTGCCCGTATCCAAATGGCCCCACTCTCAGCTCATCGCTATTCCTTGTGCCCAACTTCGCATTGAAGTCTCCCATCACAACGGTGAAGTATGTTTCGGAAGTATGCATGGCTTCGGATATGTCCTCATACATAGCTTCTACTTCATCGTCTGAGTGTGCCGACGTCGGCGCGTATACCTGTATAACCTTCAACGAATACCGTTTGGTTATTCGGAGTACCAGGTACGCTACCCTGGCCGACACACTGTCGACTTTGACCACGTTGTTGACGAGAGACTTGCGGACGAGAAACCCGACACCTCCTTGGGAGAGTTGGTCTCCCTCCCGGTAGAAGAATAAGTTACCGGAATTTAGGATTATCGTGTCCTGTCCCTGTCTTCGGACTTCAGACAATCCCATTACATCCCAGCGTAACTTACCCATCTCCGCCTCTAGCTCGACCATCCTTTCGTCAGCCTTCAGTGTGCGCACGTTATGTGTTGCCAGGGCCAGGGGTCGTCGTTGGGGTTGGTAGCCGGGCGTCTGCCGGGGATTCTTCGCACCCCTTGCCCTGCCGTTACCGTGGCCGCTACCGTAGCCACGGGATAGCAGAGCTGCCGGGGACTGGGGGCCGTTTTTATTTGTGCTTGTCATTAGGGGGGGGGGGGGGGGGGGTTTGCCATAATCACCACGCTTCGCAGGCGGCTTGCAGTTAAATCGTTAATAATTCTAAATCCTAAGTAGTTTATTGCTATTGGTAAGATTTTGTAAATTATACGCGGCGAGATATTTGCGTGCTGAAGTAAATTCTGTTAACACGCGATTGACTATGAGTAGGTAATACCAGCTAGAACTTTAACCTTATTATATAGGGGTTAAGAATGAGATATCTGTGCTATATGATCAATCGTAGGTAGCTGTTGCAAGTTCTTTAACCGATTAGAGTCTATGTCAAAACCACTGCCGTTTTAAAAGCCAGTGAGCGGAAACTATTCACTTTTTCATTTGTAGACAGCAGTGATGGTAACCAATATTTTGTAATGACACCGACAAATGCAACGCTATTAGCGTAAACGAGTAATTGTCTAGACAGTGAAATTGCAATGTGATGCATCAATTAAACTTGGCGGTGACAATTGGAGCAGAAACTTTGAACAACAAACAATCTGAAGAGCTATATTCTAGGCAGCAAGTAAGATATTCTTAGTTTATGACTTGAAGCTCCAATAAGCTGTTATTGGCCAGATACAGAACGTTTGCTTTTCAGGTAATGACAGTAAAGCGCAGTGCACGATCTCGCCAATGCTTCAGGTTGATTGGCTACTTAACTTTTAAAATCATGGGTCAATTCAAATTTATGCCTCGAGTTAACAAATGAGGGTAAAATTGAGAACAATGTGGATTCAACGGGAATATTCACACGGAATGCGACGATGCGTAAATCCATCGCCACGCTTAGTTTGCGATCGGTTGCTTGCCCGACGAACAGACAGGACTCCACGCAAACCGAGTATTTAAACGTATCTACAATAACAAGCTGGCGGAAATCGTGCGTTACTAGAGCCGCTTCTATTAATGTGTACCAGATAAATGAAAGTCACGTGAATGCATTAGTATAATTAGAACTTCAAATAAAGGTGGTGAAAAAGAAAGATTCGTTATCTTCCGCATCAAGAACAAGAAAACTGTAATTCTTCACTTTGCCCACAAAGGCATAGAAGCAACTTTGCAGTCCGCGTTCCTAAAGTTATTATTATCGCCAGACAACTAGTTCAGAACGCTGCTTTAAGAAACATTGTAGCAAAGCCGAGGTGTGATCGTACGTCAACGAGCAAAGCTTACAAAGTCACTAAACATCGAAGCTACTTATAAATTAAAACCATGTTTATACTAAAATTCAGACGCCAGTTTGTCAGAATATTGGTCAACGAAAATGAGCTGACGAATATAATTATTATCTTCGTTAACGCTCATCCTTTCATCAGCATACTTTTGTTTTATTTCTGTTAACAAATTAGGCTTACATAAGATGAATGCCGCCCAAACGAAGTTAATGTGACTGAGGGGAACAAAGAGCTAGCATTTCCGGTGTACTCTAGGGGAGCCATTGTTACATTGTGTTCGTAGACAAGAGACAAATTTGTAATCAGGAATCGCTTGACAAATAACTAAGAAATAAGATCGTTCCATATTAACTTTGAGAACACTAGAGGTAATCTTATTACGACCCGTTTTTTTTCGGATTTACTGATCAATTAGGCAATGTTGAAGATATCGGAATTAAATTGAGTACAAGTATTTAAGATTTTAAGCTAGTGTATAAATATAAAGCAACATACAACGGAATAATAAATGGGAACAAGATAGTAGAATGATAAAGTAATTAAAATTGCCGCTAAGGTCTAAGAACATAATCCAAGAAGCACCTACATACATCATGGTTCGTAAGAAGTTGAATACGCTAAAGGGAAAAAAAGGTTTTTTATATGCTAATATTATTCAGTTTGTTTGTCTTTGTTTTGTTTGTTTGCTTGTTTTTTCATTGCTATGAAATCGCGGGTTTTTTTCATCACCTATTGTACACTTATACTGTATCAACAATTTATGCAAATTCGTTGTAAATAGTACCTAGAGCAAAGTAATATTTTATGCGTACCTAAATAAGTAGCTAAATCAAATACTCGCGTCGGTCGGTCGCTTGATAACATTTTCTCATTTTATTTCTTACGTACATAGCGTACATGCTACTATGTTCCTAGAAACCAATAACATAAGACTTCGTACCACTTAAGTGACATCTTTGTGTAAGGATTATGATTATGCAAGCAGTGCTGCGATTTTAACGCTGTACGAGTAAGAAGCTAGGTGAAATGTTATGAAATCGAATAACCTACATTTGTATATTTTTAACACATCGACAAACTACTGACAGAACTATTCCTATTATACCAGCGGGGTGATCATGTAACTTTGATAGCAATGCAACAAAAGAAATTTCAAACCAAATTTGAAAATTTCCATAGTAACTCTGTACATAAGCTGCGTACTGCAACTGTCAAATCCATACATTTTTGTGTTTCTATCGGTTGCCAACAAGTTACATGATCGCCTAGCTGATACTGATGGTGTTTCTTGAGAGACGGTTAGTCACAATTTCAGGTTTGGGATGAATGGCCATAATTCTTCGTATTAGTGTCATGAAATGAATGTCAGCGAGACAGTGACTCATTTAAACAATAATGTAAATAATAAATATTATAATTAAAATGACCCAGCGTCAAATAGTGTTGAAATATAGGCATATTAATATCCATATTAAAATCGTATCGGATGTAGGTGATTACGAAAATCATTAAATTGGAAACCAGTTGGAAATGTCAGCGTGTGTACAATTATTGTGATATAGGAGCGTTTATCTCTAATATCTTAATCTATGCGTGGTCAAAGGGCTACAGTTAGGTACGATTCAGATGCTAGAATTTTGCTGTGCATTATTTCACTAAGAACAACAAGGCTAATTTAAGTAAACAAAATAAGTATACATACCTTCAATAAGTACCTAAGTGAGTAAAGAAGTGGAAAAAGAAAACCTGAATAAGACACTATTATTATTAAATTATTGCATTTAACATAAATATAAGTGCGCTAAATAAATTTGTTTCTTTACTAATAATACGACCTTGTTTTTTTCATCTTTGCAATTTAGAACTGTAAGAAATATTGTAGAGTTCAGAATATCCTAATTGACAACACGTTATGGTAATGTAGTGGAACTTGCATTTAAACAGGTGTTCATAAATTTGAATGTTACAAAGAAAAAATACATGAGTGTTTATGAATGACAGTTACTTGTCGACATAAAATGTGAATGAAAAGGTAAATTTCGATTTGCATACCGTTAAGTACTGATCTATGCCGCTGCTTGTAGGTCTTTTTGAGGCACTTGTGTGCCAATTACAAGCAAACGTGAACTGAACGTAAGAGTTTGTTCATGTGTCAACCGATACACGACAAATAAGTGTGCGGAAGTGAAAACTAACATTATTTGCTTGAAGCATATATATTTTTTACTGTTGGACGAGTATTAAGTAAACTTACTACCCCATTTCTTTATGTACTTTGTGCGTCATACAACTAGTTCCACAGGTTGATACTTGGTTTTTTTATCATTGATAGGCTTACATTTTAGTAGATAGAATCTATATTTTTTCAGTTATTATTTCACACAGTCAGCATACCAGCATAGCATTACCTATGCCATTCTCAATTTCTCATATATCAAATATTCAATCAAAATTGGTTTTCTTAAAATCTTGATACCTGCCGTTAGCTGAGAAGCCACTTTCATGGCCAGGTTTACAAAACTTAACGGCATTTTAAGTGGGTAGGTACATTTACGTTGAACACAAGAATGCAAGCATGGAATAATAGCGCCGTCCCATACTGTAAGTCCATTACATAGTACATACCTCATTACATCTACTTCGACACAGTAAATAGATTTGTGCCTTCGTTACGCTCAAACTTCAGTGTCATAGTTGTTACTTGTTACTTTGTTCTGTGATCCCAACCTATTGCTTTAAATTTACGCGCAACCCGCGCAAGTGAGCAGGGTTGTTCTACAAATGTTCCAGAACACGTAAATATGTCAAAATTAAAAGCAGAACCAACGGCTGTTCATCTATGTTCGAGAATGCAGGCCACGTTTTATCTGTACGAGAACTATTTATTGTTTGAGCAGTTCGCAGTTGACGGTTTCTTTACTATGGCCATAAAGTTCGATGCCTAAACCAAAGATTTTCGCTGATTTATAGTCAAATATTTATTTTCACGGTTTACTTACGTAGCCGGTTCGTATATAGAATTATAGGTACGGGTTTACTGTGGGGAAAACAGTTTCCATTTAATGTCACATGTTGCTACCAGCCATGACGCGACGCGACGTACGGGCGGCGGGAGCGATGCATCAACACAGCTGAATATTCTATGATTATAATAAACTATATGAATAGTTGATGTTTCAACGCGTCTCCGACGTCTCCGTTTCATTTTAAGACATAAGCTCCATTATGACCTATCAATAGAATGGTTATTACCTCCGGTATGGCTGTTTATGTCATGCAAAAATTGTGTCAGCAGGAAGATATGGATATAAAATTAGGCTCTGTGTAGTTTATGAAATGATAAACAACTATGAATAACTAGCAGCGCCCTGCGGTTCCACCCGCGTTCCTACAGGAACCGTTCCTGTTTTCGGGATAAAAAGTAGCCTATATTTTAATCCAGGGTCTAAGCTACCTCCATACCAAATTTCATCTAAATCCGTCCAGCTGTTACAGCGTGAAAGAGTAACAAACATACACACATACACACATACGCACAAACTTTCGCCTTTATAATATTAGTGTGATGTGATATAATTAGGTATTAGAGACTGCCGACAATTTGACTGCGGTGGATGACAATACAAATTAAAATGTGCTAAAATGTCAACACCAACCAACCAAACGGGGCCGGGATCTGTATTCAATGGAGCCCTTGTGGGCGTAACTTATAAACATTCAATGGGCACTGGAATGATACCGTTGACAAAGGTACATTATGAATACTTGAATCCCAGGTACCTATTAGAAGTAGATAATAAGGTCGATAGCATGCCTTCACAAACGTAAGTAATTACGTATAGGTACCTATAAAAAACGTTAGTCATAGAACTTATAAATCAAATAGTATCGAAATAGAGAGCAATCAGGCAACCAACTCTATATACTCTACAATATAACAAAGAATAAATGTCGAGATTATGTAGACTTTACATACTCTACTCTCTACTCTCTTTACTCTTGCAACGTTATTCTTTGAAATACTAGATTAAAATACCTAAAATTAGATATACGGGGTGATTATTTCAGACAAATATTTGACATTAGCCCCTGACAAATAACAGCGCAACGCCAACAATTGACTGCCGCGAAAGCCTGTCAACCAATCAGCTCATAATAAATGTATATAGTAGGAGCAACGCCTACCGTCAAGCAAGACAGACGTTAGATCGGCTCTTGATGAATGTACGTATTGTGTGACTTGTCTTACTAGTTTATTGATCACTGTACACCTACATGTTGGATTTATAAAAGCATATTCCAATGATGGGTCACAAATCACAATAGTCACAAAGCATAATTTTTATTGCACCATTGGTTGCTTCTACGACCACTGTTCAAGGATTTCATTCAGCAATAATTACTTGCAACATGATTAAAGTGAATTCAATAGGAATAGTGTAATTGCCAGCAGGTGTAATCAAATAGCAGGACCAAGGTCGCAGTAATATGTTGTCATTCGCAGCAGTAGTTTTCTGACATAGAAACAAATGAAGTTAAGCTTATATTCTTAACCGATGACCGATGAAACATAACATCCAACAATTAAGATAAGAGCTTCACCTAAAATAATAACATGACTAAAGGCAAGCTTGCTAAATGTCATCCATAGTAACTAAGGTGATGTATGCAAAGAGAAGCGAAAAAATAGCTTGTGAAAACATTGTTTTTGGATTTTGAAGTATATATTGAGGTTACGCCAAAATTACGGGATGGATTTGCATGCCGTTTAGGTACTGTATGGCCACATACATGGGGGTAATTTCGGTAGCCCTTAGGTCCTTTATCTATAGATTGTTTTTCTGATCTATATTATTAAGACCTGTATAAGTATATAGTTTTTTTAAAGAGAGAGAGAGAGGTTTTGATGTCAAAGTTTTGGAAAGTTATTTGTCTGGCCTCACCGTTTTATACAATTTCTTACCGCTCTTTAGTCAACCAAACGTGCAGATACATACCTGAAATAACACAAATTTTCATTAGTTTATACATATAGTTATTTCGTTATAAAATATTCAATGCACAAAATAGTATCTCTATCACTCTTGGTATTTGATAAATTGTCTGAATTATGTTCTGTAAGAATTTGTCATTAGTTTTTTTCGACAAGGCATGCTTAAATGGTTTCCAACTTTTTAGAATTAAAATTACAAATAAATTAAATCATAACCCTCCTTTTTGCAGACGCGCAATAAATTATAAATTACACCCCACTATACCTACACAGATCCTAGACCCTAACTAGGACTTTCTTACGGTCTCACAATACCCAGACACACCACAATTGTTTAGCGCTTTTTTCTGTACAGATACCCCGTCCTGTAACGGAAATAAATTTCGCAGCCTCCGTGTTATGAACCGACCTGTTCAACTACCACACCAAGGCTGCTAAATAATGTTAATAATGATTGTAAGAAGAGTTAATGTTATCAGTTGAAATAGTAGAGTAGAGCTACATATAAAGTTAAATAACAATGCCAGTTTAAAATATTTATGCAATTGTGATCACGATTTAAAGCTTGGCAAGTGCTTCAATGTCAGACTAATTGGTTAATTTTCTCCCAATAAAGATCATTGAACGTCTTCAATGATCGATTTTCTCGGATCTTAATTTGTTTTGTTTATTGCGTGCACGGAAAATGTTTACGATGGCAATTACTGGCTTCGGGAAAATTCTGGGTTTGAATCTCGTAAGATGTCACAAAGTTTGACATTTTCGACTAACCATAGTATTTATAAGAGCGAAAAGGGGTAAACACTAATTCAAGGGTGCGTGAAGCTACTGGACACTAGGATAAGACACAGAATAAATAATAGTACTACGTACTTAACATTCATGGTTTGAATCGCCTATAAAATGTCACAAAATAAGGTGTTAGACATTTTTTATATTGTTATACGACTTATCTATACCTACATTGTTTATTTCCAGAGCAAAAAAGGAAATAACAACAAATTCATAGCGGCATGAAGTTAGTAGGTAAGTACATGTTGTTATTATGCTTCTTTTCTGCTGGGTTAGCACGGACGGTAGACAAAACTGGCTTTGCCCTGTTTACTCCACTTGACAAGGAAGCAAGTATGAAGAAAGTGACATAAAACGGGGAAAGACAATTTTGTCTACCATCCGTGCTAACCCAGCTGGATAAAAATGTTAGATGATTGGTTTTTAAAGATGATGTTATAACACTCAGATAATATATGTTCACACCCTGATGTCTACGTGCGTCGTGACACACTTGTTAAAGCACGAATGATAGTTGGAAATAGCTGTCCCTTCGACCAACTGATGTCGAAGCTAATGCGAGAGAATCTTTTGGCACGCATTACGAACACACGCGCTCGTGTACGTAAAATGGTGCAATAAAAATCTGAAGTGAAAAAATGGCTTCTGTTAATCACTTTGTTTGTGACGAAGCATCTGTCAACACTTTCAATTTAGAACTGCAATATCGTTACGGTGACCACGAGAAATAAATTCACAGCGTTAATGACATCCTTTACCCTTCCAATTATCCTGTTCTCTACACAAACACAAAACAAAGTCAGCGCGATACTGGAAAACTTTGGAACAATCATGATAGGTACTTTATACGTGCAATCAAAAATACAATAAACATTAGTATGTAGTGCGATTATCCCTTCAGTGAAACGCTGTCTGCATTGTGTGGTTTTCACACTATAACGACTTCACGGATATGGATGAATTTTTGCACACACATTGCCTCAATTACCAGGATCAAAAAGATTTTTTACTCCAGGAAATAAAGTGGTGCCGGGAAAGTATATTTTGTTAAATGTTAATTTGATTTGAGTCTTGAAAAATAGTTTATAACAAGTAATTGATTATTTAATTTTAGATATTTATGGTTTTTTTTACGTAAACGAAGGACGTGACGAACTGGTCGTAAGCCTGACGTTAAGCATCACGGAGACCCATAACAGATGCGGTGTTGTTGGAGCAACTCGCAACTCTATAATATAAAGTTTTGCGTGACACTGCACTGCCCCCGCCAAGCTGAGACATCAGGTGACTTGAGAATTGAGATCAGGTCATTGTCTCATTTGACCAAAGTCCAGAACACTAGCTTGTGCACAGTGCCCATCAAATCAGAACATAGTAGCGCCTGCACACTACAGACTAGCGATGAACTCTTGAAGAAAGTTCGTACCACCTGGTAAGCAGAGAATACGACCCGTGCGTGTTCAAGAGAAGAGTGAATAGGTACATACCTACTTAGCTAGCATGCTACACCTTCGATTGCATCGTTACTTTCCATCAGGTGAGAGCGTGGTCAAAAGATAGATAAGCCAGATGTATAAAATTGTTTTATTAAAATGGTCTCTTTAAATCGTTCCGTTACAGTTTTATATTAGTAGAGGTAGAGCAGATTAGGAAGCCGTCAGTTTCCGCCAAAATAAACAGTGTGGAGTAATCGCCACCATTCTCTGTCTTCAGCCAATGCTATGGTTTTCCTGTACGACATTAAGTACATTTATTTGATCTGTATTATGCCCTTCTAGGTCTGGCTCTTCCTCTATTTCCTTCTACCTTATATTAGGAAAGTAGGTAGCAATAACACACGCACCTCATAATACTGAAAGATGCCTTTCTAACAAACTGTACAAAACAATTCAAATGAACATAAATTTCAACAAATAGTAGCCTTCCCTGTCCTACAAGGAACGGTTGGCATCTTTCAAGCCAACTCAACATAATATTGAAGCAAACACATCATGTGATGTGAAGACGACAAAATTATATAGAAATTAAGAGCTCTTCGTCAGCATCGGCTTTGTAGCTTTATTATTGCATTGTCTAAGGTCTAATCTCCGAGGTCTCGAAGTAAATATAATTATACATTTTGTCTCGCGATGACTTGTAAATGTCGTATGTGATGTGATGCATTCCGAAGTAATGTAATACTTACCTGGTGCAACGATGCGTCAGGGTCCGTGAGAATTGTTATAATCAACATTTCAATACTTTAAAAGCTAAATTTTGATGAACGCAGTTCAGTATTTTTTTTTTGGTCGCATAAAAAATATATTTAAAATTCACGAATTGTCGCTAAATGAAATGAAAGTTTTAGTCCATGTACATGATAATATTAAATTTCACTACATTTAGCGATAATTCGTGTTCTTTTATTATAATTTTAAAGCGACCATAAAATATTGACGTCTACGCTGCGTCTACTTACTATATTTAAGCGTGAGCTAAAACATCTTACAGTAACTCTTAGCGGACAGATCTAGGGCAATCGAATTAAGTCGGAAAAACAAGAATAACTATTAAGTTTATTGAATAATGGCACCAAGAAGTCATCATATATCTATTACATCTGTACAAGCCTGTACAAGCCGTCAAGGTGTCAATACGGTTGACGGGAGTACCAAAGGTAAGTTTATATTGATTGTAAGGGCAAAGGCACAGAGACCACCCACGGAGCACTGGCGTCAGCTAATTTATTTAGGCATCTATTGTCCAGTATACTGGGAAGTTCAAAAGTTCGTATATTAAAAATCAATCAATGTTTTTCTTTAAAAAATTAGTCACGTCTTGAGAAAACCTGTCTGCCTTGAATGCGACAAGCTCGTGTCATATTAACTAAACCAAAATATGGTTAAAAGGGAGGCCTAAATGTGAAGGATAACAAAACATTATTTTTGTTAAATAAATAATATCATATTATAAGTCCTATATATTATATATTGAAGAAACTGTAGTCGGATGAATAACACAGGTTAAATGTCAAGAAAATGAAGAAATTAAGGATAAACTATACCCCATCAGCCATAACTATATATCATCATGCAGCCGATGGATGCAGCAGGCGAGCAGCCGCTTAAAGTGGCGCTTTCTGGGGGAGGCCTATGTTCAGCAGTGGACGACTTCAGGCTGTTGTTGATGATGATGATGATCAAAACAATGGTAATTGCAGACAATAATTATTTTACGAATATTACAAGGCATGTAGTAGTAATCATTGACACAATAAACAAATAAATTCATTTTTTTTTAATTAAGGCAAAACTAGATAATGTACTTATAATGAAAGAATAAATCATCATAATAAAGTAAGTAGGTAGGTATATCATACTACTTTTGAGAACTACTTTTTATGAGATAATACTGGACTTCTTATCGAGCATTAGTAAGAAATTATTAAAGATTGCTCTGCCGTCACAGTTATGTCATCTATTTATAAATAGCTATGATTCTTCAATACCGCGCATGGCTTTTGAAGAGGTGCACATAAAATGTTCAAGTACACACTTAAAATAAATGAACCGTAATTAAAATAGCTGCGGTATGCTAGGATCATCCACTTCACTTTGTTCGCAGGGGTATTCATTGCCTGTAGTATATTTGGTAAGTACTGTTACACCCCGTCGTCGCCGCCCAAGACACGTCTTGAGCGATCCGGATGATCCTATAGCAGCCGTTGTGTCGGCTGCGCTAGGATCACCGGATCAGTCTAGCCCTCCTGGCTCAGGTACCGCTTTCGGCACCGGTATAGGTTACCAGCGTAACACAATCAGACACCGACCCCGCCGGCGAGGTCGACGTACCCCCCGTAGGTTAGCTAGAACGGTCGCGACTTTCCATAGGGTCCACTCTTCCAGTGGACGTAGCCTTCTCGATCCTCTTATCCCGGCAACGGCCCAAGCCGAGGCTCGCACCCCAGGGGTGCCCTTGTGCTAGTTGTCTCCCACTTTTAACGGTTGGGCGCCTTAAGCGCCTGCCCTCCTGCCCGGTGACGCTGTAAAGGTCGGTAGAGACCAACAGCATTAGCCCGTTCAAAAAAAAAAAAAAAAAAAAAGGTAAGTACTGTTATTTCATTTCATTTTTGTTTTCATGTTTGTTACAATGCAATTGAAATGCTTGGCAGGCTGTTGTGGTTTTTCAGATTATTTGAAAACATAGTGGTCAAAAACTCTGATTCCATTTTAATTTCAATAAAGTTTTAAGTTTTGTGGAAAGTGTGAGACGGCAACGAAGTTAAAGGAATACACAAAATGAATAACGCTACAAATGAAAACAGCATGCTTCAAAGTACAAAATAGTATCCCTTGCCTATGAGACGAGTTGGGTTAGACAGAACCTCGCACATATTATATTAATGGAACTGTTACCCCAGACGGTAGCTAAGCTAAGACGCGGTAATCCTAAAGGCCGATGAAACCCGTGCGGTGAACCAAAATTATATGTTAGGAATAGTGGTTGGGTGGTTAAAAACGAATGCTATCTATTAACTAGCTGAAACTGTCTATAATTTGATAATGTAATATGTACACATTACAACTTTACTGACCATTCTAGTTTATTTCATAATGCTACAAGCAAATAGAAAGATAGAAAGACCACGATATACGTAGAATAGACATAGGCAGTACGCGCTGGGAAAATAAAATAAGTTATGACAGGAAATGCTGTAAAATACAGTTGCAACTAATTAGCAATGAGTAAATTACGTCACACTGGAGGAAACAACTCGCAAATCTCAAGTAGCTTTAGCTTATGCAAGGCAAAGTAAATGTATGATTTTGTAGATTAAAATGCCACATCATTACATTATAGCCTCCTACACGTACACGCTCATTATGAAACCGAAGCGTAACATAACGACTACTTCCTAAGTGTTCTTGAGTATTAAGTGGGCACCAACCACCTACATGAGACGAGATAATCTTGGCATCGAAGGTGAATCGGCCGCCTACGGTCTGGATGGAAACCGCAATCATCAGCTTCGCTTCTAACAAAGGTAGCCGATTCGCCGACTGACTCAGTCAGAACGCCCATATTGACGAATATGGACATTTGAACAGCGCTATGTGTAGGAGGCAATTAGAGAACCCGTCCCCTGCCCTTTTAAGGGGATATATGAAAAGTTTTATCTAAATAAAGGTTACGCGTAGCTAAGATTAATAATAGAATTGTGGTATAAGTAGTCTGAGAACAAAGCACTTACTAGATAAAGCATGCTTGCTTAATGACAGCAGTCTGGTTGAGAGAGTTGTTATACGGAACGAAATTAAAAGATGTCGAAATAGGAGGACAACTCCATAGGTATCCATAGTAAATTTGGATAGACATATAGATAGAAAATGCTTTATTGCAACAACAAATGTAGATACATAGGCGAACAGAGCAAATTTTAATACGTATCAAACTACAAATCATCTTAGAAGTTTAATAAAATTGCTAATATTTATAATCAAATCATTTTAGCTGAATAAACGAAGAGTAACTTTTCAAGCTTTACATTTTTTTAATGTGATTGAATGATGTGACGAGCTAGTCGTTCACCTGATGCTAAGCGACACAGCCGCCCATAACAGTTGCAGTTGCAATTGCAGTGTCACTCGGAGCTTTAAAACAATAAAGTTTCGCGTCACACTGCACTGCGCACGCCATCCTGAGACATCACACAGTCTAGTAATCAGATTACTAGACTGAGTGATCAGACCATAAAGTCTCAGTTTACGTACCTACGTAGGTACTAAAACCTTCATAAATAGTAATATAGAAATACTAAATAATAAAAACAGAAAGCTAGTAGCGATAGTTATCGTGTAAAAAGAAGTGGGAATATTTTAATTGATAGTCATATTTATCTATTTATCTACCTTTATAAATAATAGAACAAATCAAAGTAACACTGAAGTAGAACATTATGAATATCACCGCAACATAGGTGTACCATAATATTTCATACAAGGAATGGCCTATTGTATGTTACCCTGTGACAAATAGCGTACGTCTACGAATTTGATGCATAACACTATTTGTCTTATGATGACAATCCTAAAAAAATACAATCAAAACGATAAAAATCGCGAATTCTACTTATAGGTTGGTACTTACTCGTTTAGGTAGAATTCGCGATTTTTTTTCTTCAATACGGAAAAATGTAAGTATTATTTTGCGGGGCAATCATTAAATGGGTGGCTATAGTATGAAAAATCATTTAAAGGTTATCTGTTTTATTTGTCATCTAAATCACTCGTAAACTGCTACACTATTTTTTTTTTAGTATAATCCGCACAAAACAAAGGGCCTAAGAAATAGCGTCTACACTTGGCAGATTCAGCAGATTTGCATCGTTAGGTATAAGTAACCTGTAAGTACAAGTACAAAGCATGTTTTTACTCTAAACAAACTTTTAGTGAAAGTAAAGGATCTCAGTCTGCTTGTGTAACATTTCTTTGTATTCATGGTTGCTCAAACATCTAATGACATAAAAGTAATTTAAGCCAAACGGTATACAAACTTGCGACGCGCCTATAGAACCTGTCACGAAAAGAATTTTATCCAAGTAGCACAAGCAGGGTCAAGTTCTTTAAATTCTGTAACCATAACCAACTACTCTAGTTTAACGTATAAATAAAATATAGGCACTTACTGCACTTTAATTCTAACGTAGACCAAAAGTGCCAAATAATTGAAATCGGAACCATATGGAAGAAAATACCACGTACTTACCTTATTTCGTAAATTACTTATGATGTAGTTTAGAAGCCAAACATAAAAGTTAAGGTCAGTATGAAAGTTTCTAAGGCAAGTTGAACAAAGAATTGTTGATATGATAATTTAAACTAACACCTACCACGCATCTGAAATACGAGACGTCTGCAACCACTCCGACTACCGACACACTTAA
The DNA here is from genome assembly GCA_910589525.2 of Ennomos quercinarius. Taxonomy (NCBI): domain Eukaryota; kingdom Metazoa; phylum Arthropoda; class Insecta; order Lepidoptera; family Geometridae; genus Ennomos; species Ennomos quercinarius. The sequence goes on from OU342496.1 coordinate 7,664,690, forward strand.
GAGATGCTATAAACAATCGAATCCCTAAAATAGATTTTATTGCCTGAGCAATTGGATTCAATGTCGATGCAGCCTATACAACAATGCGCACTGTGAAAAGCTACATATAAAATTAGGTTGTAACACCATGCAATTTAGGTTTATTATCGGTAGACATGGATTTGAAAATGAAGGGCCGTTTGTACACTGCGCAGGATTTGCGGTTTAACCACAATAGAAACTGAACAGCTATTTGATTGTTACAGATTTAGGTATGATTGCGAACAGAAATTAGAATCACTCAATAAAGTTAATCCGAAGCCAAGGTTTACAATACCACTAACTTAGTCTCATGAATATGAAATCATAGCTATAAGTACAGCAGTAACACGTTTATATTAGGGTTTAAGCTATAACGTCGTAGACAAGTCGTATTATCTCCAGCACTTAGTAGTCATTACATTGCACAACGCATTAGTACTTAGTAGTGAATGTGGAACAGGGACAGGAAACAAGAGAAACGTTGGTAATGAGCACGCATCGTGTGAGACGGACAAAAAAGGGAAAAAAGCAACTAACGGTCATCCCTTTGTCTTGGCAGCAGACACGATTGTGCAATACGTGGATTGTCTAACAACTACACTACACGGATAAACGCTATGACAACATACACTATAGTTCCTGCGTGAAGAAATTGACCGACTGTTGCAACAGCAAAACAGACAGCAGTGACAGATGTTTAAATAAATGCTATAGACATCTTCAATAATAGAAAATTTATAAAAATCGAAACTAAAGTAGTTTTAAATAGCAAGTGTTACGAATACTGCTAGTATTTTATTTACACTGTCTTTTTATTATAAAAGTATAATTTAAAATGAGTTTGTTCGCGAACGGGAAGGGTAACACATGAAAGTGAAGTATTTACCCAATGACCAAAGATTGGTTTGAAATTCAAGCGTTTTTGAATAATTTATTTAATCGATGTATTTAAATTTATAGCTGACCCTAGAATAGTCGTAAACATTAAACCCTGACATTACGTGGCCCTTGCAGCTTGTTTAGTAATGGTTAAAATCGAATGAGTAATGATTGCTTACGATTCAAGATTAACCTAACAAGAGTTTTTATATGGACATTACCTCACCTATATGTATAGGTGGCGCTCGGTCGATCCCGAGAAGATGACGTCACATTACAAAATAATGGACAGGTCAGGCAGCTAAATGAGGCTTGGGGGATCCGGGTTAAACACTTAAAAATAGCAATTCCTTAAGAATTCCTTAATTCGCGATGCATTTGCTATTGAAGAATTTCCGGTGTTTATCTCGTACTAAATTATCAGATCTTCGCCAAATGTGTTTAAGACTACCCTGGAAATATACTCCATAGAATAAAAATATAATTGTACTGATGGAGATATCGTATAACATACACAAATAAAAGTATGTGCTCTAAGGGTGATGCCACGGAATTCGCCCTATATGGGTGATGCGGGCGCTATGCCTGTAGGCTGTGCTAATATACCCTTTGTGAAACTAGATAATATTATGACATAATGTATTTATATACATCCATGGTTATGTAATACGTATATCAATAATTCACCTCCTACAAACATATAATATAATTATGTAATAACATTGATTATTTATATATTCACCATTATCTAAGTATTCGAGTTTCCGGTAAATGCAAAAATTCGAATTATCAAATCATCCTGCGACATAATATTATATTAATACTATTATGAGAACCGATAATATTGCAAAGGTTAAAAGAACTGGAAGACGCGTTGTGTATATAATTATATTTTTATGAATGACTGAAGGCGGTAGGTAAATTTTGTAAATTAGTTTACAATCGTTCAACCCGATGAGTGTGCATGAAGTTTATGTTTCTGCTTTTCTCCTGAATACACACCATGTTTACATTCATTTTAAATTGGTTTCCGGTTATTGATTATAAAAAAATCTATTACACATTAGATATTTCTGTACTATTTGCTAATCTAAAATAAACAAGTTCGTATTCGTTCTGACTGACTGACTACTGTACTGACCCTGCTTATAAAACGTTAGACGTAGGTACTGTTTGTTTACATAATCACTAATCTTGTTAGCGTCCGAAAAGTGACGACATCTCGTATCTGACAAGATTCAACACGATCCTAACATACGAGTCATATGATACTTAAGTGCCTTTAGTAATCTCTGATAATTTTGATGTTTTATCCGTAATCAAGAAACGCGGTACAGGTATAATGTTCTTCTGCCTAGCGATTTCCTAGCTTCAGCCAGGGTCCGCTTTCCTACTTTTATGGCTCTACTTCGCACGGTCTTTGGCAATAATAATCAATAAAAAAGAGGAATTCATAACAGTTTCAATAGCATCAGGCATCAATCAACAATACAAGCAGGTAGAGTCCCATACACAAACAAGTCGACACGTCTGCGGCATAGTTTAGAAAATATAACTAACTGCGACGTGACATCAAACGTGACTATCGAGTTAAGGTAAAGATGAAAATGTGTGGAAAAGTGACATTTCACTACCATTAGAAGCAATCATCCAAAAATTTCTGGGTAAAAACCTAGATATGGTATAAAATGCACGGTATTATGTCGTGAATTTATAATAATGAATATTTTGTTAAAAGTTCACATTTATTTTTAGTTTAATGATTTCTAGAATAAGTTAGTAGATTTTTCTGACTACATTTGCTTATTAAATTTCGATTGAGCGAGATCTTCAGCCAATCCAAGAGTCAGAGATTATCAGACGGTGTAGTAAATTTAAGAAACCAGCTTCAGTTATTGTTTTGCTAGTAAAAAGCTACGATGTTGTAATTAATATAAATGAAGAATTAAGAGTAAAAAGAAATTTATCATGTGCTTTTACAGATGTATATTAGATCACATTAAAATCTTCTGCGATCACCAACCCGACTGCCAAGCGTGGTGATTATGTAGCTCGGCAACAAATTCTTATTCCGCAGAGCTAGAGTTCACATTGCCATCAATGTGTATTGGAACGGTCACGATGAACGTTTCAAAACTGCAATCACATTGTTACGTGTCGACCAACGGCAACAACCTGATAGTACCGTTAAACGAGCCGCGCAAAACTGACCTAGTGCCGGGAAAGTTATCAGGGACGACCATGTTCCGTTTCGCGACCCGAGAGCCCAGTGTCGAGATCGATCATGAATCCACCTCTTTACCTGCCTCATCTGTTTTCATGATTTCTCGGAAAGTCCGTGGTCGTTAAGGTGCGTTGAAATTTACTTGGAATAACACCACGCAAAAAGGTGTCTTAATTGATTATTTTAGTAGATCGACGTGAGACTGTCAATCCACAGAAAGTTTAGAAACGGTCAGACATATGTCGTATCATTCTTTGTTAATGAACATTAATTCGTTGCAAGTGGAACTGATTCAATTGCTATCACCCATCTAGCGGTGGCATTGACCTTTGACGAAACAATTCGTATCAGATGTTCAGATGGTCTGTAAATGAGACTTGTTCGTTCACGTGGAGAATTTTTATGCGGGAGAGCTTTGCATTATACGGAAATGTCAAGTTTCATCAGTTACGTTTTATTATCAAAAATAACCCGTTTTATTTCTTTTTAGAGTGTTATTTGGGGTATGTTACACTATGCTGAATTTTATTTGTACTCCATCATGAAATTGTACGGGTTAACAAAGATGAACTATCGTATCGGAAAACAATATTAGGCTACTTATTTAAATAACCATCACCATCCGCCTCTTACGTTACCAGATTGCCATTCCTGTCCTGGGTCTCTCAGGGAGCATAGTTACATGTTCACAAGCCACTTTTGTAACTTGTGTCCTGCTATGTTTTATTGCATAAATTAATAAGATTCTTAAAAAAATATACAGACGTGAAAACAAAAAATAAATATCTCAAAAATTGACTAAGCTGCAAGGATTTTAAAATACAGGAACAGAAAGACACAGCTTTAACATGCAGTGACGTCACTCTTACTCCTTCATAGTACCTCATTACTAGGCTGTGGTAGCTTTGCATACAGTCTCTTTGGCATGTGACTTCACAACGTGTGTTTTCATAGTAGCCGTGGGGAATCTTCTATTTTGCGAGAAAGGGACAGGAAAAGGTGCTATTTTTTTGAATTATTGCATTCATTTTTAACCTACTTTATGAAAATAATATTTACTTGTTAATTGTTAACAGTAGGACACTAGCCTATTATGTATGCCGATTCGCCGATACTGCTATAGCAGTAAAATAACATACAACTTGCACATGCAAATGCATCTACTTTATCTTTTTCATAGGTATAAAAGTGTTATTTACATCAGAACTTTTTATTTGGAAATTCAGAAGTAAGCTATTGCATATTTTAATATGCAATAGCTTACTTCAATATGCAATAGCTTACTTCTGAATTTCCAAATAAAAAGTTCTGATGTAAATAACACTAACGTAATTATTTTTTTTACTGTTAGTTTGTCGATTGCTGTTCCAAATTATATAGATGTATTTATTAACCTGTCTTGTAAGCTACTTGGTAAAATTTATGATGGACTTAGACGATTTATAATTTAATGACTGATATACCTATTATTAAATCTTCTGTGCCAAGAGGCAGAAGCACGGTACGTTCAAAAACAAACACACACTAAACAGGTTATACTTTAACACGCATACAAATAGGTAAGTAAGATATTATATTACTAAAATTGGGTTTGTTTTAGAACCGAAGAAATACAAAATGAAAAAAGTATATCTAGTGCAATTCCGCTAAAAATAACTATAAGATATTGGGGAAGTTGTAAAGGATTGTTGTAGGTAAAAGTATGACAAAAATTATATAATAAGAAAAGTATAAAGACTCCGTAGAAGATTCCGTAGATATCACAAGACAACTAATAGACAAAACCGATAAGTTGCTTACGTATACTGTAAGACAAAACCTCAATGAAACTCAAATATTAGTTTCATGTCACGTAGTTCGATGTATGAAGACTACACATGTAAGTCTGGGTGACTATAATAATGTGAATATGGAAGTGAGTTGAATCGAAACACGGTGACAAAACGTAATATCCAACGATCAAATTTTGTTATCGGTTGGTTTGCTTAGTTTTCTTGAGGTTCAGTAATCCTGAGGATGGATGAACCATTCCAAAATTTAATCCACTCCCAAGACGCGGGCTATCAGAGATACTTCGATGCGTGGATAAGGAGCGTGTTGTATATTTATAGTTGCACGCGGGGTCGACGTTCCCCGTCTCCCACGCCGATGTCGGCCGATGGGATCTACAAATCAGTAACACGATTCTCTATTTACAACTGAAATTCCCTTTCGAAATCAGCAGGAGCTGTTTTTGGCAGCAAATTTTTTTTGACCGAGCGAATGAAGTGAGCGAAGGTTTCTGCTTCAACTCGCGATTTTGGCTTTCGTCTGATAGAACTACGGGTGTAGGTAGGTACATTGTACGTACTCTCCATCTCTTCCCATGGATGCCGTAAGATCCGGCTAGGCGGCTATACAATAGGCTAGTTGCCTGCTATTAAAATTAACAAGTAAATATTATTTTCATAACGCAGGTTAAACATAAATGCAATAATTGGAAAAACAAGTAAAATCGGTAAATAAATCACGGCACGGAGTAATAAGCTTTTAAAGTTTCTGGAGGGGGCATCGCCTGTCCCAGTTATACTATGACAACACACGTTGTGACGTCACTGTCAGAGATTGTATGTAAAGTTACCACAGCTCAGTAATGAGGTACTGTGAAGGACCAAGAACTGACGTCACTGCATGTTTGAGCTGTATTTTAGTTTTTTTGTTTTCACAGAAGGTGGCATCGTCGCCTGGCTTGGGAAGCCTGCTGCATGAGCTGTAGAAGTCGACATATCTTTTCTATCGAGAAAGCTCTTGACCAATGACAACGCAACAAAAGGTTTATGACGTGATCCGCGTGATCGTTCATTGGTCAAACACTTTCCCGAGAGAAGAAATAGGTCGATTTCTACAGCTCCTGCTCTACCCGTGCTAGTAGTAACACTAGTAACCCACAACAAGCATTTCGGAACATCCATCACACAGGCTAGGAAGCAAAGTTTAAACTGTCGGTGGAATACATAGTTTCCTTTTTTCGTGCTTTTTGTATATCTGTAACCATGCAGTTATTTCATGTCTCTAATTATTTAAACATTTGATTACCTATTTTGCGAATGTAATTATATTCGTTTATGGATGATATTTTGTTTGGTACCAATTTTTTCTTGTTTTAACTATGACCTTGAGTTTAAAGTGTGTTATGAAATTTGGATTACTAAAGAAGTTTCTCACCTCGCGAGTAAAAGTGTAACAACAAACTATAACTTAATAAACACGAATCAATACGGAATGAGATAAAATCTAACTAATATATCTTGATAATAATTTGAAAACCTTTTGACATAATGAGTATTGCTAGCAGGTGCCTTTAATTTGGGGCACAAGTTTAAGCTGTCAACACAAGCTTTTCAGAACGTAATGATAGAATGATATTTCTGTATTGTAAACAACTAATTTCTGTTGGTGGTAGAAATAGTTTTAGAAGGGTAAGAAGGTATCAAATGTCTGGTAAACTTACATAAAAATTTACTCCTATGTCAAATAACTAGCGTAACTTGTACGAAGGAATACGAAGATCTTTTAAAACATTGAAAAAGCTTAAGCAAGTTGGTAAGCTTTTTGAATCAACCGCAACCCGACTTCAGTTCGTGGATTGCCTATTATGGATATCAGATTCTTTACGACCCCTGTATTCAATACTCCAAAATTTAGATTACATCATTTGTATGAATCCCGCGATGTGAACATAGAATGACTCACGTGACAAAAAATCGCAATGTACGCTATTCACAACTTATATAATATATCTTATGTTTCACTCAATGATCACTTCAACCATACCAGATTCAATTTATGGATAAAAAAATTATACCTGCAAATAAAATCCCCGAATACTTGAGGATAGTTTAGGTTTAATGTTAAAGTGCCTATCGACGTAAAAATACGCATACATAATAATACGCATACATAATAATACAGTAGTTACCTGAGTCCAACGAATAGATTTATTTGAGGCGACAATGACGTATGCAGTAGACATGAGACCAGTGTCAACTGTGGCGAGCGACTCATTCATAATTTTAGAGCAGAAATTTAAAATAACAATCGTCTACGAGACGATAGTGAAAATTGAAACAGGTGAAGCGGAGACTGCAAGGAGTATCGTGGATACGAAATGTGGGATGACAAACATGTTCGGTCATTCAACTTTTTACAAAAAGAAAATATATTCAGGCATCATTGTTTATATTAAGTACGATTTGGATCATATCCACCGGATTCCATTTTTACTATTATTTGTTCGAATATGGAATTTATAGTATTAGGACACCTTAGAGTATACATAAGCAAGGGGACACTTCATTCAGATAATACAGCCTGTAACGAAGAATAGCAACATAGCTGCTACTTATAATATTTGTTATTCGTCATACTACAGAATATATAGTCGTACTACGCAATTGCAGTAAAATTTAACCGTTCTCGCAAAATATTTGTGTGGACAGCAAAAATATAGTTACAGCGACTAATTACACTTTGGACAGAGTCCCAACCAGATAAACACCTAAACCCAAGCCAAAAATACACAAGATGGCGTCGAGTTCATAATAAAACAATTTAATGGGCCAGCGCGCTTTCCGCGGTGACGAAATCTGCGCCGACGCATTCGTTGCGTAACTTGAAACGCGATCTGTGCAAGAGAAAACTGTTTAAGGTCGAAATAATTATACTGCATCTGCAAAAACAAAACGTGTAAGTTCTGCTTAGAGGCAAGCAAGTAATCTGCCTGAATTCATTCAAAGCGCAAGCATAGTATGAACTTATGCAGTCTGAATGAGATTCCAAAACTGGAATATATTTTACTACTTATAACTACAACATAGTGTATAACATATTATTATATGTATAACAAATTAACAATGGACTTCGAATTGAATCTTTGTAAAACATTTACATCATTCTTAATGAAACACTGATTTTCAAATTATAGGTCAATAAAATGCGCTTTTTGTGGACTTACATTATACATTTCTGGCTGTATGTTTATGAACGCGTGCTTCTGGATCATTACAATAAATGTTAGTATGAATGTTCCCTTTTAGGTAGTGTATATTTGGGGGCGATGAACATAAAATCTGGTGATTGTTTACGGACGAGTGCCGAGAGCGGGACGGGTGCGGCGGAAGCTAGGCGGAACCTCGCGTCATTGGCTCGTGTCTGCCACCTAAAAGTTGGCCACCGACGGCATCAGCGCGCTTCATTCATGTCGCACACGATTCGCTTCGCTATTCGTTAGTCATATCTAAGATAAGAATATGCTGAAATAATACTAGATGTCCGTCGCTAAGCTCTGGAAAATATCTAGTCAAAATTACGCCAAATGGTGTCATTTTTATATTTTTGAACGATAGATAGACATACGACACCTAAGAGAAAACTGTGTTGATGCTGAAAGCTTAGAGAATTTAGCCACTATTTATTTCGTCAAAACTGAAACCTGAGGCTGAAAGACCTTTTGCAATTTAATTATGTTTCTTCATTACAAAACGAGACAAGATAATAGCTACCTAACACTCCAGAAAATTAAACCCGATTTATCGCAAGTCCATCGGTTGAGGACTTGTACGGAACCATTAGCCGCTCCCATCCTGCGTCTTGTATTTTTTATTGCTCCGACAACCCCGCCTTGCATTGTTGTGGGATTTAATGAGCGCATGTACTTAATTATGCCGACTTTATTTCTGCTACTTGCGTAGTTGAGTATCGAAAGAGAAATAATCCACATTTACTGGATGCGACAGTTTTAGGCGAAAACAATAGGTACATACTACGATACACGAGAAAACGAATTTCTTCATCTATATAGATGGATAAATACAATATACTTACATTAAAGATTGTTAGCCTGTATGTTTAAATAACAACCCTGAGTCATAATCATCATCATCATCAACAGCCTGAAGACGTCCACTGCTGAACATAGGCCTCCCCCAGAGCGCGCCACCTTGAGCGGCTGCTCGCCCTGAACCCTGAGTAGCGGGACCAAAATAAAAAAAAACCATTCACAATAATCTAATACAGACAAAATGAATAACATTATTGTATGTATGTAACCTTTTATGAAAATATTCTTGAGATTACATACGTAATTGCAAATACTGCAAATGTAGAAAATAAGGTTTCTGATATTTATACATCCCAAAGACACAGTTTGCATTGCACACAAATAATAATATTTTAAACAGGTTTGCACCAAGTATTCTTGTAAATGATGATTACTTGCCCATAAACAGGCCTTGTTGACTTCTTGTGAATTGGACATCATTAACTTACCTGAAACAACATTTATATAGAGTTAGTTGTGTGCATAAATAAGTCTAAGGTACCTAGGTACTTAAAACCAAATAATTAGAATATATAATACTTTTTATCCTAAATAACATTACCCACATAAGATACCAGCTTCCATATGTTTTATGAATAACTGACGCTATGTCATTAAAAATATACAATTATTTCAACCAGTACACCAAGCAACATTCAACCCTATTATTGAAATGGTAAAGAATTATACGGTGTATCTATTTTAAGACTGGTTTCTAAATCTTTCAGAGATATACATAGAAGACGCCTGCGCAAGTCGTTACAGGGATTCGGCGTGTTTTTGATATTTTTCTCTAAAACTATTTTTATTCATAACATGCAACACTGTTAAAATAAAGCTTACATCATCGACCATACGTAACTATTAAACTAATTATATTTGATAGCTTATTAAACTGAAAACGTTTCATTTTAAGAGAAAGGACAACAACACAAACACATGCATAAATGTAGACTTGTAGAATAAATGCCAACAGAATTTAATATAAGAGAGCATATTACAATAGGGGAGTGTTCCACTATAAAACGCAATAAAGAGTTACAGTTAGATATGAAACTAAATGCAGGAAAGATCGATGTCACTACATGCGGGCTTGGACCAAATTTCATATTAGCGGTAATACTGTTAGTTTTAGATAGATTAACAACGATGCGTAGAATGAGTAAAGCTTCATCAATTAGGTAGTAGGTAATAGTAAAGTTCCTATGCAGTAATATTATATCAGAAATGACTGTGTTCTCTGGTAATAGGAATTGTAGGAATCATTACCCATTTATTAAATGTAAGCCTAAGTTACTCACATATAATATGTGGGTAGGTAAAGTATTTATAATTTAAAATAATAAATAATAATTGTATAAGTTCATCCTCTTTGCCTTATTCCCATTTGTTATTGGGGTCGCGTTGTTATTTTTAATATTAAAAAATAATAATCAAGATACCTTAATTCAAGTCTAAATCAAATAAATAAAGCAATTTAAACTGCATTGGATCTATAAATTAGTAGTCTGATTCACGCAAACAGTGTAATTACAGAATTTTATTTTCAATTTGGCTAATACTTACTCCGAAAATTAATCGCCGCCTAGCTGAAAGTATTTTAGAAATTTGTGATAAAATGACCCGATTATATGAAATTGGCCAACATCCAGAGATCTCGACTAGGTGCAGTTCCTCTTATTTAAAATTTAAATCCGGTACCAGTTTACAAAGTTACGCAATGTAAGTATAAGTATATCACTAACTTCGTTTAAAGCTGTTCAACATTAATGCGCATTAATTAATGTACATTAATGACCAGGCGCGTTCTTTGATACAAACAGGATTGAACTACTACAACTTTTTTTTTAATTTTATTTATTATACAAACAACAGAATCTTAATCTAAATAACAACATTCTGCCAAACTGCCGAGCAGTTTGTCGGCAGACCTAACCAGTACTGCAGTGTTAGTTATGTAAATAATAAGCTTTTTTAAGTTGTAATCAACTTCACAAACAAAATCATTATTATTATTGGCAAGTAAAGTGTGTAAATTTAAAATGATAATATTAAAATGACTTGCTTGATGAACGAACTAACTGACCTCTCTGTAACGACACGCAGAACAATTTTCTCATCTCCAAACAAGATTTCAATGAGATTTATAAACAGCTATTAGTAGGACTTTATACGTATGAGCTTACCTACTTGTTGATAATAGGTACAGATAATAAATAATACAGCATCACATTAGTATTCCATATACTTAGTCTCACTTAAAAGGCCTATTAATTCATGTATGCTCTGTAGTGGGATTGTATCAAGTTAAAAACATAACGTAATGTTATCATTAAGTATTAGTTAACTTATTAGTTATTAGTCATGAAATAAATCACTTTTAGGGTAGGTACCTCAACAACATTTTTTTTCAGGAATACAAAAATTGCAATTCCAGAGGGTTTATCATCATAATATCCATTCACTTATCTAGATTAAATTTTTTTTTTAAATAAAAACAATATGTACACCTATAATATTTTGTATCTCTGGGGGTATATTATTTCTTATTTCTGGCTTTGACTTCATCAATTAACTAGTAATGTACATTAAAGGCTACAGACGTTATTATAGATTAGGTACCTACTTTACCCACTGAATATACGATAGCACCTACTACTCGTACCTTACTTACCATTGAAAAGGCACTGTTGTAATGTAGGTAGGTACTACCTAAGACTATAAGCACTGATGAAGTGTGCTTTTTACAGCTGATAATATCTGAAGCGTACAATTTCTTAAACAAAAGTAAGATGACGTGTAGGCAACTGAGCACACAGAGGTTTTCAATGAGCTAGAAAAAGACACAAACACTTCTCAAGCCGAGGTCGAAAGAGATATAAGAATCTACCAACATCACAGTAAAGACATAACCAGACGACATCTAATGAGTCATAGTCTTGCGAGCTTTTTGTTCACATCCGATCTAGAACATTGGACATTATGTTGTTGGATTGCTAAATTACACATTTTTAATATTTAATTACTTTAAATATCAAAATTAATAATGGATTACGGTTGACCTCGTTTTGTCAGACCTTAAAAAAGTGTTGTTTTTTTTCAAATGACTGTGGATACGGATAATCAAATGTTTGCTCAACAACAGCCTTAAATGTATTTGGTGATTGGTAGGAATCGAGTATCAACAATTGCACAACCGGCGGCCGCATGAATGAACCGGTAAACGTTGCGCGTTGACCAAATTGCTTAACGCGAAATGAATGGGACCCTTAAAACCGTCCACACTACACACACTAGAACCGCCACGGCATCGGCAGACCGGCGCCTGCGCATCCCACACATGTGGCGCAACAGAGGCACTTTCAACATGTTTGTGTTGGTTGTTAGAGCAACGCCTTGCCTATCGATTATAGAAAGCGAATCTCGGGAGCCTGTGTGAAATAAAACATCTTGGCCATATTCAACGTTGATGTCATAATGTTTTTTTTCTTTTTATCCAAGCAAATCTCATTATCGTCATCATGAAATATATATGTACTGACAGCCTCTGTGGTGTGGTGGTTGAGCAGGTCGGCTCATAACCCGGAGGCGGCAGGTTCGATTCCCGCGACAGGACAAGTATTTATGCACATGAGTAAAAAGTGCAAATACTTGTTCTGTCTGGATGTTGTGGGTGGGTATATGTAGTCCTCGTAGTTCCTGGGTCCCTAGATGCAAGGAATCCTAGTTAGGGTCCAGGATATAATTATGTAGGTATGTGATCGTTGGGCGTTATTGTATATAATGAAATATTTGCTTAAACGGACTGTTAGTTAAGCATTCGCGCAGGTATTTTATTGAACCGAGGGAAGTGGTTAGGCAAGTGAGCAGTTTATGCCATAAACTGTCACTGGTCCCAAGATGTCGCGACTCGGGGCCTCCTACGTGCCTCAATAGAAAGTTGAAGAACTAGACTGGCCCAGTTTGGGCAAATTACGTAGCTGCTTTGAATCACACGGAGTGTTTTGATTTTCACTTTGTAAATTGCTAATAAAATAGCAATAAGTATTGTATTTAGGTGTATCGCTGATAGGCAAATGGCCATGTTGATGGATAGTGGGCAATAGGAGTTTATCCTAAGGGTTTGTCATTTTCCAATGCAGATACGTCCCTTTAAAATAACCCATTCACGGAAAACAAATATTTAGGCTGCGCTACATTAATAGTTTAATACCTATGTAATTAAGTAGGTAGGTACCTACATCAACAAAACTCGAATCGTTTAGTGAGCTACCGCACGAGCGGCGTGAGGTTTACTTAGGCATCGACTCTAAAGAATAGAATCAGAAATTGAGGTGGTCTAACAGCAATAACCAAGGTAACCGACATATTCCGCAGTGGCAAACTGAAGTGGCAGTGGATTGGCCTTTCTTAGCCGCAGAACCGACAAACTATGGGGTAGACAGGCAGACGTGTTCATGAGTGGACACCACGTGTTAGAAAACTCAGTGTAGGACGCTCTCCGACTCTCTGATTAGGCGTGGCGTGTAATCATTGACTAACCGAGTGACTGATGGCAGCATCAGTATTATCAAGCACTGGACTAACACAAGCTGATGATTATGATGATAAGAGCAAAACCTTGGAAACTTCCAATATTGAGAAGATAACTTCCGAAAGTTATTTTAGAATGGACTCGATGAGTTGAACAGGTTAGCTTAACTATTTTTTTTTTAACTATATAGGCCCGCATTTGACTGCAATCTCACCTGATGGAAAGTGTCGACGCGGTCTACGACGGCACATGCTTGCCAAGAAGATACCTATTCACTCGCGACTTGAAGAGCTCCAGATTGTACTTATCGGGAAACAGAGACGCTGGTAAAGTGTTCCATTCCTTCGCTAATCGGATTATAAATGTCGAGTCAAACCGTTTTGTGCGAATCGAAACTCAAAACTGGTAATTATATTATGTAAACATAAGTATTAACAGGTCATGCACCGCCATTAACGCAAGGCGTGAAGGCCGGGCGACGTTATCGTGGTCAATGGATGGGGTACCTCGCAATTAAACTAAATAAATGTATGATTGTGGCGTATGACACGTTTGCAGTTTTACGTAAACTGCCTAATGCTTATGTAGGTATCTGGGGGTCTAGCAAAGATCCCTTGCCATTAGCTTTAACGCCAAATGATAACTCCAAATATATGGGAATGACATTACCTGCAGGTAAGCGATTTCCGCAGGTAATGTCATTTCCATAAATGCCACTAATCTTAGTTACAGCTTGCAGCAAAAGACCTGACAGCTACGTGGATCATGATTACATTGATTAGCTACCTAACCATAATTTTTAAACACAAATGAAATGTGAAAAGGTGGATAGAAATGATATTAAATAGGTGTGTTAGGTTGTAATATTGTAGATTTCACATGCTAATCATTGCTGTCAAGGTGAAGACCATTTTAGAGCTGCATGCTTGTAGCTGCTTTGGACTCAGTTTTGGACCAATTTGGGAATTTTACGTTTTAAAGTAGATCTTGGCAATACTATGGGTAAATGCGGTTGGGTCCTAGGGACTCCTACTTTGGTACTGTCCTACAAAATATAGGTAATGGATATAATAACCGGCCAACTGCGAGTCGGACTCGGGTTCCGTACCATTATCTATCCCTGCCATGTAGTGTTGAGTAGCAGTACTATTTAAAGCAGCGCCATCTATGACTCATCTGATAAACGAGCAAAAAAATCACGATTGTTGTATGGGAGCCCCTTTTAATATTTATTTTACTCTGTTTTTTTTTAGTATTTGTTGTTATAGCGGCAACAGAAATACACCATTTGTGAAAATTTCAACTGTCTAACTATCACGGGTCATGAGATACAGCCTGGTGACAGACGGACAGACAGACAGCGGAGCCTTAGTAATAGGGTCCGTGTTTTTTTTTTGGTACGGAACCCTAAAAACGTGGCATGATTTGACTACGGTAAATTGTAATAGGTAGGTGATTGGTAAGATGATGCTACCCGGTTACCTAATATTGTATAACATAAGTTAGTTGAATAAAATATGACAGCGTTTCATGTGCTAATTATAGTCAATTAAACTGGCATAAAATAGCAGAATAGTAGTTGCTGGCGGCTAAATAGACAGTGCAAAGCAATTATGCTATTAATACTGCAAGATTACTTCATATAAAAACAAATTGATTGCCTAACTTAATAGCAAGTAATAAAAATGTGTTGACAAGCGTTAGCGCACCCAACAATGTACAATGCGTAATAATGCAATTTATTCTGATATGAACACTGCTTTTATAGCAATTTGTAATGATATTACATGCATAAAAATTAATTAAATAATCATAACCCGTAGGTGGGTATCTTATTTTTTGTGTAGGTAGGTAATATCACAGAGTAAAATACGATAGTACAAGGTAATATAATTATGTTGATACATTCAGCATAATAATATTAAGCACGGCTTCATAACGTTATTATTATTGCTTAGGGTTCCGTACCAAAAGGGCGCTACTGCCAACTGTCATAACTGCATATTACTAAGCCTCAGTTTTCTGTTCGTCCACCCAACAGATAATATAGCTACTGACTAACAACCATACTTCGACACATTAGTTATCAATCGCAGATTAGAGAAAAATCAATGATGATGAATATCTATAGGTACTTATAATAAAACTGTAACAGGTCCAATCTTGTATATTGAAGATATTTTGAATATTTTTTGGAATGCTTTCTATAATCAATGCTGAAGCCAAAATTATATTTTTTTTTAAATTGTATACAGTGGTGGTGCATAATGCAGAACCCTCGCTGTGCATAATATATACCTATACATACGTGTATGTTCGACTCGCAGTTTGCGTTTATTTAGTTCCACTTATAATGATAATTGAAGTTCCTTCATGCGGCCGCCTTGTCTCATGCCTGCGTAAATCAAGACTATCGTCACTAAATCTGTCATTCGGAACCGCGGTGGTCACATATCAATGCACTCAATGTGCCTCGCCTAACATCCAAATCAATAAAATGTATCCCTTTTGTCTAAACAAGGAGATTTATCCGCCCATTGTGCTACCTATGTGGGTCAACAGTTTTCCATTCCATCTATACACGTTGTATTTACGTTTCCCACTAACAACACTCATTGTGACCGCTAATGTATAAAGCATTTTGTATTTGTACATACATCGTGCCAGTGAACTTAATCATCGGCAAGGAATTCAAGATCTCTTTGAATAAGAACGAGCGGGCACAATCAACCAGAAACGCGAATAAAATGGAGACCAATTTAACGGTTATCACCGTTTCGAATTTGCATTTCCAAAACCCGTTTTAAATATTCCGAGAACATAATTATTAGAAAACCAAATAAATTAAGCGGTTCCCTGTAATTTCCTTCAAAGTGTGCCTCAGGCATATGGCTAAGATTAGTTCTCAGAGCACACCCATCCCATGGCATTCCATCTTTGGTTGCGATAAGGAAAGACATCCGCCGGATAGTCTGTCTGAAGGTCCAGTCACAGAGAAACTTTGTCTGTAACTATTTATCAACACCGCAGATTTAACTTTATCTAAAAGGTCTCACGGCAAAATAACTTGGGTTTTAGGTAGGTATTACAGACACAACGATAAAGCTTTTAGAAAGTTTCGCCGTAAAGGAGTGTGAAAATAAATCGTTTTAAATTCTTGTTATTTTTTTGCACTGCATATAATGGAGCTGGTGGTTGGCTTCAGCTTCATTGTCTATCATAGTACGTATCTAACAACATCGTGGGCGCTGAGGGCCACAATTACAATAAGCAGGTCCACCAAGTCACCTCCATCCGTAGGCTGTCAGCTCCCACGCTTATTCTCCGACCTTTTTGTTTAAACACTGTATAACAATCAGTCATGTTCCTATTCGTTACAGACCCCTGCTGAATATTCACGTATGCAAAATGGTGTTTGCGAGAGAGCTCATAGTTAAATTATGTTAGATACCGGGTTGTCGTACAAGAAGGCAAGCCAGATATTGATACCTAATTTAGATATTGCTCAAGAATATTAGCATATCATTAGATATAAATGGTATAAATGTAAGTACGCCCTCGTAAAAGGGGCAAGTAGGCACCTCTTCACAGCTTGAACTGGCATCACAATACCGATGTAATTTACAAAAACCTATAAATCATTATAAAGGTGCGTAGGAGACTCCCAAAAGGTCCAATGTTACGGAGCCAAATGTAAAAGTGGTATAGAAGGATGGTTTCGTAGTATGCGTAGGTCTTCCCAGCCACCCACATGCAGGGCTGGTTCACGCGGCATTCTAAAGCGATCGATTTTCGTTTTCAAATAACAGTGTTCACGTGCCGCAGCCCGCAACCCACACTAGACAGAACGCATTCTCTCTGCGCACTCCAGTGGTTCAAATACATGTTAGTCACCGAGTTTTCATTGGAATTCTGCTGTCATCAAGTTTTGATTAGACGTTGAGGATTACATTATAACAGAGCAATTGTTAGTAACATATTTATTAATCTGTACTACTGTTTTTAAGCAAAATCGTATTAAATAAAAAAGCTGCTATTGTTAGAAGTTTTCTAATAACATACGCATTAATGCCAAGTTACAAAGTCACATCTATTTTCCGTAGCCTAGAAAAAGTGTATCTCATTAGAACAACCATCACGTCATTCGAGATAGAACATTGAACGTAATGGCAGTGTCGTGGGAACAAGCGAAGAATGGTAGTAGCGTATACGATCCAGTTTTCTAGAGATGTAGCCTTATCGAGGTCGACGAGATAATAAGTCGCGTGTCAATATTTGCTACATGTTTTGTGAAGCAACAAGACAAAGGAAGAAAGCAAGTGTTTCCTCACGCACAGCGGGGTTTCAGAAAACAAAGACTATTCACCTGCTAAGGGAGCGAGCAAAGTCGAGTGCCAAATTAGGGCAGATATATCGGCTAAATGAAGGTACCGATGACTATTTTAAATCGTTGTAATTAAGCAACCCACGACAAGTTAAAACTTGTACAGCGACTGGAACAACCTTGGCTCCAACACCTCCACGCTACCCACGACTACCCTCATTTGGTCACCGTTCGTGGGCGCAACTAATCGCAAACTAAGCAACCTTATAATGACCCAACTAAGACTTGTAATACAGGGTTGCTGAAACATGAACGCCTATGCGACAATAATATATCAATAAACTTTGCTTACATTGATAATTATTGTGCACATGGTATGTTTCACCCGAATTCCTTATTTCTGCAATGTTCGTATTAATTGTTCTAGGAATCCGAACTAATTAAACCAGTATTTCATTATCGATTAGAGGTACGTATACATATTTCTTGACAATGCAAGGTTTTTTATTTTGCCTTATTTTTACAGGTTTAGAAAGAGCAATTTCATTGTAGGCAGCTGTACCTCTTGTACAATTTTTTTTAAATTTGTTTTTTTTTACTCTCAAACGTCACCTCGATTTCGTTTTATATTCGCATAGGTAGGTACTTTATTATTGATCTTTCAATCATTCGGTCCTTTTGCTTTTTATTTAAATACTTTTAGATTAGTTACTACTATATTCTTTATAGAAGACCTATCACCGATACGAAAGATACTGATAAGAGAAATGTTTTAGAGGCTATTAAACTCATTTTTATCTTTTATCAAGCTTCACTATGTAATCTGCAACTCAAGTAGGTACCTGTGTAACACACTCGTTATCTACAAATCTGGATGACATTTTATTACTCGCTGTATAAGTATTTTCCATATCTGTATAATAATTACGATAAAAAATCAAAATAATGTTTCATTGATGTGTTGTTATCTTGTAAATAATACATATTAAAGTGTTGTTTTATCTATGCCTGTTGTATGTTTTGATTGATGAATTTGTACCTATATTATTATTTATATTGATTACCTAGTCACTAGTGCATTGTTGTCTTTTGATCTTCTTGGTATGCAAACAACCAAATGTGTGATAATGTAAACATGATGACATTTAATTGTTAGCTGCTCTATGGTATTTCGTGGTAGGTACTAGGTATGTACTTACGTTATTGTTGAATTGTTGGCATCAGTAGGTATTGGTTCAAATAGTCCTTCAGAAGTAAAGCCTCTGGTGACTGTTTGACCCAATCCATTAGTGTCAGTGTCCGTATACCTATTTAAAGATTAAAGCAAATTTCTAAGAATTTTAACGTGCACACTGTAGATTATTTTATTATTATTAGGTTTCATCGATATTCATGCGTCTAAAATAGCCGTTGTAATTTTTCGGTTCAACGTAACGCGATACGCCACGCCTGTCGGTTCGTCGTCGATATTTTAGTCAAGTCGCCGCAGCTCACAAGACCGTCAACATGTCAAATAAACCATAAAACTACTCTACTGCAAAGGTCGTAATTTTTATTAGACAGTGACATGGAATAACATCAAACCTCGCATTATTTCGTCGACATTTCCCAATTTGTCTCGAGTGACTCAACCCGCTTCACTTATCAAAACGAAATTAAAGAAAAGAGGTCCTCGACTCAAGAGCTGTTGCTTTTTATGGCAAATGTTAAATCAACAAGTTTTTCGGAGTGTTGCAAGTCGTAGGTATATTACAAGGGACACGCGTTTAATATTACGTCCACGCAATTTAACTGCAATAAGAATCACGTCAGAATGAGAACGGTAAAGTAATAGGTACCTACGCCATTTTGATATTTTTACAATACAAGATACGAGGTAGTTATGTAGGGTATACCCACACACCTAGAATATTTTCATTATAGGTATTATCTACTTGCTTCAGTAATGGTATGCGTGAAATCACGACTCAGAAAAGAGGTATTGGTAAGTGTACTTACTAACTTTAGACTACTTAGCAGATTGGAAACGCTATGATATTTCCATCCAACTGAACCATTTTGAGTACCTATTCCGAGACAAATCTTGTTAGATTCGTAAGTAGTCATTCTATGCCTCCGACATTATTTCGTAAGTGCTCATTTAAATGCGAGTAAACATTGGACAACATGAGACCAACGCGAGCATACAGACATCTGCTTATGTTCCAATTTGACATAAATTGTGGACACATCTGATTTAAACTTGTTAACAGGATAGGTCTCTCTATCTAGGAGTCTATTTATAGGAGTGAGTAGAAATGAACGGAATTATGAAGCAGTGTAAGGAGCAGCTAAGGGCAGAGACAGAAATCTAGGGATAAATAAAATGATCTTTAACAATGTTGACATGGATAAGTTGAAGTAGGTACCTAATTGGATGGTAGGGAATCGTTCTAAAAAGCAGCCAATCTTACCAATATGGTGTAATTAAAGCGAACAGCTTTACGTAAATGCGATTCTAGTTAATCTTGGGTAACTGTTAACTAGAATGTAAGTAGTCCCTGGCCAAATTCTCTGATCTCATTGGTAAGGTACCCAAGCCACAGTTACAGTTAAAACTTAACAGTAAATCATTATGACTGTGACATTATGACATGTATAAGAATTGGTCGAATAGACCTCGGCTTCGCTACAAGACGTGACTTGAGTTACTAATGAGTTTTTAAGTAAGAACACAATAACATGTTCTTTTCAATAAATTCTGCTTATGTTTTAGCGTGTGAGAACATGCAGAAAGATGTTTCATTTATTTGAAATATTTAACCCATGAGGTTGATACTTAGATAGGTACCTATATTACAATAATATCTAGCTATTACTACCTATTGGTATACAGGGTGATTGGTTCGTAGACTGTATCCTTTCAGGGTGCGTTTAATTAAACCTTATCCTATCTCTTAAGCGTAACATTAGTTCAGCGACTTTTTTATTTTTGAGTTAAGTATTCAAAATTTTGTGGAAATTGGAAAAAATTCCCTGTTTTGCGACCTTTAATCACTAATTTCTGAAAGTACGGGTATTAACTCACCGATAAGGTTTTGATTTTAATTAGGTAGATACCTACATGAAAGAAACCTCAATGACTCACCTGACACTAAAAATTTAATCATAATTAACCATAGTTTTTTAAAACAGTGCTTAAACTTGAAACATTTTTTTCCTGAAAATGATGGCCCTAGCAAAAAAGTTGATTTATCTCAAAAAGCTGACTGATTTTTTTTCTGTACTTAGGTACATAAAAATATGTTTACACTTGCATAAGTACTTCTACATTATCTACATCTTGCTTATTTTCTTGTTTTATTGAGTAAAATAGCTGTAATATTATTTTTAAATCCATGTTATTGTAGATTTTCATGTGCATTTTTAAGGTTCCGTATACTTGAACTTTAACCGGAAGTACCTACCTACAAGTTTTATGGTTTCAGGAGTTTTTATCATGTTACCCTAAGTTAACATAAAGTTATTTACGATTAGTGGTTGTTTATTATAAACAAAAATAATGATTCAGAAAAATATACCTTTAGTTTTTCTATGCAGGCTAGGTTGCTAGGCACCTATTTTTATTATTATTTTGGAGACGCAGGGTTAGAAAAATGCTTACCTCTCTAAAATTTAAGCAATTGTGATCGAGCACATGAAAATAGGTAGGTACCTATTGAAGTTCAACTTAAAATAGTTAGGTAGTTAAATTAGTATTATATGTTACTAAACCATGAATTTCATTAAAAAATCTCACATTTTTATAATTTAAGTAGGTACCTACCTAAGAAGGTACTTACCTTAGACTTATTATTACATTGCAACAAAATAAAAAAACAAGTTACCTAGTAGTTTACTAATTTATTTCATCTTTATTGCAACGAATGTGGGACGAACGGCCGCCCGTAGGTACCTATACCTACTACCTACCTACAGCTTTTACAAAATCAGCTTTTTCGATTTTTTTCTAGGCGAGTAGGATTGTCAAAGATACTTATTGTATAAGTACATTTATAACAATAAATACGTACTTATCCAGCAACTCTAATTTATTCTCCTTCCTTATTCCATTAAGTTAGATATCTAAATCAACTCGGAGATTAATATAAAACAGCAGTGCAAAGCCGGTCTAGTGAGTTGGTAGCGCCGATAAGGGCTACATAGTGCCGTCAGCCGTGGACTGGTTGCAAACGGCAATAAACGAGGCTATGCCGAGCATGGAACTGAGCGGAGCGCCTGCGCCGCGCTGCGTACAAATCTCGTATGACAGAGGACGTAGGACGGTGTTCGAAGAACGGTACCTACACTCAGGCGACATTCCAGCTCGCGCGGAATGCATGACTTCGGCCCTGTGAACAGGTTACCACCAAACTCCAACCCCCGCGATCCCTGCTTGCAATTCGCGATCGTTCGTCTCACTCGTCCCACTTTAAAATCATAACCTCAAAATTATAACCAATATGATTTATTTACAACAGCTGCGTCGCCATCAGGGAAATGAAGTCACCAAACTCGTTTACACTCATTTCACCGATCTCTTTTCTCTCGGTGACAATCTAACGACCGCTGACCGCAAATCGGCGCAGTGACAGACATTCTGCTTTGCTTCTCTTTTCGAAATGAAGGATCGCATTACAAACAGCACTGGACCATAACTCGGCGGGCCAAAGACAAAAATAACTTAATATCGTGTGCGTTGTAGCATTTGTCGACCCATCCGATTTATGATGTCGGCGATGATCAAAACTGGTCTTTTTGTCTATCATTGTAGGTATTATAAATAGTATGGCACACTTTTGACCTACCTTCATCCAGAAGTCGCTCCATATGCATGAAAACATTCGGGAACGCAGCCAGTTGCTTCCTGTCTTTGAGCAACTGAGCTAAGTAGTCCGCTATACTTTGCGTCGAAGGATTGTTATTATCACACATTTTGAATACTAATAATACAACTAATGACACGTAAAATGTTCGTTCTAACACGTTAATATACAATATTGTACTTTAGTTACAGATTATTGTTATTCTTGTGAGATTGTGTTAGAAAAGTTAATATTCACTTCCACACACATCGACGTTTCGATCCCCACTAAAAGACGAAACTGACCGAAGTGAAGTTGTGGGCGAATATAGCGCTGCGCTTGCGCTCAAGATTTTTTCTGTTTGCGTGCGACTTCTGTTCGCAACGTAGGCGTAATAATAATATCTAGTTGTCCCCTTCTTGCTCATAGGCAAGCGGTGTCATTCTCTCTCTCAGAGTCTGCACCATATGGTCGGATGTGCTGCCATCTAGTAGTTTTTCCTACAACTACAATACCGCGAGTTGAACTGAAACTTGTAAGGGCATCATGGCATGGGCCACAGACACAGATGCATGGGTGTAGTCATGACCTTAGCGTAGCGTTATATATACTTTGGTCATGACATGACATGTATTGTATTTAGAGTTAAATTGTCGTAGGGGGAAGCTAATATAAATTAAGCCGGCTATTGTGACAATTAAAAGCCATGTAGTGATTAGTCTCATGAGGATAAATGAAAAGAAGCTACACTTTGAAGTAGGTAGGAATAGTATTACCTACAACCAAAACCATTATTTACAAAATGTACAGTATAAATACGCCATCTAACTCATTACCGCATGCTAAGGTTCCCATAATAGTGGCAGCATTACCTCGCTGAATAAGAAGGCTCAGCTTCTGAGCGAAGTATGTGCCAGCTCTGGGATCCCCGAGGCGAGGACCAATCTAGTAGAAATTTGGTTCCAGATTTTTTTTTAAAGGTTTAAGTTAATATAATGGCATTGAAACAGAGATGGTCCATATAGTCTTAAATAACTAGCGGAAAAGTAAGTACTTCAATTCACACTCGTAAGACTCTTAAATTATTCTTTTTATCAGACTTTACCCCCAGCAAGTGATTGTGTAGGTATTGTATACCGATCTCAGAGTAATGATAAAAACAGCGATCCCGGACATATTCTTACCTATCTATACAGGCGTCTATTTGTCTCAGCTAGAAATTCATCAGAAGCTGGTTATTATTCCGTACACGACCGACATACGGTTGACACCTACGGCTTGACATAGGGCCAAACGTTTCTACTTCTAAATTAGTATGCTGCACTTTAGTAAGGATTAACGCAATTAAAAGTACTATACGAGAGGTCAGGCACGAATATGCAAAGGAGGATCTGATCTCTAATAATGATAGGTAGTATGGAGATCCGATTGACTCTAGATTAGACACTGCTAATAGAATACAGGGGGTTAAAGAAGTAGAATAGGTAATTCGCAATGTTAGATATACATGCGTAATGATTTGCCTTTGTGAATTTCGTTCGCCAAGAACATAGATAGAAAAAGTAGGTTTCTAATTTGCTGAGGGCAACTTGATTACAACGTAAAAGCTTAAAATTAATGGTTAAAACATAACTACGAGTATGTAAGTATGTCACAGAACAATCGGACTTTTAATTACAGTTGCAGGCTCAGTCTTAGTAAGTGCTTAGTCATATAGCCCAGTCAACGAAGACAAAGCTTGTGGAAATAATTCTCTAAAAGCGAATTTTGGCACAATTTTAGATAAAGGTGTCCTGAAAAACATAGTAAAAGAACTGGGGGGTGGAAAGGTCCCTTTTTCAGGTTTTTGTAAATAACTTGAAAACTGTGGCCTATAGCAAAAAATGATTAGAGACTAAATTAATCTACATTACATTTTATGCAAGAAAGGAAATACACTTTTTCGCTAGGCTCAATACTTAGTAACTACACCTACCTGTGTGGCACGTAGGTATTCAGGGTTATTGGTAATTCGACGTATTCCCGTTAGGAGGTGATAGGGGTGACTATTTGCGATAATTTTAACCCCCATATGTATTATGCAAATGTGAACCATTTTTGAATTATCATGTTTTTTAGCTTTTTTTAAAATAAGTCAATAATGCAACTTCAATAATTTATTTTTAAAAAAAGTATTAATTTAAATCTCATTTCTTCTTCTGATTTATAAAAACGATTAAACACTGGTTATTTATCAATATTAAAACAACAATTATCGTTCCAAATTTAAAAATGTGGGATGAAAAACTACACACATCGAAAAAGTCTAAGCAACATGCATGATATTACAAATTTACCATTTATATTAATTGATTTCTAAGTATTTACTCACTCAAAGTGCGTAGGTAAGTAAACTTTTTTGTTATTGGTGACATACTGGCTGGTTGTAAAAATAAAAATTCGATTATGTTTTGTTTTTTCATAAAATTCAAATGACTGCGAATTTGTTTGAATTTAAGTGCGTTTTAATTGACACGTTTATTCTTGATTTTATAATTTTACCAACCATTTAAATAAAGTCAGCGACAAAATTGAATCGTTAGATACAAACCGTTGGTCGTTGGTTGGTGGTGGTTCTTCACGTCATGGAGCGACGTCATTTGGCGGCAGATGAAATGCAAAGAGCTGTAGAGATGTTGCAAGCGGGAAGTAATCAATCTCAGGTATCTCGACATTTTGGCATTCATAGAAGTGTTATTTGTCGTCTTTGGCAGCGCTACAATAATACAGGGGAACCCGCTGAACAGCACCCAGGCCGTAGAAGGAGTACAACCACTCGGCAAGACCGGTACATACAACTGACTGCAAGACGCCAGCCGATGTTAACCGCTCGAGAGCTAAGTTTGAGGCTACAGAATTCAAGTGGTGTTGATGTAAGTCCCCAAACTGCGAAATCGACTGCATGAGTACGGCCTACGAGCTCGACGCCCAATCAGGACCGATACGTCACGGGAATCGCGCTCGTTGAAATGAATGGTGTAGAGAACGCATAACATGGACGCAGGAACAATGGGATAAAATTATGTTTTCCGAAGTTAAGTTACAAGAGGGTGCGAGTGTACCGTCGGCCCGGAAATACTGAAAGGCTCAGGTGCGTTCAGGAAGTTCATCCATACTCATGCTCAACAGTTATGGTATGGGCGGGTATTATAAAGAACAGGCGAACTGAGCTCGTTTTTGTAAATGGAAACATGAACGCTGAAAATGACGTTGAGTAGGTATATTCTCAGACCTTATGTCCATCCATTTGCACAAACCTTTGGCTCCGATTTTACGTTAATGCATGACAATGCGCGTTCACATACAGCTCGGCGAACCAGTGAATACTTGGCAACGGAGAACATCCGGGTATTGCCCTGGCCTGCACAATCGCCAGACCTCAACCCCATCGAGCACGCATGGGACATGCTCCAGAGACGTGTTTTGAAGGACTTGGACGGTATACTTGGACTGCCAAAGACGACAAATAACACTTCTATGAATGCCAAAATATCGAGATACCTGAGATTGATTACTTCCCGCTTGCAACATCCCTACAGCTCTTTGCATTTCATCTGCCGTCAAATGACGTCGCTCCATGACGTGAAGAATATCTAACAATTCAATTTGGCGCTAACTTTATTTAAATGGTTGGTAAAATTATAAAATCAAGAATAAACGTGTCAATTAAAACGCACTTAAATTCAAATAAATTCGCAGTCATTTGAATTTTATGAAAAAACAAAACATAATCGATTTTTTTTACATCCAGCCAGTATGTCATCAATAACAATAAAGTTTACTTACCTACGCACTTTGAGTGAGTAAATACTTAGAAATTAATTCATATAAATGGTAAATTTGTAATATCATGTAAGCATAAATTGTAAGCTTAGACTTTTTTGATGTGTGTATATGATTTCAATATTTGTTTGAGATTTTTTCCTACTAAAATGCCTTAAAACAAAAAAAAACGTTATGAAACTTGGCTTGCAGATTATTTTAAAAACATAACCGTTTTATTAGCTTTCCAACAATGCATAACAACTAGGAACTTATATCAAAGTGAAAAAAAACATGATCACAAAGGAAGCAGTCGGAAATTCGTATACGAACTAAACTTAAGGCCGTTCTTTAAAATTTCCATAAAATTAAATAAAAACAATACCCAGTATAAAATAAAAAAAAAATGACAAAATTAAAATAAAATTTAGAACCAGTAACAGTTTAGTAGTAATAATAATTAATAATAGGTAACAATTAAGACATTTTGTAATTTAGCCTAATTAAAGTTCTTGCTCGAAGTGACTTCCCCTATTGCGTACGCAAAGTCGCATTTTTTTCTGAGTTGTGACTTAACTATTGAAGTAGTTAAATTACTTCGCATCGCATTTGCTGCGTTTATATTTTTTTTTTAGTTCGCGGATGTCACAGGCGAGACGTCGTAAACTAGGGATTTCATGTGACCATCTGGGCTGTGTAAGCCATCGTCTCCGCTGGCCCAACCCCATTGGATGGTAAGGGGTTGCCGAGACACTGAGCGATTGCTGATTGCTGCGTCGAAGCTCCTCCAGTAGGAGCAACAGTAGCCATTATTATCAGATTTCAGATTTGACGATGCTCTTAAAAAGCCGAATACCGGTGTTCGCTGAGGTTTTATTCCTGTGCAGACGCTTGGTAAATTAGCTTGTTCAATACTGTCAGGTAAGGTTGAGGGTTCAGTGAAAATGTCTATTTTCGTTCTGCTCTGAGGTGAGAAAAACTTGAAAAAATACAACTGAAGACAAAGAATCTCCTCCTGTGAGAAGTCGGTTGATAATACAATGAGCTGGATGAGCTGCCGGTCCCTATGAAACCAATACCTATTAGAAAACGATAACATCGCTAACCGAAGTAGCTAATAAAAATGAACTAAGTTGGTAATAAATAAGAAAATTAAATGTTAGATGCTTAGAATAACTAACCTGGCCATTAAGAAGTTTGTAAAAAAACTTTACGAAATCAAAAGAATTATAATTAATCGCCTGTATTACCATGTACGCCAACGTTAACTGTGGGTGATATTTTATCACGTTTAGATATTTTTTCCCCTCCTTTACATAAAAGGAAATGGTGGGCGAACTTCAGATTGTTGTTCATGTTTTTATAGTCAGAGGTTTCAAAATGAGACTCGATACCAAGTAGGTTTGTGATTGCTCAATAAACTGTTGTATTAATGTTTAATGTTATCATTATTTTATATAAAAAATCAGTTATGGTGGGTACCTAGTACCTACTTACCTACTTTTCAGCCTATCACCCATACCTATGTTACTTAAGCTGTATTATACGGGTAGGTATATTAAGAATTCTACGTCTACAAAGATACGTAACATAACTTTCAGTGACATAACACTTAACTTAATCGGGATATCATCATAAAATTGTTTTAGTTCATGGTAAAGATTTAAAATTTAAACCTTCGACAAAAACAAGAATACTTAGTTGCAATGCTATCTAATCAGAAGCCAACGTAACCACGGTTAGTTTTTATTCTGCAGTCTCACGTAAATAACTTGTATTTTGGACATTTTGTCCCACATGTATTTTGACATTTACATATTTTGTCACTTATAAATTATGACCATGATGTTTTGGACGTTTTAACATTTTAACGTCTTGACGCTTACACATTCTGACCATGATACAATCAACCATTTTTGCATTTTAACATCTGAAACAACTGGACCCTAAATCGTAATAATGAAGATCATCGTTATCTATCTAAGCACTTCGTAACAATTAAGGCTTATTAAAAAATTTGCTTTATAGAACCGACGAAATACGTTTTTAACAAAGTGAACACATTCGATCAATTAAAATCACCCAAGTTGGTTACGTTTTATCAATTCTGTTAAAAGGATAAATGGATAATTGACCCCTATCCGATGGTTCATGTATCTATCGAATTAAATAGATTAATAGGGCAGCACCACGCTCCAGTTTTATTCTTGAAAACCTAATGCACATAGACATGGTGAATTAGTAATAATATAGAGGTAACAAGATTAAACACTTCAATTGGATGTCGATGAATGGAGACCAAGGGGCGTACTGTGAGCTCGTAGCGCGATTCAAATCAAAACAGAGCCTAGATATTGGATCGCTTTGTTTTTTTTTGTATGAGGATTTTGACAAGCGATACGGTATAGGCTCTGTTTTGAATCGCGCTAATAGCTCACAGTACGCCCCCAGTACCTACTAGATACCTTCAAATAAAAAACAAAATAAATACGCAATAGATGGCATGATGATGGAGTTATAGAATTAGTAAATACAAACTAGAGAACCTGAGGATAGTGTTTGAAAAAGCGAAGCCATAAAACTGTATAGGCTATACCTAACCTCTTAAAATAAATGAAGTAGGTAGGTATACTATATTTCAGTATAATGGCTTATTCCACTCTGCCTCATAAACCACCTAGCAAAAACCCTAGCCATCCCATCGGTAGGTTTTACAAAAAAACGAATACTATAGTTTATCTATTACCTACTATCAGTGTATCCACCTACGAGTAGGTATACGTAATTGCTTGTATAAGTATAGAGCGTTTATTGTTGAATTAATATTATCATCTTATTTACATAAACATTATCAGTAGATCAGTTTGTTTGCATACTCGTCTGCAATTAATTACAATTAGCACATTTCAATCGTTTGCATCATATACCTATACCGAAGATGCCTGCGTCTTCGTTCGAGGAACGTGAATTTTCCTTAATTATGTAGGTATATGAAAGAAAATCACCGCTTAGCCAACAACGTTTGAGTAAATTGAACTTACTGCGAAACGCTAGGTGTATTTAAAATCGTTTTATGACAACATTTTGCGCTGATACGCAGACTTGACTTCCATAAAAGTGATGTGATTATGCGACCGCGCCGACTAGGGAAGCTTGGAGTAAATTATCTAGGCGTTTGAGTCTTGGATATACGAAGCGAAGATGGCAAGCGACTAATGCCGCTTTATTTTTTCTAAGTCTATGTTGATGATAAAAACATTAAATTGTTAATTGCATCAGTGTACCTAACGAATGTACCTACTAGGCAATTGAACAGCATCACGTGCGTGCTATGGGTGGGCCATAGAGCCAGTTAATGTAATAGATTTTTGAAAAATTGTTAATGAAACCTGAGAAAGAGATACCCCGTGACGCGAACTGGTGATCATATCAAAATACCAAGCAAAATACCTAATACGAGCTGTAAAAGTATCATCATCATCATCATCAACAGCCTGAAGACGTCCACTGCTGAACATAGGCCTCCCCCAGAGCACGCCACCTTGAGCGGCTGCTCGCCTCCTGCATCCATCGGCTCCCCGCGGCTTTCACCAGGTCGTCGGTCCACCGAGTGGGGGGCCGGCCTACGCTGCGTCTTCCGGTTCGTGGTCGCCACTCGAGAACCTTTCTTCCCCATCGGTTGTCAGTTCTACGAGCGATGTGGCCTGCCCATTGCCACTTCAACTTACTAACTCTAAGAGCTATATCGGTCACTTTAGTTCTCCTGCGGATCTCCTCGTTCCGGAGCTTATCTCGCAGGGAAACACCGAGCATAGCTCGCTCCATAGCTCGCTGCGCGACTTTGAGCTTACTAATGAGGCCAACAGTAAGAGACCATGTCTCAGTTCCATAAGTCATCACTGGCAACACACACTGATTGAAAACTTTCGTTTTCAGGCTCTGCGGTATTTTGGACGAAAAGATAGGACGAAGCTTCCCGAACGCTGCCCAGCCGAGTTGGATTCTTCGCGCCACCTCTTTGTCGAAGTTGGACCTACCTAATTGGACAATCTGTCCTAGGTAGACATACTTGTCGACAACTTCGAGAGTATCGTTCCCAACAATTACCGGTATAGGTGGAACATGAGCATTAGACATGATCTTTGTCTTGTCCATATTCATCTTAAGACCAACCTGCTGGGAGACTCTACTGAGGTCGTTGAGCATGGTGCTAAGGTCCTCGAGCGATTCCGCCATTATGACTATATCATCGGCAAAACGAAGGTTAGTGATGTACTCGCCATTTATGTTGATGCCAGATCTTTTCCACTCCAAGAGCTTGAAAACATCCTCCAATGCGTTTGTGAACAGTTTCGGAGAAATAACGTCTCCCTGTCTCACGCCTCTTTGCAATGGAATTTGTTCCGTACTCTGGTCCTGTAGTCGGACTGACATAGTGGCCTTACTGTACAAACACTTCAAAACTTCGATATACCTATAGTCAATTTGGCATCGCTGCAAGGACTGCAGCACCGCCCAAGTCTCGATTGAATCGAAGGCTTTCTCATAGTCCACAAACGCTAGGCATAACGGCCGATTATACTCTTCGGTCTTCTGTATAATCTGGCGCAGCGTATGGATGTGGTCTATGGTGCTAAAGCCTTTTCGGAAACCGGCTTGTTCGGGAGGCTGGAATTCATCAAACCTGCGTGCGAGACGATTCGTAATGACTCTCGAAAACAGCTTATACACATGACTCAAGAGCGAGATGGGCCTATAGTTCTTCAATAAGGTGTTATCGCCTTTTTTGAAGAAGAGCACCACCACGCTCTTGTGCCATGCCTCTGGCGTTATACCTTCAAGGATGACAGAATTAAATAACTTCTGGAGGACTAAAAGTACCGGTCTACCACCCGCTCTCAGAAGTTCGGTCGTAATTCCATCTTCACCTGGTGCCTTGTTGTTTTTAAGCTGTTTGAGGGCCATTCTAATCTCGTACAGGCTGACGTCCGGGATATCTTCGGTATAGTGTCGGACTAACTTGGCTCTGATGTCCTGAGCTGTGTTAGTAGCGGGCTTACGTGTCGAGGTGTATAACTGTCCATAGAAGTTCTCGATCTCTCTCAGAATCTCAGGCTTGGATGAAATGACGCTACCATTTTCGGTCTTCAGTTTTGTCATTTGGTGTTGCCCAATAGACGAATCCTTTGCGAACACTTTAGAGCCTTGGTTCCGCTCAATTGCGGCCTCAATACGTGAAGTACTAAGAGCACGCAAGTCGTGTCGCAAGGAACTCCAGATTCGTCTATTGAGTTCACCGTAGGCTGACATATCAACTGAAGACTGCAGCTTCATTTCGCTCCGGTCGGCCATTAGCTCAAGAGTTTTTTCTGAGAGCTTTTGAGTCTTCTTTCGGCCACGGGGTCGGCAAAAGTATGCAAACCGGCAAATAGCAAAACTCTTTCTGTCTTTCGCTCTCATAATATTAAAAAAATGTAGGTGATAATGATTAATATGATGCATATGAAACAACGTTTTGTTATGCAGATGCCAAGTGACTGATCTGCCGTGAAAAATAAATGAGTTATTTGTTGTTAATGTTCATGAGGTTGATGGCTCAACTGGAAAAACAGAAGGCTCGGTCGTAAACACGCGGATATTGTGGGGCTATAGTCAACAGTTTACCTACATTATTGTCTCGTTAAACTATGCATTTGAAATTAAAATAACGTCAAGTCCACAACAAATTTTATGTTCATGTAATGTAGGTTGAGTGCCGTGCGCAGAGCTTGCGTTGGATCTACATGTCCGGCTTTCTGCCTACGGATTGTGCGGAGGAAAACATTACGTCATCATCTTTGACTATTTTGTGGTAGCTTTGGGCTTGTAAATCGATGTGCTGGCGATGACATAGACATACGCGGTTAGAGCGCAAACGGCTTACTGAGAATCTTAAGACAAAATGTTACTTTTTTGTACGGTCAGCTGTAGCGAGTAGGTAAAAATATTTTCGCCTACTAGATTTTCCTAAAAGCCATCTAGACTAGCAAAATATTTACTTACACTTTCACAAATGGATTTGGTGCATTAGTAGAGATTCATGCCAAATAACAAATCAATTTTCGTCTTCCGGTACAACAAACCGAGTTGAATATGGGTAAGTTATATTCGCTGGTATAGTCGTTCACTGTCCGCCTGTAGAAAATATTAAGACTACTCTTAGTATTTTACCTATGCGCCTATGCGTACGTTCCCGCCAGCGAATGGTTATTAGTTCGCTGGTTCCCGCAGAAGGCTGCTGCTGGTGCTACAACCTATGGTCACGGTTCAAAGCATACAATGGCCGGCCCGTTTAGTTTCCGGTCGGGTATTAGTTTCTTTAACATCTAACAACCTATGTGAATTGCCCTAATGACAAAATATTGTAACTGCAGGTGACGAAACTATTCCTACACCATCGATGGTAGATTTCTACAAGTACAGACGTGAATCAAACAGAAATGAATTGGCTGATCATAAAACAAATCAACAGTTATCGCAAGAGAATAATTCGAACATTGCCTACGAATTTGATGAAGAAAATCGTCAGAAAACTTACGCTATTCTGCAGGAGAATCGGCCGGAATTCACCAACACTCCGCTCCGAACTATTCTGTTGTTTTACTCCAATTCAGCCTGGAAGATTTTCATACTTACTGTTTTATTTATGGCATACGTTATAGATTCCTGTCTCTACACTTTTTGTAACACAAAAGATCGACCTCTTTGGGTTATCCTACTCGTTATATGCATTAGCTTCGCGTTTACCTTCGATGTTGCTATATTAGTTGGATTGAAGGTTTCTAAGAAATGGAGAAAGACCCTGAATCTAGTGGAACCAGATACATTCAAAGTAGTTGTGGATATTATCCTCGCTATACCAGTTTCGTTCTTCTATTTGGTCGACGACCAGGTATTAATAAACTGCCATGCCATTTCACCGCTAATATCAACGATTCGCGTATACCGAATTATAGAGTACTTTTACAATAGATCTTCTCAAGCTGGCTGCAATCAATGGACATCATTTCTTTCTCAATATTTAATACTTTTCATATTATCTGTCCATACGTGGACATGTGTGTGGTTCTTATTTTCGTACAGAGGGTTCGACATACATCTTATTCGTTCTTCGTGGTCATTATCAGCAGTTTATCTACCAACTGAAACTACAATGGATTGGTATTGTGTTTGCTGCTATTGGTCAGTAATGTATCTAACCACCAATGCTTTCGGAGACTTATACCCTGTGAACACAGCCGAGAGAATCTTAGCTGCCCTAGCCATATTGGTCGGATTTTTGTTAACGACGGTCGTTTTTGTGGGATCGTTGACTTCACAGTTTATAACAATAACAACGCGACGATCTAAATATGTACGGCGATTAAAAAAGATACAGAATCACCTCAAGTTAATAAATATGGATCAGGACATCACCAAACGCATTATCAGGTACAGGCTTGAATGTTAATTTTAGATTTTCTGTTTTATTATCGAGCCGAAGAAGAAATCAATACGCATTTGGTTTGATCAGGTATTACGAAGATCTCTGGTACCAAAAGTCGGGAGTGTTCAAGCCGAAGCTATTACATATACTGCCTTACCCTCTTCAAATGGAAATTTGTTACGATTTAAATGCAGTTCCACTCTACACTTCGTTGATATTCAGAAAACTTCCAGAGGCATTTTTACGAAGATTGTCCTTGGATATGAGTCACCAATTTTACCTGCCTGGAGATATTGTCTTTAATGAAAATCAGAATATGACTTTTATGGTAAGTACTTCTATGATATTACATTCGTCATCATCATCATCATCAACAGCCTGAAGACGTCCACTGCTGAACATAGGTCTCCCCTAGAGAGCACCACTTTGAGCGGCTGCTCACCTCCTGCATCCATCGGCTCTCCGCGGCTTTCACCAGATCGTCGGTCCACCGAGTGGGGAGCCGGCCCACGCAGCGTATTCCGGTTCGTGGTCGCCACTCGAGAACCTTTCTTCCCCATCGGTTGTCAGTTCTACGAGCGTGTGGCCAACCCATTGCCATTTTAACTTGCTAATTCTAAGAGCTATATCAGTCACTTTAGTTCTGCGGATCTCCTCATTGCATTCGTATTACGTTGTTAATATCCGAACTTAAGAAAAAGTTAAACTAAAAATTTATTTTAAGATTTGCATCACTAACGGAGTGTTGGAACTTTTGTCCGATGAAGATGATGCAAGCCCAATGATATCATTTGCAAAGGGTACTTGCTTTGGAGAAACATCTCTAATCTACAATATACCAGGTAACAATATAAACCAACAACATACAGCAACTTTAACCTCACTACCTAATATTTTTTTTTTTTTTTTATATTATTGAATGACGTGACGAGCTAGTCGTTCACCTGATGTTAAGTGACACGGCCGCCCATAACAGTTGCAGTGTAACCCGGAACTTTAAAACAATAAAGTTTCGCGTGACACTGTACTGCGCACGTCATCCTGAGACATCACCCAATCTAGTAATCAGATTACTAGACTGAGTGATCAGATCATAAAGTCTCATTTGCCCAGTAATTTCACTAGCTACAATGCCCTTCAAACCGGAACACAGTAGTGCTTGCACACTACTGCTTGGCTACACACTACTAATAGAAAGGTTGTTATGGTAATATCAGTAAAACCTCGGCAATCGTTATGTTTATTACGGCTTCGCACGGGTTAATTAGTTGTACGTCCTAACCCTGTTCATGGTAAGAGGAAAGCGAAAGGGAAAAATATGGGGGAAAAGGATGAATGGATGGGATGGCAATAGAAGGGAGGCAACTTGCCCGCTAGCCCGTATCATAATCATATATTTCATAATATCTATTACAAGTCAGAATATTACAAAAAAGTACATATTTACTTATTAAAATTAGATAGGTATATATTAAATTTGTACGACTAAGTATGTTATACACGCAATTATCTCATATGGATTCAAATTTCAATTTCCTAATCATCAAAAGGACGTAGGGATTATTGCTTTTTATTTCTATGCTTACGTAATACTACTCAAGGATAAGTGGATTTTTTTCAGCGAGGTGCACAATCAAAGCGGCCACGTACGTTGAATGTCAAATTCTAGAAAAGACAAAGTTCATACGTCTCATGGTCACTTATCCGGATTTGGTTGAAAGAATACGCCGGGAAATTCATGAACGCATCCACAGGTGCATGAGAAGAAAATCAGTACAAGGCAACAGAGCTGAGTTTTCTTTAAATGTTTACGCTTCTAAAGACCGAAAAAAGAGTAGTATAAAATGTTTGAAAGATAAATTGAGATTTCTTCAAGGTAAGGCACAATTATGTATTTATTATTAAGTATAAAAAAATTGAAGCTTAAAAGGCATGGTATAGGCAATCTTTGTAATAAAATAAAAAATGCAGGTTTGACGCATCGACGCGACGTAACATTAGCGGGAGTTCGAGAATAACCGGAAGCATTGATTAGCGTACGATGCGCATGAAAGAATAAAAGCCTAATAGGCCTATATAATTATTGTACAGGTTATTTATGTGACGTACGGTATGATGCCATCCGGTGTAATGTGTCGCCTTGTCAGATCCAATTGGTATTTTTTTATTCCAGGTAAAACTGATACAGATAATTTAACGAATGAAGATATTTTAGACGAAAACTGTTTGGATCTTTACATTATCTCAGACCACATAAAAAAGAAAACTACCACATATACTTGCGTCAACTCAAGTTTCCCTTGGATTCTAGAATCAGAATGTCATCTTGTCAAATATTGGGAGCATTATATGCTATTGGTTGTTCTCTTCATATGTATTGTATATCCGTACTATATCGGGTTTAAGAGAACTTTTGCGGGTGGGATAATGTTCTATGCACAACTTATTATAATAATCACATTATTGTTGAACGTTTTGATGACCTCTGTCACCGCTGTGAAAACAAAGAAAAAGTACATCACGGATTTTAAGGGTATTTTGAGATACAATCTAAACACTCTTGGATTTTACTTGGATTTGGTGTCGATAATACCGTTCGAGTTTATTGTAACGATTCATAGTAAAGTAAAATACCACGACGAGTACAGGAATCATCTGTTTTACCTATGCAAAGGTGTTAAACTTTGTCTGATTTGGAGATTGTCAAGTTTTTTTGAGAAATTGGAACGGAAGCTGCTGTTGAATTCACTGCTTGTGAAGGTCGGGACTTTATTTATCATGCTTTACCTAGTGTTTTACACCAAACCTTTTGTAATTGTATCAATTTATTCCAGACAGTAAAGTATTGCATATACATCTTCCTGCTGTCTTACTGGTGTGGCGTTGTTTTGTACATGGAATCATGTTTCGTAAACAGATGTTCAGAAAATTCTTGGTTCAACAAAGCATTGCTTTGGGATGACAATATAAAAGGCAATAGTTTAAAAAAGTATATGATTTTTAATTATTCCATTACTCTTCCAGTTAATTTCGATACCGTAACATAACCACTTATTTTATATTTGCAGAACAAAATATCCTATTATAACGTCCGTTTATTTTGCCATCACTATTTTGCTCTCAGTGGGTTACGGAGATTTTACTCCCGGCGACAAGTTCGACATGGGATACGTGGCCTTTTTAAGCGTTTTTGGGGTCCTACTTACTGGTTATTGTGTGTCAGAATTTTCTGCTGTTGTAACACACTGGCTAAGGTGAGATAAGCTAACTGAGCCTAGTTTTATATGACGCATAAATCTGATTAATTTATCTTTACTTACAGAACAAAAACTGCATTTTTGGAAATAATCATGACTATAGACAAATTTATGAAAGAGAATAACATGCATCCGGCAATCAAGCACAGGATAATGGCTTTTTATGAATTACAGTGGCAGTACAATTCGGTAGGAATAGCTGCTACAAATCGTTAAAATTTACGTGGAGTGCTTTATTTTACGGTCATGTAAAATAGGTCAAATAATTTCAGGGTGTAGAAGTTACTGATGAAAGTTGGCTCGAGAAGACAATTGTGCCTTCAGAGTTACGAAAGAAAGTGTTACATCAAGCTCGCTTCAAGGCATTGACTTCAATCAGATTTTTTCAAGTAAAGAATAAAGCTTATATTCATACGCTGACTGAGAGTGAGTTAACTCTTACTTATTTTCATTCACAAATACATTAAACAAAAACAGGTTAAAACCCATTTTTATTACTTCATTCAGCTGCAAGGGACATGATTCTACCTCCAGGTGAGATAGTTTATTATGGAGGAACTGTTACAAGAGAACTCTACATCATAGAAAGTGGTTACTGCTTGGTGACCTCTCACGATATGAGAGAAACTAAGAAAGAGCGCGTAATAGGCCCAGGAAACCATTTGGGACTGCTGGTGCTTTTGTACGGAGTGCCAGCTGTTAGCACTGTGATCACTTTGACGCATTGTAAGGTAAGAGCTAGAAGAGAAAGAATGCTCTAGATTAATTTTAACTTGAATAGGTAAGCTTTCGTGAAACGCTCGAAAACAAAGGTCTAGTCAAACTTTGGTCAACAGCAAAGTCATTGAATAAATCAAACATACATGCATGCATTTTAGTATTAAAATTATCATGAGTATGATTCATTTTAAATAAATATATATCCGACTGTTATTCACGACTATTCGTGTATATTATTTATTTCAGTTCGAATGTTTACATTTCAGCTCATCAGTGTAAGTCATTCAGCTTACACATCGGCGTTGAGTCTGTTTCCTGATATGAAAGAGCACGAAGGACTAATGAAGCCTGACGAACTAGAATTCATTGAAAACCTAGCTAAAGCTCAAAATAATGATGGATATCTACGACATTACAATAAGATCTTAGCGAAAAAAAAAGTTAAAATAACTGGCATTTTGCAGGACTTTATCAACGGTAAGTTATTAAGTTTATGGTTATAGGTACACCTTCAAGTTGTAAATGATTCCTCAGAAATCTGGCATAAATATGACTTAATTTAAAACTGACTGCTTATTATTTTCTTTATAAGTTAACTTAAGAAGTTTAAGTTGGGTCTGAGATTTAAGTTTCCTATTATAGTTGTGGCCGATGTGGCCTTTTAGAGTCACGAGTTAAAGCGAGGTCTTGCGTATAACACGATCAGTGTGGGTGTCACAGGAAAACAGGCCTAACCTACACAGCAGTGGGCGATCAAAGGCTGAGAATAATTGACATACATTACAATTACTGTTGTCTATTACAGATTCTTTTATTCACGTTTCTGCTGAGTACCATAAAATGAAGGAGAGCTATATTAAGTCCTACAAGCAGTTTAATATTTTGAACAATGTTGCTCCATACCTCTTGCTGCCGATATCGATAAAACCTGCCGGAATATTTCTCACAGTTTGGGCAATCGTTCGAATTATTTCAGCGTATATGCTGTGTATGATGACACCGGTATGTAATGTTTTCAGAACCTCAGATGTGGCGATAGAGAAAATGCTACAGATACATCTTTATTCTAGAAAGTTTTGTAATCTATCGCAGAATATCTGCACTCATTCAGCCTAAACACTTATACCTACATTAATTAGATTAGATTAAAAATATCTTAGAGTATTCAACTCAATTCCTAATTAAATCTAACCAAAAGTTTTGTAACCGATAATCTTTTCTGTTCTATTTTGTAACTATTTTCTATTTTTTTTACAGATAATTGTTTCAATGGCTCCACTGTGCACATCATTCAATGTGCCAGTCCTAGTATTAGAAATAATTTGTTACTTGGACATGTATTTAATGCTACACGTAGCTTATTACGGGCCAAAAAATCAGATGATATATCATCCTTACCTGACTGCAAAAAATTATTTAAAGGTGACAACTCTTTTGCAAATTACATATACTTACCAAGCGGAACGCGAGACGCATGTACTGCTGATGCTACCTATATTATTTATATCGAATTTATTGATAAGCAACATTTATGTAAACGTGTCTTCTCTTCCCAGGGCCCTTTTTTCTTAGACTTTGTGACGTGTTTCCCGTGGTACGCAATTTGGAAGCTTGTGGTGCCTAAACATAACGAATATCACACGGAAAAAGATCATTTAATAAACGGTCACATGTTCCATTGTTCTATCAGGATGATAAACGTGCTGCAAATCTACAAGCTTTACACGGTATTCTGGGCAGAATCCCTTAACGCTTTAAGACGGGTAATGGTTTCTACAAAGCTCTTTGGTTTAGCTCTATTAGTTTTTTTTTTCAATAATTTCCCTCTTTCTGGCACCCGGATAAGTTAGAATACACTTTTGTACTCGTACCACAACAATTTTATGTTTGTGTGTCAGCCATAAGCCACAGCTGGAAATAGCGTTTTTCGATAACAAATATAACTATTACAAAATCTGCAAAAGTCAAAAGTGGCGCTCTCTGGGAGGCCTATGTTCAGCAGTGGACGTCTTCAGGCTGTTGATGATGTTTATTACAAAATCTGCGATTAATGCAACTTTATCATATTTTCATTCATTTTCAGGCATATCTAATGAGCGTCCTTCATTTCCTTTTGATAACTCTTTTCTTTCTTAACCTTTACACGTCGATACTGATTATTCTTACATGCAGATATGTAATAGCATCTGATGAATCTGATTTTCTGAATAAAATTGCAAAACTATCATTAGATGGACCTTATATGGATACCAGCTTTCATCCTGACGGTAACATGGTTTGTCAACGCGGTAAGTTTTCTGATATCACTACGTAATGTGAGCTGAAACATATTCCTACATAGTGCTGCATACTGCTGAACATAGGCTGAAAAAGAAGGCATCCAGTGTCTGTCATTTGAGATGAAGAGACATCATACACTTTCTAAGGCAAAACTATCTTTTTAATGAAATGAACAGGTTCATGGATAGATATTACATCTATTTTGAAAGATAAACATTTATCGCCTGGAAGAGTATATTTGCTTGCTCATTATTGGGCCGCTACAAGCTTCAGTGGCGCCGGTTTTGGTGATATCACCGCTCAAGATACAACCCACATGATACTATCCATTTGTTCCAATGTGCATGGAGTATTTTTCTTTGGGTATGATTTCATTATGATTATGATCAATCCTGCATTCGGTGCATTTGATTTTGCTATTTCATTTGGTAAGTAAATATCCGTTTGTATTTCATTCCATCTAGTATTTCTTCAACAGATTTTTCAATTATAGCTGAAATAACTTGTTATAGTTACGTGTCCATCTAATTTTATTCTTACATAGAAATTATAATACTTGATTTAGTTTTTATTTCAACTTAACTACCTTTATGAATTTAGATAACATTTTTAGATACGTCTACGCAAGAATAGCGTCTCTAAAAGCCATGGCCGATCAAGTAGTCACTAAATTTCAAGAAAACGTAAAGCATTTGGATCTGTTTCTGAATAGGGAAAAAGTGCCCTTTAATTTGAAAAATACAGTGATGGAATATTGGAAATATCAATGGAAGAGAACTAGGGGATGGTCGGTAAGCATTATACAAGTACTGCAAGACTTGAGTATAAATAATCTGATAAAAATCATAGTCTTAACAAATGATCTAAAAAAAACATGAAATACCGTTTTAGCACCAATCTATCCTTGGA
Source organism: Ennomos quercinarius (assembly GCA_910589525.2). Classification (NCBI taxonomy): domain Eukaryota; kingdom Metazoa; phylum Arthropoda; class Insecta; order Lepidoptera; family Geometridae; genus Ennomos; species Ennomos quercinarius. The sequence goes on from OU342496.1 coordinate 7,705,784, forward strand.
AAATTACACGCAAATCTAAACGAAGACGCAGTGTTGTATATGTATGAGAAAACTTTACGGGAGATACCTTTATTCGAAAACGTCGAATATTCCTTCTTCAGAGCTTTTGCAAAGAAACTGAAGGAGCAATACTTTCAGAAAGGATACATGGTCATGAGAAACAACGAAGTCATAAATACAATGTACATCATTTTTCGCGGAAAGGTAAGGCAAAGGCAAGCTATATACTAAGAATTAATTGCTGTGATATTGTTATAAGTATGAATACAGTTGTTAGTTCGTTTCTTACTTCAGGTGGACATAATAACGGACGCCAATGAGGTAGAAGCGTGCATGGGGCCGGGAGGTATATTTGGTAACATACGAGGAGCTACAAAATATTTGTCCATGTCAAATGTCATAGCTTCTAGGAATATAGACGTTCTATGTATCCAAGGACGGGAATTTTATACCCTTTTAATGGTAAGATTTTTAGTGATATTTCCTTATATTTAAGAAATTAACGATATAATGAAATGATTGATCAAAATTAGTCACATGATGAAATGTTTTAACAATTCCTTTTAAAGAGTTATCCTTCAGTATTGAGGAAAGTCAACTATTCCGTTGAATCAGCAGCTAAGGACTATGTCATACCAACAATGTCTTCAGACAGAGATAGCGGGGAGGTAAATTATAATAATTAGGTAAGTATCATAGAGTATTAACTTGGTAGAATTTAGTTGAATAATAAATAACACTTGTCGTTTTAGGTGGAGGCAGTCCCAATAACTTACGACCCGGGAGAAGACGATGATGATATTGACATAACAGTGTATTTGGAGGTTTGCGTTTTTGCAATAAATCTTGATTAAGTAATTTTTGTACTCGTTTATGGTGATATTCTTCTATTACAGAGTCCCGAAAAAAGTATTGCAGATTCACATGGCTCGAAATCGATAACATCGGTTGGAAATGTTGATTACGTTCCAGCTTCATTGTTGCTGTTTCAACCTCACAAGTAATTACCTACATTGACATTTTCATTTCGTTCTGGTTAGAAATTAATACAATGATATCTTGCAGATGGTTTCGGAGAAGCATAATTCCAGATAGCACATTGGTAACATTCATGGGTAAACTTTTCAATTCAAACTTAACTATGATAGATAAAATGTTAACTGAATTTTAAATATTTTCAACATCCCACATTGGTGGGGAGGTCAGTTTTGAAGTTGGAAATATATCGAGTTTGTATGATCTTTTGTAATTTTCAGAGTACGTTGTCTTGGTGTCCTCGTATATAGATTTTATGCTGTTGGTTTACCAAATGGCATTCCAAACTGTTCCGTTTTTCTTCTTCATATGCGTTACTTTCGATATCATATTTTTCTTCAAGCTATTTTTGGACATACATAGTGGATATATGAACAGATATGGAGACTATGTTTTAAATCCGATAAAAGTTAGAAAAATGTTAGTATTCCAGTTCATTTAAATCATTACGATATCATCATATTTCATTTCGATTTCTCTAAATTTTATTTTCGAGATTAAAATAAATTGGGTTGAGATTTATTACCTATTGTTGCTCTATGGGGGAGGCCTATGTTCAACATCTTCCGGCTGATCATAACGAAGTTTTATTTACTAAATAATACAATATTAATTTATTAAGATTTTGGACTCTTACCAAACCTAGCAAGTTCGTAATTAAGTAGTGGGTAGTTATTAGATAAAATTCGCCTTTCAGGTATTTTTCGAAAGTTATGCTCCGAAGGCGAGACTTTTTAGCAAACTTTCCAATATGTTACATTGTGTTTTCACTACATCTACGCCCAGAAATGAAATTATATGTGTTCGCTTACATGAGGACACCACAGCTAGCAAGGATAACATACCTGTTCACTTACAGAACTCATACGAATGCTAATATTGGATCTTCCAATCTATTTCTTAAACTAATGTGAGTTGTATAGATTATAAATGTTAGTTGGTATTAAGATAATAAAATAAATTATGCGGTGGTATTACTATGATCAAAGACTTTGGAACTTCTTTTCATCTTTAAATTTAGTGCTTCTTTTTCTTAAGGCATCCGGCGGTTTTGCCCGCTATTTACCTGTTTTTCCGCGATTTTCTGGGTAAAACTAATGATCTCAGTCATATTAATAATCTCTTTAAAAGATTTCTCCAAGTCAGTTCAGTCGTTTTGAAAAGCCACACAAACAGACATCGCGTTTGAATGATACATAAATCAATGTTTTTAGGACCATAGGAATTTGGGCATCAATATTGTCACATGTAAATGCTTGCCTTTTCTTCAAGTTGTCTTGTCTAACCCCCGTCCAATGCACTTCTTCAAACTGGATGTCCAAGCCTGACCTAAACTTACGTGTCAGATATTCTGAGGTAAGCACGGTACTACTACCAAAAAAGTTCTACCACCAATTCTACTGCCTACAGCCCGATTCACAATCTTTTGGAAAGGTATCGGTTTCAAATTTACACTCTCCTGATCTTTTATCTAGATTCAAAATAAAATATTTTTTTAAAAGGATGACTCCAATCGCCTTAATTTCATACTGAGAAGTACTTAAATGACATAATTTTTCCAATTATTTATTTCGATTTAAAAACCACACAACCAATATTGATAAAAATTCAGTGGGAACATCTAAGAGTATTATTGTTTCAAATAAAAAAGAGCTTTCCTGATCGGTTTATAAATGACGGAATTCTAGGATAACAAACATTTAAAAAAAATACTACCAAATTGTGAACCTACGTCTTTTTAAAGTCAGTTGATAAAGGAGACGGTGCTGAGTGGGGATTTCAAATCGGAATCATTCAAAAGATTTGCAAATTGGGGTAGGTATCTATTTAAAAATCAGTTCGGAGTTCGAAGCGGTGAAAAGCGGTTCTAGCTAAACTTCCACACAATAGATTCAAAATATTTTTATGAATCTAAAGAGACATAGCTCAGAATAGCCAATTTCTCTTTCAACAGAAAAAATATTTTACATTGTACATTGCGGCTTTATGGTACATGATAAATCTGCTAACTATAACCGGAACAGGCGATGTATCCGCACAGAACAGCTTCGAAGTTGTGGAAACAATAATCGTGATAATTATAATCAAGTTTTGTACAGGTAAAACTGCTTATAAACATTACCAGAAACGGCAATTCTATGCATCCTTACTTTTGTATACTTATATTCCTAGGTCTTCTAATATCGGAAATGTCTGCAATGATGACTGAACACTCCTCATCTTTAATAACGTACGACTACGGTATCAACGAGCTGAAAGATGGTCTGCGAGATATGGATCTCAGCGATCATCAGATGTGTAAGATGTGGGACTATGTCCGCGAGTTGTGGAACAGGCAGCAAGGGAGACAGGTAATAAACAACAGAGTTACGATCTCGCAAAATACTCCCCTAAATCATATAGCTAAAATCGCATTACATGCATGAACAAAGGCTTTTAAAAAGATAAAACACATTCCTGCATGTCAAGAAGCCTCATTGTCATCAGTCGTAGGTATATTTTACTAAGATTCTACTTGTAACATTAGATTCTCTTGGCCTCAAAGCCGCGCAACGAGCTATGGAGAAATATTAGGTATGGAGAGCTAATGCTCGGTGTTTCCCTGAGAGATGATATCCGAAATGAGAAGATCCGCAGGAGAACTAAGGTGAATGATATATCTGTTAGAAATATCAAGTTGAAATGGCAATGGCCAGGCCACATTGACAACCGATGGGGAAGAAAGTTTCTCGAGTGGGTTCTCGAAAGACACAATGTAGGCCCCCACTAGATGGACCGACGGTGTCAAAACCGCGGAGAGCCGATGTATGCAGGAGGCAAGCAGCCGCTCAAAGTGGTGCTCCGTGGGGGAAGCCTATGTTCAGCATTGGACGTGTTCAGACTGATGATGATACTCTTGGCCTTACAGATGCCAGAATTAGTTCACGAGCTACCATTCCGACTTCGCTGTCAGGTCATGCAAGCAGTATACGGCTCCCACATACGAAAATCGGTAATATTTAGCAAAACAGATGACGACTTTAGAAGAATGCTGGCGATGTGGATGAAGCACTGCGTATTCTTTCCTGGGAACTACATAGTGCAGTGTGGAGACTCTGATCAGTGTATTTATTTTATACACAGAGGGCAGGTTAGTATGACAATAATTACGAGTCGATCTGATAGTTAAACAATAGTTACTTTTTATGGTTGCCATCCAACCGACCTGGCGCACTCGCACTCCACACTTTATGTGCGAAGCTACAAGTATAATGAGCCGGCCCTGACTACTGGACCGGTCCGCTACGCGAGCGTCAGAAATGCAGACCTATTGCGATTGGCGCCGGCGCTTGTAGTACCGCTGTGCGAGTTGAATTGCACATTATTGCTTAGAAGCAAGAGTCGCTATTTACTCGCGGAGTGAAGCGTCTGTACCTCTACTTTAATACCAAGTCTTTTGTGCTATCAATTCTATTTGTCTCAGGTCGAAGTGCTAACCGTACATCCGAATCTGACAGAATCAATCTATGACGTTCTAGGCCCAGAAGACAGTTTTGGAGTCGCCCAGGTAAACACAATCTATAGAATTCGCTATTACTAGTAGGTTTCCGCTGCTGCTAACTTTAATAACCTACTACTCTGACTCATTGTTCATTGTTGGTTATTCTCTGTCTTTAATTCTAGGGCCTGTTTGTTGGGGTGTCACATCACTTTTCATTCCGAGCGCGAACCGTAGTAGACATAGTCTATTTGAAACTAGACCAATGGAAGTACTTGCTAGATTTCTACCCAAAATCGGCAAGATTAGTACAAAGAAAAGTGGAAAACGTATATTTAGCTATTTGATAAGTTGTTATTTATTTTGTTGGAATTAGTACCTATTGTTTTGGATTAAACAGAACATAATACTTAGAAGAAAAATGTTTAATTTTCAAAGCTGTTGAATCAACATTATCAGTTTCGTTTTAAGTACCTAGTGATTGGCACATATTCGCAAGAATGACAAGAATAAAATTACAAATTCCGTAAATAAAAGTAAACAATAAAACAAACTACAGCAGTCTACACTAATAATCTACTGCAAAAATTGCTGTAATTAAATCAGAACCAGAAAAACTTCTTTTCTGTATTAAAATATAAAAAAAGTATAACATAGGCAGCGATTTTTTTAAAAGCAAAATTAGGACCACGTAAGATATTATTCGAGCTGTGGGTGGAAAGTGGAAAATGTGGGTTGATAACCAATGCCGCTAAGGCCGCGACGCATAACTTTGAAGATTCTGCACGCGGTAATCTTACTATATCTATAGATAACCCTATGTCCCAATATGTGATGTGTCGTATGTGTGTGTTTTAACCATAGTTTCAAAATTCACACTAGGCTAAATTCAAAGCACAGTAACCCCCAGTTGTAATAGCCACTTTTTGCGTACAGTCACCCATAAATGTAATTAATGGCCGCAACGAATTTCACACGATAAATTTAAAAAAAGGCTAGTCAAGCTACGCTGTAAGGTGTACATTGGTTGCACTCACATGTTTGGTTCTAATTTTTCTTTTACAAAAATCATAGTAATCTTATTAAGGTACTTTATACCACATTTTCTCAAGTAATTATTTTCATGTGGACATGATCAGATCCGGCTTTGCGCATTTTAGCTACAGCAATTTTAAAGCAATGCAAAGTCCCAATAAAAATTTAAATTACAGGTACTTGACTCACAATTGGAAAATTACTTCTTGTACTTCTACGTAAACTAGTTGGTAAAAATGATACGTGTGGTGAGCTAATTATTATAACTTACAATTATTTTCAATAAATTTGGATCTCTGCATTCTTTGGTTACCCAATATCAGTTCTAACTATAGTAAGTTTAAGGTTCAATATTAATCCTTCGCAACTTTATTATAGACCTTGCATTGCATTTCTACTCAATATTTTAAATTCAGTACCTATTCACTAACACTGTTGCTTCCGCTTCCTGGTGATCCTTTGAGAGATCTCCGGAATAACATCCTGCGTGAGGTCAATGTCCTGGGTGCCTTCCTGGGTTGACTGCACCTCACTGTTTTCAGCGTTATGTTGGGTTAGTCGTTCTGTGGCATCAAGCCGCTGGGTTTCTGTGAGTCTGGAACTGAATAGTTTGAAATAATTTAAATGAAATAGCTTTACTTTTTGGTGGTAAAAATCTTTTGATGATTGTACATCTAAGGGTGGGTTTTTTGATCCATAGTTAAGGTAACCAATGGTCAAAATATGTTAGAGTTTTTAACTATTGGTAACCTTCACCTCATTACTAAGCTGTGGTAGCTTTACAGTCTCTTTGGCATGTGACTTCACAACATGCGTTTTCATAGTAAGAATCTCTTGTTGCAAGAAAGGACAGGCGATGCCCCCTCCAGAAACTTTAAAAGCTTATTACTCCTTGATTTATTTACCGATTTTAATTATTTTTTCAATGATTGCATTCATTTTTAACCTACTTTATAATAATAATATATACTTGTTGACTTTTAATACCAGGCAACTAGCCTATTGATTGATAGGCTCGCATTTCACCACTATCTCACCTGGTGCTAAGTAATGGTGCGGTCTAGAATGTAACATGCTTGCCTAGAAGATATGATACATGTATATGATACCCGATGATCCTGTGATCCCTTTCCATTATAGAACTAAAGGCTTGGTGACTCTTCACATTTTACGTCGTACATGTAATTGTACCCCCAATCCACAGTAGGTATTGCTATGGGTGAGTCATTATCATCAACCAAACCACCAAGAAATGTAATACACTACCAGCATCAATATTTCCTCTTATGTATAATGTGGGTCTCTTCAAGCCTAAAGTCAGCAAACATGCTGCACCACAGACCACATCACTCTGTATCAGGTGAGATTGTTAACAACCCATTATAGCTTAAAAAATAATAATGTTTATACCTGTCACAGTTCAAATTCTCCAGTTGTTCCGGGCTATAATCAGCCTTGCAGCAAGGCCATTTTGCAACATTCTTCACATAACGATGTAGGCACCTTGTGTGAACTGCCAAAGCACAGCTCGGACAGTTGTAACCCTGGAATTAACATATTAGCTATTTCAATTGAAGTCTGTAAATTATGTAAGGAAACAAATGATGGATTATATTGAAAGTGCAGTGAAAATAAGAAAACAATTGAAAAGTTCAATCTATTTAGACTTTTATAATTCATTGAATACCAGCGTTGCACACAACAAAGGTCACATAATAGAATGACAACAATTAGAAGTTACAATATGACAACCATGGGAGTCCAGATGTCATCCCAATCCCATGTAAAACTCCAGAATCATACACCTAGCAGTGTAATGATGGTTCAATACCATACAAATATTTAAAAGAAGAAAATAAAGTAGCTTCTCAAAAGTGGTCCGCTTAATTTGTACGCAACACAAACCATTTTGTCATGTGTAGAAAGCTAGAAAGAATGAGTTTGTATGCTCACACTGCTTAGCAAAAAACTTGTGTAACTCTGTCTTTCTTCTTTATTTATATTCTATGTTTAACACAACCTTTCTTACAGATCATACTTACTCTGAAAACAATAGTTTTACACAAGCAACACTCTTCAACTGCATCTGGCATATTCTGACGGAAGTACCCTTCAAACTCATGGATTGTTCTCAGGCCAAGGATGTAGTTGTTGCCATCTTTATCCAAGTAGCGCATTCTACACCATTTAGAGAGTAATTTCTGAAATTCATTACTAAAATGATTGAAAACTTAATTAATTAATTTTGATTAGTGAATTTTGCGACGATTTATGACTCTGAGACATGGCATGGTCTCTTACTGTTAAACTCAAAGCTCAAAGTTGAGCTATGGAGAGGGCTATGGTAAGGGTTTGCTTGTGTGAAATCCCGAATGAGAAGATCTGCAGGAGAACAAAAGTCACCAACATAGCTTTGAAAATTAGCTATTTGACATGGCAGTGGTCAGGCCAGACCGCTTGCAGAGCCAACAACCAATGGGGAAGAAAGGTGCTCAAGTAGCAAACATGAACCGGAAGATGCAGGCCAGCATAGGCTGGCCTACCTCTATGTGGAACAACAACCTGCCCCCGTATTGTGTAACTCAATCATAATCGATGAATGGGCTTCATTTGGTAATTTCCGGTTGTGTAAAATCCTCATCCATTGGTAGTATGGTACCTTAGGTGGAGAACTGAATAGACAAAACATTGATTAACTATAATAATGAGAAATAGTGAAAAAACACTAATGGTGGAGATGTTACACAATGCCAACTTGCCGGAAATGATGAAACAAAGTCCTTTCATCGATAACAATTGCCTTAGACGGTAGCCCCGCTGGTCAGAACTGGGAGATGCAGGAAGCAGCTGGTCAAAGTGGCACTCTATGGGGGAGGCCTATGTTCAGCAGTGGATGTGTCCCAACTGATGATGATGAATTAATTCCCATTAATATTAGAAGAGACTTGGTGTGTTACACATAATAGTGGATTAAAGAAACATTTTTAGGGAAGTGAAACTTAACACCTACATGGTGCAGAGTATTTTACACTGTTAACTCACAACTCTACTCACTAATAGTACAAACCTTTTCAAAAAAAAACCCTTAAAATGGTTAAAATATGAGGCACTTACAAGAATTTATTTAATTATTATGTGTGCTCTGTTGAATTAGGTAACTAACTACTTTCAACATAATGGTGGAACAGAGAAAACAATATTCATTTGCTTTTCCAATAGCTTCCATTATAGGAAAACACTAGAATATATAAATAGGTATATACCTACTCTTCACTACTAATCCTGATGATACATTATAACACTAACTAATTATTGCGTATGAAAACAATTTATACTCACTTCAGCTTCAGTTTTAGTAAATGATGATTTCATACTACCAACTAAGTTGAGTGCATGTATTCTTGTAATCTGCCTTGAATCCGTAGTTACAATCTGTTCCAACAGAACTCTGAAATATTCCAATTCTGTTGCCGAGAAGTAATTCTGAGCTTTAGCTATGTCATCATCAGCCATGGAAACAAACACAAGAACTTCTTCATCTGTGATTTCATCATGGGTAATCTTTATTTTCTGCTGGAATGGTCGAATCATGCTGTTGATTTCCTTTATCAGATCTTGAATAGAGTCACAATCGTTTTCTGAAAATTGTAAGATTTGCAACGGAGTAGTAGGTACCCATGCCCAAATTATTATGCCAAAACACAGACTATTATCATTGTTATGTTATCGTAGCTATGAGGGGTAAGGTCTTCGATAAGGGTAGGGGTAGGTAGCCCGTAATTTCTGATTGCTTAGTGAAATGAGGAACATACCGGTATACTCGGAAAGTAATCTTAATGTTTCTGCCATAGTAATGACGCCGCGACTGCCGACAGTCCGGACTATGTATCTGTGTACCCGTCCATAACCCATTTTAACTTTTTATCCAGAAAGCTCACTAACTGCAAACAACTGATGAGGTGAGAATCCCGCTAGTAGTTACAGTCTTCTGCACAGATCAGTAATATGTAGCATGTAGCTAGGTCTTCTGTGTGAGAATCTTTGACTAGCATCAACATAGAGTATCAAACTAGTATATTAGATATCTGAGGGTGAGAAGACCAAGAGAAGACCGAGAAAACAACTCAAGGGAAACTTAAGAATTTTATATTACTCATTAGCAACCGCAGTCCTCAACTTAAAATTGTGAATTTTGTTGTGGCTTCTGCCAGTCAATGTTGCCAACCTAACTACCAGAATATGCTAAAGTGGTGTTAAAAAACTGCCAAAAGTATGCTAAGCGTAATTTGAATATTGTGCCAAAGTAATATGCCAACATAGTTAATTTACTTTAAAAGCCATAAAATCAAGGCAACTTACTAGATAGGTATACATGGAATTAATAGTTAATTATTAATGAACACAGATTAATAATAAAAGCTTGAAATATTAGAACATTCTAGGAAATGAAACATATATGTCTGTTCCCAGATATTTATGTTTCAATTTGTTCGGATACTATTGTATGTTTGGTATATTTTACGATTGCCACTTCTAGAAAATATATTTCTACTACGTATATTCAATCAACCACTCAATTAGCACCGTTGCAGAAGGAACTTAGCAGTATATCATAAGGTCCACGTTTGGACAATATCATTTCCGTAATTTTATTCTTTCTCTCCATCATAGGTACAGCAAAAAGCAAGGGACGTAACTCAGTTTAATGGAAATCCCACACAGAGCTTGCTCGTGTGGAGTGTGTGCGTGCTCTTGACCAGCATAAAATTAAACTGCTAAACCGTAACGCGAAAACGTACCTCTGTATGAAATGTGAGCCGGTATTGTTACTTTTGTTTCATTGTGTTAAATTAATATGCTATATGTTAAACGCTAAAAAAAATGCTAAGCAAGGAGAAAATGTGCTAAATTTAGCAACCTTAGTTCTAAATCGGCAACACTGCCACCAGTCTGTCCTATCGCCACTACGTAGTACGAAAACGATGTATAACAAAGGGCTACCATACATGTACCAACATTCATGATTACAATTATTTTTCCTTACGCACTCAATGGGCCGGCGCGAAGGAAGGCTTCGCCTGCCTCCCTTCTATTACCGTCCCATCTATTCATCCATTTCCCCTATTTTTTTCCCTTTCCCTTCTCACTTCCCTTCCACAGGGTGTGTTTAAATAAATAGGTAATTAAAAAATATTATACAAAAAAATGATGAATATAAATTACAACTGTATTTCTTCGTGAAACCAACACTTGGCCATTTTAGAAAACAAAAAGTTTTCTAAATGTTATTCTAAAATATTAGCTATAACCATACCACAGCGAAATCCATTCAGTAGTTCCAGATTGAAGCGTGTTCAAAAGGATAGATAGACAGACAGACATAGTGTTTAAATATTGCACATCACTATTCTCTTCTTTAGGTTGATAGGACTGATAGTGTCGCGAAGCAGTAATGTGGTGTCGGGGAGAGAAACCAAAAACTGAATTCCGAATATAATTATATCAATCACTGGTTTATTTCTTCAAACTTATTTTGGGGGTTTGGGGGGGTGCGCGGACAGTCGGGTTACAAAACTGCTTAATTAGCTTTAATCATTTGTGTCACTACAATATTCTTCCCCTTTAAAAATAAGAAAAATACAATTTTCATTTAATGAACTCAAAATTTCCAAATAAAAAGCATAATGATTACAGCAGGTAACCTTTATCATTTAGCTAGTATAATCTAAACATTTTCAAGAAATCAAGTCACTTATCCTAAAAAATGTCAACAATTCAACAAACAATTCCGTTACAAAATATAATGATCTAATGTCAACTATTTACTTAATATAAAAAATTTCATATTGATAATATATGAATATGAAAAAATAGGCACAATTCAACGCGACAAATAACAACAACAACGTAAAATATAATTAAATAAGTATAGCTTAAAATACATTTGCTTTTATACTACGCACATAACATATAAACTACAGAAGGTAACGAAAGACAAGTTAAGGGGAAATTTCTCTCCCCAACGCGACATTACTGCTTTGCGACATTGGTGACCCAAGACTTTAAAAATTGAACATAAAACAGTTTTAATAGTGAGTGCATCGTTTGAACTTTATTGCTGATTCAAGTTAACATGAATCCGGCGCAACCGCAAGTCCACCTCGCTCCAGTTCCAGCTCCCGCTCCAATAGTTGCCCGGATACCGCCGTGCCGGTTGCTGGGCCATCGAAAGCAACAGTGGAGAACTATCTAGCAGCAGTGTCTTTGACATCCAAGATTCCAGATTTCTAGACTGACCAACCACGAGTGTGGTTCATCCGGACGGATGCAATCTTGGCGCCGCAGATAATGGGTGATGATGCCAAATTTTATATCGTGGTGTCAAAGCTCACTAAGGAGGCCATTCAGCAAGTGACTGATATACTGGTACAACCACCAGAGACCATAAAATATGAAACGTTACGCTCACGCCTTATGCAGATATACGAAGAGTCTGAGAACCGCCGAATTCAGAAGGTGATCGGTGAGATGGAACTTGGAGAGCAGAAACCGTCCCAGCTGTTACGTCGGATGAAAGATCTAGCAAGGGATAAGATTCCGGATGATACCCCGCGCATCTTGTGGCAAGTTCATATGCCACAGGTGGTGCGAGCTGTGTTAGCTGCAACGGATGCCTTGGACAGTAAAAGCTCAGCAGCGATTGCAGACAAGATCTTGGAGACGACTCGGCCTGCGCACGCTCATGAGGTGTCACAGGTCTCAACTAACCACTGTGATTGCATAATAGCTGAGATCGCAAAAATTAATGTGCACGGACAGTTGCTTCACAAAACTGCTTAATTAGCTTTAATCATTTGTGTCACTACAATAGTCTTAGCCTAGCCGAGATGTTCATTAGGTTGCCATTCTGAGGTAGCCAAACACATTTATATTTTTTTTTTTTTTTGTATTGGCTCCCGCCTCTTCATCATCATCATTGACAGCCTAAAGACGTCCACTGCTGAACATAGGCCTCCCCCAGAGCACGCCACTTTGAGCGGCTGCTCGCCTCCTGCATCCATCGGCTCCCCGCGGCTTTCACCAGGTCGTCGGTCCACCGAGTGGGGGGCCGGGCTACGCTGCGTCTTCCGGTTCGTGGTCGCCACTCGAGAACCTTTCTTCCCCATCGGTTGTCAGTTCTACGAGCGATGTGGCCTGCCCATTGCCACTTCAACTTACTAACTCTAAGAGCTATATCGGTCGCTTTAGCTCTCCTGCGGATCTCCTCGTTCCGGAGCTTATCTCGCAGGAAAACACCGAGCATAGCTCGCTCCATAGCTCGCTGCGCGACTTTGAGCTTACTAATGAGGCCAACAGTAAGAGACCATGTCTCAGTTCCATAAGTCATCACTGGCAGGCAACACACACACACACTAATCCCGCCTCTTACTATCTTTGAATATCTACTAGTGGGAATTTTGTGCTTACTATAGTATAGGTTACGTACTTACTCTATGGCTTCTGCGGCTTACCACAATTTCGCCAATGTCGGTAGGTAGAACAAGGAACAAACGATGGAGATTGTATTACTTTTACTCGGTTAAAAAGTTTTTTCACCTCAATCTATGTATACCTACCTCATTTTTCAAATAAATCAATCAAATTAAACTGACAATGAAATTACGATACGTGTGCGGCAACATAGGTTTTCTGGTAACCGATTTAAAAAAAATTAGTTCTTTAAAATCCGTAAGATGGGACTGATGAGACATGGCCGCGAATCGCAGAACTAGACTTTTTTCGTTGCGTGAATAATCATCACTACCATGTCTGTGGTTCAGAAGATTTAGGCCACAGATTAGAGAAAAAACAATACTGCGATTTATGCATAGACCCTAAACAGCTACTCTAGAGTTTTGGCGGGAACTCGAAAAAGTTCACGTCGTTTCATTGTATTATTTTTCTAAACTTGTGCTTTTTCCAGTGTTAATGGTTAAAATTGGTGGTGTTTTACGCATTAAGTGCTGAATTACGAGCATAAGTGTGGGCAAGTGATATAATGAAGTGAAACGTGGTTTTTCGTGTTGCTTCCAAAATTCCATAGAAGCTTCTAGTAAAGTCGCCACCACTTTACTAGGGTATGACTTAGACTGGACTATGATTACTTGACTTAGACTGGACTGTGACTAAGACTTGAAGACTTGACTTTATACGTGAAATATTCCATAACTCGATGAATAATTACAATACTTGACACTGGCTAAATACACTATGTGTGGAGCCAAAATATAAGAATAATAAAACAGCTACTCTCTGCATCTATCTCCACGCTGAGAAGCAAAAGCAGGGAAAGCTGTGACAGTGTGACCATCTGTACATTACAGATCCTGCCCTAAATAGGCTAAAAATCTGCCCACACTTTGAATTTTCCCAGAAATATGCCTTGGCTTGTAATAGTAATAATACAAGGAAAATAATTGAAATATTTTTCGATTGTATTTTTTTTATGCGATTGAACGACGTGACGAGCTAGTCGTTCACCTGATGTTAAGCAACACGGCCGCCCATTTACTTATATTAATTTTAAAATATCAACGAATTATTCAATAGGAACCCAAAATTCATATAAAAATGATGAAAAAAGGAGGCAAATTATTATTAATCACCTTATCAACATTATTTATATTCCTATTTTTTTATCGTACATGGATTTTAAATTCATATTTTTTCTAATCATGTCTTTACTTGGCGTGAGGGTGCAACGAGTTTGTAATTTGCTAGTAAATTAAATAAAACCTTTAATCATAGAGTTCAATGAATCCCAGAATAAGGACTAAGGTAAGTAGGTACCTACCTACCAGAGGCCGGCCTTCGCTGCGTCTTCCGGTTTGTGATCGCCACTCGAGAACCTTTCTACCCCATCGGTTGCCAGTTCTATGAGCGATGTGGCCTGCTCATTGCTAATTCTAAGAGCTACATCGGTCACTTCAGTTCTCCTGTGGATCTGTGTGGTAACAACAATTCCCACCAAATATCGAAGTAAATGAATTAAGATTTGCCAAAATGGCAGAAATCTGCACCAAATGGTCACACTGGTGTATGAAGTGAAAGTGACACTGCCCTATGACAGAAGGCACAGCCACCTCACAAAAAAAACAAGCCATGTCTCGCCAGTGCCATCTACCTTTGGATGTAGCGTGCCGTCCAGCTGTCAAAAAATCCTTTATTTATCATGACATGAAAAATAAATAATGCTCGGTAAAAAAGATACATGTATCATGTATCATAGCTTAGAGCCTTTTATATTTATATATATTAGTGAGCTGTACGTACATGTATTATACGTACAGCTCACTGATTCATTTCAGTTTAGTGATTCCATTTATTGTAAACATTTCCTAAATATCGTAATTCCTACCTGATTATGATTTACTAGCGGCCTGTGAAAAATGGTATATATTTAAATAAAAACTGCGTAATTAACAAATAAAACAACTTTTTATTTTTATTACGTTGGTCTGTGGTCTTGGCACAGATTAGAGAAAAAAACACATGTCACTAGGTCTTGGTCTTGCATAACGTGAAATATTCTATAGCACGATGAAAATTACAATACTTGACACTGGCTAAATACACTATGTGTGGAGCCAAAACACAAAGAAAAAAATGTTTACTAAAGAGGTCGTGTTGTGCTGTTTTTTCTCTAATTTTGTGCTAACCGGAAGCGGTAAATGCCTTAAAGACTAAAGGCTTACTTATATAAGGTAAATTTACCTTTAGCATTGAATATCTACGAGTAGAACCGTAGCATATGACGTCATTCATGGACAACAAGAAGAGCGCTATACATTCGGTACTAAGCAAAAAAAAGACGAACGTAATATCTTTGGTCCTTGTCACCGTTACCGGGTTTTTTTTATTTGGCTTCGTTTGATCTAAGCCAAACAGGTTAACAATTTTTTGAAATTGTTGTTTTTTGTGAAACAATCTTATTTAAATGGTGATCTAGGCAACAAATATTTGAAAAATAATGTGTGTGCAGTGGGTGGTTGCAGCATTTTAAGCAACAGAAGTCGCAAATGATGCGTAAATATGAAGGAATAACATTTCACAAGTAAGTAGCCATTATTTTGTCTGTTTTCCCTTTTTAGAAGTGTTTATTGTGAAGAATATAAATACAGCGTTACATTTCATGTAATAACAAGTCCTCAGCTAAACAGAAAAACAGCTAAATGATTAATTAATGGATAAAATAACCATACCTAACCAAAAAATTTCATTGTCAAGGTACTGCCAGTTTATGATTTTTAATTTCCCATAAAACCAGCTAGGTACCATGTTGATTTGCAAATGTTTATAAGTCGGAAAAAATCCTTATGTAGGTATATTAGCTAATTATTTGCTTGATTTAACTTAGTAAAATATATCATTTTATATTTAAGGTCAGGTGGGGTAAGTGAAACTTTGAACAGAATATTGAATCGGAACGTTTCTGTCAAAACCGTGAACCATTTTTGAAGTGATGTTTCATTCACGCAAATTGAATTTTCAAAAAATATTTTCTTGAAAAGTATTTATTGCCGTCATTTGCCATTTCAGATTTAGGCTTTCTATGTGTAAAAATAATTAGCGTCCTAGCAGAATTCACAAAGTAAATAGATGTGCAAGTATGTTTCACTTACCCCACCTGACCTTAAATATAAAATGATATATTTTACTAAGTTAAATCAAGCAAAATAATTAGCTAATATACCTACATAAGGATATTTTCCGACTTATAAACATTTGCAAACCAACATGGTACCTAGCTGGTTTTATGGGAAATTAAAAATCATAAACTGGCAGTACCTTGACAATGAAATTTTTTGGTTAGGTATGGTTATTTTATCCATTAATTAATCATTTAGCTGTTTTTCTGTTTAGCTGAGGACTTGTTATTACATGAAATGTAACGCTGTATTTATATTTTTCACAATAAACACTTCTAAAAAGGGAAAATAGACAAAATAATGGCTACTTAATTGTGAAATGTTATTCCTTCATATTTACGCTTCAGTGCGACTTCTGTTAAAACTGTTATATAAAATTAGAAATTTACTAAGTGAACAGGTTAGAATAACATTGTGCGAAAGTCTTGTTTTGTCAAAGCTCAACTATGGAGACATACTGTTTAGTCCTCGCTTACTGTCTACCACCAAAAGCGTGTACAAAATGCATGTTGCCGGTTTTGTTTTAACATACCACCTCGAAACCATGTAACGCCATTCCTAAATAAAGCTGGTTTGTTAAATATGGCTGCGCGTAGAGAACTGCACCTGGCAACTGTGGTTTATGACTTAATAAAATTTAAAAACCCTGACTATTTATATAAAAAACTGATTGGGTCATCCAGTCGAAATCCGTACAAAACTAGAGCCTCCAGCTACCTTTTAATAGTTAAACAACACAGAACTACCGCATTTCGAGGAAGTTTCCGTTATCAGGCGACTAAATGTTGGAACAATCTTCCACCTCCTTTACGAAAACCTATGTCAAAATCTTCTTTTAGACTAAAATTTAAAGCTGTCCTACTTTCCCAACAAAAGTTGCTCTGTTAGCGGACACTTCCCCGGAATCAATAATAATATTTGTCTTTTATTATGTATTATAAATTGATCCTGATTTGCTAATTAGTAATAACACTATACCTACATTGCTCAATTAGTATGTTTACCTAGTTACTACCATTGATTATCAAATGTTTTACTAGTAGCGGGATATTCCTACCATGTAACTGCTTGAGAAATTCGCTGCACCTACTCACCACGGAATGGGGCACAGCTAAGGCGTGCAGTTTCATAGATTTTCAGTTTCGAAATTGGCCTATGAAATTAGTGTCATGAGTTTCGAAATTTCGAAATTTCGAAACTGATGATACGTATCTCATTTAGTACAAATTGAACTTCTAGCGTTATCTTCTTGCTCTATGCTTTAATCTTGAGTGATTAAAGTATAAAAAATGTACATAGTAGATACCTAGTAACAATGAAATACATTATACTTTTTAATTATTGAATAATTGAACTAGGAACTGCAATTATTATTACTAGGTAACTAGCTGGTGCACCTGCCTCTCTTCAATGTCATCCATTCATCCTTTTTGTCTCTCTTTCCTAGTACCTACAGCAGAAGCAGGAGCAGCTTCATCTTCGTTGTCGACAATTTTTAATCTTAACGTATGGATCACGTCTCGTATTACCTATATCCACAAAGGTCTGCACTATTATGGAGGTTTACGCTACGTTACGTGAAATTACAGCGAGGATTAAATGAAATAACTTTAATTTTTGGCAATATCTACTTCTACGAGCGATGTAGCCTGCTCACTGCAACTTGCTAACTCTAAGAGCTATATCGGTGACTTTAGTTCTCTTGCGGATCTCTTCATTTCAGATCTTATCTCGTAAGTAAACTCCGAGCATATAGCTCTGTACGTAGCTGGCGGCTCGACTTTGAGCTTACTCATAAGTACAACAGTAAGAGACTACGTCTCAGTGCCAAAAGTCATCACTGGCCACACAAATAGATTGGTAGTTTTCAGGCTTTGCGGTATTTTGGACGAAAAGATAGGTCGAAACTTCTCAAACGCTGCCCAGCCTAGTTGAATTCTTCGTGCAACCTCTTTGTCGAAGTTGGACCTACCGAACTGGGTAGTCTGTCGTACGTAGACATGCCGACAACTTGGAGAGTGTCGTTTCCACACTTATCGGTATAGGCGGAACATGGTCATTAGATATGATTTCCGTCTTGTCCATGTTCATCTAAAGACCAACCTCTTGGGAAACTCTACTGAGGTCGTTGAGCATGACGGTAAGATAGGAACCTCGAGCAACTCCGCCATTATGATTATATCATTGGCAAAACGAAAGTTAGTGATGTCGCTATTTATGCTGATGCCAGATCTTTTCCAATCCAAGAGCTTAAAAACGTCCTCCAATGCGATTGTGAACAGCTTCGGAGAAATAACGTCTCCCTGTGTCACGCCTCTTTGTAATAGGATTTGTTCCTTACT
Source organism: Ennomos quercinarius (assembly GCA_910589525.2). Taxonomy (NCBI): domain Eukaryota; kingdom Metazoa; phylum Arthropoda; class Insecta; order Lepidoptera; family Geometridae; genus Ennomos; species Ennomos quercinarius. The sequence goes on from OU342496.1 coordinate 7,724,362, forward strand.
TTGGTCCTGTAGTCGGACTGAGATAGTGGCCTTGCTGTACATTGTACAAACACTTCAACACTTCAATATATTTAACTATAGTCGATTTGGCATCGCTATAAAGACTGCAGCCTTGACTGAATTTCAGACTGCTTCTCATAGTCCACAAACGCTAGGCATAACGGTCGCCTTTACTCTTCGGTCTTCTGTATAATCCGTATACCGTATACTTCCATATAATCTGGCGTAGCATATGGATGTGGTTTATGGTGCTAAAGCCTTTGCGGAAATCGGCTTGTTGAGAGGCTGGAATTCATCGAACCTGCGCGCAAGACGGTTCGTAATGACTCTCGAAAACAGCTTGTACACATGACTAAAGAGCGAGATGGGCCTATAGTTCTTCAGTAAGGTTTTATCACCTCTTTGAATAAGAGCACCACCACGCTCTTGTGCCACGCTCTGGCGTTGAACCTTCAAAGATGACGGAATTAAATAACTTCTGGAGGATTACAAGTACCGGTCTACCAGTCTACCACCCACTCTCAGCAGTTCGGTCATAATTCTATCTTCGCCTGGCGCCTCGTTGTTTTTAAGCTGTCCTCAAGTCATTCTAATCTCGTACAGGCTGATGTCCATCTTTGGTATAGTGTCAGACTAACTTGGCTCTGATGTCCTGAGTTGTGTTAGTAGCGGGCTTACGTGTCGAGGTTTTTAACTGTTCATTGAAGTTCTCGATCTCTCTTAGAATCTCATGCTTGGATATAATAACACTGCCATTTTTGGTCTTCTATTTTGTCATTTAGCTTTACCCACAGATAACCCCCAATAGATACCACATGAAAGACGACGACCGCGCACCACGCATTGGCGTAAATGGTTCTATATAAATCGCCGTTTCGCCGCACGGCCTTAGTTTCGACCAATTATTAGAGTTCATTATTAGGGCGTCACTCGAAACAGCCAATAATAGCGCATTGGCTCCAGTCCCCGCAACCCGCGCCTTCCGCCAGTTTTGGTGAGCTAGGATCCGAACAAAGGAAACTCCAGCTAGGCGATCATGTAACTTGTTGGCAACCGATAGAAACACAAAAATGTATGGATTTGACAGTTGCAGTACGCAGCTTATGTACAGAGTTACTATGGAAATTTTCATTTTTGGATTGAAATTTCTTTTGTTGCATTGCTATCAAAGTTACATGATCACCCCGCTGATTTGTCTATTGAGTGCACCACAGGCTGACATATCAACTGAAGATCGCAGTTTCATTTCATTTCAGCCTGCCATTAGTCTCAGAACTTTCTGAGTTTGTATTTAGAGTTTATGATTCTTCTTTCTGCGTTGGGTTACTAGCCGTATTTAAATAAAAGTAAGTTTCGAAATTTCGAAACTTAGGGTATCAATTTCGAAATTACAGAACATGCAAATATGGTCTGAAATTTCGAAACTATGAAGTTTCGAAATTTCGAAATGCATGCCCTAGGCACAGCTGAAAATCAGCGCGCTGCATCAGTGGTGCATTAATGCTGAGCTGTGACCTTTTTATAGCCATAAGTACTTATTATATTTTTTATAACCTACAACTGTTAAACGTGTACCTTATGTTGGCTATAAATAAACGTTTTCTATTCTTTCTATTCTATTCTATGTTGCTTAAAATGCTGCAACCACCCACTGCACACACATTATTTCTCAAATATTTATTGCCTAGATCACCATTATAGGTATATTTCACAAAAAACAACAATTTCAAAAAATTGTTAACCTGTTTGGCTTAGATCAAACGAAGCCAAATAAAAAAAACCCGGTAACGGTGACAAGGACCAAAGATATTACGTTCGTCTTTTTTTTGCTTAGTACCGAATGTATAGCGCTCTTCTTGTTGTCCATGAATGACGTCATATACTACGGTTCTACTCGTAGATATTCAAAGACACGACCTTTTTAGTAAACATTTTTTTTCCTTGTGTTTTGGCTCCACACATAGTGTATTTAGCCAGTGTCAAGTATTGTAATTTTCATCGTGCTATAGAATATTTCACGTAACGTCAAGTCTTAGTCACAGTCATAGTCGAGTCTAAGTCAGGTAGTCATAGTCCAGTCTATAAGTCATGCCCCAGTAAAGTGGTGGCAACTTTACTAGAAGCTTCTATGGAGTTTTGGAAGCAACACGAAAACCACGTTTCACCACATTATATCACTTGCTCACACTCATGCTCGTAATTCAGCACTTAATGCGTAAAATGCCACCAATTTTATACATTAACACTAGAAAAAGCACAAGTTTTGAAAAATAATACAATGCAACGACGTGAAATTTTCCGCGTTCCCGCCAAAAAACCTAGTTAACATTTTCGCGGTGCGTTATGTTAGAATCACATAGTCAATTGTTTTTTCTCTAATCTGTGATACGAATATTGTTATTATATTCGCTTTATTATATTTTTCCAGATATTTTTAATATCGGCTGCATGTCGATTTTGTTCACGCTACCAATACGGTTTTTTTTGTCTTATGTGTGGTTCGCATCCTGCAGCGCAGCGCAGGCGTCAGACTCAGAGTATAAAATATATCTTCATACGGCGCGTGATAATGAGCAACCTGCACATTTTTCACAAAAGTTATTATCAATAGGTACAAGCCTGTTTTTTCCTCGCAACTGTGATGGAAAACGTCGTATGACACGCGTGTGCGTTGATCATTACACTCTCGGCTACCTTATGGCACTTGCCTGCGGCTTGCGCGTATATTAACGCCTCGCGAGTGTAATGATCAACTTTGCACACTTACCTACCCCCGGTTTCTCGTACGTTTGTTAAAGTTAAACTCATGTCAACTTAAAAATACTGAACGCTCATTGGTTGCCTGTCGATCATCGGCTATCGTGAACCAATGATCTTATAGTACCTACCTATTTGGTAAGTTAACATGAGTTTGACAAACGTACGAGAAACCGGGGGTTAATATATCATAATGTACCTACTATTGGCTAATGTTTTTGATATCGCTTAACAATCTATTTAAATTTTTTCTGCTGCCAATTGCTTCATTTTGCCCTAAATTTATTCTATGGGGTTACCTACTGCCCCCCTGCACTAAAGTCGACACACCAAATACTACCCACTTCTTATAAAAACACATTGGTTTATCAAAGACAATTTGACGTTGTGTGAGCTGGAGCACTTTATAGATAACTTGGGTGCAGGATGTAGCAGATAGCTGTAGCTTGGGGGTAGGATGTAGGTAGATAGGTACGTTACGTAGGTTACCTATAACCTACCCATCATTTAAGCGATTGGACAAAAACTTTAATTACTTTCGTATATGTATCAGGTTTTCAATCCGGTAGTGCGGTAGTCATTTGGATAATTGAGTTTCCAGCACAGACATCTAATACTAAGTCTGTGTGGTTTCCAGCTTCCAGTAAAGTCTAGCGTTCAATTGATAAGCAGAAAGCTCTACATCCAAGCATTAGATTCATCTACAACTTTAACCATTAGTTTAATCCTGACATAACAAAACAAAGTTTGGCCCGAAAAGATAAACACAACATAAATTCATTAGTTTTCAGTAAGTACTCACGTATTATATGCTTTTATAGACGGCATAACTCTCACAGTAAATTATCTAAGCTACGAGCGCTTTCAAAACTTTTAATGGAGTCAATTTGGCCGCGCATTCAAAACACCTAACGTATGCCGAGGCAGGTAAGTGCGATTTATGTAAACATTAGTGCTGCGCCGGGTCTTTTATGTGAGAGCCAACTTTTCTTGTTGTTGGTACCTATTCATATTTTGTAGTGAAAACTGCTCAAAGAATTGGTTACTGACAGCAAATACAAGTAGGTATTGAGTAAAAATTCTGCTTCACGCTTTCATTATTTTCATGTAAGCGCTGTGTTGTTTTATTCTAGTCGAAGTAGTCGAACGTTCTCTTTGACTCAGGAGGCCGCTATTTTACGGTGCTTTTCCTCTATTTCAAGTGTATGAAGCTTACTTCTGGCTGGTATTTGCCATACCTACCCATAAAATTCGTTGAAGTGCAGTACACACACCAACAAAACGGAAAGAATGCATGCGTTTTAATTGAACTGAAAAAGTAAAAATATAGGCGAGCAGTGGCCGACACGGTAAGTTTGAAAGTGTGCCAAACTTATGGTGCGAGAGCCCACTGCTAAAATACCTACGTCATCGGGTACCCCAATAGGCTATCTTTAGATCGTTAACCGACACTTAAACATGTAAAAGAAACAGGTCTGCCAGTTCCGATCCTGCCGGGTCATGGCAATAATCCACCTCCACCAACTTCAAATGCCTTGAATACTAAGTTTCGTCAAGTTTAGACCTAGCAGACCTTTTAATCTATTATCAGGGTCACCTTGGCTATTATTAGGCGTAGGTTTCATCGGAGTTTTCGCTGAGGTAGGTAAAGGGTGTGAAGGGCACATTCTTAGCGGTCTGCCAGGTACTTCCGGCAGGGTGCGGAATGGCAGACCAATTTTTTTTTACATAATTAATCAGTGGTTAACTATTGCCAGAACTTTCATTCGGGAAATATTGACAAAAAAATACGTCAAAAAATTTCAATTATTTCCATGACCCGGCAGGATCGGAACTGGCAGACCTGATTTTTTTTACATATTTAGATGTCGGTTAACGATCTAAAGATAGCCTTGTGGAGGCACACGTCGCAGGCAAATGCAAGGCATGCAGTTTTTAGCATAGACACCCCGCTCGCGACGTGCGCGCGGCAGTCACCTCGCCTCCCCGTACGGAGTCATACTTATGTAAAGAGTTTTACCGCGCAAATAAATTCGGTTCACGTATCCCGGATTTCATTCCAAAATTCCGAGTTGACCCACTAGGAAGTAGATTCATCAGTATTAACCAACAGTGGTGACCACGGACGATTTTTGAACACAAGTGCAGTGAAAGATCTAAGAACTCAACCAGCAAAAGGAGATGAACTTAAAGTGCTTGGACTGAATATTCAATGACTGCGAGGTGATTCCCCACCGACCATTATTAGGTCCGTGCTTGGTGGGTTAGGCTAAGACTTTTGAACATTTTATACGAGTATTAGTGACTATATATTGCAAAATGAATCCTACGATGCAAACAACAGCACAACCAGCACCACCGCCGCTAGGTGCGCCGCCCGCAACTGCTACACCTCAAGCTGGAAGTGAGCTCGCCACGATCAGCGTATCCGCTAGGATACCCGAATTTTGGGCTGATATGCCGAGGTTATGGTTCGCACAATTCGAATCAGTCATGGAACCACAAAAACAAGGCGATGTAGCCAAATTCAATATGGTGATTGCGAAGTTGACTAAGGATGCCTTGCAGCAGGTATGTGACCTCATCATGACGCCACCAACAGAAGGCCGATACGAAAAAATAAAAAGCCGATTGATCACAGCCTTCGAGGAGAGCGCAGAAAAACAATTCCATAAATTAGTATCGGAAATGGACTTAGGGTCACAGCGTCCATCACAGTTACTACGAAGGATGTCAGAGTTGGCCACCAACACTCAAGTCTCCACGGACGCGCTAAGACGCCTATGGATATCACGCCTACCAGGTGCTGTAAAAGCCGTCTTATCAGTGGCACAGGATACCAAGCTCGAGGCTTTAGCCGAGTTAGCGGACAAGATTATGGAGAACTTCCATCCTAACGAGGTTGCAGCAGTTACATCAACGCCACCAGTTACCGATCTAGCAGGACAGCTCACGGAGATGACCCTACAACTTCGAACATTACGCCAAGAGATTAATGAGATACGAGGACGCAGCAGAGAGCGTAATACCTGGAACACAGACCGTGCGAGATCGTACTCAAGATCACAATCTAGAGGACCACGTAGGACCCCAAACAGCCCGAACTGGCTCTGCAGATTCCACTACCGATACAGAAACAGTGCGAGGTCGTGTGAAGCACCGTGTAATTGGAAGCAGCCGGGCAAGCAGCAGGGTGCCACGGGAAGCTCAGGTGCGCCAGGGTATGCAGGCAACCAGGGAAACTAAATGCCGTGCAGTCAGCTACGGTGGGATACTGCATGGATACGGCCGAAAACCATCGTTTGTGCGTGACGGATCAGAGGACCAGGACCCGTTTCCTGGTAGATACAGGTGCTAATGTTTCGGTACTTCCGGTGAGTCATTTTAAATGTGAGTGTGCTGTCAGTGATTATAAACTTTTCGCAGCAAACAATACTGAAATTAAAACTTACGGTGTCAGAACTCTAGAATTAAATTTAGGATTACGCAGATCGTTAAAATGGACCTTTATAATATGCGATGTGAAACAGGCCATTTTAGGTGCCGATTTTATACAACATTATAAGTTAGTAGTAGATTTATACAATAAGAGGCTTATAGATAGCATAACGAATTTGCGCGCGGATGGGTCTATCATACGGTACGACGGAGCTTCTATTAAGAGCATACAAAGTAATAATCCGTATCGCGAGATCTTAGAAGAATTTTCAGAAATTACTAAACCGATTGCGTTTAGGGAAACGACGGATCATTCTGTGTATCACCACATAATTACCACCGGTCCACCGGTATGTGCGCGTCCAAGGCCACTACCACCGGATCGGTATATTAAAGTTAAGGATGAATTTCAGAAAATGCAAGAACTGGGCATTTGTAGGCCAGGTCAGGGTGAATGGGCTAGTCCACTCCATGTGGTACCCAAGAAAGACGGACAATTACGACCTTGTGGAGATTATAGAGCACTTAATGCTATAACGAAACCAGATATGTACCCCATACCAAGGTTGCAGGATTTTACCTACATTTTACCAAACCGGAAGTGTTACTCACGACTAGATTTAAATAGGGCTTATCACAATATAGCCGTCGCACCAGAGGATATTGAAAAGACAGGTATTGCTACACCTTTTGGTTTATTCGAATTTCCACGGATGAGTTTCGGATTACGTAATGCAGCGCAAACATTCCAAAGATTCATGGACCACCACGTATTAAAAGGTCTCGAGCGTATGGACAGCGTCAACGGTGAATCTTCACTCTTTTGCTATATCGATGATATTATTATTATTATTATTATTTATGGAACAATGTAAACGTGAATTGACATATTGTGGTGACAAAATACACATTAATTTACAGTTAATTGTATAAGGGAACTTAACTGAAATCATTCGTAATTTCATAATTTCATTTTAAGATTCAACTTTGTTACAATGGAAACGATGTAACGTGATAGCTCGATAATAGATGGTCGCGTAGGTATTGCGTCATCCATGCCTGCGAGCAACCATGTACCTAGGTAGGCAACCCTTTCTGCAACGCGGCACATTCCTGTGTGCCTTGTGCGCTTTTGTTAGGCACTTATAATATTGTAATGTTTTAGGATGTGATTTTCATTTTTTTTGTAAGAGGGGGATGATTGTGGAGGCACACGTCGCAGGCAAATGCAAGGCATGCAGTTTTTAGCATAGACACCCCGCTCGCGACGTGCGCGCGGCAGTCACCTCGCCTCCCCGTACGGAGTCATACTTATGTAAAGAGTTTTACCGCGCAAATAAATTCGGTTCACGTATCCCGGATTTCATTCCAAAATTCCGAGTTGACCTACTAGGAAGTAGATTCATCAGTATTAACCAACAGCCTATTGGGGTACCCGATGACGTAGGTATTTGTGCAGTGGGCTCTCGCACCATTAGCTTCTTTCGTGCTCTAAGGTAGCTATCCTACCAAAGAAGTAGGTATCACTGTAGGTACTATAGATAGGTAAGTACCTAACTACCTACCCAGCAGTTTACGTGTTTTGCAGGTCAGTGGAACTGAAAACATTATAGGTACCTTATCATAATATCTCCACTTCCTTTTTCAGTTTATTTCATTTTCACTTTGGTGAGCGCGTTTTCTTCTCTATTTTTTTTGTTACGACTTCAATAAAAAGAGCCTCTATTACAATCATAAATCGCTAAATATCATAAGTTAGGTACATACATTAACCTAACCTACACCTACTTACACACGTTCGTATACGATATCTATACACGGTTCTAGACAGCAACCACAAAAAAACTTGGAAGAATAAAATCGAAAGTAATAGTGAGTAGAAGGGTATCATAATATACCGTATTTGCTGACAAAGACCCACATCAGGTGTTTCTACATAATTTTTTTATCAAAGACAATCAGACAGTCGAATATTCTCATTGTCCGATACTTAGTGCCTTTGTCTGGAGGCGGCGGTGGTTGCGAAGTTTTAATGGAGCAATTTTGGAGCTGTATTGAAAACCGCTGTATGCCAGGAAGTGATAGAATTCAAGCGAAGTGTCTTAGATTCTCCCTCCTTTTTTGAAGTCGGTTAAAATAATGAGGTTTTGTATTTTAGTACCTAGGTAGGTACTATTTTTTTGATTGCCTCCTCCATAAATCTACTTAGGTATCTAAACCAGTAGGTACAGTAGTTCAGTTTTTAAAACAAAATATGATACGTTGATGACAGTATGAAAATACGGCGTTTGAAGTCGGCTGAACCCAGGTAAATAATATATCATTGGTTGAAGGCCTTTTTTAAAGCAGATCCCAGAAAAACAGACTAGACAGACGTACAAACCAACATAGTTCTGTTTTATGCCGCAATCATATTACACTAAATTCTGTCGCCTAGTTAGGATTAAAAACTCTAACTGACCATTGGTTAGAATTTGTTAGCACTCACAAAAACTGCTTAAGCATCTATTGATAATCTATATTTTAATAATAATAAATTGTTTATTTCAAGTAACATAGACTTATACTAAACTACACATTCATGGAAAGGGACAGTCACATTCATTAATTATTTATACCTACTACATTACATTTCAAATAAATTTACAAATTGAACACAAATAAAATAAAAATAATGTCAACTTCATAATCACAACATCAGAACCTATTATCACCCGATGTCAAATATATATTCATATAATAGGTACCTACGCCGTGCCGTGTGGTCCCGGTTACGAATAGGACCACCCCATCTCTTCCCGTGGGTGCCGTAGAAGGCGGCTAAGGGAATATCCAGGGAATGGGTCGCAGCGTTCCCCTCGGTCTTGGTGATACTCAATCCTCACCTACTGCGATCACCAAGCCGCCTGCCAAGCGTGGTGATTATGGCAACCCCCCCCCCCCCTAATGACAAGCACAAATAAAAATGGCCCCCAGTCCCCAGCAGCTCTGCTATCCCGTGGCTACGGTAGCGGCCACGGTAACGGCAGGGCAAGGGGTGCGAAGAATCCCCGGCAGACGCCCGGCTACCAACCCCAACAACGACCCCTGGCCCTGGCAACACATAACGTGCGCACACTGAGAGCTGAAGAAAGGATGGTTAAGTTAGAGGAGGAGATGGGTAAGTTACGCTGGGATGTAATGGGATTGTCAGAAGTCCGAAGACAGGGACAGGACACGATAATCCTAAATTCCGGTAACTTATTCTTCTACCGGGAGGGAGACCAACTCTCCCAAGGTGGTGTTAGGTTTCTCGTCCGCAAGTCTCTCGTCAACAACGTGGTCAAAGTCGACAGTGTGTCGGCCAGGGTAGCGTACCTGGTACTCCGAATAACCAAACGGTATTCGTTGAAGGTCATACAGGTCGCCGACGTTGGCACACTCAGACGATGAAGTAGAAGCTATGTATGAGGACATATCCGAAGCCATGCATACTTCCGAAACATACTTCACCGTTGTGATGGGAGACTTCAATGCGAAGTTGAGCACAAGGAATAGTGATGAGCTGAGAGTGGGGCCATTCGGATACGGGCAGCGGAACCCTCGAGGACAGAGGTTGGTAGACTTCATGGAGAAGGGACTCTTTATGATGAACTCCTTCTACGAGAAGCGGCCATCCAGGAAGTGGACGTGGATATGTCCCGACGGTTCGACTAAAAATGAGATAGACTTCATCATGACGACCAAGAAGCACATATTCGATGATGTCTCTGTGATCAGCAAGGTGAAAACCTGTAGCGATCACCATATTGTTAGAGGCACATTGAATATTAATGTTAAGCTCGAAAGGTCACGTCTGGTGAAATCTACGCTCCGTCCAAATCCTGTCCAAATCTAAAACCCCGAAGGCTTTCAGCTGGAACTCCAAAATCGCTTCCAGTGCCTAGCCGACTGTAACACAGTGGACGAGCTAAACGACGGGTTGGTGGAAACTGTCCAAGCTGTTGGATCGTAATTCTTTAAGACACAACGCCGAAAGAAGACTCAAAAGCTCTCAGAAAAAACTCTTGAACTAATGGCAGACCGGAGCGAAATGAAGCTGCAGTCTTCAGTTGATATGTCAGCCTACGGTGAACTCAATAGACGAATCTAGAGTTCCTTGCGACACGACTTGCGTGCTCTTAGTACTTCACGTATTGAGGCCGCAATTGAGCGTAACCAAGGCTCTAAAGTGTTCGCAAAGAATTCGTCTATTGGACAACACCAAATGACAAAACTGAAGACTGAAAATGGTAGCGTCATTTCATCCAAGCCTGAGATTCTAAGAGAGATCGAGAACTTCTATGGACAGTTATACACCTCGACACGTAAGCCCGCTACTAACACAGCTCAGGACATCAGAGCCAAGTTAGTCCGACACTATACCGAAGATATCCCGGACGTCAGCCTGTACGAGATTAGAATGGCCCTCAAACAGCTTAAAAACAACAAGGCACCAGGTGAAGATGGAATTACGACTGAACTTCTGAGAGCGGGTGGTAGACCGGTACTTTTAGTCCTCCAGAAGTTATTTAATTCTGTCATCCTTGAAGGTACAACGCCAGAGGCATGGCACAAGAGCGTGGTGGTGCTCTTCTTCAAAAAAGGCGATAACACCTTATTGAAGAACTATAGGCCCATCTCGCTCTTGAGTCATGTGTATAAGCTGTTTTCGAGAGTCATTACGAATCGTCTCGCACGCAGGTTTGATGAATTCCAGCCTCCCGAACAAGCCGGTTTCCGAAAAGGCTTTAGCACCATAGACCACATCCATACGCTGCGCCAGATTATACAGAAGACCGAAGAGTATAATCGGCCGTTATGCCTAGCGTTTGTGGACTATGAGAAAGCCTTCGATTCAATCGAGACTTGGGCGGTGCTGCAGTCCTTGCAGCGATGCCAAATTGACTATAGGTATATCGAAGTTTTGAAGTGTTTGTACAGTAAGGCCACTATGTCAGTCCGACTACAGGACCAGACACAAACGCATTGGAGGATGTTTTCAAGCTCTTGGAGTGGAAAAGATCTGGCATCAACATAAATGGCGAGTACATCACTAACCTTCGTTTTGCCGATGATATAGTCATAATGGCGGAATCGCTCGAGGACCTTAGCACCATGCTCAACGACCTCAGTAGAGTCTCCCAGCAGGTTGGTCTTAAGATGAATATGGACAAGACAAAGATCATGTCTAATGCTCATGTTCCACCTATACCGGTAATTGTTGGGAACGATACTCTCGAAGTTGTCGACAAGTATGTCTACCTAGGACAGATTGTCCAATTAGGTAGGTCCAACTTCGACAAAGAGGTGGCGCACGAAGAATCCAACTCGGCTGGGCAGCGTTCGGGAAGCTTCGTCCTATCTTTTCGTCCAAAATATCGCAGAGCCTGAAAACGAAAGTTTTCAATCAGTGTGTGTTGCCAGTGATGACTTATGGAACTGAGACATGGTCTCTTACTGTTGGCCTCATTAGTAAGCTCAAAGTTGCGCAGCGAGCTATGGAGCGAGCTATGCTCGGTGTTTCCCTGCGAGATAAGCTCCGGAACGAGGAGATCCGCAGAAGAACTAAAGCGACCGATATAGCTCTTAGAGTTAGTAAGTTGAAGTGGCAATGGGCAGGCCACATCGCTCGTAGAACTGACAACTGATGGGGAAGAAAGGTTCTCGAGTGGCGACCACGAACCGGAAGACGCAGCGTAGGCCGGCCCCCCACTCGGTGGACCGACGACCTGGTGAAAGCCGTGGGGAGCCGATGGACGCAGGAGGCGAGGAGCCACTCAAGGTGGCGTGCTCTGGGGGAGGCTTATGTTCAGCAGTTGACGTCTTCGGACTGTTAATGATGAGGTACCTACGCTTACACTAATTAGCTCCTCTATTGTGTGCAGTGTGCAATGTGTAGGATGCAACAACGATTTATGTAAGGGCAATCTAGTCTACCTCCCATCACGGCCAGCATGCTGTTGTGGCTCCCCCGCACGCGCCGCACCTTTTTTGTACCTATCTTTTCTTTTGGACCAACAAAATTTAGCTCTGAAATATTGCCTTATAAATAAACAGCTTTCCTTCTTTTCATAATTAGGTTTTTATAATAATCCTGTTTTCAGAATATAAGGCAATCAAATTAATATTACCTAAGTAATGTTTGGCATACCACATACTTACATAGGTACCTATGATACCTACATACCATTTTAGAGTTGCAGAATTAAAATTACACAACAAATAAGTTACCTACGTGTTTAAATAAGCATTTTTATTTGAGAATCCTGACAATAAACAAAGCAACCAATGCTGTAGATATGCAAAAAGCTAAAACTGCATCGTGACTGCATTTTTTGTTTACCGAGCGTAACTAGATCGTAATTTCATGGCGAGAGAGCACTGTCTTTTGCGTTTTTCCGATGTAACCAATGAAATGTTGCAAAGGTATCTTCCGAAGTCCTCTGAGTGCCTCGATCCAATTCGGTTCATATTTGATCTGCATTGGGTAGTCCCGAATTCAACGATCGCGTACCTACATTTACGATTCTGTTTCAGATTCGGCTCATGTTTGTGTGATGGATAGGGAAAATGTGTGCTGTTTTTGGTAAACATTCGAACTGGCTACGTGTCGGTACTTATAACACAATGATTTGTTGCTACTGGTCTTTATCAACTTCTAATCTTGTTGAAAGCAAAGATAAATTATTTTTTCTTTTCCTGGATTAAATGCGATAGATTTATGATTTTGAGCAAAGATTTCTGGGTTTTACTATAGACTTAAGATTTTGTATGGTTATATATGGTTTTTATTACCGTAAGTCTTCTTCTCGTTAGGCAAGTGGTCAGCCCTGGTGTCAGAATTTTTAGGCCGCCCAAAGGCTAAGTAGTTGTCTGTTTTGACCTTAGAGTATACATAAGCAGGCTAGCTTTGACATTGGTTCCTAGCTGAAGCTCCTGTAAATACTGTGCCCGATCCAAAACAGCTTCAGACAAGATTTATCATTTGTTACTTGTCAGTGTGCCTATACCTAAATTATAGTTATGAGTAACTTCTTGAGAAACTCTATTAGGTACATATTGATTCAACTATAGGAGGTTACATCAATAGTATAGGTTATCAGTTATCTATATAACTGATAATTATCCCAAACATATAATGCAATTAAAGAGAATTGTTGTAATCTTATAATTATTATCATTTCTTATAGCTGCTTTATAGCACTCAGGGTAATTGGATATGAAATATGCTCTTCAAGTAAGTTGACAGACTACAAAGTGAGTGCAATAGCAGAAGAGCGGAACTTCTCGACAACAGATTTCCTTAAATGCCTGTTTGCATATATAAATTGAATATATAATAAATTGAATATGCGTCTGAATATTAGGATAAATAGGAATAATAAGGATTAACCTAACCTACTTGCATAGTATATATTAAGCTGCTCTTTCATTTGGAGAGGATATAAGAAAATTCCTCGCATTCCCCTATCTGATAATGTCATAAAAAGGGAGGTTTTAATTGTAGGTATACGTACATGAAAATCTGTTTACCACCGCGGACTACCAACAAAAAAAAAAACAATGAAGATTAGAAATCCTGCAAAGCAATAAATTCCAATCTAATAAACATTTTGTAAAATATCGAAAGACAAAAAAATGTTCAAAACTTGCCAGAAACTGGACGGCCGAAACTAATTCAAACAAAGTAGATAAAAGTTGCGGCGCTAAGGAAGCGATTAAAAGAAAAATTAGCATTCTTTCAAATTAATTACTTCCATAATAAAAGTTTTTATGTGAAAGTATGGGAGTATAATCCGAGTATTTTCGCAAACTTCCCGATGATGTCTTTTTTACATTTCTTTGTTTTGTGCATCCCTTTTCAGACATTTCTCACAATGTACCTGACAGACAAAAAATAAAATAGGCCTAATAATAATTAAATGTACCTAATAGATGAAGTATATAACCATATAGTCCATACATACATAGTTGCAATCCGATTGAATCAAAACGCTTGGTCCTATCCGCACCAAGCGTTTTGATGCGACCTGTAGGTCTACCTAATTGGAGTGGCTAAGGAGTGTTATGCTTTACCAGCGTCTGTATTACCCAATAGCTATAATCTCGAAGTTTCAAAAGGAAAGTGAACAGAATTCTTCTTAGCGCGCGTGCTATATCGTCCGTTTGTTCTATCTAGTTATTGGTTCTAATAGTCCGATGATCTGTTTGGACAAAAGTGTTATACTGGCTAGTCGAACAGCTTGGATACGCAGGTTTTATTCCAGATAAGACAGGTAGAGTACACTCGATCGTATTTATCACTAATGTAAGGTGTAAATGTATATAGTACTAGTGGCTCGCCCCGGCTTCGCACGTGTAGTGGTGTAGCCTATGTTACTCAGGGTGAATGTAGCATTCCAATGGTGAAAGAATTTTTGAAATCGGCACAGTAGTTTTTGAGTTTATTCATTACAAACATAGACACAAAAATACAAATCTTTCCTCTTTATAATAGTGGTGTAGATTATAGCAAACAAGTTTTTCATGAATCCATAGATTAGCGTGCCCAAGGCTGTTTTAAATATTTCCACCCAACCGCACTGTTGGGAACAGGACTGGCACTTTTAACTTCCCATTAGTTTCTTTCGCCAGCCGATGCGAGGTTTGCTTTCCCATCGATTGCTCGTTACGCCAGAATTGTATAGGTTTTTCACTACTTTTGTTCCAATTTGTTAGATTATGTCTGATTTTGTTTTGCATTTTGCATATTAAATAAAGCTTGAAAGATAATAGTTTGTTTCGCACTATACCTATACGATCAGAATTTTCTAACTAAACCAAATCTTCGATAATAAGGTCAATTACTAAGTAAATAAAGATGTTTACTTTTACCGGGTCTACGCTGCGTATAAGTACCTATATAGGCCGGCCCACACTAGGTGGACCGACGACCTAAAACCGGGGCGGGGAGCCGATGGATGCAGGAGGCAAGCAGTCGCTCAAAGTGGCGCTCTATTTGCTGGGAGAAGCCTATGTGGAAGTCTTCAGGCTGATGATGATAACAACTTTAATTACTGAAGGATTTTGTAAGTACTATCTACGAGACACTGTTTAAAATCGATATAAGTACTTAAATCTATTGAGCTTAGTATTTTCCCCATAATCTTTATAAATATATTTCATGTAGATAATTAATTACCTGGTTTCTTCTTCGTAGAGCGTCTTGTATTATACACACGGTGCGCACTAGAGCGACAAAACGTCATATAACGTACATAGAGATCCCGAGGCTGTTAATGGTGATAACATTAATTACTAAAGGATTTCGTAAGTAGGTGTTATGTATGCTATCTACGAAACACTCTATTTAAAATGTATAAGTAGGTACTTACAGTTTATTTTTTTCCATTAGCTGTATAAAAGTCACGGGGAGCCGATGAATGCAGGAGGCGAGCAGCCGCTCAAGGTGGCGCACTCTAGGGGAGGCCTATGTTCAGCAGTGGACGTCTTCAGGCTGTTGATGATGATATTAAAGTAGGAATAGCTTATGGAAAAATAACAAACAACGGGTAGTTAAAACAATACCTAATTAAAAGAAGATTATTAGACGAGGGAAAATGAGACTGTTATTTTATAGTCATGTTGTATAAAATAATTATAATGTTAAATCCCTACTTAGGAACATAAAAAAAACTGTTTTAATAGCAGTAACTTAAGTACATACTCCTCTGCTTACGCTATTTATTTACATAAAACCATGCAGAGCTGTGACGGGATTCCCTGGATCGTGAAAATACTTGAAGTATATTTTTTTCTCTAAGTAAATATGTTTGTTTGTTTGGACATTTCACACAGCGCCATCTAGCCCCAAACTAAGCATAGCTTGTACTATGGGAACCAGATAACTGATAGAAATACTTAGATACTTTTATTGTTTGTAAATACATACATAGAACATAATATAACGCCCAGACACCCAACAAACATCGATGTTCATCACACAAATGTTTGTCCTGGATGGGAATTGGACACACGGTTCAGAAGGCAGTGCTACTACCTACTGCGCTAACAGGTCAGTCAAGTAGGTATTTACAATTTTTTCAGGTCTTTGCCTACACCACAAAACAAAAATAAATTTTAAATTACAACACAGTTATAGAGCAAAGCAAACGACTTGGCAAAGCGCTACATCGGTCCATTTATTAGCTGTCATAAATTGCTGCTGCGGGTTTACTCAGTTTCAATTAACGTTAAATACCATATAGTAACTGTGCGCTAATCTGTGACCATGGTGGTGACATTAGCAGCACTGGTTCAACTGTTATTGAAAAAGTCGGACTTTATCTCAGTTAGTGGGTCTATAGTATGCACTATAGATCCGCTAACTGAGATAGGTAGGTACTTATGTAAGTACCTACATTTACCTACTAACTGACGGAAGTCCGCCGTATCTACTTTTATAATTAATCTTTACATACCTACTATACTATAATTGCTATTATTACTTACATATAATACTGTAATTACCGTGTTTTACTGTATTTTTTATTGAATTACACTTCCTAATCGATATAGAAACAGAAACATTTTTTTTTAATTTTTTGTCTGTCTCTATGTCTGTCTCTTTGAACACGCATCGCGCTGGAACTACTGAACGGATTTTGCTGAAATTTGGTGTGATTATAGCTAATTTTTCAGAATAATATTTAGGATATTTCATGATTTATAAAACGGCCAAGTGCGGGTTGCACGAAGCAATAAGGATGTAATTTTTATTCAAGATTTTTTCGTACATTATTTATTTATACTCGCTGTGTCAAAGAGAAGAGAGAAGGGAAAGGGAAAAGATATATATATCTTTTTCCCTTTCACTGACCTCTTCTCTGAACAGAGTTAGCCACTAGGCCAGAAAATAATTTCTACAGGCAGATTGTTTTTCTACCTACTTAATAATTAAGTAGAGGCAAATATATAGAAAAGGGCCGAATATCATATTTTCCTATTTATATTGATTGACATGAGTTATTGTGTACGCATAATTTTAGGACACGCTCTCATAAATTAATCTGGTGGGATAAATTATGTGTCAAGTAGCGTGATGCGAGTTCAGTGTTACCCTGTAATTAAATACAAACACTATGTGGATGTTATGGCAAATAGTTCGGTGTTATTATTGAATACGTAAAGCAACTTATGACTGGTTGGAATTCGAGCATGAATTTATACCTCGCACCTCTGTTTGATTTAGGTGTAGCTATGAACAAGCTATTGTTTTCTTCTAAAAAAGTACTTCTGTAAAGTTATATGACGGCCTCCGTGGTGTGGGAAACATTGGCTTATCAACCAAACATTCTATAGTTATGCTGAATTTTTGGAATATAATAACTAATATTATAATTAATTTGAAGTGACATTGAGGCCAATTTTGAAGGCTTTAGTTTTAGTTTTAGGACTCATTAAAAAACTTAAAACTAAATGGTAATTTAAAGGCACCACTTTATGTCATTTTAGTAACTTCAAACTCAAATTTTAATCGAAATGAATGAATGATTTGAATGAAATCTGATCAATTTAGGATTTTAGGTGAATGTGCTAATTTGAAGGCACATTTTAAGTGACATAAAAACTTTTAGTACTGTCATTTAAAATTTTAAGTTGGTTTTTAGTATATTTTAACAAGGACCATTTTGGATCCTTCCTAAAAATAACTTAAAATTCTAAGTGAGTTTTTTGTATGTAGTTTTGTATATTTACTTGTAAAAGCAGTTGACACCAATACTTCTGTTCAACTTCCACACAAAAAAGAAAGAAATTTGATATTTTGAATTCGTGTCCATATTTTATTTCAAAAAACAACAAGGCTTATAAATAATACAAAGTAGATAAATTTCAAAAGTTTTATTATAAAATAATTGTTGCACTTAGGTAGCAGTTGTAATCATTATGAGTAGCACTGCACATCAAAACAAACAAATAAATTTAATTCATTTTTAAACTACCTCCTAAGTAGCATTTTGCTTTGGCCTGAATTCTTCCAAGTATCAAACTTTGTTTGCTAGCTATCACTAACACCAGCTACTATAATCGTGATAGGGGTTTATAAGGCTGCTGCCAAAGACTTATGTAAATAGGGCGAATTCTGTGGCTGCTGCTATCTGTTGATCCGCCACATGCATAGCTTCAGCCAATTTCACTATGACTTCCTGTAGGTAAGTTCCTTCCATTCTCCACCACTGATGCCTGCGTGGCTGGTGCGGGACCGAACCAGCCTGTAGGCTCTAAATGAAAAAGCTACCTTTCTCTTCTTGCTTTTCATATAATTATGGGTGTAGGAGGTTTTTGTTTGAGTGAGCAGAATAAAAAAGGCTAAAACTCTGCATCTATTATCCAACGTCCAATACCTACCGCCGACAGCATTAAACTCTTTGATATAAAATCAAAGGTCATAATCATCAATCAGTAAACTGGTCAAATTCTTTGCGTGTGATGGTCTATCGTTATAGGTACGTAACGGTGGCGGAGTTATGAGTTGTTTTGGGACTGTTGTGTTACTCCCACTTCGGCTGAGCCAGGCTGGACGACGAAGATGATGTATGTATGACGGGATCTTCATTGTTGGCAGACGTTCAGCCAGAGGCAATTTGTTTGTTCTTAGATCCCCTTTCTTGCCAGCCGTTGTACATACTTCCGTTATTTCTTCACGTTTCCGCGAAAATTAATTGATATTTGAATTCAAAACATTATTTGACAAATAGATCTTACGATCAAAGAGTATATAATTTATTACGATCACAGACGACGTCACGACAGATTGTTACAAGGAGTATATAATAAAAAACCCGCTAGGTACTGAAATGTTACCTTTTTACTAAAATCGATGTAGGTCTACCACTGATTATTGCATCGAAAAAATTCTAGGTCTGTGGATTATAGCGACATAGTAGTTTTTTTTCATCTGTGAGTTCAATGGTGTATGAAAGTAAAGTCGGAATCGTTCTATTTATTGTTTTTTTCTCTAATCTGTGTTCTATTTAGTTTAGAACTGTCACTTAAATTTAAATATTTTTAAAATTATCTAAAACTAAAACTAAAGCCTTCAAAATTACCCCCATTGCAATTGCTATTTTTAATTTCAGTTTTTTTTTTTTTTTTTTTTTTTTTATAGTTTGGCTCCACACATAGTGTATTTAGCCAGTGTCAAGTATTGTAGTTTTTCGTCGTATTATGAAATATTTCATGTAAAGTCAAGTCTTAGTCACAGTCAGTCAGGGTAGTCATAGTCCAGTCTAAGTCAGGTAGTCATAATCCAGTCTAAGTCATGCCCTAGTAAAGTAGTGGCAACTTTACTAGAGGCTTCTATGGAATTTTGGAAGCAACACGAAAAACCACGTTTCACTACATTATATCACTTGCCCACACTTATACTCATAATTCAGCACTTAATGCGTAAAATGCCACTAATTTTAAACATTAACACTAGAAAAAGCATAAGTTTTGTGAAATAATACAATGCAACGACGTGAACTTTTTCACGTTCCCGCCAAAACCCCTTAATTTCAGTTATTAGTAGGTATATTGTTCTGACATTTTAAATTATTTTATTTTGACATTTTTGATTTTTTTGTGTATGAAATTTTTTAATGATTATTCGTCTAATATTGTAATTTTGACATCAAATAGATAGTCATAGAAAATTATTTAATGTGTACCTGTTGTACCTATTTTGTTTATTTTTGACGTGTATTTTTTATATGAATAAATGACTATGACTATGACTATGGTGTTTGAGCAGGTCGGTTCATAGCCCGGAGGCTGTGGGTTCGATTCCCGCGACAGGACAAGTATTTGTGCACAGGAAAAAACAGCGCAAGTACTTGTTCTGTGTCTGGGTAATGTGGGACCATGGTCCTCGTAGTTCCTGGGTCCCCAGACACAGGCAATCCTAGTTAGGGATCTATGTATGTGATCGTTGGGCGTTATTTATTTATTTATTTATATACTTACCTACATGTATTTACACACAACGCCTACTAATTATTAAGTAGGTATCTACAAAAAGTATAATATTCTTATTTTTTATCGCCCGACTCACAGCAGTTAATTGGTTTTAGCTTTTCAACAAACAAAGTGAAGTAATATTTAATTTCAGTTCTTATCTCTATAAAATTACAACAATAACACAAAATAACCGGCCAAGTATGATTCGAACTCGCGCACGAAGGGTTCCGTACAATTATCTATAAAAACGAGCAAAAAGTTACGTTTGTTGTATGGGACGTGAGGCCCTTAAATAATTTTTTTTTTTCTGTTTTTTAGTACTTATTTTTTGCTGTAGTGGCAACAGAAATATACCATCTGTGTATCACGGTTCATGAGATACAGCCTGGTGACAGACGGACAGACAGACGGACGGACAGCGAAGCCTTACCTTAGTAATATAGGGTCCTATTTACCCTTTGGGTACGGAATCCTAAAAACTAGTACCTATTCGTAAACATAAAATAAATATGTATTTATTTACTTCACATTACGTCACAACTAGCTTGTCGCGTCATTCGTTAACCTACATTAAAAAAACCTTGTACAACTTTATCCTGTACAAACGAACACTATGTAAAGTTCTTTTAGGCTTTATCCAGAATATAGGCGTCGGTTGAACTTATTAGATAAACGTAGAAAGACATTGTTTTTTAAAATAGGTACTTAAGTCGTTCAGTAAAACGGCTTCTACGTAAAGCTTTAGTAGCAGCACCAACATTATGCCCATAATCATTGCGCGTGCACAAACGTTGGCGCTCTGCCATTTAGGTACCGTTAAAAACCTGTGGGGAACTGCCTTTTCATTATTTCATTCAACAACCATCGTATTTGCGCCAACGCCAAAATATATAGAGCAAATTCAATAAACGTTTGAACCACAGATATTGCATCAATATATTGGGTTAATTTTACAGCGCTTTACGAATATTTTCATAGCCTTTTTATACATACGCTTTTTAACACAGAAACGTGCTGTAAATTCAGTATGAAAATGCAGTTTTACAGAAAATAATAAAGGTAGAGGTAAAACAAAACCAGCAACAGTAGGTACATACAGTACAATGTACAATATGATGCTTCAGTAATTCCACCCGATCTTAGAATCTATTGTTTGTTAAAACCGCGGGGAGCCGATGGATGCAGGAGGCGAGCATCAGTCGCTCAATAATATTTTTAATTTAATAATACCTACTGATTCATAACTAACTTTACTACAAGCCTATTAACTTTAACTATATTAATCTGTATAAATTTTAAGCCATCAAATAGTGTCGATAATGTGCGCTCTATAGAGCCGTGGTTTATGCGTAGCTTACATAGTTTAAATATCGACTAACATAATATTGTCAACCCATTGTGGAGTAGCAGGGTC
Source organism: Ennomos quercinarius (assembly GCA_910589525.2). Lineage (NCBI taxonomy): Eukaryota > Metazoa > Arthropoda > Insecta > Lepidoptera > Geometridae > Ennomos > Ennomos quercinarius. The sequence continues at coordinate 7,745,972 of OU342496.1, forward strand.
ACGGAGAGAATTCGCCAGCTGAGAAACTATGCATAGACTATAGCATCCTGTGAGGCTTTGGCATTCTCCTTTAGAGCGCTCGATACTGGAGCAACACTGTGGTCTATGAGCGTGCAGCTTCAGCTGTTGTGGATGCTTCTGGTATAATAACGAAGCTATCTACCTATCAGCACAGACTACATAATAGTGAAAATACTATCGCAGCTATAGACAAGGCTGCACTATTCTGTGTTAGTATAGAGACATAGTAATTTTATATTTTTTATTAAATGTGATGTAAGTAAATATTATCTATACATATAATTATGTTGGTTTAAAGTCTTTTTGCAAAATGTTTTGTGCATTTTCCTTATAATATTTTCTTTGATAGATGTCTGCTAAAACAAACTCCAAAAGTAATACAACATTGTGAATAAAGAATCGCCCGAGTCCCAAGAGTTTGCATATTTTATTACCTATAGCTAAAATATAAATGAGTTTGTAAAGTGTTTCACCCGCTCCGGACCAATTCCAAAGATAAACAGCCCAAATCCGAGCAGACAAAACAGACTTCTGACAAATTGTTCGTGTTAGCAACTCCATTGATTCTTAAAGAAAAAATATTGTGAGGGGAAATCATCGGTAAGTTCTCGGAAGGAGGAAATATCCTGCTGTCAAATTCGTCGCACAGTAGAACATTTAACACTCGATTTGATTAACGAGAGAGGGGATTCACGGTTGCAGGTAAACTACGGTTTAACTTTAACTGTCCTTTTATTTATTTTTTATTCTTTACAGGCAAAGCATTTGATCACTGTCTCACCTGATGGAAAGTGATGACGCAGTCTACGATGCGATGCGATGTGTTGTTGCGTAGCCCAGCATGCAGGAGTTAAATTTTTGTTATAAAATCAAATTACTTGGTATAAGTTATAGATAAGTCTACATAATCATGTATGCATAATAGTGTAGTTAGCCTATCGTCATCATCGTTGTCAGCCTGAAGACGTCCCCTGCTGAGCATAGGCCTCCCCCATAGAGAGCCACTTTGAGCGGCTGCTAAGAGTTAGATCGGCAGCTTTAGTTCTCTTGCGGATCTCCTCATTCCGGATGTTATCTCGCAAGGAAACTCCGAGCATTAGCTCTCTTCATTCCATAGCTCGCTGCGCGGCTTTGAGCTTCCTCATAAAAGACCATGTCTCATTCGACATTCTCAGTCTCCGGTTAGCCTATAACTTCAACTAAAATAATTATATAGGTACTTACTATAGGTATCATATAGAAAGGTGCCTCGCAGTTGTTATTCTAAACTGGGTACTTACTGAACCCAGTAATAATACTGTACAAAAGAATATTATATTTTGATTTCACATTGTTAAAATGCAGAATGTAGAACGGTTCTAAAGGTGAACACTGCAATCAAGTTTTCATTTGCTACACAATAGATCTTTGCATGCCACCATATGTAACGTAGCTTATTTCTACTACATTCATTCAGCAGAATAGCAAGTCTCGTTTGAATTCAAGTTTAGTTCGGGAAAATGGGAAAGTCGTAAAAGAAAACTTCGCGAGTACGATAGTTAGGTTTGCTCACAGAGCATTAAAAATATGACGCATGAAGCGTTGAAGTGTATTTTTTTGTCTTGCTCTGTGGGTTTGCTTATATGATTAGAAAGTAGATAAGAAAACTTAAATTGTAAGTACCTAGTCATCATTTTGTAAACTTGATTCATTGCGTCATTGTTTCCTGACAAATATAGGTAATCTGGGAGTTTTTAAGGCTAGAGTGTACCAACCAACCACCCCAATTCCAACCACCAGTAGAAGTAACCAGTATCTTCTAGGTAAGCAAAGCACGCCTCTATCGTCGACCGCGTCGTCACTTAGATACCTACTATCAGGTAAGACCGTGGTCAAATGGAAGCCTATCTCTGATTTAAAAAAAAAAAACAGTCGTTGGATCGTGTATTCTATCCCAACATTTCTTTCTTAACATTTCTATTTTTTTCTTCTATTTGTTTTGGTACATTGGTGGTGGTTAATGAGGTATTTCTGCGTCGACAATGAGCTATAGGAGATATAGGTACCAGACCATACCAGACGTTGGGGGTTCTTGGCTTCTATTCGTTAGGTGCCTAAATTTTCAATAATATGAATACCAAAAACATAATCTGTGAAAGGTTTTCAACAAACGGAACTGAACTTATAAACTTTTCAGATTAATTTGTAAAGGAAAAATTTGAATCACGAGCGGGACTTGAACCCGCATCCATCCGTCCCTAAAGCCGGGACATGCTTTACTTAAGCTACCGTGACAAGTGGTCTCATGTCTGAATTTATCCTTCACCTTTTACAACCAACTTACGGGGTTGGCAGCGCCATCTATTGAGAAATTCTTAAGAATTATCCCAACCAGCACGGTCAAGTTACATCAACACAGATGCTGTAAAGATAACGCCTCCCAAATCAATATTTATGATTTTTATAGCAGTATCGCCTGCTCAGCGTAATCTACAGATTAATTTGTAAAGGAAAAATTTGAATCACGAGCGGGACTTGAACCCGCATCCATCCGTCCCTAAAGCCGGGACATGCTTTACTTAAGCTACCGTGACAAGTGGTCTCATGTCCGAATTTATCCTTCACCTTTTACAACCAACTTACGGGGTTGGCAGCGCCATCTATTGAGAAATTCTTAAGAATTATCCCAACCAGCACGGTCAAGTTACATCAACACAGATGCTGTAAAGATAACGCCTCCCAAATCAATATTTATGATTTTTATAAACTTTTGTCAATAAATCTAGATAGGTATACTCATAATGATCAAAAACCATTACGAATTACGCAAACCGTTCATAACTATAGCTATAACGCCCCACAACAGCTGCATCATCATCAAACAACAGGGCACGGTCGTGTTTAAATCTGAAACGGTCGTTCATGAGCGCATAAATTGGCTATCGGCCATCGCGCGGTTCAAAAACGGCTGTAATTGGCGCTGCCATAATTTAATTTCGCTAACGTAGTGTTTGAGCTGATGCCAGCGAGCTCAAATTCAATAAAAACTCAAGCCGATGCGGAACGAATCATGGGCCATCAATTTTTGCTTCGATCTATGTTGCCTCTCATGTGTTTGTGTGCATTTTGACGCGGTTTATTCAATACTATTGTGGTTTAGGCTTTCGTGTCATCATCATCATCATCAACAACAGCCTGAAGACGTCCACTGCTGAACATAGGGCTCCCCCAGAGAGCGCCACCTTGAGCGGCTGCTCGCCTCCTGCATTCATCGGCTCCCCGCGGTTTTCACAGATCGTCGGTCCACCTAGTGGGGGGCTGGCCTACGCTGCATCTTCCGGTTCGTGGTCGCCACTCGAGAACCTTTCTTCCCCATCGGTTGTCAGTTCTGCGAGTGATGTGGCCTGCCCATTGCCATTTCAAAGCTTGGTTATCTTCGCTTTTCACATCATAGGTCATGGGCGATTGGTATAAAACACAGAAATAAGGTCTGTGGTTTCAGATTATAAAGGTTACACCACCCCACGCCCTAGTTTTGTTTTGTAGGTTTAATCTACATTAAATCTATATCAACATTATTTTTTAGCTAAATAATTTATCTATTAGATTATAGCGATACTAATACCGACATATATTAACTACATCATTGATTTTACTAACATTTTCTAGTTTTGTCATCACAATGAAAATACAATAAACATGAAGTCAAACAACCTTGTTATAAAAGCTTATACTTTACCCCTCAGTGATGTTAGTTTAAAAGCAGGCGCTGTAAAGCTTTGGATCCCAGCACAATTCATTTCTCATTTCCGTGGCTCGGCCGCCGATCCCCGCTCGGTCACAAACTCTCATCTTGTAACAGGTGATTTGTTTTACTTAAAACCTTCCATTCTAACAAATAACGCTTCGAGTGCCATTAAGTATGCGGAGAGATATCGCTGGATTAAGGGAAGGTGTTAAAATTTATTCTAATTCATAAATTAATTGATTATAAAATAGTAATTTGTTATACTAGGCTGCAAAGTTGGTTTTTGGCGCGAGTACCTACTTGAATTGAAACCTGAGCAGGCGAAGGTTTCAAAGGTACGAGACACAGAAAAACTTTGCTGCCAAGTGCAACACACAACTTTTCACCTCTCTACAGCGAGGAATATCTAAGAAAAACAGCTAAAAGGCTAAGAAAAGATTAGTTTTTAGCTTATTAATTTAGTTATGGGTGGCGGTAACGCTTGACAAGAAAAACAACAACAAAAAGAACAAGAAAAAGATGGTATCTTTTAGGAGGTAGTCTGTGGTATTAATGAGTTAAATTCGGGCAAATCTGTGATTAAATCCTCAATTCTTGACGACTGGCACAATACACAAACCATGTCATGGCCAATGAAGAACAAAAAAAAAATTCTTGACGAGAAAATTTATTGAATAGAAACGTTCGAATTTTAAAAACACTTTCCACACTAGCGAGCAAAATGCGTTTTTGCGCCCAGATTTTGAACGACAAAGAGAACCTTTCCGAGCTAGTGAGGTGAAAACAATTTTATTTTTTATTTTTGTTTAAATATTAAACTGAAACATTTCATAATAGTAATATTTTACCTTTTTACTACTGATGAATAGTTTACTAATACCAATACATACTTACATCACCACCTGAAGAACCAGCAGAACCCAGAAGACGTCCACTGCTAAACACAACAGGCCTACCCCATAAAACTACACTGCACGATTGTCATAATATAATATAATTACTATAATCTCCTCGCTTGGCGGGTGGCTTGGTAATTACTGAAGATTTTAATGTATACAGAGGAGAATACTGCTGCCCATTCTATGGATATTCCTTTAGCTGACCCTTACAGCATTGAGATGGGGTGGTCCTATTCTCACACCGCCGGGACCACATGGCCATTATCAATTATCATAGGTACACTAAAGACAAAATTAGGTACCTTCTTTTATGTTCATCAATATGTTGACAAAATAATAAGTACTTACTTATAAGTAGTACTTACCTAGGTACTTACTTATCAAAGTTTTGTATAATACATACCTAAGTTTAGTCGCTTATGAATATGCCGTCAGATTATTTTTGGAAGCATTTGCATTTCAAACAACAAATAAAATACCTTATTTAACCCAAGCTTCGACTCTCTACCTATATAGATAGCCAGTATGAGCTGGGTATCTGCAGTTTTAACCAACGTTTTGTAAGTCGCTGCTTGATTAGAGTTTCCGCTTCCGCTAAATCGACGATTCGCTCCACCGGCACCGGCGGGAAATCTGTGGTAAAATGGCTGATCGATATTTGCCTTGCCTTTTATAACTAGCTCACCAGACAAACGTTATCCTGCCCAACCCTAACCCCAACCCTTTACAAAAATACCATTTTAAAAAATAACGTTCCAGTTATTTGAACATTTTCCGGATGATTTTTCTAATTTTTCATTTCATAAAAAGCTAATAATGAACATTTTAAAAAAAATAGCAAAAGCAGTTTAGCCGTTAATTGTCTCCAAAAGCCGTTAATTGTCTCCGCTCTTAATTATCTCCAAAAGCATTTCATTTTTATTTACATAGGTAGCATATGAAAGAAGGTATTCTTATTTTTAATAGGTAGGCAAGGCAGATTGAATGTGATGTACCCAGACTGATTTCACGCCAACTTTAAGAGAGAGTTGGTAAAATCAAAGCCACGTTTTTCTCGAAACATGTACGAGTAGGTAGGTACATATTATGGAGCCAATATTTTGGTGGATAGTTGAGGTTTTGATAAAATCAAATGGGAGAGGAAAAAATGTGTTTTTATTTTCTGATCCGAATTTAAAAGATTGTATTTTATTTAACCTATTGTACCTACAAATAAAATGAATGATATGTTTTATTTGAAATAATACGTCGAACGGAAGCCGCAGTGCTTGGTTCTGCCATACAGAAAAGGAATACAGATTCGTTATGTAGAACTTTTTGGGATAATTTTATTAAATATTGTTTTCTACGATGAAGACGTCTACTTAGTTCTTCATTTTTGACTTGAAACACAAATTTTGCAAATTTTTTGAGCTGTCCTTTTCATCTATGCATGTGGTACTGAGAAAACTAGCTTCGTATATAACAAGCCTATCTATGCCTAACGATTTGCTTATTCAATTTCCAGACCCGGTTATTGTCAATTACCAGGATACAGTTTTTAATAGAGTAAGGGATCCGCTTGCTGAGTAAATCAATTAGCGCAAGCCAAAGGGTGTAGACGACAGCAAATTGATTCACTTATACCGACCCTCTGTGTGCTTTACTACCTGAGTCTATTTAAATGATAGGCACTTAATATGTTTTTAGGGTTCCGTATCCAAAGGGCAAAACAGACCCTATTACAAAGGCTCCGCTGTCCGTCCGTCTGTCTGTTTGTCTGTCTCTCTGTCTGCCTTTCCGTCTGTCACCAGGCTGTATCTCAACCGTGAACCGTGAACCGTGATAGTTAGATAGTTGAAATCTTCACATATATGTATTTCTGTTGCCGCTATAACAACAAATACTAAAAAAAATAATAAAATTAATATTTAAGGGGGCTCCCATACAACAAACGTGATTGTTTTGCTCGTTTTTGTAGATAAGGTATAAAACGAGCCCTTCATGCGCGAGTCAGACTCGCATTGGCCGGTTTTATTATAATTATATTCCTTAAATTCAAACGTAGCTTTAGCATTTACAACGTTTAATTTTAACTTGATAGTTACTTTTGGTACCAACAGTTAAGCTGAGCGACCGGAAATACACTGTTGGTACATATAACATTATATTTTTACTGTAAGTGGCTACCAAAATAAGATTCACCAGTAGTATCAACATGATGCAAATGCAACCGTCGGTTGCGCAAACTGACTTCAATTTTTCCATAGATACAAAAAAATGTGAAGGTGATAAGATAATACTATACGCTAGTACAAATTTTTGTTTCTGTGAGTAATATGCTGAGGCACGGTATTTCAGTTTCAAAGCACAGTGAGAATATGAAAAATCACAAATAAATAACTATATTAATAAAGTACTTTTATCTTTCTTTAAAAGAAAATAAATTATTATTTTGAAAACATAAAGACAAATACTTAGCGATGTTTTTATTATACTCACAGCCAAACAGTAATTGCCATCCGTTTCCCACTGCGGTCCTATAATATAAATTAATCAACGAATGCATTACGCCGGCGTACGATAAATTGCTCAATAATGATTTTCGCCCGCGCAGCTTGCTCAAATTTATAATTTCCTCACACAATATATTATTTTAACCTAATTACTGGTATTTAAGTACGCAGAAAATTATTGGCAACAGTAATTTTCAGTCCGCATCACGTGCGTTGGTTAATTGAATTCTCGAATTACAGTAATTACGATTTAAGGTGGTACTCTGAGCGATCGAAACTAAAGTTGGATCGCTCAGAGTACACATCACCGAGTACAGTTCACCGGAGAATGAAAGTGAACGATATGAGCCTAATACTAGATACTTTATCTTGATAATTCAGCTGGGTAAATTATACCAAAATGAATTAGTGGTATTGTGCTCATCTGCCACAGATTCAATAACCGCTGGAGGTGGACGTGTTCTGAAGTGGACATGCATGATTTCGTGTACCACCTGCGAAACCGTAAACTTTGATATATAGATATACCTACAGTTCATTAAAGAGAAAACAGTGCAAATTAAAATATTTATTATTGAAAATTATGAAGATTGCCGCGGCACCTATAATAACGTTTGGCACTTGTAGTTAGGGATTGCAGTCCGGAAAACCGGATCCGGTAATCCGGCGGATCCGGCATCATTTTACGTCTACCGGATCCGGTACCAATGCACCGGATCCGGTCACCGGATCCGGGATGCCAATTTTTGGTAAAATAATCGCACTGCTGCATGAGTATAGGTTACTTTAAATGCATACGCATATTATGTACACTCACTTGATTATGTCATAAACAGTCCTTTTTGAAACGAAAAGGGAAAAACAACCTGATTTAATCAATCCGGCCGGATCCGGCCAGATCCGGCCGGATTAACAGAAATACGACCGGATCCGGCCGGATTGAAAATGACACCGGATTGCAATCCCTACTTGTAGTATGTAATAATTAAAGACAGAACTTAATTATTTTAATAGCAGTAAAGTAATGTATCCCATTTTTTGATTTCTTTGGAGTCAATATCTATACCAAGTCAATGCGTTAGATTTTATAAATTTTGGTCTACACGTGACCGGTGTCAGGAGTAGGTATCTAGTTTCAAAAGATGCTAATGAACTAAATTTCACCCTGTAGGCATAGATTTGGGGTATAGAGACCTATTAATATAATCGAGACTATGCAGCTATAGACAATGCTGACGTGACCTTTCTTACAAATGTAGGGTAGCAACTATCAAACAACGAGCTCATGCAGTAATGTCCTTTAGGAGGAGCTTATTTGTGTAGCCGTGGCTATAACAGTGTAAGCTGATCATGAGGCAGATAATGATGGTTATTATGATGGTATAATATTATTTCAGTTTCACGGGATTCTTTTGCACGGGTTATATAACAATCTACTCGAACGCACACAAAAAAAAACATTTAAAATGACCCATTACGAGATAAAACATAGACCAACATTTTGTGATTCAGAGTAGGTATTTCAAATGAACTTCTCTTCTGTCTTATTCATTCGCTATAGTTTTTTTTAAATAAGTGGTACGATAAAAGTAGCCAATTAGAGAAAGTGTCGGCCTGTTACCTGAACCCATAACATGCAGTTGAAAATATTACATAACTCTAAGAAGTTTAAAACTGTTTTGTTTATCTTCTGGTTTGGAAATGCAATTTCTGGGGACTATCGGGGTATAACATTGGGGGTGAGTTTATTTCAATATAGATAGGTAGGCATTCATTTAAATATCATAATTACGAGAATAAGCCTTCCAGAAATTTCTCGCTGACACAAATCCCATTCTCTAAGTTTTCTAATTTTAAGATAGGCAAACATTTAAGAACAGCTCTACGTCTTGCTTTAATAAATAAACAAATTTCGATCGTCCAGCTAAAGTTTCAAAGCCCTCAATTTGCCAATGTTGTGGCTGAACCACGTTTAAAAGCTGACGAAGGTACGCACGAGCTAAGTTCCCAAACTTGGTATATTGCTGTCGTTGTCTGTGGTCTAAGGGACGCTACCCTTTCCAAACGAAAGACATAATTGTGGTCATCGAAATGTTTGGGTAGATTGGATGGTTTGGTAATAGTTATAAATAAACTAGAAAAATATAGAAAAGTATTAAAAAATAACTCGTGATATTAATTACCGTTTTGAAAAAAAATATTTTGGGAAGAAGCGAAACAGCAAAACATGTCTGAACCATGGAAGTGTTATTTGAAGTTTAATTTTCTTCAAGAATCTAATATAAAACGGTGCTTGGCGGTATTGTTCGAATTTTAGAAGTAAAGTTGCTAAGAGAACGCTATAGGTACGAAGCCATTTGTCTCGGAATTATCAGATCTATAAAACAATGGTATATTTAATTTCCTGTCCTAAAGCTCCCATTAACATTAGGTATACCTACACTCAAACACTATTCACACCCATTCAACTTACTGTGTAAAGGTAACCCATTCAACTTCGTACACAATAACATTATCGCTGTGGCCTATCTTTTGTCCAGCAATTCTGTTACAAAAGAGTCCGGAACACAATGAAAAGAATTACTGTCGAATCAACTGTAATTACGGTCCTGATAATAGTTTGGGACCTGACCGAGTGGCTTGATAACCCTTGGAGGACTTGTTTGTAGTATTGACAAAAGAAAGTCTGAGCCCTAAATAGGTAGGTTAGTTTCCTTAAGCTTCGGCTTTATGGCTTCTTCTTCTATCGGTGGTGAATAAAAAAAACACTTGTATATTATTATTATTATACCTGGGGGCGTACCGTGAGCTCTTAGCGCGATTCAAAACAGAACCTATACTGGATCGCTTGTCAAAATCCCCATACAAAAAATAACAAAGCGATCCAATAAAGGCTCTGTTTTGAATCGCGCTAAGAGCTCACGGTACGCCCCCTGGTCAGAACCGCGGCGAGACGTTGGATGCAGGAGCAAGCAGCCGCTCAAGGTGGCGATGGCGCTCTATGAGATAGGTCTATGTTTCATCAGTGGAAGTCTTCAGGCTGATCATGATGATGATGATGATAATTGTTATTGTAAGTAACCCCCAGTTTCTCGTACGTTTGTTAAAGTTAAACTCATGTCAACTTAAAAATACAGAACGCTCATTGGTTGCCGGTTGATCATCAACTGTCTTCAACCCATGAGCGTTCAGTATTTATAAAGTTGACAAACGTACGAGGAACCGGAGGTGAGTAAGTATATAAAAGTGGTCAATGTTAAAAAAAACAAACAAAGAATGAACGTTCTTATGGAACACGAGCCAGGGCTTCACGGTTTCGCATAATCTAGATACCTAGATAACAAAATAGCCTCATATGCTATTACCTACTCAAAGAGAGTATCTATTATTTTTTCATCACCCTTGCTCGTAAAATGACTCTTATTGTACCGTATTTAGGTTGCTAATCCAAGAAATCGTACAAGCGTACTATTTAGATTACAATTGTGACACTAGCATTTTATATATCCCATCCAGTCAAATTTGTATCTCACTACAAGTTATTACGTATGTAGACGAAGCATTCTTAATTTTACCGGACAATATAGTATTTATTGTAAGTATTTTTTTTATCAACAAAAAGTTTTTGTGCGGTTTGCACCCTTGTTTAAACCTGCGCGGGCATCGCTGGTGTACCGCGCGAAAAAAGATAACTGTGTGCGTACTGTGAGCTCTTAGCGCGATTCAAAACAGAGCTACACTGGATCGCTTGTCAAAATCCCCATACAAAAAAAAAACAAAGCGATCCAATATAGGCTCAGTTTTGAATCACGCTAAGAACTCACAGTACGCCCCCTGCGCGCCATTTTCCAAATATTTAATTGTTAACATTTTCACTGTGTGTTTTTACATTTTAAACCTACTTAGTCAGGAATTATTCAAAATTCCGCCTTCTATTCCATGATCGGCACCTGAAGGGCTTTTTATCTCGAAATGACCCATACCTACTTCACGAAAAAAGTTGATAACAGCTGTTATTACAAACTTTTGACTAATATTCTGTACCTACCACGATACCCGATAAATTATAGTTAGTTAACCTCCAATTACCCTAGTACTCACCCTCGTTTACAATTCTTGTTTAGCAGCCGTTTAAATTGATTAATGCCCTCATTGTATCAAATATAATGTGTGTAGTGAGCCTTCCTTCGCTAATTGACTATTATTAGAACTCCACTGGCCCTTTATGGAAGCCCAAAGGCTTTGTTTCAATGTCGTGTTATCGGGATGAACAATGCTAGCTGATATATTACGTACATCTTGTTACATTATTGCCTACCAACTTCTTTCATGCATGAGCTTTAATATAAGTATACTGCGAGCTTAAGTTTTGTAAAAAAAAAACCTTTTTTATTAACTTAAAAAAAGACAAAAGTAAATAACTAGCTATTAATTCATTTTAGTTGTTCTTAACAATTACAGTTAACTGGGGCATGGTTTATTGAAATTAATTTTTTGTGTCGATTTATGATTACCGGGATCCTGATGGGATCCTGGCATCGTAATTATGTCACAGAGCAATTATCAATTATATCGATTAGTAAATGGCGTTTTGACACAGCAACCAACACATTTGAATATACCATAATACGTAATACGAAAACTGAAATAATTTACATTAAAAATATAAAAAGAAAAAATCAGAATACCTATTAAAATGAAGAAAAGAAAATGAGACATGAAAAGACATGAGATGAGACGCACAGATTAGAGCATAAAACAATCGACTAATGAGACCTAATAATATAATGATCCATTTTGATGTGATGTTGATAATAATAATAAAATTGTGGTTGACGCCAACAACTAGAAATCCACGAACACAAGTTACGTAGTAACATATTTAGTAATATGTGTTACAAGTCTATTGTTAGCAAGACTCAGCGGTCTAGCCACTTGAGGTATCATTTCTATCCTATACCTAATAGTAACGCACGCAGCCTCGAGTAAGACTAGAAACCCAACAACAACCTAGTAACTTGCAGCACTACCCATATATCCCCATCACAGTAATACCAAATTATCATTTCATGTTAATATCCCACATTAACACGATCCCATCAGGGTCCTCTCGCACGCGTCACCGGCATCCCTCCGAGGATTATCGTCAAGCAATATACCCCAATATGCTCTTGTTTGGACATGCTATCGTTATCGCCCGCCAGCACTCGCATATTTACTCTACGCATATTATTTCATATTTGCCAAGGTTTTATATTATTGTTATTGTAGTTAATGCCGATGCGACGGTACTTATGCTTGTGTATAAACGAAATAGTTGTGGGGAGAGCGTCTTCGGATTACCTCTAAGTAGGTAAATACTTAATTAGTACTTATATGTAAGTATAGTATCGTGCTATCAGCTAGTGTAATAGTATTATAACAATGATTCAAAAATGATTAAGGAGCTTTTACAAAAACCATTTTAATTGACTATGTAGGTAGGTACTACCTATTATACCCGACGATTTTACTTGAACTTACCCATGGAATTTTTAATTTTCTGGTTTAAATAGTTTCCTGACATTAGCTAGGCAATCATATAAGGAGGAGAGGGGAGGGGGGGTGTGTGTTAGAAAGCCTTTTTGATAGTAGTATTTAAATTTAAAAAAAAATTAATAAAAAAAAAAATTAAAAAATAATGTATGAGTTGTTTTACTATTTATCTTTTATTTAACAGGGGGAATCATGTAACTTGATTTCAATGCAACAAGAGAAGTTTCATTCTGAATTTGTAAATTTCCATAGTGACGATGCACATAATCTGCGTATTGAAATTGTCAAATCCATACTTTTTTGTGTTTCTATCAGTTGCAAGCAACTCACATGATCACCTAGCAGATTATTGATAAGCAATCCATGTACATATTTTTTTTCAATTGAATTGGTTAAGCACAATGCAAGCAAGCAGATGGACATGCCCTTTTGTATATTTATTACTTAGAATAGGAATTTACGTATACATTGTCCTGTTTTTGTCTGTCCTGACGAGACACATATGAGCAGCTGCTTGCCTCTGCATCCAACGGCTGCCTACCAGTTTTGACAAGGTCATGGGGTCATCAGAGGGGGGCCGGCTTTCGCATATAAACTCAGTTTCTCAGAAACTAGCACAGTTTCTTTACCGCTCAAGCAAAGAAATCCCGTGACCGATTTGTTTCCCAAAACGCGGGCAATTGGAAAATGGCATCACGGAGTCTCTTGACGTTTGACTTATGTGCTTTTCACGCTTCAATCTGCGATGTGGAGGTATGCCAATGGGTAAACAACTTTCGCATAAAGGGAAGGCACTTGGAGATGAAATCTAAGAATGGTATTGATCGTTGGCATCGAAAGTACCAAACTGAAATAGAACTTGTTCAAGTTGAAGTCTCAGATTTGAACAGCTGTTCATTGTGGTCAAAGGGTTACTGTTGACAAAACCGTTTATTCCCTGATGAATACCAAGTTTGATAACTGGTTATCTCGGGAAGAAAAATTCTTGTTACATTCCTGGTTATGAAATATGAGTCTTTTTCCCATTAGAATACCAAGTTTTATAACTGGTTATGTAGTAAAAAAAAATTCTTGCTACATTACTGGGTTATGAAGCTATTGTAGATCGATATCTATATATCGATCTACAATAGCAGGTATTATATCATGTTATTATATTAGAAAAAAAAAAACAATTGCTGTGAGTTATACTGTTTTTATCTATAAACAGTATAACTCACAGCAATTGTTTTTTTTTTCTAATCTGTGTCTAAATGTTATCCAATTTTGATGTTTTTTTTATGTTGTCTACCCAGTAAAAAACTATGCTCGTACGTCTTCTTTTTTAAACTTTTACAATATCTTCATATTTATAGCCACCTAAAGTTACGAATTTTTGGCGTCACAATTATGACGAAAAAAAGTAGTTGTGACTAGAACACGAAACATATTATTTTCTAAAAAAGTCAAGACGTACAAACATAGACTATAATCTATGTAAACGATTGACACTAAAATCAAAAGATTGTGTGAAGTTTTAGAGGGTGAAAATCGTTGGCGCCCGAAACGCTAAAATGTAGGTAAATTCACTCATGGGCTCTATTGTCTCGTATCATACGTGTGAAGAGCAGAGCGGTGGCAATAACATTTTAAATAACCAGGACGGTCGTCTTAATAAGTGTCACAATGGGCCGTCTTATCGCTTAAATCAATTTCTTCCAGACAACCCAGAAAATAGAAATAAACGACGTACAATGATGTAGACTCTACATCATCGTACGTCGTTTATTACAGAATGTTCGTATACTCTACATTGTTGAGTATACGAACGATGTAGAGTTGTTATTAACTACTCTACATCGTTCTGTAATAAATGACGTACAATGATGTAGACTATCCATCATCGTACGTCGTTTATAACAGAACGTTTTTATACTCTACATTGTAGAGTACACAATGTGGAGTAGTTATTAACTACTCTATACCGTTCTGTAATAAACGACGTACGATGATGTAGAGTATACGAACGATGTAGAGTAGTTATTAACTACTCTTCATCGTTCTGTAATACGAGCCAAAATCGTTTTAATTTGAATAGACGGATTGTTTTCTGCTCCATTATTCTAGCACATCAAAGAAGGTTTGAAATTGAGCTCTTGGAGTACCTTTGCGTAAGTGGCCACTCGTGGACGATCGAGTTTTAATATTTTCCTAAAAAGTGTAATAACGGAGTCTCAATTTAGGGCTTCATTTAACCTTTTTAAGGACAACTTTTTTTTTTGTTAAATATAAGGCAACTAAAGCATCAGATTATTGGTGTTTGGGTTCTATATAATATAGGTTGTAATTTAGGTAGTATTATTTTAGGGGTTGCAGTTTAGCTTGTATAGTAATAGCTAGTTTGCACTTGTCAACATCATCAGCCTGAAGACAGACCTGAACATGCGCCTTCCCATCCCCCCCCCCCCCCATCTTTCAGTCGTGGTCGCCAGAATCGTTCTTCCCCATCGGTTGGCTGTTACTGCGGCACTACGGTGTAACACACAACCAGTTGAATTCCTTTGCTGACATTTTAGCAAAAAATCTTGATAATTAAAGAAAACAATATTGACCTCATTATGTTCTAAAAGCGAAGCTGGCAGCACCTCGCAACAAAAACAAAGTGTTCCGTACATTGCATAGAGACGACTGAATAAAGACTATACACAATGTATTTCTCCTTGCTTTGTTATTTGGATGACATTATGTGTCGGGTAAAGCCGAGCATGTGCATAAAAGTTATTTAGGAAGGAATTGTAATAGGAAGTAAGGGCCAAAGAGGTAGAACAGAAAGGTTGCAGAGTTGCAAAAAGTTCAGTCTATTTGCAGAACATTTGCAAATCACATGCAAAGTTAATACTTCATCAAGATCAGCATCAGTTTAAACTAGTGCGTGTTGCTATAGACATATCTCAGCTTTTCCCAAGGCATGCCACTGTTTTAGTAATGATATATTCAAATCACAAATGGGTGCTTGCTTCGTATTTAAAACACTCAAAACTCTTAGCTGCCAGCATGATAGGTACGCTACCTATAGCGGTCATGGGCTGAAGCATTTGGACTGTTTATATATAAACATTCCAAATGCTCCAGCCGTGATGACCTGATGGCCTAGCCTGATGCGCACCCTGAGAAAACTTGTCGTCAATGTTAGAGTGAGACACACTTAGGCGCTACCATAGCCTTGTCACGGTTTGTTACGAGATAAAGTGGCGAGAAAATTTTGTCGCGGTGCGCATGCTAGCCGGGCTGTTATTGGTAATCGCATCAAATAACATAGTCCAAATGTGTTTTTTTGTAGTAGGTAGTGTAAATAGGTATAATTAGTACATAATTGTAGTAATTAGTTAAAACAATAAAGGCACTATTTCCTTTAAAAAAAAATGTTATGTCAGACTCGTTTGCACGACGTCTGAACGACGTAAGTAGAATTATTTTGTTTCACAGCTTTTGAGTTTATAATATGTAGTTCAGTAACTTTTTATTGCATATCAGCTTACGGCTAACAAAGAGAAAAAGAAAAACAAATTTGGCTCGGCCCAAGAGTGATGGACAAATTTCCTGGTAAACGGCTCCTTCCGCGCAGGGACTATTTGTCTGAATTTGAATCGCATTTGTTTCCAGGGAAATTTGTCTCCTAAGCCTCGAGGGTATATCCTGAAAATACCGGGCGGTGCTTCGTCTCTTTTAATTGAATAAAGACCTCTTCATGCTTTTCTTATTGCGTAATTATCCTTCCATATACCGAGTTTGTTCGCAAGTAACAGCCCGGCGAAGTAAATTTCCTCTTGTTTTTTCCCGATAAATCTTGCTATAAAATCTGAGTGCAGGAAGCCAGTGTTTACTTTCTAATTTTCCGGTTGTCTTCACGAGGTCTGAAAGCAGACGGGGCGATGTCTGGAATGTTATATGTGACAAGAGTAATACAAAATCTTGTCGATAGACAGTATTCGAATTTATTCTCGACGCCTACTTCCAAAGCGTTAAATTCATTGCGTTCTTGGGCGTTTTCTTATATTCGCTTAAATTAGCAGAAAGAATTTCTTTATCTTAACGACTTTCCGATCCCGTAATGGGTCATATAAATTGCTTATCGCTGGGTCAAGATGCTCATTTAGTGGAGAAGAAAATTTGTCACTTATAACTGCGGCAAATATAGCTCATCTACTTGAAGCTATAGTGTTAAAACTGGAACTGCTAATAGACTCCCGATTTAAGAGTGACTCTTCAAATAGTCAAAGCTAAATCAGAAAGAAAGGTAACTCAATTACATAGAGCTAAATTTGAAGCGTTTTGAGGTTATTCAAATTATTTGAGCTGAATTTAGCTATTATAGTTTTAAAACTACTGTTGTGACAACAATTACTTTGGTATTATAATTTAGCGTGCTTATTAAAACGCTCTAGTTATTCATAAACGTCAGAAAAGTAATAAAATCTTTAAGCTTTATTAAAATAGATGGTTATAAAAACTTTTAAGAGCACTTAGGGAGTCAATAAAAATAAAAGCAAACTGAATATAAATCATCTTATGTCCTTGTTTTAAACCCCATTTTATACTTTACGGTGTCGTGGTTACTGTTTTTAAATACTTATGAAAAAGAGTCTTCAATTAAAATCAAGGCCGTGGAGAGGTTGAAAAAAAAACCGGTCCATTTAGAAATAAATTACCGCAAAGAAAGGGATTACTCGCCAATTTTAAATGTCTTTCAAAAAGCTCGGATAGCGAGGCGATGATTAAGTTTCAAAACTTTGTCTAATATCTTGAATTTATTATAATTTTCTTCTCCGTGCTCAATGACTGTGAAATGCTTAAATAATAATACATTTCTATCAAATTCAATGCTTAAATTTTTGAGTTTGATTTTAAAGCGAACTCCGCAAATACGTAAAATGCAGAAATTTTAATAATTTTCTACAGAGTATACCTACTGTACAAATTTTTGTTGGTATTTTCATTCACCATCAATAGCCTTAAACGTCCACTGCTCAAAATAGGCCTCCACCACAGAGCGCCACTTTGAGTAGCTGCTCGCGCTCTGCATCCAGCGGACCCCGCGGTTTTCACCAGATCGTCGGTCCACCTTGTGGGGCAGCCCCCACTAGGTGGACCTACGCTGCGTCTTCTGGTTCGTGGTCGCCACTCGAGAACCTTTCTTCCCCATCGGTTGTCAGTTCTACGAGCGATGTGGCCTGCCCATTGCCATTTCAACTTGCTAATTTTAAGGGCTATATTGGTTGGTATTTCCATTATTATCAGAGACTTATTCATACACCTCTATCAATTCCTGCGGACTTATTAATACACCTACCACCTCTATGTGACTTTGGTCACTTTGTCAATATCCCCAACACCAGATGTTTGTATTGTAAGTATGGCTGTATTTATCAACTTTAATCGGTTTATAGATATAGAGGAGATGAAGTATAAAAAACGCCGCTAGTACCGTGGATTGCGGTAGATCACTATCCCAAACAGACACGATTAGGGACATCGCTATACCAACCGCAGCCTTTTCAGCATCAATGTTTTATCATTTTAAACCACCTTTATAAAGTAAGTATTAGGTAAGTATGTACTAGATGCCCCCACTCGGTGGACCGACAACCTGGTGAAAACCGCGGAGAGCCGATGGATGCAAGAGGCGAGCAGCCGCGCAATTGGCGCTCTCTGGGGGAGGCCTATGTTCAGCAGTGGACGTCTTCAGGCTGTTGGTGAGGTAAGTAAAGTAAGTAACAAATTCTTGCACTTGATAAACACATGAAAAAGCCGCAAAAGCTAACATTGATATAGTAACAAAAAAAGTAGCACCAAAGTACAAAATTAAATTTTTAATACCCTCCAAAGTTGACAGACTCCAATTTAAGGAATACTAATATTCCCTTTAATAAGGAAGTGATTTCAGGAATTATTATTCTCATTCCGCAATATAGAACTTTTAACAAGAAAACTTTCCGATGTACTTCGGCAACAATGTTCGGAAGTTTCAGTGGTTACCAGCGAATAAATGATCACTCTATTGCATCGATTAAGAGACGGTCTCTTCGTATTTACAGATGAGAATTGTCTCTGTAAGATTACGAAATCCATACGGTACAGTTTTATCTAGACATTTATCTTATTAGGTACTTATTTCAGTAAAACTTTAACAGACTCAGATGATCCCTCATCAATATACGTAAACAACATGAACTGAAGTCAATTTGTATGGTACTTGCAAATATTGTTATAGTTTTCCCATAGGTACCTAATATTTGACGTAGAATTAGTTTCATGCGGTAATTATATAAAATAACTTCATTGCTTGTTCTGTAGACCAACATACATAATACGCACTATGATAATGATAACCGATGATGTGAAGAACATTTTGCAGGTTCAAGCAAAATTCAAAAATATTAAACCGAAATATAAAATGATATGAAATATTTACCCCAATTTGTATTTCCAGCGGCAACGCCATCAAACATCGTTATTCACCGTAATGCCCGGAATAAAATCGCTCACTCTACCGCCCACCGCATTTTATCTCTCGCGACACTATGCGTGGATGCTTTTAAGCCATTCTCCGTTGCTTGCCATTCTAGTTTTAGACACAGAGCTATTCGCTACTAAAAATAAGGTTCTCTAGAAATATCTAACATGTTAAGAAAAGGTGATGTAAGGAGGCTGGAAATTGTCTCCTTACGTCAAAGTATTTAAAATTTTGTAAAACTTATCATCATCATCATTAACAGCCTGAAGACGTCCACTGCTGAACATAGGCCTCCCCCAGAGCGCGCCACCTTCAGCGGCTGCTCGCCTTCTGCATCCATCGGCTCCCCGCGGCTTTCACCAGATCGTCGGTCCACCGAGTGGGGCCGGCCTCAAATGAATTATTTTTTACATGTGATTTTAGACAACAGAAATCAGCAAATAATCACCAACATCGTGTTTTATTATCATTTTTTAATGTAAATCAAGCACCCTCATTGTGAACGTTTTCTTTTGGTAGTTTGTGTGATTACAGTAGTTAGCTAATAAAGGCACTTTGCCGGTAAAGAATAAATTATGAACATAGGTTAACATACGTACCCAGCCATAGACAATGCAATACATTATTGAGGGCAAAGCTGCGGTTCTACTTATCTACCAACCTGAAAACCTTTCATAAGAGGGAAAAACTTAGTAAATGAATCTCCTTACCGAAACATCAACCAGCTCTTATACTAAATGCAAAATTACTAGCAAAGAAGTAATTGGAATGCAGCTCACGATTTGCAAGCGTAATGGGGCAATTTCCTTCTCGTTTCCTCGCTGCAAGCAATACGACGTCTTGCGGCTTATAAGCGCTATGAAGCTTCGGACGCTTCATCAAACGCGCTATGGAGCACGCCTACAGCCTTAAAATTAATTTCAAACATCTTTTATGTAATCATTGATACGTTTTAGACATTGATTTTATAGAACAAGAAAGTAAAGAAATCACGTAGCCATTTCCGCTACCATCAAAGTAAAAGGAACTATTAACTCTCCGTAGGCTCCCGTAGCATTCGTAGCACTTATTAACAAAAAGGAAATCGTCAATATTAAATCGTTCTTTTTATGAAAACTAATCGATTCTAATGCCTATTTTGTAACACGTCTATTTATTCGTACGTTTATGAGGTTATAGGTTATAGTTAAAAACAATTGAACTGTTATATGTGTGTTTAATTAATATTTACTATAGAAGAGAATTGGAAGACAAAAGCGTAACAAACGTACGATGATACTGCTGATACATAGTTACTATGACTGTAGGCAGATAACCTATACTTAGATTTAATTATTTGGTAACTTCTTTGGTTTTAAAACTCGGTATTTTCATAGTCTAAATTTTATTATTGTGTAAACTCAAAGTTAGTAGTATTGTTTTGCTATACCCTAGCAGGGTTGTGTAACATGTGTGATGTATCACCTTATTACATAATGCAATAAATAAATCTAAATCTAAAGTCAAAATATTTTATTGGGAATTTTTGGTTGAGTACGGGTAAATCAGCGGGGCTTATAAAAATTAGCTCGAAAAGAATTGTTCACAGTATAGCCTGTCAACGACAATATATTCGAGAAGCGTGTCCGTAAGTTAGCTCGCTGTTTACTCTATAAAATATTTGCTCCAAAACTCCAACCGAAGATACAGTTTAAATTGTTACTAAACTCAAAACAACAGTAATAATAAGTAATGGTTGACTTTCCAACTTTTAATAGTTCTCTGAGCACGTATGTAACTTAGGCAGGGAAACTTTAAAATTTACATTTGGAGTTCTTGTTCAGAACAAAGGAACCGATCTAAACAAACCAAACAGCCCGAAACCAACTTTGCACCTTGCAATGAGTGTTGCAATGAATTCTGAGTGTGTATTTTATTTTCAACCGACTTTGAAAATGAAGGGGGTTCTCAATTTGGTTGCATGTTTTTTTAATTCATTTTTGTGTTTGTTATCTCATATCTCTATCGGAAGAGCGATGGTGGCCGAGCGGTAACATGTGCGCTTCGCAATCTTACGGCACCGGGTTCGATCCTCAGCCCTGCACCAATGACTTATCTAGTAAGTTATGTGCAGTTTTCGATACCATCGCTCCGTGCCTCGGAGAGCACCTTAAACCATCGCGCGTCGGTCCCGGTTGTCATATGAACATCTATGGCAATCGTTACGGGTAGTCTGACGCCTGATAGAATCTGATGCCTGATCTAACCATCCCTGTTACTGGTCCCTTATGGGTTGCAAGGTCAGATGGCAGTCGCTTGTGTAATTCTGGTAGCTCACTGCTACAGGTTAGATTGGGAGCCGACACCAATAACGAATGTGAAAAGGCAAAGAGGATGATGATGATCTCGTACCTTTATCATAAATCTATAGCAATATTATAAACATGAAAGATGTTTTTTTTTCTGATTGTTTGTTTGTTTTATTGCATTGAATGGGCTCCGAAACTACTGGACTGATTTGAAAAATTCTTTCACTGTTAGGAAGCTACACTATCCCCGGGTGACATGGGTTACATTATATTTTCAAAAAAATTGGGGATCTTTACTAAAACTCCAATAATGTAACCCAAGGTGTAAAAAATACCTAAAGTATTCATTATATTACATCGCATGCGCTGCAAAAAGTATTATACCCGTGCGAAGCCGGGGCGAGCCGCTAGAATTAGATATATTGATTCCAAAAATGTTTTTTGAAACGTTATACTTTTATATTAGTTCCATAGAAATTTCATCAAACTCAGTTCACTAACTGGTTAACTGGAAGAAAATGCTACTTAGCATTAAGTCCACCCATGTAGTTGGTTTAGCTACTCTTGTGCAATAAAGCATGTTATCTCTATCTATCATCCAAATATATTCTCAGTACCTATGCGATTGAAGTCGGTTTTACCCCTTTATTAAAAGGATATTAACTGTGCATTAAATTAACTATGGCTTTAAAATGGGTAGCTGCCAGTTGGCATTGGCCAATTGATGTATACCTACGCGATACAACTTGATTAATACATACGTAAAATTTCCCACCGCGTCTCTTAGTTACAGACATCTTTTATCCACTAAACGGCAGACAATCAACATCATAAAGCGATGTAATAACTCCCCTCAGGCAATGCCAAGAGTCAAGCCTCATATCGCCATACGCATAGACAAAGGCTACGTGCAATCCGTAGAAATATACGAAGAAAGAATGTTACTTGTGAGATGTTTTCGAGCATATAAACCACTTTCTCGGATGCTCTGAGAAAAAGGGGGGCTTTTGTGAAATTTAAACACACCACCTGTTTAACTTTTACTTTGTTTTACCTGTAATTTTATTTGCAGGGTTTTTAATAAGATGAGTGGCAAACAAGCAGGCAGCCCACCTGATGGTCACCGCCAGCTATGGACATCTGCATCACCAAGAATATTGCCAGTGCGGTGCCTAAACAGGTAAAGAGTGATAAAGTCAATAAGGTAAAAATCAATAAGGTGACATATAAAATTGCATACTAAACCCAAACATCTCTCCTTCTGTCTACTTTTACCTTTTAACACTAAACGTCTTAGCCGATTTTGATAAAATTCGCTATGGAAATTATTCCAACCCTGAGAAAGGCATAAGGACTCGATAAACACTCGAAATGCCACATCTGTCCCTAGTTCTATTCCCTTTGAAATTATCAGCGACATAGCCTTTTATTATGATTAAAAATCTCCTCAAAACGGAAATTAAACTACAAATATAGCTTCTCCCACTGGTTACTGTTCTATCTTCATCTTATCCATAGGCTAAATAAAGCGCTCCTCTTCTAATAGCCAACAAGTAGCTCTCAGCTACGAGAGTTCCTCCGACAGATCACTATTGCAGGAACAAGCCGGATAATGAGTTCCAGCTAATTAGATTAGAGTATTGCAGATGGGAACACAAACAATAGGCAGATAAGACGGATGTTATTATGAAAGGATTAATTTCCATAGGATATGAACCTCTAATAAAGCGGGCACCTGGAAGATACTCGTCTATTAGCAAAAGCGATGGACAAGGGGCTGATCCCTTGGCACTTCTAAAATTGGGATCTATGTTGATCGATTGTTCGGCTTAGGACAGATTCTGTTTAGGACAGATTCTGTACATAGTAGATTCGTCAGGGCAGATCAGTGAACAACATAGAGTACGTAAGTATTTTTTGGTAGATTGTAGGTAAGTATATGTCTCTCTGTTTCCCTTTCGTTAACTTCTCCGTACATTCTGACATTTTCTGCACATCTGTTCCTTTTTTCTTTTTCTATTCTCTCGTTATCTCTCTCTATTAGAGCGAGGACTCCTAAGTCTCATATAATGAATACGATTTGAGTTGAAACCACAGCTATTTGTATTGATGAAATGGTATACCAAAGTAACAACTCAAACAACCATTACGGCCCTAAGTTTGAAGAAAGTCCCAGAATTCTTCTTTTTTTTAAACAAAAATTTCTCACCCTAAGGTCCAGCCAACCTCTATTATAAACTTTTAAAAAAATAGTAAAAAAATCATCATCATCATCAACAGCCTGAAGACGTCCACTGCTGAACATAGGCCTATAGTAAAAAGATACATTTACATAATTATTTCAACAATTAACAAACATTTCGTTTAACCTACAACCTTTTACAATTAGCCTAAATTAGCTTTACCTCTTTAACATTCTTCATCAAAGCAACCTTATTATTCCAAAACGAATAGTAAAACATGACCTTAAAATATTCACAAAATCTACATGAATATTCAATGCGGGCCGCACCAAAAAGTCGTAAACATTCCTTTTTCTCAAAGAAAAGTGAAGCGGACCGCTCTTTTTCATTCACTCGATAAAGGAAGATAAAAAATATGTGAAGTGTTTCTAAAACGCTGTATCGTAAACATATTGTGACTTATTTATTTAGGAAAGCTGCTTTCCTTGGCTTTGTATAGGGGAATTTTTAGGGAGTCATGTGTAGGGCGCTGTTGATAGCCTTTTGAAGTCAAATTAATGTTACGGTTATAATATTTGTTGCTTTTGAAGTGTTTCTTTCGCATTCCGATGAATAATAATTATTATGACTGTTTATAAAATAGCTGAATGAATTTCCTTAGCCGATATGAGATCAAAAGAAAAATAATATGTTTACCTAACGTATTACAATAAGCTACGTCATTATGTAAGTTTGTAGGTATATTCGACGAGTTTGTTACAAACGTATCAAAGCAAATGATAAATATTTATAGTATGTAAGTCTACGCACACGAGTGTTACCCATATATTTTCTCTCATAAAATACAGTTAAGTACTGATTATCAAACAACTATACTTTATGACTAAATCTAGTAGTGCTGTAATGTAAAACTACGACAATGTTTTTAAATCCCTACTATCTCGAGTGTATTAGGTCTTATGTTATTAATCCTTATAACAATATCTGAGTATCTAAGTGCACTCTGGTCAGTTTAAAGCACAAAAGGTTGCGTGATGTGAATATTTTAAAACCACCCTCATTGTTTAATTTAATTGAGCCTATACAAACAACGTCTCTTAAATCCATAAGCAATGTTTATCTGCGAAGGTACGCGATGCTCTTCCACGTTTGAGGACGGTCAAAAAATCTTTTTAGGTGAAAAAATACACGTGTCCTATGATAATATTAGGGGCGGAGTTATTTAATCCTTAAATGTTTGTGGTTAATGTGCGGCATAATTTTAAAAGGAATTTTCAAGCAGTTGTTTACGAAGTTGAATGTGTAGTCGTTTTGGGAAACAACATAATATAAGTAGTCACGACACAGCGAGAAAAGTTGTATGCGAGTTTTGATTAGCTAATAATATTAGGTAGATACGTTTGCAGCACTTCGCTTATTCCCTGTATATGCTGATTCCATGTATTGTGGTAAGTCTAATTAGGGCTACGTAGTATTATGTATCCATTCTGTGATTACTTAAGTAACTGACGTAATAACCAATATTGTATATGTATACCTAATGCGTATTATACCATATCACGTTATCACGATTTGTGATGTCAAATTACACGGAGAAACCAAAAGGTTTCCCAAAACACCAAACAAATTAAAAGCAACGATGCCCAAACCACCATTCTATTAAGGCAGGTAAGGGAACAGTATTAAACGCACCGCCCGCGCCCTATAATGTTGTCCTCACCAGCAAATGATATTCTATGTAGATACACGCGTGGCATATAAAAGGGATATCCCCGTGTTTGTTTCGTAATAATATGTTGCATTATCACATCATCATGGGAATAGTTTCCTCTTTCCAAGAGCTTTCATAAAAAGGTAACAAATAAAACACAGCTGATGCAGTGGTAAAAAAGGTTACGGGTCTTTATGGGCCCATTTGTTGTAGCCACAGACCAGGTAGTGGATATAATATGGTTGTAGCCAAAAGGCAAGCGGCTAAAAAGAGACGCAACAAAGACAGAAAGTCTTTAAATGTAGGAACAAGCCAGCGTAGTAGGCCATGCACGTGTGGCCTACCGCGCGACGGCCTTCTTAATACCCAAGGGTTATGTTTTTCGCGCGTTTATATGTTTATTTGTTTGCAATTTTTTTACTATTGGCCATGGAAAGCTTACTGCAGCTAGCTGTCATATATCTATCATAGATCTCGTCTCTCAGGCCGTGTAATAGGCCTGGGATGCGATCACGCCGGTTTGATGAAATCTTAAGCCATGTCAGACACCTTCAGGTGGTTTTGAAACTGACTACGGTTTGAATACATTTACAAGATAAGGAGAGTAACACAAAGTCATTTTATCCAATGGTTTTATGTTGTTTTCATTATATGGATTAATAAACGGCTGAATTGAACTCGTTCACAAGAAGTTCCCCCTATACCCCTATTACCAGGAGAGCTTTTACTGTAACAGTTATATGAAAGAAGATGGTAGGTTGTATCGAATTTTTACCTACATAGTAGTTGTATTAATTTTATTTATTACTTTTAATTCTACGTTTGCTCCATCTATCGCCTGTTCACGTGACTTGCAAAACAGTGCACGATCATTTGAAATAGCCAAAAGATGCAAATAAAATTCTTCAAGTGGCATCCTTTGCAATCGTGAATGTTACGTTCAATTTAAAGTTTTGAATATATGTATGTTTACGTCCTCGTAGGTTGAATCATGGTCCAGAGGAAATATTTTGAGTTGTAATACTGCCGTACGTATACGCAAAAATACTATCTATGTGCTTTGAAAGTCTGTTATTTTGGTATTTCTTATTTTTTGTGCTGCGCATTAAAGGGTTGAGTAATCGTTAATTAGACGATACTGACAGACTAAACCAAACGCACAATTAGAGGTATAATATGATTGGAGCATAGAATCACAGTATTAGTAAATTAATTATTTTTTTGTGCTGTAAACAATCAGGAGTTTGATATTTAAAAATGACACAATGTTTCAACAAGGCCTTCTTAGGGTAGGTATGATGGGTCTAACACATCAGGATGGGTAGAAATCTCTAAAAAAAAAACCTAAAATTTCCAAGTAAATAAATGAGAATCCAAGATGTAAACTGTAACGAATACAAACAAGCAATAAATTATCCAAAACGTGTGAATGCTGCAGATGATGTTCCAATATGATTTATTCTGTAGGTCTTAATATTTGCTGTGAAACAGCTCTTCCTAGTATTAAAACAAACTCTTATCAAATACGCGAACACCTTTACGACCTTTGTAGCTCTCACTATCGTGTCTCACACGAAACCGCAGCTTCCAACATTAACATTCTTCACATAGCACCATTCCTTTGACATTGTCAGATGCCAGGCTTTGTTAACCAACTATTCTCAGTCAACATTCATTTAATCAAATGAACATAACAGCTACGTGCTTAGCGTTCTGCGCTAATCAAATCTGGAACGTTCGACACTGTTTCTTGGTTTCATTAAGCTCGGGTATTTCCATTTGCGAAACCAACTTGAAATAGAATTTTGGATAATAACATGACACAACCATACCGTGTTCCGCGAATTAGTAAACATTGATTGGAAAAACTTGAAGGGTTGTGTTGTGATACAGAACTACATGATAAGATTACAATACATTTTTCAACACATTTGCTCAAAAAATGCATTTACAAAGCCTGTATACATTGTTCGAATGTTAAACATTACGCACCATACAACGGAGCGTGCGGTAAAATAGGTAATCTCACCTAAGTTCCTATTTTACCGCATCTCCTTGGAAGCGTTTTGCTCAATACATTCGTCTCACTTTAATACTAAAGGGAAAATGAAACTAAAGATGTAGTTCTAATTTTCACCACACGCACGTGGCGCTACTTGCATTGTAAATGCGCGCCATTTTAGGCCATTTTCCATTACACATTTACATTTTAGGCCATTTTTTTTGGCCATGTTAGATTAGGAACATCAAAGATTATTTGTTGCGACTTTCCCACTAATAAAAAATGTTTGTTTCATTACCTATTGTACTGTTTTCTCGCAAATGTGTTGAAAAACGTTGTATGATACACGTGCTGAAATTGGTTTCTACAAACTCGTGACTATGGTAAGCCCGAGACGAAGTCGAGGGCTTTAAGGCGGTAACCGAGTAGACATTTGTCTACTCGGCAGCCGCTCAAAGTGGCGCTCCCTGGAGGAGGCCTCTGTTCATTAGTGGATGTCTTCAGGTTGTTGATGATGATGATGAATTATTATTATGACTTCGAAAGTTCCTGCTGTTATGTTCAGAGAATGAATAGTGAACATTCTGTCTACCCCGTATTGTAATATATCTTACCTATGTCTATTACATTATCGAGACCAATATAGAATAAGGTAGCCCGGAAAATGTAAAGTTCTTGAGATGCGGAGTACCTACCTAAGTAACTCTTGCAATTGAAACAAATTCATTCGTGCCATGACCAAGAACCGTGCATATAGTAAACAAAGGACATTATACCAACATAGAACATTTATTTTATACAGAACTATTCGGTCAGGGTTCTGTAAATTCCCGTGACCCGTTATCTCACCGGAACGCCCCGGGTGCGATTCTCCCTGTCAGTAATATAAAATACGGTGTCATCAAAAATGCAACGAAACAGACTGCATGAATTATAGCCGTGGCTTCGGTGGAAAATAAATACGGACCGTTTGTTGCATCGATATTTGGTGATTTTTTTGCATAAAATAGCAGTTTTACATTTTGGTTTGTATAATTTTTGTATGGTGTTGTTCTGCTGTATAGTGGGAAGAGGTAGGTTATAAATTGTAGAGAGATTCAAGTTATTCAGGCATGACTTCCCCCAGAAGTTCGTTTAAATACCAAATGGTACTGTTACACTATAACGTATTCGTGTATCAGTGTGTAACTGTAGAGAGACTTTGTAAACTGTAATTTGTAGAAAATGTAATTATATTGTATGTAATTGAATGATTATATTATTATTCTGTAATCAGTTTATTTTTGTAAGAAATGTATTATTTTACACACCTCTTACGGAATACTTATAATTGACAAACGTACTCATTTGACTGGCCTGATACCTCAGTTGGTAGTGGCCCTGCCTTCTGAACTGTAGGTTGTGGGTTCGATTCCTACCCAGGACAAACATTTGTGTAATGAACATAGTTGTTTGTTCAGTGTCTGGGTATTATATTGTAATCTATGTACGTATTTACAAATAAAACGTATACAAGTATTCTATCAACTATCTGGTTCCCATAGTACAAGCTGTGCCTAGTTTGGGGCTAGATGGAGCTGTGTGAAATGACCACAAATATTTCTACTTATATATTTATTCGACGAAGCAAGCATATCTACCACTCACTCACTCTCCCACTATGCATGAAACTTGCCACGTCATATTTTCACTGTAAAAATAACTGTCTCATTAATTCATAATAATTTATCGCGGCAATGTACATCAGTTTTAAAGTTAATTACACGATGTTTGATATAACGCAAATAAATTGATCCTTTTGAAGTTACTGGTGTTAATGTTGAGTTTATTTTCTTTATGATATTGTGTGATGTAATTATTATTATGTATTACTGAATTATCTTAAATCACATCATTCGTATAATTGCCAACCGATGGGAAAGAAAGGTGTGGCGACCACGGAAGACGCAGCGCAGGCCGGCCCCTCATTAGGTGGAGCGACGAACTGATCAAATCCGCAGGGAGGCGATGGATGCAGGAGGCAAGCAGCTGCTCAAAGTGATGCCCTGTGGGCGAGGCCTATGTTCAGCAGTGGACGTCTTCAGGCCTAGGTAATGTTATAGGATAGGATCGAACATATCGAATATATTGAATTAAAAAACCCTGACACAAAAATATCATCATAATTATCATCTGTAGAGTAAGTGAGCATAGAAACGTAGGTTCAAGCGTTTCCAGTCCGGAGAATTTACCATCAAAAATGCAGCTAGTTTCTATGGAACTCTCAAACAAAATAGAAAGAATAATTTCCGTAACGTAATATTAATGCGGGTGCATTGCTCTTTAGCCTTTTGTAAATTTTATATAGCATGGCAAAAGGTCACATCACTTTCTCAACGAACTTAATCCTAAATTCTCGTGAAAAGCTAAGAATACGATCTAGAATTCTAGGTCAAAGTGAATCCACAAATAAAAATAATTATCTCGGGATACTAATACTAAAATGTAAGTTTCAAGAAAAGTGTCCGAGTCTCATATATTATGTAGGTACCTATTATAAAGTAGGTACTTGTCTACCAGTGTACCAGCAATTATTATCTATTTTTACATATAATAAAACTGTAACAGGGATAAATCAGTACATTGAATATTTTTTGAAAATTTTGATTGCGATTTCTTTATCGATATAGAAGAAGAAACATTTTTTTTTGAATTATTTGTGTCTGTCTGTCTGTCTGTCTGTCTGTCTGTCCCTTTAAAAACGCATCACGCTGAAACTACTGAACGGATTTCGCTGAGATTTGGTATGGTTATAGCAAATTTTTTAGAATAACATTTAGGATACTATATGTTTTCTAAAACGGCCAAGTGCGGGCTGCACGAAGCAATAAAAATGTAATTTTTATGCAAGATTTTCTGTTTGTACTTATATTTATTATTACTCATCCCTTCGAAGGGAAGATGGAAAAGAAAAGGAAAAAGATAGGGGAAAAAGATAAATGGATGGGACGGCAATAGAATGGGCCCATCGAAGGCCGGCGAAGGAAGGCAGGCTTCGCCTGCCTCCCTTCTATTGCCGTCCCATCCATTCATCTTTTTCCCTTTCGCTTCCCTCTTACCCATAAACAAGGTTAGGACGTGAAACTAATTAACACGTGCGAAGCCGGGGCGGGTCAACTAGTTGCTTAATAGTTTTAGTTCGTCTTTACAGTACTTTATTGCAGATGTTCATCTTTCTGCAATATGTACCTATAGGTACCATACTTTGTAACGGTACGGGGTCCCGTTTACATTTATAAAATAGGTTTCTTTAACAGTAAATAATATTAAAAATAACTTACGTACTGTAGCTAATCGTTACTGAAGAAAACTATTCAAATAGTATGATTAATACACCACTATTCTTTAATTATTAGGAAAAATGTTAAAATAGTTATAGAAACATCATTATTTCTAATAAAGCTAAGTTACAGTCTATTAGCAGGATTAGAGGAATGGTTTAAACAAACTGATCGTCAATTGTTTATTCTAAGATCATATTTTCAGCTGAAGTCGGAGTCCACGTGGAGTGGTCCACGTGGAGTGTGATCTCAGTACTTAGTAGTAGGAACTAGTTCGACCAATCAGAGAGCAGAATAGCAAATCTAGATGGTCATGAGATGTATGAGAAATGTAGGTCCACGTGGACTACGGAGGTTCTTGACCAATCAGGAAGGAGAATGACGATGTTGAGATGTGACGAAGAGCTGTGATTGGTTGCTGGGAGTTGATGAAGGAGAGTTCCAGAGTTTAAAAAGAAGATGCAGGAGGGAAATCGGGATAGTCTCGGTCGCGCTTTCTTGGAGTAATTAACCAGGAAATTCTTTTAATTGTTTTAAGTAATCAACTAAAGAAATTGTCTTTAGTGGTTCGGTTTGCGATAGTAGTTCCCTTTACGGTTTCGGTAGTGCCATTGGATTGCAGTGTTTATTGGATTGCAGTGTATTGGATTGCAGTGATTAAGGATTTGGATATTATTTGTGAGTAAAGTAGACATTTTAGTAATTAATGAGATTTTAGCTAGGAAAGCTGCATTTACTAAATATTTTCAAAGGTTTTGCTCATATTAAGAAAGTTCATATATTTCTTTGATTGAAATTTTATCAAATCGGTTTGAGTTAAATAGAGCAATTATATTCTAGTGTTTTAACTGAACAATCACTTACTAATAGAGATTCAAGAATCTGTAATGTACGTTGTTGTATTCAAGAGATATAAAGATGTCTGAATACTACTAACAGTGGTAGCTATTGATATATTGTTAAATTGTTATGCAATAATATAAGATTAACTTAGAGTAATCATCTATTTTTAATAGAGCTACTTATTGGTTTGGATAACCTAAGACTGATCATTTGTAATGAACTTATTCCATGGTTGGAATATCTAACTGGGACAACAGTTATTGTTTGGCTAATAGCTTTCAGTTGATATTTGGAGCGGGAGTCTCCGAAAGTATACCTAAATTCCAAGGGGAATGCGGGATCTTTCAAATGCAGCTTGAGAGTTAATGGCTGGATCGACGGTTAATATTAGGAGCGAGAGACTCCGAAAGTATACTTAAATTCCAGAGGGAATGCGAGATCTTTCTTATACAGCTTAAGGGTTAATAGTTGTTTTCTTCTTCATCTGATAGAAATCAGTGATCAGTCTGGAATAGACAGATTAATGAAGTAGCGAGAGTCTACATTTTACATCATTATAACTATGTGTTGAACTAAATCAACTTATATGTAAATAATCTAGTTTGGAAAGTATTCCAAGCAGTCAAAAGAGGGAGTGTTCCCTGACTGCTATTTATTGAGTTATATACTTGTATAAATTATGAGATTTAATATAAACCGTTTTTGCTCATTCTATTTTAGAAGAGTTCATGTTTATTTATCTGTATTGAATTGTAGAGATATTGTGATTCTGGATTAATAGAGTCTAGGCACCCAGCCTTCAAACTTGGGACAGTGGAGGTACCCACCCTTCTAATATGGGACAGTTGAGGAATCCAGCCTTCTAACATGGAAGTTGAAGGGTGGTACGGAATGGTTATGAGGGGAGGTTTGGAGACCATTGGGGGAAACCCCTAAAACCTTTTGTGTAATCCAGACATGTATTTTTACAATAAATACAGGAAATAAGGATGCTACATTGTTTATTATACATTCCCTATGTTTTCCAGAATAAATTACGATATTTTCTATTTGGTAGAAAATGTAGGCCTTTAGGTCATCTTCAGTCTAGGTATTAGGTTAAGAACTAACTTATTTCGATGTTCAACTTATAGGTCGATTATATCGCAATTTTATGTATAGTGATTGGGTAAAGGGAATGTTTTAAATAGGGCGTAGCTAGGGTTACGAAACTCGTAGACAATTCGTAGCTCTTGGATATATTTCCTTACTGAATTATTTTAGGCATAATTTTATTTGTACTAGTCTCAAGGTAGAACTTTAATACATATTTATATCTAAATTCAAAGTGAAATATCGTTAAAGGTTGTACTATAATTGTTTTCATGAAATTCATACTATTAATTATTTAATCGGAAAAACATAATTTAATTACCATTTAAAAATACAAGTGAAAATAGCTTTAATTACGACATTAAAATATAGGTATTGATAATTAGTCTTTTATTCAATCTATCACGTAGGGAATAGATTTATAGGTTCCTTATTATGCTTATACTTATTCGCTACTTGGGTATAATACGATCACAACGGAAGGTTTATCTGCTAGACGATCATTTGGCCAAAATAAAACAAAAGCACATCGTTGCTAATTAGGTAAATTAGGATTAGTAGGTAATTATAGGTATAGATTAGGGTTGGTAGTAGTTAGTTGTTCATGCAATGAATTAAAGACAATTTATATATTTATTATATATTTATATGTATAGTTAGATAGGGGGGGGGGGTTACAACTTTTTGTGTTTTTTATAGCATAATCTTGCGATTCTAATTTAAAAGGAAGCTGCATTAAACTAATTAAATAGTATTGTCAAAGTAAAATTTTAACAAACTTTGTCTTTAGATTTTCATTTCATATAATGTTTCTCAAAATTATGACTGAGAGATGTTTATCTAAAAAACCGGGTGAAAGTCGGACTCGCGCACTGAGGGTTCCGTAAACATTAACAAGGCCAAATTAAATAGCTCTATAGATAGACGGTGTTTAAAACCTTTATCGCAAATCCAGCTCGCATCGGTTTTTGGTATTTGTCAATTGATATACTACAGAGTAGTACCGATTCCATAACCAAGTGTGGGGCTTGTAGGTATGTATAACTGTATTTTTTAGATAAGAAAAAATAAAGAAAATCGTCAAAAACACGTTTTTTGTATGTTACATGAGCTCCTAATTTTCCGTCTTTGTAATTTTTAAAACAACTTTGTTAAACAATCCGCCATAATATCGCATATTCTGTGAAGCCGGCTACGTGTTACGGTTCATAAGATACAGGTGTTTACTGGGTCGACAGACAAATAGATACACAAAGAGACAGACACTGGTGGCTTCGTAATTAGGTCCCATTTTGATCCTTTGGTACGGAACCCTAAATACAAATACCTACAAATGCATAGCCGACTAACTTCTTCCTACTGCTTGTATGTACAGCCATTGGCCGTTGAAGTTTTTAGATTGAGATCTCCAACTTGGTTTAAGGTATTCATCTTGAAAGACTAAAGTCTTAAAAACTGAAGATTTCTCAGCGAAACAAGCATACATAAGTAATCAAAATAAATAAACTGAATTCAACGAAGAAAGTTCCGCGAATGTCTTGGGAGCCGTCACGTCCCTGACCGAACTCGAGCCACAGAGCAAGTTTACGAGTAAACAAAGTTCTTTGCATGCGAACATGTCCAACCGAACGCCGAAGGCGAAACAAGTCGAACACGCTACTACGAGTTACACAAGTAATGGGACTGGGAGCGGTACTTTGGACGGTTACCGCAACATGATCCGCTCTTTAAAACAGTTTCAATAGTACCTATAGTTAGGCGTCATATATCATAGGCTAGCTGAAAGGTTAAATGAAACTGAGAATCTTGTACAAGTATAAGGTAAGTTACTCTCTCGCTTCTACGGATACTTTAAGTTATATAAAAATCAAGGTGATTTTACAGAACGGATAGAACTTTTTATTCCCGTCTGTCGCTCTAAGGAGACATATCGGTGAGACAGGTGAAATTTCGAGAACACGAAATACGAAATCATCTTAATAAATAATGAAAATGAGCTTAACAGTTTTTTTTACCACTTTTACCCACTATTAAAGTTGCGTTCTAAGGTTGTAATTAAAGGATCTAACGGTGTTTACAACGTCAGAGTTAACAAAGGTACAACTATGCTGTTCCGAACCTTACTCTTAACTATCAAAATCGATCGGTATATAACAATCTGACGTTTTATGATAGCTGCTGTTACTAAAATCTATCCCCTCTCAGTAGCGAAAAATGGTTAATATTCCTCTTCAGACGATCAAAACTATGGATGCCGCTTTGATTACCGAGATGCCGTTCCTTACCTAAAAAAAAACAAAAAACACGACGACAAGATGTAGTGTCAAAAAACAACAATAAATAAAATAATTGGAGCGTTTTAGTTAAAGCCTCTGGATGCAACTCAATTTTCTTGGAAACCCAGAGGTTGAGTTATCCAATCAGGTAGGTCCAACTTCGACAAAGAGATCATACGAAGAATCTAGCGTTTGGAAGCTTCGACCTATCTTTTCGTCTAAAATACCGCAAAGTCTACAATAAGAAGATCCGCAAAAGAACTAAAGTCACCGATATAGCTTTTAGAATTAGCAAGTTGAACTGACAACCAATGTGGAAAAAAGATTCTCGAGTAGCCTCACTAGGTGGACCAACGAACTGATGGCCAGAACCGCGGGAAGCCGATGGATGCAGGAGGCTGCTCAAAGTGGCTTTCTATGAGAGAGGCCTATATCCAGCAGTGGTCTTCAGGCTGATGATGATGATGATAATGATGATGTAATCTAAAATTCTAAACCTATACTATGGACAGTCAACGTCCAACCAGCTGAGTAACCTTCATGCTGACCACAGTGCCAACAATCACAACAATACCTACCCCAAAAAAGCGAAAATATACTGCGTCTGTGACTCGCCCACCTTCAATATAGAGCCCTAATAGGCGCAATCGCTTCCAAACCTAAACCGTCACAAGAATTCCAGCTATCACTTTTATCTCCGCGTGGGGTTAAACACCTAATTATTATAATAACGTTGTAACGTCGTATTTACGCACGCAAGTGTTTCGCGGTACGTTAAAATTAATTAAATACGTCCCGTGCAGACGTTTGTGTGTGAATATGTGTGTTGGGAACGACTATCACCGTTTTGTCTCCACGAAAGTACCGCACAACGCCGCCTGCCTCGAAAATGGCACAGATTGAAGTTAGAAGACGCTAGAATATGTAATACATACATACCTGCCTTGATAGACGAAGGTTACCAAGCCTTTCAGATTCACCACTTTTTTATAATTTGTTGTATGCACAGTAACATAAAGTTAATTAGGCTTCTTGTTTGTTCTTTTTGTTTTTTATTGTGTATTATGTAAGCATTGTGAAGTTGAATAAACGATATTCTATTCCATTCTATTGAATTTTCAGCTCATCTGAACCTAGCGTTTATATTTTAGTCAAAGCGAAATCATTGTCTGCAAATACATTTTATTATAATAAATACCTAATAGTGGTGCGAGAGCCCACTGCACAAATAACTACGTCATCGGGTACCCCAATAGGCTATCTTTAGATCATTAATAGATATTTAATTATGTAAAAAAAAATGGTCTGCCATTGCGCACCCTGCCGGAAGTACCTGGCAGACCCCTAAGAATGTGCCCTTCACAATCTTTACCTGCCTCAGTGAATACCCCAATGAAACCTACGCCTAATAATAGCCAAGATGCCCCTGATAAAAGATTAAAAGGTCTGCCAGGTCTAAACTTGGCGAAACATAGTATTTAAGGCATTTAAAGTTGGTGGAGGTGGATTATTTCCATGACTCGGCAGGATCCGAACTGGCAAACCTGTTTTTTTTACATGTTTAAGTGCCGGTTAACGATCTAAAGATAGCCTATTGGGGTACCCGATGACGTAGGTATTTATGCAGTGGGCTCTCGCACCATAGGTTGGTGTTTAATTATAAATATCACCTAAAAAGGAGAGCGAGTGTGGTGCAGCAGTAGTTTCAGTGCCTTTAAAACCGATGCACCCTGGTTTGAACCTTAATCGGCCCTTACATACTTTTCAACTCATGTGTGAAACTTTGACTCTCTATTACAACGGTGAATACATACCATTTAAACAATGATTTTTTTACGCAAAAGAATAAGTAGCGTTAACTCACCACATCGACTAAGCCATAAAAACAAACTTAAGACTTATGCCCCTGTATCTACGTGTAAAATGGAGTGAACTGTTACAAATTAACTTTTAACGTATTTGTATGTAGTAAATATCATTATCTACGTACAAATTATATACGCGTAATTTACAGACAACGCCAGAAGCACTGCAAGGAAGACGCAGCGAAACCGTAGCTGTATACGGGCTGTCACCTCGTACATGTCCGACCGACCGCTACCTGTCCGCAACTACGCAAGATGGACATGTCTGCACTCCGTATTAGTGGTTTGCATTTACGCGTTCGTGATGAGCCAGTGATTGCTTATAGCTACCAAGTTTAATGACCTGCGGAAACAATAACCACTTTAGCAAAAATAAAACTATGGTAAACTTAACTATATGAAGTAACAGAAAATTCTGTATATTGTGTAACCGTATATAAGACTGGAAATAACTGATTTAGGGTGGGGTATTTTATCCGTAGTTAAGGTAACCAATGGCTAAAAACTCTAACAAATTCTAGCCACTGGTCAAAATTTGTTAGAGATTTTAACCAATGGTTACCTTGACTATGAGCTGTTTCTGTGCTAAGCCAACAAACAAATACTTTACCTAACAATCAAAGGAATAAGTCCTCTGATTGCTATACGACGTGTGCATGGTTGCTAGTATGGTCAGAAATTCGAGATTTCGAGCGTACTTTGTTAGCTATATTGACAATAGCTAGCAGGAGTACGTCCGACAATGCAAACTCGGGCAATATTGTTGTGCTCGCAATGTCATCTAGTAGCACCTGAGTTGGAGGCATTAGTCCGAGCACCAACCATCCAGCGCCGGAGTCCTTTCAAACTTTATTCATTGTTTCAGTCTCGCTGCAGCGGGCTCGAGCGCTTGTTTACTTAGATTGGATTTGTCTTTCATAGAATACCTAATTCTTTCGTTTCTTTCTAAGATTCAATTTAATCTATTTTAAAGAATTCTGTGAAGTTTTGATACAATGGATTAAGCGGTCGTGCTGCAAAACTTGAAATTATAATGGATTGCCGTCTAAATGGGTTTTGAAATGTGGCATATTAAAATAGATTTAGAGCTGTGTGACTTCGAACGAAACTACTTAGCTTAAATAGGCATAACTTTGATTTGGTATAACTATGATTTGAATTAGTTTATAGATTACTTACATTTAACTATTCTGCTTTATGAGCTTAATTAAATGATATATTGCTGTGATAATGATAATAATTTAAATTATTGGCTTTAATGCCTACCCCTTTCGATTAAAGGTACGACAGACAAAATGGCTCAGTAACAAAAACAGTAATCGAACGTTAAATTTGATTTGTAAATTGGCGGATGAAGCGTCGCGATTTTACACGTTAGAGCGAATTTTATGTAAAAAAAAACACTATTGGAAAGCAATTAATTTGAAAATTGGCTGGGCACGGCGGCCACTGCGGGATCCCGCGTGAAACCTCGACAAATGGGCCGCGTCATTTTAATTCCGCTGATCTCATGTTTGTGCTCTGCGAGTCTGCGCCATCATATTTAAATTGAATTTTGGAATACGTAGAAATGCAAACAAAAATTGATTATTATAGCGCACTCGCTCCCGCTGCCGATGCCGCTATAATGGTACATCTTTAAAACTTAATTTTCATCGTATTCGTTTGATATTGATAGCAGAATTACAATAGGTATATTGGTCTTAAGTAATTCAATCCTGATAAATTATGGTAAACTAGCAATTGAGTTGGTATTGTGAAATATTTCGTTAATGGTGTATTTCCTTAATCTACTTACTACGTTATTTATATGCCTACCCACGAATAAATAAACAATCATCATCGATGCGTTGAGACATAGTACACAATCTCTATGAAAATCAAACCTCTAGTAGCCCCGCACCAATGCTTACTTGTACACAGATACTCTCCAGCTAATATAAAATTGTCCACAAGCGGTTGTTTTATTTTAATAATGGACCATAGCATCCTGTAATAGAATTCTAAAACAATAATATGTGAGTTACATCACTTTCATTATGCGCATCAGTCACACGCAACTGAGAGAAAAACAAGGCATATGCCTTGTTTAAACGGTGCCGCTTTCGAGGCAGCCATCGTGGATTTACGCTATATTTCATCGCAGGATAGCCCATTTGCTTGTAGGTACCTAGATGTCCAAGCCAATCGCGATCCATTATCACTTAAAGCTTGTTCTAAAAACTAAAATACGATGACGCGGAGTGTTCGTTACATTGTATTTTCACTTAATATTAACAAGATCTTACACATTACCTGTAAAATAATAAACAAACGTAGTAGAGTGTACTCTCATCAGATTGGTAAGCTAATAACGCAGTGATTGTGTGTTAGCCGGCGTGTCATCACTAACAGGATGCCGTCTCACTAACGAGCTGCGAGCGAATAACTCTCCACAACGCCGCTGACGGTGCTGATCATGACATCGGCTGTTTGTAACGTTACAGCTACTCGAATCGAAAGACGCAAATAATATAAAAACAGAAAATTCCTGCATGATATTATGTAAATACTTATATTTTAAATAATTATCTATAACGGCTTTCTACTAAGTTTAGGTAAGTATTGGAGAAGCGCCATGGCTTCTAGTCTGTGTTTATTTAACTTGTTTATGTACCTATCTAATCTGACGAGGAAGCATTGGTAGGTACTGTGCAAACGCTCACTCGCCAATGGATTCGGGCAAGAAGTGCGACCATCGAGCTAAGAGATGGCGCTAGCAGTTTCAAATCGCGAAACTCAACGTCGCGACGTGATTGGTCGCGTGCCGCGATTACTCGCTGAGTGGAGTCGAAGCTACGTCATAACCGAAATCACCCCCGTCCGAGTTGCCTCGAAGACGCGATTTTCTGTGTAAAAACCTAATAATCTAATACAAAGGACACTAAAAACTTCTCTGGTGCATAATAGTGAGCGCGGCCGTGCATTGTGTATTTTACGTGATGGACATAGCTGCTGGATGCAAATTTCACCAGCTTAAGTCTCGCCATCTGGACTATTCCGCCGATGATCTCCTACGACTCATGCTCCTGAGTCCTGCTCATCCTCGATCTTCTCTTGATTGGAAGCTACTCTGTACGATGACATGGTAAGTGAGCACATCTAACACTGCACGGTGAAGTACTTGTGTTTCTTGTCAGATTTTTATAGGTATTCTCAAAATAATTCAGTACGCAAGTACACAAAAGGTGTTGGATATTTACACGCCACACCATATTATTGGTCCTATATCGAGACGGATTGTTCCAGTTAAACAATGTTGTGTAGTGCATAATTTTAGTAGATACGCAATAGTTTGTTATGTTGGAGTAGGTACATAAGTTGTTAGTACTTACATACAACACATAGAATATAACTAATACTTAATACTTGCAGTAGGTACATAATTCTTAGTACCTACCTATTGTTAGCGTTATGGTGGTTCGTGCACGGAAGGCACAGAGGGCGCTGCAAGATAAGATGGACGGAGCAAGACATTGACAGTCTATGGCGAACACACTACGATGAAAAACGAAAAAAAACAAGAGGAAGGAAGGAACCGGCGTTGTATACTCTTCGGAAGCAACGACGGAAGAGAAAAAGGATTAATATTGTCGGGAGTATAAAACTATTAATACTACTGGTGAACAGAAGATAGAAGTTAATGAAACCGTGGAAGAATCTATTAAATTAATGAATGAAGTAGACGAATAAAGATGTTAAGATATTAAAGACGTGTTCTGATGTACGCCAACATTTCAGAACTGGAAAGGAATCAACGCCCTTAATCTGGTGAGTTCTTCTAGAAATTACGACAAAAGTAGGTACATGGAGCATTCTCCGTGAGAAACAGTTGAGGCAAGGATGAGCTTTGAATAGATAGATGTAAATGAATGAAAGAAAATAAACCATTTCTCGAAAGTGGCCCACTAACGGGTGTAACACTCAATTTGCCAGGAGAGCAAGGAAATTACAGTAAGCTGCATCTTCCAGTAGTGCAAGATGCAGCCTTTCTTTTTCTGTTTCCTTTTGCTAA
Organism: Ennomos quercinarius; assembly: GCA_910589525.2. Lineage (NCBI taxonomy): Eukaryota > Metazoa > Arthropoda > Insecta > Lepidoptera > Geometridae > Ennomos > Ennomos quercinarius. Next base: position 7,786,776 of record OU342496.1, read on the forward strand.
CTTATAGTATCTTAGACAAGTTGTTGTTTTAATTCTCAACACGAACATTGAGATTAATACCTAGGCTAAAAGTATAAGTAATTAATAAGTATTGAATAAGTAGGTGATGGTGCCTTTTATGCTGGGAGCTAAATGAAATATATTTATTTGCTAGATGTGGTTATACAAGGTGGATACATACTCATAAATAAGGCTGCTCAGCACATCACCAAATCTGGCATGCAAAGTTAGGTACCTGTGTCTACATAATGATATTTAATTGGTTGGGTTACGTTGATATAAAATTAAAATGTCAATGATCAAAATATATTAGATGTCATAGGTATTTTGATTTTAGAAGTCTTTTAGCATTAAGTTTGGTTGTTCCAGTGGAACATGTCTTCCTGCATGACAATGTATATTTTTATGAATGAATACTGCACACACTTCACACATAAAATCTAATACCTAGGTGTTTGATTCCAAGCCTCATTTTAATTTTTTTTTGATCAGTGGACTAAGCTTGAACATAACATTGGGGTTGGAAGAGCGAAGTTCTATACCTACCTAATAGGTAAATGTAGGTAGATATACTATCACCAAAGTAGTGTTAAACCACTTGAATAACATATTGCAACATTTGCATAGTAACCTATTCCCAAATAAACATTTGAATTTGAATATTTGAACTATTAACAATTAAAAGTTGCTCTGGCATCCATTTATCTAACATTTCATTAGTTTAACCAATGTGTCTGAAAGAGTAGGTTAAGATAAATAGTTGCAGGTAATTCACAGGTATGCATAGTGCGGAGAAATAAGTAATGTTGTCTTTCTCAGGTAACTTTAGCATACACTAGCACTGAGAAAAATACATCATTGCCATTAGTGAGACAACACTGCTGATAGCAGGGTCTGTGTGTGATGGTAGACTGGCTCTAAAGCAAATAGTGTTTGAGGGGGTTTGTTATCTCTGTTATTACCTATATTTTCATAAGTTTAAAAGATTTGCAAAACTAAAGTTTTTATAAACTATACGGATGGGTGCCTGTCACCAGTGAGTTGAAAATATCATTGCCTATTACATAATATTAATTCACATTACATATTGATATAGATATAGGTATTAACTGCTAGGTACTTTCACACAATAGTGATATTAATAGAAATAAAGAAGGTGTGGTTCAAAACGCTGGCAAGTTCAATGTGGCTCTTCGCTATAATGGATACCTACTATGATTTGGTTAGTCATTTGAACCAATAAATATATGTATTGCTATGTACCATCAGAAAGTGTACTAATACAATCAACCTCTATCTATCTATTTAATAGGTATATTTTATGATTTAAGTTAGGTATTTGGAAATAGAGCTGACAGACTGTCAGTATGGATGGAATTTCATTGTATTGACAGAATTAGTTGCAGAAATAGGTACGAGACTTTATTGTTTTACAAAATTAAACAATACAAGCAGTATGTAATAATTGTAAACTATGTAGTGTTAGAATGGGTGGTCTTTCTTATTTATTAATTCTTTCTATCCCCAACAACTAAACTGAAGCCTTCCATTAGCATGTAATAAAGCCAGATATCTATTGCATAGATAATAATACATTTATGTACCTACCAACTACAACAGACAAGAAGATTGTCCTAACAATCAAAGGTCTTGAACTAATAGGTAATAAACAGTATCCATTGAAATAATCATAATATATGTAATAATTATATTATTATAAATAGTAGGTAATATTTAACCTAGTAGCTTACCTATCACATGACAAGCTGTTAAGTGGATAAGTACTAGTTACCTGATGGAACCTATTTTAAGCAGAATAACTTCCATACCTAAACTTCTTAAGTAGGTATAGGTATAAAAGTTTGCCTCATCATAATATTGGTAGACCTAGGTATACACCTAGAAATTAAATTTAAAAAAAATTAAATAAAGGTACATGCTAGAAATAATGGATAAAATCGGTAGGTGGTCAGCTTTTGTGTTTTTTTTGCATTTTTATCAGTATCATATCAAAGTTTGTTAATGGCAACAAATTATTGGTTAAATTTTAAACAATTTACATTGGCAATTCGGACCAAAAGTGTAATGGTATTGAAACTGCAATAACAAAACTGCGATGTTGAAGAATAATAAGAAAAATTCATGGTTCTGTTAAAACTACTGAACCTATAGCTATAGTAAGCTATAGCTCTGATGCTGCGGATAGGAATACGTTTTAGTATAGTACACCTGCAAAGTCAGCGAAGTTCAAAATGTGATTGATACTGGGCCATTTACCTTACAAGATTATAATGCTTAGATTTCTTTATGTACACTTGTTATTTATTGGTCTACATCTAAAGTATATATAGGTACCTACATGCCGTTGCCACATATTATAGGTACCATTGGATTCTTCTGCAAAATTCATCCAGGGGTAGGTACCTACCTCTGTTTTGCCAGTTATTCTGCGACCAAACAGTACCTAGTGTGCAATTACAGTGGTGGTTAAAAAGCGCTTAGCGCTCTAAGCGGGCACGCTTTTTATACACAACGCATAACGCGCGCATACGCGGCTCTCACTTAGTTTGACGCTTTATATACTGCGCGCATATACCTACCTAGAGCGTGATGTATCGCACGCGTTGCGTAAGGAACAGCGCGCGAGTAGCAAAAGCGTAGCTAGTTACCTATGTTTTCGGCAGAGGCCGGGCAGCATTCGTTCATCTCGTGGTAGCGATTGCTGTCGGACGCATCACGATTTCCAAGACTTGCGCGCCTAAAGTGCACTCGTCTGCCTGCTTCATTATAACTTAAGCACGCAAAGGAAAAGGCGTAGTTTAAGAAGGAAAAAAGCATAAAGTTTGTTGCGCGCTTTTGACATAAATCAGTTTTGAACACTACTGAGCACTACTGTGTTCTGGCTTACTATACCGAGGTGCTGTAGCTCACTAAACTATTGGGTAAGTGAGGCTTCGTGACCTGATGTCACAGTCTATTTATCTTAATGGTAGACTGTGTGTCTCAGTATAAAGTGCGCTGTGCTGTGTTGCGCAAAACTTTATAAAACTACTTATAGTTCCGAGTGGCACTGCAACCGTTATGGGCAGCGGTGATGCTTAGCATTTGGTGAACAACTGACTCATCATGTGATTCATTAACACAAAACTATCGTTTCGATCATATATAAATCCTAGATTTTATATAAACGCTCAAAATGGGTGAGCAAAACAGTCCTTAAATTGAGAATAGGCAAAGATAAAAGAGCCCTAGTTCAGAATGATTACCATAACAGTGGTATGTGACCAAAGTGATTTTGGGCTTTAGTTTTTCAAGCTCTGTTCAACGACGCGGAGCAACAGTGTTGTCGCAGTTTTGAAAATCATAAACTTGCGCAGAGCATCGACGGGCACTGTACACCACATACCACAAATACTGAGTTTGTGGTACTGACCGCGAAGGGATGAAAGGTTCGCGTTTGAAATATTTATCAATTTCTTCTACTGAATCCTACGTAGATTGTTAAATAGCACGATGCAAACAAATTAATTTGTTTAGGTATTTAATCCAACTCTGCATGAAACGAACTTGTATTCAGTTTGAGTGAGCATTTAAAAGTATTCATTTGTATGAAATTATATTCAAACTATGAGGCGAAATTAATTGTGCTAATGATTTTCATAGAGTATTATAATCAATGTAGTGATTTAAAAGAGAATAATCCATATTCACACCCAATAATTGGGTAACCTGTCCAACCACACAAACCTAAAAAAAAAAAAATATATGTGATCTATTTCTTATTTGGTGACAACGCTTGTATATTTGCGTATGATAGGGTAAGTACCTACGTGGGCGGTGCCATCGCACTAAGCATGGATCATTTCACAAGGAGCATGTGGAAAAATCATATGATTTTATGAAGTCACACCTGCTACTTTTGTCACATACTCTGCTAAAAATCACTGGTAAAATCACAGTGACAAAAATAAATCATAATGAAATGACAATGATACGGAATAATGGAAAACTTAATTTCAGTCAATTGCAATAAGGTGTTCCGTTGTTATAATATATTGCATTGCAATATTACGGCATAATTAAAAAAAATGGGTAATGTACTTCATACTAGGAAGGCATATTAAACTAAACTAAGCTATTTTCGTCTGTGGTGTTTATGTTAAACATTGGACCTTAGGCATATTTATATTATTGGACCTACAATTCAATGCTGAGAAGAAAAACATATGAATACCTACCTAAAATGAAAAATGACATTACAATAATTGTACCACTACAGTGGGTATACCTGATCGAAGACTACAGTAGATGTTATGTCCTTAATAAAACGGATCAATTGTTGAGTTTTAAACTGCTGAAGGGGCGCGAATAGAATATAGTGTTGTCTTCTTGAGTATAAAAATACCTAATACCTGTATATTTATTTACCTCCTCTTGTGGGCTACTCGTAGTTGTGGCCGATGGTGTTAATGATTGATGATAATGGTGGTGAGGATGGAGGTACTTCGGTATGACTTCACCATATTCTTGTCTTATTATAAAATGCGTCTGATGGAACATGAATTAAGTCTTTTGTAATATTTGGAATGTTTAAATGTTTTCTCAAAAAAGTACAATGGTAGCAAAACTAACCTTGGAAAATAATTTAATGGGCAAAATATCTCGGGACTTAGTAGACTGTATTTTGACCATGTCTCTTCAGAGTGATATAGTACCTACCTACTACCTACATACTATAAACCAACATAACCTTTTGGCGTACCTTCACACTGAAGAGCAGGTGGGATTGATTAGAAGTCAGTGATCGATGTTCTTTTCTAAACGCGTTAACTTGCAAATTTATGAGCTCATTCTGTCTTATTATGTTGTGATAAATAATAGATTGGAAAGATATAAACATTTAGTCGATATCACAAGGGTTCACAGATGCTTAAGTCTAACCCCTTAAACCATTTATGGAAAACGGATGGCGTATGCCACGGAGGTTCTTCTCCGTGTTTATGCGGGCAATAAGCCTGGTTAGAATTAATAAAGACTCAAAGATCTACGGCTTGGCTGAACTGTTGTGCTGGCATCTTGCGACATAAACAGGGGTTAAGATTGTCAGTGTGTTTAGTAAAAACTAGGAATGCCAAGGGTGAAATGACAAATACAAATACTTAGCAATTTACAAGTATAACCACATAATAAATAATAGTTGGTATGACAGAATGGTCGGATACATGGAGACCGCTTCTTCTTCTGGGCAGCCCTTAAATTAAAGTAGTTACCAAACTGAATAGTAACGGCTTTGCTTGAAATACATAATCAACTAGGTATCCTATATTATTGTAACTGACTAAGTAGACGTAAATAATGAGCATTGTGATTACCAACGTTGATACGTTAGTTGTCTAAGCTGGTTGACTGATTGAATACCTAATCCTTTATTTACTTCATGACTGAAACAAGTTATGGAAAAGTCTGTTTTAGATAGTATGGTATTGAACATTTAACTGCCGGAAACCCTTTTGTGTTTAAGGTGCAAACCATGCAAACGAATAAGTCATCAGATGGATGGAGCCGTTGCTGTGTTCGAGATACAGTATCAAAACGGGCGAGGCTATATTGAATGGGGACATTCCAATATACAGGATGGCCGAACAATATCACCTGGTGCAAAGAAGATGAAGTTTTTTTTGAAAAATTTGATAAGTTGTCAGTTGAAACAATTATGAAATTGTTGGCATATCGGCAAGGCCGGTATGAAGTAGTAAGCAGTCAGTTGGAAAAGTTAATAAAAGTAGCAGTTGATGAAAATATGGTAATGTTGTCAGTTGGAAAAGTTAATAAAAGTAACAGTTGATGAAAATATGGTACTGTTGTCAGTTGGAATTAAAGAAATTCAGTTGTCAGTTGTAATTAAAGAAATTCAGTCAGTTGGAAGTAGTCAAAGTCGTAATCGAAGTTTTAAAGAAGAACATAAATCTGGGGAGTATATAATGATAATTATGTGACAATTTTAAAATTTTATGTTCTGGACTGTGAGCATATTACTTCTGACGTAGGTTGTTTCCTTGTTGCAGACTTAAAGCTTCCTAATCTCTGGGACAGAGATGATTTCAGGATGGCAGAATGTTAGCGTTATGGTGGTTCGTGCACGGAAGGCACAGAGGGCGCTGCAAGATAAGATGGACGGAGCAAGACATTGACAGTCTATGGCGAACACACTACGATGAAAAACGAAAAAAAACAAGAGGAAGGAAGGAACCGGCGTTCTGCCCACGGGGGTCTACAAACACGGGCAGCGATGGTTACCGAATGGCTGATTTTGACGCTTCACTGAGGCTACTTGATGCACCGTTGCCTTTGACAGCCACTTTCCAATCCGGGCACACTGCATGGTTCTATACTTTTACTATCGACAATCGTCACTTACGATCATACGGTATCAATCAAACCCTTAAGGTAAGAAAAGTAACAAAAAACTAAATAGTTTTAACTCTGGTTTATGGACTATTCTTAACAGATCAAGCGCTTTTATTCTCATAGTCTAAATTGTAATTATTATTAATTACAGTATAATAGATTGTTATAGGTATCTGCTATACTTAAATCATTATTAAATCGTACTCGTACTTAAACTAAGTCGGCCATTTTGACTAAAACTAAACGCAAGCCTAAAGCTTTAATTTAACTATCAGGGAATTAATCGGGACCAACATCGTTTTAATTAAACCGATGGAATAAATTAACGAACGAAGTAATCATGGATTAGTTGGTTTAGTATTCAATAGAGCAGAAGTGACATCATTTTGAAAATAATAGATGCTTTCACACAACCTATGAATACTTAGCTATTATTTTTATAGAAACCTCGATGAAATGCTATTATGCTTCTACTAAGCATGAATAAAGTTGGAGACTAAAACTATTAATGCAGGAATATCAATAAGTGTTTGTTTTACTATAAAATCAAAATGTATTTGTTAGTCGATTTACACTACTTTCAGGTGGAATAAAAATACTTACATAAAGTGGCGTTCCAGTTGCAAATATTTCGTAAAACTTGCTGATGCTGGATAGTTCAAACGTTCGTTTATAGTGCGGTTAGAGCACGCTCTCTCAGCTTCACAGTTATTAATAAAGCTGTTTAGATTAAAACTACCCAGTGTAAACTATCTCCTGCCAGCAAACTTCGATATCATAACTATATGTGATATTAGTATCGTAATGATGGAATTACGTCACTAATTATACAGACTATGTGCTGAGTTCATTTGTAAAAATATCCACAGTAAAAAAGTTCAGAGCCAATATAAAAGCATCAGCGCCAAGTTTAATAAACCGTTCCCGAAGCTTTCCAAACTTGTGCACATCTATTTTCCTTCATATTTACAACTAAAGTACAAAGCACGAGTTAATCTAATTGTGTGAAACGTTATGCTCCACAGGAGTTGGGAACTTGCTTACTGGGTCCAAGAGTCAACCGCGAGAAGTTCGTCATTATTCAAGTGGCTTTAATTGGAAGTGAAGAGCAAGCAATTATTATGCATAACTTCACGAGAGCCATCCGCCCCCGTTCGGTTAATAGAGCTCTATTAATTGACAAGAATTGATTTTACCCCCGGGCATTGTAATTCGAAATTTCAATGTTAATTATTTACCTTTGTCTAAAAGCAAAAGCATAACTCATTAATTAAACATGATTTTAAATGAGAGAGATTTTTTGTGTACAATAAAAGTCTCTGCGCCAGCTTCGAGAGCAAAATGAGATATTTATTTTCTAGTTATATCCGGACGCTCAGAATAAAAATAAAGTTTCACAGTTTCATGAATACCTTCTGAAGGGTCAAGAAAGAATAGTTTCCGCTTTGAAAGTATCTCGCTTAGATTTTAATATTTATAAAATCCTTAAAGAAGTTGTGCGAAATGTCCACACTTTTTTCGGGGACCCAAAACTTGGCGTTTTCATAACTCTTTACTGGGTTGGAGTTTAACAAGTTTTCCGCTGACATAACAAACCCGAACCACGCAGCTTTAGCACAATGCGTGACAGTTTCACAACTTAAAACAAAAACAAGTGACAGCAAGCTTGCAGGGTAAAACAGATGTTCAGCCTCGATCATTATTAATCAATTTTCAGCTTGTTATTGCTAGCTGTTGCTGCACCTAAATATCTTAATGTGCTTGGGCATGGTATCGTAAGACAATATCCGTTAAGTTAAGGGGGAGGCGCTGTGCCGTAATTAAATATAGCCTTTTCTGCGGAGGGGGGGGGGGGGGGGGGGGGGGGTGTAAGTAAAATAAAAAATAAATACCCGGAAGCCCCGAAGCGAGCGCGGATGTTGTTATATTTGCCGAATTGTATTTCAAAAAACCCGTATGGCGATTCAAACATGAATTACATGTCAGTCAGTACAAACGCGCTTGCTATAAAACAAATCATGAGGAGTCCAAGAGGGGAATTTGGGGATGTGGTGGTGAAACACATAAGTATGCGATACAAGACCAATTTGTGCTCATTTCTTTAAATGATGAATTCCATGCACCTATATCTTCCTGGTAAATTGGATAATTACCGTGGTTGGTGCTTGGCATGCCTGCGCCATGGGGGTGGGCGCGCGCCCCCTGCGCCCCCCCCTGTATCCGCGCGCCCCCTGCGCCCCCCCCCCGTATCCACGCCTGTCAACACTCTTACACGAGAAGAAGTAATAAACAAGAAAACTGGCTGAAGGCAATCTCTGTCACCTTCGTGACCAAAATCGTACCGCATCATAGAGCGCGCCGTTACATAAGGCAACTCTAAGAGACATTTTTTGCAATAGGTCGGTCTTATTTCATCTGATGTAAGTAACAATAATAAATAGTAGAGGGTGTCACTATGCTATGCATAATGCTCAGACTATAATCTGGATGTCAACTAATAAGGCTGCCAGAACATACTGATAACTGCATGTCACCAAACCATAATATACCTCCTTAGGGTCAATTCAGACCGAGCAGCAAAATGCTCCAGCACTTTTTAAGTGCTTTTGGAATATCAACCTTATTTCATTTAGACAAAGCTGAACATAGTATGCAAAATTAAAATAGGTAAGATTAGCACATACACATGCTATGTCAATTCAGACATAACACAGCTATGTCTGAATTGACCCTTACTTTATCTCTATGAAGTTTGAGCAGAGATAAAATAAGAGTAAGAACTGAATAGCTGTATATTCGCTATTTTATTGGTTTCCAATGTGTGACAATCGCATAGCAAAAATAAATATCTGTATTTTGAGCATCACATCGCAGGTCTAGTGGAGGTTACGTAACCATAGTTAGAGGACCACATCAACAGCCGGAAGACGTCCTCTGCTGAACATAGACCCCTATAAACCACCACTTTGGACGCTTATCATTGGGAGGGTTTGCCAGAATCACCACGCTTGGTGATCGCAGAAGATTTTAATGTACCGAGGAGAATGCTGATGCCCATTCTTTGGATCCCTTACTCGGCTCTTACGACACCCATGGGAAGACGGGTTGGTCATACTTTCACACCGCCGGTCACACCAATAGCTAGAAGATCAATCAGCATAAATGTTTGTGGTTTCTTTCGATCTTTGTATTACGTAAAGTATTAATAAATGTGTAAGTTCACGTACTGACATGCAGCTATAAGGGTACGATAAATAGAATATAAACGGTTTAGTGAGCGCCCGTTTGGATATATGCTGGAATGAGAGTGGTCCAATACTTCGAGATGCGCTTAACATTCAAATCGGTTTAAATATGAAAGCAGTATCATCTCTTTGAGAGAGGATCTATTCGCTACTGAAACTTTCGGTTTTGTGAACAAGATGCCGAAAAAGGTTAGGTACTGTAAAAAAAGGCTTAGTCAAAATGAAGCATTCTTCGTTAGCGTTTGATATCGTTCAGGTATAGGTACTAAAACGTCCATTTCTCAAAATGCACACTTGTTGTAATGTACAACTGCCGTAAAGTACAATTGTGAAAGTACCTATCATATTAGTCACCTATGTTTGTTGACCTATGGCAATTTGGTCATAATAATGGAACTGGCTACCAAAACTACAAAGTCTTAATCATTATGTATGATATTAACTAAGATATGAACGCATGCGTGTTACAAAGTGACACTCGACGAGCTTGTTCCCTCCATCTACGAAGTGATCTGTGACGAAGTGACTGGCCTTTGAACTTTGAACAAAGCAGAAAAATGCAATCAAAAATTATGTACTTATTGGTAAAATGGGTTGTTGTGTTAATTTACATTGAATAATTCATGTGAGTTTATTTTAACAAATGCTTTTAACATATAATAATTTAAAAATAAATAATAATTTATTTATTTGCTTACTAACAAAACTTGACCTAAAATTGCACAAAAACAGAGATAAGTAGGGTATGACAATAAGTAGATTAGGTACAATTCAGATCTTGTGCAACAGATACATTAAATTGCTAGTTTGCTATAGAAAGTTATAGTTAAATAAGTATTATAATGAAGTATGAAGGTTAACAAAAAGATTAAAATTAACAACTAGATCCTATACTAGGGTAAACCTTGTGTTACAGGAGCCAATATACATAACACGACAAATATAACTGCAAAATAATACAAAACAAACGTCTTGTTTCTTAATAAATCACACAATTTTCATAGAAATGGGATCCTCCAATGGGAATTTTATGAAATTTTTGGAACATTTTCCAATAATTTGATTATTACAATACAACAAAAGAAACACACCTTTTAATATTGAAAACGAATGACAAAATACTTACTTAACTACACAATAAATAATAGTTGGCATTGTTTTATTTTGCAAGTAGCAAACAAGCAGACGGCCCACCAGTGGGGCCACCGACTAAGCCAATCGTAATCGATGAATGGGCTTCATTTCGTCATTTCCAGCAAGTTGGCATTGTGTAACATCTCCATTCATTAGTATTTTCTCACTATTTCTAATTATTATAGTTAATCAATGTTTTGTCTATTCAGTTTTCCGCCTAAGGGACCATAATACCGATGGATGAGGATTTTACACAACCGGAAGTTACCAAATGAAGCCCATTTATCGATTGCGATTAAGTTACACAATACGGGGGCTGATGTCATCGCAACACTGGCGCTCTACTCTGGAAAAGCGTTAAAAGAATACTCTATACTAAACTGAATACGAATGGAAAAAACTTAAGTACCTATACAAAATACCACATCTACACTCGACTTTCGCAGCTCCTTGGTTGTATTGTTCCAATGTTTGGGCACTCGGCAACAAACTTCCATACTCAAGTGTTTGTGCTTCTCGCTCTTTACTAAATTGTTATTCATAGCTTTGTGTAAGCGCCCGCCCTCGGAAAGAGTGCTTCACTCATACTCTTACAATCTTATCTTTCAGTTAATATCATCCACAGAGGAAAATTGTTTTCCTTCACTTTGTTCGTGACTAGTTGGAGATGGTAAATTTTATTCGGTTCTTGTATCATGATTCTTATGTTGTTACTCGGCTAGATTTGATTTATTATTTTGAGATGGCAATTCGTTTAATTTATTCAATGATTTTAATGCCGTAAATTAGCATACAACTAAATTGATTATAATAATTAAGGTTGTACCTGAATATTTCGTTTATTCAAGCACAGAGTACATAATAGTACTACGGGTGTTTTTATTAGGTACCTACCCTAAGTCTTAAACACAATATAATAACAAAACTACAACAATAAAACTAGGTATTCTGTAAAACTAAACTAAAACTATAAAACTAACAATATAATACAAAACTAATCTAACAAACCACTACTAGGTTGTATGATTATAATTATACAGTATGTAGTACAACTACATAAATATACAAATGTGCACATGCCGTTGTCGGTTGTTGTGTTGTTTTATTATCGGATAAGTACCTAAGCTTTGAAAATACCGCTTTTCTGATATTGTAAAAATGTTCCAGTAAAAACCATCTTATAAGACCATCATAATTTATTAAAACTTTTCTGTTGCTCCGTTCTAAAAGTCCAACTTTATAGCTCTTAATAAAAATGTACTTTAGTAGACTTTCCGAACAAAAAACATTCCTCTCAGAGTTTCAAATTTGTAAACAAAGTAGGTACTGATTAATTATGAACCTAGTCTAAAATTACGGTTCTCCGTTTTTCCTAAAATCACTCCGTTCCTAAAAACTTAGTAGAAAATAAGGACAGCAATAGTTTTCGTAGTTTCGCGATCAGTAAGATTGATCATGGACATGCGCAATTCAGCTTTAGCGTTGTCTCTCAAGAGCACAAGTGGAAGACAACAAATCAAATTCAGCCTTATTCCATCTGATTAAAACCTATATTAGACCAAAACAGATGGTATTGTGTGCAACAGCGCATTGGAACGTTACCGTACAGATGCGCTTCCACGGGCCAGCTCTACATATGCATTTCTTACGCACACATCCCAACTGTAAGTATAGGTATACAAAATCAAGACGACTCGACTAAGTTGTCGTTCATGTGTGTACGTACAGTTCTCTGTGTACATAAATTTTCGTTAAAGCAAGATAGGGCAAAAGAGGAAAATCGTCTGTAGTAAAAGCGAGCAAAACGCCGGTCGGAGCCGGGTGACAGTTGTCAGTATATTGTCGGGCATAGCGAGGGATGGTGGTCTCGGGGGAAGTCGGTTTTGGCGCTAAATTCTCCGATTTCCCGCGCTCGAGACGCGCACGTGGCCCGCACTGTTGAAAACTTTTTCATAATACGTTATTATGAGATGCTGTGAATGAACTTAGTGACTGTGTCACCTTCATAATGACGATTGTTTGGATTAAAATTACTTTGAACTCATGATTGTGTCGTGCTACTTACTTCATTGTCTTCGAACGTATGAAGAAGTAAGTATGTAATTAGTACCTATTAATTATTTTGCGGTAACACTTAATTGGCGTTTTGTTCAATTTTTACTATTACAATACCCGAAGACTTTATCATCCTTACGTTGCAGCTTTTAATTAGTTGTTACACCATCTTTTGTCCTTTTCGATCACTTTCAATATTCAAATGTCAAAAAAGGACAAAAGCTGAAGTGACAATATAATCTAAACCTACTACGCGTTTATTAATAAGGGCATATAGGTTTCATATTATGCAAATCAAATTTTGCATGTCATTATTTATCAGTATTTTAGAAACAGTTGAAACTTTTAAACTATCTGTAATATTCTTTTAGATTTTCGTTGGTTAATTGTAAATTCAAATATTTTTGATGTTCCTGAAGTACTTCTTCAAATAAGCGCTTTATTTCAGCGCCTAATTAAAATTTACATAAATTTATGTTAAGATCTTACCTGAAATTATGAATTGCGTCGCACGAGAACTTTTTTGCTTAACGAATGCTGTTTACTCTTAATTAGTAAAACATGGCGTAAACCATTGTCACGGGTCAAGATTTACTATACTTTTATGTTAAACTAAGTACCTTATATTTTTCCGTATAATTAATTAAAAGCGAGGAAGAAAATTTTCAGACAAACAATTAAATTTTCCAGTTTACCAGGTGAAAAGCATTGTACTTCACAAGGCCGTCTCTTGATTAGGCACAGATTTGAAAATTATTCTGCAGTTGTGCAGCATTTATTGCATTTTGGTTAACCATAGACAAACAGAAGGGGTGTTTAATAAGTTTAACGCATGTATCTGAATAGAAGGACCGATGATTACTGTTTGAAAAGTGAATTGATTGAAAATGTTTTTAGGATTCAAAAGAAATCAGTAGAGCCATTTGAAGATCATCAGCTCTTTTCTAGTTGATGAAGGGAATGCCACAGGGTCTTTTTAAAATTTGTGCAAAATTACTTAACGCGTTTTAACTGAGTAACGCGTAAATGAGTTTTGTTTTTTCTGCCGGTTCCATTATCTTTTCAGCCCTTACAACCTTCAGAATAGACGGTGGTCGTTGTTATACGGATATTATGCATTTATTAAAAGTTGCCACAACTTCAGAATTCGAGCCAATTATTTTTCTCCGCGAACATGCCTCTAAAACAAAGTGAAACTTTTATGGCGCGTGAAAAATATAATGTCGCAAGTATGCCGCCGCGGGTCATGAAATATGCCATAATTATACTTCTTTCTAACTTTCAACCTCAAATTAAAATATGAAGTGACTGCGTGCTTAGAACTGGAAAGTGACGTCAGCAAAAGTAATACCAAATAGCAAACTTTTTTACTTCATCAGTTTCTTTACTACGTATTGTTTTTAATTTAAAACGCTAGCACCAATCTGTCAGACTTTAAACTCGGTCAAAACCAGTTGACAACGATGTAGGTACTTTATCTGGATAAAGTACATCGGTGTCAACTTTGTTGTACAGAATCCTATACTAAACTGAGGAAAAAATTAATCACGAACGGGATTTGAACCCGCATCCATCCATCCCTAAAGCCGGGACATGCTTTACTTAAGCGACCGTGACAAGTGGTCTCGTGTCCTTTATCCTTCACCTTTTACAACCAACTTACGGCGGGGTAAACCTAGTTTAACCCCTTCCTTATTATGTTATAGGTATCTTTTACAATAGTTAGATCTAATAGAATTGTATGTTTTGGGATAGCCATACTAGTTGTCTAAATAAATAAATATTTGATTTGATTTGATTTTTATGTGAAATATATATTTAATTATATATTTTATTTTATTATTTCAGCCAAACTAGTAGAAAAGGCATGAGCGATGTTGGCCGAGTAGCATGTGCGCTTTGCAATCTTACGGCGCCGGGTTCGACCCTCGGCCCTGCACCACTGACTTATCTAGTAAGTTATGTGCAGTTTTCGATGCCATCGCTCCGTGACTCGGAGAGCACGTTAAACCGTCGGTCCCGGTTGTCATAAGAACATCTATGGCAATCGTTACGGGTAGTCAGACGCCTGATAGAATCTGACGCCTGATCTAACCATCTCTGTTACTGGTTCCTTACGGGTAGCGAGGTCAGGTGGCAGTCGCTCGTGTAATTCTGGTAGCTTGCCGCTACAGGTTAGATTGGGAGCCGACCCCAACAACAAATGGGAAAAGGCAAAGAAAACGAGATGATATATGAAAAGGCAACATTTTAAGAACTGTAAAATTAGATTTAGTAGCGGATTTTACACACCAGTTCTGTCACCACCATGTGAATAGGCTTGCCAATGAATTATTCAGGCCTCACATACTATTTTTTTGCGTCAATAAGAACAAAATGATTGCGTCACCAAATGATTTATAAAAATAGTATTCCCAGGCGGGGTGGTGTCTGTGATTGGCTTAGCGTGCATTAATTATCTGTGGTCACGCCAAACGAGCCAGGGATCCTCTGGGAGGGCGGCGTGTGGAACTGGATCCGTATTATATCGAGGGGTTGACGTTCCGCTCTTTGGATTTACTTCTAATATATTGTGAGGTTTTTATAACTTATTTTGAGTTGGTATTATTAACATAGTTTAGTATTGTTCATAGTCATAATCATAGTCATAGTCATTTATTCATATAAAAAATACACGTCAAAAATAAAGAAAATAGAAAAGAAAGAAAGAAAGAAAATCTATTTATTTGTAAACAACAATTACTTAAAAAAAAGATACATAATATTTTAACAGGAATAAAAAAAAAAGATAAATGTTGTCACAAATAGGCCCCAACTCAGCATTATGCTGGTTCAGTTGAACCAGCGCTGGTCTTCCGTTGGGACCTCTTGGTGAAACCACGACCAATAGGTACCAATAGGTACAACAGGGACACATTAAGTAATTGTCAGGTTCTATGACTATCTATTTGATGTCAAAATTACAATATTAAAACAATAATAAAATTAAAAAACGTCATACACAAAAGTTAAAAAATTCCAATAAAAGATTATTTAAAATGTCAGGGCAATATACCTACTAACATCTGAAATTAAAAATAGCAATTGCAATGTTACTTCAAATTATTTATACTTAATATTATTTATTACATTACAAAAATTCAGAATAACATACATTATGTCTGCGTCGACATCTTCAAAAACTTTTGTTACACTATAGAGGAGCAACCTTCAATTATTTCATGATGGTAAGCGGTCACAGTTGCCTTTAAACACCGTACAACCAAAATAATCTAGAATTGTTGCAAACTTTATAACGTTTTTACTCAGAAAGAGGACAATATTAAAGATTGAAATAATATTTTTATCGACCGTATCTTAGTATAATTTAAACTTTTCTATAACTCAGGATTAAAATTATAAGACAATTTATCAGTGACATAAAATGTGAAACGGTAGCATCAAAAGCCTCGAGACCCGTAGTACGTCACGTAGCATCCGCTACGGCGTAGCACGTAGACAGGATTGCGGTCACTGTTATAAGATTACATTTTAGTAATTTTAAAATACAAATGTCTTACTTACTTCCTTCCTATTTCTTGGTACTAGTAATTGATAATATTATCTTATTGTAACAGTTTATTGAAATAGAATAGCAAAGTAATGAATACAATTTTAAACAATAACAAAAGAAATAATTTTTAAATGAAGTGGTTTATTTCATCATAATTAAGTAAATAATTAAGTTTACTATTTTTAAGGTTAATCGTTTTTTATTCATTTTCGGATTGTGCAATGTCTCCACCCCCTCTGGGTCTAGGCTGAAAACCAGCGCTGGATGTCGCCGACATCCAGCATATGCTGAGCCGACGCCCATTAAATACTTATTTTATGTTGCTCTTTATTCGTAGTTCATATTATGTAATAAAAATAAAACATGTCTTTCTATTCTATTCTATTCTATTCTAAATAGAGTGCAAAATACCGCAGAGTCTGAAAACAAAGGTTTTCAGTCAGTGTGTTTTGAGTCATGACTTATGGAACTGAGACATGGTCTCTTACTGTTGGCTTCATTACTAAGCTCAAAGTCGCGCAGCGAGCTATGGAGCGAGCTATGCTTGGTGTTTCCCTGCGAGATAAGCTCCGGAACGAGGAGATCCGCAGGAGAACTAAAGTAACCGATATAGCTCTTAGAATTAGCAAGTTGAAATGGTAATGAGCATTGGGCAGGCCACATCGCTCGTAGAGCTGACAACCGATGGGGAAGAAAGGTTCTCGAGTGGCGACCACGAACTGGAAGACGCAGTGTAGGCCAGCCCCCACTCGGTGGACCGACGACCTGGTGAAAACCACGGGGAGCTGATGGATGCAGGAGGCGAGCAGCCGCTCAAAGTGGCGCTCTCTGAGGGAGGCCTATGTTCAGCAGTGGACGTTTTCAGGCTGATGATGATGAATACAATCTTATACAATAGCAAAGAAATTATTTTGAAAATGAAGTGGTAATATTTCATCAATTAAATAGATTCCAAACTTATCATAGCATTAGTGACATGCATAATATGACAGTTGTTTATGAAAAGTGAAATTATTACCCCTATTAATTCAGACTTAAAATGCTTTTTCTTCTAACAAAAAGTATTCAGACAGTATTCCGTCCTGAGACACTGTCCATAATAATTTCTACCTCCATTAGCCATATCTCTGCCTTCCATCATGGTAATACTTCATGACAGGCCGACCGGCAGCCAGCTAGCAATATTTCGCCTTTGATATATCTTTATTACGATATACTCGTTACACACAGCAACATAAACCTGGCAATAATGTCATTTCACGTTATAATATATACCGCAGAATTTCATACAAGGTAATCTACGAGGTGACGCCGCGCGCCGAGAGGTGTCAAATAAATATTGCTTTAATATTGTCGCCTTATTTAAATATCGCCGAACAATTTGAATTTTAGTGAGGACGTAATAGTTAGAGAAATTAAATTTATCTGGAAATCAATATTATACAGCGTTATCATCATCATCATTATCATCAACGGGAAGACGTCTACTGCCGAGCACAGGCTTCCCCAATAAAACGCAACTTGGACACTTATCATAGAGGGGGATTTGACACTTGTATTAAACGGTGTGCTCGGTTAATATGAAGATTATAAAGGTTAAGCTACTATGTAAGGGGTGAAGAACCCCTATCTGTATTGTCTGAACCAAGTTCTGTTCTATTTCCTAGATTACTTTTATTATTACAAACTAGCTGACCCGCCCTAGCTAAAATTTATATGTATTGTAGTGTAAATTAGTTTAACGCCTCCCCCTGCCCCTCTAAACCATCCCACTCTATTTGCCATTGACCATAAATCCAGTTGACCAATGATACAACTTCCCCTACGAAACCCCCTCCCCCCCTCCCCCTATGAAACTTCTCATACGAAAATTAGTAGTGTATCAACACTACTAATTTTCGTATGAGGGGAAGTTCAACTACTATTTTCATACAAATCACGGGAACCCGTTGATGTTTGTTCCATCCTGCTCTGTTCTTTATAATTTCGTATGACTTTGTCTCGTTTTGTTATCTCGCCACCTGCCCGCGCAGGTGAGTCGTGTTTGTACCAGAAATTATGTTCACGAGCTATCAACGGGCTTTATAATCTTTGCTATTTGCCCTTTCTCTACACTTTTATCCTATCTCTTTCTTCTTCTCTCCTTATGTAGTTTTCGAAGGACGGTATGTGACCATTAACCGCAAAGGTATAACCACAGGGCAAAGCTTGTTTACAATTAAATAGAGAAAAAGTTATACTGTCTATTTAAGACGGTAATTTCTTGAAATACTAAATGAAATTAATCTTTCACGGAATATCAGATCTTTGAAATAGACATGAGAAATTTTTAAAACTACATTAGTTCCGTTGCAAAAATAACAACACGTTTTAGGCTCCCTCCACTTGAATCCACTCAAAGCTCAACTCCACAATATTTTATTAGATACATCAAATTGTTTCTGATAAAGCACAGAAGAGTGACAAGGCGTTTCACATCATACATAGGATTTTCCTCTCTGACAACCTTGCTACGAAACAATAAAAGTAATTGTCACCGTCAGCTATTTTCCTATCTTCCAACTATGCTATTAAAACGGTATATTGCATTGCACGCAGCACACGAAGAACGAAAGGAATCCTGAAACGCTCGGTCGTCATCTTAAATAAAAACGTGACCTAACATGTGCTTGAAATTTTCAACTGAAACGGCACAAGAATGGCTTTGTTGCACTGAAAATACTGAAATAGAACAAAGAACGTTGCGTACTTTACATTAACTCGAATTCAATACAAGTTCAACGTTTGTTTCGGTGTGGCGCTAGTATAAAACCTATAGGTATTGACGTTTTGTAGTTCCATTCTGCACTGTTCTTGTTCCGGAAATAATATGGGAAATAGTTTTAGATAATCTAGAGAGTATTAAATGCGAAATTGTAGACTAAAAGCAATAAAAATAGGTACTTTAATATAACTGTTGCAATCAAGATAAGGAATACGCATCGGAAAATCATGGAAAAAGGCTAATACTTATCCTCTGACAATATTTCTGTTCAATACTCTGAAACAGGAGACTTTGAATTTTCAATTTTTTATGATATCACTCTCACAATGGTCCTAATTAATTGGGTATTATTGAAAACACGTGCAAATACAATACCAGCAATAACAAATTTTTGGGATGAGCCAAATTGTATAGACCAATAAATAGGCCAGTAGGCATTAGCACGGCTATTTTACATTCCAAATATTCTGTGGTCGAATCGAAGTGGTAAATTAGCGGTAGTGAATATTATAGTGAAAGATAGCTTAGGGAAACCATTGTTTTCATGGTTTTTTACTATAAACGTATAAACATTTTAGGGCGATGCTGTCAGCATGTTCAGTACGCTATACCAATGGCATAGTGGGCTGGAGCATTTGGATTGTCTCTAGGTCATATACGCGCCGTCTATAGGTATTGCGGCTATATGCAGTCCCAATGTTTTTTGTAGTAAGTGGCGTAGCTAGTGGCATTTAGTACACGTATAGTAATTTTTATTATTTTAGTAGTTACTTGTAGATAGAAAAAAAAACTTTGTACTTTAAAAAACACTACCACGTTGTCACATTAAGTTTAAAAGCCGCGTTTCCATAGCAGAACACGCGGCCAGATTTTTAATAAATAATACACAAACAGAAGTTTTAACTTTTCTAACGGTAGTTTTTCTAAAGAGGAGAGTCGCAATCAACTGTTAGATAAAGTTGGTGCCGGCGAAGCGCGCAATCTAGAATTGGCGAACAGTTTTAAAACTGTATCCATCTGTTTTACTCGAGAAGGTAGAACTTTTAAAAAACATTAAAGTGTCTGCCTTTACTTCGCCTCGGAGAGATGCCTAAGTTTATAAAAAATATTGCAACGACTTGACCTTCTATTCTAATAAAAAAACAGTTCTTAATGTAGAAGAAATCTAGTCAAAATTATATTTCATTACAATGCTTAAGTACTCGCAGATATTCCTGCTAAACTAAGTCAATAAAAATTGATTTATGAACATTCGAAAATATCTGAATAATTATGCATAGTGTGGCAATTTAATCCACATGTAGCAGACACTATGTCCAATTTAATCCCAATTGAGAATTTGGGGCAAGTCACAGCGCAGCGGTCTGGAGTCTAGACCGACAGTGCTAACTCTCAAGTTTGCTAGTCCCCACACATCCCCCTACGCCCAAAGGACGAAGCGTCCACTGCTGCAGTTTCGGAGGATTCCAATTTACTCTATTTATGCAATACCTCAGAGACTAGCGTGTTTAGAAACCTGCCTCATTATTTGGACAGTGTGGCGAGATGCAATCACTCTATCAATGGAGTTGGAGAGAAGTTTACCGAAGACGGGATGATGACGTCAGATAGCCAAATTTAACAGAGCAACTTGAAGTTTAGCTTATAATACTAGCAGTAAGTCTGCAATGTAAAACTGTTATAAATGAACTTATATTACCTACCGCAATACAAAATTAAAAATGTATTATTAATTTTACAGCAAGAGCGTGCGAGTGTGTTTGAAATAAGATAGTTGTGTAACGGCTAGTAGTGTCTATATCCATATAGGTATACATTTTACTTTAACTATAGTGCCCGCTGCAGGCCATGGATAACAAAAAAAACATAGAGCCCACAGAATTGATGTTGATTCCTGGTTCATTTAAAAAATACGTATGGTTAATCAACAAAAGTGTTGAAAAATCATAAAACTACTGCGATTTTTTGGGAGCGGAATACAATTTCATTCACATTTTCGAAAGTCGTAATGTAAACTCGTAATGGAAATGTAACATATGCTGCAATGACGTAAACACCATTAATAGCTAGCTGTTTAAACACACTCTGCAAGTACATAAACATCCACAGTTGAAATGTACGGACTAATTGGAAATTATTCGCATACATTTGAAGCTAGCAGATTGAGGTATCATGAAGCATTAAAAATTACTTAACTAATGCAAGTTGTGCCTGTTTCATTAAATTATGTAAACAGTATTTATTATCTCTTCATCTAATATACATTAACAGTCCGACCATAAAGCCTGGTTTTTACAGGCCCAGTTTCTGACCACCTAGTAGTCAGCAACTGTACATTCTGCTGTCTATACAGTATTTTGATGTAGCTGGCCGAGAGCAACTGAGCGGTCAGTACTGGCTCAACTTTGTTTTCACGGACCCAGTAGCTGCCAGAAAATAACTGTCTTTTACTGTCCGCCAGCTACTGGGCCTGTGAAAACTAGGCTTGAAGCACTTATAAAGCTAACCAGAAAAGAAGGGGATGGTTTTGTTGCCTTTTATTTCTACAGCTAATCGTATCTTACCTTTTCTCAATGGCTGCCACTTTTCCTATAACTTATCTAGCAGGGATACTATCTAATACAGTCGTCCCCGTAGACCTTGAGAGTAACTAAAGCATTCTAGGTCGGTAGTCATCCTGCAGCAATGCTGCATCTTTTTTTCCTGTGCACGTTTACGTAATGTCTCTTAGTTAAAATTTAAAAATCCACAAAAATTGAAGCTATAGGTCTTAGAGACGATTACGTGTATAGGATTTGGAATACAAAGCCACTGAATATTACACATACATCTATTTTTAATTTTTAATCGACTAATAATAACGTGATTTTTTTGTTTTTGTCTACTAAGAACAGCATTTCAACAGCACGGCAAATAACTTTTAAACAAGGCATCATTTTTATCTCTTACCATTTTCAGGACATTCATTAGGCTTATACATGTGTTCTGAGCTTATTTCACAAATGTTTTGAATCATTGTGCACACAAATAAATCAATTTTAATGAACTCTTTTAATTTCTTTTTATATACCATGCAGCCAAAAGTCAAGATTGGAAACGCAGACAAATATAAACAGTTACCACCGTAAGTATAATACTGGGTGTTGATTTGCAAACCCACAATATTTACAGAGGTTGATCTACTGCAATTTATAGAACAAGAATCAATGAAAAAATAAATACCTACAAATTATAAAAGAATGTCTAAAAATATAACCTTACGTGTATGTGTGACCTCATCTAAAACACAAGATAGTTTTTGTGAAAATTGAGAAATGACCTTGTCTAGGGCGTTCCTTTCCGCGCCGCACACCCACACATAGGCCTCCTACGGTGCTACTTGTGTTTCATCATAAAAATAATTTATTAAATATTCAGCTACGTATTAAATAAACGTGCAATTAGAATTGCGTTTTTGGTGATTCAGTGTGTGTGCATTACAATGAACTTTAAAAATATGGAAAGGATGCAAAACAATACCCTGTATGCCAAGCTACCAGTTTACTGTAAAGTGTTCTGTGATAGTGTGAGATAGTGTGTGAGTATTCTAATTGTAATGGCTTATTCTAATTACCAATACTTTGAACAGCGTTGTTATTAAAATATGAATTCAATTCTCAAAAGCTTAAACTGTGAACATAAGTACAATACTGAGCCGCAATACGCCAGATTTAATGTTTTTAGCAAAAGAACCAGTTCTCATAAATTTTGGCAGGATAAAAACCAGCCACTAGACTTGATCCGTGCTGAAATATCAGAATGATGGATGGACAGATGCTTCTGTCACATTCGGGATGAGGAATATTCATACATAGGCATCAGATTCGTGTTTTGTACAATCGACCAGTTTTGACATCAGTTACTACAAATTATCACGTGTTGCAAATATTTTTTACCAGTGTAGACAGATACTTTTCAAACATTTAAAATTTACAAAATTAAGTTAAAACAGGTACAGTATTATTGCATCACTATTTTCTCGTGTCATTTTCTCACATTATATAGGTTTGTACAAGATTCAACTATATATACATGGGTAATGAAATAACATTTAAATTAAAGTGAAACGTTACACTCGCGCGGGAAATTCAAATTTTCTTGCGTTCTTCTGCCAATAATAGCTTAATTACTCAACATTATTACATGAAAACTAATTTTGCGCAAATAAATATAATTTATCAATAAATTACAATTAAAAGTATCACCTATGTGCAAAATGGCAATAGACTGAAAGACTAACAAGAAAATTGTTTATTGCCATTTGTCGCTAAACCAATTATAGCTAGGAGATACAGTTAATCGTAATTTGTTGATACATTTGATTTATTTGCGCAAAATTAGTTTTCATGTAATCACGTTGAGTAATTAAGCTATTATTGGCAAAAGAACGCAAGAAAATTTGAATTTCCCGCGCGAGTGTAACGTTCCACCTTAAGTAAGCATATATTTGTATATCAAAATTGACGATCATTTTATACCACAAAATGTTATAAAAATACAAAAGAAAAATATGATTAGTCACTACCATCTATTCCAGTGCACGCTAAAACGCCATTTAATTCACTACAGAACAATATTAACAAAATTGGAAACACGAGCCATTTTGGCTTAGACTGAGAAAGGGAAACCTTGTGAAAACTGAATAGGGGAGAATAAATGCAGCGAGACAATGAGACGTGACACAATTGCAGTGAAAGACGCGTCGCTGTGTGTTCTAGTTCCGAACAAGGGGAACTCAGGTGCAATGGAAGAATACGATGCACGAGTGGCAACATTGTGCGGTGATTGCTGGTGGAATTGCGCGACGCTACCGTGCTGCTTGATTTGGTGACGTGAATGTTGGAACCCAAATCCTTGGTATTGTTGAACGAATCTAAACAATAATAACAAGGTCGTAGTACCTACGTTGTGATCTAGATCAAGAATATGAGAAACTCAGGTGTGGTACAACGAAGTGTGATTGAGTGGGATTCGATTATGACTGCTGGCTCGATGTTTTGGTATACAAAAAGTAGAACATTTTTTTAAGAAAACAATTGATGCTATATGATAGCTTTTTAATCTATCTTTACTATTTATACATCTGATGGAACCCCGATAGAAAGAGGCATGTGAGCGCAGAGCTGCGGTCGAACCGAGCACAGACTGCGTCCCTCATCAATCATTCTGATATTGCGTGACGCATCAACTTGCCGGACGACAGTTCTGTTTACACGCTTTACGGAAGGACGACTGAAAGCCAGTACGTAAATGAAGTCCGGACTCTGGACAAAGGACTAGCCGTTACATACATCTCTTTCACTTGGGCTTTGAATACGGGTTCAAAAGTTATGGGCTAATATAGTGAAAAGAAATTATTTTATCTTGCGGATTTGTTGACTCAACGTTTTAGAGTGAAAACGCACACTTATGAGTAAATTTTAAACCCTTCATATGCATAATGCATATTCAGTTTTGTGCTCTCAAACATTTAGAAATCTTACCTTTTTACGGACATTTTTATGATAGTGTGTCAGTTAGAGTACTTAACATTTAAAAAAATTGCTAGATCTCTAAGATTAGCTGCTCACCGCGGTTTTACCTGCGCGACAAAGATTAAACTGTTGCACAGGAACTAAACCATTTTCCACAGAGTATTCCTGTCTTATTTCGTGACCTAAATTATGTTACTGGTGCCTAAAGTATTCACACACCAAATTACACCCAGTCAGCCGATATACCGCTGAATAAAAAAAAAATGTGGACATCGCACACAGCGCCATCTAGCCCCAAACTAAACATAGCTTGTACTGATACTAACTATATATAATATATTCACATTATATTTCGATAACTATTCTATAAGTTATCTAACTGATAGAATACTTAGATATTTTTTTGTTTGTAAATACATACATAGAATACAATACAACACCCAGACACAGAACAAATATTGATGTTCATCACACAAATGTTTATCCTGGGTAGGAATCGAACCTACAACCTATAAGTCCAGAAGGCAAAGCTACTACCAACTGAGCTAACAGGCCAGTCAGAATAGTAACAAAAAATCTCGCAAAATCAAATCTCGGGGAAGTTGCCATTATCATCACGCCTCACACAACTTTGCACCAGCAACGCATCATTAATACTTGAGAACTAGAGAGCTAGTAGTTTTAGAGAATCACACTAATCACATTAATATTATAAAGGCGAAAGTTTGTGTGTATGTGTGTATGTTTGTTACTCTTTCACGCTAAAACAGCTGGACGGATTTGAATGAAATTTGGTATGGAGGTAGCTTATACCCTAGATTAAAACATAGGCTACTTTTTATCCCAATAACGGGAACGGTTCCTGTAGGAACGCGGGTGGAACCGCGGGGCGCTGCTAGTCTGAAATATTCTGTAGTAAACGTCGCATCGTCATTAATATGTTAGCGGATACACAGATGCGTTCCCGCAAAGTTAGCGTTTCTGCAATATTTCATTCCTGAACGCTGCATACTAGTCGTGTATTCGGTACACATGCACTCATGCTAGTATTTACAACTGTGTTATTTGGTCCCAATATGTTTTAGCAATAATATCATAGCTTTATACATTACTTATAGTAGCACTTACTTAGTAAGTTATTTGATAGTCATGACAAGTATTAAAAGCTAATTACTGTGAATGCAATTACAACCGAAAATAGTTCGTTTTATCTTTTTTATTTTCAGAACACAAATAACAAGCATCGATGTTATGAGTTGTGATGCCGACATATTACACAATTAACGAAAATCTAAGAATAAAATGCAAAAAATTAAAAATTTGCAGTCGGAGAAATAAGTAGAAGATGTAGATAAATAATCCATGCCATAATCACCACGCTTGGTTGGCAGGCGGCTTGGTGAAAGCCACGGGGAGCCGATGGATGCAGGAGGCGAGCAGCCGCTCAAGGTGGCGTGCTTTGGGGGAGGCCTATGTTTAGCAGTGGACGTCTTCAGGCTGTTAACGATGATGATGATGACTGCAAAAATATTGCGATGGAAAAGAGATCAAGCAAAAAGTTCCAATATTAGATAAAGCACTTCATACAAATTTCCCTCAACAAACAACATCCAACTAACGTCATTTATTGGTACGTAATTCATTAATCTGACGCTTGCGAAACAATACCGATCGCGTTTCTAAATGTTATTAACGAAGTATAACCTTATTTTGGAATATCAAGATCGCGGCTGGCATCTCTACCTACGTTATTTTCATCAAATATGAATAACGAAAGACAAATAAAATATAGATTACTTAAATATAATAACAGCAAAGTATATCTACTTCATATATACTCGGATAATGTAGCCAATAAGGCGAGTTCATTTTGGTAAAAGTACGAAGATTTTCATTTGTTTTTGAAATGCCAATAGGTACTTAAAAAACCATGTTGGTCAGTTTGGTCTTGAAGTTTAGTTTCCCGATATAAGTCATGGAAACCCAATAATTCTGGAAACCAACGGGGTTATTTACAGCAACTCAAATAGAAAAGGCCGGAGAAGTGAACCAGTGCGGTAAATATTTGCTTCTCGTCAGACAAGTTTGTGACTCAGCTCGCTTTGGTCGGTCTGTAGTGGTATTCAAATAGTTTGATGCGCATATAGTTTTATATACATTCAGATTTTGTAAGTAATATTTTAAATTATTATTATTATAGCAAAAATCTAAAAAAATTTTTAGGACCATCGTAAATAAACATGACATAAAATGTACTGAATAGGTATATTGAAATTAAAATAAATTTATTGTACCAATTAGTCAACTTTTCTAGTTTTGTTCTTTTGGTTTCCCATATAATATGACAATGTAAAACAAGCTCAAGTGATAAGGGACCTATATTACAAAACAGTGGTTAAATAATTTAGGGGTACCCTAGTATACATTTATAATTATGATATTACGTGCTCTCTGCACCATAAAGTTATCAGAAAAATATCATTACTTTGTTTAACACTTTATTCTAACTTCATTGTAACGTAACGTACAAGAGCTACGTAATCTTTTAACAAATAGCTGTAGCCAATACTCACAGATAATGCAAAAAACTGTAACTAAATTGTATTTTTGTGTAAGTGATTGATCAATGTCGAGTCCAATATTGACTGATTACCCGAAAGACTGGTTTCATGCGGGCCAGCTCGTGTATTTACGTTTATGTTTGTAACGCTCGTAATGGTGTGTTGTGCATGGACAATGGGCCAATCAGTTGACTGGCCATTTGTTACTTCCACGCTTAGGCTTTTAGGAAACACATTATTACACCTGGATTAGTGAGGCTTTAAATGGAATGTGCGATGATTAATGCTCTGTGATTTGATTTGTTTTTTTTTACGGGCAATGTGCCTTTATTACTCAAGCTAACTACTGCAATACTAAAAACTAAACTAAACTAAGCTAAACTAGCTACACTACCTACTATAAAGAACAATTATGGACTTTATAAAGGCCGCGATGACCTATACCTAGACAGTCCAAGTGCTCCAGCCCACTACCGGTAGGTAGCGTACCCAACATGCTGGCAGCATTGCCACGTTGAATTACAATGCTGATGCGTTGGGCCAAATAATTGCCAGCATATTCACGCGTCACCATTTGATTTGTTAAGTATACACAACGTTAAAAATAATCCATGTTTACCTCTTGCTATCGACAATATTTTGAACTACATTACCGTCAAAGAAGAGAGTTTGACAGCGAATACTTTGTGTGGAAATGTGTACTGCAATTAAATTATTGTATATTTTACTGATGATCAAGTGTAGGTTAGGTCAGGGGAGTGATAAGGAACTGTGATTTGCAATGCAACAGGAGGAATTTCATTTAGCGTGACAAATAACTTTTATTACGTTAAGGCTTGACTGTACTCGGATACTCAAAATTTAACGTGTTTAACGTTATTTTAGAGTTTTGATCCATGCTTGTCTGAACCACAACAAAATTTTCCTAGTTAAATGCTAAGTTGTGTAGAAATAATCGCAACTAGCCATTCACGCGTTTTTTATCGAAGTGATGTTACGGATGTTTTAAAATCGGTAATCAGTTTATCTACATAATACTGCTATAGGTATATAAGGACGTATATAAACATAACGTGCTAAGTGTTTACTAAGATGATAATGAAAATGATACTTTACAATATCTAATGCCACGATTTAAAGTATTACAAAAACCGGAAGACGCAGCGTAGGCCGGCCTCCCACTTGGTGGACCGACGACTGGGGAAAACCGCGGGGAGCCAATGTATGCAGGAGGCAAGCAGCCGCTCAAAGTGGCGCTCTCTGGGGGAGGCCTATATGTTCAGCAGTGGATGTCTTCAGGCTGTTGATAATGATGATGATGATGATTAAAAAAATGGTCCTAGCTCTTTGCACGTAAATCAACAAAACGAACACTGAAATTACGACACCTCTGCGGGAACTTAATTAACCGAGCAGCAAATAAGATAAATGGACTGTCAACGTGTCTGGATAACTTGGACACAGCGCTGTGGATTTACTTGTGCAACGTCGTTAGATTAGAAATGAATAGAAATATTTTGGCCATAATTTTGAGGCTGCTGCTTTGGCAATAGGGACCTGAAGCATCTCATACTTTCTTAGCTTTACTCATTTTATAGTTATCCATAGGTACGTTGGGACCACAGACCTAGAATATTTTTACCTAGAATATTTTCACTCAAAAGACTCACGAAGCGTGGGAGCGAAAGGTCAAAACTCAAAACTCAATAATTTTATTGCAAATAGGCTATTAATAGCACTTTTACAAGTCAATAATTAGATAAGATATTGAAAAATATTAAAATAGATTATTGTACATGCTAAGCAAGCATAATAATTATAAACAACATTACATAATGCTTAATGTCAAAATGTTATTTAGCAAGCATAGGCTTACAATAAGAGTTTGAAAAAGAAGAAGTTTTCCTTCCCCCAACAGTACAAATCAGGTACACAATGCCCGAGAAGGAAAGAAATGGTGAAATAATGGCGGATGTGTCATAACTTTAGGCGAGTATTAGCACAAGATTAGCACATATCACCACAATCTGTTTCATGACGAAGATAATTTTGTGATCATCATAATCCCGTTATCAAAGTGCAAAATACTATTTTTGCAGCTTTTACATCTTATTCTGTGAGTGAATGTGACGTTACAAAACATACTAACTCGAAGAAATACACGAATCACAGCAAATTTATCACAAATTTTATTGCATTATTACTAATGGTATATTCCCAGTTGCCCCACATGGATTGCCCCTGTGTGGCATTCGGGAAATTTTGTTAATTTTGGTGAGGTATCTGCCTAAAAAACCTATTTATTTTCTAGATTGGGAATGCTCCTTCAGATATATCGCAATATTTCAGTTTTTCGTTTTTTTTATTACTCAACAATTTTACTACATAGTTTTAAAGGATCGCAGTGCACAAAATGCCTGTAAATTTATTTAAGAAGCTACGGGAGCTTATAGGTAGGTTCAATATTTAGTAAAAGCTATAGTTAACTTGTCGCTCATATTAAGACCATAATCATAACAATAGTTTTTCATACAAAGACGGGACAAGAAATCACAAATTAAAAAATTCAAAAAAATAAAATTTCTTTTCCCGTCTTTGTCGTGTTTATACATCCTAGGTCTATATTTTTATGGTTGTGACGCTATAAGACCTATTTGATCGCAAAGTATTGTAGATCTATGTTCCCGATATTGTATGAATAAAATAATTTCTTGTAAATTTTTGTTATTATTGTAAGATAATTAAAAGAATAAAGGCACATTGCTCGTTTTTTTCTATGTATTTGCCTATAATAAAGTTTTTATAGTTTTAGTTTCTAGTATAGTTTAAGGTTCTCGAGTGGCGACCACGAACCGGAAGACGCAGCGTAGGCCGGCCCTTCACTCGGTGGACCGACGACCTGGTGAAAGCCGCGGGGAGCCGATGGATGCAGGAGGCGAGCAGCCGCTCAAGGTGGCGTGCTCTGGGGGAGGCCTATGTTCAGCAGTGGACGTCTTCAGGCTGTTAATGATGATAATGAGTTTTAGTTTTCCTTATAAGCGTTTATTTATTAAAAATCAACCAGTGTTTTAAGAAAGCTTCATCAAAATATAATATTGAATATTTTTAGTATAAAAATATTGTTCCACCATGTGATGCTATTCCAAGTTACTTCCAACTTCACGGAAACTTTTTTTAAGACTAAATTAGTTCCAAGTAGTAGCAAACAAGGGTAAAGGAGATCTTATTTGCTTCTGGCAATGGGGCCTCCACCTCCCGCAGGGTCAAAAAATGGCTCACAAGCAGTAAGATAGCAAAAACTGAATAAGAGAAAATATCAATATCGAATATTACCAAAAAAAACTCGGTGGTAAAGTGATAGTAAATCCTAAGTGACTATTAGAATCGAATGGGAATCTGTTTGCGTGTGAAGCTAACTTTGTGGTTACGTTGCAATTCTAAGCGCGACAGGTGATCCAAATGATCAACCTATCCCGTTCTCTACTTCCATAAACGCATCTAGCTATCACTTTCATACACACCTTTTTTCCAAGTGGTGAACTGAAAATTGCCCTCCAGCCTACGTTCGTGACATTATTCGGTAAACATAAATTTTGTTATGAAATATGTTACGCGTAATAAAAAGGGAAGGTTTGGTAGATAGGTGGGATATAGTTATTGAGAATTGCTTTGAACAGCTTACCGTCTAGAAGTTTAAGCGAAAATGATATCAAACAAATGTTTTTGACTTAGTTTGACGCAGTCTTCGCGTATCACACCATTAGTCATATACTCCCTTATTAATAAACATTGTGTAGCGGATGTATAGTTGTTTAGTGTTTTGTCTTTCTCTGTTGAGTTTGAAATGTGCAAAGATAAATCAAGAGAAAACACTGGGTAGCTATTCCAGTATTATATAGTTTTTATTCGTAAGGGGGTTAATGTTTAGCTAGCATATGCACGTTTAACCAAATGAAAATTGGTAGATAATTAAAGTAATATGATAAGGGTGTATGATTATATGATTTTTTGAACGGGCCAAGTGCCTTTATTCTTTTAATTAAATACTACTAGCTAAACTAATACATACTACAAATAAACATTTAGACTATAAACTTACCGTGATGACCTTATAGACAGTCCAAACGCTTCAGTTTTTTACTTAAAACGATTTAGCATCTGTTAAAGTAGTTACTGTAATTAAAATTCTGATAGCACAGCAAACTTGCTGTGCTATCAAAATTTTAAACTGCTAGATATACTTAATCATTAGCTGTTTGTAAGCTCTCGTAACTACACTACCAAATTATAAATCAACGCTTCACCAATAATTCTTATTATGTAAATCGTAACGGTAATTACCCCAACCGAATGTAATTACCCCGGTACTAGTAATTGCCCAATCACAATCAATAATCGTAATTGGTTAACCGATGAATATAATTAATGTTGCCGCGGGAATTCGGAACGTTAATTCTGATCTAATAAATTAGTAAATGTTTGATGTTACATTATGGAAATACCAGTTATTGTTGATGGAAATTTTGCATAGGTATACCTAACTATAATTCTGTGAAGATTATTTTATTTTCATTGTACTACAAAAATAATCCAACGTAGGTTCTACATATTTTAAACTAGTGGTACCCACGCTTTCACCCGCTATTTATACCTGTTACCCCGTGGGTCCTCTTAGGGCAAAATTATCTATGTGAGCGGGTCAACATTATAATTCAATTTGTATACACATTTTTTTTTATTTCTTCTTCGTTGCCTACTGGTAGTGGTTTGTTGGCTTAGGTTTTTGTTTTTATATTATTTACCTACGTACTTTATTGTTTTTTAAGCATAGTAATAAAGACTTGTAATTCTCTCGGTACTATTAAAATAATACTAACACAGTATTTTTATAAATTAAAACTTTTTTTGAATTTGATTTCTTTTAAACCGGTCTGTTTGAGTAAAAGCCACAAAAAATAAAAATCGTTCACTTTTAGTAGAAAAGGGATGACTTGAAGATGCCTCCATCGTCATGTACGCGATATTATTTTAAAGCAAGCCCCTGTGGGAAGGTTACAAATATTCTCGATATCATCGCAGTTAGTAGGAAAAAGCTATTGAGCACAAAAGACCACCAAGAACTGATATAGATAGTCTACTTTTTGACGTGGTAAAGTTATTCAATTTAGCCTGGCTGCGCAAAAAACTTGGTTGCCTACACCTACAGCCTGAGTAGATGCTTGAAGCTTATAGCGCAATTGAGTGGCATTTGTTTTTACTTGGCATTGGCACAACACATAATTTCGTCGGGACATTATGCGCAGTTCCTTTTATTAAATCTAACTACATGTTAAAATCTCAAACAATTGAATGCAGCACACTTTTAATGTCTTTCTACCCTCAAGGTATTAAAAGTTTTTAAGTAATAGCGATCCATGTCCAAACTTTTTAATAAAGTTACAACGCCTTACGAGAGTGAAATTCTTATTTATTAAACGAGTATTCTAGTTGTCCCTAACTTTTGGTGGGTCTTCTTTTGTGGAAATACAATTGGGAAATAATGTTTTAGCAAATCGGAGACCGGTTTTGTTATATTGTTTCCGGAGATTGAAGTTTTCTCTGGTTGTATTCGAAAGTCCGAAAGATTTTAAGGGATATTTTTCACAAGATTATATTGTAACAAGTTTCCATTCACCAGTGGTCGAATATGACATCTCTGAATTATTTTTAGAATTTTTTCGATTATTCAACTGTTTGTTACTTTTAACTAAGACTATTTTGCTTATAGTCATCTAAAAAGGGCAAGTTCTGTGATTACATTTTATACCCATGATGTAGGTTTTAGAAGCGCTTGTGGTTTCACCCGTGTATTTCTTCACACAACCTGTATTACGCAATTTGAAATTTAGTCAGTTTAGTTTAAAATCCTTTTCCAAATATCGCTTATGCTATATACGGTGTACGGTAAACGCGGTATACACGGTTTGGGCTGTACCTACCTACGTTGTCAGTACGGTGTCTACGGTATGTAGTTGACTGTAGTGAGTAGTTGTTAGCGCGTTGTATAGTAGCATCATTTAAGTATTAAAATGATGCTATTATACAACGCGCTAGCAACTATGGCCACTTATTTTGACAGCTGGAAGATTTTAGAATAAACAACAAAAAATTGAGGGCGGAAAAATTTCGTTCGCTTTCATTTGATTCGGCATTGACTTTCATGCTTTGACACAATATGCGAGCAGTGAACCGGCAAAGTGTAATAACAGGGGCTGCCCATGTGGAATTGTGCTATGTAAATGTACGCAGCGTACAACGCAGATGCATTCAGGCTTTGGAGTTCATAGTACATGAAGTAATGGGACGTAAAAGTAGGGGGTTAAACATGACTGAATGGGGCATGCTCATCATGTAGATACTTTATGCTTTGTTATATTGGCCTGCGCCTAATAAATATGTGCTTATTTACGTCAAGGATATTGTAATAGTTATTTTTGATATTAGGACGGTAAGTTGGTTTTTACAAACGAGTTGACAAATGTAGGCCCGAGACGAAGTCGAGGGCTTACCATAGTCACGAGTTTGTACAAATCAATTTCCGCACGTGTATCATACAACGTTTTTCAACACATTTGCGAGAAAACAGTACAATAGGTAACGAAGCTTTTGTTTATTGGTGGGAAAGTCGCAACAAACAATCTTTGATGTTCCTAATCTAATATGAAAATGGGCTAAAATGGCGCGCATTTTTTAAAATGCAAATGGCGCCACGTGCTTGTGGTGAAAATTAAAACTACATCTTTAGTTTCATTTTCTTTTTAGTATTAAAGTGAGACAAACGTATTCAGCAAAAACGCTTCCAAGGAGTTTCGATCATTCAGCTTATTTTATTCTCGTACTGTGAAACTCCTTGGTGAAACTCTTATATATGTTTTATTGAAATTAAAAAACATCGGGAGTTTTGGCGGGAACGTGAAAAAGTTCACGTCGTTGCATTGTATTATTTCACAAAACTTATGCATTTTCTAGTGTTAATGTTTAAAATTAGTGGCATTTTACGCATTAAGTGCTGAATTATGAGTATAAGCGTGGGCAAGTGATATAATGTAATGAAACGTGGTTTTTCGCGTTGCTTCCAAAATTCCATAGAAGCCTCTAGTAAAGTTGCCACTACTTTACTAGGGCATGACTTAGACTGGATTATGACTACCTGACTTAGACTGGACTATGACTACCCTGACTGACTGTGACTAAGACTTGACTTTACATGAAATATTTCATAATACGATGAACAACTACAATACTTGACACTGGCTAAATACACTATGTGTGGAGCCAAACTATAAGGAAAAAAAAAAAAAAAAACATCGTAAAGGTTACGCACGGCGCTATACACAGATTAGAGAAAAAAAACAATGTTACTCTGTGGCGCTATACAAGGAACGATGCGGTAAAATAGGTACTTAGGTGAGAGTACCTATTTTACCGCACCACAGAATTCCCACTAGTAGAAATCTATTTCGCGTGGCCGCCTAGTTGTTTCTTGCTCCCACACGAGGTGCTGCCTGAATAAGAACATCTCCCAAAATTATGGGTAGATAATTGGCGATTTCGTTAGCTCTATCTATAGAGTAATTTACCTAGATACCTAGGATTTATGTTTTACCAGTGTTCACTGCTTGTTTATTGTAAAAATTAAAATGTAAGGTCAGGTGGGGTAAGTGAAACGAAGGAGTACCTAAGTGAAACCCTATCGTAATCAATTAATCACGCAGTTTAGCTCTATGCTATGTGGCGAAATGGTTTCAATGCTCTAGCACACGCGTCACACAATCTTTCTGCTAGGTCATAAAATAAAAAGAAAACAGCTATCTTTAAGTTTACAAAACACAAGTTGGCTGATGTCATGAGGCAATTTAATAGTGTTTATGTACATTTTTATACGAAAATAATGCATGACCCGGCGCGTAATGTGGGGTTAGTATTTGCAGTCACAGACGACACAGGTAATAAAATCAATCAAATACCTACTACATTA
Source organism: Ennomos quercinarius (assembly GCA_910589525.2). Taxonomy (NCBI): domain Eukaryota; kingdom Metazoa; phylum Arthropoda; class Insecta; order Lepidoptera; family Geometridae; genus Ennomos; species Ennomos quercinarius. Next base: position 7,822,026 of record OU342496.1, read on the forward strand.
CAAATGTCATTGTAAATGTCCCATGGGCGAAAATCACGTATTTCACATCAACAGCTGGAAAACGTCTAGTGCTGAACACAGGCATGCCCATAAAACGTCATTTTAGACGCTGATTATAGGGAGGTTTGCCATAATCACCTCGCTTAGCAAGTAGCTTGTCATCGCAGAAGATTATAATGTACCAAGAAGAATGCCACTGCCCATTCTCTGGATAGTCCCTTTGTCTGCTCTTACACGGCACCCAAAGAAAGAGATGGAGATTCTGCGCTAATAAAGTGATACCTGGCAGCTATTATTATATAAGTAAGTACCTAATATAATGACTGCGGGTAACAGATAATAAAAAGAAAATTGTCAATATAGTCAACTGCAAAATAGTCAAAACCGTGAACCATTTTTGAAGTGATGTTTCATTCACGCAAATTGAATTTCCAAAAATTATTTTCTTTAAAAGTATTTATTGCCGTCATTTGCCATTTCAGATTTAGGCTTTCTATGTGTAAAAAAAATTAGCGTCCTAGCAGAATTCACAAAGTGGATAGATGTGCAAGTATGTTTCACTTACCCCACCTGACCTTAAATATAAAATGATATATTTTACTAAGTTAAATCAAGCAAATAATTAGCTAATATACCTACAAAAGGATTTTTTCCGACTTATAAACGTTTGCAAATCAACATGGTACCTAGCTGGTTTTACGGGAAATTAAAAATCATAAACTGGCAGTACCTTGACAATGAAATTTTTTGGTTAGGTATGGTTATTTTATCCATTAATTAATCATTTAGCTGTTTTTTTGTTTAGCTGAGGACTTGTTATTACATGAAATGTAACGTTGTATTTATATTTTTGACAATAAACACTTCTAAAAAGGGAAAATAGACAAAATAATGGCTACTTACTTGTGACATGTTATTCCTTCATATTTACGCCTCAGTGCGACTTCTGTTGCTTAAAATGCTGCAACCACCCACTGCACACACATTATTTCTCAAATATTTATTGCCTAGATCACCATTTAAATAGGATTATTTCACAATAAACAACAATTTCAAAAAATTGTTAACCTGTTTGTGTTAGATCAAACGAAGCCAAATAAAAAAACCCGGTAACGGTGACAAGGACCAAAGATATTACGTTCGTCTTTTTTTTGCTTAGTACCGAATATATAGCGCTCTCCTTGTTGTCCATGAATGACGTCATATACTACGGTTCTACTCGTAGATATTCAAAGTACCGCACGCTCCGTTGTATGGTGCGTAATGTTTAACTTTCGAACAATGTATACAGGCTTTGTAAATGCATTTTTGAGCAAATATGTTGAAAAATATTAACCGTTAGGATAGTCTTTACTTCAATCATTGTGTTCCCACGGCAATGATATTCTGTTACATGCACCTTTGATCACCGTGTGGCGTAAAAATAGATCTACCCCATCTCTTCCCGTGGGTGCAATATAAGAGGGTAAGGGAATGTTCAAGGCAGCTGTATTTTTCTCAGTCTGCATTATACGTAATCTACTGCAAACACCTAGACACCTGCCAAGCGGGGGGTTTATTACCATTGCCCCTAATGGAGGAGGCCTATGTTTAGCAATGGACAAGCGCTGATGATGTGATACTGACGTCCTATAGGCTGCGAGGTAAACCGCATAAATGCGTAGGTATACCTACATATATATTATACTAGCACAATAAGATACTTATTCATAGTTTTAAAATGCATTCAATAGTCCTCAAAAACGCCCGCAAAGTTGCTGAATACGCGGTGCCTATTTATAGTGCTCTAGATGACTTAGTTCATTCGTTGAAAAAGTGAGTAAATTCATTGTGACAGAGCTCTTTGTGTTAGCTGATTCCTGCCGATCAGTAGGCGTTCTATACATATCAGGTTGTAATTTTGTTAAACAATATTTTCTGCTATCTTTTGGATTGCCATACACTACAGATTAGATAATAATTACTAGTTATAAATCGTGTAATAGTAATTACGGCTGAACCTGTAGTACAAGGCCATTTTCCTCTACGCATGTTTTTTTAAATGTAAACGAACAACTTTACGAGCTAGTCGTTTGCCTGGTGTTAAGCGTCACGGCCGCCCATAACAGATATACTTAGTTGTACTCGTAGTATCCTCTCATTGGTCAGTAATTGTATTTTTATGTTAATAGATGTCTGCAGAGTCACCAATTTTCTCCATATCGCAAGTCACAAGACGACAAGCATTCTGTCAGTCTGTAAGAGATGACGTAACACAAACATATTACAGAAAGGCAAACAGTTGTGTTGCAAAGATAACCGTATAGGGGGTAACTGAACCCTTGGCTCATAATGCACCATTAACGGCGAAGAGGCGATCAAGTTTGAGTTATGGGTTTCTACACCTCACCACGTGGCCATGCCCGCATAATTATATGCATAATTATGTGATGAATGCTGTCTCTAAATTCAGCATTATCAATTTTAATGAGCACGGAGTCCTTATGATAAATACAAAAGTTTTTTGTGTATGTATATTGTATACGTATGTGTCTCAGCGCCAAAATGGATAATCAGATTTTAATTACGTTTGGTTTTCTATATACTTACCAAAGATAAGCATATCTTTAGGTCCCTGATCAACACATAAGATATTTTATACCACGGAACATGTTTCTGATGGGATAGGATGAGATCTAATTTTATACTTGGTTATTAAATAAGAATAAGGCAAGAAAGGTTAAGTTTTGAGAAAAAAAAAATCTTTTACAGGTAGGTACCTACTTTGTTGTATATAGATACTTTGGTTTTTAGTCTGATAATGATTATAGTAAGATTTTTATTGTTCCTAAAAACTGCTTACTGTATTGTTCAAATCGGTTTATTTTTGCTTTATCGCTTATTTAGCTGTTTGCTCATAATTTTGTGTTATAATCCAAATCTTAATGATATTATTTTAGACTTCATATTTTGCTACGATTGGTATAAATATATAAATATTATAATTATATTATTTATGTCTTGTCAAAACGCTTACTAATTTAAGAGATATCAGGCACACACTATGTTCAATTTGTAAATATCTATTGTAATGCAGCACGTCGTCGTTCAGATTATTCAAACAAGTAGGTAACAAAAGTATATCTTATAGCACGTGATTGAAAATGTTATTCCGATTGACGAGTACGAGTTCAAGCGATCAGTAAACCCAGCGCAGGTATAAATATTCCATAGGGTACCCCGGGGAACTAATTGCAGCCCTATCTGTATTGATGGCCACTATACCGGATCAACGTAGATCTACCCTCCACCGCAGAATGCTATTATTGTGCTTTATTTTGTGTACCGACTCATTAATACTACGTGTGCAGGAACTTATTTATTTATGTATACTTTTACAAGAAATTATGTAAACCTACGTAGGTAATAAGAACTTTATTCTACAAAGCATTCTACCAATCAACCTGGATATGCAGTACTACTCTCGCTTTCTAGTTTATCCCTTATTTATTACTAAGGGTCGTGGTCACAGTTCTATTTGACCAACTGCTTCTATCGACTTCGGTCACATGGTTGCCCTCACAGTCTGGGGAAATCTGCATATCACGAGTAAACTATGGTTGGATTTATGGGGAAAGGAGAAGAGGCTTTTTCTTACCTTATTTTGTTGAAACATTTATAATTTATTTAAAAAAAATGCTGTTAGAGTAACCACCATCATCATCATTGTCATTATACTTGCTTCCATAGACTTTGGTCACATGGTCGCCCTCACAGCCTGGCAAAATCTGCTAATCACGAGTAAACCTGATATGGCTTTACTAAGGTGAAGGATCGTCTCCTTTCCCCATATAAATCCGACACTGTTACACCTTGCCTTACCTTTTTTATTGAAACGTTTATAATTTATTTTAAAATATGGTAATAGAGTAACCACCATCATCATCATCATTGGCATTATACTTGAGAATGTTAGAGGTTAGTTTAGTGAGATCAATGAGAATAGGTATATTCTCATTGATCTCACTAATCAAATCCACGAGAATGGATGTTAGAATTCAAATTCCCGTTGTCCTCACTAAAATTATAGCCAAAGCAGAACCGTTGAGAAATGAAATGATCTGCTGGTGTGGAAGTAATTGGAAACGTTGGTAAATTCAGTGTAGTCTTTCCCGCGATTCTGCTAGAGTTGAATTCAACCATCAATTATTATCTTTATTAAAAACACAGACTTCGGTACACAAACCATTCCATCACCAGAATGATGTTTGTAACAGGCTTAGGTACATCAGAAGCTGTGCATTGTGCAATTTATTTTCAGTAAAGATATAGGATATATTTTATTAAAAGTCAATATCTTCTATTATATAAAAGGCTTTGTCCTGACTGACTGACAGACAACGCACAGCCCAAACCGCTGGATATAGACTTGAAATTTGGAGAGTGGCTACCTTTTATGACGTAACGCGTGCTAAGAAAGGATTTTTGAAAATTCAACCCCTAAGTGGGCGAAAAGGGTAAAAACGGTTGTATGAAAAACCTACTTTTGGTGACGTGAAAAGAAATGATACCTTTTAGTTTTTCAAAATTCAACACTTAATGGGGTTAAAAAAATTGTTTAAGTTTGTATGAAAATTTCAAAAAAAATTACCGTATCATACTGAAATTTGAAATGTGTAAAGAACATACAAAATAAATAGAAACGGGTCGCGGCGTTTCTTGAATTTCATCCCCTGAGGGGTTAAAAAATACAGGATAAGGTCCCATCGTAAGACGGTCGCACGGCCTAAGCGCTGAAGCTAAAATCTTGAAATTTCGAATACGTTCTTTACATAGGGGTGCAATGAAATGGAATTCATGAAAATTCAGCCCTTACGGGGTTGGAAAGGGTAAAAAGTCTTTGTATGAAAAAATCTTTATTTCTTAACGTAGGTACCTACTTACCGTTTTTAAACTTGGACCACACAAACGTGTTAAAATGAAATGGGTTTTCTTTGTTTTTTTGGAGTTCAACCCCAAAATCATTGGTTGAGCTTTGTATAAAAAAAAAATATCGTAATGTATTCAAACTTGGATAGTTCCTTCGATGTAAAAAATGTTGCTTTAAATTTGTTTTGAGAGGAATCACTTACGTGGTTGAAATAAGGGACGAAACTTTCTATTTTCAATTATAGCGATGAAAATTGGCATTGTATATACTTTTTAAAACATAATCGTGCTACAGTAATACTTTTTGCCAGGGTTGATTTGAAGGGGTAAAAAGGGAAGGAAGTTTTGTTTCTTCATTTTCGAAGTCCCGTTCGTATAACCGGTTATTATTAGGGTTGAAAAGGAACAAAAATGGGTGGTGTATTTCAACATTCTTCGCTTTAGTGTCAAACTATATCTACATAAAATATTGATTACAATTACTACCAGATACCCATCTCAAAAATTACATATTTCATCCCTGCTTCTCATAATGCCACCATGAAAAATCACTGCACGAGGCTTCTTAAAATTAAAAGAATTTAAAACTAACGTTTTTAGTTAGGTAAGTACCTATAGGACTTTTCTAAACGCCTCCCAAAAAGGTTAGTTATATATAAGGTAATTTTATCCTGGAAATATAAACGGTTCCTGAGAGATAAGTAGTCCACGTGGGCGAAGCCGCAGGGTAGAAGCTAGTTCTACATAAAGAAAAAGAGCCCTATTGTATAAAATATAATTAATTTTATTTCTCAATAATTTGACGATCAGATACTTGCTCATTATTTTTAGTTCATTATTAGAAACAAAAACATCTCATGAGAATTTAACAAACAAGACCCTAATCCAATTATTGCTGGATTTCAGGCAGGATCGATCACGGTCAGAGAGGCGTAATTAAAACTTTGTTCCATAAACTATGATTAAAAACTTTCACGTGAGCGATCCACGTTTTCCCGGAGGCTACCTTATGATTTTTTAACGCCTCGAAGTGGGAGCCGTGGTCAATGAATTACTAAAGATAATTGGCTCAGAAAAATGCCAACTTATTAATTCATACTTTTTGAACTGTTAATTTGCAGTACCCAGATAAAACCTGTCCCAAAGTTATAGTATAGAATACGCATTGATAGTAAAAAAACATATTTACTTACAAAATAAATTGGTACCTGAAGCTACGGCGTAAAGTGTCCAAGTAGGTATTTAAAAAAGGTTTCTTTTTAAAGATGTTATCCGAGGTGTTCCATTGAGGTGACAAGATACTTTAAATGCTAAAATTTACTGAGCAGTGGACAATGGACATAGTCGCTATGGTACTTAAAGCTTCTAAAATAAAGTCGTCGTGACGTATAACAAAAACTTCTAGACACATAATGATCGGAACGGTATTTGCTTACATCTATTTTCCACTCACAAGTAAAATATAATTAATACCGTTTGCAATGGTTTGTATTTATGTAGTTTTTCCAATTGGCGGTCATCTACTTCGATGCTTTCGGTTACACTTGGTTCTCCTTTTATGGGGGATCTGCTGCTTTTTAAAGTCTTAAGTATAAGCATGTCAAAATTTTACTTGGACACAATAAAAATACCTCTATTCTTTCTAATAATTATTTATTTTAATGTTACATATGAATAGGTATTCCAGTTATGCCGTTCCAACCACCTGAACTGACTAACTAGAAACTAGAAAATAACAAAAAACAAACAACAAACTACAACACCTTTTTTCAACAACTTTTTTTCTAATTAAACTAAAATGGTTAGTAAGTATCTGGATACTTACTAACTCATTCGTCAATTCTAGAGGTGTTCCAAAAAAATATTACATCTTCTTTCATAAGTTTTATCAAGGCAAATTGCGGTTACTTTCGCTTACAAGTTTCATCATAAAATCATAAAAAAGTCGTATCGAACAATTTCGTTTACAGTTCTGTCAAAAATAATTGTTCAACGAAGCGATTTAACGACACTATAAAATTCTTTTTCAAGCCTTTAGACACGATTTTTTCACTCACGATGTTTAGAGAACAACAGACGTAATAAATTGTGAAAAAGTGTAGGGAAACTTAGGGCGGATTGGATCGTTTTTTTTTGTTGTTAGAGCATTTTTGCATTGACATGCTAGTAGGTAGATCAAACAGACGCGTTGAAGTGGCCTCTACTAAAGCGAAGAGCTTTTCTATTCCATAATATAAGTACATTTAAACCGGCACTTACATGAAAAGAGTGTTTGTAATTCAACAAAAGCAGTTTTTGTAATTAAAAACGTTTAAACACATCTAGTTTTAGCCTGATAACCACAAATCGTATACTGTTGTGAAAAAAACAAACATCAAATTTTTGACTAAAGATGATGGACATTGTGATAGATATGGTATCAGGGTGTGATTATTTAGAGACTTGAGTAAATTATATTTACCAGAATAGCTCCTCAGACCGTCTGTATCACACCGAATTATATGCTGCTGCTAAGGCTCCTCAGATCGTCTAGCCCTACTGACTCAGGTACCTTTTTCGGCACCGTAACACAATCAAGACACTGACTTCACCAGCAAAGTCGACGTATACTTCCTAAAGGTTAGCTAAAGAAGGTGATCTTCCAGTGGACGTAACTTAAGACTAAGAAGAAGAAGAGAAGAAGAGGATAAAGAAGTCTCTTGATCTCCTTTTCCCTGCACCGTATCCGAGGCTCGCTTCCCAGAAGTGCCTATGAACTAGTTACCCCCTACTTTAATGCTTGAAGCCTTATGTAACCACCTTCCCGGCTGGTGATGCTGGACGTAAGTTTGTATAAAGAAAAAGCGTAAGCCCCATTAAAAAAATGATGTTTTGCGTAAGTTTATGCGTGCAGTTGTGTATTATGCATGCAAAATGTTATATTTAGATCCAATCTTGTGATCCGATTCGAGTCGCTCTCTCTGTTCTTAATAAATCCAGTTCGACTCAGATTCGCGAGCCGCCGTATATTGTCAAATAAATCGCTCGAACAACATTGGAATTGATCTGCACTGAACGATATCAAGTTATTATTTTGACGACAACCCGGGTGGAAATAATTTCAGATTTCTTGACTTAAATGTTTAGGAGTTGATAGGTTGTGTTATTAATTAATGAAATAAGATAGTAGACAATAACTAACAGTAGATTATACATAAAATATTTTTATAGCTTCGAATCTGTATATTTTAGATTTATAATATACAAAAATTCATATCCTATTTCAAGTATACATGTGTCCCAGAAATTATAGGCTCAAGCGGAATCCCTGAGACAGAACACCCCCTGGGACCTCCCCCCTGAAAGCCTCCACGTATGTTACGTGATTTTTATAGCTCAGGAGGAGTAGGTATAGGAGAAGTCATCACCAGTGAAATCCTTGATTTTTCTAGGCTTAAATTAACTACTGTAGCTAAATAATTTTAGATAAAATTCAAACCATTATATCATCATCTTTAATATTTTTTTAACAAACCTCATAAAAGGAGATGGGGTATGTTTGTCTGTATTTATTATTATTTTTAATATATAATTTGCGAGCAGTAAAAAAATTAAAACATTACTTATAACTCACTGTTAAAAAAATTGTAGTGGAAAAGATGAAAAGAATAATATCTATTTATAACAGTGCAATTATACCCGAGTCGCAAGACACAGTTTACGCTTTACGACTATATATATCATCTACGGCGAGGTGACAAGTGACTGAGACAGGTGGAAAATTGTCCTTGTGAGTAATGGTGTGAAATGACAAGTTGTCACCTAGCGATGAACCTTGTTGCCCTTGTCATAGCAACCCGTTGACCTGGGGCAACCCTGTCACTCTTAAGTGGGTACTTATTACTTGCAAAACTTGTGTAACATGTAATCAGGAATGCCCAAAATTTTACGACAATCTAAATTTTAGTTTATGAAAATATAGAATTTTGCTCAGAAACTGATTTAGTTTGTTTCGTTACATTTATTGTGGTTCTTTTTAAAATTAAATATTGAATTTAAAAATTTCCTGTGGCTGATGACGTCATACTTTGCTTACAATAATTTTCTACCGTTGCCTCTAAATAATAAAAAAGTTATTCCATGTGTCAATGTCAATAATGACACATTCACGTCATATCTTTGTTTTTCTTCACTTTTTTGTTCATCAGGCATTTCTTTAATTTAGCGATGAGTGACGTCATCATAAGATCAGATGAAGGTTGTTCAATTAAAGCCTGAAATATAACTAGCCGTAACTATTTTTAATTTTTAAGTTATAAGTAGTGATCAGTAAGCCTCAGTATTCCTCAATATGGTTTTGTAATTACAACAAATATAATAAATAAAATAAATAAAATACAATCATCAACAAAATAATAAATAAAATACAATCCCTATTATAATAAAAACATCAATGAAACTCAATATTACAAAGCATTTCAGTTTATTAAATTTTCAAGTCTATCATCAACGTCATCCAGAAGTATTTAGGTACCTATTTTTGTAAGAAATTTAAAGAAAATTTGTAACAAAATAACATACAAAAAGCCGTAAATCATGGGAAGCACCCGTTGTTGGATGCCAGCGAGTAGCAAACCACTCATTATAACTGTCCATGTAAAACGTTGGGCTATACGATGAATGCTCATTCATATCTATTTCAGTAAGTAAAAGCTACAATGCTGCCTACAATTGATAATCAACCCTTGCAGTTCTTGAGGATACCAACTTACTATAATAATATTACAGTAGGTTGGTGTCGTCTAAGTCATTGACTTTTCAGTATCGCTTAATTATCTTCAATAACTTTACACGATATCATTAAATTGGCAATAACACTAACGTCTCGACATAAAGTTCATGAAAAAGGTATTCATCAAAAGATTCTAACAGCATTAATGATCTCTCATAAAAATTATGCTGACTGCGATTAATGTGTTGACGCCGTCAGTACCAAACGCAATTTCTAATGTAGTGGAGACTTTACTCTTTCAACTCCATCTGAACTGTTGCTAATAAAAGAACAATAATTAACTTCCAAATTATTCGATATTATATATTCGAATTAGCTTTCGATTCCAAATTATAGAATAAATGTGGACTAACACAAGATATGGCGATATTTGAAATAATAATTATCATCCATCTTTTAACAATCCACATTACACTTACAGTTACATTTTGTACTTAGTTAAAAACACCAGTAAATACTTCTTTCGTAGATAGTTATATTCGAGGGAACGAAAGAGAGATCCTTCTGAGACAAAAAAGTACATTTCTCTCTTCCCCAAATAATATTGGTTCCTTTTACCCGCCGCGGTTGAAGTTTTGACGCCGTGCGCCGTCAGCATCTACGTAATTGAATCCAGGGGGTCCTACTCTTGACACCTTTTGCTGGACCATTGCATTATGAAAGAGCAAATCGATTTTCAGAAGAGAATGTGCTGATTTATTTAATTTTGTAGGGTTTGATCTAGAAGTTGGTTCAGCTAGATGCAAAAGTGTGAGCCCAGAAAAAACGATTAAGCTCCTAACCTGCACAATACTTGCTGCTGTAAGTCCTTGCTTTTAATGTAATTTCTGAAATTAGTAGATAAGCTGTTAATGACTTTCGTTTAACACGAAAGTTAAACCATTTTAAGACATTGAGAGGCTAGGTAGAAGCAAATTATCAAAGAAAGAAATTGACTTTTTGAACACAGATAAATATTTTTTTGAGAATTTATTTTAAAAAATCTTTTAGATTAGAAGTCTGGAATTAACCATATATATATATATATATATATAACGAAACATTTAGTTAACGGTATAAGAGACGCGAATATTTTGATTCGGGCCATTAAACTCGAAACTAACATTTCGTACTAACCAAAATTATGTAGGTAGAATACATTTAGCTGCCTGTTGCGTATTCACATTCATTATGAAACTTTTCAGTCGGTAACGTAACGTTGGAAACTGCGTCGCAGTTTGCATTTAAAAGCTAAACTCATTTCGAATATTACATTCGGTTTGGAAAATCAAATGATATTAAATGATATATGTATAAAATATGACAGATATTTAATTTCAAAGTACTCACTTGATACCTCAATAATACTGTTTAGTTCTCCGGAGTGATTCATACCTACATAATAATTAATAAATGTACATGTACTTAGAAGATTAGTAAAAGACTCATCATCATCATCATTAACAGCCTGAAGACGTCCACTGCTGAACATAGGCCTCCCCCAGAGCACGCCACCTTGAGCGGCTGCTCGCCTCCTGCATCCATCGGCTCCCCGCGGCTTTCACCAGGTCGTCGGTCCACCGAGTGGGGGGCCGGCCCACGCTGCGTCTTCCGGTTCGTGGTCGCCACTCGAGAACCTTTCTTCCCCATCGGTTGTCAGTTCTACGAGCGATGTGGCCCGCCCATTGCCACTTCAACTTACTAACTCTAAGAGCTATATCGGTCACTTTAGTTCTCCTGCGGATCTCCTCGTTCCGGAGCTTATCTCGCAGGGAAACACCGAGCATAGCTCGCTCCATAGCTCGCTGCGCGACTTTGAGCTTACTAATGAGGCCAACAGTAAGAGACCATGTCTCAGTTCCATAAGTCATCACTGGCAACACACACTGATTGAAAACTTTCGTTTTCAGGCTCTGCGGTATTTTGGACGAAAAGATAGGACGAAGCTTCCCGAACGCTGCCCAGCCGAGTTGGATTCTTCGCGCCACCTCTTTGTCGAAGTTGGACCTACCTAATTGGACAATCTGTCCTAGGTAGACATACTTGTCGACAACTTCGAGAGTATCGTTCCCAACAATTACCGGTATAGGTGGAACATGAGCATTAGACATGATCTTTGTCTTGTCCATATTCATCTTAAGACCAACCTGCTGGGAGACTCTACTGAGGTCGTTGAGCATGGTGCTAAGGTCCTCGAGCGATTCCGCCATTATGACTATATCATCGGCAAAACGAAGGTTAGTGATGTACTCGCCATTTATGTTGATGCCAGATCTTTTCCACTCCAAGAGCTTGAAAACATCCTCCAATGCGTTTGTGAACAGTTTCGGAGAAATAACGTCTCCCTGTCTCACGCCTCTTTGCAATGGAAAAGTAAAAGTAAAAGTAAAAGACTACTAAAAGAGTACTAAAGATTTTCAATAATCAGTCAAAAGGTATTTATTGGATAAAACAAAACACAATGAAAATAATAAATTAATTATGAAAACCGAATGTATGATTTTTAGTTTTACTCACATACCTAGAATGTTTTCGTATGGTTTTACTCGATTTAATAATTTATTAGTAAGATGACCTTTATTCAGCCATTGGAAAATTGCCGCAAAAAAATAGAACAATTTTTATACAATTTATAATCGTGAATAGGATCAAAATGTATAGTTCCATCTGAACCTCCATATTTATCTCAAATCAGAAAGGATTTGCTCATCTAAAGCACAAATCAATTTTCAACCCATCCATTTCAATAAAACTCAAATTATCAACGTTGGGATCAGACCTCATTTCCTTTGAGGAAACATCTTTGTTGCTCTGTTTCTCTTCATTTTGTTAGATATTATTGCGGTTTATGCTTTGAAGGTTTGCATTAGGATATAATGAAGCTTCATTGGCATTTTTGTATACCTATATTTTTAGTCATCATCATCATCAACAGCCTGAAGAAGTCCACTGGTGAACATAGACCTCCCCCAGAGCACGCCACCTTGAGCGGCTGCTCGCCTCCTGCATCCATCGGATCCCCGCGGCTTTCACCAGATCGTCGGCCCAACGAGTGGGGGGCCGGCCTACGCTGCGTCTTCCGTGGTCGCCACTCAGTATATTTTTTTAGTACTTAAATAAAAATATAAAGTAGGTACTTAAGTAATTTCTTTAGACTAATGTGGTGTCTTCATTGTAATTTTATTAGACAGTACATTTTTATTTACTTTAAATACTTTTTCATTTATAGGTGCTCTCGGACAACGTAATATTACATTAATTTGTTTATTTCCGAATATAAATATGCCCAACTTTTATACTTCCCATTTTCTTTATCTGTAATATTTTCTTGGCTGTGATTTTGGTTTCTTTAAGAACTGGAATGAGTTAAGACCATATTGCAGTGCAAGAGATCCAGATAAACAGTTCTACAGGATAGCTTAAAAACTCTGCATATTTCACTTCTTTGAACTTTGAAGTGTTATGAAGAACGCAAAATTAACGCAAGATTTGAGTTTACCGCCATTTGTACGGTAAAGTGCTAGCAACCCTAAAAAAAATTTGATAGCGACTGTTTAAGGTTAGTGAGGTTAGTGGTAATGGAGCGTTACTCGATAGAACAATGTTGAACAGGACTTCGCCAGCCGATCCATTCATCCTTTTCCCATATCTTTTCCCTTTCGCTTTCCTCTTCCCATGTACATGGTTAGGACGTAAAACTAATTGACCCATGCGATGTCGGAGCGGGTTAACCAGATAGAGAACAAAATTAAGCATAAAAAATGTAAAGCATAAATAATTTGTTCCATTATGAAAATGAAAATGAGTTAGGGCAGTTAATTAGTAGATATAAAATTAAATCGTAAAGCAAAATATAAATTCAGCCAGAATAACGTACCTATAAGCAAAGACTTCTACTATAAGTTACGTTGTTACGGCTCGCTTAAAATCGTTACCAAGTAGTAGTTGAAGATTCAAATAATGACTTTTGCCTAAACACATTCTTGTTGCTTTACCTTATAATATTAACTAATTTAAAACATTTTCTTTATGTAAATGAATGACACGATGAGCTAGTCGCGGCTACCCATAACAGATTGCCCATACTTTTTTACGGAACTTGAGTAGGTAAGTTACGTTCTTCAATCGATCGATGAAAAATTATTTTCTTACCATTACCTACGTTATTATTGAATTAGTGAAATATTGACTGTATAGTTACGTCGTTTTGGCCCATAGTACGGGACTACATTTAAGACCTATTTATATGCAAAAAAACTTTTTTTTTTTAGTTTTTGTAGTACGCTCATCTGGTTCTTACACTGTGATTTTTTGGATTTATTGTGCAGTATGTAAAGTACCTACCTACTGTTTATTTTGTTTCAGGTAGGCGATGGCCAGACACATGTTTTCGCCATCAACTAAAACAGCCTGGTGGCTGGCAACGTTTTTTAGTGTTTTTGTAACAGGTAAGATAAAATGATTTTAAACTCACATCATGGTCAATAACATTTCTAAAATATTGTTTATTGTCGGGATATTTACCATGTATCACCAGTGGACGTCTTCAGGCTGTTGATGATGATGATGATGATGATCAGCAGGGCCGAAGTGAATTAGACCGTCGGTTGTTTTTCGTTTTTAATTTCACTTTACATAATGTATTTAATAGTTGACTTTTCCAAAGCCGTACCTGCTTAAAATACTTAGTTTTTCTTTCAAACTAAAATAAACCTACCACAAAAAGTTACTAAGTTAACCTAGGAGCTCGTTAAAAATTCTCGAAGGTTCGATTTTCTACCCAAGGGAGGTATCGAGTTAACGAGATAAAAGCCACTGCGGTTAAACACGAGACTAATTTATAGAAGCTTTAAAGTATCAAGAATATCTATCAAAATCCAAGGCATTTTTTATTAAAAAGTGTTGCAATCATAGCGCGATGCAATCGCATGACCACTATGAAAGGTTCTCGAGTGGCAACCACGAACGCGGAAAATGCAGCGTATGGGCCGTCTCCCCCGTGGACCGATGACCTGTCAGTCAGAACTGCGGGGAGCCGTGGAACTCTTCAGACCGATGATGATGATTATTCTGCAAAAAAGTAATCTTGACGTATTGTAACCCCCCCTCCCTATCTATAAATATATATATATATAAAATTGTCTTTAATTAAATGCATGCTATTACTAACTACTACCTACCCCTATCTATACTTATAATTACCTACTAATCCTAATTTACCTAATTAGCAACGATGTGCTTTTGTTTTATTTTGGCCAAATGATCGTCTAGTGGATAAACCTTCCGCTGTGATCGTATTATACCCAAGTAGCGAATAAGTATAAGCATAATAAAGAACCTATAAATCTATTCCCTACGTGATAGATTGAATGAAAGACTAATTATCAATACCTATATTTTAATGTCGTAATTAAAGCTATTTTCACTTGTATTTTTATATGGTAATTAAATTATGTTTTTCCGATTAAATAATTAGTATGAATTTCTTGTAAACAATTATAGTACAACCTTTAACGATATTTCACTTTGTATTTAGATATAAATATGTATTAAAGTTCTACCTTGAGACTAGTACAAATAAAATTATGCCTAAAATAATTCAGTAAGGAAATAAATCCAAGAGCTACGAATTGTCTACGAGTTTCGTAACCCTAGCTACGCCCTATTTAAAACATTCCTTTTACACAATCACTATACGTAAAATTGCGATATAATCGACCTATAAGTTGAACATCGAAATAAGTTAGTCCTTAACCTAATACCTAGACTGAAGATGACCTAAAGGCCTACATTTTCTACCAAATAGAAAATATCGGAATTTATTCTGGAAAACATAGAGAATGTATAATAAACAATGTAGCATCCTTATTTCCTGTATTTATTGTAAAAATACATTGCTGGATTACACAAAAGGTTTTAGGGGTTTCCCCCAATGGTCTCCAAACCTCCCCTCATAACCATTCCGTACCACCCTTCAACTTCCATGTTAGAAGGCTGGATTCCTCAACTGTCCCATATTAGAAGGGTGGGTACCTCCACTGTCCCAAGTTTGAAGGCTGGGTGCCTAGACTCTATTAATCCAGAATCACAATATCTCTACAATTCAATACAGATAAATAAACATGAACTTTTCTAAAATAGAGTGAGCGAACACGGTTTATATTAAATCTCATAATTTATACAAGTATATAACTCAATAAATAGCAGTCAGGGAACACTCCCTCTTTTGACTGCTTGGAATACTTTCCAAACTAGATTATTCACATATAAGTTGATTTAGTTCAACACATAGTTATAATGATGTAAAATGTAGACTCTCGCTACTTCATTAATCTGTCTATCCCAGACTGATCACTGATTTCTATCAGATGAAGAAGAAAACAACTATTAACCCTTAAGCTGTATAAGAAAGATCTCGCATTCCCTCTGGAATTTAAGTATACTTTCGGAGTCTCTCGCTCCTAATATTAACCGTCGATCCAGCCATTAACTCTCAAGCTGCATTTGAAAGATCCCGCATTCCCCTTGGAATTTAGGTATACTTTCGGAGACTCCCGCTCCAAATAACAACTGAAAGCTATTAGCCAAACAATAACTGTTGTCCCAGTTAGATATTCCAACCATGGAATAAGTTTAATTCATTACAAATGATCAGTCTTAGGTTATCCAAACCAATAAGTAGCTCTATTAAAAATAGATGATTACTCTAAGTTAATCTTATATTATTGCATAACAATTTAACAATATATCAATAGCTACCACTATTAGTAGTATTCAGACATCTTTATATCTCTTGAATACAACAACGTACATTACAGATTCTTGAATCTCTATTAGTAAGTGATTGTTCAGTTAAAACACTAGAATATAATTGCTCTATTTAACTCAAACCGATTTGATAAAATTTCAATCAAAGAAATATATGAACTTTCTTAATATGAGCAAAACCTTTGAAAATATTTAGTAAATGCAGCTTTCCTAGCTAAAATCTCATTAATTACTAAAATGTCTACTTTACTCACAAATAATATCCAAATCCTTAATCACTGCAATCCAATACACTGCAATCCAATAAACACTGCAATCCAATGGCACTACCGAAACCGTAAAGGGAACTACTATCGCAAACCGAACCACTAAAGACAATTTCTTTAGTTAATTACTTAAAACAATTAAAAGAATTTCCTGGTTAATTACTCCAAGAAAGCGCGACCGAGACTATCACGGATCGAACAATTAAAAGAATTTCCTTGGTTAATTACCCCAAGAAAGCGCGACCGAGACTATCCCGATTTCCCTCCTGCATCTTCTTTTTAAACTCTGGAACTCTCCTTCATCAGCTCCCAGCAACCAATCACAGCTCTTCGTCACATCTCAACATCGTCATTCTCCTTCCTGATTGGTCAAGAACCTCCGTAGTCCACGTGGACCTACATTTCTCATACATCTCATGACCATCTAGATTTGCTATTCTTCTCTCTGATTGGTCGAACTAGTTCCTACTACTAAGTACTGAGATCACACTCCACGTGGACCAGTCCACGTGGACTCCGACTTCAGCTGAAAATATGATCTTAGAATAAACAATTGACGATCAGTTTGTTTAAACCATTCCTCTAATCCTGCTAATAGACTGTAACTTAGCTTTATTAGAAATAATGATGTTTTTATAACTATTTTCACATTTTTCCTAATAATTAAAGAATAGTGGTGTATTAATCATACTATTTGAATAGTTTTCTTCAGTAACGATTAGCTACAGTACGTAAGTTATTTTTAATATTATTTACTGTTAAAGAAACCTATTTTATAAATGTAAACGGGACCCCGTACCGTTACAGTATGACTGTTCTAGATTTTGGTCACGGGTAGTATTGTCTATTCTGTGGTCACGGCATTTTCTTATTCGTAGAAACGTCCTACAAACTATATGCATGCTATTTTGTATGATATTAAATTGGTCAATTCCTCTCTGGCGGGAAATATCATGCGTCAAAGCGGAAAATATATTTTTTACTACGTTTCTAATAGTATTGGATTATGTGATCTATGGATGATTAATTGACGGATAAACCGTCGAGGTCCGTATAAATGTTTGCTTTTGATATGACACCACGTCGGTGGCCGGTGAATTTTAATTGTAAAACTAATCAGTGCCATATTGCGATTTTTTTGGAGATGGACCTGTATCCGAAAAATACTTATCTCACAACAATAGTTTGCCTATTTTCCCTTGCACCAGTAATATCCATGATCCAGTAGGTACCTATGTATGTATGGATATTAGTCTCATTCTGTACAGATTATACTTCCAAACAAAGGTTGCTAATGAAATGAGTTACAATTACAACTACAACTCTACCTGGTTTAATAAATACAATTTCACATTGCTACTCAGCGAAATCCTGCTTTCTGCGTTATTAAATTTGGATACCAAGGAGTTCAGCTGTTTGTTTGTTACTATTATAGCTCTACAAACATGCTAATACAGAAGGCAATGTGCCTTCACTTCGAGCTAGCTAGCTCTTCTAGATACAGCTTTCAGTTTAGATCTAAGAGCCTTATAGGTACTGCTTAAGTAAGGTAGGTAGAGTTCTGGCTTTGTTAAGCGTTAACGCTTTAAGAGTGAAAAAAATGTTATGGCTGGAGACGAATGAAACATTAAAGAATGACACTTTGATAAAATATTTTACCGAAAAAATTACAGTACTGTTAGTTAATTAATTAATTCACATTTCTAACTAAGATCATGCCATTATAGAAATATTCATTCTTCTGTGTAAGTATTAACTTGTTATCATTTCATTTTGCAATTTCTCATTTTTCACAACATTCCCTTTTTCAGGGACAATTTTAATATCTTTCAAATAAAGGTTAATATTTATTTAAGAAGATTCGTTTAAGTTCAATAAACAGCTCTTATAGAGGCACTCACCATAATGAATTGGTATTAAAGAGGGGCTTTTAAAGACTTCAAATTATTAATTTGGTTCAATTAACCTACAGGGCGTTGTCATAATCAGTAGATACAAAAACGGTTTGTTCATTTCAATCAGACAGAGTTAATGTTAGGGATCGAAACAATTCATAGGTATTTTTTAAAGTTTCAATTATTTTAATTACTTATTGGAATATAAATTCAACCTAAATCACAGCAGGCTGCATAATAGTTCTACGTACCTAGGTAGTAGGCCACAAATAATTTTTAAATATTATATGATAAGACGATGTTAGTCGAAATTTGATTTTTTGATGAAGTCATTAAAAAAATAAATTTCGATCTTGTCTCAGTCTTAATATCGTCTCAAAATGACAAACGCCTAACTTTGGGACGAATGTAATCTTCACAAAGTAATGAAGAACGGGGGTTGTAATCTAGATTCTGAGTTTTAAGATCTAATTTTTTACTTTATGTTGTTCTATTTTTAGGTGAAATGCCGATCCAAGCAGAAGCAGAGCCGGAGTTTCTTCAGGCGCTAGAGAACCACACAGTGACGCAGGGTCGAGACGTGCATTTCACGTGTGTCGTGAACCACCTCTCCAATTACAGAGTAAGTCAAACTTGAAACCACAATATTTTCTCTCTTCCTTCTTCTTAGCAAGACCAGTGACTAACAAGCCTTAAAATAATAACGTTGAACGGCTTACACGTTATCGTGTGTTTTGCAAAACGACTGTTAATACCTACTACAATAACTGGGACTCAGTCGTATATAAGTTTACACTCTGCATACGCCCAAAGCGCTTATCTACACAATTTATTGCAGATCATTAATGCATATAAAAAAATATAATTATACAGGTGAATACTTAATGAAACAAAATAAACTCTGTAGCTTGTATTATTGCTTAACTCGCAAGAAAGGAATTCACAGTTTTTAAGCGAAGTTTTAACCAATTACATTGGCAAAAATATTAAGATTAAAAAAAATGGTTTATGTGAGTTATGCCCTAAAAGATATTAGGCCAATTAAACATAACTCAGTATATCTTAGATCTCATAACTTCAAGAGACTTGTGTTTTTAGTTTCCGGTAAATACAAGTAGGTACCAACCTAAAGCATAAGGATACAATCTGATACTGAAATACAGTAGAATAAACTTGCACCATGAATACCAAGCGATTCGAGTAGTTTAATAAGGCGAAGTTTTATGTTGCACCCTAGGCGGCGTGTGTAAAAAAAACCTGAAACACACAACCAAACGTTTGCAATCTCAGTGGAACAAGTTTGCCGTAGATTGGCAAAATCCGCATCCACAACATATTTTTCTAAAATAACTAAAACATTATTAGATTAGATAAAGTTGGAAAGAGAAATTGCGATTTAAACATTACTTGAAAGGTTACAAGTGAAAATAATAGGTAGGTACACACTTGAGGACACTGCAATTAGCTATGAGCTGCGGTCATCGCATAAAGTTTTGTTTGCTTTTTAAAATATCTAACAAACACGACAATAGTCGCATTTTTAGCTAAAGTAAGAGCACACCTAAATAAACTTAAGATTCGTTTTCTGTAATCTTCTTTATGATTTGATTGGGGAAATGCCACAAGCAAGTTTTTCCGACCAATGACACGTAGCCATCATTAGCATGCAGAACAGCATCGGCTTGTAAAATTCGTTCGATAGAGCGGTCATCATAAAACTCCTCTGGACTAAATTATTCCTTTTTTATTCCTCCTTGCAATCTTCATGTAATCTTCTTGTGATTCAACTAGATATTTGAGTCTCTCTCTGGCTATAGCTCGATTATAATATATCCTGCTTTCAATATAAACGTTAAGTATGGCAATTCAGGCTAAGCAAACGCGAGTTACAGTGTAAATAGCATACAAAAATTTGAATACGCCAATGTTTTTCCATCAGTGTAAAATTGCGTTTGAATCCCATATTATATTTTCCGGTAAAGTGACGCGGATTTAAAGGTCAAAAATATCGATCTATGTTTGTGTGAAGTGTACTCTGCTATTATGACAGGTAAAATGGAGTGGACGGCTGTTTGTGGCAGCTTTTGGATTAATTGTGCGATCACAAGCTGGATTTTCTTTATGCTGCAGTATAGAAAAACAACTAATCTAATAAGAAAGTTTGCGCAGAGAACAATTATGGTTGATAGTTTTCATCCAAACTGCTCTGTAAATACAGGACATTTGAATGCCGATGTTACCTTGCCAGTAAATAAATCCTAGAACGGAAGCTGTAAACAATATATAATTAGAAAATTATGATTTACGCATATGGGTTTTTTGGTCTTAGTTTCTTCCTTTGATTGTACTCTCTGTATTTTATTAGTATAAGGTTGAGTATTAAAAATTAGTTTTTAATCCAGACCATGCAGAGATTTTCAAAAAGTATCTTCTGAAATTTGCTTCAAATTAGTTCTGCAGTAATCCTATCGTAATTATTTACGATATTAGCATTGTAGCTATCAAACGCGTTCTCTTAGTGGCCGTCAAAATGGTACAATTTTTGACCGAGCGAAACGAAGTGAACGAAAATCTCTGCTTCAACTCGCGAACTTGGAGGTTCTACAGGGGAACATCAGGGGATTTTTTGTCGTCGGCGATTTTTGTTTAGTGGGATGGTTCCTCCAAAAAAGGGCGAAGTTTGCAGCAGTGCCATTTACCAGCCTATTTTGATAATATGTGGAGAATCGGGTACTCAATTCTTAACAAGTATCTCAAATATGAGCAAAATCGGTCAAGAGGTTGTCCAGATATAAGGCCGTGAGGTCTTAGTTGACGTACTAAGACAACATCAATGTTTGTGCTCGCAAGGTCTACAGTTCGCAGAACTACTAGTATTATCAAATCTAAAAACTACTATTTACAAACGCGCTTCTCTAGCTGCAGGATGAAGCTCTAGCATTTACGCTCGCACTCGTCGGAAATAATTCTCGCAAACAATGAAATTGTTACTAATTTATTTTCCGACCTCAACAAAGCGAGATGTCACATGAAAAATGCCCGAGCAGCGCGGATGAGACGCCCTGCATTCCTCTGGCGAGACTACAATTTTACGTGTCGTTTTACACTCGCTACAACGTTTAAGTCACATTAAGAATTGTTTCTATTCACCAAAACAAACGCTTTAACTCGGAGGAGCGGAGTGGAAATGTGAGCAATTTATGACATTAGTATAGGATATAAAATAGAATTTACCGTTTGTATGCAACCAGAAACGGCAACGTTACGTTCCGTTTTGCAGACAGTCGCTCTAATTGCATTGTTAGTTCTGGAGCACTCGAGATACTTCATGCTAATTTAAGAGATAGATACTTGGAAACGGTAGTATATCATCACTGAATAATAACAGAACGATGTAGCTTATATTAATGTAAAATATTTGCAATCAACCTGGATTAAACTAAAAGTATCGCTGGTGCACTCGTTAGGCTGTTATGGCTTGGAACGAAATAAACGTTTTTTGTTCACTTCAATGTAGTGCTGTACCACTACACTAAAGCGTGCCGTTTCAAAAATCGTAATATTTACATAGTAATTTATAACGTAATACATGTATATGTACATGTGTATGTGTATATTATGATAATATATATATTAATATAATATCATAGGTATATTCTGTTTTTGAAAGAGCAGGCGTGGAAAACAAATGATACTAAAAAACCGGCCAAGTGCGAGTCGGACTCGCGCATGAAGGGTTCCGTACCATTATCTATAAAAGCGAGCAAAAAAAGAACACGTTTGTTGGACAGCAGCCTCCTTATTAAATATTTATTTTATTCTGTCTTTTAGTATTTGTCCGTTTTACCCTTTGGGTACGGAACCCTAATTAAAGTTATTTTAATTTCTCCAGGTGGCGTGGATAAAGTCCGACTCAAAAGCAATTTTGGCTATTCACACAAACATGGTGGCGCTGAACCCTCGTCTATCCGTCACCTACAACAATCACAACACCTGGAAACTGCACGTCAGCAACGTCCAGGCAAACGACTCAGGCACCTACATGTGCCAAGTCAACACCGACCCAATGAAAAGCCAAGTGAGAAAAATGTGATTCTTATTAGTAAGAGGTGACCAAGTTGAGGCCTGGCAAGATATCACGTGATCTAACGCAGTAACAAAAACTCGACGGGTCGTTAGTATCATACGCAGGTCTCGCTAGATCAGCTCGTTTGCCTCTTGTTATATATCCACATCTAATCCTTGAGATATGTGAGCAGGTATATCGAACTGTCTACATATTATGCAGTCAACTATAATAATATTAAATTAAATACTGTATTTTAATTAAAAAGGAGAATATTTTTCGTGGAAAATATGTAATATTCTAATATATTACCAAACTTCTACCAGAATTTCTTTTGGAGCTAGATTACTATGTGAAATGGACAAAGAAAAACAAAATAACTTAGAATCAGTACCCCAGTACATTTGCGAAATGTAAGCTGTTTAATTGGTGCCATAAATGGCACCGTACAACGTTCAAGCGGTCAGTGATTTTTGTGAAGAGCTCCCAGAAAATTATTTAGCATTACAATACAATTTGGGCGGTGAAATCGTGCCACAACATACCAGAAAAGCAGTACAAGAGTTCTAGTGGGTCATTCCACTGGTACCTAAGCTATTAATTTTCTTGGTTAAATCGTCGAAAATAGCAAAAATAGTGAAAACAAAAATTTGTACAGCGAATTTGTAGCGTACGTTTTGAGAAGGCGTTGTTTAAAAACTTACCTTCTATAGGTACTTATTCTAAGCAAAAATAACTTATTTCAGATGGGTCATCTCTCAGTGGTGATACCACCAGATATAGTGGATAGCATATCTGAAGGCAGTTCAGCGCAGGAAGGCGGCAGCATCAGGCTGGCTTGCAGCGCGACCGGTGTTCCACCACCTACGGTGCTTTGGAGAAGAGAACACAACAAGCCTATAGTATACCGACATGAAGGCGGGAGGGAGAGAAAAGGTAAGGTCGAAGTGCTTTATTATCATCAACTTAATACTTTCCACTGTTATACTACTTAGGCCCCCAGAAGACAGAGTAAGAGTCGTCAAAATCTAATACGGTATCGCATAATGATGGTATTTATACCAAGACCAAGAGTACCTACTGAACATGCCAGTTTTCTAATGCTGGTCTACCCTTTTCGGTGATGTGTGGATTTGCAATCGCAGGGTTTAAACTCTTTACCTATATCAGGACTAGCGCACTCCTACATTTTCTTTCCTTTAACTCAAAAACCGCATTAAAGTATCGAATTCTCTGTTTGGACAAATTATTGTTAAGGTGACAAGTAGAGCCAGATAAGCAGGTCTAAATTCGTTCAAAGAAACATCAACCTTAACTTTGTGACTTTTTTCTATAGAGCTATATTTATTAATCGTGTATTTGCGGTCATCACAAACGACTTAATGAAAACGACTACACTACGACTTATATTAAATTCAAAGCTCCAAAGCATGTTCTAATTACGCCAGGAAACATCCCAAAAAACACCTTGTTCTTTTATTTTTTATGCGATTGAATAACGTGACGAGCTAGTCGTTCACCTGGTGTTAAGCGACACGGCTGCCCATAACAGTTGCAGTGTCACTCGGAATTTTAAAACAATAAAGTTTCGCGTGACACTGCACTGCGCACGTCATCCTGAGACATCACACAGTCAAGTAATCAGATTACTAGACTGAGTGATCAGATCATAAAGTTGTTTGCTCTACTCGTCGCCTTAAGTTAAACACGCAATTAAATTCCGTATAACATTTATACTGATATATTCACTTAACGTTTGTTAAATAAGAGGCGCTCATTGATACCAGTAATTAAAAAATCACGGAATGAGGGAAATGAGAAATTCTTTCGTAAACTAGTAGCAAGTATAACGGGTATGAGAGAGGCGAGTGCTTAACAATTTATTAATTAAGCGAATCGTTTTTTACTCAACATTTACCGAGTTGGTTAATGATGGGTTAAACCAGCAATGCAAGGGTGTTTTAAACAAGAAATGCAAGGCAAAATAATAAACATTTTTTATTTCGTTCTTTTCAATGAACTAAATATTACGCCAAATAAAACCAGAGTGACTCTACTGATAGAATAATATTGACAAATCTTCCAATTTAGTTCATTTATAGCGTTTGGTGTAATCAAAGTCATATTAGGTTATTTATTTATTATTACAACAGTTATTTATCATTTTAGGTTATTTATAACCAACTTTCAATCTTGCACTGACTGACTCTTTTTATCAAAACTGCAAATTTTATAAGACATCATCCTAATCATCACGGCAGTAGCATCAATGTTCTATTTTATTAACGTTGTCATCGGCACTAAAATAATGAATCACACTTCATCATCACACTATCATACTCACACTAATCACACTAATATTATAAAGGCGAAAGTTTGTGTGTATGTGTGTATGTTTGTTACTCTTTCACGCTCTAACAGCTGGACGGATTTGAATGAAATTTGGTATGGAGGTAGCTTATACTCTAGATTAAAACATAGGCTACTTTTTATTCCGAAAACGGGAACGGTTCCTGTAGGCACGCGAGTGAAACCACGGGGCGCAGCTAGTAGAAAACTATATGGAACATCTTGTATCAAAGAAACACAAAGTTCTCCTAATAGTGTCGTTATAGAAACTCGCATATTAAACTAAAATATTCCAAGGGGTGCTTTTCTGGAACAATAAAGACTTAAAGAGGAGCTATTTTTGAATACCGATTGTTTCCTTCGAGTTTTATAGATAAAGTTAGCAATAGTTATAGTTTAGTTTACTCCGATACTTTGTTTAACTTCTCCTATACGATGCACGAAATGGAGCTGCAGTATTAGTTTTTAGTAATTTTCATGTACAGTGAAGCTGCACTGCAGAAGTCACTGTGATATATTACATCTATTTGAATACAGGGAACCCGTTGCAGCCACGTATAATTAAACAAACAAAAACAATTGTTATACAGTGAAGCCGTGTCAACTGTAACTCTACGAATGTTCATTTTTATTCTCATACTATTTGCGCCCTCGGTTTCACCCGCGGAAGTATCCTGTATTATTCCAGCCATTTTTGATGAAATTTGGAATGCTATGTGCAATGTGCATTCCAAATTTCATCAAAATTGGTTCAGTAGTTACAAGGATAGAAGGTAACAAACATTCACACACACACCCCAACTTTTGCATTTATATTATTAGTAGCAGTAGGATAGAAAAAGCACCAATCCATACACTTTTTGGAAGTTCCATTGGAAGTATTCTCAATCATATCCAATAATTTTTCAGGTTATAGATTAGGATTAAGAGATCTAAAAATCGTTTCCGTTTAGAAATACCTCGAAAATTATGATGATAAAGAAACATTTGGCTGCGAGAAATTGAAATATTATAGTTCCATCATAAAAGTGAATTGTGAGCCTCAATGCTACAAAGAGGTGCCATCTACGGACACTGTTCTCATTGTTAACCCTTTAGAACGAGTTCCCGGGGGTGCCCAAAGCCGCCATTTCACTTGAGTCTTTTTTCCAATTCAATCTACTTTGCATTGTCCTCGGCACTCGCATGAGGCATTACACCTAGACCACATAAATTCAAACGGTACTTAATGTCGAACGACTTTTAAAATAATCTATGTGTAGGCACTTTTTTAAGAAATTTATGTATTAATGAATCCAGCGGGGTGATCATGTAACTTTGATAGCAATGCAACAGAAGAAATTTCATTCCGAATTTGAAAATTTTCACAGTAACTATGCACATAAACTGCGTATTGAAACTGTCAAATCCATACATTTTACCCAGTACCCAGAGCCCGATGCCAGTACTGTGTTGCACATGCAACTTTTACTGAAATATAAATACTCTCTTGGATACACAGTATTTCTGTCCTAAAGTCGTATTTAATAAATTTAGACATAAATTTGCATAAATCAATCCACATTTTAAGCTTATTCACTGTTCTACTGTAGGCCTCTTGCACTTGCTCCCGACCACTTCTCCCTCCAATAGATTTTATTTACGCAAGAGAAAGCAAGCTTTAATACATATACCGCGCAAGACAATAAGGCGCTTCGAAACGAGATATAAAAGCTTTGAGTTAGTCTCGAGCTCCTTTTAGTGGGATTCCTTTGAAATGAATCGAATAATTCTCGCAGTTTATGCTTATGGACGCGTTTTTATGTGAGAGTACTTTGTTAAGTGTAAATAATGATTGTCTCTCGGACTCGTAGCACTTACTCGTATACTTAGTTCATTCAATGCTAAAATCTGGGTCGCAGCTCTGTTTTATAACGTATAATTGGAAGTTAATTTTGCAACAAAACTTGTGCGAAAGTCCATATACTTTTCAGTAAAAATCTCCTTGCATTTAGTCGAGTATTTAGCTACTAAATATAAAATCCCCAACAATGTTGGCACAAAGATTTCTAAACAATAGTTAAGTACGTACTGTCCATGTTTTAATTAGCTTGGAGCTTAACTGCACTCTTATAGAATTTATTCTTTTTGTTTCGGTTGCCCCCATAATAGATTCTGATTTCTTTCAAGGTCTATTCCTTGTCAGCAATTGATTAGGTTAAGCTACATTAAATATAGCATCCATTAGCTTAAAATGTTTTTGCTGTCAATTTTATATTCCTTTTATTATGTGGTTGGATGCCACTAATTTGCATAATAATAGATAACAATCTATGCATATTGTTTTTAACTTTTGTTATAAACATATACTATACTTACCTGTTCGTATGTTTGCTTGATTGATTGCGTAGCATTTACATGAAAATGGCTGAATTAATTTATAAATCGAACCCATACTGATTTCTAACTTTACCGAGGCCAACGTATAATAAGGAGTTTTTTAATCCCGGAAGTTAGAGTTTCCGTGGGAACCGGGTGATTTGCAAGTTAAACCAGCAGGATGTGCCTGTAGTCCTAATAATCTTAATCCTAATCGCACTAATAAAAAACACTCGCTAGTAATAAATGCGAAAGTTTGTCTCTGTGAACGTTTGTTGCCTTCTATCTTGAAATTCGGAATTTGGATAGCTTATGTACTGGGTACATAGGATACTTTTTATCCACGGGTGAAACCGCGGGGCGCAACTAGTTAGTAATAAAAACGAAATAAAATGATTAAAATAGGTAAAGACACAATTGAGACAGAAATATGGACCACTAAACTACAAGTACACTTTGCAAAATGTAATTTTAGTAAGTACTCGTTTTTCCGTAACTTAAATCGACTTCCTCAAACAAGTTTCATCCAAGGCTCACGTACTCTGGCCCGTCGCGAGACGACCAAAAAGGCCAGCCCGGTTCTCTCCGACTGAATTTTCATGAACTTTTTTGTTGGCCTCGTAAGACCAAATGTAAAGTTACAGCATCGCAGCAACCGGTCTCTGAAAGGGCATTGCATTTAAAAAGGAAATTCCCGAGTAAATCTCTTTTGAGAATTTTCTTTTGATACACGTGACAATGCAGAATTCAGAAGTTTTAATTTTAGTATCATTCTTCTACATGGCGAGGTCTCGCGTGGACATTTTTCACCAGGATAAAATGATTCCACTTGAAAATCTGTTCAGCTATTTAACGTTAAGTAATTGTACCAGTTTACCACTGGAGATTGAAATTCATTAGGTCGAAATTCATTGGGCTCACACAAACTTTTGTAATATTAGTAGGATAACATTAGTATAGGGTAAGATTAGTAGGATAAAAATAAATGAATAAATAAACATAAATTAAATGGTGATGATGTCTACAAAGTGTTACAACCCTAAAACCCTAAACCCTAACCCTAAACCCTAAGTGTTATATAACCCTTTATCATATAACTTATTTATTTTATAACTCGTTTATTTTTAACCCCTTTATTATATAACTCATTTATATTAAGGGTTAAAATTAAGGGAAATTAAGGGTTATACAATATAGGGTTTATTAATAATTAATTTTATTATTAATTATATATTATTAATTAAGTTTATTATTAATTATATATGAGGGTTATATAATTACAATCAGGAGTGGAGACAATGGGTCCGTGGGGGCCGGCTGCTTTGGACACTTACAAGGACTTGGCCAAACGTTTGGTGGAGGCATCAGGTGACCAGAATGGTGGCTTTAATTTTGCACAAAAAATAAGCATCCCCATTCAAAATTACCACTGCTGCCAGCATTCTGGGCACTTTTCCCTCCACCCACTGGGTATTACAAATTTTTCTATTTTAGTTTTAATTGTCATTTTAAGTTTTTAGGCCTAGTTTAGTTATATTATGTTTTTTAAGTTTTTGTGAATAAATGACTGATGACTTTATCAGTTACCTAGCGTATGTTTATGTAGGTATGAGTGTTGTATAAAAATGTTGGGTTTATTAAAGCTCAAAATGTATTAAATGAATCTGTCCCTATAATAGTTATCAGCTTTATTATAGACATTATAGTGATGAAAAAACTTATAGGTAGGTATAGATGTTCGATTATATACTTAGCCATAGTAGTTATATAACGGATACGACAAGTGGCTTTTAACAACTTCCTAACTCGATTTCCAAACGATTGCTACTTACAAAAGCAATATCATTATTTTTCTCAGATTCCGTGTTGTTCGAAGGATAACTATAAAACTTTATCATTTAGCTTACGAATTTTCGTTATGTGTTTTAGGTGCCTAGTAAAGTTAGAGCTAGATAGTCTGGGAAATGTTCTAAAGTATCGTCCCATGCCTGTTTTGACAGCCAAGAAATATAATAGAAATTAGAATGCTATTTCCAAGTTACAGGTTGATCTCTCATGTAATATTAAAAGACACCCTCTATTGCTGCATTGGCATTTTATTTGTTTTTACTATTTCGGTATTTTATATATCGTATTCGATTGACGTACCTAGCAGTAAAAAAGTTCAACGGATCTAAAATTATAATATTATACTATACTTACTACACTACTACTTATACTTGTGTCAACTTTTAAATACATACCTACCTGATATATCGTAGTTATAATTTGTGGTGATATTAGTACTTATTCTGAGCACATAATTATTGTTACTGGTATACAAGAAAATGGCCCACACAAATACAGGATGTTGATTTGCATTGTCTCCATATTTACAGAGGTAGGTATGCTACACTTATAGAACACGAATCAATGAAAAAATAAATACCTAAAATTTACACTTTATAAAAAAAACATTGCACAAAAATAAAACAGCACGTGTGTGCGTTCTCATTTAACAAACAACATGATTTTATAAAGTCAACCAGTGCGAGCGCAGAGTCATAAACTATCGCGCCGACAACACACAAAGGCACCCGCCACTTTCGGCAAAGTTCTACAAACGCTCGCCGCTGCACCGGCCCCACCGCCGTTTGTACTAGCCACGCGGGCGGGCTGCGGGGTGCCCTCTCTCACCCGCCCGCGCCCGCGCAGCGCACTTATGTCACGCGTGCAGATGCAGCGACCGATCAGTCACTTGCCCGCCACCGGCGCCGCGCCGAATTTGCGTAGGCACCTACTTTGCTTACGATCGCGTAACAAAAATGGAACACTTTACAAATGTTGAGCTTGTGGAGATGGTACGTTTGTATGCTATCAGCGGAAACAGCTTAACACAGTCTGTGCAAATGTTTCGCGATCAGTTTCCGAACAGCCATGTTCCAACACGTGAAGTGATGCTGGGTGCCACACAGAGACTAAGGGATTATGGACAATTCCAAGTCCCTCGTCACGCTCGCGCTCGTGGAAGTGTAGGTCTCTCGGCCGGCCTTCAAGAAGAGATCTTGGACTTTTTTGAAGAGGACCCACGTGCTAGCACCCGTGATGCTGGGCGGCGCTTCAACGTCCACCACACAACTGTATGGCGGCTACTGAAACGAGAACTTCAGCATCCGTTTCATTTTCAGAGAGTCCAAGAACTGCATCCACAAGATAATGCCTCACGCATAGCTTTTTCTCACTGGATTTTACAAAACAGGGATGTGAACATTTTGTGGACCGATGAATGCATGTTTTCACGTGTGGGGATTTACAACATTCACAACGAGCACTGGTGGGCACATCGCGACCATAACCCGCATAAAACCAAGAACGATTCGTTTCAGCATCGTTTTAGTATTAATGTCTGGGGTGGCATTATTGGAGAGCATGTGCTAGGTCCATACATCATCGAAGGTCATCTAACCAGCTCCAGTTACTTGGAGCTTCTGCATCACGTTGTTGACGAGATGCTCGACGATGTACCACTGGCCTTTCAACGAAACCTGTTTTTCCAACAGGATGGAGCTCCACCTCATTATGGACGCCAAGTGCGCGATTTTTTAAGTGAAGTGTTCAGAAGCCAGTGGATTGGACGTGGTGGTCCAGTACCCTGGCCCCCACGATCTCCGGACATGACCCCATGTGATTTTTTTTTATGGGGTGAAATAAAAAGACTAGTTTACACGGACGAAATTACTAGTGCTGTGCAATTAAAAGAAAAAATCATTGCTGCATTTGATCATGTGAGACTGAACGTGAATGTGCTAAAAAAACTATCACGAAACCTAAGACGTCGCGCTCACTTGTGCATCGAAAACGAAGGAGGACACTTTGAGCAGTATCTTAGGGTAACGTAACTTGTAAGTACATAACTTTGTAAATACTGTAGCGCCCCAGTGGCAAGCTGCTGACACAGATTAAGTCATAGCTACCATGGGTTGTTTACTGCACCCCGCGCACATAGCCAAAACAATAGAGACCGAATACCTGAACCCTGTAGGTAATTAGACAATAGGACCTTCCTCGATGTAGCAATTTTCTAACAATGTTTTTATGATGTTTTGACTACAATACAATACAATAACTCTTTATTGACACCAAAATAATAATAACATAGAAATGAGAATCACATAATAAGATAGGTACAATGGGCGGAACAAAAACGCGGGCGGTCAATGGACTAATTATGAGACAAAAAGTGTTTACTTTAAACTGAGTCATCGCGTGGGGTCCTACTATTGTCCTAGCCGAAACGAAGTTGAGGCTACTTGTGATTCACGACAAAAATGGTTTATCAAATATTCGGCTACTAAATAAATGTGGAATTTAAATTTTATTTTTATATGATTAAATATACACAGTACAATGGATTCTAAAAATATGGAGACAATGCAAATCAACATCCGGTATAGATTACCTATTCACCACCGAACGATAATGATGCATTTCAAAAAACAACAATAATGTAATTCAATATTGTTTCACGGCACAGTAAAATTGACGGAAACATCACGATAAGTTTAATGTTGGTTAATCCCTTTAGTTGGCGCACACATTAGTTTTTTTCCTATAATATTAAATGTGAACATCACAAACACAATGTAGTTATTGAAAACAATAACGTATAAGGAAATTGGAAACCCCGTGAAGTCATATTATGTACGTAACGTTAAACAATGCCAGCCAAGGACCGAAATAATCCTTAATACGTTGTATGTAGGTAATACTTTATGACCAAGAAAGGGCGCCCTAGCGTTCGGATTTACCAATTTTATAAGTTAAGTATTTGTGCGAATGCCATATCTGTAACCATAACCTTTTAGTGGTCGTTCTACCCTCGTAAGGAAACTCAGTTTTTTTAATAAAAAAATCTATATATTTATTAACTACAAACAGTCTGAAATACCCAGAATTTAAATTTACGTACTACTTATCTCTAGGTGAGAGTTTTCGTCGTTCTGACGTCTTACAGCATAATAAGGAAAAACGTTTTCATTTATCCGTTTAAGTACACCTAAAATTGAGATAATTAAGCTGAGCTATTGATTTATTAATATTAATGGTGATATGACTTAAAAGGGCGTCCAGTACCTACAACAATGCGTTCAAGGTGCTGGTGGGGCTGCCGTTACATTACAGTGCATCAGGAATATACTCACAAAGGCTCACGTGGATGA
This sequence comes from Ennomos quercinarius, assembly GCA_910589525.2. Lineage (NCBI taxonomy): Eukaryota > Metazoa > Arthropoda > Insecta > Lepidoptera > Geometridae > Ennomos > Ennomos quercinarius. Next base: position 7,854,584 of record OU342496.1, read on the forward strand.
CCTTTTTTGCCATCTGCGAAAGCGTAGCCTCCTTGATGCTGCAGGTGTGGCCAAGTGTAGCAGTGTGCCAATTAAATTTTCTTTATTGACTGAAAATGAAACCTTACCTTAAAATCCTTTTCAAAGAAACCCAGTAGTACCGATTTGTGTTGTTTGTAATACAAATACGACTGGGTTTATTAATGCCAATTTTGGATAGGTAAGTACCTATTGGGTACCTAAAATTGCCTGATGCAATGGAACCTAACATTCACATTTAGTCGTATTATTATTACTATAGTTTAAAAAGATCCCAACTCTCCTTAAATGAGCTTGTGTCACAGATTATATATATGACAAATTATTTAAACCTCATTCAATTACTCTGTAGTATACACTACAGAGTAATTGAATAATGTTTATTTGTTTTAGAAGTATCTAACTGCCACCGCAACATCTCTGTCCGCAGAAGCAATTAACTTTGCAAACAAGCTATTTTATTTTATAGCCATGTAGATTTTAAAAGGGGAAGGTGCAAAACAATTGACGTTAATAAAACATGACACGCCACGTTCTCGATTGCTACTACTGGAAAGGTTATAAAACCTCGCATAAACTGGCTCATATAACAATAAAAATAAATTAGATAAAAGCGCGCAATGAAACTTTGCCCATTACTTCGCTGGCGTAAAACACACAATTTCATGGGTTCGTAGGATTTAATTATAACAAATACTTGTACGGTACGCCTAAGCTTGAAACCTTTAACAAATTCTAATATTGGAAGCTTACGAGTTGAATTTATGTAGTACTGGCTTACTGTGTTCGACTCTGTTCGAACCACTTAGACTGCTTAGAAAATCGGGTTTATTTATATTTAGGATTAAACTAATATATGGACTCCAGAGTATACAAACAGTAAACTTAACGTCAATTTATTGTGTAACATATTACGAATTCATTTATAAAAATAAAACAACATTCCAACTACAATCAAAGTATGATATATTGATCTATGGAACTGTTGCCAATAGTGCAGTATTTAAATACCATAAGATTAGTATTGTAATTCAAAGAGGCAATGCTGCCAGCATGTTGGGTACGCTGCCTACCGGTAGTGGGCTTGAGCATATGGACTGTCTGCCATCGCGGCTAGTATACAGTCCAAATGTTCTTTGTAGTGGCTAGTGTAGCTAGTTTCTTCGTTTTTATTATTGTAGTAGTTAGTTTATAAGATTAGTTATTTTATGCCCAATATTGACCTAGCGCTCCTCAACTGGTTGAAATAGAAAATGCACAAATCGAAATTAAAAGTCTCAACATTTTTACAACAATAGTCAGGAATCAGTAATAAACAGAGTATTTCTAATTGTAAATGGCAACAATTTCTAGATCATAGCAATAGCGGACGCGACGGAGCCTCAAAATTACTGTACGTAATAAAGGTAATTGCAATTTGCCCGGTGGAACTACCAACCGTCTTCGCTCCTTCCGGGCTAATGTTGATATAGATGCATTATACTCTGTTTTCCGCATAATGCTGTTGTGAATGTTTCTGACTGCTTATTACAAAACATATTATTGCTTAGGGTATTACTGGAGTGTTTTCAGAGAAATGTAGGCTACATTTCCCTGAAAACACTTCGTGAAATAAACTGTGATACTTAAGGGTACGAGAGATTAGTTTTATCATAGTAGGTATTGGGTGTTTACTGTGGTTGGAATAACTTCGGCGCAAATACATGCCACGTTAAAGTACCTACATGGTGCATGTATTATTAATGTAAATATTGGGAACTCAGGCATGATTCCGATCACGGTATACATCCCGTAAGTGGATAGGTGGTAGAACTTTTCTGCAAAGTTCGTCTAGGTAGGAACCACCGCTTTGTCAGTTATTCTGCCACCAAGCAGTAGTGTGCAAGTACTATTGTGTTTCGGCTTGAAGTGTATTGTAGCTAGTGAAATTACTGGGCAAATGAGACTTTACGAAACTGATCTCACAGTCTAGAAAACTTTTCTAGACTGTGTAATATCATAGGATGACGAGCGCAGTGCGCAGTGTCACGCGAGACTTTAATTTAGAGTTCCGAGTGACACTGCAATCTGTTATGGGCGGCCGTATCGCTTTACACTATACGAACGACTAGCTCGTTAAGTCATTATTTCACATAAAAAAGAAGTATGTATACTATATGCATAAATGGAGTGAACAATCGTTAAAATATAAATAGGTAGTTTTCGATAAGCTACATTTATTTTTAGTACAGTTGAGATCTGACGTTTTAATCAGTTATTAGACTTTCAAAAGCTAGTTCAAGTATTGGAGTTATCACATCATATCAATCATCAGCTGGAAGAAGTCCACTGCTGAACATACGTAGGCCTCCTATAAAACGCTACTTGACACACTTACTATAGGGGGGTTTGCCATAATCACCACGCTTGGTGGACGTCTTGGTGGTTGCGGACGATTGTAATGTATCGAAGAGAATGCTGCTGCCCATTCCATGGATACTCCCTTAGCCGGCTTTTACGACACCCGCGGAAAGAGATAGGGTGGTCCTATTCTCACAACGGGACCAGACGGCAACGACATGATTTATAAATAACTTTTATATAATTTTGGTTGTATAGAGTAGGTACTGGAAGCTCTTTTTAAGCAAACTACGAATAAAATAACAATGATGCACGCATGTCATCTTATTTAATAATAAAAAAATTACAGCATATAATAATAAGTAACTTGAAGCTATAGCGTTTCTATAGTCAGATCTTTATTATTATTATTCTATAGAGTTTTGGAAGCAACACGAAAAACCACGTTTCACCACATTATATGACTTGCCCACACTTTTGCTCGTAACTCAGCATTTAATGCGTAAAACGCCACCAATTTCAAACATTAACACTGGAAAAAGCACAAGTTTTGAAAAATAATACAATGCATCGGCATAACTTTTCCGCGTTCCCGCCAAAAAGCCATAGGTACACTTATTACGTACATTAATTTGACAGGCATTAAATAATTAACTTTCACTAACTAATGGGTGGTTTGATATTCACAACGTGATAAACATTTGCTCATTATCAGTTGAACGTATTCATGAACAAATAATTAAACTTTACCTCTCTATTCCATTTTGATTGAAGCAAATGAGGCTACTTGTATTTTTATTTGTGCACCGTGGAATTTAATTCGATGTTTTCATGAAATGTATGTGTACTGTGTGTGTTATTCGTCCCTGACGAAATCGAGGTCCCGTTAAAGAGGCGTGGTGACAGAGGACAGCATAAACTCTTTTCAGTTGATAGCGGTCGTACAAGGGCAAGAGCGATGTCTCCGCTGGTTCGCCCTCTGCGCCACCTCAATGCACTCCGTGACGCCAACACTGATTTTGACTTTTCTTTTGACAAGTGGTCTGACATTGTTGCTGCAGTATTGACATATTGTGAAAGCATGAGTGACCAATGGAGCAATACGGGTAATCCCGATAGTAGTGACAGTGAATAACATTTCTTATTATTATTATTATTTTTATTCTGACTTTATTTTATTTGACATCTGTAATAATCCATTGTACCTATTTTTTATTATTTAATACTTTGACATGTTTATACTGTATGAAATGTTTTGTGGTAATTGTAATTGATTTTGTCGTTTTTATCACAATAAATAAATAAATAATAAATAAATAAATATGTACTCAGTCCATGCTATAGCTAACAATATTACACTGTTAAATTTAAAAAAAATACCTCAAAAATAATTCGTCTTAAGCCGAAATATTTCACGCTACACGCTGCGGGCAAATGTTTTGTAGGTAGATTAGGCAAGCTAAAACGCCTGCACCGCCCTCTTCGCTCTCCCGGAGTGCCAAATTATTGCATGTCGTAGGACTTTTGTTAAGAATTTGAATTAGAACTAATTTTATATTACCTAGTGTTACGTTTTATATTATAGGTACTTTTATGTTTAGGTATAAATAAACATTGTAAAGCATTGACTGAGTACATACATTTCAGGAAAATATCGAATTAAATTCCACGATGTATGATTTTAAGTAAGCCCTGTGTTACTAATAGTTAAACAAAAAAAATCTCCTATTAACAAAGATTGTTATAACAGTTATCGAGAAATAAAATTATTTCCTAGTACGTGTATTTCAGCTGAATGCACTCGAGTGGGTCGACGTGGAGAATAGAGATGATTTTTATTCAATTCAAATCGAAGATAACAAGAATAAGTTAGTAAAGTAAACGCTTCAGTTTTATTGGTAACAAGCTTTCCGGGATTTTCCATGTAGATTTAGGAAGTTTGATGATATCAATGTTATAACTCTTCTCTTCTTCTTCTTATTTAAGAGGCTTGCTCTTGTCGGTGGAGTAATCGCCATCTTTCCCTATTTTCAGCCAATGCTTTGACTTCCCCGTACGACATGACATTTATCTTTTCTTTTATTTGATCTGTGTATGCCCTTCTAGGTCTGTCTCTTCCTCTCTTCCCTTCTACCTTTCCTTCTATGATGTTTTTCATGAAGCTGTCATGTCGTACAAGGTGGCCAAACATTATCCCTCTTCTTGACTCTATTGTCGCTAGTATGTTCCGCTTTTCTTGAACAAGGATCAGTACTTCTTCGTTAGTTTTTCGCTCAGTTATAACTCTGTCGAGAAATAAATCGGACGTTTCCAAAAAAGTCGAAATTATAGTTAACATTACAACAGCTTAATGTAAAATATTATATAGCAATATTAATAATATTACAAAAATTATATATAAAACCAATGTGCGTTTGAAAAAAAAAGAAGTTCACTTTTCCACTACTGGTGCAAGCAATCCAGCATAATTTAATAGAAAACTCCCATCCGTAGCTTCGATTACATTCTGGTTTTATAAACCAAGCGGGTCCTTGAAAATATCTCTATATTTTCAAAGACCCGCTTTGTACTATCTTAACAATGAATATTTTTGTAAAAATACATTTTACATAAATGTACTAAGTGATTAGTCTTACCTTAGAATCGTTTTGATAATATCAGTAGGATCATGTTAATATCTCAACTCTATTTAGGGCTCTAAATGTTATTAGTTAATTTTAGTTCCACCCACTACATAACCATCTTCCCGTCGAAACCCTTAGTTTTCTCGGACACAAATTATTCTATGTTGATCTCGTAATATTAACACAATTTCATCCAAATCGGTTTAGTTTTTTGGTGTGAAAACCACACGAATAAACAAAACTTATCATATTACAATTATAAAAATGAATATAACAATAATATCTCACGATGAATATTTTTGCTACAAACAATAAAAGTCGTTGCTACTTCTAAAGAACACATTCACGAGAACAATAATCATCATGTCCACAAGGAGTGATCTCAGGCCTCATAATTCCCGAGTATTTCTTGGGGCGACTTGTTTCCCCGTAGAGCAAATAATATATAAAAAGGGTAGACAAAGTCGTTGCAATAATTGTGAGAATAATATGAAGCTAGTTACTACGGCTTCCATTATGGCAGTCAGAGAATATAGTTATTTATTAAAGACAATGCTGGGAATGAATATATCGATAACTATAATTACATAACCAACTCGCATGATTACATAACCAACTCACACTCACTGGTTTTGTTAATTTTCTATGTACTATATCGTTTGTTATATCCAGGGAATGGGTCGCAGCGTTCCCCTTGGTCTTGGTGATAATTAATCCTCACCTACTGCGATCACCAAGCCGCCTGTCAAGCGTAGTGATTATGGCAAACCCCTTACGCTGGGATGTAATGGGATCGTCAGAAGTCCGAAGACAGGGACAGGACACGATAATCCTAAATTCCGGTAACTTATTCTTCAACCGGGAGGGAGACCAACTCTCCCAAGGTGGTGTCGGGTTTCTCGTCCACAAGTCTCTCGTCAACAACGTGGTCAAAGTCGACAGCATACCTGGTACTCCGAATAACCAAACGGTATTCGTTGAAGGTTATACAGGTATACGCGCTGACGTCGGCACACTCAGACGATGAAGTAGAAGCTATGTATGAGGACATATCCGAAGCCATGCATACTTCCGAAACATACTTCACCGTTGTGATGGGAGACTTCAATGCGAAGTTGGGCACAAGGAATAGCGATGAGCTGAGAGTGGATAAGTCCCGACGGTTCCCCTAAAAATTAGATAGACTTCATCATGACGACCAAGAGGCACATATTCGATGATGTCTCTGTGATCAGCAAGGTGAAAACCGGTAGCGATCACCGTATTGTTAGAGGCACATTGAATATCAATGTTAAGCTCGAAAGGTCACGTCTGGTGAAGTCTACGCTCCGTCCAAATCCTGTCCAAATCCAAAACCCAGAAGGCTTTCAGCTGGAACTTCAAAATCGCTTCCAGTGCATAGCCGACTGTAACACAGTGGACGAGCTAAACGACGGGTTGGTGGACACTGTCCAAGCAGTTGGATCGAAATTAAGATATAATTTTTATGAAAAACTGGAACTGAACTGATTGATGATGTCGACTCTAAATAAACCTAAAACAATAATTATCGGTATTTTTTACAAAATTCAGATCAAATTGAGTTGATTGAGTTCAAATGCAAAAATAATAAATCAGTCTTAATTTTAATATAGGACTTATTATTAGTAGGTTTATAGATGACTTATTACAATGTTATATAGGTAAGTGTGTTAAATCAATGTTCTGGACTTATTATTCACAGGTATTGTATAAAAGTTTTTAATTTTTTTGTTATAAACAAAGTGAAATAGCATTCATTAAAATATAACTATGAGGTACACCTTTAAAACATCGACAAAGCACACGCTCATCACTATAAGCTTGACCGTCGCGGTAAGCTCACCAAGTACAAATAGAGAATGGTTTGCAGAAATAATGGCGGCGTAACTACCGGCGGAGCGTTAAATTTATATTAAAAACCAGCAACCGCCGCGGTGCACACTGCAGTATTGTATTACTATCTTCACGGCGTAAATAGAGTAGTGCCTCGTTAGACATGTTACACGTAGGTCAAACTCATTCGCTTGCATCATATATTTAACGAATACAACATCTGAGCTGATCATTGTTTTCAAGCTTAACACTCATCAATCAACACAATTTTCCTGACTATTAGGTACTTGTTTAATAAGGTATGTGGAAAAGTTTAAAAGGAATATATTAACACTTAGTTATTCATAAACATACCTCATTAACTATCGTCAATGATCTTAGTATAAGAAGCATTTTTTCAATGATTTGATAATGAAGTCGGACTCTAAATTATACCTAAACCAACTAAAATTCCCCCCACTTGGTGGACCGACGATCAGGTGAAAGCCGCGGGGAGCCGATGGATGCAGGAGGCGAGCCACCGCTCAAGGTGGCGCGCTCTGGGGGAGGCCTATGTTCACCAGTGGACGTCTTCAGGCTGTTGTTGATGATGATGAACTCAAATTCACTTTACTTACAAAATTGACTTTTTATTTTTACAATGTTTTGTTTCTGGTTGATCACTTATCACTTTTATCCAATGAGTAACTTTTATCCGATTATTGCAAAACCGCGCGTTCCAAGTATTCTATTGTGATAAATGTAACACCACGCCTATAAAGCGTCATCAACGAAATTGACCAGTAAAATACAGTTGTATCAATTTATCCAGAATAAATTAAAAGAAAAGAAAAAAATATTTATTTGTTCTGTTTTAGGTAACAACTTGTGAGTCACTAGCTCTCACGGTAGGATACCCTGAGTCTGTGGGAGCTAGTTCTCTTCGAGGTTCATCTATTATAATATTAAACTAGACTAGATATATATATAAAATTTGTACAGCTAAATATTTATAATTTACATATATATATGGGTAATAGAATCTAAGACCAAATTTGTGGAAAAGTTGTGTGAGGTGGGGTGTGGGGTGTGGGTGTGTGTGTGTGTGTGTGTGGGTGTGTGGGGTGGGTGTGGGTGTGTGTGTGTGTGGGTGTGTGTGTGTGTGTGTCTGTGTAGATGGCGTGGGAGGAGTAGGGAAGAGGAAGGGTGTAGGGTGGTGTTTAGGGAAGGGTGAGAAGGTGTGTGTGGGTAAGTGTATGACTGTGTAGTTTAGACCTGTATTTTGAGTAAATTTTCCGTGCTTCTGTAGTCAAGCGTCAGAAGGTATTCCTTTATTTTGTTCCTACATATCCATTTAGTGTCTTTAACTAGATTTAGGGTACTGTTAAGTTGATTATATAATTCTTCACAAGAACTCATTCTCATGTCAGGTATTTAAGGCAAGAAGCATCACGTAAGTTAACAAGCAAGAAAATAGCAACATACGGGACTAATTGCACTAGTTATTGTGATCGTTCCAACTTACGTATCAGTAACTTACACCAGAGGCAGCCCAAACAAAAGTCCCCAAATTGGCCCGCCCGAACTAATTTCATGGGTGTCTGAATTAAGAACTATTGGCCTGATACATGTGCTCGATTTTACCTTTAGATGAATAGAAGTCCAAATAAGCTTAATAAAATCGTAGTTCATTTATTACTATTTGAAATTAGGTATTGGTTATGGATATTTAAAAAAAAATTTGATGACGGGCAAATTGAGCAAACGTAATTGAGTATTTAAACGAATTTAGTCGAAACACTTTTTACTGCAATAAAATTAAATTCTATTTTTATTCATCTCAATCAATCAATCAATCACACTATCACACTTCACATCACACTTCACACTTCACACTTCACACTATCACACTATCACACTATCACACTTCACACTAATTTTATAAAGCCGAAAGTTTGTATGTGTGTATGTGTGTTTGTGTGTATGTGTGTATGTTTGTTACTCCTTCACGCTCAAATGGCTGGACGGATTTGGATGAAACTTAGAATAAAGATAACTTATGTACTGGATTAACACATAGGCTACTTTTTATCTGCGGGTGAAACCGCGGGGCGCAGCTAGTCATAGTATAATAGTACCTATACCTTTCATGTAACTTATCTGTATAGCTAGGATGAGGTAATACCTATATTATAATATAAGTAGGTACATTCTGATCTTCAGTAAAATAATATGAGCGATTATTAATGGCTAAATCTCGACTCAGTACGAGGCCGATTTCCATGCATGGAAATAAAATACCTAAGGAATTCCACACGTGAAATTCGTGAATGTGTATTATAGGTACAGTCAGAAAGAAAAGTTCTTTCATGATATTTTACACTGAAAGGGAAAAATATACCTACTAACTGCATACCTATGGCACTAGTAGCAATGCTAATAATGCAGTGTGTTACGTAACATACTTAAGGTATTCAAACTTAGTGAAAATGAATTGCGTTCATCTTTTGTTACTATTGAGCTCAATTTAGTCGATACCGTCTGGTATGAATGTAGCAGTTGCAATATAATATTTATTGTGATAGGGTTGTTTTGATCTTTGATTGAGTCATTAACTTGATTGCTGTACTTTAGAAATTCAGTACTAAAAGTTGGGTAAAGTGTTTTAATTAACGTCTCAGCTCGGTGCCAGCGAACGAAGTAGCGTGAAGTTTACGAATTAACTGCTATATCCGCTTTAGACTCTACAAAGTTGACTATTTCAATGTATTAGATTTCTTTTTCGATGCACTTGGCATCATTAATTAAATTAGTAAACTGGAATAATCCACTCATTGTACAATAAGTTTAAGTTAGTGCGCGCTTTGTCATTTTGTTAATCGGGTTGATCTAGGTATCTATCTAAACTAATTTCTATATTAATCCAATAGGTAGGCATTTTAATAAATATAAGATGAATCTAATTAAAGTTGGGTTACATATATGCCTTTTTAACAACTAAATAGGCTCGCATTTGACCGCAATCTCACCTGCCTTTTATGAATTAGTGGCAAGCAAATCTAACCATTCATAACTTGTGACAGCACGCGGATTTCATCCGCATCATTCTTAAATTTAAGGATGGAATAATAGCTGTATTCATCCACTTCACCTTACCACCGGCACCCCAAAGCTGCATCGCGTAGTAGGCAGTAGTTGGGCCAAAGCATAAACTAACTTTTCTTGCGTAGCTCACTCAGGCAATTACCACGCTGTCCCTGGCACCGCCATTTCAACACGAACCAAAGTCATGTAAATTGACTTAACTCCGACATTTCCCCAATTATTTCTTTTTTCTTAAGCAAGGCTTCGCAGACAAAGGATATCCATGTCAAACGAAAACGAATCCTTGCAAAGGCTTAATTGTAGGAATCGTGTAACATCCGAATGGTACATTTATTTGATAAAAGCGCACCCTTACGTGACGGGAATGTAATAATGTGGGCGTTAATGTAGCGGTGCCAATCATGGCCGCGTGTAATATGAGGAAGCTAGATACAAAGAATATTTATTGCGTAAAATAACTGACAGAGCGTACTGAAGTCGAATTTAAATTAAGTACTTACGTACATAGTACACACATTTATTGTCATAGATAAGTAAAAAATAATGACCTAGTAAAAGGAATAAGGGTGGCCACAAGCGCTGCGCGCGTGGAAACTGTCGTCTACGCCGCAGTAAGCAGGAGAACGTAGTGGTTCGCGTCGCTGTCACGTGCTCGAGGCAGTGCTGTGTCCACACTTTCCGAGTTTTAGCACATTATTTATATCAAGGGTTTGTTTGTAATTGATTCGTATTTTTTTATTTCATTTTACACGTTACATGTGACTATGTGAATTACTTATTATACTTGAGTATTTGCACTGATCATACAGTCAGCCGGTAGGTATAGTAAGGATGCCTACACACTCTTTACTAGGTATATTACAAATGTAAATGTTTGTGGCTAAATGAAATATTTGTAGTCTTTATGCTACCGACATGCATCCACGTAAAAAATCCCATTTGCTCAATAACGGCTATTGCCTATAAATTCAAGAGGCAAGTAGCCGTTATGGGGGAGGCCTAATATCTTCAGCAGTAGACCTTCCAGCTGATGATGATGATGATGAATGCAACAGGAAATATAAGAAATGAGCTTTACTTTTCATGAAATTAATGTTATGCGTTTAGATACACTAGATGACACCAAATGAGCATCACCGTAGTTGGTCGAGTTGTACCAAAAAAGTTCTAACTGTAGCGGCCCTGGAAAGCTGCAAGTGGCAGAATGAGTGACACTTTTAGCGAAAACTGGTTGAAATCCTAACGTGCAAGATTAATACTGGGTTTTACAAAGATAAAAGTTAAAAAAAAAAATTAATAATGTAACGCATAAAGATTAAGCTTAAATAAATACGTCCACAGCTTAACAAGATTTTAGGTGAATTAAAAAAAAACGGAAAGTGCCTTTCCAATATTAATATTTTATGAGCTTAACTCATTGAACCTACCGTTTCCTGTAATTACATTTTCCTACATTTAGAAAAACTCTGGTTTAATCGGTCAACTAAAAACTACAAACTAGGAATGAATTATATGCTCTGCAAATCAAACAAGCCACTACAACATAAGCTGTAAGACTACTTTTATATGCTACGGGGTTCCGTTAATCCAATCAATCAAGACTAATTGAGTAGGCGCATTTATTTACGTTTCTATTGATCGTAATTAGTTTCGTACGGTCCTTTAACTTACTTTCGTCCCCAAATAACGTAAGCAGGATTTTACGAGCGTTTCGAAGTTTCGCCAAACTAACTTCTTAGTTCGACCTTGGTATAGTCACGAATGAAGGTTATTTCCTTTAAACTACAGATTAAAACAGGCTAAAATAAAGACGGAGTAGTTATTGTTCAGACACAGCTGCTTTCTGTCTGTCTGCACATTTACCAAGATCTTTTTTCTCACCAGGAATGCTTGGAGGTAGTCGTTCGAAACTGATATCAGATAAACCACTGTTTTAAACTTTCACATTTGTTCAGATCCCGTAAGTACTATTAAATGATATCAGATACTAATAAAATCAACGCTCTCAATTCAAAAATGCAAATTTTTGTACCAATTTGTTAGTAATTCATTATCAAAACCTAATACTTTCCGTTCAGCCAGAACCTTGTTATTTGGATTTTTATGGCATAGAGGTGTTAAGTAATATGTTCTGTATTCATGCGCGTGTTCCTATCTATGGTGCGGGGGACTCCAAGGAAACTACGATTTTCAGGATCAAATAAATATATAATTAAAACGGAAAAATAAAAACATACTGTATAAATATAATTAAAATACATACTGATATAACCAAATAATGTGAACTATAACATGACGCAGTAGTGGTTGAGAGACGACTGAAGAGGCCAGAGCGGCGCGGTCGCCGCGTACCATTATTTCTGCTGTGTTAGCATTCTGTGCCCCTACAGAGGCATTAATTGCCTAATTATGAATGAGTCATTTTCATATTCCTTGAATAAATAAATCGCAAAATACGTTTGCTATGTAATTAGTTAAATCTACCATAGATGATATTTATTAGACAGGAAGTAGGCCCGATTTAGAAGGCTTTAGTTGACAGTCCTTAAAATACTAAAAATATATCCGTCTCTTACATTGCCGTCTATTTGACAAGGACAGCAACAGTTTTAGAAGTTTTAGATCTGTCAACTAAAGCCTTTAAAATTGGCCCCATTACCTACTTAACCCCTGTCTAGTACGGATGGTCGGATGGTATAGAAATTTGTCTTCCCCCGTTTTATGTCACCTTCTTCATACTTGCTTGATTCTTAAGTAGAGAACAGGGGAAAGACAATGTTTACTTACTCTAGGCCTGAAAATGTTGTAAACAAAGTTTACAATATTTAGGATAGTTAAATAGCTTTTATAGTGTTTCTCTACCTTGCGTAAGTGTTATGGAGTAAATGGTTAAAGGTGAGTACGAAACACACCGCATAGAGTTTAATTTCGTAGAATAATTTACTTAAGAGAGCAAGCGTTGCGGTATTTTTACGGAGAGTGTTGGAACATAAGCCTAATGGATTTAGCATGTAAGTTGCATTTAGGAGGCTCGCTTTATGCAGAATAATCGTGAAGACTGGGTGCTTAGTGGGCACGTATCACACTGTGTGCTTGCAAAAACTGGCGCTCGTGAAATAACTCTTTCTACGTACATATTTAGACCGTTTTTTTTTTTCATTTATTGATATGCAAGCTACTAAAATTTTTTGGAGATAAAGTCAAACAATTGAGTTTCTACGGAACATAAATAGAACATTGGTCTTTGCTTATGCCTCAGACTATAGATTTTTACTAGTAGTTCTGCGAACAGTAAACCTCGCGAGCACAGAGTTTTTTGCAACAATTTGGTTGGAAGCGCTTTTTTAGCACTTACATTATCATCTTGCATGAAGACGTCCACTGCTGAATATAGGTTTCCTGCACAGAGCGCCACTTTAAGCGGCTGCTTGCCTCCTGCATCCATCGGCTACCCGCCGTGGTTTTGACCATAAAGTCTATCGACCCAGTTCCTACGCTGCGTCTTCCAGTTCATGGTCGCCACTTGACAAACTTTCTCCCGCATCGCTTGTCAATTCTACGAATGATGTATTTGCGCAGTACTTACATGCATACTGAATATTCCGTTCAAATACCTATCATATCAAAATTGGCCACTAACCCCCGGTTTCTTGTACGTTTGTTTAAGTTAAACTCATGTCAACTTAAAAATACGGAATGCCCATTGGTTGCCTGTTGATCATCGCCTGTCTCCAATGAGTGATCAGTATTTTTAAGTAAAGAGTTTAACTATAACAAACATACGAGAACGTAAGTGACTCAAACTCAGATCTGACGACCTTACATCTTGGCAACTTCTTCACCAATTTTACTCATACTAGGGATATTTATTTGGAATTAGAAACCAAATGTTCTTTCCAAATATTATCAAAATCAGCTGGTAAATAGAGTGGCAGCATACTAGTCTCCTTTTTGAGTGAAGTACTCACCAATCAAAAATCGCCGACGACAAAAATCCCTGGACCTGTAGAATCCTGTTATCTGTATAGGTACCAAGTTTCGTCAAGATTCCTTGAAAGTGCGACCTGTATGCAAACTTACGTAGGTACATCCGGACAGACGAAAGCAAGAATCGCGAGTTGAAGCAGAGACTTTCGCTCACTTCGTTTGCTCGGTCAATTATTCTTACATCCAATAAAAATACTACGAAAATACTCATCTTATCTTGATTTCAGCTAAAACGTTCTTATACCGACGTATCTTCTCTTAACTTGATTAAAAGTGCGGTTATCCCAAAAAAGTACTGATTAAGTTGATAATATTCTACATCCAAATAAAAAGAAAATATTTAAGCGCACTACGAATATAAGTAACGCTAGCAGAAATTTCAAATTGTATTTTCAATTGATATTATGCCTAGACGTGGGCGTTTAAACGAAAAGCGCTTAAAAAAGTCTGCTTTTCAAAATAAACGTCTGAACACGCTTACGGATTTAAGCTGTTTACGTTTAAACGAAACGTTTTTTGGTTGGTTTGTTTTTTACAACGAAACGTTAAGTCATGGTTTTTATAACCTCAATATTTCGCCTCGGGTAAAATAAACGTTTAAACAAAAAGCGCTTCTTTATACATTAAAAAAAAGGAAATGTCAACAATAAGCCGTTTATCACATCTCTAATCATGCCTACATTCGCCGATTAAAGTCCATCGCATTATCGACAGCCTCTGTTATGTGTTGGTTGAGCAGGTCGTCTCAGAGCCTTGAGGCAGTGGGCTTGATTCCTGCGACAGTACCACTATTTTTGCATAGAAAAAAAAGCGCAAATACTTGTTCTGAATCTGGGTGTAGTGGGACCATGGTCCTCGTGGTTTCTGGGTCCTTATAAATACAGAAATCGTAGTTAGGGTCAAGGATTTTGCTATTATTATTATTGTGCAATTGATCGAAGTTTACTTACACGAACTTTACACCAAATTGCCAGAACCTTATCGCACGCGAGTTATTATGGAAATCAAGAAAGCCCTGCCACCACCCGATCGGGTAAATCAACGGATGCGCTTTCAAAGCGTTCATTAGCATAATTTATTCGCACCCGTCAAAGCCGTTCTTAAATTTGTGGAGGGCTATTTTTCAACAGGGTAGCATTGTGTAAAACGGTCACGTATTTTTTAGCGTCAGTGGATCCGTACAGTCACTGTTTACTGTGGCTACAGTGCATAAGCTTGCGTTTTTGATATGTAGGAATCGAGATATTGGGTTCTGTTTTTTGGCGTTACTTCCTGTAAACCTAATTTAAAGTATATACCTATGACATAACTTATCTATGCTAAATAATTAGTGGAAGAAGCCACTGACTCCTGACACGCCCTTCCACCAGTTCAGGAGTCTATGGTTTCATCAAAACTGATGTGAAACTATATATTATGTCACTAAATAAATTGGATTTGACTTTGATACATTTGAAATAATAAAATTAACAAAATGATGACACAATATACACTTTACTACTTAGATTTAAAAAAAAATTAGTTTTACATATTTTTTTTATTTTCGTGGTTAAATTATATATACCTTCGATTCAGCAAACCTGAAAACAATAGTGATAGGCTACTTTTTTATTTTAATTAAGTTATTTTGGTCCACCTCTATTACTTTAAGTTACCATGTATTAAGTTACAGACAATGCAAGTTACTGTATCAAGATAGAAAGATAGTTACTTACTTTATGACTACTGCATGTACCTACAAATGCTCGTAGGTTGTTCCTAAGATAATTTGGAAATTTAGGTACTGTCAAGATTAATGTACCGGTTGCTCTAGTTTAATAATGTCATAACCAGCGGGACGGTGCGATAGCATCGCAGATACATCGGCCCGCGCTTGGATTTCCAACAATAATTTATTTTATGCGTAAGGTCTCGGTTACGGGCCGGGATGTTTTATGCAGTATCGTCGAATGAATACGGAAACGTTATTAACATAATATTTTGATATTGAAAACTTCTTTGTTAAAGATAAATAAATATTGAAGTGCGGTTCTCATGTAAACTTAATAGTATAGCTTCTGCGCAAATGCGTTTTAACTTGTCTGCATGGAAATGAAAAGATCTAACCTTTCATTTTTTTAATTTTTCTTAGGCAATAGTCTATCTACTTATCTATTCTTAGTAGGTCGATAGGAATAAAATATAATATGTTAATGAAAAAAAAATCTAATTAATAAGCATAACTAAGCCTACCACAAAGTTTAACTTAAACAAAAATAAAAACACTCTGACATAAGTCATCCCACGTTCTTTCACAAAAACATCCCCTGATAATGTTGCGCGTGACGCCAGTCATTTGTTTGTGACTCGGCAAATTTTAATGTCAAAATATTTTTGACGATAAGTCCGTGTTATTCAGAAATTCAGAATGACTTAATTAAGGCGTGTTGTTTGTTTTTACTAATCTGAAGCTATACAATAGTTCCAAACTCATAGTGATACTTAATATCATGGTCATAATCATCATCAAGTCCTGAAGACGTCCACTGCTGAACATGCAAGGTGAGTTTGAATTGGGATATTATCCCGAAGGGGGGTAAATCTACTCCCCAAGGTAGACAATGTTTCTTCTACGACTTTTCTAAATTAATAGTTTTTCATTGAAGAAATGTCATGTAAAGTTTACGTTCGAAGATAGCCCTAGTGAAGCTGGCTGGTTGAACTTCGTTGACCGAATGCGTTTAAATGAGTTTAACGACCTGTGTTTTAAAATGAAATTATAGTATCTTGCTAACTCTCGTAGCGAGCGCACGTGCATTTTTGTGAGTAGATTTATATTTTACTATGGAGGTTTGGAAACACGCAGTTTTAAGTAAGGCTCTCACAACTTGTGGGCTATCATGGTTCCAGTCCCCCCCTTTCGGGATAATACCCCAATTCAAACTCAGATAGTAGATCTCCCCCACATGAGCGCCTCACTGAGTGGCTTCAGGTCTCTTGCATTCATTGGCTCCCCGCGGTTTTGACCAGATCGTCAGTCCACCTAGTGGACGCCTGGCCTACGCTGGGTCTTCCGGTTCGTGGTCGCCATTCGAGAACGTATCTTCCCCATCGGTTGTCAGTTCCACGAACGATATGGGCTGCCCATTGCCATTTAACTTGCTAATTCTAAGAGCGTAATTAATGTACTCCTCATTAAGAAAACCGTGCTGAAGCCATATGCGATCATGGCTGCTCATTTCTGAATGATAGAGTCATGAAATTTTATTATGTTTACATACAGTATGCTTTATGGATGTCTCTCTAGTTCTAGGCTCGACAAATAGATACTAAAATGCGTTTTTAACATTTTTAATATTTTATTTATTGCGTAATATTATAAGCATACTAAACTAGACCTAAAAACGTAAAATACATTTTAATCTTATGACTTCCAATTCATAGCCACGTCCACATACATAATGATCCCCGGTAAAAATATCATACTAGCGAAATATTAAGCTAACTACATTTGAAACGATGAGTAACGCTGATAATTTGTGCATTGGCTGCTTCTCTGCAAGTCCGGAATAGAACTAACCTACCTGTCCATTAAGAGGTTTTCATTGTTCAGTGATTTTGATTTATATTTATTTCGTAGCAGTAGACAGCGATACTTAATTACTTTTTTGGTTGATGTTCACCGGCTGGAATTAAAAGCAGCGTTTTAAAAAAAGAATCAGTGCGTTTTAAATCAGTAGGAATCAGTCCGTACTAAAGCTCGTTATTTTGCTTTGTTAGCATGAATAGACATAATCATACATGCTTACACTTCCTATTATCATCCGCCCACATATTTCTATCATACATAGGCAAAATAGGTTGTCTTATATCTTTTATAATAAGTGATCTTTTTCACATTTCCTTTATTAGATAGAGATAGAGAAACATTCAATGATGTGAGATCTGCAACAAAAATTCAATATTAATTCTGCTGCGATGCCGTTGTCAACTATTCAGTGACTTCTCATAACAAATAGCTGTGTAGCGTGGGCGGACACGTCAGAATTTATGCTACTGCATTCTTCTTCTTCTCGTGTAGGCACGTGGTCAGCCCTGGTGTCAAAATTTTTAGGCCGCCTAAAGGCTTGTGACTTGGCTTAGCGACTATTGTCTTAAGACAACAGCCGGGACCGACGGTTTAACGTGCCCTCCGAAGCACGGTAGCGCTCAGTTGTAAATACCGCTTTTTGCTGTAGCGGTCACCCATCAAAGTAGTGACCGCAGTGAAAGTTGCTTAACTTTACCGATCGGTGAGAAACGGCTGGTCGTGCTTTGCTATGAGCGCTACTATTGCAGTGCAATCACGGTATCCGACTGCATAATACTGACGAGCACTTTGGTGTGCAAATTATAATATTGTGATAGATTAAGCACTGCCCCGCACAGTCCTAGGATAGTAAAGTAGAAAAAGTGTCCTCGCTTTATCAAAGGCCAAAGTGCTGAGTCCGTTTTAAACGTAAATTGCCTAGTTAGTCATTGAGAGAAATGTTTTAGAAACATTATGATAAAGTTTCAGCGAAATATTTCCAAGAAATCTTTTTTGTTTGAAAGCGTCGGTTTGTTTTCTTCAATTACGTTTGTAATGGTCGTTAAATACGCTGTTAACCATAAGATGTCTTTTATCTTAAAAATAACGAGAATATCGAAAGCTTTCAGGGTTCTTTTTGCATTAAATTTACCTGGTGACATATTTTATTATGATATTAATACATTTTTTAGATATTAAATAATAATTTTAGACAGATAACTTGTGTAAGATTGTGAGTTTTTATTTAAATAGAATGGTCTCCAGAAATCGGGAATTTCGGTTTTCCTCTGATTTCTATAAATAGTAGCAGATTTGAGTCAATGTAATTTTATTATTTGGGTCACGTGCGGAATTCTTATAGTAAAAGGAAGCGCCCTCCTTTTCGGATTAAACCGTCACTTTCAGATGATTTCCAACGAAAGTCGAGAAAAACCTCGAAAACAAATGTAAATTGAAGCCAACCAATCGTGAATAGCATATGATATGCGAAGTGGTTATAGTATTATTGTATTTTTATTATTATCAAGTTACTAGTAGATAGTTTTGTTTTTAGATTCATACGAAAAGTAGTGTTGACTACTTTCAGTCAATTGTTTTGTTCTCTAATCTGTGTTTCAAAATTGGTAAAACGAACGTGTGTCATCAATTCACTACTGTTCCTTAAATCTCGTAGACTCTACGCCGTAGACTCTACGGCGTAGACGTAGTTCGTAGATACACTATACCCCACTATAATCCGCACTATACTCATCCCCCCTATAAACGATGTTATAATTACTAACATGTCATGTAATTACGTCGATGGTTTATAGGTAAACGCTAATGCACAGTTCCACAGTTTGAGTGTAACTAATTTATGCACTAAATTGATGTTACGGATGTAATGCGTTTGCTGTGGTCGTATGCGACCACATTATACATAAGCAAACATGCATACCTGTTCGCTCTTTTGCTTAGATTCACGAATCATTTATTTTAGTTGTTGTTTCGTTGTAAGTTTAAAAAATGAAAAAAAAAACGGGACATTTCAACAAAATAAACGAAGTCATTGAAGTAAATTATTATAGAACCAAAACAAAACTGTGATATTTTATCTTGACTAACATAAAGAACTGATGCACAACAAAACAAGTTTCAGAAAGGAGCTTTAAATAAACGTTAAGTAAATCCGGTAAATGTAGCTTCAACGCAATGCCTCGTTATAATTTCCTCTCCACTCCTTCCATTCAGATTTTACAGATCTTTTAACCATTCATTTTTAAAAAACGATGTTCGACAAATTCACTTAATGCCGAGTTAAATGAACCGTGGGAACATAATAAAAGATTTTATACTAAAAGCGATTCCAGAATGGGCGATGTTTCCGTGAAGGTTGAGAGAAATGCAGCACTCCATCGACGTTTTGTCTTATCCCGGCTACCGCCAATTTTTTTTAACAAATCTTATTTTCAAAGGAATGAAGAAAGCATCACACATAAATAATGCTTACCAAACCAGTTTTCCCTTATTTGTTTACCTACTCACAATATAATAAATTCTAGGAGTATTGTTTATTGACACAACAACAAAGCTCGCGGAATGGTTTATTATTTCTAAGAGTTGTTTATCATAAATAATGAGGATATGAATATTAACTCAACCCTGTTTTTTCTAGCGTGAATCTAATTACTCCCAAAAACGACAAAACAAAAATTGTGTTCAGCGAATTCTCGAGTCCATCAAAGCTCGCATGACGAACTTTCGTTGCAATTTCGTTCATAAAAGCGCTGTTTTATTTCGCAACGTTGAAACTTAAATAGCCGTTTATATAAATTAACGACTCTACTAAAGTATGTTTGTAAACAAAAACCGTCTACGATACGACATTAGCTTGATATTTTCGCCTTTGTTCACCGTTTTACTTTGCTTATCTCTGATATACCTCCAAGTAGATTAATAGCGATGAAACAAAACCGTTATTTCCACAAGGAGTTGCGGTTAAATAATTTAACCATTTAAGCGAATTCGTCTGTAGGCATCGCAAATGTTCCCAAAGCCTTTTTTGAGGCATTAAATATTCGCTTCTGGCGTATTTTTTTAGGTGCTTTTATCAGCCCTTTATATAGATTAGCTCATTTATTATTCAAAGTCTGCCCGTATCAGTCTAGTGAAACCCTTCGCGTCCACATATAAATCAAGAAGATATCAATCGTAAATAAACTCTAATTAACCTGTCATCATCATAATCATCAGGAAATGTCTACTGCGGAATATAGGCTGACCCTGACAGAACGCCACTTAGAGCGGCTGCTCGCTCCTTCAATCCAACAGCTGCCACGTATTTGTTTGGTAATATCTGTTTGATCCATCGAATAAAAGTGGCTAATGCTACTCGAGTAAACTTTTCTACCCCATAAGATGTCAGTCCTGTGAGCAGTGTGGCCTGCTATTACTATAAGCTTGCTGATTTTCAGAGTTGTGTCGGCGATTAGTTTTCCAGCGGATCTGCTTATTCCTGTTTATTTTTAAAGATCTAAAACCTCAAGAATTTGGTCCTCTCCATAATGTCTAATGTCTGCCCATAGTTCCTCACCTGCTTTTAACTTGCTAAATGAACTTGAACGACTTGGTATATAGAAATGCAACTCTGGTTCATTCTGGTTTGAAGGGCACTGTATCTAGTTAAACTACTGGGAAAATGAGACTTTATGACCTGATGGCACAGCCTAGAAATGTAATTCTTACTGTACTTATGTCTCACAGGATAACATATGCAGTACAGTGTTATGTAGTTATTTTAGAGTTCCGAATGGCACTGCGACTTTAATGGTCTGCCATAACGCCTACCATCAAGTGAATGACTGGCTCATCCCATATACATGACAAAAACTGATTAAAACCTTTGTTTTCAAGGCTCAGCGGAAAAATATACATATGAAACAAAAATTGTCTAGAAACGAGGGCCAAACCTGCAAATTCTATATTATATTATTACATATTGATCTTATCAATCACTACGATACCATAGAGGCTCATTTAGCTTGAAAAAAAAATCTTTTTGCAGTGGTGGACAGTCACCGAGGGGAGAGCTTGGAGTTGTCACATGTGCAGAGAAACGACATGGGCGCTTACTACTGCATCGCCAGCAACGGAATACCACCTACCATCAGTCGACGGTACCATGTTGAAGTGCACTGTGAGTATGAACTCACTATAACAATTTTTACAAAAGGTTAGAAAGTATGTTCTTCTTGAGCTTCATTAAATTTGCATGCTCAAACTGAGTGCTACCAGACCAAAATACTCCTCGTTCATTTCAAAAATTCGCCACTTACTTTAAGATTTATATTTCAGTTTTAGAATTGAAAAAAAAAGTAGTATGAACAACTGCATCTCGCATCAAACGTTCAAATCTACGTATTTGAATAATTTAGGAGCATAGTCTTCTATTTGAATATAGTACATTGTTAATTTTTTAATATTTGCGGTTTAATATTTCAGTACCTATCAAATCATTTATTTTTAAATCTATGTGTGACCTCTAAAGCACTCTGCTAGTATACTTATTAATGTTAGATGTTGTGATGAACCAGTAAGTGCAACTTCACCAGCAGTTATGATATGTGCATTTTTGATAGTCAGGGAAGCCTTCTCTATAATGTTGTCCATATTACATGAAATGTTCAGTTTATATGGCTCGAGAGATGAAGATTCATTTCTTTAATTCATTAATCACTTATGCTTCATCTACAATCATTAATCTCAGGAGGCGCTCATCTGTTACCGCACTAACTATTTTAGCTTTATCACACATAGGTACCTACCTACTACGTGGTCTTCATAAAATAAAATACAATTCGCTTATCCATAAGCAGGTTTATTTTTTAGACTCTAATTATATTGATTACTAAGTAGTTGTAAATATTATAATCAAATAATAGTAATACTAATAGAGAAATAATTGATCTAGCTATATGGAGGTACGTTAATGAATCTTACTATTAATTTATTTGTATTTATAAGGATGTTATTGTTATTTAATTATAGTACTTACCACTACTCATCATCATCATCATCATCATCAACAGCCTGAAGATTTCTACTGCTGAACATAGGCCTCCGCCAGAGAGCGCCATTTTGAGCGGCTGTACGCGTCCTGCATTCATCGGCTCCCCGCGGCTTTCACCAGATCGTCGGCCCACCTAGTGGGGGGCCGGCCTACGCTGCGTCTTCCGGTTCGTAGTCGCCACTCGAGAACCTTTCTTCCCAATCGGTTGTCAGTTCTACGAGCGATGTGGCCTGCCCATTGCCATTTCAACTTGCCAATTCTAAGGGCTATATCGGTCACTTTAGTTCTTCTCCTGCGAATCTCCTCATTTCGGATCTTATCTTGCAGGAAAACACCGAGCATAGCTCGCTCTATAGCTCGTTGCGCGACTTTGAGCTTACTATGACTGAAAACCTTTGTTATCAGGCTATGTGGTATTTTGCATGAAAAGATAGGTCGAAGCTTCCCGACCGCTGCCCAGCTCAGTTGGATTCTCCGTGCGACCTCTTTGTCGAAGTACAACTGCTAATCAATACTAGTTTTGATTCTGGCCCAGCTTATAACGTAGTCATATTACCATTGTTTGTGTGCATTGATTGGTATTTATGTTACGTATGCAAGGTACTCCACTGTTTGCATTTCTTATTTTATTCAAATAAGCCTTTTGGTAATTCTATAGAATATCAGATAAAATAAAAATCATGTGCCAATACCTCACATTAATATTTTGTAAGATTTCTCACGTATGATTGAAAATTACAATAAAATTTAATTTCGAGTGTGTCTATACAATGGGAAGCTACCAATTTCTTGGGTTATAATTTAATCTAATTTAATTTGATTGATTCCTCCTACACATTATTATAGTAATATCTGCCCACGATTTATTTGTCACTTCAGTAAATGAACGCTCCTTTCAAAACACCCACATACTGCTTCAATAATAATGAGCCATTTTAAGATAAATCCGACAACTTAATCTGAAACACCGCTTAGTGAAGTTACTCAACACGGCACTAAATAAATATAAATAAATAAATATTTGTGGACATTTCACACAACGCCATCTAGCCCCAAACTGAGCAAAGCTATATTGGAACCAGGCGGCGTACTGTGAGCTCTTAGCGCGATTCAAAACTGAGCCTATACTGGATCGCTTTGTTTTTTTTTTATGAGGATTTTGACAAGTGATCCAGTGTAGGCTCTGTTTTGAATCGCGCTAAGAGCTCACAGTACGCAACCAGATAACTGATAGAATACATGATTAAACTTTTTGTTTGTACTTACATAGAATACAATATAACACCCAGACACAGAACAAACACTTATGTACATACCACCAACAACACCCTCACCAACTGTTGGATATATTTTCTGATTTTTTTTAACGCACTGCTGCACTGCTGACCAGTAGACATTGTGCGGCTCTTTTATAACCTTCTTGAGGAAAGGATATTGTAGGCCTTTATTCCTGAAAACTGCATAAATTATTAGTTTAAATTTCATCAACAACCTGAAGACGTCCACTGCTGAACATAGGCCTCTCCCATAGAGCGCCACTTTGAGTGGCAACTTGCCTTCGCTTGTTCTTGAATTTAAATTTGTTTGATGAAACCATTGTAGACTGTTCATATTCTTGTAAAAATTCGTGCGTCATAACTAGAACTAATAGATTTTCCCGTTACTTCACCGAGATCAGTAAAATGAGCATTTATGCCAATTTTATACTATTAGGACTTAATTAATATACAGGGTGCAATTGAATTCATTAGCATTAATTGAGTACATGATAGTTCATCATTTATTGATGATTATCAAAGAGTAAAGAGTGCAAATGAAAATATTTTTTATTGAAAATTATAAAGATTGCCGCGGCGCGTAACGTAGTTGGCATGAATGATTTTGATACTTTTAAAAGTTTACTTACTATGTATGTCATAATTAAAAGCAGTATTTAATTATTTTAACTTAATTTTGGACTGTAGCAGTTGATTAAGTAAATTATCCCATTTTTTTGAGTTATTATAGATATTAAATCAATGCGTTAGATTTCATAAATTTTGATCCACTGGTGACCGATGTCAGGAGTATTAGGTACATAGTTTCAAAGGATGCTAATGAATTAAATTACACTCAGTATAAGTCACAGGTTTCACAAGTAAAGGAAAAAATGGAAAAACTATGATTTTCTATGTAATACAATATTTTCAGCCTGAAGACGCCCACTGCTGAATATAGGCTTCCCCCAGAGAGCGCCACTTTAAGGGGCTGCTCGCCTCCTGCATCCATCGGCTCCCCGCGGTTTTCACCGGATCGTCGGTTCATCTATTGGGGGGGGCAGTCTACGCTGCGTTTTCCGGTTCATGGTTTCCTTTTGAGAACCTTTCTTTCCCATCGGTTGTCAGGAATGTCAAAGGATACATACCGTAAAGATTTACACAGTAATAGGTAAGTAAGTGTCAGAACCCTCGGGAACATGACCTAGAATACTTTCGTTACCATCCTAGGTCTATGCTTGGGAAGCTAATTTTACCGGCTTCTTACCTTATTATTTACTGATAATCGTTAGTTATACATATTAGTTATGTATTTGCATTTCTAATTTAGTAAATTGACTTCCAACAGTCATTCCACAAGTGAAGGTGACGAATCAACTGGTGGGTGCTCCACTGGGCAGCGACGTCGAACTGCAGTGCTACATCGAAGCCTCCCCAAAGGCTATGAACTCCTGGTACAGGGAAGACGGTAAATGTAATTATTCTAACTTTCAATACAAAAAATATATAAAAAATATTTTTTGAAACCTCTATTGTCCATTGGTAAAAAGTTATACGAAAGCACAGATTATATAATATACTAATACAGATACCTCATCACATAGAAAGGAATAATTCGGGCTATTTTACGAATTATTTTATTTCCGCATAACGCAAGATTAGCGAACGACATCTATTGCGTATTGGCGAGGTATTGGGCCAAACAAATACACTGGCCACTAACTAGCAACGGTCACAACATGATCACTAGATTTTTTTTACATTCGGGCTATTTTTTCTTTGTTCCTGATGGGACCCCATGACGAAAGTATAAAATGGAGAATGCAGGCACAGTATTCTATTTTTATTTAGGTACACTAGAATATTTTGTAGTAAAGATAGAGAGACAATTGAGCATTACAACAAACTGGCTTACCTGTCTTCCATCGCTGTCCATCCTCCTGTCTATTTGCTTCATTCAGATATATATTAGACAGGCCATAGACAGTTCTATGGAAAGGATAATTTCCTAAGTTATTTATTTATTTGTGTATTTATAGCCTGGCATCAGAAAATGTTGGTCGATGCAGTACCTTAATTAGTAGTTTCGTAAAGTAACAGTACTTTGTACAAAAAGTTGATGGGATTTCAATAACTTTTTATAGCTACGTGGAATGTGTACAACCTGGCGCAACTATGTATTGTTTACTTCAACTATTGGGCACCCAAGATACAGGCTTTGCCTAGTTTGGGGCCCGTTGTAAATCTTCTTTTACTAGTTAATGCGAAACATGTTATGTTCTAGTGTAATCAAAAGTTGTTTTAATCACGTACCGCAATACTCTCCCAACCACAGACCTACAATATTTTCGTTACTCCGAACCTACCCGATTATAAAGTTATTGTTTCATAAAAATTATTAGGAAAATATATAATACATTTTTCTAATAACTTATTATGTATTGCGTGAAACGTGTACCTGCATAAAGTATCTGTAACACATAAAATAGTTCTATACCATATCACTTCATATTTTATTATTGTTGTTATTAGTGTTATACAACAAGAGAAAATAATAAGGAAAATTAAGACACCCTATGTCAATGTTGCTTCCTCCACCAACCACTATAGGGAGCCCATTTAGTGGATGGCATGTCATCACCTGCCTCAAAAATTTGATATGATGAGACAAATTGGCAGGCGTCGTTATCTCATTCCAATACCATAATCCATCAAAAGTTCATCACAATAGCCTAGATGTTTTTTAACATTAATACATGTACAAAATAGTTTATAATATCATGCCATATCTTATCATAGTTATAGTTGTTTTTATTTTCAACAGGGCCTCTTGGTGTTACCTTCGACCCCACCAATGCTTCCAAATATCCGGGCTAGACCCGAGAATCTTAAAAAATAGGAAAGTTTTGTTACATTGATTTGATCTACCTTTTACCTCCATTTTAAAGTAAAAAAAAAACTTTTATTTTTATGATTTAAATACAAACTTTAGCACTTTTTTGCAGCTTTAGTAAGCGACAAGCTGGCAGAGAATCCGAAACTGCGAATAATAGAGTCGGTGGTCAACGAGTACTCACTTTGGATGAACCTCAGTATCAAATCACTGGCGCCTGGCGACTATGGGACTTACGTCTGTGCGTCTGTCAACGCTCTCGGCAAAACGGAAAATCAAGTCAGCTTACATAGTAAGTGGAACTAAGTTAACTTGGTTTATGAGCTGAGTTTGAGTCAACATGCAAAGATAGCGTGTGTGTTATGCGACAATGTCTTGCGGGCCTTGCGGCACAATTCCACAATGTTGAATCTGACAGAGTATTTAGCAATAGCATTGCTTCAAGCTGTAAGTAATATAGATGCCATCATTATTTATAAGGTTTTGAGAAATAAATATTCATTCATATCATTTGAATCCTACTCTGATAATGAATCACGAAATTTTTAGTGTTATTTACGACCTACGCGGTTTCATCATCTACCCGTTTTTCTATACGGAACGTTAATTTTCCGGGATATGTACTTTCTGTGCTTCTGTTGAACTGTATTTGTGTATAGGATTTTCTTACTCGTATAGCCGAGACTTACAAAGTCCGTAGCTATAGAATGTTGATGCTTTCATTAGCTTTCTTGTGAGCTTAAGGTATTGGACGGGTTTAATTAAAGGCAAGCCATATTACAGTTACAACTTCCAAAATCAAGCTATTGGAATTGGTCTCTTAGGACAGTTGACTTAGCAACTGTAGGCATTTTCTGCTAGCCAAAAGTGCTAATTTTAAACAAAAGGTAAGTATTTTAGTATAAGTAATTCATACAAGGCTTTACTCATCTCCTCATTACCACCTCATCAACCAGTGTTATTCCACTGTTAGAGATAGGTCTTCAGCTCTTGTCATCTAACTGTTGGCAGCCACTCAGCAAGTTGTTGCCCCACCAAGTTGGTTCCGTGGTACCTGTATATATTGGCCAGCCCATCATCAACAGCCTGAAGACGTCCACTGCTGAACATAGGCCTCCCCCAGAGCGCGCCACCTTGAGCAGCTGCTCGCCTCCTGCATCCATCGGCTCCCCACGGCTTTCACCAGATCGTCGGTCCACCGAGTAAGGGCCGGCCTACGCTGCGTCAATTCTACGAGCGATGTGGCCTCCCCATTGTTATTTCAACTTGCTAATTCTAAGAGCTATATCGGTCACTTAAGTTATCCTGTGGATCTCCTCGTTTCGGAGCTTATCTCGCAGGGAAACACCGAGCATAGCTCTCTCCATAGCTCGCTGCGCGACTTTGAGGTTACTAATGAGGCAAACAGAAAGAGACCATGTCTCAGTCATTGGCCAGCCCACTGCCATGTTATTATAATTTACTAATTCAGGAGCTGGTTACCTTGGCTCACTGTTGGGTTGGATCTTTCTGATAAAATTTCTTGAATGTTTAAATACGAAAACCGATAAGAAAATATACTACTACTAGTACTTTGTACCTACTATGTCGCTATTATATTTAAGCCACCTTGCTTTTTTAAAATGGCGTTTTTAGTTATTTTGATTTCATCTGTATAGTTTAAAGTTATTTTAATTAGCAAATGATAATTTCTAAGTTATCATTTAATATGCTTCATTGAAACTTCATTGCAATATCTGCGGTTACAAATCTGTTGAAGCCTGCTGTAACATTCTTCCCATTAATTTGACTCTAGTATGTTGAAGATACTCCATGATTTGCTAGTAGAATGTGTCAAAGGCACTAGACTAAGAATTATACTATTAGATAAATATAATATACCTAAATAGACTAGATAACTGCGCGGCCTGATGCATTTGTACTGGTTTCTTCCAACCTTTACTTTGACTACTAAGTATACATGTAGTCAACAATTTTTATTAACAATAAAGGAAATATGGCCTCTTCAGGACTTGAACTCAGCATGAATGGGTTTGGTGCGGAAGAGCCGATGGTATCCGGGGCAGCTTGGCAGCGCGCACGCAACATACCCTCCCACCGCGCCCGCCCCGCTGCCTCGCACGCACACCAGTACATCTTAACACAACACCTACCACCACAACTGTATGCGATCCTGGTCACGGCACTACGATATATCTATACGTTGTAGTTAATAATATGAATGTATCTGAGTAAATTTCTTTTCTTCCATGAAATTTAATATTGTCTAAATCTGGCCTAATTCAAATTCATTTATTTTTAGAGCATAGCAGCATCCTGCTGTTAAGACAACTTGTATTTTAGGAAATAATGATTTTAAGTATTCATGTCTCTATGCTACCGCACTGTTTGTGTGTTAGAATCCCGTACCTAATTATTTAGTTTTCTTGAACTTTTGTTGTTTGTCCGTGTCTGTAACTGTTTTATAGGTTAGTATGTTGCATTTAGCAACAAAAAATATAATAAATATCCTATCAGTTATCCGATTTCGATAGTACAAGCTTTGCTTTGTTTGGAGTTACATGGCGTTGTGTGAAATGTCTACAAAAATGTACCTATATAATATTTAGTTTAATTTTTTTTAAAACAGGTTGGATTTAATTTAACTTTTACTAACTAATTAAAAGAATAAATGTGATTTGATCCTAATTCTGTCCTATTTTGTATGTTTTAGATGATTCATAAATTGTAGATAAGTATAATAAATTAATCAATGTAAAACATCTCTGTAAATATCTGAAAAATAACAGGTTGTTTCTGAAGTGGTAGACATCTATTGATCTACTTCGTCATCATCATCATCATCATCATCATCAACAGCCTGAAGGCGTCTACTGCTGAACATAGGCCTCCCCCAGAGAGTGCCACTTTGAGCAGATGCTTGCCTCCTGCATCCACCGGCTCCCCGTGGTATTCACCAAGTCGTCGGTCCACCGAGTGGGGGGGGGGGCTTGATCTACTTATTATATTACAATATTATTTAAGTATTTTATATTACCAGGTGTAGGTATTAGTTAAGCTGTAAGAATACGTATAATTTATTATATATAATAATAATTACAATTTATGATTCGGATTAGATTTTTACTTTGATTTTGGATGAATGGTAAGATAGATAAGATAAAGATAAACTCTTTATTGACACCAACGATAACAAAAAAAAAATAAAAAAGACAGGAAAACTTACAAGTAGGGTACAACGGGCGGTCTTATCGCTAAAAAGCGATCTCTTCGAGACAACCTTTGGATGGACAGAGATACATGAATGAGCATGGACGGTGGTGGTGTTTGGTGGTGGTGGTGGTAAGGTTTTTTTTCTTGTATAAAGGTATATATATATGTACTTAAGTGGCAAAAACTAATAAACTGTATTATTATTTTTATTGTTGTTACGTATAAAAGTACTGTAAAATTTCCTTAGGATGAGACATGCTTTTATCACTGTGGTAGGTACCTACTGTATTGACGAAAAAAACAGTACAGTACAGTACAGTTTTCACATAAAATTCGAGTGGACGTATCTTATCTAATGGTATTCTAAATAAATAATTATATGCTCATTAATACCTACCTACCTATAAAGCTATGATATAACATTATAGTTGCACCTACATAAGTACATACACCTAATTATTATAACTACGACTAAAACATTCTGGTTCTTAGTTTCATCTTAAAATCTTGTGCTAACGTTACGTTAACTTTGACAATAAATGTGTAATTAAATTGTAATAAATTATTGAATAAATGTCCTCGAAACCTGCGTGTTTGTTTCATTTGCAAATTTTTAAATATTGAAGTGTGTGAGTCAATTCAAAATATTTTTGGTTGATGTTGATTTTATTCTCATAGCTATAATAACGATAGGTGATACGTACAGTATTATTTAAAATTATTCATATAGATAATTATAATGGTTGGTTCACTGCTTGCCCCCTTTCTGATTTAACACGGTAAAGATGAAGTTGTGAAGAAAGAGTACTATGATAACTAAGTGCACCTGATAAGCCCGACATACATATGGAACCGAGTCTTTAACGTCTTATAACGGCCTAACCTAACCATCATTATAAAATGAGAAGAGAGCGCGGGGTTGAAAAACATTGGTACCTAAAAGGCGTAAGTAGAGCAACGATATACGTATACTTATATGTATCGCTTATACGCTGAGTGGCTGGCAGCAGCTGGATAGAAAGTCTATCCTAATATTAGTTAACATTTTAAGCCCCAGTTAACTTTGCAACTACCATTCCTTTCAAAGTAAATGGAAAAATAAGAGTTTGCTTATAAAAAAAGTCATCATCATCATCAACAGCCTGAAGACGCGTCCACTGCTGAACATAGGCCTCCACCAGAGAGCGCCACTTTGAGCGGCTGCTCGCCTCTTACATCCATCGGTTCCCCATGCTTTTCACCAGATCGTCGGTCCACCTAGTGGGGAGCTGGCCTACGCTGCGTTTTTTGGTTCGTGGTCGTCACTCTGGGACCATTCTCATCAGTTCTACGAGCGATGTGGCCTGCCCATTGTCATTTCAACTTGCTAATTCTACGAGCTAAATTGGTTACTTTAGTTTTTCGGCGGGTCTCCTCATTTCGAATCTCATTTCGCAGGGAAACACCGAGCAAACGAACGCCGATGAAAAATAGTAGACAGCGAATAATACATGATTTGAGGCTTTCGCATAACTTTCATCGATTTTCGTTTTCATTTCAACAGAACCTCTAAGTCTAAAAGCTAAAAGAACCTCAAACGGCCAGCAATTCTGCATCAGGACAATGATGAATGGTCGATTGCGTCCACTAATGCATTTTTCGTGTTGCACTTGACTTAATGTGGCCTCTTTCACTAGCATGGCGATGCCACTGCCATTTGCTCAGTCTAATAACCATGAAGAGAACCTATAAAGTTAATCGTTTCGTTTGACGGCCATTCTTTATCTCGTCCTAATTTCGACGAGAATTCCCAACTTTATGTTGAAAGATCTAATTAGTTAGCAGATAAAATTAGGTCTTTCAAATACTTAATCGTGAAACTTTGTAATTTTATTACCGTCCTATCCAATTTACGCATTAAACATAAAAAATACGATAAAGCTAAAACACAAAACAACATTTTACACAAACCGCACAATTATCCAACCAATCCAATCACCAACAGCCTAAATACGTCCACTGCTGAACTTAGGCCTCCTCTATATATCTCCTCGTGGTTCTGACCAGGAGCCTTATTGTGTAAGTCTGGTGGCGATCGTGATCGAGTGTTCTTTTGCTCGCACTCACGGACTTGGGAATGTGTGCGTGCGGGATAGCAGGCGATATCCGTTACCAGAATGGTTACGTGGTGCTGATCGTCTGGTCTTCCAGTGGGCGGCCTAAGGTTCTCGAATGGCAACCATCAACCGGACGACGCAACGTATGCTTATGCATATATAAAATGGATAAATTATGAAATCGAGTGCCTTCTGATAGAGCATGTTGGTCATAAGTTCGATATCGGTCGTGGTAATTTTTTTTGATGGTGAAAATATTAATCCAGTACAGCAGTGGTATGCTACAGGTACCTACTGTACAATTCTGAAAAGTTATAAAGTTATCTCCTTAAACGAAGAAATATATTATATGAATGCCTGCGTTTTGACTCCAACCTAATAATTTCCTGTTGATATAAAAACTATTCGTTTGATAAGGTTTTTAGTTATTATGAAATCTGTATTAAAAACACGGCAGTGAAAAGCCGTATCGTTCTAAAACTGAAAGTTTCATTGACATAATTTATTCTGGACACTCGACGGTGTAGCCCCCTGGACTCTACTGTTATTCTACTTTTTCGTTCAGGATACGCCGTGAATTTTGAGGGTGAGTTTCCAAGTTGAATTTTGTAACGTGGTCACGTAGTGTTCCAGCGTCATTCAAGAATGCGCTAGTTTTAATAATGTCATAGACGCTCTCAAGTTACGACCAACTTTCGAAGACGCTAAACTCGAGAGCTTGATGAGTATCTAATCTGTGACATACTTTGCAGAAATATTAAGTAGTGCCAACTAAACATTTTTTACTAAACTTTTATTACTACTTGTACAAAATATTTAAAACAGTCATCAGTAATAATTTTTTTTTATGCTATAGGTAGCAAACAAGCTAACGGCCCTCCTGATTGGAAGAGGTCACCGTAGCCTATGGACATCTGGAACACAAGACGTGCCACTGATGCGTTGCTTACCCTGTGATAATACTCTTATGACCCTCCTTTTAAATTGCTGCATGTTGTAGCTCCAGGGAAAGACCACTGGTGGAAGCTCATTCCACATCTAATAATATGTTAAACTAATGCATAGCTACTTTTTGTTTTGACACAAAACCTAAATGTATAACGAACAACAAACAATTCAGCAAACACAATTTTGTACATTCACCAAAACTGCATGTGGTCACGACAGCTCGCCCAATGAAATACTCGCCCATATAACGGTGATAAAACAAATGCAACCATTTGATTTGCAGCGTTTTGTTACCTTCGTCCCTTCGTCCGCACAAATGTTGTCATGCGACAATAATTCTTCGAAAACGCTTCTGACAGTGCCGCGAGCGACGCCTTTGCACTCACTCGCCTGTACTATGTCATATGAAACGTTAGCTGTGGGATTTTTTCACAAAAGGTGTTTGAACACCGATGTTGACTAGGCCACTAAACTGACTTTATTCCACGCCTTCTCTTATTTGCTAAACAGAATAGAGCTGCTTTGTCACTCGCAATTTATAAACCAAACAATAAACATCAAAAATAATCTTAAAATCCAGATGAATGGTGAAAGCGAACGGCGTCACGAAGGTATTATATAAAAACCAAAACAAACTTAGGCATTAAACCCACGAAGATTAGAAAACCGTTACAATATAGCATTCGAGTGGGTATATTTACAATAGCACCTAATAAAATACCAGATACACATAATTATAGTAAATGTAAAAATGTTTAAATACTCATCGAATATTTGATAATATAAATAGTTAGATACTTCATGTAGCCGTTGGGTTTTAGCCTTTTAGGTAAGATTTCCTGTTATTGTGTTGTTAAATAAAGCCAGATGTCGTTCGCTTTCTGTGACAGCACTGTTTGGAAAAAGTATCTACCAACGGATTCATTAAGGTAATTGTATAAGACAAGTTGTAAAAACGAAGACGCGGAAAAATCGCTCTTTAATTGTGCCAAGATGTAGTTTATATGTGTGTAATCTATTTTTTATAGTTTAATCTCAAGAGATTGTACCTACTGTAAAGGTGGGTAGGTACCTACTATAAGTTTTCACGTATACCTCTATGCTCGAATACCTAGACCACTTAGATCCTTGCTTTATAAAATATATTTGTCTTTCGTATAAAATATATTTATCGATCAATACATCATTTGACGGATTTATTCTGTGGTTCTCTCTATCAGCCATAGTAGCGTTATCATGCAGGAGCTAAGTACATAAATCCTGTTGGATTATCTACCTATATACACCGGTCATAATACTTAAATCCTGCCATAAATTAGTCTGAGTAGTATAGACGGGTATCGAACCACGTACCGCATGATCGTAAACCCGACCCATTGCCGGTGGGTCTTCAACATTCGAAGCTCAATCCATGGCTTAAAGCCTTCAATAAGGTTTTAATTATGTTGATTTGCTTTACCCTTTTGCTTTTGCTATGGACCTCGTTTAAGGTCTTGTTCGTTCTATGTTGTACTCACTGTGTAACAATTGTTTTTTCCCTAATCTGTGGCTGTGCTTTGACTATTTTGTTAACATTTCAGCTTCATTTCAGTTTAGTAAAAGAAAGTAGGTACGCTAAACTTAGACTAAACCATATGTGGAAACTAAACCTTAGAATAAGTATGTACGTATATTTAGGTACTTATTCTAAGGACTTAAAGTTTTTAATCAGTTAGCTGCCCACATCTTTGCTTGCGTGGATGCAGTTTATCGCACTATGTCATTGCCCAGGGCTCCAAATATCTAATTATCATCAAAATAGGTTCAGCCGTATAATGGTAAAAAGAACAAGAAAGAGATAGAGAGACAGATGGACAGAATTACTTTTGAATTCATACTAAATCGGGTGCAATGCTTGAGCTTGAGGGCATCGGATACAGGGCCGTACTTAATGAACGTACTTAGTATTGATCAATATAGCTGATATTATGTTCATATTCATCATTATAGAATCTACCAGAAAATGTCCGCTGCAAAGTCTCGATCTGATTCGACTGGCCTGATAGGTCAGTTGGTAGTAGCTCTGCCTTCTGAACTATAGGCGGTGGGTTCGATTCCTACCCAGGACAAACATTTTTGTGATGAACATCGATGTTTGTTCTGTGTCTGGGTGTTATATTGTATTCTATGTATGTGTTTACAAACAATAAAGTATTTATGTATTCTATCAGTTATGTGATTCCTACAGTACAAGCTGTGCTTAGTTTGGGGCTAGATGGCGCTGTGTGAAGTGTCCACACATTTTTTTCATATTTTTTTATATTTAATCTATGTTCCTCATCAATAAGGAAGTAATAATATACCTATTGCTATCGTAGAAAAAAAAACATAATAGCCAAAAATTTACAGACGGAGCTTCAAATGTTAAAAAAAACCAATGGAAATCAGTCTCGTCTGTGCTATCATTCACTTAAACTTTTTGCCACGATCTAATTTTGTTCATGAATTTCTAAGCATATCTCCACCACATACATATAAAACCTCACAGCGTCCGTTGGATCATAGAGCTGTACACATCGGTACAGTAGCTAATGTACGCTGAAATTACCACCTTACCCTGTTTGCTAGACTTATCAAAATGGACGTAGGTATGACTATATTTTTTGTAAAAGTTGACAGATGCGGTTATTTTTGACTCTACATACAGACTGTTTATTACACAAGTCACATTTGCCATCATTTCCACTGGCCTCTCCATCTGTGGAGTCGTTGGGAAATAATTAATTTAGATATATTTAGTTTAATATCATGACGAGACTTTTCGGAGTGATATGGTTGCAAATCGATTCTACCAAAAGATGAAACAAGTAAGTTTGTAGTTTTCCCATGAGTATCTATTTTTAAGGAATCGATTAAAATTACTGAGTAAGTGTTTCCATGAGATCTTTAATCCATTCTAGGTTATTATATTGTCTGAAACTTATTCACTGACTTCTACGTTGCAAGAGTGGGTCGGAATGAGGACGTCATTCAGTGCGGTGATCAATCTACTGCCGGCCGTGGCCCAAGTGACGCATCGATGGACAGCGAAAAATATCGATAGCTTCCCCGCACTAGCCGGTGGCCACGCAACCCACAGCTACATAAACTGGAATTTATATTAGTCTAACTGGATTTCAGGCTCTGCCGTATTATTGGAGCTAAATCACACCAATATAATAAATGCGAACGTTTGTGTGCCTCTTGACGTTGACTAAATTAGATAAATCAGTTGAATTGTATTAGCAACTACTTTAAAGAAAGTTATTATTATAATGCTCAAAAAATCTAGGTACACTCACTATACTCGCATTTTTATAAACATAGCTTCCGTAAGATTTCTTAATTCTACATGAAGAGTTTAAAATAATGCCTAATGTCAAGCTATTTTAAATAAGTCTACCAAAATTAAATGAATAAATAAACGAAAAACATTTTTAGAAAGAAGCATTTTGGAGATGTTAAAACTTAAAACATCCATTTTGAGCTCACTATTTAAGTACCAGCTGTGGAAATGAGATAAAAATACATCATTAAACTAAAACTCCAAGATGAACAAAACGTTTCATTGTGCTACTTCAATCAGAAAGGCTTTGTTTGGCGCGAGACAGGAGCCATCAAAATATTTTGTGCTCCCCCGCTCTGTAGAGAAAAAGTTTAAAAACCAGTCACCAATTGTTCGGAGGCTAAACGCAAACGGCTCAATAAAAGCCAGCGTGTCTCGTCGGTAAACAAAACTGCCAGTCATTAGACCGGCGGACGAAAACATTCGGTCCAATTATCTAGGGCGAGCTTTGGGGCAGGGGTCTCTTTTCGACGAGAAAAACGTCGGCGCAGGACTAGACCTAATGACGATGTCAGGCCGACTCATCAATCTACCGAAAGATTTAATGGCAGCTTCTTCGGCGTGCGTGTTCGTGAAACCTACTCGCCTGTGGAACCTGGCATGGGTGCATTTTTTACCTAGTCTAGACGCTGAGACAATCGGGACTCACCAGGCTTTTGATAAATGATTCTGCATGTCAATATTCACTAAAAAACTAAAAAAAAAAACACTGATGAGTTCAGCCTTTGAAATGTTTTATCGTAAATTGGAATGAGCTTACAACATCAAGCTAAACTGTCTGTCTTAAGGAATGAGAAAAATGGAATACCAAACACGGACTTAACTTGAGAGGGAGTTGCTGAGCTGAAAGCCTTATTATTTTCCAGCATAGGAACAGTTAGACTCTTTTTTTATTACTGAATAGACCCGCATTTGGCTGCGGTCTTACCTGATGGTAGTGACGACGCGGTCTACAGTGGTACATACATACTGACGATGTCGATGATGATGATAATGACAAATTATCTTCTTACGTATAAACAGTAGTTGTAGTAGGTGCACTTAAAAGTTATAGTTTCATCATCATCAGCCTGAAAACGTCCACTGCTCAACATAGTCCTCCCCCATAGAGTGCCACCTTGAGTGGCTGCTTGCCTCCTGTATTCATCGGCTCCACGCGGTTCTGACCAGGTCGTCGATCTACCTAATGGTGGGAAATGTCATAGTCTAGTATATGCTAAATAATCGTGGATCGTCTTCCAGGCATATTAAACTACGTTATTGAAAGATAGCTTTAAACAAGTATATGTATCATGGTAGTTGCACCTGCTCTCCAGACTCTTAGTTTGCACTAGTCGGAAGATGCAACTTTAGATGGGAAAATTATTTTTCATTAACGCTCGGCTGCGTTTCAACGTACTGCCAGTAGAATTAAAATCAATTACTTCCGTTTGAACAACATAAACTTGTAGAAAATTCTCACCGCCTGCATGCCTTTGCTGCTCGCGCTAGCTCACCCCGTTTGTTGCGATTTTCTCGAAACTCGTAACGATCTCCACGGTTTAACCATCCTCACTCATTTAAAATTGATTTTTTAAATAGCAGTTTTGCATTAAAACTTCTAAACTAGGAGTTAATGTTTCATTATTTTATAATAAACAGAAGCTAAGGTGTATTTAATGTTGACTTAGTTTTAAACTTTGATTTGCAATATGAGATGTGTTGCCACTAGCCACTCAGCCCTTTAGTTGTAGAAATTCTATAATATACACCAGTAACCCGCAACTCCGATCTGGTTATGACATTGTTAAGAGCAAACCCACACAAAGCCACTGACACTAAAAAATACGTGACTGTTTTACACGATTCAGACAAAGGTTCATGAAAAATCGGGTCTGATAGTCTCACGATATAAAGAGATTCGAATAGGCCGGATCACGCCACTTACAGGATAATGCAAGTCTTTTGTCTATGTCTTTCAATCAGGGGTACAGTTTCATTCATCGCGAAGAGAATGAATATAAGGAACAAGGGACTGTGAATGAGACAGTCGTCTCAAATCTCTCAAATAACTTGCTCAGCTACTTCACTATTACGTTCCAGAAGTCTTGTGGCCGATTGCAATATTCTAGTATTTTTTCATTTTGAGCATAAATCAGATATGAGCTAAACAAATATTAAATAGCACTAGTTTTTTGGTTGGGTTTGTGGTGATTTTTGGTCTTTTTTCGCGAAATGTCATAAGGTTTCGTATTCAAAAATTCTAAGCAATGATATTAGAAATACGGTACAAATAGGTTTTTATTTTTCTTTACCCGGCACCGAATATATTATCTATTGTTCAATGGAAATAACGTTCAAACAATTGCGACACAAATTCGTTGTGGGTCGTGGCACAATGAAAATATATTTTCCGAAATTGGGAGGTGCGATTGGAAAATTACGTTCAACACTTTTGTGGTTTCGACGGTGGTGGAGGCTGCAGGTGGCAAACACCCATTATCAAATACACACACGAGTGATCGCAGTTATCGCCTCGACACTGTCACTTTAACAGATTTATAGCTCGTTCGGTTTGACCCACCGCTCGACATGCCATATAAAACCGTTTAGAAATTGCCCATTCCCAAGCTGTACTGGTACGACTTATGACGAAATTTATTAGGCTTTTCGCCCTCATAGAATAACTGATGAGTGTGAGTTACTTCATAATATTAATAGGTAGTTTTCAGACTACAATACAGACACATCGCACAGATAACATTAGAATTAATATTTGAGATAAGAATGAAATTACAAGAATGACGCCACTTTTTTGTAAGGTTGCAACAAATTTGAATCCCGTCACCTAAAAGAAGGCGACCCATAACGCTTACTAAAAAAAACCGAGTTTAATCTAAATTATTTAACGAAATTCCTGTTTATTTTATGTACACGTGACTTTCTATGTCAAATAATATGCTTACAATAATACGCCTACAATTATTAAGGAGATTGAGCCACTAATATGATTATTATTCTTAGAGAGACTTTGAAGTATAATTTAAGTTCAAAGTTTTACTGTCTCTGGTACCTTCGTTCAGAGCAAAGTATTGTCACTGCAAAGTTTTAGAAAATCTACGCACGGCTCGAAGTTTTCTTATAATTTGTAAGTAGGCACGGCCCTGTGAAAATTATAATGCAAACACCTACCTATACTACTTGATTTTTTTTGTATAACTAAGTACTTCATACCTAAATCAATTTTAAACTCTAACTAGAAGATGTGTATTGGAGAAGCTTCATAATATATATCATAGTAGAAGACTCACCGTTTAGCTACAGCAAATATAGTTATTAGCTATACTTAGGTATTATGATTTTCTAACATCAATTCACATGGATGTCTCATACCAACAAAATACATTTAAGTCACAAATAAATCTGTAAAAGTACAACACGAGAAATTCGGGCGCACATGACAGTAACTGTAATATCATACACGATTTATGGGGCATTTAAAGGCGCTGAAAACCATTGGCCCTATACATAAAAACGCTTTAGACGCTTTCGGAATATAACATGCACTTAACACGTGTAACATTATATTTTAGGGTGTACAAAAGAAAGAACAATTTACTGTTTTTAAACGAAATGAATAGTTTTATCAAACAGCGACTGGTATCTAGACGACGAAAGTACGCAACCCCCGCCCGCGGTGTCGAGCGTTTCGAACAATGAATTTCACCCTCTGTCAAAGCGTTGTGCAGTAACCGTTGAAAATATTGGAATTTTATTTAAATAAAAACTATTTGAGGCGCTAAAATAGGCTTTTATCTCTACATGTTGGGTAAGCGACACCCAAACGATAAAAACGGCTATCAAACATTTCAACAGCCCAGTCAACAATTTGTTTTGCTTGTTCGAAAACATTTAACCCTTTATAGTCAGCTAAATTATTCGTCGTTTTTCTTGATACATGAGATAACAACAGAACCTTTTTTATCATGTGATCCCTGCTTAATAGTAAAACCGCCCCATGTCTTCCCGTGGGCAGCAGCATTCTTCTTGGTCTACGTTAATCTACTGCAACCACCGATATGCCTGCCAAGCGTGGTGATTATTGCAAACCTCCCTAACGATATCTATGTTTAGCAGTGGACCTTTTCAGGCTGATAATGTAATGTAATTCTTTCTATGTCAACAAATTTATTCCTCTTATTTTTCTTGATACGTTAGATAACACTGGAACCGCGTAAAGGTGTCTAAACTTTTCTTAGCCTCAGTCAGAACAATGTAAGTGAAACAATGTAACCTTCGTTGTAACTGTTTTCATTTATACAAGCGCTTGAACTCGCATGCGAGCACCTCACGCCAAGACTGGCATTCAGCAGGCGTTATATCTTGTGTTATTA
This sequence comes from Ennomos quercinarius, assembly GCA_910589525.2. Lineage (NCBI taxonomy): Eukaryota > Metazoa > Arthropoda > Insecta > Lepidoptera > Geometridae > Ennomos > Ennomos quercinarius. Next base: position 7,895,231 of record OU342496.1, read on the forward strand.
AATTCTTTTCCTCGCGACTGGCGATAGCAATCGCCTTATACAATTACACGACGAACAAGGCATGAGAATGGCTGACAATGACTTTCGGGGGGCGTGAATTTTTCCTATTGAAAATGCGAGGCTTATTTCATTTAATTCTGTTGTGATGTGACACTGTGACGCCGCTTTGGATGTTTTGTTTAATGATTATGATGATAATGAAAAGGTCAATAAAAATATAAGTAGGTACTCTACGTCTCGATATTTTTACATCGATAGAGTGCAAAAGAGTTGCTTACTTGTAACGAAAAAGCACTCTATTTATCTTATTTAAAGTTATAAACGCTTAGGTTAATAATTTCATAGATAGATTTACAAAAAAAAATGCACACACAACAACTGTACCTATAATACCCAAATTTAAATGCTTAATAAGTGTAATCATATTATCACACTAGCACACGTGTGTGGGGGTGTATGTGTGTGATTGTTCCCTCTTCACGTCATCATCATCCTCTTTGCCTTTTCCCATTTGTTATAGGGGTCGGCTCCCAATCTAACCTGTAGCGGTGAGCTACTAGAATTACACGAGCGACTGCCATCTGACCTCGCAACCCATAAGGATCCAGTAACAGGGATGGTTAGATCAGGCGTCAGATTCTATCAGGCGTCTGACTACCCGTAACGATTGCCATAGATGTTCTTATGACAACTGGGAGCGACGGCTTAACGTGCTCTCCGAGGCACGGAGCGATGACATCACAAACTTCACATTACTTACTAGATAAGTCATTGGTGCAGGGCCAAGGATCGAACCTGGTGCCGTAAGTTTGCGAAGCGCACATGCTACCGCTCGGCCACCATCGCCATTGTTCCCTCTTCACGTCGCAATAGCTAAACTGTTTTGAATGAAATTTGGAATGGGAATAGCTTTTACTAGGTGGTAGGACTTTTCTGCAAAGTTCGTCTAGGTAGGTACCACCACTTCGCCAGTTATTATGCCGCCAAGCAGTAGTGTGCAAGCACTACCGTGTTCCGGTTCGAAGGGCATTGTAGCTAGTGAAATTACTGGGCAAATGAGACTTTATGATCTGATCCATAGTCTAGTACCTAATCTTATTACTAGACTGTGTGAGTTTCAGGAATGACGAGCGTAGTGCTGTCACGCAAGACTATATTAATTTAGAGTTCCGAGTTATACTGCAATCTGTTATCCCCACCGTGACGCTTTACATCAGACATATGACTACATCGTCACGTCATTCATTTACTTAAAAAAAAAGCTTATATACGCTGAATTAACACATACTTTTTATCCGCGAGTATTTATACGCACTGAGTAGTTAGGTACCGCATGCTTTTGCCCCCAAAATGTCTAATATCTACAAAAGTTTTTGCTCAGATATACGAGTATATCTAAATTTAAAACCAATTATCCATACCAAGTTTCTTCAGTTGAGCTCCTACAGTCCCATTTCAAAGCTCATCGTAAAACGTACCTAAAGACCACAAACACCTTATGAAGTAATAACAATAGCTATAACTCCTGATAAAACATATTATTCGTTTTTAAACACAAATAATATTGCAATTCGCGAGAACAAGATATTCCATAGAGAATATTCACTGCAGAACATGCTCGTGTAAACGGAAATCTTCAAGCATACATTTACATAGAAATGCAAATCCAAATAAAGCTAGATTACATGTCTATGCCATAGCTTGAAGGCTAAATTGCATGTAGTCTGCCAGTAAACTGTTATAAGCCAGTATTCATTTCAAATATTTAGTAATAAAAACCCAAACTACATCTAGCATACATTTTCACATCTGGTGAAAGCCGCGGGGAGCCGATGGATGCAGGAGGCGAGCAGCCGCTCAAGGTGGCGCGCTCTGGGGGAGACCTATGTTCGGCACTGGACGACATCAGGCTGTTAACGATGATGGTGATGATAATGACATTTTCACATCATCAATATTACAATAAATTTTATTAAGTATCCTAAATTTCCTCACTCATAACAAAAGGTACTATTTTTAAGTACAGTAGAAAATACAAACATGATAAATATACGTATAGTAAAGGATGCATGTAGATCTAACCATGGTATTTTACATCATTAGCATAAAGGCGAGAATGCCAAATAGTCGTGCTTCGTAGACAATAGTTGTAACGGATATTGAGGCTGTCCAAGTCCTTTAGAAGCACTCTGCGTTTGACACATCTCTCAGTTTTGATCAGTCGGGCGATCCTACTTATATACAATTATATACCCTTTGAACAAACGCGTTTTCCTGTTCTAACGTGTTTTCAGAATATTGCGTTCGTGTTTCCTTTAATTATAATATAGAAAATGACTGGAAGGCACTTGGGGATAAGCCAGTTCTTGTATCTGAATGATGTCTTTTATTTATTATGTTTGATAGACGTGAATTTGCGTTCACTAAATGTAAGAGACACGCCGCTATTACATTCAACATCAAGATCACCGTTATCATCAAATTGAGGAAGATAATTTATTGACTCGGGCATGACTTCGCGGAAGTTGATCTTAAATAGAAAATGAAACAAGTATAATAGTGTAATTTCGCTAAAAAAACGGTGTTTTAGAGGATCTACACTAGATATAACTTGTTTCATTTTGAGGAAGCTCTTTAGAACCTGGTACTTATATTTTTATGAAGTTCAGAACGTGTTCATTAAATGTTATTATAATAATATGTTGTTACAGTGCTGTTCAGTCCCGTCGTTGTGAGAATAGTCACTACTCTTTCCGTGGGTGCCGTAGAACCGGCTAAGGCAATATCCATGGAATGAGCATCATCAGCATTCTCTTTGGAACATTAAAATCTTCTGCGATCACCAAGATGCCAGCCAAGCGTGATGATTATGGCAAATACCGCTTATGAAAAGCGTCCAAAGTGACGTGCAAAACAGTAAACGGTCATAATTTGTTGGGTTTTAACCGTTTGGTTACCGTAACTACGGGTCAAAACCCCACCATTGAGGCTTAAAACTTTGCAATGTACGAACTATAGATACAGTTTATGCATAGGTAATACCTAGACAGTTAATATTATATTTCGTCTCTAGATTGATGTTTAAATGAGATTCGTTAGTAACATTACTCTACCTAAATGTATAAAATGAAGTTAAAATCGTGGCTTTTGATGTTCAAAGCCTCGTCGGTTTACAAATTTTAATTTGACACTTCTTTAAACCCAGGCTCTAAAATAAGCAATTTCTTTTATTTTCACATTAGGTTCTAGCTTTAGGCAAAAGGCACCTTTTAGTAAAGGCACCTTTTGCCTCTTTAATGATATTTAAGCATATGATTTTCTACGAACCTGCTATCTGTTAATTTAACATTTATTTAAGCCACCTTTCAGAAGCGATGTATCAAAATTACATTAAATTTTTTTACAGCTTTTTAATTTAAGTAGAGTTTCATACAAACTCTTAATGGTGGCTGTGAAGTCAGCGCGTCAAAGTACACGTGGGCGGGCAGCGGAAAGTTGTGAGTTGTGCAGCGTGCGGGGGTGGGGGTGGCTTGCAGCGCACTTCACAGTCACCATTACGTTTGAACCACACTGCACAAGTCCCAATAGCAAAGCCCATAGTCACGTGAGAGTAAGACTAAACAAATAAATATTGTTTAATTTTATAATTACTAGCTGCTGCGCGCGGCTTCACGATCGCACTTCAATAATTTATCGCGTTAAAAATGATCCCATGCCCTTTCTTAGAATTAAAACTTAGTATCTCTACACCAAATCTCAACCTGTTGGGTTAGCATGGACAGTAGACAAAATTGTCTTTCCCCGTTTTACGTCACTTTCTTCATACTTGCTTGGAGTAAAACAGGGCAAAGACAGTTTTGTCTACCGGCCGTGCTAACCCTAGTTGGTTCAGCCGTTAAAAGGTAACAAACGGACCGAAGAGTAGTGCAATAAGAGACTGAAAGGAATTGAGATGGCAGCATCTATGGAACTTGAGAAAAGTATCAAGTTTAAAAAAGTTTACTCAGTCATGCCAGCTCATTGGACCCAGTGATACCAAGTTCTTTTTACACTATGATGTGCATAATAATAAAACCAGATAAACACAGATATCTACTATATTAATCAACAAAATAAAGCTAAACATTTCGAACTTATAATTTTTCCTCTTGCTACGCTTAATGACAGCTTCTGTATTTCTAATTGTTTCTTTTCATTGATAGACAGCGGCATTAGAAAAGAGTTACGTATTTCCTATGAAAAGGTTTGATACCTAATATATCCTAACACCCCCTCTCAATATTAAATTCGTTTACTAATTTAAGATTGCAAACAAAAAACATAAACACAAAACTAACACTTCAATAATAAAAACTTAACTCATTTATCGTAACAACATTATAACGTCAAACACTAACTGTCACATATAACTCACCCTTAAATATTTCAATATTATTTACAAATCAATCTTAAGTTTATTTACAAAATAATTATGTTTCACAGCATTCAATGGCTTTGTGAATACATCTGCTATGTTCTCATTTGTTGGTACATATGACAAACTTATCATCTTTTTACTAACACAATCTTTTATGAAATTATATTTTATGTCAATATGTTTCGTACGTTTGTTATTTACGTTGTTCTCGATCATTTTTATTGCACTTTGATTATCGATCAAAAGATACGTTTCATTGTTGTTACAATTAAAATTCGTTGCAATACCCTTAACATAAATCAGTTCTGATGTAGATATTGCCGCTGCTACATATTCGGCCTCTGCCGATGACAAAGCGACCGTTGTCTGCTTTTTAGAAAACCATGACACTAAATTACCATTATGAAATATTGCACAACCACTTACACTTTTCCTGTTATCTTTTTCACTTCCCCAATCGGCATCTGAATATCCTATTAATGTCTTTTCATTTGACTTTGTATATGTGAGGCATTTGTTTGCAGTCTGTTTGAGATACCTCAGTACTCGTTTGGCTGATATCCATAATGTCTTCGTTGGCTTGTCCAAGTATCTGCTCAGAAAAGATGTTGCATATGTAATGTCTGATCGTGACGTTGTAGAAATGTAAGTAAGACATCCTATAAGCTTTCTATATGGTACATCATATATTATCTCCTCGTCCGAAATAACAATTCCTTGTCCCATAGGTGTATATGCTCCTCTGCATTCTTCCATACCAAATTTTTCTAAAACCTTTCCAATCAGTTTTTTCTGATTAAACTTTAGCTTTCCTTCTTCTCTTGTAATCTCCATACCAAGATATTCCTTGATTTCTCCCAAATCTCTAACTTTAAATTCATCTTTTAATTTTTGAAATATTTCTGCACTGTTTCCCATTATTAAAATGTCATCAACCCATATTAATATCCATACACTCTTATTTCTGTATAGACAGTAGTCATAACTTGACTGTTCAAAACCTTGTTTTACTATAAAATTATTAAATCTCTCGTTCCAACACTTTGGTGCTTCTCTCAACCCATATAAAGCTTTGTTTAACTTCAGTACTTTTCCTTTTGTTACTTGTACTCCTTCAGGTGGTTTTATGTACACTTCTTCATTTAATTCTCCATTTAAGAATGCTGTTGGCACATCCAGCTGTCTCATTGGTAAGTTTTCTTGTACTGCTTGACTAAACATCATTCTAATCGTTGAAACTCTCGCAACTGGTGAATATACATTATAGCTATTATCAGACTGAAAACCTTTAGCTACTAATCTCGCTTTTTTCCTTCCGTCTTGTTTAGTTTTGAAAATCCATTTCGTATCTATTGCCTTTTTATTTTTAGGCAATTCTCTCTCCTCCCATGTATTTAAATCTTTAAGTGAATTAATTTCACTTTCAATTGCTGCTTTCCATTCTTCCCCTTTACTAACAGCTTCCTTGTATGTTGCAGGATCACTACCGCTGAATAAACAGTATGCTATATTCGCATCATAAAATCCATCTTGACTTTCGTTTTCAATTTCGTAGTCTTGTAGATATGTAGGTAATTTCTTTGTTCTTTGCGGTCTTTCTGTTTGTACTGTTGTCCCTCTGGATTCCTGTCCTCTATTATTGTCATCTCTTTCTTGCTCATTTTCTTCTCTCGTTGCATTCATATCATTTTCCTCTTCTTCTTCGTTGAATCTGTAGAATATTCCTCTATTTTCTTCCATATTTTCCTTTTCTTTATATTCAATGTCATTTTCGTCAAATCTAACATCTCGCGATATCATTATCTCATTTGTTTCAGGATTCCATAGTCGATATCCTACTGGTGCATACCCAACCATACGCACTTCTTTTGCTCTCTGATCCAGTTTATTGCCTTTTGGCATTGTAACCGCCCAAGCTTTGCTTCCAAAAACTCTCAGTCTTGTCAAGTCCTTTTTACCTTCCATTACTTCCACTGGTGTCATGTAATCAATTGCAGAAGATGGACACCTGTTCAATTGGTATGTGGCGCATGCAATAGCCTCTCCCCATAAATGCTTTGGGAGTCCAGTTTCTACTAAAAGAGTTCTAGCTCTGTCGTATAGCGTACGATTCATTCGCTCTGATACGCCATTTTGCTGTGGAGAATAGGGTTGTGTAAATTGAATTATTATTCCTCGCTCTCTACAACTTAGGAATTGTTGGTTTTTTATTTCACCTCCATTATCGCACCTTATATTCCTAACTGTGATTCCTTTTCCGGTTTCCAATTGCCTAATGTAATTTATCATATTGGCTGTTGCTTCATGTTTATTCTTTAACAGATACGTTACACAAAAATGACTATAATCATCAATAATCACCTGATAATATACCTCATTATTGATACCCGGTGTTCTTACTGGTCCCGCAATATCAGTGTGTAATAACTCGCCTATTTGTGACGATCGTGGCTTCTTTACAGAAACAAAAGGTAATCGAGTTGACTTACCCATCATACACGGACTGCAGGGTTTCTCGCTGCATGGCAACTGCATGATGCGTAGACTCCTTCTGTTGAGATGTCCTAACCTCCTGTGCCAAATATCATTAGAACTATCTACTGCACTGTTACAAACATTGAAACGTATTTCCGTTTTTAAAATAAATAATTTTCCGAAACATGTGCCTTTAATAAAAGAATGTGTTTTCCTATCTGAAATTGTAACATCATCTTTACTGAATGTAACATCATGGCCCGTATTCACCATATTTTTGACTGACATTAAATTAAATTTAATATTTTTTACAATCAACGCTTTCAAATCTATTTTACAACCATTATGTTCCATATCTAGGTAGCCTTCTTTTTCGGCTGTGATAAAATCACCATTTGCTATATAAATTTTCATTGGTTTATCTAACTTTCTGACATTTGACATATATTTTTCGTAATCGCCATTTACTAAATGATGGCTACAACCTGAATCTATAACCCAGTCTATTTTTACACTACTATCATTATTAAAGTTTTCTGTCATACCTGTGCTCATGAATGAAAAACCTTTATTTTCCTCGTTTGTTGCAACATAGGTTTCTCCTCTTCTCTCAAAAGTTTGCTGTGACTGGTTCTGTCCTCGTCCTTGATAATCTGGCGTTCTTTCGTAGTTCCTCGCTGTCCTTTGATAGTCATTTGTCATTCTTTCATTGCCTCGTGGCATTCCTCGATAGCCTCGTGTCACTCCTTGACAGACTCGTGTGGCTCCTTGATAGCCTCGTGTGGCTCCACGATAGCCTCGTGTCGCTCCTTGATAACCTCGTGTCGTGGCTTGATAAAACCTCGCGGATCCTCTATATCCTCGCGCTCTTCCACTATTTTGACCTCTTTTCTTAGAGTAGCAGTCTCTCTCTATGTGTCCCGGCTTGTTACAGTAGTAGCAGGTGACAAATGCAGTCTCAGCTTCGTTCTCATTGAACCTCTTTTCGCTTACTTTCATTTCCTCATCTAAGAGACGTGCCTTTACAAATTCTAAGTGCATATCTGAAGATCTTCCTGTTATATCGGTGTTGCACTCTATAGCCGTAATCACCGTGTCAAATTTGGAGTCGAGACCGGTTAACAAACACGCTATTTTATCTTTTTCTCCCAATAATTCCTGTACGCTTTCCAGCTCATCTATCAGGCAGTCAAATTTATGAAAATAGTCTTCTAATTTCTCTGTTGGAGTCTGTTTCAGATTCAGCAGCTTTCTACGTAGCTGTATAACCGTTATCATGCTTTTCCGTTGGAAAGTATTCGTGAGAACCTCGATCATATCTTTGGCTGTATCGCAATGTTTTATTAAATTTAAATATTTGTCCGGAATACATTGTATCAATATGCTTTTAGCTTTTGAATTTGCTATTTTATTATCTGTCTTTTCTAGAACATTTGTCAATTGTTTTTCTTCCAATAGTATTTTTACTCTAAATAGCCAATTACTAAAATTATCAGCATTCAGTTGAGGGAAATTCGGCGATGCCATCTTTGCGACAAAAATAGATGATGATTTTTGTGTCTCACCCCTATTGTGTATATCCAGCTTATGAACGTTGTAACGGTCCAAAGGGTCCCGTCATGTCACAGATATAGTGAAGGCTTGATTATAAATGGGAATACAAAAATATTTAAATAAAATCATCTACTTATAAAAGGCTCAAGGTCTTAGGACTGCTAATGAAAGGTTCAAGGTCTTAGGACTCTAGAAAACTAAAATGATTATCTGATAAATTCATATCCAATCTATAAATAACTTCTATTAAACACTAAAAATGAATAAATAGGATAGCCAATAATAACGTATATAATAAATTATGTTATTACTGAAGCTCTGAGAATCTACCGTATGGTAATCGACACATTTAATGAATAAATAATTAAAATATGAACTATAATAAATAAACTTTACTGGTTGTACACCACAAGCATATTAACGAAACAATAACCTAAAGAAAATCTATAATTAAATCTCTAGAATATGTACCAAAATAACACAGATTAGTCCTTAAGCTAATGCCATCTAAACAGTGAATTAACGCATTTAATAATTAGATTTAATATAGTAACTTATAGTAGCACCGGCAGATATAGAACGATGATCGCGTCAATTGAGTTTTCCGTGTCACAATAACAATTTATATGCGCCTAGTAAATCTTAAGTAAAGTTATAATCGGTTTACTATGACAAAGGAATAAATCAGTTAGCGAATAGGGAAGCAGGAAGAAATGCGCGTCGATGGTCCTTTATAAGCGCTTGCGTCGGCTCAGAAGGGAATTAGATCTTGGGATTTTGTGTTGAATTTTGGGTTCCTCGGGTATTAATTTTAGAATATTTGTCATTTTATTTTCGTATTTTGTTACGGTTTCTTGGTGCTGGTTCATTTTAGATAAATTTCATTTACGCGAGTCCTTTTATGCGGTTATAGTACATTACAGTGATTTTAATTTCAATTGGGGTTTTGTTAAATTCATTTTAGATAAATTTCATTTACGCGAGTCCTTTTATGCGGTTATAGTACATTACAGTGATTTTAATTTCAATTGGGGTTTTGTTAAATTCATTAATGATGGACCAGTAATGAGAAATCAAATATTAAATTCGCGTTTAATTTAAATTCTTTGTGAATAGGCGCGTTTTAGTGAGCTAGTTTTCCTCTCAAAAGTTTTTCTTGGCTTGGCTAATACCTTGTGATTTTATTGAAGTGTGTAGTATTAGAATTTGTTTGGGGGGTAAATATTTCGTATTGACCAAGCACGGAAAAATTATAACGCATGAGTATGCGGTGTGATGCTGGGCCTGACGGTGCTAACTTGGCATTACATGTCCTCCATGGTTAGTGTTAGAGTTAGGCTGCATTGTTCTTGAGACGCAGCAGATCGATTATTCCTCCGCAAAGGATCGATCGTCTCCAATCTGGGTTGTATTATCTATCTGGACTGGGAGGGGGACCGTCGAAGTGGACCCATGTGTTTGCACGCCTCTTGGTCTGATAGATAAAATTATCTGGGTTGTCTTATTTATATATTTATATATTCACATTTATACAGGGGCGGATGCTCTCCCATCCATGGACCACGGTCCGGGTAGGAGTATCCTTAGGGGGTGCGTAGAAATTAGGTTTAGCTTTTTAGAGCCTCGCCAGCTCGCTTTCTTATAGGCTAGCTTAGATAGGTCTCATTGCACACTCGAGACCGACACACACGTTTAAAGTTAAATGTGAGATTCAAGCAATCTCTAGCTTGTTGGGGCACTCACTATATTAGGTTGGGTTTAGCAATAAGTCGAGGAACACACATTGGGGTTAATAAAAATAAATATAAATTTCGTCGATTTAAAATAAAATATCAACTAATTGGGTTAAATAAAACCAAATTATTATCAAATAAAATTCTAGTAAAAGCTAACAATTAAATCAAATAATATTAAAATATTTAATTCCTTTCATAAATGAAATAATACCAAACTAAATAAATCATAATTCATTACCTAAAAAGATATATAATTCAATTTAATAAAACACAAGTTTCGTTCAATGAAATTCTAGTAAAAGTAAACCATTATTAAATAAGTATGTAACCAATGAAATATAAAATTTTAGGACCAATCTCAAATACGGATTTATTTTACGTATAGTTATAATAAATTTATTTAAACGGAGTCGTAATGTTCAAAATACTCTATACTTATGTACCTATAATGCGCGTACGTCAGATGTTAAATACAAGCTAATGAGATTGAAGGACTAAGTATGGTCTAATAAATTAAAATATTCTTTAAAATCATTTAACTTTGAAATCCATAAATAAATTAATACTCTATTTAATTGAATATTTACATCAAATAGATTTGGACCTGTGTTATCGAATCTTAAAGTTGGAACTTGGAAAAGATCTTTGTTTTAATAAATTGATATGCTCCATATTTATAGAGAGTGTACTACTTATAATTATATCATTCTATTTACTTAATTATTTTGATAAGGTCTGTATGCACTTGGGCCAAGCGTAGTCGTGCCCGGAGGTTTCTCTATGCCAGATGGATTAGAGAGCTTCTTCGTCGATAGTGTTTTATGATGGATTTTATCAAAAGATTTTATGCCACTTATTTCTAGATCTGAACTCGGAGACAACCTAAAGATCTAGCTTGACCAAATCGATTTGATTTAACATTATTTTGAGTTCTGTAAAATCTCCAATAAGACTAATTTATGTTCGCTACTCTATGCTGGATAGATTAGAGTTGCAAACAAATATTACCGACTAATAAAGTCATGTTATTTCATAAGGAAATAACTAGACCAAAATTCAGTGTGAATATCCTGAAGGTCTTATAATCTAGCTGGGAATGGCTTGATTATTTATATAAAAATTAAGAATTATATTATAGCCTCGATAATTTAATACGTAGATATTATGGGTTTTCTACCAAATCGTCGACTAATAATTAATCTCATGCTAAATATAATCTAGGTAAAATAATACCAAAGGTTGGATAATATAGGTAGGCTCGATTTAATAGTCAAAATAAACTATTAATATTATTAGCTCGAATAAAAGCTCACGGTAAAATAATTCTTATCAAATTCTATTTTAACGGTATTATTGTTTTTGAATTTAGGATCGTCGTTAATATTAGAAAATTGCTAGGACAAATTTAATAGAACTATAGGAATAGGATGGGGAGGAGGAGCCCGAGATGGGATTAGGATCTCTCTTGTAACGAAGTTAGTACTTACCTGAGAGATCCACAATGAAATTGGCGATGGATGAGTATGAATCTTTGCTTGTTAACAAATAGAGTTCCCTTGAATGATTTGATGTATGCCAGTGTTAGGATTTGCCAAAAGACAATGTCCTCTTACTCTCTAGTATATATTTGAAGACTAAATTTGACAGACAGACATACTAAGTACTAACCACAACAACTAGACATACAAACGTACCAAAAACGTTAAATTAATAGACCAATTCCCCTAGTGCGCTGAAGTATCACTATTTAAGCACTATCTGAAGGGAGATAACCAAGTCTGGAGACGAAATCTCATTTTTGGGGGCGGGGATGGGGCTCCCAAATAGGATCACCGCAGAAAATGACAATTGCAGTGATTCTACTGATACGTGCTAAACAAGATATCGTGTAATTAACGTAAACTCAGAAAGTATGGGGTGAATGTGATAAGATAATAACTTAGGTCTTACTTAGGTTCAACGTAATTCTAGACTGTTAGAAAAGACATCGATATAAACTCTACCATAGCTACGTCAAGACTATAAGAATAGTTAATGTTATACTTTTATAATACCTATCTAAACTCTACCAACCAAACTCTAGAACTATGTAAATGTACATGTATAATTACTTCACGGTATTTACTCTACATAAAAATCACGAATATAAAAGGGTTGTAATTTTAATAGGATTATGCGCGTTTCAATAACTATTAAGCATCTACATTAATTACGTTATTATAAAATTAATATAATCTAAAGGATATTATATAGGCAATATAAAACATAATTATAAGTAATTGATAAGTTGGCATATAGATAGATTATTGCGGTTTATTAGGTAGCATTAGGCATTGTCTCACTACCTTAAAAGAACTAGGGATTCTACAAATCACAACGTACGGTCCTACCACACAAATAGACGATCCACTTGGCCATAACCAATATCAATCTTAGGACTTACAACACTTCTCTTACGTTTAACATTTTACTTAGGTAGCCGTGAGCGACTAGGTTCTATTCGTATCTCTCTAGGTTTATTAGGTTCACTCTAGGTTAGGTTCTAATAGATAAAATATGAAAATCAAATATCAGCTCGATTAAATAAAAATAAACGCAAAAATATCTTTAAACGATAACACCTATTTTTCGTTGGGGGGGTTACAATATGGGTTAGCCGTGACCAAGATATTATTTTAATTTAGGTAGTCTACATAAATTTTAACTAATAATGAGATGTTGTAGTCCATGGGATTGATTATAGAGGCGATACCTATCGCACAATTTGCTGCGCGTGAGCGGAAAGGTCTTGAGACAACTAAATATTTAGGTGCGTTTTAAATTTCGTTTACAATAGCATAACTTAAAGAAATCATTGTACTTATACTCTGCGGGTTAAATGTCATCTAACAATAACACAGTATCAAACTATATTACTTCATCATATTAAGTTGTTTACTGACGCATAATCTAAACATACGGTTTCAACTTTCATCACAGCAACGGTCTCAGCATAGAACACAGAGAGCTTATTATGTCGAGAGCTCTCTTGTTATTCATAACATACTTAAACTAAAACTTAGCATTTTTAACACTCAAAAATTCACAGACGTAAACACTTGACAAAATGTCGTCATAAATTTCGAACTTTATGGTCTTCCACTTGAAATAATTCTAACGCACTTGTTAGAATCCTTCGAATCCGAATCAGTGTGTGACCCTATAGATTCCGTTATTTTTTGCGCTGCTCGACCAAATTTTTTGTATCAACTTTTATGTTTGGAAGAATGCGAGCACGGTGTAGGTACGTTTAGCCATCCGAATTCTCAGCTAGAAATAATAGAATGCTTAGAAACAGATAGATGAAGTCTTTTGACATACAATAATCATAATTTATATATAAATAGTTAACTATAATAGGTATTTACCTAATCAATTTATACGTCCAATACATTAAATGAAGTTGGGTCCTATAGGTAACGTAAACAATAAAAAAAAAAAGAGTTAGTTATACTATAGAAAAATAAGTACTGCTCTAATCAGTGAAACCTAGTTCGTTAGTTTGTTATGAAGAAAAACGTGTTGAGTACATACTACATAGGTATATTAAAATTCTTAAATGTTTATACTTTCAACATTTATTATGTTTTAGTTAAAGATAAAAGAAATGTTAGAATGCGGACTTCAACACTTTAATAATACCTGTTCTTTACGTTTAACAGGGGATAGTAACCAGTCACTATAATATAGATACATTAAATGACAAATCTTTGATTATTATGTTTGTTGTAAAATTTAAATCAATAACTGTAAAAATGAGTTAGGTACTTTTTTATAAAGTATTATTTATACGTAGTCTTTACCATTAAATATTACGCGTGTAGTTATACGTCTGCGTTTGTAGGTACGCTCTATCGCAATACATATAGGTACCTAGATATTCAGATAAGTCTAAATAATTAAATAATAGTGAAAGAAAGCTGAGTTCTGACTTTATGAAGATAGGTGATTTTCAAATAAAAGATTAGTATCCTTTAGGACTTGTGAACTCTTGTGGGAAAAATACAATGAATACATTAACGATCACTTATGATGTAGAATCATAATAAATAAAATAAAAAAGTTTTGTAGTGGTCACCCATCCAGGTGTTGATTGGGATTAGTGTGTCTGTTGAGTTTTATTAGAAACGTTACTTTATTTGTTATTATAATAAAATTGATTTAAAACCCATCTCAAATTATTACTATTTGATTTATGATATAAAATAAATTGGGTTATGTACATATCATTTCATGTCAGTTAATCAGAGTAGTAAAATTAATAGTTCATCTGTATTCGCGGACAAAAGATTGATAGATATATAAAAGTAAGATATAATAGAATAACAACAAAATTCTCATGAATTATAATACATAGAAACATTTATTTAATACAAACTAAATAACGTATAATAATATACTAGACCTAAAAACTAAACTATACCTAAAAACTTTAAAACTAAAATATAAAACTAAAAATACCAATATTGATTAGAAAAAGAAATCATTAAAAAAAAATAGTATAACATACGGGCAAGAGGAATCGAACCGGTGACGGAAAATAATAGTGTTGCTTATAGTCGCCGCTAAGCCACGATAGCTTGTGTACAAAATGGTACGGTAGAACGGATTATAGGTAATAGAAAAATAGATGAGCTGTGTTTATAGGTAGGTTGGTTTATGATAGGAAGATAGATGAACTTCTTACAAAATATTGAAATAATTTTATAGGTACATAGGTATATTAACTGCGTAATAACGACTCTTAATTATAATTATGATTTTGAACCCTTCTTGACAAATCGTATTCAAATAAAAAGAAAAATAATTATATTTTGAAAATAACAAAAAAAAGGTGTCTCTCGAGTTTTAGAAAATGGGGGTTGTATTTACCACGGAATAGTTTTATTAAACTAGTTGATGTACTAGGTATCTGATGATTTTAGGTACATTATACAGCGACATAGCTTAGATTACAATATAGTTAGTGATATTCCGATGAGAGTAAAATTCATTACTAGTTAATACTTATTGGAGGCATTACTAAAAGATTAACTAACTTGATACTTTACTACTTACTGTATAATATTAGACTTCGACCGTCCTGATAGCTCGGTTGGTGGTGGCCCTTCCCGCTGACCTGTAGGTTGTGGGTTCGATTCCTGCTCGAAAAAAAAAAACTTTGGTTCACACGTGACCGGTGTCATGAGTGACCTAGATATATAATGATCTAGTTTCAGGACATACTGATGAGTTCAGTTGCGGCCAGTATAAGGCATGTCTAGAACTTCAAATAAATATAAATAAAACGAATAAAAGGTTTAATAATAGACACAAAATTTAGATACAATTTATTATTGTCCAAATGAACATTTAAGTTATCAGAAAAAAAAAAAAAAAACCTGGTTTATTTAGGTTTGATAAGCGTAACGGTTAACTTCAAATAGTTAGTGTAAATAATTTTGGGTTTTATTCCATAAGTTTAGTACGAATTTGAGAATTTGAGTGTAAGATCTAGGAGGTAGATACCCTGTACGTATAGACTAAGCGTTAAAAGAGGTTATGATTAATTAGGTAGAAGGCAGAAAACAAATACGTATGGTCTATCCACAAACTTACGCTTGCTTTAGTCAATTTTAGATTAAACTAGTTTAGATGAAAATATGTTTAGTTATTATTAGGTGCATTATGACTATTTGGATTCACTATTATTGTATACTTGGTAAAACTCGGGTTACGGGTGGCTGGACCGATCATGGTGGGATCCAAGTTAGAGATAGATAGGCATTTTCATCATGATATTATCTTTACCTGTAGGTACGTAAGTAACGTAGTATGAGAAGGAGTATAGGTGATTCAGAAATTCTAGAAAATAATGAGTAATCTTTACTAATAACGAATGGGAAAGGGCAAAGATAATGATGATGATTACTAATACAAAATGAGAATAAGAATAATTTATTCCCAGAAAAAAATATAAGTGTTTATCATTATTACAAAAATATTAGGTTAGATTTATTGTTATACTATATGGAATAAAAATCCAACGGGCCCCAAACTAGGCAACAGCCTGTATCTTGGGTACCCTAGATAACGCAGTACCAGAACTATTGACGCATATATTATAATAAAAATAACCATCCGTACATAATTCACGCTCGGTACAACACAAACTGTCCGGTAGGTAAGTAGCTTGTCAACCGCCGACCGCTGTCCACTCAAACGCGATAACTTGGCTGAGGTTGTTTTCTGTAATTATAAGTTTAGTATCTACCTGTGTACGAACTTTCTGTTAATATAATTTAAATAATATATCGCGATTAACCGGACAGCCGCCCATAATACATAGGTATACATATTTACCATTGCAGAGAAACACTCACATATCTTATGTTACCACATCCATCTAATACAATAAATATTATGCATACTTAATGAATCCATAAGTAATTCTTAAATAATGCCTATTATGCACTTGAAATATTTATAAAAACTATTAACTTACAAAAATTAATGATAGGTAACTTTTATTTTATTTGTACTAGACGTTTCTTTGGTGAATAGTCCTTGGTAATGGTATATCCTTACCAGTCTATACATGAACTGAAGATAAATGTGATTGATGTATCATAGATATATAATATAGGCTGCATTAAAGTTTATGCTTTTGTACAAATAATAGGTACGTACTACATACATAGTCAGAAGCTAGAGACATACCGTATACCTGTAGGCATTGTTAAGTCTTATATAGTAAAACGATACAAATGAGTGTTTCATTATATTGGGCTATGATATCCGTATTATAATTGGATACATGTAAACTAAAAATTACTGTTAAAATTACAAGATATAAAATGAAGCTAAATAATTAAATTTCTTTCCTAAATGATGCAATCGCTTTGACTAGAATGTTCTATAAAAGTGATTATTTGTTGTAACTAGAAGGAATATAAAAGAGTGTTCAACAAAAGTTCACTAAAAGGGGGACGTTAATTTAATCAGCAACGATTCGGGAAAGAGGGGAGGGGGAGCGTTTGAACATTAACCTTAGCTACTTATCACAATTTAAAAAAAAAAGGAAAAATTAAAAAAAAACTTTAATTTAAAGCTAAGGAGCTAAGGTGCATGTTGGCTTTCGGATTGGGTTTTAATATCCAATAAACAAAACGGTGAGAAAAAAAAAAAGAGAAAAAAAAAATGGAGCGTTGCACACGTAAAAGAAAATTGCCCGCGAGACAATCAGAGGAGGAGACAGGTACGAGTCAAATGCCGGATGCGCCCATACCAGTGGTCATAGAACAAGATGATGCCCAGATACGACAACGCAAATTACTAAGGCGAAAAACTAACAACAGTGAACAGAGGACGGGAGTTTTGTATCGTATGCTGAGGCGGACTATAGGTTCACTAGAATCTAAGATGAACTTGTTAACAGAGGAAGTTAAGATTACAAAATTAATGTCTGCTGAAAATGGGGGAAGATCAAGTGTCAGTAACGATGATAGTACATCGAGAGAAATGATACAAACACAAGTGGAAAGCTCAACCAAAGAATTGACGGGAGGAGGCAATATTAGCAGTGACATACACGAGAATACTCCTAAAGAAAACAGAGATTCACATAACGCTTTGACAGAAAGAGAAAATAGAAATATAATTTACAACATACAAAATGTAAACATCGAAAAACCAAAGTTTGGTGAAAATTCAGAAATGCATCCAGTTACCTTTCTGGAAGACCTAGAAATATATTTGAAAAAGGCCTCTTCCAGTCAGAATGAGTTGAATCTAATTTTGGAGTGTTTGGTAGGAGAAGTCAGAGATTGGGCGCGGATATATAAGGGAAGGTGGAATAATAAACAAGAATTCAAAACAGACTTTTTAGCAACCTACTGGGGGGATAAAGAGCAAAATGAATTGCGACGTACTATTGTCCAAGGAAACTGGGACCGTAGCAAGACACCTTCAATGTTAAACCATTTCTTGCAGATCGTAGGTAAATCACGGAAAAAAAAAAAAAAAACATATATTAGCAATAATTAATAAAAATTTAAAGAAATACAAGTTTTATAAAATTGTTAATTGGTATAATGTGGGCACTCCATTAGAAATGGTGACGCAAGAAAAATATCAGGTTCAGGTAGTTTGTCGGGGCGTTGTATGGTATTCTAAAATGCATATCGGACGATAGCTTTACTGCAACTTAATTACGTAGACTAGCATGGGTTCTACGACATTGAAATAATTTTAACTTTTTAGTTACATATTAGAATGGTACTCTAAGTGCATATGTCAATTTTAAATAAAAAAAAAAAAAAAAAATAAGCACGTAATTCAAATTTAAACAAAAAGTTTTAGGTGAATCAATTGCGAGCTTATGGTTTAAATAAATTACAAAACTATATATATATATATATATTCTAGGAAAAATAAAAGATAAAAATAAGATAAGCTGTGTAAATCAATTTTGAGCACATGGTTTCATCTATTTAAAAGGGGTATAATCTAAATTCTAAATGTTGTAAAGTTTTAGTTGATTTGGACTAAATTAAATAAATTCAAATATAATTAAAAAGGAAAATACGAGTTAACTTTGGCATTAATATTTAAAAGTAGTTGAAACATTAATTATTGAACCGATGAGATGGTGTTTATCAAATTAATGTAGGAATTAATCTTTAAAAAATGGGATACTTATTTTATTTTAATGTGGTAGCGGAATATTTATTAAAAGCAATATTATTTAAAAGCCTTTTACCTATATTGGGAATTGCTAGACCGTTGAGATAGTATACTCGAAGTCTGATCGAAGTCATGTTAAGGGTTGGAATGTTAATGTTTTGCTAAAGAAAGGTTTTTGAACGTATAGGGGAAATTGGTTGATGTGGAAGGTTGGCCCCGGTGATTGACATAGTAACAGTTAGCAAGGGTCTTGGTGGTTTAGCAGAGCCTAAGGTTTAAGGGGTTTGTTGTCGGTTGAATTCGAACATCTAACACTTAACAATCAGTTTCTTATAAGAAAGAGCTTTGGAGTTAGGATTAAAGCAATAGCATCAGCTCGCAGGTTAATGCACTTATAAGGAGCCCAACTACACAAGAAGCTAAGACTGAAACTCGGCAACTACACATACTCCGGAGGAGGAATTAACTATGAAATTACGATTATTCTGGGTGGTTGTTTCAATTGATACACGGTTGCTACTTTTAGCTATACTAGATTTTGCAGGGTTTTCGCATTGGTTCCTTAGGAATTGAAAGGTTGAATTCTGACGGGATTTTTGCTTAAATGCTACTAGGGCTGCCTGCCTCACAACCAGGCCTCAGTAGAATCTAGTAATCCTAGTTATCAGTGTCAATCGGTTATATAATTCAAACAATATAAGCTCAGGATGCTGACTACTTTTATGGTTGATTTCTGTTCTGGTCTAAATCCACTATACATATAGGATCACTTACAGCGAGAATCACACATGTTTGAAGTCAAACGATAACAAATTATAAAGTTGCTTATTGGGCACAATTAAGAGGGAATTGTAAATTACATTAGATAAACTATATTTGTGAGATTTGTTTGATTATTAGATTAGAAAATTTTACTTCGGTTCAACAATTAAACACCTGCGTAAAATTTGGGGGTTGGTGTAACGGTCCAAAGGGTCCCGTCATGTCACAGATATAGTGAAGGCTTGATTATAAATGGGAATACAAAAATATTTAAATAAAATCATCTACTTATAAAAGGCTCAAGGTCTTAGGACTGCTAATGAAAGGTTCAAGGTCTTAGGACTCTAGAAAACTAAAATGATTATCTGATAAATTCATATCCAATCTATAAATAACTTCTATTAAACACTAAAAATGAATAAATAGGATAGCCAATAATAACGTATATAATAAATTATGTTATTACTGAAGCTCTGAGAATCTACCGTATGGTAATCGACACATTTAATGAATAAATAATTAAAATATGAACTATAATAAATAAACTTTACTGGTTGTACACCACAAGCATATTAACGAAACAATAACCTAAAGAAAATCTATAATTAAATCTCTAGAATATGTACCAAAATAACACAGATTAGTCCTTAAGCTAATGCCATCTAAACAGTGAATTAACGCATTTAATAATTAGATTTAATATAGTAACTTATAGTAGCACCGGCAGATATAGAACGATGATCGCGTCAATTGAGTTTTCCGTGTCACAATAACAATTTATATGCGCCTAGTAAATCTTAAGTAAAGTTATAATCGGTTTACTATGACAAAGGAATAAATCAGTTAGCGAATAGGGAAGCAGGAAGAAATGCGCGTCGATGGTCCTTTATAAGCGCTTGCGTCGGCTCAGAAGGGAATTAGATCTTGGGATTTTGTGTTGAATTTTGGGTTCCTCGGGTATTAATTTTAGAATATTTGTCATTTTATTTTCGTATTTTGTTACGGTTTCTTGGTGCTGGTTCATTTTAGATAAATTTCATTTACGCGAGTCCTTTTATGCGGTTATAGTACATTACAGTGATTTTAATTTCAATTGGGGTTTTGTTAAATTCATTTTAGATAAATTTCATTTACGCGAGTCCTTTTATGCGGTTATAGTACATTACAGTGATTTTAATTTCAATTGGGGTTTTGTTAAATTCATTAATGATGGACCAGTAATGAGAAATCAAATATTAAATTCGCGTTTAATTTAAATTCTTTGTGAATAGGCGCGTTTTAGTGAGCTAGTTTTCCTCTCAAAAGTTTTTCTTGGCTTGGCTAATACCTTGTGATTTTATTGAAGTGTGTAGTATTAGAATTTGTTTGGGGGGTAAATATTTCGTATTGACCAAGCACGGAAAAATTATAACGCATGAGTATGCGGTGTGATGCTGGGCCTGACGGTGCTAACTTGGCATTACATGTCCTCCATGGTTAGTGTTAGAGTTAGGCTGCATTGTTCTTGAGACGCAGCAGATCGATTATTCCTCCGCAAAGGATCGATCGTCTCCAATCTGGGTTGTATTATCTATCTGGACTGGGAGGGGGACCGTCGAAGTGGACCCATGTGTTTGCACGCCTCTTGGTCTGATAGATAAAATTATCTGGGTTGTCTTATTTATATATTTATATATTCACATTTATACAGGGGCGGATGCTCTCCCATCCATGGACCACGGTCCGGGTAGGAGTATCCTTAGGGGGTGCGTAGAAATTAGGTTTAGCTTTTTAGAGCCTCGCCAGCTCGCTTTCTTATAGGCTAGCTTAGATAGGTCTCATTGCACACTCGAGACCGACACACACGTTTAAAGTTAAATGTGAGATTCAAGCAATCTCTAGCTTGTTGGGGCACTCACTATATTAGGTTGGGTTTAGCAATAAGTCGAGGAACACACATTGGGGTTAATAAAAATAAATATAAATTTCGTCGATTTAAAATAAAATATCAACTAATTGGGTTAAATAAAACCAAATTATTATCAAATAAAATTCTAGTAAAAGCTAACAATTAAATCAAATAATATTAAAATATTTAATTCCTTTCATAAATGAAATAATACCAAACTAAATAAATCATAATTCATTACCTAAAAAGATATATAATTCAATTTAATAAAACACAAGTTTCGTTCAATGAAATTCTAGTAAAAGTAAACCATTATTAAATAAGTATGTAACCAATGAAATATAAAATTTTAGGACCAATCTCAAATACGGATTTATTTTACGTATAGTTATAATAAATTTATTTAAACGGAGTCGTAATGTTCAAAATACTCTATACTTATGTACCTATAATGCGCGTACGTCAGATGTTAAATACAAGCTAATGAGATTGAAGGACTAAGTATGGTCTAATAAATTAAAATATTCTTTAAAATCATTTAACTTTGAAATCCATAAATAAATTAATACTCTATTTAATTGAATATTTACATCAAATAGATTTGGACCTGTGTTATCGAATCTTAAAGTTGGAACTTGGAAAAGATCTTTGTTTTAATAAATTGATATGCTCCATATTTATAGAGAGTGTACTACTTATAATTATATCATTCTATTTACTTAATTATTTTGATAAGGTCTGTATGCACTTGGGCCAAGCGTAGTCGTGCCCGGAGGTTTCTCTATGCCAGATGGATTAGAGAGCTTCTTCGTCGATAGTGTTTTATGATGGATTTTATCAAAAGATTTTATGCCACTTATTTCTAGATCTGAACTCGGAGACAACCTAAAGATCTAGCTTGACCAAATCGATTTGATTTAACATTATTTTGAGTTCTGTAAAATCTCCAATAAGACTAATTTATGTTCGCTACTCTATGCTGGATAGATTAGAGTTGCAAACAAATATTACCGACTAATAAAGTCATGTTATTTCATAAGGAAATAACTAGACCAAAATTCAGTGTGAATATCCTGAAGGTCTTATAATCTAGCTGGGAATGGCTTGATTATTTATATAAAAATTAAGAATTATATTATAGCCTCGATAATTTAATACGTAGATATTATGGGTTTTCTACCAAATCGTCGACTAATAATTAATCTCATGCTAAATATAATCTAGGTAAAATAATACCAAAGGTTGGATAATATAGGTAGGCTCGATTTAATAGTCAAAATAAACTATTAATATTATTAGCTCGAATAAAAGCTCACGGTAAAATAATTCTTATCAAATTCTATTTTAACGGTATTATTGTTTTTGAATTTAGGATCGTCGTTAATATTAGAAAATTGCTAGGACAAATTTAATAGAACTATAGGAATAGGATGGGGAGGAGGAGCCCGAGATGGGATTAGGATCTCTCTTGTAACGAAGTTAGTACTTACCTGAGAGATCCACAATGAAATTGGCGATGGATGAGTATGAATCTTTGCTTGTTAACAAATAGAGTTCCCTTGAATGATTTGATGTATGCCAGTGTTAGGATTTGCCAAAAGACAATGTCCTCTTACTCTCTAGTATATATTTGAAGACTAAATTTGACAGACAGACATACTAAGTACTAACCACAACAACTAGACATACAAACGTACCAAAAACGTTAAATTAATAGACCAATTCCCCTAGTGCGCTGAAGTATCACTATTTAAGCACTATCTGAAGGGAGATAACCAAGTCTGGAGACGAAATCTCATTTTTGGGGGCGGGGATGGGGCTCCCAAATAGGATCACCGCAGAAAATGACAATTGCAGTGATTCTACTGATACGTGCTAAACAAGATATCGTGTAATTAACGTAAACTCAGAAAGTATGGGGTGAATGTGATAAGATAATAACTTAGGTCTTACTTAGGTTCAACGTAATTCTAGACTGTTAGAAAAGACATCGATATAAACTCTACCATAGCTACGTCAAGACTATAAGAATAGTTAATGTTATACTTTTATAATACCTATCTAAACTCTACCAACCAAACTCTAGAACTATGTAAATGTACATGTATAATTACTTCACGGTATTTACTCTACATAAAAATCACGAATATAAAAGGGTTGTAATTTTAATAGGATTATGCGCGTTTCAATAACTATTAAGCATCTACATTAATTACGTTATTATAAAATTAATATAATCTAAAGGATATTATATAGGCAATATAAAACATAATTATAAGTAATTGATAAGTTGGCATATAGATAGATTATTGCGGTTTATTAGGTAGCATTAGGCATTGTCTCACTACCTTAAAAGAACTAGGGATTCTACAAATCACAACGTACGGTCCTACCACACAAATAGACGATCCACTTGGCCATAACCAATATCAATCTTAGGACTTACAACACTTCTCTTACGTTTAACATTTTACTTAGGTAGCCGTGAGCGACTAGGTTCTATTCGTATCTCTCTAGGTTTATTAGGTTCACTCTAGGTTAGGTTCTAATAGATAAAATATGAAAATCAAATATCAGCTCGATTAAATAAAAATAAACGCAAAAATATCTTTAAACGTTAACACCATATTTTCTTTGGGGGGGTTACAACGTCCCGACATTTTCTTCGCACTATATATCACCCATAACCTTTTACACTATGATGTGCATAATAATAAAACCAGATAAACACAGATATCTACTATATTAATCAACAAAATAAAGCTAAACATTTCGAACTTATAATTTTTCCTCTTGCTACGCTTAATGACAGCTTCTGTATTTCTAATTGTTTCTTTTCATTGATAGACAGCGGCATTAGAAAAGAGTTACGTATTTCCTATGAAAAGGTTTGATACCTAATATATCCTAACAGTTCTGCATAGCTATTACAATGACGAGCAAAACGTAAATGTATAAAAATTGAACAAGTTATATTATGGGTTCGAAATATTTTACAGTAAGCCAGCATACAAAAAGTGCAACTTTTGTTTGAGTTTAGCCAAAATACTCAGAATGGACTATCGATTTTATATCCATCGGAGTCTTTAATTTTTAGGGTTCCGTACCCAAAGGGTAAAACAGACCCTATTACTAAGGCTCCGCTGTCTGTCTGTCTGTCTGTCTGTCTGTCTGTCTGTCTGTCTATCCGTCTGTCACCAGGCTGTATCTCATGAACCGTGATGGTTAGACTGTTGAAATTTTCACAGATGATGTATTTCTGTTGCCACTATAACAACAAAAACTAACAAACAGAATAAAATAAATATTTAAGGGGGCCCCCATACAACAAACGTAATTTTATTGCTCGTTTTTATAGATAATGCTACGGAACCCTTCGTGCGCGAGTCCGACTCGCGCTTGGCTGGTTATTGAATTCGGTACCTATAATAAATGGATAAACAGTTTACTTTCTTGATTGCTATTAGTACGACAGTCGTATAAAGTGTACGGCTGTCATCACAGAGCAAGAAAAAAATACGCTTCGTCTAGCTGCGAAGCGTCATATTTTTTTATGCTCTGTGGCTGTCATACTAATATAATACCAGTCAAGAGCTTAATGCAGTAATTTTATCTAATCTTAATGCCAGTTAGTTAAGTCTAAACAATGAAATACACTGATATATTATATCAGAACCAATTTTGCTATCAAAAGCATCAGTTCCTGGATCGGGCAACCTAGAACCGATAAGCCAAAACATTGTGGTTGCTTGTATTCAATTTCAAGAATTTAGCATAAAAAATCTGGGACAAACTGTGCACATTACAGAAATAGCCATTCCAGGTATTGGATGTTTCGCTCACCCATAATGATATGATAATACGATTGCCCATTGTATAACCGCGGTCGCCGACTTTAACCCATTGGGAATATAAATTTTCAAAGGTAAATACGAAAGAGGCAGTGTCGTGAATCTTTTTATAGTGCCATTGTATAGAAAAATGATATGCTCTCGTTATTGAAGAGAAACGTAAACGTAAATTCTCACCTACGCTCATTTTATTTCTTTGTCCTGTCTGAAATACGAAGCCTTTGAACTAGAAGTTTTTGTAGCTTGCTTATTGTATTTAATAACAAAAGATTATTCTTTCAAAATGAGACGAAGTCCATGAATTCGAGCAGTAACTTTGGACCTAGAGGATTAAACGGCATTAACCAGATGGTTAATAACAATATAATAATATTTTATGCTTAGTATATTTTTCACTGACGCACTTTGGTTCAACCTGCACCGCTGACTTTTCAAGTTGTCTCGCTTTTCCAAATGTGAAGGAAAAAAAAATCAAAAACATCGTGAGGAAACCGGCATGAATTCTTGAAGAATTACAAAATTCGAGACATTGCACCAACACGCACATGGCCAGCGTAATGAATTAATGAATTATAGCTTATTCTCTCTCCTTCTCTCTCTCTCTCTCTCTCTCTCTCTCTGTCTGTCTCTCTCCCTCTATGTCTCTCTGTGTGAGAGAAGGGCCGTGTCTAGTAGGAATATATTGGCTGATTGCGATTTTGATCAAAGCTACCGATTATAATCAGATAATCTAGCACTTTACTGCACAAAAAAATTATACTCTCATATTCTTGTCTGAATTTTAGTGTGGGCCAACAATGTGTGGTTTGGGCCACACTTTCTTCCAGTTTGCGAATAAGACCACCCCATCTCTTCCCGTAGGTGCCGCAAGAGCCGACTAAGTGCTGTCTGTAAGTCGCTGTAAGTGTGCAAGCATTTATAAATAAATAAATAAATAAATAATAAGGGAATAATATCCAGGGAATGGGCAGCAGCATTCTCCTGGGTACATTGAAATCTTCTACGATCACCAAGCCGCCTGCCAAGCGTGGTATTATGGCATTCCCCCTCTCCCCTATGGTAAGCGTCCAAAGTGGCGTTTTATGGGGGAGGCCTGTGTTCAGCAGTGGACGTCTTCCAGCTGATGAAGTGAAGTGAAGAATGATGTAAAAAAGTATTTAAATTTCCGGATTCTTCTTCCGATACAAAAGGAGATCAAGCGTTGACCGTCAAGGTCACTCTTACAAACCGTTACGTTCTATATTTTAAGTTTTATTAAGTAGTAAGTAATCCTGAGCCCCTTTGGCTTAACTGACAACACGGTTTGGGTAATGAAGATCCATCCCTTGTGAGCCGCCCATCACTTTTTGGAACGGAGCGTTTTTGCTAAAGAGGGATTAGTGTACCCTCTTTGGGCTCAATTTTCCTGAGATGCTTTATCATTGGGGTTTCCGTCTAACATGAGGTTAACTTCTTGAGGTTATCTTAGCTTTATTTGGTCGTTGTAGTGACTTAGTACCCTCCCTGCTCTGTAATCAACTCTTTTTATGAGGACCCTTCGATATTCGATTTCAATTCATGTCCCTTTCGATCTTCCCTTTTTATTCATCCACATTGTTCCAATATCTTTTAGCTTTATCCCACAAGTTGAATGAGGAAGCATAAATTAAACACTTTCTTACATTTACTGAGCTATATAGGTAACTATATATTAAAGCTTTATTAAAGTGTCGTAGTAGGTAAATAAAAGGACAATTCTTATGACAGGAATAAGAGCAATAAAATCTAAGCCAGAAATGCTAGCAGTAACTTGGTCGCGACGGGGGGTGAATTAGTTTAAATTCCCGGATCAAGTAATTACCTCGAGGAGGTGTGCGCTGCGCTCTGACGTTTCAGCAAGTGCCCCTTGCGTAAAAATATGGAATACTGTGAAAAACGTTGAGTCAATTTGCGAGCATTTGTCTGGTCGCCTTTATTTGACGGTCGAGTGAGCACAAGAGGCCGCTGGCTGGCCACGGTAAATCAGCTTACATTTTTTCAAAGGTTTTCTGTGTTTGGCGGTCCTCGCATCAGTGGAGTAAAAAACCTTTTCATTTGTACGCCAACTTGTTCGCTAATGCCGTATAAGTAGATAAACGAACGGAACCTTTATCCTGTGCGAATATAGTTAAGTCAGTGTATACAAAACATTGGAACTGTGAGATACTGAGATAGCTAATGTTACCCACGTAATTAGCATTGAGAATAACAAAAGACGCGCTCGTAAATTGTAAATTGTGTTGAAATTCTTGGGGTTTAATAGCTCTATAATAAATAATGTTGATCTGACAATGAATAATAATTATTTACCCACACCGTGAATAAAGAATAAATCATTTTTTTCTGATAAGCGCATAGCACATCTGCACCTATATTTTTGTGCCTGTATGATATTTGTTGTAAAAATATGTGCCTATGATTATATGGATAGAATTTTACTATAGCTTTTCTTTACTATTTCTACGTACAGTTTAAATTTAAATCGATTATGATTCTGATTGAGTTTGCTGCAGTATTGGCTTTCAGCTACTTCCTGCTTGAACAACCGATCTAATTGCATTAACGTAGACATAGGTCCCTTTATGGTTTGATAATGTAACTGTACAGTGGCAACTACGTGCGGCGAACGTGACCACAATCTTACAAGGCCACATTACTTTAGAAACATTTCTAATAATAATACCTATAAAGTCTGTGCACCTATTTCTAAATGGGAACCTAATAACAGATTCAGCGCACGTAGAGGGCCGGCTCTATCGCAGTTTTCAATCCGAACTCGAAACTAGAAGATTTGTCACGTACATTACAACTTTTACAAAGGAACCGTATCATTTCCTCACCTTTTGTCGAAACTTTGTCACAATTACGAAGGATTTAATGAGAATCTGCGAATGAGATTGAAGAATGTCTCCTGTACCTAAGCAAAACGTCTATTGTATTTCAGTTAAACGATGTAAAAATTATATTTCCAATCTCTTGTCCAAATGCATGATATATCAATCATATATATATCAGCGTTAAATGACCAAAGCAGGAACATACTATGATCAATGAGGCTTTCGATCACAATCCATCAAGCATTCGCACAGCGCTTGCAATAGTCTAGGTTCCCGGCAATCCGACGAAAAGCTCGCCTTTTAAGTGGCAGGATTTTACATTACCTCGTGACAATGGAGGAAAACCTGACGGAAAAAATAAGAAGGTCAGAGTACCCTACTCCCAGACAAAGGCGCTTTCACTGTAAGCCACTCAAGGTGACACTTTACCCGGATTAAAGTTATCGTAGTCTGCCAAACTGAATACAAATGCAGGCGCGAGCTTTCTGTTGTGCCCTCATGTGCCTTGTTAGATGATTAGCGCCGCGCCGCTGGAATGTGTATCGGGTGTTCCGCGTAATGGCCAGAGCGGTGCTGCGCTTGATAATGAGACGGATAAAACTGCTGCATGTTTTGGTTTACAGGATTATTGACTAGGTAAGTAAAATGTGATAAATGTTATTAAACATGCAAGATCTACGCTTTACAAAATAGAGTGGTTGAAAAACCATAATCTAAAAGAAACGAGCTATGTAAATAAACCAAGCGAAAAGTTAATTATAAAAAAGGAAGTCATAAAATCCATTCTAAGCGGGAAAACGAAACGTACAAAAACGAACGCGGATGTCTCTCGTCGGAGTCTCCCCAGAGAGAATGGCTGCCTTTTCAGTCGTTTCGCCAATTCACGTTCGGGTTTTTAAGGTGACCGGATCATTTTCTTATCCCTTAACATTTTGGAGGAAACCTCGTCGACCCTAAACCTTCATAGCCTTTGTACTACAACAAACGCTCGTTAAACAACCGCGAGGCCGCAGGCGAAATATAACGAACTCACTCATTCGATATTTCTTCATCGTCTGTCAAATAAACGAGCACAATAAATGTTTATTGTCCTCGAATTACTCAAGTGAGAAACGGTATAAAGAGAAAAGAATGGGGCGCGCGGAAGGGACCACGACAAAAGCGATCCTTCTTCGGACCACCAGCCGTGACGCCGCTTACATTAAGGTTATCGTCATCCGCCAAACTGAATACAAAGAGTCGCCTGAGGAGCCCCGTGATTCATGCCGTCGAGACGGCTCCACACATTATCCTGCTCATTGAGGAAATAGACAACAACACTCCTGCGACTTGTTACTATGAAAAAACGCATTAACTTGTACAAGGTAAAACATTTAAGGACGTTATACGTAAAATATATGAGAAATGTTACCTGTCTTCCATGTAAGTCATATGTAACTCGAATAACGATTAATCACGATCTAAAGGAAATACAAATAACCACTGCGAATGATAATTTACTTGACAGTCGTGACATCACGACGGGTCGAGACATACTTCAGGGAGACAAATCCGAGGTCCCAGACAGTGTCTTATCAGGAAGTGTGTCACATTCCCCGGGGGAACATTATCTAATGCCCTGTATTACTGCCACCCGATCTGATTCTAACGTCCTCATCCTCACTGTATTCACAACACAATAACATTTCAGTTTCATTTTGGCGGTGTTCCAATTTGGTATGTTACATTTAATTGGAGCCTTGGTCACGTCCGTAGACACTACGGTTAATAGTATCTCTCTAGGTACGATTATGGCCAATTTTACTTACATTAGTGGTTTAATATCATACCAGGAACCGAGAAGTTGGTTATTTTGCTCCGCTACAATTATGTTCAAACATGCTGTGTATTTAGATTGTATATTTATGGTTTCAAGCCAGTTAGATGTACTGTTTACACAAAACACAAATAGTATAGGTACTAGTGTACTTACATATTAACATAAAAAAATATATAAGTAGGCTTATGGTATTATGTGCTACCTGCGTGCGACTAATCTTATATTCTAAAGTCTTAAGATAACTAGGTACCTAGTAAATTCAACCTTCTAAACAATGAAGAGTGACGCGTATTGATGCGTATCGTATGTACTTACTGTTTTGCCATTTTATGAAGTATATTTGCTGCCTATACGAGTATAGGTACATAAATAAAGCTCGCTTCTCTTCACGGCCTAAACGACAAGCCCAGAGTGAATTGAAATTTGTCATCATTACAAACAGACGCCTGAAAATCTAAGTCAATATGTGACTTTATAAAAATTTAAACAACTTGCTACGAAGAGTATTTTATTTTATCCTACGCACTGCTTTCGATTCAGTATTGATGTCGCTGAACTGCAAGCCGATCAGATGACAAAAAGTAGGTAGGTATGGTATATGAAATTCTAGTAAACTCTAACGTCTAATTAAATTGCAGCTTTTAAAAGTATTGTTGTAGTAACTACTACCTAAACTAACTATGTAGTTTACAGGATTAAAAAAAAATTGCCCGTTTAAACAATTATAGTACTTACAAGTCATGACAATATTCACACGAAGCGACTGGTAGGACAACTGGGCAATAAACAGATTCAGCAAATTTGACAATATTTGCAGTCATGTCATCAGCGGAAGACGTCCACTACAGAACACAGGCCTCCCTCGTTGGACGTTGGACGCTTATCATATGGGGTTTGCAATAATCACCACCGTTGGCAGGCGACTTGGTCGCAAAAGATTTTAGTGTACCAAGGAGAATGCTGCTGGACATTCCCTTAGCCGGCTCTTACGGCACCCACGGAAGGAGATGAGGTGGTCCTATTTGCAAACCGGGACGACACAGCCATGTTTACATTGAACGGGGAAAATCGGAAATAGGGGATGTACATGGAGGTGTTGCTAATTAGAGCTATAAGCTCTTAATGTGGTTCATAAAGCTTGGATGTTCTCAATAGAAGCTGAGAGACTTTCTCGTCGTGTGGGGTAAAGTCCTATGTAAATATCGCAACACGTTGTAGGTGTACAAGTATTGGCTGTAGGAAATGCAATTTCACCGAGTGAGCGCTGCGCTGTGAAGTTATTGAATAAATTCTATATAGGTCCTTTCGTGTTAGGAACTTGTGTGGCTTACAATGTAATGCGGGGTTTTATTGCCCTCGGAGTAGCAGGCTGCTTTGTGCCCATGTCTAGATACTGTGTTAGTAGCACTACTTCCACTCCACTTGAACCACCACTCCACCGTTCCACCGCCATCCACTCCTACTCCACTTCCGCTTGAAATCCTACTAATATTATAAATGCAAAAGTTTGTGTGTGAGGGTGAGAGTGTGAATGTTTGTTAACTTCTATCTTCGTAACCACTAAACCGATTTTGATGAAATTTGAAATGCAGATAGCTTATACGCTGGATCATAACTAACATAGAATACTTTTTATTCGTGGGTGAAACCATGGGGCACAATAATAATAAAATGTTTTACTCAGTGCTTCGGCTGATGACCAGTATTAAAAAAGTTAGATTCATGGTATATTAGTTTTATTTATGGTTTGGAAATCTAACGTTAAATTAGTGATCGCGGAAAGATAATCTTAGTTCACATTGTAATGTTTTTTTGGGGAGCTCAGCTATCTCGAGTTTGTTTTCGGGTTTTCCGATACTATAGGTACCTACTTGCGAGATCTAATTATTTATTTATCAAAGCAAAATTTTGTGCCGATGACGCATCTTTGATCAGACGTTGCGCCAACTACAGAATACTATACTATGTAGCCCGGCGATCATCGAAATGAAATCACAATCTATCGAAAAAGTAGATGAGGATAAAATTGTATTAAATCTGAAAAACATCTCACAACTCTGCGACTATAGCTTGTCCATCTCGTCGCGGTTCCTTCGCGATAACATTGCTATTATTTAGCTTTTTTATTTACTACTTGCTACACATTATTTTTTAGCTTCTTTACAGCGTTGGTGGCTGAGCGGTAGCATGTGCGCTTTGCAATCTTACGGCACCCGGTTCAATCCTCGGCCCTGCACCAATGACTTATCTAGTAAGTTATGTGCAGTTTGCTATGCCATCGCTCCGTGCCTCGGAGAGCACGTTAAGCTGTCGGTCCCAGTTGTCATAAGAACATCTATGGCAATCGTTACGGGTAGTCAGATGCCTGATAGAATCTGACGCCTGATCTAACTATCCCTGTTACTGGTCCCTTATGGGTTGCGAGTTCAGATGGCCGTCGCTCGTGTAATTCTGGTAGCTCGCCCCTACGTTAGATTGGAAGCTGACCCCAATAACAAATGGGAAAGGCAAAGAGGATGATGATGATGATTTACTGTAAACACTCTACTTATTTTAGAGTTCTGAGTAACACATGCAACTGTTATGGGCGGCCGTATCGCTTAACATCACGCGAACGACTAGCTCTTCAGGTCATTCATTATCATAACAAAAACGTAAACATTCCAAGAGTGTGTACCTTAGTATAGCCTGTCTATTCCTAAACTTTTTCACATTACACGCAACAGAAGCACCGCGGCACACCCCAAATAGTACTTAATAACTGTATTAACAAGTAGGCGGTGGTGCGTGCCGCTAACATGATATATAACGTACTTACCCTGCCTCATGATATTGCGTTCTCTTGCAATATGAAAATTTATTGCAACCACCAGCCGAGAACAGGGATAGATGGGTAACGCAGAAAAATGAACGTTTTTTTAAACTTATTACTTTTGATTTTTTTTTGTTTAATTTTATCACGTGTCTTAACCCTAGACTAAGGTCATGTGGACTTTTTTATGCTAAAATGGGCATACGTTTGACAACAACTCACCTGATGGTAAGTGACGAAGTTGTCTAAGGTGGAGCCAGTTTGCCCGCGAGATGCCCATTCATTGCTGAGGTTATACCCGGGAGAAAACACTGTTGCTAGAAGAGCATACTTTTCCTTGGCCGTTTGGACTATGAATGACTCAGCAAAACGCTTAGTGCGGACTTGTGGTACACCAACGACGTATGGATGTGAACAATCACCAAGCCTTGTAGTTCTATGATGGAAAGTGGATGATGGAAAGTGGATGACGGAATGAGCTGATGAAGGGCATGCGCACACTCTCCAAAATATAACCGACAGAAGACCGACAGACCGGTGACCGTCTGTGTTCAAGACCTAGTCTCTCACTAGTCTCTCATCGGTGATACTCACTCGCACTTACTCTGTGTTCTTACTCAGTTTCAGTTATCCTAATCCTCAAATTAGAAGATCTTGTCTTTTACTCTTCTATTTATTCTATCGCTGGATCGGAGTTTACTTTTCTGTTTTGTGCCTAATAGTTTGAATCAGTGGAGAAAAGAAAACTTCTTTACTAGCTCATGATAATAATTGCACTTAGTAATTTTGTTTGCCTAGAACATTTATTTAAATTATACGTTTAGTTATAATAAACTTAAGAACTGATCCACAGTCTAGAAATCTTTTTTAGATGTTGATGTCTCAGGATGACGTGCGCAGTGCGCAGTGTCACGCAAACTTTAATTTAAATTTCCGAGTGACACTGCAATCTGTAATGGGCGGCCGTGATGCTTAACACCAGGCGAACGACTAGCTCGTCACGTCATTCATTTACATAAAAAAAAAACTAAACACTCATAATTTTATTTTCTATCATCAGTCAAAAGCTCGTTTTTAGGGTTCCGTACCCAAAGAGTAAAACGGACCCTATTACTAAGGCTCCTCTGTCTATCTGTTCGTCTGTTACCAGGCTGTATCTTATGAACCGTGATAGTTAGACAGTTGCAATTTTCACAGATGATGTACTTCTGTTTGTGCTATAACAAAAAATACTTACTAAAAAAATATTGCTTCGGAACTCTTCGTGCGCGAATCCAACTCGCACTTCGCCGGTTTTTTTGAAGGTATTTGAGCATTGACTTAGATTATGTGGGACTTATTGTAAACTATAACAACAACCTCAATAAAAAAGAAATAAATCAAAGAGAAAGAGAAAGCTAGCGTCCAACCGAAGTAAGAGATACAGTCTGTAAACAAAGCCACGGTATTTGCAGAATGGCACTTAATTGTTTATGTAACTTTAGCTGCGTGCTGCGACCTTTAATTAATAGAGAGAGCTATAAATTTTCATATGTGTGCTTGTTGCCGTCTTGGAAACTATTATTACTCTGCATTTTGTACGGCCAGTACGTAAACTTGTGTGATTTTTGGGAATACGATGTCACGTGTATTACTAATTTCAAAGAACATGCCTCTAATAACACATTATAAGACTGAACTGATATTTTATCAAACTAATCATATTGCTTTCTTGCTCGTTTAGGCAAGTGGCTGGTCCTAAGCCATCGAGCTGCTCAAGGGCTTTTGAAATGAAAATTGCTAAAATGAGCGCCTAATACAATTCACGTCCTGAATTCACATAAATTCTGATTTATTTATTATTCTGTTGGCTCTATGTTAATATTTGTATAACCAATATCAAAAAAGCACGCTCACAATCGATACAAAAGAAATTGAAAATAATGGTAATACTTATGTTTATTGTTGTAGTGAACCAAAAAATTGTAATAATTGGTATCAAACGTCTCAACCTTTGACTGTCCAGTTGGATAGTCAAAGGTCTCAACCAATTTTCGTGCTAGGATTTAAAAATGTCGTATGTTGTGAGGACACACTAGAAACTAAAAAGAAGAGAGTGGTCATTAGTTAGCAAGATTATCAAACTTAACTTTAGGTACTGTCTTGCATTTCCTTTCATGTTAGTTATATTTTAGGGCCGGAAGGAATGTCAAGAGATAATTTGATAAGCTGTAGAGCTCACTAGAACTATCTATTACGATAGAGGCTTGTACATGAGAGATACGAGGCCATCGTTTAATTGTTTTTTTTTATGTATTACTTACTGACTGTTATATATAATTCAAGAAAATCATAATTAAAATCTAAACTATGATTATTCAGATTTCAAGATACAACTGTTTAAGTGGGTACTTACCTACTTAAGTAAAAAATTAGGTGGTCAAGATCATTAGCATAGTTGGCATTTTCTTAATACAATTTAATTACAGTTTTTAATAACGTGTCATGTCTGGACAACACTGAGCAGCCCAAAATGATAAGATAATATAGATATTAATAGCTAATAGATAAGATAATAGAAAAGATATTAGCTGGATAGCAAACCTATGTATATTACTTGTTAAACTCTTCAACTGATTTCTTTAAAAATTACTTTGCAAAGTCTTCCCGAAACTAACGGTGGTAATATGAAAGAGTCCCTCATAAGTAACTTGCAGTCGATTTCAGTGAGAGACTGACACATTTTCCAGTTCTTCGGAGCGTCTGCCAGAATATTGATCAGCGAAATTTCTCATACCGCAGTGCCAGATGCTCCACTGAAAATTACTTTCAAATAAATCTGCTGAACTTGTTACACGTGGGTGGCATGACTGGTATAAATTGACCTATCTCGCTATTGCGTTTTTCTGACATTTTCCCGTTGCATTAACGAGGTTGTGCACTTTATGCCGAGCAATATCCACATATAATCATCTAGACATAATACCTTTTTTTAACCAGCAACATGCCTTTATTTTTTAAAGTATTTTAAACTACTTTAGCTACTACCATGATAAATACTACTAATAAAAACGCTCAAGTGCGAGTCGGACTAGCACACAAAGCGTTCAGTACTATTATCAAAAAAACGAGCCAAAAAATCTCGTTTGTTGTATGGGAGCTTTAAATATTTATTTTAATATGTTTTTAGTATTTATTTTTATAGTGGCAACAGAAATACATCATCTGTGAAAATTTCAGCTGTCTAACTATCACGGTTCATGAGATACCACCTGGTGACAGACGGACAGACGGACAGACAGACAGACAGACAGACAAACGGACGGACAGCGGAGCCTTAGTATTAGGGCCGTTTCACCCTTTGGGTACGGAACCCTAAAAAGCTACTAGCTACACTACCTACTACAAAGAACATTTGGATATATACCGGCCGCAATGACCTATTAGACATAATACTTATATAAGCAAATTGTTTTAATGTCTTAACTTTGCAAGAGAATATAGGATCTATAAGTTATTCCCAGTGACATCTGACACGGATTATTTTGAGCCATCCCAAAAGAAGCGGAGTTCCAGAAGAGCTAAATTTTAATTACATTTTCCACCCACTATCTTCATTTACTTAGGTAACGCCATTAATCACGTGTCGCTACGTAGGTGTAGATGTCTATTTGAGACATGTCTTGGGCGACTCGACCCTATTACTTGGATCGTCAGACCATGTCTAGACTTTCTTATTACTCAAGTACCGTTTTCAGCGCCGGTTATTGGATAACTGTAACAAAATAGACCGAATCATCGGTGAGGTGTCCGCTTCCTTATAGTTAGGTTCGCTAACACAATCGTGGTTTTCCATAGTGTCCACTCCTTCAGTGACCGTTGTCGATTCTCTTCTCCTGGAAACAGCCCAAGCCGAGGCTCTTACCTCAGGTCTACCCGGAAGCTAATTTGCTCTCTACTTCTGCCTCTAACTAACTTGACGCATAAATAGCTATTCCAATAGAACCATGAATGGATCA
Organism: Ennomos quercinarius; assembly: GCA_910589525.2. Taxonomy (NCBI): domain Eukaryota; kingdom Metazoa; phylum Arthropoda; class Insecta; order Lepidoptera; family Geometridae; genus Ennomos; species Ennomos quercinarius. Next base: position 7,932,101 of record OU342496.1, read on the forward strand.
ACTTCGGTTCGGTTTTTATGTTGAAGAAACTAGTATCATCATCATTGGTTTATAAAAAGTTTTCAAATCGCGATTACTTCGAAGATCGCTTATCGTGATCATCATGCTCAACCACAATTGCTTTAACAGCACCAGCCTTAGCATTATCATAACCATCGTCACCGTCACTACCAACATTGAAGTAGCTGTGCCAGTGACACACCACTGTGCTATTTTATGTAGCTATATTGGCTAAGTTAGATAGGTAGGCATGTAATGCAAAAAAACAACCCATGCAGCCTTAATTAATGCCCCCATTAAGAATTAGAAATACAATTAGTTGGTTTTTATCTTTACTAATAATGGACTTTAATCGAAAAGCTGTTTTATCAGAATGTTTCGTAGATCATCATTGTGATCACCATCATCATCATCGTCATCATCATCACATTAGCAGCAGCATCAACATAATCATAATAGTCGGGTGTGTTCTAGAAAGAAAGAATGTAGATATAGTGTTGAAAATAATAAATAAATGCACACGACAGTTTTTAATTTGGTTACATTTTTTTTTTATTTTAAAATGTCATAAAATGATATCAACATCTTAATTTTAACATTGATAAATATTGGCACTAAACAATGTAAATGTTTGATACATTTACGAATCAAACTTTATTTACAAATACCAATTACATTTATGTATTGTCAAAGTGATCAACTTTATTGTCATTTATATTATGAAAATTAATTTTTTAAATATTTTATTACGATTTCTATTTTAACTACAACTATTTATTTGTAAGAAATCAATTAGTAACTATATGAATTTACTTAAGACTTAAGTAATATATGTAATATACTTAAGTCATCAGCTAGATATGTAAATATAAACACATGACGTTAACTATCATGTAAATGTCATTATTTTTGACATCATCAACATCATTAACAGCCTGAAGACATCCACTGCTGAACATAGGCCTCCCCCACAGAGCGCCACATTGAGCGGCTGCTTGCCTCCTGCATCCATTGGCTCCCCGTGGTTTTAACCAGATGATTGGTTCACCTAGTGGGGGGCCAGCCTATGCCGGATTATTCCATATGGCTTAGTTTAAATGACATAATTATGTAAATAACATCGTGCCAGAATAAAAAAACACTGCTCAAGAAACGGCTGTTTTTTTTTTAAATAACCAACGAGATGTCTTAACTATGAGCTTAGTTCATAAACTTTTGTAGAAGAGAGTTTATGAACTTAGCTATGACTTTGAAGCCACTATTAACAATCGTAGCTGTGCACACTTCACTCACGTTAAAAATCTCTCAGCTACACCGCGTCGGTTTATAGTGGCTTTCCAGTGACCCATTCATATCAGTTTATTTCTATATTCTCACGTTTATAGTATCCCTTTTATCATATATCAAACGTATATCATTATGTGTACACTTTTCTTACACATTTTATTGCTGAGACATAAACGTCACACTGATGTTTATATATTACATCCAGACATCTAGACGTCTGTGATTACATCGTATTATTTTGTTATAATGGTAATGATTGAAAAGTACACTCGAATAATTTAGAATACTTTCGATTCATATCAAAACTCATTTAAATGTTCTCAATATTCACACTATACGATCTACAGTAAATTCTTTTATTACTTATGTTAATTGCTACAAATTACAAAGTCCAAAAGGAACTTTATCTACCAATTTTAACTCAACCGAATGAGCCAAATACATTAAACTTCATTACTCTAGCCGGAAGACATAATTTATTATTATCATTTTTAGGCTAATATGATTTAATAATAATAATACAACTGTAAACTCATTATTCATCTAAATTTTACACAAGTAATAAGTATAATGTTCTTTTACTATTTACACCAGCTCAAATATTGTTACAACTTTTGATGTTACGTGTACCTATTCTATTAGGTAACCCTTTTTAGTTATCCTGTAAATTGTATACATTTCTAACAATTTATAAGTACGCGAATAGACAATTCTAATGTAAAAAATATTTTAAAGGATCAAATCAGCTGAAAATTATGTAGGGCTCAAAATTTTTACCAGTCAAGAAAATTAAATTATTTTCATAAATCAAAAAAATGAAAATAACAACACTTCCAATTAAATAGTGATAAAAAAAACTTCTGGGGTCTACTACAGCGACATAATCTACTTACTTTTGTGCGTAGAGCGGCATAACTTTAAAATCCTACATTTGTCTAAAATATTTCAAAAATTTTGACTTATGGTCATTGTTTTCGTTGTTTGTTTATAAATACAATTTTGCCATCAAACCTAAAAAATATTGATTCACTTTACTACTGAATGGGGTAGCCCATGATTGCCCCTTCACTCAAACAAAAGCTTACTTTACGACTTTTTTCTTTTTACAGCTTTGGCCATTTTTTACATTAACCGCTTTCTGGGAAAACATTTTCTCTCGATTAATTTTACTAAGTGTAAACGTCACAAGCTGTGCAGTCTTCACGAAAACAAATTAATACCTATTTTATCAACATTATTAGCATGGTTCTCATGAATGAATTACTGAACTGGGTAAATGTAAATTAAATTAAATTAAATTAATATTGGTCTATATTTAATCTTATCTCTATAATTTTCTATAATTATCTTTACAGTGTGCATTATCAATATTATTATTAACTACTGATTTAATTAATAGAATCTTTATTGTGATTTGGTATCTGCGAATTTTGAAATTAACAATGTACGTCCGGTATTGAATTTCGAAATAGCTGCCGCTTCCAATATAAGTACCCATCGCATACCCTATAGGTACATCAAATGATTTTTATGAATGCATTTTGTTAATTCTCTGGTAGCTTTTATGAATATTGATATTTAATTAATATTATAATTATTTATTTTGTATGATTAATAAATTATGTCAAAATACGTAATAATTTTAATCGATAAATGACATCGCGTAGTAATTATTTTTGTGTTAAAATTATACTGATTCAATTTAAAGGTTCATATTGTTCATCATATATTTTCTATTTGATTTTACACATTTTTTTAAATATTTGATATGATAATAATGATATTAAGACGTTATACATGCTATGTGTTAACAAGTTATCAATTATTATTATCATGAAAGTAACTCACTAGACTTGTCATATCATGTACGTAATATGCAAATTACGCAGAATATAAAAAAATTGCTAAGATATTGAATAATATTTTTGATCTATAATATAGATATAGATAAACATACTTACCTACTACTCATACGCACATAACAACATCTGAGTATTAGAAAAAAATGATAACACATTTTGTAAAATATTATATAAAGCATCATCAAACTTAGACCATATTTTATTTGGTGCCCTCCCTATAAGGTTACTTACATACAAAATATTTTTTTATTGTCACCATTTACATAAAGGCTGATTCAATTCATCGTAATCATTATTTTTATTTTAACAATGTTATATAACAGCGACGTTCACTAAATACAACAACTTCAAAATACGTAACTTACAAAATTTCAACAGCCATGTTATCACTACAATTTATTCTTAAATGTAGTCATATTACACTGTCAGAAATCTAATTTCTGTATATACATAAATAATCAAATTCCTGATTCCAATAATGTCATTTTATTTGCATGAGATCAAAACACAAAAGTAGGTATATAACTTTGTCGATTCTTGTTAATCACTAATAGGCAATTATAACGCGGTTGCACAATAAAACCATCGCGTTGATAAAATATTTGATACAAGTCAAAGCTAAATTGTGTAAAATCGCAGTCGCATCGATTTTGTTTCGTTTTAATACATCTCGTATTCTGAAAAGAAAGTAGATGCGGTTCTTATAATAATAGGTATTTTCAAGTTAGATAATTTAACTTAGAGAACTGTACTTTCTTATTATGAAATGGATTAATAAATAGAGTTATAGTTATAATATGGCTTAGACATTTAGAGATATTTAGTAACACATTTTTGTGTTACTTAAATATATTGTTGTTTGGCTATATTTTCTAAAGATATTGTGGGGCTAGCTTTTTGTAAGAAGCATCAAAGTTATTGATAAATAAACAACGTCTCAACCTTACACATTATTTTAAACAGCTAATAATTTAAATATTGTCATGACAAACGCTAATCCGGAGCTCAATTTCGATACATTATTATAATATACAGAGTGAGGCACCGTAGGCCTTATTTTTTGCCTTTCCGTTCGCTGAGCATTATGACTATTGTTTATTGGTATAAAAGCATTGATGCTGTAAAAATTAAATGCATTGTTTAATTCTGCCTGTCTCAAGTCTGCGTCCAGTGCATTCTGATTCGCCCGATCGTACTGTTTTTTGAGGTGGCGCTTCGGTGGTCGAGTTGTTGTTGATATTGTTGTCGTCGGACGTGTCGTTGTCGTTGTTGTTGTTGTCGTCGTTGTAGTTGTAGTTGTTGTTGTCGTTCGCACCGGTGTTTCTGTTGAACAGTGAAGTTAAAAAATTAATTTCAAATATCTAATTAATGAATTGATACTATATGTAGTTATACATAATTCTGCTACCCTATACTACTAAATTACACCAATAATTTATGAGCAATATTTTTTACTTGTTAATGACATTCATTGTATTATACAGGACTCATAACAACAACAATGTATTATTATTTATACTCTTCATTTCTTTAAATGGTCAGAAACAGTATTTATTTCAATTTAAATTTCATCAAAATATAATGTCAATAAAACAGTCACTATACAGTATTTTTATAAAAACAAGAGATCATTAAAGTAGGTCATAGTATTTGCATTTAAAATAATATTTCACCTTTTAACGTGATGGTCCCGTCAGCGCGTCCGTATCCGTTGACAGCCGAGCATGTGTAGTCTCCGAAGTCATTCTTCTTCAATCTGGTGACGGTAAGGTTCACCCGAAGCGCGTACTCGTTCACCATCTCTTCAGAAATTATGTATTTAGAGCTGTTCAGCAGCTTGCCGCCTGATGAGGAAGTTAAATTTGCAGATGAGTATTTTATTATAAACTGTTAAAGAATTAGAAATATTTGGTAACATCATTATTGTTTTTTATTATCTTTTTATTTTTTTTAGGTGGAACGTTTGGCTCAGCTCGACAAATTTAATTTTTCTTGCGTTTTTTTGCTAATCATAGCATATTTACTCAATGTAAGTTCATGTTAACGAATTTGCCGCAAATAAATAGAATGTATCGACAAATTACGATTAAAAGTAAAAGTTAAAAGATATCATCATTGGTTTAGCAACAAATGTCAATAAACAAATTTCGTCTTGGCTTTTCAGTCTATTGACCTTTGTAGCTAAACCAATAATATTAATCTAGGTAATATTTGCAGCAGTAATTCGTTGATATAAGCTGTTTATTTGCGCTAAATCAGTTTTCATGTAATCACTTTGAGTAATTACGACACTTTCCATTAGGTGAAATTGCGGTCAAATTCGGGCCCTATTTAGCTATAAAAAAAGCTATATTATTGGCAAAAACGCAAGAAAATTTGAAGTTCCCGCACTGAGTAAAACGTTGCATCTAAAGATAAAACATCGTATAAAAATAATACATCGTATGAGTAACTCAAGGACCTATATACACATTATCAATAATTCCATCTACCCGCACTAAGCATTTTTCTATGCACTTTATAGTGCGAACAGCCAATGAGTGGAACACTATTGCCAGCGTCCTTGTTTCCAGCTAACTATGACCTGGGAGTCTTTAAGTCGAGAGAGTGAACAGGTATCTTCTAGACAAGCATGCACTGTCGTAGGCTGCGTCATCACTTTCCATCAAGTGAGACAGTAGTCAAATGTTTTGCTTATAAACAATAAAAATACAAAATCAATTTCATACATAGGTAAATATATATTTTTTTTTTTTTTTTTTTTTTATGTAATTAAATGACGTGACGAGCTAGTCGTTCACCTGATGTTAAGTGACACGGCCGCCCATAACAGTTGCAGTGTCACCCGGAACTTTAAAACAATAAAGTTTCGCGTGACACTGCACTGCGCACATCATCCTGAGACATCACCCAGTCCAGTAATCAGATTACAAGACTGAGTGATCAGATCATAAAGTCTCATTTGCCCAGTAATTTCACTAGCTACAATGCCCTTCAAACCGGAACACAGTAGTGCTTGCACACTACTGCTTGGCGGCAGAATAACTGGCAAAGCGGTGGTACCTACCTAGACGAACTTTGCAGAAAAGTCCTACCACCTAGTACAAGTCCTACCACCTAGTATATTTCAATCAGTTTCAATTAAGTTACGTAATTACCTAAACATCTGAAGGCAAAATGGCAAAAGGTCAAAATCGTGTCGACGCAAAAAAATTGGTACATTTTCTAAGTTTTACTATGAAAATTATCATCATTATCATCATTATCATTTACTAAATGCTTATTCCCATTTACCTGCAAATAATTTCCCCCTCTGCCAAGTGTTGAGAGACTTGGGAGTAGCCTCTACGTAGCACTGGAGGTGGACTTGCATATCAACTGAACGCAGCACCACTGGACTGACAACTCGCACGATCGGCTCGACTAAACAAACATACCGTAAAGCTTAGAATTCACATGCAAAACATACAAGGTTGCGTTTATTCAACAACTAACAAGACCAAAAGATAATGATGGATCGAAAGTAGAGGTACCGAAACAGTTCAAATAAATCAAGTAGATAAACAAGGATTACGCTTGTGTCAAGTTCACTGAGGCAGAAATAAATAGAAGTCAAGAATAATTCAATGATATACATATACTTGGCACGAGCGTATTGCAGAGTAAGCTATAAATAACCCCCTGGGTATAACCTGGGTCTTTTCAAGTCAAGATTGAATGGGCATTTCATTGGCAAACGTGCTTCACCAGGTGACTGTTGTCAAACGTATGCCCATTTTAGCATAAAAAAAAATTAAAAAAATGTCAGGTAGGTACATAAGTTTTACTATCTCATATAAATGATGTTAGGTATCTATTAATAACTACATTATTTTTGTTAATCTGTTGTTTGAATGAAATTGACTTAAACATGGTTTTACTTATAAATATGCGGTCTACATTGACACTTTTGTTCACTTTATACAGAAAAGGTATCAAGACAGGTGCTTGAGAAAAAAAAGTACAAATAAAAAAAATAGATCACTTACAAAGCACGGTGACATCATACCGCCTACTCTTAGTAGGCGGTACGCCGTTTGCAGCGATGCACAAGTACGTCCCCATGTCCGAACGCCGGAGGTTCTTCAACGCAAGCGTGGACCCGACGTAGTTGTCCACAACTGCGAACAAATGACATAATGAAAAGGGTACATGTAGGCCACATTGAGGTGTTATTGTCCTAGGACTTGACAGCTTAGCTGGTTTGTGAACCACGATGATTAAGTAACATTTCTATGCATTGCTTGTGTCCATAGACAATACAGGAGTCATTAAAATGGAAAGGATGCATTTTATTATTCTTTGTAAAAAAATACTAAAATCCTGTTCAGCTACCCTATTAATATTTCAGTATCTAAATCCCCAATCCCCATTAATGTAGTCAGCCTGGCTTATATACAGGATAGTAAGCTTATATGCACCTACGTATAACTTTGCATAACTGTATAGGCAAACGTATCAGGTCTGCGATAACGTAAACGGCCTGTTTTATGGACACGTCCGGGCTCTAGTCCAAAATACTGCTGTATTTATGCTACCACGTATTTTCGTACTTTTTTAACGGTTTTCTAAACTGACAAACATTTTAAATGAAAACTAATAGAAATAGTTCCAACCTATCATATTTTTTCTATATAAAAGTGATGAAGTCAGTAGAAATTTTTATCTATCCATGTAGGTATTCCCAGTTTAGAGATATCTAAACACTACGAAGCTGGTAGGTGTCTGAACGCCGGAAGTCCTTCAACGCAAGCTGTCCACAACTGCGCATAAACACAAACTTTATGAGCACGGCCAACACAGTACACGAATTACTACAGTAATCGATCTCAAAAAAGATCACTTGTCCTGGATAAGGTCCTTGGAAGAATACAATAGCTACTACTTCGATTTGACCGCTGAAGTTAAGTGACGAGTCTGCACGACTACTCTTGCTAGCTTGTTGCTTAGAGCTTTAGCTCTGTTTTACATGACGTTTTATTAACATGACCGGGCTCTATTCCAAAATACTGTGGTTTTACTCACGCTACTATGAACATTTGGGAAACTAGTGGCCAAATAAACGTAATATTTTGTAAACTGGGTTAGTTGCGACATGGTGACTCGGTGTAAACTCGCTTAGTCTTTTTTAAAAACTTTTCTCACGTACTTGGTGAACATTATAAACGAGATTTATGTATAATGGTTAAGTTAACATTAAAATTACATACAATAAATAGTTCATTCTTACTAATCCCTTGCCTGTGTCTGATGTCTGTTTGTTTGTATGTTTGTTTGTTTATCACGCTAAAATGGCTAATACGATTTAGATGTTTGCAAGCATATTGCTCATACTACGAGATTGACATTATTACAACAGACTACATAGTACTTTTTATCCCGAAAAATTAAAAGTTATCTATGTGACAATGGGAGAAACCGCGAAGCGTATCTGTAGTTTATGTTTAGAGCAAACCGTGATCTGTTAAACTCGGTATTGGTTTTACGTCAATCAGTCAGTTCAATAACAGAGCTCTATTATCAAAAGTAGAGCAACAGTGAGTCGCATCTAGATTTAGGGCATCTCATTTACTAATTAGAACGGCAGTTCAATAAACCTTGTTGGTACCATAACATGTACGTATAACAATTAATTTGATCTGATATCATGATAATCACGCAATCGAGTTATAATAGTATGATAAAATATGCATAATTGAAAAAAAGGGCTCCTCGTAAAGCAAATTGTAAAAGAAAAATGTTAATTATAACCACATTTATTACAATATTTTTTATAAGTATTTTTTTTTCATATATTATCACTTATAGATGACTTCAGTAGGTTACGTGTGAATATTGTGCGTGGAATGATGGTGTTAGTAGGGTAGGGTGGCCCAAGAGCCCGCGGCTCCTAAGAGTACGCATTGTTCATATTTCCCGCAAATAAACGCGATTCGAACGAGCTTTAGTTGTTTTGGTCGTCTCCTGTGGGTCTATGTACCAACGAACTTTAGTAAAAATTAATAGTTTTTTGAGAAGAAGTTAAGATATTCTATTTTTAATACTTTTGCTAAAACTTTGTTGTGTTTTGCAATGTGTGTAGCAACTTTTTTCAAAGGGTCATTGTTGTATCTGTGATTAATTCGGTTAAAATATACCTTTCACGAAACAAAAGACAATTGAGAGCGACATCAAAAATGGATCGTGAAAGAATGAAGCTATGTTCTGCTTCGATGATCGCCAAATCTACATCGATCCTATGATCTTTTTTTTATGTTAAGAGCGACAAACAAGCATACGGCCCGCCTGATGGATAGCGGTAACCGTAGCCTATGGACATTTGCAACACTAGGGGCGTTGTCGACGCGATGCCACCTCAGTAAGGCTTGAGGTTTTTTTTTTGTATCTACGCTGTGGATTGCGAGCCTATTTACATAATCTTAATTCATAATTAATATTTTATTTACAATAAATTATAACAAAATCATCTTATCTATAACGTTTCAAGATACAATAGAATGCTGTGTAGATTTTATCCACTAATACGTAGCTATGCATATAACAAACTGGGCAAAATCTGTACATTGAATATTTATTGAAAATTTTGATTGCATTACACTTCTTTATCGATATAAAAGTGGAAACAGTTTTTTATTTTTCTTTCTGTGTGTCTATCTGTCTGTCCCTTTGAACACGCATCACGCTGGGGTATGGTTATAGCAAATTTTTCAGAATAACATTTGGGATACTTTTTGTTTTCTAAAACGACCAAGTGCGGGTTACACGAAGAAACATGTATGTAATTTTTATGCAAGATCTTTTTGTTTTTATTATTTTTATTTATTTTTTTATTAATACCTATCCTGCCAAAAGGAAGATGGAAGGAAAAGGGGAAAAGGATGAATGGATGGGACGGCAATAGAAGAGAGGCAAGCGAAGCCTATCCATTCATCCTTTTCCTCTATATTTTTCTCTATCGCTTCCCTCTTACCCATAAACAGGGTTAAGGCGTAAAACTAATGAGCCCGTGCAAAGCCAGGGCGGGTCAACTAGTACGTAATAATTATAAAACACCGGGATCAGCCGATCACGTATCTTATCAACTGGCGCATTTTGTCCTTAATTATCATAAAGTTTCTATAGGAGAATTAAATATGGCTATATAGTTCGTATTAGTAAGAATCTATAGTTATTTTACATCTCTTTAAAGTGTATATAGGTCATATTCCCTATATACACTTTAAAAAGTACTATAAAAATATATAGAGTGAAGACATTGTATTATAAAGGTTGTCTGAAAGAGATCGCTCTAAGCGATAAGACCACCTACTAGTACTAGTTTAAGTTAATTAAGTTTTTTCTATTTGTAAATTTTGTTATTTCACGGTATACAATAAAGAGTTGATCTATCTATCTATCTATTCCCAGGTCTAAATCCATCCTATCAATTTCACTTATCTAAGGTTTGACGTACAGCCGACTTGTGAGTACTTGTATGTGTCTAAGAATATTCAAAACAGTCCTACTTCAGAAGTGCGCGAGTGATTCCGTAAACAATTTTCGATTTAGCCTCGTAAATCCTCCCCTCCTTTGGAATTGAATCTGGAGCTTTTTCTCGCGTACACTTCAATAACTACACAGTTGTGTTCTTATGCGATTTGCTGGTGAAAGAAGACACAAAACCAATTGGTAAGTGTAAAAGAAATTTCGCAAGGACTGAAATAACTCGTTTTTACAATATTTTTTTATGCGTAAAGACAAAGCTCAAGTAAAGATGGAGCTCTTCGAGTCGCGGGTGAACAGGTATCTTCTAGGCATGTACCATCGTAGACCGCATCGTCACTTTCAATCAGGTGAGATTGCAGTCAAATGCGGGCCTATTTAGTTATAAAAAAAACGAGATAATTATAAAAATGCTTCAATGTATTCTTATTGATAATTTTCCGTGTTGTATTTTTACAATTTTTGCTTATAGTGACAAAAAAAAATAATATTATCCTTCCTGTTAAAATAGGTATCTAATTCCATCAAGATCTCTCCAACTGTTTAATCGTGTAAAGTAACAAACAGGCAGAGAAACAGATAGAGAAAGGGACCCAGAAACAGAAGTAGTTACTTAGTTACTTACTTACTAAATTGTAATATTCGTATAGATCGAACATTCTGGAACAAGATACCTGCTGCAGTTTACAAGTTAAACTTCATGACCATTTAAAAAATTAGAGGTGTCTATAAGTGATTCAGGTTTTTTTTTATCACGGGAGACTTTACTATTATTATGCTTCTAAGTAGGTACTTACCACATTGAAATGAGATTTGGAGAAACCTCAATGAAATGGAAAAGATGCACAATTTATTATGTTACAATTTTTTTTATGTTACTAATAACGTTAACCTTAATAGAACTACACCTTCGAGATACGATTTCAAATAATTCATACAAGCATTAAACAAGCATTTAATTATACAACCATAGTGGGCCGGCCCCCCACTAGGTGGACCCACGATCTGGTGAAAACCACGGGGAGCCGATTCATGCAGGAGGCGAGCAACTGCTCAAAGTGGCGCTCTCTGGGGGAGGCCAATGTTCAGCAGTGGACTTCAGGCTGTTGATGATGAGTGGATCATTGACATCTATAGAAATAGACAGGATAAACAGTACATCTAATCCTTTCATAGCAAAAGCAAAATGCCGTTATCCTAACTCATGTTAACACAGTCGCAGCAAAATATTGTACTTATATCTTCGTCGTCTATTTATTTTGAGGGAATAACTATAAAACAAAGCTGGTAAACCTATTTAAGATGTTTTAAACAAAGCTAGAAAACAGCAAGAGCCAAATATTATACTAGTTCCCACATTTCTTAGTAACAGTTTAATCAAACGAAACAAAGCGCCGGAATGACGCCATTTAACGACTTCAGTCAAATTAAATTTAAATGGAAATAATTTATAGCTTTATTATGGCACACGACCCCCCGCTCCTAAATTGTGAGCGGACATAAAATACTGCTAGTACGTTATGTTACGCGTATAGCCGTATTATATTTGGAGCAAGGCTTGTATGAAATTGTGTTTTATTAACGGGTTATAAAGTCGCAGCTACATGTCGGCAGTGAATTGTTACTCCTTGTAGCTCAAACTCAGCTATTTCCTGTTATTATTGCTCACGGACTAATTGTTTTCCGATTTAATACTCCACCGAACCATTTTCCGCCACTAAACACAGTTTAATTGACGAAATGTTCAGTGACTACGCGAAAACTCGGTTTTGATTACCCCTACAACTTCAGTTCTAAATTACGGGACAAAGAAAGTAAACAATTTTTGATCATCTTTGTTACTTAATTGAATTAAGATTAGAGCCAAGCCTAAATATTATTGAATGAACTGTCGTCTATTGAATACCAAAGTTATATTTCTTTTCAAAATCACTCCCAATAGGCATCTACTCGAGCTTTAATCGTGCCAAGTAAAATTTATATGCTTCGTTAAGTTAATTTAATGATCCGTTTGCGATGTTTTATTATAAGTGAGTTAATTAAGTTGGCTTGAGCCTTCGCCGCCCGTCGCGCGGCGTCGCGCTTCAAGATAAGTAATTAAGTAATCATACACCATATTACATACATAATGCTTTTGTTATTAAGTTTTAGAATGTTAAAGGTTTTGTCTGAACAAAAATAAGTTATTTCATTTAAAACCCATATTTTAGTGCTACGAATGAAATTAGCTAACTTGTTTAATACAAATGCTCTACGCTCCGACTCCAACGTTTTATCCACTGGACAAAAGAAGGAGGAAAATTAAAAAGAAAACGTGAATAGCCATTCCGAAAGCAATTCTTACATATTAAGCGAAGCGTGTTTAACATGTCCAATTAATACATAGAGAGCCGGCTCCACCACTCTGTTAACTATTACAACCTCCCTCCGTTTACTGAGGGCCGCCAGTCTTTTGTTTACGCTTAATGGCTTAAATAAAACGGGTCAAATTCGTAAAACACCACGTCAAAAAGGTTTTAAAGGGACCACAGGGAACCGGGAATTTTATACCTAATATGTATAAATTTAAGGCGTAAAATAGAGTTTTTACTTGCCATTAAAATGGCAACAGTGTCTGTATGTGTTGAAATGAGTAGGCTTATGCGTCATGCTAGTGTGTTTTTCCACCTAGTGTTTTCGGCTGAACTGTGAAGGGAATGTCATTATAACTATGAGAGATAACAGGCCTTTGTCAGGTCAGCCGACAGTAAGCCGTTCGTTTAATTTCCTGACCAAACCCGGATCGCTACAATATTTTGTTTAAGTAGTCATTGAGTTCTTTGGGCACGTTTTTAGCTCGGAAATGAACTTTTTTCATGTCGTACAATTTTAAAACAAAAACCGCGACTAGTTTTATCTGTACTTCAGAGTGCTAATAATACTATTAAGGTTACATTATATACAATTACGGAGAATGTAAAACAAAATGTGATCAATTAGTAAAAAAATAAGCTTCCTTTCTACTGCAAGGTCTATCTATTTCCAAACATTAGCAGTGTATCAGCGCCCTTACTAACAAGCGGCACCTTGTATATTCATGTTATATATATAGGTAAGTAATGTAGTCCCATATGTAACCAGTATATTCACCCCATTCTATCATTATTCATACGTCGCTCTCTCGTGATGTATATTTATATCGTATTCGAACACTTCCAATATCTTAGGGCAATATCTTAATAAATCCTATAAAAGTGGAATGTTTTAACCGAAGTAACACCTGCGACAGCACGGGCGGGCTTTGAATGCAAAATTAGTCTTGTTTCTTTTTTACCACTTAGCCGGATCTCACTGATGCGAATGAAATTCAACAGCGGAATTGACGGTCTATTTCTCGGTGTTTTATGCGCCTTTTAAATTATTGTATGAAGGTTACAGTTATTTTAATGAACCTTGAAACACGGGACTAACTGGGACGTAAACTCTTCCGAGTTCAATTTGCGGTGTAAAAAAATATTAGGGTAGGTAAGGACTGACATAAACGCTCGATGAGATAATCTGTTGTATCATTTTTGATCTCGCTTTTACGCATGATGTTTTAGCAGCATGAGCACGAGCATGAGATGATTAAGTATTACTTATAAATTAGTTTATAGAGCATTTATCACAGAGCATAAAAAAATAACGCTTCGCATCGGGGGGCCAAGCGTATTTTTTTCTTGCTCTGTGGCGTTTATGGATAAAAGAGTAGGTAGGTAATTAGGTTCTAATTAGGTATGTATATCAATGAAAAACTTCGAAATTATCGTAGACGTTCATTACTAACCTGCACTATTATTAACAATTTTTAACCGTTTTTTTATCCAACAGCTTCCAGCAAATTTAATTTAATATAAGAAATCCGTCGCTTCATGGTGGTACTTTATTTTAATAATATTGCTACGGCTAGCTATTTTTAGAAGCTTTTGATGACCATTAAACTTAGCCATAGATCTCTATCTAAAAAAAAATGATTATTTACCTTTAGTTTCCATCCCAGTCTCATCCCGAAACACAATGTTTCGGCCGCCAGTTCTCTTCCACGATATGATAGGTGCCGGTTGTCCCATGGCGGTACACCGCAGCTCGATCGACCCGCCTTCAGGCGCGCTGGCTTCCGACCCGTCCTCGTCTGCGATTTCAGGCGGTATCACCACTGTCAGATAACCCATCTGGTGGGAAGAAAAAGCAAACTCGTCATCATCATCATCATCATCATAATCATCATCATCATCATCAACAGCCTGTAGACGTCCACTGCTAAACATAGGCCTGCCCCACAGAGCGCCACTTTGAGCGGCTGCTTGCCTCCTGCATCCATCGGCTCCCGGTGGTTTTCACCAGGTCGTCGGTCCACCGAGTGGGGGTCGGCCTACGCAAACTCGTATATTGAGTAATTTTTATATGAATTGATGTTATAAGTCGATGCGGATGATGTGGCTTACAATGGAGATGCGCGTGGTGATAATAAGAACTTCATAAAAAGTGGACCTGCAATTAAAATGTCATAAATATATTTTTTCTGTGACCTAACCAATCGACCAATTCCGTGACAACAATTGGACATTAAAATTTTAGTACAACCCCACCTATAGTATTATTTATCTATGGTTATCCTATGGCCGCAATTAAAACTGTTCCATCACCCGAAGGTATATATAAAGTTCACTATAGATATTAACGCATAGCTTGCGAGTCATCAGTCATTACAAAAAAACGTCATCGCGTAATAAAAAAAAACCAATCCAGAGATCAGAAACAAAAACCATCTAATTAAAAATACATTAAACATATATTTCCAAGACTTCAAAAAAATCTTTTAATGAGGTGTTTTATTAAAAAAAAAGAAATTGTATTTTATGCATGACTCAATAGATGGCGATAGTTGTGGCTTTTGCTAAAATCTGTTACTGTCACTGTTTCAAGCATAGACCACAGGTTAAAGGAAATGTGTCACGATACTGACTGACAACTCTAAACTCTAGTTTTTTTAGTTTCATTGCGGGATACCTTGGCTTTATTTTGGATCATAATATTAACGTTTATCTATCTCGGCGATCTACTTTACATCAATTTACTTAATAAGAATGTACCACAGACTGTTTAGGAGATACTACAGACCCCTACAGACAATGTACTCGTGGTCCACTCAACTGAATTTGTCATTTCTTTGTAGGTAGTCTAAGCATTTTCTTATGTTTAAACTACTCTGTGGTTTGAAAGGTTTGAACTATGTACTTACAGCGCCATCTAGAAAAGAAGCGGAACTAGTGTTTTTTTTTTTAAATAAAATGTCTCATTGAGCAAGATGACAGATGATACGAGCGGTTGGCCTTAGGCCGCTTGTCCAACGCACCGTCACCGAAACCCGGGAAGTGAAAAGGCGCGCTTATTCAACTAATATTTTTTAAAATTCCAAAATTACTGTTTATTTGTATATTTTTCGTGTAAATAGTCCTGTATACAGTTGTAAATAGAGCACAAGTTAAAAGAGCGCCCAAAGATGGGCAAGAAACGTAAAAGGAAGGGAGATGATTCTCCACCCGATGAGCAGCAGCAGCGGCAGGCCTCATCCTTTGAGTCTTGTGACTCTGACTCGGACTCTCTGAAGTCGATCGCTGTCGAAACTCCAAAAAATAAAAAGCAGGATAAGTATGAAATCTTTAAGGTACGTGGATACTCGCGTAAGTACCCTGAAGACTCGAAAAAAACCGAATTCATCGTGTTTCTTTCGCACGTAGAAGAAAGCATTACTTTTAGCGACAAGGATCGTATGGCACTATCCAAGGGTTTGCGGGAGCATGGTGTTTCGGGCGTCATGCACCTCAAGTCCATAAACAAGTATAAAGTAGGTATAACCTTTGATTTACCTAACAACGCCAACATGTTCCTGCAAAATAAAAAGTTACTGGACCAACTGTCCCTGAAGGCAACTATACCGGCTGGAGACACCGAAGTGACGGGTGTACTCACCTCGGTGCCGATCGACATGTCTAATAAGCAGATATTCTCACTAATCGGAAGCTCTAAGAATGTCATACAGGTCAGGCGCTTTATGCGCAGAGTTAGAGTTGATGGTGGCGCTGCTGGCGCGTCCTTCGTACCCACGCAGGCAGTCGCAGTTACATTTGCGTCCACCAACCTTCCCGAGTATGTTTATCTTGACTCATGGCGTCATGAGGTGAAAATGTACATACCTCCCGTAAAACAGTGTTTAAAATGTATGTCTTACGGCCACATAGCCAAATTCTGTAGGAACACTGAGGTATGCTCAGTGTGCTCAGAAAACCACAACTTCAAAACATGCCAAGTTGACTCCAAAAATGCTAAGTGTGTCAATTGCAAAGGTAATCACATAGCCATTTCACCAGCATGCCCTATGAAAAAACAAAAAGTTGAAGAAAACAAGATTAAGTCCCGAAATGCTACCTTCTCA
This sequence comes from Ennomos quercinarius, assembly GCA_910589525.2. NCBI lineage: Eukaryota > Metazoa > Arthropoda > Insecta > Lepidoptera > Geometridae > Ennomos > Ennomos quercinarius. The sequence goes on from OU342496.1 coordinate 7,949,225, forward strand.
GATTTGTTTGATTCAAAGTCATTTCCAGCACTAGCAGCACGAACACTTGATGTTCAAGTAAACAACCTTATGAAATCAGAAACATTTATTAACATTCTAATTGAAACAATTACCAAAATTATTAGTAACAAAGATGTACCTATAAACTCAGGGTCTATTCGAGAGACTCTTAAAAAAACCCTCAGTAATAAATTACCTCCTACTTCCTCATAATGGATCAGTTAAATATTATACAGTGGAACGCACAAAGTCTAAATAGTAACAAGCATATATTTATTAACTACCTCTACACAAATAATATACATATTGCAATCATTTCAGAAACATGGTTTAAAGCTAACCAAAATTTTAAAATTAAAAATTACAATATTGAACATAATGATTGTGGAAATAGCCATAATGGAGTGGCCATAATCATTCATAAAAATATCACATATTCAAATATTAACACATATTTTGATGATTCATTACAAAATATCTGTGTCAAAATCACAGTAAACAAACAGGATTTATGTATTGTCAGTTTTTATAGTCCTACTAATTGTAACCCAGCTTTTAATAAAGCTAAATTTGATACACTGGTAAAATCGATTCCTAGTCCATTCATATTTGCAGGGGATTTCAATGCCCATCACACTTCTTGGGGTTGCGGTTCTGACTCTCCCCGTGGAAGGGAGGTGTTGGAAGTCATCGATGATAACAATTTAGTCTTGCTTAATGATGGTCAAGCAACAACAGTTGGTTCATTAACGTGGCGTCCAAACGCACTTGATTTGTCGTTGGTTTCCCCATCACTGGCTCTTCATTGTGAATGGTCCGTTCTTGATACTCCTCTTGGTACTAGTTACCACCTTCCTGTAATCATAAAAGTATTGCTTAGTAATAATAATGTAAATTCAGATGGAAACTACTGTAATGGCAAACACTTGCCCATCTACCCAAATTATAAACAGGTAGATTGGAAAGTGTTTAGTAGCTGTGTAGATGCATTATTGAATGATTTTGAATTGAATCTTTGGAGTCCTCAGGACGCATATTTGCTATTTTGTAAAATATTACAATCAGCAGCAAAATCCGCTTCAAATTTAAATAGTAGTTGTTCTAACAACATTAATCAATCCTGTCATAGGAACCTCGGTAAAAAACCTCACCTTCCATGGTGGAACCAAAAGTGCTCAGAAGCTGTTCTAAAATTCAAAGAAGCATATCTGAAGTTTAAGTACAACCCAACAGAAGCCAACTACTTGGAATTTAAAAGACTTCGAGCTCTCAAAAAACTTATTATAAAAATAGAAAGACAGAACAGTTGGAAATCTCTCTGCGAAACTTTTAATCGTTGTACTCCTATGTCCATTATATGGAAATTTATGCGTAAATTTAATAAAACATATGTTTCTAGCAATAATGCAGATGATTCCTGGATTTTAGATTTTCTACAGATGTATACCCCGGATTTTGTATCAAATGGTCTCAACACATCATATAGTAGCATTGGCAATATAAACTCCAGCAATAGTTACTTCCTTAGTCCATTTTCTATCAATGAATTAATATCTGCTGTCACATCTAGAAGAGATACTGCCTTTGGTCTTGATGGTATACCATATTCTTTTTTTAAAAATTTCAGCAGTAAGAGTATGGAAATCTTCCTAAAAATACTGAACTTACTCTGGGAAAACAATAATATACCCCACGATTGGAAAGTAGATTGTCTGGTACCAATTTTAAAACCTAACAAACCAAAATTGTGTCCTGATTCCTTTCGCCCTATAGCGCTTACTTCATGTGTTGGAAAAATATTTGAACAATTGTTAAAGCAGCGTTTGGAGTTCTATATAGAACAAAATCAAATTTTACCTTCAAACCAATTTGGTTTCCGTAGAAATCGTTCAGCTAGGGAGAGTATCTGCCAGTTACAACTTGATATCCATAATGCTTCAGATGCAAATAATCATCTCCTTGCTGTTTTCTTCGACATCACAGGGGCCTTTAATAGTGTGAATATTGATATACTTTGTCAGGAATTGTTATTAACAGGAATACCAGGAAAGATTATACACTGGATTAAAAATTTTTTAAGTAGCCGAGAAGTCTTTGTTAAATATAATAGGCATTTATATGGTCCTAGACTTTCAACAAAAGGAGTTTGTCAAGGTGGCATTTTATCGCCATTAATTTTCATACTGTACATACGTCGTTTAAATTTAATATTAGGCTCAAAAGTGAAAAATTTGCTGTCTGTCTTGCTCGATGACCTAGTTGTCTATGCATCGGGAAATAATATAAATCAAGTGGTTGAATTTGTTAATGATGCATTGGCAAATCTTAATAACTATTTTTCTTACCTTGAACTTGATGTTAATCCTTCAAAGTCAAAAGTTGTTCTCTTTGGGAAAAAGTGTCCCAATATGCCTGCTGTTCATTATAAAGGTTCTTCTTTACCTGTTTCACTTGATGTTAAATTCTTGGGAGTATTATTCTCCCACAATTTATCCTGGAACAATTATTTGAAAAATTTAATAAACAAAGCTAACAAAGCTTTTAATGTATTAAAATCTTTGTCTGGTACATACTGGGGTGCAGACCCACAAATTCTACTATTATTGTACAAATCATTAGTTCGTAGTCATTTTGAATATGGTTTTTTATGCTTTGCTGCAGATGTTAAAATTGTAAATAGTCTAGATGTTTTTCAAAACAAATGCATGCGTGTAATAACAGGGGCATTCAGAAGCACACCTATAAATGCAATGCAGATTGAATGCAGTCTTCCCCCAATGACTATTCGTTTTAGGTATCTTAAAGAAAGATTTCTCCTTAAACTCTACAGTGTCTCTAACAATAGTCTTATAACTAATCTGTCTAATACATTAACCCAATCCACTGTTAAACCGTTTTATATGCTACAGGGATATCAATGTCTTTTAGATTTTCTTCAAAATTTAAACATCTATCAATCAAATCATATTTTGCCTTGTTATCTTTTATTAGCAAATTTCCAGCAATGAATATAGTCATAAACAAAAAACTGTCAATAAAAGAAGAAGTATATACAATGTTGGCAGAGTGGACTGGTCACAAATTTGTTTACACAGATGGGTCGAAAAATGATAATGCTGTGTCTTACGCAATATTTGAACCCTCATTGAACATTGCTGTGGGATACAAAATTGATAAACATGCTAGCATTTTTACTGCTGAAGCTGTTGCTATTTTGAGTGCTTTGAAGCACATTAAAAACAAAAATCAGGGACACACAAAATGGGTTGTTGTTAGTGATAGCATGAGTGTTTTGAAAAACTTAGCAAATAACAAATTACATGCTCACACTGGTTCACTGTCGAAACTTATAAAATCGTTTATCATAATTTTGTTACAAATAAAAATGTTACTTATAATCATCATTTCACATAATGTGATTTAACATACTTTCACTACATCTAATTTTCTTTATTATAAATCAAAATTAATAATAATCCAAATTTATAAGAATGAAACTCATAAGGCGTATATAACATAACAGTACAAATTTATAATGTTCTTTTACCATAACTAACTTAAATCATAAAACAAAATATCAATAATACTGTAAATTATGTGACTGGAACTGTTGATTGTTATATATATCTTAATCAGTTATAAAAACGTATTACGGCAAGCCAATTTGCTCTTCAATCTATGCAGGTACTTTATCCAGTCAAAACAATCAAAATTAACGTGTGGACTGTAGGTAATTGTAAAATAACTTATATTTTCTCATGTTATGTTGATTTTAGTGTTGTTGGTGAACTTTGTTTAAATCAAATAGAGGTTATCTGAAACTTAATATAGATGGTTTCTGTAATTTTTTATATAAGCATAAGTGACTTCTGGCACTTCGCCGGCCGCTGCCGCGGCACGCTCGCTACGCTTCGCTTCGCTCGCTCGGCTCGTGCGTCGTGTGGTCACAGTTAACCTAACGCTCCTCCTCGCTTCGCTCGTCGTCGCACCTATTTATGACTTTGCCTTAGACTAGTATCTTAGTATCTTTAGGGTATACATGCATATCTATGTAATGATTTAACTACCTCAAAATTATTATTATGTTAACTAAAAATATGAAAAAAAACATTATAAACAATATAATTATGAATGCTGATTATTATAAAATTATAAGTAATGATATTTATAATGAAAAAAAATATGATAAAAAAATTCTTAACATTGATATTATAACATAAAATTTTATAAATTTAAACATTATTTGAATAAATTGTATAAGAAAAAATCAATATAAAAAGTAACTATTATGAACAAAGTTATTTATAAATAACCACCATTATAAATTTCATCATTATTAAGAATGAGGTATGTGAAATGAAATTATGAATAATGAAATTATTAGTACAGACGGTATCCCGCTCACACTAATTACATTATTTACTTTATAAAACAGTTATGGGTGGAATTATCTGATTCAAATATACAAGTTAGTTTTGCGTGGGTACCTTCACACATAGGTGTTGATGGCAACGAAAAAGCTGACTATTTAGCCAGCACTATAGTTAAATTTTCAGATGTTATTTCCAGGTATGCCAATGATGCAGATGTTTCATTGCCATACACAGATGTTGTAAGCCTTCTAAAACAAAGGATGATTCAACTATGGGGGAAACATTCGTACCATTGTACACAAGTTGAAAACAAAGGTTCTTGGTATGCCGCTTTAGATGTTCAGATAAATTCAAAGCCATGGTTCTGCAAGGCCAGTACCTTTTTAAACAGAAAGTTTTATTCAACTGTTTGTCGTATGCGTTTTGGTCACTGTCGTTTGAACTTTCATCTTCATCGCCTTCGAATGGTGAATTCCCCATATTGTGACTATTGCCAGTCCTCGAATATCCAATCCTTAGATCACATTTTCTTTGAGTGTTCATCTTTCAGCATTCAGCGCCTTGTGTTGATAGATGAACTTCTACAAATCTATGATAAACCTGAACTGGTCCCGCGGTGCATTCAGGAGTTGCTTGAAAATGCCTCTGCCTTTACCTATTTGTATAAATTTATATTATGTACTGTAAAGGAGATTTAGAATAAGATATAGCTGATAATTTTATTATTACAATACATATCACAATGTTTTTTTATAAAGTTTTTTTTTGTGTGTAAATATGTAAATGTAAATAAAGGTATTCGACTGACAGTCTGACACTGGCAGTCTGTCTGTCAGTGTCGGAGTGACGACGTATAAACGTCAACGATTGACGCTTGAAAAGGAAAAAAATAAAATGGACTTTCATTATCTCGGACAAATGAACAAGGGACGATGATCCTTTTACTTATGATAAACTTTATCTGGATTTGACTTTGAAAGAAATAAAACGAATGAAATTATTATCCTAACTCTGACGAAAGAAATAAATCCCACGAAAGACTAGGCGGTATGGTCTCACGACTTTAGCCTGCCCAAAAGGGCGAAAAAAAAAAAAAAAAAAAAAAAAAAGCACCGTCACCGAGCTGTCACCCGAGAACGAGATGTCGTCATTGAAGTACATTGATAGTAATGTACGCATCGCCGAAGTAGCCAGACATACATTACTAGCAATGTGTATCTCTCTCCCATCTCGTTGCCGTTGTCGGGTCGGTATCGGCGGGCGGTGGACAAGCAGCGTTAGAGTATAGACTAAAAGCATAGTGTACTGCTCACACGTATCGTCAGAGGTGAAGGAAAGACAAATATATAGTAATTAGCTACGCTTGCGAAAAGTCACCGTACCATGTTTTCGACTCGAGTCAACTGTTTTTTCTATACAAATCTGTCAGACTCATTCACATCAAAGTGTCCACTTCATATAAAAAGTGTCCAAAAATGTGATATGCTTGACAGATAATGAAGCTCTCTCTATGCTTTTAGTCTATACTCTAAGATGTTAACAACAAAAGCAATGACAACGTGTATTCTACGATGTACGATTTTATTATGAAACCCTCTTCGGCAGTCACCCAGAATGTAATAAATAATGATGTAATTGAACTCTTGCCTTTCTTATTAATTACAAGATGAAACCGTTAATAATATCGTTGTATTTTTGGCAGCAATTTTGCTGTCGTAAAATAATAAGTTTGTATTTATGAAAATTGTTATGTAGACTAAAGAATTTTATAATAATACTTCTAAAAATGATGTCTGTGCCACTTTAATTGCCTTAATTTGATACTGGTACCTATCTTCAAAGTCTGGCAAGTATAAATCTTAATCGCTATTGCCTATCTGATTTCCAGCACCTGTGTCCAACGAATACTCTGATTGCAATATACTGGGTGGCGCAAAAGTAAAGACCCTATTTGGTTCAGCTATAACATTTTTTCTAAATTAGAAAACTAGATTTAGGTTTTTTTAAATGTATATTTGTGCCATTAAATTTCGTACCATTAGGATTTAAAGATGATGTCTTTTAAATGGTGACCTCCAGAGTTGATACACATTTGAGCCCTATTTATGACATTTTGCAAGATGATTTTCCTTCAAAATTGGTTATGAGTGACGAAGCGCATTTCCATCTCTCAGGGCATGTCAATAAGCAGAATACTCGGTTCTGGGGCACTGATAATCCGCGCATTATTCAAGAAACACCTCTACACCCACTAAAAGTTACTGTATGGTGTGGCATCTGTGTTGACAGAGTGATCGGACCCTATTTTTTCGAAGACGCTGGAGGCAATGCGATAACTGTCACTGGAGAACGCTACAGAACCATGTTACGTGAGTTTTTGATACCCAGTTTGGACGAATTGGGGCTGGAGCACATCTGGTTTCAACAAGACGGCGCTACGGCACACACAGCGCGCGACACTATGGACTTAGTGAGGGACGCTTTTCCAAGCCGAGTTATCTCTCGTTTTGGCGATTTGCCTTGGCCTGCAAGATCACCCGATCTGACCAGTCCAGACTTCTTTCTTTGGGGTTTTTTGAAATCTCGGGTGTATGTGAACAAGCCACAGACTCTCGCAGCTCTAAAAGAAAACATTCGTCAAGAAATAACGAACATATCGCAGGAAGTGTTACGGCAAGTTATGCAAAATGTCATAAATAGGGCTCAAATGTGTATCAACTCTGGAGGTCACCATTTAAAAGACATCATCTTTAAATCCTAATGGTACGAAATTTAATGGCACAAATATACATTTAAAAAAACCTAAATCTAGTTTTCTAATTTAGAAAAAATGTTATAGCTGAACCAAATAGGGTCTTTACTTTTGCGCCACCCAGTATTAGCCCACTCGTCGTTGAAAGTTTCGAATTTAAGGTGGAACGTTACACTAGCGCGGGAAATTCAAATTTTCTTGCGTTTTTTGCCAATAATAGCTTAATTACTCAACGTGATTACGTGAAAACTAATTTTGCGCAAATAAATATAATGTACCAATAAATTAGTTACAATTAAAAGTATCACCTAGACTGAAAAACTAAGAAGAAAATTGTTTATTGCCATTTTTCGCTAAACCAATGATAACTAGGTGATACTTCTAATTGTAATTTATTGGGACATTATATTTATTTGCGCAAAATTAGTTTTCATGTAATCAGGTTGAGTAAGTAAGCTGTTATTGGCAAAAGAATGCAAGAAAATTTAAATTTCCCGCGCTGGTGTAACGTTCCACCTTAATCTAAATTTTATGTTTGACTGATAAAAAAAACTGTATAAAAAAAAATAAGCAACCATGACAACTACGCTTCGTAGCTGGACGTAACCACTACGGGTTACGGCTAACAGTGCTACGGGGTAGCTACGACGTAGCACTAAACTGCTACACGCCTCCCATTTGCTTATAGTCGATTAAACAAGGCTGGAAATTCATAAATGAAAATATAAAAAGCTGGTGATACAATATTAATCGGGAACATTACCGGATACCCGTAACTACTTGCAACGTGGTGCAGACAAAGGAAACACAGTCATTACACTGCGCGCTCCCACGAGGAAACCAGCTTAACGGTAGTTACCAGACAAGGAAAATCGACGCTTATGCCGCTTTTATTAAACAGACTTTTATTGCCGATATGAAAATAAATCACAGCATTCCTGATAAAGTTCATCATGGTTATCCCGAATACCGACTAAGGACTCGATCGGAATCTCATAGTTTATATAGGTCGGGTGTCCCTCACTGTAATAATGTAAGGGCGGAGGTCCGTGAATGTTGCATGAAGACGTATTGTGCCCATTCCGGGGACGGTGCTTTGACAAAATTCCCGGGACGAGTCGAGTGACGGGACGCCTGGTATTCCGTCTCAGGTACAACGAAAATTGCTGCATAGAATGTATTTAAGTAGGTTGTTTATTTTACTGACTATTTAGTCTATAGCAGTGCTTTTTGTAAAAGATGTTTTGTGTATTCTTGTATTTGATTTTAAGTTAGTCAGCAGATTTTAAAAATATGCCAAATGCATCTATACTATCTTCCATCAATGACATGCCGCCGCGTAATAATAACAACACCAAAGTAACAACTGATTGTCACTTTGGTGTTTGTTGCTTTTACGTAATTGAAATAGAAATTGTGTCGATTATTTGTTACATTCTCAAAAGTATTATAATATCAAAGATATTATTGTCTTTTTCACTTTCCCTTTATCAGAAGAGTACTGCCTTACTTTTAGTTTGTTTAGATTTTAGAGAATGCGACACACAAGATACCATTGTAAAAATATCCCTAAAAGACACGAGCAAAAAGCATAAAATCTGATGAATGGTAAATTCGACCATAAATCAAACCTAAAACTCAACCCAAACCCAAAATAAAAAGATACTATTGTGTGTCAAAAAGTCTCCTACGTACGATTTTCCTAGTAAGAATATGATAAAGTGTTGCATTTTCTATATTCTCGTTTCACTGCAGTGTAAATTCTTAGAGACGGCTTCGTGTCACATGAATTATGCAAATACGCGGTGCACAGCGAGCTGAGTACGTTCAGAGAGATCTACAATTCTATATAGTATGAATGCAGTAGGATAAGTGAACAATAATCGAGTTCAAATGACTATTGCGTTATTGCAAATCACCGAATGCCATTTTTTATAGTAGATGTAATTAAAAGGGGGAGACGAAATGAGGCACATCTTAACAACAAACTAAGTCGAAAAACGGGTTTTCTGCATCACGATTTTCCCGTAGCTCATGAGGCGTATTGCTATCTTTTCTTTTACACATCAAATCTCCAAAAAACAAACCTTTTAAGTAACCACTTTCGAGAAGCTAATGCCATACCTTTCCTCTTTTATTTATATTCAATTGTACCAAAATTACTGCCAGTAAAATGGTGTATTAGGAAGTAGTAGTGTGTATTCATAAATTAAATTGTAGCGATAATAATTTTGATGCCTACACCGCTTTAAGAAGGTCCCTGTTACACTTTACAATATTGTGGATCAGTATTTTTTGTAAGCATTTGTTATATAGTGTGTGCAATAAAGAGTTTATCTATCTTTCTATCTATTATATTACTAAAATTTCATGGAGCATAATCGTCAAATAAAAAGTTAGGTCAATACACTGTGACACTTCCATGTAAATAAATATAAGTACACGTTACCGTTGTCACTCTTCTACGTGTGAATAATACCAGTGTGCGAGATAGTATTACAGCACTGCGAAGCAATCTAAATACACTCTTACACAAACAAAACAAAACAACACACACAACACAAACACATTCACAATAAGTCACATCAGTTTTCAACATTCAGTTTTCTTAAACATTATTAAACTTTGATAAAAGTAAAGTTAAGACAATGATCGTCTTTATTTTCAAAGCAGGTAATAACAGAGGAAGTTCTCACTTAAATTACAATTCATAGTGCATTTTTATCGAAAACTTGTCAGTTGTTGTACAGAAATTATTTGCATGAATAACTTATATTTATATATGGTAATTTTTTACGTAGTCACGTATCTTATTGCTTCCTTGATTTAGTTCTGTACAAAATAATATGAAAAAATCCAACAACTCAATACACCCCAAACTTCCCTTATTGGAGGAACTACGCAGAAGGCAGGTACTCCATAAGAACCCAAGTTTATTTGTTCCATATTTTACAGAAAAATAAAAAGGTGTATCAGACTGTAACAAACCTCAATTCTATTCGTAGCGCAACATGAATACGAAATCATAATAATAAAGAATAGGAGACAAACAGGTAGGTAAAAAGGTAAAACAAGTCACGTTTCAATTTGTTCGTTTCGTTATAGATTGGAAGGTTCCACTCAGCCGAGTAGGCATCAACAGGTAAGTGAGTCGTTTGTTTCCCGATGAAACATTCCTCCTGACTTAGGCCCTGACGTGGGCTTCTGGCCCTATTTAGGTGACAGGCGAACGACTTGGACGTGCAGCGATTTGTCCGGTTTAGCTTGCAATTTTAAAAAAGGTATCTCTTCCGGATGAGGAAAAGATTTTTACGCGAGATGAAAAATTGTTTTGCATCAATATGTTGTTTTGCTTTATTAGCCCTAAATCGACATTATTCACAGATCTCGTCAAAAATAGATAGGCCACTTCTGAATCCTACTTGTATAGATAGATATTGCTATATTGTTTAGCCTATAGAGAAAATATAAGCATGACCTAGTATTAAAATAGGAACAAATGACTTGTTTGTGTACTACGCCCACAAAGAAAAATATTATCCACATTAACTCTTAGTATCTACAAACACAATAGTACCAAACACTGTACAAACTTTGAAACACTTCTAACATATTATTATTATAACCTACACACGTAACGTCATAAAGCCGTTTGCTGACAAAATATGGCCAACGCGGGGTTAAATCTCGGTTAAATGTTGGCTCAGAGAGACGCGCGCGGTAAAATGAATTTTAAATGTGACCAGTTTTTCTGACAATTACGATAAGTTGACGGTTGAAACCTTAGAGTATAGACTAAAACATAGAGAGAACATGATTATGTGTCAAGCGTACCACTTTTTTGGACACTTTTTTTATGATTTGGACACTTTGATGTGAATGAGTCTGACAGATTTGTATAGAAAAAACAGTTGACTCGAGTCGAAAAAAATGGTACGGTGCTTATCGCAAGCGTAGCTAATTACTATATCTTTGTTTCTTGCCTTTGCCACTGACGTAGCGATACGTGTGAGCACTGAGCAGTACAAATATAATATCATTTTGATGATATCTCTATGCTTTAGTCTATACTCTAAGGTTTAAAGGTTTTACTCTAAGGTTTTTTTAAACTAGCAATTATTCTGAGGTTGCCAGCTCTCCGGCAGCCAGGCGCCACCATGATGGTTGACAGCCGTCCTCAGTTTATTGCCTATTTTTTCACCCTCTTGGCCTCTGAACGTTGGTTTAACGCATGACTGCATTTACGACGAAAAATAACGCTCTTGTTCGAGTTTTTTGATCATACAGTAAATGCATAGATACGGAAAAAGTAAACGAGTTGAAAAACTTGAAACTTGAAAAACTCAATATCTAGATTCACTGCGTTCAAGAAGTTACTGAACAGATTTACTTATTATCTGGAATAATAATTCAGAATTTTATAGTGATAGGTATCTATTTTAGTTGTACCTATCACTATAAAACTATAGTATATTCACCGGGTACCTATATTCATTAGCCTATTATGAAGCGTTACTTGAAAAACCCTTAAAAATATCACTTTGTCAAAGCCGTTTCTCTCAATATTTAGCCCCTTTGGCAGTTCATTTCATGGAATTACTGAGCTTCTCTTAGCTCGCATCTATAGGTTGCTACAACAAAAAACGAGTTAACTGATTTTTGGCTAAGAATTAATTAACCTACTTGTGGATTTTACTTATTCTAGGTTTTTTGTCTACTAGTATAGTAGAGATACTGCTATAATTATGTATATTTTGTTGAAAGTACCAACTCATTATATTTTTAGTCGAAAAGTGTAGTTTTTTATGTAAAATGTGAACAAACGACCTGCGAATTAGTCGTTCACCTGTTATTTGTAGTATATAGTGTAGTAGTGTTATAAGCTCAATTACTCAATGGTAGTTCAGAACTGCATGTTTTATTATAATATTTAATCTTTTTTTATAGTAATATTCTTCTAGTGCCCCTAATTTTACCAGCAGGGAACATTTGTTTGTAGTTAATTCTCTTGTTCGATTAGTTACTGTTCATTCTACAGGCACATTATACCTAAACCCGGTATAGAAGGCTAAGCTAGACCACAATGTTTAGACCTAAGATTTCAGCCGGTCGGTTCTACGCTGTCGCTTTAAATTATTCAATGGAGGTGAAATTATTATGTAATGGGGAGGCAAGTACGGAGTAGCGCGAACCCCGTTCAAAGTCTCGAGGTAGATTCCTCCGAGCTGTGTAGCGAATTCCCCGAGAGGCGTGCTAAGTGTTTGTAACGGCGGCCTTAGTTGCGACATCACGAGGCAACTATGTGTCGAAGAATGTGTTTATGGTGCCAAGAATGAAGCTTCTTAGCGAAGGGGATTCTCCCGCCGCTTTGTAACTGCCTATCGAACTAACAACTCAATTTTCTTTATGCTGCGCCTGAAATGCTTGTGCTGAAATAGTTTCTATGTAAAATTAAACCATTATTTTAAAGTGGGTATAATATTTAATTGGTATTTGTATTAGTGGTAAAATAACAAAATCCCTAAATTCGCATAAGATGACGTTACAAAAAAATGAATTATTACTAAAGTTGCATGATAAACTTGAATGTTTTCTGGTTCACTCTGCAAATCCGACGTAATTCCACTGTTGACCTTCACAAATACCTTACAGGCTTCTACCTACCCCTGTTAAATTGCAAAGCTTTCATTATTAAATTCCTAAAATATTACTTTATAAGATGGCGGAATGATTTGTTATAAACTTTAGAACTGAGTAAATTCTTTTGCATTCATTATTATGAGACAAAGTGTCAGATAAATTTAGACAGAATTTGAGAGGAAAACCAAGTAAATATTTTGATGTTTCAGACGGTATAACGGAGTGGTCATCCATTTGAAACATAACTGCTACTTCGCGCTGTAAACATTTCACAAACGGGACTTTAATCCGGGCCATAAAAGTAATCCGCTCATAAAGTTCCGCGACGATGGACAACGTAAGGGTAAGGATTTTCTCGCACAAAGATTTCGAAGTAATTAAGATAAAATGCCGGAGAGTTTTTGTGTGTAACTGGAGCTGTAGTAGCTGCTCACTCGTTTTTCAACGCTCATATGCCGAGTTAATCCTGGAGTATGCAATAAAGCTGCTAAAGTATTTGTGTTCCAAGCGAAATTACCCATATTGAAAATACCCTTCGGCGCTAACAGCCGGCTGAAGGCTTATTTATACGGTGTATTATGTAGACTTACCCTACTCCAGCCACGTAAAAATATATACGTACCACATTAAACTTTAAAGCCTTTCGCAACCATTAGATACTTTATTTTAATACACTCTCCAGCCCGACGGACTTACGAATTGTTGTAGTATTGATTTGCAATTATAAGATTGCTTTGTTTAAGTTATGCAAAGTATTTGCTGTTAAAACGGATTTAATTCACGTCTCAGTTCGATTTGAATTTCGGGCAGTGGGAAAGTTGGGTCATAAATTTTGCAAATATAAAACGTTTTTTACGGCGTATCTTGACTGTATCGGAATATGATCTTGGTGAAAGGAAAAAGGGTTCGCGTTACAAAAAATCGGGTCGTCCATCACAGCCTCTGTCAACAGGGCGTGCCATCAATGCCGCAAAAACAATTAGTAGGTCAATATTTATTTGATTGCCCAAACCAAGCCATGAATGATGACCGTCTGTATCGTTATTTAATCTTTTCTGTTAAATAAATACATGTGAGTGAATGTGGTGTCGACGTGACCGGGGGATTTATCGTTAGCGTCATGGTCACATAGCTAAAGTAGATAGGATACTCCGTAGAAATCGATAAATAATATTATGAACGTTTTAGTCCAAACAAGATGTATTTATAGGTACCTAATTACAGTTTGTTGTTGTTTTTTGTAATTGTAGTTTGTTGTTTTTACCGACCACATACACTTCTTTGTTTTAATGGTGTACAATCTGGAGCTCTTCCAGTCGCGAGTGAATGGATATCTTCTAGGCAAGCATGTACTATCGTAGATCGCATCGTCACGTCCCATCAGGTGAGATTGCGGTCAAATGCGGGTCTATTTAGTTGTAAAAAAATGGTAACAAATAATAAAGTATTTGATCCCTACATTATATGTAATAACTTGTAACTAACTTATTTTACATTAACATTCATTGATTTTAATTTATTTGTAGAGTTAACAGGACGTCTCACCCTTCAACGGCCAAATAAGAGCTCGAGGCCACATTTCAGTAGAGCCTAAACAAATACAAACTTGGAGAAGTGAGCAGTCGCCTTTTTAGCTGTTTGGGAGTTTTGTTGTTGACATGATTCAAACTGATGTATTGTTACTTGAATAAATAAACGTTACCATTTAACTTGTAATACGTTTTATCCCAGGTAAAACGGACTAGCAGCCACTACGTGGGATTTTAGAACTTCAACCATGTGGAGAGAATTCATCTAGTCGTTTCAACTTGACTGGCAAAATATCAAGTGGTCGTGTTATTTTTTTATTATAAGTATACCTATATTGTGATATAATGCAATAAAAACTTTTGCTATAAAATTATGCTAGGTTTATAATATTGCAGCTTTCCATCATTCAGAATCCTTATTAATAACTGCAGTCACACTGACAAAATCTTATTACGACCACTAAAAGTTGAGGAGAGCGCATAGAAAAACTTTATACCGACTCTCGTTATTTGCGAAATCTTAAAGCAGAGTGGAATCTTCGAGTGTAAAAAAAGAAGAACCAGCAATTTGTCTTGAAGAAATTCTATTAAGCAATAGAAAAAGAAAATGCAGAGCTTTTTCAGATAGATATATAACGAGTTACTCATGAATTCGGAAGTTAAACTGCAATTTACATAACGAAAAAGTGACCTGAATTTGCATACGACTCATACTTAAGCGTAATGTTATCGTACTTTTATTGTTTAATTAAAACACAATCAAGTGGATTTTAAGTCATCAATCTTATCGTTTGATTTCCTTTGTGAACTTTTATTACTAGTACGTAAAAATAAATAATCAAGGTAGAGGTAGACCGAAAAAGGTGTGGTTGGACTGTGTGAAAAATGGTATGTGTGATAAGGGAATGAATGGGGAGATGACGTCTGCTAGAAATGACTAGAAGAATAAAACATGCTGCACCGATCCTATTTAAATGGGATTAGAGTAGGCTCATAGATTTATAGAAGTATGGTAAATGATTTTTAAATAATGCCACCAACCCCGTAAGTTGATTGTAGAAAGTAAAAGATAAAATTGGACATGAGATCACTTTTCACGGTAGCTTAAGTAAAGCAAGACCCGGTTTTAGGGACGGATGGATGCAAGTTCAAATCCTATTTTTTATTTCAAACTTTTTTTTTCTTTATCTTTAAAACTCAAGATTTATCATAAAATTCAATAATTCACCTTATTTATAATGTGTGTTGCAACTAAGCTTCGTGTGTGTAGTGTGAAAATGTCCCGGAATATATTATCTTTTTGGTACGTTAATAATAAAGTAGCTGGCATATTTATTATTCATAATGAAAATTAATACCATATACATAAAAGACAATTCAAATGAGCATCATCGCAAGTTATTATGTACTATTTATTGTAGTTGGCAACAATTTTACGGGCTGCAAGATGCAACAACCATATTGAAAATTACATTCTGCTAACATTTGACCACGGTAACCTAAATATTACAAAGCTTTGAACCTGCACTGTTTCAAACTCGAGCACAACTTGTTTCAAAACTCTAGAAAGTACAGTATTATACGGTAAAGCTTTTTACAATATAACTTAAACAAAGGACCGGCTACAACATTTTCTATGAAAAACAAAAATCTGGGGACTTTGTAGTTGTTTAAAACTATGATTGAGTATAAATTTTCATGGCCCGCTGCTTTTCTCAGAAATATGATGCTTTTATTTTACACTTAGCTCCGGATTTTACTGCGCTCTTAAACATAAAGTTCAGGCAAAACGCGATTCAGAGAATTGAAAATGTTACATACTCCATGTCCGTGTCCTTTCAACTTTCGAATACTTCTACAGAAACTGTTTTCAAATATTTTTTAAAGAACAATTCATACAATAGGTACTTAAAGCTTGTATTTCAGAGCGAAAATAAAATGTGAAACTGTTCTTGAAAACTACAGCGATAGGTATCATGTATGAATACATTGCGAGCGTGTATTTTGGAACGGGATACCGTCTGTACTAATAGTTTCATTATTCATAATTTCATTTCACATACCTCATTTTTAATAATGATGAAATTTATAATGGTGGTTATTTATAAATAACTTTGTTCATAATAGTTACTTTTTATATTGATCTTTTCTTATACAATTTATTCAAATAATGTTTAAATTTATAAAATTTTATGTTATAATGTTAATGTTAAGAATTTTTTTATCATACTTTTTTTTATTATAAATTTCATTACTTATAATTTCATAATAATCAGCATTCATAATTGTATTGTTCATAATGACTTTTTCATATTTTTTAGTTAACATAATAATAATTTTGAGGTAGTTAAATCATTATATACATATGCATGTATACCCTAAAGATACTAAGATACTAGTCTAAGGCAAAGTCATAAATAGGTGCGACGACGAGCGAAGCGAGGAGGAGCGTTAGGTTAACTGTGACTACACGACGCACGAGCCGAGTGAGCGAAGCGAAGCGTAGCGAGCGTGCCGCGGCAGCGGCCGGCGAAGTGCCAGAAGTCACTTATGCTTATATTAAAAAATTACAGAAACCATCTATATTAAGTTTCAGGTTACCTTTATTTGATTTAAATATTTTACACGTGTTTTTATTAGACATTTCAAGTTATTTATTAAAATAATGCACAAAGTTCACCAACAACACCAAAATCAACATAACATGGGAAAATATAAGTTATTTTACAATTACCCACAGTCCTCACGTTAATTTTGTATGTTTTGACTGGATGAAGTGCCTGCATAGATTGAAGAGCAAATTGGCTTGCCGTACTACGTTTTTATAACTGATTAGGATATATATAACAATCAACAGTTCCAGTCACATTAATTTACAGTATTATTGATATTTTGTTTTATGCTTAAAGTTAGTTATTGTAAAAGAACATTATAAATTTGTACTGTTATGTTATATACGCCTTATGAGTTTCATTTTTATAAATTTGGATTATTATTAATTTTGATTTATAATAAAGAAAATTAGATGTAGTGAAAGTATAATAAATCACATTATGTGAAATGATGATTATAAGTAACATTTTTATTTGTAACAAAATTATGATAAACGATTTTATGAGTTTCGACAGTGAACCTTTTGGAACGTAACTGGTGGAAACATTTGCAAAGGGGTCCGCATGAAGATGTCGCCGCGGCATTTGGTCGTCGCTCTTTGGCAAGCGCGCGCATTCCATGCTTAACTTGACAACATTCCATCCGGCGCGAGTCGTTTCCAGTCACAGCCACAAAGGTAATAGAACTTAATATAGGAATCCTATCCAGCACCGCCATATATGATTTATGAATGGTGTTTCTACTGTGGTTAAAATTACAAATCCGAACGACAAAAATCTTAATAAATCAAGATGTAAAATTAATGGAAACAGTCCGTATAAAGAGTTCACTGTGGCATTCCGCCACTCGCTCTTTTACTGTAGGTACGCGAATTCCATGCACGACTTGACAAAATACCGGTGAGTGGCTGCTATGTCTCGTCGCAAGCTTGCAACCACAAACGTTTGCCTGCCAAGCATAATATCCGTACCTATGTAAATAAACGCTTTGAGGATAATATGCAGCATGTGGCCTGTAAACTGCACAAACTATAGCAGATTATTCTGTTAGCACGGCCCCTTTATTTCGTAGTGTCAACATACCTAGATATTTCTGCAGTCTGCCATAATAAATAATGCTTGTAATGCTTTTAGGTATATAGATGCGCTTGTAAAAGCTGCAGCAGCTATAAGCAATATATAACATCATATTTCTATAAAAAGGAATAACCAGGAATGTGACAATCGGCAGTACTTTGTAATATTAGATTTGACAAAATATGTCCCTAATACGTAGTACTATTATATTCTATTCTGTACCCTAAGGTTTACTCAAGCAAACGTAACCTAATGAAAATTGTCAAATGGACCAAGATAGCAATACATACGAGTTATATCGTTACGCATAGTTTTTTGGATTTGACTTTTAAATTTTACAGAATCTGTTAACGTACGAATAACCTCACTAAAATAACGTTTTAAACGAGACTTCTGCAAACCTACCATAAATAAGTTTGCTTATTCCTAGAGAAGATAATACCAACGAAACAAGTGACACCCAATACTAGGGTAGCCATATTATCCAGATCACATCTAATCGATACGCGATGCTACAATACAATTCCCTCTCGAGCACACATCGTATTGTATCGAACATCAGGGGCTGAGTGACAGGCGTCAGGCGCCCTCCACAATTTTCTCCCGTTGACATCACGGTGATGAGGTTATGCCGCTCTTCACATTTAGTTCGTGTAACAATTTCCCATTTCAGACACCTGCCTGTTAAAATAATGACAACTGGGAATACAGGTTTTGAAAACGGAATTCTAATTTGTAAAGGGTGCAGATTGCATTTCTAGTATAACTAACATTAATGAACTATTGAACTAACCACATTATGATGTAATGAGAACAAAATTGAGTAATAAGTTAGTTTAACAATGTTAAACAAGATTAAGGGTTTTGCAATTATTATTTGTTTTTCAAATGATTAATTAATTACGCTGCAAGACAAATGCTGGATTAAGTTTAAAAGTATCACTGCATACGTCTAGTACCTATACAAAAACAATGATTACTGTGTAAAATAAATAAATCAACGGTATTAATTTTTTTAATCTATTACAAGAAATAGCTTCTCCTATATCCGACAAAATGATAATTCGAAACCGGGCATCTGATACTATTTAATTGTATCCTAGTGAAACGCTCGGCACGTGACGCTAGTGCAGATGCAAGCTGCTGATCCGGATCGATGGCATGCATTTTAATATTAGTCAACGCTTCCGGCCAACGGCGCGACGTAGCGAGGATTACGAGTAAATTGAAGAAGCGTATTCACAAAGTTTAAACAATATTTTTTTATTAAAACTTAGCGAATACAGCCTAACAAAACTAACGCATCACAAATCAAAAAACACGTTTTTTCGTAAAAAAAAATCACTATCAGATATTTCTTGATGAAAAGATTATCAATCCATTGACTGTTTATTTGCCCTTCTCGAAACTTCGTAAAATTTTGTATAACCAATTAGAAAACAAATTATAGACTGATACTGACAACATCACAACGTGATTCATAGTAGCTAAATTATTCAGCGCCAAAGCTCACCGGCACTGAATCGGAAATGGGTCATAATTACTATCCATTATTGATAAGCATTGATGCTATAATTAAATGGATATGGAATACCTACTGTAAATGATTAACTGTTATGGCTATCGAACTGTGTAAACGTTACGTGATATATCGCTGCACGAGTGATAGTGCAATTGCATCGGTATAATCAAGCCTTTACGATCTCATTTCGGATAATGGATATGATTTTGCTTACAATTAATTTTTATTGGTATGAATTCTGGATATTGTAGATGGAAACGTTTTTTTATATTAATAATTTTCAGTGTCGAAAGCAATAAGAATAATCAGATACAAATATGGTTAAAAAGGTTAGTACTGGTATTAAAAACAAGAAACTTGAGGAGGACCAAAAGCCTTAAGTTCTTAAGAGGGCGGATAATTGATAAATATACGAACTACTTTGTCTCCAAAGGAATTAAGCCGTAGCATATCTCTGATACCATCATATGCAGTAGGTATTCTTCTTTTACGACATTTTCTGAACGTTCAGGTCAATCATTGAATAATGACACCTACCTGACTCATCATAGGGACCGTGTTGATCTGGCACATATAGGTGCCTGAATCCTTCGGCTCTACGGCGCTGATGTAAAGCTTCCACGTGTTGTGGCCGTTGTGGGTCACTGACAGCCGTGGGTTAATGTTCACCATATGCGTGTGTATGGCAAGAATAGTCTTCGTGTCGGATTTTAACCAGGCGACCTGAAAATTTTATGTGTTGGATAATAATTTTACTATACTTTTTCGTTTGTACGTTATACCTGTAGATAGGTACTATTGAATTTATAATATTTTACAATATAATAAAGGTTGATTGTGTCTGTAGAGGTACCTACAGTCCTACACATCTATTTACAAGTATCACTCACAAACCCACAGCGGTGGATGCGCCGTTTCATTGAAAATTTTACCTTTTTTTATATATTAATAATACTTATTATAACACTTATTTTAATTGAAGACGGGTCAATCAACTTTAATGAATGTTATATATGACTGCTCATATCAACTAAAGCATAAGAGTAGCAGATTTAGTGAAAACTCAATAAAAATATTACAAAACGTAGAACAAAAGTACTGGGTTTAATCCATGGGTAAACATAATAATAGGGGTTAAAGTATGAAATTGTCGATTTGTACTGAAAAATTAAATTAAACTTACTTTTTCAAAAAAATATTGTATTATTAGTACTGTATTTATATTATTTAAAAATATGCAAGTATTATCGTAAATGTAAAGTAATATGTAAGCATTATCTAAACTTGTATGTACCCACCATAGATTAATATGTATTACTTGCATATTTTTAAATAATATAAGTACATCAGGGGACATATTACGGTGAACGGTCAATAACAGTTTAAAAAAACGTTTTCAATATCTTAATTATTTTAAAATGTTATTTTTATTTTAAATCATGCAGGTGCCTAATAGTAACTGGTTTAACAAACGTGACTTTGAAAATAAAGACCTTTGAACTAAAACCTTCCTCCCCATTTTCACCCCTTCAAGTCTGCCCTGACAAAAATATTATTTTGCCATTTTTGGATGTGATCGACTGATATACATATACCAATTTTCATAATTACAAATTCAAAAACAAAGAACTAAGTATATGCATACTACTACTGCTGCGTCTATGCAGAAAGTGTCAATCCTTCTTATGTCATTCTTGGCCGTGTGGTCCCGCTTTGCTAATAGGACCACCACTATCTCTTCCCGTGGGTGCAGTAAAAGCCGGCAAAAGGAATATCCAGGGAATGGGCAGCAGCATTCTTCTCGGTAAATTAAAACCTGCTGCAAATCTCACCAAGCCGCCTGCTAAGCGTTGTGATTATGGCAAATTTCTCCCTATGATAAGCGTCCAAAGTGACGTTTTATGGATTCCTGTGTTCAGTAGTGGACGTCTTCCAGCTGATATGTGATGTCATTCCTGGCAAAAAATATTGCTAATGCCATTTTTTACTTTGAATGAACTATCCGATGGAATACTAAATAGCTTATTTTTTATTTATTTGATACACAAACTTTTACTACTTATGTAACCCCTTAAAAGCTTTAATTAAAAAAAATATCATCATCATCATCATCATTAACAGCCTGAAGACGTCCACTGCTGAACATAGGCCTCCCCCAGAGCACGCCACCTTGAGCGGCTGCTCGCCTCCTGCATCCATCGGCTCCCCGCGGCTTTCACCAGGTCGTCGGTCCACCGAGTGGGGGGCCGGCCTACGCTGCGTCTTCCGGTTCGTGGTCGCCACTCGAGAACCTTTCTTCCCCATCGGTTGTCAGTTCTACGAGCGATGTGGCCTGCCCATTGCCACTTCAACTTACTAACTCTAAGAGCTATATCGGTCACTTTAGTTCTCCTGCGGATCTCCTCGTTCCGGAGCTTATCTCGCAGGGAAACACCGAGCAAAAAAAATATATAAAGTAGTATTTCATTAATTTTTACTTGTTTGTGTGCCAAGTTTCAAAGCGTATGAAATGTAAGTTTATCATACAAATACTTTTTACCCGTTCATCCCATTTGGGGTTGTATTTTCAAAAACTCTTTCGTAATACTACCCTACGTCATAGAATCAATGTATCTTCGAATTTGAAGATTATAGCATTAGCGGTTTTGCCTGTGCGAACGTGTTACGACGGGACCTTTTTCTGTATTTTTACCCTCTTTAGGGATGAAATTCAGAAATTCCCGAGACCCGTATCTATTTATTTTGTATGTTCTTTACACATTCCAAATTTCAGTATGATACGGTTATTTTTTTTGAAATTTTCATACAAACTTCAACAATTTTTTAACCCTTTTAAGTGTTGAATTTCGAAAAACTAAAAAGTATCCTATAAGTATAGTAGGGCTACCAACCCCAACGACGACCCCTGGCCCTGGCAACACATAACGTGCGCACACTGAAGGCTGACGAAAGGATGGTCGAGCTAGAGGCGGAGATGGGTAAGTTACGCTGGGATGTAATGGGATTGTCAGAAGTCCGAAGACAGGGACAGGACACGATAATCCTAAATTCCGGTAACTTATTCTTCTACCGGGAGGGAGACCAACTCTCCCAAGGGGGTGTCGGGTTTCTCGTCCGCAAGTCTCTCGTCAACAACGTGGTCAAAGTCGACAGTGTGTCGGCCAGGGTAGCGTACCTGGTACTCCGAATAACCAAACGGTATTCGTTGAAGGTTATACAGGTATACGCGCCGACATCGGCACACTCAGACGATGAAGTAGAAGCTATGTATGAGGACATATCCGAAGCCATGCATACTTCCGAAACATACTTCACCGTTGTGATGGGAGACTTCAATGCGAAGTTGGGCACAAGGAATAGCGATGAGCTGAGAGTGGGGCCATTTGGATACGGGCAGCGGAACCCTCGAGGACAGAGGCTGGCTGACTTCATGGAGAAGGAGGGACTCTTTATGATGAACTCCTTCTACGAGAAGCGGCTATCCAGGAAGTGGACGTGGATAAGTCCCGACGGTTCCACTAAAAATGAGATAGACTTCATCATGACGACCAAGAAGCACATATTCGATGATGTCTCTGTGATCAGCAAGGTGAAAACCGGTAGCGATCACCGTATTGTTAGAGGCACATTGAATATCAATGTTAAGCTCGAAAGGTCACGTCTGGTGAAGTCTACGCTCCGTCCAAATCCTGTCCAAATCCAAAACCCCGAAGGCTTTCAGCTGGAACTCCAAAATCGCTTCCAGTGCCTAGCCGACTGTAACACAGTGGACGAGCTAAACGACGGGTTGGTGGAAACTGTCCAAGCTGTTGGATCGAAATTCTTTAAGACCCAACGCCGAAAGAAGACTCAAAAGCTCTCAGAAAAAACTCTTGAGCTAATGGCCGACCGGAGCGAAATGAAGCTGCAGTCTTCAGTTGATATGTCAGCCTACGGTGAACTCAATAGACGAATCTGGAGTTCCTTGCGACACGACTTGCGTGCTCTTAGTACTTCACGTATTGAGGCCGCAATTGAGCGGAACCAAGGCTCTAAAGTGTTCGCAAAGGATTCGTCTATTGGGCAACACCAAATGACAAAACTGAAGACCGAAAATGGTAGCGTCATTTCATCCAAGCCTGAGATTCTGAGAGAGGTCGAGAACTTCTATGGACAGTTATACACCTCGACACGTAAGCCCGCTACTAACACAGCTCAGGACATCAGAGCCAAGTTAGTCCGACACTATACCGAAGATATCCCGGACGTCAGCCTGTACGAGATTAGAATGGCCCTCAAACAGCTTAAAAACAACAAGGCACCAGGTGAAGATGGAATTACGACCGAACTTCTGAGAGCGGGTGGTAGACCGGTACTTTTAGTCCTCCAGAAGTTATTTAATTCTGTCATCCTTGAAGGTATAACGCCAGAGGCATGGCACAAGAGCGTGCTCGAGCGTGAGTGGTGCTCTTCTTCAAAAAAGGCGATAACACCTTATTGAAGAACTATAGGCCCATCTCGCTCTTGAGTCATGTGTATAAGCTGTTTTCGAGAGTCATTACGAATCGTCTCGCACGCAGGTTTGATGAATTCCAGCCTCCCGAACAAGCCGGTTTCCGAAAAGGCTTTAGCACCATAGACCACATCCATACGCTGCGCCAGATTATACAGAAGACCGAAGAGTATAATCGGCCGTTATGCCTAGCGTTTGTGGACTATGAGAAAGCCTTCGATTCAATCGAGACTTGGGCGGTGCTGCAGTCCTTGCAGCGATGCCAAATTGACTATAGGTATATCGAAGTTTTGAAGTGTTTGTACAGTAAGGCCACTATGTCAGTCCGACTACAGGACCAGAGTACGGAACAAATTCCATTGCAAAGAGGCGTGAGACAGGGAGACGTTATTTCTCCGAAACTGTTCACAAACGCATTGGAGGATGTTTTCAAGCTCTTGGAGTGGAAAAGATCTGGCATCAACATAAATGGCGAGTACATCACTAACCTTCGTTTTGCCGATGATATAGTCATAATGGCGGAATCGCTCGAGGACCTTAGCACCATGCTCAACGACCTCAGTAGAGTCTCCCAGCAGGTTGGTCTTAAGATGAATATGGACAAGACAAAGATCATGTCTAATGCTCATGTTCCACCTATACCGGTAATTGTTGGGAACGATACTCTCGAAGTTGTCGACAAGTATGTCTACCTAGGACAGATTGTCCAATTAGGTAGGTCCAACTTCGACAAAGAGGTGGCGCGAAGAATCCAACTCGGCTGGGCAGCGTTCGGGAAGCTTCGTCCTATCTTTTCGTCCAAAATACCGCAGAGCCTGAAAACGAAAGTTTTCAATCAGTGTGTGTTGCCAGTGATGACTTATGGAACTGAGACATGGTCTCTTACTGTTGGCCTCATTAGTAAGCTCAAAGTCGCGCAGCGAGCTATGGAGCGAGCTATGCTCGGTGTTTCCCTGCGAGATAAGCTCCGGAACGAGGAGATCCGCAGGAGAACTAAAGTGACCGATATAGCTCTTAGAGTTAGTAAGTTGAAGTGGCAATGGGCAGGCCACATCGCTCGTAGAACTGACAACCGATGGGGAAGAAAGGTTCTCGAGTGGCGACCACGAACCGGAAGACGCAGCGTAGGCCGGCCCCCCACTCGGTGGACCGACGACCTGGTGAAAGCCGCGGGGAGCCGATGGATGCAGGAGGCGAGCAGCCGCTCAAGGTGGCGTGCTCTGGGGGAGGCCTATGTTCAGCAGTGGACGTCTTCAGGCTGTTGATGATGATGATGATGAAAAAGTATCATTTTTTTTATTTTTATACTTGTTTTTATGTGTTAAGTTTCAAAACGATACGTCATAAAATGTAGGTTTCTATACAAACGATTTTTACCCCTTTCGCCCATTTAGGGGTTGAATTTTCAAAAATCCTTTCTTAGCACGCGCTTACGTTATAAAAGGAAGCTACCCTCAAAATTTCAAGTCTATACGTCTAGCGGTTTGGGCTGTGCGTTGTCTGTCAGTCAGTCAGGACAAAGCTTTTTATATAATAGAAGAGAAGATAGTAAATGTTGCACATTTTTCAAAAGAAAAATAGGTATTATGTGAAAAAGTTTCACACGAAAGTCTTACACCATGAAGGTTTTATGTCAATTCAAAGTACCTATTCTGTGTACCTATTACTATACAACGGCAATTTCATACTTTAACCCCTATTATTACAGGTGGATTGAAATATTGAAACCAGTTCTTTAACTAAGTCTATCGTGTTGTAATAAGGGCCTGAGGTATGGTTCATTTTTAAAATCATGCTTACCTTATAGCTACCGAGGCAGTTGACTGTACAAGTGAAGTGCACATCCCTGCCCTGTGCCACCGTCATGTTCTCAAGCGGAGACAGGAACTCTGGCTCTTGTTCACTGTACCCTGACCCTTGCAGCTGACCTGCCACGTGGTATAAAACATCGTTTTAACTTAAGAATTACAGGTATTAATAATGAAACAGTATAAATCAGATGTACTTTTCAGTACATTGTAAATAAGTTTGATGCTATAAGCACACGAGTGGGTTTCATAAGATTCATTCATAATATGTCCATAAGTCATGCTTTTATTCCATACATTGGAAATTAATTTAAAGTGGAATTTACAAAAGATTTTCTCTCGCTAAGATGTTCACATATTAACAAGTATCAATTAGAGTCCATCGGAATCGTGTACCTTATCACATCACATCACATCACACTTCATCACACTATCATCAAACTTAATATTATAAAGGCGAAAGTTTGTGTGTATGTGTGTTCGTGTGTACGTCTGTTACTCCTTCACACTGAAACGGCTGGACAGATTTGGATGAAATTTGGAATAGAAATAGCTTTTATACTGGATTAACACATAGGCTACTTTTTATCTGTAGGTGAAACCACGGGACGCAGCTAGTTACGTTATAGTACTATATTACATATTCGTTGGTCGTCGCATACGAATTCGCCTATTGCGTCATTATGAAAAGGATACGTTAATGATGTTCGCTGTGCCCAACGGAGCGATTAATATTTTAAGTGTTAATTAAGAGCTGGCGGATAGCTTGCCTCCGTTAATAAACAATACCTTCGCTGTAAACAGTCGAATCAGCTTTATTCCACGGTAGCCAAATACAATCAAAAGGAATACAGGTCGAATTGGCCTTTCAAATTGGTTTAAATTGGGTCAGCCTTGCACAAACAAAAGTGGGAAAATTGCTGATGCTACCGATTCTACAGCTACCGATTCTACAGCAATCGATCTACCCATTTTTATTAAATCAATGCAGCTGCAGCAATAAAATTAATTGTTAGCAAAAATATTTCAGTTCGCGTCGAATAAAGCAAGTCATTGCAGAGTAAATTATATCGTCTGTCCTAGTGGATGCAAGAATAGCGTTATTAAATCTCTTTTGAATAGAATGCACTCTACAGACTCGCTTTGAGAGTGGGTTGCATGCGATATCAATTTTGCATTACTTTACATGATTAAGGTTTTGAGAATATGTATCTTAAATAGACTACTGATATTAATTTAAACAGAGTTCAATTATTTGTATCTATGGTATTGTAGATGGATAATAGTATAGTCACATTATATATTTAAATTTATCTATCCAGAGCGGCAATGCAGCAAGCATGGGCACCTTTGCATGGGCAACAGAGGGGTGCTGGATTATTAGACTGAACTAAGGTGTGTATGTAACGTTTTATGTAATTTAGAATAGGTATGTGACAATTATTATTCTGCTGGCCTGATAGCTCAGTTGGTAGTAGCTCTGCCTTCTGAACTGTAGGCTGTGGGTTCGATCCCCACCCGGAACAAATATTTGTGTGATGAACATAGGTGTTTGTTCTGTGGCTGGGTGTTATATTGTATTCTATGTATGTATTTACAAACAAAAAGTATCTAAGTATAATATCAGTTATCTGGTTCCCATAGTACAAGCTATGCTTAGTTTGGGGTTAGATGGCGCTGTGTGAAATGTCCACACATATTTATTTATTAATATTTATTTATTATTTATTATTATTGTAATTTAAATTATAATTATTTGCCTTTTGAATAAATGATTTAAAAAATGTATAAGTATACTTAAGCAGTATTTAAAGAGCTTCAAATATTTAAGTGAAATCCACTTAAAGAAACCCATTATTTATTGGAATCAAAAAAAGTGGATAATCTATAAAAGATTATGCAAATCAGGCCATTAAATCCTGCTGAGCTCACAGTTGGCTGAAAAACTATCGAAATCGGGACGTTGCAGAAAAAGTCCACCTAAAAGTCCTGAAACTTCCTTTAAAATGTTGGGATCATATCTGATGATAATACGAATCTACACCACTATTATAAAGAGGAAAGATTTGTAATTTTGTATGTTTGTAATGAATAAACTCAAAAACTACTGTGCCGATTTCAAAAATTCTTTTACCATTGGAAAGCTACATTCACCTTGAGTAACACAGGCTACACCACTACACGTGCGAAGCCGGGGCGAGCCGCTAGTATTAGATATAATCACAATGCTCTTTATATATCTTACTATTAAAATTCTCATGAGTGTGATTCATTTTAAATAAATATGTATCCGACTGAAGAAGAGCATCGGATATGCTCGAAACGTAGTCGAGAAATCGACACACTATTCGTGAGTAACAGTCGGATACATATTTATTTAAAATGCTCTTTACATACTTCGTTTATATGCAGTTCTGCTGACTGCATGCCTCTTTTGTGGGAATAATATACGAAAAATATCTACCCATTTACATACCCTATACCTAATAAACCAAAATCATCATTATCATCATCATCCGCCTGAAGACGGCCACTGCTGAACATAGGCCTCTCCCATAGAGCGCCACCTTGAGCAGCTGCTTGCCTCCTGCATCCATCGGCTCCCCGCGGTTCTGACCAGGGCCCCGTTTTATAAAGCTACAAGTCCAAGCTAACAATTGTAGCAGCTACACGAACAAGTAACTACAACTTACTAGTTACAGCGTTTTATAAACAACAATTATCGATTACAAGTGTAAATTACAAGTATAATGCACATCACTATGAACATCACTGAGGCCTCACGGCGGGGACCACAGACCAAGTAGAGGATAAAGTGTAGATTATGATATTACAAGTTGCACATCACTATGAATGAACGTCACGGTCAATAGCTTTTTTTTAGTTTGGTTTTCATTAGTGAATTTAGCCGGTGTGAAGTTTACATTAAATCTCTACATAATATATAAATGGAAAAACATTATCTAATTGTTTGTTGTGGCTGTCAAGCCAAATTAGATGACTTTTTTTGGAAGAACTTATATTACCGGGATAGATGCGGTTTATTTCGAAAATTCAAGAAATCCCGCGGAAAATTATGTAAGTTTTGGGTGAAAACGCGGGGCGTCTCTATTTTTAAGTGAAGCTATTATAAAGTTGGGTTAAAGTCACCATTCTCATAATAGATTTTGTTATATACAGCTACGCTCATTTTTCATGGGCTTCGCTCAAGCTGAATTTCTCATTATTTAAACATAATTAGTTAATATTTACTTAATTTAACTAATTGAACATTAATTAATACGAGACACGACCAATACAATACACTTTCAATATATTTATCTAAACTTGTACTTCATTTTACCTAGCTTCTTAGTCAAGTAAAAAACTTTACAACTTGTAGTTCCGTACACTTGTAATGACCAACACAATTGTTCGATTTTACATTTTAAAAATAAAAAAACACTATGGATTGTCTATGGTCTAAGAACAAGTGCTTGTAATTCATAGAGTAAAGCAATATATCGGGGCTGTAGCTTGTACACTTGTTGTCTTGTAGATTTATAAAACGAACTATTTTACTTTTTTTTTGCTGTGTTGCCAGTTTTTCGCTACAAGTACAAGTCTTGTAGCTTTATAAAACGGGGCCCTGGTCGTCTAAAACCAACGCAACGTATATAATACCTATAATATAATATACGCGTTCCGTTCCTCTTTCATAATTTGACTTTCGCCTTTCTATCCATTATAGATGTGAATCGCGGGGTCGGCGCATAAAAAGGGTCACACTAAATGTCCCATACTGTGACATCAAAACGATTAATGGAAGCACGCAGAATTTCGGAATGGTGAATATTTTTGCTCAATACGAGTAATGCCGGATATGGGTTTAAATATTTTTTTACTTTTTACAGGCATGAAAATTAAGCGATTTGATAAATTTATATTTTTTTAGTATATTAGCTATCCTATAATGCACAAAACCGTACTAGCTATACTTATAAATCTACTAATTAGGGATAATATATATTATATATTATAATATATGCCGTGTGGTCCCGGTTACGAATAGGACCACCCCATCTCTTCCCGTGGGTGCCGTAGAAGGCGGCTAAGGGAATATCCAGGGAATGGGTCGCAGCGTTCCCCTCGGTCTTGGTGGCAATCAATCTTCACCTACTGCGATCACCAAGCCGCCTGCCAAGCGTGGTGATTATGGCAAACCCCCCCCCCCCCTAATGACAAGCACAAATAAAAACGGCCCCCAGTCCCCGGCAGCTCTGCTATCCCGTGGCTACGGTAGCGGCCACGGTAACGGCAGGGCAAGGGGTGCGAAGAATCCCCGGCAGACGCCCGGCTACCAACCCCAACGACGACCCCTGGCCCTGGCAACACATAACGTGCGCACACTGAAGGCTGACGAAAGGATGGTCGAGCTAGAGGCGGAGATGGGTAAGTTACGCTGGGATGTAATGGGATTGTCTGAAGTCCGAAGACAGGGACAGGACACGATAATCCTAAATTCCGGTAACTTATTCTTCTACCGGGAGGGAGACTAACTCTCCCAAGGAGGTGTCGGGTTTCTCGTCCGCAAGTCTCTCGTCAACAACGTGGTCAAAGTCGACAGTGTGTCGGCCAGGGTAGCGTACCTGGTACTCCGAATAACCAAACGGTATTCGTTGAAGGTTATACAGGTATACGCGCCGACGTCGGCACACTCAGACGATGAAGTAGAAGCTATGTATGAGGACATATCCGAAGCCATGCATACTTCCGAAACATACTTCACCGTTGTGATGGGAGACTTCAATGCGAAGTTGGGCACAAGGAATAGCGATGAGCTGAGAGTGGGGCCATTTGGATACGGGCAGCGGAACCCTCGAGGACAGAGGCTGGCTGACTTCATGGAGAAGGAGGAACTCTTTATGATGAACTCCTTCTACGAGAAGCGGCCATCCAGGAAGTGGACGTGGATAAGTCCCGACGGTTCCACTAAAAATGAGATAGACTTCATCATGACGACCAAGAAGCACATATTCGATGATGTCTCTGTGATCAGCAAGGTGAAAACCGGTAGCGATCACCGTATTGTTAGAGGCACATTGAATATCAATGTTAAGCTCGAAAGGTCACGTCTGGTGAAGTCTACGCTCCGTCCAAATCCTGTCCAAATCCAAAACCCCGAAGGCTTTCAGCTGGAACTCCAAAATCGCTTCCAGTGCCTAGCCGACTGTAACACAGTGGACGAGCTAAACGACGGGTTGGTGGAAACTGTCCAAGCTGTTGGATCGAAATTCTTTAAGACCCAACGCCGAAAGAAGACTCAAAAGCTCTCAGAAAAAACTCTTGAGCTAATGGCCGACCGGAGCGAAATGAAGCTGCAGTCTTCAGTTGATATGTCAGCCTACGGTGAACTCAATAGACGAATCTGGAGTTCCTTGCGACACGACTTGCGTGCTCTTAGTACTTCACGTATTGAGGCCGCAATTGAGCGGAACCAAGGCTCTAAAGTGTTCGCAAAGGATTCGTCTATTGGGCAACACCAAATGACAAAACTGAAGACCGAAAATGGTAGCGTCATTTCATCCAAGCCTGAGATTCTGAGAGAGGTCGAGAACTTCTATGGACAGTTATACACCTCGACACGTAAGCCCGCTACTAACACAGCTCAGGACATCAGAGCCAAGTTAGTCCGACACTATACCGAAGATATCCCGGACGTCAGCCTGTACGAGATTAGAATGGCCCTCAAACAGCTTAAAAACAACAAGGCACCAGGTGAAGATGGAATTACGACCGAACTTCTGAGAGCGGGTGGTAGACCGGTACTTTTAGTCCTCCAGAAGTTATTTAATTCTGTCATCCTTGAAGGTATAACGCCAGAGGCATGGCACAAGAGCGTGGTGGTGCTCTTCTTCAAAAAAGGCGATAACACCTTATTGAAGAACTATAGGCCCATCTCGCTCTTGAGTCATGTGTATAAGCTGTTTTCGAGAGTCATTACGAATCGTCTCGCACGCAGGTTTGATGAATTCCAGCCTCCCGAACAAGCCGGTTTCCGAAAAGGCTTTAGCACCATAGACCACATCCATACGCTGCGCCAGATTATACAGAAGACCGAAGAGTATAATCGGCCGTTATGCCTAGCGTTTGTGGACTATGAGAAAGCCTTCGATTCAATCGAGACTTGGGCGGTGCTGCAGTCCTTGCAGCGATGCCAAATTGACTATAGGTATATCGAAGTTTTGAAGTGTTTGTACAGTAAGGCCACTATGTCAGTCCGACTACAGGACCAGAGTACGGAACAAATTCCATTGCAAAGAGGCGTGAGACAGGGAGACGTTATTTCTCCGAAACTGTTCACAAACGCATTGGAGGATGTTTTCTCTTGGAGTGGAAAAGATCTGGCATCAACATAAATGGCGAGTACATCACTAACCTTCGTTTTGCCGATGATATAGTCATAATGGCGGAATCGCTCGAGGACCTTAGCACCATGCTCAACGACCTCAGTAGAGTCTCCCAGCAGGTTGGTCTTAAGATGAATATGGACAAGACAAAGATCATGTCTAATGCTCATGTTCCACCTATACCGGTAATTGTTGGGAACGATACTCTCGAAGTTGTCGACAAGTATGTCTACCTAGGACAGATTGTCCAATTAGGTAGGTCCAACTTCGACAAAGAGGTGGCGCGAAGAATCCAACTCGGCTGGGCAGCGTTCGGGAAGCTTCGTCCTATCTTTTCGTCCAAAATACCGCAGAGCCTGAAAACGAAAGTTTTCAATCAGTGTGTGTTGCCAGTGATGACTTATGGAACTGAGACATGGTCTCTTACTGTTGGCCTCATTAGTAAGCTCAAAGTCGCGCAGCGAGCTATGGAGCGAGCTATGCTCGGTGTTTCCCTGCGAGATAAGCTCCGGAACGAGGAGATCCGCAGGAGAACTAAAGTGACCGATATAGCTCTTAGAGTTAGTAAGTTGAAGTGGCAATGGGCAGGCCACATCGCTCGTAGAACTGACAACCGATGGGGAAGAAAGGTTCTCGAGTGGCGACCACGAACCGGAAGACGCAGCGTGGGCCGGCCCCCCACTCGGTGGACCGACGACCTGGTAAAAGCCGCGGGGAGCCGATGGATGCAGGAGGCGAGCAGCCGCTCAAGGTGGCGTGCTCTGGGGGAGGCCTATGTTCAGCAGTGGACGTCTTCAGGCTGTTAATGATGAAAATGATGATGATGATGATTATAATTAGTGCGATTATAACGGCTATATCATGCCATTTTCTATATATTTTGGTTGACAAGAGCCTTACAAATATGAAAGAACGTGCATTTAGATTTATATATGGCTTTCTTTAACCAGATAAATCAGTTTGGTTCTTAAATCATAATTTAAATAAGTTTTCTTGTAGTGACGGCACAGATAACCCCCAATAGATATCGCATGAAAGACGACGACCGCGCACCACGCATTGGCGTAAATGGTTCTATATAAAGCAGCACGGCCTTAGTTTCGACCAATTATTAGAGTTCACTATTAGGGCGTCACTCGAAACAGCCAATAATAGCGCATTGGCTCCAGTCCCCGCAACCCGCGCCTTCCTCCAGTTTTGGTGAGCTAGGATCCGAACAAAAATCCCGTAATGCGGTATCTATTGGGGGTTATCTGTGAGTGACGGTCAATCCACCTCTCTCTAAAAAATCCATGCACTACTAAATTTGTAGCCTCACGAAATAGCTGTATTTTCATGTATAATATTTTTCAAGAAAGTCGTCACTTTTTTCATACTTCTGATCCACTCCATGTACAGTCGCCTGCACTAATAAGTATACATTTTATAATTTTTAAAATAATGTCGTAGTATTAAATTTCTCAAAAATGTACTCAGCATGCACGCAACAATTATGTATCCAACAACTTATAATATGTATACTTATCAGTGCAGGCGACTGTACCTATTTTATACCTGCGATGTGTCCCGTCTTACCTTACATTGTTACATACACAAAGTGTTCTCCTACTTATACGTAAGCTGTTCTGATTCATTTGAATATTTTGAAATTAATTACGCTTTACTTCCTCATTGTGGAATGTTAATAAACGTTTATTCATAAAACAAAGTTAACCGATTTATAACGCCAAACTTTTAACAAATAAGTAAACAAGTTAAATAATGCGAAACCCAATTTTCAGTTTAATCATTCAACACAATAAAATGTTGATCGGTTTTTCATTACTTTACTCTTCAACTTTTACTTTTGATTAGTATTTAATGTATTTATGATTAACTGTCCATAAGTAACTAATGTTATTGCTAAAATGTATAGTGCGCATTAATGAATATCTATTGAAAGGGTAAAATATTGTTACAGAAACAAAGTTTGTTCATAAACCACTATGAAATTGAAACGGCTATCTAAAAGACCTTGTTAATGTGTTACTTTAATAAAACACCACCTACGATAAAACATTTAAAACGGCTTGCTATACCTAACATTTAGTTAGTAGATAGAGTTAGGCCAAAATATACTCACTGTAAATAGATATAGAGTAGGTACCGACTTAATGAAGATGATTTCATAAATATCAGAGAAATAAAATGAATAGATAAAATAATATTTCAACGTTAGTGGATTTTCGGGTCAGGGAGTCATTACATGACACTTCATTAATTAAAAAGGACTGTACCAATGTTCAAAGTCAACTGCCAAAGAAAAAATTAAGAGCATAGATTTGGCCTGGACCTGTAATGGTCTTTCGCGGATAAAAAATAGCCTATGTGTTAATTGTTTTTTCCGGTTCCGGTCGTCGATCAGTCAGTACGCACGTCACAGAGCTCCGCGGAAAATTAAAAATAAACAGTGCAATAAAGTGCCAACAAAGTGTGTCATACGGACTATTGATTATAACAAAGCACAAATTACGTGATCAGCGAAAAAATTACAGGAAAAGTGCTAAATTGCGAGAACAAATCAACCGCATATTGTAATTATTCTAACCTACAAAAATACTCTTTTGATGCAATTTGTACATAGACTATAGAGTGGAAACTACAGTACCAACATAACAAACAGCAAAACAAGTGTTGCCACAGCAAAACAAGTGTTGCCACAACGAAACAAGTGTTGCCATACCAATATAAAAAATACCAATGATGGAAAAAAGTATGGAAATCCTATTGGCAAAATTAGACGAAAAGTTAGATCAACAAACTAAACTTATAACAACTTCAGTAACACAAAATGTCATGGCAGCACTAGACGAAAAGCTTAAAGGGATCACCGAAGAAAACGCCCAACTCAAAAATAAAATAAGTGAGCTAGAGTTAAAACTCAAATTCTTTGATAAGGATAAGCGCAAAAATAACCTTGTCTTTTTTGGCATCGAGGAAGGAAAAGCGTCAACAGAAACGGAGCTAGTAGATTACATAAAAGACATTATAATAGAAATGGGAGTACATTTTGAAGTCCTCAAAATTAATAATGTTTACAGAATCGGTAAAAAGCAGCTCGATAAAAATCGCCCTGTTGTTGTTTCACTCTCAACTACATGGAAAAAACATATGATTCTGCGAAACAGATCTAATTTGCAAGAAGGTGTAAATATTAAAGAGGATTACCCCAAAGAAATAATAGAAAAACGTAAACAACTGCAGCTGCAAGTTGAAGAGGAAAAGAAAAAAGGGAATATAGCGTTCATTAAGTACGACAAACTGATAATAAAGAAAACACATGAAAGCAACAGAGAAAAGAGAAAAAGAGAGACTTCAGGATCACCGAAAATACCATCACAGAAGAAAGTCAATGCAGGTAATACCGAAAGTACATTGACCACCTTGAATAACGCTCCCTCTAAAACTGCGACAAAGGAAATAATCAGACCAAATATACTGAACTATGTAGAGCGCGGGAGATCAGCTTCATTATCAAATCTCTCAAAAAACTAATAAGCGACACCCGGATCCAAAAAACCCCAACAACCATATTACCAAACACAACACTCATAAATTGCACCCCAAGCCGGCTTGTCACCGTGGGGGAAGAAGACAAACACCCTCCATCTAATTCAAAACATTATAACTCGAAGCACCCTAAAGCAAATCTATCTAGAAAAAATATGCACGAAAAGTACAACAAAAATAAAGCAATACAGATAAAACAAGATAAAAAGGTCACTGAACATATACATGTCTGTACACTGAATACTCGGACACTAAGAACAGAAGAGAGCCTAAAAGAACTAGAAATAGCCCTATCCAACATAAAATGGGACATAATGGGCATCAGCGAGATGAGAAGGCCAGGAGAAGGGATAGAAGAGAGGACCAACTATATCATGTTTCACAAAGGAGAACACACCGGTCAAAAAGGAGTAGGCTTCCTTATTAAGTCTAAACTGAAGAAGAACATTATGGGATTTGAAGGAGTTTCTGACAGAATTGCGGTAGTTCATTTAAAATTTCCGGGTTACAAGAAAAACTGGGCCATCTTTCAAATATACGCCCCAACAGAACAAGCGGGGAAATCAGACATAGAATATTTCTATGAGAGTATCTCAGAAGCAATAAAACCGCACTACAACAACAACATAATAATCATGGGCGACTTTAATGCACAGGTTGGTGTAAGGCAAACTGGAGAAGAATACTCAATCGGGAGGTTTGGGCATGGCAAAAGAAGCCAAAATGGACAGAAACTAGTAGAATTCATGATGGAAAATAACCTTATTTTAATGAACTCACGTTTTTACAAAAAAACTAAAAGCAAATGGACGTGGTCCTCCCCTGGTGCAAAATTCAAAACTGAAATTGACTTTATTATAACCAACAAAGCAAGCCCATTCACAGATACCAACATAGTCAAAAACCTCAACTTTAACACAGACCACCGTATGTATGGTAAGGAGCTGCCTAAGCCTAAATCAACCCAAAAGATCCAGGAAAAACCTAGTAAATAACAATAAGCTGTATCAAATATCAGAACACAGTCATTCCATTAATTTCCGCACAACAGAATCACTTAATGAAATTATTACCTCCGACGCAGAAACTGGGATTAAATACAGGCGATTACAAAACAAATTGAAAGAGATGCTAGTCAGCAAACCCAGAAGCAAAGAAAGCTATTTAAGCAATGAGACACTAGAACTATTAGACGAAAGAAGAACACTAATATCAAATAAAGGGGACAAAGAAAGACGCCAAAAAATTGCAAACCTTAGCAAGAAAATTAAGGAGAATATGAGAAAAGACCGTAAGGAGAAACGAAATAGAGTTTTGGAAGAAAATATAAAAAGGACAGGAGGAACAAAAAAGGCTATGAAACAACTAAGCGAACATGGGAAAGAATGGATATCGAAACTAAAGCAACGCGAATCTTACTTAACTAATCGGCTCTCAATACAGAAACTAGCTACGGACTATTACCGCCTATTGTATTCTGATAAATTTGATTCAGGGTTGGCCACAATTCCGGAAGTAAATGAAGCAAAAGAAAACAAAGTAGACGAAGTACCAGAAATCCTTGCCTCAGAGGTAATCAAGGCAATAAAATCCCAAAAACCTGAGAAAACCCCAGGGCCGGACAAGGTACCTAATGAAGTGCTCAAGGGAACCCTAGAGGAAATTAGTCCTGTGCTGGCAAAACTTTTCAATGAAATCTTACAAACAAGACAAATTCCAGAAGAATGGACCGAGTGTCACATAATTCTATTACATAAAAAAGGCCCTAGAGACGAGATTGGGAACTATAGGCCAATTTCTCTAATATCAAACATATATAAAGTATTTGCTAAAGTGATCCTGGAAAGAATATCATTAACACTAAACGAAAGCCAACCCGCAGAGCAGGCAGGATTCAGAAAAGACTTCAGCACAATAGATCACATTCACACAATAAAACAGTTGATACAGAAGTATAACGAATTTAATAAACAAATCTACTTGGCGTTTATAGATTACTCGAAGGCATTCGACAGCCTCAGGCACCAATACATATGGCGGAGCCTTGAACAACAAGGGGTCCAGAGCAACTATATAGAAATACTTAAGAGTATATACAAATCTAGTAAGGCCAGTATTAAACTAGAATCAATAGGAGAATCATTTCCTATCAAAAAGGGCGTACGCCAAGGCGATCCTCTCTCCCCTGCACTATTTAACGCCGTGCTCGAGCACATCTTTAGACAGCTAAACTGGGACCACTTAGGTCTGAACATTAATGGAGCTCGCCTAAACCACCTAAGATTTGCAGATGATCTGGTGCTTCTTGAAGAGAATCCAGCAGCAATAGAACAAATGATGCAGAGCCTAGCAAATATTAGTAGAGAAGTTGGTCTGGAAATCAATGTCAGTAAAACAAAATTGATGTCAAACTCAAGGGAAATAGACGTTATAGTAGATGGCAACAAGATCGAATATGTCAAAGAATATATTTACTTAGGACAGGTAATATCCCCAACAGATGAAATGACAAAGGAAATAAACAGGCGAATAGCCCAAGGATGGAGGAAATACTGGTCACTGAAGGAAATAGTGAAAAGTAAGGATCTAGGAAATAACATAAAAAAGAAAACATTTGAGACCTGTATTCTACCAGTTCTTACTTATGGCTGTGAAACTTGGTCAACAACACTTCACCACAGGGAAAGGCTAACAAAATGCCAACGTGCCATGGAAAGAAGCATGTTAGGGTTAAAAATCGAAGACAGAGGAACGTAGACATTAGAACAAGAACATTACTCACAGACATTCTTACCCGGATAGACATCCAAAAATGGAGATGGGCTGGACATTTGCTACGCCACCCCATTAACAAATGGAGTAAGCAAGTCACCCTCTGGCAACCAAAAGATGGCAAAAGAGGTAGGGGTCGTCAAGTCAGGAGATGGGAAGATGACTTGAAACAGACAGCGGGTCCACTCTGGTTGAGAGTAGCAAGGGACAGGATCCATTGGAAGGAATTGGAGGAGGCCTATGCCAAAAGGCACACCGAACTTAGGGACCTCTTGTAACCCTATGTTTAGGAATAAAAGGCTATTATTATTATTATTATTATTATTATGTGTTAATTCAGTACATAAGCTATCTATATTCCAAGTTTCATCCAAATCCGTCCAGCCGTTTGAGCGTGAAGGAGTAACAAACATACACACATACACACAAACACATATACACACATACAAACTTTCAGCTTTATAATATTAGTGTGAAGTGTGATAGTGTGATACAGTAATGTGATGATAATATTTATGACTATGAATATAATTTATGAATTCATAATAATTCATTCATTAATATATTTTGTTTTACTGGATAAGCTGACTGGCATATTTTAATAGCAAAGATTAAACATCCATCCCGTAAACTCTTGGATCGTAAGTCCTAAGAAGCTCGAGTGAGCTTCGTCTTTAAACTCATATAACATTAGTTGCGTGACTTGAGAATGGATTACTTTATAAACTTCAATGACTTTAGTTCATCTTGAATAGATTAACAAACTTGATACTTTGCTGTGAAATATGATATACCTAAATGTAGTGCCTATAATGTATATTTATAACACGTAGATATATATATTTTTATGTGATACCATATTTAACATTCATAAATGACGTTCAAGATTGGTACATGCCCCAACTGCAGTGGTTTGTACTGTATACCAATCTGCTGCCGTAATGCTAGATTAGTTCACTAAAACCAACTATATTAGTTTAAAAAATCTTGTAATAGAAATTTTTCCGAACGTGTTTCTAGAACGCTAAAATAAAAGAGTTTTTATATTATGATTGAATATTCAACCGCACCCTTAACATTTACGAGTATCGTATGATACAAGAAAACTAGGTACCTACCTAAATAAGTACAGTCTACAAAAATAAAACTTGTTATTTTTTTTTGTATGTCTACTATTAGTAAGGTGAATTGGCAATGGGCAGGCCACATCGCTCGTAGAACTGACAACCGATGGGGAAGATAGGTTCTCAAGTGGTGACCACGAACCGGAAGACGTAGCGTAGGTCGGCCCCCTGCTCGGTGGACCGACGATCCGGTGAAGGCCGCGGGGAGCCGATGGATGCAGGAGGCGAGAATCCGCTCAGAGTGGCGGTCTCTGGGGGAGGCCTATATTCAGCAGTGGACGTCTTCAGGCTGTTGTTGATGATGATGATATCTACTATAACATATTATGTAGTAGGTATAAATCGTGACATCTACAAGCTGCTGAATATACAGTTGCGAGTGTACTACTAAATTTAAGTTAAACATTGAAAAAGTATTGTTAACCAATAAAATTACCTTAAGTTACTTTGAAAATTCTGGCAGACATGTTTTTGCTGTCAGGGCGGTTCTGTTATGTTTGTTTACGTTGTTGGAGTTTGAGTCAGATAAATCTTGTTAGTAGAGTCGTTAATTTATTCAAGAGAAGAGACTAATATTGCATAACATTCCAATGAAGCAGCCAGACGACGTTACACATATCCATTGTAATAATATATACTTTCAAGAATATTTTGAAACTAATTTAGTAGTGTGGCTTAACAAATTATTTTTTTAATGTTTAAACATTATAATAATTTCGTTATATCTAAATAATAAATAAATAACAAATTATAAACGAATTTTAAATTCAGTTCAATATTAAATTGCAAGTGCAAAGCAATTAAATCTAAAAAAATCAGATTCGACATAAATTAAACAAGTAGAATATTAACACAATATAACAAAAAGTTAGGTAGTATATCTATTTCGATGTTTGAGATTCCGCAAAGACGATATACGCGAGCTGTGTCTCAGGCCGTCTGTACCAAATGAAAATTAATGGTTCCCTGATCCAAAGCAAACGGGAAACCGAAAACATAAATAATTTTTTATTCAATTGCTTGATGAAATGAGAAACAGTGATAAGGTAATAAATGAGAAGTGTTAGTAAAAAGTTATTGTTTAGCTAATATGAAGATTCAAATACATTATAGGTATTGTAATATATTTTCTAGTAAGTAGTCATCATCATCATCATCATCATCATCATCATCATTAACAGCCTGAAGACGTCCACTGCTGAACATAGGCCTCCCCCAGAGCGCGCCACCTTGATCGGCTGCTCGCCTTCTGCATCCATCGGCTCCCCGCGGCTTTCACCAGATCGTCGATCCACCGGACTACGCTGCGTCTTCCGGCTCGTGGTCGCCACTCGAGAACCTTTCTTCCCCATCGGTTCCCAGTTCTACGAGCGATGTGGTCTGCCTATTGCCATTTCAACTTACTAATTCTAAGAGCTATATCGGTCACTTTAGTTCTCCTGCGGATCTCCTCGTTCCGGAGCTTATCTCGCAGAGAAACACAGAGCATAGCTCTCTCCATAGCTCGCTGCGCGACTTTGAGCTTACTAATGAGGCAACAGTAAGAGACCATGTCTCAGTTCCATAAATCATCACTGGCAACACCCACTGATTGAAAACTTTCGTTTTCAGGCTCTGCGGTATTTTAGACGAAAAGATAGGACAAAGCTTCCCGAACGCCGCCCAGCCGATTTGGATTCTTCGCGCCACCTCTTTGTCGAAGTTCATCATCATCATCAACAGCCTGAAGACGTCCACTGCTGAACATAGGCCTCCCCCAGAGCACGCCACCTTGAGCGGCTGCTCGCCTCCTGCATCCATCGGCTCCCCGCGGCTTTCACCAGGTCGTCGGTCCACCGAGTGGGGGGCCGGCCTACGCTGCGTCTTCCGGTTCGTGGTCGCCACTCGAGAACCTTTCTTCCCCATCGGTTGTCAGTTCTACGAGCGATGTGGCCTGCCCATTGCCACTTCAACTTACTAACTCTAAGAGCTATATCGGTCACTTTAGTTCTCCTGCGGATCTCCTCGTTCCGGAGCTTATCTCGCAGGGAAACACCGAGCATAGCTCGCTCCATAGCCCGCTGCGCGACTTTGAGCTTACTAATGAGGCCAACAGTAAGAGACCATGTCTCAGTTCCATAAGTCATCACTGGCAACACACACTGATTGAAAACTTTCGTTTTCAGGCTCTGCGGTATTTTGGACGAAAAGATAGGACGAAGCTTCCCGAACGCTGCCCAGCCGAGTTGGATTCTTCGCGCCACCTCTTTGTCGAAGTTGGACCTACCTAATTGGACAATCTGTCCTAGGTAGACATACTTGTCGACAACTTCGAGAGTATCGTTCCCAACAATTACCGGTATAGGTGGAACATGAGCATTAGACATGATCTTTGTCTTGTCCATATTCATCTTAAGACCAACCTGCTGGGAGACTCTACTGAGGTCGTTGAGCATGGTGCTAAGGTCCTCGAGCGATTCCGCCATTATGACTATATCATCGGCAAAACGAAGGTTAGTGATGTACTCGCCATTTATGTTGATGCCAGATCTTTTCCACTCCAAGAGCTTGAAAACATCCTCCAATGCGTTTGTAAACAGTTTCGGAGAAATAACGTCTCCCTGTCTCACGCCTCTTTGCAATGGAATTTGTTCCGTACTCTGGTCCTGTAGTCGGACTGACATAGTGGCCTTACTGTACAAACACTTCAAAACTTCGATATACCTATAGTCAATTTGGCATCGCTGCAAGGACTGCAGCACCGCCCAAGTCTCGATTGAATCGAAGGCTTTCTCATAGTCCACAAACGCTAGGCATAACGGCCGATTATACTCTTCGGTCTTCTGTATAATCTGGCGCAGCGTATGGATGTGGTCTATGGTGCTAAAGCCTTTTCGGAAACCGGCTTGTTCGGGAGGCTGGAATTCATCAAACCTGCGTGCGAGACGATTCGTAATGACTCTCGAAAACAGCTTATACACATGACTCAAGAGCGAGATGGGCCTATAGTTCTTCAATAAGGTGTTATCGCCTTTTTTGAAGAAGAGCACCACCACGCTCTTGTGCCATGCCTCTGGCGTTATACCTTCAAGGATGACAGAATTAAATAACTTCTGGAGGACTAAAAGTACCGGTCTACCACCCGCTCTCAGAAGTTCGGTCGTAATTCCATCTTCACCTGGTGCCTTGTTGTTCTTAAGCTGTTTGAGGGCCATTCTAATCTCGTACAGGCTGACGTCCGGGATATCTTCGGTATAGTGTCGGACTAACTTGGCTCTGATGTCCTGAGCTGTGTTAGTAGCGGGCTTACGTGTCGAGGTGTATAACTGTCCATAGAAGTTCTCGATCTCTCTCAGAATCTCAGGCTTGGATGAAATGACGCTACCATTTTCGGTCTTCAGTTTTGTCATTTGGTGTTGCCCAATAGACGAATCCTTTGCGAACACTTTAGAGCCTTGGTTCCGCTCAATTGCGGCCTCAATACGTGAAGTACTAAGAGCACGCAAGTCGTGTCGCAAGGAACTCCAGATTCGTCTATTGAGTTCACCGTAGGCTGACATATCAACTGAAGACTGCAGCTTCATTTCGCTCCGGTCGGCCATTAGCTCAAGAGTTTTTTCTGAGAGCTTTTGAGTCTTCTTTCGGCGTTGGGTCTTAAAGAATTTCGATCCAACAGCTTGGACAGTTTCCACCAACCCGTCGTTTAGCTCGTCCACTGTGTTACAGTCGGCTAGGCACTGGAAGCGATTTTGGAGTTCCAGCTGAAAGCCTTCGGGGTTTTGGATTTGGACAGGATTTGGACGGAGCGTAGACTTCACCAGACGTGACCTTTCGAGCTTAACATTGATATTCAATGTGCCTCTAACAATACGGTGATCGCTACCGGTTTTCACCTTGCTGATCACAGAGACATCATCGAATATGTGCTTCTTGGTCGTCATGATGAAGTCTATCTCATTTTTAGTGGAACCGTCGGGACTTATCCACGTCCACTTCCTGGATGGCCGCTTCTCGTAGAAGGAGTTCATCATAAAGAGTCCCTCCTTTGTTTTTGTTTTTGTTTTGTCGAAGTTGGACCTACCTAATTGGACAGTCTGTCCTAGGTAGACATATTTGTCGACAACTTCGAGAGTATCGTTCCCAACAATTACCGGTATAGGTGGAACATGAGCATTAGACATGATCTTCGTCTTGTCCATATTCATCTTAAGACCAACCTGCTGGGAGACTGCTGAGGTCGTTGAGCATGGTGCTAAGGTCCTCGAGCGATTCCGCCATTATGACTATATCATCGGCAAAACGAAGGTTAGTGATGTACTCGCCATTTATGTAAGTAAAGGTAGGGGGGGTGTAGGTAGTGTGTTTAGTAAGTAGCGGTTTTTATTAATTTTAATTGAGCAATTTTTAAAGTTTTGCCATGATATCATAGAATAGTTATTACTTTATCCATAGTAGATTAATACTATTATGAACAACTAGGTCAATAGACGAATTTAGCCAAGACGTTAAGCTATACGTGAAGATAGTGCTCTTACAAGAATCAAATGAAAATTAATAACTTCGGGGCTGTAGTCGCCCCCCTCCCGCCGACCGACGACCCGAACTTGATGTCTATCTATTGCACGAAGAACGCTTCTTATGGCACTCGTGGAAAATGAAAAAAGTGTTCAAACATTATTCG
The DNA here is from genome assembly GCA_910589525.2 of Ennomos quercinarius. NCBI lineage: Eukaryota > Metazoa > Arthropoda > Insecta > Lepidoptera > Geometridae > Ennomos > Ennomos quercinarius. The sequence goes on from OU342496.1 coordinate 7,993,524, forward strand.
TGCGATTTTTTTAGCTGATATTTGTAGGAACAGCGTGCTCAGTAGGGTCGCCCTAATATTACGTGCGCGCAGGTTTTACATCAGGTCTTATACATGTATAGATTATTGTAGGTACATTTTCTCATTAAACGTTATTTGAGTGTCATAAACAAAGATTTTAGAGAGTCGGCCTAAGCCAGCCAGTATTAGTAAAAAGACAATATGCGACACAACCTAAACCAGAGAAATAAGAAAAATGCAATATCAGAAAGCTAGAAAATGAGTTCGCAACACGTGTCTTGCAACTAGAATCATAAGCACTATTTTAACAGAGAACAGAGTAAAACCTCAACGACTACATAACTGGTATGTGCATAAAGAAGTTTACTTAGTTATTTTATGTCGCATTTTACCACATTGTTTTTTTTCTCTAATCTGTGCATTTTACTAAAGATTTAACATTATTAGACGTCACTATAGGTATGTATCACAAATAAATAATGATGTAACTATGTGTGACAAATATGTAATAAATGCATGAAAATTTGCCCGCGACAAAACGAACGTGTCAACATAACAGAATTTATGTCTAAATGAATAACATTTAAATGCAATAATTAAATGAATGGCGCCGGATCCAGAGTCCGGATCTGATTACCTGTTCCAGTTATTCAGTTTCATGCTCATCGACGTCTATAATTACATTTTGATTGTACTGGTTAAATTCACCGCACGTACGATCACTAATTTCCATACAATAAATCTACTGATTAGCCTTAATCCTTTGTGGGTTTCAACTCGTGGCTCGTATCATATGTAGGTACCAATTTGTTTACTTAAATCGTCGTAATGTTTCCATTAGGCACTATAATTAAACATTTCGCTGAGCGCGCGCCCGGGTTGAGGTGAAGCTTTGAACAATTAAAAGAAAAGGTTTATAGAGCGTTTTCAATTAAAGTTGGAATCCGGCAAGGCAGAGTGGGTATTGCGTCTGTAGCTGGTACCTCGGCGGAACGTGAGTGAATCTGGAGCGGTCTCGGCAGACACTCGTTAAAGTGCAACAATTTGCAGGATCATGTGAGTGGTTTCAACTCACGTTCGAGACGGACGGCGGAGAAACACGTGGGAACTAATGTGAACAGCTCTCCGGTGGAGCGCTCCAATACATCAATGATGAAATGGCCGGCACAACAATGCACTTATATGTATGTATACCTACGTACGTAGATATAATTAACCCACAAAACTAATTACACAAGATTGTATCTAAAATGATGTAGTAGTTTCTGGGTTGAATTGGGTTTTGTCAACATAAAATAACGCAATAATTTTTTATTGCCATTTACCTTCTTTTACTTTATTCTAAAAACACATTGTTGAATTTCTAACAGTCCAAATTTTTGAGTTTATTTCATCCACAGCAAACGTTGAAAATGTATACTGCAGCCAGCTTCTATCTGGGAAACATTTCAGCGCTCGCATTAGTTTATACAGAGGCAGGAAGAGAAAATTAATGCTTTCAAAGAGGCAGCAAGAGATGTCCGACAGGATATTAAGCTTTTCATCAGGCCGGCCATTACCGTCGGAACGTAGAATGTGTTTAGTTTTCGCCTCGCCACTGTCCAATAGTTCGGCTTTCGTCAGCCTAATTTGTCTACTTTACGGTCAATACCCGTGTACTCAGTTTGCATAGATTAACGCTTGCGTAATGCTTTCAAATACTGTGATTTGTAAACGCTCCCAACTGGCTTTTGGGTAATCAAGCATTGAAATAGATTTGCTGTCTGCAGAGCAGCTAGTTTTAAATTTAAGGATTGCTAGAACCAAATGGTATCATAGAGAGAGCCGTTTCTTGTATATATTATGTTAAGGGGGAAAGTTACAGTAGCGCAGAAATTTAAATTTTCTTGCGTTCTTTTGCCAATAATAGCTAAATTACTCAACGTGATTACATAAAAACTAATTTTGCGGAAATAAATAGAATGTATCAACAAATTACGATTTAAAGTATCTCCTAGATATCATTGGTTTAGCGACAAATGGCAATTGAAAACTAAAACTAAGAAAATCTAAGAAGAAAATAGTTTATTGCCATTTGTCGGTACCAAAAACCAATGATATCTAGAAGATACTTTAAATCGTAATTTGTTGATACATTCTATTTATTTCCGCAAAATTAGTTTTCATGTAATCACGTTGAGTAATTAAGCTATTATTGGCAAAAGAACGCAAGAAAATTTGAATTTGCCGCGCTAGTGTAACGTTCCACCTTAAGTAGCAACCAGGCAAACAGCCCACTTAATGGTAAGTGGTATACCTCGTGTATAAAATGGACACCAGCAAGACCAGAGAAGCTGAGGATGCATGTCCGAGTAGTAAATAATATTGATGTACCCTTTTAAAAGAACTTCATATTAACTTATAGAGACTCTGAGCAAAAGCTGATGATGGCAGAAGAATGACCTCAGAAGATTTTCATTTTTACATACACGTTCCATGCATGGTCTAAACATTGGTGCGACAGCATATATAGAAAAAGAGTTCTTACCTGCTACTATAGTGAGGAGAGCAAACGTTGAGACCAGAGGTAGACCACCGGTTTCCATAGTGCCAGACCTCATACGACGGGATGATTCCCCCGTCATCTCTTCAAATCGCATTCAACATAAAAAAGTTAATTTGTAGAAGTTCACATTTCGAGTGTCAATAATCACATATGTTTTCAATATTGTCTAAATATATTAAAATCAGGGTATATCATCATATATTTTAAATAATTTTCAATCGTTATTGTCTTCGTAAACTTATAGTCATATCAATTAATTTCAGCCGTTTCCAACTGGATAGATCTGAAACAAAGATAGAGCATATTAATAAATAGGTACTATAGATAAGAGTCAACACTAGAGTGACATCTTAAGTTTAATTAAAGACATATCCCACCGACTTTCTGGAAACAGTGAGCCAAGAGTCAGCCGCAGCTCGAAGCTAAGTCTCCTAAGCTCACACAAGGCTGTATTTACGCATGAGTCGCATGACACAAGTTTTGACCGAGTAAAATCTAAATTGGGTACACGATTATGAGGGTGGTATTAAGAGGGTTCTCGGAAGTTTTAATATGCTTATTAGACGGGGCCAGTTTCCTCAGATAACCGTATCAACCTATAACCGTTTTGGTGTACCTACCTATCGAGCAGAGGTATATGTACATAAATATACTCTCATTCATACTTACACTGCAAATACCTAGAATGGAACTTATTTATTTTCTGATGTTTGCTTTGACTTCACGTTTCAAAATGTTTAAAACATGATTGATTGATATGATTGTGGCCACCAGTCTTTACATATTATATTTGATGTTTACCTGACAATGCTGTGGCAGGTGCGATGCACAAATATACTTACTACAAGCTTAAGGCACTTGCAGGGACGTAACGCAAACGCACATTGGAACATATGAACTTAGTTTTTTATTAGAGCAGTTCCAAGTGCGGCGTGAACTTCCCGAGATAAAATAGGAATGATTGCCGCTCTGTCACGATATTGTTTCAAGTGTTTTGTACCATTTTGCTGGCTCTCCGCCGTTTTTTATTCATCCACACCCGAACAAACTGCTGCCACGTAAAAACCAGCGAACTGACTAAGCGTTTCTTTTCAATAACAATTTGGGGTACCGTCTCGATGAGAAATAGTAAGTAAACTTCTTTGAAGTTCCAATTAGGATTACATTCAATTATAAGTATCGTAAATACTAAATGATAACAACATTTTTTTAAATAAATATACTCACACTTATATAAAAAAATAAGCATGTGTTTATAGAGTTCGGGTGTCTCCTTAAATATTTACCTTTTCCAAAATTCCAGGGGTGTACAAAATGGTTAAGCATTTTTCGCGTGTAAAAATTATTTTCACATTATGAACAAGGTTTTTACAGGCATGGGCGCAGAAAAGAAATTTTACGAGGTATTTACTCACACCTCCAATTTTCAGCTTCAAAGGGTAGAAAATCTGTCATGCGCCGTGTAAGGCCATTTTTTATTTGCTTGCAGAACGTTCACCATTATAGATTTTATTGTGCGTCGAAAACACAAAGTACTAGAGGTGGATCTCGAAGGGTGGTAAAGGAGACAGTAAGTGCGGATGAGTATCGCTGTGGGCAGGAATATAATGGTACACTTCGGGGACCGTTCGGCTCCATCAATTGAAACATGCTCTCGGTGGCGGCGACGGCAGCGGCGTCTTTGCCGAACGAACGAGCGTAGCGACAATAAACAATACAAACAACCCTGGCCTGCGTTTGACACCAGCCCGTTCGAAGTGGATTAGAGCGCTCTACAGGGAGTTCGGCAGCATTTAGGGAGCGTAATAGCCTTCCGCCGTGACCTGTTTTAGTTGCGACAAATAGAGATTTACTGGACCGCCACCGAGCGGTACCCGAAGAGACTTCTATGTAATAAAATTGAATAGTGTTTACTCTGCGTCTGAGATTCATAGGAACCTCGTGATTTGAGATTCAATATTGAGGATCGCCCATAACTTCGCTGGCGAGTCATCCCACTGTCAATCGATCCTAGCTCGCATTCGACAGGGCCAACAAAGTTTTAAACAATTTAATCCGGTTTCAAAATATTCACTGCAAAATTGTCTGAGCTAAAAAGTGAGGGACCCTTTAGTAGCGACCGTTATGGATTCACGTGATTATTTTTTGGTGAGAGCAAAATGAGGGTTAGTCCCAAATGCATAAGGCCAGCAACGGAACATAATTAGGCGTATATATGACTAGGTCCGGAATTCGATAAAGTTAATCGTATCAAAGGCGATGTTGGAAACGGTCTGTAACCCTCAATATCACAGAAGCAGAGTCCCATTCGCAGCATTCCGTTGCTTAATAATTTTACATCCGCTGACAAAGACGCGGCGTAGTGTTATCTCACGAGTGGCACGCCGCCGATACGAGTTCCCACCAGCCCCTTCCTCCAGCTTCTATTGTCATGTTTACATTGTCTATGCCCATTCCTGAATTCCGATTAACGCAAAGCCAAAATCGCTTTCGTAATAACACTGTACTTTGGCAGTTAGATACGTTCCAAATCTACGTATTCTAAACGCAAACTCAGCAAATGTAGATTATAATATAATTTTGCAAGCGTTCAAACGATATACCACGGAGGGGTGGAGAATTTAACATGGTAGTCAATATTTTTGTTATATATTCAAAGAGATATAAATAAAAGTACTCGAATTAGTTGTTTATGGCACTAGCAAATTATATACCTACTGCTTCCAAAGTAGAACAACAAACCATTCTTAACAATTAACTTCACGAAGCATGTTCAACCTTTGCACTCCCAGTTTCCTTTTTCTTAATTCGCAATTAAAAAGTTAAATTGTCCGGTTAATTGCTGCCATTGTGGTGGCTGACGTCTACTTATTATTCAGAATTGCTCCCAGAAAATTTGATGAAAAATTCTCCGAGAACCAGTTTGTAAATCACAATAAGTAATTAGCTTATCTGTCCGCGTCACGCGCGGGCACCCAGTTGTGATGGGCCAAGCTGGCGGGGCGAGGTACGTTCGCGTCTTGTGTTAAGCTCTCAGCATTAATCTCATCTCTATTTAATAAACGAAGTGAGGAACTTGAAGTATTTATAATTATGGGAGTCAACTTCGTGGACGACGTTTGAGCTGACTTCAACATAGCTTTACGCTCCTTCGCTGATGTAACGTTTGGTAATAGACATTTGGGAGTGCAGTCGCGTTGCAGAAAAACAAAAGACGACCCACAAAGGTGCACACACGCCAATGTGTAATATTAATTTCTAATCAATGGTACCGCTTGCTTTCTTTCTTTTTATCTTTTTTGATTAGGGCTTTTAAACGCTGTTTAAAGAACATAAATTATCATGGAATGGATTTTATGTGTAAACCACACATGAGGTACCTATAGGAGGTAGGGCTAAGGTTTTTAAGAACTAGAATTTATCTTTGTGGATATTTTATTCAACCATGCCTAAATTTAAGCAAAAATCCTTTTACGACTCAGTCCACTATCAAAAGAAGAGCGGGGCTTAAAAAGTTGTCGATTAATTACATTCATTGTGGCCAAAAACTTCGCTCGTTACCGACGATTCTCTTAAATTCAGGTTTAATTAAGTAGCAAATCCCTTTAAAAACTTTTACAAAAGATATAGGTACCTATCGATCTGTCACAAGCACGCTTTGGTATTAATTTTATTCAAAATTCAAAAGATGGTTACGGGTTAAGACCCTTTTAAAATTACAATAATTTAAAATTAAGTTTTTGAAAGTCATAGTACCTGTTAAGTTAAACTATACTCGTTTTGAAAAGTTGTTATTAAAACCGATTTAAGCTCTTCATTATACGAAAGTTACCTATTGCCAAAAGTGATAATTAATTATTGTTTTATGAGTTCTGGGATGGTTTAATTTACATATGAATTTAAAGTTTCGCACGCGGCTGGCAGTACAGTATGTATGGCAAAAAAAAAAGAACAAAAAAAGCAGCAGGCATTGTTAAATGTCGGCTTAAACTTTACATCCGATTAACAGTTCTCAAATACGACGTGAATTGTCATTGAAAGTCTATATAAAATGAACGAATGCTAAATGCGAATGCGTTTTAGACTTTTAAGACTTGATTTATAAAATCAAGTTTTTTTTCAAATTGATTTGTATGGGCATAACAATTATGTTTATAAAGCACGTCTTTGAAGAGATGATACTGTCATCGTGTTAGAAAAGAACTAGTTAAAATAAAACAGTTTTTCTATTCGTACGTAACTAAATAACTTTAACTTTAACAACTCTTTTAGCAACTTCAATACAGCTTAAACCTTAATCATTTAGAAATTTTTATTTGCTATATTCTTAATATTTAAATAGTCCCTATGACACTGATATATCTATGATAATCATTGAAAAATAAATCATTGTCATTATGAATTACTTTTTAAAGAGAGACCTATCATTATAACAAAAAAGTAGACGGTGTTAATATCTACTAAAATAAATTCAATCAAACAAATCGACGAGAAACCAAGGCTCCCAAATCTCACAAATGGATACAAAAAAATTGATCTATAAATTTTCCCTGGTTTGAAAGTCTGGCCCATTAATCGTAGCAGTGTTCACCAAATATTGGAACACCACTTGATCCCGGATGCAATCCATACCTACCTACATATATAGTTTCACTGCTAGACTGCTACACCGCTAAATGTAAGCATGGTACCTAATACAAAAATACTATATTACCTATACCTACTGATTGACATGACTTTCTGCTTTATTTCAGGCACGGATATAAATGAGGAAATAAATGAGCAAGTTCCTAAGTTCCTTACTTAATTAATTATAATTATCATGTATGTACACTATGGAAGCAATAAAATGTTTGAATCGGAACCTTTCGTCTATTTTGACTTTAGTACTTTAGAAACTTTATTTCAAAAATGCAATAAATTGTATTGACATAATTGTGTCAATATCAAATTGCATGCGTGACCGTAACACGACACTCTGCATCAGAAATTATAATAACTTAAAGAAATCGATTAATCGCAAATCGCTAAAGAAAATATTGTTAGATTGATAACATGATATCTTAATAGCATTCAACAACGGCAGGGTCTTATTGGACAGAGGGTTCAGTACCTATAGTAGATATCGATTACAGATTGAACCGTTGTCTTTGGCCGCTGTACCCTCGTTCGGATGGTGTCCACACAAATTTAGGTTCAACTTGATGTTTATAATTCTGCTTCTCTGTTAGATCTAACTAAGCATTTACCGCGGTCCTATAACCTAAAGTGCAAATTACGTAGTTTTCGTTGAATTTATGATCAAAGCATACGTAGCCGGTAACGTGGCTCTAAGTAGAATATAGCTTCGATGCCTATGCACAGGTGAATAGGTGCACATAAATAAGTGAAAATCAAATAAATGCAAGCACATCATACTATCATCATCACCCTGGGGACGTCCACTGCTGGACATAGGCCTCCCACACAGAGCGCCACTTTAAGCCAATAGATGTAGGAGGCAAGCCGCCGCCAATAGTATGAGTGTCATAGCTTTCTTTTCGTTGTTGATACCATATAAATGCTACTATTGTATGTTATTCTGATAAGAATGACTAGAATAAATATGGATGTCACATGATGATAAATATTGACAGTGCTACAACATACGGAGGTTTTAAAAAACAAGTGAGTCTTTGAAAAAGGTTTTTTTTTTAAATTGCATCTACTACTAATACTATAAATCATTCTGAAACAGTCTGGTGGCCTGTAAGTGGAAGGAGCATCGCGTGAATTCTTCGAAGCGGACGTCAAGAGTGTCACTGATTCCCCCGGAGTCGCGCCAATGAGATTTTCTGAATTTTCCTCCATGTTATTTATAGGTTTTGTCGTTACATGCTTGGGGTTGATTCTTATTTGCTCGTTGGAAGTCTTTACTTTTTATTTTTGTAGAGATTACTGGTTTGATTTTTTTGGGAGCCTCCTTTTCTTTTTCTTATTTTGCTTGTCATTATATTGAACAGCAGATTCGTACAGGAGCATTGCAAGGTAAGCACATTAAACTTATTTATCTCAGGTTAATGATTTTTATAAATGTTAAACAGGAATACTGTACAATATTTCTCCGAAACTACTATGTTTTAGGCAAATTATGTTTGACGCAAATAATAAGTTAATTTGAGTGAGGTTGGAGCGGAATTCGTGGAATGTCTAAAAGGGATCAAGTACCCTAACGTTTACTAGTCGGGAGCTAAGACGAATTCCTTAAACCACTTTCGTTTGTCGAATATCTTCATGGAGAATTAGACGGAACCACATTCCCTATGTAGCGCGATGCTTTGCTTCAAAGGACCTGTATTTCTGTACCTTAAATTCTGATCATGAGATTATTTTATTATTCAAATTCAAATGAACTTGCATTTGTCTGCTTGGAATTTGAGGTTTGATCTATTACATCGGGCTCAAATCTGGCCGGTCCTTTTCCCGACAATATTCGCAGCTACATCCATTCCTTACACAGGTCCGATTTATATAGATCCTTATACATTTAGAGGCTCAGTGTTATTGGGTTCGCGAGGGTATCGGCCAGCTCTGCCTTTATTATCTGTTGACACTGTATTTGTTCTCCGACACACAAGACTAAATTATTGTTCTCTCGTTTGTAGCAATCTCCGTTTTATTACTTCCATTGTGGATCCACTTCCTTACTGAATTTATTCAGTACCTACAACTTCTTTTTCTGCTTATGCGTTCTTCCATTTTTCATTTGTTTAGATTTAATTTTGTTTTAGTCATTATATTTTATGTTTAAGGTTAGTTTTTTAAAATTAATAGATCTTTCAATAAAATATTTTATTCTTTAAGTTGCATACGTTTTTTTTTTTTTTTTTTTTTTTTTATAACATGGACAGACAAACAAGCTGACGGCCCGCCTGATGGTAAGCAGTTACCGTCGCCTATAGACACCTGCAACACCAGGGGCGCTGCTGATGCGTTTAATACTATACACACCAGTAAATCTAAAATTATTGAGAAGTAAATTAGCATCAACTGACATAAGATATGTATAATTGTGTATCATTTATACAAAATATGTATATATAGTGATGCCAAACGCCAGGTTATTTGTTTACGGTGTTTATAAATCACATTCTTAGCAATATTATCTTAGAGTCTAATACAAATAAAATGTGAAGATTTCATGCATTTTACATGCCTGTCTATTTCTCCTTCAAAGTTACCACGACATTATAAACAAACATCATTTGAAAATTTGAAATAGAAGTTTTTTCAAGAAAAGCAATTAACAGTTGTGTTAATATTTGAAACCTAGTTTCTATAGAAATACACACGGCGCAATCCCTAAGGACAATGAAAATAAGTACGAACTACGTAGTGACGTGGCACATGATATGAGCTGCTGAAATGACTGCACTTGCAGTAGCTCATGTCGTGTGTGATGATTGCAGCCGTAAGATTAGAACCGTAAACTCATCATAACATATATTCATGAAAAATGGACTAATATACACGCACTACTTTAGGTAAAAGGTCACTACGGCTGAGTGTTCTCAGCAGATATAAACAAAGATGCCTATTAGGCAAAGAAAAGTAGACAAGATTTGCAGCGTTTTAGGATTCAGTCAAACTGTAAATTTGCTGATTTTCAAAGAGAATTCTGTATTCCCGAGATAAAAACAAAACCAAAATTATAATTCAGTCAGATCAGCCCTTTTGGGGTAAAGCAAAGTCTAAATAAACTCAGGATTATAAACAGAAACAGTCATTCTATTTTCTCTTATACTTCTCAGCAAACAAGACCATCGAATATCAGGCCATTTTATTCTCCCGACGGATGAACGGAATCTAGCTTGTATTGGATTGAGCATTAGGATATCTTTGCGTTATTATTTTACGCCCAAGAGTCATTTTGTCTAACACCCGTCGTGTTGTACATTTATTGAAATTTTTATTGGACTTGATATTGTTTGATGGTATTGAAGATAATAATTTAAATGCTAAAGTTTTCTCGATACACGTTGCCATAGAATTAAGAAAAAATTTACAAAAGGTTTAGGGCTACTTAACAGCCCTTGTTATTATTCTACTAATACCTACTTTAAATATTTGATTGAGACAACATAGTAATAATAAAAAATAATTATCAATATTTCGTCCTCCTTTTCAGAGTAAATAATATTTATAATGAGTTCTAATTAATTACCAAAATGTAGCAACCAAACTTTGATAAATTAATCTCACTTTAGACGGCTGGATTAAATTCAGTTGAGATGGGTGAAAATAAAAAAAACTACAATAAAAATAATAAAGAAGGCAGTCAGAAGAGCCATAAACTTAAAAATTCAAAATAAGTACCAAGCACTTAACTAAGTCTAAGTTTAGTATTATAATACTTAATTATTATTCACCTCATTTATTTCATTTTCTTAAATTTAAGTTTTTTTACAATATTCCTATAAAAATAAATTACAGAAATACTATATAATTATTATTCACTCATTTATTTACAATTTTTAAGCCTATGTTTTTTACAATATTTGTATAAAAAGGAATTTACAAAAATATTATAAAAAACCTAAACCTAGAGTGCCGCCGGCAGCGGGGCAGGACCCAAGCTACCGGTGGTTAGGGCTGCAGAGTGAGGAACTTCCTGACAATACGTGCCGTGTCAAGGAGCCTTCTGAATCTGACCCTTGATCCAACCATCTAGCGAGAGCCTCTCGAGGTGTTGATCGAGGCTCTTCGCTATAAGGCCGCTTGCCGAAACGACTATCGGGACAATGCTCGTTGAGTCAACATTCCACATGGCGGTTACCTCGTGAGCCAAGTCAAGGTACTTGCTGAGTTTGTCCTTCTCAGCCTTCACGAGGTTCTCGTCATGCGGAATGTCAATAATTATTATTCTCCCATTTATTCATTTTTCTTAGGTTTAGGTCTTTTTTACAATATTGTTATAAAAATACATTACAAAAATACTATCAAAAAATCCTAAACCTAGAGTGCCGCCGGCAGCAGGGCAGGGCCCAAGCTACCGGTGGTCAGGGCTGCAGAGTGAGGAACCTCCTGACAATACGTGCCGTGTCAAAGAGTACTGCCTTCTGAATCTGACCCTTGACCCAACCGTCTAGCGAGAGCCTCTCGAGGTGTTGGTCGAGGCTCTTCGCTATAAGGCCGTTCGCCGAAACGACTATCGGGACAATGCTTGTTGAGTCAATATTCCACATGGCGGTTACCTCGTGAGCCAAGTCCCGATAAAACCGCCCGTGCAGCTCCTTGCCTTTCCATACGTCCCTGCGGTCCTCGGTGCTAAGTACCACCAGTTTACGCCAGTTCTCATTTGCCAAGGAGAGCGGCGTCAGGCCCTTGTCAACTGCTACTACATCGCGATGCATCCCGCACTCGTTGTTGAGGAAATACTCCCGGAGACTGTACACTTCACGGTTATGGAGGGTTTTGGCATTTAAAAAGCCTCGACCCCCCCATTTCCGCGGAATGTACAGTCTCATAACAGACGAGCGCGGGTGCAGCATGCGATGCGAGGTAAGCAGTTGACGGACCTTTCTATCCAGGGCGTCCAGCTCAGTCTGAGTCCATCTTAGTATGCCAAAGGAGTATATCAGTAAGGGCATCACCCAGCCGTTGAAGGCGCGCATCTTGTTGCCTCCCGACAAAAGACTGTTGAGTACTTTTGTCAGACGGCAGAAGAAGCGCTCCTTCATCGACTGCTTGACATCCCTTACCGAAACACCCAACGACTCTGACATACCAAGATACATTCATTCATTCCAAATTCATGGAATTTACAACGTTCCCTCTATGTACATGCATAACCGCACACTTATCCACGCCGAACTCCATCTTGATAGAGTTGCTAAAATTCTTATTATTATTATTATTTGTATTATTACTAAGTATTATAATACTTAAGAACCGGGCGGGTGAAACCAAAGGCACATCGATGTAAATGTTTCCTTCAACGTTTGTCCACTTACTACACTCACAGAATACAAAATAGTTTTTCTTTTCTGTGGCTACACTATTTAAATACTAATGAATGCAGGATGCTACTTTGTGAAGAAATCGCACTTTGTAATCAAGGCTTCAGTAGAGCCAGAACAGTCGGAAATTGTGCTGCGTTTTATCAAAATGCCGCCGACCGCGCGTTTGATACAGAACGTTTGCATCTGTGCACGCCGCAGCCATCCCCTGTTGTACTACTGATACGGAGGGTTTGTCCGCAATCCGATGTGTCGGTATGTACATGAAAGGTTACATTTATGGCTGTGGTGGTAGCAATGTTTTACCTAATGGAATAGTACTGTTTTAAAAAGCCGTAGTACCTATTTTAGTATAGTAGGTACCTACTACAGGTTATTTGAAAATGGGTTACAACCTCTAAGGCTGCCCCCACATTGGGCAGTTGCGGTGTCGCCGCGATATCGTCGCGACATTTTACCATAGTGCGGCGTGTGTCGCCGCGATATCGCGGTATCGCTATAAAGCGCATCTTCTAAACATATAACAAAACTCTCCTCACAAACGCATCTGGTTCTACACTTTCTTCACAATCGACACATAAACTCCAACATCCATACATTTAAAAAGCAATATTGTATGTATTAATGTGTGTATAGTAAACGAAGCAGAAATTAACGCATCACCCAATCAGCGTAGCGTAGCTACGTACCATAGACAAGAGTAGTATTCATATACAGGTTTAATCTTGAATATGCTATATGTGATGTGATATAATGTCCAATGTCTTAGGATATTTAGATTTATTAATTAATTTTACTATACTTACTTAAATGTACAAAAAGTATAAATTTTCAAAAGTCCTAGAGCAAAGTTGATTGTTATTATACATGTACAGAGGAAGAAGAGAAGTGTATGCATACTTTGATCCTTTAAAGCAATAAGAATACCCGCAACTCTGGTTCCAAATGCCGAATAAGGCACGAGAAATTCGTTTCCGTATTCTTTTTCACATTTATATGCAAAAACTGGGCCTTTGACCTTAATAGCGATTGGCTCGCCACGCCGTGAACGAGCCGACAGTGAATCTCAGCCGCGGCATAGTTTATCAAGTATTTTGCGCAATTTTCAATAAATGCAGATGCAATAAATTTTATGTTCCCAACGCTTTTAACGCGGGAATAGTTGCATGGTCACGGTTTACATGAATTTTAACCTGAAACATTCATTTCACGAGTTCGAGCAAAAGTTAGTCTGACTAACAATTTAAAAGCTCAGTACTATAAAAACTATAACCTTAAATCTTTACACTAATTTAATCCAAAAAAAAAGTACTTATAAAATATTTACAATTATCTACTTCTACTAAGTACGAAGGACTAATAACAACACACTGGATGGCACACTGGTTTTGGTAAAACTATACACTTCTATACTTATAATAACACTGTAAAAGGTCGAATTCTGTAGATTGAAGATTTATATTGAAATATTTTTTGCAGGGTGGTCTACAGTCGCTACTGAAGCCAAAAATGTACCCAGGTACTTTATCCCGAAATTCAGCACTGTTCCCTTGTGAGAGGATGAAATTCAAAATGTTTAGTTAGTTACAATTCATAAACGCGTAGTCGAATTTTGTTCATTTTATTTTATAAAAAAGGAGTGTATGTACTACTTTATAGGTTGTTCCGTAATTGTAGTTCATAAATTATAGAAACTACGACCCTCAGTAAAGCATGTCCCTGCTTTAGGGACATGTGGGTTCAAATCCCGTTCGTGGTTCAATTTATTTCTGTACATTAAAAATGTTAACATAATAATAAATATATGTAATTACTAATTATGTATGGCCGCGCGTGAATTCGTGCGGTTACGCGATGTATATTTTATACCGACAATCAATTTCTAATAAATACATATCGCTGATAAATATATTGTACTGAAAACTATCTATGGTAGGAGGGGAAATGGGAGATTTGGAGTTCAGATCCCCCATTTCCCGGCGTAGCGGAGCCGCCACGCTCAGGCATGGGCTAGCTCTGAAGCTGCCAAGGAAGTGTTTCATGTAATCTTCTTCGACGCTGTCAATCCCTTCAAGAAACTAATAAAGATTGCGTGGACCCGTGTTCTTAGGCAGGCCAAGATCAATGCATTTGCAATTGTCTAGATTTGCTGATGGGTGATTGTGCAACATTAACATAAAAATGCTTCTTAAATAAATACAATTTTTATTGATGGTCAGTCTAAATATCGTTTTTACTGCGAATCTTATCTAGGCTATCTAAATCTAGGTAGGTAGGCTTGCTACTTCCTCTACTATACTGCCTATCTGTGTTAGTGCCACCTAAATGGTATATGCTACAGGACAGAGCCAAGGAGTGGAGGGAGGGATGAGGGAAAGGTTAAAAGTATATGGATTGGGTCATGACGAATGGAAGCGAGGAGGGTGAAAATGTTTGCTTATTTCCATTTGATGGAATAAGTATATGTGTCAAACCTTCTAATTATTCTCTAAGACTTATGATTGATTGACCCGTGCGGAGCCGAGGTAGCTAGTTATTAAAAATAAACTGTAATATCAGAAATATAAACTAATAACATTTTCTGCTGTAATGACTTTGCGATACTGTGGAACGGAAATGATAAGGAAAATGTGGGTCCGATATTTTCATGTGGGCTTCGTAATAATGGTTCAAAAAAGGTAAATTAGGTAGTTACTTTACTTTTACGTTGTGTAAGCAATTCTAGAAGTCAAAAGTACATAGTTTTTTTCTGAAAATTTGTATTTTATATTAGTAATTAAAGTGTAATTTACAATTTGGCCGTGTGCGTTCATCATAAAATGTGGTGAGCGTATCTTTACATAGTTTATCTCTAGTAAATTAGGTACTTACTCAAAATATAACGTCATGCTACATAATCTATAATCTTCTTTCTGGAAAATAACCTAAGCAATCAAGCCTCCTTCAATTTTTGCTGCAATCAATTTACCAAGATGCCCCCTTCAACTTTGAGATGGCTTCAACTCTGTTTTGGTAAAATGTATATTTTTGTAATTACTTCTTTTCGTGTAGGCAAGTAGTCAGCGCTGGTGTGAGAATTTTTAGGCCGCCCAAAGGCGTCAGACTTGGCTAAACGACTATTGTCTACGTATTGTGTACGACAACATCCGAAACCGATGGCTTAACGTGCCTTCCGCAGCACGATAGCGCTCAATTATAAATACCACTTTATGCTGTAGCGGTCAGCCATTTATAATTACTCTAAATTACTTTTAGTTTATTAATAATTAGGTTGAAGACTTGCAAGAAATATAATTTTTACTCAAGTCTATAGGCAAAACAGTGGCAAACTTATGGCGACTTCAATTGAAACTTAAATAATTGTCCTAGAACTAGAAACATAAAGCTAACATTCTGTCAGTTTCTTAAATGAATGAATGGGTTTTCTTCTTCACGCGTCAGTTTAGTTGAGTTGAAATAAGTTTCTGGTTCAATGTGTCAACTTCAATTTCAACCTTTTATTACGGCTTCTGTGACTGTCGTCTTTAAAAAAACTACACATTCCATGAAAACACCATGAAAAACCAAGAAAGCCTACGAAATGAACATTGAAGTTAATAATTATAATAATTTTTTATGTTCAGTTTTGTTTTTGACAACGCATTATTCGTTCATTTTGCTAGTGTGTAAGGTTTAATCTTTGTATGGCATATGTATTTGAAATTATGTGGGCCATAATAAAGTAAATAAGATGGGATCGACCGTTTTTTTTGTCGTGCTACTATTTTGTCTACTAGTAGGTATAACCACAAAGAAAACCTGTTTCTATTCGAATTATGACCTGCTCTTATCATCATCATCAACAGCCTGAAGACATCCACTGCTGAACGTAGGCCTCCCCCAGAAAGCACCACTTTGAGCGGCTGCTCGCCTCTTGCATTCATCTGCTCTTGTCTATTTCTGTAATTATTATTTTTTTAGTATAGTTATTAGCTATACATTCGTTTTTGTTTTTATAGTGTATAAGCCTAAAATAATTAAATTCAAAAAGCACCATAGTGTTCTATGAATTTTGAAGTTTTATGTCATTAATTACATCATTATTGTAAACCCTACTCTTCATTTTAGACATATGATTCTATGTTGTTATGAGAATGTCCAGATTTCCTGTTTCGGTCGGCACCTATCAATAATGTCAAAAAATAAGGGGACTCCATAGATGTCAGATAAGAGGTGTTACATTTTGCCGGTATTTTTTTATATCAGTGAAAACATGAGAGACGATTTTGCGTCTCTTCGACAGTTCATTCATCTACAGTGAAACATTGACAGATCTATTGTGAGCTCGAACAATGGCCGAGGCGTCCGCAAATTCGTAATAATAAATGCTTTAACTCCCCAGCGACGAATAAGCTGGGAGACAAAATACCGAAATCTTACTTTGCTAGGTGGTAGGACTTTCCTGCAAAGTTCCTCTAGGCAGGTACCACCGCTTTACCAGTTATTCTACCGCCAAGCAGTAGTGTACAAGCACTGCTGTGTTCCGGTTTGAAGGGCATTATAGCTAGTGAAGTTACTGGGCAAATGAGACTTTATCATCTGATTACACAGTCTAGTAATGGTACTACTACACTGTGTGAAGTCTCAGGATGTGCGCAGTGCAGTGTCACGCATTGGTAACTAAGTATATTAGTTTAGAGTTCCGAGTAATGCTACAATTGGTTATGGGCAGCCGTGACGCTTAACATTAGGTAAACGACTAGCTTGTCATGTCATTCATTTACATTTTAAAAAATCTGTTACTTTATGTAATGACTGCGCTCCGCGGTTTTATCTTTACCGGAGTAAAAAAGTCAACAACAACAATTACACAATTTAAGTAAACACATGCTTTTCGTTTTATAACAATAGAGTGATCTGTAGGTTACAAGGTTTCTATACCTATTATTGTAAAATACTTATTAAATTTTTGTCTTACATAGTGATTAAAAACAAATAATAGATTAAAACGAATTATAAAGTTACAGCCTGTATTTATCATATCCAAAGATTTGTGCTGATTACATTGCAATCAAACCTACGTGGTCAAACGCTAGACAAAACCGATATAAAAAAAAAACTAAATACATAAAATTGAAACAGTGCCTGTTTGTCTGTTTCAAGGCAAAATTGGTGAACCAATTCGAATGAAATTTCGCACACAGATTGCTTTTATTACCCGGATCAAAATAGGATACCATACTGTTTATCCCTACCTAGGTTGGGTGAAGCCGCGGGGCACCTCTAGTTGTTTAATATTTCCAATAATAATAATATTCATAGCGCTCGTAGCGCTCGTAGCTCAGCTCGTAGCATACTCCTCGTAGCTCGTAGCGTAGCTTAGGCTATATCGGTATATTCCAATAACCCCAACCAAGGTAGACATTTTTGGAATATGTCTGAGTGAATGACTGCGAAATGGCATTTACAATTTAGTGTTGCCATGATCATCTCTTTACGGCCCTGTGACAGCGGTCATAAATTCAGAAGCCTCAACCCGCCTTTACTGAAAGAAGGTAAATGATAATCGTATAAAGCCAAGTTACGTTTGACCTTTAAATGTTAAATACCCATAGCTTAAACACCCAACTCATATAAACTCAAAACATTCGACATAATTATAATCGTCAAAATATCCAACAGCGGAAACAAAACGTTTTGTTTCGTTTACTTTAAATTACTCGCTTACTGTTGCTTAACTAAACGGTAATCGTTGGAAGAGTTTTTATATAATTATGATGTATTTACTACACAAGTGTGTGTATGACTATATTTATAAACAATCAATGACTATAAATGATTATCAATATTTGTAGTACATACCTTATTTCTATATATACATGGCATAATTATGCGCCATGTGTAATGTATGTGCTTTATAGATACAGAATGAAAATACAGTTATAGTATGAATAAAAGTTTGGAAGGGTGATGGAATAGTCAGAAATATTTCAAAAGCCATACCGATTACTTATCAACACGACTGTAAACAAACATATTAGTAATAAACATATACTTATTTCAAAACAGAGGTATATAAATCGTATTAAAATTATCGTAAATAACCTTAAGCTACGCCTAAAGTTAAACTGTGCTATATATGTAGAAAAAAAACTTTCGAAAACCCAAAGTACCTATAACTAAATTAAACTTATTTGTCTTAACACAACCAGTATTTAAAATAACTAGAAGTAACGATTAAAAGAAAAACGCTTACTTATACTTCAAATTAAAAAAAAAACAAAGTGAACAAAGTAAATAAACGATTAGTAGAAAAACTTCTGGCGCCACTATTGTTAATGGTCCAATAACAAAGCAGCAAACTATATGAAACAAAACACAAGCGTGCAGTTATTCAGCAGCTTACCTCGTGGGCATGGGACTCCACCACCCGCGGATTTATTTTGCAACACGAGAGGGCGTGAGTGAGACGGCGGAATGGTTAACTTTTTTAAACGCAGCTCTTGGTGTAGCGAGCGCGGCGCGATCCGCGGGTACCGGCGATTCATTAAGAACGAGCGTGGAGGCTGCGACGGAACCTTCCCCGCGCGCCCGCGCCCCACGCCTTGCACTGCGCATGTGCCCGCCCGCCCTCCAATCGCGGCCCTGTTGCTTCTGACGGCACTGACGGCTGCGAAAGCCTGCGAAAGCTACGAAGGCAGAGATGTCAAAACGTAAACGCTATGAATACGTTTAATCGCCACTGAATCTCCCGACAATCGAGATGATCTACGTTTAGATTACGGCAACTTTTGCGGACGAGACGCATTGTTTACGTTGGGTCTACTGAGCTGCGCGAGACGTCTCGTTTTAAAGAAGCTTTTCTTTGGATTTTTGAAATGATATAGGTTATAATGCATTTGAAGTAAATTTGTAAAATTGTAAAAAAAAAATTAAAAGTCAGTATTCGAAAATCCAATTTCAAAAAGAATACTGTAAAACCCTGTTTAATTTTTATTAGTACTTTTAGAATAAGTACAAATATTTATATTTAAATATAATATGCTAGCAGCAGTATTTTTAAAAATAATCCTATTCGTGTAGTATAGGTACAGTAAAATTATTTGGCCAATTTGTGTAACGCTATACTAATTACTCATTCGAAAAATAATAAGTACATACGAAAAATATATAAGGGTTGATGAAAATTTTCTGTGACATGTTTCGAAACAGCGGCACCTTATACTAAACTCGCTTAGGGTGTTTAAATTTAGACATACATTTCAAAGTAAGCGAGCCGAAAAACGAGCTTAAATTTTGTCGCATGACACTATATATATCTATAAATTGCCTTAATCGTGGGCTACTTAAAAAACATGGAATCCGCTTTGTCCGTAACTCTCGCCGTACCTACGTCAGGACCCGTACAGGCTAAATCCAAATCCCTTTAATACGTTGCCCAGATATTTATGGCAGGGCTAATAGCACCAGTAAAGCCTGCAACCATACCCAACTAAAACTTTAATAACCTTTATATAGGATCTATAATAATTATGTACTTAAAACGTGATAATGGTATTTTTGAAGATTTATTCCGAACATTATTAGGTAGAGCTTCATAGCGGTCATATCAGTACCTACCACAGAGCACGAAAAAAAATACGCTTCGATGCG
Organism: Ennomos quercinarius; assembly: GCA_910589525.2. NCBI lineage: Eukaryota > Metazoa > Arthropoda > Insecta > Lepidoptera > Geometridae > Ennomos > Ennomos quercinarius. The sequence goes on from OU342496.1 coordinate 8,013,699, forward strand.
AAGAGTCATATTTTTAGTGCTCTGTGGTATAACATAATATTTTCATTAGGATGGCTTATCTTGGCTATCGGGTGATTATGTAACTTTGATAACAAAGACAGGCGACTTCTTTTTTAAATCCATGTAGTAACTTTACACATAAATTGCGTGCGCGTGGGTGGGTATAGTATTTGTCAAATCATTACACATTCCAGTTTTAATCGGTTACAACCAAGTTGCATGATCGTCAAGCTATTGACATAATTGAACTTGGTTTGACATTATGTTTTTTAGTGATTTTAATTTAAAGGAAAAATTTGATCATGAACGGGATTTGAACCCGCATCCATCCGGCCCTAAAGCTGTCCTATTATATACTCTTTGGCCGAGACATGCTTTACTTACTACAAGCTTGCTGCACAAGCTTGACAAGTGATCTCATGTCCAGATTAAATACTTGACATTATACAACCACCTAACAAGAAAAGTCGGGCGATACATTTAGCATAAAATAAAGTGCATAAATCATTTATAGTGTATATATAAATCATAAAGCCCTATTCAAACCAGTACGGTATTCGTACCGCGGTGGGTAGCGGTATCCTGCGCAGGATTCCGCCCGGGTATTTTGTATGAAGTTTTGCTCAAGTTTCGCGCTAGCGTGGAACTTCAGTACAAAATACCGCACGGGTCCCGCTACTTACCACGGTACTAATACCGCGCCGGTTTGAATAGGGCTTAAATCTTTAAAAAAGTTGTATACACAAGTAAAGGAGTAAATCTTAGAGCCATTTATTTCTGGTTTCTGAGATATTCGTGATTGTTTGTATGTATGTCAACTTGTAAGTTGATGGTTTTTATCGCGTAGCTGTTTTTTTCTGTAACATTTCGTTATGATTGGTAACTTATACAAAAAGATGAAGAAAAATGTAACCTATCATTAAAAACTGTTCTTTTAATAAGAAAATAAAAATATAAATGAACATTTCATAATTTTCTTAACTCCTAATTATGAAATACTCGCTGTCTTTTCTTCAAAAAACATAATCAGATGAATGAATACCCTTGAGCATTCCAGACTCGTCCTTTGAGAAAGATTTCTGAGATAAATAAAAATGTGTGCGCAAAAGTAAAACGCCGCAAAATAAAACGAATCAAAAGAATTCTTTGGAAATTAATTTTTATGCCAAACAAAGTAAGAAAATACTTACGAGCAGCTTGGGGTGCCAAAGAACCTACTTATACTTGTTAAGTTACGGAAGTGTAAAAAAGTTGATTTTCCTAAATGTCGTATTTTATACAAAGAAAGGAAATATGAAAAACGAGGAAAACCTCCTAGTCATATAGATTGTAATAATTTTAACCACTTGAAAGTAATGTTATCATTGCGGACGTTTTGATCGTTGGTTACTTAGGTAACTGCGTAGTACTTCATTATATTGATTTACTGATTATTGTCAAACTGTTTTATGAAGATTGATTTTATTTAACATAAATATTTTCCTCATACCTAGGTAATTGGTAATTATTATGACAGCTCATATGAATAAAATAATTACACCATCACTTTCAGTGAGTCAATTTCTTAAATGTTAACTCTCGGTGGCTGTTTAACGAACTTTGCAAAACTCCCATTTTGTCTAAATTACCTAACCACTAGCGTTATTTAGTGCGTGCTTGTAGTTAATTACATAGTTACGTTTGAGAAACAATAAAATAAATTCCCGGATTAATTGCCGTTTACTGTACATAAATAACCATTACTACTTTCGGTCTTAAAGTGAATGAACCGAACTAAAGACATTAAAAGGGTCGGCTATAAGCACAGGTGTGTAAAATCAAATGTACACACGTAAATAACTATTGGGTCGAAATACATTAACTTAATCCCCGATGCTTGATGAGCTCGGCACAAACATGATGGGTCCTGATAAAATACTTAATGGCCCTTTATGTTAATGGTATTGTTTGAATAGGCAAAGGTGTAGAAAATGAAGCCACAAGTTATGTGAACAAAACGTATTTTGATTCACAGCATAGAGACGCTAAATAACTACAGCCACAACCCTAGGATAGATCTATGTTTATCTTTCAGTAGACAGCTAGTGGTGAAAGTAGCGCTCTCTGGGGGAGGCCTATGTTCAGCAGTGGACCTCTTCAGGCTGATAATAATGATGGTGATGGTGATGAGTGGTGGTTATACAGTGCTTAAATTTTTTTGTTCCATACCATCAAGGGAACCAGTCAAGGGTACCTAGACAGGAAATCAACTGAACGTCGGAAGTACGTAACTAACGTAACACGATAAGTAATGTGAATATGCTTACATTGAATGAAGGGATATTTTTGAAACTGTTCAAAACGATTGCAAATATTCTAATTTGCATCTATGTTGTCAAAGTTATGGGTTCTACCGAATTCATTATGATTTCACCGCACAGCTCAAGTCGACTGAACACACTCCTGGCCCGAGACCTAAACTAACATCAAATAATTCAAGTTCAATGTTATTGTAAATGTATTGTCGCATGCCATTTCCGTAACGGACCATTCAACTAAAAGTGTTTTCCATTAGAAAGACGGTGGATAAAAGCCACGGTATACAATTTAGGAAATACGAGGCTGTACTCGTAAACGTAAATTCGTTCCTAAGCGGCTGAATGCTTTAACGGGAAGCCCGTGGAGCACTAGTAGGCCTCCGCTCCGTGGCTACACAGCTATACAACTCCATCTAGGCACAAAGCTACCTCACAACACTCGCACTCACTGAACCATTCCACCTCTACATGCGGTAATTTGTAGTTTGCCTTCTTCAATTGAATTTCTCAAATAGTTAAGCTTTAAAGCCACCCTTAGAGAAATAATTAATTCACTATCCTGATTGTACGGCACACTTTGATAGCGCAAGTTCAAGAACAGTTGTGTCTTCCCTTATTCAGTTACTTGAGCTTGAGATTTACTGTAACTAGTTACAGTAAAATCTTCTTTGAACATTATTCGAGAACTAAAAGAGTTCAGAAGTTTCGAATATTATTTTATGCGGGGTCGGGAAGAGGACATTGAAAAGGGACCAATAAAATATGCAGATTTGACTGCGGCCGTATTTTTCTCGGTGTAATCTGCATTATTCAGGCTTTGTCACGAACTTCGACAGTTTAACAGCGTTTATCTCTCGGCTTGCAAATTGAGCTACGACTTTAAGACAAACGGGAGTCACTTTCATTATCATAATGGACCTCGGCCGATTCTTTGTTGGTGAGCTGAGGATGGGTTCTAGCTGGCATTTTTACTACGAGATCTCTTCAACGGATTGCCTTCATTTCTTTTGTTCAATGCCTGTTCGTTTTTAAAATGTTAAGAAATGTTGAGAATAAAGATAATGTGCCGTGTAATTAAAAGGTTTTGGTACAATTTCTTCAATAGCATATTTTAAGAAAAATTCAAACAAAACTTATAAATATACGTTGTAAGCAGTAGTTTATCCGGGAACATGAAGCTTCCTGCTCTAACGGCAAGGAGAGGGAGCGGTGTCCACTAGACCAAAGCTAATCGCTGATAGAGTGGTACGCGCTTGCCAACGATTGAACTATTGATTCGCAACTAAGCTTTCTACATACTAAACCTATATGAGTTTAATCGTAGTGCCTAAACAAACATGAACAACAGCATCAATGAAATGAAAAACTCCAATAAAATCTAAAAAAGAACATAAACTAAAATTCTGCAGCTGATAGGTAACTCAAATATTAAGTACTTTCTTTAGTATATAGTTATTGGCTTCACGCTAAACTCATTCCAATTGGTTTTTAGATTGAAAATTTAAGAAATGATTTGATTTATTTCTGTAAACCTGCTGTAATCCAATTTTAAGGTCTACCTCAGGTTTGACTTTGAAAGATGTTATTTTAATAAAACCATTTTAACTAAATGAAGAATTCCTAGTTTGTTACTCGTTAGAATTCAGACCATACCACCTATAAATTCCCGCACAATTTAAAACCGTAAATCTTCTAATAACAGAACTAGAATTCAGTCCAACATTATTGGCGTGCGTGATGTGCCTCGGAGACAAGCACGAATATTATTCGTCATCGTCATAGCCTGTCGGTGCAATATTGCGGGGGTCAGCCAACCATCACCCGCCCGCCATTGCTCCGCTATTGGTCTTCGTAATCGTTGATGGAGCGAGCAATGGCACGCGACTCCAGCGATTTATGACGTCTGCGGCTGCCCTTTGCATGCAGGCAAGCTTGAGTACCCGCATATCCAAGCATTCCCTATTGTGACTTGTTCTAGAATCTAAACAAGATACCTGTCACTCAAAAGCTGATGGTGAAATGACCTGGAACACGGGATGTTTGGTAAACAGGAACATGCAAAAGTCAAGTAGGCAGGCGTGATTGATGAGTAATTGAATATTTCTAAGATCAAGATAATATCCCTGCAAGATAAGATCCGTAATGAGGAGATCCACAGGAGAACTAAAGTGACCGATATAGCTCTTAGAATTAGCAAGTTGAAATGGCAATGGGCAGGCCACATCGCTGGTAGAACTGAAAACCGATGGTGAAGAAAGGTTCTCCAGTGGCGACCGCGAACCGGAAGACGCAGCGTAGGCTGGCCCAGTTGGTAGGTGGACCGACGATCTGGTGAAAACCGCAGGGAGCCAATGTATGCAGAAGGTGAGCAGCCAACCAAAGTGGCGTTCTGTGTTCCCACGCAGAACGCCACCACAACATTCACAACAGCATGAAGATGTCCACTGCTGAACATAGGCCTCCCCCAGAGCGCACCACCTTGAGTGGCTGCTCGCCTCCTGCATCCATCGGCTCCCCGTGGCTTTCATCAGATCGTCGGTCCACCGAGTGGGCGGCCGGCCTACGCTGGGCTACGCTTCTTTCATATCCGTGAATTTATTTGTATGTCTACCTTATTTTGAATAAGTCATTGATTGTAATTTGTTTTGTGTACCTATCTAAATAAATAAAATAAAAGATCAAGATTAACCAAGATCAATCAAGATTACCATTGTAAAAACATTTTTATTTCTCATGAGCTCCTACAAAATAATTATAATATCTAATCCTAATCATATGGTGAGTGTGTCCGTATGTAATACCGCTGCTATAAGAATAAGCTTTTCTGTAAAAATGTATACTTAATATATAGCTCTTAATCCGTAGTACATTTTCTGTGAAAAAGGTACACCCTCTATCTCACCCACCCACAACACCCATTGCATACAAATCCCTCCATTATTAACCATTATTTAGATAGTTTTATAAATTTACTAGGTATACAAAAACCCTAAAGCATACAAAAACATTTTGCTCCTAAACACCTCATATTCCCTTCATGCAAGTCTTAAATGAAAAGAAAGGTCTGGTAAGATGACTGAAAAACTTTGAATCTCAGATTTGTAGCAAAAAATGTGACAAGTCATCAAATCTACATATTTTATTAGACTCTCCCTCGGCAACTCCGACCCTCTGTTGGTCCGGACTGTTCTTTCTAGGGAGGCTCCTATATGTTTGAATTACATTGTCGATGTTTGTCTTTTTTATGTTTATAATCTAGTTTGATTTGATTTAATTGTAGATTATAAATAAATAAAGTGTGATTAACTGACGTTTGCAGTCAGTTAACATAACTTTTAATTATCCAGTAAACAATTTATGACTTTTGTCTGAATATTAAATAACATACTGGGAGGTCTTTGAAAAATATCTGACGATGGCAGTTGTGAATTTTGAATTTTTTTACCAAAACCTGTGTATTTTTGAATTTTAATGTTTAATAAGGGTGGATTATTATTCCTTAAGTGTTCGTAAACGTGCACGAGAGTTGGCAAATGGTTCCAAGTTAATATAACCATCCATTTTCGTTTTCTCTTCAACGGCTTTTTAAAGCCTTCAGTAAAATATCCACCATTTTACTGATGGCATTTTGACTGACAAAATAGGACTTTGACATGACATAACCGTACAAATTTTTACTCACTTGACATTGGCAGAATTATTGCTGAAAAGCGATAGAAAGCCATTAGCTAAAAGTAGTAGGTCTGTGACACAGGGTTAGTGGCAAAATTGTGCCGCATTTGGCGGAAACAGTAGCCAATAAAAAAAAAGAAATAACATACTTACCTATACTTCGATTTCATCCAAAGTTTGCCGCTAATTTGTCACTATTATAAACTTAGTGTGCAGTTAAAAGATTGTGCTCTCAGTACAATCTTCCTATATCCCCTTAAAAAAATGCAAATTATCGATATATTATACTTTATCCCTTCATAAATTTAGGACTGCACTGTTCAATATTACAGGACTTTCAAATAAGTATCAACGACCAACGACATTCGGGCGGGGGGCGCCTGTGGCGACACTTCATAAAGAACACTTTTACACTCAAGCCTTTTATTTATGATGCCCTTTCACATCTTCGGCCTCGTTTTATTGTTTAACAGGGCGACGCAGTGTTATTAAATTTTCAATTAAATCGGCTCATGCGTGTAAATTACATCGAAAAATCATCTACAAACCAGAGCTTTCACTAAATGAAAATAACTTTTAATTTAGTTTCACCATTGGTATTATTATAAGTATAGCCTTCAGTGTATTTAATGTAAAGTAGTAAGAATTGAAGGTATAAAAAGTTAAGGTGGTACTACAGAAATCGGCAAAAGTTCAAACAGTATTTCTAAAGGGCGAGCTCATTTGAACAATCGAGTGGCGGGGTGAGCCATATACCCACTGTACGAATTAAAGAGTTGCCATATATTATTCAAATCCATTGTGGTGCGGGTCTTTTTACTGCGAAGTGGCGGTTGCGCGGTACATCGCTCCGCACTTCAGGACGTGACCGAGCGAGGCTGCCCGGAATCACATTGCCATCTCACATACAGTCTGGATGCGACACTTTAATCTAGCTAAAGTTGTGGAGAAAATACTAAAGCAATGTTTGTGTAATTTACAACTACAGTGTAATGTTTTAAAACACGACTGAAACAATTTAAAACAAAAGACAGAGGGAAGCATATTATTAGTTTTCAGCAATATAGGTAGGTACCATTTAAAAGGCTTCAGCAATCGGAAAAAAATACCTGAGCTACCACATATATAGCTGTAAATCAAAGCCGTTATTCACAGACAATAACATTTTCCATTACTGTTCTTTCCATAGTCTTTATGTCGGAAATGAAATGTTTTATCCTTGCCAGTGGAAACGCCACGAATGGCTTGGGGGCCGAATTACTCGCAAAAATTGTAAGGTCGCCTCGTTGGATATAATGGTCATTCGATACACACCGGCACTGAGATGAAACAAAGCGTGGAAAATTGAGTTTCATTAAAACCTTGCACGCGGAACATTTCATATAAAGGTATAAAACTTTTGAACCAAATTGTCATACAGAGAGAGCTTGAGAAAAGACTGGACTGGATATATTATAGATCTCGATAATATAGATTAGATAATTATATAGATCTCTAAATACACCTCACTAATATAATCAAGTTCAGTTCTATATCCATGCAAGCATCAAACCAGTGCATCAATAACATCAAATGCTTACAGAGCTCAACACAATATCAGACGTGTTATCACGTCTAAACGGAGCAACGATATTCTATAAAATACACCTGTGGTCTCGTAAAAAAGTCCAGATATTGCCTGAAATGGCCTCGCAGTTCATAGTTTGTTTCATATCTTACCGAAGGATACTTTCATAGGGTGTTGTTGGCTATTTGATTACTATTATACGCTTTTCCTTTCTTACCCTTGTCAATGAAACGATCGCATTTATTTTGGTCTGAGTGGGCGTACGTTCTGGCCATTTTAAGTTGGTGGCTTGGAGGTGCCGATTATAGGAACTGAAAACACTGAATCAATGCTGACCAATCTTCAAATCAACCCATAAGTCAGTAAGATTTATTATATTCGGAATAAACTATTATATCTGGAAGTTTTTAAGAAAAAAGTGAACAGCCTGGTTTCGTAATAGGATGAGCGTGCTATATCGCGAAATGAGGAACACAAACATCATATAAAAAACACGATAATCTATTGTTGGCGTAAACTCTTTGCTCACTCATTTTAGACCATCTACTCAATAAGGGTGACGATTAAGTATAATATGACTTCGTCGTACCATAGCTAAAGGTAGTAAATACATTTTTCAGTGTCGTTAAATGGTTAATACATCGATTAAATAAAATATACGGTAGACTTAGATAATAGTAAGTATCTAATACGTATATATTAACCCTAATCCTACTCTCGTTAGATTAATTTAAGTTGATAAATGTAGTTCCAATAGTCTGTCCCCGTACTTATACTGAAGTTGACCTTCCCCAAGCAGTAAACAAGCGGTCGGTAAGTTTGGGGAAGTTCACAAGTTGTACCCTATTGCGGGAACTAAGATGAACCCCACGGGCGGTACTAAGTTTCAGCACGTATATTGAGACTAGAATGGATGTTTGATGAATACGAGATGTAATCGCGCTGTGTCATTAATTCTACAACACGGAGCACTCTTGTTGAATCGATGCCCAACTTTGACATTTAATTTTAAACTATTCCAAAAGTTCTATACAGTTACTACAACGCGAATTCATTAACACTGCAGTTGAATAGAATTCTGAATTTCTGAACTGTGGACGGGGCAGTCCGCTGGAAATATAACTGAAAAGTTCAATGGAAACGCTTTTTACTCGTTTATATACGGAAAACTCTGCTTCACGCGTATATATCTGATTTGTCGTTTTAATTTCACGCGTTTTTCTCTTTCTCTATGGATTGTTTTGATTGGGCCAAAGCCAATAGTTTGAAAACGTTGAATAAATAATCGCTGTTTTAGTTCTATACAGAAATGTCCATTGATAAAATACTTCCGGGACAAGTAATCTTTGAAAGGGTTCAGTAAGCAAGCGGTCCGGGGCTTACGTCTTAGAATAGCTTTCAACACGGAGCACTCTACGCATTTCTGTCGGGTACAAATCCTGGTGAACAGTGGAGCACAGCGACACTAGACATTCATCTGACAGGTACAACCAAGAGCCGACGAGGAGCCATTAGTACGCATTTCCGCACCGAAGCGTCTTCGCCGCACCCAGCGAACGTACCGCCCAAGAAGTCTCTCCACCCAGACACCGCTTTCCATGCCGCTTGTCTACCGTCATCTGCGTCACGCAAGACAGTTACTACCTTCAGTATTACAAACAGTATGAACTCCAAATTATAACTTCAAAATTATACTTATAAAAACGTCACCAAATTTTCTACTGAAATGGACTGAAATACCGAGTAGAAATTGTCCTGTGGAACATTCTTAGGAACACTGACACTGAAACTATTAGTGTAAACGAATTTTATCTAATATTGTATAATTGATATAGTAATTGTATGGACGATGTACATAAGTTTTGGATAAATGGTAGTATAGTATAAAAAATTGTTTGTAAAAAATTGAACAAAGAAATCTATAAATTATACAATCACAGATGGATGTGCACTGAGAACTGAGAGACTGCGCATTAGTGAACATCGTCCATACTCTTTTGTTTTATACAAGCCATCTTCCTCTCCACTCACTGCGAATGGACAGTTCAATGAAACACTTTCATTGTTGGCGATGAACACTTTAGCCGTTAACAGGAAGTTAACAACTCGTTTCGGTATTTTATAATTATCTCTTCAGTGTCATCTGCTGGTGGGAATGTACCATTAACAATCTCATTTTGTGAAACTGCTAATGGTAATAGAAATACAATGTTCACTGAAATGATGTAGGAGTGACCTATTTTATTTGGCTTCTGATAATTATTAACTGTACAATAATGGTGTTGATTCTGTATCACATTTTCTATAGCTAAACAAAATTAAAATATCTCCTTCATCTGTATTTTTCTCTTTGTAAGAAGAGTACTGCTGTAGTTTAGGAGAATACAGGCTTGTATGGGAGTTATGGTCTGCCTATCAGAAATTGTAAATTTCTATAAAATATATAATAATTATGTAAAATATTAGATGATATCATTACAACACAGAATCGACACCAGACTTTCTATTGTAATACACAAAAAACATGCCTATATGAATAAAACAAAAGTTTCAGGTCGTAAAGTAAAGCCTTTTGTGATATGATAGTTACTAAGCTATTTCTTTAGCGCAGTAGCATAATTTAACGCATACTTAAAATTTTCACAAAAATGTATGTGCCCCATTAAAAACAATAAGCATTGACTATCGCGTAAATAGATACTAAAGTAACACACAAGTGTGGTGAGGGACACTAATGAAAAAAGTTGCTGAGCAAAGCGGTCACCATGGACAGCTTCAGCAACTAAGTCACATACAAGTCAATGCTGTTCTACAAATATAAACGCGGTGGACAAGTTCTTGAGTAAGGTTTTTACAGCATAAACTTTAAAAACTATTACCTATGTCAACTTAATTATGTATAATAATATTAATTACAATACTTTTTTTTTAATCAACGATATAGGCTAACATTTTGCTCCATAAATATTGTAAGCCCAGCGGACAATAGCCCAAGGACAGAAGTATTTACAACTGAGCGCTACTCGTGCTTAGGAGCCCGACTGTTGTCGTAAAGCCAAGTCAGAAGCCTTTGGGCGGCCTAAAAACTATGACACCAGGACTGACCACTCGTCTACACTAGAAGAAGAAAAAGAGTAATTCAACTTTTTTCTTTGTATAACATGTATCTTCCATCGGTTTCACGACTGCATATTGTTTTTATTGCATGGATATTATTTCTTTTAAACCTCAAAAAAAATTAAATAGAACGTTTATTTAAGAATGGCTCCCTTTGACTAACAGACCATTTCATTCCGTGGAAGCAAAAACCAAAACCAAATGTCGCTAGATTCGTTTTCTCTATCAACTAAATTTTCGGGTTCAATGGAAATATAAATAAGTAGAACACATCTATCATCTCCCAACCGAAATGTTATATCAAACATAAAGGATCTGTGGGTTGATCCAATTTATGAGAACTTTAATTTATAGTACGCATCTCCAGTTTGCTAGTTAGTTAGCTCTTTGATGCCAACGTTGACCTCATTTTTTTTATTTTATATGACTGAATTTCTAGCACAAATAAGAATTGAGTAGAAAAACAGTGCACACTATGGGATAAATAATAAAGAGATTACGAAACAGTCATACTAGTACTAATAATAAAATAACAGTCCATACATACACACATAATATGTCTTGTGGATATACTTATCCACAAGATTTATCCACATATTTATTTGAAGACGCGGCTTGATACGTTTGACAACATTTCTCCTCACTCTCATCTGTAAGAAACATATTCTTTTCTTTTGAAAATATCCAGATACCTATAGCTATTTGGGAACACTGACGCTACTGGTAAAGAGTTCCACACCTTAGCCGTTCTCATTATAAAGGTTGAATCAAAACTTGGTACGGATAGGAGGGATGGCAACCATGTATGGATAACAAGATAACGAGATGCTGTACTACGAGATGGTTGTCCGATGATGGAAATGTGGATAAGAGAATCAAAACATGCAACTCCATTGCACACTCACCTAAATTTAAAGTTTAAAAGACCGATTGCATAAACTAGCAACTTTGCGTCTCTCATTTCAACCAACGCATTATTATCAATCAGCTTCTTGACTAAATTTCTATCAAGTTAATTATAGTGAAGAGTGTTAATGTAAGATACACATTATAAAACAAGCCAACTAAGCGTGGTGATTATGGCAATCCCCCCCTATGATAAGCGTCCAAACTGACGTTTTATGGGGGAGGCCTGTGTTCAGCAGTGATGATATGAATTCCTATTATAAACATGAATATTAAATGGAACAAACACCACTTAGGTATTTTTTTGGAAATCAATATACGCATGTCACTATGACAATATTAGGTATTTCAATAACAGTAGGTCTGAGAGTACGAGAAATAAATATACTTTTCAACAATAGTTCGACTACATTAACAGGTTTTTATCAAAATAGTAATACATTATTCATAAGGTCCCAAAACTATTGATGATAAAATATCCCTGTGGCACGGTTAAACTCAAAATAAATGATTAAATTCCAATTCAATGATTTTCTTTTCATTGCTATGTTAGGGCATTCTCTATAATAAATACGTTACTTTTTTGATGGTTTTTTTTAAATTCTGTAGTGTATAGAGGGCGGTTTTTATTATTCCAGGATAGTCCCAATCTGTTAAAAATTGAATGAGATGAAAATCAGATGCTCGTCGATGGATGACGACGACAAATGCACGAAAATTGTTATTATTGGAAACCTACACAAAGGTCATGGTCAACTATCCAAGATCCTCCGGAACTTTTCAATATGAATTAAAGCGATTGAATTTGCGTGAAAAAAATTTTTTAATAATGTTATTTTAATATATTATTGAGTTTTTTTATGGGAATGAATGAGGTGACGAGCAAGTCGTTCATCTGATTTTAAGCGACATGGTCACCACAGCAGCAGCAGCAGCAGTTGCAGCAGTTGCAGTGTCACTCGGAACTTTAAAATAACAACGTTTTGCGTGACACTGACACTGCGCACGTCATCCACACGTCGTCATAACAAAGGTCACAAGGTCTCATTTGCCCAGTAATTTCACTAGCTACAATGCCCTTCAAACCGGAACACTGTAGTGCTTGCACACTACTGCTTGGCGGCAGAATAACTGGCAAAGCGGTGGTACCTACCTAGATGAACTTTGCAGAAAAGCTCTACCACCTAGTAAAAGTAGTAGTGTATGTAGTGGTAGTGTATTACGTTATGCTTTTAGACCTTGATTCTATGCCATCACTTTTTAAAACCATAGTTTTCCGTAACTCGCTTTACAAATAATCCAGGATGACAAAACTATAGCAGTCGGTTGCACCACCTACAATCAAGAAAATAAGATTTAGGTACTTAAAGATTTTTGTCCAGTTTTTAACTAACTAAACACACTATGAAACGAAAAAACCAAAACGTATGTAAAGTGAATGAACGAAAATAAAAGCTTCCAAATAAAAAGTAAAATTCCAAAGCCAAACGTATAAAGAAAAACACAACAGAGCACCAGTACGATGGAAGGCGCTGCCGCTCAGGAAATTGAAACAAACATTGCAATCCCTGCGATCGAATGCCCCATATGTATACATTAAAAGATATTCCATGCGAGCACGGATCTCGTTACACATTCCAAAAAATTGCCTTGGATTTCACTTTGTTGTAGCTTTCCGCACGACATTGTTTATTTTAAAGCTTTTATTTTAACTTATTATCATAACTATTAAAGTATACTGAACACGAATACGAGATCGATAAACGTTCCTATACATTCTGATAACTAATAATTCATTGTTTATTCATAAACTCTGCAAAATATCGGCAACATATTATTTTATGTCGAGGGCATTATTTATATAAATCTGTATTTTTCAGAACTACGTGCAATAATTTTCAGGAGTCGCTGCAAGCGAACGCCCTATTCAAACCAGCGCGGTATTCATACCGCGGTGGGTCGCTACCCACCACTAGCGCAGAACTTCAGTACAAAATACCGCTAGGGATCCCGCGCGGTATTTATCGCTACCCACAGCGGTACGAAAACCGCGCTGTTTTGAATAGGGCTTTATGTTACTGATTTTTTGCAGTAATGAAAATAAATACGCAACGCCATTTAAAACACTTGCATTACAATCAAGATACGTAGGAGTGGCGAGATACGTTGTTGCACCGCAAAACTTTCGAGATATATCGGCGACACTGGCAAACAAAGCGGCGTTGCCACAATAGGTACCACTTGTACAACACCCGCCACGACACATCCTCACACATTCTAGAACATTCACAGCATTCTATGCCCTATGCAATACAGAATAATGTGAACGATATTCCGTGCGGAAGTTTCTAGAAGCAAAGCGAGCCTGGTTTACTCCACACTCATACTACACGCGCCGTTCCCGAGAGATAAGAACACGTCATAAAAGAGGCACCCGCCGAAACTTTGCCTTAATTTCTGTATTTTCCATTTCGTAATCGCGGAAAGATGCTTTTAACCAGTGAGCGGTTAATGTTGGATACCTTCGTCACAGATTATATAATATACTAACCTTCGTATAACCTACCTAAAGGCAAAGGCTAAAAGTATACTTTGTCGTTAGTTTGGTTTGAATTTTAGTACCTCCCATCTTAACTTGGGTTGGTAAACATTGTTATGGAAGAACTTAAGCTACTTATTGTATATAATAATATTAGTTGGCTGTAGCCAACAATACATTTAATGCTGTAGCAATAAAACATTTAATTTTGTCCTCATAACAATTTAAAGTAGGTATGATTTATAATGCTGACAAGATCATAAATGACAATGGACGACATAATTGGATCTATTTACATTTTATAAAATAACCAACTGTGAAATAAATGGTTAATATTTATTATTATTGTTGTTTATCACATGTAAATAATTATTATACATACAGTAGGTAAGTACGTGTGTATTTTTTTTTTGTTCTTTATTTTACGTACTTTACACAACATAATAAAAATTAAATCTTTATTAAATTATACTTCACTTCTTTTAAACAATGACGAAATAATAATGCTTGTGGCTATTTGATAGAGCGTGGTGCTTACATCTATAGACAAGTAGATACACCTACGAACCAAGAGGCCTCCACGAGTGGTTAAATACGAAAGAGCGTATTGCTGTACGCTGGGAAGTTTAACCGCGGGCCGCGCCAGTAAGTATTGCTTCGCTACGCATATATACCGAGTGTTTGCCGACGGAGATTGCAATATTATGTACCAATCTCCAGCCTGCACAGACGTAGAACGTGCGCTCCTTGTGATCGGAAATATTTCCCTGTTGAGTCTCTTTTGTTGGGGGAAAACTGGCGTATGTAGTTAGCCGATTTTCAGAGACAATAAACTCGGCATTCTTTCATTCATATAGCTTCTCTTCACTTCATCTTTATAAACGTCCGTCGCTCAGACTAGAGCAATCCACGATTGACAGCATGAACGACTGCGTGCAGTAGGATTAACTCACTACTTTGATTGAATTTGAAAATTCTTTATTGACATAATAATACATTATTGCAGAACAGGGTTAGTATTTCAGTTAGTTCTAAGAATAAGAATGGTTTTGTGGGCTGTGAGTGCATTTTAAAACGAATAATAGCGAAGTTTATAAATAACTAGTTCTCTTTTAAGCGTAGATTTTAGGGTAGTTGGAAAAAAATACTGCATGCGTCGTCGGTTCGAAAGTCATACGCGATACCGCAGCTGAGTCCTATTCGCTCTCTACATCTCTACACATTCAAATTTAAATACTAAATATAGGTAGTTTATATACACATACCTATAATATACACTTAAATAATAAGAGGGAAATTTATTTTTCCAATGCAATGATTAGGTATATAGGTAACAAATAAACGGCTAAATTAAAATGAACACATTTTAAGCATATCGTCAACTTATTTCATTTCTAATTTAAAAACTCGTTAGTGAGTTCAACTAAAGGAGAAACGTTAAAGTGCTGAGTGTATTTTATGCATATTAAAATAAAACGTAGCTGAAACCGGAGCAGACTGGAGCTATTTTTGAAAGCTACAAAACCGGGATCTGGCTGCTGTTGCTATAGGATAAACTTCGTTTAGTTAAAAGCAGGCCTTTGTAGTGCGGTGTGAATGAATGACAAAAGTTAGCTGTTAGCTACGTCGTTTTATAGACTTTTTCGGCTTGGGCGAAAAGTAGAGCAGCTAAATTTAATCAAAAAGCTTTCATTTTCGCCTTTTCCTTTAGTTGTGTGGACTTTAGTACCTACAAGCAAACTATACCTACGTATAAGTACGACTATTTAGATGTTATAACCGATTTAATAAAGATATTTTATTGTAAGATTCAAAATTGCATTACTAATATAACCGCCTTCAGATAACTCATGCGCAATTTTTTTAAATTAACGTCTGTGGTCTCGAGTCTCGTTCATTTTCAATCCCTAAAAGGTCCTTTTTGCAAGCCACACAGTAGGTACATTGATAAATCGTCATCCTCATCACACACGACATAAGCAGTACAGGGCATGAGCGACGGTAGGCGACATGACAAACGGTCGCGCGCCCGAGCGGTAGTGAAGATTTAGTGGCGCGCTGTGTTGCGATAACTACCCTCTGTTTACACTACATTTAACTTGTGCCAAGTGCCTCGATTTTGGGATCGGAACTGAGTGCGAAGCCGACTTGCGACTTCTTCGAATGTGGAATATTAGTTATGGTTGGATTACTCTATATTATTATGATTCCGTTGGGTTACCGCCTGATACGCGATTTCCATGAAAACGTTTGATATCCTTACTGGCAAACTTTGCCTTGAATTAATTTTCAAGCAGACTTTACGTTTCTGATTAAGACTTTTTTACAGTTCAAAACAAGAGATTCATTTTATAAGAATGCTTATATATATGTTTATTTGCGATATGAAACGTACTTACCTATCTATGCCTTGAGAATTTTTTAAATTTTAATTTCCTTTAAAAACGTAATTTTTATGTAAGATGATGCATACGTGGATAATATATTAGTCCATGTGCATTAAATCCAGGAGCAAAATTAATAAAGCCAGACCTTGGTAGTTCATTAAGCAGATGACACAAAAAGGCTGGCGTTATCAATATAACTTCATTAATAAGTGGCATTCTATTCGAATGTGAACGCACCTTGCAACTTACAAAGCTTTGGCCCAACTGGACAAACAAGCCGTGAATGCAATAAGGTCGCAATTTTGGACGGACGCTCGACAAATTTGCCAACTGAAATGAAGTCTCAACTATGGTGCAGCCGCTCGATGTCAACAAACCACGTTTTATTACCAACTCGCACTATTGAATTTTCGTTTCGTTGGCGTGTTTAACACTTCAAGCCGAGAGTTTACTTGTAGCTCATATTGTGTCATTTCAGTAAATTTCAATTAGGTAAGTACCTGTAAGTACATTATTTTGGACGAAAACCTCAATAGCAACCGTTGTAAAGAAATGCATGAGAGGTAACTTAGGTTTTTAATTTCAATTAATAACTAAAACATAAAAACAATACACACACATTTAGGGCCTTACTTATAAACGTTGCTTAAATTGAATCAGTGTTTAAAATGTTCCGTCTCGTTTTCGGGCGTGACATTTCAAATCAGCCAAAATTTGATAGAAGGTTTTTAAGCAATGACTAACTCTAAGCGTTTATAAGTAAGACCTTTAATTTTTTTTGTGGTGCTTATCAGAACGTGTAAATCAAAAGCAGCCTGTTTAAAATATTAACAATGAGCTAGTTACAATATAGTTTACTTTTTTTTAATTGGTGGGCAAAGTGCCTTTTATTCTTTAAACTAACTAATACCTACTTATGTAATACTACTTATGAGTATTTATTTAATTACTTGGATATTGGATAAGTACCTATTAAAAGTTCTTGCTAACCTTTTACACAATACAATTGTATCAATGACTTTACCATAGTAAAGAAAACACTCTAGGTCTGTGGATTTTACAGCCCAGAAAAAAATGCTGTGTATTCTATTATGTTGATATACTTACCTAACCTACACATTGTTGTCTGCTTCATAGGCATCGAAGGACATCACTGTATCGCAACATCCGTGAATGCGCGCCCGGTCATCCGGTACAGTGTTTGGTGGAACATTCATTACCCGGACTTTTGCTGGGTAGCACGTGAACCTGTTTTGAAAATCGCTCCACAATGTGAGTTAGCTTGGTTGAAATGTCATTGGTCCCCAGATCTAGCCACTACTTATAGCAAATAGGAATAAAGTACGTAGATGTTAGTCATTCAATAAAATTATAAATATACCTCTACCTTATAATTATAAATTATTCAACAAACTCGTTATATACAATAGTAAATTATGATACCAGTGGGCACATCATTGTACTCGAGCCAGTAGTATGCGCGCGAGCTGCATTCAAGCTCGATAAGGGAGCCGAGAATGTAAGTACACGCGTGTCATCATCATAAAACACTAGTGCGGTAATGTAAAGTGAAAAGCACGCGTGGGCAATATCTTAGATTACGAAAAGCGATGTGACAAGAGCCACTTTACGAGCAACTGTGATGAAAAATACTTTTTAGAAATAGGTAAAATCTTTGAATGGTCTGTGTTAACATATTCATTCAACGATTTTTAATTTAAATACTCCTGAATTAAAACACATTTACACCTTAATAGTTTAGTTATAAAATATAAATAAATACCTATCTTATTTTAACTTAATTATTTTTGGGACAATTAAAGTCAAATATAGCATTCCTTCTGTCATCTCGAACTTTCCCGTAACAGATGTGGGTTAACTCCTTGATGCGCTCGCAGTGATACCTCTGTGAAATAAATCGTTTATAATCAAGTGTCGTGACGTCATCAACAACTGTCTGCGGGCCGACATGTAATTTCCCGGGCGTCAATTATCAAGGAGCGCTCGCGGTCGAGAGCCTACTGTCAAGACACTTGATAACACCTTATTATGGGCCCTGATGGCTGAGACGTAACATTGCGCATTCGCCCTTATTTTAATGGAAATTTTGAAATGATTGAGATGAAAACCAATATTTTATATTTAATTTCACGCATGCAGAATTTTATCAATATATAATTTTGACTGTGACATTCGACCAATTTATGGAGGCCGTAGTAATGAGTGGATTTAATAAAGTTATGATCTGTATAGTATTTAGTAGTAGGTTTGTCCGTTTAAAGTTAATGTAATAAACATAGGTACCTAATTATCTTAAACACATCTACACAACTTACCTACAACTAAAAAAAAAAACAACATTTGGAAGCAGAAGTTCGTTGCTTTATGGTGAAGAGTTAAAAATGTTGATAAAACGAACTTACCTGTGAGTGTAGTTCTATATTAGTTACTTTAATCCAAAACAAGTGATAGTGAGATCATTGCATACTTAGGTATTAGGTGTCTATACAATATTTAGTAACGTAGTAACAAAAATTTTTTTTTTTTTTTTTTTTATGTGATTGAATGACGTGACGAGCTAGTCGTTCACCTGATGTTAAGTGACACGGCCGCCCATAACAGTTGCAGTGTCACCCGGAACTTTAAAACAATAGTTTCGCGCGACACTGCACTGCGCACGTCATCCTGAGACATCACCCAGTCTAATAATCAGATTACTAGACTGAGTGATCAGATCATAAAGTCTCATTTGCCCAGTAATTTCACTAGCTACAATGCCCTTCAAACCGGAACACAGTAGTGCTTGCACACTACTGCTTGGCGGCAGAATAACTGGCAAAGCGGTGGTACCTACCTAGACGAACTTTGCAGAAAAGTCCTACCACCTAGTAAAACAAAAATAGATTCTGAAGAGCAAAACACAGCTTTATTAAGTAAATTACGTTGTCCCTTATAATTTCTGTTAAATAATTGAGCAAGGGGGCTTATTAGAAGTCGAATATTGTAGGTACATTACCGTCAGCTACTATCGAAGACTGATAATGATCTAGCCAACTCCGAGACTAAAATAAAACATAAATGAAGTGGACGTGCTGTATGAAATCCAGTGGTAAATACAAGCTTGCATGTAGAGGCAGGGTCCCGGTTCATTTATCTGGCATCTCATCATAGTTCCGCTGCAGCCGGATGCAGCCGGTCATCGGCTAATTGATTATCCGGCAGTTGCCGGGACCCAAGCCACAGCGCTGGCAACCGAGACAGAATTTATTTTAGGCGTCAACTAATTATATCTTGACGCACGTGTTGTTAAAAATGTATAATATGTAGGTACTTATCGTTAGAAATACTATAAATAGGTACCTACCTACTAAATCTAATACAATGAGTTGATTATTAAGATAAAGCAAGCCTAAAATGAAATAAAAGACCTTATTCAATTTAATTAAAAACAATACCTTGCTAATTAAATTATAAACAAAATATTAAAATGTATGGTAGTAAACTAACTTGTGTAAAACAAAATTCATGACTATTTTCCCAGCTAATAGAAGCATAGTGCTCAAATTAATAGAAGTTTATCTTATCAGACGTAGTTAATAGAATTTACTGGGGTAGCTCTTCAAAGAACTCCCAAGTCAAGAGCCGTTAGAAATGCCCGAGACACGACACCAACAAATCTGTTTGCCCTTATCTTTCAATCCGTGCCCGAAGTAAGTTAACCCGAATGATTTCCGAGTCATTAACCCACTCGTGCCCGTCCTAAGCAAGACAGACAACATCTGACTTAGATCCGAATCGTGTGAACCCACCGGCTTACAGATTAACCGTCACTGATCCCGCTGTTACACAGTATCGAAGTTATCAACCACGGACGCGAAGAAATCGTGCTATCTCCCGGCAACCGCGGCTTACCCGACTCCAATCAAACTAAACAAACCCCACTAATCGTATTTCTATCCTCTATCTGAATCTGCGGGGTTTCGTGAACGCAGGGATTATGCTGTATCCAGACAAGACGGAGTTATGGTCTCGTTACCTCGAATGACTCTAGTTAAAGTGGCGTTTTAAGATTAGGTACGTAGTCTGTAGTTGTGCGGCGCGGCGGAGCGACATTGATTTGCCCATTACAATGTTCTGATAATGTTTAGCTGGAGTGGATGTGCTTACCTCAAATCCCTTTTTAATTGTGGTAGAGTGGGTTTCTGCTGCGCGTTTTGCTTATAACATAATAAAACACTGTTAGGCTCTTGCATTAATGGTTTGATGTCAATTATGCTTAGTTTTATTTACCGATTTATTACAAAATGCTGTTGATCTCGACGGTCAAAAACAATAGGTATGTTTGTAAACCTAAAAGAAAATAAAATAATAATTTAAAAATAAATTACCCCTTTATGATCAGACTTAACCACTAACACGTTTTGATGTGTGAAGTTTAATAAGGGTTAATACATAATGCACTGAAAAAGAAAGCTTTTCCTAAATCAATCAACATAACAGAATAAAAAGCACTTTACAATAGCTCCATTTAAGTATCTTAATGTTATATTATGTGTACTGCCTTCAGCTAGATGCATTTGTAATTCCTAAAAAGCAGTTAATTTTGCGGACTTAAGTAATTATAAAAAGATTGACGTATTAGGTACGTCAATTTCAAGGGTATGTTGCGTATATTTGTTTGTTTATGTGAGTAATATACGCCGGCCTACGCTGCGTCTTCCGGTCCGTGGTCGCCACTCGAGAACCTTTCTTCCCCATCGGTTGTCAGTTCTACGAGCGATGTGGCCTGCCCATTGCCATTTGAATTCTAAGAGCTATATCGATCACTTTAGTTCTCCTGCGGATCTTCTCGTTACGGAGCTTATCTCGCAGAGAAACACCGAGCATAGCTCTCTCCGTAGCTCTAAGTAATATTCAATTAGGAAGTATTCAGTAAAATCCGCTTTTGTAACTCCTCCACCCTTCCATCCTTTTTTCACCTTATATATAGGTAAGGTTGGTTTATGTGGGTTACCTTCTCTATAATATCTACAGGAGATGCTTCAAAGCTTCTTCAAGTATAATATTAGTAGAGTACAAATTTATTAGACAAATAATATTGGCGAGGTAGACTTAAGTACTTAAAGTTTTTTTTTTTTTTTTTTTTGCGTACCTATACTTAGGAAAAGTGTTTGTAGTATTAGTGTAGTTAATCTTACCTATACTAACTCCTAAACCTAACGTACCAACGTGTGTACGTGGTCTCTTCTTGTTGGACTCATTAGTAAGCTGCGCAACGAGCTATGGAGACTATGGAAAGAGCTATGCTCGGTATTTCCCTGCGAGATAAGATCCAAAATGAGGAGATCCGCCGGAGAACTAAAGTAACCGATATAGCTCTTAGAATTAGCAAGTTGAAATGGGCAGGTCCCATGGCTCGTAGAACTGACACCCGATGGGGAAGAAAGGGACTCGAGTGGCGACCACGAGCCGGAAGACGCAGCGTTGGCTAGCCCCCCACCAGGTGGAGCGACGATCTAGTGAAAACAACGGGGAGCCGATGGATGCAGAAGGCGAGCAGCCGCTCAAAGTTGCGCTCTCTGGGGGAGGCCTATGTTCAGCAGTGGACGTCTTCAGGCTGTTGATGATGATGATGATGATGATGATGATGATGATGATACCTAACTCAATTTGAATTACCGCGAAGAAATTAATGCTGAGTACGACAACATTGAAAACACCTTTTGTAAAAGTTACCTATATACATAATCAATTACAAGTTAAACTGCCGGAACGAGCTTAAAGCTCTACACATTAATTATCTCGAGCTGGCATCTCCCAAAACCGACACGATCTTAACAAATATCGGAACGGAAGCGACCAAACAAGCCTTCTTAACTTCGAAAATGCTTAGTCAGCCCGGGGCTGGAACAAAAGAGATTATTTCCGAAATACACCGGCAAGCAGCAAACTGCAAATAGATAGGTAAAATTAATAGCTTCGCGCCAGAATGGAGCTAGGAGGGAATATATTCCGCAGCCTCAAAGGCTTCTCGTAACTGAGATGAGTCTGTGTGAAAAAAACTGCAATGCATGTCTTTTACTAAATATAGTGTCATCAACATCATCATCAACAGCCTGAAGACGTCCACTGCTGAACCTATGTTCAGCAGTGGATGCAGGAGGCGAGCAGCCGCTCAAAGTGGCGTTCCCTGGGGGAGGCATAGGCCTGAAGACGTCCACTGCTGAACCTATGTTCAGCAGTGGACGTCTTCACCACTGCTGAAGATAGGTTCAGCAGTGGACGTCTTCAGGCTGTTGATGATGATCGTAAAGTAAACCCACATTGTCCACTGCTGAACCTATGTTCAGCAGTGGACGTCTTCAGGCCTATGCCTCCCCCAGGGAACGCCACTTTGAGCGGCTGCTCGCCTCCTGCATCCATCGGCTGCCAAATATCGTGTACGGGTATTAAAATATTTTTTTGATTGAAGTATGCATTAAACTGGGATGCGATATATATACAGACAAAAAAACTGTAGGTCATCGAAACAATCAATTGCAATTGTCAGTCAAAGCTTCAGTCGAGGAGACAGGCACCTAAGTGGGCTGAGGGATCGTCTTGAAACTGGGGCCACGGTAACAATGTCCGATACAATTCAATCAATCAAGTTCCCAGCTCCGCATAAAAACTCGGCTGTCCACCTTATGCCTGCAACGCGTACTGACCTATTTCAGGCATATAGGCGGTGACAGTTTGGAAAAGCAGTCACCCTCACGGCCTGGGAAAATTTGCTAAAAGAGGTGACTTCTTTTACTTGGTCAGACCAACGTGTTGAAGAAGAAGTCACCTCTTTTAGCAAATTTTCCCAGGCCGTGAGGGTGACTATGAATCGAAGTCGATGGAAGCAGTTGGTTAAATCTGATAAATCCTGTGACCACGATCCTCAGTAATGAGGGACCGATCAGATAGAGAGAGAGAAACAATAAGTACTTACTAGTTTAAAAAAAATACTAAATCAGTATTATGTATTTTATAGAAACACAAACCGGCACAATAAAAGTTGAATGCGCTAGAAGGTAGCAGCAAAGCGAGCTAACAGGGACACTCAAGTCTCCCAGTCACAGTTGTAAGCTCGTCTTGAAACTTGAACCGCGGATCAAACTTTCCTCGTGAGACATGAAACTTGACTCGACTGATAAGATTAAAATATTACTTCGGCTTCGCAAACTCAGATATTATACCAAGAGTATACTCGTTAAAATTATAATGTTAACACTGTTCGCGAGTCGCAACGCAACGATAACATATCGAGGTTAATGTTTAGACTTGTGTTAGACGCACAGGTTCTCACGATAAATTCTGAAGTCACATATAATTTTATTGTGAAGTATAAACTTTACAATTGAACACAGTTTTCGTTTTAGATGTTTGTAGAACTCGACATGAACGCAGAGGGAGGACTCCTTGTGGAAAATTGTTTTCATATGTTTTGTTTCATAATTCATTAGGCATTAGGAATAATATTCCATGTTAAAAATGCTGTCAAATTCTAACCAATGGTCAGGTTTTAACCATTGGTTACCTTAACTACGGATCAAAACACCTACCCTTAGGGTGGGTTTTTTCACCAATAGTTAAGGTAACCAATGGTTAAAAATTCTAACATATTTTGACCATTGGTTAGAGTTTGTTAGAGTTTTTAACCATTGGTTACCTTAACTATTGGTGAAAAAACACACCCTTAGTCGTTCATCTGTTGTTAAGAAACACGACTGCCCCTAACAGTTGTATAATTATATAGTGCGACATGATGATAGGTCAGGTTAATTGATATCATAAATTTTACTTATTTTGTGTAGTCACAATATCTACATGAGCTGTGGCAGTGTAGAAGGTAGGGTTGGGTCGGCGCGGTCGGCCCCAGGCGTTCATCTAATGAGCATCCTGCCTCTCACAATGTACCGAGATGATATTCCGCGGTGCCCCGTCGACTATTATTATATTCCCCGCCTACAGCCGCGGGCGCGCCGTGCAAGCCTTTTCAAAATAACTATGTTCCGCTATATCTGCAAAGCTTTAAGCCAACCTCTAATTCTAAACGCAAAGATCATTTCGTATTCAATGTGAGCTAAAAATGTAGGGTAGGTTCTCTTTGTGAATAATACTTGGCCTCTTTTCTTCTCTATCTTCCTATTTGTTCTTTTAGGTCTTCAGCAATTTGGAATAAAACTGTTTATTAAACTTTTTGCCTCTTACTTTATATATACGGTGCCGTGCGTCTAATCTTTAAATAGGTACCAAAATGGCCATTTTACCAAGTAGCACTCATAGCAAAGCACAACTAGCCGTTTTTAACCGATCGGTAAAGTTAATCAACGTTCGCTGTGGTCACTACTCTGATGGGTGACTGCTACAGCAAAAAGTGGTATTTACAACTGAGCGCTACCGTGCTTCGGAGGGCACGTTAAGCCGTCGGTCCCGGCTGTTGTCGTAAGACAACAGTCGTTAAGCCAAGTCAGAAGCCTTTGGGCAGCCTAAAAATTCTGACACCAGGGCTGACCACTTACCTACACGAGAAAAAGAAGAAGAAGACCAAGGAGTTTATATATATGCAATTATAATAACAGGATTACATTGTTACACGTATGAGTATGAAGTATGAGTTTTATTTTGCACTTACCTAGCACTCGTGATTGGGCAGGTTTACTAATATAAGATGAACTTATCTAACAGGTATACCTAGATAGAAGGCGTAGTTAAGCACAGTTTTAGTAAGAGAGCAAAAGAAAATTAATGAATCTGACAAGTTAATAGAAATAAGGTTGTTTTCAGACGTTGAACATGCGTCTTCCATATAACCGGTTCGGTGGCACGGTTCGACTCAATCCGACCTAATCTGGGCTTACGAGAGATCACAGGAAACGTTACCGCTGCCGTGATAACGTTTTCCATTTGCTACAATACGGGAATATTATCGGAGTATCTCCATTCTACATACACCAGCCGGAATGTACGAGCCTGAAGTTGAATTCTCGACCGCGTACAGATAAGCTCTCGTAACTTTAGGTATGTTAAAAATAGGATAAAATTTTAACTGTACACATTTTTGACATTGTTCCTACATCATTAGACATAAGCCATTCTTAGGTACGTCTTTGTTTTAAATTCGTTTTTATATTATACAAAATTTCAAGGTGAGCTCAAATGGTTATCAGCCTTTCAGACAATAGCACCGAAGAGTCAGACGCGTTATTCACACCAATTTATACCCAATAAAAGCAAATGAACAAAAACCGCATGAAATATCGATAGGTTCCCAGATTTGGCCTTTATGTTGAGCCGAAACGAAGCACTGGCTTATTGTTTCGGATTTATTGAACCAATATTCCACTGAAGTCAGTGAGTGTGTGTAAGCTCGCCATAGCTTGCATATCCTACTACCACATCTGCACTTCGTGGAGCAAGAACGCCGATGGGAATTTCTGACCTATAAGTAGGTATGTACCATAGTCTGGTAGGTGGTAGGACTTTTCTGCAAAGTTCGTCTAGGTAGGTACCACCGCTTTGCCAGTTATTCTGCCGCCAAGCAGTAGTGTGCAAGCACTGCTGTGTTCCGGTTTGAAGGGCATTGTAGCTAGTGAAATTACTGGGCAAATGAGACTTTATGATCTGATCACTCAGTCTAGTAATCTGATTAGTAGACTGGGTGATGTCTCAGGATGACATGCGCAGTGCAGTGTCACGCGAAACTTTATTGTTTTAAAGTTCCGGGTGACACTGCAACTGTTATGGGCGGCCGTGTCACTTAACATCAGGTGAACGACTTGCTCGTCACGTCATTCAATCACATAAAAAAAAAAAAAAAAAAAGTCTATAGGTAAATGCTCATGCACTTTGGAAAATGAACTTTGTACTGTGCTTACCATTTGTAAGAGTTATACACCTCTCACTATCACTTCATTGTAAAACCTACTCCGTTTCCAATTGGGTATAGGTACCTACCAATAATTTTACTCAAATTAAATGCTTACTACTTATTTCTATGGTTATTCGGAAGTAAGTATTTCTGTAATGTTCAGTCAGCAGTTTGTAAAATATCAAATGATTTTATAAGGTCTGCTTTTTACAGATTTATTAAATAACGAAACATGTGGGCGGCTACGGAATAACAGAAGGGAACGTAATGTATCTACAGTGTTCCAAACATTTTCCTTAAAAACCTTAAGTGTACCTAATCAACGATTAGACACAGAGGAAATAATAATAATACTACCTATATACGTCTCCGATTAAAGCTGTGGCACAGCTTAGTTTTCTTCGTAAACGCTAAAGCAATAATGCACTTAGAAGTCGGTGTCATCTGCTTTAAATCAATGTTGTTTTCTTGGTTTCCACTGGCAGTGGTCGAAGTTTCACGAAGGAAGCCAATTGAGGAAAAAAATAAAACGTTCACTCGCAACTTTGTTCAAAGTGTCAACTGAAGTTCAACAATCGTTCAGACAGCAGGAAGAAAATGCCTGGGGTAAGTAATGATTGTTAGAAATTGTCTTTTTAGACTACTTAATACGTTAAATCTTTCTGTTAATGTAGGATGTAGACACTGATTTATCAACTGAGGCTGCTGGAATTACATGAAATCATGTGCTTGGCGACAGCCAGAAGTCAAACCCATTAAATGTAGAAAATGAATAGCCCGTATTTTTTACGAACAGTGTGTGGTCCCAGAATGCGAATAGGACTACCCCATCTCTTCTCGTGGGTGTCGTAAGAGCTGGCTAATGGAATATCAAGGGAATGGGTAGCAGCATTCTCCTCGGTCTTCAATTTAATTTGCTGTGATAACGAAGCCGCCTGCCAAGCGTAGTAATATGATTATGGCAGACAGTATGATTATGGTGGGCAGTATGATTATGGCAAACTCTACCTAATAAAAAAATCAATTATCTTGGAAAGAATGTCTACATAATATGTAATGTACACATCTTAGCGCCGCAAGTTCTTAGCTTAGAAGGCAGTCAAGGCCTGGCAAATACTTGAATCGGTACGTAACCTACATAGACAGACACCTCAAACCTTTCGGCTGACACTTGATTGTTCTGGCGAGTGGCTGCCGACAAACAGATCGCCTGCAGCTTTCACGCTGAAGTGGCGTTAAGCGCGACCATTCCATGAAGTAATCCGCGCTCCGAGAGGCATTAGCGGATAGCAGAACCCTCCCTCCTGCCTCCCTCACAAGCACTGGGTGCATTGTCGTGCTCTTATTGTAACACTTTATCTACTTAGCGTAAATGTTGGAAACTACCTAAGTTTTTGGAAGGTGCGCTAATTTTGAAAAGAAGTTAAACTAAGCTTACCTACTCTTAACTTTAAAGAGGAAAACTTAAAATTCGTCTTTAAGTTTTAGAATGCTTTTTGACCGAGCGAACGAAAGTGAAAAGTCTCTGCTTCAACTCCCCTCTTTTTCTATCGTGTGCCCAGATGTAGGTACGTATAGTACCTATACGTACTCGCGTACAGGTCGCATTTTTCAACAAATCTTGACGAAACTTGGTATCTACATGTTCTAGGAGTTCAAGGATTTTTTTGTTGTCGGAAGTGTTTTTCCCCTAAAAAGGTTTGCTGCGGTGCCATTTATTGGCCAATATTTGTAATAGGTATTTGGCAGAAACATTGGGTACTCGATTCTAAACAAGTAGGTAAGTATTTCAAATATGAGCAAAATCATCAAAAGAGAACTTTGCTGTCGTCAGGGAAAATGGCACTAACTTAGACAACACAGCGGATTACAATTTCAGCATATCTAGTTATAACTGGCAAGTGACGGCAGCCAGCGATAAGCAGAATCGTTTCACGGCATAATCCTCTAACTGAAGAGGTATTACCGCGGGACCATCGCGCATCGCCTCGGGGGATAAAGCAGTAAGCACCGGCATTGTATCTGGGTGTTTGCTTTTTGACGCTTTCCTATGTCACTGATAGCTAACTCGTATTATCGTTCATTAGCAAAATAATATAGGTACTTCAATGGAAATACACAAAAGCAAACAGCTTAGAAAAAAATTTGTGGTTCCTTTTTTAAAATAATGCAACACCCAATTTTTGTAAAATACCTGCGTTGAGCTTCGCTAACAATACGATAGGTAGTAGCTTACCAATTACACGAAGCGGTTGTTTTAGCAGTCATTTTAGTAAAAGCCGGGCATTGTGTCTTTGAATCTTCCCCATCACAAAACGGTCAATATGAAGACAAAAAGCTACTAGATATTGATGACAGACGAGACTGTAAGGAATACGCATGCAGACTTTTGTGTTTCAAACAAAAGGTTTCTGTTTCGGAAACTGGTCGGACGGTCGGACAGTCCGTTTTCCAAGACATAACTCTAGATTAGGGTAACCTATCTGCAGTCCACATTATATACGTTTCTACTTTACGGAGCTGAAATAAAAATGAGATAACACCACGTAGCTACTTAATAATAGATCCGAAGCGAATAAAATTTGCGAACGTGACTAGAAATCCCTTCGAGGTTGGATTAATGCAAAAATATAATTCATGGAGACCCATTTGGGAAGGGATGTAATTTACTTTTCGATTGTCATCTGAGTTATTCTTTGTGATCGAATTTTTAAGTGAAGATTTACTCTAGGTTAGGCAGCAAGACTTAATTGAGGTCCATTCAGCTGAGATATTGGTAAGCGGTCAGCCGCCAGCGTCTGCCGCCTGATTGAACTTCCTTTCTGGTATTGTGGACGTAATTACAGTTTTTGACGGCTTTCACCACTTACTTGGGGAACAAAATTTAATCTGGTGGTGCGGGATTTTATTGATAATTTCATCATAATTTAGTCTGGGAAATGGAAGCTCTTCTTGTAGATATATATAATAGTACCTAGATACTATAGGAATAATAAATAAATAATAAACAATTCCAAAACGGTTTTTGATAACAAAATATAATGAAATAATAGAAATTATTTAACTATGTCGCTTATTTTCTTGTACATAACCAATTTCACCATCATATTTCCTATATTTCTAGCTGACTTCAAAAAGGATGATGTTCTCAATTCGGTAGGTAGTATACTTATGTACAAATGGCTTTTTTTTCCTTTTATATGTTTGTTACCTCATAACTCCGTCATTAATAACTGATTTCAAAAAAATTTTTTTTTTTTTGAGAGGTTAGGTATAAGTACTTAATATAGCTTTATACTTTCAGAAAAAATTAGTCTCATAGAAATTTTATCAAAATCAGTTTTGTTGCAACAATTTAACAATTTTGATTTAAGTACCAAACATGCTTGGTTCTTAAATCAAAATAGGTAGGTAAGTAACCGGAAAAGGTATGTATTAATTTATAATACATACAAGTATGTTATCAGTATGAAATTAAGGTGATGGATTGCCCTTTTTTATACAGATATTATTTAAAAGGATATTATAATATCGAAAGCCCCATGGCAGGTGTAAGTAGCACGAAAAGAGCACTATCCGGATAGCGTTCCGAGCCCGACGCACCATTGAGGGTGCACAATGGGGCCAATCACGCGCTACCAACTCCAAGATCTCTTGAGACACGTCCTCACACTTCCGACTTACGGATCCTTCCCCACTGGAAATCAGAACGAAAGATCCCCAATCAATCCGTGAATCATGCCAATCTTAATGATATCGGATTACGTAATTTATTCAATTCGGTCGCTTCAAGTTTTTCCAATGATTTAGTTACGAAGTTGTTCACATTCATTCATAAAGGAAAGTTTCTGGGTTCGTTTCGTTTTTTGTGTGGCAAAGTGCGGATTTATTTCTATGATATGATATTACTTTACCTAAATATATTGAGATGCAAAAGTACCTACGCATTAATAAGGTAATGCTGTAATTGGCTTTCTATGGTTACATTGATGGATAATTAGGAATCTAACCAGAACTTGCCAAATATAAAAAACCTGTTTAAAACATTTAAAAATCCTGTTTTATGAATGCAGGAACTATTTATACATACAGGATAATTGGTCCGTAGACAGTAATCTTTCAGGGTGTGTTTAAACAGGTATTGGGCTATCTTTTAAGCGTAATAGTTCAGCGATTTTTGCTTATTTTTTAATCAAGTATGCAAAATTTTGTGAAAATTGAAAAAAATCCCCGATTACCACCTTATATCACTGATTTCTGAAAGTACGGGTATTAACTAATAGGTATGTTTTTGATGTTAATAACAGAACAGAACAGTTGTTGTTAATTACAGAAGAACAGCGGGGTGATCATGTAACTTTGATAGCAATGCAACAAAAGAAATTTCAATCCAAATTTGAAAATTTCCATAGTAACTCTGTACATAAGCTGCGTACTGCAACTGTCAAATCCATACATTTTTGTGTTTCTATCGGTTGCCAACAAGTTACATGATCGCCTAGCAGAAGCCTCAATGACTCTACTGACACATAGGTACATGTAATCATAATTAACCAATAACCATAGTTTTAAAAACAGTGCTTAAACGTGGAACAATTTTTTTCCTGAAAATGATGACCTAAGCAAAAAAATTAACTTTAAGTAGGTATCTCAAAAAGTCGGCTCAATCTTTTTTTCTTTAAATTGTTTTAAATAAGTACATATCTTTTTCAACGGCTTTCTAATGAGATATCATTTATCTAAACATATTGATGGGTTCCAAAGATACCTTTTTAATCTTTGAAAGATTCTCATACGACCGATGATGCGGGGTACGCATCATCGGTCTCGGTCTCTTCGACACACGAAATCATCCATTTAACATGGACCTAATAAAAAAAGAAGGACGGAGTCCCAATTGATCTCGAACCGAGGTACCCTTAGGAAGTCGGAACGCTAATAAGTACAAGCGGACACGCACACACTCACATCATAGGAAGTCTATCGCCTGCCATTACTGCTCCGCGGGGTAATTACGTAAAATTTGCAACAGCAATGCGACAGCAGTAGCAATGCGACAGCAGTAGCAAAGCATACATTCTCGACACCACTAATGATGCGTGACAGCAATCACCGCGAGATTTACGCCTGTCGCAAACCTGTTGCGAGTTAGGTAATTAGGGGGCGGACCTCGCCCAAGACGCTTAGAAAAAAAATTATAAAATGCCGTCTTGCGTTGTGAAAAGTTGTCAGAATCATAGTAGTTTGATAAAAAAAAACTCATGGGATCACTTTTCACAAGTAAGCTTGTTATTATTCCACTAATTTTTTGCTTTTTTGATAAAATTATTGAGACGCAATCAATACACAAAACCAGCTAGTGTTGCCAACAATCAAACTTGCAAATTACCCGTAAGTGTGGGAGAACGACGAAATTGTGTTCGAAAACAACTTATTCACCTATATTGATCATAATTAGAGAACTGACTATATGCAAATGCATATTTCCATTATGCATATTATGCATGTGTTGGCCTTTTTCAGGTTAATAAATATTTTACCTGTAATGGACCCACTAATCGTGCATATTTGGGCAGGTTTTCTATAACGTAGAAAAAGTAAAGTGTCGTGAAATTTATTAATTGATACTTACTTTTAAAAATTAAGATGTGTTTTTTTTTACTTTTTTGGTTGGCAAACTGTCAGAAGGGCCATGATTGGTTGATAGGTTGGTAGTGTTGGTACCATCAGCCAATCAAGGATGGTTCCGCTCGAAGAAAATTGAGTTTGCTGGGGAGTCCAGCCATTACGAAAATGTCGAAAAAGCAGTAAATTCCCGTTGAGCAGCAGTAGCGTCAAGACATGAGACACTTACTAGTATTGGAAGTTTGTATAAGAAACAACAAATATACATAATGGAAGATGCAAGAAGTTTCATTTCAAAAGTAAAGTAGAAAAATACGAATGATGTGTTCATAAAACATTTTAAGCAACAGCCTGGCTAATAATTCTTTGTGCGAAATAAACAGTTTTATTGACTGACTAGCAGACCCGACCCGGTTAGTTAGTTTTACGCCCTAGCCCTGTCAAAATGAAGAAAGAAATGGGAGGGGAAAAGGCTGAATGGAGGCAGGTGCGCCTCTATTTACCGTCATACATTCATCCTTTTCCCCCTATCTTTTTCGCTCTCCTTTCTCTCTCCCCTATAGCATACAGGATAATATGGAGTGGCGTCAACTTCGTTGCTGACGATGTTTTATTGTAGTGTATGGATTACATCACGCAGGTATAACTATAACTACAAGGGCTACACTGCCGAAGCTCGCCGTACTATCGTACACCATGAAATTACCGCTAGGAATACAAATTTAGTAATCTTATGGCAACATCTGACTCTAAGCCTATACGATAAATAATGCACACCAGCTCTAGGTCATCGTAAAGTAGTTAGGTACCCTATAAGTTACATCTAATATGGACAGACAGATACACAACAAAATAATCCTATACGGGTTCCGCTTTCACACTGAAACGGAGCAAATATAGCATTAATAGCATGTAAAAGGATATACCTATATATTTATGTCGTAATAGTTTTTTACTAATTCAAATAGGACTAACCCTGAGGGATGAAAAATAAAATGACATAAGCCATTAAGTTTTGACTACTCTGTTACAAGCTCGCGTAGCTTTTTGGTCATACAAAAAGTCACACCAACGTCAGATCTTTTTTTTGTCGGTTTCGGGTAATTTTCTTCACATGGCAATTTTTAATCCGTCACACATATTTAGGTGTCCACCATTGCTGTACGTCAGTTCGATGTCAAACAAAACTCCTTCCTGGTTTTTTTATTTATATGCCATTTAATTAGAAGAAAGAAAGAAAGAAAATACATTTATTCAGGACATCACACAACATAAATAAATATAAATACCTGGTATCACTATCAACGTTAAGCCATAAAGTGAAAATTAGAGCAACCAAGTAGGTACCTACCTATTCATAAACTTATTTTTATGTATCAATTACTTATTGAGTCTCGTAGACGCACAGAGACTGCTGAGTCTTAAGTCCAAAGTCGAAACTAAGGATGGATTTTTTTGATCGGTAGAAGGTAACCAATGGTTAAAAACTCTAACGAATTTTAACCATTGGTTAGATTTTGTTAGTTTTTAACCATTGGTTAGCTTAACTACGGATCAAACCCCACCCTATGGAGGTAGGTATAGGTACCATTACTACCTACATGTACCTACCTACTACGCTGTGTCGAACGTCGTCATTCAATAGGAACAAAATTCATCAGAGAACCGGTAAAGTTCCAGGTGACAACGACACCTACAGCGCAATCCTCTTGTGCAGTAAATAGGTCGGTGCGAAGTTGATCGGTGCGCATGCCGTTCCTGCTAACTAAGTAACTTCCGAACTACAAACATCTAAAATTGTGTCGCTCTTAATAATATAGGTAGTTATATAGCTAATACAGCCTACAGTATATAGCCTATAGCTTATTTAACTACTACCTATGTATCTTTATAAGGGTATCTGTGTATTTTTTCATCATCAACAGCCGGAAGACGTCTAGTGCTGAACGCAGGCCTCCGGGCCCTCATAAAACGCCACTTTGGACGCTTATCATAGGGGATTTGCCATAATCACTACGCTTGGCGGCTTGGTGATCGCAGAAAATTTTAATGTACCGAGGAGAATGCTGCTACCCATTCCCTGGATATTCCCTTAGCTGACTCTTACGGCACCCACGGGAAGAGATGGGGTGGTCCTATTCGCAAAGCGGGACTACACGGAATAGTGTATTTTTTACCTTAGAATAAACACATTAGCTATCAAGTAGGCACCTAACTTTTGAAAAACTTGCATGACGATTATTCTATATAAGTACCTAAGTATTTATGCAGGCTACTACATAGGTACATACCTACCATTGGTACATTAAAAATACAGCGCATACAAACATGCAGTCGTCACAAAATCGATGGTAGATAATCGAATACGCTCCGGTTCGTAACCGTATTAAGTCCCAGGCTGTATCGATTATAACGAGTAGATACACATGCCGAAGCCGAGCGGAACCGATAGCCAAATAAACTAGCAAACCGCATCGATTACCTGTCAATGGCAGCCTCTAGAATCGAGCGGATTGACCACGGCCGCGCTGTTGGACCTCGCAGACTTGTGTCTAACCACGTTTTTACGATTTTATAAATTAGGCTTGGAAATTTGTAGTAGGTTAGATACTAATTTATTACATAGTTCCTACAAGAGCTGTAGGTATTTAGGTACTTATACGTATAATTATTAAGATTAAGATGAATAGAATTAATGCTGGCTGGTTATTAGCACTTTTACAATATTACAGAGAAATGAGACTAGGTAGGTAAGTAGTTCTAAGTATTCCAGTTTATCGGTCTTTTATCGAGTGCATTTTGGAGAGTGCGCAATGGAGTTGCATAACCTGATTCCGCCATCACCTTTCCACCATCGGACAAGCAGATGCACGAAAAAACGCCATCGTTACATGGTGAACATCCCGCATGTGCGAACAAAGCGATTTGCTTCCACATTTATCATGCGAACAGCCAAAGAGTGGAACGCTTTGCCGGCGTCTGTATTTCCCGAGAACTACAATCTTGGAGTCTTCAAATCGAGAGTGAACAGGTATCTTCTAGGCAAGCGCGTTACACCCTAGACCGCATCGACACTTAACATCAGGTGAGATAGTGGTCAAGCGCAAGCCTATCGAAAAAAATAAAAAGTTCTCTTGCCAATGTCTACGTCCAAGTCCATGCAGTTCTCATAACATGGCTTAGCCTAAACTACTAGCCGCCCAGTTGAGGTTCAGAATATTTACTTTAGGCTAAGCATTAGAAGCTGCTTGTAGCTCAAGAAAGTGAATTGGCTATCTCGATCTTTCATGCGTCAAATGTGCTGCGCCATGTTTTGTGCCTACCTAATTTAATCGCACCACTTTCGAGAAGTTAAGTGCCTTCTCCTCCTTTTATTTACAAAATACTATGGTAAAGTATTATCATCTGTAGATAGCTCTCCGCGAAGCTGGTTGACAAAAGAAAAATTGCGCAACAAAGTAGTTAAGTATTTTATTATTACCGTGTAACCGGTCCTACAATACCAGAAACTTTGTCTTAACGAAACTTTTCTACTTTTAATAAGAAGCCCATTAATCGCATACTTTTCTTAGGAAAAGTCGGAAAGAGGGGAAACGGCTTCACCGCTGTAACTCGTGACACCAGAAAATTAAAAGTGCACTGTCATGCTTGGCGTATCTAGAGGGTAGAGTGACTGAGCTTTCGCTATACTTAATTAATTGCCGCTTGCATGTTGTGGCATGGTGGACACTACGGGCTCCTATGCTAGCGATGTAGCGATATAAATGAACATTTTTTAAATCTTTGCTAATAAATAATAACATTTTCAAAACATGCAGATGCATAGGTATACAAATATGCTTTTGCACACTTTTGCATAAAGTCCGGTCTATTTAACTTTTTTTTGGCTGTGGTGCCAGTTTTTCGCTACAAGTACAAGACTTGTAGCTTTATACAACGGGGCCCAGGTCGTCGCTTGGGCCACCTAGGGCCGGCCTTCGCTGCGTTTTCCGGTTCGTGGTTGCTACTTGAGAACTTTTCTTCCCCATCGGTTGTCAGTTCTACGAGCATTGTGGCATGCCCACTGCCAAGTCAACTTGCTAATTCTAAAAGCTATATATCGGGTAAATTTCTTACATTTTATTATGTAGGTACTAGTTGGTTATCGTTAGTTTTTATTGAGCTTTTAATATAGAGGAAGTTATAATATTATAGAAACTAACGTGAGTAGTATGTATTAGGAAGTTGTCCAAAATGTTAGTAGGTACATGGTTATCTTTTTTTCTCCTATATACTTATCCGTACTTATCCCTTCACGGTTAGTGGCAAAATTGTGCTGCATTTGGTGGAAACAGTAGCCAAAAAAAGAAACATCTAAAGTCTATGGTTTATTTCTCTGGTGCTGCGGCCACGGCCACATTATATTACACAGTATGCACTCCTACTGTAATAATTATTTTATAGTAAAACAATATTATGACTGAGTTTTTTAAGTGCATGAAAATATGTCTAAAGATAAATAAACAGTTTGAGTTGAGTTAGCGGGCTACCTCGCATATTCATTCACGTCATACTGGTGCCCTAATTGTTTTTTACTGATTTAGGTATGTCTTTTAAGATATAAATAAAAAAATTGCATAAAATGACTTTCTTATTGCTTAGTGTGCAGCCCGCACTTGGCCGTTTTTGAAAACATAAACTCAAAAGTATCCAAAATGTTATTCTAAAAATGTAGCTAGGTATCGCGAGAATGATTCCTTTTTATTTTATTTAGTACCTAATTATTTAAATATATTATGGTGAAGTATAACTGCTTGGAATTGATTTTTTGGCGATTCTATCCTGTTTTTACTTAGCATCATTGATTCGATTCGATACTAGTACTTTCTTTCCGATACCAAGTAAGTATCGAAAGAATGATTCGATGCCAAAAAGTACTTGGTATCAAAAGAAGAGTATCGAGTACTTACTCGTATTTACTAGTATCGGAACATCCCTACCCTTAGTAGTCTGTCTGTGCACACGACCACAGACTACCATTAGCGGGTTCCACTTGAACAAAATTATCGTTATTTTCGTTTTTTTCGTTCACATTGACTGGAACGATCATATGTGATTTGGCCTTGTCTGGGTAAAAAGTGGCATAATTTCGTAGCGTTCTTGGCGTTTTTAGCAGCTACTGGAACCCACACTATAGCTATCTGTAGGGATGTTCCGATACCAGCAAAGTATCGATACCTACTCATATGAGTAGTACTTAAATCATGATTCGATACTACTCATATGAATACCCTAAAAGTATCTATACCAACTCATATCGATACATTTTTTATTATTTATAAAAAACGAAATAAAAATTACCTTTTTGGAGCAAAGTTATGTTGTTTCTTTGACTGAACTACGTTTCCAAGTGTTTTGGTGCGAAAAATCAGACATTAGAACGCTAAGGATGCGTTTAGGATATTTTATTTGACAATATTCGATACAAGTACTTTCTTTCCGATACAAGTATTTTTTTCCCGACTGGCCTGATAGCTCAGTTGGTAGTAGCTTTGCCTTCTGAACTGTAGGCTGTGGGTTCGATTCCCACCCGGGACAAAGATTTCTGTGATGAACATAGTATAGTAGTAGGGTGTTTGTTCTGTGTCTGGGTGTCATATTGTATTCTATGTATGTATTTACAAACAAAAGTATATAAGTATTGTATCAGTTATCTGGTTTCCATAGTACAAGCTATAATGCTTAGTTTGGGGCTAGATGGCGCTGTGTGAAATGTCCACACATATTTATTTATTATTATTTCCTTTATTCATTTAATTTCTCTTCTAGCCCGGACATTTGAGAGGCATTGGTGGGGCCTAAGCTAACACCAAGAGGCCCTTTTGAGTATAAAATTAACTACAACTATTACAAGGCATGGTATGGCATATTATAAACTATTTTGTATACAAAGGTTAAAAATAAATCTGGGCTATTGTGGTGATCTTATGATGGATTGATGTTTGGTTTATGGAATGAGAAAACGGCACCTGCCAATTTTGCCTCACGTCAAAATGTTTGAGGCAGGTGATGACTTGCCACCCACTAAATGGGCTCCGTATAGTGGCTACCGCATATTGGTGCCGAGGAAGCAACATTGGTGTGGGTGGCTTAGAGTGTTGAGAGGTGTGCTGCACTTTCACTGAACGCTACTCGCGGCGTTATGCCCTTTAACACTTCCACCCTGGAGCTTAGGTTTTAGCTCTTGCGACTTCCACCCCCGGACAGCCAGTTAAGGCAAGCCAGGGGTCAGGGGTCTCATTTAGCCCCTTGGAATCAGGGTACGCGGTGTCGCCACTCACCCACGGCTCGCCACAAAGCCGCCCTGCGTTATTATTATTATTATTATTATTGTTTCCGATGCGAGTACTTTCTTTCCGATACTGAGTAGGTATCGCGAGAATTTTTCGGTTTTATTTTATTACATTATTTTAATTTATTGTAACAACTACCTTAACTTTGTTAGATATAAGTAAGGTGTGCCTCAAATGGTTGATACCATGACCGAGTACCATATCGGGGTGCTTTTGTAGCCGTTCTACCGGGCAATACTTATTATTATAGACTGTGGCATAGTCTGTGCTCGGACCCTTTTCTACTCTTTGATTCTCTCTATGTCTATCATCCCGACATGTTCGCTTTGTTGCAATATCATTTTCCATACATGAAAATTAATCTTACTTTAATTATAGTAATCGTGTGTGTAATTGTGCGCGTATTGCTAGTGCTTTATTCTGAAGTAATAAACTCGTCAATCGCAGAACGTATTTTACTGCTGAGACACGCATTCCTCACACCACGTTGCTTTCTTCACCATACGACTCTGCTGCGCAGCTGCTGGATTTCCCGAGCACCTTGTCTCAGGAAATAACAAACTTTAGGTACTGAATGTGTGTGTTTGTGGGTATTAACTGTATTCAACGCTTTGAATTAAATTTACATCCGATTTAACTCTGGTTACATTAAAAATGGGGTTGTTTGAGCCCTAATTATACAAAAAAAAATCTATTTAAGCTACTTGACTTAAAGTTAGGACATACTATGCTTCTTTAAAGAAAAAATATAATATGGCGAAATAAAGCTGCTTGGCATTTAATTTTTGGGGATTCTATGCTGTTTTGACATAGCAGCATTGATTCGATTCGATACTAGCACTTTTTTCCGATACCAAGTATCGAAAGAATGATTCGATGCTGAAAAGTACTTGGTATCGAAAGAAAAGTATCGAGTACTTACTCATATTTACTAGTATCGGAACATCCCTAGCCATCTGTGCTATACGCTAACGCTTCACACGACAAGATATCTATTTATCTCACAGATCTGTAATTTAACAGAATAACTATAAAACGCCATAAATTGTAAGTAAAGTAAAAATAAACAATATGTTCGGGAGGAAATTCTATTGCCGTAACTTCATGCAAGTTTTCTTTTAGATGCAACACTGTAGTGGTTAGAAATGGACCAACAATTTTCATTGTCCTGGAACAATTTTCATGGGAACTTAACAAAAGGATTCGCCGGTTTATTAGGGAATGGAGAATTTGTCGATGTTACAATTGCTGTGGAAGGTCATTTGTTACAGGCACATAAAGTAATTCTATCAATATGCTCGCCTTACTTCAAGAAGATGTTTCAATTGAACCCTTGTCAGCATCCAATTAGTGAGTACCTACTTACTGTATTTTAGTTTTTTTACTTCCATACGTATATTATTTAGGTCTCGACTGCAGTCTGCAACTTGCTGCTCTAACATGTTTAAACTTAGGCCTCTAGACACCATGCAATTTGTCACTCAATTTATCGCAATACCTACATGAAATTGATCTTTATGTTTATAGTTGCCTAATCATCCCTTGTGGCATCAAATTTATGAACCTTCATTATTACGTTCCAGTTGTTCTAAGAGATGTAACACACAAAGCAATGAAGGACTTGCTCCTATTTATGTACCATGGAGAAGTGAGTGTGAAGCGTGAAGATCTCACTAGTTTTATAGGAACTGCTGAAGTGCTACAAATCAAAGGATTGACAAATAAAGAGGTAAAATTTTAATGATGTGAAATAACTAGTTAAATTAGTATGTTAATTTATATTCATTATTACATAGTATGTAATGAATGCAGTGAGATCGGATATCTCACAAATATTCCTGCTTATTTGCTTATTTGTGCTCTGGGGGAGGCCTATGTTCAGCAGTGGACGTCTTCAGGCTGTTAATGATGATGATGAAATATGACAACCAAAATTTATTTTTAATTTCAGACTGATGATGATGATAATGAGAAGGAAAAGGAATTGCCTAAGCACACAGAAAAGCCTGATCACACTCCAGAGCCTGAGTCATGTACATCGGACCCATATGATGTGTGCAATAATGATGAGACAACACATAACGATATTGAGCTTTTGAAACAAAAAGAATTCTTAGAAAAGCTACACAGGTTTAACCTTAAAAGGAAATCTGATGAGTTAATACACAAAAACTACTTTTCAGACCTATTAAACTCGGAGAAAAGGCTCAAAATAAAAGACAGACCTTTGTACAATAAAAGCAAGCTCTCTACTGATAGTTTTGAATGCTCACAAAATATATACGATGAAAACCCAGTTGATATTACATCTACATACAATACACATTTGAATAAAAACAATAGCAAGGATATAAATGATTTAAGTAAAGACCAGTCATCAGACAATGCATTAGAATTGAAGACGGAATGTGATGATGGTGATATAATAGTAACAGATCCAGCTGTTTGCACAACTCCTAAGGGCTATGATGGCAACAGAGAGGGAGCTAAAGATTTATCTATGCCTTTAGATTACCAAAGTCCACAAGACAGTAAGTATGATTTGAGTATTTGATTATTTTATCGTTAGCACATTTATATTTAAAGACTGCACTGAATAACAGTACACAACTTTATAGAATTTTTTATAGAGTTTTGCTATGGTTTAGTTCTTGTTTAGCAATACTTTCCTTACTAATGCTTGCTTATTATTTTCGTTTTATCTTTAGAGATTGTGTTGAAAATGCAATCAAATTAGTTTTCATTGAATTTTCCTTTTCATTTGCAAACACTTTCTATCTTGAAAACACGATGGCATTTTCAACATTATCAATATTGTTTGCAGATTTTCTATGATTGTTGTGATAAATGAGAATGCCCATCGTGATTTCAGGTACCGCATGCCTGAGCTCTTTGTTCTTCGATCTCAAAAACTTAGTTAATGGAAAAGTTACTAACACTGGAAGAAGTAACTTAAATGAAGACTACCCTAGACATTCTCTAGAACATCGTCTTGTCACCATTCCACAAAAAGAAGATGGCAAAAAAAAGTATCCTCAGCGGTCTTGTAGACTCTGCTGGAAAATAGGAAAGAGAAGGGACACTAGGTTTATGTGTAGTGCTTGCGAGTTACCTTTCTGCAAATCTCCATGTTTCGAAATCCACTACAATGATATACTCAAAGTATCTCACTTACAAGGAGATTATTATGCTACTTAAATCATCTTTTTACTGTAGTTTAGTTGACCTCTATAGAGGCAAAGATAAGACATATTTTTATAAACATATTTAACCAGAAAGTTATAATTTTTAAGATATTATATCCTTAGCCTGTGGCCTGATACTTTAAAATTAACTTGTTTTTGAAAATATTATGAATCAAAGATTCAAAATGAGTTAGCACTTTTGGGACCAAACATCAAAAACAACCATAACTTATATTATATCAGATTTTGATGGTGAAATTGCAAGGATATTTTATAAATTTTTAATACCTATACCGGTTAGATTATAGGAGTAATAAAGTGAACATAAAGCACAATAAATTAGGTAATCATCTGTGATAGCGGAAATATGCTCTCATGTGCCAATTACATAATTATATTATATGTATTTAAATTAAAAAGTCTATATTTGTAAAACATAATACACACCTTTTGGAAAGTGCCATTTATTTTCAGCCATAAAAATAACTTTATTGCTCATGTTCTAGTCTATTTACGAAGTAAGTAATTAAGAATCCAATTTAATCGCTATTTTGTATTGCTTACTAGTTTATCTTTCATTAATTTTTACTTTCGTTTGATCTCTGTAAGAGCTAGATTACATTTTATAAGTAAACCAAAATGAGATTTACATTCCTTGATTTTTGAGTGATTTTTGTAATTTAAAAGACCTTAATTTTTTTATTCCTGAACAAAGTGTTTTGTGTGTTGTAATGATGTTACATAGTGTGCCTATAAATATGATTGTATTTTTATATCCATATACATATTCTGAATAAATGATGCTTGAGTATTTTATGTTTTAAAATATTATTTATTATTCTCCCATGATTCATTACCAGTGCTGGGTTTACATACCTAGTAATAATAATAAAGGGATTTCCCGCAGCCTGGCTTTTATACCGTTATATGAATATTATTTAGACAATCCTATGCGGAATTAGAGTAAAAGTAGTCTGAATATAAATTCACTGATCTTTTATAATGAGTAGGTGTATGTACTTCTATATTATATAGGTACATATATGGTAGGCATGGTTATGTAACCATGAGATATATGTACCTATCAAAACTATGTAGTTTGATAGTTTTCTAGGTTATAATATATTAGGGGAAAACTAATGTTTTAATCATTCGTTCTATTTATAAAACCATTGATTGATAGTTACATAATATAATAACCAAATTATTTATTTTTTGCAGGTGCCCTATCGTTAGTTATGAACGAATGCAGTGAAAACTCGCAGCTTCCCGCTCGCTACAAATACATCTACAGTAGGAAAGGCCACAAA
The DNA here is from genome assembly GCA_910589525.2 of Ennomos quercinarius. Lineage (NCBI taxonomy): Eukaryota > Metazoa > Arthropoda > Insecta > Lepidoptera > Geometridae > Ennomos > Ennomos quercinarius. The sequence goes on from OU342496.1 coordinate 8,056,534, forward strand.
CAATTAGTGCATATGAATTTTGTGTACACAAAACATTCAACCACACATGGCAAGACTTCATGGAGGTGTGTCCAGTATTTCTCATTAAACCGATGTCCGGCCACTGTAGAAACTATAGACACTATGATATATGCTGTGAATCATCAACACAACCATGAAAATTGTTTTGAGAAATTGTCTAGAAACAACATTTATGAAATGAATGTTTCACCTAAATAGTGTACATAGTATCTTTAGGTACCCAAAACTAAGTTCCTACTTTCTCATATAACTATTACAGTTTCAGTGGATGCCAACTCTCGTGTCACAAGTTTTTGTATGTAATTTTAGTAATAATATTTTTATCTTCAGTATCATCTAGTCAACAAATATAGATTTCGTTCATATATTTTTTACTCATATAATAAGTTATAAGGTAAGTATGGATATAAATAAAAATAACTTTTATTATACAAACTGCCTTTTATTTCAGCATCCGGTTTGTACATACATTGGTATACATCTATGTACATTCTACTTTTATTTGCCATGTAGTAATTTATATTTACAAGAGGATACTAAACTTAAAATTGTTACGGAGCTATGGAGAGAGCTATGCTCGGAGTTTCTTTGCGAGATAAGATCCGAAATGAGGAGATCTGCAAGAGAACTAAAAGTCACTAATATAGATTTGAGAATTAGTAAGTTGAAGTGACAGTAGGGAGGCCACATCGCTCGTAGAACTGACAACCGTTGGGGAAGAAAGGTTCTCGAGTAGCGACCACGAATCGAAAGACGCAGCGTAGGCCGGCCCCCCACTCGGTGGACCGATGACCTGGTTAGAATCGCGAGGAGTCGATGGATGCAGGAGGCAAGCAGCCGCTCAGTGACGCTCTTTGGGGGAGGCCAATGTTCAGCAGTGGACATCTTCAGGCTGATGACGATGATGACTAAACTTATATTAGCTATAACCTTCACAGAAGTTACTGATTTTGTCACATTATTTAAATAATAGTACCTACAGCTAATTGTAACTTAGGTACATAATATTAAATATTCATGTCTTGCTATGTTTAGACACATCGCCATGTGCTGCTAGCATGGCTGCAATCCTTTTCCTTGGCCTATGTTTCTTGCTAAATCCAATACCTGAAGACAAAACAAATAGTTAATGCTTAAAAGTGAAAGGAAAGTAAGCAAACAGTGGAAATAAGATAATCTGACTATTTTTATAAATACCACGTTTAACGATAATTTATAAAAATGTTGCAAGGTCATAAAATCATACTAGTTATGTTGTCTGTTTTTATGGCTTTCACGGCTAAACCGATTTGAATGAAAGGCTCTTTAATATTTTCGTATGAAGCCATCAAAACTATTGTTGCTTGTAGCCCTTTACTTTATATACAGAATTGGCCAATTTTGTTACTTGTAAACTTATAACGAGAATCAATTGCTGAGCTCCCACTAATCAATAGTTCAATAACAATAATGTACACTGTTCAACCAGTCACCAAGTGGATTCATAATGGGTGTTTCACTGATATAAATTTATTGCAATGCATTTTTTTTATATATAATATAAATTATATTATATAAATATTAATATATATGTTCCTCAATAAATAAGCAGTCGTGAAAACAAAAATTAAATATCTTAATAAATGACAAAGTTACATGCATTTGCAAAATACAAGAATAGAAAGAGACAGTTCAAACACGCAGTGACGTCAGAAATTATTACTTCGTAGTACCTCATTACTTAAGCTGTGGTACCTCTGGTAGCTCTACACACATTCTGGAGCGCCATACAATCTCCGTTTTGCGAGAAAAGGACAGGCGATGCCCCCTTCAAATACTTTAAAAGCGTATTACTTCGTGATTTCTTAACCAATTTTACTAATTTTTAATTATTACATGATTTACTAACCTATTTTAATAAAATAATATTTGCTCGTTCAATTTTAGTACTAGTCAAGTAGCCTATTGCCATTGCTTAAAACGGAGCTTTTTTACATAGGTATTTTTAGGTTTCCCATGTGGCCACAGTCAAGTGACTAATTAATGATGTAAATTACTTACGAACGTCAACATCCGGGCGTTGCTTCAACCCGAAGGATCTCGCCACTGCGTCTACGTCCATAGTGATCAAGTTGAATATTACTTACGAACGTCAACATCCGGGCGTTGCTTCAACCCGAAGGATCTCGCCACTGCGTCTACGTCCATAGTGATCAAGTTGAATATTACTTACGAACGTCAACATCCGGGCGTTGCTTCAACCCGAAGGATCTCACCACTGCCTCTACGTCCATAATGATCAAGTTGAATATTACTTACGAACGTCAACATCCGGGCGTTGCTTCAACCCGAAGGATCTCGCCACTGCGTCTACGTCCATAGTGATCATGTTGAATATTACTTACGAACGTCAACATCCGGGCGTTGCTTCAACCCGAAGGATCTCGCCACTGCGTCTACGTCCATAGTGATCAAGTTGAATACTACTTACGAACGTCAACATCCGGGCGTTGCTTCAACCCGAAGGATCTCGCCACTGCGTCTACGTCCATAGTGATCAAGTTGAATATTACTTACGAACGTCAACATCCGGGCGTTGCTTCAACCCGAAGGATCTCGCCACTGCGTCTACGTCCATAGTGATCAAGTTGAATATTACTTACGAACGTCAACATCCGGGCGTTACTTCAACCCGAAGGATCTCGCCACTGCGTCTACGTCCATAGTGATCAAGTTGAATATTACTTACGAACGTCAACATCCGCGCGTTGCTTCAACCCGAAGGATCTCGCCACTGCGTCTACGTCCATAGTGATCAAGTTGAATATTACTTACGAACGTCAACATCCGGGCGTTGCTTCAACCCGAAGGATCTCGCCACTGCGTCTACGTCCATAGTGATCAAGTTGAATATTACTTACGAACGTCAACATCCGGGCGTTGCTTCAACCCGAAGGATCTCGCCACTGCGTCTACGTCCATAATGATCAAGTTGAATATTACTTACGAACGTCAACATCCGGGCGTTGCTTCAACCCGAAGGATCTCACCACTGCGTCTACGTCCATAATGATCAAGTTGAATATTACTTACGAACGTCAACATCCGGGCGTTGCTTCAACCCGAAGGATCTCGCCACTGCGTCTACGTCCATAATGATCAAGTTGAATATTACTTACGAACGTCAACATCCGGGCGTTGCTTCAACTCGAAGGATCTCGCCACTGCGTCTACGTCCATAGTGATCAAGTTGAATATTACTTACGAACGTCAACATCTGGGCGTTGCTTCACCTCGAAGGATCTCGCCACTGCGTCTACGTCCATAGTGATCAAGTTGAATATTACTTACGAAAGTCAACAGCCGGGCGTTGCTCAACCCGAAGGATCTCGCCACTGCGTCTACGTCCATAGTGATCAAGATGAATATTACTTACGAACGTCAACATCTGGGCGTTACTTCAACCCGAAGGATCTCGCCACTGCGTCTACGTGCATAGTGATCAAGTTGAATATTACTTACGAACGTCAACAGCCGGGCGTTGCTCAACCCGAAGGATCTCGCCACTGCGTCTACGTCCATAGTGATCAAGTTGAATATTACTTACGAACGTCAACATCCGGGCGTTGCTTCAACCCGAAGGATCTCGCCACTGCGTCTACGTCCATAGTGATCAAGTTGAATATTACTTACGAACGTCAACATCCGGGCGTTGCTTCAACCCGAAGGATCTCGCCACTGCGTCTACGTCCATAGTGATCAAGTTGAATATTACTTACGAACGTCAACATCCGGGCGTTGCTTCAACCCGAAGGATCTCGCCACTGCGTCTACGTCCATAGTGATCAAGTTGAATATTACTTACGAACGTCAACATCCGGGCGTTGCTTCAACCCGAAGGATCTCGCCACTGCGTCTACGTCCATAATGATCAAGTTGAATATTACTTACGAACGTCAACATCCGGGCGTTGCTTCAACCCGAAGGATCTCGCCACTGCGTCTACGTCCATAATGATCAAGTTGAATATTACTTACGAACGTCAACATCCGGGCGTTGCTTCAACCCGAAGGATCTCGCCACTGCGTCTACGTCCATAGTGATCAAGTTGAATATTACTTACGAACGTCAACATCCGGGCGTTGCTTCAACCCGAAGGATCTCGCCACTGCGTCTACGTCCATAATGATCAAGTTGAATATTACTTACGAACGTCAACATCCGGGCGTTGCTTCAACCCGAAGGATCTCGCCACTGCATCTACGTCCATAGTGATCAAGTTGAATATTTGTTTCTGTTTCCTAACTTCCATTGCCCTCATGTATCCTTCAAAAGCTTCAATTGCAACCTTTTCAAATTCCGGGTTTTCCATGGCTTGATCAAGCTGAAATCAATTCACTGATAGAATGAATGTATGTATGTGATGTAGCGCTCATAGCGAAGCACGATTAGCCGTTTCTAACCGATCGATAAATTTAAGCAACGTTCGCTGCGGTCACTAGTTTGATGGGTGACCGTTACAGCAAAAAGTAGTATTTACAACTGAGCGCTACCGTGCTTCGGAGGGCACGTTAAGCCTTCGGTCCCGGCTGTTGTCGTAAGACAGTAGTCGTTAAGCCAAGTCGGAAGCCTTTAGCCGGCCTAAAAATTCTGACACCAGGACTGACCACTTGTCTACACGAGAAGAAGAAGACAGATAGAATTGTAGGCTTTGATCTACCTGTAGGTACAATAGCTTCTCGCAGTCAAAAAGTTTAAAAAAAACTATCTATATTTTTTTTTTTTATGTGAATGAATGACGTGACGAGCTAGCCGTTCACCTGATGTTAAGTGACACGGCCGCCCATAACAGTTGCAGTGTCACCCGGAACTTTACAACAATAAAGTTTCGCGTGACACTGCACTGCGCACGTCATCCTGAGACATCACCCAGTTTAGTAATCGGATTACTTGACTGAGTGATCTGATCATAAAGTCTCATTTGCCCAGTAATTTCACTAGCTACAATGCCCTTCAAACCGGAACACAGTAGTGCTTGCACACTACTGCTTGGCGGCAGAATAACTGGCAAAGCGGTGGTACCTACCTAGACGAACTTTGCAGAAAAGTCCTACCACCTAGTAGAAAAAATGTTTTAGGGCCAGTCTGCCCCATCAAGTTATCACACTAACTATGCACAGTATGGAAAAAGTGGGCGTGGGACAAACATTCTATATTCTGACACGGTGGAAAAGAAGGGGCAAAGTGCTGCGATAAGTAATTTTCTGTTGTCTTAATACGCCAAGTCAGAAGCCTCTGGGAGGCCTAAAAATTCTGACACCAGGGCCTGACCACTTGCCTACACGAGAAGAAGTAGTTTTCAACCAACTTCAAAATAGGAGTAGGTTCTCAATTGACAACATTTCATTTTTTGGAAGGTACCGAAATTCGAAAACCGTTGCGAGACTATCCTCTATCGGTTATAAGTAATACGTTATTTATGTTTGTTTCCTCATATCTTCATACCTGCTGTCTAGTCATATTGAGATGTAGTCAGCTCCTAACCGTTAAAAACCTATCAAAAATATTTTTTTGCTTGAAAGGATATACTTTCAGATGGGTCACATATAAATTTCATCAAAATCGGTTCAGTAACTTGGTTTTTAAATGAAAATGAAACTGGAAAAATAACATCGTCCGAGTAGGAGCGCAAGAAAAGGATATTTATACCTTTGGTTGTAAGTTGTGAAATGATTTCCATGCCTCGTATTTGTCCAGATAAATTTTGGATTCTTGTAGGTATTCTACGAAGTCCTTTTCTTCCGGTCGCAATAGTAAAACCGCGTTTCCCGCTGTGCCCATACCTCTTGCTGTTCTGCCTACTCTATGAATGTATTCCTGAAATAATCATTTACATGGTACCCATATTTTTTTTTTGTGTATATGTACGTACTGGCGGTATATATTCATACTAGCGGCCTGCCCGGCTTCGCATGGGTATATAATAGTTTTCGCGATGTAAGTAATCTATATAGCCTATGTTACTCAGGGTGAATGTAGCTTTCCAATGGTGAAAGAATTTTTGAAATCGGCACAGTAGTTTTTGAGTTTATTCATTACAAACATACAAAAATACAAATCTTTCCTCTTTATAATAGTAGTGTAGATTAATTTATTCTGTTTCCACGTGTGCATGTGCATATAGGCCTCCCCCAGAGAGCGCAACTTTGAGCGAGCGGTTGCTCGGCTCCCGCGGCTTTCACCAGATCATCGGTCCACCTAGTAGTGTTACCTATAATTATCTGTGACCTAACTCAACTAGAATTACCGCGAAAAAGTTAACGCTAGGACAACATTGACACTTTCTTTTTCACATTTGACACAAAACACTTTTTGTAAAAGCTACCTATACATAATCAATTACAAGATAAATTGCCTGGACTCCTCGAGTGGCGACCACGAACCGGAAGACGCAGCGTAGGCCGGCCCCCCACTCGGTGGACCGACGATCTGGTGAAAGCCGCAGGAAGCAGATGGATACAGGAGGCAAGCAGCCGCTCCAAGTGGCGCTCTCTGGGGGAGGCCTATGTTCAGCAGTGGACGTCTTCAGGCTGATGATGATGATGACCAACTCGCTTGATGGTAAGCGACGATGTGACCGAAGATCGAGTACGTAAATCTAAAGGGTACCTATGCACTCTGGCCTTAAAGACACCCAGCTGGCCTAGTACGGGTGGTGGAGAAAATTGTCTTTCCCAGTCTTATGTCACTCTCTTCATACTTGCTTGCTTGTCAAGTGGAGTGAAACAGTGGAAAGACAATTTTGTCTACCGTCCGTGCTAGGGCGGCAGGTTATAAGTTTTACCCTATACTTACATTAGCATCAGCTGGCGGATCAAACTGGACAATCCAATCCACCGCTGGAATATCTAGCCCCCTGGCAGCGAGATCAGTACAGAATAAGGCAATTTTCTCAGCATTGTAAAAGTTTGTTATGGTCGCCGTTCTGTCTGCTTGGTTCATTTTACCCTGCAAGTTTCAAAAGGTACCTATATTATCATAAAAGTCATAAGATAGCATTGTGTCCACATGCTAGCGAGACTTTCCCTAACCTTGAAATGCTTCATCAGCCTGAAGTACACTGCTGAACACAGGGCTCCCCCATAAGAGCGCCACTTCGAGCGGCTGCTTGTCTCCTGCATCCAATGGCTCCATGCCTTTCAAACAAGTCGACGGTCCACCTAGTGGGGGGCCGGTCTACTCTGTCTTCCAGTTCATGGTCTTAGGATACTTACATGTATGCAAAGAACTGAAGCTTCACAGTAAGCGTTAAAGAATTCATGATGAAACACTACAGATTTACAGCTCGAAAAGAATACCATCACTTTGAAGTTCTGAGTTTTCTTAAGCATCTTGTGTAGCCACCATAATCTGTACTCAGTCTCACAGATTGAATATCTGAAATGAGAAAAGATTTGTTATTTGGATGTACTTAGTTGATTTTGCAGGTCCGTACAATCTAATACCTAATACTAATAAATATCACAAATGCGAAAATTTGCTGTTGATATAAATGTTATCACCCAATGCTTTTCTGCATATCCTATGCTGGCTACTTAAATACCCTGGCCTAGTCTTTGACAGGTCCAAATATATAGTATGTAGGTACATATCCCTTAGAGTATAGACTAAAAGCATAGAGAGAACGTCATTATCTGTCAAGCGTACCACTTTTTTGGACACTTTTTATATGAAGTGGACACTTTTATGTGAATTAGTCTGACAGATTTGTTTAGAAAAAACAGTTTACTCGAGTCGAAAAAATGGTACCGTGACTTTTCGCAAGTGTAACTAATTACTATAATATGTTATTTCTTTCCTTCGCCACTGACGTAGCGATACATGTGAGCAGTACAAATATAATGTCATTTTGATGATCTCTCTATGCTTTTAGTCTATATTCTACGACATACCCAAATGCATTGCAGTAGGTACGTCATAGGGGGATAAGTGTAAACTAAGGAGCTGTCAAAAAATAGGGCTGAGTATTTAAGTAGTCAGCAAGAAGGATAGGAGATTACACTTATATCTCTTAGGGACGTCCCAGAGAGATAAAGTATAAACTTAAGAGCCATCAAAGCAGAGCTTAACACCAGGCGAACGACTAGCTCGTCACGTCATTCGTTTACATAAAAAAAAAGATTCCCTTGGAGGACTAAGCCATGGTATTTAAGTAGCTGGCAAGGATAGGATATTATAATAAATGAATATAATAGCTTTAATGTTGCACATGCAGATAATTTTTATAATTTATAATTTACCCTTGTTTTAGCCCATCAACAGTTGCTTTCAGGTTGTCTTCATCTGTGTTGATATTTTGTGTATCTTTCTTCATGGCAGATTTTACCAATGCATCGGTCCTCTCAGATTGTGTTGCACTGAACAGCATTGTTTGTCTATTTTCTGTACATAATATTAAAATCAATATTATTATCACTTAAATTTAAATTACTTAAAACCGTTTATTATAATAACTTATATTACCTATAAGCCTACCACTATGATGTAGAGTGTGATCAAACTTAATGGCGGTTACTGTGAAGTGTGCTGCAAGCCCAGCCGCACACTGCGCTCAGAGCTTTTCGCTGCTAGCACACGTGTAATTTTTGGCGATTTCACAGCCACCATTAAGTTTCAATCGCACTTTACATTAATGCAATACTAACTAGGAGTGTTGTCTTTTTAATACAATGAGATAGTAACTCACAGTGTTATCAATCAAAATATTGCTTACTTGGCAGTCTATTGACTATCTGTTTCACATCTTCCTCAAATCCATACTGAAATATTTTATCAGCTTCATCCAAGACCAGAAGGGAAACATTTCTGTAATCAAACTCTTTTGTCCTCATGTGGTCAAAGAGACGCCCAGGAGTTGAGACCACAATGTGGACACCTGAGAAAGAAAAGAAATATTTACTTATGTAGATTTTGCAGTATTAGTTGTCTATTGGTGATTCTGTGTTACATTATCTAAAGCTCTCCATCTTTTTCATTTCCTCTGTATCGGAAGGGTACCACTACATACTTTATGTGTAGTTTAGTAGAAAATACGACAGAAATGTCAATACTTCAAATTTTTTATGCAATAGTATAATAATCTAGTAAAATTAGTATACCTAAGCACTACCTAATTGATGGCTATGTGGCTAAAGCACAGACTAGTATTACAATCCAGGGGCTAAAAAATATTTGGATTTACTGTAAGATGAACTAAAAGCAGTGACTAAAATCCTATCTATTTAATCTAATCCTTAAATAATATAGTCAAATCATTGTGTAGTGTATGTTGCGTGTTTATCAGACACTGGCTCAGAGATGAGGACACATCCACTCCGGCCGACGGCTCTAGTAAGACTGACACTTCCTCATGAGACATGTCACACTTCAGTCTCTTCGGCACCCAAGCACTACTTCGGAATAGCCACAATCGCACACACTACACATTGCTTTTGTTTTAGGCAAGTTTATTGGGTAGCTCCCAAATAATTCCACAAAACCAATACCATTTAATATTTAATGCAACTGATCCCACACACATTATTTTGAATACCTATTGATTGAGCTTTGGGATCAGATGAATATTTATGAATGGGATTAGTTTTGAGGCTCAAAGATAATTTTAAGTTCTAGAAAAATTATAATACCTCTGGCGAGTTGAGCATTCTGCTTCTGTCTACTTTCTCCACCAATAACTAGTGACGATGTGATATTATTTTGACAAGCAATAAGATCTTGCAGAACTGAATAGGTTTGTATTGCAAGCTCCCTTGTTGGTGATATTATGATACAGCATGTACCTACGAATAAACAGAAACTGAAGCTGATTTATATCCTAATTTTCATGTAATATTTTTTTTTTTTTTTTTTTTATGTGATTGAATGACGTGACGAGCAAGTCGTTCACCTGATGTTAAGTGACACGGCCGCCCATAACAGTTGCAATGTCACCCGGAACTTTAAAACAATAAAGTTTCGCGAGACACTGCACTGCGCACGTCATCCTGAGACATCACCCAGTCTAGTAATCAGATTACTAGACTGAGTGATCAGATCATAAAGTCTCATTTGCCCAGTAATTTCACTAGCTACAATGCCCTTCAAACCGGAACACAGCAGTGCTTGCACACTACTGCTTGGCGGCAGAATAACTGGCAAAGCGGTGGTACCTACCTAGACGAACTTTGCAGAAAAGTCCTACCACCTAGTAAGTAGTAGTAGTAATTTTGGTTAAATTATGTGATATAATCTTGTTATTAAATAGCGATGTTTTACCTGAAATTAAAACATTTATTAAACATACTTACCTAATTCGAAACCTTATTATACATGAGAGTAGCGTACTTGACTTTCGATCCGGACTAGGCGTGCTGTGATTGGTCCAACCACTTTACTCGTCCAATCAGCGCCGTTTCCCCCTCCCCTGGCCCCCACCATCACCCAGGTAGGGCGCGGAGGCAGCCCTTGCCATCATTGGATTTCTCATGTTCTGAGTTATGCCACCAGGCAGATGTAGAAACTATAAGGTTTCGAATTAGGTAAGTATGTTTAATAAATGTTTTAATTTCAGGTAAAACATCGCTATTAAACAGTACTGTACCGTAATTCGAAACCTTATTATACATGAGAGACGTGTTTGTTATCGCCTGGTGGTGATGGTGACGCCAATGTGATATTATGGTAGGTGTGTTGCACAATTTTGCGAGACTACCTATTTAAAATTCTATTGGATAAGAAAAATGTTTTAAACGTTCAGCTTATTCAAGATTCAGCTATTATTAAATATCATAAAATGATACTGTAGCACTGTAGGTGACTAATTGAAATTATGAAAAGATATTATTCAAAGGGATTGGCAGATTCAAACCAAGAAGTATCGAATCAAACTAGATTCCAGTTGAAATAGCATGATTTCCCTTCAATAGAACTTCTTATCTGTATCTGTAATACACGGGCTTCAATCAAAATCTTTATTATATGACCAGCAATAATGGTAGGTACACGCAGCTAGTCTAGGTTTACCACGGGTGTTAAGAATGGTTGGTTCTCAACGAGTAGCATCGTACCGAGTTATAAGTATTGTAACCGATCAGGTGGTCAGTTACAATAATCAATGATCAGGTGAAACTTAAAGCAACTGAGTGAGTGACCCAGTAAACTGGATCTATACTACGAATTATCTTTAGTTTGAAAACTATCGTTGAGTATGACTCATATTGTTAAAAAGCAACGGCTAAACTCACGTAAATTTAGTCGAAATTACTCTGAACAGTTTCGGATATATTCAATATCCCTCTCCTGGGATGGCTCCCTAGTAACTAGCGTTACTAAAACGCAAGCCGTGGCGGGCTTAGCGAGCATCAGCACGTAACTGGCGCTGATTATCTTTAGCTATTTTCCAAAAGTTTTCTGCCTGGAATGCCGATGGTTACCCGAATTTGTTTCCGATCCAAAAGGCTGACTAAAGAACTACTTCATTTTCTGATACTATTAAGATGATATAAATACGATTATTATAATATAAATCAAGATAATGAAGATGATTTAAGACTGAGCTGAGTCAAATTATGAGCTCGGCGTCTTGAATAATATAGAAGAAGAAAGAAGTGGAGCTACTGTCTGTTCTTTTTAATCTATTGTGTTAAACGCATCTCCCAGATTCTCTTGGAATAAATTCAAATAATGGGTTCAGGGGTCAACATTCCAAATATGTACGAAGTGGACGACGCTTAGTGATGTAAATCGATATCAGAACTTGCTTCACCAATGTGTGAGATTTTAGTTTCGTATGGTGAGCCAAAATCGAACAAACCTATTCAAAGAAGGTTTTTCAAGGTAGATTCTCTCAAGTTTGAAGAGAAGGGTAGACTGAAAAGAGTCAACTCTTGATTCACATCTACAAAATTTTCAACAGGTTCTTGATCATGAAGGGAGGGTTCAAGGCTCCTGATTTTTAAGCCCGGTCGTAAAATAAGATATACATAAATTTTTATTAACGGATGCTTTGGTCGGTAAAGTGTCGTTTCAGCATCTGATCTGTCGATCGTGCCATACTGTAAAGACGAAGAGTGTGATTTCTGGCTTCACCTGTTATTGGAAAATTTCTATCCGCTCTGCTAGAAGGCGCTAGCGGGGAGCTCTCGCGGGGAATTCTACAGATGGTCTGCATAAGTTTCCATCCAAATACTGCACAGATATTATTCAAGATCCAAATCCAGAACAATTATATCGCTAGATTCAAAGTAATATGGCTTAAGGCACGAAGCCATAAGTAATTCCTTAAGAGTTTGATCAGCCATCATTTTGCAATTCCTGGTTGTGGCTAGCCATATAGTGTGAGACTTTGTTGTCTACTTTTGTACACTATCCGATAAAAATGTGAAAGCTATGGTGTGTGTATGAGGGAACTAGTTCTATAAGTGATTAACCCTCAGTCGAGCACTCGATTGAAGTCTGAACAAAATTTTGGGTAAGAAACCGCAATAAAGCATTAATTTGTATTGAAAGTATATAATTTAGAAGTCTTCTCGGGACGACACAGCCCGTATTGTGGTGAGTAGTTGAACTTGCAGTCATTTCAGGTTCATCATAGTGTACACTTGACACTTTAGCCATTGCAGCCTGTTTAATTTATCAAAGACTGTATACATGTGTCCTCAAATCATCTTCTTTGAAATCATTGTTTACCTTCAAACCGCTAGCAAACTTATCACAGTTGTTATATGAATTTGCAGGTCCGCAGGGTTTTAATGGACAAGAATCCAAATAAATCAATATAATGCATTCTCAGCATGTCTGCGCAGTCCAGTTAAATTATTGAGGCAAAGTTATTTGATGCATAGCTTAAGCCCAAAAGAAAAGTTGAAGGATGCATTTAATTGGCTTACTACCATTGGCATTGGCAAATAGTAACCATCTGTTGTTATAATACTATCCAATTTCTGGGCTGAATGAAGTCTGGAGCTTAGCAACATAGGCAGTAAATTCTAATGTGTAGGTACAGTTGTTGTTTAAAACGCATTGTAGCTACAAAACTGGACGATCGTCTTACAATTTATATGACACCTTGAGCGTGCATATTCACTGATTCTGGACATGTCTTTTAAGTGTGTCACTGTTTTGGCCTTAGCAAAGGCGGCTTTTATTTGAACAGCTAGTAGCTATTTGTACCTAGTGCTTTCTTGCTTCCATCCTTCCTTATCATGTAGGCAAGTGGTTGGTAGTGCTAGGTTTAAGGCACCCGAAGGCTTCCAACATGGCTAAACAACTTTTATTTTACTACAATAACCGGGACAAGGCACGGTGGCGCTCAGTTGTAGATAGTATAAATACCACCTTATGTAGCGGAAATCCATAAAAGTTATGGCCAAAGCGAACGTTGCTTAACTTGGTGACTGATTGGTTAGGAACGGCTAGTCAAGCTTCATTTATAATGCCTAGTAGGTATTTTTAGAATGTAGGGTGGCGCCCTGAGCATTCTCTAAAACGACTATACAGATAAGTGTTTTAAAAGCTCACTGCCACATAAAGGCTCTTCGAGTCGGCATCTATCTTCGAGCTTATGCCCTACTACTTCGATGAGATGACGCAAATGTATATCTTGTATGTATGCGGCCAGTCATCGTACCTATCTCCTTTGCTGCTTCCCCTCGCGAAACTTGTCTTTAAGACCAAATTTCTTTGCAATTGTGTTGTTTTGTGTTGCATTGCCTTATGTCGTCCGAGGTAAAGCCCACGCTTGAAATTGCTTTTGGTTATTTACTGGTTCAGATGAGACAAGTGCGTTATGCGCAGCAGAAGAAACGCAACCTTTTTGTGCATGAAACGTCATGCGTTCTGCGCAGCAGAAGAAACACAACCCATTTTGTACCTGAAATGTCATGCGTTTTTCGCAGCAGAAGAATCGCGATCGTTTGTGCCTGAAAGGCAATGCGTTCTGCGCAGCAGAAGACACGCGACCTTTTTGTGCCTGAAACGTCATGCGCTCTGCGTAGCAGATGAATCGTGATCGTTTTGTGCCTGAAAGGTAATGCGTTCTGCGCAACAGAAGAAACGCCACCTTTTTTAAGCTTAAAACGTCAGAAAACATTCCTCATCGTAGCTACCAACTTTTTACAAGATTGCACTGAATTATACGCTTGACAGTAATATTGTGCGTGTGCGTGGAAGTTTTTGTAGCACGCGCCTGTAAGACCTTCCTAGGATCGGCTACAGATTTCAAAACTGTCACTGTACTGCAATATATCGCTGGTAGCTTTCGAGTACTTACCAATTGACCCACAAATTTTCAGTATTGCATCGACATAAAAATACCACTGAAGTCTGTTTCGAGTTAATCCTCCACGCGTTCTCCATGCAGAAAAATCCTTTGACTTCATTATTGGGTCTTGGTCTTGATGCTTGTAAACCCAGGATATTAGATGTACTGCTTCTGTGTTTCAGCGAAGTGCACACTGCACTAGTCAGGCTGACTGAAGTGCTACATCACTTTGAGATGTTTCAAAAAAGCAAAAGATGCGTGAGGAACCGCAGGTTCTGTCACTTGTTGCTAGTGTTGCTACAGAAAAAACTAAAAACACTTTGAGATGGGTCAAAAAAGCAGAAGATGCGTGAGGAACCGCAGGTTCCGTCACTTGTTGCTAGTGTTGATACAGAAAAAACTAAGTTTTTCTTGCTAGGGGGTTGCAATGGATCAAAGTGCGGGTGCTTCTTGTAGCTCATCATATAATTCACCCCTCGTGTTTGGGTCTACGCAGGAAGCAAGTCATAATCACCTATCATAGGTAACGGTTTAACTGAGACTTGATGTCTTTTGTTTTTTATTGCCACTGCTACTTGTTGAAGAACAAGAGTTTGCAGAAGAGCTGGAACTTGACCCCGAGCTCATCGACTTTTTCCTCGTTTTTCCTTTCCTCGTTAATTTTTCGTCTCCAATGTCCTTCATCGATGGGGTTGGAACATTTTTATTCACAGGTATCTGAATTCTAAAACGAACGGTAACACCGTTAAAAATAATTAGAACACAAAATATGACACCTTTATTCACAGCAAGAAAACCGTTATAATTTCAAAAAACGAAATAATGCAAAATTTAATGCAATTACGAATTAATTCCGAAAACGGTTAAATCAATAATCAATAATTATCATATAATGTAATGATATAAAATACACTTACCATACCGATAAGTATTTTACCTTACGCTTATTAGGTCTGCAAAGTAAAGACTTATTACTTGCGACCCGCTACGGATGAAAATCCAAACGCCAATGATGGCAAGGGCTGCCTCCGCGCCCTACCTGGGTGATGGTGGGGGCCAGGGGAGGGGGAAACGGCGCTGATTGGACGAGTAAAGTGGTTGGACCAATCACAGCACGCCTAGTCCGGATCGAAAGTCAAGTACGCTACTCTCATGTATAATAAGGTTTCGAATTACGGTACAGTACTGTTTAATGGTGTGTTGTGATTGTTACTCATTGAATATAAAACATTTAAGGAAATGCACAATTACACTCCAAGCTGGATAATTTAGAAAATTTTCACCTAGTTTCATCGAAATCCATTCAGTAGTTTCAGCATGACAAACAGACACAAATTAAAAAAAAAATGTTTTAACTTCTTTATTGGTAAAGAAGTGTAGCTACTGCAATAAAAATTTTCAAAACATATTCTAGATTTAGCCTAGTATGTAACAATTTTATTTAATAGATTGCTGGCGGTATTGGTAGACTGCTGGGTTATTTTGAATCATAATGTAGACCACATACTTCAAAAAGTTGGCCACCCCTGCTGTATAAAACTACAAGCAGAAATTGCATTACCTACCTTGTAACTGGTTTTCAATATTTCTATTAGACATTTCCACAGCCGGAATAAGAAAAGCCAATGTTTTTCCTGAACCAGTTTTTGCTGTAGCCACGATGTCTGCCCCCCCAAGCGCCGCTGGTAATACTTCACTCTGAATATCCGTCATCCTTTTTATGCCCATTTGTTTGATTGCTTCTAAAGTAGCTTCAGACACCTTTTCTTTGAGAATTTTAAACTTGGGGGTTCTGTTTTCAATCTTCATTGCTGGTACTTTCTTTAAATAATTTTATTTAAAAAAATGAAGATGGTGAGAGTAGTTATTACATGACATGACATACAAAGAAACTATTCTATAACAAAGCAAAGTACTCTGTGTGATAAAACATTCAAATAATTTATAAATAAATTATTAAAAATAACCAACAAAACAAAACAAATTTCACATGGCAAGTTCACATGGCGACCACCACAGACCAGTACACTACATTATGGTCGGTAATCATTTGTTTTTTTCTCTAATCTGTGGTCGGTAGTCTATGGCACAGACCACGGACTAAGGAAGATACTAATAATTATTTTAGTCGAGTGGTTATTCGACTAATAATCGATTAAAATACAGCCACACTTCTATTGTTCCTTTCGTCTTATTCTTAATCTGTGACATGTGATGTGAAATCATTCATTCATTCAAAAAATGTGCAAAAGTTATTGGTGCCCGTTTTGTTCCATGTGAGATTTTATTCAATAATTGTTAAAATGCCCACACCGGATAAGATTCTCATGAGGAAGATAAAGAAAAGGGAGAAGAAAAAGATAAAGCTAACAAACCAGAGGTCTCAGGATGATATTGACGGTCAAAATGATTCTGGTAACATAACCTCCACTCCATGCTATTGTTATATTTATCTCTAATGTTTTAACTATTGTAATACAGCACGTAATACGTTTGTTCCTAAAAAAGAGGAAGCTGAACCTATAAATACATTTTCTTGCAGTGTTTGCTGTTAAATAATAATTAGAAAACCTTCAAATCTTGCATACTTCTGGACCTACGATGTATTTTGATGTTGTAGATTTTTTTTTTTTTATTTATGTTTTGTTTAGAGGCTTTTACCACATGGTATGCCAGCCCCATCATACCCTAACTTAAACAACAACTAACTACAACTACTGCTAATTTCTAGTTTAAAAAATATTAAACAAATGTTTAGCAGCATCACACGCAGGTGATGCTAAAATGTTTGTGAACACACCAGTATCTAGCCTATTTATATTATATTTATCTATTATTATATTTCTTAACCTAGTGCCTTTGACACATTCTATTAGTAGATGATGCACATCTTCAACAGTTCCACACAAGTCACAATTAGGGGAATCGGATTTTTTCATCATATAGCTGAATTTTTTGCATGGGTAATGTCCAGACCTTAACCTGTGTGCTAATACAGTATCGTTTCTGGTCATCTCACTTCTAACAAACCAGGGTATACGAGGAGGCTGACACTGAATTGTTCTGTACCAAATTCCTTTTTCTTTACTGCGCTCATCAAAATATTCTTTAAACTGTTATAACAAAAAAATTTACATCTGATAAATTTTTCTTCATGATTTGGTTTAAATGAATAGTCATTACCTTCTAATACCGCCAATTTGGCCAGTCTATCAGCCTCCTCATTACCTGTTATACCTATGTGTGATGGAACCCATTGCAACTTAACACTAACGCCTTTTGCAGTGAGTTTTTTAATGCCTTTTAATATGTCATAAGCTACCGATACACCTCTGAAGCCAGAGGCGCATCGAGCTACGTGCTGTAAGGCACTTTTACTGTCTGTGAATATAACCACATTCCAATTACTAATGTTATTAGTATAATTCAAAGCTTCATAAATTGCAATGAGTTCCAGCGACATAATACAAATATCAGCATCCGTTTTGTACATAATGGAGATGCCTGTAGCAGAATCATAAAATGCCATCCCTTTACCATTTATACTTTTAGATCCATCAGTAAAAATTTTTTGCCAATTGCTATATTTTTGATAAATTTCTTTTAAAATCTCAAATTTAAGGCTTGTTAGTTCAAGGGTACTTTTAGGACCGGTGACGCTTTCTAAATTGCATTCAATGACATCATCTATTTGAATACGCGTGACCCAACAGTCTAATGAAAACATATCTAACGGTTGTAGAATATAATATGTCAATGTTGTAGATCCAGAAATTACTGCTGAAAAAAAAGTAAAGAAAAGACTACATGAAAACAATGAAGCAAATGGAACTACACAAGAAAAAACGAAAAGTAAGTGGCAGGAAATGCGCATCTATTGATGATATAATTGGAGTTACTTATATTGAAATTTAACTTTCAGAGAAAAAAAAGAAAAACACTTTAAAAATAAAAGAACAACCGCAAGAGCCAAACCCGGATATCAAATCAGAGAATGATGACTCAGATGATCAGAACAGTGAAGATGAAGTTAAAAACATACCAGAAGAAAGCCAATGTAAGAATTAAATTAACAATGTAGCATAATATGCTACATTACATTCATTATCATCAACAGCCTGATGACATCCACTGCTGAGCATAGGCCTCCCCCAGAGAGCGCCACGTTGAACAGCTGCTCGCGTCCTGCATCCATCGGTTCCTCACGGCTTTCACCAGGTTGTCAGTCCACCAAGTGGGAGCTGGCCTATGCTGCATCTTCCCGTTTGTGGTTGTCACTCGAGAACCTTTCTTCTCCATCGGTTGTCAGTTCTGCAAGCAATGTGACCTGCCCATTGCCATTTCAACTTGCTAATTCTAAGAGCTATACATTACATTACTTACATTATAATAAATAAAATTGCTGGTGCCACACTAAAATTGCATTTCTCACATTTAATTTTTATAGATGGAGAATATAATATTTAATTTTATTTGTTATTATTATAACACAATATTTAACTACTTCATGCTCACAGATAATAAGCTAAAGCAGTCCCAATACATAATAGCTGTATTGTGGTTAAAACTAATTGTAACTCCTACTTGCTACCCAAAATAATCCACTATCTATCCAAAAGTTGCCTGTTGTTATACTGTAATGTAAGACAACTTTATATTTCTGTTTACAGTGCCAGGATCAGCTCTCTGTCTTGGAATACTATCAGATCTTAAATTTACATCTCTTCAGGACAAAATCTGTGAAGCTACACTAATGGCTGTAAAAGATATGGGTTTCACAACCATGACAGAGATACAGGCTAAAGCGATACCACCATTGCTGGAGGGAAGGGATGTTGTTGGTGCAGCCAGGACTGGATCGGGAAAAACACTGGCCTTTCTAATACCAGCTATTGACTTAATTTACAAGTTGAAATTCAAGCCAAGGAATGGTAAGCAAAAATTTTTTTGTAATTTTGGTATAGTTGTTTTTCCACCTAGAACATTTAATTTTGCTTATTACACAGTTTAGGATTTTTATTCAGAGAACTATGAAAATGATGATAAAAAGGCGAATGTGAAAATTTGACTACCATAAAGACAATTTGTGTAGACAATCAACAGCAGATTGAGTCTCCAGCGAAAGCTGTTGAGGCACATTTATTGTTGATTGCCTATTCAGTGCTAAGTCTTATGTTGATGGTTGTTTTATGAACACAGAATGGATATCTGACTTAATACTTTAAAGAAAAAACAACATTTCAGTACCTGCAAAGGTTTCATTAAAAGGTTATTTCAGGTACAGGTGTTATAATTTTGTCGCCAACTAGAGAATTGTCAATGCAGACTTTTGGAGTGTTGATGGAGCTAATGAAGTATCATCACCATACATATGGACTTGTAATGGGTGGCGCTAATAGGAGTACCGAAGCACAAAAGCTTTCTAAAGGTAACCCAACCTGAATCAAAGCCTGCCGATAACTACGGAGGAGTGTAATAATACAGTTTATTTTTTAATTCTTGTGTATTAATTTTACAGGTATAAATATCTTAGTGGCAACCCCAGGCCGTCTACTGGATCACCTGCAGAATACACCAGATTTTTTGTACAAGAACCTGCAGTGTCTTGTCATTGATGAAGCTGATAGGATATTAGAGATTGGTTTTGAAGAGGAAGTAAAGCAAATTATCAAGTTGCTGCCAAGTAAGTTTTCTACTCATTTAACCCAACTAACAATTAAAATTGTCTTCCATATAACTATATTTATTTACCCAAAGAATATTTACTTACCTATACTATGCTAAATAAAATATTGTATTGTAGAAATAGACTGTGCTTCTCTATTTAATAGCTTTACATGTTCTCCAGATAGGTAACAAACCATGCTGTTCAGTGATACATCCATGATGTTAAATTATACTGAACAAAATATTGTATACTAGACCATACTTTTATATATAATAGCTCTTCATATATTCCAGAAAGGCGACAGACCATGCTGTTTAGTGCCACACAAACTAAGAAAACTGAAGCGCTCACAGCACTTGCGGTCAAACATGAGCCTGTTTATGTGGGTGTGGATGATCATAGGGAGCAGGCCACAGTGGACAGTTTGGAACAAGGGTAAGTGTCAAACTTAAAAGGGGGTACAAAAAGCCCAAGTAAAACATTTGTAAAACATTCACTATTACCATGGAACAAGGAGGAAAGGAATGCCAATACACCAAGAAAACACTGTAGATCAGAAATATGCCAAAAACCGTTTTAAATCTAGATGGCGCTGCAAAATGAGCTATAAGTTGAGCGTAGATCAGAAATATGTCAATAAACCGTTTTAAACCTAAGCCCGCTCATTTTACAGCGCCATCTAGGATGGCGCTGTAAAACCTAGCACCTACATAGCAGTACCTAGCGATTTTACATCGCATTTTAGAAGCATGTTTACCAATCTCTTCTGGGCCAATTTCAGTGAGATGGGAATGCTCTCAAGTTACAACTTTGTCCCTTTGTTTTGCAGTGTTTGAGGTTATGTAGTTGTAATGGTACTAATGAATTTTCACGTTTTGTCGTTCACATGGCCAATTTATCCAGGATTAAATTATGTACAGTACAGAATACAATTCAAATTGTATCAAACACCATTGAGCCATTTCTGCGCAGAGTTTTAATAAACATACAATTTTTTTATATAAAGAAATAAAATAGTATTCATCTATGTACAATGAAACAAATGTATTTATCTCACTTTCTAGGTACATTATTTGCCCATCAGAGAAGCGCATGATGGTTCTATTCACATTCCTCAAGAAGAACAGAAAGAAAAAGGTCATGGTGTTCCTTTCAACGTGCATGTCTGTGAAATATCATCATGAGCTGTTCAATTATATTGATCTACCTGTCATGTCCATTCATGTAAGTGATAACTGTGAATAATAGGGCTAGTTAGTAATTAGCTATGATACAGCTAAAACTTAACATATTATAGAAGTATAGATGTTATGGGAAGCAGAGACACAGTGCGACATTCTGCTAGCCCAGGGTTTTAGTGTTGATTTTGCCTTGGTAATATAGGGTAGATCGCCCAGCGCGTCGAAGATAGATTGGTATGGCCGTTGAGAGTAGATCACCCAGAACATCGGTACTAGATGTTAAATCGCCCAAGTCGTCGGTCCTAAAAGATAGATCGCTATGGCGGGTTGTTGGTACTAATTGACTATAAATCCAGTTCACCCGTTGATGTCTTTTGTTCATCCTGCTCTGTCCTATGTAATTTTGTATAGCTTGGTCTCGTTTTGTTACCTCGTCCCCTGCCCGCGCAGGTGAGTCGTGTTTGTACGAGAAATTATGTTCACGAGCTATCAACGGGCTTTATAATCTTTGTTGGTGCTAAAGAGTAGATCCTAGAAGGTTGGTCCTAGAAGGTAGATTGCTATGGCCGTTGGTACTAGAGAGTAGACCACCTTGCAACAAACTCCAACCCTACGAACTTAAGTTCTAGAATCTAGAAGGTAATTGTGTAAAATTAGTTATTTCAACACTTGCAGGGCAAGCAACAGCAAACGAAGAGGACAACAACATTCTTCCAGTTCTGTAACGCGGAGTCCGGCATACTTCTCTGCACAGATGTCGCGGCAAGAGGACTGGATATTCCTGCCGTCGACTGGATCGTTCAGTACGACCCGCCTGATGATCCTAAGGTAAAATATGTTATTCAGAACATGCATATTCATTACCGCGGCGTCATATCAGGATAAAAAGTATTGTGATTACAATATCTAATCTAATCTATTTAAATCCATTCAATCTTTACGAAGCGGTACCAAACAACGTGAGAATAGCAACGGGTACTTAATGACATATTGGTATTTCAAAGAGTTATTTATTCCAGCAATTTGAGTTTTTTTCCTGTTTGTCGACTATCCAGTTTGACCATGAGGAAGAACCGCCATCAAACAAGGCCTATGTCACCCCTGGGTGGAGTAGCTTTCTATCAGTGAAAGTCTATTTTGAAAGCATCTATGACTAGGATTTTACTAGGTGGTAGGACTTCTACAAAGTTCATCTAAGTAGGTACCACCGCTCTGCCAGTTATTTTGCCGCCAAGCTGTGGCATGAAGCAATGAAGGGCATTGTAAAATTACTGGGCGAATGTGACTATGATCTGACCACACAGTCTAGTAATCTTATTATTAGACTGTGTGATGTCTCAGGATGCCGTGTGCAGTGCAGTGTCCCGCGAAACTTTACTGTTATGGGCAGCCGTGACGCTTAACATCAGGCTCGTCACGTCATTCGTTTACATAAAAAATGTATGAATTCAACTAAATGATTGTTTTATTTCAGGAATACATTCATCGCGTTGGTCGAACGGCTAGAGGTCTCGGCACCAGCGGACACGCTCTATTGTTTCTGCGGCCTGAAGAACTTGGATTCTTGAGGTTTTTGAAGCAATCGAGAGTTGCGTTGAACGAATTCGAATTTTCGTGGAACAAAGTTGCTGATATCCAATTGCAGGTAGCAAACAAATTATGGTGTCAACCGCGTTATCAATTTTCTTGATAGTGTTCTTGTGTTATTCCGACCTTAATAATGTGTTTGCGCCCCAAGTTCATCAAACTCGCCAAAAAATATTACCAAAACGGCAGAAAAATTCTTGTTTAAAAATTGATTATAAAAAGGGAAATTAAATTCCTCTATCATAGCTGATTACGAAAACGGACCAAACCGATTTAGTGCTGAGTGACCCACATGCAAACTTTGACCTGTATAATTTTAGTAGAATTAATAAATTCAATTGATTTTTTTGTGTGTATTAAAATTAAAATTATTATAAGTAATTAAAATTATTTATTTTTATATTACAGCTTGAAAAACTAATATCAAGAAACTATTTCCTAAACCAGTCGGCGAAAGAAGCCTTCAAGAGTTATCTCCGAGCATACGATTCCCATCATCTGAAAACCATATTCGATATTGACACTATTGACTTGGCCAAAGTGTCAAAATCGTTTGGTTTCACTGTACCCCCGGCCGTCGAACTAAAGGTAGCAAGCAAAGGGCCTACTCAAAAAAGGAAAGGCGGCGGCGGTTTTGGATACTTCAAATCCCTAAACGCTCCGAACGGACAGAAGAAAAGAGACGATAAAACTAAAATTTATAGGCAAAAGGGGAACAACAATAAGCCTAGAAGTTGATTTTCATAAATAAAACACAATTATGTTTTAACGAATCGTTTTATTTATACCTCAGACCTCTACATAGTCCTTATCAGATGTCAAGTAGCGGTGAAATTTATTACAGCATAAACAGATAGTCGCTTTCCTAAAAACATTGATAACCCGTACAAAGTGAATTGTATTGAGGTAGATTCATCTCAGAACATAACATAATAAATACTACGAGTGTATAAAACAGTACATTTCAGTGATAGATAACAAAAGTGAAGTTTATATTGCAATATTTACAGCTTGTTATGCAATATTGAGCTGTGTGCACACGGGCGCGGCGGCACTGTATTCTTCCACTACTCGCGCTCACACTACTTCATTCCAGTCTAAGCTATGGTCACAAACGCCATCGACCGCGTACAGCGTCACGCCGTACGCCGCGTCACGATGCTTACTATAGAAATGTTCTGCTGTGGTCTCTTTCACACGCTGACGTTGGCGTGTGGACGCCGCAGGCGGCGTTCAAACGCTTTGCGCCGCGCCTGGTTATTTCGAAGCATTGCAGCGTGAATGTCGTATTTGGTCAGTAGTAAAAGTGTCGTATTTATACCAGTTTTATATCACACTGCTACACGCGAGCACTGTTTGTTGGCTACTTTTGTGAACGAGACGTCATCGTTCGCTATGAGATGTATTGACCGATGCTTGGCGTTCAGACAACGCTGAAGTCAGACGCCGCATATAGCATTTAATAGGAGACCGAGGCCTTAGGATACGCAAGTGTAGACCCGCTTATTGTCAGTTCAAGCAACATACCAACATCCATCTGTCCTTTATTGATTCTAGTTTTATAGCAGTGGGTAGGTTATTCATTTCTTCGTCGATGCTTCTCTTGTTCTTTTCTTCTTAATATTGTTATTTACTGTGCAACAGTTAAGGAACTTAATTTATGGATACCCGCTGCACGCTGTGTTTCCATCAATTCCTAAGCTACCACTTCTCTGACAACTATTATCAATATCAGCTCAGCAGTTTATTTAAAAAAAATTAAGCTCTTTTAAATTAAAAAAAAACTAGTCTCGTTACATTTCTTTAAACTTGTTATTACACAGATATGCTGGTTTATTTACAGTGATTCTAACTATTGAGTGAAATCATCAGCAACTAATTTCCGAAAAGGTAAAGGCCAAGATAGGATTCAAAATTGAAATGTTAGGTCATCAAACTACTAGTAACACTAAGACTGGATTGAAAGGTTTACGAGTACGTTGTTGATTAGTTTCTTTTTAGGTACCTGTATATAATTATACCTACTGAGAAATGCTTTCATTAGTAAGATTTACCAGTCAATTGGGAAGAAAATTTCCAGTAGATTTACAGGCAAATCATTTAGTAATTTTCTATCGCCCTGAACTCGAGAGGCGGCGCACGCAGCTAAAACGCGTTACCGTTCGTCGCAGAAAACTAATCAATCATATTTTTGTCTATTAATGCCATCGTGATAATTCCGAGTTCCTACCTTTATCCTACCCGCGGGGTTTCAGCTGAAAATTAGCGTCTGGTACCTAGGATAGGTACTTACATTTATGCTGAGCTGAACACCCTTTCAGCTTCACCACTTAAATCTAGATTTTGTATGAGTTATTTTTTCGTTATTGAGTGAAAAATTGTGAAGTTGAATAAACATTATTCTATTCTATGAACAACGCGTGTTTAGATCATAGATATTAAAAAGGATACAAAAATCGACATCCGGCTGCTCTCTGAATCCGAAAGCTTTAGCCGTCGCTTTCAGATCTAAAGATTTTATGTCGAATATTTTCTTCATTGGATGCTTTTGGTAACATCTGAGAAAAGACAGGAACGCCTTTCTTGCTGAGGTTTTCACCACACCATTACTATTTATCAACTCTTCCAGCTGAAAAAGAAAAAAACATTTATAAGGTACAACACTCGCGGATGCAGATTGCAGTGGCCACTTGTGACTTGCCTCTTGCATATAAAAGCGCAGAAAGTCGTTAATACTACCAATCGAACTGTTCATTAGTTCATTAGCCAGTCATACCATTTCCTGCACTGCTTCTGGTGGATCGCCGAAGTTATATTTGTCCAAATAGACTTTCCCTTTCTGTAAGTACTTTATGAAGTCTTCCTCTTGCGGCCTCAGCAGTATCACAGCGTTTCCTTTGTTGTTCAACCCTCTGGCGGTGCGACCAACTCTGTGTATGTATTCCTAAAAAAACACTATGTTATTTGCTATTAAAATGACCTAAGTATTCCTTAAATTCTGGTGATTTAAACACATACTTGACCTTAATAAGATCTTGCCCCCCCCAGGTGAGGCTGGCATACCAGAATGGGTAAAAGCCTCTAAACAAATTAAACAAAAAAAGATCTTGACCTATGGAGGGGCTATGGAGGTATGGAGGTCTTCCAAAAGGGTACCTATATGAAGTCACTTATTCGTTCCGCTTCAGGCCACCTGCTTGTTTGCCCCTATTTTATGTTCAAGTTTGTCATTGACTATAAATCCAGTTGACCAACAGACCAGTTGTCCAGTTGATACAACTTCCCCTCATACGAAAATTAGTGGTTTATTTCAACCACTAATTTCTAATGAATCACGGGAACCCGTTGATGTCGTTTGTTCCATCCTGCTCTGTTCTTTGTAATTTCGTATGACTTTGTCACGTTTTGTTACCCCTGCCCGCGCAGGTGAGTCGTGTTTCTACGAGAAATTATGTTCACGAGCTATCAACGGGCTTTATAATCATCGCCTGTTGTAGTACCACAAACCACAATACAAATTGACTGGCTCTACAGCTCAGTTGGTAGTAACTCTGCCTTCTGATCTGTAGGCTGTGGGTTCGATTCCCACCTAAGACAAACGTTAGATACACGAATCGTCCGTAGACGATACATCTATAACCTATACCTACATATGTACGGTATAGCATGCAATTTCTTATCACTTATAGGTATTGCACTTTTTTATGTGTATATATAGGTGTAAACCCGATAAAGAGTTTAAAAACAACTTCTATTTATATTGCACATGATGCATTGTGGCGTGATTATCGCACTCAGACCAGATGATTCAGTCGAGATTTTTATTTAAATTATTATAGGTATACCGTGTCTTAAACCTTAATTAAATAATAGTATTTAATTAAGGTTTGTATATACATAGGTATGTACTTAAAAAATTGCCAAATAGATATTGAAAATTATTTTTTCTTTAGCTATTTATCTTATTACTAGTTGAGTTGCCCTGGCCTCGCACGGGTTAATTAGTTTTACGTTCTAACCCTGTTCATGGGAAGAGGGAAGCGAAAGGGAAATAGATGAAGGGAAGTAGAAGAGGATGAATGGATGGGGCGGCAATAGAAGGGAGCCAGGCGAAGCCTGTCTTCCTTCGCGGGCCCATCCCTCCATTTCCTTTCGACAGGATGAGTATAAATAAATAGGTAAATAAACAAATAATATACAACCAAAAAAATCTTGCATAAAAATTACATCCTTGTTTTCGTGCAACCCGCACTTGGCCGTTTTAGAAAACAAAAAGTATCCTATAGAATAGTAATGTTATTCTGAAAATTTTGCTAAAATTTCAGCAAAATCCCTTCAGTAGTTCCAGCGTGATGCGTGTTCAAAGGGACTGACTAATAGACAAAAAATTCAAAAAAGTTGTTTCTATTTTTATATCGATTAATAAGTGTAATGCAAATGAAATTTAAAAAAAATATTCAATGTACAGATTTAGCCCAGTTACAGTTTTATTAATTATGTAATAGATATTTGACTGGCCTGATAGCTCAGTTGGCTCTGCCTTCTGAACTGTAGGTTGTGGGTTCGATTCCCACTCAGGACAAACATCTGTGTGATGGACATAGGTGTTCGTTCTGTGTCTGGGTGTTATATTGTGTTCTATGTATGTATTTACAAACACAAAGTATTTAAGTATTGCATCAGTTATCTGGTTCACATAGGACAAGCTTTCCTTAGTTTGGGGCTAGATGGCGCTGGGTGAAACGTCCACACATATTTATTTATTATTTATAGGTTATTTTATAATTAATAACTGCTGCAGAGGTGCTTTTTTTGAATAAAATTCTCTACTCACTTAACCTATAGCCTAGCTATAGTATACAGGCACTTGCTTTAGGCATAGTAACTAGCCGCTTTAACTTTAACATAGATAAAGCATTTTAAACATCATCATTTTTCGAGACGTCTGTATGACATGAACGCATTAAGGATTTAATTGGGGGGGGGGGGAAACAGGTCAATGTTTGTAGCCCCGGTGTATCACTTAGGTGTTACAGGATTTGATTTGCAAGTAAAGCAGTCAAAGACAGTATGTATAAAATACGATAACAACATTTTCTCCCTTCAGATAAGGGAGATGATCATAATGGCGCGTTTGTGGCCGGCCGGGGCCAGATATTATATTTAATTTACGCAGTAACTTACTTTAGGGTCGGTAGGAGGATCATATTGCACAATCCAATCGACGGACGGTATGTCTAGCCCTCTCGCTGCCACATCAGTGCAAAAAAGCACTCCAGTTTTGGCTTCTACAAAATTGTGGTATGCCTCTTTTCTTCGCGCTTGACTTTGTTGACCCTTAAACAACATATTTTTAAATTGTTGATATAAGTTCCACATGATTAGGAGAATTTCTTATACTGTAAAAAGTAGTCAACCAAATAATCCTTATTATACATTATTTTATAAATTCGAAAGTAACTCTCGTCCGTCGTTTTGTTCACTTTTCACGAAGAAAACACTGAAGAGATGTTGCTCTTTGTTGAAGCCTGGAGAAGAAAAAGCGTTGATTTTAATCGCGACAAATCACGGTCACCGTCCATTGTACCTACCTATCTTATTATGTGATTCTCATTTCTACATGTGATTCTCATTTCTACTACGTCAATAAAGAGTTATTGTATTGCATTGTCATCACAGTCCACGCGTTCCGCGGTTCTTTCTATTCGTCGTCTGCGAAACCCAAAGATTATAAAGCCCGTTGATAGCTCGTGAACATAAATCCTCGTACAAACACTGCGCGGGCAGGTTACGAGGTAACAAAACGAGACAAAGCTATACGAAATTACAAAGGACAGAGCAGGATGAAACAAAAGACATCAACGGGTTCCCGTGATTTGTTAGAAAATAGTAGTTGAAATACACTACTAATTTTTGTATGAGGGGAAGTTGTATCTTTGGTCAACTGGATTTATAGTCAATGGCGAAACCGAAAGAATAATTATATTTTATCAAGGTAGTTTTGTCACGTTAGAGAAATAAATAAAGGCATAAAGTGCTAACTACTTACCAGTGACAATACTATTTAATACTATTTTGTTTACATCTAAACTTAAAAGAAAACATCACAGAATAAACACGCCCAAAATTTGATCCTGGTTCCCACCCTGGTTTATTGGTCTTGTGATATTAACAATAATAATTATCTATTAGTCAACTTTAATTTATGATGTTATGGTTCATTTTATTTTAGCCATGTTACTTACATGAATACTTAAAACGGAAGCCTTGCAATGCCCTCTGAAAAAGTCGTAATGGAAATCCACAGATTTACATGACGAGAAGAAAACCATTACTTTCAGTTTCCTGCTTTTCTTGAGCATCTTGTACAGCCACGATATCCTTTGTTCCACAGGACAAATGCAATAACTGCAAAATATAATAAAATTACTTAATTTATTGCATTTAAACCCCAGACGTATAATGCTGCAAAATGGTATCTTTTAAAAAGGGTATTAAATACCCGGCCAAGTGCGAGTCAGACTCGCGCACGAAGGGTTCCGTACCCATTACCTATAAAAACGAGCAAAAAAATCACGTTTGTTGTATGGGAGCCCCCTTAAATATTTATTTTATTCTGTTTTTTAGTATTTGTTGTTATAGCGGCGAGAGAAATACATCATCTGTGAAAATTTCAACTGTCTAACTATTCATACGGTTATGAGATACAGCCTGGTGACAGATGGACAGACAGACAGCAGAGCCTTAGTAATAAGGTCCGTTACCCTTTGGGTACGGAACCCTAACAAGTCTTACTGAGCTGGCAACGCATCAACCAGCCTTACTAATAAGCACTTAATAACAGTAGAATAGTTTCTCAGTCTTCAGTGTTTTCTCTTTTTCTAGCTTAGCTACTTTTAAACTTGATTGAAAGAGACATATCACATACTTAATAAGTGTTCCCCCTCTGCACAATATTTAGGTATAAGTGGTTAGGTATAGGTGTTAAGTAAGGAAGAGAGTTCACTTTGCTTACCCTTGCTGTAGTCCAGTAACTGTAGATTGGTTTTCATCACTAACTGATACATGCACCGGATCAGACCTTAGAGCTAACCTCGCAAGATTTTTTACTTGACTATCTATTGTGGCGCTAAACAACACCGTCTGTCTGGTTTCTGTGGAATACACATGTATAATTAATCCTTGGAAGTTTCATTAAAACATGTTTTTATTCTTATTATTATCATCTATTAATATTGTAGTCAATTCTTATTCTATTTGACAAAGTAAAGCCTGCATTGACATCACGCATGTGTATTTTGTACTTGTGTATTGTGCATTTTCCCCTTGCCACCAGCTTTTCGAGGAGATCCGCAGGAGAACTAAAGTGACCGATATAGCTCTTAGAGTTAGTAAGTTGAAGTGGCAATGGGCAGGCCACATCGCTCGTAGAACTGACAACCGATGGGGAAGAAAGGTTCTCGAGTGGCGACCACGAACCGGAAGACGCAGCGTAGGCCGGCCCCCCACTCGGTGGACCGACGACCTGGTGAAAGCCGCGGGGAGCCGATGGATGCAGGAGGCGAGCAGCCGCTCAAGGTGGCGTGCTCTGGGGGAGGCCTATGTTCAGCAGTGGACGTCTTCAGGCTGTTGATGATGATGATGATGACCAGCTTTTCCCCAAGCCAGCTTCAACTAAAGTCAATTTCAAATCAAGAAGCAATTTTAAAGT
The DNA here is from genome assembly GCA_910589525.2 of Ennomos quercinarius. Lineage (NCBI taxonomy): Eukaryota > Metazoa > Arthropoda > Insecta > Lepidoptera > Geometridae > Ennomos > Ennomos quercinarius. The sequence continues at coordinate 8,086,980 of OU342496.1, forward strand.
AGGTAACACAATTCTTAAAACTTGAGATGAACAGTGAGTGCAACCAGTCAGTGCAACCAGAAATAAAATACCTACGGTATATAAAGATGCAATATATTAGGTGAGCAAAATATTCACCTAGTTGCACACCACAATATTTTATGTACTTACTTATAATTCCTCTTTAATTTGTAATGAAAGAAAGCCAAAATTTATTGCCATGCAGCAAGTTAAATAACAGATTTAAATGCAGTGCATTATGTACCTGATACTAACTTGGCAATAGTTCAATTATCCCAGCTACATGCTTTTCAAAGCCAGCTTCAAGTAGCTTATCAGCTTCATCAACAACCAGACATTTCAAGTTGTTGCATTTGAATTTTTCAGTATTCTGTAAATGGTCTAGTAGCCGACCTGGAGTACTCACCACAATATTTGCACCTAGAAAAACATTTTTATACCTAATAAATGTATTATTTAAGTCAATAAACAACATTTTCTAATTTTATAGCATTTACATAATATTGTGCAGCCTGTGTAGGCTAGTTGCCTGCTATTAAAAATTAACAAGTACTTAAATATTATTTTCATAACGTAGGTTAAAAATGAATGCGATAATTGAAAACTATAAGTAAAATCGGAAAATAAATCAAGTAGTAATAAGCTTCTAAAGTTTCTGAAGGGGGCATCGCCTGTCCCTTTCTCGCAAAACAGGAGATTCCCCTCATTCCCCAGCTTCTATAAAAACACACGTTGTGAAATCACATGCCAAAGAGACTGCATGTAAAGTTACCACAGCTTAGTACTGAGGTACTATGTAGGAGTGCCGTCACTGCATGTTTGAGCTGTCTCTTTCTATTCCTGTATTTTTAAATGCTTGTAACCTTTTCATTTTTCATATCATTGATTATTTTTTGAGGAATATTATGAATGTATGCAATGAAAAAATAGCAGGACACTAGCCTATTAAAATAATGATTTTCACTGGCATATGTGCTGCCGCGGCTAAGGATTGATTTATATGCTGTACACATAATTGAATTTAAAGGGGTTGTAACATTTTAGTATGGAGCCTGGCATAAATGTCGCTGCAAAAATATTTTTGCCACCTTTTGGTCTCAAGTTAATGGATAGAGGGCATCAATAGAAATGATAAATATCATGTAACAAAACTTCGCTAAGCGTCACGTTCGGCTGTTATTTGATGTCCAAAATCAAAACATCTATTAACATTGTTCTATGAATCAAGTTCCAAGAGACTATGGGTATTGCACTAGACTTTTAAAATCAAATCAGCAGTAAGTCTTCTCAAGATAAGATGAATTAAATATGATGATGATGGATTATTAATGATCATTACATCATTTTGTTCTCTGCAGTAAACATAAATTATCTATTTTGTATGAATTGGGAGGTAAAAAAATCGGAATTTTTTTGTAAAAATTAATTTTTGTGTTTGCCATTTAACAGGATAATATGACGTTTTGAAAGGTTACTTCCTTGACTTTCATTGCTTGTATGAATGTCCTCTACACATTGGCGTAAGTTTGAAAGGTGGCCAAGAATAAAAAAAACAAGATGGCTGCCGATCACTATGCCAAAATGTTACAACCCCGTTCCAATTTTATTATTTAATTCCTAGATCTAGGTGCACTGTAATTTTTTTTGTGAATGCAATATAACAAGAAATTATTGCTGCGAATATCAATATAACAAGAAGATGAGATGAACAGAAGAAAATATACCTTTTTGTAACTTCAACACATCTTTGACTTTTTTTTCACCTCCAACAACCAAACAGTGTGACAAATCTATGTCCACCAACAATTTCTTCAAAACATCAAATGTTTGTAATGCTAGTTCTCTTGTGGGTGACAAAATTATACATCCAGTCCCTGAAAACACAAGTACTTAATTTAAAAATTCTAATATTTCTTGATCATTGAACTGAGTGTCATCACAAGACTATAACACCCTTACCAATAAACACTGCATAACAGTGGAATAGCTACAGTGTTTTATCTTGTTTTATCATTGCCCATTTCACACTCAAGAGAGATTTAAAAAAAAAAACACTGAATAAACAAACAGCTATTCATCGGCCATACAATGTTTATTAGTAAGGAAGAGGTAACTGTCTAGGTACTAATAAACATTGTGGAGAAATAATTAAATTGTGTTTTGTTTTTCTTTATTGTGTTTGAAATAGTCGAAGACAATACAAGAGACAACACCCAGTAGCTATTTACCGTATAAGAGCATGGAACAAGGAGAAAAGGAATGCCAATACACCAAGAAAACAGCATAGATCAGAAATATGCCAAAAACTGGTATTAAACTAGATGATGCTGCAAAATGAGCAGGCTATAAGTTGAGTGCAGATCAGAAATATGCCAAAATACTGTTTTAAACGTAAATGGCGCTGCAACCGCTCATTTTGTAGCGCCATCTAGGTTTAAACGGTTTTTCGGTTTTTGGCATATTTCTTATCTACGCTGTTTTCTTGGTGTATTGGCATTCCTCTCCTCCTTGTTTCATGATAAGAGGTACAGGGGGTCTAGCAAAGATCCCTTTCCATTAGTGTTAACTCCAAACAATAACTCAAAATGTATGGGAATGACATTATCTGCAGAAATCGCTTTTCCGCAGGTAATGTCATTCCCATACCAAAGGAGTTATTGTTTGGTGCTAACGCTAATGGAAAGGTATCTTTGCTAGACTCCCTGGTATGGCGGTATACATATAATATAAAGCATATTTAGCTCTATGAAGCCAACACTTACCCCCGGTTTCTGGAACGTTTCTTAAAGTTAAACTCTTTTCAACTTTGGAATACTGAACACTCATTGGTTGCCTGTTTATTGTCAACCAATGAGCGTTCTGTATTTCAAGTTTGACAAGAGGTTAACTTTAACAAACGTTCCAGAAACCGGGGGTAAGCCTCTTTAGCCGGATGTTCATTTACCGCTGGTCCGCTGCTACCTGTCTTTACTTGTAAATAGTTACATAACAATCACAATGCATTTTTAAAAATTGTAGTAACCTACTTATTAATATTAAAAACTTACCATGCCTTGCTGTTATTTCAAATTTAATCAGATTATGTATTATGGGAATAAGGAAAGCTAATGTCTTCCCACTGCCAGTCTTTGCTGCCCCAATCAGGTCCTTTTGCTGTAGTAAATAGGGTAGAGCTTCTGCCTGAATTCTCGTAGGTTTCTCAAATCCCATACGACCCAGAGCTCTTAATAGTCTATCGTCTATCTTGCCTTTTAACATCGAAAACGACGACTGGGCTACTATATCGTTGATGTCCATCACGGAGCGTATATTAGAGATATCCATTGATGCACTGAATAAAGTTCTATGTCAAGTTTTTATGGTTCTGAAGACTGTTTGTTCATTTGCTTTGCTGTTGTTTTTATTCACACTCACAGCACAGATCAAGTTTAGTACTTTAACAAAGATTACTAGTTTTAATAACCTAAAATGTTTTACAATGTATTATATATTTATTTTATTACTGTGATTATTTACGTTTGATCACATTCACAGTATTTCAAGTTTCAACATTTTCAACTCCATATTAATATGTACACATGACAGAATTCCCACTAGTCCCTAGCAAAGTACTCTGTGTTTTCAACTTCATGTGATTATGATTAATGATTATATACTCTTTGTTCATAGGGATGTTCCGATACCATCAAAGTATCCATGCCTACTTATATGAGTAGTACTCAAATCATGATTCGATACTACTCAAAACCGGAAAAATACTAACAAATACCTTATAGCAGAAAAAGTTTTATTGTTCCTTTGACTGAACTACATATCCAAGTGTTTTGGCGCGAAGAATCAGACATTCGAACACTGCGGATGGGTTTAGGATATTTTATTTGACAATATTCGACACAAGTACTTTCTTTCCGATACAAGTATTTTCTTTCCGATACAAGTACTTTCGTTCCGATACCGAGTAGGTATCGCGAGAATGATTCGTTTTATATTATTTAATTATTACAAATACCTTAACTGTATTGTTTGTGTGTGTTTGGTAACTGTATTCAACGCTTTGAATTTTTACATTCGATTTAATCCTGCTTAAATTATAAATGGGGTTGTTTTACCCCTATACATTAAAAAATCACCTTTTTAGGCTACTTGACTTGAAGTTAGACCATATTATGCTTCTTTAAAGAAAAAAAAATATTATGATGAAGTAGGGTTAGGGAGGAAACGGTGGCTCAGTCGGGTACACTGGCTCACTGATGGTATCGCAAGAACAAGAAGTGCTATAGATCTTTTGCTCGCACTCATATGAAGCGTTCGGCACCCGTTCGTATCTGAACTAGGTAGCGGGGTGCCTAAGAGTCGGTCGGTTGACTTATCGATATGTTTGTGTTTTTATGTGGCCAAAATTACATTTTCAGGTAAGTTTTTGTTGTTTTATTACCGTGAATACGCACATTATTTGCAATGATTAGTATATTCGTAGGAAAATATAAAGTTTTAGTATAGTATTAACCAAAAACTTGTTCTTCATAGTCTCTTTATTGCATCAGTGTTGCCATTTTATTTCAAAATGGCGAATAGGTAAACAGTTGCTCACTTTTTGAAGGAACACAATGGCTCAGAGCCATAATAATAAATTCATACTGGCTTAATATTCACTGAAACTTTATATTTGTTTATTATTTAAATATATCATAATTATATCTACACTAAAAATTTTGCACAAGATAGACTTGAGTCTCTGTGTACATAAACAAACTCAGAGGCATTGGGCAACTGCGTACATTAGAAGTAGTGTGTGGTATGGGGCTTACTCACGTGTAATGTATGTAAGTCTCGGTCTACACCCAGCGTACACAGCAACTCTGAAAACACTGAGCAACTGTGTACTATGTGTTAGAGCCATTGTGTACTATGGGGCTTAGTCAGTGTGTACCAGTACCCGTACATAGTGACTCATAACCCAATTTAAATAAAAAGGCGTACAGCGCTATTTTCGTTGTAGTAAGCGTAGATTTGGCAAAGGCAAAAGATAGTTTATAAAATACTCTTTCTATGTAATGGTTATATTTTACTCCTTGATGAATATTCTTGAAAGTATGACCTGCCAAAAAAAACTGAGCCACTGTCGCCTCCTTAACCCTATTGCTTATAGCTGCTTGGCATTGAATTTTTGGCTATTCTATCTTTTTGACTTAGCAGCGTTGATTTGATTCGATACTAGTGCTTTCTTTCCGATACCAAGTATGTGTCGAAAGAATGATTCGATGCTAAAAAGTACTTGATATCGACGAAAAGTATCGAGTACTTACTCGTATCGGAACATCCCTATTTGTTCATAGCCTCGGCCGGGCTGGCCAGTCATAATTTTAATGCACAGACCACTGACCACTTATATTATAGAAGATACTAGGAGAAGTATTATTATTTAGTCATAATTATTATGTTATGAAAAAACATAGGCAGGCACACAGTCCTAAGCAAAGGCATTGGCCTGTGTGCAAAAGCTATAAAGCTAGCTGGAATCAAGACAACCGATGCTATATACGTAGGTATTCTAGTAGTGGTAAAAAAGCAGTAATTTTTAATTAACAATTATTTATTGATCACATACAATGTTTTTGTTCAAAATCATCATTAATTCTTTCTACTTCCAACTAATACAGCCTTGAGTTTTAGGAATGTGCGAAACTTAAAATGATGTTCATTCAGTCATGATATCAAAACATTGTTGGGTTTGAATTATTTTATAAATAAGGAGTAGTTTATTTTTCAAAACTAGCTATTACTGCACTATCCGCAATAAAAAGAAACAATATTAACTAGACAAATGCAATCCACTTATTTTAAACTAAATTTAATGTACTCAACATGATCTAAAAAAGTGTGGATTTAAATAAGATGTAAACAATAATTGTTCAAATAATTATTATTCACTCCTAAAAACTGTGTTAACACATTTTGACCTTAGTGAATCTCTATGCTTTGACTGATCTAATTATTAATAACTTAAGTGTTAGACAAATCACAAAGTGTGAAAAATACACACAAATATAACTAGAGTTCATCATGTGATGAGTGATGTAGTGATGCATATGTATCGTCACATGCAGCAGGTGTATGAAGCTCTATCTTATACTCACACCGAAATGGTTCTGTGACGGACAAGATTTGCGTTTCCAAGCCACAGTTCACATGCACAGTGGCCATTCTGCTTGGGCCATTCCAGCAAGCTATTCCATTTGTGTATTTCATTGCTGAGTATTTATTATTGTTAGTTCCAGCCCATTCTCCCCAGTTTCCAAGACCAACTTCAGCTCCGCCATTCTTGGATTTTTGTGTGACCTTTTGGAAGAGACATAACTTGTAAACATATTCTTTGTCTTCATACTCAAAGCACTGTCCATCAAGGGTAGCAAATTCCTGTTGCAGGCCATAATCCTTTTCAAGGTTCTGTTGGATATTTCTTATATTGGCTTCTATTTCACGAACATTGCGCTCAGCTTCTGTGAGCTGTCTCCGGGCCTCTGTTGCTTGTTCAACCAGTTTCTGAGTTTCTTCATCATATCTTGTGGAAGTTTCTTGATGTTCTATTTCCTGTTCTTCTCCATCATCATGAGGTGTCTCACTTTCACCATTTTCATCATCATCGTCATCATGGCCTGCATAATCTACATCCAAGTCTGCCTGGTTTTCTTCTGCATCTGCATCAGATTCTGTTTCTTCATTCTCTTCAGCTGGACGAAACATACCTTGCTCCATCATGAGCAGCGGCTTTAGAAGAGCCCAAGTTGACTCTATGAATGCTTCTATATCAACAGTCTCTTTTTCTAAAAAGAAGTATTGTATTTCCTCTTCATCAACTTCTCCATCCTTGTTTTTATCAAACACATTTAACACTTTTACCTCATCTTTAGTCAGAACTCCATCATTATTAGAATCATACCTTTTAAAATGTTCCGTTGCTTCTTTGATTGTGTTCTCTTTTTCCTCTGCAGCTTTTTTCTGTCTTTCTAGCTCTTCTGCTTCTCTGTACACTTTGAGAGCTTCATTTTCTTTTGTTTCTAAATCATTCTTTTGCATTTCTTTTTCTGATTTCAGTGATTCAGCTTCATTTTTATCTTTCTCTAACTGTGCAAGTTGTTCCGCCATTTCCTGTCGCTTTAAGTTTCCTTTTTCAATTAGCTCTTGCCTCAAGTGATGACCTGCTTTGAATAACTCTGCAACTCTTTGTGCCTCAGCTCTAGCCTCTTTGCCCAACTCTTCGCAAGTATTGCTACATGTATTAGAAGTTGAATACTCATCAGTACCATCACAGCAATCGCAGACCCCATCGTTGACTCTTGAACTGGGGATGTTCAGCGGTCGATAGCCGGCGTTTGTACAATGAAAGACTCCATTCAAACACGCAGATGTTCCCGGCTCATCACTACCATCGAAGCAATCGCAATAATCATCGTTCACATAGCTGAAAGGGATTGTCCCAGTTCCATCAAAACAGGTGAAATCTTTCGAAGGTGAATACAAGGATGCTTTTGATAAAGATACACCGCGAGGCCTCGGCACATCAGAATGCGCGTGAGAGATAAAGGAACAGATTAATAAAAATACTGAGTAAGACTGTTTTGTCCACGTATTATAGACCATGATTAACTTTTTAATAATTTTTAAACCGGTCTCTCGAAAATCACAAAATTTATGTACCGTAAATACATTGAAACGTGAGAAAATGAAAATGACAGCGGAGTGCGGAGCGGACAGCGCTGACGTTAACCAATCACCAACGAGGGATTGGTTGGCGTTCATAGAGTAAAAATGTGGTTATTCGACTAAATATGTCCGATTTCTCTTTTCCCATCAGTACAACTCTATTAGAATTAATCGAATCCACAGATTAGAGAAAAACAATGTGATCGCATCGTACTCTCGAGTGTCTGTGAGATTATCACAGAGTCTGTCATACGAGTCTGTGCACAGAGTACTTTAGCTTTGTTTTTATCAATAGCGTTAGCATATATAGTCTGTGTAATTTATCTATTGAGAATTTGAGATTTGTTTGCGTTTTGCAATTTGCGTGCATCAAATATAAATTAAACAAGATTTTGTATATTATTATCTACTGAGGATTATATTTCACCTTTGCACCTCTAATCTAATTTGTACTTAATAATTTATGTAGAAGTGAGTGCTTTAACCATTAGCATTTGTTGCACAGCCTGTGCAACTATAACCTGTAAATATGGAGACGATCTTGGAACAGCAAAGGAGTTACCACGAAGAACGGGAGAGGACAATGGATGCTATGGTCAAGGAAATTCTCCACAAAAAGACTGGAGTAAATGATAAGCGTATATCTTTAGCAAATCACTTACTCCAGAGTAAGTGATTTGCTAAAGATATACGATTTTTTTCAATTTGTAAACTTCTATGTAAATACGGCGAAATCCGTGCTTCAATACAGCTTTGTACATTCGCAATCGTACTTACATGTGGGGGCGCAGAGTGCGTAGTGAGTAGTGCGTGCCTGGTCACCTATAACTACTTATCAGGGTGTGAAGGACTCCCAAGTAAAATAGTCAGTATGGGTACATAGGTACTTTACATACATACTAGGTGGTAGGACTTTTCTGCAAAGTTTGTCTAGGTATATACCATCACTTTGCCAGCTATTCTGCTGCTTAGCAGTAGTGTGCAAGCACTACTGTGTTCTGGTTAGTTAAGTTACATAAGTTAGTGTTTAATTCCTATGTTACTGTCTGCTTCAAAATGAAATTGCAACACTTGGCAGAGTTCATGGATTTAGATTACTTTATTTAAGTAGTATACTAAGTCTATGTAATGCAATTAATTAAATAAATAAATAATGAGGCCGGTTTAAAAGGCATTGTAGCTAGTGAAATTACTGGGCAAATGAGACTATGACCTGATTACCCAGTAGTGATTTTATTACTAGACTGTGATGTCTTAGGATGACGTATGCAGTGCAGTGTCATGCGAAACTTTATTATTTTAAAGTTCCAAGTGACACAGCAACTGTTATGGGCGGCCGCCGTTTCGCTTAACATCAGGTGAACGACAAGCTCGTCACATCATTCATTCTCATAATAAAAAAACAATAATGGAAAATAATTGTCTATTTCAGCACCGTGAAACAATTAATGGTGATCATCGCTTGAAAAATTTACATGACGTAAGTAACAACTTATCTATTAGGCACCCTTCTATGTTTAGTGAGTACATAATTTATGTATTCAGTTCTATTTCAAAGTTGGTTGTGCTTTATTTCATATCGTTTTGTTTGGGACTGACAAAATAATGTTAATTATAGAGATACATTGAAGCTACAATTCGACTGAAAGAGCTGTATGAAGACAAGGATGGTCTGCGGAAAGAGGAGATTGCAGCTTTGTCGGGTCCTAACGAGTTTCAAGAGTTTTATCAGAGACTGAAGCAGATCAAAGAGTTCCACAGGAAACACCCTAATGAAGTATGATATTATATTTTTATTTTCTTTGTTAAATTACAATCAATATTATTCAAATATAGTACTTGAACAACAGAATAATCTGATAACAATATATTAATATGAACTCGTTTCTTGGAATTACTAATTGGAACTTTTTTTTCAGATTTGTGTTCCAATGTCTGTGGAATTTGAGGAGTTAGCTAAGATCAGAGAAAATCCCTCAGAAGATTTCACAGGTAATATTTTTATCTTGTTTCATAATAAATTATGAAAATACAATATGTTTTAGAATGTAACAACAAAGTGATTTTTAAAATGTGATTACAGTTCCAGTGGAGTTTACAGATGAAGAAGGTTATGGAAAGTACCTAGATTTGCATGAATGTTATGAGAAATACATCAATTTAAAGGGAATAGAGGTAAACAAACTAATCTCACTATAAAATTATTTGAATTTTATATCTACATCTCTACCCTGCTACAGCAATCAAAATAAAACTTAAAACTGATGCTGTTTTTATGTATGTCTTAATCATATCTACTGCATAGGTACAAATTGGTGGACTATTTGCAATGGGCCTTACTAAAGTACTCTATGCACTATACAATCTTCCATGCAATTTGTTGACTCAATCAGTCAATTTGCATCATGTGGAGGTGTGTTGTGCTCGAGTATCCAGTGAATTCCATCGTGTGGAGGCGGGTTGCGACTCCCATCCAGCAGATTGAGTCAACAAATTGCGTGATGGGTTGAATGGTGCATAGAGAAAACAAAGGCGTTAAATTTTTTTTTCTGTCTTCCTGTTAACCTATTAGCCTCACAATAGCCAAAAATTCTAAAATATTAAATATTGCATGAAAAATAAAATACAAAAGTACATGTCTGTTATTGTTCAACTAACTTTTAATAAAAGGAATAAAAATAGGGGGTCAACAATTTGAAATTGTTGGTGAATTCTTTAGTTGAATCTCCAACATTAGGGGATCAGAATGGAGTACCAAGTGATGTGTAGTGTAGTCAACCTTGAGACTGGGCCATAGGATTCAAGTGGAAGTAGAGCTACTGTCTCCTATGTGGGCCTATTGTATTGTATCAACTGTAGTGTGAAGTATTTATTAAGGATGCCATAATTTTTGTTAAAATATTTTATTTCTAGAAAGTGGATTACATCACATACTTGAGCATCTTTGACCATCTATTTGACATACCGCGTGAGCGCAAAAACAGTGAATACAGAAACTATGTCAGGGCTCTCCTCACATACTTGAAAGATTTTGTGAGCCGAGTGAAGCCACTGTCTGAACAAGGACAGGAAATGGCGGCGGCCCACCAGGAGTTTGTGAAGCAATGGGATGCCGGCGGTTTCCCTGGATGGCCCGTGAGTTGGTTCAACTCAATAAGTAGTATTATTAATTTAATATTATCATTATCAGATGAATTTGAGCAGCTAATGATGAGCAGCTAAGTTTTTTAGGCTAAGGTAGCAAAGCCATGATTTGTGCGAAGACACTTTAAAGTAGTAAAGCATTTAAGTACCTACTGAAATGTATTTTTTACATAATAACAGCTTAAACGGAACAAAGTTTTTCTTTTAATACTTACTTTCATTCTCTATAATAAAAAAAAATATGATTTTCTCCTCAGGTCCATTATTTTGCTGACTTAGCCCCAATTTCACTAAACTAGAATAAATGTTATTCCAGGTATAACTTTCAGAGAACAACCGTTTTACGCGAATATAGCCCTTATACCACCAATTTTGTGAAGGAATAAGACTTATTCCTTGGATACAATCAAAATAGCGTCTTTTTGTGTAATTTCATTTGTCAATTAGCTGTATCCAAGAGTAACGAATAGCCGTGTACTTGGAATAAACGTTGGTGAAATCGGGCCTTAGAAGGATAGAAGAAGAAATATATTTTGTTAAATTAAAAATTATGATAATTTCTTTTTCAGAAAGAAACTGGTGGTGCATTGACAAATGTTGGAGCTCATTTGGACCTCTCAGCTTTTTCATCATGGGAAGAGTTGGCTTCACTTGGCTTGGACAGATTGAAATCTGCTCTCATGGCTCTTGGGCTGAAGTGTGGAGGAACTTTAGAGGAAAGGGCACAAAGGTTGGATAATATTTAATTAAAATAACATTAGGATACATATTGTTGTAATAATAAAAAAAGACCTTATTGAAACTATACTAAGAAGAAAAATATAAAATTGAAACATCTTTTCAGATTGTTCAGTACTAAAGGACAAACAGCACTGGATAAGTCTCTAGTGGCTAAGAAGGGTGGGAACAAGGCAAAAGCCTCTACGCAGCAGAGACACAAAGATATTGCTGCTATTGAGGCACAAGTTTACAGGTAACTTTTTAAATAACCAATTTTGCTTATCCAGTGATTGTGTTTTATATATTAGCCAAATTCAAGATACAATATTTACTAACATGGCACTGACAGTTGAATCAGCTGATTTTTAGGGTTGTCGCCACGAAATGGTTGTGTGGTATCAGAATTACGATGATTTTACCTATAAATTTTATCAGATTTGTCAAAATTTTCAATAGTTACGTCTTTACTATGAAAAATCTAACTACTTGAATTTAAAAATCTTCAATAGGTGATCAGAAACAAATATTAAAACCAGAGATTTATCAGTGCCAACCATAATGAATCTCAGTTTTGACGTCCTGGGTAGGAAACTATTGGTTACTTTTTGACTATGATCCGTTGCCCCTAGCAACCAAGAGGTTCTCTATGAAGCTGGTATGAAACCTTTTTCATGGGTGAGTACGCCACAGCCAAAAATGTTTGTTATCCCTGCTATCTGCTATTACTGTCAGTGCAATTTTAGTAAATATTGCATCTTGAATTTGGGTGAATATCAATTCATCATCACCACCATCACCATTATTATTATCAATAATCATCACTGGTAAACATGGACATCAATGCCACTTTGTCTACTTATTTCTTGCAATATTGATTCACACTTGTTTTGGTACAGCTTTATGTTTCTCCTAGATTTTGTTCTAATAATACAATAACTTGCTTTGACTTTGACTATAACTTGTACAATTATTAATGTTTATTTTAAATTTAATTAATTCGACTACCACAACCTCATTGTTTTGTCTAGATTCGCCGGTATAGTGAGCAGTACTCGCGCGGCCACGATCGAGAACGTAACACGTAGAGCGGCGCGCGCGGCCGGCGAGCGACGTGACGACAGCGGCGACGAAAGCGACGGCTCCGGCGGGGCAGATATCGACTCTGATGACGACGAGGTTCCATACAACCCGAAGAACCTTCCCCTGGGTTGGGACGGCAAGGTAACTTTATTGAAGCAATAACAGTGTAATAGGAAACTGCGACGATAGCGACGGATCTGGCGCGGCAGATATTGACTATACGACGACGAAGTTCCGTACAGTACGAAAACCTTCCCCTGGGTTGCGATGGTAAGGTAAATTACCGGCAAAATAACTGACGAAAGCGGTGGTACCTACCTAGACGAACTTTGCAGAAAAGTCCTACCACCTAGTAAACATGTATGATGATAAAGTACCGTACAACAGAAAAACCTTCCCCTGGCCTGCAAAGTAAGGTGCTTGTATTCATAGAGCCCAGTTTCGGTATAAAGTATAGAAAAGTAGCGACGCCGACGACAGTAAGCGATGAGAGCGACGTATTTGGTGCGGCAGATACCTCCGATGACTACGAGGTTCCATACAGTCCGAAGAATTTTCCCCTGGATTGGGATGGCAAGGTAAGTATAATAGGAAACTGTGACGACAGTGGCTTATGTTGATAGAGCCAATATCAGTTTCGCTATAAAAGGTGACAAAAGCAAAGGATCTGTCTGTTACTTATCATCTGTTTTCTTTCCGCAGCCGATCCCATACTGGTTATACAAGCTCCATGGGCTGAACATAAGCTACACGTGCGAAATCTGTGGCAACTACACGTACAAAGGGCCTAAAGCGTTCCAGCGTCACTTCGCTGAGTGGCGTCACGCGCACGGCATGCGTTGCCTCGGTATCCCCAATACTGCGCACTTCGCTAACGTCACGCAGATCGAAGACGCGCTTGCATGTGAGTACACATATACCTATATAAAGACTGTGTGCAGATATACATACGTCCATACAGCCCACACAGCCTACAGAGGTTCTCGAGTGGTGACCACGAACCGGAAGACGCAGCGTAGGCCGGCCCCCCACTCGGTGGACCGACGATCTGGTGAAAGCCGCGGGGAGCCGATGGATGCAGGAGGCGAGCAGCCGCTCAAGATGGCGCGCTCTGAGGGAGGCCTATGTTCAGCAGTGGACGTCTTCAGGCTGTTCATGATGATGATGATGATACAGCACATATCTGTGTGTATCTAATGCAATTTTTGAGTACATCTGATTGTTCTACACTCATGATTCATCTGTACAGTCCGAATGCACAGTTAGATCGTACAGTTAAATCTAAAGGCTATAGGATCCCGTAAACCACCCGTAAACAATAAAGCGTTCCAGCGCACGCAGATTGAAGACACTAATTTCTATGTAACATCATGGAACAAGGAGAAGAGGAATGCCAATACACCAAGAAAACAGCATAGATCAGAAATATGCCAAAAAACGTTATAAACCTAGATGGCGCTGCAAAATGAGCGGGCTATAAGTTGAGCGTAGATCAAAAATATGCCAAAAACCCGTTTTAAACCGAGCCCGCCGTAGCTAGCCGTATAACCCGCTCATTTTGCAGCGCCATTCAGGTTTAAAACGGTTTTTTGGCATATTTCTGATCTACGCTCAACTTATAGCCCACTCATTTTGCAGCGCCATCTCTGTTTATAACGTTTTTTGGCATATTTCTGATCTACGCTGTTTTCTTGGTGTTGGTGGTTTGGCATTCCTCTCCTCCTTGTTCCATAATAATATGTACTCGTGTTGCAAGCATAGCATGGTGGTAGATTCATTTTAAAGGTAGATGTTCTATACTGAAGCAGGAAATTCAATTTGTTTTGCAGTTCTGTTTTTGCTTTTGTATCTAGTGTACTAACTAATATAAAAATATAATGAAAATTGCGGAATGCGGAGGTTATTCCACAGACCTAGAATTTTTGTCGTTACTCTGGTTATTCTTAACATAATCTAATTTTTTTTTTCAATAATGCCCTTTTTGTATTAGTTTCTAAACCATTTAGGTATAATGGACTAGGGACTAGGAAAGTAGGAACAAATAATATTTTTAATGGATTATGATGTAAAGAATAAAACCCACAGCCACTACTAAAATAAACTGCAAACATTACGAATTTCCCTCTAGAGCAGACCATCCACCGTAACTACCCGCCTGGCTATAGCTGCTACTATGGCAAAAATCTGAAGCCAAGCACTTAAGTGTTCCGACTTCCGCCTCACTTGAGAGCCACTTCTCAAGCATAGCGTTTAACCTTGGACACAGATAATATAATAATACCTAACCTGGTAGCTAGTAGTAGCCTTGGATAATACCCGTTCGTCGATTTCCATCTGATTTGACAAAATGATACCCTCTGTGGTAGCATTTTGTAGTGCATTTTTATTCGTAGCATTTTGGTAGCATTTTGTAGTGCATTTTTATTCGAAGCTACCTGGGCGTGTTTGCCTTAAAAATTTTGGCATAAGTACTTAACTTGTTTGGGATAATTTGGTTACTACAAAAGATGCTTACTTATATAAATTTAATTTATCATCATCAATATTTTTTACTGAATTAAATTAATTCTTTTACAGTATGGGAGAAGATCAAGCACCAAAAGGAAAGTGAAAGATTTGTTGCAGAAAATGATGAAGAGTTTGAGGATTCACAAGGAAACGTCGTTAATCGGAAGACTTATGAAGATTTAAAACGACAAGGTCTTCTGTAAATAATTTAATATTGTGCTAGATGTAATGAAAATTATAATTAATTAGGTAATAAACCTTGCTAATCAAGTGTTAGTATTTTTATAAGTATTGTACATTGTATTTGTATGTGCCTACTTTAGTATAAGTATTGGAGATATTTTAACAAATTATTTTTTTGGTTGGTCAAATCAAATCTCGTTCAGTAAAAGGAACTTGTTCAGCAATTCCTTTCATTCAGTGAGTCCGAACGAGATCGCAGAGACTCTGATCGATCGGATTCACTGAACGGAAGTAGTTGCTGAACGAGTTCCTTTTACTGAACGAGATTTAATGGACGAGTTTGCCCAAGCCTAACTAATCCGGACAGACTAAAAATCCCGAGTTGAAACAGACTTTCGCTCACTTCGTTCGCTCAGTCAAAAAGGCAAAAGAAGCAAGCACACAAGTTATAATCATCATTGAATTACAGGAATTCAATCACAATGAAGAGCACAATCGATATCAAAGCGCGAGCGATTGCAGAAATAGAACTCCCAGTGTCAATGAAATTATTGACATGAAGTAGTTCAATGAATTGAACTACTGTGAATTGATGAGTACCTGCCAGTGTGCTACCAGTAGTTTAATCAAAATATTTGATTGAACTAGTAGGTGAGAATAAAGAATCTCAGTAGTTGAATCAATTGAACTGTTCATAGAACTACTGACAATAGACGAAAACGCATCACATCTTGGAACCGGTGCACAGTGAGGCGGAAGGAATCTTACCCTACCTAAACCTATCTACCTTTTATATTAGCTTATCCCCTTTGCTTGCATAAAATAACTAAGATTATGGAATAGATAGCGTTACACCGTAATATCGAGTGTTGCGAGAATACGGATTTTAACGCGTTTGATACTTTTCATAGATAGGATTCGATTCGATATGATAATATTGAGTTCGATATTATTATATCGAATGATGATGATATTATATCGAATTTTCCGAGAATCGGGCGTGCGTGGGGAAAGGAAGACAACAAAAAAAGATGTGACTGTATACTATATTATGAGTAGTACTTAAATCACTATGCGATACTAATATGACAACCCTAAATGATTCGACACCTACTCATATCGATACATTTCTTTTTATTAATATAAAACTGTGTAATTAACTTACCTTATTGCAGCAAAGTTTGGTCGTTTATTTGACTCAACTACATTTCCAAGTGGTTTGCCATGCGTTCACGATATTTTATTTGACATTATGCGTTACTGGTACCTACTTTCTTTCCGATGCCAAGTAGGTATTGAAAGAATAATTCGATGCTAAAGGTACTTGGTATCGAAAGAAAAGTATCGAGTAGTTAGGTAGTACTCATATTTACTAGTATCGGAATTCGCCATTCGGAACATCCCTAACAACAACAAAAATAAATATACATGTGGCTGTGGATTGTGGAGCGGAATTATTATGAAAATTGGATAACTCCTGTAATAAATGATATTCGGTTTAGAGTTCCATGTAAGCAAGTGTTGTGTGATGATCTAAACGCAATAATTCGACATGTCTGACAACAGGAGCAGCCGTATATTTGCCGGTGCCCGAGTGTTAGGTTATGTTAGTACAGATGTTCCGTTTGTAGCTCGATTTATCAAAAGACGTGGTGAAACTTTATTATGTACAAGCGTGGGGAAGTGGTTCCATACCTACGGATGCGAAAAGTTCCGTTTGCTCAGCGTAAGCGGTGAACACCCCGGTCCTATAACATGCATGAGTGGTGACAGCTATCATGTTTATGTGGCTAGTGAGAACAACGTTTATGCATGGAGGCGCGGTTGCGAACTGAAACATGTATATAAAGGGCATAAAGCGGCCATACACATACTATTTCCATTCGGCATTCACTTAATTTCCGTAGACAAAGACAATGTCTTGAAGGTATTTGATATCAAAGATGAGACAGAGTTCATGGAGCTTACATTTGTCTTCTCTGTTTTCAAAATTACTGCATTGTGTCATCTTCCAACATACTTAAATAAGGTGTTGCTTGGGAGCACTCAAGGTAAAATGCAGCTGTGGAACTTGCGAACTTCCAAATTGATTCATACCTTTAATGGTTGGAAGTCTCCAGTGCGAGTGATGGAGCCTGCGCCTGCTGTGGATGTGGTTGCTGTAGGTTTAGGCAGTGGAAAGATTATTCTGCACAACTTGCGGTATGATAAAATTGTAATGGAGTTCTCGCATGACCATCCTTCAGTTACAACTCTATCGTTTAGACTTGATGGTGTCCCAGTTTTGGTTAGTGGTAATCACCATGGACACATTGTTATGTGGAATTTAGAGGAAAAGAAAGTGATGTCACAGTTGAAGTTCGCACACACAGGCAAAATAGTTGGCATGCAATGTCTTATGTCTGAGCCTTTGATGGTGACAAACTCAAAAGATAATTCATTGAAGTTATGGATTTTTGACATGCCTGATGGTGGTGCAAGGCTTCTCAAGAAAAGGTAAATGTATAAGTGCTTAAAATTAATACACAGCTAACAAACTACAATAGTTTGTTAGCTGTGTATTAATATAAACTATATGTATTAGTATAAACTACAATAGTTTGTTAGCTGTGTATTAATTGTATGAAACTAATCAGTATTTTATAGATAATTATCATCATCATCATCATCATTAGCCCGAAGATGTTCACTACTGAACATAGGCCTACCCCCCACCAGATTGTTGGTCCACCAAGTGGGGGGCCGGCCTATGCTGCGTCTTCTGGTTTGGTTGCCACTCGAGAACCTTTCTTCCTCATCAGTTGTCAGTTGCACGAGCAATGTGGCCCGCCCATTGCCATTTCAACTGGATAATTCTAAGAGCTATATTGGTCACTAGTTCTCCTGCAGATCTCCTTATTCCGAAGCTTATCTTGCAGGGAAACAACGAGCATAGCTCTCTCCTTAGCTTGTTGTGCGACTTTGAGCTTACTAATGAGGCCAACAGTAAGAGACCATGTCTCAGTTCCATAAGTCATCACCGGCAACACACACTGATTGAAAACCTTCATTTTGCTGGCTCTGCTGGTTTAGATAATTATATATATGGATTATTATTTTTATATATGGTCACCATCACTACTGAAACAGCTGTGCCAGCAATCCAAACCTGTTCTCCGCTACTTCAAGGAGTTAGGGAGGCTAGGGTAGAGGCTGGCAGGGGTAGTAAATGCGCGAAACACACCATGTGGGATGTCATTGCAGGCCTTTATCACCCCCATCTATACTTATAATAATACTGTAACAGGTCCAATTCTGTACATTGAAGATATTTTGAAATTTTTTTTGGGGGCTCACATTATCGTTGCGGAAGCCAAAACTATATATTTTTTCATTTTGGTCTGTCTGTCTGTCTGTATCTTGGCGGCTGAGCATCACACTAAAACTACTGAATGGATTCAAATTAAACTTAGCATGACTTGAGTTCATATTACGAGGTAGGCTATAGGATACTTTTAATACTGAAATTCAGCGTGGTTCCCTTGGGAGAGGGGATGAAAGTAAAAATATATACTTAGTTGTTATTAATTAACGCATGGTCCAATTTCATTCATTCTTTTTTTGTTAGATATGGAGAACTTTAAATATTGTGTTGTAAAACATCAAGGTTGTCAGTTTTGTGGTTCAGAAATTACAGACATCCAACCTTCAGTATTAGATCCAAAGCCATTCCTATCCTGTACTATGGGAAATATAGAAGAGAGGGGAAACAAGATAAGGGAAAAGGATGAATGCCTGCACCTGCCTCCTTTCACCTTCATCCACTGCCATTTCATCCATCAACCTTTTCCCTTAACATTTTCCCTCTTCCTTCTCGCTTTCTTTAGACTGAGATAAGGAGTAAAACTAATTAACCCATGCGAAACTGAGGTGGGTCAGCTAGTTTAGAATAAGAATGGTTTATCTAATTTGTTTTAGAGAGGGTCATGCAAGACCTCCAAACTTGGTGCATTATTGTGAACCTACTGGAAACAACATGCTAGTAGCAGGAAGTGACAGCACCCTTCACATCATGAACACAATATCGGAGACTTTCAACAAAAATCTTGGGAAAGCATCATATGACAGAATTAAATCAAAGAAGAAAGGTAAGTACAGGGTGTCTATTTTATTCTTTCTTAGACATATTTATATTTATGCCTATGTTATTCTCCTTTTGTGTGCAATGATTTTTTAAAATTAAATTAGTGATTGTTATCTCAGTATGAAAATTAATTAATGAAAATGTGTATTAAACTGTGTTTAGCGTAGTTTGTTATTGTTTTATCCCTGATGGATTATTATAATTGTAAATGTAAACTACAAGATAACTTTGAATTTTTCTATTTGTTGCATGGTTAATTTATTCCACATACTACCAGTGGTCTGTCTCTGATGCATTTGACATTGATATTTGGTTTTTACAGGTAGATTACAATTTGACAACCTAATACTGCCACCTATAATAAAGCTTAGCTCTTGTATGCAAAGAGATAAGCAATGGGACAGCGTAGCCTCCATCCACAAAAAGCTGAAGTTGGTAACTACATGGTCTTATGACAAGTTGAGAATGGGAAAGCATAAGTTACAATATCCAATGCCCTATGATAGTGTGGCAACATGTTTAATTGTTACACACTGTGGAAACTTTGTTATCATTGGTAAGATTTAATTAATCACTGGAAGATGGGGCGGCTTTTAGTGTGGGACGCTACTTGCGTCGATACTATGGCGCCGTCACACCTTCCCGAGACACACGTTAGGGCCGGCGCCGCGGCTAATTCTGCTGAGCAGCTAAAACGGCGCAAATATAGTAATCTCAGTAGGGGTTACATATTTGAGCCGTTTGGTGTTGAGACCCTGGGTCCGTGGGGACCGGGAGCTCATCGCGTTTTCCAAAGTCTATCAGAGCGCCTGGTCGATGCGACGCGTGACCAAAATGCTGGCACTTATTTGGCTCAACGCATCAGCATTGCAATTCAACGTGGCAATGCGGCCGGCATGTTGGGTACGCTACCTACCGTTAGTGGGCTGGAGCACTTGGACTGTCTATAGGCCATCGCGGCTATTATACAGTTCCTAAGTGTTCTTTGTAGTAGGTAGTGTAGCTAGTGTAGCTAGTTTAGTTTAGTTTAGCTTAGTTTAGTTTAGTTTTTATTATTGTAGTAGTTAGCTTGAGTAATAAAGGCAATTTGCCCGTTAAAAAAAAAATTAATCACTTGTAAGATTGATTTGCTAGCTATCTGCTACTGAAACAATAGAAGATAAATCTAAATAATTATAAAAACCAGAACCTGAACATAACTACCAAAAACTCAAAAATCGTTTTTTTTAAAACATCTGATTGGTAATTCCGGTTGATGATTAGTTTCAACAACTATCTCAATGAAAAGATTCAGATTCCAACACAATTAATACATTGATCACAATATGACAGGCTCATTTACGGCCATATAGTTTACTTAAAGTTTAACATTTTTTTAGGGTACAGTAGTGGACATGTACACAAATTCAACATGCAGTCTGGCAAACACAGGGGACAGTATGGCATCGATGAAATGCCAGCTCATAAAGGTGCAGTTAGAGGAGTTGAGACAGATCTCTGTAATCAAAGATTGATTACAGCTGGAGCTGATGATCTGCTGAAGTTTTGGCATTTTAAAGCTGGTATGTTTTGTTTTCTAGGGACACACGTTGTTTATGTTATTAACGATGCCGGCGCCGACCTATATAAACGCTGCGTGATTATATAATAAGGTAGTTGCTTAAGCAGTTCTAAGGCAGTTGCATAGAGTTGTAGAGCAGTCGTAGTTACAGTTGCAAGGAGTTGAATTCAATAGTTCCTCTCTCCATAGCCTTTGAGACGCGCGTCCGTAATAAATGTGTCAATAATAAAATTAATAAACCCAAGTCATATCATCATCATCATCATCATCATCATCATCATCATCATTAACAGCCTGAAGACGTCCACTGCTGAACATAGGCCTCCCCCAGAGCACGCCACCTTGAGCGGCTGCTCGCCTCCTGCATCCATCGGCTCCCTGCGGCTTTCACCAGGTCGTCGGTTCACCGAGTGGGGGGCCGGCCTACGCTGCGAAGCCAAGTCATATAACTTGGGTTTATTAATTTTATTATTTTTCTGCGAGTCACCTGTTCAGTTCGTTTGGACAATATATTTGGTGAAAAGCAATGAAATTTTTATTTATTCCAATTTCCGGCAGGCCAGGTAAATATTAGAACATGCACCCAAATGGTGCCAAGTGACTTTATATATATGCTAAGTATATGACTATCAAATATATACAATAAACTGGTGACACCAACGTGATTTCACCGGTTTCTCGTACGTTTGTTAAACTTAAACTCATGTCAATTTAAAAATACGGAACGCTCATTGGTTGCCTATTGATCATCGGCTATCGTCAACCAATGAGCGTTCAGTATTTTTAAGTTGACATGAGTTTAAGTTTAACAAACATACGAGAAACCAAGGGGCAATGGCTGCTGAGTAATTGTCTTACACAAAGATTCTGACTGTACAGGGAAGAGATGTTAAATCAATTTTAACAGTTATACATCAACTACACAAATCATCATCAGCCAAAACACTGCCGATGAAAAATAATATCAATCAACCAATGCAGTTTTAAAGTATTTTTTTAGATTCAACTCCCTACCATGTAATGAGATTAGAAGAAACAGCGTCTATGACCAAATGCCACCGAGAAAGTTCCCTGCTGGCGATAGCAAATGAAGATTTTTCAATCATTCTGGTGGATATTGATACAATGAATGTTGTGAGGAAGTTTGATGGGCATACAAACAAAATTAATGACATTGATTTTGATGTGCAAAGCAGGTACAATATTCATAAACCATCTCAACTATCCAGATTCTAGTTTTTACCCATTGCCCTTTGAATATCGAGAACTCTCATGAGATTTACGGACACATTGTTTTCATGTGAGATTTTTTCTTTGTCCTAGCCAAATGTTTGTCTGGTGTTAAGTGTCACCACTATCCATAACTCTTGCAGAGCCACTCAGAAGTCTACTATAATATTTGTAATGTTGCATGGTGCTGCACTGTGCATATCATCCTGAGGCATCACTGGACAGTATTGCTTCCACTACTGCTTGGCGTCAGAATAGCTGGCAACGCCGTGGTATCTAGCTAGATGAACTCTTCCAAAAAAGTCCAACCACCTAGTAACATTATTATGAAATTGTAATGAGTTGGTGGTTGGTTGGTGTAATGAAAATGAATGTAGTCAAAATAAACAATAAAAACACATTAATAAAGTGTGAATTTAATCTAACAGATGGCTGATAAGTTCATCCATGGATTGCACAATTTGTACATGGGATATACCAAGTGGAAAGCTTGTAGATATTTTCTACGTAAGTATTAATCCATAAAAATGTTTTCTGTCTGTGGTGAATTGATTCACATATGTCAACAGAGCAGAGTGAATAGGTTTTTTTTATGCGAATGAATGACGTGACGAGCTAGTCGTTCACCTGATGTTAAGCGACACGACCACCCATAACAGTTGCAGTATCACTCGGAACTTTAAAATAATAAAATTTCGCGTGGCATTGCACTGCGCACGTCATCCCGAGACATCACACAGTCTAGTAATCAGATTACTAGACTGTGAAATCAGGTCATAAAGTCTCATTTGCCCAGTAATTTCACTAGCTACAATGTCCTTCAAACCGGAACACAGCAGTGCTTGCACACTACTGCTTGGCGGCAGAATAACTGACAAAGCGGTGGTACCTACCTAGACGAACTTTGCAGAAAAGTCCTACCACCGAGTAAATTAAGTGTGTCCCACCTTAGGTTTCATCCACACTTACCATCAGGTGAGATGTGGCCAAACGCCTAGTAGGAATTCTGTGCCAAACGCTGACCCATTAACAATAAAAAAAACCTTGTACAATTATTACTTGATTTCAATCATTTACTGACGTCAAAGTGGCGCTCTATGGGGGAGGCCTATGTTCAGCAGGGGACGTTTACAAGCTGTTGATGATACCAATACTTAGGCTTATTATTTGGTTTAAATAGGTGGATGCACCATGCACATCGCTAAGCATGTCTCCAACTGGTGACTACCTGGCGACCACCCACGTGGGCGAGCTTCCAGTGTTCCTATGGGCCAACAAGCTGCTCTACGAGAAGATATTCTTGAGACCTGTTGACAGAAACGCCGAGCGAGTACCAAGATTGAGTAAGTATATATTTTTTAGTTTAGACTCTTTTACACTGAACCTTTTACTTTGACATCTTTCTCACTTTTTTGCAAAATAAAGGGGTTTGGATGAGGAAGATCTCCAGAGTAAAAGGTGTGATGAATGAATGATGAATGTTTGCTGAACATTTTACTTTCGACTTGTCCCTCAATAGCGTTCACTGTATGCGTTTCTAATGAAATCTTTAATTTTATCATTAGCAAGATTTTTCTGACTATATGCACATGCGAAATTTTTCTCACAACACACTGAACCTTTTACTTTGACATCTTTCTCACTTTTTTGCAAAATAAAGGGGTTTGGATGAGGAAGATGTCCAGAGTAAAAGGTGTGATGAATGAATGATGAATGTTTGCTGAACGTTTTACTTTCGACTTGTCCCTCAATAGCGTTCACTGTATGCGTTTCTAATGAAATCTTTAATTTTATCATTAGCAAGATTTTTCTGACTCTATATGTACATGCGAAATTTTTCTCACAACACACTGAATCCTTTACTTGTGATGTGAACATTTACCTGTTTGCTTATTAAAGACTAGCTGACCCGCCCGGCTTTGCATGGGTTTATTAGTTTTACGCCTGATCTCCATCTAAAGGAAGAGAGAAGGAAGAGGGAAAAAGATAAGGGAAAAGGATGCATGGATGAAACGGCGAATGAAGGCCCCTTTCACCTTCGCCCATTCATCCTTCTCCCTTATCTTTCCCACCTCCCTTCTCTCTTTCCCATAGTACAGGATAGGAATGGCTTTGGACCTAATACTGAAGGTTGGATGTCTGTAATTTCTGAACCACAAAACCTTGAAATATTTACGGCATAATATTTAAAGTACCGCCATTTCTAACATTTGAATCCATTCAATAGATTCGGCGTGATGCTCAGCCAAAAGATACAGACAGACAGACAGACAACAATGGAAAAAAGTAGTTTTGGCTTCAGCATCGATAATAGGGTGCTCTCCAAAAAAAAATTCAAAATATCTTCA
The DNA here is from genome assembly GCA_910589525.2 of Ennomos quercinarius. NCBI lineage: Eukaryota > Metazoa > Arthropoda > Insecta > Lepidoptera > Geometridae > Ennomos > Ennomos quercinarius. The sequence goes on from OU342496.1 coordinate 8,111,581, forward strand.
ATGTATAGAATTGGACCTGTTACAGTTTTATTATAAGTATATATTGAGAGTTATTATCCTTTCGGATGAGTATAATATCTTATATACCTACTTATTTACTTTTTCATATATTCTTGTTCATATGTCAATACCACACATTTTAATTTATTAAGTACTAGCAGTGCAAAAGTAATGCTTTAATTCGTTACAGAACTGCCATGTGCAGCGCCAGAAAAACCTGATATAGAAGACATAGGAATAATAGACTTGGGAGAAGAGCCAGAATACAAATCTCCCCAACAAATAAGCGAAGAACTGATCACACTGTCCGATCAGCCGACATCTAGGTGGCTGAACCTTCTCAACTTGGACATTGTTAAAAAGCGAAACAAACCCAAGACACCTTTCACGGTGCCAAAATCTGCGCCGTTCTTCCTCCCCACGATCGCTAGTCTCGATTTGGAATTCGACTTAGACAAAGATAATGATAAAGAAACGAAATTGTTAATGCCCGATTCGTTAGTAACGCTATCAGCGTTTGCGAAGAAACTTGTAAATTGCGAAGATGATTTCGAAGCTTGCATAGAGAAGTTGAAGACAATGTCGCCAGCGACCATCGAAGCTGAAGTTTCAAGCATGGCACCTGACGTCGGAGGCTCGGAACAAGTCATGCAAAAATTCTTAGAACTTATAAATGTCATGCTCAGAAGTAATAAAGACTTCGAGCTCGCTCAGTCATACCTCGGGTTATACTTAAAAACTCACGCAAAAGTCATATCGCAGAACGAAGAACTAAGAAATACGTTGACGTCGGTGGAAGAAACGGCAGCGCAAGCCTGGTCTAAGTTACAGAGTAATTTGTTGTACAATATTTGTGTTGTTAAAGCTCTGAAGGACATGTAGTTATTAAAGTAATTGAGAGATAACTATTGTTCTTTTCTACCAGTCCTCAATTACAAGTGTAAAAGGAACATAGGGGTCTAAAATTAGCCTGGCATATTTCCTCTAGTTTTTGCAAAATCAAAAGGCAATAGCTATCCCATAATGTATAAAAAAGTGAACATTTCACATAGCGCCATTTAGCCCCAAGCACAGCTTGTACTATGGGAACCAGATAACTGATAGAATACTTAGATACTTTTTGTTTGTATACATAGAATACAATATAACAGCCCGACACAGAACAAACACCTATGTTCATTACACTAATGTTTGTCCTGGGTAGGAATCGAACCTACAACCTACAGTTCAGAAGGCAAGGCCACTACCAACTGATAGCTATCAGGCCAGTCAAACAGTACCTATAGAGAAAAAGTTTATCTTGGTTATAATTATATAACTTTGTTTAGATAAGTCATTAGAGATATCATCATTATCAGCCGGAACACGTCCACTGCTGAACATAGGCCTCTTCTATGAAACGCCACTTTGGACGTTTATCTTACCCCTATATATGATAATCGCACAAAGGGGCGTTTTCCCCAGTTTGCTATTACTCACTCACCACGCTTGGCAGGCGTCTCGCCAAGAGGCCTGCTAAGCGTGGTGAGTAGAGATGGACTTGGTGATCGTAGTGGATTGTAATTAACCGAGGAGAATGCTGCTGCCCATTCCCTAGATTTTCCATAGCTGGCTGGCACCCACGGGATGAGATGGGGTGGTCCTATTCTCACACAGGGAGCACATGGGGTAATTCGAAGTTATTATATAGGTATTAGATACATAATCGTTTTGATTTATCATAATGAGTATGATTTGGATTAATAAAAGTGGTCTTTTAGACGTCCACTACGTATACCTACACCTTGCTAATAACAAACACTGCATAGCAATAGCTACTCGGTATTTTATCTTGTTTTATCTTTGGTCATTTCACACTCGACAGAGAGTAACAAAACACTGAATAACTGTCCCTCCGCTATACAATGTTTATTAGTAAGGGGGTTATTAAGTGTATATTATATAGGTACCTAGGTATTAAAACTGTTCCAGTTCCAAAGTGAAATTTCATATTAAAATTACATACCTACTTAAAGTACATTTAAGTAAAGCGTACCTATCTATCTATATATTGTGGATCTAACAAAGAGAAAAAAGTCGTAACGTTTGTAGTACGAGCCGGGAGCACTTTTAACAATAGAACATAATAGATGATTCCGTCTTATTGTGGACGCCGAAGAAGTGGGTTTTTATGGAAGTCGAATAATCTCGCTCGCGATATTTTAGATAAAAATATTGCAATATCATAAAAGATTACTCACCCCAGATGTATAGAGGTGTTATGAATGCGGGTCATTCTTCGAGTAACAGACCGCGTTCAGTACTGTGATCTGATAAACGTTGCCTCTGATAAATTCATATTTTTCCGGTCGATGCAATTTTTCTTCTCCATTGGATATCGGTGTTTGCGGATGATCCGCGGTTCTCGGTACCGCTTATTGAATACTTTTCGAAAGGAATTAAATCGCGGTCGCCTCCTCGGTTCACAGGAGTCAGGCGTTCATTAATGGCATGGCTCGCTTCATTTTCGCAATAAGTATTCATTTCTCTCCCTCTTCCCCCTGGCAGTCGGTGGCGGCGGAATCTCCAATGAAAATCTGATTGTGCTTCCTTTCCTTTGCATTATGAATAGGTATCTATCAAATTCCTCGATCCCTTTATTGAACCGATCGAGAGGTAAGCAAATAGCGTGAAAGCGAAACGTTTCATTAATGTGTATCATTTTTTAGGATTCACGGAGCGAATTCATGAGGAATGTACGTGTAACAAAGGCTTTAGAAAGTCATTTCAATGTGTAGGTAGTTAGTAAGTAGGTACCTATGCGTCTTCGTTTGCAAGCGCTTTGGAAAATGTTAATTTCCGGAGTTCGTAGCGGAGAGTAAATATTATAAATATGTAAGTATTAAAATGTTAATAATGTACCTACTTATATAATGTACAATGTACGGTATGTATCGTTGATACTCAATCTAGATAAACTCTTTAGTATGATCTATAGTGGGCGGAAGTGTAAATGGTAGGCAATAAAAAACATTATATTTGATCGCAATTCTTTAAACAAATAAAAAAATATTTACAGGTGCTTGCTTACCCAACAATACAAGCAAAATTCCAGTAAAATTAATTAATCCCCTGATGATGGTGATGATGATAGTGACGAAGTGATAAATATGAATAAAGCAGCTTTCATCAATGAACAGTAGGTAAGTAGCTATTAGCTAGGGACTTATAGGTCATATAGGCATCTAGGTACCTACTCCTGCCAACCTATATATATGTAAGTACATAATTTTTTTAAATTCTTTATAGGCAAAGCAAAATATTGATGTTAGAGGTTTATTCACGAGCAAAATAAAATACTGCGGTCCTCATATAGAAGTTATCCTACTCTTGACGTTTAAAGCAAAATTTAAAATTAGTTTTACTCTAGAAAAAATGCGGATGTGCATTGTGGTGTGAGGTAGATACTAATCTATACTATACCTAGCTACTGGTAGGAGAAAAATTAGGTAGATAGGTTGCTACTCTATGTGACTACAATGGCCTTCACTTCAAGCAACCGCCAGACAGATTTCCTACAACTCATCAGCTCATCCTATGACGAATAGGTATAATGCTTAACTTGAAAGGAAATCAAAATCTCGTCTAAAATATTTGCAAAAGTCCGAAGATATCAGCTTCAACCATATCAGATTCAAAACGAACAAGGAAATGAGGATTGTCGTCCATTTTCTATTACCGATGCTTCCTTCCAGGCCATTTAACTTTTTCAGCGGAGACTTCAATGTTCATAATGCGAAGTGAGATTCCACTTTCCCGCCATGTAACGCAGTGAGTAAGCTTTAAGAAAGCGGTTTAGGTCATTTCTAGTTGGTACCTATCCTTGGTTGGTTACGGGTGAGTTTTTTTGAACCGTAGTTTTTAAGTGACCAATGGTTAAAAACTTTAACAAATTCTAACCAATGGTCAAATTTGTTAAAGTTTTTAACCATTGGTTACCTTAACTAAGGATCAAAATACCCACCCTAAGCAAAACACATTTATCTTTACTATTTACTTCACGGTTCTTTAGGTAGATACTTGGTAGATATTAGAGTTCCTGAAAACGTCTATAGGTGTAGCACCGCAAAATCTCATACTGAAAACTACTGGGACGAAAATGGACCGTATATAGGTAATACATAAACAAAATTGTATTTGTGATTAGATTAAATTTGTTGATAAACACCGACCAAAATAAGTGCAATGAGCTCTCATTCTTTCATGCGGTCATAATACCGTGAGCTTACGTACCTATAGTTAATTCTAGTACTTATCATTTTCCACATTTAAATGCATGATACCTATTATCACGGTGACGTTACAATGATAATTGGTGCAGTCCCTGTAGAAATGGGATGGATCTTACAAAAAATTACGTGATCAATTTCGAGTGAAAACTGGACATTTGTGTTGTCTTAGTTCGGCGTTTCCCGAGATAGGTACATGGAGATAAGTTTTTGGGTCTGTTTCCACGTATACTGTGGAGTAGGGACCACTTCGCGGTCGCCCGTGTCCATAGGGCATTAACTCCGATATTAAAATGAGGTAGCGCGCGCTCGGAGGTAATGTAAGAAATATTGCTTTTATAGGTTAACGTTTTAATAAAACCCTGGTATAATGTGAGACAAAAGGTCGGCCAGGAAAGTTAGCGGGTGTCATTTCATTGATATAATGTGCTGTAATTTAAATTATTATGATGCTACGCTGTTCCACCCTGTGCTTTGACATTTTGCTAACGGCTCGCAAACGAATTAAGAAGGTTAGGTAGGTAGGTAGGTAGGTAAGGTACACAGGTAGGTTAACAGGAAACAGGTTATAGTAGCAAATATTATTTCAGTAAAGTAGCTAAACAATAGCTGTTGTGTGTGAATGTTACTGGTAATTCTGCCAGAATTCTGGACACTTTCCCCTCCACCAACGAGTTATTAAGTTATAAATTTTAGTTTTATCTATGGTGCGAGAGTCCACTGCACAAAAACCTACGTCATCGGGTACCCCAATAGGCTATCTTTAGATCGTTAACCGACACCTAAATATGTAAAAAAAATCAGGCCTGCTACCAGTGCTGATCCTGCCGGGTCATGGAAATAATCCACCTCCACCAACTTCGAATGTCTTGAGTACTAAGTTTTGCCAAGTTTAGACCTGGCAGACTGTTTAATCTACTATCAGGGTTATCTTGGCTATTATTGTGACCATAGGCCTCCGAGGTCTATGTTCAGCAGTGGACGTCACCACTTAAAACACCACTTTGGACGCTTATCATATAAGTAGGGGAGGAGATTTGCCATAATGACCACGCTTGGCAGGCGGCTTGGTGATCCCAGTAGATTATAATGAAGACTAAGGAGAATGCCGCTGTCCATTCCCTATAATTATATTTCATTAGCAGGCTCTTATGGCACCCACGGGAAGAGATGGGGTGGTCCTATTCGCACACCGCGATCACACGGTTAAAGAAAAGATTTAGGTAGTCATATTTAAAGTGATTCTTCGATCACATTAGATACACGTGGTATACGTGGAACTCTGCATATAAATGCACTAGGATTGTGTCATGAAAAGTCGATAGAGCCGTCTGTTGACCGATAGTTAATTAAAAGCAAACACTCGCTGGATTTACTTTGTCCATCGAGCACCTACCACTTCTACATTCTACGACTAGTATATTCATGTAATTTATATTGCATATCCGACTGCAGTAGGTGGATGGTTGTTAGTTCTGGATATTGGGATCATTCTCAATATATCCATAGGTCAGATCCATAATGGAACTAGTGAGATCGGTTGTTGATGGATCTAGTGATGCTATATCTTGTCTTGATTTGTACCTACAGTTAAATGCTCTGTTTTGAGTGAAACACATTTCTTGATTGACTTATTCAAAGGTCTTTATAAGAGGGAGGCAACGTAGTAATAGTGAAGTTGTTATATCACTAGAGGAACGCATGCTGCACAGACAAAAACAAAGCCACGATTATCTAAATTTAGACACTTATAAAACAGCTGGGCATCATTTATTTATTTACAAATCATTATAACAAAACTTTTTAAAAGTTGCAACGTTAAATAAATTGTCATCTGGGTAATATTTATATACCCTTTTAGAATGGCCCAGTAACTGTCTGCACTTATCAAAACTTTATTGAGAATGGGCAGAGCCTCGAGACCTCTGTGTAAAGAGGATCCCGACTTTGAATAAGTACTACTGCAAATATTGCGCTTGGGACTTTTCTGTTTAGCCTTTCCATTGACTTTTTGTTTCTGCCGTTTCTACGTTTGTTTCAGAAATATACATTTTCCATCTTCGTTGTTTAGAGACTTAACTGCTGAATTTACCGTAAGTAAGTACCTATATATACCTACCTATTCTCTTTTATTCCTAATATTTAAAAATTGTTCGCAATCTACAGCCAACTGTAGGTACGTGTGTCACTCACATTAGCTGTAGCAGATTTATATAATTGGTACTTGTCTATGGCTGTATTGGCTATGTTCTAACATGACCATCGTTTTAGAAAGAAAAGCTATATACTTCTTTTCTTCCCACTTTTAGACTTAATTTTTGACTGTAGAGTTCATCATCAGCCTGAAGACGTCCACTGATGAAGCCCAGAGCGCCACTTTGAGCGACTGCTTGCCTCCTTCATTCATCCGCTCCCTGCGGATTTGACCAGATCGTCGGTCCACCTAGTGCACCACGCTGCATATTCCGGTTCGTGGTCGCCACTCGATACTTAATCTTTCATCCCCATCAGTTGTCAGTTCTACGAGCGATGTGGCCTGTCCATTACCATTTCAACTTTTTAATTCTCGGAGCTATCTCGGCTACTGTAGTTATATAGGTAGGTACCTTTTGGCTTTTATTTATACAATTTATAATTCGCGTAGCACTCCGCAGTCTCTGCACTTTAGGTACGAAGCTGCACATGGTATGGAACCGGGCCCCGACTCCTGGGCCGATCTGTTACGCTACGCGCAACGCGCCAGAGTAGTAGAAAAGAGAGGGACCTGTTTTGGTAAGCTTGTATTGATGTGCAAGTGTGCAAACTGAACTGCAGTTCGCTAATTGTTTAAAGATTTTTATTTATTTACGGTACCTATTTCTATTTTATGTTGTTTTATAGATTTCGCGAAATATAGCTTCTATAGGTACACTTACCTCTATATTTTAAGTCTTCTGTGGTCACAGGCCATTTTCTTTTTCACTGAGAAACTCAGGCTGCCTAACCTACCTAACCTACTTACCTATACTAAGTAGATAAGTACCTAAATTAAGTACTAAATAAATAAATAACGCCCAACGATCACATACGTAGATCCTGGACCCTAACTAGGATTCCCTGTATATCTAAGAGGGACCCAGGCACTACGAGGACCAGGGTCCCACAACGCCCAGACACATAACAAGTATTTGCGCTTTTTTTCATGTGTACATGTACAAATCCTTGTCCTGTCGGAGGAATCGAACCCGCCGCTCCCGGGTCATGAGCCGACCTGCTCAAACACAACACCACAGAGGCTGTCAATAACGTTATACATTGACAACATCATTCCGTCGACCCAACTAAAAGCGTTTTCAGTAGGTAGGTAAGCACACAGAACACAGATACTTACCTAAATGCACAGTAGGTAGTCTGCCTTATGCATATGACTAATAATTCTGCAGGCAATATCTGTAAATGTAGGTAAATGTAGCTGTATGTCCACATAGATAGTAAGTAGGAAATGAGAAAACGTAACAGCTGCCTGCTAGAATCGAGGGTTCTGATAGTCCAATAGTGATTATATGGAAATGCGATCATGCTTGAGCGGTGATTCGCACTCGTTGCTTTTTACGTACGAGTAGCTGGTATGGCATTACCTGCATTTGCATCGTTTACGAAGCCTAGGTTTATTAGAGAAATAACCTAATTTTAATGACAATAAATAAAATGAAAGTGTTTTATGTACCAACGCTCAAGGTCATTGGCGCATGTTAAACTCTTAAGTACACAATCTAATTCGGTACGATTTACCAAATACCTAACACTGAAACAATTTACTTGTTTTACGATTTCAAGCGTACCTAATACAAACAAACCGTATTATAACGTTTCTTCTGTGTGGCATTCAGGCTCGTGTAGGAATTAATCTACCTTCAAAAAATAAATAAAATAAAAATAAATTTATAACACTAAAAGTTAAATATAATATTAATAGCGCGGTAATTAGCCAATTTACCAGCAAGATATAGGTGCATGGAATTCATCATTTAAAGGAAAGAGCACAAATTGGTCTTGTATCGTATACTTATGTGTTTTACTACCATATCCCCAAATTTCCCTCTTGGACTCCCCCTACTATAACGATCTGTGCCCCCCCCCCCCCCCCCTTTAAGAAATTTCTGTATCCGCGCCTACTTGACATGAGTTTAACTTTAACAAAAGTTACCAGAAACCGGGGATAAGTCTAAAATTGGATTGTTTTTTTTTTATTACTTACTTATTGCTTCTTTAAGTACCTAAGTACTTTAGTCTTCATACCAACTACATGTTACTTATATATAACTATTATAGGTAGGTAGTTATAATCCAGGTCGTCGGCCCCCACTATAGGTGGACCGACGACCTGGTAAGAACCACGGAGAGCCGATGGATGCAGAAGACGAGCAGCCACTCAAAGTGGCGCTCTATCGGGGAGGTCTATGTTCAGCTGTGGACGTCTTCAGGCTGATGATGATGATGATGATTGGTAGGTACTTATATGTGTTATGTATTAAGTATCCAAAATATTTCAGTAGGTAGATGTATTAATAGGTAAGGTACCTAGGTACCTAATTCTAATTATCTTGTTCCCTCAGAAATAATGGTAATAACTGTTGCCAAAACAGCTATTAAACGTTCTCAATTTCTCCTAATTTAAATAAACTTTGAATTTACAATGAAGTAGGTATCTTGTATACCTAGGTAGGTCGACTTACTCTTTCAAAGTATAATTTATTGTAGACTTCAATTAAAGCTGAGATAGAAATTATCTTTGTTATAATAATACCTACCTAGGTATTTTGTAAAATTAGCTCAAATCAAACAATTCTAATTTCAAGAATCTGCCAACGCGTTTCGCTATTCAAAGAATACCGCACAGATTAGTGAATTTATTTTATTAGCGTGTATACCTACCTACAGATATGTATCTACCTACCCATCTCCGATTTATTCAGCTGAGAATAAGATTTTGATATCAAACTAGTATTAATATTCAGAAACTAGATAAGTACTTACAGTAACAGGTACGTAAGTATTGTAATTCGTTGTACTTTCTAACCTCTAACTTTTTATAGCTAAAGCTGTAGTTACGTCTCTAATCTGTTGAAGATACGGTTGAGAATTAAACCACATTCATATTTCTCTCGACAGGTTAGGTCGATCGCACTGTATTCGTTCAAATGGCTGTGTATTCGGCATATAACCTGTAGGTACTGTACCTACGCAGGCGGAAGCGTAATTTGCATGGTAGTAAATTATGAAGATGACCGAACGGTTGGCTTGCCTTCCGCTTGTTTACAAATTAGGTGCTAGGCTGACTGTTTTGGTGAGATTAATTGAATGCGGAACCGTATAGGTAAGTACTTACCTATCTATATATCTACCTACACAGGTTGTGATGGCTTGAGTAATGTTATCGACTGTGAACTATATATATACCTACTTACCTAGTTAATTATATTAGCCGAATGAGAACGGCATTCTCTTTATTTGTTGTTGATTACTGGTACTCCGCGGTAAAATTAATGTAGGTACCTTGCTGAGCTTTCATGTCGCCATTGTCAATTTTCTTGCATGTACGTACCTGAGTACTGAGTACTCTACCTATTTGATTTTTACATTGAGAAAAAAAAATAGGTTACGGTTACGTTTACGGTACGGACAAAACGTAACCGTAACCTATTTTTTTTCTCAGTGTAGCGATGAGAATGCCATTTATGTTGGTATAGGTACCTATATACAAATTAGTTTTAATTAAGAAGTTTCTCGTATATCTAACATTTTCAGTAAGTATATTTAAGCTTTTGGGCGGCCTGAAATTCTGACACCAAGCAGGGCTGACCACTTGCCTACACGAGAAGAAGAATAAATATGTAAGTATATTAATTAAATCCTAGCCCGGCTTAACAATTCTGACAACAGGGCTTACCCTTGCCTACACGAAAGATAATCACATCATCACACCAACAGCCTCAGGATTTCCACTGCTGAACATAGGCCTCCCCATGTAACGCCACTATATGTAGACGCTTTTATAGGGGGAGTTTGCCATAATCACCACGCTTGGCAGGCGGCTTGGCGATCGCAGAGGATTTTAATACCGAGGAGAATGCTGCTGCCGTTGCCTGGATATTCCCGTAGTCGGCTCTTACGGCAACTACGGGAAGAGATGGGGTGGTCTTATTCTTACATCGAGCACGAAACATAAGAAGAAGGTATCCGTTCGACACAAATATTACCGCGCTAAAAAAACATTGCGTATAGCCGACGATGAAGTTTTTTCGCGACAATGCATCACGAATATTCGCCCGATAATGTGGCCGGACCATTACAACAGTGAAAGCCATATCGATGAGGAAACAGGAATTTTCAAGTCACAATCTGAGGACTGCTTCATCTAACAAGCCGCACTTGACCAATGGGGTGGTTTATGGCCTACGTTATCTCACTGTGAAAGAAGGCCCGTGTGGGTAAAAAATGTGTGAAGGCGTCTATTATACACTACAGGTCTTTTCCCACACATCACTGCTGGATTAAAAAAACATTTATGTAGGCACTTATAAATAAAAAATACAAAAAAATGATGTCAGACCTAGTGGTCTGACATGATTTTTTTGTTTTTTTTTTGCATACTATTATTATACTACTATTTTTTACTATTACTATTATTTACTAAGTGGTAGGACTTTTCTGCAAAGTTTATCTAGGTAGGTACGTATACGTAGGTACCACCGCTTTGCCAGTTATTCTGCTGCCAAACAGCAGTGTTCAAGCACTACTGTGTTCCGGTTTGAAGGGCATTGTAGCTAGTGAATTTACCGGGCAAATGAGACTTATGCACTGATCTCACAGTCTTGAAATCTTTTTTAAACTGTGTGATGTCTCAGAATGACGTGTGCAGTGTCACGCGAAACTTTAATTTAGAGTTCCGAGTGACAATGCAATCTGTTAGAAAAAATACAAATACCGGTATTACAATATTGTTAAAAAATCACAAGTACAATATAAATACTTACTAACGGTTTCAATCTTCTCATACTTGCAATCCTCCGCCTTCTTTCCGCTTTCAACACAGAGAAATTGCGCTCGAACTACATGCCATTAGTCTGCGTACTTATTATACCTATATCGTTTTCAGATTACGTTCCAAGAAATATTCTTGTGTCCTATAAACGTTCGACGTATGTTACTTTGATTGCGAATATTATGTATGCGTACAGCATTAGAAACGGGGTGCAGTAATTGCGTGTATTTATTGAGCGAGATGGTGGAGTCGTTTCGTATCGTACGTTCAGGATCGGAATGTAATAGGGCGCGGGCGCCGGTCGACATGAAACAAGAATTTATTACTGCCGTTTCCGTACTAGGTGCACTCCAAAAACTGAAAACTATACATGCGAAATACCAACTTCTCTCTTACATTAGCTTTTTATGACTAAGCTTGCGGCGACCCGCGCAGCTAACTCCAGCTTACTCGAGTTTTTCTCTGCAGTTGCCACCAGAAAATGTAGATTGGATAGACATTCCTATTGCTTGTTTTGTTAACTGGATATCCTAAGTGCAATCGTTGCCAAAACCAAATTAAGTCACGGCAGAATAGTTTTTGCCGTCGTATTGTTTTCCACACGTGTTATATATAAACTTTTGTTTTCAACTCCAATATTCTAAAGAACAAAAGGGATCAGCCAGATATTTCGGAGCTTTTGTTAGTAAACGATGTAAAAGCTCAGTGGTTTAGTACAATAAAATAAATCAACATTGCTTCGACTATAAACTTCATTAAAGAACTTTTCAGAGTCCAATTTATGAGAATGGCAAAGAGCAAAACAGAAGTCAACAAAAAATTAAGCCTCACAGTCGGTAGAGCCCGGTCTTTGTTCTTCTAATCCCGACTTTCCTTTCAGATAGCGTTCAGTCAGCTCTTAAATTAAGAATTTATTTCAGATTTTCATACTTTCGTGTTCCCTTTGTGTTGCACCACAATGGAAATTATTATCAATTGGAAAACTTTCCGTTTTCGCAAGTTCTGCAAAGGCTCACGTTTTATTTCCCACTTTCGGCTTTCTTTTTGTTCTGCAAGATGATCTCGAAGAAACGAATCTTATTGTGGTTATCTATTTTCATAAACTTTGAAAAGAGTTTGCTGGATCGTCGCCACGTAAAAATATTTCCTTACCAAAATATTTGAAAACACTCCCTTGCATTAATTATTTAGAAATATTTTTAAAAGCAGTCCGCAGGACGTTATCTCTTAAAAGGGTTTTCCAATAGAATATTCATGATTACCCCGAGTAACATTAATGGTTGTTTTGAATTCCCTCGTGTGAAAAGAAACATAGTTACGCGGGATGTGTTTTACATGAGTTTATCTTTGAAATTGGCTTGAAGCACTGCTTGGGTACGATGAATAATTTAAATAATGATGGCTTGAATAAATGTAGGAGTAAAATGTAAAACAAATATGAGATATTAAAATGTAATGAGTGTAGGCGCTTAAAAAGTAAATGATATTAACTAATTTAGCGTAATTTAGCGACGTAGGCACGAAAAGGTGAGTCGGCGTTGTTGACATAAAACAAGATAAAGTGATGATAGCAATTCCACCATCAGGGTTTGTTGTTGTATCATCTCCCTGGTTCCTGGTAATTTGTAATTTATGCCATTCTATCTACCTGTTTATTTGAAATTTGAATAGGTTAATTTTACAATACCTACCTACGTACTTACATTAAATATTCAAACTAGACATAAATAATCATATTTATTTTTAAGTTAATACTGTTAGAAAATTATCGCACTTACTAATGTTTAGATGACGTTTTTAAAAATGTAATAACGTCACCGTTTAAAATAATATACGTATCATCATCGTTATCAGCCTGAAGTCATCCACTGTTGAACATAGGCCTCCCCCGTAGAGCGTCACCTTGAGTGGCTGCTTGTCTCCTGCATCCAATGGTAATCTAGGGTCTTGCATCCAACATACGTTATTAAGCATAAATTATATCTTAAGGTGAAACGTTTCGCTAGCGCAGCAAATTCAAATTTTCTTGCGTTCTTTTGCCAATAATAGCTTAATTACTAAACGTGATTACATGAAAACTGATTTAACGTAAATAAATAGAATGTATCAACAAATTACGATTAAAATTATCTCCTAGATAACATTGGTTTAGCGATAAATGGCAATAAACAAATTTCGTCTTAGTTTTTCAGTCTATTGCCATTTGTCGCTAAACCAATGATGTGTAGTTGATACTTTTAATTGTAATTTATTGATACATTCTATTTATTTGCGCAAAATTAGTTTTCATGTAATCACGTTGAGTAATTAGGCTATTATTGGCAAAAGAACGCAAGAAAATTTGAATTTGCCGCGCTAGTGAAACGTTTCACCTTACTTCACTGAAATGTTAATGAAACAAACAGCAGTACAACAAATGTAGCTACAAATTGTAACCACACCCGAACTATCGGTAGGCCGTCCGTTCAGAAGACAGGCACAGTTCTCGACAACAGAGCCACTTCGGTTCACAATTCACAATCCACCGCGGTTAAACTTCCCTTCAGAAACAATAACAATTCGTTCAGCGATATAATGTGACCGCAGCTTTCCCCAGACGAAGTTTTAAGTGCAAAAGGCCTCACAAGTTTATGTGTTGAATGAATCTAGGAAACGGCGTAATGTAAAAGTTGTAATTTGATTTGCAACGGTAACCACTACCCACCATTGTTTTCATTTACGTATACAGAACTGGCTGGCTTTTTGTTTCACGCTTAAACGAGTTACGACTTTGAGTGTTATGAATAAGTGAATAGCTTTTCATTATATTAACCGGGAACCTAGGAAGGTTCTTATTGTTCAAGATTCTACCTAAATCGTTGACAAAAAGGGATTTAATTTGACGGTTAAAATTACTTTCCGGGCACATTTGATGAAGCTACCTAAATAAACGTTTCGTGCAAATTCCATTAAGCTGAACCGCAGTACAGTTTATGTTAATGTTTGCTCGTCGAATATAACTCTGCATTCATTTTCATTTGTAATACTCGCTGAACAATTAAACAGGTTACCTTGCTAATGTCTTGTTTCTCTTGCAAGCTGCAGCAGTAAAAAATTAATTGCAAATAATAGTGTCGCCAGAGTAACAACTCCTGTTTTCTTGTTTAAATCAACATAAGATATGTGAGCGGGAATCTGTTTACTATTATTTCCCGTTAAATAGGTTGCGCCGTTGTTGACCTCAGTAGAGTCTCCCAGCAGGTTGGTCTTAAGATGAATATGGACAAGACAAAGATCATGTCTAATGCTCATGTTCCACCTATACCGGTAATTGTTGGGAACGATACTCTCGAAGTTGTCGACAAGTATGTCTACCTAGGACAGATTGTCCAATTAGGTAGGTCCAACTTCGACAAAGAGGTGGCGCGAAGAATCCAACTCGGCTGGGCAGCGTTCGGGAAGCTTCGTCCTATCTTTTCGTCCAAAATACCGCAGAGCCTGAAAACGAAAGTTTTCAATCAGTGTGTGTTGCCAGTGATGACTTATGGAACTGAGACATGGTCTCTTACTGTTGGCCTCATTAGTAAGCTCAAAGTCGCGCAGCGAGCTATGCAGCGAGCTATGCTCGGTGTTTCCCTGCGAGATAAGCTCCGGAACGAGGAGATCCGCAGGAGAACTAAAGTGACCGATATAGCTCTTAGAGTTAGTAAGTTGAAGTGGCAATGGGCAGGCCACATCGCTCGTAGAACTGACAACCGATGGGGAAGAAAGGTTCTCGAGTGGCGACCACGAACCGGAAGACGCAGCGTAGGCCGGCCCCCCCACTCAGTGGACCGACGACCTGTTGAAAGCCGCGGGGAGCCGATGGATGCAGGAGGCGAGCAGCCGCTCAAGGTGGCGTGCTCTGGGGGAGGCCTATGTTCAGCAGTGAACGTCTTCAGGCTGTTGATGATGATGATGATGATGAGGTTGCGCCGTAATATCGTAGCTTGTAGTATCTCGTAGAGTCTCGTAGCGTGGTGGTCTCGTAGCAAGGTCTCGTAGAAAGACCTCGTAGCAACGGACTTGCAGCGTAAGCGTTTGCTTCGGAAATATTATCAGTCTCATTTACATGTGTGCTAGTTTTATCATAGAATAATGTATGAACGTAGACACTACATTATGCACTCCGTAGACTGAGAACGTTGTCACTCTGTGTCGTACTAAAATTACATGAAATATTGATAATGTAAATGGTATATGTTGAAGAGTTTTTTAATCGGTATTAACCCTGTCTCTAATTCTTTGTTGCTCTGATACTAATAATCATCGGCAGCCTGAAGATGCTGAATGAAGGCCTCTGATACTAATATAAAACAGAAAAGTAATTGTCTGTTTTTTGTTATTTTTTGCTTTTGAATCGGCTGAAAAGGTTTGGATGAAATTTTGAACACAGATTGTTTAATCTATCGTAATCAACAAAGGATGCATTTTATCTCGAAAACTTTTACGGGTACTTTTCTCGCCACCTCAATTACCTACTGCTTTTTATTACCTATAAAGTTGTCGTCTTGTCAAACTTGACATCATAATATAATTGAAAATGTTTATGAATTCTGTATTCAATTGTTTAAAGAGTGTTGATAGGATTCACTTGTTTTTTTTATATTTAGTTCGGCTTTCAATTAATATCTTTGCATTGCTGAAGTGAAGTAAGATGTAAGAGTCAGACGACACACGTTGTTACAAAAGCTGCAAGGATCTTTTAAGCGAACAAGGGCATATTTCTATAGCGTTCTGATCCATAGGGCTAGGACTGACGCTGTGAAATGCAGTCCCCGAACGAGTTTGCAGACGTTACAGCGTTAATTTAAAGGGCTATATTATGGCCTATCATTATGGTTTGGTTACATTGCAAATTGGTTGAAATATAGTATGAATCTATCTAATATTTCTAACTCTCTTTTTCTAGATTGCAAGGATTATAACGGGTAGGTATTATATATACTACAAACATTCACAGTTTCTCATAATACTGCGTGCGGTCCCAGGCTGTAGAATAGGACCACCCCATTTCTTCCAGTGGGCGCCGTAGAAGTCGGCTAAGAGAATATCCAGGGAATGGGCAGCAGCATTCTCTTCGGTACATTAAAATCTTCTATGATCACTAAGCCGCCTGCTAAGCGTGGTGATTATGGCAAACCCCTTCCTCTCCCATGACAAGCCAGCAGCTGTTGAAAATGGCGCTCTTTGGGGGAGGCCTATGTTCAGCAGTGGATGCCTTCAGGCTGATGATGATGATGATGATGAATGACATTCAGAGTTTCTTATAATTTCATGGCTGATGATGATGGTTTGGAATGGTGGTGAAGGTAAGCATACTACAAAGTACCGTTTAAAACTTTTAAAACTATCAAAATGACTCGTGCCAACTGCCAACTAATACGCTAGACGCTGGTAATCTTCTAAGTTTTCAATAAAAATATTTTCTTTTGCACTCTTTTTTACTCTTTAATAATCATCAATGCATTTTACCCATTTCGTTGCGGGAACTCTTATCCTTTCCGAGACAAAATGTATTCGTTGAACGTTTTATTGAAATCGCGTGGTTCAGCTGTTTATCGTGAAAACGCACACAAACAACGGACAACGTTTCATTATGGTATGGACTATTTCATTTTTTGAAATGTACCGAAATTTGAAAACCTTTTCGAGATTACCCTCTAAAGAGTTCATAAAAAAAAATACCAGATTTTATATGCAGTATTTTCAAGTTATTGTTAAAAAACAGTGAGTGATAATCGACGCCGACGTGTGAAGCCTAATTTGAGTCAATGGCTGCCATAAAAAAAAAGAAACCCAAACAAAGGCGTTCTATTTTTTTCGTCTGGCTTACAGCTAAAATCTTTATATATCTCATCATCATCATCATCATCATCAACAGCCTGAAGTCGTCCACTGTTGAACATATGCCTCCCCCAGAGGGCGCCACTTTTAGCGGCTACTCGCCTCCTGCATCCATCGGCTCCCCGCGGCTTTCACCAGCTCGGCGGTCCACCGAGTCGGGGGCCGGCCTACGCTGCGTCTTCCGGTTCGTGGTCGCCACTCGAGAACCTTTCTTCCCCATCGGTTGTCATGCAGTTCTACGAGCGATGTGGCCTGCCCATTGCCAGTTCTCCTGCGGATCTCCTCATTCCGGAGCTTATCTCGCAAGGAAACACCGAGCATAGCTCTCTCCATAGCTCGATGCGCGACTTTGAGCTTACTAATGTGGCCAACAGTAAGAGACCATGTCTCAGTTCCATAAGTCATCACTGGCAACACATATTGATTGAAAACCTGCGTTTTCAGGCTCTGCGGTATTTTGGACGAAAAGATATTTCGAATTTATTTATATACCTACGGCCTCATAATAGCCAAAATTTAAAAAAAAAATTACAAAATTGATATTGCATGAAAAATAAAATAATAATAAGTCCGTGTCTGTTATTTTTGAACTAACTTTTAATAAAACTAATAAAAATAGGTTAACAATAAGAAATATTGTCGCTTATTTATGTACGTTATTCATTTATTTAATTGAGAGATGTTCGTCTAACAAATGAAAAATCACGTAAATTAGTACATCACATAATTTGAGGACTATTAGTATACTAATATTATTCTGACTGTCGCTGGTTTTACTGTTTGGTTTCATTAATAGTGAGTCCTGTAGTATCTTGTTTCATGAGTAGAAAGAAGTGCATAACTCCATAAAAGAAAAACAGTAATATATTATTTTTTTGAAATTTGATTAATTCTGAAACAGAATACTCTCGTCGGGATAGTGAAAAGTCGGACTGCGGTAAAGCGCGAGTGCAATACAACCACGGCGCAAACCTAGCAAAGTAATAACCAGACCTAGCTAATGGATTGGTCTATTTACGTTGATACCAACCAAGATTATGATGGCCGTTAGCAGAGTTTGTAAGGTTAAATATAAATCCGTCATTCAAAATCATTGGCACTCACGTAGATACCCACCTATACCTACAATTTACCTACTTCCTTACATGGTGTGGAAATATAAAAAAGTAAGAAATGGTAAGGTACATCGTATTTAAAATATCACATTGACAAAGTATTTAGCATGCTGTGGATGACAGGGCAGTTTCTTACTATGAAATAAAAAATAAACAAAAAAATATAAATAATATATAAAGAACGTGACGTGTCCCGTGCCTCGGAGAGCACGTTAAGTCCGTGCCTCGAAGAGCACGTTAAGCCGTCGTTCCCGGTTGTCATAAGAATATCTATGGTAATCGGTACGGGTAGTCAGAAGCCTGATAGAATCTGACGCCTGATCTAACCATCCCTGTTACTGGTTCCTTATGGGTTACCAGGTCAGATGGCAGTCGCTCGTGTAACTCTGGTAGGTCGCCGCTACAGGTTAGATTGGGAACCGACATCAATAACAAATGGGAAAAGGCAAAAAGGATGATGATGATGATAAAAAACGTACGTAACGTTGTCTGTTCGTTTGTGTGGCCCCAAAAGGGTCGATTCGATTTAGATAAAACATTGCTGCTTACACTACTAAATTCAACGAAGGCTATACTTTTCATACTGGAAAACAAAGTTCCCACGGTAAACGCATTATTGCGGAGGAAACCGCGGGGCGCTGCTAGTAGGTAGGTAGTAAATAAGATTATCCAATGGGCTGGGAAAAAGTTGTAGCTATCACACATAGCGGCACCATCGTAAACCGGTCATCACTTAACACCAGGCAGCACAGCGGTCCAATGGGTTTCCTATATTATCAATAAAAAATATATCATCACCATCAACAGCCTGAAGATTCACTGCTGAACATAGGCCTCTCCCACAGAACGCAATTTTGAGCAGTTACTCGCTTCTTGTATCCATCGGTTTCCCGCGGTTTTCACCAGGGGGAATGTCCTCGCACTTCCCTGCCACCACGGGGGTGATGGCAGGGGGTATGTGGGACTCGAACCCACTACCCCCCCGTGATCCGTCTGCTGCCGTGATGGGGTGAGATAGGGTCGCGTTAGCATTCACTATCAGCCCCGGTGGTAGGCCCTTTCGGGCCTCTGCGCCAGTGGGTAACTTTTCACTTTGGTTACCCACCAGACGTGTGGGGCCGTGTCGGTGCGGCGGAGAGCCCCCCGACTATCCGCCACCGACCCCACTACGGAGGATGGAGAAGGCGCGCGAAACGCCTCCTCCGTCCCCCGGTCCGTCTGCACCGGAGTGGGTCAAAGTTGGCATCGTCCTCTCTAACCCGCTCCGTGGCATCCTTCTGCGTCATCACCGCCTCGCAGAAGGAGACCATAACCTGCCATGCTCTCTCGCTGCCAAGCATGGCGTTCACCTCGCTCGCAACGAGAGATCCTGGCCAACGACCGCTGAAAGTGTGTGCCGCTCAGAATCCCAAGCAGCGCACACCTCCAGCGTGTGGGGCGCTGTATCTTCCAGCGCCCCACATTCGTGACAGGCCGCGGTCGCCTCTCGTCTCGCGATCTGGTGCAGGTACTTTCCGAAACATTCATGTCCGGAAAGCACCTGCACCAATCGGAAGGTTAGTAACCTGAATGGCCACCGCACCCACTCCCGGAGGACTGGGCGGATGGCCTCCACCGTCCTCTGCCCAGGCACCGATGCAGCTAGGTCCTCTATCTACCGTCGCAACAGGGTGGCCTGTGTCTGCTTCCGCAGGCGCCTGACCTCCTCCCATGCTGGGGGCTCTCCACGGGGCCTCCTCGCCGCCACAAAGTGGTAAGCTTCGGCGAGTGTCTCTGCTTTGAGCTCCCGGGGGGATCACCGGCCAACGAGCTATGGCCTGCCCATTGCCATTTCAACTTGCTAATTCTAAGAGCTATATCGGTCACTTTAGTTCTTCTGCGGATTTCCTCTTTACGGATCTTATCTCGTAGAGAAACGCCGAGTATAGCTCACAAAAAAAAAATACTTAGGTAAGTAAAAAAGTTGTGATACATTCCAATATTTATTACACCCCATATTTTTGTTTCAACCCCTAACATATCGGGAAAACTCTTCAGTTGATGAATACCCAGTTGGATGCCAGTGAAATTTTTCAATTACTCTTAGGAACTGCTACAGGTTGAAGGTAAAAATATCTTTTATTTTTTATTATAAGAGCCTATTCATTGAATTCTATTCAAGTCAACGCTTCGATATGATATACGATATGCCGTATTGATTATTGAGTGATTTTTTTTCTGATTTTTTCAGGATGTTGGTGGATTGATCACTATTTTTCTTTAATTATTCAAAGTTAGTCAAGTAAAAATTTATTTTATAAATCGCAGAACAGCGAAAGCATAAAAAAAATTTAATTAATTTCCAATAGTTAATAATAGGTGACTACCATTTTTATGTAAACGAATGAGGTGACGAGCTAGTCATTCGCATAATGTTAAGCGTCATGGCCGCCCATAACCACTCGGAACTCTAAATCATCAAGATTCGCGCAATGGACTTGTGTGAGTGAGATTACATCTTAAGTCTCATTTGCTCAGTAATTTCAAAAGCTTCGAAGCCTTTCAATCCGCTTGCACAATACTGCTTGGCGCCTGAATATCTGACAAAACGGTGGTACCTAACTAGACGAACTCTGCAGAAAAGTCTTATATACCCCCTAAATGTGAATGCAGTTAGTACAAGGAACTCCACGGGGCTATAGGTATTCGCTTGGTTCACTTCGTACATTTTCCCATAACGTTTTGGACCCCAAAAATTATGAAATAAGAAACGGTAGAACCTATGCAAATGTTTAAAAGGTACACAAGCGTGCCGAGTTAGCGGAAAGATAATAAGGTACCCAGATGAGCATCATACCCACCTTTGTAAAGGTTGGACTCTCGCGGGACCTTCCACGAACGAAGAGTTTTTTAGGTTACAAATTTTTTCTTATAATCTGTTTATTTTGATCACTTTTAGAGCATTTCAATTAGTTTTATTCGTGACCGTTAGGCTTAAGTTTATTTTAGGTCAGTCTCCCAAGTCTTAATTGGAAAACCCGTACGTTTATGTTGATATTAAATTTCTACTAAGCTTTGATTGAAGTAGAAAGCAACAACAGCAGTCGCAATAATAAAGATATAAATTAAAATCTAATTTCAATAAATTATTCTACTCTTCTAGTGGCGTCTACTCTAATGTAACGCTTTTAATAGAACTTAAAATTTTAGTACTAAAACTTATTAGTTTCGCTCCAAAAGTCTGACGATTCATAAGCAGTTGACTTACGGTACAATACAGCCGCGACAAAGAACGCCTAACGACCCGAATTTATCGCGAACTTTCCACTAATACCGTCATTAAACAACCCTTTGTTTTCGTCTTTGATAAAAACACCTCGGAGGCGCTCGAGAGTTCGTAATTTTTATCTTTCGCTGCCTGAATAGACACCTCAGGAACAAAAGCAAATACTTTTGGACAATGAGGACAGCTGTCGCTTTTGTCGGTTCTCTTTTAGAAGCCTGTTTCTTACAGCAACTTAGTTACACTTGACAAATCACTGCAGCTTAAGCCGGTTTTGTTCTGTAAGTTCATCAGGTTAAACATTTTTTTAATAAACAGTCTGAAATCATTTTACAAAGGTTCTACGTAGGTGGGTACCGTTTAATTAGTCTAAAATGTGCTGCAAGCATTTGGTTACTTTTTTTTTAAAATGAATTGTAAATATGCTATACAACAGATTAATAACCGTCCAGCTTGACTTTACTCCTTCTTTACATTCATTCGTCATCAGCCTGATTACATCCACTGCTTAACATAGGCTTTTAGTAGGTGGTAGGACTTTTCTCCAAAGTTCGTCTAGGTAGGTACCACCGCTTTGCCAGTTATTCTGCCGCCAAGCAGTAGTGTGCAAGCACTACTGTGTTCCGGTTTGAAGGGCATTGTAGCTAGTGAAATTACTGGGCCAATAAGATCTTACGATCTGATCTCACGGTCTGGTAATCATATTACTGGACCATGTGATGTCTCAGGATGACGTGCGCAGTGCACTGTCACGCAAAACTTTATACTTTAGAGTTCTGAGTGACACTGCAATCTGTTATGGGCAGCCGTGACGCTTAACATCAGGCGAACGACTCGCTCGTCACGTCATTTGTTCACATAAAAAAATAGGCTTCTCCAAAAATGCCACTTTGAACGCTTGTCATATGGGGGGAATTGCCATAACCACCTCGCTTGGCAGGCGGCTTGGTGATTGCAAAAGACTTTAATGAAGCCGAGGAAAATGCTGCTGCCCATTTATATTCCTTTAGCCGGCTCTTACGGCACCCACGACACGAGAACAGATGAGGTGGTCCTATTCGCAAACTGGGACCACACGTTACATACATCATCATCATCAACAGCCTGAAGACGTCCACTGCTGAACATAGGCCTCCCCCAGAGCACGCCACCTTGAGCGGCTGCTCGCCTCCTGCATCCATCGGCTCCCCGCGGCTTTCACCAGGTCGTCGGTCCACCGAGTGGGGGGCCGGCCTACGCTGCGTCTTCCGGTTCGTGGTCGCCACTCGAGAACCTTTCTTCCCCATCGGTTGTCAGTTCTACGAGCGATGTGGCCTGCCCATTGCCACTTCAACTTACTAACTCTAAGAGCTATATCGGTCACTTTAGTTCTCCTGCGGATCTCCTCGTTCCGGAGCTTATCTCGCAGGGAAACACCGAGCATAGCTCGCTCCATAGCTCGCTGCGCGACTTTGAGCTTACTAATGAGGCCAACAGTAAGAGACCATGTCTCAGTTCCATAAGTCATCACTGACACACTGATTGAAAACTTTCGTTTTCAGGCTCTGCGGTATTTTGGACGAAAAGATAGGACGAAGCTTCCCGAACGCTGCCCAGCCGAGTTGGATTCTTCGCGCCACCTCTTTGTCGAAGTTGGACCTACCTAATTGGACAATCTGTCCTAGGTAGACATACTTGTCGACAACTTCGAGAGTATCGTTCCCAACAATTACCGGTATAGGTGGAACATGAGCATTAGACATGATCTTTGTCTTGTCCATATTCATCTTAAGACCAACCTGCTGGGAGACTCTACTGAGGTCGTTGAGCATGGTGCTAAGGTCCTCGAGCGATTCCGCCATTATGACTATATCATCGGCAAAACGAAGGTTAGTGATGTACTCGCCATTTATGTTGATGCCAGATCTTTTCCACTCCAAGAGCTTGAAAACATCCTCCAATGCGTTTGTGAACAGTTTCGGAGAAATAACGTCTCCCTGTCTCACGCCTCTTTGCAATGGAATTTGTTCCGTACTCTGGTCCTGTAGTCGGACTGACATAGTGGCCTTACTGTACAAACACTTCAAAACTTCGATATACCTATAGTCAATTTGGCATCGCTGCAAGGACTGCAGCACCGCCCAAGTCTCGATTGAATCGAAGGCTTTCTCATAGTCCACAAACGCTAGGCATAACGGCCGATTATACTCTTCGGTCTTCTGTATAATCTGGCGCAGCGTATGGATGTGGTCTATGGTGCTAAAGCCTTTTCGGAAACCGGCTTGTTCGGGAGGCTGGAATTCATCAAACCTGCGTGCGAGACGATTCGTAATGACTCTCGAAAACAGCTTATACACATGACTCAAGAGCGAGATGGGCCTATAGTTCTTCAATAAGGTGTTATCGCCTTTTTTGAAGAAGAGCACCACCACGCTCTTGTGCCATGCCTCTGGCGTTATACCTTCAAGGATGACAGAATTAAATAACTTCTGGAGGACTAAAAGTACCGGTCTACCACCCGCTCTCAGAAGTTCGGTCGTAATTCCATCTTCACCTGGTGCCTTGTTGTTTTTAAGCTGTTTGAGGGCCATTCTAATCTCGTACAGGCTGACGTCCGGGATATCTTCGGTATAGTGTCGGACTAACTTGGCTCTGATGTCCTGAGCTGTGTTAGTAGCGGGCTTACGTGTCGAGGTGTATAACTGTCCATAGAAGTTCTCGATCTCTCTCAGAATCTCAGGCTTGGATGAAATGACGCTACCATTTTCGGTCTTCAGTTTTGTCATTTGGTGTTGCCCAATAGACGAATCCTTTGCGAACACTTTAGAGCCTTGGTTCCGCTCAATTGCGGCCTCAATACGTGAAGTACTAAGAGCACGCAAGTCGTGTCGCAAGGAACTCCAGATTCGTCTATTGAGTTCACCGTAGGCTGACATATCAACTGAAGACTGCAGCTTCATTTCGCTCCGGTCGGCCATTAGCTCAAGAGTTTTTTCTGAGAGCTTTTGAGTCTTCTTTCGGCGTTGGGTCTTAAAGAATTTCGATCCAACAGCTTGGACAGTTTCCACCAACCCGTCGTTTAGCTCGTCCACTGTGTTACAGTCGGCTAGGCACTGGAAGCGATTTTGGAGTTCCAGCTGAAAGCCTTCGGGGTTTTGGATTTGGACAGGATTTGGACGGAGCGTAGACTTCACCAGACGTGACCTTTCGAGCTTAACATTGATATTCAATGTGCCTCTAACAATACGGTGATCGCTACCGGTTTTCACCTTGCTGATCACAGAGACATCATCGAATATGTGCTTCTTGGTCGTCATGATGAAGTCTATCTCATTTTTAGTGGAACCGTCGGGACTTATCCACGTCCACTTCCTGGATGGCCGCTTCTCGTAGAAGGAGTTCATCATAAAGAGTCCCTCCTTCTCCATGAAGTCAGCCAGCCTCTGTCCTCGAGGGTTCCGCTGCCCGTATCCAAATGGCCCCACTCTCAGCTCATCGCTATTCCTTGTGCCCAACTTCGCATTGAAGTCTCCCATCACAACGGTGAAGTATGTTTCGGAAGTATGCATGGCTTCGGATATGTCCTCATACATAGCTTCTACTTCATCGTCTGAGTGTGCCGATGTCGGCGCGTATACCTGTATAACCTTCAACGAATACCGTTTGGTTATTCGGAGTACCAGGTACGCTACCCTGGCCGACACACTGTCGACTTTGACCACGTTGTTGACGAGAGACTTGCGGACGAGAAACCCGACACCCCCTTGGGAGAGTTGGTCTCCCTCCCGGTAGAAGAATAAGTTACCGGAATTTAGGATTATCGTGTCCTGTCCCTGTCTTCGGACTTCTGACAATCCCATTACATCCCAGCGTAACTTACATACATCAATCATTAAAAAATATTTACATTACAAATAAAAAAATTACAAAAACGTCAATTAGGTTAGGTACCTATATCTAATTACTGATTATTATAAGAGATTCATCCACAAGAGAACATCTTTGAGTAATACCACAGATTGGATGATATAGTAGTTATACTCATACTTACCTAACACGGCAGGTTGTGTAAAGTCGGTGGTGGAAAATTACATTATGTTTCTGTGCAAAATCCGACCGTTTCGTTGCCAACCCCTGCTGCATACAATTGAATTATTTAAGGGATTATGACATTAAATTGCTCTGCTGGGGCGAGTTTAGCGTAACATTGCATGAATGGTCAAACGCTACCCCATCTGGACTTGAGCCGGTTAATATGCAAAGTCAGCTTATGGCGCAATCTTTGGAGTTGGGCCCGGTTCTGGCATAATATTGATGAAACGAAAGTCGGGGTCGTGTTATACGGACTATAAAATAAAACACACAAAATGGAGAGCCTCATATTGTATTAATAAAGCAGGATGAATTAAAAATTATTGCTCTTATCATTGTCGTGTAATTCAGTAGGTACACAGATACGAGTTTTTCAGTAATATGTTTTTGGACTTGGGTATTCATCTCTCGATGTCTTGTTGGTCTCGATAATTATTGGAGAGTGTGCGAAGGAATTACACAATCTTATTGCTCCATCTCCTTTCTTTCACCGGACATCAAGGCGCACAAAAACACGGCACCCATATATGGTCGAAATTCCATCAACCCGCACTAAGCGTTTTGCTATGCACTTTATAGTGCGAACAGCCAATGAGTGGAACACCTTGCCGGCGTCCTTGTTTCCAGCTAACTATGATCTAGGTGTCTTCAAGACGAGAGTGAACAGGTATCTTCTAGGCAAGCATGTTCCATCGTAGACTGCGTCATCGCTTTCCACCAGGTGAGACAGTGGTCAAATCTGATTGGAATATAGAGCGTATTTATTTCAGTAGGTTAATAAAAAATATTATTATTTTATAATATGCACCTACGTGTTTCACACAGCCCCATCTAATTCAAAACTAAGCAAAGCTCCAGATAAGTAACTAATAGAATAAATACATATAATTAGGTTTAAAGGTATCACATCTGTAATTTCAGTAAAAGCAATTGAAGACTCTCTACAAACGTAACTTAACGTCGATTTCCATACCTACTTGCGCATTACGAGTTACCGATAGCACCATCATAATTTATTATACCTATATACTAGGTAACTCCGTAGCTAAGTAGGTAATATATACGAAGCACGATGCATCCGGTCCCTTGTGAATACTTACTTACCTACTCAATACTTACCTACGTATTTATATTATTATGGTGCACCTTGCTATAACATCTGAGTGGGAGTTTTGGCGGGAACGCGGAAAAGTTCACGTCGTTGCATTGTATTATTTTTCAAAACTCGTGCTTTTTCCAGTGTTAATGTTTAAAATCGGTGGCGTTTTCCGCATTAAGTGCTGAATTACGAGCATGAGTGTGGGCAAGTGATATAATGTGGTGAAACGTGGTTTGTCGTGTTGCTTCCAAAATTCCATAGAAGCTTATAGTAAAGTTGCCACCACTTTACTAGGGCATGACTTAGACTGGACTGAGACTATCTGACTTAGACTGGACTATGACTACGCAGACTGTGACTAAGACTTGACTTTACGTGAAATATTCTATCATTATGAAAAATTACAATACTTGACACTGGCTAAATACACTATGTGTGGAGCCAAAATATAAGAGAGAAAAAAAAAACATCTGAGTGGGCAACCGCTATATTTATATACAGTTTTAAATTAAGTCGCATTTCAAATTATTAAAGGTAATTATCATAAAGGACAGCGTTGCTCCAGAATTATAAAAGAACTGAAAAACGCAGCATTTATTAATAATGTTACTGATATCAGATTTGTAAAGCAAACCGAGAATCGCGTTTAATTTGAGTGTAGCACGGTGAAATTAACCCACTTATCCGAGCATAAGCGCAGTTAATTTACGAGATTAGCGTTTGTGAGACAATTAGCCGTGAGTAAACTTTATGCGCAGCTTTTGAGCAGACTTATTGCCTTTGCTAAAACTAGGGGCAAAAAGTGCTGAGTACACTTCTATCGGGCGGGTGAAGCAGGGCAATTACGTTAGTCGCTTCGCGTCGCTTCGTCAGCACAAAGACGCTCTTGCTTTCATTTTCATTCACCGTTTCTCAAGATTTCTGTTTTATTGCTTATTGTAATTGAGATTGTTTATAAGAAGTCGGAGTCAATTTATGCCGGTATTTAAAAAATGTAAATAAAATCTTTCTAGATTCCATTTTAAACAAAGCAAGAGTCAATAACACTTACTTGATCGTACGTACTAATAAATCGCAGTTAATCGACGCGATTTACGCGGAGCGATAAAGCTGCCAATGAAGTAAACTTATTTAGGAGTAGGACATCTATGTAGCTAAATGCCTATTAATGCAAAATACGGTCGGATAATGCTTTAGGATTTTCATCAAAGGAAACATTAACTGGGATAACCTTAACTGGGTCGGGCGAGTGGGAGAGTTTGGCAAGGCTCTCGTAACACCTTTGCACAAATGGCACAATCTATGCGTTTTTGCATTCGGGACACGTAAGGCTGGCAAACAGAGTGGAGGAGAGAGCTCTTGGTCGTTGCGATAGGTCCCCACTGTTATCTACTACTTTAAATAACACTCGTTAGGATTGTCTATATGCGCGATCTTTTAAAATTGATCCAATTTAGTTTATATTACGTTTAATTTTCCGCGAGTGAGTTAAATCTATAATGAATGATGGCTTCGATTGGCATGATAAGAGGTTTTTGTTTTACTTTTATTAGTAAGGGCACGAAGCTTGTAATACATGTAGTACCTAAGCACCAGGTACAGCAAAACTATATACTATATCAGCAAAAATAATTCTTTTTTTGGTATAGAAAACAACTATTGCAACTATGTATCCATCTATTTTATGTAAGAAGGTATAATAAAATTATAAAACCGATAGCCTGAAATTGCTAGGAAATAAAGTTTTGGGAGTAATTTTTTTAAGCTTTTCTGTCCTACTGCTAAGCAAAAGCTCCCTCTATTTCATGGCAAAAATTATATATTTAGTCTGTGGTATCTCTTTACCAGAAACACTAGAAAACTATTTTATTTAAATATATCTTCATCTTGTATGAAAAATGAACATAACTACTGTAGTCGGGTATAAATTGCACTGTTTACTTACAAAAATGGTCTGCATCACAGAGTATACCAGATATGTTTGCATTTCATTAAAATGCAGTCAACAAAAGCCTCAATTATTTAACTTGTGAACACAGTTTTCATATTATTCTACGGTTATTCAGATCTCGTCTTAGCGATTCAGATATTAAACTGTTTGTTCAACAATAGGTCGACGATGAATTCATAGAATAGAATAGAATAGAATATTTTATATTAATATTATGAAGCACTCAACATATTGTAAATTATAATAAGTACCTATTGTGGATCATAGAACCTTGTGATACATGATCATAATTACCTATATCATCCCACATAAAAAGTATCATCATAATTAAGTATACCTACGTATTATTCCATTTTATTAAAATACTTGCTCGCTGTATAGGCGTTACACAATTTTCACATACACAAATTGTAACAATTATTATTAGATCAGCTGTATAAGGGGCTTAGGTATCCAGAACAGATTTAGCCACAGTAGCGACCTCCAAGTGACGGTAGTCAATTGTCGACTAGGCCCTTTATGCTGTACTTACAGTGTTTTATGTAACAAAGAGTATCTTTACGCGGTTGGCAAATTGAACTTCGTTAGTTATTAGCGTTACACACTCTGAAAGCTTGTTGATAAATTTTTTGGCAACCTATTGATATATTTGACACAGGAAAGAAAAGAGTGCTAAAAATTTTTATACTTACAGGTACAAGAAATGTCTGGGCTTTTTAACAGTAGTGTGTGACTTACGTACATAAAATGTCAAAGGTTGCAAAAACGCATTAACACACTTACTTACTTGGTAGATTTCAGTGACATTTTTTTTACTTAAGGTTTCATCCCAAAAATATTAAATAACCGGCCAAGTGCGAGTCGGACTCGTGCACGAAGGGTTCCGTACCATTATCTATCCCTGCCATCTAGTGTTGACTAGCAATACTATTTAAAGTAGCGCCACCTATGACTCATCTGGTAAACAAGTAAAAAATCACGTTTGTTGTATGGAAGCCCCCTTAAATATTTATACTATCTGTTTTTTAGTATTTGTTGTTATAGCTGCAACAGAAATATATCATCTGTGAAAATTTCAACTGTCTAACTATCACGGTTCATGAGATACAGCCTGGTGATGGGTTGATAGACAGAGCACAGACAGGCGGAGCGTTTCCCTTTGGGTACGGAGCCCTAAAAACAATAAGATAAAATGAGAAAAAAAAATTTATTGGATTTCGTACTAGTAAAAGACAGCCCTATAACGTCCAAAGTTATTTTAACTACTATATTAGTAGCAAACACGACATCCCTTTCTACTGTATTTGGGCAGCACCATCTCAAGGCACATCTAAAAACGTAGTAAGAAACGAAACATATTTTCATTACTGTTACCTATATAAATAAAACGTAAACATTCCTACGATTGCTTTATAATTAACCTAACCACATTATCCAGACAACATAAATTTAAATGATCACGAGATTAACCGCCTAGTGCTAATTGGCAGTTACACTTGACAACATTTCACTGAAGTTCAGCAATTACCGGCGCTAACATTTTCTAAATAAGCCGCTATCTCTCTCTCTGGTGCCGTTCCGTAATTCCGCAGACATTATTAGTTATTATTAATAGATCCATGCGATAGCAGACATACCTACAGATATACTATACGTCTCCTTTTCACTTGGTGTGGTAGTGTGATGACTTCTGTATTAAGCCATCAATCACACTTAAGGTTGCTATTACGTTTTGTCGAGCTCAGTACCGCGCGCGCGGTACCGAGCTCGCAGCGTCCGTCGGTTTCACCAAATATATCTAGTTTCATTGAATGATATAGACATAAAAGCAGTATTTAAATTATGAAATAATTTGTAGTGGTTTAGAAAATTGATGAACTTTATTTTGGTAACAATATTTTGTCAATGTAATATAAAACTCCGGAGATATTTGACCTTTTGTTGAAGCCTTTTTTAATAAAAGTCAAATATAAATTAATATTTTTTTTAATTACGTGAAAGAGGCAAAAATCAAAAATCTGTACTGTCATTATGGAAGTACGGGGTGTATTTAGTGGAGTATAGTTTGGAGACTTACGTTACACAAAATTTTCAAATTAGAGCTCTCAAATCGGGTCTCTGTGTGTTTTTGCCTAAACGAACACCACGAGAATGATGATTACTAAATAAATAGATAAGTTACCTAAAATTTGCTGTCATTATCGAAGAAGATGAAATGAAGGGTATATTTCATATAATGGCTACGTATAGGCTTTAAAGCTATGCACCAAATATTGACGACGAAAACCTTGCAATTACGCATAATTTTGTAACAACCGCCATAAGCTGATTAATTTATACTACTTTGTGTCGCAGAACTACATCCGCGCGGGTCAAAGACGTCGCCACCAGCTATTTGCTGCTCCTCCCGCTTTGCGCACAAGGCATGCTCATAATGCTCTGACGGCAAAGGCTGTAGCGGTTATCAACCGCTTCCTAAGCGATGTCCAAGATGCTGACCATTAGTCGGCTTTATAAATATAATTATATTGTTTAATCCTTATAAGAACTTAGTGTAACAATGTGAATGTTTTGGCTTAGCCGTAAGTTCACAATTGTATTTAATAAAATTATTAATCATTTTACGAGGACATCATCATCATCATCAACAGCCTGAAGACGTCCACTGCTGAACATAGGCCTCCCCCAGAGCACGCCACCTTGAGCGGCTGCTCGCCTCCTGCATCCATCGGCTCCCCGCGGCTTTCACCAGGTCGTCGGTCCACCGAGTGGGGGGCCGGCCTACGCTGCGTCTTCCGGTTCGTGGTCGCCACTCGAGAACCTTTCTTCCCCATCGGTTGTCAGTTCTACGAGCGATGTGGCCTGCCCATTGCCACTTCAACTTACTAACTCTAAGAGCTATATCGGTCACTTTAGTTCTCCTGCGGATCTCCTCGTTCCGGAGCTTATCTCGCAGGGAAACACCGAGCATAGCTCGCTCCATAGCTCGCTGCGCGACTTTGAGCTTACTAATGAGGCCAACAGTAAGAGACCATGTCTCAGTTCCATAAGTCATCACTGGCAACACACACTGATTGAAAACTTTCGTTTTCAGGCTCTGCGGTATTTTGGACGAAAAGATAGGACGAAGCTTCCCGAACGCTGCCCAGCCGAGTTGGATTCTTCGCGCCACCTCTTTGTCGAAGTTGGACCTACCTAATTGGACAATCT
This sequence comes from Ennomos quercinarius, assembly GCA_910589525.2. Classification (NCBI taxonomy): domain Eukaryota; kingdom Metazoa; phylum Arthropoda; class Insecta; order Lepidoptera; family Geometridae; genus Ennomos; species Ennomos quercinarius. The sequence continues at coordinate 8,143,446 of OU342496.1, forward strand.
GTCCTAGGTAGACATACTTGTCGACAACTTCGAGAGTATCGTTCCCAACAATTACCGGTATAGGTGGAACATGAGCATTAGACATGATCTTTGTCTTGTCCATATTCATCTTAAGACCAACCTGCTGGGAGACTCTACTGAGGTCGTTGAGCATGGTGCTAAGGTCCTCGAGCGATTCCGCCATTATGACTATATCATCGGCAAAACGAAGGTTAGTGATGTACTCGCCATTTATGTTGATGCCAGATCTTTTCCACTCCAAGAGCTTGAAAACATCCTCCAATGCGTTTGTGAACAGTTTCGGAGAAATAACGTCTCCCTGTCTCACGCCTCTTTGCAATGGAATTTGTTCCGTACTCTGGTCCTGTAGTCGGACTGACATAGTGGCCTTACTGTACAAACACTTCAAAACTTCGATATACCTATAGTCAATTTGGCATCGCTGCAAGGACTGCAGCACCGCCCAAGTCTCGATTGAATCGAAGGCTTTCTCATAGTCCACAAACGCTAGGCATAACGGCCGATTATACTCTTCGGTCTTCTGTATAATCTGGCGCAGCGTATGGATGTGGTCTATGGTGCTAAAGCCTTTTCGGAAACCGGCTTGTTCGGGAGGCTGGAATTCATCAAACCTGCGTGCGAGACGATTCGTAATGACTCTCGAAAACAGCTTATACACATGACTCAAGAGCGAGATGGGCCTATAGTTCTTCAATAAGGTGTTATCGCCTTTTTTGAAGAAGAGCACCACCACGCTCTTGTGCCATGCCTCTGGCGTTATACCTTCAAGGATGACAGAATTAAATAACTTCTGGAGGACTAAAAGTACCGGTCTACCACCCGCTCTCAGAAGTTCGGTCGTAATTCCATCTTCACCTGGTGCCTTGTTGTTTTTAAGCTGTTTGAGGGCCATTCTAATCTCGTACAGGCTGACGTCCGGGATATCTTCGGTATAGTGTCGGACTAACTTGGCTCTGATGTCCTGAGCTGTGTTAGTAGCGGGCTTACGTGTCGAGGTGTATAACTGTCCATAGAAGTTCTCGATCTCTCTCAGAATCTCAGGCTTGGATGAAATGACGCTACCATTTTCGGTCTTCAGTTTTGTCATTTGGTGTTGCCCAATAGACGAATCCTTTGCGAACACTTTAGAGCCTTGGTTCCGCTCAATTGCGGCCTCAATACGTGAAGTACTAAGAGCACGCAAGTCGTGTCGCAAGGAACTCCAGATTCGTCTATTGAGTTCACCGTAGGCTGACATATCAACTGAAGACTGCAGCTTCATTTCGCTCCGGTCGGCCATTAGCTCAAGAGTTTTTTCTGAGAGCTTTTGAGTCTTCTTTCGGCGTTGGGTCTTAAAGAATTTCGATCCAACAGCTTGGACAGTTTCCACCAACCCGTCGTTTAGCTCGTCCACTGTGTTACAGTCGGCTAGGCACTGGAAGCGATTTTGGAGTTCCAGCTGAAAGCCTTCGGGGTTTTGGATTTGGACAGGATTTGGACGGAGCGTAGACTTCACCAGACGTGACCTTTCGAGCTTAACATTGATATTCAATGTGCCTCTAACAATACGGTGATCGCTACCGGTTTTCACCTTGCTGATCACAGAGACATCATCGAATATGTGCTTCTTGGTCGTCATGATGAAGTCTATCTCATTTTTAGTGGAACCGTCGGGACTTATCCACGTCCACTTCCTGGATGGCCGCTTCTCGTAGAAGGAGTTCATCATAAAGAGTCCCTCCTTCTCCATGAAGTCAGCCAGCCTCTGTCCTCGAGGGTTCCGCTGCCCGTATCCAAATGGCCCCACTCTCAGCTCATCGCTATTCCTTGTGCCCAACTTCGCATTGAAGTCTCCCATCACAACGGTGAAGTATGTTTCGGAAGTATGCATGGCTTCGGATATGTCCTCATACATAGCTTCTACTTCATCGTCTGAGTGTGCCGATGTCGGCGCGTATACCTGTATAACCTTCAACGAATACCGTTTGGTTATTCGGAGTACCAGGTACGCTACCCTGGCCGACACACTGTCGACTTTGACCACGTTGTTGACGAGAGACTTGCGGACGAGAAACCCGACACCCCCTTGGGAGAGTTGGTCTCCCTCCCGGTAGAAGAATAAGTTACCGGAATTTAGGATTATCGTGTCCTGTCCCTGTCTTCGGACTTCTGACAATCCCATTACATCCCAGCGTAACTTACCCATCTCCGCCTCTAGCTCGACCATCCTTTCGTCAGCCTTCAGTGTGCGCACGTTATGTGTTGCCAGGGCCAGGGGTCGTCGTTGGGGTTGGTAGCCGGGCGTCTGCCGGGGATTCTTCGCACCCCTTGCCCTGCCGTTACCGTGGCCTCTACCGTAGCCACGGGATAGCAGAGCTGCCGGGGACTGGGGGCCGTTTTTATTTGTGCTTGTCATTAGGGGGGGGGGGGTTTGCCATAATCACCACGCTTGGCAGGCGGCTTGGTGATCGCAGTAGGTGAAGATTGATTGCCACCAAGACCGAGGGGAACGCTGCGACCCATTCCCTGGATATTCCCTTAGCCGCCTTCTACGGCACCCACGGGAAGAGATGGGGTGGTCCTATTCGTAACCGGGACCACACGGGACATAAATGAACTGAACTCTTAGGGCCCGTGGACCCACTTTGATGTGGTACCATGGGTATTGGGTAACTTTTATTTTTTATGGTACTCCCAAGGTTTCTAGCACTTCCAACGAGAGTTTTACTTTTTCCATGGTAATTGTCTGTCTAAAACCCACGTGACCCATGCAGGTAGGTACTTATTTTTATTTGCATATTTTCAATGAAATCATGATAAAACTGTGAAGAACTAACACTGTTGGATAAACACCATGATCATTGACCAACCGTAGAGCAAGCACGCAGCTGCATTAGGGCTCGTTTACACCGTTAGTGGTCACTGCCGAACGCAACACACAACACAACGCAAATTCGTTTCGGCAATCACGGCGGGCGGCGTTTGCGCTCGAAATCTGATTTACCGCTGATTTGTGGTCAGGTGTGCCTGTGTTCCTCTATCCTGCAGTACGTGGTTTATTTCTATGTAAATCTCTGACTCTATCGAGTGTTTTCATCGTTTTTTAAAGTAGTATGAGGTAAAATTAGGTTTACAACTTCTACTATGAGTGTTTGAAAAATATTCAAATCATCATCATTAACAACCTGAAGACATCTACTGCTAAACACCTAGACATCTATGTGATGCCCTATAGAGCGCCACTTTGAACGACTGCTTGCCTCTTGCATCTATCGGTTTCTCTGGCTCGTCAGGTCGTCGGTCCACCTAGTAGCAGCCCAGCAGTCTTCCGGTTTGTGGTCGCCCCTTAAGGACCGTCCTTTCCTTGTTTCTTTTTTTTCGATTGTCGATTCTACTGGTGCCTTATTGCATTTTCAAATATTAGTGGTTTTAGGTAACTAAACTTTGCGACTGTTTTCAGAGGTAAGTCAAGTCAAGAGTGAACAGGAATCTAGGCAAGCATGCACCACCGTAGACCGCGTCATCACTTACCATCACGTGAGACAGTAGTCAAATGCCTATAAATTATAAAAAAAAGGTAAATACTAGGTACCTATAAATATAAAAACGTGATGAATTGAAGTAATATATAAATATATAATACTGTATAAACAATGCGCTGAGTGTTATGGATTACTTATATGACGCGGTGAATAATAATTTATCAATTTCTGCACAGTTTGTAAAACTTATGGGTTAAAAATCCAGTTAATAATCGGGCTGTCAAACAATAATAAAACATTCAATACGTGCAATAACACTATTTTAGTAGAATAGTAGAGGCTGAGTTTTTGTATATATACCCGCAAAAAATATGTACTTACCTCTGATTTAATGCTTATCAGTATTTTCAATACTTTACATAATATGTATTATCTTCTAATGGGACATAATAAAATATAACATTTAAATCAATCACAGCAATTGACCGGCAGGTTATCATACTCCAATAACAAACTCATCCAGTCATTTACTCATTTCACAACAAGGAACAAGGAAAGAATCTGTATCAGTTCACTTTGAAAGTTAAGAGCGTTCATTTCTCGCTGTGACGTTTACAGAAGGTAATAAATTACGGTTTGCGTTACAGCAATAATCTAGTAAAAAGAGACGTTTTGTAAGCAGTATCTTGTTTCGGAAAGTGGAACTTGTCGGGACGTACATAAGCTTGTTGTGAACAGAGACGTAGCGGGCGAAGTTCTGACCAAGTTTTGACGGAGTCTTGGAGAACTGTCAAACCTCTTTCATTTGCAAACGGGGACCAATTAGCACTGTTTGAGTAGGAGTGTAACTATTTGTTAGGCTTATTGTGACGTACGTAAGAGAAACCCACGCTTAAATTGGAATACGTGAGCTATTCTCTGTTGTACTTTAGAATGATCTTTCTTTATGTTAGGCGGCTTTGTTTGAACTAATGTCGTGTTATTTATGTATAACTAGCTGCGCGCCGTGGTTTTACCCGCGGATAAAAAGTAGCCTATGTGTTAATCCAGTACATAAGCTATCTATATTTCAAGTTTCATCCAAATCCGTCCAACAGTTTGAGCACGAAGTGTGAAGTGTGTTTGTGTGTATGACAAACATACACACAAACACACATACAAACTTTCAGCTTTATAATATTAGTGTGAAGTGTGATGATAAAATATCGACTCTACATTTCAATTGTACATTTGCACAATTATGAAACGAAGTAACAAGACAGAGAGTTGTTCTAATTATCGTTATAAAGTTCAATATTTTTCAGCACAGATCTACTCCACAATGTTACTTCGATTAACTCTACTCCTCTCTCTGCCTCCTCCATTTAGATAAAAGTGTTATCAAAGCATTGATAACGTTTAAATAATTAGAGTATAGTAAAACCGCATGCAGGTCTCCGAAGAAACATAAAGACTGAAAGACTGAGACAAAAAAAAACAAACTGAAAACTAAGACTGAAATAAAAATTGAAGGATTTAATAAGAAAACGGAAATAGCTTGCAAAGCAAAACGCGTAATAAATGATATTATCCAAGAACCTTAAACAGAAAATGGAGATAATGATCAAAGTTTCGGAAATCATTTACAGAAAAGATATAAGGAACGATTATTGGTTATTAAGTAAAAGTTTCCTTAGTAGTATCTATACTCGACTCATAAATAGCAATTCAAAGTTATAAAGAAATCGCATTTCCGGAAAATCTTTTTCCTGGTTTGCTTAGGCGATTATGTTAATGGTTTCCACGTGATTGAGTTTATGTAAAACAGATGCCAGGATAGGGATTCTCGCAACAAAAACCAACAAGAGATATGATAGAATTATTTTTATTGCAGCCTTTCTCAATAGGTATTTCCAATTTTAAAGGAACTTAAAACTTGAAAGGGAATAGTGAATATGTAGCTTAGCAAGTGTCACGGAAATATACTAGGATATTCGAGAGTTACCCGTCGAACTATGCCGGTACACAACAAAGCCATTACTACTGGAACAAATGCCCAATCTTATTTTCCAAGTTAAGGAATCGAAAAGTTGCTCACTTAGAAGCTTGAAGGTTGGAACTCCTAGAGCTAAAATATATTTAGCTGCATCTCAATCCCAACAAATCTGGTAATAGTAGTTACACCAGCTTAGTGAAACCTTTAAGATACATACTCCACAAAGTTCAAGATTGGCTCAAGTTTGATACCTTATTATCTGAAGAAAACTTATCTATTTACTATAAATGTACCTATACCTAACATAATGTAGTTACGTAGGGACTTGGAAGTACTTATGCTTATTCGAATAAAATGGGATTCTGACTTATTATAGGCAGTAATAGATACTAAGAAAAGATTAAGTTTGTGTAAAAGTTAGGTAAAAAGTTTTATAACTGTAATCCGAATAATGACAAATCAATATCATTAAAACTTGTTCACGAAGTAAGTATCATATAAGTACTTATTCGAAGTTTAGTTTCTATGTATATATAGAAAAATATAGGTAATGTTAGGATTAAGAAATTAAAAATATTCTGTATTCATTGTAGTAAAAAAGAAATGGTCAGCGAGTCCATCATCGAACATCATAAAAAATATACGAACGATAGCAGCACTTTAGCCTAGTGTTATTGCAAGTTGATTGCTATTCGAAGCCAAAGAACACGATGGCCATTTTGATTGTGTCCACAAATGTATTTTCGATGGACCAAAACCAGTTTTACTCGGATTTGTGAAGAGTTTGAAGCGCAATTCGCAGGAATCCGGCACGATATGCGTGGCATCTAATTTAAGTCCACGCATAATATAATCATGCCAGCTAATTACCTTTATTTTATCAAAGCATTAATTACTCTTTGGCTGTGTTGATAGTTGATAACCAGTGAATATTAAGGCGGGTCACCGAGGCGAAGCGGAGAAAAACTGATTTGCTAGATACAATGTTTTAGGTATTTATATACAATTTAATAAAGGTCGTACATAAAATATACGACATACCTAAAGGATATTGCCTAAGCTCTAAAGAATGTGCTAATTTGTTACATGAAATGTAGGTACGTTACTCGATCTTATAAAATCTTGAAAACAGGCTAATATAAAAATTACAAAACGAATTATTTAGCGTTTTTTTTTACTTTACACAAATTTTTTACATCAAATTATTTCTCATCAAGTAATACCTAAAGAGAACCTGCTATAGATTATGGGTTTCATCTGATGTCCTGTACTCATTTATTAAATTCAAATTTATCCTGGAACTTGAACGTTTTCCAGCGGTTCCACAATATACCGCCGCTCCCCACTGCCTTGCATCGCAATTAGGCATGGATCATTTCACAAGGAGCAGGTAAAAAATCATATGGTTTTATTTTTCAGTAATCACTCTGCTACTTTTTTTCAGACACTCTGCTACAAATCACAGTGTGATATAACCACACTTAATGAATCGTGGCTTCTCATTTCATAATACGAGAGTAGCAATCAATTACAAATAATAACAAAGCAATTTTATTGACAAACTTTGAACTTGTTTAACTTAAAAGAGTACCTAGGTTAGATTACTTGGTAATCATTTGTAGCAGGTCACAACTTCACTAGGTTGCTCTTGCTTCTAAATCACATCTCTGTTCCATTTCATAAAGCACAGCCAACCGTCATTGATCATAAATTCATTAAGCATATGAAAAATCACAGGTGAAATCACAGTGACAAAAATAAATCGTATGATGAAATGACAATGATTTTAAAGTAGCAATCGTCTCTATGCCTAATCGAAAAGCCTCGCCTTAAATTTGTATGTGTAGAGCTGATAATCAAAGTAGTGTTGATGAAATGTAAATGGGGGTTTGTTCGTATTTTTTTATGTTAATGAATGACGTGACGAGCTAGTCGTGCACTACTAAGGAGGGGTTTTTTTTGGATCCGTAGTTAACGTAACCAATGGTTAAAAATGCTTACAAATACCTTTGGTTAGAATTTGTTAGTATTTTTAACCATTGATTACCTTAACTATGGATAAAAATCCCACCCTAAGCGTCACAGACATCCGTAGCAGTTGCAGATTAGCGGTTATATTATATTCTCTTTGGTTGCAGCGCCACTCGGAAGTCTCTGAACTCTAAAATGTAGGTACAGTTTCACGTAACACTGTGGGTACTGCGCTGTTCACTGTTCATATTTCAACAAGTAATAATTTTGTAATATCTCGTTGGTTTTCAATATATGAGCAAATCTTACTACCTTACTAGATTCTAATACTTGGGTGTATATAAAACCTTGTAATATAGGATTGGTCTAGACGTGCTTGATGGACGCATAAAGATAAATTCAGCTGATGAATAAATCAATGAATCGAAGAGAGAGTGAAGCGAGTCGATTGAATACATTATCTGGTGCCATGAATGCGCTAATGTTGGAGAATTTAATCAGGGAGCGGGTGAGAACGGAAGCATGGCGTTTTTTCGATTTACGAGCGAAAAAGCTTCCGTTTCAGTGTTGCGTGGAGCTACACCTACAAGTGGATTTTGTGTAGGTACTTACATAACAAATTTTTTTTAAACCTCAAATGGCGCAATTATGGACACCACGACAGGGGTTATGTTTGTGCCGTTTGGGGTTGAAACTATGGGACCATGAGGGCCACGTGCAATCGAAATTTACAGGGACTTGGCAAAACTTTTGGTGGAGACGACTAGTGACCAGAGGGCTGGCTTGTTTTTTGCCGAGAAAATTAACATTGCTATTCAACGTGGCAATGCAGCCAGCGTTCTGGGCACATCCCTCTCCACCAAAGGTCTTTTTGATAACATTTAGTTTATACCTAGTTACCTAGTTTGTACCTTAATTTCTCATTTTTTATATTAGTTTTAAGTAGTTTTGTAGTTAATCTTTTTTAGCCCCTGAATAATTATGTTTAATTATTTAAATAAATTAAAAAATACATAATTAATTTGTATGAGAAACGTATGAAGTAGGTACCTATACTTACTTAAAAGTTATAGTTTCCTACATGTATGCATTTTATAAATATTTTCACATTTAAGTAATTTGAATTATTTTTAAGCTTTTGAATAGAATAATTAAATGAATGTACGACGTTACGTTATGTCATTATATCAAGTTTACAAGCAGCTCGCAATCCGAACCGCAAACAAAATTGCGTGTGGCTTAAGTTTACGAGGAGGCTTTCAGAGAGATCGCCCAATTTGCCTTTCAGATATTTTCTTCGCTTGAGAGATTATGGTTCATAATAACTAAGGGTCGTTGTTGTAGCTCACTAAAATTTAATTTGTGACAAAGGAGGAGCACTTCACCCCACTGTGAAGCGGCCAGCTCAACCAACCGTAGAAAGTAATGATTACATGAAATCCCAGATCAAGAATTAGGAGCACTTTTGTTTTAGTAAACCGACCGGAATAACAGCTGAAATTTCGCGTCGCTATGCCGACAAGTGATTTGATGGGCTTCATCAGGAATCGAGAGATATCGGATAATGTTTCCTTTCGCCTAATGAAAAAGTTGAATGAGCGTAGCCCATAGGTAGGTACTGCGTCGATGTGGGCAGTCCATTGAATTTAGAATGTTTTCGTGAGGCAAGTCAGAAACAGCAATGCAACCTTCTTATACCCTTTATGGGTTACACTTTGTCGGGTGAAGCCTTGAATAGGCGGCCAGTCTCTTTGATGGTATTGAAAGAGAAAATGCTTATCGCACCATCGCCCGTAAATAGAGGAGTGGGTGTCGAATTTCTCTCACACGCTGCGAAAACACACTTATCCTTTCTACTTAAACTGTTTCCACGTACCTCTCTATACAACGAGAATGTGGCCGAGGCTATTGAAGGTGCTGACAGGTATTTATTACGTGTAAGATCTAATGTTCTACCTAACTAATATAAAATTCAACGAGCACCGTTTCGACGCCTCTGGAAATTTATATTTGAAACAACGTTTCAATATAGGATCACGATAGAGCAAGGCATAAAGCCCTTGTGCTATCATTGGCACTTTACACGAATCTTGGGATTAAAAAGCTAATGGCGTGGAAGAAGCCGCGATGGTTAAAATAAATCGACGACGTTCCATTTCCTGCAGTAAGTAATGCGACCTCATGAATCCATTCTAAAAATTGAATCCGTCTAATTTTGTGACATGTCTAATATTAGATTGAGAGAAGTGCCGTTGCATTGCATCTATGACAGTCATTATAAGTGCCTACTTTGCTAAATCTGTGACGTTTATAGTAGGTACATTAGTAGGTAGGTTATGGGTTTGTGATCCTATAAGGGTTCCGTTTTAATAAAACGGAAACCTTATAGGATTACTATTTTCTCCGTCTGTTTGTCAAGACATTTATTCTCAGCAACGGCTAAAGGTATTAACCTGAAATTGACCTCAGATACTAATGAGGTTCACGACCTCATAATCCTGCAAAAGAACCACTTAAAAATAACCCCGGCCTAGAAATAAAGCTATACTTATATAGAAATAACACATGCAAATATTTCATCGCAGCATGCAAGGGTAAATAAAAACGAGATATTTCTATTCCTAACTAGAATTATCGTAGTCATTATCACACAGCTTGTATGAAAAAAATCCCGTAAGGTCGGGTAATTAATCCTTCTATGGATGTTTATCGGGTAATGCTATCTGTGGTTACGGCACAAGAATCCCCTATAAGTGCAAGTTTAAATTGCTCTCTTGATCAATAAATATAGCATTTGTGAATAAGAGAAGTAGATATATTTCAATTTAAATTATTACCGGTTTCGTTATGTCGTAACTCTTGCAAAAGGGATAAAATATTCTCGCATCATCGGAGTGGTTACCTATTAATAAATCCTCTTTGATAACAATTAACATTTAACAAGCGAAGTTTGGTGGCAAGTTTAAATCTCGTGTTACGGCGATATTTGGCAAATTAATTCAGAAAGTTTATCTTCAAACACGCGAGTTAAAGATGTTTGCGAGGATGGAGTTTGTTACTTAATAATTCGTTAAATATCGTATGGATTTATTATGGAGAGATATATGGAGTTATTTTTCACTTGTCTGCTATTTCTACACTATCATCATCATCATCATTATCAATAGCCTGAAGACTTCCACTGCTGAACATAGCTGCTGTAGCATGCTGTGGGGGAAGCCTATGTACTTTCAGCAGCTGCTCGCCTCCTGCATCCATCGGCTTCCCACGGTTTACAAGATCGTCGGTCCACCTAGTGGGGGCTGGCCTATGCTGCGCCTTCCGGTTCGTGGTCGCCATCTCGAGAACCTTTTTCCCCCATCGGTTGTCAGTTCTACGAGCAATGTGGCCTGCCTATACTAGATACTTATAATACTTAGTACGAATTTCATTAATATTTTGTTAGATGTTGTAACAGGATACGAGTTATTGTGTCTGAGTGTATAATATATTTGCTCGCTGAAACATGATCTAGAAACAGACACATACCGTGGATTATGTCTGTTAAAAGGTTTTTAGAGACGGTTTATGCCCTTGATCTCATTCCATGGTTTCTTTCCTGATGCAACACCGTCTATTTCTATTCCTGATATTAGTAGATAGTACTGTGGTGGGGTATATCGTAGATTTCGTTCAGTATAGTTCGTATCTAGTCGGAATAACATCGCATTTCTTTGCAACCACGCGATTGTTTTCAAGCCAGTAGCTAAAAGTTTTCGAAGTACACGAAAGCAAGAGGTAAAATTTTGTTCATCTTGTGTTTCCTATTATTTTAGTATGGGTTGTTGTTACCATCCATTAGTCGCAAACTAGAATGATCACAGATTCATATACAAACACACGAAATTTACCCGTTTTCCCACGGAATCTCGCAAAATTGTAGGTACCTATCACTATTATGTAAATCTGAATATTTAATGGTTATTGATTCAGCCATTTTGAAGTGAAAGCCACAACAAACATCTAAATATACAAACAATCATGCGAAAAACAATTTTTTTATATCATTATACATATTAGCGTATAATATAAGTGATGTAAGGATTTCTGCCAGATTCCCCGTAGTAGTTGAGTCCCACTTTTGGTCTTATCTACTGCTGCCCGGAGACGCTGTAATGTTCAGTATAAAGACCACCAGCATATATACAGTGAAAAACATGAAATTAAAAATTCCTATATGTAGGTACTACGTAACTACGAATGCTAAGATTTTTTATTCGTATAAATACCTAAAATTATTTTTCGAATTTCATGCGTGTTACTTACTTACCTATAATTATGGTTATTAAAGGTACCAACAAAATCGTATCCGACTCCACCGACTCCACGCGGCAGCAGAACGCGACCGTGTCGCCGCGACACTATTGGTTTATAGGTATCCTTAACATGTATTTCTGTGAAGTACCTTCAGCTAAAGACACGTCGCCTGAACGTAATTTCATAGGGAAACATAAATCAGTAGTTAGGTATCGCAGCGACACGTCACCTGGCTGCTGCCACGTGGAGTCAGCTACGGATTATGCCATCAAAGATCAAAACATATTGGTAATAGGTACATACATGAAAAGTTGTGTCGGCTAATAACTCATTGTCGAAAGAGTCTGTATTAACTCACAAACGATACGTTCTGAGACGATCAATTCCACGGAGAAGCAACCAGAAGCAACTATAGGAGATAAGTTTCACAATATTTATACAAACGTCAAATATACTAACGCTGATTCGTCAAGTTGCATAAATATTAAAGTAAACTGAATCGAATAGCGCAGTAAATATTATAAATTTTAAACCGGAGCGCCCCGGGCCAGGAGTCCAACCAACTATTTCTTCGATCGTAGGACTGTAGACTATGGCGGGCGGTCGGACTCGGCACCGACCCGGGGTTACGGCTCTTTCGGCTGGGATTGGTCGAGGAAGAGTAAGAGTTTGTTATGAAACTAGGAATCTGGCCAGCGGGAGTTCTTCAGGGCGGAGGCAAGCTTCTATATTCTTCTTGAGATGTGGTCGGTCTCGCTGCCAGCAGTGGAGTGATCGCTTGCGTTTTTTTTTTTTTTTTTTTTGAACGGGCTAATGCTGTTGGTCTCTACCGACCTTTACAGCGTCACCGGGCAGGAGGGCAGGCGCTTAAGGCGCCCAACCGTTAAAAGTGGGAGACAACTAGCACAAGGGCACCCCTGGGGTGCGAGCCTCGGCTTGGGCCGTTGCCGGGATAAGAGGATCGAGAAGGCTACGTCCACTGGAAGAGTGGACCCTATGGAAAGTCGCGACCGTTCTAGCTAACCTACGGGGGGTACGTCGACCTCGCCGGCGGGGTCGGTGTCTGATTGTGTTACGCTGGTAACCTATACCGGTGCCGAAAGCGGTACCTGAGCCAGGAGGGCTAGACTGATCCGGTGATCCTAGCGCAGCCGACACAACGGCTGCTATAGGATCATCCGGATCGCTCAAGACGTGTCTTGGGCGGCGACGACGGGGTGGCGGGTCTGTCATGTCTGTAGAGTAACTTGATGCTTGGACTACGAGAGGGTTGGGGTGATGGGGTGCCGCGTCAAAATAGCGGCGGGATGCATCCTTCATAAACTGACGGATGGATGGGAGTTCGAGATCGCAATGGAGGTCGGAGTTACGCTGGTACCAGCGAGCTCCGACCACCTTGCGGATAAAGCGGTTCTGGATAACCTGAAGTCGATCCAGGTGGACTGAGGATGTATGAGCAAACGCGACAGATGCATAGGTCATAATCGGGCGAACGCAAGTTTTGTAAAGTGTCACCTTATTTCTAAGGGACATTTTACTACCCTTGCAGAGGAGAGGGTGTAGGCGGCCTAAGACGAAGGCCGCCCTATCGCGCACTCGCTTAATATGGTCTCTGAAGTTGAGCTTGGTGTCAAGGGTAACCCCCAGGTATTTGGCAGACGGAACCCAAGGGATGGGCTTGTCGAACAAGGACAGCGGTCGCAATGGCGGACCACGCTTATAGTCAGAAAAGTACATCGCTGCACTCTTATCTGGGTTAACCGTGATCCGCCATTTCCTGAACCACGCACCGATCTCGGTGAGGGCTCGTTGGAGACGACCACGCATATGGAAGTGATCGCTAGCGCCTCGCCTCTCTATATTTATGCCATCCCCCCGTGGTCTATCAAGGCGACGAGTAAGCGCCGCCTAGCCGAGTAAATATCGGCCCTGTTAGAGGGAGATGGCAACAGTTTGCGAAAACGAGACGGGGCGCTGAGCGAGAGGTGCGGATGCGGGAAAGGGACATGCCTATACTATTTTTTAGTCTACCTAACTTTGATTTCGGACCTAGATTTACCTATTTTTCCCTTTCCCGCTCCTATTACCTATCTATTTTGCAGCCTCTTTTGCCCTGAATAAAACTCCCGCCGCCAGAATCATTTATTTACATCAAATACATACAAAGACAATACAATTACAAGTTACAGAGCAAATGAAAAGGAGCAATCTTAAGACTATAAACGGGTGTAAAGTATATAAAACGATATGAACGAACTAAACTTAGAAACTAATTTATAAAACACGAGTAAATAGACTCAAAACTAAACTATTTACATTTCACTATTGTTCGTCATCACCGTTTTGTCTTCTGGTGCTCGGTCGTCCGGAACATCCTCCCGCCGTGCAACGCCCGCCGCGACGTTGCATCCTGGCAGGAGGGCGGCTGAGCTCGTGGGGATGATGACGAGTTTCTTGGTCGGTCTTCGGAGTATACCGCCCTGCGTTCTCACGTCGACTGCTCTGGTGATGCCGTCTGTCCCAGGATATGTGGCGATCACTACCCCGCGTGGCCATGTGTTGCGGGGCAGTGTGTTGTCCGCTATGAAGACGACATCTCCGACGTTGATAGCGGGACCTTGGCTGAGGGGCTCCCGCCGGTGTTGTAGGTCAGGCAGGTACTCCCGGAGCCACCTGCTCCAGAAGATGTCGGCCAGGCGCTGGGAGGCGCGCCACTGGTTGCGTCCTATCAGATCGGTGTCGTCGAATGTGCCGGGCGTTGGCACGCGCGCTGACCCACCGAGGATGAAGTGGTTTGGAGTGATGGCCTCGGGGTCGTCAGCGCTCACGGAGACGTGGGTGAGTGGCCGGCTGTTCACGGTGTACTCGGCCTCGGCGAGCAGGGTGGCAAGGACTTCGTCGGTCGGGTGGCGGCTCTGCTGGGTTGCTGCGAGCGCCGTCTTGGTGGCGCGGACCAGTCGCTCCCACGCCCCTCCCATGAATGGGGCGCCAGGAGGGATGTAGCGCCAGTTGATTGTCCTCTTCGACGCCTCCTCTTCTGTGGCTTCGTCCATGGCTTTGCGGAGTTCTCGGTCGGCGCCATGGAGATTGGTCCCGTTGTCGGACCAGATTTCGGTGGGGGCGCCTCGCCTCGCTATCATTCTGCGAAGCGCCATCACGGCGGAGTCGGTGCTGAGGGACGCCGCGAGCTCTAGGTGTATCGCGCGCGTCGTGAGGCAGGTGAAGATGGCCGCGTACCTCTTCTGTGTACTCCGACCCACGCTCGTTAGGAGGGGGCCAAAGTAGTCTATCCCGCAGAAGGTGAAGGGGCGCCGATGGTGCGCCAGTCGACATCGTTGATGGTTTCCCGTTGATGGCTGCGGCGGTGTGTCTTTTCTGATGCGACACGGGAGGCAACGATGTATGACCATCTTGGTGACTGGTCGCAGGCGGAGGATCCAATATTGTTGTCGGCACTCGTTGATGGTGGCCTCTGGTCCCGCGTGCAGTAGCTGTCTGTGGGCGTGGTCGATGACGAGCTTCACTTCTGGTCGGTTGCCGTCGAGTACTGGTGGCGTCTTCATTGCTTCGGCGATTCCTCTTGCATTTTCTATTCGGCTGTTGAGTCGAATGAGCCCGTTTTCGTACTTTGTCGATAGAGGGCGTAGCCTGCTGCTTCTTGCGACCGGTCTGTCGTTTTTCAAATCTTCTATTTCTTCGGCGAAGGCTTCCTGCTGACTATATCTCCATATGAGAAGTTCGGCGCGACGTTGAGTGTCGGCGTCGATTTGCAAGAAGCGTCGCGACGCCGGTGCTTCTGTCTTCTTTGTAGGTAACGCCGCTGTGTTTGATGTTATTTGTCTTTTCCACGTCGGATCTTCTTGTTTGTTCTTCCTGGTGCGTTTGTAGTGTGCGCGATGACGTTTAGGCCGGCAGAGGTCAATGAACTGGAGTACTCGCGCTGTCGCTCGTAGAAATCGCTCCCACTTTGAGAAGCGCTCCGGGTTGGGGATGGCTTCCCCCGTCTTGCTCTTTATGTTCAGGACGTTGCACTTCTCTTCGCCGGTGGTAGCGTCGAGCGCGAGTTTCTCGGCGGGCCATCTCTCTTCATCGTCGCGTAGGAAGTCCGGGCCGTGGTACCAGCGATGTTGGCTGTTGAAGTCACGTGGTACGTCTCTGGTCGCGTCGTCGGCCACGTTCGTCTTGGTGGGCACCCACGCCCACTCTTGCACGGTGCTATGTTCTTCTATGGCGGCGATGCGATGCGCGACGAATGGACGGTAGGAGCGCGCGCCGGTCTTGAGCCAGGTAAGCACCGTTCTGCTGTCGGTCCAGAAGTACTTGGCGTCGGGCTTCCGGTCATGTTCTTCTATGACGTCTGCGGCCATGCGGCTTCCCATCACGGCAGCTTGCAGTTCGAGGCGGGGAATCGATTGTAGCTTCAGTGGTGCAACCCGCGATTTCGCCATGATGAGTGACGTAGTGATGCGCCCGTCTGGAGTGACCGCGCGCCAGTAGAGTGCGGCGGCGTATGCAGATTCGCTTGCGTCGGTGAACGTGTGCAACTGGAGGGACACGGCGTCGCTGTATTGTAGATAGCAGCGCGGTATGGAGACGTGCCGTAGATCGCGCAGATGTGTCATCCATTCTTGCCATTGGTCGGCGAGGTCTGCGTCGATGCGTTGGTCCCAGTCGGTCCCGCGTCGCCATAGCTCCTGTAGCAGCTGCTTGGCTCTTGATGTGACGGGCGATGCGAAGCCGAGTGGGTCGTACAGGGACATGACGATCTTCAAGGCTTCCCTCTTCGTCGGCGCGCTGCTGTCTAGTACCTCCCTAGGTACCCTGGCTAAGTCAAGATTGAAGGCGAGCTCGTCGGTGGCTGGCCTCCAGACAAGACCTAGGACGCGCTCGGTGTTCCCGCCGTCGGTGATCTTGACTGTTGTAGTCTTGTTTTCTTCTTCGCCGAGCTCTTCTACTACCTCTTCTAAATTCGATGTCCATTTTCTTAAGTCGAAGTGGCCTCTTCTGTGTATGTTCTTAACTTCTTTGGCGATCTTGATGGTCTCCTCTGCTGTCTTGTAGCTGGCGAGATAGTCGTTGACGTAGTGGTTACGGACTATCGCGGCGGCTGCTTCCGGTTCCGTTTCTTCCCATTTTCTCGCGTTGGCGTCTTTCACGTATATTGCCGTCGACGGTGAGCATGTGGCGCCGAAGATGAGTGACGTCATCCTGAATTCCGTCGGTTCGTCAGTGACCTTTTCGCGCCATAGGTAGCGGAGTGCGTCTCGGTCTTCAGGGCGTATCTTCACTTGCATGAACATCTCGGCGATGTCGGCGGAGACGGCGACGGCGTGTTGGCGGAAGCGCATCAGGACCCCCGGAAGTGATTGCAGGAGGTCTGGCCCGGTGAGGAGATGATCGTTGAGGCTCTTTCCTTTGGTCTTCGCGGCGGCGTCGTGGACTATTCGTAACTTCTCTGGCTTCATTGGGTTCACGACGGCGAAGTGAGGTAGGTACCAGGTTTTTCCTGGTGTCTTGTTCGGTGGGGCGAGCTCGGCGTAGCCCTTCTCGATAAGGGCGTTCATTTGTTCCCTGTACTTGGCGGCTAGTGCAGGGTCCTTGTTGATTTTCTTTTCTGTCGAAGTCAACCTATTCAAGGCGGCGTCATAGTTGTCTGGCATCTTCGCGTTGTCTTCTTTCCATAGAAGTGAAGTTTGGTAATGGCCGCTGTCTATTTGTTTCGTTTCATTCTTCAGTATGTCCAAGGCTCGGCGGTCGGGGTCGCTGTGTGGTGACTTCGGGTTAATGGTCAAGTTTTCTAACGCGAAGTACTCTCGAAGTTGTTCATCCATGTTGTCTTCGCGTTCGGTGATGAAGTTGACGCGCTGTCCCAGTGAGCGCGTGTGCGCCCCGTGTAATACCCAGCCGAGTGGTGTTAGCGAGGCAACCGGGTGGTTCCGTCTTCCTCTTCGTGTTTTCTCCGCGAGGAGTAGGTGCCAGTTATCCTGGCCGATGAGAAGTCTCGGCGTCGCGCAGTCGGTCTTCAGTTGGTCGTGCAGGTCCTGGAGGTGATCGCACGACTTCAGGTCCTCTTCTGTGACTTTCTGCGGCGAGAGCTTCAATTGTTCTATCGTTCTCAGCTGGATGCGGTGGCGCTCGCGAGTCCGCCCCTGTATGGTGAGGGAGACCCTGCGAGACCGCGATAACCTCAGCTTTGTGTCGGCGATCGCTTCTATGGCTAGTGGGTCGACCGGTCCTTTCGCGCCGACCTCGTCTGCGATCGCCGAGTCTATGAGGGTGACGGTGGATCCGTCATCTAAGAGCGCCCATGTGTCCGTTTCTCCCGCCGGTCCGGAAACTGTGACCGGCACTATCTTCAAATAGGCGTGTCCCATCTTCTTTGTCCACGTTGACGCGACTGATTCTGTCTTTGCTGACGGCTGTTCTGTCCTCTTCATGTGATGCAGCAGCTGATGATGTGTATATACACATCCGTCGACTTCGCACTTCTTTGTTTTGCACGTGTGGTTTTTTGTACGGAGTCGCAGGCAGCGAAAGCATAGGCGTGCTTTCTTTGCCATATCCCAGCGCTCGTTGACCTCGGCGTTCTTGAACTTGTCGCACTCGGTGATCACGTGACCGGCTTCCTGACACGTCGAGCATTTGCCGGTCGGACGCTCTTGAGCGGCGTGCGTCCGTTGCGGGGGCGGCGGTCGGCGTTGTTGTTGCCGGCCCTCGTAGCTCGATGTGGTGACTTGTTCCGGTTGCGCGAACGGGCTGTGGTACTTTGCTTCGCGTTCAAGGAAGCGGGCGAACTTCGGGAGGTCAGGTTCCCCTTGAGGCTGGGTGGCGGCGAACTCGAACCATCTTGGGCGCAGTGAAGAAGGCAGCTTTTCTGACAGCATCTTGATCGCTTCTGGGTTGAAGAGGTAGTGCACGTTGTTGAGTGCTTGGAGCGCCGCTACGCTGTTGGAGATTTTGTTCGCGAAGATGCATATTTCCCTCGGCGAGTCGATTGGTCGGGGAAGCTGCCGAAGTCGCTCCAGTTCTGTTGTAGCAATGGTGTCCGGGCGTCCGAAGCGGGTTTCCAGAGACTCCATAATTCTCTGGGGGTGCGCGCAGTTGATGAGCAGGTTGTCCACGGATTCGCGCGCTCTTCCGCGCAGGTTGCGTCGTAGGCGCGCTGTGTTCTCGACGTCGCTGAAGAAACCGGCAGTCTCTATGTATGCAGCCCTGAATGCCAGCCAATCTTGATGCGCCCCATTGAAGACTGGAAGTTCGGTATAAAATCGTGGCATACATGGGCGCGGCTGCGAGTTGGCCATCGTGAGGGCGGCTGCTAAGTCGGCTAGGTCAATCTTCGGTTGCTGCGGCAGGGCGACGTCGCTGTTGCGGAGCGGCGCGTGGGTGGTCTCTGGTTCGTAGAAACTCGGCGGCTGGTACTGGCGATGGTGCGTGGCGGCCGGAGGCACGGCTCTGGCCCCCGGGGCGGCAACGTTTGGTTCTTCAGGTAGTGCCAAGAAGTGAGTTTCATTGAGGTCCAGCCACGTGTCGACTCGTTGTGTGGCTTCGCGTTCCGTGGCTTCAGTGCGCGCGTCGATCTGTTCATCTTCACACTCTTCGGCTTCTATAGTGGCTATACGGGCGGCGGCGAGTTCAACTTGCAAGCGGATATGTTCTTCTTTGGCGCGCGCTAAACGTAGCGAGCGCACGGAGTGGGTGCTTCTATGCGATGCGGTCTTGGCTCTTCTCGGGACCGCGGTGTTGTTCGGCGTCGACGTTGCATGTGGCGTCGGCGCGGTGAGTGTCGCGGGCGTCGTGACGAAGGCGGGCGTCGCTGCGGCGACGGGAGTCACGACGTTGTTCGGTGCGACGTCGCGCATCGGTTGGCTCGATGCGGCGTAATGCGTCGTGGTGTACGGCGCATCCTCTGGTGGTGCCATGGTGTATGGCGGCTGCAGCGTTGCGTTCGCGGCGAGGTGGGCGGCGAGCGCAGGCGGTGGCGTGACATAAGCACGTTGCTGCGGCGCGGCGAATGAGGTGGCAGGTACCTCGGCGTGGGCCGCCGCGGTGGCGGCGGACACCGCGACGGCGTGCGTCGGTGCATGGCGATGGTGCGATGTGTGCACCACTGCACCGGGCGACGGAGCGGTGTGGGCCACGGCGGTAGGCGCGGTCGCGGGCGCGGCTCTGGCCGGCGCCGCGCGGTGCGCCGCGGCTGGTGTTGCACGATGCGTCGTGCTGGAGCCCCCTGTGCGCAGGGTGGCGTCGCTGGAGGACGTCTCCTCCGTCGAGACAGCCACTGCTGACCCCGCTTGACTCCGCGTGACGGGCCTCTTCCCACTGGCCGACCGTGTTCCTGGCATTTCTTGAGGCTTCTTTTCTTCCCCGACGATATTCGGCTGCGATGGACCAATAAACCGGAGCGCCCCGGGCCAGGAGTCCAACCAACTATTTCTTCGATCGTAGGACTGTAGACTATGGCGGGCGGTCGGACTCGGCACCGACCCGGGGTTACGGCTCTTTCGGCTGGGATTGGTCGAGGAAGAGTAAGAGTTTGTTATGAAACTAGGAATCTGGCCAGCGGGAGTTCTTCAGGGCGGAGGCAAGCTTCTATATTCTTCTTGAGATGTGGTCGGTCTCGCTGCCAGCAGTGGAGTGATCGCTAGCTTTTTTTTTTTTTTTTTTTGAACGGGCTAATGCTGTTGGTCTCTACCGACCTTTACAGCGTCACCGGGCGGGAGGGCAGGCGCTTAAGGCGCCCAACCGTCAAAAGTGGGAGGCAACTAGCACAAGGGCACCCCTGGGGTGCGAGCCTCGGCTTGGGCCGTTGCCGGGATAAGAGGATCGAGAAGGCTACGTCCACTGGAAGAGTGGACCCTATGGAAAGTCGCGACCGTTCTAGCTAACCTACGGGGGGTACGTCGACCTCGCCGGCGGGGTCGGTGTCTGATTGTGTTGCGCTGGTATCCTATACCGGTGCCGAAAGCGGTACCTGAGCCAGAAGGGCTAGACTGATCCGGTGATCCTAGCGCAGCCGACACAACGGCTGCTATAGGATCATCCGGATCGCTCAAGACGTGTCTTGGGCGGCGACGACGGGGTGGCGGGTCTGTCATGTCTGTAGAGTAACTTGATGCTTGGACTACGAGAGGGTTGGGGTGATGGGGCGCCGCGTCAAAATAGCGGCGGGATGCATCCTTCATAAACTGACGGATGGATGGGAGTTCGAGATCGCAATGGAGGTCGGAGTTACGCTGGTACCAGCGAGCTCCGACCACCTTGCGAATAAAGCGGTTCTGGATAACCTGAAGTCGATCCAGGTGGACTGAAGATGTATGAGCAAACGCGACCGATGCGTAGGTCATAATCGGGCGAACACAAGTTTTGTAAAGTGTCACCTTATTTCTAAGGGACATTTTACTACCCTTGCAGAGGAGAGGGTGGAGGCGGCCTAAGACGAAGGCCGCCCTATCGCGCACTCGCTTAATATGGTCTCTGAAGCTGAGCTTGGTGTCAAGGGTAACCCCCAGGTATTTGGCAGACGGAACCCAAGGGATGGGCTTGTCGAACAAGGACAGTGGTCGCAATGGCGGACCACGCCTATAGTCAGAAAAGTACATCGCTGCACTTTTATCTGGGTTAACCGTGATCCGCCATTTCCTGAACCACGCACCGATCTCGGTGAGGGCTCGTTGGAGACGACCACGCATATGGACTCTCTGCCATCCGGAGCAGTAGATGGCGGTATCATCCGCAAAGAGTGCAAGCTGCACACTGGGATGAAATGACCGCGGAATGTCGCTGGTGTACAACGAGAATAGCAAGGGGGAGAGCGCGGAGCCCTGGGGTACTCCGGCTCTGATAGGATGGGGAGCGGATCGCTCCCCCTCAACGCGGTAGCGAAAGCTTCGATCCCTAAGGAAATCTTGTATGATGTGCACAAGACGGTCCGGCACGCCGATGTGGTACAGCTTGAATATCAAGCCGTCGTGCCAGACTTTATCGAAGGCTTTCGCTACGTCTAAGAAGACTGCGAGAGTGCCTTTGGGTTTTGGCTTCGAGTTGAAGCCATCAAGGATGTGCTCCGTGATGCGGTGCACTTGTTGGACGCAAGAGTGTCTGGCTCTAAAGCCGAACTGCTCGTCGGGAAGGAGTTTATGTTCGTGAACATGGGACCAGAGACGCTTCCGAATGAGACGCTCGTAGATCTTCCCCAGAGTACTGAGGAGGCTAATAGGCCGGTAGCTAGAGGGCTCGGTAGCCTTCTTGCCTGGCTTGTGGATGCCGATGACGTCGGCGGACTTCCACGCAACGGGAAAAGAGCAATTACTCATAGCCGCATTGAAGATGCTGACTAGGAGATAGACCAAGGGGACCGCAAAGTGCTTGACCACTTTGTTGCTGATACCATCAGCGCCGGGGGCTTTACGGGTAATGAGATCCTTGATGACAGACTCAACCTCAGCGGCCCTAATAAGCTCGAGAGGGGGGTCGGAGGGCGTCAGGGAGCTACGACGTTCAACTTCACTGACCACCGTATGGAGGTGGACAGGGTCAACGTGATCGGGGGAAAGGTTACACTGGGCCTCGAGGCTCTCAGCTAAACACTCAGCTTTTTCCTCATCATCGAACGCAGGGACTTGGTTCAACCTATCAAGAGGGGGCATCTTTTTTTTTTTTTTTTTTTTTTTTTTATGTAATTATATGACGTGACGAGCTAGTCGTTCACCTGATGTTAAGTGACACGGCCGCCCATAACAGTTGCAGTGTCACCCGGAACTTTAAAACAATAAAGTTTCGCGTGACACTGCACTGCGCACATCATCCTGAGACATCACCCAGTCCAGTAATCAGATTACAAGACTGAGTGATCAGATCATAAAGTCTCATTTGCCCAGTAATTTCACTAGCTACAGTGCCCTTCAAACCGGAACACAGTAGTGCTTGCACACTACTGCTTGGCGGCAGAATAACTGGCAAAGCGGTGGTACCTACCTAGACGAACTTTGCAGAAAAGTCCTACCACCTAGTAAAATCGTTCTAAGTGTGTCACTTTTCAAGGCTCGAGCCAGCCGCCAGTATGCCTGGTGGGTTGGCTCGAGCCCCGAAAGTAGGTCTGTCCAGTGAGTGATCGCTAGCGCCTCGCCTCTCTATATTTATGCCATCCCCCCGTGGTCTATCAAGGCGACGAGTAAGCGCCGCCTAGCCGAGTAAATATCGGCCCTGTTAGAGGGAGATGGCAACAGTTTGCGAAAACGAGACGGGGCGCTGAGCGAGAGGTGCGGATGCGGGAAAGGGACATGCCTATACTATTTTTTAGTCTACCTAACTTTGATTTCGGACCTAGATTTACCTATTTTTCCCTTTCCCGCTCCTATTACCTATCTATTTTGCAGCCTCTTTTGCCCTGAATAAAACTCCCGCCGCCAGAATCATTTATTTACATCAAATACATACAAAGACAATACAATTACAAGTTACAGAGCAAATGAAAAGGAGCAATCTTAAGACTATAAACGGGTGTAAAGTATATAAAACGATATGAACGAACTAAACTTAGAAACTAATTTATAAAACACGAGTAAATAGACTCAAAACTAAACTATTTACATTTCACTATTGTTCGTCATCACCGTTTTGTCTTCTGGTGCTCGGTCGTCCGGAACAAATTTTGAATGAGGGCGACTAATAGTCGACAGACAGTTGCTGCGGCATCAGCACGGCCGCGATGACTTGACGTGTGGAGCCGGTCCCGAACCTCGCGGAGAGCGAATCTCACGCGTATATAATTACTCAATTAAAACGGATATTAGTCTAACTCTTGGAGGCAACGAAGTCGGAGTGATTAACTGTGCATATAAACTATCCGAGAAGCTGCTTACAAATTGATAAGCCTTGGATCAATGACACTTAACTGCGTCCCAATTGGAAACTTGCATCAATAATGTTAATAAGTATGGTAAATATAGCCTGATAACAATGTATACAAGTTAAATGGTATTAGTAAATTGAAAGTTCGCGAGTTAATATAATACCAGACAACCAGAGTACAACAATAATTATAGGTATACGTGTTAAATATCAAATAGAGACTTTAATGGTATTTCACTGCTATGTAATAGTTAAAAAAAGCATTAGGTAAACGCCCGCCAAAAGATCCTTAATTGAGAATTTACTGTGTTATATAAAATGTACAAATCGTCAATTTTTAGCTGAATACAAATTTTATAGATATGTGATAATGGAATAAATGGGAACACGACGTGTGACAAGTAACGTGCCAATCGCGAGTTATTACAAACATGGAGAAGTGCAACTATAGTGAAATCCAAGATGTAGAGTATGACGAAATCAGCTCCAAAATCGAACACTCATCTAGGAAGCCGTTTTTTAGACAGGTGATATTTTTACGTATACGTATAGAAAAACTTCACCATAATTATATCGTAACAGCTGACCCACCCTGGCCTAGTTTTATGCCTTATTTCAATTCGTCGTTTAAATTCTCTACGCCTTTGCCTCTTTCGCTACCTCGTCTCCTCCTTCTTACTTTATCCCCTTTTACTTCATTTTGCAGTCATCTTTAGGCCCCTTCTTCCCCCTTTCTAAACATAATATCAGCCTCTTGGTGACGGATGAATATACCTACTTGACTTGTTTTTTTTTTTTTTTAGATTTTCATTAATAACATGCGGAATTACACTGGATATTTATATATCATTTTGTACTTATTAAAGTGGTGATTATGACAACCCCCCTATGATAAGCGTCCAAAGGGGCGTGTTCAGTAGTGGATGTCTTCCGGACGTCTGGTCACATTTGCATCCGACGACCGCTGGGGTAGACGTGTTCTTGAGTGGAGACCGCGACTTGGCAAACGTAGTGCAGGACGCCCTCCGACTAGGTGGAACGACGATATACGCAGAGTGGCTGGCGGCAGCTGGATGAGATTAGCCGAGGATCGGGCTAAGTGGTGTGCATTAGGAAAGACCTATGTACAGCAGTGGATTAATACAGGCTGATGATGATGATGACGTATTAATTATTGGCATTACGCTCAGCTCTCTGTTCGGTAGTACGTTGTAGACTGCTTCGTTTAAAATGTCTAACGATTTTGATGAAACATACATAAAAACCTGCTCAAGACTCCAGAGAAGACATTATAGCCAACGGTATCAAAATCCATGCAGTGGTTTTTGCGATGAATTCTCACACAGACAGACTGGCATACAAGACTTCAAAGCAGTCAAAACCACATCACTATACTAAAACGTGCGTTATATGCTACTTACGCGAAAAAATAATATTTGGCTATATGCCAATCGTGAATTTATCTTCTCATAAATAATATTAGCCCGCTAAAACGATTTGTTTTGATTTTCAGCTTTTTGTTTGCAGTGGAGTGTGGTCCATATATTTTGTCCTTGGACTGTGCTATGGGGCGCCGACTGTCTTTATTCCGCAGATAAGAAGAGAAGCAAACTCGTCTGAAGTGATAAGTGAAGACATGGCTTCATGGCTTTGTAAGTTTTCTAGCAAAACTAATTCTATCTTGAACTGCATATCTGCATATTTACAGTGTGGAATATTTATTTTGCTTAGTATCAAAATGAGTCCAGTCGTTTAAAATATATGATAGACAGGTTTAACCAATAATGATGATTTCTTTTATTTTCAGCATCTGTTCATGGCTACAGTGCAATCCCTTGGATAATCTCGCTTCCCACACTCATAAGACTTGTGGGGCGAAGAATACCTTTTTTGATTGTGTGTTTCGGCACCATATTGGCATATACGGTATTTTACTGTAGTACCAACACCACAATGCTTTTAATCAGTGAGATCATGCAAGGCATACTGATATCGAGTAATATGATACTTCTGATCGTTATCGTCACAGAGTACACGTCGCCTCAATACCGTGGGATTTTCATGACCATAAAGTCAACTATTTTCTTTTGGGGTGTATGGATAGCAAACGCGACTGGGACTTTCGGTCATTGGAAATACATAGCAATAATTGCATACGTTTGTTCAATCTATGCTTTGTCAGCTTTCATTTGGCCCGAATCACCTTTTTGGCTGGCGATGAAAGGACGTTACAAAGAATGTGCCGCGGCACACCGCTGGCTGAAAGGTTACACGGAGGACTCAGAAAAAGAATTAAATAATCTGATAATTTCTCAAAAAGAATATTTGAAAACCCTCCAGGAAACGGCACCTACCCATAAGCTTAAGTATTTTGCAGATACGCTAACAACAAAAGCATTTTACATGCCACTGCTGCTTTCAATGATGACCATGTCCCTGTATAACTTTACAGGCAAGTTTGCGTGTACAATGTATTCAATAGACCTTATTAAAAAAATAACAAACAGTGAAAAGACCGCTTACATGGGCATGCTAATAATCGAAGCGCTAACTATATTGAGCATGCAAATTGGTTGTGCTTTATCGAAATACTTAAAACGAAGAACAATGCTACTAGGATCTTCTAGTATAGGCATAATGTTTTTATTTATCATATCTCTATATTTGTATTTAGCCAAATTGGAGGTAATTTCGGAGAATAAAATAGTGTCAATTTTGTTACTGACGTTGTTTTCCATGACGGTGAGCTGTGGTCCAATGATAATGGCCTGTTCAGTGTATGGAGAGCTGACGCCATTGAGATACAAGAGCTCTAGTTTGCCATCACTGGCAATATTTTCAGAACTACTAATGGGTACTGTATTGAAAGTTTCACCTTTCATTTTCAAACTGTTAGATTTACACGGCGCTTTTCTCTTTTATGGTTTGTCAGCTTCTGTATTTGTTATTTTACTTTATATATTTTTACCGGAATCTAAAGATAAAACATTGCAAGAAATTGAAGATTATTTTTCAAATTCATCGCGTATTATAGAAAGAAGAATACAAATAAGTGATACAGGCCAGTGACCGGTTTTGGTCTTTGTTTTGTTGCTGCTATTTTAATTTTAGATGTGTAATGCTAATGTACGGTCTATGGAAAAATGAAACGGCAATTATGTTAAAAGTAGGTATATTTCCAATTATAAACCAAGCTCTAGGCCCGTATATTATAAGCTCCAGGACTCTTGGCCGGAGATACGTTGCCTAAATAAGTAATAAATATTGGTTCCTTACAATCTCATTATTAGGTATAAATTTATAATAGAAAAGTTCAAACGCACTAAGTGTGTAAGTTTGTTTATGGCGATACTTTTGTGATGAAGGCGTAATGAAAAAGACGGAGATATTTTAATCTCGTTCAGCTTTAATTAATGCGACATAAAATTATGCCCGTCCGCATTATGTCCCTAGGACGTACCTAAGTATGTTGCAGTAGGTATGTCAAAGGGATAAGTGCAAACTTAGGAGTTGGAAAACATTAGTGTTAGGAAAACATAGTACAGTCGGGTAACAGAATTGATACCATGCATGGTATATTACTTACGTCAAAACGAAATTGTTTGTTAGTATTAGTGTTACTATATAGGATTGATCCACCCTAGAATAAATAGTGAATTATGTTTAACAATATTAAATGAATATGTTTATATATAATGTATATAGATATTGTAGGCATAAATATTAAATTATCAGACAACTCATGCTTAATTCTGTATAACATATGAAAACATATTATTTGAAAGACTAATAATTTAAGTAAATAATAATCACCTATGTTATTGACTCCATTTAAGCATTTTACAGCCCAAGGTTGCATACCAAAATAGAATACAGGTATTGTGGTTGTACAGTCGATGATTAAAGGTACGTACGATTTATATTTTTGTGAATATAGAATTTATGTGCCAAAATCTGGTATGACTGGTGTTCATTTATTACCTGTGGTAGGTACAAAATCACCCGTATTTCAACGAGAACTCAAATTTTCTGGTTAAAGTATCGAGTTTAATAGAGAATCGAGGCGATTAAGGTTCCGTGATAGTTTAAAACTGTAGTATGTTTTAGTTTTTTTTTAAATTCATTTCAAATAGGTGATGAAATGCTTAATTAAAATTTATACCTATTGTAATATCAAAAAATATGACCGTGTCGTATTGTAAATTAAAATACCTATATAATTTACTAGCTTTTGCCCGCGGCTTCGCACGCTTGTATTGTGTTATTTCTACGTTTAGGTAGTCTAATAATAGCTTAGTTCATGCATTTCCTATATACCAAACAACAAAATCCACTAAATCTTTTCGGAGCTCAGCACGTATTGTCAGATTAGGTAGTGTTGACGCCTGGCATGTGTGTGCGCTCATCTATACGCGCACACACACACGCAAACGGCAAGACCGGTCGACGGCGGCACCAGCGGTCGGGCCGGTCGCGCCCTCCCACTACTCACTGGACACCGAACCGAATAGACGTACAAATTACGCAATTTTCAATGTACCTACTTAGTGTTCAGAATTAAACCTATTTGTTCTCAAAAGCCATTGCAGTTTTAACAAGATTCCTTTGAGCCAAACCGCCGCAAACCGCGGATCGAACTATGCGGCAAAAAGGCAAAAATACGTGGAGATCGTAAGAACTTGGGAAAGTAGCGGTACTGTGAGTTCGTTCCAATTTTTCCTTATCTCATTACTACATTCAATACATTTAGCAAGATTCATTTAATGTTTGTTGCAAACATTAATCATTTATTATTTCTCGTTAATTTGTGATTCTCCACCATCAATTTCTGCAAGAATAAGCGTAAAATAATTTACGATTTCCAGCGAGTGGGTAGTCACTCAATCATTTAATATTATTTTCATTCCCTAACATTAAACGCAAAAGTCAAGAGATTGAGTTCGTATTTCATAGCCTAGTGCTAAAATCAGTGTATATTTCGAAAAAACATAAAAATAATTTTCATTAATTTAAGTACAAATTACTATTTCTCATGCATAAATTCATTTTATTCAGGCCTTGAGTCAGTAGGATTGCCCAGCAGTGTGTGATTATTGTATTTATTATTCGATCTAATCGTATTCATTGCATTCCAGTAACGCGCGGTAAGCCGTGGTCGCGCTGTGCCTGCCGGCACGGTTGGCCATTTTATTGCCGTGACCTTGGGTGCTGCGCGGACGCACCACGTTGCATTGTACTTGCCTGCTTACATTGCACACTCTTTTACGCACCTTCACCTTCGCCTTCACTTAGAAAATTTAAGTATCATTGCAATTTTAGTACTTCTTCAATCGACTTTCCTTTCTTTCACTAGCTTGCTTTATTCAGTGTTAATTTCAGAATAATATATCAGCACTTAAATAATCATGGAGTTCAAGGCTTTAGTGAAAAAACGCGGTAGCTATAAAGCTAAATTAACACAGTTCAAATCATATTTAGATGTCATTAATTCTTGTGAAAACTTGAGTTCGTTGCAGATTAACGAATTAAATGTTCGATTGTCTAAAATTGAGGATTTATATTCGGATTTTGACTGCACGCAATCTGACATAGAAAATGTATGTGAAATTCCAGATGACCAATACAAAGAGCGCGAGACCTTCGAGTGTCAGTACTTTGGGACGGTCGCTGTTGCCCGGGAACTGTTGACCAGGGAGACCTCTGCGGACGGCGGCGTCGGCTCGGCTGCGGGTTCTGGTACTGTTTCTGGATGTAAAGGTGGGCCAAATCCACAAATCAAACTTCCACCCTACCCTCCCTACCTACTCCGGTTC
Source organism: Ennomos quercinarius (assembly GCA_910589525.2). Taxonomy (NCBI): domain Eukaryota; kingdom Metazoa; phylum Arthropoda; class Insecta; order Lepidoptera; family Geometridae; genus Ennomos; species Ennomos quercinarius. The sequence continues at coordinate 8,172,836 of OU342496.1, forward strand.
ATATCATGATTGGTTAGAATTTCGCGACACATACACGTCACTCATACATGCCGATGACACAATGCCTAAAATCAGCAAGTTTCACTACTTGCGCGCTGCTTTAAAAGATAGTGCTGCTTTAGTCATTCGTTCTCTTGATTTCTCAGCTGAGAATTATGACATAGCGTGGGAACTGATTTGCAATAGATATGATAACAAAAGACTACTTGTTAATAATCACATTCAAGCCATTTTCAACATTGAAAGTTTATCAAAAGAGTCTGCTAAAGCTTTGCGCAATATTATTGACACTGTCAACCGAAACTTAAGAGCTCTAAAAACACTCAATTTGCCCACTGATGGTTGGGATGTACTCATCATTCACATAGTCGCTAATAAATTAGATGCTGTAACTGGTCGTGAATGGGAAACTTACCGTAATACATTTAAGGAGTTACCCACGCTCGCGGAGTTTCATGCCTTCTTAAAAAATCGCGCAGACTTATTAGAGACTATGGAAGAAGCTTACAACAACAACACACGACGTAGACACAGTGACATCACACACGTTAGGCACAAGTCTTTCACTGTAACTTCGCGTTCTCCGCCTTCAAGGCAATCATTCATTTGTCCAGTATGCAGATGCAATCATGCTATTTATCAGTGCTCAAAATTCAAATCAATGTCGATTGAAAATCGTATTCAAAGGGCAAGATCCCTCAAACTATGCCTTAACTGCCTACGGCAGGGTCATATGGCCAGTAACTGCAGATATGGTTCATGTAAACTGTGCCATAAATCACACAATACTATGTTGCACTTAACTCAACCACATAGTACACAAAATCAAACTCAATCTGACAATTCAAACACTCATGCTACGTCGACACCATCGACCTCTGGCACCAGCAGTGTCATACTCTGTGCCGCGCAGCCAGAGACTCAATCACAATCCGTTGTGAATCAACGGAACAATGTAGTTCTATCAGCCACTCACAATCAATGTGTAGTTTTGCTGTCAACAGCACTAATCCAAGTCAATGACCACGATGGTCATAAACACACAATTCGCGCAATATTAGATAATGGAAGCACATCCAGCTTCATCACACAGAGTTTATGTGATAAACTCAACTTACCAACCGCGTTGACCTCGACTACAGTCGAAGGGTTAAACAGTCAGTCGTCATGCATATCGAAGCGATGTGATGTCACTATATCATCACTCGCCAACTCATATTCAGAAAGCATTAATTGCTTTGCCATTCCATGCATCACACAGATGCTGCCGACTACTCGAGTCGATCACACAACACTAGACATACCTCAAAATATTACATTAGCGGATCCTTCATTCCACACACCGTCTCAAGTAGACATGCTACTTGGTGCGGACATATTTTGGAGCGTATTGTCTTCCAATCACATTTCGCTGGGAAAGCACAAACCCACATTAAGCGAAACGAAATTCGGATGGTTAATATCCGGTCCCATTCAAGCACCAAATCATAAAAGCAATACAGTCCACTGCAATCATTCTACCACACACAACGACGATCAGCTTCAAGATCAACTTGCTAAGTTTTTTGAGATTGAAACAGTCACGCCACACAAACCGATTTCGAAAGATGAATACGAATGTGAACGTAACTTCATAGAAACTACAACCCGGGAAGATAACGGTCGATTTGTAGTAACAATGCCTCTCAAAGAATCACCAGATCAATTAGGTGACTCATATAATCAAGCTTTATCTAGATTCCTATCATTGGAACGTAGATTCAAACGTGATCCATCTTTCAAAACGCAATACACAGAATTCATTAAAGAGTACATATCATTAGGTCACATGACTGAAAACACTACACCTAGTCAAGACAAACACACGTACATCATGCCACATCACGGAGTTTTACGCGAAACAAGTTTATCAACAAAATGCCGAGTAGTTTTTGAAGCAAATGCAGAAACTACGTCAGGATTTTCATTGAACGACATTCAAAGAGTCGGTCCTACCGTACAAAGCGATCTCATTAGCATTTTAATTAGATTTCGACTCCACAAGTATGTCGTCACCGCAGATGTTGAAAAAATGTATCGCATGGTCAACATACATGAAAGCCAGCGTATGCTACAACAGATACTATGGCGTTTCGAACCTAACGAAGAACTGAAACGTTACAAACTTAACACAGTCACATATGGTACAGCCTCTGCGCCGTACCTTGCTACCAGATGTTTAGTTCAGTTAGGTAAAGAATGTACTGACAAATCGGTCTCAGATGCAATTCTTCACGGTTTTTACGTTGACGATTTCAATTACGGGGAAAATAGTGTATCCCGACTAGTAGACATCTGCAGGGACGTCATGAATCACTTGAAGAGCGGCCAATTTCATCTAAGGAAATGGCACTCAAATAATCCACAGGTAATACAGCAACTAGTGAGTGAAAACAGCAGCGATGAATTACTCAATTTAAGCAACCATGACTACTCAAAAATGTTAGGAGTACTCTGGGCTTGTAAGGAAGATCAACTGCTGTTTTCAGTCAACGTTGAAAAACGCGAACACACAACAAAACGCACAATTCTAAGCATAATGGCACAAGTATATGATGTTCTTGGGTTAATTTCCGCGTGTTTGTTACCTGGTAAAATCATTTTACAAAAATTATGGTCTTCAAAAATCTCGTGGGACGAAACCGTGCCCACTGAAATTCAGACAGCTTGGGATAAGTTCACCAAATCCTTGCGTTACATTAATAATTTCAGAATCCCAAGACATGTAGTCTGTGATCACCCCATAGTGTGTGACATTCACATTTTTTCAGACGCGTCAGCCGCTGGTTACTGTTCATGTGTCTACATGCGATCCATTTCAAACAATAACCAAGTGTCGGTTCACCTAGTAACGACCAAGAGCCGTGTAGCACCCCTGAAGCCGATGACTATCCCTCGGTTGGAGTTGTGCGGAGCTCTTCTTGCCGTTCGTCTAGCTGACAAAGTCAAATCCTCAGTAAGAATAGAAATTCACAGTTTCACCTACTGGTGTGACTCCACTGTGGTCCTCGGATGGATCAAATCGTCAAAGACTAATTTACTGAAACCATTTGTTTACAACAGAATTCATGAAATTAACACCACTTCAGACCCAAGCACATGGCGCTATGTGCCAACACACTCAAACCCTGCTGACATCGGGTCCCGTGGCGCTGACGCCAGACAGCTGGAATCTAGTAGCCTCTGGTGGTCAGGCCCAACTTTCTTAAGTAAACCTGAATCTGACTGGCCAGTTCAACCAACACATATAAAAGAAAATGAACTCCCAGAATTCAAAATTCAATCTCATTTAAACATATCAGATTCACAGTCAATTGAATTCATAAATCATTTTTCTGAGTTTGGCAAACTTCAACGCGTTACGGCTTACGTACGAAGACATACATAATTGTCGTAACCCACAGAACAAACATACAGGTCACTTAACTTTACACGAACTTAATTTATCGGTAAACACATTATGTAAAATTTCGCAACAAGAAACATTCAATAATGAGTATAAGTTACTAAACAATAACAAACAATTGCCATCAAAAAACAAATTGCTCAACTTGACTCCATTTATGCACCCTGATGGGTTAATGCGAGTTGGAGGCAGGTTGTCCAATTCACATTATGATTATGACACAAAGCACCCCATACTCCTGCACGCATCACACCACATAACAGTACTTATGTTCAGACATTTTCACAAGCTACTTATGCATGCAGGTCCCCAGTTACTTCTCACAAACATTCGTCATAAATTCTGGGCATTAAACGGTAGAAACCTAGCTAGGAAAACCGTACGTAATTGTGTTAAATGCTGTCGCTTTTCAGGAAAGGTCAAACAGCCAATCGTGGGCAACCTTCCTGAACAGCGCTTGCATGCTGAACATCCATTCGTCAATACTTCATGCGATTACGCCGGACCAGTCATGATACTGAACCGTAAGGGTAGAGGTAGTAATTTAATAAAAGCATATATATGCATTTTTGTTTGCATGGCAGTCAGAGCAGTACACATAGAACTCGTAACCGACCTGAGCTCTAATACCTTTTTAGCTGCGCTTAGCAGGTTCATATCCCGCAGAGGGAAACCTGTCAACATTTTTTCGGACAACGGTACATGCTTCGTAGGAGCATGTAACGAGTTGTCACGTTTTTTAAAGTCAAATTCGGACCACATAACCTCTCATGCTGCCAACTTATCAATAAAATTTAATTTTTCACCAGCATATAGTCCAAATTTCAACGGCTTAGCTGAAGGTGCAGTAAAACAAGTAAAACATTTACTAAATCGAACTTTAGGTCTTGCGAACCTCACTTATGAGGAAATGAGTACAGTACTCACACAAATAGAGGCAATATTAAATTCAAGACCTCTTACTCCGATATCCTCTGATCCGTCAGACCTTTCAGCCCTTTCCCCAGCACATTTTCTCATTGGACGAACAATAACATTATTGCCTTCTCCTCAGGTACTAGATGCCTCAAGGTTGAGCACTTTCTCAAGATATATGAGAACTCAACAACTAAAAGCTCATTTCTGGGACAGATTTTATAAGGAATACATTTCAGAACTACAAAAGAGACAGAAATGGCGCAAAGAAGGAGAACAGCTTAAAATTGGAGAAATGGTGCTCGTGAAGGATGACCGGCTACCTCCCAATAGATGGCTGCTCGGACGGGTGACCAGCATCCACCCAGGCGCCGACGGCGTAGCCAGAGTAGCAGACGTGCGGACCACTTCGGGGACTATACGACGAGCCTACAACCGACTGTGCCCACTACCCATGATGGACCAGGGAGACACTCCTGAGGTGCAATCATACGCTCAGTAGCAGACAATTGCCGCGGAGATTGTCATAGCTCCTGCTCCAAAATCAGTCATCAGATGTTCCTGACCGGTCGACGGCGGCACCAGCGGTCGGGCCGGTCGCGCCCTCCCACTACTCACTGGACACCGAACCGAATAGACGTACAAATTACGCAATTTTCAATGTACCTACTTAGTGTTCAGAATTAAACCTATTTGTTCTCAAAAGCCATTGCAGTTTTAACAGGTAGCACACGTGTAAAAATGTTGTTTGGGTAGTAGGTAAGTATGGCTTTTCACGTGTCATCAGATCACCTACACATTGATAAAATAGTGGGTTAGAAACTGCAAATCATAGGTACAATATTTAATTAAATATGTACCTACTTGGACCTACCTTATACTTAGACGTTAGTTTTTTTTAATATACGATAGGTCTAGGCATCTAACTAATAAAAGTTCTATAATATGGTATACCTACATACCAGTGATACAGGCGATCTTTTCCTTGTCATTTTCACTTCAACAGATGTTCTTGTGTATTCACCATAAAAACCGTTCAAGTCTTCATAAGAGGTTCCAGTGAATTTTGTTTAGGTAGTAGGTATACCTACATAAGTATCATACCTATTATTTAGGCAGTTTAGAAAAATACAAAACAAACACACATTGGTCAGTTTTTATATCCGCGCGCATTTCGTTCTCAAAGAGTATCTTTGTTGCATTCACCACATTTTTTTTTACTTTCTTAAGTTTGGTACATACGAATTGAGTATTTAGCTAGTGTCAACAATAAGTTTATAAAATACATACTTTATAGCTGGAGTGTTGTATTTACCTATACGATGCGTACATAATTAATTTTGTTAATACTAATTAGAAATCACAAATACTTACTTTCGGCAAAAATTACCTGAAAAATCGGTTTTTAAAAGAAAAATCGATAGTTTGAAATAAAAAAAGATACCGTGAGATCGAATTTCCACAAATAAGCACTCATCCATTGCTAGTCTGGTTTCAACTCGCAATTTTTGCTTTTAATTTTTAATTTTAGATGTACGACTCGCGTACAGGTCATAGTTTTCAGCTAATCTTGACGATACTTGATACACAATTCCGATGACAATACGTCAAGGGTTTGGTTTCCTCAATAAATTCTTATCATTTAAATCGACACCTACGTTTTATACCCCACCCACGTGTACTTGTGTTTCCTCTAATTTCAACAATGGGAATAATATATTATTTACCACGCACTCTAAGGTAGGTAGGTCTACCTAAGATAGATATCATGATTAAATGATATGTGTCTAAAAATAATCGTTAATCGGTATTATGTATCTAAAATAATCGTTAATTATCGAACCGAATATTGGCCTACACATCACTAAAATTGTTTTTTGACATGTGACAGATGACATTACATAAGCTTTACAGGTGCCTTCCAGTTTGAAAACAATTAAAAAAATCAATCGGCCATGTTGTTTAAAACTCCGATTCGTTTCGTAATTAAATCTCAATAATTGTCATCAATTTTTTTAACGATATATCAATTTTAATATATCCTATGTTAAGCGCCGGTTATTTCTAAGCATATTAGTGAAAACCGCATGAAAATCCATTCAGTATTTTAGGAGTTCAGTCATAACAAACAAACAAACAAACAAACAGACAAAGTGTTTAAAAAGTGGCTTAACGTGATCAGCGGCTAATTTTAAGCCAACCTGTGTCATTTTTTTCTTGATATCTTGCAATTACAGATTTTTTTATCTCTACAGTTTTATTATATGTATAGATAATTTTATGGATACAACAGCTGTTTATATATATGTGACAACTAAACCAAATACATTATGGTATAATAAAGCAATTATAGATACCTACATCACTTAATTTTTTTGTGTAGTGGGTATTTTGTATTCACATATATAGAAGTCAACTCGTAAGTTCATAAATTATATTAATTAATAATTAAATAAAACATTAAGTAATGAAACGTTATGAGTTTCTAATTGAAAGAGACGAAGACTTGAGTAATATTCATAGGAGAGGATAAAAGAAATGATCTAGACTAGATAGGTAAGACACCAACAAGATCAGCCTTGCTGAGACCCTTAGTGGTATGTGAAAGCTTAGCAAAGTTGCATAATAAAATTATCTATGCAATGCAGGTCATGAAATACCTGACCCAGGGCTTTGTATTACAGACCCTTACTCTAAATATGAGTAGGTATTGAACATATTTTTAATAGGTAATTCATAAAATTAATACTTGTTTAGCTCGATCGGGTCGCTGTGTTATTAAGTACCTCACGACATATCTAAATCAAGCATGTTCATCATCAACCACATTATCATATCACCCTAAAAATAGCAAAATGCAGCAAAACGATAGCGAGTAATTTATGACGCAATATGTTTGAAGTTCTCCTGACACGCAATGGAAGATGAATTTTTTATTCGGAAAAATATGATTACCTACTTATAGAAGTAAAATTAGAAGTGTTGTTATTTTCGCACGCACAATTTCTAGATCTGGCGAATGCGTCGCGTGCATTTATGATATGCATTTACTAAAATGCCACATTTTTTGGCATTGTAGCTAGTGAAATTACTGGGCAAATGAGACTTTATGATCTGATCACTCAGTCAAGTAATCTGATTACTATACTGTGTGATGTCTCAGGATGACATGCGCACAGTGTCACGCGAAACTTTATTGTTTTAAAGTTCCGAGTGACACTGCAACTGTCATGGGCAGCTTGATGTTAAGCAACACGGCTGTGTTGCTTAACATCAGGTGAACGACTACCTCGTAACGTCATTCAATCGCATAAGAAAAAAAATTTTTTTTAGAACTGATTTTGATGGATCTTCTATAGGACCAAACTGAATATAAGTAATTATCGTTTCAAATAAAAAATTAGTTATCCAAATCGGATATTACATGATGGCGTTCTGAAGTAGGCAGCACACACAACACACATAAAATACAACTAAATTGAGAACCAATACCTTTTTTCAAATCAGTTGAAAATGAGGCCTATCGACATATAACACCGTGAATTATCAAGTACTTATTTCGGGGGTTGTGATATAAATATAAGTTTGAAATATTTTGAGGTATGTTGTGGTGCAGGTATACCTGTTATTATGATATATTTCATACGTTAAGTGCGTACTGTTATACCCCATCCAAGTAGGGGATGGTGCTGACTAGCAGCCCTTACGGGCCTTATCAGCATATTATAGTCAGTGAGTAGGGAGAAGGCTGAGAGCGGTGCCAGTCTTCGACGGACCGTTCATCCGACAACACCTTATAATTAATCCAAGTAATTAAATGTCAAATTCAAGTGTAAATCTAAAATAGTTTTTTTTTAAAAAGGCTTCCCATCGGGACCCTTTAACATTTGGTGGCAGCGGTGGGATAGAAAATCCCCAGTGTCTAGCGAGTGAAACCGCTCAGCTAATTCGCGAATAAGTAAAGTAAATAAAATCAAAGAAAGAACATACCTGTGTTGTGCCCAAAATCCGGGATTGCCCTGGAAGGAAGTTATAAGTGGTATTTCCACTAACCACCGGTTCCTGAACGGCCGTCGTCAAGGCTCATCCACCATTTTCCTGGAAAGGAAAATATCCACCATCGAGAGGAGATTGCACCCTGGACCGCAATCACCTACCTTCAACTGCGCGAAGAGTCCTGCATCCTGCAAGAAGTCCTTCACCTACCTTCAGCTCCAACCATCCTGGGAGAGCTGCAGACTGTCGGAAGACAGTGCCTGAAACAATCATCATCATCAATCATCATCCAAGGAGTCGATAATTCGAAGCCCATCGACATCGTCGTTGCACCCGTAACCCGTCTTATCAAGCGGAATTCAGAATGTCCCCGCTCGTCGTGTTTACATTCGCCGCCTACGCATCGTTCATACTGTGAGTCTTGGTCATTGTTTTGTCTAGAACTGAGAGTTCAGAGTTCCTAAACATTTTCAGTCGTAAACCAATAATTATTTTATTTTGCTGCAAATCCAGAGTTATATTTGATTTTAATTGTTTTATCATGCCAATTGCGGCCAAGTCAGAAGTGGAAGGCTTATCCGTCGATATCACACCACAGCCAGGTACCAGCGACTGTTTTAAGTCTGCCCCTAGTTCCCCAAGAGTTACAAGGGCCACAGCCGCAGCTGCTGCAGCCGCAATGTCTGAGATGGATTTAAATACCTTATTCAAGTTTATTAAGTCATACGATGGCAGCCGAGAAACTGTGAATTCATTCATAATTAATTGCAATAATGCCTATGAACTCGCATCAGAATCTCAGAAACCAATACTTTTTAAATACATTCTTAGCCAACTGCATGGTAAAGCGGAAGTTGCTTGCTCCATTAAAGAATTTAAAGAATGGGAGCAGCTTAAGGACTTCCTTAAGACACAGTTCAGTGAACGTAAACATTACACACATCTCCTTACTGAGCTGCAAGAGAGCAAGCAACAGCCGCAAGATAATGTTAGCCAATTCGCTCTCCGTGTGGAGACCTGCCTCTCACAATTATTAACCGAGGTGTCATTGTCCAATACCAAAGCCAAAGAGTTGCCTGGTCGCGCCGCAGCCATGGGAGACCTTGCTCTCCACCACTTCCTCATGGGACTGCACCCTCGTATCTCTAACATTGTGAGATGTAGGTCACCAAAATCCTTGAATGAAGCCATTAATTTAGCCATATCCGAAGAACGCATACAGCAGAGCTTATACAAACGACCTCAGCCCGAGCCGAAGTCCAGCAACGACAAACCGAAGGTGAATTCTTTTAAAGGTAATAATAATTATAGAGCAACTTCGTCGCAGTATAATCAAAGCCCTATGTCACAGGGACCATCTAATGCGTTCTGCCGGTACTGCAAGACGGCAGGACATGACATCCAAACGTGTAAAAAACGTGAATTTAACAATAACCGCTTCCGAGTCCCTCAAAATCCAGGACCAAGCCAGGGTCCTTATAGAGCAACCCCTCGTGTCAACTTTGTTTCTGATCAACCTAAGGAAGATATGGGCCAAGATGAAGTAGATTTCTCACCTGAGGACCCTGATGTAGGGACTTTAAACGAATAAGAGTCTCGTCACAGTGTCGCCCGAGACAATATCTGAAAGCCGACACAATTACCCCCAAAAAAAATCTTAGGGACCACAACAAGGGTAACCAGCCCCAAACAAGCGTCCTACCTTCTACACCCAGGGACCACAACAAGGGTAACCAGCCCCAAACAAGCGTCCTACTTTCTACACCCAGGGACCACAACAAGGGTAACCAGCCCCAAACAAGCGTCCTACCTTCTACACCCAGGGACCACAACAAGGGTAACCAGCCCCAAACAAGCGTCCTACTTTCTACACCCAGGGACCACAACAAGGGTAACCAGCCCCAAACAAACGTCCTACTTTCTACGCCCAGGGACCACAACAAGGGTAACCAGCCCCAAACAAGCGTCCTACTTTCTACACCCAGGGACCACAACAAGGGTAACCAGCCCCAAACATGCGTCCTACCTTCTATGCCCAGAGACCTCAACAACCGTAACCAGCCTCCCACGACTGTACAGCTGACCTCTGTCGGTAGTCATACACAAAAACAAGATGTTTTTGAAATAAACATAGACACGACCAAAAGGCTATTGCCACACGTATTGCTAGATTCGCAAGCCTCAGATATCCCGTTATCCTTACTAGTCGATTCAGGCTCCGCCATATGTTTATTAAAAGAATCTAGTATCCAGAAAAACCTGAAACTGATTAAAGAATCAATCAAACTTAAGGGCATAGACCCTAATGATGAAACAACTCAGACCGAAGGGCATTTCCAGCTCAAGTTAAAACTAAATGAGAATAAACCCATACCATTCAAGTTCCATGTTGTTAGAAATATCAACCTGCCATACGATGGCATCATAGGCACCGATTTCTTAACAACCTTCGGTTGCAACATCGACTATACTCATGATACCCTGAGGATAGGGAAAATCGACATTAAACTACACTTTTCTGAACCTTTTTATATCATTCCGCCTCGTACCGAAGCCGTCATAGAGTGCTCAATAAAAAGAACTAACCTGAAGGAAGGTATTATTGTAGATCAACATCTCTCAGACAACTTGCTTATATCCAACTGTATTGTTAAAATCAAAGATAATAGCCGCATTAACCTGACTATTGCCAATATTTCAGAATCCTTTGTAAATGTCAAGACAAATTTGGACCTAAATATTGAACCTCTTCATTCTAATGCGTATCCTATTAATGCAAATATTCAAGAAACATCTAAGCGAACTGACGAAGTAATCACCTCATTAAGAATGGACCATCTGAATCAGGAAGAAAGGGATGCTCTTATAGAACTCTGCTCCCAATATTCAGATATCTTCCACTTACCTGATGATCAGTTGACCTTTACTTCCGCCCTCGATCATCAAATTAAAACCAGTAGCGATATACCGGTTCACACCAAATCGTACAGATTCCCGGAGTGCCATAAAAAAGAAGTCGAAACCCAAATTACTAAAATGCTTGACCAAGGCATCATAGAGCCATCATCTTCACCTTGGAGCTCACCAATCTGGATTGTGCCCAAAAAGGCAGACTCACAAGGCAAGCGCAAATGGCGAATAGTAATAGACTACCGAAAACTTAATGACATCACCATTGGGGAAACTTATCCTATCCCACAAATAACCGAAATCCTTGATCAGCTAGGAAATAGTAAATATTTCTCAACCTTAGATCTCACTTCCGGATTCCATCAGATCCTAATATCCTCTGACGATGCACCCAAAACGGCATTCACTGTACCTCAAGGTCAATTCCAGTTTAACAGAATGCCTTTTGGATTGAAAAACGCACCGTCAACATTCCAAAGGCTGATGAACAACTGCCTCACAGGCCTGCAAGGCACGAGATGCTTCGTTTATTTGGACGATATTGTCACCTATTCATATGACCTTCCATCCCACATTGACAACCTCAAGGCCGTCTTTGACAGACTCCGTGGCTTTAACTTAAAACTTCAACCAGAAAAATGTGAATTCCTACGGAAAGAAGTCGCCTACTTGGGACACATTATCGGTGAAGATGGCGTCAAACCCAATCCTGAAAAAACAAAAGCCGTCACTGATTTCCCAGTTCCTCGATCTCCAAAGGATATAAAGTCATTTTTAGGCTTAGTATCATACTATAGGAGATTCATCCTTGACTTTGCCAAATTGGCTAAACCCTTGACATCACTTTTGAAGAAAGATGTTCCCTTTGTTTGGCAGAATGAACAGCAACTCGCCTTTGAATCTCTGAAAAGCAAACTTGTATCGGCACCAATCTTGGCATATCCTGATTTTACACAACCTTTTCTATTGACTTGTGATGCCTCAAACTACGCAATATCAGCCATTTTATCCCAAGGTCCTGTTGGCCAAGACCGACCTATTGCATACGCTTCTCGTACTCTAAATAAAGCCGAATGCAATTATAGCGTAACCGAAAAGGAATGCCTTGCCATCATCTTTGGCACCAAAACATTCAGACCATACATTTACGGTCATCGTTTTAAAATCATAACAGACCACAAACCATTACAATGGCTTTTCAATTGTAAAGACCCGGGATCACGACTAGTACGTTGGCGTCTCAAATTGGAGGAATTTGAGTACGACATCCAATACAAAAAAGGCAAAATCAATGCTAATGCCGATGCCTTATCCAGATTCCCAGTAAATCCAATCCAACCAACGGATGAGGTCTCTACATCCAATCCTCCTCCCGAAGGTACTCCTACACGACATCTAGACGAGGATCTTATGGACTTGCTGATATCACCACCGTCATTCAATCCAGACGAGATTGACACAGGACGTGACTCTCCTTCTGGTATTCTCGCGACGGATCCTCTCGATCTACTACCAGGAGATACATTTAGGCTAACGCCACCACCCCAAGTCGAGTCATCTAGCCCACCTGTCCAAGAATTAAGTCATCCTGAACCACAACCTTCAAGTTCAAATATCGTACCGGCTGACGACGATTATTCCACCTTCTTAAAAGTTATTACTGATAAAAAGAATTTTAACACTTCCATCGAAGAACGTAATGGAAGCCTGATGAAGTCCCCATCCAAAATCATACTAGTACCAACTTCACTTGATTTGGATGAGTCGAACCCCTATGTCCAAGAGATATTAAGCAACGCGGAAAACCGCGATGAAATTTTGAACTGCGAAAAGGAATTACATTCTTATTACAAAATTGACTTGAACGAAAAGACCTACTATTTACTGTTTACCAAAGTCCATCATTTTGACGAAGCCAGTTATCCAGAAATCTTTGAAACTCTGAAACGAATAAGAAACGAATTATTAATCATGGCAGATGAGGCAGAAATCAGCATATCCGATCTGAAAAATCCATTTGAAAAACATTCCTTTATAAAGATCTATAATATTCTCACTTATCTCTTCCATGACACTAATATAAAAGTGATCATGTATCATAATAGCATTGTGTACCCATCTCCCACTGAAATAAAGAAAATTTTACAGGACAACCATGACATCCCGATAGCAGGTCATTTAGGATCAGTACGTATGTATAATAGAGTCAAAGAGTTGTATTATTGGAAAGGAATGCGAAGTGATATTGAAGCCTATGTAAAACAATGTAAATCATGCCAGGAAAACAAAGCACTAAGAAAAGTAAATCGTGCACCAATGCAAATTACGAGCACTTCAACTGCACCATGTCAGCGTATTGCACTGGACGTAGTAGGTCCTCTCCCCGAAGCTGGTCCCGCTAAATTAAAATATATACTTACCCTTCAGGACGACCTTACTAAATTCTCTATAGCATATCCGATTCGAAGCACAACAGCCGAAGAAACCAGTGAATGTTTACTCCACTTTATATCTGTTTTTGGCATTCCAAAATTAATACTAACAGATCAGGGAACGAATTTTACTGCTGAACTGTTTAAGAAAACTTGTGAATTTTTAAAGATCAAACAGCTCTGGTCTTCGCCATACCATCCTCAAACCCAAGGTGCCCTCGAAAGGAGCCATTCAACCCTCAAGGAATATTTGAAATCATATGTAGACGAAAATCAAACTAACTGGCCTCGTTATGTATACACAGCCATGCTAGCCTACAACACCGCTGTTCATTCCACTACGCACTACACACCTTACGAACTTATGTTTGGTAATAAACCATTTATACCTAACTCTATATTTGAAGAAACGTCTGGAGCAACATACCCAGAGTACGTACAAATGCTACAAAACCGTTTGAAACATTCTCGCGAAAAAGCTTTGGAATATATTCAAAGATCAAAATTAAATTCAAAAAATTATTATGATTTCCACACACGGTCACCACCACGCTATAAAACGGGTGATTATGTATACCTTAAAAATCACCTGAGAATGAGAAAAGCTTTGTCGCCCATGTGGAAAGGACCTTACAAAATAGTAAAAATCCACGGGAACAATACTCTGTCTTTACTTATAAACAGACGCCATATTCGTCACCATTTCGACGAGGTTAAGCCCGCTGAAATGCAGCCAAACCTGTAAATAGTTAGATATTTAGTAAATTAGTGGTAGGAAGTAAATAATAAAAAGGTACTTACTTTTAGCAGGAGCCGCGAACCCGGTGAACCTAAAAAAAAAAAAAAAAAAAAAATATATATAAAAAAAAAAAAATATAATGACTAGGATAGGATATTACTAGATTAAGAAAATACTTACCTTATTAAATTAGTTTTAATTTTTATGATTATTTACAGAGTTCCAATTCGGGGTCAATATCTCCAGAATTTCACCCAGCCAATTACCTCGAGTGCAGGCATCTATTTTGACTACTTAGGTACCCTAAAAATCAATACTGCCCATTTGAAGATATTAATACCGTTAGATATTTCTCATATTAGTCCACACATACAAAATATTAAACACGCGTTGGAAACAACTAGACATTTATGTGCCGAAACTCACATTGTGGAAATTAGTGCCGAATGTCACAACAGTTTACAACCCCTGACAGTACGGTACCAAGATATGAATAGGGAATTTGAATCCATCTCACATTTGCTTGATAACAGAGTTAAGCGTAGCGCTTGGGTAGGTGGTATAGGTAGCTTACTTAAACAGATTTTTGGTACACTGGACGAGGATGATGCCCTACGGTATGATGAGGCCATAGAATCTGTGCAAAATGATCAGAAGCAGTTGGCCTCTTTAATGAAACAAAACATTTTGGTTACTGGCTCCGTGATGGCATCATATAACACTACCCTTTATAAGATTAGAAATAATGAAGTTAGTTTAAACAATGCTATCGACAGACTCTCGGCCAGTATAAAAAATATTTCTAGGATAACTAACGGCTTAATCATACTTTCCAATGTGAACGAAATTTTTGATACTTTGGAAACGTCAATACTTACCTTGTCGTTTCAACTAGAGGACGTAACTAACGCGATTTTATTCAGTAGCCACAATATTCTACATCCATCAATAATAACACCTCAACAATTACACCGAGAGCTTGCCGATAACTACAGACACCTGCCTAGTAATTTAGAACTTCCTGTTACTCTGGATATAAATTCTATATACTTAATTTTAAGGCTTTGTAAAGTAGTGTGTTATTATATAAATAACAAAATTGTATTCTTGTTGGAGGTGCCGCTGGTAAATATTGTTAACTACATGTTATTTCACAGCATTGCTCTGCCTACACCTTATAACCCAAGGGAACCACGTTCATTTAGTCTAATCATCCCAAACAGCAAACACATAGCAATGACCAAAGACAAATCACACTATTGTAACGTCAATGATCTGCAACATTGTAAGACCATAATACCAGGAACCTATATATGTGACGTAGCGAATGTATATGCAGTGGACGCTAAACCCACCTGTGAAAGTGAACTCTTATCCAAGGTTATCAGTGAAATACCAGTGCAGTGCGAAGCAAAATTTATTTCGGGTAAACTTGATATATGGAAAACGTTAGCGAATAATAAGTGGATATATATTCAGTCCGAACCAAATAAAATATCTATTGATTGTAAAAACTCTAGGATTTATGAAACAAATATTTTAGGTACAGGTATTCTCTCTATACCCGATGGCTGTATCGGATTTTGTAAAAGCACCACATTGATACCGACCTACAATGCACTTAACATCAGTTCACCTATCAGCCACATGCCTGATTTTAACCTGATTAATGACAGCTGTTGTAATATAATAAGATTTAATGATGTGACGGATAACGTGACCCCAGTTCACCTACAAAACATAGACCTGGACGAATTTAATTCCAAAAATAAAATAATTACAGAATCACTTTTGAACAATTTAAAATCAATAGAAAACAAACCACACATAGTGAAATACGGGACACATTATACTTCTCTTATTTTTATTGTAATAACTATAATTTTAGCCTATTTTTCATACTTAGCTTATAAGAAAATAATTTGTAAACGATCCTGTCG
Organism: Ennomos quercinarius; assembly: GCA_910589525.2. Lineage (NCBI taxonomy): Eukaryota > Metazoa > Arthropoda > Insecta > Lepidoptera > Geometridae > Ennomos > Ennomos quercinarius. Next base: position 8,189,213 of record OU342496.1, read on the forward strand.
ACCTGGTAATGACCAACCCTTAGATTTTAAATTAAGATTTTATAAGAAACCACCGGTTCAGCCTACTCCTGAAATAATAGACGGGCAAGACTCAGACGTCGAAATTGGCCATATTGCACCCCTCAGGACCCAAGTTTAATCACAGAGACTTTTTAAGAACACCCCTAAAGTCTCTTCTTAAAGGGGGAGGTGTTATACCCCATCCAAGTAGGGGATGGTGCTGACTAGCAGCCCTTACGGGCCTTATCAGCATATTATAGTCAGTGAGTAGGGAGAAGGCTGAGAGCGGTGCCAGTCTTCGACGGACCGTTCATCCGACAACACCTTATAATTAATCCAAGTAATTAAATGTCAAATTCAAGTGTAAATCTAAAATAGTTTTTTTTTAAAAAGGCTTCCCATCGGGACCCTTTAACAGTACGTTCATACTTTTAACAGGTATATGACACAAACCATTTCATTATGTAAAACTAATTAACTAATTAAGATAAGTCAATACGTTAATAAGTCAAGCATTAGAAAATATAAACTTATATCACCTTGGACGTCTAGTGCAAATAAACGTGACACCAGGGCTGACTACTTGCCTACACGAGAAAAAGAAGAACGATATAAAAGGTACCTACACAGACACCAAAACCACAATGAACTATATCAAATTAGGGATAAATGCAGCAACTAAAATGACGACGGCTAGATGGCATTCTACCTGTAACTGATTAGCACGGATATTGTTTTCATTGTAATGTTTCTTTGCTTTAGCTATATTTATCGCCAGACGGATTATTTTTGAATTTGAGACGTGTGTTTGCCCAAGAAGTTTAATATCTTTGTAAATTCTTGTATCTCCTATTACAAAATGAAGAAAGGTGCTGACTTTGATAAGGTCAAAACAGATGATATTAGCAGAACACGAGTGAGACGGCCATGGAAGCCTTTTTTACGACAGGTTAGTTTGCAAACTATAAATGTAGGAAATTATTTTTAAGAATCGATATTTTTTTTAACTTTTTATTCATGTTATGGTGCGTCGTCAGCTAATATAAAGAAATAAAAAGACAGTTATAAAACCGTTTTTTTATAGAGGTAAGTGGATATTCCGCGAGGGTGGGCGCCGCGGGGAGCCGTTAGATGCAGGAGGCGAGCAGTCGCTCAAAGTGGCGCTCTCTCGGGGAGGCCTATGTTCAGCAGTGGACGTCTTTAGGCTGAAGGGAGTGAGAGTAGTAAAGTTACCTACCTTCTTCTTAATTTAATGACTTACTATACCTCCCTCTAATTTCTTAGCTCAATATGGTCGTAGATACATTTTGAAACTGGCGGGTGAGAAAAACTGACAAAATGTTGCACAAACTCATGTAAAAGTACCGGTTTCTTGATAGCAATCGTGCCACAGACACAATCTATAGGTGTTTTTGTGGCGCACTGGTTTACTAGTATTAAATGAAACAGTTGAAAAGTTTTATATTTTTGTTTTATAGCTTATTTATATTGATAAATCGTGCATTATTCTACCTTGCAAGTAACTTTATCTATGCATACCAACCAATGGCTTGGATTAACCTTGTTACGTGCAGTGAAGGTACTACCTGCATACCTACTATACCTACTATTTTTATTGAAATGAATAATCTCTTTAGATAATTTATCATTATTTGCGCAATCTTTGTCAAATTATAATGTGGCAAATTATTCATAATGAGGGAAAGTGATTACGACGAAATAAAAATAGACACTGCAAGAAGAAAGAGAAATAAGCCTTGGAAATCATTCTTGAGACAGGTTTGTTTTGAAGTTTTAAATGTTATTGTGGTTGTACATGTTGTAAAAATCCATATATTACAATAGGTCATAGGTCAAAGTGACGGCTCTTATTATCGGAGGTCAAGACTCATTTTTAGGTGACCGCGCCATCCTATGTAAGTAATAAATGTATTAGGTATATACATATGAAAAGAAAATGTTAATTAAAAATTAAAAATTAATATCAACATAACATTCTAAGATTAAAAATTATAGACTTCAAATTAGCCTTGGACTACATCTGAAATTTTCGCCAATTTAGATAAATAAAACGATTCAAATATGACCTAGGTACCCAAAATATTTGGACGTTTTAATGTCTTTTTATAAAACTGTCCCCTTTTTTACAAATATGCTATGCCTCAAGGGAGGCCCCAAGGGGCTCTTAATCAGATTATGAAATAATATGTATTTTTACAGCTATATGTCTGCAGCGGCGTTTGGGTAATCTACTTTGTGCTGGGACTAGGTTTCGGTGCTCCAACGGTTTTCATTCCTCAGATAAGAAAGGCAGAAAATTCTACAGAGGTCATATCGCTCGAAATGGAATCATGGCTAAGTATGTCCTTCTAAAAATGTAAATGTGTTTAAAATTACTATAATATGGGTTATTACCTGAATAAAAAACATTTTATTTTATTTATTTATTATTTATACTCTAAATGTAATAATACGAAATGATAATAAATATAGACATTTCCCATCTAGTTCTGGTTTTATGTCATGACTGTTACTGACTTGATGCCTCTTGTCTTCTACAGATGCATTATGGTTTGAGTGCATAAAAACTGCAGGGCAATCCATTAAATCCGCATCGACTAATCCCGTCACCGAATTTAAGGCATTTCTATTTGTTAAAATCACCAAGTCACACTAGCAGTTTTACTCGAAGCAAGTTGATCTGCTAATTAGTGGAATGCTCTACTCTGTGTAGTACAGCCCGGTGGTACTCAAATGTGAATAGATTAAACGTGCGACAGCACAGAAAAGATAAAGGTAAAGGTGTACTTTTGTCTGCACCACCACTTTCCATGCAAACAAATTTTTAAGAGGAAATTGCTGGATGATCCAAATCAACCAACGAATCTAACACAGAGAAGATCCGCCTGAAAGCTAATTTTTTTAATTATTTATTTTTCAGCGTCTGTCCATGGCTACAGTGCACTACCATTCGTCATTATAATACCAATCATCACGCAAATGTTTGGCCGGAAAAAGCCATTTATTATCGTGTGCGTCAATACAACCATAGGTTACCTTGTCTTCTACTGGAGCAATAATACAACATTGTTACTTCTAAGCGAAATATGGCAAGGGATGCTACTCGCCAGCAACTTAACGCTATTGATTGTTATTATCACGGAGTACACTTCACCGCATTACAGAGGAATGTTCTTAGCTATACAGTCATCAATATTTTTTTGGGGCGTGTGGGTTGCAAATGCCGTTGGTACATTCTCATATTGGAAAAACATTGGCCTCATTGCTTTTGCATGCTGTGGGTTTTGTCTCTCAGCATTTTACTGGCCTGAATCTCCATCGTGGCTAGCAATGACAGGTCGATTCGATGAATGTGCGGCATCGCATCACTGGCTCAAAGGATACGGTGCTGAATCTAAAGAAGAGCTCACCAATCTTATAAACTCCCAAAAACTGTACATCGAGGAATGTAAAAATCTTAGCGTAAATACTTTCAAAGATAAATTCAGAAGAGCTGTAAAAACGGTGACAACAAGGACTTTCTACCAGCCGTTATTACTTTGTGTGGCAGTGATGTCGTTGTATCACTTCTCGGGGAAGTTAGTCTGCACCATGTATGCGGTAGAACTGATACATCAGATCACTAAAGACGAATATACTGCATACATTGGTATGCTCATATTGGAGGCAGTCACCATATTTGGAATGCATGTTGGATGTATTATTTCAAAATATATCAAACGTAGGACTTGGTTACTTTTGTTTTCCGCTATCGGAATATTATTTTTGTTTATGATATCTTTTTATTTATATATGGTTCGATTGGATGTTTTAGTTGAAAACAAATTTGTATCCATATCATTGATGATGATGTTTTCAGTAACTATTAGTATAGGTCCTATGGTAATACCTGCCTGTTTATTTGGAGAATTAATATTCTTACGTCACAAGAGTTCTTCACTTCTTATTCTTACTTTTTATTCCGAATTTCTAATGGCCACTATTTTAAAAATGTCGCCATTAATTTTCAAAATACTGACATTGCATGGTGCATTTTTCTTTTATGGTGTATGTGCTTCAATATTTACGCTAGTTTTGTACAAGTATTTGCCTGAAACTAAAGATAAAACTTTGAACGAGATAGAAAATTACTTTATAAATTCACAAAAATCGAAATATGTTGCAAATGAATTAATTGCAGAGAAAGACGACCAACTGATGTTTCAGATTGAAACATAAAATTTTGAGCTAGTCATCTAAGAATATGTAAAGTTCTTGTGGCCATCTCTAATATATTGACACATATATCTAAATTAAACCAAGCTGCTTTATTAGCTACCTGCTGGTTAGAAAAGGAGACGAACAAATGTCAGCGGTAGGTATCTCACTAAACTTAAGGTACCTAAACCATCTCAGACTTTTGCAGATTCTATGTAAGTAAGAAATTCTGTAAAACAATAATAGGAGTAAATTAATATGTAGGTACCTACATGGAGTCAAATCTTCGTAATAAGTACCCACGCGGTTCTATCACATATAAAAAAATGATGTTTATTTTTAAGGATGTTTCAAATTTTTCTAATCTAGCAAAATGCAATCCATTTGATTTTTTCGTTCTGAATACCGTGATATTATAGAGTCAAAAATATATTGTTAGAATTTCGTACTTCATGTTTGTTTTCTTATACTTACCCTACGAGTACATGTCAGTAATTACTTGGATTCATTCATCCCCTTAAAAATTAATAGAGCTGTCTTTTTTTCATATATATGGTCTCTAATTCTCATTACGCGTTCATTAGATTTAATAATTATTTCGATTTTTCAGCTTAGGTACTTCAGAAACGTAGGTACCTTCCTTACCTCTCACGTCATGAGTCCTTGAACGACGTCTTACGTCGGACTCTTGCCACCGTTAACGTGCCGGCTTGCCTAGAGCCGAACGGTATATCACGTGACGATGGCAAGAGGCCCGATGGCTTGACGTTAGTTCCATGGAGTCGTGGACGGCCTTTGGTCTGGGATGCCACATGCGTCGATACTCTGGCAACGTCCTACCTCCAGGGCACTTCAAGAGCGGCTGGTGCAGCGGCGGAAGTGGCGGAAAACCTCAAGCGGACGAAATATGAATCTCTCGGTGAGAGATACATATTTCTTCCGTTTGGGGTAGAAACCATGGGACCGTGGGGTCCATCCGCCCGCGGATTCGTGAAAGAGCTGTCCAGACGCCTAATAGAAACTACAGGTGACCAAAGAGCTGGCTCTTACCTCGGCCAAAGACTAAGTATGGCCATTCAACGAGGTAATGTCGCCTTTTTGGGCACCTTACCCGCAGACAGCGACTTAAACGCGGTTTTTTATTTATAAGTTTAGTTTTAGTTTTAGATAAGTACTTAGTTTAGATTTAATTTAGTTTTTGTAATTGTATTTTGTATTTTATTGTTTAGTTTTTAGGTCTAGTTAAGTAATTTTATATATTTTAAGTCTGAAATAAAAACTGATTATTTTTATATAAATCATTCTTCAACAAATTTTCTGAAATAAGTATAAAGTCTACCCACTGAAATATATGGCGAACTCTCCTATCTTTTAAATCCAAGAAAATCCTGATGCCTGTTCTCTAGATACTATCCAGAGTCTAGAGAATACCCCTTAGCTGGCTTTTACGGTATCCATGGAAAGAGATGAGGTGGTCCTATTGTCTCATCGCTGGAACCACACGGTATGATGTCGTATTTTTAATAGTATTTATAGTAGGTACATATGTCCCGAACTCAGACCTCGGCTTTATATCTCGACAACCTCTTGACTGATTTTGCTCGTATTTAAATACTTTTAGAATCAAGTACTCAATGTTTCTGTCAAATATAATCAATATTGGCCGATAGATAGCGCTGCAGCAAACTTTGAAGGAAATACACCTGCAATCAAAAATCGCCGATGGTTAAAAGTCCCTTCAATCGCTCAAGCTGCTTCAAGTTGCAATATTAGGGGAGCGCATGGGAATGACAGCCAGCGGGCAATGCGGTTCAATGAGACGTTTTATTAAAAAAAAGAAATGGTGTTTTATGTATGACCCAATAGATGGCGCCAGTTGTGGTTTTACCAAAATATGTCACTGTCACTGTTTCAAGCATAGACCACAGGTTTGAGGGAATTTGTCACGATACTGACTGCCAACTCTAAACTGTTGCGTTTGTTTTATTTTCGTTGCGTGATAGCTCGGCTTTATTTTGGATCATAATATTAACGTTTATCGGTCTCGCAGTTCTGCTGCACTTCAATTTACTTAAGAAAAATGCACCACAGACTACTTAGAAGATACTACGGACAATGTACTCGTGGTCCACTCAACTGAATTTCTAAGCATTTTCTTATGTTTCAACTACTCTGTGGTTTGAAAGGTTTAAACTATTACTTACTGCGCCATCTAGTAAAAGAAGTGGAACTAGTTTTTAAAAAAAAATAAAACTCTTCATAAAATTAAATAAAATGCGACGAGTCACAGAACACTACTATGTTGCATACCTATTCATATTCATAATTTCATTTCACATATACCTCATTTTTAATAATGATCAAATTTATAATGGTGGTTATTTATAAATAATTTTGTTCAGAATAGATACTTTTTATTTTGATCTTTTCTTTTTTTTATGTAATCGAATGACGCGACGGGCTAGTCGTTCGCCTGGTAATAAGAGACACGGCCGCCCATAACAGACAAACAAAACAACAAAAAATACACACACGTCACATCTTTCCGAGACATAAGTTAGTTTCGGCGCCGCGGCTAATTCGGCTAAGAAGCTAAAACGGCGCAAATATAGTAATCTCGGTAGCGGTTACATATTTGAGCCGTTTGGTATTGAGACCCTAGGTCCGTGGGGACCGGGAGCTCATCGCGTTTTCCAAAGTTTATCACAGCGCCTGATGGTTGATGCGACGCGTGACCAAAATGCTGGCACTTAATTTGGCTCAACGAATTAGCACTGCAATCCAACGAGGCAGCCAGCATGTTGGGTACGCTACCTACCTACCGGTAGTGGGCTGGAGCATTTGGACTGTCTAATGTCTATAGGCCATCGCGGCTAGTATACAGTCCAAATGTTCTTTGTAGTAGATAGTGTAGCTAGTTTATATTATTATAGTAGTTAGTGAATAAAGACACATTGCCCGTAGAAAAAGAACGTATAAGAAGATCATAAACTAAAGATAGTTGTTCTAAAATTGGTGTCGCAAGTTTCTATATATAAGAACGGGAAACTCGGGAAGTCGACTTTGGCTGTAGTTCAAATAATTTAGAGGCCTAAAAATAATAACTCGTTATTCAATCTGCTATCAGTTCAATGCACTGTCCATTCATTTACAGTCGTCTTTCTTCTTCGAATGTGTTTACTGTTGCGGTGTGAAAAAATTATGTGCTCATATCTCAATGCTACTCCTAAGGATATGTTTTAGGTAAGTGTTCCATTTTATATGGCAGTTGTTGTCTATTTTATATATCTGTTATTGTCATTTTATATGTTTGTGTTGTTAAATTAGCAGTCAGACAATCTTGTTTGTTTTTATTAAAATAGTATACATACACACGGTACGGTACGGTAATAGTATACGTAGTCTACATGATATAGTAGATTTGAATGTTGCCAGCATGTGCTGAGATTGTATATATTTTTTCATTTTTTATCGTAGATAGGCTTGCATTTGACCACGGTCTCACCTGATGGTACGTGACGACGTAGTCTACGATGGAGCATGCTTGCCTTGAAAAAAGGTTATTAGGTAAAAAATCAAAATTATTACTAAACTCTATGTTATTTTTCGCATGAAGATAGGTAATATACTTACAATTTAATATTGGCTGAAGTTGTGTATGATTGGATTTTTGCGAACATTGCTAGCTAGTATGACTCAAATTCTCGCGATTTAAACACATAGTTATTGTTTAACACAGGACTTAATCACGCTAAAACATCAAAATTCAAGCTGAATGTGACGAAACTAAACAATTTTATATCAAGACCAAATTGTACCACATTTACTGCAATAAAGATATTTGTATTTGTATTTGAATATTATTGCTAGTATGATGTTGACGTGACATTATGGCTCATTTTTAGTATTTTTTGCATATATTGCAGTATAGCACGCTAGGTATAAAAAGTAACCTACTCTATGGTTATTACAATTTGTGCAATATTTCATTCAAACTGTTCGGTTCAGCCGTTTTTGTGTCCTCGTCATCATCAACAGCCTGAAGACGTCCACTGATGAACATAGACCTCCCCCACAGAACGCCCTTTAGAGCGACTGCTTGCCTCCTGCATCCACCGGCTCCCCGCGGTTTTGACATCGTCGGTCCATAGCCGGGCTACGCAACTTTTACGATTGTTTCTTCCCCATCGGTTGTAAGTTCCAAGAACGATGTGGCCTACCTATTGCCATTGTTTTGGTGTAAAAGCGACCAAACAAACCGTCAACGTTTCACATTTATTATTATTACTAGCTGCGCCCCGCGGTTTCACCCGCGGATAAAAAGAAGTCTATGTGTTAACTCATCGTATATACTATTTCTATTTAAAATTTAATCCAGTACATAAGCTATCTATATTCCAAATTTCATCCAAATCCGTCCAGCCGTTAGACCGTGAAGGAGTAACAAACATACACACATACACACATACACACATACAAACTTTCAGCTTCATAATATTAGTGTGATTAGGATTATCCGCGGCTTCACCTGCTTTGATCTTAGGAAATAATAGTCGCTGATAGAACAGAGCAGCCACGAAAAAAACGCCTACTTCTACTATAATTCACCTTTGCTACAAACCCACTCTCGCGGGCCGCTTGCGGCCCAGCGAACAGAGCAACCTCGAACAAAAAACGCCAACTTTTATCACAGGTCATTATCGCTACAAACCCACTCTCGCGGGCCGCAAGCGGCCCAGCGAACAGAGCAGCTTCGAAAAAAAACCTGTTTCTATCACAGGTCACCTTTGCTACATACTTGGTCTCGCGGGACGCTTAGTACCTACCTATTAGTGGTATCCCACAGGAAACATTTTTTTTAGTACGTGCTAGAGCGTATTGCCCTTCATATCATCGAATTGGATGTTGAGTGATAATGCTATCCTACAGGAATCATTTATCTATCCGGAATGGAAAGTATTTCATTATTAGTAGGTACCTGCATACTGCGGCCTCCGATTTTCCTAAATTTTGACCATTTTAGTTGCGTAATGTCGAAGCTAAGAAGGAACGTTATCCCACAGGATCTATTTATGTTTCTAGGATAATATTTTTTGACCGTTAGTACATGCTACAGTTTAATTCATTTAAATTCATTGCCTATTTACGAAGTTGAGCTTACAAAGCTTTCCTACGGGAACGGGTTCATTTTCCGGGATAAAAAGTATCCTATGTGTTAATCCAGTACATAAGCTATCTATATTCTAAATTTCATGCAAATCCGTCCAGCCGTTAGACCGTGAAGGAGTAACAAACATACACACATACACACATACAAACTTTCAGCTTTATAATATTAGTGTGAAGTGTGATAGTGTGATAATATTAGTGTGATGTGATGATAGTGTGATTATCTTTCATATTATCTATGCTAAAGTGCATTTGTAAAGATTGTACAATTTCACCGACCTTCTTCGAACAAGGAGGTCAATTTAATTGGATCGTAATATTCATAATATTATATGAACTTATGTAGATACCTCACGTATTTTGTGCCAAGTCTAAAGCAGTGACTCTGTTGAAAAACATTACTGTGATAATTTTTATCTGTCAACAGAATCACTGATTCAGACTTGGCACAAAATACGTGTAGGTATCTACACAAGTATAGGTACAACCAGTGCAAAATACCTCCAGTTTGTAGTTTTATTATTATTTTATAGGTCAAAGGGACATCATTCAACAAAACAGAGGGGAGAGAGATGAAGTTAAGTCTAGCTATAAAGGTGTTACTCCCTGTGATCATCACTTGGGGTTGATTTGAAGGCTGAGTTTTTGTATCTATAAATCAGCAGATTCACATTCACAGCATTGAAAATGTCGTTAGACTTAAATGAAAGATATAGTGAACACGTCAGCATATTACCTATAGAGTCTTACTCTAGAAAGAAAACATAATAAAAGATTAAAATGTAGTATTAGTTCATTTATTTGCATTTACCAACCCGCACTTGGACAGCATGCGGTGGATATTTTTTCAAATCAAAAAATTGAACCAATTTTGATAAAAATTCTATGGGATTCATCTGAAAGTACTTATATTGTTATTTCAAACAAAATACGATTTTTTTCAAATCTTCTATTATATAAAAGGCTTTGTCCTGACTGACTGACAGACAACGCACAGCCCAATATCTAGACTTGAAATTTGGAGGGTGGCTTCCTTTTATAACGTAAGCGCGTGCTAAGAAAGGGTTTTTGAAAATTCAACCCCTGAGTGGGTGAAATGGGTAAAAAACGTTTGTATGAAAAACCTACATTTCGTGACATATCGTTTTGAAACTTAACACATAACAACAAACAAGTATAAAAATAAAAGAAATAGTACCTTTTAGATTTTCAAAATTCGACACATAAAGGGGTTAAACAAATTGTTAAAGTTTGTATGGAAATTAAAAAAAAAAAACAACCGTATCATACTGAAATTCGGAATCTGTAAAAATCATACAAAATAAACAGATACGGGTCGCGGCGTTTCTTGAATTTCATCCCCTGAAAAGTTAAAAATACAGGATAAGGTCCCATCGTAAGACGCTCGCACGGCCTAAGCGCTGAAGCTAAAATCTTGAAATTTCGAATACGTTCATTACAATGCAATTTTTATCCAATTTGAAATAGGTAAAGATAGAAAAAGAGAAAACACTGAGTAGCTATTCGACTTTTGAGCACTGTTTAGTAATAGGTATAATACAATTAAGGTAATTATGTAAAACGAATTCGGTAATTAATAAGATAAATCAAGAAGCAAATAAGTCAAGCAATCAAGCATTGGGAAATAAACTCATATCAGTTGAATAACTTGAGTGGCACGGACGCAATTCTACTTGCATAGGTAGTCCGATTTGCACGAGTTTTGTTTTGATTTGATAATGTGTTTTTATAAGCGAGCCACGGAAGTTTTTCTTTGCTTCAGCTATATTTATCAACGGCTGGACTATTTTTGAATATGAAACTTGTGTCTACTATTACAAAATGAAGAAAGGTGACTTCGATGAGGTCAAAACAGCTGATATTAGCAGAAAACGAGTGCGAAGGCCATGGAAGCCTTTTTTACGACAGGTTAGTTTGCAAATTATGAATGCGTGAAACTATTTTGCAGAATTGTAACTTTATATTTTAAATTCATGTTATGGTGCCGAATGCCAATATAAAAAAATAAAAGATGGCACTAATGCGGGAGCCACACTACCGTGATATTATAAATATATGGCCACCAAATTGGCCATAATTAAAAATAAAGTAGGTATGTGCTTACCGAGCCATAATTTTTGACATATACCACGGTAATGTGACCGCAGCCTAACCCGATGCCCCTGATCGGGTTGAAAGATACACTAGTGTAGAGAAAGATGATTCTAATAAAAAACAATAAACTCTGCAGAATCTACAAGAGGATGGAAAACCTCTTTCATAAAATACGATGTCCCCGTATGACCACGAGGATATGTATATCCTCGTGGAAGGACAAACTAGTACGACCACGAGGATACAGCGGAATGTTATGATGATAATTGATATTGTGATATATCTATTAGTTACGAGCACACATTAATTACTAACTTATAATTTTTCAGTTATACATCTGTAGTGGAGTTTGGGTTCTTTACTTTGTGCTGGGATTATGCTTCGGTGCTCCGACAGTCTTCATTCCTCAGATACGCAAAGAAAAAAACACTACCGAGGCGATAAGCCTAGAAATGGAATCATGGCTAAGTAAGTTAAAACTTTTAGGATATGAAAACTAGTTGCGCCCCGTGGTTTCACCCGTGGTTAAAAAAGTATCATATGTGCTAACCCAGCATAGCTATCTGCATTTTAAATTTCATAAAAATCGGTTTATGGGTTACCGAGGTAGAAGGTAACAAACATTCACACACACACAAACTTTCGCATGTATAATATTAGTAGGATAGAATTGTATTATACTTAGATGTAATTGGTGGGTTTGACAATTAATTTACAACCGATGGAGAAGAATGGTTCTCGAATGGGGACCACGAACCGGAAGACGCAGCGTAGGCCTGTCTCCCGGTAGGTGGACCATAGTTCCTCGATGAGGTGGATAGATGATCTGGTTAAAACCGCAGGGAGCCGATCTTCTTCTCGTGTAGACAAGTGGGCACAATCCAGGCGTTTTCTCTTCTTAACGAAGAACTTAATCACGGCGCGGTGCTCCAGATTACGAGAATTTGCATTTTCGGCAGACAAGGTGATGGTGTTTGTTCGACAGGTAAATTGTTAATGGATTAAAAAAAAAACAAAAGTGTGACATTTAAACTACCAATGAGTCTCTCAATTAGTGTTATCAATAGCGAGGTGATTAGTCATCGTTAAGTACCTTAGGCCGCGTAATTATCAGGTCGTTGGTATTACAAAAACTAGATAATTGAGTGTGTATACCTAATTGTTTACTTAAGTTCATGCTTACCAGATGATGCTGTTATAATATTCAATGCGTTTTACTACATAAAATATTTTAGAGGTATATTATATGTGTATATTATCAGGAACCATAAGAGATGCTATCGAGACAAGCATCAGCAAGACAAAGTATATTACCGACCATCACATTTTTTCTGTGCCATAACCAGCAGTTGTCATGCAGATTATGCCTGCGCCTTACCTTTCTGCCTGACTGATCTCGTATTAATTAGTATACTTATTTATAAATGCCAACGACTTTGATAACGTTGAAGGAAAAACGTAACCGCGTAGTTCGCTGTATCTAGGGTTTAATGTGAAATGCCTGTACAGGGAATAAATATATTATAAGCCTGTGTTTAATAGTGCCAGCTGATGCTGACTTTGATGACGATGAGTATAAAAAGATCGTTTTCCCCTTTTTTCCAGCATCGGTCCACGGCTACAGCGCACTACCGTTCGTTGTTATGATACCTATCTTCACGCAGTTCGTCGGAAGGAAAATACCATTCATTATTGTTTGCATTAACACAATCGTGGGGTTCATTGTCTTTTATTGGAGCAATAACATTATGCAGCTACTAGTGAGCGAAATATTGCAAGGGATGCTACTCGCCAGTAACATGACACTATTGATCGTCATCATCACGGAGTACACTTCGCCGCATTACAGAGGAATATTCATGACTATAGAATCATCAATATTTTTTTGGGGCGTGTGGGTTGCAAATGCGGTTGGAACATTTACGTATTGGAAACACATTGGTCTCATTGCTTTTGCGTGTTGTGCGTTTTGTCTCTCGGCATTTTTCTGGCCTGAGTCGCCTTCGTGGCTTGCAATGAAAGGTCGATTCGATGAATGTGCGGCATCACATCACTGGCTCAAAGGATACGGTGCTGAATCTGAAAAAGAACTCGACAGCCTCATACATTCTCAAAAGGATTATCTCAATGAATGTAAAGGCCGTAAAGTGCAAAGCTTTAAAGATAGATTGAGAGTTATCATAGATACGATGACAACAAGAGGTTTCTATCAGCCGTTGTTGCTTGGCGTGGCGGTGATGTCATTGTATCACTTCTCTGGAAAGTTAGTCTGTACTATGTATGCGGTGGAACTCATACGTCAAATCACTAAAGACGAGTATACTGGATATATGGGGATGCTAATCTTAGAGGGAGTTACTATAATTGGAATGCAAGCTGGTTGTGTGCTATCCAAATATCTAAAAAGGAGGACTTTGTTACTTGTTTTTTCCACTATTGGAATATTGTTCTTGTTTATAATATCCCTTTATTTGTATTTGATCAAATTAGACATCTTGGTTGAAAACAAATTTGCTTCTATTTCACTTATGATGGTATTTTCTGTTACTATTAGTATAGGTCCTATGATAGTGCCCTCTTCATTGTTTGGAGAAATAATATTTTTGCGCTACAAAAGTTCATCGCTTCTTATACTTAACTTATATGCTGAATTACTTATGGCTACTCTATTAAAAATGTCACCACACATTTTCAAAAAACTTACACTACATGGTGCATTTTTCTTTTACGGTGTGAGTGCTTCAATATTTACATTAGTTTTGTACAAATACTTACCAGAAACTAAAGATAAAACTTTGCAAGAGATAGAAAGCTACTTTCAAGATCGCCCTAAGGCAAGAGATGCTGAAAAAGAGCTAATATGACGAAGATACAGGCTTATTTGAAGCCCTGTCCTTTTGGCTCATTTCTAAATTCATACTGAACACAAACGGTGTCATACATTATCTCCAAAGTTTACTTCTGTGGTACGAACTATCAGTATGTTTAAGCAAACTGGTTCAGAATACGGAATAGTTTTATTCCGTGCTTAAGTACCTATACAGACATACAGCAGTATTTTTGTACATTATTACAAACGTATACCTAATATAAGATTAAATCGATGTCCATTTGTTTATTTCTTGTGTGTTTGTTTGTATAAGTATGGTTTTTACTTTAAAACAGTTCCACTGATTTGGATTTACAGGTTAATTTGTAAACATTGAGGTATGATACGGGTTGAGGTATGGTATCTATCCTACTTCAATGTTTATAAAGGAAAAATTTGAATCACGATCGGGATTTGAACCCGCATCCATCATTTACATATTCGTCTGTAGATTACGCTAAGCAGGCGATATTGCTATAAAAATCATAAACATTGATTTGGATTTGCACCCTATATGCTTATAGGTTAACAGGTATTAGTGTACGATACTTCATATGCCCGAAAGATTCCGTGATAAATTCAAAAGGTGTCAAATGTACTACCGCACTGGAGGTAGAGAAGCTATTTGAAGCAAGAATAATTTCCATTTTTGGTAAGTATAGGTATATAAACTAAAATCCACTACAGTGTTTTATGAAACAGTGCTACAATGGGTGTGTGGTTCGTTCCGCTAATTATGGCTGTGCCTATTTTAATAGTACTTACGGGATCTTACCGTGATTAGAATCATTTCTGAGTTCCCGATATTTCGCCACAGTTACATGCACCATGTTCACGGGTAGACTGAAGATGCGGGTGGATGATAAAAAAGCAAAGCAGACAAGACATGATAAAACAGTGTCAAAACAGAGATGATAAAACAATGTTTTATGGCTGCTTATGCTGCGAAGCCTGCTCCGATGCCATTGTAATCAACAAAATAATATTTAATTTAGGTGTACCTATTTTGTTCTAAAATGTGAACTTACTACTAAAAAGTGATTGCATGGCTTTTGTTTATTTTCCCCAACTTTGCATAGCCCCGCAAGATGGCATTTTCGGATCACAATTTTTTATCGCAAGGCACGTGTAGTCACTTCGAGTGCCCAACTTCATGTGAGCGAAAGTATGCAGGCTGGCTTCACTGGCTTGCCCGCTGTGGTCGACACTGCCAGTTATGTGCCATCCAGTACACATAGGTCTTCGGATAAAATGGAAAATTGCGGCTTTGAAGCGTAATAATGTATTACAATAGGTTATTAATTAGTTTAGTTGTTTGCAATGTAACGATTTCGAAACAGCTGCATATAACAATATAACAATAGGTATATATATATACCTTTAGCTCTAATATTAGCCTGTATAATTATATTTATTTGCTTCCTTATATTTTAGGCACGTATTTGGTACATTTATTAAATTATTTTATCTTATTGAAGGATATAATTATTAATAATATATTAGAAAATATCTCAATAGGCCAGTGTCCTGCTATTGAAAATTAACATTTTATTATTATTTTCAAAATGTAGGTTAAAAATGAATGCAATAATTGGAAAAAATAGTAAAATCGGTATTTAAATCATGGAGGAATATAAGTTTTTAAAGTTTCTGGAGGGGGCATCGCCTGTCCCTTTCTCGCAAAACAGAGCTTCCCCACAGTTACTATCAAAACGCACGTTGATGTATATAACATGCCAAAGAGATTGAATGTAAAGCTACCACAGCTTAGTAATGAGGTACTATGAAGGTGAACGAACTGACGTCACAGCACATTTGAACTCTCCTTCTATTCCTGTATTATAAAATGCTTGTAAGTAACTTTGTAATTTCTTGAGATATTTAATTTTTGTTTTCACGACGTGTTTATTTTTTGAAGAATATAATTAATTTGTACAATAAAAAAATAGCACGATACAAGCCTATTTCAGCATAACTTACTAATTGAATGACCTTGTCCTAACAAGGAGAATAAAAGTAAAATGTTAGGACATATTTTATGTGTATAAACATAGTTATACAAAACGTAGGCTATTAAATTTTTCCACTGTAATTTTTATTTTCGTGTTTATTTTATGATCAACTTACTGCCCTGGTCCTAATTTAATTGGGGTTGGCCTAGTATGTCTCTTTCTACTAGGTACTTTACTGTCATCATCATGGTATGATTTTATGATACAAATTCGAAATATTTTTTAATATTAGGAATACTTTAGTCGTTATAGTGACACAGAATTGTACGATGTTCGCTAACGACTAGTTAATCTCTTACCGTTACCACCAATTTGTGCGAGTGGAGGATAAAATGCAGCTTGCCTGAAACTTCAATAGTCATTCTTGACTTATCTTTGTCCTGCTTAAATATTGGTACTTTGTAGTGAATGGTTGTCGTGAAACTTACGCGACTTGAGGGCAGTCTACTCAGAAGCTGATACCGAATTTATTGATATTAATTCGTTTGATAAATTGTTTTCAGTAATTCTATAAGGCTATGGGTCTCCTATAAACGCCGTCGACCGCGTACAGCGTCACGCCGTACGCTGCGTTACGATGCTTACTATAGAAATGTACTGTTGTGGTCTCTTTCACACGCTGACGTTGGCGTGTGGATGCCGTAGGCGGCATTCAAATGCTTTGCGCCGCGTATCTAGTTATTTCGAAGCATTGCAGCGTGAATGTCGTATTTGGCGTCAGAAATTTGATATAGAAAAAGACGAGTTATTGATTGAATCAGTCAAATATTATAGTGCATTATACAAAGTAACACAAGCGCTGCCAAAAGTGTCGAATTTATATCCATTATATATCACACGACTACACGCGAGCACTGTTCAACAAACCTGTTGGACAAAACGCTGAAGTCGGACGCCACATATAGCATTTAATAGGAGACCGAGGCCTAAGCTTCCGTATCCACATAAAGAACAGTAGCAGGCGTGGCGCGTTCAATACTGTATAAATAGTATGTTTTATATCATCATCATCAACAGCCTGAAGACGTCCACTGCTGAACATAGGCGTCCCCACAGAGCGCCACTTTGAGCGGCTGCTCGCTTTCTACATCCATCGGCTCCCCGCGGTTTTCACCAGATCGTGGATCCACCTAGTGGCGGGCCGGCCTACGTTGCGTCTTCCGTTTCGTGGTCGCCACTCGAGAACCTTTCTTCCCCATCAGTTGTCAGTTCTACGAGCGATGTGGCCTGCCCATTGCCATTTTAACTTGTTAATTCTAAGAGCTATATCGGTCACTTTAGTTCTCCTGCATGGTTTATATAAAAAAAGGTTAAATCAACTACGTATGTAAAAGGAGAAGGTTTTATTTTATTGTTTGATAGGCTTGCGCTTGACTTATCTCACCTAATGGTAAGTGATAATGCGATCTAGAATGTAACGTGCTTGCTTAGAAGATAAGGTCTGTTTAAAATATCTTCGACCGAGCACAAAGAGAAGTGCATATTGCGCTCACAAAATAAAACCAATTCATCAACATCGGCATAACAAATTGAAATACTCACTCAATCATGGAAAATTGCACATTCACTGGAATTCTCCACAGTTTATAGGTCGAGTTGAGAGGCAGAGCAAACAACTGCTACGTTTACAAATAAAAATGTTCCAGTAATGAAAACGAAGTGTACCTAATTACCACGACGACGATCAAAAGTTTCATGAACTGCTTGTATTTGTAAAGGATATAAAAGGTTGATAATTTATTATGAAACAGCCTATAACGGTAAATGTAGGTAAAATGTAGAGTACCTTACTCTAAGGTGCCTATATCGTAGTAAGCGATCGTAACTTTTTAATGAAATAAGTATAATATATAACCATAACCACGTTTGTTTTATTACTAATTTTATATCAATTATTGAGATTTTTACTAGTAATAGCATGACATCAGGTAAATGTCTAGCACATCACATCATTACTTTACATTAAAAAATCACCAAGTAGATCACCTCGTTAGGCATCTATCTAGACTAGATTACCTCAGTCCAATGTCGTCGAATTCCTAGTTATAATAATATCCATGATTTTTGCAAAATTTATTTATTTATTTATTTATAGAAACACCAACAGTACATATATTTAATATTATCAGTAGAGAATTATATCTTAATCTAATTCTGATACATATACCCATAACAGGTGTTTACAACATTCACATATAAGTGGTAAGACAAAAAATGAAAAAGTAAGAGATAAATATTACAACAACAGAATATATAATAATATGTAAGTGTCTACCTAGTTTCAAAAATATACATAATTATAATCTAACAGTAAATTAACTAACGGTAATAAGATAAAAAATAAATGACGTTTGGACATAAAAAAAAACATTGTCTATTATTCACTCAATATAATACAATGAATTTAACAAATCCGCGAGCGATCCCGACATCCCCCACGACACATCGAACGCATTCACAGATAAACTAGCATATTGTGTTGTTTCCATTTAAGGACTTTGCTAGTTTATTAAAATTTACCAAAATCATATGCTTATTCGTTCATAGTGTTCACACAGACAATTACTAGTACCTTAAAATTTATTTGCGTCCTAGCTTAATGTGTATTCAATCGATAAACACCAATACAATCATCTGTATCCACATAACTGATTAAATGGGAGGTGTTTAATAATTAAACATTGATCAAAAATAAAAATACTTTTCAAAATAATGCTCGACTTCGACGACATTGGACTAAGGTCTCTAGCCTAGATAGATGCCTAACGAGGCGACCTATACCCCCCCCCCTCACAGCTTTGCATCGATCTTCCTAACACCCTATAATTCAAGCATTCATGGGAAAGGTTCAATCTCAGTAAATCTGTTGACCGATCCATGATGGACCTAGTGAGAAAAGGTTAAAAATGCAATGAAACAGGAGAGCAGAAACAAATTATAGTATTAATATACAAATGAACTAACTGAATTTGCTTCAATCAACCAATCAGCAGCATCAGTTTTTGCAAATGACCAAGTTGGAATCAGAAATTTCGGTTAATTTCGTGTGCAGTATTCGGGCTGTTGGTTATATCGTAATCGAGTCAATTCGGAACACATTTACATACAATATTGCGGTGGTTTATCAAGCTTGTAATCTGTTTATAAGGTCTAAATAAGCGGAGTACCGACAGCACTGCATCTAAATGGCTGCGTAAATGTACTCGTAAATCTAGACTATACTTCACAGAGACAACTGGAGTATTAGTAACAGATTTATTTCATGCATATACCTATAAGCATAGACACCATTATTTACCATTAGTGGTTATTTATTATTAGCGGTGTTAAATAAATTTATTTTAGAGTGGGTTTTTACTTTGCTATTGCACCAAATCTTAGGGTAATATGATAAAAACTCCCGAAACCGATAACGTGTACTTCCGGTTAAATTTCAAGCACGGAACTCTAAAAATGCGCATGAAAAACTACAAGTAACTGGATTCAAGAATAATGTTACAGCCATTTTACCAATGAAACATGTAAAAAATGAGCAACTTTTCTTTTTTATTGTCTTCAACAATATCATATGTTATTTACCCCAGCGTTTTGTCCAATTTAAACTCGTACGGTAGACTCTGTGCGCTCAATAAGTGTCCATTGATACACAAAAATAAGTTTATCACTACTTGGTTGCTCTAACTCTCGCTTTACGTTGATCGTGATACTATATAATATCGTGATACGTATAAAAAAATAGCGCTGCTACGGGGGACAGGGAAATTAAAACCGTTACGGGATGTAAGTGGTTAGCACGGTTTTAAAAACCTATTATTAATTATGATTAAATTTAAGTGTCAGTAGGGTCATTGCGGTTTATTTATGTAATTAAAATTAAAAGTTTATTATTTAATACATGTACTTTCAGAAATAAGTGATTTAAGGTCGAAAACGGGGAATTTATCCAATTCTTACAAAATATATAATAACTCAAAAATAAAAAAATCGCTGCACTAATGTTACGTTTAAAACATAGCCCAATATTTGCTTAAACACACCCTGAAAGGATACGGTCTACGAACCAATCACCCTGTATATAATACCACAATATTTTTTAAAAGCGTATATACACATTTGATTTCACTGCAAATGTTAAAAAAAAGCTAAAAGCGAGACCAGTTGACAAAAAGGTTAAAAGTTGTGTGTAGCCAGCAACCTGTCGTAAATTAAATTTTTCACTTAATTTTTTCATATTAAACCGTGTGGTGAATGCACGTCACTGCAGACGTGAAAAAGGTGAGTAGAAATGAGTTGGCTGTTAGAGCCTTTATTACATGGTGGTTAGGGTTGAGAAGCGGCAAGCCTTTTCAGGGTTTATTGGTAGTTTAGTTAGGTAGGTAGTGGGAGCGCATCGTAGGGTAAAACTTAATTTTCGCACGTCCCTCGTAACGGAACGCTGCGTGTTTGTAGCGGACAGTAAAAACAACCTTTTATTGCTGGGGGAACAAGCCAAAGTGCATTATTGGTCTACTGATTTTATTGTATGTGCTATAAACACTTGCTCACGTAGTGAAATTCAGCATTATGGGCCAGTTAAGTATTGGAAGCCAGTGAGTTACTGATTCAGTAATTTCGTTTGGTGCTCAGTTGTATTGGTTCATAAATAACCAACAGTAGCTACTTTTACGAACTTACACCTAAATACACCTAGTCACTAGTTAATCCAAGAATAATCATACGTACCTACTTTCTTTAACTGTTTGCTTCATTTTAAAATCTTATAGTAAAAATCTAACGCCAAACTTATCATAATTAAAGAGCTCAAAGTGTAGTTCGGATCCATTCATAATTTGCGGCGGCGTGTGATTAATAAAAGCCGATATATCCACAGCAGCTGGAGCCACGTTTCCAAATGAAAGCGAGCTTTGATACATGTTGTATATTCCTGTAACTGCACTGCGGCATCGGTCTAAAGCAAAAAAATCTAGCAACGGAAAGCCCACTGTTTTCCATTACCGTAATGGAGTTACTTTTCCGTTATATTTTAGTCGAACCATTTTTGACCGGGTTTCAGATAGAAAAATCATGCCAATAGTTTTAAAAACAAATTACACATGCACAAAGCGAATATCGTAAAAACATTTCAAACAACGCTTAATCATATTCCCGCGTATATCGCATCCCCCATGTGGTGTCAGAAAACTAAGCGAAACAATGATTTAGATGGAATGACGGCGGAGGTGGGAAGTAAAAGCTATAAATTTAGACCTAATTACTGCCAGGTGTCAGAGGCAAAGCCGCAATGCTGTACAACTTTGCTCCATAAGTCAAGTGCGATCGAGATGAACGAACGACGTAATTATAACACCCACAACACGCAATCTATTGTTATGGCCAAATATTTTACACAAAACCATACAATTTTCGCCGGCAAAATTTAACTACACAGTAGATACTTAAGTGTTATATACACCCGCCTTCCATTCAAGTTCATTATGAGAAAGTAATCTTACGAAAACAAGGAATGAATATTCGTTAAATTGAGTTCGCTAATTGAGTGGAAATTATAGAGTCGGCGTTTCCATTGATAGCCGTACGAATACGAAAGGTAGCGTTAATCATGCTGTCAGACTTGATTAAATCTGAAATACGAGCCGCCGCGCCATCTATTGAGACAAGCGAATAAATAGCTGGCTTCAAAGTTGTCGCAATGTGCTAACGGCCCAAATATATCTTTAACTGGTACCCACCTTTGAAACAAAAGAAAAACAAACGGCTGCCCTGGCGTGAAATTAATTCAAAGCGATGGCCCGACGAAAATGTATACAAAGGTAAGCGAAAAATAAAACGAAAGAGCTCAACTAATTTCCAAGGTCCTTTTTAGATAAAGGCCGCAATAGCTGCCCTCCAGTTATCGCCGCCGTATCTACAACTTCTTGGGACTGCAGGGCCTCATTATTCCAAAGTTTGTTTTAAAAATTACAAAACACCTCCTAATGTTAGGATTATGCTGCGCCGGAATCGTTTTTACTTTCCGCTCAAATTTTTATGTGCTTCATAAAATTGTAAGTTGATGGCTTGGAGATAAAATATTATAGATATTGTGTTCTGACACGTTAAATTCGAGTGCGTATTTACCATTTTCAGTGTCTGCTGATGATATAAATGTTCATAACTGGCAGTTAAATCGGACTATTAAAGAAATGAAAATAAAACGTAATGGGTCATTAGGAGTAGGCATAATCCGATGGAGCGTGGAGGGTGCCACCTTGTTTCGTTCTCACGCACTTTCCGCCGACTTTACGTGTTTGTAGGAGCGTAAGACCCTTTTCTTAGAACCCTTCATGTGCAAGAGAAAAATAAATGATAATACTTTGCTCAAACATAAAATTCAGGCTGTAAAAGGTTTTACGCAACTGAAGTTGGGTTCAAATGTTCGCGAAAGAGTTTCCCAAAGCGACTGGATGATATCGTCATCATCATAATATTTTAACCTACTTACCTGTGTAAGTTCTTACAAAAATATATGAGTTAAGTTAGTTTTTTTCATATAGGTATATGTGGTAACACTTATATATAGGTTTTCTACCTCTCTCATTTAGAGGCACACAACATAGCTCGAAAAAAATACTATGACATGGACATAAAAATTCATAAATTCATCGTTACATCTCCTAGATAGCAAGTTACAAATGCGGCAGTGGGCAGGCCACACTCGCAGAACCGTCAATCGATGAGGAACAAGGGTTCTTGAGTGGCGACCACGATCTGGAAGACGCAGTGGTGGCCGGTCCCCCCTAGAGTTATCGACAACCTGTTCAAAACCACGGGGAGCCTATGGATGCAAACAAGCTCAGTGACGCTTTATGGAACAACATTCTATGTTCAGCAGTGGATGTCTTCAGGCTCATGATGATGACTAAATATTTTAAGTTACTCCAGAATTACTCTTGTCCCTTTGTGCCGGGTGGTTCCATCACTGAAGGTACTATTCAGTGCGTTCTATTGGGTAATGGGGCGTTTCACACCGCGCTTGGTACACACCGCAGTGTGAATCGCCCAGGCGCTCTAAATGAATAAGCTCTTTCGCACCGCGCGCGGTGTGGATCATCCTCTGCTATTATAACATTTGGGCGATTCGCACCGCGGTGTGAACCGCCCATATTCTGGGGACTACCTCCAAATACAAAAAAGCACCGCGCCGCACCGTCATCGCCCGAGACTTGTCTTGACCCGAAAGAGTTTTACCTTATTCGTGGCCGCCGTATTGGCTGCGTTAGGCTCTTCTGTAACAAGTACAGTTTTTGGCACCGGTCTTCTCTGTGAAGCCAAGATTCACACGACAGCTATGGCTCCCCACTTTTGACGGCTGGGCTTCTTATCCGTCCACCCTTCCACCCAATAGGTGTTATCGCTGAACGCAAAAGAAACCAAGCAGCATTAGCGTGTTAAAATATGTAAGCATAATGAAGGAAAGGTGGTGTGTGTGATGTTTTTTAAATATAAACGTAGGTATTTACCTACATTCGATTATCATCTAGTCAGTTTAATAAACCGAAACAAAAGTAGTTACCAAGTCGTTTGTTTATCTGTCAGTGGGTGTAAGCTCGGCTAAATGATGTGGAAGAAGCGTACGTGCGTGTAGGTACGGCAAACACTCTTGCGGGTTATTTAGGCCGGTTAACTTATTTTGGCGAACTCTGACTGAAAGCGGTATTCGAATAGGGAAAGGCAAATGCAGACAGCTTACATCGATATTTGTAATTGAAGTTAAAACAGTACCATTCTGGAGTTCATGGAGCACTGGTGGTAAAAATGCAGCATTAGAAGCTGATTGCGTGTACATCATAGAGTCGTGAAAGGTTTTAATCACCATTTAATTTAAAATTAATATTTAGTGGTTGTTAGTCAAGTATGTGTAAAAAAGTACCTACAAAATTTTTACTTAGACATGGTCATTAGACATGGTCCTCTTCGTAGCTTTAAATATTAATTAATAAACGTTATCTGTATGATTTTTCGTTGCAATATATACATGCAATATATATAAATGAAAAATCCAACTCGGATGGGCAGCGTCTTCTCGCCCAAAATACCACAGAGCCTGATAACAAAGGTTTTGAATCTGTGTGTGTTGCCAGTGATGACTTATGGAACTGAGACATGGTCTCTTACTGTTGGCCTCATTAGTAAGCTCAAAGTCATGCAACGAGCTATGGAGAGAGCTATGCTCGGTGTTTCACTGCGAGATAAGCTCCGGAACGAGGAGATCCGCAGGAGAACTAAAGTGGCCGATACAGCTTTTAGAATTAGCAAGTTGAAATGGCAATGGGCAGGCCACACCGCTCGTAGAACTGACAACCGATGGGGAAGAAACACAGAATTCCCACGAGTAGAACTGTAGTATATGACGTCATTCATGGACAACAAGGAGAGCGCTATACATTCGGTACTAAGCAAAAAAAAGACGAACGTAATGTCTTTGGTCATTGTCACCGTTACCGGGTTTTTTATTTGGCTTCGTTTGATCTAAGCCAAACAGGTTAACAATTTGTTGTAATTATTGTTTTTTTCGTGAAATAATCTTATTTAAATGGCGATCTAGGCAATAAATATTTGAGAAATAATCTGTGTGCAGTGGGTGGTTGTAGCGTTTTAAGGAACTGAAGTCGCACTGAGGCGTAAATAT
Organism: Ennomos quercinarius; assembly: GCA_910589525.2. Lineage (NCBI taxonomy): Eukaryota > Metazoa > Arthropoda > Insecta > Lepidoptera > Geometridae > Ennomos > Ennomos quercinarius. Next base: position 8,214,264 of record OU342496.1, read on the forward strand.
GAAGGAATAACATTTCACAAATAAGATAGATAGATAGATAAACACTTTATTCCAGCCAGTAGCCATTATTTTGTCTATTTTCCCTTTTAGAAGTGTTTATTGTAAAAAATATAAATACAGCGTTACATTTCATTTAATAACAAGTCCTCAGCTAAACAGAAAAACAGCTAAATGATTAATTAATGGATAAAATAACCATACTTAACCAAAAAATTTCATTGTCAAGGTACTGCCAGTTTATGCTTTTTAATTTCCCACAAAACCAGCTAGGTACCATGTTGATTTGCAAATGTTTATAAGTCGGAAAAAATCCTTTTGTAGGTATATTAGCTAATTATTTGCTTGATTTCACTTAGTAAAATATATCATTTTATATTTAGGGTCAGGTGGGGTAAGTGAAACATACTTGCACATCTATCCACTTTGTGAATTCTGCTAGGACGCCAATTTTTTTTACACATAGAAAGCCTAAATCTGAAATGGCAAATGACAGCAATAAATACTTTTCAAGAAAATAATTTTTGAAAATTCAATTTGCATTAATGAAACATCACTTCAAAAATGGTTCACGATTTTGACAGAAACGTTCCAATTCAATATTCTGATGGTAGGTTGACATTGGTGTTTGACTATTTGGCAGTTGACTATATTGACAGTTTTGTTTTTATTATCTGTTACCCGCAATCGTTATAGGTACCTGCTTATATAATAATAGCTGCCAGGTATCTATAGCACTTTATAAGCGCAGAATCTCCATCTCTTTCTGTGGGTGCCGTATAAAAGCAGACTAAGAGACTATCCAGAGAATGGGCAGTAGCATTCTCCTTGGTACATTATAAACTTCTGCGATGACAAACCACTTGCCAAGCGAGGTGATTATGGCAAACCTCCCTATAATCAGCGTCTAAAATGGCGTTTTATGGGCATGCCTGTGTTCAGCACTAGACGTTTTCCAGCCGTTGATGTGAAATACGTGATTTTCGCCCATGGGACATTTACAATGACATTTGTAATGTAGTAGGTATTTGATTGATTTTATTACCTGTATCATCTGTGACTGCAAATACCTTACCCCATATTAAGCGCCGTTTTATGCATTACTTTCGTGTAAAAATGTACCTACTCAAATACTATTAAATTGCTTCATGGCATCAGCCGACTCGTGTTTTGTAAACTTAAAGATGATTCCCATGATTTTGATTTTGATTTTTTGTTTTGTTTTTGATTTTTTTTTATTTTGTGTTTTTTTTGTTTTCTCTTTTTTTTTTTGCTGATTTCTTTTTATTTTATGACCTAGCAGAAAGATTGTGTGATGTGTGTGCTAGAGCATTGAAACCATTTCGCCACATAGCATATAGCTAAACTGCGTGATTTATTGATTACGATAGGGTTTCACTTAGGTACTCCTTCGTTTTACTTACCCCACCTGACCTTAAATTTTAGTTTTTAAAATAAAGAAACAGTGAACACTGGTATATAAAACATAATCTCTAGGTATCAATGTAAATTACTCTATAAATAGAGCTAACGAAATCGCCCATTATCTACTCAAAATTTGGGTGACGTTCTTATTCAGGCAGCACCTCGTGTGGGAGCAAGAAACAACTAGGCGGGCACGCGCATTAGATTTCTACTAGAGGGAATTTTGTGGTAAGAAAGGTTCTCGAGTGGCGACTACGAACCGGAAGACGCAGCGTAGGCCAGCCCCCACTCGGTGGACCGACGATCTGGTGTGCCGCGGGGAGCCGATGGGTGCAGCAGGCGAGTAGTCGCCCATGGTGGCGCGCTCTGCGGGAGGCCTATGTTCAGCAGTGGACGTCTTCAGGCTGTTGATGATGATGATGATATAAAACAAAAACATAGTTCATAAAAATAGATTAAATAATGACTAGAGGTATATTATACAACATATCATGTACTTTATAACTAACAATAAATATATTGTTATCTACATGTTTCTATTCAAAGAGCGTTATTACGACGCATCATTTAATTTAAATGTTTGTTTGGGTTTCTTCATTTCATACGCGCATAAATCAAGTGTTGCTACCAAGCCCTTTTGTTTTGATTGTGGCACGTAATAATAAATATATTGTGTAAGTATATTATAGGTATTACGGCGTTATACAATTTTATCGTATTATTCACAACTCACAACATTATCAATGCGTGTTGCCAGTGTGACTTATGAAACTGAGACATGACCCCTTATGCGCACTGCGAGAAAACTTGTCGTCGTTGTTAGAGTGAGACACACTTAGGCGCTACCATTGACTATAAATCCAGTTGACCAATGATACAAACTCCCCTCATACGAAAATTAGTGGTGTATTTCAACTACTATTTTCTAACAAATCACAGGAACCCGTTGATGTCTTTTGTTCCATCCTGCTCTGCTCTTTGTAATTTCGTATGACTTTGTCTGGTTTTGTTACCTCGTCCCCTGCCCGCGCAGGTGAGTCGTGCTTGTACGAGAAATTATTTTCACGAGCTATCAACGGGCTTTATAATCTATGGGCGCTACCATAGTCTTGTCTCGGTCTCTCACGAGATAAAGTGTCGAGAAAATTTTGTCGCGGTGCGCCTGCTAGGCGGGCTGGTCTCTTACTATTGGCCTCATTAGTAAGCTCAAAGTCGCGCAACGAGCTATGGAGAGAGCTATGCTCGGCGTTTCCCTGACATAAGCTCCGGAATGAGGAGATCTGCAGGAGAACTAAAGTGACCGATATAGCTCTTAGAATAAGCAAGTTGAAATGGCAATGGGCAGGCCACATCGCTCGTAGAACTGACAACCGGTGAGGAAAAAACACAGAATTCCCACGAGTAGAACTGTAGTATATGACGTCATTCATGGACAACAAGGAGAGCGCTATACATTCGGTACTAAGCAAAAAAAGACGAACGTAATGTCTTTGGTCCTTGTCTCCGTTACCGGGTTTTTTATTTGGCTTCGTTTGATCTAAGCCAAACAGGTTAACAATTTTTTGTAATTATTGTTTTTTTGTGAAATAATCTTATTTAAATGGCGATCTAGGCAATAAATATTTGAGAAATAATCTGTGTGAAAAAAGGTTCTCGAGTGGTGACCACGAACCGGAGGACGCATTGTGGGCCGGCCCCCCACTCGATAGACCGACGATCTGGTAAAAGCCGTGGGGAGCCGATGGATGCAGGAGGTGAGCAGCCGCTCAAAATGCCGCTCTATGGGTAAGGCCTATGTTCAGCAGTGGACGTCTTTAGGTTGTTGATGATGATGATGATGATACACCACTTAACAAAAATAAAGCCACAGTTATTGAAATTTATATTATGATCGCAACCACGCTCTATAAATCTTTTTATCTTTACTTTGCCCAAAAGTAAAGCATTGCTATAATTATCGTGGCAATTTGCCATTATCTTATTAGCAGCGCTTTATCTATGTCTTATTCTCTGTATGATAGAATATGGTACAATTATTATCTGGGTTGGTTAAGGAGAACCAATAAATCAAGATATAGGTAGGTACAATAGTCAAAAAGTCTTTTAATAATTAAAATTGCGTTTCTTAAAGCAAACATGTCTAAAAATCACTCACGTTAAAAATTGGTAAATAGGTACCCATACGAATTTATTTTTGGACAGATATTATGATCACGGAAATAATACTTTCACTATACTTAGTACCTATATAAAATATTTCTAATACCTATCTCAACTCTATAATTTGTAATATTTTTAGATGAATGCTGTTTATTTCACGTAAACAAGTATGTAACTCTTGGCCTGAAATAGGATCAATTTAAATTTGCTGGCACTTATTTTGCACAGATCAGCATTGCAATTCAACGGGACAAAGCTGCCAGCTTATTATGTAGGTACGCTAATACCTACTTGTATTATTGTAGTATTTAGTAGTAGTTAGCCCGTTATTAAATGACTATTTTGTTCCTTAAGTGCCTGAACTATAATGTTCATACATAGATGATTATCCTAAAACAAAAAAAAGTTCTTGGTTTGCTCAGAAATATTTAAAGTCAACTTACTATATTCCAACTTAAACGGCAACATTATTTACTGTGTCTCTGGGAGCCCTAAAAACTGGATCAGGCGGACTGGGACAAAGCTACCGGATCTTACAACATTTAACATGTATGTTGTGAGTGTAGCCTATTAATCATCTTGATAGCAAAATTAAGGGTATAATCCGCAAATTCGAATTTGTCTGACACAGCTGTCGGATCATAATCCTGAATTACGCAATTCTCTCGGCAAATTTATTTTTAATGCAAATAAATACAGATTCGTCGCACCTGCCTGTCTAGATGTAGCGAATAATTAAGCAGAACATGAAGCGACATAATACAAATTACTTTGAGACTTAACTCGACTTTGTTTTAAGGGAACACTTACCTACATTATTTTAGTAGATTAGGCACTTGACGCACTCTTGAGTGTGCTAATGAACGCTTTAATCTGCTTGTGGGTTTTTGTTTTTTTTTAAATATAATATGATGACACGTAAAAAGTATTGGACGACTTTTTTAACAAAACTATTTACAATTTTCAGAAGGCGAGTAATTACGTGTTATAACCAGCGTGGAGTAGTGTCATGTAACAGATCAATATAGTAAAATTGTTACTATCGTATAATTATATATAGATAGGTCTTCTTATGTCTTCTCTTCTTCATTTCCTAGGGCCCCACATCGGGGCAGAGGACAGATACAATTTGTCTCCATTCCGTTCTGTCTTGGGCGGCTCGCTTCACTTCACTCCAGGTCTTGCCAACATCCTTCGCCTTTGCGATCACTGTACCTATATAAGTACCTACAATATAAATTACGCATACTCAGACTTCCTAAAATAAGGATACACTTAGTTGTGTAATTCTCATTATTAAAAAATTACAATGGAGGAAAGAATATAAACTATTCCAACATGACTAGTTCATTTCAAAGTTCCTCTTCAAGCTCTTCATACCAACAACATCGGAGCGAGATCTCCCGGAGTTATAATAATATTCCCAAGGAATACAATCTGAACCACGGCTGTGTCACAGAAATATCTCGTTGCGATTGCCGAGGTCGTAATTGCTTCTTCCGCCGGTTGACATCATTATCTTTGCCATTATGCAGCGAGCTAAGCTGTGTCGTCGACGACGACGCTGTTTCCACAAACGTCTACTAATTTATTATTATTACACTTAAACTTGCGTTTCGAAGCCGGCTTGCTATGTGCTCATAATTGCGATGGAAAATTAGGCCCGCAGTGTTTGCTTGTGGTATTTAATATGTATGCGTCTCCATACATAAGTGTATGTACCTATTTGGCGTGGTATGTATAAGTTAGGATGGTAAACCTGGTCATTTTATCAGGTATTAAAGAGGTTAGCGATTTTTATTAGACCAAAATGAGTTATTATCAACCGCTTACCTAATGTTATAAATACATTGCCCATCTCTATGACCATGCCATCCTTTCCTTTTCCAAAAGAAATGCTAAGATTTGGTTTTGAATATTTTACAATTTTTCGAAATTGAGTCAGTAATATATTTTTTAATATTTAGCATGGGACAAGGAAGAAAGGAATGCCAATACACCAAGAAAACAGCGTAGATCAGAAATATCCGAAAAACCGTTATAAACCTAGATGGCGCTGCAAAATGAGCGGGCTATAAGTTAACATAGGTTTATAACGGTCTTAGGCATATTTCTGACCTACGCTGTTTTCTTGGTGTATTGGCATTCCTCTCCACCTTGTTCCATGTACGTAGTTAGCTAATATCAACTTACTATAAGGTTATTTCATCATCATCATCATCATCATCATTCATCAACAGCCTGAAGAAGTCCACTGCATAGACCCCTACAGAGCGCCACTTTGAGTGGCTGCTTGCTGCCTGCATCCATTAGCTCCTGGTGGTTTAACTAGATCGTCGGACCACCTTAGTGGCAGCCCGGTCAACACTAGTAACATAAGATAAAGTTATTTAAAAATCAGAAATTAAAAAACGTAAAACCCTCAGTGTGTCCAAGTATAGACCGTATTATCTGTTGCAAAAATCATATTCAGTTATCGTTACCAACCAGCATCCAACGTAAGGCTTGTATTGTGTGAGCAATTTTTCACACAATTTAACAACATGTGCGCCTATAATTCACATGTCTTCAGAAGGTTTTGTCATAATAAGCGAGCTAAAAGCTTTCGATCGTGTAATATATCACAATAACTTTGATTAATCACCAAACGATCAATTTTCTTATTCATTGGCTTATGGACGTATTATCTACAGAATATTGAATGGAATTGTTTCGAATGCGATTCATTCTTAAGTCTATTCTCGTATTTTAATATTAGGTACGTGCATGATTGTATTTATTCAGATTCAACACTTTAAAGGTTTATAATAAAGTGAAGGTGGTAATTCCAATATTACGGGGTAAATTTCAAAGTTTCATCGATCTCCAAAACTAAAGTACCTAACAACGTTGAAAGCAATCTTCTTTGTGGCATATAATTTCTAATATTTATTACAAAACCCGAATCAGCATGGAAAGAGCGCCTATAATCCATGAGAGAATCTTAAAATTTACAGACGAAGCTAACCGAGTTGATAATGAACTCGGAACTTTTGAGCCAGCTACGAGAAATAGTTGAACAACTCACAATAATTCGTCTTGCAGCAAACTTTCTTACTTATGCTCTTACTGCTCTTGTACCTATATACATGTACTACCTATTTCACCATACTTATTTAAAACCATGTCGAAATAGAAAACATTGTTTTCTTCGTGTAATATTAATAGCTTGGATTCAATTTTGTTCTTTTCTATCTATTTAGCACCGCAGCTCAGGAAGTTTCCTCTCAACGATTAGTTATTATATTATCATGGAGATACTCTAACATCGTTTTGCACCCACAGCAGGCGAACTGATTATGTCACCCCCTAAGGGGGAGGCACCTTTGGGGGTGCCATATTCAGTTCGCTAGGCAGGCGTCTTGGTGATCGGTGATTATAATGCAGACCGAAGAGAATGCTGGTCCCTATTCCTTGGAAAGCTAAGTCTTACGGTTCCACGGGAAGAGATAGAGTGGTCCTATTCTAAAGCACCGGGACCACACGTAAGATATAAACGTGGTAGTGAAGAAAGTGGATAGACGGTGTAATCCCCATGGAGCCATGAAGACATGGATGATGGAATGCGATTTTTGTATTAGACACATGCAGTAATTGTTGGTAAAAAAGGTAGAGGAAGACCGAAAAAAGTGTGGTTGGACTGTGTGAAAATTGATATGTGTGCTAAGGGAGTGAATGTTGAGATGACGTCTGCCAGAAAAGAGTGGAAGAAAAAAAAATGCTGCACCGACCCCACTTAAATGGGATAACGGTAGGCGGATGATGATGACATGCAGTAATTTTTTTTTAATGTAAAACGAATGACGTGACGAGCTAGTCGTTCACCTGGTGTTAAGCGTCACGGCCCCCCATTACAGATTGCAGTGTCAATCGGAAATCTAAATATTAAAGTTTCGCGTGACACCGCGCACTGCGCACGTCATCCTGAGACATCACACAGTCTAAAAAAGATTTCTAGACTGTGAGATCAGTTCTTAAGTCTCAGTAATTTTCGCCTACTTCTAAATAACCAGAGGCATATCTGAAGCTGTGGGTAACAAGCACGTGTTTTTGGTCAGGGAAGTATTTACCTACTTAGTTTGGGGTCGACGAAGGCTTCTGGAAAACTTAAGCCTCGCTTGAGTTCCCAGAAACGGGTAAATAATCTAACATAAGCCAGAAACTAATACCTATTATCTATAATCTCAAGAGCTGTCTAGTCTTTATACTCACAGCTTTTTTATTGTAGAGTATTAATCTGATAGCTGGAACATAATGAGGAGTTTTATTTAAAAAAAAGAAATGGTGTTTTATGTATGACCCAATAGATGGCGCCAGTTGTGGTTTTACCAAAATCTGTCACTGTCACTGTTTCAAGCATAGACCACAGGTTATAGGAAATGTGTCACGATACTGACAGACAACTCTAAACTGTTTCGTTTGTTTTATTTTCGTTGCGCGATAGCTCGGCTTTATTTTGGATCATAATATTAACGTTTATCTGTCTCGCAGTTCTGCTGTATTTCAATTTGCTTAATAAGAATGCACCACAGACTACTTAGGAGATACTACAGACCCCTACAGACAATGTACTCGTGGTCCACTCAACTGAATTTGACATTTCTTTGTAGGTAGTCTAAGCATTTTCTTATGTTTAAACTACTTTGTGGTTTGAAAGGTTTAAACTATGTACTTACAGCGCCATCTAGAAAAGAAGAGGAACTAGCGTTTTTTTAAAAATAAAAAGCCTCATTAAATTCACATTCACAGAAGAAAAAAAATGTCTACCAAAATTTTGTTTTAATGATGTTGGTTTGAAAATCACAGATGTAATTATTTACATCTATGGCTAGAATCAAACTATTTATGCCAACTTCAACTGAATTTCTTATCGTTCTATTATCTACCTTAATACCTAACTATAATATTATAAGTATTTACGAAAGTTTTCGTTTATGTGAACATGGGTGAAATCACAGGGCACAGCTTACGTATAGTTCAAAACTTGAACAAAGCGTCAATACTGGGACTCGTATACAATTGTGATAGAAACATGCCTTCAAAATAGAACAAAATGTGTATTAGCACGACGCATCCTATATCAAGATACGTGATTTATGCCCATGACGTGGGCAAAACGTGAACTTTTGGCTGATCCCCTTCAAACATGTTGCTAAAGGTTTGATTTACAACGACATGGTTCACCAAGTACCTCCATTATACCCGTGTAGACCTTTTAAAGTTCAACATTTGACATTTTACGACAAATGACACTATTACGAGGGCAATTCCTAGGTCATTATTTGATGCGTTGTACTTATACCGATGTATATTGATAACCAAGACAAATAAATTAATTTGTAATTTAAGGTGGAACGTATCACTAGCTCGGCAAATTCAAATTTTCTTGCGTTCTTTTACCAATAATAGCTTAATTACTAAACGTGATTACATTAAAACTAATTTAACGTAAAGAAATAGAATGTATCAATAAATTACAATTAAAAATATCTCCTAGATATCGTTGGTCTAGCGACAAATGGCAATAAACAAATTTCGTCTTAGTTTTTCAGTCTATTGCCATTTGTCGCTCAACCAATGATATGTAGGTGATAATTTTAATTGTAATTTATTGATACATTCTATTTATTTGCGCAAAATTAGTTTTCATGTAATCACGTTGAGGAATTAAGCTATTATTGGCAAAAGAACGCAAGAAAATTTGAATTTGCCGCGCTAGTGAAACGTTCCAAAATTGAGTCATGAATAGGATTTGAGCCCTCATCGATCCGTGTTGATTACGAATCATAAATCCCAAGACAAATAGACCGGCGATTGGGACTTGCACTAAGAACCACGGTCTTGTTTGCCCAACAACACTGGGACTAAAAACCAGACGTTGCTATATTTTTTATGTAGGTGAAACCAGCTAATCAAAAAAAATACCTCTACTGTCTATATATAATTATCATCATCATCATCATTAACAGCCTGCACCCTGCAGTCATCCACTGCTTAACATAGGCCTCCCCCAAGGAGCGCCACTTTAAGCGGCTGCTCGCCTCCTGTATCCATCGGCTCCCCGCGGCTTTCACCAGTTCATCGGTCTACCGAGTGGGTCGGCCTACGCTGCGTCTTCCGGTTCGTGGTTGCCACTCAAGTGGTCATATAATTATAATGAAAGCCAATTTCCGGGCTGATTCGTATATAACTGTTGTATTATCTTAGGCTGTCTAAACCTCAACATGGTATTATTATTAGATATATTAACTAATTTTGATAGATCCCTTGTTTATCGTTGAGCTGAGCAATACGTACTTATAGTCCCATAAATTTACAAAATTGTACCATCTCGAGCAACTTTTACAATAACTAAGTCCTGTGTAATACAACAACTATGTATCCATGGTAATATACACAGAGTAGAAAAAAAAACGTTATGCTGCTCTGCTCTAACAGCTTAACACCTCTACTGAAGGCTTCTAAGTAATTGTTATAAAGTTGGTTGGACAAAATAGTAATAATGCCAAGTTTAAAAAACTGAATAAAATGAGATAGAAAATGTGATAATCTTATATTAATCTTATTTTTACGATTAATATTATATCATTTATCTAAGTACCTGAATCAAACATAATATTAAACTATATTAGTACCTGAGTTAAGAATAACACTATGTATTATATAAAATTTTTGGAGAAGCAGCATGAGCATCAAATGCTTGGGTGGGCGCCAAGTCACTTAAGATAAGCAAACGAATAAACGAGTAGCTATTTAACCGGTCACCTTACCTTCGCCGTTGTTGATAGTTTGTATCTTTTGGTGGATAGTAGTTTTCGTTCCTATCAGAAAGAACCACATTTGATCCCCAAGTACCTAACTAATAACTAAAATTCATAGTCGAGACGCTAGATAATTAATAATTTCCATTGAATTGTAAATCTACCTGAATTTCAAGACTAAGTGCTAACATTATGTAAATTTCAGATTGACTTACTTATACAAAGTCAGCTGTAACACTTGAGTGGACTAAGACATCCTAGCTTGGTCTAACGTAGATTTGCCTTTCAAAAACCAAACTTTTATGTGGTTACTTATACTTTGATTTTTACTAATGGACTAAGGTAAATATGATAGGAACAGTTTCTTAATTATTGACTATTTAACTAATAACGTATCTTTTTAAAATAGAATAGCTGCATATAGTGATAATAATGTGGGTAACTACAAAATACAATGTTGATTAATGGAATAATTATTGAATAATTATGCGTAAAGATGACACAACTAATTTTCTGATTCCCCCCTCATAGATAAATAAATAAATAAATATGTGTGGACATTTCACACAGCGCCATCTAGCCCCAAACTAAGCATAGCTTGTACTATGGGAACCAGATAACTGATACAATACTTAGATACTTTTTGTTTGTAAATACATACATAGAATATAATATAACACCCAGACACAGAACAAACATCGATGTTCATCACACAAATGTTTGTCCCGAGTGGGAATCGGACCCACAACCTACAGATCAGAAGGCAGGGTTACTACCAACTGAGCTATCAGGCCAGTCGCGATAGCACACTAACGAGGTAACTAGATAGGTATTTCGAAAACAGTCACATTGTAAATATAACCATTAAAATTTAACAGCGCTTCAGTAAAATACAGCCAATTTTGTCAAGCGACGACTTGTACTACATTTTGGTTTCAGTGAATTTAATCTACCCTGATCGCATAATGAAGAACCGCGCTTGCTGAAGGCGGGTCGTGGTGGTGGCGCCTTCAGTGGCGAGTGGCATTGGAGCGCTCGTTCGTGATCGCCGGCATTTATCTTGCGGCGGGCTAATTAGCTATCGCGCGCCGAACCGCTTGCATAACTACCGAGCTCTAACTACTACGTACTTTAAATCTACTACTCTAGGTTCATTTATTTACCAACCAAGAGTCCATGATGACACGTCACGCTTAAACATTAAACAGAACATGTAGGTAGTTATATAACAGCGTATATATTTTGAATTTCAGTCGTTTTCTATGATTAAAACGAAGGGATTATACCGCTTTATATTGCAAGTTTTTACTACAGCAAAATCCTACCGTAAAGTAAAAATGATTAACTACTTTTACATTTTGTCAAAATCTTAGCACAATGTGAACACTGGTATCGGTTAGTGTATAAATGTAAATCTCTTTACTGAGTAGTCAGCGTAAGCGGTTATTTTCTCTATGGTTACTAGTTTAGTTAGTTTTGAATTTCGAATATGAAAAACCTTTATTCTAATACCATACCAGTGCTTAGAAAACAGTCGTCTCTAAACTTTTTTAATATGTTTTTCTCGAAAGTTTTACGTTTTGCTATGTGTAATGGTGCTATAAGTGCCAGTTTGGAACGGCTAGAAACACATTAATTAAATCGTAGTGTTTCCATCAGGAATTAAGTTGTAAAGCTAAACGTATGGATGTATAAAACAGTTTTTTACCCTCCGCGTGTGTTAATGAAGCTAGTGGGCGGATGTACCGCTCGTAAATACTAGTCCGTTTCGTTTTTCCGCTTCCGGTCTAGTGTTGCCATTACTTCGCCGCAACATGTCTTATTTAAGCTATGTAGATGTATGTTCCACTAATTCGAAGATATTCATATGTGTCCTGGTTAATTTATTAGCTATAAAAAAGCTAGCACGATATTTTGCTTATCGTCTTATCAAATTGAAATATGAGCGGCTGTAAATACAAGTTTCTACTGTATTTTGATTTGTTTACTGACGCCCTCGCGTAGGATTTACTTGCCCTACGATATTTAGATTCTGCGAAATTTACATTGGGTTTGTTATTTTTAGTTACTTATTGCCAACAGCAGGCGTAAAAGATGGGTTTAAAAAAATCGCTATTGAGAACATTTACTGCATAGAGGCAAATGTTGCCAAATATTTTACATTTCTCAACACGGTTTAGTTCGAACTTTAAGTTTAATAAAAACATTTATATTCTAACAGTCGTGTTGCGGTTTTCTATATCGGTGCGACGGCGGCATAGGTACTCCGATTCCCTAAAAGCAAATTGCCGGAATTGAGGCAGTCGTTCGTTGCAATTTCTGCAGGAAGTGTAGCTGATAGTATCGGCGCTGGTCAGGGGCCCGTATCGTTACATACTTTAATATTAAGGGTGGTATATATGGTGTAAGTAATGGGGCCTTAAGGCCTGGGGACCTTTGCCTTTGCAGTTAGGTTTTGTTCGTAAACACATTTTCTTTATTTTGAAGAAAAAATGCATAAATTTAATGTGGTATCTTGAAAAAAAAACAGTATTGTTGTTTATACAAAAGTGTCATCATCATCATGAACAGCCTGAAAACGTCCACTGCGGAACATAGGCCTGAGCGCCACATCGATCGGATCCCCGCGGTTTTGCTCAGATCGTTGGTCCACCTATAGTGGGGGACCGACCTACACCCCTTGTCTTCCAATTCAGACCTAGGCAGATATAATAGTTAATTTGTTAACACAAAGCAAGGAAGTCAGGTTGAAAAATATAAGCTTGATCTAGCATAATTTTCGCAAGTAGGTAGAGTAGTAAATAACAATTAATCGCAGTACCTATTTCATGGCAATTTGTGGCTTGGTGCGATGATATCTTAAGTGCAGTTGGCTATTAGTGAGAAGCTTCGCTGTCGTAGCATCTGGTTATTTAGGTAGTAACTAATAATAGTTATACAGTACATAGTTTTACCATCCACAGATAAAAATATTACATGGTTAATATCAAAATAAGTCGATTTCTAACAACGGAAAGGCCGAAGAGGTTTCCTCATGTTGTTAACTCTTGAACATAATATTGTATAATTAAGACAGGGCCATTTCTGAAGTTGTTATCCTTATTGTTCGAAGAGGAGTTTTAAAGGAAAAGGATTTTCATAACAATTATTTATCAAAATTACCGAAATTTAAATGAGTTTATACGAATTTTAAGCTTAGTGATAAAAATAATAAAAGTTACATAAAAAAGCCCGGAATCGATAACAGTCTTCTTTTTAGGAAGTAGGCTAAGTAGTGTTTTCTTTTCAGGTACTTTGACTAGCCATGTTTCTAGAAGAAGACATTTTGTACCGAAGTCACGTTTCACCTCTACACTGGGTAAATAAATAATAGGCTGCGATCATATGGGGACATATATTTGTCCATACTGAACACCTAACATAACTTAGCGGAGAAGTGAGCTATTCGCATACAAAGAACAACAGTTGTGCATAAAAAGGATACCATTTCTCACACAAGCCATAGTATCTTAATATAGACACAAACAATTGAAGAACCATCTTATTGTTTTGTTTTTATAAGCAGATAAAATTACCTTTTCACTGAGTGGTTTAGAATCCCGCAGGGCTAGCATGAGCTATAAAAATCGACATGAAGAGGTATGTCGATTCGAGACGCTCGAGAATGCGTTTGCCCAATGGAAACGCATGGAATATCTTATGACGTGATCTGCGTGATCGTTCATTGGTGAAACGCTTTCTCGAGAGAAGAGATAATAATGTCGATTGTCTGTCCCCTCAAGGGGACAGGACGAGGGGACAGACAGGAACAACCCGACATTTATAGCTCATGTTGGCCAGGGTAGATTTTACAAATTCGCTACGATGAAATATATTTCATCGTAGCGAATTTGTAAAATCTATATAGGGTAGATCCAAGAAACCCCTCGAAAACGGCACCGTTTAAACAAGGCATATGCCTTGTTTTTGCTCTCAGTCGCGTGTGACCGCGGTTAATGAAAGTGATAACTCACATACTTATTATTGTTTTAGAATGCTACAGGGTGGTATGGTTAATTATTAAAATGAAACAACTGCTTTTGGACTAAGCATTGGCACGGGGACACTTTTGTGGTTTGATTTTCACAGACTGTGTGTCTATAGTATATATTTGCTTTAAGTACATTAGCCATTTTATCTGCACCTACCGTTAAACTCATCTATCTAATTCAAATGTTCGGCATTAGGGTTCTTAAGCGCCAGCACTCTAAGGGTGCTATACTACCGCCAAGCATATTAATTTAGAGGGTTAATCGCGCTCGGCAGCCGTGATTGATTACTGACACGCACTGCCTTTATAATCGGCAGTCGGCTCTATGGTTGTAAGTAACAGTATAATCGCTAAAATGCCTAAGCCTCTTAGTGATTTCGCTGTTATTTGTCTACATCCTAAGATGTAGATAGGTACTTTAACATCTTCACGACTTTATACCTCCTATACAAAATTACGCCAAAAGCTTCCGGCTGATTGTCGACTCATCTTATTCTATTGGTAATCGGTATTTTAAGCAGTAGCTAAATTCTCTGAGTATTTTAATAAAGTGATATATAATTATATTGATTCGGGATTCAGTAATAGTACGTCATGGTATTCGGAGAAGGCCAACTCCACCAGCACCCCGACTCCCAACTCATCGACCGACCCCCCCCCGTGCCGACCCCCTAGCATACGCACCGCGAGAAAAATTGTCGTCGCTGTTAGAGTGAAACACACTTACGCGCTACCATAGCCTTGTCACGGTCTATCACGAGAAAGTGTCGAGATAGTTTTGTCGCGGCGCGCATGCTAATAGGCCCGCAGACCAGTGGACTAATGTGACCATATTTAATGATACTGGCGCATTAATAATAGGTTATTTGACTAGGTACTAGTAAAAATGAATGAGTAAATATTATTTTCATACAGTAGATTAAAAATGAATGTAATAGCTGAAAAAATAAGTACAATTGGTTAATAAATCATGGAGTAATATACGCTTTTAAAGTTTCTGGAGGGGACATCACATGTCCCTTTCTCGCAAAACAGAGCCCGTGTGGAGCTTCCTCTCAGCTACTATAACTACTACAATTACATACCTAATTTGTGTTGGCACAATATGCCAAAGGGACTGCATGTAGATTGTAGAGCTACCATAGAGGTACCACAGCTTAGTAATAAGGTATGAAGGACCCATAACTGACGTCACTGCGTGTATGAGTTGTCTCGTTCTGTTCTTGTATTTTAAATTGCTTGTAACTTTGTCATTTATTGAGATATTTAATTTTTGTTGGCATGGCTGTTTTTGTTTTAATTTTTTTCTTTTATGTGGCTCCACACATGGTGTATTTAGCCAGTGCCAAGTATTGTAATTTTTCATCGTGTTATAGAATAATTCACATAAAGTCAAGTCTTATTCACAGTCTGGGTAGTCATAGTCCAGTCTAAGATATGCCCTAGTAAAGTGGTGGCAACTTTACTAGAAGCTTCCATGAAATTTTGGAAAAAACACGAATAGCCTCGCTTCACCACATTATATTCACACTTGTCCACACTCATGCTCGTAATTCAGCACTTAATGCGTAAAACACCACCAATTTTAAAAATTAACACTGTAAAAGGCACAAGTTTTGAAAAATATTATAATACAATGCAACGACATGAACTTTTCCGCATTCCCGCCAAAACTCTATGAGGAATATAATTTATTTAAACAATAAAAAAATTAAAGCCAAGTAGTTTTTTGAACTGCTGTTTTAAAATCCAAACCCTCAGTATAACCAATATATGTAATAACTCCATGTCAAGAGGTGGTCGTTAACAATAGCTGTATTACATGCAAATACAAAGCGATTAGATTCCAAACCCGATTGAATGTCTGAACTGATTGGATCAATAAATATGATGGATAATCTGCAATTACGAGTTGGCGTTACGCGGTTGCCATTCATACAAACTCAATGCCTTTACAACTGATATCGGTGCTAATGGCAATTTGTTATTGGTGACTCAATTTACAAGGTAATTTGTACGTGTCACTTTTTTCGATGAGGTAGTTAATCTTCATTCTTGGAGGATGTAAGGTACTTAATATGTTTAATCAACCTTTAGCTTCCTGACCTTTTTGTTGGATTTTAGTAAAACGTTTCAATCATTGACTTCATTATCGCTAGGAGCTTTACTGTAATAAGCAACTGATTATTTTTGCATAAGAATAAATTTTATAAACACAATTTAAATGAAATGAAATGAAATTTATTACACATAGAGAAAATAGATGGAGATAGATGAAGTTGTTAGCTTTTTAGTATTTTATTCTTCCATTTAGCCCATAGTCGTGGCATGTGAAAACTATTATTAGCGGTCAATACTATTACTTGTAAAACTTTTGTGAAACTTGTTTCAAATACACCTAAACTTTTCAAATAAATTAGGACAAAATCACACAATTTGCATGTGAAAACAAGAAAAACATCCTTAGCATCGTTCGGAATAGCCAAACGTTATTTGGGGCAAGACCGGAGTATGGACACGTTTAAAGCTAAAGCATAGTCGCCCAGGTTAGTAACAAACCCCGTCTCTAACCCACTCAGCTGACGAGTAGAGTAAAAGTAAACACGAGGAATGTGTAGTGTAATAAATCTAAATTCGTCCATCAGTGAGTGCAGTGGACCGTAGAGTTGCTGCCGGTGAACTGATGGAAGCTATACATACCTGGATGTAAAATAGAAGTATGAACGTTGTTTGTTAAATGACTGATCTGGAGGGGTCACGGTGGATTTACGGATGGGATGTGTATAGGGTTTTTTTGCTGCTTTAATCATTTAACCGTAGGCCGATTGCTTGCAGGATGCTCAGAGTGTAGGAATCACCATAATCATCAACAGCCTAAAGGCGCCCACTGCTGAAGATACGCCTCCCACACAGAGCGCCACTTTGAGCGGTTACTTGCCTCCTGCATCCATCTGGCTTATGCAATACTCGGGAAGAGAAAAAAACTTGTTGTAACTCATTTCAGCCTGAAAACATCCACCGCTGAACATAGATCTCCCCATAGAGCACCACTTTTAGTGGCTGCTTGCCTCTTATCAATGACTCTCTATGGTTTTAACTAGGTCGTTGGTTCACTTAGTATTGTACCTGCCTATGCTGTTTTTACCTTCCATCTATATTGAGCTGAAAACATCGTAATAGAAGTAATCGCGGGCGATACTTGGTGTATGCACGACGCAATGACAATTACATGAATGCGGCGGAGATACGTTTAGACGTGACACCAAGTTTACAGCTTGTCTGCAGTGGCTGATTGGATAACTCACAGGTACTATAACACAAAAAGTTGCTCCATGCACACCTAAGACAACGGAGCAAGACGAGCGAGGCTTACGTGACTTCGGGTTTATGGTGCCCATGCAGGCGAACGATGATAGGTGTAGCTAGAATGTTAGCCAGGAATTCTATTCATCATCTTTTAAAAAGTCAAATGACACTATTAGGTAAGGTTTGTGCTGGAAACTGTTCATGAGGTACTCTTAACCGTAGTCTTCTATACGATCTGAGTTTGAATTGGTATATACTACCCGAATGATGAATAAATATTTTAATGATAAACCACCGATTACCGATTTACCCCCTGGTAAATCGGGGCGTATATAGTTTTTCACTGAAGAAATGCCATGTAAAGTAGTGTAGCAGTGTTCGAAGATAGCCCTAGCATAGCTGTTGCACTTCGTCCTTGACTAAATGCACTTAAATAAGTTGGACGAACTGTATTTAGAAATGAATTTGTTTATTTATTTTAATTTTTTGTTAATTCTCGTAGCGATCGCACGTGCATTTTTGTGAGTGGATTTATTTTTTAGTATGGAGGTTTGGAAACACGCAGTTTAAAGGAAGGCTTTCGCAACTTGTGTGTTGAAAGTTGTGTTGGGACCATGGTCCCAGTCCCCCCATTTCGGGATTACATACCACCTCAAACTCACCTTGTATACGTTAAGCAAATGGGACTCGGCGGTTATACCTACATTAGTAGAAGTTGAATGAAATGTACGACCTTATTAATACAGCAGCATTTCTGCGATAACACTAAGTTCTCTATCTTGCTTGTAAAATATTCTTGCGTATTTATACTTTGAATAAACTACCAGTAGCATTGAAATGGAATAGCAGAAAGAGACCTTTGGAGCTCTCCGCTACCCCTTCAGAAGTTTACGTAAAGCCGCTTACTGATCTGAAAGCATCGTCTTTGATGCATTTCTTTGATTGGATTGTACATTTAACCCGTTCACGTTTACATTAAATATTACCTACAGTTTAAATCTTGACTTAGTTGTTAATGCTGAATGTACTTGACATGTTATTCATTTCATTCAATACTAGATTATATTAAGGTTATAAACCTTGCTTTAAATTAAATCTATGCCTAAATAGCATGTATCGAAGCAAGTCTAGTCTTTTAAAACTACATATACTGATAAGGATGACAATGGCGTGACAATAAGAGAACGTTGTTTGGAAAGTGGATTAAATTATTTACTCCTCCAAGGTTTTTTATTTTATTTCATTTCATAGGTCTGCACACCGCACATGAGCATAATAAAGCAAAAAGTAAAATTAATTACAGGCAAACACTGCATGCTATAACACATTAGAAGAATTACACTAAAATTAAAAAAAAGTAAAATTGATTTAGAGGTTGGTGAAATAGCCCTCCAAAAGAATGATAAGTAATGTACATTTTTTCCGTGTTTTAAATGTCCCTCTTTGCATAGATCTGCACACCAAACATGAGCATAATAAAGCCAAAAGTAAAATTAATTACAGGCTAACACTGCATGCTACAACACATTAGAAGCATTATTACACTTAAATTTAAAAAAAGTAAAATTGATTTCGAGTTTGGTGAAATAGCTCTCCAAGAGAATGTGATAAGTAATGTCCATTTTTTCCGTATTTTAAATGTCCCTCTTTGCTCGGTAGCTAGGTTTCATGTGCAAATAAAGAGTTTGCACGTACACCCCGTCTTATCGCGAAGCACGTATCACACTTGATGCGTACTTTATTGCCGCCAGGGTCCTCGAGGAAGCTTGCATCGCATTGCACTTCGCATTCCTTCTTTTAATTGGGAGATACCTATCAAAAAGCTTTCACGGCTGCTGGAATAGAATTACACTAACAGGATCACTGCTTTGTTTTAATTTTTAACTCGGGATTATGGTGCAGCGAGGCAGAAACAGCACTGAAATAAAAATTCAGTCGTTGAACTCAGATAGGTATAAAATATGTATAAACATTATAGCGTCCAGAACATATAAACATTGAATAAAACTATAGAGATAAAAAGTCTCTAATAATGCAATAATATGTGTAGGTATGTGAATATTGGCTTGAGCGAAATTTTAATAATATATTTACTAATGGAAATTTTGATTGCTCTTATTTAATTTAAACATTTATCGGTTTATTTTCTCTGTATTTTTAATATAATTGTTTTTAATTTGTTTGTTTCACAGTCGTCCTTTCAACACCTGTGTATTGTTAGTTGGTTTACTCTGGAACTGGAGAACAATTAAAATAATGTACAAATATATTATTATCTTTGAAATTTGTTTTTACTTAGCTGAGATACAAAAACTCAAAAATTTGTTATTTAAATGATTTATCTGTTTTAAATATATAATTTTATTTTTATCCTTATTATAATTTACTGATACTTGTGCAACTGTAGATCCATTCGTAGATATAAATCAAAGAAAATTCAAGACCACGTAATCCTTACCTTTTCATCGGCTGAATCTATCAATTTCAAATACCTGATCTTGGTTCAGTATGCGCACCACGTTGTCGCCCAGCCATTCCCTTGGCTCCACTGATTGAAGATCAAGAAAAACTATTTTCAGCCTCAGGTGAAAAACATGACCCACATTTTCTATGGGTAAATCGCGTATCTATTTAGAAGCTATACATGCAATCATAAATGCAACTAAAAAACCTTATTACAATACTTAACGAATGTTTGAAGATACATCCGTTCGGTAGGAGCCTTACGATTTTAATTCAGAGGGTTTATTCAAAAAGGCAAAATAAACATTTTTTACTTCTATCGGCCTTCCTTACCGTTTTAATTGCGTAAATCTTCTTTAGGGAGATTTTATCGATAGAATCTTTTTCAGTAACGATAGCGGGATGATGTAGTTAAAGATGCGGAAAATCAGCTTACCTGGCTGTCTGTTCCCTGTGGCCCTTCTTAATTAAAGGAACCTTTTTTAACCAAAGACATAACTTTGGAAAAGATCCGATTTGTTATTGCATGTCCTATTTATTTGGAATCCTTATAGATAGTTTATGTTCACGTAAAAGTAATCTATTTAATAACTGTAGGTACCTGTACCTAACTTAGAATAACTTCTGTCTATTATGAACTCATTAGGTAGGTACATACTTATACGATATACGCGTTTCCGTAATTTCTGCGAACAATCTAACATTAAAAAGAAACTTTACAGGGGTTTGTTTGCTTCAATTAATTTATGCTTTACAGTGTACATTCGCAATCTTATGCGTAGTCTATTTAATATGTATAATATTATATTCTGTAGCGAAGTCTTAGTTTCATCCGAGCTCTTATAGATACCTACCTACTTATGCGTTACCCATCCTATTTGTTATTTGCATAACTATAGAGTTTCAAACAATAGAATTGTGATATTTATGGATGGATAGTGTTCATATAGTTGTAGCGTTGAGACCACTTTTTCAGTCTGTCGATTTAAGTATGAATTATTACTTTCTGCCTCTTGAACGCCATCCCACGTGGTGACAGGTGGTATTGCATAAAATGGCTATCTGTGCGGTGGCAGACGATAATTATTGTATGGCTATCGGCCGCCATGATCAAACCTTCAAGTGTTTTGTAGTAGATTCTAGTTGAATCGCAAGGGTTATAAACTTATAGTACATTAATTGAATCCCTTGAATCTACATACAAAGATGGTCGTTGAAATTTGATGAAATTCAAAATATATTACTTGCGTAATATATTTTGGAGATTTTGATAGAGTCAATACAGTATATACCTACGTAAGTACGTATACATAAAAGTATCGACCGACGATAGATAGAGTACATAATAAAGTTTCAAAGCTATTATAGCATTTATTTCCAAGTTGTGTCGCATGACCGAAATGTTAATCACAGTCACCATTTCAACAAAACATACAAATTGCCCATTAATTTTAAAAGCGTGTAAGACCGTTAAAATAAAAAAAATTGATAAAAAACATGCAACATTGCTCTGATAGCGTAGATAGATTGGGCTGTTATTCAACTCATATATCAAGCACTGCTCGTTTTATAAAATACTTGTTTTGACTGTCATGAATAAAACGAATACGTGCGTAACCAGATAAAAAATCTGTCAATATTTTAGTAAAATTAATATTTTATCTACGCCACGCTGTTTGATCCATACGCCGATTTTTGAATAAATGTCTTTTCTTTCTTTCTTTTTATTTTATTTTTGATTTTTTGCGTTACCTAGTAAAAGCCGTATTTTTTTTATGCGGTTGAATGACGTGACAAGTGTCACTCGAAACTTTATAACAATAAAGTTTCGCGTGACCCTGCACTGCGCACGTCATCCTGAGACCTCACACAGTCTAGTAATCAGATTACTAGACTGAGTAATCAGATCATAAAGTCTCATTTGCCCAGTAATTTCACTAGCTACAATGGCTTTCAAACCAGAACACAGTAGTGCTTGCAATACTGCTTGGCGGCAGAATAACTGGCAAAGCGGTGGTACCTACCTAGACGAACTTTGCAGAAAAGTCCTACCGCCTGTCCGCGGTCCTACCGACTTTAGAGTATAGTAAAGTGTTTGCCCAAAGTATAGGCAGCTTTTTCATTCTTGGGTTGAATCTATTTGGCGTCCTTCTGATTTTTAGGCTCACATTTTGTGGGGGTTTGAGCAACCCAACTAAAATTCATCATTTTGCTGTTACGATATAAGACCTACATAAGGGACCACAACGCATTGTGCTTAAAATATTAGTCTTTCGATATAGGGTTTTGACATAGGTGAACAACCTACCCTGAGCAAGCTCGACAGAATCGTAGCCAGGGGCATACGTCCTGGGGGGCTACCGTCTAAGTCAATCGTAATCGATGAATGGGCTCCATTTCGTCATTTCCGGCAGGGTGGCATTGTGTAACAGCTCCATCCATTAGTATTTTCTCCCTATTTCTCATTATTATAGTTGATCAATGTTTTGTCTTTTCAGTTCTACGCCTAAGAGACCATAATACCGATGGATGAGGATTTTACACAACCGGAAATGACCAAATGAAGCCCATTCATCGATTACGATTGAGTTACACAATACGGGGGCTGGTCACAGAGCAGGAAAAAAATTCTCACCGCCTGTGTTTGGCACGACTTATACACGAATTTCGTTTCAACCATACACTTAGGAATAAAAGAATTCTAGGGCTGTGGTTTCAACTATAACTTTCTTAACTTATATTCATTGCTCAATGTTAGTATCCTATACATCTGACAGGACAGCAGTGTGAAAAACGGTTTAATCTCAGTGGATCCATGAACCAGATCCATAATGGATGGTAGCAGCTTTTCGGCAGGTTGTTTTTGCATCGTAGTGAATCACTTCATCAAGAAAGAATGAAAAAGAGAAGAAATTGAGCACGTGACACATTACATGGTAATAATATATTAAGGTTATTTAACCCCTCATCCTGAATACGTCCATGACTGTCGGTGTTAGAGAGAAGCTTCGTTGAAAATCACATAAGCTTTTGCACACAGCGCTATGTTTTGTGTTTGTTTATGACAAAGTTTTACATGCTAGCCGGCTAGCATCTGCGAATCATGTTGCATCGTGCATCGCTTTTCGAACCGTTTGTGTACAGTGTGCTTGAACGATTGTCCAAGAACACTGGTGATGCCAAGAAATAGGCTAAATTTTAGTCTTGCCATTAAAAGCAAGTGATGGATGGACTCTTTTGTACTGTTAAACATTTGTCTTAATCCAAACCTTGTGTAGGGATTAATGGCTGTTACCACAATTGTATAAAGGTATTGTAGTATAATTTATTTGACAACTATAGTTATGCCCCACGCTTTCATCCGCGTGGGTAAAAAGTTCCATCCTATGATTTAATACAGCGTGTAAGCCATCTACATTCCAAATTTCATAAAAACACCGGTTTATTATTTACGGGGATAAAAGAAAATAATCATTCACGCACACACACACACACCAATACAAACAAACATTTCCATAGATGGTAGAATTATCCAATTATGATTGGCTGCGTCATAAATCTTCTCAAACTGGCTGGCGATGATGGAACCTAAGATTAAAAAAATGTCCATATATTCGTGCTTACGTTATTGTAAATAAAGCGAGCTTAATAAACGTCTATATTACTCAAGGCTCCAAGAAAATATGCAAAGCATTTATACAGATTAAGTTTTCAGCCGTGTACGTTCACGGACCGTAGATACGGGCACATATTTATGTTAGGTGAACGTGAAGCCTCATTTAGTACGGATACAGCACGCGAACCGGCCGTATAAGTAAATAAGTTTTAATTACTTGTTTATTGTTGTTTCCAAGTCAGTTATATCGGTAGCTATCTTTTAACTTTGGGAAAATTGCCGTAGATTATTTGTTGGTCGCTTTTATTCGAGGTTACTGTTAGTCTATTGTTTTCGGTATCTAATTAATGTTCGTTACATTATTTTTGTTTCTTTGATTAATCAAGCCCTTACTGACCAGTGATTCAATGTCTAATTAATGTAATAGAGCAGTAATATAATTATAGAGTACAAGCTGCTGCCTGCGGCATTGCACGCGCGGACTATAGTTAATCGCGATAAAAATATCATAGATAGTTAGATAAACTCTTAGGCAAGCATTTAAAATAAAAACTTACAAAGAATACATCGATTTAGAAAAAGTGGGGAACAATGGGTGACCTTATCGCTAAGAGAGATCGCTTCCAGGCAACCTTTTATCTTTATCATATTAATGATAATTATTTTCCCCAAACTTTAAACTATCTCAATAATAGAGTTCCATCATTATGCAGCGTTTTATCACGAACCGGCTGAATAATTTTGATATATTTTTCTTACTTTATTGGTTGTTTGAAATTTTGTTCAAGAGCACAGATCAGTAATATGTAGCTAACTTCAAGAGTGACAAGTGACAGACTGATGAAGAGATAGGCACACTTTACATTCAAAAGTAGAATATTCCCAAAGCGGCGAGCAGAGCGGCACGCGGCGGCCCTAGTTCCCGCCAAAAAAAATTGCGTCGCGTCTGCGTTTTAATACATAAAACCGCCAGGGGGAGGCAGTAGATGGAAAGTAGCATTGAAAATCATTTGAAAATGAAAATCATTTATTTGATAAAAAGGCAAACATTACATTGTGGTTAGTAGAACACCTGGTTCCTACACTAGGCTCGAAACCCGTGCTGTAGAAGCCAGGACTCTTTCGTCGGAGATACACTTTATACGCCTATATATTGCAAATAATAAATTTAATATGTATTTAAAATTTAAAAATATAATCTAACTTAAGTGTAAGTGTGGATATTTGACACGTGAAATGATGATGAATGAGGGTGATAGATGAAGTGAGTGTTATTGTATGGGGTGTGTGTTAGTGTATGGGGTGTGTGAAAGTGTATGGGGTGTGTGTTAGTGTATGGGGTGTGTGATAGTGTATGGGGCGTGTGTTAGTGTATGTGGGATATGTTTGTGTATGTATTGTGTGTTGATGTACGGTCCAATTACCTCCGGGGGTGTGCGTTAGTGCAGTATGTGTGTAAGGTGTGCAGTAGGTGTTTGGTGCGTACAAGGTGAAAATGAGTGTGTGGAGTGTGTATGTAGGTATAGTTTTTGGATTTGTCTTTTACTTAATGGATAGTAATAAATTTTCCGTGACGTCGTAATTTAATTCAGATAGTGTTTCAAACAGGACTTTCTTACACTGATAAGAGGTAAGGTTGAAAATTTTTGAACTCTTATTAATTTTATTATAAATGAAAGGACCCAGAAAGTCAGGAAACTTACCAGCAAATTCTGTATTTGTTCTAGGCACTAGGCACACATAATGCGAAACACGTTTGTCTGTTATAGGGTTACAATAATATGTAAGGGAGTGTTGATGGAGTAATAAATTTTGAATGTATAATTGTCTAACCGTAAGGACCTTACATTGTTTGTATAAAGCCACTGTTGGATATCGATAGGGTCTGTTTGTACTGCACTTAAGTATACCTCTCTGAGCTCTTTCAAGCGGTAGAAGATAGGTTTTATTTGTACCACCCCAAGACGTAATACAGTAAGTAAGTAGAGACTGACAAAGAGAGTAGTAAAGCATTTTAATTATGTCTGAGTCAGCACAATCTCTTATGGCTTTAAATACTGCTGTTAGTCTTCTGACACGTTGTGTTATTATGTGAATATGGTTAACAAAACTAAGCCTATCATCCAAAGTGACACCCAGGTACTTAATTGAGTCCACTCGTTGTATGATTGGACAATTGCAAGAATCAGTTAAGGCATTCTGACAAGAGGATACTTTGTGACCAACCAAGGTAAGGGATTGTAGTGGTTGTAGACTATTAATATTTTTGATTTTGAAGGTAACATACTTAGTTTTTTCTACATTCAAGGTTAGCATGTTATTACGCAGCCAAGAAGAAATGTCATTGAATACCCTCTGAGCCGTTTGAAATACTTCGGTCCAGCTATCTCCTCGGACGACCACAGCTGTGTCATCAGCATAAGTTATAACACAACCATTTTCAATTGACATACTGCAGAGGTCGTTTATGTAGATCAAGAAGAGAGTTGGGCCGAGTATCGAGCCTTGAGGGACGCCGCAGGTTACGGGCAATGGGTCGCTAACTGTGTCTCCTATTTTGACACTCTGCGTTCTTCCACTCAAATAATTATTGAAAAGATTAAGTTGGGTGCCTCTAATTCCTAGCTTTTCCAGCTTATTGACAAGCATTGGAATGGATACCGTGTCAAAGGCCTTTGCGAGATCCAAGAAAAGAGCTAGACTCTTCTTTTTTACGTCCAGACTACCAACAATGTATTGAGTCAATTTTAGTACAGCGTTTGAAGTACATTTGCCTTTGCGGAAGCCATACTGATTAGGAGAAATCAAGCTATTAATTTCTATGTAGTTGACCAGACGATTGTTAATGACTTTTTCAAAGACCTTTGACACGGATGTGAGGATTGAGATTGGCCTATAATTCCCGACCAGTTTCTTGTCACCTCCCTTGTGAATAGGTATTATTAAAGCGCGCTTCAATACTTCGGGGAACATTCCAGTTTGTAAAGACATATTAACCAGATGAGTCAGAATAGGGGCAAGCAAATGTTTATTTTGTACAAGTATGTTGGAGGATACATTGTCCCATCCTACAGAGCAGTCTATTTTTAGGGAGCTTATCAATGCTATAATTTCCATAACATCTGTGTTCATCATAACCATAGATTTTTCAGATAGGCTTACAACCTGCGAATCACTCGAGACCTCAGGCTCAGGCGTTATTTTATCTGCGAGGTTTTTGCCTACGTTAGCGAAATAACAATTAGCCGAGTTTACCGCGTCAGCAGGCGACTCTCCTATGCTCAAAAGGTCCAGAGAAAGAGCGGGAGTAGTTTTGTAATTAGTAATGTCGTTTATTACTTTCCATGTTTTTTTAATATTTTTACATTTACTCGCTTCAGCTAACCTCTCTTTATCATATTTAGATTTCGCTTTTTTAAGTAATGATTTACAAAAATTTCTGTAACGCTTATAAGTTAACTGCAGGGTTTTGTTACTCGGTTGACTTCGTAACCTCAAGTGCATACGGTCCCTATTTTTCATGCACCTAACAAGACCAACTGTAATCCACGGCTTTATTGTAATCATTCTTCTTGGTATCACAGATCTAATTGTATTCTTGCAAATAGCCGTAGCTAATAAATTAATAAAGTACTCCGTAGCCGCATTGCAGTCTGTAAAATTGAATACTTGCGAAAAATCTGTATTTTTAAGCGTATTTGAAACTTCTGGATAGTTTATCTTAGTTACTGATTTTGAAGAGTACATAAGTTTTGATTGCTTGGCTTCCATTACTGAGAATATTGTGTCATGGTCAGTTAGAGTATTTTGAACAATCAACGTCTGGCAATCATAGGTTGAGCGTAGCATGAAGTGATCAAGACAGTTTTTACCTCTTGTAGGCAAAGTATGCGCTGGGAGAATACCGTGCGCAGCTAAAACGTCTAGGTATTCTGAGGCATTACTATCAAGAAAATCAGATAGAATGTTTATATTCAAATCACCAGTCAAAATCACGTTTTTATAATTTTTAAAGGAGCTTAATAAATTATCTAATGACGTCAAAAACGCGTTAAGGTTCAGAATGGATGGTGAGCGGTAAATAGATATTAAAATTATGCTATTATCTATTTTAATTACAAGACAGGAGCAGTCCTGAAGGTTAGGTTCATATAATTCATAGTTTAAGCCAACCTTGCAATAGGCAATAACACCATCATTTTGGTTTTTTAGTATAGCTGTATTGTGTGAGTTATAGCCACTAATCTGGGGTATACATGAGTTTGAAGCAAGCCAACATTCAGTTAGGACTATAATATCAGGATTTACCGCTATCCTAGACAAGAGTACCTGGAAGCCCGTGAAATTACATGAAGCGCTTCGTATATTTTGAGTTAGAATTTTTAGTTTATTTTTTGGGTTTTTAACAAGTGCTCTACATTCTTCGGGTAAGCACAACTGCGAGCTGGCTGGCGATATTTTATCGACATTGTTCATAATAATTGAGACGTTATCCATTATTTAACATTAAATTTATTAAAGGGAAACTAGTATTAATTGAGCAACCAAAAGGTTTTACTGTAATGTTAATAAAATTCACCTTCATTTGCTTTAAACAGAAAACATAATTTCTATTTGATAC
Source organism: Ennomos quercinarius (assembly GCA_910589525.2). NCBI lineage: Eukaryota > Metazoa > Arthropoda > Insecta > Lepidoptera > Geometridae > Ennomos > Ennomos quercinarius. The sequence continues at coordinate 8,242,682 of OU342496.1, forward strand.
ATTAATATTCAACACTTTTATTTTATTTATTTGAAACACATTGTGATACCTACAGCGATGCATTATGAATACAATAAAAGCTTCCGAACAACATGGTACGCCATTATTCTGAAGAATTTTATCACCTGTCATTGTAGGACAGTAAGCATTTATTACATAAGAGTAGTCGAGGATCTCAAGTTCAAGGGCACACAACAATGGAGTGCAGTTTGTAGGAAATAAGCAATAAGCATGGTGGTCACTCATAATGCCAATAGGCTCAGTTTCGATCATTACGAGATGCAGTGCAGACGTACGGAAAGATATAATTAACATAATCAATGATTGGTGATAGTTTACTGTATAGTTTTTAGTGTGAAAGTGTGTGTGATGTGTTGATAGTGAGTGTATATACAAAAACAACAAAAATAAACGAAATACTACGGCTAAACGAGGATTAATACAGAATATTCTAAAGAGGTAATGTAGTCATATAATACTATTCTGTGTTCGTAGCGAATGTAAATGGTCTTCATTTCTCACGGCTATGAATGGCGCGCCGTCCAGCTTACGAAGAAAGACTTTACCATTCATTACCCAGCAGTGGGCATACCTTTCAGACTTTGCTAGCTCACGGGCAAGAAAGTGTAGCCTTTTGGCTTTTGCGGTCATTCTTTCCGAAATATAGACTGGCAAAGCCAGCCCATCGAAACCTAGGTTCTTAGTATTTAGTTGGTCAGATCTAGACTTTCTAAATTTTTTAACGGCAGTAAGTATACTTGTTTTAGACCAAGTGTTTGTGAATTCTACAACCACAGTAGACGTGGTGGAGTCTTTTTTGGCAGGCAACCTATACATATCTTTAATCTCGTTCTTTTCGAAGGGCACGTCCAAGACCTTAGCCAGAGTTTGGAAAGTCTGCAATATATTTTCTTTGGACTCTTTTGGCTTTTTGGGTAGATTTCTTATTTCAATGGAAGTTTTTAAGGAATAACGCTCCATGTTTTCCAGTTTCTCGTCAAAACTCTCGACTTGTTTTACCAGTGAATCGCGCTCAGAGTTTAAAATACTGTACTTTTCCTCGAAACTTTTTAATTGATCTGTCATAAAACTCACGCTTTTTTCCACATCTTTGGTGGACTGGTCGACGTTAGACTTAAGTTCTTTCATGTGGGCCTCAATCTGCGCCACCACAGCCGATACGTGGCTTTCCACCTTTTCCAGCCGTCCGTTTTGTGACTTAACCATGTCTGACATCATCTTTCTCATCTCATCTTTGAAAGTAACATAGTCGCATTTTTCTTCGTATGCAATTGCAGCTCCACGTTTCCTGGTTACTGGACGGCTTGTTGCCTGTTTTGAGTCCTGAACTTCCTCAGCTGAAAGAGCTGTTTTCTCGGTTTCAGGCATATTAGTGTGGGTGGGAGTATTTGATTTTGATGGAGGAGTACGGTTTGTTTTCCCGATCATAATTACGGACGGCTGTTACGGCAAGAGTTTAGGCCTATTTGCGCTAGTGAGTGTTGTGATTGTGTGCGTAAACGCAATAAGCGATAAGCAATAGGCGGGGCTTTAATTTGCGCACGAGCGGGATGCACTGCTTCAGTTTCGCACTATACGTCACGCTTTAATGGTCACAGTTCTAATTAGTGGGCGGATCCCGGGAATGACTGAATGAGAGGGAAGTCAGTTTGTTCCACTCACCACACTTTATTTTGACGGAGCAAGTGCAAGCGACTGCTTCGCGCGACGGGTCCAACGAAAGAGGACAGTATCCTTATATCCCTATCATTATAAACAGTATCCTTATATCCCTATATGTAATGTTTACTTAATCTTTGTTTGTTTGTTTAGTTGTTGTGGCATCCACGTCAAAGCGGTTGATAGAATTTTACTGAAATTTTGTATTTTTTTTTAAATTGCATTTGACTGCAATCTCACCTGATTGAAAGTGACGACGTGGTCTACGATGGTACATGCTTGCCTAGACCAGATTCTTAATACTACCCCCCGAGATCCACATAAACACATCTTTCCTGAAAATTAAGAATATCCGCGGGAACCCGGGTAAATAGCGGGGAGCTTGTAGTTTAATTATAATATAACTATTAACTGGAAACATCGCAATTATCACTAAAGTTCTCAAAATAGCTTCTATAGATAATACGATTAATTAAAATCACGGCCATTATTTGTTTATGTCTACCTTTTGCTCTGGTACTTGCTTTGACTCCTTACATTTCAGTCTGTATAAGTAAGGAATAAGAGACTATAATAGGATTCCAGTAGCTCTAATTAATTTGCGATAAAGGAAGCACAATACATTAGGTACCATTCATTTACTCCACTAGAGAATTTTATTGGACTTTCATAAAACCTGATCAGTGGAACGTTAGCGAAAAAGCGCTTTTCTTTTAATTGGAAAATGAGTTTATCATCGCCGATACGCTGAGTAGCTTTCAAGTCATATCTGCCGCTAAACATAATGGATAATCCAAACTTATTGTTTTAACTTTCGTATTTAGTTTTTTTAACATTTTACACAGCTATCTAGCCCCAAACTAAGCATAGCTTGTACTATGGAAACCAGATAACTGACAGAATACTTAAATACAATTTGTTTGTAAATACATAGAATACAACATAACACCCAGACACAGAACAAACACTTATGTTCATCACACGAATGTGCGTCTTGGATGGGAATCGAACTCACAACCTATAGTTCAGAAGACAGAGCTACTACCAACTGAGCTAACAGGTCAGTCATATAGCCTCTTTTTTAGTTTTAAAACCAGTGTGACCGCGCGGTTGGCAGGCTGCTAAATTGCCATAATGCTATAAAATATGCTAAATTAGCTAACCACATTTCAAATTTTTTGTCTAACAAACAGACAAACAGTGATGGAGACGGACAACTTAACTCTATATGTTGTAGTCACTATAGTGCGCTGTATAGTATATATATAGATAGGTACCTACAAGTGATATTCTACTCAATTCACGCGATTTTAGCTCTTCATTTCACTCCACGTAATTCAATGGATTACTTACCTATTCCTATACAAATCACTCATATCTATGTCACAAAATCGTACAGGTTTCAGGTCACGCTCGCCGTAATCCAGTGCCTGATTTAAAGTGAATGAGTCGGGAGCTCTCGTGAATGCATCGGGACCTTTCTTGTTCGTGACCGGCGCTCTACCTGAGGTAGGACTTATCTACTCGATGAAACCGGACTTTGAAAATTCTTATTTTTAACCTGTGATCGTTTTAAATTATACTACGTACCTATATTTATAAAAATTCCTTAAAAATAATCATTTACTCTTTATGCAAAAAATGGGCTTGGCACAAAAGGCTCATTATTAACTGTACTTTTTCCTGGCTAATTGTAAATAATTAATTATTTTATTTATATTAGATTTATAATGTTAATAACTAGTAACATAACATAGTTTTTGTATATTAAAAGACTAAAATAGGCGCTGTTAGCGTGGTATAGTCACTTATTTACTGTAAGTTGCATGCAATCTTAGACTGTGTCTAGTTTGTACTCGGTGTTATTATGATTAATAAAGAACTTTTAAAAATCAATTAATCAATCATTTACTTCTGATAAAAATACAGTACAGTATTTTTCCTGTTATAAACCGCAAAAATTTAAATCCTATTTCAGGTTTCATTAAATAGTAGGTAGGCGTTAGTCATAAAAGTTGAAAACCTGACTGAAACAATGACATGTACAAGGTGTCTACCTCTTAAGGTGGAACGTTTCACTAGCGCGGCAAATTCAAATTTTCTTGCGTTCTTTTACCAATAATAGCTTAATTACTAAACGTGATAACATTAAAACTGATTTGACGTAAAGAAATAGAATGTATCAACAAATTACGATTAAAAATATCTCCTAGATATCATTGGTTTAGCGACAAATGGCAATAAACAAATTTCGTCTTAGTTTTTCAGTCTATTGTAATTTATTGATATTTGCTATTTATTTGCACAAAATTAGTTTTGATGTAATCACGTTGAGTAATTAAGCTATTATTGGCAAAAGAACGCAAGAAAATTTGAATTTGCCGCGCTAGTGAAACGTTTCACCTTAATAGAGACGTCAATATTATAACACTCTTTGGATTACTCTACTTTAACAGATTAAGTCAAAAATGGCTGAATTGTACTTTAATGACGTACAAATCCGTTTAAAAAATACAAATCTAAAAAAATTCAGGCTTCGTAAAATAGTTGGCATCAGTCATAGAGATTTTAAAACCTGGCTGAATAAATAAACCTAATAGCATTAAAAATACTGAAGCGTATTTGCAATGGAGCAAATCAAGCATCCACAGCGTGAACCAAACTACACAAAATGTTTTAATTTATTTTAGCAATAGTTAGCCAATTTCCAGAAGAGAATGAACAGCTTTCTTACAGTAGAGCGTGATAGATCCTCGACCACATTGTCTCTTAACATCAGGCTAAATGTGGTCTTGAGAAAACATTCCAACCAACACTTGGGGTAAAAAAAAACGTAATATGAAGTCTTCTGAAGTCTGGTTAGATGTTATTCAAAAAACTACGTAAATAATGAAGAGATTCGCGAGAGAACCAAAGTGACCGATATAGCTCTTAGAATTAGCAAGTTGAAATGGCAATGGGCAGGCTACATCGCTCGTAGAACTGACATCCGATGGAGAAGAAAGGTTCTCGAGTGGTGACCACGAACCGGAAGACGCAGCGTAGGCCGGCGCCCCACTAGGTGAGGGAAATTTTGTCGCGGGGCGCATGCTAGCCGGGCCGGTCAGAACAGCGGGGAGCCGATGGATGCAGGAGACAAGCAGCCGCTCAAACTGGCGCTCTGTGGGGGGGCCTATGTTTACCAGTGGAAATCTTCAGGCCGATGATGACGTAAATAATAATCACAAAACATGATACTAAAATACGATTTTCAAGTTATGGAGCACCCAGCAGCAATATTATAGGAAATCAGTAACGATTAAAATAGGGTCACATTGACTTAGCAAAACTTTCACAAACTGAACCGCAGGACAGCCACAGCCAGAAGACCGCTTGCGAACAAACCTCACTTTAAGTAAGATAAGTACATAATACTTACTTAAATATTTTGCTCAAACTATACTTTAGTAATGGATATATGTTGAATTCACGCAGTTACGTAAGCTAAATAGGTAGGTACCGCAGCGATAAGTATCGGGTGTGTGTGCAATGAATTCTAATGATGCCTATTTGGAGCAAGCGCTACTATTACAGCTACAATTTCGCAAGTAGCTTTAGAAAATTGTTCGTACACTTGTCGGATAACAGTCAACACGTGACGCTTTTTGTGGTTTCTCGTGACAAATTTTATCTATGAGTTGCGTTCGATATAGGTTGTGCGTAGAACGGTTTAGTTAACGTCTGGCAAATATAACTGAAAATCCTAGATGAAAATTGTTTATTGCCATTTATTGCTAAAGCAATGATATCTAGGTGATACTTTTAATCGTGATTTGTTGATACATTCTGTTTATTTGAGTAAAATTAGTTTTTATCTAATCGCGTTGGGTAATTAAACTATGACTGGCAAATAACACAAGAAAATTTGTTTTTGCCGCGCTGAGTAAAACGTTCCACCTTAAATAAAAGGCGTAAAACTGACTTCATTTGATGCTGAGAGTACTTGAATACCAAAATTTTCATAGTTATTTTGATTAAAAACCAAACCAATAAACCGATTTTGATGAAAATTCTATGGGACGAATCTGAAAGTATATCGTATCAAATACAAGAAGAATTTTCTAGATCTGTTTATAAATGATGGAGAACCGAAGAAGTGAAAATAAAAAAAAATACAACCAAAATTGAAACTTCTTCCTTTATTTGAAGGGTTATAAGTTGGTTGAAAAAAAGAGTGACGAGCGCATGAAAATTATTGCATTAAAAACTTACCAAAATATATTTTAGTTCATCACATTTTATCCACAAAAAATAATGATTCGTGATTTTCGCGTGGTGATTATAGCAAAAACCTGATAAGCGTCCAAAGTGGCGTTTTACGGGGAGGCCTATATTAAGCTGTGGATGTCTTCCGGCTGATGATGTGAATAATTATTCTAAAGTAATATATTTTTAATTACTTCTATTCATCATCATCATCATTATCATCAACAGCCTGAAAACGTCCACTGCTGAACATAGGCCTCCCCCAGAGCACGCCACTTTGAGCGGCTGCTCGCCTCCTGCATCCATCGGCTCCCCGCGGCTTTCACCAGATCGTCGGTCCAACGAGTGGGGAGCCGGCTTACGCTGCGTCTTCCGGTTCGTGGTCGCCACTCGAGAACCTTTCTTTCCCATCGGTTGTCAGTTCTACGAGCGATGTGGCCTGCCCATTGCCACTTCAACTTGCTAATTCTAATTCTATTAGCTACAAGGTATTATTTTTGTTAAAGAGTCCTTACTTACTTTCTACTACGTAACACATCGCCGTAGCACTTTGTCATGGTCTCGTAGCTTCGTAGCTTCGTAGCATCGTAGTCTCGTAGACAGGTAAGTTGCGTTGCGGAAAACGTTCATCACACACATGAGAATTACACATATTATAGTTAGGTAATTTAAACGTAATAAGATGTAATTTGTTGGTAGTGTGAGCTATCTCAATACTTCACTGTCTCTCGTGGCTGCTTTGTAATTCACTTAACCACGGGCACTCTGATTATCTTACGCTAGCGATGTACTAACAACTTTATTGCTCTTCACTTAAGAGTTACTTTACAGTCAAAAAATGAGCAAGTCATCGAAAGTAATTGTCGGGCTTATTGTGTGTCGGTACAAAAAATATGAGATAGAATCATTTACCGTGATTTTGCTGCTTTGAGCCTAAGTGCTGTAATTTAGTTGAACAAGTCTACGTTGCTGGCTGTTTGTATAAGTTAGTGCTTTATTTATTTAATATCACAAACAGCATCTGTTTCTTTTAGCGACGGGAAATGCTGTAATGAGTTTTACTTACTCTTTTTTAGGGTTACGTACCGAAACGGTAAAATGGACCATAGTACTAAAGTTCCGCTATCCGTCCGTCTGTCTGTCTGTCTGTCTGTTCGTCTGTCACCAGGCTGTATCTCATAAACCATGATAGTTAGACAGTTGAAATTTTTACAGGTGATGTATTTCTGTTGCCGCTATAACAACAAATACAAAAACAGAATAAAATAAATATTTAAGGGGGCTCCTATACAATAAACGTGATTTTTTTTTGCTCGTTTTTATAGTGAATGGTACACAACCCTTCATGCGCGAGCCCGACTCGCACTTGGCCGACTATTTTGTTTTAACGTGGACATATATTCAAGCTGATGCGAAGCGATCCGCCTGATGATAAGCAGCTACCTACAATATCAGGGGCGATGCCAATGCGGTGATACCATTTTTATAGGGAAAACAAGTTAACTGTTATTAATCTCTAAAGTATTTCAACAGCTGAACCTAATATAGGCACGATATTTTATTTGTTCTCAATAGTTTCTTTGGCAGTTCCTACTGAGCACTTTTTTGCTACTTCTTGCGTTCCTACTGAGACTGGTATTTTCAATTCATAGAACTAAAATCATTTCTATTATTCTAGTTTTCATTCTCCAATAGGATTGCGTAGTTCCATAACAGGGCCTATCTCTAACACCAGCGACATTGTCAGCTGTCAGCACTCATAGCGCAGGTGTCGGCTCGCAGACCTCCCGACAAGCCGACAGCCCGACACATGAAATATACAGCCACACAGCCAGGGTACCCCTTGCATGATATATCACTGGTGACGTTTGTGCGAACAATGCCCGCCAACAGTTTGCCCACTTCTGTTTTATTCACGACTTCAGATTTGTTTTTTTTTATTGTAGTGGTAGGACTTGGGGCAGCAGGCTTGAGTTTGCTCTGGGATATTGTAGCTTGTTGATGGTTGGTGTAAAACATTAGTTTTTTTTTATGGTCGTAGCTTTTTAATCGTGGTATCGTTTGCATCCGCATATTGTAGATATGTGGAAGTCTCACGCAACGAGCATGGCGAGCGAGATGTTTGTCCTCGTTTTTTCCTCGAGCTATAGTATGAGAATCTACAAAAAGAGTTGAAACAGTTATTTTTGGGTAGGCATCTGGTAATGCACTCGGCGTAATAATTAAACTTCTGTGGTGGTGTTAAGGATTGAAGAAATACGCAGATGTAACATCAGGGCGTTTCTTGCACGTAGGCACCTAATATGTCTATTGGTTTTTTGATTTGTTCGGTCATTATACTTTTATGACGTTTTGGAAATTGTGCGATGGAATAATATGAACTAATTCCTTCATCTCTATTCTTTCATCGGACTACAAGGCGCACAGAAACTCGGCATTCTTATATCGTTAATATTCCTACAGCCCGCGCTAAGCGTTTCGCATCAAACTTTATAGTGCGTACCTACAGCAATTGAGTGGAATACCTTGCCGTCGTCCTTGTCTCCAGGTAACTATAACCTGGGAGTCTTCAAGTCACGAGTGAACAGGTATCTTCTAGGCAAGCATGCACCATCGTAGGCCGCGTCATCAATTATCATCAGGTGAGACAGTGGTTAAATGCTATGCCTATAAATTATAAAAAAATGACAAAATAAAAACTACTATAATCAATACATTTAGTCTCCCCAATGAAGATGATGATGATGATGATGATAATGATGTTGAACTATTATACAATCTAAAGCACTATCGTAACATACAAAAGTTGATTATGTACTGTAAGCTCTGGGACTAAGCGTACCGTCAAAGCCTTAACGAAATTACCTAATCTGCAATATTGGAGCTATTTTGACTTCAGTGCAGTGCTTACAAGTTGCAAAATTCATCGCGTTGAGTGCTATAACTACATTTACTCCAGTACGAGTTTGAAGCGTTATTATACGCATATCGAGTTTTATAGTCTGTATAGACGCAAATACATGAAATACAATTTAACACGTAACGATAAGTTTTACATATTTTGTTGTCATAAGTCATGGTCACCGCTCGAGAACCTTTCTTTCCCTTCGGTTCTAGGTTCTGCGAGCGTATATGGCCATAACCATTTCAATTTCCTAATTTTAAATGCAATAATATGTTGGTGACTTTTGGTCCTGAGCCTAGAAGCCTTACGATTCATACCTACAACCGAAAAATAGCCGAATTCTTTCAAATCTTTTCTTATGCAATGGCATATTTAATTTAATATTGTTGGCATAATAGTTTATTCGTCTTGCCGTCAGTAATTTTTAACATAAGTTAATTACAGTGTGAACTCCACCCAAGGAACACGAATCCGTGCTGCTACCCCCCAGATTATTAACTTTCCATTTGCCGTCAAAGGGTGCTATTTAAACAAAGTAGTAAAAACGGACTACTACATTATCTGTGGTATAGCCATAGACTTAGGATGTACAATGAAAAAATTCTAGGTCTGTACGTATAGCGGTTTAATAAATTATAACTATAAGGATTTATAGGTACGCAAATTAATTGCCTTAGAACGAGCTGATGTAGCGCAGCATATACTAACTGCTCAAGAATTAATCTCACCTGCCTCAGTGGTGTGGTGGTTGCGCAGGTTATTTTAGTAGTACGTTTACGTATCAATATGATGCATATAAAATGGCATAGTTATTACATACGTGGTTTGGTTTTGTTTATACTGCTCCAATCACCTGTAAACGAAGAAGATAAAACGCCAAAAGAATATAATTATAACAATATATTTCTGTATATACAAATCAGCATTATAATACAATGTAAAGCGCTACACAGAACACGATGGGGTAAGAGCGGCACGCTGCAGCGCTTCGCTTCAGCGCTTCTAGTTCGCTGACGTCCGGGGTTTCGTCGAAGTCCCCCACTTCGTTGTACTGCATTTCTTCGAACTTGCCAGACAGGGCTGTAATAGAAAACTACCTTATTAATATGCTAATTGTAGCTAAGTGGGAACGGGCAATGTTGTAAAGTGGTTTTAGCGATGAAGGACTACCGAAATACAAAAATGGAAATAAAGCTAAACTTCGTGAGACGCTTTTTGTCAGAAACTTATGTCACATTTTAAGAAGTGTCTTTTAGAGAAATTAAACATATTGCCATTTGGGACGGTTCACTCAAAAAGACGCCCACCCCCACATAGTGCCTAACGATTACGAAACCGGACTCTCAGAGAATATCTCCTGAGAAACGTCCGTACAAGCACGAGGTACGATCGAAATATCGGGTTACACGACGTGGCCATTAACGCCTTTCGCTCCTAAATGTTTCGTACGGAGCGAACTCAAGTTTCCAACGGGTTCGGGAATTAAATTACGTATTTCTGATAAGTTCTTTTACTACGAAACTCAAGACTATATTGTTTCGATATACTGAACAATATAAATTATTCACAGCGTTCAAAGTTAGAACGAAACTCGTATCAAGTAATTATTGCTTGAAAAACAACCGTATTAGTAACAAAGTTTCCGTTTAGGGAATGACTGCTATAAGTGTTGTATTGTACGAGTACAGATGAACAAACATTATACGGGCTAACCGCTAGATGCATCTAAAGAGATTATTATAATACTTACAGTACAATTTAATCGTCCCGTCCGTGTCGCCGAGTGAATTCTTTGATATGCAACTGTATGTACCAAATGTGTTCCTATTCACTTTTTTAATTTTCAGCCTCATGTCTACTTCGTAGCCTCTCTCTACGGCCGTAATTTCGAACCTTTTGTCCGCTGAAAAAATAACCTTTTATAAATAAACAGTACAGAATTGTAAGCATTGGATTCTGAATAGGTTTTCTTTAGTATGTTACTCACATTGTGATATGATTTGATCGTTTATAGTCCAGTAATTGATAGATCGAGGAAAAGCCTCGGAATGGCAGTCTAGGTGTATTGTGTCGCCTTCTTTTGCTCCTACTAATTGATTTTGTATTGTCATTATAGGTGGAACTGAAAGAAAGGTAGAAATCTATAAAGTTCAATATAATATTAACTATCAGGAGAGACTGCGGTCAAATTAATTCTGGCATATTAAAAGATTGGGAATAAAATAGAGACGTAAACAGTTATAGTAGGAGTACTATTTAGTTATCGCTATTTTTTTATTCGTTATTACAGAGCGCACGAAGTGAAATTACGTGTCGCCTCCATAACAATCTGGGTGCAAAGATGCGTCATTTTTTAAATGTTCTGTGGTTATTAGTAACCATATTAGTCAGTGACGTAATCTTTCTGAGAACTTAGCTAACTTCGCTAATTCACTGCAGCAATTACAATTTACGAGTGCTAATAAAACAGGCACTAAGCTTTATAAACTTACAATGTACGACGAGCATGACTCGTTTGCTGACCGAGGGAGGTACGCCGTTGCTTGCGATACAAAGATATGCTCCCATGTGCAGCCGTGAGACCTTGGTCAGCTGTAGTACGGAACCACTCACTGAGCTATCTAGAAAAAGCAAAAAAAAGTAGTTTAATTATTATAAACTTTTGCCTTGTAATACCAAGTATTCAATCTAGGCGTAGCGTGACGTCACCTATTGGCCATATATTTCAAAATGTAAGACACGACTAAGGTACTGCTAGCCATTTGATTACGAAAAAGAAAGTTTTCTCTATCAGACTATTATACCAAGATCCACTCAGAGTATAAGACCTGTGACGCCCATGTCAACCGATCAGCATTGGTCAGCAATTTGAGGCTAAAAAGACTATTAACATATAATTGAAGCCTACACAAACATATAGAAACTAAGTTACATTTGTTTTCAATTTTTGTCAAAATTTACGGCACACTATAATAAAATACACCATAACAAAATTTGAATTTGAACATTATTACGAGAATTGAGCTTCTGTCTACTTTAGCTGGTGGAAGGCGAGGTACAATAATTTGACTTCCACTTTTTGATAACTTTTAGCTGTTTTTTACATTTTAGCCCATAATTGGCATAACGACCAAGCTCTACTTTTGAGGGAAAATCCTACAGCCAAATGAGAGAACCAACATTTTTTAAAAGGTTGTTAAACCCCTAAAATTACCACTGTCTTCACTAAAAACACCAATCCTATTGCGACAGTAATGCGGTAACATACATCCACAGGTTACCATTTTTCAACAATTTCTAAGCTAGCTTCTGCAATTCACTGGTATGACCTTGTATCCATCTAGTCTTCGGAAGTGACCCATTTCTTACTTGCATATTGTATCTGCACCGGCTAGTTTTATTTTCCGTTTGCTGCTAGTAATGTAGGGCAAAGTGCAGATAATACTCGGAAAATCCGCTTTTGTGCGAGCCATGAATATCCACATTATATTGAAGTAAAAGAAATTCCATTTCATGTCAGACAGTAGTGATGACATAAATGGTTATATCTAGAAATGGTGATCTGCTTATAAAAGCTGTAACATATATTTTTGGGAAATATCCAGTTTAAACTTTGTCATTTTGTTGAAATGCTTCAGTGTTACTTAGGGGCTTCGAATTAAAACTGTAGAGAGTTAATCCTCACAAAACATAGATTACATAAATCATATCGCTTAAAAACAAACAGCAGTAATTTTACATTATTGCAAACAAAATTACACCACTTCTTTGTAAGCATAACAAATGTTCAAAGACTTGGACTTGATTAAATATTTTAGGTCTGGAAGATTTATTTCGTGCAATCTTATTAGTGTTTTTTTTTTCAAAACTGTCGCCTTTTTTTACCAAGTATTTTATTAAAAGTTGTTCAATAGGTTTGCCCAATTTGTTATGTAAATATTGGCCAAATAATATGGTAATAGTCTATCACACTTTATGAAGCTTGGCATAGAATTACATAATTAGTAAGGTATATACAGTCATTTTTCTAGCTTCAGTTTTAAAAATGGCATTTTCCGTCAAGTTGTAAGTTGTGTGGGCCTCCAGAAAAACGATAAATATAAATAAATGTATCAGCCAAGTGACACCTCGGGCAGCGCCAGTTTCAGAACACTTCCATTATCTTAAAAACAAAACAAGAAAAATAAACTGACATGGAGACTAAAACCAGATTAGAACGTCATTATATCGAAGCTGTAAAGAATGAAAATTACCAGAATTGCTCGTCTGGAATCTGGCTCTCAGAAAATTATCGAGCTCAAAATAAATCATGTTTTGAAATACTAGGCAGAGTAGCATTTCGAGCCCGTACATTTCAATTTCAACTCTAATAATGTGTTATGTCGAACTCAAAATTTTTGTAGAGTCAAATTCCCACAAATCAGATCAAAGTGAAGAAGTGTATGAAAGTGTGAATATTATAACTATATATATAAGCAAAAGATGCCTGCTAGGATAGAATAAGGTGCAATGAGGTGGAGTTCCTCCTTCCTTATTCCTACCCAAATGAGACAACTAAGAATTGGTTTTATGATAATAGTATTGGAAAATGCCAAACATCAATTTTAGAAAATAACAATGAAACTAATGCCTATATATCTATTCTAAAGAGAAAATAAAGCCATTCCAAACTGGGATCAAGACTAATGTTTATACGAAAACAGTTACCAACATTTTATATGAACCTTTTTCCATTAAACAAAGATGTTCGGATAAATGTACCCAATTGTGTCTGGATCGGGGCGTAATAGTATTTAGTCTTGGAGGGATGCTCACCTTCGTTTACGTTCCTGGGTAACATTCGCCCCAGGAGTAAAGATCATATTTCATTTACCAATATCGAGCCAGAGCTTTGAATAAGACTAGAGCTTGCCCTTTATGAATATTGCATCTACTTATATGAAATCACTACACAACACATGTATATGAGAAAATAAGAACTCAAGTTTGTAATCTTCTTTACCTGCGCAACTCGCGCATGTAGGGGCTTTCCCATGAAAAAAGTGATGTTCATTAAGTTTCAATGATTTATAATTAATTCAAGCTTCCTGTTCATTAATTAGACGATTTACTATCAAAAGACAATTTTGCCAATAAATTACATATTTGCTAATATACAATAATTATTATACCTCAGTAACGTTAGATAATCTATAACTAACTTCTTTGTGTGGTTTGGTGAGTTGTTGGTGACGTAAAAGCAATCAACAATTGATAACGAAATGATTGAGCTTATTATTATTGTATTTTTTTTAAATGGGCAAATTGCCTTTATTACTCAAGCTAACTACTACAATAATAAAAACTAAACTAAACTAAAATAAGCTAAACTAAACTAAACTAGCTACACTACCTACTACAAAGAACACTTATGGACTGTATAATAGCCGCGATGGCCTATAGACAGTCCAAGTTATTGTATTTTTTGTAAGAGATTTATTAATTATTTTTTAATAATTTATGATTTTCCTGTTTACCATTTTATATTATGTATTATGGGAATTGACTTGTAACTGAATGTCATTAATAAAGAACTATGAACTATGAGCGGAAATTTGAACGGACCTTGAGAGGAACTATCGGGTTTGGGTTACGTAACACCAGTCATCTACAGAGCTATTCAGATGCAATTTGTTTAGTAGTAGGTAACAACGAAGTGATTGATGATCTCGGCTACATCCTACTCGAGCATATGTATGAAGACTATCTTTCAATCAGTGTTAACAATTTAGTCAGCTATTGAATACTTAAATAAGGTGTAGTCAATTGATTCGCCTATTATATTAATACGCCTGGTTCTCTATGGCTGGTTCCAACAGTTCCATAGTTGGTTTTTTTACACTATAAGCTATTACCATATTATTTAATATATTTGATTTTTAGAGTTAAATACTCTTATTTAAATGCTACTACATCCTGATTCTGACCGAAAACCTCCATACAAAAGTATGAAGTTAAACATTTTCATATAAGAGCATATTGGTCTATGTCGCAAACAAAAGAAAAATAAAGTCCAAGAAGAATTTATTAAACAAGGAGTATTAGTTATTGATTATTATCAGAATTCGGCGTTGCCTATGTAACTTAGACTTAAGATTCGGTATTCAGCTCCTCTTTTTATATTTATCTAATGTGCTTCAGAATCAGGAATTAGTATCATATTTCAAGAGCAAGTTTACTAACTATGTGTATCACTGAAGTTAGAGGTGGGCAGGAGTTCTCCCGCTTCTTTTCTCCAGACTACAGTGGGCGTGGGCACTCCATGCGCTGCGCATCGGAGCGTTACGTTGGCACCTTCTCTCGCCACCTGATCACTGCTCGTTGGATAGTCCAGGATATCTGGTGGCACTGTTAAAGAAAAAAGATAAATATCAATTGCACTGTTTTAGGATGGTGGTCAAAATTGATGCTGAAATACGAACCGTATTATATTACCTACTTAGAAAATGTAGCTTTGAATGATATTTTTATGTCTTTCTTATGTTGATTTCTTTCTTTCTTATTTCTTCTCTTTCTTACGAGTAACGTGCCACTCTAAAGAAAGAGAAGAAAAACATAAGAAACGTAATTCAAGACCACATTCCCTTGCTTCAAAGCGTTGTTCGCAATGCATTCTCCAGTGTTTGCAGCTTCTTGTGTGTTATTTATATCTAACAAGCTTTTGATGTTTTGTGAAACAACTAAGTACAAAATAAATAAAACTAATTGAAACTGAATCGCAGGTGCTCATAATTTCCTAGTACCTGGTAGATACTGAAAAATGATGGTGGGTCAAAAGAAACACCTCTTTGAAGTACTTCCTATAAATAGTTTCTTAGTTCTTCGTACAGATTATCAGATCATAAATATATACTGTTTACCTACTCTATCTCTAGTGTCATCGGTCTGTGGGTAAATAAAATTCCCGGTGGACCTATTAATCCGGGGCCAAAAAGCTCGAGAGACAGGGCAGTAAATGTATATAACCTTCAAATTTATATTATAACCTTTTACCCTTTCTTGTAATAGGTAATAAATTCTAATCGCAAATAAATAATTTAAAATGGTCTTTTGACATGTACACTATGATCAAAATAATACGTTCCCATTCTAAAAACTCATTCAATTCAACGGTAGTTGGTTTGATTGTAGTACTTATATTTAGTTTAAGAATATTAATAAATAAAGTCTCATCATCATCATTATCCAAAGCCTGAAGACGTCCACTGCTGAACATAGGCCTCCCCCAGAGCGCGCCACCTTGAGCGGCTGCTCGCCTCCTGCATCCATCGGCTCCCCGCGGCTTTCACCAGATCGTCGGTCTACCGAGCAGGGGGCCGGCCTACGCTGCGTCTTCCGGTTCGTGGTCGCCACTCAAGAACCTTTCTTCCCCATCGGTTGTCAGTTCTACGAGCGATGTTGCCCTTTTGAACTTGCTAATTCTAAGAGCTATATCGGTCATTTTAGTTCTCCTGCAGATCTCCTCGTTCCGGAGCTTATCTTGCAGGGAAACACCAAGCGTAGCTCTCTCTATGTCGCTGCGCGATTTTGAGCTTACTAATGAGGCCAACAGTAAGAGACCATGTCTCAGTTCCATAAATCATCACTGGCAACACACACTTATTGAAAACCTTCGTTTTCAGGTTCTGCGGTATTTTAAAGAAAGTCTCTATTCGTTAAAAAAGAAGATTCACGTCTTCTCTATCACACACAGAAAGAGAGAAATACAATGTGACTTATGAGACGGACGGAACTTACCACGCTGTGGGTTAAAAGCGTGAGTACTTATACGCACAGAGCATAGAGCAAATGTCCACCAGAAAAGTATATAATCGGATATATTTATCAAAAAATCATTTCACAAATTTCTTTTATAATCGATCCCTTAAGCACCAATAGTAAATTAGGTATAGTTTCGAGGTTAACATACTACAAACATTAGGTAGAAATCATGGAGCCAATTTGAGTTTTTCCCCTTGAGACTTGAATTGAATATTTAGATCGCAAACAGTATACTGTACAACGTTATGTTGTTACGAGCGGTTCATAGTTTGCATGTCGCATAATGTTAGATTTATGTCTCTAATCTAAAGCAAAGATTTCCTATTTTGATACTATTTACATAATGCCACAGTCTGTGTGAGTAACGTCGCGCATTATGAGAGTCGCGAGCTGTGGTTATCGTGGCTTTTCACGATCTAATGGTTTCGCGCAATTGGTAGGGTAAACGTGAGAACTGGTATATTTATAATACTCATATTTTAGTGGTGGCAATGATGTCATGTATACATAATATTATAATATGTATACAACGTACATAACGTCATTGCATGGTTGTACGCACAACCCGAAGTTCCTCCAAAAAAGTTACATGTAGGGCCTTAACCTCTGGATATTGATTAAAAAAAAAACAATCGTGGTTCTAATCTCTGTTATGTCAAACTGTTTAATAATATCTTTGTTCCTAGAGCCAGGGCTGTTAGGCTACCCACAAAGGTTGCTAGCTTGGCTAAACGAGTGTTATTTTATCTATCACACAACATTACAATCGGGAACAAAAATAACGTGCTTTCCGAATAAATATGTTTTTGTAACGGTCACCCATCCAATTGCGTCCACATTAGAGACGATATGATGAACAATTTTTTTAAATTATTTCCTTATTTTTACTTTGAGGCCTAAATAAATAAATCTCTATATATATAAAAATCAATTGCTGTTCGTTAGTCTCGCTAAAACTCGAGAACGGCTGAACGGATTTATCTTATCTTGGTCTTGGAATGTTTGTGGAGGTCTAGGGAAGGTTTAAAAGGTGAGAAAAATTCAAATAATTGCCGGGAAAACCCTTAAAACCCGTGCGAAGCCGGGGCGGGTCAGCTAGTAATAAATAAAAGTATTGGTAGAGATCAATACAGCTATACAGTGAAGAGTAATTTAGGTACCTTCTAGATTTACGTGTTTCATCTTTGGCCACCTTACTATTTGGTGAATTCATAGACTTAGGAAACAAAAAAATTCTAGGTCTGTGGGTGAATTGGTGGTGAAACGTAAATCTGTCGGGTTTGATAAAAAAAATGGCTCATGAGCTATGAATCTGCAACCATCTTTAAAGGCGCTGAACTAAATGATATACAGTAAGTAACTCATTGCCACACATTATTGTCATATTACTAGAAACAGGTTGGTGGATTCAAATTTAGTTTACCATCCAATAACTTCCTTTAAAAATAGGTTAATTAAATACCAACCTACAACATCTAAATAAGCTGTTTGACTCTTCATAGGGTCTGTGTTCAACTGGCACATGTACCAGCCGCGGTCAGATTGGCGTACGTCGTGGATGTGCAGGAACCATACCCGGCGGTCGCTGTGGTTCACCGCGATCCGGTGGTTCTTTGTGATCACGTGGGTGGCTATTGTCAGGATCGTCTGCGTGTCCACGCGTAGCCACGCCACCTGTCACAAATACACGGGTTCTGTAACGTCAACTTGCAATTTCAATGGAGGAAATACTAAGTAGAAGAACTTTTCTGCAAGAGACCGTTTAGATATAGGTAGTCACCATCGCAATTCCGTATTGCACTATGTACTGTATTCCGGTTTGAAGGGCATTGATATTCGTAAAATTACTGGGCAAATGAGACTATAACCTCATCTCATGCTCTCTAAATATAAGCTCATGTCTCAGGATGACGTGTCCAGTGCAGTCTCGAATGCAACGCAGTGCATTCATTCACATTCAACAAAAAACAGAAAAGAGTCGCCGATTTTTTGTCGTCGCGTAATGATATTACCAAAACAACTCTTTAAAACAAAAGTAGACATACAAAAATAATCGATCAAAACAGAATAAAAAATGATATCTATAGAAGCTTTTTGAGGCAAGTATTAATGACCACATCGGAACGCAGCGCTTACTGATTATTATCGACAAGTCGTTTGTAACTTTACAACGGCTTTTTGCGAGTCGAACGGTCCAGATAAAATCTTACCTGCCGACAACGGTCACGATCGAAGATCTCAAAGTTCTGACCAAAAGCTTTTTGTGGACAACATTGCACCAAACAGTTTGACCACGTAATCTAAGTCAACTAAAGTATCGGTAACTTATTGAAGTGAAGCTTTATTATGAACACAATATTTTTGAACGTTTTATTTGATTGTGTTAGTGTGGGGTCACTTTATTCCCTAACAACTAGTAAGGCAAACTTTAAGGGACACAAAAAAATTGTGGTACAAAATATTGTGTATACTAAATCAAAACCTGCCCCATATACTTTCAAGTTTTTCTTAACATAAAGTTAGGTAGTTCAAGGTCGTGAAAGCAGATGCAACTTACATGATGTCTTAAGCTATAATAATATGCATAAAGATCTACAAAAATTATATTGAAAATAATAATAAATAACGCCCAACGATCACATACATAGATCCTGAACCCTAACTAGGATTCCCTGTATCTAGGGACCCAGGGATTACGAGAATAAGACACAGAACAAGTATTTGCGCTATTTTTTACGTGCATAAATACTTGTCTTGTTGCGGGAATCGAACCCGCCGCCTCCAGATTATGAGACGACCTGCTCAACCACCACACCACAGAGGCTGTCAAATACTGCTTCACTTTACATGCCATTTTTTATAGGTGAGCATGGGCTTAGTTTATCATGAATTTAATTTTCATACGAGGTCAAAGCTCTGATTCATTTAAAGATACCATGAACGGGAAATAAGCAATCCATTTCTTGAAATTGAACATTTGATTACTTTGCCTATTGAGTTGGGAAGTGAATACGTACCCTGTAAGAGCCGAGGTCATTGACCACGCAAGTGAAGACTGCTTCTCTACCCAAGGATACAGTCAGGTTGTTTAGGCTATCCTCGAAGCGGGGTACTTCTGTAACAATCACACACATTAATTTTAATCACTTACCTTCCTAACGAACTCGTTACTTTTAAGTATAGCTGTTATCCTTATTAGATATTTGGTTCTTGCTTGCTTTAACGAGGAAGTGAATCATGAATATTAACTTTTAACTTCAAACCTTTTTTGTATTTTGCTTGGCTCTTTTCTGATCCGCGATTGTTAAGGCTTATAAAGTGTGTATAAAAGTAGATTGATTATAAATAAAATATATTTATTTTTACGTAAAGACTACATACTAATTGTTACTTTAAATAATAAAGAGAAGTGTTGACTCAACCTATTTTCTTTCAGTGGGTTCAAACGGAGAGCTACTTTGAATAAGGTTGTAAAACAGAAAATGTTATTTTTCTTTAGGAGTAATACCAGGGCTAAAATAACTGCTTGTACTGCAAAGTCAATGGGTCTGAACATTTAAACCAAAATGATGTTTTTTCAAATGAGCAGTGAAGCAGCACTACATAGCTTGTTTCAGATTTTTTGTCAAAGTATGTCACAATAAAACCGAAGAATAAAAAATCTCATCATCATCATTAACAGCCTGAAGACGTCCACTGCTGAACATAGGCCTCCCCCAGAGCACGCCACCTTGAGCGGCTGCTCGCCTCCTGCATCCATCGGCTCCCCGCGGCTTTCACCAGGTCGTTGGTCCACCGAGTGGGGGGCCGGCCTACGCTGCGTCTTCCGGTTCGTGGTCGCCACTCGAGAACCTTTCTTCCCCATCGGTTGTCAGTTCTACCAGCGATGTGGCCTGCCCATTGCCACTTCAACTTACTAACTCTAAGAGCTATATCGTTCACTTTAGTTCTCCTGCGAATCTCCTCGTTCCGGAGCTTATCTCGCAGGGAAACACCGAGCATAGCTCGCTACATAGCTCGCTGCGCGACTTTGAGCTTACTAATGAGGCCAACAGTAAGAGACCATGTCTCAGTACCATAAGTCATCACTGGCAACACACACTGATTGAAAACATTCGTTTTTAGGCTCTGCGGTATTTTGGACGAAAAGATAGGACGAAGCTTCCCGAACGCTGCCCAGCCGAGTTGGATTCTTCGCGCCACCTCTTTGTCGAAGTTGGACCTACCTAATTGGACAGTCTGTCTTAGGTAGACATACTTGTCGACAACTTCGAGAGTATCGTTCCCAACAATTACCGGTATAGGTGAAACATGAGCATTAGACATGATCCTTGTCTTATTTGTTTGATAAAAAATCTAATAAATTTAAACTGATAAACCCCATTTCTGTAAAATTTTGAAAGGTTGTGTGTGTAGTTAGGGACATTAAAGAATGCATTATCCATTATTGATTCTAAAAAATCTACTGACTCTCTCGATGTGCATTTATTTGTAAATCTTGAATGCTATGATTAAATTACCATTACTCATAATGTCATAAACCATACCACTTCATTCCATACTAACACCGTTAAATTCGAATATGCCTCTATTGCCTCTGTCAACTATCTTCATTACTAAACCTATTGCGAACCGGTTGACTGGAATTTGGCACAGACATAATCATTATAAGAACAGAAGCTAAGAAAACCAGAGTCAGTCCAACTATTTAACACACTATTTGGCACTATTGTGTTCAGGCTTTTATTTAACAAAAAGTCAATGGCTCAGTGAAGCCCGCCAGAGGTAACGGTGAAAAGTAGGAAAAAAGTTTTAAAACGAATTTGCTACTTTTAATTGAGAAAATAAAAGAATGTTTGTTTATCTTTTTCAAATGTTGCTTGGTCACAATAGATTCGAGGCAAGTTGTAGTCTGTTTGTTCTCTGGGTTCTTCTTTTATTTATTCATTATTTTCCTGGTGTATCAGCGAAATGCCTTTATGTAGATATGTATAGACATTTCAACATGATTTATTTTATTCGTTTTTGTGCGTTAGGACTTGTTTTGTAACTCAACTGATATAACATTACTGCTACCCGGGGTGGCGGCAATGTTTGATGGGGTAGCCTACCCCATCAAACTTTGTAACGTGCCGCTCTAGAAAATGCCTTTTTTCCGACCGTATTGTTTATGAGGCCACATTTACTCTCTCTAATGTGTCAGTACGTAAATGTTATTGTTGGCAGCGGCACTGGCGTGCTCTCTCACGTACGGAGTCCTAAGCATTATTGTGCCTAGAGCAAATTTGCTTGCGGGTCGCAATATCCAAGCGAACGGGCCCAAGGGTGCGATTTTGTTTTATTTTCCCTCCACACCCGATAATGAACGTTTTTTCTCCGTATCTATTCCGAGCGTTTGATATACTTAAGGTGCAATAAAAGTTAACTTTTAGAAGCCTCTGTAGGTACCAGCCTTTTCGCACTGAAATGTGATTGTCCCATAATAACACATATTACACATATGGACTCGGAGACCATCTGGAAAAATGAATTCAACTGAACAGATCTGATCACATGTCCAAATTATACGTGACCATGAATGAAAACAAAGATTAAGCTAAATAAGCAATAGATACATTGATAGCCGATAAAATGTTTAGCCAAACTTTTACGGTCGTAACGTTTTGTGGCCGGTTTGCTGGATTACCATAAAATATATAAAAGTCAAGAATAATAATGAGCCCACATACAAAAGATATTTAGATAAAGGCTTTGCAATTTTGCCGAAACTCCGATAGACTACAAAATTTAAGCCGACGAATATAACCGATGTCATTCTACGTTATTTCAGGAATTTGTTTAAATTAATAAGCAGTGTGGTTATTTTCTGCCATTTGCAAAATTATTCGATCAAAGGCGAGCAATTCTCCATAATTAGGTTGGTGTGTGTTTTTCCGACGATTTCCGGGAAACAAACTTCGACAAAGTTTTAATTCTGTATAATTACTGTTGAATTTGTTCCGACGCGTCGCTTAAAACGAGTGAATTGTTTAGGAGTTGAGACATGAGAATGTTCCCCTCAAAAGCTACAAAAGATGATCTTTATCGTTTTATGGGTTTAAGGAGTAGGGTGAACCGCGCTGGAGAATTTATGTCAGAATATTACCCTCTTCAGAGACTCTTAAAATAAAGTTTTAAATGCTTTATATTGATGCTTGTATAATATATCCGGAGTCATTCTGTTGTTTTATACGCAGACTGCCGATCATGTTTTCCAATGGGCGGACGGGACATTTTATTGTTTAAGGAGAAATCCATTGTGCTCTGTTCAATGTATCACAGAAAGGCAAAGGTTTCATGTTTGATTTTATTATTTTGCGAGTCATGTTGCCTGCAGGCGTTATATTATAACTGAACATAACTTTGCGTTTTTTTTGTATTCATTTTTTATAAGAATAATTTAAAAAAAGTACCGACGTGGCTATTACATAAAAACAAATCGAAAAGATTATTATTTATTATTATTATTGTATTAATTATAATTTTTTTTCAAACTCAGTGGCCATAACGGGTATGACGAATAATAACCTATTTCCCGCTAGTTCATCTACTGCTTCGGCCCTGAAAATGACTACAAGTAAAAAAAAAGCATTCTTCAAATAGAGAGCTAAAGTTGGTCGGTATCTAATTAATTAAGGGTCTGTAGGATTAGGAAAAATATGGACCAAGAGTTCCAAATCAGAAATTATAATAAAGTTCTCCAAAATATAACAAAAATCTTTACTCGGCACCTAATATTTATTTTGTATTCAAAACACAGCCATGTAAACTATAGTAAAAATATGTCTTTTAGTTTGTCGTAAGTATTATATGTATACCTAGACACGTAATGATAAAACAGCAAAACAAAACAGATGCAAAGTAACGTGTTCCTCTATATATCTCTCTATCATAGGTCTATAGGTCCAGCCGTGGACTAGAGTGGGCTGATGATGATGATGATAATTCATTTTTCCTATCAAAAGGATTTTTATTTACCAGGTGTCGAATGGAAACACCGCGCACCATCGCCTTATTATGCACAACTTTGATTCGATCTCGCTCAGTAACAGGAATAAGCTTAGTATAAATAGCAAAGTCAAAGTTCGATGCCAATTGTTAAATGGATTCTGTCACAATTCATATACTCTACCAGCAGAGTTACTGGCTGATGAAAATAGCTCAAGCTTTTGATGAATGGAACTTATTCAAAAATACTCTATCGTACTATAGAGAAAATTGGTGATTCATCGTTAAAAATAAGTATAAGGCCGTCATAGATTTGAGTACATAATTTATAATATTTATGTTAAGTATTTTGTTACAAATACTTAGCCTGCTTTCAGCTGTGTCTATGAAATTGATTTTGACAAACAGATAGACGGAAAACAAAGTGATCTTTTAAAAAGCGTATGGAACCCTAAAAATGCTGATAGAAAATACACGGAGTAACTAACTAAGTAGGCAAATGAACTATTCTTAGAACAAGTCTTTCAAAGATTCCACCAACATTTAACTGCTTTTAGTGAGCTCTTCGTTTTGTATTATCCGCACTAAAGCAGTAGTTTTTACTGCAAAAACCTTTTATGCAGATCTTCCATTAAACTGACAGAGGAATTCATTCTTGATTATTTAAATTTTAATTCCACGCTAATTTTAGATTCTTGTTCAGATACGTTTTGTTTCCTGATTTATTTATTTTCCAGTCTTGCATGAAAAACATTATTTATGCAAAATATACAATAAACAGTATTCAGTTGAGATATGAATGAAATAGTGACGTGCAATGCTGTGTTGACGACGCCGCGCCGCCACCGCGGCGGTGGGCGGCGCCACCGCTCAACCCAGCTAATTGATTTGATATAAATTTCCATAATTTAAGTTGGATTTAGTGTTCTGATTTTATAACATTACCATAAACTCGTTTGAGCTCTGGATGGGTTTAATTATAGGAAAACGAAATAAAAACTCATCGTCATAAAATTATCTTTGTCACACTAAATTAACTTTTGCCTAAAAGAGTAAGTATTGTCGTATGTTTTGTGTTATAATTTTTGCTATCATCAGTTGTGTAAACAATAATTACTTGTTCAATATATATAAGGGTGATTAGCCGTACCCTCTTTTCGTTGCAACACTCCTTATTTCGAGTCACGATTTTTGCTATAAATAACATCGACAGGCAATACATTCTGTTTAAAGAGAGCCTGCGAGGCAGTTACAAGACAACGCTTTCAGGTAATGACTTGTGTCTGAGGGGGCGATATAAATATTTGCGTATCGCGCGGGCACCAGCCGTGGCCGCGATTGCCTGCGATGCCACGCCACCCGCTTCCTTCAAACGCTGCCCGTCACGCGACCTTTTGAACAATCTATGAACTTTAAATACATATCCATCTTAGGTAATTTACCTTTTAAGCAATGTTATTTCACCGTTTTCTGAAGATTTAAGTTTGTCTCTGGAAATGGAACGCTAACTCCAAGATTTCACTTAACGAAATTAAAGTTGACTTAACATTAAAAGCGCCTTTGCCACAGCCATAACTTTCCGAGTTCACGTAATTCGTAAGTCTCACTTTACATTAATAATGCACGAATGTAGCCTTGTAATTATATAGGTAGTTAATTCATTAAAGGCATTACTCGTGGGTAACTAGTAAACTTATAATTCACTTGCATCAAATTGGTTAAATAAAACTAGGTTCTCTGACAAAACGCTAAAGTTTCTGCATCTATCTGTCAGACATTATCACGCTATTACGAGCAATAAGCTAAGTTGAATGAAAACAGTCCGATAAGAACTGACGCTGGAGATTATTTAAAATATTGGGTGAGTAGCAAATTTTCAAACGATCGGCGCAATTCGATAAACTTCACCCAAGTTAGCAGTAAGTTTGTTCAAGTTCGCGGCGTGTTTCTGTACCTTATCGCCGTGGAAGTAACAAGCCGAGATAAATGAAGTTTGGTTGCTCTTAATTTAATGGCAGGCCGGAAGTTTGCGCGACGTGACCGGATGCGGAGGGCGGCCCGCTCCGACCGATAATTGTTCAATTATTAATATGAAGCAACCGCCCTGATAAGCCATTTGTGTGCTATGAATATTGCTCAAGTAAACTTGTCTTGAAGTTTGAAGTTGGTAAGTCAAAGTACATTTTAGGACTAACCCATTTACGTGGATAGTTATAAAAATAATAACTATAATTGCTTAATCTCATTATTAAATACTAACACAATTAAATTAAATCCAGTTACGAATATTTGTACGCCTGTACCTATGGGCAGAATTTTCTTGGAAGAATTATGTGCTGATCCATCTCTGCAATATTGTAACCCAAAATTCTTACAAATAAATTATTTCATTTCATTTCAAATAAATAATCGTTTTATCCTATTTCAAAACTGTTTGACTGATAAAAAAAGTAACTAGAACTAAATTGACTCAATAATTTAAGCTTTTCTTGGATATTCTAGTTTTAGCATCGACCAAGGGATGAAGGAAACACAGAGGAACAACGGCCTTCTAATGAAATCGGACGGATTCTAGGACAGATTTATAGAGGTAAGTTGTAAGGGGATCACTACTAAAGTGTTAATCTCTAATTAGAGATAAATGTTTCATAGGATTCAAATAAACCGATATTTGTTCGCAGATTACTGTTGTTTGTTGGGCTATTCCGGTTTGATTGTTGGGTTAGCACAGGGTGCCTAAAATAAATATAGTTACAATAAATTCTGTCAAAAATTGCATAAAACATCATCAAAATTATGATGAAACCCTAAAAATCGAGCTGCTGTTTCAAATATTTACGTTTTCTTTTATAACTATGTACCTACAACCTCAATTTGTAGGTACTGCCTTGTTAAGCTCTACTCCGCACCGCGGACAAAGTCTGCCTGCTAAATAATAAATAAGATTTAACACTTAAGCGACACTACTTGACCTTGCTGCAGGTCAGATTTGTTCCTATACTGTAGATTGATGAGGCTGGCGCGTATGAACCTTTTGGCCCTTAAGCTGACTTAAGCGCTTGGCTTTACTGTAACAACAACCCATAGGGACTAAGAACCATACGACCAACGTATACTAACCCTTATTGCCATGGATTAAGTATTACGACCTGTGATAATATTTGGGTTCTGTTAATGACTTTAACATTGGGTGTGTAATTTTCGGCTGCAATTTTGAACAGACCTAAATATTGTATGTGGCTGATTAAACGTGTATTGCCAATCAAACTGGCATTATCAAACAAACCGCACAATTGGAGGGCGGGTGGTAAATTAATTAAGCATACCAGCACGAATGTAACTAAACCGTAAATATGCGTGTGAAAGTTTTTATTATGATGTAGATTTTGTAAATCCTATGACGGCACCTGTGTGTCACGACTTCCGAAAGAAACATAATATTTACATTGCCTCGACTTTCAAACGTGTGCTTTTCATTTATTAGCTTCAAGTTTGTACAAGTATTCTACGGTGGGTACGAACGTGCGGTGGTTAAAAGAACTTGGGCAAAAGTTGAGTCATTCATGTACAGTCCTGTGAGTCAGTCAGGCAAGAAAATTGTATTGTGAGCACTTTTGTTCGAAAGAGAAGTCTACCAAAATATTGCAATTTCCAAAGGCAGTGAAAAATATTATTATAATTGCAACACGACTATTAATTACTTTTTTATCTACTGTGGGCCTGTAATATACCTAAATGTTAGACAAAAAGGACCGATTCTCTATTATCCTATTCCTTACTTCATAGAAAATATGTATCACTAAGTTTTACCGTACCTATATACTCTATCGCAATGTTGCTTCGCTGTATCGTGACGTCATACTGATTATTTTGGACGGCCCCGATGGCCTACAGCTCTGCCCATATTATTATAGAATATTGCACGCGGCTTTAAGTGTAGTGGGTAGTTAATCCGACGTAATTATCGTGTACGTTATACCAGTATAGAATATACTATAGAGCTTCCTTGGTTATGCCTTTGTCAAACCCATTTATTCGTTACAGAGTTGAATAGCATATTCTTCTTCTTCGTTTAATTACTTTCTATCGCCTTTTAGCAATAATTCTGCTAATTTCAAGTGAGTTATTTTTGACGGTAAGGTATTTTGTCAGTCAAAATGCCAAAGTAAAACGGTGGACAAGCCTTTGAAAAGATAACAAAGTTTTATGAACTTGGACCCATTTGCCAACACTCGTACACGTTTACAAACACTTAGCGGATAATAATACACCTTTGTTACACATTAAAATCTAAATTAGAAAAAATGACGAAATTCACATCTGCCATTTTCGGATTATTTTCAAAGAACCTTGATTAACATCAAGTAAAACACGAGCGTAGAAATAGGTGAAAGCTATAGTCACAATAAATGTTAGCCTTTGTCACTCGATATAATGTAGCTTTCTCTCAGTGAAAGTCTTTTAATACTTATGAGTAGTTCCTGAGATGACCACCCAACAAATATAAAGACAGAACTTATATAATAGTAAATTGTGTAGTAGAAAATAACAAAAGTAAAAAAAAGAACAAAAAAAAAATTAAAAAAATATGATAATAAAAGTACTTTGCCGTAAAAAACTCACGGTGGCTTAGAATTTTTGAAAGCAACGATTTATTTTAGCTTTGCTATATGACTGTTACACAATGTTTCACATTACCTTGGATACCGAGTAACATCGTCCAAGTGAAACTTTGTATTTTATAAAACATGTTGTTTGATATACAATAAACTCTCCAGTGTTAATATTGCAACACCCTGTTAACAGAAAAGTTTGTCGTGACAACAATGTCCCTGTGCCTGTTTTAAAGCTTTATTTTCGTGTATTTAATTGTTAGATACAAAAGTTTTTGTCTCACGCAACGTAGTATCGTAAACCTGTGCAAGCTTTTAAATAAAAATGAACGTACAATATTATGAAATGAAAGAAGTGACTTTAATATTGATTTAATCATTCTCAGTTTACCGTAAAGCGGTATTGGTGAACGAAGTGAGAGAACAAAGCATTTATTCTATAGAACAGCGTTTGTTATAAGGGAATGTCAACTACATAACGAATGGCACAAGACAACATGTCCGACAATGGGATGTAGACAGTATGGCTGGTTAACTCCACACGCACTCCCTCGAGTCGCACTCACACACACCCTCGCGTTTATTTGAAATCAAGAATAATTGATACAAATTTAAAAATATTCATTGACTTTCTCTTCAAAGCTGATAATTGAATTGGGCTTTCATGTTTAGGGACTAAGTAATATATAAATATAGAGTCCACAATGATGAATGTTATGGAAGTGAATGAGACATGCAAGCAAAGGTGCTCATCACATACCTAGAATATTTTTGTCACTATAGGTCTATTGGTGAACTATATGGAGAGAACTGTGTTCCCCTGCGAGATAAGATCCGAAATGAGGAGATCCGCAGGAAAACTATTGACCGATATAGCTCTTTAGAATTAGCAAGTTGAAAAGGCAATGGGGCAAGCCACATCGCTTGTAGATCCGACAACCGATGGAGAAGAAAGATTCTCGAATAGCGACTACGAGCCGGAAGACCGACGATCCGGTGAAAACAGCGGGGAGCCGATGGATGCAGGAGGTGAGCAGCCGCTCAAAGTGGCGCTCCGTGGGAGAGGCCAATGATCAGTGGTGGACATCTTCAGGCTGTTGATGATGATGATGAGGTCTATAGTGCGCATGGTGTTTAATGAACGGGACATGGTGTAGGTATATATAATGTAAGTTTACTTGAGTGAGTAAGTTTAACGGGGGTGAGAGACGTGGTACATGTAGTTGCGGGACGGAAGTGGAGTTGGGCTGACCACATAGCACGTATCCATGGACCAAAACCGAGGGGCGCGATAGATCTTGGAGAAGAGACCATGGGCGAACACCAGACCACGAGGCTGCCCACCGAAGCGATCGGTGGACGATAGAGGAAACAGGTCATGACTGGATGACCAAGGCACAAGACCGAAAAGGAATAGCAGGAAATGGAAGAGACATATATTTACATAGAAATGGACCAAAAAGGGCTTAAGACGAAAAAAAAGTTGAGTTGAATTGTCATCTTTGATGGTTTCATAACTGTAATTTTTCATGAGACGAGACTAGTCTTATTTTATATTTGACTACTTTTCACCAAACCATTTACAATTTGGGGCGTAATATTTATAGAATATCTAGTTTAATATTCATCACATACATTAGTTAATTCGTCTGATGTCTAGGGCCACCATATTATATTAAAATTAAGTTGCCGCTGCTTTTATAGCCGGGCCAGTCCCTAAATCGTCTGGATCTCATTCCACCCGCCAAGCCGCCATATTGACTACACATGATCTGTAACAACTATATACCTCTCGCTCCGTAGTTTTATTATTAGTGAGTTGTGCTGTTTTAATTCAGCTTCATACTGTTCTTCCTAAATCTAATAATATTTTGTAATTTATTATTTTGAGTTCTAATTTGCCTTCATATATCAGCTTTTTTCTAAATTAAATATTTCTTATCGGCCTAGCTCTTTTTCTTTCATTCTATAAATTAGTTACTATCTCTTCCTCCCACAACTTTATCGGTTTTAGCTTCTCTAATTTACATAATTTTAATTACCAAAGTTTCGAACACTGAAAAGTCTTAAAGTCGTAACAATGTGAAATTAGCGCTATTAAACGTGTTTAAGTTATTTATTATAGGTTGTAGGTTCAATTTCCACTCAGGACAAACATTAGTGTGGTGAATATAAGTGTTTGTTCTGTGTCTGGGTGTTATATTGTATTCTATGTGTGTATTTATAAACAAAAAGTATGCAAGTATTGTATCAGTTATCTGGTTCCCATAATACAACCTATGCTTAGTTTGGGGCTAGATGGCGCTGTGTGAAACATCCACACATATTTATATTCATATTGTAAATTTATATTATTTTATTTATTTATATATTTATTTACTCAAACATAACACCATTACAGCTTCCCAATGTGTTGTTATGCAATCTTTGTTGTTGTGTAAAGCCGCAGTGACACGATCAGAGTCTCCTCGGACCGAGTGGACTCGTACCGTAGGAGTAAGCTTCGAACGAGTGTACTAGGATATCGGTTGACATTATCATAGTTCACTAGGATCGCTTTCTTCATACTTTTCATTGTTGCTCGGATACAATCGTCTGAGTGCGCTCGGATTTATCGGTGTCAACGATACGAGTTGCGTCTAAGTAGCTATCCGAGTTAACTCAGTCCGAGAAGACTCTGATCGTGTCACTGCGGCTTAATTCACTAAAAGAGTCTCAAACTTTCAATGCGTCAGTGAATGCACTGTGACGTTATTAAGTTTAGGTACCTGTGTTGCATAATCTATTGACAGGTAATGAAACATTTTTGTTTATCCTAATGTTAAACACACATCTTATGTTTACAAGCGTGGCCTGTGCCTAATTTACATAATGTGTTCACACAGAGACAGCGGTGACCACTTTTAATATTGAAAAAAGTGGTTCTGTTTTGCCACAATGCTTGTTAGAACCTAGCTGCGTATATATTATATAAATCGATTGTACGGTATAGGGCAGATTCTAGATTGGACAGATTCATAACACGGCATTTCTTTATTCGCTAGATTTTTCTTTTATGCTAAAATGGGCATACGTTTGAGAACATCTCACCTGATGAGTGACGAGTTATCTAAAGTAGAGCACGTTTGCCCATGAAAAGATTTGTGGATTAAGTAGATATTTGACTATGGATTAACCAAGAGTACTTGTGTATATAGAGTGGCGACCACGAACTGGAAGACACAGCGTAGGCCGGCCTCCCACTAGGAGGACCGACGATCTGCTGAAAACCACCGATGGATGCAGGAGGCGAGCAGCCGCTCAAAGTGGCGCTCTCTGGGGGAGGCCTATGTTCAGCAGTGATCGTCTTCAGGCTGTTAATGATGATGATAATGACAGGAGTAAATAATATAGCAAGTGGAATTAAAATACTATTTCTACATCACTACATAAAGTGAATCATCTTTAAAATTGTTTTTTATTGATTTTATTGTTAGGCTTTCAACCCAAAACGCCTGAAATAATTAAAATGAAAGTTTGCACGCCAATTGCTTTTACTATCGGGACTAGCAAAGACTACTTTTATCCCCTATGATAAGCGTCCAAAGTGGCGTTTTATGGGGGAGGCCTATGTTCAGCAGTGGACGCATTTTGGGCTGATAATGATGACTTTTATCCCGGAAAATTGAGCATCTGTGGGAAAATGGATATGTTTCGGGGAAACCACGGGATTCCTCTGGGAAAAAATAAACACACAGACTTCATAGACATGTACGTTAATATAATTTAACTATTATAAAAAATGAGACCGTTTCTTCAAATGAAGGGAAATTATAAATCATACAGAATGGGCAGGTTTTTAAATGGTAGTGCCGGGTAAGGATGTAGCCGTCCGGTTTCCGTTTCTTAGTAATTTATTATTTCTGAATATGATTATTATGATTATAATAAATTTACTTGGTAAAGCTTAAAACTAGCCATAATTTAAAATAGTTTACTTTGGTGCCAA
Source organism: Ennomos quercinarius (assembly GCA_910589525.2). Classification (NCBI taxonomy): domain Eukaryota; kingdom Metazoa; phylum Arthropoda; class Insecta; order Lepidoptera; family Geometridae; genus Ennomos; species Ennomos quercinarius. The sequence continues at coordinate 8,274,900 of OU342496.1, forward strand.
AATGATATGAATAAATGAAATAGATATGAAATATTAAAGTCCAAAAAACTATATGTTACTATTTATAACGACTATGCTATGCTTGCATAGTAGAAATAATTATTATTTAAAGTAAAATTTTAGTACATTAGCGGTCATTTTGTTTAACTAATTATATCTATCTATATCTATATTCATAGCCGCTAATGTACTAAAATTTTAATCTAAAAAATTATTATTCTATTTCAACAAAATGGTGCTGTAATTATTACGCTGTTTATATTCGACGATAAGTAATAAAGATAACATAATTATAGCCGTTTACAAATTTTTTACACGATTGTTCGTGATTGTTTTTTTAATAGTAAGGTACCAAACTAATTGAATATTAATCATGAGTTATAGATTTTATTTCATAGATTAAAATAGTATAACTTGAAAATATGAACGAACCTTATTAAAATATAAACAATAGATAACCAAACAGTAATGAATTGAAAAATTACAAACTAGCATAACCAAACACTTTTAATAAAATTAAACACCTTCACAACTATATTAAAGAAAAGATTTACAGCAATGTATTGTAGGTTTAACAGTCTTGTTTGTAAATCGATCCAAAAGTACATTTAAGTAACCATTAAATTAGTAACTCACCAACAGTGTCTTTAAAACATATCACAACATGGAAGACAAGTCCGAAGTGTATGTAAAACAAAAGTTTACCCAACAACATCATTCCAGCCACATCGCAATTCAGTGAGAGAAACTTCACAGTTTTCGCGGCATGCTACGGATTACGGGTTACGGCGTAGAAGTTCGTGGAGGTAGCGGCGTAGCGGCGTTACGAGTGGCCGCCAACGGCTACGAGGCGCGACTGTGGATCTGAGCGAGCGTGTACTCGCCTGCTCCGCTGCTGATTGCACATGCGCTCACTCCGCTCGCATTCCGCGCCGGTAGAGCCAAACTTAATAATAATCCTGTCCTTCCACTTCGCTACTCAATCAAATATCTGCCGGCTGAAATGGGATTTCTGATTTTGTATCTTTGGGACCGGTAAAGTGAAAACTTAAAAAAAAATATTTAGAAGTCCTTCCTTCCTCTCGTGTAGGCAAGTGGTCAGCCCTAGTGTCAGAGTTTTTAGGCCGCCCAAAGGCTTCCGACTTGGCTTAACGACTTTAGAAGTTAAAGTAGTAGGATTTTTATGTTAAAGGGAGCAAACAAGCACACGGCCAATCTGATGAGAAGCGGTCACCGTAGCCTATGTACGTCTGTAACACCGGAGGCTTTACGTTGCTTACCTTGTAGGACTGTTTTAACTTTTAGTTGTAGTTCTGCAGAAAGACCGCTGGTGGCATAGTACAAGTTTTAGTAGAAGTTACGTCACTTTTATAGCTATTATTATCAATAACTCTGGTGCTCTTTCCTTGAGTACTTACCTATCGAAACATTTTCATCCCAGAAAGATTTGTGGTTTGTGGCAGAGCGTGATCATTGTCCACGTGGGTAAAAACACGCAGCTTGTGGTACAAATTTTTACAAAATTGATACTTAATAAAAAGTCATTTCAGATAAATTTCAAAGTAATGAAGTTTTTTCTGTAAAAAGTGATATTATCTTAAACTAGAAACTATTGCAATAACGTTTTTATTAGTTTGTTTATCAATATACAATTGTTGAAATACCTATAAAATCAAAGTTATTGTCCAGTGTCTACTATCGCACAAATACGACGTGGGACGAATGTAAAATAAATGAATTCTGTATTTTAAACAAGCATTTGACAATGGTTTTCATACTTTAGCCAGCGTTGTTGTAAATAGTAGTTCAATTCAGGATTTGCAGCTTGAAGCTCGGTGTTAAGAACTCGGAACTCTTCGTTTTCAAAGACGCCCCGCCAGCTGGCGCGAGCAAAGTTGGACTGCTGAATGGCTGGAATGTTGTGGTAAAACTTTAGCGAACTTTAGTTTGTAAAAACGTGTTTCATGATTTTAGGAACCTTTTGTAAATTTTATTTTATTGCTGAGTAGTTTACGTGTGTTTTGTTTCCATTAAATAATGGTGGACTATGCCTATACTAGACTTGACACCAAGGAGCCATAGATACCAGAAAGCCATGGAGCGGAGCATGCTCTATGTTAAAAGATCTGACCGGGTTTCTCTCTCCGTTCTAAGACTGCATCACTGCGGCTGGAGGCGTAGCTCGCATGCATCCAGCAAGGCACATACAGATGGGTGACGACATCGTAGGTGCCCCCGCAAAAGGTGGCGTGATGACTTGTGTGCATATTCTGAAATCGCCAAATCTAGCTCAAGATAGAGCCAGGTTTATTCTCGCTGTTGTGTGAAAGAGACGGCTTATTATCTCCTTTTTTTGTTTACAACGCGCTATCATGTAACGATAGCAAAATTCTGTTTGGTCCATTTTCGTAGTAATGTTTCGTAATTATTAACCATAGAGGATTATTATTTCAATCATCATCATCATCATCATCAACAGCCTGAAGATGCCCACCGCTGAACACAGGCCTGCCCCAGAGACCGCCACTTTGAACGGCTGCTCGCCTCTATTATTTCGTAATAAATTTTTTACCAAAACTTTTCCATTCTACAAAAATGCAAACTAACTAAAAAGAACTTATCAGCAAATAAATATATGTATATGGCAGGTGGGTAAAATTTATAAGTACGGCGGGTATAAGGAAATAAACGCAAATCATGTTTGCGGTTCAAAAGGTAAATTGATAATGCTCAAGGTAATTTGTACATTACATGTTTGTTTGTGCTTACTTAGGGTGCTCTTTTGTGTTTTGTCGAAAACAAACTAAGTCCTTTGTCTGCGTGGTCATACGACCTTACGGCGGTTTTCTTATCACGGGTTTCGTCCGTACATACCCTACATAGAAATATAGTGCGCTGCAAGGAAAGGACCTAATGATCATAATATTTTTCATAAAACTCTGACGAACGGCTTATGCAGCTTTTATTTCATGGAATATATTATTTCACTGTAGGCAGCATCTTTTCAGAGGCACTTTTTATTTCAAATATTACTCGCGGAAACAGCGTTCTGTTTACACAACGCTCGCTTTTCTGCTCATATGTAGTTTTCAGTTTAAAATTCGTAGCGTAGGTAGCTTTAAACTCGGTTAGATTCTGGATATTCCCGGGAAAAGCCGTTTTCGAAATGAGCGTTTAGCCATTTTAATATTGCGGCCCGTCAGATGTGCATGACTTGTGTGTATTGTTCAATTCAAACTTAGATGAAAATTAAAACATTAAAAAAGTTTTGCCTGGTTCAGTTGTATAATATTGCGCAGTTGGTGGTTCGTGCAGCTTCTAGCAATGTGAAAACTATCTCGCATGGTGAGATTTGTGGAATGGCGTATGGCAAGCTTACAAAACAATACTCTGTTACTAGAGTTAAACTTAAATGCTATTAACAAAAGCTATGAAAGTTAACTGGATTTTTGTAGGAATAAAAATCATTATGTTTTAATTGGTGTGGCTCAGCGGTAGTTCGTGCAACTTACGAACTGACTTACTTTGGTTCGAATCCCACATGGAACCAATGATTTTTCAAAGTTATGTTTGGAATTCACACTTACTCTTATAACGGTGAATAAAAACATTGTGAGGAAACAGACATGTTAAGAAATCACTCAGGACATCAACCAACCTCCACTTGGCCAGCGTGGTGGGTTATGACCTACAGTCTCTCCCGAGAGAAAGGGCCCATGTTGCAGCAATGGTCGTTACCATTGCTGCGACATGGGCCTATTGGAGTGATGACGATGTATTATTAATTTTTTTTTAGATAATGTAATTATATAAAATCATATAATATAGGTTCTCGAGTGACATCCATGAACCGGAAGTCGCAGCGTAGACCGGCCTCCCACTCGGTGGACCGACGATCTGGTGAAAGCCGTGGGGAGCCGATGGATGCAGGAGGCGAGCAGCTGCTCAAAATAGCGCTCTCTGGGGGAGGCCTATGTTCAGCAGTCGACGTTTTCAGACTGTTGATGATGATGATGATGCAATAATATAAAATATTAGGTTTTATGAACAGTTGGTAATCAACCAACTGACTTGGGATGTTAATACAAAATACAAAATATTTTATTTACCAAAAAATTTACAGTAAATGACACATTGCTTGTAGTCCCCGCACTAGGGCAAGCCTGTATCGCGGGAGCCTTGTTATCGATTACAAGGTAAATAAATGGAGAAATTATTTTATCTAAATAACTATATTTCCATTGTTATTAAGCTTAGAAATAAAAATTCGTAACGTGTATCGTGTGTCGTGTATTCGTTTCGTTCGTTTCGTTTCGTTCGTGTTCGTTTAGTAATGTTCCGGTTTCGTATCTTAGGGATAACAGCAGCCGAACAATGTCTTAAAATCCGCTTAGGTCTGCTTACCTGAGAACCCGGATCAAACGCTTAGTCGTTTTTAGTAAATTGGTGTGTGTACTGCGTACTATTGTACAAACGTACTTGACAACAGTAACTGTAGATGGGAGACCTATTTTTGAACGTTTGGAGGGTGTAGGTTTCGGTTTTTGAGCGTCAAAGATTTTTTACAACTGGTAAAGCTAGGGGAATTTCCACGTAAGCCATATAGTATATAGTTAAATATTGTAATTATGATCCACGTGCAGATATATTAAATAAATTTAGCTAAATTTTTAAAACTAATTTATTTACCAAAATTTAGTTAATTTTTTTTATGTAAACGAATGACGTGACGAGCTAGTCATTCGCCTGATGTTAAGCGACACGGCCGCCCATAACAGATTTCAGTGTCACTCGGAAACAAAATTAAAGTTACGCGTGACACTGCGCACTGCACACGTTATCCTGAGACATCACACAGTCTAAAATAGTTTTCTAGACTGTGAGATCAGTTCTTAAGTCTCGTTTGCCCAGTAATTTCACTAGCTATAATGCCCTTCAAACCGGAACACAGTAGTGCTTGCATACTACTGCTTGGCGGCAGAATAATTTTTTGTGGAAGGTTTGTACGATTAAGGAAAAATCTGGATACTATACGTGAAACATTTAAAATGTATTAATATCTTTTATTTGTATTTTCAGAGCAAGAAGGGCATTCGTGCATATTCTACACGCTTCTGCTAGCGAAGAAATCCACTCGAACAGTATTAAAGTTGCTTTTGCTATGTTAAAATATTTCACGTTCCTAGAAAAAAAAATAATAACAAAATGCAGCTTGCAGAAAGTTTCACGTTATTAGAGTAGTAAATTAAACTTTTAAGCGAAATTGTAAGTTATACTTTCAGCTTGCAGCTAATTAAAATCTAGGTCAGGTTTTGGCTCTTTTCTATATGAAAGACAAGAATTCTAAAAAAATATAATACTAAATTATTATATTTTTGGATTTTACTACTTTAGTAAAAAAAATACTTCATTAAAAGTTTCTTAATTGTCTTTCATGTACAAAATTTTCTATAGTTACAGTTTTCCTATAAGAATAGATAGAATAGCAGACCCAAACAACGGTGTTGATGTTGTCTGTACTGGACGATTTAAGAAAGTTATCAGAGTAGTTTAAAACATTATAGAACACTAAATACATTTCTTATCTTCTTTTCTTTACAACAACAACGTTTTCTGCTATATAATGTACAATGAAATCGTAATAAATACATGAAAACCACACCAGTTTTTAAAGTAGATTAACACCGTAAAAGCAAGTAAAACTTTTGACCTCGCAGAAAATCCTAACAAACCGCGGCATCGACACAGAAAATATTTACAGTACCTACATACTAATTTTAATAAAGTTAGCATGTTTACATAAAGCTTTACATCGATCCCTACACGCGGAGATTCGTTCGCCGACTCGGTGCAAACACACAATGTTACAAACTGTTTTGGTATTGTAGGACCGTTACGTGTTTGTATTTTAAATTAAGGAAAACTTTAAAACCCCTTTTAAGTACATCTACAAAAATAACCATTTTACAATTTTAAGGTTTCATTATCGACTTTTAAAATAAACCGGTTCATCTGTTTATCTTTGTCTATAACAGTACCTATCTCATTAAAAGTAGATCCTTTATATCAAGACAAGGTATCATTTGCACATTAAAATAAGAATTTATGTAAAAATTAAATTGATTTCCTTTTTAATTATGATACCGACACGTGATTCCTATCGCACCTATGAAAAATACAATAGAGCTTTTATATCAGCAAAGTGATTCCCAGATTGTGATCAAGACTTCAAGACTGTTTTAGAAATCTTGATCACAATCGCGATAGCTGGCAGTGCAGGCCTAGTATAGTTATATATACCAAAATTTGTAAAGACCTTACACGCATTTGGCAGTTGATATTGGCACTATTTTATTAGTATTTCTGTACAGCATCATCATCAACAGCCTGAAGACCACTGCTGAAAATATATTGGTCTCCTGCATCCTCCTAGTGGAGCGCCGGCCTACGAATAAACTTGAATATAAATAAATAAACTTAATATATCTATAAAGATAAAAAAAAACCACGATAATAAACTTGGTATTGAAAGTTATTGTATTCTAATAAGACTCTTTCAGTTCGTGGTAGCCACAACCACAAACTCTCGGTTGTTGGTTCTGCGCGCGATGTGACCTGCCCATTGCCATTTCAACTTGCTAATTTCTAGGAGCTATATTGCTGACTTTAGTTCTGTGGATATCCTCATTTCGGATTGTATCTTATAACGAAACCCGAGCATGGCTCTCGTTTTAAGTTGTTGCTCCTCATGGTGGTGGTTGGTTATAAAAAATATGTCACAACCCAAAAATAATTATATTAATATTATACGCAACACAAATTAATCCCGCTGTTTCCATGTTACATTTCATTGTGATATCGTTACGCCTTCCATCCTCGGTACCTTTAGATTGAGCCTTACCTCATTATACTTGGAAATATCATCAAATGTAATTCTAATTGAATTCCGGTTAAATAAATGAAAAGTGATTGGGCGTAAAGATATATGGTTTGAAAATCGCGGAAAGAGAACTCATGAAATAAGAAGGTTTACGTACTTATGGAAGATTTTTCCAGGTTTTATTACCTTGGCGTTATAATTCTAACATTTTTTTGAAGTAACTGTTATACCTACTCTGCCGACCTTTGCAGCATCACCAGGTGCAGAGGAAATGAAACTACTACACTTGTAGTTTAATGGAAATAGAAGTTGGAGGTTACGCCAACATTAAGGCCTGCCGCACACGCTCGGGTTTCTGACTCGGTTCCCGGATTCGTTTTCAGAATTCGGACACCCGGTTGCACGCATTTCATACAAGGTGTTCTGCTAGGCGCACACGTTCGATTCGTATTTGTTGTTTTTCGTTCTTCATTTGCATGTATTCGGGTAACCGAATTCTGAAAACGAATCCGGAAACCGAATCAGGAGTCCGAGCGTGTGTGGCAGGCCTTAGGGTAAGCTAAGTCTAAAGGTAGATAATCTTTTAATTCACAGTTTAAATTGGAAATGCAGATCTTCAAAAACTTATGATACGTCAGTGTTTATGCGCACCAGAGGTGCTAGCACTTAAAACTTACCTAAATGAGTTGAATCCTATACCTATTTCGTGTGATAAAATGCCTGAACTTATTTGGATGAAATTATGCACATAGATTGCTAATAGGTAGGTACTACCGAACTTGACACAGAATACTTTTTATCCCCGGAAATTAAGAGTTCCCGTGGGGAAACAGGTAAATAGCGGGTATCAACTGCAGGTCAAACTTACTTTTACGTTTACTTTTGTCGATATCCCAAAGGCATGTTAAGCGTACGACAGTCGTACGTATACTTTTAGTTGTTCATCTATTGATTGTTATGCAAATTAATGGTATCTTACTACACTTATTGGAAAATATTCCTCCGTTTTAGACAATTTATTTGGCATAGTTCTATAGGTCACATATTGGAGTCACTTATACCATTTCCTCTAATATTACGTGGGTGTACTATACAGTATTCGTTCTCATACGTGTGTGGGTGTAATGAAAGTGGTGTGGTCGACAGCAAGTGGTGACGATGTACTTTTACTGTAATGTTACTGCTAAAGCTTGAGTGCCAAATACTCATCCAATTACTTGCCATGCCACATTAGGACTACGGCGGTTATGTTGTTAAATTAACCTGTTATTTTGAACATGACCTTTATGATTTTTTTTTTCATGTTGCATAAACAACACTTAATTTAAATAGTTTGATGACAAATCGGATCGCTCGATCGATATAAAATAAAACTAGGCAGCTACCACCGCTTTGCCAGGTATTCTGCCGCCAAGCAGTAGTGTGCAAGCACTATTGTGTTCCGGTTTGAAGGGGATTATTGCTAGTGAAATTACTAGGCATATTAGACTTTATGATCTAATATCGCAGTGTTGAAATCTTATTACTAGACTGTGTGATGTCTCAGGATGACGTGCGCAGTGCAGTGTCACGCGAAACTTTAATTTAGAGTTCCGAGTGACGTGACACTGCATCTGTTATGGGCGGCCGGGACGCTTAACACCAGGCGAATGACTAGCTCGTCACGTCATTTGCTTATATAAAATAGATAGTTCTATTGTTGCATTTTTTGTTATAACTTGTGAAAACCGACCAAAACAAAAATTCTCTACACGGTAATAAAAATCGAATAAATCATTTATAGGATATCGGTATCGAAAATAAACTAACCACCGCCACCAGTTTGACGGTGGACCCAATGTTTGCGTTTAATTATTCTACGTAATGGGTACAATTTCATAGAAATTGATAGGTTCAGTAGGGTACCTATATGTATATAGGTGCATACACATAGACGAGTACAAAGCCGATGTAGGGCATAATATTCTCAAAAAAACCGCATTAACTTCATACTAACAAGTACTTGGAGTTATTTTTTTTAAACCAAACTACTTATACGATTTCTTATTTCTATGAAACTAATCTAATCGTATAAGGTTGAAAACAAAAAAAAATTATTTTCCGAATGAGTTCGGAGCACAGATGGTTTTTTTTTCTCTAATCTGTGGTTCCGAGGTTCTCTTTTTTTTTTCTCTTATATTTTGGCTCCACACATAGTGTATTTAGCCAGTGTCAAGTATTGTAATTTTTCATAATGATAGAATATTTCACGTAAAGTCAAGTTTTAGTCACAGTCTGCGTAGTTATAGTCCAGTCTAGCCAGGTAGTCTCAGTCCAGTCTAAGTCATGCCCTAGTAAAGTGGTGGCAACTTTACTAGAAGCTTCTATGGAATTTTGGAAGCAATACGAAAAACCACGTTTCACCACATTATATCACTTGCCCACACTCATGCTCGTAATTCAGCACTTAATGCGTAAAACGCCACCGATTTTAAACATTAACACTGGAAAAAGCACGAGTTTTGAAAAATAATACAATGCAACGACGTGAACTTTTCCGCGTTCCCGCTAAAACTCCAGGTTCTCTTTCGCTTTTGAAGTTGGTTGGTAAAACCACAGACATATTTTCGTTAAGTAGTCAATTGTTTTTTTCTCTAATCTGTGGTTGAGTACTATAAAACACCTATAAAACAAAACAGTGTCTATAGTATAGGTATTATATACTCTTTGCTGTCAAAAAAGTCTATTTTTCATGATTTTCACCACATACATTTTCACACATGATTTTATATGAAATTAACTGTGGAAATTAAAATAGTAATAGTACGTCAACGCCAGACGAATGGACGCCGGTCACTGAGTACTTTTTTACCAGTACAGTAGTACAGCTTCTTGCCAAATGCCAGCATTCCTTTTTTTTAATAGCAATTGTTTACCACATTTTTGCGTCTACCTATTATATTCCACTTTGCTTCAATAAATCCTCCTCCTCCCTCCTTCTTCTCTTTAGTCTTTTTTCTAGCCCGATACGACTACTGCTGAGCATAGGCCTCCACGCCATAAAACGCCACTATGGACGCTTATCATACGGAGGATTTGCCATAATCACCACGCATGGCAGGAGTTGGTGATCGTAGAAGGAAGCAGGAGGGTCATATACCTACCAAGGAAAATGCTGCTCCCCATTCCTGGGGTTTTTTTCTTAGCTGGCTCTTACGACCCACGGGAAAAGATAGGGTGGTCCTCTTTGCAAACCCGGACCACGCAGTAAGAGCAATGGAGCATGTGAAAAATCATATGATTTTCTTTTCATAATTCACACCTGCTACTTATTGTCACATACTCTGCTAGAAATCACAGTGTGATAATCACACTTAATGGGTTGTGGCTCCAGATTTCATAATACGAGAGTAGTATAAGCGGTGTACTCTTATGTCAAAACATATTATATTTAGTTTATGCTTCAGTAAACAAACTGAGACCTGTAATGTAAAGTAAAATCATAAACATTCTGTGCCTGTGATATAGCGGTAAACTTTGATCTTGTTTAACTGAAGAGAGTAGCGTTATATTCCTTTTTTAAAATCATTTGTAGCAGATCGCAACTTCACTAGGTTGCTCCTAAATCACATCTCTGTTCTATTTCATAAATGACCGCCAATCACGATTGATCATAATTCAGTAGGCAAATGAAAAATCACAGTCTGTGAAAAATCACAACTGAAATCACAGCGACATAAATAAATGACAATGATTTAAAAGTAGCAATCATTTCCATGCCTACCAGACAGTCCCCAATAGGTCCCTATTGACGATATAATGTGTAAAACATACACAAATATTAATTCTTTTATTTTATTAAATAACGTAAACAAATATAAATATGTTATCATAAAAGAAAGTGCATTTTCTAATACCTATGTAAAAAAAATATTTATAACAGCTGACCACGTTTTCCTTAAAACGCGCGTCTCTAAATTAGATCCTTTGGAAAAATGTGTTATTTCTTACCGTTATCTAATTTTCCTCTGAAAATTGTTTGTCGTTAGTGCTAATACCAACACTCTAGTACAGCAGTTAGATATAACGGTTCCTTGTTGTAATGTCTCTTCGCTTAAGAACAGCTCAAGATATTACAACAACGGCAGTACGTAATTACCTTCGATTGTAATATTTGTCTTATCTATTAAAATTATGATCTACAACACTGAGAAATTTCTATTAAGTATGACATAATAAAGTCCTTTTGGTTACGTACGAAGCGGAGCTCAACCCAAATAATTAAATGAAAGAGAATCTATATTAGTTTCAGCACCTCCTGTTTAGAAATACAACTAATACTGTCTAGAAAAGGAATGTGCGGTTAGTGATGAATAGGTTACTTCTATTTTATTTATCTCTAAAAGTAGTCGTTCTTTCAATTTATTCACAGAATGTGAGACGAGACAGGGTTCCAATTTCATTGTTCAATTAGATATTACATAATGTATGTAGACATAAATACATTTTAAGCCCGTTTAAGTGTGTTTCTGTTGTTTATCAGTTTAAACTTCAGAAGCATATATGAAGACGAAAATGATTTTGAAAAACTTTTAAAACACATTCTGGTAAAGATTTTTCTTAGTGTACAAGTATTAAAATGCGCTTTCTTTTATCTTCCCTTATTTATAGCTTTTTCATTTATTAATTACAGTCACTACAGTATAGTATGAAAATTTCGCAACAAAAAACCATGGTAGGTTTGTTGTTTGCGTTGATAATCAATAATTGCATTTGTAGAATATCGTACTGTATTCCATACTAAAGTAGGTACAATCTTCTAGGTAAAAAAACACCTTTTGCCAAAACTTTATTTACTTGTCCGTTTCGAGTTAGCCGAGGCAATTCTCTCACAGCGTTTGGTGCCGGCTCAGCGCAGCTATTCGTTTTACCCGACCAGTTCAATATCTCGGGTCCGCCGGCCTCAGGGGCATATTATATCCCATTTTGTACATACTAGGTTAAAAATGACTTGCTCTGTGACGATAACAGAAATGATGTTCCTTTATCTCAGAGGAAACGAACTCGCCGTGGGTTAGCTATAAACGCTGCGGTAGACGCTTTAGGGAGATTGTTTTACAAATATAAATGTTCGGTAGAAACTTACTTTAGTGAAACGAAATTCATACTGTATTTTACTCGTTGTTGGTTGAAAATATTACATATCTGCTCTCAGGTATCATAGATTAAGTAGGTGAGAGAAAGTGTTTTATTTCGTGTTTTCTTCTGGTATTGATAACATAACATCAATCTGTATATTCCAATTCCCAAATTAGCACCAATTTTAACAGCATTAAAAAAGCTATTTCAACTGCTTTAGTATATTAATACGCTAAGATTTCAACAATAGCACTTTGATGTTAGCTGCTATTTAAGTTACCTAATTGAGTACATTCATAACATCACTTTTTATAAGGATCTTATTAAATACCTATTTATACTTAAATATTTATCTGTTTATTTGTATTAGGAAGATGAACATTGAAGTATTAGGTTTTGTGAACTCACTAATTACACGTAGGGTAAAATAGCTTTTTATACGGTAAATTAAGCGAAGGATACTGTTTAAATTGTCTGTAAAAGACGCAAGGGCCGGCACGTATGTAATTAGTTTAGTTGCTTTTTATATTACTGCGGAGTTTTCGGAGTCGAAATTAAAGTCATAGATTAGAAAGTGGCAAAGGTATCTCGTGTCGGTCTCCATATTAGATTGGCCTGTGTAAATTTGCCCCGTGTCCAAATGAGTTGATCCTAAGGGAAACAAGTTGGGACTGAGCAATGTATGTAGTTTCAGCCTTCATTGGAAAGAAAATGAATGTTTATTTTCTTTTGTATACAAAGTGGGCAGAGATATCGCATTGCCTTCTTATTTACATAGTAGTGTCATTTCCCCACTGTTGCTTTTTATATTGAAAGGTTGTTTCCTCACGGAGTTCTAAGAATTGGTTTAATAATGCCTACCCTATTGTGATACAGCCCCAAATACTGTCGATAAAAAATAAATGTAATTAAGATTATATTTATTTATTTATTTATACTTCAGCACAAAAATAAATGTACAAGGCGGACTTAATGCTATGAAGCATTATCTACCAGTCAACCTGGTATATGGTCGTATATTCACTAGCGCTTCCATTTCTAAGCTTAGATAAAGGTCTATGGATGCTAGCATACGTTTAGGCAACGTCAATTTCACGCCAATTCGCAGTTTTATTCTATTTATGGTTCTAATCTGTAGACTGAAATGAGAAAATGCTTTCAAGTACCCATGTTCATTTTTCGAATCTATAGGTACTTATAAGAAAACTGTAACAAGGTTAATTCTGTACATTAAAGATATTTTGAAAATTTTTGTTGGAGGGCTCTCTATAATCGATACTAAAGCCAAAACTATAATTTTTTTCATTTTTGTCTGTTGTCTTTACCTGTACCATCACGCCAAAACTACTGAATGGATTCAAATGAAACTTGTCATGATTTGAGTTCATATTACGAGGTAGGCTATAGGATACTTTCAATCTCGAAATTCAGCACGGTTGCCGCGGAGAGGGGATGAAAGTAAAAATATGTACTTATTTGTAAGTCATTAACGCTTGGTCCGATTTCATTCATTCTTTTTTTAGTGAAAAGGGAGTGTTTTAAATATTGTTCCGTGAATATTTCACGCGTGTTTTTTCGTCGGTTTGGTGGTTCAGAAATTACAGAGATTCAACCTTCAGTATTAGGTCCAAAGCCACTCCTATCCTGTACTATGGCAAAGAGAGACAGGAGGGGCCAAAAAAGAAAAGAGGCACCTGCCTCTTTTCACCGTTTCATTCATTCATCCTTTTCCCTTATTCCCTCTTCCTTCTCTCTTCCTTTAGACACTGCAACTGTTATGGGCGGCCGTGTTACTTAACATCAGGTGACGACTAGCTCGTCACGTCATTCAAACACATAAAAAATAAAATAAAAAAAAGACTGAGATAAGGCGTAAAACTAATTAACCCGTGCGAAGCCGGGGCGGGTCGGCTAGTAAACAATAAAATCTCTCTAATATAACTGTAACAAAGACCAAACATATCACTTCATTAACATTATGCAAAAACTGACTGTTGGTGCGTAAAACGCGGCCAGCGGCGTGCATGCGGCGTCCGTCACGCGACTCTCGATCGGACAGGACTTGTCACGTGAACGATTTATGGACACCACTTAGTTGCACGTCATACGATGCTGATATCGGTTATATTTTAAAGTTTTATCATGCTATTAGAGGTACACGAAACAATTGCAAGCGACCAACGACTATTTCATACTAAAATTGTATTTTGTTTTGATGCATTCGCCCGTATCTCTCCTATAATTAATAAGTATATATACTAGTAAAAACTTCTTAGCTATCTTAATAGATCTTATAGACTAAATTCCATGTGGACTATGAAAACACGATGCCTAGCCTATCAGTAGAGTCAGAATTAATATTTTCACACGACGCGCACCTGTCTCTTTTCACCGTCATCCGTTCATCTTTTTCCCTCTCCCTTCTTTCTCCTTTTGGACAGGGTTAGAGCGTAAAATACCTAACGCATGCAATGCTGAGGTGGATCGGCTTATAGTTTTTTTTTATTTGATGTGAGGAGCTAGTCGTTCACCTGGCCCATTATAGTAGATTGTTGTGTCACTCGGAACTCTAAATTAAAGTTTCGCCTGAAACTGCGCTCTGCACACGTCATCCTAAAACATCACACTGCCTAAAAAAGATCTCTAGACTGTGAGATCAGTTCTTAAGTCTCATTTGCCCAGTAATTTCACTAGCTACAATGCCCTTCAAACCGGAACACAGTAGTGCTTGCACACTACTATACTTGGCGGCAGAATAACTGGCAAAACGGTGCTACCTACCTAGACGAACTTTGCAGAAAAGTGCTACAACCTAGTAAAAAAGTTGTATAATAAGCTAAAACATTTCAGTTATAAAAATATTTTATGCAAAGTACAAACACGGAATAAATCTTCTATGGGAAGCCATCACTGCTTTTGCGACTATAAATAACCGGATCTAAAATTAATATTTAGACGTTTCAGCACAAGATATTGCGAAGACAAAGTCTTCCGGCGTGCATGCTAGCCGGGCTGTAATGCATTATTATTATGACGGAGCATCGTACCCATTATAAACTACTATTATATTTGGGTACATAATATTCCAGCTATAAATTCATTCTTCCTTTGTCAAGTATGCGTATCGCCTATCGGCGAAATATCGAAAATCCACATACAACTACGCTTCACGCATACGAAATCATGTTTAAATCGTATTATGATTGCTCTTAACTACGACAGCGGGCGTTTGTGTGTAAATTATTGATTTGCAATCTACATAGATAGGTGGCTTAACGCAGGATCGACTGCGACTACGTTAATCCATGGAATTTCTGCTTATTTTAAATATTTCTGGATATTGCTGTGATACACTGTTTAAGTTTGTTATTTTGTTATCGGCTTGTAAAATTAACCTTATTAAGTGTAAAGAAGTCTTTTAATTATTTGGTAGTGGAGAAATTTAATAAAAATTGGATTTCATAAGGTACATTACACGTGTTTTAGGCGAATGGAAACCGGAACCGAAACTTTCATATTCACAGAGCTTTCTGTCTATGAGAATAAAGTGATCGATGAATTATATTAATGCTGAGACTAACCGACGTTAAAGTAGCAAGACAAAATATTAATAGGTTCCTATTTAGATCGATATAAGCAGCTTTAGAACTTATAATAAACAAGAGCTAATTTATATAGGATGCAAAGTATATTAGCCAAAGGAATCGTACCAACTATGACGACAGCTGCATACTGTAAGTAATATTTTATTGTGGTCCAGTGCTCAGTGCTCGCAAGTCCATTTTGCAAAATCGTGACAGGGTGGCGTGTCGAGTCTGATGGTAGGTGCGCGATCAATCTTGCTGCGGGACGGCAACTGACCAACATGATAATTATGATTTCACGAACACGACTAATTAACGATAATTTGGATAAGTAGGTAAATAATTGGACACTGGTTAGAACAGAAATATTAGTTTATACTTACATGTCAGAAGTAGGTACTAAATCATTAATGTATTGTATGATGTTGATGATATGGGTGGTGATTAAGTGAGAGGTACAACAAAAGCCTCGAAGAATACTGGGAGTTGATTTGCAAACCCGCAATATTTACAGAGGTTGATCTACTGCACTTGTAGAACAAGAATCAATAAATACCTACCTAAAAATTATAATATACAAAAAAATAATTGTCTAAAAATAAAACCCGTACGTGTGTACGATCTCATTTAAAAAACAAGATAATTTTTTGTGATAATTGTGAAATCACTTTGTCTATCTGTTCTAAGGCGTTCCATTCTGCGCCACTCACACCCACCCACACAAAGGCCTCTCACGGGACTATTCGATATTCATCATAAAAATGATTTGTTTAATATCCGGCTACTAATTAAGTGTGGAAATTGAATTACATGATTAGGTGATTCAGTATATGCATTACAATGAGCCCTATATACAGTTATGGAGAGGATTCAAAACAATACCCTGTACATGTACAATAGCGACCACGAAACACAAGTGTCGCTAATAATAAACTGACAGTGTGCCAGCCACTTGTGATTGTGCACCAGAATTGTTGTGCCAGTGATTAGGAAGCGAATGCGATGTGGCGACGGTTGAGATTGAGAAAATCAGGATCTCTTTATTGATGAGAATGTGCAGATAGGAATGAGGTCGACTTCAGGTCCGTGGATCGTGGGTTCAAATCCAGTGAGGTTGCTTTCGATAAAGGAAACATCACAATGAAATCAGTACCTATGGTTGTAGGGAATGTTTTAGTCCACCTTCAGAATAAAAATCTTTCGCCAAACGCTTTACGGTATCTAACAAAAATGCCACTTTGAACACTTATCATGGGGGGTTGCCATAATGACCACGCTTGGCAGGTGGCTTGGCCTTGGTGATCGCGGAAGGTTTTAAAGTACCGAAAAGAATGCTGCTGCCCATTTCCCATATTGTGGTCAAACGGAGTCAAATAATAGGTATAGGCTATATAATATCTATTATGCCGTTCTTCAATAATAAATAATTTCTATATAGATGTCATGCTTTCAAAGTTTCAAAGACCTACGAAAAATATTTACCAAATTTTAATAATGGTTGGAGTTGTAACCACCCTAGTCCTAACAAGCCTAAACCTACCTATAAATTGTATTAAATCCTAAATCAGATTTATTAAAGTGGCCATCTACGGTGATCGTCTAGTTTCTACGTTGTGTTGTGATCGTCTAGAAATTGTTACCCATAATATTTGCCTACGTTGTGTTCTATATTAGAGATTAATAAAAGACAAGATAAAACTCAAATTATTTATTGTGAAAAGTTACTTCAAACGTTTCATGGTTTTAGAGTTTACTTTCTCTGAATAATTATGTTAATTATTAAAATACCCTTATTGAATTCAACTACTTAGAGCGACTAATATGAAGTTAGAATTATTTGACCGTTAATGATTAACTTTGAGTTTTAAAAAAACAATACGGAACTTCGATTACGCCTGATAGAGAAGAAGCCCCAAGAAACTCTACAGGGATTATCTTTTCTTTCTTTCTATTTTTATCATTGTTGGTTTTACAATATTTGACCATACAAATATATACAGTTTAGATACAATACATCATAATATTTTGGAAGACCGTAAATTACTACTAAAGATAATAATTATCTACTTACAACAATTTTGCACAGTGAAACAAATACTATCAAATTAAAAGTTATACATGACCTTTTAAATGAGTTTTGGAGAATGACGAACAGGCACGTCGAGATGACTATATTATCCTACAATGTAGCGCTCGTAGATTATGTAAAGAAACAAATCACGGTGTTGAACTGCTGCACCCTCTCAGTGGCTCGAACAATATGAAATTAGAGATAAATAACGTAGAGTAGAATGCTCGGGATATTTATTCAGAGTAATCACCTAACGGAAGTAAGTTCTATTCCTGACGGTTTACGATAACTACACATAATTTATTATAATTCGACTAATATATAACTCATAGATAATAATGATTAAAGGGTGTGATGGGATTGGGAGGATCGAAAAGTTTACCGCAATGTCAATCACATTCACTCTATCAAAACCTCTTTCATACTCAAACTACCCCTTTAGGCATGCCTTTCCCCAAAAGAGAAACTCAACTTAACTATTTATCATTAACTCGACTGGTGTTTGATTGTAGTGTCGTAGGGAATAGGTAAAGAAATGATACACATAGGCGTTGCATAACATTCCTGAACCCATTCATTGTAGAGTGTGCGTAAAGGTATTTCCTGCGTGTATAGTAAAAGTGCTTGCAGAGGTGATAATCATGAACCATCGAAACTTCGTTGGAGCCACGAAAAGCTAGGGTTGTGAGGCCTAACAAAAGTAACTCCTTCGAACGCCATCAATTGCTCACGAATATACCTTCAGAGTATAATGGTGTAATATCGAGCTATTGATAAATCATGAATTAAGTTTATTAATCAGCAAAAGAGTTTCTTGTGAGTTTATTCAATTTACCCGCATAATTACATTTATATTCCAGTTCTTAATTATATGAATAGAGGTTTGTTCGTCGAACTAAAATACAAATATAATCTGCATCTGAACTTGTTAATAAATCATCGCGTCTTTCAAATCTAAGCACTGAAATCCACGTATAGGCACAGAATGCATAATCGTACTACGTATTCTAAGAACATTTACTCACTGGCTCTCAATGTTATTTCGCATCGGGTTCAAAAGGATTGTAGAGGATTTGGTTTCGAGAAATACATAGCGATAAAATAATAACATAATATTATGAATATAAAACAGATTGACAAAGAGATTAATAACTGATATCTACTTATGACAGTTAATATCTGATCATGTTTAAACTATGCCGCATACATTTCTGCATTCATTATCTCGTACATTACTGTGGAGAACGACACATTTTGGTTAATTAGATAACGCGAATTATTCCGCCAGCATCTCCGGAATCCCTGTATAAAAATATAAATAACATACCAAACTCCTGCGCGTAATTTTTCACCTCACACTCATATTTTCCTAAGAACCTTTTTCTATTACTAATTATTATAAGTATAGATTGAATGACTCAATTTATATCAGAGTACCAACCACCCTCAGGCGCGGCCTCTCCCCAACTATCCCTGCTCCCGCGCAGCCTCCCTCTCGTCCTTTGTCTTTGCTTTGGTTACGGGAGTACATTTCCTATCCTACTCTAACCCATAGCCTAGTCGTATCTTCCTGCTCTAATGTTTCGACAACATTCGGACTCCTATCTTGGATATTTGGCTGTAGTACTTAAATGATTATTTATATTAACTTATGGTTTCGTGGAAGTTAAAGCTATGTTTAAATTAAGACAATATTTTATGAACTTTATGAGGCTGGACATCTATAAAACAAGCTTTAAAATATATACTATTCTGGAGTACCTTATTTAAGGAATTCATCGTGTTAAATTTAGTTGATCGATTTTGATTCGTTACAGAGTCAGCTAAACAAATCTTGTAAGGTTTGTTCTTCGTAAAAAAATCCATGAATAGGCTAAGTGTTGACTTAATTAAAACGGATTTGATTACACTTTGAAATCTTTTTTGGTTTCATTGATAGGATATTATAAAGGTTTCTGCTTTCCAGGGAAGCGAAAAATAAAATGAGCAAGCTTAATTAGGAAGGTATATAAAACATAATTCTTTATAAACCTTATCGACGAAGCTTTTACGAGAAAATTATTAAACGCTTAACTTGCTATATTTACGCATAATTGTGTTTTGATACTTATGTAACTATCTGTCAGTTTTAATATAATATGTAAGGTATATCACTTACGATGTAAACCCATAATACCTACCCGAATTAAAATTTACATCAGCAAGTTCTGTGCTTTCAGATTACTGTTAAGACTTTTACTACTTCGTCATAATTAGTGTTATCTATGCCGTTATGTTAATAAGCCCACCGACCGTGACTACTAGCCATTGCACTTGGATACTTAATGAAGGACAAATGTGCATAAATTATAAAGGAATTATTTCCGGACATGTTGAAAGCTCTTGCTATGAACGTTATAATTTTCTATTTTGACACACGAGTGGATAATGTGCTCACATTCATTATAGACCATAAATCATCACTCAAGTGTATAAAAAAATGAAATAGCCAAGTAACGGAACGGTGGAACAGCGTAATTTGTCAACAGAAAAAAGTGAAGTGATTAATAACAGTTTTAAATGCAAAAACTTGCATCATTTACACCTCAGCGTGAAATTATTCAAATTTATTCATGAGCCTGGGGAGTAGGTAATCGTCTCTAGAAGCCGCATGAATAAATAGGAAGCCGGGTACAAATCACGGGGACGGGCGAGTCGCGGCCATCGCGCCCGGGATTGTTTCAGGGAACAACCAGTCGCCTGCTGTAACCCTTTCGGTTATACACGCGCTCGTATCTACATGATAACATATATTGGATGAACTCCATTCTATGTTTTTGTCTTCAATTTGCTGGCAAGCCGATAAATGTATTACTACCAACTGTAGACGAAAAAGATTTTTCAACACATTTGCTCAAAAATGCATTTACGAAGCCTGTATACATTGTTAGAAAGTTAAACATTACTCACCATACAACGGAGCGTGCGGTAAATAGGTACTCTCACCTAAGTACCTATTTTACCGCATCCTCCGTTGTATAGCGCCGTGCGTAACCTTTACGGTATTTTTTTAATTTTCATAGAAAATACATAAGAATTCCACCAAAGAGTTTCACATAACGAGAATAAATAAGCTAAAGGATCGAAACTCCTTGGAAGCGTTTTTGTTCAATACGTTTGTCTCACTTTAATACTAAAGAGAAAATGAAACTATAGATGCAGTTCTAATTTTCACCACACGCACGTGGCGCCATTTGAATAGTAAATGCGCGCCATTTTAACCCATTTTCATATTAGATTAGAAACATCAAAGATTGTTTGTTGCGACTTTCCCACTAATAAACAAAAGTTTGTTTCATTACCTATTGTACTGTTTTCTCGCAAATATGTTGAATAACGTTGTATGATACACGTGCGGAAAAAGGTTTCTACAAACTCGTGACTATGGTAAGCCCTTTCCATTTGTCTACTCGTTTGTAAAAACCAACTTACCGCCCTAATATCATAAATAACTATTACTTCATACCATCTACACGTAGGTATATAAAATGTATTTAAGAATCCAATGTAATATTAATATAAATTTTGGATTCTATAAGTCACTACGGCTAGGCATTTAGTAGTACGATAGTTGTTATTATTAGTATGTAGTTAGTTTAAAGAATAAAAACACTTCCCGTTTCAACCAATTTTTATAATATAAGTACACTGTTTATTGAAAACATAATTAGGTATGCTTGCGTAATATTTATTAAATAAAACAAGATTAGGTGTAACTTACTACGTTTCTCTAAGTTTTAACTTAAAATTATTAGCAAAAACTATAAAGATCTAGCTGTTAATTTCCAGAGCGCTTTCACAATAAACAAACACTAATAAAAGCCATTTGGTAAAAATAATACTTACTTCTGTAAGTTGTTCCATTAGTAAAGGCTGTGTCTAAATTAACCAAGTGGAATTGGTATTATTTTTGTTTCAGCCTAATATTCTTTAATAACGGCAATTAAGACGAAAACGGTAATGGAAAAATAAAATTATGCCTCGAGGTAACTAAACAAAAACGAATATTATTAAAAGCTTGCGTATTTAGCGAACCTTTTATGTATACGATAAATCCATTATAACAGGATAATTTGATCGGAGCGTTGTCCATTTTCCCATAACAGATATAAGAAAATTGAACGTGAATATTTTTATAATATAATTTAATGAATCATGCTTTCTACGAAATTAATATTACTTATAAAATAGTCATGGCAATAAAAAATAATTTCCTAACATTATTATTGTGACAACATTTATAGGCATTCTTAATTTCAAGAAAACAGTGGAAGTAAACAGTGGCTTCATGTCATTTACTTCCTTTTAATCATTGCGTTTTAACTTCCTCTTCCGCTCCATATGAAACGACAATTGCGAACATCAAAAATTATTTTGATAACCTTTTTATTTTCCTTAGGGCGGACTCGGGTGAATGGCGGTCGTACAGCTAACAACACGGCCAGGCTGACCGCATTAACCCTTTCTACGTCGTAGGAGGATAAAAGGACCCACTTTTACCTGCTTGTTGGAATGCACTTCTATTTTATACATTTTTTGACAGCTAAATAATCTTCGACCAAGCGAGCGATGCGGGCGAAGTCTGCTTCAACTCACAAAATTTGATTTCATCTGTCCAGATGTTGATACTCGCGTACAGTTCGTATTTTTCAACTAATCTTGGCATCTTGGTTATATTTTATATAATTTCATGGTTGCTTTTTTATCGTAGGCGGTTTTTGATTGGAGTTGTATTTTTCCTCGTGAACAGGGTAGTTTGCTAGGCGCCATTACCCGATTATGATAATATTTAACAGAGACATGCAGTATTCAATTCCTAAACCATTGTTTCACATAATATGAGCAAAATCAGTCGAGAGGTTGACAAGATATAACTTAAGGTCTGCGTTCGGGAACAGTTTCTGCTAGCGAAATTTACTGTTGCATCAGAACTACTAGTTATCATGGAATGGAATGGATTGTAGCGATAGGATCATAACGAAGCTCAACTGGCCGTTCTCCGAATGGTTAAGTTTGCAGTGGTTATACTAAACAAAAATCTTTCATAGCGGTCGACCATCTAAGTAGTAACTTGGATAGTCGACCGCCATGAAAGCGGTACGTGTAGCTGTCGGTCAGGCAACAGTCGTTAAGTCAAGTGAGAAGCTTCTGAGCAGCTTTTCGATTCTGGCACTAGGTTTGACCATTTGCCTATACACAAGAAGGAAGGAAGGAATGGAATTCAAAGTGTAAGCCAACGCATATTATTACTTGTATGTAATTTCTTAATAGTTTAGTAACAGTGGGATTTGAACCCGCGCCCTCCAGCTCCCCGGATTATATAGGTCTGTGGTGCATACCTAAGCTATGCTCACATTTCTCAGTGGTTGCGAAATTCTTTAGGACTATATATTTTTGTACCGACTAAGCAGCCGTGGCGACATGTAGCACCTGTGTTAGATAGGGAGAAACTATAACAATAACTTTGTTGAAAATAGTTACATATTACTTTTAAAATGGTTATCTCTCAAAAGATTTAATTTCGATAATCAAACTTAAATTATTTAACTGTCAACAATATAAATGTCATCGCATGATAAGGCGATAGCGGTCACAACAAAAATGAAATTATTGTGGAGTCATTATGTCTATTGTCAAAAAACGAATTTCCATTTATTTCATTTTTTTTTAAATGTAAATGAATTACGTGACGAGCTAGTCGTTCGCCTGGTGTTAAGCGACACGACCGCCCATAACAGATTGCAGTGTCACTCGGAACTCCAAACTAAAGTTTTTTCATTTTATTGATAGCCAACGAAATGAAGTCATAATATTTAAATGTTTTTAATATATAAGTACCAATAATTTGTGTAAGACATGGCAATAAAAGAAATGGTTGTAAAAGCTTCCGGCACGGACTTAAAAATATTTCCCTCGATTTATACTAACAAACCTCAACAGGAAAAATACTGCGTGAAATAAAAAAGCTTCAAGGCTAAGTTGACGAATCGGCAGCCAAATAATATCGCTTAATTTGGTCTTTCTTCCTCGTCGGTTGGCACTCGTTGCGCGCTGTAGGCAAATTTTAATAACGCTTGCGTCGGCGACTCGACCTCTCTGCGACTTCGCACCATTGAATCCTTGAGCACTTTTCACCCTTAATAGAACACAGAGGCCAAATATTTTGGGTATTTTGTCTATGTTTACCTACATAGAGTAGGCGTTCGCTGTACTTTGTTCTATTGTACCTTTGTAGGTAACTTTATCGAGGTCAAAGTGAATGTTTTGCCTCTGTTTTTAAAACGGGCTGTATGATACGTGCCTGTCTTGAAATATTCCAAATTAGAAAATAAGAAAAAAAGATGCTATTAGATTTAAATACTACAGAATTCGGCCTATACGTGATATTAAGTCTATAATAAATACCTACATTGTTCTAATTTCAAACAATAATAATTCATAAAATGTTAACTATATATCTATAAACCTAATATACTAAAATTAAATCAAGTATACTCGCCGAAGCAGAAATCCGGATAAAATTACCAATCTCAGTGAAAGATGTTGATTTAGACACAACGTCACTGGAGAAAAGTAGAAGTTGCGAATATAAATTGGCGTGATTAATGATCGCGACTCATCCTCGCGAAAGCCTCTGCCAATAAGTGTCTAGAGAACCGGAACTTTAGGTAAAAACCCATTGAAATGGAAAATTTTCATTGAGCCCTTAATCCGAAACTTTTAGTTGATTAAAACCTAACAGTGTGAATAATGGGCGTAAATATTTCAAGACATGAAAATGAAATGTAACGTACAAAGTAATTGTTTGACTACAAAAATAACATACAATGCGTCAGTACACAGTTTATTACAAATATGTCCTGGCGGACTCATTCGACAAATTAAGTTTCTTTGATAAAATCTCGTTTGCTGTAACAAAATAGTACCTATGAAAAAACTTTTCAATAACAAAAATGTTTCAGCAACCCGGATTCTTTGAGTCTAGAAGGTACCTATAACAATTGAAAAAGAGACGTAAAAAATAAGGACTGAAAAAGTGAAATATAAGAAAGCTACAAAGTTTCTCAACATTTCAGTTTTTATTACGATGAAATATTACGAATGTCTACAACTTGTAGCCACTTTGGAAGTAGAAGTAACATTGCTAGTGCATATTGCTTGTGAATATAATGCACTCAATATATTGCTATTGAAAGTTTCTAAGCCAGGGAGATAGGCTGAGAGTAAAATGTTTTCCGTGTTCGCACCCAACACTTAGATTTCACTTTGGTTCAGATGTATTGAATACTGAAAAGAGATAGCTATATTAACTTACCTGAAACCACTCACCTCGCACCATATACGTCCATGCCTCACACATGTCACACATCGGAACACTTTTCTATCTTGTCTAGTATTTGAACGATCGGATATCATAGATTAGAGAAAATACAGTTGATTATATCGAATATCGTTAGAAAACATGACACTCCTATTGGAATCATCATCAGCAGCCTAAAGACGCCCACTGCTGAACATAGGCCTCCCCCACAGAGCGCCATACTTTGACCAGCTGCTTGCCTCCTGCATCCATCGGCTCCCCACGGTTATGACCATGTTATAATCGGTCCAACTAACGGCCTAGCAAGTGCACCGCGAGAAAAGTTGTCTTCGCTGTTGGAGTGAGACACACATAGGCGCTACCATAGTCTTGTCACGGTCTCTCACAAAATAAGGTATTGAGAAAATTTTGTCGCGGTGCGCATGCTAGCCGGCCTAGTGAAGACCGCGGATTATGCGCTTTTAATTTTTTAAATGTTGATCTGTTCTGGTCGGTTTTGACACTAATATTTAACGATTTTATGCCAAGCTCTAGCACAGCATATAGGAGACAATGAAATGCCAAGGGATTGCGTGACTTGCTGTGAAGACTCCCAAATGCCTATCGTTCTTTACTCTGTCTAATAATATCTTGGTAATAAATTAAGTGCGTTTGTCGCTACATCAGGCATTAAGATTTCAACTTTGTTTATAGTGCCTTAAAAAAAAAATGATTTATTGTATTTTATAGGTAGAGTTATACACTTATACGTAACCATGTCCGCTAAAATCGAAATGTTAGAAGCAGAAGCAAAAAAGGTACGTCATGATGTCATAAGTTATGGTACCGCATACATGTTAAATTTAAAGTAGGGTAACTATGACCTACAATTGTACCCTTATCCCTGAACAAAGCACAGAATGCGAAGTAACCACCGTACTTTATGAAGCAAGTCTCAGTAAATTTGCCGTGGAACGATCTAAGAGGGCTGATAAGGCGACGCAAAAGTCACGCGAAGACAGGGACGCAAAGACTGAAATTATCAGGCTTCATAACTCATGATAGGCAGAATAGGCACACGTCGCGTCGTGCGACCGAATAAAACTGTGAGACCATGAAACAACGCAATGGAAAGCTTATGGTACGACATTATGTAAAGCCAATAGTATCGTGAAATCTACTAGTTTTGTGTAAATATTATGACAGGTTGAATTCATAAACTATTTTATTATGTGGTGGATTTTGGTGGTTTTCGATGGTATGCTATAATTATATTACTGCCTTCCAGTTCCACTTCCCTTTTTTCAGCATAACAAAAATAACCAGAATCACACAACACACAGGTAAGTATAAAAAAACTAAGACAAAACTTTATGTGCTTGGTTATGAAATTGTGTATTTTTAGATTTATGTTTAACAATAAGTTAAAATTTAATATAATTTCTACAACGCTATTTCTATAATAACATGGCTAGTCTACTCGATTGAGGCTCAACCTTCATTACAAAAAAGTTGCTTTGAGAAATTATGCTTACCTTTTAGTCGTTGTTTTAGTTGTATTGTAGGTAGACTCGCATGTTTCAATAATGCCCACAGCATTAGAACTTCTAGAAGGTCTACTCCACTGCAAACATTAGAAATAATGCTGACTCAAGGAAACTATCTCATGACTAAATTGTTTCTTTGTATCTCAATCAAACCATTACTTAACCTCATTGCGTTTATAATTCGCATAGACGTGTCGCTAAAAATCTTAAGTAAATAAATGCTATTAAGAACCTGTTCATCAATTTTATGGACCCTAAATTTCTTGTGGTCGGAAACTGCCGTGGAACATGCGACAGTAAACCTGGCTGGCTGGTGACACCGCGGCAATGAAAGACTAACAATGATAGTTTCCGTTAATGGAAATAAATAATATTTAATTTTCTTGGTGGGTGTGATGCCGTGCAATCAATTCAGTTTTGTGCTGGCAAAAACAATAGTTCTTTTAACGATGTATTTCCAAAGACCTTTAATCTATTCTCTTCTCAATAAAACAAGGAGCTCTAGTTGGTATATACTTAGTGATCTGACTTCCCACACTATCCACACTACTTATGAAAACTCGCAGAAAGTAGTTGGAAGAATTGTGTAATTGTTAAGAAAACTAAAGCCGCACTGGGACGTCGTCAGTAGGAATCTTAACAAAACGTTCACCTCGTTGGGCCATTCTTATGGTAATTCGACCTGACTGTCACGCGACCTTCTGTCCACACCCCGATAATATGCAAATTGGGTCCGTCTATAAGGTGACCTGAAAATACTTCCTCATTAGCCACGCTTTGTCTCTCAGGTCTACAGCTTTACTAATTGATAAAGCAATCACAAATAGAAATAGAGCACTACACAAAGGTTTAACCGTATAGGTCATATAATGATCACATTGAAATACAAAATTCATCAAAAGATGGCTGGCCTCTACTTCGGCCAAAGGTTGAGCATTGCCATTCAACGTGGCAATGCTGCCAGCATATTGGGCACGTTGCCTACTGGTAGTGGTTTGTTAGATTAGGTTTTTGTTTTTAAATTATGTAGCTTATTAGGGTAGTTTTGTATTATATTGTTAATTTTATAGTACTAGTGTGGTAGTAGTTTAGACTTTTGTTTATTAAATGTTAATGAAAAGTTTTATAATAATGTGTATGTCTACAATACATATTATAATATATATATATAATTATGGATATGTACTGTGTTGTGGATGTGCGTATTGATGTACCTTTTCATTAAATACCTATATCAAGAGATCGTATTAAAAGTATATGAACATCACAAGAGCTTTCCCTCGCATATAAAGTTGTTACTTACCCAATATAAGCAGGGAAAAACTTGGTTTTAATGCGTAAAACTTCAAGGGCCATTAGTGTAAAGCCTCGCGTCATTCTCTCGGTACAAACTCGAGCTTTTTACTGCAATAAACTTTCTGACAAGCCATTTGTGGACGGAAAGTGTTCGCTGGAATTAATCACGTGACCCACAACAGGCCTTGTTTGGTCCCGCCGCGCGACTCTTGATAACTTCTTTATTTACGTACTTCTGAATTAATGGGCCAGCGTTCTCGCTTCAAGTAACAAATACAGCAAAACGTCGGATTGCACACTGTCTTTATAGTTTGAAACTCGTCTTGTGGACATTTAAACGTGCTAATTAAGACTCTCTGAAATTGAAGTTTTCTTTGTTCTGTGTAGCTGTATCTCGAGTTAATTCAGCGAGACGTTAAATTAGTGGAATCAAAGCAACTCGTGTCAGGCACACGTTAACGGATGTTGAGTGAAGCAAGCATATTGAGATTCGCAAATTCTCATTTGTGAGTTCTTACTGCTTTGGCACATTGTCTGAATTTCATCGCGTCTTCAAATTTATCTTCAAGTTTTAAATGCAAAGCAAGGCATTATTATTTCGATATAGAGGCATCCAAGATAGCGCAATCGAAGAAAATTATTCAAGCCGAGCAATCAAAGACGGTACAGTAGAGAATGTTTTATCAATTTCACGGCGATAAATTTAAATGAAATTTCTGAACTTTTATCGAACGCCCCAATTGTCCAAACGTGAAATTATTAGAAAGTGTCCCTGAGCTTTCACATCTGACATTATTCTTACAAATTGATAAAGAAGGCTGAAGTCAGGAACCCAAATCAAATAAACCGGATTAGGTCATCGCTTTACGGCGAGTGGAAGTGGCGGGTCATCTCGGAGGAAGCAATTCTCGTGGTCGTAGATTGAATGCAAAATTGGATGAGATCCCACTGTTTTTACTGTATAGATCCCGGGATTGTTACGAGTATGTACAACATCCCGCGTTTTATTTCGTCGAGGGCACACACCGTTTGAATGCTTTGATTGAATGTGACAATAGTTATTGTAACTGACGCTCCGACCGCTTTCGGGTTTGTTATTTGTCCGTTCTCTCAAGAGATAAATTTATTCTCTTCATATTGAACATTTGACCTTTTCTCTGATTTAGAAGTTATTATTATAGCCATGTCTTCAATAAAAAGATGTTGTTTAGTTTGATCTGAATAAAATTTATACCTAAACCTTGTATTACTAACGACAATGTTTACAGTTTTGTGTTCTCTTTGTACAATGTACTTACATACCAATACTTAATTCCATTTTACGTCTATATTTACAGACATAAAAAAAAATTGCGTTCTATAATAATAACACAATGCATACAAAAACTTTTTTCAAAATGTGATACGATAAAACAAGCGAGGTTATAAAAATAAAAAATTAAATTATTTAAATATACCTACTTAATTTTCATCATTCCTTATTGTGTAGTGCACAAAATCACAGAATAGATAATAGTACTACAATACCTACATAAAAATTACTTCGCACATTTTGAAGGCTTAGTGTGACCATATGATGTGAATTTGTGTAGTTACGTTATAGCTTCTCCACAGTGAGGGTGGCAACAGCTCAGCTAACGGCTTTTGTGTTTGGGAAAACACTTATGAAGTTATTTCTTGTGACGGAATAGCGCATTTCTTCGTTCAAAGGTCGGGCTCGGGCACGTGAATATGGCCAATCATGTCGTGTGATTGGCTACCCACATAATACGGAATGCCCCATCAAATGTGAATGGATCAACGGGATTATGTACCTACTGAAATGAATGTGTAGGTATAGTATAATATATATTTACTTTCACTTCGGCCTTTATACTATGAGTGGCAAATAAGCAGGTGGCCCATCTGATGGTAAGACGTGGTCACCTCGCCTATGGATATTCGCAATACGGGTTCGCTGAAAATTGAACTACTAACTATTGCCATCCCTTTACGACTCTATTGATACCCTTCTTCTTAGGTTCTCTTCATTAGCCTTAAGATTATTAAGGGTTATTATAAAATAAATTGACAGAAGATCCTGGAAAACTATCACTCTGTAATATATACATATAATAAAACTGCAACTAGGCTAATTCTGGACATTCAATATTTTTTGAAAATTTTTATTGCATTTTTATCTGACTCGATATAAGAGTAGAAATTTTTTTTTGTTTGTCCTGTCAGTCCCATTGAACACGCATCACGCTGGAACTACCTGGGCCGGCTCTCTAGGCCGGCGAAGGAAGGTAGGCTTCGCCTGCCTCCCTTCTATTACCGTCCCATCCATTCATTCTTTTCCGCTATCTTTTTCCCTTTTACTCCCCTCTTCCCATGAACAGCGTTAGTTAGAACGTAAAACTAAGTAACCCATGCGAAGCCGGGCTGGGTCAACTAGTTGTGTATTATTTTGATTTGATTGACAAGTTATTATTTAACTCTATCTATTGGAAAATGCATTATAATTAATTAACTACATGAATCATTATTATCTGGAACTGACTGTAACCTTCTGATTGTCATAAGTATACCTGCATAATACTTACCTGTTGTATCTATAAAATATATATATAAAAACAATATAGTAGCTCTATATTCACGCCGGGACTACACGGCACGGGGCACCACAAGCAAACAAACAAACAAGCTTTGCTTTACTTTAAATCTACTTCTCAAAGATCCTGCGAAACCAGACAAAGGTCTCAACTTGTGAACCTCTTAAATGACATTGCGGTCGAGAATAAAGCATGATTGAACCTTTTTTTTACCAGAAATACTCTGCAGTAATCTTAGTAAGGTCACATAATATATCAAGCGATACGTATAGATAGATACACATTGGTAAAGTTCACTTTGCTTATAGCGGGCGAGAGGTCAATTTCGATCACAGCTTCTTCATTTCATCGTATTTCGAGTACCTATTGCATTTCTGGCTCCTCTTACAAAATACTATCATTTCATTTCAAACTTCTTAGTGAAAATTGAATTCAGCATTAGTGAAAGATTATTTTTCAGCACACTTGCTCGTAAAGTGGCTATTACACTGCTTTTAGATTCAAAATACAAGATATTACGCATTTGAAATTTTGCGAAAACGATCTAACTTCCATTTTTTTTAATTTTTTAACTTTATCATATTATAATTTAAAATCAATTAATAATAACGTCTATAATCAAATTATGGATTGCACAGTTTTCTATAATTTTTTTCGTTGTCAAACCCTAGTAGTCTGTGAACTCCACAGACTACTAGGCGGTACGTGTCGTAAAAAAGGAATCTACGCGCAATTTTTCACAAAGTTAATTATAACACAAGTCTGTTTTTTCCTCTCATGTGTGCAGAAAAACGTCGTGTGACACGCGTGTACATTGATCATTACACTTGTATCATAATGTACTATTATGACACAACAATCATTAGGTATTGATGAGTGTTTAGCATTAATTTAGTTTTAGTGTGCCATTACCTACAGATTTTGTATTGAACTGTTTCTAAATCAGATAAGTTACAAGAATTTATTATAAAATCATGAAGCTATAATACACCTATTATAAGTCTATTTGGGCTCTACTAAAAGTAAAGAACCCTACCTAAAGTAAAAGATGAAACAACCAAGCCTGTCTCAGTTTCCACTAGAACTTTACAACCCTTAAAAATTACTCAATAGAGAAATTGGAATTTTTTTTACTGAGTTCAAGTTGACTATTCTTTAACACGTTGATCTTACAAAAGAGAACGCCGTCAAAGGCGTGCGTCGTTTTACGTCGGTGCTGCCGCCGTCGTCGCCCCGCTCTACACGGCTCTTTTATTTCAAATGTGGTTCTGGCATGAAATGAACACGTGGGATGGGGTTTGAAAATCTGGGGAATACGTCTTTAATAGTACATCCTTGATTATACTAACTGAATAATTATTTCCGGCGACTTTTTTTTATTCAATAAAGCAATTTCAATAACTTAATATTTTGCTGCTACATTATATTATACTATCTGAAAATTAATCACATTAAAGATGTCTATGAGAGAATCCTTGAAGAATTTTCTGCAAATTTGTCTGTTGGGAAAACAAGTGGTTATTTATGTTATGTACGGACATTGAACGAACTATTGATTTAAAAATAATCCTAGTAATCGAATACAACATAAGCGTAAATTTGTTGGACCTTTATTTTAAGCAGTCATTTAGGCGTGCCACTTGCTGTGGGGTCAAATTATGAAGCAATTTGTATTAGGTTTTTGGCCCCGCACTCGATACCAGGTGAAGTATGGTCATACGTTGCCCTATTCGATATAGTTTAAGCTGTTTAAGAGAGAACATATAATAACCTATGACAACTATAAGTAGGTACATGCTTCGACAATTTAGTAAACTTTGAACAATCAATTGACAATCGGCATCTTCACTATTAAATTCATAAGTAACTTCATCACTTAAAGCCAGAGTTTTTCATAGATTCCAAATATCAAGTTACCTACTCACTCAATGATAATTTATCAACTTGCGAACAATAAATTGCTTAAACAATAAATTGCTTCTGTACATACTTCTAGATAATGTTTCGAAGTATCGCAAGTAAGTACAAATTTCATGCTAAATGTTATTAAATTCTTCCAGGATTTAGACACGTAAACATATTTTATTACTCTTGTTTCATTGTTAACATTCCAACTTGAGTCTTCAGGCTAATAGTTATAGTACATTAGTGTGTAATGATCAATGCACACGCATGTCATACGAACTTTTTCACAGTTACGAGGAAAAAAACAGAGTTGTATTGTTAATTAACTTTGTGAAAAATGTTATGCAGGCTTCTTATTTTCACGCGCCGTCAGAGAAAAACCGTGTTGATGGCGTGAACAAAATCGACATCGACCAAAACGAAACGAAAACTGGTACTAGAACTGGAACTGGAACTGGAACTGAAACTGGAACTGGGACTGGAACTGAACCTGGAACTGGAACTGGAATTGGACCTGGAACTGGACCTGGAACTGGACCTGGAACTGGACCTGGAACTGGACCTGGAACTGGAACTGTAACTGGAGCTGGGACTGGAACGAAATGAAACGAATCTTGCAGTGAGATACAAACTTAACTGAATCGGATGTTATCATATTATAACGTGTGTGGTAATTTAGAGTAAAAAGAACAAGTCTGAAAAGTTGTTGGATTTTGGTTCTAAAAGCGGTGGCAGAAGAGCCACTTTACGAGCAACTTGATAAAAATAACGTTTTGACCTTACCTATACTGTTACTGTACTACTATATATCGGCAATACAAAAGGCAAGTTACCCGCCTACCGAAACAGTAGACTCGTCAATGTATGCTGTTTATCTTCAATTCAAATCGTATACTTGTTTGTTACGTAAAGTTCTGTTTGGAAACTTTGCACTCGAAATAATTTTTCCAGTGCAGAGTTGACGGGCAGTGTTTGCTCACTTTATCTCCTTCACAGTATGAGAGCCCTACAGTTGAACACACAGTCTATGCTGGAGTGAGCCGCTGCTCCGTTGCGCAACCCCTGCACGCCAAAGCTAATATAAAACTGTGTGACGTACTTTACCACTGCATTCTTTTGACAATAAACCACAGAAATGTCTTTATGAGCTGGTACTGCGATAGAAAGGCAAATTTGAACAACGACGTTCGTGCTTCTAAAAGACTGAATATATTTACAAAGGTGCGAGATTACAAGTCGAAATACGCAAACTTGAAAATGATTTCGAAATTCCAAATATGGTTTTTTCATAAAATCTTTTGTAGGGTACAGAGCTTTAGAGACAGCTTACGATCAAGAGCTATTAACGAGAATCCTCATCATATTACCAAATTTGTTTGTAGGTTACCTTCATAATTCTTGCAGCGGGTCTTTGGGATGCGCCGCTATTTTTCATAAAAATATCTATGACGCATGGCCGCCATAAGTCTACAAGAAAAGAGCCGAGAGCTGAATCCTTGTAATTAGACGCCGCGAAGATTTATGCCCCTAAATTTCCCAAATACTTTTAATTTTTGGTCGCGACACGTGCTTCCTTCGAGTTATTTTTTTTAATTTCATGCGCTAACTTGGGAGAGGCTTTACTGTACGGTTTCATTGAAATTATTCAAAGAGGCGGTAGTAATTCTTGGAGAAGAGAAAAAGGCGAGGGAAGGTATAGTATATGTAAGCAGCGTGTTTATTTGGGTCCGCTTTATTTCCACCGCTCCCTAGGGTCCGGTCCATGTATCACTGCAGACGTCAGCCCAGGGTTAATTGTCTACGTGCGTTTTCAGCTGAATTCGTCACGTTCACCCGTTCGCACCCCTCCCTCGCCCAGTACACTAACAAACGTGATTCTACAAATCGAAACTCATATTACCTCTAACTAAGTACGTCCTATCGTTGTATGTTTATACCTTTATCGATTCATAAAGTACGAAAGTAATAAGTGTCATAACTCGTATGGAAATATTGTATTTACTCGGGTAACAAATGATAAATGTTGTTGGAAGAGTGCCGTTTGTGCGGATATTAAATTCTGTATTTGTGTAGGGACATTAATTAGTTTATCCAAGGGATGTACCGTTAATCTATTTTGTTAAAACTTTTAATATTCCATTAAATTCATCTATTCTTGATAAAGTAGAATCACTTCCCTCAAATTATTTGCACGTAATAATTGTATAAACGTCCATTACCTTCGACCTGTATTCATAAATTCCATTTTACCATACTGTTGAAACGGGTACTTTGGTATAAAAGCACCTGCTCGATGTTACGAATATTTTACTTAAAACACTCGTTTGAATTTACGGGCTCTTTGGCTATATATACGGGGTGTTTTTAAATAGAAAACGTGCTCGTTTGTGTTAGGAAACCAATCTCGTTGATACGAGTACGTACATCCATTAGCCAAATAGAGAGCCTCGCCGCCCTTCACAAAACAAATGTGGGACCACGTATGAAGGAACAAAAATTGTTTCACTTTCATTTCTGTGACACGAATCGCTCCGTAATGTACCTTTAGTACCCTTTTCGAATGAAATGGTAGATGAAAGCGTAATGAAGGTCTTTTATGTTATTTTTCTATTAGGCTCCTTAACCACAGGTTAGTTCAAAGAAAATAACGGTCGCTCTTAAGTAATTAGGGTATTCTTAATTAAATAAAGTAAGTTAACGCATAGAGTTGGCCCAGTGCGTTTCGTATCACGTATGCATAAAGAAGGGATAGAATATTGCTGGCCGCTATGTAATAATACCATACTTTACGGCAGCAAAATAGTTTTTGTTCAAAGTTCTCACCATATGACTCTCATAATACTGCAGTACCATACTTTTATATCCCATTAATTAAACAACACAACAAACACACACAACACAACAACAAACACCATTAAACCTTCACTATTATGTATCTACAGATTTTTCTACTCTGGAATCTAGCGTACAACTGCAGTAACCTATAGAACCTAATATACATAAGCTATATATAAAATTGTAGATGTGGACAAATAAAGATTGATAAAAACTATATTTGTGGTTTTTTTTTTAGTAATCATCTTTTAACTTTTATGTCTAATCTATATACTTATTGTGTAACAAAATAAAAACAAACTACTACTAAACTAAAGCTATAAAATATACAACATAATACAGAACTAATCTAACACACCACTACCAGTAGGCAACGTGCCCAAAATGCTGGCAGCATTGCCACGTTAAATGGCAATGCTCAACCTTTGGCCCAAGTAGAAGCCAGCATTTTGGTCACGCGTTGCTTCGACCTGACGTTTAGAAAGGTCTTTAAAATGTTTGTTGTTGTTTGTGCATTATAGAATTTTCTGTCTATTTATCAACCATAACATCATTTTACTAAATTATTTGTAAAAATTGAGTATCGTACAAATCGCATTTTACATCACAATTCTATGAATGTTATGCTTACGAAAAAGTATTGATGGTGTTAGCCTCACAAAAGCGTACTTAATTATAGATTGGCGTATGTATTAGTAAACCAGAACATTGCAAAACCTGGATTTTGGAACCCACAAAAATGTCGATCGCAATTAGGTACTTAACTTTTTATAATAAGTACTGCTACTTATTACTTAGGAAAAGGGTCTATATTTTCTTCATTTTATACTGTCTAATTTCCAGTGTGATAATGAAAGGGTGTGCAAGATTAATATTGAAATATAATTGCATGCAACGTGGCCCCTTCAATGGTCGTGCTGGCACCGTGTTATTATGGAAATACTTTCAAACTTGAAGTGTTCTTTGTTTCGTTGCAAGGGTTATGCAATTGCTTTAAAAGCTACAATTTTTAAATACCAATTCACTGTTTCAACGAAAAAATCGCGATTGCTGCACGTAGCTCTTTTTGCGATTTCCATTCTTTGCTTTGATATATTCTGTCGATGAATTGTAAACTTGAATCGCAAAACATAGGTACATTTGGTCCCTTGAGGCGTGATGGAAGTTTGGAATCGTTTGAGAATCAAAATATTGTACGAACGTATTATAAAAGGAGCAAGCAAACGTCGCAGTGAGCAGTCGACGCCGACATTGCATTCTGGAAAATGTAGAGGCCAATAAAATGCTGTTCAGTGCAACAACTATCGTTCACTAGAGCGGCTATCTACATTTTATGCTTTCGATGCCATCAACGCCCCGCACTTTATTCCCTTACTTTGTACGAGATGGTACACTAGACAGGTAGCACATACATCTCTGATGTAGGTACGGGTGCTTTCACATTGTTTATTTAACAGATCGTGCGCGATGAACGATTGTATTGAATTCTATATGCATTGGAGCTTGCAATCCTGATGTTTTAGTAGTGATCTTATGTAACTATGAATCATGGTATATATCTACCTATATTGTTTTGTTTTGCATCGAGAAATAATTTTGTTAGTGCCATATAGTTACAGTAGTTCGCTGCTTATTTTAATCTATGTAGGTATACATAGATTCAAATAAGCAGCGAACTGTTTATTCAATGTTTATGCAACGTGAGTCATCCTCATTTTTACTAATATGCTATACCTACTAATATTAATATGCGAAAGTCTGTGCGAATTTTTGTTACGTTAATCTCCGTAACTACTGAACCAATTTTAATGAAATTCGGAATGCAGATAGCTTATACGCTGGAAATACATATGATTTGACAGTACTTTTCATCTGCAGGTGTAACCGTGGAGCGCAACTAGCGTTATAAGTTGCACTGGTTCATAAGCCAGCACACTTATAAAACCGACCTACGGTGTCCACAGCGTAGTCTTGGAAATTTAAACAGGATTGAAACTTGGACAAGAAACAATCTAACGGGAACAACGCGACGGGTACATAAAGCGGTCTACCAACTCAGCCCTGTAATTTAAAGAACAAACAAGCCCCACAACTTGCTGTGTACATCGAATGCAACAAACTAACTCCCCTTGTTTTAACTAACTCATTTGTCGTTTAACGTTACGTCCACACACATTCAGAGGTACCTCTTTGATTAGGATTTCTAGACTCGTGACTCGAATTAGACTCTCACCTAGAAACATTTACTTAACAAAAACAAATGAAGACCTAAACCAATCGACAATGGGTTGTTCGTCTATGAAATCTTAGACTAAGCACAAGCTCTCACCTAGATGAGTTTGGTTCAAGCGGAGCGTTATCAAGCTCAGTTAATCCTGTCTTCGGTATTATTGAATAAATTTTCCCTCCTTGCGTACATTTGGCATTTTCTGCCGGCTCAATGTATCGGAAAAATTCAGTCGATTCGCCATATTTTTGTGCTTCTCATTTGATATTCAATAACAGAGAAAGGTGTTGTGTTGATTTGTATCCAAAAGAATTGTTGTTTTGGAAAAACAAGTCCTTGTAGGTAATCGGTTGGATGCGTAGTGTTTGTGTGTTGTTAAGTGTCCGGTGGATGCGGAGGTCGCCTGTTTGTATGAAATGGTGTTGTTATTGTTATGAGAGCATAAACCGAGGCACGTTCAGCTATGTATCTGTTCACGGTACAACGCAGATGCTACTAACGGCCGGCATTGTAGTGCAAACGGCCTCGGAGACATGAATGAGCCTACAAACCATACAACGTTATATTTCACGGCTGGCTGATGTGCAAGAGGATTTTTCTCGTGCAAACAGAGTTCAATTTAGTTATTCTGCCGCCAAGCAGTAGTGTGCAAGCACTGATTCCAGTTTGAAGGGCATTGTAGCTAGAGAAATTACTGGGCAAATGAGACTTTATGAACTGGTCTCACAGTCAAAGTTTTTTAGCCTGTCTCAGGATGACCGCAGTGCGCGGTGTCACGCAAAACTTTAAAGTTCCGAGTGACACTGCAATCTGTTATGGGCGGCTGTGACGCTAAACATCAGGCGGATGACTACCTCGTACCATTCACATAAAAAAAAGATTCTTGGAAATGATTTAAAGATTTTATAAGCAAAGGATTTAGCTACAATATATTCAACCGCATTGATGACGTGTCCATTTTTCTTGAATCAAGAAATTATCAGCTTGTGAAAATGTTACTTGTTAACTTGGTAAACATCAGGAGTTAAAACGTTTATCTGTTCTCCTCTTACTTATAATGCAATAATTATTATACTTACACAGTTGTTGTAGTAGTAGAATAGTTTTGTGCTTCGTCGTTTTCTCTATAGATAAAATCAGAGAAAACATTGGTAGGTACCTATGTAGCTACTTCGTTGCTATGGAGTGGTTATAGGATAGGAGATAGTACTAGTACCAAGAAACTAAGTAATAAAAAGAGCGGTAGGTACTGTCAAATCTTTTAACACTGTGTTATCTACTCTTGGTAGTTTGAGTATTTCTCATAGAAAGCCGCATCTACCCACAACTCATTATTATTACGCAAGCGTACCTATCATGAGCAATACGAATAGTCTAGATATTACTTACCTTACCTATGTAATACTAAATATCTACTAACACAAACTTTCAATGTCTTGCGTAAATCACTTGTAAACGCTGTGCAGGCTCTGTGCAGCTTCATATGTTATTTCTTAATCTCATGCAAGTGTTACATGTTGATATAAATTATATTCCACGTATTTTCACTTAATACTGTTAAGCTCAGTGTGTGTTGCCAGTGATGACTTATGGAACTGAGACATGGTCTCTTACTGTTGGCCTCATTAGTAAGCTCAAAGTCATGCAGCGAGCTATGGAGCGAGCTATGCTCGGTGTTTCCCTGCGAGATAAGCTCCGGAACGAGGAGATCCGCAGGAGAAATAAAGTGACCGATATAGCTCTTAGAGTTAGTAAGTTGAAGTGGCAATGGGCAGGCCACATCGCTCGTAGAACTGACAACCGATGGGGAAGAAAGGTTCTCGAGTGGCGACCACGAAACGGAAGACGCAGCGTAGGCCGGCCCCCCACTCGGTGGACCGACGACCTGGTGAAAGCCGCAGGGAGCCGATGGATGCAGGAGGCGAGCAGCCGCTCAAGGTGGCGTGCTCTGGGGGAGGCCTATGTTCAGCAGTGGACGTCTTCAGGCTGTTAATGATGATGATGATGATGATGACTGTTAAGCTAAAACTTGTGCTACAGTGTTACCTAATAGTGTTTGAGTGAGTTTGGTTCTGCAGTAACTCATGCGACTTTAAGACTAACTCACCCAAGGTTCAAATCTTACTCGGCCTTGCACCAATGTGCAACGAGTGTGTAAAACTTAAAAATACACATTATTCAATTTTATGTAATATAAGTATATATAATATTAAGTAAAATATTTCCACAGTGCAAACGTACTCACGTCAGTTTTATTCACATTATTATCATTATTGCGTACGTCTAACGATAAATATTTAAGAGAAATAAACGTAAAAACGTGTAGCAGCATACAAATTAATTCAAAATCCGCGGTTAACCTCGCAGCAATAACTTGTTCCGTAGCGGGTTCTCCGTAATTCTCTTAAAACGAATATTTTCCTTCACACCTGTGAGTTCACAGGATACGTATAAAGGTACGTTTAAACAATTCTCTTGTTGTTGAAACGATTGATGTTTTTCAATGTCAATGCCCTTTTGGGAAAGCTTATGTGCTATTTATACCAAAATTGATAAATGTCTAAATCATAATCATAAAATAAAGTATAAATATCAGATTTATCTAAAGCTAAATAAGTGTACCTAATTCATTTCTTTGCAAAGATTGATCCTTACCCGCAACAGAATCCATTGGGTCAGTAACGTGTAGAAGCAAAACATCATTGGTATTCTGAAAATTCTCGTTTAATTTCAAACCTTACATTGACCTGCAAATTCCTTAGTTAATTGGTAGGTAACCCATAGCGCCTAGCTGATAATCAGCAAGTTGGTTGGCAGTAAACAGCCGGTGGTGCGAACCGCGACTGTGCAACGGAAATTGCCGACGGTCCGTCTCGTCACAGCGTCGAACTTGGCACTTGCACCGCCCATGTCTACTATACAACCTTTGTAAAAGGTATGAATTAAAGGAGAATGGATTAAGGTAATTGTTAAATATCACTTGTCCTCGATAACCGGTACGATCCGACCCATCTCTCATCTATCTCTCTTTTTCTCCCTTAATTTACTTACATAAGATTATGGTAGCTGGTGCGGTTTGTTTTTAATCAAAGCCTGAATGACGTCGGTAATGTTGTTAGGTACAAAATAAGATAACATATAATAACATATAAAACTGGTCGGAGAAATGACTTAAAAATTGACGTGAAACTGCCGTTGTTGTTAACCAAAAGTTAAGACTTAGGTATATATTCACGTTTACATTGAAGGTATACCCATAATGTATAAAACCTTTAGATTTTCCAGTTCTACGATGAAATACTCCTGCGACTTCACTGTACCCTGTTTAATTGTTACCTCGCACAGAAAACAATTACAGTAACCTGTGCGCTCAGGCCAGCCAAGATTAGTATTTAGAGCGCACGATAAAATTACAACAATTGGAAGGTGGGAGTAGTTCACTCGTATATCACTTTTAACGAGAATTTACTAATAGTAGTAACGTAATGTGTGTGTTGCTTTAATCATAATTATCATCAGCCTGAAGACGTCCACTGTTGAACATAGGCCTCCCCCAAAGAGCGCCACTTTGAGCGGCTGCTTGCCTCCTGCATCCATCGGC
The DNA here is from genome assembly GCA_910589525.2 of Ennomos quercinarius. NCBI lineage: Eukaryota > Metazoa > Arthropoda > Insecta > Lepidoptera > Geometridae > Ennomos > Ennomos quercinarius. Next base: position 8,315,897 of record OU342496.1, read on the forward strand.
TGCCCACAGTTCTGACCAGGTTGTCGGTCCACCTAGTGGGGGGCTGGCCTACGCTGCGTCGTCCGGTTCGTGGTCGCCACTCGAGAACCTTTCTTCCCCATCGGTTGTCAGTTCTACGAGCGATATGGCCTGCCCATTGCCGTTTCAACTTGCTAATTGTAAGAGCTATATTGGTCACTTTAGTTCTCCTGCGGATCTCCTACCTAACTTAAGAAAAGACAGAAGGATACTCACAATTAGAAGCGTATGCTATATTAATATAAGTACATTAAAAATAATACATTTTACTGAACTCAAAAGTAAAACCTAACTCTAGCGGCAGGCAAAAAAATATTATGTAACCTCCTGACGAAGCTCTATAAAGCTCTGACAATAGAACTTAGAAACTGTAATAAACAAACACGAATGAAAAGGGCGTCACCCCAACCTTAGAAATGTTTAATGACCTCAAGGTAGCGAGGTTTGACGTTGCATTAGCGGAACAATAGACGTTAAAACTAAAGCTAGACCCGCCTTTATCTACGCAATTGTTATAAAACAGAAACCGCTTAACTAGCTGAAAGCTTTTGGGTAGCACGTTTACCTACAACGGAACAGTTTGCGGGTTATACACAATTGTCAATGGAGAATGATACCTGCTACATAGGTATCCAATGAGTTATAACTTAATGAATGTAAGTTGCTGTTATACCAACGCTCCTATTTTTTATTTATTTATTTAAAAGTAGAGGATAAAAATACAATTTTGTCCTTTTATGATAATTACAATTTTGTTAGATCAAAATTTGATCTAACACTACAGACCTATCCTTCAACTTTTTTCTCTAACATGTAGTCCTTAGAATATATAAAAAATAACACCTGTTTTTATGCAGCAATCTTAGCATTGGTTACTAGGCTAACCAGCAACAGTTTTCCAGACAATCAAGACATTAAACATGTCCAGAAAACTACGGCATTTACGGCTCACTAAAAGTCGATCCACATTTTGTATATATGCATTCCGAGTTCATGTCAGCTTTGTCTATTATTAAATTATCAATGCTAGAATCTACGTCTACTATATAAGTCGTTATGTCAATACTGTTCATTATTTAGTTACGCATCTTAGTTTACTTAGTAGGTATGGTGTAAGATTTGTAGTTAATTGGATTTTGATCCATATCTATTATCTACAGCGGTATTAACCGGAGAGAGAAATTATTAGGTAAATCGTTACAGGTATAACTCTCACCATTTATGCATTAATTATAATTTTCCCTATCTATATAACAAAGTTTTTGTAAAAACGCATTCTTTGCTACATTAATTTGTATTTAGTAGTAGCTATAGATGCACGTGGTAGTTGGTATTATTGTAGTTAAAAGTACTAATTAAACTAAAAACTAATTAATGTAAATAGTAGAAAACTAACCAATGTATAGAAATAGGTTCTTGTTCCTCTCAACTGTTATAGATATCTGATATACAGAATATCTGACAAACAGGACAGATGGGCAGACTCTCAACGTTCTGAGACTTGACAGGCTTGACTCGTAATGCCGAGAATATACCGTATAAACCTTGGTTATGTAAAACTTCATATCAACTTAGTTGTAGAAAATATGACATAGGTTCACTAGACTGTATAAGTTTATTCAGAATTTTTTCAAGGCCTACCGGTAACATGTTCTTAACTTCCATGTTCTGAATCAAATCAAATCCAATTGCAAATGCAGACAGCTGTTGCCATTTCAAATTCAACGTAACTCTAACAGCTAGGTTTTAGAAGGGTTACTCGCGTTTCAAACGGAATAATACCTACCTGGAAACACTTCCGAGGAGAATAGAGTAATTGCTTGAGAACTAAACTTGGGAATCAAGTGCATACCAAAGTTTAGTTTTGGTGCAATTAATCTGTATAGTGCAAGGAACTGTACGAATCAACCGTCAAGTCTCAAGATCGTATTCACCGCGAGACGTTCTGCCGGCGGTACGTGTTAGTAATACTGTTACTCTCTACTCCAGTTAATTGAATACTCCTGCAGACACGGACAAAGTCTCAAATTCAATTGGTTTGTGTAATGTGCGTTAGATACCATTGAACATTTTCTTTATCACATATTAATTACTTAACTTAAATATACATTCTTAACTCAAACTTGATTAGTCGAAGTTAGCAAGTTAAAAAGGCAATGCGAAAGTTTCATCACCCGCAGAAGCAACACCTGCAGCGGTAGCGTGAGGTCTAGAAATCGACATAATTATCTTTTCTCTCGAGAAAGCGTTTGACCACTGAAAACGCGACAAAAGGTTTCTGACGCTCAAACGCTGTCAAACGCTTTCTCAGGAGAAGAGATTATTATATCACTTTCCACAGCTCATACTACCCGCGATGGAAAGTCGAGGAAGAAATGTTCTCGAGGGTCGACCGGAAAATGAAGCACAGGCCTCCCTTCACTTAGGTGGACCGACGACCTAATCGAAACTACGCCGTTGGATACAAGAGGCAAGCATCCGCTCAAAGTGGCGCTCTATTTGGGAAGCTTAAGTCAGTAGTGGACGACTTCCGGCTGATGATGGATTACAAAACACAAGTTAGAACTGACTAAAAATGCCACCACCATGGTGAGGGTGTTTAAGATTTGCCATTCCTCTCCAAAAGCACGGCATTGAGCCCGATCTTCGGCTACTCATTCAGCTGCCGCCAGCCACTCTGAATGTGTATTAATATATATTAAGCTTAGTAGGTTCTATTTGTTTTATTGCACATCCATTATCACGATATGACTTGACCATTATTTAGAATAATTACTTATGCCTATATTTGCACCAAAGTAAGACAACCCTTAAGTTCTCATTTATTTCTTTAGGATATACCCAATGTGTTACAGTAGGTACGTCATAGAGGGATACGTGCGAACTTAGAAGCTGTCAAATTTTAGTGCAGGTGGGCATCAATGTCCTAGAATAACCTACCAAAACTTTGAAGTACTGTCTTGTCTTATTAAGCAGTCAAATTAAGTCAAATTTTCATGAACAATAATTGCTCCTCAGAGAATAGAAAATTAGGTAGGCACCTCTTTAGATAATTTTCTAATGTAGACTGAGGATGAGATGAACCGTAACCTAAAGGTTAAACTTTCGTATACCCGAAGGTATTATAATTCAAATTATTGCCCGAAATTTGCAAACGATGTTTGAGTAAGAAACCAGTGAAAATTAATTGATTTTGTAATGTAATTCCATTCTGTGTAGGACTTGAAATGAAGCCTCGTCGTCCTCTCGGTTGGTATAGTTTATTTTAGTTGCTACAGAAATTAAAGTCCTCTAATCAAAAACAAGAGAGCCGCGGCTACAAAAAGGACTCGCTAAGTCATTTATCTTTTAGTTTAAGAACAAAGCGGTCAATAAGGTGAAAATAACTGACAAGACTTATTACAAAGACTTCGTTAAATGGTCTGCTTTTACTTTGAAGCAATTATAGTCTTAAGTGTAGAGAGCATTATGTGACTAAGTCCATTAAATGTAGCGTGGTAACGTACTAATGCACGTGGTAACTGTACTAACTAGCAGCAGAATGGAAGCTCGTGGTATGTCAGTCAGGTAATTTGGAGGTGGTACTATTCGCTGGTGCAAACTAAAAACGACAGAGAACATTGTAGTAAGTGTGAGTACTTTTAAATAACGAAATCCAATTAAAGTAGGTACTTTTTAATAATGCACTGACTGATTGAGCCTAATAAAACCCTGAGCTTTTAATTGCTCGTTCTCCATGAAGTTCAACTTTGGAAATTTGTAACATTTGGGAAAAAATATACCTAAGCATTCAGGCGTTGCGTTGGCTAAGTTTTCTACTCAGTTTTGTTTGCACATACAAGAGTACTTTTTGACCATTAATCGCGTTCGCTTTTCACTTGTAAACTTGGAGCCATTCTCGAAGCCCTAAGTGCTATGGGTGCAGGAAGCCGCAGGCGCTTCGCACGACATCGTGCCGTGTGGCGTGTTAGGTACACGCCCCTTCGCGCCTGCACTAATTGAATCCGTGTCTATTCGCAGCGTGTTTAATGGGTCACACGTTTTAAGATGTTGATTCCACCACGTACCTCAATGCATATGGAGAACTTTCAGCTATCACTATAATATAATAATAAATACGACGTAGCGTAGGCCGGCCCCCCACTCGGTGGACCGATGATCTGGTGAAAGCCGCGGGGAGCCGATGGATGCAGGAGGCGAGCAGCCGCTAAAGGTGGCGTGCTCTGGGGGAGGCCTATGTACAGCGTGGACGTCTTCAGGCTGTTGATGATGATGGTGATGATGAATAATAAATAAATATGTGTGGGCATTTCACACAGCGGCATCTAGCCCCAAACTAAGCGTAGCTTGTGCTATGGTAGCTAGATAACTGATAGAATACTTAGATAGTTTTTTTGTTTGTAAATAGCACAGATATGATTAGTACATGCATAAAATACAATATAACACCCAGACACAAAACAAACATCGATGTTCATCACACAAATATTTGTCCCGGGTGGGAATCAAACCCACAACCTATGTTGTGGGTTCGATTGTTAGAAGGCAGAGCTACTACCACCTGAGCTATCAGGCCAGTGAACACTAAAACTCAAGTAAGGAACTCTTGGTCTTGATTTCTGTAAAGAATCAAGAAACGTGCTTGTAAAACCAGGATTTTTTTTGTGTCTGTGTACTGATTTGTGAACTTTTTATGAACGTGCAATAGATTATTTAAAGAATGTAGTTAAATATTATGGTCGGAACGTGTGCTTTATGGACGTACCGTATGCACGAGTACGAGATCACGAACGACTATTCCCCGCCGACTATTCTGCGAGATCATAAAAACTCAAGAAGTATAAGATAGGCTTTAATAATTATGAGCAATGAGTTGAGTTCGGTAAGATAAGTTTCTTTGTTTTGATTTTATAATAATTCCTCAGTTTCTACCACAGTCCAAGCTATCAATGTGGAAGCACGAAACATGCACACTAGTGGAGTGAGGCGTGACAGACGGCCGCACGCCTCGTTCCTAATTGAATCAGTACCTATGTTACAACAGTTATACCAGTGTATACGGGTGTGTGTACGGTATATTGTATACTGGTATATAATGTAGTGTGGTTTGTTGGGATGTCAAGACAAACACATTAAATTGCCAAGTGATCAGAAGCAGCAACAGAAGAGATGCTGTCATATGTTATTACAAAATATATACAAATACAGACAAAAATTATTTTAATTAAGAATTTTGGAAGGTCAAGCTAATATGTGTATCTAAACTACCAGAGTATCATATAGTGTTTAAGAATAGCTATAATCTAGACGTCATAAAAGGGGAACGCGTCTGCTCGGTTGCCACTTATAGTAATAAAAATATCACACAACACACAACAAGCACACACAACAACACTAACAAAACACACAGCACACAATACTGGATACGTTTAGTAAGACACTATAGCCTCTTGACTCCATTCTTTCCACCTTCAGCCAATAATCATCAGTTTTCTCTTATTAGAGAAGCCATTGTTTGTATATTGGCTGAGCGACGTTAATAATCGAAGTTATAGAGCTGGAATTCACAGGATTCAATCCGATTTGCTTTTTTTTGTGTTGATTGATATCATGATAACTAGCGTCAAATCTCAAGTTTCCAATATAACGTAAAAACGCGTATTTCGATATAAAATGCTTAACTAGGTAATGTTTCTTTAATCTCTTAAAAGCATACAAGTTCAAGAAAAAGCGGCTGTAGCAAGGAAAATTCAGATTAAACGTGACTGGCAGGGTCCCGGTCGGCGCGTAGTCTTACGGGCGACTCGCAATAACATAGCGCTAATGACCCGGCATTCACAAGGGGAATTCTCGGCTAACTGCGACATTAAGACCTTCTTATTTGGCTATTTCACTTCGTTATGAGACCTTTGTGGGAGAGAGTGGAAAATACCCAGTTTACAATTCTAAAGGCAGCTTGGGATATGACTGCAGGTTTATGTGTTTCAGAATGGAAATCAGTCCGAGTAAAGATTTTTAATATAGGTACTAACTAAGTAACCATGGGGGTCCTTCGTTTAAAAACGTCATCATTTTCATCATCAGCCTGAAGACGCCCAACGCCGAATATAGGCCTCCTCTATAGAGCGCCACTTTCAGCAGCTGCTTGACCTCTTGCATCCATCGGCTCCCCTCCCTGCGTACTACATATATGACTTCATCAGATAATACGGTCCCATTGCTGAGACCAGTGGCCTTATCTCACAGGCAGAGAGCTGAGAGAGCAGTCCACATCCACTACGCTGGTCAAGTGTGGGTTGGTGTTTAGTCCTACCTATCATTTATGATTAAGTAAATTGCATTTTGGCATATTTGTGACTATTTCAGTAACAGTTGCTAATGCTCGAAGCCTTCTCAGTGCCGCTAAAATAAAAGCCAGCCATTACGAGATGAACAGAAAATTCGATTCGGTGAATGTGGTAGAGAACATTTTGGTTACATAGCTACTGTAAATTCGGTACTGGCGTACAGGTAAATAATTGGGTATATACAGAGTGTATACAGAAATCGGGTTGCGCTCGTTCCGCTCCAATTTCTGTGAACTACGAAACCACACAAACCTGCGACATGAATATACAAATGTAGGAAATGTTTAACTAGTGTAAAGTGTAACCCACATTGGGATGATGACGACATCAATAATAATCCTATCCTAATCCTGATATTCTAATCTATACATTTATGATAAAACTGTAACTGGGCTAAATCTGTAACTTAAATATTTTTCGAAAATTTTAATTATATTACACTTCTTTAATGATATAGAAGTGGAAACATTCTCTTACGACGCGATTCTTGCGGTCGTTTCTTTCACGAACCTGCAAAATGTGGAATGATCTTCCCCCTGAAGTTTTTCCGCATTACTACAGTATGGGGAGTTTCAAGAAAAAATTCAAAAGAGCCCTCTCTTAAGGGTAGGCAACGCACCGGCAATGCCTTCGGTGTTGCAGATGTCCATTGGTGGTGGTGACCACTTACCATCAGGTGGGCTCCCTGTTTGTTTTCCACTCATCATAAAAAAAGCAACATCACTACCAGTTCTGAAAACAAAATCATCATCCTCATCATCATCATCATCATCAACAGCCTGAAGACGTTCACTGCTGAACATAGGCCTCCCCCAGAGCGCGCCACCTTGAGTGGCTGCTCGCCTCCTGCATCCATCGGCTCCCCGCGGCTTTCACCAGATCGTCGGTCCACCGAGTGGGGGCTGGCCTACGCTGCGTCTTCCGGTTCGTGGTCGCCACTCGAGAACCTTTCTTCCTCATCGGTTGTTAGTTCTACGAGCGGTGTGGCCTGCCCATTGCCATTTCATCTTGCTAATTCTAAGAGCTATATTAGTCAATTTAGTTCCCCTGTGGATCTCCTCGTTTCGGAGCTTATCTCGCAGGGAAACACCGAGCATAGCTCTATCCATAGCTCGTTGCGCGACTTTGAGCTTATTAATGAGGCCAACAGTAACAGACCATGTCTCAGTTTCATAAGTCATCACTGGCAACACACATCTTCGTTTTCAGGCTCTGTGGTATTTTGGACGAAAAGATAGGACGAAGCTTCCCGAACGCTGCCCAGCTGAATTGGATTCTTCGCGCCACCTCTTTGTCGAAGTTGGACCTACCTAATTGGACAGTCTGTCCTAGGTAGACATAAATATTTGTCAACAACTTCGAGAGTATCGTTCCCAACAATTACCGGTATAGGTGAAACATGAGCATCAGACATGATCTTCGTCTTCTCCATATTCATCTTAATACCAACCTGCTGGGAGACTCTACTGACGTCGTTAAGCATGGTGCTAAGGTCTTCAAGCGACTCCAAAATGTACACAAGAAATTGTACACAACAAAATGTACACAAGAAATTGTGCGGTGGTTTAAAACTTCCTAAGTTTGTGATGCATTTAACTTAAAACTGATCGTTAAGGACGAGGGTCTTAAAATCCCTCACGCACTGCGATCTTATTTAGATAAGTGGCAGTCAGCTGTCGGAAGGCCACCCTGCTTAGTTCACTTGACGGATTGCTGCTAATGAATGTCACGCCTTAATCTATCCATCAAGGCTAGGTTTTTCAATTAAACTGCTTTATTTCCGTTACTGGAATTCAGAAGACTGTTTACTATCTTTACGTTATAAATACCGAAAGACGCAACGTAGACCAACCCGCACTTGGTGAACTGACGATCTGGTTAAAACCACAGGGAGCCGATGGATGTAAGAGGTAAGCAGCCGCTCAAAGTGGCGCTCTGTGGGGGAGGCCTACGTTCAGCAGTGGACGTCTTCAGGCTGATGATGATGACTAGCTAACCCATGGATGCCCTTGCATAAAATGTCTACAACTTCAGCTTTTTGGTTAATCGATTTTGAACAAATCATAACCTGCTCAAAGTTCTGAAGAATAATACATTACAGCAAATTAATTGCATGAATATCCATTTTGTTTTTTTTCTGTTTTTCATACAGACAGACAAAAATTCTAATCACGGTGTTTTTGGATTCCATCACTACTTTATTAACTCAATATTGTTTTTATCTATAGTCATATTCAACTTTACTTTAAATTTACAATAGATTTATAGGGTTTCCATTTGGATAACATGTCAAAACGTCCAAATGATTGATTGTATGATGGTGAAAATGTCTGAAAACAAAACCTATAGTAGTTGTATAATTATATTCAACATCACATTATAAATACTAGATATTTTCTCTTACCTGGATGTTCTGTTGTTGTCACTACAGAACAAATTATTACCTACATATACCTCCGCCTCACTGCGATCGCAATTAATTATGAGGTCCAATTTTAATAGCGCTCTTGTATTTCTATGAAAATTGCTGTCTATTTCGAATATTATTAAATTCTAGTTAATATTTAGCCATCGACTTCTATTCAAAGTCTCTACAGAAATATGTTTATTTATAAGTGGATATGTGATATGTAGTTAATAAATATTTATTTAAGAAATATAGTATCTTGCTTCTGCTAGAATATTTATCATCTTCTTAATATAAACCTACCTATACAAAAACTAGTGAAGAATAAAAAATTTTATGCCATTATTTTCTGAGTTACTTTTAATAGGCACGATAAAATATGCTGTCGCATATGAGTGCACTAGAGTATAGATGAGAGCAATCTGTAAGCTTGACTTGAAGAAAATGTAGGCAACTCTACCTATTTTCTTTGCTCTTTAAAAACGTATCTATATCCTCGTAATAACTCTTTGACAGTGACAGTCTCTGTGGTATGGTGGTTGAGCACTTGAGCAGGCTGGATCATAACTTGGAAGCTGCGGGTTCGATTCCCGTGACAGGAAAAAGACCGTGTGGTCCCGATTTGCGAATAGGACCACCCTCTCTATTCCCACGGGTGCCGTAAGAGCCGGCTAACGGAATATCCAGGGAATGGGCAGCAGCATTTTCCGATTACCAAACCGCATGCCAAGCGTGGTAATTATGGCAAATCCTCACTGTTATAAGTGTCCAAAGTGGCGTTTAATAGGGGAGGCCAATGTTCAGTAGTGGACGCGTCAGGCTGATGATGTGATATGTGTTGTGAAAGGACAAATACAATGTGCACAAAAAAACGCAAATACTTTTTTTATCATTTTTTTCCATGGTCCTTGTAGTTTCTGGGTTTCTACATAAGGAGGAGAGGAATATGCTAAAAACCGTTATAAACCTAGATGGCGCTGCAAAATGAGCGGGCTATAAGTTGAGCGTAGATCAGAAACATGTCAAAACCCCAGTTTAAAACGGTTTTTGGCATATTTCTGATCAACGCTGTTTTCTTAGTGTATTGGCACTCCTCTCCTTGTTTTATAGTTTCTATATAATGATAATCCTAGAGTTAGGGTCTATTATCTGTATACGTTTTTGAATATCTATCTGCTGAAGTTGAAAACAGACTTGCTGCTGCCGTCGACTCTTATATCTCTATAGTTCCATTTATTCGCTTTGCTATTTTTTGTTTTTTTTTTGTGTTATTTTTCACTATTCTGAAAACAAACAATAACCTAGTGTCATATGGGCGCTAGCATCCTCGCTAGTTTTCACTTCGTTTGTTCCATTTTACACTCATGTGATTTTTTGTGAAAAGGGTTTAACTTAGATTGTTTCTAAAAACTGCGTGGTCTAACGTATGAATTCATTGTGTTAACTTTAACTTATGCATACTTACTGATTTCTCGTTTAGGCAACTAGTATGCCCCTGGTGTCAAATAGGATTCTGGCTTGGCTTAACGATTATCGTCTTACAACTATACGTACAAACAGGACCAATGACTTAACGTGCCCTTCCAAAATGAGGTAAGCGCTCAGTTATTAACAGTAATTTTTGTGGCGCTCTAATAGATAATTAAAGTCCCCAGTGAGCGTTACCATATATATATATATACCTACCTACTAATAACTATGCTAACTAGGTCATAAACATATAGCTAACTTTGCTATGAAAGCTTTATTTTTGAAGTTATTGTTATTGTTAAATTTTTGTCTCGTTTTTTGGTACGTTTATTATAAATAAAAATATATTTTATTAGAGCGTAAATAAGGTTTATGGTTTAAAAAGCATCAATGACCGACCACAGCTGTTTAATAACAGCAGCAGCAGTTTCAGCTGTTTAGCTGTTTGCTGTTGTGTGTTTGGTTAATTGCTGTTGTGTTGTTGTTTGTTTGTTGCTGTGTGTTTTTGTTGTTGCATATTTTCATGAAAGTATTTATATTTTTCATTTTATATGATTGCCCTCACATTCACATACACGTACATTAACACTTATTAAGCTAAGTGAAAGCATTTTTTCATAAATAAAACAAAAGACTTAATAATGTTCACAGTGGTGTATCTGTTACAAATACGATCGCGGCCAGTAAACAAAGGCAACTTAAACGCTCGTCAAAAGCTCTAAAGCTAATAAGCGCTTTGTGGGTTTGTATTGTGTTGTGACATTGTAAAGATAAAAGGAAAACTAAGGTTTATTTCACGTCTATTGTTTGAGGAAGCCGTCATTTATCACTCAAAAACATGAATACAAGAAAAATCTATAGGTTCTCACCTTCTTATTTAAACAATTGAATCTTGATGTTGAATTTGTCATGATAACATGTGGCTGCATTGTATTGTGAAATATTTACCTATAACAGGGAGGTATTTTACTAGGTGGTAGGACTTTTCTGCAAATTTTTTCTGCCAGTTATTCTGCTGCCAAGCAGTAGTGTGCAAGCACTACTGTACTGTATTCCGGTTTGAAAATCATTGTAGCTAGTGAAATTACTGGGCTAATGAGACTTTATTATCTGATCTCACAGTCTAGTAATCTGATAACTAGACTGTGTGATGTCTCAAAATGACGTGCACAGTGCAGTGTCACGTGAATCTTTATTATTTATAAGCGCCGAGTGACACTGCAACTGTTAAGGGTGGCCGTGTCGTTTCAATGTAGTATTAAAATACTAAAGTACTATTTTGCTTTAAAAGTGTTGACCTATAAAGATATTTTACGTCTAAAAGACGTAAAAATTTGTGTGAGCGGATTTTCGCCACGCCATAGGTACATAGAGAACGGAATAATTACTTTATAAATTAATTTCTTATTTTAAAAATAATTAATCATGGAGATCAAGAAGGAGGCTTGCATGGCCATTACGTAAAGATTGCAACAAACTGTGACGCTATCTATGACGCGGTTGCCCTAAATCTGCACTGATTTCTTGCACTCTATGTACCCATAGTATTTTGTCGAAGTGTACAAACCACAGTGTACAAGGATATCCGATTCCAAGTTCTTGCAGCCACAATGAAAGGTAATAGTTTAGTTTTCGGTGTGTGGATACATTGGACCCATCCGGGTGTGCTGTTAATTACTGGGCACCACACATCGGAGGCGGGAAATCGAGACTTTGAATATAGACTGCACGTACGTTTATGCAAGGTGTCCGCAGGGAGCATGCTGAATACTGCCATAGAATGTGAGCAAAGCGAAACTACACTAGCTAAACCTACGCGGACCTACTTTTTTCAAATGGCTCGCTTTAGGAGAAATTTAAATTCCATTATGAATATAGTTCCTGCCATAGTACAAAGACAGAACCTGTTGATATTTTAAGTAAAGGTATAAATACTTAATGTTATTACATTAAGTATTTATTTATACCTTTACTTAAAAAACTTTTAGTTAAAAAAAAATCAAATAAAAATAAAAACCAAAAAAAATGCAAATAAACAAAATAAACTTATCAAAATAAACTTATCATGATAAGCTAAAGCAAAATAAACTTATCTTTTTATTTAAATTGATAAAATAGGCAACAAGAATGTTGGAAAATGCTGATTTTTTTGTAGTTGTATGCACCACGCCAATGGTGGATTAGTGGATGACACAAATTTAATTATCACTTGCTTATAACAACGGCAGCAGGATTTTCAGATAAACGTCCAAAAAGCTCGGTAGGTATTAAGAACCTCCATAACTCACGACGCTAATTCCTCACATAAAGTCTTTTAAAAGTCCAGGAATGCCAACTATGCTCTACTTAAAATTTTCCCAAAGAAATGTGTAAGGAGGGAGTGGCTTCGTCTTCGAGGCGAATTCGTCGGAATCTCGTCGGCAGGTTTAATTAGCAGTTTTAATGAATGTCGAGGCACGTACGCTGTAAATGTGGCCCATTACCTGCGTAATTCACAATGATAACAAAAGCTTGCGCTCTGGAGATCAGGTCTTGCTAGCAAAGACCACGCACAATAGAAAGAGTTATAGTACTGTTTTTTGGATGCTTAGAGATCGTGCACCAATGTAAGTCACTGCTTACGATTTTTTTTTTTATTAAAGTTGGGTGTTTAATGTACCGATATCAGTTGAATTCTATGGTAAATATAATTACCTACATATGTGAAACAACTTATGAAGTGCGACCTTCCGATGTCATTAAAACGTACACTCATTGACATGTGTATTTTGCCAGTCCTCACCTACGGCGCTCAGACATGGTCGCTAACAGAGTCTCAGAAGTCCAAGCTCAAGGTTTGCCAAAGAACAATGGAACGAAGCATACTGAACATTGAAAGAATTGATAGAGTACCTAATTCCACAATTCGCTCAAAAACAGGCATTGCCGATGTCGGTTATAAGACTGCTAAACTGAAATGGGAGTGGGCAGGACATGTAAGCCGGATGCACCCAGATCGCTGGGCAAGGATCATCACGGAGTGGGTACCTGAAAACGGTCGTCGCCGCCGAGGCAGGCCCCGTAAGAGAGGGCGTGATGACCTCGACGCCTTTCAAGAGCAAGTGGTCTGAGGTTGCGGGGACCAGGATATCTGGAAGGATATGGGGGAGACCTTTGCCCAGCGTGGGACAGTATAGGTTAACAGAAAAAAAGTGTTTTTTTACAACTCGCACACCCCAATAGTTACGATGACACAGGCAAGTCAAAAAACAAAAACCTAATTAATTGTTCCTCAACATTTTGGTTTTGGTCAGTTAGTGAGTTCTTGCAGTAAGCCGACGATATTTACTAGTTTATTGTGAAATATCTAGGTTAGAAAATGATTCGTTTTAAGGGATGTATTCAGTATTTACTTGAAGCCACACCTCAGAGTACTAAAACACATAAATAATACTGTAGTAGTTGTTTTGTAGTTTAGATGACAAGTATAACTATTTGTTTAATATACTGTGTTTGTTACTTTGTTTGTTTGTTTTGTTTGTTTAGTATAAATGTCCAGCGTATTGGCTTAGGCTGTAAACTGCAATGTAAATAAATAAATAGAAAATAGTACTGAGTTTAAATTGATTGGCAAAGTTTGTTGCGGTCATAAAATGGTACTGACTGCTACCGTGCTTCGAAGGGCACGAAGTTAGAAGTCTTCAGGTGACCTGAAAATTTTGACACTAGAGCTTGCCACACTTGCCTACATGAGAAGAAAGAAAATGCGTGAACTATAAATTATCTATGGGTGGGTTTTTTGATCCGTAGTTATAAATTAACCAATGAATAAAAGTTCTAATTATTTTTATCATTGGTTAGAATTTCTTAGAATTTTTAATATTTTTTTTTTTTTTTAGAATTTTTTGTTGTTTTTTTTGTTGTTTGTTTTTTTGTTTTTTTTTTACCTTAACTACGGTTCAAAAAAAAACACTCTTAGGCGTACCTACATAAGTAAACCTATCTCCTATACTGTACCAAACCCAAAGTCGTAAAATTTCATACCAAATATAGCCCAGATATTAATCGACGAATTAACAAACTAAAAAGTATATCTACCAATGCTTTGTACATAATGGAAGCTGCTGAGGAAATGCTCCGACCTATTACAATTCCATTTTATAAATTGGCTCTCAACAAATACAAAACATGAAACACCGGTGTTGGCGATGTTTATAACGACCACTTTTCCTTTATGTAAATGGGCTTTTAAGTTTTCACGTGCCTATTGTTTATATTTTTTAACTTAATGCAAATTTATTAACAATAGGTATATGTTATATGAATAGGAAGTGTAGATGTTAGATATTATAATATGTAAGGGCAGAACGAATTTGGATGATGTTTAGCAAACAAGTCTACCTATAGACTCTAGAGATCCCGCACGGTTAACAAACGGTTGAAGCAAAATACACAAAATATTTTAACTAAAGCTTATTGTTTGTTTTACGTCTTGTCTTATCTTTCCAGACTCAAACAATTTTTGTACAGATAATGTAGCTGACTTATACTAGGTATATAATTTTGTTATATGATGATCTGAAATATAATTGTTTACAGTGTAGTAGTTACATCGCTATTCGTTAGTATCACGTCATCGTTCATAAAATTAGAATCAGGCTTCGCTTAAGGTAAGTTTGTTTAAATTTACAATTACATTATACTAGTGAAATTACTGGGCAAATGAGACTTTATGGTCTGATCACTCAGTCTAGTAATCTGATTACTAGATTGGGTGATGTGCGCAGTGCAGTGTCACGCGAAACTTTATTGTTTTAAAGTTCCGGGTGATACTGCAACTATTATGGGTGGCCGTATCACTTAACATCAGGTGAACGACTAGCTCGTCACGTCATTCAATCAAATAAAAAAAAAACTTTTGTTAAAAACCTGTAAATCTGGAGCAAAGACTGTTTACAATTTAAGATAGCTACTAATTTAAAATAATAATGCTCTAAATAAGAAAAAATGCCATCTTCATCAGGAAACGGAGATAACGATTATCTCATTCCCTTTCTTAATGTTTTTTTAAAAGCTTTTCATACTTTCCGCGTATTTATGCTAATCTAAAAGTCAGGAGCAATAATATGGAAAAAATATGGGCGGCGGAGACACGGGTATCCATAAAATGGCATAAGTGGGGCAAACTTGAAACATTATTTAGCCGTTTTCTGTTTCCCGGGGAACTGTGTGAGCGCTCACACGAAAATAAAATATCACACAGCTCTGCTAGAACAGGGTACGAAATATACTAACTTCTTTGGAAGTAGAGTCAGACAAATAAGTACAAGGTATGCCTATACAACGTGTACCGTTCAAAAAACCAAGTTTTAAATGAAAGATAAACTACGGAATCCTGAAAATGTAATTTTCTACTTCAACCACTCTATTGAAATTAAAAAATAAATATATAATAAGGTGTGGAGATTTTACACAGCGCCATCTAGCCCCAAACTAAGCAAAGCTTGTACTATGCTTGTAACCATATAACTGATAGAATACTTAAATACTTTTTTGTTTGCAAATACATACATAGAATACAATATAACATTCAGACACAGAAAAAACATCGATTTTCATCACACAAATGTTTGTCCCGGGTGGGAATCGAACCCACAACCTATAATTCAGAAGGCAGAGCTGCTAGCAACTGAGCTAACAGACCAGTAAATTGTAGAGTAAAATTAAAATATAAGAAAAGTAGTTAAGAAGTGAAATAGTTTGTTGCAAATTGATTATCATAAACAGTTTTACATGTCACAGGCCTACCTGTCTCTAACAAATAAAAAAAACAATATTTAAAATTAAAAAAAAGTAGTAATAATCAAAATACTACCACCACCACCACCAGCCAGTGCCAGCCAGCTTTAATGAAAAGAAGAAAGTTCTGTGTAAGAAAAGTTTTTAATACAGTAATTACACAATAACCTACAATAGTTTTGGCGGGAACGTGAAAAAGTTCACGTCGTTGCATTGTATTATTTCACAAAACTTATGCTTTTTCTAGTGTTAATGTTTAAAATTAGTGGCATTTTACGCATTAAGTGCTGAATTATGAGTATAAGTGTGGGCAAGTGATATAATGTAGTGAAACGTGGTTTTTCGTGTTGCTTCCAAAATTCCATAGAAGCCTCTAGTAAAGTTGCCACTACTTTACTAGGGCATGGCTTAGACTGGATTATGACTACCTGACTTAGACTGGACTATGACTACCCTGACTGACTGTGACTAAGACTTGACTTTACATGAAATATTTCATAATACGACGAAAAATTACAATACTTGACACTGGCTAAATACACTATGTGTTGAGCCAAACTATAAAAAAAAAAAACCTACAATAATTACAATTATGTGCGTCTTATGCAAGTACATGGGTCTTACCATCAGTTTTTAGCGTGATTTCAATGAAAACCTAAAATGAATCACTAACAGTTGTAATATTGCGATTCTCTTTAGGTCAATAATTAAATTGCGCTAAGAGAAGATTGTAAGACGACCACAGATCTTAAATTGGTTAAAATTAATACAATACTGAACAAATACTATCCCAACTAATCTCGGTGGCTTTTACATATTTGAGCCGTTTGGTGTTGAGACCCTGGGTCCGTGGGGACCGGGAGCTCATCGCGTTTTCCAAAGTCTATCAGAGCGCCTGGTCGATGCGACGCGTGACCAAAATGCTGGCACTTATTTGGCCCAACGCATCAGCATTGCAATTCAACGTGGCAATGCGGCCAGCATGTTGGGTACGCTACCTACCGGTATTGGGCTGGAGCACTTGGACTGTCTATAGGCCATCGCGGCTATTATACAGTCCATAAGTGTTCTTTGTAGTAGGTAGTGTAGCTAGTTTAGTTTAGTTTATCTTAGTTTAGTTTAGTTTAGTTTTAATTATTGTAGTAGTTAGCTTGAGTAATAAAGGCAATTTGCCCGTTAAAAAAAAACCCTAATTTATAATTGTCACTATCGCATTTCAAATTCTGGCCGTTTTCACAAAATACCTAACCAAAATTAATAAAATCTTTGCAGAAACGGTAACGCGATCGCACCTAAAAGCTTTACAGACTTCACGAAGTCTTATAAAATATCAATAGACGTCAAACGTAGAACCGGCTCTTACCACTTTTACGGTGAACTTATTCGCGAGTTGGCACGTATTTTCCAGGCATGTTTTTACGAGATGTTCCTCACAAAATTACAGTTAAGAACAAGGCTCGTTGTAAGAATTAAGTGAGCAATAACACATCGCTAACGAGTGCTCGTTGTGACTGCGAGCTAAACGTGACAAAAGACGGTGTTGCTTAAGCTACGAACGTTTAAGTATCACTTATCACACCGTGTGTTTACAGACAGGTTTTGCTTGACGCGTATTTTTTTTTGCTTCTAAATATTGCCCTTTACTGCATGGTGGTGCACATCCTGTGAAGGGCAATATTTTGATGACCTAACTTAGTTCTCCTGTGGATTGCCTCTGGATATAATATAGAAAAAAATTTTCTTCATCACCATCATCAACAGCCTGAAGACGTCCACTGCTGAACATAGGCCTCACCCAGAGAGTGCCACTTTGAGCGGCTGCTCGCCTCCTGCATCCATCGGCTCCCCACGCTTTTCACCGGATCGTCGGTCCACCTAGTGGGGCGCCTGCCTACGCCACGTCTCCCGGTTCGTGGTACGCCACTCGAGAATCTTTCTTCCCAATCAGTTCTCATCTTAGTCCATTCAAAATCAAAGTCCCAGTGAAGTGGTGCAGGTGTTTTATACTGAATGTTTCTATGTACTTTTGATGAAAACAAAGAATTGCACGTAAAACCACAGTGTGCTATTAGTATTTTAGAATTTGGAGAGATAGTAAAATTATTGATGACAGATGCTTTATCGGACATAATTATGTAGGCGTATGTAATTAAAATACAAAGTAGGCAATTAAAATGATTGCTATCAACACTGGTTCGATATTACACATTTTAGGTGTCTATTTAAAGTGTTGGTGTGTAATCAAGCTATTAATTTTAGTAATGGTAACAATAGGCGTATCTGTAACAAACCCAGTTTATTATTACCTAAATTGGAGTTACAAAGCAATGGATGGGCGCGATATTTTAAAAACAAACCTGTGAAACTCATAAATCTGTATTACTGCAATGGCGATACTGATTTACCGATGGGTATGGGCAGGCCCCATAGAACTGACAACCAATAGGGAAGAAAGGTTCTCAAGAGGCGACCACGAATCGGAAGTCGCAGCGTAGGTCGGCGCCCCCATTAGGTGGACCGACGACCTGGTGAGAACCGCGGGGAGCCGATGGATGCAGGAGAAAAACAGCCGCTCAAAGTGGCGCTCCTTGGGGGAGGCCTATATTCAGCAGTGGACGTCTTCAGGCTGTTGACGATAATGATGATGATTTATTACTGTGCTTGTGGAACGTTGAATTATGCGATCCCAGAGGCACGAGCTGGAAAAATGACTGATAGTGGGTCAAATGCAGGGGCCGCATACCAGTACGATGGTCTGATAGCATAAAGGAGGCAACAGGGGAAACTCTTCAGTGGACGATTGATCTGGCACAAGACCGCACAATATGGAGGTCCTTCTGTGCACATGGTCACGATCCTTATCAGTGAGGGAACGAGAAGAAGTACATTGAATAAAAAATGTATACTTACGATGATAAAAAAAGTTTATTGACGGAACTGTAAACGTTTGGATATTCATTCTACTTTTCTTTGTATAAGAGGCGAGATAGATAGATAGATAGATAGATAGATCAACTCTTTATTGTACACCGTAAAATAACAAAAATTTACAAATAGAAAAAACTTAATTAACTTACACTAGCGAGATTGAATCCACCAGGAGATCTAAGTTAGGGGAGCCATGTGAACGACGACAGAAAATCAAATCAAACAAATAAATAGGTACCTACTTATTTCGCTAGCATGCTACATCTTCAATCGCATCGTCATTCCCCATCAAGAGAGAGCGTGGTCAACCCTAGATAAGTTTTATACTTATAAAACTTAATTGTTGTAGGCTTCATAATAATTATCCAAAAAATTACCTGAGCCTATCTAGTAGACATTGATTTTCAACATCATTGGTACAATATCAATTATCCAAGGGTTACATTACCAGGTGTATAACTGACAATACTATATAACCTGGCAGAAAAGGAGTCTAGTGTACGAACACTAACTCTTTAACTTTAACTTTTAGACGTTAACACTTTAAGCGCACCTCGCTAGGCCAAATTCCCGAAAAAAAATGAAATTGGATCAATTGATTCCGTTTGAAAGCATACAGCCTCATTTGAAAAATCTTCAAGTTACAGGTTTTTATCAAATAGACCCTAATGCCTCAAAAATAAAGAGGTATTTTCACAAAATGTACATGTTGACAAATATATTTTTTGTGGTATTGTATACGGGACAGGAAATTATGAAAATCTATGAAGTAAGTGTTTCTTTTCCTATTTATCTATACATAAGGCAAACTCGTTGCCAGTACCCACAGGTAAGCAGGAACCAACTTAGCGTAGAGATCGCGTTGACTCTACGCTGAACGCTCCTCTACGTCGTAGACATGTAGAGCATACGCTACGCCGTAGACATACTACGTAGAAAGCTACGGTAAGAGGTTTTAAAAGTATTCTAAAAATCTTCACATGGTTTCCCACTAGTCTGGTTTTTTAAACTTTTGTCAAAAAATCTCCACTGCTAAATGATAAAAACCAATATTTTTGCAAATAAATAAAAATCGTCCATGAGTCCGGCGGGGTAATTACGTAAAATTTGCAACAGAAATGCGACAGCAGTAGCAATGCGACAGCAGTAGCGAAGCATACATTCTCGACACCACTAATGATGTATGACAGCAATCACCGCGAGGTTTACGCCTGTCGCAAACCTGTTGCGAGTTAGGTAATTAGGGGGCGGCTTTATGTAGAGTTTATGTAGACTTTTCATTACTATAACTCGTAGAATTGTAGAGGATACGCTACGTAGAAAGCTACATCAAGGACTTTTCTGTTGGCAAATAGATATTTCAAAAATCACCATTGGTTTTGAAAATTTTATCCATAAATCCCTGCATTTTATGCTACAAGATAATATTAGAAATTCATGACAAAAAATGTCTATGTGCATTGTCAATATAACTTTCCCTTCGTCACATTTACTTGGATGGGTGCTCACTATTATAATAATGCCTATTGGAATCTCCTTCAATATTTTGTAAGCACCCGCAACCTGCTCATTTACGTAACGTAGTATATAAAAAAGTAGCTAATAAGTTCAACTTGTTTTCAGGTAAGAGATGACGTTAATAAAGTAATAGACACAATGTTTTTAATGTTAACATATTCAGGTTGTATTTATAAACAAGCAGTCCTGTGGAAAGAACAAGATAAAATTGAAGGGCTTTTGAATATACTAAAGAGTAAGCAAGAGAGCCTTAGTTTGTTAAGTACATAATTTTAAAATGTATTCATAAAATGTAGATATTATTATATATTATAGCTCGAAGTGCATTCTTTACCACCAGTACCTGTACACTTTTTATATCTGAGTATCTGCAGCCCTAATCAAGCAAGTTCGATTTTTAAATATTTTTCAACGCTCAAACTTCTCGCAGCAGTTTTGGCGGGAACTCGAAATAGTTCACGTCATTCCATTGTATTATTTTTCAAAACTTATGCGTTTTCGAGTGTTAATGTTTTAAATTGGTGGCGTTTTACGCATTAAGTTCTGAATTACGAGCATGAGTGTGAGCAAGTGATATAATGTAATGAAACGTGGTTTTTCGTGTTGCTTCCAAAATTCCATAGAAGCCTCTAGTAAAGTGGCTACCACTTTACTAGGACATGACTTAGACTGGATTAGGACTACCTGACTGCGACTAAGACTTGACTTTACGTGAAATATTCTATAACACGATAAGAAATTACAATACTTGACACTGGCTAAATACACTATGTGTGGAGCCAAAATATAAGAAAAAAAAACTTTTCGCAGGTCCATTATTAAACCAGAACGAGCCCCATCATCGAGTTC
This sequence comes from Ennomos quercinarius, assembly GCA_910589525.2. Taxonomy (NCBI): domain Eukaryota; kingdom Metazoa; phylum Arthropoda; class Insecta; order Lepidoptera; family Geometridae; genus Ennomos; species Ennomos quercinarius. The sequence goes on from OU342496.1 coordinate 8,337,212, forward strand.
TCCTATTGCAACGGGCGCGTCAGTCGAGACTGCTCCTCAGAGCATTCAATCTAACGGCTCTCTCGACTTGCGTCCTCTGGGTGTTGTACCCTGCAATACTGTATGCGCAGCGGAAACCCGTTGAATTTGCAATATGGCTGCCTTTCGACCCCAACATGAGTCCACAGTGAGTGCTTGAGAATAAACCCTCCATGTGTCTAATTATTACCTGAATTTTAGTTACTTTGGTAAATGTTATGTATAATCTCTGCTCGGTCTGCTCCTATATACCTTACATGAACTACTTGCTATTATATTAGCAAGTATATTTACTTATATTTATTTCATTACATTTAGGTAAAATTACCGGTGGGGAGCCGATGGATGCAGTGGCGAGCAGCCGCTCAAAGTGGCCTCTGTGGTGGGGGAGGCCTATTTTCAGCAGTGGACGTCTTCAGGCTCTTGATGGTGATGACGATGAGGGAAAATTATTTTTTTCATGTGAAGCTTTTTTAAATGTACATTCTAGTAGGTATTCTTTGTTTATTTCGTAGACTTAGTATCATAAGGACTTAGTATCGAATTCTGTGGTTTATCTATATACAATAATTGCTATTATGATGTAGATAGGTATATAGAGTGTCATTCCACTATTTGTTTGCTACTTGTTCTACCAATAGAACACGGAGGAAAAAGATACACTGTTGTTACGTAAATACATTGTCATTTTTTTATATCACAAAAAAAATTTTATGTTTTTGGAACAACAGTGTTGGTATTATACAACAAGTAGGACCTATGATTCAAAACTTTAACGTCCTGCAGATACATCATGATTGAAAAGACAATGTTTATTTTAATAAGATTTATTTCATAAAATATTGTTTTTTCAATCATACAGAGTGATGATGACCGAGCAGTAGCATGTGCGCTTCGCAATCTTACGGCACCAGGTTCGATCCTCGGCCCTGCACGAATGACTTATTTAGTATGCTATGTGCAGTTTTCGATGCCAACGCTCCGTGCCTCGGAGAGAACGTTAAGTAGTTGGTCCCGGTTGTCATAAGAACATCTATGACAATCTTGACAGGTAGTCAGACGCCTGACAGAATCTGACGCCTGATCTAACCATCCCTGTTACTGGTTCCTTACGGATTGCGAGGTCAGATAGCAGTCGCTCGTGTAATTCTGGTAGCTCGCTGCTACAGGTTAGATTAGGAGCCGACCCCAATAACAAATGGGAAAAGGCAAAGAGAATGATGATGATGATGATGATGATTGTCTGTTCAATCATACCTATAATATTGCGAAAGTACTGTATTGAATAGAGTACCTAGTTTACAAATAATATTACCTATGGAGAGATAAGTACATAATATTAATTAATTAACTAAGACCTGAGCTTTTTGTGAACCCTAATAGTTATCAAATATTTTTATTTCTTCAGAATATATTTCGCTCTTGGATATACGTGGGTACAGACATCTTGGTTGGCTTACGGCAATACATCAATAGATGCTTTTATTTCTACTTTTTTTGCCCAATGTAAAACACAACTAACCATTCTTCGGTAAGTATTTTATTACCTGTAAACGCTCGTACGTCATGCATGACACTTTTTACTGGTCTTCAGTTCAATCCGATTTTGCCTAAAATAAATGGATTCAAAAATCTGTGTGTAACCATTAAAAGCAAATGTATGTTTTTTATCTGTGTAAAACGTTTCAGAGAAAAACCAAAATAATGGCCATGTGTATCAAAAAAATTATCTTGTACCTACTTGTAAGTTATCTACCTATGGATAGTACCCACAGATTAGAGAAAAATACAATAGACCGCCGCAGTAGAGGCGGGGAGCCGATGGATGCAGGAGGCAAGCAGCCGCTCAAAGTGGCGCTCTTTGGGGGAGGCTTATGTTCAGCAGTGGACGTCTTCAGGCTGATGATGATGATGATGATGATTGATGATGACAATAGACCGTAATAAACGCTGAAAGTATACCTACAGATGATAAATGATTATATACTTATACAAATTGAAACAAGAATAAATTTACTAGCATTTTTAGAATATAAGTACTACTAGCAATTTGCTAATAGTATTCTAAAAATGATGAAGCAATTAGTTGCATTAGGCCATTATAACTGTATGTAGGTATTCATTTAATTTATTCTTGTTTTATTTTGTGAAGATGAACATCCGCCAGGGTCATACCTGTCTCAATCGAATCTCTAGTCGTTCATTCGATTTAATTATAGTACTTTTATCTTTTTTGAACTCAATTACTTAGAACATCTCATTTTTCAGCTTTGACCTAGAAAATATTGTACAAAAATGCTATTCTGACTCAAAGGTCACATCAGTATCATTTACTGAAAATTTTCATCGACGCTTTCGAAAAATATTGTTGCATCACAATGAGATTGTTCAGCTTTGTAATCAAACACAGAGAATTTTCGGTGGAGTGATTTTATACTTGTTCTTAGTTAGTGGATGGATTATTTGCACGTCAGCATACAGAACGATTAATGTAAGTTACGAGTTAGTTTTAAAGTCTAGTTTAGTTTAGTATAAGGATTTATTTTAGCCGTAGCGTAGGCCGGCCCCCTACGAGGTGGACCGACGACCTGGAGAAAACTGTGGGGAGCCGATGGATGCAGGAAGCAAGCAGCTCTCAAAATGCGCTGTGGGGGAGGCCTATGTTCAGCAGTGGACGTCTTCAGGCTATTGATGATGATGATGATGAAGTACTTACTTCTGTAAGTTGTTATAGTTACATAAGTCAGTATTTATAGCTGAGTAAATCTACCTACTTCTTATTTACTTTCAGATTAACCCGATTTCAGTTGAATTTTCATCTATGATCTTGTACATAATTTGTATATTAACCGAAGTATTTTTATATTGTTACTATGGGAATGAAGTTGTTTATGAGGTAAGTTCTATAAGTGCGAACATGGCGTAGGTAGGTACCTATTGTGCTACGAATGTCAAAAGGGTCATATCACACCATAAAATAGGTATAATAATTGTTATATGACTATAAGGTGTCTCAGTAAGAATGCACTTTTTCATTTTAAAATAAAAACACGTGACGCGTTGGATCTTTGAATTCGGATTTGAGGTCCGGAATTGTTTCTGTTTTATTCACATAAACCCGAGACTTCACAAATTCCCAAAAAAAAATGCGAATAGACCAGAAACAATTCCTGAGCTCAAATCCGAGATCCAGCGCGTCATCTGTGAGATATAGCCACATCTCTGTGAAATTCATGGAAAATTTAATGAAAAGAGTAATTGCCTGTCATCAGAGCAGTGGGGGCCATTTGGCGGATATTTTATTCCATACTTAATCGAAACATGTCTTTTTTACAATCCAATAAAAAAAATCACAACTACTTATCTCAAACACACGTGTTTTTATTTTAAAATGAAAAAGTGCATTCTTACTGAGACATCCATTACATCTCCGATCATGAGTAAATACGCTACTCAACTCAGCTTGTATTTTAAAGGTACCTATTTTTTTTTTTGTACGGGCTTATTCTGTTAGTCTCTACCGACCTTTACAGCTTTACCGGGCGGGTATGTAGGTACCTAACAACATGACCTACCTACTACCTAACCTATAATAATTATACCTAAGCACTGCAGCGCACACTGCTTATAATCTGATGTAATTTTATTTACAGAGTTACAAATTAATGGAGTCGGCATTTGCAATGGACTGGTATGAAATCCCCATAAAGCAACGCTACCCACTTATAATATTCATGGAGAGAATTAAACGGCCTATTTTACCTATGGCTGGAAGGATTATTCCACTTTCAAACACCACTTTTGTTTCTGTAAGTTCCAGAAATATTTATGAGTAGGCACCTATAAGTACCTACTTTGATATAAGAACTGAATAAAGATCAGCTTGCTTCAGTAGCCTTTATCTTTTCAGATTTTACGCAGCTCGTACACATTTTATGCCTTTTTGAAGAATACGGATGAGCAATATTAGTTTTATCAGAATACACCTAGCTTTGATTTACAATTCCATGATTTGATTGAGGAAGAGGAGATGCTGCTGCCCATTCTGGGCACCATTGCCATAACCGCGGGGTAATTACGTAAAATTTGCAACAGCAATGCGACAGCAGTAGCAATGCGACAGCAGTAGCGAAGCATACATTCTCGACACCACTAATGATGTATGACAGCAATCACCGCGAGATTTACGCCTGTCGCAAACCTGTTGCGAGTTAGGTAATTAGGGGGCCGGTTCTTACGGCACTCATGATGGGAAAAGAGGGGTGGTTCCAGTGTTGCCAACTCTGTTGCACCAAAGATAGCTAAAGTGTCCCAAAAAAAGAGCTAAAAAAGAGCTAAAATTATCAAAAAAAAGGCATGCTTTTTGCACTTAATGATTCAATAAATCAGCCCTCTCGGGCTTTAACTCGCAGCGATTATAACTAAAGTAGGTATGCTTTGTGCTTTTCATTAGTTACTACTTCAACCAATCTTGCAAAAGCGCCTCTGAAGGCCATTCATTACGGAATTTTTTACTAAAGCGCTGTATTTCGACTAATATACAACACCACATCTCAGATAATATTCAGAAGTTGATAAAAATTTAATTATAAACAAATGAACCGCATTCATTCCACAATCATCCTTCTGCATAAAAAGGGTGACAAGTCTGATATTGGCAATTACCGCCCTATTAGTCTTGTTTCTCATTTATATAAAGCCTTTATAAAAGTCATTGAAAACCGCATTTCTGGTAAACTAGATCTTCACCAACCCCCCGAACAAGCAGGATTCCGCCGAGGCCTTTCCACCACTGATCACCTACACTCCCTCAACCAGATAATAGAAAAGCATCATGAATTTAAACTTCCACTATACATAGCGTTTGTTGACTACTCCAAAGCTTTTGACAGTCTAACACATTCTTCCCTTTTTAATGCACTGAAAACCCAAGAAATAGATCCCACCTATGTTCACCTCCTCCAAAACATCTACCAAAATAGTACAGCAGCAGTAAAAATCAACACTATTGGGCCATCTTTCCACATCGCAAAAGGAGTCAAACAAGGAGACCCACTTTCCCCAAAACTTTTTACCGCCACTTTAGAAGAAGTCTTTAGAGAGCTGACAGCTAGCTGGGAAGGAAAAGGCATCTCAGTCGGCGGCAATAAGAGATTAACTAATCTCCGGTTTGCTGACGACATTGTTTTATTCTCTTCTACAGCCAAAGGGGTAGAGGAAATGTTGAAAGATCTCAACAACGCAAGTCTCAAGGTCGGACTAAGCATGAACATGTCAAAGACCAAGCTCATGACCAACAACACTGAGCTTAAAGTATGCATGGGGGATGTGGAGATTGAATATGTCCATGAGTACGTATATCTTGGCCAAGTAGTTTCCTTTCAGGCGAGGCAAGACAAAGAAGTGGCTAGACGCACCGAAAACGCCTGGAGGAGCTATTGGGCCATGAAAGACTTTATGAAAGGCAAACTACCAATGTGCTTGAAACGTAAACTTATGGACGTGTGCATTCTCCCTATCCTTACATACGGATCTCAAACTTGGTCTCTGACGGAACAGCAAAGGTCTACGCTTGAGGTTTGCCAACGAGCGATGGAGCGCAGTATTCTGAGGGTCAAATTAACTGACCGTATCAGAAACACAATACTGCGCTCAAAGACCCAAATCGCAGACGTCACCCAAAAAGCCGCCAATCTCAAGTGGGACTGGGCAGGACACGTTTGTCGAATGCCCAAAAAATTATGGGCGAAAGCTACCACCGACTGGGTTCCCTTAGGAGTTAAACGGCCGCGAGGCCGGCCTAGGCGGCGGTGGAGGGACGAGTTGGACGCTTATGCAAAGGATTGGCCCACACAAGCGTTAGATCGTAAAAATTGGAAAGAGGGAAGGGAGGCCTTTGCCCAGCAGTGGGACAATATGGGCTAATATAATAATAATAATAATAATAAATGAACCGCATAAAAGATCAGAGTATCGGAGTTCGGCTAAAAATGTGCAATTTTAAGAAAATTTCTATTAATATGAGTTGTCAATGGTGTCGATTCAGCGGCACACCGACTAACCTAAATTTTCTCTAATTTTAATTAAGGCGAGACTGGCCCAAAAACGCCCTTGTAAGAACAGACTTTTCTCTGAGATAAACCACACTTTTAGATATGAAAAAAATATATGTTATTCTTAAGGATGTCTTTGAGTTAAACCATAAAACTTATACATAAAAGGAATAACTTCACTCGATCGAAAAAAAATCCAAAGTTACCTCTATCTTACATTTTTTGAAATGACTATTCGACTTGTTTTATACGAATCGTATTATTTAAATAATTTTTAATGCATTATGTATTGATCAAAAAATTTAAATCATTAATAAAAATGTTAAAAAGTTAATACGGTAATTTTATATGAATTTATATCTTGGAGTCATGGCATCCGAGCGCGTTTTCGGGGCCGCCAGTCCGCTCGCAGAGCCCGTCGACGCCGGACGTATGCCAAATTTTTGCGCTCTACGACGCGAAGGTACGCTAATCGTAAATTTTAATTTATAAATAGAATAATTTAATTTAATTGTTTATTTTGAGTAACTTAACTAAGAAGTGAATAAAAAAAGATTAATAAAATGGGTAACAAATGTAATAAAAGGAAAAAAAATTAAGTTATGCATTTAGAAAATCGTACGAGTCCAGGAGCAAACGACGGTTTGTGTTTGTGTGGGCAAATGTGGACAGGCGTGGGCAAGCGTAAGCAGTTATGTACAAGTGTGAAAAAGATATGGGCAGGTGAGCGGCTGGTGGGGACAGGTGGGGGCAAGTGTGAGAAAGCTATGGGCAGCTGGGCTGATGTGGGCAAAAGTACCCAGGTGTGGGCAAGTTTGAAAATGTGTTAGCAAGCATGGGCTAATAGGCAGTTTGTGTGGGCAAATGTGGACAGGCGTGGGCAAGCGTAAGCAGGTGTGGGCAAGTGTGAAAAAACCACGGGCAGGTGAGCGGCTGGTGGGGACAGGTGGGGGCAAGTGTGAAAAAGCCACGGGCAGGTGAGCGGCTGGTGGGGACAGGTGGGGGCAAGTGTGAAAAAGCTATGGGCAGCTGGGCTGATGTGGGCAAAAGTATCCAGGTTTGGGCAAGTTTGAAAATGTGTTAGCAGGCATGGGCTAATAGGCAGTTTGTGTGGGCAAATGTGGACAGGCGTGGGCAAGCGTAAGCAGGTGTGGGCAAGTGTGAAAAAGCTATGGGCAGGTGAGCGGCTGGTGGGGACAGGTGGGGGCAAGTGTGAAAAAGCCATGGGCAGGTGAGCGGCTGGTGGGGACAGGTGGGGGCAAGTGTGAAAAAGCTATGGGCAGCTGGGCTGATGTGGGCAAAAGTAGGCAGGTGTGGGCAAGTTTGAAAATGTGTTAGCAAGCATGGGCTAATAGGCAGTTTGTTTGGGCAAATGTGGACAGGCGTGGGCAAGCGTAAGCAGGTGTGGGCAAGTGTGAAAAAGCTATGGGCAGGTGAGCGGCTGGTGGGGACAGGTGGGGGCAAGTGTGAAAAAGCCATGGGCAGGTGAGCGGCTGGTGGGGACAGGTGGGGGCAAGTGTGAAAAAGCTATGGGCAGCTGGGCTGATGTGGGCAAAAGTAGGCAGGTGTGGGCAAGTTTGAAAATGTGTTAGCAGGCGTGGGCTAATAGGCAGTTTGTGTGGGCAAATGTGGACAGGCGTGGGCAAGCGTAAGCAGGTGTGTGCAAGTGTGAAAAAGCTATGGGCAGGTGAGCGGCTGGTGGGGACAGGTGGGGGCAAGTGTGAAAAAGCTATGGGCACCTGGGCTGATGTGGGCAAAAGTATCCAGGTTTGGGCAAGTTTGAAAATGTGTTAGCAGGCATGGGCTAATAGGCAGTTTGTGTGGGCAAATGTAGACAGGCGTGAGCAAGCGTAAGCAGGTGTGGGTAAGTGTGAAAAAGCCATGGGCAGGTGAGCGGCTGGTGGGGACAGGTGGGGGCAAGTGTGAAAAAGCTATGGGCAGCTGGGCTGATGTGGGCAAAAGTATCCAGGTTTGGGCAAGTTTGAAAAAGCTATGGGTAGCTGGGCTGATGTGGGCAAAAGTATCCAGGTTTGGGCAAGTTTGAAAATGTGTTAGCAGGCATGGGCTAATAGGCAGTTTGTGTGGGCAAATGTGGACAGATGTGGGCAAGCGTAAGCGGGTGTGGGCAAGTAAGAAACAGCTATGGGCAGGTGAGCGGCTGGTGGGGATAGGTGGGGGCAAGTGTGAAAAAGCCATGGGCAGGTGAGCGGCTGATGGGGACAGGTGGGGGCAAGTGTGAAAAAGCTATGGGCAGCTGGGCTGATGTGGGCAAAAGTAGGCAGGTGTGGGCAAGTTTGAAAATGTGTTAGCAGGCATGGGCTAATAGGCAGTTTGTGTGGGCAAATGTGGACAGGCGTGGGCAAGCGTAAGCAGGTGTGTGCAAGTGTGAAAAAGCTATGAGCAGGTGAGCGGCTGGTGGGGACAGGTGGGGGCAAGTGTGTAAAAGCTATGGGCACCTGGGCTGATGTGGGCAAAAGTATCCACGTTTGGGCAAGTTTGAAAATGTGTTAGCAAGCATGGGCTAATAGGCAGTTTGTGTGGGCAAATGTGGACAGGCGTGAGCAAGCGTAAGCAGGTGTGGGTAAGTGTGAAAAAGCCATGGGCAGGTGAGCGGCTGGTGGGGACAGGTGGGGGCAAGTGTGAAAAAGCTATGGGCACCTGGGCTGATGTGGGCAAAAGTATCCAGGTTTGGGCAAGTTTGAAAATGTGTTAGCAAGCATGGGCTAATAGGCAGTTTGTGTGGGCAAATGTGGACAGGCGTGAGCAAGCGTAAGCAGGTGTGGGTAAGTGTGAAAAAGCCATGGGCAGGTGAGCGGCTGGTGGGGACAGGTGGGGGCAAGTGTGAAAAAGCTATGGGCAGCTGGGCTGATGTGGGCAAAAGTATCCAGGTTTGGGCAAGTTTGAAAATGTGTTAGCAGGCATGGGCTAATAGGCAGTTTGTGTGGGCAAATGTGGACAGGCGTGAGCAAGCGTAAGCAGGTGTGGGCAAGTGTGAAAAATCTATGGGCAGGTGAGCGGCTGGTGGGTACAGGTGGGGGCAAGTGTGAAAAAGCTATGGGCAGGTGAGCGGCTGGTGGGGACAGGTGGGGGCAAGTGTAAAAAAGCTATGGGCAGCTGGGCGGAAAAAAAATTGTTCAACATTATACCTGCATCATGTACTTTTTTAACATTATAACATTTTAATCGTAACATTCATCATTATTATACCTACCTACTGGAAATAAGGTAATTGAAGTCGTTATTACCATGGGACTGGGTAGGTATTACAATAATAATAATAATAACCAAAAATAGCATTAAAAACACGGTTGTATCTCATACGTATTTTTTATCTAATAAAATAACGGTAGGTTCACAATTATTATATTATTATGTCAATCCAGAACATATGCTAACTCTATTCTCAAAGCGACTTGATCTCCGCTACTGAGTTACATAACGTGGCTAACGAGCGAAACAAGTGCGCGCGGCGCATCGCACACAACTTTTGGGTCGCGTAAATGAATACGTCGTGCGTTCAATAAGTGCGGCTTGAGGCAGCGTAAAATACCTAAAGATCCAGAAAAGCCTCGCCTTAAGAGCTGTCAAACACCACTTTGCTATTCAGACATGACACCTCTAACTAAAATTTAGAGACGATACGTCTAAATTACTCAACTTAGTTTACAGGCACGTTAAAGCCATTCGGCGGACACATTTTAGAGAAGTATGTGCCTAAAATTTAAACTTAAAATGACAAAATAGACGGCACCTAAAACATGGCGATTAAAATTAGATACATAAAAAATCCAGTAATTTCTGTTAAAAATTGTTGCTTCGTGATAAGAATGCACGTCCCAGATATTGCACAGCCCGTATTGTACGACCAGGAATGTACGGCCCGTAATTGGTGTACATTATGGCTTCTAAATATCAGACTGTGCAATACGGGTCGTAAAATATTGCCTGTGCAAAACAGCCTTCACTGCTGAACATAGGCCTCCCCCACAGAGTGCCACTTTGAGCGGCTGCTCGCCTCGTGCATCCATTGGCTCCCCGTGATTTTCACCAGACCATCGGTCCACCCCGTGGGGGGCCGGGCTAGTTTTTTACGCCTTTACTATAACTCAACTCAATACAACAAAACGTCATACGTCATATTTATTGATCACTTTTTACGATCATTAGATAGGTACACCTACTTTAAATAAATAACGTATTTAAAATAAATACTTGCATTATCTGCAGATTTTCTATCACGTAGTACAGGTACTCGACACTAGAGGCGCGAGTGGCGTTGCTTCATTTAGTTGCACGGCTAAGCAGTTCTAAATTAAGTTCAACGTAAATACCGAATAGCTTTTGTGACGCTTGGCGACTAAACTAAAATTTTAAAGTGGGTTAAAATAAGAGATCTCTAAAACCACCGAATCGACACCATTGTCAAAATTAAGATAATGAGAGTTGAGTTATGTTGAGTCGTGGAAATCTCATACGACTCGATTCATGCGTTCTTTCTTGCCGTACACCTGCAAAATGTGGAATGAGCTGCCCCAAGCGGTCCTTCCGCAGAGTTATAATATGGAGTACTTTAAAAGGAGGGTTAAAAGAGTCCTACAGGGTAAGCAACGCATTGGTGACGCCTCCGCAGGTATTACAGATGTCCATAGGCTACGGTGACCACTTCCCATCAGGTGGGCCGTATGCTTGTTTGCTCCCTTTAACATAAAAAAAAATGTCAAAGACAGACACTTGCCACAACACTTTTGTTTGTATATTTCAACAGATCACCAAATAATGGATGATTATGGCGGTGTCAGCAATAAATTCCACATTCAGGATTTTCCACATTCGATATTTTCCGATTTCTTAATAAAATTTCTTAGAAAAATATATTTATGTACCTAATGAAAGAAGCCAAATATCCCAAAAAAAGGAGCTAAGGAGCTAAACACAATTTTTAGAGCTGCCGATGTGAAAAAAGTGCTAAATTTAGCTCTAAAAGAGCTGACTTGGCAACACTGGGTGGTTCTCACCGGCGGGGTAATTACGTAAAATTTGCAACAGCAATGCGACAGCAGTAGCAAAGCAACAGCAGTAGCGTAGCATACATGCTCGACACCACTAATGATGTATGACAGCAATCACCGCGAGATTTACGCCTGTCGTAAACCTGTTGCGAGTTAGGTAATAAGGGGGCGGGACCACGTGATCTCATACATAAAACTATACTTCCTTGGTCTGAGCATAAAACACATTTTCTTTTTTTTATGAAACGCCTCGTTGGGGTCGGCAGCGTTTCATTCAACGCAGCAAGTCACGGCTATAATCACGGACAACGACTCAAAGTCTCATTCCTCACAACGTTATCAGCTGATTTTAACAGGCAGATATTATGCTATTTTTTTTAAATGGCTTATAACAAATCGCTATGGAGATACGTGGTCTGTGGAGTGAAGTTGGTTGTAGGGATGTGACCTAAGGTGTGCATATCGATTTTTTAGTAATCTTTTTTTCGGACTAAAATCGATTATAGTCGGTTCTTGAAAAAAAATATGATTTTAGGCGTATTTTATGGAATAATAACAAAAAAAAAAACAGGTTAAATCAACTTTATTTACAGTAATTATTTGTTTGGAACGTGAATGAGTGATACATGACAAGCTGATCCTTTGCCTTATGTTAAGGATCAAACCTCAAAAATGTTATTGAAAATAGGCTACGTTTAGCACTTTTACAAGTTAAATTACGGCTGCCAATAACAGTTGCAGGAGGTGCTACTGGGAACTCTAAAATATAAAGTTTCACTGCGGTCCAAAGTCCAAACTCTTTCTCGAAACAAACTTGAACAAACTAAATTAATAGAGAGTAAATGAACCACTACGTCAAAGAATATACTCCTTGGTTAAAATAATTTGCTCTAACGCTACGATAAGCACTAAGCACTAGGTATTATATACCTATGCTATATACTCTGCTTAGCACTACGTTTATTTCATAAGTATGCGGAACCACAGAGTAATTACAGCGCGGTACGAGAATTTGACATTAGAATAAAGTGAATCAAAGATAATATAAATTACAAACGCTTAAAATCTGTGCATTGACCTAAAATAGTCATTTGTTTTTTGTCTAATCTGTGACCTAAAATCACTCAGGAATTTGGTAGCGGTGTTGCCTTATTATTTTTAATACAGATAGAAAAAAATCGAGAAGAAAATAATTAAATCGATTATTCAATAATCGATTTTTTGATTAATAATAATCGACCAATAAAAACCATAAAAAAAATTATCGAACTTTTTTAATAATAGTTTTTTTTTAATATCCTTAGGGTTGTGTGTTGACACTATTGACAGTGACAGAAGTTGGAGTTTGAGTGTGATTTATTTTGAATAGCGGTATCAGGGCTGCCAGATGTACGATTTCAATCGTATTCCTACGATTTTTTGGCTTTGTTATTGATGTACGATCGCTAGACCGAGATCGTACGGAAAACGTACGACTTTCATTTATTAGCTGAAACGTTTTGTTACAACTACCTGCCCTTCTTTACAACCAACAAATAAGATGAATTTGATCTATGATGCACACAATACGTTGACAATTGGCGCAGTTTTCTCAATATTATTGATAAAATTGATCTTACTTTAAACACTGACTAAGAAGAGATAGTAATTATGTGGATTAATATAGCTTATGTTAGCCTCCTCGCTCAGTTAACATCTTTTATGATTGCCAGTGCCACATTCTAGTGCAGATTGTGGCATTCAGTGAAGTAAAAATTAAAACAAAACTTAAAAACAGTTTATTTAATGAAACTCTGTACGGAACGTTATTAGCCAAGCAGTTAATTAAAAGAAGCTAAAATTGTAAAAGTTTCAGCTTCAGCCAACATAAGAAAAATATGTTAAAATCTTTGAATATGTACGAGTAGAACCGTAGTATGTGACGTCATTCATGGACAACAAGGAGAGCACTATACATTCGGTACTAAGCAAAAAAAAGACGAACGTAATATCTTTGGTCCTTGTCACCGTTACCGGGTTTTTTTATTTGGCTTCGTTTGATCTAAGCCAAATAAAAAAACCCGGTTAACAATTTTTTTAAATTGTTGTGTTTTGTGAAGTAATCCTATTTAAATGGTGATCTATGCAATAAATATTTGAGAAATAATGTGTGTGCAGTGGGTGGTTGCAGTATTTTAAGCAACAGAAGTCGCACTGAGGCGTAAATATGAAGGAATAACATTTCACAAGTAAGTAGCCATTGTTTTGTCTATATTCCCTTTTTAGAAGTGTTTATTGTGTAAAATATAAATACAGCGTTACATTTCATGTAATAACAAGTCCTCAGCTAAACAGAAAAATAGCTTAATGATTAATTAATGGATAAAATAACCATACCTAACCAAAAAATTTCATCGTCAAGGTACTGCCAGTGTATGATTTTTAATTTCCCATAAAACCAGCTAAGTACCATGTTGATTTGCAAATGTTTATAAGTCGGAAAAAATCCTTTTGTAGGTATATTAGCTAATTATTTGCTTGATTTCAATTAGTAAAATATATCATTTTATATTTAAGGTCACTTAGTGAATTCTGCTAGGACGCTATTTTTTTTTTTTACACATAGAAAGCCTAAATCTGAAATGGCAAATGACGGCAATAAATACTTTTCACGAAAATAATTTTTGAAAATGAGGAGTTTTATTTCAAAAAAAACACTAGTTCCGCTTCTTTTCTAGATGGCGCTGTAAGTACATAGTTTAAACCTTTCAAACCACAGAGCAGTTTAAACATAAGAAAATGCTTAGACTATCTACAAAGAAATGTCAAATTCAGTTGGCTGGACCACGAGTACATGGCCTGTAGTATCTCCTAAGTAGTCTGTGGTGCATTCTTATTAAGTAAATTGAAGTACAGTAGATCTGCGAGATAGATAAACGTTAATATTATGATCCAAACTAAAGGCGAGGTATCCCGCAACGAAACTAAAAAAAACGAAAGAGTTTAGAGTTGTCAGTCAGTATCGTGACACATTTCCTCTAACCTGTGGTCTATGCTTGAAACGGTGACAGTGACAGATTTTAGCAAAAACCACAACTGGCGCCATCTATTGGGTCATGCATAAAATACAATTTCTTTTTTTTAATAAAACGTCTCATTCAATTTGCGTGAACGAAACATCACTTCAAAAATGGTTCACGGTTTTGGCAGAAACGTTCCGATTCAATATTCTGACGGTAGGTTGACATTGGCGTTTGACTATTTTGCAGTTGACTATATTGACAGTTTTGTTTTTATTATCTGTTACCCGCAGTCATTATATTAGGTACTTATATAATAATAGCTGCCAGGTATCACTTCTCGCAGCGAATCGGCGCAGAATCTCCATCTCTTTCTGTGGGTGCCGTATAAGAGCAAGCTAAGGGACTATCCAGAGAATGGGCAGTAGCATTCTCCTTGGTACATTATAATCTTCTGAGATGACAAGCAACTTGCCAAGCGAGGTGATTATGGCAAACCTCCCTATAATCAGCGTCTAAAATGGCGTTTTATGGGCATGCCTGTGTTCAGCACTAGACGTTTTCCAGCTGTTGATGTGAAATACGTGATTTTCGCCCATGGGACATTTACAATGACATTTGTAATGTAGTAGGTATTTGATTGATTTTATTACCTGTGTCGTCTGTGACTGCAAATACTAACCCCACATTACGCGCCGTTTCATGCATTATTTTCGTGTAAAAATGTACATAAACACTATTAAATTGCTTCATGGCATCGGCCGACTTGTGTTTTGTAAACTTAAAGATAGCTGATTTCTTTTTATTTTATGACCTAGCAGAAAGATTGTGTGACGCGTGTGCTAGAGCATTGAAACCATTTCGCCACATAGCATAGAGCTAAACTGCGTGATTTATTGATTACGATAGAGTTTCACTTAGATACTCCTTCGTTTTACTTACCCCACCTGACCTTACATTTTAGTTTTTACAATAAAGAAGCAGTGAACACTGGTAAAACATAAATGCTAGGTATCAAGGTAAATTACTCTATAGATAGAGCTACCGAAATCACCCATTTTCTACCCAACATTTTGGGAGACGTTCTTATTCAGGCAGCACCTCGTGTGGGAGCAAGAAACAACTAGGCAGCCACGCGAAATAGATTTCTACTCGTAGATATTCAAAGGTTAAAATCATAACCTTTCAATATCTACGAGTAGTATCTTATTTAGCTTCGCCGTAGTTGGCTAAAAGTGATGCAATTCTGGTGTTGTCACAGATTAGAGAAAAAAACAATTGACTCTGTGGGTGTTGTTTAAAAACTTGTTGTACGATTGTATATTTCAATATTGCTCTGGCATACGACTTTTATGTAGCTGGTGTACGATCACGCATTTTTTAAACCTGGCAGCCCTGAGCGGTATTCTACTCTGTGATAGCGATAGTTTTCAACAGAGTATTATTTACTACATTTTCGGTTTTCGCATTTTCAATATTTGGTGGATATAACACATTTATCAAGATGTTTCGTTCTGTTCTTGTGATATTGTTAATAAACGCAACGTATCGCAGCTTGGGCTATCCGTTAAGTGCAACTACTGTTGTGCGCTCATTGAACACATTGGCAGACCACTGTGAAAATAAATTTTTGTCAAATCAAATAAAAAACAATATTGCAAATTGTTCGAACTCCTCTTCCCCTAACGATGAGAAACAACTACAGTGTATGATATTCTATGACATAAACAAGCAGCTGTGTGAAGCAATCATCACAAAGAAAATAGCACTGCATGATGAAGACTACACCATCAAAATCAACGAAGAACAAGATTTGAGTTCTCTCTGCGTAACCGCGAAAGATTGGGTGTTCTCGAATCTCACAAAATTGTTACACTATAAACAGGCAGTTGACAAAGTCTTCAAATCTCCAACCTCATGTGGTGAAATATGTGGCGTCATGAAACATGATTTCACGAGCTTTGATGCTAATTACTTTTGCAAATATTTTAAATGGGGTACAGATATGTTAAAACAAGTGACTACAATTTCAACACAAGACAACACAGTGAGTGCACAGCTGCAACCAGAGCCTGCCAACATTAACAACAAAGCAGGAAACTCCGCCCCCAGCAGCAGCGATTTACAAGATTTTCAAATTAAAAACTTTAGTTCTACTGACTCAAATGCACTTAACAAACAGGTTGAAAATAATGAGGTTGCAAAACCTGAAGTAAAGCCTGAAACAAGTTCATTAACAGTAATGAATAACAGCCAGTCATTTGTATCAGCATCTACTGGTCTCACTAATACTGCTGGAGCTAATGACAAACCCATTGCCGCTGACTTTAATGTTGCTAATATTGAAAACACGGGTGCTATGCCAGAGAATGCTCTTAATGCAAAACAACATCGGTCAAGCAAGTCACCAGAAGAAAGTTTACCACCAAGACTAAATGAAACCTCTGCTCAAGATTTAGCAAGCAAGCCTGATAGCCTTGATGAAATGCAAAACAAACTGGATGATCATAAGAATGATGTGGGTAAAGATCTACCATTGTCCGGCAAAGATCTACCATTGTCTGACAAAGATCTACCATTGTCTGACAAAGATCTACCATTGTCAGAAGACAGGCAATCCATGGTTGAAATCCATAAAGGCAAACAGCAAAACTTTAATGTCGAAGATTACCAAGGTAAACAAATTTATTTAATCCACTATATTCCACCTGCATGGGTAGCATGAGATATAGAATGCATGCGGTTTATCATCATAAACCTTTTGTTGTGTGGTCATTGGTCAAACGCTTTCTAGAGACGAGCTATGTTGATTTGTATAGCTCATGTTTCCTATACTGCTTTAAATTAAGTTATAATGATCCCCTTTGCAGTCATGTATTGGAGCTATCCTGATAATAAAAGATATTATATGGATTTTTTAAGCTTGTGTTCTCCACTCATACTACTGTTGCACAACGTTTCATGCATATAAAATAATGTTTAAATAACTTTAGAAAGGACATGGGACTCTGTAGAAATGGGAGTCTGTAGACATGAGAATCTGTATACATGGTAATTTGTAGAATTGGGAATGTGTACAATTGGGAACAATTGCTGTCAAGGATTCAGATGACAGACAGGCAGGTGGATGCCTAACAAATTAATGAATGATTTCTTGTAGTACCTACTAAGGAACCTTAATAATGTGGTATTTAGACATGTTTTTTAATCAGATTTATCATAATTTTATATTTAAGATCCTGGTGAAGGACACGAAGGTTTAGCTGATATGCAGGGTGGTGATGATGGTGATGGTGATGGTGAAGATGGTGATGTTGATGATTCCATACTGGGTGATCAAGAACTCAAGCCTGAAATTATGAAACCTGTTGTCAAGAAGACAGAAATTATTCAGACAGCTTTCACCGGAGAAAAGGGTAAATTATCCCACTATCATTATCAGTAAATTATTTGATTGCATCTTGCCCACCACTCATAGTGGGAGATTTTAGCTACATCACCTTGCATTTTTGAGACAAAGCAAACCGCTTGGAACAGGTGTTCCTGGGGGTGATCTGAGCTGATTTAGCCTGGTTGCCACGAAATCCCCCCCAGCAGGTGGGCAGGGGGGGGGAGGGGAAGAGTGCATCCGCCGCGCGTCACTCTAAGCTTCATATCTGCATAAATATATCAAGTTTGGTGTTTTTTTCTTATAATTCGAGGACGAGGAATACATTTCTAGAACCAAATTTTTACTCGCCCGTTTAAAAAAACACAAGAAATTAAAAAAAACAAAAAATTTTCTTTCAATTTTTTTCGAAAATCTTCTCCAGTATTAAAACTATGAAGATTTTCTCCAGGAAAAAAATACGTGAAAATAACTCAGTTATTCTACTATATAGAATAGTAAACTTGACAGACCTTTTTGTCTAATAACTTTGTTAAAAAAAAAAAATTTATGTCGCGCGGCGGACATGCGTAGTAAGAGCAGTATGCAGCTGTTAGGGATTTTTCAGTTATGATTAGATAAGTTTTGATAATTTTTACGGTTCTGGTTGCAGATTACATTAATAAATTACTTTTAGACGTGATAAATATATAAATAGCAATATTAACTATTTTGGGAAAACTGATTGGCAGTAGGTAGGTATGTATTAACGTGGTCTGAATACTTCATATACACACAACAAGCAATATCACGAAAGAAGCGAATGCAGTCTGTGAATTGTACCTACTAACAAAGATAATGTAGATTGCCCACCCAAGCTTAAGAAGGGTGTGATTACCATAACAGCCATGGACAATAGTAATATTGACCATAATCCGACAACAACCTCCGCAAACACTGCTTTTAATGGCTATTTTGTGTGACTATTTAAGTGTGACGATGAGATGTGAACCACATCATGTGATCCTTTTTTGCATCTTATTCTTGGCAATTCACGTGCTTCTCTTCTAGCAATCATTGGCTTGCGCGGAAACTGTGACGGATGTGCTTGTGCTGCGTTAGGCTATGGAATAATTTATATGTACCATTGTCTAGCTCACCTGTGGTTTGTAGCCTAATGTGGACGCGCTGAAGCATAGAAACATGACGCTTACCTTGCATGGGCTGAAACTCGACACGCAAAGCAAAGCGTATACGCGAAAAGAGGATATATCTTTTAATAGGGCTCCCAAGTCATGCAAAAAGGGTCTCAAAAGGGCACACTTCGATCGTACTCGCCGAATTGGGACCAAACGGACTTCATACCCAGCAGGTAGCAAGGTGCTCTGGCCCCTGGCCAAGTTAATCGAAGCTAACTTCTTTCTGCATACCGACCCTCACTGCCTCCGCTTCAAAAACCTGATGGGTCACTAGCCCACACCGCTAAAGAGAAAGCAACAGTTATTGCTAATCTATTTGCGGAAAATTCGCGGGTAGATAGGTACTGCTGGCGAGATACCTCCATTCTTACCTGGTTGTGAAGTGCCTACATACCTTACAATTAGATGGGCCGTGAGACCATGGTAAAATAAAAGCCTAGCTATGATTTAAAAAACGCTGCATGAGCGTAGTAGTTATTATTATATATAGTAGAATAACTGGTCTATTCGCACGTATTTTTTTCCTGGTGAAAATCCTCATAGTTTTATTGCTAGAGAAGATTTTCGAAAAAACAATTTGAAAGAAAATTTGTTTTTTTAATTTCTCGTGTTTTTTGTATGGGCGAGTAAAAATTTGGTTCCAGAAATGAATTCCTCGTCCTCGAATTATAAGAAAAAAACACTAAACTTGATATAGTTGCTATATTTATGCAGATATGAAGCTTAGAGTGACGTGCGGCGGATGCACTCTTTCCCCCCCTCCCCTGCCCACCTGCTGGGGGGGGGGGGGATTTCGTGGCAACCGGGCTAAATCAGCTCAGATCACCCTCAGAAACACCTGTTCCAAGCGGTTTGCTTTGTCTCAAAAATGCAAGGTCCCCTTAGAAATCGGGAGGTAAGATCTCCCACTATCAATCCAGTGCATTTTGTATTTCTCTCCCAGCAATTGTCCAAGGTTGATTTATTATCCATCTAAAGAAATTTCAGTTTTGAGACTACTAGATAAATAAAATAATAAAGATTACTTGATAGATAAGATTACTTTTAACAAAATTATGTGCTTACATTTGCATAGTAAACATACTGTTGAAACAGGTGTGCTGTTTAGTGTTATATTTAAAAAAAACAAGCACTGAAAGGAAGTTAGTTTATTTAAAAGTAGGTAGTGAATATTCTTACATGTATGTGCTAGGAAAACAGACAACCTAAGTTTGCGTATATACCTAATAATTGTTGGGTTAAGCTTCATCATCATCATCATCCTGAAGATGTCCACTGCTGAACATAGGCCTCTCCCTAAGAGCGCCACTTTGAGCGGCTTGCCTCTTGCATCCATCGGCTCCCCGCGGTTCTGACCAGGTTGTCAGTCCACCTATTGGGGGCTAAGTTTGCTCCACTTGCATGGACAATTATTGTGCTCTCGTTTTGATCTGCACCGTCTTGCGTGCATCTGACTACGTTTTTATATTCTCTCCTCCATGGAGTCTGGGTGTTTGGAAATCATTCTGCACCTTAGACCTAGACTCAGATAGCATTTAGCACCCTTGTCACCTAGACTCAGATAGCATTTAGCAGTTAGTGTGCTTGCCACTGAATATACTCTCAAGTTTGTCATACTATAATTATGCAAAATAACCCAGCTGTAGTTTTTTTATAATAATGGCCATGGGAAATAAGAAAACTTAAAGAAATAGCACATGTCTTGGCACTAAGGTACCTAATAAGGCTTGGTCTCATCCTCCCCGGTGGCGCTGCCCCGGTACCGGGGACGATGACACAAAAAGTGTCATCCTCCCCGGTAGCCTCAACAATGGCGCTCACCGGGGCCGATGAAACAGTTAAAGTGTCATCTGCCCCGTTATAGTCGGATCGATGAATTCATCTCGGTGACAGCGGGGCCGATGAGAATGAAAGTCTCATCATCCCCGGTACGGCCAGTGCTGGTGCTTTTAACGGGGAGGATTACACAAATCTAGTTTCATCAAGCCCAGCATGTAAGGTAGGGTGCTATGATAAAGAATTTGCCTAATAATCTATAAATGAAACGAGTCTGTTTATAATGAATATAAATGTAATAGAGCAATAAAAATATACTAAGGTTAAAATTAAAACAACGATGATTTAGTAGATAGAACCAGACATCGTAGTTCACAGAACAAAACTATAACTAAATAGCTTCTAGTAAAATAAACGTGTTATTTACCTCTTACTTTTGTAATTCAAACTCAAACTTAAATTCTTTATTGCAAATAGGCTATTTTTAGCACTCTTACAAGTCAAAACTAGAGAACGTATTTATAAATAATAAAAATTAAATTATTGTACATATTAAGCAAGCAATTACAAATAATTATTACCTTCCCTTTTTTTGTACCTATCTACATTGACCCATATTTATTTAACATTATTTACATTCAATAACACAGCCAGTTGATTTTTGTGGTAGCTGTTAGTAGTCAAAACTCATATGACTGGCCTGATAGCTCAGTTGGTAGTTGCTCTGCCTTCTGAACTGTAGGTTGTGGGTTCGATTCCTACCCAGGACAAACATATGTGTGATGAACACAGGTGTTTGTTCTGTGTCTGGGTGTTATATTGTATTCTATGTATGTATTTACAAACAAAAAGTATTTATGTATTGTATCAGTTATCTGGTTCCCATAGTACAAGCTTTGCTTAGTTTGGGGCTAGATGGCGCTGTGTGTAACGTCCACACATATATATTTATATTTATTTATATTTATTTATATATATATTTAGCTTGATGCCAAATTGACTATAGGTATATCGAAGTTTTGAAGTGTTTGTACAGTAAGGCCACTATGTCAGTCCGACTACAGGACCAGAGTACGGAACAAATTCCATTGCAAAGAGGCGTGAGACAGGGAGACGTTATTTCTCCGAAACTGTTCACAAACGCATTGGAGGATGTTTTCAAGCTCTTGGAGTGGAAAAGATCTGGCATCAACATAAATGGCGAGTACATCACTAACCTTCGTTTTGCCGATGATATAGTCATAATGGCGGAATCGCTCGAGGACCTTAGCACCATGCTCAACGACCTCAGTAGAGTCTCCCAGCAGGTTGGTCTTAAGATGAATATGGACAAGACAAAGATCATGTCTAATGCTCATGTTCCACCTATACCGGTAATTGTTGGGAACGATACTCTCGAAGTTGTCGACAAGTATGTCTACCTAGGACAGATTGTCCAATTAGGTAGGTCCAACTTCGACAAAGAGGTGGCGCGAAGAATCCAACTCGGCTGGGCAGCGTTCGGGAAGCTTCGTCCTATCTTTTCGTCCAAAATACCGCAGAGCCTGAAAACGAAAGTTTTCAATCAGTGTGTGTTGCCAGTGATGACTTATGGAACTGAGACATGGTCTCTTACTGTTGGCCTCATTAGTAAGCTCAAAGTCGCGCAGCGAGCTATGGAGCGAGCTATGCTCGGTGTTTCCCTGCGAGATAAGCTCCGGAACGAGGAGATCCGCAGGAGAACTAAAGTGACCGATATAGCTCTTAGAGTTAGTAAGTTGAAGTGGCAATGGGCAGGCCACATCGCTCGTAGAACTGACAACCGATGGGGAAGAAAGGTTCTCGAGTGGCGACCACGAACCGGAAGACGCAGCGTAGGCCGGCCCCCCACTCGGTGGACCGACGACCTGGTGAAAGCCGCGGGGAGCCGATGGATGCAGGAGGCGAGCAGCCGCTCAAGGTGGCGTGCTCTGGGGGAGGCCTATGTTCAGCAGTGGACGTCTTCAGGCTGTTAATGATGATGATGATATTTAGCTTACGATTCTTAAAATATAATCATTTTTTTCATCTTTTTCCATTTAAATATTACACATACATACGCTCACCCCTACACTTCACACTTCACAATTACTCATTCGCTAGAAAGATGAACATAATTAATAACATGTATAAGTAATAAGGAAGTTCTGTTATTGGCCTTTTTTTTGTAATTTAACTTTGTATAACATCTATTGTATTAGCTGTTGATCTTCTCTTCAATAAATAAATAAATAAATATTACTCACCTATATAATAGTGAAGTGCTAAAAATAAATGCAAATTGAACTTTTATGACTGTGTATTGTTAAGCACCTGGGTACTTATTCCCTTTTTTAAATGCCGCACTGACAAACAAGTTTTTATGGAACAACGAAAGAATAACAAGAGAAACAAAGAAGCACCATACTTAGATTCACTTATTACATAACTGTATGGTATAATTGTTTAATCCGATTATAAATTTTGTACAGTGTGGGTATAAATATAAACACCCGAAGAGATTTTATATGTAGACCACAAATTATAAATTCCGTTATTATTTTTAGCAGAGCATAGCAAATATCATACAGAAAATCTATTTTCTACTTACTTTCAAAGTTAATACGAGTTTTGACTACTAACAGCTACCACAAAAAACAACTATCCGTGTTATTAAATGTGAACAATGTTAAATAAAGAAGGGTCAATGTAGATAGGTACATAATAAATATTTGTAATTATAAAAATAAGAGGTAAATAACACGTTTATTTTAATAAAAGCTATTTAGTTATCGTTTTGTTCTGTGTCTTACGTCTCCCTACTAAATCATCGTTATTTTAATTTTAACCATAGTATATTTATATTGCTCTATTACATTTATATTCATTATAAACAGACTCGTTTCATTTATACATTATCAGGCAAATTCTTTATCATAGCACCCTACCTTCCATGCTGGGCTTATTGGAACTAGAATTGTGTAATCCTCCCCGTTAAAAGCACCAGCACTGGCCGTACCGGGGATGATCAGACTATAACTCCCTATCGGCCCCGCTGTCACCGAGATGAATTCATCGATCCGAATATAACGGGGCAGATGACACTTTTACTGTTTCATCGGCCCCGGTGAGCGCCATTGTTGAGGCTACCGGGGATGATGACACTTTTTGTGTCATCGTCCCCGGTACCGGGGCAGCGCCACCGGGGAGGATGAGACCAAGCCCCTAATAAGTGCAAATTATCAAAAATCTGTTTGCATCGTAGTTTCATCCGGTTTTGAAAGTTCAAGGACCTTTTTTATATGCAAGATGTTTACCACCTAAAGTATGTCTGGTTTCATGCTTAGGCCCGTATTTTAAAAAAGATAATAAACCCAATTTTAAAGGCTCTAATTGACATTTCTTAACATACTCAAATTATATTGTATTCTATGTATGTATTTACAAACAAAAAGTATATAAGTATTGTATCAGTTATCTGGTTTCCATAGTACAAGCTATAATGCTTAGTTTGGGGCTAGATGGCGCTGTGTGAAATGTCCACACATATTTATTTATTTTATATCCCTCTCTTACATTGCCGTCTATTTAACAAGAACAGCAACAGTTTTAGATCTATCAAATAAAGCCTTTAAAATTGGCCCCAGTGCCTACTTACTTCTATTCTGTAATAGAATAGTTGTAGTATATTCGTTCTGAGAGCTATCTTGAGCTTCCAATATCAAAACTTCAAACCAAAAATTTATGTCGGCACGGCACATTCAGTTCCGTGGCATTTGTTGAACGGGAAGGCCGACCCAAAGCAATTACTACAAAAATGTTGTATTTTGTTCGGGTAGTCTGTTCGGGCTATATGCGGGTCGGCACCTTTCTGTTCGGTTGTATTTGATGGACGACAAGACCGGCCCGAAACAGTTACTACTAATATTATTGATCACCACAACCCGACTGGCATAAGCCGGCGGCCTTGTTCTTGAACATTCATCTACATAATTAGGTATGTTCCATTTTGCCGCCCGGGCCTGCCCGAATTATTCAATGTAGGACATTTTATTCCTGTCACCTTCTAGCTAACGTCAAATATCAAGAGCGTAAACGAGATAACGTATATTGAGCATTCATTAAAATGTAATGAATGTGAGGCCCTGCATCGGGATACAAGTGCGGGTCTATCCTTCTTTTAAGTAGGCAAACGTAAATGACGTGACGAGTAACTTTACGGTACCCAATTTTTCAGGATCTGCCTACGTGAACCCCGCTCAAGATGCATTCCCTGATGATGACGACCACTTCTTCCCGTTCTTCTTAACCGCCATCATCTTGGTTGTATTGCTATATGTCCTGTACCACAATAAGAACAAGGTTGGCAAAGTGGTGAGTTATACATATTCATACTACTTCACGCAGCTTTGAATGCTAATACCTCGATTTCTCGCAATATACTTATATTGCGAGAAATCGAGGCCTATGTCTCAGGGTTGGTTTGAACTACTAGTTTAGTAACGTGGAAATCTCATACGACGCGATTCTTGCGCTCGTTTCTTCCACGAACCCGCAAGGTGTGGAATAATCTTCCTCCTGAGGTTTTTCCTCATAACTACAGTATGGGGAGCTTCTAGAAAAGTGTTAAAAGAGTCCTCTGTAAAAGTAGGCAAAGCATCGGCAATGCCTTCGGTGTTGCATATGTCCATAGGTGGCGGTGACCACTTACCAGCAGGTGGGCCGCCTGCTTGTTTGCCACTCATCTCATAAAAAAAATAGTATTATATTATCTATGGTTTGAACTATTACCACATTAAGACTTACTCAAGTTGGTAAGTCGTAAAAAGACAACAAACATGAGCTAATCTACTTGTCTGTAGAATAGTATATTTTGAAATGCTTGTCATGAAAAGTATTACTGATGCTAAAAAACCTACTGATGACTCACTAATGAATAATGGGAGTAAACCCTCTGCGATTTTGGCTCGCGTTATCAGAGATTTCTCAGAGCTCCGATAGCACAGTGCAATGATACTGCTAATTATTTCATGTATTATAGCTTTAATCTATCTAGTCTAGATATAAAAGCGAAATACCAATCTCAAAACTATGAGATCTATGAATTTGAAATTTGGCATGTGCAATCACACCAACAGCGAGAAGATGTCCACTGCTGAACACAGGCCTATCCATAAAGCGTCACTTTGGACGCTTATCATAGGGCCGGGGGGTTGCCATAATCACCACGCTTGGAAGCCAGCTTGGTGATCGCGGCAGATTTTAATGTACCGAAGATATTGCTGCTGCCCATGGGCAGCTTACGGCACCCATGAGAAGAGATGGGGTTAGACGCCTGCTAAGAAAGGGTTTTACGACTGAAGTCAATTACGAGGTATGAAAATTTAAATGAAAAAATAACATGCAGGGAACTGCGGGTCTCAGCTAGTTGTGTATATAAATATCCAGTAATACTTTTTCATTCATTGGCTTCCAAAAATCATGTTTCAATTGCTTGTATTCCAGTTCTTCGGGCTAATGCTAGAAGGTCGGCAAGCCACTCGCCGGCGCAACAGTCGCGGCCACGCGTACCGCCGCCTCGACACGCTAGAGCAAGCGATGACCGCTAACAGCGCTGCGCCACCAAGCAAAATTATATATTAATGTAATAAAATGTAATTATAAATAAGTATTATAAGGTGCAAGACATCTGGAAGAAACGAGACGGAAAAATCATAACAACATACTGTGGTCTCTAAACATAATACTGTTGTTGGCATTCCATTCCAGCTGCCACCAGTTAAAATTGTCTCTAAAAACCTCACAACCATTGATATCAGTCTGCTTGTGCAAGCGAGACGTAAAATAGGCTGGTTTATTATATGGCAATACTCAATTTTTTTTTGTTTGGTTTTAGACGATTGGCATATTTAGCCAGGTCCATAAAATAAAAATATTGAAATCGTTAAATTCGAGTTTAAGTCTAATCTAGTCACGGTCGAGTTAAAATAGCACTCATCGAATGCTTTTATGGAACCTTTAAACCACACAAAAAATAATAAGGAATAACGACGCCATGGCGGGCTATTTTGAATAAAATATACACAAAAATACACATTTTTAATATTGAACCATTTGCCCGAAGATCAAAGATTTCGATGTTCCACCACTGTTTTTTTGTAACGTGCAAATTCGCATACTCATTGCGAGCGAGATGCAAACTGGCTGTTTTTATAATGGCAATACTGAATATTTTTATTTATTTAGAGTTTACAGTACGTCACGTTCCTTCTTAGTGTCTTGTTTCGGAATGTCTTTGAACGCTTCTGTGGTATTAGGTGAAGGATTGAAGTTGAAGGCTCATTAACTAGGATAAGAACCGTGTGTGGAAACTATCTTTGAACGGTTTTTTTATTTATTTATAAAGGAGTTTTTTTTATCAGTTTAGTTCAAGTTAAACAAATAAACACGTCCGCTAAAAATTAGCACCGAAATGATTTTTTTTTGCATAAAGGTTTGCGTTTTTGGTGTTTTGTTAGCACAAATACAATGTCTTTTTATGTATTTAGTTTGTATCTGCACCCCAACTTTTTCTACGAAAACTATAGTGATAGTAACAAACCATTGTGGTGATCTATAGTGATTATTAATTTCAGTGCAGCCTAACATTAATACTTTAATCTTCGTCTTGAAAGCTAGGTCGGAGTAAATTTTGTTTAACGATTCTTTTGTTTACTTGTTATCTTTTGCTGGTCAATTTCATTAGGGTCGTGACCAACGCGATTTTATCTTACATAGCATTTTATGAATTCTTTACACCGGTCTAAAGAGTTACGTAAGATGTTAAAACTATGAAGTACTACAGTTTCTTGTATGATCAAACTTGTCTAACAGATCGTAGGTACGCGATGATATTGTGTAGTTTTTTCTTATATAAGCGAGACGCAATATTTTTTTTCTTTCATTTCTATTACTATTTGTGGAGGCCGGATAATTTGTTTATTGAAACAAGAGACAGATTCATCATAGGATGTTTTTACAAACGAATCTGCTAGCTTCAGATACAATGAGTTTTATTTAAAAAAAAGAAATGGTGTTTTATGTATGACCCAATAGATGTTCAACTGTTTCGTTTGTTCTATTTTCGTTGCGCGATAGCTCGGCTTAATTTTGGATCATAATAACGTTTATCTGTCTCGCAGTTCTGCTGTACTTCAATTTACTTAAGAATAATGCACCACAGACTACTTAGAAGATACTACAGACAATGTACTCGTGGTCCACTCAACTAAATTTGACATTTCTTTGTAGGTAGTCTAAGCATTTTCTTATGTTTAAACTACTCTGTGGTTTGAAAGGTTTAAACTATGTACTTACAGCGCCATCTAGAAAAGAAGCGGAACTAGCGTTTGTTTTAAATAAAAAGCTTCATTAGTTTAGTAATTTCTTACGGTTATAGTGAACGCGAAAATATTTAGAAGGTAATAAATTCACTGCAACACCGTCTTTAAGATTATCAAGTATTTATAAATAAAATCATCACGTCAGGGTTGAACCACATCTGTCAGCACAGAGTCGCATTCTTTCACGATCTATCCCTTTCTATCGCTCAGGATCGCCACTTACCAGAGCGAGAAAGAAAGCGTGTGTGCTTTCACATCACTGACGCTTCCGCGTGCGTTTGCACTCACACTATCCTCGCTCCAGGAAATGCTGGTACCGATAGAAAAAGAAACACGATTCTGTGCTGACCGATGAGTTTGACATTGCGGTCGAAGATTAGATCATTTACAAGTGATGCTGAATACCTATTACTTGATACATACCAGGGGGTCTAGCAAAGATGCCAGCGTGAAGCGTTAGCTATGACATTAGCTGCGGAAAAGTTTTCCGCAGGCAATGTAATTTCCCATACATTTTGGAGTTAGCGTGAGGCGTTACCACCTCACGCTGGCATCTTTGCTAGACCCCCTGCACCGCTATCGCGTAGGTAACTGTTCTGGACGTAAACTTCGCCTGCCATCCTGCACGCGCCAATTTACAAGTCCGTGGGTGCGAGCAAGAGAGCACTCGATCATTATCTCCATCAGACTTACGCGATAAGGCTCTTGAGTCCAATTATACAATGACACTCCGCACCATACATTGCATTGATTTCGTCTATATAAATATTTTGGTTAAGCTTTCTTATGATAGATCTACAATTATTTATAATTATTTTTTGCATGTCGAGATAAAACAGTTTGTATTCATTCGAGGACTACGGCGACAAGTACAATCAAATGTTTAGGTATTAACGATAAATTAAAATGTAACTTTAAATAAGTGACAATATATGAATTATTGATACTTTCGTTATTCAACTATGAAACTGTGATTCTGATTCTGTATAGCTTGGTATATTCGTAAATCGGGAAACCAACACACACCAATCGATCCACCAAAAATCGATAGATTGGTTTGGTAACCCTAACAAAAATGAGTATGCCATTCTGCAGATGTATCTTCTAACTATTACTTGTCGTATATCTTTTTGTTTAGATTTTAGGATATTAATAATGTTGCAAGTAATTCTCATATTAACATTTAGTTAATAGCAGTTCATATAAGTGGCAGCGAAAATTAGAGATCGTTATATTATAGGACAATCGGACACACACAAAAACGCTCATCAGACAAATATATAATTAGTATAACACCTCACTGATAATACGTGTAGGTAACAAAAAGTTTGGTTAATCCTGCATCAGTCTCATAATATTTTTCTGCTTTATAGATTACTAGCGGCCCGCCCCGGCTTCGCACGGGTATAATAGTTTTCGCAGCGCACGCGATGTAAAGAATATTTTAGGTAATTTTTTACACCCTGGGTTACATTATTAGAGTTTTAGTAAGGATCCCTAATTTTTTTGAAAATATAATATAGCCTATGTCACCCGGGGATAGTGTAACATCCCAACAGTGAAAGAATTTTTCAAATCGGTTTAGGGGTTTCGGAGCCTATTCAATGCAAACAAACAATCAAATCTTTCCTCTTTATAATATTGGTATAGATGAAATAATGCGGGTACCTAGTATTTCTTTGTATGTTTAGGTATCTCCTTAGCTTGAGCGTTTAAAATACTTTAACATCAGATTTTGTTTGCACCAAAACCACATAACATAGTAAAGAGAGAATTTATTCGATTTCACTTTGTCCGGTTGTGAAAGAAATGTAGCAATATAAGTAAGATTAGTATTATTATGACTGAGCATTGAATTCAGTTTTGGAAATTCTTTTGATAATTTTCACTGTAATTTTTTTTTTTTTTTTTATGTGATTGAATGACGTGACGAGCTAGTCGTTCACCTGATGTTAAGTGACACGGCCGCCCATAACAGTTGCAGTGTCACCCGGAACTTTAAAACAATAGTTTCGCGCGACACTGCACTGCGCACGTCATCCTGAGACATCACCCAGTCTAATAATCAGATTACTAGACTGAGTGATCAGATCATAAAGTCTCATTTGCCCAGTAATTTCACTAGCTACAATGCCCTTCAAACCGGAACACAGTAGTGCTTGCACACTACTGCTTGGCGGCAGAATAACTGGCAAATTCTGCAATATTCCTATACTTAACACCATTTTTTTAAATTTTGTTAAATCGCCTAGGGCTAGTGAATAAGACTAATATTAATTTATTTCCCTTTGTACCTATTCAAAAATAAATAAATCTGTTAAAAATTGTTTAGTTTCATTACTTTTGACTATCCATAGAACCTATTACAAGGTAGTTACGGTCAATTCAGACAGAGCAGCAAAATGTTCGAGCAGTTTTTAAGTGCTATTGAAATATCAACATTATTTATTACGTTTAGACAAAGCTGAAAATAGTATGCAACATTAAAATCTTACCTATTTTAATGTTGCATACTATTTTCAGCTGTCTAAATGGATTAAGGTTGATATTCCAATAGCACTTAAAAACTGCTCGAGCATTTTGCTGCTCTGTCTGAATTGACCCTTAGGGTCCTTTAACTGTTGTATGTGAAGTGGCTCCACCTACATTTTCTCAGATGCGACAATCGACACAAACAGCAGTTTCGTTTTGGCTGGGGTGTTGGGTTCAAATAAGAACTGGGTTTTCCTTTTGTCCTTGGAAAATATATTCCTTTGTACCTTTGTTTCACTAGAGGTCGTTTGGTTATACAGGTACCTACCTACTATTAGGAACGAATATTGCATCATAATATATAATTATGTTATAAGCGTAGAGCATTAAAAAATATAACGCTTTCTGGTTATAAGGCTAGGAAATAGGCACACCTACAGCACAAAATAGAAAAGTATCTTGGCGTAGCGGTTACATTATGCTCTTTGATTAGGTACAGGCGTATGTTCTAAAAGGCAGATGCGGAAGCAAAATAAAAGTGAGTAAGGTAAACTTATAATGAGAAACAACCTTCAAATTAAGTAAATAGGTACCTAATGCTATCTTTGATCAAGGCCATCGAGGCCTCTTTTAAGCTCCTACCTCTATAAATGGTTATAGAAAGATACCGTTTATTGGTCTTATCAGAACCACCGTAAAACTGAGGAGAGTTGCTAAAGGTTTGACGGGTATATTCCCAGTTGCCTACCAGAACTGCATAAAATTGGAATTATCTTCAACTCATTCGATATGTACCTACGGTACTGAAATAGGGAAGCTCTGAAGAACTTGAAAAGCTCAGTTTGATGTAAGGTTGGATTTGGATAAATAAAAGTAGGTAGGTACCTAGGTACTATTACCTACCTACTTAAGTAGATACCTAAGTAGGTAAGTATCTACCTTATTACATTTACCTTGGAATATATAGGTAGAATCCCGACTTAGGTAATAGTAGGTACACAGAATAGATCATATATAGTACTAAATACCTATAGCACCTAGTATACCACCCTATACCTACCCAGGTATCATAGGTACAACACAGAAGATTTATGCCACAGATTAGAGAAAAAAAACTATACTGTGATTTAAGCGTAGACCATAAACAGCTACTCTCTGCATGATCTATGTCACAATCTATGTCCATGCTGTAAGCCTGTGCTGCACAGGTACAACAGGTAGGTGCTGACGTCAATGACTTAAAAAAATCATTTTTGGATCGGTACCACAGATTAGAGAAAAAAACAAACATCGGTACGGACGGCTTATGTGTCACCTACGTCACAATGTCGTCATTTTAAGGTCATTTTAGGGTTGTACAGAATTTGTCGCATGTGTAAATAAATATCAAACTACACCTACCTACCTATAAAAGATTGAAGACTTATGTGAAAAATGGGATACCTATGTCACGTAACTAGAAAATGACATCACCCTAATGACATGGCGTGATCGACGATATAATACCACTGAAAAACTACCTCTTTGGTCTGTGCAGTAGGGTAGGTGGTAGACATGCTCATATTATCAACAATCTAGATTGTTATCAGCTAAACATCAGGCAATTAGGTACCCATAGAATTCGCCCTATTTCCATAGGTACCTACCTACCCACAAAAATGACTCACGGTTTATATGGGTTTTTATTGACGTACCTATAAGTACCGACCTATCTATTTTGTGAGTATATACCTACCTACACCTATACTTAACTAGTTAGTAATTATTGTAGTAGGTAGAGTTAGTTTAAGAATAAAGGTAGGTACATAGACACAGAGCACAAAAACAATGACATTATTTAGTAGCTAGCATTGACTATAAATCCAGGTAGCTAGATAGGTACGCTTCCAATAAAATTTCAACAGTCAACTATGGCAGATGACATTAGTAATAAATTATAAATAACTACCTAACTAGGATTCCTTGTAGGTATCTAGGGACCCAGAAACTACGAGGACCATGGTCCAACAACACCCAGACACAGAACAAGTATTAAATACTGCGCAAATTTTGCGCTTTTTTCCTGTGCACAAATACTTGTCCTATCGCGGGAATCGGGGCCAACGGCTCCGGGTCATGAGCCGACCTGCTCAACCACCACACCACAGAGGCTATATGCGCTATGCCTACGAAATTCATGTAGAATTTAGAATTTCGTCTATAGGGGCGGAACGTCGTTTTTTCAGGCTCTGTGTACCTACATAGATATTAATAAGTAGGTAATTAGGTGTGTGTATGACCAACTGGTGAAAACATCATAGTCAACATAATATAGGTGCTTAAGTAGTAAGTACCTGCTTATTTTAAAAAGTAGGCATAACCGACTGAATAAAAGTAGGTAGGTACCTCCGGTAAGTTCCAAAGTATATTATAGACCTACGATAGGTAGTAATCCAGTACTGCAGCATATTAGTAGGGTTTGATACATTGACGTATACTAACCTACCTAAAACTCTACTCATACTTTGGTTTGGTGTCAAAATCAATAAACACTTATAAACATAGTCTCAAACAAACTGAGACTAAGTTAATAAGTAGGTACCTGTACTATACTATAATATAATATACTACTATTATATAGAAATCTTTTTTGCTTTCTCCCACTGCGTGTTTTCGTCTTATTGAAAGTGGGAAAACCATACTCTCTAGATTTCGTCAGAATCGCTTTTCCAAGGG
The DNA here is from genome assembly GCA_910589525.2 of Ennomos quercinarius. Classification (NCBI taxonomy): domain Eukaryota; kingdom Metazoa; phylum Arthropoda; class Insecta; order Lepidoptera; family Geometridae; genus Ennomos; species Ennomos quercinarius. The sequence continues at coordinate 8,370,199 of OU342496.1, forward strand.
CGCGCTGTACTTAGGTATTAGCCGGAATATAAGGACGTCCACTATTGATAACCCTTGAGTATAGTACATATTAGATATATATACTTGATTTAAAAAAATGCTATACAAAGATATAAATTTGGAGTAGGTAGGCCTAAATGTTTTGCAAAAGATTGTAGACAACAACACAACAAAAGGGAGGCCTGTCTCTCCATTGTTACAGAATTTCAATAAAGGTGCACATAAACCGATCTAAATTAAGGAAAGTGACATAAGGCAATGTGACCCACATCCAACAAGTCCATAAACTGTAATAGCTTCAGTAGATATCAGTAAATTGTTCAATCAATATCACGTGTTAGCCCTTCTGAACGTATTCACGTATAAGTTAAATTAGATTTTTTGGAGCAGATTATAGCTGAAATAGACGTAGGTACTAGGTAGGTATAATCGGCCGTTATGCCTAGCGTTTGTGGACTATGAGAAAGCCTTCGATTCAATCGAGACTTGGGCGGTGCTGCAGTCCTTGCAGCGATGCCAAATTGACTATAGGTATATCGAAGTTTTGAAGTGTTTGTACAGTAAGGCCACTATGTCAGTCCGACTACAGGACCAGAGTACGGAACAAATTCCATTGCAAAGAGGCGTGAGACAGGGAGACGTTATTTCTCCGAAACTGTTCACAAACGCATTGGAGGATGTTTTCAAGCTCTTGGAGTGGAAAAGATCTGGCATCAACATAAATGGCGAGTACATCACTAACCTTCGTTTTGCCGATGATATAGTCATAATAGCGGTATCGCTCGAGGACCTTAGCACCATGCTCAACGACCTCAGTAGAGTCTCCCAGCAGGTTGGTCTTAAGATGAATATGGACAAGACAAAGATCATGTCTAATGCTCATGTTCCACATATACCGGTAATTGTTGGGAACGATACTCTCGAAGTTGTCGACAAGTATGTCTACCTGGGACAGATTGTCCAATTAGGTAGGTCCAACTTCGACAAAGAGGTAGCGCGAAGAATCCAACTCGGCTGGGCAGCGTTCGGGAAGCTTCGTCCTATCTTTTCGTCCAAAATAACGCAGAGCCTGAAAACGAAAGTTTTCAATCAGTGTGTGTTGCCAGTGATGACTTATGGAACTGAGACATGGTCTCTTACTGTTGGCCTCATTAGTAAGCTCAAAGTCGCGCAGCGAGCTATGGAGCGAGCTATGCTCGGTGTTTCCCTGCGAGATAAGCTCCGGAACGAGGAGATCCGCAGGAGAACTAAAGTGACCGATATAGCTCTTAGAGTTAGTAAGTTGAAGTGGCAAGGGGCAGGCCACATCGCTCGTAGAACTGACAACCGATGGGGAAGAAAGGTTCTCGAGTGGCGACCACGAACCGGAAGACGCAGCGTAGGCCGGCCCCACACTCGGTGGACCGACGACCTGGTGAAAGCCGCGGGGAGCCGATGGATGCAGGAGGCGAGCAGCCGCTCAAGGTGGCGTGCTCTGGGGGAGGCCTATGTTCAGCAGTGGACGTCTTCAGGCTGTTAATGATGATGAAGGATGAATGACTAGGTAGGTTATACTTACATTTGTTTAAAGTTTAATCCAATCTAAAACAAATCACCTGTGAACCTTTTGGAAAATACGTTGCGTAAGGTAATGATTTTATAGGTAGGCACAAACACATAATCTATTATAGATGGTTACTAAGTATGTACCACAAAGTTTGTATATAATTATCTATTACGCAAACTTTGTGGTTGACTTTGCGGACCGACACTTGTGAATAGTTTGCAAACAGTTAGTTTGGGATCTCTGATAACTACATATAGTTATCTCCAGCATAATCTAACGTAATATTATTGCTTGTGCATAATAGGAGTTCTTTCTTATCACCCCATCTTACCCGTACAGCGGTACATAAGTAGCTCTGACCAATTTTGTATAATTTGGATGCTTACCAGACAATTTTTTTTTAAATCAAAACCTATGGAAATATTATGTTATCATAATAACAATCTAGCCTAGCTTTTACAACCGATGGGGATGTGCTGGAGGTTGGCAATAATCTTCCATCTATGTAGGTACTACCCAATCTAAAATTGTTATAATATGGAATCTCAAATGAAATTGCCTACTGATAATGGCACTGCAAAGTTTCTCTTAGAATCTTCGTTTCCTTTACATTCACGATTCACTCCGGAAATTATATTCGCGTTTACCTATTTTATGACAAATGTGTGTTCTACTTTAACGTAACACAGATAAAGATATCTAAGAAGTTTCTTATCAAATAAGTATTGGCAATACAACGGGTATGTGCAGGGAATGGGCAGCAGCACATTCTCCTCGGTACGTTAAAATCTGCGATCACCAAGATGCCTAGGTATACCAAGCGTGCGGTGATTAAGGCGAACTTCTATAAGATAAGCATCCAAAGCAGCATTATTATGGTGGAGGCCCATGTTCAGCAGTAGATTTTTTGTGGCTGACGATTTGTTGTGATGTACTAATATAGGGCAGGTACCTTCTCTTAGATGAAATTGTCTATTAGGATATGAAGGTAATTTGAGGTCTCCTCTATCCTATCGCCTGACTTACGTTGATCCTCTAATCAATCCCCCAGGTATATCGTCCGAGGTAAGAAATGACGTCAATGACGTAAAAAAGACGACACTCTAAGATCATTTTAGGGTCGGTACGGAATTCGGCGTACTATGTGTACGTCACAATGTCGTCGTTTTAATGACCTTTTAGGGTCGTACGGAACTCGTCGTATGTGTACGTCTACGTCATAATGTCGTCATTTTAAGATCAATTAAGATTATTGTAAATGTAAAAAAAAATAGTTTCATCATTTTAAACTAGATGGCAAAGCATGCAAGTTTGCGCACGCAAGCGTTTCATTGCAGACGCATTCGTGAGTCATTGCTGTAGTCTCAATTTTAATACTGCCAGGCAGGGGGCGTGCAGGAACTTAACATTATCTGTAAACGAAAGTAAATCCATATTAATTAAAAATTAAATGTATTGATTTACTTACGTTTACGGAATAGAGTAACTAAGTAAAATTCCTGCCTAGTTGGTGCCAGTGCCAACTGCAACTCACCCTAAAATGGAGTCCACTCCACAGAACGTCTTTTTAGAATGTCATAATACAAATAACTTCGTTCATAAGTCATCAGTTTTAACCACGGTACGTTTTTTTGGAACGTCACTAAGTCGTCAGGAATCCATCTTCAAGTGTCGTCATATTCACGAAATGAGTGAGGCTATGACAAATGTATACGTACTTTTCTGGTACTCTTAGACGTCATTGTACGATATCTGTACGTCGCAAAATGACTATATAGACCTCAATATGACAAGATTTGCTACCGGGGTTTACATCTTGTATATTTTTAATACCTGCTCCGTATAATGGGACTAAGTACCTACCATAAAACTATATTGCAGCGCACTATAGGTAGCGTGATGTCGCAATATAGTGGTGCTGGTGGTGCGCTTTTGTCGAGCCATAGTCATGAGACGGTGTGATCACTATGGGTTAACATCACGCCAGTGCGTCGTACAAATAGTGTGTCGCGCCGCATCAGGGTATGACGCTGTGACTGTGACTATCATAAATAATTCAATAATGATGTTGTTTCAGAGTTTTATGTTCCAGCAGCTCGCGCACATAGTTGGCATAATACTGTGCAGGAAATTAAAAATGAATTTTATTGCCTGCCTGCACGTGCGTCAGCTCTTCCTCGAGAAAGATAATTTACATATAACGGCACAGGTTATACTGCTTTACGAAAATGGGGACCCACCTTTCCATAGGTACCTTCTATGCAAACATTTTGAAAGCGACCTCCATAAAAATGTTTCCCTGTTATGTAATATATTTTGAATTAAATAGGCAATGACGTCAAAATAATTATGTAAATTGAGTATAATAATAAAAAACAAATATACAAGTGTAAAAGGCAAGTATAAATATTGAAAGTATCATCTCTTCCCACGGGTGCCCTTTTTATGTCTTAAAAAAATGGAATTTACAATAACTTAAGTCTTACAATTAATGTAGATATGACTTATGTGTAGCCTCACGTCATTCACATTTCAGAATAAATGAAAAAGTAAATAACCTAAGGCCGCTTATACTTATTATGATTATACTTGAGCACTTGAACAGTAACAGTTCAAAAAAAGGCTGCTGAACGATTTTTCGATCTACTAGTTCCTAGAGTAAAGTTGAATTTCGATCAAGCAACGAACCGAATACAATGAGCTACGAGCCGTTTGGTTACCATAAAGGGTAAATATTAGTTTACGATATTGAATAATAAATCTGACGAGCATGCTACACTAAAATTTGGTGGTCAAATTATAGGTTTCAGAATAAATTGTCTATTGATAGGCATCATAAGACATTGACACCACCGTCCACATTATTATAGGGGTACCTATATTTCTAAAGTTCATATAACAAGTATGAACTATGAATTATGGAGCTATTATAATAGGTCGTACACTCGACGTAATGGTTAGGAAAACTGCACTGACCATCTACTCGAAATTACGTCCAACGCAGCTGGTATAGGTAATTAGGTACCCCCTATATAATTCTAAATCCTGTAGCTGTGACCAATAAAGACATAAGTTTCGAAACTGCGTCAGCTTCACTGGCATGGGGCCGTACCGTGAGCTCGTAGCGCGATTCAAAACAGAGCCTATACTGGCTCGCTTGTCAAAATCTCCATACAAAAAAAAACAAAACAATCCAATATAGGCTCTGTTTTGAATCGCGCTAAGAGCTCACGGTACGCCCCCTGGACATTGAATTAAACACACTTCTGTGTGGTTAAACAGAATTGAGTTTTGACGTCACTATATCGTTATATCTATCTCAAATTCCCAATCGCTACTAGATACACTGTAGGGAGTCGATGGATGCAGTAGGCAAGCAGCCGCTCAAAGTGGCGCTCCGTGCGGGAGGCCTATGTTCAGCAGTGGACGTATTCAGGCTGTTGATGATGACGACTAGATACAACTGTAACGTTGTCGTTTCTGGTTATTAGGAAAGTTTTCCTTTTTTGGATTTGACGCTTTTAGTCCAAATCAATGTTTTTAAAAGGTGGTTTTCAAAAGATTCCAGACTTAAATTGATGGTGACCCCTCTTATAATTTAGTAAGTAGGTACTAAAGGTAAATTGGGTTTATGCATCCTTATAGACAATTTTATTCTTAGTACATTATTATAATTAATATTTTTGTTATTTTAAAGAAATGTACATGTGTAATTTTATTCTTATTGCCCGATATGACAGGTAATTATAATAATGTACTTATGATATAATCAAAAAAGGTTGTTAGTATAATAAACCTACCTACTAATAACAGAGTCTGAAGTTGTTATAACAACTATGTAGATACAACAAAACAAATGAATAACAAAACTTGATAAAAGTACTCTCAACCGGAAGTTAATATTCACAGAGTTAAACAGCTTTTACGTAACGGCTTTTCTAGTATCAAATTGAGATTCAAATAGGATAATTGAGTTATGAGACCTTTTGCGTTATTAGAGTTAGTTTCGTAGTTGTTGACATAAACCGATGTGGAAATATCTATTCGGGTTCAGATAGGTGTTACAATTTGTGAGCAACTTTACTACAATGATAAATAACTATTACGACTTCAACCTCTTTAGATATATTGCTGTTAATAACACAGAATAAACAATAGGCAGAACTACTTTGAGGTAGTATACCTACCCTACCTATAACTCTTGAATAATAAAGAACTAAAGTTTTGGTTACTAATTATATCCTATTCTCTTCTATTCTTTTTTTGTATTTCAAATAGAGAAGACCCAGGGAGCAAAATGACGCCAATGACGTAAAAAAGACGACATTTTAAGTTCATCTTATGGTCAGTACGGAATTTGGCGTAAATGTAGGTGTACGTCAGAATGTCGTCATTAAGGTCATTTTAGGGTGTAATAAAAGTTTGATCGTTTATTATATATTCATACACTAGCTGACTCGCCCTGGCTTCGCACGGGTTAATTAGTTTTACGCCTTATCTCAGTCCAAAGGAAGAGAGAAAGAAGGGGGAAAAAGATAAATGAATGGAGGCCTTTATCTTTTCCCCCTTCACTTCTCTTTTCTATAGTACCTACAGGGTATGAGTGGCTTCTTTCTCGCTGCCGACGATGTCTTATCGTAGCCGTAGCGTATTGATCACGACTCGCATATGTATCTATAGTAGGTACGTATACGTACACTCTGCGTAGGCCAACCGTATTATTTTATACCATGAAATCACTAACTTAATCAATTTTTCATCAATATCGGACAAAACAATCTAAATATCTTCAATGTACAGAATTGGACCTGTAACAGTTTTATTATAAGTACTCCCATCACTCGGTGTTATACTAACATTATTACTCACGTGTAGTTGGTATACTAGCGCTATTTATATTTAGAGAGCCAGCCACGAAAACAACCACGCGGGCCGCTCGCGGCCCGCGCACGGGGTAAAATACTAGTATCCCTATATAACTCAACCATCTTAAGATTAACTACTACCTACTTGTCAACCCTACATAGGTCGTTCTTAAAGATTGTGGTACGACATTGACACGAAAGGGAATAACAGCGTCCACACCCTGCCATCGACTGGTCAAGGTTCCTACTGATTTCTAAGAGCCAAAACCAATTTTATTTAGGTAGTTGTGAACGAAGCTAACATGCTGTTTGTTAGAGTATTTTGACAACATCGTTTTAGTTGAAGGAGTACATAATACAGCAGAACATCAGTAATGTTCTGAGGTGGTTTAATAACGAAATAAGACAAAAGAATACGAAAATGGGAACCGTTTTAAATGAAAAAAGCTTAGGTACTAGACGCTTTCGTTAGGTATTAAACTTACAACAATGATGAGACCTACTTATACCAATCTTATATCTCTAACGAGACATCCCTATAAAGTAAAAGTCTTCGTACCGATAAAAGATTTCAGGCCAAGCCAAGTGTTTAAAGTTAAATGACTTCTGTCAACGAAGACAGCAAGTGAAGATCAGAGTAATTTGTCGTACCGAACCGTGCCAAGACATTTTCTATTTCAGACACTGAAGATTTGTGCTGTACCTACTACTTATACCTACCTATAATAACTAACACATGTTTTTAGTCATCTGTGACCTAACTAACATTCCATAAATCAGAAATATTTATAAGAATTGAATGAAAATAGATAATAGTAAAAGTACTTAATTATAGTCATAGCGAAATAGCACTGATTAAAACTAGCTACCTAGTTAATATTAAATAGGAACTAGGTAGCTAATTAAAAAAAAGCAACATTACTATTAACAGTCCATGTATGTAGCCAATTATTTGCGAGACTAGAAATACATAGGTACCTTCTTGCTATACTTTTGCGAGAGTCACAAAAATATTCTAGGTATGTGCTTGCGAGTGTCGGCGTCCCTACTGTCTATTTACAATAAACAATCGATATGAATGAAAACTGATGGTCACTTACCTATTAGTACCTAAACTTAAATAAGGTAAGTATAGTTCTGCGAACGTAGACCTCGCGAGCACAAACACCGATTTTGCGATGATTTTAGAATTACCTACTTAAAATTGAGTGCCAAATGGTTTTCCCTAAATATTATCAAAATTGGCTGGTAAATGGTGCCACAGGCAACTTTCCCTCATGTTGGAGGCTCCAATCAAAAATCGCTGACGACAAAAACATTCTAAGAAATTGTAGAACTTGACCAAGTATCGTCAAGATTCGTTGAAAAAGTATCAAACTCCGGAAAGCTGAAAGTAAATTTCGTGAGTTGAAGCAGAGACTTCACTCGCTTCGCTCACGGTCAAAATTATAAGTACTTTACCAAAACTCTAGCGTATCTGAGATTGCGGTGTGCGTGCGTGAGTAAGCTAACAATTTGTCGTATAAACATTAAATACGTTACATGCTTAGAGCAGTGAAATAACAAGTGGTATAAATTAAAAAGTTTGCAAATAAACCTCGATGTAGGCTGGTTGAATAGCTCTAATTTAGATTTTATGTTGGCGTACAGCCCGCGCTCAGTTGAGAGAGTTGTTCAGTCTTATACGTTCCGTATAAATATTTGTCTTGTTATACAAAAGCCGGGCAGTCTGTCGTCGGAAATCCATCCGTCGCAAGCCCCTTAGTGAAGAGATGTTGTTAAGAAGATTTATTTTTATAATACTTAAGTACATACTTTTATATCATCGTTTAGGTTTGTAAATGAAAGCGCCGTAACAAGTTTCAAACGTAAAATATTCAGGCGGAAAAGCCGGTATTTTTATGTCCATGAGCGACGGTGACTACTTACTCTTAGGTACTTCTACCATCGCACCTCTCGCCACCGCAATAAAGCTTATCCACATATTATTGAGTCGTGGAAATCTCATACGACTCGATTCATGCGTTCTTTCTTGCCGTACACCTGCAAAATGTGGAATGAGCTGCCGCCAGCGGTCTTTCCCCATAGTTATAACATGGAGTACTTTAAAGGGATGGTTAAAAGAGTCCTACAGGGTAAGCAACGCATTGGTGACGCGGTGTTACAGATGTCTATAGGCTACGGTGACCACTTCTCATCAGGCGGGCCGTATGCTTGTTTGCTACCTTTAACATAAAAAAAGGTATACTATCAAAAAATAACCTTATACCATCAGGTGGGCCGCCTGGCCATAAATCTCGAATGTTTGCTACATTTATATTATAATGCTTGGTTCATTACTCATAGACACAACATTTGCTTTTATGATATTGTAACCGCTTAGACATCCACCCAATTTTACATAGGTATTTAAACAATATGTAAATACCCATTGCTATAACATACTTAACTTTATATTTTATATATATGTAGTTCTGAGTGACACTGCAACTGTTACGGACAGCCATGTTGCTTAACATCAGGCGAACGACAAGCTCGTCACATCTTTCATTAGAATTAAAAAACATAGGTACATGTCCTGGTTTTTTTACAGTATTTATGAATAAGGGTAGCATGGTATTAATAGTAGGTACCTAAGCTTTCGCTAGTTTAGTACCTAGGTAACTAGGAAATTCAACTATCTCAAAATCATGAGCTTACTACAGTATAATTCACGCCCAAAATATAAGTAATAATATATATAAATCGATGGTAACATGTTTATTTTCATTTTTGAACAGAATGTTGTCACAAAATAAATCCCTCAAAGCTATGAGATGACGATCTTCCAAACAACCATCTTTATATCTTGAAGAAAATCCTGTATAGACGTAATACAATACATTATTTTGGCCGTAAATTGTGAGGAAGGAACCATTTGAGATCGATATACAATATGGGTTACTCCCGCAGTTCCCCAATCCCCGAGGCCCCCGTCCCGGATGACAACGATGTATTTTAATCTTTCTAACTCAATTAAAAGTCAGTTTAGCTTAAAAGTACCGTCAGCAGATGAAGTGTTAAATAAAATTTAATTACTTACGAAAGTTATAATACTTAACTAGAAGGATCAGGAAAAAATGATAGTCTTGCTTGGTTAAGGTACATATTATAATTACAGAAAAGAATATAGAATATAGTCTTTTAGAGAATTCACAGCTTTTATTTATTATCACAATAGTTCTGAATATAAAAAATCAAAGTACCTCGGAACACCCATCATCATCAACAGCCTGAAGTCGTCTACTGTTTTTCGCAAATTCGTAACTGCGCCCGCGCCCTTTAGAAGGACCTGTAGAAGGCGGTAAGGCCGACATCTTTGAATCACACACTGAACTTTCATTACAGTTGCAAATAGCATTAGCAATTACTTAGAATACGGGAAAGAGATACGATCACAATTATGTCACAAGAGTAAAAAAGACAGACATGTTGTCGTCCTCACCCCTTCTCACTCGGCTGTGCTGGTTTAATTTGAAATAATTATTGATGTCATAAATGGCAAAATACAGTTGTTAAGTACGATTTGATAGTATTGTATCTTTCAAGTTATTTTAATACACACACTCGTTTTAAAATCAACTACTTTCGTCTTATTTACTTAAAATACATAGCTACATTTAACCACATATTGTGTCAACCGTAAAGTTGAAAACCATAGAAAAAAGAAGAAAAAGAAATGTGATCGTATTAATCGTACCTATTCGTGGTCCTCCGGGACGGGGGTGTCGGGGATCGGGGTACTCGGGGAGTAACCCAAAAATATTGTTTCTTAATTCGGTATTTTATTGCCGATAACTGATTTTCCTGATATATACTTACAAACGTTTTCTTTGGGAAACAGAGATTAAAGGCTATTTGTTAGCCTTGTGTTATTTGGTTTTGGTTTATTTATCCCTTGAGACTATCAGAGAAATGTTTTTGTTAAAAGTGTTGATTCTCCTATTTAGCTCTTCCAAGGCTAAATTAATTTAATTCAGAGTAGGTATATAATGCACGTGTAATTAAAACAGCAATTACCTAGTTAACCTTTAAGTTAGTATACAAATAATTTCAAATTTGTAAATAATTATCTGTATCAGGAGGAGATCCGCAGGAGAACTAAAGTGACCGGTATAGCTCTTAGCATTTGCAAATTGAAATGGCAATGGGCAGGCCACATCGCTCTGTTATAACCCTGTTTTGTAAGTGTTTTTGATGAGTAGGGCTGAAAAGTGCCAACCAGCACTTTCCAGCCATCAGACAATAGAACGGGGTTAGTCAGTCTCGTCCCAACAGAAAAATGAATGAATAGGTATGTTCTAGGCAAGCATGTATAGGTACCTATACCATTGTAGACCGCGTCGTCACTTTCCATCAGGTGAGATTGCGGCCAACGTGGGCCTATTTAGTTATAAAACAAAAGAAAACTAGAAAATTAACGATTTCGTTTTTATAATACGTGCACAAAACCCTACTTAGATTGAGTACCTATAGAATCCCAGTACATTCGCGAAATGTAAGCCGTTTAATTCGTGCCATATAATGATGGCACCGCACAGACGTTTGCGCTGTCATATCTGTGTGAAGAGCTCCCAGTAAATTATTCTGACAATTGCGCAGTGAAATCGTACCACAACACATCAGAAAAGCACCATAAGAGTCCTGGCGTGACTTTCCACTGGTAAGCTATTCATTTTCTTGCTTAAATCGTCTATAATACCAAAAAAAGTAGCATGCGTTTTGAGAAAGCGTTACGTGTGTTTGGAAACTAAGCTTAAAAATGTTAAAATTTATTTGAATAATTTGAAATTGGGGGTTTAGTTACATTTTGTGCATATTATTATATAGTTTTATATGTATACAGGATGCAATTTAATTCATTAGCATAAATTGAGTGCATGATAGTACATAATCTATTTATGATAAGGTAAAGAGAGTAAATGAAAATATATTTTTTTGAAAATTATGAAAATCGCCGCGGTGCCTAACGAAGTTGGCACGAACGATTTTGATACTGTTAAAAGTTTTTTTTACCTTGTATGTAATAATTAAAAGCAGTACTTAATTATTTTAATGTAATTTTTTACTGTAGCAGTTGATTAAGTAAGTTATCCCATTTATTGTAGTTAATATCAATACCAAATCAAAGTGTTAAATTTCATAAATTTTGATCCACACGTGACCGGTGTCAGGAGTAGGTCTTAGTTTCGAAGGATGCTAGTGAATTCAATTACACTCAATACAGATTTGTACCTAAACTGCTAAGTGCTACACACAGCACGTCTATTTTCCATAGGCTACGGTAGCCTGTAGCACTATAGACCACCACCTGACGAGGTCACCCGTAGCCTGGCTACCGGTGACCTTTTCCCATCAGGAGGGCCTTGCTACCCATAACAGAAAAAAAGCTGCAGCTTAACAAGGTATTATATTATCTGTGACATAGTTGTCCGGGATCTAATAATCTGGGTTCCTTTCATCAAAATCTGTTCAACTGTTTCAGGGCCAAATGTTAACAAACAATACCCATCACATTGTTTGCATTTTACATAATTATTATTCCACCTTTTCCACCTCAGTATTTCTGGTCTTCTGGTACTTCATACTTTAGAAACCACTCCTAATTTTCTAAATTCCACTCGTCTATCAATTTACCCACATAACACTATCCAAATGCAATGAAATAGTATAAAATAAACTCTCTAAAAAGGCACACCTCCACATAAATACTTTATTTTGCTCCTCATCTAATTACAAAGTGAACAACTTTACCACCTACTCAAACAAAAGAGAGTTGTAAAATTGTGAAAGGGGACCAAAGTTAAGATAAAGCAATTGGAGAGAAGTTTAAGAGCACGTCAAGTGGTATTGTGGTTTAATATAAATTTACGAGTCGGAACTCCGTGTTTTATTCAATAACATAATTGTTTTCTGGTTTCGAAAATCCGCTGTGGAAAATTGAAACTGAGACGATTCGACCTCGGTTCGTGACACATCCACAATCTAAATGTTGACGAGTCAAATGGAAAACAGGAAATGACAAATAAAAGTCGCATTGTATCGTAAATGTAGTTTAGATGTAGGTACTCGTATTCCGTTTAACTCGCATACAAAAGGGTATCCCATATCGTAGTCAGTAATATAGGTGTGCCTTATTTTGATTAAAGAAAACATAAATCGTAAGTACCCGGTCAGAGATTAATAGAAGTATCATCATCATCGACATCATCAACATCCTGAAGACGTCCACTGCTGAACATAGGCCTCCCCCAGAGAGCACCACTTTGAGCGGCTGCTCGCCTCGTGCATCTATCGGCTCCCCTCGGCTTTCACCAGATCGTCGGTCTACCGATTGGGGGGCTGGCCTACGCTGCGTCTTCCGGTTCGTGGTCTCCACTCGAGAACCTTTCTTCGCCATCGGTTGTCAGTTCTACGAGTGATGTGACCTCCTATTGCCATTTCAACTTGCTAATTCTTGCTAATAGGTAATCCTAAACAATATAGGTACAACCGTATTGTGGTTTTCCCAAAATCCGTTATAAATCTACTTACATTCAGTCTATACTTTACCACTAAAAAGCATTTTCGAGGAAAAGTTCGAGTCAAAAAGTGGGAGATTTTTTTGTCATTAGAGTTCTATAATATGTCCCACCAATAAAACCTAAAATATGTTTTTAAACGTTACTTTACGCATTACAAAAAAAAAATAAGCCTCTAAAATATTTTACTAAGTAATGACGAGATCTGATTACAGGAAAATAAGATTCCATCTTACCTTCGAGGAAATATCACTTTCCATAATTTTGAGGAGCGGTAAGTTATTGTAAAATAGGCTTTTATTTATAGCTATTTGTTGGAAAACAGAAATATAACATATATCTGTTTTCCAACATTTCTGTTTTATAAGTAACCTATAGTGATTTGTAAAGCTTAACTAACGCTAAACCTATTTGGTGCACTGTGTTGGACTGTGATAAGGCGCTCTTTGATCCCTGCTTGTGTAAGGAGTTCAGTTAAACCCCGACCGCGCTACCGCTTGCACGCACTACTCTCTCGTGTTCGCCGGATGGTCTCACTGCTAAGTGAAAATTAAAATCAATCAAGACAAAAAGTATATCACAACACAAAGCAAGTCAACATTTAAGTGTAGCTACGTTCTCAGAAAAACGTTATACAAACTTTAATTTTTCAGTTTAATAAGTGTTTGAACGGGCTTCTTCAAAACTTTGTTTCTTTTGTTTTAAAGTTTAGGAAAAGGGTGGACAAGAGAAAGGTGTTGATTAATATTTGATAATAATGGCAGTTTTAAATTTTGAATAAACAAAGCTGCTACGAAGCGTAGCAAAGTTTGTTAGCACTTTAACTTCCGTTTTAGGTAAAGGTAAGTAGGTAAGGTTCGGTATTTTTTTTAGCAAAATATTGCTTATGTTTATTATAAGCAGTTCAATTTGTAAACAGCTTCAAACTATACCTATAAAATAAAATAAAACCCTCCTAAAATACTAAATAATACCTCAGAAATGATTTGTTAATTGATTACTGGCTTCGTTATAATTTGCATTTATAATTAATCAACTCAGAGTTTTGTGGGTAGATAGCACCTAAAAAGCTTTTTTTTGGCACCGAAGTTAACCTTGAATAGACGCTATATCGAAAATTGTTACTTTTTGAGAAATAAATGTAATAAAATGTCCTAACTTATAAATACGTATTAGGTTTTATGTGAAGAAACTCTCATAATGTCGGCTATAAACATTTTTATTGCAATTTATGATACTAATATAGCAGATGGGCACTTTTTTAGGTCTATTATGTCAAATTTGACACATTATCCCCCAGTTTCTGGAACGTTTGTTAAAGTTAAACTCTTGTCAACTTTGTAATACTGAACGCTCATTGGTTGCCTATTTATCGTAAGCCAATGAGCATTCAGTATTTCAAGGTTGACAAGAGTTTAACTTTAACAAACGTTCCAGAAACCGGGGGTAAGTAACTACATCTCAACTTTCAAGATTTTATGAAGACAAATTGGTGATCTTTAGGTACGTTTATTTCATGCTTAGGTATATTATAGTAGCTTATAGCGTGGTTTGTATTTGACTTCATCTGAGTGTAAAAGAATATATTATTAGAAAGGAAGACGATGACCTATTTAATCCTACTGGAATCATGGAACAAGGAGTAGAGGAATGCCAATACAAAAAGAAAACAGCTATATCAAAAACCTTAAACTAGATGGCGTTGCAAAATCAGCGGGTTATAAGTTAAGCGCAAATCAGAAATATGCCAAAAAAAACCGTTTTAAACCTGAATGGCACTGCCAAATGAGCGGACTATACGGGTAGCTACGGCGGGCTAATAGGTTTAAAACGGTTTTTTGGCATATTTCTGATCTGCGCTCAACTTATAACCCGCTCATTTTGCAACGCCATCTAGTGTTAGGCATATTTTTGATCTACGCTGTTTTCTTGGTGTATTTTCTCCTTGTTCCATGCTGGAATATATGTGTGGTAATAAAAAGTTATATATAGGTACCATTGTACAAACTATGTACGTAGATTCTAAATGCTTGTAGATTACTAAATCGCTTTCAAAGACGCTCTCGACACATTTCACATAATTATATCATGAAGGCATAAGAACTGCTATAGATGCTACGCAAAATAAATTGCTTACTTAGACGGTTAAAAAGAACCACACAGCATTGCTCGTATAAAAAAATTTAAAGCAATAGGTACCAAAAAATGCAACTAAAATTTTTCTTTAAGTACAAATATTAGACGGCTCATAGCGCTCGTAATTTTCCTCTTTCCCTTTTATTATCATACTTTTCATACAACTGAACAAAAAAAAGTTTCAAAAACCATTCTAATGCTATCCCCTTAATCCACCGTGCTTAGAGTAGGAGGTATTGGGAAAAGTCGATGAAATGATGGAGACGACTACACACGAATTGTGGCTGGCACTTTGCAAGGAATATTGAGTATAATATTATTAGTATTTACCCCGCGGTTGCACTCGCAATTTACCAGCTTTCCCGTGATTTTTCCGGGATAAAAGTGTTCCTTGTTGATCTCGGTAATACTTCACGCCAAAACATAAATTGCTATATAGGTACTATAGTATTGTAGTATTTAACAATTTTTGTTTTGGCACGAAGTATTACCGAGATCAACAAGGAACAAAACGACAACGTTTCACTCTTATAAACCTACTATTCCTAGAGAATGGGGATTATGAAAATAATATTTTTTCATCGCAGTTGCTTGTAAAGTGGCTCTTATCCCACTGCTTTTAGGATCATAATCTAAGAAGCTTCCAACGCGTGCTTTTACTTTTTACATTGCCGCACGATTCAGTTCAGTTTGTATCTCACTGCAAGTTATATACGTACATTTTCGTGATTTCGTTTCGTTCCAGTTCACGTTCTAGTTCCAGTTCACGTTCCAGTTCACGTTTCAGTTCACGTTCCAGTTCACGTTCCAGTTCACGTTCCAGTTTACGTTCCAGTTCATGTTCCAGTGCACGTTTCAGTTCACGTTCCAGGTTACGTTACAGTTCACGTTCCAGTTTCAGTATTCGTTTCGTTTCGTTTCGTTTTAGTCGATGTCGATTTTGTTCGCGCCATAAACACGGTTTTTCTCTGACGGCGCGTGAAAATAAGATGACTACACGACATTTTTCACAAAGTTAATTAACAGTACGACTCGGTTTTTTCCTCGCAACTGTGATGAAAAACGTCAAATGGAATGCGTGTGCATTGATCATTACACTCTCGGCTCCCATAACGCATATTACTGCCTCGAGTGCAATGCTCAACTTTGCACACTTATATCATAATGTACCTACTATTGTTTATCTACATTGACACTGTAAAAGGAAATGTAAATAGGTACTTTAAGACAAAAAGGGACAAGCATACGGATTAGCCGTGTGGTCCCGTTATGCGAATAGGATCACCCCATCTCTTCCTATGGGTGCCGTAAGAGCCAGCTAAGGGAATATCCAAGGAATAGGCATCAGCATTTTCCTCAGTAAAGTTTTAAAATTTTCTGCGATCACCAAGCCGCCCGCTAAGCATGGTGATTACAGCAAACCTATGATACCGAAGCGTTCAAAGTCGCGGTTTCTGGGGGAAGCCTGTTCAGCAGTAGACATCTGATGTGATGTGATGGAATAATTGTTTTCTCATCGCACACAGGGTAATTCTATTAGTCATCATCATCATCAACAGCCTGAAGACGTCCACTGCTGAACATAGGCCTCCCCCAGAGCACGCCACCTTGAGCGGCTGCTCGCCTCCTGCATCCATCGGCACCCCGCGGCTTTCACCAGGTCGTCGGTCCACCGAGTGGGGGGCCGGCCTACGCTGCGTCTTCCGGTTCGTGGTCGCCACTCGAGAACCTTTCTTCCCCATCGGTTGTCAGTTCTACGAGCGATGTGGCCTGCCCATTGCCACTTCAACTTACTAACTCTAAGAGCTATATCGGTCACTTTAGTTCTCCTGCGGATCTCCTCGTTCCGGAGCTTATCTCGCAGTATTTCTATTAGTAGACAGAAGATAACCCTGAATGTATACTTATATAGATACGTATGTAAAAGCATAACCGCAGGTCATTCAGTTCAAATTCTACATAAATGAAATGGAGCTTTCGTTGAAGACAAACGCTGTTATGCAATCTCATTGTGATAAGTGTCACAGGTACTATGTGGTAACTCGGCATCCTTATATCGTTAATATTCCTACAGTCCCGACTAAGCGTTTCGCATCAAACATTATTATAGTGCGTACAGCAAATGAGTGGAATACCTTGCAGTCGTCCTTGTTTCCAGCTAACTAAACCTGGGAGTCTTTAAGTTAAGAGTGAACAGGTACCTTCTAGATAAGCATGCAACACCGTAGGCTGCGTCATCACTTACCATCAGGTGAGACAGTGGTCAAATGCTATGCCTATAAATTATAAAAAAAAACTGGCGTAATAAAATACATAGAGGTAACATAGGTAATAGAGTTAAATCTGTCTCTTTTGGGGTGTTGATTTAGATATTTTTGTTACAGTAAATGAAACGAATATCCTCTACTTAAAATCAATGGATTTTTCTAGAAACTTTGCATATAATGTCTAAACTTAGTTGCAGTTTCTTAGCTGTGAAGAAACTTATTCGAAAAAAGACTATGTATCTTAACATTACCGTATATTCTTACATAGAGCAGAGCACCATACATAAATATATTATATCATAGGTGTCAATGTCAAGAGAGTTGCGCGCCAGATGGTCATGGAATAAACCTGAAATTTCTTTTATTTTTGTGAAATGCGACATAACTTTGGCTGGCCACCGTACTTAGCCACAAATCGTCTCTATTTTAGCGAATCTATTCTACAAGACCTTTATAAAAGGACCAAGTGACATGCTTGGCTACTCTGATTACGGTTTTATTACATCCTTACGGCATTCATGAAATTCGTTCCTTTTCTTAGGTTCCGGGTGGGTGAACGGATTCTTACGTTATCTTAAGATCAACTGATCGTAGGACAAATATGCAGTTATTCAGTTATATCCAAATATGTAGTTATTCAGTTATATTTTTTTATGCTAAAATGTTCATATGTTTGACAACAACTCACCTGATGGTAAGTGATGAAGCTGTCTAAGGTGGAGCACGTGGCAAACGGCATGAGATGCCAATTCACTCTTGACTTAAAAAGACCCAGGTTATACCCAGGAGGAAATACTGTTGCTGGAATAGCATTCCACTCCTCGGCCGTTCGGACTATGAATGACTCAGCAAAACGCTTAGTGCGGACTTGTGGTACACTAACGACACGTAAGGATGCGAAGAATCACCAAGCCTAGTAGTTGTCTAATAGAAAGGGGATGAAGGAATGAGCTGATGAAGGGCATGCGCACACTCTCCAAATTGTAACCGATAGAAGACCGACAGACCGGTGACCTTACGTCTGTGTTCAAGACTTTCAATTCTCCCTCAATCCTAATATTTATAGTTGTTTTTAGAGGAAATGTTTTAATCAATTTAATAAACAACTTTGTGTGCAAAACTTTAACTATATTCAAAAGGGTGGATAAATGACGTCTATAAATCAATCTATTTTATTTATAGTTTTGTAGTTGTATAATTAAATATCAGATAGAGAATTGGAATTCCTGGGAATTCCCTGAACATAGTATAGAAACTGTTATTCCAATCCACAGATTCTGTGTTCCAATCCGACAAACTGAACAGATCAACTAGTTGTAGAGAATGGAACTCAATGAAACTTTTTGTTTTAATTAAATCAACTGGTTGGTAAATACCTTTTTCTATTTTATTCCTAGCAATCCAACTCGATACACGGGTTCATCGAGTCTCATTCTGCACAACTAGATGGTAGTTGCAGTATTTATTGGTCAGAGTGGAAAGTGGAAGCACTTCGTTCCAGTCCGAGATCTACTGAACTGACCAACTATATTATTATAGTTGTGCAGAATGGAACTCGATAAAGGTGTTAAAGTGACATAAGGTTTATTTTTTTAAAATTATTTACCTATATATTATTTGAAACAAAAAATAATCAGTCAATCAAACCGACTTCGTTAAAATCTTAATATTGCCAAATCCAATTAAGTATTTATATCGAATTTTGATATCGAAACAGAACACAATAATTTAAAAAGCTTGGAGTTGGGGTCGAATCTATCTGCTAATTAATTGTTGAATCTAAATGGAAAAATTGTTTGAAAGGGTCGCTGGGTTCAACTGTTCATGCTGGCATGTTTTTGTATATTGGGTTAGGTTTTCATTTGTTTTATTGCTTTCAATTTTATTTATTATTGGTACCTACCTATTGTTTCTGCATTTTAAACAATTACCATCAAATTGTAACGACACATGGTATAGTTAGGTAGGTACTCCAGTTTAGGGTAACACGATGATGTTGAAATAACAACAAATGAAGTAGATTTAAAATATATATATATATATATATTATTAACTAGATTTTGCCCGCGGCTTCGCACGCTTGTATTGTGTTATTTCTACGTTTAGGTACTCTAATAACAGATCATGCATTTTCTATATACCAAACAACAAATCCACTAAATCTTTTCGGACCTGAGCACGTATTAACACACGTGTAAAATGCATTTACCTATACGACGCGTACATAATTAATTTTGTTAATACTTTACTTACACTTTTATACTTGTTTTGTTAATAGTTATTTAGAAATTACAAATACTTAAGTACACCACTGTAAAAAGAGTCGACATTTATATGTCCACTATTTTCCACGTTGTCTCATTTCACTGCACTTTCAACATAGTGGAGGGAGCGAGGAAATAACATGTGTACAAAGCTCATATCAGAATCGCTTTTGCAAAGAATGTTTCATTTTTAGGGTTCCGTAACAGTTTTGAATAAAGAAACCCCGCAGATAGCAAGCTCACTTGCTGCAAACTTGCTATTCTTTGATTTTAAATTGCTATGTCAAATATGATAAGGCAAGTTTGTGACAATATTGCTGCAATATTGCTGGTATAAGGATGATGGCTTAAGTTTGTAGCAAAGTTGCTGCAATCTTGAATTTTGTTTTATGTTGCAAAGATAATGTCTCTATTTTGTTTTGAACTTGCCACAAACTAGTTTTTTTAATGGTGCCTACCTAATAGTATTCATGGCGAAAAAAAAATAGTTTGGACATGTTCCAAACATGTACGCTTTGGCATTGTATTTATCACTCACAATCACAACGCCAACTGGGCTACCTTCAGAACTTTTAATTACTGAAGTAATTGTTTAAATGTATTACAAATTTTAAAAACAGAAGTGTAGGTCAGTTCGTGTCATGCAGAGTAACGCTTACCATCAGGCTAGCAACCACGTTTGCTTAGTTTTTGTTATTCTATTGTTAAATGTATGTCAAAATTCATCTGTAGTACATAAAATTAAGTTGTATATTTAGTTACTACGAATGAAACTAGATGGCGTTACTCACGTGGCTCCAAAATCCTGAATCACGCAATCGTTTTGTTACACTAGCTTTGTGAGGTGCTTGAATATCTTTGTGTAATAACCATATACAATTAATATCACATGTCATAAGTCATAGTGTGGACCTTAGTCCTTACCTTAAATGTACGCAGTTCGTACGGTACGGACTATGGTATATTATAAAGGTCGAAGGACATGATTTTAATTTTGAGAAAACATCAAAACTAAGTTTGAAACTTGTAAAAGCAAACATTATACAAGTTTGCTATTGCAACTTTGTTTAAACTTTGAAGAAACAAACTTCATGCAAGTTTAATGCTGGGAAACTAGAAAGTTTGATTCAAACTTGCCTCAAGTGTATAGACTTGCCATGACAAGTTTGAAACAAACTTTCACTTTTGATACATCAATGTTGCTGCAAGTCTGATTCAAGTTTAAATTGCTATCTGGGATTGTGGCGAAGTTGGGCATGGCATGACAAATACGTCTCCACACTATCATGCCTGCCTAAGGTTCCATTATAGGTTAGGTGTAATGTACGCCACAAATGAAATGTTACAGAGCATCATTGAAAGGAATAGAGGAAACAGTTCTTATTTTTACTTATTAGGTGAGAGTCGCCTTTGATACCATGAAAACACCGAGAGCCACAGCTAAGTGGTAGGATCCTCTCACCAACGAGTGAAGTCATTATCAGATGCGAACTTACTTCTCCTCACCTTAAACCTTCAGGACCCGAGGGTCCCGAAGGAGGGTCCACCAGCCTTCCCCATTTGACCCGCACTTACCACCGTGCAAAACTCTTTCTAATTCCTCTTTATTTCCCTTTCAATAAGACTCACATCAAAAGTTAAACTCTCATCACAAGTTAACTCTTTGATCACAAGTAATCTTAGTTTTTAGGTCTAGTTTAGTTTAGTATACTTATTATTATATGTTATCTAAGTTTTTAAATAAATCGTGTTATAAGTTTGGAATATAAAAAATAATCTTTGAACCACTTACTAACAATTACCAATTACCTCTTACCGATTATTAACAATTACCTCTAGTAATTGTTTCGTTGAGGTTATTCATTGCTACACCAAATACTTCATACTCGCTTCGCTATCTTCTATATCTATACATATAATAAAACTGTAGAGATAAAAAAGTCTGTAATTGCAAGATATGAACAAAAAAATTACCCAGGTTGGCTTAAAATTAGCCGCTGATCACGTTAAGCCACTTTTTAAACACTTTGTCTGTTTGTTTGTTTGTTTGTTTATTTGTTTGTTTGTTTGTTTGTTTGTTATGACTGAACTCCTAAAATACTGAATGGATTTTCATGCGGTTTTTACTAATATGCTTAGAAATAACCGGCGATTAACATAGGATATATTAAAATTGCAATATCGTTAAAAAAATTTGATGACAATTATTAAGATTTCATTACGGAACGAATCGGAGTTTTAAACAACATGGCCGATTGATGGTTTTTTTTTGGTTACTTATAGTAAGCAAAGAGAAAATAACCGCTTACGCTGAAGAGATGGGACTCCCATAGAGAAAAGAGTTAGTTGTATGAAACGTGCGCTACATGTATAAGTGTAGCACACGTTTCATACAACTAACTCTTCTCTGTCTATCAATATTTTTAAATGCGTTATTGAATGAATGGGAAGGTTTTAGGTACGTTACTAAGTTAGGTTTTTAGGTAAAGGTTTTAGGTAAGTTTTTTTTTAAGTTGGCTACTGTTTCCGCCATAACGGTAAGTTGTAGGCTGTGGTTGTAAGTTACCACATATTGTCACAGATTAGAAAAAAAACAATCGACTACACTCTGTGCCACATGTTTATCTGGAGGCAAAGATTAAAGAAAAAGACTCTGTGAATGGATATGACCAAAGAGTAATATTAGTACCGCTACTCTAAGAGAATCAAAATATTTTATAGGTTTCCTATTTATATTTTTACAGGTTTGTTTAGCATTTTAGAAGTTAAATAGATACATATACCAACAAATATTAATAGTGTGAAAGTAGATGTTTTTTTTTTATTTTGGCATTAGACGACATTTGTACTTAGCCAATGATACGAAATATTTTATGAAAAATGTTTTAAAAGGGTACTTACTTAGAGTATAGACTAAAAGCATAGAGATATCCATCAAAACGATATTATATTTGTACTGCTCACACGTATCGCTACGTCAGTGGCGAAGGAAAGAAACAAACATAAAGTAACTAGCTACGCTTGCGAAAAGTCAAACAGAAAAAACAGTTGACTCGAGTCAAAAAAATGGTACGGTGAAATTTCGCAAGTGTAGCTAATATCGTATGTTTGTTTCTTTCCTTCGCCACTGACGTAGCGATACGTGTGAGCAGTACAAATATACTATCGTTTTGATGATCCCTCTTTGCTTTTAGTCTATACTCTAAGGTTTTTCTATACAAATCTGTCAGACTCATTCACATCAAAGTGTTCACTTCTTATAAAAAGTGTCCAAAAAAGTGGTACGCTTGACAGATAATGAAGTTCTCTCTATGCTTTTAGTCTATACTCTAAGGGTACTTAGATATAGGTAAGTATAATTATACCTTATGGTAAGATCCTCGAATTAGCAACATGGCCGTGTAACGTTCGATTTTGATTTCTTCTTCTTCTTTCACGTAAGTAAATGAGTTTTAATAGTTAAAATATTTTAGGTCTGTGGGCTTTTCAATTAACAAACTAAGCAGTTATATTCTATTTGGGACAAACCACAGATTAGAGTAAAAATTATTGGTTACTCGGTTGCTCCAAGAAGGTTAATTATATCTTTGGGTGTATATATGCAATCAGAAATTAAACTTCTTTTTTCTTTTTTGGTGGTAATTGCTTGGCTCTACGGACAAGTTGTAAAGATTATTAGAATTTGGCAAGAAGAAGAAAGGTCTTTGAAAGTGGACGTCTTCAGGATGTTGTTGTTGATGATGATGATTATGATGATGATGATGATGATGATGATGATAGCCGTATTTGAATTAATTGATCATAGATATCAATTTCAGCTTAATTCTTTCGGTTATTCCTAAAATAAGTAATGGTCTCGACAGATATTTAGAAAGACAAACAGACGGACCACAAAGTGATCTTACCTCAAATTCAAATTCAAATTCAAGTTATTTCACAGTTTGTAACATAACAGTACAAAAAAGCGTCTAAGGTGTTACAAATAAAATATTTTTAAAAAAAGTCATCATCATCTTATTATTGACACTGGCTAAATACTCAATTCGTATGGAGTCAAACTTATGAAAGTAAAAAAAAAATGTGGTAAATAAATGCCTAAATGGTAATAAAAAGCGCGCGGTTGTGAAAAACTGACCAATGTGTGTTTGTTTTGTACTTTCTAAACTGCCTAAATAATAGGTAAGTACTTAAGTAGGTATACCTACTACCTAAACAAAATTTACTGGAACCTCTTATCAAGACTTGAACGGTTTTTCTGGTGAAAACACAAGAACAATCTGTTGAAGTGAAAATGACAAGGAAAAGATCGAACGTATCACTGGTATGTAGGTCATGTAGATCTACCGTATATTTAAAAAAACTAACGGCTAACGGTCTAAGTAGGTACATACATATGATTTGCAGTTTCTAAACCACTATTTTATCAATGTGTAGGTGATCTGATGACACGTGAAAAGCCATACCTACCTACAACCTAAACAACATTTTTACACGTGTGCTACCTAATCTGCTAATACGTGCTGAGCTTCGAAAATTTTTTGTGGATTTTGTGATTTGGTATAGAGGAAATGCATGAACTAAGCTATTATTAGACTACCTAAACGTAGAAATAACATAATACATGCGTGCGAAGCCGCGGGCAAAAGCTAGTTTTCTAAATAAAACCAAGGCAAGGCACCACTCTTGCCTTTTTTCTCTCATACAATACAATGTTACCAGCACAGATAACCTAAAACTCGGAATCGATTCACTTACTTACCACTCGATTAAAATCGCATTTCGCGACACCCTTAATTCGGGTTTTATTTTTAGTGTTTTGTTTTATCTAATGAACAACTTTTATCTGATGATTGAAAAATTACGCCTTATAGTATCATACCTACTAATATTACTCTTTGGTCATATACATTCTTCACAGAGACTTTTTTCTTTAATCTGTGCCTCCAGATAAACATGTAGCACCACAGACCTGTGTGTGTGGCACAGAGTGTAGTCAATGGTTTTTTGCTCTAATCTGTGACATATCGTAACTTACCGTAAGTAGCCATATAAAAACACCAATCGGCCATGTTGTTTAAAACTCCGATTCGTTTCGTACTGAAATCTTAATAATTCTCATAAAAAAAAAAAACGATATTTCAATTTTAATATATCCTATTTTAAGCGCCGGCTATTTCTAAGCATATTAGTGAAAACCACATGAAAATCCATTCAGTATTTTAGGAGTTCAGGCATAACAAACAAACAAACAAACAGACAAAGTGTATAAAAAGTGGCTTAACGTGATCAGCGGCTAATTTTAAGCCAACCTGTGTGATTATTATTTTAATCTCTTGCAATTACAGACTTTTTTATCTCTAGAGTTTTATTATATGTATAGAAAACTCAAAAAACTCAAAACTCAATTTTTTTATTGCGAATAGGCTATTATTATCACTTTTACAGGTCAAAATTAGCTAAGGTATTTATAAATATTAAAATAAGTTATAATACATACTAAGCAAGCATAATAATCATAGACAACATTACATAGTGCTTTTTTTAACGGGCAAATTGCCATAATGTCAAAAAGTTATGAGTATAGCAAGCCCATTACAATACGAGTTTGAAAAAAAAAGTTCTCCTTCCCACAACAGATGCAAGCAATCCGGCACAAAGCAGAAAGTAGTTGCCAAGTTGTTTTTCAGACTGAAACTACTTACCGAATGTGCTACATGGTGCCGAAATTCGAAATTGCGAATCACCATCGCCGAATTTTTAAAGCATCGAAAAACGTAATAACGAAATATCAAACACTACGAATAATGACACAACGAATGTTTGCGATTCCGAATCATTAAAACACGAATGCACGCCACGCCGGACATCGTCGCACCGAAACAACGTGGACACAAATAATCTAAGAGCAAATAAATAAAATAAAATAAATAAATACGTGTGGACATTTTACACAGTGCCTTCTAGCCCCATTGGACATTTACTACAAAACGCATCTGTAATTTTTGAATGAAATTTAATGACTAGACAGCTTGTCGTTTGTTTGATGTTAAGCGCCATACGCGAACAGATTTTGATGTGTTATATAGTTTAGGTCTTGGAGTAACATAAGGGACACTTTTTCACTCCAAAATTGCATAAATATATCATTCATCATTAACAGCCCGAAGACGTCCACTGC
Source organism: Ennomos quercinarius (assembly GCA_910589525.2). Classification (NCBI taxonomy): domain Eukaryota; kingdom Metazoa; phylum Arthropoda; class Insecta; order Lepidoptera; family Geometridae; genus Ennomos; species Ennomos quercinarius. Next base: position 8,396,015 of record OU342496.1, read on the forward strand.
TGAACATAGGCTTCCCCCAGAGCACGCCACCTTGAGCGGCTGCTCGCCTCCTGCATCCATCGGCTCCCCATGCACAAATATATGCATAAATATATTTATACGTTACCATAACCTTTAGTTTTGAACAGGGTGACAAATTTTGTTTTTTTTTTTATGTAAGTATATAGTTTATGTCCCGGAATAACAAATAAGATGTTGCTTGTCCTGAAAAGTTGTATCCATGCAGGTACTAATAGATAACTAAAGTTACATGAATTATTTTACAATCAAGCGTAAAAAAATACATCTTCTTACTTTTTTTCACTAATCGTGAGTAACCTGGATTGGATTGAATTTTTTTTTTGCTGTTGCACTAAATCTTAGAGTAATATAATAAAAACTCCAGTAAACCGTTAAACATGGTATCAGTTGCTTGTGCATGCATGGCACCCACAGCAGCTATTATAACTATCTATTCTGTGCCCACAAGAAATCAACAATAATCTTGGAACGTTGGTTACGTATGTATATAATTTACTCTTTTTTAGCAGTTCAACTTATTTCATTCTAACAGGATAGAATACCTTACATCTGTTTTCGACACTCTTAAAAGTTTTTATAAATTCAGTGTGCTGTCCTAAAGATGACATTTTAAAAGAAAAGTGAAAGTGACTATAGTGCAATGGACTCCGAAGTAGATATCCAGAACTTTATAAACTGTACTCAAGAAATACTCGGCAGACAAAAGTTCTGGGATAATCTGAACATCACTCAGATTCTGGATTTGCTTCCCTCACAGATCCTGGAAAATATCGATCTCAAGTAAGTATTTATATTTATTTATCTATTCATTTTCATCAACAGCAGCCTGAAGGCGTCCACTGCTGAATATAGGCCTCCCCCAGAGCGCGCCACCTTGAGCGGCTGCTCGCCTCCTGCATCCATAGCTCCCCGCGGCTTTCACCAGATCGTCGGTCCACCTAGTGGAGGGCCGGCTTACGCTGCGTCTTCCGGTTCGTGGTCGCCACTCGAGAACCCTTCTTCCCCATCGGTTGTCAGTTCTACGAGCGATGTGGCCTGCCCATTGCCATTTCAACTTGATAATTCTAAGAGCTATGTCGGTCACTTTAGTACCTAAATAAAAAGCATTTCAGCCTACGGTGTATAGAGTCAGTGACAAAAGTAGGTAATTGAATAAAATGAATATTTCAAAATGGTAATTTTTTTATTGTAGACTCTACATCTACAATAATAAAATTACCATTTATAGTTGTAATTGCCGATTAAAAACATGTAAATTAGTCTAAAAATGTATCATTAAACATGTTTTCAATCAGCAATAGATACTGTCGCTAATCACCTATATTATTATGTAGATGTAGATTTGGAACACCACTTTAAACTTTTATTGCCCATTCATTGTGGCTGTCACATTACTTTGAAACTAAGCTTATGATGATAATATTATTTGTAGACCAAAGTTGAAATATTGAACGAACTAAAATAGATAATATTGTGTGAAACTGTAGGTATACTTAAATAAACACCAATTACGTAGGTTTTCGCAAGAAATCTCTTACAACTTCGAATCTAGAGGGTGTGAAAAAATGTAGCATATTTTCCATAATAGCCAAAGTTTTAATATATTAAGTATCTATAGATATTTCTTAAGCAGGCCTGATATAATAGTACGACGTGTTAAAATAAATAAGCATTGTTTCAGTAAAATATGGTTACAAAATTTTACTAGGTACTTTATGTCATGCAGTCCTTTGATGAATACTCCGCGTTTTTTCCTTATCGCTTTGTTTCAGGCGGAGTAACAAGTAACGGCTTTCGGCAGCTGTGCGCTTTCAGCTGAGCTTTTTCTCAACAACTCGTCTAGCCGTTAGTACATCTTTTAAAAGTTATGAGCATTTCAGATGGCAGATTTCATTAACAAACCGGCGACAACATTCAAGTTAAAGCAAACTTTTCTAGACCATGTCAAGCCTTATTTAGGGTTAATTCTTAGGGCATACATAAGTATACTCTAAGGGCTAATTGCAAACAAAGGCATAATAATATTTTATTATTTAGACATTTTTTAAATTACCTGGTGGATAAAGTCTAGGTAAAGTTATTATTAAACCTTTAGTTGTATTAGACCGTCTCCACGAGTCACGAGTTTTTACCGATTATCTGAAAAAGTTGTTAATCGGCCGGTTAGTGGGCCAGTATATTATATATACGCTGCATCCCAGGTAGCGTAAAATACCTATTTGACAGAATAGGTAGCTGGTAGCAAAGAGAAGTCTTTGGCTGGTAGCCGTTCGAGATTCATGTGTAGGTACCAATCAGCCACTTAAAGTAGGTAAACATTTTTAGCACGCCATTCTATCATGGACCCTTACTTTATTACAATTATGTTTACTTTACGAAATATTTCAGATTAACTATGTATTTCAGCTCAGAGAGTGAATGAAGTATGAAATTTTCGAGGTTGTCTCGCTACATATGCGAGAATAAAGTAAACTTTGTTATCTCACATTCGAAGCCCGATAATTTCAATTTCCTTCTTTTTATTAGCCAATCTACCTTTACGGGTGAAGACAGTAACGAAAAAATTCTAGGTCTGTGTGAAGCTGATGTAATAAAAGGAAATTTTCTAAAAATATTAGTCATCAGCATCATCATCAACAGCCTGAAGACGTGCACTGCTAAACATACGGCACCCCTATAGAGCTCCACTTTGAGTGGCTGCTTGTCTCCTGCATCCATCGGCTCCCCGTGGTTTTAATCAGATCGTCGGTACACCTAGTGGGGGTCGGCCTACGCTGCGTCTTCCGATAAATACTAGTGTGAATATAATATTACATACATAATCAAGAACTACATGATATTTTTTTTATTAATGCCATCGATGGTATAAGGTGTTTATTACACTTATTATAAGAGAGAGTCCTATTACTTTACTTTCGGTACTTTTTTCACTTCTTCATCATTCGTTTCTTATTCAATGGTCGTTTCATTTACGTCTGCCGATTACTTCAGTTCTTCTAATCTATATTTTATCATATGTACATATACCTTATATTTTTATTTGTCTAGGTATATTTCTTCAGCTTCTGTCCCTATTTTTGAATAGGTACTTATTATTATTTTTTGGCGTTATATAGTCACTTATTCTTTTGAATCATTAGAATTCGTTGATTTTTCTATTCACTGCGGATGCCTAATTTTTCGCCACTCCAGATTAAAATAACTAATGAACTTTAATAATAAATACGTATCTCGTAATTATGCCCATACTTACATAACTCACGGGAAACCGACATAATTGCGGAATAAACAGCCTTTACAAAATATAATCTTAAATAAAAATAAATAAACTGTTAGAGCTGAAAGTGGAATAAATAGTGGAGAGACAGCAAATAGATATTCTACGCGGAATGGAATTTGTAGGACCTTGGAATAAACCGTGGCGTATTTTCTCATCGTTCTGCTAATTTAGACGCCGCATTATTCCTTCTTAACACGCATTATAACACTCATTATAATAATAATCTTTCATCTTATCGCCCGCATGTTTGACTACTAGAACAGGTAAGTTGAAGCTGATAATATACTTACTTATCCGGTCTCAAAGACAATAATTACATTGAAGAGGTCGAGTTTGAACCCTCCAGCTTGTTATCTGACTGAACTTGTAGTTACTTCCTTAGTTTACAAATGCCTACTCAGTTTAAAATAAAAGGTGGTCACCATTTATTTTAGGTATATTGGTTAAGTCTAGGTATTGGTGAATGTAGTTATATTCTGCGAAGTTTATCCGAAGAGTCTGTTCGAAAATTTCCGAGCAAAAAAGAAGAACTTGCCTCGAATTATACTTTTCATATGCCTAATTATACTTTTACTTTCATATGCCTAATTTCATTGACTAATTATACTTTTCAGTTGCCGTGTGATCCCGGGTTGCGCGTTTATTTCCGTGGGACATCAAATAGATAAAAATGCTTATTACTTAATTTTTATGGAAAGTTAAATAAAATACACAAACGAAAAACAAACACGCAAGTTACCTACTCACATTATTTTTGTTATTTAGGAGTAAAGGTTTCTGTAAATTAATTGGAATTGTATATCCTTTAACTCTGCGCCTAAAGGAGGTGATCTCAATAAATATTTGGAAAACAAACAGAACTCAACCGTTCAGGGTAATGAGGTTGCCAACTCTTGTGTATCTACTGTTCTGAGTGAATTGGCGTTTTACGCGCTTTTACCTTAATCAAACATGTGCTCATCCCTTTCAATTTAATTCGCGTTGTTTGGCCATTTCATTTTTACGGAACCCGACATGAACACTGCCCATAAGATGGGTGTAAAAGGTCGACTCAAGGCTTCTGAGGCTATAGAGTATGTGAAATATGTTCGCCTAGGGCCAGCCAATCTAATATTAGGCTACTCTTTTTTGGTGTCTTTGGGGTAATATTTTGAAGCCAAATTGACAGGTTCGTTCAGTAGAAATATTATATACCTAGATCTAATGAATGATATTTTACCTGTAGTAGGTACCAGCACTATAATTGACTAGACGCATTCAAGGTAATTGCTGTGGTCGCTACCAGTCATGCACTGCGAGCGTCTGGGAATATGTCTCCGCTAATCGTGTATTTTTTTATATCTATCTATTGTTTCTGCGTTAAATCCCGCAGCTGTGAAATTGCAACAGTGCCAGCGTTAAAATAATAAGATGAATGTTTATTAGAGATCATTTTTATAGCGTTTTTAGTTACTTTATTTTATTCAATCACAGTAATATAAACGATACTCTCGAAGTTGTCGACAAGTATGTCTACCTAGGACAGGTTGTCCGATTAGGTAGGTCCAACTTCGACAAAGAGGTGGCGCGAAGAATCCAACTCGGCTGGGCAGCGTTCGGGAAGCTTCGTCCTATCTTTTCGTCCAAAATACCGCAGAGCCTGAAAACGAAAGTTTTCAATCAGTGTGTGTTGCCAGTGATGACTTATGGAACTGAGACATGGTCTCTTACTGTTGGCCTCATTAGCAAGCTCAAAGTCGCGCAGCGAGCTATGGAGCGAGCTATGCTCGGTGTTTCCCTGCGAGATAAGCTCCGGAACGAGGAGATCCGCAGGAGAACTAAAGTGACCGATATAGCTCTTAGAGTTAGTAAGTTGAAGTGGCAATGGGCAGGCCACATCGCTCGTAGAGCTGACAACCGATGGGGAAGAAAGGTTCTCGAGTGGCGACCACGAACCGGAAGACGCAGCGTAGGCCGGCCCCCCACTCGGTGGACCGACGACCTGGTGAAAGCCGCGGGGAGCCGATGGATGCAGGAGGCGAGCAGCCGCTCAAGGTGGCGTGCTCTGGGGGAGGCCTATGTTCAGCAGTGGGCGTCTTCAGGCTGGTGATGATGATGATGATGAGTAATATAAAAATGATTGTATAATTTTTCTATATTACCCATATTCAATGAAATATATTTTACATGAAATGCTATAATATATACAATACTTAATTATTGTCCGTTTTTGTATAACTTTGATTTGAATTGATTGATTTGAGAATCAATTTGATTTCCCATTCATAGAGCTTGATTAATGAAAAAATTATTTCTATAAATAGCTTTGTTTGGAAATATTCAATTTTATATCGATGCTCGTATAACGATCATAATTCAAATTCATATTGTGAACGTTGGATGAGTTAAGTAACTTAAACAGTTTTTTTCAGCCGTTCTTAAAATTTCTTCCGCGATGTGGCTCAGTATTTTTTTTACCTGCAATAAGACTGCTAATGCTAAAACTGCTGTTCATCCGTATTAACTGGTGCTTATCTTTATTAATTGCTTTGCCATCATCACCAACATCACCACCGTCACTGAAATAGTTATGTCAGCGAGAGTGTGTGTATTAGGTGGTAGGACTTTTCTACAAATTTCGTCTAGGTAGGTACTAACGCTTTGCCAGTTATTCTGCCGCCAAGCAGTAGTGTGCAAGCACTACTGTGTTCCAGATTAAAGAGCATTGTAGCTAGTGAGATCACTGGGGAAATTAGACTTTATGATCTAATCACACAGGGTACCTAGTACCAACTAACGCGTATTAACCCTATAGGCTGTGCTCGGATATATCATGGAGTTAGGTTGGCTAAGATAACGACCTGGCAGAGGGAAATGCACAAAACACCCCAAGCGAGACGTCAGTGCAGGCCTTTATCGCCCCTATTCAGAATAATGAAACTATGTGACTTCATTTTCTGTGTGTAAATCATAACAAAAATCTTGTGTGAATTTGGGACGAAATAAGTAGCTTTCAAGGAAATGGTGAACCTGTTCTTTTCTCGTTTATAGGTATTATTAGATTCAGTACCTATAATAAATAATGTATTAGCCTGCACTTTTAGCGGAATTACACTAGATATTCCTGTAGACGTTTTGTATGGAAGATGTACTTCCGTGAAGTCACGCTAATTGAATTTAGCCACGGTTTTGAAAGTTTTTTTGCGTTTATTGTATATAGGCAAAGTAATTTAACAATAATATTTTTGTTTCGTCGAGTTCTCAAAGTTTTTATTAGCGTTTATTGTATATAGGCAATGTAATAACAATAATATTTTCATTTCGTCGAAGTTTTCTTCAAGTTTGATTTTGAATAGCTTAAAGTAATGTTAAAAAAAAAACGAAAAAACTGGTGAAAACCACGGGGACCCGATGGATGCAGACGGCGAGCAGCTGCACAATGTGGTGCTCTCTGGGGTAGGCCTATATTCAGCAGTGGACGTCTTCAGGTTATTGATGATAATGATGAAAGTTAAAATACTTAGATCTAAAACTTAATACTGTTACAAAAATAATCATAAACAATAAACAACAAAAGTTTAATGCCCTATCAGTTTAGGGTCGTTACATTATTTTCAATAAATATACCTACTTTATTGTTTGATTTTTCCAAGGACGAACGGAAATAGACTAGGACTTTTAGACACGTCAGTTTTTTCTGCAGAGCGTGCTCGTCTACTTGCAGTCGCTCGTTGGGAGTCGGGGCTTTGGTTGCATGCTTTGCCATCCCGAAATTTCGGTAACCTTTTAGATAATAATACCTTCCGGTTAGCCGTATCATTGCGAATAGGTGCACCTAGCCAAGTCCCTCATCGCTGCCCTTGCGGTGAAATGGTAGACGGACTCGGGCACCACGGACTCTCTTGTATAAGGTCGAACACCGCGGCACGCCGACTTGAACGATATCATCCGTCGGGCTTTAGTTAGCGCCGGTATCCCATCAGTCCTAGAACCTAATCGACTGATGCGAGATGACGGCAAAAGACCCGACGGGATGACCCTTATCCCCTGGAAGATGGGACGGCCTCTAGTGTGGGATGCCACATGTGTTGACACTTTGGCTCTGTCCCATCTTCCTTCAACTACAGTTCAAGCCGGTGCAGCCGCCATCAAGGCCGAAAATCTCAAACGTCACAAATATGCACTCCTCGATAGAGCCTACATATTTGTGCCGTTTGGGGTGGAGACAATGGGTCCATGGGGGCCGGCTGCTATGGACACATATAGGGACTTGGCCAAACGTTTGGTGGAGGCATCAGGTGACCAGAATGCTGGCTTTTATTTTGCACAAAAAATAAGCATTGCCATTCAACGTGGTAATGCTGCCAGCATTCTGGGCACTTTTCCCTCCACCAACGGGCTATTTTAAATTTTTCTATTTTAGTTTTAAATCGTTATTTTAAGTTTTTAGTTATAGTTTAGTTTTTAGGCTTAGTTTAGTTATATTATGTTTTTTAAGTTTTTGTGGAATGACTAGGACTAAGTTAAAATCGATTGTCGTTGGGCTCTTTGAACTGAGGTACACTTTTAAATCTGATGAATTTTAATCTTGGCTCTGCAAACAAACATGAGATATCCCTCAAACTTTTTCAACTTACCCCTTTGCATAATTTTGCCCCTTTTCACGATCCTCATCAAAAAAGTTTTCTATTGTAAAAAGATTTAAAAATATCTGACAGTAATCAAAACATCACATTTCAAACGGCGTTATCTACAGCGATATCAATTTGTCACAAAACTGATTATAACTTTCTTATGCAAAATAAAGATTCATCAGTTGACTTTTAATAACTCTTGTTTAATTAATGTCGGCTCGTTTCATAAACTTTCACATTTTGACGACGTGACGACGGTTCGTAGATTAATTGTGATTTCAGAAGAAAAAGTTTAACTGTATTTTTGGTGTTCACGGTCTATCACTTTGATGTTTATTTTGTTGGCGCCACAGGATCTTGTTTTTAGAATCGTTTGGTTGTTTTATTACAATGTGAAGAAAAGGCAATTAGTATACTTTGAACTTTCTTACTCGTTTAAATGATTACGAGCTACTGTAATGGGCCCATGTCAAACTGATAGGCATACTATTGTTTTTGAAATAGGTACCTAGAGATAGTAGTTTCGTGAGAAACGACTCAGAACATCTGCAAGCAGTTAAGATTGTAAAACGGGCTCGAATCAAATAACACGAATTCTTTGAAAGTTAAAACATGTGCTAGCAATAACAGATACCAAAGAGAAATCGACCAAGCACTTAGAAACAAAAGACTTTGACAAATTTATTGACTTTTTGCTATCGTTTCTGCAAAACCTTTTCAATAGCGAACGAAACCCTTGTGTTTTTATCAACTATCGTCTTTGGGTTTTACGCCTGCACGTGCATGGATACCACAGAGAAGCTGGGTGGTAAAAGTATTTCATAGCATCATATGTAGTTATAAATGCATGTAGATCACTATACCTATCTATAATAATTAAACTTTCCAGCAGACGTGTAGGCCACGCGTATGTTTGAAAGAATTATTACTTAGGGCTTTGCAATGTTCACGAAACGTGATTGCTTATCATGGATGTTCGCGATAATAATGTTTTGTCCCATTTACTAGCAAGAGTAAGGCATCTATAATCATATTAATGGTAATCTATCCTTATTCAAATCAGGATAGAAGGTTACTATAAACTGAGAGTATTTACCAAACAAATATGATTATCTAATAAATCATACATGCCCATACATATAATGTTATGTACATCAAACTTTCAGACGTTAGCTAAATCTACAAAGAACAAAGCGTCACAAGTAACTATCTATTATGTATATTACGTGAGTTATATACACCTATTTTAATTGTTTCAAAGGTCGGATGGAAACTGGTGGATATTCATCCAGTCGTTATGCTTTGATTTATTAGAAATGCACTTGTAACGGTTTATTTCCTTTCCCCTACTCCTTTCCGCATGCACGCGCGCATACTGCCGTCCTACTCTGACGGCCGAGTATCGCCGAGCTACTACGAAGTGCGCTCGGCTCCACCCGCCAAATCAGTAATAAAAATGGAGAACTCCCGCTGTGAGCTACAACGTGCGCGTGCGATCTAAATAATGTTAGTTTGGTGAACTATTGCCAATTTCTAATACTTACCGCTATCTGTGAACGTTATGAACTTTAATTATTGTGATTTGCTGTGAAAATACGTAAGACGTTTCGTGTGTGAGCATCTACTCGCCACGAGGTGCTAGGTCTCTTCGTTAAGACCTAGGCACGGAGACAAGGAGTCTCAAGGACAGCTGACTCAGGATTCATCAGGTACGTGCATGCTTCCATTCCTTAGAACTGCTGTATTGTACTCCTGTGTTTTATCCTCTAGCAGCAGTCTGATCTCCTTATCATTAGAAGATCGTTACAAGTGCTATTAGATTTTGTGTAGGAATATCTACTGTCTAGGCATTAGTACAGACTTCTAATTCGCACCATACAGTCCACTTTAATATTAACCCTGTTTTGCTACCGTTGTGAAACCCCCCCGTAAACTTAGTTTTACACCCTCTGTGGTGAAGAAAGGAAAGTAGAACCATTTCATAGAATTTCCCACCATAAGTTCCTTCGAGCCGGATCTTTCCGGTTTTTTCCGTCTATTTAAATTCAATTCACTACCGCCAAGAGAAATCTCATTCTTAAAATATACGTATCGCAGTCACATAATTATAATTTGCTTAATTGTATCCGCTATTTATTATATTCGCATACCGCTATCGCACGCTTCATACTTGCACATCTATCTAAACCGCACCGCTAATTTATTATCTTACTGTACGAGTCAAATTATCGAAGTATTCGATCGTATAATTTTATCTAAAACTACCCGCTATTTGTCGTTATTTCGGCGCCTGAGCCGTTCCGTTGTCCGTTCTCCGCCCGCTCGCTCGACTCGCTACGTTCTACGCTCGGCCGCACGCCGTACTAACTGTTGCACCAACTGTGTCATACAGATAACGTTGTAGGTTCTATTCAACCGGAAAACTCACGACTACTATTTGCTAATCTGTGTCAACCTATTTTTATTTGTAACTTAATTACTCCGCACCCGCTTTATTATTCACCGTTACGTAATATTCGCACGTAAACATGACAGATAAAGGAAAGGAAGGTTCTCCAGTGTTTGAAGAAAGTTATGATGAGGAAAAATGTCAGCAAGTTATGCTCGAATCTAAACGTGAAATGTTATTTGCACGCATGCAAGGCATCTACGACATCGCTAAGAAAGTGGATATGGGTTCTGCCACTATAAAGTTGTTGATACGCAGCGCGTTTAATATCGATCACTTGCACAAAGATTTCGAAAAGGTGTTAGATTCGTATAACGCTATTTCGCTTAAGATTAATCCTAAGCACGTCATTAAGTACCAAGAATGGACTAATTTTGATATCATGTACTGTTTGACTAAGGAAGTTATCGAATCTCATGCTGCCCCCACTAAACAATCTGAATCGCCCCCGCAAGTAGAAAAATCTAAACCTAAACTTCCTCCGATTGAATTAATGACATTTAACGGCGATGTCCGTACATGGCCGCTATTTTACCAACAGTTTAAAAACACTATTCACGAAAATACTTCTTTGTCAAATAGTGATAAGGTGTACTATTTGGTAGGTAAACTGACTGGTACCGCCGCCTCTGTTTGCTCCCGATTACCCGCTACCGCAGAGAATTACCCTATTATTTGGGAGGCTCTAGTGCAAAAATATGATGACCCCAGATTACTCGCTAGCTCTTATCTTAATCAGTTGTTGAGTTTTAAACCGCTATCCGCTAATACCGCTACTGGCCTCGAATCATTTTTAAATACTTTCGATACGTCTGTAGAAGCCCTTAGGCAACTGAGCCTCGGCGACTTATCAGATTTTATTATGCTTCATCTCGCACTCCAGCGACTTGATTCGGAGACTGTAAAGTTATTCGAAATAACATACCGCAAAGATAAAATTCCTAGCTATTCAAACCTTGTTGAATTTGTAAAGGAACAAAGCAAAGTTTTGTCAAGATCGGCTGGTCCTGCCGTGCTGCCGCAAGCGCAGTGCAGAGCTCGCAACACGCACATCCCTGCACCTACTAATAGACAAAGTCAGACCAAGTCATTTGTAAACACTGACTGGGTGTGTGGTGCAAGTGATGAAAACAAATGCAGTTTGTGCCATCGCGATAAACACGATCATTTATACCGCTGTTCTTCTTTTATGAAAATGTCGCCATTAGATAGATACAGATTCATAAAAAATAATTCATTTTGCAATAATTGTCTAAGTGTGAAGCATAAAACAATAGATTGTATTTCCAGGAACACTTGTTCCCATTGTTCGGCCAGACATCATTCGCTACTCCATTTTAACTCACGCGCTAACAACAAAAATGTTGAAATGAAACCCGCTAATAATTATTTACCCGCTATCGTACCCGCTCCCTCTCATGACCAACGCCATAATGCGTCTGGGCATGAAACTCGTTCCGAGTCCTATGCTCGTGCTCCCGCCAAGGACCTTGCGCCCCATGCGCGTAAGGTCGACTCTTATTCGCCCGCATCCGCTATTGATCCGAACAGTAACACATCGGTCTGTACTGTGTCATATGATCACGATTCGCACACAATAACAACTGCGTTATTGGCAACCGCTAAAATTAAAGTTTATGATAACTTAAACCACCCTCACTTTCTGAGATGTCTAGTCGACCCTGGCTCTCAGAGTGAGTATATTTCCGCTGCATGTAGAAAGCGTCTATCGCTTCCTATTTCCACGCAGAGCCGCTTTTCTAAAGTCCAAGGTATAGGAGGGGCCACTCAGAAAATTCTGGGAGTGACCTCACTTAAGTTTACTTCTCGCTTTGAGGACGGACATGAGTACCACATCCAGCCCATGGTAGTGGATAATATTACGTCGCAACTGCCAGATTCGCGCGTCGATATCGGCGCTCTTGGTCACTTACGTAATCTACCTATGGCGGACGATGAATTTTCCGAGCCCGGTCCTATTGACCTACTTCTAGGAGTAAACATCTATTGTCAAATTCTCCTATTTAATAAAATTAGTGTTGATACTAATTTACCCGCTGCCTTGGAAACAACTTTAGGTTATATTGTCATGGGAAATGCACCTGTTGTTTCCCCCCGCTCCTCCTCGCACACCTTTTGTGCTTTCACTAGTGACCCGCTACACCAACTTGTGGAAAGGTTCTGGTCCATTGAGGAACCACCTTCCCAGTTGTTTCTAAGCCCCGATGAACAGCGCTGCGAAGAAATATATACTTCGACTACTACGCGAAATAAAGATGGTAGTTATGTAGTGCAGCTTCCATTTAAGGATGACCCGCAAGCACTAGGTAACTCTTACATAACCGCGAAGAAAAGATTTTTATCACTCGAAAAGAAGTTTTTACGATCACCTGACTTGCATAAAAAATATAATGATATTGTTGTTGATTATCTCGACAAAGGTATTTTATCACGCACTTCTTCTGTTGAGTGTACGTCGCCTGGTTATTTATTACCTACCGCACCATCCTGTTATTCGCGACGATAAGTCCACGACTAAACTTCGCATTGTTTTGGACGGCAGTGCAGCGACTGATTCAGGGCTGTCACTAAATGATATTCTGTATAAGGGCTGCAACTTGCAGGCTGATATATTTAACATTTTATTAAATGTTCGCATACATCGCATTGCCTTTTTTGCTGATGTTAAAATGATGTACTTATGCATACATATGCATCCGTCGCACCGCTGTTACCAAAGGATCTTGTATCGGTTTTCGCCGACCGATCCATTAGAAACTTATCAGTTTGAGCGCGTCACTTTTGGGCTTCGGTCTTCCCCAATGTTGGCTCTCCGTACATTACGCCAACTGGCACAAGACGAAAGACAAAAGTGGCCAACTGCTGCTGACGTCATCGAAAGGGATGTCTATATGGACGACCTTGCTTCTTCTGCTCCATCGGTAGATAGGGCAGTCAAGACTGCGCAGGAGTTGATTCAGATGTTTAAAGCTGGTGGGTTTGATCTAGTCAAGTGGACTAGCAACTCGTCCGAGTTGCTGGAACACATACCTGTGTCACATAGGCAATCTGAATCAATTTCATTCGATGACGATGACGCGTTCAAGATATTAGGGCTACGCTGGCTCCCCGCATCTGATAATTTTACATTTTTGATTGACATTCCGCCATCCGCCGCTATTACTAAACGCGCTATTTTATCTTTGACCGCACGTCTTTATGACGTATCAGGATTCGTTGGTCCTGTTATTCTGTATGCCAAATTGATAATCAGGGAACTGTGGCTGTTGCACATCGATTGGGATGACAAGCCGCCCTGTGATATCATCAGTTTATGGCAAAGATATTTATCTGAGCTACCGCTAATCTCGCACCTCAAGTTCCCTCGCCATGTAGGAATTGAGGAAGATGATTCAATCATCTCGCTCATCGCTTTTTCGGACGCAAGCGAGAAGGCGTATGGCTGTGTTATATACCTACACGTGTGTAACGGTGACCAGCCACCGCGCATTTCGCTTTTGTGCTCGAAGTCTCGCGTCGCATCCGCGAAGCCAACAATTACGCTGGCTCGCCTGGAACTGAACGGCCTAGTGCTTCTCGCTAAGTTATTACGCGTCGTTCATGATTCGCTATCCGCGCGTTGTCACATTGATAACGTCTTTATATTTTCTGATTCTACAGTTGCCCTATGTTGGGTAACTTCCTCTCCGCATAAGTTTCATACTTACGTCGCGAACCGCATCTCCGACTTTCAGTCTACTTCGCCATCGCAAAACGTATATCACGTTGCAGGAGTTGACAACCCTGCCGACATGGTTTCCCGCGGGCTTTTGCCCTCGCAGATTTTAAATAATGACCTGTGGTTCTTCGGACCCGCTTGGATGTCCACTCCGCTGCCAGATTGGCCAATTAAGATTTTCTCTCCTACTCAGAGTCAATTGCCTGAAGAAAAGACCGTTTCTCATGTCACTGTGACGAAGGAGGAAAATCCTCTGCTCATTTTAGGTTCCAAGTTCTCGTCTTGGCTAAAGTTCCTGAGAGCCACAGTTATCGTGCTTCGTTTTCTGAAAATAGTTCCTCTCAATGACGTAATCACCGCCAAGGATCTAGAAACAGCCGAGAATAAAATAATTCAGGCTGTTCAGCAAAGTAGCTTCGCTAGTGATATACGTAATATTCAAAAGAACCAATCCTGTTCTACCGCTTTAAGAAAATTATCGCCATTCATTTCTGATGAAATTGTACGAGTCGGAGGGCGACTGTCATATTCAAGTTTGGATTATAATCAGAAACACCCCGCTTTAATGCCTAAAAATGGGCACATCGCTGAACTAATAGTAGATTGGTACCACCGTGAAAGTAGTCACGCTGGGCCCCAACTACTTATGTCAATTTTACGACAAAAATACTGGTTTTTATCCGCTAGGCGCTTAGTGCGCAGCCGCATTCACAAATGTGTTCGTTGTTTTAGGCTTAATCCTAAACCTACCTTTCCCGCTATGTCAGACTTACCTAGTTGTCGCGTTGAGCCCTGCAAGGCTTTCACTCATACAGGTGTCGATCATGCAGGCCCCCTGTATATTACAATGGCTAGAAAACGCGGTCAGCGAAGCCAAAAGGCATATCTGTGTGTCTTTGTGTGCCTAGTCACCAAAGCCGTGCACATAGAACTAGCGTCAGATCTTAGCTGCGCTACCTTCTTGGATTGCTTCAAGCGCTTTTTATCCAGACGTGGTCCGTGCAGCTTTTTATACAGTGACAACGGTAGAAATTTTATTTCTTCGCAATTCTTCCTAAAGGAATTGTTCGAGTTTTTAAAATCTGACCAATATTATATTACTTTTAGCAACGAACTCGCCAAACACAATATTATTTGGAAGAACTCACCTCCCCTAGGAAGCCATTTCGGTGGCATTTGGGAGGCGAATATAAAAAGTATTAAATCGCTACTTTTCCGCGTGATTGGGAAGCAGATCCTTACCTACGAGGAAATGCTTACGGTCCTCAATCAGGTCGAAGCTGTCCTGAACAGCCGACCGTTATATGTTTTGAGCTCTGATCCTTCAGAGCCAACCGCCCTAACGCCATCGCATTTTTTATCGACTAAACCGCTAGCTTTCTTACCCGCCGCTGATGTGAGTGGAGAACGTACAAACCTTTTGTCTCGTCATGCTTTGATGGACTCGCTAGTCCAAACATTCTGGAAGAGATTTAAAAATGAATACCTCCATAATTTGCAAATGCGCGAAAAGTGGAACACCGCTAGTAATCCACTCACAGTAGGCACTATTGTTCTTCTGAACAACGAAAACGCACCTCCATTGTCTTGGAAAATCGGTAGAATTTCCGAGGTTTTCCCAGGCAAAGACGGTCGAGTGCGTTGCGCGCGAGTGGAAACCTGCGATAGCTCGTATGTTAGGCCGACAACAAAGTTGTCGCCGCTCCCTATTCAGTAGGGTGACCATAACTTTTTCTTTTCATGGATTTTATCCAACTCCGCTATTTATATTTATTGCTTTTCTATATTTACGCAACCCAATTCGCTACGCTATTTTGTTTTTAATATTTACCGCAACGCTATTTTTTATTCTTTTGTTTGAAGGATGTTCCTTCAAGGAGGGGGAGATGGTGGATATTCATCCAGTCGTTATGCTTTGATTTATTAGAAATGCACTTGTAACGGTTTATTTCCTTTCCCCTACTCCTTTCCGCATGCACGCGCGCATACTGCCGTCCTACTCTGACGGCCGAGTATCGCCGAGCTACTACGAAGTGCGCTCGGCTCCACCCGCCAAATCAGTAATAAAAATGGAGAACTCCCGCTGTGAGCTACAACGTGCGCGTGCGATCTAAATAATGTTAGTTTGGTGAACTATTGCCAATTTCTAATACTTACCGCTATCTGTGAACGTTATGAACTTTAATTATTGTGATTTGCTGTGAAAATACGTAAGACGTTTCGTGTGTGAGCATCTACTCGCCACGAGGTGCTAGGTCTCTTCGTTAAGACCTAGGCACGGAGACAAGGAGTCTCAAGGACAGCTGACTCAGGATTCATCAGGTACGTGCATGCTTCCATTCCTTAGAACTGCTGTATTGTACTCCTGTGTTTTATCCTCTAGCAGCAGTCTGATCTCCTTATCATTAGAAGATCGTTACAAGTGCTATTAGATTTTGTGTAGGAATATCTACTGTCTAGGCATTAGTACAGACTTCTAATTCGCACCATACAGTCCACTTTAATATTAACCCTGTTTTGCTACCGTTGTGAAACCCCCCCGTAAACTTAGTTTTACACCCTCTGTGGTGAAGAAAGGAAAGTAGAACCATTTCATAGAATTTCCCACCAGAAACTACTAGCGCCATCTGTTTGGGGAAGAAGCGTATGCGTTTGCGCGGACGCACATTTGAAATCCCACCCTAGCCAATCAACAGATCGAGGTTTTTTCTAAGGAAACGCCTACCAACGACGTTGGGGTTGGAGAGATGACAGCCAGGGGCAGTCAGTCTTGTTTTACCTCGGAAAGAGGAATATCTTTGTGAAGATTTACCCGGGAACCTAACCGGAAGTCTTAAGTTTAACAAGATCGATTTGCGATCTAAGTATTATGATGTGAAAGTGATAGTACCGATACTTGAGGGGGCAATGGTGCCCATAATATCAGCGGCTTCCATATAAAAGTTAAGTTATAGGAGAATACTTACGCTAGATCCTGAACTATTTATTAAAACTAAAACGCTCTAATACCTTTGGAATATCTGTCCATCATTATTTTGATTATTATATAATTGGACAAACATCAACTTTATTCAACAAATCTATTCATATTCATTCTGGATCTAGCCTAATACTGATAGTTTTATTGTTCATTTATTTCTCCTTGTGTACCTGATATATAAATACGTATATATATATAAATGAATATATATTTCCGCTTCAAAGAAGCCAGTCTTTTGCAGTCTTCTTTCGAAGGCTCTATAGCCACCGAGCTATCTCATAAACTTTCCCTTTTCTCTGGTGTGTAAGGAAGGTCGAAATTCATCTGATTTCATCAACCTTTCTGAGGCGTTTTATAAGGGAAGCGATTGATAATTGACAGTTCAATTTAAGTATCTACTTGAACTGAAAAGTCAAATATTGCGCGACAGTGGAGGCATTACACCAAAACCTTTATAATATATTGTTACCTATTGTGTCTGTGTTATTTTGCTGTTTTTGTGATTTCTCTCTTTTGTGTTTTTCTGTTTTAATGTGTGTGTATTTTGTATTAAATGCTAACTGAATTTCCATTTTAATCTAGTTTTTCACTTCACGAAATTCCTAAGTTACCTAGCAAGCCAGGACTCATGTATTAATAGCATCTAGCTGAATTGCAGGGTTGGATAGAAGCAAAAGGTTGATGCATTAACATATAATGACATTATTTTATATCTTTATTTGATTATCTGGCTATAATTTACTTAAAGTAATTTCTAGGATTTCCGTCTCTTGGTACATGCAATCAATATAGCGACGGCTATAAAAGTGATCTAGAGGCCTCTATAATCTAAACACAAAACAAAACATCTCTATATCTTCATAAAAGTGCACAAAACTACACGACAAAGATCACTAGCATCGGATCTTAAATCCGCTTGCCCAAATACCAAAGTATCAAGCTGACAAAAGGAGATCACGCAGTGTCAACTTTTAACTCCTATCATTTCCAGAAGGAACGAGGGCCGACTGGTTCTGGATGGATCAATCCATTTGATATTTTAATTAGATTCCAAGTCTTTCCCAAAGGCATGAACAGGTTATGTGTCTGTACTAATTCTAGTCAATTCACGTGTGATTGCTCTAGGTCAGACCCCCAAGAACTGGGTTTGTCTGGAGGGAGTAGACTTTATGACACCATGAAATGCAATTATTAACTTATCAATTGTATAATACAATTGAAATACAATTATTTACTCGTAGATTCAAGGAAATAAATTCATTAAAATTAAATAAGGATAGGTATTTACACCATATCCTATATTCCGCCAGGTGTTACGGAGGCCACAACACTCCGGCGTTACAACTACAGTTCTCTATACATTAGATTATCAAATCGTATCTATTAATAGTCTTTAGTATAAGAAGCAGTGAGTCGGCTGGAGGAAGCTGACAGAGAGGGGGGGCGAGTCAGGTCCATCTCATATGTTACCGTGGACAAGGATCTAGAAAAAGAGTATTGCCAAAAGTGCTTTACCTCTAGATAAAACAATTTGGGTTAAATAAATAAAAAAATACACAACGTAGAAACAACAATAAATTTTAAATTAAAATTACTATTTTATGACGATCACAAAACTAATCCATTTTAAAAAAAAATTACGCATTTTGTGACGATTGCAAAACTAATAAATTTAAATTTGCAATTAAATTATTTTATTTCGATCACAAAAATAATAGATACGACTAAAGTCTTGTTGTGAAAACTGTTTGAAAACCTGGTACTTGCTTGGTAAAATAGTGAATATAATTAAATAACTTTCATTTATTCTATTTTGAGTATTACTCAATTATGGAAATTCAGTGTTTGTATTTCAGTGCTTGTATTGTAATGCTTTATTTCAGGGATTATGATAATTTCAGTTATGTCTGCTAGAAGCATGAAAAGAGGTTACACTAGATATAAGGATGGCGACAGTTGATACAGAACAAGGTAGTAATTCAAATCAATAAAGTAGTGTAAATAAATACGTAACAACAAATACAGGATATCAGACGATAGACGTGCTAATTTAGAAGAAAACATAATTAAACGACTATACGCGACATGAAATGATAACGTTAGTATATAATATATCGATCATTCAGTTATTTCAGGAATACAATTTCATGACTTAATACTTCATAATAGAAGTATCGTGAAATAATAGATCAGGTAGTACAATGAGTGAATATTCTGCGGAATAAACAGACACCGTTATTTTAACAATTCTGTTTAGAGGTCCGGACATTATAAACTGTTTTATGCGGCATTTTACAGATAGATAACTAGATACACAAAGGATATAGTTTACTAGAAAGGAATTGATAACAATGATATCATTATTGTAGCTGCAGAGTTTCTTAGATATATAGATGAGAACGTCGTAGATGAGAACTGATGAGCGTTTGACTAATAGTTCGATTAACAGAAACAGTGAACGAGGTAGGAGTCAATTTAGGCATGTTAATTCAATTAATGCTATATTAATAGGCAAAGGGCAGAATGCTTATCATCGATGAACGAGTTATTACAACAGTAATCACTGACGTGAGTTACCGGCGCAGCGTTTAGATGGCATAGTGATACAGAAAAGGATCGTTCGGGACGGTTACTGTCACTCAGGTAGTCGGCTCGAAGCATTCGGACCAAACAAGAGATAAGAAATTTATACAGTTCCGAGAAACAAAATAGGTTGCTCGAACGCAGTCTCGGTACTTAAGCAATAGAAAATAATAATTATTATGTAAGATGCGATAACGGATAGGATAGGGAGATTTTGTTATTGAAGGTAATAATAGCTTAAGAAAAATCCATAATGACAATTATGATTTTAGCAATAACTTAATTAAACTTTATCAAAGGAATTAGATCAACATGATGATGGGTTGATTATTATAATTGATTTTTTTTTTAAAAGAGCGAAATTTATGGCTTATAGAAACTATGATAATGTTTATATTGGCAATTTAAATACATTTGGAACCTACAGTATTTATGATTATGATTTTAATGAAGATATTGATAGTTTAAATAAACTCTAGTAATGTGAAAACTACAGCTAATTGTGATGATGATTTGGAAAGCTATGGAACCTTATGGCTATGGTTATGGAATCCTATGGTTTATGACGATGATGATATTTACGATTATGTATAACAATAGTTTAACTAAACTGTAGTTAAGGAGTGGGCTAACAGCCAATATATATATTGTAATAATAATAATAAAATAAACAAGGTTGTTGCGGATGCAGCAATTAATAAAATAATAACACTATGATTATTTTGTAAGATGGGAATTTAATTTTATTTTAATATGAAAAAAGGTAAAATCCAAGGTCTATGAGGACGGATGATGGTACCTACAGGTTATTATGATGGTAATCATTAAGGATATAAATATCTTATAATGTTGATACTAAAAGTGAAATTCTAGAAAAGGAGTAAAGCCTTTTTACGATGATGACTATTGTGATAGTTTAAGTAGGTACATTTTGAGTAAAGAGAAGAACCTACAGCTTTTTATGACGTTGATGGTGATTTAAAAAAAAAAAATGCGTGGACATTTTATACAGCGCCCTCTAGCCCGAGACTAAGCAAAGCTTATACAATGGGAACCTGATAACTGCAATACTTAGATACTTTTTGTTTGTAAATAAATATATACCTACATAGAATACAATATGACACTCAGACACAGAACAAGCGTCGGTTTTCATCGCACAAATGTTTGATCTGAGTAGGAATTGAACCCACAACCTACAGTTCAGAAGGCAGAGTTACTACCAACCGTTATGAAACCAGTCGAAATTCGGTTGTTTGGTAAAACCTCATTAATGTGGTCGGTTATGATGATGTTTATTCATAGCTAAGATGATGACTATTCTGGTTATGATGATGTTTATTCATAGTTAAGATGATGACTATTCTGGTTGAGAAGATGTTTATGGATAGTTAAGATGATGACTATTCTGGTTATGATGATGTTTATTCATAGTTAAGATGATGACTATTCTGGTTATGATGATGTTTATTCATAGTTAAGATGATGATTATTACGGTTATGATGATGTTTATTCATAGCTAAGATGATGATTATTATGGTTATGATGATGTTTATTCATAGTTAAGATGATGATTATTATGGTTATGATGATGTTTATTCATAGTTAAGATGATGATTATTATGGTTATGATGATGTTTATGGATACTTAGTTATGATGATGATTATTCTGGTCATGATGATGGTTATGGACAGTTATGAGGATGATAAATGGATAAAACTATCTATTACAACACTACATCACAGGAACAGTTGATAAGTAGAAACTTAAAACTTAAGCGTCACAATGGACGGTCTTTTCACTTATAGTGATGTCTTCCAGACAGCCCAGAAATATAGTGAAAGTTGCTATAAAGGTAAAGAAGGTGGATATATAAATATAGATGTAGATATTTATTAAGTAAAATAATATGAAGTATACTTACCTTCATAAAGGTGGGCAACTAGACGCAAACTAAACTTAATACTTACTATAACAATAAAATTAGTAAATAAATAAAAATGCATCAATAAAGGCATTGATACATACATAAATGTAACATAATCAATTATGTATAAACGATTAAGTAACTAAATTCTAAGTGAGGGAGAACGACTGATGATGATTACGATAAAAAAGCCTGAGGTGACAATGTGAACCCGATAAGACTAATTATGTAGAATATTAATTTTACAGTTAAGATGTCTTTAGTACTAGCAGAAAACAGATAATATATATAACAGATGTTTATATTTAATAAAGACCTGAAGTTCGAGACTTCTGTATAAATTAACCATTATGAAGGCTTTATATTTTTTATATATACAAGCATGATTTTAAATCGGAATTGAAGCATCTACGCTACTAGGTTGATTAAGATGCGTTACCATTTTCTAGCGAAGTGTAGTTTCATTTAGGCAGAAACTAGTTGTTATGCTTCACTGTATAACGCATAGGCTCAACACGAACAAAACAAAACAAAGGTTATCATAGAGAGCTACTACTTACCTAAAGAATGTATGACAAATATTATAAAAGTCTTACATTCAGGAAAGGCACCATGTGAAAAAAAATTTATAGACGTATGTACTTTAAATATAGACAGTTTAATCAGTTATGGTTTTATATTTTCATAACTTTCAGTTAATCATTTTGCTGTTATATACTTTAGAGAACATTCAATTAATGATTCTCATACGCACGCACGCGTTACGCGTTCACTGATTGTTCATTATTAACTATAGTTATAAGAATGATCTAAGACGCCTCGATAACACCAGGGTACCTACAAAGCTAGACCAAGTGAGAAACTAACTTGTTCTTAAATCAAAGATAGATTATTGACTTTCTGTTTTATCTATCAATTATCCAAGGTGTTACTGAGGTCGTAAAGTTTTGAATAGAAAACAAAAATGTAATACGAATTTTATGTAAAAATAAAACTACATATTTACTAAACAAATCTAAAAAGAGTCACAAATAATTATCTAACAAGAACCACAGATATTTTCAAGTAATAGCCACAGTTATCCAATAGAAAACCTATAAAGGTCTGAGGGTGGCTAGTGAACACTGTTTACATAGAGGCTTAATGATTAATAGAACGTATACCTAGTGTGAGGGTGGACGGAATTTTTAACTACATAAAAATACATTCGTAAAGTATTAAAACAAATAAATACATAGGTACAACATGAAATAGAATAAATTCAGTTTGACTTATTTGAGTACCATATTATAGTTAGTGAAACTTAATCTCTTGAGCAACTTCGTGTCTTCGTGCTGAATTTTCAGAGGGTGGAATGTAATGGGCCCATGTCAAACTGATAGGCATACTATTGTTTTTGAAATAGGTACCTAGAGATAGTAGTTTCGTGAGAAACGACTCAGAACATCTGCAAGCAGTTAAGATTGTAAAACGGGCTCGAATCAAATAACACGAATTCTTTGAAAGTTAAAACATGTGCTAGCAATAACAGATACCAAAGAGAAATCGACCAAGCACTTAGAAACAAAAGACTTTGACAAATTTATTGACTTTTTGCTATCGTTTCTGCAAAACCTTTTCAATAGCGAACGAAACCCTTGTGTTTTTATCAACTATCGTCTTTGGGTTTTACGCCTGCACGTGCATGGATACCACAGAGAAGCTGGGTGGTAAAAGTATTTCATAGCATCATATGTAGTTATAAATGCATGTAGATCACTATACCTATCTATAATAATTAAACTTTCCAGCAGACGTGTAGGCCACGCGTATGTTTGAAAGAATTATTACTTAGGGCTTTGCAATGTTCACGAAACGTGATTGCTTATCATGGATGTTCGCGATAATAATGTTTTTGTCCCATTTACTAGCAAGAGTAAGGCATCTATAATCATATTAATGGTAATCTATCCTTATTCAAATCAGGATAGAAGGTTACTATAAACTGAGAGTATTTACCAAACAAATATGATTATCTAATAAATCATACATGCCCATACATATAATGTTATGTACATCAAACTTTCAGACGTTAGCTAAATCTACAAAGAACAAAGCGTCACAAGTAACTATCTATTATGTATATTACGTGAGTTATATACACCTATTTTAATTGTTTCAAAGGTCGGATGGAAACTACTAGCGCCATCTGTTTGGGGAAGAAGCGTATGCGTTTGCGCGGACGCACATTTGAAATCCCACCCTAGCCAATCAACAGATCGAGGTTTTTTCTAAGGAAACGCCTACCAACGACGTTGGGGTTGGAGAGATGACAGCCAGGGGCAGTCAGTCTTGTTTTACCTCGGAAAGAGGAATATCTTTGTGAAGATTTACCCGGGAACCTAACCGGAAGTCTTAAGTTTAACAAGATCGATTTGCGATCTAAGTATTATGATGTGAAAGTGATAGTACCGATACTTGAGGGGGCAATGGTGCCCATAATATCAGCGGCTTCCATATAAAAGTTAAGTTATAGGAGAATACTTACGCTAGATCCTGAACTATTTATTAAAACTAAAACGCTCTAATACCTTTGGAATATCTGTCCATCATTATTTTGATTATTATATAATTGGACAAACATCAACTTTATTCAACAAATCTATTCATATTCATTCTGGATCTAGCCTAATACTGATAGTTTTATTGTTCATTTATTTCTCCTTGTGTACCTGATATATAAATACGTATATATATATAAATGAATATATATTTCCGCTTCAAAGAAGCCAGTCTTTTGCAGTCTTCTTTCGAAGGCTCTATAGCCACCGAGCTATCTCATAAACTTTCCCTTTTCTCTGGTGTGTAAGGAAGGTCGAAATTCATCTGATTTCATCAACCTTTCTGAGGCGTTTTATAAGGGAAGCGATTGATAATTGACAGTTCAATTTAAGTATCTACTTGAACTGAAAAGTCAAATATTGCGCGACAGTGGAGGCATTACACCAAAACCTTTATAATATATTGTTACCTATTGTGTCTGTGTTATTTTGCTGTTTTTGTGATTTCTCTCTTTTGTGTTTTTCTGTTTTAATGTGTGTGTATTTTGTATTAAATGCTAACTGAATTTCCATTTTAATCTAGTTTTTCACTTCACGAAATTCCTAAGTTACCTAGCAAGCCAGGACTCATGTATTAATAGCATCTAGCTGAATTGCAGGGTTGGATAGAAGCAAAAGGTTGATGCATTAACATATAATGACATTATTTTATATCTTTATTTGATTATCTGGCTATAATTTACTTAAAGTAATTTCTAGGATTTCCGTCTCTTGGTACATGCAATCAATATAGCGACGGCTATAAAAGTGATCTAGAGGCCTCTATAATCTAAACACAAAACAAAACATCTCTATATCTTCATAAAAGTGCACAAAACTACACGACAAAGATCACTAGCATCGGATCTTAAATCCGCTTGCCCAAATACCAAAGTATCAAGCTGACAAAAGGAGATCACGCAGTGTCAACTTTTAACTCCTATCATTTCCAGAAGGAACGAGGGCCGACTGGTTCTGGATGGATCAATCCATTTGATATTTTAATTAGATTCCAAGTCTTTCCCAAAGGCATGAACAGGTTATGTGTCTGTACTAATTCTAGTCAATTCACGTGTGATTGCTCTAGGTCAGACCCCCAAGAACTGGGTTTGTCTGGAGGGAGTAGACTTTATGACACCATGAAATGCAATTATTAACTTATCAATTGTATAATACAATTGAAATACAATTATTTACTCGTAGATTCAAGGAAATAAATTCATTAAAATTAAATAAGGATAGGTATTTACACCATATCCTATATTCCGCCAGGTGTTACGGAGGCCACAACACTCCGGCGTTACAACTACAGTTCTCTATACATTAGATTATCAAATCGTATCTATTAATAGTCTTTAGTATAAGAAGCAGTGAGTCGGCTGGAGGAAGCTGACAGAGAGGGGGGGCGAGTCAGGTCCATCTCACTACATAATAATCGTCAAAGGTGTCTATTTTATTCATGACTAGCTGAACCGCCCCTGCTTCGCACGGGTTATTTAGTTTTACGCCTTATCTCAGTCTAAAGGAAAAGAGAAGGGAGGGGGACATCCTTTTTCCTAATTTTTTCCCCCATTTCTTCTTTCTTTCCCATAATACAGGATAGGAGTGGCTTTGGACCTAATATTGAAGGTTGGATGTCTGTAATTTCTGAACCACAAAACCGACGACCTTGAAATATTTATGAGACAATATTCAAAGTACCACCTTTCTAACAAAAAAAATGAATAAAATCGAACCACGCGTTAATTAATTACAACTAAGTACATATTTTTACTTTCATCCCCTCTTCCGAAGGAACCGTGCTTAGTTTCGGGATTAAGAGGATCCTATAGCCTACCTCGTAATATGAACTCAGATCATGTCAAAGTTCATTTGAAGCCATTCATTAGTTTCGGCGTGATGCTCAGCAAGATACAGACAGACAAACAGACAAAAACAATGAAAAAAAATACAGTTTTGGCTTCAATATATATTATAGAAAGCTCTCCAAAACACAGATTAATTTGTAACGGAAAAATTTGAATCACGAGCGCGACTTGAACATGCAACCATCCGTCACTAAAAAAAATAAACACTACAAATAAATTTTCAAAATATAATCAATGTACAGAATTGGATCGGTTATACAGTTTTATTATAAGTATCGATATCGATTAAAAATAGCTGTCTTCTGTATCGATGGACTTTTATAAATGGTGAACTCTCTCTCATTGGAGTAGGTAGTTTGTCTGTATCATCACATCTTGAATAGATATAGGCACTAGAATAAATAAACCTAAATTAAAGCATATTAGGTACTTACCTTGGTACTACTCTGTGAAAATTATATGGATAGTATGAAGTTAAATGCTTTGTGTGGAATAAAATTTTATCACAACTTCATTTTCGTTAACACGGTATTAATTTTAAGCTATTAAGTACTCACCTACTTCAACAGTCTTATTATTTGCAAATGAAAATATTACTGCTTTTATTGCATAGGAATAATAAAATTCTCAGAGTTATTTGCTGTGGCACAATATTGGGCAATAAGGGCATTGTAGCTAGTGAAATTACTGGGCAAATGAGACTTTATGATCTGATCACTCAGTCTAGTAATCTGATTATTAGACTGGGTGATGTCTCAGGATGACGTGCGCAGTGCAGTGTCGCGCGAAACTATTGTTTTAAAGTTCCGGGTGACACTGCAACTGTTATGGGCGGCCGTGTCACTTAACATCAGGTGAACGACTAGCTCGTCACGTCATTCAATCACATAAAAAAAAAAAAAAAAAAAAAAAAATTAACTCACGAAGTTACCTTCAACGAGTTCAAAACTGCGTGCCTGAGACTACTCGAGAATCTCGAGATACATAATAAAAATTCCCTCCCGACAATGTCGCCCTTTACTAAAAATATCAAGATTATAAATGCCGTAAAGACGACGTCAAACAGCTTTCTTTTTCGAGTGTCTTTCGCAGGTTTGTATTAAAACACTTGACAGAACCAGAACAGTCTATTGTGAACTTGCGTGGGCTTATCAGTTATTATCTGATAGAGGGTGTGCTTACAAAACAGATCGGGACATTTTTAGATTAATGTATGAATTGCACGAGCACGAAAAAGAACGACGCTTCGCCTCTGGGTGCAAAGTGTCACTTTTTTAGTGCTCTGTGATGAGTTGTAATAAGCATACTTATTTTGTCTACGTGGGTACAACCTTTTGCGGTACCTAACTATTTAAATCAGTTCTATTTCAAGACTACGTAATTATACATATCTCATGAAATCCGTTCAACTGTTTCAGCGTATTACACCAAATATACATATTAATAACACATTTTATGTGCTTAATACCTAACACATATTTATGTAGTTGGATACACCATAATCATTATACAGACTATCCAAAGTGATACTCTCTCTAGACTTCTGCTTCAGTTGTTAAAACAAAAAATTAAATTCAAAAAGACCAAGTTATATTGTTTTAAAATAACGTACACGTACGTGCATTAAATTTTACACACAGATTTATAGATTCAAAAAATAAAATAATCTTTTTGTGTGTTGCATGCGTAACACACAAATACCACTATTCCAATTCCAATCACTATGTAGCTGATTTCCTGGAATTCCCCAGTTAGGGTTTCACGACTCGAAAGTTACGATGAGTCTCTATTAGTTCAAAAAGTAAAGTTTCCATCAGTCTTTACAGTAAATGCGGAACTACTAGGTACCCTTAGGATATCTTATCCATAGTGCTATTATTTATTCTATGTCCATACTCAGATACAGTCATATCATAAATTCGAAACTTACCTAGGTACTCTATCTTGTCAGTCTATGTCTGTCTGCGTACCAATTTGTTATTTAGGTACCTTTTCGCAATTAAACCGAGGAACAGGATTTTGATCATGATATTAGATACTTAAGGTTTGAAACCTGAAGATACTTTTTATCTCATTCAACTCCACTTTAGTATTTATTATTCCATGTTGCATGTTGGTCCAAACACACCGGAATATCTCCGAGTATACCATCACTCACTCATTTTACGGTCGCACATAGTTCTAATTCTAATAACAAAACAGTCTCCACGATCACGTAGGTATAGCAAATAATTATCAATTATTTACCTAGCTTAAAATACTCGGAAATGATTTAATAATCCTTGGAAGCATCTAAGTATCCACAAGACATTATAAACTCACATAAAACCTATGAGCTCCATATAAGCTTGATGTGATTCACGTCACGTAAACCTACTTCATATATACTTGCTTCACATCATGTGAAGTAAGTAGGTACCTATTACGGCATTGCATCCCTGAGTTATTATCAAACGTCGTGGCTTAATTATTTTGCGTATACATAGTAGTCTAATAAAAGGATCGTATAGTCTGTAGACTATACGATCCTTTTATTGGGTGTAGTGTACCCAAAGATTGTAAAGCCCGTTGATAGCTCGTGAACATAATTTCTCTTAAAAACACGACTCACCTGCGCGGGCAGGGGGCGAGGTAACAAAACGAGACAAAGTCACACGAAATTACAAAGAACAGAGCAGGATGGAACAAAAGACATCAACGGGTTCCCGTGATTGATTCATAGTGCTTATTAGAAATTAGTGGTTGAAATACACCACTAATTTTCGTATGAGTGGAAATTGTCATTGGTCATCTGGATTTATAGTCAATGGGTGTACCCAAGCTAAAAAAATCTAATTGAAGTTACGGTACCTACTATTCTATACAATAAAACAGTGCTACTTTCATTTTATATATAACGCTTCACTATATATATCCTCAAACATCCTCCCACGCGTTGATTATTTGCTAGCAACAAGCAGTTCTCTGAAATTGTGAAGATTATTATACCTACTGTATACCTAAATAATTATACCTATCTTTATACACCGTACGTTAATTTGGACGAAATCTAACTCCTTTTTACTGTCACCAGGATCACGCTTGCCAACTGTATGGGGCTGGGGGAGAGACCATACAGCCCTCCCTGGTGGGGACAACTGGCCTGGTTCATGGTGTTTGCTGTGATGCTGCTGCTTGCCATATTGGGAAACACTCTGGTTATTTGGATCGTTTTAGGTAAGTTATAGTGGTTGGATTACGCGTAAATTTAAGTACTTTTTGTAGCTGAAAAGAACGTAGCAACGTAGAACGAAGCGTAATGTGGTAGTGAAATATAGGTAAGTACCTACCTATTAATAATTTTATTATTCAAGTCAATAGCAGAGTCTATCTATCTAAGTTTTTGCATAATATGGACTTCATAACTAAAAGTATCTACTCTGCAATTTTATTATTATAGCCTAAAGTGTTATACTGAAGATGTAAAGATATAGGTATATAAACACTAAAGCTGCGTCACAGTAGACTTTCGATTGATGACGTTTACATTTTATCCAAAGTTGTCTGTTGGTCTGCTTTTGCTGCATGAAATAAAATATTTTCTCATTCAAATAATTTCGTAATATTATCATCTTTATCCTAGTCTACCAAAGGGCACTCGAAGTAATTGTTTGTGAAACTGGGATTTCGAATAATTAATTTGAGATGTTTACATCAGAATCTTACTGTTTTAATTAAAATTCTCCGAGAAACCGAGGCAATAATTCAACCAACCACTTACAACTGAATTTTACCTGATTTCTATATAATTGTGCATAGCTATTTACATTGTAATAAAGTTGAACGTGAAAAGACTCAAAACCAAGCTGAATTACTTCAGACATTCAGCGCTCTGTGAAGATTAAACTCTATAGGTTTTGGTTGGTGAACATGAGAATTTCTAAGGTATAGTAGTGTTCTTCCTTTTCCTAAAAAGAGCTAGTCAAAACACATAGAAAATATCAAGTTACATGAAAATAAGTTAGGAATATCTTTAATCATCATAATCATTAGAAGCAAAACCACCTACCTATAATAATGTTTCATGGAACAGTCCTTTAATCAGGATGTGCCGCACATAGTTATGACGAATTAAGCGATCCCAGAGACATGTTTTCATGCAGTTTTACATCCTTCAAACTGATGGCTATCAATAATGTAATTAAGTAAATTTTATATTGCACAAATTTATTTACACTTAGCATAATAATATTAATGTAACACGTTTTTATTTATAACATGGTGTCAAAATTTCGTTAGTTAAGTTGTGTACGGTTATAGTTGGACACTAGGCTTACAAAGCTATGTTAACTTCGATGCCATAATTATCTATGTATACGGCCTATTGTCTGTTACCGGACCTATTTCAATAAAATAAAATAAAATAAAATAAAATAAAATAAAATAAAATAAAATAAAATAAAATAAAATAAAATAAAATAAAATAAAATAAAATAAAATAAAATAAAATAAAATAAAATAAAATAAAATAAAATAAAATAAAATAAAATAAAATAAAATAAAATAAAATAAAATAAAATAAAATAAAATAAAATAAAATAAAATAAAATAAAATAAAATAAAATAAAATAAAATAAAATAAAATAAAATAAAATAAAATAAAATAAAATAAAATAAAATAAAATAAAATAAAATAAAATAAAATAAAATAAAATAAAATAAAATAAAATAAAATAAAATAAAATAAAATAAAATAAAATAAAATAAAATAAAATAAAATAAAATAAAATAAAATAAAATAAAATAAAATAAAATAAAATAAAATAAAATAAAATAAAATAAAATAAAATAAAATAAAATAAAATAAAATAAAATAAAATGTTATTAGAAAACATTTTTAATAAATTCTTACGTATAATTTGAAACTGTTTGTTTAATATGCTTATTTTAAAATAATTTAAATTTATAATAAACTGCACCATTAACAACATATTTTATTGAAATAATTTAAATATAAAATGTTAACTACCCATAGGATCTTAAATTAAAAATAGGATAGCAGGTAAAGTAGGTAAGCACCGTTTTCTTGTTTCCGGCCGATCGTTGTCAGAATGTTAATTGCTCTCAACAAACAATAAACGTTCGCCTGGAATCCTGATAGAATCTGAAAGCAATTAACTACAGCTCTACCATGTCAATTTATTTGGTAGATAATATTTTTATATGTTTGAAAACTTCATTTTTATTCAGCTCACCGTCGAATGAGAACGGTCACCAACTGCTTCCTCGTCAACCTTGCTGTAGCAGACCTGCTGATGGCGACTCTTAATGGTGTTCCAAACTTCGTGTTCCTGGTCACAGCACACTGGCCTTTCGGGACCATGACCTGTGTGGCCAGCAATTTCACTGCCAGCCTTACAGTCTCAGCTAGCGTGTTCACGCTAGTGGCTATCACTGTTGATAGGTATGTATTCTATTAAACACATTATATCCCTTTGTTCAATGCGACTTTAGTTTAAGGTCAGTCAACCTTGTAAATAAGGAAGTAATATCACTAGAATTATAGGCTAACGTGGGTTGGAATATAGGATATGAATAAAGGAATGTGAATTACAAAATACCGCCGCAAGAAAAGATTTTATGCTTATTCAAGCTGAAAAAGCGTATGTAGATAAGGTTCAGTACAACAATAACGATGAAATGGCGCCACTTTTACATCGTTCCTTGACATGACTTGATACACATGCAAAGTAACAAAGTGGTTCATTATCCTGGAACGTACCGAAGTGTAACGATGTGCATGTTTCTCTCGTAAAATAAATCTCTGGGTTTATGATTGTGTTGACAAAACTGTAAAATTAGAAGCTGTTTTATAGCACGTTTCCTTTTATCTTTTAGTTTGTTTTGTTTTACTATTTATTCGTTTTCAATTTATGTGTAATTAAAGTTTTGTGAAAATATTAAGAAACAAGTCGATATAAGCGATAAGACGTCCACTGCTGAACATAGGCCTTCCCCATAGAACGCCACTTTGACCAGCTACTGACCCCTTGCATCCAAAGGTTCGACACGGTTTCGACCAGATCATCGGTCCAACAAGCGGCGAGCCACCCTACGCTGCGTCTTACGGTTTGTGGTCACCACTCAATACCACTCACAAGGTCACACTCACGTTTCTTCCCCATTAGTTGTCGGTTCTGCGAGCGATAGGTATGGCATGCCCATTGCCATTTCAAGCTTGGATTGGGAACTCCCTCTCAAGTGAGGCTGCCAGAACACAATGTTAATTATGAGATAGATGATGATGATCATGACGACGGTGACGTGACGGTTCTTTGATTAATGAAGTCGTATCCAGTTTTATGACCATCAAAAATCAATTGGTCATAAACCCATTCAAAGTCGTTCATGTTTCAGAGCACTCTCATTGCAAAAATATAGAAATGTAAGTGTTAGCGCTATATTTAATATATCATTATAACATTATAAAGGCGAAAGTTTGTATGTGTGTATGTTTGTTACTCCTTCACGCTCAAATGGCTGGACAGATTCGGATGAAATTTGGAATAGAGATAGATTAACACATAGGCTACTATTTAGCTGCGGATGAAACCGCGGGGCGCAGCTGTTGTAAAATAAAATTATTCCTTCACTTCTCCAAGTGTCCACGACACGCTTCCTCGAGCTATTTTGGTCGCTTTATTTTACTAACGTACGTATTTCATTTCATAATTAGAATTTTAATTAAAAATGTCAAAAATAGGTACAAGAATGCCGAATTTATTGTTCAATTTAGTATAGCTTCATTAAATGTTTAATTTGTGTGTACAAAATACTTTTAAATCTAGCTATTGTTCGTCGGTTCGACACAAATTTAACAATAAGAGCTGATGAATTCGGTGTTATGTTGGACCGGATTAGTACTAAACTATAAATATCAAAGGGATGTTTCAAACAATACGATTGGAATACACCGTTTTGGCTACGATACTGAAGCCAGAGAAGCTGAAAATAGCTTTTTGTACGTACAATATTACCATTTATAGATTTATATGGAATCTAAATACTTTCACAAGCTTAAACTTTTTTGTGCTTTTACTTTTACTTTTAAGCCGCTCAAAGACTTTGATCTTAACGTAAACACATGTTGCTTTCCAATTACCAGTTTGATTTAAACTGACATTTAAAACTCTGAGCCTCGTTTGGACGAGTCATAATGTTCCTAACGTAACTTAGGTAGTTACTTAATTAAACAACTGTGAAAAAGTTTCATGACAGTTTTTTCACACAATAAAATAATTACAGTGACAATTAATTTTCTTTAGACATATAAACAGGGAGCAGGTATGCATCAACCCTTTTCATTTAGTTTATCACAAACCAAAGCAGTAACTAAACTTTCATATCCGAGTAATAATTGAAACTTTGCAAGACGTAAAGTTGAATAGCAGGAACTTATGCAGTCTTGAGAAACACGTGCAAGTTGTTGAATTATCTTTTGTAATGCAAGCAAAGTAAATTGTTACTAGGAAGTTTCTGCTAGAGTTCCAGTTAGGTAGGTACCACTGCTTTGCCAGATATTCTGTCGTCAAGCACATTATGCAAGCAATACTGTTCAGGTTTGAAGTGCACTGTAACTAGTAAAATTACTGGAAAAGTAAGCCTTTATGACCGGATCTCACGTTCAAGAATTTATGTTACTATTAGACTGTGCTGATGTTTTAGGATGTCGTGCACAATGCAGTGTCACACAATACTTAATTATTCGGAATTTTAGTGGCACTATACCTTTTATGGTTAAAAGCCGCCGTGGTACTTAACATCAGGCAACCGTCCAGATCCTTACGTTTTTATAACTATAGCCCAAAGACTTCTATGTATACACCAGACAGGACATCTCTAACTTGCATTGTCAACCACTGCAAATATGCCAATGAGCATCTTCTCGCTCATACGATGCTCAGCTCTCAAAGCGACTGCACGTGCAGCAGTGAATAGCAGTAAAAATTATGATCCGAATGTGCCATGGCACTAGCGCTGCGTGTTGTGATCGTTGGTTAGACGATTTAATCTCGTAAAGTGCTGTAGCGGATTTTAGTTTAATTATACAAAAAATTACAACTATTTGTGCTTTGAATAGCTTCTCTAGTACGTAGTACATATACCTCTTTGCTATAGCCCTAGGATTATATAGGTGTAAAAGCATTTACTAAATAGTGCCCATTTATATGTATTATGCGTTTAAAAAACATCATAGAACCATATTTTTATGTTAGTAATAAACATGAAAGTTATTCAGTTTTATTTACAAGAAAATTCTTACTAATAATGCTTTTTCCGTGTGAGGAGGAAAACTGTACAAGTATGTATACCTATGAAACAAAAGAAGCACAAGAAATTACCCATTTCCTCTAACTCTGGTGTATTATATTTCACTAGACGGTTCAGTGATTCCCACGTCTGTAGTGTTTTATTCCAGCCCAATTGGAAATTTTCTCCTTCGTATTATTATATTTAAGTATCGATTACCTACTATACTATACCTACTATACTATGACAGCCTCCGTGGTGTGGTGGTTGAGCAGGTCGGCTTATAACCCAGAGATGGTGAGTTCGATTCCCGGGACAGGACAAGTATGCACGTGAAAAAAAGCGCAAATACTTGTTTTGTGGCTGGGTGTTGTGGGACCATGGTCCTCGTAGTTCCTGAGTCCCTAGATACAGGGAATCCTAGTTAGGGTCCAGGATCTATGTATGTGATCGTTGGGCGTTATTATTACTATACGTTCGTCCAAGCCTACACAAGGTTGCAAAAAAACCGTGGATTTAGCCAGCGTCGTCTAATATTTGGTAAATATTTGCCTTAATCTTTTGACATTTTGTGTCAATAACAAAAATCTTTCCTCACAAATTAATATCTTATGACTCAGAGTAACTACTATAATATATACTACAATAGCAATTAGAGTCCGTATGGTGTTTGTTTCTCTATTCGGCAAGCTAAACCTAGTTGATATTATGGACAATGACAATAGAAGTAAACCTAAGACACTACATTGAGACACTCCAATTCTTGCGTACGTTCAAGTTATTAAGTTTTCTAGGGACTTGTAAAAACACCAGCTGTCGTGTTTCATTGTCTTTGACAATAATGTAATTGTTTTGTTTTGTTTTGATGATGATGATGATGTCATCGAAGGGAAGAGAGAACGGAAAGAGGAAAAAATAGGGGAAAAGGATGAATAGATGGGACGGCAATGGAATGGAAGATGAAGGGAAGACGGCAATAGAAGCCTGCCTTCCTTCGCCGGCCCATCCATTCATCCTTTTCCCCTATCTTTTTCCCTTTCACTTCCCTCATCCCATGAACAGGGTTAGAACGTAAAACTAATGAATCCGTGTGAAGCCGAAGCGGGTGAACTAGTTATAAAATAATTTCACTATAAACTAAATTACTACAACTTTACTACTGAAAATTGAAAGCAAAACTATTGTAGTTTAGCATGTTTGCGTAGATTATTTATTTAAACTTTTGTTGATCGGATGGACTCGGCCTTTATAATCAATGGATGGAATAGACTTTACCAACATAAATCTTCTGTATCCAGATGTGTTAATAGTACTGTTTTCCCATAGGTACGTGGCAATTGTGAAACCATTGCAACACAGGCTAAGTCGGACGGTAGCGCGGGCAGCTTTACTCACCGTGTGGTGCGCCAGCTCATTGCTGGCCCTGCCGAGTCTTCTATACTCCGATACCTATAAAAAGAAGTGAGTACGTTTGTTTTATTAAAAACTATGTAATACAAAGATTAAGCATTGCTCCAAAAATAATCTAGGACATTTACATCGGATATAAGGTACTGTTCTGTTTTGTTAAAGGAAAAGTGATCCATTCTAATACTAAAGCTTCCAAAGTAACAATAGCTGCTGGTTGTCTCAACAAAGCTAACAGCACTCCATTGTTAATTGTACAACTGCATACTACCTGCCATCAGCAGGACGGTTTGTTCAGCTATACGCTATGAGCAATTAGACAACTGTGAATAGCAACCGGTATAAGATAGTTATACTGCACTATGAACGATTAACTAAAATCTAAAAGTATTTTATTTGTATACCTGTGTATATAATCAACGGGAATTAACCGAGTTTACAAGAGGACAGGAGCCATTCCGAGTAAGTTTACCTTAGAACTCGTGAGCCGTAGATATTCATCAATGATTCTAAGACGAAAATTCCGGACTAACTAACTAGAGTTTTTTGAACAAGTTGACTAGAAATTCAACCTTCACCATGTTCGAAAAACGTTTTTAATTGTATCTATATTTATTGTTTTGTTGTTTTTGTCATAATTAGGTATGTCCAAAAATGTGTGAAGCTGCAGTGTAGCAGCATTGGCCTGTGCATTGGTTTTCAGAAATGTTTGATCTAATAATAGGTAAATAAAGAGGAAAATCGGTTTGAACAATTTCTAAAGAATAAAAAGGGCAGCTGGGTCCTATTGTTCTACCTACTCACCCAGTATCAGGTTGACTTGAGCGAAACAAGACCTTCCAAACCCACTTTTAAAGCCAGCGTTTTCTTTCATTGTGTCATGAACACTTGAGGTATCTCCATTCCCTTAATCTAGATAACGCTTATAAATAGAATGTTTTTGTTTAAAATAATAGTTAAACAATATTTGGATCTCTAAATGTAAAATGTAATTAAACTTATAATTTTGTTAGCTTTTCTGAGTTGCTGAATTAAAAGTTTTCAAAGACTTTAAATTTAATTTTGATTGATATTGTTTTAACATCAACTGAATTACCAAAATGTCTATGATATCCATTTAGCTTAGAATCTAATTTAAATAAAAGTTTAGAATGTGATCAGATAAAGATTGAGTTACCTGTTCACATTCCTTGAACATATTTATTTGAATGGAAAGAAAAATTTAAATCGACAGCTAGATTTCCTTTACAGTTTCATGTCAGGTAAATAAAATTATTATATTTCTTTGTAAAGCGGCATAAACACGATTGCATATTTGTTTAGTAAGTGTTAACGAGGTTAAAGTTATTAATTATACAAACATTGCGTGTTCGTTTATAATTAGGTTCGGTTATGCTTTAAATATTTCACTAGGTTTGAAGTAAACAAGTTCGAATAAAATATGATAAAACATGTATTCTGGTATTGTAGTCTAATTCTTTCTCATTCTATATGCCTAGCGAGTTATTATATTGATCGGGGTATCATTAAATATTGAAATATACACTAAAAACGCTGATCTGAAGGAATATAAACAGCTCATTTAAAGGCCACTGTTACTTACTATAGTGTTAATTAAGCTGTTCTCTTTTTAGGGTTCCGTACCCAAAGGGTAAAACGGACCCTATTACTAAGGCTCCGCTGTCCGTCCGTCCGTCTGTCTGTCCGTCTGACACCAGGCTGTATCTCAAGAACCGTGAAAGTTAGATAGTTAAAATTTTCACAGATGTTGTATTTCTGTTGCCGAAATACCAAAAAACAGAACTAAATAAATATTTAAGGGGTCTCTAATACCATAAACTAGATATTTTTATGAGAAGGTTTATGCATCCGCTGAACAAGGGCTTAAAATAATCACCAAATGGTTAAATGACAACCTGCTTACGTTAAACATCTCAAAGACCAAATACGTAGCATTCGCTCTCCGTAGTCCTAGTGCCCCACCTGCACACTTGGCCATTAGAGTCCATTTTGATGGCTGTGTTGATGAACTGTATTGCACCTGCCCCTCGGTAGATAAAGTACCCAACATAAAATATCTAGGCACAATAATTGACCAACAAATGTCATGGCTTCCACATATCAGCATGCTCACCTCTCGCGTAAGAAAACTTATATGGATTTTTAAGAAGCTGAGACACTTTACTTCCGTAAAACTACTTTTTTCAATCTATTATGCCCTTTGCCAATCTATCCTCAAGTATTGTATCACAGCCTGGGGTGGTGCCTTCAAAATCCATCTATTGTCTTTAGAGAGGGCCCAAAGATCGCTTCTAAAGGTTATGACCTTCAAACCTTATAAATTCCCCACTACAGCTCTTTACACAGACTGTGAAGTCCTAACTGTTCGCCAGCTTTATGTACTTGATACTGTTCTTCTACACCACTCAAAAACTCCTTACGATGCCACTTTGAAAGACAAAAGACGAAACCGTGACGTTATAACAAAAAGTATTAGATATAGAACGCATTTTATTAATACTCAGTTTTGTTTCTTAGCACCATTTTTGTATCGTCAAATTAATAAACTACTTAACATTTACCCGCTCAATAAAAATATGTGTAAGAACAAGATAAGACTATGGCTGCTTACACTAAGTTATGCTGATACGGAATCTCTTTTGAAGGTTGTTTGTTAGTTGTTGGTAAAGGAAATGTGAATAAGTACCTACAGGTAAATTGAAAACACAGACATGCAGATGCACAGACAGTAGGTACGGTAGATATTAACATTCATAGAATATACAGACACAATAAACAAGTTTTATTTTGTGGTACAGTTGTATATATCTACGTATTAATATTTCCTCACCATTAAAATCACTCTTCTTCAATACATTGCTTACTTTCCCACTCTCACGATCAACATAATATATAAATATACTCACTCACTCCGCCCATACTCATCCACACTCAATTAACGCACTTTCTCAGATCTCCTCATATTATTTTGCCCATCTAACATTACTTCAGTTGTCCTACTCTTTGCTTTTACACTGCTATCTGCATTCCTTCAACTGTGACGTGTAGCCTGTCTTAATCCGTTGCTGGCCGGAACGCGAGGTAGGTAACTTTTCCTCAACTTATGTGGGTACCCATTGATAATTATCATTGTATCTAATAAAATTATTCCTACTTGCCTGTAATCGACCGAGAGTTTTAAACACGTAAACGCATCAATTAAACTTTTATATAGTATTAGCAGGAAGACGTTGGCATCTGGGATACAGATATTCTAGTCTAGGTGCCAACACACCGTATTGTTAAATTCGTCATTCTTTCTTTTGTGACGTACTCATGTTATGGTAGAATTAGTTTTAAAACTCAGAACTTTAAATTCATAGTAATATGCAATTTTTTGTTTTTCTCTTTACATAACTATTTTTGATAATTGGGCCGATCTTGAGGGCTTCAGTTGTTAAATCTGAAACTCGTAGAACTGTTGCTGTTTTAGTTTGATAAACGGCAATGTTAAAAACGGCTTCATTTGTTAGTAAGTTGAAGACTATCAGGTAAAGCCTTTAAAGGCCTAATGTACCGACAACCAGGATACAGATTTTCTGAACTGAATGTCGGTACGGTTTAGTAATCCGGATTAAGTATTATTGATATTGTTTTGATCTTGCATGCAACTTGTTATTTTTGGTAATAACATAGTTATTAATTATACGCCCATGTTATTAATGTACGATTGAAGTGAACCCAAATAAATTTATTATTATTATTAAATATTATTATATTAAATTTTTGCTCGTTTTAATAGATAACGGTACGGAACCATCATCCGCGTGATCGGTCCGTCATGCGCGAGTCCCACTTGCACTTGGCCGGTTTTATTGAACATCACAATGACTATTGATTTGTCATGTTTATTTTATTTAATGCCTAACAGCAATGCTTTAGAAATATGTAACTAAGTATTAGGTAGTGCCTTTTTAACCTTATTGTTGTTTCGTCTAATTCAACAATTTGTCTTATTCTTTGAAATAGGTGTACAGAATTATATTGTTGAAAGCTTTTAAGTGTTTTGTTTTTCCAATTCGTAAGCAGTTTCCATTGTTTCAGATACATAAACGGGGAAAGGGAGATATGCTTTATTAAATGGCCAGATGGAAGCTATCCCACGTCCAGAACAGACTACTGGTGAGATTGCTTGTTATCCTTATTACCTAACTAAGCTTCACGTATCGTGTGGATACGTAGGTATGGTGGTGAATAAAAAGACTGTAAAAAATTGTACACATCACAGTCTTTCAACTTGTAAAATGTTAAGTAATTTGCTGCCTTTAATTAAAATATTTACCTACTACTGAATTAGTTTTGAACATTTGAGCTAAATGAGTATTTGTGTTCCATCGTGATGTAGATACGTTTCACATGTAGGTACAGAATATTTCATAGTTATGGCTGTAGGAAAGAAGTATTCAGATACTTACTACCTAGTTACCTATAAATGTTATTTTATATACCCCCTGAGGAGAGATTAATAATTCTCTAAGGATATAGTTTCCTTTTTCATGACGTTGCTTAGCATTCCTACCACTATCCTTCGATCTATCTGCGAGAAACACGTGAATTGATGAATGAAATACGTGACGGAACACACAGGCTTACGTGAGAAGTGAACAAGAGTATTTTCCTCCTAATGAATACTTTTACAGGAAAAAGTGCCCCTTTAAGATCTTTTCATGAATAAGATTAATAAAACCACTCTGTGCCTGTGATTTGAATTTTTATGTAAACTGTGCCAAGTTCCTACTTGGAAGTTAATATAAAAGCAGATATAAATGTTTATCTTTGGCCACTTTTCACTGGGCGACATGACACGTCACGACACTACTGGATGACATAAGTGAAGGCATAAATCAAGCGTAAATCATGTAGGTAGGTAAATAGGACGAACTCTGTGCATAAATCGCATAATTCTACGAAATATCCGGCGCAGCCAGTGATATACCAAGGGGTATATCACTGGCTGCGCCGGATATTTCGTATATACTCTGCGATTAAATATAGGATAGATCCACGATCGCCGCCTCGAAAACGGCACCGTTTAAACAAGGCATATATATGCCTTGTTTTTGCTCTGAGTCGCGTGTGACCGCGCCTAATGAAAGTGATGTAACTCACATATTAATGTTTTACAACGCTATTACAGGGTCCTATGATTCATTATTAAAATGAAACAACCGCTTGTGGACTGCTTTATATTAGCTGGAGAGGTATATACCTGTATAAGTAAGCATTGGCGCGGGGACACTTTTGAGGTTTGATTTTCATAGAGACTGTGTTATCTATAGTATATTTGATTTAAGCCTTTACTAATAAACATTGTGTTAATATATCGGAAGAATAGTCATTTCGTGTTTTGTCTTTTTCAGTTGAGTTTGAAATGGCCAAAGAATAAACAAGAGAAACCACTGAGTAGGTATTCCATTCTTGTACAATGTTTTATTAAGAGGGGATAGTGTGCCGTACCATTTTATAGAATTATGCGTTGGCGTAGGTGGTAACTGGTACACTGAAAATGTGACAAGGGTGCGAGTTTAGTCCTTTTTGAAATAGCTAGTGGGTTATTCGAACAAAAACTTTTCATTCACACATCTCGTCCAGTCGTGTCGTCCGTGTCGTTTCGTCCAGTAAAGAAGCGGCCCTTAACTTCATACACTAATTTCATAGATGTCATCATGTTATTTTCAAAGCTAGACGGTACAATATAAATGAAAGTCAGAATTTCAACCTTGACTTCTTCAAAGATAAAAGAAACAACCTGATCCTGTTACGATTTTGGGCCTCCTATTGGGAGTAATTGGGGACTGTATTTGCTGAGTCTACCCTTTTTAAAACAGTCATTTTGCAAGTTAAAGGGTTGCTAACATGCATGAACTCGTAAGTAAATGTATTAAAAATTGAATTTTTTTTTGAAATTGTTTTTTTAGCTCAATAAAAATGAATTCTAGTTTTACACCTGTTGTTATTCGTAGCAGTAAAGCCTGTCTATTATAATACTAATACCTATGTATACATATAAAGTTAAACTTACACCTACTTCTTTCTTAGCTTATTTATAAAGTAGATTTACGTAAGTACCTACCTACATAAATAAATCATTTGTGGCTCTTTAGTACTGAACAAATAACAGCTTTCAGATGAAGTGTTGGTATTCAGTCAAGTGAATGATTAGTTTTTGGTGGCGTTGAATCCACATATAGGTATACTGTACATATACATATAGGTACAAGCTGTGGTTTTAGACAGCTTCAACACTTTTCGTGTTGTAAGTTTTAAGTTTGCTTATTATAGGGAACTTTTAGTACATATGTGGATAAGCACTAAAAAAATATGGGTACTTATAAGTACCATTGATTTATCAATGTAAATAGAAAACGCTCCCTATTATCAGAATAAACAAAAGTACACCGCACTGAGCGGACTCGGAGAGGTCGATGACCTCGACGTTTTTTTTTTTTTTTTTTTCTTTGTGTTTTGGCTCCACACATAGTGTATTTAGCCAGTGTCAAGTATTGTAATTTTCATCGTGCTATAGAATATTTCATGTAATGTCAAGTCTTAGTCACAGTCATAGTCGAGTCTAAGTCAGGTAGTCAAAGTCCAGTCTGTCATGCCCCAGTAAAGTGGTGGCAACTTTACTAGAAGCTTCTATGGAGTTTTGGAAGCAACAGGAAAAATCACGTTTCACCACATTATATCACTTGCCCACACTCATGCTCGTAGTTCAGCACTTAATGCGTAAAATGCCACCAATTTTAAACATTAACACTAGAAAAAGCACAAGTTTTGAAAAATAATACAATGCAACGACGTGAACTTTTCCGCGTTCCCGCCAAAAAACCGACCTCGA
Source organism: Ennomos quercinarius (assembly GCA_910589525.2). Taxonomy (NCBI): domain Eukaryota; kingdom Metazoa; phylum Arthropoda; class Insecta; order Lepidoptera; family Geometridae; genus Ennomos; species Ennomos quercinarius. The sequence goes on from OU342496.1 coordinate 8,438,653, forward strand.
CGTTGTAGGTTACCTAAACATGCATGAGCGTGCGAGCGAGATAGCCGCGCAAACGTCACCAATGATTTTTAATTTAAAAAAAAAAAGTGTAATTTTTCGGTTATGATTTTTTTGTTGATTCGAGTTCAGTTCTATAAATATTTCACTTGGGCTGGTATAATAATAGGTGTGAATAATATTGTACGCCAAATAAATGACACTAATCTACCTAAAACCAAGACCAAACTCATACCCCCGGAGGGAAAGTACCTAAATATTAAAGTTAAACTTAACTCAAATGAAACATTAAGTTTATTTTTAAATAAAGTTTTATTTTTAAACACCTGCATTTGACATTTTTTTTAAACTAACTTGCTGGTGCGGGAAATTCATCATCATCATCATCAACCCACTCTAGTCCACTGCTGGACATAGGCCTCTCCCAAAGCACGCTACTAATCACGGTCGTCAGCTCTTCTCCTCCAGTCATTACCCACCTTACGTATATAGCGCTCCATCGAGTCGCAGGGCGTCCTACGCTACGTTTACCGATTTGTGGTCTCCACTCTAACTCGTCTGCCCCATCGGTTGTCGGTTCTGCGGCAGATATGACCAGCCCACTGCCACTTCAACCGGCTAATCCGCTGAGCTACGTCGGTGACTTTATTTTGCCTTGTTTCGGAAATTGCACACGCCAAAATGTAGAAAATAAACAGTCATAAGGTACAAAATATATCTCGGAGTAGAAGTAAAACAGTAACAGAAGGTTGCACACAGGAGTGGGGCGCGTTTTCATGGATGCAGTCTTCTTCTCAACCGTGTCGCTCTTGACAGAGCGGTCGTGATCGTGACGAAGAGTGGTGGGCTGATGTAGCTCGCCTCACGACATCTCGCCATTTTTTCCCTACTGATGGTCATTCTGGTACACTCATGCAAGGGACCGCCCACCGCAGACTTGATCTGATCAGTCCATTCAATGGGTGACCTTCCACGCGGTCTGGTGCCCTCCACTTTACCCTGTACAACGAGACGTTCAGTGGAGTCATTGTCCCGCCTTGAGATATGTCCGAAGAACTTGAGGATGCGAGTTTGGACTAGCGATGGTAGACGCTGTTCAATGCGGAGTTCTTGAATTATAGAGACGTTTGCGCGAAACTCGGTCTATGGTACCCCAAGCATTTTTCTCCAGCACCACATTTCTAAGGCAATCTATCTTTTTTGGATATTGTACCTAATGAGTTATTTTATCCAGGCACGTAAGCTCATATAAGTTTGCTTAACACAGTTACAGACTTTACGTTGAAATCCCAAGTCGATAACTAATAAAAAAGGAAGTAGTATACGATTTATTTACTGCGTTAGAATTTTTATAAACTTTAATATTAAGTTTAAATAATTTAATATTAGTCGCTAAGATTAAAGATTGACATGTCCATTATACTAGTAAAAAGCTATTTTAGTGGTTAGTTGATTTATAATTTATAGTACAAACATTTAAGGAAATGTACTTAGCTGATTTCTAATTTCGATCAAGTACGTAGGTGAATTCAATACGATTCAAGCCATTTGCCTGAGCAAGCGAACTAAAGGCTAAATCGTATATCGAGTTCACTTTGCTAATGAAATGTATTTCTATTGTAGCTACAACTTAGTGTTCCTGGCAGTCACTTACGTGGTCCCCATGGCAGTGATGGTATGGGCGTACGCTCAGATGAGCGCGGCACTGCGAGGCAGGGCCATTGGCGAGTGCACGCATCACCAAATGCAAGTCGTCAGGGCGAAACGGAAGGTTAGTGTGGTGCGAAGATTATAAAGCCCTAGCCCTAAGCTAAGATAGCTCATGAGCATAATTTCTAGTACAAATACGACTCACCTGCGCGGGCAGGGGGCGAGGTAACAAAACGAGACAAAGTCATACGAAATTACAAAGAACAGAGCAGGCGTAGCTAGGCGAAGCTAGGTCTAGAAAAGCGCTTGCAAATATTTTATTCAGTGAGGCGAGACATTCAGAAATATTGCATTGTCCGCCTTCATATTGAAATGTAAATACTGAAGTGGGGCTTAGACTCAAAACTACCAATAAAAACCAACGAAAATGAAACGAGAGGATTATTTCTGGAACGTTACTGAATAAAGATGGCACGATCTTTGTATATTTACCGAGACAGGACAAAAGCTTTCTTGAGCGGCGTTGTTGACGAGTGGTTATTGACCTAAACATTATTTATTTTTGGATTGTATATTTTATTTTGCAATACTTGGAAGGTTTTACCAATTATTTTTACAAACCAATAAAAGTTTTCAGACACAGAACAAACATGATCGATGTTTGTTTTGTGTCATGACACAAATATTTGTACTTAGTGGGAATCGAACCCACAATCTACAAGTTCAGAAGGCAGAGTTTTAATAGTTTTTTTTTTTTTTTAATTAACTGAACTATGAACAATGGGCATGGACGCATCATGATTTGTCCAAGACTATGGGGTATGAAGATATACCTACCTACAAGTCAGTCACAGTCGGATTCATTAGGTCATGTAGAGGTTATTGGAGGATGCCTGCCAATATAACCTCTAGCGTGTGATTACGCGACGCAATATTTAAAAACTTCAGACGCACACTTGGATCCGTGTCTTGGTTGCTGTTAAAGCACAACTAAAATTCTGTAATAAGTTTTTGACAATAATTAGGATGTTGTTAACAAAGAGAGCTGTTTGGTGTACCTCTGAAAGTGCAGAAGTTTTTGCAGTTGCCTAAAATACACAAGGCATGTAGTATTTAGTATAATTATTATTGAAATATATCGGGTGGATTGTTTTTTGACCCACACTCACATCACGCTACTTCAATACTCTCACGCACTTAGTCACACAAGGGCAATTACAATAAACCAGCATTTTTCTTTTTTTTTATTGTTTATTTTAAAGTTAAAATAAAACTATACATTTAGTATTGTAATAGTTTAATATGACATAATTAAAGTCAAAGAATGGGAGAAGCCTTGGCTCCTGAAATACAGTGTTCTCACTAGTTCGGGAGTCTTTGGACTCATTAACCCTTTTATATCAATAAATGATTATTTGATTTGATTTGATTATTACCTATTATTATTTTCTTTTATTTGATACATGAGTTGATATCACTGCTAAGTTTAGCTGTACACCGTAGTTCCAAATTAATTATTAATTTTCTCTCCATCCCAAGGTTGTCTGGAAGAGATCGCTTTAAGTGATAAAACCGCCCATTGTACTAGGAATTATAAGTCAAATAAGTTTCTATGTTGGTAAGGTAAGGTGTACAATAAAGAGTTTATCTATATAATATCTATCTATGTTGTATATATATACGTTGTACACACATCGGTCGATTGTAGACTTGCAAAGTAGTTAGTTAGACACCTTTTTAATTATATAGATAGGCTTACATTTGATTATGGTCTTTACCTTTAAATAGGTAATTAGGCTCTATTTATTAATTTTAACTAAGGATACGTTTCTGCAAATCCATTTAATATTCTGTTATGTAAAATACGCCCATGTTTAACCATAATTTATTTAAATTGCGTTGATAAGGGTTAAATCCGTTGGCAGAAATCAAATCAACGCTAAATTAGAGGGGTCATAATTCATTGAACTGGAAACAGGCTGTTACGAGAAACTATGATGATCGAATCAACTGACCATTATAAGTGGATTAGTTCTAAATTTCGTGAAAAGTTACTGAATGAAATAAACAAAGCTTTTTTAATTCAACATTTTATTACCTATACTTTCACCTTTCTGACCAAGCAAACAACGATCATAAAAGTAGGTATACAAGGTGAGTTTGAATTAATATGTTATCCCGAAAGGGGGAGACTAGGACTATGATAGCCCACAAGTTATGAGAGCCTTACTTCAAACTGCGTGTTTCCTCCATACTAAAAAATAAATCCACTCACAAAACTGCACGTACAATCGCTACGAGAGTTAACAAGATACTAAAATAAATAAACAAATGCATTTCTAAACATAGGTCATCAAACTCATTTAAGTGCATTCGGTCAAGGACGAAGTTACCTACACCCAGCTGCGCTAGGGCCACAAAATACTACAGAAATCAATCAAAATACTAAGTGCGCTCGAGCAACGCAGACATAGACACCGCTCACCGACACGATGTCTCGGAGTCTTTCGGAATAGTGCGAGCGCGAGCGCCACCCGCTTGAGACACGCGTCTGTAAACATTCTTGTAAAAAAATGGAGCAACTAAAAATAGTTATTATAACTTTAACAGTGGACGGTTGTTTAAATTCAACATTAAACGGTGAATTGTCGTTTTTTAAGCTACCAGTTGTTTCAGAGAGGTAAGTAGGTAGGGTTTGCTTGTTTTCAATAATCTAATGAGGAAGATGTAAATGTAACATAACCGCATTTTTTAGCCTTCAACAAAACTTTATCTAATTATATTAATAAAGTACCTACTGCTCGGCGCGGCGCCCGCACAGCCGCCGCCATCCCTAGCGTGAGCGCCGAGCGTAGGTATAAAAGGTGAAGTACATACATACGTATAAGTATACGCGGCTTATACGAAGTATAAGCCGCGGGGAGCCCATGGATGCAGGAGGCGAGCAGCCGCTCAAGGTGGCGTGCTCTGGGGGAGGCCTATGTTCAGCAGTGGACGTCTTCAGGCTGTTGATGATGATGATGACATACATGTTGTTGACTTCTGTAGTATTTTGTGCTAGGGCTATCTTCGAAGCGTTTGAGTAAAATTATAACATAAACATTACATGGCATTACTTTAATGAAAAAACTATTAATTTAGGTAAGCCGTAGAAGAAACATTGTCTACCTTGGGGACTAGATTTACCCCCATTCGGGACAATATATCAATTCAAACTCAGATTGTATACCCGTATGCACGTACGTGCGCCATTTACTACGGCACTGAAAGTCGATACTTAATTGTTATCATTAGGTAGGTTTATTCTATTACAGGTAAAACGCCACAATTAATTAATTAAATTTTCCCGTGAGATTGCGCGTAGAATAGCTTCTAATATGTTTGAACAAGGCTTTTCCATTACGCTCAGGGCATAGGCTATTAGCACAACCCAAAAAAACGACGCTTTTTGCCTTAGCTGATGTAGAAAAAATCGCAATTTATCTGCTGCGGGCTTTATCCAAGTGTGTACATAGCATATTATAGTGCGGATACTGCTTATTAAAATAAGCTGAACTGATTTTATTGGTTGTTTTATAAATGTATTAAGCGAATATTGTTTGAAAATAATTTTCACGGATTAGATTTTTAAGTATAAATCACACTTAAGTACAAACACACCCCTACCACCACCTACACACACCACCACACATACTTAAGTACACACCTACGAAAATATAATAATTTGTAAAAAATTTATTAGCTACATTTAAAAAAAATATGAGTAGATGTTTTATTCATTATTATATGGAATAATAAGAAGTGGTCAATTATTTTTATTTGTATAGTGGAGACACTCCAATTTCTATATATATATATATACGTACCTACCTACAAAATGAAATAAAACCTACCTCATTTTACTAAAAAAAAAGAAAGAATGTATTAGCATATGCACGAATAGGCACATGTTCCTTATTTGAGAGGATCAATTTATCATCGTCAGTGTCACGTAAAATTTGTGTTTACTTTGTTACACTTAGTAAGTGATAGATTTACTGCCGACAAAATTACTTTCTTACCGCTGATGTTTACATATTTACATATTAAATGAACGTACCTATCTTGTTTTTTTGAGTTATGCTTTATGCCTGTTGCAAACAGTTTGTTCTTCAGTGTATAAACTAACCATTAGTTTAACGAAAATTGGGTTGCTGTTTGTATAATAATGCATCCAGAATCATTAATATTATGGACAACATTTCAATTTTGTAAGGTACTGGAACTCGAAAACCATTTCGAAATTATCCTCTTAGTATAAATAACTTCCAACCAAGGTCTACACAAAATTAAAATACGAAGGTCTGTTTGTTACCTCTGCACGGCTAAACGAACCTTTATTTATTTTTTATTTTGAATCTTTTTTTAATTTCGAGATAGTTTGAAGCACGAGGAAGGTATCTTTTTATCACAATAAACAACAGTCTACGCGTGTATTCGCCAGTTGCTATTCACAGAATAACACTGTTATTCATATAAGAATAACCAGTAAATATTTATAAATTATGTTTGTTGAATAGAACTTTTTTGAGGACGACTTCCTGTTTTTTCAGTAGATTTCCTATTAACACTGTCTATATAAATACTTAAAAAATGAATAACAGCGAAAATGGCTGAATTTAAGTCTCTATTTCCAAAAAACTAGGAGATTTAGCACTGTGTCTAACATCAACTAAAACACGGCTCTTCAAACAAAGGGATAACGAAACATCTACATTTATTATACTTTACACATAAGACTTGAAGATGGATATTGACCGTCACAATACATATACGTCAGCCGTCACCATCGTAATACCTCTCTGAGGAACTAGCTTAAACTAATAGGTAAGTAAGCCCTTTAGTAGGCGTTCGTCGATCACAGTCGAAATACTGTCACAGAAGAGATAAGAACTATTGTAAAAGAGACACAATAACGAAAGAATCGTGTTAGTATTTGGATCACGTCCTCATCTTTCCGTTTTTTATGTCAAAGGTACAAAAGTTTGAAAAACTGAAAAGGAAAAATCGCAATGAAGAAATTCTTTGCAATATGTATCAGGGACTCAGTTTCATCGAATTGATGCTCTTTTTAAGTATTAATATAAAATGAAAAATACGAATGAATGTGTCTCAGATTTATTAAACTTTGTCGGATTTTTCACTAAAATTGCCGACTTCATTATACAAATATCTACAGTTTCATCGAATTGATGCTATTTTTAAGTATTAATATAAAATCAAAAATATGGATTAATGTATCTCAGAATTATTAAACTTTGTCGGTTTCAATTACTAAAATTGACGACTTCATTATACAAATATCTACAGTTACAGCGAATTGATGCTCTTTTTAAGTATTAGATAGATAGATAGAAAATGCTTTATTGCACAAGATAATCAAGTACATAGGCGAACTTAATGCTAAGTAGCATTTCCTTCCAGTTAACCTTTGTGTAGTGTGGAACGAGTGGTAGTGCTGGTTGAAAAAAGAAAAAGAAAAGATTACCCAAAATAAAAAAATAAAAAATAATAATAATAAGAGGTAGATAACATTAATAGTTTAGATATTATAAGGTTTTAAATAATAATACAATATAATACATACAATATCTTACATATTACATTTACTTATATAAAGTTTTATGATATATATATAAATATATACATATATATTACAAATCTATATCAAATAAATAAAAACAAGTACATATTTAATAACTATTTTAAGTGCTCAATTATGCTGACTATTTTGAATGGATATAAAGTGTTGGTAAAGTTTGGATTTGAAGATTCCCATTGAAGTGGCTTTCCGTACTTCTACTGGTAATGAGTTCCAGAGACGAATAGCAGTGACAGTGAAGGAGTCTGTGTAAAAGGTAGTATTATGCTGAGGGATGAGTATTTAATATATAATGAAAACTACGGATTAATGTATCTCAAGTTTATTAAACTTTGTTGGATATTTCAATCACTAAAATTGTCGACTTCATTGTCTTCATTATACAAACATCGATAGTTTCAGCGAATTGATGCTCTTTTTAAGTATTAATATAAAATGAAAAATACGTTTTTAATGTATCTCAGATTTATTAAACTTTGTCGGTTCAATCACTAAAATTGTCGACTTCATTAAACAAATATCTACAGTTTCATCGAATTGATGCTCTTTTTAAGTATTAATATAAAATGAAAAATACGAATTAATGTATCTCAGATTTATTAAACTTTGTCGGATTTTCCAATCACTAATGTTGCCGACTTCATTTAACAAATATCTACTATTAGACGTTGCTTTTTGATGCGCAAATTAAGCTTCGTGCATGTCGGGTTTGAAAAAGCTAGAGTAGAATCCAATAAAATTAATTTCATTGAAATATATTATGCAGTATTATTGAATTACATTTTGATTATATTCAAACTTGGACTATATTCAACAATAGTTAAGGTGGCACGTTCCACTAGCGCGGCAAATTCAAATTTTCTTGCGTTCTTTTGCCAATAATAGTTTAATTACTCAACGTGATTACATGAAAACTAATTTTGCGCAAATAAATAGAATGCATCAATAAATTACAATTTTCGCGTGTGAGTCAGGGGGATATAATTGGTTTAGCGACAAATGGCAATAGACTGAAAAACTAAGACGAAATTTGTTTATTGCCATTTGTCGCGAAACCAATGATATCTAAGAGATACTTTTAATTGTAATTTGTTGATACATTCTATTTCTTTACGGTAAATCAGTTTTAATGTAATCATGTTTAGTAATTAAGCTATTATTGGCAAAAGAACGCACGGAAATTTGAATTTGCCGCACTAGTGAAACGTTCCACTTTAAAGAATTCAATCAAAATCTATATGGTGAAATGTCAATACAAGCTCAATTCACTGTGTATCAATAGCCAAACCACTAAATAAAAGTAAATAAAAATTGTATGTCATCAATTATTTAACCATTTTTATACCTTTCAAGTAGATTATCCTTTGATCCGGTGTAGCTTTTCACAAACAAAAAGCGACAAACGAGAGAATAGAGCCTGACGTCTCATTTCCGCATCACCATTCACACGGTACAAAGCTACTGGAATATTCAAATAAATCTATGTGTAAAAAAGTCGGGAATGTCACGCGTCTTTTGCCAAGGAAAGTGAGTTTTATGGGGTCAAATCAACAGGGTAAGGGCGTATTGTAACGTTGTGTTTTAGATTTGAAATGAGAGAGTGGTGTATCTTTTTTTAAATTTTTACGTAGGTACATAACCTACTAATGATATTATGTCCATGTTTAACACCCTGTAAAGAAATAACAATAAAATGATCCTTCTAGATAAATTAATAATTAAAAAGATGTTTTAGTAATTTGTGACATAACTTTGTAATTTATCGATTCTGATATAATATTCAACTCACTCAAAGGAAATGCTGTTAGCATTCTTCTCTCGAGATATCTTCATCTAAAGGAGTTTACATTGAGAGAGTGCAGAAAAAATGTCTGAGAATACTTTGTTACCGTCAGCATGTTGGGCGCACTGATTTTAATTACGAACGAAGGTTGATCAAATATAATGTTCAGTCTCTAAATATACGTAGAACGTACTTTGACTTCGTATATTTATATAAAATTATTCATTCCTTAATAGATTCCCCTGATCTTCTATCTCATATATCTTTCAACACTAAATACAGTGCTCGTAGAGCTAAAGTCACCAACCTATTTACACTACAAACTTATAAAAATAATACGTCTTTCTTTAATCCAATAGTTAGAATGGCTCGTCAATATAATAATTTGTTAGTCAATAATTCAAAATTGGACATCTTTGATCCAAAAATTGGCAGTTACATAAAAACAATTAAAGATATCCTCCATGGGAAACCGGATGGTTCCGACACAACAGCTGCGTTGTGTCGAAATGATCCACCTCACCCTTAGTGACACTCCCTAAACTCCTCAAAATTTAATTTTAGTATACCGTTGTCATTGGGTACCCATCAGCAAAGCTTGTGGTTTTGCTGATGGGTGCCTACTTTCATTTGCATGTCTCGGTAGTGATTGTGTAATTTATATTTTTTCTGTGTACACATAGTTTAAGCTACAATCCAGAACAGATTTGTTTGTATATTTACCTATTTGGAATAAGTCGTTGATTGTAATTTGTTTTGTGTACCTATATATAAATAAATAAATAAATAAAAAAGGAGTAAATACGTGTATCCGGATGTGAACTGGATATTCGACAGATTCGGTGTTATTAATGTTATTTACACTTAGTTACAGTGGAACAAAGATAGGTACCTACTTACATTCATCATCAATTGATGAATTAACTGAATATAATTTCAAAGGCCGGTAATTCTGGTGAAATTCATTAGCGTCGTGGAAAGAAAATTGAGTTCCCAATAAAACGGGAAATGAGACGTTCTACCAAGTACCACGCCAGTAATTTATAACAAATACCATACTTTGGTAAAGGAAACGAAATGATTATTTTGAATAATAACGTTGAACCACTGCTAAATAGGTTTTCGGTAGGCGACAAATAATTAATAACCGCCCAAGTGGGAGTCGGACTCGCGCACGAAGGGTTCCGTATCTCACTATCTATAGAAACGAGTAAAAAAATCACGTTTGTTGTATGGGAGCCCCCTTAAATATTTATTGTATGCTGTTTTTTAGTATTTGTTGTTATAGCGGCAACAGAAATACATCCTTTGTGAAAACTTCAATTGTCTAACTATCATGGTTCATGAGATACAGCCTGATGAGGGACGAACAGACATACAGACCGTGGAGCCTTAGTAATAGAATCTGTTTTACCCTTTGGGTACAGAACCCTAAACAACATCATTTGCTAATTAAACATTTTTACAAACCTTTTTTTCCAAAGAAGGCAACGCCAGTTATACGATTTGATTTAAAAAATTAAAGTTGCATATTTTTGCCAGACTTTTTATTAATGGGAAAAATTAAAATTGTTTGAACATTTACCTACAATAGGACACAAAACACATATAGAAAGGGAGGGTTACATAAATTAATTGAAATGCCTTTAGCTTAGTATTTTTTGTTTATAAAGACGGCGATGTTAAAATGTTCATCTACTTTGTAGTAGGTATATTATTATTGTACTTGCTACTTATACAAGATAGTGAGCTAGCCTCCGTCGTAACTCATGAGACTTGATTGAACCCTGCTCGGCCCCTAACGACTTTGTATGTAAGCTATGATCATGTGAAATTTGTATTTCAATGAAAACGAGATGTGAGGAAATCGGCTTGTGTGGCAAAAGTGGTCGCGAAAACAGAATGGAGTGTACACGAGTCCACAAGGTGTGGAATAGCTTATTGAGTCTCAAGTGGTGCGATTTCAAAACCGTTATTGCGATGTTTGTGCACATCTCTTCAGAGCAATTCCTATTGTGCAATGAGCATTATAGATCGTGTAGAAAACCGAATAAACCGATGCCTATGATAAAACTCAGGCATATTTCAGGTTATTCAAACATTGTTATGTTCGCAGGTGGTCCGGATGTTTGTGCTCGTAGTCATGATGTTCGCACTCTGCTGGCTGCCGTATCACGCATACTTCGTGTTGGTGTACCACCACCAGTCATTGGCTTCAGCGCCTTTCGCCCAGCACATCTACCTTGGCTTCTACTGGTTGGCCATGGCAAACTCCATGTTCAATCCTCTTATCTACTACTGGATGAGTAATAAGTAATTAATTTTAATATAACCATAGATAAGGAAGAAAAAAAAACATCATCATCATCAACGGCCTGAAGACATCCACTGGTGAACATAGGCCGCCCCCATAGAGCGCCACTTTGAGCAGCTTCTTGCCTCATGCGACCATCGGCTCTAAACATTAGGCTGGCCAACGCTGCGTCTTCCGATTGGTGGTTGCCACTCGAGAACCTTTCTTCCTCATCGGTTGTCAGTTCTGCGAGTGATGTGGCATGCCCATTGTCTCTTTAACGTGCCAATCCTACTCGTAAGAGCATTGAAAGATAAAGTTCAAATTATCATACAATTTTAGTACTTATTTCTAAAATTCTCGTGATTTAAACACATAGTTTTTGTTTAACTGATCCTACTCGTGACCACGGTCAATGCAACTTAGTCGAAACGTCGAGGTAAATAAATAATAATCTTTTTAGCGCGATTAAGTCCTGTGTTAAATAAAAACTATATCATACTATTTTATTAGCTTGTATAGGTATATAGCAAAATTGACTGCCAATCAGTGTTAATTAAGAAGCTACAGTTTATGAAGCTTTTCGTAAACTTGTAACTTTCAAAAACCTGCTTTATTCATTCTATGATATGGTTGGTATCACAACGCCTTTTACTACAATCAATTTGCATTATTTACATTATCCCGTCTCTTCAATGTGCCATTCAGAGCAGAGGCGTTCTACAAACAGTCATTACTTGCCTCCAAGGCTTGGAACCGGTTTCCAATTTACCGGTTTTTTACCGGTAAAAACCGGTTTAAGCGTATATTCCGTTCGGAGTGAAACCGTTAAAAGAGCGTTATGAAAACCTTTATTAACCGGTTAATTCCACGAAGTACTCGCGTCCAAGCGTCGCGTTGCCGTTGACTTTTCTCAATCAGTAAATTAGGTCTATCAGAAGAGTATAATGAAGAAGTACACACCGGTTGTCTGTATGACCGAGGTGAGATCACTCAAAAATCGTTATACGTAGACAATTTTACAATTGATGTTCGTAATATATGGAGATAGATACTTAAAAACTAATGAAAAATAAATATTAGATCAACAAAGTTACCAAACCTTTATCCTGCCTGCACGCAAGGCTTGATTGTTAAAAAATATTTTGTACTATGTAGTATTCCAGTTTGTGCCACCAACGATAACCGCATCCCATGTGCGTTTGTTACGACTTGATCTATGATACTGTAAAACACTGCGTGCAAAAACCGTTCTAAACCGGTTTATTGAACGAAACCTTTATTAAACCCGTGTGATAGAGGTTTTGGTAGAACGAAACCGAAAAGTAAAGTTCCCTATATACTTAGGCGTTAACCGGTTCGAAAATTAACCCGGTTTCCAAGCCCTGCTTGCCTCAAGCCTCGATGAAACTGGCACGCGCTCGCAAATTGACCCACTACGTTTGTCGTTCATAGCGTGGAAATTACCAGCTATACAATACACTGTATATCGCTGGAAATCGTAATATAGGTACTTACCATGTTAGTGGCATACAAATTGCTTCCAGCAAGTGATCACGATTATATTGAAACCCTCTTATGCGTATCGTAGACAGTTAAAGCATATTTCTTCCTCTCTTTCTCAAGTAGGCAAGTATGGTTAGGTAATAGATTATAGTAATATAATGTTATCTATGATCCTAGTATTGTCTAAGTTTTACCACAGAAGGCTTAATTGTACGTACAGGGTTAGCTCGAGGAAGGTTTGTACGACAGTCGCACGATTTTAATCTTTTTGTGTATAGTGGTAATTAGTAAGTGACATTTAAGTAAATAGTTTTTATGGGTTAAAAATGTGCAAGTGGCTAAAACAGTCGGTAAACGTCGTGCTACCAAAAATATAGCTATATTTTAACATTAAAACAAACACTCGAGTCATCATAATAAACACCTGGTGCGAGTCGTAAAGCCCCACATTAGTGTGCATAAAGAAAAAGTGAAATAGGATCATAACCTACGTGATGAAAGGCAGTTGTAAATGTATAATTCATGCGTACACGCCTTTTCCTTGAGAGTTTTATTATAGTGGCCCATATTCCCTCTTGGAACCGTAAATTTAGGTGCAAAAGTATTTGAACTAAATGACTTTAGGTTCTATTTGAAGAGGAAGTCATATAAAGTAGTTACTGTTTCCTAAAATATAATCCCTAATTTTGTACCTATTACATTGTGCGAAGGCGTAGCAAGGTTTCTGTTTCAAGGCGACATAATATCATGTCAATGCATGTAAAATTACACTATATAGAAGTATTTATGTATTTCCAAACCAGCAACACAAAATATACGTTTACACGAAATACATGTCCAAAAATTTTGAGTAAAACAGAAATTAGAGTAAATCAGAAAGAAATTCAAAACGTTCACTTTATTTAAAAGACTGCGCTGGCTATAAGGAGTGGCAAGGGGGTGATTTGAACTCGCCAGACATCCCCCTGGGTGCGCCCATGTCTCCATTAAGTAATGCCGACGTACACACACGTATAGAGTCGAGGGGAAACGGAATAAATTCAGTGCCATGGCTTCAAATAATAATAACCATTAGGTAAGGTAGCTTTGTGAGTATTAAAATGAAAGATGTTGATAATAGGCTGCCTTGTACCAAATTTTAAGAGTCGGCCATTTAAGTACATTATAAAGTATTAATTATTGATATTGCATGTGATTTTTTTATTGGTTGCTACGAAACAATGTAAACATAGAATAACCATTAATTATTTTCTTAGTAATAAATGTCAAAGTAATTACTGAATTCTCAAGAGTCTAAATAACTGCTAGTGAAAAATATCTCTTCGAATGGGTGTGCATATTTTATATTCGTGAATATGCCAACATTTGATCATGAGACCACGCAGCAGGAGAGAAGCCTAGCCTATTGACTCTATAGTCGTAAATAAACTCAAATTGTATTATTGTATTTATCAGTTCTCTTTGAAAAGGGTTATTTGAATCTCACATGGAGAAATATAAGGCAAAATCAATTACACCGTTGAGCTCTTTTATCTACCTCTAGATTCTGAGAGTAAGGTTTGTTATTGGCAAACAAAAAATACTTTTTATCACATTGCTTTATGGTCTAACCATCATCATCATCATCAGCAGCCTGAAGACGTCCACTGCTTAACATAGGCCTACCCCATAGAGCGCCACTCTAAGCGGCTGCTTGCCTCCTGCATCCATCGGCTCCCCACGGTTCTGACCAGGTTGCCGATCCACCTAGTGGTGGGCCGGCTTACGCTGCGTCTTCCGGTACGTGGTCGTTATTCGAGATTTTTTCCCCGTTGGTTGTCAGTTCTATGAGCAATGTGGCCTGCCCACTGCTACTTTAACTTGTTAATTCTAAGAGCCATATCGGTGACTTTAGTTGTCTTGCGGATCTCTTCAGTTTAGATCTTATCTCGCAAGAAAACTCTGAGCATAGCTCTCGTCTCTGTGTGTACTAAATGTGTAAACGTACATTACTTACATAGGTAGACAACTAACTCCTTTGAGTTTATTATGTAGAGAGATAGTAACTTGCTTTAACAACTGCTTGACGGACAGTTTAGCAGGTGTTGTTATTGTTTCGTATATAAACTTGTATTTCAAGCATATTCTCGCCACAAACAATAATGTCTGGGCTTTAGTTCCAAGATTCAGTTGAATTCCTTTTATCCCCTTATTGTTTGACTTTTAGCCCCATATGAGTATATTTATCTTTGAGCCTGCATATTCACTTTACTAGATATAAATATGCAGCGTAACTTTTTTGATTACGAAGTAAATGGATGGATAACTAATACATTGATAAATTCAATTATTCTTGATGAAACTTTCTTCGTAAGTAACAGAAAGTGAATGAATGTACCATGACGTCACGTAACATTTTAGGCTAAAATGCTTAGAGTGGTCGATTCCTGGAATTATGTATATTTTTATGAATTCAATTTTGGTAGGCCCAATTCGGCTGCGTGCCACTGGAACAAGTAAAAGGAGAACATTGCGCATAAATAATCATTAGTTAGAAGCTACTGCAGAACGCCATTTCATTCAATGACTCTCCGTGGTTTTAAGCAGGTCTTAGGATAAGAAAATAGTTAACTAGAAAGTGAACCAATTAGAATGTGGCAGCTTTAAAAATTGAAAAGTTTTGATGAAGACACAAATGGACAATTTTGGAAATTGATAAATAAGGAAGTAGACCAAGTTGTTCAGTGGGCATCGGCCCATCTAGTAGAGAGTGTTTACGCTACGTCTTTTGGCTTGTGGTAGCCATTCGAGAACTTTTCTTTCCCATTTGTCGGTTCTGCGAGCAATGTGGCCTGCATGCCCATTTCAACTTGCTAATTTTAAGAGCTGTTTCGGTGACTATAATTATACTGGGCACACCCAGTGGCAGATTCAAAGGCTGCTAATCAATTCAATCACATTGAATTGATTAGCAGCCTTTGAATCTAGGTACCTGCTCCTGACACCAGTCACGTGTGGACCAAAAATTATGAAATCTAACGCATTGACTTTGGTATTGATAATAACTCAAAAAATGGGATAACTTACTTAATCAACTGCTACAGTACAAAATCACATTAAAATAATTAAGTACTGCTTTTAAATGTCACATAAAAGGTAAAAACACTTTTAAAAGTATCAAGATCATTCGTGCCAACTACGTTAGGCGGTGCGCAAAATATGATAATTTTCAATAAAAATATTTTCATCTGCAATCTTTAATAATAATCAATAAATGATGTAGTATCATGTACTCAATTTATGCTAATGCTAACTAAAAAGAAACTTGAGTTTAATAATGAGGTGAACAAATACGAAACCATGCATGCACGTCTCAATGCCATAAGTCATCACTAGCATCGCACATGGGTTGAAAATCTTTGTTTTCAGGCTCTACGGTATTGTGAACGAAAAGATATATTGTTGAAAAGTCGAGTGGATTTGTTAAATAATAATGGCAGCAAATAATATACGTTGTTATGAATACGTTACACTTTTACACCCACAAACGTTTCGGGGAAGGAACGAGTGGGCGTATAGTAAATGCGTTATACACACAGCTTATGCCCGTATCCAAAGAAAAGCAATCATGTTTGTTCATCATAATTTTGTTAACAAAAGCAGAAAATAAGAAAAATGTAGACCTCCGGAAAGTTTTAATACTGAATATTTGATAAAATAGACAATTACAACTACGACCCATAGAGAAGTTAACTTTTTCTACGTGACGACAGGAAAGCATTTAACAGGGTAAAACGGATGCCCATGATTCTAGGGTAACCTATATCATCAAAAATAAAAATAACTGTTGAAAAATAATTTAGACTTTACTCCAGTTATAAAATTTAGTTGAAATTAATGATATACATAGACCCGAACCTGTAGACCTGTATAGACTGACATAAGAATCTACTGTATCTATCTATAGTTTAGTTATTTATTTGTAATTCTTGCATCACAATCCAAACAAATTCAGGCCAAAAACAAAACCATATTTTTTTCAACGCTATATATGTATTATTCCGTTTTTTTTGCATATAACTTAACAGGTATCGCATTTTTTTAGACTTACGATGTCATCTTATGCATACGTTGCCCAAACCCGAAATTAGGGTATGGAAACTTAGGCACAATACTTACACAACTGTCCCTATAAAGCCACGACGACTTACGAGATTTGTTGGATAAACAAACAACTAAAGCCTAAGCTATAAAGTTAAAGCCTAAAGCAACTTCTACTTATACCTACAAGTAGATAAAACACTGGACTATTTATTAGTCAAGTTGCAGCCTCTTTAGTCTATACCTACAATTATAATAAAACTGTAACTGGGCTAAATCTGTACATTTCGCTGAAATTTGGTTGGTTATAGCTAATTTTTCAGAATAACATTTAGGATAAGTACTTTTTGTTTTCTAAAACGGCCAAGTGCTGGTTGCACAAACAAACATGTAGGTATGTAATTTTTATGCAAGATTTTCTTTGTATTATTTTGTTATTTATACTCATCTTGTTATAAGGAACATGGAAGGGAAAGAGAAAAAGATACGGGAAAAGGATGAATGATGAAGGACGGCAATTGAAGGGAGGCAGGCGAAGCCTACCTTTTTTCGCCGGCCCATCCATTCATCCTTTTCCCCTATATTTTTCTCTTTCGCTTCACTCTTACCCATAAACAGGGTTAAGGCGTAAAACTAATTAATCCGTGCGAAGCCGGGGCGGGTCAATCAACTGGTCTTAAATAATAGTGATAAAATTGCAAAAAAAAATATTTTAGAAATGACGGACTTCTAGTAATAAAATTGCGAAATATTTCTCTTTGGAAATGACGGTCTTTCACCGCAAAGTTTATTATATTTATGATTTCCATTAGAAACTTCATGCCCTAGCATCTGGGGCTAGTTTCGTCGTTCTAATACTTTAAGAAATGGCAACTGTTTATGTTTGAGCCGCAAACAATTGATCTTAAGCGATTGACTCACAAACAGGTCCATCAACATATATTATTATGTGCCTTTATTACTCAAGCTAACTACTACAATAATAAAAACTATACTAAACTAGCTACACTACTTACTACAAAGAACACTTATGGACTGTATAATAGCCGCGATGACCTATAGACAGTCCAGATTATCATTATATTATTATTATATTCCGAAGTATCTGAAACGCATAAAAATTCAGTTCATTTTACTTGTAAACTGAAGGAAAAGTTTATATGCTGAAAAGCACATTTTCCGAATAATAACTCCGAGTAGGAAGGGAAAAAATCAAATGAGACTGCCACTTCCTCCATCTAGAGACATTATTTGCATTAGTTTATTTTCAGTTTGTACACAGGTTGGCACAGTCATAAATAAATCAGTTGTAAAAGATTTTGAATACCTTACTATACTTACATAAGGTTGCTTATTACTATGTTTTAGGTGGGATGAGTTGCCATTCAATTTTCAGGTTACTAGACTACTAAAGTACCTATAAAACCTAAGCCTTTTTGTACAGGTTTAGAATATACTTCCGGATGGTGTTATGCTGGTGCCTAACAGCTAAAGTCGAAACACCAGATTTGAAGAAGCTTGACAACAAATCCTATTCTGGTAAGATATCAATTAAATTACGTGACCATGCATGAAATCGATCATGAACATCTTAAAGCGATATTTTTAGGGGTCCGACCTTTGGCCTTCAAGAAATTCGGGAATACCAAAAATAACCCTCTTATTTTATTCATCAACATTTATTATGAGAGTTGCCTTAAGCAAGTTTAACTGTGATTCATCAGGTTAATTGCAGAACCCCAACTTTTGTTCTGGGCAAAAATATTAATAGCATTTTTTGGCAACATAATTTAGCTCGCTATTTATTTTTCCTCTTGCGAGTTGCTTGTCAGAAGTGACTCTTGAGGCTGAGTGAAGCAAGTAGGACGTGAAGTAGTCTTGTACCAGTCCTTGACAACATACACAAAAGGAGCATAATGAGAGGTACACAACCGTTTACGAAGAAGCAAACCGCGAAATTACTTATTTGTGTACCTCACACAAACAACTACAATCAGGCGATAAATTAAACAATGGTAATATACATTGAACCTTTAGACGGATATATTCTGGAGGAATCAACCCCAAACATACGATGGTTCTTGAATTTCTGGTTCATGAATAACTGATCGGTGATGTCATTATGGTTTAAATTGAAATTGAAATCTCTTATGATTCTTTGACATTTACGTAAATTATGACGTTGCTTATTTCCTCAAGTTGCACGGAAATCAGGGAGTAATCTCGAAAAATTGATGGGGGCCTTGAAAGTGAAGGCAAAACAGACAAAGAGGAAGGAGCCCGTACAAAACTTCTCAAGGAGGATGAGAATTTCCTCAAATAAAAATATTAAATTAGTTTTACAGGTTAAGCCTAGGTTAAATCTTATTTTGATATAGCTAAGCCGCGTAGTGTCACGACTTTTTATCACGTTAGATTCTAATTTTAGGATAGACGGACAAAATGAAGGACATTTATCCTACTTCCTCTCTTGATTTTTGTTACGAAGTTATATGCCGCATACGGTAAGAGCCATGTCTAAGTAATAAATCTTCTTAGTGGCCCATCATATTGAGGACACATTTCGGTCAAGATTCTTATATATAAGTACCATTATTATACGCATATGTGCCAACATAATAAAACGCGGCCCTTGAAAGAGAGCTTCCGGCTTTTTATTGACATAAGTTTGGGAGATGTATTACAAAGTATTTGTTCAGCCAATTATACTCATGTTTTATTAATAATTATTTCATATTTAGCAAACGATGTATTATAATATATAATCGTAGGCTGCAAACAAAAATGTATTAATTAAAACATACTCATTCTGTTGAGTGTACGTCTACTAATTTAAATATTTTTCTGCTTCGCTAATTAGTAAAAGTAATAATTTATGTTCATAATAAATTATAATTAAAAAATTAGCTTTTAAACTCACGCGTAAGGCATTTCAATGTATTTTATAAATTATAAATGGCTGGTAAAACAGGTACATTAGACATGCCTCTGTTGATGTTTAATTTCAATGGAAGTTCTCAAAAATTTTCACGTTCGTTATTAAATACAAAAGTTCAAATAATTACTACCTACAGCCGTCATCGCCGCTTGTGTTTCGAAACTTTGGGCCAACTCGACATCATGCTACGACGTAGGCAATGTCTACGAGAACAGTGGAATTGCTACAATACGCTCGCAACACAGTACCTTTTTATAAACGCTCGCAATTTGTAGCACTAAGTATTTATGTTCTCATAACTAATGGTTACCCAGCTTTAATGTACCACGAAAATGTTCGTATTATATTTAATTAAATCACGTTGGGAAGGTGTAGGTATATTATATGGCCAGCGGCGTACTCACCGCCAACATATTTACTTGAATAACGCTAAACGTTTGCTTTACTCTTAACCATCCTGGATTTGGATAGCTTTAAGAGTGAATGAAATATAAACAATTTTCTCTCGTTGCAGTGAGCCAAAGGCACTACCGGGATGTATCATCGTTCAGCAGGACATGACATTCGAGGAGACGCAGCAATCTCTCGCGGTCGACGCCGCAGCACGGTGCGTGACTGTACATTTTTAAACGCTCATTAATTTTATACAACACCGCTTAATGCTGTTGTTTATGATGGCATCCGGTAATTCAGGGGATGAATGGGTGGTCACAGTTTAGTAGGATCAAAAGGATCACTTTTATATTTACGGAAGTTTCCATCTTAGCTTATTTGAGTATCTACCGTAATCACTTGTAATACACATAATAAATGTTATGTGCAGTACTTATTAGTTAGATTTGATATTATTTTAATGAAGTAAACAGGTCTGAAACCAATTTAATTGACAGATCTTTAACTAAGCTAATGAAAATTGTGTATAATTTATCAACAGCTTTAGGATCTATTGAATTTCCAAGCAAGTCTGTGGTTAATTGCCAAAAATTAAATTGTAATTAACTGCGGGATGCCGCTCATTCTCCAATACATTTTACAAAGAAAATGAGAGGCTTGTACTTTTTATTGCGCACTGAAAGTAATCCTTTCATTTTGTGCACAGATTATACCTGATATAAAAAAAAGAAATGAAATTAAATGAAATTAAATTAAATATATTTATTTGCTAGATGTGGTTGTACAAGGTGGATACATACTTATAAATAAAACTGCTCAACACATCACCAAATCTGGCATGCAAAGTTAGGTACCTACGTCACTACGAAAAGAAATTTATTCGCGACATAACACAGAACTATGATCGTTATTGTCATTATATTCGTAGATCGCATCGTCACTTCCCAATCAGGTGAGATTGTGGTCAAATGCGGGCCTATCTAGGTATAAAAAAAATTTAATTACTTATCTTTTAGAGGTACCTAACTGTGCACAGTCCTTAATTCGTTTTATTACTTAAGATGGGTTGTTTTGATCGTGCTAATATGACGGTAGTCCTAATTAATTTCAACTCTTTCGTAACGTAACGAACAGTGTTCTGTTACTTAATTTCCTTATTAAATTATTACCGAAAATAGGGAAGTCGTTCATATGAAACACAGATAAGAGAAAAAAACAATATACGAAAGCAAATCTCTTCAAATATGAGCACATTAATTTTTCGAGCTAGCAACATAATATTTTTTTTTTATGTTAACGAATGACGTGACGAGCTAGTCGTTCGCCTGGTGTTAAGCGTCACGGCTGCCCATTACAGATTGCAGTGTCACTCGGAAATCCAAATTAAAGTTTCGCGTAACACTGCGCACTGCGCACATCATCCTGAGACATCACACAGTCTAAAAAAGATTTCTAGACTGTGAGATCACTTCTTAAGTCTCATTTGCCCAGTAATTTCACTAGCTACAATTATAGTAATACATAGGTAATATGAAAAGGTTAATTAGTGAGAGTTTCGGCCGACTTTTGTTCTACATTAAAAATTCGTGTAAAAAATCATATATACTTAATAATACCGCGCGAGGAGAGCCAGAGATATTACCTATAGGTAGACTGATGAGATATACCACATTGTCTCCAAGCGCATACCACCCAAACCATCCAAGGATGCCTATGGGATATCGATGCAACTGCTACATATGGCTGCAGAGACAATTGCTCCAATTTTAGCAAGGTTATTCAACCGTTGTATAGAAGAAGGAGTATTTCCTGAGCCGCTAAAATTGAGTAAGGTTTCCCCAATATTTAAGGGAAAAGGAAAGCGAGCAGATATTGATGGTTACAGACCGGTCTCAATTATACCAGCGGTGGCTAAGGTACTTGAAAACGGCTTGAGCTCCCGGCTTGTTGATTACCTAAGGTCAATTAAGGCACTGTCTGACCGACAATACGCATATCGCGAGGGTCGGTCGACTACGTCTCTGACGCGTGAAGTACTGCGTCGTGTGGTAGACGCCCGCGAAAGGAAGCAGCAAGTAGCAGTACTTTGCTGCGACCTTTCAAAGGCGTTTGATGTGGCTGACCACGTTGTCTTAGGACTCAAAATGCGACACTACGGCATTTGCAATAGGCCTCTTGATCTTCTTATAGATCTTCTGTGTGATAGGTCACAGGTGGTGATGGGAGACGGAGGGCGAGAGAGGTCGGACCCGCTTACCAGGAATATGGGAGTAGCCCAGGGTTCTTCAGTGTCAAACATCTTGTTCTCACTGCTCTTAAACGACCTGCCAAATGCTGTGACGACCGCAGATATATTTATATATGCAGACGATGTCGCCGCAATTGTAACGGCTACATCTATGGACCAGTTAGAACTTAAGTTAAACGACACCGCCACACAACTAGCCAAGTGGTTTAGAGAAAATGGCCTCGTATTAAACTTAAATAAAACGCATTTTATTCACATCAACTTGTCCGGGCGTGCCATACGACGTTTAAGTGTTCTGGTGGAGGGCATAAAAATACAGCAGGCAGACAACATCACCTTCTTGGGCTTTGAGATAGACCGTGGCCTCACCTGGGAGACCCACATACACAAGCTGTGCGGAAAGCTTGGTGGCGCGTGCTTCGCGCTAGGCCGATTGTCTCGGTTCCTGCCGAAGGAGGTGGTGAGGTCGTGCTATTTTGCCACTGTCCACTCCCTGCTGCAGTACGGGGCGGAGCTGTGGGCTCGTGCAGCAGATTGGGAGAGAGTATTCCGGCTCCAAAAACGTGCAGTGCGAGCGGTTGTGAGGGTGTCTCAGGACACATCCGCCAGACCGCACTTTAAATCACTTGGTATTCTCACGCTACCATCCATGGTGATCTTTCAAGTGGCGGTATTCGTGAGACTCAATGTTGAAGCCTATGCAAAAATCGGTGAATCCCATACATATAGCACTCGTAGCAAGGGTAAGCTAGCACCCGTAAAACGGTCACTGGCTAAGTCCGACAAGTTGACACATGTCATGGGGCCGACAGTCTACAATCATCTACCAGATGAAATAACGGGGACTCCAAACTTAGGGTATTTTAAGCTGAAGCTTAAGCGTTGGCTTATCAACCAAACATTTTATAATTATGCAGAATTTTTAAATAGTAAGCATATATAATTGAAATCTTATTACTGTATTTTTTGGTATTTATTATGACATTGTATTGCTAATTTTAATTATTATAATATATTATTTTGACATTCCACCGTATTAATTAATTAATTTTTCTACATGCCTATTTAATTAGTATTAGAAAACTTATGTTATTTAATTATGTTGTACCGTTGATAGTGTACAATTATATTATATTACTTATTTTTCAGACGTGTATTGTGATATGAATAAATGACTATTGACTATTGACTATTGACTATTGACATGGCAGTCACGCCCTGTGTACCTAACTATACCTACATGATCCTCTTCAGAACTTTTCCTTGTACAAGTAAGGAGGGAATAGTGAAAATTACTCATAGAGCAACTGGTTGTACTGAAACAGAAGGTTAAATTTTGTATTTGCAAGTCAATGTGGAAGCGAAACGTGCAAATTACGCGTTTCATGTAGCTAGCTTCAGCAAATCTGGGCAAAATCGATTACAGCAGAACATTTTCCTCAAAATTCGGGTACGTTGTCTATTATTTTGTTTGTTGTCAGAAACATACTCGTGTCCTTTCTTTGTAGTTAGCACATGTTCTATTTCTTTTTAATATATCTATACAAATAAATTCCATTACTGAATGTATGAGATCAATTTAAATAAGGAGGTCTTAGAAATCCCATAACAAAGGTTATTCTAGGGATAGTCTTTGTAACTGATAATTTCCATAGTGATAGTATCGTAAAATAAGCGTAACTACGGGCTAAAGGGCTTATCTTTGATCGTAAAAGCATCAAAGGGTTACATTTCAGGGTATAGTAGCGCTTAATGAAGCTACATGTGGTCAAAACCCTCATTTAGTACATATATATCTAGTTTATCGTAGATATAGTAGATCCCTCTTAAGGTGGCAAAAAGGTTTAATAAAACCTAGTCCAAGCTAATAGCGTTATATGTATCTGACCTTTAGCCCACTTAGTCGCCTGTGAGATCTAAGCTCTATTGTCAACACGGTAGGGAATACAAAGGCTTATTTTTATTACTCATTTAAAGCAAAGACGTTTTTTGGATTCTTTACGAGAGAAATTTCGTTTCTGTGGTTTGTGGAATGTTCCGTTCCACAGTGTTTTTATTTGTATCTTTTAAAATGTTTCTTGTGGAGTTGCAATTTAACGCTAGCAATTATAAAAAAGAGGTAATAATTCAATGATGTTTTGTCAAAATTCTCATCTTCAGTGTGTTAATTTTATACTAAATTATTATTTCGGAACAGCAATAGCGTGCCGAATTCTCGATCAGGATTTGGGCATATCTCATACTGTTCTTGTAAAGGCAAGTTCACGCAACAGGAGTCAGGACACACTGTTCGTGAGTGACCATCGAAAATGTATTAAAGCTTTGATAACTGAATCAATTGACTGGCCTGATAGCTCAGTTGGCAGTAGCTCTGCCTATTGAACTTTAAGTTGTGGGTTCGATTCCCTCCTGGGACAAACATTTGTGCGATGAAAATCGATGTTTGTTCTATCTGGTTGTTATATTGTATTCTATGTATGTATTTACAAACAAAAAAGTATCTAAGTATTCTATCAGTTATCTGGTTCCCGTAGTACAAGTTATGCTATGCTTAGTTTGGGGCTAGATGGCGTTGCGTGAAATGGCCACACATATTTATTATTAATAAACTCAAGTATTAACACTAAGAACTCAATTAATTAATGAACTCAAGTATTAACACTGTTATGTAATATGTAATAGTAATCTAGTGGTGGGTACCCACGCAGTAGCACATGCTCCCGCGTTATTGTGCGTTTTAAATTAAAATAATGGCAAATAAGGTCCCAGAACCAACCTTACGCGATGTCCACAAAATTATAAGTGACTTAGCCTCTAAAATTAGTTCCTTAGAGGCCGTAATTATAAACCAAGGAGATATAATATCCACTCAAGCTCAGGATATAAAAGACCTAAAAGCGGCATTTGAGGGTAAGTCGCAAATGATCGCATACAAACCGCTTGCTGTTGCGAGTTCGTCGACTCTGTCGCCCGTGCCACCGGCACCGGTGACAAAGAGGCCCGTGCGACAAGTACGCATCAAGGCCGCCAGCGCCGCTGCCGCAGCTGCGCATAATAAAGGTAACACTGCAACTGCGACACAGAGGTCAGTTGGTAAACCTCGTGTGTCACTATTACCCGGGCAAATTAAGGCACCCGAAATAATGCGACCAGAGCGGAGTGTAGCTGAATCTCCCACCCCGGTACCTTCTAATGGGGCCACACAACTAGCGGTACAATCTGCCGTGGCTAACGATGATAATCAGAAAGAAGTCTGGCAGAAGGTAATAAAAAAGAAATCCTCCTCCAAAAAACGCAAGGTAATTTCTGGCACAGGAGAACAGGACAACGAACTCCAAACTGTGGAAAGATTAAAATACATGCAAGCATGGCAATTGCAGCCCGGAACCACTGTAGATAATATTCGTAACTACCTTAACAAGATAGCCGAATGCCAAAACTACTACGTCGAAAAAAGGAAGACTAAATCAGACTGGCATGCAGTATTTATAATAGGTGTGCCTGAGAGCTTGCACGAGCGGATTAGTTCGCCAACTTCGTGGCCGTCGGGAGTCCGAGTAAGCGATTGGAATTTTCGCTCGCGAGCCTCGGCCGGCGGCGGCTCACAGTAGCCGTAGCTGCGACAGCCGTCATACGTACTACTCGGGATGTTTTTCACAAAACAGCCCGTGATAACAAGCAACGTCGTCTGGATTGCACTCGGATATCTTGTCAACCACCGGACCGATGTGCAGTACAGGGATGCTCAAATATATCGTCTTCTCTAAGTAGTAATAATGTACCTGCATGTAGAAGTTGTATCGTTGTGTGTCACCAAAATATTGCGTCACTCAATAATAAAACTCAAAAATTAGAAGTGCTGCTAAAAAATGATATTAAGTGCAATATACTCGCGGTAACAGAGCACTGGCTTACTACCGAAAAATTAAAGTGTGTAGAAATAGACGGCTTTAAGCTAGCGTCAAGTTTTTGTAGAAAAACAATTAAACACGGAGGATCGTGTGTGTATGTAAGCAATGGTTTAAAGTGTGTCGAAAATCAAGATCTAGTTTCATTATCGAAAGAACAAATTTGTGAAATATCTGCCATTGACTTGATCGACTACAATATTACTGTTGTTTGTATATATAGGACTAATTTAATATGCGCTAATCTGTTTCTTGACAATTTAGAGCGTCTGCTCGATAAAGTAAATGAACTTAGTACGGACTGTATTATCGTAGGCGATATGAACATTAACAGCTTAAGCGAACTAAATGGCGATTTGAAGCGACTGTCTGATCTGTTGTCGGCCCATAACATGACGAATGAAGTTGATTTCCCTACACGCGTTACCATGACCACTGCCACCAGCCTGGATCACGTCTACTCGAGCCTGCCCGCGGGCTCAGTGAGCGCGATGGCTGTGGTCACGCACCTCAGCGACCATCTTGCTGTAAGGGCAGAGCTGGTATGTGAAAAACGAGTACCTACTCCACGGTGCGGCAGAAACTTCTCGCGAGCGAACCAGGTAAATTTTATCGCGGCAATAGATAGCGTTGACTGGCAAGATATACAGATGCGAAACCCATCCGCCGCAGAATTGGTAGCGTCAACAATAAATGTTATCAAAAACAAACACGACATTTGTTTCCCTCTACGGAAAATGTGTAATAATAAAAACTTTGACTCATCGTGGGTTACTCCGGATGTAAAAAATTACAAATTATTGCTGTTTGACATTATTAATTATGCGAAATTATATCCGAATAATAATACAATTATTACAATACTAGCTGACATGAATGAATATTATGATAAATTAATTAAAAGTAAGAAAGCCAGTTACTATACTAGGGTAATTACAAATAGTCAAAACGCGTCTAGGACGATGTGGAGTGTTGTCAATAAGGAAAGAGGGAAAAACAATTCCCTTCTCCTGGACTTCACGGACATTGTTAAGAGCTCGGACGGAGCACAGTTCCGGACAAAGAAGGCTGCTGTGGACGCGATGAATGCTCGATTTCTAAACGCTGCAGCCGCGTGTAGCGCGCCCCGCGCCGACGTCGCTCGCGTGAGCGCCTTCCTGTGCGCGGCGCGCATGCCTGCTGACCGCTCCTTGCGATTGCTGTCCTTCACTGCTGAGGAAGTAGCTCGCATTGTTACTACACGCATACCAGCGAAAGTGTCAAAAGATATTTACGGCCTATCCATGAGACTTGTTAGAACTGCTGTCCATTCGTTAAAGAACTTTCTGTCAGATTGTTTTAACAAATGCATCAAGGAAGGGTGTTATCCATCATCGATGAAGACTAGTAAAGTATCACCACTGTACAAGGGCAAAGGCAAGCGCGAGAGCGTTGACAGCTATAGGCCAGTATCAATCATACCAGCAGTGGCGAAAGTGTTCGAGAATGGCTTGAGCTCTCGTCTTATCGAGTTTTTCTCGTCCACCAACGCACTCTCTGATCGGCAGTATGCGTACCGCGAGGGCCGATCGACCACGTCATTGACCCGCGAAGTGGTTCGCCAGGTAATGACGGCTCGCGAACGCAAACAACATGTAGCGCTGGTTTGTTGTGACCTGTCAAAGGCATTCGACGTAGCTGATCATGCCGTCCTTGCTGTAAAGTTACAGCATTACGGAGTGAGTGGCGCGTCGCATGCCTTACTCATAGACCTGATGAGAAACAGATCACAAACTGTCGTTGGGTGTGGGGGATCGGAAAGATCGGATCCTTTGAGCTCAAAAATGGGGGTGGCTCAAGGCTCATCAGTTTCAAACATACTTTTTTCTTTGCTCTTGAATGACCTGCCGAACGCGGTGACAGCTGCTGAAATTTTTATGTACGCCGATGATGTGGCCGCGGTTGTCACAGCTCCAACGGTGGGCCTCCTGGAGCAAAGAATAAACAACACGACTGCGCAACTGGCTGAGTGGTTTGGGGTGAACGGCCTTGCGCTCAACTTATCAAAAACCCATTTCGTGCATTTTTGTCTATCTGGGCGTCCATCACGGGACCTAGTGGTCTGGATAAGGGGCAGTAAAATTGAGCAAGCCGAAGCAACTACTTTCCTAGGCTTCGAGATTGATCGAGGGTTGAAATGGGATAGCCACATCAACAAGCTCTGCGGCAAACTAGGCAGTGCATGCTATGCACTGGGCCGGCTCACGAGGGTAGTGAATGCTGAAGTAGTGCGCTCGTGCTACTTCGCTACTGTACACTCCCTCCTTCAGTACGGCGCAGAGCTTTGGGGTCGGGCTGCGGACTGGCAACGTGTTTTTCGGTTGCAGAAGCGCGCTGTCCGTGCAATCGCGAAGATCCCACAGGACAACTCGGCTCGGCCACACTTTAGGAGGCTTGGGATTATGACATTACCATCCCTCGTGATATATCAGGTAGCGGTGTATGTTAGGTTAAACCAAGCCTCCTATAGGAAGTATAGTAGTATCCACTCATACAACACCCGAAACAAGGACAAGCTCTCCGCTATCACTCGCACACTCACTAAATCCACCAAAACGTCTTATGTTATGGGTCCGACGGTATACAATAAGCTCCCGGAGCAGATCACCACTGCCTCTAGTTTGAGCTGCTTTAAGTCGCGACTCAAACGCTGGCTTATCGAGCAGACGTTCTACAGCTTCGAAGAGTTTGTAGAATGTAAGATAGATTGATATAAGATTTTTTATTCAATTACTTAATATACTAAGTATAATATTTTTCTTTATGTTGTTTTGTTTAATATTCAATTTTATTATAATATTGTTCATTGACATTACATTATTATCGATTATTATAATTATGACACTGTGATTCAGTTCTGTGATTGCTGGGTGTACAGAATAATTATTTTATTTTATTTTATTTTTTTCAGAGAAGTTTGTATTTGTGACCGACTTGTAATGTTTCTTACCAATAAAATGATTATGATTATGATTATGATTATAATAATAACGTAGCAAAAACACTTATTTAATGGAAACAAATAAGATAAAGACACTAATGAGATCCTTCGAATAAAAGTCCATCGTCAATATTTCAAATTAGTAAGTAGCTACTAAAAAAGGTTACCCAAGATGCCAATTAATTTTCTGCCACTGAGACGACAATTTTTTGAAATTACTCTAAAGAACCAACAGATTTACAATTTTCTCTTTCTTTTGTCATTTACTTAATCCTTTTGTGGGTTTTTCTTCATTACTGTTTTAAATGAGTTTCGGAGAATTTATTATTTAGGCTATTGAAAAGCACTAGGTTGATATCAGCCTTAATTAATTCTTCTGTGACTACGAACCTGCCGCTAATTAAAGATATTAAATATTACAATATAATACCTAAATTATATTTTCCGACATACTTCAACCTGCAATTTGTTAATTTTTTATATGTATTTGTGTCTTTCCAATATGCTATTGTAGTTAACCTTTTTAGCCTCTGAATAATTATGTGTCTATATTATTTTAGTTTAATTAAAATAACTGATCAAGCATTGATTCACCTTGATTAAACATATTATGATTAAACCACAGACCTAGATCTATTTTGATGTGATGTTGTAAAACATACTAACCCAAACAAATACACGTATCACAGCTTAATTATTAAACGTGATTACATTAAAACTGATTTAACGTAAAGAAATAGAATGTATCAACAAATTACGATTAAAAGTATCTCCTAGATATGATTGGTTTAGCGACAAATGGCAATAAACAAATTTCGTCTTAGTTTTTCAGTCTTTTGCCATATGTCGCTAAACCAATGATATGTAGTCAAGTCAGTCAAGCGGATCTTTAACACAGTTACATAACTCTTGATATTCATTTGTAACGGTTATTTTGTTTGTTGACAGAGCCTTCCAATGGGACAGAGCTACTGACCAACGGCAATGCGGTGAGAATGAACCCCCGAGGGGACTGCGACGATGTGAAAACATTCCATATTTGTGATGATAAATTGTAAACAAAAACTTTGCAAAGTAGATTTTTTACTGTTATTCGTAATCGTAAGCATTTTACGATGATTGAATAATGTCTAGGTAAGGCTTTATTAATAGAGATGTTTTAAAGTGAACAGTGCACGGCAGTTTCTGTCAGTGGTGCAAATATTTGAACGAAACATTAGTTGTTGCAATTGACGTCTACTGCATTTTAGTCATCAAAAAATTCAGGCGTTTGTGTTTACATACCATAATATAGATGTTTAGTTTTAAATAGTCCCAACCTACTATTCTGTATTGATAATTCCACGTATGTGATTATTATTAACAACGAATTATTTTTATGTAAGCTAATGACGTCACTAGCTAGTCGTTCACCTAGCACGGCTGCCCTACTTGGTCTGTGGGCCGCCCATAAGAGATTGCAGTGTCACTCAGCGGGGTGATCATGTAACTTTGATAGCAATGCAACAAAAGAAATTTCAATCCAAATTCCAAATTTCCATAGTAACTATGTACATAAGCTGCGTACTGCAACTGTCAAATCCATACATTTTTGTGTTTCTATCGGTTGCCAACAAGTTACATGATCGCCTAGCTGATCTCTAAAGATAAAGTTCGCATGACACTGAAATGCGCAGGCATACGTCATCTTAAGACATCACACAGTATATAGACCGTTCACCGTAAGACTAAGATGTTCCCTGCTAGGCGATCATGTAACTGGTTGGCAACCGATAGAAACACAAAAATGTATGGATTTGACAGTTGCAGTACGCAGCTTATGTACAGAGTTACTATGGAAATTTTCAAATTTGGATTGAAATTTCTTTTGTTGCGTTGCTATCAAAGTTACATGATCACCCCGCTGTACTTATATCATTTAAAAATATGCAAGTATTATCGTAAATGTAAAGTAATATGTAAGCATTATCTTAACTTGTATGTACCCACCATAGATTAATATGTTTTACTTGCATATTTTTAAATAGTATAAGTACATCAGGGGACACCTTACGATGAACGGTCTGTAGTAATAAGATTCCTAGATCACAAGATCAGAATTCACACAGTCTAGTAATAAGATTTCCTAGACAGAAAGATCTAAGTCTCAATTTCCGAATCATTTCACTATATAACTACAATCCTCTTCAAACTGGAAGTAGATAAGAATTCAATGTTGGAGAAAACGCGCTAAAGAAAAAAGAACCTTAACCTGATAATGACTGTATAGTTAGGTCCTTATTTAGTAAATAACATTCATGTTTTCCACCACGCATAAGTTATTGTTTCTCAGCTGTCATATAAAATATTGTACATTTAAAATCAGGCTTTTTATTTAAAAAAAAAACGCTAGTTCCGCTTCTTTTCTAGAAGTCGCTGTAAGTACATAGTTTAAACCTTTCAAACCACAGAGTAGTTTAAACATAAGAAAATGCTGAGACTACCTACAAAGAAATGTCAAATTCAGTTGAGTGGACCACGAGTACATTGTCTGTAGTATCTTCTAAGTAGTCTGTGGTGCATTCTTCTTAAGTAAATTGAAGTACAGCAGAACTGCGAGACAGATAAACGTTAATATTATGATCCAAAATTAAGCCGAGCTATCGCGCAACGAAACTAAACCAAACGAAACAGTTTAAAGTTGTCAGTCAGTATCGTGACACCTTTCCTATAACCTGTAGTCTATGCTTGAACCAGTGAGAGTGACAGATTTTGGTAAAACCACAACTGGCACCATCTATTGGGTCATACATAAAACACCATTTCTTTTTTTTAAATAAAACTCCTCATTGACAGCACAGTTGATTAGTAGATTAGATGAATGCTATTTTATTTAATTAAATTACAAAAGTCTATCATTGTCTATTATTCGACTGTGCTCTCGTTCGTTGTAAGGTCACGCCTCTGAATATCCAGGAAGGCATTACTCAACCATTTTGGCAACTATCCAATAAATCAGACGTGTACTTTAAGCTGTATAGGTAACTGCTACATGCCAATTTGAACATCAATACTATGTAAATTATGTTGTGAAACCTACGATTTTAGTTTGATGTTATCTTCTATACATATAATAAAACTGTAACTGGGCTAAATCTGTACATAAATAAATAAATAACGCCCAAAGATCACTTACATAGAACCTGGATCCTAACTAGGATTCCACACACTTCTTTATCGATACAGAAGTGGAAACTGTGTCTGTCTGTATGTCTGTCTGTCTGTCCCTTTAAACACGCATCACTTTGGAACTACTGAACAGATTTCGCTGAAATTTGGTAAGTATGGCGATAGCCAATTTTTCAGAATAACATTTAAAATTCTTTTTTTTTTCTAAAACGGCCGAGTGCGTGCAGGAAAAAACATGACTGTATGTAATTTATATGCAAGAATTTTTTGTTTGGATTAGTTATTATATATACTCATCCTGTAGACGGGAAGATGAAAGGGAAAGAGAAAAAGATAAATGGAAAAGGATGAATGGATGGCACGGCAATAGAAGGGAGGTTTTTTTTCGCCGGCCCATCCAGTCATCCTATTTCCCTATCTTTTTCCTTTTCGCTTCCCTCTTACCCATAAACAGGGTTAAGTCCTATAACTAATTAACTAGCTATTATATATCAATCCAATGTCTAGGCCGTCTTCATTTATAAAAAAATGTATGCAGCGCACTAATCCCAAGTAGCACCAAATAGCTATAAA
Organism: Ennomos quercinarius; assembly: GCA_910589525.2. Lineage (NCBI taxonomy): Eukaryota > Metazoa > Arthropoda > Insecta > Lepidoptera > Geometridae > Ennomos > Ennomos quercinarius. Next base: position 8,471,811 of record OU342496.1, read on the forward strand.
TTGACAATAGAATTCTCGTATTCGTAATGTTCGTTTGTGCTCAAAATTATACAGGCTTAAGTTTTAGAATTGCATGTTAGCAGCATTACATTGGTTGCCTGAGGGAAGATGCATTTATGGGGGCTGAGAAAACAGGTTAAAGCAGTGCATAAATTTATCCTATACAGCAAGGGTAAAATAAAAATATTTTAGTGTTATTTTGAATATTTTTGTTAACTAGTTTATGAGGTGTATCTCTATAATGGTGTGGATGCTTAGTGCTATATTTATTCTACAAAAACACCGCTGGGTTACTATAGCTATACAAAATACATAATAAGACTTTACTAACATACATCATACCAATGAATAATTTAAAACGATGCTCAATATGTCAATTGAAAACATAGGTAATAGAATAACTAAGATTTATTAAAAAGAAATTAAGTAGAGCACATTAATTAAGTCTAGCGAAAAACAAAACAAAACTTTCTAATTATATTTTGAATCGCATTGAAATAAAAAAATAAACTGTGTATGCGGAAAAGTTCACGTCGCTGCATTGTTTTATTTCTAAAACTTGTGCTTTTTCATGGCGTTTTACGCATCATTAAGTGCTGAATTACGAGCATGAGTGTAGGCAAGTGGTATAATGGGGTGAAATGTGGTTTTTCCTGTTGCTTCCAAAATTCCATAGAAGCCTTTAGTAAAGTTGCCACCACTTTACTAGGGCAGGCTGGACTATGACGAAAATGTTTGACCCAGACTGTTAACTTTACGTGGTAAATATTCTATAACTAGATGACAAATTACAATACTTGGCTCTGGCTAAATACACTATGTATGGAGCCAAAAACTAAGAAAAAAATAAATTGAAAATCCCAACAAAGAGTATGTAACGCTTCGCTAAGAACCCAATAAATTATAGTAACCGAAGCTTTCTTTCAATATATACAATGTAAGATAAATAAAACCACCCATATGAAAACGTTGAAAGAAGAAGAAGATCAAGGCTAAGTTCCTAATAGAGACGACCTTTGTTTGTTGTGTGTGTTTAAGTTTAGCGTTCACAATGTTCTTAGTATTGATTGAGTACCAAAGCTTCAATGTTTAATAATACATAGTACATAAATCAATTTATTTGGAACAGAAGGCCTATCGAAGTTAATATTTTCATCCCGTTACCATCTATTTTGAAAAGAGGCAAATGGTTAAATAATTTCGCCTAAAATGGGTAATTTAGGCGCACTTAATATTAACAGTGAAAAATGACTTTTCTCATAGAGGGGCATGAAAAGTAGAGTGTGCCACACGGTACCAAAATTATTTAACCTCGAGCGACGAACGTACTTTGAATCTCTCACTCACTACGCTTAGGTCGATTTCGCTCTGGATTAAAAAAATCGCTCATTTTGGTCCCTTGTGACACAATCTACTATTTAATTAGGTACATAAATGTCTTTATCTGTGTATTACTTACTTAATATATTTCTTATTTAACTTTGTGACAGATAAAATGTACCTATAGATAGATTATAGGTGGACAATACATCAATTAATTAAATTGTAAAAACAATATGGTATTGTAATTGTACATCTATACATATAATAAAACTGTAGAGATAAAAAAGTCTGTAATTGCAAGATATCAACAAAAAAATTACACAGGTTGGCTTAAAATTAGCCGCTGATCACGTTAAGCCACTTTTTAAACATTTTGTCTGTTTGTTTGTTTGTTTATTTGTTTGTTTGTTTGTTTGTTATGACTGAACTCCTAAAATACTGAATGGATTTTCATGCGGTTTTTACTAATATGCTTAGAAATAACCGGCGCTTAACATAGGATATATTAAAATTGAAATATCGTTAAAAAAATTTGATGACAATTATTAAGATTTCATTACGGAACGAATCGGAGTTTTAAACAACATGGCCGATTGGTGTTGTTTTTGGCTACTTACGGTATATAAGTTACGACATGTCGTCACAGATTAGAGAAAACGACAATCGAATACTTTTTTTATATTGGCTACTGTTTCCGCCAAATGCGGCACATTTTTGCCACTAACCATGAAGGTATAGTCACTCATAAAAAGGGGGGAGATTACTAATGTTTTGGATAACTACACTCTGTGCCACATGTTTATCTGGAGGCACAGATTAAAGAAAAAAGTCTCTGTGAAGAATGTATACGACCAAAGAGTATTATTAGTAGATACCGGTACTCTAACGCGTGATTTTTCAATCATCACATAAAAGTTGTTCATTAGGTAAAACAAAACACTGTAAAAATAAAAAGCGATTTGAGAGGTTATTTAGCATTTTAGAAGTTAGACAAAAAGCAACAAATAGATTTAAAAAAAAAAAAAAAGCAACAAGTAGATGTTTTTTATTTTGGCATTAGACGACATTTGTATTTAGCCAATGATAAGAACCATTGATGATTCACCGTATGGTCCCGGTTTGCGAGTAGGACCACCCCATCTCCTCCCGTGGGTGCGGCTGAAGAAATATCCAGAGAATGGGCCGCAGCATTCTCCTTGGTACATTAGAACATTCTGCGATCACCAAGCCGCCCACCAAGCGTGGTGGTTATGGAAAATTCCCCCCCTATAATAAACGTCTAAACTGTCGTTTTAGGGAGGCCTGTGTTCAGCAGTGGACGTTTCCGGTTGTTGATGATGAATGATACGAAATATTTTATGAAAAATAATTTAAAAGGGTACCTAGAAATAGGTAAGTATATAGATTATCGTAAAATACTCGAATTAACAACATGGCCGCGTTTTGGATTTCTTCTTCTTCTTTCATGTAAATGAGTTTTTTAAGGTAAAATATTTAAGGTCTGTGGGCTTTTCAATGAACAAACTAAGTGGTGATATTCTCTTTGGAAGAACCACAGCTTAGAGCAAAAATGATGCAATGAGGATTACTATACTTCCACGGAGTAGGTACATATATTCTGTACATCCGTGCTTAAATCTTCTTAACCTGCGTTCGGATAGCCCACTGGTGGCAAAATTAACAGTTAAAAACGACAAAAACGATCACATGCACCGTTCGTTTTGGGTATGTGTGAGCAAAAGTTGCGTTTTAACTGTTTTCGTTCACCGTTCGGATAGCTCAAAAACAGTCAAAAATGCCATCGTGAACTGCCAATTTGGACCCACCTGCGGAGGTGGGTTAAAAGCTGTGGTTAAAGGTGATCTTTTTCTGACATTAGAGTATGACGTAGAATTATTGGCGCGGTTATGTAAAATTACTGATTTTCATTGTGAGAATTGTAGTTATCGTAATGATATAGCACGGAGAAGTGAGAAGAAAGACGACAGACGTAAGTTTACGTGTGTTATGTAAAACTTCGCCAATTTGTTTTTGACATTTGAGATAATAAACCGCATTTGGTTATTTTGTGTTCGTTTTGAGTAGCGAGTAAAAATGGTAAAAGTGGCATTATTGACGAAATTCTCAAACCGAACGGTTTACAACAACGCTAATTCTGTAAATACCAAAAACGATACCGATCCCATTGCTTGGCTTATTTCAAAACTGTTACGGAACCCTAAAAATGAAACATTCTTTGCATAAGCGATTCTGATTTGAGCTTTGTACACATGTTATTTCCTCACTCCCACCACTATGTTGAAAGCGCAGTGAAATGAGACAACGTGGAAAATAGTGGACATATAAATGTCGACTCCTTTTACAGTGGCGTACTAAGTCAGTATTTATAATTTCTAATTAGTATTAACAAAATTAATTATGTACGCATCGTATAGGTAAATGCAATTTACACGTGTGCTAATACGTGCTCAGCTCCGAAAAGATTTAGTGGATTTGTTGTTTGTTATATAGAAAATGCATGAAAATGTATGAGCTATTATTAGTACCTAAACGTAGAAATAACACAATACAAGCGTGCGAAGCCGCGGGCAAAAGCTAGTTAACAATAAAAGAATATCAATTTTATTCAATAACAGTTGTAAATATCTTTTTTTCATAATATATTGTTGTTTGAACAAGAAAATCTTTTATTTCCATAAAACTTTCATCTTTCTCTACAACACACACAAAATTCTATAAATCGTTAGTACACATAAAAGAAAAATATAATGGAATTTTCACACAGATGTTTGTAAAAAAGATTGAGTGTAAGTAAGGTCACGAAGGAGGTCGATGGAATTTTCCGTCTAAATTCTGATCGCTTGAAGCAATTACGGGGCAGCCACGACGGGACAACTAAGGAATCGGATGAACGACATTGTAGAATTAAATGGATTGTACCTTTTCAAGGAGTCTAGTCCTTATGCGTAAAATTAGTTTAGGTCTTATAAACAAACAAGAAATGTACAGTTGTAATTACATAAGTGATTTACCTATGTAGAAATAATAAATAGAACGTGGGCTCCCACTGTTGGCCTCATTATTATGCTCAAAATCGCCGAGCGAGCTATTTATTTATTTGGTTCACCAACAGTTGAAACACAGTTTCTATTAAACAGTTTCTAAGCTTAAACATTTATTTATTATTATTTATTTATTTATTATTTAACTGATGGGGATGAAAGGTTTTCGAGTGGCGACCAGCTGGACCGAAGATCTGGTGAAAACCGTGCGGAGTCGATGGATGCAAGAGAAATAATAAAAAAAACATAATAAAAAGCAAAGCATAATTGAAAGCTATTACTAAATCTTCGAAAATAAACGTTGTATGCCGAAATTATGCACAATCATAGAAAATCATATAAAATAATCTGTGCTTCTCTGACGTGTTGGTTCAAACCAGCACTATAACAATAAAACTGTCTTAATTAAAAAAAAAACGTGCGGTGCTAGTATTCAACAGTTTGGGTACAACTTCACTGTCTTATTATCTAGACCTTTGCTATTGCCTGTTCTGATACATCATCAACAGCCTGAAGACGTCCACTGCTGAACATAGGCCTCCCCGAGAGCGCGCCAACTTGAGCGGCCGCTCGCCTCCTGCATCCATAGGCTCCCCGCGGCTTTCACCAGCTCGTCAGTCCACCGAGTGGGGGGCCGGCCTACGCTGCGTCGTCCGGTTCGTGGTCGCCACTCGAGAACCTTTCTGCCCCATCGGTTGTCAGTTCTACGAGCAATGTGGCCTGTCCATTGCCATTTCAACTTACCTACTATTTCTAAGAGCTATATCGGTCACTTTAGTTCTCCTGCGAATCTATTCGTTCGCAATACATATGGGATATTAAATATTATGTACCTAGGTACATTTTTTATAATGTATAACTACCAAGATTATAGGTTTATGTTTTCCAAATGCCGATCAAATTATGTTGGAACAGAGCCTAAACGTCTCTAAAAAGGCGTTTATTTGATCGAAAGTAAATAAAGGCTGGCTGTGATACATGTGGCGCAAATAGACAGGCAATTTCCATAAACTCGTTTGATCAGGGAATTCTAACTAGACATAGTTTAGTTTGCAAACTATAATTATGTTTGCAATTTTTTTTAAAGAAACTCAATATTATAGTTAAAATAATTTGTGATTAATTTTTGTGGAAGATGAACAAGTTTTTTTTAAGGTAATACTCCATTTTAATGTAAATAAGCTTGAGATTTTTTTCTCCAAAGCATAATTAATACTCTTTTGCGTGTGATCCTGCCCATCCAAAGGTTGTCTGGAAGAGATCGCTGTCAGCGATAAGACCGCCCATTGTAACACTAGTTCATAAGGTTTCCTTTGTACGTTTATATTTAACTAGCTGCGCCCCGCGGTTTCACCCGCGGATAAAAAGTAGCCTATGTGTTAATCCAGTACATAAGCTATCTATATTCCAAATTTCATCCATATCCGTCCAGCCGTTTGAGCGTGAAGAAGTAACAAACATACACATACAAACTTTCACCTGTACAATATTAGTGTGATTGGTGGGACAATAAAGTGTTCTCTATCTATCTATCTATCTCTATCTATTAATTATTCAAGTATGGTTACTTCAATGCTTTCAATTCTTTAAAACATAACCCGTTGAATCTTGGTAGATATATTTTGATAGATATTTTGAACTCTGTGAAAGGATACTTTTTTTTTATCGCAGGCGATACGGTATGCAGTCCATGTGGACGTTGCGGGTCACCGGCAGCAGCCAGTTAATACTATAAGTGTTTACTATAATCATTAATAGTATAACCTAATAGGTAGGTAGGTACCCACTTCCAAAATAATGGACGTTACTTATCTTAAAATATTGAATGCCATATACCTACGTCCCTGCGTTCAGGCGCCGCCATTCTTTTGCCAGTGATCGCGACGCGACGTCTGCGACGGCGACGGCTCCTTTATGGAGATTTACCTACATTTATATTCAGCAACTTATAAATTGTTTAACGACACTTTCAAGATTTCTTCCCGTATTTTTAAATTTATCAAGACTTTTGTGCTTTTAAGCGAAAGAAACTAATTTAAAAGTACGAAGTGTAAAATACGAGGTACGCTTTTCTTTTGTAGAAAGATAAATTTACAGAGTAGGAAGAACGAAAAATGTCAGAGTTCGGACTCATAAAAATGACGATTGTTTTGTTTCACTTGTCTTTCCCTTTCGTGACTCTATATAAAAACACAAAAAGACTTATACATATAGCCACTAAGGTTATAGTTTTTCCTTGACCTATACGGACACCGACGTTTTTCTGCAATATTCGGTACATTATATTTCTTACATACAAAATATAAATTGTATTGAGTGTGCGTATGCCCTCCATCAGCTCATTCCGTCATCCCCTCTCCACCATAGAACTACAAGGCTAGGTGATTCTTTACATCCTTACGTCGTAAGTGTACCTACCACCAGTTCACACTAAGCGTTTTGCTGAGTCATTCATAGTCTGAACGGCCAAGGAATGGAATGCTCTTCCAGCAATAGTATTTCCTCCTGGGTATAACCTGGGTATTTTCAAGTCAAGAGTGAATGGGCAATTGGGCATATCATGGGCAAACCACCATGTGCCATGTGCTCCGCCTTAGTAGACAACTTCGTCACTTACCATCAAGTGAGATGTTGTCAAACGTCAAGATGTTGCCCATTTTAGCATTAAAAAAATCTCTTCTTCTTAATCAGTGTTTTTTTTTTACAAGCGATACGTACCCCAAACGTAACGTAAACGTTACGTTTTGTAGTACAAATAATTTGTACCTGTGGTTAACTGTGTAAAAATATTTTGAATATCAGGAGGACTACTTTTAAATTAGTCCTCCTCTAGTCTAAAGCGCATTTTTTTAAAGTAAGATTACAAAAATGCGCTCTCTTTACTCCTGAAAATAAAGATAGATGGTATGGAAACCGCGCTTTTGAGCTAAGTAGGCGGACTCGTTTTAGGTCCTTAAGTACTTATAAGTCAGTAGGGGTAATCTAGCTTTTACATCCAGATGCTTAATTAAAAGACACAGAAGGCAGATTTCATTTTAAGGGCTTCATTAGCTTTATACTTACATTTTATTAGATTTAGAAATTAAGTCTTTGTTTTGAAATAATCACATATCTGATCAAAAGTTATTTATTAAATAAAATAAGTAAAAATAAAAAGTGCATTAGTTTGTCTAGTCGGCGAGGGGGAAAAGTGCTTTTGCTTTTTGTACGTATCATCATCATCATCATCATCAGCTTGAAGACGTCCACTGCTGAACATAGGCCTCTTCCATAGAGCACCACTTTGGGCGACTTCTTGCCTCCTGCATCCATCGGCTCCCCGAAGTGCTTTTGCATTTTGTACGTACATGAAATATGAATCGAAATCTAATAGAATCGAATTTCTTTGGTTCTACTGTTACTATATTTGCCTGGTTTAAAGATTCTTAAAAGAAGGCAATATAAAACAATATTACAATATTACAAAAAAAAATAAAAATAAAAGTTTTAGCATCCTATTTCTATTTTTCCCGTCTTTGAAAATGAGTAAAAATAACGAAACCAAACGGTATTATTGTTTTGTTTTTCCAATAATAAAACGCAATTATAACACAAAAATAATAATGTAGATTAGGTACTTACCTACTCTATTTGCGGGCCATCATAGCGTAAGATTTACACTATGAAGTGTAAGACTTACACTATGATGACGGTGACTTCACTTACACTGAGATAAAACTTACTTAAAGTTAAGATAGCAGGACGTTGCTTCAAGCAAACGCTTGAACCAGCATTGTTTAGTCCGGATTTTTTTGGTATTATATTAACACCGTCTTCATCGGTTGAGGTACAAGTTTCAGCCAGCGTTAAAAAAACACGAGAACAATCATTCGTATCGGTATATTTATAACTCGGCTTGATCTGGGTGTTGGTAAAGTCAGGTATTCATTTCATATCTAAAAGGTTTTGTGGTAGAGCGATCCTCTAGAGGTTACACCTTTGGGTAGTTCGCAAGATGTTATTTTCATAAGTTATGTTTCCAATTTGTTTAATATTTATTAAATTGTTACCTCAGATTAATACATTTGTATTTAATATTTTTAGCTATTTTAGTCGTAATGCACTTAACTATCATTATCATCATTCTGTATTTTATATCCTAATTAACTAACTTTATAATTACCGTTTATAATTAATCGCTCCACAACACGCACTATATTTGGTGAGCCACGGTGCGTGTGTCTCGACGGTCATCCTCCCTCTTTGTAGAGATTTGGCCAGCCCGATGCCACTTTTGTAAACTACGCCTTTTCTATGAATGTGATCATTGGGCGTTATTATAATAATATTGATGTGTCTATGTCGCTCGTAAAACTGACAACCGATGGGGAAGAAAAGTTCTCGAATGGCGACCACGAACCGAAAGACGCAGCGTAGGCCAGCCCTCCTAGGTAGACCGACGATCTGGTGAAAACCGCGGGTAGCCGATGGATGCAGAAGGCGAGCAACCGCTCAGAGTGGCGCTCTCTGGGGCAGGCCTATGTTCAGCAGTGGACGTCTTCAGGCTGTTGATGATGTGCCTATGCCGACTTTGGTTCATTATCAGTTACCTCCATTCAGCCGTTTCCGCGTTTCGTGATAAAGGTTTCAAATAGGTATAGGTACGTGCACGCACAAACTTTCACATTTATAATATTGGATGTACATCACATCACACTATATATATATATATATATAATATTATAAAGGCGAAAGTTTGTGTGTATGTTTGTTACTCTTTCACGCTCTAACAGCTAGACGGATTTGGATGAAATTTGGTATGGAGGTAGCTTATATCCTAGATTAAAACATAGGCTACTTTTTATCCCAATAACGGGAACGATTCCTGTAGGAACGCGTGTGGAACCGCGGGGCACTGCTAGTTGTACATAATGCATGTATAATATTTTTTTGGATTTGGATTTGTTTAATCATGTAAGCTTATAAGTATGACGTGTACTTTTAATCACACCTCAATGTTCGACGAGGACACTTTACAATATAAAAGATACTGAATTAGAGTCAATTTACATTATCAAACACAATTTGCAAGATAAAATCGCTTTTGATCCGGTTCAAATATTGACTTCGATTGATTATTTAAACACCGTTTACTTTGATTTCCTTATTGGCTGTACAAACTGAATTTCTTGTTAAACAAGAATCGAATTTTGCAGTGAAATTGGTGGTGTGGATTTAATAGTAATAAAACTAAACCCGTCTCTTTCTAACCCAGGCTTACAGCAGACACAAATGTTTATATTTTTTTTTGTACAAATGACACTATAATAATTGCTCTACCATTATAACTAAGTAGACTAAGAGTTCTTCAACAAGAATCTTTTTTGTAACATCTTAAAGTTGAATGTATCACTTTTTTTAATGTTTTCATTGCCCCCCATCCTTAGGTTCCTTTTTGGATAATCTGTGGTAGTTGTTGACTTTACCGCTTGTGTATTTTCCAATTCATCTTCACTTTTATGTTCATCTAAGATATAATTTTCATTATCCTTTTCTAATTTTGAATCAAGTAAAGTTCTTTTACGGTTACTCCTTCTTGGTGTCGAGATTATTGGGTTTTCGTTGATTGCCAATTCAAAACTGCCATCCATATCATCTTCGGGATGGTATGGATTATTATAACTAAACTCTCGTTTCAGTTGAGCTCTATGAACCATTTCAGCTGCGACATTTCTAAATGCACTTGATCTCATGATACCATTCACTAACTTTACGATGTCTTCAGAATCTATTTGAATTTTAACTTTGTTTCCATTGGTGGAAAAAAGTAGGAGTGGCACTGAAATACGAGTAGGTACCAACGTAAATTACACAATAAGGTAAAAAAATATTGCCTCTTCAATTAAGTTATTAATCGTAACTAAGGGAACTTTTTCAGTTTTCTTATTATAGTTTAAGTTTATCTACTGTAAATAAATGTACCTATAACGTTAAATATACTAACTTACGAATTATCAGCATGAGTATATTCATGGCAACTAAATTTCCATTTTTATATCCAATATCTAGAACCTAATAGCCATGAAATTGGAGATTGGTTTGGTAGTACAGAATCATCTCTCTACAACTTAATTTATTTTACTTATTACTTGTTGTGAGCACTAAAAAAATATATATACATTTAAAACGCTACTACTGGGTGGCGCAAAAGTAAAGACCCTATTTGGTTCAGCTATAACATTTTTTCTAAATTAGAAAACTAGATTTAGGTTTTTTTAAATGTATATTTGTGCCATTAAATTTCGTACCATTAGGATTTAAAGATGATGTCTTTTAAATGGTGACCTCCAGAGTTGATACACATTTGAGCCCTATTTATGACATTTTGCTAGATGATTTTCCTTCAAAATTGGTTATGAGTGACGAAGCGCATTTCCATCTCTCAGGGCATGTCAATAAGCAGAATACTCGGTTCTGGGGCACTGATAATCCGCGCATTATTCAAAAAACACCTCTACACCCACTAAAAGTTACTGTATGGTGTGGCATCTGTGTTGACAGAGTGATCGGACCCTATTTTTTCGAAGACGCTGGAGGCAATGCGATAACTGTCACTGGAGAACGCTACAGAACCATGTTACGTGAGTTTTTGATACCCAGTTTGGACGAATTGGGGCTGGAGCACATCTGGTTTCAACAAGACGGCGCTACGGCACACACAGCGCGCGACACTATGGACTTAGTGAGGGACGCTTTTCCAAGCCGAGTTATCTCTCGTTTTGGCGATTTGCCTTGGCCTGCAAGATCACCCGATCTGACCAGTCCAGACTTCTTTCTTTGGGGTTTTTTGAAATCTCGGGTGTATGTGAACAAGCCACAGACTCTCGCAGCTCTAAAAGAAAACATTCGTCAAGAAATAACGAACATATCGCAGGAAGTGTTACGGCAAGTTATGCAAAATGTCATAAATAGGGCTCAAATGTGTATCAACTCTGGAGGTCACCATTTAAAAGACATCATCTTTAAATCCTAATGGTACGAAATTTAATGGCACAAATATACATTTAAAAAAACCTAAATCTAGTTTTCTAATTTAGAAAAAATGTTATAGCTGAACCAAATAGGGTCTTTACTTTTGCGCCACCCAGTAGTTAAGGTGTGTCAAACACACACCCAATTCTCAGATAAAGTCAATTTGGGCATAAGGAAATTAGATAAACATTACAGAAGTAGGTATACAAGTAAACTTCGATACGTATAAAATAAATTTGCAGACATTCATTTTCTAAAACAGAAACAAGTATCTACTTATCTTATGTATCCGGTGTAACTTTGTAGGTGCATAGCAAATGACATGCACCGAAATATGTTGAAGCGGTAATGATAATATGAAACACTAGTAGCCGCCTGCAGTGTCACCCACACTTCCAATTTTAACACGGCAAAATCAATTTTACGGAATAAAAAGTGTTCTATTTAGATTTTAGTAACATAAGCGCATAAAATTTTATCAAAATCAGCAGCCTCTATAAAGGTACAGAAACCGCCCATTGCTTCATAACAAAACGGGTTTTACACGTTGTCGTACTGTACTGTACATGCGCGGCGCTTACCGCGAGATATTCTACAGGCTATCATCATCATCATCAACAGCCTGAAGTCGTCCACTGTTGAACATAGGCCTCCCCCATGGAGCGCCACTTTGAGTGGCTGCTGGCCTCCTGCATCCATCGGCTCCCCACGGATTTCACCAGATTGTCGGTCCACCGAGGCCGGCCGGCCTACGCTGCGTCTTCCGGTTCGTGGTCGTATATATTAGGTAGCAAACAAGCATACAGTTTTCCTTACTTCTTGTATTCGTAGGGACGACTTCACCTTCAGAATGAAACTTACAAAACTGGAGGCTGGATAGATACCTATATGGTATACCAACACTCACATAATACCCTAAGCCCTTAAACGCTATAGTTAATCTATGTTATAGAATCAAACCGGCCCAGGTACAAATTCTGCTAGGCCACGCATGTGTCGTTATGTGCCGAATTTGCTCTTGCTCTTATAATGGTAAAGGAAAACATCGTGACCAAAACAAGAAGATAACACCGATCGTTCGGCGTTGGACAGATTCATTATACAGCAGATTTTATATTCAACATATTCGTAGCATAGAACAAGGAGGAGAGGAATGCGAATACACCAAGAAAACAGCGTAGATCAAAAATATGCCTAAAACTATTAAAAATTAAACCTCATTTTGCAGCGTCAGCCAAGTTTAAAGCGGTTTTTTGGCGTATTTCTGATCTGCGCTCAACTTATAACCCGTTAACTTTGGAACGCCATCTAGTTTTATCTAGTATTGGCGTTTCTCTCTTCCTTGTACCATGTTCGTAGATTGGACAGATTCTCGGATTCCAAATTTTTGCTATACGGCAGAAAATGAACATTGTGCATACGAGCATTGGATAAAAAAAATATCAATGTGGCAGTTTCTGGGACCAATGAGCTGCAAAAAAGAGCAGACGATATTTTTTTTCTCCAGCATTACGTGTGGTAGAAGGCCCGTGTCTCAGCAGTAGGAACGTAATGAACTGATGACGATATGATCAGAGGTGTCGCGCGTGAAAATTTAACTACTTATATGCAGGTACATACATTTATCATATATCAACCTATCCTTGATAGCATTCAATGATGATTCCACAGAATTTGTATCCATATCTACATGAAGGGTTCCTCAATCAGGTATGTTGGCGGAGATCTCGGGTTGAGATTGAAATCCCTGAGGGCATACCTATTTATGAATTAGTTATAGATTCGAGTAGTTCAGAAATGGAAAAGCACCGAAACTCCCGAAAGTAAACAAAACTTCCTGAAACATGTAACGTCAACCCTTGTAAGTACTACCTACCAAAAACTTTGCTTATTGGTAAACTAATGTACGGAACTCTGAAGAATTGATGACGCTACGGCTCTTTTGACGATTTAATGTTACTAGGGATCAAGGAGCAATTGCCGTGACATGGCAAGGTTAAACGGGCTACAGCTTATTGGCATAGGTTACATATTGAAGTCCAGCAGTTTTGAATGGCTGGAACAATATACAGCCAACTAAAACTTCTAGATTTGAATAATAAACAACTTGTTGGATAGGTTTAAATAGCTTAGATTTTAATGTAAATATGCTGTATTATATTTATATACACACAATTATTATGTGCAGCAAACATATATTCTATAATAAAATTTTATGCTCTCGTATTTATCAGTAATTTAATTTGATGTATACGGCGTAAGCTTATAACACGTCCAAACTTAAGTACTACTACTTATTGCTTATAGTGTTGGATGTTTAAGACTAACTGAAATCTTTTAATCGAATTCTATAAACCACATTCATCTGTGTTTGTTTGTTCTCTCCAGGGCTCAGGATCAAATTTAGGTATGTCATCGCAGGATAACAATGGATTTCTGAAAGAGTAAGTAATATACAGAATAATAAAATATCAGGTAATGGAATCAAAGCACAGAGCAAGAAAGAAAATATGCTTCGGTGCGTAGCGTCATATTTTAAATTGCTATGTCAATCAAAGATACCAAAAGATTTTGGAAATAAGATTTTGGAGTGCCAAAAGATATCCTAAAACTATGAAAAATGGGGTCAAACAACCGACTTCAACCGCTTTAATGTCATACTGAGAAATACTTGGATGATATATTGTTTTTTTTTGACTAATTGAACCGTTTTGATGAAATGGCTATGGGACCAGTCTGAAGGTATATCTTTTCCAATAAAAAAAGGCTTTTCAAATCGGTTAAATAGGTATAAATAACGGAGTAATACTAAAGTAAGACGAAAGTGACTCCATGCTACGCCTGAGTTGGTATGTTCCTATCAAATGAGGCTTCTGAAACCAGCGTGTGCTTTGACAGATTCTTATCTTGAAAGTGGTGGCTAGCCAGCACTACAAAAACCTCTCTGGTTTCAAGTTGTTTGCAGTATTTGAAGCCATAAGCAAGACTTACAACATATCACAAGTCTAGATCACTATCACAGACTCAATAAATGCATCTTATTTCAAAAAAATTGTCTATGGATGAATATTAATTACAAACTGAACTTATTTAGATTTATGCATTAGCACAAACTGGCGGTTAAACACAGGTAAAATTAACAGTGAGCGAGTTTAACTGCGTGGCGTTATGTAACTTATATTATATTCATTTCATACTTACTCTTTCGAAATCAATTTAAAAGGATCAGCTTGTATATGTTGTACACTCTTCGTTGCGCAAAAATATTGCGCTACTGTGAAATTTTTAATCACATTGAGTTGCTCTAAAACAGACATAATTACTATTAACAAAAATAAACAAATATGTGTGGACATCTCACACAGCACTATCTAGCCCCAAACTACGCAAAGCTTGTGCTATGGGAACCATATAACTTATAATTTGTAAATACATACTAGTAAGAATAGAATAGGTTTAACTAATGAACCAACTGCACTGTGAGGTCAAAATAGATTTATTCTCTAAATTATGTATTCAATAAATGTATCTATTTTCTTTCCTTCTTTCTTTTAAAATATCAGCCAGATATGGTCAGGTATTATGTGAATGGGTCTGTACAGTCAACATTTTCCTATCAGACATTAGAATCGTAGATGGGAATTTCAAAACTTTAAACTTCCCCTTATTGTTTATCTCAATCGTAATCGTTAAGTGGGGTTCATTTGGTCATTTCTGGCAAGTTAGCATTGTGCGACATCTCTATCCATCGGTATTTTGGCCATACGTAGGCGGAGAATGCAATAGACAAGAGGGCCTCGCGAATCCTCTATCTCGGTCGCGCATTGCGAGAGTTTTGAAGATATTATATAAACTGAATCAACTTACGAAAAACCTGGCTAAATTGTGTTCTCATGAATAACATTACAAATGCTCAACAAAAGTATCACATTTATAAACAAGTTTTCTTACATAGATAGAAAGGAAAAAATGTATAATGGGTACTGTTGGGTGTTTATGAAATATTGTTAGGATTAATAAATACATTGAGGTAGTATTCTTACCTCAAAGGATTAACATGATATTTTTGTTGAACATTTGTAATGTAATTCATAAGGAGATAGTTTTGCCATACGTTCATTTATTTAATATCTACAAAAACGTCGCAATGCGCGAGCGAGATAAAGAATTCGGGTATACAGGACACCATGCCAACTCGCCGGAAATGATCTGACGAACCCCATTCATTGATTACGATTGAGATGGACAATAAAGAACCTAGTTCAAAGATTTTTGTTTACTCACCAACAGTAAGAGCGCATTTACCGATCCCATTTTCAAAAAAACAACGGTCTCCTATTCTTGTATGTAGCATCTGGTCGGTCATGATGGCTCGGGCAGTTCGTCCACTTAGTGCGTCTGGCAGCCGAGTTTCCAAGGATGAGCCAATTGATAGGTCCACATCTTCGGGACTTGCGTACAAACTTTCCAATATTTTCAAGAGCTGTTATAATGTGACAGACACAGAAAATGTTAAATATTAAATAGGTGTTAACACTGTCCAACCTTACACCCTTAGGTACTATTAAATATTATGTAGCGAAATAATAGTGATTTTGTGTTTTGTTTCTGTCTATCGAGTTTGAAATAGATAAAGCTAAACAAGAAAACAAACACAACAAGAAGAGAAACAATGAGTAGGTAGCTATATGTATACAGATTATACTACTGTTGTGCGAAGTTTACTACGTTTAAAGCTTATTTAGCTTAAGATGATCCAGTGATCAGAACTTTTTAATATAATTTAGTAAATTAAAGCAACCTATAAAAGGCATAGAGTATAAAATATTTGGTCTACTATTTCGCTTGATAGTTATAATAATTAAATATGTAATTATTGTAAATTCTACCAGAAGAAATAATGGTACAAATGCGAATTATTATTACGAATCAATTGAATAAATTCAGTTTTCATAAAATTAAAAGCCACTTTATTTTATTTATGAATTAGTAAATCTTACTCTTTTGCCCCCGGCTCTTTTTTTCTTTTGTTTGTGTGCATGCTTTCAACGCAATAAAATGTATGTTAAGCGTCCAAATATAATGAGGACGTATAAGGGACATTATGTGACACATGGAGCTAGATTATATATTAAACTTTACAACGTTGGGGTGAATGTTGTTTTTTGCACAACTAATAAATAATACTACTCTAGATGTATACCCAAGGCAACATAATTTTGGATGATGGTCGTTTCGAACAATATATGAAGGAACGAAGTTCCGAACTACGCTTCTATCGAGCCTATTAATCCTATAAGTTGAAACGTTATAGGTATATAAATAATACTCACTTTAGGCTCAATCAGTGTTAAGTCGTTAAAAGTCAGGTTGTCCTTGGGTTTTAGGAGCCCACAATGATAGAGAACCTGGACGTAGGAAGGTACCCCATGGTCGCGGCCACGCTGCGTGTCTATCGCCTTTAGGTCTGAACCCAATATTTGATTTCCTCTAAAATAAAATAAACAGAACTTACTAATCATAAATTAAAACATTAAAGTTAACAAGCAATATTATAAAAAAAAGAATATCCGTTAAAAAAGATGTTAAATCGATTTTAATCGCCTTAAATGTCATGTGCGAGAAATACCTAATACTTGATGATATTAACGTCTATACATTTTCCAGTCATTTTGACTTAAAAACAGAATCACAGAACCAGAAATTTCCATGGGACCAATCTGAAAGTATATATTATTCTATTAAATAAAAAAGACCCATCCAAATCAGTTTCTGTAAAAATAAATAACGCCCAACGATCACATAGACTCTGGACCCTAACTAGGATTCCCTGTACCTATATAGGGACCCAGGAAGTACGAGGACCATGGTCCCACAACACCCACACACAGAACAAGTATTTGCGCTTTTTTCATATGCACAAATACTTGTCCTGTCGCGGGAATTGAACCCGCTGCCTCCGGGTTATGAGCCGACCTGACCACACCATACAGAAGCTGTCAAAATGACGGAGATCTGCGGTAACAAATATACAATAAATACAACCTAATGAAGAACTTCCTCTTTTTTGAAGTCGGTTGAGAAGAGTAGGCATGCTATATATAACAACTCAATTTGATAAAATATGGTCTCACTTGAATAATAAATTTGTAACATCATTGGTTACGAAGCGATCAACTGCGCTCTGCGCCTGGGTGACCAGTCCACGGACCAGCCCGTAGAAATTTTTTCCATGCTCGCAGACTGACGGTTTGTTAAACCATTTATAAAGTTCGATGTAGTTGCTAACGTTGCGATGTTCCGTATATAATCTAAAACAGAAACTTTTTTAAATATATTGCGAGATATAATACCTATTGAGTAAAGTTTCTTGTGGCTTCATCTTTACGGGCGTAATTGAAGCCTCGGATCGGAGTTTTTTTTCTCTGCATTGTGCCGGATTGAGTATCAAGTATTGGGAAAGAGATCTTCTATTTTTGAAACTCATTTATTATAACCTTAGAGTATAGACTAAAGCATAGAGAGAACTTGATTATGTGTCAAGCGTACCACTTGTTTGGACACTTTTTATATAATGTGGACACTTTGATGTGAATGAGTCTGACAGATTTGTATAGAAAAAACAGCTGACTCGGGTTGAAAAAAAATGGTACGGTGCTTATCGCAAGCGTAGCTAATTACTATTATGTTTGTTTCTTTTCTTCGCTTCTGACGTAACGATACGTGTGAGCAGTGCAAATATAATATCTATCGTTTTGATAATCTCTTTATGCATTAATCTTAAGATTATAACAGGCTTACTATATTTGACGTTAAGCACTTTTTAATTTTAATTTTATATTATGCTTAGAACCAAGGCTTAGAACTTTGATTAATTTAGAACAATAATGAATGCTAAGTTTTCTGTAATAGCACTTTTATAAGTCAAGATTTTAAACTAGTTATAATAGGTAATGATACGTACTTGAGATTTCCTACAATTTCAGTATGGAATATTCTGAAAATAGCAGCTGCGAACTCATTCGAGATTGCTGGGTTAACTTTCGGATCATAATCGTTGACAAAGGTTGTTTTCTTGTTGGGATAGATCACTTTATTATCAGTCATGTACTGTTCCCCTACAAATAAGAAAGTATTTTTGGTTACTCCAAACCTTATATATAGTCAGCTGCCAAATGGACGACCAGTAAATAGTTAATAATCAATGTTATATCTATATATAAAAGGGAAAGGGAAGAAATAAATATAAAAGGAAGGATAAAAGAAGCAAGGAGATGGGGAAAAGTGTAGAGAATGATTAAATAGAGAGTGGGATGATGGAGGATATTAGGCGAGATTAAGTCATAAAATAAATACGTATTTATTTTATTTTATTTATTTATTTATACCTAATCACAACAAAACTATACTGGATGGATTTTATTGCCGCTTACTCTAATTCTTTTAGAGCTATTAGAGTATGGTTCAAACTTTTTGAACTAGCCGATTTTGATGAAAAAATACGTAGAAAACCTGCCGTTGTGAAGTCAAATCGAAGTCGAATCAAAATTGGTTAGTTCAAAAAGGGGTTACTATTTTATACGAAGACGTCTACATTGGCACACCGCACCCGAACGGGTAACCGTTGAATTTATTTAGCACAACTGCCTAGGATTGAGAAATAGTTACTGGCAATGAGATATATAAGATCTAAATACTGGGTGGCGCAAAAGTAAAGACCCTATTTGGTTCAGCTATAACATTTTTTCTAAATTAGAAAACTAGATTTAGGTTTTTTTAAATGTATATTTGTGCCATTAAATTTCGTACCATTAGGATTTAAAGATGATGTCTTTTAAATGGTGACCTCCAGAGTTGATACACATTTGAGCCCTATTTATGACATTTTGCATAACTTGCCGTAACACTTCCTGCGATATGTTCGTTATTTCTTGACGAATGTTTTCTTTTAGAGCTGCGAGAGTCTGTGGCTTGTTCACATACACCCGAGATTTCAAAAAACCCCAAAGAAAGAAGTCTGGACTGGTCAGATCGGGTGATCTTGCAGGCCAAGGCAAATCGCCAAAACGAGAGATAACTCGGCTTGGAAAAGCGTCCCTCACTAAGTCCATAGTGTCGCGCGCTGTGTGTGCCGTAGCGCCGTCTTGTTGAAACCAGATGTGCTCCAGCCCCAATTCGTCCAAACTGGGTATCAAAAACTCACGTAACATGGTTCTGTAGCGTTCTCCAGTGACAGTTATCGCATTGCCTCCAGCGTCTTCGAAAAAATAGGGTCCGATTACTCTGTCAACACAGATGCCACACCATACAGTAACTTTTAGTGGGTGTAGAGGTGTTTCTTGAATAATGCGCGGATTATCAGTGCCCCAGAACCGAGTATTCTGCTTATTGACATGCCCTGAGAGATGGAAATGCGCTTCGTCACTCATAACCAATTTTGAAGGAAAATCATCTTGCAAAATGTCATAAATAGGGCTCAAATGTGTATCAACTCTGGAGGTCACCATTTAAAAGACATCATCTTAAAATCCTAATGGTACGAAATTTAATGGCACAAATATACATTTAAAAAAACCTAAATCTAGTTTTCTAATTTAGAAAAAATGTTATAGCTGAACCAAATAGGGTCTTTACTTTTGCGCCACCCAGTATATAGGCATGATAATTATTCAAGTATAAACAAGGACAAAGAGAGGGAGGAAATTGGAAAGGGAAAAGGGATGGGGAAGAGAGATTGCAGTGAAAGGACTAATCGAGATGGATGGTGGTGAGGGGTAGGGGATACTTAAGACAAAAAATTAATTAACCAGCTGTATTATATTCTCTGTGCTTGTGTGTATAAATAAACTTCATTAATCTCATCATGTCTCTTATAAGTTCAATCCAGAATAAAGCAGAAACCACTCACCAATTAAAAAGTTAAAAAAATGATAGTACGCTGTCCGCTGATGCTGTGCTATCAAAATGCGACGCGTCTCCTGGAACAACCTCTCATCATCCCAATGAGGATTTACTCGCGATAACTCATCCGCTATCACATTGTGGTACTGCATGTAAATGTTTTGAAGTATAGCTAGTTCGGGGTTTTGATTAACTCTAACATCACCTGAAAACCACCATTACTTATAGATTTTTTTATGCATATGAATGACGTGACGAGCTAGTCATTTGCCAGGCGTCACGGCTGCCTAACCCATAACAGGTTGCAGTATCACTCGGAACCCTAAATTATACTTCGAGTTTGGCGTGACACTGCACTGCGCACGTCATCCAGAGACATCACACAGTCTAGTAATAAGATTACTGTGAGATCGGATCATAATGTCTCATTTGCCTAGTAACTTCACATGCTACAATGCTCTTCAAACCAGAAGTCAGTAGTGCTAACACACTACTGCTTGCGGCAGAATAACTGGTAAAGTGGTAGACGAACTTGGAAGAAAAGTCCTACCAAGGTAGGCCAATGTCATCCTCCAAACCACATTTGGCAAGCATGGTCAATTGACGGCTTGGTGGATTGTAATGTTCTCTATGGCTCATTGTTTTCACATAATATAAATATATCGGAAGGTGGTTATAGGTGTCGGAACCCTTGGGTCTTGGGAGGATTCGCAGGATTTTAATATGTCCCCTTAGAAAATATGTTTTTTTGTATTATCTTTAAAATTTACAATCTGCTTTCATAGCCAGCTGCACAAACACCCAGGCAGCAGTTTTTTTTTGTTTTGCTTTGCCAGTTTTTGATAACATTATTATTTACCATCATATTTTATACAAAAAAAGCTTCCTTTAAATCTAAAATGTTTGATGGCTATAGTCCCAAAAAATTAAGCCCCATTTCCAGGTATTGTCATTGCTACCAGTGGAGGTTTTGGTCAGTAGGCTTCACTCACCGGAATAATAGCAGACCTCTTCATCATCATCAACGTTGCATGCTTGTACTGGGTCCGGGTTTTGAGGCAGAACGTTAATATGTTTTCTCGTGACATAGTTAAGCTTCCCTCCTTTAAACTTACGCACGCTATCAGCCATTTCCTTGTTATTGCCGTACACCACGGACAAGTCCAGGTAAGCGGTTACATTTGAGAGCTGGGGTGAAATTTAATTTTAGCAAAATTAGTTCTTAATTATGTAATTGTAAGAAAGGCATCTGAATTCGCCTACACTTATCCCACCGGATCAGCAGTGTATCGAATGCAAATGAATGAAAGGCATACTTTTACAACGAGAAGATCATCAATGTACACAAAAAGTACACAAACGTTAACAGTGAACGTCTTCCAGCTGATGAATGTGTGTGGGTGTGTGAAGAAAAGTTTTAAGTATCTACGGCAGCAGAGTATAGGTGCGTGGGGATGTGTGTGTGTGTGTGTGTGTGTGTGTGTGTGAAGAAAAGTTTTAAGTATCTACGGCAGCAGAGTATAGGACCAAGCAGATTTATACTCACCGGTTCAGCTACCTCTGTCGCACCCGTACATATTTTACCATCTTTCGTTGTTTCCGTCCTTAAGAAATCCATACATTGAATGCCTTCTGGAGCATTAAAAGGGTCATCTTTTGGTATTATAATAGGAGCACATCTTGGACTTGCATCAACGACCTGCCCATTGGAACAGCATACTATATCTTGTTTGTCTGCAATTTAATTTTAATTAAGTCATCATCCTCTATGCCTTTTCCCGTTGTTTATTGGGGTCGGTTCCCAATCTAACCTGTAGCGGCGAGCTACCAGAATTACACAAGCGACTGTCATCTGACTTCGCAACCCACAAGGAACCAGTAACAGGGATGGTTAGATCAGGCGTCAGATTCTATCAGGCGTTTCACTACCCGTAATGATTGCCATAGATGTCCATGTGACAACCGGAACCGACGGCTCTACAAAACACGGAGCGATGGCATCGGAAACTGCACATAACTTACTAGATAAGTCATTGGTGCAGGGCCGAGGATCCGGTGCCGTAAGATTGCGAAGCGCACATGCTACCACTCGGCTACCATCCTCCTTAATTTTAATTAAGTAACTTCTATAAATTACCTTGAACTGTATTATTTAACCAATCAACAAATATCTATACTGGTAGTTCTGCTAATAACAGACCTCGCGAGTATAAACATTTTTTCGCAATCATTCTGTTCCCGAACTCAGATATCATGACCTCAATATCTTGACATCCCCTTGACCGATTTTGATCTCATTTGAAAGACTTGTTTGAAGTTGAGTACAAAATACTTCTACCAAATACCAAAATCGGTCGGTAGGTAAATGGTACAGTAGAAAATGTTCTCCCTTTTTGGGGGAAATGGACCTCTAGTAAAAATCGCCGAACTTCAAAAATATCTATAAATTTGTGGAATCTGTATACCAAGTTCCGTCAAGATTTGTTGAAAAATACAACCTCTGGGTTCAGGAGTACTACATCCGGACAAGAACGCAAATATCGTGAATTGAAAGGAAAGTCTTCGCTCACTTCGTTCATCATCATCCGGAAGACGTCCACTGCTTAACACAAGCCGACGCCACTTGGACGCTTATCAAAGGGGGTGATTTACTAGAATTACCACGCTGAACGAGGAACGAAAAATCGTTTACCATTTAGTTTAGCCCCAGTCGTATTAAGCAATAATAAGTTTATTGAACAAAACTCGAGGCTTACTTGTTTGTGAGATTCCAGACGTCAGTGATAAATCGTGAGCAATAATCTGACCATATTGCATAAACAAGAGCGTCCAAAGATTATCAGATTTAGGAACGTCGACGTAAGTCTGCAGGCTTATAGTACGAACATTTGGCAACTCTTCGTTTGTGACAGATTTAGGGAACCGATGCATACCTAAAATTAAGATGGAGATCAAACTTAGGGTGGATTTTTTGATCCACAGTTAAGGTAACTTGGTCAAAAAAGTCTTCTAAATAATGTTCAACATTTTAAATTTTTTAACCATTGGTAAAAATTCATTTGCAAGTTTTACAAATACCTACGTACCACGTACCCTCATCGCTTCCATAATTCAATTCATATGTACGTACCATCAGAGTATGAGTTTGGCAATATCCTTCTATATGGATTATTAGGCATTCCATACCAAGGACGCTCCAAGTTATTGCAAGATCCATCGAAGCTTCGATACTTTGAATCCTCACAGGATTTTGGGACTACGCCACAGGATGTGTCGTCTGTTCCTTTGAAAACTGATGGCTTTTTGACCATGGAGTTTCCTCCATATACCTTTCAATCAACACAATTAAATTTCTGATATAGATCCATATTAAACTTTGCACTGTTTAATCCGTATTCATTATATAATTTTATTGCTGGCATAAGTTAGTCGCACTTGGCAGTAGAAACAGGTAGGTGCTAATCGACTGGCCTGTTAGCTCAGTTGGTAGTAGAACTATAGGATGTGGGTTCGATTCCCACTCAGGACTAACATTCGTGTGATTAACATAGGTGTTTGTTCTGTGTCTGGGCGTTATATTTTATTTTATGTAGGTGTGTATTTACAAACAAAAAGTATCTAATTATTGTATCAGTTATCTGGTTCCCATAGTACAAGCTATGCTTACTTAGGGACTAGATGGTGCTGTGTGAAATATCCACACATATTTATTATATTTTATTATAATAAAATAAACTTAAAAAACTCTTTAACTTTTATACTCTGGGTGGTAAGTCTGCTATCGATAAGGCAATGAATAATTATTTGAAAGAATACAAAAGCAAGTTTCGTTTTCTGTATACATATAGGTATGTTTATTTATTTTTTATCGAAACATGCTTGATTGCATCATAATAGTATTAGCACAATATTGAACCAGACTACGATAACTATGATGAATAACATCTTAAAACAGGAAGAATAATTTAATTTAAGTTTACAGATTTATACAATTTTGCAGTAGTCGGGCAAAAATAACATTTTAAATGTTTTCTAGAGGTCGAGTCAGTGGATTAGCCATAAGTCATCATCATCATCATCATTAACAGCCTGAAGACGTCCACTGCTGAACATAGGCCTCCCCCAGAGCACACCACCTTGAGCGGCTGCTCGCCTCCTGCATCCATCGGCTCTCCGCGGCTTTCACCAGGTCGTCGGTCCACCGAGTGGGGGGCCGGCCTACGCTGCGTCTTCCGGTTCGTGGTCATAAGTACTTACATATAATTATTATGTGATGTATTTCTATATAAGAGAGTATAAGAAAACTGAATATTATAGTGATGTGAACTGTATTGTATGATCACGCAATCGGTGGTAGTCAAAATGTAAAGTTATCTATCTGTCTAATACGAACTAATTATAAGAACTATAATTATAAGAACTATATATACGACATGAAAAAATAGATATTATTTACCATGTACGGCTTCTGTAAGCTGCTAGTTGCTGCTAATGAGGCTTCGAGAGATGCAATCGAAATGAATATTGCAACTAACAAGTTCATCTTTTTTCTGGAATGACATCAGTACAATTATACACAGTACATATTATAAAGGGAGAAAAATAGAATGTACTTATTTAAAAAAATACCAACACACTCTTTGGTACTTGCAGTGGACAGTTCACAAAATTTATATTCTTATGAATTTTTGGATTTATTTTTTATCTATTTGTTTTACTATCACTTCAAAAAGGTATTGTATTTTTATCGAGGTTTGTTTTACTTCTAGTGCAAACAGGTAATTACATCAATAAATTTTTAATGAACAAAACAGGTGATTTTTCAATATCTGGGTTAAGTTATCCGACTTAGGACTTATAAAACAACTAAATAAAAAATTAAACTTTTTCCAACACAGTCGGTTTACAAAATTAACTTTTTATTTTAGCCGTGTTTTATTTTATATACCTAATGAATAACCTTATCTGATTATTGTAAAACTGCACCTAACTAAAATAACTAACATAAATTCCAATTTATAGTACTCGTGACTCTGAAATATTTTTTTATCACGCACGGGATTTATTTCTAAACGTTTTAAGTATTTTCAAACTATCAACAGAGTATCGTAAATTCTCACTTATAATTTACTCATATCATTAACACTTTTAACATAGAAATAAGCCTCTCCTCCTCTAAGCTTTTTAAGAAATAACACGATGTTACGTTCAAACATTTCATGAAACACCCGGAGTTCTTTGAAGGTGCTTCACCACCTTACCTACCTACACAGAAACGGGTGGAACCTGTGGGCAATCATGATCTGCCTCGCCTTCGAACGGTTCGGATTGATTAATTTTACCTCATAGTTCGTAAGCTAAGGAGTTAAATAACAAAAGACTCGAGAAAATCACTTTTCAACAAAAACGTTTTTTTTTCTCTAATCTGTGTTTCAAACAAAAATAAAATCAAACTACAGTGCCCCGTCCAAATCGTATTTCATATTACACTATTTTAAGGAGACTGCGATTAGAGCATACCTACCCAATTTTTGTGCTAAGAATATCACCTATGTTCTAAGAATTTTATTGTTTATGATTTCTATGGATTAAGGAAACAAACTTTCTTCTTGTGCTGTCCTAGTGTCGGAATTTTTAGGTGCTAAATAAATATAGGTACCTACCTATATTATTGTAGTGACACCGTAAAACAAACAGAACTGGGGAAATTAGAACAGCGTATTTATAAGTATAAAGTGAATGACACGTTCAATTAATGAAATGCCTGAAATTAAATGATTAATATGCATAAGTACCTAAGTGTGAGATAATAATTTAAATTTTAACAAAAGGGTATAATGTAACCTGTTTGTACAAGACATAAGTTAATGCAAGCGATCGCTATTTTTAGAAACTACTTCATGAAATACCTACTCATTTCATCTGTAGAAGTTATCACACTAATATTATAAAGGCGAAAGTTTGTATGTGTGTATGTTTGTTACTTCTTCACGCTCAAACGGCTGGATGGATTTGGATGAAATTTGGAATATAGATAGCTTTTGTACTGGATTAACACATAGGCTACTTTTTATCTGCGGGTGAAACCGCGAGGCGCAGCTAGTAGTAAAATAGTGTTCTGAATTTTGTTCACTTAGTTTTTAATGATTTGTGTGTTTCAATAAAGAGTTTATCTATCTATCTATCTATCTGAATTTTTGTATAATTCCATATTTATGCACCAGGAGAGAGGAAAAATTCTATTTCATTGTCAATGTGTCATCTAGGCAATAAATTATAATTTCATTTTCTAATGACAAGTACCTATCAATAAGTATATAGGAGGTCATAATAACATAAATAGTTTGTATATTTATTAATTGTTCGAATAAATATAATTATTAATTACTCAACATGACTGTACAAAAATGCGTCGGTTAAACGGGAAAACATTTCCCATTGGGCCGATTAATCGGCGGACCGATCGGATGAACGGGAAACACCCTTATTTTCAGCGCAATTTGTCCCAAGACACAGCATAAAGCAAGTGGAATAGGTATACTACTGTTTTAGTCACTACTATGTCTCATCGCTTAATAATAATACAATAAATTGCAATCAAGCTTTTTTTATTATTATTTACAATGTATAAAGTAAAATAAACTATTACGATAAATACAAAAGTTTCTTTTACTTATTTAACAATAAAATTGTTTCACTATTATTCATAGTTATAATAGATTGATAATTTATAATTCTTATTATTTAAGTAGATTATTTACAAAATTCTTGACAATAATGTTAACAAAAAAAAGGACAACACATGAACACACATTATTTACATACCTACACCTTTTATATAATAACTAGCTGACCCGCCCCGGCTTCGCACGGGTTTATTAGTTTTACACCCTATCTCAGTCTAAAGGAAGAGAGAAGGAAATGGGCCAAAGATAAGAGAAAATGATGAATGGATGAAACGGCCTCCATCCATTCATCCTTTTCCCTTATTTTTTCCCCCCTCCCTTCTCTCTTTCTCATAGTACCTACAGGATAGGAGTGGCTTTATGGACCTAATACTGAAGGTTGGATGTCTGTAATTTTGGAACCACAAAACCGACGACCTTGAAATATATACGAGACAATTACTTAAAATATCTCCCTTCTAAAAAAAGTATAAATTAAATCGGACCACGCGTTAATGAATTACAACTATGTACATATTTTTACTTTCATCCCCTCTCCCGAAAGAACCGTGCTGAATTTTGGGATTAGAGGTATCCTATAGCCTACCTCGTAATATGAACTCAAATCAAGCCAAGTTTCATTTGAATCTATTCAGTAGTTTCAGCATGATGCTCAGCAAAGGTACAGACAGACAGACATAAATGAAAAAAAAAATAGTTTTGGCTTCAATTCTCCAAAAAAAATTTTCAAAACATTTTCATTGTACAGAATTGGAACTGTTACAGTTTTATTAAAGTATAGATTCAAATTTCTCAATTCGTTGTATTAAAATTACCAAATATAATAATATTATCTTTATTTTAAGTACAAAAAGTTATTACTTATTACAATAACTACCTACCTATACCGACTGGGTGACTGGTTGAACAGTTAAAATACTCACGGACTTGTAATTATAGGTACTTTATGATCACAATAATTGTAACGTATCAAAAATGAAATTGAGAAAACACCATTAAATTACCTACTTAAAATCACGAATGTGCCACAACTCTGAAATCTGAAACTGTGGCACAGACTATTAGATACGTAAACTGTGGACGCAGTGGTTTTCACACGCGCTGTATAAGTGACTACACCTACTATTTAATGGATAATTAGGTCAAATATTAAGCCAAAGACTTCTATGTATACACTAGATAGCACATCTCTAACTTGCACTGTTGACCACTGCAAATACGCTGGCCAGCGTCTTCTCGCTTATTCAAAGCTGGGCACTCGAAGCGACTACACGTGCTTCACGTTACGACGCGGCTAGGGATTGCAATCCGGCATTCCAGCGAATTCGGCATCATTAAACGTTTGCTGGATAGCAATTTTCGGTAAAATAATCACCCTGTTGTATGAGCAGGTACTTTAAATGCGTGCCAGTAATTTATTAACTAATTTTTGTGGCGTTTATTAGACAGATTCTTCATCATGATGTATGTTATGTCCATCTCCTATAGAATCTATTTCGGAGTGTTATCTCAGGAATTCATTTTAGTGATGACTTATGGAACTGATGGTCTCTTAGTACTTGGCCTCATTAGTAAGCTCAAAGTCGCGTAGCAAGCTATGGAGAGAGCTATGCTCGATGTTTCCCTGCGAGATAAGCTCTGGAACGAGGAGATCCGCAGAAGAACTAAAGTGACTGATATAGCTCTTAGAATAAGCAAGTTGAAATGGCAATGGGCAGGCTACATTGCTCGTAGAACTGACAACCGATGGGAAAGAAAGGTTCTCCAGTGGCGACCACAAACCGAAAGACGCAGCGTAGGCCGATTGCCGATATTTCGGTACTGTTGCAAGCACCATGATCACGGATGAACTGAAGGTCTTGCCGATTGTGCTTGATGGTAAATATCCCGTTAATAAACAATATTTTAGTAATGTCAGTGATCATGGCTGTTTAAAATATCGAAAAAATCGACATTTTGCGACCTGGGATGCAGCTGCTCTAGTACGTATAACATATACCTCTTTGTACTAAGCACGTATTTAGAACGTGAATTGAATACTGAAGACGATCTATCAATTAATGCACTGTTCAACCAGTCTTTACCCATTTATTTCAAACACAACCGATTTTCAGTGGCCACACCTACGAATAAATTATAAGTCAGGGACTGTGACTGCGTAACAAAATAAGCCAACGGAAGTTGTGTCGGACATTTGTCTTGCAAGCGAGCATACGTCAAATTTTTGCAACTCAACTAATCATAGCAGACATTGCCCTCAATCCCTGCTTTCGTTTTGAATTTAAACCAATCACCAAGCAAGTCTATTTGTTAACTCCGATGTGATTCGTTCGATTCGTATTTTGAATCGTACGTCCTTTTGGTTTGAAAGTTTGAAGTATTTATTTTGTAAGAATTTGTTTTGAATTGCGCTTCCTGACTTATAATTTATTCGCAGGGCCACAATAACCCCCTCTGTACAAGTAGGTACATGCATGTACCCTTATAATAATATCTTTGCTTAGACTATCGTTGTGCAACATTAATTTCATGCTTGTACATGACTTCGGAAGTTATAAGGCTGTTTGTCCACCGCCGCCGATACCGATAACGATATGTCGTCACCGAAGTACATTGCTAGTAATGTACGTATTGCCAAAGTAGCCAGACATACATTACTAGCAAGGTATATCTCTCTCCCATCTCGTTATCGTTGTCGGGTCGGTATCGGCGAGCGGTGGACAAACAGTCTAAGGCTGTAAATAATTCAAACGGACGTTTAAACCGTGACAGTACCGTTATGATAAAAAAGATTATGAAATAAAAACATATTATATTAAAATATATGAGTAGACAAAGTGGCAATAAGTCTTCTATGGTAATAACAAAAACATTACATCTAAATTTCATGCATGGATGTAGAATTGTAGATGCAGAAATATTATGCGATAGACCTTTGCGCATTCGCGGTTAAAGTAAGTACATTTATTGATAACTTTAGTAGTTGTATCTTGCAACACAATTATGCAACATCATAATTTATATTTAACACATAGTCATATCACATACTATAACTATTATTATTTGTAAGGTGCTCTAGCATCTTGCCATAAAGTTAAATCAACGAATGGTAGTTTTTCACACGGCAGTGGTCGGTTACTGAAAGAAAAAAAAAACATGGTAAGTAAATTATTTTTAGAGAAGGTATAAGTACTATGCAACGACCTCTATTATACTAATACTCTACGTGTCTACGTATCGCACTCCATGTACGCGTATATAATAGACATCAGTGGTACTATGTATAAAGTTATTTTTTCCATCTCATCTAATCGATTGCTTCTACGATAAGTGCAAGCAAAATAGGTCATTTCCGCGCACTCAATAACAGTGACACAATGACTTTTAAATTTGGAAAACTACTTACTTAATTAAAAGGTTTTGACTTGGACGCAATTCGTTTCGCTCTGGCTGGTACTAAAAAAGCGCCTGCCGAAGCGGCATTGGTTTACTAAATTAAAAAAAGAATACGCGGGAACTTCTTATTCGTTTTTTTTATTACTTTTTCAGATAATCTTAATATTATTCATATAAATAATAATGAGTTCTAAGCAGTGAAAGTGAAATATTAACACCAGAAATATTTATCACTAGGTACTAAAAGCATCTCCTAATACTTATTTTGCTCATTGTGGGGGACAAAAAGCAGAGTGTGCCACAGATACCAAAATTATTTAACTTCGAGCGTACTTCGAATCCCTCACTAAGCTTAGGATCTTACTCTAGAACCCTTCGCTTCGCTCTGGATTCAAACAATCGCTCTCGCCCTAAATAACTTATTTTGGTCCCTTGTGGCACTATCTACTATTATTAATCAATAAAAAAATCGTTTTACTTTTAAATGACCTGATTGTATGCGACTGTATAGCGAAAGAATGACCAAACAAAGAACCTGTTTAAAGACATCTAGGAATAATTTGGAAATTCCTGTTTTTATTATAATACAAAGCAATGAGCACAATGAGTGGCACACCTTGCCGGCGATGATTGTATGATCTGGGAGTCTTCAAGTCGAGAGTGAACAGGCATCTTATAGGCAATCGTGCACCATCGTAGACCGCGTCATTACTTTCCATCAGGTGAGACAGTGGTCAAATACTTTGCATATACCTAAAGAGTTAAAAAAAAGAAACGTTTATTATGAGTGGCAAGCAAGCCGATGCCCAACTAATGGTAAATAATAATAATGGTGGTTATTGTCGCTCGCCGTTGCTCACATCTGGAACACAGCACCAGGTAAGCTAATGATGTGCTGCCGTTCTGTCAGTTTGTTTATTTCTCTGACTTTTATGTCAAAATGGCGTAAATAGTACAAGTGTGCCACAAGCAGACTTCTGATGCGTAGATTACTTTTATCCAGGAAGTTACCAGTTCCTAAATGGTAGGTGAAACCGCGTGACGCCTGCAGTTATATTATAAAACTTACTGTTCTGAGATTTGCTCGAATGCCCTAGGCTGCATAGCTTGGATACCGTCAGCATTATCACAAAGTAATCGCGCCATCGATGACCCTTGGCGGATAGTCATAAGCTGACCTGAAAAAAGTGGTGAACATAAAAAAATAACGTGACGATCTATATCAAACAATTTGATAGGGCAGGTAGTTGTAATCAATAATATTATAATCTTCTACTTCTTCGTCTTCTCGTGTAGGCAAGTGGTCAGCCCTGCTGTCAGAATTTTTAGGCCGCCCAAAGGCTTCTGACTTGGCTATGGACTATTGTCTTACGACAACAGCCGGGACCGAGGGCTTAACGTGCCCTCCGAAGCACGGTAGCGCTCAGTTGTAAATACCACTTTTTGCTGTAGTGGTCACCCATCAGAGTAGTGACCGCAGCGAACGTTGCTAAGCTTTACGGATCGGTTAGAAACGGCTAGTCGTGCTTCGCTATGAGCGCTACTATAATATTATAATTATTCCTGAATGTGAAACATTGTCTGTCAGAACATAGGAAACTTTTTTTATTACCGCATTCTATGCTTACTAGGAAAGTAGGAATAAAATTTCATTTACCTATATAACTTCTAGCAATTTTATACTTACATATTTTTGTCATAGATAACGATTTACAAACCGATTAATGTTCATGATATTTTCCTAAACTAAAAAAAGTTTTAAATAAATCATGCCAGATTTATTCTCTTATTCTGAGTGGCACTGCAGCTGTTACCTATAGGCAGCTAAAACTCTTACCATCGGGCAAACGACTAGCTCGTCACGTGATTCGTATAAGTACATAAAAAAAGCTCTGACAAATACCCTGCTGTAGTCTTAATGGATATAGGACGGAAGACTCGCCTCGCCAGAGAGATTTTGACGTGAGTGCGTACGCAAATCCGCATGCTAAAGCTAACCATAGCTCAACGTTATTGTCTTGCCCTAAAACTCTATGATATATTAGGTAGGTATCTATTTAAAACGTGAAAAAGTTTCAAAATTCCAATTCGTATGCGTGAATAAAAGTAACTTGTTTTAATCATGTTATAGAGATAATGAAAACAATAGGCAGTTTAAAGTAAGTTAGTTTTTATCATACAGCTGCAAAATGATGCTCGTTACTCTTATCATTTTTACATTCTAATCATAATAATAGATCTAACAAAGACAAATTAAAGAGCCTCAAATAGGGTACGATGTTAGAACGGGTTAGAACTTCAACGCATAATTATTCATAGCAAATGTTCGGTCTTACTTGGTGTAAAAGCAGAATCCAGATCAGCTCCGTTCTCGTAGAAGTACCGGTCTCCAACTCTCGTTCTGTAGAATTGTTCGGTGAGTATGCAGAGGTAGGTAGGACCAGCCTGCGCGCCAGGAACATTACGCTCCAAAGACCCAGCTACTACTAGTTCCACGTCTTCTGGTGACTCGTACAGATTTTGGAGAACTTGGACATTCTGTTTAAAATAAATTTTGTTTAGTCAGCTCATGATCTCAGTGTGTCATTGACTATAAATTAATTTTTGGAGTGTATGCTAGCTCCATAACACAGAAAGGCATTAGTTGAATTTTTGAACAGTTAAATTATTTCTTACCTCTTCAGATATGAAGTCAAGCATGTCATGGAAAGTCTTCGGTACGGATAGACCGCAAGCGCCGCGAGTTGCTGTGTAGGTTCCCAAGCCGTGATCACGACCTCTTTGTATATCTGTTGCTCTGAGGTCGCCACCAAAAGTGTTGTTACGCCTATCGGAATCAATCATAATGTTGACGAACAGAATTGGTTAAATAAATGTCCCAACCAAACTGGTGGCTCTGTGAGGTCTGTTTTCTGTCTTCGCGAGTCTGTTTTTGCATAAGTAAAACTAAAGAACTAAATTCTTTACGTTGTCATTCCTATAACTCCAATTTGAAAAATTTCCAAAATCTAAATTTACTATATAAATTCATATAATTATCGAACCTGATCACAAAATTTCACGAAAATTGGTTGAGTAGTGCAGCCTGGAGGAGAAAAGCCGGACAGCCGGGCATTCGAACATATTTTGAAATCATATTTGCCAATATCAATAATTATTGCCAAAGTACAGCAGTGAATGCGCGTTTTCACTTTGCTATACCTACCTAGAATAGATAAGCAGGTTAGCACTAATTATAACTTAATCTAATCATACTGTAATTAACCACAATATTCTCTGTCTGAGCAAAACTACGAGATGAGCAATTAATTACTAAGATTTTGACTGTAACAGATCGATCATAGTATCGCGAGTGGTATTTGATGTTTCATTGAACCATAAAATATAAGTTTTTTATGATAAAACTAAAAACTTCTTAATCATAGCACAGAATAGATATTTAGTAGGTACTACAAACTAAGGTACGATTTATATTTTTTTACGTGAAAATTATCTTTTCCACAGGAAGTTCTCCTTATAAAAAATAATACTAAAGTAGGTAATATCTCACAGTATCACCACAGAAACCTTTAATAAAATGAAAATTAACAATTTTAATTGAAATTACCCATTATTGTATTCAGCATTTCAAATTTGGTAAAAGAAAAGAAAACTTAGATGGTTAGGAATTAAATATAAAATGTATAAAAACCAACTTCAGTTCCCATAAGTAAATATGGCAAAGAAGTCAATTCTGTATCAAGAAAACACTGACAAGTTCTATATCTAAAGGACGAATACTCAAAATAATTAATTAATGTTATTATGTGTTCGTGTGATTTTATAGTTAGTTTAAAGAATAAGGCACTTTGTCTGAAACTTTATTGTACTCTACCTATTTACATTGTAAAAAGTGTTCCCTGTTAACACATAATAATAATTTCAGTGTTCGTCGGTAGTTATATTATATTGGATAGGCATTGATTACCTAGATTTCTTATTCAGTGGTTTTCCACGAAACTGCATCTCGTAAACAAACTTGTAGGAATCTCGAATCTACTCTACTAATGAAGTTCAAGCATATAATTATGTTATACTATAGAGCTTGATAATATTTAAAATAATAACAATTGTCATCACCATTAACAGCTTGAAGACGTCCACTGCGGCTGAATACATAGGCTTTCCCCACAGTGCGCCACTTTGAGCGGCTGCTTGCCTCTTGCATCTATCGGCTTCCACGGTTTTGACGACAGGTTATGACTCTAAATATTTTTTTGAAGATCAAACACATCATGAATATGTATGACTAGACATTGTAATGTAATAGTTTGATAAATAAAAAAATGTAAACGTACTTGAATAAGAACTGAGTGATTTCAGAGTCCCAGAACTGATCACTGAAGTCTTGCTGCTGCACCGTGAGTCCTCTTGCCAGGTCGTTGAACGAGTCATTTAGTTCTAGGATCAAAGGTCTGTTGAACCAATCACTCATGCGAACAGCTCCGACCAGTGCGCGGTTTTCAGCAATGAGACTATATAGGTACAACAATAAACATTAAATTAGAGTTTATCATTAAAAATCTCAAAGAGTTTGCATCTTTTTCAAAGTGAACATTGAAACGTTTAGCGTCAAAATCCTTAAATTTGCATTTCCAAAAAGAGAAAAATATATTAAAATGGGATTTGTGCAACTATAAATAATAAGAATAATATTTATTCCCAAAAATAACAACTAAACAATTACAAATTGCATTACACAATTTAAAAATTAAGAGTTATATAAAGATAAACCAGTGATTCTCAAACTAGGCGAAGCGAAGAGCCTGTATCTTATGGGATTCAGAGTTGCGATTATTACATAAAGTTTAACAAGTTTACTTAACACATAGGCAGTGTAGTTTAATGTAAGATTTGGTTTATATAAAAGATTGATCAAAATAATAACATTGAAAAAATGGAACACATAATTGTATAGTATTAAATGAAAAATTAAAATATTAAATATAGGTACTTAAATTAATTCAAATAGAATAGTAGGTCAGATGTATCAGTTGTACGGGTGTGGAGTTCTTATATGTGTTGTGTATGGACAAGATTAAATGACGTGATTATTAGCTGATGATAATTATTCTAGTTCAAAAGTATAATTAAAGTAAAAGTAGTATCAGAGTAAAAGTGTCATTAGGTCATTACAGAAGTAAAATTACTGTGTGTGCATTAAAGAGTAACAAATTGTGTGTGTGTGATTTAATTAGGTATGCCTCAGCAGACTGAGCCTTTAAACTACCAAAACGATATTTTTAAGCTAGGTTATCAAAATATAAATTCGCATAACAGTAATAAGTAAAGAGGAGATTCATAATTATGTTGTTTTGAGAGAAAAGTAGGTCATAGACAAGTAAAGATGTTTCCATGTCTCTTATGTGGGTGAAGGGTAGAGCACAGATTAGAGAAAAAACAATTAGAGCAAGCGTTCGATGTCATCAGAGTTTCTAATGGCAATGGCAGGAGTTCCCTCTCGCTTACGGACGTAAATGGTGCCGCATTTTTCATCTGGGAATTCATTAATTCTGGTAATTTCTATCTCGATTCTGAGACTGGCCTGAGCTCATGCATTAAGTTGGTGTTGCAATTCAGTTATCTTATTTCTACACAACAAAACCTTGCCTTCTCGTTCTTCTAGTTTTCGTAGTCTCGCGTTTGTTTCGGCCAGCTTTTTTTCCTGTTCTTCTGTACGCAATACACATTGCTTTACGTATTTCGATAGTGATAGCATAATATGCGTCTTCATATCTCCTATGTCACCCCTGAGAAGCTTTATTTCTGTGACCAAGGCCATCATAACGCTTCCAAAATCCGATGTGGTTACTTTGAATAGGCACGATAGGATAGGTGTTTTACGACCCCCCTCGCGCTGTACCAGAGGCGGTAGAGTGCTTGCAATACCGTGCTCAGCATTGATCATTCTAGTCCGTACCGGAGTGTTGGTGTTATCATTTCTGGGCTCTCCACATTGACACAGACCCAGGTACAGCATGACTTAGGGTCTTCTAACAGCTTGCGGTCAGATAAATTGACACACATAGGATGGTAAATACTGCTACATTTGCTGCATTTTACGCTTGGCATTGACGTTCTTGTTGTTTTAGTAAATGTTCACCATTTTGCTGATTATTATATTTTACAAATCTATTCGGCTCAGTAAAGGTTGTGATCAGCACAATTCCAATACAGCGTCGGTCTTGTGTCTGTGGTAGCTCACGTAGCCAGGCGATTTCCGTTCAAAGGTCACCCACACGAAGTGAAGGAGTAATTTTAACGATACAGCAATTTAATTAATGCACCCCACAATGACGCTAATTGCAAAGAAGTTAGAGAGTATAATGATGTACTAGTAATAACCCATTATTTCTAATAGAATGTATCTATAGTAGAAATAAGAGGTAGCAAAGATAAGAATTCTCTCGAATATAATTATATTCGGTAATTATTATCTAGATATTCTTGCTGACATACGAAAATCATAATAAGTGTCGAACTGTTCTCTGCAATAATTATCTGTCATCTGAGAATCGTCGTTGGCTGCCAGGTTCATCGCTAATTACTGGGGTTTACCCTTGTTTTACCCCAATACGCAACGTTGGGTGATACGTTGACGTTGCGTTGGCTACATTGATTGGAACACGGGAATGGAAGTATTGGCAATGCTTTGAGGTTAAGTAAGCCAATAAGACTAGTAATTGATTGAGGAATGTCAATGACAATAAATTCATGAATGAAAACATTGTCCGATAACCATGTGAAAGAAATAGCTATAAATGTATGTGTATCTTTCCTGATTTCTTTCATTCACGTGCCAAAAAGTTAGCAAACTGTATTATGTGCGTGACACTTTGGAATAGAACTTTGCCGTATAAATAATGAATAAAAGACCACCCGTATAAGTTTGCGAATTCGCCAGAAATAAATAATAGTATCATCGATCAAAATAACTCATAAACATGTATAAAGGATAATATACAGATACCTAATTATATATAACTTTGTCAAAGAGCCAAATCGTTTCTTGGCAGGAGACAAAATCTAGATCCTGAAACATTGATGTATTCCTTTCTATTATAAGACGTATACCTACTCAGCAGGATATTGAAGATGTACCTAATGGTAAAAAGTTAATAACATTATGTTTTCTACTACTGAAGTCAGTATTGGTACCTATAATTTATTTCTCCAGTACTAATCCATTTCAAACTGCCATTACTGTCATAAAATCAGAGTTGCATACTTCTTATTTGAGCTTTGGTATCTCATTGGATTACTCACTTCAAATATCCTCTAATCAACGTATGGAAATGTCTGAAAGCAGCTGTAGCATGTTCGTCAAGTACTGAAGGGTCCACGTTTGGATTATAATCGTTGATATAGCTTTGAGCTCCGGGGTAGATCAACTTATTCTTCACCATGTTATCGTAACCTGAAATGAAAAAGTTATTAAAAGTCTAGTCGCTGATTGAATGCATTTGACAACTAAGTAAGTACAATAACAATGTGAAAAACTAAACTAAAACATTTAAATATTTTAATGTCACGTGTAACCTGTAGCTCGTTGATCAGAATTTACAATTTCATTCAGTTTTTGACATGCACAATTGCACATGTCAAACACATTCTTTCATCAACTGGACGGACACTATTCAACTACTGGCTATATCATTTATTATTATGCACGCTTGAATTTAACCCTGTTTAGTTCTTTTTATTAATGAACGAACAAATACTAATACATTTTGGCTCTTACTAGAACGGCGAGGTAGGCCGCGCGACCTAATCGCGAAATATTTATACTTACCAAGGAAAATAGGTAGATATTCGTAGTAGTTGATATGTTGTATCTCAGCTATATGGATACGTCTAGCTTCCTGGTACAGGGTCTCATCAGTCCAATGTGGGTTCAAAGCTCGAAGAGAGTCCGCAATGCGGTTGTGCTCCCTCAGGAGAATGATCTGGAGCACTGTAAGCTGAGGATTCTGGTTCACTCTAATGTCGCCTGCCGAATAACAAAACCTTATAAGACTCGAAGGGATTAATGGCCGATTTCACGGAAGATATAAAACCAATACTCATTCAAGATACAACGACCTCAAGGTCTTTACTGTTTACCCCAATTCTTTCACTATCTTTTCCATTATAAGTTGATAGAGGAAAATAAACATTTTAATACCTAAGAGTATCTACAAAATATGTAAAGCACAAAATTTGATACGGCATTGTAAACCTTATTAGATTTATAATATCTTTACAATATCTAAAACAAACAAATAAACCTATAAATTAATAATCTTCTTCCAAAGTTAATTGTAAATCTTATTTGTGATTAAGTTACTAGGTGGTAGGACTTTTCTGCAAAGTTCGTCTAGGTAGGTACCACCGCTTTGCCAGTTATTCTGCCGCCAAGCAGTAGTGTGCAAGCACTACTGTGTTCCGGTTTAAAGGGCATTGTAGCTAGTGAAATTACTGGGCAAATGAGACTTTATGATCTGATCACTCAGTCTAGTAATCTGATTACTAGACTGTGTGATGTCTCAGGATGACGTGCGCAGTGCAGTGTCACGCGAAACTTTATTGTTTTAAAATTCCGAGTGACACTGCAACTGTTATGGGCAGCCGTGTCGCTTAACACCAGGTGAACGACTAGCTCGTCACGTCATTCAATCGCATAAAAAAAAAAAAAGTTCTAAAGATTTTAAGGTTATTATTCCTAGAACATACAAATTAGAAAGTAAACATTTTGTATAAACAACAACCTTGATCGGATATTATTGCTAAAACTTTTATACATTATGTCTGCGTAAGGGGTTAACTTTTATAGAACTGTTGTAGATTCGGTGCTTGCTATGAAAGAACTATTTGGATATAACCTAAACCTAATTATTTAAATACATTAATTATTTTAAAATAATGCTTCTTATAATAAACGTTTGTTTATTGATAACTGTGTAAGTTCTTAGTATAAGTTTTTGAATATCAACTGTTTATAAATGTTAGAACTAATATATAAACAGAAAATTTCAGAGCTATCTGTCATTAGCATTATCCACTTAGGATCACAAATTGTTAGTCATTTAGCAATTTGCTCTAGAGCACGCAGATTGAAGCCGTATTTTGCTCCGATACTCGAAAATAACGATTTTCAATCTCAACCGTATATTTTCTTCCGGTACATAAAGTTTTCCAAATTCATTAAAATACGCCTCGATGCTCTCTTTCGCTACTGCTATATAAATTGTGAAGATTCGCATCGCTTCAGCGAGTCTGTTTATTCGCAATGAAAAATAAGATTCGTAAGCCTTAAAAACGTCTACGGGGACACGATGGAAATCAAAAATCTGGATTGAAGTAATATTTTCCACTTTGCTGTCTATAGAAACAGATGATAGCTTCTTATACAAAGCAAGACTGTGATGACGGTTAAGTACACTGATTTTGTGCTATTTAAGAACACTTTTATTGAGGGCTATTTTAAGAACACTTTTGGTGCTGTTTTATTGGTAGTCTTAAAATTGGAAATACCTACCTCATAACTTTCTGCAAAAAATATATTTAGTTCAGGAGTTTGTTTTTGTTCCTTACCTGTCAAATAGCATGGTTCGTTTAGAGACTGTGCTGACTCGCATGTGAGCGTGATATTGGGGTCCTGCGGGGGCCACTCCCGACCTCCTCTCAGCAGAGTAGCTAGTCGGCCTCCTTGGAAAGCCCTCAGCGGGTTCGCCTGCCCCGCACTGTTGCCGTACACCAATGAGAGGTCCATGTACGCGGTAACCGTTGAAATCTGTTCATTTAAGAGCAGATTTTAACAAACGCAAAGTAAACTGGTCAGTATAAATATGACTACCAAATAATACAATATTTATGAAAACGAAAGGCTCTGAGTTGAGTATCATTAAAATTTGTGTTTCCCACTTGGGAGGTTATTCAAAAAAGACTCTTTTTAAACTTGAACTTAAACTTCCTATAAGTACTAGTTCTTATTAGTTTAACAAAAGTAATTATAGAAACTGGCTACTATACTACATTTACCTAATGCTTAAAAATAAACATCAGTTTTTAATGATACTCTCTTAAGATTATATTAGTCAAACAACTCCTAATGAATGCGTAGCTTAAGTGCTCATATTTCAAAGTGTTTGCTCCGTCGCCCATACGATACCTACTAAATAAATTATGTCGAAATAACGCGATTAACGCAATACTTGAGGAATATTTGTATCGTTGGTTGAGAGTAGTATATTATACCTACTGCACTTCCGTATCAAAGTAACCAGTAGAAATAGGTAGGTACTTATGCAAAAAGTGTAGAGAGTTTTCATGAGGTGAAAGAAATAAGGTGGCGTTTACCTCGACCAGAGATTACGTATAGCAAAAAAAACTGGAACCTTTTATAGAACCCGCATCTTGTTCTAACCAAAGGTCAAACCACTTCAAATCGAAGTAAAAGTAAGAGATTGACTACAGAATATATGAAACACATCTTACTATTACCTTTGTAGGTATCTGAACTGCCGTTACCACAGCTATTACTTCGTAAATAACTGATTCCAAGCCACAGCACAATACACAAGGTCCGAGCATTAGTATACCTAACCCAACTATACTTACTAATGCTCGGAATATAAGAGAATCACTTAGATATTAGTGATTTTCTTGTCTCGCTTGATTTACCCACTACAGAAATAATCACCTACCCATTTACCCATGCACAGTAAACGTGTAATGCTGTTGTATCCAAAGCAGGCCCACTATTCTTTCAATAAATTTTACTTCGATGTCAATCAAGCATTTCGCACCTATTTGCGTAGAAAATTGCGAGGATTTAACGTCGATATATCGAAGTCAGAGATCAGCCTGCTTGCCTGAATCTCAGGGACTTTCCACATCTAAATGCTACTTACAGGCTCAGCAGGTGCATTCGGAGCGGTACAGCCTCTGTCTCTAGTTGATCCAGTTCTAACGAAGTTCATGCACTGGGTCCCTTGAGGTGAATGGACTGGATCGTTTTGCGGGACAAGGATCGGTGCACACAGCGGATTTGAAGCAGCGTCTGGAGCCAGCCTTCCATTATCGTCGCAGCATGTCACTTGGTCCTTATCTACGGAGGGATTATTAAAATTATTGATGTTACTGTGCTTGGTTGTGCCTAACTATAAAGCTTCGGCCCTACCGGCGCGTCTGCGAAGCGGCAGCGTCAGCGACGCGATACAATTCGGTACCCATCGCTGCTCGCGGGGATCGCGACGCGGCCGTCTACAAACATGGGCAGCGATGGGTGCCGAATGGGCGCTTTTGACGCTTCACTGACGCCACTTGACGCACCGTTGTGGCCGCAGCTTTACGTCGTCGTTGTAAACGAACACCAAAAAAATAGAAATAGATTTTCATGGAGAATCAGGTACTTAATCATAATGAATAATTTATAATCATCATAAATATATAGGTGTACCTAATTAAAAAAGGAATATACATAGTATGTCACGTCCTGTTGAGCTTGTTGGTATATATTACGTAGATAACATAATATTTAGTAAACTGTGGTGTGGTGTGTAGAACTGTAGCACGCGCAAAAAACGCTCATCATCTTTCTTAGTTAAAAACTGGCTGTGCATCTGTAGGTATTCATCGCCCAAGCAAGACTCACGGTAAATTGGGTAAATTGTGTGCATTGCACCTAATTTAGCAGATCCTTCGCGAGAATTTGCCTCATGTTCCTTCCTATACTCGTTACTTACGTAATATATACGGAGAGGTGAATATTTCTCGAGCTTCTATGTTGCATGGTGATAACAGCTAAATTGTAGCACTTATATTATGCAGAGTGTATTTTAAGTTCATTTTATGCTAACTACGTACGTAACTACGCTTTGCTCAATTTTGCTGACAGCTTCTGGAGAAAATGGAGATTATGTTGTGTTGTTGATAGGTATGCAAGGATTATAGATTAAAGCGAGTGTGGGGCAACGGTTGCTCGTGAGGCTTCCATTTCAAACTCACGCACCTTAGTTAGAATCCCGCTTGGCTTCACACTAATGACATTCCAACTTATTTGAAGAATTTACACTTGTTCTTACATCGGTGAAGGAAAGGATCGTGAGGAAGCTGGCATGTTAGAATTACAATATCATGATTTATGGTTATAGCTTACAGTGGGGTTTGGTTGACTAGTAGTTGAACAGTAATGTATACTTAGCAGTGAGAAATAACTATTTATGAATACACCTGGCCTACTTAATACACCGTGGAATTGAATTCGATATTTTCCTGAAACGTATAGGTACATGTGCTCAGTCCATGCTATAGAACAATATTACAGCGTACTATTAAAAAATATAAATAAAATAAATACCTCAAAAAATAATTCGCCGTTAGGTGAAATGTCTATTTCATCAACTATTTCAGAAGCTAAAATACCTGCACCGCCCTCTCCGCTGTCCCAGAGTGCCAAATTATTACATGTCGTAGGCCTTATGTTAAGAATTTGAGTTTGGACTAATTTTATAAATAGTTTTACGTTTTACATTATAGGTACTTTTATGTTTAGCTTTAAGCTTTAAGCTTTAAGCTCTCATGGGCAAACGTGCTCCAACATAGACCGCATCATCGCTTTCCATCAGGTGAGATGTTGTGAAAAAAAAAACATTCTAAAGCATGGACTGAGTTACAAACATTTCAGGGAAAATATCGAATTAAATTTCCACGGTGTATAGCTGATATAGCATAACACTATGTTAGTACCTATCAAGCTAACCCCTGGTTTCTCATACGTTTGTCGAACTCATGTTAACTTAGCATACCAAATAATATACGCTCATTGGTTGACGATAGCCGACGATCAATAGCCAACCAATGAGCGTTCAGTATTTTTAAGTTGACACGAGTGTATTAGAAACCGGGGGTTAGTCAGCATGTAGAAGCCGCAAATTACACTTATATATGCACCGCAACACCTTTTATTATTTACCCTATGGCCCATCATCTACCATACGCCCATACCATCATGTGAAATGACTGGGCAAATGAGACTATGATCTGTTCTCACAGTCTAGAAATTTAATGTTATTACTAGACTGTGTGATGTCACGTGAAACTTTTATTTGGAGTTCCGAGTGAAACTGCATCTGTTATGGGCG
Organism: Ennomos quercinarius; assembly: GCA_910589525.2. Taxonomy (NCBI): domain Eukaryota; kingdom Metazoa; phylum Arthropoda; class Insecta; order Lepidoptera; family Geometridae; genus Ennomos; species Ennomos quercinarius. The sequence goes on from OU342496.1 coordinate 8,515,353, forward strand.
GCCGTGACGCTTAACACCGGGGGAACCACTGGCTCGTCACGTCGTTCGTTTACATAAAAAAACCATTATTATAATTATAGTAAAATAGATTTGTATATACCATTTGAAAGTATTTTCACCTCCACGCCGAGCAGTTTTCATGTTTATGGCGGCGAGACATGAAAAGCATAAACGTTTACGTTCATTGTATTCACAGATAACCCCTGTATTGTATTGTATTGTATTGTTCATGGCCAAGATGTACCTACCTGCTGAAGCTATAACTATATATAGGTACGTTCAACCTGGTAGAACTCAATTTTATGGACAAGTAAGTGTAGTGTAAGAACTTTTCTTCCAACGATAATAACTGCGCCGGTGGCACGAAGAAAACCTACTTATGTAAATATTACTTAGCGACACCCATCCAAGTACTTACCGACCGCAACAAAAATTGCTACCCGAACTGCTATTTTAAAGGCTAGGGTCTTGATTACTTGCAAAACAATGTTATGGACCTAATTTAAAGTTTCATCATAAAACTAAAATTAAACTTTCTTCTAACCGGTGCTTGAAAGCTGACATGGTGTTCAGTAATTTTTGTAAGGGAATAACCACGTTTTAGCAATAACTTTAATATTTTCCTAAACAAGTACAGTCTTGCTCCTGAGATCCATAATTTTATCAGGTACCACGAGATCACCGGCTTTACTTTATTGAAACTTCTAGAAATGGTTGGTTGGTTTAACACATTTGTCATAGATAGGTGGATGGGATGCGTTTTGTGGTATCCGTTGGTACCCGTGGATTCGGATGATAAAATAAAATGAACATCAAATATAGTCGTAGGTATCTCCAAATAAAAATATGAAGAAGAAGCTGGATTCAAATAGAAAAGGTAGCTACAATAGCAGCATTTAAATAATGTAATTTTCATTGTCAACACGAAACACGTAGCTCTTAGTAATTCAAATAAAACTGGCAATATTGGTTTCAATTGAATTTGCAATCCAATATGCTCACAGTTGAATCGGATTTAGCAAGCATCCCTTTCTATTGGCTAAACATTTTAAAGTATTTCAGAGTTTAAATTGAAATGTGATTGTGAAATTTTCACTTTATCATGTTTTTAGACTACCATGTTTCTTGTTTCTGTATTTTTGTAAAACACATGGTCTTACTTTTTAATTCTAGTTCTTCCAGCGTTATAGTCGTTAGGTATAGTTGATTATCAAATAGGTTATATTTGTCAATTTATCAACCAACTTAATTTTTTTTACATAATATAATGTGAAACAATAAAATGTGTAAGCTCAAAGAATAACAAAGACCGTGAAAACTTTTCTATATCCGTTTAAAATCTTACTCAGAATCTACTCGGAATCTTCCATCCTATTCGTTCTTCGTCCAAAATCGATTTAAAGAAAGATTTAGAAGATTTTATTTAGTAAGAACTTCAGAGACTTCAAAAGTTTGAGATCGCTGCTCTATTTAGTTTATACCTACTTAAGTCAATTTACTTTTATTTACCTACATTACACGAAGTTCGAAAAGTAAGGGTGGGAATCTGAATTAATAAAAGTACTTTTTACATGTGGAAAAATGTTGCCTGAAAACACAGAACTGCAGTTATTATACTTACTTTATTTTATCGAAGAGAAAAAGCTTTATTGCTCGTGGCAACATTCCTGAGTCTACTTTACACATAATTATTAACTAGCTCATGAAAACAATAATTATAAATTATTATTCCTACCCGACTTCGACGAACTAGCACGTCCAAGGCGTAGGCTACGCCTTGGTCGTTAGTTTGTACATCCAAACGCTACGTTTACAATAGTCGCAATTTACTCTCCTACAAATTACAGATACTAAGCAATTCAATTCAATTAAAATTAATTAATTAATTTAATTAAAAAAATAAATAAAATAAAATTTAATTAAAATTTAATTTTATTTCTTATTTTATTTTTTTTTTAATTTTTATTTTTTTAATTATTTATTAATTTATTTAATTTTATTTTTCAATTTATTATTGATCGATCGATTTACATAAGTAAATAAATAACGATCACATAAATCTATGTTGATGATGATGCTGATGATGATCACTTCCTTACTAGGATTCCCTGTATCTATAGAGGGACTAAGAAACTAGGAGACCATGGTCCCACAATACCCAGACTCCGAAAATGTACCTATTTGCGCTTTTTTACTATAGACAAATACTTGTCCTGTCACGGGAATTGCACCCACCCTCCGGGTTATGAGCCACACACCACACCACAGATGCTGTCGTCGTGACTGAGTATAGTTGAGTACCTACGAAATTTAAAGTAGCTATTCCTGTGGAATCACTTACGAGATTGTGCAATGCCAGCTGTCAAAGACATATCATGGGTGATAATTTGACCCCACTGTTGCGCATTCAAATTCCAGATGGGGTCGATAAGCTGCCGGTCCGAGAATAGCTGGAGGCTGACCACACGTGGGTTTGGCAAGGGGCGGCCACTTTGTGCTCTTGGCCAAGCATTTACTCCTGAAATTATAGCTCTGGTTACTGTAGTCTCCTCTTAGCATTACTCACTCAGGCGAAGAGCTAACGACCAAAAGAAAGGCTTAGCTTTTCTGTACATGCATTAGGTATAAATGTAGGTAAAATTAAGTTACGGTTAGTTATGACTTGATAATTATGTGAAACTATTGCACAAAAAATAATAAATTCACGAAAAACCGGAAAAGTAAGGAAATGTTTGCTGGATAAAGTAAAGAGTACATCTATCTGGTTAGGAAAATAAACTCAGTATTATAATTGTAACAAAGCAAATTGAAAACTACAAATATAAGTTTATTTTTTTAATATCTTAGATGTGTTGAAAATTATTTGGCAGTATACACAAGAAAGAGCTTGGAATAAAATATAAAATTTCCAAGACGAAGTAGTTTTGTTTTAACTATCAGTTAATCTATCAAATCAGTTTGTAATGAAGTGAATCCACAGTGAAAATATTTCCGTTTGGTTTTCGTAGTCTGTTTTTTCCCATAAACAATAAATATCACACCATCCACATCACCACACAATACATAATTATAATTATCATCTTATCTGGATTTTCATCGAGAGTTTAGATGGATATACATTTTATGTCTTGAGTCTCTATCACTGACTTGAATGAATGTATAAAACCTCAAGATACATCACACAGAACTTACATTTGAAGCAACCCAAGCACGCCCTGTTTTTGGCTCAAGGCTTACACCATTACCTCTGCACACTCATTGACATCCAAGCACGCTAATTAATCCATGACACGAAAAAATAAAAATACTTATATCGTCGTGCGTTGGTACAATAATTTTCATAAACAATTCGGCTAGGTATGCATAATAAATCGAACTGAATCACATTTTACAAATAATTTACTACATTTTGAATATAAAAAATCGGATAGCCGTTCACTCACACATATTTAAGAACACGCTATTTTGGTGCTTCATTTGCGTCTAAGGCCATGCGGAATCCTTAGGTTTTATACATTCATATGACTTAGCAGTCATGGATCTACAAGCTGAGTTTGCTTACCATCACCATAATTGTATGGGACAAGTCTTCCATAAGGCGTTTGTGGGATACCCCAGGCAGGTCTCACGAGGTTGTTGCAGGTGCCATCGATAGCTCTGTACCGAGATTTAGTGCAGAATGGAGGAGTCAAACCACAAGTCTGAGTGGCTGGGTCTTGACCCGAGCCTAATGGCGGCGGTGGGTTGCTGAAACTGTGTAAAAAGATTAAAGGTTAATTGAGAAATATTATCCTTCACGGGTGATATATATTTTGAAGAAAGGGTTAGGCTGTAATTAAAATCCTTCCAAGAACGTTTCAGACACATAATGGGGTTCCGTCTTAGCAGCATAGGCATAATAGGTATAGATAGTTATGTTGTGTTGTGTTGATGTGTAGAGGTACCTATACGCGATCATGATCATACGTAACGTTAAAAGTGACCTTTCCTTTCGTCCGTAACGTCAAACTACGTAACATTTTCCACAGAAAACTAAGGCAACTGCTGAAATTTTAAGACTCCATAAAAATTATGAAGTGGTCCAGACAAAGCGTTGAGCGTTCTATGTTTAAATGTACCTTAATTGAAAGTGAGTAAAATTAATTGAGGTGTTTTATTTATGAAAGGAAGGGCCACGGGTAAACATAATATAAAATTTTTACGAAAATGAAATATTTAATAGTGAGTAAGTCGTAGACGCAACGATTACGACGGGGACAGGGGCCGTACTGTGACCTCTTAGCGCGATTCAAATGACGACCTAAACTGAACCGCTTCAATACAATTTGTACGGCAGCGGCTCAGTTTAGGTCGTCATTTGAATCGCGCTAAGAGGTCACAGTACGGCCCCTGCCGTCTGGCGGAATAATAGTAAGTGTATTATTGTGCAGACTATGATAACACGCTATGCAAATGCCGGTCTTGAATCGTACCATCTGTTGCTACTGACACTATAGTTTTAACTGCCGTCTGGCGGAATAATAGTAAGTGTATTATTGTGCAGACTATGATAACACGCTATGCAAATGCCGGTCTTGAATCGTACCATCTGTTGCTACTGACACTATAGTTTTAAGTAGGTATATAACATTAATAAAAATAAGATTTAACATCAACTCAGTTGCTCATTAATTCTATGCGTATTTTTATAAAAAAATTCCACCGAAATCAAAAGCTATACATCCAGAGAACGATGGGCAGTAGAATTGTCCTCGGTACATTAAAATCTTCTGCGATCACCAAGCCGCCTGCCAAGCGCGGTGATTATATAAGCGTCCAAAGTGGCATTTTATGGCGGAGGCCTAATGTTCAGCAGTGGACGTCTTCCGACTGATGATGACTGTGTGTGTGTGAAAAAGCTTATAACACGTAAAGCAGAGCTCAGACTGCACCAGAGTTAATAACAAAAGTTATATACAAGTATACGAAAAGTAAAACAATAGCAAGGTAAAGAAAGCTAGTATTAAGTACAATATACAACAATTAACCTTTTCTGTTGTCCGTTGAATTGTGCTCTCCAGGCCGGGATGCTGAGGACAGAATCGGTGCGTTTTACAACACATAACATGCAACATATAACAGTATTAACAAGGATTATAGTGCGGTTTTATACAATAGGTACTACTTTGTACGAGAAGAAATAAGAATAATGAAAAAATACAATTTAGAATAATAAGACAATAGAGCTGAGGTAGGTAATTAATTTCTGCGATGAACTTGGCGCTACTAGGGTAAAACCGGGATACATGCCTCAATGGGATAGGTGCCCCGCTATCAAAAAATCTAACTTCCCAAAATCGCAACAGAAAATTTATAGGTTAAATAAGGAGCGTAGACGCCACAAACCTCGGGTCCCCGCAGACCGTGTCGTAAAATAGACGCATTTCGATCGTATGAGCGATCATCTCCGCAGCGAATGTGAAAATCACGTCAAAGTTTCAAACGGGAGTATTTACTGTTACATAACTTTCTAATCAGTAATTATAGTTCATTCAAGCAACGTGTTGATTGCACACATTGCTTTATAGAGTATACATTCATGTGTCAATAATCGTTCTAATGTATTTAGTTTAATTTAAAAATAAAAAGGCATCTATCCATATCAAAAAGGATAGTCGCCCCAATTTTTGCCGGTATAGGTGCCCTTAGGGGCACCTATCCACCACCGATAATGTCAACGCGTTTTAGAAATGTTTTTATATATATACGTTTTGAAATTTTCTTAGATACATATTTAACGGTAAGTGAAGGTCGAGTATCAACAAAAAAGACAAATTACTTACAGTTTAAATATGTAAAACAACTTTTTTCTTTATTTTTGGCTGTCTGTCTGTCTGTCTGTCTGTCCCTTTGAACACGCATCACGCTGAAACTACTAGATGGATTTCAATGAAACTTGTAGAGATTGTAGTTACTTTTTTAGAATAGCATTTGTAATACTTTATGTTATAAAAACGGCCATGTGCGGGTTGCACGAAGCAAAAGAGAAGATTTTTTTATGATATATTTTTTTAATTGTAAATATTTATATGATTTATTAAACAGTAAAATATAAGCAAAAATGTTTAAATATTTTTTTCAATATCTTGAAAAAAGACCAGCCGGCCTCCACAATGCAGAGCAAATAATTACTTAGATAACGTGTACATAGGCTAAGCACATTATACATATTCTGTCGAAAGAAATATTGAAGAGAGAAGGAAAAGATAAGAGAAAGGATGAATAGATCGGATGGCAAAGGCAGACAGGTAAAAGGGAGAAAGAAAAAATAGGGGAAATTATGAAGGCTACTGGCCTCCCTTCATCACCGTCCCATCCTTTCATCCTTTTCCCCTATCTTTTTTCTCACCATTCCTTCTTCTTTTTGACAGGGTTAGGGTGTAAAACTCATAAACTTGTGCAAAGCCAGGACGGGTCAGTAAGTGTAGATTAATTCGACAGAAACGTATCAAATACTCAGTTGATTTTTTCTTAAATAAAATATGTTAAAATTTATTATTTAAGTATGTTTATGCGATTTACGATTCCTACCCTGGACAAACATTTGTGATGAACATAGGTGTTTGTTCTGTGTCTGGGTGTTATATTGTATTCTATGTATGTATTTACAAACAAAAAGTATCTAAGTATTGTATCAGTTATCTGGTTCCCATAGTACAAGCTATGCTTAGTTCGGGGCTAGATGGCGCTGTGTGAAATGTCCACACAATATTATTATTATATTATATTATGCATGTTATATATTATAAAAAGAATACAAAAAAAATACATTTAATAGTATTTATAAAGTATTTTCTTTTGTAAGGCTACTATCCCACAGTTCAGGCACCTATCCTCCTGCTCATTTTCGTGGTGGACCTATCCATATAGATAGGCGTCTATCCCCAAAAAAAGGTCTGGAAAAACTTAAATTCTGCACAATCAGTAATTTATAGGTCACCAAAATTAGATCCTAATGTAAGATAAAAGATTAGACTAGCTATTTTCATAGGAATTATTCCTGATGAATTAATAGATTTAAAGTTACGTGGCCTCTTCAAAAAGTGGGGCAACTATCCCGGTTTTACCCTATACCAAAACCGCATATTGCAGTTCAACGGGGCAATGCTGCGAGCATGTTGGGTGCGGGTGGGCTTCGTAAGCTAGTTCAAATGTTTTTTTAGTAGGTAGTAGATAGTAATATTTAGTAGTAGCTATTATTATTGTTGTAGTGTAAGGTAATATACGATATTACGATTAATTGGTAGGTAGACCGCAGCGTGGGACGTTATCAAAATTACCAGTTTTTGATTCTACTCGAATTTATCGTACCTAATACGTTTTTGTACTGCGAGCAGTCCATTCGAAAGTAAACTTTAGAATTGCGATTGTTCATAATTATATGCGTAGAATTAGAGTAGCTCTATAACAATCCTGAAATTCGTAGGTACCTACCCCATAGGGTAGGTACCTACGAATTTCAGGACAATGAAAAAAGAAAATATATATAGTGGCATCACAAATTGCCACATGTATTTTCTCTTTTTATGTATACCACATTCTATACTATCAAATACAGCGGCTATCAAAAATCTGTAGAGGTTCTCTAATATGTCCAATCTGTAAACCTAATATTTATGTCAGTTATTTATCAGGCGTTTTATGCACCTACTTCATTTCTAATGTCGCTTTTATATCTAAGTAACTTTATACAGGTACCTAGGCGTACGAAAAATTCTGCCAAAGTAATGAAAGTTTTAATCAAACTGTAGTTCAATCACCCCACGATTTATCAAAGGTCAAAGACAATATCCAACTTTTATTTTCCCGTTTTCATGTTATGTAAACGTTTACCTACAAACATTAAGCTATGACAAAACAATACAATATATTTGTAGAGTACTTGTCATAAACACAGTTCTGGGAAATAGAATTATGACTATGAGTAGGTATTATGTATACCTACCTAAAATAGAGAGACGACTTGGCTGTGTAATTGGTCTATACCTACTTGCCTAGAGGCATGTGGTAACAAAATACCTTCGTCCATGCAAAATAATAACAGAAGTGATTTTCTAAAGTTGAAGAGGACTTTCATGAGAATTTTTACTGTTAGCTCTAACTTAGTAGGTATTATAATCTATATCAAGCTATTAAAGCTTTACCTATATATACATACTGTAACTATAATAATACTTATAGTAGGATAAGTAAGATTTGTGCTCGCGACTTTGTTTCAACAATAAATCCAGATACATCGAAATTTTGGGAAAACAGCAACAAATTACAGTCTAGGTGCCAATATTTTGCTCGTACAACGCAGCTTTCACCACACCAGTAGTGCATTAATTGAGACAAAGTGCAATGAAGTAACTGACGTGTCATCATCAGCAATAGCCTGAAGATGTCCACTGATAAACATAGGCCTCCCTCAGAGAGCGCCACTTTGATTAGCTGCTCGCCTCCAGCATCCATCGGCTCCTAGCGGTTTTCACCAGATCATCGGTCCACCTAGTGAGGGACCGGCTTACCCTGTGTGTTCTGCTTTGTGGTCACTACTCGAGAACCTTTCTTCTCTAATAAAACGAGTAATATGATATTTACCTATAGAAAAATAGGACAGGTAGGTATGAACAATTTGAAGTAATTTTGCAATGTAACATGCGTAGTGCAAAAAGTTAGATACTTAGTGAAAATTTGTTGATAACAAATACTTAGACACAAAAAGAATCACACAATTCCTTAATACTTACCGTTGTTCATAGAATTATCTACCTAATAGAATCGAATATTGCAAAACGTACATTATAAGGTAACACATATAAAGACAAATTGTATACACAAATAAATTCAGCGTATTCCAGAGGTTGATAGCCGATGTCGATATTTCAGGTAGGTTCATTGATTCGCAACAACTTTGGAACTAACTAAAGTCGTATCAATGGAATGAATCAGTCGGTAATAGTTTTAGGCTTACTCTATTGAAGAGATTCTAAACCGATAGCTAATATAGCTAAAGTCACAGATTAGCGGCTGAAGTAGGTGTAAAAACTTAGTCAGATTTTTCTTTTAATTCACTGATAAATATGATAAATAATTTAAGACAATAAAAATATCGTTATCGATAAAAATCGTTGATGCTATAACCATTACCTATGTATTATGAGCTGATCAGATAGTAATTAACTGATCAAAAATCTACGATAATATAACTACGATATACGTTAAAGTACATCTTAAAGCTTCAGTCTCTGGCAAAACAAAAACTTAAAATTGTATCAAATTTAAACACTTCACAGTTATTTAGAATTAGATTATTTACTTCATAATATTAATAAAGTTACATCTCTGTTGACTATAAGCTCACCTATACCTTGTTATTCTAGATCAGAAACTAAATTAACTAGACCACACTCTCTTACGGTAAGGCTTTGGAGTGCGTGAGGTAAATAATGATGTACAACGAGCTAAATCATAAATCATAGTTGCCTAGCCTCGCGCACAGCCTCTAATGGTGACGGAATTTCGAGCCATTTTGAGAAGAAAGTTGAATAGGGAAAAGCATCCATCCCACACACACCAGAATCAAATGATCAAGTGACATTACAATTCATTTACACAGCATGATCTGATTATTATTATTATGCGTATCAAATCATGCAAGCATAAATGTAGTTTATACTGACCCGTAAAAGTAGACGTCAAAAGAAATGCACACAATATTAACATTTAAAAAAATACAAGAAACTATATAATATGATCAATTGAATAGCGACTTCCTATAAGATTCAAATAAATACAATTTTAGAAAATCTAATATGGTAATCAAAGTTAATGTTTTGTTTCTTTCTTTCTATTTTCGCCTTCTTTCTAAATCTCACCCAAAGCCTTGTACAGGTAACCTCTGGGCCGGCAGCACGTTCTGGATAACTGTTGCGAAGTCTACAATAGGGCTGGATAGCTGTAGACTGGGATTCGGGCTCGACGGGAAGTTTTGTGCCGGTGTAGTGTGAAGAATGTGAATGCAAGTTGCAGTGTGCAGCACTGCCAGTAGAATAACTATTGTATGCATGACGTCTGTAACAAAAAAATGGGTTTGTTAATCATTTTCTATAAGCTTTCTAGGTAGGTATGTATTGGTGTCGACATTGTGTCGCACTCTTTAAATAAACTAAATTTATACTGCGGTGGCTTCTGATAAAGGGGAAAGTTAGTAGAATAAAAGAATAATGCTGCAAGAGGAAACGATACCGCTTAATTATGACAGTAATTGAGGTAGGTACTGCCTAAATTACCACGTGAAGGGGTGTGAGTACACTAGGGTTTAGTAGAGGTATTGCGTACCGCCATACCTATGCCATTATAAAATTATAGCCATAAATCGGTTCCATATCACGGTAGTGTGGTCGCAGCGTTAGTCTAAAAAGCGTCACTAGCAGCTACGGAAGTAGTTAAGAATATATTTTATCCTTATTCCGGAATGAGGGCGTATTTGCGACATCAAAAAACATTGCTAGATAATGCTCTAGCTGCGTGATCGGCATTCATTCCATATTAAATAAAATAAATAAATATTGTGGGTCTAGTTCGTGCTACTAGGTACCTATATCCTAATTGGATATTGTCAAGTGTTGACAAAAATCTAGTTAGGGTTTGCTATTTTGGGCTCTAGATACGTAGTTTCATTAAAAATGTATTTTTTTTATGCGATTGAATGACGTAACGAGCTAGTCGTTCACCTGTTAAGCGACACGGCCGGCCACAACAGTTGCAATGTCAGTCGGAACTTTGAAACAATAAAGTTTCGCGTGACACTGCACTGCGCACGTCATCCTGAGTAGTAATCTGATTACTAGACCGAGTGATCAGATCATAAAGTCTCATTTGCCCAGTAATTTCACTATGTAGTATGTAGTTGTAGCAGTCTGCGTACTTCTGAGAGAAAAGTTAACGAGATTTTGAATGGTCTGATGAGTAAATTGCAAGCTTGCCGTATAGAAAGAAAGAAAGAAAGAAAGAAAGAAAGAAAGAAAGAAAGAAAATACATTTATTCAGGACCTCTTATATAGGGTATAGTTTAATGAAAGCTGCTTTAGTTGACGTGGTAGGCAAATACGTGGACGTAATCTAGACTGCAATTCTCTACACGCTAAAACTAAAACTCAAAGCATGACTAAGTTAAAAATAATAAAATACGTACTTGTTTATTTGTTAAGACTTTACAGACAAGGTGACCTTTAAAAGTAGCTAGGTATACCTACTTTAAATTCGTTAGCCATCCCATCATTTTCTTAGAAACAATTTCCTTAAGCTATTAACCATTTCCTTTATCGTTTACATGCGGAATACGGATCCAATACCAAATACCGAAACTCACTCCGGAAAGTTGCGAAAACACTTACAAAGAGGGTCTAAAAGATTAGAGTAAGTTAATAGGCATTTCGCCTAACCTTGCTATACATAAAACGGTTATTGCCTTTTTACACGCAAAGCAATAGATCGAAGATGTGATGCTTTTGATTTTGCTGAAACCAGAAGACCATTTTTCGTAATTAATCATGTTTTAATTCGAATATTGAAAATAAATGGTATGGTCTATTCCGGTTTGAGCTCCTGGAACGATCCCTTGAGGGATCGAAAATATTAAATTTTTATTCCAGTTTGATCAAGGCATGCACCATCATGCATGGGATCGTTACAAAATTGAAAGATATTATTATTTTACTATTCTGGTTAAATATGGTAGGTATTAATTATCGTAAATAACAAACATCAAGTTTTGAGTGTGCTGAGTTGCAGAAAAGTAATACAATATCATGATTGTGTAAGGCCACCACTTTGCCAGTTATTCTGCCGCCAAGCAGTAGTGTGCGAGCACTACTGTGTTCCGGTTTGAAGGGCATTATAGCTAGTGAAATTACTGGGCAAATGAGACTTTATGATCTGATCTGATCTAGTAACCTGATTACTAGACTGGGTGATGTCTCAGGATGACGTGTGCAGTGCAGTGTCACGCGAAATTTTATTGTTTTAAGTTCCGGGTGACACTGCAACTGTTATGGGCGGCCGTGTCACTTAACATCAGGTGAATGACTAGCTCGTCACGTCATTCAATCATATAAAAAAAAGGCAACATAGGTATCGGCCCCAATTTCAGAGCGCCACTAACGTACCTTGGAAAAAACGAGGAAAAAATACTGACATTGTTATTAAAACGAGATTAAAATGTGATTATATTCGAGTTAAATCTACAAAATTGACTTTCTGATTAATCTTAACTAGCAACTATCCCGCGGCTTTGCCTGCATGGAGTATCTCTCAGGAACCGTTTCTTTTTACCCCTTTAAGGGATGAAATTCATAAATTTCTGAGACCCGTATCTATTTATTTTGTATGTTCTTTACACATTCCAAATGTCAGTGTTATACGATCAAAATTTTAGAGATTTCCATACAAACTTTAACTACTTATTTCAAAACTTTAGGGGTCGAATTTTGAAAAAAAAAAATAGTACGGTTTCTTTTATTTTTATACGTGTTTGTATGTGCTAAGTTTCAAAACGATACGTCATGAAATGTAGGTTTTTCATACAAACGCTTTTTACCCTTTTTGCCCCTTTAGAAGTTGAATTTTCATAAATTATTTCTTAGAACGCGCTTAAATCATAAAGAAAAGCCACCTTCCAAGTTTCAAGTCTCTACGTTCAGCGGTTTGGGCTGTACGTTGTCTGTTAGTCAGTCAGGACAAAACCTTTTATAATTATAATAGAAGATAATGGATGTTCTACTTTTAATAGAAACGATTTGCTAGTACTTTTAAAGCAAGATTTAAGTGGATTGTTTTATTTATGTAACTACTACTTATTTGTTTTTTCAGGCCATAACTACACGCAACATAATTAAGCCGTTGCGATGGGCATAATTTTAATTAAAATAAATCAATATATTAAATTATAAATAAATATGTGTGGACATTTTACACATCACCATCTGGCCCCAAACTAAGCATAGCTTATACTATGGGAACCAGATAACTGATACAATACTTAGATACTTTTGTCTGTAAATACATACATGCGATACAATATAACACCCAGACACAGAACAAACATCAATATTCATCACACAAACGTTTTTCCTGAGCAGGAATCGAACCCACAATCTATAGTTCAGAAGGCAGAGCTACTACTAACTGAGATAGCAGGCTAGCCAAAAATTGGTACCTCACTTGTAAAAAAAGACCAAAGTAGCTGACCAAACTTTTTCTCGTACCGTAATAAGCAGTTTAGCAGATTATATAACATCACTAAAAGAATATACGTCTTCAGATTCAAAAGCTGAAGATGCATCGCCAAAGTTGTGGACATAAATCAAGTCTCAATTTTAATAAGCTGAAAGCCTAGATTCGCTTACAACCTAACCTCAAGGATACAGTTATAAAAGTGATTTAGGTAAGTGCTCTAAGTTCAACTTGGGATATACTTTTGGAGTGATATTAAGCGCATTTGTTTTAATTAAAGATTAGAATGTCACAATAAGTTATCATAATGTGGGAAAAGCTTGAGGAAAGTAATAAAAATACCGAGAAAATGTTGAGAACAAAACATAAGTATGCATTGACTTCAAGCCATTAGTACTCTAGGCTCCATTTCCGAGATTCAAAACACCGTGCGGAACAAAATTTTGTTACCTGAAATAACTATTACCTACATTTACATTAATAATACCTAATAATTATAAGAAGTACCCACATATTTATACTTTAATCACCACGTATCACTTTATCCATACAACCTATCTCTACCTATTTAGAGTTGAAATTGTCGAAAAGCGGAAACGTGCCGAGGTTTCCAAAAGTGTCGTTTCATAATTAGAATATCTGAGCATAATGTTAGTAATAGCACTATTTTGGGGTAGATACTAGCTAGTGCCATGGTACTAAAAACGGCTTGGTACCAATGATGCCTCAGAGAGAGTAATAGGGTTTTTTGACGGTAGGTAGAGTTTTTGGTTATTGTGATGGTTTTTCGTTCCATTCATTTCTAATAATATATTATGTTGACTTTAGTTAGATGGCAGATGGTAGGTATATAATATAATACATATGTACATATGTACGATCACGTACATAGATCCTGGACCGTAACTAGAACGCCCTGTATCTAGGGACCCAGGAACTACGAGGACCATGGTCCCACAACACATCGCTTTTTTTGCCCTGTGTACAAATACTTGTCCTATCGCGAGAATCGAACCCACTGGCTCCGAGTTATAAGCCGACCTGCTCAACCACCGCACCACGTAGGCTGTATGGGTATATATATACAGCAGGCTACTTTATAAATTAGAAGTTCTTGTATAAATCATTGAAATACACCAGACCGGCAGAGAGAGACTACGAGTGGATAGCAGTAGATGGCAATACGGTATAAGTATGTATATAAATATACATTAATACATTTTTATACGGGAAAGTACCTACTCTAAACTAAACTAACCAGTGCAAAAATACAAATTATACTATAGATACTAAGGTAAGAGTGATGGTGCCCGAGCGGTAGCATCCTGTGCGCTTCGCAATCTTACGGCACCGGGTTCGATCCTCGGCTCTGCACCAATGACTTATGTAGTAAGTTATGTGCAGTTCTCGATGCCATCGCTCCGTGCCTCGGAGAGAACGTTAAGCCGTCGGTCCCGGTTGTCATAAGAACATCTATGGAAATCGTTGCGGGTAGGCAGATTCCTGATAGAATCTGACGCTTGATCTAACCATCCATGTTACTGGTCCCTTATGGGTTGCAAGGTCAGATGGCAGTTGCTCGTGTAATTCTGGTAGCTCGCCGCTACAGGTTAGATTGGGAGCCTACTCCAATAACAAATGGGAAAAGACAAAGAGAATGATGATGACTATGGGTACTAAATGCTACTAGCCACAAATAAATTAAAATGTTATTCTTATATATCACCATAAAACAAAGTATACATGCATGTATTTTATATACAACATCGTTAAAACTAACTAATTAATCCTCCCTTTTCGGTTAACTCAATGAAATAAGAAATCAAGAAGAAATTTTATTGGACTTCTTGCAATTATCGTTTAAATTTATCGGGTGGATATTTTCGGGTGAGCAAATCCAAGGCTTAACCCCGGATATGCCGGTTACCGTAAACTTTTCGACGAACCCTTATTAGTAAACCACATTCACCAGGAACCGTCGCCTATCAGACGTTTTAATACACATTATACATATATATATATGATATATACATATATAAATACTTTTATATAAACAACTCAGCTTAAAGCGTATAAAATTAATTCAAGTTAACTGGCCGACTGGTCTGATAGCTCAGTTGGTATAGTAGCAATTTTTATTACAGAGCTTTGTTCCTTACGATTGATCATTTCGATCGGCATCATAAAAATACAGGTTGTATTCTTTTTACTGATATTATAAATGCGAAAGTTCGTGTGTGAATGTTTGTTACCTTATATCTCCGTAAGTACTGAACCGATTTTGATGAAATTTGGAAGGCAAATAGCTTTTACGCTAGATTAACACATAGGGTATCTTTTTATCTGCGGGTAACACCGCGGGGCGCAACTAGTATTTTATAATTTAATTTTATATTCGACGAGTTCGAGTCAAGGCCCTGTGGCAATTGATGTTGTAGTCGACATTGGTCCTATTCGCAAAATGTCTTATAAGGATCTGTTCGCAATATGGCTCATTCGAAAAATACCCTATTCGTACAAAGACTTAATTTTAAGGGTAAGCCGTTTTGCGAATAGGTCCAAACTCGAATAAACCCAAGTGATTTAAAAAAGTCTTTGAATGAAGGTATTTCTATATTTCTATAAATTTTGAGTAGAATTTGCTAGCTTTCATAATAAGTAGGGTACTTTTCTTCCGGGTATAGCATTAGTTTAGTCCATTCTGTATAACAATAAAACTAAAATAGGTACCTAGTCTTCAAAAATACCTCAGACACGTACGTGTCCAAAGCTCATACCATAAAAAATCGTATTATACTAATACTAATATTATTAAACTATACTAGTTTTATAGAACTTGTACAGTTTTCAAAGTATTAAAAATCTCAATTAAATGATTAGATAATGGTTCGAAAATATGAACTTACCTTAGCTAAAAAAATACTTAAGCTATACTTATCTGTAATACTTCGTGTTATATTTATTTGGGAAGTCCATTTCGACTAAATTAGTGATTACGTTTAAAAAGCAAATTATACACGAGCTATCTTTAAAACCTTTTAGCTTGGATAAAAATCGTCAGCTATACAACAAATTAATTAGATACCTAATAAAAATAAAGAACGAGCGCAGTCACGTCCAGACAGACAAATAACGTTCATAAAGCTCTAAAACCTGACATGAATGTTAATTTTTAGAGGAGTATAATCAGTAGGTCTGATTTTTCCCCACGGACTTCTTCCAATGGAGCTGGAATCGCGCACGCAATATAAAATGATCAAGTTTTTAAACTTGCAAATTACGACCATGCCTAAGTTGAGGTGACTTTTGCAATCGCTATTACTTAGGGACTATTTAGGGGCTATTTTAACCTACATAATTCAGCTGCAACATTTTGCTTTTTTACCTTTTACTTTTTTATACTTTTTTATTATACTATTTTTTTACTAAATACAAATTACTTACATTAATTCTTACTTGAATTTGTCATGTCCCGTTTAGAGTGTTCAATAAGACTGCATGTTGGAGAAGCAATTAACATATTAATAGTATTTATAGTGTGCGTTTTCTCTCCAATAAATCATGATAATTCTATAAACCGCGCCTCTACTCATTCCTTGCAAGCTCAACGGTTTGATCAATCCTTTAACATGGCAAAGCCACATAACAATAATACTGGCAACTCTATACACGATATAATAAACTTGCTGGCAGTAATCTTGTAAGTGATCGATTTTATCTAAGTACATTGACAAAAATAGTAAAGAACTGCTTGCTAAGTTACGGTAAGATTTACTAAAATACTATTACGTAGGTACCAAGCAGCTCTTAGCCGTGGGCGACTGTAGTACATTTTGCGAGCGTATAGAACTTGTTTTTCAACCGTTTTTCTGTAATCCATTAACTTAACTGATACCATTTACGAAACAACATAAAAATTTCCATTTATATAATGAAAATAGAACAACAAAATAGAACTACCATCCGCGAAAAGCACTAAGCACTAGAGCC
The DNA here is from genome assembly GCA_910589525.2 of Ennomos quercinarius. Lineage (NCBI taxonomy): Eukaryota > Metazoa > Arthropoda > Insecta > Lepidoptera > Geometridae > Ennomos > Ennomos quercinarius. The sequence continues at coordinate 8,532,600 of OU342496.1, forward strand.
CTTATCATAATTGCAACACCGGCATTTCCTGTCAAACTCCGTAAAACCATTTACTTTTGTGAAAGTATTGCAGCTTGTCCTAAATCTGTTTACAATGTAAATCCTACGGAAATAGAAAATAGATATATAGGTTTTATTCGGGTTAGCTCTTAGAATTAGCAACTTTAAATGACGATGGGTGGGCTACATGTAGAGCTGACGACCTATGGAGAAGAAAGGTTCTCCAGTGGCGACTACGAACCGGAAGACGTAGCGTAGGCCGGCCTCCACTAGGTGGCCGACGATCTAGTTAAAACCGCGGGCAGCCAATGGATGCATAAACCAAGCCGCTGCTCAAAGTGGCGCTCTGTGGTAGAGACCTATGTTCAGTAGTGGACGTCTTCAGGCTGTTGATGATGATTCGGGAAAGGATTATGTTTCCAGGTATTATCATAAGGTACAATGCGTGCATATATACATACATACATAATATTATGCAGAAATTTATATGGAAATTATTGAAAAAACGTTTTGATTCCTCATTAATAAATGTTATAATTCAGACAGAAAAGGAATGGAACACCTTACCAGTGTCATTGTTTCTTGACAATCATAATCTAGGAGTAATCAAGGGTAGGTAGACTGAACCAGTATCTTCTAGGCAAATGCTCCATCGTCGACCGCGTGGTCACTTACCATCAGGTGAGACCACAGATCTCAGAAAAAATGTTAACCTATCTATATGATTAAAATCACATGCCAGTATTCGATTTTAATATTGTATGTGTGTGTCTGCGTGTGTAGACAGAATAGCTGTTTAAAACTACATCACTGTCACTGTGTGTACTGTTTCATCGCGAATCCTAGCGGAAGAGGTCTGGGCGTCGTGTGGGATATCGTAAACGAGATCTTTATGTGGCTCTTAACAAGCCCACTCGTAAAATATATGATTTTGAAGGTATTCATCCGCAAAGTAGTTTATGTTATGATAAAAGTACAAAAGGAGAGGTCTTCATGGTTAACTATAAAAGCTTAAATTATCATGATGTAGCGGACGGTTCTTTTGAAATAAGGACACCGAGTTACGTTTTGCTTTGAAAATGAAGTAAACTTGTGAAAAGTAAATAAAAACTAAAAAATTGACAGAGAACTATTTTGCCATTGAAAATTATATTAAATATGTAGCATTGCATAGTAGATACCTAAAGTTTGATTATTCTGACAAGGGCTACATAGCCCATGTCAGTATAATCAAGCTTTATCAAGTATTCTCTTGAATTCACATTCGAGATGGATGAATCTTAGAAAGCCTCTAAAGGACCTAGAACATCAAATTTATTCGTGATCGTAATCTGTGTGCAAAATTTGAGGTGCCCCGCGAATTAACCCACAGCATTCCTGTTTTCACGCTGACTTCTCTATTTGTGGGATAAAAAGTATTCTATGTTGATCCCAGTGATATGAGGAAACCGCGTGCCAAAATTGAAATCGTTTCAGCGGTTTTATTGTGAAAGTCACAGAAACAAACAGACAATGTTTCTGTTTTATATATTTGTATAAGGATTCGTTCAAAGAGACTTACTAAATTTAAAATAAGAAAACATTAATTTATCACTACAGAAAAGAAGCAAAAGGTCCACTTTACATAAAAGAGCTTTTATTAGCGTAAAAGCAATACAAACAACCTCTTGACAAAAGAGTCACGAACTTAATTGGTGCAATTTTGTCTTAAACAAATAAGTCAAAATCAGTAAACTTATTTTATCATCCTTAGGACTTTTTATAATACATAGACAAAGCCAAGAGAACGTATTTACAAGGATACGTAAAGGATTTATTTACAAGGGAAGCGAACCGATCTGACCGGAGCTGGGATTAAGTCTAAGCAACTAAAAAATTATTCCGGGCCAACTTTCTACAGAATTCTAATATCTGCAAAATAATTGGGCTCTGATAGGATTTATTCCAACAGAAAATGTAAAACAAAAACGAGGAATCGAGTAATCGTCACAAACAAAGCTGATGAAAAAACAGGCGGGCTTACAACTTTTTATGAAAATGCATTTCCTGTGAAGTAATTGAATTTGGATAGGCTATTGTTGCTCGGGTAAATAATCAAATATCACCCACGGAATCTTGTATAGATATTCCTGTTCTAGGACAGTAACTAGTAGCTCGTATAACTGACTACCGATTGGGAGAAAAGTTACTCAAGTGACGACCACGAACTGAAACACGCAGCGATCTGATGGGTGCCCCCACTAGGTGGGCTGACTATCCGGGCAGATGAATACGCAGCAGGAGGCGAGCAACCGCTCAAAGTGGCGCACTGAGGTGGGAGGCATATGTTCAGCAGTGGACCTCTTGATGATGATGATAATGACTAATGATGATTGTAGAACCTAGGCTAATAAAGGGTTTCAATTGCTACTGACTGATTTAAAAATTCTAAACCTATAATAAAAAAGGCTCATTCTTATATCCGCTATATTACTTTATGAAATCATTACGATCGGGTAAATGATGGTTATGTTTTAGTACTCGTAATATTACCTTAGCAATACGCTAGTGTCCTGCTACTAAAAATTAACAACTTAATAATATTTTCGTAAAGTAGGTTAAAATGAATGCAATAATTGAAAAATTTAGTAAAATCCGTAATTCACAGAGTAATAAGGTTTTAGAGTTTCTGGAGACAGTTTCTGGGTTCTGGTTCATCGTCTGTCCCTTTCTCGCAAAACGGGGCTTCCCCACAGTTACAATGAAAACACACGTTGTGAAGTCACATACCAAAGAGATTGTATGTAAAGCTACCACAGCTTAGTAATGAGGTACTATTAAGGAGAACGCACTGACGTCACTGCATGCTGTTTTTTGAGATATTTAATTTTTGTTTTCACAACTGTTTATTTTTTTTTAAATATTATTAATATGTGCAATAAAAAAATAGCACGACACAAGCCTAATGATTATTGTTTTATGCCTTCTTATCAGGAAAATATTTATTTAGTTCTATTCTATTTTTTGTTCTTTAAAATACTGCCACTATTGATATTTTAAGCTATAGGTACGAATTCTCGCAATAGTATAACAATTAAGATGATACGTCAAAATACCGCACCCCACTGAAATATCTGTGTCGGCGCAAGCACAAATTACTTCCGCGTTACCCACCATTGTTTCACTAATTAAGGAACTTTATCGATATTTCACGTGGACTTTAATTCCGGGACTAGCGAAATATTGCTCACTATGGCATCTTACTAATTAACAAAAGTATTTTTGTACTAATGCAAATACTTTAATAATATGAATATTGGGAAGAAGGGGTAAAAGTTAACGATAATAAGTTGCATAAGTCTTGTCGAACATTCTTCGGGGGAAGAATAGATTGTTTCGGCTGAAACTTTTTTATTAACGCAAATGTGGTATAATGAGAAAAATTGCAGCTGGCGACGCGGAGCTGAAGGCGTAAAAGAAAAAATATAAGAAAATAAGAAAGTTACTAACACAATAAGTTACAAATCAATCTTGCTTTTATCAATGAAATCCCTGTTTATGAATCAAAAAATATATATATTCATTCATCACTTACGGCATTACCAACTGCCCTTTCTTTTACCTAAATAGGCCCGCATTTGACCGCAATCTCACCTGATGGAAAGTGACAACGCTGTCTACGATGGTACATGCTTGCCTAGAAGATACCTATTCACACGCGACTTGAAGAGCTCCAGGCTACTAGTAAATAATAGTGCCGAAAGAAATATTTTCCTATCTGGCTTGCTATTATGTTCAAAGGTTATTAACTCAAAGGCGAACTGTTACTACTACGTATTACGTTTACGCACTACGTACGTACGTACGTCTACGTACTACGTTTTTTCATTGCAGAATCCGGTTTCGTACTCCTGTACTACAGTAACTGTATAGGTGTGCGAAACAACAGAATGTAGCTACTTCAGTTAAATAGAGCCACAATAAAACTATAATACTACAGTTTATCGTGATAAGAATATTCTATGTTCCCATAGTACAAGCTATGCTTAGTTTGGGGCTAGGTGGCGCTGTGTGAAATGTCCACACATATTTATTTATTTATTTCTATTTATATAATACCAGTTGTAATTTATTATTATTTATACACAAAGATAGGACAAACTGTGCTTATCATAATTTCCAAAAATAAATAAAATCTAAACTAAGAACTTTTCTAGATCAGTTTAACCATTTAGTCGTCAAAAGATAACAAGCAGACAGATCAACAGTTTTATACTGAAGCATCCCATGATTTCACCCTCGACTTACCTGTTTCTCGCCGAGAATTCTCAGGTTTGAGGGTAATTTTTTTTTTGTAATTACATGGCATGTAGTGTGTAAAATTTCATCCGAATGGATGCAACCCTTTTGGCATGAAAACTCCTCCCCAGACAAACAAGCAGCCAACATATTCTTTTATATTATAAGTAGGGATAAGTAATATAGCTGCTAAAGCAGACAGTTTAAATACTTACGTTTAACTATTGCCACTCTAGGTTCTCTATAATTAGATTCTTGTTATTACGCAAATCCTACCATTTTTGTTGAAATGAGAAAACCCAAATCTAAGACTTATTTTCAATGGTACGTTTTCAGAAAAAAATTAAGTTAGGATTTTTAAATAATGTTTATGTAAGCATTAGTAAGCTCAAAGTCGTGCAACGAGCTATGAAGAGAGCTAGGCGCGGTGTTTCTCTGCGAAATAAGATCCGAAATAAGGAGATCCGCAGGTAAATTGAGGTGACCGATATAGCTCTTAGAATAATTAATAAGTTGAAATAGCAATGGGCAGGCCACCTCGCTCGCAGAACTGGCAACCGATGGGGAAGAAAGGTTCTCGAGTGGCGACCACGAACTGGAAGGCGCAGCGTAGGCGAATTTCAAGACGTCACCGAAGTAACACAACTTTTGTACTGTGTAAACTTGCAGGCAGAAGCTTAGTCTAACTTGATCTATCTATTTATAAGACTAATCAACGGTTAATATATTTATAACGCACAAGGGTAATATTCTTTTACAACCTAAATTTTCAACCCACAAGCAAATATGAATAGTAATAAAAATCAATACTGTTTCCACCGGAATATTATGCACTTCCAGCCATATATTTAAAGAAGAGAATAAAAAACAATAGAAAAAATCTAAAAGGTATAACTTGGGCGCCCGCGGCTCAGTTGATCCAATCTATAAAACGATTAACATCTTGGAAACCTAGAGAATTCCAGGAAACAGCCTCTCACTAAGATCCCCTCACAAATACCTACTACAACATAAACCGTAACAGTAAATCTACTTTATAGCACTTTTATTATTTGGTATTTCATAGTAAACTATTATTTACAGGGCTTTTGTATGGTTGACATCACTCTAATGAATTAGGCAAGACATACTCGTAAAAAAAGATCTAAGTACTTACTCAATATTCAAGAACCTATCCAAATTCTCACTAAACGTAATGTAGGCCAAAGGATTCCTAAAGGCTGAAACGGAGCTCTAATATAATATATTGCGAGCTTTGCCAATACCATTGTCCTGGAATATAAAGAAGCTTTAACCAAATTTCCTATATAGTTCCTAGATTTGCAAGGTTGCTTACATTTCTTTATTGACTGTGGAAAATCTTGTGAGTAACATGGATCAGTAACATTTTCCTCATGCCCGTTCGAAAATAATGAAGAGATGAAATATGGGACGTTATTTTATGGCTTTGTTAGAAGTATTGAACACGAAGAAACCAAACAAATTTGTAACAAATCGAAAGTACTTTTGGCTGTAAAAAAGATTATCTTTGGCTCTTCTCATCCAGCTGCTTTTATATGAAAACGAGTATACGTGACATTAGGCGTCACGGTCACCAATAACAGATTGCTGCCAGCGTTGCCAGATTTTGTATGCTTGCGTATATCGTCACTCTATCCTAGTCGAATGGCGTCCTATACTACGTTACCAAATCTAGTCAGTGCACCCCCGTCGGGGCGAGATAGTGAATGCTAGCGCGACCCTATCTCGCCCCATCCCGGCGGCGGACGGATCACGGGGGGGTTTTAGTGAGTTCGAGTCCCACATACCCCCTGCCATCACCCCCGTGGTGGCAGGGAAGTGCGAGGGCATTTCCCTCCTCAAAAAAATAAGGATAGTAGAGTTTCTCCTTCTGCGAGGCGGTGATGATGCAGAAGGAGGCTGCGGAGCGGGTCAGGGAGGATAATCCCAACTCTCCCCCTCCCCCCTCCGGCGCAGACGGACCGGGGGACGGAGGATGCGTTTCGCGCGCCTTCTCCATCCTCCGTAGTGGAGTCGGTGGTGGAGAGTCGGGGGACTCTCCACTGTGCTCACACGACCCCACACTTTTGGTGGGTAACCGAAGTGTAAGATTACCCACCCACTGGCGCAGGGGCCCGAAAGGGCCTACCGCTGGGGCGAGATAGTAAATACTAGCGCGACCCTATCTCGCCCCATTCCGGCGGTGGACGGATCACGGGGGGGTTTTAGTGGGTTCAAGTCCCACATACCCCCTGCCATCACCCCATTGGTGGCAGGGAAGTGCAAAACATTTCCCCCCTGAAACAAAAAACAAGGATAGTAGAGTTTATTTTTTACTAGCTACGCCCCGCGGTTTCACCCGCGGTTAAAAAGTAGCCTATGTGTTAATCCAGCACATAAGCTATCTATATTCCAAGTTTCATTTAAATCCGTCCAGCTGTTTGAGCGTGAAGGAGTAACAAACATACACACATGCAAACTTTCAGCTTTATAATATTATATATATAAAATAATAATAATATATATATATATATAGTGTGATAAGTATTTGAAGTATTCAAAACAAAAAATTAACGATACTACTGCAATAGCGCTGAGTAAGGGCTCCCACACATAACCGCGATGCGATGCGCTACGACGCCCGCCGCATCGCCAGAACTTGCGATGCGAATTGCTACGATACGATTTCGTGCAGCAAAGCGTTGGTTCAAGTGACCATACCATCAACGGTAATCAGCCGTATTGGACGTGTTTATAGGAATAGTGACATGGAACGCAAAAAGATTGTTGCACTGCTGTTATTGTTAAACAGATATAGAAGAAAGAGAAGATTTTGGGTTCATCCATTTATTACGATTATGAACGCTGATGGAACTATTTTACTCGAAGTAATATGGTTTGAGAACAGAAGAAGATAAATTTTGTTTAATAAATTTATTTTTATAATGCTCATCACTGGTGTCCCAAAGGACGGAGCGCTCCTCAATTATTATATTAAAAAATCCACGTCATATCCCGCCATTCTCTACACAACGATGGCGGCCGAAGCGGCGCCAGGCTTTCCCTTACGCTTGCTTACGCTTTCTGCGAGTAGACTAAAATTGGCGCCACCAAGTGTGATGTATAACCGCAGGAATGCGTCATGCGAATCAGATCGGAAGTTCTTGCGGTGCATTCGTGTGAGTTCGCAGATATTTGCGATGCGATGCGAATTCGCAGTTATGTGTGGGAGCCCTTAAGTAATTCTAAGAAACGTACTTGAGTACTTCAAAGGTATAAAAATAAGAATGACGATATTCCCCGTCAAATATTGTACGACTCGTCACGTCCCGACATTAAAAGCAGTATCTCCGAATAATATGTTTCCGTTAGGACGGTTCAGCACCCTTTTTACTATCTCCATTTTTGGTGACCGGGTCCATAATATACGACCCACATCACTCATAACTTTTTACCTCACCATTTGTTCTGTGGTCCTATATTCATGTCGAGTGACACAGTACTTATTGAGTACTTATGAAGGTACTTATGGAGGGTAACAATTTGGCCAGGGAGTCAAGAGTCCAGAGTTGCCAGGTTCAGGGACACACAATGCTAAAGTGTGAGTTATTTATGACCAAAAACGTGTGAAGAATATTTTAACCAAATTTAATAATGTGTTCGAAGTAAAATATACACACATTAAAAAAGTCTAAGCAACATGCATGATATTACAAATTTACCATTTATATTAATTAATTTCTAAGTATTTACTCACTCAAAGTGCGTAGGTAAGTAAACTTTTTTTGTTATTGATGACATACTGGCTGCTTGTAAAAAAAAATCGATTATGTTTTGTTTTTTCATAAAATTCAAATGACTGCCAATTTGTTTGAATTTAAGTGCGTTTTAATTGACACGACCATATACCAATAATTTTACCGACCATTTAAATAAAGTTAGCGACAAAATTGAATCGTTAGATATTCAACACGTCATGGAGCGACGTCATTTGACGGCAGATGAAATGCAAAGAGCTGTAGGGATGTTGCAAGCGGGAAGTAATCAATCTCAGGTATCTCGACATTTTGGCATCCATAGAAGTGTTATTTGTCGTCTTTGGCAGCGCTACAATAATACAGGGGAACCCGCTGAACAGCACCCAGGCCGTAGAAGGAGTACAACCACTCGGCAAGACCGGTACATACAACTGACTGCAAGACGCCAGCCGATGTTAACCGCTCGAGAGCTAAGTTTGAGGCTACAAAATTCAAGTGGTGATGATGTAAGTCCCCAAACTGTGCGAAATCGACTGCATGAGTACGGCCTACGAGCTCAACGCCCAATCAGGTGCCCACCGATACGTCACGGGAATCGCGCTCGTCGAAATGAATGGTGTAGAGAACGCATAACATGGACCCAGGAACAATGGGATAAAATTATGTTTTCCGATGAGTCCCGATTCGGGTTTAGGCCTGATACAAGAAGGTTGCGAGTGTACCGTCAGCCCGGAAATACTGAAAGGCTCAGGTGCGTTCAGGAAGTTCATCCATACAGCGGCTCAACAGTTGTGGTATGGGCGGGTATTATGAAGAACAGGCGAACTGAGCTCGTTTTTGTAAATGGAAACATGAACGCTGAAAATTACGTTGAGGATATTCTAAGACCTTATGTCCATCCATTTGCACAAACCTTTGGCTCCGATTTTACGTTAATGCATGACAATGCGCGTTCACATACAGCTCGGCGAACCAGTGAATACTTGGCAACGGAGAACATCCGGGTATTGCCCTGGCCTGCACAATCGCCAGACCTCCACCCCATCGAGCACGCATGGGACATGCTCCAGAGACGTGTTTTGAAGGACTTGGACGGTATACTTGGACTGCCAAAGACGACAAATAACACTTATATGAATGTCAAAATGTCGAGATACTTGAGATTGATTACTTCCCGCTTGCAACATCTCTACAGCTCTTTGCATTTCATCTGCCGTCAAATGACGTCGCTCCATGACGTGAAGAATATCTAACGATTCAATTTTGTCGCTAACTTTATTTAAATGGTTGGTAAAATTATAAAATCAAGAATAAACGTGTCAATTAAAACGCACTTAAAATTCAAACAAATTCGCAGTCATTTGAATTTTATGAAAAAACAAAACATAATCGATTTTTTTTTTACAACCAGCCAGTATGTCATCAATAACAAAAAAGTTTACTTACCTACGCACTTTGAGTGAGTAAATACTTAGAAATTAATTAATATAAATGGTAAATTTATAGTATCATGCATGTTGCTTAGACTTTTTTGATGTGTGTGCTTTATACGTTTTTGTAATTTGCACCTACTAGGTACAAAAACTAAAACGGTAGGTATACTCATGTACTATATATATATATATGTGTATAAAGGGAATATTGAACGAGTCTGTAGAATTGATGAATAAATATTTTTGTTTTGTAAGAAAGATCTCATTAGGTAATGGAATTTTAGATCTAATACCTATCTATTGTACGCACCTACTGTAGAATGTTAAGACGCTGACAGCACCCAATGCGAGCACGTTTATTACAGCAGTTAAACTTAGAACGTAACTGTACTATATATTTTTTTTTTACTTTATAGGGTCGCTTTTTGCGTAGCAAAAATATGGCGATTCCGTTGCGTTGCGCGTCGACTTTTGAGATACAAACATAACTTATCAATATGATTTAATTCAATGGGGTGTCTTATTATAATGTAACATTTTTTTTGCATTTGAATAATTTTTAAGAGGTGTATTCACAACTCGTAAACGTGTTTTGATTTCTACAGTTGGAAAGAAAATATGAGCAGTATTAACATACATTTTCTCAATTCTGTAAAATATATACATTTTGAGAAAATTACATTCATGTTAGCTCGACTGGGAGCCTTCAGCACCTTAAGTTGTCACAGAGGTGTGATGTTAAAGTATTCAACGCAGCTGGTTTTTAGATTTTTTAAAGTTGTTGTGGCTTCCAAGAATTAAATTGTGTAATTGACCGATATCGGCCTCTTGCTTCTCAACAGATTTTTGGCTGTTCACTTTATAAATAGATTAATTTCGTACATGTGACTGTATGGGTAAGGCGTCAATTATCACTATTGTGACAAAAAAAATACGATCGATCATTATCAATGCAGTGCCATAAAATATCAATGTCTTACGTGGCGAGACACAAAATCAATCATTATCAAATCTCTACCAAAACATACAAGACTTCGAAACCTCAAGCGAAATCGATTCGTACTTAATGTGTCTGCATTAAATTTATAGGCACGGATCGTAAAACTTCTGTGATTTAAGATTTTCCTATAAAATACTGGTAATTAGAGGCTTTCAGGATAAGTTTCATCCTGTTAAGGAAGTGTGAAGTCGTTAAACAAACTTAGTTGAATAATCATAAATAACTTATTCTGTGGATGTGTTTTAACGTTCTGTTTTCTTTTCATAATCCAGGTAATAAGGTAGGTAGATAGGTACATCACAGGTGTTAACACCTATTACCTAACCAACTGTATTACCGAAGCATGGTTTAAGCATGGTTTTCTTAATTGAATAGTTTTATAATTTTATTTTTATTTTTATGTGTAAATGTATATATATAATGGACCATACTAGTTGTCTAAATAAATAAAATATTTGATTTGATTTGATTTGATTAAGACTTTAAGCCATACTTCGTATTGTCAGCTTAAGAGTCTATACAACGCCAAAATGCTTAAAATGGCTCAGCATGAGGCAGTGTCCTGTCAACAATATTGCAACAATGACTTTGAAATTAATATAAGCATGGTAAAGTTCAGCACTAATGTTACTGCAAATGTATAGTGAAAACACGAATTAATGAACTTTTCTTGATAGAAAAAAAATACAAATCTATCTCCAAACCGTACAAATAAACAGCGTTTATTCAATGAATCAATAAGATCGTGAAACTTTGTGTAGTAGTTAAACTAAATATAATGGAGAGCTTATGTATAATGGATTTTTAAAATAGCTATTATATTCAGTATAATAATAAATTACCTAAACTATTGCGCGTTGGAACCATTCTAACTTATACCGCCCCTGCCGCTCGGTCCCCCGACTCATCCCCGCTTTGGCCTAGCACTACATATCTATTCTGTGGCTTTGGCATGACCTAGCATAAGCCCTTTAAGCGTTTAGTTGTAATAAGTAGGTACCAAACGTGAATAATTTTACTAAAAAATTGTACAACACTTCCTCCGTCCCTTTCTTCTCGTATTAAGAAAAGGTCAGCTCTAGTGTCAGAACTTTCAAGTCACCCGAAGGCTTCTGACTTGGGTTAACAACTGTTGCCTTACGGAAACAACCAGGACCAACGAATTATCGTGCCCTCAAAAGTACGGCAGCGAACTGTTGTGAGTACTACTTTTTTTAGCGGTCACCTATCCAAGTAATGGCAACAGCGTACGTTAATATTATTCTGGTGTACCTACAAATACCTTATAGTCAACTTGTAATTATTGTTGACGAGTGTCAAACTCATTGAGCGCGTTCTTTTGGATTCTAATCCGAACCATTTTCCTTCCATTCTAGAGTCAAAACAGGCGAGTTCAGTCAGGGACTGAACTCGCCTGAATTTCATTACCCAGGCCAGGGGGCCTGGGTAATTAAATGTACCTACAGCTGAGTGCGTATGAATTAAGCTTCTAAGCTTTTTTGCAGGCTTAATTCAAACTAACACAGTATAAATAACAAATTAGAACCCTATTTTTGGTAAAACTCTGAATGGAAAATACCCCAACAATCTTGACTCGAATTTCTATTGTCATACACAATCTCAGCAACCAGCCTGCCGAGTCTTTGTTACGTTTAGTTTGATCATAACATTCCACAGTTTGCAACTTACACAATTACTAACCTCATAACAACTTCGGAGAGCATTTTCCTTGCAAATCAAACTGGCGTATTCAACGATATTACGTAACACGAAGAAAGTAAGTCGTATGGCAATTTAAAACAATTTTGCTGTCGTAATGAAGGTAACATGAATAAGGTTTCTCGACACTCGGTTCAAATCTGGAGTTTCTAGATAAATGTGGCACAAATCACAAACTAAATAAGGGGTTTATTTAACAACATCAAAATGAGACACAACAGATACATACCTATTTTGCTTTACACAATTAAGAAAATTAAAGTTTACGTCACTTAAAATGTACCAGAGGAAGTCCGGTGAAATTACAAACAGTCGCTGTGTAGCACCTTAGTTCTCTGTAGCTTATAAGACAGTATGTACCTAAATCTCATTGCATATGAAGTGTAGTGGGTACACTTAATTATTATTAGAAGGAGGTCCATGGGTTGGCAGTAAATAAAGATAATGTTTTAGCTCACAACGCGATGTATAATTGACTCAAAAAATATTTACAAAATAAAACGCAAGACAACTTTTCTCTAAGACGTAGATTGACATCCGTAGCATCAACAAGATCCGTTGTCCATAGCAACCAGGAGCAAAGGCTATGAAGCTGCATGAAAACTTTTTCATTGGCACGCCACACATATGAACCCAAAATAAGATTATCCTTAAGCCGTTGTTATCTACAATGAGTGGTTCACCGAACGTTAAACACGTTGGCAACAGAATAAAACGTCTAATAAACGTAAAATGTGTGGTTGCTTCTACATCTCCTGAAGAAAATCCGCGCATTGTGATGGTAATCATGTTTTTTATTGCAAGGCTTGAAATGAAATTTTGCATTACATGGAACCATGGTATGTCTTAATTATAATTATGTCGCACAGAAGCCTCATCATGTCACAAAAAGTGTACGAGGCACTCGAAAACTTTATTACTCTACTAAGCAATAAAAATACCTCAACTCCAGAAAAAGTTTTTTTTGCGAGGCGAAAACATCTGGATTGTCTGTCACGTAGTACTTTAGTATTAACCATGATCCAAGGACGAACAAGCCTTAGACAGAGGACTTACAACAGCGAAAGCATTTGATACTGTAATCACGTGTCAAATAATATTTAAATTTTGCTTATATACACGTGGCTTGCGTCACAATAATTCAATTTTGGAAACATTTTATCCATTTACATAATGGTATTACACATTTCGTTTTGCTTATAAGATTTTCCCGACGCACTTAATACTTGTAGACGTGCCATCTTATTGGTACACATTAAACATGGTACATTTATCTACATCCTGTTACCGTATATTTGAATAATCGAAGCGTATATTTCAGGAAAGAAATCGGAAGATATACAGGAAGCATATCAGGCGTCTCCAGTAGATATCCATTGCGCACAGGTAGGATACTTACGCAGTACGCAATTCCAGACAACAACCATCTTTTTATTACCATAATCGTGCTTTTACGTATACGAAACGAACTTTAAGAGCACAATTTTATCCCATGTGAGTTCAAATTGAATCGCAAATTGGTTCCTAATCTAATAGAAGAGTGACATGAGGTTGTTTTATAAGACCTACATAAATTACGTTTAAATGTGTCTTTTCACTGTTGTGAGCCCGCAAAACGTGTCTGGGTATAAAGAAAAACAAAAAATCGCCAAGAGAAAGGCTGATGGAGCGAAAACTTATACAGTGTAATATCCTATCCTGGTTATTTTTTGATAGCCATCATACTAGGTTGTTTGCACGGACAAACTCTATAGCTACTAATACTTAATCCATACTATTGTTAGCGTTGTTAATAATAAACCGATGGAAGAGCAGTTTTTCTATGAAATGCATAGATGGCGCTGAATAAAAAAAGGTGGAATAAAGTCAGTGGTCGCGCAGGCGGCACGACCCAAAAAAAGAAAAAACAACAACAAGAAGAAGAAACAAAGCAGTGGAAGTGAAAAAGTGCAAAAACTCGATGAAAAATCAATATATTGGAAAAAGATGAGCTACCAGTGGAATTGCTGGAGATGTTGATCAATATGTCGATTAGTTGGGAGTATCTAATAAAACTATGTTGAATACTAATGTCGTTTTCAACAGATCAGAAGCGGGTACCGACTACGCCCATAATCTGGTGAGTTCTTCTAGAAATATACGACGATTCTCTGTGAGAAACAGTTGAGGCAAAGTTGACATATAGATAGATGTAAATGAAAGAAGGAAACTAAGACACTTCTTGAAAGAGTGCATGGGTGCAACACTCAATTTGCCAGGAAAACAAAGAAATAGCAGTAAGCGTCTGCCGTCTGCCAGTAGTGTGAGACGCAGACTGTCCTGTTTTGTTACTGTGTTGTTACCTAACTTTTTATCTAGGTACAAGTTGTTATTTTTAACATGTATATTCAGATTACTAAGTTATAAAGGATGGATGTAATGGTACCTACCTACTATGCTGGGGGTTAAATTTAATTCTTGCAGTGGAACATTGCTTGTTGAATGACAATGGGTTTATGAATGAAACCTGCATGCACACATAATTCTAAAAAACTAATAAAATGACCTGCCTCAACTCAATTTTAATATATTTAATTACTCAACTGAGTTTGAAGGAGACTTTAAAGTTAAAAGAGTGGCATTCTGTACTAGGTAAATATTACTATCACCAAAGTAGTGTTAAACAGGTTGAACCAGTTGAATAACACACATTGTGACATTTGCATAATAGGTGATTAAAAATTAAAGGTTGTACTGCTATCCGTCTGACACTTTACTAATTAAAGTCGAGCTTCACCAATGAATGTAAAGAGTAGGTATGCAAGGAGTGAGAGTAAGAGAAATGGCTGCAGGTATACACAGTGCACTTCAAATTAATGTGTAGAAACAAGTTATATCCAACTATTCTCAGTGTGGCAACTTAGTGTAGGTACACTGGCACTAAGAAAATACATTATTGCAATCCAGCGGGACGGTGCTGCTGGTGGCAGAACTTGCATGTGGTGGTGCACTCTCTCTGGGGTAATGGTGTTTAAGGGGTCTGTTATGTCTATAAGTGTTACCTACATTTTAATAGATACAGTAGGTATCTAGTTTACAAAGATTTGCAAAATATAAGCTGATAAGTCTGCATTGTTGATTACCCTATAAATTTTATTTTATTTTATTTGGACAACTAACAGCTGTCTTACTAAATTATATAAGAACAGGATGATAAACACTCTTGAGCCAAATATAGCAATTAAATGCATTTTATAAGTTGTAAGCACTCAGTCATTTTGAAACAGGTTTTTGTATGAAATTCACAGCCATACTGTGTGGATCCATGCTAGATGTCCTGAAAACTGTATAGGCATGCTCAGTTTTATTCAATGAAAAAAAGAAAGGAAGATGTGTACTTAACTATTTTGTTTCACTGCAATGCAGTGCAGATTTTCACCAAAGTTGAGTTTTTGTTTTTTTGTAAAGCGGGCAACCTTATTGCAAAGGTGGATTGGTCTCTGTTGATGCTGTTTAAAATATAAAACTATTGTTTCACAAAATTATATAATACAAGCAGGTAGATAATAATTGTAACTGTAAATAATTCCAATGGGTGGTCTTTCTTATCCTCAAAAATTAAAGTGAGACCTTCACATTGTAACGATCCAGGCTGTCTCGTGACGTCACAAATATTATAAATGTTATCTAAACTATAAAAATACTGAAATAATTTCATTGAAGCATTTTACGCACAAAGAATAGTCCAAAAATAAAGGAAATAGTCGTTGGCATCGCATTAACTGATAGAGAAAATGTAGAGATAGGTGTAAAAGTGGTTATCTGTGGTAAAATAAGGTAATAGTAAAAGAAATCAAACTTCAAAATAATTCTCATACTAAAAGGTTCATACTTAGATATGGGGAGCTGCTAGTCGTAGAGCGTTCGATCACTGAATGTGTCAAAAAAAATCCTGGAATTCCAAATTTAATTGTGACAGATTTATGTTTCTTAATTTCATTGTCCAATCCCTGAAGCCCGCGTGGTGAAAGTAGGAGCATGCGTAAGAAATTTTTGTTAAGGCTAGTACGTTTTGATAACCTCAGTGGAGGGGTGGTTGAGTAGGTCGAATCGTAACTCGGAGGCGGCGGGTTCGATTCCCGCGACAGGAGAAATGATTGTGCACGGGAAATAAAGGCGCACATATTAGTAAGATGAGTAAATAATTACAAACTAAATTACATTATGGTAGAATTTATTTAATAAAAATCGTATAATTTGAGGAATCATTTTGTACTATTCGTTATTTATAATCGTACTAATATTAAAAAAACTGCGAAAGTTCTTGTGTTAATGTTCGTTACTTTATATCTTCGTAACTACTGAACCGATTTTGATGAAATTTGGAATGTAGATAGCTTATACGCTAGATTAACATACAGAATACTTTTGTCCGCGATTAACACCGCGGGGTGCAACTAGTATTATCATATTTTTGGTAGAGAAAAGTTGTAATGATTTATTCGTAGAGACTTACATTTCAAATTGAGGTTAATGAAAAATAAACATCTAGTGTACTTTTATAAGATTTTGACGGTCTTTTGTCAGTTCTGGATATGTTAGCAGAAGGTTGGAGAATTCATCGAAAATGAAGATTAGGCAAGGCTTGTATTGTCGGGGTCAAATAGCTGATACTAAATAAAACGCTTAAATACTTTTTGTTTGTAAATGCGTACGGAGAATGCGATGTAGCATCCAGACTTAGAACAGTTTGTGTTCGTCACATAAATGTTTGTCCTGGATGGGAGTAGAACTCACGATCTAGAGCTCGGAGGGGGAGCTACTATCAACCGGGCTAACAAGGCAGTCTAAATTGATCATAAATATAGAATAGATTGAATGGATACATTGGAATTAGGTATATTTTTAGTGTTTTCATGTTTACCATTTAGGTATACTAAAGAACGGTTTTGGAATAACGTGCCCTTAAATGCGAAGCAGAAGGAATCGTGTGGGACGATATCGAGCTGTCAAAATAATTAAGTCGTCTTTTGTTAGTGAAGTATCACAACCATACGATATGGAGGAGACTAGGATCGGTACTTGGATTTGCTTTTTAATGAGACGGATGAAATAGTATGGGGAAATTATAGCAAATTGAGAACGAAAAATCTTTAATAAATTGAAGTGGGGACAATAATCATACAAACGCTATTATTGGGGTATTTATATTCATGAAATTATTGTTTCTAGACGGAAGATAAAAAGATTTTTATCTTTTAGAGAGTGCAGAAAGTATTTAAAGGATAGCAGAGTAGTTGTTTATATATTGAAAGGATCCACGTTAGGAGGGTTGAATAATTTTAGGCGAGACTAGTTCTTTAATAATTCACAATATTTTCTAGAATTATTACGGGAAGGGATATGTTTCATAGATTGAGAGATCTCGGAGAAAGTGTATATAGTACAAGGAGAAGTCACGAGGACGTTTTAAGTATTAATTAAGACGGATTACATACTCGGTTGTGATTTTTCATACAAGATTTAATTATGCTTTTGTTGGGATTTTGAATATCTTAACGGAAATTTATTTTTAGGCTGTTACAATATGAAAACGCAATTTTCAAACACCTAGTTATTTTATAAGAATAAAGGGATTATATTTTGTATGTACTTTAGTAAGAAAATTGGGACAAGACATTTTCTTTTAAACATATAGAAACAAACACATCGACGCGCGCACTACTAAACGTGACCAGGCAAAAGTTATAAAAGATCTGCCAAGCTGTCAAACGCGATCAGTTATGAAATCATTTCACGGGGTTCGCAAGTCGAAACCTGGTAATAAAAATGCACATAAAATCTTCGGTTAAATTCTTAGATAAATTCGCCCTCTCAATTAATTCTGAATCTGGGGGGAAGTATGCCTCGGGTCCAGGAACTCAGTAAGAGATAAGTTGAAACTGTGCAACGAAGCTTGTCTTCCCTTATTTTGCTTAGGGTATGCAGTTCGCGTGTTTTGTGGAGACCTGCACCAGATTTTGCCTCCGTTATAGGATCTGGATCCACCTTTTTGGTTTGGTTTGCATTCTGGCTGAAAGGAGGGCTGAAAAGATTAACTGTCCCGTCTTCGTGTATACGATACCCGGATCCTAAATGCAAATTAAGCTGAACTGTCCCAAGTGATAGGGTTTTGTCTTGTATGCTGCCCATGGACTCCGGTCCCGCATGCAAGATAAAAATTAGGTGGCAATAGGTTTTAGCTTTGGAGAGCTTTTGTCACAGCTCGTTCTCTCATAGGGTTAGATCAGGTATGTTCTCATTGCACACGCCGAGAACAGACATGCACGTTTAAAAGTAAATGTGAGATTTGTAGCAATCTCCAGTGTTTGGGGGTACACACTAATGTATAGGGAAAAGCTATAAGTCGAGGAATACACACGTAGGAGGGGGAAGTTAGGGATAAAATATTGAAAATCGCGGAAAAATAATAGTGTTAGGGAAATAGATAAAATTCAATAAATAAATAAATAAATTTAAAGCGGTATAAAATACATCTAAAGATAAATTCATTATAATAAAATACTAATAAATAAAAGTGCAAATACAATACGTAAATTATCAAAGTTATAAAATTATAATCCAAGTTTTCTCGAAGGTTGAAGCTGTGGGTGTTTATTGTAGAGCTAGTGGTCGTGGACCTTGCTTTTGACGGAAAGCTGGGTGATCACAGAAGGATTTAATGTACAGAAAGCAACGGTGCAAAAGTATAAGTAGGTATTTTCTATAGCTGGCACAAGCTTTTGTGAAACTACAGTAGAGATAAAAAGGGGAATGGTTTTGAATACGGTTCATCGCATTAGTTTTCGTGACTTAGTCTCAACTGAAAAATTATTGTCGTTAATGTAGCGGATCATATTAGTATAAATACGAAATTCTATAAATCTATTTTGTGGTAAAAGTACGTTGTACTATATATCTATTCTGTGGTATAGGAAGGTATTTCTTTAGCTGGTTTTGCGATGTTCTACGGAGGATATGAAAAAGGTTCTATTCCTACACGGTTATTACAATATGCATAAAAAGATAGGTATTTTCTTAGCGGATTCTAGGCGGAATTTTACTTAGCAGAGTTGGAGGGATCATATTCCTACAAGGAAACGAACGTTTTGTTTTCTAGTTGCGAAATAGGTAATACTTGAACGATAGTTAAGGAACTACCGGGAATTAGTAACGACTGGGAATTATTCCTTTTACTTAGATAACTATTGGGAATTTACTCTCTGTTTGAAATCATTCGCGAGTAACTTAAATAAAATCGTAATTGAGTTTCACTCTAGTATGGAAATACATAATGCTTTGCTTGTGCGATTGTTAAATAACTACCGGGAATTTATTCATAGTTTAGGGTTATTCGTGTTTGTTTATAGATCAATTTAGTGGAATTCAGAGTTGGGTTTGTTTGATTGAATTTTCAATAAGAATTTTACTATTTATTCTATAAGAAACATTTAAAGTACTAGTGATAAGAAATTGTCCTTCGTGTCTTGGGTCAAGCACAGCAGTACCTGTTAGTGATCTCCTTACCAAACGGATAGGGGTAGCTAATTTAAAGATTCGAATGAGAATATCTTGTTGTTAGAAAACAGCATTAATAATCTATTATATTACTGGCAAAAAAAAAACATATTATTATAATATTTTATATTTATGAAATATAATACCTAAATTATATAAACGGGTTTTAGATTACTTTTCAATACAAGTTCTGGAAAATAGAGACAACCTGAATATCACTAACAGATCATTGAATTCAAATAAATATTTACAGTTAAAATTAATACTACTGTTTAGTCCACTGCATGCTGTTGATATAGAATCTACGATAATATTGATAATCTTTAGACGAAAACTAGGAGATTTGAAAGTTGAGCTATTTTTAGAGTCTGTCTTATACCGAATGTAGTACGTATTAGATAGACTCACAATTAACTAAGGTGATGTCTATTTTGTTAGGATTTGGAAAAAAATAATGTCCTCTTGTCCCTTGCACCTTTTGGAGTCCAAACTAGATAAGTAGATAAGAATAGGTAGATGGGGTACCTGACGTACTGACTTGGGATAAATAGAACAAAATTTAGTAAAATCAAATTTCTCTTAGTGTGGGGGAATTTCACACACGGTACCTCCGTGTGGGAAATTTCAAGCACTAAATAGTGGAGGGTTAACCAGCCAGGTAGTCGAGACCCACAGCATTGGAGCGGTGGCGGGGCTCCTATGCCAGAGTTATGATAAACAAATAGAGTTTACTATGACTTTGCTATATAACAAGCTTAAACTCAGTTAGCAATACAATTACTTACGTTTTACCTACACTTTATTTACATTTTATGTTTATTTCATATGACGGTCATCGTGATGAATTAATTTACTTCCAGTTTTGTCCATGACTAGGATCTATAATGTTCTACTTGCGCAGGAAAAGATTATTCATTATCACAATTTCAAAGTTTCGGAAGTATAGTAAGAAATATATTGATTGGTGCATAATATGATTTTATGTGGAAATTTCAGTTCGGTTACTCAGAGTATAGGAATAGTGTTCATCAGGGGATTAAATAGCAATTATTTGTAGGACGATGAATATTTTAAATTAATTTAAGCTTATTGAATAGGTTAGATGTTAGTTAGGTATTGTCTCATTACTTTAAAAGGATTTGGATTACTACATTATCACAACGTACGGTTCTACCATTTGTAGGAGACGATTCACAAGGCCATAAACATTAAAGTAGGTAGTCTAAAATAGTCAACAAACTTCGATAACTTTTAGCGTCATAAGTTTAATTTAGAATATGCGGTGATTTGAGGAATAATTTATTATTATTATTCATGTATTATAATTAGGTTAAGATAGGGGTCATTACAATTTGGTGCCGTGACCAGGATTGACATTTGACCAGGATCTCAAATGACCAGGGTCTCAATTGACCAGTATCTTAATTGCCCAGAATTTTAATTGACCAGGATTGACATTTGACCAGGATCTCAAATGACCAGGGTCTCAATTGACCAGTATCTTAATTGCCCAGAATTTTAATTGACCAGGATTGACATTTGACTAGGATCTCAAATGACCAGGATCTCAATTGACTAGGATCTCAAATGACCAGTATCTCAAATGACCAGAATTTTACTTGACTAGGATTTTCGTGCGTTACTTTCGTTATCAGGATGATTTATTTTAGATATTTACATTGGTGATAGTTTTTGGATTAGAATGAGGATGTTGATTGTTTTGGATTTGATATTATTTTTAAGTAGCGATGGTATTTATTTACTATCGCACAATTTGCTGTCCGTGGAAAAGGAAAGGTTTTGAGACAATTATGTAGGGCGGTTTTAGATTTCAATAAATTAAATGGAAATTAGTTACAATTTATCTCATAGTTAAAAGAAGGACTCAATCTTTTGAGAGTTACTTAATTAGTTATTTTCAATTTTTGGGGCTATAACGTTCAGGATATCATCATTAGATTATCGTAGACGATGGATCAATTAGATGATGAAGATGATGAGATAATCGGGATTCGAACTATTCATACAAACATTGGTTTATTTGATTTACGAATAATATGGTTCACATTAAATAGATAAAAATTTAAAATAGGCCGCGTTGTAATAAACTCAACGGAATTTAAATAAATTCAACATTAGGATGTTTCATTACGTTTATGGAAATTTGTTGTAGTAGGTTGGAAAGGAGTAGTAGTTTATTAATCAGATATGTACGTATTCATCTTTCTGATTAATTTTATAATTATTGATGATGCACATAATAAGGTTGAGCCTTCATTTAGGAAGTACGTTGGGAATTAATTTATCATCATCCAATGTAGGAAAAACGACAGAGTCAGTTTTCATAAATAATTCGGAAATATTAGAGTAAGTAAATAATTTACATTTCTTTCCTGTGGTTGGAACTAGGAAAGGTTAGAAATTGGCTAAAATTATAAAACCATAGGGGGCGCTTTACAGTTCAAGATATTTAATAAATTTTATTAGAGGTAATTGGTACGGTGGATAGATTAAGTTCCGATTCAATGTTTATTGTTTATGCATAATAATCTAAACAACATAAAAATATTTAAA
This sequence comes from Ennomos quercinarius, assembly GCA_910589525.2. Taxonomy (NCBI): domain Eukaryota; kingdom Metazoa; phylum Arthropoda; class Insecta; order Lepidoptera; family Geometridae; genus Ennomos; species Ennomos quercinarius. Next base: position 8,554,898 of record OU342496.1, read on the forward strand.
CTAAATGATTAAAGTTTCAAAATAGTTGTATTTATAACATTTTGGTTAGCTTGTTTGGTAGTTTTGCGCGTAATTCGAGTTCAAGTTCGGGATTCTTGAGCATGAATATTCTTATTGATTAAATTTTCAAATAAAATATTGTGTTTTAAAATTCATACTTTAATAACGATATTATATTTAAAACGTAACAAAATAAATTAATTATTTTTAGTAAAAGTTAGTTCAGTTCGCGACAAAAAAATATTTATTTATTATTGTTATTGTAACCTATCTATAATAAATAAAACGTTTCAGCCTTGACGTTAAATAAAATTTTAAATGAAATTTATCAAATCATATAATTATTTTTATTGTATAAAAATTGAAATAAAATTGAAGATTTTATTTTAATATCATTATACGTATTAAGCAATAACTTCAAAGAAGCCTTAAATCTATTGGGAATTGCTAGCCGTTAAGATAGCGAATAAGTTAGTTGACTGGGGTCAAATGTGGATTAATGAATTGTTATGTTGTTGTTTTTGCTTAAGAATGGGATTTGATTTTGGATAATTAATTTAAAAAAAAGAGGTCATTTTTATGTAAACAAGTGTGTTTGTATGGACATGGTCAGAGGTATTAACAGTGCAGGAGGATCTTAGTGGCTTAGCAAGATCTACGGTTTAAGGGATTTGTTGACGGGTGGCTTTGACTTACACGACTCAACAAATGGGTTGATATAATTTAAGGCTAGGTGCTAGGTTAAAAGAGAAAGCCTAAGTTTAAACAAAACTGTTATAACAACCCCGTACTCTACAAGGTAGGAACATCCGATCTGCTACACTCTACATCCGAAATGATAGCGAATTACGGAGTGGGAAATATATGCGAAATATTGCTGAAGTCATGGACAAATCTATATTTTGAACTATTAAAGTTGACCTGGTTATCGAAGGGTTTTGTGGGAGGCAGCTCGGAACGAAAACATGGTTCTTAGGGGTACCTTCTACTTAAAGTTATTAGGACTGACCAGCCTCACAACCTGGTTTCTTTTGGTGGCTAGGTTAGCCTTGGGATAAGTGACTTTTGGGTATGATTGATGCGATGAAATTTAGGATATTGACTCATAAAGTAATTCACTGTTATTACGGCTTAAGAGGGCGCTTAAAATAGAATAGTAATTACGGTTTGTTTTCAAGGATGGATTCAATAGTATATTAAAAATAAAAATATTATCATTGACAACATTAAACTTTCGAAAATAAATTACTCATTATTAGTAATATTTAATATTTTTCAAATGAATAACAAATTAATATGCAGTATGCTGCATATTAAACAAATTGAAAATACAAGTGTATTTTTGTTTCGCAAATAACTTGCAATCGGGTTGATTATTTTTAGGTGCTCTCTTAAATTAAATTTAACGGTTAGGAACACTACAGAACTATAAACACATTTTAAGTTTGGAGTCAAACGTTAACAAATTATAATTGCTTAAGTGAGGTGGTAGAGTTATAATTATTATTTAAATTATTTTTATTATAGTTTTGCTAATATTTGTGAATGTATTTTAATAAATAAAATTTTACTTCGGCTTTAAATTTAAAACGCCTGCGCAAATATTTTAGGGGCGATTGTAACGATCCAGGCTGTCTCGTGACGTCACAAATATTATAAATGTTATCTAAACTATAAAAATACTGAAATAATTTCATTGAAGCATTTTACGCACAAAGAATAGTCCAAAAATAAAGGAAATAGTCGTTGGCATCGCATTAACTGATAGAGAAAATGTAGAGATAGGTGTAAAAGTGGTTATCTGTGGTAAAATAAGGTAATAGTAAAAGAAATCAAACTTCAAAATAATTCTCATACTAAAAGGTTCATACTTAGATATGGGGAGCTGCTAGTCGTAGAGCGTTCGATCACTGAATGTGTCAAAAAAAATCCTGGAATTCCAAATTTAATTGTGACAGATTTATGTTTCTTAATTTCATTGTCCAATCCCTGAAGCCCGCGTGGTGAAAGTAGGAGCATGCGTAAGAAATTTTTGTTAAGGCTAGTACGTTTTGATAACCTCAGTGGAGGGGTGGTTGAGTAGGTCGAATCGTAACTCGGAGGCGGCGGGTTCGATTCCCGCGACAGGAGAAATGATTGTGCACGGGAAATAAAGGCGCACATATTAGTAAGATGAGTAAATAATTACAAACTAAATTACATTATGGTAGAATTTATTTAATAAAAATCGTATAATTTGAGGAATCATTTTGTACTATTCGTTATTTATAATCGTACTAATATTAAAAAAACTGCGAAAGTTCTTGTGTTAATGTTCGTTACTTTATATCTTCGTAACTACTGAACCGATTTTGATGAAATTTGGAATGTAGATAGCTTATACGCTAGATTAACATACAGAATACTTTTGTCCGCGATTAACACCGCGGGGTGCAACTAGTATTATCATATTTTTGGTAGAGAAAAGTTGTAATGATTTATTCGTAGAGACTTACATTTCAAATTGAGGTTAATGAAAAATAAACATCTAGTGTACTTTTATAAGATTTTGACGGTCTTTTGTCAGTTCTGGATATGTTAGCAGAAGGTTGGAGAATTCATCGAAAATGAAGATTAGGCAAGGCTTGTATTGTCGGGGTCAAATAGCTGATACTAAATAAAACGCTTAAATACTTTTTGTTTGTAAATGCGTACGGAGAATGCGATGTAGCATCCAGACTTAGAACAGTTTGTGTTCGTCACATAAATGTTTGTCCTGGATGGGAGTAGAACTCACGATCTAGAGCTCGGAGGGGGAGCTACTATCAACCGGGCTAACAAGGCAGTCTAAATTGATCATAAATATAGAATAGATTGAATGGATACATTGGAATTAGGTATATTTTTAGTGTTTTCATGTTTACCATTTAGGTATACTAAAGAACGGTTTTGGAATAACGTGCCCTTAAATGCGAAGCAGAAGGAATCGTGTGGGACGATATCGAGCTGTCAAAATAATTAAGTCGTCTTTTGTTAGTGAAGTATCACAACCATACGATATGGAGGAGACTAGGATCGGTACTTGGATTTGCTTTTTAATGAGACGGATGAAATAGTATGGGGAAATTATAGCAAATTGAGAACGAAAAATCTTTAATAAATTGAAGTGGGGACAATAATCATACAAACGCTATTATTGGGGTATTTATATTCATGAAATTATTGTTTCTAGACGGAAGATAAAAAGATTTTTATCTTTTAGAGAGTGCAGAAAGTATTTAAAGGATAGCAGAGTAGTTGTTTATATATTGAAAGGATCCACGTTAGGAGGGTTGAATAATTTTAGGCGAGACTAGTTCTTTAATAATTCACAATATTTTCTAGAATTATTACGGGAAGGGATATGTTTCATAGATTGAGAGATCTCGGAGAAAGTGTATATAGTACAAGGAGAAGTCACGAGGACGTTTTAAGTATTAATTAAGACGGATTACATACTCGGTTGTGATTTTTCATACAAGATTTAATTATGCTTTTGTTGGGATTTTGAATATCTTAACGGAAATTTATTTTTAGGCTGTTACAATATGAAAACGCAATTTTCAAACACCTAGTTATTTTATAAGAATAAAGGGATTATATTTTGTATGTACTTTAGTAAGAAAATTGGGACAAGACATTTTCTTTTAAACATATAGAAACAAACACATCGACGCGCGCACTACTAAACGTGACCAGGCAAAAGTTATAAAAGATCTGCCAAGCTGTCAAACGCGATCAGTTATGAAATCATTTCACGGGGTTCGCAAGTCGAAACCTGGTAATAAAAATGCACATAAAATCTTCGGTTAAATTCTTAGATAAATTCGCCCTCTCAATTAATTCTGAATCTGGGGGGAAGTATGCCTCGGGTCCAGGAACTCAGTAAGAGATAAGTTGAAACTGTGCAACGAAGCTTGTCTTCCCTTATTTTGCTTAGGGTATGCAGTTCGCGTGTTTTGTGGAGACCTGCACCAGATTTTGCCTCCGTTATAGGATCTGGATCCACCTTTTTGGTTTGGTTTGCATTCTGGCTGAAAGGAGGGCTGAAAAGATTAACTGTCCCGTCTTCGTGTATACGATACCCGGATCCTAAATGCAAATTAAGCTGAACTGTCCCAAGTGATAGGGTTTTGTCTTGTATGCTGCCCATGGACTCCGGTCCCGCATGCAAGATAAAAATTAGGTGGCAATAGGTTTTAGCTTTGGAGAGCTTTTGTCACAGCTCGTTCTCTCATAGGGTTAGATCAGGTATGTTCTCATTGCACACGCCGAGAACAGACATGCACGTTTAAAAGTAAATGTGAGATTTGTAGCAATCTCCAGTGTTTGGGGGTACACACTAATGTATAGGGAAAAGCTATAAGTCGAGGAATACACACGTAGGAGGGGGAAGTTAGGGATAAAATATTGAAAATCGCGGAAAAATAATAGTGTTAGGGAAATAGATAAAATTCAATAAATAAATAAATAAATTTAAAGCGGTATAAAATACATCTAAAGATAAATTCATTATAATAAAATACTAATAAATAAAAGTGCAAATACAATACGTAAATTATCAAAGTTATAAAATTATAATCCAAGTTTTCTCGAAGGTTGAAGCTGTGGGTGTTTATTGTAGAGCTAGTGGTCGTGGACCTTGCTTTTGACGGAAAGCTGGGTGATCACAGAAGGATTTAATGTACAGAAAGCAACGGTGCAAAAGTATAAGTAGGTATTTTCTATAGCTGGCACAAGCTTTTGTGAAACTACAGTAGAGATAAAAAGGGGAATGGTTTTGAATACGGTTCATCGCATTAGTTTTCGTGACTTAGTCTCAACTGAAAAATTATTGTCGTTAATGTAGCGGATCATATTAGTATAAATACGAAATTCTATAAATCTATTTTGTGGTAAAAGTACGTTGTACTATATATCTATTCTGTGGTATAGGAAGGTATTTCTTTAGCTGGTTTTGCGATGTTCTACGGAGGATATGAAAAAGGTTCTATTCCTACACGGTTATTACAATATGCATAAAAAGATAGGTATTTTCTTAGCGGATTCTAGGCGGAATTTTACTTAGCAGAGTTGGAGGGATCATATTCCTACAAGGAAACGAACGTTTTGTTTTCTAGTTGCGAAATAGGTAATACTTGAACGATAGTTAAGGAACTACCGGGAATTAGTAACGACTGGGAATTATTCCTTTTACTTAGATAACTATTGGGAATTTACTCTCTGTTTGAAATCATTCGCGAGTAACTTAAATAAAATCGTAATTGAGTTTCACTCTAGTATGGAAATACATAATGCTTTGCTTGTGCGATTGTTAAATAACTACCGGGAATTTATTCATAGTTTAGGGTTATTCGTGTTTGTTTATAGATCAATTTAGTGGAATTCAGAGTTGGGTTTGTTTGATTGAATTTTCAATAAGAATTTTACTATTTATTCTATAAGAAACATTTAAAGTACTAGTGATAAGAAATTGTCCTTCGTGTCTTGGGTCAAGCACAGCAGTACCTGTTAGTGATCTCCTTACCAAACGGATAGGGGTAGCTAATTTAAAGATTCGAATGAGAATATCTTGTTGTTAGAAAACAGCATTAATAATCTATTATATTACTGGCAAAAAAAAAACATATTATTATAATATTTTATATTTATGAAATATAATACCTAAATTATATAAACGGGTTTTAGATTACTTTTCAATACAAGTTCTGGAAAATAGAGACAACCTGAATATCACTAACAGATCATTGAATTCAAATAAATATTTACAGTTAAAATTAATACTACTGTTTAGTCCACTGCATGCTGTTGATATAGAATCTACGATAATATTGATAATCTTTAGACGAAAACTAGGAGATTTGAAAGTTGAGCTATTTTTAGAGTCTGTCTTATACCGAATGTAGTACGTATTAGATAGACTCACAATTAACTAAGGTGATGTCTATTTTGTTAGGATTTGGAAAAAAATAATGTCCTCTTGTCCCTTGCACCTTTTGGAGTCCAAACTAGATAAGTAGATAAGAATAGGTAGATGGGGTACCTGACGTACTGACTTGGGATAAATAGAACAAAATTTAGTAAAATCAAATTTCTCTTAGTGTGGGGGAATTTCACACACGGTACCTCCGTGTGGGAAATTTCAAGCACTAAATAGTGGAGGGTTAACCAGCCAGGTAGTCGAGACCCACAGCATTGGAGCGGTGGCGGGGCTCCTATGCCAGAGTTATGATAAACAAATAGAGTTTACTATGACTTTGCTATATAACAAGCTTAAACTCAGTTAGCAATACAATTACTTACGTTTTACCTACACTTTATTTACATTTTATGTTTATTTCATATGACGGTCATCGTGATGAATTAATTTACTTCCAGTTTTGTCCATGACTAGGATCTATAATGTTCTACTTGCGCAGGAAAAGATTATTCATTATCACAATTTCAAAGTTTCGGAAGTATAGTAAGAAATATATTGATTGGTGCATAATATGATTTTATGTGGAAATTTCAGTTCGGTTACTCAGAGTATAGGAATAGTGTTCATCAGGGGATTAAATAGCAATTATTTGTAGGACGATGAATATTTTAAATTAATTTAAGCTTATTGAATAGGTTAGATGTTAGTTAGGTATTGTCTCATTACTTTAAAAGGATTTGGATTACTACATTATCACAACGTACGGTTCTACCATTTGTAGGAGACGATTCACAAGGCCATAAACATTAAAGTAGGTAGTCTAAAATAGTCAACAAACTTCGATAACTTTTAGCGTCATAAGTTTAATTTAGAATATGCGGTGATTTGAGGAATAATTTATTATTATTATTCATGTATTATAATTAGGTTAAGATAGGGGTCATTACAACATGAATATGTGCAGATATTTGTTGCATATATAATACACAAGTACCTACCTACTGCAGAACTATAAGATGGACATGGACATGGGAAGATTCTTAAGGTCAAACTTGTTTTGATGCGGCTAAGGTGGTAGTATTATGGAGTGTAAATTGAGATTGCATACCTGCGATGTAATATAGTCCACGATCCACGATCGCTCGAAAACGGCACCATTTAAACAAGGCATATGCCTTGTTTTTGTTCTCAGTCGCGTGTGACTTGGACTGCGCCTTATGAAAGTGATGTATTAACTCACATAATATTATTGTTTTACAACACTATTACAGGGTGCGATGGTTCATTATTAAAATGAAACAACCACTTGTGAACTATGTTTTTTTATATGTGCAGGAGAGGTATAATATATCTGTAAGCATTGGCGCAGGGACACTTTTGAGGTTTGATCTTCATAGAGACTGTATCTATATATTTGATTTAAATTGCATACTGATGATTTAGTGAAGGATGAGTAGGTACCTAGGTACTTGCTAAATAGCGTTAGTACAGATTAATTCAGAATAGTTCGAAAGTGTGAGTGCCTACTCGCCCGAGATAATGTACGTTCGAAATGGACAAATTTGTTGGAACATAATACCACCCCAAGACCATATTGTACACAGCTTAACAATAAAAACATTAGGTGCATAAACAGCGGCCTTACAGAGAATTATACGTATAGACGTATAGATATTTATCTACCATTACATTATTTGTTTATGGAAGGAGTTATGAACTTGAGAGCTATAGCTACAAGTACCTATAGGTAAAGCCTTTAGGTCGATAAAATATTATTTGATTGATTGATTGAGTTAGTCCTTTATAATGGGATACCGTCTGTACTAATAATTTCATTATTCATAATTTCATTTCACATACCTCATTTTTAATAATGATGAAATTTATAATGGTGGTTATTTATAAATAACTTTGTTCATAATAGTTACTTTTTATATTGATCTTTTCTTATACAATTTATTCAAATAATGTTTAAATTTATTAAAAATTATGTTATAATGTTAATGTTAAGAATTTTTTTATCATACTTTTTTTTATTATAAATTTCATTACTTATAATTTCATAATAATCAGCATTCATAATTGTATTGTTCATAATGACTTTTTCATATTTTTTAGTTAACATAATAATAATTTTGAGGTAGTTAAATCATTATATACATATGCATGTATACCCTAAAGATACTAAGATACTAGTCTAAGGCAAAGTCATAAATAGGTGCGACGACGAGCGAAGCGAGGAGGAGCGTTAGGTTAACTGTGACCACACGACGCACGAGCCGAGCGAGCGAAGCGAAGCGTAGCGAGCGTGCCGCGGCAGCGGCCGGCGAAGTGCCAGAAGTCACTTATCCTTATATTAAAAAATTACAGAAACCATCTATATTAAGTTTCAGGTTACCGTTATTTGATTTAAATATTTTACACGTGTTTTTATTAGACATTTCAAGTTATTTATTAAAATAATGCACAAAGTTCACCAACAACACCAAAATCAACATAACATGAGAAAATATAAGTTATTTTACAATTACCCACAGTCCACACGTTAATTTTGTTTGTTTTGACTGGATGAAGTGCCTGCATAGATTGAAGAGCAAATTGGCTTGCCGTACTACGTTTTTATAACTGATTAGGATATATATAACAATCAACAGTTCCAGTCACATTAATTTACAGTATTATTGATATTTTGTTTTATGCTTAAAGTTAGTTATGGTAAAAGAACATTATAAATTTGTACTGTTATGTTATATACGCCTTATGAGTTTCATTCTTATAAATTTGGATTATTATTAATTTTGATTTATAATAAAGAAAATTAGATGTAGTGAAAGTATAATAAATCACATTATGTGAAATGATGATTATAAGTAACATTTTTATTTGTAACAAAATTATGACAAACGATTTTATGAGTTTCGACAGTGAACCCTTTATAATATATATACTTGTAAAGTGGTCTACATCTAAAGTATAGGTACAAACTTAACTTTATTTTAATGCATCCCCGAAAACTATTCCATTTTTTTCTAGAGTATTTTGGAGAGTTGTTTAGTTACGAGTTTGTCAAATTGTGAATCTGTTTCACTACGGAAAATCAAGTGTTGTAGGCAGGTGCATGCCGTTTCCGCATAATATAGGTTACCTTATCGTTGATCTTATGCAAAATTCGTTCAGGGGTAGGTACCTCTGTTTTGCAAGTTATTCTGCCGCCAAACAGTACCTCGTGCGCAGGCACAGTGGTGGTTAAAAAAAGTACTAAGTGCCCTAAGCGGGCACGCTTTTTGTACCTACCTAAAGCGTGGCGTATCGCGCGCGCTGCGTGAGCGCGCGAGTAGTAAAAGCATAGTTGCTTATGCTAAAGCAGCGGTGGGCATTTATAAGATAAAGTTTGTAGCACGCTTTTGACATAAAGCGGGTTTGAACACTACTGTGTTCTGGCTTACTGTACCGAGGTGGTGTGGCTAGTGAAGCTATTGGGCAAGTGAGGCTTCGTGACCTAATGTTACTGCCTAGTTATTTTGATGCTAGGCTGTGTGTCTTAGTATAACATGCGCTGTGTATTGCACAAAACTTTATAATACTATTAAGAGTTCCGAGTCCTAACTCGTCACGTGATTCTCCACACAAAACTTTTTAACGAAGAATGGCAGATCATATTTTCAGCTACAAAAAAAAGGGGATCCGTGCGCATGAATGAAACTTGTATGTAGGGTACGTAAGCGAAATGAATAAAATCACAGGCAATCACAGTGACAAAAATAAATCTTATGATGAAATAATAATGATTTTAAAGTAGCAATAGTAGCAAAATTGCATTGCAATATTTTCTCATATTTAAAAAAATGGTTTAATGCACTTCATACTAAAAAGGTATAGTTAACTAAGCTAAGCTGTTTTCGCTCGTGTTGTTATGTCAAACGTTGGACTTGGGGCATATATTTGCTCGAAGCGTATTTACCTACAATTCAATGCTGAGAAGGGGAAACATATAAATACCTACCTAAAATGCAAGATGCCATTACAATAACTGTACTACTACAGTAGATGTTAAGTCCTAAAATAAACGGATCAAGAGTTGAGTTTGAAATTACTGAAAAGATGAGGATAGAAAATAGTTTTGTTCTCTTCATTATGAAAATGCCTAATACCTTTTCACCGCCTCTTGTGGGCTACTCGTATTTGTGGCTGATGATTGATGATGATGGTGGTGACGATGGAGATACTTCGGTACGACTTCACCGTATTCTTAGGTCTTATTATAAAATGCGTCTGGAGGTACATAAATTAAGTACCTATTTTGTAATATTTGGAATGTTTAAATGTTTTCTCAAAAAGTACAACAGTAGAGAAATTGATTTTGGAAAATAATTTGATGGGCAAACTATCTTGGGGACTTTATGACGTAGGCTGTATTTTGACCATGTTTCTTCAAAATGATACTAGCACTTACTACCTACATATTATAAAAACCAACATAAGTTCTTCGTCGTAGGTACCTTCACACTGGAGAGCAGGTGGGATTGATTATTAAGTCAGTGATCGATGTTCCGTTCTAAACGCATTAACCTGCAAATTTTTGAGCCCATTTTGTATTATGTTGTAATAATAGATAGAGATGGAAATAAAGATATGGACATTTTGTCGATACCACAAGGATGCCAAGGAGGTTCTTCACTCCGTGTTTATATAAGCGGATGGTATAGCTATCGGCACGAGTCAAGGCTTGTGAACTTATATGCGCAGAACGCATTTTTTTGGGCCTCTTTGGTGGAAGACAGTGGTGCGACGTGTGTTCGTGGCGCTGGCGCCGGTGTTTGGTTCCTTATTGTTCCCCCGCCTCCCGCACTGTCTCCACGCGGCTCTAACGCATGACTGTACTATCCCGCCGTAAAGTGTTACGTTACGTGTTGTTTACGAAAATTGATTATAGTTCTAGTAATATCTATTAGTATTCTACTGTTTATTAACATTGCATTATCAACATGAAGCCTGATGATGGTGATGTCCAAGCTCCTTCTACAAGCGCATACCGACCATGTTAACTGCCAGCTATGATGATACTATGGAAGGAATATTGCCATTACCGAATGATTAATAATTATAGCGGAAGCAGAAATAAAACGGGCAGAGTTTCGGTAACTTCTTGCAATTGTTCCTTCTTATAAAATTGCAACAGGAATGAATCATAGTAATGGCTGGCTTTGGCGTATATTGACACACTCTCCCCTCCAAGGCATGGCATTTCTGGCTGGCGCAAAGAGCGGTGTCAATATGGCGGCTTGGCTATGGCGGGCTGGCACGCTGGCTGACGTCACGTCCGTTACATAATATCTAAAGTATGTAGGTACTAACTATAATGTAACTGATGCTGTAGTTAATAGACGGATAAAAATCAGCCTACCTAATCAAATATCACAGAAAATTAATAGTAGGTAAGTACAATATATTTTGTGCCTGACTGTACAGATGCGCAGTTATCCCCACTACATTTACTCGCACGTCCAGATGCGTGCCGGTGCCTATAAGACTGGTCAGGGTTATTAAATGCTCGGGGATCTACGGCTTGTTGTGCTGTCATCGTACGACATAAACAGGGGTTAAGATTGTCAGTGTGTTAAGTAAGAGCTAGAATACCAGGGGTAAAATGACTAATATAAATGCTTGAGAATTTATAAGTATAGCCACCTATGATCAGGTAAACCCTACTAGATATCGGATTGGCGCAAAAAAAGTCGTCTCGGTAAATAAGAGCCCACTTGCGGCGCGAGCTCTTATTTCGAATCATTTCAAAAGTACTTTATACTTATGTCAGGTTGATTTCATGATAATAGGTATTTAACCCACATCGTTTTATTTTGAAGTGACAGGTATAATTCACTGCTTTACTCGTGGCGAATGGTGGTAATGTTTATGGATTTGTGACTTTATTATGAGGTACTGTGGTTGTGATTAGGTTGAACTTGAAACTTTTGTCTCAGTTCGTTCGTAAACAAATGTAGCTGTATAAGTATATGTAAACGCGGACAGAAAATACCTTAGAATTAGTATGTGACCCGGAATCTCGCTGTATGCTTGATCGAAGATAGCCACAGTATGAATGGTTGGTATGACAGAATGGTTGGCTACATGAAGGCCCCTAGTTCTTCTGGGCATCCTTCGAATTAAAGTAGTTACCAAACTGAATGATAACGGCTTGGCTTGAAATACATAATCAACTGGGTATTCTGTAATATTGTAATTGACTAAGTAGGCGTAAATAATGAGCATTGAGATTACCTATGTTGATACGTTGATTGTCTAAGTTGGTTACTGATCGAATACCTAATCCTTTATTTGTTTTATAACTAAAGCAAGTTATAGAAAAACTTTTTTAGATAGTATGGTATTGAACATTTAACTGCCGGAAACCCTTCTGTGTTTTTAAGGTACACCACCATGCAAACGAAATGGTTGAATCAGATGGAGCCGTTTGAGCAGCTGTGTACGAGATACAGTGTCAAAACGGGCAAGTTGTAACTACTGTATGCAAGTAGAAGCGCTGATATATTGAATGGGGACATTCCAACATACAGGATGGCCGAACAATATCACCTGGTGCAAAAATTAAAATTGAAAGTTGTCAGTTGAAATTGATCAGTTGAAAACTGTCAGTTGAAAGTAGTCAGTTGATAAGTTGTCAGTTGAAATTGATCAGTTGAAAGTTGTCAGTTGATAATTTGTCAGTTGAAAGTTGTCAGTTGAAAGTTGTCAGTTGTAAGTTGACAATTGGAATTAAAGAAATTGAGTCAGTTGGAAAAGACAAAGTTGTAATCAAAGTTGCAAACAAAGGAGGCGATTATAGAAGAAAATAAATTGAGGAGTATATATTGATAGTTATGTGATAATTTTAAAAATTAGATGTTCTGAACTCTGGGTATATTACTTCTGACGTAGTTTGTGTTTCATTTTTTTTTTGCAGATGTAAAATTGTCCCTATGACTGTCTGGGACAGACAGAATCAGGATGGCAGAATGTTAGCGTTGTTAATAATAAACCGATGGAAGAGCAGTTTTTCTATGAAATGCATAGATGGCGCTGAAATAAAAAAGGTGGAATAAAGTCAGTGGTCGCGCAGGCGGCACGACCCAAAAAAAGAAAAAACAACAACAAGAAGAAGAAACAAAGCAGTGGAAGTGAAAAAGTGCAAAAACTCGATGAAAAATCAATATATTGGAAAAAGATGAGCTACCAGTGGAATTGCTGGAGATGTTGATCAATATGTCGATTAGTTGGGAGTATCTAATAAAACTATGTTGAATACTAATGTCGTTTTCAACACTATAGTCCTGTGATAATAATCCTGTCATCCTGCGATGAAAAATAAGGAAGATCCACGATCGCAGCTCCAAAACGGTGCTGTCAAAACAAGGCATAAGTATGCCTTGTTTTTGCTCTCAGTCGCGTGAGACTGCGCGCGCCTAATGAAAGTGACGTAACTAACATATTATTGTTATACAACGATATTACAATAAAAATGGTTCATACTATGGATCATTATCAAAATAAATATCCACTTGTGGACTATTTTATATTAGCTGGAGAGGTATAAGTAAGCATTGGCGCGGGGACACTCTTGAGGTTTGATGTTCATAGAGACTGCACTAGTATATTTGATTGAAACTATCATCATAAGCGAGTACCAGTCAACTGCTGGACATAGGCCTCTCCTATATATGAATGCCACTGAGCCCGCACTTCGGCCCTTCTCATCCAACTTCTGCCCTTCTCATCCAACTTCTGCCTGCGGCTTTTCGTAGGTCATTGCTCCAACTGACCGGCAGGCGTCTCCCACTACGTTTGCCGAGTAGCGGTCTACACTCAATGACGCGTTTACCCCAACGTTAATCTATCCTTCTACAGATATGACCAGCCCACTACCACTTCAGTATGCTAATCCTTAATAGACCTATGTAAATAGGGCGAATTCTGTGATACCACTATAAAATATTTATGTTTCGTAATTTCGTCAAAGGTTGTACCCGTCAATTAACCATTGTTATATTGTTGAGCTAAATTAAGCACAAGCCAGTAATAATAGCATGTATTCAAATGTTTTAACTTTTAATTGATGTTTGTATGCATAGCAGCCCATTATTTTTTATGAGTATTAATTTATAAGTCAGCTTGACGGCCGATGCAATGGAACCAGCAATTTCGTTCTCAAATATTTCACTTGGTATCGAGATCAAGGCCCGAAGAAGGCGATTGTCTTTGGAAAACAATTGATACGAACGGCTTGTAGCGTGGTAGTGGGTTGTCTGCGAAAACTATGGCCACATTGAAACAAGTAATATGCCTCGCACTGCTCACGTCAGTTTGTTCGGTGAGATAAGATTTAAACATGAATGTGTTTATTAGCCGTCATCTGTCAGTATAAAGATGGCTTTGTTATCTATAACCTATTATCTATTACAATATTATAAAGAGGAAAGATTTGATTGATTGTTTGTTTGTTTGTTTGTTTGCATTGAATAGGCTCCGAAACTACCGAACCGATTTGAAATATTCTTTCACTGTTGGGAAGCTACACTATCCCCGGGTGACATAAGCTATTATTATATTTTCAATCAAATTAGGGACCCTTACTAAAACTCCAATAATGTAACCCAAGGTGTAAAAAAAATACCTAAAATATTCTTTATACATCGCGTGCGCTGAGAAAGCTATTATACCCCTGCAATAAATACCTACTAGATATACAATTTTAAGCTAAGTGTGGTTAAAAAGACTGTAGATACTTACTGCAGTAGTGTAATATATCATAGTAAAGAGATAAATAAGAAGGTAATTTTCCGAATCAACGAATATAATAAAATTATTTATTGTATTTCTAGAAGTATAGTGGTTATTATTATTACCTACGTCATACGTGTAACTGTATACCCACGAAACAATTACAGATACACCTACATACAACCTCCACTTGTGTGACTCAAGTCACATAACAGAATACAAACTATTGCTTAACTTTGTTTGTCGTAGGAAACCTAATTCTGTTAGAGTTAGATCACCTAAGATATCTGTGCGATCACATACATAGAACCTGGACCCTAACTAAGATTCCCGGTATCTAGGGACCCAGGAACTACAAAGACCATGATCCCACAATACCCAGACACAGAACCAGTATTTGCGCTTTTTTTTTGCTGTGCACAAATACTTGTCCTGTCGTGGGAATCGAACCCGCCGCTTCCGGGTTATGAGCCGACCACAACCACCACACCACAGAGACTGTCAAAAGATGCTGCGGTCTTGTTTGATCACGAACCACTTTTTTGTTTTTGGACAATTTTCTATGAAGATTGGTTCTAAAGTAAGAGAACAGTTTAACACATACATCATTAACCTGAAGAGGTCCACCACTGAACATAGGCGTCACTTTTAACGCCTCCTCATTTAAACCATTCAACAGGGAATATCTAGGGCAGCAGCATTCTCCTCGGTAGGCCTCTGCGATCACCCAAGCCGCTTGCCAAGCGTGGTGATTATTGCGACTTCCCTTAAATTATAATGATTAGACCATGGACCTAATACAAAAAAACTTTTTCACCTCACTAGCTCGGAAAGGTTCTCTTTGTCATTCAAAATCTGGGCGCAAAAACGCATTTTGATCGCTAGCGTGGAAAGTGTTTTTAAAATTCGAACGTTTCTATTGATATCGCCCTGTGATATCGCCAGTCCACTGAAAACTCATTAATACCTTTCCGTTTATAAAAAGGTACTCTGTGTTAATACCACAGACTACCTCTTAAAAGATACCATCTTTTTCTCGTTCACCAACCTCATTTTCAGAATAATCGCACTGTCCAGCACCAAAGAGTATAATAACCAATACGCTATCCAGCACGGCGACTGCATGGAAAATGGATGAATAACACTTTTTCTTTAATTTTCCATGAATCACGTTACGAGCTAGTCGTTTACCTGATGTTAAAAGTCGTAGGGAGCTAAGGAAAGAACTATAAATGCTCAAAGTTTGTCTGAAGCATAACAATTAACGAAGCGATCCGATAGAGAACCAAAGTAGTCAACATAGTACAGAGGACGAGTATTGAATAAGCTGAAGTAGCCGTGGGCTGTGGGTGTGGAACATTTCTCGAAGAATTAATGACGGCTGCTGGGGTAATCGAGTTTTTGATTGGAGACCACGATAAGGTAAACGTAGTGTCTCTGCGGCCAGGTGGAGTGATGACTTGCTGAAAGCAGCTGGTAGAGACTGGATGCAGCGAGCTGAAGACTGAGTTCAGTGGCATGCTATGGAGAGGCTCTCATCTAGCTGTGAATCAAGATACTCATGATAATGCGATGATGACGATGATGATGATGATAATGATGTTCAGTCAGCTGTGGAATTTTTCACAAATAAAGACTAGAATATTAGTCAGCATGGTTCGTAATTAAATTGGACAGTCTCTTCTAGACTTTAGGTATAACCTTTCGTGGCTCGAGGTCAGATGTAGGTAATATATTATGTTTACTTTACTCTCAACGCTTCAACCCTAAATTGATCGTTGTTATTGCACCTGCCAGAGATACCTATCTGTTAGGTAGGAAGTAATTAACACATTATTAGACTTTTTAAATTACCCGCTGACTGTGAACTTAACGAGACCTCATTACTCTGATATAGCGGAAAGACCCAACCCAAGACCTCAAAGTATTATCCGGTAAAGAATTAATTTATAAGTAACCGTTTGGAGCTAATACTTCGAAAAAGCATCCAATAAAACATAACTAACGATAGTACTTACACAAATTAATTGAAAACTTAGGTCATTTCGTCGTCTGCCAAATTTCGTACCATTATTTAGGTACGGCTAAAGATGGAACTGTTTACTATCATCTGTGTTTCCCGATGGGTATGATCTGACCTAAAAGCATCAGCCTGCGGTTTGACCACCCATGTCTTCATACAACCTTTAACGCCCTATTTGACCCAGGGGTCTATGCTAACGAGATAAAATTCAATCCATAATGAGAGCTATGGAGAGACCTATGCTCAGTGTTTCCCTGCGGAATGAGGAGATCCGCAGGAGGACTAAAATGACCGAAATAGATCTTAGAATTAACAATTTGAAATGACAATGGGCAGGCCACATTGCTCGTAGAACTGACATCCGATGGGAAAGAAAGGTTCTCATGTATAGCAACCACGAACCGGAACGAAGCTGGGAGGCGATGGATGCAGAAGCTGCTGAAAGTGGCGCTCTCTGAGGGAGGCCTATGTTCAACAGTGGACGTCTTCAGGCTGCTGATGATGAGGGGGTTAAGGGCTTGTGCAAGGCCAGCGTGAATTCAAGTCAAAGCCACAGAATAGATGTATAGTACTAGGCCAAAGCGGGGATGAGTCAGGGGCCGAGCGGCAGGGGCGGTCTAAGTTAAACTGGTTCCAACGCGCAATAGTTTAGGTAATTTATTATTACACTGAATATAAAGGGTATTTTAATAATCCGCTATACATAAGCCCTCCATTATATTTAGTTCAACTACTACACAAAGTTTCATGATCTTATTTAAAGTATTCATTGAATAATCGCTGTTTATTTGTACGGTTTGGAGGTAACTTTGTAATTTTTTTCTATCGAGAAAATTTTATTAATTCGTGTTTTCACTATACATTTGCAGTAGCATTGGTCCTGCACTTTACCATATATTAATTTCAAAGTCATTGTTGCAATATTGTTGACAGGATACTGCTTCAAGCTAAGCCGTTTTAAGCAATTTGGCGTTGTATTGGCTCTTAAAGTTTGAACACCCCTTAGTACACTCCTACGGCATAAAAGGAAGTTGACCTTCGACTACAAAGTTTCTATATCCAGCCACAGATCCTATAAAAAAGAAACTTTTTAATAGGATCTGTGCATCCAGCTGGTACGTTGTCTGTATAGTCAGTCATGCATTAAGGAAAATGTATATTTTTTTTTTTTTTTTTTTTTATGTAAACGAATGACGTGACGAGCTAGTCGTTCGCCTGGTGTTAAGCGTCACGGCCGCCCATTACAGATTGCAGTGTCACTCGGAACTCTAAATGAAAGTTTTGCGTGACACTGCGCACTGCGCACGTCATCCTGAGACATCACACAGTCTAAAAAAGATTCCTAGACTGTGAGATCAGTTCTTAAGTCTCATTTGCCCAGTAATTTCACTAGCTACAATGCCCTTCAAACCGGAACACAGTAGTGCTTGCACACTACTGCTTGGCGGCAGAATAACTGGCAAAGCGGTGGTACCTACCTAGACGAACTTTGCAGAAAAGTCCTACCACCTAGTAAAATATGTATATGCAGCTAATTCCCCCATCCCCATCATTTTACCATCGTCCCTACAACTAGACGCACGGAAACATGGCATCCATATATATATGGTAGGAATTGCTAACGTTTTGATTCCTGATTTATAATTCGGATAGCAAAGGAATGGAACACGTTAACAGCCTCATTGTTTCTCTAGGAGTTCTTAAGACCAGAATGAACCGTTATCTTCTACGCAAGCATGCTCCATCGTCGATCGCGTCGTCATTTACCATCAGGTGAGATCGTGGTCAAATGGAACTTACATTTGATAACGGTATCACATCATAGATAGGCTTATGTAGCCTATCTATGATTAAACAAAAGTTCTTATAGGTAAAGTTTTCAAAGAAAGAGTGAATGGTTTCTTATTAGGCGAGTGTGCTACATCGTAGATCGCGTTTGTCTAATCGAAGATCGAAGCCAATCTTAATAAGTTATCTCTGGGTATATTAATGGTTATATAGGTTTTAATTGATAAACAACTGTAGCAGCGTGAGACCCAAACCATTAGTCGTGAAGGCCGCCATTCACTAAATAACCATAGGTACCTCCTATACCTGGTGTTGATAAATTATCAAAGTTCTTGTTTTAAGTAGTTAATAAAACTATATTTCCATATTACTTGATTATAGATTTCGAAACACATTCGAACTGTTTCTTACTATGTTTGTTACGTTTTTAAGGAATACGTAGATCATTTTTATGACTAATCGGCTGCACAGGATCTTAATGTAATTTTATATGCAGATAGTTTAAGCAATGGGAAAGGACATATTACCATACCTTTTTTTTTGAGTGGAGAAAAAATGTCCTCGCTCTTCCCTGCCACCACGGGGGTGATGGCAGGGGGTATGTGGGACTCGAACCCACTAAAACCCCACCATGATCCGTCCGCCCCGCCGGGATGGGGCGAGATAGGGTCGCGCTAGCATTCACTATCTCGCCCCGAACATATTACTGCAGGTACCTACTCCAAAAATTGCATGAGAAGCCATGAACTGAATGCTCTCTTTATTGACAGCAAGATATATCAGGTAAATCATCAATCAATTATGTACTAAAATGAGAAAATAGTAAATAGTAAGTAGGTACTAAACAAAACACAAAAAATAAGTACCAATTTAATGTTATGTTTTAACTAACACCTGATTGTTTGGCTGGGGTTCCAGCCCCCTGTCCTTTCAATTTACTAATCCTGTGAGCTATGGTAACATTGGTAACTTTGGGTCTCTGTCTGATTACCACCTATCGTACTACACATATTATTTTCATGAGAAATAAGTATTTCAGACTTCCTTCAAACAAACAGCTCCTAAATAAAACTCGTAAAGGAACCTTGTTAATTAGCAAAAACACACGCCTTAACTTTTGTTATGCCACAATGAACCTTACAACTCCTAACAACTGCTTTGTTTTTAATTAAAAACACGAACTACTTAATTAAGGTCGAAAATGGAGCTAATTTTTAAAACGGACATTTTTGTGTAAGTTTTATAATGCGGGTAGTAGAAATTCTTTTTTATCCCCAAATTAGACTTAAGGAAATGTTAAGAGAAATTCGGAGAACTTGTTAATTTTAAACCCTTTTATTTCGAAATAATGATACCTCTAGAGATTAACAAGCGAATTGGGGAAAAATTAACATTTACATTACAATATATTTACCCGAACAGTCACTAAACGAAAAGTTCAAGTTTCATTAATCGCCTTGTTTGAACGACGCGGGCGAAATCTTTCATATTAATGAATGACCTTACACAAAATTTTCACGCTAACATAGTTTTATCGTTGAATTTGCGTTAGCTAGCCAAAAGGTGTTGGTTGTGTCATGGATACGTCCATAACATAACCAACACCTTTTTGTTTTTCGTGCATACATCAAAGGGTTATTGGTGCAAGCCAACAACAGCACTCACAGTCCTTTAGTTAATTCGTACTCGTTAGTACCTTTTGTGCACTCGACAGCGTTGAAAATACCAAGTTTATTATGTTCAGAGTGTTCTTAGGTACATTATTTACACTGTTTGCAACGTAGAGACCTTAGATTCACAGAATAGATAATATTACTAATACTAACGTAGTATCAAAGAAATACCTATATACCTACCTATTTTTGCTGTCTATTTGTACCGTAACTATATATGTTGCGCTCATAAGGTTAAGATAAACTGAAGCGGTGACTTATCAAGATATAAGGCTATGATTAATTTAAAGCCTGGAAGTAATGGATAAACATTTCCTAGACGGTATGCAAGCTTATATCAGTCTACAAAGTTTCTTAGACTAGACAGTCCCTCGTGCAAGTCTCTTAATTAAACATCCTCTCGTATCGTAGCGATGTATCCATAAACTTATACAACAAGAAAAAAAATTATGCTTTTTAGAAGGTATACCTATAATTAATCATAATATTTTGATCGGTAGGTAAGGTTCTTGCCTATACAATACACATGCGGAAAACTATAACCCAACATAATCACTCTATATTTTGACGTGGATTGACCCGGAACATGTTTAAATAAAATGTAATTGGCAGTCTGTTTGTACGTGCCTGTTAATGTTACACTAGACCTTCGCAGGGTCCAGACCGGAAGAAAGAATTCGACATGCGGCATGCCTTTGTGTCTCGTCGAAAAAACGGACTGGCCTGATTTCACGCGGCCTCGCCGCGGTCACCTGTTTACCGAGCTTATTGTTGCTTGTACCAAGTAGATATCTATTATCCTAATCAAACGTTTTTAACCTTGTGTTGTGATACTGATTAACTCGTAGAGTATTGCTGTGCATAACAGTGGATTTATGAATGAAAACTGTACCCCGACACGGTCTAACAAACCTTAGAAATATATTATTTAAGATATGTGATATTTTAACTTATTCTTTTAGCTTTCGTTGTTTACCAATATCGCTCATTGTTTTGGAAATTGGTAAAACCGTGTCAAAAATATATTAAAAGAAAGATTATTCATAAAATTAAATAACCGGAAGTTTTACTTTTTATAATAATAAACATTGGATCTTTGTTAATTGAACCGTGGATAATTTCTTCGAAATAATAACATTGGGCCAACAAGTTTCAAAAAGGTAATTTAATTAAAATCTAGCAAGAACAACAATAGGGAACATTTGTTTTGATTTGGCGCTGGTTTTATTGTGAGCACTCAAAGGGTCGTCATGTTGTGAAATTTTCAAAGAGCAGACCGTGGGCAGACCTAACAATGACAGTAACAATTGGTAGTACTTGATACCGATGGGTCGTATTTGGCAAAAATAGCAGACTAAGGCCTTTGCTCATGTTTAGCGACTATTTTCTTTACATAACGCCAACTTTTCATTTGGTTGTTTGTGGTAACTACTCTCTATATCGTTTAACTTCATCAACAGCCTAAAGACGTCCAATGCTAACTCTCCCTTAGGCAACAATTGTATGAATTCATGACCCCTACCCTACTATATATATATAACTAAGTTTATCTGGACCGCTGAACTGTAACGCAGAATTGTTTCCTCAATTAGTGACTCCACTTTTACGCTGCTGGCGTACGCTCAATTTTCCTACACCTAATTAAATAATCCAATTTAAGTCTACGATGTAGAGTTAATGCATGCAGTAGATTTGTCTTCAACATAACAACACGCATACTTACTCAATTGAATCTATGATATAATAATTCCTTCACCGCACCGATAATTTACATCGAATTAATACATGCTAATTAGTTCTTTATCGCAATAAGTATTTAACACAGTACAGTTATTATTTGTTATTTAATAAAGTTCGAATAATTAACGAGACATGGTTCCTACGTGTTGAACATAAGTAATTATTATTGCGTTCAGCCAACACCTATTATGAAAAGCCTGTACATAATATTTACTGAATTGGAAAGCATTTTAACGTAATATTTGCGAATACTTTATTAGAGGAAACTTGGAGAATATGGGTGATAGCTGCTTGGCAACTACTCCATGAATTTGTTTATTAACCGGATGTTCATTAAGTGTGTAATAACAGAACGTGGGAACTTAGCACATACTTAAGATATATTATTTCGTTTTTATGAAGAGCGGTGCTGTACATTGTACAACTCTTAATGGGTCTAGGATTTTGACCTTTCGGCAATCTTTCTTTAATTTCACTGGCTTTTCTTTTTTATTTCCTGGCTAAGTTATGATCGTGCCAAGTGCCAAGTGATTAAGTATTATTTTCTTAGTGATCATTGTTAATTCAAGTTAATAAGTAAAAAAAACGTTTGTACCCATGTTTGTTAGTTTTGTGTGTCTTTCACGCCGTAAAGTTGAACTGATGGGGATACATATTTTCACACATTCTATTTTAATATTCACACATTACATCATCAGCCGGAAGACGTCCACTGCTGAACATAGGCCTCCCCATGAAACGCCACTTTGGGCGCTTATCATAGGGGAGATTTGCCATTAACCGCCGCGCTTGGCAGGTTTGGTGATCGCAAAAGACTGATGTACCGAGGAAAATGCCCATTCCGTGGATATTCCCTTAGCCTTACAGCGTGCACGAGAAGAGATGGAGTGGTCCTATTTGCAAACCAGCACCACACGACCAATTAATATTATAAATTGGTAAAATTGCTAAGACTATCGCGAACAAAATATGATATTTTTTATCCCAGAAAAGTAAGAGTTTCTAAATTTCAAACATAACTGCGAGCTCTTCTAGTAGGTACCTATTTATCAAGATGAAACTGTTTAAGTTCTATGTTATGTTACGTTTATTTTCTCATGAACCTAGCTATGTGCGGTGGTAATAAATAATGTTACACATATTTGCCGTAATTTGTGTATTTGGCGTTGTGTGTTTTACCTATCTTACTAGTGATTTATAGAAGCCATTACATTGAGTAATAAGTAATATTAGTTAGTTTAGATACAATTCTTTTTGCGTAAAGTATTTATCAAACAAACTTTAATCTTCCAGTCACCCTGTTATAAAATTGTTATCTAATATCTACCAACTGTCGTTTGTGCAACTATGCGAAAACAACAAAACAATTACACATTTATTTCCAAGGTATTAATATTGGAAAATTTCCGCCCTTGATGACTTACCTAATGTCATCAAGCCGACGTCATTTTATGAGCATAGCGAACGCAATTTTTATAAGTAGGTACCTATACCTACAGGAAATTATTTCGAGTTACTATGAAATAAATAAGTTGTGATAAAGAATTTGAGTCGAAAGTGATTTTGACGTGTAAGTATGAAATTAACGTTCATAAAGGTATAGTATAGGTAGCTTTTTATCACATTTTTTATTATAGACGAAGCCTGACTGACGGTTTTTAACCAATAAGTAGGTAAAGTTCAACGTTCGCTGCTACTACTTAGATGGGTGTCCTTTACAAAAAGTGATATATATACAACTGGCATGATGACTGACATAACTGGCTACTTACTTCATCTTCATCTTACTTCATCATCTATATCTCAGAGCATCGTTGCGAACAGACGTGTTGAATTATTACAATTAAACAAATAATATTAAGCTAAATCGTGACCTTGTTTTTACCGACAGCCGGTAGTAACGTATAACTATGTCATATTTTTATGCATAGTTTGTGTCAACTTTTTTTTGTGGAAATGTTCAGTGAACAAGACAAGTAAATTACTTGAATAACTATGGACGGCAGCCCCTTCAGCCGGAGCGACAGGACTGCCCGCTCCCCGCCACCCTCACACGCACCTTCACCACCTGCACCTCGCCCTCAGTCGTCGAGTCAAAGTGTTCCTGAAGTGGTCTCTACTTCGGAAATACAAGGCTGGATGACCTCAATCGAACAATGGCTTAATGAGGTATGCAACATCGCTTCTGAGGGTAAACTGAACTCTGAGCAGAAACTCCGCATCAACTCATTATGCCGGAAAGTAGGTCACGGTACTTCGCAGATGGCAGTACAGTATCAGTCCTTAAAGCTTAAAGCGATCCAAGGCCACTCTACTATTCAAACCCTCAAAGGCCAGCAGGACTTATCACAGTGCTTACAGGATCTTAAACTGGCTATTGAAGAAAATCCTAAGCCTGCTTCGGGTGCCTCTTTTGCGGACATGGTTAAAAAAGGTGCCAACAATTTCATTCAGCCCATTCATCTAAATTCAGTGGCCATTTATCCCCACGATAAATTGAAGACAAGCGACGACACGAAAACACTTGTCCAAAAGATTATCTGCCCAGAACAGATGAAGCTCCACGTGAGGGGCCTGCGCAAGACCAGGAATGGTGGTGTCATCATCAGCACTGACTCGAAAGACGACATCGTGAAGCTAAAACAATCAGAGCAGCTCATGAACTCAGGCCTTATAGTTGACGAACCTCTTAAGCGGAACCCTAGAGTGGTGATCATTGGAGTACCCTCATCAATGCAGGATAAGGAAGTTTTTACCTGTTTGTACCACCAGAATCTTGCGGACAAACTTCAGGACTCTACCCTGGAAACATTTTTGACCTCAATTAAACTAAGCCATAAGTCAGGCAGGAAAGACGCTGAGACCTGTAACTATGTTATAGAAGTATCTCCAGTGGTACGTAAAGCTCTCATAACTAAAGAAAGAGTTTTTGTGAATTGGTCATCTTGCCCCGTAAGAGATTTCACTTTGGTCACTAGATGTTTTAAGTGTCAGCAGTATGGTCATGCGGCCAAGTCATGTCGGCAGACTACCTCCACTTGCGGCCACTGTGGTGATCAAGGTCACCCTATAAAAGAGTGCCCGAAAAAGACAGAGGAAGCAAAATGTGCTACTTGCTTGCACTTCAAAAAACCAAGCAATCATACCACCGGTTCTATCGAGTGCCCAGCAAAATTAATGGCCGAAAAAAGGTATATAAACTCTGTTAACTATGAGGGCGCCTAGAGCGCCGTTTATTTCTAGTTGTTTCTTGCCGTTACTAGCGTATATTATCTTAACTCATGGCCGATGAATTAATGAATGACCTAGATAATACTTGTATTTATGAGTCAAAAGTGTGTGACACCGAAAACTGCAAACAATATCTTTCTAAGTATAAAAGCCCTTTAACTGTACTAACCCAAAACATCCGTAGTATTTATAAGAATATAGATAGCCTTAACGTTTTCTTACATAGGCTTAACATTGAGTGTGACGTAATGGTCCTTACCGAATGTTGGCTTTCAAATCGTGAGGGGGCTCTTCCTGTTTTACCAGGGTACAATAGTTTCTGCACTACAGCATCGTTCAACCAGAACGATGGTGTGGTGGTATATACTAAAAAATCCTTACTTCTCACAGTCGAGGAGCCTAATGTTCATGAATGCAATTGTTTAGTCATTAAAGTTGGTGCTGAAGTCGCAATTATTGCTATATATAGACCTCCTTCTTTTAAACAATTAGATATTTTTCATAATAGTCTTAATACGACATTGCAAACTCTATCCTCGTTTAGAAATATCATATTAACTGGAGATATTAATATAAATATAAACTCGGAAAATAGCGATGCAAGCCTAAGTACCCAGGATTACCTTAATGTATGCGCCTACCATGGACTTTTCCCCTCTCATACTTTATCAACACATCAAAGCAGTTCTTGTCTGGATCACGTCATGCTCAAGGCCAGACTTCCGTGTTTAACACTTGTAACTAACTCAACAGTAACAGACCATTGCGCTGTCCTACTAACCCTCGATTTGTCGCTGTGTAAGCACAAAAATCGCCCTCAGCAAAAATCTAAAATAAACATGCGTAGTCTCGAACGTGATTTATGCAACCTTGACTTTAATCCAGTTTACAATACTGCTGATGCTAATATTTGTTTATCATATGTAATTCATAAACTGCAAGAAGCCATTTTGCATAACACAACGCTTATTGAAGTTAATAAGAAAAATTATTCTATAAAACCTTGGATTACCCCGGGTCTTATCAGGTGTATACGGCACAGGGATAAATTGCATAAGAGAACAAAGCAACGTCCCGATAATTCTATTTTACAGTTATGTTATAAAAGGTACAGAAATTTCTGCAATAGCTTATTGAGAAAATTAAAAATTGAATATGATAAACAACAGCTGCTTCAAGCAGGAAATAATAGCAAACAACTATGGAAAACCATTAAAAATGTCACATTTACGTCAAATCAGCAAAAGTCAGATTCGAGTCTATTGCATACACACACTTCCCCGCTTACCTCCGCTAATAACGTCAATTCCTTTTTTGTAAATGTCGGTAAAAGTCTGGCTGAAAAGATTTTAAATAAAAATGACAGCCATTCCAACGATTCCGCAACGCCACTAACCCTGACCAAGCTACAAAGTGGAAAGTCGTTTGCTATGTTAGGTCTGGATGAAACGGAAGTGGATAGGGTTATTTCTAGTTTGAAAAATAACCAATCAGCCGGGTGGGATAATATCAGCAATGATTTTTTAAAAAGGTTTAAACGTATTCTTGTCCCCCCTTTAACGCACATTTTTCAAATATGTCTCAATGATGGGATTTTTCCAAAATCTCTTAAGAAAGCTGTAGTTATTCCGATTTATAAAGCTGGTAGAAAAGAGCTCGTTACAAACTACAGACCTATCTCTTTATTACCATCACTCTCTAAAGTCTTGGAAAAAATAATTAACAACAGATTAGTAACGTTCTTAGAAAATAATTCCCTCTTCTCCCCCTGGCAATTTGGTTTTAGATCTACGTTATCTACAGCAGACGCGGTACATCACTTAACTAACTACGTCACCGAGGAACTAGGAAAAGGTAAAAGAGTAACAGGGATTTTCCTCGATCTGGCCAAAGCTTTTGACACAATTTCTGTTCCGATCCTTCTTAACAAACTAGAAGCACTAGGAATTCGAGGCTTGCAGTTGAAACTTTTTGGTGACTATCTGCAGGATCGGTCGCAATGTGTCAAAATAGGTAATATCATCAGCACCGACATGAAAATTCCTCCTTTTGGGATTCCCCAAGGAAGCATCCTTGGACCTACACTTTTCTTAGTCTATATAAATGATCTCTGTAATTTAAATCTAGATCATGGGAAAATAATTTCATATGCTGATGACACTGCTTTAATTTTCTCCGCTGACTCCAGCACAGATGTACATATTTACGCGCAACGAGGCTTTAATGTTGTAAATAGCTGGCTTAAACGTAACCTACTAACGCTTAATGCTGATAAGACGAAATTTATGAGTTTTTGCATGCGGAAAATCCAGAGCCTTTCTAACAATAATCAATTATGTGCACACTCCTGTGATAACACCCTGCTTGACGTTTGCACTTGTCCATTTATTGATAAAACTGTTTCCATTAAATATCTTGGCATTATAATTGACGACACCCTTTCTTTCAAAAAACACATTTCCACTCTAGCTAACAGAGTACGTAAGTTAATATTTGTTTTCAAAAAGCTGCGCTATATTGCGGATAAAAAAATAATTATTCAAGTCTATCAAGCTTTGTGTCAATCTGTTATTCAATACTGCATTACGTCTTGGGGCGGCGCTCCAAAAACCACTATTTTACCTATCGAACGTGCCCAAAGAGCGGTCCTGAAAGTAGCCACGTCCAGACCGTTCCTTTTCCCTACACGCCTACTTTATGAATGTTGCAATGTTTTAACGGTCCGACAACTTTTCATAATGTACACTGTCCTAAAACAGCACACCACTCAGACGCATAATGCACTGCTTACTAACACTAAGAGGCGGAAAGATATTGTATGTACTTCACTCTCTGTGTCTAAGTTTGTTTTCACAAACCGGTTCTTCTTTTTCCTAGGTCCTTTTCTGTACAATAAACTTAATAAGGCATTATCTATCTATGACCTCAATTATTTTAGTACTAAATTAATACTGTATAAGCATTTACAAGGTCTGACTTATGATCAGACCGAATTACTGTTACACATTGATAAATAAGTAAATTAGTTATTTTATTTTTTTTTCCTTTTGGTAAATTCTAATATACTCTGCTTAAGTAATTGATACGTAAATTATGGTAAATATATTTTTAGATAATACTTTTGTTTGTTAAATAATTATTGTAAGCTTGTCTATAAATAGAGGTTTTAGTTTTAATGTAAAATATTGTTAATAATTTAATTTTTCACGTGTATATACTCGTATTGCTGAATGCTAGCCCTTATGCCGCCTGTGACACAGGTTTATCCTAGTACAGGCACCGTGCTTTGTTAGACTTATGTATAGTTCCTAAGATTCATATTGTATAGTATTGTAGCATAATGTAATTCTTGAATAAATATTATTATTATTATTATTATTATTATATTATTATTATTATATTACTTGGTACCGGCTGTTAAATAGTCGTTAAGCCTTACATTCGAGTGACCTAAATTTTTGATACCATAGGATGACCACTTGCTAACTTGTTGTCAACACGAGAAAAGGAAAAGAAGCAAATTTACCAACAATTAAAATTAATTAATTATGTATTTACTTTTATTTATAGTTTTATTCTTTAAAGTTTATTAAAATATTCATATTTAACATAACAATTCATAAGTATACAAAAACTGCTACTATCATGTTGCTTATTAAATATGGGAATATTTAATAAAAGTAAGTAGCTAGGTAATCAACGTAACTGCTCTTGTCCATCGTTTAGATAAATCTCCTGCACTGGTCACACTTATCATTTTTTTATAATTCATTTACTAAAATATGATTAAAGTACCGTAGAACCAGAATATCATTTGCTCTAACGACGACATAGGCTTGTGGTTTGGACATTATAATCTCGAGTCCCACCCGCACCCTTTCTGGCTGGCCGCAGAAAACAGATTTTTCTAGCAGCACTCACAAAAAGTTAATTAACTTAATCCAGTCACTAATTGAGTAAAAACAGAAGGTTCACTGTTGTTAGATAGTTTCAAAGGTTAGATGTAAAAAATAAGGTTAGTTTTAAGTCGAAAGTAAATAAGTAAATAACTAAGATTACGCATTTTACATGTTTATAGTTTTATGTACAAAAGAAGTGACGTATATAAAAGTGGAACTTCCGCTATTAGGTAATGTTGTGTTTCAAATCAACCGTCACTCATATTGTGTCAGTCGCGGTTTTTTTACACCTACGCTCTGGTTTTCAGACCACAACCATGTCTGGCCATTTTCTTGCATGATAGAAATCAAATCAAATCAAATCAAATTTTTTTTGTTGCAAATAGGCTATTTTTAGCACTTTTACAAGTCAAAACTACATAATGTATTTAAAAATAATAAAAATTAAATTATTGTACATTCTAAGCAAGCATAATTAAACAAACTTACACAGTGCTTAATGTCAAAAATATCAAAATATTATAATTATAACAAGACCATTAGGGTCAATTCAGACAGAGCAGCAAAATGCTCGAGCAGTTTGCTGCTCTGTCTGAATTGACCGTTACAATACGAGTTTGAAAAAAAAAAGTTGTCTTCCCCACATCAGGTGCAAGCAAACAGTATTATCTGACGGAACGCATTTTCACAGAACAAACTAATTCAAGAAAATTTGGAAAATCTGCCAATGTGTATTGTATTGAACTTTCCTAAACTAATAAGTAAAACAAAAAAATAAACTTTAAAAGTTACGGTGTATTCTTGTTTATGTAGGTATACTCTACATAATAAAACACTAGACATACAAACCAATAACCAATCAATGCCTATACACGGATCGAGATAATAATTTTAATTTGTCCACAGACCTAAAACTATTTATATACCTAGAATATTCTTACTAATTTGTCAATATAATGGTTTTGGTGTTGTAATATGTAGGATGTTTGGTAGAGGGCTATCCAAACGTGGTGGTCGTGTAGGTGGGTCTTGGAAAATACAAGTTTGCGTAAAAGCCCCTAGATTATAAATTCAAATAAAACTATTTTAAAAATCTTGGGTGTTTCTGTTCAAATTTTTTGATTGTTATGGTCTCAGATGTATGTTTGGACTAAAAACACTTTTATAGTAAGTGCTCTTAATAAGTATTTTATTAAACTATTTTAGGAAATGTACCTAGTGCGTTTTACGCGAATTTGTATATTCCAAATAGATCCCACGCCCACCACGTTTGGCTATAACCCTCTACCAAACAGCCTGTATATTGATGGGAACCATTGCAAATTTTATTGAGTTTCTTATGCCAAAAGTCGTAAAAGTAAGAGTAGAAAAGGTCCTTTTGCGTGTTCAAACTTAATATCTTATGAGAGCTTTACAATTGGGAGAAAGTGGCTTCACTTCGCTGCCACGATTATGTAACTGGCATTTTAGGATGTACCCTCGTCACGACAGAAAGCTAAATTAGCACCATTTACAGCTCTTTGATCGAATCGATACAAAGACATTTGCAGCTACATCACGCACCGGACGATGGGAATAAATAGATAAGCGGTGTACCTTACGACTTTGTGTCTGAAGCCACAAGAGGCTCAAAATCAAATATACACACATCAAAAAAGTCTAAGCAACATGTACTAATTTAAATTTTAGGATGGTTCTTCACATTATAACGTTGTATTTTATTTTTAAAATTATCACAAAATGAAATTTCTAATGAAAATAAATTTATTGTGAACGAATAGGACAATTTAATGCAAAGTATGGCCTCCTCTGCTATTCAGAACTTGTCGGCAACGATTATTCATTGAATTAATGAGACTGTTTATGTCATCTTGCGGTATTCGCTCCCAATGGAATTGTAGCAAACCCTTCAGCTGTTGGGTTGTTGTCACTCCGTCCAAGTCCTTCAAAACACGTCTCTGGAGCATGTCCCATGCGTGCTCGATGGGGTTGAGGTCTGGCGATTGTGCAGGCCAGGGCAATACCCGGATGTTCTCCGTTGCCAAGTATTCACTGGTTCGCCGAGCTGTATGTGAACGCGCATTGTCATGCATTAACGTAAAATCGGAGCCAAAGGTTTGTGCAAATGGATGGACATAAGGTCTGAAAATATCCTCAACGTAATTTTCAGCGTTCATGTTTCCATTTACAAAAACGAGCTCAGTTCGCCTGTTCTTCATAATACCCGCCCATACCATAACTGTTGAGCCGCTGTATGGATGAACTTCCTGAACGCACCTGAGCCTTTCAGTATTTCCGGGCCGACGGTACACTCGCACCCTTCTTGTATCAGGCCTAAACCCGAATCGCGACTCATCGGAAAACATAATTTTATCCCATTGTTCCTGGGTCCATGTTATGCGTTCTCTACACCATTCATTTGGCGAGCGCGATTCCCGTGACGTATCGATGGGCACCTGATTGGGCGTCGAGCTCGTAGGCCGTACTCATGCAGTCGATTTCGCACAGTTTGGGGACTTACATCAACACCACTTGAATTTTGTAGCCTCAAACTTAGCTCTCGAGCGGTTAACCTCGGCTGGCGTCTTGCAGTCAGTTGTATGTACCGGTCTTGCTGAGTGGTTGTACTCCTTCTACGGCCTGGGTGCTGTTCAGCGGGTTCCCCTGTATTATTGTAGCCAAAGACGACAAATAACACTTCTATGAATGCCAAAATGTCGAGATACCTGAGATTGATTACTTCTCGCTTGCAACATCCCTACACCTCTTTGCATTTCATCTGCCGTCAAATGACGTCGCTCCATGACGTGAAGAATATCTAACGATTCAATTTTGTCGCTAACTTTATTTAAATGGTTGGTAAAATTATAAAATCAAGAATAAACGTGTCAATTAAAATGCACTTAAATTCAAACAAATTCGCAGTCATTTGAATTTTATGAAAAAACAAAACATAATCGAATTTTTTTTTTACAACCAGCCAGTATGTCATCAATAACAAAAAAGTTTACTTACCTACGCTCTTTGAGTGAGTAAATACTTAGAAATTAATCAATATAAATGGTAAATTTGTAATATCATGCATGTTGCTTAGACTTTTTTGATGTGTGTACTATAATGCAAAGTCTCTATGAAAACAAAACTCTCAAGTGTCCCCGCGCCAATGCTTACTTACACAGATAAATACTCTCTTTATCTAATATAAAATAGTCCACAGTGAACCACAGCACCCTGTAACAGCGTTGTAAAACAATAATAATTGAGTTACATCATTTTCATTAGGTGCGGTCACACGCGACTGGGAGCAAAAACAAGGCATATGCCTTGTTTAAACGGTGCCGTTAACGAGGCGGCAATCGTGGATCTACCCTCTATTTCATCGCAGATAAGAAGTAATTTTTTTATAGCAATTGAATACAACATTTTTTCCAGCGTCATGTCAAAAGAATACTAATAAAGTTAAATTTTATATAACTAACTATGTACGCTTGGGGAATGAAAAGGTTCGTCAGTTTAGAGTCCATTTTTGCTTGCACGAGTGTCAGTCTGTTTTAATTACTGTATCATTTATCTTAATAAATGTACTGTCAATGTTACAAAACTAACAAAATGCCCGATAAAAAAAAAAAAAAAAAAAAAAAAAAATATGATGTTTGTCAGTTTTGTAACATTCCAAAACTCAAAACAAAATCAATGCAAAAATAAACCAATCAGTCATTCAATTTAAATAGAGTTACATTCACCATCAAAATCAAATTCTCTCGAATTTAATGCCCCAAAAAGGAATACTTATAAGGTTTTAAAAAGCTCAAAATCTCCTTTAAATGAAATCTAAAGGGGATAAAACTCAGAGGATCTCATACGACTCGATCAATTTCAAGCACAAACGTACATTATTATGTAAAAATAAATTTGCACATCCCACAATAGACAAACTGAAGACCCGCGTCCTATTTGTTTAGGATTCTTTACACTGGTATTTACCATTTTGGAAAATAAGATATTTAAAGAGGTATAAGTAGATACTTAGGTACTTCAGATTCGATTAATCCGACAAATAAAAAAATAACACTTACCTAATCTTGGCCTTTAAAACACTTTCCACATCATATACCTAATTTTATTTCCTATAACTTTATGCCATCCAAACTACTTTTATGTTTTAAAAAAATGTTCAATACGTTTTTTATTAAGCTGAGGTTCAAAGGAAAGTTCAGTGAAGCAAGAATCCGATATTGACTTACTTACTAAAAGACTTATGAGACTTTTTGACTTACTATTATAAACCTTAACTGGTTTCTTTATTCAAGTCTAGGTTTTTATTTTAGGAAAATTTTTAAATGCCATTGAAATTCTTGTTCACTTCGTTTGACCAGTGCTTAATAATTTACGACTAGCGCGTATACAGCATGCATTGAAAGGTTGCCCTAAAATTATTCTCTATACATATCTATAGAATTGGTAATTTTTTTATTGGGGGAAAATCAAGGTAAAAAACATAAATGAAGTAAGCTTTACTTAAGTATAAGTACGTACAAAAAAACAAACAGACCCAACCAAAGTGTGACCACAGAATAAGTTCCTAAACCTAAGTACTTTGTACTTTGGTCAAATTACAAATGATGTTAATGATGTATTATAATTTTGTAAAAGGTTAAGTAATATAATATTAAATATACGCGGGGGCTTAATATAAAAAAAAACTTACTACATGATACGTATATTTTTGATACTATCATCTATAACTCTGAGAAAATAGGTAGAGGTAAGAAAGAACAGAGAATAAAATGGTAGTACAAAAAGATAGAGGTAGGTAACCCACGCTATATACCTATAGGTAGGTACTTATTATTAGACTATGCGATACATTCTAACAACAAAGATTACTTAAACACGAGCTCAAGGCGTCTGTTGTTGAGTAATCGCTAACAGCAATCAATAAAATTGCATTTATAATGAGATAGTAAACAATAATTTTGCAAGCAATTTTGAGCGGGGTCAAAAGAGCAGGAACACATAACATAACATGTTACATCAACGTTTATTATTATGGGTTGTTAAATATGTTTCAACCATGTTGATTAGTAGGACTTAAGTATAAATAAATTAGCAAATTAGAAATATGTGATCTTAACAATATTACAATTTATCATCCCATACGTAGACTACAGAGAGAGAATACGTAGCTTCTACGTAGGTACGTAGTTTTCATGTATGTAGGACGACCTGCGGCGAGATGGAGCAATGATACCTATATACGCAAGGTAACATAGCCGAAGTCCATGCTCAGTGGCGTGCCTTGGAAGAGGCTATGTCCAGCAATGGCCTAGTATAAGCTGATTATGATGATGATGATAATGATGATTATGATGCCGATTATGATGATGATGATGATGATGATGATGATGATGATGATGATGATGATCATCTCATAATAACTGGCTAGATTGAAATTTGCTTCTATTCGATACGTGAGATAACCAATATTAGTAAGGCAGACAACGTACAAATTAAACCACTGCCACTCTACCTATTTGGAAGGTATCTTTATATGACTTATATAGGAGTGTCTAAGAGTTTTTGAAAAATCAACCCTAAGCGAATCAAATTGGGTGACGCAAAAACTCGCGTGAAACCGCAGACTGCTTCTTGTCTGTGTAATAGGGTTGGTATCTTCGGTGTTAGAAATGAGTATACGTCCCTTGAAACCGACATAAAATTCTCAGATAATTTAATGAACCCCTGGGGGACTATGTGGGATACGTTTCCAGTTCTTGACCCCAGACGGTAAGCTGATATAAAGAACTTGAGCCAAAAAGTTCCATCTGTATTTTTACTTGTGAAAGTGAAAATCTGAGTGTTACTTTGACAAAACGTATCTACTCGTAGCGTTGCTTTTCACAGTAAACGAACATCATGTGCTCCGAAATACAAGGTTTTACTTAGTTTGGAGTTGCAGATCTCTGGAGGGCAGTGCGGGCGCCACACTAGAAATAATATGAGGGTCTGCAGAAATTGTTTTGTGCCTCTACTTGCTACTTTCTATTTTTGTAACCATCCCGGTAAGTATGAAAAGACTAGATTCTTTGTAATTAATTACATATTTTTAAGGCCTACCTCGCCATCCTACATGAATGTTTTACTCTTTTTTATAAATAAAAATATGTTTCATATTTTGATAATAATTATTTATTTTCTTTCTTCGTTGTTTAAAATAGCGACACAGTTAGGTAAAACAAGTGCTAAATCAAAGTTTACCTTCAAAGGTATTTTTCTTGAAGATCTTCCAACTCGGTAGCTCTTACCAGATTGTGAACTAAAAAAACAAACCCGATCTCTCGATTTGATTAAAAAAGTTGCCATGTCGTTATCTTTCTTAGCGTCTTAGTTAAGTATATTTTTAAAGTTCTCTTTTGTAACCTGCTTCAATATGTATGATATTCTGATCCTGAGAATGCAGTATCATTACTGCTTCCTGTTAGTAAATAAGAGTGTTTTAGTAGGTATAGAGATTTTAAATGGCATCCTTTAGAATCTTAATAAGCTAGTGTTTTAAAGGATATTCTGAATTAAGTACGTATAAATTAGGGGCTTTTTTTAACCGTCTGATACAGGCAATTTTCTATGAGGGAATAACTTGTATAAAATCGGCATTCCTTTTAGCTGCTCGAAATTAAATTACGGTGTTTAAAATAATTATTAAGTATCTACATTGTCCTGGGGGCGTACCGTGAGCTCTTAGCGCGATTCAAAACAGAGCCTATACCGGATCGCTTGTCAAAATCCTCATACAAAAAAAAACAAAGCGATCCAATATAGGCCCTGTTTTGAATCGCGCTAAGAGCTCACGGTACGCCTCCTGACCTGCCCAATTAATATTAAAGTTGTCACGCTATGACTCACCAAATGTTGCGCACGATCGCTCTGTGCTCCTGTTATTGCCGGTATGCTCAAATTACCGTGACGGCAATTTACATGTTACAATCTGTCGAATCGAAAACGGGCAAAACAAACAACTATGAATACTTACTAAAACGATTAAAACTGATACCAAACTGAGTTTTGTACCAGTTTATAATCGTTTTAGTTTCGTAGGCGAGTTATACACAGAAAGAGAAAGAGTTTGCCAAATTCTCTCTTTGTCTCTCTGTGTGTGTATAATTTGCGAAATAAATCCATCAAAAAGGTAGGAACACAAATTGTACAAATAATAATTATGAGGTATTTGTTTGCAGTGATTGTACCTAATAAACAAACCCTTTAGCATGATTGACAAGAATAGGTAAGAACTACGTGTATATTCTTAGTAATATTTTATGTTGCTGCATGGACTGGTTCTGTAGCTTCCCGGAATGGTATAAGAAATTGGCTACAACTTTGTCCAGAGAGCACAATAAACAGTGATTTTTTTTGGCACATGGGGATGTGAAAACGGTTGGGATATAATATTATACTACCTGTAACAAAAATCTAAGCCTAAAGGAAACGTTTTTTTGTTTAATACATTATAGGATACTACTTTATATATTATAGATTTGCTCGTAGCAGATCTAAGGCGATATTTTTTGGCTGTACCTATACGTATGCCTATCTGCACAGTATTACAATCCTTATTTTAAAATGCATCTGTAGGGTTAGCATGGACGGTAGACAAAATTGTCTTTCCCCGTTTTATGTCACTTTCTTCATACTTGCTTGGAGTAAAACAGGGGAAAGACAGTTTTGTCTACCGGCCGTGGTAACCCTACTGATCGTGATTTCGTTGGTATTACAATAAAATACATAAGTATGCATAGATATTTTACATGTTGGTACGTATAGAAATGTGTTCATGTTTACGCAGACATATTTCTTTTGAAATATTACATACTATAAGTATTCTGTGCTATCATCGTACATTTTCTTCTAATACATCGGTCCCTTATTTTGACGCTACTACTTGACTTCGTGAAGCTACTACTTGAATTACTATAATATAAATTGGTCCATTTATCCACTAGCAACAAGCAATTCCACTCAAAGTACTTAATATTGTTTTACTGCCTTTCACCTTTAGTAAGAGTTCCCTTGAACATAATATACTTGACATCATCCGGATTTGTTACCTGTAAACAAAGAAAATAGTAGGTATTAGGTAACATCAGTTTGTCGCACATTCCATTACGCTTTTGATAGTCGCGTTCGCTACACAATTCTACAACTTGAACTAACTAACTAAAGTCATTGAACTGAATAAAATATAAAAGTAATAAGTACGTGAACTAAGTAAGTTAAACATTCTGTAAATGAAGTAAAACGGAATTAATTTTGTGGCTCCGCTGTCTGTCTGTCTGCCTGTCCGTCTGTCACCAGGCTGTATCTCATGAACCGTCATAGTTAGTTGAAATTTTCACAGATGATGTATTTCTGTTGCCGCTATAACAACAAATACTAAAAAACAGAATAAAATAAATATATAAGGGGGCTCCCATACAACAAACGTGATTTTTTTGCTCGTTTACCAGATGGCGCTGCTTTAAATAGAACTGCTACTCAACACTAGATGGCAGGGATAGATAATGGTACGGAACCCTTCGTGCACGAGCCCGACTTGCAATTGGCCAGTCACTACTTTGATGGGTGACCGCTACAGCAAAACTTGGTATTTACATCTGAGCGCTACCACGCTTTGGAGGGCACGTTAAGCCGCCAGTCCCAGCTGCTGTCGTAAGACAATAGTCTGTAAGCCAAGTCAAAAAATTCTGACACGGCTGACCACTTGCCTACACGAGAAGAAGATTGACATGAAAAAAAAACAACAAATGATGCCCATTTACACAAAAAATATTGATTATGTTTCTATTTCCCAAATAGACCTTAAGTTAATTTATAAAGCTAGATACTTATAATCGAATCCTTGAATTTTTTCAGGGTTTAGGTCCGAAGACCATTTGTTTGTTAATATAATATTATGATTGGGTTCGTATTATAAAAGGTCTTTCTAATCTAATATCCCATCTTCTATTAGATACCTGTATAACATGCTCATGATGATTCCTATTATAATAAACTTGGCCGTGGTTATATACTTGTTATTTTTCTGGAAATAAAAGTAGGCGCTTTTGGTATACCTAAGTGTATATAATCAAACTAAATACTATATAAGGTTTAATGACTACAACCTACAACCACTGAAAAATGACAAAATGTATTCACATAACTCATTAACAAATAACACGTCCCTTCGTTCATCTTAGACAAGGATGAAAAAAATGGGATTGGACTTTGGGTAACACATAAAATTAACAGTAGGTATTTAGGTAAGTGCTTAATGTTTTGGAAGCAAGATTTTTCCCTTTCTTCAGAGCCGATCAAGATTGGTTTCCACAAATTCCCGGGTGTATAGATTAGTAATTTCCTCTGTTAAGGTCATTCTAAGCAATGAACTTCTTTTTTAAACAAGGCTGTGTGGGAATTCCATTAGAGCGTGTATTTTTATTTGCAGGTAAAATACCTACTGCTCGCGCAGAGCTCACGTTTTCTTGAATGGAGTTTCGTTTGAAGATACACTGTTGCGGAAATGGAAGCCCGACACAAAAAATGTATACTTCTGCCTTATTTTGAGAGCGGTTTGTCGCTTCCTGACGTCCACCAGTTTATTGCTTGCGGAAGGATGTTTGACGTGACGCCTCGCCTTAACTTCCGGGATTTTCTTTCAGCGATATCTCTAGAGGGATTTGTTTCGCACGCTCTCAGTAATTATTTATAAAGTAAGGCTTAACAAAGGTTTGGCAACGGAAGGAAATGTAACAAGTTTTCTAAAAGGTGTTTGTTTACGCTCATTGTAAGATATATAACGAGAATGTACCTTTATATCTTTGAAACCAACATAAAAATGTGCAGACTAGCATAAAGGCCGTCAACATAGGTGTAGTAAAGAATCTTTATTGTTGCTATGTTTCTGATGAGCTTTACCACACCGCAATTTACAATAGTACGGAATAATTATATAAT
This sequence comes from Ennomos quercinarius, assembly GCA_910589525.2. Taxonomy (NCBI): domain Eukaryota; kingdom Metazoa; phylum Arthropoda; class Insecta; order Lepidoptera; family Geometridae; genus Ennomos; species Ennomos quercinarius. The sequence goes on from OU342496.1 coordinate 8,593,958, forward strand.
ATGGAGTATTATATTGAATTTTTTATTTACATTTATTTTCTACGTGCTGCTTCCAAAGAGTTTTATGGCTGTAAAGTTCATATGACCTAGATTATAAATTATTCCTTACTCTTTTACACTTTTGTTTTTCTCAAACATATTCCCCAATGGCCGTTATCTTTCCCTTTGTAGTAGTCAGGTTACAAAATGGTAATTTCACACGAAAAAGTAAAGGGTAACAGCTAGCGGAAACCATAAAATAAACCTACGTGTACATTTTAGTTCTACATTTGCCTTCGTTGCGACACATTTCCACAGTGTACAATACGAATACGCGCTCATTAGTGTTAGAAAAAATTGGAACTGTTTGTGCCAATAACGTTTATTTCACAACTTCCTTATCGCTACTTACAAGTCTTACAACATTAGCCGCATCACATGGTTCTGTCGAACAATCACGAGTAATGATCTAAAAAACAAAAGTGCAATTGTGTCTTATGCGCGCAAGTTGATACCAATTTCAGGTTGCCTGTTGATTTATATCATCATTATCATCATCAACAGCTTGAAGACGTCCACTGCTGAACATAGGTCTCCCCCACAGAGTGCCACTTTGAGTGGCTGTTTGCGTCCTGCATCCATCGGCCTCCATCCATCGGAGCGGTGTTTCCCTGCGAGATAAGCTCCGAAACGAAGAAATCCGCAGGAAAACTAGCGCTTAGAATTAGCAAGTTGAAATGGCAATGGGCAATTGGGCAGGCCACATCGAACCCATCGGTTGTCGTGGAACTGGCAACCGATGGGGAAGAAAGGTTCTCGAGTGGTGACCACGAACCGGAATGACTTACATAGTCCGCCTGAATGTGATAGCCTAGCTAGCCTATGAGCATCTGCAACAGGTGTTGTCGCTGCGTTGCTAGCTCATCATACATATAGGAAGGTTTTTTGATACCCTTTTTAAAAGACTTCATGCATATCATATATCGCATCTTAGGAATACTTCTGCGGAAAGACTATTTCACATCTGGCTTACTTATCAATTATTTAAAAATAGGTGTTAAATTCACCACAGGCTAAATAATATTACTCCCTAAGTTTCTGTTGCCGCAAAAAATAACCCACCTTTGGCTTCATCTGCACTTACCATCACGTGAGATGTGACCAAACGCTGACCCATCTACAGTAAAAAAGTGTGTATTATATTGGTTATAGGTACGTAGGTACCTATATAATCTGTAAGCAAAGAAAAAATGTTCTAGTATTCTAAACCTTGACGATTTAGAGTTTAGACTCAAACAGATGTAGGTATAATAAAGTAGGTACTCTCACTTCCCCAGTGTCCTCAATGATACGCATGTTAGCCGCCAAGGTTGTGCGGCACAATCTAACGTGATCGGCGAACTTGCGCTTGCGCCGGTCAGTTGATGAAAGCTCGTTGCGTAATGACCGCATTATTGCGTGAAGCACGCAAACGTGATCTAATTATTTGTCGTTACTTAAGCTAAACCTGCTATTAACTACACAAGGCTCGATGAGTTATTTTTCGATATGTTGGGCACCATAATTAATGTAGAGCATGAGAAACGTTCAACAGCAATTTGTTACGCTTACGCCGGCTTATTACGACTATTTTTGTAATTAATTGTATTGCTGTATCATAAAAATAATAGTCTTGAAATTTAGCTTGGTGTTACTCAAAACTTAAATCTACACGTGTTTTGAAACAACCCACCATCTGCATTCTACTGTTTATATACTTTTAGCACCTAATTCTCAGCACACCTACTGCGGTACAAAGAAAGTTTCAGGTACCTATAGCTACATTGTGGTATGAAGTTGGTACTTAAACTTTATTTGTTGTGAAGACAAAGTCGTTGGAATCTTGCTTGTACTAATGAAGAAGTGAGCCAACGCATTTCCGTGGTGAGCCACGCGCATTTACAACTTTGAATATTCAACCTATAAGTAACACACACAAAAACAAACACCAAATACAAACACAACACAAAGACAAAGACAAAGATTTAGGCACCTACAACCAAAGTACGAGGCTTGATAATGATAACACATGTAATACAGTATAACCATAACAGCAAAATAAATAATTACGTACTTATATACTTATACGTCATCAACTCATCATATGATAATATAGCATACAAGTTAACACATGACAATGTATAACTATACATATTCTACAGAATGATGTGAGTTGATTTATTCGTGATTCGGACCTCGGATTTCATTCATAAAATAATAATATTTTTATGAATGAAATCTCGGCTCGAGCACTACGACTGAGCGTCGTTGAGCGGGTTTGACTGTGTTTGGTCGGTAACTTAATTTCTTGACAAGGATAGAATTGAAATGGCAATGGGCAGGCCACATCACTCGTAGAACTGACAACCGATGGGGAATAAAGGTTCTCGAGTGGTGACCACGAACCGGAAGACGCAGTGTAGGCCGGCTCCGGACTAGGTGGACCGACGATCTGGTAAAAACCACGGGGATCCGATGGCTGCAGTAGACGAGATGCCACTCAAAGTGGCGCTCTGTGGATGCCTAAGTTCAATTGTTCAGCAGTGGACGTCTTAAGGTTGTTGATGATGATAGAACCTAATTGACCCTGTACGAGGGCAGCATGAGCATCATAGCGTATTAGGGCAGTAAGGTTTAAGCAAAAATAGAATTTGGCAAAAAAAAACCACACACGGGTACTTTATAATTATATCCTCATTTTATTTTATTCTCTGCACAGCTTGCGTGACCAATACCATACGTGTTTTTATATAATGAGCAAGGGATGCCTGTAATTTACTGTAACGCTCTTTTGGGTAGGTAGGTGATGAAAAGAACAATTATATATTTAATGTTCTTTTTATTGGTACCACAAATCGTGCTCTTTTATGAATACCGTTCCACTACTAAATCACATTAGACTATATTTCTATCCAACGTTGACCTAGTTAAAGAGATACCTACCTTCAGTCCAAATTCTCTACGCGCACTTCCAGTTTGCAGCGTTCTGTATCTATAACTATTATCTAGGTACTATATCCCGTCAAATTGTGATGCTGATTCGTTGTACGATTGTTCTGCCACGGAATAAAAATAACAGTACTAGTTCTGCGTCTCATTGACGTGCTCTGATTAATTATAATAAAATGAGGATATCCCTGGTCCTTTCGAAATCTAGCTTTCAACAACAAACGTCTCAAATCTGTTTTACACTTACAATTAACTTGGAAGGTATAAGTTCGTGTGAACTATTCAAGTCTGACAAAAGAGTAAACAGGCCTTACGCTATGAATGAACCGAGCGAGTTGCTCAATTATTTGCTTTCACTACTCCTTCGATTTGCTGTATTACAATATATATTATTTGTTATTTGCTGTATACAAGTTTCATGTTTGAGATATGCTTGATCTAAGTGAACAGTTTTCTATACATTTTTCTGCAATCTATGAGTAATCAAAACAACTGTGAATTACTTTGCTCTAAGGTGAATTGCAACCTATTAGTTCAATAATTGCAGAACTTGCCAATCACATCAACTCTTTATTATTGTACACCATAAATGACAAATAGCTTAGTTAGCTTATACTAGTGCAATAGGCGGTCCTATCGCTTAGAGTGATCCCTTCCAGACAACTTTTGTATAAAAAGGAAATCTGTAGCTTAACGGGGTTATATATGATGTCCATTATTACGTACTGGTTTTATAAACTGTATAAAAAAACCTTTTGGTATGTCAATCAATGTTCCAAAATCGTAATTATGTTCCAAATTTATTGAACTATATCTTCATCTGAGAAGTAACAACAATAATCTACGTATTAGTATCAGGCAAAATTGCAAACACGATCTAAACCGGAGCGTATCCGGAGCGCAGAGTAAATAGGTGCTCACTAATGTAACCAAAGGCAGTCTACTTATGCGTAGTCATGTTTCTCAACGTTAGCGACTCGACGCTCCTAGAACCGCTGTAAAACAAATGCTGAACTGAAGCCTGAACTGAATCTAATTCCAAATTGTAGATCGCTCAACCTTATTTGAAACATCACTTAACTTTATTGCTATTTTATCATGACGTCATAACCACCGAGTACCTATATAACCTAATACAGTAAGTAGCTATTCTCACTCAAAATATTAATCCGACGCCGCCGGTGAAATTATTCCCAAAAGACCACCAAGAAAAACTTAATTATAATAATTGATGGGAACAACTTCGGTTGCTGTTTTAGTCAGTGCTCTAAACTTAGCTCTATTGGGAATAACTCAAAGAATTTCAAATAAGTATAAATATATTCTGAACTGGATTTTATTGAAAAGAAAGATATCGACAAAAATTTGTGAAGTTTCACAATCATGCGGCCCGAAAGTGGGCAACCACATTTATAGCGCCTAATCTACCCACTGGGTATAGGCCTCTTTTCGTTGTTAGGATACTGCTTTTCGACTGGTCCATACTTGAGACGCAAGTAGTCAAGTAATTTGGTAATATTGAAGGTTACAATTCGACACAGGTAATAATAATAGGTATGCGTACTCGATATTTAATAACCCCAGCTGATTATGCAATCAGCGAACCAAGAAATGTTTGCTGTCATAAACATTCATCTATCAAATCGGTAACCTTGGCCTCGTCCTAGACATTAATGTACCTAAGTTTCTACGATATCGTTTTCTATGCAGATTTGCATTCAATGGAATTGTTTTCCACTGAATATTGTTTCTGGTTTACTGGATTATCCTCAATCTAAAAACAATTTTATTGTTTGTACTGTACCTTTATACTACCACCCACTAGGTGGTAGGGCTTTTCTGCAAAGTTCGTCTAGGTAGGTACCACCGCTTTGCCAGTTATTCTGCCGCCAAGCAGTAGTGTGCAAGCACTACTGTGTTCCGGTTTGAAGGTCATTGTAGCTAGTGAAATTACTGGGCAAATGAGACTTTATGATCTGATCACTCAGTCTAGTAATCTAATTACTAGACTGTGTAATGTCTCAGGATGACGTGCGCAGTGCAGTGTCACGCGAAACTTTATTGCTTTAAAGTTCCGAGTATCACTGCAACTGTTATGGGCGGCCTTGTCGCTTAACATCAGGTGAACGACTAGCTCGTCACGTCATTCAATGGCATTAAAAAAAAAACTTATAGCTTTGCCATATTTTAATAAGAGTATGGGTATTTGGATGCGTAGTTAAGGTAACCAATGGTTAAAAACTCTAAAAAAATTTGACCATTAGTTAGCTTAACTACGAATCACAAGACCTATCCTAAGTAGGTATACAAGAAGTATTTTTTTAAATAAATCTATTGATTTCAAAATATAATTTACTGCAGCCGGGCGGCGCGGGGGTTTCACTCGCATGGGGTACAATTTTATTACAGGGAAGATGTTTTGTATGTTCCAGTATTTACACACCAAATACCAAAATCCAAGCACACAATGCACACTTTCGCATCCATAATAAAAGTGTGGTATAAGTAAATATATAAAGCCTATTACTTCGCTACATCCCCTCGCCCAGTCAGTTAACTCAGACTGTAAAGATTAATTTACATAATTTAACGAAACAGTAAATTAAATCTTTTTTAAGCAAGTCTATAGTCACAAATTATTTCCGGCCAGACACACACAGAACAGACACAAAAACCAAAAAAAAAGTAGGTATAATATTTTGATATTAGCCACTTTGATTAGCACCCATGTAATAAATAGCCTAGGTATATGAAGCAAAGTAAATAAATAAAACAAGATGCTGATCCCTCTTTCCACATAAAGAAGCCTTATTAGGATGGAAATCTTTTATACTCCTTCGTCCGTAACATATCCCCGAATATTTCACATATGGCTTAGAAGTTCACGAGATAGCCTTTTCGATCATACTATTTCATGCCTAAAATATCTAGAAAAAATAGGAAAGCTTGCCTAGATTCAATATGCGTAAAAGTCATGAAGTAACAAATAAATGGAGTAGGTACTATGATAAGCGTATTTCTCGACGTCGACAACGGTCGACGGGCGTCGACAACGCCCCTATATACTGTTGCAGATGTCCATAGGCTATGGTTACCGCTTTCCATCAGGCGGGCCGTATGCCTGTTTGTCGCTCTTAATATAAAAAAAATAAAAAAATAAAAAAAACTCATAATACGAGTCACTTTGCCCGACGAGCATAGAAAAAATGCACGGTATTTGGGAAATTCGGGGAATGAATTCCCTGCTTCCTATAGTACATCTAATGCTATATAATTTTCTCTCAACAACAGCTCATTCTTGCGGTATCGTAATGTAGAGAGCTTACAGCATATTTTAGTCAAATATAATCAGTAATTCATTCAAAAATATAACATTAAGTAAGAATAAACGTAGCACTCATAGCGTAACAGCTTGCTGTTTATAATCGATCGGTAAAGTTGTGTCATGCGTCTAATTTGAAGTTTACGTGGGAGTGCATAATGTGCAATACCTACTTACAGCAAGAGTTAGTGCAAATAAAATTCTAAAAATATATACTTACTTACTAATAATATTGTTCTACGTATACCTACATCTATATGTATGTATGTATATAGGTATAACAATATGTATTATGTTTGTAGGTATAGTATTATTGTGTGTATTTAATTTTATGTATTTATTGTGTTATTTATACTTTCATCAGTTTAGAGAAATAGTTAAGTTGTTGTTTTTTCTTGTCTTATATTTCTTCAGTATTGCACCACCGCAATAAACAATTCCACAATACACCGGGGTTAACTGGAAGATAATGCTCTATAGTATTAAGTTCGCCTATGTACTTACTATTGTTGTTTGTGCAATAAAGAATTTTCTATCTATCTATCTATATTTTATACTATCTGCACGTGGAAACTTATATACCTGGAAAAAATAATGTTCGATTTTTTCTCCCATGCTGAATACGATTTAAAGTATTATAATCATAATACTAATAAAAACAAATGAAAAACTAAAGCAATTTGTTTGACGACCTCTGCACGCATTTATTTGCCCGTCATAAACAGGTCTGGCTTATTATAGCAAACGGCATTAAATTGACTTTCTTTCTTCAGACGGCATAAGGGTCACTTGCACCTCTATCCACAAGTGACTGAAAACAATGAGCACAAATAACTACTCTACTGCTGTTAATGTTCGACACAAAGCTTAGATACCGCTCACGTGGGCCAATTTTGGCTTTATAAAACATACAACAACTTTTATAAAATAAATGATTGCTTATTCGAGTTCAGATTACGCCAGAGTACCGACTAAAATTTACCAGCTGGGTTAGCATGGACGGTAGACAAAATTGTCTTTCCCCGTTTTACGTCACTTTCTTCATACTTACTTGGGAGTAAACAGGGGAAAGACAATTTTGTCTACCGTCCGTGCTAGGGCAGCTGGGGTATGTATTTAGTTAGACTGTCTACATGACCAGGAATATATCTACTGCCAAAGTATAGTTGTTATGTTTTTTGTAGTGATTGTCTGTCTTAATCTCTTTTGTATATCGGTTGTGCCTAAGAACACTCAGCTTTAGAAAAACTTAGTACGACGAGCAGGAAAACCAATTTAGTGTTTCAATGGACCAAACTCAATTAGCTTTCGAAGTAGCTAGTGAAATTACTGGGCAAATAAGACTTTATGATCTGATCACTCAGTCTAGTAATCTGATTATTAGACTGTGTGATGTCTCAGGATGACGTGCGCAGTGCAGTGTCACGCGAAACTTTATTGTTTTAAAGTTCCGAGTGTCACTGCAACTGTTATGGGCGGTCGTGTTGCTTATCATCAGGTGAACTACTAGCTCGTCACGTAATTCAATCGCATAAAAAAAAAAAAAGTAATCCATACTTGCATCACATCATTATCACGGTACGTAATCTATCAGGTGGAGAATTAATGCGCACCTTATGTTATAAAAGCTATAATTATACCTGTTACACTTCATTATTTGGGCTAGATACTAAATTTAATTTACCGCTTTAACGATTATCGTATAGTAAATTTTTTACGTTTGTAGGTATAATATAGCCGCGAATCATTGACTATCTATTAATCCAGTTGAACAATTAATGATACAACTTCCCCTCATAGGAAAATTAGTGGTGTATTTCAACCACTAATTTCTAATAAATACAATGAATTTCTAATAAATCACGGGAACCCGTTGATGTCTTTTGTTACATCCTGCTCTGTTCTTTGTAATTTCGTATGACTTTTTGTTACCTCGCCCCCTGCCAGCGCAGGTTATTCGTGTTTGTACGAGAAATTATGTTCACGAGCTATCAACGGGCTTTATAATCTTTGCAGCGAATGAATGTAGACTAAAAGTTTGTGGTTTTGTTTTCCCACATCTGAATTTGTTTTTTTTTTTAAGTAGTTACCTGCCTATATTATAAAAATGTAGTTCAATGTTACCTAAGTAGCTCAACCACACTCTATTTTTAAATAAACCAAATAAAATGTGAGTCATTTCGTGTCTCATTTTCTGTGTGCAATAGCAATGTAAATAGCGTTGCTACTGTAACAATATTTACATTCTTAATAATGTAATGATAAATATCTAGGTTAGGGTTATCACTTACCAGTGGTTATAGCTTTACTATTAAGGCGACGGGTAGACGAAACACGGTGTTTTTTGGCACGTTTCCTGGCGTAGTTAGAACATGTGGAGCCTTGAATTTAATATATCATGTAATTTCATTAAGTCGTTTGTGATGACCGCAAATACAAGATTGATAAATACAGCTCTATAGAAAAAAATCGCAAACCTCCTTCAAAAAATTTGAATATTCCCATTTTACTGAGCTTCTACCGAATATATTTTTACAAACAATAAATTAGTGTATTCTCAGCAAACATTCAGATATCGTGATGACTTAACTTTGAAAAATACTATATAAAAATAGATATTAATAAACCGTCAAAATCAGTCATTTCGTGCGTTGTCTTTGTCGTAAGCGCCGCGCTGAAGTGCAGACTGAATTTATATTTAAGACTACGATGTTAAGGTTGGTGTTTCTTTGAACGGATTTGGACCTGCTTATCTGGTTCTGCTCGTCACCTTAAATTTTCTTTGTGAAATCTTCACTTTACTACGACGCGCATGATAATTTTTAGAGAGTAATTTTAATACTGTAGGTACATCGTATAACTTAAAATTCGTAATGTTTATAATATAATCATTACTTACTGTGATTAATACCTACATTATAGCACCATCATAAACAAGAATAGGTATAAAAAATAATCATTAAATATTATGTTAAAAATACGGTGTTCAATTTTAAAACAGAAAAAGATCAATTTTTATTAAAAAACGAATCGCGTTCTTACTTCGGATCTTAATTACTAATATACAAAAAAGAAACGTAGTCTGTTTGTTTTTTGTGTGGTTTTCACGTCAAAACGGCTGAAACAATTTGAATGAAGTTTTGCACACGGATTGTTTATACTTCCGATATCACTTATTTTATCGTGGAGAATTAGTTCCCGTGGAAATAGATAAGTTGTCATTAGTCCGATGATAACCATCCGAATGCCAAGTGTAAAAAACCTTAATCACCCATAATTTTAGCTTGGCAAATATTTTAGTTTGAGGGTAGTCGAACTTAAGACAGTCCTAAAAATCTCTACCAATCACGTTTGCTACAACAAAAGCATTAAAACTGTTGTAATAAGTTTGATAACAGGAACCAATAATAACTCAATAATAACTTTTTTCTTTTGATTAACATACTGCAACTCTATACATTGGCAATCATTGCAAAAGTAGTAGACCTGCCATCATATTTTTGAATTGGCCGTACAAAGTGCGCGGCTTTACGTGGCTCACCCAGCTTATAGACTTGAGTATACTTGTCAACACTCACTAAAACTCGGAAAAGTAATTGAGTTTAAAGGGCCCAAACAGCTACCTTGATTTTTATTTATATCGGCAGTCACCCATTGTGCTATCTGAAGCAAAAAGATAATTGGAAAAATACAAAGTATACCTACTACAATCTCTAACTGTTAGTATGCCTATTACCTACATTAAGATCAATACAGGTTTCACTGGTCCGTTTAAAAGTCCTTTACCCACAGACTCAAATAGAACCCACAACATTTCGAAACAATCGGCTTTTCCATCGAGCCGTAACCGACCCGAGGAAAAACGTGCGAAAATTAAAAAAGACAGTCATTGTAGGAACAACAAAACTTACTCACAAATCGAACCTTATCATGTATGAAATAGAGTTGTAATTATTCTAAGCTAGTTTTCCTAGATATGAGTAGGAAGATACTAACAAAGTACTATTATGACAGTAGTTTTATGACATTGTGTTAGGTAAGTACCTATCGGGAGTTATTATCAAGCAGTTTAATTGTTAAGTCTTTCAATGTGATCTACCAAGTCTATTATTGCGAAATGGTGTCAGATTTATAACGGTATAGTTTAATTGTTATAGCTGCTAAGATTGGGAAATTCGTTTTAAACAATGCCTTTAGTTTGTAGGCCTACAGCCACAGATTAACCAACAGTTTCGAACAAAGACCAAGGCACCTAGAAGTTTTATTATTTGAATTTAGATACCTATTCTGTGAGCTATCAAAGTAAGTACCTATGAGTTAGTACCGTTCGGTCACAGTTTTGCAAACCCATACAATGAATCCCGCTAGGTCACACTTTGAAAATAAATACATTTATAAATTTATTTAACTACTAATAAAGTAGGAAATATAGAGTTAACTTTAAACGGATTTCAAAGTTTTGTTTAGTTGTTAATAGGTACTTTATATTCATAGAGTATAGAAAGCTTAAAAATCTTAATGATTGTGTCTGACAAGCAACAATGATCCAATATTAATTAAAATGCTTTGTAACTGAAGGAGAAAATAAATTTGAATAGTTAAATCACAGTCAAAACTTTATCATAAGATGCACCATAAAGTTAGTCTAGACTAATTTGAAATTTTAATCCAATTTTCGCTTCAGCTAAATATAAAACAAGAATTATAATATGGCAAATATCTTTATCATCTATCTATTATCTAGAAATAATTCTAAAAACTACCATAATTTTCAATACATTGTAATTAATCGAAGCTACTAAAATGGTAATATAATACAAGAAACTCCTCTTTTAAAATATATAAATATATAAGTACTTATTCCGAGTTTATACCTAATGTTAATGACTTGTTAGAAATATAGGTAATAAATGAATCTATGTGAATATTTCACACAGCGCCATCTAGCCCCAAACTAAGCATAGCTTGTACTATGGGAACCGGATAACTGATACAATACAAAGCTACTTTTTTGTTTGTAAATACATACATAGAATACAATATAACACCCAGGCACAGAAAAAACATCGATGTTCATCACACAAATGTTTGTCCCGGGTGGGAATCGAACCCACAACCTATAGTGCAGAAGGCAGAGCTACGACCAACTGAGCTATCAGGCCAGTCACAGACTAACATGCCACTTAACTTTTTTTAGTCTTTGTTGATTATAATGTTTCGTTTCGTTTCATATGTATAGGTAATGTGTGTGTAAGTATTTGTGTATACCTATGTTAAAAAGCCAACATAAAACGTATTAATCATGAATTTCCTTTAGTTTGTTCCCAAAAGATGTAGCATGAGATTCCTATTAGCACAGTTTTTATGTTATAATTTATAAATAGTGATAAATTACTAATATGGTCGTTGAACATAAAGGGCTTTATTTATCGAAACATTGACATCATTTAGAACCACTAAAAGGCGCAAGGGCGTAAAGTACCTACATAGGTACTACTATGGTACTACTAACATCTCAAACCCACACTGGTTTAGGTAGATTACTGCCCGTATACTGACTCTCTGAGAAGCAGCATATTAGGTACCAGCAGTGGAATCGTAACAGGACCGATGATGACCTTCGGCGCTCAAAGTATTGGTCATTAACAATTAATCCAGAATAGGTACTTTATATATCCCCCTCCCCCCCTATCCCTCAAGACCATACGTTCAACAACAATTTGTTGTTTACTAATAAAAGATCAAAAATACATACCTGATTAAATCACCAATCAAATTGTAAACCTCCAAAACATAAACACGATTCACATCCAAATTTCCAACACCGTTATCTCGATCAGTGGAAGACAATGCACGTTGCATGCGCCGGCGCAACTCTTTAGCGCACCACCGACAACTAAGCCTCGGCAAGGGAAAGAGCGAAACTTTATACACTTTGTCGGCCACAACGGGGATAAATTTTCAAAACAGAATAAGTTTATTTAGAAACAGAAACAGAGAACACAAATACATAGGTATTTTGTATAAAACTGATTTGACAGATACCTATTTCAACGACTTAATATGCGGCTTATTGATTAATGATTAAATCGTATATTCATCACTGAGAAGATATACACCTATATATACTTGATTTTTTTTATTGGTTTCGCCCGTGCACTTATACGCAATGCCAATATATTTAAATGTTTTCTATATTAAAACATAAATAGGTTACTTCCAAAAAGGTCGAAATTAACAAGATTTGTATTACTACAATATTGCTTATTAACGGGATATTAAAAAAAAAAAAAAAAAAAAAAAAAAAAAACAAAAAAAAAAAAAAAAAACGGCAACTCAAAACAAATAATATACATGGTAAATATCCCGTTAATAAACAATATTGTAGTAGTGTTAGTGACCATGATAGTTTAAAATCTTAAGATTTGTATTAGATGAAGGAAATCTGTCAGTTTAATAGTTATTCTAACCTTTAAGAGATTTATTTGTTTATTTATTACAATTAGAACGGATGACACACCCAATTACTCTAATCATACAATTACATTTTAAAAAAATACAAATTATCAAAACAAATTACAATAAGTCGCAGAATAATGTTTTTTTCTTTATCAACGATAGGCTAACATTTAACTCTCATCTGATAAGTGACGACGGGGTCGACGATGAAGCATGCTTGCCTGGAAGATACTGGTTCACTAACAGCTCCCAGATTATAGTTGTCAGGAAAAAAATACGCTGGTAAGGTGTTCCATTCCTTTGCTCACTGATTATAAACGGGAAATCAATACGCTTATTTTAATTTTAATTGACAGTCAATAAATAAAAATAAAAATAAACACAAATCAACTTAAAAATTAAGACACCTCTATCATGCATTTGCCTCGCAGTATCTCAAACATTCCGATAATATTACCTTCCATTTATCAACAAATACATCGCAATCAGGGTTGGCATCCAAAAGAGCATTAAATGTCGTGAGGGTTCGCGTTATGGTAGAGTTTACTCGAGCGACGCGACGCGCGACGGTTCGACACGTTGGAACAGCAAACAGTCTACGTTTCCTGCTCCGACGGTAGTTGTCCGGCACGAAAATCCGACACAACTAGTCACTGAGATCAGGAGCATCCACTCCCCCACGAAGTATTTTAAACATAAGTGACCAGTTGGTCCTTAGATCTCTTGACCTCTAGCGAGTTATACCCTAATGAACCCAGAAGAAAACGAGTAGGGTACATAAATGGGTAATATCCATATATGCGTTTATATAGATATCTCAGGAAAGGCTTTTGCACTTTTTCTAAACGTAACGTACACGTACTTTCATGAGGGTACCACACACACGCACTTGCCTCCAATTTGCTGCGCACCAAGGAACTGAAAATGAGCTTGATGACACCGATGTTGTTGAAATCTTGACAGTTCCTGAGTACAAAACCTAATCATAAAATAACATAATGAGGTGTTACAAGCACTAATGATATAATTATAGGCATCTCATTTATGATTGTTGTTTGCAATCCCCTAAGTTGTTTACAGATGCATTTTAAATTAAAGGAAATGTTTATAATTGTAAAAAAAATCACAAATGCGGGGATGAACATCCATCCATCTCTAAGCAAGGACATGCTTTTCTTAAGCTGCTGTGACAAATGACTAATTTATTGTTCCTGATTCACAACCAAGTTACGGAGTTGGTTTTGGTCTCTTGATTACGCTAAGTAGGTACCTACCTACTGCTATAAACCATTTGATGATCTTTGTTTACAGATATACTTCATTCGTCAGTTCAAACTATTTTTCTAAAAGACATTTTATCGAAAACACAATTGTAAAATCAGACTTACATGTGTAAGAAAAACACCGATTTTCAGACTCGGGTCCAATTATCGTGTTATATATTTTCATCTCACAATAATATATGAATTTACTCCTTTTTATATTGAACTAAATCGCAAAATACCAAAAGCCGCATCTTAAGCAAAAAAAATGAGATTACATAAACAACGGACATAAAAGTAATAAAAAACGGAAAGAATCTGTATTTAGGAACATTTTGTAAGAAACGAGCGCAATTTGTTTAAGAACCCAAACCGCGATGAAACGTTAAGATTTCGATGACAATGTTAATAAATTTCGTTTTATTCAATGTTAATGCAAAATCTGATACATCCCCCCAAACTCCCGTCCCATTAGAGTTGGGATTTCAAAGTTTGGATAATCTTTAACTGATATCAAAATCTCATTAAGGTGGAACGTTTCACTAGCGCGGCAAATTCAAATTTTTTTGCGTTCTTTTGCCAATTATAGCTTAATTACTCAACGTGATTACATGAAAACTAATTTTGCGTAAATAAATGGAATGTATCAATAAATTACGATTAATAGTATTTCCTAGATATTATTGGTTTAGCGACAAATGGCAATAAACAATTTTCTTCGTAGTTTTTCAGTCTATTGCCATTTGTCGCTAAACCAATGATAAGTAGGTGATACTTTTAATTGTAATTTCTTGATACATTTTATTTATTTGCGCAAAATTAGTTTTCATGTAATCAAGTTGAGCAATTAAACTATTATTGGTGAAAGAACGCAAGCAAATTTGAATTTGCCACGATAGTGTAACGTTCCACCTTAATGTCTCTGATCTCTACCATAGAAAAATTAAATATTGAGATAAAACTGTATATAGCCTCAATCACCGACGAAATCTAGACTGTCTATCAATTTTCTGCCAGTTGCATTTCGAAGAATGCGCACAAGAAATGAATGAGATGGTTCTGTTATCTCTATTTTGATATATTATAGGGTTCTAAGGCGCGAGAGTCGATTTTTATGTTGAGGTATACCCTTATCTTATGTTGTGAATTGGCAACGTACCTTGCCACAACAAGCGTTTCGCTGACACTTTTATCGTGCAAACTGCTAAAGAATAGAACTCACTCCCGGCTTCCTTGTTTCCTGACAAATATAATTTGGGACTCTATTAGGGCTTTCATCCCGGGAGTCTCGGTCTCGAAAATATCGAGAGTCTCGACGATTTTTTCGTGTCTCAAACAAATGTCTCGTTATTTTCGAGACTCGAGACCTCCAGTCTCGGGAATAACGAGACATTTGTTTGAGACTTAAGTAAGTCAAATTGTTCAAAAATGTACTAAACCACCAGTATTTTTATACTGGTTAATAATCCGTGGAGATTGCAACTAGCCTTTTAGAAAAATAGCATGAGTCATGGTTTTTAGTCTGAGCATTGATACTTATTCAATATTCAAATAATAATATCTGAGGTCTGATCACCATCAGCCTAAAGGCGTCCACTGCTGAACATAGGCCTCCCCCATAGAATGCCACTTTAAGTGCATACTTAAAAATAATAATTTTAAAATGGGTTTTTACTAAAGTCGTCTAACCATGGCTTTCAACAGAGAAGAAACAAGCTACCAGGTGCAAGCTAATTTGGTAGCACATAATCATGCAAGCGGTATATCTGACAAAATAATTATGTAGGAAACTTTCATCATCATCATCAACAGCCCGAAGACGACCACTGCTGAACATAGGCCTCCCCCAGAGAGCGCCACTTCCGCCTGTTGAAGTGAATACATTTCTTCGTAAAAGCGGGAAATTAACGGCTGCGATGCGTTCGTTAGCAGATGAATTGAAAGTTTATGGAAATGAAAAAATCTCGCAAACAGTTGTTAATTTTGCTTGTATTTGAGTTTTTAACAGTATGATTAGCTTGTATTTACTGCCTGAACACCTAGTTCAACGTATGAAACCTACTTTTGATGTAGTCTCGAAAGTCTCGCTTTTCCCGGGAATATCGAGACCGGGACTATAACGTCTTGCCCAAGTCTCTATCTGAATAGGCTCCTCGCATAGGCAACGTGCTACACCTTTTTTTAAACCATTACATTCACATTTTTATTATTATCTGAAATATTATGTTACCTTTTTCCGATTATCTAATCCCCAACCTCAATTTCTAGGAAATGTTGAATCTCACAGAATTGCGACAGAATTATTTTTACCATCGGGAACATTCTTGATGAGAGAGACGTTTCTGAGTTACCAATACCAACTACAATATCTGGTGTAACAAATATTATGGTACCTAAACATATTTTTAGCACGAAAACATCACACAATAAGTAAACGATAAGCAGTTAGTACTGGCAACATCTCGTATTTTGGCGTAGTTCTTATCTAAACTGTTTCAAAATATTGAAATAAGGTGTCAAAGATTTGGTATCACTTATAAATAGGTATTTGCAGAAGTTTCTAGATGTCTTCGTCCCAACCCAACGTGTAGGTTTATTTCCAAATCGCAATCGCAAGTTATTGCTTGTTTGTTCAAAACTTTATAGAACTGCTGAGTTAAAAAGTAGGTCGGTTAAGGACTTTTTAAAGAAAATGTAGGTACAACTCTCGTAGAAAACAGTGCGTATGTTTCTGCAAATCTTTTTACATAGCGTAGGTACACAGTAATTCATAAAAATAAATATTTTGGTAGTGATTTGTAAATTAAACTATTAGTCAATTAAATTATTCAGTATATAAAAGAAAACTTCCGTATTTTTCAGCCCATACCTAGGTAGGTACTACATAGGTATATAGTAGGCTGATTAGACATTGGGCACTTTTTATAAAGGTTTTATTATATTCAGTGTTTATTTTAATTTTAAATGTCTATTAATATTTGCATTTCTCATTGCTCATGTAAATGACTAAGAGATAATATGTCATTTCAATAAAAGAAATCGATTATAAAAAGTCAGTAATTCATTGCAGTCTACAATCTAACTAGTTGGTGGGCTTCTAAATTTTTTACATTTAATATTAATATCTATCATCGTTAAAAAAATGGTAATGCAATGATTTAAATATAACAAAGCAGCCGCCTTATAATTTTTATTACATGCAGACTGGAGAAATCGAACATGTTTTCAGAATCGATAAAAGAAGAGATGCAGCATGCATAAATTTTGCTCTAGAAATATTAAAAGATTATTTTTTATCACAGTTGCTCGTAAAGTGGCTCTTATGCCACCGCTTTTAAAATCATAATCCAAGAAATTTCCACGCGTGCCACGCGTGTTCCAGTTCACGTTCCAGTTCACGTTCCAGTTCACGTTCCAGTTCACGTTCCAGTTCACGTTCCAGGTCACGTTCCAGTTTACGTTCCAGTTCACGTTCCAGTTACACGTTCCAGTTCACGTTCCAGTTCACGTTCCAATTCACGTTCCAGTTCACGTTCCAGTTCACGTTCCAGTTCCCGTTCCAGTTCACGTTCCATTTCATGTTCCAGTTCGCGTTCCAGTTCACGATCCAGTTCACGTTCCAGTTCACGTTCCAGTTTCAGTTCCAGTTCCTGTTATAGTTCCAGTTCCAGTTGCCGTTCTAGTTTCAGTTCCAGTTCCAGTTTTCGTTTCGTTTCGTTTTGGTCGATGTCGATTTTGGTCGCGCCATCAACACAGTTTTTCTCTGACGCCGCGTGAAAATAAGAAGCCTGCACGACATTTAACCGTACAACTCTGTTTTTTTCCTCGCAACTGTGATGAAAAACGTCGTATGACATGCTTGTGCATTGATCATTACACTCTCGGCCCCCATAACGCGCTTGCCTACGTCTCGCGCATATATTACCGCCTCGAGTGTAATGATCAACTTTGCACACTTATAATTATCATAATGTACTATTACCTAACTCAAAAGCTCTCAGAAAAAACTCTTGAGCTAATGGCCGATCGGAGCGAAATGAAGCTGCAGTCTTCAGTTGATATGTCAGCCTACGGTGAACTCAATAGACGAATCTGGAGTTCCTTGCGACACGACTTGCGTGCTCTTAGTACTTCACGTATTGAGGCCGCAATTGAGCGGAACCAAGGCTCTAAAGTGTTCGCAAAGGATTCGTCTATTGGGCAACACCAAATGACAAAACTGAAGACCGAAAATGGTAGCGTCATTTCATCCAAGCCTGAGATTCTGAGAGAGATCGAGAACTTCTATGGACAGTTGTACACCTCGACACGTAAGCCCGCTACTAACACAGCTCAGGACATCAGAGCCAAGTTAGTCCGACACTATACCGAAGATATCCCGGACGTCAGCCTGTACGAGATTAGAATGGCCCTCAAACAGCTTAAAAACAACAAGGCACCAGGTGAAGATGGAATTACGACCGAACTTCTGAGAGCGGGTGGTAGACCGGTACTTTTAGTCCTCCAGAAGTTATTTAATTCTGTCATCCTTGAAGGTACAACGCCAGAGGCATGGCACAAGAGCGTGGTGGTGCTCTTCTTCAAAAAAGGCGATAACACCTTATTGAAGAACTATAGGCCCATCTCGCTCTTGAGTCATGTGTATAAGCTGTTTTCGAGAGTCATTACGAATCGTCTCGCACGCAGGTTTGATGAATTCCAGCCTCCCGAACAAGCCGGTTTCCGAAAAGGCTTTAGCACCATAGACCACATTCATACGCTGCGCCAGATTATACAGAAGACCGAAGAGTATAATCGGCCGTTATGCCTAGCGTTTGTGGACTATGAGAAAGCCTTCGATTCAATCGAGACTTGGGCGGTGCTGCAGTCCTTGCAGCGATGCCAAATTGACTATAGGTATATCGAAGTTTTGAAGTGTTTGTACAGTAAGGCCACTATGTCAGTCCGACTACAGGACCAGAGTACGGAACAAATTCCATTGCAAAGAGGCGTGAGACAGGGAGACGTTATTTCTCCGAAACTGTTCACAAACGCATTGGAGGATGTTTTCAAGCTCTTGGAGTGGAAAAGATCTGGCATCAACATAAATGGCGAGTACATCACTAACCTTCGTTTTGCCGATGATATAGTCATAATGGCGGAATCGCTCGAGGACCTTAGCACCATGCTCAACGACCTCAGTAGAGTCTCCCAGCAGGTTGGTCTTAAGATGAATATGGACAAGACAAAGATCATGTCTAATGCTCATGTTCCACCTATACCGGTAATTGTTGGGAACGATACTCTCGAAGTTGTCGACAAGTATGTCTACCTAGGACAGATTGTCCAATTAGGTAGGTCCAACTTCGACAAAGAGGTGGCGCGAAGAATCCAACTCGGCTGGGCAGCGTTCGGGAAGCTTCGTCCTATCTTTTCGTCCAAAATACCGCAGAGCCTGAAAACGAAAGTTTTCAATCAGTGTGTGTTGCCAGTGATGACTTATGGAACTGAGACATGGTCTCTTACTGTTGGCCTCATTAGTAAGCTCAAAGTCGCGCAGCGAGCTATGGAGCGAGCTATGCTCGGTGTTTCCCTGCGAGATAAGCTCCGGAACGAGGAGATCCGCAGGAGAACTAAAGTGACCGATATAGCTCTTAGAGTTAGTAAGTTGAAGTGGCAATGGGCAGGCCACATCGCTCGTAGAACTGACAACCGATGGGGAAGAAAGGTTCTCGAGTGGCGACCACGAACCGGAAGACGCAGCGTAGGCCGGCCCCCCACTCGGTGGACCGACGACCTGGTGAAAGCCGCGGGGAGCCGATGGATGCAGGAGGCGAGCAGCCGCTCAAGGTGGCGTGCTCTGGGGGAGGCCTATGTTCAGCAGTGGACGTCTTCAGGCTGTTAATGATGATGACTATTACCTAAATCTGTGCCTAATATATAAAATGGGCTGCCCACGAACTTTTGATTTATCGTGTAGATAAAAAACATACAAACAAAACATTGGTTTTCATTTATTTTAGGTACTAACAAAAAACCGAAAAACGCATTTACGTTTTTAATTTTGGAAGTAAAGGATTCACACGGACAGACAGACAAACACACAGACGGAGAAAGATTCTTTATCTATATGTTTAGTACTACAGAAGAACTCTAAAAACCCACAAGCTTTTCAAAGTTCGTGTGCATGCTCGCATCTAAAAAAGTGTGACAAATAACATGCTACTGGCTGGATTACGTTATTTTTGCAACAATAAAACAATTCACGGAGTTCTTATAAAGAGTTCATTACCTACCGCGATGTATGTTATTGTGACAGGCTTAATTCTTGACATGACGACATGCGTTTGGATGATGCAATTATATTCTTGAAGCGTAGATCCTGTAAGCCAAATGAAACTAAAACTAGATGCGCCAGTGTACCTATATCATTTAGTGCTTTAGTTATGCATAATGTAGCGTAAAGAAGAGTCGTTTGACATTAATTGATATGTCTGCTTGTACCAATTGCATTAATACAGAACTTTTGAATTGCAAAACTTATCCAGCTCTGCACTCCTCTCATATGTTTGTGTGACGTGGTTTTAATTAAGAAATGTAGGATGATTAGGTAAGTTTCAGCAGAATGTCATATTAGCACTCTTATGGTTAATTAAAAATGTTACGCACGCCCATAACAGTTGTACTGCAGCATGTCCCAAAGGATGGATGTGGGTGCAAAACGCGTTCGTGATTAAAAATTTTCCTTTACCTACAGACAAAAATTATGGTCTATGTTTCCATTAACTCAAGAACCTTATCTACGAGAAATTATGTCTATCGTATCTAGCGGTTTGCTCCAAAACACGGGCAGTATCGTCAAACCTTCACTTCGGAACCGAATTTCATTTGTCACTGTCTGAGTTTATACTCTTAGAGCTCCGTGCACACTAATGGTGCTAAAGGTGGCCACTATAATACATATTGTAATGTCTCTTGAATATTGTGTTGATAGAGGTGCTACTAATCAAAGTAAACTGGGCTACCTTTGTGGGGACTATGAATTTTACTCACGCAACGACTACTGAACTAGACACATGTAGCCACGTTATTTGCACAATACAATATACTTTTAATATAAATCTTATTCAGTAACCGATGATCTTGTGAAAACCGCGGGGAGCCGATGGATGCAGGAAACGAGCAGCCGCTCAAGGTAGCGCTCTCTGGGGGAGGCCTAAGTTCAGAAGTGGACGTCTTCAGGCAGTTGATGATGATGATAAATATTATTATATAGGCAGGGCTACAGGCTTGTTTAGCCACTTAGGGCACAGTCATAGAGACTCCACAATCGGCAGAAGCTCTTCCCTTTTTCATTTATTTCTTGTATTTTTATCTCATGACAGACAGTTGAAGATTTATTGCAGCATATTTTATCTACCCGTGATCTACACCCTTCATGTATTTCAGCCGCTAGTGTGCGCATGCCATAATCTATCTCAGGGGATATCTTAGCGTTCACCGTAAGATATCATGACATACCCCTGACATGCGTCTGTAATGCGTAATACGGTAATACAACCGATTTGCTGGTTTCTTTTTTGTTGTTTATTGCTATTCAGCGATATTGGTTGCAAGTTCAATACTATATACTTACCTATACCACAGATAATATTTTATGAAGATATTTTACCGAGTTAAAAGTACTTCAAGAGCATTCTTTTTGTATATACTTAAGTATAATAATATATTTCATTTCTTGTACTACCTAATATATATATTATTATATTATATCGTATGTACGGTTTATTAATTTTGACAGTGGAGTGCCTAATACGTGTTGTAAACTAAGTATTTTATTTGCACACTTGACTAAACTTTGAAGGTTTTACAGCTCATTTGTGTTGGTTACGTGACGTCTTACCTTGATTTAACTTCATAGCTACTTTATTTGGCTTCATTGTTCTTGTTGAATAAGTAAATAATTCAAATTCATTATTCATTGGGAAACAATAATATGTAGTCCTATCTCTATACATATATTTTTTCATAATTTAATTTTCTCAATCGGAAAAAGGACATAAAATACGCTTTACAGGTACTAAGAACGAAAGTTCATCTAAATGTAGAACGCACTAAACACAAAATGCGGAAGACGGCTGCTATTTGACACAGGATGTGTGTAATAAACACTCTTTTACTACAAAGAAATGACATTTGCAGCTGAGACATGTCATTCTGTCGCAATATTTTCAGAAAAAGCAAAGGTCTTAGCGTAGCATTACAGGCACTCTTTTAACACTGTAGGTATATTACCCATCTATGAAAAGAAAGCTACGAGAAATAAACAGCTATGTAGGTATAAATATTACACCCTTATATATAATGTATAAAAAAGCGCCGGAAAAGATTCCATAGCCTATAGGTACCGAAAACACTCCAAAGTAAAAGTATGCAAATAGGCACAAGTCATTGAAAATTTCTGGCTGTTCGATAGCCGACCGCTACTTATTGTGAGCGGAACATTAAAAATTGTTTCCAACAACGGGAATGCATTTAGGTAACATTTTCGTTTATTCGCAATAGAATACCAAGTTATCAAATAATATATTTATAATTATCATCAACAGCCTACCTAGTGATGGGGGGGCACGCCTACGCTGCGTCTTCCGGTTCACGATCGCGCCTCGAGAACCTTTCCTCCCCATCGGTTTTCAGTTCTACGAACGATGTGGCCTGCCCATTGCCATTTCAACTTGCCAATAAAATTCTAAGTGATATATCAGTCACTTTAGTTCTCTTTCGGATCTCTTCATTCCGGATCTTATGGACAAAATATTAGACGATAATTGGTTTACACGAAGGAATCAAATATTAATACTTAGATAGAAAGTGTGTATTTTTATATGTATAAGCGGAAATATCTACTAAATATCTTCATATATAGTTTTGTTTAACAAAATAACTTTTTAATACCTAAGTATACTTAATATATCAAAAAATAATAACAACCAACGCTACTGCATAGCGTTGCAAAACACCGTAATAATATCAAGCTTTACCGACAAACAATACAAATAAAACCTCCGGCCTGACGACAAAACAGCTACAATATGATACGGATTCGATAAAATGTTAAATCGTGGGGTACCAACATGCTGACGTAATGGTAATACCTTTTCCTATAGTGATTGGTATAAGCCTATTGTTTCTCACCATACAATTGTTACCTTGAGGGCCTCATATTGGAGTACTTATAAAATTATTCTCACCTTGGCAAATTGGCTCTAGGTACGTAAACACATAAGTACCTAAGTTTGCGCAATGCACTGTCGTGATGGAGTACATTTACATTGTACGAAAGTTTCCAAACAAACTAATAAGCACACCTATGTGTCATTTAGTTTGTTTTAGTTCTACTAAAGCCAATGCAGAGACGCCGCAAAATCATTCGATGTTTGTCAAGCACCGAACGATGCGTAGCGCACTCGAGAAGCTCTTACGTTTTGGAGCGCCATGCTAGCCAAATGTTTTTGGTTGGGTAATGGAGAGTGATAAATGAAATGAGGAATGATAAATGCATTCAATTTCACATAGAGGGCCAAGGTATAATCGCGCTAATTTGGTTCCTAAATATCTGCGTTGATCTGCGTATTAGGTGAGGGCATGGACGTATAATCCTCTGTTCATACCTGTAGGTGAGGGTTAATTTGAAAAGATATACCTTTAAATCTATAGGTTTCAAGCGATCATTATCAGCAGTATTATAATTTTAATAGTGATCTCTGCTTTGAACTACTAGGCCTTATATACATATATAATTTACCTTTTGTGTGACTGAAAAACTGATTTTATTAAGTTTTTCTCTAGAAAAATAGTAGCTATCTAAGTCCTAGGACTCAAAATATACTATGGCTGTACTACAGCTAGCTGGTCTATAGCTATAGTATATTTTGAGTTGTATAACTACACGCATTAACTATGAATCCAGTTGACCAATGATAAAACTTCCCCTCATACGAACAAAAAAAATTAATAAAAAAAGTTGAAAATGAGTGGTGTATTTCACCACTAATTTCTAATAAATACTATACATTTCTAGTAATTCACGGGAATCCGTTGATGTCTTTTGTTCCATCCTGCTCTGTTCTTTGTAATTTCGTATGAGTTTGTCTCGTTTTGTTACTTCGCCCCCTGCCCGCGCAGGTAAGTCGAGAAACGAAAAGTGTTTGTACGAGAAATTATGTTCACGTGCTATCAACGGGCTAAGCAGGCTGTTTTTTTTCTTCAATATCAACTGGTTCTATTCCTGGCCAGGGCTATTAGTTTTTCATCAATCCAATGATGCAACTTCAGTTTTCATCAAAATTGGCCTCGTGACTCCTTTAGTACTTTTCGATATTCCTCATAGTTTCGGATCTGGCCTACCACGCCCACTTGAAAAATTCACTGTATATCTTTCACTTAACAGCCACCCCAAATTACACAATTCAATTTAGAAGTTCAACAAACCCGGGGTAACTTTCTTGGAAGTAAAACGATGAGAAAATAACAAGTCTGATTGACAAAAAATTAAAATAAATCGTAGCGACCTTTCAAAATTCACCGTACAAATGCTCTACGATGTGGGTTTTTCGATTCTATTCGAATGGAAAAGTTTCCTGTATTAATTTGAATAATATATTCTTAAACATAGATAAGTAAAATATTAGAATTGTTTCAGGGGTTTTTACGGATAAATAATGCCATTGTCGTGCCGTCATTCGTTGTTAACCTGTCTTTTGCATTCCTTCATATTCCCTCTTGAGCCGGTAAGAGAATTGCTTTTTTGGACCGTGTAATCAATTTTGTACAGCAATTTCCTTGATTAAAAAGATTTATGAGATTGACTTTTTCTCATCATAAGTTTCTATTCGTTTGCATGTTAAGCGTCACGGCTGCCCACAACAGATTGCAGTATCACTGGGAACTCTAATTTATTATTTATTTATTTATTTATTTATTTATAAATGCTTGCACACTTACAGCGACGTCAAGACGTGTGACGAGCCAGAAATACATCATAAACTTAAAATTATAGTCTATGGTCAAAATTAAATGTTAATAAATCCTAACACACCGTATGAAAGCCCACTGTTTAAAAGTATGTAAGTACATTTTGTATAAACTAACTTATATTTAACGACTACTAACTATCCGACTTAATAGGCAATAGTGAAATTTACCATTGTAGATAATTGTAGTCTACAGGTATGCCGTAAGCCTGACAAATAAAAAAATTACTAGTTAAAATGACAATAGGCAGGCCACAATATCGCTAGCAGAACCGTTTGGTAAGGCTTATTAGTTTCAAGAGTTGATGACTTCCAGCTGATGACTATGAAATGAAATCATCAGGCACTATAAAACCATAGTATGTACAGTTATACTACTTATAATTTGTAGCAGTATTCAAGTATTCACACGGTAAATCAATAAGCCAAAAATAAATGATTAGTTAAATTAATAAATAAAATCAATAATAATGCCCAACGATCACACACATATATCTTGGACCCTAACTAGGATTCCCTGGGACTGAGGAACTTCGAGGACATGGTCCCGCAATACCCCAGACTCAGAACAGCGCTTGTTTCCCTGTGCACAAATACCTACTTGTCCTGTCGCGGGAATCGAACCATAGCTGAGCTTAGTAAAGAACTGCATTACAGTGATAATCAATTTACTGCCATCTAAACTGGAAGATAGTCAGAAAGCGCTAAGGTCAATAGGCTTCCAACCCAACTGTTTTGCGTAGGAGCATACTTCAAAATTATAAACTTATATAGTGAAGTCATTATTACCTGTTTCAGTGCTTGTAAAATAAATGGACAGAAGCGGACTAACGCTGTTGGTATCTACTGCACTATTAGTTTATTATATAATCTGTGACTCTACAGACCTTTGCAGCGTCACCGTCGCCACAAAAAGCTCTCAGCTATAAAACACAGAGTATGGGTACAGTAGACTTAGCACGGCCGGTAGACAAAACTGTCTTTCCCCTGTTTTACTCCAAGCAAGTGTGAAGAAAGTGACGTAAAACGGGGAAAGACAATTTTGTCTACTGTCCATGCTAACCCAGCTGGATGTTGTTTTGCATTCTATCCATATTTGTAGAGTTCATTATAATGCATACATTGGATCGGGTCATTCCTTTTCTCCCCGTCAGCTCTGTCCCACCAGTGGGGACAAAAGGAATAATAAAAAGCAAATACCTTTTCTCCCCACTATGAAACATAATAGGTATTTGACAGTGGGGAGAAAAGGAATAATCAAAAAAAATTGTCTCTTTCTCCTATCTTGTTTTTGTTGATTGTTGTCCTAAACCTATTTGTATGCTAGATATCAATAAGCTTCCGGAATGGAATAAGTAGGTAGGTACTTTCTTTGACTCATCATCATCCTCTTTGCCTTTTCCCATTTGTTATTGGGGTCGGCTCTAGCAAAGAATACTTTACAGTAAGTTATAAGTAGGAGTGCATTTATACTTTTATGGTTTGTACGAATCATAAATCAACTAGTATCAAAAAGAATTAAAATACTGTCACCAATCTTTATTGTTCTTTATATTTGGCGAGAGTTCTATTCGTGTCCTAAATGGAAAAAACTGAAGTAACTTACCTGTAGGCGCGGGGCGCGCGACTGCGCGAACGTGCGAACGGTAAATTTTCCTGCTCCGTGAGTATTATCAAAATTGATAAAATTTAAGGTCATGTCATGACATGGATCTATGTATTATACAATAATCAGCTTAATTTAAAATATTTGTATGGGTACTGTTCTTGCCGGGGCGGACGTATAAAAAAAGAAATTATATCAATTTCAAATATTTATTGGCAGAGTATAAAATTAATTTAAATAAAAACAAAGACATAACAATGTTCTCTTATAACTAAGACATTCGTTTATTCGAAAACTATTATCAGCTGGCAATGATTGTAACACAACTCTTTTTATTAATTTCGTACAAAACTAGTGACAATTTATTGGAATTTAAATAATAAGTAAGTATTTCCCACGTCCCAATATCACAGTCACTTGTTTTACAATGATTCATTAGAAACTAAAACGAAGCTAAATTTCCTTTATTGGATACATTCTGCAGTTCCTTTAAACCAGTGGATAAAGAAATACTTATGAAGTTTTGCCCTGAAAAGGACATACTCGTATTGTGAACTGTTGGCCTCAATACCAATGCTATTTCTCTAGGTATATATTGAAACAATTTTGTTACAATAAAGAAACAGCTATTTTGGCTCGAATTTCGAACCAACAACCAACGAATATATCTGTGCCAAAAAGCTCTTTTTTTATAAAGTAATGACACTAAATATGTGTTTGTTTGTATGTTTGTTACTCCTTCTCGCTCAAACTGCTCGATAGATTTGGATGAAATTTGGAATAAACATAGCTTATATACCGGATTAACACATAGGCTACTTTTCATCCGCGGATGAAACCGCGGGGCGCAGCTAGTAGGTATATATAAGCCATAACAATCCGTCACACTATATGGAAAGATACGTATTATTATATGCCTGTGCATCGTTCATTTTACAACTCATTAATTTGGATTTCGTTTTAACTGGGATCTAAATCATTGTTATGCAGTTAATTTAAGGCACTGCAGATAAGTCAAGATTCAGAATAACAAAATAACTGGTTAATTTTTTTTAAATGAAAAACAAGTACTTTCAGTTGTTTCCGTTTTCCAATCTTTGGCATTCATAGCACGCATGCATGCCTTGTATTCGATGTTTACATTATTTCGATGGATAGCTTAATTTAATTTAAAATTATGTTAAAATTACAAATAAAATCTTAAGTAAAGCACTCGGAAAAGCGCGACTGGAAATAAGGAGACAGATAATATCATAAAATAAATATATCCTATTGGGAACAAGCAATCTTTGCGAAGTAACATTATTTGCTACTGAAATGATCTTCAGCTTTTCTTTATTGTCACAGAGCCAGAAAAAAAATACGCTTCGACATATGCGCATCATTCTTTTTAATACTCTATGGTTATTGTCCTAAAGTTTACGTTACTTCATTAAAAAAATGGAATATTTAGTAATATTAATCTCGACCAAACATAAATGCGGGTTAGAAGTGGACTCCTAATTTCAAGTTTCACAAAGTCTAGATAACTTCTCTTTAAATCGGCCTCAAAGCAAAACTACGTTAACTTAAGAACATTTTAAGTTAGATCTCAGAGTACTTTGAGGTTTTGTCAAAGCTACTTCAAGTGAATTCAAGCCGTGATTACTGTTCAAATTTTGTTAGTACGACTTGAAAACTTGATAAAATAAAGTGTTTATGACCTTTACTTTGACAAAGCTGTATTTATAACTTAAGTACAATTTAGGAAGAAACTTAAAGATTTTATACTTACAATTTTTATTTGGGTTGGAATTGATTATGGTTCAACCATTTTTAGCCCTTAGATTGTTTAACATATGGATCTAGAGAGCATACGATACGTCCCGTTTTTCGAGACAATTTCACTTTGCAAGTGGGGTGTTATAAACACCGCATAAAACTTATCACAGCCACTGTACAACTTGGTACTAAATCGACTAAGTAAGCTAAGACCTACGTCTAGATCTAAGTCCTAAGTTGTGGCAGCAGTCGCATTGATGTTAGAATAAATATTGAAGGAACGGTAACTTAAAAAAAAATCTTTAGAATACTGAACCACTCTACTAACACATTGTTTTATAATGGAAGCAAGACCAAACCTCTTTTGTAGGTTACAAATTTATAAATGTTGTGAATAACAAAAAATATAAACCTAACCCAAAATTTTAAGTTACAAAAAAGTTAAGTTATTAAAGGAGGTCTCGATTCCATCAAAAACGACAAAAACACAACACACACGTTGTTTGTATACAACACACTTACACTTATGCGAGACTATAATTAAATTTTTCCTATAGAATAATTGCACATAATTTAAATTACTCTCTTTAAAACTTTTTATAATGACGGGCACTTTGAATTTCAACAACTGTTTATACTCATTTTAGACTAAACTCACTGATTTTACTAATTTTTTCATCGATAAACTTTTACAGAAATGACGGTACTCTAACAATATTATCCAAGATGGCGGATCATTGCGTCTTATTGCTGTTGAATGGCGGTTATAGCATTAGCGTCTTTATTGTCTTTATTTGACGTTAACTTTGTTTTTGATCCATTTGTTGGTTCTAGTTAGGATGTCAGGCTGTTGGGCCGGGTCTTGCCAAGCTTCTAAATTAATCTTCTTGATTTGTTCGCATGGGACGATTGGGTTGCTGTAACAAAATATTAGATATATATTATCAATTAATTTTATTAAGTGTCCAGCATGAATTTTTGTGTTTTAAATGTAGAGGCGAGGCTGACAGGCATTTTCTGTTGCTTTCCCATTGATTTTGAACTATACAAGGTGAGTTTGAATTGGTGTGTTATCCCGAAAGGAGGGGACTGGGACCATGATAGCCCACAAGTTGTGAGAGCCTTACTTGAACCTGCGTGTTTCCAAACCTCCATACTAAAAAATAAATACACTCACAAAATCGTGCGATCGCTACGAGAGTAAACAAGATACCATAAATTCATTTCTAAATACAGGTCGTTAAACTCATTTAAGTGCAAAATCAAGGATGAAGTTCAACCACTCAGCTGCGCTAGGGTTATCTTCGAACGTAAACTTTACATGGCATTTCTTCGATGAAAAACTAATAATTTAGAAAAGTCGTGGAAGAAACATTGTCTACCTTGAGGAGTAGATTTACCCCCTTTCGGGTGTATACTAATTCAAACTCAGATAGTACAGGAATAATAATAATAAATAGAAAAACATTGGATATCACACACAATACCACAACATAGCTCAAAATTTACCTAGAAGGCGTGAATCGCTCATTTCCACACGGTTACTCTTGTTTAAAGTATCGCATCTGCATCGTTTAGTGAATTCATACCTTTCAGAAGGCGGTTGGAAGACGTCGCGTTGGATTTGCACCACATTTCCACTGTCGCACAACAGTCGCGCGAGAGTCGCTCGCTTGATCTCAACGAGCTGGCGCTTGCTAAAGCTGCCTGTTTCACCGTTGTGCGTGTAGAAGTACCGGTCGCCGGATCGTGTGCGCCATAGTTGCTCCTCTGTGGAAGGAGAAATTGTTGTTGTAATACCGTTTTATTAAAATTATTATTACTTACTATAATAATATTAATAAGAACGCGTTGACTGTACTACGATATAAATTATCCTATTGTCCTTCCTTTTTATTCCTATTACCTTCATACCGGATTTCGTCAAGAGCGATTCAGCCATTTTATACGCGAAAAGTAAGTAAAAGAGTCTCTTTTGAACATAATTATGTAAGTAATAAGTTTTATAATATATGTATACGAAACAGCTTTGCGCGGTTCCACCTGATAATGTTTCTCCATTTTACCGCAGAATCCATAAAATCCGGTATGAAAAGTATCCTTATTGCCCTCTGTAATTTAATCTGAAAGGGCGTTTGGAACACCAATATCACCTACTTTCGTAAGTAAACAAATGAATTTGAATTTAAATTTGATCAGGTTTGGCGTGAAAGACATAAGTGCATAAATAAACAGACCGACTGACGTCTTATTTCTATATTACTAATCTATATATGGATAAACGATAAAAATTGCGTCACAAAATTTTAAGTAGTGGTTAAATATTTTAGCATATACCTACATACACGCATATGTTAAAAAACCACATCAATATTATGCACATAATTTAATAAAGCCTGACTCACTCAAGAAACAAGTTGTGGTAGGTCCTATCTTGGAGCCGGTGAGGGGTGTTTCTGCGACTAGTCCGACAACTAGATCGATGTCTCCGGGCTGCTCGTACACTTGGGACAATTTGTCGACAGTCTGTGGAACATACATTGCAAACATCACAAAAATGTTTAAGCAAAATTTCAGTTAAGGTTAAAACATTGGTTTCTTATCTGATCTGAAATAACAATTAATAATGCTGATGTAATTGACTAGCAAAAAACGAAAAATTTGTTAATTCTTAGGAATATAAACAGCTAACTAAGAAATTACTACAGCTAAAGCAATAAAACTGTTTGGTTTTTGTTCTAATTTAGACCAAATTTTGCCTTTAGTTTTAGAATTCACATGTGTGTATTTACAAACAAAAAAGTATCTACGTATTTCTACTACTACTACTACTACTAGTACTTCCTTTTTTCATTAAATAGTCGATAGTTGTTGTTCATTTGTTTAGAGCAACAGTTTAGGACATTACCAAACGACCTCTCAACACTGAGTCACGTTTTTATGTGAGATTTTGCTAGTGTTGTACTCAATTGTTTAAAAATTGAGAAGGGTTTATGAATATAGACATATTATAGGTAACTGATCAGTGGAAGGAAGCTTGTAAAAGGAAGCAGCGTGCAGTGGCACGGTATTGACCATATTATAACAATTTTGAAAAGACGTTCTAGATTTTCTCTAACAGTATTCTTCAACTTTCAGAACCGTTTTTTTTAAATAAATTAGTACCTACTGTGAATAGCCAATAGTGTAGCCAAGCAGGCCATGGCCATGACTTTTTGGGGCGTCAACGTTATTTTGACGTCATTATGACGGGTAGACAAACATTATGAAGGTACAAACTCAAACACAATGATTAGACTGAGCAGCACCCATAACGCGTAAAGTGGAGATGGAGCAAGTTTTATCTCATGGGCAAACGTACTCCACCTTTGACAACTTCGTCACTTACCATCAGGTGAGTTGTTGTCAAACGTAGGTATGCCCATTTTAGCATAAAAAAAGATGGTGATTGTGTGCTCTCTTGCTCGTACTCACGATGTTGCAAATTGGCACGTGCAGGATGGCAAGTGAAGTCCATGTTCAGAACAGTTACGCGATAAATGGGGTGCTGGTCTTGGAAGTTTAATCACAATACCTCTTGAGGAATGGCATCGGTCAAGTGCTGGAAGGTGGTGGCAAGCGGTAGGCCGCAAAGCGCTCTGTACTGTGTGTAGCCAGGCAGGCCGTGGTCACGGCCTCTTTGGATATCCACTGCTAACACGTCAAGACCGCCCAGCCAACGGTGATGGAGCTGTAAATAAAGATACACGATGTTTAGTACGTGAAAGTTGTATCTGTAATTAGCCTACCATTATTAATTTGTACTTGCGTGCTTTAAAAGGTGGGGCGATGACGCTAGAGTGGTGGCTACTAGCACCTGGACCAGGACACCAGGTGACAGAGAATTATGGAAGCAGTTGAAGGAGACCTTTGTCAAAGACAGATAAACAGACGAAGTTGTCGAGGCAAATTGATCAATCATCATAGTGATCAGCGTTAAATGTTTCTTATATTTAAATTTCACAGTCTGTATTGTCTATATTGTTTGTATTGTACTAGTATAGTATTATATTATCTGTTGTATTGTTATATTCTACTTTGTCTGAAGTAAAGGTTATATTATAATAATATTATTTGCTTTTATAAAAATACAATTTTGAAATTAAACTGAAAAATGGCTATAAAACTATAAAAATAGGTACCAGTTCCATTGAGACCTATTATTGAATGCCTATTATAGTTTTTGTAATTATTATAACTTTTCATACATATTATATATGATCGCAATTTACTGATTTTTTTATATTTATGAATATCTCTCATAATTATTATTATTATAATGTTTATAATTTTTATAGCATCAGTATCGCCTGCTTAGCGTAATAACGTAATATCGTCTACATATTAACGTCTCTTCATAATATCTCAGAATATTTTTGTCGTCTCATAAAGCCGATAATTATTGTTTTCATTTAAAATATAATAATATGCCTTCATATGACTTACGTTAGAATAATTACAAGTTTCTTCATTGACACAATAACAAGTAAATAGTTTAGCTGTGTCTGTGGTTGTACTTACTTAGTACCTAAAACACGACTATGCCTAATGCTTCGAAATAAAGTCTACACTTTTATATATTACGTCATCCAATACCTAACAATAACAATGACCGAAGTGATATAGATACACGCAATGCAGGAATGCAGCTCGTACCTTATTATTGTCCAAGGTTATTTCGAACATATACGATAAAATTCATAAAATCACCTCATGTGTGTAAGCACCTCTATATACCTACCTTCATTTATGAGAATGTGTGGCGTGTGTATTTCTATGGTAAATGTTTACATAAATTGGAAAACATGCCTACCGCTTTCTATTTTTTAAATAATGAAATGCCTTAGAGAAGTTCATTTATTAATTCACAATGTAGGTATCCTTCGCATAATATTATTATGTTATGGTATAATAAATAATAAATAAATAAATATGTGTGGACATTTCACACAGCGCCATCTAGCCCCAAACTAAGCATAGCTTGTTCTATGGGAAACCAGATAACTGATGTAATACTTAGATACTTTTTGTTTGTAAATACATACATAGAATACAATATAACACCCAGACACAGAACAAACATCGATGTTCATCACACAAATGTGTTGTATCGGTAAGTAATAGCAAACAAGTTCAGCTCTGTCTACTGTCTAACAAGAAACCACGTGACTTCTAACGAATACCCCCTTACCTATCACTAAACTATACAAGTGAAATTTTACCTAGTTAAGAACGCATTATACCTCAAAATGCTTAGGCATGAAACCGTGTCCTGTCAACAATAGTGCATCAATGACTTTGAAATGAATATATGGTAAAGTTCAGGACTAATGCTACTACAAATGTATAGTGAAAACACGAATTAATAAACTTTGCTCGATAGAAAAAAATTACAAAGCTACCTCCAAATCGTATCAATAAAACGCGATTACGCAATAAATACTTTATATAAGATCATGAAACTTTGTGTAGTACTTGAACTAAATATAAGGGTACCTACCGACTTACTTTTTTATAAGTAGATCATTTTACCTATATTTTTTACAACTGACAACTACTAACTATACATTATACTAAAGTATTTTTATACCTTTTTGTACCTACTTACTAGAATACTTGCCATCAACTCGCGCGGTCGCGGCCGGGCCACGAAACAGATGTTTTATGGCCCAGGCGCGCGGGCGCGCGGGCGAACGGCCGCGGCCTGCGCATTTTGCGCGCGAGTTTTAGTTCACAGAATAGATAATAGTACTTTACGAGTGATGCGTGAGGTGAAGCAGATGCAGCGGGGGCAAAACTTGGATTTGCGCTGGCATATTACTGCCCCTTAATGATAATATTACTAGTTATATGTTTTATCCCGGAACATTAACTTCCCGCAACAAAAACGGTGAATTCCGGGCCCGAGTGTAATAAATCGTGTAGGTATTTATATAGATACTGCAGTCACGTCATGATTCCTTGCAACTAGGGTAAGTACAATGTTTTAAACTTACGCGACAAGGGCTTAACTTGTTCACCTTTTTGTATACTTAACTACAACTAGTAAACGGCTAGCACCAAACTAACTAATAACTAACACCACTTACTAATACTATACTATACACTGACTAATATTACTAGGTATATAATCTCACAAAAAAATACATTTTTTTTTTTATGTTATCGAATGACGTGACGAGCTAATCGTTCGCCTGGTGTTAAGCGACACGGCCACCCATAACAGATTGCAGTGTCGCTCGGAACTCTAAATTAAAGTTTCGCGTGACACTGCGCACTGCGCACGTCATCCTGAGACATCGCACAGTCTAAAAATGTTTTCTAGACTATGAGATCAGTTCGTAAAGTCTCATTTGCCCAGTAATTTCACTAGCTACAGTGCCCTTCAAACCGGAACACAGTAGTGCTTGCACACTACTGCTTGGCGGCGGAATAACTGACAGAGCGGTGGTACCTACCTAGACGAACTTTGCAGAAAAGTCCTACCACCTAGTAAAATGGGTTGAGTAGGTACTTATTACGTACTTATACGAATACAATGCTTTATTACTATCAAGTAATAGTTATTAGGTATCCATAATATGCATAACCTATTTGTTGAATTTAAAAACAAACCGAGGTTATTGCCTTCGGCCTCCATTTAAGGCATGCGTGTAAACTCAGTACGAATATAAAACATCTACTTAATTTATCTCGGATGATAAAAATCTGTTAGTTTAAGAAGTGTCTGTAGTTTTATATTATTTCCAGGAATTTGGTCATCCGACGACCAGCTGTGCAATACTTCATAGTTTTCTTTATTTTTTATTTCTAAAATCAAGTGGCTCAAGTTAGTAAAAAAGCGTAAGTAGGAAAAGTGATTTTTCAATGACGGAATATTGCATTTTTTATCAGAAACGGTTGTAACTCCTTTGGTAGTTTTTCTCTATTTAAGTACCTATACTTTCTATACCGGCGCGTTAGTAGCATGTCTTACGACCATACAGGTTACGGTGACCTCATCCCATCAAAACAAGAGCCTATTTTTGAACAGGATAATGATGTTGGTCTCTACCAAAGATTCATTTATAGTCAATGGTCTCTACAGACCTTTACAGCATCACCGGGCTGGAGGGCAGGCGCTTAAGGCGCCCAGCCGACAAAAGTGGGAGGCAACTAGCTCATGGGCACCTCTGGGTCTCAAGCGATGCGAGCCTCGGCTTGGGCCGTTGCTGGGATAAGAGGATCGAGAAGGCTACGTCCACTGGAAGAGTGGACCCTATGGAAAGTAGGACGAGGGCCGTGTACTTGTTTCTACCTATCTAAAAATAACTTGTCGATACACGTCCATTTGAAAAAACAGACGGACAGACAGACAGACAGCGGAGCCTTAGTATAATAGGGTTCATTTCACCCTTTGGGTACGGAATCCAAAAAACGCTAGTTACAAAATACACTGTACTTCAGCTCTATCGATAGTGGGTGGTTGCCACTATCTAGCCGTAGAAGAGAAGCTAGAAATGAAGAAAATTATAAACTCACATCATCATCGTAATTGAAATCCATGGTTTGACTCTTCTGGCTGACCATTCCTCTCAGCACCTTCTCCAACCCTCCCTTTTGGACCAGCATCCCAGGCTTGAAGTAGTGGTCCATGAGCCTTTCCGATGACGTCACGTTGCTAGTTTCGTCATAGAGCTCTATGTCCTGGTCCAGCAATGTATTGACGAAGTGGAAGGCGGCAGTAGCGAAGGAGTTAGTGATGGTCGGGTCTACGTCGGAATTGTAACCGGTGTCGTAACTGTCGTACAGCTCGTCGAATGCTTTCCCTGGGATAATAGAAATGCAGGTCAGAGGATTTTGGAATGTAGGGATATTTGCTTTGTTTTCTTAAAAAATACCACAGAATAGATAATAGTACGACGTACAGAAGACTCAATCCGCGAAGTCACTTAAATGATTAGCGACTCTTGCTGGAACGCTATAAAGTGTAGTTCAGAACGCACAGCCCTACAAGCCTTCCATAAACACTTGCCTCTCGTTCTATCGCTATATCGCTGCTCTTCTGATGCGTTACGCGTAAACGGAGAGACCCGTCTAGACGCCCGGTCCCATGTACTTGTAGCTTCATACCTAAAGCGCGGAGTGAGACAGGCCTGATAATACATATAACTTAAACTAATACAGATTCTGCATTTAACTTGGTCATGATCATGAGTAATAATTTTAAGTACCGTTATTCAACAATAATTCTAACAGTAAACATTTTAATTTATACGAACGAGGTTATGATTAATGTTGATTCGGCTTGGCAGGCAAAAGTGCTAATAATTAAAAATGTTGTCATTATTTTTCTTTCTTTTCACTAGTGTAAGCTATTTTTTAGCAAGAGCAGATTTTACTTTTGACTGAACCAGGAATGGCCAGTCCATACTTATATTAGACTATGCAACTGCTTGTCTTATAGGTACCTATGCTAGATTTTTTTGGTCAGGATCTACTCTCAGTTTGACACTTAGAAAAGTAATGATAAGTAATAAAGAAGTTCTGTTATTGGCTTTCTTAAATTTAATTTACAAATAAAATAAATCTTATAAATATGTAAACAATTAGTATAAATAAATAAATAATTCGATCGGGGCAGCCAACTATCATTTACTCTGTCCAATCAGTTAGGCTACAGGCCCTCAATAGGGGTAGTGGGCCATTTATTTTTGGCATAACTTTTTTGCGGTGAAGTAAAAATCAGACTCATACCGAGTAGGATTTACTACTTCTATATAGGGGACGTGATATATAATATTGTAGTTTAACAATACTCTAGGTACTTTTTTAGATGCTACTGTCAATGATAGAGTTCAGCATCATTATTACTATTGATTAGAACGATATTTGATTTTTAAAATAGTATATTTGCAGTTATAATAACTCCCAATAATCAGTCGGATGTAGCTTCTAGTCGGTAAACATACTAGAAACTACATCAAGAATCAAGCCAAGCCTAATAAAATTAATGGCATTGTTGATGCACATAATAAACATCCTTTAAATTCCTGTTTTATTTTAGAGCTACACATTGTTAGAGACCGTTACCGCCGAGCCAGGCACACACAAATAGTCAGCCATACCTAAGTGGCACCGTTGATCGCTAACATCAAAAGGTCCTTACCAGTTAACGCAGTAATCCAGTGCTTGTAAGTGATATGCTGCAGCTCAGCGACCACAATCCGTCTAGCTTCGTGGTACAGCTTGTCGGAGCCCCAGCCAGGGTTGAGCGGTGCGAGGGCGCGGGCGATCCGGTTGTGTTCCCTCACTAGCAGTGAGTGAAGGCTGGTCAGCCATGGGTACATGTTGGCGCGGACGTCGCCTGTGGGAAAATTAAAAAGCTGGTAAATATCTGCACGTCCCTTATAAATGACTGGAAACACTTTATTACAAAGAGTATTATCACAGGGTAAGCAACGCATCAGTGGCACGTCTTGTGTTACAGATGTCCATAGGCTACGGTGACCTCTTCCCATCAGGAGGGCCGTATGCTTGTTTGCTACCTATAGCATAAAAAAAAATCGCTAGAGTCCATATTGAAATAATCACATTTAATGATGGCGTTCCATTTAGATTGGAATAAAGGAGCTGGCTAATTTCCGCCCTTGGTGCTGGACTGCCTGTGCCAATGGAGGCGCGCGCGCTCCCTGTGCCACCCGCCTGTATCCGCGCCTGGCTATTTCTAGCAGCGGGCTAGCAGCAGGGCATCAGCAGGCTGGTGATGATGATGAATAAAATCGTGGTTCTTTTGAGTTCATGTTCATATTTCTGTGAGCTTACGCCAAGTGGTTGCGTTGTGCAAAGATTTACTTAGCTTTACCGAGTACCTAATGCAAAAAACACGATTGTTTATCTAAACGTCATAACTACTAGCTCTTTAAAATAATAAATAAATAAAGGATCCGTAGTAAATTTATGTCAAAGCTTGATTTATTTTAATAACAAAAATAGCAGAGGGCGATTCACACCGCGGTGTGAAACGCCCCATTACCCAATTAATAGCCCTCCAAAACGAATAATGTGCTATGCATTCATACAAAAATTTTAGTCATTCTACAACGAATCTCCGTCGTCTCTCGTTTTCTATTATCACGATCATCATTAAACTTGCGTGACCTTGTTCCGTTGCCTACATTTACTAGAGTACCGGAAATTCATAGATAACTACAGAAAAACGGAACAGATTCAATGCTTAGACCGTTACGTTATAATATTATGTATTTATAATATGTATTCTTGCAACGGCTCTAATATTTACGGAACTTTAAATTTATTTTGGAAATTGAATTGAGTACATTTGTTTAATTCAATCTTGGCCTCTATTCCTTTTTCAACATACATTAATTATTATTGTAAATCATTATTTTTTATACTAGGAGGTACTTAGGGAATTACACTCTCATAATTTTTAATTTTTACATTTTTTGATCATTTTTATAAATTTAACACAAGTGCTAATTTATGCTTCAAAAGACATCAACGCGCCCTCAAATACTGAAACTAAATTTTTTCACCAGTTTTTTCTGTTCCGCTAGGTTTTTTTTGGATGTAAGTTATTAATTCATAAATAATAATTTATCTCAGTGATGTTTTTTTTTTTTATATATTGTTTACAGGCAAAGCATTTGACCACTGTCTCACCTGGTGGAAAGCGATGACGCAGTCTACGATGGAACATGCTTGCCTAGAAGATACCTGTTCACTCTCGTCTTGAAGACACCCAGATCATAGTTAGCTGGAAACAAGGACGCCGGCAAGGTGTTCCACTCATGATGTAGAAAAGTAATGATATAAATTACGTA
The DNA here is from genome assembly GCA_910589525.2 of Ennomos quercinarius. Lineage (NCBI taxonomy): Eukaryota > Metazoa > Arthropoda > Insecta > Lepidoptera > Geometridae > Ennomos > Ennomos quercinarius. The sequence continues at coordinate 8,633,212 of OU342496.1, forward strand.
TCTATTTATTTTTCGCAATAATATAAATACTCAATCAAAGAAGGTGTGTTTAACGTCATGGGAAAGTTTTCCTATCCACAGTTTATTGCTGAATTGTATTCATAACGATAGCATAACTAAATAGAAGGCTCTAGTAAAGCACTTATAACTTAAGTACATAGGTACCAGTCTTATCTTATCAACCCAAATGCTGCACCATCAGATCCTAACATTTAATCTCCTTATCACTAACAGTGGTGCTTTATCAGCATAATATTGCCACATGGTGATTAGTTTGTAAACATACACATGGATAGCGTATGCATTATTAATACATGCTGTTTGTAAGTGATCAAATTGTTTCTAGAAACCCAGTATTTCAAGGTAAAAATCGAAGCCGTTTTTCACTCGCCTACTTGATATTATATATGCGAAAGTACCATAATATAATATACTTATGCGAAAGTTTGTGTGTGCGTGCATGTTTGCTACTATCTACCTCCGTAACTACATAAGCGATTTCGATTAAATTTTAAATGTAAATAGCTTATACGGTGAATTACCACATAGGATACTTTTTAACCGCGGGCCCAAGTAGTATATTATAAAAACCTTGAGGCGTTAACGCCTCACGCTAACTCCAAAATGTATGGGTAATGACATTGCCTACGGAAAACTTTTCCGCAGCTAATTTCATTATAGCTAATGCCATTCCTATACATTTTGAAGTTAGCGCTTCACGCTGGCATCTTTGCTAGCCCCCCTGAACATACATATTTTGTGTGATGAACATCTAAGTTTGTTCTGTGTCTGGGTATTATATTGTACCTATTCTAAGTTGTATTCACAAACAAAAAGTATTAGTACAAGCTTTGCTATGTTTGGGGCGCCTGTGTCAAACTTCCACCAATATATATTTTTAATAATTATACATTTATACTGACCAGCGTTAAAGCAAGTATCAGAACTGGAGGCAACAAGGCACTTTTCAGTAGGGTTGGTGCTTAGCGGCAGATGGTGCTCATCCCCGAAGGTGGACGTCTTCAGCAGTCCACCAGTTGCCTCACGCAAGGCCGCAGCATCTCGGCTGTTTGATCCGTAGATGTGGGAGCCGTCGAAGAAATGGGTAGCTTGGTTCATCTACAACAAATTAGTGAATTGTTTTATAAACGAAACTAGCGGCCACCCACTGTTTCATCCGCCACTTTGGCGGAAACAGAAGCCAAAAAAATTCCCGGTAGAAGGGTTTTTCTAAAAACTTAGTTATAAAATCCTCATAACAGAGAGACACTCTCTTCTTTCAGGTCCAGTGGTTTGGACTAGGACGTCTGTCACTCAGAACTTAATTATCGTGAAACTATGACAGAACAAAAATTATGACCACACGGAACTTTGATTGCATTGCAACTAGAGAAATTTCATTCCGAATTTAAAAATTTCCACAGTAAATATGCACATAAACTGCGTATTGAAACTGTCAAATCCATACATTTTTGTGTTTCTATCGGTTGCAATCAAGTTACATGATCGCCTAACTGATATCAGCCTTGAAATCTCATTACCCGATTGTGCTGTTGTCTGATGACGTGTGCTGTACTGTGTCACGCTATAATACTAAATTCAAAGTTCCGAGTGGCACTGCACTCAGGCGAACTATTATGTAGATAGACACGTAATTCGTTTACATGAAAAAATACTATCTTATAGACAAATAGGGGCTTACAAAATGATAAAGGCGCAATTACTTACAATTATGGTTTCTGACCTTACGCATACCTATTAGCGCATGCACGTAAACAAAAACAAGAGTTATATGAATCAATATGCGTGTAGGTATAACATAACGAGTAATGTTATGACTGTGCTGTGATTAAAAACTATAATATCTAAATCGAGTAAACTGCGATATACTATTTGTTAGTTATGGTGCGAGAGCCCACTGCACAAATACCTACGTCATCGGGTACCCCAATAGGCTATCTTTAGATCGTTAACCGACATCTAAATATGAAAAAAAAAAACAGGTTTGCCCGTTCCGATCCTGCCGAATCATGGAAATAATTGAAGTTTTTTGACGTATTTTTTATGTCAAAATTTACCCGAATGAAAGTTCTGGCAACAGTTAACCATTGATTAATTATGTAAAAAAAAATGATCTGCCATTGCGCACCCTGCTGGAAGTACCTGGCAGACTTCTAAAATGTGCCCTTCACACCCTTTACCTACCTCAGCGAATACCCCGATGAATCCTACGCCTAATAATAGCCAAGGTGACCCTGATTAAAAAGTCTGCCAGGTCTAAACTTGACGAAACTTAGTATTCAAGGTATTTGAAGTTGGTGGAGGTGGATTATTTCCATGACCCGGCAGGATCGGAACTGGCAGACCTGTTTTTTTTTACATGTTTAAGTGTCGGTTAACGATCTAAAGATAGCCTATTGGGGTACACGATGACGTAGGTATTTTTGCAGTGGGCTCTCGCACCATTATTGAATAGAGAAAGGGAAGGTCGTGGTTGTGTCTAACGCGCAATTTATTTAGGTATGATGTATTATGTAAAATTCAATTTCTTAGCGATAAAATATACATAATGAGGTACTTATAATGTCAAACAACATAACTAGATACGTAATAAATGACTCCAAGACTGTACTGTGCTGTAGTTTATACAAAACGTTTGTCACTGCCTACAAAAAAAACTAGACAAACGCGAAATGCTAATAAGTTATATAACATTTCGAAGCTATACTTAGAACAGATAGGAAGTAAAAATCGTCACTTAGTATAGAGTGCACATATAAATGAAGTTGTCTTGAAGGTCGAGGACTTTAGCTCATGGCTGTATCTGTTAACGGCAAAACCTGATTATCCACGTGACACCTACTTACCTAGTATATATTTTTATGTATTCTGTCGTGATACCAAAAAAATACAAATATGATACAAAGTTTAAAATATGGACACAGAATAAATAATAGTAAGTCCTAGTAAACTGTATAACAGTAACTGTAGGTAACATAACCAACCAATCCGCGCTAGATGCTCAACTGTGTAATTATAAGTTAATAATAGAAAGCATGGGCAATTTGGTATTCAAGCCGAAGGTATATTCTAGGCAAGCATGCACCATCATTGTAGACTGTGTCATCACTTTCCATCAGATGAGCCAGTGGTCAAATGCGTTGCCCATAAAGTATTAAAAAAACATATGCTTAAGTATAACAGCAGATGCAAACACGCTTTCTTTTTAAAATATTCCATTACCACTAATCAAACAAGTATAGGTCACGAAGGTCGTAATGTATGTCTGTAAGGAAAATTGTAAAATTTAATGAAGTACTTATAATGCAAATATATACATTGCCACAACCGAGTTAAAGTCCAATATCGAATGGCATGTGTATCAGTTTATCGGATAAGTCATCGTATTAATTAGCATTTTGATTTATTCTGCGATTTCTTTAGCAATAAACATAACATTTAGCAATAACGGTTTCGCAACGTTATAGCAATGATGCGATTAGTTTCGATATATGTACCAATAAATTATTATTACTATTAAAGGCTACATTATTGTAGGTTCCTGGTGATATTAAATATTATTATAAAAATGGTGAGAGCAAAATGTTAAAATGTGACAATCGCAATAGCATGAACTGCAAAGCAGTCTGCTGCGCCGGACATGGCCAAACAAGCGATTCGAACCACATTTTCAATTTCTCTTTATAGATTAGAAATTGAATAGTACTACGTTAAATACTACCTGTTAATAGATATTTTTTTTTTACGTGATTGAATGACGTGAAGAGCTAGTCGTTCACCTGATGTTAAGTGACATGGCCGCCCATAACAGTTGCAGTGTCACCCGGAACTTTACAACAATAAAGTTTCGCGCGACACTGCACTGCGCACGTCATCCTGAGACATCACCCAGTTTAGTAATCAGATTACTAGACTGAGTGATCAGATCATAAAGTCTCATTTGCCCAGTAATTTCACTAGCTACAATGCCCTTCAAACCGGAACACAGTAGTGCTTGCACACTACTGCTTGGCGGCAGAATAACTGGCAAAGCGGTGGTAGCTGCCTAGACGAACTTTGCAGAAAAGTCCTACCACCTAGTAGATAGGTCTTGTAGAGTACATAATACCTGATCGAAGAGTACATGTTAACTTGTTGACTCTCGATTATTTCCGGACTTGCCGGAGGAATCGCGTTCCAATGTTTTTGCAAAATGAGACGTGGGTATTGCTCAATCGATAGACGATTAGTGCAATAAGAGCCACGTTGGGAACGTCATACATTACTTGCTAGTAACTTTATGCAATTCGGTAACCCTCTTACATAACAGTTACCTATAACTACAGCGGGGCGAGCTCTTCGTTATTAAAGTTAATAATAGAGCGGACATCGTAGTGGCTCATGTCTATTTGGCCCGTTTCGCCTATTTGAGAACTTATAACTTTTTTTTATGTAAACGATTGACGTGACGAGCAGGTCGTTCGCCTGGTGTTAAGCAACACGGCCGTCCATAACAGATTGTAGTGTCACTCGGAACACATAATTAAAGTTTCGCGTGACACTGCGCACCGCGCACGTCATCCTGAGACATCACACAGTCTAAAAAAGTTTTCTAGACTGTGAGATCAGTTCTTAAGTGTCATTTGCCCAGTAATTTCACTAGCTACAATGCCCTTCAAACCGAAACACAGTAGTGCTTGCACACTACTGCTTGGCGGCAGAATAACTGGCAAAACGTGATTCAATAAAAAAAAGAACTGAAAAGAGCAAACATTTCTAATGCTGTTTCACTCCCTCTGCAGTTAAATACAACAGTGGAAGAGGGAAAACAATAGTTTCGTGTTTGCGTCAGATTCGTTTCTTTAATGACACGCGTTATACGCATTGTGTAATATGTATTTTAAACAGTTTTATTGGTTGATCTTGCCACTAATATAAATGGGTCAAGGAAAAGATACGAACGGAAATAACTAAAATATTAAAAAAACGTACTTTTCTAGTCGTTGATGGGTTGATGCTCAATGCGCATGCGCAGCAATACAGTGCTAGAGTTTCGAGTGTGTTCACTGAAGTCTGACTTTGAGTCTGTTCCTTTAATTAAACTCATTATCATCATCATCATCAACAGCCTGAAGACGTCCACTGCTGAACATAGGCCTCCCCCAAACAGCGCCGCTTTGAGCGGCTGCTCGCCTCCTGGTATTATAAATACTTAATTACAATACTAAATTATATTTTTTCCTCCAAAATACCGCAGAGCCTGAAAACAAAGCTTTCAATCAGTGTGTGTTGCCAGTGATGGACGTATGCATGGCACTGAGACGTGATCTCTTACTGTTGGTCTCATTAGCAAGCTCAAAGTTGCGCAACGACTTATGCTCGGTCGGTGTTTCCCTGCGACATAAGATCTGTAAATGAGGAGATAGGCAGGAGAACTAAAGTGACCGATACAGCTTTTAGAATTAGCAAGTTGAAATGCCAATGGGCAGGCCACAAACATCGCTCCTAGAACTGACAACCGTTGGGGAAGAAAGGTTCTCGAGTGGCGACCACGAACCGGAAGACGCTGCGTATAGGGTGGACCGACGATCTGGTGACAACCGTGGGGAGCCGATGGCGCTCTCTGGGCGTGGCCTATTAACAAATTGATTGTGAATATAAATTACCTAGCTATTCTATAAAACTCTGACTCACAATTCTACATACTTACCTACTACGAGCCTTGACATATTATATGGTGCGAGAGTCCACTGCACAAAAACCTACGTCATCGGGTACCCCAATAGGCTACCTTTAGATCGTTAACCGACACCTAAATATGTAAAAAAATCAGCTGGATCAGGTCTGCCAGTCGGCACTGGCAGACCTGATCCAGCCGGGTCACGGAAATAATTGAAATTTTTTGACGTATTTTTTTGTAAAAATTATGTCATAAGGTACCACCCGAATGAAAGTGCTGGCAACAGTTAACCATTGATTGACCAAAAGTAACTTTAATGAAGTGAAGGTATTTCTAATGCTGTGACACGATTTGAACAAGACACGGGTTTCGTATCGTGTGGAATCTGTTATACAGAATTAGGGCCCTGATGAGTATCTAATAATAACCGCCAACATAGAAATAAGCGTAACCTACCGATTTCAAAACAAAAGAGTTTTTTTACCTATCAATAATTTTGAAAAAAGAAGATTCATGTTGATCGTCTCGAAAGCCATCAACTATTTCTAACAAAAACAAAACATGTTCAACATCCCACTCCCCATCTACTTTTTTCTGGAAGGAGTCTTAAAATAGTACTAGCTGGAATGAAGACCAGTCCAGACTTCGTTTTATTTTATTTCTATTTTAGACAGAATCCAGTTTTCCGAGATAGGTATATAGGTACACCTAATGACTTGCTATTCCTAATAGGTAGTACTTACGTATCTATTAAGTATGTAGGTTAAGTATAATTATAGTTTCTTGTTTTTATATAATATTATAATTTCTCATTGGTTGAAGACAGCCGATGATTAACAGGCAACCAATGAGCGTTCAGTATTTATAAGCTGGCATGAGATTAACTTTAACAAACGTATACACGGGAAACCAGGGGTAAGTATTTGGAATCAGATTGTACCAGGACGAACGTTGATAAAGAAGAACATGTCTGATAAAAGGAACTGGTAGAGTTATTTAACGTTTTCCAAAAAATAGACAAGTTTTATCCAGTTCGATATACTTAGGTGAAGGTGTCGATGAGTTAGTACCATTCCGTCACAGGCCCGTTCTGTCAAAATTTTGTGAGTTTAGCAAACCCATACAACGAGTCCCGATCGGTCACACTTTCAAAATAAATACATTTGTTTTGGTTTTTCGTATACTCATCGGTCACACTTTTTTACACACTCGTCTAAAAGTACAGTACAGTCAACTGAAAACATTATATTTTCATGCAATAAGTAGCAAACAATACTCTAGCAAATAACATCTCTGAACGCATCATTGGCACCTAGCTACCTACAGTCCATCCGAGGTACCTATAAGTATACCTACCACCTGGCGTGATTTATGTAATTACCCACATGTATGTTTAATCAAGTGAATCACTGGCCATATTTAAGTAAATAACAATACCTACCTACTGATAGTCTTACCATAAATTACCATTACGATATGACGTAGTTAGTGTAGGCCATTTGTTCAAGGAAGCGATTTACTACAAGTTTAAAGTAAAAAAAAAACAGAAATAAGTCACTTCCCTCGTGTTTCACTAATATTTTGTAAATAATAATTGTTTCTGTTGAAACTTCTAATAAGATAAATAACAATTGGTTGTTTACGTCAAAAGTCGGACTGATAAGACATTGAGATTATTTATCTAGAAGCTACAACAGGAAACTATGTTATAATAATATACCAGACATAATAAGTAGGTACTATATATGTATGAGTTAGCTACAAAAAGTACGTGCAATGAGACTAAAATGAAATTAAAAAAATACGAGAGAAAAATTACCAAAACTAAGGTAGAAAGTGTAGAAACACTCATCCTATACTTATCGCGTAGACATTGAAAAACATTTAAAAAATTGTTAACAAATTAGAACTACAAAGCAAAATTAACCTCCACTACTTGTATAGTATTATATTATCTATGCCTCTACTATTAATGAGGGCATTAGACAGAAGAGAATAAAGCAACATAATGCTGTAAGCTGTAACTAAATAAAACTAACCTGTTCTGCCGCTCCGAAGGTGCAATCTCCTCTAAAGCTCGTGACAGACCTCGTATACTCCATGCATGTGACGTACTGGTTCTTGAAGAAAGGATCTTCGTAAGGGACCGAGATTGGCATACAGCTGGGGTGAATGTGACGAGGGGCCAGGGGTCGTCCTGAGTTGTCACAGCAACGGATCAGTTGGTCTGTGTGGACTGGAAGAACAAGGAATTTATTAATACACTTTGAAGATTTGAAATTTAAAACTGCTATTACAAAATTTATAGTAGCATTAAAAATAAAAGCAATTACTTACGAGTTTTCCTAACAGGAGTATGCACCAAGTCATGGTAAACAAACTGTCCCCATACTGCCAAGGCAATGGTCCGTGCGTCATCGGGCTGGTCCAAGTTGTTGGCCAGTTTGGTGCTGACTACGCGGGCTGATGGTAGCTGGTTGAAGCTTAGGGCTCGGCGTGGCTATAAAAAATTACGACAGTTTGAATACAAATTCGATGTTGCGAAAGAAACGAAATAGAAATGAGAAAGCTCATTTCCAAAGTTAGGGAAGTAAAAATATATATGAATTTGTTTGCACCATGTCGCAATAAATGTAAGCGGAAACAATAGGTTAGTACATCAATGCTGTTTAATAATCAATTGCTCATTATAATTAGCTGCAATAAGTGTTTTTTTCTCCCAAGTAACTTATGAAACAAAAGCATGACGAGTATTATAGGATCCATGATGTACCTAATCAGAACACCTACCTCTTCGATGCCGTCAGCATATTTGGGGTGGAGAAGCCTCTTATATCCAGTTAGGGCCTGGCCCCAGGAAGATCGGACGGGGTTATTGCAAGAGCCATCAAAAGCCCTATACTTTGAAGACATCTTGGTGGCGCGACAGGTGAACCGCTCCAGGGCCGCGCATTCTTCTCCAAACTCATTATCACGCAAGTTCAAAGTGCTGATGAAACTCGCACACTCATCATTAGGCAAACCGTATCTATGTAAACAAACAACTAACCATTAGACTCCTGTTCACCTTCCACCAACCATGCAACCACCTTTGTAAATCTATTTTAGGTATCCACTAACCTGCGGCACCTAGTGTAAACAAGATTCTGCGAAGCTCTCGTGATGGTATACGATGACTTTTCATAATGCATCGCATCTTTGGAAGCATATCCATAGATGACTAGTCCTTGAGCTGCCGACCCCTGCTTTGGTATAATGTCAGCAGCTTCCAAGTTATCCTCCAATCGGCTGAGCATCGCTACTTCCAGCTTACTGATGGCAACTGACTTATTCGTGTGCAATCCCGTTATTGTCGGGAGCCTCTTCAGATTTTCCGCGCTTGGAAACGGAAAATCATACATTGGCGGTGGATGAATAGTGTCTGTAATAAAAGAAAGCGTTATAGCTAATGAAGCAGAACCGAATTCACATCACGCAGTAAAAACAGAAAGGGACAAACCTGATGTGAAGATTAAATTCAACGGGTATGGCGCCACATGGCTTCCAAATGTCACTCCCGCCCACAGCACCACACCGAGCAATACCATCTTCGTCATTTCCTCGACAATACTGCAACAAAACAGAACATTGTTGTAGCAAACACGAACCTAATTTGAATAATTACACAATTTGTACGACTGAGATGACAAACCGCCAAGACATCTTGACTCCTACCATCGAAGACGTCTTACCTACATTGAAATTTAATGTAGAACTGGTTGATAAGTGCGGGAACAAACAGTTTTATGAAGACCTCTTTTATAAGGAGGGTATCGTCTGAGACCTTTTGATAGTGTGGCCTCTGGAACTGGCTACGATAAACAAGTTCGTCACACGTTTTCACAAGAGGCCTGTCCGGATCCGGAGACGAGCCCCTTGACACTGTTGGTCACGATATAAGGAGACGAGATAATAAACAAGCAGTTTGTATTTCTTGTTAATGAGGATACATTAATGGTCAACGACCTTTCAACACAACAAAGGCACGGTTTTGTTATTGAACTGTCTTGTATAACTAGTAGAACAAAAATGAATAGTATTATTATGGTTATTGATTTGTAAACATCACACCTTAGAAGGGTACAGGAAAGTGAGGAATGTCACATCAATGATGCCTTTGTTATGCTTATATCTGTAGGTACTATTATTTATTCTGTGTCGCAACCAAAAGGGTATTTTGCATCTGCATCTGGCCATAATAAACTAAGAGGAGTTTCTAGATAAATATAATTTAATAATGTATACTTATCTAAGTAATACAAGACTTACCTATTTAAGTTTTTATATCATCATCATCAACAGCCTGAAGACGTCCACTGCTGAACATAGGCCTCCCCCAGAGAGCACCGCCACCTTCAGCGGCTGCTCGCCTCCTGCATCCATCGGCCATAGTGGGGGGCCGGCCTATGCTGTGTTTTCCGGTTCGTGGTCATCCTAGTGAAGCGTTACATACTCTTTGGTCGCAACTCGAGAACCTTTCTTCCCCATCGGTTGTCAATTCTGCGAGAGATGTGGCCTGCCCATTGCCATTTTTCAACTTGCTAATTCTAAGAGCTATATCGGTCACTTTAGTCCATTAGTTAAGTCGGGGTTTAGTTTCTATATATGTAGGTATAATCATGGTGGTGTTATTATTACCTATCAAATTCATAATTATTCAAAGGTACGTTATCATATTATTTACTAGCTGACCCGCCCCGGCTTCGCACGGGTTAATTAGTTTTACGCCCTAGCCCTGTTCATGGAAAGAGGGACGCAAAAGGGAAAAAGATAGGGGAAAAGGATGAATGGATGGGATGCTTCGCCTGCTTCGATTACCGTCCCATCCACCCCTATCTTTTCCCTTCTCTCTTCCCTTCGACAGGATGAGTGCTTCATCTTCGTCGCCGGCTGTTTTAGGGCAGCGTATGGATTACGTCACGTAATTACCATTAAGCTGGCCATATTAATACCTTAGTATACGTATACCATGAAAATGACGGAAGTATTAATTTCTTCGTCATTTTTCAATATATGGAAATAATTCTTCTCCCATTATTAATTGTTTTTTTATTGTCTTTTAAATAATATACAAGCAAAATATTCTTGCATAAAAATTACTTCCTTATTGCTTCGTGAAACCCGCTCTTGGCCCCGTTTTTTGAAAACATAACCTACCTATTACCAGTACCTATTCTAAAAAATTTGCTATAATTATACTAAATTTCAGCGAACCTGCCGGCTGCCTCACCTTCGTTTGAAAAGTCTCTTTATACACTAATCAAGTATTCAACTGCATATCGAATGAAGAAAATGTTGTCATAAACTTATTATTTATTTACCCTGAAAAACACAGATGGCGAAATTGTGTCCTTTTTAATTAAAACTGGATTAATAATGCACCACACTCAAACACTGGGCTTTATATCCATTACACTTTGACACTTATGGACCAACATCTCCCGGAAAATTAAACGTGGGTGTGGTAACTAGCGCGGTATGAGCCTGGCCGGGATCGGGAGGGCTATCTAATTATATCTAGGTAGGTACTGGATTGCACCCTGAGACCACTAATAGCCTATAAGTATTATGCGAGCGAGGGGTACGTGACCTCTCCGGTGAGGTTAGTGCAGTCATGTTGCAGTGCGGTGCTGCGGTGCAGGGCAGGTATCTTGTTATATCTACATACCGGTAACCAAACTGGAAGCCGAGCCATCCCTCAGTAGGTAAGTAGATATATTATCTAGTAGTTTTCATCTATGAGCAGTGGTAAATAGCCACCCTAGCATAAGTTTGACATAAGTTTAGCTAGGCACCTAAGTAAGTAGGTAAGTATCTACCTAGGTATGTATCAAAATATTCCTTGACTACTATAAGTATGTATGGGTACCTACCTATTAAAGCGGGATAACACCTAATATACGACTGAGACTGGCCTGATATCTCAGTTGGTAGTGGTAGTAACCCTGCCTTCTTTAATTGTAAGTTGTGGGTTCGATTTCCACCCAGGGCAAACATTAAAAGTGTGATGAACATTGATGTTCTTCTAAGTACTTTTGCAACACAACAAGTGATTATATTGGGTACCTATATTAGGATTGCCATCCGTCCTGTTTTCCCAGGACATGTCCTGTTTTTTGGGGTGTCCTGGGCTGTCCTGGATAGTTTTTAAATATTGTCCTGGGTTTTTGAAGGGTGCTGTTAACCTGTGTTTTAAATTTCACTCGCCACTCCTGTTTCCAATCGAATGACTCCTTTGTATAAAAATGTTTGTTACCTCAACTAAAAATATGTTTATCATTGCAGCGTGAAAAATTTTAGCGCTCGCTTCGCTCGCGCAGTTTTCCACTGTACCGATTGTTGTCATCGGATTTCTACATTACTTTATGAACTATTGAAGTTTTTACGCGGTCTTCACATGTGTTTTCATGTCAATCATTTCATCATGATTGGGAGGTCTAATTTTGAAAATACTGTTTACCTGCTTAATCTAGACAAAAAAAGGGGAAAATTTTAGCGCTCACTTCGTTCGCGCAATACTATGGACGGTGCCGTCGTTGGAGTCGGATTCCTACATGAGCTACTAAAGTTTTAGCGCTGGCTTCACATTGCGTTTTCATGTCAGTGAGCTTTAATTTTGAAAATAGCTGGAATAGGTAGGTACGTGTCTTATCTAGATTTATTTATAAACGTGTAAAATATTAGCGCTCGTTTCGCTCGCGCTTTATAATCTACTGTAGCGTTGTTTATGATCGGATCCTTACGTTTAATTATGAAATAATGAAGTTTTGGCATTGGCTTCACATGCGTTTTCATGTCAGTCATGAGCTCTAATTTTGAAAATAGGTGACGTGTTTTATCTAGATTTATTTATAAATGTGCAAAATGTTAGCGCTCGCTTCGCTCGCGCAACTTTAACGGCAATTACTAGCCTTCAAAACAATATTTATTATCTTATGCTAGCAGTACCTATTACATCCAGAGATATCAGGGCCGGTAAATGGCACGGCAGCAAACATCTCCCCTTTTTGCAGCAAATAAAAAATCGCCAATGGCAAAAATCCTGAACAAATAAAGTGCCACCAATGTACCGTTACACAAGTTTCATCAAGATTAGCTGAAAAAAAAGACCTGTATACGGGTATCAACATCCGGCCCCGGACTGATGAAAGCTTGAAGTAGATACCTACTACGCTACGTTCGCTGGGTCAAACAATGTGATTGTGCTATTAATTGTTTTATTTTACCCTATTTTCAGTGCATATTACAATTAAGTACCTACCTACTGCTTTTATTTAGTGCATCCTGGTTTTATACCGAAATGTCCTGGTTTTTCTAGCTTCAAATCCTGGGTTTCAAAATTTGGAGATGGCAACCCTAACCTATATTAATATTCTTTCTGACGTCTTTCTGGTTCGAACAGTTGCCATAAATAGCTGAATTCAATATTCAGCTATTTATGGCTTTTATTATACCTAAGCCATTTAGCAGCTATTCGAGGGGTATATTTCCTACAATATCCCTATTGTAGGAAATATAAATCTCCATAGAGAATCTCCTATTATCTATTCTGTCACCATATTATAGCTTAGTCAAGGCGCCACAGCACAGAATAATAAATTGACAATTTTTTCATGTAAATACGAATTCTGTAAGTAAGGAGGGGAAAATTGTACATAAGTAGTTTTTTTTTTATTAATTCGGTATAAAACAGGTCTGTGGTTATAAACACCTAGTTACCTTACACCTAGTACTTAAGGGGGAACGTCACACTCGCGCGGCAAATTCAAATTTTCTTGCATTCTTTTGCCAATAATAGCTTAATTACTTAACGTGATTACATGAAAACTAATTTTGCGCAAATAAATATAGTGTATCAATAAATTACAATTAAAAGTATCACCTACTTATCATTGGTTTAGCGAAAAATGACAATAAACAGTTTTCTTCTTAGTTTTCCAGTCTATTGCCATGTGTCGCTAAACCAATGATTTGTAGGTGATACTTTTAATTGTAATTTATTGATACACTATATTTATTTGCGCAAAACTAGTTTTCATGTAATCACGTTGAGTAATTAAGCTATTATTGGCAAAAGAATGCAAGAATATTTGAATTTGCCGCGCGAGTGTGACGTTCCCCCTTAACATTACTTGTCCTGTCGCGGGAATCGAACCCACCGCCTCCGGGTTAGAGACCTGCTCAAACACCACACCACAGAGGCTGCTTTAAATGTAGGTACTTTCTAATTACCTTCAGGTACCTATGCCATCACCGGAAAAAACCATTGCCAACTTACGTGGTATGTTCGCTGCACCCGTCGCATTCAGACCGCCTTATAGAACATTTTTTGGGCAACTTGCTCTTGGCATCGGCAGCATTCAACATGGATTTTCCTTCAATGATCCGTTTAAACAACATAATAGCAGGAGCAGGATTTGCTGTTTACGACAATTGTCGCGTTTGTGGCGAATGTTGGACTTGTATAACACGGCTGAAGACACTTCAAAGAAGCGATATTCCATTAGATTGGCAGAGGAGCCAACTTCGCTTCTACTGCCGAGTCCGCACTGGAACTAGGGTGCCAGCCACCTTGCCAGAACGATCGAATCAACAAAATGGTAACCCTTCCCCTCTTACCCCTTACCGCAGCCCGCGGCCTGAATCACAGACTAGGCAATAACACTACATTGCATTGCTGAAATTAATTTTTTTAAATGTGATTTTTTCGTAACTCGTTTAGTCAGCACGGTTTTGAAAAATGTATTTGTAGAGGATAAGTGCTGGTGTTTTTAGTTTTTTATTTTCGCTACTGTTTGATGTAGCATTGAATTAAATATAACAGCTTACGTTCTGTATTTAGTAGTCTGTGGCTTTGTAACGTTCGTGGGCTTTTATTAGTGTAGGTACCTACTCTGTTATTTTAACGAATTTTATCTAAGGTTTCAGGAGATCCTTATTAAATATATTTTCATGAAACTATGCATTAGGTACCTATAAAGAAAAGAGTCTTCACCTCTTCTTATCTTAAAAAGGAGAAATTATACAGCTAGGTACTTATTAATACTGTATAATACTTCAATTTACATAATAACATATTCAGTAATCTGTGCTTCAGTTCAGTACCTACTTATTAGGTAGGATAACCTACTTAATGATAATGATTACTCAAAAAATTTCTTAAATCACAGAAAACTTCAAAACTCATCTGCATCTTGTCATGAGGTAACAATGACGAAAAATTTTGGATTATCATAATATTTTTCAATGATCGAGTTTATTATTCATGACTGTTTATTATTCACTTTGAGTGTTGAGTGGGTAAGTAGGTAAAACGAAAGAAAATAAAATAGCGCAACATGATAATTATTATGGGAGTAGCAGCAAACTTGGAGACAATCAAATGTTCCGATTCATACTCATAGAATTATAAAAAAATAGCAGGAATTAATCTTGATTGACATCGAACTGACGTACAGCAATGGCGGCCGCATAAATATGTGTGACTGATTAAAGGATTGCCATGTGAAGAAAATTACCCGAATCCGACAAAAAAAAATCTGTTGTTGGTGTGACTTTTCGTATGACCAAAAAGCTACGTGAGCGTAACAGAGTAGTCAAAATTGAATGGCTTATTTTTTTTTACTTTCGATAGGTTAGCGTTTGACTACATCTCACCTGATGGTAAGTGATGATGAGGTCGAAGGTGGAGCACGCCTACCTAGAATTAACCTATTTACTTTTGATTTGAAGACACTTAAGTTGTAAGTGGATGGAAATACCGACGCCGGGAGTGAGTTCCATTCCCTAGCCGCACGCACAATAAAGGAAACTGCAATCTCCCCTCCCCCACACTTGCCCCCACCTCCCCCTCACTTTCCCCCCCACCCCTGCACTTGCCACCACCTCCCCCCTCACTTAGTCCGCCCCCCTACTTGCCCTGCCTCCCCCCGCACTTGCCCCCCTCCCCCAAGAACCATGTATAGATTACATTTGGACAGTAATGAAGGGGTTGGCGATCTACGCAGCAATGTACGGCGAATGAAGTGGGAGCGATAGCTTCCCAGTCTCCACCGGGTGGCAACTGGGAATTTTTATTCCCAGTTGCCATCCGGGGGCGAAGCATGTGGGGGCAACTGGGAATATACCCTGTACGCTAAAGCGAAGAGAGAAGGGAGAGCGAAAAAGATAGGGAAAAAGGATGAATGTATGACGGTGAAGAGAGTCGCACCTGCCTCCATTTATCCTTTTCCCCTACCAGTTCTTTCTTCCTTTGGATAGGGTTAGGGCGTAAAACTAACTAACCGGCTCGGGTCAGCCAGTCAGTTAATAAAACTGTTTATTTGGCACAAAGATTTATAGCCAGGGTGTTGCTTAAAATGTTTTATGAACACATAAATCGTATTTTTCTACGTTACTTTACTTTTTCTACATTATAGAAAACCTGCACAAATATGCACGATTAGTAGGTCCATTACCGGTACAATATTTATTAACCTGCAAAGACCAGCACATGCATATGCATAATGGAAATATGCATTCGCATATAGTCAGATCTTTAATTATGATCAATATAGGTGAATAAGTTGTATTCGAACATAATTTGGTCATTCTCCCACACTTCCGGGTAATTTGCAAGTTTGATTGGTGGTAACACTAGCTGGTTTTGTGTATTGATTGCATCTCAATAGTTTTATCGAAAAAGCAAGAAATTAGCGAAATATTAACAAGCTTACTTGTGAAAAGTGATCCCCTGACTTTTTTTTTATCAAATCACTATGATTCCGACAACTTTTCACATAATGGAAATATGCATTCGCATATAGTCAGATCTCTAATCATGATCAATATAGGTGAATAAGTTGTATTCGAACATAATTTGGTCATTCTCCCACACTTCCGGGTAATTTGCAAGTTTGATTGGTGGTAACACTAGCTGGTTTTGTGTATTGATTGCATCTCAATAGTTTTATCGAAAAAGCAAGAAATTAGCGAAATATTAACAAGCTTACTTGTGAAAAGTGATCCCCTGACTTTTTTTTTATCAAATCACTATGATTCCGACAACTTTTCACAACGCAAGACGGCATTTTATAATATTTTTTTCTATGCGTCTTGGGCGAGGTTCAGAGCAGTAATGGCAGGCGATAGACTTCCTATGATGTGAGTGTGTGCGTGTCCGCTCGTACTTATTAGCGTTCCGACTTCCTATGGGTACCTCGGTTCGGGATCAATTGGGACTCAGTCCTGCTTTTTTTTATAAGGTCTATGTTCACACTATTTCATATCTAGTCTAGTATGAATCGGTATCTAGGTATTACGCTACGGCTACGTAGCTATGTACCCAAGTAGGTACCTACTGTTGTCACAACAATTTGTCGTTCATACCTATATACTAGTCAAAAGCACTATAAGCAGTAGGTAATTTAAGGCACCTACTATAGGTAGGTACCACAGGATATATTAACTACTTATACCTATAATGTTATGACTATCTCCGTAGATACACCAAATAAATGAGGTACCAAAAATAAGATTTGGTTCAGCTGTTTAGTATGTTTAATGTTTTAAACAGACAGACAGAGAATGTTGCTTTTGAACTTATTATTATTAGTAGAGGTCGTAGGATCTTAACTGAATTTCAGTCGGGTCCCACATCATGACATCACGAACTTCAGGACACGATAAATACAATAAATAGACTACCTAGAACTACACATAGACAGAACTGCCATTGAAAGAGCAATAAAATCAACTAGCATAAAATAAAAAACCTGCCTAACTACCTGCCTACCTACCTATCAGTGCACGGCAATAAATGCCCATAGCACGTGGTGAGCGCATGCTCTTCGCGTGTCTGCCCCTCTCACCCCGCCCGCACCCGCATCTGCATTCCCCTGCGTTTCGAACCGCCATCCATCGCCACGCCAGCTGATCACGCATTGGCGGCGTGCACAAAACCAGCCAGTTTACATTCACATTGAACACAAACACTACAGCACGGAAGGTTTCGCGGGGAAACCTACCTACCATTACCTATATACATCGATCGTACCTATCACTAACAGGTTTTGAGCGAAGCGATGCAGTGCAATGTTTGATAATATCATTGTGTAATAAATATAAACGTACCGACCTGAATAATATATAAGTCTTCTTACTAAAAAAGAATAGGTCTTATCTCAGAAAGTGTTGGGTGTTGGGAAAACGGATAATGGTTTCTGAGCTAATGGGTAGGTAGGTAGGTAGGTATATGTTTGACAGCCTTTGTGGAGTGGTAGTTGAACAGGTCGACCCATATCCCGGAGGTGGCGGGTTCGATTTCCACGACAGGACAGGTGTTTGTAAACCGAAAAAAGCGCCAATTCATACCTACTTGTTCTGAGTTTGAGTGTTGTGGGACCATTGGTCCTCGTAGTTCCTGGATCCCTAGATAGGTACCTATAGAGAATCCTAGCTAAGGTCCAGGATGTATGTACTTATATTGGCGTTATTTATTTATTTTATATATACCTAATCAGATGCATAAATTTTACTAGATGAATTTCTTTGATTATTTACCTGTCGGGTAACTAATCAAAGATGATAAAATATTGATAACGGGGGTGAAGGATTGGAGGTGAGATCACTTTAAAAGCATCTGGCTTTTATATTAGGGTTGATGGATATGCGTGTTCAAATCGCGTACGAGATTTTTTTACATTAAAAAATTATTATGGTAAGTACCTAGAGTGTAATTCAAGGTCAATGGCGGCTGTGAAGTGCACTGCACAGACCAACAAGAGATACTACGGTGCGCTGCAAGCCCCTCGCACGCTGCACTCACCGCTTCGCTTGCCTCTGCCCGCGCAAATCCCATTTTTTCTAGTGCGCAGCGTCTCGCGCAGACTTCACAGCCGCCATTCAGTTTGAATCGCACTATACCTAATATGTAATTTACCGGATTTTTTATTTTTTTTTAGTTAAATGAATGACGTGACGAGCTAGTCGTCCGCCTGATGTTAAGCGTCACGGCTGCCCATAATAGATTACAGTATCACTCAGAACTTTAAATCAATATAGTTTTACGTGAAACTGCACTGGGCACGTCCGTCATTCTGTTCACACAGTATAGGGGTGAGATTACTATAGAGTCTCATTTGCCCAGTAATTTCACAAGCTACTACACACTTCAAACCAGAACACAGTAGTGCTTGCACACTACTATACTTTGGGGCAGAATAACTGGCAAAGCGGTGGTACCTATATACCTAGACCAACTTTGCAGATAAGTCCTACCACCTAGTAAATCCAAATCAACCAAGAGAAGGTTTTTCATGTTGTTTCCAAAATTCCATAGAAGCTTCTAGTAAAGTTGCAACCACTTTACTAGAGCATGACTTAGACTGGACTAGGACTACCAGACTTGGACTGGACTATGACTACCCAAACTGTGACTAAGACTTGACTTTACGTGACATATTCTAATACGTTGAAAAATTACAATACTTAACACTGGCTAAATACACTATGTGTGGAGCCAAAATATAAGACAAAAAAAAGTGAAATTGCGTGCTGTCATTTTACTTAAAAAAATTATTATTAGTGATACCAGGTCAGAGTATTTATAGCTATTTTAGCTATAAATCAACTTCATCAGCTACAATAATTCGATCTAGCTGTTAAGCTATTTTTATCTACAGTTTTTAGCCTTGTATGTTAACGTGTCAGACACGTATAATAAGTATTTAAAAAGCTACAAACATGGCTTGGACGACAAATGAAACTGACACAGTGACCGTAGAGTATAATAACTTAGAGGTATTTTTGTTTGTGCTCTGTGGTGACTATTTGATGAAACTAGCTCTTTTGTTATGTCCATGCTCTCGTTGCTTTGGTCTAGTGGTGAAGTGAAAAAAAAATCGCGGAACTGATTGGGTACCAATGATAAATGTAAAGGCAATCCAATCAGGATTAAGAAGAACGATAAAATGCTGAAATAATAATGAGCTCGCCAAAGAAGTTTATAAAACTGGAACTGTTACAGCCTACAGGCAAAACACAAAATGGATCTGGTTTCAGTAGTCTACACGTATAAACTATAGATATCCGGTACTCGCGGGGGAGGGGGGAGGGGTGGGTAACCTCCCCCCACCCCCCTTTTTGCAGCTAACATAGTTTTTAAGTTATAATTTTTTTCTGTTTAACCTCACGTTTGCTGTCACGAACTACTCTGATTGTTGAATCGATTAGGGGAGGTGCTGGTGAACCTAGTGATCTGCGTTTCATAGTTTCTAGTCCTTCACCGGCCGCTTCCGCGGCATGCTCGCTTTGCTCGCTCGGCTCACGCGTTGTGTTGTCGCAGGTTCAACCTAACCTAACCTAGTGATCTGTCTGTAACAGACTTTTTAGCTCCACTTCGCTTCGCTACCTACCTACCTTTAGAGCAGAAGAGGTTTAATGACAGTAATGACACTTTCAATCACTCATTACGACATTTTTTTCTGGTATTACGTTTCGTTTCTCACATTTCTATGTATGATTTAACAATTTGAAGTTTGATTTACGCAATATCTGTCAGAATTGTCAGAATTGCGTTTAATTTCACGTATTTTCTTAGAATCTTATTTTTATCGTAATTAATTAAAAACGCATTTCCTCGGTCCAAAAATAGTTTCAACAGATTAGGGCGAACCGCTAGAACACCTTTAAACTCAAACAATCATTAAAATCAGGTACCGGATATCTACAGCGTGGAGCAGCAATGGCGACATTAAATGAACACACGGGTAGGGCTAGTGGTCAGCAATAATTAAAAAAAAACCCTAGTAAAATAATCCATAATTGAAAGATTAACATTCCTGAACAACTAAATAATAAATAACGAAACAAAATTTGTAGCACCCTGACACAAGATTCATTCATGCAGCTGCTTACCACTTTTACTACTCGTTCGTAAAAACGGCAACGCCGCACTCGCACATATAGGTACAGTACTACAGTGCGGTCCTAGGGGGGCGGGTGGCGGCGGAATCTTAAGACGATGACGCGGGAATGCTGCCCAGCATTTCAAACGAAACCGAATGACCTGGGTCAGACTTGTCGAAAATTCGTCATTCACAATCACTGGATCACTCCTTATCCTCATTATTAACTCATGACAACAAAACCGAATTTATTAAATTTTTAAGTTCATTATGACCGCTATGCTTTCGAATGCAAACATGTAAACGACGTTTAATGTTCACCCTCACTTTTGTCAATTTTCTATTGGAAGCCGTTGCCCTAAGTTTGTCAATAATCACAAACAGGTAGTAAGTACAAATATCAATAAAGAAGCGTCTTTTTCACAAAACACAGAGCACACAAAGAAAAGTGTCCTTGTCGCAGTATCTAAACCTACTTAATTACTAAAAACTAAAAGTAAGTAGGTATTATGTAAGTCCCTAAAATAGGTAAGCGTCTTTTTCGCAAAACACAGAGAGAGAGAGCACTCAAACAAAAGCATCCTTGTCGCAGAACGAAAATAATCACTAAACCGGTAGGTAACCTAGTGTTTAGCGAAAACCGACTGTTTGTTTTGAATTACTAGGGAGTTTTGGCGCGTGATTACGATATGTATGTCAAGGACTCTAGCCCACAGACTACTACGCAGTACTAGCAGTACTACGGGAAATTAGTTGCGCTTGCGCTGCTCCCGATCCTGACAAAGGACGAACGGGCGGAGCATTAGCTATCTTTTTCATGCACCTGTCAGGGCAGCACGCCTTAAACACGCTTTTGTCTTTGTTTTTGCAACGTCGTAATTTTACAACCCCCACCCCTAATTACCTAATTTGCGACAGGCGTAAATCTCGCGGTGATTGCTGTCATACATCATTAGTGGTGTAGCGTAGCATACATGCTCGACACCACTAATGATGTATGACAGCAATCACCGCGAGATTTACGCCTGTCGCAAATTAGGTAATTAGGGGGCCGGTTTCTCGTAGTGTCTCATTCTAACAGTATTTTTTGTCGTTTTCCTTTCATTGACAGAATGTTGTTATTATTATACCTGGCTAACGACCTCTGCGCTACAGATTTTTACGTACAGGTTGCTCTAAAATGTCATGTCGAAAACGTAGTATTATTTGAGAAATAATAACGTTTAATAAATAAAACAATCATACAAAATTTTAAAACGCGATACGTGTGTTCATGTAATGTCGCCATTGCAGCTCCACACTGTATAACCAACCCGTCTACACAACATGAACCAGTGTGATATTTTGTTGTTTCTAAAGATGATGATGATTTAATGTTTTTATGAATAAACTGAATAAAAAACCATCTAAACCACCACCACCTAACCACCTAAGGCTATCAATTATTAAAACTTTTAGCCATTATTTAGCTTTTTCTCTTGACTGATCTGGCCATCTTTTAAAAATTGAGTTGGCAGCACTGCACTGCACGTAAAAAAAATATAAGAATCTTGTTGAGAGTTTTGGCGGGAACGCGGAAAAGTTCACGTCGTTGCATTGTATTATTTTTCAAAACTCGTGCTTTTTCCAGTGTTAATGTTTAAAGTCGGCGGCGTTTTACGCATTAAGTGCTGAATTACGAGCATGAGTGTGGGCAAGTGATATAATGTGGTGAAACGTGGTTTTTCGTGTTGCTTCCAAAATTCTATAGAAGCTTCTAGTAAAGTTGCCACCACTTTACTAGGGCATGATTTAGACTGGACTGAGACTACCTGACTTAGACTGGACTATGACTACGCAGACTGTGACTAAGACTTGACTTTACGTGAAATATTCTATCACTGTGAAAAATTACAATACTTGACACTGGCTAAATACACTATGTGTGGAGCCAAAATATAAGAGAAAAAAAAAAAAAAGAATCTTGTTCCAAGTTCGTGCCAAGTTCTAAACAGGCCCGGGTCAGCTTTAGTACCGATGTCTCCACGAAACGCTCGTGTCACACGCATTCCGACATTTTCTTTGCATCAAGTGACTTCTATAATGTCAAAAGTCAATTGTGTTGTTGTCATGGAAATTATGTACATAACACAACCTAATTAAACGGTATAATTCGTAGTTTTTCTGGCTTTTTGTGTATAATTTCAAATTAATATATCATTATCATCATCTTCTTTGCCTTTTTCCCATTTCGCATTTGTTATTGGGGTCGGCTCCCAAGCTCCCAGTCTAATCTGTAGCGGCAAGCTACCAGAATTACACGAGCGACTACAGGATCGGACCGTGAGTTTGCCTAATTCTCAGCTGTTCTTGTTTTTCGTTAATCCTGATAGTTTCAGGTTTCGCACATTTATAAGTAAATCTAGATAAGACCCGTTAAATTTCAGTGGGGGCTGGGGGCCCTTTATCTTCACGGCGCGCTGGGCTGAAGCTCAAATTGCCCTTATACAAGATCTGGCCCTGAGCGACTGCCATCTGATCTCACAACCCATAAGAAACCAGTAACAAGGATGGTTAGACCTGGTATCAGATTCTATCAGGCGTCTGACTACCCGTAACGATTGCCATAGATGGTCTTATGACAACCGGGACCGACGGCTCTCGGAGGCACGGATGGCATCGAAAACTGCACATAACTTACTAGATAAATCATCGGTGCAAGGCCGAGGATCGAACCTGGCGCCGTAAGATTGCGAAGTGCACATGTTACTGCTCTGGTACCATCGCTCTAACTTCAAATTATATACCAATTATCTTAATCAGTTGAGCATGGGCAGTGACTATGGTTATTGATCAACACTATGGCGACGCGAAAATGTCATGTTGAAGCTTGCAACTAATAAAACTCATCGCCTGTTAAGTATCCCAAGGGACGATAAATTACGAGAATCATGGTTGTCTTTTCTGATTCCTACAAATACTGAGCTCAGTGGCCTGTCTTAGTGAACAAACGTGTTCGCCAAAATCACTTTGATATACCCCCAATTTGATGGGATGGGTAACCGTCTTCTGCATGGATATCCTTGTTCACTGCAAATGAAGTGTTGCACGGGATTCCTTTGAGCTTATCTGGTGAGTAAACTCAATTTGAATAGCAAAAATAAATAATTAAAATAAAAATGGTTTCAACCCAAAAAATGGCCTAAAAATGGCAGTAAAAATACAAAGCTTAGGCTAAGAAATAAAAATAAATAAAAGCTATTTCAGTCTCATTTGTTTCATTTAATCCTTATTAGCGGGTGCTTCATCTTCCTGTAGTATTAAAATGTAATAGGTTAAAATAATAATAACTTCCTATGTAACTTCCATGTCGATATTTGTTTGGCGTGGCGCGTCACTATGGTATCGATATCGATATTTGAATATGGAGCTAGGTACATCACTATGGCGACACCAGCGTTTTGGGCAGACACTGGAACTAATTGTCGATGATATAGAGCTGTCCTATCTGTCTTTGACTAGTATAGTAGATATCTGTGGTTCTAAACTAGTGTTATTGTTAGAATAAAATTATTACACTAATTTTATTATCAAAGAGAAGTCAATAAATTGTGCGGATCACGATGGCATCTCATCTGAGTACTAAAGATCGACTCCTTTCGCTGATAGATGACATTGAACTGATTGCAAAGTAAGTATAATTTCACTCACGTAACTTTCTATGTAAATTCAATTGTAATGCTTCATTCTTACAAATAAATTTGATGTTTTATTCTTATAACATTTCCAGGGAAATAATAGAAGTATCCATAGCACCAAAGCCACAGAAACTTTCCGCAGCAGACCATGCGCAGCTCACAGATTTGTTGCTTTCAAAAGATGCAGAGTTAAAGAACACTTTGGAATTAGCTGATGAACAAGCAAAAATTCAACAGAAGATGAATAAACTTAAAGCTGAAGTTGACAATAAGGTTAGTGCCTATAGCTAATTTATAATACCATACTTACCCACAGAATTTGCCCTGTTACATACTTACCTAAATATATCAGTTGTTTATGACTATACCTCCCCAATCTATCACTACAATAAAATATAGGCAAGATTAAATTAATGGATAAGCTAAATACTGTACATTTAAGTTTGTCAAATTATGTTACATACTCTTTGGTCAAATTTAACCAATAAGTATTCAATTGTTGAATGAAATGTACAAGATATTATGAATTATCCGATCACTCTTCACTGTATCATTGTTAGAGTGAGTACAAATTATGTACATTAGTCATTAGTTGAAAGTCATAAATCATCAGTGTAAGGTAGAGTGAACCAAGCAGGATGTGTGTGTTTGAAAGTCAAATGGGATACTGCTGAGCCACACTAACTATATACTATAATTTATACATCTATTCTATTTCTAATATCAGTTCATGAATAGGTTGTGTAATGTGAGCACCTACCTTATTTAAAATAAAACTTAATTCTATTTGCTAAGGATCAAGATATCTACACTCTTCAAAGGCAACTAAAGGATGCTGAACAAATTCTAGCAACATCATTGTACCAAGCGAGACAAAAACTAGCTTCAATAGAGAAATCTAGAAAGCGCCCCGTGCCATCTGAGGAATTAATAAAATTTGCACACAGGTTAGTGACATACTCTTTTACTAATAAACATAGTGTAGAGGAATAATAGTTTTATCTTTTTTTCTAACAAGCTTAAAATAGGCTAAGATAAAACAAGGGTTATTATTATTATTATTATGGGGGATTATCTTTTCTTACCTGACTTATTATTTATGTTATGAAATGAATTCTTGTGTAGGCAAGGTCCTTGTGGCAGAATTTTAAGCAACTCGTAGGCTTCTCACTTCCCGCGTAACACAGTTTCTGCCCTTAGATTAGATTGACCCTCCGAACGAAGCATGGTAGAACTGTAGTAAATACCACTTTTGTAGATGCAACAAAATGTTGCTTATTATGTATAATTTTACCGATTTTAGTCCTTCGCTATTAGCCTAGGAGCCTATTGCCTAATCGTAAAAAAGAAAAAAAAGAGTAATAGCACAGAACAAAACAAATGTTACTATTCCATATTCTTTGCCTTTATAATATTAACACGAAAAAAAATTAGCTAACTTACCTCAATTGTCTGTTAACAGGATCAGTGCATCAAATGCAGTCAGTGCACCTTTATCCTGGCAGCCTGGTGACCCTCGGCGTCCTTACCCCACAGACCTGGAGATGAGAGTAGGAATGCTTGGACGTCTCTGTGATCTCCCACTCAACGGTCATGCACCGTCCACACTAAACGAACTACACAGACTGACAACCGGAGGAGGTATGTGCTTATATTTATTTTATGATAATGTCTTCAATTCTAAGTATTTACTACCTAATACATTGTATAAGCATAAATCAGTGTCCTGTTTTTCCATCATCAGTGTCTACTAGTTTATTTCCTAGTTATTGAATGTACGTACAAGATTGAATTAATAATTATGCTTCTAATTTTAAGAAGTATATATTTAAGAAGTAATCACGGGTTTTCCTTTTAAGTTGAAGCTTCTGAAGTACCTAACTTGATCATTAAATTGGCGCGTGTTCCGCGTGGAATAGAGCTCTATACGACGCATCTTTATGCCTTTAGTGGAAACTGCTATTGCCCTAGAAATCTTTATTACTCATCAACCTATCTCATCATGTTTCGAAGTTTACTTTAAGTAGATATGTTATTATATCAACCTCCTGCTCGAAAAGACTTGTATAAGAGAAACGTATATAATATGTGCATAACCATTTACAATAATATTCCAAATGACATAAAGATATTAGAGGGTAACAAGTTTAAGAAATGTTTGACTGACTGGCTACAATGCAACTGTTTTTATAGTGTTAAGGATTATAATGAATTTTGTACCAATGTTTACTTATAAATTATAAATAATAAAAATTGTAAATAGTTATTAAATAACATTTGCATGTCTGCTTGCAGACTAAATACATGAACAAAACTTGCTGTAACATCTACTATACATGTATTTTAGTGAATAAACGTTTTGATTTGATTTGATTTGATATAAAAGTAATGTAGGAATGTTCAGTAAAGTACATTATCCAATGGATTCTCCAAAAGTACTCAGGCAACGATAGAATACTTTAGAGTTACTTTTGAATTTAAATACAAATTTAAAAAAAATCCAAACCAAGCCAAGGGGAGCCGATGGATGCAGGAGGCGTGCAGCCGCTCAAAGTGGCGCTCTCTGGGGGAGGCCTATGTTCAGCAGTGGACGATAGGGATGGTTCGATCAGGCGTCAGATTCTATCAGGCGTCTGACTACCCGTAACGATTGCCATAGATGTTCTTATTTATGACAACCGTGACCGACAGCTTAACATGCTCTCCGCTGCACGGAGCGACGGCATCGCAAACTGCACATAACTTACTAGATAACTCATTGGTGCAGGGCCGAGGATCGAACCCGGTGCCCTAAGATTGCGAAGCGCACATGCTACCGCTCGGCCACCATCGCTCTCATAAATTCGAAGTACTGATGTAATAAAAATGCTTCTTTTTATCACTGTTGCCTTTGTCGCAATATCTGATTGTTCCGCTTGTCCTCTACAGCAGTACCAGCTTCGACTCCCAACCAGTTCACGTGGCATCCGTCAGGTGAACTCCACATGACCGTGGGCGGCGGCAACTCGGTCGCGATCGACGGCCGCGGTAAAGACGCGCCGAACCAAGAAGATGTTGAGGTCATGTCCACAGACTCCAGCTCCAGCTCGAGTAGCGACTCCCAATGAGGGTTTTGACGCAGGAATAAAAGGAAGTGAAATCTGTTGAGCTGAAAAAGTGCAGTAACTGACTAGGTATATAATAATGGGTCTAAAACAAGCACTTTCGTTCAGATTTTTTGTGTCATAAATGCGTAATCTGCTAGATACCTATTTCTTTCATTGTACATAGTTTGTATAACCATGAGCCTCATTTTTTTATAATTCGCGTGATTTACATGTAGGTTTTTACCTTTTTCGTTCATGGTATTTTGAATGACCATGGTCCTCGGCCTCGCATTATCTATAGCCGTGTCAAATATTTGTTAAGATTAACATGCATGATACGTCTATGACTCCCAAGTCCCATGGCCCACTCACGAATCTGTACCTATTAAAAAAACATAAAATTCAGGCTTTGCCTCGTTTCTACTCCAAAAATAACAACACTAACGATCACATACATCGATCCTGGACCCTAACTAGGATTCCCTGTATCTAGGGACCCAAGAACTACGAGAACCATGGTCCCACAACGCCCAGATATAGAACAAGTGTCTGTGCTTTTTTAGGTGTTCAAATACCTGTCCTGTCGCGGGAATCTAACCCGCCGCTTCGAGGTTATGAGCCGACATGCTCAACCACCACACCACAGTGGCTGTCAAATGTTATCTAACTGGAAATTTGAAAGTAATTCTCTGTTTAGTTTGTTTCATGTCTGAGCGGCTGAACGGATCTTGATGTGGGTAATGGAGATAGTTCTACCCTAGGGATGTAGGATACATTTGGTCGCGGGAAACTAATCTACGCGTGCGAAACTATTATAAAAGTTCTGCCTGGTTAGTTGTGCACTTTTAAAATGCTGCTCAACTGATAGTGTGTAGTGTGTTGTGGTGTGTTTTATTGTGGAATGAAGAGACTGCTATTTAGTGAATGTTCGCAGTAATCGATGTTAGTATTAAGTAGTTATTTGTAAGAATAAATGATCCTATTAATTTATTCGGTCTTCGTTTTTCTTAGACCTATGTACCTACCCTTGAAACTGTACAGATTTTTTAATAGTATACCACAGTCAGTTGTTTCTTCTCTAATCTGTGACAAATAACTAAAAGATACATTTACTTAGAAAACAACCTATTTGCTACGCGCAAGGGATGATTTATCCACAGAGGATTTATCTATCTATGATGGTCACGCAACCTCGTTGCCATGGAAATCAATATTTTTGTATTCGTCGACGTCAGTGTCACTTCTTCATAACATAATACTAATTTCCTAAATATTTTATTTTATGTTAAAACCATGGCTGAAAGGGCACCCGTTTCTGCTGAGGATACACTGGTCCGTTACGACAATCCAGTTCTCGTTACTAAACAACCTGAGAAAGTAGTAAGTACCCACACTTTCGATCTTTACTTCCACTACCAAAGTACGTAGGTATACTGCACTTAAACCGATCTGTCCTCCTGTCTACACCATTGCTGGACTTCTGAATCATCTAAATCTCTTTAAACTTCTTACCTATATTGTAATTGATCACATCGGTAGATACCTATTTGGTTCTGCAACGTCGGTTATACTATACCGTGGTTTTACCTACATTTACCCCTATTTTCGGGAGGGACTATAATTTTCCGGGATAAAAAGTATCTTAAGTAGATCTGTAGTATTAGCAATCTGTGTGCAAAATTTTATCTAAACCAGATAAGCCGTTTTGGAGTGACAGGCCTGCCATAAACTATAGCGATAGCGTTAGTACCTTACTTGCGACAATTTCAGTTAGTAAGTACTTAACTAATTAATTAGTGAATTATGATTCCTGAGTTAGCGACCCTGTGCTTCAGTAAGGCAGACAGACACTACTACGAGATATGTTATCTCTTATTGTGTTTAGACATCTCCACGAGCAGGCGCTTCTATCCAACCATGTGTTCCAACGGAAGCTAAAAAGGAGACAGAAGAAATCCTCAATGCTATTCTCCCGCCGAAGGAATGGGAGGAAGACGGTCAGATATGGACGCAAAAGGTACACATAGATTTTTGTTGAGAAAAGGTCCTGACTTTGTAGAGCGTAGTCTGTCACCCAGTATTTACCTACGTTGTGTCGCTCTAGTGCTTCGTGTGACAGACGATGCTCTACGAAGCCAATACTAGCCGATTAGTTACCTATCTCCTTATTTGGCTCGACGCATTATTTAGCGCCCGTAGTACCTAAAGGTACAAGTCCGTGCACCGCGGCCGATCGCAGCACCGTGCGGCTGATGCGGCTCTGTACTCGCTCTATGAGAATATACGGCGCCCGTTACCGAGGTGTGACACAGATGCGCGCGGCCTTGGCCATGCAGTCTCTTGTTTCAACAGCCCTCGGCTGCGATCGTTTGCGATGCACGGAATTGCACCTTAAGTCTTTAGTTGTTAAATAATTTAAAAAGGTCAGCTTCTGATTTTTTATATAAGATATATGTTACATTTAACATTGTTTCGCTATGACAAATACCAACACCAACGGCCATCGTCGCACGCTTGCATACTCTACTAGCTGTTTTATTCGTTCTAGTATCTCTGCTTGTAGGTACTATTACCTAAGTCTTAGCCCTTCTGTGGGTCTGCGGCCATACTTAAAATATCGTTGTCGCAGATATCATCCACTCCAGCGACACGGCTGGACGTGATAAACTTGCAAGAAATGCTGGACACGCGTCTTCAGCAAAGACAAGCTAGAGAAACTGGAATATGTCCGGTGCGGCGGCAACTTTATACGCAGTGCTTTGACGAGCTTATACGACAGGTATCCGTAATTACCGTATACTTACATTTTATATGCATTCATCAAATATTACCACTCATATAATTTTATTACTTATGCCGTTTCAATAGCCAGAACTATCCCCCAAAATTCGATTTTTTTATTAGGTAGGTACTCCCTTCCCTTACTAATAAACACTGCATAACCATTACGGTGGAATAGCCACTCGGTGTTTTATCTTTACCTATTTCGAACTCTAATATAAACAGAAACAAAACATAAATTAACTAATCCTCACAATGTTTATTAGTAAGGAGGCTCTATGTTTATGGAATGCGAACTAAAATAATAGAAAAAAAGGCGAGCGTACAAGCGTTAAGTGGTACTTCATCATTTTACAAGGTGACAATAAATTGCGGCGAAAGGGGTCTTCTGCTGCTAAGAGTGCGCGACGAAGCCAGAATCACGATGGAGGCTTACCAGACCTTGTACTGCAGCTCTATTGCCTTTGGCATGAGGAAAGCTCTTCAGGTATACCGATTTCCCATTAAATGCCTACACAACTAGTGAAGCATTGTCGGTTTGTACTTTGTTTATGTAATTTTAACGACAAAACGACTGAACTTAAGTACCTATTTAGATGAAGAATAAAACACTACACACTGTAGCAGACCGATTCACATAAAACCACAAAGGTTCCAATTCGAAATCTAGACTGTCTTTTTCATTCTGAATGTAAATGAAAGAGACAGACAGTGATTTCGAATCGAACACGTTCGATTTAAAAGTGAATGTAGATTTCAGAAATTGGACTTATAAGCATTTAAGTTTTCCAAGATCTGATCTATAGGCTAGAATATTGGTAAGTTTTAGTTATTTGTTGATTATAGTCTGAACAAGGCAAATCGGACCTTATGGACCAAGTAGCGAAGCTTGAAAACGAGCGGTCAACGCTCGAGAAGCAGTGCATGGAGTTAAAACAAAAGACGGAGCAGTTAGAACGACGCGCAGCTGAACTGAGAGCGGCCGAAGAGAAACGTCACCAAGAAGAACTGCTTGCTTTGAAGAAGACCAATGCTCAACTAAAGGTAAAGCGAAAACTTTATAAAATCCAGCAAAAAGTTAACAGTATCCGGCAGATAGTGAATAGGTATCGGCCCATCCAATGTACGTCCGTCAAAGAAAAAATCATAGTACAGTCCCTACACGTAACAAGTATCAAACTGCAACCGTTTTTAAGGCATTGGATCTCGAGATGCGCTATTAAATTTGGCGATTCTGATAATAAGGAAGAATATAGTTTTCTCTTTTTAAGTCGAATTTGCGAATGAGTAGGTACAAAGATTCTCCAAAGAAATTTATTTTATTTTTATTTCAGGCGCAACTAGAAGGCATCATCGCTCCGAAGAAATGAATTAATAATGTTAATACTTTTAAGATATTTATGTTGTCCCTGTTGTAGAACTATCTAATTCAATTATGTTACATAAATTTATACTTTGTTAAGATTACTTGGTTTTTGATTTGCAAATATTCTTCGTTAGTACATAATTAATGCAAAGAAAGAAAGAAAGTACATTTATCCAAAGCTCTATTATCCTTTACTATTGCAGAGCACCGCGTGATATAAATATTAAAAAATATCACAAATAGTTTCAATGATACAGTTAGATACTAATTTTAATGTAATGCTAAAATGAAACCATGAAATAATTTTATTAAAATATATATATATTAAACCATTTAATAAGGACAAACATACAATATTTTCATTAGTTTACAAAGGATGTAGGTATCTCTAAAAGAGCCTTAAAAAGGTATAAAGTACGCACATAGAAATCCATTCTTTCATTCGAATGTTTGAAGTAAAGTAGTAATACATCTTTATATTTATATCAATTTACAATTCATTTGAAATGACGAATGACGACAAATGAATTTGTACATTTTGATTAAATTCATGAATGGTAGCGAATTTTTACAAGGTTTACGATACAAACACTTACTTATTAAACCATATTTAATTAAGTAAATTTTAAAATAATTTTAAATGAAATTAAAACAGAATGTATTATTTTATTACCATCAATAAATCATTTGAGAAACTAATGCACCACAAAATTAAATACAATTACTAAAATATATCAGGACAGACACAAAATACTGAATTAATAATAACTATCGACAAATAAAACTCCATTATAACATAAGAATAGTCTACATTAAAGAATAAGTAAAGTTTATTTGAATGTTCCAACAAAATGTGATGCCAATCATTACACAAACACACTCGCAAAACTCAATAAGATAAATACTGCGTCGTCGATGGTATTTACACTTACCTACATTTCGTAATCTCATTCTCCCAGAATAATATAATTTACTCTTACTTCAACATCCAGTCACATTTACTAAGTTTCCATTAAACAGGTACAGCATCAACATTCAGTCAATATATTGAGAAACTTGCACGGAATGAAAGTCATTAAAATTAAATACGTAAAGTATTCCAAGAATAAAACATTAATTAGGTACCACAAAAATAGACAGTAAAACCTATTCGTTAACCTAAAAAATCTCCGTCGCAAAATAACAAATAAAAAATATGTATTGTGATCTGTATAAAAATGCCACATTTAAACGCGTCTCGCTGGTGGATTTCTTCAAACACCTTCACGTAAAATAAGTCGGTGGAATACTAAATTTATTATCACAGTTACAATACAAAAATGTAAGGATGGAAACATGTTTCGATGCCGTAATAAAAACGTTCGATTCGTTGAAGAAATCTACGATCGAGTTGAATCCCGGTTGAAGTCGGGGTCGAATTGAAATGGGTTTAGTGTCATGGTATATCCTGTGCTGATGGAGCGGAGATTGAGGCGTCGGCTTCGCGCACCGATTGAGATATCCAACAGTTGTTGACATTCTGGTATTGTATCTACTGTTGTTCGGTATAGGCGGTGAGTCTCTGCGAGGGCCCTACTGATATGGCGGTGACCCGGCCGGCACCTCCGTCTAACAACGGGTTGACAACTTGCACTATGTCAGGTTGGAGCGAATTCTCGCCACCTTCGTCTACTTCCCCAAGGCTGACCCCAGCGTCTCCAAGGTCGCAGGGCGCAGTCTCGCTGCTAGGACTCGTCGTTAGCTCCAGTGATATAATTTTCTCTTGCGTTGTTTCCACCTGTGCACAGGTTATACATAAGTAACCAGATAGATGTTTCTTCGGTTGTTACATTGCGAAATATGATAATAGATTATAGCCAAACTAAAATGATTGGAATAGCTTAGGTTTTCATTGGAAACCCATAAAATGCTTCTATATATTAGTCACAATAAATTCTCAATTTTGTTAAATGTTATAATATCCATTGGTATACTTGTTTTAGCACATTGATCCATACTAACTCATCATGGGCGAATTTAACAAAATTTTGATTCAGTAAAGCAAACCTGAGTTAGGATCAGTCTCCATTTATAGCGGATATACTATGATCACATCAAGATGAAACAAATACTTAGCCCATAACTATTTCAGTTAAAGTTCATACACATGTTTAACGAACTACAGATCATGCGGTACATTAATTTTAGAAGATAACATTTATTGCATTAGTGAGTTAGTCGCTGGAGCCTGGCCATGAAGCGATGAGTGGAAGCTCTACAAACACATATAAATACGATAAATAAATTCAACAAACCATTGCGTTTCGGTGAAGGTATCCGTGTCTAGAATCCAGGTATCGTCTGACAAATCATACACAAATAAGTTAGCATGCCATGCCAAATAAATCATGCAATATTGGTGTAGGACATTACAGGGGGACAGTACAAAAATACATGAAAATACTTATATAAAAATTGGGACCTAAACTAATTACAGAAATCGGGATGTGGATGTTTTGAACTCGGAAATTATATAATAACTTTTTACACATGTTTTAAAAGCGTTTTATAGGAATAATAGTACTAATGTCGTGATGCTACGTGTTTCTACCAACTCATTTTGTGTCTCACGGGTGTGCTTATTATTTTGTGCTATAGAGGCCCCAAGTGTTTGTACACGGTAACGTCAGTCAACAAGTCATTAGAGTCAGAATCACGTCTGAATTGCACGTAGAAAGCTAAGCGTCAAGATATACAATGATAAAAAAAACCACACACGGCATTGCTTTGTGTACAGCGTCAAAATATAGCACAATATACAGTTCGCGGTCTTTTACGCGTACCTCCTTCTCAATGACCTTTTCAATGTACTCGACGGTTCGCACTTTAGTCTCGCCTGTGGTGGGGCACACGAACTCCTCGGTGCGAAGAGTAATGCGCTCGTCTAACAACTTTTCCTTCTCCTTGACGGCCAGTATTTGCCCCGGTTTTGTACGCAACGCAATATGTGGCAGGGGCCATTTCTATAATTATGTAAAGCCAATTTTGACAATCACACCCCACGGTAACAGTATGCCAGCAAAGCGACATCGATACACGCCCAACAAACAACATAGAGAACAAACACAGGGTTGTTAGTCAACTGTTAAGTCTAAGTCCGACTTAGATGCATCTCACTCTGTGGAAAACGAATTCTGACTGCTCAGGGGAAGTAACTAGTTCAGTTAAGTGGTTAATCACAGTGTTAACAGTGGCAAATCATTCAGGGAGATTATTGGATTATCGTAACACATTCAATATCCGAGATGGAAAAAATGAACTGGTTCTATTCAGTCATATAATGATCTAATGCCCGTTTTCACCAAAGATCCCAAAATTTTAAGGGACCCTTAAAAAGATTTAAGTGACATCTGACAGTAATTTTGATTTCACCGGCGATTAAGGGACACCCAAAGCTTAAGGGATCCCCTAAGTTTAGGAGGCCGAAGCTCAACCCCTTAGCGTTAAGTGGCAGGTTAAATTATCAAAACGCCAATTATTATTTTTTTCTATTGTATTTGGCAACTGTTTCTACCCGCATAACGCCAGAAAAGGTATTTGTTTTAATTTTTTCGGATGCATAATATATTAAAAACTCTAGTGCTAATATGAATAAAGCATGTTGCTTGTATTTTTGACGATTATTCTCTAAAATATATAAATAAAATAACGAAAATCGGCAACGTACGGTTTTTGGAAACCGTAGAAAAGAATAAACTGTCACTTTACAATTTAAGTGTCACTCAGCGCTGTGAAAACGAATTTAGGTAAGGGTCAAATCTAAGAGGCCCTTAGCCAAAGGGATTCCTAGCTAGGGTGTAGTTTAGGGATCTTTGATGAAAACGGGCATAAGACTTATAACATTTTTTCCAACTATAGATATTATCTTAGTAAATTTTAATAAGGGGCATTCTTTTATAATTTCAAACAACCTTTGCAAATAAAAATGTTTACCTCGGACGGAGATTTATCTCGTGGTATATCTTCTAAAATATCATTCGCGGGGCCGACCATGCTCTTTATAACCTTTTGCGACTCGATCGCTTCCTGAAAACAGACCAATACAATAATTATGTGGGTGCATTGCCTAGACAAATAAGTGGAAACAAAAAAAAACAATATTCTGAGAGATTAATTTATAAAGGAAAAATTTGAACCCGTATCCATCCTTTAGCCGGGATCTGCAGATTACGCTAAGCAGATGCTATTAAAATCATTAACATTCTCTAACTTCAGTCAGAATCCGGTTGTGTTTTTTAAATGTTTGTTACCTAAGAACTCAGACATTTGTTAACAGATTCTAAAAATGCTATCTTATTTAAATGGATATACTTTCAGATTGGACCCATAGAAGTTTTATCAAAATCGGTGTTGTAGTTTGGTTTTTAAATCGAAAAATATATTTATGTTGTATAGTCCAAGTATTTCCCAGTATGGCATAATGACGATAGAAGTTGGTTCAACAACCCCTTTTTAAAAGGACTTTATTCGAAGTCGGTTGAAAAAGAGAAAGCAAGAGCTAGAGCGAGGTGTTGACCTGTTCCAAGGAGCGGAGCCGCGCGGCCCGCCAGGCGGCGCGCCGCGCGGCGCGGGCGCCCGCGTCCTCGCCCTCCGCGCCCGCGCGCCGGCGGGACTTCGCTGATGGACTCACTCCGCCCGACACACTGCCAACAACACATTTCCTGGTTACAACGCACTCTTTAACCGTAATGTTAACAAAACTGTAGCATTATTCGATACGACTGTACAACCGCGACTTGTTAGAGCACAACCCGCGAAGTTTTCTGGATATCACTCTACAATACAAGTTCTTCACTCCACTTAGGGTGGGTTTTTTGATCCGTTTTGATCCGTTATGGTAATCAATGGTTAAAAACTAACAAATTTCGACCATTGGTTAGAATTTGTTAGAGATTTTAACCATAGGTTACCTTAAGTCCGAATCAAATAACCCAGCCAAAGGATTTTTAACCATTGGTTACCTAAACTACGGATCAAAAAACCCACCCTTACGGTCGTATAACATTAATATTAACAAGAATCAGTGTACCGAGACGACTGGTCAAAACCTCGGGGAATCGTTGGATGCAAGAGGCACTGCTCTCAAGCGGCGTCTTTCAGCTGATGATACGATTATCTCGCCGCCATTACAGTATTTTTGACAAGTTTATTACCAAGTACTTTTAGTATGTAAACAGCATGACCATAATTATAATATAATATAGACATAGTCGAGATTTCACAGCACATGACCTTTTTTATGCTCATAATGCAATAATTCACCTTCGCATTAAAAACAGAATTTCGCACCCTAGATAAAACATCAATATAAGTGCGAACATAAGAGCTGTCAAACTTTATTTAGTGCAGGCGGACAAAAACGTTGCACACCCTTGTTGCAACGTTTTTGCAGTGTTTTTGTATTGCGGGCCCTTTAATGTTGCTTCCTGCGTACCTATGGCCATTCTCCAAAGGTTCGGAATCGGAGTGTGAACTGTCGTCCTCCTGCGACCACGAGCCGAGTGAGGAGCGCGACAGTGAAGCCATCTTCCTTTCCTCTTCTTGCTTCAATTTCTCCACCTCATCCGCTGATAGGAATGTGAACACTTTCTCTGGAACCACAGATAATAACAATGTAATTTCTAAAAACTATTGAAGGGTATATAAGTATTATACCTAGTACTGAGGTTTTCGATAAAGTATGTTACCTGGCTTAGGCGATGGTTTGTGGCTCTCCTCCATTGCATTCTCGAAGAACTTTTTCTTATCGCTAACCGACGCCTTCACAAAAGTACCAGATTGAGGTGGGGAAGCCTGAGAACATTCACAATAGATGAGCCATACTATTACCCTTGGTAAAACTGCAATGAAAGATTAAATGAGTTAAAAAAGCTTATGATATCTACAAGCCATAAAATTACCCTTCTCCAGGCGTAACACCCATGCAGTCAATGTAGTTGTTAATCAACACTGATAAATGTAAATAAAAGTTAATGCGGTAAGTAAATCAAACATGCAAAATATAAATAACTGCAAGTTAATAATCGTAACTCGGTTGGGTGAGAAACAAAAATGGGACCTGGATGTGGAAGGATGATAGACGACTATAGGTGTGTGTTTTTATTAGTCGAGTATTCTGGGTTGTCGACGAACACAATCAAAAGAAGCTGAGTGTGTGCGAGAGTAAGATGCCGTACACTGATGATTACCTCGCCGATGGCGAAGGCTTTGATTTTGCTGCTCCAGGCGGGTTTCAGGGCAGGCGAGAGACTTCCCTCCCCTTGTTCCGAACTGTTCGACAACGTATCGGACTCGACGGGCGCCGTCCTCACTTCGCCGAAATGGACTCTTCTCTCCGACGGAACGCTTATGAGGGGCTCGTTATTATTGGACACCGTCTGTGCGACGTTCGCGTTGATGTCCCTCCCTACCGTGCTGACTTGAGTGGGGGACGCTTGCGATCGGTTGCTGGAGTAGCTAGACCGGTTGGAGACGGGGACCGTGCATGTGTATGGATTGTACGTACCCGCAACCGTGGTCAGAGATGGATACGGATTGATCGGCGGATACGTGATGGAATGCACCATGCCAGGGGAGACGTTCTGAGTTCTTAAATCTCGTAACGAGTTATGAAGCGGAGGAGGACTTAAATCCTCTTCAAAGTATGTTAGATCCGGGTGAAGGTTGCACGGTGAGTGAGGGACGTGCGAGACAGTGGGAAGGACCCTGTAATGGACGTGGAGAAGCTCAGGAGGGGCGGGCTCCCCGCTAGGACTGACGGAGAGCTCATTAAAGTAGTCGTCTTTGTTGGTTGGTTGAACATGTGTTCGGAAGATTTGATGGGATGGCACCTCGGATATTTTAGTCGTACTAGGGGGCGCATTAATGATTACAGGCGCAGGGACCAACTCAGGATACGCCTTAAAATTTATGGGAGGAGGGACTTCGGATTCCGGCGAGTTGGTCGAAGTGGACTGCATGGATGTTTCGGCCACCACGGGCTCGGGTAGCATGATGCGTTCCGGAATAACCGTGATCGGCGGCAGCGTCGTCTCAAACCCTCCATCGGTTACAAACGGAGATTCACTTACGTAGGAGTCGAACAAAGGCGGAGGAGGGATGATGAGATCGGCAGGGAGCACGCGACTCGCTTTCAATACCGGCCTCGACATCTCAATTTCGGGTTGCGGCGTTCGGTTTCGGATTAGTAATGAACCGAATCCCTCGCATGCAGCGTTAGTATCGGTAATCTGGGGTTCCGTCGATTCGTCGTCATGCAAGTGCGGCTCGTATCGGGGCTCATCCGAGTCGTACGTGTCGGGGTCGAGCTGTTCGGGTGCGTCCGACGTGAAACTAACTCGTTTCAGTTGCGGCTTGCGCGGCACTTGTGGTTTCTGTTTGACGGACGGCGGCGGCGGCGGCGCTTGCTGTGGTCGCTGTAGCGATGTGGCCCCGGGGGTGAGGGGCGAGACGGGGGCGGGGGTTGACGGACTCTTCTGCTGGGTGAACACCGCTAGAGGCGAAGGAGGCGCCGCTTGCAAGCTAGACGACTAACCAAACCAACATAATATACTGCACCTAGCCTACTCGCGCAACTGATTCAGGCTCAGGCCTAAACTAAGGAGTTAAAGACCAAAACAACGCTAGGTTAAAGGGGAAAAACGAGCAACCAGTAGCTTAGCTGTTCAACTGCGACAAATTATCGCAAGCTACTTGCACGAAAACATAGGTAACAAAAAATATGGATTAAAATTTGTTAGCGTAACTCATAAAGCTTATTTGGCGAGGAACAAAAATCTTCCAAAATAAATGTTGTAGAAAACAGCTAATTAAAAGGAAAAGAGCGGATTTCCTGAAACATGATGTATTTATTGCAACACTAAATAAAACATAACGTCGACAAGAACAATTTTGTACATAAAATAGTGACCAATGGAATACACATAAAATAACTGGCAGTAATCTAATTTGGCCAAATATCTTAACTTTACATAAATTCAAAATTCATTCCACCGTAAGTAATCGGTATTAACATTCAAAGAATTTGCAGTTAAGCCATAATCATTAATCATTTCAACATACTTTAAGTAAAGTGACGTTTAATTAACAATAATTACGATAATTATATTAATAAAATCTTTGTACATATTGTCCTGAAATTTTGACAGTGAAATTGTAACTGAACAGAAAACCTAGAAGATGTATATAAGACAAAGTATAAAAATGTTAGCTATTTTATAAAATTTTAAGTGTGACCATTATTATCAAGGAAGGGCCATTTCAATTTTACTAATAATTTTGCACTCTGATAACTAATACAAATTAGTAACAGTGATATGTTATGGTCAAATATATATCATGAGTCAAAACATACATTATAAGTACACGATTTAGGGCTTCAAATATTACATACAGGTAAACAGTTATAAAAATTGGTCTTTCAGGATATAGGTACGTACAAACTTTGCATTCGGATACAAGGGGATAGATAATAGTAGGTGTAGAGATATATCGGTCGGGTAGTTACAAGACACACAGGTTATTAGACTAGGGTACGTCAACATTTGATCGTAGCAAATAAACTAAGTGTATTTTTGGTATACAAAGCCTAAAAGTTAGCGTATATTAGAAAGTTTAAAACTCGTACTCTTTCCAAGTGTCTCTCAGAAATGAGAACAATCGTGGGGACGATTAGTTCAGCCTGGGTTATTGATGTTTCGTACAATATTGCATCTAGATGTCCAACCTCTGTATAGTGTATATATGCAAGCTTGACATACCCCATTTACAGACATCGAGCAGTAGGTTATTACAAACACGCGGCTTGGGTAACATTAAGATTTCTTACAGTACATAGATATATTAGACTTCCTTTATTGGATAGACATAAAGTGTTATAATGTATTTGATTATTTACCGACTCAATTATTACTAGCATTTACACATCGATCAAGAAAACATCAACAAACACGAACCCGTTTTACAGATTCTGAGACTTCACACATTCTAAAAAGTCAGTCAAAAGTGAATTTACAATTTTAGAGCTCTTTTTCATTTTTACACGAAATGCGAAAAACAAGATTCTTGTCACCGTGTTTAAATAAAATAAAATCAATTCTTTTTCGGGCACGTCTCTTTATAAAGTTATAGAATTTATTGTAAAAATATCTTCCCGGAATAAAATGTCACAAGGAAGATATTTAATGTATCAATTAATAAAAATTTGAGCAACATTTTATATTCCCATAAATTTTATTCGCTTAACTAATTTTTTTTACTGAATTCACAAGGAAAGTTTATGAACGTATCAATTTGTGGTAAAAGAAACACCCGGTACAACATACAACAATATTAACGAGTCAGTTTTCATAGACAATTATCACAATAATAAATGGACATTTAACAATTTTTTACACTACGAAATCGTTCAATAAAACTGCTCAATATTTGAGCGTCTTAGCTCGCACGTAATTTTGAAGTTTTAATTTGACTTGCTCAATTTGATCAACAAAATTTACCAATCCATATGCTATGAAAACTAAAATATCGCAAGGTTGGAAGGAATATTATTTACAAAATAAAAGTTATTGATATTAATAATTGAGAGATTAAAGTAATTGGCAAGGATAACTTTGTCAAACATTGTGCACTAATATTAGACGACTCCGTAATTGGACATACCACTACTATATTTACAAGTTAGTAGTATGAACGGATATTACAATGACATTACTATGTGTATCCCTCCTTCTCTTCTTGGTACGCTTTCTGCAATGGACGTAATTCTCTATGAATATAGCAAGGTTTTAAGATACCACCGATACTGATCTAAAAATTTTACCGATTTCAACAGGTAACATATAGTAAGAAACTCTGAAGAAGCGCACCGATTTCAGACTAGCACTAGCTATGCATAAAATCCACCAACCCGTACTTGGCCAGCGTGGTGGATTGTGGCCTACATCTTCCATGTGAGAGGTGGTCAAATGCTAGATAAGTCTGATGTAAAAAAAAAGATCCGTATCCCAGCAGTGGGAACGAACCTATTGGGCTATTGACGACGTATGCATCAAATAGTTTAATGACCCACATAAGTTTTAAGCTAAAAAAGGAATTTTTCGTATATGTGAATTCTACCTGCTCCTGATAATCAAGTGGGCAATATTAGCAATGAATGGATGTTAAAAGAATTACGGTGCATACAGAATATGACTCAAATCGATCTGCTTTTAAAGAACATCCAATCTATTTGCTACACTGTGCTAACACACGACGACACCAATCTAAACTACTTTCACAATGACATCTTCTCGATACATTTTAAACTAAACGTACATTTATTAATTTTTCTGCGGTTTGAAAGGGTATAACATAATCGAGGGTACATGCAAAACAGTCCGATATTAATCGTCTCATCAGACGATAAGGAATAAGCCTAATTAGAAGGTACACAAGTGTTCGGAAGTTCCGCGTAGTGCTACCGACCCATTCATACCAAACCAGCTACATAAAAGGCGCAAGTAAAGATGTAGGTATACTAGATAACATTTATTTTGGAAGATACTATGTTAAGAATACGTATAATATAACAGCCGGTACAATTCAAAGAACAAGTTCATACTTATATTTCCATGCAAGCAATATATTTATATTACAAAAGTGCATGCCATAGAAACGCGTTAATTTATATCGTGCAAAATACATTCTCTTGTTTCGGTCTTTAATATGCATTATTTATGTTTATAATACAAAAGCTACTTTTTACTTATCATGCTATAGTTTGAAATTTTGATATTTCGTATAAATATTAAGCGAATAAGATTTCAAATAATAAAATAGTTACTAAAGTTCAAATTACATGCACTTCAGGAAATTAGAATAGTTTATTTTAAGAAGGGTGCAAGTTTATTACTTATCTCGATCATTTGATAACCAAATAAAAGGTGGTTATTTTATTTATAACATAACCTGCACATTTCTTAAAAAAAACCTTTTAGAGTGGAAATGTTAAATCAGATACTTCTTTAGTACTATGTACATTTACTAGGATTCTGAATAGCTACTAGACGTTGCTTAGACATGAGAAGTGTTTAGCAATAAAAATAATATAAGGTTTGCTGAAAATCCTCATTAGAAACATTGTCGTAAAAAAATAATAACGTTTTTTGTTTTTCCTTTATGAAAACTAACTATAAGTAGCTCCCTTTTCATATTCTAAAATACGCGTCGAGTTTAAACGCTCAAACTATTTCAACATAGTTAAAAAAAAGCCATAACCCCCCCATGCCCAAAGCAAGGTCTATTTACACACCCTAGCTACAGTAATTATAAGGGTCCTAGCGAACACTGTTAGTGTCAGTCCACTGATTAGTTGGCACTAACCTGAGGTTGGAGAGTGTGTTTGGACATAACGACTGTGGTGGTCTTATGTTGAAGCTCCGGCGATGTTGGGGCAGGTTCCATGGCCATATTTTCTACGGCGTGGACTATATCTAGGACCTGAAATGGAAAATGAAGGAAATAGTTAAAAGGCTCCTTAGTTTTTTGCCATTTTGATCTTAAAAGGGTCGATTATTAATGACTAGTTGACCCGTCCCGGCTTCGCACGTAAATCTAATTAATTAGTTTTACGTTCTAACCCTATTCACCTATCTTTTTCCCTTTCCCTTTTCTCTTCCCTCCAACAGGATGAGTATAAATAAATACGTAAATAATAAATACTACAAAAACAAAAAAACTTGCATAAAAATTACGTTCTTGTTTCTTCGTGCACGCGCACTTGGCCGTTTTAGAAAACAAAAAGTATCCTAAATGTTGTTCTAAAATTAGCTATAACAAGAAAATACATTTGTAAAAGTTTTGAAGCCTACGCTATCGGTTGCATTACATGTAAGTAATACTCAAGCTGGTTATGTACTGAAAGAACGTTATGTCACTCGCCTTTTCAGGTGTAGATTTCTCTCTAACTTCGGCGACTTGTTTCTCATGTTCAAACTCAACTAGATCCTGTTGGACGTGTTGCTCCTGAAAACATAATTATATTATAGTTTACGTTTGCAGCATTTTAAGTCCCTTCAGTAAAACTTACAACAGTGCAAAGCAATTAGCATATTGCTTGCTTGCATTTTGCATGAAGTGATGGTATATATACACCAAAGTTGTGCAAACAAGAATGTGTGACTTACCTGTTGCGAATGATGCAACGGCTCATCTCGGTCCAGGCTTGACGTTGAGTGAGACAGAGAGCCGCCAGTATCCGCCGTCCCGCTCTCACTACCAGTCTGTGCAAACAAAGCTCGTGTTCTATCTCTGTCTAGCCAGCTAGAATGCCTCGCACGTTTTTGTGAGACAAGCGTGCCAGAATAAAAGTGTCAGTGCTTAAAGATTTGAGTACAAATCGTTACAGCAATCAGCGTGTATTTGCTGATGCTGACATGCATTAAAACATTTAAGTTTTTTATATAAACCGCAAACCATGCAGTCGTATAAAAATATCGTGAGTACAAAACATTTCGTAGCTGCACATGAAAATTATTGTCTGACAGATCACCTTTTTTACAACGGCAATTGGGATGGGTACTTTCTTCGATATAACAATTTAACTAAATAGTTTATCGTTGCTTGGAACTGTTATTAAGTAAATAATTTTATTTCCAAATTTGGTGCGTGCCCCGTGCAATGTCTCTCAGTACAAAAATGTCTATTGCGGCTATTATCATAAGTGTGTGCACTTTCATGACGAGGCGAAATAAATGCAACCACAGATTGCAACCGATATAAACACTGTCTATTTTTTTTCAGAGCTCCTTTCTTCTCAGGTCGGTGAAGAATCTCTAACCAGAGAGGCAAAAATGGGCATCCCTTGCATGTAATATTAGATTAGGTGATCTATATCTAATGTCCTATAAATAAGGTTTAGTTTCAATTGTACTTACAGTGTACTTATCAGGTCTTGTATAACCATTGCACACGACCAGGTGGAGCGGTGCGTAGGTCGCAGAGCGCAGGGAGTTGACCGCTTCATTATGAGTGGCTCCAAGCAGAGATATTCCATTCACTTCTAAAAGGCGCATGCCCACCT
Organism: Ennomos quercinarius; assembly: GCA_910589525.2. Taxonomy (NCBI): domain Eukaryota; kingdom Metazoa; phylum Arthropoda; class Insecta; order Lepidoptera; family Geometridae; genus Ennomos; species Ennomos quercinarius. The sequence goes on from OU342496.1 coordinate 8,677,825, forward strand.
GAGAATAAAAGGCTGGGTAAGAACACGCTTTCTGGGTAAATGTTGGAAAAAGGAAGATAAAAGTATAAAAGATAAATTTTTATTCAGGACACATGAATTGCCATACGAATGACAATTCATGTGAGCTGATGGGATTCGGACTGAGTGAATTTTATCAAACCTTACCTACAAACTGTCACATGACCGCATGATCGCAGAACGTCAAGCAAGAGCACTGGTAGTTGATTTGGCTATATTCGTATGACCGACTACTTGCTGGACGCCAATCTGTCTAAGGAAGTTCCATCGAGTAACCGCCACATGTCGGCTATATCTGATTATTTATTTAGTGTAGAATCCATAAATTATTCCTTAGTCAGGTATATGGTACGACAATCATGGGTTCACGCATTCTTAATATATCAGTTCAAATCTATACGGCACACATGGAATCATGATACTTTAATACGCCGTAAACTTATTCTATAGTTTCTACAGTATGTAGGTCTTTTATGAACTTTACCTTCAGTCTTCCATCTCTCCTAGCAGCACCACCGCTATTGATCTTCGATATAAAGACTCCTTCATCGTTAGCATCGTTGGGGTTACCTCGCTGCCCGTTCAATCCGCCCTTGATGTGCATTCCCAGTTTCTCACCCTCTTGCTTTACAATCGTTAGATCCTGTCAAAGCAAACTCACTGTAAGCACCTGGAGATAAAGCTTACGTTAGCAATCAACTAATTTGTACGGCCAATGAAAAAAGTTGCGAAATATCTTCAAACTTGGAAGTTATCCGTACAAATACAATTTCCAAAATATAACGCCTTTGTATGCTAGTTGGCAACATAAAAGACAATAAGCAACTTTTGTCCCTGGCTGTATTACTTCAACGAACTTAAAAACTTCATTACCATACAACGACTAAATCCACAATTTACCAACGAAATTCTGTACATGCAAAGCGAACAGTTCATGCACTCAAAGTAAGCTTTCTCGCTAAGTAATACAAACACGTTCCATAAACAAAACTCCTAGCAGAGTGTGTTGTAATCAAAGTGTGAAAATAAACGGTGGGTATCGAATTTGCAATATAAAATTAAGCTACAATTAGAAGCTACAGCCGGATCGGAAATATCGCGCTCTCTACGGAATAGAAGAAGCTTGAAATAACGGAATAACCATTCGGAATACGACGATAGCTGGGCACACGGACTGACTGGGTTGAGGGGTTGGACTCTGACATAGATATTTGGTAAAGTAACACACATATTCCAGGTCGCAGCACGGTCACTTACAGTTGCGTCAACAATCTCAACTTGAATGAGACCCTGATAGTGTCGCGGGGCCGTCGGGCGCACGAGTGTGTGGAACAAACAACGGTTTCGTATAAACCACCAGAAGAATTCTCCATATTTTTACTTAACTTTAAAGAATATAAACATGTATTTGCATTCAAAAGCGACAGAGTTCTCAGCGGAGATGCTAAATTGCTGTCAGTAAATAATGTATCGTGTGCATAAGCGTTATGCATATTGACCTTTATACCGCCAAATGTCTACTTTGAAGCGACAAACTGAAATTATCTACTATCATTTCACATGTAGGTGCTGTTTTCACCATCATACTGCACAGAAACTCGGTAATTTCATACGACATGCAAAACATCGCGTAATTTGTATGTTTTTGTACACACATCATTTCAAATACGATACAAAACAGATTCTCAAATGTCTTTTCCCAATGCAAGTCAATAAAATACATTTCCATTATAATGTTGCCATTATACCAACAATTTATTACTTGTGAAGTTGTGACACAGGATTACCTAGTAAACAAAAGCCAAAATATATGACAAGTTGGACTTGGAGTTGAAATGGACCTAAAGCTAAAAAGTTGCATGATCTTTTGATTCTTACTCTAGAAGATAGCTTCCGACCTGAACTCTTGGAAACATTTTATTTACATCGGAAAACATGTGTCAAAAACAAATCAATTCAACTATTCTTTCATACTAAAATAAGGTGCTAACTTACCACACATGCAAAAACATCTTCAGATTTAAACCAAAAATAGACTTCAAAACGTATTTAAAATCACTAAACTCGCACTTCGGCACAAAAATCATTTCTTTTTTATTTCAATTCCTACCTTGACAGTGGTTTTTCCTTAGACAATGAAATTATTCTATAGAAATCATTGCAGAACTATTCCAGCGCGGGACTATAAAACTAAATACTCGAACATCGCGAACTCCCTACATTATTTCTTTACACTTTTGTTCTCGAAAATATCTTCCACCCCAAAAAAATCAGGCACCGTTTATCGTTTGTTTTACGTCCAACATTTTAATTGGGATTAAATGGGAATTCAAAATAATATTTTGTGGTATCAGTTGGTGATGAGATCCCTAACCACAACTAAGCTATAAAGGTAATCCTGTGTCACAATAAAGTCTGCATCGTCCAGGGTTGGCACTGACCTGGAATCCGGGCGGCAGCGGGTCGTGCCGCACGGTGAGCGTTAGGGTCGGGCCGGGCTGCAACAGCAGTTGCACCGCGTCGCGATGGGAAGCCCCGGCGAGATCGTTGCCGTTCACCTTTATTAAGCGATCGCCCATGCGAAGCTTGCCCGATCGAGCGGCGACACCGCCAGGAACAACCTTGTTTCATATTATAACGGTTATCATCAGTCTTTGTCAATTTGACAGCAACTGTGGTATGGCAGGCCGGGTATTTGTGCACATAAAAAAATCACAAATACGCCAGTTCTCGTAGTTCCTGGGTCCATAGATACAGGGAATCCTAGTTAGGATGTAGGATTTATGTGTGTGATCGTTTGGCGTTATTCATTTAATTATTACTTGGTCATCATCATCATCATGCTGTAATTCCCATATTCTATGAATCTTGGTGTCAATAAAGAGTTTTTGTATTACATCATCAGCATATTTTATGTTACATCCTGGGCCAAAATTCTCAAAGGAATAGAGAGAGAGTGAACGTGTGAAATAGCACGCTGGTCAGAGCTCGTTTGAATTCGTCACAATGACATGGCTTTGAATGTTACGTTATGGTACATGGATGTGCTAGCTTTACTGTTGAAATAATTGTTAATGTATTTGCCTTTTCCATATCGACATTATTTAACACACCGTTCATCAAAAAAAATTATAACAGTATACATACGTGCGACACGAATATTCCCGGTTCTTTTCCACCGAATGGTACACACGAATGGTCCGTCCCACCGATGATGCTGAAACCTAGAGATCCACCCTCTTTGAGCAGAATCACGTCCTGAAACAAATTAAAATACGCGTCATGGTAGCAGTTTTTGGTACTACTGTGACGTACTCGATACCTGCTGTGTCACAGAGCAGGGAAAAAAATACGCTTTGCGAAGCGTCGTTTTTTTCAATGCTCTGTGTGTTGAGTGCACAGAGCAAGAAAAAATGTGTAATTGGTGTGCGATTGGCGTCATTTGCTCGGCACGAATACGTGATTTCATTTTCTGCTCTGTGGTTGAGTGAGCTGATATGAAGCTGGAAACTATGGTGCTCAGTGTCTATTCAGTAAAAAACTTAGCAATAGGTGTTTATGATCACAAATGCAAATTACCGATAGTAGCTCTCTACCTGTAAAATAGCATTTGCTCTAAGTTTCAACTCACCGAACATGTGATCAAAACATTGAAGACTCAATATTCTGCGACGCAATTTTAGGTTTAAAGTCGTGTTAACCAACAATATACTTACCAAAACTTCAAGTAGCAAGATGAGCAGTGTCATTCGCAGTTTGATTTTTGCGTGAAATCAGGATTGTACTTACCATTCATTACGTCATTAGCGAGGCAAATATAGGTGAAACACATCAAACAGAGCAGTGCCATTCTAATAAATAATACTTATTATAGCAGTCCTTGTCCAAACTCGTACTTTACATCTTAAAAACGCGAACTTCCAGCAGGCCCTTTCAAAAACATACCAAACAGCATCAAGACGTTCGAGTTTGGTTTCCGCCGCGTCGCCATTGCTTACCTCAACAATGAGCGGTTCAGCGAGGTGATTATCCGTGATGCGTGTGACCGTCGTCTCAGTGAAGGTGGACTTAGTGATGGTTTCCGTGACACGGCCGAGGGTAGAGGGCGGCGGGGGTAGGACCACTCCGTGAGTCGGCGGCCTCTCGACTGTGACTCTCACGCCACTCTGCGGCGGCTCGGACGCTGGCCGAGCGCCACCCAGGAAGTGCGCCGGTATCATCGCTTGGAACTCCTCGTTCGTGATCGGACGCGACGGCTGTTCGTTTAACACGTTCACATCGCATTATGATTGGTATTGGTACGCCTTAGACTAGGTGGGTGATGGTGAAGTTGAGTTACATGTGCTTGTAGGGAAAGTTTGTGAAGTTGTGTTTGAAAGGGTCAGAGTAAAAGTAAACGAAATTAACAACTGAAAAGACGATTATTAAACGGTATTTCAATTTTAAGGGATCCATCGTATTTACTTTTATCCCGATTGTTTATTGCAGCAACTAATTATTAACCGACTTCAAAAAAGAGGAGGTTCGACTGTATGTATTTGTTTTGTTTGTGTTAACCGATTTCTCCGAGATTTTTAGACTATTTTGGTAGAAGAACATTGCGCGGTGGCTCCATGGTAAAGATTTGTTGAAGATTTTCGGAGATAGAACACGGAACTCCTTAACTTATAAAATCAAAATAACTGGAAAAATTATGTCATCCAAGTTCTCAATATGAAATTAAGGCGATCAAAGCCGGTTTAACTCCTTTTTAAAAAGGATACTCCTTCTATTAAATTATGCTGAGCAAATTGTAACATGTCCGCGCATCCCCGTGCGTGCCGTAGGAACCGGCTAAGGCAATATCCACGGAACGGGCAGCAGTATTCTCCTACGTCTTCATTGCAATCTATTGCGATCACCAAGACGCCTGCCAAGCGTGGTGAGTATGGCTGCACGTATCCTCCGCCCCATGTACGGGGGCGGGGTATGTACAGCAGTGGATGTTCAGGTTGCTGATGAACATTTCCGTTTCGAAAATAAATGGCGAAATGATTTTTTTTTTCGGTTTTCTTTTCAACCTTACTTGATTTGGTTATTTTAGGGTTTAAAATAGGGTATTTGCTTGCATTTTTTTTATGGTATTAACAAATTAATTTCCTCAAAACATAAGCAGCAAAAAAAACGATTTTTACTTTCAAAAAAATTTAAGTTCATCGTAAAGAATAAAATTTGTAAGTACACTTGACTTTTACAATGTAAGTAAACCACCTATTATAAGATATCTTTGCGTGTTACAGTAATCTTTTTTCCTTTTATTCTGAGGATGTAGTACCCATCTATAGGCTAGTGTCCTGCTATTAAAAATTAACAACTTAATATTATTTTCAAAAAGTAGGTTAAAAATGAATGCATAATTGAAAAAAAAAAATTAGTAAAATCGGTATATAAATCACGGAGTAACAAGCTTTTAAAGTTTCTGGAGGAGGCTTCGCCTGTCCCTTTCTCGCAAAACAGAGCTTCCCCACAGTTACTATGAAAACGCACGTTAGTGACGTAACATGCCAGAGATTGTATGTAAAGCTACCACAGCTTAGTAATGAGGTACTATGAAGGACCAAGAACTGACGTCACTGCACGTTTGCACTGTCTCTTTCTAATTCTGTATTTTAAAATGCTTGTAACTTTGTCATTTTATGAGATATTTTTTTTAATTTTGGTTTTCACTGTTTATATTTTAAGGAATATTATTATTCTGTGCAATAAAAAAATAGCACGACACAAGCCTTCAGTGCGTTTTCACGACCCGAAGACATGAGTTACAGGAAACCCCCGGAAAAATTTAAAGTTTGAAAAAGATAAATTTTCTCATTTCACACCAAAGTAATTAGCTTAGAAACAATAAATATCGCGGATTTAATGATTTATGTAATGGGAAGACAACTACATATGAAATTACGTGGCGGTAACACAAAAAAAGCAATGTAACGATCCAAATGACGAAAAATGATAATGGTAATGAAATAACTTATAAGTAACTTAATATTTATAACAAATAAGAAACAACATAAAATCGCTTTTTTGTTTTTAGATACAAAGCGCAAAATACATAATTGTGCTTCTACCAACAAAATTCAATATTCATTAGGTGCAACGCTGCTATGTACCAAAGCAAAAGCACACTTTTAACGGTTAAACGTTAGATATCGGATATTTGTAACTGAAAACGCTGAACATGTTTTTACTTGCAACTGTAGTAAATTCATCGAATCTCGATTAACTCTTTTTTACGTATGAATCGAACAGCTATTCGGGCAGACGGCCCATTACCTGCAATAATAAAGAATGAAAACTGAATTTAAAAAAGTATAAACAGAAAAGTTTAGGAAAGATTTTTGTTTCTAAAACCGATACAGGGAAAACAGAAGCGAAACCAAAGTGAAGCTAATGTAATCGAAAGCGCAGGAACGACATTCAGTCCTCGGCGCAATATCCGAGATCGATACAACGTGCTAACGTGCCGAAATATGAGCTCTTTACTTCGGCACGCAACGAACGTGTATCCCTCACGACTATTGCAAACAGAATGCCTTACCCAGCCTTCGGCTTAACTACCGGTAATGAACAGAGAGTGATAGAGGCGGCGCACACAATGGTGTAAAGCTACAACGTACAAGCACGGATGTGAACGTGTTAACCGGTAACCATCACCTGCGAATCGGTCGGGGCTCGTTAATTTACGTGCTAAGTGGAGGGGCTTACCTGTATATCTTCGAACACGTCATCGGTCGATCCGTGGGTGTTATTCGCGCCGGGTGTTAGAGGCGTGCTTGCGTTAGCAGCCGGCTTTGCCTGCGTGAATGATACAGTCAATGAGAAACGAGCATGAGGCGTGCGCACTAGCAAGCTTCGTCTCAACGTGAAACATTAAACGTAACTGCAATGCTTATTTTATTTAACAATGCTGTGAGTATGCGATTATACAATTTCGAATGAAAATGGAAGGACAGTAACGAGTGGAAATAGGATTTTAATAAATGACTATGTCACAGCGCTCCTGAAAAAGAAGTAATGTAAAAGTTTACACAAAACAAACAATAGTATTTAGCTCATTATAAATAACACATCTGATCTACAGTGACCTTGTATGTAACACAATCGGTGCTAAACAAAACTACTCACAAACTATTTACAACCAGTTAATAAGGTGATTCATGGACTCTAAATGAAGGACTGTGCTATTCGATATTTATGATTAGAAATAGTCCAAAACTGAGACAGAACCAAAACTCCACAGAACACCATGAAACTGAAAACTTATAAAACTTTAATCTTATCACAAAAACGTTGTAGTATGTTTTTCTACCAACTGTTTTAGCATTCATTGGGATTTATATTTTTGTATATACAACAGATCCAGCATTTTACGTGTAACCCTAGTGGCGCTAGTGCGCCAACAGATTTCTTTTACTTGACGTTAGATCATAAAACAAGTACACAAGATTTTTTTAAATAATAATTAGTGAAATAGATAAATCTCGCGATGAAATCGTTAATTTTACAATATTTTTTCGCAAAATGCAGGAAAAAATTAAGAAAGTATATCAATGCCAGAAAACCCTCGACTGTTCGGACCACAGTGGTCCACTTTAAATTGTTAATCTATTATTATGCAAGTTAGAAGCGTTATACCGAAACCTCACCTGTCCATTGGTTTGCGTTTGGCTGAGTTTCCTCGGCGCCGGTTGTGGTGGCGCACTATGCCTCGGCGGTTGCGTGTGCGCATGCGTGCTTACTAGTGTGGGTGCGTTCACACGCGGCACCGTGTTCGTATTCGTGTTAGTTTGTGTGTGTGTATTGCTCAATATGTGGGTGGGTGGTGCGGTCACGTGGTTCGCAATCGGTTTCGGTGCGACGTTCACGTTTTGGAGACTCGTCTTGTGCTCTCTCACTTCATCTGATGTCGACTTCGGACGCGGTAGCAACTCGCCTATTGAACGGAAATATGAAAGTTTAACATTTGGATGAGAAGCGAAGCGCATTCGATTTGATTGGTTATAAGATACTAAAATATACTCTGGAGGAAAATTTATGACTATGAGACTTTGTGAATGAAAGTTACAATGGCTTGCTTCGATCATGCTCTTTTGGTCTCTTCAACGTAGTTTTAAATGAAACCATACAAAATGTTTCATTAAAATACCCGAATAACATCACATCCTTGATCAGACTTGACAAACTGCAATCGAATTATTTCTCAGAGCAAACGCCAAAACAAAGCTCATCAAAAAGCAACAGCAAGAGTCTATAAAAAATCAAGTTGAAAACAGCAGGTGTCTTCTTACCCTGGTCGCCGGTAATGGTCCGCTGAAGCACCAGACGCACGAACCTCTCGTGACCAGTTAGTAGAGCCACGGCAGACTCGTGAGGTGCATTCTCCATATCCACGCCGTTTATCTGAAAAGGTATGTTAATATTCCTTGAGAAATGTGTCGGATTTACGAGGTTCGTGAATATTATTATAATGACGTTGAGACCCAGACATTTAAAAATCGGAGTTAAGTTGGTGGTATCAGAAAAAGTTACCGACACGGCACTAGACAGTTATTTTTTGACAATTCGCAGAAAACGCAGATGGCAGCACTCTCCTCACAGCCATATCGAAGACTTCATTCTCAGACTCAACGTTTAGTCACCTCTATTAACCAAGTCCTCTCAAACTCAAACAGAAGTCTACCGACAAATCTCTTTTATCTTACGACTCACAACATCAACAAACAGTTTTCAGGAATATATTCTCTGTCCCTTTCCACCATCCAATCCAAAGTAGCTCTAATAATGAACAGGATAAATGATCTATATCAGATACTGGCATAGAAAACTTTGTCTCCAAGCCAGAATATGCTAAACCAAGCCGAAAAATGTAGATGGCAGACAGGCCTATACTCAACGCTATAAGGTCTATTTTAGATACTGACCGAAACCACTTTGTCTCCAACCAGCATCTTCCCGTCTTTAGCAGCGGCACCTTGTGGTGATATACGTGAGATGTAGATGGCAGCACTATCTTCTCTGTAAGGAGGTGAGCCCTTTCCGCCCGCAATGCTGAAGCCAAGACCTGCGCCATCGCGGATCAGCGTCGTGTGAACTAGCACCTTTTGTTGGTACACTGAAATATTAAAATAGTAGTTAACTATAAACACCTAAGTTTTAAGTTAAGTTTATAAGTACCTAAGTTTTTAGAGAATTAAAAATGCCGTTTTGTTTTTGAAAAAAAAAAAAAATTTAAAGCTGTTTGAAAGGGTTTTAAAACCACTCAAATAAGAGTTATAGCGTAGGAGCAAAATCGTGCTGTTACTGTTTTGTATAATTTTGTAAAAAATTAGTAAAATAAAGTTCCCGTGGGAAAATTATATTCATTGATTAAATTATTGAGTATGAGTAAAACAAGTAAATTGCTTTAAGGTGTAGGTAGCAAACAAGCATATGGCGCTCCTGATGAGGTTACCGTAGCCTACAGACAAATGAACATCTGACAAAGCTAAATAAATACGATGTCAAAAAAATGTGATGTGTGTGACTTACCAGGCGGAACATAAGGTGCAATACTAGGCGGCGGCGACGCTTGCAACCGCTGATAATCTGCTGGCACGTGTGTCGGAGACGGGCTATAGCTGACCACGGTTGGCTGTGCGGCCGGGGTCGGTGGCTCTTTGGACTCAGGTTCGAATTCTTGCACGTATGGATTGCCGATTATTAGGGGCTTCGCCGTAGAAATGCCTGTGATGCCGCGACCGGTCGGTATCTAATTCAATGACAACATAGATAATTAAAATTTTAAGTTTGTATATCAAAACTAAAAGAACTTCTCGGTTCTAAAACTGATTTTCCACAAAAGTTTTGTTTTGCAAATGAGACTTTGTGACTTTGTTTGATGTCTCAGTATGGCCTACATTTGAAATAAGCCTGGCTGGCAAATCGTTTTGAAACTACTTCAAGATTAAGCAATCAGAGAAAACGACACGAAATATAATTAGGTTAAAAGAAAACGTGATTGTCGTCATACCTGTCCATTTTCTAAAGTAGAAACTGTGTCGGTGGTACTTGAGACGGAATGGTGACTCGCTCCACTTGGCGCCCGACTGTGAGTCCTGTACGAATATAAAATGATGACTTTTTATTTGGTTCAAACTGCAAAAAAGAACTAGCCTGGAATTTATTACCAACCCCAGAGATCAGTAAACCTTCCCAATTGGATCTTGCTGAGAAATGTTTTATTAATGGTCACTTCTGATTTCAAAGGCAGTGAAACCCAAGATCAGGAGCTAACATCCAATGGTTTGTTTCTTCATGCGGTTGATCCTAAAAACTGCATACTTACATGCAGAATATGTAACTCACCGTCACTTATCAATAGATCAAATTACGGTGAAATCATAAATACATGTTTACTCAATTAAAGAGTTTAAAAAATGTGACGTACGTGAATACGTGGGTACAGGAAATCGAGATCATTGTTTACTGTTAATTTATTGATATCTCGATGAATCCGAGGTGAGCGATGGGCGGAACAACGCTGATAAGATAGCTTAGGATGACGTCAGTAATAAATACACTATGACATTTGTTATTCCATAGAAATTGAGGAAATACTAAGAAAAATTACTTATGACAATATATTAGTGGAATCTCCACAAACTCTGCCAAGTTGACACGAATTTAACAAACGTAGGAGAACTCGGGGCAGTGTTGCTTGGCTAAGTTGTATTTTGACGATGGGTTCCGACTGAAAATCAATTATCAAAGTCTTAGGACCTTGATTACATGCCGAGTCGGGACCTATATCATGACGTCCCGCAACATTACATTTTGTACGATACCTATTATTTGTTCATTATTGTTTTATATTCATGTTGTATGTAAGAATGTAATGTTGTGTGATGTCCTGACTAAATGTATTTTGTTTCTTACTATCTATTTTAATAGACTTTAGATCAGACGGGCAATAAAGTATGAAGTAGCTACCATCAACAAACCACAATTTTAAGTAACTACTCTAAAAACCGATGGGGAAGAAAGGTTCTCGAGTGGCGACCACGAACCGGAAGACGCAGCGTAGGCCGGCCCCCCACTCGGTGGACCGACGACCTGGTGAAAGCCGCGGGGAGCCGATGGATGCAGGAGGCGAGCAGCCGCTCAAGGTGGCGTGCTCTGGGGGAGGCCTATGTTCAGCAGTGGACGTCTTCAGGCTGTTAATGATGATGATGATGATGACTCTAAAAACAATCTGCGAAACTAAAATACCTCTATCTAGAGATACACGGTCGCGCATAATAATACCCGGACACAAATAAAGTTTGCAATTTTTTACTTTCAAGTCACGCAAACACAGTTACTATTGTAAGTCTGTATCGATATGCAATACTCGAAAATAAAAAGCAGCAATAGCTGTGATATATCGTTTTCTCACTCCTACCTCTACATATGAAAAGCGCAGTGGTTGTGAAACGGCAATAGAAATATTATTTTATTAGTTATTTGCGTCAGGGCCACCAATTTATTTGTTCAGTGGGATTTTTTCGTCTCTTACTAGTAATGCAGGGAATGGCTTTATTAAAAAGAAACGGCGGATGGCTCAGCTCCAAAAAGTTAGTGGCACTATAGCTGTGCATTCACCTGGTAGAATTGGGCGAATCCCTCGTCACGACGAGATGGAGTGTAGGCCCGCTCGCTTTGAGCACCTCCACCGCAAAATAATGATCCACCTCGACTACCGAGGTACCGTTTACTGAGAGCACCTTGTCGCCAACCTGGGGAAGGAATAACAATAAATTAAACTACCAAGACGGATACGAAAATAGTAATACATACATTGCTTTGCAATTCAATTCTTCGATTGAGAGTAGCGAGTGACCGTGGAGAGAAGTAGTAGTGCGTAATATGCGTTGATCTATATAGAAAAGCGCGTAGATAGGCGTAAGCTACACAAGTGATTTCTGAGACTTTTTAAATGGGTTCCGTTTTTTTTTAGTCTATCATGCAAACAATCAAAGAGTGGAACGCTTTCCCAGCGATTAATATATTTCCCGAAAAATGAAATTTTGGACTGTTCAAATCGAGATTGAATAGTTATTTTCTAAGCATGTGTATAATACCCTAGACCTAGGGACTAGAACTTACCATCGGTTGAGAAACAGATCAAACGCACGAAAAAAAAAAGGTGAATGGAATACATATTGTAACGATCCAGGCTGTCTCGTGACGTCAAAAATATTATAAATTTTACCTAAATTATAAAAATACTGAAATAATTTCATTGAAGCATTTTATGCACAAAGAATAGTCCAAAAATAAAGGAAATAGTCGTTGGCATCGCATTAACTGATAGAGAAAATGTAGAGATAGGTGTAAAAGTGGTTATCCATGGTAAAATAAGGTAACAGTAAAAGAAATCAAACCTTCTTTATATTTAGTTATACTTTTTTACCTTTTCTATTTTTAAAGTGTTTTTGATAGATAATAGGATTTTGGTTATCTGTCAGGGATAATTCACGGGGATTCGAGTAAGCTTGCAAGATTTGATGTGCGCTTTTTCTATATTTTGGCCTTTTTTGGTGCTAATTTACTGATCCTGCTCATCCTCAACATTGGTGGCAGCTTTCGGCGTTCACGATGCCAACTCTCAGGTCCATCACGCGGAAAACAAAACAGATTGAGAATTAATAACGACGGACGAAACCTCGATGGAGCTTGCAGCAGCTGTCGCGGAGCTCCCACTCCAGCATGGTGCCGTTTCACCGGGTCGCGCATGTTCGTCGCCGGGCGGTGACTATTGCATACAACCCTGCCTACAGCCCGTCACACAAGGAAACACTGCACACTCATTCAGATTAGGCACACACAACATTAATCCTACGCCTAATTGTTATTATGATAACACAAATAAAGTAAACAATGTAGAGACACAATACTCTTTATTAAGCTGGCGAAAATTCATCGCGGACCTGGGGAGCAGATGGCAGGTCGGTGTCCTTCCTTTTCTTTGATGGTCACATCTCTGGCTAGCTTTCCTTCAAGAAGGCCTTTTTACGATCGGAGGCAGGCTTTACCCCGGAAGAAAACCTGGCCAGGCTCAGCGCCGCTTTACACGGTGCCGCCCAGGAGCTGCCCAGAATGCTATTTTAGGAAAGCTAACTCCTCTTCTGCGCTGTAGATGGGCAGATTATGCTTCAGCACATTTAGATTCTGGTAAGTTCAAGTTAGAACTTTTGGCAGATTGTTTGGATGCAGAATCAAATCGCCAATTAAAGTTTTTAAATTATCAAAATTATAAAAATATAATCCAAGTTTTCTCGAAGGATGAAGGTGTGGGTGTTTATTGTAGGGCAAGTTTATCGTGGACCCTGCTTTTGACGGAAGTCTCGATGGTTACAGAAGGTTTTAATGTACAGAGAGCAACGCTGCAAAGGTATAAGTAGGTATTTTCTGTGGCTGACACAAGCTTTTGTGAAACTACAGTAGAGATAGGAAGGGGAATGTGTTTGAATACGATTCATCACATTAGTTTTCGTGACTTAGTCTCAACTGAAAAATTATTGTCGTTAATGTAGCGGATCATATTAGTATAAATCTATTTTTGTGGTAAGAGAACGTTGTACTATATATCTATTCTGTGGTATAGAAAGGTATTTCTTTAGCTGGTTTTGCGATGTTCTACGGAGGATATGGGAAAGGTTCTATTCCTACACGGTGATAGTAAACGCTGATACAAAGTTCGCATGAACAAGTGCCACTAGTGAGAAAATATTATTATGTGCTTAATTCTGATGTACAAATTCAGCATAAATAGATAGGTATTTTCTTAGCGGATTCTAGGCGGAATTTTACTTAGGAGAGTTGGAAGGATCATATTCCTGCAAGGAAACGAACGTTTTGTTTCTAGTTGCTAAATAGGTAATGTTTGAACGATAGTTAAGGAACTACCGGGAATTAGTAACGACTGGGAATTTATTCCTTTTACTTAGATAGCTATTGGGAATTTGTTCTCTGTATAGAATCATTCGCGAGTAACTAAATAAAATCGTAATTGAGTTTCACTCTAGTACGAAATATGTAATGCTTGTACAATAGTTAAATAACTACCGGGAATTTGTTCATAGTTTAGGGTTGTTCGTGTTTGTTTATAGATCAATTTAGTGGAATTCAGAGTTGGGTTCGTTTGATTGATTTTTCAATAAGAGTTTTACCATTTATTCTATAAAAACATTTAATGTACTAGTGATAAGAAATTGTCCTTCGTGTCTTGGGTCAAGCACAGCAGTACCTGTTAGTGATCTCCTTACCAAACGGATAGGGGTAGCTAATTTAAAGATTCGAATGAGAATATCTTGTTGTTAGGAAATACCATCAATAATCTAATATATTACTTGCGGCAAACATCTTTATCGTATTTCATAATAATGAAATATAATACCTAAATTATGTAAACGGGTTTTAGTTAGTTTTCCATACAAGTTCTGGAAAATAGAGACAACCTGAATATCACTAAACAGATCATTGAATTCGGATAAATATTTATAGTTAAATTAATATTACTGTTTATTCCACTGCTTGCTGTCGATATAGAATCTACGATAATTTCGATAATCTTTAGACGGAAATTAGGAGGGTTTAAAAGTTGAGCTATTTTTAGAGTCTGTCATATACCGAATGTAGTACGTATTAGATAGACTCACAATTAACTAAGGTGATGTCTATTTTGTTAGGATTTGGAAAAAAATAATGTCCTCTTGTCCCTTGCACCTTTTGGAGTCCAAACTAGATAAGTAGATAAGAATAGGTAGATGGGGTACCTGACGTACTGACTTGGGATAAATAGAACAAAATTTAGTAAAATCAAATTTCTCTTAGTGTGGGGGAATTTCACACACGGTACCTTCGTGTGGGAAATTTCAAGCACTAAACAGTGGAGGGTTAACCAGTCAGGTAGTCGAGACCCACAGCATTGGAGCGGAGGTGGGGCTCCTATGCCAGAGTTATGATAAACAAATAGAGTTTACTATGACTTTGCTATATAACAAACTCAAACTCAGTTAGCAATATACTTACTTACGTTCTACCTATGTTTCACTTTCTTGTCTTGTTAATTTCAACATACGTTCGTCATGAAGCTTTAATTTACTTTCAGTTTTGTTTATGACTAGAAACTATAATGTTCAATTTTTTGCAGGAAAAGATTATTCATTCCTACAATTGAAACCTTTCGAAGATATAGTAGGAAATATATTGATTGGTGCATAATATGATTTTATGTGGAAATTTCAGTTCGGTTACTCAGAGTATAGGAATAGTGTTTATCAGGGGATTAAATTGCAATTATTTGTAGGACGATGAATATTTTAAATTAATTTAATATTATTGAATAGGTTAGATGTTAGTTAGGTATTGTCTCATTACTTTAAAAGGATTTGGATTACTGCATTATCACAACGTACGGTTCTACCATTTGTAGGAGACGATTTACAAGGCCATAAACATTAAAATAGGTAGTCCAAAATATTCAACAAACTTTGATCACTTTTTAACGTAAGATTAATTTAGAATATCCGATGTTTTTATTATTAATATATTAATGTAATGTATTTAATTAGGTTAATAGAGGGTTCTTTTACAATACATAAAGGTTTCATCGCACTATAAATCTCAAATAATATTTATTACGTGCTCCCCGTAGCCCATTTTCATTTATATGTATGTAAGTACATCAACTCTTGTGTCAAAATGTATTTTCATTGCTGTACTACACATTTACCTACATTGCTAAAATAAATTGCATATCATAAGATATCAGAAACCCTGCACGGATAATCTTTATCAAAACTAATTGATGAACTGATGTTATTCCGAGAAAATACATTGCATTTCACATATAAATATGTGTCATAAAAGCAAATTTCAAATATCGCAACGTTGCTATGGATAATACATAGAATGCTGATTCGGATTCTTAACATAAATACTGGTTGCTTAAAATTATGATGACGGCGATTTTACAAGTGTGTACAAACTCTACAGACATGCAGATGGTAATCGAGTACTCAGCATTTTTGCATTCATTTCTTAAAGTAAAAGTTAAGATTTACGAGCATTTCACATCTTGAAACAGCGATAACGTGGCAAACCATAGACATACTCAAACACCGATCTAAAATTAATAGACTAAAAAATATGAACTCAGCATTTCAATACGATCATTTAATAGAAAAGAGATCTCAATATTCAACAAGATATTACGTACTGATGGGATTTAGAACATATCTTGGAGAGGGAATGTGGTGTGGGCCCTGTGAAATTACGTATAATAACAATGCGGGCAACGCGGTAAGTTTCACAAGCCCTTGAACTAAGT
The DNA here is from genome assembly GCA_910589525.2 of Ennomos quercinarius. NCBI lineage: Eukaryota > Metazoa > Arthropoda > Insecta > Lepidoptera > Geometridae > Ennomos > Ennomos quercinarius. The sequence continues at coordinate 8,694,230 of OU342496.1, forward strand.
ATTTGGTTTCCTCGCGATGTTTTTCTATATATTCGAGTGATGGCAAACTCGCATGTTAATTTTCTGCTAACTATACTCGAGTTACAATAAACATTAATTTTTAGCTACTTACCCTGAGTCCAGCTAGGTATGCTGGTCCGTTAGGGGTGACTCGCGATATGAATATGCCGTCATCGTCTCCAACATACGGCGTGGAGCCCCGGCCTCCAGCTATGCTCAGTCCAAGGCCGCCGGCGGCGCGTGCGATCCGTACTTCGATGCATCGCTGGTCGTTCACCACTCGGGCTTCGCTCTCGGCTCGCTCCGACACTGACTCACCTATTGAAACATAATAAATGTTAGAGCTTAGTTTTAGTACAGTATTGCAAAATTTCTCGCAACTATGTATGCTATCCATTCTAAAATTAATAACTATATAAGTTGTTACTTATATTGATACCTCAAATGCTATCTGCATCTGCAAAGTTCATTCATAGATTCATAACTGGTACATTTTTATTAGGTACGCTTAGATCATGTTGTGATACCCAGTTCAACATGACCCAGATTGTTAAATAGGGACAGTTGTTATCTAAGTGTGCATACCGCGTTACGATGATCAAGATTGCTAAACTTTGTTTAACGTAAAATTTATATACAACTCCATATGTGAGATCAGTAGATGAGAGGTTTATAAATAAAATGTCCACTGTACACATCATTTTAATAGCATGTAAGCTCTGTGGCAGTTTGGAGAGTTACTACGTGATTGGTGTTTCCTTGATCTCAATCAAAGTTAAAAAACTATAATAATGATGCAGCTAGTAAAGCCAATTATAGGAATATAAAGGTCTTTATCACAGTCCTACCCCGTTTGTTTATCAATTTAAGGCCGTATAAAGAAGCCGATAAGAACGCGCGGCAAATAGAATAATCAATGACAAATATTGTGTTAAATTAATTGAATCATGATAAAGAACATGTTACACATGAATTATGTAAAGCGCATTGATCCGTACGTACGGTTCCGTCGCGTGCGCAACACGGTTCGATTGCCAAGTGTAAGGTCGAGGATACGAACACTTAATAAACGTAATTCATCAATGTAAAACGCCGCAGGAGGCGATTAAGCCCGATTCAAAGTATTGCAATTGGCCTACATAGGTTAATTGGTAAATTAATTTTAAGTAGGTAACATCGCTTGTTGCATGCATCTCATTCTCGATTAAAGTACAAAGCTGGCACATGCAAGGTTAAGTCTCTGTCTAATTAATATGGGCGTTGAAAAATCATCGCTTGGAGTACTGTCCCCGCGAGATGATCAAAAACAGAATGCAACGTGCACAACTGCACATGTCATGTGCAAGCAAGGTCGCAGGCGGGTACTGTTATAGGTATAGGCAAGTCGTAAAGTGTTAACATCACGATATCGACATTACATGACACAATGACACTTGTGTTTTGTACAAGGCAATAAAATCATTTGTTACTTTCACAATTTAACTGTTAGCAAGAATAATATTCAATCACTCTTTTTTACTATTGATAATAGTCTTATAGTAATCGCAGCCAGCAATTTTCCAATCCAAAGACCGTTATGTAAGTTTAAAGACAATAAAATAGGTACCTGTCGGATATGACAACAATGCTAGAGGTATAAAAGCAACGGAGAAGGTTGAAGAAAGAATATGTTAATGTCACGGCAGGAGACAGCATTAAGCTTTAAACACGCCCAACGAAAGACCGCGACATTTATTGATGATTCGTTTCTACGCAGCCGGGTTTCTAATTCTGCCAATGTTGCATGCGAGAGGAATGAATCGAATAACAAATGACCACACGGCTCGCGGCGTTCGCACGACAATCAACATGTCGAGACGGATGAATGGATCAGAAATCATGATCCAGAACGACCCATTCCGCGTCCTGTGCTTGCCACAATAGTCAATCAGCCGTTTTACTTTCACCCCAGGGTAACCTTAATAGAATAACAACACAACCATTGTAGTACCCCAGAACCAGTCGTGATAGTTTACAGTGGGATTCGTGACTCTAGTCTTACAGTAGTCTTATTGGAAAATGCTCTTTCCGTGGAATAATGGTAATTTACTAACCAATCCCAATGTAACGGACAGGTGAAAGTCTGCAGTTTGTTAATGGAATTGTTTTTAGAACTAAGTTTGCCCTGTTGGATACGAGCGTGTGACATATCTATGCAGAAAGCTGCATAGTGATATGTACGTAAAAACATAAATTTCATTTCAAGTATGTAATCAAGAGCAGTTTTTTGTGCTACGTGAAGCGCATATTGTGTATGGGATGGGTAAAAAGAGTTGTAATATGGAAGAAAATGTGGTGGCAAGTGGCAACATGAGATATTGCAATGATGTTAAGTAAAAGCAGAGGTGGGTCCGTTAATGCGGAGTTAAATGTGGCAATTTGATTTAATGACTGTAGTCCGCTATTCAACGCGTAATGAGTGGTAATGTTTAAAGGCAATTGGTGCGTCTATATACTGCAATGGCGCCGCCGCCACCGGCTCAGCCTCGTGAGCATTACCTACGCTGTAAATCCACTGACCATATGACTTCAGAAAACATACGTTACTGTTTAACCCACATGTGCAAATCATAATGTTAAGGAATCTTTTACTGTTAGTTTGCAAGACTGAATGTTAATGTCGTAAGTATGGGTTTTTACACAAATAATTTAGATGTTTTTATAGACGAGATAGAGATTAATGTCATAACATACTCAAATAAAGAAACAGGAAGTGTTTTATTATATCATTAACATTTGTCAAAATAAGTGCAGTTCTTTAGACTGTAGAGTAGAGACGTAGAGACATGAAACGGCTGACAATTAATCTTTCTATTCACTCAAGGTGACAACCATGTCCGTTGGTCGCCGTTACTCTAAAAATGTTAAACATACTGGTAAGTTCTGAGCGATGGATCGATAGCCGTCCTATATTTGGTGATGACATAATCTATAAAGGTCAGATGATACCATGCTGGTACTTAAAGGGTCTTCGAATAGCTGTTTCATTGGTACCATCCGAACGCCTTGTTTACTATTACGCAGTTGCGAAACACAAGTGTAACGTCGAACCACAGCGTTGTTACTTTATGACCCGCCCAAATACGTGAGCGATGACCGCATAGGTAAACTAACTACTATTTCACCTTCGCGCTTGGTTATTTTGAAGAACATAAACAACATCAATTTTAAAGAACATAATATAAGCATATCGAACCAGTATAATGGTGTTGAGTTTACAAACATTACAAACATTTATATTTGTCACATTTATAAGTTTTACAAAAGTATTTGAAAGATCACAAACATGTTCAACATCCATTTTCCGAAGTGGAGCCTTAGAATAACTGAGTGGAGCGTATGTTATTTACTGAGTGGTATAAGCGGACTATTACGTACCTAATGCATATTGTTTAACCATTTGCGGTGACTGGTCTTGAATAGCTGACATTAGAGGTGTTTTGTACCGGGTGACACAAATATTGTAAAGCGTCTTGCAGGTCTGTTAGTCGTTCTAAATGTCAAGAATCAAGTCTTAAGAGCCACTTAGGTACGTGCGATATTCGAACACAACAGTTATTAAAAAGTGCATGAAATATTTATTGCTGTAACTAATATGAGTAATAGACAGATGTAGTTGGAAACTCATTTGAAAGTTATTACGCTAATTAGTTTAAGAGTTGATTGATATGTTTGCGGTTAGAGATTAGATAGATTCGAAATCTTATAAACAAAAAATAAGCATCGATAGATATGGTTTGAATTGATAGATTAGACTGGTTTTAATATTGATTAGATACTTACACAACAGCAAACCAAATATTAGGTAGGGGAAAAAGTCTTTTCGCATTATAGTAAGTATGAACTTGTAATAAAATCTCTTTGGCTATACTATTTGTATCTGGCTGGATTCGGTATCATTAAAAGTTTAAATTTTAAAGAAGATAATTCCATATTCAAATTAGGAAAACGTGTGATTTTTATTTGTTTTTCGTACTGTGAAGATGAGTGAATCTAATGAAACTCGATACATTTTAAAATTTTACTACAAAAAAGGTAAAAATGCAACGCAAGCCGCGAAAAAGATTTGCGATGTTTATGGACCTAGTGCAGTGTCTGTGAGAGTGGCACAAATTTGGTTTAAGCGTTTTCAATCCATAAATTTTGATGTCAAAGATGCACCTCGCTCTGGTCGCCCTATTACGGATAAAATGGATGCCATTTTTGAAAAAGTGGAGCAAGATCGGCATATCAGTAGTTGCGACGTAGTTGAAGAACTGGGAATTAACCTCAAAACAGTTTTGGCGCATTTAAAAAAAACTGGTTACACTAAAAAGCTCGATATTTGGGTACCTCACGAGCTCACTGAAAGAAACCTAATAAACCGTGTACTCATTTGTGATTCTTTATTAAGACGTAATGAAACCGAACCATTTTTGAAGAAGCTGATAACTGGTGATGAAAAGTGGATCACGTACGACAAGAACGTGCGAAAAAGGTCGTGGTCAAAGGCCGATCAGGCTTCACAGACTGTGGCGAAACTCGGGTTAACTCGCAACAAGGTGATGGTGTGTGTGTGGTGGGATTGGAAGGGCATTATTCATTATGAGCTGTTACCACCAGGCAGGACCATCTATTCTTAACTCTACTGCGAACAACTGATGAGATTAAAGCAAGAAGTTGAGAGAAAGCGATCGGAATTAATCAACAGAAGGGGTGTGGTTTTACATCATGATAACGCTAGACCTCACACATCTTTAGCCACTCAGCAAAAATTAAGAGAGTTTGGCTGGGAGGTGATAATGCATCCGCCGTATAGTCCTGACCTTGCACCTTCAGATTTCCACCTGTTTCGGTCTCTTCAGAATTCTTTAGGCAGTGTCAGGTTAACATCACGAGAGGACTGTTCCTACCTACAAGATGGCAAAAAGTTATCGAACAAAATGGTACCTACATACTTCAGTTAAATGTAAATAAATTATATCAAAAAAAATTTGAATTTTCTTAAAAAATGCGAAGTAACTTTTTCTCCAACCTAATATTTAACAAGGAAGTCTGAGTGGTTTTGCCAATACCATTTCATTTTAGAAATAACCATACTTCACTACAAAGTCTTTGGGCTAATCGTGAATAGTAGTAACTTAATGAGCGAATGCCGACTAAATCATATTATTTCTTGTTATAAAATTAATTAAAGGATCGAATGTGAAAGTATCTTATTCAAAATTCATATTCAAAATATACAATAAATAAGAGGATGAAGTCAACAACCTAGCATTGAAATATTTTGTGCAGCATGAATATGTATGACTAGAAATAAAAGCGCTTTATAGTCGACTTTCTTTGTATTTTAGCCAATAGGATTTTGGAGTGCAAGTGGTTTGGAGTTGTTTTCGCATTTGGCCACGTTCACTAAGATCCTTATTTGTTGTCGGTAGAAAGGCGACAACAAATTTCACAATGCAAAAAATGCAATGAATTGAGTACGGATTGATGTGGTTTGATATCTTCAAACATTGCATTTTCGTAGTTAGTGTATTAAATTACAATTAGCAGCAATAGTGCAATTAGCATTAATAGCGAGCTGTAGAGTCAATAATAATGGTATTTCACGTACAAAAACTGTTACGAGTGGATGTATTTAATAGAAAACAATAAATCACCTTGACTCCGCGCTAGCCTCTGTTTATTATAGGGCACTATATCCGTCCAAAATGTTACCATAATAACAATCACAGAGTAATACGGCACGGCCGTAAAAATTTTTGGCCTGCACTAGACATTTTAAATATTAATATATTATGTTTGATGACTTCAGTTTTACACTGAGGTACTTAATTAAGTTATAAAAAGGTACTCCAGTAGCAATAAATACTTTAGATATTTACTTGGACATATTTTTGTACAAATATTTATCTAATTCTATGAGCAGCTATCTATTGTCTCTACGTAACTGTGAGTGTGTATAGAAACATTTTGAGCATTTTGTCGTATTTCCGTTGGTACTGGATACCTACATAATATTTAAGTAGAATATTCAGATAAAATATGGTTTTACGATTTCGTTAGAATATAAAATGGTATAGAGCAAGATTTCACCAATATTACCTAGGTATATTATATCAATAACATAGGTGTGAGTTATTTATGTGTAAGGGTGTAAGTATGGTATGGTAAATAACAGCAGTAAGTTTACGACTATAGAAACAAGCTTTTATCAGCGTATTATTATCAGGAAAATAAACATCGTGAATGACTTTTCTGATGACCTAATCACACAAATTGATGGGAAAGTAAACTTACGCTTTTTCCTCCTTATCACGCCCATTTCCTCGCAGCGAACTAGCCGACGACTACTTCCTGAATAGGGGTGCCTATTACCGTGCGGGGAGGTGGATAAGGCCGGTAAGGCTTTATAGATACGATAGTATCTCTCACTCGTATCGTACGTCAATCGAGTCGATACACCGACCGGCTCTGGCCCTAATGCATTCCGATTAGGTCATTGTCCAATAACAATAACGTTAGACTGATTTTAATATGGTGGTGCGAAATTATATTTTTTGTGGAACAGGTCTTTTCGAAGCGTGGGTGTTTACTGTTTCGGTCGTGAGAGCAAAACAAAAACAAACAGGAGAGCACTGAACTGGTCCGCGGTCGGTAAGCGCGCGCAGCCCGGGGCGCATTCGGTGACGGAATGCGCAACCACCACAGGCCGCATCTTGTGGAGGCTGCGCCTGAGCCGGCGCCTCGCGACCTCTCCGCCCGATAAAAATAGAAAGTCTCAACCTGACGCGTGCATATTCCTTTTTTTAACCCCCTATTATCAGCGCCAATAGATCGCGTACAGCTTCATTTGATTACTGGCACTTTCGTTACGATGTAGCCACTTACGTTGATAGTGTAAATTGTTGTGAAGACAACTTGATTAAAGGTTTCATTGGTGATGATTATATCTATGGGCTGATCAATAATGATGGATATTGAAGCAACTTCCTAAAGAGGAAGTTCTCTATCGCCTCTATTGTCTGTTTAATGATGATTTCAAAAGCCAAAATCCTAATACCCTATCCTACCCTACTATAATAAAACAAATGTGAAAGTTTGTGTGTGTGAATGTTTTTTACCATAAATCTCCGTAACTACTGAACCGATTTCGATGAAGTTTTGAATGTAGATAGCTTATATGCTGAGTTAATACAAAGGAAACTTTTTATCCGCAGGTGAAACCACAGGGCGCAGCTAGTAATCTTTTTCAAATCAAATACAGTTTTCAATTTGTTTAGAAGTGGCATCTATTATCGGATTAAAAGAATGTGAACGGAATAAACGAAAACAATAAATATAGAAACATAAAATGATTAGAATGGTTCAGACTCGTCTTCGAGATTATTTTAATCTCATAACTATGCGAAATCGAGCTTTAAAAGCCAACTCTCTATTTCAACTGTACGTATAGGTACGTATAATAGAGTACCAAAATAATATAAAAATAGCCTGTTGCTTTTGTCAACTACTTCATATATACTGCTTATACGATAACGGTCGGGCCGGTATGACCAATAAAAAAGTTTAATAATGTACACATTTAAGTAGTCAAAGATGAATAAAACAAACAATAAAAAGTAAATGAGAAAATAAATTACAAATTTAACACGCAGCAGCAACAGTAGCTACTCACAATCTATTTTTAAATGAACAAACAAATCAAGTTAATCGAATGGTGCTCACTGAATTGACATCGGAATGTTCAATGTAACAAATACAACAAGAAGACTTATCGACCTATAAGTGGTCAAGATCAATGTAAAAAGCAGTTAAGCTACTGATCGTCAGAACGCAGGGCACATATTAACTTTTAAAGATGCGGTCACTACAAGAAAAATCTTTAAGACGGCAGATAGCAAGCGCAGCTAACGATTTGCTGTTACTGGATAAATTATCGGAGAAAATTAGAAAACTGCATAAGCCTACCGGGATATAGCTTATAGTTTAATGGATTATTAAACAGGATTCGAACGCTCAGCTTTCGAAAGGCGTTCAGAGTTCTGGCTGGTGATCTACATAGTGGCAATGTACTTGCACCCTGCATGGTGTGATTAATGTATGCAAGGATGCTAATTATATACGGCACGCGTCACCACTATGAAGCAAAAGCAACCTACATAATACAGTAAGCACTAACAAACCCGTTCTCGAAAGGACGATTTTCTCTCAGAATGTTTATTTCTGCGACTCTGCTAACGGTCACCGCGGTGACATAGCTCGTAGAGAATTTGACTTGGGTTTTGTAGTAGGTGTATATGATGCTAAACAAGAAATTGTATGCTTACATCTTGCTGAATTTATCACCGTTTTGTATCATTTTCCATTTATATCTTATTCAAAATCCTGGCACACTTTTGTACTCCTTAAGCTTTATTTATAAATCAGCCTGAAAATAAAGCTATCGTAAGCGTGCGGCTAGCAGCGGATAAATTAATGGCCGTCTAGATAAAATAATAAATAAATAAATAATAAATAAATATTATTAATAGAGGATCGTGTTCGCAAGGTATAGTGGTGTCGATTCGCTTCAATAATTCATTTCACAGGTTCACTTTCGAGATCTGAGCCCGCAGCACGGATGTTAACCGCAAAGTATATTTTCCTACGTTGATTGTATGTATCGAAGGCTGCGGTCAGCCAGACAACCTATTCAATACGCAAAGGGAGAAAATCTAAGTAATGCATACATCTACATTTCTGTACAGATGAAATGAATTACAGAACGTAATGAGAGAAAGATAATGACAAGCCTCTAGAATCTAGATCGTTCGTCTGATATATCCACCGATGTCGAGATAGTCTCCGCTATGCATAAAGGATGTACTTAACTAATGATCTTTGGTAAATACCGGGTTAAATGTCGCATATAGGCATCTATAAAATGGTAATAACGTTAATTAATGAGCCTCATAGTTACTCATAGTAAAGGACTTTCACGATGTTGTATAACAGGCGGATGCACGAAGATTGATAATGCAAAAGAAAAACGTGAGTGCAGTACTATAGTAATTACTGCTATAGAGAAAGGTGTTTTGTATCTAACATTATAATAACTGTACCAAATTACAAACTATGACATTTATTTATTGTGCTTGGAAAGTTAAACCCAGTAATTTAACGTAACGTGACTGACGGGTGGATCCCTGGAGATATGAGATAAAAAGTATTTTCGCTTATTGCTTCATTTTGTTTGATGGTCAACGCAATTACTGCGTGAGTTTGCGGTGATTTTCGAATGACCATTGAACTTTGCCATTTAGGGTCTGCTAGATGAAATACCCACACGTGTTTTGCATTAATAAGTTCCTAGAGGTAACTGTACTTATTTCTTTTGATATAGCAAAGTTGTTTTCAGTGTGAGTTCATTGGTGTCAATCGTGCTCGTCTCCTTTTCTATCGAGCAATCGACTCACGAAGTTTAAAGGCGCTAGGCATGCGCTTCCATGTCTTCGAAGTTGGAACATGCCTCCAGGCCTAAGACATGATGCTTTGCGGTTTCATCTGTTTATAAATCCAGAATTATACAGGATTCTAGTATGGGACTGTGAAGATGTACGTTGAAGTAAATCAATGTAGTATACATATGATTACAAAATGAAGCTGTATAAAAAAAACATAATTACCATTAATCTATGTAATTATTTAATGAATATTAAAATTACGTTCCCATCCAAATAGTAACGAGCTAGTTAACATAGAAATATCTAATTGCTCGTACGACGATGATGGAAATTTAGTACAGCGCTTTTAATTGGTAAAGTAAAGAAACGAACAGGTACTCAGTTGAGACTTGAAATATTTGTCCAATAATCTGGTAACACAACTAACTTGGTAATACTCGGTTGTATTGTACTTTCTATCAGATAAATGAAAACTTACACAACATTCACGATATAGATTAAAGTTTACGAAACTTTTTTTTATCGCCGTTTAAGTTTAAACTGTCCATTGCATAAACTAACAACTTATCAAAGTAAACAAGTAAAAAATAATGTAAAAGCTTCAGAGTAGTTACTTTCAAATAAGCGTACGTAATAGACAAACTGGACCAGTTTGCATTGGAATGCCTTTGTTGTAGCTTTTTATAACATGTATCTATATATAATTATATTATTTTAATACACTCAATAGCTTTAGGTTTCATGCATCAAAAGCTTATTAAATAGTACTACGCTAAAATGCGAACTGCATAAACGTGTGGTTGACCTTCGGGCAGATCTAGAACCGCTCTATGCACCTTACCACACCACCTGCCTATAAAATATCAAGCATAATAAATCATAACGGCATTTGAGCCGTTGTTTTATCAAAATAATAAATGGTTATAGAAATAAAATAAAAAGTAATTGTATTAAATTGCATCTCCGCGCACAATGATAAAATTAATTTGCAAACTTTCTCTTGAAAATTGAAGATTTAATGGAATTCGGTCTCATGAAGGTGCAACGCTCCCGTAAAGTTAGACATGGCAATTGAAAGATTGAAATATTTCAATTCCCACCAAATATAACGACTATGATGTAAGCTTTATGATCAGAGTAAAAAAGCTAGGCAGCATTTATAAAATAGTTATATTGTACAACAATGAAGAGGTAAAGGGCAACATAGAGAAAGGATGGCATTTGCCAGGGTTCAAATACACGAGCCTTACTTGCTTTGAATGTAAATTCCATGATGGAACACATGATGCCGCGAACAACAGATTTTGTGACCGCCATTTTTGATCACTTAATTTTTATTGAACAATGACTTTGCATTAGCAGGTTTTTTTATAAGATGGGTACGTATCGTAAAGGCTTATGAGGTACTGTGGAGCTCGGCTCCTAATGCCGCCGGCCTGGTTCATTTGAGCGCACCAGTTAACGCGGGGAGAGCGCCATACTGCAGCTATTGTTGTCCGTCCCTCGGGAGGGTCGGCCCAGATGTCGCCCCATTTACGCACACACGCATAAAACATTACATGAATACCTTTACAAATGGTTAGAAATTATTTGATTGACATTACATCGCGTCGAATCAAGATTAATGTCTTCCGAGTACTTCCGACAAGTGACTACTGGTTATATTAGCGGTATTATTATAGTTGGAAGCTTTCGGAAATTTAATATTGTTTTTATGCGTTGGTTGGTTTATTGCGGTAGTCAAACTAATCTATGTTGGTGTGCTAAAGCAATGTAAATTTCCTGTGCAATTATAGAGCAGGATAAAAAAGATTGGTGCAAGCTTAAGTACTTAGGTACCTACTTCGGAAGTAGTTCGCAGTCAAACTAGTTCTTAAATTGTGCAGTATCAATAGATCAATACCGATGCCATTGAAGTGACGATGCTAGAAGTTGAGCGGAAAGTGAATATTTATGGTAGTTAGTTATATGCTTAGTTACAACGTGATATACTGCAGGTTAACGACTAGATTAGTTTCTATTCAAAGCAACTTTCTCCTATGGTGAATTTCTCTTTGGAATTAACTATAATCATGAGCCACTTTGTATCCTTACAGCTTCTTCAGTTGAAATTGATAGGCTATTTATCACGACCTATTAAGCAAACTAAACGGTCATAATCAATAAGGCAATTACGTACCATATCCATGTATAATTGGTAATTCGCTGATGCGCACACGTCTTGGCCCGGGTCGCACCGGAAGCGAGTAATGATTGCTTGCGTAAGGGTCTCTTTGTTGATCGCGATGACTGGCCCGAGGTAGAGTGCCGTGAAGTCGGACCGAAGGGTCCTCATAGACTGGCTGATACCCTCTCGGCTCTAAAGTAGCATACCGCGCCTGAGAATAATATGGTCGCTCGTGGTGCTCGATGTCTCTTAGATCGCGCCTGGATGGCGGTCTAGGTTGTTCGTTGTAATCAACGTACGGGTTGCTTCTGTTCGCAACGTTTCTAGGTCTTTGGTCGTACTGGTTAAGAGCTTGTAGACTTTGCGCTGGGTATCCGTATTGATTTGGTTGTCGCCGGTATTTGTCGAGGATTTCAAAGGATCTGTGGTAGGGTGAGGAGTAGCGGTCAGTGGCGAATATTTCGCTCTGCGGCAGTCCGCTGTTGTTGCTCGCATTGCTGCGGTTGCTTCTGGTACTGCTTCTAGTACTGTTCCGGGTCAGTGAACCATCACCGCGTACGCTTAATGTTACTTCCAGCCTTTTGTCTTTCATACTTTGTGTTTTACAATTTGTTTATGATATAAAAATAGTTTTTTACACTGTTGTCATGTGTATTCTGAATCATAACTTCACTTTAGAAATTAGCCGGTAAACTTTGTATTGTAATTATACTTCCTATAGGTAATTCATTTTACACAACAGTATAATGTATCGCGCTATAGAAAGTAAATGACGTTTATTATCGCGCTGTTCACGAGCGATGAGTAATTACGGTTGATGTATTAGTAAATGACCACAAGCATGAGAACAAGACCGTGGTTGTTCAAGTTAATTGAGGTTAAAATATGGACAGAGCATCGACACGACTTTTAGACAAAGGTACTGTCAATCCCGCTGCGAGCGCCGCGGTGAGGCGGGCGAAATGTTGTACGGATAGACACGACGAAGAATAAAAAACTGACGGGAGAAAATTTTAGATGGCTTTTACGATAAGAGCATGGCAAGTATGCACATCAAACTTACTGATAAAGACAATCGCTGTATCAATCAACCACACTATAGTAAAAGTTACGTTAAAATAAATTGCCCAGACAAGAAAATATAAGTAGATAAAATTAGAGATGACTTTTAATGATAAACATAATTAAATATGAAATGTAAACATTAAGACGATCACAACACAATCAAATAAAAAGGTAAATAATGACTAAAATTAGAATGCAAAAAGTGATGTCATATATATGCGATAAACGACGTCTTCGCACGCGATATCCGGTATAAACTATAAAGAACATAAACAAAACCAGAATTAAAATTCAAGAATTCCACACTAATGATACGTAACCAATTAATGTGCAGACAGCTACCGATAACTTGGTTTTGCAGCTTTTTAAATTCCACAAGGCACTAGATTCCTACAAGTGTACGCAGTTGAATTGCGACTGACACTTGGTGGAAACATTAATATGAAGGTTGATAAGATAATGTATCGTCAGTTCAATAACTTGTGGTATTGTGTTAGAGATTCCCTGGAGTTATAGAGGGCCGTAATAACCTTAGAGAGTTGATTGTTAGCTAATGCACGTTGTTTTTATCAAATTGGTATGTAGGGAACGTCTATAGTTGAAGTACACTCACTCATACGTGGTATCGTATTATTTACCTTGAACAATTGTAACGGAAAATTCACTGGGTCAAGGTCGAAATGTGTTAACACCATGTTTATAGACTTTGCATAAGTAACGCGTTTTGTCTTGTAAAACCGTCATCCATATTAATGATCTGATTTACGCTGAATAAACTATTAGCTTTGTATTTATATTTAGCGCGTAATAAAATGATGATCAACATTCAATAGAATAATTAAGTGGTTAGGTACTCTGGCTAATTGAGCCCAAAATAAAACTGCATGGGGAAATAAGATTACATAAAACTATCAAAATAAAAGGCTTGGAATCTTACGAACCAGAAAAATATGATCTGTTAGCGAAGCGGATAAAGTTAACTACGTAGGTACACGAATTTATCGCGTATCAGATGCGCGTGAAACGCAAACGTTTCAACATGGTGCGCTCGAAGTGTTAGGAAATTTGTTACTGTTTGTAAACCAAATAGAACTATTATCTCCATGGTATGAATCGCCGACGGCGTTAGGCAGACCTTAATTCAACATCTCCTTGTTTGAATAGGACCTACAATATTAGTGTGGGAAAGTTTATGAACTGAAGTCGCTTAATTACGGAAACAGACGTGAGTTATATTATGCTATAAACAAAATATAAAGCACAGTAATTTTGCACTGTGGTTGAACGCAGAGAAAGTATGCGCATGTAAGTGCAGGGTACACAACCAACAATTTTAGTGTAAATGGAGCAAAGATAGACTACCCGTGGTTTAATGGTACACAAAGATAAGGAAGACAAACCATATGTTTACAAGAAGTTAACAATAACTCAGCCTGACCTTCACATATAGCTTGTGTAAGTAAGGAGGTGTAATGTTTCTAGAATATCAATATATCATGTTATCGCAGTCATTTATATACATCACGTTATTTGTATCATGCGCAGGCAGCTCTAGCTCCTATTGTTACCCTGTTATTTTCCCTCCACACTTAAGCAAATAACACTTTGGAACGGATTGATTTTCACTAACTGAGATTACAGTAACTAGGACACACACACGACACGCCAAACCATTTTCGAATGATCAAATCTGGATTGTGAGTGATTCGACGCCTAATGCACAGAGGTCGTAGAATTAAACTTGGTAAACAGTATGTATCACACGGCACAATCATAGATTTTTAATTTCCACACAATTTGATAAAATCGGGGCGAACTCGCCACAGGTGAGCGAAACACTGCGAGGTTTCGTTCAACAGACTGAAATAGCACGCTAAGTACGGGAGATAAGCTGATAACGAAGCGATACCGTTTTTTATACAATACCAACATTGATTCATATGACTCGTTTCAATTCTTAGATAAAAATTGTATATTTATTAAAGCTTTAATTCACAAATGGAGGTCGCCAATTCTGAGTTCAAAAGCGAGTGCAATTTTGCAAGTGTATGGTGTATGTAAATGAGTTCGTACATAAACTCGGATGAATGACCTCTGCGCAGTTAAATGAAGTTCGAAAGCCACGTACTCTCTGAATTTCTCACATAAAAATGAAGGCAATGGTGCCTTTGTGTTTGGTGACGTGGTGTGACAGACGGGGTTCGCTCGATCCACGCTCGTGATCTTAAGACGTCCAAGTATGGTCACGAACGTATAGAGAACAGTGTTGCAAGCATCGAAATCGTGCTGCTCTCTGAACGGTGCTGCTCATCTATTTATTCATATTTGAACTTAAAGTTCGTAAGCCTACAAAGTAAAAGTTGCTTACACTTACCATCAGCTATATCAGCACCGGTTTCTTCATCATCAGTCTTTCGCTCTTCATGCAGTTCCCGTTTCTTGATCGCCTGCAAGAAATTCAAATTGTAATAGCATGCCTCCCGCCGGCTTACTTACGAGAAAACCAGTATCATGCAAGTGAGAACAGACAAAAACAAGGCATCTCGAGGCACATCAACTAAAGCTATTAAGTATACAACAATACTTGAAATGTCACGTTACATGCTAGCGAAATGAAATGATCGTGATACCACAAAACGCAAGCGAGGCAAGCCAAACAAAATGCAGTCGAATCTAAATTGAAATCTTGCGCTGAATGTCTCTTTATCTTGCGTACGCATCTCACCCGGGCGAGCCATCCTCCGGCAGCTTTCAAGCACCTCATTATAATAAGTACCGATAGGGAACACTTCGGCAACTGCTCGGTGTTTGTTAGTGATTTATTTTAACACAACACTTGAATCGCGAAAGCGCCACTTCACTTATCGATTAATCGCGGTGTACGGAGCATTGTTGCGAGCGGCACGCCGGTGTCGTGGAAGGCGCTCAATTCTGCGAGCCCCGCGGAGGGTCTACCGAGAGCGTCTTGGTCGAGGGCCCGCGCGCACCAGCCCGGAACTGACGCGGTATTCCAGCAATTACCCACGGCTCGGTCGCGTCGCGGAACCGACCGGACCCTCACAACATTTATTACTTCTTTACACACTCGACCTAAATTTATTGCACTCAGCAGTCAGCACACAACTATTTACAACTAAACTAAGAGTAAAGTGCGAATACTTGCAACTATAATGGCGTTATGCTGATGTGTACACAGACTGCGAGCGTGATGCGAATCAGATCTCACGACTGTATTGTTTCTCTTATTCTTTGGAGCATAAGAAACGACGCGGTCCGCACGTCGCTTTTACCCTTTCGCGGATTGTATTGTGCTACTATACGTCTATAATTTAGATGCCACTGCGATAATCATCGTGATTGCAAATAACCAGGTATATTTGAACACCGCTGCGAGTCGAGAACCCGATTCAAAAGTCGTAGTAATAACATTCTATTATACGCCAAGAGCCGTCGGATATGTTTACTGCTGATCATAATATGATAGCAGACGAAATTGACGAGACAGTGGCATGCAATGTGAATGCAGATACAGTAACTACCTTCACCTTAGATTAACAAAACAGGAATGAGTTCTATTTTGTATATTATCAAAATTGAATCTAATAGTAAATCTTGTAACTACAAGAAAGTTGCTGCAGAGGTAGGTAGGCAACTAGGCATCTGGTAAAGGTACGTGTGAACTGGACGTGCTATCTCTTTTATCGCATCTAAGTATATGGAAATTACATCTGTCTGCCTTCTTGTTATCACAATATGTCAGTTTAGATAAAGGTAAACTGATGATCAGAAAGGAAATAAACTCGGATACGTAGTAATATAAATTTAGAGATAATAATTTCAAATCATTTTAGTAATGGTACATTAGCAATTAATAATTAAAGGATTTGACAATGAAATACCGAGTCCAAGTAATGATTTATAATGGTTAATGCTATTTATAATGGTTACACACACAAGACAGTGGCAAGCAATAGATACAACGTCATGCAATGACCCATAGTTCCATTAGTTACACAAAGGATTAGTTATTAAACAATTCCATATGCCAGGTTTTTTGAAAGATCTATAATAGGATACACACTATCTCAAACTATTTTCTACAAGCAAAACAGTACATTATGGAAGCCTACAACACAAAGATTGTTCGATTAACACAACATTAACCTTACGAGTCCATTATGAATAGATAGCATTTCTTTAGATAACTTTCGAAGAGATTATCATATTATTTTGTTCAAGTAATTTTCACAAAGATTGACAGTTCTAATATTGCTTTGGATTACATTTAAAAAAACACTGTATGTTTAGTTTAGTGTGAACGATTCTTATTTTAATTACAGTCGTGTCATTTTATAAATGTTTTATAACACCTATTTCTATTAGAATTTTTGAAGAGTAAACGTGTCATTATGAATCCACGAAATACAGCCGGCAGGGTATTTTCTCTGTGAAATTTCGCATTCCTTACGGTGGGGTCACGTGTAAAATGATCTCATACAAAATTATAGTATTCACGAAAATTTTCTGAGATAACGTATATCCAGTGACCCGAAAAAATCCCGAATTCTCGAAAAAACCAAGTATGGAGATAATATCGAATATCGAATGGGGCCCATAGGTTTTACTAAGTGGTAGGGCTTTTCTGCAAAGTTTGTCTAGTTAAGTACCACCGCTTTGCCAGTTATTCTGCCGCCAAGCAGTAGTGAGCGAGCACTACTGTGTTCCGGTTTGAAGGGCACTGTAGCTAGTGAAATTACTGGGCAAATGAGACTTTATGGCCTGATTTCACAGTCTAGTAATCTGATTACTGGACTGTGTGATGTCTCAGGATGACGTGCGCAACTGCATTGCGAGAAACTTTATTATTTTAAAGTTCCGAGTGACACTGCAACTGTTATGGGCAGACGTGTCGCTTCACATCAGGTGAACGATTGGCTCGTCTCGATATTCATTCTCATAAAAAAGGTAAGTACTAAAATAGTTTTCTCAGACTCTGAGACTTTTGAGATAATTGACCCTCTGGAGCCTATAAATGCGATTTTGCACACCTCCATAAGTAAATAAGAGCCCAATCTTTTCGAAAAATGCTGAGTAGGTATACCAACCGACGAGCATAGATGCTATCGAGCTTTAATATGTATTGGAGTAACAACTCAGTCCCTCAGCGAAAAATGCTAAGTATACAGAGCTAAATTAACAGCTATTATTCGGTAACAAATAACAAGTAAAACTGTCAAATCTTTTCAAAAAGTACTGAGTACACCGAGCTCATGCACTTTCATTGCTAACCTTTCCAGCTACGATCGCAACCGAGATTCGGTATCGGAACAATTAACCAGTAACAACTGTCAAATCTTTGCGAAAACTGCTGAATGCGAGCTGAATGGCTATCTATGGTCATGGTGGCAGCACCTGCGCAATGAGATCACGCGCCCGGCCCGCGTCTATAGTGTTGATGCGTTTGTTCTTGAGATGGTGGGGCGTGTCCCGGCGGTGCAGGCGGCCGCCCGCGACCCCGCTAGCGGCGCGCTCCTCCACCGTCGCGCGCCACGCCACCCGCCTCGCGCCCCGCTATATACCCGCCACCACACACACCCTTTAGTACCCGCTAAATCCCGCTACCCGCACGTAACGATAAACACTCCGACAAGTATAAATTGGACAAAATTTCATGTAAATTATATCGATTATTGACATCATTTGCTCGAAACATCTTTAAAGTGAATAATTAAGAGGTTTGGAGCAATAGTTTTACCTAAACTTTGAACAGTATGTGACCAGTAGCGCAATAGCCGCATCAATTTATACTTGCCGGACTGTATCAAAGCGGTTCCAAACTGCACAGATAGGTAACCTGGTTATCTAACAGTAAATATGTTTCCTATTTAAATTCAAAGTCATTTATTTTAATGGTATTGTAAAAGGGATAAATCGAACGCCGCCGCCGGACAGAATATCGAACTGCCACCGATCTGCAACGATTCATTTATCTGTGCATATCGATTTGCCCCGATAAAACGCTACGAAAACTATGTAAGCGGGCTTTATATTCGCGATATTAAACAAAAGATTCCAAAACAGAGACTAGTGTGAGTTTGTAGTTTGTGCCCAGAAATGTAAGAGTTCAGCGGCGAGTTTGTAAACACGATTATTTTATTGTTTACTCAACGAACGCTGTCGTAAACTCGCACACAAAGGGGTGGTAGTAAGAAAATAATATTCTGTATCTTCATTAGAATAGCTTTTTAATGATGCTAGTAGTACAACACCATTCGGACAATCTCTTTTTCGCAACAAACATGTCAACCTATTTACGTGTTACCACTTTAGCGGTATGGAACATTTCATTAGCCTATTATATTCTGCACGCCCAATATTCCAGGCGCCAACTCTTCAAAGGCTATACTAGCGCCACCTGCGCTATGGAAGCACCTTACGGAAGTAACTTAAGCAGCTACGTTATGTAAATAAATGAAATTGTGAACAAACAATACTAGGTATTTATTGATACAACAGGCAACTGCTGTCACCTATCCGAACTCAGAGGAAAGTTTACCAATTGTTTAGGCTCAATTTGTTAGTACCCAGATCTATGTTTATGTAGGTAGCAGTCTGGCAATGTTGCTTAGAGTTAATAATTAATTTTGCATCCCGTATACCTAATACTACATTGGTTAATTTCACAAAAGCTTGCTGTTAAGATATCTACTTTTGTATCAAGCCTGTTAGTTTTCTAATATGTATCATATTGCATAAACAGAAAGTTCAAAACCATACCTCCAATTCATCTGAGTCGTCATTCTCATCGTTTTCGTCTTCGGATGATTCATGGTCGAGCACCGCAAGGTGCACTTCTTCTTTTGCGATTTCAGGAGGAATCGGAGTACTGTGCACAGGCTGTGGACAAGGAAAATAGTACTTCTTAGATTAAAAAACTAAATTTATTTTCGTTAATATTAAGTATAGAAGACTAAATTATAAGTAGAGTTTTTTTTTTGTAGACTGGGTAGCATTTCGCCACATTTTCATCTGATGTTAAGTTGCAATAATAGTAATAGTAGCGCCTCATCTCGTTGGGTACTAACTTTAAGTTAGTCTGCCAGAGCAAAATGTGATTTAGAGCTTGCGACAGATTCTTAACTTTAGTACGGTAGCTAGACAGACGTGCACAAGAAAATTCCCTACTTATTTCAGCTTTCAGTCCTCCAGGAAAGGAAAGAAATGTATAATGCAAGATCATACAAAAGGGTATCTGATCAAAGCGTCTATGTTAAGATAGAAGCATTTTAGACGTCAAAGATTGAAATTATACACTGACAAGAAATAATAAAATAAGTGTTTTAAAGAACGAAGGGCCAAAATAAATCAAAAACTACCCACCTCGATTTCAATAGGAACTGGAGCTATTGCTATTTCGACGGGAGATGTTGGCAGGCCATTGGTGTGAGTGTGAGTTGCTGTGGGTGGTTCGTTTTTCGTTTGCGTGACTTGCTCGGGCGACCTTCCTGCTAGCAGCTTCTGCGCCTTTACCTTTAGGTCTTTCGGGTGAGGTGTGTTCTGGCGTACGAACGGCGTCTGCGGAAGTAAATAAACATTATCACGCTGTTTTAACGCTGTTTAAGTGGTGCAGAAACTTCATCCTCGTCTAACTTACGACAAAGTTTAAAAAGCCTTTAAATATAAGATGTGCACAGTATATTTTTAGTTCGTACACACGTGTTGCAGATCAATAAATACTCATAACTTTATTAGACGGAGATAAAGCTTAAGCGTGATCGTAAATAGCAATAAAAAAACATGCGCATGCTCATAATAGTAAGAACTACTGATTGTTTTATACTATTATATATATTGATGCAATTAAAATAAATAACGATAACAAACTATAAACTAATACATACTAATAATGTGTTTAAAATATATCTAGTTGTCGTTTGTATCAATTATGTGCTTGTATTAATGTGTTAATATAACGTAAAACTACATAAGCTGACAATCAAAACCAGTTAAAAGTGATCAACTATTCAAAAAATTAGTTTGCAACTATTTCTATTTATTAAACATACTTAATGCTATTAAAATCATGGTCCTGCCCTAAGCGAATGATGTCATAAGTATATCAAAACATTGAAAATTGCACAACAGGTATACCAAAAGGATGATTGTCACTTAACCTAATTTAACGGTACATAACTGTAATACAGTAGGCGAATAGTGAATCACAGGATATGATATCACATTCAGTCTCTCTTTCGTGGTACCAAGACGTCTTTACTGTTATCAATGTAATCTACTAAGTGCAGTTCAAATATAGCACGGTGCCCGTGAAAAATAACCAAAATACTTGCGAAACAATTGCGTAAAAACTTTTGATATGAGTAACATCATTTAAAGATGTGCGTAGTGATGTGGATTCGATATCGTATGGGTGTTGAAATATCTTTACATGCCAGGAATTCGGAAGTGTTTTTGTGTCTACCAGATGGATGTGCTACGTATTTTTTGACGTGATCGGTTAATTAAAAACATAATATCAAAGGCTACAAGTAAACACTAGATGTTTAGTTTAACCGCACTAATCTACTAGCAAAATAAAGGTATTTCTAAATACTGGTTAGAGCAAGAGGCTTAGTGGCGGGCAGCGCATACTTGACTCCCTGGTAGTGCATTCACAATTTTTACTATAGAGGTATATTTATTTCCTTTAGGCACGTAATGTGTGGCATTTTTAAAGTAAGTATATTGAAACAAAAATTATGATATCAGATGAAATAAGCTGAGCCAAATTCTGAAGCCCTTCTACTTATCATTCTAAAAGTCTATTGATATATCAAAAAACGCCATTTTTAATATGTTTGGACGTAACTTGTAAATGCACACCGCGAGACGCTTGCCGCATACCTCCGCTAGGTTAGTTATAGAGGAGGACAGCCGCTGCAGAGAACTCCTCCGCTGTGTCGTGACTAGCTTGCGAACTACGTTTAAAGGCCGCTTCAAGGCCATCATGGACTGTTGTGTGAAGAACGACTCAGAGAACGTGTCCTCGACTTCTTCGTTCACCAATGCAACCTTGAAATTGAAATCTTCTCTCTAGCACAGTTCTGACAACCCTAACGTTGTTCTTTTTTTGCAGACGTTTCTGACCCGCCGCGCCTACCACATGAAGAATATTTTTTTTATATTGCATTACATTTAAAATAAATATTTATGAAAAATACTGAATTAAAATAATTATTCGAGTGGTCTACCGTTATTGAAATCCTAATTCCTCCCATAGCTAAACTTAAACAGATGCAATAGTTTTGAGCATTACACTGCCCCGTTTATGCAGTCTACTGAACTAGAGCAGTGGTGGCAGCAACTTAATTACCCGCTAGAGATTGTTTAAAATATATTTAATGCTATATGCACTCACAAACAACTTATTTAGATTATGTTTATTTGCATTGTGAAAACGTCTGTTGTATCAACTCGTCCTAATCTAGAGAATCATGGCATTAAAAATGTGACGACGAGTGACGTTGTAATTATCAACACGCTAGGTAAGTATGCCTGCATTACCGAGATAAAAACACAAGGCCGAGTTGGAAGTTGACAGCAAACGTTAGTGATCGTGATCTGACAATTTAATGATGTCGTACCGTCAGCACCCTTCTCGAATGTTTGAAATGTTGTATTTCTTACAGTACAAGTAAATTAGACGCGTACACAACCAAAATGGGTGGTAGGTGTCGGAAAGAGCAGAGGCCAAATTACTATTAGTCTGTCCAATAGTTGTTTACCTGCTGATTTAAGAGCTAGAGAATCGTCGACTGGAAGATTGGCTGGAAAATTCACGAACGTTATAGCGACCTACGGAGGGTACGTCAACCTCGCAGGGGCCGACGAGTTCAGTGGCTCATCTATGTATTACACTATTATACATTATATACCAGTGCCGAAAACGGTACTTGAGCCTGGGCAGGGCAGGACTGGGCTGACGATCCTAGCGCTAGCGCAGCTGACACGACGGACGGCTGCGATAAGATCGTCCGGGTCGCCGTGACGTATGACGTTGTCTCGGGAGGCGACCGACGACGGGAAGGGATTTACGAAAATCACGGGCTTTCAAAGGTAAACAACCCGGCGTGGGCGCGGGCGTCACACCATTCAACCTCAGACATGTCTACTTTCAACACCTGCCAGTAGGTGGCGTGCAACCGTCAATGTTCCCTACGGTCTACGGTACAGACGTAGTTTTAAACCAGCCAACTCGCTATTGTTACTGCTTAATGTATTTGTGAATAAGATTTTTAGAAATCAACAAAAGATAGATAGCTAAAATCACTAGACAAATAAAGACGCAAATACGCTTCTTCTACACTTGTCTGAAATGACTGCCTTTGAACGAATAAGAACGACTATACACGTACAGATTAAATACAATTGGTTAAAAATGGACATACAACATAATGCTTTTGTTTGTTCACAATAGCACAATAACTATGTATTCGTTGACGACAACATTTTGTATATTTTGCATGCATTAATGTTTACAATTTATCTTTTTCATAAATAGCACTTACCTACGTTAAATAAAAGATAAAATACGTCAGAGTAAGTATAATATATTTATTAAATAAATAAACATAAAGAACTCATAAGCTTAAAATCTAGAATACTAATATTAGTAACTGCATAAACAATACTAAATGAGGAAAACAAATATAGATAGGTATTTGTACATTAGTCATAAAACTTCCGTAAGTTCTCATGTTGAAAATACAATTTAGTTCTAATAAGCGTATTGTAATACTGCCGGTGGGTTATTAAAAAGCCACACCAACTTCTCTGTTATCTTATCCAAACCTTATTTTTTCAGTTATTAAAAACTACAATCAGATCTCCGTTTCAATAGAAATCAATTTAAAACCAATAATAGTAAAGCAAAAAAAACGTAATTTTGAACGAGATTCTAATTTGTGTGTATTTAACCGGTTGGGCGACGCACATAGACACGATAAAACAGAATTCCCGGAAACAGCCGCTAATCGAGTTATAGTTATTTATGATATTAGGGCGGTAAGTTGGTTTTTACAAACGAGTAGACAAATGTAAGCCCGAGACGAAGTCGAGGGCTTACCGTAGTCACGAGTTTGTAGAAACCAATTTCCGCGCGTGTATCATACAACGTTTTTCAACACATTTGCGAGAAAACAGTACAATAGGTAATGAAACAAACTTTTGTTTATTAGTGGGAACGTCGCAACAAACAATCTTTGATGTTTCTAGTCTAATATGAAAATGGGTTAAAATGGCGCGCATTTACTATTCAAATGGCGCCACGTGCGTGTAGTGAAAATTAGAACTGCATCTATAGTTTCATTTTCTCTTTAGTATTAAAGTGAGACAAACGCATTGAACAAAAACGCTTCCAAAGAGTTCCGATCCTTTAGCTTATTTATTCTTGTTATGTGAAACTCTTTGGTGGAATTCTTATATATTTTCTATGGAAATTAAAAAAAATACCGCAAAGGTTACGCACGGCGCTATACAACGGAGGATGCGGTAAAATAGGTACTTAGGTGAGAGTACCTATTTTACCGCACGCTCCGTTGTATGGTGAGTAATGTTTAACTTTCGAACAATGTATACGGGCTTCGTAAATGCATTTTTTGAGCAATTGTGTTGAAAAATCTATTACAGCAGCCATTAATCCCTTATCGAGATATCTACGTATACTTTAAGATGAATATTAATTTGATCCATTCTAGTGTCTTCCTCTTGAATTCTAGAGGCCCACAGGTCTCCAGCTAGTATTAGAATATCAATATCAATCAGTGATAATGATAAGACGGGCTGTCTCGGAACGGATAACGAGCATATATCGTCGATGAAGTACCAATACCTCCTAACTGACATTTTGGTCCAAAATTACTTTCTTAATTCAATAGACATAAAACTCATATTCGCATGGATTGAATTAACTTCTAACCAACATTTCTTTGATTTGATTGGTTAGAAGTTAATTCAATCCATGCGAATATGAGTTTTATGTCTATTGAATTAAGAAAGTAATTTTGGACCAAAATGTCAGTTAGGAGGTATTGGTACTTCATCGACGATATAAGAGAATAGAACCGGCCCACTCACGGCAAATAACATGCAAAGCATCGATACACAAGTTACCCCTTACGCTCTAATCCAAAGCTACAAGGACCGTACTCAATGCTAAATAAGCTCTGTGCTTCGAGCATCTCGCCCTCACACTTCTAAACCAGGAGCCCACGTTCCTAGTACTATTTCTAGCAGACTGACCGGTGTTGTGGAAGCAAATAGGTACGTTATATTGGTAGTTTTTATAAGCGTGTGTGCGAGTCCGTCTGGAGCTGGAGTAACAGCAGCATAGGCTCACCTCTTTAGCTTCTGGAACGTCTTCAGTGAATTTGACTGAGTGAGTTCGCGAAGCTTCCTTCGCTTCCCAGTCTTCGGAGTCGGAGTCTCGGTCGCGCGTGACGCTCGATTCTGCACATACAATAGGATACTTAATCGTAAATACAAAACAAAAAAAAACGTGATTCGTCTAGCGGAAATTCTGGGATTATAATACATCTACATCGTATAAAATCCGGAGCAGCAGGAAAGTCTATTTTAATGGATGTCTTGTCCGACAATTTTAAACTTTATCACATTGTCTTAAGGTTAAAAAAAAAAAAAATTAACTGGACTAACACAAAGCAGACAATACAACATTGAACCAGACGATACAACATAAAAGATTGGCGTAGTAGACCAGGGTAGAAGCCTTGAAAAATAATAAAAAGTGAAAAAAAATAATAGTAGGATGAAACCCATTAGAAAAGGAGGGGAATATTATAAAAATGAAAGGAAAAATAATTTACGGGCGATCTGAGGTCGGGAAGGGGATGGGGGTGAGTTTTTAAGGGTAAAAAATGTTTTTTCTCGATTTCCGGCAAAACTAAAAGTCGTATCGAAAAAAGACAAATGGCAAAGTTGTAGGTAATAAAAAGATCTAAAACTTTTGTATATACACTTTTTTCACATAACCTCAAAATTTATGTGAAAAATCCAAAAAACCAAGTTTTTGGTTTTTTATTTTTCTTTTACAAAAATTTTTTTTTTTTAACGAAATTTGGTGAAAACTTACCTTTTTATGTCCCAAATACGCTGTAATTTATTTGATTAAAAATATTTATTTTTTCACCTTATTTTGAATTAATATCAAAAAAACACCCTAATTTTCAATCGAAAATTCACCCGTCAAAATATCAGCTTTTTTCAAAAAGTTGGTATGGTTTCTGTTCGTTGAAATCTCTACTTTCCGATGGTGAAAAAAAAAATATGTTACTACAGTAAATCTTCTCAGAAAATGCAAAAAATCAAAAAAAAATATTGAAGAAATAAATGTCAAAATGTATAAAAAATATATTATAAATGTATTAAAAATGTATTAAATATATATGGAAATCGGCCAAAAGTTTGTTATTAAAAATACATTTACGATATATATTTTATAGATTTTTAATATATTTTTTATGTACTTTGAAATATTTTTTTTTTTCATGGGATTAACTAAATTTGTTTGTGCAAAATTAAGGAGATTATTATTTTTTTATCTTGTACTAAAATATCATTTAATTTCAATCTTTAGGTTATGTTACGTTAAGCATACTATTTTTTAAAGAAAATATTACGATTTTTATGTTTGAGTTGATTGATACAGATAAAAATAGAGATAGTATTTACCTTCCTATGCAGATTCGAAAAGTTTTTTTGTTTTTTTAAGTAAACTTGTCACAATTATCTTCAAGAAACTCAGCGTGCACGTGTATTTTTATAAACGATGTTGTATACTGTACTGTATTTCGAATACTGGTTAGGCTAACGGTTGTAACAGCTGCTACGAAATATATAGTATATAGGTAGGTAGGTGTAGGTATGTATGTAGTAAGACCCAGACCCGCCTAGCCCCTTCCCCACTTCTCCACGAAATACCTTTTGATGGGCTACAATTTTTCGTAGGTCACTCAGGTATATCTACTCAGGTATATATAATTTATCTTTAAATAGTTATAAATAGGCATCTACGCATATAATTTAAAGAAGATTCGACAACTTTCTCCAAATATTGTAGATGTCTTATTAAATATTAATTTTATTAACTTATTTGTTTGTTAATTATAGTAGTATATTTTTATTTGCAATTTTTTTGTTATCAATGTCACATGTAATCTAACGTTTTTCGAGTAATTAAAGTGTAAATTTTAATAAATAGCTCAAAATTATTTATAATAATTAAAAAAAAATTTTCGAATTCAAGTTTTTTTTTATTTTTTGCATTTTCTGAGAAGATTTACTGTAGTAACATATTTTTTTTTTTTCACCATCGGAAAGTAGGGATTTCAACGAACAGAAACCATACCAACTTTTTGAAAAAAGCTGATATTTTGACGGGTGAATTTTCGATTGAAAATTAGGGTGTTTTTTTGATATTAATTCAAAATAAGGTGAAAAAATAAATATTTTTAATCAAATAAATTACAGCGTATTTGGGACATAAAAAGGTAAGTTTTCACCAAATTTCGTTAAAAAAAAAAATTGTAAAAGATAAAAATAAAAAACCAAAAACTTGGTTTTTTGGATTTTTCACATAAATTTTGAGGGTGAAAAAAGTGTATATACAAAAGTTTTAGATCTTTTTATTACCTACAACTTTGCCATTTGACTTTTTTCGATACGACTTTTAGTTTTGCCGGAAATCGAGAAAAACCATTTTTTACCCTTAAAAACTCACCCCATCCCCTTCCCGACCTCAGATCGCCCGTAAATTATTTTTCCTTTCATTTTTATAATATTCCCCTCCTTTTCTAATGGGTTTCATCCTACTATTATTTTTTTTGGTTTTAAAAATTATCGACCCTGGTCTATAGAGCGATAATTTGGCGACGGTTATGAAAGCTGGTAAATATTCTAGTGTAATAAATTTTCAACAAAGCGTGAAATAACTAAATAAAACATGGCAGCTAAAATAATATAAGTAACACTAGAGGAAGTGCAGACGTATCTAAGCATCATTGTGGTGTGGTATGAAAATAATAGTGCAAAATTGCCGCAGTAATAGCATGTCTTAAAACCTATAACCTTGAGAGGCGTGCGTCCATCAGATAGTGAAATACGAGGTAAAGCAATTTTGAATATGACAATGAGACCATAATAATAACACGTTTTTATGATGGGATTGATTTGATGATGGCATCCGAATAAAAAAAACATTTGTTTGAAATCAGGAAATGAAGTGCACCGTCAATATGGTTCGTAAAATTCAGACTGCAATTTCTATCGCGACGTTTCGTCCCAAACTACTTTAAACTACACAATCCAAGGTTTGGCAATGCAAACCAAATACGTTATAAAGAATTCAGAGAATGCTCCTTGTATTCTTAATATGGTCTCAAGATCCGTTGCAAGGTGCTACCATGTGAAGCCTTAAAGTGTACAGCAATGAAAATGAACGCACGCCTTACAAGGAGCCTTACCTAGCTCTACCTGTTGAATGTACTCTACAAGTAATCGGTGTAAAAATAATAACAGTTTCAGGTAGAAAACGTGACAAGTCGACATAAAGTAAGAGATGCACGAAATGTTTCTTTTCCCAGGACTATTGACAATCACCGAACTTCTCTTTTAATGGTATATCAAAGTAGGTATGGCGAAATTGTGATGAATTCCCTCAGTAGAAAAAATATAATTATTTACGAAGCACCATCATTTATTTAGGTTGAATTAAATCGTCGTAGAAAACGAAAACTCAATGAATAAAATGATAATCATCAGTTAAACGCTTATGTAATTAAACACCAGTAAACCTCGTTATCTATTTACAGATTACCCTATTATTTGTAAATGCTCTATAAACTATTACGAATGCTATAAAATGATCTGTCACCTTCTGGCTGACGGGAAATATAGCGCGTGAAAGCGAAAGAAATTATTTGTAAAAGTAGAACAGTTTACTTATGAATTAAGGGGTAATAATATATTGTTATTTAATTTTGTCGCTTAGAGGCCTATTGGACACGATCGAAGTCATATTTTTTTTTTGCTGTGTTTGTTATTATTTTTTTAATTTGTTGGATTGCCCTAAAATGTATCTGGTTCATGTGAGCCATTGCTTTTCATGTTTTATGAAAAGAAACATGGTCTTTTATGGCGATTCAAAAATTTAAAACCATAACACACTAAGATTAGAAACAAGGGTGGCATATTTTGTAAGAATAAACCCTGTATAAAATAAATAGAAAAAAAAAACCATAACACCACCAAGTCTTTCAGATGTCCTCTTATTGTTTATCAAGATGTCACATTTCCCCCTAACACTGCAGTTCAAGTGTACGTTAACCTTACCTCTTACTCTATCTAGCTCCTGCGATTGCGACATAAACCTGTGTTCCCTGAACCAGTGTCCACTGCCGACCTCTGATGTGTGATCCAGCTCTATTCGTGTGACAAGTGCTTTTAGTATATTTACACAGCAAAAACAAAACAATTACACAACTGCAACCACTTACTCCAAAATTGGCGAAATTTAAGGCTTTAAGTTAGTTGGCCTGCATTGCTCTCATAGGTATGTGAACTGCAAAAACCAGTCTTATGCAACAACAAAAAATAAATGGTACTCAGTCATCATAAAAAGAACAGGATCTGTTAATAAGGTCAGTTTTTTGGGAATGTAAATAATTAAAAATGAAAGTTTTACGATTGAATAAGATCGCTTCGAGCGACTCATTGCATGCTGTGATACCATTCAAAATTGATACCAGGCAAACTTAGATAATTATCAATCTTCCTATTATCGCGAATCGTTCACCGGTTGAAGGTGTTATTAAGAAACTTGTAGTAGAGTAAGTGGTCACAGGTTATGGCAGAATTAAAATAAAAGCCCAAAAAGCATAGGCAAAAACAACACATAATAAAAAAAATGCTCACATAAAATAACAACAATAATCAGCGTCCATACGTAATGGCCCAGCTTTTGTGTAATATAGATTGGTAAATAATATTTTATTACCAGTTATTTTTAAATCGATGTGTCGCTTTTTGCTTTTAATAAATGAAAACTACTTGTGAAACTAATTATATTCTAACTAAAGAAGAACGAAATAATGATATCAAATACAGTATTCAGAAATACTAGGTTTCATTACACTCATTGATAAAAGTAAGTAAGTATAATAAATATAGATTCTAAGAACTCTATAAATGAATACGATAATAATGACGTGTCTTAAAGAAACAAATGAATTACTACTAGCATGACACCAAAAGCGTGACAAAGATACCAAAGAATGATAAAAGAATGAAGTTCCACTCTTACCAGGTTGTTGGGTGTATGTAAGTTGTGGAAGTAGGAAGCATGTTAATACGTTTTCGCCGGTTGTTTCATCTCTATCGGTTTGGAAAGTGAGAAGAGGCTGTGCTTGGTTTTCTGACAACCAAACTGCTTTCAACTCTAGGTTCACCAGCGTGTACGGCAAGTATTGTAATCTGAAATGTTTAATAGTAAATTATGAGCAGAATAAATAGCCAAGGTTACTTAAATTACAAAAGAGATATAATTATTCTTCTGTACGGAAAGGCTTAGTAATACTTCAAAGACGGATACCTAGAAAGACGAAGATATAAAAGTCGGGATTAAATGGCATTAAATGGCATCCATTCTTAAATTCTTAATCTCAAAAGCGAGTGCCTTTTATAGAGCTCAGCTGAGAACAATGCAAAACAATCCTGCCATGAAAATTTTAATCGTGCCATTTTGCCGTTCGTCTAAAAAATCTTCTAGAGAGCTATTCTTTGAGCGAAACATACGACTATATTAATCGTTTTATTACTGATCTAATAAAATATAACAAGAAACATCCACATCGTGGAATGTATTTTAATCTGTAAGGTATTATTTTAGCAACCAATGTTAAACTCCTCTTAGTTTCTTGGTTTAAGCGATTAACTTTTATTCGATAATCCAGATAGTTGTGAGCTTAGTTATCAGTACATTGAACACGTCATTTCAATAAATGTAGCAATCACGCCATATATGGTTGAATGATATCTCACCTGTTACCGCTTACATCCAAAACGTGCAGCGATTTACAATTGCCCAATTCGTTCGGTAGCTTCGTCAACTTGTTATCTCTCAAACACAGCACTCCCAAGAGCGACATGTTACCGATCTCCTCCGGTATATCGCCCAATGAATTCCTATCTACATTCAGTACGGTCAGCTCCTTGAGATTTCCTATCGATTTAGGTAGCTCCATTAAAAAATTCTCAGTTAATATAAGCTCTTGAAGATTTGTACACCTGGAAGAGAAGTACGAAATCATTAACGTTATAAATAGCCGAAGATAAACTAACAAAATGAAATATATCGCAAACATTTCAGTATACTAACCTTCCTACATTTTCGTTTAACGTATCTAATCTATTTTGGTCCAACTTCAGTATAGCTAACTTGGATAAATCCCCAGTGCCGTCTGGTATGGTTTCTAGCATGTTTTGGGAGAGGTGCAAGTCAGTCAGGGACATCAGCCCCCCTATCTGCTCTGGGAGTTTTTCTAATTTGTTCTCGCTAACGTCTAAACATATCAGTGCCTTCAGATTGCCGATTTCTGGTGGTAAATACTGTAGTTTATTATGATCCAACCATAACTCTTCTAACGCAGGCAGCTCGCCGATAAATCCCGGCTGAAATAACATCCAATATCATAATTAGTAACGTATCTCAATGCCGAATAGAAATGAGCTAGCACTGAGATTCTCATTTTCTTACCAGTTCTTCGATCTCATTATCGCCGAGGTCTAATCGCTTTAGTCTGGTTAGATTCTTGAGCGACTCCGGCAGAGATTTCAGCAGATTTTCTCTCAGCTCCAATGACTCGAGGGACACCAAACTGGAATCAATGATTTATCATTTTGAAGCGTATTTTACCAAAACTGACAGCATTATGGCGAAATCATCGTCATTGAAGAGGCATGCGCAGTTAGGCGATTGACACGTTGAAAGTTGTTATGAAACATGTAGCCTCTGGCGGTTCATTGTGTCCAATTATTTGGTTTTTCTGACATGACAACATGTTACGCTAGAAAGCGAACACGTATATTATTATGGTTATCCGAGGCGCAGTGCAGAGATGATAGCACTTTAGCACTTATGTTTTTAAATCTAGATGTACTGTGCGGTTAACGGTAACCTTCACAAAATCGTGTGACATAACAATTTGATGAGACAAGTCAAGTCAACGAGGTGGAAACACAATGGCACGACTACCGCATAGAAGTTAAATCACTACCACTAGTTCCGTTGCACTTTTGCAAGGTTAATTTAACTAAAATGATCGACTGAAACTTTATCCACCTGACTTAAGTATAGTGTACCATATTATGTTATTGCAAACATTACTGGAAGTGGATCGTGGGAATGATGAATATCGCAATCAACATTGGACGGATAAAAACTAATTAAACCCGAGTGAAGTTCTCACGTAAACAAAACTAAATAAAATGCAGAATAACTGCTCTCCTTTACACTAATAAAAATGTAATAAAACGCGGATACTGAGTGTCTGCAGGCGTAATCAGCTGGAGATTGTTACTTAGTTATGACATGACACACGGATTTATTTTCAGTTGACTGTACGGAGGACATTCACACCGATTAACAATATAATGTGAAAGAGCGTAAACAGATTAAAACTGAGCTGACAGGACAGTTATTACAATTCAAGCACGTTGAGGAATTGCTGGCTTTGTTTCATCATACTGCTCGTTCATTTGTACCGTGCTGGTTAATCAGAATTCAGAGAAGGTCTACAGTAACATGCATTGAAATCAATACTCAGTATAGTAATCATAATTATATTAACTACATAGAAACCAAATATTTCTTAACAGGTAGAAAAAGAAATGCTCAAATTATAGTGGTTGGTGGAGTTTAGTGTATGATCAGTAATTCACAGGACCTGTCTCATAGCTGGATCAAGCAAATTATCCTGTTATAGGATGCTGTGATTTTTGTGTGGAAACATCACATGAATATGTAACCAGTTTTATATTTTAACCATACGCGTATAGTAAACATAAAACAGTTATCGCTATTTACTCGTCACACGTCACATAAAAATGTAAAAGAAAATAAATAGGGAATATAAAAAGAAAATTGAACATTTCATTTTGTATTTATGGATATTTATGGACTTGATGAATCAACGTAATGTGAACGTGATATAAAGGAAACAGTTCTTTAAAATTTCACTGCAGTGAAGACTCTTTACTTAGAAGATTAATAAAATGACGCAGAGGTAAGATATATATAATCTGTTACGTAGCAAATTAAACCTAAGCCTCGTAGAGTAGAGTAATATTTTTATATCAACATAAATAGAATGTGTTATGGTTAGCAGTAATGCCGGCTATATTGAAGCCAATGATGTAATGAAAAATCCTATTGTTTACCGATAACGCGAGTAATATAAGTACGCCATGTTTGTTGAGAAGCGCGAGGCCGCATTCCTAGAGCGATGTCAAAGTACTTAGCACTGATTCTTTACGCTTCACAATGAAGATTGAATCACTCTTTAGCCGTTCACTGAATGTATACACAACAAATTAGCGTGAACAATAACAGTACATTTTCTATTCTGCGTAGATCAATCGTAGTTGTAACCTTACTAAAACTATATAATCACTCTAAACCGCAACAAACACAAAATTGTTTTACGGCGATCTGAAATAAGGTTTATTGGTGCAGATAAAGTTGAAAATATGCGGTTCTAATGAAACTGCGCAACTGGACGATATCGGAATCGGTGTTTATAACGGAACGGTGCATATTAATTGAGGCGTGTAATAAAAAGCAAGTTCAAATGATGATTGTGTAGCCACCACGGCCAGCACGTCCGGAAATGTGCGGTGGTCCCTGCGATAGTTCCTAATGGATGTAGTAACCAATTACCTATCTATTCTGTGGTAATGGTTTTTCTACGGACCCGTTCGTGCTCATGGCATGCTTTTTAATTGATTCCGTATCGGGAAACCCCCTCATTTATTTAGGTATAGCTATAAGTATCTAGTTGGTGAATAATTTCAAGTCGCATTCATAAACTATAATATTTCTATCGTAATTTTCAACTTTACTGTATCTATCTGCAAAACACCATCAGTTTTTAGGCAGTTTTTAGGTAATAAAAACATAAGAACAAATGTGTTTCATTAATGTTTGAATATAATTAAGAAAGATTGCATCAAGATATACACTGTAGTAAATACTTTAGTGCCACACCGATGCAGGGCCTAGATAACGTAAGACCGTAAGTAAGTGATAGATAACAGTTTTTGGGCACGCCCGCCGCCCGGTATCAAATTCCTCATAACATTTTTAGGGAGATAGGAAAGACCAAGGACCAAACTGGAACAAGCAAACACCATTAGGAATTCCGAAAGAATAAGTAGCACGTCTTTTTTAGATTAAATATGTAAGTAGGCGTTTTTAAAGTGTTTATTCCCATAAATCAATATCAAATAATCGATGCCTATGCCTACATATTCAAATGAGATATCATTCAAATCAGATACGCGAGGATACGCTATAGGATATAATAAGTTTCTCTTTCTATTTTCATCGTGAAGCTCTTGTTCAATTGAAGTGAAATTAGATTGTGGAAGTTTTCAGCCTTTTTTATCTATCGTCAATGTCAGCATCGTTTGACCTATTACTAGGTACGACAAAGTATCAACAATCTACAAATTGAAATGAAACAGCTATACGTACCTACTCTAAACAGTTATATTAAAAAATCTTATTTAATAGGGTCCTTACACCGTAATCAAATTATGATCTAATGTTATGTTATAATAACAGTAGACCTCGCGAGCACAAACTTTTTTGCAACTCTCCCTCGGGATATTTATAGAAAATATATAATAATTTTGCATATCGTTCTCTGTATCTAATTATTATAATACAAACACATTTGTGTATCATATTCCAAAATGGTATGTAGTAAATTAAATATGCAAATAGTCTTCTAACCCTATTGCGAAATTTATAGGGCAAATTAAGTAGAACAATCGATTGCGCGTCTGGATATTGTTTTTTTGATCATTTTGGAGCAAGATCACATGAAAATGTAAAGTTAAGTACCTAAACAATTCAATAAAATTGCGATAGATTCCGCAGAAAATCTAACTTCAATAAAGTAGTCTGCATTTAGTTAAACAAGGATCCTTCATTTGAGATTTGCGACAGGCACACAGCTATATCCATAGGTAGTTAATTGTTTTACGTATGCATTGTGTAGGTGTTTAGATCATTGTGTATTGTTCGAACCTCATCGATTTGCTTTGGCAAAAGTATCTGTTTAAAAGGCGTTTCGATTGAACAAATGCGGTTCGTTAATTAAACTATCAAAAAATTATCAGATTACAGTTTGACAAACATTGGCGCAGTTTCAAATACTGTGAGCACCGATAATATACCTCTATATGCCTGACTTATTGTTTTTTTTATGTAAACGAATGACGTGACGAGCTAGTCGTTCGCCTGGTGTTAAGCGACACGGCCGCCCATAACAGATTGCAGTGTCACTCGGAACTCCAAACTAAAGTTTCGCGTGACACTGCGCACGCCATCCTGAGACATCACACAGTCTAAAAAAGTTTTCTAGACTGTGAGATCAGTTCGTAAAGTCTCATTTGCTCAGTAATTTCACTAGCTACAATGCCCTTCAAACCGGAACACAGTAGTGCTTGCACACTACTGCTTGGCGGCAGAATAACTGGCATAGCGGTGGTACCTACCTAGACGAACTTTGCAGAAAAGTCCTACCACCTAGTAAAATAATGGGGTGTATGTTAACAAATGGTGTAACAAGCCAGTTCTAAAGTCTTTCCATTCCACCCCTGTGTATCGAATACTTTCTAAGTAAACTTTCGCTTTCTTTAAACGAACCACTAACAATATTTTGGGATCTCGCTTGCAGAACTTATCAAAATTATTATTACTTTTGTCCAACTATACATATAAAGTGATAATTGATTGACGATAAAAGCATTCAACGTCTGTTAAGATAGTCACGATTCCTTACCACTTCTAATAATGAAACATTTCTAGGGCTACATTAACATTGACACTAATAAATGATTGTCATCTATTCGGCTTTATGTACCGTTTGACCATTACTTAGCGTGTTGTGTAGAGTGACTATGTGTAACATCTTCATTTGTCCTCATTTAATTCAATACGTGAACCAACTGTGTCACCTCATAAGTATGTATACAAACCTACAAGTTATCTTTGCTTACACCTCTTACACACCATAGGAATATACACCACATAAAAAAAAATACGATTCCATCGGATGATGCTGGTGATGATAAAAAATTAAAAACCATTTCATTGTTTTCAATTCAATATGATAACTGGATATTTAATAAGGAATGAATTTGTTATTTACTAAATCCCCACACAGTTACTAATTTTTAGCTTTATAGTCAACGTAATAACTTAAGTAGATGGTTTAAAAATAAAAAGAAAATATTAGCAAAAAGGAATAAAAGTAGGTAGTCAGATATACCTATTATAATATTCATCAACGCAAATTTTAACAAGCCATGAATAACTTACGTAGAGATATATATTTACTTCATGAATTTTCAAATAACGTTATCCTTTTAAAGGGTAACGAAAACATACTCTCCTACTATTCGTAGATGATTTCTGAATAATTGATATAGTCTGTACATTTATGAGATTTATTGCAGTTACAGCAAAATAAACAAATAAATCCACCGTGAAGAAATTAGACCTTTTATTTAATTTGCTATTTAGATAGCCAGGTAAGAAAATAGATTTTATCAAAAGTTAAGTATACAGTTTTCATCATCATCATCATTATCAAAAGCCTGAAGACGTCTACTGCTGAACATAGGCCTCCCCCACAGAGCGTCACTTTCAGCAGCGCCTTGATACAGTTTTCGTTTTTTCCAAAATCGGCCTGAGACTCTTATGAGCATGTTTTGCTATTTCCTCATAGTTTCTGATTTCACCGTCCACGCTCTGTTGAGAAAATCATCCTGTATACGAGTAAAGTAATATTACTCCCAAAATTACCGAAATCTCATTCACAACCACTTACTATTATTGCACATCATTAAACTTTTAGAAATTCAGCGATTCGGTATTTTACGAAACAAATTACGATATTTAGGTATGCGGAAACTATTTAGGTACTTAAGTATCTACTTACAGAAACATTGAAATTTAAGTACCTATTTTAAGTGTCTATGCAGTTAGACTCACCTGCCAAAGTCGCTGGGCAGGCTGGTGAGGGACATGTCATTGAGGCCAAGAACAGTAAGCGCTCGCAGCTGGCTAAATCCAGCTGGCAAACGCGGGATCGGATTGCTGCTGAAGTCTGCGATTTGGAGCGCACGCAGCTTCTTGATGTCCTCGGGGATATCGGGAATGTCTGCGGACAGTTATTATAATTAGGATATATTGAATAGTGTATAGTAATGGGTGGACAGAATGTGTATCATTAAGACGTATAAGTCCTTTTTAACGTAGAGCTTTATAAGATCGTATATTACTACAGCTTTTCAACAGTTTCGTAGCTGAACATGAACAAAAAACTGGTTAACGTATGTGTCAATATCATCACAAAATAAGACGTTGATGACGAATAACAGTTTTAGCTGCAGTGAGAGTACGAAGCAGGTAATTCTAGGCGAAGCGGTACACCGCTGCGTTAACACACCTAAGGGCCGTCGAAGGTCGTCGCTAGAATAATTGGCACATGGACACATAAACAACCGCGAATTATTCTGAGGACCGCAACCTCAAATAATTTGCAATTATACCACGTTTCGAGACGTTAAACAAAACATTGTACACACGTCGTACCGCACGGGAAGAAGGTCAAACAAACCCATTTGAAATAACAAAAAAATTATAGCGTCTCGACATGAATTTACCCGGTAAATATGTCATAAATTACAAAGACTTTAGAGGTATCCGCGAGCCATTAGAGTTTTCAGAAAGCCGAAATTGTAATGACACTAAGAAACTGCGAGTGAGTCTGGGGCTGCCATAGCATTACGGAATGCGTAAACTAAACGTAGGTACGAGTTAATAAGAGTATAAAGCAGAGCGACTAATAATGTGTCAGTTTATTGGCATCAATTGAAAATATCACGAAGAACGCAAAATATATCAGTTTGTGCGTCATATGAGCACCTTTCAACAGTCGTTGATTAAGTGTCTCTCCTCAAGTCTTAATTCAAAACACAGCTTATTCGCCGAGTTTCAGCTGTATTCCTGGTAATATAATTATGCGAGTTTCATCAAAGCTGCATAACAATGGTGGTGCAAAGTTATGCAGGGCAAAGTATGCTAACATGGCAATGGAGGGGTACGAGTACGAGCACTGTTATCTACTCACAGTGCAGTTAATAGACTGGCAGACATTACGTTAACATTGTTAACATTAGCATGCTCCAAGTTCCAACGGTATCAGGAGTTTCCAACAATCCCGGTTGGCATGTTCTATTTGCAACCACGCTCGTATAAGTGAAAAACAATGGTGAGCTAGTAAACAGGTTTGAATGGCATACGTAATGTTCCCATTAACGTATTAATGACAAGACATTATTACTGCATTAAGATTTTGGTGTAATATATATTGGGTTATTTCATTGGAATGTTAGACAAGCCGTGACACATTGTAGAACGTTAAAAACTTAATTGATAAGGTTAATTTTTCCAGTAAAGTGGAGCACTCTGCCTACAATTACATAAGCAGAAAAGATTTTTTCAAAAAGGATAAAACTGATACGAGTAGAGCAGTACTTTAATATATACTTGTATAATTAATTAAATGATGATAAAAACAGCATTATTAACAATAAAATGTAGCACAATAAATATGCACTGAGCTACACGTTGAGCTATCAGGAAGGCGGTTCCGATCCGGTTCTCTAATTTCACGATGGTAACGGTAGTGCGCCCCGGTTTCCGGTTTGCGGGCGGGCATACCGACGGGCGTGGCGTCATCAATTTTATGTCAACCCATAAAACACAGGATCATAACTATGTTGGGCAAAAGACTGATAGTACAGTTAGCGGCAAAAGTTGCAGAACAAGCTCTACCTTACAGATCTGCGCACGCTAAGCTTTCATACTATCTATATCGATATTTTACCAACTCAAACCCCAAGAGGACTAACATAAAACAACAACAATAGAGAGAGATGAATGGTGGATAATATGATCGATATACCAATCAGTTTCAAAAACCAGGTGTTTAGAGCAGAAACCATCGTCGAGCAAGGCGGGTAAATTTAAAAAAACAATTGGAATGAAGGCGAGAGAAAGGCTAGGCGCCTCGAGCATAATGATGCTATTTTCGGAACGGTATGTGGATCCATACGTTGGGTTCTGTCTCTAAGTGCACCTTGTTTATCTGAGGGGTGCAACTAAGCTGTTCAGCGTGTCTTACGTTTGACTTGCTTCCGCTGATCTTTCAAAGCGTCAATTTCAAAGTAGACTTGGCACATTCCGGGTAGCTCCCAAAGGATCCCACCAAACCGATCACAATACTTACATACCCAAAATACCCCATTTCTCTAAGATTATCTCTTTATTCGAGGTAGCTATAGCATGGTATTGTGACCTGTGACATGTAATTGTGATTGTATATTTTTGTGAATAAGATTATGTTTATGTTATGTCTTATTGTTTTATTAAAAAAACATTATATTGTTCAAAACGCCTGTAGTTTTGAAACGTGTTAATACAATCATTTTGTGAAATTCTTTAGTCTAAAACCGATCACTGTGTGTAGCTGTGTAGGCGACGACGTTTCCGCTGAGGAAATGGATGCAAACCACTTGGGAAAGCGTCGTCGTCGGGAGTAAATTTTATTAACAACGTGGAACAGGCTGTATGAAAGGGAATAACATTAATTTTCAAAGGATTTTTCTCAAAGCTTTTTGATAGAACATTTTTTATTTAATAGGCATACCAAAGACTTACTGATGTTTATCATTAAATTTTTAGGTACCTTGTCTCTAGTTTTTATACATTGATTTTATATTTTGGACTGCCTTAGTAAGATTTAGGTATCTACTGTTTTACTTTTATCACTGTCGCTTTGTTCGACTTTCTAATTGAACGTTAGACGTAACTGAGATTTAAACGGTTCTATTGCTTACATAACAATAAGCAAAGAAATACCGAAATCATGTCAATCGATTAGTTAGACCGTAGACGCGCGCGTCGTCATCATCCGGGTACTTAGAAATGGTGGCGATAAGAATTGGATTTGGTTCATGCGGTTATTATAGTTCCATTTCTATTGCACAGAGTATTTTCCCGTTCCCCACCTTTAAAGAAAATAGTTTCAGTTAATTAAAGATCTTTTTATCCTGCCGTTTTTTTTAAATATAGCCAGCTAAATATGAATCTGTGAAATCCGACCACACTAAAACACAGCACGTAGCAGAGATGATTGACAGATGTATTGTTCAGCATATGGCTGAACTCAGCGAAGTAATATCCGCTACAGAATGCCTACAATACCGCATTGGCCGGACCCGACTGAGGGATAGAGGAAAATTAATCTTCATCTTGTGGTCGGGACGTACTTGGACTAACCTAAATCATCTCTTCTGTTAAGGATTAAAATAGAAAATTAATATAATCTACAACCTTTCATTGCATTCATTATCTATTGTACTGTATATCTATCATTGCTAACTTGAAAGTCTTGCAACTAGCCTCAGCGTGACAGTCTGACACGGAGAGTCGGAAAGACTATATTTTAGGATATTTGTGAGATCTTATGTGTATAATTTGTAAAATGCAGGTTTTTTCGTAGCCAGAAATCTATAACCATTTAGGTAAGAGTTTGAGGAGCCCTACATTTAGTTATTTTAGCTACTACATTAGGTTAGACTTGAGTATGATTATATTTCGTAAGATATATTTTGTCTAGACATGACTTTCAAGATTTAAGTTGTCTGGAAAAATAATGAGTTCATTCATCTCATCATAACAGTCTAGTTTTTTCATCATAAATCCCAAGACAAAAAATACGTTTTTATAAACATTTTAAAAGATTTTTTTTGGTACAAAAATGCTATGATAATTTGACAGATGACCCGCGAAAGTAATTCATATAACCTCGCCTAAGGGTTCTGTATGTTGTACCTAATGGAACGGCAAGCCAATTACCCTGTTGCTATACCATAATAGGGTCATAATATGTGCGTAACCTAATACACAGTATCTGTATAACAAAATAATTACAAATGTTTGCAATAAATTATTGAGTACGTACCTATTTAGTACTGCCGAGGATGAGGAATGCTACTAATAATGATTTTTCTTAAAGACAAGGAAAATGAAGGGCTAATGTGGACAACATTTACGTTCTACTAAGTAGTAGTAGCACAGAAGTGATAATAGTACTTCGTACCATTACCATTGGCAGCAGACACTTGTCGTTTCAACAAATGAATCAGCTTCTCGTTAAAAATTCAATCCACGTATTGTTTTTGACTCAACTACGTGTAGGTAGCCGATTTCATTGAACAGGTTTGCTAAGCCAGCTTACTTTCGTGAAAGAAGTTCCATTGTTTGTCAGGCTAACACACATTTCCGCTGCTTATCAAAGAGGAAATTTAAAGAATGCTTATTACTGCCTTGATATCTCTCTATAACAACAAAAAGAGAAAACAAGAAGACAACATTGTTAAAAGTGATTGCAAAGCTTGGAACACAGAAGAAAGGTAAGCTTACCTAGAGATGCGGCCAAACCAAACGATAACTTATCAGTTACCTCATATAAAAGTGTATCAAAGTAAATTCGAATCCAAGCGTATGATATAACATCTTACAGAGGCCTCAAACTAGTACATTCAGAGGAATCTTTGGTCCATATCTCTTCGCTACGTAATTGAACAAGCAATCAATGTATTTTTGAGAGATGACGCAACATGTGGTCGGCAGACAACCTCCGATTTCCATTGGGTCATGGCAACGCCAACCGCCGTCATTCCTGTTTCGCATCTGAATGGACAACAGCCGATTGTTTCATGTGTTTACGTATTTAATCAGCAACCAAATTCCAGAGCGTGTGAATGCATATTAAACATCGTGCAAACCCTTCAAAACCAACAGTTTCATAAAAATATGATAAACAATACGAGCGAGACATCTATAAAAATAACCGGCCAAGTGCGAGACGGACTCGCCTACGAAGGGTTCCGCACCACTATCTATAAAAACGAGCAAAAAAAATCACGTTTGTTGTATGGGAACCGTCTTAAATATTTATTTTATTCTGTTTTTAGTATTTGTTGTTACAGCGCCAACAGAAATACATCATCTGTGAAAATTTCAATTGTCTAACTATCACGGTTCATAAGATACAGCCTGGTGACAAACAGACACACAGACAGACAGCGGAGCCTTAGTAATAGGGTCCGTTTTATTTGGGTAAAACGGACGGGTTTGGGTATTACTACTTAGTAATAGACCCTATTACTAAGAAATTAGAAGGAAAATAAATCCCATGTTAGGTATTCCAGAAAAGTTACGAAAAACAAGGAAAAATAATATTAGCAGTAAAACTTGATAAGCGATGAGCCATTCCCTTGCATTGCAAGTTTCAATATAGGTCACTAGCTGCATAAACAATGGACCTTCGATAAATGAACAGTAAAACTTAAGGTACATACCTACATGTGGCCGGTCGGGTGGCAGTCTCGCATGGCTTACCACTGCTGGAATCCCATTATAGCGTTCTAGAGTTATTCACTTCACAAAGCGACGACTGAGTGGTGAGTACCTACAGTACTGATATATGTAGTGGTATACGACCTGTGTATACGACATAAACCTAATGGACGCCGCCGGACGACCCAGCCAGCGGGATACAACACAACACAATCCACACCCCGCGGGAAAAATCTTATTTGGATTTAATTCTCCGATCCGCACCAATGCCGCCTGGGTATTTCATTAATGGAAACCACTCATTGTACGAGTTAGCGCAAAAAAGAGCCGACGGAACAATTTACTGGACACTTGGGATTTTTCATAGGGATATTAATTTGTCTGAATAAATCAAGGCAGGAAGACCATTACCAACAAAAATTCTAGCAGAACCGCTACTTGCCAAGCGACTTTGGATAAATAAACAAAATACCGACGATAGATTGTTCGCAAAGCAATGCGATTCGTGATTACTGCTCACGCCTACAACATTCCCAAACTCCGGCTCTGGTCTGACGATGAGAAATGAAAAATGTTTAATGTATAGACGAAATCAAAATCAGGGTGATAGACAAGATTAGTAATATTAGTATGGATAATTAAATATTTATAACCCATTACGGCGCACATGTGTGAATATTAGTCACACCTGCGACGTGAAGCGTGCCATTGCACTCTCGGCGCGAGGATATTTTCCGACGCGTTTTGGTTTTATCGCTTTCGGGTTGAATATTTAATGTAACGGGGAAGTGTTAAGTTTGAATCTGAAGTCTGAGCAACCATTTATTGCTCGTAAACTAAGGCCCGTATTACAGAACTCCACTCAATCGTCGGTCGGTGCTCAAGTGAGAGTCTTGTCAAGGAGTCTTCGAATCGAAATTGAACAGGTATCTTCTAGGCAAGCGCGTTACATCCTAGACTGCATCGTCGCTTACCATCAGGTGAGATAGTAGTCAAGCGCAAGCCTATCAATCAATAAAAAAAAATCACGAATGAAATCTTGTCTACAGAACGATCGATGCTCAGTCGTGAATCGGTCTTCACTTCCACAGGTCCAAAAGTTGTCGACGGTAAAGAATCTGTTGTATACCATGGAATACATTATAACGAAAAATAGTTTATAATTTATACTTCAAACGAATTTTAAAAATAAATAATACTCGTGTGCCACAACTG
This sequence comes from Ennomos quercinarius, assembly GCA_910589525.2. Classification (NCBI taxonomy): domain Eukaryota; kingdom Metazoa; phylum Arthropoda; class Insecta; order Lepidoptera; family Geometridae; genus Ennomos; species Ennomos quercinarius. The sequence goes on from OU342496.1 coordinate 8,737,935, forward strand.
TTCCATTTCTGCAGTATAGCGAATCCGTTCAATCCAAGAATCTGTATTCAATACAGGATCGGACTTGCGCTACATAAAGGTTTAGGACCTGTCCCGATGTGAAATACTGCCGCAGCTTCCCTAGGATTCCAAGCTTAAGCTTAAGATATCGTGTGTTAATCTCTTACCTAGACTCTAGCTAGAGGACCTGCAGATAGACGATACCGGCTATTATACTGGGTGGCGCAAAAGTAAAGACCCTATTTGGTTCAGCTATAACATTTTTTCTAAATTAGAAAACTAGATTTAGGTTTTTTTAAATGTATATTTGTGCCATTAAATTTCGTACCATTAGGATTTAAAGATGATGTCTTTTAAATGGTGACCTCCAGAGTTGATACACATTTGAGCCCTATTTATGACATTTTGCATAACTTGCCGTAACACTTCCTGCGATATGTTCGTTATTTCTTGACGAATGTTTTCTTTTAGAGCTGCGAGAGTCTGTGGCTTGTTCACATACACCCGAGATTTCAAAAAACCCCAAAGAAAGAAGTCTGGACTGGTCAGATCGGGTGATCTTGCAGGCCAAGGCAAATCGCCAAAACGAGAGATAACTCGGCTTGGAAAAGCGTCCCTCACTAAGTCCATAGTGTCGCGCGCTGTGTGTGCCGTAGCGCCGTCTTGTTGAAACCAGATGTGCTCCAGCCCCAATTCGTCCAAACTGGGTATCAAAAACTCACGTAACATGGTTCTGTAGCGTTCTCCAGTGACAGTTATCGCATTGCCTCCAGCGTCTTCGAAAAAATAGGGTCCGATCACTCTGTCAACACAGATGCCACACCATACAGTAACTTTTAGTGGGTGTAGAGGTGTTTCTTGAATAATGCGCGGATTATCAGTGCCCCAGAACCGAGTATTCTGCTTATTGACATGCCCTGAGAAGTGTTACGGCAAGTTATGCAAAATGTCATAAATAGGGCTCAAATGTGTATCAACTCTGGAGGTCACCATTTAAAAGACATCATCTTTAAATCCTAATGGTACGAAATTTAATGGCACAAATATACATTTAAAAAAACCTAAATCTAGTTTTCTAATTTAGAAAAAATGTTATAGCTGAACCAAATAGGGTCTTTACTTTTGCGCCACCCAGTATTTTGCGGTAAGATTTGTTTAGAATAATCAACTATGTAATGTATAATATGCCATGGTGTAGTAACCGGTCTGGTTCTAAAAATGACCTCACTGTCTGATGCCCTAACACCAAAAACCTGTCCAAGTTTAAGAATCGATTATGGCAACCAGTTTTGATTGCATTTCGAAAGGGAAACCAGTACACGCAAGTTTTGAAAAATAGTATAAGTAATTTGAAATTAAACTAAAATTATTAAAACGCTTCCGTTTGAAATTACGGGTGAAACTATACGTTTATGTTATAGTTTAGTATGTAGAAATTGTAGACCTATTAAGCTGTGCCGGAACCGGAATGCAGTAGATTCAAAACATCTCTGTTTTGTAGCGTCTATAGTAAGTGAATAGGCTTGGTTATACTAAAGTAGAGCACGCAATAGGCATTATCTCAGTTGGAATTTGTTATGAAGAATTCGGAATGGCTCATCACACTCATTGAATTACGTCTTTAATTTACAATCAAAAAACTAGATACTTGCCCTCTATTTTCTATTGGTATTGGTTCTTATTAAAACTGAAAACGTAGCTGTATATTTAATGAATTTTCATCCTAGTAGTCCATCGAAGTATCCTAAGATAAATCAGCTCTATGCTCTCACATGCAAATACAAAGACGCATAGAACAAAGAGTATTATGAAATATTTTCGCTCAAAGGCTCTTTTTAAAAGTTCGAAGGTAAAGATTTTCCTTTCACCTTTGGAGATGCAATGGCGAGGCATCGGGGCGTGGCGTGCGCGTGGGAGCGGAGGACAATGTCAGCCCAGTTCAACAGCCGAGTGGAACGATGCTTAGAGCAATGCTCATCGCTGCGAACCAGACAACCCGTCGAATTCCCAGGACGGTTCATCGTAGACAGAAACCATTGCTCGTAATACGGCGTAACCTTAAGTGCCGTCTGTCATGAAATTAAACATTTCGGCATCATTTGTATGCGTGCTGCGACTAAATTCTAATATATACAATATACCAGAATTTTGATGATTTGCCATTTGATTTCTCTTCTCCGGGGTGGATTGAATATTATTAGCACTTGTACTTGCACTCATTTTGTTTAGAACGTTTATAAGTACGAAGTCATTTATTAGACACATCATTCAGAACAATTCGTACATATTTCAGTTACGCCATGATTATAAGCAAATCCTTGACGTGTCAACTACTAACTTCACGAAGTGAGTAAATATTCCCATGTTTATATCTGATCACACATAAAGGTAAGGATTTGGTATGCACGCCAAGATTTTCAGGATTGATAATAAGCCGTAGTACCGGAAAGCATATTTTATGCAAAAGCGAGCGAGCAGGTCCCTACCAACTTAAGTAGGTATGCAACAAAAACTTACGTAAGTAACTTATATTTAACAATGTTTATAATTCCTTTGATAAGATCTTACATCAAAATTTACCTTAGAAATATCCTTTCTGCGATTCTATTCTTTCAGTGAAAACCACATTTAAGTAGTTCGTAACTTTACGATACCCGCACAAGTAACAATTTTCAATGAAGTACATAAAAACGTTTTACATCGTAGACTAGAGCTAGATGAAAGGATGTTCTTGTCAACGACATGTCCAAAAAGGAAGTTGAAGTTCAGAGAGATCTGAAAATAGATTTACATTAAATATTTCCCAAGCCTGACGGCCCTCTTTATAACGATTGTAAGTATTTTAGCAGGAACATTTTAGTATTAAAACTTGATCTCCTTATTTATGGGGTCGATAGTTTATTTACAGCCCGTCTCTGATTTTTTCATTGTTTATGTTTGTTCTCTTTCTACATCAGTACTCTGATCTGTGTGCCTTTTGGCAAAGGCCTCCTCGAAGTCTACAACCCCATCAATTGTGTCCTATCTAATGCAAGTCTGATCTTGTCATATTTTAATTGCCTCCTCTTCTTTCTCTTTCCTTGGTTACCATGAGCACTTTGCTCCATTGCTCTTCTTCTCTATACCTCTATTACGAGTTTATTCAAATCCTTAACTAAACAAATGTTAATATGACATGTGTTGTTTGTTGTGTACTCGTTATCGAGTATATTGTAGGAATTTATAACAAAATCCAGCACAGCACCATTAAGGAAACTATACCTAACATGTGCGAATAGGGCCACCCCATCTCTTCCCGTGCGTGCCGTAAGAGCCGGCTAAGGGAATATCCAGAGAATAGGCAGCAGCATTCTCCTCGGTACATTAAAATCTTCTGCGATCACCAAGTCCTGGTGATTATGGCAAAGCGCCCAAAGTGGCTTTTTATAGGGGAGGCCTATGTTCAGCAGTGGACGTCTTCCGACTGATGCGTGATACGGCATCATCGGCTTTTCTTTTATGTTACTTTCCTGATGATGCTGTGCCTTATCCTATTTTCTTTGTTTCTATCATACTTCTCTTCAATCAATATTGTGGAGTCACAACAATCGTTACAGTTAATATTTAATGAAATATTACTAAGGAATGTACAAAACCATAACGCTGAAATGACCAGAGTTTTGAATAAACAGCCAAAGTGAGGCTATAACTACCGTGAATAATGCAAACAATGAAACTAGCCGACAAAACTAACGATCAGCCAGTAACCGCTTGACGTAAAGTTTACGGGAAATCTAGTTCATCTGCATGGGTCGCTGCAATCGCTCTAGTTTGAATCACACCTCACCCAACAAAGTTAACGGCATGCATGTACAATACATGTACGACTATCGGAAACTCTGAACAAATTAATAGTTTTAATGAAACTAAGCAAAGGCAAGGTTTCCACGATTGAAAACTTGCAGAGGTTACATAACTATATATATTTAATAACTTAATATTAGTGAACTATACTTAAATAAATCTGAACGGTTGTACGTAAAACACAATCAAATTAGCACTGTTAAGTAAGTACAAACTTATTCGGCCTAGCATATAAAAATATTAACTTTTATAGCTGGATATAATAGGTAATTTAATTACTTCGTTGCCGGAAAGGAATTATCTTGTGTCGAGTGCCGTTTTACAGAGAATGTTTTATTTTCATTTGATTAAGTTTAAATAGGCTTGTGTATTATGGAGTAATTAGTAAATTATAATTATTTTATTAATGGATTAAGTATTTAATTACTTTAAGAATTCGCCAATTGATTTCATGAGTCACTGTCTTCTCGGGAAATCGTGTTGATAGAAAGTCAGGCAACTTGCCATCAGCTATGGTACCTATATCGTTTATTCGCATATGGTGTCTATTCTGTAGAACACCATTGCGATCCTTGTCATTGCCACATCCAAGAAAAGGACAGCAACATTTTTTTAAACACTTTTTTACAACCATCGTCAGCTTAAATTCAGCGATTAGGAGAATGATTGATAATCATGTCAAAATGTCCAAATAGTTGATTGTATGTTATGGTCAAAATGGGTACGCGACAAATCGTTGACATGGTAAAACACATGCTTGGATCGGGTCCCAACCAATTTCTTTGTTTTTCTACCATTATCCAGTGATAGATTTTTCTACTAAAGAACTTTGAAAGAACGTGGGTTGATTTTGGCTCATTATGGCATTTACGTACCCTTGTCACAAAAGTTAAATGGAGCGAAAACCACACAACATCGTCAGTCAGCCCCCTATCACAATTCACCAAAAATAGCCTTGTTGGTTACATTTTAGGAAAACATAACGCTGGATGTTTTTTTTTTACAAAAATAAAGATAACCTAGTTTGACATCTTTGATAGTGTTGCTACTGTAAATCGGTACTGGGCTGACGTGACTCATGATCAAGATTACAGCAGTTCATTTTCATATGTTCGCATTGGCGCATTGAAAATATGTGTTATGAAGGCAACTAGAATAACGGGTTTTTGAATTGCACAAGAGACCAGTAAGTCAAGGTCAACATTACAATAAAATGATCTTTGACGAGGTCCGATCTGAGTTGAAGACGCACGTACGGACACCATCGCGTACATGTAAGTAAAATACGCAATTTGAGTTAGGTTAAAGAGTATTGCAATAACAAAATATGACGAAGTAATACTTACGTGTCCGTCCATAAGTCGAAGCTTACACAACACTGATTTTTGACGTCTATAAATGATCGTCTGTTATTTCTTACATGATAAATAATTTATATTAAAATACCTTTGAGTCAAATGTTTCCTAATGACGACCAGCGAATAATGCTTGAGCGAGCGTTTGTTACACGTGGGAAACATTAACAATGAAGATCCCATACGACGTACATCCTACTCGATAACTCGGCAGTTAGCAGTAAAAATCTCAAATCCTTTTAAAAAGATCTCATGATAATGATTGATGATGACGATTTGATATGTTGAAATGAAACCACAATGTGATCACTGATTAGTATAATGAGATTGTTGATTTTTTGATGGTTGATTTTAGGAAAATAGTATCACATATTTTTACGAAATCGAATAAAAAATCATTCACTATGCGCTTTGTTGTTTTGATTTACTAAATCCTTTTTGTAATCAATTGGGCAGACTAGAGCATTGGTAGCTGTACTTTAGGTATTCTATCATCAAAATGTACATTATGGGACCACCTAGGATGTTTATTCCAGAGAGAGACAAAAACATCAAAATCGATTAACAGTCTAAGATATCAGCTAACAAAAAAAAGGCATAGAAACCCTTTCCTTTTAAAAAGTCGCTTAAAAAATACACACATCAAAAAAGTCTAAGCAACATGTACTAATTTAAATTTTAGGATGGTTCTTCACATTATAACGTATTTTATTTTTAAAATTTTTACAAAATTAAATTTCTAAAGAAAATTAATTTATTGTGAAAGAATAGGACAATTTAATACAAAGTATGGCCTCCTCTGCTATTCAGAACTTGTCGGCAACGATTATTCATTGAATTAATGAGACTGTTTATGTCATCTTGCGGTATTCGCTCCCAATGGAATTGTAGCAAATCCTTCAGCTGTTGGGTTGTTGTCACTCCGTCCAAGTCCTTCAAAACACGTCTCTGGAGCATGTCCCATGCGTGCTCGATGGGGTTGAGGTCTGGCGATTGTGCAGGCCAGGGCAATACCCGGATGTTCTCCGTTGCCAAGTATTCACTGGTTCGCCGAGCTGTATGTGAACGCGCATTGTCATGCATTAACGTAAAATCGGAGCCAAAGGTTTGTGCAAATGGATGGACATAAGGTCTGAGAATATCCTCAACGTAATTTTCAGCGTTCATGTTTCCATTTACAAAAACGAGCTCAGTTCGCCTGTTCTTTATAATACCCACCCATACCATAACTGTTGAGCCGCTGTATGGATGAAATTCCTGAACGCACCTGAGCCTTTCAGTATTTCCGGGCCGACGGTACACTCGCGCCCATCTTGTATCAGTCCTAAACCCGAATCGCGACTCATCGGAAAACATAATTTTATCCCATTGTTCCTGGGTCCATGTTATGCGTTCTCTACACCATTCATTTCGACGAGCGCGATTCCCGTGACGTAATCGGTGGGCACGTGATTGGGCGTCGAGCTCGTAGGCCGTACTCATGCAGTCGATTTCGCACAGTTTGGGGACTTACATCAACACCACTTGAATTTTGTAGCCTCAAACTTAGCTCTCGAGTGGTTAACATCGGCTGGCGTCTTGCAGTCAGTTGTATGTACCGGTCTTGCCGAGTGGTTGTACTCCTTCTACGGCCTGGGTGCTGTTCAGCGGGTTCCACTGTATTATTGTAGCGCTGCCAAAGACGACAAATAACACTTCTATGAATGCCAAAATGTCGAGATACCTGAGATTGATTACTTCCCGCTTGCAACATCCCTACAGCTCTTTGCATTTCATCTGCCGTCAAATGACGTCGCTCCATGACGTGAAAAATATCTAACGATTCAATTTTGTCGCTAACTTTATTTAAATGGTTGGTAAAATTATAAAATCAAGAATAAACGTGTCAATTAAAACGCACTTAAATTCAAACAAATTCGCAGTCATTTGAATTTTATGAAAAACAAAACATAATCGAATTTTTTTTTACAATCAGCCAGTATGTCATCAATAACAAAAAAGTTTACTTACCTACGCACTTTGAGTGAGTTACTACTTAGAAATTAATTAATATAAATGGTAAATTTGTAATATCATGCATGTTGTTTAGACTTTTTTGATGTGTGTATAATAGGTAATATGACGTATATCAATAAGCGCTGGAGAGAGTTCCAAGTGCTGTCACATAATGAATATTATTAAGTATTGTTTTCGGATAATATTTCATAAGAAAACTTCACAAATATTCCCACAATCGAAGTTTGAGTGTTTTTAACTATTTAATTGTTTGTAAACATTCTTTTATAGTGGAAATGTTTTATTGCAAATGCATCTTGCGCTCAACTAAAAACAGTGGATACTTTTTCTTTTTACATACACCACAGACATCTAATACTATAACACAAAACTGCCTCCTTTATAACAGCTTATATCTAGATTAGGGTATAGGCATGATCGTTCACTGAGCAGGCGTTAAATTGAATGTTCTTTTTCCAATATTGCAATACCATTACGTTGCTACTTCTTGAGACCCGCTTTAGACACTGAAACGGTACCGGTACCGTAAACATACTACAAGCGATGCTTTTACTACTGACGCTGGGCAAACTGACTGGTTATTAATTAAGGTTTTCAGTTTGATATAGGTTTTTGAATCTGCTGAATATAAGGACAGTGCTCCGAACTAGAAAGTGAAGCAAAAAACAAATAACTACGAATTCTGAAAATAATTGTATTCTTACACACATTATTTTTAAGCAGCTATCAAGATCAACGTCTGTCTAGTCTAGCGATTAGACGTATGCTCACAATGTAAGTAGATCAAAAATTATGCCGGTGTCAATATAATAATGATGCTAGTTCAGAGTGCTGAGTCCATATTGTTTTTTCAGTCTGACTGATAAACTGATCATCATCAGCATCAACAGCCTAAAGACATCCACTGCCGAACATTAGACCTCCCCCATAGAGCGCCACTGCAGCAGATTGTCGGTCCACCCATTGGTAGCCAGTCTACGTTGCGCCTTCTGACCTTCCGGTTCGTGTTCGCCACTCGAAACCCTTTCTTCCCCATCGGTTGTCGGTTCTGCGAGCGATTGCCCTTTGCCATATCATCTGGCTTGTTCTTAGAGCTATATTATCGGGATGAGTGATAAACATGACATCTATCGACAAAAACGACTTCATTAAACTATTAACAATGATTAGATTGCCAAGGTAAAATTATATTGACAGTAGATCCAGTCAGGTAAGGTACCTACAGCTACGTCAAAGTCGAACACGCCAGGCTGCCCGCCGCGCGTCGTATCCCTGACGTGTGTGACGTGGTGAGAAGGCGTAAAGCATGAATGTATTGGCGTAAAGTAACAAATATTTTGTACCTACGAGTTCATTCATAGGTAAGTAGTAAATAATACACCGGGTCGCAATGGAATCGTCAATGCAATACGCGGGCAAGGGCGAATAGAAACCTCATGCGAGATGTATCACCGTACATAATTAATAGTTACCTTATACCTATCTATAGCATTACAATAATACATACACGGGATACGGGACAACTACGCACTGAACAATTACATAAATGCTACGCATGTGCGGCATTTACTTCCTAAAAATACAATTATTATTTCTAAAATCGAAGCAATATTATTTAATAAATGATAATAAGCGCAAGCTCAATCAAATTCAGTCATTTGCTCATTTGAAACACCTTACCTGAGTAGCAAGCTGAAAGAGCAGTTACGTTAATTCGTCCAAGGCTGTGTATTTATAATGCATCATTTTTCTATTTAATTATGACAACAATAAGGAAAATCTCGTTTATAAGGTTTCTGTAAAACTGCACGTACATATAACTCTTACCAGAGTATAATATTAAGGCCGACGACGACGTTTTAACTCCTGGTGCTTCCATTGGTAGATAGCAGACCATTCTTGGATTTATTGTGTGACTAACTAAATTACTTTTTAAGGCATATTGATGGGTATTCAAGCATACACCAAAGATAAACCTTAAAAAATTCTTGTAGTCAAAAGTCCACCTTGATATTTCGCACCTGCTCTGTACGTGACGATATGCGTCCGATGGGTGAAGACGCAACATGCATGTTGATAATAGCTGCTTATAATTTTTCTATGGAGCTATATAATCATAAAGCTCCATAGAAACAATACATTGCACAAATTAGCGGTAGTGTCATGACAATCGTCGACAGTGTCCCGCTAATTTGTCAATTGTTATAACCTATAACTATTAAGTTTTATTCTTATATTTGAGGATCTGATCCACAATCCACACACTTCTGTGACCTCTCTGGAGTATGGATAATGCAACTCTTGAGATAGGTATGTATTGATAAACTATATAGTGTCCTTGTTCTTAATGAAGAACAAAAGAACAAGTAAAATCGCCCCTGGTGATGATTATGGTGATGACGGTAATAGTGAAATGATGTTCTGAGAAATCCGGTTAAAACAGCCTTCTTTTACAAGCAAAGTTTGTAGCGCTCCCGATGGGAAAGTTTAAGTAACATTCGCTGTGATTATCGCTTGGATAGGTGACCGCTACAAAAGTGGTATTGCAACTGAGCGCTACCGCGCTTCGGAGGGCAATACGGTCGATTGTAGTCATAAGATAACATTCGTCAAGCCATGGCTTGAAAATTCAGACACCATGGCTAACCACTTCCCTGCATTAAAGAAAAAGGAAATAACGTAAAAACCTACACTGCCCTCATAGTGTAGAACGCAGTAACTAACATTTTTGCCAAAAAAATTAGATACATATTGAGAATCGCCAAAAAAAAACTATATTCCGTTCTTTCTCACGTATCAAAATTCCACCTGTAACCCAAAAACTCAGGAAGTAAGGATGCAGCACTGCACTACTCGTAACTTTTTGTTTTCGCGTTTTTCTCGAAAACATGTTTTACCTACTTACTGCATTTTACATAAGGACGGCAGCTAATGATGATGACTGATGAGCCAGCCTAACCCTACTCCAACAGGTCGCGAATTAAATAAAACCGCAAAACAACCGGAGGCCGTAGAATATCGTCATTGAGGGTTAAAAAGGAGCATTTGGGATGTTTAATCATTATTCATCATCAGCCTATTATGTATTTCCACTACAAGTAATTGTGCCTTTTCTTAGAGAGACAGTTCTTTTGAGGTATGTATAGGAAAAATCTATCATACTGGCCCAGACCAGTGTAGACACTGCTTTACTAAGCAGTGCCTGGTCTATAGCAGTTTTGTGGTTATTGAACTTTGTCCAGTTTTGTCATCTATGTTTGACTGTGTGTGGTATATTGTTGATAAAATAAACTGCAAAATTAAATTAAATAGTTGATAAATGTTTGTAATAATTTAGTTAAATTCAACTTTACTTCAACATTACAACATCATAATCATCATGCACTGACCCTTTATTAAACACCATAATATCGGGTTGGTAAAGCATTCTATTTGATACAGTAGGGTTAGCACAGCCGGTAGACAAAACTATTTTTCCCTGTTTTACTCCAAGCAAATATGAAGAAAGTGACGTAAAACGGGGAGAGACAATTTTGTCTACCATCCAGCTGATTTGACTTTTTTATGACCAGGGTAGGTACACTATGGATAGTTTGGCAGTGTGCTCGAATACTGGATTCTGCATGATGAAATACACTCTCGGACATCACAATTAATAATTTGAAACTGAATTTCAACCAATGATGTCGATTTTGTTATGCAAAACCTTAAACTACGCTCAATGTGACAGTTAAAAATTATTTTGGTCCTTGTCATTTTGAGTCATATGAAAAGGTTTAAGGTACAAAAACAGGTAAACAAATTGGTAATTTGGTCAGATAGGAATAGCTAGCTGTACCCTATTCATCGTGTTCCCCTTTCGCTTCTCTCTTCCCATGAACAGGGTTAGGACGTAAAATAAATTAACCCGTGCGAAGCCGGGGCGGGCCAAGTGGTCTATAAATATTAAAATTAAAATATTTATGACTTTTATAGCAGTATCGCCTGCTTAGCGTAATCTGCAGATTTTAATCCCATTCGTGATTCAAATTTTTTCTTTACAAATTAATCTGTATTATAATTAAGCCCTATTCAAACCGGCGCGTAATTCGTACCGCTGTGGGTAGCGGTAAATATCGCGCGGGACCCCCGCGCGGTATTTTGTATTAAAGTTCCGCGACTAGAGCGAAACTTGAGCGAAACTTGAGCGAAACTTGAGCGAAACATCTTACAAAATACGCGCGGTATACCGCTACCCACACCGGTACGACTAACGCGCCGGCTTGAATAGGGCTTTAAACTACAAAACTTCGACAACTTCTTTGAGAAAATATGTGAAATAAATGATTAATTAATTACTCACCATTACGAGAGACATCTAGTTCCACTAAATTCTCAAAATTCTGTATATCTGATGGTAGTTTGTACAGTTCATTATCGCTAAGCCCTAGCCTTCTTAGCCTGTGTAGTCTGAAGAAATTCTGAAACAAAAAGATGCATTTATTATGTCAGTTACTTAATCATGTGTTTGGTCTATTACTTGATGTTTGCTGTTTTTGAGCAAAACAGTTCATGATGAAAATAATTATGCAAGTACTAGCTAATTGTAAGATTGCGGGAATGATGACAACATACTACAGATTTAGCTGTTGCATTACTATGTAAAAAATAAAAGGCAGCGCTATTGCCACACAATGTCCCAGGAATTAGTGTCAAGTGGAAATCTAGAGGTAGAGCATCCCTTGGCTGCCTCAGGTCACTCTACAAGTGTCATTTATACAGATATGGCATACAGTAAATTTGTCAAAAATCAACAATTTCCTAGCAATACAAGACTTGGAAACCTGTTTTTACCCCCCTTTAAACCATTTTTGACCAATGGTTCAATATGATAGTAAAAACTATTAGTAGAGAAATATCACTATGTAAATAAGTGAGCAATGACTGCCCATATTTATTGCACTACCTATATCTATGATTTGTTTTATATTTTTGGTATCCAGTAATGTGTTTTATTGTATGTAATTGTGTGTTCCACTTGTTTTATTAACTTAACAAAAAGAAAAATGTTAGAAACATCCATGCAACAAATATTAAATAGGTGTCAGGATTAGGTTTTATTATGGGCTAGTTGTGTCCTACTGTTTCACCCATGGATAAAAGTATTCTGGGTTAATGCAGGGTATAAGCTACGATAAGTGCATTCCAAATTTTATTACAATCGGTTCAGTAGTAATGGAGATTAATGGTAACAAACCTTCGCATACAAATAATATCAGTAGGATATAGTTATCCCTTAGATGTAAATAAATGGATGAACAATGAAGGTGAGGCACTCCTCCTCATATCAGTTACTAAAAAACTGACCATGTATTGCACTTCTTATCACTTAAGGTTGATGTTGTCTCTAACTCTTGCCCTTGTAAATTATACCTACTTTACAAGGACTACTTTTAAGGAGCCATTTTCTTATCCTGTTAAAGTACTCTACACACGATTCAATCTGTTAATCCCATCTGTCACTTGATCTGTTGAGATCGAGGTTGACTGTGTTCTACACACCATTCAATCTGTCATGTGATTTGTTGACTCAGCCTTAATTTTTCAATTTCTGGACCAGATGATTACACATTCAATCTGTTGGATGGGAGCCACAACATGCCTCCTCACAACATTTCACTGATTCAACTTCAACTCTTTCCTTTGTCGAGAGGTAACACAAATCGCTTGACAGATTGAATTGTGTGTAGAGTACTTTAATAAATTTTATTTACATGTAGGTATGGTTTATCCACATAATATTTCCATACAAATCATAACGATTATAGTACTGTTGTTGTTAGTTTGTAGTATTGTTACCTTCATCAGAATTTCATAACATAAGTTATATATGATTGTGAAAAATGAAAATGAATCTATTAAAAATGGTTTGAAAAGAACAACAAACACTGACGTATGACCAAAACAACGTCTCGTATCGTTGATGCTATTTACATCTACAATGATAAGGTAAACGCCCACGAAATCTTATAATCCATCTATATGTCTACAAGGGTTTAATTACCTTCGGCAAATCTCGTATATGGTTGGCATCCAAAAAGAGTTCTTCTAAACTCCTGGAATATCGCAAAATTTCTTCAGGTACAGTTGGCAAAGAGCAATGCCGCTTGTCGACACATTCCACTTGGCGATTACATTTGAACAAAGGTATACATCGAAACATGTTGAACACTACACTTTAAACAATCTGTATTTAAGCAATTCACTACAACGACACATATTTGATCACTTATTAGTTCTAAACACTATATAAGCATTGTAAAACTGATATCGTAGCAAAATATCGAAAAAAAGTCCGACTCGCACCTCACCCCCAAAAAATGAAGCCACAAACTGACAATGTTGTCAGAGCAAAAAAATATTAAATTTTATTGAATACCAGTCCAAAAAAAAATAGATATTCAAAACTGGAGGCGAAGGAAGTTGAACAGTATATATATTCTATACAACTTGAATGCGCACATCGGACCAAAACGCGGTCCGAGAGAGATAGTGACCAGGGAGGCGCTTGTCCCTTTCAGTAGGGTGACAATAAAATAGAAGTTAATCGAGACATTTTCATTATTTTGTGTCATGAGCTAAGGGTGTAAATAAGTTTAAAATATGGTTTCTAATATCGTAAACTAGATAGATAGATAAATAAACTCTTTATTGAAAACACCGTATAACACGAACATTTAGAGGGAAATCTTATAACTGTGACAATGGGCTCTCCTAACCTGGATCCATGTTAGGAGATCCAAGGCTTTTCTCTACACAGATCCTCTGGGAGATTTATTTGGATATTCGTGCAATTGTTTACTGCTCAGGATAGGCCTCTTGTACACCACCATCCTGTGCCAACAAATTCACCGTTCGATATTCAAGTGGTAATAACTACAGCCTTATGTAAACAAGTAATAACTTACCATGATTAACATACACCTCGGGATTTTTTCGTTATTGTTTTTTGTAATGTTTTTATTATTGCACTTTATTAGTGCTATTATGGTCTAGCGAAAAACCATTCCATTGAAAGAATGAAAATATTGTGTTACCACTGCCACCATTATGTCCAACTGCAGTGGGAGTGAGAAAGAAATAGAAATATCTGCACTTTTAAAATCTTTTCTTTATTGAAACGAGTCATAAGTAGGTATCCACCATTGAGTAGACCATGAGTCTGAATATTTTGTAATCTTGTGGACACCCTAATAGTAAGATAGGCTCCAACTCAGCGTCCTTTAACTCGGCTCGTTTTTTTGGAAAACTACTTTATCCTGATTACGTAGTAATGTACATCCGTGAGCGTTACTCTTTGATTACAATACAATAATCACAGACTAATAAGGGATACTACATAAACAGAAAACGCACAAAAATCATGATATTCGATGAGGCGCTTTATTAAAAAAAAAGATATTGTATTTTATGTATGACCCAATAGATGGCGCCAGTTGTGGTTTTACTAAAATCTGTCACTGTCACTGTTTCAAGCATAGACCACAGGTTTTTTTTCTTGTATTTTGGCTCTACGCAGTGTATTTAGCCAGTATCAGGCATTGTAATTTTCATCGTGCTATAGAATATATCACGTAATGTCAAGTCTTAGTCACAGTCATTGTCCAGCATAAGTCGGGTAGTCATAGTCCAGTCTAAGTCATGCCCCAGTAAAGTGGTGGCAACTTTACCAAAAGCTTCTATGGAATTATGGAAGCAACACGAAAAACAACGTTTCACCACATTATATCACTTGCCCACACTCGTGCTCGTAATTCAGCACTTAATGCGTAAAACGCCACCAATTTTAAACATTAACACTGGAAAAAGCGCAAGTTTTGAAAAATAATACAATGCAACGAACGTGAACTTTTCCGCGTTTCACCAAAACCCCCGACCACAGGTTAGAGGAAATATGTCACGATACTGACTACTCAACTACAACTCTACTCTTTCGTTTTTTTATATTTTCGTTGCAGGATAGCTCGGATTTATTTAGGATCATAATATCAACGTTATTTACCTCGCAGATCTACTGTACTTCAATTTATTTAATAAGAATGCACCACAGACTATTTAGGAGATACTACAGGCAATGTACTCGTGGTCTACTCAACTGAATTTGACATTTATTTGTGGGTAGTCTAAGCATTTTCTATGTTAAAACTACTCTGTGGTTTGAAAGGTTTAAACTATGTACTTACTGCGCCATCTAGTAAAGGAAGTGGTACTAGTTTTTTTTAAATAAAACGCCTTATTAATATTAATTTGAAGTCAGTGAATTAACTTAGTAGCTATATTTCTGAATTTTACTTCAAAATAATAAAAACTTCTAAATCTGTCAGAATTTAAGTAGCCAAAGTAGTGGCAAATCTGCCAAAATGGCAGAATTCTGCCACAAATGGTCACACTGGTAAAGTGAAAGCACAGATTAGAGAAAAAAACAAAGTGAAAGTAACATTGCGCTATGACAGTGGGCAAAGCCACCACACTAAAAAAAATTACCCACGTCACGTCATGCGCCATATTGCACAGAGTACCTTGTTTTATACGGAAATGTAGAACTACGTGCCGTCCAGCTCACAGAGTACTTTGTGTCCAGCTGACAGTCCAGTGTTGCCAAATCAGCTCTTATTGGGCTAAATTTAGCTTATTTTCACATCGGTAGCTCTAAAAAATTGTGTTTAGCTCTTTACCTCTTTTTTTTGAGATATTTGGCTTCTTTCATTAGATACATAAACATATTTTCTCGTGAATGTATGTTCTATTAACATATCTGTATTATTGTTTTTCGCTTTGTGTATGAATCTGTACTTGTCCGGAAAATTAAGAATTTGTATAATTTCGAATTAGGAACATAAATAATGCAGAAAAATTAAGAATAATTGGACTAATAAGATTGTGTATTACTAAGAAATCGGAAAATATAGAATGTGGAATTTATCGCTGACATCGCCATAACCATCCACTACTTGGTGATCTTTTGGAATATACAAACGAAAGTGTTGTGGCAAAGAAACGGTCACTGTCTTCGACGTTGTCTTAATTTTGACATTGGCAACTCATATTAAAGGAATTTTTCCTAAAATTGTACATTTTGGGCCGAACTCCAATATTACGATCTCTTTTGTTCGTTTGTTTATAATTAAATTTTTATCGACTTTTGAATATTATATGAGATGTGGTGTTGTATACAGCGTGGCGCTGCAATGGCGACATTAAATGAACACACGTGTCCGGTATCGCGTTTTCAAATTTTGTATTAATGTTTTATTTGTTAACCGTTATTATTTCTCAAATAATACTACGTTTTCGAAAATGACATTTTAGAGCAACCTGTACGTAAAAATCTGTAGCGCAGAGGTCGTTAGCCAGGTATAATAATAACAACATTCTGTCAATGAAAGGAAAACGACAAAAAAATACTGTTTGAATGAGACACTACGAGAAACCGGGGGTTGTAAAATTGCGACGTTGCAAAAACAAAGACAAAAACTTGTTTAAGGCGTGCTGCCCTGACAGGTGCATGAAAAAGATAGCTAATGCTCCGCCCGTTCGTCCTTTGTCAGGATCGGCAGCAGCGCAAGCGTAACTAATTTCCCGTAGTACTGCTAGTAGTCTGTGGGCTAGAGTCCTTGACACACATATCATAATCACGCGCCAAAACTCCCTAGTAATTCAAAACAAACAGTCGGTTTTCGCTAAACACTGTCTAGGTTACCTACCGGTTTAGTGATTAGTTTCGTTCTGCGACAAGGACACTTTTGTTTGTGTGCTCTCTCTCTCTGTGTTTTGCGAAAAAGACGCGTACCTATTTTAGGTACTTACATACCTACTTACTTTTAGTTTTTAGTAATTAAGTAGGTTTAGATACTGTGACAAGGACGCTTTTCTTTGTGTGCTCTGTGTTTTGTGAAAACGACGCTTCTTTATTGATATTTGTACTACCTGTTTGTGATTATTGACAAACTTAGGGCAACGGCTTCCAATAGAAAATTGACAAAAGTGAGGATGAACATAAAACGTCGTTTACATGTTTGCATTCGAAAGCATAGCGGTCATAATGAAAACTTAAAAATTTAATAAATTCGGTTTTGTTGTCATGAATTAATAATGAGGATAAAGAGTGATCCAGTGATTGTGAATGACGAATTTTCGTCAAGTCGGGCCCAGGTCATTTGGTTTCGTTTGAAGTGCTGCCCTTCCCGCGTCATCGTCAAAATAATCCGCCGCCGCCCGCCCCCCTAGGACCGCACTGTAATGTACCTATGTGTGCGAGTGCGGCGTTGCCGTTTTTACGAACGTGTAGTAAAAGTGGTAAGCAGCTGCATGAATGAATCTTTTGTCAGGGTGCTACAAATTTTGTTTCGTTATTTATTATTTAGTTTGTTCAGAAATGTTAATCTTTCAATTATGGATTATTTTACTAGGATTTTTTTTTCAATTATTGCTGACCACTAGCCCTACCCGTGTTGGACGGGAGCAGCAGCGTCCTTGTATTGTTTTTGTAGGGCTGGTAGATGGTGAGGAGCGTCGTTTTAAATAAAAAACTCGAGCACAAAATATCACTTGTATTATCGCCGGCAAGGCCGAATTCCAAAAGAGCACAGATACAAAAAACTGGGTTGCCATAATGCGCACGCTAGAAATCCTATTGCCAGTAATTACATTTGGTGTTGGTAGTTATTCCAACATACTGCGGCCTACCAAGTCTGTACATACTTAGTTAAGTTAAAGAAATTATATAATTAATACATTGCGTGTATCTGACAACTAAGATCTGTAGCAAAATGAAAATTACATACATAATGTAGTTATTGTTTTTAAATCATACTTCCCTAGTTACTATAATAGTCTTATAAAACAAACAAAAAAACTTTTATAAATCAAATAATGCCTTCTGCAAACAAAATATTTTCAAATGATTAAGAACAAAAAATAGCTTATACTTCTAGCCAATTAAACCTAAACTTGAGTAATACACCTGCTATTACTTATTGAATAATCAACTTACTTAAATATGTTGTATTTTATTGTCTAAACTTAGAGAGGTAAGTACATTTATTTATCATTTATAGGTAAAATACAAATTTTATGAATACCCCTGATGTGCGTTTTATTATTAGAGCGTTTTATCTCTACTGCCCTAACCTTCCCATCATGACCTGGAAATACATTTACAATTCTGGCCATTGGCCACGACATACAGGGTAAGTTATCTTCTCTTAGTATAACTAAATCACCTATCTCTACATTACATCGATCAGTCAGCCATTTAGGTCTGCTTTGTAAAGTATTTAAATAATATTTATACCAGGTTTTCCAGAATGTTTGTTTAAGTTTAGTACACATTTCCCAAAATTTTAGCCTATTATCTGGTTCATCAATTACATTTGTTTCTGGGTACATAGTTAGCGCAGTTTCTATTATGAAATGACCCGGAGTCAGATAGCAAAAATCGTCAGGATTTCCTGTTAACGCTAACAAAGGTCTACTATTCAGTATTGCTTCAATTTCTGTAAGGATAGTGTTAAGTTGCTCATATGTTAATATTGCTTTATAAACACATTTTAAATGAACTTTAAGGCTTTTCACTGAAGATTCCCAAAGTCCACCAAATGTTGGGGAATAGCTTGGTATAAATTGAAAGTTAATGCCTTTTTCAGCTGCATATTCCTGAACCCTAATTTGATGACTTTGTGAAGATTGCAGTGTATACAGCTCAACCAGCAGAGTCCTTGCACATTTAAAGGTACTACAATTGTCACAGTGAACTTCTGTGGGCAGCCCTCTTCGAGAAATTAGTCGCCACGTAAAGCACGCTAAGAAGGTGTCTGTGGTTAAATCTGAAGCTAGCTCAAAGTGAACCGCTTTTGTTGTGAAACATACAAATACGCAGATGTAACCCTTACCTATCACAGATCGTCTTACGCGTGAATGCTTAACGTTGACAGGACCACAGAAATCCACGCCTATTTTCTCGAATGGACGACTTGTAGCAAGCACTCGGCTAGCCGGCAAGGAGCCCATCAGCTGCTTAGCAACTGTAGCCTTCCGTCTGAAACAAGTTATACATTTATGGGTTATTTTTTTAACTTCTGATAAGCCATTGACAATCCAATACCTCTGATTTATATTTGAGAGCAAAGGCCTAGGTCCTGCATGTAGTAACCTTTCATGTTCATTTCTAATTAGCAAGCTAGTGATTTGAGAGCCTCTGGGCAATATGATAGGATGCTTTTGGTCATATGACATGTTTGCGAAGTGAAGCCTACCAGAAACCCGCATTAGCCCATTCTGGTCCATAAAGGGATGCAGATTTGCTAGGTTGCCCTTTAATGGATTGCCTTTGCCAAGAGCATTGATCTCAGAAGCGAAATATTTGCTTTGTTCATGTTTAATTATAAGCATTAATGAATTATTAAGCTCTGAACTTGATAGAAATTTAGCATTGATTTTATCTTTGCTTTTGTCTAAATTATTTAGAAATCGCAGAATGTAAGCTAACAATCTCACAATTTTTCTAATATTGGAGTAATTATAAAAACGTTCAAACACATACTCGAGCGCATCGTAGCTTTGCTCCAAGCTGTTGGAGACCACCAAGCAAGGCTTCACCTCAGGCACTTTAAAGGAAGGGTCGTTATCTTTAGTAGTCAAGCAATCAAGGTTGTACTCACTGTTGTGAAGAAACTGTGGGCCTTGCCACCACAATGAATTGCTGCTCAGCTCACCTGGTTTGACTCCTCTGCTGATGAGGTCAGCAGGATTTTGTGCTGTAGGAACGTAAAACCACTTGCATCGAGCAGTGTTTTGTTGAATAACATTTACTCTGTTTGCAACATAAGCTTGTAGCTTAGCCGATTCGGTGTGCAGCCATGCAAGAACAATCTTTGAATCACTGAACAAGTATACATTTTTTAACTTTATTTTTATTTGCAGTGTATCAATAGTTTTTGTTACTAATTTTGAAAGTAGAAGCGCTGCATTCAGTTCAAGCCTAGGCACTGTCATGCCTTTCTTTTGCAATGGATTTATTCTCAATTTTGAACAGAGTAAATATACATTCATTTTACCTGATTGATTTGTGACACGCAGATACAAGCAGCATCCATAGGCAGTCGTACTCGACGCATCTGCGAAACCTATAAGCTCTGCCGTGTCTGTGTCTGAAATGTTAATATTTCTACCTATTGTTATAGGATTCATTGCAGCTAGATCAGCTGTAAATTGCAGCCACTCTTGCTGAACATCTTGTGGTGGGCTATCATTCCAATTGATGTTTAGTTGCCATAACCTTTGCATTATGGCTTTGGCTGTGACTACTATTGGGCTGGCAAGGCCAACCGGATCCCAGAAACTACCGATGAAACTTAATATAGTTTTCTTTGTAATCTTAGTTGAGTTGAATGGTTCTGGGGAAGTGATTATGAAGTAATCACCTTTGATATTAATTTGCAACCCTAAAGCTTTCATGTTATAGTTATCTCTTTGTAAATCTAAGCTATCAAATTGCCTTTCTTCTATAGGGGTGCTTTCTAACACTCTTTCATCGTTAGATGCCCATTTGTGAGTGTGAAAGCCTCCTAGCTCTAATAATTTACATAATTGTTGTTTGGCAGCTATTATTGTATTTACATTATTGTCAGAGAAAAGTATGTCATCAACATAACAATGATTTTTAACTATTTCTGAGCCTAGGGGGAATGAATCTTCAAACCTATTAGATAGTTCAGCTAGACAACGTGTTGCTAAAAAACTAGAGCTTTTTAGCCCATAGGTGACTGTGTCTAACCGAATGCACCTAATTGGCTGCATAGGGTCGTCTCTCCACAGTATGTTTTGAAGTGAAGTGTATGCAGGATCAACCCTAATGTTTCTAAACATACGTTTTATATCTGTTGTGAATGTATATTTACCTAACCGAAACAGCAAAATAATGTCAAATAAATCTCTTTGAACTACTGGCCCATTTAATTGTAAGTCATTTAGTGAGATTTTCTTGTCTTGAGTTTGCATACTTCCATCAAACACTGTTCGAAGAGAAGTAGTTTTACTTTTATGATTTATTACTGCATGATGCGGTAGGAAATAAACTGCTTGTTTATTTAGCTCATATGACTCAATGTCAACATAGTGACCATGGTTGAGTGAAATGTAATCATGAATAAATTGCTGATATTGCATGAATAAAGTTGAATTTGCATGCAATCTCTTTTCTAGATTTAAAAATCTCTTAAAGGCTAAGTGAAATGATTCACCTAGAGTGTCATTGACCTCAGATAGAGGTATTTTTAAAGGTAAAGCAACTTCAAATTGATTATTTTGTAATTTAACTGATCTTTGAAAAATTTGTTCGCAAAGCTCTTGTTCCGAGGTTTTTTCTGAAAACACTTCAGGAACCTTTTCATGAGACCAAAACTGGGCCAATATTTCATTGAGATCAGTCTCACATTTAAGGACTACCTTGTTGCATGTGGGTTTTGACAAATTGGAGGGCAAACTACCTGCTACTATGTGGCCAAAGTGTGTATTGATGAAACTTAGCTGGTGTGAGACGTTGTGATCTGGTGAGTTGCCGGTGCTAGTAGGCTCATGTTGTGATCGCTGCGACGGCACCGCATGGCGCGCCGGTGTCGCTGTCTTCTGAGCGCTGTCTGCAGGAAGCTCTACCCTCACAGGCGGCTCCATCAATAATGCTTGAAAAAACACGTCAGCCCCTATCAGCATGTGTATGTCACCTGGTGCGTTAAATTTGTCATCTGCCAATGTGATTGTTGAGGGCAATGCTACTTTAGAAACATCAAATTGAACTTGGGGCAATTTACAAGTTATTTGCTCAACTACATGACAGTTTACATTGGTCTTGAACGATGATTTGATCGCGTTTATTTCCAATGGAATGCAATACCTCGCATTTGTCTTTGCATTGGAAATGCCAAGAATATTTGTGTTGCTTGGCTTGGGTGTTAAACCCAGTACCTGTATAACCTTCGAGGTAATGAGTGAAACTTGTGAGCCACTATCTAGGAGCGCTCGTATATGGAACTCCGTGCCATCTCTGCCGAAGACTTTAACCCTGGCTGTGGGGAGAAGCACATTATTATTATTGTTGCCTGCCATTATGACAGGGGTTGCAGGGTTGCAGTGCAACAAAGTGTTGTGGGGTCCTTTGCACTCTGTGCATCGGAAATGAAATCTGCACTTGCCTGTGTGCATCCCCAAGCAAGTGTTGCAAAGTTTATTTTCTTTAATAAATTTGAGTCTATCATTTACTGGTGACATCTTAAATTTTTTGCATAGATATAATTTGTGTGGGCACTTACAATATATGCATGATGTTGCAGTCGCTGCATGTGCAGTCACTCTATTGTTGCCATGTGCCTGGGTGTTGCCTTGCTCGGTATTCTCTAAGGCCACTGCACGCCGCTCCAGGTACTTAAGGAACTCCTCAATGCTGGGTGCTGTGTCGTTGTCACGGTCGAGTTGATATGACCTCGCCGTAAACACATCTAGTTTTCGTGACAAAACACATAATAGTATAGGATCCCATTTATCAACGGAGGGCTCGTGATTTCTGATAGCTGCTATTTGTTGCCTGACACATGACACAAAGTCCCTCAAACCACTAGCAGTAGACTTACCTATTGGCTTAAGATCTAAGATCAGAGATATGTGGTCATTTACAATTTTGTATTTATTGTCATATCTGTCTTTGAGCAATTTCAAGGCTTGTACATAACTTTCATGAGTGAGGGGCAAGTTTTTTATTAGATCTAAAGGCTCATCCTTAAGAAATGACCTAAGGTAATACAATTTTTGTACCTCATCTAAGGCCTTGTCGTGATGTATCATAGAATTAAATAAATTTATAAACGGTACATATTCCGTCGACTTACCACTAAAAACATTTATTGAAATTGCTGGTAACTTAATATTGGCATTGAGTGAAGTCGCAGGTTCGATGGGGGACTCGATTTTTTTACGTTTATTGATCTCATGGCATAGGGCCGACAAAATTTTGAAATAATTATCTTCACATAACCCAACATTCTCGCTGTCTGTCGGGCACATGTAGAGAATGTCTTTACAATATGACTCGTAGTCATGGAAGACACTGTTGAGTCGATCGCGTTTGGCCAAAAGGTTGTCAAGTGATATCTTTTCTAGATCGGAGTTTACGAAAGTAAGTAATCTTGTTATAATACCTTTGGAGTACGCGCGTGACGCAATCCTGCGCTTGAGATCAGAGTCCTCCATTTTGAGGCTGCCGCTGTCACTCGCTTGTGCCATTATGTCGACTTATTTAATTAAGTTTAGAACGTTAATATAAACAACTACACTTCACGCACTCTGGGCACTTCACGGAAATAATGTTAATACTTGTAGTTATCACCAGCAGCTCTTATTTTTATATACGAAAAACGCATAAATGAGACTCAATGGCGCGGGCGGACGGGAATTACCGATTTGCCATCGGCTCAATTCGGCTCGGCCACTAGGCGTCGAAAAGAAGAGTTGGCAGCTTCTTGCGTCTCGCTCGTTCTTGTGGGTTACCTGCGAATTCAAATTGCGCGGGCGACTCCAGCCAGGCGAAACGTCAACGCGCATGCGTTGTTGGCTTGCTTGCTCGGACTTCGTATTGTATCGTACCTTGCTCGTTGTGGCGAAATAATATGGCGGCTGATGAATGGCGTTGCCTTGCAGCCACAATGTATGAATTGCGAGTTTTGTTTTTGTTCACACTCTCACCAATCTTCATAAAAAATGCGAAGGACCATGGACGGGAGCAGCAGCGTCCTTGTATAGTTTTTGTAGGGCTGGTAGATGGTGAGGAGCGTCGTTTTAAATAAAAAACTCGAGCACAAAATATCACTTGTATTATCGCCGGCAAGGCCGAATTCCAAGAGAGCACAGATACAAAAAACTGGGTTGCCATAATGCGCACGCTAGAAATCCTATTGCCAGTAATTACATTTGGTGTTGGTAGTTATTCCAACACGTGTGTTCATTTAATGTCGCCATTGCTGCTCCACGCTGTATATTAATCAAAATACAGCGCTTTAGTAAAAAGTTCCGTAATGAATGGCCTTCATAGGCGCCTTTGTAAGATTGGTTGAAAGTAGTAACTAATGAAAACCTCAAAGCATACATACTACTGTAGTTATTATCTCTACGAGTTAAAGCCCGAGAGGGCTTATTTATTGAATCATTAAGTGCAAAAAGCATGTAAAAGCTGCAGAACCGTTTTCATAGTGACAAAAATCGGTATTTTCTTGGTTTAGTTCTTTTTTTTAAATAATTTTAGCTCATTTTTAGCTCTTTTTTTTGGAACACTTTAGCTCTCTTCAACAAATCAGAGTTGGCAACACTGTGTCAGTCAGACAGAAAATCTCCTATTCGGAATTCGTGCTATTTCTATGTAAATAAAATAAAGATAAAATGGTTTTTAATCTTGGATTTATTGGCGGTGGTAATATGTCAACAGCTATAGTTCAAGGAATTTTAAAACAAGGTATGTTGAGCTATTCCCACTCATTCAGCCAAAGCCAACCTTCAAAATAAGGAAAGGTATTAATTATATTATAATAATAAATAAAATTGTCCTATTTTCTGAATTTAATTTCTAGATTCTCATCCTCCATCAAAAATATGGGTGTCTGGACCGCATTTAGAAAACCTGAAGCACTGGAATGATATGGAAACAAATGTGACTAATAAGAACCTTGAAGTATTTACAAACTGTGATCTTGTATTCCTCGGAGTCAAACCTGCTTTGCTGTCACAAGCAATAGATCAATGCCTGGGTAACACATTAAAGCATTTAAACAAATCTATTACAGTTGTTTCAATGCTGGCGGGCGTAAAAATATTTCAATTAAGAAAGGTACAGAACAGAATTACCCATAAGCATAGAAATATAAGATTCCTCTAAGCAATTAACTATGGTTACTTATACATAAGTACAACCTTGAGCAAACTCATGTAACCTCATGTTACACCTTTCCTTTTGTAAAGGTTTTCACAAGCAACATTATTTTAAACAAAAAAAGAAGTAAAACTGCATCTTTATACATACCTATATATACCTATATACCTAAGATGAACATTTCACAAAAAAGATATTAAGTAATTTTAAGAACTGAAAATAATAATATTGAATATAATTATGTTCCTTTTTTCTGCCACTCTTTATTTTGTTTATTAAATTTAAAAAAAAATTTAATATCATTTATTTCAAGCTACAATTGGCTCATGTTTGTGTTTCTATTGTTTATGTTTAGTTTCCTGACCATAGAATACATAAAGGATACATATATATTTTATCACCTACTTTTTCACTTTGAAACATGGCAGTTACACAGCAGTAAATTTTTATCTTGTATTTCAGGAATTTGAGAAGCTGTCATCACTGGCTAGTTTTAAAATAATCAGAATAATGCCAAACACTCCTATGACTATTGGAGCTGGTGCTTGCCTATACACTCCTGATGTTAATGTCAGCCACCTGGAGTGTCAGCAGTTGGAAGCACTGTTGAGTACTTCAAGCATATGCGAAAAAGTTCCTGAAGCTATGATGGACACGCTGGGTGTGCTTACTGCATGTGGACCTGCTTTTGTAAGTAACTAGTATTGTATTGTTCTAATCTTTTGAACAGATTATAAATAAAAATTTTAGAGCTGGTTAAAGAAGGAACTTGTACAAGTCCAGATATTTTATTTTTACTTTTGCTACTACCACAATACTTATGTAGGTACATAATAATAGTACTTATTAACTTACTAATTACTTGTTGTACTTAGGTACTTCCTTGTATGGTATGGCAGAAGCATGGAAGTAAGAAACCAATAAATATTTTTTTTAATGAGAATTAATGGCGTAGCTTGCTAGTCGTTCACCTGATGTTAAGCGACACGGCCGCCCATAACAGGTGCAGTGTCACTTGGAACTTTAAAATACTAAAGGGTTGTGTGACACTATGCACTGCGCACATCATCGTGAGACATCACATAGTCTAGTAATCAGATTACTAGACTGAAGTCAGGCCATATAGTCTCATTTGCCAAGTAATTAAACTAGCTACAATGCCCTTCAAACCGGAACACAGTAGTGCTTGCACACTACTGCTTGGCGGCAGAATAACTGGCAAAGTAGTGGTACCTACTTACATGAACTTTG
Organism: Ennomos quercinarius; assembly: GCA_910589525.2. Classification (NCBI taxonomy): domain Eukaryota; kingdom Metazoa; phylum Arthropoda; class Insecta; order Lepidoptera; family Geometridae; genus Ennomos; species Ennomos quercinarius. Next base: position 8,764,347 of record OU342496.1, read on the forward strand.
CCGAAATGTCCTACCACCTAATGAGTGTGTCTTCCGCAGAATGTTTAAGTTGTGAGTGGTTGGATGGTGGTTGTGAACATCAATTTTGACCTCAAATCTGACCGAGTGCCCACATTATACGAGCTACGGCGAACATTCGCCGAAGCCCGCATAGTGGGCGCCGGCGAATGTTCGCCGTAGCCCGTATAATGTGGGCACTCCGTGACAAAATTATCACGCTCTGATAATTTAATAGGTATCTTGTGATTCTAATATGCAGGTTTCCTCACAATGTTTTCGGTTGTTAAAGCTAGTGCAAATTCTGCACATAACTTAAGTCATTGGGTGCAGCGTCGCGTGGGATTCAAAACATGGTGCGTGGGGAAAGTCGCATGGGCCAGCGTTGAGCCACACTCTTCGAAATGAATTTTAAATCTTTCCCCTTGCTTTTATAACAAAACATGTTTTCAGATGTACATGGTAATAGAAGCGTTAGCTGACGGAGCCGTTAAGCAAGGTGTGCCGCGAGCAATGGCGCAGCGATTCGCCGCGCAAATGGTTGTAGGCAGCGGGCAAATGGTATTGCAAACTGGAAAGCATCCCGGACTGCTCAAGGATGAAGTATGTTCTCCGGGGGGCTCCACCATATGTGGAGTCACTGCTCTAGAAAACGGGAAATTGAGGTAAGAAAGTTTATTTTAAGGCGAAGGGCAAACAAGGTGTTTTTCACGTTTCCTGGTGTAATTAGAGCATTTGTGGAGCTTATTTCTTTCTGAATTTAATATAATCATGTAATTCATTTTTATTAAGTCTTTTGTGATTAAAAAATATAGCTCTATAGCAAAAAAAAAACGCAAACCTTTCTAAAGATAATTTGAATTAATAAAATTGAATTTGTTTATTTATAGATGAGTACCAAACGCAAAACCGCAAACGTAATACGCTCGTAAATATTTCTACCACAGCACACAGACAGTTCTGTGATTTCTGTGATAACCATCCGCCAAATTTTGTACATTTAGTATAAGTTTTCGTTCAGGTGTTCTAAATACCATATGCACCTCTCTTGTGCATTCACTATTCACTTGCTTTATCATAAGCTTGTGGTTGGAAATAGTAAACTCACTTCATTGTTTTTTTTTACAGGGCGACGTTAATCAATGCTATTGAAGCTGCGACGGTGAAGACTAAAGGCATGTCGGGTTAATTGAACCTAATTTGCTCTATGGGTTTTTATTAGTATTATTCACTGCTGCACTACCATGCAGAAATTGATAACAAAGTATTACTATTTTTTTTTAACGGGCAAATTGCCTTTATTACTCAAGCTAACTACTACAATAATAAAAACTAAACTAAACTAAACTAAACTAAACTAGCTACACTACCTACTACAAAGAACACTTATGGACTGTATAATAGCCGCGATGGCCTATAGACAGTCCAAGTGTTCCAGCCCACTACCGGTAGGTAGCGTACCCAACATGCTGGCAGCATTGCCACGTTGAATTGCATTGGGCCAAATAAGTGCAAGCATTTTGGTCACGCGTCGCATCGACTAGGCGCTCTGATAGACTTTGGAAAACGCGATGAGCTCCCGGTCCATTACTATTAGTCGTGCTGCATAGTGTTTTATGACTACCTATTTTGCAGTAGGTCATGGAACAAGGATTGAGTGTTCTGTTCCATGAAGTAGGTATACGTTATTATGGTAGTTTTGTCCGACTGCATTTAGAAAATGTGACCACTTACCTACGTAACATTGCTGTGAGTATATGTATATGTATATTGTATTATATTGTCTGTGCTGTGAGTCTCACTCACAGATAACCCCCAATAGATACCGCATTACGGGATTTTTGTTCGGATCCTAGCTCACCAAAACTGGCGGAAGGCGCGGGTTGCGGGGACTGGAGCCAATGCGCTATTATTGGCTATTTTGAGTGACGCCCTAATAATGAACTCTAATAATTGGTCGAAACTAAGGCCGTGCTGCGAAGCGGCGATGTATATAGAACCATTTACGCCAATGCGTGGTGCGCGGTCGTCGTCTTTCATGCGGTATCTATTGGGGGTTATCTGTGGTCTCACTATAACTTACCGTTAGGATAAATATGTTATTGTTTCACTTTTTGTGTTGTATCAGCATGGAACAAGTAGGAGAGGAATGCCAATACACCAAGAAAACAGCGTAGATCAGAAATATGCCGAAAACCATTATAAAACTAGATGGCGCTGCAAAACGAGCGGGCGTAAATGTGTTGAGCGTAGATTAGAAATATGACAAAAAAAACATTTTTTTAATCATTTTTAGCCCGCCGTAGCTAGCCGTATAGCCCGCTCATTTTGCAGCGGCATTTAGATTTAAACGGTTTTTAGCAGATTTCTGATCTACGCTCAACTTATAGCCTGCTCATTTTGCAGCGCCATCTAGGTTTATAACGGGTTTGGCATATTTCTGATCTACGCTGTTTTCCTCGTGTATTGGCATTCCTCTCCTACTTGTTCCATGGTATCAGTAACCATGGATATGGTCAAGTGCGTGTCGGCCCGTACTTATTCAGAATAACATGCTTCCGTATTTCGTCGTAACTCAAAAACCCTTCAATTATTTTTCCGTTGAGAGTTGGTATGACCTATTTTGTTTTTTGGCAACTTAAATGCATAAAGTATTACAATAGCATGTCTGTGTGGAAGTCTACCTCCAAGCTATGCGCCATTACCAAAAGCATACCTAACCTATAAGCTTAAGCCCTATTCAAACTGGCGCGTTATTCGCTACCCGCTGTGGGTAGCGGTAAATACCGCCGGTTTGAATATGCCTTTAAATCGTGTTCTCTAAATATAATATTGTATTAAACATTTTAAAGCCATTGTTGACAACTGTATGGCAGGTTTATTGTGGGCTACTTCCAGTCGCAACCTAAAGCGCTGTATTCTGTATTCGTTGAACGTGTGGTCACAACAGTCACAGTAAAATATTATGCAGGAATTAACTGTCAACGAACATTGAAATAGAACAATTTGTAGCCAGCATTGTCGCCAATAGTCATTGCTATGTAAAAATATTGTAAAGTAGAACCATTAGAATGTCTATTTGCGCTAGCGTGACTAGAAAATTTACAAGAAAGAACGCGCTACGATTATTACATGATACTTGAGTCTTCTCGTGACCACGACAATGACATGATTTTCATACCTAGTTAAATCATAAAATATTAATTGTAAAATAATGTTCACCTTGAGTTCATTTTTTAAACCTGCCTGCCCAGTACGGGCAGTAGAGAAAATTTCCCCCGTTTTATGTCACATTCTGCATTCTTCATAAATGTTTATTGTTTACACGTCATGTGGAGTAAAACCAGGGAAAGACAAATTTTAACCATCCATGCTAGGGCAGCTGGCAATTTTTTTAAAATGCTATAATGGGCATAGTTTTGACAACATCTCACCTGATGGAAAGTGATGAAGTTGTCTAATAAATAGAATCTCATGCTTTATTACCAATATGAATAATATACATACATGTACATTGTGCTTCTGCGGTTAGCACGGACGGTTGACAAAATTATCTTTCCCCGTTTTATTACACTTTCTTCATACATGTTTACTTGTCAAGTGGAGGAAAACCTTAGAGTATAAACTAAAAGCATAGAGAGATCATCAAAACGATATTATATTGGTACTGCTCACACGTATCGCTACGTCAGTGGCCGAAGGAAAGTAACAAGCATATAGTAATTAGCTACGCTTGCGAAAAGTCACCATACCATTTTTTTCGACTCGAGTCAACTTTTTTCTGTACAAATCTGTCAGACTCATTCACATCAAAGTGTCCACATCATATAAAAAGTGTCCACAAAAGTGGTACGCTTGACACATAATCAAGTTCTCTCTACGATTTAGTCTATACTCTAGGAGTAAAACAGAGGAAAGACAATTTTGTCTACCGTCCATTCTAGGGCAGCTGCCAATTTAAAAAAATTCTAAAATGGGCATACTTTTGACAACATCTCACCTGGGATGTAGTTGTCTAATAAATAGAATCTCATGCTTTATTACCAATATGTATAGGTACATAAATATGTACATTGTGTTTCTGATAAATGTAGGAGTTAGTCTTGGACGAATTCGTCCAAGGAACGAAACAACGAATAGGGACAATAATTATAGAAAATTTCCACCGACTGAGAGCCTCTTTTGTAATGATTATGAATAAATAGACCACAATGTGTTTACTTAATTAGGTACGGTTTTTATTAACATCTCGTATAGGAAGTGTTGTATGTTTATATTAAATAGGTATAATATACCATGTATTTATCATTCCTAAACTTTGCTTTCTGGTTTTCTGTGGATTTTATCATCATATTATTATCAACGTTAACAAAGTTCTTGTAGAATATTCATAGAAGTATAAAGTCCTGAATCCTGAGCCTTAACATAAAAGGTTAATAAATCGCCCTCTCGTGAGCCATGAATGTGGCATAGTTTACTGAATGGGAACGCACATGTATCACCAAAAACAAAAGTCCAATGGACTGTACTAAGTCCTAGGAACTAATTAAACTAAATGGGAATGGACAAGCAATAAAAGTTGCTGTAGAAAATAGTATGTCCCACCAGTACCTAGTACCTAACGGTGTCTCTGCAGTATGCAACAATGCATCAAAATATAAAGAAAAATTGGTGTCTCATCTAATATAGGAAACAGTAGTTATAATAGTGCCAGGCTTTGTTCTTTTATGATGTTCATATTTTGATATTATAAATATCCAAGTATTATTTTAAAGTACAATGTGATACCCAGGATCTACGAGGATCATGGTCCCACAACACCCACACATAGAACAAGTAATTGCGCTTTTGTTTTCACCTGCACAAATACTTGTCCTGTTGCGGGAATCAAACCCCGCTGTCGAGGCTGTCTATTATAAAATAATATGAGCAATTATTTTTAATTATGTAAGTACTTAATTATGTATGTATAGGTCTACATATTGTCATGACAAGCGTTATGTTCCTGTTAAACCCAATTCATGACACAGTATTGTTATTTATTTTTATTTGGTTTTGAATGCATGTTGTTCTTTCCAACTTTTATTGTTATAAATGTAAGTGATTAGATTACAAAATAGTGACTTTGACCATTTATTTGTGCTATTGACCTTGTTTTGTTTATTTATTATGTACTGTTCTTGTTTATGGCACCATAAAATGGTATATTTGGTGTTGTGTTTTGTTATCTGTAATGTTTAGACATTACAATTAGAATTAGTTCTAATAAAAAAACTAGTTTGTTAGCAATCCGTTTAGTTTTGTTCACTACCATTTTATTCTATTTTTTTAAAAAGGCAATCAAAGCTTGGGCGATGTACCATCGCTTAAAAATACCTATGTTACTTAGGTGCCTTTCTACGCCTTTAAAATATAAAGAGGTTCGAAATGCTAATATCAGAAGTAGGTACCTATGTATCGGTAGAGAGTATATAAGTATGTTCCTTAATGATATATGTATAATTCATTATACTAGGTGTTGTTTTGCATCCTCTCCATACGCGTAGGGTGCATAGTAGTGCATACACTGAATCATCTAATAATGTAATATAAACTCCACATTTAATTAGTAGCCGAATATATAATAAATCGTTTTTATGATGAAAAACACAAGTAGCCCCCAGTAGCTAGTAGTAGGACCCATAACCTTCACAAGGCAGAGCTACTACCAACTGAGCTAACAGACCAGTCAAGTAACTTTATACTAAAGTAAACTAAAAAACCGGCAATTTATCAGCAATGTGGATAAGGCACATTTTTTCCTTTGCATTCGTTGTCCCAACCCACCCAGGCACTGAAACCTTGATGATCGTATATTTTCTTGGCGCAGTCTGTAGCTTGAGTAATGTCATCTAACAAAAGTTCTGAAAACAAACAATATCTTTATTATTATTATCATCCGTACAAATGCTAAATAATTCTACATTCTGGTAGTACAGCGTGGTAAGAGCGTGGTAGTGTCGCGAGGAATGAACGAATACATTCGAAAAGAAGGTAAGCCTAGGTAGGTATAGGTACCTCTATTTGAAATCAATTAATACTCAAGTGTAAGTCATGAATATGCACCTAATTCTTCGTATGAGCGTCACATCAACAGCCGTTTGGACGCTCATCATAATTTTGGGGGATTTGTCATAATCACCACGCTTAAGGCAGGCGGCTTGGTGATCGCAGAAGATTTTAATGTACCAAGGAAAGTCAGCATTTTCCTCGGACAATGCCCATACAAAATAAATGAATGAATGGAACGCCTTTCATTCATTCATTTTGTATGAGAGTCTACATACGGATCGAAAGTAATAAATAACATGTCTGGCACGCGCGATGTCTGTAGATATAAACGAAACGCTAGACCTACTACCTACCTAAGTTAATCTACGCGGACGGAGCAGCGCGCAAGAATTAGCAGTGAATTTGAAATCTACCTTCCTATACCTAGAATAAATGTAAGGTTTAAGTATGTAGGTACTTACCTGCACAGCGTATATTGCATCCTTTGCCTGGTGTGTCGCCAGTACTGCACCAGTACCGGTCGTTTATTTGGAACAGTCCGTAGTCGAACGACCCGTCCTCATCTGGGCCGCCTATTGCCTGCGTCTGCCTAGAGCTTTCAGCTTCTATTAGGCATAACCCTGAGGAGGAATGTATAGTTAATTAAAGTTATAAGTCTAGCTAATGCTGTTGGTCTCCACCGACCTTTACAGCGTCACCGGGCGGGAGGGACAAAAGTGGGAGGCAGCTAGGTCAAGGGCACCCCTGGGGTGCGAGCCTCGCCTTGGGCCGTTGCCGGGATGAGAAGATCCACTGGAGGAGTGGACCCTATGGAAAGTCGCGACCGTTCTAGCTAACCTACAGGGGAAAGTACACTTAGACGTGACACCAGCTACCTAGGGTAGGGTTTGTAGGGTACCTACATATTGCTCATATTGTATTGTTTAATTTCTAATACCTACTTTGCCAGTTATTCTGCCGCCAAGCAGTAGTGTGCAAGCACTGCTGTGTTCCGGTTTGAAGGGCATTGTAGCTAGTGAAATTACTGGGCAAATGAGACTTTATGATCTGATCACTCGGTCTAGTAATCTGATTACTAGACTTGGTGATGTCTCAGGATGACGTGCGCAGTGCAGTGTCACGCGAAACTTTATTGTTTTAAAGTTCCGGGTGACACTGCAACTGTTATGGGCGGCCGTATCACTTAACATCAGGTGAACGACTTGCTCGTCACGTCATTCAATCACATAAAAAAAAAAAAAAAAAAAAAAAAAAAAAACCTACGTAATATTAAGTTTAAACTTACATTCGTTGAGCTTGTTTTCCGGAAAGCCTTGTTTCTTCAGTTCCATCATCAATTCACATGTTCCGAAGGTCTTGGCTTGAGATTGATGCACAAAATACAAGAGACATGCTCCTAAAGCGAATATGACAGGTCGAGGCATTTCGCCGTTTTACCGCAAAATGAATTAACTTAAGAATGGGAGGAAGCATCGTGTCAAGGATATCAATACTTGACTTATAAGGAGGATGAGGTTATGACTAATTGATCGCCAAACCTGCCAGTAAGTAGGTAGGTAGATAGGTATACCTAGGTAAATGTAGCTATGCCTTATGTGCGTTAATTATTACGATCTGCATGGGTGACCTACATTTTGGCACAGTACCATACCTACATAATACTTAGGTACCTACATAATTTAATTGTGCTTATTGGTGCCGTTATTTTTGTACAGCAACGTGAGCTCATCACGTTGCTGTACCACAATATCAGTACCTATATACCTACCTACCTACATAGGATAGGTAGGTACCTACTACTTACTGGGTTACTTAGTTCTATATGGAAAGTAAATTGTAACACATCAGCCTAAGTTTGTTGGTTTCTTAGTAATTCTTTTGATTTGATTTTTAATATTTTAATGTGTTTTAAGGAAGTATAATTATATTCATTGTTAGGTATAACTAATTTGACTTAGGTGGGCGAATTAAGAAAATGTACCCAGTATTTTCAATAAAATATTTTGAGCTGGCACCTATACCTACCTACCTACTAATAATGCCCGTCTGCACTAAGTTTTGACAGCTGTTAAGTAAGATCCCACTTTTGAAGACCGTTCTGGTTTTTGAAAATGTTATTGCCGTCGCTCTGCTCTTAACACGTATGATAGAGACAATAGAGCCCATGAGCTCACTTACCTACATTTTAGCGTTTCGGGCGCCAACAATTTTCACCCTCTAAAAGTTCACAATATCTTTTGATTTTGGTGTCAATCGTTTGGATAGATTATCATCTATACTTGTAGGTCTTAATTTACTAGAAAATATGTTTCGTTTTCTAGTTACAACTACTTTTCTTCGTCATAATTTTGACGCTAAAAATTCGTAACTTGAGGTGGCTATAAATACGAAGATATTGTAATAATTAAAAAAAGATGTACTAGCATAGTTTTTTTACCCAAATACGTTGAAGTAGGTACGTCATAGAGGGATAAAGGTGGGTAGGTAGAGCTATGTAGAGGTAAGTTTTGGTCACTACTTCCACTTGAACCGCCTATATGATTATTGATAAGAATATATTGTAAATGGTAATGAGACTGCAATAATTTATAAAATATTTTTAATATTGTATGTAATGTCTTACTTATTATTTACAATTATCACAAACTGATAAGTACCTATTTGATAGTTCATTCTAATATTTTTATCAAACAACCATCGTTAAGCCTTTGGGGCTTGACATTTATGTTTTGTTAGGTAGGTAGGTACATAACTACCTAACGGTGGGTTTTTTGATCCATAGTTAAGGTAACCAATGGTGAAAAATTCTAACAAATTCTAACCAATAGTCAAAAGTTAGAATTTTTAACAGTTACCTTAACTACGGATGAGAAACCCACCCTAAGCTGAACACATTCACCTGCCGCTTGTAGAACTTAATTTTTTTTAATCACGGCATCCTGACACGAAACGAAAATGATAAATATTATCCACACCTTAACTTAACCACTCCATGTTTACAATCATCACAGTCCAGTTATAAAACTTATATCTATTCAAGATTTGAAAAGAGATGCAGTCATGGCGAATGTTTACTAGTTCTTTTCTCCATATATTTATCTTCGAAACAAAAATTGAGCTTTCTCGTGGTCTGTTCCGGTGTGTATGGATGATATGGATGCACACACACCGTCCGTCTCGTGAAGAGGAACAAAGAAACTCTCCGCGCCAACCCCACACCGATGTCTATGCTCTTGTGTCTTGGCATTTCCATCATTGGTACGGCTTCCTCTTCGTTTTTCTTGAAACAATTTAATTTTCTGAAGCTATTCCGAAACCTTCCGAAGTTTGGTCTCAGCGCCGATGGAAAGCTCGACAGTCTCCCCAATAACGGTGAGTTGCTCTCGACATCCGTTTCCTCATCATCGCTTACTTTGTATTTTTTATATTTGTTTCTCGATCGTTGACTGGATTTCTCTGTGTTCGTTGATTTGGCAAAGGACCTCGTTGTTTCCTCCAGTTCGATACCCGAATAATCGTCTTCAGTCATCACTTTATTTTATTTTTACATTTTGTAATGTGCGTCGTTCGTTTATCACAGCAGAGTGAGCTCCTGTCTAACATTTGGCATTGATTGAGTGTGACGCATGTGTGTGATAAGTTTTCCAGATTACAGTGATTATACTCGTCATATCTGCGTGATTTCATGAGGTAGGTAGAGATTATGACTGAATTTTAAATCTTAATTAAAGCTGTTCTTATTTAGGTGTGGCGTTTGCAATGTACCTATAGGTACTAGGTGGAGGTACCACCTACCACAGAATTCGCCCTATTACATAGTTTTTTAAAACCTTTGCAAAGTAAAAGATATTTCAGACTTATGCCCCAGTGTAGTTACACGAAGGAGCCAAATAAAATTAAACACAAGCAATATATGGGTTAATAGGTATGTACTACGGCTAATAAAAATTCACAATTTCCTTACATCGCATTTGGGCGTTTTTAAGGCTAGAGTGAACCGGTATCTTCTAGGCCAGCATGTTCCATCATCGACAGAATGAGACCGTGATCAAATGTATGCCTATCAAGTACATGTAGGTAGTAGATTATCAGTATTATGGGTATCTATTAGTAATACCTGTTTACTATCAGGCAGAGTGCATGTTTGATTGGGTTATAGAATTGTTCATTATGTCCTTTCTAAATCATGTTGTTGTGTTTAGTATTTTCTATGATCTGTTAATTATGTGCACCTATAAAATAAAATAAAATAAATAAATAAAATAACTAGGTACCTAAGTTTGCATTTAGTAAGAAGGTACCAAAGCTAAGTACGCACCTTTTAATTCCAAGTAGCTAAAGTCTAAAGGCTAAAAAATGAGTTACAAAGATTGTGTCCAATATGTTTTGGGTGATGGTCTGGTGATGTGCACTTACCGTGAATACCTACAATTATGATGTGGCAGTGGCTAGTTTTATATACCACCTATAATGTACCTACCTATTTATAATACTTTAAGTAGTAGCTAGGTACCTTAGTATTACTTTCTTTCGCAACAAAAAAGTACCTAACTATCACCAACAACACAACATCCAACAACAACAACAACAACAACAACATATGCAATATCATATTGCTATACGTCGTCACCGGTAAGTTTGTTATAGAAGAATTGATGTTCAAACTTACATAAGTAATTACTTTTAATTTAATTTATACATACTTAAATATGAAAAAAGCATCTTTAGGGAACCCTAAAAACCGAACCCTTTATATACCTATAGATATACATTATATTTAGGTATGTTATCATAATATAAAGTACCTAATGATAGATTATATAAACTTGATATCTAAATCCTATACTAATTCGAGCTATGCTGATTGGAATTCCTATCCGGATTTTTATAACAGATTACGCGTAGCACACAGCATAGGTAAGGTAATGTACCTATATTATTTATAAGATACACCCAATTTTTCAATGCGAACGTGCATTTTTAGTTGTAGATAAGATATTTGCATGTAGGCTGGCCCCCCACTAGGTGGACCGATGATCTGATCAACATGGAGAGCCGATGGATGCAGGAGGCAAGCAGCCGCTCAGTGCAGTCGTTAGGGGGAGGCGTATGTGCAGCATTTGACGTCTTCAGGCTGTTGATGATGATGATGAGTATTTGCGTAAAAAAATGTTGAATCTTAGACACTCCCCCCGCCCCTACTAATAAACATTGTATAGCGGAAGAATAGTTATTAATTTGTCTCTCTATCAAATTTGAAATAGGCGAAGATAAGACAAGAGATAAGACTGGGTAAGTAGCTCTATTCCACTGTTATGCAGAGTTTATTATTAAGGAGTCCACCGAACAAATAAATTAATATGTGTAGACATTTCACACAGCGCTATCTAGCCCCATACTAAATAAGCATATTAGCTTGTACAATGGGAACCAGATAATTGATATAATGCTTAGATACTTTTTGTTTGTAAATACATACATAGAATACAATATAACATCCAGACAGAAAAAACACCTATGTTCATCACACAAATGTTTGTCCAGGGGGCGTACCGTGAGCTCTTAGCGCGATTCAAAACTGAGCCTATATTGGATCGCTTTGTTTTTTTTGTATGGGGATTTTGACAAGCGATCCAGTATAGCTAAGAGCTCACGGTACGCCCCAGGGGGCGTACCGTGAGCTCTTAGCGCGATTCAAAACGAGCCTATATTGGATCGTTTTGTTTTTTTTGTATGGGGATTTTGACAAGCGAGCCAGTATAGGCTCTGTTTTGAATCGCGCTAAGAGCTCACGGTACGGCCCCAGGGTGGGAATAGAACTCACAGCCTACACAGTTCAGATGGCAGCCAACTACCAACTGAGCTATCAGGCCAGTATGATAGGATAGATACCTATAGTATTAGGTACCTATATATTATATATATACTACCGAAAACATTGCAGAATAGCTTAGTGACGGTTTTGATAAAAAAGCTGGTTAGAAAAAAAACTGAATGTGAATTTAACCTTCGACTGTAATAGCTATTAGCGAGACCTTAGGTGTACTTGTAAGGAAAAAACTTCAATGCCAGGTAACTGTGGGTAACTTATTGATATCTTTTATTATTGTACCAATACACATTAGACGCGCATGCGCATTAAATAGGTAGGTATAATACAGTTAAAATTATCATGATCTTAGAATAAGTTATTCTAAAATCATGACGCTTATTTATTGGAAGCGTCTCGAAAGTGACATTAAATACATTAGTAGGTAGGTGCTATTTATAGGTAGGTAAAAAATAAAACAAATATGACTGTTGCCCTTGGTCCTACTGCACTAAAGTTTGACACCTCCTAACCTAAGTTCGTACTTATCCCTCTTTATAACGTATAGGTACCTAAACGACTTGTAATAGGCCTACTGCAGTGCATTTGGATACGTCCTATACTCTAAAGAGATATTAAGTGCGAACTTAGGAGCTGTCAATACTTTAGTGCAGACGGGCAAAAGTGTAGTTATAAAGACACGCCTATTTGAATCACGTGAGCAATGGTTTAAAATGTGTCTATCGACTTGAGACATAGGTATGTATTTCACATTGATTGTACAATTTGTACAACACTGTCATGGCACTATGAATATCCAGCAGGCGTTAAATCTATTAGGATTATTTTTATATCTACAGTTTGACAAGGGTCATATAGGTGTGTTAGGTATCTCACCTATACCTACTCTAAAATAGAGGACATACAGTAATAATAATAATTCTATAATTACGCGAAGCATTTCACCATCAATAACCTCCTACAGTTGACGCTGTTCTTTCCTGTGACTCTAATATGTTTTAATATGTCCCGGGACAAAATTTTAACTCTGGTTTTCACCTATAATACTTATATTATTTAATTGTTCCGCGAAAGTGAATAAAACAGAGGATAAAAGTTTTATCCAGTGTTGATAAAACTCCAAGGCCTTGTCTCCAGTTCATATATACTGTGCTGTGCTGGTGCTGGTGGCGATAGGAGTCTGGTGACGCTGAATTGTGTCGTCAGTGGTAGACGCAAATAGCTAGCCTATTCTATACGTCCTACTCATCTAAGTATATTATAGCTCTTTAATAAAGGGTAGCACAACATAGCTATATCACCTGCCACCAATTATAAGGTAAGGAACAGCGGCACTATAGCGAACAAAGCCCGTGTACTTATTAGAGCAATGATATTTTACCTGTTACTCACAGTAAGTATTAGAATTAAAAAGTAAGTAAGTACATTGGTACCTAAATAAAGACTGACTGGGAGTTATGACACCAACCAATACCGCTTAGTGTTTATAAACATACCTCTTAGCAAGTATGCCCTATCGTGGGACAACTGGAAAAATAGAGCCAGTTTTCACATTTAGGACATCGCGGTGGGCTAGACGCGGTGGTCAGAGACTTCAATACCACCACTATAAAACTAAGTCATAGATCAATAGTTATCGTTATTAATAAACATAGAAAGCTGTCAAAGAAAAATTAACTGAATGTGATATTGTGCAATGTGCACTGATATGTTTGAAATAATTATCCTAAGGTGCTAAAATAACGTAATCAACGCCGAATCGTGAAACAATTACAAGGTTGCGACTAAAGTTTACTCCCGTTTTCCGGCGTGACGTCGTACTATGATGCAGTAAGACATTAATAGCCTCTCTCGGTCGATCTCACTAAATATCAGCTTGGTTAGATAAGGACAGAGTTCTACTCTTACTCTTAGTGAGGTAGTGTTCGTAGTGCGCAGGCGGTCGTGTCATTCGATTTTCCCCGCGACAGTATGACAAATAGCACTAACTAAATAAAATATTCGCTTTGTTATTTGTCAACCTGTGTTTGTTACGTGAAGTGCTGTCTGGTTTTTAATAACATTAAGGTAACAGTTTTTAAACTACTTACTTAATTAATATTTTGGGTTGGGTCGGTGTCGGGTGTTCTAACAGAGTTGGTCGTCCACTAATATTATTATAGGTAAACACTGGAAAATTGTCTCGTTTGTTGTGTTTTATTGTGTTTTGTTATGTGCAACGAATGAATTGTTATTATATGGATCATGTGATGTATTGTTTTTAGTGATTTGATACGGGGTAAAACGACGATTGGACGGAAGGAAAATATTTTTTAATTATTATTAATTAAATAAAATTCGTTTGGCTACTTAAATTGGCTTCGATAATTAAATAGAATTGGATGGCGATTGCCGTGTGGTCCCGGGGGTGTGGGAATAGGACCACCTCATCTTTTCCCGTGGCAATAAAAGCCGGCTAAGAGGATATCAAGAGAATAGGCAGCAGCATTCTCCTCGGTACATCTCCTCAGTTTGGTGATCGCAGAAGATTTTATCTACTGCGCTCACCAAACCGCCTGCCAATGGTGGTGCCAATGGTGGTGGTTATGGAATACAGCCCCTATATGTATGCCTTTAAAGTGGCATTTTATGGGGGATGCCTATGTCCAGTAATGGACGTCTTCCGGCTGTTCATTGATGTGTTGTGATGTGGATGGCGAATTGGAATATAATTGGCGATCGATAGTTTATTAAATAAATGAATAAATAAATATGTGTACCCACACATATTTATTTATTCATTTATTTAATCGTTTGACACAGCGCCATCTAGCCCCAAACTAAGCAAAGCTTGTACTATGGGCACCTGATAACTGATACAATACTTAAATACCTTTTTTTTGTAAATACATACATATAATACAGTATAACACCCAGACACAGAACAAACACCTATGTTTATCACACAAATGTTTGTCCTGGCTAGGAATCGAACCCACAACCTACAGATCAGAACCTAGAGCTACTACCAACTGAGCTATCAGGCTAGTCTCTCTTTGCTGACCCTGTCGATTGATGTCATTTTTTGTGAGTTCACTTCATGGCTAAGGCAGTTAAATAAAACTATGAACAGTTTGATCGCAGTTACATTGTTTTGTTTAAACGTTTTAGCTAAGTAATATCAAATTTTAAGTTTTCCGCTCTCCCATCGCCTTTTTACCGACTTTGTAAAACCTGTAACACAGAACAGATATATAGTACTACGTACTTGTAGGTAGGTATATGTATAGGTACTTACTTGTATGTGTGTGTGTGTGTGTGTGTGTGTGTGTGTGTGTGTGTGTGTGTATATTTTATTAATTAATGGGTACAATAAACAGCTGCTTTTCTATCTATTCGCATCATACCCTTTCCCACTGTTGGGTTCACAGGCTTCCGCACAGTGTGAGAGAGGAAGATGATGTCAACATAAAAATATGGGATTGAAGTAGCGTTGACTCCTTTTTTAAAGGATCTAATACTTAGTTAGCTATTATAATAATTTTAGATAATGTTATCACTACTTATCACAGATAAATTTTATAGGTAGGTATTTGTAGGTAAGTAACGCATTTCATGAATATTACATACTGTTCTAAGTATTGTAGATTTATATTAAGTACCTTATCTATTTGCAGGTAAATATAAGATTAAACTTCAGTCTTCAGAGTGGAAGCGGGAAATTTAAAATGTAGACTGTTTTTTTACTTTTAAAACTAGGCAGGTAGGCACTAGATACAGCCTATCGAGTAACATAAGAATTTGTTAAGGATAATGACGGGCAAAAGAGATTATATTATATTCTATACTTACATCAATGTAAATATTAAAAATATTTAACAAAATGCACCTAATCGACACTTCCTAAACAATTTTTATTTTAATTCAAACGGTTTAGGATTGAACACAACCTGATATAAACGATCATTATAACAAAATACAGTATGAAAAGAATAATCTCCGCTTTTCACACTTTTGCCTTATCATATTACAATAGTTAACAAATGAAAAGAATAATCTCCGCTTTTCACACTTTTGCCTTATCATATTACAATAGTTAACAAATACCTACTAGTACAAAAATAAAGTAAAACCACAAAAATTTTGACTTTCCCGCTTCTCTTGGCCTAGCATCACGCCGAAAGTACTGAATGGATTCAAATGAAACTTGGCATGATTTGAGTTCATATTACGAGGTAGGCGTTACGATACTTTTAATCCCGAAATTCAGCACGTTTCCCTCAGGAGAGGGGATGAAAGTAAAACTATGTACTTAGTTGTAATTCAACCGTTGTTGTTGTTGGTTGTTGTGGTCCGATTTCATTCATTCTTATATTGTTAGAAAAGGAGTACTTTAAATATTGTTTCGTTAATATTTCAAGGTTGTCCGTTTTGTGGTTCAGAAATTACATACATCCAACTCCAGTGTTAGGTCTATACTATGAAGCGGGGAAAAGATAACGGTGAATGAGGCAGGTGCATCTGCCTGCTTTTCACCTTCATCCATTCATCATTTTCCCTCTTCCTTTAGACTGAGATGAGGCTAAAACTAATACCTACCTAAACCCGTGCGAAGCCGGGGCGGGTCAGCTAGTCCTAATATAAACTTACTTCTAATAATAGCAAAAAGGATACCATACCTACATACATACTGCGTAAGGTACAAAGTACTGGAAGAGCAATGTTTGGATCATGAAATTATTGTTCCGCTTAACAGGCGAAACAATATTATAAACTAGCTGCTGCCCGCGGCGTTGCCACGCGTAGACTACATTACCTATAGTAATAGTTATAGGTACTTAGCCCCGATGCAGACCGGCCACCGTCCCCAACCACCGATGGCTGCCACGCACCACCGCAACTTACATTTGGTAAAAATATGCCTTAAACCTAGGTTAGGTTTGTCCAGACATATGGTAACTTTATGGTACTTTCGCAGCAGTAACGTTTACGCGCGACAGCCACCGGTAATTGGAAGCTGCCACATCTTATGCTGTGCAGTCTCATGCTTCTGTATAGGTTACGTGTGTCAGTGTAGTCTTTTTTTTTTTTTTTTTTTTTTTTTTTTTTTTAATGTGATTGAATGACGTGACGAGCTAGTCGTTCACCTGATGTTAAGTGACACGGCCGCCCATAACAGTTGCAGTCTTAGTTCTGCATAGTATATTTCCTACCTGCATTGCATATAGGAGTGAAAAAATGGCTTTATTTTTAAATCCACAAGCCAGAACCTTTTAATTCGAAAGATTTAATAAAAATTTAAATTATGTAAGCTTTAATATATTACCTTTTGGTACGTATCTATTTACTCCTAAAACGCCATACAAGTCATACAACCTGTAAAGGCATAAATAGAAAAACTATAAAATAGATAGGTAGCAAAGAAGGTTATGTTCTCAATTACTTATTGTACCTACCTACCTCTTAGAGTAGCGGTTATAATTATTACTCTTTGGTCATATCCTACACAGAGATTTTTTTTCTTTAATCTGTGCCTCCAGATAAACAGCTAGGAAACAGATAGGTGACATAAGTTACCGTCAGTGGCCAAAAATAACCTCACCATCTCACCATGAAGCGGCCATGTTGTTTCAGTTTCGTTTCGTAATGAAAACTTAATAATCATGACCAAAAAAATTAATGAAATTTCAATTTTAATATATCCTATTTTAAGCGCCGGTTATTTCTAAGCATATTAGTGAAAACCTGCATGAAAATCAGTTCAGTATTTACGGAGTTCAGTCATAACAAACAAACAACGACACATCACTGTCCCTAGATGGCGCTGATACAAATAAAATTTCATAATGTATGGAAAAAGGGCAAAAATCCGCGGGCCTGCATCGCGCAAGCGATATTTTTTGAACAATAGAACCTATGGGATAAATTACATTTGATATAATTATGTGTGTATTCCAAAGCATACCAGAATTACACATTTATTATATGTAGGGATTCAAAACAAAATACACGAAACATGCCTGGGAGCATCTCCTAACTTTTCCGTACCATGTACTTTACGTATAATTAGACCCTACAAACAAATCTTCCCTTACTAAAAGAGTAAAGGAAAACTGCGTAAGGTACAAAGTACTGGAAGAGCAATGTTTGGATCATGAAATTATTGTTCCGCTTAACAGGCGAAACAATATTATAAATTCAAAACAAAATAACGATTCGGCCACCTTTAAAATCGTAGAGAGCAAAATTAGTGACGGCGACATTAAGGGCGCCGCCCGCGTCCTGTTCTCTAGCGACACAATAGGCCCCATATTGTTCTGAGACAATTCAATCACTGCAGGACAAACATCCACCTGCAGCAGCAAATCTCCACCTTCCTGAACCACCCCTACCAAATGACGTCACTGTTGAAGTGACCCCACAGGAAGTAGCTGCAGCCGTTACTTCTTTCCAGAGTGGTTCAGCCGGAGGTCTTGATGGCCTTACCCCTCAAATTCTAAAAGATCTTTTATCGGGCATTTCCGGCGAAATTGGCGAGGCCCTTTTGAGAGACTTAACGGCTTTAGTAAACCTGATGCTGTCAGGGCAAGTCAACAGTGACGTCATCGAAATTTTGTATGTGCGCAAACTTGTGTGCCCTTATCAAAAAAGACGGTGGTATCAGACCTATTGCGGTAGGCACCACATACCGCCGCCTCGCTGCCAAGGTCGGCTGTAGGAAAAAGGTTGCTTTTTTAAGCAACCTTTTTCAGCCAATACAGCTGGGCTTTGGTTCGCGAGGTGGCTGTGAGGCCACTGTTCATTCACTTAGAACCTTTCTCAAACAAAATTGTGGTAAAGTGTTGCTAAAGGTGGATGTTAAAAACGCTTTTAATTCTGTCGACAGAGGCGCTCTTTTGACACAAGTCAAGGATAAAATTCCCGAACTATATAAATTCCTTTATCAATGTTATGGCAATCCAACAAAATTAAATTACCAAAAAACGCGATCCTATCCTCAGTCGGGTGTCAACAGGGCGACCCTCTAGGTCCGGCCATTTTTAGCCTTGTCATCCATCCAGTTATTCAACGTCTTCAGCCTTAATGTTTGGTACTTGGATGACGGAACCCTAGGAGGCGACGTGAACACTGTTTTTAATGATCTAGGTATCATTATTAACGAATTTCGCGACATTGGTTTGGATTTAAATTTTTCTAAATGCGAACTTTTTGTTTGCGATACTTGTCCTGATAAAGATTTGGTTTTTGAAAAGTTTAATAGTCTTGCTCCGAATATCAAATTAGTAGACAAGCGTTCTCTTCGCCTTTTCTGGATGAGTCTATCTCACCTTTTGTAGAAGAAAAAATTCAAAAGTTCAATAACGCATCAGACAGGTTACTCAAAATTAACGCCCACATGGCTTTTACAATTATTCGTTTTTGTCTATTTGTCCCTAAATTTACTTATATTTTACGATGTTGTCAACTGTGGAAACACAGTGAGCTCCTTATGGGCTTAGACAGCATTGTAAAAAACACTCTGTTTTCGGTCTTGAATGTTGATATGGATGACAGGACGTGGTCGCAAGTCTCTCTACCTGTGCGCTTAGGAGGTTTAGGGATACGCAAAATTTCGAGTGTTGCATTACCGGCATTTTTGTCCTCTGTACATGGTACACATAAATTAATAGAAAAAATTCTTGCTCCATCTTTAGGTACTTTCGAAGTAGCCCATTTGTCTGAGGCCAAGAATGCCTGGGGGTTGGCTTGTCCAAATTCTGATTTCCCGGTGGTTCTTTCCTCACAGAGGCTGTGGGACCGACCGCTCTGCGAACTAGCACGGAAAAATCTTTTAGATACGTGTCCTAGCGTCGCTGATCGTGCTCGGCTTCTCGCAGTCTCTGTGTGGGAGTCAGGACTTTGGTTACAGGCCATGCCTTCTTTCAACACTGGTAACCTTTTAGATCCGACTACTTTTCGTTTAGCTATCAGCTTACGTTTGGGTGCAAGATGCTGTGTGGCCCATCGCTGCCAATGCGGTACCGCAGTTGACCAGCTCGGTCATCACGGTCTCTCGTGTTCAAAAAGCGCTGGTCGAATTTCGCGCCACGCTAGTCTTAATGACATCATTCGCCGGGCTTTTACCACCGCCAATGTTGCAGCCATTCTCGAACCGCATGATCTCATGCGTGACGATGGTAAAAGACCCGATGGAATGACTCTGGTTCCCTGGAAGATGGGGCGGCCTTTAGTGTGGGACGCTACTTGCGTCGATACTATGGCGCCGTCACACCTTCCCGAGTCGCACGTTAGGGCCGGCGCCGCGGCTAATTCTGCTGAGCAGCTAAAACGGCGCAAATATAGTAATCTCGGTAGCGGTTACATATTTGAGCCGTTTGGTGTTGAAACGCTGGGTCCGTGGGGACCGGGAGCTCATCGCGTTTTTTAAAGTCTATCAGAGCGCCTGGTCGATGCGACGCGTGACCCAAATGCTGGCACTTATTTGGCCCAACGCATCAGCATTGCAATTCAACGTGGCAATGCGGCCAGCATGTTGGGTACGCTACCTACCGGTAGTGGGCTGGAGCACTTGGACTGTCTATAGGCCATCGCGGCTATTATACAGTCCATAAGTGTTATTTGTAGTAGGTAGTGTAGCTAGTTTAGTTTAGTGTTTATTATTGTAGTAGTTAGCTTGAGTAATAAAGGCAATTTACCCGTTAAAAAAAAAATACCTACGGGTGTAATATAAATGGCTCATAGAACATTCAATTGTAACTCACCCAACATTGAGTTAATTGTTTAATTAACGTTAAAGGGTTTTGTCGTTAACTGATGCTTTGATGTGACGTCAACATTTGGTTTTGTGGGTAATTTATTCAGTAAGTATTTATAAGGATAACAAATGCAATAATTACATTTGACATAGGTAATGATATTGTCCCAAGAATTAGTGTCAAATCTATAACTCTCGGTAATGTAAGGTAATGTTATAGGAGCGTGCTCCATCCATGGCTCTTTTTGCTATGTAACACTACCTACTCTTACTTCTATTTTGTACATATCCTCCTGGCGAATGCTCATTTTTCATCATAATTCTACTATCATAGTTATTATTTGTAGATTTATACGGTTAGGTTAGGAGTTATATTTTTAATTTTGTTTATTGTCTACTTGAATAAGATGTAGAACCACACACTGTTTGTGGACTCTAGAATCTAGGTAGTAGTTCCGTATATTTGTTGATTCGTAGTTTCGCATCATAGACGGAAATGATTTTTTGGTTTAATAAACATTTTTAAGAATACGCTCGTATGACTAATATTTCATTTATGAAAATGTTATCTACAGATAATATCCTGCAGTCCTATGATAACAGACTTAACTGATAAACCACTACCATATCGTTCATGTTTAATGCGAATTTCACGCTAAACTCTATAGCAGTAAAGAGGAAAACCGCGTGACACCATACCAACCTGATAAGGTTTCCGTACAAAACGTAGGTAACATAAATGTTTATCGGTTTTAGTATAACAGCATAGCGCAAGGATGGGTCTGTGCTTTTCTATGGAATGCGGCGACTGTGAGGTGTGCTGCAACCCTTGTTTGATGGTATTGGGTGCCTGCTGCTTGGTGCCTTGTCTGTGTCCAAACGCGTGCGGTCAGCAGCAGCAACCGCCTCAGACCGTGCATGTTCACCACCCGACGACCGTGATCGAGCAGCCGCCACCGCCACCGCACTACCCGTACCCACCGCCACCTGACGGAGGCTACCCAGGTTACCCTCCTCCGCCACCGGGTGGATACCCGCCACCAGGTGGATACCCGCCACAAGGATACCCCGGATACCCCCAACAGCCTATGTATAGATGAAAAGTTCCTCGATCTAAATAAGGTGAGTTTATAACTAAATTATAAGATGCATCTTGCATATTTCGATAATTTTTGTGGACGACCTATTGTAGAAAATGCTTTTAACACTGCATGTTTGATTGACGCACAATGCAAATTAGTGAGTGACGTAGTTTTCGGTGTGGGAATTAAATGTAGCCTTTGTTTGAACCCGCCATTTTGTTTCGTATGTTTATTATCTTTTAGGCTCGAGTCTTCATATCTCCATTTTGTGTCGTGTAGCTGTAGAGAAGCTAAATGGTGTTCATTAAAGTTGTTCTAAAAAGGAAAGTGATAATTTTTACATACTGTTCATAGCAGTATGTAAATTGGACCTTGTTTGTGATTTTTTTTGGGTAAACCTTCTGTTGTGTCCTTCTCTTGTGATACATGATGAGTTGAAGGTTATTCATTCATGCGGTTTGTTTTTCCAAAAATCTCAGTTGCCCGTGTCACCTAATGTGATGATTCAGTAGGTAACCCAAAAGTCATGGTTGGCAAGGCCAGCTGCGTAGCGTAGTTATATAGGTACCTATTGCAAAACTCATTACGTAAGTAATGTATCGTGAAAAATAATTACCTACTTACTTATTATTTTTATTACACAGTCTTTTATGGCCATCACAGGCAATGAGTTAAACATAAATCATGATGACCGGAAGAAGTGTACATTTGTAAATGAAAACTGAAAGTGTTTGCGTCGTAATTCTAACAAACTTCCATCAACGCATTCCAGAATGGGTTGCAAGGTATCTTGTCAGCCATACTGCTTCCCATGCTTCTTTCCGTGCTGCTGTTGCTGGTGTGATATCAGCTGCGAACGAAATCAAAAAGATTCCGAGAGTCGCGAGTATAAGTCCTCATACGACCTGCCATCCATCGCCACATCTACGACCACCGTTGTTGCGCCGACGTTGGATAGATAACGCTGATGGATGAGATCCATTTAAAGGCTTACATTAAGAAGTTTATATGGGATTCTCGACGTGGGTTGCAGGGCAACACTTAGGTACAGAGGTGCATCCATTTCCGTGTCCGTTGGAAGCTTTCTTGCTATTATAAGTTGTGGTCGGATCCTCTTAGAATCATACAATGGTTTTGAATAAGCAGGTACTTACAGCAGTAGGTACCTAGATCAACTTGGTGTAAATGTTATAACTGTTATTTATTATGACATTATAATCATTATCATTATCATTCTTTTTTGTTATTTATTATTTTTGTTATTCATTATTTTTTTATGTTTTTTATCATCCGTAAATGCAACAATGAATTATTTTTTAAATAAGTAGCTTTGTTTTTCATGGGCAAACGTGCTCCACCTTAGACAACTTCGTCACTTGCCATTAGGTGAGTTGTTGTCAAAAGTATTTTAGCATAAAAAAATATATTGTATTATTATTGTAATCATTCTGAGAAGTAGTCAATATTAGAAGAGATCTTTCAGAAAAGTTGTCATAATGAGAGGTCGACTAATTGACATAAACATTTTGCGGAACTGGTCTTTATGTACCTAAAGGTATAACAGGTACCTACTTAAGTTTCAAATGTTGCGATATAACTTGCCTACTGTATTTCTCATTATTTTGCTGTTTGTGGTGATGACTGATGCCCGTAATTGAAGTTTTAATTAAAAACCTTACCAAAACTCATCAGTGACTATTAGGCAGTCCGCCTATCTGTAAACAGAAATCCCAGCTAGTTATGTAAGAGTTACGAGTTATAAGACACGACAAAAGTAAAAAAAAACACATTACAACACCTACTTAAAAAATAACTCATTCAAGCCTATAATAGAAACGCTTTTTTGCTATCAATGTGGTCAATTAAAAACTGAGTTTTGCCTGTACCTATAGGCCGAAGAATTTTCGGTGGCCTTTAATTCTGAGAGCTCTACTAGACGTAGTATTAGAATATTATGCAAAGATTTGGCTTAGTTTTAAATTATTCCGTTCCAGGATGGGTTGCAATATCTCCTGCCGTCCGTGCTGCTGCTGCTGCATCCCTTGCTGTTGTTGCGACTGCTGCTCCGACCCCCCGCAGACCGTGGTGCACCACCACCATAGACCACCTCCACCAGCTGCCACCATAATAGTAAACCAGCCACCACCACCACCACCGTACAACAGATAATAGAAAAGCCCTGCTTCAAGATGCTTATAAAGGTCTGACATCCTATGAGATCTTAAATGAAAACGCGGCAATTAATATAGTTTTTAACTGTAAGATACCTACAGCGATCAAAAATAGAATTGTGACTTGTACATTTTCCAATATTGTATAATATTAGTGATTTTGTCTCTTTGATTCCCCGTGGATTAACTAGTTGGACTTTAGCGAAAAATGTATATATAAAATATTTTTAAGGGACTTTCAGAACAGGATACAAAACTCAGTAACATAAATGATTTACTTTATCATATGCCGATTTTAAAGCCAAAAGTAAAATATACTGAAGTTAATTTTCAGCAATGAAATGAAACGTATAAAAAATGACTACTAAAATGTAAATTTCCCATATTACATGATTGTTTTTCTATCACAATTGATTACTAAACTGGGATTTGATCGCGGCCGGAAGAGGAAAATTTTCCTTGTGGTAATTTTCCTTCAGTACAAGGATATAAAGCAGGGTTTTCCTACTAATTGTAATCTAGATTTATAAGCACCTTATAATATGATAAATTATTATCTAACAAATAATAATTTATTTGATATATCTTATAGATAATCGTAGTTTTTCAGCGTTTCTCACTTGATTACCTATTTGCTTACAAGGTGTAAAGGTCTATTTTATAAAATAAGGCAAAAATAATTATTATGTAAGTAGGTACCTATGTATGGTATACGTAGGTACTTATTTTATATTAGTCTTATGTAAGTAAATACGATATGAAAGGGGGGTATATAGTTTTTCCGACTATCTAAGGTACGTCTAGGTATTTTTCTTTGCCCCCTCATTTTCTTTATTTCGTAATATAGGTACATTAAAAAGCTGTTAATAAATATTTGTAAGTACCTGCATACTTGTGTAGGTATATATTATATTTCGAACAGAAAAATAGGCGTTTGGGTTTTCATAACTAATTATTAAAAGTAATCAAAGTTATATTATGTGAAAATTATAAAAAAAAACTTTATATAAGTACTAAAACATGTATATTAGGTACTTAAGTTACCTTACCTAAGTACCTAATATACCACCCATTTTTTGATAAGGTAAGTGATTACATAATCAAAAAAATGGGTGGTTTCCCTAGGTTCACATAAATACGTTGGCTGACTCATGAATTGAATGGCTTTGGTTTTTCTTCAACTGTTACTGTTAAATAAGTAACTAATGCCAAATAAATAGGTAGTGATTTAAATACTATAGCAGGTAAATGTAATTCTTCAGCGGTGCATAGTATGTACCTATATGTATCATAAATTATATGTACCATTGTAACGATAACTTTATTACTTACCAATATAATTATTATATTTAATATTTTAATTATAATTAAGTAAGTATTCATTATTAAGTTATATAAGTACCTAACCATAATGTATAATTTATTACACATTTAAGGTTTATCCAAGTGTATAAAGTTACGTTGTATGATTTATAAGTTTTAGTAATATATAATATTAGTAAAATACGATGAAGCACTGTTTTTAACCATTATTAGATATATAGATATATAAAAAATGCTTTATTGCACACACAAACTAATGTACGTACATAGACGAACTTAATGTTAGAAAGCATTATCTTCCAGTTAACCTGGGTGTCACGTGGATTTTTTTTATTATTACCTTTTTTAGCGATTTCTAATATAACCATAAGTGCTTAGGTATAACTCCTTTTTGGATTATGATGAAATAATCTGAAGAGCAAAACAACAACAAGGCACCAGGTGAAGATGGAATTACGACCGAATTTCTGAGAGCGGGTGGTAGACCGGTACTTTTAGTCCTCCAGAAGTTATTTAATTCTGTAATCCTTGAAGGTACGACGCCAGAGGCATGGCACAAGAGCGTGGTGGTGCTCTTCTTCAAAAAAGGCGATAACACCTTATTGAAGAACTATAGGCCCATCTCGCTCTTGAGTCATGTGTATAAGCTGTTTTCGAGAGTCATTACGAATCGTCTCGCACGCAGGTTTGATGAATTCCAGCCTCCCGAACAAGCCGGTTTCCGAAAAGGCTTTAGCACCATAGACCACATCCATTCGCTGCGCTAGATTATACAGAAGATCGAAGAGTATAATCGGCCGTTATGCCTAGCGTTTGTGGACTATGAGAAAGCCTTCGATTCAATCGAGACTTGGGCGGTGCTGCAGTCCTTGCAGCGATGCCAAATTGACTATAGGTATATCGAAGTTTTGAAGTGTTTGTACAGTAGGGCCACTATGTCAGTCCGACTACAGGACCAGAGTACGGAACAAATTCCATTGCAAAGAGGCGTGAGACAGGGAGACGTTATATCTCCGAAACTGTTCACAAACGCATTGGAGGATGTTTTCAAGCTCTTGGAGTGGAAAAGATCTGGCATCAACATAAATGGCGAGTACATCACTAACCTTCGTTTTGCCGATGATATAGTCATAATGGCGGAATCGCTCGAGGACCTTAGCACCATGCTCAACGACCTCAGTAGAGTCTCCCCA
This sequence comes from Ennomos quercinarius, assembly GCA_910589525.2. Classification (NCBI taxonomy): domain Eukaryota; kingdom Metazoa; phylum Arthropoda; class Insecta; order Lepidoptera; family Geometridae; genus Ennomos; species Ennomos quercinarius. The sequence continues at coordinate 8,790,728 of OU342496.1, forward strand.
GCAGGTTGGTCTTAAGATGAATATGGAAAAGACAAAGATCATGTCTAATGCTCATGTTCCACCTATACCGGTAATTGTTGGGAACGATACTCTCGAAGTTGTCGACAAGTATGTCTACCTAGGACAGATTGTCCAATTAGGTAGATTCAACTTCGACAAAGAGGTGGCGCGAAGAATCCAACTCGGCTGGGCAGCGTTCGGGAAGCTTCGTCCTATCTTTTCGTCCAAAATACCGCAGAGCCTGAAAACGAAAGTTTTCAATCAGTGTGTGTTGCCAGTGATGACTTATGGAACTGAGACATGGTCTCTTACTGTTGGCCTCATTAGTAAGCTCAAAGTCGCGCAGCGAGCTATGGAGCGAGCTATGCTCGGTGTTTCCCTGCGAGATAAGCTCCGGAACGAGGAGATCCGCAGGAGAACTAAAGTGACCGATATAGCTCTTAGAGTTAGTAAGTTGAAGTGGCAATGGGCAGGCCACATCGCTCGTAGAACTGACAACCGATGGGGAGGAAAGGTTCTCGAGTGGCGACCACGAACCGGAAGACGCAGCGTAGGCCGGCCCCCCACTCGGTGGACCGACGACCTGGTGAAAGCCGCGGGGAGCCGATGGATGCAGGAGGCGAGCAGCCGCTCAAGGTGGCGTGCTCTGGGGGAGGCCTATGTTCAGCAGTGGACGTCTTCAGGCTGTTAATGATGATGATGATGAATCTGAAGAGACTGCTCAGAGCAACAAAGAAAGTAACACTAGTATATAGTAATATATGGACATATCAGTAAACAACATCAAAATTCATTTATTCATTTTTATAGTAGGTTTGCGTGATAAACTTCCTACAGACAGACAGACGAAAAATCTAAAAATCTTTATTATAAGATTTAAAAGTGAAACGTTGTCTGTTTATTTGTTTGTTTGTCTGGCTCTCACGCCATAACGGCTTAACCGATTTGGATGAAATTTTGCACACGGGTTGCTTACATTACCGGGGTCAAAATATGGGATACTTTTTATCCCGAAGAATTGAGAGTTCCTGTGGGTAAACGAGTAAGTTGCAGGTGAAGGTGAAACCGCGGGACGCCTAAACAATACTAGTAAAATATAAATGTTGTATACATATTGAAGAAATTCTTGTAAAACTTGTCATCGCCATTGTTTAATGTTTGGTTTAAATCCGGTTTACAAAGAATTATCTGTTATAAGATAGATACCAGACCCACTTCACATTACAAGTTAAAAAACTATTTTAAGCCTGAGGAAATCTGGATACTTTTGTTTATTGTTTCTATGTAAATCGCACACAAGAAAGTTTGTAACGTCATGCAATGACGTCACCCTGATTTATAAAGCTATCTTTTTTACAGGCAATGTGCCTTTATTCTTTAAGGTGGAACGTTACACTCGCGCGGCAAATTCAAATTTTCTTTTGTTCTATTGCCAATAATAGCTAATTACTCAACGTGATTACAAGAAAACTAATTTTCCGGAAATAAATAGAATGTATCAACAAATTACGATTAAAAGTATCTCCTAGATAGCATTGGTTTAGCGACAAATGGCAATAAACAATTTTTTTGTTAGTTTTTCAATCTACTGCCATTTGTCGCTAAACCATGTTTCACTGCTGACTGCGCGGTCACTAAAAAGATAAGACTTAAAACCGGAATGCTTGCAAATCCCTAAAAATAGCACCCACTCATCATCGCCAATAACTGCGACAATGGCACTAGAGCAGCAGTTGTGTTAGCAATCCAGACCCGCACTCCGTTACAACTTACATTAGCTGGTCTGGCTTGGGCAGATAGGAATTAGTGTTAGGTCTGTTCCTGTAACAGTATAAACTATACTCAACATCATCAATCCAGGCTAGTCGACTGCTGGAGGTAGGTCTCAAAGCACACCAGCATTGTGCACGTTCTTCGGCTCTTCTCTCAGCATTATCGGCAACCATACCTGCGTAGTACTATTTTTTGTGTGGTCCTACATTGTCACTCCATCGAGTCGCAGGATCTACGCTATGCTACGTTTATCTTTTCGAGAAATCAACTCTACTTCTGCCCCAGTGAATGTCAGTTCTGCGGAAGGTTAGGACCGAAAATGTGGGGGACAACAGGAACAACCCGATATGACCAGCTTAGTTAAGCACTTGTAATATTGCATACTGCAATAAATAAAACGATAAAATAACGTTCCGAGAACTGCCAATATCTGGTTAATAAACTGTAGTTATCATGTAGAGCCGCTGAAATTAGGTATTAGTAGGTCCATAGACGTTGAATTCGGAGGTTGGTTCGTGCGTTTGCTGATCAAAGGTAAGCTTTGTCGTGTTATAATAAATAAATAACGCCCACAGATCCTGGACCCTAATTAGGCTTCCCTGTATCTAGGGACCCAGAAACTACGAGAACCATGGTCCCACAACGCCCAGATATAGAATAAGTATTTGCGCTTTTTTTCTGTGCGTAAATACTTGTCCTGTCGCAGGAATCGATCGAACCCGCCGCCTCCGGGTTATGCGCCGACCGGCTCAACCACCACACCACGGAGGCTGTATTGCCCTTATTTGATTCATTGTAAAATTGTTGTATCTTGTAAATTAAATTTTATGTACTTACAAGTTTGTGAAAATTTATCACTGCATGTGTAAATTCACTTAATATCTAGGTACGAAGATATAAATGTTCATACCCATAGTAATAGTTGATAGGTACCTACCTACTTATATTATGTACATTATTACATAGTCATATTATATATTAGTTATGTTTTGTCATCAAAACCCACCTTTTGTAAATAAACCACTTTAAATGAAAACTATAAACTGATAGGTATAAAATATTACATTTAATATTGTTTTATATTATTTCCAGCAACAATGGGTCTGTGCACTTCATGCTGTGGTCCTGAACCTGGTCCAGGTCCGGGTGGGCCAGGTGGTCCAAGAGATCCAGGTGGCCCACCCCACCATGGCCCACCCCATCACGGCCCTGGAGGTCATGGACCTGGAGGCCACGGACCTGGACCTCATGGAAGATGAATGCCACCTTCCTAATCTTAAATAATATATTTCTTATAAGTAATTTATTATTCACGCTAATCTTTGCTAAGCTCTAAAATGGCTAATACAGACTACAGGAATAAATTCAAGTTTTAAATTAGTTTTTATTTATTTTTAACAGGGTTTATTCAGACCAAGATAATTATGGCCTGTTATTTTTCCAACTCTATGTAAATATAAGTATACTTACCACATTTCCCTATCCCTATAGTAAAAGTTCCATTACAATCCCTCGGGTATCGTAATGGAACAGTGAGTTCTGCCCGGTACCCTGGGGGACAAGGTTAGGGTACTTTACTGGAATAGGTTACTTTGGCACTAGTTGAGTCCTCAGCATATGAGATTGGAATGAAATAGCGAGTGCTGTAAGAACAGGAAAACAGGGCTATAGCTTCGGAAATTCAAACGGAAGTAGCGAAGTTTTTTCTGTTTTTATTGTATACTTGTTTTTTTATCCCGCTTTCACGGCTAAACGGCAGATCCAATTTCGATGAAATTTTGCACTACCGATACCGGTCGGTTCATAAAGGTATAGTAGAAAATTTCTTCGTAGATACTAGCTATAAACTGCACCACCGTCCATGGTCATAGTGTCTCATGTCAATCCATAGGTAAACTGCAAGAGAGTCTTTGTGATGAGACCGCCCATTGTACCTATTTCATTATGCATTCCTCGTTTCTACATGTTTATAGTATCTTTGTGTCAATAAAGAGCTTTGTATTGTGTTGAACTGTTTTATACAGTTACTGAGCAATTCTAGGGATTTTCTTTATGCTGTTGCTAAGCTAGTGCCTACTACTAGTTTAGTAATGTAGATATTATCTGTGCTGGTACTATAAACTGTAAGTATAGAGGTTTGGCAGGCGTGGTGAGGCGTTGGTGTAGCTCGTGGATGTTGTTAGTGAAACTTCAGTATCCAGGGGTGTATAATTGCCGTACAGTACACAATTTACAGCTACACATAAAAATGCCTCTCCGGCCACATAAACTAATTTACACAATTAAAATACTATAAAATACGGAGCGACGTGTGCGCTCGCGACGTGGAGATCGAGAAGAGAGAGTGTTGTTTTTGTGGCGCCAGAGGGCGCTGCCGAACGATGGATTCGTTCCATTCGTTCGAATACCACAGGCGATACACAAATATAAAACATAGATTATAATTATAGCAACTGTACAAATATTGTGGCGCGTACACACGCCACAGGGGTATTAAATAGGTAAGTATTAATATTTATTCTAAGCCTAAGTACTCACAATTTCGATCTAATTATATTGCAAGTTGTGATCTTTCTTCACTAATTGCTTGTATAATTTTAGCAAAGTAATGCTATGCATATTTGTATGGATCTCAAAGGTAACTAGGTACCACCTATACTATGGCTTTTCATCCAAGATCATAACAGAGACAGGGGTATCTGCGGTTTTCTCTACGTTCAAATGCGATTTACAGTCATTGAGGTATTATACCTTAATGTTTAAAGTTTAGTATATGTATCATATATATCCAGTACCTACATTATAAAGGTAAAGTAATAAAGTATACATTACATATTCAAACTTACTCATTAATACTTTTATCTCTGCCCAATTCGAATAGGAAAAGTTCGTAATATTCTCAGAACTATATCGATGATTCACGTACTTGGGTCTGACTAACGCTAGATAAATGCGATAATATTATCAATATTTGTTTGAATATAAAATATTGTACCTTATCAAAGGGAATCGAACGGAAGTGCCATTTGGCATCCGATAGAAGACATATTGCACGTAAGCCGCGAACAAATTAGCATAAAAACTCAGAAATATTTGAATCTCATCGTATATTAACAGGTAAGCTTTTCTTCCATTTTCTCTAGAAGATTATTAAAACACCTATACTTCGCCAAACTGATATAAAGGCATAGAAACAAGACTATCTTTTATGTCTCTCTGTCTTGTATGATTGCCAACCATTTTAGTAGTAGGTATCTTATAATTGACCCTATACTTTACTATTATTTTTATCGGATAGCTTTAGTATACGTGAAGCTGTAATAAGGTGATCTATTCGATAATGCAACCCTTTCCTCACCCATAAGTTAAGTGGATTGCTTTAGAAATATACCATTTGTTAGATTTTTTTTTAATTTTCAGTCAGTATGGGCATGTGTTTTTCTTGCTGTGGACCTCCTGGGCCTCCTGGAGGGTGCTGCTTTCCTTGCTGCGGACCGCCCCCACCTCATCATGGGCCACCCCACCACGGACCAGGGCACTTCGGTCCACCTCACCATGGACCACCCCATCATGGACCACCTCATCATGGAGGACCGGGATGGAGATAATTTCGTAGCTTTAAGAAACAAGTTCTGCGCCTCTCTTGACTGTTTTGTTTTTTGCGTCAAGGATATTTTAGCTATGAAAGACATGAAGTTTTGTGTTGTGTATGATACCGTAGTCTTGCTAATCATTTATTATGATTACTAGACTGATACTGTAGTTTGTACCTGTATTATGTAGTTCTAGAGGTAGGTAGAGCTTGGTACTTTATACTCATAGGTATACTATACCTACTTAGGTTTTAATCAATATAGGTCTATAATAGTCTTGTTACTATAATATGTACCTAACCGGTTACACTTTATTAGGAGCGATCAGTACCTACCGCTATATATAATAGTACGAGCTTAGAGTAGCTTGCTTATGTTAAGTTTATCATTATATCATTCCCACAGCGCCCCAAGCGGTGGTTATACGTAACTAAGGATTTCATACAAATATTTTACGGTTCGTGATAACAGTAATGTACATTCGAATAAATTCGTAAAGGGTAAAATACTGGTAGGTAGACTTTTAAGATTAATTTTAAATAGGCTCTATTTATAGGTAAGGTTGTAAAAAGTTTAATATAACTTGCTTTCAAAAGTAGGTAAGTACCAGTTTTGAACGAATGTTTAGGTGCTACCTAATGAAGAAGGTAATTTTTTTGTATTTTCACCAAATATGTAGGTACCAAAATAAAAAACAAAGCAATTAACGATGTAGATAGTTATTTTTTCAACCTCCTAAAACCAGAACCGGAAAATGATTAGTTTAATTGTTTATCTTCAAGACCTTCCCATTAAGTTAATCACAATTATTATAGGCGTGTTTATAAATACACGTCAGTAGGTACCTAAATCAATTTATCACGCTTATCAGGAATAGATACTGTTTTTGAAGATCCTTACGCAATGGCTGTCGTGGTCATACTTACTTTGGTTTTTCATCGATTGGATTTAGTATATAGTTGCTATTATGTAACTTTGTCATTATTTTTATAGGTTCCTGCAGGCTAGCAATATTTTGTATTGACTATAATATATTAAAAAGTGAAGTAAAATTAAAAGAAATATATTATTCTGAAATACTTTTTGACACGCCTCTATCGGCTCTCTCTTATGAGTGGTAAAGTGCCGAAAACCTGGAAGCTTGCTAACATGTAGCCCGTGTCCAAAAAAAGCAGTCGTGCCGACCCTGGCAATAACAGGCCCATTTCGATAACTTCCATTCTCTGCAAGAGTAAGGAAAGTGTACTGAATAACAGGCTCCTGGCATACGTCGAAGCGAATGACCTGTTCAGTGACCGGCAATATGGGTTTCGCCAAAATCGGTATACTGGCGACCTTCTTGCGTATCCCATTCACATTTGGAGCCAAGCTATTGAAAAGTATGGGGAAGCACTTGCCGTTTCTTTAGACGTCTCAAAGGCTTTTGACAGGGTTTGGCATGATAGCCTTATTAACAAGCTTCCATCATACGGCTTGCCTACCGGCCTATGTTTTTTTTTTTTTTTTTTTTTTTTTTTTTATGCGATTGAATGACGTGACGAGCTAGTCGTTCACCTGATGTTAAGCAACACGGCCGCCCATAACAGTTGCAGTGTCACTGGATATCAGATTTCTTGAGGGAACGATCATTACAGGTAGTCATCGATGGCTGTTCGTCCGAACAATTGGCAATTAATGCTGGGTACCTACCTCAAGGGTCTGTTCTCTCTGCAACGCTCTTCTGGCTGCATATTAACGGTTTGCTGAAACCCGGTATCTTTGGGTATGTGGACGACAGCACCGTCGTAGAGAAGTACACATGATATGCACGAGCTAGGGAACAAATAGAATCTATAAGAGAGGCCATGGTTGAGCGCATTGATCTGGCCTTGCAGGTAGTCTTCAATTGGAGCGATGCCAATCTGGTCAAACTTAATGCCTCCAAGACTCAGGCGTGTCTATTTACCGCTAAAATCAGTCCATTCCAGCAGACTCTCACTTTCCGGAATGTATCAGTATAGAAGTGTCTGACCAATGACCATCTTGAGCTATTAGGTGTTACTTTAACGTCTAACTTAAACTGTGGCTCTTACATTGAGTCCATGGCTAAGCTGGCTGCACCACTTATTTTCGTATGAGAGGAAGATGTATCATTGATCAACTGGATTTATAGTCAATGGCGAGAGCTGTGCTCGGTGTTTCCCTGCGAGATAAGATCAGAAATGAGATCCGCAGGAGAACTAAAGTGACCGATATAGCTCTTAATTAGAATTAGCAAGAATGAAATTGTAATGGGCAGGCCACATCGCTCGTAGAACTGACAACCGATGAGGAAGAAAGTTTCTCGAGTGGCGACCATGAACCGGAGAATTCAGCATAGGCCGGCCCCACTAGTTGGACCGACGATCTTGGTTAAAACCACGGGGAGCCGATGGATGCAAGAGGCAAAAGGCAAGCAAAAGGGGGCCTATGTTCAGCAGTGGAGGTCTTCAGGCTGTTAATGATGATGATGATGATGATGAGAGTCCGGGTCCTCCTTTTTTGTTTTATGTATGAGCTTAACCCGATAAATATCCAAGAGAGGACTAAATTAGGTATACTTTGGCGGACTTTTTATAAAAGTTGTGTGAAATACAAAAGTGAATTGAGTTGTTGGTACCTATACCTATTCCTATTAAAATGTATCATAGAATCGATACTGGGTAGAGGTATTGTTATCTACTGATAGGCGATAAAGAGCTGCTTCATATGAAAAAATTGTGGTTATTTTATATCTTATCCGCTAGTGCTAGTTTCAAAATACCTATATTAATTCCACGACCAATGTTTTAGGTTTTAAATCAGTCTGTGTACTCGACTTTTGAAGGACAAACGTGAGTAAACTTTTGTTTATTTCAACAAAATATTATAGATATTATGTAGCAAGAATTTTGTGTTTTGTTTCGCTCTAATTCTAATTATGCAAAAATAAAACAAGTGATAACACTAAGTAGCTATTCCACAGTCATGCAGTATATATTAATAGGGGGTTAATGTTTAATAACAGTTTAATAACAGTTTTGACAGTGTATGTACGTGAATAAGAACATGGATTATTCCCAACCAGTAACGCTGTAAAAGACGGTAAAGATTACGGTTTACGTAGTAACTATATTTATACGGCTAATTGACCTCTTGAATCTCATGACAATATTGTAACATTTCAGGGCCAATAAAATGGGTTTATGCTGCAGCGGCTGTTGTGAACCAGACAACACGGTGAACATCGCAGACAATTCCATGGATGGCGGAGGTTTCCGACCACCACCCCCCTCTGACGGTGGGGTTATGTTCGTAGATAACGGGCCACACGACATGGCGAGATAGCACTTCAGGAATCTTTAGTCCTGCAATTTTACAATGCCCATAGTACCTATATCATCATCATCATCATCATCACGAACTCTATATAGAAAACAATGGTGCAGCTGTAAGCTGTATGGACTATAAATATTAGCATACAAGTCACATAGAGCTGCTGATTTTTCGCATGAAAATCTGAAGTTTCGAATGACTAGTTTTTATTTTTAATGGCTATTTATTTATTGTAAATAAACGACTGTAAATCAAATTTTATTATTTTTACACACGACACCACACCTCAATGCTGCGGCCACACTACCATGATAATGTCAATTATTTAGTTATATATTTATTTAATACTTAAATTATTATTTATAAAGTAGTATATATAAATGTAATAGGTACCTACGGCAAAAAAATAATAATTTAATACTTTACGCACATAATTAAACGTGTACAAAGTTGGACTTAATGCTAAAAGCATTGTCTACTAGTCAAACCAAGGCGTGCAGAAAAAAATCGATTAGGCGTGCACATAAGGAAATAAGTGAGATTGTTGAACAAAATAAAATAAGAAGAAATAAGTAGAACCTTCTACTTAGATACTACATTATAACAGTAACTATTAAAATACAAAAGTACATAAGTATAAGTTTATCGATTGAATAAAATAAATAGATAAAAGCAAAGAGTAATAGTATAATATAAATAATGTATACATAATTAAATAATACAGCTACAAACTACATGATATAATAATAATAAATAATTCTATGTTCAGCTACCTATTTCAAGTTTTGAGACTTTTTAAGCAAATGTTCCTTTACCTGGCTTTTGAAATTATATTTCGAGTTACATCTCTGGATTTTATCTGGTAACGAGTTCCAAATATGAACCGCTGTGACCTGGAAAGAGTTGTCTAAAAAGGAAGTAGTATGTCGTGGACTTGCACAAGTGAGTTTGAAGAGCGAAGTTGTTTTTGATGTGTGTTAGATAAGTAGGTAAACAAGTTTTTAAGATAATTTGGAGAGTTTGGGCCTTTTAGAACAGAAAAAAAGAAGACAGAGAATACGTAGGTTACGTCGCTCACGAATTGGGAGCCAATTGAGCTTGGCGAAATTTAGAGACGTGATCATACTTGCTGAGGCCATAAATGAAACGAATGATAAATGAAACGAATGATATATGAATGATAATGAATTATGGCTAGTAGATAGACATAGTTAAGAAAAAAATTACCTATGTGAACTTCACTATTTATGGCCATAATCATTGGCATATCACGGTAGTGTGGCCACATTATAATAAAAGTGTAGCACTGATAAGTGATAGGTCGAAGGTGGTTTTCTACCATATTGAAGGAGCCGGAGCCTTTGTCCTACTCTATATAGGTTGAAAAGTGAAAGGCTCTGCACATTAGAAAGACAGAATAGCAGCAGAAATTAGCATGTTAAAAGTTCAATTTGCGGGTGCAAAACTCAAAATAAGTTCATAAGTGGTACATTTTGTTAATTAGTGGATAAGGTTCATCCACCTTATCCACTAATTAACAAAATGTAGCTGAATGATATACCTACAATTAAAGTAGGTACTTAACCCGTATTGGGCATGTTCAGTGTTCACCATCCCCCTATAATAATATCATTGGTAGCCTACTTGTTAAAACAAATTTATATGATAAGTAATCTGCCATCCAATCTTTGATCATTAAATTCAATATTAAAAGTATAAAGTAAGTATAATATATTGCACTAAATAATTAGCAGATAAATAAATAATTAGTGTGAGTCAGACATTGATAATGTGTTGTACGATTAGATAGATAGATAGGACACCTACGTTCAAAGGAATTTTCGTTAAAATGGGAGGAATGCATAATTTGGGGCAAAAAGCCATCTCAATGCAAATGCAAAGTTCACTGACATAGAGCACTCTTTACGTCTACTTCTACGTGCCTATAATAAGAACAACAACAAACTACACTTACCTCCTAACTCATCATCATAATCATCATCATCAGCCTGAAAACGTCCACTGCTGAACATAGACCTCCCCAGAGCGCGCCACCTTGAGCGGCTGCTCGCCTCCTGCATCCATCGGCTCCTAGAGGCTTTCACCAGGTCGTCAGTCCACCGAGTGGGGGCTGGCCTACGCTGCGTCTTCCGGTACGTGGTCGCCTCTCGAGAACCTTTCTTCCCCATCGGATGTCAGTTCTACGAGCGATGTGGCCTGCCCATTGCCATTTCAACTTGCTAATTCTAAGAGCTATATCGGTCACTTTAGTTTTCCTGCGGATCTCCTCGTTCCGGAGCTTATCTCGCAGGAAAACACCCCCTAACTAATAAACATTAAATAGAAAGAGAATAGCCGTTTAGTGTTTTGTCTTTCTCTGTTGAGTTTGGAATGGGCAAAAATAAAGCAAGAGAAAACGCTGAGTAGCTATTCCACTGTTATGTAGTGTTTATAGGTAAGGGCGGGTATAAGTATACCTGCAAAGATAGTCTAATCCGGTGAGTTAGACGGTCCGGGTTAAAATCCCAGTGGTTGCTAAAATTTTTAGGAACTATGATTATTTTTGCCATCGAGCAACAAAGGCGTAAAGGGGATAGTTAACCCCTTTACGCTCGTTCCTTATCTTTTTGCTCGTAGAACTGACAACCGATGGGGAAGAAAGGTTCTCGAATGGCGACCACGAATATCTTTATAAGGTCGGTTACTAATTTTTGTTGTGTAGAGTTCGGGTTGTTTCGGGGTGTTCGGGCTTAGTGGCAGACCGACTATATGACGACTTGTAGGTTTTTTTTTAATTTATGTAACTGCATGATTTTGTAAACTGAGATTACAAACCATATTTCATTGACGCATAATCTTGCAGCGGTGGTAAAGCATTTTCTTTTTTTTATTACTAAATATGCCCGCATTTGACTGTAATCTCACGATCTCACCTGATGGAAAGTAACGACGCGGTCTACGATGGTACATGCTTGCCTAGCTTTGTATTGCGCATCTGTTAATTTTATAGTGAGGTTCGTTTTTTTTGACTAAACTTATTATATCAAAACGCAATGCTCTTTAACTTTTTTCTAGGCAAGCATTACACCACCGAAGGCCGCGTCATCACTTACCACCAGGTGAGACAGTCGAATGCTATGCCTATAAATTATTAAAACAAACTTTCAAAACTAAATTTAAAAAAACTGGAATCACTACTAGTTAAAATGATGATGTAAAACTTTAAACTAATTTACTAACAAAACTATCTCGGATGTTAGTATTATTTACAATTTTACATTTAAATATAGAATTAAACTGTTGTAACTACTTACCTACTTTATTTAGATGAACCTAAGAAGAAATAAAATATAGGTGTAACTAAAAAACGAATAGAGAAACTTAATGGCATTATATTTATTTTAAAATAGATATATTATTTACATAGTTGTATAATCGAACAAAATCATCTTGATTTGCTACTCAGTGCAGAATGAGTTTCGTCATCCTACAATTTTGCAGAGAACTTCGTAGTTCTTGTATGGGATCTCTGAACCACCAAATGAAATATAAGCAGTACCATGACTGGGATGTACCTGCAAGTAAAAAAATTATAACGTATTGTGTAAAAAACAATCTCTTAAAGGAATTAAATACGTAGACTTTTCTGAATGAAGCGTTAGGTAGGAATTCACCTATGTAACACCGTAAAAAATATAAATGCGTGTACCTATATGAAAATTATTAATCTTACTGTGATTTACATTTGCGACTCTATATTTAAAAATGGTGGCGGCGGCATATTAATTCAAATAAGTGCATGGACCTCCATATGGCGTAAGCTCTATGGAATCTGTCAGACCATGACACGTTATGATTCTAGCTCTGCTCTCATAGTGAAGAACTCAGTAACTAACATTTTAGGCAAACTGAGTTACATACATATTCTTAGACGCCAAAAAATCTATATTCTGTTCTTTCTCACGTATCAAAATTCCACCTGGACCCCAAAAACTCAGGAAGTAAGAATGCAGCAACTCGACTACTCGTAACTTTTAGTCATCGCGTTTTTCTCGAAAACATGTTTTACCTACTTAATGCATTTTTCATAAGGACGGCAGAGCGCTACCCTTATAGGTATATAACTAAGGCAGATTACGAAATATGTTACTACGCCTCCTTAGGCGAAGTAACATATTATTTCATGATCTGCCATATGTATATGAGTATGCCATATTATGTGTAAGGTAGAGTCCTTGCTCTAACTTAAAGAGTCGTAACTTACTGTCATAATTATATGACATGACCATAGGTATATACACACGAGCCGATGATAGAAGAGACTGTAAGCTAGATCTATCTTTATGTGGGTGTGGGTTACCTTTCCAGGCGTAATGGAGCGCAAATGCCTGACCCTGGCAATGTAGAGAGGTTCACCGTTGTGGGTGTTGCCAGCTGCAATGGCGCCAACAGGTACTTGCCCGTTGCTGGCGTGCAGCCAGCGGAGTCCATTTTGTGGGGCACAGAGTACCTGCAAAATTAATGTTTACCTTATGTTTATATGTATATAGTTTAAATACCTCGGTGTGAATATAAGTTTAGATGGAAAGCGTATACGAGATTATCATTTTGTACTCTTTATTATAACGCGTGTCATTAAAGAAACGAATCTTAGGCAAACAAGAAAGTATTGTTTTCCCTTTTCCACTATTGTGTTTAAAAGTGCAGAGGGAGTGAGACACAAATATAAATGTTTGCTCTTTTCAATTCTTTTCTTTATTGAATCGCGTTATATCTTACTTCCAGATACAAAATATTGTTGTTATTAAATTATTCCTCTCAGTAATGCCAATAGGCTAGTGTCCTGCTATTCAAAATTAACAGCTTAATATCATTTCCATAAAGTAGGCTAAAAATGAATGCAATAATTGAAAAAAAAAAATAGTGTAAATAAATCACGGAGTAATAAGCTTTTAAAGTTTCTGGAGGGGGTAGCCTGTCCCTTTCCGCAAAGCAGAGCTTCCCTACAGTTACTAAGAAAACGCACGTTAGTGACGTAACATGCCAAAGAGATTGTATGAAAAGCTACCACAGCGTAGTAATGAGGTACTCAGAAGGAGCAAGAACTGATGTTACTGCAGTGCACAGTGCACTTTTGAACTCTGCTGTGTCTCTTTCTATTCCTGTATTTTAAAATGCTTGTAACTTTGTAATTTTTTGCGATATTTAATTTTTGTTTTTACTTTTCGAGGAATATTATTAATTTGTGCAATAAAAAAATAGCACGACATAAGCCTATTCATCGTAAGCTATTATTTTTTCATTTCTATTGTAGGTAGTACTCTATGGTGAAAACCTCTGACTTCCTTGGGTTGAATTGTGCATTTCCCTTTTACTTCTACTTATATCTTTTCTTACCTCAAAGTTATGAACCGGCACTTCTCTGCCTCCATGAGGAATATAGGCTGCGCGGTGTTTAATGGACAGTTTGCCAGGAATGAATTCTCCACTGTGGTGAGCTCTGATCACCCACAGAGGGCTCCCATCCCACCCCTCCTTGCCGGCTACGAAGGCGCGGTGCGTAAGAGAGGCAGCTGATGAGGTAGTTGCTGGCACCCAGTCCTCAAAAACTTCTGGAAAAGAGGAAGAAATCTCTTAAATTAGTTGTCCTTAAAAATGTAGAGCCATAGGTAAAATGTAAGGTTTTTTTTTACAATTAAACAGGCCCGCATTTGGCCGCAATCTCACATGATGGGAAGTCTACGATGGTACATGCTTGCCTAGAAGATAGTTACCTATTCACTCGAGACTTGAAGAGCTCCAGATTGTACTTATCGGTTAGTTTCAGACCAAATCCATGTAAGTCTAAAAAATCTTTTGGATTTTATGTCTAGGTCTTCCGCTATAGTTATGTAGATATTGATAGGATTAGATTATAGATTGTTTTGTCTTGGTAATTGGTAAATATAAACTACGAGTTTCTCAAGAATCTACTTGAGCTCATGGATGCCTTGACTGCCTGACTGAAGCCTATTATAAAAGTTTAGATAATCAAAACGGTCCAATTTACCTGAAGGATAAACATGAGTAATTGTCTGTTGACTATTATTATTTGTAATCATTTTGTTGACTTCAGTGAGGCACGTCTCAGCTATCCCCGCGATTGCCTGCCAGGGTCTTGGGAGGGTGATTGATGGAGGAGCTTCTGGAAGATAACAATTAGGAAGGACGTTAGTGACGCACAAATAAATCCTAACCCTAATAATATTATAAATGCGGAAGTTTGTGTGTGTGAATATTTGTTACCTCCTACCTCCTCCTACCTCCGTAACTACTAAACGAATTTTGATGAGATTTGGAATGCAAATTGTTTATACGCTGGCTTAACACTAGGATACTTTTTATCTATCGGGTAAAACCGCGCGGCCCAAGAAATAAATTGCAAATAGTAATCTAGACCGCATCGTCACTTCCCATCAGGTGACATAGTAGTCAAACGCAAGCCTATCAATCAATAAAAAAAAAAAGTTAAGTAGTACCTTTTTCATATTCTACAAAAATTATGTGATGATGTATAAGAACATCATAGCATAGAAATGGCTTGATGACGACTTTTTCTTTCTGACCTACGCTATAGGAGGTGTAAATATTTTATTTTATCTCGGGTTTTATTATACTCTTTCAATTGTGGAAAATTACAGAATATATATATGAGAAGATCCTCAGGAGAACTAAAGTGATCGATATAGCTCTTAGAGTTGGCAAGTTGAAATGTCAAGGGACAGGCCACATCGCTCGTAGAGCTGACAACCGATGGGGAAGAAAGGTTCTCGAGTGGCGACCATGAACCAGAAGACGCAGCGTAGGCCAGCCCCCTACGCTGCGTCTTCTAGATGGACCGACGATCTGGTGAAAGCCGCGGGGAGCCGATAGATGCAGGAAGCGAGCAGCCGCTCAATGTGGCGCTCCTGGGGGAGCCCTATATTCAGCAGAGGACGTCTTCAGGCTGTTGATGTTGATGATGGGTTCTACTATAGTTCAATAAATACCTACCTTCAACGACGTGTACGGGTTCAGGTTGCGATGGCTGCTGGTAGATGTAGTTTGTGACGTAAGTCGGCTGCGGAGTCGGCTCCGGTGGTGGCGGTGGGTAGTGATGCGGTGGAGGTTGCGGCGGTGGCGGGTGGTACACTGGCATCGGCATCATCACAGGAGTGGGGACCGGCACGTATGTGTAGCCGCTGCCAGGGGGCGGGGGAGCCGGGTAGCCGTAGTATGGAGGGGGACCGTTTGGTGGTACTGGAATTGGAAACAATTTCTATTAGGTATGAAACACGAAGAGTAACCAGGGTTAGCAATCCTAGCACATCCGTCATAAAGCACATCAGCACCTCTGCGAAGCGGCAGCGTGCAACGCGAAACTATCCGGTACCCACATCGCTGCGCGTAGCGATCGCGGTGCAGCCATCAACGTACGTGGGCATCAGCAATGGGTACCGAACGGCCGCCGCTGATACAACTTGACGCGCAGGTGAGGCTGCAGGTAAATTCTTTCTTTCCTTTTTCGTGTAGGCAAGTGGTTAGTTAGCCTTGGTACCGAAAATTCATCCATCTAATGGTACTATACGTACACCTATACATTTTAGTACCTATGTTTTAAAGTCTGTCTGCTAGTGATTTGGGTAAAACATAAGTTGAGTACCTAATGGGCATAATGGTGAGGCAGCATCTTGAATATGTAACCATGGTTAAACTATTGATTATAAGTGAGATATGAATGAATCTATCTTAAGTTAGATAGTTTAGAAACAAATTTACATAATTTTAAAATTGAAGATGTAGACGGATTAGGAAATCGAGTTAATTGTTATGTAACTTTCAATAAGGTTTATAAAATATTGTTAGAAGTACTCACAGTGAGACATTCCGCTTTCTTTGTTCACAAATATTCACTAATCTGTAGCAATTTTCACTGTGAGTGATGTTGTTCTGTAGGTCTCCTATATTGTCATATCAATATTTGTATCAACTATCATTATCAACTGACTCACGCCCATATCACTAGAAACTTCGGCGCATTTCACGATAAGATAAAATTATTGTGCCATGTTGGAAACAATAATGGATGACTGAACCGATTGATGACTTATTTATTAACTATTTGTATATTTTGTTTTTAAGATTTGTATCCGGTTACAAATTCACGTTCCGTGACCATTCATGGTGTATCTTAGAAGAGACCCATGTCAAGCATTAGACTATCAAAAGAGGCTGATGAAGATGACGTCATTTCAAATTTTCTTCCGCTCGATATTATTAAATCACACTATCACATCATCACACTAATATTATAAAGCTGAAAGTTTGTATGTGTGTATGTGTGTATGTTTGTTACTCCTTCACGGTCTAACGGCTGGACGGATTTGGATGAAATTTGGAATATAGATAGCTTATGTATTGAATTAACACATAGGATAGGACTTTTTATCCCGGAAAATGCACCCGTTCCCGTAGGAAAGCTTTGTAAACTCAACTTCGTAAATAGGCAATGAATTTAAATGAATTAGACTGTAGCATGTACTAATGGTCAAAAAATATTGTCCTAGAAACATAAATAGATCCTGTGGGATAACGTTCTTTCTTAGCTTCGACATTACGCAACTAAAATGGTCAAAATTTAGGAAAATCGGAGGACGCAGTGTGTAGGTACCTACTAATAATGAAATACTTTCCATTCCGGATAGATAAATGATTCCTGTAGGATAGCATTATCACTCAACATCCAACTCGATGATATGAAGGGCAATACGCTCTAGCACGTACTAAAAAACAAAATACTTTCAATCCCGAAAAAAAAAATCCTGTGGGATACCACTAAAAGGTAGGTACTAAGCGTCCCGCGAGAACAGGTATGTAGCAAAGGTGAGCTATGGTAGAAACAGGTTTTTTTTTCAAAGTTGCTCTGTTCGCTGGGCCGCAAGCGGCCCGCGAGAGTGGGTTTGTAGCGATAATGACCTGTGATAAAGTTGGTGTTTTTTTTCGAGGTTGCTCTGTTCGCTGGGCCGCAAGCGGCTCGCGAGAGTGGCTTTGTAGCGATAATGACCTGTGGTAAAAGTTGGCGTTTTTTTTTCGAGGTTGCTCTGTTCTCTGGGCCGCAAGCGGCCCGCGTGAGTGCGTTTGTAGCGATAATGACCTGTGGTAAAGTTGGTGTTTTTTTCGAGGTTGCTCTTTTCGCTGGGCCGCAAGCAGCCCGCGTGAATTATAGTAGAAGTAGGCGTATTTTTCGTGGCTGCTCTGTTCTATGTGCGACAATTATTTCCTAAGATCAAAGCAGGTAAAGCCGCGGATAATCCTAATTATATATGAATTCAAAAGTTGTCGCGTAAGTTTGTTCCCGCTTGCTTGACGGTGCAAACACATTCAAATGAAATTTTAAATAGAAATAGTACATACGATGAGTTAACACATAGACTTCATTTATCCGCGGGTGAAACCGCGGGGCGCAGCTAGTAGCCAATAAACTTTCTTTCTTTCTTTGTACTTTTTTCATACAATTTGACCACAAGAAAAAGTATTCCTGTTGGACAAATCAGTGAGATTATCAAGTTTGATCGTGAGGAGGAACCCTAAATGACCAACCCCTAACTAAAAAACTAGCTAGGATGGTGCAGTGACCCAAAATGAGTCTTGGCCTTCGATAATAAGAGAGCCAACACTTCAATCTATCTTGAGCTAGCTCCTGCCAGTTTTCAACCCGGGGCCCACGCAGGTGCTTGTCTACTTCATCACTCCAGCGATACCTAGGACGGCCAACTGGACGTCGGCCACTTGGCCGTCCCACGTACGTTTCACCGACCGATCCTCACCCGTCCGTTCGTGGTAGCCAAGCCAGCGAAGTCTGTGAGCTTTTATTTCGCCGATGTTTGGCTCAGCCACTAGATCTTCAAAAATATAGAAAACAGTAATCATTATTGTTTTAGATTGACCAACCTATGTCCTGTCATATTTTAT
The DNA here is from genome assembly GCA_910589525.2 of Ennomos quercinarius. Lineage (NCBI taxonomy): Eukaryota > Metazoa > Arthropoda > Insecta > Lepidoptera > Geometridae > Ennomos > Ennomos quercinarius. The sequence goes on from OU342496.1 coordinate 8,809,417, forward strand.
GCTAATATGCTACGACGTAGCAGCTCTACGGTATGTCAACAGAAACTACTATAATGATGCCTAGGATCCACGACGTTATTTGGAAAGCTATGTTAGAGTTGGAAATACTTTGCTATGAAATAATGTATGTTTTTTTTGAACCCGCGCCTTCCAACTCACCGGATTAGACGCTCTGCTAACTGAGCTATAGTCACATGATTTCTGACTGCGAAAATCTTTAGGACTATGTGTTCACCGACTAAGCAATCGTGGCCTAATAATTATGCCTATCTTTATTCGCAAACCTGCGTTATTTGTGTTAGCGTAGTGTTTTGTGTGTACATTGTAGAAAGATATACTTATATGTACAGGCATTACAATATTATGTTATCAAACCCCGCCCAGTGTGGTTCTAGTGTAAGAATAGGAGTACCCCATCACTACCCGTGGGTACCATACGAGCCTACGTATAGGCCTGTATTACAGCTACGCGATCATGTAATTTGATTTCAACCCATAGAAACAAAAAAATATGAATTTGACACTTTCAATACGCAGCTTATGTGCATAGTTAGGTAACAAGAAAATTTTCTTCATTCAAATTTTCAATTTGAATTCAGAATGAAATTCCTCCTGTTGCGGTGCTATCAAAGTTCCGTGATCACCCCGCAGTCGTGAGTATCACGCTCAAGAGCTCAAGAGGAATTCACAAAATGATCAAAATCTACTTGATCATCAATCGAAGACTGAGCATATTTCTGTAATCAACAGCATGAAGACCTCCACTTCTGAACATAGGCTTCCCCCAGAGAGCGCCACTTTAAGCGGCTACTCGCCTCCTGCATCCATCGGCTCCCCGCGGCTTTCACCAGATCGTCAGTCCACCTAGTGAGGGCCGGCCTACGCTGCGTCTTCCGGTTCGTGGTCGCTACTCGAGAACCTTTCTTCCCCATCGGTTGTCAGTTCTACGAGCGATGTGGTCTGCCCATTGAAATTTCAACTTACTAATTCTAAGAGCTATCGGTCACTTTAGTTCTCCTGCTGATCTCCTCGAGCACCATATTGTTTGCCAATGTTATCAAACAAGGCGTAGTAAGTTACCTGGCAGCATATTTACTTTAGTGTAAATTGCCTTGGCAATGCTGAGAGGCGTTTCGTTCGTGAATAACATAAATAAATAACCCATGTCTATGGATAATAATCACAAAGATCAGATTGTATTGTGACTGTTAAGATTATTTCAGTCCAAGCGGAATGGTTACAGTTTTTGTTTGAAATGAAATGAAATAATTTATTCCAGATACACACACAATATCACACAATAATACAAGAATTGATAGGTGCACCAAAAACAAAATACAAAGGTTTTAAATAGTTATAATAACTGTGTAACTATACCTACAGGCTACATGTGACATTGTGTAATGTCAGGAATTCCGGTCCGGCTTAGCATACAACTGAGGTTGCACACAGCATCCTCAGTTTGCTATTTCTATTGCATGAGTTTTGGCTTCATCTAGAAGTCTAGCTTCACAATAAGCTTGAATAAGATTGTACCTAGTGGTTATAGGTAGGTATGGGTATAATATAATAATATAATCACAAACCATGTTTTCGTTACTCTCAAAAGACTGACGAAGCGTGTGAGCGAGAATTAGTGAATTAGCTAGTGAAATTACTGGGCAAATGAGACTTTATGATCTGATGACTTAGTCTAGTAATCTGATTACTAGACTGGGTGATGTCTCAGGATGACGTGCGCAGTGCAGTGTCACGCGAAACTTTATTGTTTTAAAGTTCCGGGTGACACTGCAACTGTTATGGGCGGCCGTGTCACTTAACATCAGGTGAACGACTTGCTCGTCACGTCATTCAATCACATAAAAAAAAAAAAAAAAAAAAATACAAATCAAGTACACACTGCCCGAGAGGAAAAGTGATAGTAAAATAATGGCGGATGTGCTATGGTTTTGGGCGAGTATTGACACATATCACCACAATATGTTTCACGACGGAGAGCGACTTGTGACCATGTACCATAATCCAAAATCAAACCAAAGTGCAAAATACTATATTTTTAGCAGTTTTACACCTTATTCCGTGAGTGAATGTGACGTTAGGCTCAATTCAGACAGAGCAGCAAAATGCTCGAGCAGTTTTTTAGTGCTATATGAATACCAACCTTAATCTATTTAGACAAAGCTGAAAATAGTATGCAACGTTAAAATAGGTAAGATTTTAATATTGCATACTGTTTTCAGCTTTGTTTAAAAGGAATAAGGTTTATATTCCAATAGCACTAAAAACTGCTCGAGCATTTTGCCGCTCTATGTGAGTTGACCCTTACAAAACATTACTAATCCAAACAAATACACGAATCACAGCCAAATAACAAACTTTATTGCATTACTTACTAATCATATTTTGTTAATTTTGGTGTGGTATCTGACTTAAGGTGGGAAGTTTCACTCAGCGCGGCAAATTCAAATTTTCTTGCGTTTTTTGCCAATAATAGCTTAATTACAAAACGTGATTACATGAAAACTGATTTAACGTAAATAAATAGAATGTATCAACAAATTACGATTAAAAGTATTACTTAAACATCATTGGTTTAGCAACGAATGGCAATAATCCAATTTCGTCTTGGCTTTTCAGGTTATTGCCATTTGTCGCTAAACTAATGATAGATACTTTTTACTTTACTTTCTTTAGATTCTAGGTGATACTTTTAATTGTAATTTATTGATGCATTCTATTTATTTGCGCAAAATCATGTAATCACGTTGAGTAGCTAAGCTATTATTGGCAAAAACGCAAGAAAATTTGAATTTGCCGCGCTGAGTGAAACGTTCCACCTTAAAAAACCTATTTATTTTCTAGATTGGGTTTCATCAGATATATCGCAATATTTCAGTGTTTTGCTTTTTTTATTATTTAGCAATTTTACTCCAACATTTTGAAGGATTTCAGTAAGTAAAATCCCTGTTATTTCATTCAAAAAACTATAGGGGCCTATAGGTAGGTTGAATATTTAGTACCTAAAAGCTATAGTTAGCTTATCTTTTTTTATAACACTTTTTGCCGTAAATCTGTCATATTTTGCAGTTTATTTAATGAAAAGTATATTGTAAGTAGCAGTAGAGATAGTTCACAATACGAAATTTACTTTATTATATATTTTTGTTACGTAAATTTGTGTATACTTAATAACAGTTCTGTATATACCTATTATTTAATATTATTCAATAACTTGCTGACCCACTCCGGCTTCGCATGGTTAGGTTTACGCACTAAACCATGTCTAAGAGAAGAGGAAAGCGAAAGGAATAAAGATGAACGGAGGCAGGTCGCCTGCCTCCCTTCGTCTTCCCGTCCATTCATCATTTTCTCCCCATCTTTTTCCTTCTTCCTTCTCTCTTTCCTTTGACAAAATAAGCAGTAACTTCATCTTCGTTACCAGCAATATTTTATCGTAGCATGTGGATCACGTCACGTAAGCTCCCTTATCTAATAGCTCTGCACTTTTTACTAACTACAACAATAATAGATTACCTACTTATAAGATAAATATAACGGGTTTTTGTATCACTACTGTCCTTTCACTACTTATGAATTTCCATTATTTGCCAGTTTTGCTGATTTGCTAGTTTCCTTTCACTAGTGCAATGAGATGGGATGGTGGTAGAATTAAGACGTTTCCTAATTCGCCATTACCTTATTTCTCAGTTTCACCTAAATGCAAATGTCTTAGCACAAAAACAACAAAACAAAACAAAAGATATACCTAGGTATTGGCCCTGCTAACCTATAGATAGACTGTTCAATGACTTGGTCAACTGCAACAAATGAACGCCATCAAAAACAAAATAATGTAAAAATATTTAATTTTACAGAGAAACAAAATCCATCCGAGAAAAAGTCATCACTGCGTAAATCAAACAAATAAGTGTCCGCATCAAACGGCCCAGAGTCAATTATATACTCTGGTGGGTGCACCCAGGCCCTGTCGTCTTTGAAGAACGAGGCTGGTTCTTGATTTCAGCGCCATCTTGTACGATATAACGTAAAATATTTACCTATTGGTGGGTGCACCAGAATTATACAATACTAGTCTATGGGTACACCTGGAGTTGTCAGTGCCACAGGTTGCGACAATGTAACAGCCAAATTCAAGATGCCTTATGTACTGACAGATAAATCACTCTAGCAGAGATTACGAGTATTTTTAGGGCTGTGGCCCATGAAAAAGTTTTCATACCAGCTTCATAGATAACCTCTTAGTTGCTAGGGGCGACGGATCATAGTCAATCAGTAGGTAACCCACAGAATTCCCACTAGTAGAAATCTATTTCGCGTGGCCGCCTAGTTGTTTCTTGCTCTCACACGAGGTGCTGCCAGAATAAGAGCGTCTCCCACAATTTTGGGTAGATAATGGGCGATTTCGTTAGCTCTATCTATAGAGTAATTTACCTTGATACCTAGAATTCATGTTTTACCAGTGTTCACTGCTTCTTTATTGTAAAAACTAAAATGTAAGGCCAGGTGGGGTAAGTGAAACGAAGGAGTACCTAAGTGAAACCCTATCGTAATTAATAAATCACGCAGTTTAGCTCTATGCTATGTGGCGAAATGGCTTCAATGTTCTAGCACACGCGTCACACAATCTTTCTGCTAGGTCATAAAATAAAAAGAAATCAGCTATCTTTAAGTTTACAAAACACAAGTCGGCTGACGCCATGAAGCAATTTAATTATGTACATTTTTACACGAAAATAATGCACGAACGCGCGCGCGTAATGTGGGGTATTCACAGTCACAGACGACACAGGTAATAAAATCAATCAAATACCTACCACATTACAAATGTCATTGTAAATGTCCCATGGGCGAAAATCACGTATTTCACATCAACAGCTGGAAAACGTCTAGTGCTAAACACAGGCATGCCCATAAAACGCCATTTTAGACGCTGATTATAGGAAGGTTTGCCATAATCACCTCGCTTAGCAAGTAGCTTGTCATCGCAGAAGATTATAATGTACCAAGGAGAATGCTACTGCCCATTCTCTGGATAGTCCCTTAGTCTGCTCTTATACGGCACCCAAAGAAAGAGATGGAGATTCTGCACTAATAAAGTGATACCTGGCAGCTATTATTATATAAGTAGGTACCTAGGTGATGTTTCATTCATGCAAATTGAATTTTCAAAAATTATATTCTTGACAAGTATTTATTGCCGTCATGTGCCATTTCAGATTTAGGCTTTCTATGTGTAAAAAAAATTAGCGTCCTAGCAGAATTCACAAAGTGGATAGATGTAGATAGATGATGCAAGTATGTTTCACTTACCCCTTCTGAACTTAAATATAAAATGATATATTTTACTACGTTAAATCAAGCAAATAATTAAATAATATTTTACCTGCAAAAGGATTTTTCCGACTTATAAACATTTGCAAATCAACATGGTACCTAGCTGGTTTTATGGGAAATTAAAAATCATAAACTGGCAATACCTTGACAATGAAATTTTTTGGTTAGGTATGGTTATTTTATCCATTAATTAATCATTTAGCTGTTTTTCTGTTTAGCTGAGGACTTGTTATTACATGAAATGTAACGCTGTATATATATTTTTCACAATAAACACTTCTAAAAAGGGAAAATAGACAAAACAATGGCTACTTACTTGTGAAATGTTATTCCTTCATATTTACGCCTCAGTGCGACTTCTGTTGCTTAAAATGCTGCAACCACCCACTGCACACACATTATTTCTCAAATATTTATTGCCTAGATCACCATTTAAATAGGATTATTTCACAAAAAACAACAATTTCAAAAAATTGTTAACCTGTTTGGCTTAGATCAAACGAAGCCAAATAAAAAAACCCGGTAACGGTGACAAGGACCAAAGATATTACGTTCGTCTTTTTTTTGCTTAGTACCGAATGTATAGCGCTCTCCTTGTTGTCCATGAATGACGTCATATACTACGGTTCTACTCGTACATATTCAAAGAGGTAACCAATTGCTTCCTACCCAAGACGTCAAAACTAAGATTCGTTATGGTTGGCACTGATAAATCTCTTGGTGATTTTTAATCTTCGTTTTTGATCACCTATTGAAGATTTATAAATTCAAGTAGTTAGATTTTCCATAACATTGACGTAACTATTGAAAATTGTGACAAACCTGATAGATTTTGTAAGTAAAAATCATCGTAATTCTGATACCGATTAACCATTTCATGGCGACAATCCTAAAAATCAGCTAATTCAACTGTCAGTGCAATGTTTGTAAATATTGCATGTTGAATACGGCTCTGGTTAATTGCTAAGTGGCCTTCTACGTGCTATTGGGAGACCTAAACTGTTGTAATTTCGGAAAAAAGCAGCTATGGCATAGGTGGGTCTTTGACCCATTTTGCACGCCTCATCATCATCATCATCAACAGCCTGAAGACGTCCACTGCTGAACATAGGCCTCCCCCAGAGCACGCCACCTTGAGCGGCTGCTCGCCTCCTGCATCCATCGGCTCCCCGCGGCTTTCACCAGGTCGTCGGTCCACCGAGTGGGGGGCCGGCCTACGCTGCGTCTTCCGGTTCGTGGTCGCCACTCGAGAACCTTTCTTCCCCATCGGTTGTCAGTTCTACGAGCGATGTGGCCTGCCCATTGCCACTTCAACTTACTAACTCTAAGAGCTATATCGGTCACTTTAGTTCTCCTGCGGATCTCCTCGTTCCGGAGCTTATCTCGCAGGGAAACACCGAGCATAGCTCGCTCCATAGCTCGCTGCGCGACTTTGAGCTTACTAATGAGGCCAACAGTAAGAGACCATGTCTCAGTTCCATAAGTCATCACTGGCAATACACACTGATTGAAAACTTTCGTTTTCAGGCTCTGCGGTATTTTGGACGAAAAGATAGGACGAAGCTTCCCGAACGCTGCCCAGCCGAGTTGGATTCTTCGCGCCACCTCTTTGTCGAAGTTGGACCTACCTAATTGGACAATCTGTCCTAGGTAGACATACTTGTCGACAACTTCGAGAGTATCGTTCCCAACAATTACCGGTATAGGTGGAACATGAGCATTAGACATGATCTTTGTCTTGTCCATATTCATCTTAAGACCAACCTGCTGGGAGACTCTACTGAGGTCGTTGAGCATGGTGCTAAGGTCCTCGAGCGATTCCGCCATTATGACTATATCATCGGCAAAACGAAGGTTAGTGATGTACTCGCCATTTATGTTGATGCCAGATCTTTTCCACTCCAAGAGCTTGAAAACATCCTCCAATGCGTTTGTGAACAGTTTCGGAGAAATAACGTCTCCCTGTCTCACGCCTCTTTGCAATGGAATTTGTTCCGTACTCTGGTCCTGTAGTCGGACTGACATAGTGGCCTTACTGTACAAACACTTCAAAACTTCGATATACCTATAGTCAATTTGGCATCGCTGCAAGGACTGCAGCACCGCCCAAGTCTCGATTGAATCGAAGGCTTTCTCATAGCCCACAAACGCTAGGCATAACGGCCGATTATACTCTTCGGTCTTCTGTATAATCTGGCGCAGCGTATGGATGTGGTCTATGGTGCTAAAGCCTTTTCGGAAACCGGCTTGTTCGGGAGGCTGGAATTCATCAAACCTGCGTGCGAGACGATTCGTAATGACTCTCGAAAACAGCTTATACACATGACTCAAGAGCGAGATGGGCCTATAGTTCTTCAATAAGGTGTTATCGCCTTTTTTGAAGAAGAGCACCACCACGCTCTTGTGCCATGCCTCTGGCGTTATACCTTCAAGGATGACAGAATTAAATAACTTCTGGAGGACTAAAAGTACCGGTCTACCACCCGCTCTCAGAAGTTCGGTCGTAATTCCATCTTCACCTGGTGCCTTGTTGTTTTTAAGCTGTTTGAGGGCCATTCTAATCTCGTACAGGCTGACGTCCGGGATATCTTCGGTATAGTGTCGGACTAACTTGGCTCTGATGTCCTGAGCTGTGTTAGTAGCGGGCTTACGTGTCGAGGTGTATAACTGTCCATAGAAGTTCTCGATCTCTCTCAGAATCTCAGGCTTGGATGAAATGACGCTACCATTTTCGGTCTTCAGTTTTGTCATTTGGTGTTGCCCAATAGACGAATCCTTTGCGAACACTTTAGAGCCTTGGTTCCGCTCAATTGCGGCCTCAATACGTGAAGTACTAAGAGCACGCAAGTCGTGTCGCAAGGAACTCCAGATTCGTCTATTGAGTTCACCGTAGGCTGACATATCAACTGAAGACTGCAGCTTCATTTCGCTCCGGTCGGCCATTAGCTCAAGAGTTTTTTCTGAGAGCTTTTGAGTCTTCTTTCGGCGTTGGGTCTTAAAGAATTTCGATCCAACAGCTTGGACAGTTTCCACCAACCCGTCGTTTAGCTCGTCCACTGTGTTACAGTCGGCTAGGCACTGGAAGCGATTTTGGAGTTCCAGCTGAAAGCCTTCGGGGTTTTGGATTTGGACAGGATTTGGACGGAGCGTAGACTTCACCAGACGTGACCTTTCGAGCTTAACATTGATATATAACACGCCTAGGTGCATGTTAATAAATATTAAGAAAATAAAGCTGTGAGTATTTTGCTTAATTTATTTATTGCTTAAATTATTATCTATACAAAGGAATACAATTATTATTACCTAGTGACTAATATTAATAACATTGAGATTCTACAAAAATAGACCACAGAGCCAAGGGTGAAACTAAAAACGCTACCAAAAGCTTTAAAAATGTAAGGAATAGATTATACATAGGTCTATGCCGTGTTACTATTACCAATTTTCCTAAGTTTTTAAACACTATTGCGGAAGAAATTTTATTTTATGTCAAAGCATAATATTAAAAAAAATGTGTACCTATACCAATAGGTATCATCTCAATTGAGATGAAATATTTGGATTAAGGAAATAAATAAGTAATTGATTAAATTTGTTGATAAAGTATAGTAGTTATTTCATATTCCATAATTTAAATTAACATTTATGAGCACTTTATTTAGGTACTTTCGTAATGATAGGTAATATTTATAGGTATTAATACGTACTACAATAATTAGTAATACTAATACTATTGACTTGTGGGTAATGTTTTACCGTATCAAATTCTGGATTGATTAGCTTTGTTTTTGTACTAAAACAAAATTTTCATTAAAATATCTGCATAAAGTTCCTTGCAGCTCTAACAGCTAATGCTACTGCAAATGATTTAAACTTCTGATGCAAAACGACTTGAATGTAGATTCTGCCAGACTGACTAAGCTTGTTCCAAACGTAGATTCAATTCACATTCTGATCCCTTTTGTTTTCGTGTTCACATTCAAGCACTTCTTTGGGGGCGTTCCTTAGGGTTTTCTGGAGGCCCGTGTGGTCTCTCATAAGGAGGAGGACGGTAAGGCTTCTGTTCTCTTTTATCACCGGAGCCAGACATTTCTGAAACAAAGAATCATGTTATTATCACTGAATATAACTATTTTAAACAATTTTGATTGCAAATGAATATGTAGAGCAGTTTTCAATAGTCACATTTGGATAAAACAAAATAAAATGAAAATAAAAAATGTATTTGGCAAACCGAGCATATAAAATGATATTTATTTTAGTCGGATTAGAATTGAAGAATCGGATATCCTCTACCCAGCTCAATGATATTATGGTTTGGAATCATTGATACAGCCATTGAATAATTATCCCAATACTCATCATCATCATCAGCTTGTAGACGTCCACTGCTGAACATAGGCTTTCCCTACAGAGCGCCACTTCGAGCGGCTACTTGCCTCCTGCATCCAACGGATCCTTGCGGTTTTGACTAACAAAACTAAGTATTTAAGTATATCTAGTTAAGAAAGGAAATATCTTTGAATTATCAAATTGGGAAATCCATAACAAAAACGACGAGACGTACGCTTAAGATTATCTACAAGGTTCACGTTCGGTGGATCATTGAAACCACGGCTTACCTATATAGGTATATCAAAATGCGCCGGTGGTTGTCACTAAAATCTTCAACGCTACAGTGTTACTAATAAATCTATGGAATGAACACAATTCTTCAATGTAATACAACCGCGAGGTGTCAAGACGTTTGTAGTTATGAGCTTAGGTATCCTAAGCTACACCAAAATCACTTTGCACGACTCATTTCAAAGTTATTTCAATTGATCTAAAAATAAAATTATGTCCATTTTTAGGCTTACCTTTATTTTGTTTTAAAATTTCTTAGGGATAAACAGTTACTTTCAATTGTTGTCTCTCAACTGAAGAATAATGGTGGCAGGTGTATATAAATATGAGTAGATAACATGTGTTCAATCTTTATCTTGAAGGAATTATCTTTAGAAGCTTCTTTCACTTGGGAATCCCTATATATCAAGTGACTGCTGTTGAATGATTACTCTTAATTTGGATATTCGGTCTGTATCTCATGTATAGGGTGATGAAATTATTTAGTCAACTACCTAAGACCTGACTAAGTAAAAAAATATCTATAAGTATGTGATTTTTGGTAAATAGAGAGATTGGGAGAGTACCTACTCTGGACAAACTTTTACAGCATTAGTACTTTTCGCCCGATCTTTAAATCGGAACATTACAAATACACTGGTTTTAGAAAATAACGCCATATCAGCAATGATAGAGCTAAGTATAGTTGTTCAAGGCGATTCTACAACACTTGACCAGTTCACGTAACGTTTGTATGAAAAACCTACATTTCGTGACGTATCGTTTTGAATCTTGGCACCTACAAACAAGTATAAAAATAAATGAAATGAAATGGTCGAAATATAAGTTAAAGTTTGTATGGACATTACAAAAAAACTGACCAAATCATTTTGTAATTTGAAATGTATAAAAAACATACTAAATAAATAAATACGGGTCTCAGCATTTTTCAAATTTCTTCCTCAAAGGAGTAAAAAATACCGGCCGTCGTAAGACACTTGCATAGTCAAAACCACAAAAGCTAAAACCTTAACATTTCGAAGATACAAAAAAGCAGGGTTAAGGTCCCAGAAAAATAAGCGGTTCCTGAGGGACAGTCCACGAGGGCGAAGCCGCGGGCATAATCTAGTACCTATGTATGAGCTCGGCACCGCGCGCGCGGTACTGAGCTCGCTAAAATGTAATAGCAGCCTTAACTGAGTAGGTACTGTGCCGATTGTCGGGTTTCACTTGTATTGGCTATATGATTCTTGGCCCTGGGTCTATAATCACTGACACACTCACTCATGCCATTTGTGTGTGGGTGTGAATACACCCACACACAAATTGATGGAAAATATATGTGAATTATGCCTCTTATAAAAGAGAACTCCCATAATATTAAAGATATTTTCATATAAACTTATGCGGGTAGGTAGTTAACATTAAATGGCAAATTCTTGTAGGGTGGGTTGGTAGTTCGGCGTACGATGGGTTGAATTGACAGCAGTTATCGTGTAATCTTTTCTTCTCATGACAGCCACGGATTGGTTATAGTAAACATAAGATTTCTGAGTGTTTCTCGGCAATGGTAAATATGTATTATACCTATGTACTGCGGCGGCTGTCCGGTTAATCGTGATATATTATACGATATATTATTTAAATTATATTAACAGAAAGTTCCTACATAGGTAGTTACTAAACTTGTAATTACAGAAAACAACCTCAGCTAACTTATCGCGTTTAAGTGGACAGCGGTCGGCGGTTTACAAACTACTTAGCTACCGGACAGTTTGTGTTGTACCAGCACCAAGCGTGAATTATGTACGGATGGTTGTTTTTATTATTATGTACGCGTTAAGGGCTTGTGCAAGGCCAGCGCGAATTCACGTCAAAGCCACAGAATAGATGTATAGTACTAGGCCAAAGCGGGGATGAGCCAGGGGCCGAGCGGCAGGGGCGGTCTAAGTTAAACTGGTTCCAACGCGCAATAGTTTAGGTAATTTATTATTACACTGAATATAAAGGGTATTTTAAAAATCCGCTATACATAAGCCCTCCATTATATTTAGTTCAACTACTACACAAAGTTTCATGATCTTATTTAAAGTATTCATTGAATAATCGCTGTTTATTTGTACGGTTTGGAGGTAACTTTGTAATTTTTTTCTATCGAGAAAATTTTATTAATTCGTGTTTTTACTATACATTTGCAGTAGCATTAGTCCTGGACTTTACGATATATTAATTTCAAAGTCATTGTTGCAATATTGTTGACAGGATACTGCTTCAAGCTAAGCCGTTTTGAGCAATTTGGCGTTGTATTGGCTCTTAATAGTTCTGGTATTGCGTTATCTAGGGTACCCAAGATACAGGCTTTTGCCTAGTTTGGGGCCCGTTGGATTCTTAGTACATATAGTATAACAATAAATCTAATCTAATATTTTTGTAATAATGATAAACACTTATATATTTTTTTTTCTGGAAATAAATTATTCTTATTCTTATTCTTATGTAAGTCAAATCGCGGGAATGAATCAGCTCAAATTATAATTATGTGATCAAACGTCGTCACTTGGTATTTTTTAATTATTAGCATGTAGTATGAATTCTGTTTGCTCTTCTATCGCATCTGTGGTCAATTTTATTGTTAACAGTCCGATGTGAAAAAATTGAAATATTTTCTTTCTTTCGTCATAACTCAAAACTCATTTACTTTACAAATTGTAATATTCTGATTCTATCCTATATATTCTAAATTCTATATCCCTATCCCTCCCTACATAAAATAAATGTAAAATTCTGGTATGCTTCGGAACACACACATAATTAATTCCAATGTAATTTATCCCATAGCTTCTATTGTCCAAAAAATATCGCTTGCGCGATGCAGGCCCTCGGCTTTTTGCCCTTTTTCCATACATTATGAAATTTTATTTGTATCAGCGCCATCTAGGGACAGTGATGTGTCGTTGTTTGTTTGTTACGACTGAACTCCTTAAATACTGAACTGATTTTCATGCAGGTTTTACTGATATGCTTAGAAATAACCGGCGCTTAAAATAAGATATATTAAAATTCAAATTTCATTAATTTTTTTGGTCATAATTATTAAGTTTTCATTACGAAACGAATCTGAATTATAACCGCTACTCTAAGAGGTAGGTCGGTACAATAAGTAATTGAGTATTTAACCTTCTTTGCTACCTATCTATTTTATAGTTTTTCTATTTATGCCTTTACAGGTTGTATGGCGTTTTAGGAGTAAATAGATACGTACCAAAAGATATTAAAGCTAACATAATTTAAATTTTTATTAAATCTTTCGAATTAAAATGTTCTGGCGTGTGGATTTAAAAATAAAGCCATTTTTTCATTCCTATGCAATGCAGGTAAGAAATATACTATGCAGAACAAAGACTACACTGACACACGTAACCTATTCAGAAGCATGGGACTGCACAGCATAAGATGTGGCAGCTTCCAATTACCGGTGGCTGTCGCGCGTAACCGCTACTGCTGCGAAAGTGCCGGTGATGCGTGGCAGCCATCGGTGGTTGTGGACAGTGGCCGGTCTGCATCGGAGCTAAGTACCTATAACTATTACTATAGGTAATGTAGTCCACGCGTGGCAACGCCGCGGGCAGCAGCTAGTATCCTATATAATTATATTCCCCCACTCGGTGGACCGACGATCTGGTGAAAGCCGCGGGGGGCCGATGGATGTAGGAGGCGAGCAGCCGCTCAAGGTGGCGCGCTCTGGGGGAGGCCTATATCCAGCAGTGGACATCTTCAGGCTGTTGATGATGATGATGATCATGACGCTGCACGTTGCTGCGCATCATTGGAATATTAATTATTATAAGTTAATATATAATAATTAATTATTATTATTAATTATTGTAAGTGCTATACCTATATTTTGAGCATCAGTATTTACGGTGTCTAGTACAGTGAAATAATATTTGGTATGTACTTTACGTTGGCAAAGTTTTATAACACTCTGTAATGTAGGTTAGTATTTTCCAATAAAACATCATCGTTCGTTTTTGGGAAATACAGACGTGATGTTGGGGATTTTGGGTTTTCTATTCTTATTACAAGCCATCATACCTACGTCTTTACGTATAAACAGTTTATCATTAGTTCTTTCTAGACTTTTGACAACACAAGAAGACTATTCCTCAGATAAATAATTGAAAAGCTAATAGTCTCTAGTCGTACGGACGAGTGTTTTATACAATGTCGTTTGTTCACAAACGTAGGTACAGTGTTTTATATGCTCTCGTTTATAAAAGTAATTAGCTATATGCAAACATAATTCTAGAGTTTGTAAAATCAGCAAAAAAGTTATTATTTTATTTTCATAGGCTAGATTTCGGAGACATATTGGGATCTTATATTCTAATTTGCCAATAGTTCCTAAGTTACTTGATTAATTCTGGGGGAGGATTTTTTATCATCTGGGACACAATGACGTTTCTACGTCGTGGCCCAAGTTTCGGATTCCAAGAAGCTTATAGTTTCACTTGGAGCTCTTTGCCTACAGCTTACAGTGCTTCCTAAGTATGCCTGTAAGACCTGCATCAATCCAGCAATGATAATAATAGCGGCGGCAAATCGTAATTAGGAATGAACTCGCCATTGTGGTGCCCTAACTGTCAACATTAATGATCCAGCGGGTTGTAAGTAATTTTTATACACTCCTTTCCAAAAAACAGTGTATGGACTAATGTAATTTTTTTTTTACTTATGTAATCTATTTATTTATAAACATACATCTAAATTATGCTACCTATATCTATGTACACTATATTTATGTCCAGACGTTTAATCGAGCTGACGCGTGACCACAGGGCTAGCACCTACCTCGACCAACGAATTAGTCTGGCAATTCTACGAGGGAATGTCGCCAGCTTTTTGGGGACGCTACCCGCAGATAGTGACCTGAATTCTGTTTTCTATTTATAACTGTTTTTTTTTTTTTTTTTTTTTTTGTTTTTTTTTGACTGGCCTGTTAGCTCAGTTGGTAGTAGCTCTGCCTTCTGAACTATAGGTTGTAGGTTCGATTCCTACCCAGGACAAACATTTGTGTGACGAACATCGATGTTTGTTCTGTGTCTGGTTGTTATATTGTATTCTATGTATGTATTTACAAACAAAAAAGTATCTAAGTATTGTATCAGTTATCTGGTTCCCATAGTACAAGCTATGCTTAGTTTGGGGCTAGATGGCGCTGCGTGACATGTCCCACACATATTTATTTATTTATTTATTTAACTTTTTTTTTTTCTTATATTTTGGCTCCACACATAGTGTATTTAGCCAGTGTCAAGTATTGTAATTAATCATCGAGTTATGGAATATTTCACGTGTAAAGTCAAGTCTTCAAGTCTTAGTCACAGTCCAGTCTAAGTCAGGTAATCATAGTCCAGTCTAAGTCAGGTAATCATAGTCCAGTCTAAGTCATACCCTAGTAAAGTGGTGGCGACTTTACTAGAAACTTCTATGGAATTTTGGAAGCAACACGAAAAACCACGTTTCACTACATTATATCACTTACTCTCACACTCATGCTCGTAATTCAGCACTTAATGCGTAAAACACCACCAATTTTAACCATTAACACTGGAAAAAGCACAAGTTTAGAAAAATAATACAATGAAACGACGTGAACTTTTTCGAGTTCCCGCCAAAACTCCTTATAACTTTTTATTACTCACTTATTTTGTTTTCTTAGGCTTAGTGTACATAGATATAGGTAGTATAATTTAGATGTATGTTTATAAAAATAGTTGATTGCAAAATTGAACTTACTAGGCCATTTCAACATGTTTTCAGTGGTGATTCAGTTTGGTTTATTGTCAAGTGTTATTGTTTAATGATGGTTATTATAACTGAAATGTAGTAACTGTGTCCATTTTTCAAATAATGGCCATAGAGCTTTTTGTGATTTGGCATAGAAGGCGTATAATATGAATATGTTACGGGGCACATATTTATTACCTGCTAAAACCATTTGATTACTCAATTAATAATTTTAAAACCCCCGTATTGCAACAGTGTCTAAAGGCGTCTAGCAGTCTAACGTTGGACTCGCGTACCGAGGGTTCCGTACAAATGTGACAACACCAAATAAATAACTCCATCAGGGGGCGTAAAGTGAGCTCTTAGCGCGATGCAAAACAGAGCCTATATTGGATCGCTTTGTTTTTTTTTGTATGGGGATTTTGACATGCGATCCAGTATAGGCTGTTTTGAATCGCGCTGATGAGGCCACCACATTAGCGGGTGATGCGATGTCGCGCAAAAACATCGTCGTCGGCTATACCCGAGTGCAAACGGCAAACATTCGCCGGCGCCCACATATGCGGACTACGGCGAATGTTCGTCGTAGCCCGTATAAATGTGGGCACTCCGCAAAATTAGAGCTCACGTTACGCCCCCAGGTAGTTGAAACCTTTATCGCAAGTTTAACTTGTAACTCTTACGACAGAGTACGTATAATCATACCAAATTAGAGGCTTATAGGTATGGTAATAAAGTTTTTACAGATAAAAAACATCGTTAAACGACGTTTTTTTCCTGTATGGGGGTGGAAGGGTAAATGTTTTTCTAATTATTTTGATTTTTACAGTTCCACCTGCTTAGTATGTTTTGCTTATTGTTATAATTTTATATTTATTTAGGTAATCCGCGGTACTTATAACGCATCATCATCATCATCATCATCATCATCATCAACAGCCTGAAGACGTCCACTGCTGAACATAGGCCTCCTCCAGAGAGCGCCACTTTGAGCAGCTGCTTGCTTCCGGCATCCGTCGGTTCACCGACTGGGGGCCGGCCTACGCTGCGTCTTCCGGTTCGTGGTCGCCACTCAAGTACCTTTCTTCCCCATCGGTTGTTAGTTCTACGAGCGATGTATACTGCATTCAGGCCCATTGCCATTTCATTTAGCTAATTGTAAGAGCTATACCTATCGGTCACTTTAGTTCTCTTGCGGATCTCCTCGTTTTGGATCTTATCTCGCAGGATAACACCGAGCATAGCTTTCTCCATAGCTCGTTGCGCAACTTTGAGCTTACTAATGAATTTTTTCTAATCTGTGACAGTAAGAGACCACGTTTCAGTTCCATAAGTCATCATTGGCAACACACACTGATTGAAAACCTTTGTTTTCAGACTCTTTTTGGACGAAAAGATATGTCGAAGCTTCCCGAACGCTGCCCAGCCGAGTTGGTTTCTTCGTGTGACCTCTTTATCGAAGTTGGTCCACTTAATTGGACAGTCTGTCCTAGGGAATATTTGTTGACAACTTCAAGAGTATCGTTCCTAACAATTACCGGTTATAGGTGGAACATGGGCATTAGACATGACTTTCGTCTTGTCAAAGATAATATAATACTATAGTCCATGTTCATCTTAAGACCAACCTGTTGGGAGACTCTACTGAGGTCGTTGAGCATGGTGCTAAGGTCCTCGAGCGATTGGTGACTATATCATCGGCAAAACGAAGGTTAGTGATAGTGTGAATCGTTTCGGAGAAATAAAGTCTCCCTGTCTCACGCCCCTTTGTAATGGGATTTGTTCCGTGCTCTGGTCCTGTAGTCGGACTGACATAGTGGCTTTGTACAAACACTTCAACACTTCGATATACGTATAGTCAATTTGGCATCGCTGTAAAGACTCCAGTACCGCCTACAGTGTCTCGATTGGATTGAAAGCTTTCTCAAAGTCCACAAACGTAGGCATAGCGGCCGATTATACTCTTCGGTTTTCGGTGGATCTACATGTAATTTTGATTTGATATGATTGTTTTGTACACAACACAACAAGGTACATGGTTGTATACTTTTGAAATAGGCTTTAGTACAAACTTACAGTCTTACACTATGACAAAGCTACAATAATCAAGGTTATAAAAACGAAAAAGTGCAAGTTGTAGCCACTTAGATAAAAAAACCTGGGAAATCCTCATTCTTATCACTATCTGTTTGTCTGTTATTTTAACCAAATAACCCAAGTGATATCAATTGAGATAAAGCTGAACGGAAATAAATATCTGAATTTTTCTTGTACAGTGTTATGTCGTAGTTGTTGGTATCTATTTTATATCGTCTCAGATTTTATCGCAGGCTTATAGCTGTAACCCCGCAGCTAGGGCTTGACAACACGATATTTTAGGTACGTCACGTCATCAGCCAAACAAAGTGGAACACGGGCCTTTTCTCACAGGAAGAGAGTGTCATCATCATCAACAGCTCGAAGACACCAACTGCTGAACATAGGCCTTGAACTTCCCCCACACAGCGTTACTTTGAGCGGCTATTTTCCTCTTGCTCCCCGCGGCATATCGTCAGTCTACCTAGTAGGAGAAAGAGTGATCTCTACACAAGCTATACCTAATCTTGACCACGGTCACAACATGCGAGTTGGTGAATGATAAATGACACAAAATGTGTTCTCTAAATTTGATTCTTCTGATTTTGATTTTGATTCTGTACATGCTGGTTTTCTTACGATGTTTTCCTTCACTGTAGTAAGAGCGAGTTAAGTTACATCATTTGAGAAGTCATTCATGCAAGGGCAAGCGAGGTTTGAACTTGGGCGCGTCGTTTTGTAAACCACATATTATGGGCTACCGCTGAGCCATAGTCGCTCGTCGATGTTATTAACTGCTTAAGAATAGCATGTTACTGGATCTCAAAAGATTCATAGATATATATATAAAATAGTTTTACTTATGAAAATCGCAAACAAACCCATTCCTGTGAAGATAAGGGAAAATCTAATCGGCACATATCAGTTGATCTTATAACTAGGTACGTGCTCACCTGAAGTACCTATGTAGGTACCTATGAGGAAAAAGAGAATAAAAGGTTATCGGAAGATTCCATCTCAAATTGCCGAAGTAGATTTGGCTAACATATCTGTCATTGTCTTAGTATGAACAATCGGGTTTGTAAATAGGTATATTTTTGGATGACAACGAAATCGGTAACTAAGTGTGTTTCTTTGTAGCTAAACCTATGGCGTAGCGGTTATAATAAAATAGGTATAGAAAATACCTATAGAGTTTTCTTTTGAGAAACATTCGATAACTGCAATCCTTTCGGTCGATTTGGTCCACTTCTTAAAATGTCCATTTTCAAGATTGTCATCTTCCTAATTTGTCTTGAACCTAACTCGTTCCTTATGCTATCCACAAGAAGTGGACCACACCGATGGTCCACTTCTTGATGGCTCATTATTAGTATAAAAAAATCCATAGTAACGCTCCTAAACTGCGTGTTTAATCTGTTGTAAGTATCCATATAAAATAAACTTCATGTTACATCACACTATCACACTTCACACTAATATTATAAAGGCGAAAGTTTTTATGTGTATGTGTGTTAGTGTGTACGTGTGTATGTTTGTTACTTCTTCACGCTCAAACGGCTGGATGGATTTGGATGAAATTTAAAATATAGATTGCTTATATACTAACACATAGGCTACTTTTTATCCTCGGGTGAAACCGCGGGGCGCAGCTAGTGATCTTCTATAACTAAAAAAAAAAAACACAAAACAGAAATAAAACACAGAACACACAAAAACACACACACAGAACACAAAAACACAACAGAACAGAACAGAAACAGAACAGAACAGAACTAGAACAGAACAGAATTAGTCACAGTCACTGACCAAAGGATGTTTTTCAAATATACTCACTGAAATCGTAAAGATGTAAGAAATATGTAAATATGTATTAATAACCAGTTTGCATCAGAGAAGGAAAGTTTCATTGACATCTCACCGGTAATTATGTACCTACTTCATATTTCTCTAATAATTTGTTATGTATTCTTTTAGGGATAACAATAAGTTATGAAACAAGAGGTATTTCTAATTAAAAATATTTTATTACAACAATATAAATGTTATACGAAAAGTTCATTGTAACCTTTCTTTCTAACTCACTATAACATTTTACATTGCAAATATTCGAGATTCTAGTTCGTATTCTACCAATTCGTCGCCAGTAATGTAAGCTTCGTTTTACCATTTTGTGGCTGATGCTGCTATGAGGAATAATATTTAATTCCAGTGTTATTCTTGTTAATAATAGTTGGGTTCAAATCGTTGGTTGGGTGGCGTCGTGTTACTCATCTTTCGAAGGTTGGCAGCAGACATGAAGCAAGAGTTCGGCTGGAAGTGCTTTGTTGAAGGAGCCGTATGCCCAGGGGGCAGGAAGCAGACGCTCGGCTGGTATGCGAACCTGTGCGCCGCGAAGTTGCTTTGAGTATGACCTTGGCTGTAGTCCATAGTACTGGAGAAAGATCCATTGGGTGTAGGCCTCTGCATTCTGTTAATAAAAAGACAAAGTTAAAAGTAGCTCATATAATGTTCAAACACACTTTGATTATGTTCAGCTGTAGGTAATTAGATTACTCAGCATATTCAAAACCATTAATATTCCCAGTTGCTACATGGTCATACCAAAAGGAGTTACATATTCAATCGTATCCATTAAATAAGTAATATATAATTTCATATTAGATAACAAATATTAAACAAATAAATGTGATATTTTTACGGCGTTCCTAACAGGGTTATCGTCGCGGTCTAAGCACAAAATCAACAAAAAAGCACTTTTTTTAAAGTCCAGTGAGTGTGACGTGTAAAAAAGTAATCATATCATTAAAAAAATAATGTAAATAGAAAATTAAATGATAATCAGGGATAACAGTGAATAAAACTTAATTAAGTATCCTAAAATACAATCGTTAACCCATTTGGGTTAAAATGATTTTATTATAAAATGTGTTCTTACCGTTTTTGCAAATGGTAACAACACATTTTATAATAATAGCCAAACTAATCCCAGCACAGTCCCACCCTGACATCTGCTATTTTTAACTTAAAAAAACGAAGCTGTCACCCTCAAAAAACGTGCTTAGACGCCGCACTTACCTTAGTCTTTATTAAAATAATTCCAGTTTGTGAATTTTTGAAGTTTACAATTTTATAATCACTTGGTACAAGCTGCTAAAGATTCTGTCATTGTGTTCATTACTGATACAAGTATTTATACTTCTTTTTATCTTTTACTTCACGCAATTATTATCTATTGGCTAAATCTGTAAACTTGCTTAGGTAATTGTAGGTAAAGTACTTGTGATTCACGGATATTTCACTGTTTGTAATGATGATACCTATACTCTCTGGTCAAGTGTGAGCTCCTTCTATTTTTTTCATTGTTCCATGCAGGTAATCAATGCAAACATTTGCCTATGTTAAATACATTTTATTAACAGCCTGAAGACGTCCACTGCTGACCATAGGTAGGCCACACAGCACCACTTTAAGTGGCTGCTGGCCTCTTGCATCCATCGGCTCCCCGCACGGGTTTGACCAGGTCACTGGTCCACCTGTTAGTTTGGAGGCCACCCTAAATTACAATATACACTACCTATATAAACTTTTAGATATAGCTTATTCAAAATCAGGAGCAGTAAGTGATAATGGTTATCTCAAAGGCACCGTGCTCCATCCTTGCTAGTAGAAGAGAATTGGGAAGAATTATGTCTACTAAAAAGTTTATATTTATTGAAACGTCTAGTTTTATGTTATCTGTGATTTGTAACACCTATTTACAACACATGGGTAATATACCAGTATTGGAATAGCTCGATAAACTGTGTAAAGTTCTATAATAAATCATAAATTAATAGTAACAGTATACTTTACAGCTGTTATAAATTGATTTCTTTTATTGTTCCATACTTATCTAATTATACATACTTACCCACAGATTAGAGAAAAAACAACCGACTGTATACTCACCT
This sequence comes from Ennomos quercinarius, assembly GCA_910589525.2. Taxonomy (NCBI): domain Eukaryota; kingdom Metazoa; phylum Arthropoda; class Insecta; order Lepidoptera; family Geometridae; genus Ennomos; species Ennomos quercinarius. The sequence goes on from OU342496.1 coordinate 8,831,199, forward strand.
ACTTATACCGACATCATTAATGGTCTTTGATCATTTTTATTTTTGGATTATCTTTTAAAAATAGAATCATTATTTTGTTGCAAAGCTGTAGATAAAACTAATATAATATTACATGTACGTAGATTACATCCAAGTCGAAACACATAAAATGTACACAACCCTATCAAAATGTCTGATTATCAATTTATTAATAGATTGAAGTAATTAATCCAATTTTTAATTCTAATAAATATGACCAATGTGTTATGGGTATAAAACGTTTCTACGAATTAGTAGAGTTAATTAATTAGTGTCATCAATAAACATATCTTTATCCTTATACGATTTCAATAATTGAATTATGAAAAAATATATTAGGTTTAATCGATTGCGATGATAGGCAAATGCAGGAAAATGAGGGTAGATGGTATACATACATATACAACGCCAAACTTTGTTCTACGACACGCTACCGTCAGAATATACAGGGTTAACTTTAAGTTACCATAAACCTTTTAGGGCATAACTCACATCACTGAACCAAATGACATTAGTTCTACAATTTACAAAAATTAAGATTTTTTTTCACATATTTTTTTGGGACTTTTTTATTTTTGCGTTAATACATAATGACCAAAAAAATTAAGAATAATACGGGTTGTGTAATAAGATCTGTAGCCTGTTTTTTTGTTAACCTATACTGTCCCACTGCTGGGCAAAGGTCTCCCCCATATCCTTCCAGATATCCCGGTCCCCCGCAACCTCAGACCACTGCTCTTGAAAGGCGTCGAGGTCATCACGCCATCTCTTACGGGGCCTGCCTCAGCGGCGACGGCCGTTTTCAGGTACCCACTGCGTGATGATCCTTGCCCAGCGATCTGGGTGCATGCGGCTAACGTGTCCTGCCCACTCCCATTTCAATTTAGCAGTCTTATAACCGAAAATATTAATATTAGAAAAAAAAATGGTAGAGCAAAATTTGTTTGTTTAAATGATGCGAGTTAAGCCCTAAAAGGTTTTCTGTATTTAATAGTGCTAGTTGTGCTACGTAACCGTTACGCAGCTTTGCTACGGAGCTCTCAGGAGACGCGTTGTTTATAGGTAGATGACGCTATTAGCTATAGAGGCGCGTTGTAGCTATAACTACGACGCAAGAAGTTTTTTTTTTTCTCTTATATTTTGGCTCCACACATAGTGTATTTAGCCAGTGTCAAGTATTGTAATTTTTCATAATGATAGAATATTTCACGTAAAGTCAAGTCTTAGTCACAGTCTGCGTAGTCATAGTCCAGTCTAAGTCAGGTAGTCTCAGTCCAGTCTAAGTCATGCCCTAGTAAAGTGGTGGCCACTTTACTAGAAGCTTCTATGGAATTTTGGAAGCAACACGAAAAACCACGTTTCACCACATTATATCACTTGCCCACACTCATGCTCGTAATTCAGCACTTAATGCGGAAAACGCCACAGATTTTAAACATTAACACTGGAAAAAGCACGAGTTTTGAAAAATAATACAATGCAACGACGTGAACTTTTCCGCGTTCCCGCCAAAACTCCGACGCAAGAAGTTGAAAATTCACATAAGTACAGAAAACCTTCGTAAAAAAAAACCTTTTTGAGAAACACCTAGGTAGGTATGTAATGCGAGAAAAATCGTAGTAGAAAATATTTTATGTTAACATATATTATTAACATTGTTAGTTATAGATAAGCGCCCAAAAATTGTACTTCTGTTTTTTAAATACTTATTATGAGTGCCAATGCAGTTCAGAAAGTTATCTAATAACTTTTAGTATTAGTACCCGTAATACCTACACTTTGTATCGAACAACCAAATGCTAGGTCGTAGGACCTTTTTGCAAAGATCTCCTAAGGTATAGGTACCACCCAAAGATTATAAAGCCCGTTGATAGCTCGTGAACATAATTTCTCGTACAAACACGACTCACCAGCGGGGACAGGGGACGACGTAACACTACTATTTTTCGCACGGGGGGAAATTGTATCATTGGTCAACTGGATTTATAGTCAATGGTACCACCGCTTTGCCAGTTATTCTACCGCCAAGCAGTAGTGTGCAAGCACTATTGTGTTCTGGTTAGAAGGGTATTGTAACTAGTGAAATTACTGGGCAAATGAGACTTTATGGTCTGATCTTACAGTCTAGTAATATTACTAAACTGTGTGATGTTGAGAATTGCGTGCAGTATCACGCAAAACTTTATAATGTTGGGTTCCGATACTTCAATCTGTTATGGGCAGCCGTGATGGTTAACATCAAGTGAATGACTAGCTTGTCACATCATTTATTTACATAAAAAAACGTGTTTTCTTGTATCACCCATGGTACTACCACCGGGTCAAGTAACAGTAATTCGACACTTTCCTGGAGTCGACACATTCCTTACTGGACACATGCTGGTGACGGGGTCCATCTATATGGTCCACACGATAACTTGTTATTTGGTACACGGTACACCAGCTTAGAACATCAACAACTACCACAGACGTACCCTCGAGGATTATACGTCCATGATAATTACCTACTTAGAAATTGAATCATGTCAAAAAGTTGCCTTGACGCAAATTGCTTCGATTTTTCAGAAGGTGATAAATAACATAAAACGATACAATGATATATTTATTGACCGACCAATATTGTATTGACCTAATAGATTCAGTGTAAAATATTTTTATTAATATGAAGAGGATTTGTGGTCGCAGTAGTTCGTTTTGAAAGAAAAGATATACCTAAAAGAAATAATAATTATATGTACCAGCTATAAAACTACGTTTTCTTCATATAAAATAAAGAAAATGTAGTTTTATCAATTTAATTATCCATTCATCCTATTTTTATAGTTTTGTTTGTTTACGTACATTAAGGTGGAACGTTACACTACCGCAGGAAATTCAAATTTTGCATTCTTTTGCCAATAATATCTTAATTACTCAACGTGATTACATGAAAATTAATTTTGCGCAAATAAATATAATGTATCAATAAACTACAGTTAAAAGTATCACCTAGATATCATTAGTTTAGCGATAAACTGAAAATGCAATGCTGATGCTGATGAACTGAAATGGCAATAGACTGAAAAACTAACAAGAAAATTGTTTATAGCCATTTGTCCCTAAACCAATGATATCTAGGAGATACTTTTAATCGTAATTTGTTGATACATTCTATTTATTTCCGCTAAATTAGTTTTCAGGCAAAAGAATGCAAGAAAATTTGAATTTCCCGCGCTAGTGTAACGTTCCACCTTAAGTGCCTAGTTTTATTCATATTAAGAGGTTTTAATATAATAGAGTAAAGGACTGTTGCTCAAACGCTAGGCACAACGGCCGATTATATAGAAGAGTATACACATAATCGGCCATTGTGCCTAGCGTTTGTGGACTATTGAGAAAGCCTTCGATTCAGTCGAGACTTGGGCAGTGCTGCAGTCCTTACCGCTATCACAGAATAGATATATAGCTATGCCAAATTGACTATTGGTATATCAAACTGCTGAAGTGTTTGTACAGCAAAGCCTCATAATAATATATGCCATCAAGGCACTATATCGGCAGCAAGGGTATTAGAAGCAGAGGTTCTTTATGATGTTGGTATTCATTATCATGGGCGAGCCCCACAATATTAATCAGCGTTCTATTTCTTTACCAACATCGCATTTTACAATAGAACACTCAGACGTTACTGTTTGAGTTTTCTGTTATCCATTTACTTACCTAAAGCTTTTGAGAGTGTAACTGGAAACCAAGAAATCTGAATTTGTGCATTAGAATAAGTAGGTAATTATAACCCTAATATCCCTACCGTAGTTGACGTTATCTTATGTCTAGGTAATCAATTCAGATACAGAGTTGATTGACTAGAACTATTCGTGTGTACCACTAAAACGCGACTTCCCAAAGGCTCTCTTTTAAGACCAGTTTTTAATTTTGAGGCCGTAGGTATTATTATTGTTTAAATAATTTTATTCATTGTTTCATATATAATTCTTATTTGATTAAGAAAAACCAGAATATAGCGTAACAGAGTTAATTAAAAAACAATACCTACCTACTTAAAAACCATTATGTACGATATATAGGTAGGTATGTAGGCAATCAGCAGTACTTACATTGCAAATATGTTTTTTGTTCTTCAATTGATTCAATTTCTCGAACTTTCTAGTCTTATCAAATTATATTGATTTTATTTATTCATTATTGGTTATTAATTAAACCTATGATAATGTCTGGCTTGAAATAGGTAACTAGGGGTGATAATTTATACCTAAGTACATAATAATAATAAGTGTAATTATACGCTTCACTCGAATTCAGATTAGATTAAAACAAACACAAATGAGACTTAAATAAATACTTTATTGGATAAGTAAACGTAAAACAAACACTTCAGAGTATAACACTTAAATTAACAATCGAGATTCCTTAGCGTATGCTTTACTGGTAGGTAGGGTCAAATTTGGGTGGGGTGGTGTTGCTGATTTTTCTGATGGTCGCCGCTGGCATAAAACAACCGGGTTGCTGGTTCATGCCCTGTTGGGGTACGCCAGGGGGCACGCCAGGAGGACCATACTGCGCGCCAGGTGGGTAGGGCCTGCCAGGGCCAAAACCTTGGTTTGGTGGAACTTGCCCAGGGTAGGGTCCGTTAGGGCCCATCTGTCCATTGTTTGGGAAACCGGGGTTGTACGGTGGGCGTTGCATTCTGAAATGTATATTTTGTTATAATCTTATTAAATAACCTAAATATTAGTGAATCACTTTTTTTAAATTGAATACTTTTTTAATTTTATGAAAATATACGCACAAATACTTACATTGTTTTTTTTGTATCACGATAATATAACAACCAGGAGTAACGCTGTTTTACTAGACTTAATCAGATTCCGCGATGCGCCATTATTTATACGGATCCGATTATCGGATAACAAATTGTAATGCGCTGTATCGCTATCAGGATCAGATCTATGTGCCGCCTCTTAAGTAACGTGACTGATTTGGAAAATAAGTCCTCACCTAGGTATTATCACAAGTCTGATATTCACGTTTTTTTTTCTATTCACTGTGTGGTCAATTTAGCAATCTGGAGTATTATAGTCTCGCACTTTTTGAATTTATGTTTTTTTTTTGCTGGACTATTTTAGTTGTTGGTTTTTATATATTTATAATAGTTAGCTTAATGTTATGACCAAAACGCTGAACTATATAAAGGTCGACCAAGACAGGATTTTCGATCTCGGCCGAGACCGAGACCGAGAACAAAATGAGATCTCAGCCAAGACTGAGAGCCTAAACAAACATGACCGGGCAATTGTATTTCATTGAGGAGTTCCTATGCTACCACAAGCCTTCACCACCACACCCTGGACACACTTCGGAATTAAGTTCTGGTCAAGAAAAATCCAACGAGCCTAACCATGGCGGGACTATCTTATTTCGTTACGATTTTCCTATCCACCCTTCCGACTGCATCATCAGAACAGCTCTGTGGGTTCACCAAAATGTATCTCCATCAGACACCGGGTTAAGTAGATCAAATTGAAGTTGCAACCAGTATTTGATTACAGACATCGCAACAGATAAAACAAACAAACTTTCAATAACAAACAATAATTGTTTTATTGTAAAAGAAGTGAGGTGAGTAAATGAATTGCGCCTGGGTGGTAACGCCGCCCAGAATCAGGCGCGGATACACAGGGGGGCGCAGGGGGCGCGCGCCCCCCTATGGCGCAGGCAGTCCAGCACCAAGAGCGATAATTATCCAATTTACCAGGAAGATATAGGTGCATAGAATTCATCATTTAAAGAAAAGAGCACAAATTGGTCTTGTATCGTATACTTATGTGTTTCACCACAACATCCCCAAATTCCCCTCTTGAACTCTCGTACTATAATGATTTGTGCGTGTCCCCCAGTGCCATAAATAGGGCGGTGCCACCGGTGTCCAGGCACAGGGCACCTCAGACAGGCGCAGGGCAGACTGGGGGGCGCAAGAATGGTCAGACCAGGTAGGGCTATTAGGTATTTTTTCAGTTTGCTCCTGATAAGTTCCCGCTGCGCCCCTAGTGCTCGATTCCAACACATACGTACCTACATGCCAGTATCATCAAAAATTAGACAAAACATCGCGCTCTTTTTTTTTGCCAGCGTACGAGCGTATTTGTGTTTAGTGTTTATCGGAGTCAAGCGGCCGCCCGGCTACCGCTTAGTCTCCGGCCGACCGCAGTGGCCCAAAAATGAAATCTCTATACTATAATCTCTATACAGTCTATACAACGTCAAAAAGCTTAGAATGGCTAAGCATGAGGCCGTGTCCTCATTGTACTGACTGACATGTAATTCATGTTTGAATTGCTATACACGTTTTCTGAAATACAATACAGCAAACATAAAAAATTTCGCGCTCGCTTCGCTCGCGTATTCAATGTTTTTCCTGTATTTTGTTATATAGCAAGCGCGTTTGTACTGACTGCCATGGAATTCATGTTTGAATCGCTATACGCGTTTTTTGAAATACACTTCGGCAAATATAAAAATTTTCGCGCTCGCTTCGCTCGCGTATTTAATGTGCCTGTAGCGGATGTATGAAGAGGATCCCTGTCTACGGTACCTATAATGTCTAAAAAAAAAAACAAGGGCGCAGTTATAGAAGCTCGCACAGGGCGCAGAAAAGGCTGCACCCCCCCCTTGAGAAATATATAGATATAAGCAGCACTACAGAGAGAAAAACCGTAGAATTCGTGTGCGTACAACAGTCTTGTCTATGGCCGAGAATCTCGGTGACATTTAGCCAAGAACCGAGACCGAGTTATCGGTTGAATTTTTAGCCGAGAATGCTGAGACCGAAATCAAGACCGAGATCTCGGTCGACCTTCAAAACGTGTTATAAAAATGCTTGCATCATGATAAGTAGGTACTTACATAATTATAATTCAAAATTTCATTCAATTGCGCGTTTAATTTCCTTGCATTGATTTATTATCTTTGACTTGATAATAATTAGGTACCTGCTTTATTCAAGAAGTTGAAGCACTATGAAATTGTACTCAAGATCATATCATATTGATGATTTTTTTGTTTTTTTTTTCCACCATGGTAGGCCTTGCTTGCATAGGGATTGCTTGCGAAGAGTGCTTCGGCATTTTTTACTAGTGGCTATCCATCAATGCCGATGCGGGAGCGGCATCCGCGAACACACAGCTGGCACTTGCAGTTTTCTGGTAGAAGAAGAACGGTTCGAGCTTGAGCGATAGTGTTTTTTATTGTGCTGCGCTTTAGGAACCAGTTGCTACCTTATAAACCGAGCAGTATCATGATTTGGGAACCTTCCGCTACAATCCTTCTCCATTCTATTATACCTACTCATATTTTATTCATTATGATGCTGCAAACGTGCTGGTCACGCTAAGTATCTATTGGTAGCTAGAGTATTATCATACCTTTGAATACTCTAGCTTACTCAGCATGCTGGTTAAATAACTAATTATAAATCGCGAGAATAAACCCGCTCATATAATTGTGGTCGAACATCACTCGGCAAGTTCGTTTGATCATTAAATTATGCAGTCCAAATGTTTTGTGTGTAACGTAAATCACTGTGGTAGTAGCTATAGTTGCATTTAGTGGTAACTATAGATAATAATAAGTACCTATAGCCGTAATTCTCCTTACATCTAAGACTATGCTCTTTGCCCATAAAAAATGGAAGCCAAATGTGAAAAGTATTGATTATGTTTGTAGTAGTGTTCTCAAATTGGTGGCGTGCTAGCGATAAGTTATCGCAATAATCCATCACAATAATCAAATGTTTATCAAAAATGCTTAGTCGAAACTGTGATTTGTATCTATCACAGGATATTAGAATAAAAGAAATTATTTAAATTATTATTTGGATTATAATTTTCAATTTGTATTTCGTAAGTTAAGAGTATAATCGGCCGTTATGCCTAGCGTTTGTGGACTATGAGAAAGCCTTCGATTCAATCGAGACTTGGGCGGTGCTGCACTCCTTGCAGCGATGCCAAATTGACTATAGGTATATCGAAGTTTTGAAGTGTTTGTACAGTAAGGCCACTATGTCAGTCCGACTACAGGACCAGAGTACGGAACAAATTCCATTGCAAAGAGGCGTGAGACAGGGAGACGTTATTTCTCCGAAACTGTTCACAAACGCATTGGAGGATGTTTTCAAGCTCATGGAGTGGAAAAGATCTGGCATCAACATAAATGGCGAGTACATCACTAACCTTCGTTTTGCCGATGATATAGTCATAATGGCGGAATCGCTCGAGGACCTTAGCACCATGCTCAACGACCTCAGTAGAGTCTCCCAGCAGGTTGGTCTTAAGATGAATATGGACAAGACAAAGATCATGTCTAATGCTCATGTTCCACCTATACCGGTAATTGTTGGGAACGATACTCTCGAAGTTGTCGACAAGTATGTCTACCTAGGACAGATTGTCCAATTAGGTAGGTCCAACTTCGACAAAGAGGTGGCGCGAAGAATCCAACTCGGCTGGGCAGCGTTCGGGAAGCTTCGTCCTATCTTTTCGTCCAAAATACCGCAGAGCCTGAAAACGAAAGTTTTCAATCAGTGTGTGTTGCCAGTGATGACTTATGGAACTGAGACATGGTCTCTTACTGTTGGCCTCATTAGTAAGCTCAAAGTCGCGCAGCGAGCTATGGAGCGAGCTATGCTCGGTGTTTCCCTGCGAGATAAGCTCCGGAACGAGGAGATCCGCAGGAGAACTAAAGTGACCGATATAGCTCTTAGAGTTAGTAAGTTGAAGTGGCAATGGGCAGGCCACATCGCTCGTAGAACTGACAACCGATGGGGAAGAAAGGTTCTCGAGTGGCGACCACGAACCGGAAGACGCAGCGTAGGCCGGCCCCCCACTCGGTGGACCGACGACCTGGTGAAAGCCGCGGGGAGCCGATGGATGCAGGAGGCGAGCAGCCGCTCAAGGTGGCGTGCTCTGGGGGAGGCCTATGTTCAGCAGTGGACGTCTTCAGGCTGTTGATGATGATGATGATGATTTCGTAAGTTCATAAAAGATTGTGATTGTACAATAGGTAGTTATTTTCAATTTGTTATATCAATTAAAGTAAAGGCCACTTATAGGTAATTTTGACAATCTAAATACAGGGATGATACAGCTTTCAGGATTATTAGTAACAATTAACAAAGTCATTAAGAAGTAGAATACTCACTTTATACAGACACAAGGTTATATTAGGTATTAACGTCACATAACGTCATCTAGAGACTACAATGCACTGTCTGATAAGTCAAATCATGACGGCATGTCATGACATGGGATTAGCCTAGGATCAGTAATAAGTAGGTTGAGCCTTTATAGATAGCATAATTAATCATAAGTTTCTTCATTAAAGGTAGACGATAATTAAGTCCAATGACCACGAGGGCGGTGACTCTTCAGAATGAAAACAACAACATGTTTGGTTTATATGTTTAATTTTCATCACCATACAAACAATATCATACAAATAAACAAGAGAAACGAATGAATATCGCGTCCTGAGGGTATCTCCTAAACACTTGTGTATATAGCCTTAATTGATATTATAAATTATCCCCCTTACCAATAAACACTGCATAACAGTGGAAAAGCTACTCGGTGTTTTCTCTTGATTTATCTATGCCCATTTCAAACTCAACAGAGAGTAACAAAACACTAAATAACAACTCGCTATACAACGTTTATTAGTAAGGGGATAAGCATATTAGAGTGAAGTAGGTAGTTAACCGACAAACTATCTTTGCTTCATAATAATTTCAGCTGAGAATAGAAATAGTTTTTGAGTTTTCCTTTACTTGTGTCGACACAACACAACACACAAACAACACAATTCAACTTTGATTTAGGTGTGCCATTTTTCAAAGTACCCCGGAAACTACCTCATAATATGTTTTGATGACGCAATCCTACCTATCAGTTGGTCTTTTGTAGGTGGTTCGATTTTTGATGCATTGAGTTAGAAAGTTGAACTTCTTAATGAGGTTATGAGGCTGCAGACTTCAGTAACTACTACCTAACTACTAATTTGATTTTGTCAATACTACACTTTGAACCTTTCCTAAGAAAAAGCAGACAAACAGCGAAGTGGTTCACAGGGCTCATTGTTAAAACAATTACGGAATCTAAATAACATGTCTAATATCTACTATCTTTCTAATTTTAGATTTTTCTTATCTGTAGCTTCCGGTGCTAATTGATTATTCGAATGATTATTGGCTTTGATTTCTTTTAATTGTCGTTCTGCATCATTTTTATCAGATTCCAAGTTATTTTTAGCTCCCTCGCCTTGATTTTGTTTAGATTTGATTCGTAACCACCTAGTTATTAAATAAGCTAGTAACTGTAGAACCGATAGAGCTAGCCCTGGTAAAAGCCATGCGTCAGGGGCAGTTGATACTGTTTTGCTGTAAAGCAGTGAATACAGGGGAGACGATATGGTCTGCGTGGCTGACTCTAGGGCGCCGAGGACGCTGTATATTTTACCTGAAAAAAGAAATAATAAATATTAACTTTTTTCATGTCGAAAGCGTGACTTTTATTTATGTGTGGGTATGAGGGGCCTTTTCTTTGACAAAAGAATTAAAGTTCATATTATGGTTGATTCTTGGCGACCATGGATTAGAAAATTAAGTATTAAAGGGAGAGTGTAAATAGTTATATAGTATAGTCTACCATGGAAACTGTTTCTAAAATATGGTTTAGTATCCCGTTAATCCTACTAACTACTCAACCAATTTTGATGAAATTTAAAATATAGATAGCTTATGATACTTTTATCCCGGAACATGAACCCCTTCCCGTGGAAAAATAAAGGAAAACACAATAAACTCAACTTCGTAATTTTATTATTCTTTGGTTTGATTCACTCAAAACTCAGTATTAATAAACTTAAAAGTAAATAATGAAACACGTGTTTTTTTTTGTGCTACTCGTAAGGGTTAGATAGAGATGTAAAGTTTGTAAGGAAAAAATTATTCAGAGGTTCCCAGACACTTGACATGACACTTATACTTAGTACAAGGCTGTAAAAATGTAGTTTCATTACCTATAATTTGGCTACGGCTTATCGTATAATTAACACATTTTACCCATTGTGTTGACATTTCAGTGAATGTGATACCCTAGGCTTAAACATCTGAATAGGAATCTTTGATAGTCTGATATTGTTCTCCACGTGCAACAAAACAATTTCCACGCGGGCGAAACTGCGAGGCGCAGCTAGCAAACAATTTTAGAAATGTTAGTGACCATGAAAGTTAAAAAAAACGAAGAAAGAAAAAAGAATGAAAAGAAGAAGAAAAAAAGGAAAAAAAAGAAAGGAAAAAAGGAAGAAAATAAAGAAGAAAAGGAGAAAAAAGAAGAAAAGAATTTTGGATTTTCTGCTGCAAGTTCGAGCAGCGCAGCAAGAAGCGGTCGATTTATTGAATTGCTCCTGCAAAAGAAGGACAGAAGTTTAAAATCTTTTATGTGGACTGTGACCTAGTCATAATCGCGAGAAGCCGACTAGAGCTAGAAGCCGTTTAGTGACACCAAATGAGCGTTGAACCGCCATTTCAGCATACTGGACATTCAGCAGTTTCCACTGCTGCTGTATAATAGGTGTCCTTAAGGTTAAATGTCAGGTGTTGCTAAGCACTAAGCTGCTAAGTCTGATATTTTGTTTGATGATTGTGGTATTATATGAATTTCCTAAAAAAGGTGCATTTTAAAACCGTGTTTTATTTATAGCTTCGCGATAGTGTTATGTTTTTATTATTAGATTCATAAATAAACAATTGGGTTCGTAAAAGTAATAAACTATAATAAAACATTAAGCTGGAAATCTGAGATAAATAAAATAATATGAAGTAAAACGTTGTTCCTGAAACTGATAACATTATCATAAGTTTTAGTTATTTATTATCCTCGTAAAATAATAGCTCGTCAAGAGCATGTCGGGTCACGTGGTTAGTAGGTAGGTAGGTACCACAGACTACGAAAAAAATGCGATGCTTCGTTTTTTTTAGTGCTCTGTGGTAGGTATTTAGGGTCCCGTAGGCGTTTTAGTTTTAATAACAATCGAAATTACGTACATATTACAAACATTTTGGAAATTTAGCTCAGAGTAAAATCCTATGATTTTTGAACTATTTAAGTAACATTTTTCTCCACTTATCGAAAAGGCAGTTCACATTTTGTACGCGGTAACTTGGCGTAGGAGAGGAAACCGTACTTTCATTTTAAAGGACCTATTCAATGAAGAAAAATAAGAGGGCGCCAACAAAAAAAACCTGTTTTCACTTATTTTATGACAGCCATCTTAGCAAATTACGATTATATTATTATTTCAAAGTTTATGACCAATTACACAACATGACAACATGATGGGATCCGACGGTAAATAAATACCATCCCCTCTTTAGATGTATGGGAGCTACCCATTATAATTCAGAAAAAGATTAATATCATTTTTTGTTAAGCTTGATATCGTTACGATCTATCATTGTGCAATGTTATGCATGAACGTTTATAAAGGATTCAGACAGACAGACGAACATGACGAACATAATATGGGTTCTAAGTAGGTACTATTTGACGGAACCCTAAAACTGTATATCACGTAATATAGCAATAAACAAAACAGTTATGTAATCAAATCGAAATAAAAATGTCCTCATAATTTCATTATTATTGTATAAGTACCGGATAAATTCAAAATTACACCTGGGTGTTATCACACTTGGGTGTTATAATGATTTCCATAAATAGTTTCTTTAAGATAACTGCACCACATGATCACCAACGTGTTTGCACAATAGATCTCAGCGTAAAGTAAAAGCATACTGATTGAAAAGTACCTCTAAAGAACGCCCCGCGGTTTCACCCGCTCTCAAAATTCTGAAATAAAAAGTATACTAATGTTGACCCCGGTAATATAAGCAACCGGTGTGCAAAATTTCATCCAAATCAGTTCGGCCGTTTTAACGTGAAATCTAGACAAACAAACAGATAACGTTTTAATAATACGCTTGTGTCCTACTATTTTTTCATTGCATAAATTGATAATACTCCTCAAAAAATAATCAGTCGTGAAAACTAAAATTATTAATTATCTCAAAAAATGAAAAAGTTACAAGCATTTTAAAATTCAGGAATAGAAAGAGACAGCTCAAACATGCAGTGACGTCACTCTTGCTCCTTCATCTGTGGGAAATCTCCTGTTTTGCGAGAAAGGGACAGGCGATGCCCCCTCCAGAAACTATAAAAGCTTATTGATTTTACTTATTTTTTTCAATTATTGTATTGATTTTTAACCTAATTTATGAAAATAATATTTACTTGTTAATTTTTAATAGCAGGCAACTAGCCTATTGCAACATCATGCGTGAGAATTACCAATGTCAATACCAATGTTACTACGAAAATAAAGATGTTTTGAAACAAACCTTTTTCTCCATTTTTACCCTTTAAATTAACCCTGGAAAAAGTATTATGGTGACACGTTATTGTTTTAAAAAGTCTATCGAAATCTCAGGGTACTAGTAATTAGGATCTGAGATCCAAATACCAATTTTTATCATCATAAACTCAAAAACAAAGCGCTTTCCATACACAGTTTCAGTCAAAACATATTATTAGAAACACTTTTTTTATTTTATATTACCTTAAATATCCAAGTACTAATTTTCTCAACTATAATAATTATGTCCTAAAACAAACGACTTTTATACAAATGTGGTTAAAACTGAGTGACCACTTCGGTTGATAATAAAAAAATCTTCCTTTAGGTTCTATATAACGCATGAAGACACCCCTCACGCCCTCAGTCACACCCTCTTCAAGTCTCTATTATGCGTCGACTATTAGTGCTTTAGGCTATGCGTTGTCTGTCAGTCAGTAAGCCAGGAGTTTGTTTCGTAAAGTATAAATACATATACAAATTATTTATTGACACGAAAAAATGTACAATTCATGTAGTGAATCCATAGACTCCTGAACTAGTATTCACTGTGTTTCAGGAGTCAGTGGCTTCTCCTAATCAAATGTTATTTATGTCAGAATTAAAATGATATACTGTTTGTTGGCTGTGCAATCTGTGATTTAACTTGCCCTCCGAAGCACTGCACGGTAACGTTTAGGTAAGTCCATTTTTTGGGAGCTGTCATCCATTTAAGCAAGAACGGGTAGTCGAGCTTTGCTATGAGCGCTGCATATTTTTATTTGATTTCATGTCTGTGTTTGACTTTCAAAGTATCATTCGTAAGTATCAAAACGGCTACATCATTTAATTACCTTGATAATATACAACTAATGGGTAGATATTAGATACTTAGATTAAGTGCACACGCACTTACATTATTTAAAAATCTGGTGATAAATCATTCATTAAATACTTATAGGTACATATAAAAATACGAGCAGCTGTCGATATTTTGAGAACTCGCATATAACGAAACGAGTAACAACACAACAGAACCAACAGAAACAACGACAACAGAAGTTATCGAAACGAGCAACTATGCCTAACAACAGAAATTATTCTTGGTAGCTCCGGATAAGCACAGCAGCAGTTCCAGTTTATTGTATGAAAAGGAATTCACGTAGAATAACGGGGAATAGTGGGTGAAACCGCAAAGTGCCTCTAATCTATACATATAATAAAACTATAACTGGGCTAAATCTGTACATTGAATATTTTTTGAATTTTTTTTACACTTCTTTATCGATACAAGAGTCGAAACAATTTTTTTTTTAATTTTTTGTCTGTCTGTCTGTCCCTTTGAACACGCATCACGCTGGAACTACAGAACGGATTTCGCTGAAATTTGGTGTGGTTATAGCTATTTTTTTAAAATAACATTTAAAATGTTTTTTGTTTTCTAAAACGGCCAAGTGCGGGTTGCACGAAGAAACATGTATGTAATTTTTATGCAAGAATTTTTGTCTTTGTATTATTTTTTATTTATACTCATCCTGTCGAAAGGAAGATGGAAGGGAAAGGGAAAAAATAGAGGGAAAAAGATGAATGCATGGCACGGGTTAATTAGTTTTACGCCTTAACCCTATTTATGGGTAAAAGGGAAGCGAAAGGGAAAAAGATAAATGGATGGGCCGGTGAAGCAAAGCAGGTCTGCCTCCCTTCGCCAGCCAATCCATTCATTCTTTTCCCCTATCTTTTTCCCTTTCGCTTCCCTCTTACCCATAGATAGGGTTAAGGCAAACTAATTAACCCGTGCGAAGCCGCGGCGGGACTACTAGTCATGGATATAAGTATTATAAATATGAAAACGTGAAACTATGCAAACACACCTTGTTCAGTTGGCAAAATTTGTTTGTTCACCAACGGCCTCTGTACAACTTGTGATCCTTGTGAAATGATGCCCACTACAGGAACTGTAAAACATAAAAGTTATAAAATCACATGAAATTTGCACAATATCAGTACCTACATTTTTATGTTTACTTTTACATGGTGACCTTATAATTATTATTGGGCGATTGATGATTATTTCTTACTTCTTGATTTTTATTTTCTGGCTAAGATTATTATTATGCTCATCATCATCATCAACAGCCTGAAGACGTCCGCTGCTGAACATAGGCCTCCCTTAGAGAGCGCGACCTTGAGCGGCTGCTCGCCTCCTGCATCCATCGGCACCCCGCAGTTTTCACCAGATCGTCGGTTCACCTAGTGGGGGGCCGGCCTACGCTGCGTCTTCCGGTTCACGGTCGCCACTCGTCATTATAATGTTATTAATAAGTAATAGATTTATTTAGGTCATTTTCATGTAAAATAATGACGTGCCAAGGAGGTCGTAGCATCACGGCCGGGGCCGCCTTTTACAGCTGTTGATAACAAAAGCGCTTAGGTATATTCACGTAATAACTACTACTATAGTAGTAGTTATTACGTGAATATACCTAAGGTAATATAGTAGTAAAGGTATACCTTTACTACTATAACTTTCATAAAAGACATGGGAAATATTATGCCCGAAGCGAATTTCACTATGTTTGTTCTGTGCTGAAACCTGAGGATCTACAACTAGCAAAATGTATTGAAGGTTGGAACTGACCAGCGCTTTTCACGTGCTATCGCGCCTGTATGTTTCAACCTAACAGGTACGTTACGATACTGCGAAGTTCATAAAATATGATTAAAAACGATACTAATACTGACGCGTTACAAAAGCATTCAAGGTTTCGTTTAAGTGATCTAAAATGTGATGTATGTGAATTCATAATTCATTTTTTCAATACGAAGATATAACATAATATATGCAATATGTATAGAATACGGACTTGGTATCATAAAGTATATACACTACAAACAAAAAAGTATATAATAGTTAGTATTCTATCAGTTATCTGGTTCCCATAGTACACGCTATGCTTAGTTTGAGGCCAGATGGCGCTGTGTGAAATGTCCACATATATTTATTTATTTATTATGTATATATAAATAAATATTTATTTATTATGTATGATAAAGCTAAAGTCATATCGTTTATTCAATCGTCCAATAAAATTCATCTGAGATTGAATCTTACGACACAAATCATGTCCACGCATCGTTTTTGATATTTTTTGCGAGTCGACATCTATGATCGATTCAGCTTTGTTGTAAATTTTATGACGTAAGTTATGATCGATAATCACACATGTGATATTTTTTCTGTTGATAATCATGATTTTCTAAAAGCAACTATAACGAAATAATGCATATAGAAGCATAAAGCCAGTTCAATAATTGAGCATAATGCATATATAGAGCTAGTGGCAGAGCATTCAGAGATTCCGAGCATGAAAGACGCATTAAATCAAGTCAATCGTCACAACAGACAGCAACAATATACGCTTCAGGACCCTTAAAATCATAACAATGATATCAATACTGATAATTCTGAAAATTATAATAAAAATAATGACGAAACCAGCGAAGATCAGTATGAAGATGACTATGACGATGACAATGATGGTCGACGCAACTTACGGAAGAATACACAGAGTGTGCTAGTGGCAGCGATAAGTCCAGAGGTGGCGAGCATAAAAGACATACAGCTTAGAACGCCGACCATTTCGTCAGATAGCCGCAGGCGACGCTTCAGAATTGTCAGGATCACCAGCGTACCTGTATATTTTTAAGATTATTATTAGCTGTAAAACTTCACTGCCTACTCAGTCGATAGTGTTCGCTACACTTTCGTCAAAGTAATAATAGAGCTCACTGGGATCGTTAACGATCGACGTACGACGACGTGCTGCATAACAATAGATTTACAACTGAAAGCAGCACACTTGGGAAGTGTCTCACATGTCTTTGGAGTAAACAATTCTTTAAATGTTTGGACGAACAATGTAATTGATATAACAAAGTATCTTTACCCTTTACAATAAATTAATGAAATGGCTATTAAAAACTAAATACAAACAGATTCGTCCACGACTATGTGTGTTTACACAATAGTCCCGATTTTGAAAGCTTTATTAGTTGACAGTTTTTAACTTACTAAAAATATAGCCGTCTTTTACATTACCGTCTATTTGACAAGAACAGCAACAGTTTTAGGAGTTTTTACATCTCTTAACTAGCCTTTAAAATTGACCCCACTCTATAAATATATCATTTTGGGTATAGTCTTTGCTGGGCAGAAATTATTCATTTGCTTATTGATTCTCTCTGAGTAAAATTTTAACACCACTTTGTCTTGTGTGTTACGTTATTGTATCCGTTATGAAATGCATATTTTAAAATAAACTATATTGGCCTAGTAAATGTTTGTGATAAAAAAAAAAGCAAATGGCACTTTTAGGTATAATTAAGAAGAAGAAAAATATTATAACAAAAAATACAAACCAACAAAGCTAATGATGTTTCTGTAAGCGAGGAACGATCCGAACATCACATCGTCCCAGTGAAATTTCAGTCTGTAGTACATATAGCTCAGCAGGACTTCCGCTGTAATGCAAAAGTTGAAATCTTAACATTATTAGAAAAAAGTATTACTTACAATATAAAGAAAAGGAAAGGGATCGCAACCACAAATTTAACATTTTTAACTTCTAGTAATAGAAATGCTGAATTATGTATGAAAATAGGTAAGGTATAAAAACCTATAAAAATATAATGTATAAAAAAGCGCTTCCAAAGTGCACTAAGAAGAAAATTAAGGATAAAATTTAGCGTTGCGTGTGAAACATGAAAGCAATATAAAAGGTACATCAAGCAACTATAAGGTACTATCTAACAACTTATAATAAGTATACTTTTAATTCTTTGTGACTTTTGAAATAGAATTGAGGTTATTTGTTATTCAACAAAACCTGACCTCTGTTTGTTGGTTGTTTTAATGTTGTTTTACAGATAAACCTCGCGTTTATTGCCAACCGGTAGTAGCACTACAGTACTACTGGTAGAACAATGTTCTACCAGGGTGTTGCCCGTGTTATTATACCAGTTGTTACTTGCTACTATCGGGATGAAGGGGAATTCTGTTTACCGATGGAACCAATGCAGAAAATCAAAGAATTAAGGAGCCAAACCTTACCGGATAACATCATCCTATCTCCCAAAGCTACAACCAGCATCAGCAGTATAATAGTCCTTCTGTAACCATCACGTTTTTTTAGTAAACACTGCACAGCATTAAATGGAAGCCTCCAGTTTATCACAGATACTTTGTTCTCAGTATTCACATTCACATCTTTCATGAAGAATATTACGTAGAGAAGGGATGACACCTGAAAATAGGAGAAGGTGATGAAACTCTTGTTAGATAGGTACAAGCTACAAGAACATCGCAGCTAAATATTCCTCATGGCATACTTTATTTCTATAGCTTAAATTGAACTTTTGACGAAACTATCTAAAAATGTGATTGAGATGTCATGGCTGCACTATCAAAGGTGCATAACGCAGACTAACTAGTTATGTCCCTGCATCTACTCTGCCTAAGAGGGCTCTATCTCTCTTTTCAATGCTCATGAGTAAATAACTGGACTATTTCTTCCATCTAGTACCTACAAAATTTGGGATTCGCTTCGGCACACTTTCAATTTTAACACGAGCAACCGCAACACATTAAATGTTATGATTTTGACACGATATATTAGACGGCAAAAAAATATTTACAGCGAAAGAAAAACTTATTTCAGAGCACATAAAAGTCGAAGTTCTATAATAGAGTCAAGATTATTGGAAGTAGGTACCTATTTCTATATCGTATACCTAACTGTAGTTGGAACTAGTGCAATAATGTTCAAAACTTCCGTACAGTAAGAGTTTTCTCTTTCTCCAGATTATAAACAATAAATAAACCATTTCTCTTTTTTAATGAACCCTGCTTCCGAACTAGGCGCGGGTCTACAATGACGCTTTTCGAGTATTTGGAGGGAAAACGCCGGAAATTCACGCTTTTGCAGAAATAATTACGTGTACAAAACGTACGTGTACCTCTTATTATTATTTTTTATTTTTTTTATTTGGGTAATCTTTTCTTTTTCTTTTTTCAACCAGCACTACCACTCGTTCCACACTACACAAAGGTTAACTGGATGAAAATGCTACTTAGCATTAAGTTCGCCTATGTACTTGATTATCTTGTGCAATAAAGCATATTCTATCTATCTATCTATCTACAAAAATTATTGAATTATTAAGTCTAGCAGTTGAATTGAGTTTTAAACAACAACACAATTTTGAAAGATGAATGTGTTTATGCCCTAGTACTACCATTTCTACGTACTTTCATTCCTTTCGTTAAATAGGAAGTAGCTGCTATGCGCGTCGTTTGCTATGAGGAATCTATTAACCAGCGAGTAATGAAGGCGTATACCTGTAGTAACAATACAAGGGGAAACACACCGTAGAATCCGAAGTAG
This sequence comes from Ennomos quercinarius, assembly GCA_910589525.2. Taxonomy (NCBI): domain Eukaryota; kingdom Metazoa; phylum Arthropoda; class Insecta; order Lepidoptera; family Geometridae; genus Ennomos; species Ennomos quercinarius. The sequence goes on from OU342496.1 coordinate 8,851,100, forward strand.
CGGTACAGTAGCGGGCCGCTTACCGCACCAAACACGTGCGCTATTTGGATGGCAGCGCGGTGCGTGCCCATGGTGCGCGTGACGTCACGACCGGTCGCGTGGCACACCTGGAATCGAGACACACCATGATAAGTACTAGGTAATACTACTATCATACATAGCATCCCGGTCGTTAGAGAAAAAAAAAACATTTGACTGTACGCTCCTGTCCCCAGAAAAAAACATCATTTATTTGACTCTTATAAAAATGAGATCTGTTATGTGGTATCCGTTGAGAGTTACCCAAATTTTAACAGGGGGCTTTATATTTAAGAACATTGCTTATAACTTATCCTATTGATGGTTATTCATAATGTACGATGTGTTGGCAAATGAGATTTTATGACCTGCTCTCACAGTCTACTGCTGAGGGTGATCAAAGAGAATGTAGCACTCCCGTAACCCTTAACATCAGGTGAACGACTTGCAAGTCATGATATTTTTTTCATAAAAAATATTGACTGAGAAAGAATGAGCCCCTAATGTAATCTACAACACTGATTACATTATGCCACGTGCTATTTGAAAAGAATTGCTTTACTTAGTCATATTTTTATAGCTCAATTTGTGGACCCCGTCAGCATAAGCTGGGCAGCGTCTGCGTTTGAGGTGAACACATGAAACTATTCCAGGACTGTAGGTGAACAGGTGCCGTATTCTTATCCATTCGCTATGTCAAATGTGCAAACAAAGATCTCTGGTGCGAATCTATTATTGGGCCGTTGCCGAGAAAAGAAGACCGGGAAAACAACCTCCCTAGAAGAATCGTTTTATATAACTTTGGTGATTTATAATGTTCGTTGAGTTTTTGGTGGCATTAACAATTATTAAATGATTGTTGAATGGACATTGGATAGTTTAAATTGACAATGAGAATAGACATGGAATAGACTGAATTATGCCAAACATCAGCGGAGAAGGATTCCTTTTTTATCTAAGAGCTAGCATAAATCTATTTTTGCTACGCGGTCGTATAAGCTTATCGAAGATAGAATATTATTTGTTTAGGCTTAGATAGTGACGTTAAGTAGCTATCAAATAGATAATCTATAGCCTTACGTAATAACTAATTCACTTGATTACATTGTAGTCATACAAGAAACTATTGAAGCAAATTATAGACATCTTTATCTCTCTCAAATAATGTTTGATAAGAAAAGTTATGATGATTTATCTTAATGTCTTTATCGATGTAATTTACATTTGACCCAATTTATATTTAGAAATAACCCAGACCGGTTACCGGTGTCTTGACACATGTATTGAACTTAGTGTTCTTTTTGAGGCTGCTAACTGGCCACACGCCTCCTTCCTTATCACCTTTTGGTCTGCTATCCTTAATATTTTATAGTAGCGTTTTTACTAAAGTAATCTCTTATTGTTTTACTAGCTGGAAAGCTATGGCAAGGATAAAATTAGTTCACACTATATTGTCATAAAAATACTTTTAAAGATCTTCTTTTACAAATTCTAAAATAATTTATCTTACAATGTTATTTGTCTATTTAATCAAAATTTTAATAATTATAAAATGGGAAAATAATTTTATGTAGAAACGTGCTTTAATATTTTAATGAAATACTGTTCGAATACGTACATCACCAATGTGGCTGAAAGCTGCAGCAAGAAGTAATCCGAAATTCCCTCCCAATGATATAGGTATCTGCACCACATACAACACTTGTGCCGTGTTTGCTCCAGGAAACGTCAGCATCAGTAGTACTCCTGTTGTCATCACACTCATACCCACGAGAGGTAGGATGAGGGAAGGCTTTCTTCTCCCACTGCAGTCACTCCAAGGGCCGATAAAGAGCAGGACGATAGTCGATAACAGAGATCCAATGAAGCTTCTGCTTATGTTTACACTCGATACGAGCGTTTGGCTTTTTGCCTGTAATTGTGAAATGTGTTTCATTATAATTATGATGTGTAGAAAAGTATTGCTTATCATTACTAAAATATTGTTTACTACCGGGATATTTACCATGTAATTTATTTGTTTCGAGTTGCCAATATTTCGATACTGTTGCAAGCACCATGATCACGGTCGAACTAAAGATCTGGACCATAACGATACGACGGTAGATGTAAGTGACCATGGAAGTTTAAAATCTTATATTGCTTATTAATTTACTCAGCGTAATTCGCCACCTTGAAGTGTCATCATCATCATCATCGTCATCATCAACAGTCTGAAGACATTCACTGCTGAACATAGGCCTTCCCCAGAGAGCGCCACTTTGAGCTTACTAATGAGGCCATCAACAGTAAGAGACCAAGTCTCAGTTCCATAAGTCATCACTGGTAACATACACTAATTGAAAACCTTTGTTTTCAGGCTTTGTTTTTCGGTATTTTGGACGAAATGATACGTCGAAGCTTTCCGAACACTGCCCGGCCGAGTTGGATTCTTCGTGAGACCTCATTGTCGTTGTTGTTGTAGTTGGACCTACCTAACTGGACAGGCTGTCCTAGGTAGAAAGGTATTAGGTTCTTGAAGTTTGAGCGTAGGTAATTGTAACAGATTTAAAATTTGATTACATAGAAGGGACCAAGACTCCTCTATCATATTTACAATACCATCTAATTCAATCCTCTGTCATAGATGATTATTAAATGACATTGATGAAACAATGAAAAACACGTCTACAGTAGCTAATTACGAAACACGTTACACAAAAGTAACGTGGTCAGCTGAGTGTGGTCAAATAATCCCAACGGTTTAACCCACAATATTGCAAGCGTTAGCTATATTATATATAAGTCTATGGTTTAACCAGCCGGTGATATTAAGACAGATTTAAAAAATATTGATTAACTCTCACCTCAGCCACTCGAAACTCATCTCCAACACCCCTATCGCAAATATTGGGATCAAATTGCAGATCTACTGTACATGCTGTCCTCAAATAGAAGTTCTGTAACGATGTCTGGCCTAGGTTGATGGCCATCATGGCACCAACCAAAGCCGGTTCGAGTAACAACTGCCATTTCTGTGAAGGTGGCTCTGCTCTCTCGAAGCATGACTTCCTTCTTTCTTCTTGGACGATATCATTCGAGGTTGTGTTTGGACTGAAATTGATAAAGGTATACATTATTTAGTTACTTGAGCAATGTCCATTAGTAATTGGTCTTTGGATCTAAGAGAATTAATTAAGTAGTTTTTTAATTATTATTATAACGTTACTTTTACCGTGGAAATAACCACGGAAGTATGAGATCTCAAAGTGACCCCTATTTTCATAGTCTCAACAAGGAAATATTCTACATACTAACAGTAAAACTGAGAAATTTCACACTTAATAAATATTTATACCAAATCGGGAGTTTGCTTGATAGTAAAAGGATTATAAAAACCCATAGCTTCTTTAGGAGAGCAATAGAGCCTCTGGGACATTCGAAACTGCCACGTGAGATGCAGTGAAACTGTAACTATTCGTACATAATAAAATATAGTCTACTATCGCGGAACATACATAGGATGATTATGATACCAAGTTTTGGTAATATTTGATTATATGTATATATTGCAGTTGTTATAAATAGGCACATCATAAAATTATCAGTTTTCACACAGCAGTGACAATGGTAGTCATTTCTATGGTAAATGCTGTAAGTATTTATATAATAATAGTGAATAAATTGTGGGAAGCCGAAAGAATAAGAATAAAAAAGAAGACTGAAATGCAGACCCCAGTTCCTGCACTAAAGATTTCAATTTATCACAATTGTTCCACAAACCTCAACTTTTCCAGCTCTTGGAGATCTACCGCGTTATCAGTCATTTTCACTACAATATCACAGAAAACAGTTTCCTAATATAATATTAATCACACACTTTTCATCACAATCGAAAATAAGTGTTCACCCATGACAGTTTTATTTAACAGTCAACGAGCGTGTATCCAACACCGCTTACCCTAATACCAGCCGATAAGATAATGTATGTTTGAGAAATGGAAACAAAGTGCTAACTCAAATAGAATGATAAATTTGAACTGTGTGCATAATGTGCATTGTAAACACACAATGTGGTGCTGTTGTGGCTGGAAGAAGCTGGGGACTGGCGGATGCGGTTGCTAGCCCAGAGACGATTGTATAATAAAATATCGTTCATTCGCCTCAGTGCGATTGGCGACTCGTTGATTCCATTACTAAAACCAATTGTCTGACTGTGGACACTGCAATGGTTAGGTATAACTAGTTATCGCTTTTTACCTACCAATTACGGCTGATAAAGTTACCTAATGAGTGTGTATGTTTTTGGAAATTGATAAATTTAAGCATTGTTTGACCCAGTTTAAAGTACGCTTCCTAATAAGATTAAATAGTATTAATTTTTGTCTATAAGAAGATGTTATTTCCTTACCTTATTCCCAATGCAATCACTGCGTGTAAGTATCCAATTTTTTTCCGTAAAAAATAGATTTGCCAAATGATTAACAAATTATTGTAATCTTGTTCTAAGCGGCATTGATGGCGTTATTGCAAAAATAGGCCACGTCGAACGCTTTGTCGGTACTTTCTTATTGTAGCCTCAATGGTTGTAAAGGAAATGCAATTTAGGTACCTACATACGTAATATTCTAAGGTCAAAAAAAATGCAGCAGTTCTATAATTATGAATATTTCAAAATGCTGAGCTCTCTAAAGTAAATATTAACAAAAGCTTGTAACAAGTAGGTACCTATTAATGACCCGTTCATGGCGCAAAGCTTGATATACGTATAGGTAAGTGCCTACTCTATTTAATTGTTCCATATCCAAGTTTATTTTCACCATAAAGTACCTGCAATACCAATATCTATCGATAAATATTAACTTTCAGTAAAATTGATAAAACTTATCCTAAGTGTAGGTACACATACTTAAAATCTTTTTTATCTCGTTAAATAAAAATATTTGCAACTACATGCATTCATTTTTTACGCTGCTCATGTGCTACGTGTACGATAGATATACATTCGATCTAGATTATATTAGTGGCGTATATTCGTATAATCCTTGATATCATTTCCTTAGTCATTGAATATATGATCTACGTGATAGAGATCACATACGCCAAATAGTAATAAAATTAACAAATGTTTGCTTAACACAGTTTTCAGTATCAGAATTTGCTTCAGGGAACAAATACATAATATTTACATTTAAATTATTTATTCAAACTTTAAATAATTAAATTAGATTCTTATCTTACGAGGCAAACAGTAGTGATTCATCGTTTATTAGCCATAAACAATTTAGCCACTTTTAGAGCGCTTATATATAAAATAAATATAAGTATCCTTATTCAATGTACAATATAATTATTATTATTATCATAAGCTTAGCTTAAAAATAATTATTTTTGGAGTCCTTATCTATTACAGTATTATATGAAATATATGGAAAAACCTGTTACGAAGATTTGAATACAACCTTTAAAAAAGCTAGCAAATGTAGCGAAACGTCCATCTCATTCAGTCACTCAGGACAATACTTACGTGTAGATTACAGATGTTGTTATGATAGTAATGTTGTATTTATTCTCAAATATACCTGGTGTAACTGTCAGCAGATTAAATAAATTAAACAAGGCACAAAATGAAATAATGTGAAAAAGCTTGATAATTTAACTTAAAATTTTCATTACAGTTTTGCATTGTAGCAATAAATTAAAATTTGCATAACAAACACAATGACAGGGGAAAATAATATCACGGTTCTTTTGTTCTTCCAAGTTTTATTGGATTGTAATTTATAGTTTAGCACTGGCGATTAATTTATGCGTAGAGACATCGTCGAGCAGTCATTGAACGACATTGTTTGCCGCTTATAGGTTCCATCCGAATAGAGCATAGAGTGTAGGTATAATACAACTTTTCATGGCCGAAGTACAGCGCCAGCTTTAAAATAAAACAGTACAGAATCTCGATCGGTGGCGACCACCGCGTGGTTGCGGTCGTAGGTAACCTATCGTACGTGCGATTATCTCTAATTATAACTTTTATGACGAAGACCGATTCCAATACGATATTATGATAAATAATGACGAACGAGAAAAGTTAGTAGTGATTGTGTTCCAAGTGTTGTGGATGATGTGATAAATACGCAAGGTTTTATTTATAAGCAATTAAGGAGGGATAAAGATTGCGATAGTTACCTTAATTTAAAAAAAATGCCACACAAATTATAATGAATAGCTACGGAATAAGTTAGCTAATAGTGGTCATATTAGTAGAACAATTATTTATAGTTCTACAAAAATAATTATGACTACTGATGGACCAACTAGTAGTTTGTCTCTATTATTATTATCAACGTAAAACGTTGTCTATCTGTTTGTGGAGACGAAAATTTGCACACAGATTGCATGTTAGCAATCATACTTGTAGCTGTTGCCTCGATTATATCCCGGAATAATTAAGTTTCCGGGGAAAATGAGAATTTTTGGTGGAACCGGTGGTATCTCTAGTTTATTAGAACAAAGTCCACTTTAAAAATTTTTAGATAGTGAAATTTAATTATTATCTTAGGATAATAACAAAACCATATTGTACGTTTGGTTTCGGTCCTATGTACATAACGCGAATCAAAAATATATTGACGTAGGTCGTATGATCGTACGAACTACGGATCCAGGCCGAAGTTTACTTACCATAAGTTGAGGGGTATGTCTAGCTTAGGTTCTACACGAATTTAACAAAGCTTTAAGTTTGATACCAAATCATTATGATGGATGACGCCTCTGCTGGAACCAAAAAGTCACGCAAATTTAAGCACCTACGTACAACTTAACCATTTTTCCGTAAATTTCAGTACTAATTTGAAAACGATAAATAATTTCAGTATGATAAGTATGGAGATAATAATAATGAGCGTGAATAGTGAACTCTATAATAGCTCTAAATAAGCATTAAAACTACTTACAAGCAAGAGTTAAAAGTCATACCTAGTCATAGTTCATTTTGCCAATGATTGTTGCATTGAAACCACTTAATAGCAACTAAATTTTCATGCTATGTATTGTTGAAGCAAATATAATTCTAGTTTGTGCTAATTACCAAACGCTGTCTGTTTCGGCAGAACGAGTTTGAAATTACCTACCTATGTTTTCAGGCGGAAATGTTAGCTCACGGAAATTTCGCCTTTACTCTTGTGATGTTACGAAATACATTTGTTTGTAATTGCGATGATCACAAGTCTTACAAAACGTCCTTAATCGACCAGCCAGTTGGTTCGTAACTCGGTTGCGGTCGGTTTGTGGAAAATTAAGTTATGGATTAAGTAAATAGTGTGCGGGGTTGGCTAAGTTACCTAGTGTTGTATTCAGTCTGTGCGATATTTCTTTACATATATGAAACAGATTTAAAACTTATTTTTAGTGTTTGTGAAACTAAACATTATTCCTTACGTAAATATGTCTCAAGATAACTTTTTTCGTTAGTCTGTGGTAGAGATAAATCTCGGGACAAATCTTATTTGTATTTTTTGTTCTTCATAAAAAGTGCATCGATGTAGGCAGAGTCATGCCCTGAGAAGTGGAGGCGCAATAGATAAGATAACGTAACGTTCCAGTCTGTGATCTTATAATCTAATCAGTAAAGGCTTTATCTTCTAAACTCAGTCTTATGAAGTGATCCAATTTTTTAATACTTGATGGTAGGTACATGTGCATAGGGAGGTATTATGTGGACCTGATGCGGATTTACTTCGCATTCAACTTCTAGAAATGGCTAATTTACTGGGATAAATCGTAGACTAAGGCCCGATTTTACCAAAGTAGAATAAATTTTATTCCAAGTATAAACCTACTGGTTATTCTCGGATACAGCTGTATGCCAAATGAAATGACAATCAAAAAGACGCCATTTTAATTGTATCCAAGGAATAAGCTTCTTATTCTTTAAAAATCGGTGGTACAAGGGTTTCGTGTAAGTTGGTTGTTCTCGGGAAGTTATACTTGGAATAAACTTTATTCTACTTTGGTAAAATCAGGTCTAAGTGGTCTACAGTAAGTAATATAAAATTATTACAAATTGGTTCAGCCATACTAACAGCCACACCAACAGAAAAACAGAACATTTCACTATCATAATACGTTCTTAAAATCTTAATAAATACATAAAAGTAAATAATAAATTACCTAATTAAAGTTTCAATAAAAAACGCTTGCTAAAAGTTTTCTCATTGACAGGTATTTGTACAATAAACTGACATTCCACACAATTTCAACGATAAAAGTAGAATGCGTTAAAACTGTAACATATTGAGAAAAAAAATAAAAATAGCCTCACGTGGACTCTCATTACAAAACGCTTCGTGCCTGAACGATGAATCATCTTCATTTTAGAATAAATAAATATTTCGCTATTAGAATTTCACACAACAAAAAGTACCTATACCTTCGTATACCTAAGTATAATTTCATTAGGTATTATCTTTGGTGTTTCATATCCCTTGGTTTTGCTTGACGCACACACATTAGCATTGAATGCCTTTTCTATATCAGGAGAGTCGCTGGCCTTGGGAGGCACTGCGAATGTTTTGTGAGTTTAATATACGCATCCTTTAATTAGAGGACTTGATGTAGCTTGGTTGGATGTGGAAGAATCGCAAGCGGCCCATTGTTATATTTTTTAAAAGTTGGTACTTATTTTATTTTTCACTTACCAACATAAAAATATTTGTAGTGCTTAAGTATATAAATAATATGTCATCATCATCATCAACAGCCTGAAGACGTCCACTGCTGATAGGCCTCCCCCACAGAGCGCCACTTTGAGCGGCTGCTTGCCTCCTGCACCCATCGCCTCCCCGCGGTTTTCACCAGGTCGTCGGTCTACCGAGTGATAAAATATGTACCTACTTATATAAAAATAAAAGGTCAATGTCACGAACTAAATAATTAATAGTTAGTACATAGGTACTGATCATCTTGATCAAAATTTATACAGTCAACTTTGTTGTTCTATTGTTTTTTGCGACTGTGTCAGTTCATTATATTCTGCCAAACATTTGTGATTACTACTTCCAACCACTTCCAACTAACGCTAAAGCATTGTTTTTAATTGTGTGCTATATTTATTTGAAAAGTTGTTAAATAGAATCAGGTTTTATTTTTCTCATAATTTTGCATAAAAGATAATAATCAGAACCAGTCTCGAGCCTATTTTTAGACGGGAAGTGCAGTGCTTACTAACACTGGCTTTCAATGGCGTGACGTCATATTTATATTGATCCGTTCCGTACTTACTGTCATTTTATATTACACCCTCGTGGTATGTCAAGTCTTGCGCACGCAGAGTATTGCCCCTTTACAAAGATAAATCTAAAACACTGGCCACTTTGGGCTATAAAAAGAAATAAAAACAATTGCCAAACAACAAATTAATTTTTTAAAAGGCAATTTTGAATATCGAATCGTAAAGACTGGCAACAAAAATGTTTCTGTACGTAATGCCGCAGTTAGTGATTAACATCGCGTATGAAAATCTGAGCGCATGCGTGAAAAACATGGCGTACGGCGACAGCCTCGTTGCAAGCACGGTCGCACAGGTTCGGATTCACTTTTCTTTCTGACAACATTGCTGTAATCGTTCTAAAAGTTAATGTATAAGTTTGTAATAATAGTCAGGTTACCGACTAAAACAAGTGCAAGTTTTTTTAATACGCCGCAGTATTGTGTAAATGTGTAACGCACGCCGTTTGTTCTGTTAGCTAACCAAAGAGGTCCGCACCCACTGAATCCGCCTCTGCAATTTATTTGCATTCGTTCGCGATCGGTAGTGTTCGTGCATTTCCGTGAGATTCGCCTTTCAACCCCCAGAGGGATGTCTCTACCATGATCTGAAAAATCTTTACATTATTTTCCCCTTTTCCTACAAAAACTTTAATTTCTATGTGAAAACTATGGTGTTATTTTATTTATAACGTTTAGGTGTTTGTTACTTTTGTTATAATGTGATTTATTCGTATGTTAAGTGTCAGTGTTGGTTTCATTGTTGTGCTAAAATATTGTGCTAGAGGGGTGATAGCAGTTCAATAAGGTAATACCTAGTAGTATTAACGTGAATTAAGCTTTTTATTCACTATTCACTATTATTATCTATCAATGTGTGTGTGTAGTTACTTGCCTGTTATACCCAAAGGAGTAATATCCAATTACCCATACTGACGCAAGTATCTTCTACTTGCGTCAGTATGGGTACTTTATACTTGAAATTGGAGCAGATTTCCATTAGCTGCCTCAATGGGTGGCTTTTCCGGCATGCCCTAATTCTCTGGTATCGTTTTTCGAATTCTGTATTTATTTATCCACGTCTGTTGGAAGCTGTGACAAGCTCATTATAAAATTCTTGCTATTGTAATTTAAAAACGCAACACTAATTCAGTATCCGGTTTATTTTTATTTAAATGGATCGCTCTAAATAATGTCGTTGTGCATAACTTTTGTTTAATTTTGTCCGTAGATTTGAAGCCATGACAGACATCGACTACGACAATGACTGAGAAAGGAGAACTGAATAGAATGCTGGGTAAGTTAAACAAAACATAATCAAAACTTACGTGCACTGTGGTCCCGGCGTAAAAATAGAACCACCTCCTTTCTTACCGTGGGAGCTAAGAGCCGGCTAAGGAAATATCCAGGGAATGGGACAGCATTCTTCTTGGTCTCCATTATACCTAACAGTGCGATTACCACGACTCCTCGACTACTGCCAAGAGTGATAGTTATAGATATGGCAATCCCTTCATAAGGAGGGAGGGGGGTGCTATGTTCACCAGTGGACGTACTAAGGCTGATTCTGTAAACCAGAACCTTAAAGAAGTAAATGTTCACCGAAAGGATAAAGGTACCTACCTATTTATGTAGGTAGGTAAATATGTAGATCAACTTGAGAGTTGAGTTAGTTTATTAAAAACCTTATTATTCTATTTATTTTAAAACAAATTACAATCAATGACTTATTCAACATGAACATACTTATATAATATAGAGAATGCCAGTCCCCGTTTGATATGGATTCTGTCTTTCTTTCATCATTTCCCACTCTAAGCGTTTGCTTATTTATTAACCGTCCTAACTCTTATGGTTTCTATTCCTATGCTTGTCACGATATTTGCCTCCGCGACGCCATTCAGATACGTGAGCAAAATTTCGTCGATGTTCGTCTGACTCGTATTTAATACAGTGATAACTAATAAGGGGTATAAATATGGGGTGATAAAGAAGTCAGGATCTAATGAGATGGTGGCCGAGTGGTGGAGTGGATGTGCGCTTCACAATCTTATGGCACTGGGTTCGATCCTCGGCCCTGCACCAATGGCTTATCTAGTAAGATTATATGTGCGGTTTTCAATGACATCGCTCCGTGTCTCAGAAAGCACGTTAAGCCGTTGATCCCGGTGGTCATAAAAACATCTATGGCAATCGTTACGGGTAGTCAAACGCCTGATAGAATCTGACACTGGTCTAACCATCCCTGTTACTGGTTCCTTATGGGTTGCGAGGTCAGGGCTGTCGCTCGTGTAATTCTTACCAGAATGACACGAGCGACTGCCCTGACCGGCGAGCGATACCTAGCTTTAGATTGGGAGCCGACCCTAATAACAAATCGGAAAAAGCAAAGATGATGATGATGAAATAAGTCAGGATCTAATCGTTTTAGTTTAGTTTCTATAAAGCTATTTTCTAAGACCTGTTTAAACTTACCCTGAAAGTATACGATATACGAACCAATCGTTCTGTATAATTATAATGGCTACGAACATTCCTTCATTATTTCCTAAATGTTCTACTCTACGTAACAGATGCAACTAGCTGCCAACACGATCCATTATAAGATAATATAACATGTGCTAAAGCTGTTTATTTTTCATTGTTTATAAGAAAGCCTATTTTGTTTAGAAAAGTTAAGAACTTGAAAAACCATTCAAATGATCATGGCAAGTTTCGTGACTGGTTTTGTGCTAATCTGGTACCTACAATGCGTCGAAGAGCTACTGTTTACAGGCATTTCAAAATGTTCAGTTACGACTACCTTACTTTGATTAAGTAATATTTTTTACTCACCAATTTTATTAATCCTCATTTAAATCTATAAGAAAAATAACGCCGTAAGCAGTTTCTCATTAAATCATCAATCCTTGTTCTGTACTCTCTAATCGAGGGTCGATGTCGTTTGAAAACGTGTATGCATTTATGGTGTTGTAACTTAACACCCAGGACGCATCCAAATAGAAAGCACGTAGCACCGCTCATACCGATTACCACTGCGACCATGCATATCCTCATAGTGCTCATACGTAATAAGTGCCACCATTTCCCAACAGCCCTCGAAGGGCTCTGCTTGTAATAATTAACAACGATATCGCGTAAAACAATACCTATTGTTTAAACTTCGATACCCTACTTCTCTAATGTTTACCTATCACAGTTAAACATGATTGAACGCGTGTGGTGCATATATATTTTTAGAATTATTTAGAGACATCAAAACTCATTTAAGTTAAGATGCACCAATCGTAACAACGCCTTTTGACACGCATGTCTTTCTGATAACCTTTGGATAAGCCCACATAGGTTCTCGTAAGTGACAAGTGCAGTGTTTACCAAGACTATAAAATTATGTGGAATATTTTTATACAAACTTAGTGGATCTTAATCAAAAATCATAAAATTAATTAAAGAAATTGGTGCTTCACATTGTAGGAAGAGAAAGAAAAAGGGTGTGACAAGATAACTTGTAGAGATAAAGATATATAAACAGGTACCAGTTTCTGCAGTTAACTGTGAAAATGATCGCGATTGTGTTGTGTTTAGTAAGTACAATTTTGGATCTAATTCGGAATTATTGTGATGCTCAGGAGATTGAGGTTGTGGGGCAGAAGAGAAGAAGAAGACGAAAAAAGAAAAGAGGTACCTAATAATAATAATTATGTTTATAACTAGATCTCACTAAATGTAGGTAATCAACACAGTCATGTTAATAAATCATATAAAAGGGCGGGTGGTAATACAACTAATACAGCATCTACCTACTGGACTTTACAGAGAAACACCTGTGTCAGAACAAACTAAGGTCATCCATAAATAATGCAGCTAAGCGTAGGCTAGATTCTCAGTGCACCTAAACAATGACTAGACTGGAAATATGCTTAAAAACGACATCTACACAACGCTTTGATAACTACTGAATACAAAGCGCATCAGTTATATTATTATGCTGTTGATTTCGATTTCGAACCAAACACGATGGGTGGATCTGCTTATCACTTTTATGCCGACCGTTAACAGGTGGCGCTAGTAGTCGAATTAAATTTATGAAACTATACTATACGCTGTTGCAGACCTTGATAAAGTGTTTGATGCAACAGCTAAAATTATTCTTTTCCTTTCTAATGATCGAAACAATTAAATTTGCATTGGCTAACTTCACTACAGTATTCGTTGTAGTCATGTTGGTGGGTCTTTATATATTGGCTGACAATTGTCTTCACAATTACTTAGCTAAAGCTGACTTTGGAGAGATTTCAAAAGTTACTTATTTTTTTGTTATTTCCCTTCTCAGATTTTTTAGTAGGTGCAGTGTCTTCTTTAGACTTTAGTTCAAGTTCTAGTATGCCTACCATTTAGTCATCATTCCTCATTTACTGTGTCCGGGGTTAACTGTTGTCAAACATAAGGCCGTCTGATCAAACTATGACGAAGAGCCAGCCAAATGTGTCGAGAGCGTGGGCGGGAACTGTGTTGTTTACATCGGCGTGACTATCTCGATCGCATGGGCATTAAAATTTTGTTTTCCATTTCAATCTACTTGTCCTTCATCGCTGAATCTGTTGTTGGGTATATGTCAGTAGGTACACAAAGTATCATAAAATTCAAGGGTATCAATCAACTTAATATATTATCCACCAATAATTGTGTCCGTGATGAAGCTAAAGATTTAGATGGATCTGTGGTTGAGACCCATGAATGAAAGAATGTTGATGACGATTCTAAAAATATAATGAGAATCGTCGTTATCCTGTAGATATAAATCATGTATCTAAAGCAATTTCATTTCTATTTTTTTTACATAATAACTACAATAATATTTTACCACATCAATACCGGGTACAGTACAGGAGTACCTATATATACCGTGTGATCATAATAATTACCTAACTACTATGTTTTTGTTAAAAATGTGCTGGTACTAATACTTAGGTACTACTTGCATCTGAAGATAATCAAATTAGATTTCAGCAGCCCCAACTTAAACTCTGAAATAATCAAAGCAATTATACTTTTTTATACTTGTTGTTTTCACATGCTTTTATTTCAATGGGAATTTTAGGCGACTTGTAAAAAATATCACTTATTGAGATTGTGTTACCTACAGGATTTAATACACCTACAGATTTACTTATAAAATGCTAATTTTTTTTATTATTTTTTAAACCAATGTTTAAAATGTCCTTACAACTTTTTAATCTAAAATTGGCTCTTAATCGATGAAAATATGAAATTCATTAAACTTTATGAGTATAATATAAAATATCAGCTGCATGAAAAAAGGATCAATATTTATAATATACACATTAACACATTCCATGCTAACGTACCTACTAAAACGCCAATTGTGTCAACAATTAATGTTTCTACAGAAAACAGTTTTCATGTTTCAGAAATACGAAAACTCTTTTCTGTTTTCAAGAAGTTGGTATCTCAGTTTATGCTCTCTTTTTATTATTCACTTGCGGCTCGCCTCGGCTTCGCACGTGTAGTGGTGTAGCCTATGTTAATCAGGGTGAATGTAGCTTACCAATGGTGAACGAATTTTTGAAATCGGCACAGTAGTTTTTGAGTTTATTCATTACAAACATACAAATATTTCCTCTTTATAATAGTGGTGTAGATTGGGATAGTTAGAGCCGTATCCTTTACTTTGTCTTTTTCGAAGTTTCCCTTCATGCCATAGTAGTTGGCCAGCATCGCATGAGGGCCCCAATCCGCATTCGTGTCTCGATTCGCGAGGTCGTTCACTCATCACCGCATTATTATGACTGATTTGGCAAACATACCGTTATGTTTTTAGCAGACTTGTTTAGAACTCGCCGCTCACATAGGTACACAGTTCGTTCTAAACCTCTTGCAACGTGCGTAGCAGTTTCGTATCATTTTACACCAGCCTACATGGTCTTTATTACGTCATCCTGTCCTACAATGCATATTTTATATTTTCTACTTCAGTAGGTACCTATTTTGATAAGATAAAAATCATCTTAATAAAAGGCTAAAAGGATAAAATCTTTATACAAGGCTTTGTCTTGACTGACTGACATACAACGTACAGCCCAAACCGCTGGACGTAGAGACTTAAAAATAAGAGGGTGGCTTTTTTGACGTAATCACGTGCTAAGAAAAGATTTTTGAAAATTCATTTCCTAAGGGGGCAGAACGGGTAAAAAACGTTTGTACGAAAAACCTACAGTACGTGACGTATCGTTTTGAAACTTAGCACATACAAGCGAATATAAAAATAAATGAAATAGCACTTTTTAGTATTTTGAAACTCAACCCTTAAGAGGGTGGAATAAGTAGTTGAAGTTTGTATGGAAATTTGAAAATAAAAGCGACCGTATCATATTTCTTACTATATAGTATAGTGTAAGTCAAATTACAGCAGCTCTAATTAAATTTCCCGCAATATTCATTTAGGTCATGATTTATATTCAGAGCCATTTTCCTGTTGTTATTCTAATTTTAAATAACAAGACTGTAGGTTTAAATTTTATGGGATTCACATAATGGGTATTAAACAATTACATCGGTATTGTTAAAACATTGTTGCTTAGGTCTCCATAATCTACTTTGAATTAAGTGTTTAAGTTATTTATAACATCTACACAATCTACATTCATTTGTTTAAAAAGTTATTTGGTAGGTACTTGAATTTGTAATATTTTATGGGTCTCTTTATGATGCAATACCTGAGCAGACCTAAGCAAATCTTACTGTCAGATAAAGTTTTGTGATATTAGGTACACACTAATTTGTGATTTTGATTACCTCCTATTTTCTTCAGCTTTTACAGTTTACTCCGCAAATTCTTCAATAAGTTATATAAATCCTAGTTTAAACAGGCTAGGTATGATAGGTAAATCTTCAAGGATTTTATTTCAGTTGTTTTTATAATTACATTTAATAATATCTTGAAATATAATCCTCATCGACCCCTGAACCAACTTCCGTATTTAAATAATTTGCAAATAACTATCGCCGTGGAAAGACTTAAATTGCAAAACGAGTTTCTATTCAACAGGATTTGCCAGTCAGTCATAAATTTTGGAGTTTCACTTTCTTTTTATGTAGTTGACAATTAAGTTGATTTGCCGCGATTTTAATTACTAAACCGCGAGCTTAATATATAGTAATAAGTGAATATACAATATCTTACTTCATAATTAAATTTACTGTACTTAATTTGATTTAAGTTTTCTATAT
Source organism: Ennomos quercinarius (assembly GCA_910589525.2). Taxonomy (NCBI): domain Eukaryota; kingdom Metazoa; phylum Arthropoda; class Insecta; order Lepidoptera; family Geometridae; genus Ennomos; species Ennomos quercinarius. The sequence continues at coordinate 8,867,612 of OU342496.1, forward strand.
GGGCAGTGTTAATATAATAACGATAAATAGAATACTAATAAATAAAATAACACTCTACGATCACCTAAATAGATCCTGGACCGTAACTAGGATTCCCTGTATCTAGGGACCCAGGAACTACGAGGGCCGACAAAACAAGTATATTGCTCTTTTTTTCATGTGCAATAAGCAATAAGTTTAATAAATTAATTAAGACTGACACCCAACCCCTACCGCTGTAAAGTTTCGGCCTGCGAAGTGACAGCTCGGCGAGCCGTGTGAAGTTGGCGCGCACGCGTGCGTCAGTAAGAGGCTCTGCGCCTGCGCGCTTGACGGTCTACAAACGGCGGTGCTGTGGTCGTGATCCGATTAACAACGTCAGTTTATTTTTATATACATTATCACAACAATGAATGGATTGTTAATCTGATTAACTAAGGGCAGCGTATAGCTTGATTTGGCAAAATATGAAATCGTTGTGGATTGATGATATTTAATCAGTTTTGGCACAACCAAGGCGAATTCAATAGTTCATTACGTGTGCAATAATAAAACATTACAATGCGGTTCATGTTTTCCTCATGATTAAAAAAAAAGTGTTGAATCAAGGATCAAGACCCGTATGAACGCGGTCGCACTATCCGCTAATTAAACCAATTCTATTTGTATCCCGTTGCGATTCCTGCTGTCCCGTCACGTGCAGCTGTGTTCACGCTAGTTTCATCTCTTTCCCGCACCCCGAGTCATTCACGCGCTCGGTCCAATACTCGTATCGGGATTTCGGGATAGCACGCTCGCAGCTGTCAAATCAAGTGATACGCTCGCTACCCCTGTGTGCCGCTAACAACAACTAATGTTTATATTTATTTCATATTGCAGTGTCTTTACTTGTGTTTTGTCACGTGCAAAAACAATGTGAAAAGTGGTTGTTAATGAAATTTTCCTAGTAACTTGTATCCTTTCTGACTTATTTATACAAAAGTTAAGACGCGAAATGTGAGGTGTTTGCACCCTTAGTGACGGAGTGTAAAGTGATGAAGGTGTCTGGATTGCGATAGTGCACCAAAATCGAACACTTCAAAAAGGATACATTGAAAAAAGAAAATGCGGATCAAGGCACACTCCGATTTTCGCCCGAATGGTAAATATTTATTGGCTTGATTAATGTCTGCCTAAAGCGATTCTATTTTTTAAAGATTGTGCGTGAATATATTATCATTTATGTTTACATCTACGTATATGCTGTTGTTAGATCATCTCAGTAACCCAGATGTTATGAATTTAATGTATTGGAATAGGTTCGTAATGCGTCACAATGTGGGTAGCTGGGTAGGTGTTAAATAATGCTTGGATGACATGAAGTAAGAATATTGCCAATAATTTTATTGAGCAATAAGAATTTTATTTGGATTTTCGGTATAAGTAATCTATAAGTAAATTAGTTAACAAAGATGACCAAGCTATACGTTGCACTATAATAGATAGGTACAGGTAACTCTAGTATATTCAAATTCATATTAATATTCTTACTAACATTAAACTAATATTTAATGAGACAGGATGTAGGTAATTAATTACGAGGTACGAGAGAGTATAAAATTTAACCAGTTTAAATGCTGATGTTTTGCATAACAATTGATTAACATTTTACAGACATGCGTACTTCCGACTCAATTAAGTTTAATAATATATTCTGCTAGTGATGTTTATTTTCTATTAGGATTAGTTCACAAATGCACGACACAACGTGAGCAAAATGAGTCAGTCCGCTTACCCGATATGGGATAGAAGGATATCTATTTCGTAACAAAACTCTTTTGGCAGTATGATTAATGGATCTATAATAATTATAGATTTGATATTACAAATAAGGAGGTTTGTGGGAGTTTTAACATTTACATTAACAACATTCAATTAAAAAATATTAATATGATTCGAATAAGATTCGTCAAAAGGGACGCAAGCTGGCATCTTACCGAACAAAGTACGAATGCAAGTAGGTAAGAGTAATGTAACTCCTTCTTCGCAGTGCATTAGAGTCGATGAAAGAACGCCCTTGTAAAAATATTCTTAAGTAAGTATAAAAACTTAATGTTTCCAGTTAATAACATGTCGCATTATCTGTGTCACATCCTATATTGTAAGCAAACAAATTGACAATCTTTAATCTACAAGATGTACCTATGAATCGATATGGAAGGCTAATGCCCTTTACTGACATGCTTTGCACATCACGGTTCAGAAATTAACATAGACATTAGGTATAATACAGGCCAATACATCTTTCAAATTCAAATCAGCCAAGCAAGATGGCGTAAAAGTAGCTCACAAAAATGAGCACAACCATCAATCACTGAACTTGGACTAGTGGCGTCGTTTTCTGTATCTAAGTAAGTGCTTAGATACCTATATCTAATAGATTTTCAATACACTCCACTTATGAGTAGTGCTTACCTACATATAAATCAGCACACTCATTGAACGCTCAATTGCGCTCGATGAGTTGTTTGAGTATTATCTCTAGTGTGAAATAGGTCTTACATCGGTAGTTATTCTATGGTCTTACAACTTTAATGATTTAAAATAGCTAATTTTCCCAGCCATACAGGCCATACTTATTAAAGTAATTGCGAGGTCGAGTGCGGTTTCATCACGTAAATTACAAAGATAATAAAACATAACCCATATGGTGACCCATGTGGGCCTCAGTATGAAAAAAATCAAATAATCAACCGCGATGCAACGACCCGAATTTAGGGAGCGCCTCGTCGCCCCAGCGCATAATGTTGAATGATTTGATACGCTTTATACAAATTAAAATAACAACCGGTTGTCGAAAGTAATTTTAAAAGTTATTGATGGAACGAAAATCAGTTTAATGGTTAAGAATTTTTCCTCAATGTACTCCAAGGTTAAAGATTGATATATGAAACGGCCCCGACATTCTTCGGCCCTGTCTTCTGTCAGTCTCCGTACCTATATCACTTTAGATTACTGCGCTAAATCAAAGCTCAAAAAGATTGTGATTGGGAGTCACTTCTTTGTCAATACCCCGTCCGTCACACCGTCACTTTTACTCCATGTCACTTCGCCTAATTCGATCTTTTCATCGTGAAAGTGGGTTACGTCAGTTACGTGCTCTTGACATTTCCATTAAAGGCCGTTTAGGCTCTATATCTAATGGTGAAACAAGTTACTGTTATTCTGTGCTAATGAATTTGGTTCTGAGCTATTGACGTATAGTTATAATGATGTATGTATATAATGAAGCATTTCATCTTAAAAATCCGTAGGTCCATATTACCATTATTATAAATCCCCACTGAGCGTTGTTTACTGTAATATAAGCCTACTGCCTTTCAAAACGTTAATTTAAATGCAGTATTTTTAAAATCTAATTGGAATCCTATTTTCCTTTATTATTTTAGATTAAATTGTAGCATCAGTATTTTATGGAATAAGAATCTTCTAAATCAGCCTTTATTTTCAAAGTAACTCGTGAAATTAAGTTCATAATTTTTAAGCTTTTTTAAATAACTATTTAAACAATCAGAACACAAATTGCGTATATTGAAACTGTCAAATCTATAGTTTGATTTACAATCACTTTAATCAAGTTACTTATTACATGAAATAAAATCCTATTAGCAAAGTGTGTTTTACACATACTTACCGAGTTGTTTACTGTCTAAACCAAAGCGTAGGTATAATACAAGTAAATTAAACTTTTTTAATTTCAAATAGTTTATTTTGCTGATGGATTTGATGGAGTCCCACTCACAAACATCGGAAGCCACGTGCTTGAGAATTCCAATATTGATGTAGGTATTTGATAAAAACTATGACGAAGGTTGTAGGTACAGCAGCCTCCCATTGTTCCCCTAACGACGTAGTTAACACGATTCTGCTATTTAATTCAAACATTATGGTAGTGTTGCTATTGTCCGAAGCTGCTACTATTGTGTGAATTTTCTATGGGGAAACCAGTCTGTAATTATAATATAAACTGAACACACTACAGAGAATAAATAAATCAAAAATAGTTTTCCTCATTATTCACGTATATCTTGTCGAATAGTATTTGTTATTATAATACATAGGAATATAATTACTATTATATTTATTTATTTAACATAATAGGTATGCGCATATTCCTGTAGTAGGTATCCTAAGTTCTTCTTTCCGTGTATTTCTAGTTTAGGGATGCAATGTCTTCTGATTATGCGTACTACTTTTACGTACGTGATACTTTTAATTGTAATTTATTGATATATTCTATTTATATCTGCAAAATTAGTTTTCATGTAATCACGTTGAGTAATTAAGCTGTTATTGGCAAAAGAACGCAATAAAATTTGAATTTGCCGCGCGAGCACCTCAAAAACAAGACTTGAAAATAGTTTCAATAAAAGTCATCGGACTTTTGCAAAACTAACAACAGACAGCCTCGGTGTTTAAGTCTTTCATTTGTTTTCTATGTAAGGTGGTTTTTTATTACTTACCTTCAAACACAACAATACCTATAATGTAGATAGGTCCAGTTAATTGTAATTTTTTTTCAGAAATCCACCTCTTTACTATTTCACCTCTAATTTTAAATTACAAGAACATAATTTATACCTACACGCTAGATGATATAGGTATTGCTACGTTGCATGATCCATACGGTGGTATTGTATTTGGTAGTTAGAACTTTAGAACAATAAAGAAAACACGTTGAGCTAATACACTTATCTTTATCATTTGTGTGTATAGATACGTGTGTACACTAATGTACAGGTGCTACAATCACTGAACACTATGAAACACTGCTCTACCGTGAAAAGGTAGATTACTAATGACTCATATTTACTCATTGTTAGCGTGAAAATGAGTGAACGCACTTATTGATCATAATTATTATCTCCTATGTGTATAGTATACCTATAATCGTACCTCTACTGCTGCTGAAAAATAGCAATAGTTAAAAAAATGGTAAATTTAATTATTAAAAACGTAGATATGTGTGTTTAGTATGAAAATATATTTCAATGTAATTTATTTCACTAAACTAGTTGAAGTTAACCTTATTACGTTTTTTGTACTTTTAATGTGCAGTTTACGTCAAAAACGCTTGGTTGAATTTAGGAATCAGTGTATGGAAATTTTGGAAAGAAATTGGAATGAGTCAATTTCAATAGGCTCGGAATGAATTAGTCTATGAAAACAGTCAATATTACCTATTGACTGTCTTCATAGACTCATTCATTCCGTGAAGTTGTTAATTTCTTTATTATCTGAAACGCATTAGGTACAAAAGACAGAAAGTGTGTCTGAGCATTGCAAAACATTTATCGTAATCAAATGACGAAACGCCGATATATGATATCTTATAACCAGCGCGATAAGTCGCCATTGTTGCTTAAAAATGATCAAATCTGATAACTTTTTCACTTACAATGAGAAAAAGGAAGTAATTGTAAGTGGCGCGTAGTGTTGTCTGCATCTACACTTGACTGAGTGCACCCCAACTCGAGGGAAGGTCTCTTGCTCGATCGATTCACGGTCCACCCCTATATTGTCGTCGAATACTGCTAGAATAGATATATTCATTCAGGTGACATTTATTTGAAAAGTTTCCAGAATACGCACACTGCTTTACTTTTTATCACGGAGGAAGATCTAGTCGGTCGATGAAGGTAGAGTTTGGCTAAAATAGATACTTTCTCAAGAACATCTTACTTAATCGGTACTTGGTCTTCGTATCTCTTAGCATTTCTTTCAAGATATCTGCCTAGTTATCAATGTGATAAATAACACTTGATCCTTGTGGTCGATTTATAATCAAGTAGGACCTTCAAATGACTCTGACCGTCTCTCCATTTAAATTCGCTAAACTAGGGGTACGAGTACTTACAATAAAATAATTATCCTTTAAAATCTACGTAATTAATTTTATGATTGTTTTTACGTTATAAAATAAATGTAAATGAAATCTACTAATTACAGATTCACTTAGTTAATATGACATAGATAATTTTCATCTATAACTATGTTTTGATATAGGTACGGTTGCAGTTAGCAGACGCTTACCTTACCTATATTTTCACTTGCATGTTCATTATAATTAATCTTGACTCTCCATCGCTTCTAACCTACTATTGAGTACTTCCCCACAAGTGATGATTATCACCTACCATTTTAATTCTCTGTACATAATTGAATGATTAAAACACACGTTAAATAAAGTAAGTATATGTATAATTATAGAATGTAAAAAATGGAATCACCTTTTTTGCGTACATACGGAATTGGGTAATACAATAAGTTTTATTTTCTGATTTTTTACTAGAATCAGTATATTTCAAGTTTTTTATGATAGATAAATAGACACATTCATACTGACCATGTGGCCTCGGTGTGCGATAGGATCACCCCATCTCTTCCCGTTGGATGCCGCAAGAGCCGGCCAAGGGAATATACAGGCAATGGGCAGCAGCATTATCCGCAGTATTCATTATAATCTACTGCGATCACCAAGCTGCCTGCCAAGCGTAGTGATTACGGCAAATCCCCCCTATGATAAGCGTCCAAAGTGACGTTTGGAGGGGGAGCTCTATGTTCAGCAGTGGACGTATCCGGCTGTTGATGTGTGTGAAACTCATTTAAATAAATATTTAAAAAAGCTTTGTGCTGACTGACTGACAGACAACGTACCTACAGTCCAAACTGCTACTCGTATAGAGACTTGGTATTTAGAAACCATCTTCCTGAGATTATAAAAAAAAGTTTTAGAAAATTTATAATATCAAATTGGGTGTTAAAGAATATATCAAGTACCTAACTTAAGTGAAACCGCGGACTGGCTTTATCATATTACCATCAATAACGTTAAACTAGAATACCTCGACCAAAACAGTCAGACGTGATGAGTGAAAATTCGTAAGTAGAAGGTAGAAATCGTATATCAATACACTCATTACACTGGTGGTTGCGCAACACATTGTTATTCGTCTTTTTACTGGCGTCAATTGTTTATAGTTTTCACTTGTGTAAGCAGCAAGCACTGTCATTGTTTAAAGTATATTTGACGCCGACGAAAGTTATGTTGCAATTTTCCGAAAATGGACGTATGATAAGGTCAACAGTCATTTTCGTATGTGCAAACGTAGCGACAACGTTACTCTTGCAGGGCTTGTGACTTTTATTTCGGTTTTCGTTTCATTAATCGCCAAATGAAACCCTAAATGAAAATAATTAGGTATTAGGAAATTAGGTATTTACTATTTCTGTGAGTGAATTCATTGCATACCGGTATCTCGTTAGCGTTTTGCGAAATGACCAGTTGACATGCCCTTTTGCAGTAGGTAAGTATCTTAGATGCGCGTTTTTCATAAAACTCGATTAAGGAAAGACTGCAATTCGAGACAGTAAAATTAGTGCTACAACTGCTACATAATGTATAATAACGCATCAAACTACCTAATACAATTAATAAAGCAAGGGTTATAACATGGTTACGACGATTTATTGAGATGTAGATAAATTAAAGTGCTCACAAATTTGGTCGTTACGCAACACCTTTAGACATTTATAATAATTATTTGTTTTGCATGCATTTGTGAGTTTGGATATAACTACAAATGTTGACATTTAGATACATCACTAAACCCGTCCTGTTTTCCAGAAGATTTCTATTTAGTTACATACCCGGACATTTTTTTTACGATATTTTTTTTATTTAACTAAAACCACAACTCATAAAAATTAAATAAGCATAATAGTATCTTCTAAATAAAACTTGCAGCCAAATACGGCTTTACATTTTATAAAGTAAGTACATTATGATTGTGTTGTTCAAGTAAAGTCCGCTTGTTAATTTATTTTATTCTAGGGCCTTAAAATCAATTTAAGCCCTGTCTCGTTTTCACTCGTGACATTTCACGTCAGCGTGAAGTTAGCAGGACATTTTAAGTGTTGATTAAATTTAATCAACGATTATAATTATGTAGGGTGCCTACCCAATTTTCGTTTTGCCATTAGTTTCATTAAAAGGTCTGCTAATAGAAGTCGATAAAAATACCGATACAATCTACAATGACAAAGTATTCTTGACCAAAATGTCAGGGATCAAGATATAAGAATAAGAAGGCTAACGTGAAATGTTTCCATGACCAAAAAAGGTATTAGTGGTACAGTAACCTCACACAAGGTGCTTTAGGCACCAGGTGAGGAATGAAACATTTATTACATCTGCCTTGTTTACTTTATATCTTGCAACTAAAATAACCTTATTTTATGCAAATAAAATCGCTTATTTTTGTAATGATTTTTCATTACACTAAAAGCGATTTTATGTTTTTTTCTTCATTTTAATTGAGAAACTCTTCTTGTACCTTTGGATTTTATGTCATGACATATATTACGACACCATCAGAAAAAGAGCAAAACCCTGCAGCAAAATATAAAGAAAGAAATTTGCCTTCAATTCAAAATTTAAAATACTAGTATTAAGTAGTCATTCTAAATATGAAGCTACTTTAAATCTAGTCACGTTTCGTCGTCCGTCCCCAATATGGTAAGTTCCCCTTGCGATTTTTCTTTAACGTGAAACCTTTCTGTAGGCTTTCCTTTAATGAATCATCCTGTGCGTGCATTCCACGAAAAATCGCTACCCGGGGAAGCATATAATACGGCCTGCTATGGGATTTCGGACCTACAGGAGCAGGACATACATGCAATAAAAAGCAGGGAATCGCTTGTAAATAGGCTAAGCTCCAACACTATATACTAAGGAAAGCACTCGTAGGATTCGTGGGCTACGTTTCAAGTTTATTGGATTTTCCTTCTGGGTTCACAAATCGATATCAATCGAAGAATCGAATCGTATCGAGTTAGATTAGATTTGTGATATTGGGAAAATTTCTTTGGCCAATGTAGTTGCTGATTTTTAGTAAACCAATAAAGTTAAAAATGAAATTCCAATTCTAAGCTCTTAATTACGTATATAATTAAAATGCTCTGAGATAATTATTATAATCTTAAAATATCTAATTAAATATTTGAGATCCTTTTCCAGTTTAAAATATGTAGGTATAGATACTTAGATTTTTGAGGTTTTATATTTATGTCAATTTCAATGTTTTGAAAGCAAATTCAAGTAATGATGTGAGTATATGCAACTGTTATGGGCGGCCGTGTCACTTAACATCAGGTGAACGAATAGCTCGTCACGTCATTCAATCACAAAAAAATATATATCAATGAAAAACTGTACACATTATTATTTATCTAAAACAGACACAGTGCTTATACCCAAAGCTAGATAATCTTTTTAGGTAGGTAGCCGAAAAGGTTGCGTGAAGCATTTTTTCCGGCTCCACCTCCTGGGTTAAAGTTCAAGGGTGAACTTGAGTCTAGCTTTTATCGTTAACTCCAAAAGGTTTTGGGCAATTTAGGATATTTTTACTTTGTTTCAAGGCTACATTTGATTTATCATACAGAATGTAGGTACCTACTTACAGTACAGAAGCTTTAAGTATGACTGGTTAAACTAAGTTACAGCATGACTCTCAGTCGGCGATCGGTGATCAAGCTGAGATACCATTCATGAAATCTTCATTTTGATGAATTCAATCTTCATTTGATCACCGATTCACGACTTTTCGATTGACGTTCTTAAATACAGACCTAATAAGAGCCTTTTTGTAACTTTGTAAGAGCAAATTTTAAGTGGTCTAGCGTAATATTTGCCTCGCTACATTTATCATTTGTTTTGCAGCCGTTTTTCCTGGAAATCCTTGGTGGTGGGATAAGGGCGGCGACCCCTCGCACCCCCGTCTGCCTCCATATAAAAGTCAGTAGATGGACCTTTACACTGCGGTATTTACCCACAGATTCAATACCTCGCTTTCGTTAGTTATATTATCAAGATTTGTTTGATTTGTACATAGTACTTAATAATAATTGCAATAATCAAATAAGGACAGGGAAAACAGATTAAAATCAAGCTTTCAAAACTCAATCTTTGTTAACTTGCTCGTCAGTTATTCTGTTCAATATCTTTGTTATAATAACGATACCTAATTAAAGTAGCCATTACCATTATTATTATAATAACTTTTATATCTCGCCTCTAATGGATGCCTTTTAACGTTGATGAGAGTGAATACTGCAGGCACATACATCACGCCACCTCGTGCCAAGTAAACAGGGGGGCGTAAAAACGAACCCCTCACCGCAAAACAGTAAAATTAAACTGTAATCCTGGACTTTAAAATGAAATATTCATTTAAATGCTTTCATCGCTTATTCAATCTTTTTATAGGTATATATAAATACCTAAAGACAATACAAATTGGTTGGTTTAAGAAACATAATATTATATTATAGTTACATACTCTTGTAAGAAACTTTTTATCTATGAGCTCTCTTTACCTATAGCACAAATAATATAATGCTATGTATATTATTATTATTATTATTATTAGTACTTACCTACCTTACCTATAGTTCAATGTGAATTAAGTATTGGTACCGTGAAAACGGCTTCATAGGACTAAAAGATAAAAGGGTTCACTGTCGAAACTCATAAAATCGTTTGTCATAATTTTGTTACAAATAAAAATGTTACTTATAATCATCATTTCACATAATGTGATTTATTATACTTTCACTACATCTAATTTTCTTTATTATAAATCAAAATTAATAATAATCCAAATTTATAAGAATGAAACTCATAAGGCGTATATAACATAACAGTACAAATTTATAATGTTCTTTTACCATAACTAACTTTAAGCATAAAACAAAATATCAATAATACTGTAAATTAATGTGACTGGAACTGTTGATTGTTATATATATCCTAATCAGTTATAAAAACGTATTACGGCAAGCCAATTTGCTCTTCAATCTATGCAGGCACTTCATCCAGTCAAAACAAACAAAATTAACGTGTGGACTGTGGGTAATTGTAAAATAACTTATATTTTCTCATGTTATGTTGATTTTGGTGTTGTTGGTGAACTTTGTGCATTATTTTAATAAATAACTTGAAATGTCTAATAAAAACACGTGTAAAATATTTAAATCAAATAACGGTAACCTGAAACTTAATATAGATGGTTTCTGTAATTTTTTAATATAAGGATAAGTGACTTCTGGCACTTCGCCGGCCGCTGCCGCGGCACGCTCGCTACGCTTCGCTTCGCTCGCTCGGCTCGTGCGTCGTGTGGTCACAGTTAACCTAACGCTCCTCCTCGCTTCGCTCGTCGTCGCACCTATTTATGACTTTGCCTTAGACTAGTATCTTAGTATCTTTAGGGTATACATGCATATGTATATAATGATTTAACTACCTCAAAATTATTATTATGTTAACTAAAAAATATGAAAAAGTCATTATGAACAATACAATTATGAATGCTGATTATTATGAAATTATAAGTAATGAAATTTATAATAAAAAAAAGTATGATAAAAAAATTCTTAACATTAACATTATAACATAATTTTTAATAAATTTAAACATTATTTGAATAAATTGTATAAGAAAAGATCAATATAAAAAGTAACTATTATGAACAAAGTTATTTATAAATAACCACCATTATAAATTTCATCATTATTAAAAATGAGGTATGTGAAATGAAATTATGAATAATGAAATTATTAGTACAGACGGTATCCCAGATAAAAGATTCAGTGGAGAAAAAAAGTCAAGGCGAGAGGACAGATTTACGGCGTGTGCCCGGTACACGCGCCGTAATTAACGTGACATGCAACATGCACTAACTTTTAGAAAAACGTTGTTGAAGCGAGAGCGATATCACTTTCAATGTTCGAAGTGTACCTATCCACATGAATAGGTATGAGAGTTTTCATTCTGCAAAAAATATAGTGCTGGGTGTCTGTAGGTTCTATATACGAGTCGCAGTGGCACAACATACGCACGCCTGGCACCGATCCAACTTTTCCTTGCAATTTTACTGGTCTTCGTTCGATACACGGACATTTTGCAGTCAGCATTCTAGACGATGAAGGCAATAACCTATCAGTTTTATTGCGTTTACTTCTACAGACTTATTCTCACTTGTCTGTGCTTGCTTGCTGCTTACTCTTTTATGACCACTTTGAAGTTGTCGCAGACATTTCGACGCAAGGGCAGGCAGCGCGGTATGTTGTGAAACCGCTGGAAAACAAGTTCCAGGATAATAAATACTAGGACATCAGTTGAAAACCAAAACCTAGCTGAGTTTCTCTAGTATTTAATGAGAAATAAATCCATAAACAAATTGTGCGCGAAGTTGAAAAAAAAATATAGAATAATTCGTTTCAGATTTTTATTAGGCTGTTTTCAGGATTTTATAAGATCGAGTAAAGTACATTTTTATCTTGTACTAGCTTTTGCCCGCGGCTTCGCACGCATGTATTATGTTATTTCTACGTTTAGGTAGTCTAATAATAGCTTAGTTCATGCATTTCCTCTATACCAAATCACAAAATCCACAAAAAATTTTCGAAGCTCAGCACGTATTAGCAGATTAGGTAGCACACGTGTAAAAATGTTGTTTAGGTTGTAGGTAGGTATGGCTTTTCACGTGTCATCAGATAACCTAGACATTGATAAAATAGTCAGTTAGAAACTGCAAATCATTTGTATGTACCTACTTAGACCTACCTTGTACTTAGCCGTTAGTTTTTTTAAATATACGGTAGATCTAGGCATCTAACGAATAAAAGTTCTATGGTAAACCTACATACCAGTGATACGTTCGATCTTTTCCTTGTTATTTTCACTTCAACAGATTGTTCTAGTGTTTTCACCATAAAAACCGTTCAAGTCTTCATAAGAGGTTCCAGTAAATTTTGTTTAGGTAGTAGGTATACCTACTTAAGTACTTACCTATTATTTAGGCAGTTTAGAAAAATACAAAACAAACACACATTGGTCAGTTTTTCACATCCGCGCGCGTTCCCAAAGAGTATCTTTGTTGCATTCACCACATATTTTTTTTTACTTTCATAAGTTTGACTCCATACGAATTGAGTATTTAGCCAGTGTCAATAATAAGATTATATAATACTTACTTTACAGCTGGAGTATTGCATTAACCTATACGATGCGTACTTAATTAGTTTTGTTAATACTAATTAGAAATCACAAGTATTTACGTACGCCACTGTAAAAAGAGTTGACATTTATATTATGTCCGGTATTTACCATGTTGTCTCATTCCCACTGCACTTTCAACATAGTGGTGGGAGTGAGAAAATAACATGTGTACAAAGCTCTAATCAGATTCACTTTTGCAAAGAATGTTCCATTTTTTGGGGTTCCGTAACAGTTTTAAAATAAAGGAACCCTTATAGGTAACTGTACTTACCTAATAATATTAATAATATGACATTGATAATACTGTTTCTTTATTATTTGTTTTTATATTGTATACATTAAATGACTTTTTTTTTAAATATTTTATTTGTAACGCCTTAGACGCTTTTTTGTACTGTTATGTTACAAACTGTAAAATAAATTGAATTTGAATTTGAATATGAATTTGAGGTAAGATCACTTTGTTGTCCGTCTGTTTGTCTTTCTAAATATCTATCAAGACCATTACTTATTTTAGGAATAACGGAAAGAATTAAGCTGAAATTGATATATATGATCAATTAATTCAAATACGGCTATCAACATCATCATCATCATCATAATCATCATCATTAACAACAACGTCCTGAAGACGTCCACTTTCAAAGACCTTTCTTCTTCTTGCCAAATTCTAATAAACTTTACAACTCCGTTTATAACTCCGTGTCCGTAGAGCCAAGCAATTACCACCAAAAAAGAAAAAAGAAGTTTACATTCTGATTGCATAAATACACCCAAAGATATAATTAACCTTCTTGGAGCAACCGAGTAACCAATAATTTTTACTCTAACCTGTGGTTTGTCCCAAATAGAATATAACTGCTTAGTTTGTTCATTGAAAAGCCCACAGACCTAAAATATTTTAACTATTAAAACTCATTTACTTACGTGAAAGAAGAAGAAGAAATCAAAATCGAACGATACACGGCCATGTTGCTAATTCGAGGATCTTACCATAAAGTATAATTATACTTACCTATATCTAAGTACCCTTAGAGTATAGACTAAAAGCATAGAGAGAACTTCATTATCTGTCAAGCGTACCACTTTTTTGGACACTTTTTATAAGAAGTGGACACTTTGATGTGAATGAGTCTGTCAGATTTGTATAGAAAAACCTTAGAGTATAGACTAAAAGCAAAGAGGGATCATCAAAACGATAGTATATTTGTACTGCTCACACGTATCTCTACGTCAGTGGCGAAGGAAAGAAACAAACATATAGTAATTAGCTACACTTGCGAAATTTCACCGTACCATTTTTTCGACTCGAGTCAACTGTTTTTTCTGTTTGACTTTTCGCAAGCGTAGCTAATTACTTTATGTTTGTTTCTTTCCTTCGCCACTGACGTAGCGATACGTGTGAGGAGTACAAATATAATATCGTTTTGATGGATATCTCTATGCTTTTAGTCTATACTCTAAGTAAGTACCCTTTTAAAACATTTTTCATAAAATATTTCGTATCATTGGCTAAGTACAAATGTCGTCTAATGCCAAAATAAAAAAAAAAACATCTACTTCCACACTATTAATATTTGTTGGTATATGTATCTATTTAACTTCTAAAATGCTAAACAAACCTGTAAAAATATAAATAGGAAACCTATAAAATGTTTTGATTCTCTTAGAGTAGCGGTACTAATATTACTCTTTGGTCATATCCATTCACAGAGTCTTTTTCTTTAATCTTTGCCTCCAGATAAACATGTGGCACAGAGTGTAGTCGATTGTTTTTTTTTCTAATCTGTGACAATATGTGGTAACTTACAACCACAGCTTACAACTTACCGTTATGGCGGAAACAGTAGCCAACTTAAAAAAAAAACTTACCTAAAACCTTTACCTAAAAACCTAACTTAGTAACGTACCTAAAACCTTCCCATTCATTCAATAACGCATTTAAAAATATTGATAGACAGAGAAGAGTTATACGTGCGCTACACTTATACGTGTAGCGCACGTTTCATACAACTAACTCTTTTCTCTATGGGAGTCCCATCTCTTCAGCGTAAGCGGTTATTTTCTCTATGCTTACTATAAGTAACCAAAAGAAAAACCATGAAGCGGCCATGTTGTTTAAAACTCCGATTCGTTCCGTAATGAAATCTAAATAATTGTCATCAATTTTTTTTAACGATATTTCAATTTTAATATATCCTATGTTAAGCGCCGGTTATTTCTAAGCATATTAGTAAAAACCGCATGAAAATCCATTCAGTATTTTAGGAGTTCAGTCATAACAAACAAACAAACAAACAAACAAACAAACAAACAAACAAACAGACAAAGTGTTTAAAAAGTGGCTTAACGTGATCAGCGGCTAATTTTAAGCCAACCTGTGTAATTTTTTTGTTGATATCTTGCAATTACAGACTTTTTTATCTCTACAGTTTTATTATATGTATAGATAACGAATTAGCATGTTCTTTGGAGTTTAGGCAATATCTTTAGGTTTGTCGTATATTTTTGTAAGACTGTTACTTAATAGTAAATACTTAACCAATAAATAATCAGTTTTCTCCGCTTCGTCTCAGTGACTCGCCTTAAATATTATTAGCTATCAATTTCTATAATTATGTTAAAGCTATAAAGATAATTGAAAAAATATAAGCATGTGTAGAGGATTGATGAATAACTTTAATCTCTATCAAATCTAAATAACTTTCCACTTGATAAATTAATATTAGGTATAAGATGTGACTATGTATTACGATAGCCTAGCTTTTTTTACAGTTTATTTTACGTCAGTTTATAATATTATTCACAAGTTGAAATATTACACTAATATTCAAAAAAAGCTTTATAGTATTCTGTAATGTAAAACAATGACTTACATTAATATCAGCTCAGCTATATACCTACGTTACTATTGTCTTTACCGTGTTAAAATTCGTGGTAACATCTTAATGAAGCGTGTATGGAAAGTGACTCTCAGTGATTCAGACGAATGATAAGTCAATTAGTGAATAGAACCCGAGTCATTCATTATGCGTTAAACCTGACGTAATTTCTCATAAACGAACTCCTCATATTGTGGAGACAATGATGAACGTAAGTGTAAATGAAGAAAGGTTTTAGAAAACGCAAAATAAAACAAAATCCCATCAAAATCTACACTGCTCAGCGTCAGAGTTACATAAATCAGCTTTCTTTTGTTTCTGATGGGCTTGATAATAATTAATTCAAAAACATAAAGTAACATTCACAGTTGCATTTCATGTCTAATATGTTTTTTACAAGGTTACTATAACAATAAAAGCAGCTGTACCTATTTTTCTGAAAATAAAGATTTACAGCTTAAAATGTAAACGAGCTTAAAAATAATATTTACACGTAACTAGGCGCCTCCGCATACGTCGCACTTCACGCGTAGGTATTATCTAAAAATAATGTTAAGAATTCAACTCGACGCTATAGGTATTGATGAGAGCATTGGATGGAAACCAGACATCCGCGGTGTTAGGTATCCGACAACTTCGATATAACGTGCGAACCTCAATGGATAATCGGGAATTGGGTTTTAGATTCGGTTGAACCGAATAATAAAAACAATGCTCATCCGCGTAAGTTAAATCGGATAATAAATCTAAAGCCGTATAAACTCAAGGAGAGGTTAAACGTAACCAATATAATGGTTAATGAATGAATTTCAGATGATTGAACAAGAGAGGATTGTAGAAATAGGTAGATAAGGTACAGTTGAATGAAAACGTGGTTTATCCATATCTTGCAGATGTGTGCATTTTATTAGATGAAAGTCAATGTTGTTTTCAAATCATCACAATGTCAATAATAGAAGCTTCTTGTAAACGTTTTGTTAAACATTGGCATAGTATTTACCTACATACGTATTAGCATACCTACTTAATATTTACGTGTATGGAACAAAATGTATGTGCTATGAATCACATCCTCGCCAGACAAAACTTCCGCTCCTTGATGGCAAATGGTTAAGTGTCAATTTGTCACAAGAACATACACATACCTACTTTGTATACCATTTATGCACGATAACTGAAGGGAGATCTCGATGGCTCGTTCAGATACAATCGTAATAATTACGGGCTACGAACTGGCAAAGGAAGAAATATCAAAGTGTTTCAGTTGGTTACCAAAGAACAAGAGCCAATTACGGCCACTTCATTTACCTATAATATGAAGTCAGGGACGCACGTAGTTTGCACGTTTCATTGTGCGAACTTTGCTGTCCTGTAGACATGATGAATAGTTCCACAGCTGAAATAAATACAGCGGATCAATTACATAGTTACTGTTAAATTAAGTAGTCTCTCAGATACATCATAAGAAGACTTGTTTACTGAAAGCTTCGTAAATACAATTGGGAATTTTAGCAAGAAAGTTTCCAAGTAAAAATAAATTTAGCATTCTGCTATATTCTATGTATATGTATGGCGTGTTTTCTACACGCGAGATGGCCTAGATTTATAGCATAACAAAGTTAGCAGTATTTCCTTTTTTCTCTGCACCCGCGTATTGTCAATGCGACATGAAATGAAAAGACGACATGTTATGAATTTTATATCGTGTCGTGCAGTAAGTCGTGATATAAATAATATATGCCTAACATATTCTTGTTCCTTGACAATGTCAATATTAGGATCCATCTAAGGAAAGATAGGATTGTATTGTAAAATATCTGTCACAGTCAAAAGAGAAGTATTGTACTACGTGGTCACCAATGTAGACGCGACCGTGGTTAAAAGTTTTTCAAAAAGGCCCTTGTGAATATTCCCAAAGTCACTGCATCTGTAATCATCATTATCTCAGTTCTTCTTGATTGTTTAAATAACACATACTTTATAAGCAGTTCCTCGTAATTTGTCTGGCCGGTGCAAAGGTTTGTCCGTACATCAGTTTACACCTGGCCCATGTCGCCTTGCATTCGAAACAGATGCCAAATCTCTTTGCCAAGGTGTGACGCTGTGGAGCGTTTTCATGAGCCACAGTTATTTTCACCTCGAGAAATATGAGAATTTGTCAAAACAAGATATAATATCGCTTGTCACCACAACACAATATCACAAAGCCAGACAAAGGGAGATTATTAAATTGTTTGCTCCTGAGATTGTAACCGGCTTGAAACATCGCTTCATGAGCACGTTTTGCATCTAAGGCCAGCCTGTTTACCTCACCAGTTTATTAAACAGTTCACTAAGTAATTATTTACAAAATAACGCGTTTTCTTAGTAATTCTCTAGTCTTTGAGAGTACTGCGTAAATAGACTTGACCTCCAAGCTATTTCTAATTTAGATTAGTCCTTCACCTTTATAATTTTGTCATTGCAAACGATTCTACAGAACTTTTTTTTCAATATGCATACAAAACCAGGCATGGCTCGAGTCATAAAATACATATTAGTCGCATGTCAAATGTGATGAGACGTTATGATCGCCTGCTATATTCGGAGGGATGAATCACTTCATATTGAGATCATTCTCTAATGTAGACAAAACAGCCTCCGTGGAATCCATCTTATCAATAAAGTTACTTCGCGTTCCTAGAAATATCTACTTACCATTCCCTGTGAGGGTAGAAACGTTTCATGAGTCACCCTTATTGGGGGGCAAAAGTAATTTTCGTGCTACGTATTTACATAATACACATAATTTACGGACACAGTACTTTCTCTGTTCAGCTTTCATATACACCCGAAAGTGCCTATAATACTCTCTTTATAATCAATGTCATAGTTAACGCCTGTAGCGACTACGAGTTAAGCAATACTTACAACTCATTAGTATTTTAATGATTTAGTAAGCTTTGATTGGGGTTTTATGCATTTTAATGAGCGATAAAATAAATTAATTTAAATAGTTGAAAACTTAATTAACGATCGATATCTATCAATGCTAGGTATATAGGTACATTTCGTTAGTAAAATAAACTGTTTGCTATGCTGTTATTTTTAATGATTTTGGCACGTGGGATATGACTATTTTACTGCAGCATCTTATCAGCAGATTTATATGGTATCTTCTACTGGTTTGCATTATAATACATCTTCACCAAGTTAAATAAGTAAAATTATTTATTGAAATTGGTAAAAAAAATTCGGATTAAAAGCTTTGTAGTTACATTATAAATACAAAGAGTTAAAAACTAACTGCTAACGAGTTTAACAGGTTCGTGTAAAAAGCGGAGCTAATTAGCTGCAATGGAGGTCATTTCGACACAGACTCCAGGTTTGTTAGCACAGTGTTGCACCGTAGGCTACGTTCACATACTATACTAATGCAAGGCAATGCTATAAAAAATTGCATCGATCTGAAACCATTGAAAGATAACACTTACAGCCAAAATAAATAATAATAATAATAAATAAATATGTGTGGACATTTCACACAGCGCCATTTTTCCCCAAACTAAGCATTATAGCTTGTACTATGGAAACCAGATAACTGATACAATACTTATATACTTTTGTTTGTAAATACATACATAGAATACAATATGACACCCAGACAACAAATGTTAATTTGTTGAAGGTTCTTAAAAAAACGAAATAAGAAACGTTGAAATAAATGTAACACTTGGATCTATTTACAGAGATTTCGTTATTTCGTATTTCATTGAATTGAGATATTACATTAAAAAAAACCAGTGATTGGAATAACTGTATGAAATTGTGTTTAGTTCCTACTACCTAATATAAAAAATGAGACGTTTGCTGTTGTTTGTCTGGCTTCCATGTCAAAACGGCTTAACTGATTTGAATTAAATTTTGCACGCGGGTCGCTTAGCTTATGTGTCAATTTACAATACTTTTAATCCCGGAATATGGAGAGTTCTTGCAGAATAACGAATAATGAAATCGTGCGACGCCACTAGTACGGAATTAATATCCAAAATCAATGATATCTTCGTTCCCTTTTTATTCCACTGAAATAACAAGCTAAAAATATACCAACAATTTATGTGATATAAAAACGTTGAACACTACATTGTGAAGCTAGCCTTGTTGTAATCACCATGAATGATGTCGTGTACAGTACACAGTATACACCACAACGTCTAATCGTGCAGCTAAGCGTCGCTAAAGTAAAGTTAATTTAGCAATCATTAAAAACGCGAACCGGCGGTAATTTTCTAGATTCTAGATACCTACCTATACTCAGATCTCAATCAGATGTCTGACCGTCAAGACGTCAAGATAGCTATAAATATTATAAATGCGAATGTTAATTGTATGTAAGTACACATTTTACTAGGTGGTAGGACTTTTCTGCAAAGTTCGTCTAGGTAGGTACCACCGCTTTCCCAGTTATTCTGCCGCCAAGCAGTAGTGTGCAAGCACTGCTGTGTTCCGGTTTGAAGGGCATTGTAGCTAGTGAAATTACTGGGCAAATGAGACTTTATGATCTGATCACTCAGTCTAGTAATCTGATTACTAGACTGGGTGATGTCTCAGGATGACGTGCGCAGTGCAGTGTCACGCGAAAATTTATTGTTTTAAAGTTCCGGGTGACACTGCAACTGTTATGGGCGGCCGTGTCACTTAACATCAGGTGAATGAATTGCTCGTCACGTCATTCAATCACATAAAAAAAAAAAAAAATTTAGTAGAATATTACACATTATGTATGTATGTGTGTACTATTATAAATGTTTGTTACCTACTATGTGGATCTATCTTTTAGTTTCTGTGCTCTGTTTTTTAGATTAGATACCTATCAGCGCTGAAACGCTGATTGGATTGAAGTGTTCCCGTCTAGTGTGATCATTTTCCATGTGGGTGGATCTACGGGTTACATCTATAGTTATTTTATGTTTTGTTTGTCTATCAAAGGGGAAAAAAGTCCACTAAATTGTACTTACCCAATTTTCTAATGTAGGTACTGTTAAATAGTATTTTCGGTTCCAAGTTTCCTAGGGGCAAGTTTTCAGGACATTATTTAAATTATCCAGTTCTAAACCAATCTTTCCCATTAAGTTGGCTATCCCATCATTAAAATATTATACAGTAACAATCTCTCAAGCCCATCTCAGTCTATCTAGTTACCGAATAAAAAAACAGACTTGTCCATCAAGCTTTTAGTTCGTTCACCAGTTTTTGTTCCCACATAAAACCTGTAATGTATTATGATAAATGGCCTATCAAGCGATTCGTCACGATTGGACGACTGGCACTTCTGGTTATTAGTTTTGCGTGTCTATGGGATTTGTTTGAATTCGATGGCTTTATTGTTTACACGTTTATTAGGAATATTACACTCTATAAATGTATTATTAAGGTATCTATTTCCATGGCCTACATTTTAATCTTATGCGGATGGGTTATATAGGAAATAGATAGTTGCTTTATGTAGTGTTCATAAACTACAATAAATCTATTGTTATATAATACAGCGCTTTATCGTAGAGTGGTAACCCCTTATCCAGCATGTCACTAATAAAGGAATCAATACACTAAAATCTCATTACCTCCCATTTTCCCCACCATTTACTATAGGGGCGATCAATCAAGGGGATGTAGGTCCTAATGCATTGTTTTTTGTAATGTAATTTTAGTATCTCCTACCAACGCTGTTTAAGTTGTTTAAGTAATTGGTTTTACATTATATTGCATACATATAATTGTAGGCACATAAAATATGCGTTTATTGTCTCAGTCTCTATAAAATCCTCGCAACGAATATAAATGAAAGTTTTATTAATGTTCGAATCGGATGTTTACCTTTTACGTACGTAACTGCCACTTGACTCACTCACCTCACAATCACACCTCGAGTGCTCTTACCTGCATAACGGATGGTGTGAACAATATTGCGATTGCAATAAAACTACTCATACAGCTCAAGCATTTTATAGAAAGTTGACATCAAAAACATTTTGCTGAGAATGCTTGTGTAAAGTCAAGTGATGTGACCCAATACTGATATAAAGAGTCTTTAAAAGTTCAGGCTCAAATTAGATAATAGTTACCCCAAAAGCTTCAGCACTTGACCTTTTATGTTTTAGGAGTGTATCTGTCTACGTACAGACAGATACACTCCTATGCTTTGAATAGGTATATTATTATCGACCAATAATTTCCTAAGATATTAAATTACAAACCCTTTCCTCCAATCCATCAAGGCATCTGTGCATCCTGGATGATGACAAAGAAATTCAAAGCACGTTCAATGTTCTACAAATCAAGCAAAAGAACAGAAGGATTATGATAAATACCTATTTATGAGCGTAACTTGTAATATTATAGTCAATGCGGGGGCGTAGGTAATAAACATTAATATCAAGGGGGAGGCCACCCACACTCTTGAGAATATACGTGATGAAGAAAGATTGTATGCTATTATTTTCATTTTGTGAAATAGAACATGTTAGTTACATGCCCAATTTGTCACCACAAATAGTATTTTGGGTATCATCATCATTGAAAAATCTCCATATTGTCCATTGTTGAACATATTATGGAACTCACTTCCATAGACTCCACTGGAAGCCCCACATTGAATGGCTACTCCCTCTTACTTACCTAAAAGGTTACCTACCTAACCTATGTAAGTTTAATGAAACCAGGGCACAGCAAAATATACTATTTTTATTTGCCAGGGCAGGTTCGGAATATATTTAGAGCAAGATTAAAGTATCCGTTGAACAGTAAACAAAAGGCTTGGAGAATTTAGCAATCAATGTATGAAAAGTTTTAGAGGAAATCAAAATGAGGCTTTGTAACTACAATCTCTTATAAATGCATGAAATTTTTATGATAATGAATATCAATTTAATAAGTACTTACATACCTACTTTTCTAGATGCTTATTTGCATAACCAATGAGGCAACGATTGACTTCCGGTTGTAAGCCTTCGTATCTTGATAGATAATTGCTCTAATGATCTTCTTTCCTTCTGGGATACTTATGGTAATTGTAGCATAGATTACAGGCATAAAACTTACATAGTGTACGTTAACACGGTTTAATGCAGTCGTGGTATGTAATATGTTATTTTTACAAAAAAAACTCGACGGACAGCGTTTTGATTGGATTTCAATATGTTGCTATTTTCGTGATATTAGCTTTTATATTTATGTGCATAGATTTATAACAACGATGATGGCATAAGTAAGAAAGCGTATCATAATTATATATTGGTCAATAACACCATTGAATTCTTGGATATCTACAGAATTTCAGATAAATGAGTTGAAACGTATAGCGTAATATTATTACAGCTGATGGGATGAGCGTCAAGGCATCTACGACTTAACAAAGGTCTAAACAAGGTATTTATTCTTGTCATAGCCCTTGACCCGACTATATCTATAAAACTAAACTGCAAAACCTCAGATTGACTTAACAATAGCCAGACTTCAAACATGCCAGCAGTGCTTAGCTAAAAACCAAGCGACCATGAGCGGAGTGTTTCCGAATGTTTTTATGCCGTCGCGTCGTCGGACGGCTAACCAAACCGCTAGTGATTGACTGAACAAGACAGAGACTGTCTTATATTTGTGTAGTCATTGCTTATTATACTTTTCACCTTGAAGTTGTACATGATCGAATTTTTGACTGATACGTATCAAGTATAGTAACTGCCGATAATGTGCAGATTGTTCTATAAAATAACTCTCGAGAACATGACATGCGGTGGTGTGGTTGCTGGATTTTTTGATAGTTACAATTGTTACCTGATTTACCAAACAAACCGTAAAACGAGGTATTAGGTACAACTTACAAGTAGGTACTAGTTGTTCTGCAGATGGTAGACCTCGCGAGCACAAATAAACGTAAATTAATCAAATCAACAGCAGACGTCCACTGCAGAACACAGCATGCCTACCCCATAAAACGCCACTTTGGATGCTTTTCCTTAGGGGGGTTTGCCATAATCACCACGCAAGATTTGGAGAATGCTGCTGCCCATTCTCTAGATATACCTCTTAGCCGACTTTTACGGTAGGTATCCAAAGAGGTCGCACGGAGAATTCAACTCGGCTGGGCAGCATTCGGGAAGCTTTAACCTATATTTTCGTCTAAAATACCGCAGAGCCTGAAAACAAAGGTTTTCAATCAGTGTGTGTTGCCGTGATGACTTATGGAACTGAGACGTGGTCTCTTACTGTTGGCCTCATTAGTAAGCTCAAAGTCGCGCAACGAGCTATGAAGAGAGCTATGGATGTTTCCCTGCGAGATAAGACCCGAAATGAGGAGATCCGCAGGAGAACTAAAGTGACCGATATATAGCTCTTAGAATTAGCCATCGCTCGTAGAACCGACAACCGATGGGGAAGAAAGGTTTTCGAGTGACGACCACGAGCTGGAAGACGCAGCGCAGGCCGGCCTCCACTAGGTGGATCGACTAGTGAAAGCCGCGGGAACCGATGGATGCAGGAGGTGAGCAGCCGCTCCAAGTAGCGCTCTTTGGGGAGGCTCAGCAGTGGAAGTCTTTAGGCTGTTGATGATGATGATTATGATCTATGGAAAGAGATGGGGTTCCTATTCTTACATCGCTGGGACCACACTGTGTGTGTATCTGATTTTCTGTGGCAGATATCTACTATCAAATTTTCATTTCTTAATTCGATTAGTGTTTCATTAAGTTTCTTTAAAACATATAATTAAACTTGTATATGCTTGTATGTAATAATGGATTGTACAAAGCTTTAAACAAGTGCCAAGGCTAAAGACATTACGAAACGTATATTGATAACTCTTGAACATATTGGTTGTTGTCTTTATCAATTGAGTGTAATATCTCTCAATTGAATATCTATAATATTCTATTTCTGCAGTATGTGTAGGTATACTACGACTTGTCAACTCGTTTGTTGCAGAGCAGTTAAAATAGAGAGAGCTATAACACGACACGTCCGAAGTACTGATATGGAGAGACGGGTGATAACTCCAGTTCTTGCATAGATCGACTAGATCTATACAGATAAAAACATACCCACACTACTTTCTACAATATTGATGCAATACTGGAATTTCCACTGCGTCATTAATTTGTTATACTGCAGTCAATCATGACTAGAATTCTTGGCGTGACGGACGTGGTGTCGATTTCTAAACAGTGCTGGAATCGGTACAAAAAGTGCGGTATAGATTTTGCGGTTAATGAATAAAAACCGACTTACCATTCATAGACGTAAACACGAATGATTTGTAGGTCAAAAAAATTGTTTGTATCTGCAAAAAGGCCGCCGCCAAATTCTCCAAAAAGCTGACGTAACTAACTGTACCTCGAGCGATGTTGGGCCATGTCCTCAATCAGTCAGGGAAAGCGGTTTCTTTGGAGCTTAACAATTTGTTTCGTGTTCAAACATTTATTTAGAACCATGTTTAATAGTCCACTCTACAAACTAATGAGTAATTAACTACGTAGTTAGTTTTAACTGCGTCGATAGTCATTGACTAAACTACTTAAAAAAGAGTTTAGTTATAACTACCTGACGATAATTATGAAAAAAGGAGCAATGCAAAATACAATAATAACGCCCAATGATCACATATATAGATCTTAGACCCTAACTAGGAGTCCCTGTATCTAGGGTTCCATTAGGAACTACGAGGACCATGGTCTCACAACCCCCAGGCACAGAACAAGTATTTGCAATTTTTTTTCTTGAACACAAACACTTGTCCTGTCGCGGAATCGAACCAGCCGCCTCCGGACTATGAGCCGACCTGCTCAACCACCACACCACAGAGGCTTCCTCTGTCCTCCAACAAAAATATGTTGATAATATGACTTCAGTAAAAATGTGCTGTTTATAACCTACACAATAGTTAATAGTTTGATGTAGCATTTCCTTCGTACAATAGAATTTGACAACTGTTGACTTGTAGTTCATTTGCTGATTAATGCACATATTAAATGAACACATCTAAGCATCGAGTCCAAAATATAAACATTCAATTCCGAATATAATGTCTTTTGTTTTTATTCGGCTTTCGCTGCGCACAATGAGCAGACACCCACTGTGGAAAGTGCTTACAAAACTACTGTTACATTATTCTAGCTGCAACATTGGCGAAAGTCTCTACGTTTTGTTTCGCAAAATTTGCGTTAACAGTTCCTTTGTCAATATTAACATAGGACCAGCGACCTTTTTTGCCAAAGTTTTACATATCTATCGAAGATATGTCGAAGTTATTCTCGCTTCTTCAAGGTTTTTACCCCTTTCTTGAGCATTTCTGTAGTCGGGGAAGCGTTGTCCTGTCAAAAGCAATTTTATGTGGGTGGAACAGGGGTGGAACCTTGGTGGAACAAAGGCGTTTGTCTGTCATTCGAAATGACACGTATTGTACTGATACCAGATCAGAACCGGGATGCCGCGCGCTCAGAACAGCATAATCCATTTAGCTCAACACAATGAAATGGCCTCGTATCGTAGAGATAACAAACCTAGATTCTAAAGGGTATTAATTACCACAGGAGACTAATAGCTGTGCAGGCTCTGCTAACAGATTTTAGAATCGTCAATACAGTTTTTTGTTAGCTGATAAATTTTGGAGCCTTATATACAAGTTTAAGAACTCACAAAACAAAATTTTGATACTTATAAGTAGCTGTACGACACATGGACCCAATTTTTTACCAATACCTCTAACTTTTCTCTATGCCATTTGAAAAAATGAGATGGAAAATCGTTTTTCTGTTTTAATTACTAAGGATAATGTAATCACGTCCCTGCTTGCGATTACGAGCGGGTCATTGTGAATGCATGGTCGCCTTCGTAACCGGCGCCGGCGCATCAATGCCCCTATTGATCCGACGCCCGCATGCGTCCTTGTAATTGCCCGATGAGTTTTATATCGCTGATGTCAGCTGCAACAACCGTATCAGTTCAACTGCTCAAAAATTACAACCATCTGGTGGAATAATCATTTATACAATGAAATGTGATGTTGAATAATCATTATGATCATTTGTCTATTTTTTTATTACTGAAACTGGACGGTTCTGATTTCAAATTAGAGTAAAACCTTTCCAATAATGCATCTTACTGGCAGTAATCTCACTGATAAAAAAACCTTTTTTATAACTGAATAAGCCTGCATTTTTTGTAAACTTTTATTATTTGGTGTTGTACAATAAAGTGTAGGTAACCAAGTTAATCCTTTATGAGCTAAGATTCATAGAGCTTGTACTTCCACTCGCGTTTATGTTCTAAACCACAGTTCCAATTACCGGGAACATTAAAGTGACCACATCTCATAAGCAGAACTCTATTCAATTAGGCAAAGGTTGTTGCGTCAGAGATTGTCGACTAACTTGCGTACTTTTCATGAGTCATAAGTGCACCTGAAATAACCACAACAGCTGGGGATTAAACCTGCAAGTAACACCTCTTCGGAGCCTGTAGTGCTTGCATCTTCACCATGGTTCACGCTCCGCTGCCGAGCACCCAAGTGGATCCTCTTACGTCATGTTTTTGGCATGCAAATTGCAACCCTGTCTTTCATGTGACTTAGTTGGAAATAGGTTGCA
The DNA here is from genome assembly GCA_910589525.2 of Ennomos quercinarius. Classification (NCBI taxonomy): domain Eukaryota; kingdom Metazoa; phylum Arthropoda; class Insecta; order Lepidoptera; family Geometridae; genus Ennomos; species Ennomos quercinarius. The sequence continues at coordinate 8,895,190 of OU342496.1, forward strand.
GGTTTCATTTTGCGATTTACGCCGAGGTGAACAACTAGAACATAAAGAAGAGTGTCCTTGGACAGTAGTAGTAGTCAGGAAGGATATGCTTGGTGATTTTCATTTCAGTCATCATCCGGCCTCCCACCGCGGGTGCTTGTTTAATTGCTTTTTCCTTGTAATTGTGTCATTCCACGCAGAATCTGTTGACCTAGTTTAGTTTCAAAGTTTTATAGGTGTATGAGACTTCATGATTAAGTATTACTTATATTAATTATTAGTAGCGGTTACTGTTTGTTATTAGATTGTACATTTATTTGTTCAGCTGTTATTGGTGAGTTCTTTATCTGTTCATATCAAAACGAATCTGTTTTGGTTATTAGTATATGTTTAGTGGTATAATTTACGTATGTTATAAATTCTAAAATTAAATTCACAATGCGATAATGGAGCAGGAAAATAAAAATTAGAACAAATTGCACTAACTTGTTTGTCTCACAATTGTTCAATAAATATTGGGCCTACTGATGTACGATCCTAATTTAAACCTGGAGTTAAATCATGATATGGGCTCATATAATTGTTTGAGCTAATAATTGACATCAGTCCAATACGTCTCCACTGCTGGGACGTGGTCCTCACATGGAGAGTGTAGGCCACAATCCACCGCTGGCCTAGAGCGGGTCGGTAGATGACCATGTTCCTCAACTGTTGGTTTCTTCACGCACGATGTCCTTTACCGTTGTAAGAGCGAGTGAAAATTCCACATATAACTTGAAAAGTCATTGATGCAGGAAAAGCCGACCGGGAATTGAACTTGGGTACGTCGCGTCGGTTTAAAAATCGCACGGGCAATAATTGAGCAAAAGTATTCCGCGAATACGTCTCTCTTACATAAAGTTATATTGTGTTTTATCTTAAAACACAATAATATAAAGTTATATTGTATTTTATTTCTCTTTATTAAGTTTGAAATGGGCAAAGATAAAACAAGAGAAAACACTGAGAGACATATTCGCGGAATACTTTTGCTAACTAACTTTTGTCTAACCTCTCGCTACACAATGTTTATTAGTAAGGGAGTTAATATTTACCATTTGGAGTATGTGAATCACAGCACACATAATAATTATGTAAAGAGTATTATAAATATATATATATGTGTGGACATTAAACACAGCGCCATCTAGCCCCAAACTAAGCATTATAGCTTGTACTATGGGAACCAGATAACTGATAGAATACTTAATATACTTTTTGTTTGTAAATACATACATAGAATACAATATAACACACAATATAAAGCTGTTACATAACTAATAGAATTAAGACGCCACTCTCGATGCTGATTTTGAGTATCATAATGACAATATCAATCCCACATCGCTGGGATTAACATGTTTGACATTTACAATGAATAATTATGCAAGTGTACCTATTCCGCTTTCTTTCTTACGTAATTCCTACGAAGATTTATGGCTTGCACATATTTTTTCTATCGAATATATTTGCATGTTAATTAAATGTTCGGCCGAATAAATGAATAATAAAAATATTAATTTTATTAGTGTAATATCCTGTTAGTAATTTGAAAAATCAGGTTCCGATTGCCAATTCATAATTCTGTAACTGAGACGATTTTTTATTCTCAACAACTTAAATAACATATAAGATTAATAATACCTAACACAAAATATAAAGACTAAAACTAAATTAAATCTATACTAAAATAAACTATCTAAATCTAAAATTAAAACTAAAATATAAAACTTAAAATAAACCGTTGGTGGAGGGAAAAGTGCCCAGAATGCTGGCAGCATTACCACACTGAATGGCAATGCTTATCCTTTGTGCAAAATAAAAGCCAGCATTCTGGTCACCTGATGCCTCCACCAAACGTTTGGCCAAGTCCTGGTACATTTCCATGGCGGCGGGCCCCCACGGACCATTCTGTAACTTGAATTGCAGTATTGAGGTATTATACCAATGAAAAGAGAACCTATTGTTAGCTATTCCCAAGAGTTATATCCATTTAACACCGTATAAACCCTTAACCTATTATTTTTTATTGAAATTATCCTTATTACTATTTCTTTTATTTTCAGGTAAGTTGGCGGATCATAGAAGTTACACCTCTAACATGAAAATGAATATACCTATATACGTGAGTAAAGTACAGAGATTCATCAAGATTGTAACATAACCTAAATTTGATTAATATAATCTAAGTTCAGTCAATCTAAAATGCACGCATATACTTACGTAAATTTCGTTATCACACGTAATCGCATTGCTAACTACGGCACAAAACACAGAGAGGCTACGGCCAGCGCGTGCGACGCGGTGGTGGCGGCATTAGATAAATAAACTACGTTTTATGCTAAAATTACTATCGTAATTTAAAAAATAATTATAACATAAAAAATAGATTAATAACAAACTAGTGTGTTTAGTACTATTAAAATCAAACACATCAATAATTAGTTTATTAAGAGAGCCTTACCCAAACATCCAATACAGAGAAGTCAATGCACTCATGCACCACCAATTATCATACGACACATACGATCATTTTATTCCATGCTATAAACAAGGAAAATAGTTCCAATTCCAACGTTATTTCCACGCTCAGAATGCGTCTCATGTAGGTACCTACATACGATATATTCGAACTCGCAACAGATGTACGGGTTCACTTACTATTTGTTATTAAAATTATAGTGAAAGGGTGGGCGGATGAAAGATCACTTGCAGTACGGCCCACAGCCCACGTGCTCGAAGCCATAACAATTGTTTGACCAGCTCTGTCACAGAATAATCTGTAGTTGAAGTAAGGAACTGCAGATTATACTGTGACGCCCACCGTAATGTTGCCTGTGGTCTGCAGTGACTATTGTAACTTGTTTATCACTTCGATTTTTTAACATTCTATCGATATTAAAAGATTTATGTATACTCATAATCATTGAATAGAGATCTATTAAAATATCTATCTCTAATATTCGGTATTCCCTATTAGCGGGTCCTAATCCCAAAGGTTTCTAATGTTTTTTTAACTACTTATTTTTGTAGAATCATTTTGCAGTCGCTCTCAAAACTATTGCATCAACAGCACAGTTTTCTGTTCTAATAAAAATGTTAATTATTGTTTATTTTTTAATACAACCATGTATGTCGAGCATGTCCACTGTTCTCAAACCCCATTGGATACCCATTGGATTGCATGAGACTTGAGAGTGGGTAGCGAAAAATATTGTAGGTCTGTGGATGCGACTAAGCTTGTTATTGTGCTTTTCTGATCCTATCACTCACTTCAAGCAATCCACAGTTCGTCGATCTTTCTAGCCAGAGAACACTTGACCAAGGCCGATATGCTAAAAAATAACAAAGCGGCAAAAAAAAGTCCGTTCCGCCACATGAACACTACATTTTATCAATTATAATAAGTTATCACGTCTTATATGTTTCAAACTAAATACGTCATGTTATCATATTAGCGACTGCCTGCGGCTTCACAGCTTCACACACCTGGGTTACAGATTATAAAATATCTTATAAATTATATGTTTTAAGGGTTTTTTCAGGGTTCAAATCAAACTACAATGTCGTTGTCTAATCAAGATTTGATTCCCCCATCCCCATTTCACCATCGCACGACCAGACGTAGGTGCGGCATCACAGCAGGCGTCATCCATACAATGTTTGCTATCCCTCCTATCCGTACTAAATAGTTTTGATTTGACCTATATTATGCGAACACCTATAATGGAATGCTTTAACAGGGTCGGTCTTGGAATAGCTATAATCTGGAAGTTTTCAAGGGGAGAGTGAACGGGTTTCATTCAAGCGTGCGTGCTACCTCGTCGGCCGCATTATCACTTAACATCATAATGTAATGTAACAGCGTAATGTGGTCAAATTAAGCTTATTTGATATGAAAAAAAAACGATTTGTCATTTTATTTCTCGGCATTCCTTTTCAACCTAAATTTGCAACATGTCTAAATACCTAAATACTCGTAATACAGTTTCCATTCGCAACGTGGCTTGCCAAGAAGCATAATCCTTTCCAAAGTGACGCTAAGTTTATTACAAAAGGCAGGGAAAAGGATGTTGTAACACGTTGCATGAGCCAAGATCAGGCTTTCACCAATTATAAAACATAATTGGTAACCATTTGTTCCATTTGCTATCGATAAAACAAATAGTAAAAGAAAGTGTCCGGTCCGGTATCCGGTCCACCCACAACTCGCACATTTTGCGAAACGTTGCGACTATAAAGTCTCTGATCCTGGCATTGGATTCGGAATATATTCTTGTGAAACCAGTTGCTTGAACTGTCGAAGATAGGACGCACTTATTTTAAACACTAAATCCGATACAAAATTACCTATGATGCATTGTCTTCTCCATTGTCTTATTTTCCATGTTCTTCACAGACCGTTTAAATAAGGATCGTTTAAAAATCGAACAAACTGATTCTTCATACAAATCAGCATTTTATAATTCTAAAAAGCTTTTCGGGACGCATTTAAAAACAATAGTTAACCCATTATGTTGTTAATACCCGTTGCTACTGATTGTGTAATGAACGTGACAAAAATTTAGACAGCCTAATAAGTTAACAAAACACCTCTACTTGTTACCTTTACATTACGTTGTTTTAGAGTTGACCGTATTGTATTAATTGATAGTGTTGAATTCGTTCCTTAACTGGAATCCCACGAACTAGTTATTAGCTGGTCCGCAGAATCCGTAGGCGGAACACGTCTTCGTTAGTTGATCGCCCGATAATCCCACCAGTTAGATGTAAATGCGTCTACGCAGCATCGTGCAGCGTCGCTGCATATTTCACGTCATGTACTAGTCCTATACATACATCCAGACCCATACTAACATGTTATCCAGAATATCACAATGTTTATCTTTAAGTATAATGTTCTTGATTCTGCGTGGAACGTCAGCAGGCACTAAATCGATATGACCGATTCGTACGTTTCCTCGGCTTTGGAAAATGGTTTTGCTTAGTTGTGCAAAAAAGTTAGTGTCATTGGGGTGGAGACTGGGGTCTTCATTCGTTGAGATAACTTCTAATACTTCATTATCTCGTTTAGTGGCACGTTACCCAATTTATATAAGAAGAAGAAGTTACATTTTTATTACGAAAAATGTTGCCTAACAGCCACAAAGTAATCTACCACATATTTTTAAATCTTTATTTTTTTGAATGTCTTGTAACTATGTTGTAAGTATATTATTCACACTATCATTAATATCAAATCATTGAAAAGTATAGGCGTGTTTTACGTTAACTTTGTAAAATACCATGGCTAAAAATCCGATGTAGATAGGCATCGATCCGTAAACTGTATCCAAGTATCAGGCCTTAATTAAATGTTATGAAATATCAGGTAATAGACAAAACGTGACTTTCAGCCACAAAGCGCGCAAACCAATGATGCGAAAAGCTTTGATAAGAATTAGTGCTTATTAAAATACTTCTAAAACTCAATGAAAATGTGAATCACTATAAACGCGAACTTATACAAGATTACTTTCTAGTAGGTGCATATTATTATCTACGTCCAGTAGAAAAAAATCGTTTTGTTGGAAACCTTGTAAAATTAAGAATATTGGTTACAAATAAACACAACTATTCTATTACCTTATCAAAATATTCTGTAAACCTAATAATGAATTGAGTCTTGCAGATCGTGTTAGCAATTTTTGTCCTAAAATATGTATTCAACTCGAATCATGTGCGTGTGTGATGTCGTCGCTTCAAGGTTGCCAAAGAGCTGTGGAATTCCAATATACTTATTTTAGTCCCTCTGGAACGTATGAGTCCGCCTGTATGCATCTTAGGAATTGCACTTTATTAACATGAGATCATCATAGTAAACTGTCTACAATCATAACTTAAACAGTTTCCGTCATCATTTTTCTTTATCACATCAATCGTGGATGCTAGTAGGTACTTATGTGCTTTATATAACTCTGGATATTTTATTATGCAGAGAATGCGAGCAAGCACTGCAATATCACACATGTGGCACGCATTAGAGCTAGAAGCTTTCAAGCGTTGCAAAAGTGGTTTAAGAGTTAGTTCACACGCCGAAATGTCACGTAATCGCGCAAACTTACGCAGATGTCTCCATATCTATTAACTCAAACAATAATGACTGAGAGTAAAGTTCTCATCACAGCTCACTATATTACCTACATGAAAAACTTTCAATAACGCTAGTCCTGCTCATCTGTCTTTTAGGACACTACAAATACAGAAGTTATATCTTTTTGGCCCTCAATCCTCGCAGCTAATGTTTCTGTAAAGCAAGTTTTTACTTTCCTCATAAGTACCTAGGTAGGCACTATCTACATAAAGCAGCTGCGCAACTGCAAACAGCAAATTAGCTTGAGAGCCAGTTCACACGATGAGTGGTAAGGCCGTCACGTAACGACGCCATTGCCGGCACCGCTGATGTCTCTAGCTCAGAGATAAGGCGCCTGGGTGCCGAGATATCACGCCAGGCGGTTATTACCATATCTTTACAGCTCGCTTCACAATCCTACTCAACGTCCTAACTTAACCGAACATCGAACACATAATGGCTTTTGCCAAGTCGATATGACTTTACACTAGCACGAACATAAGAAGAAAATAACTTTCCATTACTTCACGCCATTAACAATTAGCACTCGTAAGCCATTTTGTAAATGAAAGTTTTTTGCATCTCGGACGCTATATTAGTATCACCTTTTTTATAGGTGTGATCAGATGGCTTTTTATATGCGCATATTTTATATTTGCGTGCTGTTTCGATAAGGTAATTTTTGGGTCATTTTCCAATACTTCATAACATCATCATAATAAATTTTAAACTAGCAAATGCTTATGCTCGTTTCAAAATTTACGACCAAAACAGTAATACGTTTCCTCCTTGTTATTGAAAGATTTGTTTATTCGTAATGAGAATCCAACGAAGCCTACGTCAATTATCCACTTCCTTCCTTCCTCTTAACAATGTACAATTAAAACCAAGAAACTAAATTTCCCAGTGAACGGGCAGGCAGCAAGCTAGCATTTATAATGCTATCTTGTATAATATGCCCTCTAGCGTTCATCCATATGGAACGCGTTTCGTCTACGGAATCCATTGTCCACGGCGGCCGCGGCTGGATGCCTGACCGGCTATTTATACGCCCCAATCAACTTCTACATCGGGCAAATGGTTCTAACCATTTTGTCTAGTATTTATTTTATGTAACTTAACAGTATACCTATCTCATAATCGCAGCCGAATTGTAAAACATTACTAATATTCCAATTGGTTTAAACTGGCGCCTCTACATCTACTCTAATTTTTACAATTTGAATTTCAATTGTATTCAAAGAGTTTTCGAAAACGCATGGTGACTCAGGTGACACGAAACGTAAAATAACGATCTAAGTTGGAGAACATTCAGATTAATTGCGAGTCGGCACGAAAATACGGCCGCGGGACTGTCGCGCAACCGAAATGCAGGCACGCAACAATCGCGTTACCTATACAACATAAGAATTATCCTTGACACCCAGGAAATGATATTTCTGTACGAAACAGCGGTTTTTCTTGTAAGATTTTTTGGCAAATTATATGACGTTGCAAGGCCATGCGGATGAATTTAACGTTTAATCTGCAAAATCATGATGACGCACTAATTGTATAGTTTCTGTGCCAGCATCTGCCCCGAATTTATTTGCTGCTAGCGTGACTCCAGAAAACTGATTACTGTATTCAATGTTCCAGTATTCATGCCATGTTGCATGGTCAATGGCTTTGAATTTACAGCTTACTTACAGCCAACACCTCGATATTGTAACGCTCCACATAGAATAACAGATTACTGTAAACACACTATTGTAAACATATTCTGAGCAAGCTGCAACCTCAAACCCCGTCGTTGGTTACGTTTATCGTTTATTGATCTATGACCAAAGATTGGTGTAGGATCGAATTAATAAATTACAAGGCACTTCATTAAAACCACGGTTACGTTAACAACATTCGACATGCTTAGCAGTAATTTACACGACAGCACCATCAATCACATGATGGCTAACCCTTTTCACGGTGATTTGCGTCTATAAATTATCGTCGGTGTTAAGACAGCTCTAAATATAAGTAATCGAGGAGTGCGCTGAAGCCCTTGCATCAAGTTAAATGCGGTTTGCAGAGTGTGATTTTGTTGAGAGAGTGGGATGCAGTTACAACATTGGGCGCGTTGATGTAGGCCTTTCTCTTTCTGGCCGAATAAGGCATAGGTTTGGACGTAGCTTTAAGGGTGCTGTATACGCAGATCCACTGTCTCGCTCGCGCATTGCGACATTTTTGAAGATATTAAATAATTGAATTTACTTACGCAAAATCTAGCTAAACTGTATGATCATTAGTAACATTACAATTGTTTAACAAAAATATCATATTAATCCAAACAAGATTTCATAAATACAACGGTAACAAAGTTTTTTTTAATTCGTAACCGTTTTTATGTATGAAAACTTATTTAGATTAATATGATATTTTTGTTGAACAATTGTAATGTTATTCATAATCATATAGTTTAGCCAGATTTTGCGTAAGTAAATTCAGTCATTTAATATCTTCAAAAACGTCGCCATGCGCGAGCGAGATAGTGGATCTGCGTATACAGCAGCCTTAAGCCGGCGGGCTGGTGGCGCTGGCACCAGCTCGAGTCGCGAGTCAAGGACGACAGCAGTGTATTGTTGTTGTGCAGCGATTTCTCCGCACTGCAAGACAGTTGGGCAGGCCCTATTCGTGTATAAAATAGCATACTGGTTTTTGTGTTTACCGCACATAATGTACGGTATATGGTACATAATAAATAAGGTACCTACTGACATCGGAATGTCCTCGATAAAATACAATTACAACATAGACCTTATAAAAAAAGCAGGACTGAGTCCCAATTGATCCCGAATCGAGGTACCCATAGGAAGTCGGAACGCTAATAAGTACGAGCGGACACGCACACACTCACATCATAGGAAGTCTATCGCCTGCCATTACTGCTCCGAAGCTCGCCCAAGATGCATAGAAATAAATATTATAAAATGCCGTCTTGCGTTGTGAAAAGTTGTCGGAATCATAGTGGTTTGATAAAAAAATGTCAGGGGATCACTTTTCACAAGTAAGCTTGTTAATATTTCGCTAATTTCTTGCTTTTTCGATAAAACTATTGAGATGCAATCAATACACAAAACCAGCTAGTGTTACCAACAATCAAACTTGCAAATTACCCGGAAGTGTGGGAGAATGACCAAATTATGTTCGAATACAACTTATTCACCTATATTGATTATAATTAGAGATCTGACTATATGCAAATGCATATTTCCATTATGCATATGCATGTGCTGGTCTTTGCAGGTTAATAAATAATGTACCGGTAATGGACCTACTAATCGTGCATATTTGTGCAGGTTTTCTATAATGTAGAAAAAGTAAAGTAACGTAGAAAAATACGATTTATATGTTCATAAAACATTTTAAGCAACACCCTGGCTATAAATATTTGTGCCAAATAAACAGTAATATTAACTGACTGGCTGACCCGAGCCGGTTAGTTAGTTTTACGCCCTAACCCTATCCAAAGGAAGAAAGAACTGGGAGGGGAAAAGGATGAATGGAGGCAGGTGCGCCTCTCTTCACCGTCATACATTCATCCTTTTTTCCTATCTTTTTCGCTCTCCTTTCTGTCTTCGCTTTAGCGTACAGGGTATATTCCCAGTTGCCCCCACATGCTTCGCCTCCGGGTGGCAACTGGGAATAAAAATTCCCAGTTGCCACCCGGTGGAGACTGGGAAGCTATTGCTCCCACTTCATTCGCCGTACATTGCTGCGTAGATCGCCAACCCCTTCATTACTGTCCAAATGTAATCTATACATGGTTCTTGGGGGTAGGGGGGCAAGTGCGGGGGGAGGCAGGGCAAGTAGGGGAGGGCGGACTAAGTGAGGGGGAAGGTGGTGGCAAGTGCAGGGGTGGGGGGGAAAGTGAGGGGGAGGTGGGGGCAAGTGTGGGGGAGGGGAGATTGCAGATTACTTTACTGTGCGTGCGGCTAGGGAATGGAACTCACTCCCGGCGTCAATATTTCCATCCACTTACAACTTAAGTGTCTTCAAATCAAAGTAAATAGGTTAATTCTAGGTATGCTCCACCTTCGACCTCATCATCACTTACCATCAGGTGAGATGTAGTCAAACGCTAACCTATCGAAAGTTAAAAAAAAATAAGCCATTCAATTTTGACTACTCTGACGCTCACGTAGCTTTTTGGTCATACGAAAAGTCACACCAACAACAGATATTTTTTTTGTCGGATTCGGGTAATTTTCTTCACATGGCAATCCTTTAATCAGTCACACATATTTATGCGGCCGCCATTGCTGTACGTCAGTTCGATGTCAATCAAGATTCATTCCTGCTATTTTTTTATAATTCTATGAATTACAATTTGTTTATTATTGAAATTATCGCATATGTAAATGTAATTATGGTGACTCCTAAATTTAGGCGTTAGGCGTAGCTAGGTTCTAAGAAATAATAAAACGCTAAATTTGATTAGTATAGCTAATTATAAATCACGCATCAAGATAAGACAGCGCGGTAAAATAGTAATGTAGACTTAACACAGTTTGTGCAAAACCGTATAAGGATTAATATTCGCGGAAATAAAGGAAATGAAGTCATTATAAAAGCTAAGGAGGAAGGCGGAAGCCAGGTATCAGATGCCTGATTGATATATTGTGTAGTACTTGTTGTAGGTATACCAATGTTTAACTCCATAAATTATGTAATAGTACCTACATATAATACTATAGATAGATAGGTACAGTGATCTAAACGGACTAGTTTTCATAATCTTACAAGAAGAAGGAAAGGTTTAAAGGATGTAAGGAAGCTTAGCTTAGGTTACCTAACCTAACCTAAGCTTCCTTACATCTTTTAAACCTTTCCTTTTAACCTACTCGGCTTTAGTGTCACTAGAGTTTCCATAATTTCTCAATTACTTACTTTTTAAACTAGGATAACGGTATAACGTAAAGCCCTCAGATCACGTCAAAGAGTAAAGCCCTTATTTATTTATTATCTAAATAGTTACTGCTATGCAAGTTGAATACGCACTGCCATTACAATGAAAATGATGCGTAATGATATGCCAATACGCACAATGACACCAATAGTCTCTTTGTATTCTAACTAGGCGGGGCATGCATTAGCGCGTATAATCGATGTATTTGTGATTAATGTCCTTTTTTTTTTAATCTTTAATTTCTGGGAGCTTTAGTCGCATGGCGATTATGTCAGCTCCATTATGTACATTCAAATTATATTCTAAATAAATACATCTAGTATCATCTTAAAAAGTGTCTTGGCAGCCCCACTCAGTGGAAAAGCCAAGACACCTTGTATTACTCCTATATCCGAAAAATTTAACCCATACTGTGCTAACATGTGTGCTCTCACAGGATTAATGTCCTAATAGACAAGTACGACAACTCAAATTCTATTCTAATATAATAATATCTAAATCCCATCAGTTAATATCTCTAGGTACATTTTGAGATTACATAATATAAGTATGATAGCTATACTTATATCAGCTATGTAACCAAGTCTTTATCTGAGAATCTCTTACTATATATTCTGGCCGATAACGATTACGTTCAGACTTAACTAAACTTTCCCAAACATTGTACATTACTATTTTGACTGACCTTATAGCTCAGTTGGTAGTAGCTCTGCCTTCTGATCTGTAGGTTGTGGGTTCGATTCCTACCCAGGATAAACATTTGTGTGATGAACGATGAACATAGGTGTTTGTCCTGTGTCTGGGTGTTATTATATATATTGTATTCTATCTATGTATTTACAAACAAAAAATGTTTTTAGGTATTGTATTAGTTATCTGGTTCCCATACCTAGTACAAGCTTTGCTTAGTTTGGGGCTAGATGGCGCAGTGTGAAACGTTCGCACATATTTATTTTTATAAAAACTAGTTATGTTTAAATAATTTCTTGACGACTGCGAATCTATAGGTTCTCAATTTCAGTAATTCACAATATATTTATTTTTTGTTTTTACAATGATATAGCTCATAAATAACTTTACATATTTTAACATCGATCACACCCTCAAAGTTCTCGCTCACTTTTGTACTATTTTATATTTGGTCTTTTAAAGCTGCTTTATGCATATTATTCTGTGTCTGTCTGTTTGTTCTGTGTCTGGGTGTCATATTGTATTCTATGTATGTATTTACAAACAAAAGTATATAAGTATTGTATCAGTTATCTGGTTTCCATAGTACAAGCTATAATGCTTAGTTTGGGGCTAGATGGCGCTGTGTGAAATGTCCACACATATTTATTTTATTTATTTATTTATTCAAATTTACACTTGCGGGCTCGCACAATGAAAGCCTGCGAACAAAGCTGATTATAGTGCAGGACATCGAACCCCAAATGTTAGACCGTGGTTTCCTTTGTTAAATTTATAAATGCTGACAGCAATGAACCATTAAATTAGGCTTTGAATAACAACTGCTTTTTATTCTCATTAGCTTGCGCTATTATAATGTGATCCAGAATTTTAAATTTCTATGTGGGTGTTAAATGATGGAGCTGCTGTTACCGCTATTATTTCTAATAGCTTGTTGTAACGCCTTACCCAACAGTATTAGACCACAATATGTGTTGCATATTCGAGACATTATAATGCATTTTATTATGCTTGCGTAAGAAGCTAAGAAGGCAGCATGTAACGAAAAGTGATAAAAAGTATCAATGCGCTTAATCATCGATATGATTTGAAATAGACACGTTTCGGCTGTAAAGGAACTCCTTATCCAATCGCGCCTATTTGAAAAAGGAAGTAGCAGTCGAGTAGAAGTCTGTGCAAACGACAGAATCTAAATTGCGAGTTGGAAGTTGGAACGGACTCGTCACTGCGTTGATGTAAACGGCCATGGCTCCCCGCACTACAGATTAGTGCGATTAGTCACCCGTGGCAATAGTTACTAGCTACTGCTAGCTAACCTGTGATCCTTGCCTGATCATCAATGTGTCATTACGTCCGCCTACCTCGTCATGAACAATCGATTCGTGATTATCATCTTCGATTTTGTCACACAGTTCTTAAAGAACCGATCTACAATTTTGTAAAAAAATACTAGTAGGTAATGTCCATTTAACACTGTAATCACAGGAAGTCTTCAGTCCACAAAGGCAATTTGTTCATTTCTTTGTATAAGTAAACAATTTTTGCCATATTGTCACTTCTCAAAACACTGTCTGAAGGTCACATCGGCTTAACAATCTGACCTGACATCATTTTCCTTCAACGTAGGTTGTATGATGATTTTGAAAACATGAATCTATTATAAACACTGACTGCAAAAATAATTACTGTTGAGTTACTTAACTATAGCGTAGGAGCTAGAAGCTGTCCCACGCTTCAATACTTATAATAACTAGAATCTTCTTGGTGAATGGAAACTTATACAAATAATAGGTACGTTAGATATTCCAAAAAAATGTTTCAACTTGTCGGTTATTTATTTTTACTCTGTGTTCTTACTAGTTCTGTTTTTCATTTGTTTATTTCTATTACGATAATACCACAGAGAAGCGTATTTTTTTTTCATGCTCTGTAGATAATACCATAAGAATACAAACATTAATATTACCATAACAACTCCTCTGTAATTTGTTGTGCTTCTGTTTTCTAAGTTTTGGCGTAAATCAAATAAATATTGGTCTAAAGTAACACTTATATAGGTACCAATCTATTTATATATTTTAATCTTTGAGGGAACGGTAAAAGAGATTCTCGTTAGGGATTATTCCATTTTCCTGTTCTATTTTAACGACCCCAAGTAATTGGACGTGGCTGGATACAAAATTAGAGAATTGGTCATGCTTTAGTACATTCTATTTATATGGACAGTTTTCTTCCATTTTGAACTGGAGTTGGAGTTAGGGATGTATCTTACAATATGGTGTAAATTATACTTTTATCCCTGTAGTACTATAATATTTTAGATATAAATATAAGAGCTATTTCTTATTTAACTTCTTCTTATTTTTGTAATGTCCTATAATATCTGAATTTTATAAGCATACAAGGAATCACATATTATCCAGGTCTTTTTCTTCATTTTTTTGGTCTCATTTATTCAAACCCATTTTTCGTTATCCAAGTAAGGGCTCTTTTAACTGAAAATTATACTTATGTTTATGTTAATATAGTAATAATATTTTTAGACTTTTATAAATATTAGTTTCTATATATTTCTAATTCACTCTATAGTCCATCATGCATCTCTAGTGCATTGCTCTGTCGCGTCATGTCGGCGAGAGGAGACGCTGTGAAATTACCCGGCGCCCAGTCGTATTGCTGTTATTGTCGTCCTTTGAGAGATTTTGTTTTTCTTATCCTAATGACTCACTTACTACTTAGGCCTAAAATATCACTGAACTCCATCTCTTGTGGAACACGTGCTTACTAATCTTACACCGGTAAGTATTAGATACTAGGTACTTCCGACGATTAAATAAAGGTCATTGAAAGTAAATTTTCGCTCATCGAAACTCAGTTCGTTAGAAAAAGTACCTAAGTGTTGTTTATAAGAATATTGCTTTTAGGGGAAAGAATCAAACTGTACCTACCTATTTACGCAACGCAAATAGCCGTCTAAAACAATGAGATTTTTTTTTTTTAGTTTCTGTTTGCTTGTATTAATGTTTATTCATACTACACCTATAGTAGTTAGAATTTTGTAGTAATCAGATACCTACTTTAGTTGTTCTAATAATCATCTTAATTTGTTTTACTTTGAAATTGTGTAACTAACGTAAGCTAAAAGTTGTATCATGGCATTATACATTTTAGCATCATGAAAATACCTTATTAAACTTGGAACCTCTAAAATTATGAATTCGAAGAATGCGACCAGCTGGCATTTAATACCCTGCTGAGTGTGACAGTAAATCTTAAAGCTTTAAGAACCGTATAGGCCCACACACGTGTTGTCGTATTCGAATTATAAAAGTGCTTATTCAAATACTACAAAAAAATATTTCAACGGAGGTTAAAATGTGTCAGGCAGTCCCGTCTCGCTATATGGGTTTGAATTTGAATAAGATGTAACTTCATTATTATCCCTTTGATTCATGGGATACTGGTTTCTATAGCACTTTGAAACGAGTTGAAAGACGTATAAATTTTATAAAGTACCTAGGTATTGGTATTATTTGGTCAACCCATTTAGCTATAGATTATTATAATTCTATGGGTCAACCAGGATATTTTTCCTTGTTATTTATAAAACAGCGTGTTTTAGTCAAATACTTACCCATATACCTACCTAAAAACAAGCAATATATAGAGATGACACAATTGTTTGCAATTATGATGGCGTTTTGTCAGCAATCTAAATAATGTATTGATAAATATTAAAAAATAAGTAATCTGAGGAGAGTAGAATCTAGTGAATGTGGCCTAAATCCAAAATACTTACACAGAGCTTAGCCACTCTTTAAAATAATGTACATAATGAAATAGAATCTACCAACTTATATATTCCATTTGTTTCGTGGTAAGTTTCATCATCATCAATTAAGAAAGTTGGCGTCAGCATTCCGCTCAATCTGTTGCTCTAGTTTCACGTATTGTCGGCTAGCTAAATAAATAAGGCGCGTTCCAGTATCCTGGCCTGTGTTCTCTAGTGTTCAGCGATATCACCTGCCCTTTCTTATAAATACAAGCCGCCCACGGTTCAGTTTCTTAGAACACGACAGTGGAGGTTTCTCCACGATAGTTGCTCTCAACATTTGAGTATGAAGCCTATAAAACTCATAGATTCGGTTCAATAATTTAGGTTCTGTCTATCATCTTTCGGATGACTAGGCTAAGCACCTTTTACAATCTACAGAGACTCTTGAACACAGTCAGCATTATTGGATCTATTGCTTCTTTATTCTTCTTTCAATGCGTTCACCCCTGTTGTAACAGGAATAAACTTTTGAGGTCTACTGAATTGAACGTCGCCAAACCAGACATGTCTCTAGACTTCTCTGTAAAGATCAAAGGTTTATCCGGCTTTCAGTTGATTTTCAAACGGGGTTCTAGCTCTACTCTAACTAAATATTCCGTATCCCTGCCGTCATGCTTATTTAAATTCTATAGACAATCTGCAGTTTAGACTTTAGTTACACAGGTTATGGACCACTGCACCTAAGCATAGGTGGTCCCGTGGCGCCACACCGAATAAGGCGCGACCAGCCTGCGGGTAGGTGAAAGGTTGCTCAGCCCGATTCTTGGTACTAGCTGCTGTTAGTACCTACTGCTAGTACATTACATATGTGCCACTGTCTCTATTCTCAAGTTTTCAATTAGTATCTTTGTAGGTTTGTGTATTTAGAACACAAATGCTTTATTTATATCGAAGATCACATTTAGGTGCTTTACTGATTCGTGGTCTCAACATAACAAAAACCCGAAGTAATCATTTGGTATATACAACGTTGAGTTTAGTATAGTGCAAAGCTACAAGAGTTATCAGTTAACTTACAATAGAATGAACGCAGGTCCCATTCAATCCTCTTTGACAAAGACAAGTTACATTATCTTATTTTTAAAAACTTTGGAAACACTTCGAAAATAACAGGAATAACAACATGGAACATTTAGTTTTCGTTACATTATTTGATTAGTTGTCTAACGTTCCTCAACTACTTGTGTAAGTCAACTCCATATTCGGCTGTATAAATAAGCTCAAATAATTTATCAGCCATTTCAAATCTCAAGGTGCCCCTATTACACTTATTCCAAATACTAGAAAATAAAACGAAGGAATTGTTGTAATCAGTGGGTTTATTTTATCATCTCTAATATTCTCTATGCACTCATGTTGTACCTATGCGCCTGATTCGAACTTTCGTAGTCAATTTCAGTTAATTTCTACCAAGTTTATACCTACTTACTTTTAGAACTAAATTTATTTCACAGACTCCTGTAGACAAGAGATCACGTTCTAAAAATAATTTATGTATGTTACGTAGGAATGTCTTTCTCATTTAGTATTATGACCCTCTAATTGTATAAAAATCTGAGTAGGTCAGACTGCTCATGTTTTATCTGAAAAAATATTTAATTAAGCTGTCAATACAACCTACCTACCTAAAAATCTACTAAACGACCTTCAATTCTCATTCTCAACTTGATTATCCAAATATCAACATCAACCACCTGTCAACGCGATATTACCTTAACTATGCTATTCACCTTTGTTTCATTTAAATAAAGCGTGTTTTCTGACGCTGACGGTTTTAGCGGCACAGCACATTGGCTGCCAACTGACCTCCATCCAACTCTCACGGCCAGTTTATCTGGCAGTCGCACGGGCGTACTACTCATTCTCCTCGCTCTGTCGCAAAAACCAACCGCAATACTCGGATTTTCAATTGTGAAAATGTAATTAAAAACGGATACCTTTACAATAACCACTTAACTGGCAAACGTTGCCCCAACATCGCTCATTGTCTTTCTGATTATTTCCAAAACAGGTTTCTGCAATCTGAACTTACGATCAAATTATGATACACACATTTCAGTATGTATAACCCTCAGCTTGGCAGAGCTATAAGACGGCTTTCAAACTGATGCGACATCCGCTCCGTGATTCGTTAAAGGATTATCTCAATGCGTGATGCGTGAAACGTGTGAGTGTGTGTGGGGCTTTATTCCTTTTGAAAAATGAGACTTCCCTCCGCAGCAGGACAAATTTGTGCATCATCATGTAGTCTCAGACATAAACACAGACGCGAATAGAACACATTAAAAAGAAAAAAAACACTGTTAATACGAGCACGTAAGCGTTTTTTGCGATATGCCTCATTACTAAATATACCAAGCAGTGGTAACGCTGGAACTTTTCATAAACCGTGGATTTCAGGAGATTTGTTGGCGGCTTGCCACTCGGTCGGTGGGGCGGGTATTATCAAAACAACAACGAACTTTGGAATGCTTTCTCCAGCACAAATTCTACGAAATTAGGTAACTTTTTTACTTGCCGACATTAATTTTATTCTCCGTTACCATTAATTAAAGTCAGAGAAGCTCGTCGGTAAAAACAAGCTTTTATTCTAATGAGCAGTGGGGTTTGGGAATTGTTCCAGACTCTGACATTTAACACAACACCGTTAAGTTCGTGTGTAACATCTGTAAGATATAAATTTAAAAAAATCTTAGATTTATCATTACTGGGTCAGAGATAAAAGCTATAGCCATATCAGGCAAGTTGCGTCTCATCATTATTTTTAGTCAATATGTTTGTTTTTTGTTACAGTGGCCATTGGAGATTAAATTGAGTAGGTACACCCGTTTAGCACTGGGCCAAATTCCTTCCATTTAAGCTTATAAAATGAAGGAATGAACTGAATGCAGTGTGTCCGCCCACTTGCCGCGTCGTCTGCCTGAAGGCAAATGCAGAGACAAGGCATATTTTAGCTTCTTTGTATTTATAACACAATATCTGGTTGACCAAGGAGCAAAAAAGCGCATCAATATTTTAAAGTTCTGAAAAGTTTGGAAGATTAAGCACGGCATTTCGTTATTGAAAAAGTATAAATGCAAATGTCTGTATTATTGTAGTTATAGATACCAGCTGCAATAATCTTACCGTAAGTTCATACTATAACTATACCAGTCAGTTAAGCCCATTCTCGTTTTGATGTCGTGATCAACATGATCATTATCTAAATAAGTATTAGGTATGACTCAACAAGGGAACCAACTAAGGAAGCCGTGAATCAATACAGTAGCCGCAGGTTATGAATCTCACTTAGAATATAACATAACATGGTATGGTAACAAAAACAATTGGCGATCGTCTCGCTCCAAAGTATTATTGATGTACTGATGAGTCAGTACAGTATAGTACTCACGTCATGAACACTCCTCAGGCCTCGTTCGGTTCATAGCGTTACATTATAAACCGTGACGATTATTGACCCCATTACCTGATCACTGGACTATTGATTTCATGTTTAATTGTATGTAGCTGCAGCATAATTTATGCACCTGTACTTACACGCGACGTCACCAAGCCTTAGCAATATTATTCGTAAATTTTGTTACTCTAAGTCTCTATAGATTAATTTTCATCATCATCATCATCAGCCTGAAGGCGTCCGAACATAGGCCTTCCCCAAAGAGCGCCACTTTGAGCAGCTGCTTGCCTCCTGCATTCATCGCCTCCCCGCGGTTCTGACCAGATTTATTTTAGTCGTGTTTTATTCCTTAGCTATCACATCAGCTTCTGTAATGACTATGGATTACTTGGTGGGACGCAAAGGTCAAAACAATGTCATTTGAATATAAACAAGCCGATCCTTGTTTGTTGCGATATAGTTCGGTACTCAGCAGAGCCGGCGCAATGTTACGTAGTTTTCCTTACATTCTGGATGCATATCAACATTCCCTAGAAGGCAGGTTGTCGGGCGAGCTGCCTTTGCCCACCCACACCATGTGACAAACAGCTCTCTACAACCGTATTTTAGTATAGCATCCACTACATTTTAGTACTTCCCACTCTTGACGGCTTAATGTGGCGCCATAGGGCTAAATGTTTTATAGCCATTAAAAATATTTAACAACCAGCGTAGTTGACTCCGATCTACTTGCAAAACATGGTTACGATACGTTGTAAATTACGAACAGTGTTCACTACCGCGTATATAGTCTTTTATTTATAAATTAGTAAATTAATTACAAAAGTCACTGTCGTTACCATAAATAGATACATTCTTCGGAAGCTTTGTAATCAAAGTAGGTAATAAAAAAGTGGACGAGATTATATTAATAGAATTGTTTATATTACAGTAACTCACGTTTATTGATGCTAAGGCGTGCTTATCGTCATTATGTTTTATTGAGAACAAAACATACAATACATTTTTCAATCAGAATTACTACATATTATGATAAGATAATTTTATGTGCTAAGCTAAGGTACAAACATACATCTTTATAAGGAATATAAATAAGGCGCGTTTCGACAAAAATGCTCAAGGGGTATTGTGGAACAGGCACGACCAAAATTGACTTCATAAACTTAGCAAAAAACATTTGACATGTAATTAATAAAATATGACAAATAACTGTAAAGTCAACTTTAAGAAAACTTGCAATGAACTTAAAACAATGGTATATTGTGTGTTATAAACACGCATCCAGCTGCTTGGAGAAATCGCGTGCTTACGTGGTATTTTGTTAATTCCAGGGCCACCGCCACGGCTGGGGCTGAAGGCGGCGAGCCCCGGCGTCGACGAGGACTGCAACAGCAACACCAGCCTCGCCGGCTCCCAGCACTCGGCGCACTCGGAGTTGGACGCGCACTGCGACAACTCCGGCTACCTCTGGTTCCTCGACTATAAGTAAGTATCTCGCACACACTACAAAACACCATTGTCTGATCTGACTGTTCCATGTTAGATGATCTTCTGATGACTCTTCTCAGATCCTGATCGAGTTTAGCTCAGTCAAGACTGTATTAAATTTTTTAAATAAAGTCAAAAGACAAAAATACTACAATATGAAAAGAAATCAAGAAAGTGATGGACTAAATGAAGTAAGAGGGAGCATCATTATGATACCTATATCAAAATAGGACAAAGGGGTAATAAACAACCTCAATGAAGAAACACTAATGAATGACCCAGACATAAATAACGTTGTTGGAATCGTTATTAATTTAACACGCAGTAAAAATCTGATGCTAAATAAATATCAGACAAACTAGCATGTCATCAAAGAAACTGTGTCAATCGTGAGTTGTAAATGATTAGATGCGATGTTAATAATTTTGTTTGAAAGCGGTTTACGGAGCTAACCATTCTTTAAATTCAAATAATAACTGTACAGAATCACAGAATACTTAATAATTGGCATAATATACAAAATGTGATCGATCATCCAAAATTGTTTGAGTGATTGTTGTTTTTCTCTCATTTCAGCCCAATCTTTCGAGACGGCGCATGCCACCACACCTCAGTCCTTTCCTCCGTGTCAGCGTCCTACAAAGGCATAAGCGACCTCACTTCCCGCTTTGAATTCACGTCACGCTACAACGACCTGGCCAGAGACTTAGATGCCAACCTCGCCGAGGCTGACATGGAGAGCTTCCGAACAGAAGACATTCACGCACTGCTGATGACCGCCAACTTGCCACACGACACCATCATTGACGACAGGACTCATGATGTGAGTATGAGATTCTGGATATTAATTGAACTTGGTGATTTTAGATTATGTATCGTACTGGATACGGAATCTACAAACTCCAAGTTTAGCTGACTGCAGGTAGTTTAATAAATGTGTAATGATTATAAAACGGTTTATTGTTAAGTAGGTGCAGGCAGGTAATGCAAATTGCACATTCTGATAAGTTCTGCACGGTAATGACCTTTAGGATTAATATAAATAAAATGTGATTTCACACGTTATGGAGGTAAAAAATCACACGTGTTTTAGTTCGATACATTTTTATTAATTAAAATCCAAATTTTAATAATACCTTTGGCTATCCAACCAACTATTGGTTGCAAAGTCAAAGAATAATGCAAACCTGATTTGCAAACTGATAATTGAACAGTTACGAGAAAATTACTGAACATTTCTAATTATAGTGAAATGTGTCATTAATAAATTCCATGCATCATTAAAACGTTAAAATTCAAGGTCTATTAATTACATAATTGTGACTACAGTACACAAGTAACACATTTTATTTTCGTGAACCATGAGATTGGCTGGTTGATGTAAAATGTAAAATCCACTTGTTTATGAGCGTAAAGTTATCTGAGAATTCATTACCAGCACGTGATGCAATGATAAAGACATAAAAGGATACGTTTTCGCACAGAGAGCTCATAAAAAAAAATTATTGACCTTTGCGTTTATTTTCACGTGCTTCTGATGGTTGGCCATTCTATTTTGTAATAAGGTAGATAATGCCATCTATGGGCATGGACGTAAATTTTAGATCCCAAATATGTAGTAAAGTAAAATAATCAAACTATTCCATGTAGGTATTACCACGAAAAATTTTATTACTTAAGATCTTATTCAAGATCAAGCCAGTTTGAAAATGGAAATGGTGTTATATTTAGGACATTCTTACATACATGCAATTTTGTTTAGAGTCTGAATGGCAAAAAGAGGCTTCCTTTTACCCGCTAATCACCCTCATTAACATTATGGGTTGTGTGCCCAAACATTTGTCTAGAAACTCTGTCAAAGTTGGTCAGCAAAGGCAACGAGGACGTTACGATTCATTGCGGACCGTGGCCTTACAATCTCGTGTGTACTTTTACGTATATGTGCAATATACTTTCACCAATGGAACTTCCAACGTTTCTACTTGCCTACCTACCTACTTATTTTTTCTGAGGTAGACTCTTGCTAATTATTACATGCATTATAACCTATTGGAAAAAAACAGGTGAACATTAAGAAAATAATGCGCGAGCGCAGCGAGCGCGAAATTTCACCTACAACAAACTAGGTACCTACTTCAATGGAACATAGTAATTTTAGTCCATGTATTAAGTCTTTTCTTGTCTGTGACAACATTCTTATTAATAAATAGCAGGACAAAGAACAATAAAAATGATGGCCAGAGCAACCACGGTTGCGAAGATGCACCCATTCTTAATACCCCTCGCAACTGTGGTTGCGAAGAATTGTTCATAATTTTATATCGGCAAAAATTTTAAAATGGTGCTTTTTTTCTGCTAAATTGAGGTGTACGTCGTAGTAGAAATATATTTCCTACGCCTAGCAACCCCAAAATAGCCACCACCCATGCAATTTTAAAAGAAAAAAAAAAGTTTAAAGTCAGCTGACATTTTTTTTTCTTCGGCCGTAATATTTGTAGTTTAAAAAAAATCGTTCTGGTTAATTTTTGTATTGTCTGTGTCGATATTTTTATGTCATTGGATGCGAATGTATATCTTTTATATAAATAAAACAAAAAAATAGTATGTGTTCGCTTTTAATTTCGTAGAAATAAATATTTCGCTGAACAACATAGATTTATTTGACTGGGACAACTTTGCACGCTCCTGGCTAATTATTTTATTATTATATTGGACATAAAACGATGCGGATGCGGATGCGTTGTTCGTTCCTGTAACCGGAAACATAGAGTTTATGCTTTAAAAACAAACACCAGAGGCACAGGAACGATTATTCCCAAAGTGCCGAACGTGGCGGCCCGAGTTCCCGCCAAAAAAAATCTGCGCCACAGACATCAAAAACGCGCATCGTGATTTCAGTGGTAACGTGGGTTTATCGCGCAAGATAAAACATTGTTGTATAGTTGAAGGTCCAGTCAATAGCTTCAACATGGCGGAAGCGATGAATAACATAATAATTATATTATAAGTAAAGAAATCTGACCGTGAAAGGTCGTAAACCATTCACCTTAACTTCATGCCCTATATTTATATATCTCTTTATCACTGACGACACAATTTTAACATGTTTCTTGTCTGTTTTAACTGACGACATTCATAACATTCCTTTTATAGATATTACACTAATCGATTCTTTTGTATGAATTTATTCTTATTTATCTATTCTATTTACGTTTACATATATGTTTATTTTTCAGTTATAATCTATTTTCTTTGATGGGTGATATGTTGGTGTCTTGCAGAGTAACCCCAGAGGCGAAATGTTTGCCAGCATATCCAGTTCTCTAATGGCGAGGTTTCGTTTCGACAGCAGTATCAGTATCGGCAGTAGTTTCCAGGTTCGCCTCGAATCCTTAGTTTTTATCATTTATTACATTCAACACATCTATTTCATCAAGTTAGCACATCAGTGTGATCCATCATTCAGTTTCAGCATCATTGATTACAGTCTTAAAGCACTGCAGCTAACGCCACGCCATCTAGGGGCTGCTCTGCACAACATGTTTACTATTGAAAGAGTTTTAGGTAGATGTCGCTTTATCAGTAGGTATTTGAAGTGTTTACCCAGAATCACAACAGATGGCAGTAGTAATAAAATTTTAATTTAATTATTGATTGTGAGTTGTGTGTAATGTAAACAAGTACCTAAGAAGATGATGAGTCAGTCTGTTTGATAACAACTTCAAACTTGACAGTAACAGGTCTGATCATGAATCTTAAAAAAAGTATGATCTAAAAAATTGGTGGTTGCGTTATCTTACAACCTGAAACATTTTTTTGTTATTAAAAGTATTTGGAACGATTGATTTTAGCAAAGCTGCAAGCACTGCTTTGAAAGCAGCTATAAAAAAGCTTTGACAGTGTAATAAAATAAATATGAAAAAAACTGGTCACGCTCATTTAATTAACTGTAATCGAGTCCCGAGAGAACACACACGCACAATGCACAGTCTTAAACCACACGCGGATGGCCAGCATTCACAACGAGCCTTCCTATTTACCAACGGCACAAAGTACGTTGGTCCCACGGGATGTACCAGTAGTAAAGATAAAATAGGATCAATTTCAATGTGTGCACCCTCGTCTAGTGTAGGTACACATACGGGTACACACATTATTACGTCAATCAGTTGAACCGTGCTCGTTATCCCCTCGGCCTCGGTCATACAGTCATTCTCTCTTCTGCCGTGGTATTTGTATGTGTGAGCTATATTTAATCGTCCTTATGTGCGGTCGCACATACTGCCACCATGTGTGAGTTGCCAATGAAGTCTATCCACACATTCTCAAACTTTAGTAATCATCTTGCACTATTCAAATTTAAAATGCTTCCTAATCTAAAAGTCCTAAACATTTAACCAATACGTTCATAGGGCTCACTGTACTATCAACCTTGAATGAGTAATGAAATTGAGGGCGATAATTGAACCCTTACGAATTATTACTGCGCTAATTAATGCTCTGTTGCCTTCTGTTATCTATTTCATTTCGCTCTGCACTTTAATGGCAGTCAAACTAAAAACTCTATTCAGTGAACACGCGGTGTTATGTCAGTGTCGGGCGGAAAGTTTGAGACACGTTCGTAGAGGCTAATATTAAAATTAATATACCCGCTGCCCCAGTAGCGTCCAGAACTCTCAGGAGTGTACTGCGTACTTTCTTGCAATGAATTCAATCGCATGTTACTTTTCCAATAAGTGCTGCAGTTCGAATGAACTCATTGATAACTGTGTGTGCATAAGATAAGAGCTTTAGGAGACTGTGAACTTTGTTGGACGTTAATGATAGTGCGAAGTCGCCAATGCAATGGCTTGGACGGTGCGACGACGTCAATGTGGTGAATGATTTAGTGATACTATTTGACTTTTTGGAAAAGACAGTGGGATAAACTGATCGAGTTAAAAATGGGTGTGACAGAGTACGATTGGGATTCCTACAATGGATACTACTCAGTGAGTCATCCCTCTCCATTTACATTATCACTTTATTAATTTGTTTTATTGCAATGTTATTACTTCCATTCATGTCATAATTTGTGTTGTCTGGTTTATTTTACAAGAAAATGTCATCCTTTTATTAGTTTATCGAACTCTGCAATAACACCTATCCTTTTACACCCTACTACTTACATATTTTTTTATTGCTGATGTGGTGTTTTGCTCTATTTATTTAATATTACTAATTTTTAAAATAACGTTTTTACTTATGTTTGAGGAGTTTTATCTATCTAATTACTTTATAATATATTTCTAACTATGTAAACTATATATAGTACCTATAAGTACCTACTACCTACCAATTGACGCTGTAAGTACCCTCATAATAATATGACGAAGGAACGTCTGCTTCCAAAACAAAGAAATCATTTAGAACTTAAGTTTATGGCAGTAAAATAATTGATTGTAACAATAGCAGCGTTTTGTGTGACTGTTTTGAGTGTGACCTCATTTGTAGCAGGAAAAGGAATTAAATTGGTGATAACGCCCCTGTTTGTCGCGGCCATGTTGTTTGTCATTTAGAAACACATCGTTACATTATGCAGTAGTTGCATTGAATTCCAATAAGTTTTTGATTTTAGAAGAGCATATAAGCTCAATTGGTACCTTTTAGAAAAACTAATCTTTGATATAGACTTATAGAGCGATAATCTAATTTATTATCACCTGAACGATATTTGTACTTAGGTACCTACATAAATATTTATTAGAGTAGGCTATCAAAGAATGTTTTTAATTATATCAGTAATCTTTAACCTGAATAGATTATAATTCGATGTCTCTATAGGACTCCCAACATTGAATAACATTTAAGCTGCAGTTCTTTTTTTAGACGCGTCTTGCATCCGCGTCCATAGAGTTATAGCCAGAAGCAAATGTTTATGTTTGAACTAGCACGCGTTACGTTTCGAAATCTTCTGAGAACATTCACGTTAATACTTTTAATGTGCAATATCTTCATACACTGTTTTAGTTTCTCAATATATACTTGAACTATCAACACATACTTTCAATTAAATATATTTAGAAATATATTTTTAATAACTGGCGTTTGTGAACAGGGTGAAGAATCCGTCGGTTCGATTAATACGATGTCGATATGCAAGTCCGAACTCTTATTCTCGCCTGTAAAAGAGGGTGTACATGGTGTTCACTTCAGCGTGGACAGTCTGGACTGCGAGCTGCCTACTGAGCAGGACCTCATACTAACCTGTCAGGCCAATAAGGACAACTACACCATCGCCTTTGAAGGCAGTCTCACCACTTACTCTGAGGACAGTGAGTGCGCCGAACCCGCCGTCAATCAAAAACATGGTATGATTTTTTTTATAGTTCCTTTAACCAAATTGCAATACAGTGACGTAATTGTTTACCAGAACTATGTAGAATCTCATATATATACTCTGAATCATAAGCATGTAATCACTCACGATAAGCAACCCACTATTAATCACGTTAATTTTTCAGACAAATTGGGTAAAGAAGAACACATAGTATTAGATAATGATGAAAGAACGCGCAGGAATTTAGAATTATTAGAAAGATGTAAGAAACTAACTAATAAGTTAACAACATCTATGGCTAGAAGTGATTTAGGATTAACTACATGGAGTAAGCTTAAGAAACAAAGCAGTCAGTCACCCTTAAGGAGGTAAATAATAATAGTAATTTGTTTAGACTATGTTCTAACAATACAAACATTTAGCTAATATTATTTGAACATTAACATTATGCACACAACATTGTTATCACAGGCACCCCTCAGGAAACAATAATGAAGACTCAAATGAAGGAACAGATGCCACAAGTGAAATGAATAACTCGGTAATCAAAAGCCAAAGTCTGCCAAATCTCTACAGAAGGAAACTTATGAATAGTTCCATTAATTCCACTGCTCTCAGCAACTCTACGGTACGTTAATTAGAAAATAATTAGGTAGTAATGATGTGTAAGCGTTCACTGCAACTATTTAACACGTTTTTGTTTGCAGGTCGATTCTTTTACCGCCAATCAAAGACTAACGGGTACATCAGTATGCATGAAGGTTTATGACGTATCTCAGCATCGCTCGACGCAAGTCAGCCAGCACTCTGAACCCATGAGTACTTCCTCAACGGAGAACCAAACCTCCTCAGACAAAAGTCAACCGAAACAGGCTTTTAGCTTGGTTAAGTTATTTATGAAACAAAAAAGTATGAGTAACGATGGAAACGTCAGTATGGACCAACTGGACAGATCGGAATGTTGGCCTTCCAGTTCTGGTGGTGAAAGTGGAGAGTCCATTGGAGAACAGAAAGTAGAAGCAAAAAGTATAATTTCGGAGCGCCCTCAAATTGAACTACCGAGTGTTGCTATGGATGAAGAACATTCACTTGTTTATGAAGAAATTCCGCCTACCCATCCGTACAACAATAGAGTTTACGATGAAGTTTTAGTTGAAGAAGAAGAAACTGCAGATGGATCTAAATTAAGTGACAGCGAAACATATTTATATGCTACGGTTAACAAACCTCACATTAAAAGAGCAAATTTAATCATGAACAGCCCATCTAAAATGAGAAACAGACGATCTTGTTCGTCTCAATCTTCAGCCACGAGTGTCAGTATCTCAAGTTGTTCTGAATCTGATGGCACACAAATCACAAGAATGAACAGATTACTTCAGCGGGAGGCCTGTGATCATAAAGCCACCTCTACTCACTTGGGTAGCACTACAATAGATAAAAGCATACAGACGTCAAGTATGCACGTCTCGAGTATTACTCATGAACGGGAAATATTCAAAGTTGTGGAACCGTCATTCCTTGAAAAATTAAAGGAAGGAGATTGTGAAAAACCCGTTTTTGTTTTGTACCCCAACTATACATTGCCAGATATTTCATTTTTAAATGGCAGAGCAAATATTTACTTGAATCCGTTGAAAGTAAACGTTTCTCCTAAAAATAGCGATGTGAGAAGAAATAAGTTGCAAGTAAAAGGTAAAAGACCATTTTCATGTAACGATCTAGAAACGTTAAAGAAGAAAGGTGTAGGACATATCAAAGACTGGGATTCACTAAACTTCCTGTTGCCCATGGAATGTAAGCAGTTGTTGTCAGAGATACCTGAGCTGATGCAGCACACGAAAGAAGAAAAAATTAACAAGTGTGGAGATAAATATTGCGGTGCTTCAAAATCTAAAAACAGGCCCATGAGCTGCGACTGCAATAATTTGGCTGGCAATACCACTGCAGTTTCATCGAGTTCGAGCACCGCCACTCAGCCATCGTCAGGCTACCGTGGTTCATCGACCATGCTCACGGACTCGTCAGCACAAAATAGCCCCGCTCCCACTGGGAACTTTAACCCATTATTTGTATATCGCTACGATAGCGCTACAAGTTCAGAAGCCAGTAATAATGAAGCACAAAGATTTAATCCTTCGATCCCGAAACGTTCACTATCACTGGCGGATCAAAATCGTATCACCAAGCAAGGCGAGATTGGGCCTCCACGGCCACCGTTACCAAAGAGTATATTGCGTAAATCTATGGATAAAACTCGAAAATCTACTGCGAAACGCTACAGCATGTTTGAAATGGATGATATGTTACAAGACCCTGTCGTATGCATGACGGCTGCGACGGAAAACAAGACAAAGAGGCGTTCACTTCAGGAGCCCTACTATTTACAAAACCAAAATGTAGATTATAGAAAAAACAACGATATAGCCGCCAAGAGGTTGTCTCAGCAGTTCCTTGATGCGGCTGATAAGGATGCCGATTACAACGAGTATTATCAGGATGAAGGTGTTGGTACCGAAAGTAGCTTAGAATCTGGAAAATCCAATGAATTAAAGTTCCACAGACCGCACACACCTCCAATGCCTAAACCACGAACGAAGAAAATGGAATACACAGAATTCCCACCACCAGGTGCACTTATCAGTAGCGCTGATCTACAGCAGTTAGAAGACTTCTTGAAAATTAGTGGTTTTAATTGTCATAATATGGATGATTGGGATCAGACTCAAGTTCAAAAGGTAAGAAGTCAGGTTACCAAGTTCCTTCAGATGAAGCGCTCTCAGGAGGAAAATCAGAGGTCCATAGAGTCAAGCGGCAGTAGTTCTAATAGCAAGAAGTCAGTAAGCTTTGCGCAGAAATCAGAGGCTAAGGTCGAGACTTCACAAACTCAACCGAAGCCAAATATGGAAGAGTTAAAGGTGACTCTCACCACTCCGCCAAACTCACCGAATATCTCGACCATTGCGCAGAGACACTATCAGGTATAGTATTTGCTATTGTTGCATCTGCCCTTATCATGCAAGCCCGTTGATTTCTGTGAGTACCTTTGGTTTCTTCTTTATTAATTTTTTATTTCCTATTTTATTTTACTTTTTAAGTTAAGTAATAGTTTGCGACATTTTATTTTATTTGTCTGTTTTCTGTATGGCCAGTTACTCATTACACCACGCTATTGGCACTGTACCTCGTTTAATAATGATAGTTAAAACTTTACCTCATTACAAGCATTGATAAAAACGATTCATGCTTGCACGACACTAATTGGCTGTTTATTTATTAACATTTGTTGGCATGCGCTGCTACTAAAATTGCTATTTTTAGGGCAAGAATCTAGCAGAGATACCGATTTGCGAAGAAGGTGAAACGAGCCCAGATGAATTTGGAAGTCCCATTCGCCACGAGCCCAGAGCAAAGTATGACTTCATTGATGTGTCACAGACAAGAGGTAAAAATACTTATAATATATTATCAAACTAAAAAAAAACTATATCTTTTATTGCTATTTGTAAATAGCATAATATTATGTTATTTCAAAGTTGACATAACTATAAAAATCCCTACATATTTGACCAAAATATTCACATATATCAGACTCTCCATAATATATCTTAATTTTCAGCTCTTGTCTCAAACGTAACAGACGCCGTAGAGATGATAATACAACATTTCTCTTCGGCTACTGACCAAGCGGAACTGGCTTTCCTCGGAGACTCGAAAAAATCTCCAGCTTGTGCCAAAATCGCTCTGAACGCTTTGTGTCCTGCACTTTATGCCATATTCAGAGACGGCCTCAAAGAAAACATTGAAACTTCGTTTGGGGCTGTGAACAATTCAGTTTGGCAAATGGTTGAGGCTACAGCTAGACAAGGTAATTAGGTCTTATCTCCTTGTTATAACTTGTTTCACTATTTTAGAACCTATAACTAGATGGTCTAGATACTAAAGGATCTAGTATAGATTACTAGATTCTAGTATAGTATTATGTAGTATAATATTACTTTATCTATACTAAAAGTCGCGTTTCTTCACAGGTCCAATAACCAAATCTCTCAACGAGCTTGTCCTAAGGATCAACAGCGAGGACGCAGTAACAGAAGGTCTGGTCAAGTTCAATGCCTTCATTCTGGGTCTGCTCAAGTAAGAAACAAACTAATTCTTCTATATTCAAGTACGTTTTTTTAACAGATTATTACAACTTTACTTTTATGTTTACTTACAGCGCACAATCTGTTGACGCTTGGGTATCGTATGTCCGCACCAGAGAGTCTATTCTTGCAAAGCACTATGGACCTGATTCCCTCATCCTTGCGGGTTGTATCGGCGAACCTCGCTGTCGAGCCTTGTTGGACACCCTACTCGCCAGCCTGGAGCCCCTGCGGCTGCTGCCCTTCTCTCTTGACCTCATGTTTGAAATGCGAGAACTGCACCGAAGCTTTAAGAAAATTGAGAGCGACATGCGAGCTGCCAGCCGGGTATGTATCAAACACAACTCACAAAACTTCGTAACATACCACTAACTCTTCAACGTTTTGGCAAACATACCTGATATTCCGTGTCTTTAGCCTATCAAAACCACCTATTGCATACTGTAAAACTGCCGCCTGGCAAATATTGCTTTATTTGCATTTTATTGTTTACTGCATGTGCTTACAAACCACAATTCACGGCGAATAAAGCTGGATACTTTAGCGATCATATTTTCGTGCACAACTTACATAAAATGCAAATAAAGGAATGGCGTACGTCTGATCGATCCTCACTGTGACCTTGTTGAGGACTTTAACATTAAATATTTATATCTATAGTCTAACGATATACAGCATGATGCATGAGGCTAAAAGAATTTGGTGTATTTAACAGCCCACCTCGATTAACCCACCACTAACACTGAACCAGCGGAACTTGTTGAAGCTAGTGCGCTCGATGCAATCGAGTGGTATCTCAAGCGACGACTGCCAAGCTAGTGTTATTATGAGACACAAGGAGCCTAGGAACAAAGAACCCTCCACCCCTGACCTCTTGAATGATTCGGCCAATGTGAGAACCATTGTTGAAAAGAACAGGCCGCGGTCGTGCGTCAACCCGACTGCGGGGATGGGTTACGACTTGTGTCCGAACAACAGTAGAATTGAATTGGAGACTAATAGAAGATGGTCCGGGGTTCACTTGGGGTCTAAACTGATGCAAGCCTTTGACAGGCTCATGTGTGACGACAGCGATGATTACACAGACAGCCTCGAGAACAATAAGCCCTCCGCTAAGACGACCGGCACTGAAGCGAAGGTAACACGCCGGGGTTTTTGTGTGGATCCAACAATGAATGTGCTTTGTTACGTAGACGTGTTTTTGCGGTTTGGTTGTTCACCTTTCAGGCAGATTTTTGTTTTGCTTACCGACAAGTGCTTTGCTGCTAACATTTTTCACTGACGTATTTTCCTGCTTTGGTTTTTCATTTCATAAAGGTGATTTTTTTGGCTTACCTTTTACAATGATTTAGATGTTGCGATAAGCGTAGTATCCTGGTTAGCGTACCTGTATTTTTGTACCAATCTAACTAGATAGAAAAACATAATTAGACAAAAACCTAACATTTTTGACTGGCCTGTTAGCTCAGTTGGTAGTAGCTCTGCCTTCTGAACTATAGGTTGTAGGTTCGATTCCTACCCAGAACAAACATTTGTGTGATGAACATCGATGTTTGTTCTGTGTCTGGTTGTTATATTGTATTCTATGTATGTATTTACAAACAAAAAAGTATCTAAGTATTGTATCAGTTATCTGGTTCCCATAGTACAAGCTATGCTTAGTTTGGGGCTAGATGGCGCTGCGTGACATGTCCCACACATATTTATTTATTTATTTATTTAGGTACCACTTTTATGAAATGAGAGGTTTTGTCAGCCGCATCATCAATTTATCTACTTAAAAATGACGTCCTTCGACTTGACTATTCTCTCATTATTTTACTGATTATGGTTCTAAACTTATAGATTAAGAAAGCTCGTACATAATTCTGATAAGGTGAATCCTCTTCACAGCTGGAATGCAGCGGTGAGGAGCATTGGAGGCCAGGCTCTGCCAGCAGCGGTGCCAGCGGGAACACAGGCAACGCGAGCAACAACTCTGGAGGCAAGTTCAGAAGACTTCAGCTCAAGTGGGAAATGATGAGCAATGCTGAGAGCCCTAGCACGCCTTCAGGTAAGCGACTTTAGGAGATGCATTACAAAGCAGTGATTACGAGTCAACCAGTAGCTATGATGAAAACCTGAGTAACGCCAGTCGCCAACAACCAGAAGTAAGGTTTTTGGTTCGATGTAGAGCTACGGTAAAATCGGTCCGAACGGTATCCAAACAAATGTTCATACTATATATCTGTGTGCTTATGGTCATGCATGGCTGCTGTTTTATAAACATGATTATAGTTTTATCATACCCCCCAAATAACATACACGTAATCTTGGTACTAGTTATACTTACTTACTTGAAATAGAGGTAGAAACCAGAGCATTTAATTACTCATACTAAAACGTATATATATTTGCGAACTTACAGCCAAAAAACATGTTTTGCTTGGCTTGAGTCAGCTGTTTAAACATTGTTTAGTCTGAAATAACGTACTGTACGTGCCGTGAGAACCGTGCACTTTGAAATAATAAGTGAAATCAAATAACAGCAATATAGCAAGAATGATTCAAATTATGCTGTAATTAATTTAGATGTACCTAAATTCATTAAACACTAAACTCCACATAATAACCTATTTTAACGTTTTTTGATAGAAGCCCCATTATGAAGTGACTTTGTTTACATTAGAGAGCAAATTAAGGATTTCTGATAATTCTTATCATGGAAATTATACCTAACCTTATGACGACTCACGAGTATGATTAGTCACATATTTGGGACTATTATTTCTGTGATAACGGTAAGGATAATAAGATGCAGCTCAGTAAAGTTTAACACTGCACTGTTTGAAATCCCTGGCTGGACCTTTTGTTTCGGGTAGACGGGTACACAATCAACTGGTAGGTTAGGTACTGGGTTTGATCATTTAGAATTCAGAATATCTATAGTTAATATAAGCCAGCTACTGCTAAAAGGGTACTAAGTACGTATAGCCAGCCAATGAAATAAACTATAAGTTAGGCCTTAACTAAGACATTTTGTTTGCCTACACTGACTTTTACAACCCAGACGATATGACCCTAACCCTCCTATCAATGTACAAAATAATCTTGATATTTTTATTATTTACTTAGATATGCCATTTTGAATAGTGATAGCGAGAAAATGATGTTCTCCAACTTGCGTTACATTTGCCTGGCGCAAGTAGGGTTATTGACCCGACTCATAGCTCATAAAGCAGTGACTAGTTAGTGACATACGGTATTGTGATTCCCAGGTGAGACGTCCCCGGCAGCGCCGCGTGGCTCCAAGATCCCGCGTCCAGTGTCATCGCCCGTGCGACCGCAGGCGCCTACGCTACAATCTCCAGCCAAGAATACTCATCGGTACGTACTTAAGATTTTATGCATTAACATAGACGTTATTAGTGTTAAAATGAAACAAAACTATAAAATATCAAGTTAAAGTCACAGCATGTGCAAGCTATTTTTATGACGTACTTGGGGATCGAACTTCCACCCAACGTCACTCATTGTTATCACTACCTATATAGCGTGTGTAGCGCAGTGCATTACAATTTCTATATGTACGCACTTTGACTATTTGCATTATCCGCATAGGGTCTACCGGATGTAGTCATTCCAATCCTCTCCATCAAAAATTCAAGCCGAGGTACTTCAGCCTCCCTAAAGCGTACTGGAGACAAAACCTTTATTTATTTTCGAGTGAAAAAAAGTACGCAAAACCAGAGGATCCTTTATCCTCGTTCTGTGCTAAAAGGGAACTTCGTAGCTAATTAAGCATTCCCACTTTGTACGACACTGATGGGCGCCTTAAATAAGAAACTATTCATAATCCAAGAGACCAAGACCATCTGCTCTATAAAGACATCAACTGGCCTCAACACAGCGTGTGGCGTATCTGTCAACACAATAGTAGCTTTATGTGTCTGATTTTTTGTTATCAGTGGTATCCCAATCCCAGTCCGGAAAGGCGCGTCCCCCACCAGTACCACAGCTCGGCCTGCCACGGGTAGAACACCAACTCCTGGGAAGAGGCCGGCTGCCAGCAGGTATGATTCTTTCTTACTTTAATCTAGACTAGGTCTATTTTCGTGCTAAAACTCTTTGCACCATAATGGTGGTGGGTAAAAAAATTATCGATGGGGGATTTTCTCTTCGGTTCTTCTTTTTCTATGCTATGTAAATAATACTTTTATACATATTTTAGTATCAACAATAATTGTTGCTCCTTCTGTGTCTGAGAAGCGCAAAGGCACTATGATAGTTGATATTGACACTACAGTAGAAGTAGTAATGTGATCTTGGTATCTATGGTGTTTCTTCTTTCGTAATTTATGCTTTATATCCGCACAATATCTCCAGAACTACCCCAGAATCTCCGAAGACGCCCAACACAACCAAACCTCGACCAGCCAATCTGGTTATAGAAGCCGCTAAAAATGCAACAAATGCTAAAAAATCGCCAACTTCACCGTATGTACTTCACATGAGATTAATTCTAACTTTGATTACTAACCAAATCAACTAATAGGATC
Source organism: Ennomos quercinarius (assembly GCA_910589525.2). Classification (NCBI taxonomy): domain Eukaryota; kingdom Metazoa; phylum Arthropoda; class Insecta; order Lepidoptera; family Geometridae; genus Ennomos; species Ennomos quercinarius. The sequence goes on from OU342496.1 coordinate 8,930,674, forward strand.
GACGCGGTTAGCACGCTAACTTTGCGAAAATTGATCGAAAAGTGGTACCTAATGTATCAACATTTTTTAGAGTCTTTGATATAAATACATACATGGATGAATTATCAATGTTTAACAGTGTCATATATCCTATTAAAGAAACAATAATAAATTAATAATAAAATAATAAATATAAATAATATTTCAATAAAAAATTATTTTTTTTTATTTTTATTTTTTTATATATATGAATAATATTTCTAGCCAAAATTCTATAGTTTACGATATAATAAATTAATCTCATTTTAATAATAAATATTTTATCGATTTTTGGTCAATTTAGCAAGGTGTTCAGACAGATTTGTAGTTGTGCTACAATTATCTAACAAATTAACTAAATATATAACTGATAGTTAAGGCATGGGCTGCATGTTTATTCATGGTAATAAACTCTTGATGGTTACAGGAAAATTTATTGTTTCAATATGAACAGGAATACCGAAATGGCATGTTTACGACATATCGAAATAGCTCGCGAATTGCATTCTGTCATGAATATGATGTCGATATTAAATTCTGCTGATGCATTCCTCATACATTTTATAATACAAAGATCTATTCTAGCATGTGGAATGAAATTTGATTACAGATTAATTGTCCAAATATTTATTTTGCATGTATCTGATAGGTACTACCTAAACGGATACAAGAATAAGCATAAATTAAATTTCTGAACTCTTTACCGTCTCCATCAATCTTCTGTCCGTAACATAGAGCCTGTACAACTCACGCCATCAAAGAAACGTGTTATTCTCATTAGCTACGTAAAGAATACATCACATCATCAGCTGGGAGACGTCGTCCACTGCTGAACATATAGGCCTTCCCTATAAAACGCCGCTTTGGACGCTTACCATAGAGAATTTCCTCTAGTAGCCGTGGTAGTTCTAAAACTATCATCCTTGAAATATCCAGGACGTCTCGCGTAGACCAAGCGTGGCAAGGCGGGGGTGCGGCCCCGCGGCCTGCGTCGCTCCCTTACGGACGCTCCGCCCCACCACCTGCACCACGCCGTGCTGCTTCTTCTTCAGCGGCCAGAGCACACCACTCTACTGCTCAGCCGAAACAACACAAGTAAGGAGGATCGTCATCATTACTTATCATCACCATCAAAATCAACATCTGCGGCTATGATGACTTGGGATCCGAAGGTCGTGAGATCGTCATCATCATTAAAATACTCATTATCTATTGAAAGTGACGATGGCTTTGCTCGTGATATCATCATCATTAAAGCGATGATGACTCAGTTGATAGTGGTGTTAATTTCCAAACCTTTGTAGGATAAGCCTGATTGCTAATTACTTGCAGCTCAAAATTTCGTTAAAAGAAAAACATAGAGATGAAACCATTTTTTAAAAGGGCTTGTGCGGGTTTTGTCTAGTCTCTACCGAGTCAGCTTTACAGCGTCACTGGGCGGAAGAGTGATGAAAATATAGCAACGCAATATATTATGTATATATGTTTGTATGATTAAAACAGCCTAAACACCCTCAAACTAAGAAACTGTCACCCAGCACTTAGCTGACTACGGCAGCCTCGCTTGACCACCAGATCCCAGCAATCCAGGTGTAGCGTGGCTCCGCTTTCGGTCGTATTATATAACCAATTGACATGAAAGCTTCAAAATATTGCGTTGGCTTGAAAACGTCTACTGCTAAACATACATTAACTACGTTAGACGTCACGACAAACGGCTTTGATTATTTTATGCAAGTGTATAAGTATTCTAATTCTAAAGGTTCCTCACTGCTATATTCCAGATACGTCAGAACACTATGGCACCGACTACCATCTGACTCGGGCCACCTCGCATTCAACGAAGGCGAGCGTCTTCGACTGATCCTCGAAGTGGATAACCATCACATACTGTGCTGCAGAGGGGACCAGAAGGGACTGGTCCCTCGGGACGCCGTACTCCTTGAGGACTTCTGATATTGGCACACATAGCACGACTGGCAGCCGTGCTGGCGCGCGCTTCAACTTCACGGCAAGAGGAAGAGCTAAAAAGGACCTTATAAACGTGAAGGTAGGAACGAAGGAATCAGCTGGAACTGTTCAAAAGATATGAGTTGGCTCAAGGAAGAAGGAATGAGTCGTATTGTCAGTGAGGGTAAGGGTGAAAACTGTGTGCAATAATTTTTTGCCACGATGAGAAATGAGTGTTGAGAATAGTGCAATAGTGTTAAAGATGGAACTTGTTAAGGAGTTAGTATTGCTCAGTTTGTTGTGAAGTGCGGACGTGTTTAAAGACGATGTAAATATTAGTTTCATCCAATGTCTTGTGTTAAAGGGCCTTTGCTTTATTATTTATGTAAATTACTATTTCTTTCTTGTCTTATTTAGCTATATCCCCGACTAATATACTATACATCACTAAATCAAACTTTCACATTTAATTCTCTGTAGTAAAATCTAGTCTTACGTTAAGGCACTACAAGGTCTTGGACTGTATATAGTATATTTTAAGATACATAAATTGTGGAAATATTTACTGCGAATTATCGCATTTTCTTGTAAGATTAACAGTGAATATTTATCTCAATCAGATGTGATATAGGTAGACTATGCTTACGTTTTTATTGTAGGGACAAAATCTCATAATCGTAAGGGTTCGTATCTGCATACTTACTAAAATTACTTGAGAAACAGCTGCTGAGAGAAAGACACTTTATATTCGGTGTTTAGATAAATTTAATTGGTAACAAAATTGGTAATTGATGTCTAAAATAATCTCCTTCTCTTTGATATTAAATATACATATGTATTTATATTTAGCATTTATTAGAAGTATGATACTCGTATAATACTGTCATAACCGAATCTAATGAATACCTCTTGATATGGCGTGATATTTATCATGTTTTAGATTTTTTCGATGTCAGCATTGGTACGGCATTATTCAAGAATAGATTTTGTAGTCCAAACAATCTTTTGCGGATTTCATAATGACTTTAGTCTTATTATGAAACCTGCTATCGAGAGTACTGCCAGTAGCCAAAACTTTGTCTAAAACTGATAAATAACCAACGTACCTAATTGTAACATAGATAGGTACTTACACCTTGAAAGTACTATAACTACAAATCACAGTTCTGTTTCTGAACACAAGACAAACGAAAGCCCTTCCACGGATTATAAATTTGTTCTAACTAATCTCTTTTACTAACGGCATGTTCCCTTCCCCAACAGCTTCCCATCCATTTTGTCGTGAAGGGTCTATTTTAATAACTTACATAAATCCAAAATAAATCGTGTTATTGTGCAATTTTGTAGGTCTAACATGTCTGTGTTTCTAACTGCATGGCCTTTACCAAACACTTTTCCTAAAGCCTACAAGAGATATTTGGGTTTAGGTACTTAGGTAGATTTGATCCGGTGTTGGAGCTTAACCCTCATTTATGATTAACTGCATGTGACCTTCCAACGCTCACATCCTCAGCTCAGCACAACTTAACATAAAGATAGTATTAAATCTGACAATCTGATTTGTGCTTTGTGATATTCATTTATTAATGAAATTTTGTCGTACCATTGCTTCATTGTTTTTTTACAGTTTATGCTTACAATATTATCTTGCCTGTGTACCGTCACGATATCGTATGTGATATTATTGGTCATATCACAGCTTCTGGGAAGCAAAGAGAAATGATATTTTTGGTATGTATTTGTATTGCTCAAGTTGGAATCGTGACGTTTATTATTATGATGTTTAGTCGTTCGAATGTGCTATATTGATGTATTCGTGTTATTTCAGTTTGTGTATTCGTATTTATTGGATGTAAATGTAAATATTTTGTGTAATTGACAAACTAGTGTAATCGAAATATGAATATTGAACCTTTTAAAGTGCACGATACAGTTCCTTTAGTAGTCCATCGTGCTATTGAGCCACAATCGGTGAAAATGTAGTCAATGTATAAATAGTTTGTATTGAAATTTCTATCCCCTTTATGTATTCTTGTGTCTTTCTCGAAGCAGCTTTAATCGTAATCTTGCCAACTACGTTCAGTGATCAAAGAAACTAGAGGCTCGATGAAACTAACAATCTCACTAAGCTAAGATGAGAACGTATGTTGACATAAAATTGAATACAACAGAAGTAAATTAACAATAATTAGGCTAGCGATGTTATCGAAATTATAGTTGAAATATTAGAACGTATACCTGCGTAGCCCCACAAAGGCAAATGTAAAATAGACATTTTCATCAAGTTTAGAATATCTCGCTTTGTGACTGAATGATGTGATGTGGCCTTTTGTATGTAAAGTTTATACTAGTACTAGTTAATGTTTGTGTGTGCGCTTGTTGCATCAGTCATCATTGTATCGTCTACTTATCATAGCAGCATGAGGGAATGCTTCCACAAATTATTTATATCGTAGAGTAAACTCCTGGATAGCCGTTAAAGTATTAAGTAGAACAAACATGCCTTAAATTACCGGAGTGAGAAATGAGTAGCTTCGCGTCGCTCACAAGTATCCGCTTCGCAGTAGCGTGTATTCTATCGTTTCACTAACTAGGAGTTTGTTAGTTGTAAGTTTTTATCGACAGTTTGTATTATGGAATGATGTTGAACTGGTTTTTATAATATGACATCCTGCGCGTTCGTTTTAAGATTGTTGGATACATGTGGTGAGTCAGTTGTCCTTATGGGTACAAAACCTTAAGTTATTATATGATTTCGCGTTTAAGATTCTAATTTATAATTTTACGATCGGGAACAATGAGTTGAATTGTGTTAAAACTTTATTTTCTTTAAAAAAAGGGAAAAATTAAAATTGGTTATCGTCTTTCGACGTTACCTCAACGAACGACTGAGAAATTATTCCGAATAATCATTAAGCTATTTCGAAAATCGTGGTTTAATTATTTATGTATGTTATATTGTTTCAAGTAAGACATTCAATCAGTGTATGTATTGTTTTTTATTTTATTTGTGTTAAGTGCCATAAATTAATGAATTAACAATTGATAAAATATTATTGTAATGCATAACCATGTACACCCAATTAAACAATATAATTATAAAACAAAATGTTGTTTTAATAAATCATCAGAGAGGTCCAATCAAATGTGATAGCGTTAACATCAAACTCTTAAAATTCTAAAATTTCTACAATGCCTGAGTTTGTAAGGGTTGTCCTGAAGCAATGATCTGAAAACTTCTGTGCTTAGTCCTCAAATGCTATCTCAGTGTCTGTATACAATCCGAGAACATATCTAAACGTTGTTGGAGCGACAGATGGCCGTGTGTCCAGTCTATTAATTTGGCCCAATATCTTGCCAATACGCAATAGATGTTGCTTGCTAATCTGGCGTTATGCAGAAATAAAATAATTCTAAAATAGCCCTAGTTATTTTGTTCTATGGGATGTGGTATATATCTGTATTAGTATATGTATTATATCATCTGTGGTTATAGGCTACATACTTATTGAAGGTACCTAGGTCTAATATTTCTGATGAGCTCTAATCTAGTCAAGTTGTGAAAAAGTTCTGAATTTACGTACTACCTTACCTGGCAGTTTCCCGAGGTTCCCGCGGGATCAACGTTCTCACTAACTACAAAAACAAATATTTTTTTCTTGTTAAACTGAACATGTCAAACTTAAACGTCAAAGCGTATTAGTACATCATATATAGCGTAATATAGTACCTATATTTTCAACAATGGGATATAAAAATATTTTATGCGCACTCGACACGTCTCTGTTTGAATTTGGCGCCAATTTTTCAATTTAAATTTAAACCTATATAATTATAAGTGGAAAAGCGGCTTTCAATAAAACAAAAGTACATCTGTGAATCGTTTATTTAAATTTCAAACTACTTAAACCGCGAGCACAAAAACCTACACATTAAAGTAGTTCCTATGTGCGTCAAACCTACAAGTGGGGTGGCGAAAGATCTACGTAAGACAATTATTATGTGGTAAGACGTACCTACCTAATAAAGTAACATGGCTAAGATGTTAAACCAACAGTGACGCTCTACTACACTACTATAACACTAGTTTATTCAGTGGCTCTACTGGGCGATTTTGTACATTCAAGCAGAATTTTTTTAAATTTATATAATCATATAGGTAGGCTTCATAATATATTCTGTAATTTTCCACGATTGAAAGAGTGGTTTTCCAATGTTAAGAAGTGTCAGAGCATTGCATTACAATGGATTTATGAATAAAACTGATAAGCATTTATGTAGGTACCTACTTAATCGTAACAACAACGAAATTCTATTACAACCACTTAGTTTGGATAGGAAAAGACGAGTTTGCCTGTGTCACTGATTAAAAGGTACCTTTAGGTACAACGAGTACACAACGTGACCTCGTGTGGAAATATTGGGATTCGCACGTAATATGTAATCTATAGGTATAATGTTTGCCATAACCATAATTGTATTGGTAAGTTGCTCCTTTTATTTTATTTTAGTTTCACATGTTCTAGGTACATAAACGTATATAGGAAAATAGAGACAATATTTTACTCTGTTCTTTCGTAGGACCTGTGCTGTTAACTACACGACTACACTAAGTTAAGTGGTATTTTTTTTTTTGTTAGGTTAGATTGATGATAAAAATTAGGTTGGATAGGTAATTTTCATACTCTAGTTAGACAACGTCAAAATATATCAACAATAATATTCTATTTTTAATTTATTACAGAACATCAACTCGCTGTTACTTCTAAGTAATTTATTCTTTTACTTACTTATTCTCTATTTTATGCAAAACATCGAAATGCACTACTACGCTACATATTAGTTGGTGACATTCTACTCAATGTTATGTATTTAAATGTGATTTGCTCATCTGTCATCATTTTAAAACATGAATTTTATCATCGTATGTTTTTATATTTCTGTGATAAATGCATTGCTAGAAGCAAAAATATTCGTAGTATATGTACCTACTCTCCTCATACCGGCATGTAAATCCTCAGTACCTATACATTTGAAGTCCTCTGTCTTGTTTTTTATCGTTGTTTAAGAATATAGGAGCATTTCGTACTCTAAAGCTACACCCTTCTCAGTCAGTACAGAAAAAGCCAACCTCTGACTAAGGCTCGATAAGTCTATTCGTTTTGCCAGTGTGACCTTACATTTCTATATGATATGTTTAAGAAGAGCCCGTGGGGTATATATTATAGTTCATGTTTCACGGAAGTAAAACCTCAATATATGGAAAAAGCCGGCCTCTGAGTGAGTGAGGCTCGGCGGGAGCAGACGGAGCTGGGCGGGTCGCGCGCGCTCGCAGGCCTTGCGATGGACTTGCGCCGGTTCAGCTCGTTGTTGCGCCGAACTAGCTCGTCTTCTCTTTCTTCTGTATAGTGCTTGCGCCGTGGAGACAGCGCGCGCGGCGTGCGCGGCGCGCGTGCCGACAGGCAGCGGGACTTCGGCCGGTCAGTTTCGGACCACTCGTGCGTCGACATGTAGAAGTAGTCCTCCTGGTAAAAACAAACACATAAAATATCGAAAGCGTAAGCAATATTTGAACTTTAATTAGTTTTTATTATGTTAATAGAGGAGAATAATCATGCTAAAGGACTTCAAAATAATGCTGTTTTAGGTACGTATGATGATTTTATATAATGGGGTCTAAGAGGTAGGAATAATTTACATAATGTAGGAGAAGTACACAGAATAATAACGAAAAATATACAGTCAGTATTCTCCAAACATAATCAATTAATAGGTTTACCTACACAAAAATTAGGAGAGTTATTAGAGTAGGAAATTGATAATAGTTTAATTTCATATAAATAAATGACCAAACAAGCCAGTGATTAGGTAGGTAGATAACTAAGATAATGCAATAACTATATTTATATGAAATGTAGATAGTTTTACACATACACAAGGAAATCTAAACTGAACAGCGTGGGAAAATAGAAATAAAAGAAAAGAGTGAAACTAAGTGGGTAGGTACAATTACAAATAAAATAGTAACAGCAACTCACCAATTTTCCTTAGTTAATTTAGAAGCTCCATCAACAAAATACGATGAATATGTAAATATATTATTATTGTGCGTAGTGCTTGTTGATGGCAGCATGATCGATATGATTATGGAAAGAAATTAAAATTACTTAGTAACTGTGTGTAGCAGTGTTAACTAAACAAGTAAAATGAAATTGATTGAAATGAATTTACAATCTATGTTTTCTTCTAGAGATAATATTAATACTAAGCTAATAAAAGCTTCTTTGGGAAGACACTTGGCTAAAAGAGATGATGGTACCTATTTGGAAAAAATATCAACTGCAATATAGAGGCTAAATGAGTTAATTAATAAACCAACCAGCCCGAAGGTTAAATTAATCGGAGCATCTGATCGAAACATAAATGGTTGTGAGATGAAAGACCAAAAAGAGCTGGCTCAAAACGTTTAGAATTTCCTCAATTATTCAAACTTAGAGGTGAACTATTAAACGGTCAGTTGAATTTACTGAACAGCTTTTGCTATTGTTGATTTGTTTTGCCAAAATACATAGTATTACTTTTACTATCGAATAAGACTTATGATTTGTACTTTACATCAACAAGTTTAAATAAAATGAAACAAACCACAATTCTGGTGTTAAATTGTATTAGATGGTTACCATCAAGGAACCTATAAATAACTAATACGTTTTTGCAATCACAAATAGGTATGCAGGTATAGCGACCTTACGGAACTCCAAGATAAAATATCATTATACTTTTACTACAATATCTATTAATATAATAAAATTTTCAAAGTAGATAGTATTGCAAAGAAATATTCAAAGCTTGACTTGAACGGAAAAATTAATATCGTGTTGAGCTACAGTAATAAGTAATAACACAAAGTCAGTAAGAAATCAAACTCTAAACCACATACTTATAAACACTGCTCACGAAGTAACTAATACTCCGCTACACGACGTTTATTGGTAAGTAGTTAAAAAGTATCCTATTATAAAAACGACAATGCAAATAATCTTGTGACCAATAAAGCTTCAACATTGAATTAATACACGCTATCTAAGTCTAATCATTTCTTAACCATTAGTTACATACAAAACATTTATTAAATCTAATAAATCTGGTCAGTCAGTCCAACGCTCACCTGTTCCCGGCACAGCAATATTTAAAATGAAATACTTCGCGTGTAAACAATCATCAACGTGCCGTTAGCGATACAAAAGCTACTATAAAAGCGACACTAAAAATTGCCCTAGTAAAAATAGTAAGTGTTAATCTGCAACTGTTCTGCTGTGTCAAGAACTATACAATCGTAAATCCTTCATCCCAAACAATAAAATAATTTCTTACACACAAAACTGACAGTGCATACATCTCTACAAAATAGACTAAACATGAAAGAATACAACAGAATGGATTTAACGAAGCTTATTCTACGTATACTACATACTTATATAAATAAACATAGACGTATAATGAAATAGTATATTCAATATTGTAGACTGTACCAATATATATAATAGTTTCAGTGTAAACTCAATATCTCAGTGCTGCTAATATAATATTTTCATAGTAGGTATATGACAAAACAATTCATAGAAAATGTGCATAAAATGCTAATACAACGATTCTAAAGGTTTTACACATTACATAGGTTAAGTTGTTGTATAGGTAGGTATTGATAGGCATTATGAAGTAGGTGTACTTCCATGCACGTTATAGCGACAATAGATATTAATAAACTCTTCTATCATAATATTAATGAAACGAGTAACAAGGGAATTGAAGTGAATGGAGTCAGAAGGTTTCCGTACTATCAGAATACCTATCAGAGTTATAATATAGATAGTGGGTTTCACTGCAGTAGAAAGCTTTATACCTACATTACTTTTATAGGTAGGTATTGGCACTCGTGTTACGTATCATCCCGGTGAAACTAGATTTATAAAACAAAATCGATTTCGAATACAATAGCAATAATTTCAAAACGTATTTTTTTATTCCATATCTTATACAGTATTTTGTTATATGATTCAAAAACCGTTAACTGGACCGATGTAAAAACTAAATATCGCAAACAACATATTGTCCAAAAAGATATGCTAGAAACCATTGACATAGATTTTGTAAATCTTTGGATATTGTGTTGTTGGAACAATATACCATAATCACTCAATGTGGGTACCAACCAACAAACCAACATCAAATACCATAATAATAACGAAGGTAAAAATATACAAAAATTGGACTCTTGGTTAATATAAAAGTATCGTGTGTCGAAAATGTAGCTCGTCCAGTTCTTAACACTCCTGGTTAAGATTCTCGTCCGATTTCGGTGGTTGTGTAGCCGGAGGCAGTGGACTCTACAAACAGAATAATTTTACTTGATAATTTATTTAACATTTTAATCATAATTCTGATATTATAGTACCAGACAAATGAATCTTGAAATAATGAGTTAACACAGCAACCAAAAGAAAACAAAAACAAGCGTCACCGCAAACCAGTATTATGGAAAAATGTTAGGAACATCCACTCAAGACAATAATTTTATTGTCTGCTAAAGTTACCTAATTAATAATATGTGTACAAATACTCTGGCTGAAACAAAAATAACGAAGATGAATGACGAGAAAATGAAAACCTTCACCGAAGAAAATTATTGAATAAGCAACAAAAACAGAATGGTAGGCCGAGGGGGCCTCACCTCTTGCCGCGAGTGACCGCAGCTGTCGGGCAGGGGGGAGTGTCCAGTCATCTGCTTGATGTAATCTTTGTCATCGAAGATTTTGATGTCACCACCTCCCGGTTTATGCTTAACATTGTCCATGGAGCCCACCTTACTTTGTGCTTTGAATTCCAATTTTTGATTTTCAATCTGTTCCAAAAGGTGAGTGTGCCAATAAAATAATAAATAAATATTATACGATATAATAACAAAAACAATAGTTTTGATGCTCTGTTTAATTAAATAACAAATAATCAATGATCAATCGAATTTAATTTTATGTAGTCATAGATAGATATACCGTACTACTAGCATATAGCATTGTTAGTTTACAGAGCTTCAAAACTAAAAATAATGTAATATTTAGTGTTATATAATCAATAATACATAATATTTTTAAATAAATAATAGTATAGGTGTGTTTTAATCGCATTACCAATTTTACAACACAGTGAGTTTTGTAATTAAGACTATAAATTAACAGGTACTGCTTCGTTCGTGTTTGTTGTCGTATAAATAAATTATTGATTATGCATAGGGTTGCGTGCTCAAATTGTAGGTATTTGTGAATGTGTTGTGCTGTGCCTGTATGGGTAACACATGTTGCGTAATTGTTATCTAATTTTATTACAGTAACCTCTAAAAGAGATTTTAGTTTTATTTCGATTTTTTTATAAACCACATTATTATTAATTTGTTTCAATTAAGTAAATAACTAGTATTTAATTTTTATGTAGATTCGCTCTATTTTATTTTTTCTATTTTATCCTTTGTGACATTCTCGATCAGTGTACGTACACACTACACATACACATTATGCAAAAAATTCAGCGTGAAAACTGCAGCCGCAACACACGTCCTGTATAATATAGGTAAGTATAAAGAACCTCATTAGCAAGCTAAACGTTTTGGTCATCCTCTAGCACCTAAAAGCAACGAACTGACCTTATGCCACAAAGTGTGATAGGCAAAATGCTTATGCGATGCCCTCCACCTTGGTAACGCCCATTTAACAAACTAAAAACAACAACGTGACTTTAAGCCTTCCACTTACGCACAAGGAAATTGAGCTAATCATATCAACAGTACTGTAGACGTCATTGTCTTTAATCGACATTTAAATGAATAGGCAGCTTAATCCTAGTAAACCTTTCTAACATAAATAGTGCAATTTCAGTGTAGTGTTCACACATATAGAGGCAAAATTGTAATTCTACTCACACCTCTTGATCCGTTCTTTGCAACTGGTGACTAGGAGAAGAAAGTCATTAATATTGATACACGTAATAATTTAACATCCAACAAAATTACATTAAGCTTTTTGATCTAAAGATACATTAAGTGTGGCTAATTACTGTGACAACAACTAAGATCTTTTACAACTCTCAGTGTAACAAAATACAAAATACCCTATCTCAGAAGCTCTATTGCTTTTTCAACTTTACTGTGCTGTTGATGATTCTAAACATATTTGTTTAATTGTTTCCATTGGTACTCACTGTGTTTTATACACTAACTTCAAGATGAACCTGTATCACCTAAATACTTTTCGTCTATGTTTTAGTTTTCAAGTTACCTTGACTCCGCCACCTCCTGGCTTATGAGTGATGTTGACCGTAGAAGCAACCTTGGGTTTTGCTTTGCCCTTGAAGTCCAATTTGACCGTCTCAATTTTCTTATCTCCACCACCAGGTTTGTATGCAGCATTCTGCAACGACCCCACCTTAGACTTTACGTTCCATTCCAATTTAGTGGTTGGAATCTGAAATTTCCAGGGGAATATTTTATAGCAACGGTTTTTATATATATTTGGTTTGAATTAAAAACAAGACAATACATTGTTTGGGTGCACATAATTATACACAATAAATATAAGTTTTATAAACTCTAAACAGGTTGTATTACCTTTTTGGTACCACCACTTGGAGTATAAGCGTCGTTCTTTGCTGCGATCTTAGGAGTGACGTTACCGAACTCCAATTTTCTATTCTCGATCTTGACCTTTCCTCCACCCGGTTTGTAGGTTGCATTATCTAATGAGCCAATCTTGGACTTCACAGATTTTATATTGGGAGATGGAGCGTTACCAACTTGCACCTTGTTCATGGGTACTTCTGAAACAAATTACAGTTTTAAAATATCGGCTTGATATTATAGTATAAACCTACTATGCTCAACATCACGAAACCGTAATGATTTTCACGCAAGTAATGCAGTGCCATTTTCAACCGACTTCAAAAAGGGGGAGGTTCTCGATTTGATTGTATTTTTTTCTCTCGTTTTGTTTATTATGTACTATATCTCTGTCATTAATAAACCGATTTCGAAAATTCCTTTTTTATTTGAGATGATTATTAAGACTTACTTTCTTACTTACTTTGTGATAAGCTTCAAAACGATAAGATCCGCAGGAGAACTAAAATGACTGATATAGCTCTTAGAATTAGCAAGATGAAATGGTAATGGGCAGGCCACATCTCTCGTAGAACTGATAACCGATGGGGAAGAAAGGTTCTCGAGTGGCGAACACGAACCGGAAGGCGCAACGTAGGCCAGCCCCCCACTAGGTGGACCGACCATCTGGTGAAACCCGCGGGGAGCCGATGGATGCAGGAGGCGAGCAGCCGCTCAAAGCGGCGCTTTCTGGGGGAGGCCCATGTTTAGCAGTGGACGTCTTCAGGCTGTTAATGATGATGATGATGAAATACTTACATCCAAATTATTCCCATAGAAATTTTATCAAAATTTGTTCAGGAAGTCGGTTTTAAAATCAAAATAACTGGAAAAAATTATGCGTTGTTGCATCCAAGTATGTTCTCAGTGTGAAATTAAAGCGATTGAAGTCGGTTTAGCTCGTTTTTTAAAGCATATATTTGGCATAACATTTTTCCTTGTTGAACTGTTCAAATGAATAGGTACACACTACGGAAATACCTAAACCGTAAATATTTAATTTAGGTGAGGGGCTAGCGGCGTTGCCGCGTTCTATTGATCCAAATTCAATTAGGTAGCAGGTATTTGTAGAAAGTTCAAGACTACGTATATTACTTGTGTCATTAATTAAAAAATGGTCGATTAGAGAGTACATATAGACTGTAATGTTGTTACGTACTTTTCTTATCACAGGGCGGCGGGTTTTCTGGTGTTTTAGGAGTAGCGCTTTTGCTTGAAGATCGCGACAGATTCGGTTTTAAGCTGCTACTTGACTTCTCCTTTGTCGGCAGCTTAGATGGAATCTTCTTATTGGGTGAACTAGGTGATCCGTTCATATCCTTGAAAATCAACATAAATAGGTGAATGTAAACAATAACATAGCAATAAAAGCATGTGTGGCTCAACTGCAACCCGTGCGACTTTCAAACCAACGCACCCTGGTTCGAATCCCACTCGGCCAATAATTAAGTGCTTTTCAACTTATGTGGGGAATTTGGTAGTTGATCTCACAACGGTTGGTTTTTCTCCATCGCGTGTGAGGAGTCCTGTCGATTATTTTTAATTAAGAATAAAAAAATCGACATGACTTGTCATCTTCAAGCTACTTAGCCGTAGTAGTGAATTATGCAGTGTCCCAGCAATGGGAACGTATCAATTATTGACCTGATGACGTACGTGGCAAATTTACTTACATTTCCTTGAGTAGATTCATCAACGCCGCTATCGTTGTCTCCATCTATTAAAAAAATAGAGATAGTTTGTTTGAGTATATTACATATAGATAATTCTCGATAAAATAGAACTAAACATTAATACTTAAATTTAAAATAGCTTATAATTTCAAGTACCTACTACTTTTTGCGTTGGCTCATTTCAAATCATAATAAAGGTTCGTTTCCATTCTTTTAAAATTACTTACGGAATATAACCTAAAATGATCTTGTTTTACATTTACCTTTCGGTCGAGTCTTTGGGGCTGAAGCAGCCTTCCTAGGAGTTGATTTCATTGAATCTGTAGAAATTATTGTCGTATTCAACTCGTTCGGTTTTTTCGGAGTTATGGGCGATTTCATATCTTGAATTGGTGATTTAGCTGGAGTTTTGTTTGGGGTAGTTACTGTTTTGATATCTTTATTATACTCATTTTTGATTTCTTGTTTTACTTCAATTTTAGGAGTTTTAGGACGTTGTGGCTCTGGTGTAGCACTCTGAGATTTTAACGGAGCAACTGGACTTTGTGACGTGTGTTTTGGTTCCGGTGAGTCATCACTGCGAGTCAGGGACGGTGATCGATCGGACAAATCTGTTTTAGCTGAAGTTTTACCTGGCTCCGTCAAATTTTTCATCCCCGTGTTACTTTTTGGTACAACAACATCGTCATCGTCCAATTTCTTTTTTGGTGTTAGGTTTGAAAGAGATCCCATAAAAGACTCAGTCATTTTTGAACCAGCTGAGAGCCGTGATTCTGGACGATCTGGAATGTCTCTACCACCCTCATTAGAAGCTTCTGATCTAACGCTCTCTTTAGACCCTCTGATACTCTCTTTACTTTCCAACTTTCCTTCTTGTATTAATCCAAGCCCAGGACTGCGGCTCACAAATTCGTCAATCTTGCCACCTATGGCACTAACGGATTTTCGTCTATCATCTTCCGCTTTAAGCGGGCTCGGAGCACCAGGAGCTGCTGCGATGCTGTAACTTCTTCCTTTAGCCATCCCTGCCATCTCCATACCATTTTCAGCTCTACTCTGCTCATTTTTAATATCAGTTTGGTTATCCAGGTTGACTGGTTTGTTTTGATGCGAATTAGAGGAATCACTCTTCAGAGAGCTCTGAGAGGGTTGTCTCGGAAGTTGACCAGGAACTGAAGCTGTCCCGTTTTTAGCGTACCCGTTAGGTTGCAGCGGTAATTGTGGTCTACCACCGTCAGGTGTGATGGCACCGACTACGGGCGGCTGCCTCGGACCGAACTGAAGATTATTCGGTGGAGGAGCTCTTTGAGGGCCTTGAGCCAATGTAGGAGACTGAGGTCTCGGACCCTGCTGCGGTGCTATGGACTGAGGTCCAAAAGGACGCAATGGAGGTGGTCGAGCTTGAGGCGTTCCTGGTGGGCCAGGTGGCACTGGAGTTCTTGCCACTGGAGGGCCGGGTCTAGGAACAAGCTGTGGAGGTGCAGTAACGAGACCTCCAGGTTGAAACTGTGGTCTTGGCTGGACCTGTGGTGGAACGCCTGGCCTTGGACCTTGCGGTGGTAATGTGGAGCGAGAGTCAGTTCTATTCAATGGACGGACGGGAGGTGGCTGCGACAAGCCCGGTGAATCCTGACCTCCTCCGCCACTACTTGGAGGGCGATCGATTTGGGCCTTAAAACAATATGTTTATGAGAATATAACCAGTGGTAGACATTTTATCAAAACCAAGAAGCCAAAGAATAGATCTTATTTTGATGCTAAAGTTTCTACAAAACGTATTAAAAGTTAAACCCATCATGCAGTACCTATAGTATAAACAAAAGTGAACGATTTTATCATTTGTACTTATAAATGAGTCAATGTTCATTGGTAGGCTCTACTGGCATTTTGATACCCTATTACAATAGGTACCTACATAGTTTTCCGATATTTTGGTGTCACATAACACAACAGTCTAAATTCGAAAGTAATTTCAGGTAGTTGACTCCTTAACTGATCCAGAATAATCTAGCGTTATCGTTTTGTTTATGGGTTTAACTATTTTGGCTATCAAACCAGATTTTTGGTGAACACTATACTTTAATATCGTGAATTTTGGCAAATAATTCACAAACAAGAGGGATTGTGCACGATAGGAGAGGCGCGGGGCGGCGACGGCCGCGCTGTCACCACCCCGCACTCAACCGTAATCAAAACAAACCAACTCTCCCAAGAAAACAGTTTTCAGAAAGAATTATTAAATCACATTCTTGTTTACGCACACACGTGCCTACGCTGTAGCTTTTCACTTTTAATTATTTCACACAACCTTTGCAAAAATGTATACCATGGAAAGCTTTAGTAAATTTGATCTATGAGTTGTCTAAAAAGAGAGTAGCCAAAATTCACGTATTAACAACGTTTGGCAGCCGTATGCTTATCACAGTGGATTATAATTCAGACAGGAAAGAAAGCTGCTGTCCATTTCCTAAACTTGTCCCAGCGTAAGAACCGAAGCCACCCATCTCTTCCTGTGGATGCTGTAAGAGGCGGCTAAGGGAACATCCAGAGATAATTTACAGATTTACTTTTGAAAGAAAAGTTTTGAGAATTTGAGAAATTTAGGAGCAGCTAATCAATGCACTAATTATGATTTTAATGTATTTCGTTTGTTAATAGGTCAATTCTCTTTTTCATTTAAAATTAGAAACTGACCTATTGACCCCTTCAAGTGTAATAATTTATAAGCGAGCTTCCGTGTTTTCTTAAATTCATCGGTTGCAAGTCCACGCAAGGTATTATAGTGAAGTGAAACATCGACTATAGACTGAATTTGTCACGAAATCGGCCACTGGGTCAACGAGCCATACCGGATAAAAAATATAGCCTCCACACGATGAATGGCTTTTCAGAAACATGCATGGAAAATTACGAAAAATTGTAGCAGGTAAATGTCTTCAACCATAAAAGAAATGCGAAACTATTCGTTGCGGTATTAGTTTAAACGCAGTACATATTATTATGTCATCATCATCATCAACAGCCTGAAGACGTCCACTGCTGAACATAGGCCTAGGGTTCATAGGGTTTTGTGGTTAAAATAATGTTTGGCATTAATTTACCTAGATTCTAGACTTACTTTACTTGTACAACTCCGCTAAGTACGTCATCATAATAAGTCAACTGTCTCTAAAAGACATGAATCTACTACACGACTGTATTTCACTAAAATATGGCTAATAAAGCTAATTATATTAAAGCTACTGAATCTTCTTTATAATGTTAGGATATTGGTCATTGGATCGTTTTATACATAATTTTTCAACAAAAAAGCTTTATTATCACAAAACTCTACAAACCCCTACTTGGTGGTGAAAATCAATAGGGATTTATGGACTAATCAGCCGCGCAGTTTCATCCGCAACTTACGCATTCTTACACGGAAACTCTCAATTTTTTGGAATAAAAAGCACCTACATATGCATGTTGACCCCAGTAACATAAGCAACCCGTACGCAAAATTTCATCCAAATTCGTCTAGCAGTCTATTCGACACTTCTATTTTTCAAAATTGAAATCATTGTGATGCAAAAGTAAGTAGGTAGGGAAGTTCTCTTTTAGATGTAGAGCCCGCTAGAGATACCTCCAAGCAAACTCTGGCAATTTCGATATTTGCTTTTAATAATCAGATAGTAATTCAATCGACACACAAAATCAACAAACACACTCGCACATTAATGTCTTGTGTATAAATAACGATAATTTGGAATACGTAACCACGTAGATTTACGTGTAATAAAGATGAAGGGAAAACCAGCTGTCGCAAATAAAACAAAGCGGTTTCTGATAAGCAATCTCACCTACACTATGCATGGTTATAGCTAAACCTTTAACGGAAACTGATAGGTATCGATATCGTGTGTATCGTTCCGGTGAGACTGGCATTGAACCTCGAACGCATCGTAAAATGGTGCCTACTTAGGGCCCATTCTGACTGAAATAGGCACATAGCACGCAATTGATCTTTTCAGGTCTGTACTTCACGGTCTGTGTTTCCAAGTGTAGTTCAAACAAAGCTATTAATTTTTTGTAACTTGTTTCTTATGGCCCAGTAAAATTAGTTATAACTAGTTGCCCCGCCCTGGCTTCGCACGGGTTAATTAGTTATACGCCTTCACCCTGTTTATGGGTGAAAACGTTTCGTTTTCTTAGGAAAGGGAAGCAGGCGAAGCTTCTGTTTCCGTCTCATCCATTCATTCTTTTCCCTTATCTTTTCCCCTTTCCCTTCCATCTTCCCTTCGACAAGATGAGTATAAATAAAAAAAATAACAAAAAATACAAACAAAAATAACTCTTGCATAAAAATTACATACATGTTTCTTCGTGCTACCCGCACTTGGGCGTTTTAGAAAACAATGATAATCCTAAATGTTATTCTGAAAAATTAGCTATAACCATACAAAATTTCAGAAAAATCGATTCAGTAATTCCAGCGTGATGCGTGTTCAAAAGGACAGACAGACAGACACTCAGACAAAAATATAAAAAAAAATGTTTCCACTTCTGTATCGATAAAGATTATAAGATATCTTAAGTTGTTCTGTATTACTTTTTACGAAATGGCTTATTATAGCTTAGTTTTTATTGTATCAGTAATCAAATTAATTTATGCTTAAGACTGTGCCTTTGCTGTTTAGTACCTAGTTTATTACGCTCAGAGAAAAATCTAGGTCATTGCTTGAAAACTACGTCGAATATTTTTTACAATACAAGTAGACTTATAGATGCAAGTAGGTACTTATAAATATTTTATAAATGTCGTTTTTATTTGATAAACATAACTCTTTAAATTCGTTAGAAACCGTTGCGTCGCATAAAGGTTGTCGTACCTTCCCTTCGCGTGATCTAGGCAAAACCTATAGCTCAAATTCGTGTTCTCGTCAATGAATACCGTCAAATTTACATGAAAAACCTGTAAAATCTCGAAAACCTTCTGTTTAACTTTGCAATGCATGGGTCGTATGTTTATTTATTACTTTCATAAAATACTGCAACAATAACCCGAAGCTTGCAAAACAAAATGAACGTAAAAATCCATCAAAGTTTGCAAAAGAAACTTAAGTAAATTATTACGTTACAGAGGCACGATGGCAGTTTTCATTAAACTTTTCGTAAGCAATTTTCAGCGTCAGCTAATGGTGTACCGTTTAAGTAAACAGCCTTACAATTGATTGCCTAATAGCGGCGGAGTGCTTAAGACCGCCCTTTTATTATAGCTTAAGAGTTTCAGGGCTAACATTAGTGGCGGTGAAACTAACAATAAAATAAGAAAATTTGCGATCTTTTGTGAAAATCTTTCACATTACACAGCATTAATGTATAAATATAAACTGAATTGAACTTGAAGTGTTTGTTCTAAAACTGTTTTTGCTAGGTACTTCACGTATAACATAATGTATGTGCATTATTTTGACACGTGGTGCTCTCGTGGTGTGCACGAGGCTTACCCTGCCGCCGTTATTCTCCATACTTCTTTACAATATACCAAGGCTTTATCCTCAAAATTTCAATGGAAGTTTCTATGTCATAGCTCTTCGACCGGTGAGGCGATCGCCTAAGCGATATCTCCTTGAAACTATAAAAGATAGTAAATTTTTTATTACACAATCAGTTTTTCACGCGAGAACTACTAGTGCTATAAAAGTGCTCGTGTTGCTGACGCGGCGGTATGAAAACTATAAATTATATTCACGTCTTTGTGCTATACATTTATACAGACTCGAATTATATTTAGCTTGTGAGAGTCCATTTGTTTTGGCACATTAGTATTCTAAACAATACGCATCTGTGTAAAGCTCTATTTTATGTAGGTACCTACAAATGTTACAGCCATTGCTAATGTTCTTTGGCTATGTTATGAATATGGGTGGGTACATCAGTAACTACTTGTTGTGATCAAAGGTTGATGATGATAATTGAAGATGAAGAGCTATGCAACTGACGCGGGATGTAGAGATGAACAAGCAATAAAAAAGTGTAGTTATTGAAGTAAAATTACGATTTTGTCAAGAAATAAGTAATCACACGCCGTTGTACTTTTTGTTTCATTATCTTTGTCATGTGAACGAATATGTTGTTACAACGTAAAAGCTAAATACTTATAAAGATAATTTTCTATCTTTTTATATTTATTGAAGGAAAACTCAACTCATCACTATTATTTATTCTGAGAAAACAATTTTTCAGAATAAATAATAGTAACAGTAACGTATTATGAAAATAGAAGTATTGAAGCTTATGTTACATATCTTGGTATTTACACCAACTTGTCTACTGTTCTTAAGAATTAAGCGGGTAAGTAATAAGTTGTATAAAATAATTGAACAGAATAGTTATTTTACAACTAAGGAATTCACATTGCAAGGTTAGAAGTAGAATTGTAAATGAAAATGACCTTGAAAGGAAAATTTCCATTATAAACAGTAAAACAAATAGGTAGATATAAAAAGGACTACGCATACTTATTGATAAATAGGTATGAGCTACATAGAAATGTCCCGTGGATTCACCTGCAAATTATCCATTTTTACTCGGATACTATTAATTTTCTGAAATAATAAGAATCTTCTGTTAATTTCAGTAGGGTAAGCAATCTCTGTATCCAAATTCATTCAGCCTTTTTGCCATAAATAAACAAACAAACAAATGTAGGAATAGGGACAATGAGTAAGCTATAGCTACATTTCGTAATTTCTATACTTTATTACCACTCATTAAAGATTACCAATCCAATGACTGATATAGGTAAGCCCGTTTGTGGAAGCTTACGCACTTGCATGAGACACAAAAACATTAAAACTGGTGAGACATTGAACCTTAATTCAAAGGATTACTTTTTTAACTCCTTTCGCGTCATCTAAGTGCTGTGAATCATGGTTTAAAAAGAAGTGTGACTAGGATGAGAACGACTTGAGTGATGACGTAGGGATACTACAAGTGCGTAATATAAGTGCAATTATTTTATAATTACGTGCATGACACATATAACGTATTAATAAAATCGATCATTTTCTTGCCGAGCCTCCAAAGCCCCTCAAACAATGGAATAGGGGTCAGTAATCGTACGCTACTTTTACGTAAAGGAGTTGCGTCCATATTTTACGTATTCAAATATTTATTTAGTGGTTGAAAGTCAATTCAAGTTTTTGGTAAAAGTGGATAACCTTGTTTAGTTATAGAATTCTAATAAAACCATAAATAAAGAAGGAAATATCACCGTAATTTAAAGTAGGTCCTACGTCACCCGGTTATTTTTTGTTAAGAAAAACAGTGGCACATATTTCCACATTCCAGATATACTTCGTCTGGACGTTAACGTCGTCTGGTTTTTTATATTTAGTTAATTATGTTTGTATTTTAGAAACACTGTCAAGAGAATAGGAATATGAAGCCTATCGAAGTTACTATTTACAAAAATGTGGGCCTAAATAACGCAATATTTATGCCCGATATAAGCCAAAATTATTTTATTTAAGTAAATGTGTTTTTAATTTACGTAAAAGACAATTGACGATTATGATTATTTTTTTGATTATTCTTGATTGATTATTCTTTTAAATATACATCTTATACGCACTACGACTCATATTTATATTAGATTAATCTGCGTGATCATTCATATGATTAATCTAAGAATAATTAAGACCTTTGAAAATTATAAAACAATACTTCCAGCAGATGATAACATAAAAAAAAAACAATAAATCTGTTTCTACCAGGAACGTGAGCGACATAATTAAAAAAAAATTGGCACTTACTACACAGAGTTTGTATTCTAGTATCGTAAATGTCATTCAAATGTACCTACGTGCCTATTAAAAAGAAAGAGCAAATAAGAGTAACAGAATCTAATTTAAAACGCAGAAGAACTTCCGTGAAAGTGACTCTACACATATACACTACTATGACTCTATCAATTTCTCAGCATTATCGATTTAAAGTTCAAAAATTAACGAATGTTACTTACACGTAATAAGTATCATACTAGTATAAGTATCGTAGGATTGTGGTGGAATGATTAGGCATTAGTAGTTGGCACTCCCATAGACTAGCCCATAAAGGGAGGGCCAGACCTTGAAAATATCTGGAAGTTTCCATGTGTCAGTAACATCGACTCTTTACGTTGCCTTTCTTACGACAGCTGAAATGCGACTTAAAGGTATACAGAGGTTAGCTAACTTGGTCACTACCCTTTACACAATTTTAGTTTAATGTTTTGATTTTGTTATTTATATTAAAATAATGGTGACTAATTAACATAAGTTCTCTTAACCTTGGAATGTAATACCATGATGCTTAGTTACAAATACAGGCGGCGGAAAAACAGTAATTAATATCCAATTTTTTTATTACGGGTTTCCATGCTTTGTTATGATTGTTTCAAACAATTTGTGAGTGTACCTTTTTAATTAGACGTAGTTATCGCCGTTAGATGAATGACGTGAGTAAATTCATGCACTAATTATACTCTTATGAATTTGTGGAATTCCCAGTTTCCATGGAAATTCAATCGGGAAATTTCTGCTATTGTAAAGATAACGTGACAACCAACATGTCTACGTATTTAAAAATGTTATCGTACTGTGATAAAATTCATAACACAGTCTTAACTTTTTTACCACTAGATTACCGCTCTGCGAGATTACAATATAGGCAAGTGGCATTTATGATAATAGTATTATGAAATATCACATATTACGTCTTTGTTAGAACAATCACAATTATTTATTTTTCATGATTACAAGACATAGACGTTCAATGCAAGTGACGCAACTTCGAACAGTACCTACGTATAGGTAAGTAAAATTAAATTAAATACACTTCAGAAAACCGATACACGTTTCAACTGATAACAGAGTTTTACCTGTGTTATATGTGCATTTATGTGTACCCTAGGTATTAGTGCCGTTTTCTACATGCAGATACTGCTTGCTAGGAACACGCTCCAGCGTCATATAGTAACGAACGAGCGTCAGTGTACTGACGTGGTCGGGTATAGAGAGTGCTCTGCCAAATGACTCAGACGGAATATAAAAACACCGGCCAATCTAAACATAAGACATTCATCGTCGCACCGCCGTACATCGCACATCAAACCAATAAATAATTATTAATGTTCTTCGACCACGAAGATACCATCACATCTAGATTGCAAAATATCGATCTGAAAGAAAGTAAGTGTTTTTGATAGATATTTCAATTGATTATGAAATGTTTTTATTTGTGTTCCACGAAAACATACGACTATGATTAATTATTTATAGCAATTTTTTCCGATAACACGTGTAAAGGACAAAAGCTTCTTGTATGTCTTGTAATTAAAGATTTTGGTTTTACAGTATAATCAGTGTTTTATTTCTTTACAGCAAACATGCAGCCGAAAGCAGAAAGACCTCCAGTGTGCCCGAAGACCCAGCTACCACAGCTGCACCTGACTCCATCAGGGGGAGGTCAGAAGAGAAGTGACAGCATAACATCCCTGCCGGGAGCCACCAACCCCTGCCTACTGAAACCTCAACACGAAATCCCCGCTACACCACCCCCTAAAACTCGGTCACAATCGGAATTCTTTCCCCAAAGAATAGGGTAGCTTCCCTCTGACTCTAGAATAAAAGATACTGTTTATTTCAAATGGCAAGTTGCCATTTCGTTCCATGACGGGCTTTTATGAGACGTATACAAAAATACGCCTCGTTGCGTTATAGAAGAACTATACGTAAATGTTGGAGATGGATTGGAGGGATATTTCAACCGGGCATGACCTGAGCGACGTTTCAAATAAAAGCGTCAGTGGTTCAGTGTACGAATTGATATTTCATTCAACTCAAAAAGACTCCTTTGAAGTGATTAAAGTTGGAAACCAGTGACTTCAGTGTCAGTGATATTAATTGTTAAGATATTGTTTTTTTTTAACGGGCAAATTGCCTTTATTACTCAAGCTAACTACTACAATAATAAAAACGAAACTAAACTAAACTAGCTACACTACCTACTACAAAGAACACTTATGGACTGTATAATAGCCGCGATGGCCTATAGACAGTCCAAGTGCTCCAGCCCACTACCGGTAGGTAGCGTACCCAACATGCTGGCCGCATTGCCACGTTGAATTGCAATGCTGATGCGTTGGGCCAAATAAGTGCCAGCATTTTGGTCACGCGTCGCATCGACCAGGCGCTCTGATAGACTTTGGAAATCGTGATGAGCTATTGTTTGTCTGTTTGTTTTTTGAGATGTGATTGCTGTGTAATTAATACCTAATTGTTTATTATTGTTTTCAATGAACTCTAACGGTATAGGTAATTATTATAGAAAGTGTAAGTACCTCATTAGCTAGTTATACTGTACAATATGTAATTTGAATAATAAAACAACACTAAATTAAATTACGAAATGCAATTTAAATAAATAAAACTAAAAATAAGAAAACTGCTTAGTTGTTT
This sequence comes from Ennomos quercinarius, assembly GCA_910589525.2. Taxonomy (NCBI): domain Eukaryota; kingdom Metazoa; phylum Arthropoda; class Insecta; order Lepidoptera; family Geometridae; genus Ennomos; species Ennomos quercinarius. The sequence continues at coordinate 8,955,501 of OU342496.1, forward strand.
ACATTCATTACTTTTATCCAGATACATGACGTCAAAGACTAATCTCGCTTTCCAATGTTTTTGAAGGAAGTATGTTTATAAATATGCCGACGTAAACCTACGTAGTGTTATACTATAAATCATTAAATATAGGTATCATAATATAAATGTGACAGTTTAATAATAATGTACAAGAATGTTATAACGAAGACACACTTTAAACATTTCTAACGTCAAAATATCTAAGACTATTGCCCCAATGACATTAAAATTATTATTTGAAATGAACACAAAGTAAAACAGGTTAACTGTCACCTCATTAAGTGTATTTTTATCAAGTTAATAACGCCTTACATTCATAATCAAAGACATGAAAAGGTGTTCCATTGTTACCTTTAATTGCGCATTGTGTCTAACTTTCCCAAAACTGTTTTTTGGTGAAATGAGTTTTAATAAAACTTGTGTGGAAACCCCTCTGACTCACCGTGTTTAGCTGACTCACTAAACAAAAAATATAGGTATAAAGTTACGAATATGTAACTGTGTAGCATGAGATTACTTTTATCTAAGTCCATTGAAAAAGTAGGTTCCTATTATCGCTATAGTACCTAGGTACCAACATAAAGCTTTCATATAAAAAAATGTAAGTAACATTTAAGTATATACTATACTAATGGCCGTGTGCACTAAAGCTTGACTGGTCTTAAGTTCACTAGGACGAACCCAAATACGTTGCAGTAGATACATCATAGAGGGATAAATGTGAACTTAGGAGCTGTCAAACGTTAGTGCAGGCGGGCATAAGTAGTGTACCTTTAAGTCTTTGGCATTTCACGATTTTAAAAGTATTTTATATAATTAGTTAGGTATTTGGTTAGTCTGTATAGTGCCAGTGCGGTGGGTGCCTGTATATTATAGTAGGTAGGTACTAAAGCCTTTAGTACCTACCTACTATAGAAACTTGGGTGAATTCGCAGGCTGCTTTTACTCTATAGGCAGCCTGCGGATTCAGCCAAGTCTCTTTGTACAATCCTTAACATCCCATTTGACCCGTTTTATGGACAGAAAACCCCATTTCTTAGATACACCCCTACGCTACGCTAGTCTCTTGGTTCAGCGATTTAGGCTGATTCTGTCAATCAGTCAGTTAATCATGGTGTCAGTCAGTCATGCAGTCAGTCGGGCATTCATGCAGTCAGTCAGTCATAACTATGTACATGCAAATTAGACCAAATCACCATAATTTTATTCGTTCCGTTTTCATCAGTTACTGGCAACTCTACTTATAAATCATTCCTTTTATGACTCTACCACTTTAATTTGAACCTCGCGGTTATCTCCGTGGTTGTAATTGTCACACTCGTCAAGTGATATAAATTGCTGGTATTTAAGATTCAAGAGGATACAAGTGAAATTTATTCTGAGATCATTGAACTCGGTTATTATTACACTTGTCTGTATTACCAGTCAAGAAAGTTAGCGTAGTCGACGCGCCTGGAAAATTCATTTTTGAGTTTATATAAAACCACTGCTATCTAAGCGGGGGCTGAATTCTTAGAATAAATTATCGACCTATTTTATGCGTATAGCCCAAGTTATACGTTCTGAATGTGATCATCATCAGTTCTCCTAAAGAAATCCTACCTAAAAATACCAGCATTTATAACAAAAGTCGCACATGCATCATGTGGGTTCTGCCCACAAATCTCAGATGGCTCTGCCTATGGAATGTTCCAGTGTTTTTGTAGTCTAGTACTAAGTAGATAAAATCGGCACAACATTGGAAATGGAAGAGTGATATTAATTTGTTTTGCTTACAAAGCTACACAACTGCACTATACAAAATAACGCACTCCCAATATTACATACTATTAAAAACAAGTGACTTCTCAGAAAGACATGAATGCACTAAAATCATGTCAACTAATTTATTGTGAGTAAGAATAAACGTTTCGCTTTCTATACCAAGAAACATTGATTAATACTCAGTTTGTTCGTGTAGGTGGAGAGAAAACATTACAAAATACTCCTGCCATTGAATAAAAGAATATATAAAAGGTAGACTAGAAAGTTTCAATTCAAACCGCCATCGAAATTAATTATCTAAATTGATGTCAACAGTATATCTTATCAGATAAATAACAAGATTATGCCTACATTAATTAGCAAGATATCGATGACGCGATGCTCCTATTAAAGTTATCATGCAAATAAAACGTAGTAATTAGTACAATGTCCATTGTAATTGTATCGTTTGAGGGTATTGTACAGAAAAAGAAATGACCTCAGAGCTATTAATTATCTCGTTAGGTACACAGTTATGTCATATCTAGACCAGGCGACACCGTCCGTCCAAACCGAACCATTTTCTAAATTGCCCGAACAATACATTGTGCTCCTAAAGCCTGAGACTTGTGTTATTGCATTGTGCAATGATAACATACTAATTAGGTACACTTTACAGATATAGACGATGATTGATTTGTATGTACACGATCGATAAGAAAATAACTACTCTATATTTACTTTCAACTTGTGGTATCGACCGGACTAGAATGTTCGGAGTGAGATAGCGGAAGCCTTGTCAGTGCTGAGTGTTAATGGTGAGGAGCACTTACCGCGGAGACGTTCAGGATACACTTTTATGAGTAAAATATGTAAGAAACTGAATGTAAGGGTGTACAAGACTATAGCTCAGGGGTGCGCTCCAACAGGGACGCCGGCAAAACCTGAAGTGCCGTAGACGCGGCCTCTATTGGCAAGTTTAGTACGCAAAGACCTTCTTCGTTACTAGAAGTGACTGATTGTTATTCTTCTGTACACACCCGGTTTCCTAAATCAGATTTAAATTACTTTTGGTGCTTATATTTTGCATTGAATAGAGTTCAAATATTGTAACTATACATTAGTTAAATAAGAATACAATACCAAATTGAGTTATTATGCCCGTTTAAAGTATTGGCATGGGAATTCTTTTTAAATGTATCCAGTGATAACGTGATAAGTATGTTTACCTAACATTTTTCATTTATTTACCTAGCCATTTCTAGATGTTCATAATGCGTTCTGAAAAGTGGTCCTGCGCCCTGAAATTGATGCGCGCGCAACCACCATCCGGACATTTCCTATGGAACCTTCCTATGATGAAACTCCATTGAAAACAAGTTTATTCCCATCCTCTTTACATGTCGTGTAAACGAAAGAGAGGACAGAAAGTTGGCACGGGTTAATAGGAGGTTGGGAGTAGAACCTATTGCCGCCCGGCTGGTGCTCTACCTAATGAAAATATTTCAATCGACCATTTCGTGATAAGTAGGTAGGTAACATCACACACAAGTTCAGCATCAACTGATTTACACTTGAAAGTGTATAATTATACTTTACTTCATAAACAGGTCGAGGTTAATAAATAAACGGGTAAAAAGTATTTCCTGTTATCAAAATCAGATTTATAAATAAACCGCTCTCCATCCCGACTTCACTGAGACTGAGTATCTTATTACCAATCTTAATAATAATATAATCGCATTTTCATAAATAGATAGTAACTACTGTACGTGGTATAGAGGCAGTACCGTATGATTTGAAATGAGCCATATAGAAAATGAATAAATGAACACCAGAAAAATATGCTCTATTTACAATGTGTTATGAACTTGGTGTCAGAGAAAAAACTTTATTTAAAAGACTAATTTTGTCACTATATTATATTTCAACTAAATCAATTTCATAACACTGCCGTGCTCATGAAAAATGCAGTAAGTAGGTAAAACATGTTTTCGAGAAAAACGCGAAAACAAAAGTTGCGAGTACTTGAGAGTAGTCGAGTTGCTGCATTCTTACTTCCTGAGTTTTTGGGTTCCAGGTGGAATTTTGATACGTGAAAAAGAACAGGAGATATAGATTTTTTTGGCGATTCCGAATATGTATCTAACTCAATTTTACCAAAAACGTTAGTTACTGCGTTCTTCACAATGAGGGCAAAATATCATAAAGCATATTTTTCCAAGAGTTTTTATTTAATAAACAATCTTACTCTAAAGTGTACGCGGAGAATATCTTGTGCCATTCACCTCACCAAAACTTCCATTTACCTGCAACAAAAACAGTAAAATAAAGAAAAGTTTCAGAGTTTTCATTATTTTTATGTAATTCTATACGCTTAGAACAATAACTTAAATTTAGTATTTTAATTTATTGGTAATGTATTTTATTTATTAAGCACTCCGTATATGGTCGTACGTCTAATGGAATAGGACAACCCCATGTCTTCCCGCGAGTGCTATAAGAGTCGATGACGGGAATATCAAGAGAACGGGAAGCTGCATTCTCCTTGGTCTGTTATAATCTACTTATAATTTGATTATTATTATTAGAATAAACAGACAAAAAAAAATAAGAATTCATTAACATAAAATAAATAATACTCTAATTAAAATATTGTTGCCTTAATAAACCCCGAAGCTCTTTGAGCGTAAAAACAACATATTTTAAAGGACATTGACAGTCTTGGTATGGGCTTTGGTCCAAATACTGCCCAAAGAAACGAGTATCATTTTTAGACTCCTGACATAAATAAATACTTGTACACAAAATATTTTCAAAATCTGACCATGGTTTTAAAAAAAAATTAGGTTTATACAGGATGGATTTTTGAAACGGGCCAGCAAGGGCAGGAACCTTAACCGCTATAGCTACTGGAAAACGTTCCTAGAAGACTAAACATGAAGTTTTTAGATACTCTGAACTGCATTAACTGATTTTGGAAAAAAATGTACAGTCAGCGAAAAATATCCAAAAATACACAAAAAAATGTTTTTACGCCAATCGATCCTATTTCATGTAGGGATCAAAATATGGTACAGGACCATTTAAGGTATGAGTACTAGAAATGACAGAAATCGTGAAAAACTTATCCCCTACATTTTTTACGGGAAAACGATTAATTCACTCCAAATATGATGATGATGATGATGATGAGATAAATATTTATTATCCTAATACTTAAGTGTCGGGTAAGGTCCCATAGTACCAAATTCATTATTAAAAATTAATTTTAAAAAAAACCATGGTCAGATTTCGAAAATATTTGACTTGTAGTTATAAATGGATGTAAAGAACGTAATGTAGGCACTCTCATCACTGGGCAGTATTTGGACCGGATCCTGTCAATGTCCAAAAGACATAAAAAAAAATAGTATGCCAATTCAATAAGAAACATTTTGGAGAAACAAAATAACAAAAGCTAATAGGTTAGGTACAAGCAATATCAGAACCCGATAATTGTCCCGTGTGGTCCCGGTTACGAATAGGACCACCCCATCTCTTCCCGTGGGTGCCGTAGAAGGCGGCTAAGGGAATATCCAGGGAATGGGTCGCAGCGTTCCCCTCGGTCTTGGTGGCAATCAATCTTCACCTACTGCGATCACCAAGCCGCCTGCCAAGCGTGGTGATTATGGCAAACCCCCCCCCCCCTAATGACAAGCACAAATAAAAACGGCCCCCAGTCCCCGGCAGCTCTGCTATCCCGTGGCTACGGTAGCGGCCACGGTAACGGCAGGGCAAGGGGTGCGAAGAATCCCCGGCAGACGCCCGGCTACCAACCCCAACGACGACCCCTGGCCCTGGCAACACATAACGTGCGCACACTGAAGGCTGACGAAAGGATGGTCGAGCTAGAGGCGGAGATGGGTAAGTTACGCTGGGATGTAATGGGATTGTCAGAAGTCCGAAGACAGGGACAGGACACGATAATCCTAAATTCCGGTAACTTATTCTTCTACCGGGAGGGAGACCAACTCTCCCAAGGGGGTGTCGGGTTTCTCGTCCGCAAGTCTCTCGTCAACAACGTGGTCAAAGTCGACAGTGTGTCGGCCAGGGTAGCGTACCTGGTACTCCGAATAACCAAACGGTATTCGTTGAAGGTTATACAGGTATACGCGCCGACATCGGCACACTCAGACGATGAAGTAGAAGCTATGTATGAGGACATATCCGAAGCCATGCATACTTCCGAAACATACTTCACCGTTGTGATGGGAGACTTCAATGCGAAGTTGGGCACAAGGAATAGCGATGAGCTGAGAGTGGGGCCATTTGGATACGGGCAGCGGAACCCTCGAGGACAGAGGCTGGCTGACTTCATGGAGAAGGAGGGACTCTTTATGATGAACTCCTTCTACGAGAAGCGGCCATCCAGGAAGTGGACGTGGATAAGTCCCGACGGTTCCACTAAAAATGAGATAGACTTCATCATGACGACCAAGAAGCACATATTCGATGATGTCTCTGTGATCAGCAAGGTGAAAACCGGTAGCGATCACCGTATTGTTAGAGGCACATTGAATATCAATGTTAAGCTCGACAGGTCACGTCTGGTGAAGTCTACGCTCCGTCCAAATCCTGTCCAAATCCAAAACCCCGAAGGCTTTCAGCTGGAACTCCAAAATCGCTTCCAGTGCCTAGCCGACTGTAACACAGTGGACGAGCTAAACGACGGGTTGGTGGAAACTGTCCGAGCTGTTGGATCGAAATTCTTTAAGACCCAACGCCGAAAGAAGACTCAAAAGCTCTCAGAAAAAACTCTTGAGCTAATGGCCGACCGGAGCGAAATGAAGCTGCAGTCTTCAGTTGATATGTCAGCCTACGGTGAACTCAATAGACGAATCTGGAGTTCCTTGCGACACGACTTGCGTGCTCTTAGTACTTCACGTATTGAGGCCGCAATTGAGCGGAACCAAGGCTCTAAAGTGTTCGCAAAGGATTCGTCTATTGGGCAACACCAAATGACAAAACTGAAGACCGAAAATGGTAGCGTCATTTCATCCAAGCCTGAGATTCTGAGAGAGATCGAGAACTTCTATGGACAGTTATACACCTCGACACGTAAGCCCGCTACTAACACAGCTCAGGACATCAGAGCCAAGTTAGTCCGACACTATACCGAAGATATCCCGGACGTCAGCCTGTACGAGATTAGAATGGCCCTCAAACAGCTTAAAAACAACAAGGCACCAGGTGAAGATGGAATTACGACCGAACTTCTGAGAGCGGGTGGTAGACCGGTACTTTTAGTCCTCCAGAAGTTATTTAATTCTGTCATCCTTGAAGGTATAACGCCAGAGGCATGGCACAAGAGCGTGGTGGTGCTCTTCTTCAAAAAAGGCGATAACACCTTATTGAAGAACTATAGGCCCATCTCGCTCTTGAGTCATGTGTATAAGCTGTTTTCGAGAGTCATTACGAATCGTCTCGCACGCAGGTTTGATGAATTCCAGCCTCCCGAACAAGCCGGTTTCCGAAAAGGCTTTAGCACCATAGACCACATCCATACGCTGCGCCAGATTATACAGAAGACCGAAGAGTATAATCGGCCGTTATGCCTAGCGTTTGTGGACTATGAGAAAGCCTTCGATTCAATCGAGACTTGGGCGGTGCTGCAGTCCTTGCAGCGATGCCAAATTGACTATAGGTATATCGAAGTTTTGAAGTGTTTGTACAGTAAGGCCACTATGTCAGTCCGACTACAGGACCAGAGTACGGAACAAATTCCATTGCAAAGAGGCGTGAGACAGGGAGACGTTATTTCTCCGAAACTGTTCACAAACGCATTGGAGGATGTTTTCAAGCTCTTGGAGTGGAAAAGATCTGGCATCAACATAAATGGCGAGTACATCACTAACCTTCGTTTTGCCGATGATATAGTCATAATGGCGGAATCGCTCGAGGACCTTAGCACCATGCTCAACGACCTCAGTAGAGTCTCCCAGCAGGTTGGTCTTAAGATGAATATGGACAAGACAAAGATCATGTCTAATGCTCATGTTCCACCTATACCGGTAATTGTTGGGAACGATACTCTCGAAGTTGTCGACAAGTATGTCTACCTAGGACAGATTGTCCAATTAGGTAGGTCCAACTTCGACAAAGAGGTGGCGCGAAGAATCCAACTCGGCTGGGCAGCGTTCGGGAAGCTTCGTCCTATCTTTTCGTCCAAAATACCGCAGAGCCTGAAAACGAAAGTTTTCAATCAGTGTGTGTTGCCAGTGATGACTTATGGAACTGAGACATGGTCTCTTACTGTTGGCCTCATTAGTAAGCTCAAAGTCGCGCAGCGAGCTATGGAGCGAGCTATGCTCGGTGTTTCCCTGCGAGATAAGCTCCGGAACGAGGAGATCCGCAGGAGAACTAAAGTGACCGATATAGCTCTTAGAGTTAGTAAGTTGAAGTGGCAATGGGCAGGCCACATCGCTCGTAGAACTGACAACCGATGGGGAAGAAAGGTTCTCGAGTGGCGACCACGAACCGGAAGACGCAGCGTAGGCCGGCCCCCCACTCGGTGGACCGACGACCTGGTGAAAGCCGCGGGGAGCCGATGGATGCAGGAGGCGAGCAGCCGCTCAAGGTGGCGTGCTCTGGGGGAGGCCTATGTTCAGCAGTGGACGTCTTCAGGCTGTTGATGATGATGATGAATATCAGAACACGTGTATCTTAAAGGTAAAAAGGCTTGAAGAAAGACGAAGCTGTGGATATTGAATTATTTTTTCCTGAAAGGCAGTAACCCATTTCGTTAACTATTTAGCTAGAATGGTAAGTGTAGGAACCAGGCTATTGACCCGCTTATGTTGACCTCTTTTTAGGTTGCCATCCATTAGGATATTTTCCCTAGACAATTACTATATTGATGAAGACATATGATTAAACATATGAGTGACGCAGTAGTCGTGCTTCTGCGTTATAAAGGACATTAGTTTAAAATATTTGATAACGTTGTAGAGGTTCATGTACTTTCATTACAAAATGAAACATCTCATGCTATTTGTGGCAAAAGCAAAGCAAAGCAGTCACTTAATCATGGAATTACAACTTGACTACAACCTAGAGCAAACGTAATGGTCCATGAAAGCATAGTCACCATCTCCCGTCGTCGTCACATTTTGGGCTTAGATCACTTATTTTTCTTAATTTATTCTGGTGAGTTTAGTGTTATTATGTAGCTGCAAAGTAGGACTACATTATCATCAGTAAAATTTATCATCTGATGATATAACTCAGAAGATGATAAGTTACTGTAACAGCAGTTACTTTAAGTTACTGCTAAGCGCCCAAATTAACCTTTTTTGGTAAAGGTGTTATCCTGACCCTATCCTTCCTAATATCCTATTATATCCTAATATGCTAATCCTTCCTAAACCTATCCTAATCCTAATCCTACTAATTTCATAAATGTGAAAGTTTGTATCTGTACGTGTGAATCGGTTACCTTATATCTCTGTAGCTACTAAACAGGTTATGGTGAAATTTGGAATCATCATCATCATCATCATTAACAGCCTGAAGACGTCCACTGCTGAACATAGGCCTCCCCCAGAGCACGCCACCTTGAGCGGCTGCTGGCGTGCAGGAGGCGTCCTGCATCCATTGGCTCCCCGCGGCTTTTACCAGGTCGTCGGTCCACCGAGTGGGGGGCCGGCCTACGCTGCGTCTTCCGGTTCGTGGTCGCCACTCGAGAGCCTTTCTATATTCGAAATTTGGAATACAGATAGCTTATACGCTGGATTAACACATAAGGTACTTTTTATTCACGAGTGAAACCGCAGGTCACATCTAGTTATTAATAAAACAGCTGTTGAGAACAACCATTTTTATAGGCAAGTTAATGCTGGATCATAACAAAGTTAAGGTAAATCAATGCGAAGCAAAACCCCGCGTAATACTATCCAACTAAGGCCCATCAAAACCCTCAAGTTATTGTTACTAAAATGTCCTTGAAGCTTACGAGCGTTTGGTCCCAAATCGGTTCCAACATGGTTCCAACCAGGAAGTGATCTGATCGCGTGTCTTACTGCATTAGTTTATTGCTTGAATCTATCTGTGCGTGTCGCTTTAGGCGTCTGTCTGAAAATGTGTGTTAGTACGATGCCTTTTTATCGGTCAATCAATAAACGAATGTACGAACTTTTGTTCATTCGCAGGCAGGGGTTGCTAAAATGTGCCGGAAAGGGGTTTAAAGCGGAAGCAGGTAAGTTCGGGTGATGCTATTGAAGAAACCTCATAGAAACCTGAGGGTGGAAACGGGGTTGTGTAGAGTTAAGTGAATAGTAATCGGCTATCCAAGCGCACGGTACAAAAGCAGTAATTTACAAACGTTACAAAAGGTTTACTTGTCAAAATTTTCTTAGATTACGATTACTTTCCTAATGATATTATCGAGTATTATATTTAGGTAATGGGCCAGCGTAATGAAGAGGTCCGTAGCCCGCAGGAGAACTAAAGTGACTGATATAGCTCTTAGAATTAGCAAGTTGAAATGGCAATGGGCAAGCTACATCGCTCGTAGAACTGACAACCGGTGGGGAAGAAAGGTTCTCGAGTGGCAACCACGAACCGGAAGACGCAGCGTAGGCTGGCCCTCCACTCGGTGGACCGACGATCTGGTGAAAGCCGCGGGGAGTCGATGGATGCAGGAGGCGAGCAGCTGCTCAAAGTGGCGCTCTCTCGGGGAGGCCTATGTTCAGCAGTGGACGTCTTCAGGATTTTGATGATGATGATGATGATGACTTGCCTACCTACCTACTTAAATAGGTAAGATATTCTTAGTCATTATCATCTCCTGTGACACCTTTTTTAGTCGGCATAGTTAGTCACCACTCTTTCTGCCGAGTTAAGATGTCGTGAACCGTTACGTGACACAATTCACGATATAAAATGTTTTCTATGTACCTAAGTAATCGAAATAAAAAGTATAGGACATATCTCAATACCTTTACAAAAACGTAAAAATGTGTATAAAAATACCTTGAACTGGCAAACAAGCGCCATCTTTGAGACTTCATTGGAACTTCCAAGCTTTAAGGTTCAATAAAATAATTTTGGATGGCTCGGCTCTCGGCTACGCGCTACCATCGCGCTACGCTAGTGTTTCTTCCAGGCGCTACGCGACGCTACGCTTAGCAGCGTAGCAAGTTTTCACGTAGCACTATTGTGTAGGTAATGGTTTCAACATTTTCCGCTAGATGGCGTTCAAGAAAAAACCTAGAGCAGCTTTTAGGAAATTAAGGTAGATGGCGCTAAACTTAAAAATATGGAAACAATCTGTGAAACGAAAATTGGTGGTGTAATAAAAGGATTTTCAAACATTAGGTCCTCTTGGGTTAAGTTTTTTTACCATATTACGAATTATTTACGAGACAAACATAATATAACTAACACGGAATGTTTTATTTTAATTCTCAAACAAGCAATAAACCAGTCACGTAGTGGTTTACAAACAAAGAAACTGGCTGAGAGCTTTCACCACCCCAACCGCAACCCTTGCCGCTCTAATGGCGGGGGTTGAAATGACACAACCTCACCCTTCGACAGACAATGCTCTGAAAAATTTCGCTGGTTAATGATTTATTCCGGTTATTACACGGGTTTTTTGTCTGGATCGTTGGTGATTTGTATAATTACAGTAATGGTAAGTGGAAGGATGTGGATGGTACTTCAGCTTTTGTCTTTTTTGACATTTGAATATTAAAAGTGATCGAAAAAGCAAAAGATGGTGTGACTAATTAAAAACTACAACGCGTTTATTAATAAGGCCGTTAGCAGTTAGTGTGCAACGCCGTAAGATTTTTCAATATACTGAAATCTTTTCAAATTCGTATAATATCAAGATGCAACTGTATTATGTCACAATGCACTTAAGAAATCTGACTTTACACAGACATTTACTTAAAAACACAATAAATGGCAACTTTGAACTAGACTTTCGAGTAGTTTTCAGTGAGTCGCAATGGAGGTTCTAATATTATTTGATTTTTATTGAAATTTAAACAATCTGAAACAATCTCTGAGGGGAGTTTTGGGCGGGAACGTGAAAAAGTTCACGTCGTTGCATTGTATTATTTCACAAAACTTATGCTTTTTCTAGTGTTAATGTTTAAATTTAGTGGCATTTTACGCATTAAGTGCTGAATTACGAGTATAAGTGTGGGCAAGTGATATAATGTAGTGAAACGTGGTTTTTCGTGTTGCTTCCAAAATTCCATAGAAGCCTCTAGTAAAGTTGCTACTACTTTACTAGGGCATGACTTAGACTGGATTATGACTACCTGACTTAGACTGGACTATGACTACCCTGACTGATTGTGACTAAGACTTGACTTTACATGAAATATTTCATAATACGATGAAAAACTACAATACTGGCTAAATACACTATGTGTGGAGCCAAACTATAAGAAAAAAAAAAACATTCTCTGATTAATATCTATTTATTGGTCTAAATAATATTACAGAGTGTATCTGAAATGATATTCTTCCATTTACCCTTCAACCCATATCGTAATATAATGAAATGTACTCCGATAATTTTTAACCTAATATGACTGTACACCTTCATTGCATAAAGAACATCACTTTCTAAATGATGTCACCTTTGTCTTAAATATGTTTTTGTTCAATTAAGTATACATTCGGGGAATTACGTTGATCAATTAAGAACAAAGCTTGATTATTTAATTATCATTTGTCGGATACGAAAAGAACACTGTGACCTAAATTATTTTGCCACATGTTGTATCATCAAAGGATATTATTTTTGAGAAGCCAATAAGTCAAAATAGAAAGATAAGACAAAACTGAAAGTATCAGAAACAACATGCGATTGTGGAAGTTCAATACAAAAGCTACTTCTAAATACCTTTACAATGATAAGCACCTATCATTAAGAGAATGCGAATGAACGAGTTAGCTACGTACGGTCAATAGCAAATAATAAGAAAGGGTTCTTTGACATTAAATAAATAAAATAAATAAACACACAGCGCCATCTAGCCCCAAACCCAAACTAAGCATAGCTAGTACTATGGGAACTAGATAACAGATATAATACTGAAATACATTTTGTTTGTAAATACATACATAGAATACAATATAACACCTAGACACAGAACAAACATCGATATTCATCACACAAATGTTAGTCCCGGGTAGGAATCGAACCCTCAACCTACAGATCAAAAGGCAGGGTTACTACCAACTGAGCTATCACACTCACATTAGGACATTATCTAAATATTGTCTAAAAGTATGAACTAATCGTCATTTACAAAATAGGTAATAAAGGTCTTTTAACGGGGAACGTTTCACTAGCGCGGCAAATTCAAATTTTCTTGCGTTCTTTTGCCAATAATAGCTTAATTACTCAACGTGATTACATGAAAACTAATTTTGCACGTTGAGTAATTAAGCTATTATTGGCAAAAGAACACAAGAAGATTTGAATTTGCCGCGCTAGTGTAGAATACCTGGCATCATTGTATTACGTAATCAAAACCAAACGAGTCCTAGATTTTTCTAGTATTAAAAGGCCCAAGTTAAAGAAGTATGACCTTCGTGATGTCGTCATGACCTCAACCAGTTATAGCTTACATCATCTGTAGAAATACGGCAATATAGCTAAGCGTCAAGTGATGAGGCATATGAGACTTATCGGTCATCTTTACTAAGTTACCACACACGGTCAATTTTAGCAGCTCAACTTGTAAACTGTGCCTTCCTGATAAGAAGATTATGCTATCTTACTGGAATATGGGATTATCCGGTCTTGCGTAAAGAGGTCATATAATAGTGTTCTGCTTTAATTTCGGGCGACAGTTTTATGGTGATTAGTTGATCCCGTTTCGTCGTAGAATGTAAAACCTTGTAAAACGAACGACAGACGTTTCTTTCCAAATGTTGATCTATTGTGAAGTAAAATAAAAACATTGAACTGGTATACCTACCTATAGGTTATAGGTAGGAAGGTAACTAAATTAGTGAATAAAAAAATTCAAACAAATATCATCTATAGATAGTAGGTAGGTATGTACCTAAATCATCTATTTCATTGTAGTAGGTAGGTATTGCAGTCTAACTGGAGTAGTCTATATTCTAGAAAATGTGACATTAGTGGTAACAATAGTAATTTTAATAGACGTTTACTATAATGAACGATAAATAACTAACAGTTTTATTTTGTGTGGTATAAATGTTATGAGTTCTATCACCTACCTATCATGTTTAAAGCTGATATTCAACTAGAAAAAGTAGGCAAGTACCTATCTATAACTTAAAGGTCCAAACCATTGTTTTATGGGACACCCCCTTTATTAACGGTTTTATAAACATATAGGATTCTGTTACAATGCGTAATACCGGCGCGTGCGCACTGCACCATATTCTAGCTAACTACTATTAAATATTACGATCCTTTGTAACAATATACTCTAATTTGTATGCAACCTCACGCGCCCGTGACACTCGCATTTATAATTTCAGATGAATCTCGCCTGCTACTTTTGTATTCATTCTTTAATTCTTGGCAACGAGTGGGGAGTATCTCCTGCTATACTTACACATTTATTTACATAATAGACGATGATCTTGCGATCTGATTCATAGTGTTTACGTCAATTTTTTTAATGGTTATGACTCTATGCTAAAACGTATCAAGGCTATTAACTTTTCTGTCCACTAATTTAGAAGATGGAATAGAACGAAATGGAATTAAGTATTAACCTGGGTTAAGCAACTGGCATCTCTCACCTACACTTGTAATTTTTTTAATCAGGTAAAATAGTAATAGGATTGGGTAAGTAAAATGCAGAAATCATCACAAATTCCCAACAAAGCATATTAGGTAAGTTATACCTAGGTATATAAACATTACAACGTCAAATTCAAACAATAACTTCTCCATTGTACAAACTTGTGGTCTTCAGTTTATTTGTTCGCAATAAAGCGGCAACTATTTTTATTACTTTAATTTACTCTTTATAGGTAGACCAGCTTTAATTGGTCGCATCTAATTGGTGAGTCGCACGCAATGTCCCGACCAAATTGTGCTAATCGCTGCTATTACCAACGTAATGGTTGAATTCTGGCCGTGGTGGGCGAAAACTGCCTTAATTTGATACCGATTCAGGCTGAAAATAACATCGTTGTTCCTTTAGTCGTATCGGAGACATTGAGGTAACTGCTAAATAAGACCTACTATGACCAATTATAGTATGGTCAATAGGTCATTAATTAAACCACGTACCTATTCGTTCACTTAGTAATTGAATTGTAACTTTGCAATTTTCTTCCCACAATCTTTGAGACTGAAAATTAAATTTTGAAAAGCATAATTATATGAATCGCTATTTGTTAATATAAAAAAGTAACTAGTCACATATTTGAGTATATAAAAAAAGCATTTTTCTACATTTAGATACAACGCATGGATAATTAAGAAAATAAAATAATGTGTAATGAATTAAAGTGTCTTCTATCGAAAACAGTATCTAAACTAACTAATAATGGTGCAATTTTTACAAAGCACTTTGTTATTTATTGTCGCACTTATTTGACCCTAGCCTAGAACAGCGGTGGATGGGAAGTGGAACCCGTCCGGCAATTTACCAATCACCAGAGATGGCACAGACAAAACTAAACGTGAGCTGTCCTGTCTGATGGATCGAGAGATTAGCTGATCCGCTCATGTAAGGATCGGTACCGATGAAAGTCAAGCTTAGACAGCTTTTAATTTCAGTGACAATGCTTATGGAAACTAACCTATGACAAAGTGCGAAAATGAATCATCCAACAAACCAGCTTAAATACAAAGAACTAACTGAATACGGCAAAAGTAATCTAATACTTCAAGCCCAAACAAAAATAGCGACCACTTGGCGTAAAATGGACTTAATATTCCTTTTGAAAACCCATGACCGTTACTCACAAAATGAATCTAACTATTCGCAAAATAATGCTATTTTGTACTTTATAATGAGTTCCTTTACAACTGCCGTTCGTCACAAGATAGCGTTGTACCTTCCAAGAAGCTATTGTTCAGTTCACAGTTCATTAATCAGCGGCATTGATAAGTTTCGGGATCAGTTCCCGCCGCACCCAACCTCTCCCAAAAAAGTACGTCTTCATATTTCGCTAAAGGATACAAAAAACTAATGATTACAAAACTAATCTGAGTATAAATTAGACAGGTTTTATTAGTCGTAGAATTAAGTTCCGAAGTAACTAAACCATTCTTTGAAGTAACGGATGCGGTGCATTAGTAAAGGAAAATAAATCTTCGGTTACGACGCTCTCTGTCGACCAAATAACTCCTCAACGATACAAACATCTAAACTTCATAATAGACTTTAATAAGTCTTAACGGTTCTTAATTATCCTGGAACTGAATGGGGTATCTATTAGTTTATTATATAATCTGAATGCCTTGATATATTAACTAGGCCATCAAATATAGCCTACTGGATGACCTATTTGTCATGTTGACTCCATGTCATTTAGCGTGGACATTGCGCGTGACTGCTCGTGAATACTTTCATTGTTTAGTATGCAAATTATTTCACTAACTACCTACCGAACTGATCTAATGAACAAACTTTGCCTTTATTCCTCGTGGCCATGTTCTAGACTCATTAGTATGCGAAGACTTAATTCAGAGCGGAGTTTGATAAATAAAATAGCTTCTTCGATCGAAATTAAACTAACAAGTAGAAGATAGACTGAAAGAAGGACTTTAATCCTTACAGCGTGATTAATTCTTGCTCATTAATTTCACTTTTTAAAGCATGCTCTGAATCAGCAATTAGCTCAAAGACAATAGCAGCGAGATCAGCAGATGCAGTGAAATTTTTTCAATAGTGGGTAGGTAGATACTTTATATAGCTCATAATGTAGAGTCAGCATTTTTTTTTCCTTTAATACTTTAACCTACCAGTTATAAGACCACTTAGTTCGCCATGTTTAATTAAATTCATTACTAATTTCTAAAAGGATTTTGGTATAATAAGCGACCTAAAGATTTATGGTGAAAAGGGAATCTGTTTAAGATTGTAATGTGATCAAGATCTGAGGAAGTGGTCAGCCTGATCTACAAGGCCGTACGAAAAATATTTTTTTAAAACTTTGATAAGCTAACATTTGACCACGGTCTCACCTGATGGTAAGTGACGACGCGGTCAACCAGTTCACTCTAGCTTTAAAACTCCCTGAATACATTTGTCAGGAAAAAATGAACTGGTAAGGTGCTCCATTCTTTTGCTGTCCGGATTATAAATGAAGAATCAAAACTCTTTGTACATATTCGAGGAATTTCTAACATATACGGATGCCGTCTTTCCGTGCCTCAGTTGCACGATGGTAAAATGCAATTTGCAATAGAATGCTGGATTAAATATCCACCTAAAACTTATTTTTAGTGAAACTGCCTGATGTCAACCCTATCCTTTCTGAGGACACTCTAGGGCGCGTGCCGAACTGCCGGAGTACCGGAGGGCAAAGACACTGCATTATGGCGCTAACGAGAGTAAGTGACTTTAATTGTATTTACGGCACTACGTCACACAATAGACGCTGTCGCGGCCTCTCCATTGTTTACAGCTCATGTTGGGACGTGGCCATATTCAATCTCGCCGCAATTATGAGTACGAATGTACTATAACAGTCCTTGATTCATTAAGGCATGGAGGATTAATTTACATATACCTACCTAAAACTTAAACTGCCATCAACCATTGACTCAGTCATGGCCTTGTGTTTAATTCAATTATAATCCAATTACCCTAATTGTAATCGTTTGAAAATAATGATTACATTGAATATGATGCTCCTCAAAGACTTAGTTGACGTTTAAGCAATAAGAATAATCATCATCATCACCAACATCATCTTCGGTCTGAGTAATATCATTGTTTGTTATTAATATAGACTACGTTTTTAGGAATCTATTTTAGGAACCTATAAATTGTTTTCCGAGGTTGGTAGATTTCCCATTTTCATATAAAGTAATCGAAAATATAAGGCTAATTCTCTAGGCACTAAAATACTACAACAAGAACGTTATCAATATAATCACAATCAACAACAGATATCAATTTCCGTGTTACATCATTATGAACAATCTAGTGGGAACTAAGAGGGCATTACGGGAGTAATATATCATAAGCGGTTAATTCATTGTTCTAAAAGAAACCATGGGAAAGCAAGTGTGGAGAAAGAACTCATTAGAATGTATATTGCCCACAAATGAACTTGCGTGGAAGTCTTCAAAATGCTATAAATCGTTTATTTTGATTTAACATGCTGTTCACGTATTAGGGTTACTCGGAGGGACGAAAGATTTACTGGGAGCTATCGTAAAATGACTGTGGGAAGACCGGATATTTGGTCTGATTAAGCAATTAACTGCTGTCTTTAATTGCTAGTAAGTGATACTCTGCTCAGAGTTTAACTTATTCGTTACTATACTAATTTAGTTACTTACTTACCCAATGATGATATTTCACACAAAACAACAACGTATGTTCTTTCATTAAGAATACATTAATATACCTACGTTTACGTTTTACGATAAAGATACCAACTGTTCCGAAAAAGAAAAAAAATTCTAAGGCAAAAGTTGAAATAAACGTCTAATAGCTGATATTATTAGTTTAGCTAATTACAATTCTGTCATTACCAGGTTTGCACGAGATGTACATAAAGACCTTAGTCGGGGCGGACTGTGTCTGGCACCATCGTATTTTCTAGGAAAATTCAGTTAGCTTCTTTAGCACCTGCGGAATTCTGAAAACAGTTTTCAAAGCTACCTAATCAGCAGTCTACCTAGAGCCGTCCATACAGTGTAACAAAAATCGAATAACTACTACATTTTTTAAATTCTGACCGAGAATGATTAAAAGATATCTAATAACGATATAACGTAAACGATGTCAAGGTTGTTCGCACTGCACCAAATATAAAGGGATCTACTTTATTGCAAGTATTCTTAGAAATGCCACCTACAAGTTGTCTATTTCTGACACCATCAGCCATCGGTAACTGGCAAACGGTCAATGGTCCGAATTCGTTTGCTGCTAAAAAATAGCAATCCCAATTTGTAGTAGATAAGTACAATAGTGAGTACCTATCATGCATAAGAATTTCGATTAAGGATGCTTTGATAACGAAAACGATTATTATCATTGGCAACAAGCAACATGTCAATGTTATTCATATTAATAATGAAAATTACAAAATAAACGATAAAAATTACAATATTATGAACTAAAATAGAGTTGTAGTTTTTAAAGAGAGTAAAATGTCCTATACGCACTATACACGTACTGTACGAATCCCATTCGACTAATGCCCTTTTAAGCTATGTGTGGACATTATGCTTGTGTGTGTGCTCTTATAAAGGTGAAGGAAACCATCGTGCGTAAGCTAAACGTTCAGGAATTACAAAATTGGATGACTGTGTCATCCACAAACCCGCACATGACCAGCCTACTGGGCTTTTGGCCTCCACTCTCTTTTCGCTTGAGCAAAGGCCCGTGCCCCGGTATAGATTGGGACTATGGGCTGATAATATACCTACATATTAAAGTCGCGCAGTGAGCTATGGAGAGAGCTATGCTCGGTGTTTCCCTGCGAGATAAGCTCCGGAACGAGGAGATCCGCAGGAGAACTAAAGTGACCGATATAGCTCTTAAAATTAGCCAGTTAAAATGGCAATGGGCAGGCCACATCGCTCGTAGAACTGACAACCGGTGGGGATGAAAGGTTCTCGAGTGGCAACCACGAACCGGAAGACGCAGCGTAGACCCGCCCTCCATGCACTCGGTGGACCGACAATCTGGTGGAAGCCACGGGGAGCCCATGGATGCAGGAGGCGAGCAGCCGCTCAAGGTGGCGCGGTCTGGGGGAGGCCTATGTTCAGCAGTGGATGTTTTCAGGCTGTTGATGACGATGATGATGATAACTACAAGTACTAGCATAGTATTATATTATCTATGGTCCAAGCTGATGAGTGCATAATCTTGCAAGGGATGGTTTGTAATCGATAACTGGTTACGCTGGACAAGAAAAAAAAACAAATTAATTTTTATCGTTATCTTGTCCAGGAAAATGATTGACGACTCTCATGTCGTAATTTAGATAAAAAAAACAAATTATAGCAAATACCTGGAAATTAATTCACTGGGATATTCGCTCGTTGTAAATACGAATTGGGACAAAAACCCCATTAAGTTCAATACATATGTCAGGACAATTATTAGCAACCAGGACAGATGGCAGTACTTTGACTCCTGATAATAAAGTGCAATAAGTCAAATTACAGATTGCAAGGGCGATGCAACCAGGATATTGTAGTCCAATTAAATCGTTGTGCTTAATTTCATTATCATAATCATCAACAGCCTGAAGACGTCCACTTCTGAACATAAGCCTCCCCAAGCGAGCGCCACTTTGAGCGGCTGCTTGCGTCCTGCATCCATCGGCGATCTGCGGCGAGAGATTCACCAGATCGTCGGCTTAACTTAATCTGGAGCAATGCTGATTAGTTTTATAGCATTAAGCAGTCGTGCGATATTGTTGAACATTCCGTGGTAATTGATGGAATGCGACCGTTGTCTCCAAGAAAGCAGATTGTCGTTGATTGGGTACCTACGTGTCATCGCCCACGTGGCAGGATGCTGGATCTCATTAGCGAGTTTGTGACTGACAAATTGTATCCTAACACGAAAGAGTAGGCTGAGGTGTCCACTTTGTAAAATATGACTATTCGCAGAGGCACAGAATACCTACATACCACGTAATGGTTAAATACACTTGAAAGTCACGAATATATTCTGGGTCTGTGCCTAAGATATATAGATAGTTAGATACAAGATACAAATAAATTTTGTTTCAAAAAATAGTTTTAGGGAGTGACCCATTGAAAAAAGTATTATGTGGTCTAGATCATATTTTTTCATCATCATCCTCTTTGCCATTTCCCATTTGTTATTGGGGTTGGCTCCCAATCTAACCTGTAGTGGTGGCTACCAGAACTGCACGAGCGACTGCCACCTGACCTCGCAACCCATAAGTAATAGGGCAGGTGTCAGATTCTATCAGGCGTCGGACTACCCGTGCCATAGATGTTCTTATGACAACCGACGGCTTAACGTGCGATGCACGATGGATGAGCGATGGCATCGAAACCTGCACATAACTTATTAGATAAGAAGTCATTGGTGCAGGGCCGAGGATTGAATACGGTGCCGTCTGATTGCGAAGCGCACTGTATGCCGCTCGACCGCCATAGCGCGCTCTAGTGTAGATCATTTGTAAATTACTAAAATATAAATTATAATTTAGTACTTCACAGACACATCCACGAGGAGTTAGATCATTTTCCACATCGCATTAGCTTATTTATAAACGAGCAAAAAAGTTTTCCCGTACCGGGAATCGAACCCGAGCCTCCTGGGTGAAAGCCAGGTATCCTAGCCACTAGACCATACGGGAGATGTTAAACGTACATGAAATAACAGAAAACACTTCAAGTATGTCACTATTATATAAAATGACTAGAAAATTTTAGTTACCAATGTTGATTTAGGATGAAACAAAAGAAACATGACTTAAATGGTGAAGGTTATGGAGAAGTATTAAAATGTTAACGTAGTTATATCACTGTCATTTCTTGGACTTTTAATATTTTTATCCTACAAAGTACTGAATGGTTAACTTACTAAACTATGCTGATCAATGTTAGAGGAAAAACTAGTCACGCGTTAAATTCTTTTATTAGATAGGTAAATTAAATTACCACTATTTTAATAGTAAATACATTTTTAAAATAGTTGTTGACCTGCAGCATACAGTATCATCAAACCTTTCGTCATAATCATAACTACTTATTGATTTTTAATTTTAAGAAATTATTGATATGAGTTTAGCCGTTGGCCTCATTAGTAAGCTCAAAGTCGCGCAACGAGCTATGGAAAGAGCTATGCTCGGCGTTTCCCTGCGAGATAAGCTCCAGAATGAGGAGATCCACAGGAGAATTAAAGTGACCGATATAGCTCTTAGGATTAGCAATTTGAAATGGCAATGGGCAGGCCACATCGCTCGTAAAACTGACAACGGGTGGGGAAGAAAGGTTCTCGAGTGGCGACCACGAACCGGAAGCCGGAAGACGCAGTGTAGGCCGGCCCCCCACTTGGTGGACCGATGATCTGGTGAAAGCCACGGGGAGCCGATGGATGCAGGAGGCGAGCAGCCGCTCAAAGTGGCGCTCTCTGGGGGAGACCTATGTTTAGCAGTGGACGACTTCAGGCTGTTGATGATGATGATAATGATGATGATATGAGTGGAGCCATTTTGTTATCAAATAACTCATTATTCTTCAAAAATAGTTATTTTTTAATTTAGTTTGATTCACTTTAGTAATTGTTTATATTAATATTTTTTTAGTAATTTTTATTCACATTTCGTTACCTAACATCATCTGATTTTACGCTTCCGGTTCGCGAAAAAGTGAAATGAAGTTTTCTCAAAATTAAACTTTAAGACGTCCAAAAGTTTTTGTTTAAATTCCATCTCTCTATTTTCATACCATCGCATTTCTCAATCCAAGGAGAGGTACTACTAACGTGCGTCTTTTAAATGTTTTAGAAAACGTCAGCATTGAGAACATATTTATGTCCAATAAATAAATGTATCAGTAGTATCTTTTTTATAAGTAGATAATATAAAATATGTATTAGATTATTATATTATGATTATACAAGTATTAGGATGTAAGTATATTCATTTATTGTTTTTTTTTTCTTTTAGATTGGTATACACAACCGTCTACTCTTTAACGTGTGATACTGTCCATCCAAGGGTCGTCTGGAAGAGATCGCTGTCAGCGATAAGACCGCCCATTGTAACACTAGTTCACAATGTTTCCTTTGTAGTTTTAGATTTAATTGGTGGGACAATAAAGTGTTCTCTATCTATCTATCACACTTTTATATTAATTTGTACTGTATATTGTGTTACCTGTGTTGTGCTTATCCCCAACTTTGTTCCCGACCGGCACCTTGTCGCTCACTTCGGCCATGATGTGCCTTCTTTAATGCACTGCACTCCCACTTGCTCCTGAAATTCATATGATAGTGTACTTAGAATCGTATATTAGAAGCTTTTGTAAATTTGCAAAGCAAAAGTAATAAAGGAGGTGCCAAAACTACATCCACCAGACTTCAATTGCCTGAGAAATGCTGCTGGATTGTGCCCAGAAATCCCCATTTAAACGGCCCCCACTGGGGGTGGTTCATACTTATTGTTAATTATTGTGCTACCCAGTGGCGGCCGTTGGAAATGAAAAATATAATTTATTAAATATAATAATGCCATGTGGGGGGAGGTAGGGGAAGTTAGATGATATCATCATACATATATTTTTTTCAGTTATTATGATTTAAAAACCAAATTATTGAACCGTGTTTGATGAAATTTCGATGGGACTAATCAAAAAGTATCTAATTATATCGATTTAATTTTTATTCCGAATCGGGAGTTTTGTAGTGACAAATGGCAAGCATCAAAAAACAACCGAATAAACCTCTTACATCAAATAAAAAATCAATTTTCCAAATCGGTTAATAAATGACGGATTTCTGAAGTAACAAACGCTTAAAACACCGAATAGAAAACCTCTTCCTTTTTGAAATCGGTTGTAATGTGAAATATATTTTATCTTTAGCAATCGTCTATACTGCTATAGGAGAGATTTCCTACCAAAACAGGACGACATGTTAGCAACTGCAACCTTTTTTAACTAAATTAATATTTTACTACCAATTTAATAATTTAATTACGTATTTCAAACCCTGGGTAACAACCCAGGCTTTGAAATTGGACTGTATTTGAGAAAAATTGCTTGTCAAGTACATGCAGGGCGCGGGACCTATCTACAGAATCTGCGATAAGATAAGACATGATGCATCTTTAATCGCATCGCATCTACACTAACATTTTAGCAAGATTGTAAAGTAACTAAAACATTGGAAAAGTTTGCTCGGTGTTGGGATCAAATGATGTTCAAAAACGGCAATTATTTTTTTCTTTTTTTAAGTGTAAATGAATGACATGATGAGCTAGTCGTTTGCGTCATGGCTGCCCGTTACAGATTGCAGTATCACTCGGAAATCTAATTTAATAAAGTAAAGGTGCTAAAATTAGCTTATTTGCAATAAATTATTTAGTTTTTGAGTTGTGTTTTACACCATGATACAATGCGACTTCAATCCCCTTCATTTTTATACTGGGAAGTTCCATTGACATTTTTTTCGTTTACCTAGATGACATATTTTTTCTAGTTATTTTGGTTTAAATACCAAAGTGCTGAACCGATATTGATGAAATTTCTTTGAGACCAATTTGAAGTACGGACCTATGTCGTTTTGAATATTTTTTAAATAAAATCGTTTTATAAATAATAGAGATCTGCTAGTCGATCATGTAACTTGATTGCAACCAATAGAAACACAAAAATGTATGGATTTGACAGTTTTAATACGCAGTTTATGTGCATAGTTACTAAGAAAATTTTCAAATTCGGAATGAAATTTCTTCTGTTGCATTGCTATCAAAGTTACATGATCACCCCGCTGAGGTAACCACAGATTTTAGAAACTAAAAAAACGTAGACCTGGATCGAGAACATCGCCCTTTTTGAAGTCAGAAAAAAATACAATTGAATTGATAACCGCCTCCTCTTTTGAAGTTGGTTAAAATTGTGATGAGTTACATCTAATAGCAAAGATTCGTAAAAACAATCGTAACTTGAAAATTAAACGTTACATCGACGATGTTTCTTTTTACATCGGTATTTCTCCAATAAAGCCATACACTTATTAAATTCATTCACAGCCATTCTCTTTTCCAAATCTAATCTAATGTAACTTGTATGTTAGGTGTGACACTATTGGACACTCATTGCGGTTTTAGTGATATTAGATTATTATATATATAGGCGGTGTCGCGTGTGGTTTGTTTACTATATTACTATATACAGACTGCTATTAATAGTTTCGAAAGTTCTAAATAAGATAAAAAATGGTCAGCTGTAGGTATATATGATAAATCAAAGAATTAATTCTTTGATGACAATTTTTCTAGTAATTTATCTGTTTCATACTGTTGGGCGAGAACAAATTTAGTTTAGGAGTTAATCTTAAAGTATGTCAAAGAGATTACCAAAGTTTGTCGTAGGTTACTAAAAGAAAATGAGTTCAAATAAGAGCTGTATGAAGTTGACTTGACTAGATGACTTCTAGGTTTATGGCTTTTTTAATGAAATGGATGACGTGCGGGCTAGTCGTTCACCTGATGTTAAGCTACATGGCTGCCCATAACAGTTGCAGTGTCACTTGAAACTTTAAATAATAAAGTTTCGTGTGACACTGCAACTGTTATGGGCGGCCGATAACAGTTGCAGATCATAATCAGATTACTAAACTGTGAAATTGGGTCATAAAGTCTCATTTGCTTAGTAATTTCACTAGCTACAATACCCTTCAAACTGGAACACAGTAGTGCTTGCACACTACTATACTTGGCGGCAGAATAGCTGGCAAAGCGGTGGCACCTAGACGAACTTTGCAGAAAAATCCTACATCCTAGCAAAATGTTGTGTGGCTATTTGTCACAATTCTGCCAACTATTAATTATTATCAATAATTTTATGTTGCTATTATTCATCTAACTTTCCATGGCTTTATTTAAAATATAAAATGTATTATAACAATATAATAATTATAGATATTGTACGTATGTAGATACATATACGTAAGCCATACATTATAGTTGTATGGCAAGCTTGAAAAACAAAATCTGGTATTACCTATACATACTTACTTGGAGGACTAAATACAAAAGCTGCAGCTAACCAACGTGCGTTCTTGTATAAGTATATGTATACCTACTATATAAGTACTGAAACATAAAAGACTAATTAGAAGCAAAATTATGTAAGTATACCTATAGGATAGGTTGACAACTCGGCGAGTCATCGGTCAATATATTAGCGGTTTATATTTACTTACCTACAATATTTTTTGCAATGATAAAGGCAACAATAATGGTAGGTACTATAATAAACTTTGAGATCTAAGATCTAACATAAGCATTCATTTAACGTTAGGAAGTGTAGGTCTATTTGTAGAATGTATAGAGGTGATGCTTCATCCGATTGTTATTTTAATTGCGTAATATTTTATACCTTTAATTGACTGATAACAAGCATAAATACGTTTCATAATCTACACCTACACAAGCTATAAATATGCATACAATTTGATAACGTTATGTACTGTCACATACAATCTCTAGTTTAATAATTTGTCCTACATACCTGCATAAAACATTTCTTAAATCTAAGTATTATAATAAAGTTTAATGAGATGAGTAGGTAGACTTGATTTATTAATCTTTAAAAGAACTAACCTAATTAGGCATCCATTCGTACCATCCTTCTCGTGTCATGCCTTGGAGGGTTGGGACAAAGGTTTTGGAAATGGCAAAGTTTTTCATGCGCGCAGTTACATATCGCCTGTCTAAATACCCGCATACACCAATTCTATATGTATCTATATGTTTATTGCGAACTGTCGACCGCTAGCTAATTAAAAAAACTCGCCTGTGTGGTATATATGATGTTGTCACCGGCGTATTACGTTATCACTGCACACACGAAGTAAACACAGCGACGCGAGTGAGGCGCGTTCACGGCACCTAGATAAACGGCTCAACTGAGACTGTTTGCTTTAACGTTCGGCCGGGTAGGGAGTATTGCCAGTTCTGTAAACGTAAATACCTAATAATTTAATAAGTAATACCATGGAACAAAGTATCTTGTAAGCAAATAATGAGACGTGGAAATGTATAGATTAAGGCCAGACTTAATAAGAAAGATCAAATAATATATCTCACTTTATTAAACGAGCGAGCGCAAAGCGTCTCTGTTTCAGCTTGGATAAAAATGATTACGTATGTCCGGTTCAGCTGTTCTCCTCTACAAGTCACATTTCTCAATTGACTATGGAAATATTTGTCCATTCGGGTTTTGGATTTTTTTTTTTAAAACGGTGGAGCCATGGATGTGAAAACGTAAAAAATGTTTTTCAGTTTTATGCTATAGGTACAAAGGCAAACTCGCGAGGTCTGGAGCTCACAGAGCCACTGCAATAATAATTATATATCTAGTACTACTATACTATAAACTTAAGTTCTACTGACATTTAGAAATGAGAATTCAGATTTAACTTTCATATGCGATGCTTCCTTTTGTTGCAAAAGTCAGAAGATCTTTCTATCTGCAACACACACCAGTGGCGTCCTGATTCAGCAGTCGTTCAGAATAAAATTATCCCAACAATTAAGCAGTCATAAAGAGCTGGCAGCCCAGTTTACAGCTTCACGATGAGCAGCCCACCGAGCACGCCCGAACAGCCACCGAGGGTTCACGAGCGGCGTATCGATGCCGGGAAATATTTTCCGCGCCATTTTCCCTGGCGAGAGTGGCGAGTGCGCGGGGCAGTTTTGGCAAACGACACCCCCGCTTGCCCCTGTTTTTAAGCGGGCATTGCCCAGCTAGGCGTAAACGATATTCTTTTTCTTCAGATAGGTATAGTAGGTAGGTATTTAACTTACCTATACCTACTCTACTTATCAAATGACTAGCCCTTGTTTTACTGAGTTTTGACAGCATGTACTCATCCTCAGTTGTTAAATGTTTTAGGACAAAGCAAATAATAGATTTTAGTAAGGTTAGCTTAAGTTCGCTTTTCTTGGTATGTTTCTGCATATTGGCATTGTTACCAGCTGCATTTTAGTTTTGTTGCCTATACTGAATGTAAAAATAACGTTAAAATAAATTACTAGCATAGTATTGCAATAATGTAATAAGTTCCTATTTAGTTATATAAAAGAACGTTGAAGCATCTATAAAATTCAAAACGATATTTTTTAGGTACTATTCCTACTGAGGGAAGTTGAGAACCAGAACACACCGAACAACTGACCGAAACCTCAAAGCTTTGCCTGTCATGTGCACGTTGTCTTCCTATTCACATTCATAAATACGATGTTGGCCCAACACCTCACCCGTTGATATTTATGCTAATCCCTATCCTAATTTCTTTTTATTCTTTATACTTACTTTAAAAAGTATAAGGCTTAGTTAGTAGCTGAAATCAGTAGGTAAATAAATCAGTCCGTAATTACATGTTTATGATGGTAGTTTTTTTGGGTACTAGTTGGGTAGATTCACGTAGATTTGTACTTATTGATTGTGTTTATCTAACTACCAGTCTTCACACTTATGAAATGATGCCCTCTGGCGTTGATCTGTGAAACTAAGTTACATCTCACCACAATACTAGAACCAAGGTGCGGATATGAAAATAATATGGAATTTTTGGTGTGGAACAAGCTCATACCTAGTAGCTATTGCCTCACTCCATAGATGGAGCTGTAAAGTGTTTGCTTAACACCAAGAAAAAGATACACAACATGCTATAGCTAGAGCATTTTGTCTTTAGTTTACGTATACGAAAAAAATGGGCCTATGCAGTGACCACGTTCACTTTACCCAGGTAAAGAAATCAGTATACCATTCGCCAATACCCGCCCTTATAAAACGAATGTACGTTCGGGCAATTGAACGTAGATGGAAACTTTACTAGACTAGCAGTAGCACCGCGCTAGAAGCATACACAAAGAAAGCCAGCTAACTTCAAAACTAGCGTAAAAGGAAGGCTAGCTAGCTCAATTCTTTTTTTAGTTTCTAGCGGTGTTATCACAGCTACTTTAAATTTTTTTTAGTTGGTATATTTTTAATTTATTATTGAAAAAACTTTGCTCCGAAGCGAAAAAAAAGCAGAACAAATGGGAAGGACTAGACTCGGGATCATTGTGCAAATCTATAATACCTAGTACGAAATTAAGCAGAGTTTTATTTTATAGCAAGCCTATAAATAGACAGTTAGCTTCCTACATAGACATAAAAGAAGACTAGATTTACTCACTCATCTCGTATCATCCTTTTGTTACTTACTTATACTTGAATTATAATTTGCAACTCTTGTGAACCGGAGAGGTACCTAATAATAGTTACGAAAGTATTCATTCCAATCCCAATAGGCTCTAAAAATAAAAGGAGGTATCTCTGATTATTGTTAATAACTACTTGATCTGCTTTCTGTCTTTGGCATTCCTTAATTTTTCTAAAGCCATTTTCTAAAAAACTTAGCTTACGCCTATAATAAGAAATATTCGAAGAGTTCAGTACCTATCTAGATAATGAGAACCATCTACTGAATTTACTTCAATGCTGGTAACTAAACAATCTCAAGCACACAAAGTGCTTACCTGTTATCATAGTAAAACATCTACATACTGGGTATGTAGGGGAGGAGATATTTTTAAGGCTGCTTTTACATTTTGGCGAGCTCAGTACCGCGCGCGCGGTACCGAGCTCGCAGCGTCCGTCGGTTTGACCAAATATATTTAGTTTCATTTATTGATATATAAATAAGAGCATTAATTTAAAATTATGAAATAATTTGTAGTAGTTAAGAAAAATGGTGAACTATATTTTGGTAACAATATTTTATCGATGTAATATAAAACTCGGGAGATATTAGACCTTTTGTTGAAGTCTTTTTTAATAAAAATCAGATTTAATTTTTTTTAACTGCTTTTAAGGTAAACATCGAAAATCTGTTTTGACATTATTGAAGCACGGGGTGTATTTAGTGGAGTATAATTTAGTTTGGAGAGTTACGTTACACAGAATTTGCAAATTAGAACTCTCAAATCGGGTCTCTGTGTTTTTGCCTAAACGAACACCAGGAGAATGATGATTACTAAATAAATAGGTAAATTAGCTAAAATTCTCTCTGTCATATTACATATGCCATAATATGTCATAGTACAACAGGTCAACAGGTGTACATCAGGTGAACGACTTGCTCGTCATTCAATCACATAAAAAAAAAAAAAAAAAGTACATATTATATATGCCTATATTTATATAATGGCTAAGTATAGACATTAAAGCTATGCATCAAATATTGACGACGAAAACTTAGAAAATACGCATAATTTTGTAAAAGCAGCCTTAAAACCTTTTATCTAAGCGATAATACTATACCCAGTAAATAATATAACATAAGCAAAGGTAAGTAGGTACGCTCTAAGTATATACGATTATATGTGGTTATATCTATAAGCAATAAGAAATAAATAAAAGTATGTAATTAATTGAAGACTACACCAGACTGAAACTTTTAAAATTTTATTATAAAATACGGTTTTTTTTCATATTTTTGTTATTATAAATAAACGTACTTAAATAAATAAAAAAGTAATAAAATTTAAAAAGACACGTACAACGTGTGTTTACAGTATGTTTAATTTAATCTTACTTTAGTATGTACAGTCATAGATTGTGAGTCGTACAGTGTTGATCGTATAAAAAGGGGGTAGTCCATAATCCGTATCTAAGATGGCTTATACGGGGTGTTATGTAGCGGAGCGACGGGCGGCGCGCGGCGGCGGCACCTGCACCTTCAGTCGTTGCGGAGGCCTAGCCCTCCGCAGGCTCCTCGGCGGCGGGCGCTGCCGCTGCTTTGGCCTTCGGCTTCGGCCCTTGCCAGCCGTCGCACATTTTTCGGAGGAAAGCTGAAATTATTACAACGTAAGTTAAAACGTTTAAAAGGTTTCACGAAGTGATTAAGCATTGCTTTAATGAAATGGAAATTATGAAATACAAAGAGACACGCATTAAAAGAAATTATACATCACCTTAAAGACAGATTAACCATTCGATTATTATAGGTAATAAAGGTTCGCGTAAAAGAATTGATCTAGATTCTACTGCATTACAAACGCTAAGGCTGCGTTTCCATCAGCGATGTGCGAGGATGTGTAGCGAGGGATGTGTTTGTCAAGACCCAATAGAATACCCACTTAACTCACTTCACCTAGCCTCGCTCAGCGCAGCTTTAGTGGAAACGGCCCAGCGGAGCGAGGTTTTTGTACATGCAATACAAGAGAAAAATGTGTGCTACGGGTGTGTTGCGAGGGATGTATTGCAAGGGATCTGTGTGGGCAGAGGCGCGCGCGCTCCGCTCCCACCACACCCCACCCCGCGCGCATCTAAAACGAGTCCACTACACATCCTCGCACCGCTCATCCGTGCACCGTTTCACAGCGCCGCTACGAATCCTCGCACCGCTCAGTGGCCTAGCACATCTCCGGTGGAAACATTCACAGCGTTTCACAGCCTCGCTATGCATCCTCACACCGCCCAGCTGCCTCGCACATCTTTGGTGGAAACACAGCCTAATAATACTTTTTCTATCTAGTTTTTTTAATGTCCCTATAAAAATGTATTCGAAAGAAAAACTGTGCTTCTCTATAAAATCAGCTGAGACGTCGACAGTACAACATGAAAAGCAGCCTATTTATAGAAATAGCAAAAACACCGTGGTGATATTTTAAATGGAAATGAAAGTAAAGTTAAGTTTTAATAAAATATTAATTTAGATGAGCAAGAAGAATATTAAAAAGATTGATGTGAATCTGCGACCAAACAAAATAAAAATCACATTTTGTAATTAGTTAAAACTCCATAACACTCAAAATGATATTCGGCTAGAAGCAATAGAAGAGCAGCAGTAGCTAAATCCTTAGAATAATATTTAACTTACGATCTTAAAACTAAAGATTAAGAGGAATTGACGATGATCTTCTACGCCATAACCTTCTTCAGGAATGCTGCAAAGGTACAAAAAATGGTTAAACAAGGGGACACATAATAATAATATATTGAACCCTCATGCTTTGACAAATATAGGTCTAAAGACATTTTTAGGAATGAGAATTAATCATTACTCCGTAGATAATAATGATTTGAAAAAAGGACAAAGGAAATAAAAGATGCAAAAGTAAGTGATGTGACAACTAAACTAAATTTGGGGTCCATGCACATTTTAAATAAACACTCATAATAAAATATGTTCAGGGTCTTTACGAAATAGTAAGGTACGATTAACAAATCATTATATACAATCTATGTGAAATGTGTGTAACATATTATATAAAATGGATACTTATAATATATCTACTTGAAATAAATACAAAATACATTAATGTGATTTATAGTGCAAAGGGTTGCAAACATAGATTGTAAGTCAGTTTTGAAATTTTCATAATAGATACTTACGTGCATAAGGGATCATGCCGTCGTCATCCTCAGGATCCATGCAATCCTTGACGACCTCCGCGACTTCAGAGTCTTCCAGTTTCTCACCTGGTAAATTAAATGGAATAACTTATGAAACAATGATGTTCTACAGTGTAATGACGACCTAAACACAAGTGAGTACATTCTTTGTGGGGTGTTGGTATAAGGAGTTTTCCTTCTCCTTTAATACCTAATACACACTACATAACTTTGGAATAGCTACTCAGTGTTTTCTCTTGTTTTATCTTTGCCTGTTTCAAATTTGATATAGAGAAGCTAAACACAAAATGACTATTCCGTTATACAATATGTTTATTGTTACGTCATTGTTACATTACGTTTGCTCGCTGCTTACTTAAACGCATAGTGCCTTAATCGCGTTGTGCCTAAATGTAATTTCAATTAGGCATTGCGTTTGGTTTGGCGTTGTTAGCTATTCGCCTATGCTGCTATAAGTCTATTTCTTACATTGCCCATTTCGCGATATGACTATTTCGTTATTGGCTCTTTTGCTAGGATTTTTATCCAATACGAGACGAGTACGTTGGTAAAAAATTACTTTGAAAAACGTAAGTGGATAAAGGGCCAAAATATTTTTATTGAAAATGCTATTGTGTTTTTACTAGTTTAAATACAAAACACATAAGTAACTAAATTAAAATAGCATTGCTTTGACGACATGGCAGGATGCCAAACGATTGATTTCGTTATTTACAGTTTACTTTGTAACATAGTTTATTGCCAATTTATTTTGGTGTCTACTTCTTTAGTTACTAGTGGAAGACACACATAAAAATATAAAAAGAAAGACGTCAAAATAGAACGGCTATTAGCTTTCCAATTATTATAACAATGACTTAAACATTCTTGAAGTGCCTTAAAACGAAACTTTCAATAGGAATGAATAGAGTTATCTGTGTTCTGTTTAGGTAGTGTATTTATCGTGAACACATAATAGATTCTCTGTAACATTGGGTACTACTATTTTTGTATCTATACTACATAGAGCGTTAAAAACAGTAGACCAGATACTGTGGTGTCTTTGAACAGTAGACCGCAGTCTCGTGTCTCACATTGAAAATATATTCAGTTGTTTTATTGGATTACGAAAAAAAAGCAATAGAGTTTAGAATTCGGTAGACCAAAACATTTGATATTGAAATAGTCAACAAACTGTTCACTAGACCACTAAACTAGATTTTTGAATTAACAATTTTTTTTTAAATCATAATGTAAATAATTACTTACCTAACGCAAGAAGCGTGTGTGTAAGTTCAGCACCGAGCATAAGGCCGTTTTCGTTCTTATCGTACAGCTTCAGACATTCTAGGAAATCTTCGTAGACACCCTGGTCTTTGTCTTTCTTTGCTTGGGCGTAGATGGGAAGGAACTCTTCAACCTGAAAAAAATGGTTCAAGCATCAGTCAAAGTGAGTACCTAAATAACAAGTAGGAAATCTACTACGTTTACGTTTTAATTCATTGAATACCAGGCTTCTGCATGATAGAATAACAATAACCGGATGACACGACAACGCGACCATCGGAGTTCAGAGGTTAAGACCTATGACTGAGGGAGGCTAAGGATGATAATGAACTTATTAGGTACTATTTAAGCCAAAATGCTCTAGGTTAGCAAGCTAACCAGAATTGTTTTTTAAATCTTGTTATATTATTATTTTTGCTCTTGTTATATTATAAATTTTTAATGGATTTGAAACAGTATATCAAAAACATAAACGATCTTGATTGATTGATTGACTGCTTCAATCTTCGATCAAGTATAGGCTTCAATCTTCGATCAACGAGGGCTTCAATAATAATTAAAAGTGAAGGTGTGAACTCTGAAAAAAATCAATAAAGATAAAATATACTAACTGTAAGCATCTTCTCGCCCTTCTTCTTGGTACCACCGAGCTTTTCGATGGTGGCCAGTGTGGGGTTGGAGTTGAGCGCCCTCAGGACATCGCCTACGTTGAAGGCATCGATTTTGCCACTTCCGTCGAAGTCGTAGATGGAGAAGGCGAAGGATGCCCCTGAACGGTCACAAATTTGTTTGATGTAGAATTGTAGACAATTGATTTTGAAGGCTGACTATTGTCAGACTCCATATTTTAATATTTTGAGTTACGGTAGGTTTGCATGTTATCGCTGCTTGGGAGTCTGAGCGGCGCACACTTTCAGCGGTCGTTGGCCGGGATCTCTCGTTGCCGAGCGTGGTGAACGCCATGCTCGACAGCGAGAGAGCGTGGCAGGCTACGGTCTCCTTTTGCGAGGTGGTGATGTCGCAAAAGGAGGCTGCGGAGCGGGTCAGAGAGGACGATGCCAACTCTGACCCCCTCCGGCGCAGACGGAGAGGGGGACGGAGGAGGCGCTTCGGGCGCCTTCTTCGTCCTCCGTAGTGGGGCCGGCGGCGGAGGGTCGGGGGACTCTCCGCTGCGCTCACACGGTCCCACACGTCTGGTGGGTAACTGAGGTGAAAGGTTACCCACCCACTGGCGCAGAGGCCCGGAAGGGCCTACCGCTGGGGCGAGATAGTGAATGCCAGCGCGACCCTATCTCGTCCCGTCCCGGCGGCGGACAGATCACGGGGGGGTTTTAGTGGGTTCGAGTCCCACATACCCCCTGCCATCACCCCCGTGGTGGCAGGGAAGTGCGAGGGCATTTCCCCCCCCCAAAAAAAAAAAAAAAAAAAAAAAAAAAAAAAAAAAAAAAAAAAAAAAGGTTTGCATGTTATCAGGAAAACAAGAGTATTAGAGAAATAGGTAATGTTTATTTAAGCTTGCAACTTGAAAGATGAATTTTAGAGGTAGTTGTATGCCTGTTTAATTGCATATGCATTAGTGTAGTTTGTTGTGGTACTGTTGATGTTCTAGAAGTTTACAAAGGATATCCTTAATGAAGTAAGGTCCATAGTACATAGACTCATAACAGAGTTCTCAACAAGTTAATGTTCAAAGTGCATCGATACTAAAAGTTACTTTGTGGCGATAAAGTAACGATTTGAAATTTTTCCATCAACAGTGACGGCAAAATATGCCTTAGGTACTTCTGGACCTATTGTTTCGATAGTATTCATAATATTAAAGCTTTAATTAGTTTATTTTTCAAACAAAACTGATATAATAAATAATAAAAAATAAAAAAAATATTATCCGACATAATTATGTAGGTAACATTTACTGGTTGGTGGTGATTAGTAAATCACTTTTATTTTTTAAGTAGATAAGTTTGGCTTGGTTTTAGAATCTGAAATTCTTCCATTCAAAAAGAATTGTAAACAGATGAATGTGTATGTTGCTAACACAACTGGATTCAGATAAACACGCAGTAGGTACCTACATAAATAAAATTATGACACAATATTCTGGAAAGCGTTCGATGGTGGAACACTAACGCCTCAGCCTCGCATGGGGGCGTGGGCGGACATTCTTCGCCCAGAATAATACCTCGTTTTCCACCGACTCAATATCTAGGTACTGTGAACTCGTGAGTCACATTCTAAATATACACCGATTGAAACGTGGCCCAATTTTAACTGGGTGCCAACCGAACACCGGTTGTCCAACTCTCATATTCTTTTCAAAAGATTTTTAATTATTATTCTTGACAATTTATTTAAAAAATATGTTTTTCAAGAAATATTACAAATTCAATATTAAATAAAAAATTTAACTGCTTGATTTCAAAATTCAACTACCTATGTAGTTTAAATATTGATTTATTTAATAGACATTAGATCAATGGTTGAAATAACAGCTGATTGGCATTATCATCGTTCATGTCTCACCTCATTACAAGACTTGCCCGTATCAGCTGTTTCAAGATCATTAGCTGACCTTGATAATGACAGCTGATTGAGCACCGTGTGAACAGGATATTAAAAGGAATTTCTCGTTACTATGCAATAAATAAGTTAAGCGCGTATGTTTGCGAGTTCCGATTCCCACGCCAAAACACCGAGGGAGGCTGCAGTGAAATCCGAGCGGAGTTTCTCTGTTTGGGCGGGCGGCGATAGCGGATCACGTGACGCAATAGGATAAAATTAGAACGCAGCGCGCGCGCAGCGTGGCCATGCCACTGATGCTGCCGACCGGCGTCTCTCACCGACCCGCACCTTTTATGAGAAACCGTGCTAAACATAGACTATATATTATAATCCTCACCGATTCATTTATGTAATGTTATTCAGCAATTAGCGAACGTGAAAGGTGATGACGTGCTGTTGATTAGAGGACGTAGGTAACCATTCAATAAATTTACATTCACTTCTTGGGCAGGTTAGATTGGCTATTATGGGTAAAAAATTAGTGAAGAGCTGAATCTTGTTAGTTAAAGAAAAAAAGATACTCACTTTCAATGTCGTTCTTCGAGAGGTCGCTCTGAAAATGACCAAAAATATTTCGTTATTTCCATGTGTGACTGGTACCATATCATGCAATGTGTAGGTATTAGTTTGGTGTGCTCTCTCACTGCTTTGAAGTTTTATGTCATTAGAAGCATTCGAGTTATACGATACCATCTTCTTTCACTGTTTTGTAAGCACAGCACTTATTTGTTCCTTATAAGATGTGTTTGGAACATCAGAGTCGCTCGCAAGCTTCCGGTCAGCGGATTTGGTTCACGAGGAGCTTCCACGTGTAAGATTTATTATCACTTGTCGATCTAACAGTCCATATTTATCACTGTAACACCTTTCACAATTTCACTGCCGTCAGTGACTCACCATTTTGTGTGGTGTTGTTGGTTCCCTCCCGGTCTTCACTGGCAGACGTTCAGACAAGAAGTGGGGCTCGGTAACTTTTCGCGGGACTGTTTTAACTGGCTTAGATGGCGCACCCGTCTGGATATTTGAGATTTAGCCCAGGAATCCGCGACCGTTCTATTTTCGTCGGAGTTGTTCCGTTTTCACGCTGTCTTCGGCGCCTCCCGCTGCTTTGGTAAGAGCGAGACAATACGATTTGCCACCGCCACATCAGCTAGATATTGGTAAAACGTCAAATTCAATGGTAATTTTACGTTTACTCTATTTCTATCGTAGGTATACCTGTTGATATAAAAGACCAAGATAATATTTTGATATAATTATGCTAAATATACAAGATTTTGAGCCATAGGTACCTACCATTGTCTTCAGTAACATACCTAAGTTCTGAAGTAAGCCACAAGCCAAAGAGATATTTTATTTCAAACTTTATTGAAATCACACATATTTAGTGAATGGAGGAACATCAACATTTTTAATAACCGCTAAGGCTAACTAAAAATACTATTTTAAAATTTAAGTTTAATAATTTTCACAGTCTTCAACTTTTGCATCAAAGGTGTAATCTTTCCAGCGATTGGATTTCACCAGGACCTCATTGACAGTGTTAAACTTCCACACGACCTGACGCGCTGGTGATGGGGACCGGAGAATACGATTATCCATTAAGCTGGTAGCTCGCCGACGAGCATCGGGTGATAGTGGGCACATCCCAAGGACCGCAGGACAACGGGACTCCTATACGAAAACAAAGCTATTAAAAAAAATTGAGTTTGCACACCAAAAACAGGCTCAGATCATTTCGCTTTTAAAAATCAAATGAGGAATATCGCACACATCAACAGCCTGAAGATGTCCACTCCTGAACATAGGTTTCCCCATAAAAGTCCACTAAGGATTCTTATCATAGTGGGGTTTGCCAATAGGAATATACCAAGTAGGTATTGATTAGATGAATTTTACTACTACTTTATTACGGTCAATAAAATGTAATAACGTAAATAAAAACGTAAATAGTAAAGCTAATTTTCGCCGGAGCGAATTATGAAACATCAATGTAATAAATAATATGTTTGCTGGAATTATTTCCTATTAATAAACTTTAGATTAGAACCAGATTTCTAGTAATTTTGTTGCAGTTTGCTTACATTTATCGTTTAATGCTACAGCAATGTATCTATTATACGAATCAATTCATCACTCATGCTCGATCCAGCAATTACCTTACGCTTCTAATTGTAGGTATCTAACTTGTACAATAAAGTACAACGTAGTCTATGTACATCCATCCATGCCAACCAACCTTGCGCTTTCCGGGAGTTTTACGTCGCCACCATCCTCTTAGACAAGCTAAAAGTCTAGCACCTTGGATGCGGCACCTTCTAACTAATGTGCTTTTTCGAGAACCACTAACACCAGATACTGTCGGTGCTGCTGCTTCTTGCTGCTTAGGCTCCTATGGAATATAGTAAAAAAACAATCAATTATTTCCAATCAATTTTGGTAGAATTCTCTTTTAAAACAAACGAAAGAACCTAATTTTCAACAGACCTCAAAGAGTAGGTTTTCAATTCGGTTATATTTTTTTGTTACCTCGTATCTCCGTCATTTGTAAACTGATTTGGAATATTCTTATTTTATTTCAAAGGATATGCATTCAGATTGACCATAGAAGATGTATCAAAATCTATTCAGTAGTTTGCTTTTTAAATCCGAGTAATTCTGAGTATAAAATTAAGGCGATTGATGTCAGCTTAACTCCTTTTTTTAAAGAACATCATAACAATTCCAATCATAAGCTGAATTAAATTGTGTTTATAGGAAATCCAGTATAGTTGTGTCTTGCGTAAATTAATTTATATCTGCGACACTACAAAGATACACTCTTGAAAGTATTCGTAAAATAACCCATACAACAAACCATAAAATCAGGCTATGTTTTTTTTATATTAGTCAGGGGGTTGCGTTGAACTATATTTCGTGTGACTGTTAGTGATATACGCCAAATGTGGCATCATGCTACGCCCGGATGCAGAATTGGCTCTAAAATGGGGGAATTTTTCAGAAGTTATCAAAAGGTTTTTATTTTTTAAACAATTGGCAAAAAATCTTGGTCGATCCAACCTGTTTCGATGGAAACTCGGGATAAGATAAATTGTCATCTGAAGTGTCAGCAGTCATCAGTTGTACTTCTTGAAGAGTCACCCCTTTCGGGTCCTGCAATACGGGAAATCCATCCTCTTCCGAACCCTGGTCGTAGTCGCCTGCATATAAAAATAAACCATTACTATAATAGCGTTTCATGAAGTGTTATAATTTTAAAACCTAGTCATTTCTTTGTGCACTCACGATTCAACGTTGCGTAGGCATTCTCATATAGAGCAACATCGTTCTTTTGATTCGAGTTCTCAGTACTTTCGTCTACTTGCTCACTGAAATTCTAATCCAAAAATAACGTTGTCTATTAAAAACAACTGAAATGCAGGGTCGTTTCTATTCAACTTACATTAGGTTAATAATACCTAATTATGAAAGCACCGAATTTAATATCTCAGTAATGATTATCATTATCATTATCATTTATCATTTATTTCTTAATAACAGAGTTATAGGTCGATACCTTTACGATTACCTCAATAACTTCTTCAACCACATCGTTCTGGTACCTTTCGGTCTCTTCATGTTTCTCACGTGAAACGTCACCATCAATATAAAACGCTACATCTCTGCTAATATCAGCAATAAATGCATCAGCTAAGAAGGAGTAATCTGAATCATCACTTCTTGATAATTCTGCTGATTGACTTTCGATTATTTCTACATTTGGTATTAACGGAAATGTCTCTAAAGGAATTAAATTATTAGCAATAAAACAATCCATGATTTTGTTCATAGTTTCTGCCAGTAAGTCAGGGTCTGAAGTTCCTTGTTCGAGTTCCGCGTCATCGCATGGTATGCCTGCCACGTCACTCATATCAAAAAGATGGTTTAAAAACATAGATGTAGAGTTCGCCAGGTCGTTTTGCTGCTAAAATGTAACAAAAATCTTTTTTGTAATTTTTTGCCTGAGGAAAGAACTGACAGAATTCGCACACATGTTTCCATTTTAAGAACCTACCAATTCTAGATCTTCATCACCCTGGCCAATAAACGTTGTTTCATTATGAGGAATTAACAGTTCACCGTCATCTGTAATTCGAAAAT
This sequence comes from Ennomos quercinarius, assembly GCA_910589525.2. Taxonomy (NCBI): domain Eukaryota; kingdom Metazoa; phylum Arthropoda; class Insecta; order Lepidoptera; family Geometridae; genus Ennomos; species Ennomos quercinarius. The sequence continues at coordinate 8,995,540 of OU342496.1, forward strand.
GTATATTTCAGAGAAGACAGACTGGCTGAGCTTTAAACTGATTTATTACAGAAACGTGTTTATTATTCTAGCTTCTTCTGATCTGGAGCAGTGAGCAAATTGGGGTTATGTATGAAATACTTTACCTTCTACTTCACCTCATACTACTACATACTTCACTTCTACTATTTCTTGTGTCTTCCACGTTTGTGTTTGCGTTCGTAATTCATGAAATACTTACCTATACTGTCAACTCTTGCCGTCATTTTTTGCGGAGTCGATGTAGCCACAACGTTGGCAATAATCTCAGTCTCATTCTCATTGAATTCGCAATCGCCCTTTGAGGCCTCGAACGATACATCTTGGTCATATGTGTCGATGTCGCCTAGTGTACCTGTTTTGAAGCTCTTCAATATAGATAAGTTTCGCCATGGCTGACCTAGAATTATCAAGTGGCTTACTTTTGTGTAAAATGTTGGGCATCTAGGTATATACACCTATACCTATACGGTTCTGTTTCGGATCCACCCCATTTTCAATTCGACCCTTCATCGCGACTGCGACTTATATAGGGGCACAAAACTTTTCACCTGGAGCTTCATACCTGAGTCCTTAGCAGCATTTGCTATAACATAAGCTTCGTCCAAGACTTGGCTGACAAGATGCACAGCAAGCAAAGCTGCCATACGAGGGTTGCTGTCGTGAGTGACATCGCCATCTATATCTACACGACGATAAAACATATGGTTTTGGTATATACAACACACGTGCCTAACACACGCAATACGCGTCTAAAAATAAAGATCAAGAACTAAAAAGAATAAATCTAAATCGGACAACACACCTTCTTTATTAGTCATCTTGTTGATAATTTCTCGGGTTTGTTTTCAATTTGACATAACGCGCGGAGAACCTGACGCGAGACATTTGATTTTTTTAATATTCCAGGAATGATACATAAAGTCATAAGTATTATATATAAGTATTTAGTTCATTATTCAGAACTATTTGGTGGACCGACGATCTGGTGAAAGCCGCGGGGAGCCGATGGATGCAGGAGGCGAGCAGCCGCTCAAGGTGGCGCGCTCCGGGGGAGGCCTATGTTCAGCAGTGGACGTCTTCAGGCTGTTAATGATGATGATGATTCGGTGGTTATTTAAAATGGCGCAGATGTGGAGCAGATAGAAGTAACTTCGATGTAGGTAACTATACCACAGATAATATAATACTTTACGCCTATACTATATTTTTTTTGAAAAGCACGAGTATGTGTATTACGTACCTGCCTACTATAATTATAACTACTACTATAATTAAATCTTATATTACCTACTAGGAAACGTAGGTATATAAGATTAATTATAAATACCATTCACCCGTTCACCGTTCACAAATTGTTTTCATTAGGAAGTAACAGGCACAAGACATAAAATACGGTGCCTCCCATTCCTAATGAAAACCACGTAGCAAACTTTTCCTTACCTACAGGTACAACGACCTATGTAAATAGGGCGAATTCTGTGGGTACAACGATCTCAATGATCTCATTACTTATCGAGTACTTTATTTCATGACTAGTCCCTGCTGAAATGCAGTCTCAGTCTCTGTACAAAGCACACATGTGCTTTGTACAGAGACTGCATTTTATTAACAAACGTGCAATTTTCGTGTGGTTTTCATAGAACGTTCAAGTTCGACTCCAGGCTTTCCAATGAAAACAAAAAAGTAGCGCTCATAGCGAAACACGACTAACCGTTCACCGTAACATTCGCTGCGGTCACTACTCTGATGGGTGACTGCTACAGGAAAAAGTGGTATTTACAACTGAACGCTACCGTGCTTCGGAGGCCACGTTAAGCCGTCGGGCCCGGCTGTTGTCGTAAGACAGTAGTCGTTAAGCCAAGTCAGAAGCCTTTGGGCAGCCTAAAAATTCTGACGCCAGGGCTGACCACTTGCTTACACGAGAAGAAGAAGAAGAAGAATGAAAACAAATGAGTATTTGGCGTTTTTTAGCTGCAGGCATTGTCTGCATGCCGCCCCGGTGTACTCGTACGTAGGCCTTTATAGCACCCGCAGGAAGAATACATTCTAAACACGATATAATAATTAACTACACAGGTGGATCACGGGGAAAAAAATCCCCATCGTTCATCCAGGGGAACTGAGGAGGTGGACCACGGGCAATACCCGAAAATGAGGTGGTCAATGGTCATATTCGCTAAACGGGAAAACTGCAGCTTTATAGTAGCTATAGGTCGCCACTAATGAAAACAAAAGAAAATCAACTCTATTTGTCAACCTGTAATCCATTACTAATTCCTGGGGGAGCATTTTAGTATGGCCATTACCTAAATTGGCGCTGACACACACAAATATTATTATTAGGTATACAGCCTATTCGAAACTAATATGGCTAAATTCTCTGAGATTACAACCCGCAACATTGTGCAAAGGTCCAGTTTGTGGCGTGCAGAATAGCGCTTACCATCAGGCCAGCAACCTAATTTATTGAATCACTATTGCTGTTGTTGTGGTTCATAATGTAATAACCGCCAAAGTGTGAGTCGTACTCGCGCACGAAGGGTTCCGTATCTATAGAAACGAGCGAAAATATAACGTTTGTTGTATGGTAGCCCCCTTAAATATTTATTTTATTCTGCTTTTTAGTATTTGTTGTTATAGCGCAATCAAAAATACATCATCTGTGAAAATTTCAACTGTCTAACTATAACGGTTCATGAGATACAACCTGGTGACAGACGGACAGACAGACAGACAGACGGACAGCGGAGCCTTAGTAATAGGGTCCGTTTTACCCTTTGTGTACGGGACCTTAAAAAAGTAATTTGTACGCTTATTAGTGATCAATCGAATTATGTTAATGGCACAGGGCCTATAGCCACAATAGCTTGTGCTATAGCGTAGACGCCAATGCAATAGATTTGACTAGATTTCTAGGCTTTGATTGGACCCACTGATATCTATTTGTATAATAGTACAAGTAATAAAACACGGGTAGTAAGTACCTATATTACATTTTGCCTTCGATTACTTAGTAGGTCATTGTTTACGATCTAAACAAGAAAGTGACAATGTATGTCCACTATATAACGGGAAACAATCTATAAAATGGAGACGGTATTGCCGGCGCGCCCCACTAGTCTCTATTTATAAAGTAAATTGCCTGCCACTAGGTGGACATTGATATCCACGCCAATCTTGTTAAAACAACGTGGTGGTAATAAATACATCGGTGTTTAGTATTACAAGTACCTACACCTGCCGGCCAAAGTCAGTATACGCTTGTTTATAATGTATAAAGAGAGTTGGAAGGCGCGGGTTCAAATCCTGCTGATTGCTAAAATTTTAAGAACTATAATATCTTTAACAGGTAAAAAAGACGATATGAAAACTCAATATATAGGAATATATAGAAGTAATACCTATATATTGCAATTTTGTAGAGCTGAGGTCCTCTTCAGGCTCAGCCTCACTGCCTCAGTACGAAAAACATTTCTTCTATGCTTCTACTTCTATTAAGCTTCTATTATTTTTATCTAAAAATGGCAAACAATTAGACAAACAGGACCACAAGATAACATAACAAATTTTGATTCGGAGTACGAAGAGCCATTTTGATCAGAAAATGTTGTATATATGTAGGTATTGTAATTATTAATAGTGGATCTAATTAACCTATTTGTTCCAAACGTCTGATAAACTAACCATAGGATTACGGAGTGACTACATAGATATAGGTACCTAAGATCATTATGTACCTATGGTGTGTTGCAAAACTGATATACTTATAACAATAATAAGTAATTGGGGTTTATGAAAGAATACTGTGCCCCCAACACGCCAGGCTTTTAAAGATTAGTTAATGAAAATCTCCGACGTGTGATAAAAGTAAAACCTTACCGTGAAATAGGGCAATGCTGGCTTTAGCCCGTGGCTTCGCTCGCGCGAACGGATGCTGTATGATGTGTATAAAAGTACATATAGGTACCTATCCCGATGTTCTTCCTCAAGCTTCAAAACTATCTCCAATAAATAATTGAATAAATGTCAATTCAGGTTTAGTCACGAAAAAGTTACGAACAGATAGGCTGTAACTTTCTAAAATATTTTTATTGAGTGAGCGAGCGTGAAGCGAGAGCGAAGTGCCTCCGTTTCAGCTTGGTCAAAAATGATTTCATATGTCTGGTGGGTGGGGGATGTCCAGCTGTCCGGCTATTCTCCTCTGCAGGTTCGGCACAGTTCTCAACCGATTCGCGTGAAGTGTGAGCCGGAATTTGTCGATTCAGTTTTTGTAGGCAAGTGATCAGCCCTGGTGTCAGAATTTTTAGGCCGCCCAAAGGCTTCCGACTTGGCTTAACGACTATTATCTTACGACAACAGCCGGGAGCGAAACGTGCCTCCGAAGCACGGTAGCGCTCAGTTGTAAATACCACTTTTTGCTATAGCGGTCACCCATCAGAATAGTGACCGCAGCAAACGTTGCTTAACTTTACCGATCGGTTAGAAACGGCTAGTCATGCTTCACTATTCGCTATCCTCTGTCGTGGATAGTATGGATTGAGAAGTAGGTATATACTTGCAGTGATTCATGTGAAGATGTGACTGAGTACCTATCTGACCCATATTTTTCAGCTTGTTCCGCCGCTACCGGTCGCCATGTTCCCGTTACCATAGCAATGGGAGGCTGCGGCTGAATCTGCGCGCACAGATCAATGCTGCCAAGTTTCAGGGGTGGCGCTTACTGAAACGAATCTTTTGGCTCAAACTAGACGATACTGTGCTTTTAGTATGATTACACAGGTAGAATACATAAGGCCTATAAAAAATTATCAAAATAAGTTTACCTACTTACATGACTAAAGGTGGGTTTTTTGATTTGTAGTTAAGATAACCAATGGTTAAAATCTCTTACAAATTCTAACCAATAGTCAAAATTTGTTAGAGTTTTTAACTATTGGTTACCTTAACTACGGGTTAATAAACCCGACTCTATGTCTCTAAACTAACGCATCAAGTAGGTACCTACCTATCTGAAGTAGGTATCTATACATTAAGTAATTATTATTATACAGACAGCTTTCTTATAAAATCATGTACCTACCTAATACTTACTTATGCAGTCGTCTTTTCGATAGGTACCTATCATATTTTATATTAGTCCAGAATATAGTCATTTAAAGTATACAGATTTCTCCTTAAACAGAAAAAGAAGAAAAACCTATTCTATTACTTGATTACAGTAACTGTCACCCCTATAATAGAAAGCGGTCCCGATTGCGCGAACCCTCACTCCCTCCCGAGCTTGCCTCCTGAGAGTGTGCGTTCCACCTTCCTTTCTGTATGTCAGAGACTGTGCGCTTTACTTTACCTTCCTACTTCAAAACGGTGTTGAATTATTGTGCTGAGTGGGCAGTCCAGATGAGACCAGTGAGGGGATGATACTGAGACATGGAGGCAAGCGGTAGGTGTTTCACGTATATTGCTTTAACTAAATTAAAACCTAGATAGTTACTATATATTGTTGGATAAGTACCTATTAGTTCTTAACTATATTATTATGTGACGTAAAGGTAAAATTACTGCACTAATAGTATATGTAAGTTGCCGGGTTAGTTGTGCATTAGTGTGCCTTCTGATCCGATATCCAGCCGCATGTACCATATTTTCTCCAAGCTTACATAATCAAATATACTATAGCAGTAGTTACAGTACTTTTCAAAGAGAATAATATTTTGTTTTAAGTATTTATGGCTAAGGTTAAAACTAATGAGTTAAATTACGAACTTCGGTTTTGGATATCTAAGTAGGAGCCTTAATTACTAACAAGAGGATTAATCACAAGCCTTGCATTATAATGCCTAAAAGGTACATTCCTATCCAAACATTGTCTATTTTCAACCAACTTCATAAAAACGAGGAGGTTCTAAATTTAATTTCAGTTGTTAGTTACCTGAGAACTTCGTCATTTGGAAAATCCTTAGTAGCTCCCAAACGGATATGAACCAACTATTGACATTTCTTTTTGTTTGGAAAGGTGTCTTGATCCGAGAGTTTTCTTTTCGTCTGAAGTTAAAAGGAAGTGGATGAATATTTTTTTATAATAATATAGACCCATGAAATGTTATTTGTTTCGTCGCGCTTCGTTGTAGTCGCTCTACCCACCAAGCCGAAAGTGAAGGAAGTGGCTGAAGACGACTGCATCACAGAGGAAGTGTTGCCCATTCCCGTCCAGATATTCCTTTGGAGACAAACTACGCCATTTGTCAGACCGCGGCTGGGGAAAGTCCATGATGCTGCTTGCATGGTAAGTATGACACACATGAACTTCTGTGCTACATATACCTACACCTAGCTATTTATAAAGGTAAATGGTATAAAGGTAATTTATTGGTTTTCTTAGCGTTAAAGTAATGTGTGTTATCGCTGCTAAGTGCTATTCGGTGTGGTAGTACCTACCTAAGTGTTTTTGAAAGGAGTATAGCCAAAGGAAGCGGAAGCCAAGAACTTGCCGTTGTGATTGCTTACGCATCGTTGTGTTTAGGTATACGTGTAAATGTATTCAGGCGCGGATACAGAAATAACTTAAGGGGGAGCGCAGGCGCACAAATCATTATATTCAGGGAGTCCAAAAAGGAAGGGGATATGGTGGCTTTTCTTTAGATGATGAATTCCATGCACCTATATCTGCCTGGTAAATTGGCTAATTACTGCGAAGGGGGGGGGGGGGGGGCCCCCCCCCCCCCCCCCCCCCCTGTATCCGCGCCTGAATGTATTACGTGTAAATACTGTACAGGCTCAAAAGATATAAGTATTTAATCATATTCAAAAACAGTATCAAATATTATAAGTAAGTATACCTACGTAAGTATAGGAAAACATTATAAAATCTTGCCAAAACCATATCAAGTTAGCTCGCTCGTGTCGCTTAACATCTGGTGAACGACTAGCTCGTCACGTCATTCAATCGCATAAAAAAAAAAAGCTGTGTAATACCTAAGTCCCTATCATCTACTAATACCTATATAGGTACTTTACGTAATACTAGGTAGGTAGGTACTTACAATAATAATAAATTACTATTACCTGTAGCTAGAGCTAGAATATGGGTATAAATACTTAGGTACTTACTTACCTATAGGTAACTTTGCAGGTTAGGTACCTACCTACTTAATAATCAAACTCTACGACCATAAGTACCGTAGGTACACGTAGTAAAGTAGCGTAGACTAGTACCTATCTACCTACCTAGATCACACGTAGATAGTTTGCGGTGGTGTGGTGTCACCAAGCGTAACTCGTAAGTAGGTATAATATGTAGATTATATCAAGATGTAAACTGAATATTAATACCTACTAATATGATAAATAACTTGGATGAAATACATCTGTGCTAAGTGTGTTTTGTCACTCGTATACATTGGCTAGTGGTTCACCCAGAAGCCGGGGTCGGGTTCGGTTCCCGGTACGGGCAACTAACTTTTGTGTTCACTTTTATGTAATGTGATTGCACGGAATTGAATTAACTTTATCAAATTGTACAGACACTGTATATGTAAATGTGTGTTATTTGTTGATCACATGCAGTTCTGCCAGCGAGCTCCAGGACATCATGTAAGTATACCATAAGCACGCACAGCTTTGAATTATTGTGCTTGTTTTTTTATTATTTAATTATGTGGTTTCTTTAGTATCTATCTACCATAGAGCGTACATAAGTCCTATCTGGTGAATTCTGTGCATATTATGTGGTACCTACATAAACATAGTGACTGGCCTGATAGCTCAGTTGGTAGTTGCTCTGCCTTCTGAACTTTATGTTGTGGATTCGATTCCTACCCAGGACAAACATTTGTGTGATGAACACAGGTGTTTGTTCTGTGTCTGGGTGTAATATTGTATTCTATGTATGTATTTACAAACAAAAAGTATTTAAGTATTGTATCAGTTATCTGATTCCCATATAGTACAAGCTTTGTTTAGTTTGGGGCTAGATGGCGCTGTGTATAACGTCCACACATATTTATTTATTTATTTATATATAGGTACTATATAACTGATCTAGAACATTTTCGTTAATAACTTGCCTATAGGCAAGCCCCCCTTGCTGATAAAGGTATGTATGGTACCTACAGTTCGTCAAGCCGCCACTGTGATTACGCGGCGCCAACCTACCTACCTACACCATTAAAGCAACTAAATAACCTATTATGTCGATATCATGCATGCTGTGCATACCACGTGCATACATGCCACCAAAGACTTCTATGTATACACCAGACAGGACATCTCTAACTTGCATTGTCAACCACTGCAAATATGCCAATGAGCATCTTCTCGCTCATACGATGCTCAGCTCTCAAAGCGACTGCACGTGCAGCAGTGAATAGCAGTAAAAATTATGATCCGAATGTGCCATGGCACTAGCGCTGCGTGTTGGGATCGTTGGTTAGACGATTTAATCTCGTAAAGCGCTGTAGCGGATTTTAGTTTAATTATACAAAAAATGACAACTATTTGAGCTTTCAATAGCTTCTCTAGTACGTAGTACATATACCTCTTTGCATGCCACACGACATTTAACTCAACTATCTTAGCAGGTATAACTAGAAAACAAGAAAACAAACAAGTATTTATTTGATACTTGGATACTTGGCTATGGATAGTGGCAAGAACTAAACACCTAAAAAAAGTTTTGACATAAGACCGGACAAAAGATTCATACGGAGTTTTGGCGGGAACGCGGAAAAGTTCACGTCGGTGCATTGTATTATTTTACAAAACTTAAGGCGAGACTGGCCCAAAAACGCCCTTGTTTGAATCGTCTTTTCTCTGAGATAAACCACACTTTTAGATATGAAAAAAATATATGTTATTCTTAAGGATGTCTTCAAGTTAAATGATCATACTTATACATAAAAGGAATAACTTCACTCGATCGAAAAAAAATCCAAAGTTACCTCTATCTTAGATTTTTTGAAATGACTTTTCGACTTGTTTTAAACGAATCGTATTATTTAAATATATTTTAATGAATCATGTATTGATCAAAAAATTTAAATGATCAATAAAAATGTTAAAAAGTTAATACGGTAATTTTATATGAATATTATATCTTGAATTCATGGCATCCGAGCTCATTTTCGGGGCCGCCAGTCCGCTCGCAGAGCCCGTCGACGCCGGACGTGTGCCAAATTTTTGCGCTCCACGACGCGAAGCTACACTGGCCGTGAATTTTAATAAAATGGGTATCAAATATAATAAAAGAAAAAAAACTGCTCAAGACCTTTTACCTATTTTTGTTTTTTATTGTTTTATTTTCATGATGTATGTTAGGAACGTAATGTTGTGTGATGTCCTGAATAAATGTATTTTCTTTCTTTCTTTCTTCCTAAGTTATGCATTAGGAAAATCGGTACTTACCATGTAATTTACCTATGCTTTCTAATTATCATTATGCTCACCGTCATGGACAGTTTCTTGCCCTACGCCTCAATACACACGCCTTACTCAATCATACAATCCATACTTGTGTTATTTTTTTGTGCACAAATTCATGTCACGAATCGAACCCATCTCCTCCGGGTTATGAGCCGACCTGCTAAACCCCCACATCACAGAGGCTGTGAATAATCATCATACTCATTTATTTATCTCATACACAAGCAGTTATGTTTGCTTCATAGTATACATTGCGTATACATGGTGTCAAGCAGCACACCGCGGGGAGCCAATAGATGCAGGAGGCGAGCAGCCGCTCAAAGTGGTGCTCTTTGGGGAGGCCTATGTTCAGCAGTGGACGTCTTCAGGCTGATGATGATGATGCTTATGATGATGATGATGATGCTGCTGCTGCTGCTGATGATGATGATGATGATGATGCTGCTGCTGCTGCTGCTGCTGATGATGATGATGATGATGATACATGGTGCTAGATAATACGTAACTGGCATGCGCAAGTACGGGCAGGTATGAATCAGTGTTACCAGTTGAGCGGCTGGTGTGAGAAAAAGTGGGCAGGTGTGGGCAATTATGGAAACGTGTTAGCAGGCAGGGGCTAGCTTGTGTGAGCAAATGTCGATAGGCGTGGGCAAGTGTGCAAAACCTATGGGCAGGTGAGCGGGTGGTGTGGCAAAAAATAGGCGGGTTGGGTAAGTGAAAGAAAGCTATGGGGTAGGGGCTTGATCCCATCCTCCCCGGCGGCGCTGCCCCGTTACCGGGGTCGATGGGAAAAAAGGGGGAAAGTGCCATCCTCCCCCGGAGCCTCAACAACCGCGCTCATGGGGGCCGATGGAACATAAAAATTGTCATCTGCCCCGTTATAGTCGGATCAATGAATTCATCTCGGTGACAGCGGCGCAGATGGGAATAATAGTCTCATCCCCACCCCAGTACGGCCAGTGCTGGTGCTTTTAATGGGGAGGGTTACACAAATCAGTTTCATCAAGTCCAGCATTGAAGGTAGGGTACCATAATATTTAAGAGGTAAGAGGTATGTGGGTGGTGCTCGACCAAATGTCATAGAGGATGACAGGGGCTGTCAGATCGTTGTCATGAAAATCCAAGATGCGAGGCGGATTCAAAATGGCGGCCATTTTGAAAATTAGTCCGATCAGGGTGATTTTTCGCATGGGGGGGTTTTCGGGGCCTCAGATTCGAAATTTGAAAAAAAATTTGGATTCCGCCATTTTTAAAGATGGCTGCCATACAATTTTTTTTTCCATTTTTGACGCATTGTTTCTCGATACCAATGGAAAATTTTGAATGTCTTTGTTGACTTTTGTGTCCAGGTAACAGAGGTGTCTTCAAAAAAATTCGCGACCTGGTCTTCCGACCTTCGGCCACTCGGACAGTCAACGGCCTGGCCAAACCATATGAGATAGGTCATGTGCGTTTTATGGAATGTCATAGCAAACCCTGGGACGATTTTGGTGATGTCAAAAAAAATTCAAAATAGCGGAAAAAAAAATCCGCTATACAAATTTTAACCGTAAATGACGGCGAAACTATGACACTTTAGTATTAAGAGCTGGAACTAATATTGTTTGAAAGCCAGAGAGGAAGAATGGCAAAAAATTTTTTTTTCAAAATAGCGTAAATTTTGGCCGTGGCGGGAAAAAAAGTTTCACCGATCCGGATGAAAATCGATATCTGGGGGTCCCCAAGGATGCTGATCAACATTCTGAAATCAAATTTTAACATGTGTCAACTTTCAATGGAGCTGTCATACAAAGGTACTTTTATGGAAATATCAGTTTTCCTTTTTTACGCCTCCAATACCAGCGTTTAAGGAAAATCGTTCCTGGGGATCGAGTAAAGATGCTATAAGGGTCAAAATGCAATATCAGCAAAACCGATTTTTTTCAAGATGGCGGCTGTAGACATACCGACTCATAGTAAAAGTTGTCCGATCCGAATGAAAATCGATATCTGAAAATCCCACGGTACACTTGGTAGGAAAGTGTAAAAACTTTTTTGATTCCGCCATTTTGAAAAATTGCGAACATTCAATTTCACTTTTTAAGGATTTTTAATTTGCAATTAACGCCGAAACTATAAGACTTTTGTGAGGAGAGTTTGTTCTAATATTGTACAGTTTTGAGAGGGGCACACAGTGAAAAAGTACTTTTTTCAAAACGGCGGTCTATTGGTCCGCGTCTGAAAGTAAAGGTGCTCTGATTGGGATATAAATCGATATCTGGGGGTCCCAAAGGATGCTGATCAACATAGTTTGGTCAAATTTTGACATCTGTCATTTCTTAATATGGCCGCCGTATATACATACTGTTATCGAAATTGCTGTTTTCCGTTTTATTGCCTATGGTACTACAGTTTCGGGCTGAGATAGTTGTAGTTTTGACAGATGTCAGTGTGACAGATGTCAAACGTCAAAATTAAGACAGATGTCAAATTTTTTGATAGATGTCAAATGTCAATTTTTTTTCCAACCTACCAAATACAACGACGAGCGAAGCAAGTATACTGTAATTTGGTATAAGTGGACGGTCACGACCAACTCATGTACTTGCACACTTGCACCGAGCGCGGGCCGCACTCGGCTCGCGCACGTTGCAAGTGTGCAGGTGCAAGTGTTAGTCGTGACTGTCCAATTATACCAATGACAGTAAATTAACTCGCTCATCACCGCATTTGGTAGGTTGGAAAAAATTTGACATTTGAAATCTGTCAAAAAAACTGACATTTGACATCTGTCAAAAATTGACATTTGACATCTGTCAATAAATTTCACATCTGTCAAAAAATTGACATTTGTCAAAAGTTTGACATTTGACATCAATCAAACTGACATCTAGTAGCGAGTTAGTTTACTGTCATTGGTATAATTGGACAGTCACGACTAACACTTGCACCAGCACACTTGCAACGTGCGCGAGCCGAGTGCGGCCCGCGCTCGGTGCAAGTGTGCGACTTGCAACCTGCGCACTGTTCTAATACCGCTGTCAAGTGTAGACAGATGTCAGTTTGATTGATGTCAAATGTCAATTTTTTTTAAAGATGTCATGTCAATTTTTTTCCAACGTACCAAATGCGGTGATGGGTGAGTTAGTTTACTGTCATTAGTATAATTGGACAGTCACGACTAACACTTGCACCTGCACACTTGCAACGTGCGCGAGCCGCGTGCGGCCCACGCTCGGTGCAAGTGTGCCACTTGCGAACTGCGCACTGTTCTAATACCGCTGTCAAGTGTAGACAGATGTCAGTTTGCTTGATGTCAAATGTAAATTTTTGACAGATATCAAATGTCAAATTTTTTGACAGATGTCAAATTTATTGAATATGTCAAATGTCAACTTTTTTTCCAACCTACCAAATGCGGCGATGAGCGAGTTAGTTTACTGTCATTGGTATAATTGGACAGTCACGACTAACACTTGCATCTGCACACTTGCAACGTGCGCGAGCCGAGTGCGGCCCGCGCTCGATGCAAGCGTGCCACTTGCGACCTGCGCACTGTTCTAATACCGCTGTCAAGTGTAGACAGATGTCAGTTTGATTGATGTCAAACTTTTGACAGATGTCAAATGTCAATTTTTTTAAAGATGTCATATGTCAAATTTTTTCCAACCTACCAAATGCGGTGATGAGCAAGTTAGTTTACTGTCATTGGTATAATTGGACAGTCACGACTAACACTTGCACCTGCACACTTGCAGGTGCAAGTGTGCCGGTTGCGACTTACTAATGGTGCAAATGACGCTGTCAAATGTACAAATAAGTAATTTTTTTACTTTCATGCCCTCTCCCGTGGGAACCGTGCTGAATTTCAGGATTAAAAGTATCCTATAGCCTACCTCGTAATATGAACTCAAATCATGGCAAGTTTCATTTGAATCCATTTAGTAGTTTCGGCGTGTGACAGACAGACAGACAGACAGTCAGACAAAAATGAAAAACATTATAGTTTTGGCTTTAGTATTGATTGTAGAGAACCTTCCAACAAAATTTTTCAAAATATCTTTACGGTACAGAATTGACGCTGTTACAGTTTGATTGTATTATAGATTAGTGTAATATTAGGCAAATTGCTTATTATAAATATTTTAGTACCCTACCGTTTATGCTGGGCTTGATGAAACTAGATTTGTATAATCCTCTCCGTTAAAAGCACCAGCACTTGCCGTACCGGGGTTGCAGATGAGACTTTAATTCCCATCGGCCCCGCTGTTACTAAGGTGAATTCATCGATCCGACTATAACGGGGCAGATGACCCTTTTTCTATTCCATCGGCTCCGGTGAGCGCTATTGTTAAGGCTGCCAGGAAGGATGACACTTTTATTCCCATCGACTCCGGTAAGGGGGCAGCGCCACCAGGGAGGATGGAACCAAGCCGGACTTGGTACGTATTACAATAATAATAACAACCAATATAATATTATTATATATATATATATATATATATATAATATAGTTTAGTAATCTGATTACTAAATTGGGTGATGTCTTAGGGTCAATTCAGATAGAGCTGCAAAATGCTCGAGCAGTTTTTAAGTGCTATTGGAATATCAACCTTATTTCATGTAGACAAAACTGAAAATAGTATGCAACATTAAAATCTTACCTATTTTAATGCTGCATACTATTTTCAGCTTTGTCTAAATAGATTAAGGTTGATATTCATATAGCACTTAAAAACTGCTCGAGCATTTTGCTGCTCTGTCTGAATTGAGCCTTAGGATGACGTGCGCAGTGCAGTGTCACGCGAAACTCTATTGTCGTAAAGTTCAGAGTGACACTGCAACTGTTATGGGCGGCCGTGTCACTTAACATCAGGTGAACGACTAGCTCGTCACGTCGTTCAATCACATAAAAAAAAAAACCAAAAATAGCAATAAAAACACGGTTGTACACCTCATTGCATTTGTTATAATAATAATGGTAGGTTCACATTTATCATATATCAATCCAGAACATAAGCTAACTCTATCCTAAATAACAAAGCGGCTTGATCTCCGCTACTGAGTTACATAACGTGGCTGACGCGGGCGAAAGAAGTGCGCGCGGCGCGCGGCGCGGCGTATTGCACACAGCTTTTGGGTCGCGTAAATGAATACGTCGTGCCGTCAAATAGTGCGGCTTAAGGTAGCGTAAAATACCTAAAGTTCCCGAAAAGGCTCGCCTTAAGTGCTGAATTACGAGCATGAGTATGGGCAAGTGATATAATGTAGTGAAACGTGGTTTTTCGTGTTGCTTCCAAAATTCCATAGAAGCCTCTAGTAAAGTTGCCACCACTTTACTAGGGCATGCCTTAGACTTTTTTTTTTTAAACGGGCAAATTGCCTTTATTACTCAAGCTAACTACTACAATAATAAAAACTAAACTAAACTAAACTAAACTAGCTACACTACCTACTACAAAGAACACTTATGGACTGTATAATAGCCGCGATGGCCTATAGACAGTCCAAGTGCTCCAGCCCACTACCGGTAGGTAGCGTACCCAACATGCTGGCCGCATTGCCACGTTGAATTGCAATGCTGATGCGTTGGGCCAAATAAGTGCCAGCATTTTGGTCACGCGTCGCATCGACCAGGCGCTCTGACTTAGACTGAATTATGATTAGACTAGACTATGACTACTCTGACTGTGACTATGACTTGACTTTAAGTGAAAATTTCCATAATACGATGAAAAATTACAAAACTTGACACTGGCTAAATACACTATGTGTGGAGCCAAAATATAAGAAAAAAAAAAAAAAGATTCATACATACGTCAACGTCAAAGTAATTACAACCGTCACTGTTAAGTCAATGTCAAAAGTGAACAGCTGATTTTTGTAAACAAAACAAAGTTCCATTTCCAATTATCTAAACCTACGTAAAAGTCCTAAAACATAGCTTTAAGCTTTTTACTTTCAATTCTTTCATGCAGTTTAATGTTTATTACATACGCTAATTTACTTACGTGATTAACAATGGCTACATTTTATTATTTCATTGCAAACTTAGGAATTAAAAGAAGCTTGCAAGGTAAGTCTTCGACTATCACATTGTTATTGTTATCGTATCGATTGAATATTGATCCGTTTCCTTTCATCATCAATAACAGTTCATATTTATACCGTTTTCAAAGTTTTAAAGCTATTTACTTTCGTTTGCAGTCTTTTGAGAAGGTTCTGGTACAAAACCTCCAATTCGGTCTCTCAGTCAGTCTCACAGATGCTATTGAGGCTATACCACGATGGCGTTTGATTCAGGCTGCCTTGCCTCATGTGATGCATTCTTTAGCTGCCCTTTTGCACATCAGGTACTAGCTCAAGATTTCGATGCTTTAAATTATAATCAACTTAATTTTTTTTACAAACCTATGGTTCTGAGTTTGGTCAAGTAGATAGAACCTCTACTCCTATACATACCTAAGCTTCTTTTCCAGAGTAAAAGACAACATGCAGTCCCTTGGAAATGTAGAAACAAAGCTCCTCTACACTCTCCATTGGATTATACTTGATGCTTGCGATGAATGTACAGACAATGACTATGAAAATGGTGTCTTCTATTCTAATCCATTTCACTATCTGTTCTCAGTGCCTACTATGACAGTATGTATTTTTGTAATGAAATTAAACATCTAATTGGTCACCATTATGGATAATAAAATCATTGATAATAATGATTATAATGTTGTAGAAAAAACATGTTATTGCCTTATTGGAGGCTCTTTCTGTACAGCTCAGCTTTATTTCATATTATCTATGTATTTATGCCAACAAACACTGTACTTTTTTCAGCTGTTTGTATTCCTGTTTGCACCACTATCACAACATCTCAAAGAATCAGATTTCACAAACAACTACCGTCTCGAGAATGGACTGAAGATGTGGCAAGCACTGTGGGAGTTTCGTCATCCAGATGCACCGTGTTTCACCACTCTCGTGAAGCCCAAACCGAAGCCACTTGGAGGCAAGTTTTCTAAGAGAAATCAGCATGGCGATGTTTTTATGGGGCGTAAGTATTCAATATGTTAACAACTATGTTTCATATTGAATTAATGCTATAGTGTATGGTTTCTCAAACTGGTGGCCGTGGATCACTCCTAAATTTCAGGTGACTCATCAGACGGAGGACTTGAGATTAATGGAAATGACTGATCTAACTTATGGCCATACGGTCTAAGGGTGAATAAGTTTGGGAAGCCTTGCAATAGTGTGTAATTAGATTGCTATAGCTATAGATGCTTGCTTGGGAATTAAAGCACTAAAAAGATTATGGGGTCACAGTCAATGTCCTAGTTACTGTAGGAGCTACATTTGTGAGTAGATTTAGCATAGCATAGTAATTTTAGATGTTGTTTTTTTTAGCCTAAGAGCGCTTTTGTGCTAGTAGAACTCACTTTTTTGTCAAGTGCATACTATAGAGAACAGCAAGCTTTGTTGTGTTAGTCAGACTGACAACTCATTGAAGGTATAAAGGTGGTTAAGGAGGTAAACAAGGACTTCACACAATGTGTAGGTAAATAATTAAATATGGTAGACAAGAATTATTAACACTACAAATAATGTTTCTAGGTAAATTTTCTAAGGAAGATGGTCCATCAGCTGGCAGTCCGCCTAGCCAGAATGTGTCCACTCCACAATCAGAAGCACCCTCTAAGCAGGCCAGTACTGAAGAGGAACCATGGATCTCTTCACCTAAAGATACTATATTTCCTGAGACTATACCTGAAGAGAGTTCTAGCACTGAAGAAGAACATGTAGTTAGTACTATTCTCTTTGAATAATTTAGGTTTTGAACTATCTAAGTACTCTTTGATCACTTTATTTACTTTTTGTGATTAGTCCATTTTGACATATTTTATTAACTTGGCTTACTTTTTCGTGCTTGATTATTAGAAATTACTTTTTGACTGCACAAACAACTTTATGCTTTCAGTTTATTTATCGTCTTCCTTCGGAGCAAAATTTTGGTGGTGCAACTAAAGAGCCCTACACAGTTTATGCAGCTGATCCAAGTTTGTTTCAACTTCGGAAAACTGATGGAGCTAAACAAGCTTTATCCGGTATAAGACCTTTACCACAAGTCATGAAAATGAGGTAAATGAAGCTTAAAGCTTCAGCCACACCTGCGCGTCAAGTTGGGGAGTGTCTACCGTTTTGTATCCATCGCTGCCCGTGTTCGTGGACAACCGCGCCTCGATCGTTGCGGGTACCGCATAGTTTCGCGTTGTGGATGCTACCGCTTTGCAGGTGTGGCTGATGCTTAATTACTCGGATGGATTATCAAATATTTAGTTAATGAAAATGTATCATAATCGATTTTTGTTTATTTTCAGTTCGTCAGACAAGGAATCGTTGTCTGACAGTGGAGGAGGGCCCGGGCCAAAAAGTACTCCATCAACAGAAAAACCTCCTTCCTTAAAACAAATATATGTATGTACATTTCTAATTGTATTTATTTAAAATTAGCCACTATTAACAAGTACTTATTAGAGAGTTTGGTTTTGTATCTTAGATATCCGCGGCAACTTTCCTTGATGTTGCCACATTGCGATGCCTGTTCACGTCCCAATGGCAAGAAGAAGGCGTATATTGGGCTCTCCATTATTTATACAATAGGTACGCAATCTCTCTACTCCTATTTGTGAATTAAAATAGGGAACTTAATTTGTTTCTTCATTTCTAGATTACGGGACATTTGTGACGACATCTCCAAACAAACTCAGCCGAGAAAACGAAGTAACTCGCTTCCCATACCCAAGATTGAAGTGTCCGTTTACCAAAGTCCGGATATCAAAGATCGCGACTCTCTGAAAAACCTCATAGAAGTGCCTGAAGCAAAAGATTTGCCTGTAACAGATGTAGCTGCACATAAACTCGATGAAGAACCAGTTATGACGCGCAGGTCTAGCGAGAAAATAAAACGCAAAATGAAAATGGCGGACCTGAAAGCGTTTGTCGAAACGAAGTTGCTATCGAAATCTGAAAAGGCGTTAGAGAAAATTGGTCACGACGATCATAAGTTTTCGTTTCACTCTGCAGTAAGAATGCTATCTGTAGATATTTTTTTTAATAGGTGTTTTGTGATATTAATTTTTGGGTCTAGCACAGATATCAGAAGTCTATTGATTTTTGTAGCATGTGTGATAGTTGTGAAGTAAAGTAGAAACATTTTTTTTTTATTGTTTATTAATATTCGTTTAAATGAAAAGTCTGATATCTCTGTTGGGCCTGTAGAATACGTCTAATCGTTCAATTTTCTTTCTAGGAATACCACAGAAGCTTAGATAATGCAGATGACAGACCAAACTCTGCTCTAGTAAGAAATTTTTCACCAATATCTCCTAGATTGACCGGCGATTTATTCCAGTGCAACCTTATCAAGGGCAAAAGTATGCCAAGTCTCAGGTGAGCCAGGCATGATAATGATTTTCATACATTTACAATACATTATTCTTTTTCATAGATAGCTATTTACAGTTCAATATTTTTCTTACTTATGTATATTTACCTTAACACAGTTTAATTATATCTTGCTCCATAGCTGGTGATTATGTACGTCAAAATAATATTTATTCATCAATTTTCACAATTTATGAAGCTTAGTTTAGATAGAAAAGAGGGTAACAATGCAAACAAATTAAAAAGCGCTTGCACGCACCCGTCCGTATAAAAAAGTCCTTCTTACACATTTTATCCAGGCATTGCATCTCGTTCCTTAAATGTAAGAGAATTTATCACTTCCTAACATATCTCTAAAGTGTTTTCTACAATTATTATACTATCAAAGCACAGCATGATTTAATTCTCGACACATTCTGTGATATTTCCTGTTTAAAAATTGTATTTTTCTCTTTCTCCCGTCTTATTGCGCTTATACCCCGTACACTATTAAATCGGACGGTTCGGTCGCTAGCTGTCTGATCGATGAGCTAGCATCCAACGGGTAAGTGAGAACGTTAAAAAAATAGAGGCTTCATAAACATTGTCGCTACCCCAACATCACCATGGACTGAGTATTACTGCGTTCTGCATTTATTAACGCCTAGTTTACGCTTCGTTACAAAATAGAGGCCAGTACTTCTATACGCCTTTTTGCATTAGAAAGATATTCGAAGCTTTGTTACTCACACAAACACCATAATATTAGTGAATGAACGAACATGAACACACTTGCAAAAGTTTGAATGTAGTTATATGCACGTACCAAAATATCATTAGATACACACAACAATAATAACAGCTGTAGCAAGAAAAGTAGTTTAAGATATTGTGGCTTAAAATTGTAGATAGGACTGTCATATTATTATAGTTTAGTTCAATGCTTAAACTGCCATATATTGTAATAACAGACACATTGTAGGCTGTAGCAATCACCTTTACTAGTTCGAAACTATACCTATGTTTAGTGTAAGCTGCATCAAATACTAATAAAGTATTACAAAAATCATAAATAATAACTTACCATAATAAGTACCTGCGTAAACCATATGGATTATGAACAATTTATAATAACTGAAACACCACTAAACAAAACTAAATGCATAAATAAAGTCAGTTTTGCATTGGTCATTTTTCATCACACTGAATTCATATAACTTATTCAGTAGGCTGAAAATTTAGAACACTGCAGAATCTAAACTATCGTACTTAAAATAGATGGCACCACTAATCTACCATTATAAAATTTAAGTGTATAAAGTTTATACTGACTATTAAAGTAACGATTCACAGGTAAGTTGAGACAAGTGGTAGCCCAAGTTGTAACCGATAAAATAACAACCATATACATATTGTTTTCAGATACATTGGTGAGGTCAAAACGGAGCGAGCTCAAGGGCCATCGAATACAATCCCAACGAACGTACAGAAAAAGAAAAATCCCATAATAACTGTAACAGAACACACCCCTGCACCGTCACCGGACTATTTATCTAAAACAGTACAAGTAAGTCATAGTTTGGATAGTTTGGATGCAGGAGGCGAGCAGCCGCTCAAGGTGGCGTGCTCTGGGGGAGGCCTATGTTCAGCAGTGGACGTCTTCAGGCTGTTAATGATGAAGTCATAGTTTTATGCCTGCATCTCTGCACTAAAGTTTTACAGCTCCTAAGTTCGCCCTTATCTCTCTAGCCCCCGGTTTCTCGTACGTTTGTGATACTCGTGACAAGTAAACACACCAAATACTGTATGCTCATTGGTTGAACAGTTGACAGCCGATGATCAAGAGTCAACCAATGGACGTTTAGTGTGTGGTGTTCCATGTTGAAACGAATTTAACAAACGTACGAGAACTTGGGAGAAAGTGTTGCTTACGACGGGTATTAGTCCTGTAGATTCAACTTTCAAAACTTCAGAATTTTTTTTGTTCAGTTTTAGGTTTATGTATATAATTATTTTTGTTCTATTTCTTATAGACCAATGATTAGCCATACGGTCAGAGTTTTTATCCCGCGTCATCACATTAAAACTTTACGGAAAACATGATTCGTAACTATCCAAAATGCCGTGCTCAATTATAACTTTTATTTTTATAGAAATAAGGTTTATAGTAACACACACACACACACACAAAACAGCTGTTTAAATCCTCAAAACATGAATTTTTCGTAGGGTTCATTGGAGTCTCAAATAGATTCAGTTAGCATGCAAGGATCGCAACATATACCTACTCCAGAGCGTAAGCCCAGCTTGACGCGATCACAGACCGATTCTAATATCACTTATGTGGTTGAAGAAATACAGGAGGCACCTGGCTCTCGGTATTATATCACTAAAGACGGTGATATAGACTTTCAAGTTATGTTAAAGGTAAGAAAGGTAATTAGAGACAAATAAGTAGAACATCGTTGCTTAGTTACAGTACTTAGTGTCTTTAAAATAGAGGTGAATATCATCTAAAATAATTTAAATAACTATTTTGTAGGCAGTATATTCGGTATCTACAATGGATAGCTTCTACATAACCCTGCGAGTTATGGAAGTGATGCTAAATATGGTAGACATTCTTATGGAAATTGGAGTACACAAGAATTGGCAGAACAGCAAAGCAGAAGAGCCTCAGCCTGGTTCCGTGGATCCACTAAACGAGTTTGGAAAAGATAAAGACAGAGATAAAGATAGCAAGGTATGTAATTCTTTTAAATAACTAGAAATTAATGAACTGTGAAAACAGCAATTTGGATTCCTTACTTGGTTTAGTTGATCCAGAATAATCACTGAGCAAAAATGTCCTTCTTGTAACATGCTATCTTCTACAACTTAGTACCATAAATTAAAATTCAATGTATAGCTTAGTAAACAAAAGAGGTTCCAAATAATATTTGTATCATTCTAGGAACGTGATTCAGGAATACCTTGCGCTCATAGTCAAGAGTCCACAAATGTCGAATGTGGGGAGAGTACCAGAGACAAAACCACAAAAGATCAGGAAAATTTGGACTGCCCCTATTACATGATAATGCATATTTTACTCAGGTATTAACAGAGAAACTCCCATCTCTTAATTCGTAGTATTATGTTTGGCCAAAATGTTTCTTATTTACCTATAATCATAATTATTTTGAAGGCAACAATTCAAAGTTTAGGTGTCGCCATCTATGTTTCTGTAACAGTTTTCCGCCTTTTCACTTTGCATTTTTATAAATGTTCCACATGATATTTGATATGATTTCAGGTATGAATAATCATTCATTGTTATAATCCTGCCAAAATAAAAAGGGCTAAACGAGATTCTTTTTAAACGTTCATAGGCTTCTTTAATTTCCCAGGCTACTTCGCCAGTTAGGTTGTTCTCACGGTTGCTCCAAGGCCCTCCGGGGTCCGCAAGCTGAATGCCTCCGAGTACAAGCCCGGAACACACTACGCCAACTGCGTTTGGCCAACACCCCCAAGTTTACACTACGGCTGAAGGAAATGGCCAAGCTTGCGCCAATCTGGGAAGTCCTGGACAATCTGCATGCTACGATTGGGTTCTGCGCTGAGCCGGCCACTTTGGTTTCTCCTATGAGTAAGTGAAACTGTAATTTTGACCTGTATAATTTTTATGCGATCTTGAATTCCGCTCCGGCTTATAACGTACAACACGCAAAATGTACAACACTCTAAATATACAAACGATCAAAATGTACAAACGCAAAATTTACAAACGCAAAAGGTACAAACTAGCAGAGTGCACTGACTTAAAATGTACAGTTCGTACGTATCTGTGTTTTTATCATGATCTGCTGCCATAGCACGGATGGTAGACAAAATTGTCTTTCTCCTGCTTTACTCTACTTGACAATTAAGCAAGTACGAAGAAAGTGACATAAAACGGGGAAAGGCAATTTTGCCTAACGTCCGTACTAAGGCAGCTGTAATTATTGAGGTTTCATTATTTATGTATCCGTTTATTTGTGAGTGTTGTTTCAGATCAACAAAAGCGCAACTTCACTAAATCCCCTGACATAAGCCACCTGCAGAATGGTTACGCTACCAACTTTGGCGCCGGCAACAACGCTAACAGAGCCATAGAGACGTACATTATAGAGACCACGTTTAGAGTTCTTGTTACCAGGTTCGCGCTGATGCATAAGGAACTTAAGATGCTTGACAATAAGGTATATTGTACTCAAATAATAGGTAGACCATTCGCATCGTTTTCCCCTTACGTTATCATGGAATGGATTTCAAAGTGTAAATCACTATAATTATATCTACAAAGATATTGTAGTAAACAAAAAGCATTAAGGTATTTATTTATTTGAGTATAAAAAGCATTTATTTATTTATAGTTCCTAAAATGTTAGAAACCAGTGAGATTTGAACCTACGTCTTCAATTTATCGGTTTACAAGCTTTGCCATTTAAGCTACGGTCGCATTCTCCATTGGCTATTGGTTGCTATAATATTTAAGACCATATTTTTGCACCGACTAAGCAGCCTTTGCAACATCTGTGTTAGGCAGGTAAACTATTCATTATTAGTAATAAGTAACCATTGAGGTGTGTATCCTACCTCAATGTAAGTAACCCAGACTAGTGAACGAAAGACGGCGCACTTGCCCGTGACCCTAAAATTTATTCAATTAGACTAGTTATGGTCTTCGTTGGTTTTTTAGTTTGAGTTATTAGTTTTTTTTAAATAAATACTTGCACACTGCTAGCGGTACCAAGACGTGTGACGAGCCAAATACAGTAATAGAACTAAATATATTGCAGTCTAGAGTCACGAGTTCCTTGGCTTTTGCAGACGCTATACATGGAAGTCCGGCAGTTGCTGAGCTTCGTGCGAGAGGCACATGGAAGCCAGTTCCGGGTGGTTGCCTTCAGTGCGCTCTTGGACACAGCGGAACGACCCGACAGCCAGCCAAAGGAATCTAGTATGCAGACCACTAGAGTTATTAGGTGAGAAATTTGCGTATAAATGTTGTCATCATTCTCTTTGCCTTTTCCCATTTGTTATTGGGGTTGGCTCCCAATCTAACCTGTAGCGGCAAGCTACCAGAATTACACGAGCGACTGCCATCTGACACCGCAACCCATAAGGAACCAGTAACAGGAATGGTCAGACCAGGCGTCAGATTCCATCAGGCGTGTGACTACCCGTAACGATTGCAATAGATGTTCTTATGACAACCCGGACCAACGGCTTAACGTGCTCTCCGAGAGACACAGTGGAGCAATTATGGGCTAAATGTAATAATAATGTTTGAATTATATGGCGAACAGACACATTCCCCGAATGTCGGAAGAGGAGCGTGGTTCAGAAACGGGTGCGGATTCAGGATGCGCGCCTGACGAGCGAACACATAAGAAGTTCACCTTCAAGAAACGGAGCGCGTCTTCTACTGGAGCACTTGTCAGTTCTCATGTACGCGTTGATCTTTCATTTTTACTGCTTTATTATTGCTTATGAAAAGCTTATGTCCTTCTGCACTAAAGCCTATTAAAATATAACTTAGCTAAGCAACGCTTTCCCCGGATTCTCGTACGTTTGTTAAATTCGTGTCAACTTGGCACACCAAATACTTAACGCTTATGGTTGCCTGTTAATCATAAGCTGTCTTCAACCAATGAGCATAGCGTACCTATAGTATTTCGTGTGTTGACTTAACACGAGTTTGACAAACGTAAACTTCCAAAATTTGTCGCTAAACCAATGATATCTAGGAGATACTTTTAATCGTAATTTGTTGATACATTCTATTTCTTTACATTAAATTAGTTTTAATGTAATCACGTCGAGTAATTAAGCTATTATTGGCAAAAGAACGCAAGAAAATTTGAATTTGCCGCGCTAGTGAAACGTTCCACCTTAAATGTATTTATTTGTTTATTTGGTTGGTATATAATATTCAGACTTGAAAAATTGTAAATACTGCCACTGGACTGCGGTACTAAAATATCGATATAATGGTACTAAAATATATCGATATAATACGACTTGCACAACTATGTCGATCTTCAGCCTCATACCTCTTCCGGATCTAATTCTATAGTGACAGTTTAATTTTTATACCTATTATTCGTTATCGACTTCTTGCCTACAACATATTATTTTATTCCTTCGTAGAGTCTACTAGACACAGATGCAGGTGACGAATCAGCGAGTCAATCACCACTATCGGTCCGCACTCGTCGATACCAACTCACACCGCGGCAATCCGAGCGGACCATACCGTCCGCATCATCGGCTGACATCACTCCGCACCATCACAAGATAACGCACTCCAAATCGATACCTTCCAAGTTTCATATCAGTGGAATAGGTAAGGAAACAAATGACGACACAAACATAATACCTTTGATTAGGTAGACCAACTCATCCACATCATCGACCGACATCACTTTGCAGCATCACAAAATATGGTACCCCAAGTCGATACCTTCCAAATTTCATATCAGTGGATTAGGTAAGAAAACAAAGGACGACACATATTACCTTTGAGTGGGCCATTCCGTCTGCATCATTTACCGACATCACTCCGCAGCATCACAAAATATATTACCCCAAGTCGATACCTTCCATGTAATATAACACATCATTATTCTGTGCAAGCTTATACTTGTAAGCTTGTACAGAATACCAAGTCGATTCAAACCACGCGGTTTAAATGCCACTCGACAGACACATGAGAGAAGATACCCATATCCCAGCAGTAGGAACGTAATGAGTTGATGATACGGGAGGACCATCGAAGCAAAACAACTTCGGTATCAAAATTCTGACATCAGGGCTAACCAATTGGTTACACGAGAAGACCTTCACAAGGTTATTTTGCAAACTATCATCATCATCAGCCGGAAGACGTCCATTGCTGGATATAGGCCACTACCATAGAGCACCACTTTGACCGGCTACTAAGTTATTTGCAAACCATATTTATACACAATATGGTGTTTTCCAGTGAACTGGTTCCGTCAAAAGCCTCAGTCGCAGTCTCTGATCCGCAACGGTTGTGGGTCGGGCGAGTCGCTGCCGATCTCCGGCAGTATGGTCTCACTGGCTCGGCCGCACCACGTGACCCCGCACAATTCGAGTCGACCTGTGCATGTTAAACGGAGGGTGGGGTATACTTTGAACAGGTATGTGACGCTAAATTCTATAGGAAAACGTATAAAATGCTAGCCCATTTTTTGAACCACATCGTATATGATTTTTTCTACACAAAATGTGTGTAAAGGTCGGTTATGGTACGTGGTGGTGTCTAGACAATAGTGGCCACGAGTAGGGATTCGCACCCGTGGAAGGCCTTTTGCAAGATGGGATGCTCAAGAAAGGACTGAATGGCGTAAAAGGGAAGATTATTATGCCCTGCAGTGGATAGAATGAACTGAAAGAATGAATGTGTAAAACCAAAATGTCGCTTGCTTGTGTTATTCCTATTTCTATATTGATTTGCTTTGTTTATGGTTGAATACTGAAAGCTGTTTCCGCTACTTGATAAACAGTAGTGTTTATAGCTAGGTCTAGAGCTCGATAGATATAAAGCATTATCAGCTTCTTCCATCTAATATATTATTGTTTTAGAAGCATCCGCAGATAAAGGTACTTTCTATATTGGCGCAAATTGTCAAAAATTTTTTATTCCAAAAAACATGCTTAGAACATAAGGCCAACTCTTGGCCTCAAAAACTTCTCTGCAATAACTTTCTTCAACTTTGAAAGCGCTCCATCTGTTTCGATGTAAATAATTTTAAATGGAATAGTCATAAAAAGTTTATAGCTGGCTACTTTTCAAACGCAAAAGCTTCCTAACCTTGTATTTGCAAAAATAATGTGGACACGTTTTTTTTTTGCAGAGCAAGAAAGAGGGTAGAAGATAGACTAAACAGATTCGGCTTGAGGAAAATGGGAAAGAAACGAGACGGTAGTATTGAGGAGGCCAGCGGTGGATGTAAGTATTTACTTATGGTTTTTTTATATGCTATGGCTTCAATGATTTAAATACAGAATATTTTCAATACCAAACAGTGTTTGAATACATTTCATCGGATGTTAAGTGGCAATATGGCTAAATGTGGTGCCACGACACGCCTGGATTGGGAATTAGCTCCCAATTGAGACCGACAGATTCTTAGCTTAGAGGTAGCTATATCCATACGAACACAAGAAATTGCTTTTACACCATGCTATGCTTTCATCGCGAGTGTTTTTTTCACCCCGAGAAGTTAAATGCAGGTTTCAGAACCCACGGATCGCATGTCGACATCGACCGAGGTATCACCACTACGAGTAGCAAGCAAAATTCTAATATATGACACATATTTGCAGATATGTCAAGACGAGGCTCAGCCGAAGGTGGTTCAGGCGGTGGCGAGTCCGAAGTAGTAGTACTGAAGCGAAGGCGACTTGTCGCAGCAGCACCACTATACGCTGGCCTCGCACGGTTCAACTTTTTGTTAGACGCGACGCAGCCGGGTGGCACGCCTGATGCTTTGTTTATGGCTGCTCTTTTAGACTTGGTACGTTGTTTATAGATACTAACTGCATGTTATTACTACTCGCGTAATTAAAACACTAGTTGTGGTGAAAGCTGTGGAATATTTTTACTCGCTTCTGTATCGAAAATGTACAGAACACTGAACATAACTAAAATAACATAGAACCGGCCCCGACGTCTGGGTCGCTAGCTGAACTGCAGTTTATTGCGTTGCGTTGTTGCAAGAATAGCTATTTGTTCTACTAACTTTGGGGAATAAAGCTTGTTTACTATTAAGTTTTCTGTGCTTTAACATAAGTGTGAAAAAATTGATAGGATAAGGTGCGGATTCGATAAAACAATAATGTTCCTAATGATCTTAGTTCAACTCAGCTTGATTGTTTGTAATGTTATTTAAAATAACGTTTGATCTGATAATAAATAATTTATTAGCAATGCTAACAAACTGAATGGCCATCGAAATCAAGCGAATCACTATGGTTAGCGAAGTTAGATGGCCTAAGACAGAATGTTTATTTTCAGCCGCATACAGTCGTTGTAGGAAGAGCTGCCATTTTGCTGGAATGCGCTCATTTGGTCCACAACTGCAACAAAGGCCAGTGGCCGTACTGGCTTAAATCTAGCATCGTCAAGAACAATGGTAATTTGAAATACTTTTTACATGTCTAAGCTACTATACGCTTTGAATCTTAACTATATACTTAAGTACATCTTGTTTTGTTTCACGCTCGCATAAACAGACTTAACATGCAATTGAAACGCACTGCAAGCAATACACTATCTATGTTGGCTGATCGATAACAAAGATGCTCAACGTATGGTCGCTATAATAAATATCTGTTTTGGTCGCACATTTTGATTGAATTTCATTATTCACAGTGACCATGACTCCACAAATAAGACAACGCCTCGCAGGGAAGCTGTTCTATCAATGGGCTGAAGTAAGTTTCTTTCTGTATATTAATAATATTTTATCACTATTCGAGTTTAAATTGTCCTGCCTTTAACAGGCTATTGGAAACAGGCTAGAAGAGATGTTGGTTGAAGACAAAAAATACCTCGACAATGTTGTCAATATTGTGTCTGATCCGGATGGACAACGTGATTTACTGCAGCAAGATGAAGAGGAAGATTTCCTAGACGAAGGTATTTAATAACAAGTCGAATTGTGCTGTATGACAGTTATCAATAAAGTTCAATTTCCGCTTAAAATTTGTAGCGAGCATTCGCCTGCCTGGAAAGCCGCTTGGCGCGGATTGTCCTCGCGCCTTGCGAATAATAGCATGCGTGCTTTTGTTTGAGATCACGGCATTCCTACGCGAAACATACCAAAATCTCCCCAAGGCCAATCGCGCTTCGCTAAAGGAAAGAGGCCCTTGGGACCGAGTATACAGGTACTATCCTTGCTATCATTTACAACAATTCATTGGTAAGTAGTTGAGATAAATCTCTCATTTGTAAAACGACTTATTTTTTGTTATTATGTTATGCGAAGATGGATGGAAAAACGTCGAATTTTATGTAAGACTAAGTGAGTTCATTACGTTCGTTTGAAATGTGTTAAAAGGAGTGCAAATATTTGACGAAATTTTTATTTTAACAGGGCTCTTAGCAGTCAACACACATTAATGCCAGTCGAGTATGTTTACAGAAAAAATAATGCATGTTTTCTTAAATACTGCACTATGCGTGCATGCGTATATAGATTGTACATAATTACGTACACTAAACAAGAGACTATATATGCAAAAACACTACAAACATTGAATTGTACAATAGAATATATTGATCACTTAATAATTTTGGCACAAAAGACCTCGCAATCACAACAAAGTTCGATTTACCATAAAATGAAATATTTTTCTCATTCATTTATACAAGTTCCACTCGGTTGTGCTTGCTTTGGTCAATCTTTTTACTTACTTAATTATAAAACAAAATAAGCAACCGGTAAAAAGTGCATAAACTTAAGTAACTTGCATGGAATGTCGTAAGAAATCCACTTAAACTACCGTAAAATAAAATATACTAAAATTTTTGATGCAAATATAAAATTAAAAGTTTTGTCAATACACCTTTTTCGAAATTTCCAATAGTTTGATAAGATAGTTTAGATAAAATTAGAGAATAAAGTAAAACCCGCTTTGCTACATTGGCATGCAGATAACAATATCTGATCACTGGAACTAAATGAATAGTTACAATAATAAAGGCTAAAAAATAGCTATGAGTTTTTCGCTTATTAGTTAAACACTCCTTTTCTAAAATGCCTTTGTGTGGGGGACAGGGAAGCGAACCGTCGTTGGAGTATGGCTCTATCTAGTATGGGACATTCACAAGCTTCTGCTCAAAGCTTGCAATCTATAGCTGGAGCTGAAACTGAAAGGAAAATCTCATTTGTCATACACGAACCTGAAAACGTGTCCGGAGGAAGTAACGCAACGGTATGCACACAACATAAATATCATAATAACCTCTCAAAAATGGCCTGCTTAAAAATGTTTTCCCTTTTAGTTAGCTGATGCCATACCTCCTTCTATGCCAATGGACGACAAGAAAGGCAGACTCGGTTCTCGTGGCAAATGCATGCCTCGACGAAACACGCCCCAGACACATTCAGCGTATGGCTCCTTCAAACGGAGATCTATCAAACTAAGGCAGAAGGACCCTAGGAGTGACGTTGAAGAATGTAAGAGTCATCAAACAGTCGTCGCCAGAAGGAAGACTCATGCTGTTCTATTACCGCGTATAAATATTTTCAAGCATGTTTTTATTTGGACATTCCTTCATTCACAGTAACTCATCAAAACATACAATCTGGTCACTAGTACTTTTGATTGAAATCTGACACTTGTTCATTCTTTTCGCGTACCCATGTCTCAGGAGCAACTTTGTTACAGCCGCATGCTACTAAAAATAAATGCATGCAAAAGTTATCTGACAACGTTCTGCTGGTCAATATCAAAGCAGCGAACATTGCATATCACTGATTAACAATTTGTATAATTTTGTAGTCATTACCAGAAGATCAGATTCAATACAAAGCAGAAGGAAAGTGTCATCACTCTCAGACCGAAGTGATACTTCAGAAGTTTATCCTGGGACAGGTGAGCATCATAAACAGTATCTCATTGAACTTCAGTCGCAAAACATTGAATCATAGTAGATTGGTTTAATTTATTTTATATCATTACACGTTATCTTTTAAATCGACTCAATCGTGTATGGTTTAGGTTAAGTCCGTCCACGTAACTGCAAAAATTATTCAGCTGCAAAACGCCCGAAAGAAATAGATTTCGATATAATGTGGAGTATATGATCTCTTACAGCAGGAACAGTGATAATGCCCAACGAGATGGACAGTGGCGGGGAGGAAAGTCCTGGTGTGTTGTCGGATGATCACGACCACCCGCCTGATAGTCCGGACAGTAACTCTACCGATCCGCCCGACGTTAACAAAGGGCTACCTTGGCTAAAGGTAAATAAGGATGTCCATTTTCCAACCACATGCGTACGTAAATGCGTATGCTTCTGCGTGCGTACGAGTTTACGTACGCAAACATTGGATCTAGAGACTTGATATTTGGAAGGTGTCTTTATTTTATGGCGTAGGGGTGGTTTTAGAAAATTAAAACTGCTTATCGAACGGGGTGGTTAAGATGCGCGTATGAAACACCGGGCTACCTTTAGTTCTAAATATGATTGTTGTGCTTTAAGATTTCTAATACTTGCCATATTTATTTCTAGGTGATGGTAAAGTTCTTGAACTCGTTCAACTACGTATGCTGTCATCAGAACTTCTGCCACCCTTACTGCTTTCGCCGAAATATGCGAGCCAGTATAAGACTGATGAAGTCTGTACAGAAGGTTAGTGATATTTCAGTACAAAGTTACTAGGTCATTAGTGTTATAAGTATTTTGCTTACTAACCTTGTTACTAACAGCAGGGTTACTCTTGAATCCAATCCCAATTTCACTCTAATTCTAATCCGAACCAATCTCAATTCCAATGTTAAACAATTTGGTACTCTTCAACAAAATCGAGATCGAAATTGAAATCGGAAATGCAATCGACTTAATATTGTGACCCATAAAAGTACAACACTATCTAAGTGTTGCCATGCACACATAATAGAAAATATTAATACCAAAATTTGTGGAAAACATGTAAAAACCTTATTAATAACAGTGATAAAAAATATATTACCATAAAACCTTCACTTTTGATGATATTTAGTCACTTTCAAAGAAATAAAAGCGGTTATTTACCGACGAATAATATCAAGAACGGCTGAATGAATAATGTCATTATTGACATCATGGTTGTCTAGAAAAAAAAAAACTAGTATCAATGTTCTGTGTGCTCCAGCTGTTTTTTTTTTTATATTTTGGCTCCACACATAGTGTATTTAGCCAGTGTCAAGTTTTGTAATTTTTCATCGTATTATGGAAATTTTCACTTAAAGTCAAGTCATAGTCACAGTCAGAGTAGTCATAGTCTAGTCTAAGTCATAATCCAGTCTAAGGCATGCCCTAGTAAAGTGGTGGCAACTTTACTAGAGGCTTCTATGGAATTTTGGAAGCAATACGAAAAACCACGTTTCACTACATTATATCACTTGCCCACACTCATGCTCGTAATTCAGCACTTAATGCGTAAAACACCACCAATTTTAAACATTAACACTGGAAAAAGCATAAGTTTTGTAAAATAATACAATGCACCGACGTGAACTTTTCCGCGTTCCCGCCAAAACTCCGCTCCAGCTGTTGTTTAGCGGTTTTGTTTTCAAGATTTGAAGTATTTGGTTGGAGATATTCGTCCGTTCTAACAGGAAAGATTATGAGTAGGCCAATCTACCAGCAGCTGGAGGCTCTAGCGGATTTCCTTGGGGACAATCCAGGGATAGCAAAAGGTCTGTTGCGGTCCGCCCATGGCAAATACGAGACAAAAAAGAAATGGGACGACAGAAATTACCAATTCTGTGATGCTATGTAAGGCAACTATTAAAACAGGCCTACAAGTTCAAAAAGTTGGAGGAGAGAGACTTCTCGTAAAAACACCACGCATGAAAGAACTACCACCTATATTTACAAACCTCGTATCTCGAGGACATGTCACTACGACGAGTAGGCTTTGGCATCAGAGGCTCTAAATCGCCACATATGACCTCAAAAAGGTCTTTCGTCACTCTGTAACATTTCTTAAACTCGTTGTCGTTCATGGCAAAAGCTTTCTCAGTGTATCGCGCCATTCTTCTTAGGTTTCGACGTTGCCTTAGATCTTCTCTATGTGCATTGTCCAAAATATCAAAAATAAGAGCTAAACGTGCCATTTTACTTCCGAATTGCTTCCGAAACCACTTAACACAACACACTCGAACGCAAAAAAGTTAACTTTTGAAAGGTCTGAAAATTCTATCGCAAACTCTACTTCAAACTCAATTTGCCAATGTCAAATCGCGTCAAGAGTACCGAAAAAGCGGATGGTGTAGAAATGAGTCGATTCCATTTAGTTCCGTAAAATTCCACGGACAAAGATTCCAATCGTGCGCTAGTATCGGATTCAAGAGTACCAAATGCTAC
Source organism: Ennomos quercinarius (assembly GCA_910589525.2). Lineage (NCBI taxonomy): Eukaryota > Metazoa > Arthropoda > Insecta > Lepidoptera > Geometridae > Ennomos > Ennomos quercinarius. The sequence continues at coordinate 9,028,505 of OU342496.1, forward strand.
GATTTCGTTCCAAATCCCAAATTACGATTGAAATCGAGTGTCAAGAGTAACCCTGCAGATTAACAAGTGTTAGAGAAAAGTATATTTCCCTGTTTGACTTAGCACGGAAGTTCAAATTGCTATTTATAGGCTTTTATAATAAAAATGTATTTATAATAAAGTTATTTACCTCCTTTTTACTCTGGAATCTCGAATAGACGTGTGTTTTAGAAAAGAAGTGGTAGAATATCGATATTATTATAAAGCCGCTTTAAATATTTATGGCTATTGAATGATAATCCTAAATATTCGTTACGGATTTAGATTTACGGCGAGAAGTTTGGTCCCGAAGTTAACAACGTGACCTCAGAAGAAGGAATGTGCGGGACCCGGCGAGGACGACGTACACGCAAAGCATCAGAACATTCTACTGACAGGTACTAAAAATAAAACCACTGGCCTAGTAAATAAACGAAAACATTGATAATATACCTATTTTACAATACCATAGAGGCCTATGTTCGTCAGTGGACGCTATGCGTGACCTGCACATATTTTTTGTGTGACTTTTTTTTGCGAATTTTGTATGATTTTACCTTATTTCTTTTTAGAATTGACCGCACAGTGATAGAAAGTGCTGGGATTGCGTACCGTGCCACTGTCGGAGAGAGTGGTATAAACGCGGGCGCCGACGCGCTCCCTTCACGTGGACCCATTCCTTATCCGCCACCTGATCCTCCGCTTATCCTTAAATATTTAAAAGGACAGGTAAGAAAAATATATTACTCAAAAAACTGTCTACCCATTATTCGCAATTGATTGATTACACCGACTAATAGAACATTAGTGTCAGATTTGACAGTCCTAAAACTATTGCGGTCCTTGTCATATTGAAGTTTATGAAAGGGACAGCAACATTTTTAGAACTGTCAGATTAAATTTAGAGTTTTGCACAATAAAATCGACACTAATGTTGTGTAAGTCTTAATTTCATACTTGTAAAGAAAACGTCGTCTTTTTTCATAACTTTTCATTAGAACTGAGCCGATATTTAAAGTGGATGTCTCTGCATTTGCTGAAAATGATAGCCATTTTAAAGATTTGTCCCAGTGGATTAAGATTAAAAACTACGCTCTCACTTGGCTAGCAGTCGACCATTAATCGCGTGATAGTTTAGCAACTTTTTAAATCATTGCAATCTTAGGCACGTATTACAGAAGTATGCTCAGTCGTCGATTGATGCTCAAGTAGAAATTGCATTTTAATAAAATTTACTATATTTTTATCATTGTGTAAATGAAATCTCGTCTTGAGCAGAGATTCACGACTGAGCGTAGTCCTGTGAGAACAGCTGATCTGGTCCCTTATGCACAAAAATAGACTTATAAAATTATTGTCGCCAGGTGCGCGATGCCTACCACACACCTCTAGCAACTCTAATAAAAGGTGCGACAACAATGAGCGAGGAGCTCTTCGCGGAATGTGCTCCGGTCGCGTGGCAGTTGCTTCTAGAACCGGATAGGGAACTAAGCGCTTGCGCAGCTGCTTTGTTCATCCTAGCCGCTGTAAAATCGCCCGTTACAGCTACTGAGATCATGCAGAATGACTTGAAACATGCTGAACCGGATGTCAGGTATGTTGTTAATATTCTATTTTATATAACCAGCAGAAGTTAACAATCGAATTAGAGCAATTAATTAGAACAATCGGGACAATTTGTTTGGGAAGCTGATTTTTTTGTTCTGGTGAAATGTAGGGAACCGGTGGAAGTAAGAGGCAAGTAGCCGGTCAAATTGGCACTCTAAAGGGGAGGCCTATGTTTAGCAGTGGACGTCTTACGGCTGATGATGATGACTGCTGAATTAAATAGATTGATTTTCGGTATTGCAGTCAAACATACACTCTTTAATATTATAGAAGTATCTTGTAATTAAAATGCAGTCGGTAACATGTACCAGTAGGCAGTTATAGCGGTAGGTATGTTAAATTATAGAGGGATTGATTTATCGGTCGTGAAGTGACTATAAAATAAACTATGCAGAGAACAAGCAATTTTACATCAACATTAAGTTCTATTCTAACATCGCTGCTTCAGAATAAACGCGATCCTCCGTTTCCAAGTGATGTGGAAGCTGCGCTACCAAGTGTGGCCGCGAATGGAGGAAGGTGCCTCAGTGACGTTCAAGGTGCCTCCCCCCGGAATTGAGTTCACTCTCCCCTCTCCGAAGATCGGCATTGAGTCGCTCGCCGTCGTCGACCCGCCGTGGAGCCCACAGGTTAAAGATAAGGATATGGAGATGACCTTGAATCAGGAGAGACATGTTAGTAAAACATTTCATGCTTGCATTGTATAGGCTTCTCTTCAAGATCCCACGTGCTGGTAGCCGTATGCTAGTAACCTTGGCTTTGAAATTGCCGTCCCTAATTGTGAAATTTAATTTACATATGAGTTTTCTGTTTGTGGAACCACCTTTTTCTGCTTTTTGGTATGAAATTGCCCCGCTCGGTAGGATTTCAGCTCTGGATTTTACATCGTGACAATAGGCGTCTATACCTTCATAGTAAATATGTACAATTTGTTTTTAATTTCAAGTGTGCATGCATTGCCGTATCCGACACGAACGTTAACAATGCTGAAATCAATATCCCTGGGATGAGTACTTTTGTGAAAGGGCTTATTTGGATTTCTGCTAAATGAATCCTTATTTTCGCTTACGTACATTTTTTATCACTATTAATGGACTTTTCGAATACATAATGCCTTTGTACTGATAAGGGTCGATCGCGAAGAGGAGCCTTAAAAAGACTTAGATACAGCATGTCCGCCAGATAAACACAGCTTTCTCTTAGGGATTTACACCACTCAAAATTTATTTTTACCTTCTCGTTCCATAAACTGAATTCATTGCACAAATGTATACAAATGATCATTGCAGAGATCTTTAGTAACAGCGACGAAAACTCGCAAGAAACAGCAAACGGAGGCAATAAAGCGGGCGTTGCAACAGCGGAATGATAAGAAGAGGGCGGAACGAGAGAGCTTCCTCATCACAACTATACCGATTACTAGGCAGGCAGCAAGGGAGCCCGCTTTGGACCATGTGGCCGAAGACCATGTTGAACGTAAATAGATGAATAGACTTATTTAATGTTAAAAGACTTACATTGTGTAGTAATTTTTTTAGCGATTTGGAATCGTTAATTGACCATGTAGAAATCGTTCTACTAAGCTAGAAATGCCTTGTCATTAAAAACAGGCTCAATTGGAGAGATTATGCGAAAATAGTTACAACTTAACTTATTTTAAACAGTGTAGGTGCCCCCCACTAGGTGGACCGACAACCTGGTCAGAACCGCGGGGAGCCGATGGATGCAGGAGGCAAGCAGCCGCTCAAAGTGGCAATCTTTTGGGGAGGCCTATGTTCAGCAGTGGACGTATACAGGCTGATGATGATGATGATGAATTAGGTACTACATTAATGATGGCGTGAGTACATTTGCGCACTTATGCTATGTCCAGTTCGTTGAATCCATTGGCTCCAAATCTAATTGCCAAATAACACAAACACAAATTGTCACACCATCATAAAAATAAGGGCAAATACCACACCTGAAGTTCCATTAATTTCCCGTTGGATGTCTCTCCAGCGCCCCCTGACGCTGAAGAAATGGTAGAAGGTGTGCGCGGATCGCACCACACTCAAGTCGCTTCAGCGCTGTTCCCTTCTATACTGTGTTCCGCTGTCGCTGAAATAATCGCTTTGCTGGACGATGCGGCCGTGTCGCGTGACGGATGCTCCGTTTATGAAGTCGCCTATCAGGTAAGAATACTATCATCAACTTATTATTTTAACGTGGTTCGATTCAACGAATTAAAGTTGATAGGTAGAACTCTATTTAATGGCACACATCAGGCATATTTCAATTCTAGGATAGGTATTCTAGGTTTTTTAAATGAAATATACTAACAATTAAGTCCTTTAGGTCCTGTGGCTTATGAATAGGACCACCCCCATCTCTTCCCATGGGTGCCGTATAAGAGCCGGCTATGAGAATATATCCAGGGAGCAGCATTCTCCTTGGTACATTAAAGTCTGAGATCACCAAGACGCCTGCCGAGCGTGGTGTTCATGGCAAACGCCCTCTTCCTATGTATGATAAGCGTCCAGTAGCGTTTTTTTATTGGAGAGGCCTATGTTCAGCAGTGGACGTCATCCGAATATTGATGTGAAGTTCTTTTTAAATCTAAACTTACCTACTCTTATCTCCGCAGGTGATATGGGGTTGTCTAGTAGAAGACTCCGCCCTATTCCTTCGCCACGTTCTAGAAAGATTAACCCGCGACCATCAAGACGAGATGTTCAAGCTACTCCGCCACCTCATCCGTTTCATACCAAGATTACCTCAACAAGCGGCGTTCGCTTTGTATAACTACATTATCGGATATGTCATGTTCTATGTGAGAAGTCCACATGAAGACGGGCAAAGGCTTATCGGCGCTGCGCTGTCTATTCTTTGGATGGTATGTTTTTGCTGTTCTGATTTTCTAATTTATCAACCGGCATTTAAGTTAATAATCCAATCTAGACTTTTGTGACATGTGTAATGTTGTATATAATTATGTTTTAGGTGGTACACAGTGTACATGGAATTATGTTCAAGGATCTCAAACAGATATTGCGGAAAGAACAATGCGATGCCTCAATATTGCTTACTGCAAACGTGCCAGCTGCGAAGAAAATTATCGTTCATGGCCCATGTTAGTATTTCTTGCCTTCTACCTTTTCAAATGTTAATTCAATAGTCTTGCATTCTTATAATTTCTCCAAGAAAATGTTCACGCAAGCTGTTGTTTCTGTTACAGCTGATAATGAAGGAAGTATACCATCCCAATTTCCGGTTCAAGAGGATACCGTTTTCTCACAAATTTTAAAGGAATCACTCGATTATTTTGGCATACCAGAAAAACTACATCGAGAGCATTTCTTAGTTGATTTTAAGACACGTGAGTACAGTTGCCGCTGATTACATTTGATTTAAATACCAATACTATCTGCTCAATATCCTTTGTAAATTTATCTTAATCTGAACATAATTGCACGTCTTCTCGTCAGGTCAAATCCACAACCCACAGAACTACGTCCGCGACCACTATTTCTTCAAACGCTCGCAGTACCCGCAATTAGGCCTTGTTCACATGGAACCGGATGAAGCTTTCAATAAACTGCAGCAACAAGAACTGCTACTAAAGTTTGTGGAGATTGGAAAGGTGCTACTAACTTGGGCGATATTGAAAAACGTTGATATGGTAAGTGGAGTATCAAACGTTTAAATGGAACAAACAACCACGTTCGTTCTATTAATGCCTATAATTGAGGTAGCAAGTACCAAATAAAAGTAAGAAACCCAACGAAGTACTAGGAAATGTATCACATACATCATTCGGATTATACTCTAATTATATGTATAGCAGTATATTGCATTGCATTGTATTTGCTGTGTGGTCCCGGTTTGTGAATAGGACCAACCCGTCTTTTCCCGTGGGTGACCTAAGAGCCGGTTAAGGGAATATCCAGGGAACGGGCAGCAGCATTTTCCTCGGTATGTTAAAATCATCTGCGATCACCAAGCCGCCTGCCAAGCGTAGTGATTAGTGCAAACATATGATAAACGTCCAATGTGGCGTTTTATGAGGGAGGCCTCTGTTCAGAATTTTTACGGCTTGATGCTGATAATGTGATATTGCATTGAATGTCACTTATCGGAGTTTCCTTTCAGTTCAATGTGGTCCAAGAATGACGGCTTTTAAAAGTGTTATTTTGTCTTTATAAGCATGAAGCGATTTATTTCAGGTTGTTCAACGAGTGGTGTTCTTGCACGATGAGCTGATGAAGCTACCTTCGTTCCCGCGTAAAGCGCTTGAAGCGGATCTCACTTTGTACAGTCGAGGGACTCTCGGATCTACTTTACTTGGATTAGATGTATTGCATAAGTTCATGTAAGTAATGGCTTTAAGTAGGAAGAACTAAGTTTTACCATTCCCGTACTTCTTCTCCCGGTAACGGCCTAACCCGAGACTCACTGGGCTCACTAACACCCCTTACTACGCTTATGCTTGTCTGCATTAAACTTTTGCAGCTCTTAAGTTACACGTATCCCTCTATGACGTGCCCAAATGCGTTGAAATAGGTACGTCATAGAGGGATAAGTGCAAACTTAGGAGCTGTCAAACTTTTGTGCAGACGGGCATTACTGCGGTTTTAAATGTCTAGTTAATGCAATGGTGATGCTGAAAATGTGGATAAATCATCATCATCATCATCAACAGCCTGAAGACGTCCACTGCTGAACATAGGCCTCCCCCAGAGAGCGTCACCTTGAACGGCTTCTCGCCACCTGCATCCATCGGCTCCCCGCGTTTTCACCAGAGTGGGGCCGGCCTACGCTGCGTCTTCCGGTTCGGTAAATCGACATATTTTGCACGCTCAAAAAAGGGTGTAAATGAAGAAGCTAACATAAGTCAGCCAGGCTGGCTGACTTATGTTAGTTGCCAGCTTAAGAATACTGTCTAATATTTTTAGTTTGTGGCCTTGATGAACATGTTGGTATCGATATCTGAATTTTCTATACTGAAAAGGTGAACCAGTTTTTGAAGTGCCTAACTCTTTCGGACCAAAAATACAGTATGATTATTATTTCCTAGGTGGGTTCGTCTCATAGCTCGTATGTTCGAAGCCATGGCCGGTAACTTCACGTCATCTCGCGACATTCATCTATTCCTAAACGTGCTAAACGGAGCACTAATGCTACACAGTGAAGACTCTCTCATACTGAGATACGTAATAGCAACTTACGTGAATGCTGCTTTTAATTTCAAGAGCATATTCTCTACTAATGGGTAAGTCTTATCAGATCGTGGTCCATCTCTAGCCGAAAATATTTCAAATGTACTTTATTATACAATCGTGCATGATTTTTGTTTAATCATAAAACATTCTATGGATTCGTTTAAAAAGGTAACTTGGTCTCAAACCGTTGATATGAAAATAGTAGGAAGTATTTGCAGTCGTAATAAAAAATTGTAGCAGTAGTTTACTAGGTGGTAGGACTTTTCTGCAAAGTTCGTCTAGGTAGGTACCACCGCTTTGCCAGTTATTCTGCCGCCAAGCAGTAGTGTGCAAGCACTACTGTGTTCCGGTTTGAAGGGCATTGTAGCTAGTGAAATTACTGGGCAAATGAGACTTTATGATCTGATCACTCAGTCTAGTAATCTGATTACTAGACTGTGTGATGTCTCAGGATGACGTGCGCAGTGCAGTGTCACGCGAAACTTTATTGTTTTAAAATTCCGAGTGACACTGCAACTGTTATGGGCAGCCGTGTCGCTTAACACCAGGTGAACGACTAGCTCGTCACGTCATTCAATCGCATAAAAAAAAAAAAAAAAAAAAAAGCTTAATATGTTGATTGGTAACATAAATCTTAATCTTATTGTCTTGATCTTATTGTTCTTCTAGTCTCAGACAGCTAAAAGAACAATATACATAGTTGAACTGTAACCACCAAGAAGAAACCATTTAACAAGTCGAAATACACATTGTAATGTCATTGTAGTGCTTATTTTGTCGTACTGTTTTAGAAGCATAAAGTGTCTCGTTATAAACATATCTCAGTGGCTATTCTTTTTTAGCTACCTATTGATAATGCCAACGCTTCTCCAAATATACTCCAACTTCCAAACAAACAAACTCGTCACGACAACAATAGAGTATGCAGTAAAACAGTTCTACTTGTTGAACCGGAAACCTTTCATACTGCAAATGTTCGGATCTGTGTCCGCTATATTGGATACTGATGAGGAGTCTACATATGGAGATGCAAGTAAAGTAAGTGGATACTTTACAAATACTGAGACCGAATGTGAAAACGAATTTATGAAATGCATTTTTTACCACTAATCTGAAGGTGGTCGTAGGCTTCTACCTCCTTAATGACCTTCAGATTAGTGGTAAAAACATTGCTTAATAGTCTAGGTGTTTATCCACCGACCTGCACTTAGCCGTGGTGGATTATAGCTTATGCTCCTCCCTCTGAGAAAAGGCCCGTATCCAAGCAGTCCAGAAATCAAATATTTTTGGGAAAGTCTTATTGTATCATAATGATTATGACCTGATAGGCGATCATGTAACTCGACTGCAACCGATAGAAAAACAAATTTGTATGGATTTGACAGTTTCAATACGCAGATTATGTGCATAGTTACTGTGGAAATTTTCAAAATAGGAAAGAAATTTCTCCTGTTGCATTGCAATCAAAGTTACATGATTACCCCGCTGATCACACAGTCTGGTAATTTGATTACTAGACTGTGCTGATGTCTCAGGATGACGTGCGCAGTGCAGTGTCACGTGAAACTTTACATTTTAGAGTTCCGGGTGACACTGCAACTGTTGTAGGTAGCCGTGTCGCTTAACATCAGGTGAACGACTAGCTCGTCACGTCATTCATTAGCATTAAAAAAATACAATGACCAATATTCAATTACTTAAAGAAATAATCACAAATGCAAGGAATACTAGCTGTAAAACACATATATGTTTCCCTTCTAGGTTCAATCAAGCTGCCTGTTCAACCTACTCCTAAGTTTAGAAACGCCGTCACCCGACCCACTTCATATTGCGGAACTAATAAAGGAAGAAAAACCACTAAAACCGATAGACTTCTGCTATAGAGATGAAGATGAAATGGTCAATGTACTGGACTGTATAAGCTTGTGTGTGATGGTCGTGTCTTATTCGGCTGAAAGCATGCGAGGATATCAGATGCTGGTTAGTATTTAAAATTATCTTGTCTTGAGGTAGTGTTTATTGCTGAATCTCTCTGCACACATTAGCATGAGCTGTAGAAATGGACATATAATTATGTTCTCTCAAGAAAGCGTTTGACAAATGAAAACGCATCAAAAGGTTTATGCTGTGATCCGCGTGATCGTTTATTGGTCAACGCTTTCTCGAGAGAAAAGATATGTCGAAAGATGTTAAAAGATGGTTCAGGAAGACTTTTGATAACGTCATTTTCGTCAGTTTTTAACGTCATTCTTATAGCGGATTCAAGCAAGTAGCTTTTATTTTCATTTTATAAGAATCAAATAAAGTAGACAACCTTAGAATGTGGGGTAAGTATGAAAATATCCAAAGCGCTTTTTGTGCAGATAATTTTGGAAGCAATTTTACCATGTTACGTGAAACAAATTCAACTGCCGACGTATAATCGAGAAGGCAAAACGGAGAAAGAAATCATACAACAGCTAGCTATTGCTATCAAGACGCTTGTTAACAACTGCGAAGGATTATCTAAGTAAGTCCTCATAATTGAAGCTCTTTCCTAATTTACAGTCAGATGGCTAGGAAATCCAATAAGTAACTCATTCATTCAATGTTAAACTGATGACTTAGACTGATGTAGTCTTTTTGATGTAAAGGTTTGAATGTAGCCATTACTTTACACATCGAAAAAACCAATAATTTCTTTTTTTTTTTTTTTTAAATAACGCTAACGCCCCCAATTTGGTTACTTTTTGATCAAAATAGGTCGTCTTTGATCACATCAACTTTTGCATTACACAGATCTTATAACGGCCCGTACAGAACTTCTCCGGAACACAAAGGCTCGTCTCAAAGGGCCGGAGTAAGAACCACCGCGGCAACGATTATCGCTTTCGAGGAATCTCACTCCAAATATGACAACTCGAAGATACCGGTGCCGGAATATACTGGAGCGGAAGATTCAGAGGTAGAAAGTTATAAAAATAATCCATCAACTTTTTTATAAAATGACTGTTAGATTTTGTGGTTATAGGCCCATTTTGAACTTGGTTGCGTAAAAGGGTCCGCGCGCCTAATAGGTTTTCTAATTAATTGTTAGTAGAACGATCGCTCACTCTGTATATTATTTACGTTAATCACATGTGCCTCGAAAAACAACTCTTGAAAGTAAAATTACCATACCATATCTTCTTCCTTCAGTTAGTTCGCGCGGAGTACCGTCGACCACGCGACGTCCTATTGTCTTTAGTCGGAGAGTTCATAGGACGCGCCACCACTCGCCTGCTCGACTTGAACGGGTCTAAAGGCAGCGGTGGCAGTGAAGGGAAACCGGTTGAACTACTCGACTCTAAATCCCATGCGGTAAGTTTTCACTGGAAAAGGAGGATTCACATAAAGTCATTATTATCATCAGCCTGAAGACGTCCACTGTTGAACATCGGCCTCCCCAATAGAGCGGCACTTTGAGCGGCTGCTTGCCTCCAGCGTCTATCGGCTCCCTGCGGTTCTGACCAGGCTTACTCGGCCAGCCTACGTTGCGTCTTCCGGTGAAGAGCGTCTTCATATAAAGTAACGGCAAATTATTGCTTATTTTGGCAGTTCTAGAATTTATCAAGTGGGCGTAGTAGCTAATAGATTAGCAAATTAAAATTTTATTTGATTTCGATGAGAACTGATTCATACTATATTCTAAAAACATCTACTTCTCTTGTATACTTTGGAAAAATTCGTTCTGAAACAGACTACCCGTGGATTTTGCCAAAAACGATTACACCTATACTTACCTTTCCTAATGTACCAATGTATAGTGTCTAAACTTCAAAACTGTCCTAATATTACATTTTCTTCCAGCGTTTAGCAGAGATAGCCCATTCCCTTCTAAAGGTGTCTCCGTATGACCCCGAGTCTATGGGCTGCCGTGGCCTTCAGCGTTACATGACGCTAGTACTTTCCGCTGGAGACTGGGCTGATGATGCCTTGAGACCTTCCCTTAACATGATCCTGAGGCGGCTGGATAAAGTGTTCTTGAAGATCGCTAAGAAGCCTAGCATACGGGTAAGATTTGTAAAATAATTTTAACTTTTTATTTTGTGCTCAAATGTTAGCCCATCGTTAACATAATTATTTTTAATTGTCAGATCGACAGTGGTTTTCCGGGTGAAATAAAAATACGTTTGTACTTGTTCGTCTCGTTTGGTACTTCTACTGTTGTGATTTGTGTGACCAGCCGTATGGGCAATTCGTACATTTGTTATACCTTTTTACAAAGAGCTTCGAACATCCTAGCTACATATTACTGATCTGTGCGAACATCTTTGTAGAAGCGTGGCGTACTTACCTACAATCTGCCATTTCGAAAAAATTACGATGTTACATCCATTGATGAAACTAGTGTCAATCGGTATGGAGAAAAATTATAATGGACAAAAAGTATCCTTTAAAAGCTTTCTAAGATATTTGATAATGAAAAAATTTGTTTCGCCAATAATTAGTTATAATATTTTAGTGCAACTATAGGATGACGCAGTTTAGAATAGTTGCCTTTTCAACTATTGCTACGTCTCGTAATTTAAAGTTTAAAATTTTCCAGCTTGTGTACCTCTGCATCCAACTGCCAAGGCATGGAAATGTTTTGAAATGACCTTTGATACCTTCTAATCCATTTTAGTATTTATCAAAAATTTTGTAATTGTAGAGAAACACAGACTGGGACTCGGCAGCAGTATTACTGAAAGGAGTTTACGAAACAATGATACGCTGCCCGTACATAATGCACTGGCAACAAGTGAAAGTTCTTCTCACCACTGTTCAGGTACTTACCTATAGTTTTCCAACGCTATCTATTGTTGTTCTATTGTTGTATCATATATTTTTTTTGTAAGTAACCGATAACTTGTTTAATGAAACACGATCAACAGTTATCGTGAAACGCCTTTATGTTAACGTGTTAAATCCTAAGTTTTTCTATTTTTAGCGGTCTTGTCAGCTTCATCATTAATCAAAAAAGTATTAGAAAATTATTTAAAACGATCGATTATCGTTTTATGTATAGCAGTGGGTGATTTTTCTTTTGCAGACTTTGATAGTGTCAGATAGTAACACTGGCGAGAACCTGTCATCAGCGACGGCCGCTTTGATGTCGCAGCCGCCGCCGCCGCACTTCTGCAGCACCGTCGTGCGGCTGATCGCGTTACAAGTTGTCAATATTGGGGTAAGTCTTTCTACTGCCGGGGATTCCCCATGCTTTAAATTTTCTTATACGTTGTTGATGTTGATAAACCAAATGTAGTAAATTAATGGTAGTAATCTGAAGGCGTTTACCTATGAATAAGGTCGTTTAATTTATTAATTAAAAGCAGGTACTTACTAATACGCACACAATGCTTACTCACACACACTAATACCAGACGCAGCGTAGGCCGGCCCCCCACTCGGGGCACCTGGTGAAAACCGCGGGGAGCCGATGGATGCAGGAAACGAGCAGCCGCTCAAAGTAGTGCTCTGTGGGGAAGGCCTATGTTCAGCAGTGCACGTCTTCAAGTTGTTGATGATGATGATGATGATGATGACTTACTAATATGTGTATTTGCTTTTTTAACGGCGCGTGATCGATATGGGCCATAACACAATTGAATGCTTGGATTTTATATTACAGCAGTATCGCCTGCTTAGCGTAATCAAACCGTGATTCAAATTCCTTTACCGACATTAAAAAACAATCTGTTGAATTCTTGGTAATGTTCAAACCGGCCGTTCAATAGTAGTTTCTTCTTTTTCCCTAGCCCTAGTATTATAACTTTCAGGCAACATGTTTTTCAAACTTATGTTTTTGTCCTTAGGATAGTTATTCGCTGGAGCAAATGTGTGGAGGCAGTGCAATATTCCAGAGCGCTGAGAAAACTGAGAACATGCTCATGAATTTGTTCATGCCACTTTGTCTTCGTGTCGGCAGCGGTAGAAAAGGTAAGAGTATATACAACACAACGGTACATGTATACCGGTTACATACGTGCGGTTTTGCGTGATGGCCATCAAGATTCCAGAATGATTTGGGATTTTTCCAGAATGGGATTTATTCAGAATTCTGTGTTGAGCATTCTGTGCCACTGTTGAAATGAGTGATATCTTAGTGATTATCGCTATTATCAAACTAGATGAATGACCAGAGCCTTAATGCTTTTATTTCCGTCCTTTTTATTTACATTCAAAAACAAATGTGAACGAATAAGACAAGAAGTCGAATGAACAACAAACTATGTTACCTTCTGTTCTTTTTATTTACATTACATAACAAACACAAACTAAAAAGACAGGAAATCGACTGAACAACAAGTGGAATGAACAAACTTCTATCGCAGGATGACGCGCGCAGTGCAGTGTCACGCGGAACTTTAATTTGAAGTTCCGAGTGACACTGCAATCTGTTATTGGCGGCCCTAGGGAAATAGATGAATAGATGGGACGGGAACAGAACGGAGGCAGGCCAAGCTTGCCTTCCTTCGCCGGCCCATCCATGCATCTTTTTCCCTTTCGCTTCCCTCTTCCCGTGAACAGGATTATGACGTTAAACTAACTAACTCGTGTGAAGCCGGGGCGGGTCAGCTAGTGATAAAATAAAAACTCTTTCAGACGTGCCACCTCTCCGTCAATCCGACGTGAGCTACCTAGTATCAGTGGTACTTAACGCGTTATGTCCACCGGCGCCGCCTGGCCAACTAGCTGCCTACAACTCCAAACTGAACGCATCCGATAATCGCGCCAACTCGCTAACTTTCACCGGCAGCCGAGATACTAGGAACACGACCAGGCTATCTAATCAGCTTTATAGGATCGCGTTTTTAGGTGAGTGTGTTAGTTCATTATTCGTATAGTGCGAGCGTAAGAATAGGCCCACCCATGGCCATGGATGGATGGACATAATCTACTGCGATCACTAAGGGTGGGTTTTTTCACCAATAGTTAAGGTAACCAATGGTTAAAAACTGTAACAAATTTTGACCATTGGTTAGAATTTGTTAGAGTTTTTACTATTGGTGAAAAACCCACCCTAAGACGCTTGCTAAAGGTTCAATTTGGGAAATCATTGGTACACAGTCATGTCAAAATGTCCGATTGATTAGTTAGATTCATTCATTCATTGTCGTTAATCCGCTGTAATAAAAGATCCATGCAAATATCGACCTTTTTTCATCGGTGCTATTTTGTATTTAGGCCAAACTCGATGATGATGATGATGATAAGGAGTGTTTAGTAATGAAATTTTTCGCAAGTTCTTTTATATCGACTACATCTTAAATCAGATAAAAAAAATAAAAATCGATCAGTTTGAGCGAAGTGTGGATAGGCTCTCTCTTTCGGTAGAGCCTCAAGTTTTCTTTCAAACAGAGTTTTGGTAATTCATTACCGTTTTACTACGCCAAATAATGATATTATATATCAACATATGCTTACGGTATTTATTACGGTGAAAAAAGTCATGAACAATCCTTAAAATAGAGCAGTGTACTGAATGCTAAAAGTCCTCCTTTCTTCCTAGACTTTAGTTTTGGTTTATTGCAGCTCTGAAAGTGATGTGCGCGTGTTTCACAAGCGAGCTCTGTTCTGAATGGGGTCGAATAGCGCGCGCCATGCGGGAACTAGGGAGGAGAAACGAAGCAGCTCACCATCTGTGGGACTTTCTGGAACACGTGGTCACTTACCGGACACCACTGTATATATTGCTGCAACCGTTCATAGTTCACAAGGTAAGCCCTTTTGTGAAGTGAAAGTGAAGAATAAACGAAGTTTTTCCTAGTAGCTCTGTAGAAGCCGATGTGTGATGTCTTTTGCAGCATGGTATAGACGGGATCCATAATGTACCTATACATAGGTATAATAAAACTGTAACTAGGCTGAATCTGTAGATAGAACTTTTTTTGAATATTTTGATTGCATTACGCTTCTATATCGACATAGAAGTAGACACAATTTTTTTTAATTTTTTGTCTGTCTGTATGCCCCGTTGAACACGCATCACGCTGAAACTACTGAGCGAATTTCCCTGTATGGTTATAGCTAATTTTTGTGGGATAACACTTAGGATACTTTGTGTTTTCAAAAACGACCAAGTGTGGGTTGCACGAAGCAATAAGGAAGTAATTTTTAGGCAACAATTTTTTGTTTGTGTATTATTTAAAAGACAGTAAAACACAATTTATGATGGTAAAAAAATATTGCAATATCTTGAAAAATTACGAAGTTATTCTAATTAATCGTTGCGTCATTTTCAATGTATAAGATAAAGCATAGCCGGCAACGAAGATAAGCCACTGCACTCGTCCTGAAGGGAAAAAGATAGGGGAAAATGGCGAATAGACGTGACGGCAATAGCAAGGGGGTAAGCGAAGCCTGCCTTCCTTCGCCGGACGGCCTATCCATTCATCTTTTTCCCCTTTCGCTTCCCTCTTCCCATGAACAGGGTTAGGGCTTAAAACTAATTAACCCTTGCGATGCCGGGGCGGGTCAGCTAGTAAACCTTATAAAGTTTTCTACTCATCATACCGTATCTATCTATGGAAGCAATAAAGAATCTGAATCGCAATGGTAATCATAATCTGGAACAACTGCATGAACAGCATCACATGAACCTAATAACTTGTTTATGTTTAAAAGTTCATTTGAAGACTAACCTTCGCCGCATTTTTGGTTTCCTGCTACTTCATTCAAGTTCAGTCAGTGTTTGTGTCGACTATGGCACAATCAATGAATTTTAGTAGGATCAGTATGTGACTCTGATTAATTGATATTTAGGATCATTTTGGTGGGATCTATTGGAAGAAGCCCACAGATTGTAGAACTGACCTGGCAAATGTTTAATATTTTGATTGCTTGGTTGATAGTTCTTTAGCACGATCTAATAATTAGTACTCTTAATATTTCCACGTGCGTGTGTGTGTTATGTTGTCCAGGATATAGGCATCAGCTGTAATCTTCTCGGTACATTGAACTCTGCGATCACCAAGACACTTGCACGTGGTCATGATGGCAAACTTGTGATAAGCGTCTAAAGTGGCGTTTCATGGGGGAGGTTTATATTCAGCAGTGGACGGCTGATGATGTTTGATGGATGTATGTGTATTGTCAGCTATCGCAACCACCGATCGGTGACAACGAGCGTCACATGCAGTTCGTAGTGAGAGAGCGAGTGCGCGGCCTCAAGCTGCCGGCGGCCCGGGCTCGCGGGGCGCTGCTAGCCGAGCTAGCGCGAGACCTGCGCACCATGCGGGAGACACACGACCAGTACAAGTTCGGTGAGATATACGTACAGTATACAACGCGCGACACAGTTCGTAGTTCACCTCACGAAACTTTGCTGGGCGATTAATGCGACCGGGACCATGATGCAAGGGGTTCTTTATGGATGACGCTGTAAAGGTCGATAGAATCTTATGACATCTGTGATAGTACCAACAGAATTTTAGTTCATTTATTTAACGAAATATTGCCAAACTGAAATTGGGCGCCCCAACACGTTGTGCATGTACAGTAGAGCCATGTGATTTTTCTTACAAATGTTTAAAACAATGCTACCTACTGACACAGTTAATGTAATACCTACTATATTCAGAGAAGTAATGATTCATTGACATCACTGATGTACTGCTGTTATACCTACGTATAACAACAGTACTTCGGTGTTTTCTCTCACAAGGAAGAGAATACATAGATCATAATCCACCACGCTGGAAAAGATCGAATATTCCATCGCTATTTTAGATGAAGTATAGTATGAATTTTGTTTTACAGTAGTATACCACATTAAAACAACGTGCGTACTATAATACACAACAGCGTAGCAACAGTATACTGTTGTTACCTTAAACGCTAATCAACAGAACAAATTGCGGAGAACCTCGGTCAAGCGGGCAAGCGTGCATCCGAAGTATTCCCCCGCGCACCGACTGCCCAAGAAAAACATCAACAGCACCGGCCTTCACTCATTTCCATGCTGGTCGGCCGGTCGACTGGTAGTGGCCTACCAAGGACTCCGGACCATCCGTCTGCGCCT
Organism: Ennomos quercinarius; assembly: GCA_910589525.2. NCBI lineage: Eukaryota > Metazoa > Arthropoda > Insecta > Lepidoptera > Geometridae > Ennomos > Ennomos quercinarius. Next base: position 9,045,356 of record OU342496.1, read on the forward strand.
TTATCTGCGCAAAGAGGTGAGCTCTCAAAAGGTTTTTAATGGAATTGTTTACTCTGTATTAGTTAGTGAAATAAATGGTTTGAGTGATTTTTATGCAATAAGGGATGGAATCCAGTAGTGGCATTTTTTATTCATTGAAATTCATTGCTTCTTATAGTTATTTCACTGATAATTATTTATGATTTCTTTTTTGCTATGTTCCATCTATCTATACCATATTGTGGTAGCTGAATAAATATTTCAGGGGTGTTTTGTCGTTTCTGTTCTTTTAAACAAATATTGGATGATTACACACGGCTCATATTGTCAATGTTTGCCTTTCGGATTTTTTCACCAGCTCTCAGGTTCTTGTGGAGCAAAAGAGGGAATAAATAGTCCGCCGCAAAAAAAAAATTTCGTAATAAGAAAGCCCTCTATAAACTATAATCAAAAAGGTATATGTACTACGTACTAGAAGTCTTTGTCTATAATAAGACTCTTATATTTAGAGGCAAAATTAAAATGCTGAGCTGAGAATACTTGGAGAAAACTATAGACACGAATTGAGAAATAAAATTAGAAAGGATAGATTTCGATAGAATACTGGGTTGCTTTCTAACTTTAAATTATCCTCTCAGCGGAATACATCAAAGATCAAAGAGTAACCTCTACACTCATCCATCATTTCGTCATATCCTAGCAACCCCACATGATACAAACCGTATCACAATTGTTACAGAATCGCTATCAAGCAGTTCTACGACAAGTCAGCACATGCAAGCGTTCGATATCCCGCTTAGCGGACGACACAGCGACAATAGCAACACTAACATGAGCAGTGCTAACTCTAATATTGGTATTGGTAACTTTGTAGTTTTCACAGTTAGCCATTAGATGACGTAGATCCGCATTGCATTTTACCATTTATTTAACCTTTTAAACTACATTGTGAGGAGCTTTTAGGATGTTTTAAGCAATATGTGACCACTACCTATACCACTAACTAACCTTTCTGTAGGTATAGGCAAATCTAGTACACTCCTCATTTGGTACACGTTTTCGGTACGGGTATTTAAAAAGCATATAAACGCTGGCATTCATTACGTAGTCAGATGGCGCAGCCAAGTTACACTTTTTGACAATGGTGCGAGAGCCCACTGCAAAAATACCTACGTCATCGGGTACCCCACTAGGCTATCTTTAGATCGTTAACCGACACTCAAACATGTAAAAAAATAGGTCTGCCAGTTCCGATCCTGCCGGGTCATGGAAATAATCCACCTCCACCAACTTCAAATGCCTTGAATACCAAGTGTCGCCAAGTTTAGACCTGGCAGACCTTTTCATCTATTATCAGGGGTATCTTGGCTATTATTAGGCGTAGGTTTCATTGGGGTATTCGCTGAGGTAGGTAAAGAGTGTAAAGGGCACATTGTTAGGGGTCTGCCAGGTACTTCCGGCAGGGTGCGCAATGGCAGGTCAATTTTTTTTACATAATTAATCAATGGTTAACAGTTGCCAGAATTTTCATTCGGGTACATTTTGACAAAAAAAATACGTCAGAAAATTTCAATTATTTCCATGACCCGGCAGGATCGGAACTAGCAGACTTGATTCTTTTTACATATTTAGATGTCGTTTAACGATCTAAAGATAGCCCATTGGGGTACCCGATGACGTAGGTATTTGTGCAGTGGGCTCTCGCACCACAATGCAACCTTCTATATACATAAACGCTCGGTAAGCAAACCTGTTGTGTAACTTTTTCTTTTCCTGTCACGTGTGTTATTTTATTATTCTTCATTAGATCATTTTATTGTATAGAACAGCGTATACCTAGAGTGTTTATTAATGAGATGGTTAGATTTTACCGGACCGTTTCGTTCAAATCGCACATTATTACGCACCTATTTTCAGAATTCAAAGTCACCTCTACTACAAATCCTTACAACAAAAATCAGACACCAACCAATTACACCTGCACTACCATTACATTCCTATACATTTTATTCGAATAGGTCAACATATCTTGGTCGGAGTGAACTTAGCGTGCATTCGTTTTTTACAGTTGCAAAGGAAATGGTAACTTCACTCGATCCAAGGAATCTTGGCCTTACTGTATAATAATAATAAAATGTGTAATTAGTCGATATCTCATTGTTTGTAGGATCGATGAACACCGGCAGTGATACGAAGCTGGCGGTCAGCACTCCGTCGTACTCGAGCACTCAAACCAAACTGCGTTTCGTGCCTTCCGTCGAATTCAAGTTTACTACAGGTATTACTTCTGTTTACTCTTTCTTTGCATTGATTCTCTTTATATACTTAACTAGATTGGTTTTTTAATGTAACAAACAGTGAGACACTTTAATAATTAATCATTAATCTGCTGGCCGCTATAACTAATGGAATAAAGACTCACGGTTCAAACATTTGATGAACTTTTAGTGTGAAAACCATATTTCAATTTCCTCTTTGAATGGGAAGTTGATTGCGTGCGAACCTACGAGTGTACGGTGCATCTTATATTTTTTCTATCACTAACTCTTGGCAAATGCAAGCATGTTCAATCTGATGGCATCATCGCTCCACGACTATTAAAAGATTAGGCAGGATTGCGTATAAATAGAATAGAATATTTATTTATTAATGCAAAAATAATAAATTTAGTTCACAATTAAATAAACACATGGCACAAATTATTCGCATAATTACGCTGTTCAGCACAGTAGGATTCCCTGTGTTGTGCTGAACAGTACTCTTCCGATGATACATTACAATACACCTATGATAATAACTATCGATGGCATACCACTAATTAAATAAACAATATTATTACTACGTACTGCTAGCACAATAATAAGAAAATATGATTAATACTCATTAGCAATTATAATAACAATAATTTCTTTGCCTATATACTGATAATTATAAAGAAATCATTTTGTATGAATAAGAATTTGACACCAAAGGATTGCTTACATTCTTAAAAATCACAACGCTGCTTTTAGCTTCCATTTAAGTTACAAACATCTATAGAACATTCCATGACCTAGAAATACTTTCTCCATTAGAACTTTGCACAGGCGAAACGTCGAGGAGTCCGCTGTCGCCCGCGTCTCCCGGCGAGGGCTGCGCGTCCACGGAGGACCCGCGCGGGCACGGACCGCCTTCGGACAGCCCTGACGACGCTGAACGGCCGCGGTTACAGAGGGCTCATGGACCATCGAAGAAGACGTTCAAATTCCGACGCAGTAGGCATGCTAAACCTGAGGTAACGGCCATTTTTTCTTATAATATCAGATAAAAATGAGCTAAGTATAATTTTTTCAACTTATGTTGTATAAATAAATAATAAATATAAATATGTGTCGACATTTCACACAGCGCACAACTATGGGAACCAGATAACTGGGTATTTATATCAGTTATCTAACTGATATAAATACTTAGATACTTTTTTGTTTGGAAATATCATACATAGAATACAATATAACACTCGGACACAGAACAAACATAGATGTTCATCACACAAATGTTTGTCCTGGATGGAAATGGAACCCACAACCTATAGTCCAGAAGGCAGAGGTACTACTAACTGAGCTAACAGGCCAGTCAAAGTGTACACTGGGTAGGCGTTTAGGATGCCGGCAACGGCTGCACGAGAAGAGCCACAGACCGGGTAAAGTCGCGTACGTTACGAGAGGTCTATATTCAGCAGGGGACTTATGATGAGGGTGTATTGTAGCCACAGGGCTACAATACACCCTCATCATAAGTGGTCCTATTCTTACGGCAGGACCACAGGGTCCCGCCGTAAGAATAGGACCACCCCATCTCTTCCCGTGGGTGTCGGAATGAAATATCCACGGAATGGGCAACAGCATTCTCTTCGATCAGCATTATAATTTCCTGTGATCACCAAGTCGCCTGCCAAGTGTGGTGATTATGGAAAGTTGGCAACCCATTTCAGCAGCGAACGTCTTCCGGCTAATGACATGTGATATGATGATCTATTGAGTTTGTTCTTTAATCCATTCAGTGCCGGGGACTCTTCAGGAGGGTTCACCTTTTTGCACATTCGCGGTCCCGAGGACCCACCTCGAGGGTCCATATTAAAATATGGTTTTCATCGTAAAAACACTGTAATAAAATTAGAAAAAAAAATCGGCACAATTGGCAAAGTACCTATCATCTTTATAATAACACATATTTACGACGAAAGTGAGGTGAGCCAGTGGTCAAATGCTATGCCTATAAATTGAAAAAAAAAAGTATAAACAGCGTATTTTATATTACGAGCACATACTATACTCCGCGAACCCTTCTCGTGGGGTCACTGACGCATCTCGGTATAATGTCGAGGTCCCCGCGCGCTCGGGTCTGGTGAAATGTATGGCGACATGGGGTATGAGCTCTATGAACGGGGGGAGGACGCGAATGCGTTAACCATGCTCATTTGTTCCAGGTATCACACATGCGCCTGGAATCTGACGACGGTGGATCATCTCCCGGTCCAGAGACAACTCCGCTGAGGCGCGCGTGGTCGCAACCCCCGCTACTACAACCCGCCTGTATTAATACCGACACATCTTACGATAGCGAGATCTCGCAGACATCTTCCACTTCGGGATATAGGCGAGTTTTACTATGTACTAGCGAGCGGTTGCAAAAGTAACATTTCTCACTTAATGGGGCTCACTGCGATAATGTCACAACGCGATTTAAAATGCCTACATTGAGACCTTATAGCTGCTCTACTAATCACCAAAAACCCCTATACAAATACAACCAAACAGGCAAAAATTTATAAAGACCTATATAGGTTCAGTGATAGGTACCTCAAATAATCCATCTCATTTTATGTTTCAAAAATATCTTATAAATAAAAATATCTTAATGTAAAATATTGGTTTAGCTTCTTAACTATTTTAAAAGATATATGAAATAGTGTCTCACTTGTCGCGCTGTAGGTAACATCAGGGAAATGTTTATATTTCGCATTTTATAGACTGTGAAAGAGACTGTTCAAAACAACAACCGCGGTTGACGCGATGGCTTGAAATTCCGCTGCAGGCGTTAGCGTTGATTAGATCTAGCATTTTCTAAACATAACCTAAACTTAAATTATGGCGGCACTCTTCTGATAAAGAGAAAATGGAAATACAAGGATATTTTTATTACGTTTAGCTCTAGCGAATGCTGTGCAGAATTAACATTTATCCATTTTTGTTTATAGCTTACTTAATAAAACTGATTCCTTTTCTCTATTGACAGGGAGAGTTACAGCCTCCAAGCATCAATGACAGAGTCGCCTGGAGGATCCGCCCGCGTGGCGCTAGCGTCGCCCGAAGGCGCCGGATATCGCACTAGCAGCGCCACTCCGCATGTCAGCCCCGACGGTAAACTAACCTTTGTATGTACCGCATCACTGCCGGACTATTCACCTCTCTGTCGTGACCTACTTCTATGCTATACTGCCGTCTCCTTCTCTTTTGTAACTAGCTTCGTATGTTATGTACCTATAATACTGCATTTTATAGCCGTGCTATTCACGTCTGCGCCGTCTCTTCTCTCTATGATATACTGCTGTCCTATCTTCTCTATTTAGCAACTAAGCTTCAGCCATACCAGCGCGTCAAGTACCCTCAGTGAAGCGTCAAAATCGGCCATTTGGTACCTATCGATGCCCGTGTTCGTAGACGTCCATGCCGCGATCGCCGCTGACGCTGCCGCTTCGCACTATGCGCCGGTGGGGTCGAAGCTTTACTTCGTATGTGTTACATTGCCTCCAGACTATTCGATAAGTGAGCCAGTTTCGACAAAATTATCACAGATGGCTCTGGATAACGAATATTAAGTAAAATATATACGCGCTTCGCAGCTAGTACTGTCTGTGTTTCATTCAGTGTCTGTTGTTAGTCATTCTATTCTGTTCTTTGAACTTTCTCGCGATTTATTTGCGTTGTTTGAAAGATTTTGGTATGTTTGTAACGTGTGAGTTTATCACAATCTGATATCTCAGTCTGTCTCTCTTTCTCTTTCATACCGGCAAATCGTATGGATTTGACATTCACATAGATGTTATACTTGCATGTAGGTATTGGATTCTATTGAATAACTTTACTATTTGTGTGACTTATTAATGTAGGTATTTATCCTAGTTAAATGTTATAGGAAAAAGACAGCTATAAAGCACAAGCCCCAAACTATGGCCTACCATTTCATTGTAAGCTATTCATGATCTTGTTATTTTACTTATTTATGTTTTCAGTACAACTTAATATACCCCACTTATTTTCCAGCCTCTCTGAGCTGTGAGTCTGGGACATCATCAGCAGAACGCACAGCATTACTTGGTGCTGCAAGCCAGCGGTCACTACTTTTGAGCAGCGAACTGCGGGATGAAGATACTTTACTGTAACCTTCTAGCTTGGTACACTTAGCTCTCTTGTAATGATCTTGATGTTGTAAAATTAGACATTTTATATTGGTAGTTGTTTACATAGAACCGTTATTATTTACAAAATAAGTATTTCAAAGTTTATAGTATGTAGAAGTTGCAATCAAGTTAAGATGAACTATGTAATGCCTAAAAACTGTTAATGTATGAAACCTGAATGACTTAGTCCGATTTTGTATGTGATATTTTGTTATGAAAATTACTTTTGCTAGGATTTTATTAAATGTTTGTTTAAAAATTTTTGTTTAATTATTTATAACCAGTTTCAGTTACATTTTTCCGTATTTTCCTCCATAGATTATTCTAATAGGTAAGGGCCACCGTTTTGGCGTAAAAGCCAACAAATAAACATTGTTTTACTTTTCATGTTATGAGATACTAGCTGCACCCCGCGTTTTCACCAGTGGATAAAAAGTATCCAGTGGTATAAGCTATGTCTATTCCAAATTTCATCTAAATCTGTCCAGCTGTTTCAGCCTGAAGGAGTAACAAACGTACAAACTTTCGCTTATAATATTAGTGTGATTTTAAAAACAAAATGGTTGTTTACTGTCTGTGGTACTGGTACCCCCAGTTGAACTTTGTAAACCTAATGAAAGGATGTTTTTGTTTTATTATTTTTGTAACTTTTAATTGAAAATCAGCTCCTGGAAATGAATAGGGGTACTTGTTATATATAAACAAATAGTTTTCTACAAAAATACAAGTCTTTATTTTTAATTTTAATCATAGTACAACAATTAGTTATCACAATTTTAAACTAGGCTTCCTTACATAACAGAAATGGTTGAATGGCAATTAGAACTTCGGGATCCAATGGTATCTCGTGAATATATTTTGAGAATGTGATCACGATTTTATATATACTCCTCTTTACTGCTGAGATCAAAGCAGACTTCATTTTTATGGCAAATCGATCACTGAGTATGTGCTTTCTTGGCACTAAACCAGGCTTTGAGAGCTTGTCTAAACTATGTTTTAAGGTAATGAGAGTTGATATTAAAATTGGCAAATCATTCTGAACCACTCCAAATCTATCCTCTTTTAGAGAAGAGGCAGCAATTCCTGCCAATCCCTCACAAGTCCAGATGACTGGTTGGGCTCTTATTAATAAGTATTTTAATTTGGTATCAGTCAGTTCTCCAAACAAATAGTTAATACCAGGTTTCTGGCAAAGTTTATATATGAATAAGTTGAATTCCTCCTTGACAGCAGTTGTAAAAGTATCACCCACTTTTGTGTTGCTATGATCTTTCAAGTCAAGCTTTGGAGACTGCGCCATATTTCTTAAATTAGCAGAATATGATAATGCAGCATTTGGTGTAATATTCATGTTTACATGACCAGGGTTCTTTATTTCAACTGCCTTAGCATCTCCATTAATGTTGTCCAGCTCCTTGTTGAATGTATTAATAATACCAATGCATTGTTCTAATATATTGTTCCAATTTCTTGGATGTCCACCTGGTTGGGATAGAGTAAAAACTTCTAGTCTTCGGGCAGGGTCCATCATGGACAATATTCTTAAGTCCTGAGCTCCTAAATATCCAGTAAATTGTGTCCTTTGAGCCAATGCATTGTGCAAAGGTAGCTTAGTGTCTGAGATGATAGGGAACTTCATAGGTTCAGTTAATATTATATTGAAAATCATTCTCATTGTGTAGACTGATATAAAAAAAAGGCTTGTGTAAAACCACATGCCAATCCATATGCCAGACCTAATCACATTTAACACATTATCCAATGGTGGATCTTCCAAATAAAGATTGTAAACCTCTGACACAACATTTCTTAGTTTGCCACCACAGAAGTAGTAAAATATGCAGTAGTAGACTATCGGACTCATAGAATTCTTGAACCCTAATGATATTATATTGCTTACAGAGAGCTTGATCTGTTGAAATTTGTCTTGATAAATATGAGGAAATTTCAATGTTGTTGCTCCAAATATGTATATGTTCAGGAAATAGCAAAGACCCATCCACATTCCTCCAAACTGCAAGAACATGGTTTGTTCCAAGAGACACTGACCAGTTGAGTATTCACATTTCTTTTTCAAAACAGAGTAGTTACTTTTGGCTAACGTTGAATAAAGGCCTATTGTAAAATACCCACTTAGAGCATAGAGTGCCATGAATATTGTGTTCTGCATAGTGAAGAAATTTATAAACATAGAGAATCTGGTAAAGTATTTCGGCAATGGCTTCATGTAATAGCACCCATACATGTATGCTTGGAAAAAAGACACAAGTGCAAGCAGAACTATATTGAGTGCCATTTTCCAGCCAAAGATTTCACTCAATGTAGATGATATCCATACTAATGGATGTAAAAAGTCTAGTTGTAAGAAAAACACTAATACCACTGCAAGTATTGTTTGGAGCCCGATATTCCACAGCACAGCTACCACCAACCTTTGCGAAAATATTTCATTTTTGGTTTCCATACCGGTACTTGTTTAGGTTATTTGTATAAGGCTTCGAATAGTATGCAATCTAATAAATTCTAAAGTCATGAGTTGAATCAACGCTGTTTTTCATTTCCTCTGGAATCCTTTTTATATTAGTTTGGCTTCAAATTCTGCAAAACGATTTTAATTTCGCCGAAAATGCCGAAATGATAGGTAAAAGCAGCTTCGCGCGCGATTATTCATTTTTGTTTGACATTTAGGGATGTTTTGATACGTAAGTAAATACGAGTAAGTACTCGATACTTTTTCTTCGACACCAAGTATTTTTTAGTATCGAATCATAGCTGCTAAGTCTGAACAGAATTACCAAAAATTTCAATGCCAAGCATTATTTAAGCGTTAATTTTGACGTAATATATTTTTTCTTTAAAGAAGCATAGTATGGCCTAACTTATTAAGTCAAGTAGCCTACAAAGGTGATCTTTTAATGTATACTTAGGGTTAAAACAACCCCATTTTTTATTCAAGCAGGATTAAATCGAATGTAAATTTAATTGAAAGCGTTGAATACAGATAATATATACAAACACACACACAGTAGAGCTCAGGTACTTGTTATTTCGATATTGGAATGAAAGTACTTGTAAAGAAAATACTCGTATCGGAAAGAAAGAAAGTACTTGTCAAATAAATACCCTAAACGCATCCTAAGTGTTCGGATATCTGATTCTTTGTGCCAAAACACTTGGAAATGTAGTTCAATCAAAGAAACAACAAAACTTTGCTGCAATAAGGTAAAATTTGTTTATTTTCAGTTTTGATAAATATAAAAAAAATGTATCGATATGAGTAGGTATCAATACTTTTAGGGTATTCGTATGAGTAGTATACACAGATTAGAGAAAAAAAACAAATGTAGTATCGAATCATGATTTGAGTACTACTCATATGAGTAGGTATCGATACTTTGGTATTGACATAAGGTGCGCCGTGCGTTCGGATAGCCTACTGGTGGCAAAATTATCAGTTAAAAACGACAAAAATGACTATATGCAGCGTTCGTTTTGGAAATGTGTGAGCAAAGTTACGTTTTTAACTGTTTTCGTTCACCGTTCGGATGGCTCGAAAACAGCTAAAAATGCCATCGTGAACTGTTAATTTTAACCCACCTGCGGAGGTGGGTTAAAATGGTGAGATCTAAAATGACCGATATAGCTCTTAGAATTAGTAATGGGCAGGCCACATCGCTCATAGAACTGGCAACCGATGGGGTAGAAAGATTCTCGAGTGGCGATCACGAACCGGAAGAAGCAGCGAAGCCCAGGCTCTGGTATGTAGGTACCTACTCACCTCAGTCCTTATTCAGGGATTCGTTGAACTCTATGATTAAAGAGTTTATTTATTTTACTAGCAAATTCCAAGCTGGTTGCACCCTCACGCCAGGTAAAGACATGATTAGAAAAAATATGAATGTAAAATTCATGTACCTATGATGAAATAAAGAGGAATATAAAGAACGTTGATTAGTTGATTAATGATGATTTGCCTCCTATTTTTATCATTTCTACATGAATTTAGGGTTCCTGTTTAATAATTGCTTCATATTTTAAAATAAATATAAGTAAATACTAACGAAAACTATTTCTATTATTTCCCTTGTATTATTACTGTTACAAGAGAGAGAGGCATATTTCTAGAAGAATTCAAAGTGTGGGCAGATTTTTAGCCTATTTAGGGCAGACTTGCAATGTACAGATGGTCACACTGTCACAGCCTTCCCTGCTTTTGCTTGACAGCGTGGACATAGATGCAGAGAGTAGCTGTTTATGGTCTATGCATAAATCACAGTATTGTTTTTTCTCTAATCTGTGGCATAAATCTTCAGAACCACAGGAATGGTAGTGATAAGTATTCACGCCTGGTTTTGGCGGGAACGTGAAAAAGTTCACGTCGTTGCATTGTATTATTTCACAAAACTTATGCTTTTTCTAGTGTTAATGTTTAAAATTAGTGGCATTTTACGCATTAAGTGCTGAATTATGAGTATAAGTGTGGGCAAGTGATATAATGTAGTGAAACGTGGTTTTTCGTGTTGCTTCCAAAATTCCATAGAAGCCTCTAGTAAAGTTGCCACTACTTTACTAGGGCATGACTTAGACTGGATTATGACTACCTGACTTAGACTGGACTATGACTACCCTGACTGACTGTGACTAAGACTTGACTTTACATGAAATGTTTCATAATACGACGAAAAACTACAATACTTGACACTGGCTAAATACACTATGTGTGGAGCCAAACTATAAGAAAAAAAAAAAAAAAAAAAAGTATTCACGCCACGAAAAAAGTCTAGGTCTGTGATTCCCGGCCATGTCTCGTCAACGCCATCTTACGGATTTTTAAGAACTAATTTTTTTTTAAATTTGGTTGCCTGAAAACCTCCTATTTCATTAACATTCAAGTGTTGCCACCAACTCGTTTTTTTGAAAATGATAAAACACCACATTTAGTTATTTTACGTTCGTTTTGGGTAGTGAGTAAAAGTGGTAAAAGTGGCATTATTGGGAAAATTCCCAAGCCGAACGCTTTACAATAACGCTAATTTTGCAAATGCCAGAATCGTTACCGATCCCAATCCGAATGCAATATTTGAGTTATATATCACAGAGTACTTTTTTAAAAAGTACTCTGTGATATATAACTCAAATATTCCATTAGTATGGATATCATCTACATTGAGTGAAATCTTTGGCTGGAAAATGGCACTCAATATAGTTCTGCTTGCACTTGTGTCTTTTTTCCAAGCATACATGTATGGGTGCTATTACATGAAGCCATTGCCGAAATACTTTACCAGATTCTCTATGTTTATAAATTTCTTCACTATGCAGAACACAATATTCATGGCACTCTATGCTCTAAGTGGGTATTTTACAATAGGCCTTTATTCAACGTTAGCCAAAAGTAACTACTACGGTAGTGATAAGTATTCACGCCTGGTTTTGGCGGGAACGTGAAAAAGTTCACGTCGTTGCATTGTATTATTTCACAAAACTTATGCTTTTTCTAGTGTTAATGTTTAAAATTAGTGGCATTTTACGCATTAAGTGCTGAATTATGAGTATAAGTGTGGGCAAGTGATATAATGTAGTGAAACGTGGTTTTTCGTGTTGCTTCCAAAATTCCATAGAAGCCTCTAGTAAAGTTGCCACTACTTTACTAGGGCATGACTTAGACTGGATTATGACTACCTGACTTAGACTGGACTATGACTACCCTGACTGACTGTGACTAAGACTTGACTTTACATGAAATGTTTCATAATACGACGAAAAACTACAATACTTGACACTGGCTAAATACACTATGTGTGGAGCCAAACTATAAGAAAAAAAAAAAAAAAAAAAGTATTCACGCCACGAAAAAAGTCTAGGTCTGTGATTCCCGGCCATGTCTCGTCAACGCCATCTTACGGATTTTTAAGAACTAATTTTTTTTTAAATTTGGTTGCCTGAAAACCTCCTATTTCATTAACATTCAAGTGTTGCCACCAACTCGTTTTTTTGAAAATGATAAAACACCACATTTAGTTATTTTACGTTCGTTTTGGGTAGTGAGTAAAAGTGGTAAAAGTGGCATTATTGGGAAAATTCCCAAGCCGAACGCTTTACAATAACGCTAATTTTGCAAATGCCAGAATCGTTACCGATCCCAATCCGAATGCAATATTTGAGTTATATATCACAGAGTACTTTTTTAAAAAGTACTCTGTGGTCTGTGCTTGCTACGTATCAGTGTTACCAAGTCAGCTCTTTTAGAGCTAAATTTAGCTCTTTTTTCACATCAGCAGTTCTAAAAAATTGTATTCCTTAGCTTCTTTAGATCGGGATATTTGGCTTCTTATTTCATTAGGTGCATATATATTTTTCTCGTGAATGTATGTTCTATTAACATATCTGAATTATTGTTGTTCGCTTTGTGTATGAAACTGTACTTTTCCGGAAAATTAAGAATTTGTACAATTTCTAATTAGAAAAATAAAAAATGCAGAAAATTAAGAATTTGTAAAATTATGAACGAATGAGATTGCGTATTACTAAGGAAAATATAGAATGGGGAAAACCCTGAATATGGAATTTATCGCTACACTGCCATAGTCATCCACTACTCGGTGATCTTTCGGAATATACAAACGAAAGTGTTGTGGCCGTGTGTGCGTGTGTGTGTGTGTGTGTGTGTGTGTGTGTGTGTGTGTGTGTGTGTGTGCGCGTGTATATTAGTCGAAATAAAGCGGTATAGTAAAAAATTCCATAATAGAACCTTCAGACCTTTCTTTTGGCGCCATCAAAGGCGTCTTTTCAGCATAGGTTGAAAACAGTAGGTAATTAATGAAAAGCTCAAAGCATATATACATACCTACTGTAGTTATTATCGCTTTGATTAAAGCCCGAGAGGGCTGATTAAGCTGATTTATAGAATCGTTAAGTGTAAAAAGCATGTCAAAGCGGAAGAAACGTTTTCATAGTGACAGAAATTGGTATTTCCTTGGTTTAGCTCCTTTGTTCTGATAATTTTAGCTCTTGTTTTGGGACACTTTAGCTCACTTTGGTGAGTCCGTGTTGGCAACACTGCACGTCATTAATCTGTGATTTTAATTTTTATTTTATTGCTTTGGTGGAAATATCAAATAATACTCATTACCTCAATTAATTACTATTTGATAAGCCCTACACAATATACGTGGACATTTAATAATATCTAAACCTGTGTACACTATCCTGGCAGTTGATTTTTATAGAAAACCGCAACCGTTTACCTGTCGTATGTGTTTGCATAAAAGGGTGCCCTACATTTCACTACATTTTACCCAAATGGAAGAAAGTTATGTACTTAGAGCGTTTCTTTTTAAGGGAGTAACTTAATGTAGCAATGTGATGGAACATTTCGTGGTGCTTGATTGGATTTCAGTCTGCTGAGAAACTATTGTTATGTATACCTTCATAGAATTGTTGTTAAGTGTGGGGGTCCTAGTCACGCTCATCTCAACACTAGCTGCATGTGTTTGTGGATGTAAGAATTCTAATCAGAAGTGAGTACAGATTCTTATTTTTAATAGACTATATATATCAGTTTCTAGGTTTTTTTCAAGTAATGCAACAGGAGGTAGAACTTAATGATTGTGAATTAACTATTGTCAAGTATCGAATATAATTAGGCCTTGTATTACAGAGGTATGCTCAGTCGTCGATTCATTCTCAAGTGGAGATTTCATGAATTTTATCATTTTGTGAATAAAATCTTGTCTCGAGCAGAGATTCACGGCTGATTATAGTTCTGTAATACCTTACCTTACGATAGTACCTTAATAATGTTTTTGAGAATCACTAATGTGTAGTATGTTTTGTAAGTACCTGTAGCCTGTAGTGTAAATATCTCTACATGGGGGTGTATTGTGCATTTTCCCCTGCCAGCATCTACTTGAGCCATTGCAGCTCTTTGAAGTACTGGTGTGAGGCAGTGGGCAGCTGGCAAAGTGACACTTATGTTAAGTGTTGTAATGATGATCATGAGGCATAGAGATTACTAGAGTAGGATGTTGGGTGTCAATTCCTAATAGAAGAAAGGTATAATTTCAAATCACATAATTATATTATGTTTTATTCCTGGGTATAATATACTTTGACTGATTTACTATTTACTAAAAAAAGTAGTGATATTTATGTTCTTGATGCCACGCTTTGTTAAAATGGGAAAATTAATATTTTATATTAGTTAAAAATCTATCATACTACTCATGACTTACTGCTTGCAGCAAGCAATGTGATGCATTCAGCTATAGATAAGCTATGATTGTGTTTTTTAACAGAAGTGAGTTGGTTGGAACAGCCGGTGTGGTCAAAATTCGTTTTGATGAGGAGGCACCTTCGCCTACACCTACCACCCCAGCGTCAGTCAAGCGGTTTGTTGTAGAGCATGCCCTAGTCTAGACTTTTCTACTTGCTACTTCATGGGCTAGCTACATAACAAAATTAACTAAAACTGGCCCCCACCGTAGATCCTTTAGCTCCAAATTATATTTTATTACTGTTTTTAATTCTAAAATATCCCTAGAAACATTAAACATCTAAATCCTTTTTAATTGTTATGGAATTAGAATGTCTTTGTATATATTAATTCAATTTGTTATTAATATTTTAATAAGTTGTAGAATTAATCTATTCATTAACTGTTAACCAACAGCATCATTATCTCAAAATAAGATCCACTAAAAACAATAGCATGAATATTAGTTACTCAGCTTCATCAAAAAAGATATTACTTACTGTATAGTGTATACTATCAAAAATAGTGCATACTAACTATCATATTATAAGAATGGACACTAAACGGAGATACCGGGTGGGGCCCACCGCTTCTATTTTATACTGACTAATTTTCCTGTATCAATTAATGTGCCTAACACATGTAATATCACAATGCTTAGATGTAATAATGACAGATTTAACATTAACAAGACAAAAGCAAAATCTGAGAAGATTTGGCATTAAATATAGACCATTATTTATTTTAAATTATGTATTGGGCTGGATTGCAGATGTTAAATTATCATTTGCTTTAAAATTTTGAAATTACGCTAATGGGTCATTATGAATATGACTATACCAAATCCATTGCAAACCAACTACCATTTAGGTATAAGCAATAATGTAAAATGAACTGTAGATAGCTATTTAATTAATGGGGAATATCCAGACATTGTGATCTTGACACTACACTAGTTTAAAAAAAATGGAAATAAAGATGTGACAAGCCACTTGGTATTTAAATAGAGACAATTTCTTATTAATTCATGTCGCTCTGTGTGTTAAAAACAATTTAATTTGGACAGTGCACAGGCAAAACAATAACATTGTAACTGGGTTTTATTTATTTTACAAAATTCCAAGAAATAGCTACTCACTGAGCTACGTTTTTACTTTACTATTACTATAAAATTGGATACCCATGAGTGACTGACTGACTGATGATTGACATAATTGATCTCAGCTCTCAGAAGTGGTCAGTCAAAACTGAGTATGAGGCTGTATAGTGATGGGTCATGTCACCCCAGGAAAAATCTGACATTACCAGAAAATCGTCTCTGAGATGGAACAGGTCAACGGATCTCGAAAACGACAAGAGATATGGGGGTCCAGTTTTAACTAATGTTGGAGTAGACCCTGGGATGTTTCCAGAGAAATGAAAAAAATGGGGGCCCCCGAACAAAAAACGGTGGCCCCCATACAAAATTGAAACGCTCATAATTCGGCAACGGTAAGAGGTATGTGGGTGGTGCTCGACCAAATGTCATAGAGGATGACGGGGGCTGTCAGATGGTTGTCATGAAAATCCAAGATGGCGGATTCAAAATGGCGGCCATTTTGAAAGTTGGTCCGATCGGAGTGATTTTTTGCATTGGGGGGTTTTCGGGGCCGCAGATTCGATATTTCAAAAAAAATTTTGGATTCCGCCATTTTTAAAGATGGCTGCCATACAAATTTTTTTTTTCATTTTTGACGCATTGTTTCTCGACACCTATGGAAAATTTTGAATGTCTTTGTTGTGTTTTGTGTCCAGATGATCGAGGTGTCTTCAAAAAAATTCGCGACCTGGTCTTCCGAACTTCGGTCACTCGGACGGTCAACGGCCTGGCCAAACCATAAAAGATAGATCATGTGCGTTTTAAGGAATGTCATAGCAAACCCTGGGACGATTTTGGAGATGTCAAAAAAAATTCAAAATGGCGGAAAAAAAAATCCGCCATACAAATTTTAACCATAAATGACGGCGAAACTATGACACTTTAGTATAAAGAGCTCGAACTAATATTAGTTGGAGGTCAGAGGGGAAGATTGCGAAAAATTTTTTTTTTCAAAATGGCGGAAATTTTGGCCGCGGCGGAAAAAAAAGTTTCACCGATCCGGATGAAAATCGATATCTGGGGGTCCCCAAGGATGATGATCAACATTCTGTAATCAAATTTTGACATGTGTCAACTTTCAATGGGGCTGCCATACAAAGGTGCTTTTATTGAAATATCAACTTTGCTTTTTTGCGCCTCCGTTGCGAGTGATTTAGAAAAGTCGTTCCTGGGGATCAAGTATAGATATTATAAGGGTAAGAATGCAATATCAGTGAAATCAATTTTTTTCAAGATGGCGGCTGTAGACGTACCGACTCATAGTAAAAGTTGTCCGATCCGAATGAAAATCGATA
Source organism: Ennomos quercinarius (assembly GCA_910589525.2). Lineage (NCBI taxonomy): Eukaryota > Metazoa > Arthropoda > Insecta > Lepidoptera > Geometridae > Ennomos > Ennomos quercinarius. Next base: position 9,062,467 of record OU342496.1, read on the forward strand.
TCTGAAAATCCCACGGTACACTTGGTAGGAATGTGTAAAAACTTTTTTGATTCCGCCATTTTGAAATATTGCGAACATGCAATTTCACTTTTTTAGGATTTTTAATTCGCAAATAACACCGAAACTGTGAGACTTTTGTAGGGAGGGTTTGTTCTAATATTGTACAGTTTTGAGAGGGGCATACAGTGAAAAAGAATGTTTTTCAAAATGGCGGTCCATTGGTCCGCGTCCGAAAATAAAGAAGCTCCGATCGGGATGTAAATCGATATCTGGGGGCCCCAAAGGATGCTGATCAACATGGTTTGGTCAAATTTTGACATCTGTCATTTTTTAATATGGCCGCCGTATATACTATTATCAAAATTGCTGTTTTCCGTTTTATTGCCTATGGTACAGTTTTGGAAGGAGATAGTTGTAATTTTGACAGATGTCAGTGTGACAGATGTCAAACGTCAAAATTTTGACAGATGTCAAATTTTTTGATAGATGTCAAATGTCAATTTTTTTCCAACCTACCAAATGCAACGACGAGCGAAGCAAGCACCAAGTATACTGTAGTTTGGTATAAGTGGACGGTCACGACCAACACTTGCACCTGCACACTTGCACCGTGTGCGGGCCGCGTGCGGCCCGCGCACGGTGCAAGTGTGCCGCTTGCGACCTGCGCACTGTTCTAATACCGCTGTCAAGTGTAGACAGATGTCAGTTTGATTGATTTTAAATGTCAAACTTTTGACAGATGTCAATTGTCAAATTTTTTGACAGATGTCAAATTTATTGACAAATATCAAATGTCAATTTTTTGGACAGATGTCAAATGTCAATTTTTTTTCCAACCTACCAAATGCGGCGATGAGTGAGTTAGTTTATTGTCTCTCATTGGTATAATTGGACAGTCACAACTAACACTTGCACCTGCACACTTGCACCGTGTGCGGGCCGCGTGCGGCCCGCGCACGGTGAAAGTGTGCCGCTTGCAACCTGCGCACTGTTCTAATACCGCTGTCAAGTGTAAACAGATGTCAGTTTGATTGATGTCAAATGTCAAACTTTTGACAGATGTCAAATGTCAAATTTGATGACAGATGTCAAATTTATTGCCAATGTCAAATGTCAATTTTTTGGACAGATGTCAAACGTCAATTTTTTTTTCCAACCTACCAAATGCGGCGATGAGTGAGTTAGTTTATTGTCTCTCATTGGTATAATTGGACAGTCACAACTAACACTTGCACCTGCACACATGCACCGTGTGCGGGCCGCGTGCGGCCCGCGCACGGTGCAAGTGTGCCGCTTGCAACCTGCGCACTGTTCTAATACCGCTGTCAAGTGTAGACAGATGTCAGTTTGATTGATGTCAAATGTCAAACTTTTGACAGATGTCAATTGTCAAATTTTTTGACAGATGTCAAATTTATTGACAAATATCAAATGTCAATTTTTTTGACAGATGTCAAATGTCAATTTTTAGGACAGTTGTCAAATGTCAATTTTTGACAGGTGTCAAACGTCAAATTTTTTCCGACATACCCAATGCGACGACGAGCGAAGCGAGTTAGTTTATTGTAGTTTGGTATAAGTGGACGGTCACGATCAGCACTTGCACCGCGCACGGTGCATGTGTGCCGGTTGCATCCTACTCATGGTGCAAATGACGCTGTCAAGTCAAACAAAATGGCCGCCATGCAAAGTCACGCGCATTATCATTTTCTTTGATAAATACGGCAGTTTTGTACAAGTACTTGCAAAATTTAAAGTTTAGCTCCAAGTATAGCGTTTTGAACAAATGGAACGCCACGAAAACACACACGCGGGCCGCTCGCGGCCCGCGCACGGGGCAAAATACTAGTTTAATGATATTATTGAAATAACCTTATTTCGTCAAATACTTAGTAACAAAACAAAACTCCTTATTAACCTGCATTTTTTCATACATTAATAAAATAACGCCCAGCAAGCAATCACATACATACATAGATCCTGAACCCTAACTAGGATTCCCAGTATCTAGGGACCCAGGAACTACACAAGTACCATGATAGCACAACACCCAGACACAGAACAAGTATTTGCGCTTTTTTTACAAGTGCACAAATACTTGTCCTGTTGCAGGAATCAAACTTGGGGTTATGAGCCAACCAGCGCAACCACCACACCACAGAGGCTGTCGACTATCCAAAAATGATTGCTATCCTTGAGTAACTCTGAATTCGCCAATGACTTGTGTGACTGTTAGGCCGGGTTTCCACTTGCAAGAAAACTTCTGCAAGAAGCGTCCAACCATCTATTAGACTGCAGCTTATAAATGTACCTAAACTAGTGTAAATTACAATTACAATAGTTTACACGTTCAAGCTACAGTCTGATAGACAGTCGGACACTTCTTGCAGAAGTTTTCTTGCAGGTGGAAATCCGGCCTTATAATTCTCGCGTGACACATGCAAGTTGTATGGTATACTTTGACAAGGAACTACCTATTGGTACCAATTATTAGTCTCATCTCTGACTAAAACTCTGACATCATCACTGCTTGTGAGATGGCTGACTACTAAATTCAAATACAAAATTACAGTAGGGACTCATAATAGTCATAAACTGAAATAATTACCCATTTAAATGACAATATACAATTTAATTTACATAGTGAAAATGACCAAATGTACTTAGTTCCCCTTCTAAGCTAATCGTATTAGGTTAGGTATATATATGTATATGTATTGAATTGATAATATACCGCTCCCGAAAAGTATAACCAATAATGAATTGATTATGTTATAATTAAATTGTATTTAACTATATGCCGCTGTGCAACTTAGTTTATACGGAAAAGGGTAGTTGTGAATAACAAAAAAATAAAAGTAAAATACATAGACAGTTAGCCTCACAACCCTCCTTTTTGCAGTAGTCGGGTAATAAGTACATGATTAACTTTTAAATTACTTACACATATAGTATCAATATTAACCAATAACTAAAGGCTGTGCACAATGCACAATATGTATTACTAAAACTATGCATAATTTAATCAAGTAACTAAAGGTACTTCATGGTTTTTACCTGCGTTTCTTACAATTCTACTTTAACCCCCTATTTGACCCCCTTTTTATTGATAATGATTGATTGATTTCAAAATTTATTTTAGCAGAAGTTATATAGATACATAATAATATAATGTATCTCATATTAAAATGCTCATGATTATAATAAGTACAGACAGTACATAAATCACCTCTTTAGATGGAAACTGGCCAATGATGATGAATCATTCAATAAATATACATGTTTTAGGGCGTCAACACAAAACAGCCAACGGAGTTTACCTGAGATTCCACATCCGGTTGGGAGGCATGATAGTGGCGACACTGCATCGGAAATATACGCGACAGTTAACTTAGATCAAGGTAAGCTAAAAAAAAATAACCTTTTTATAAAAGGGGTCCTCTGTTTTTAAGCTGCGGCCACACCGGAGCGTTAGGTGGTGTCAGTGAAGCGTCAAAATCGGCCATTCGGCACCCATCGCTGACCGTGTTCGTAGACGGCCGTGCCACGATCGCCGCGGGCAGTGATGGGTACTGAATAGTATCGCGTGGCTGCCGCTTTGCAGACGCGCCGGTGGGGACGACACCGTACAAGGATACTAATTCCCCTCCTGTCGACTTGGGCAACGACAACATTGGAAATGGATAAAAAGTGGCCCAAGTCGACCGGAGGGATAAATGCAGAGCCCAAAAAGCTTTCGGTGCTTACGTATATTCTCGGTGCGGAATAATATATAGCTCCAGTCCTCCAGACTCTAGATCTACATGTAAGTGTCCAATCTCCTAAAACTCCTTCATAATTATTATTATTAATCATATAGTTACACATAGAGCGAGTGGAATGGGGAAGAATGGTTCTCGAGTGGCGACCACGAACCGGAAGACACAGCGTAGGCTGGTCCCCCACTCGGTGGACCGACGATCTGGTGAAAGCCGCGGGGAGCTGATGGATGTAGGACGCGAGCAGCCGCTCAAAGTGGCACTCTCTGCGGGAGGCCTATGTTCAGCAGAGGATGTCTTCAGGCTGTTGATGATGATGATGATAGAGCGAGTGTGGCTCAGCGATTGCTCGAGTGACTTTCAAACCGACGCACTCAAGTTCAAATCCCACTCGGCCTGGCACCAATGACATTTCAAGTTATGCGCGGATTTTGCACTCGCTCTTACAACGATGAAAGGGAAAGCTTAACTGGAAGAAAACGCTACTTAGCATTAAATTCGCCTATGTACATGGTTTACTCATGTGCAATAAAGTATTTTCTATCGATCTATGAAGGAGAACATCGTGAGGAAACCGGATTTACGAATCACAAAATGCGAGAACATGTGTCAGCGACAAACCCGCACTTGGCCATTGTGATGATTATGGCCTACACTCTCACCGTGTGAGTGAAGGCCCGTGTTCCAGCAGTGTACTTTATGCATAATGAGTGATAATTTATGCGTATTGGAAAACATAAAGGTTACCGAATCTTGTAGGTACCCTCAAAGGGCACAAAATAGGATCTAACATTTAACTAAACGATGATGTACCTATGTACACGCTTCAATCACCTTCAAATATTCAATACAAGTGTACAAGCTAGTAGCGGGGCACGCTTAGTTGTTTACGTAAAATATTACTCGGACATGCTAAGTAGCCTCCTTCACGCATATCACGTCATAATCAAGAGTATGTTCTAAAGCAGCATTCTTTACACAATCACTGGTAATTTTATGCAGAGCAAAATGTTTTCACTAATGTAGGATGTAGGTAAGCATACTAATACATAAGTACAGCATCGGTATCAGGCGTGCGAAGCACAAGGAGTGCGATTCAAACCTAATGGCGGCTGTGAACTGCGCTGAAAGCTCCCCACGCTGAGCACATGTGGAGACTTGGTAGAAAATTAACCCAACGGTGTTTGATTAGATATTATTAGTTATGTAGTCACTATTTCATGTTATGGGTAGACGAAAGTTCGCAAAACGAAATCGCACTCTATACATGGGACCGGCCCCCTAATTACCTAACACGCAACAGGTTTGCGACAGTCGTAAATCTCGCGGTGATTGCTGTCTACATCATTAGTGGTGTCGAGAATGTATGCTTCGCTACTGCTGTCGCATTGCTGTTGCAAATTTTACGTAATTACCCCGCGGCCCCGATGTCCGGGTCGCTTTACAAAGTACTCTACACACACACCATACAATCTGCCACACGTTTTGTCAACTCATGATTGAGTTGAGTTGGCTGATGCCAAATCGCATCGTGTGGACGTAACACGCCGCGCTCGACCATCCAGCAAAGTTTGTATCGTTTGGAGGCGTGTTGCGGCTCCCATCCAGCAGATTGAGGCGACAAATTGAGTGACCGGACATCAAGGCGCACAAAAACACGGCACCCATATATGGTTGAAATTCCATCAACCCGCACTAAGCATTTTGCTATACACTTAGTGCGAACACCCAATGAGTGGAACACTTTGCCGGCGTCCTTGTTTCCAGCTATGATCTGGGTGTCTTGCAAATCAAGAGTGAACAGATATCTTCTAGACAAGCATGCACCATCGTAGACTGCGTCATCACTTTCCATTAGTAGACAGTGGTTAAATGCTTTGCCTACAAAGAATGTAAAAAAAATTCTTCACTTTTTTGCGTTGTAGAAAGAGTCGCTGTATATACAAGTAACTTCACGGAGTAAAATTCCCGCCTGGTGAGACTGTAAAGGTCGGTAGAGATCAACAGCTTTACCCTGTTCCAAAAAAAGCTGTGTAACTTCTGTATCATAACATCGTGCTAACATTAGTAAACAAGCGGTCATACCAACATGGTATTTCTATGTCATGGTATAACACATTTACCTATTTTCATCATCATCATCATTAACAGCCTGAAGACGTCCACTGCTGAACATAGGCCTCCCCCAGAGCACGCCACCTTGAGCGGCTGCTCGCCTCCTGCATCCATCGGCTCCCCGCGGCTTTCACCAGGTCGTCGGTCCACCGAGTGGGGGGCCGGCCCACGCTGCGTCTTCCGGTTCGTGGTCGCCACTCGAGAACCATTCTTCCCCATCGGTTGTCAGTTCAACGAGCGTCGTTGGGGTTGGTAGCCGGGCGTCTGCCGGGGATTCTTCGCACCCCTTGCCCTGCCGTTACCGTGGCCGCTACCGTAGCCACGGGATAGCAGAGCTGCCGGGGACTGGGGGCCGTTTTTATTTGTGCTTGTCATTAGGGGGGGGGGGGGGGGGTTTGCCATAATCACCACGCTTGGCAGGCGGCTTGGTGATCGCAGTAGGTGAAGATTGATTGCCACCAAGACCGAGGGGAACGCTGCGACCCATTCCCTGGATATTCCCTTAGCCGCCTTCTACGGCACCCACGGGAAGAGATGGGGTGGTCCTATTCGTAACCGGGACCACACGGCATTTACCTATTTTAGTTGGTAGAAACGAGCTAAAATTAGTATTTTGTTGATAAGAGGAAATTAATTTATGAAACAAGGTAAGTAGATACTCGTATACTGTTTAGACTTGGTTTTGGTTGATTTGGTTGCTCTTTTGGTGAAAAGTTGACATTAATTTTTTAACCCTAATTAATAAAAAAGCTATCTTTTGTTTATTAATTAGGCTAAAAAAATACTGTCAACTTTTTAATGGTGTCCATTTGACGTCAACCGATACACTTCCTTCGTTAAATTGGTAAAAACATTAAAACCGTAGATCGTAGATCGTAGTTAACTTTTCAGCAAATACGTTTTCATGAGTCAAACCTCTGGCCTGAAAACCTGGCTCATTTCAGTTGTCTATTATTGTTAGACAAGTTGTTTTGCACTTGTATCTATTATGCAGTAAATGACTCGTCAGTGCCTACTATAAAAGCAACTGGCCTTGGATAAACAGATGAATTATGTAGAAGTACTTAGTCAATTGCAAATTACAATCTGTATTGAACTAGAAATATTGCAGCATGAGCAATTTGCGAGTGCCTCGCAACTATTTATAAAACACGTATAAAGTATCAGATAAAACTAATTTGTTAAATTTGTAGGAATTTTTTAAACATTTTCCTGGTACTAATTTAATATAGCTACCGTGCGCTTGTCCATCATTCAAATGAACTGTAATCTTTGATACGATAACATGATTATACTAAAATTATAGTAAACAAAGGCGCCGCTGCCGCTACTAGGAATTAAAGTAATCAGATTTGTTTTTAATTGATTATTTTATCTGTTGATAGGTAACAAGACGGTAGCCGCTGCCTCGACCAGCCGCGACCATCCTTACGAGCACGCCTACGCCAAAGTACAGAATGAAGCTCATAACATGTAAGTACCTACGTAGTCCGAGCAGCCAAGGAATGGAATACTTTACCAGCGTCTTTGTTTCCTGATAAGTACAATCTAGAGCTCTTCAAGTCGCGAGTGAATAGGTATCTTCTAGGCAAGCACGTACCATTGTAGATCGCATCGTCACTTCCCATCAGGTGAGATTGCGGTCAAATGCGGGCTTATCTAGTTATAAAAAAAAAAGTAGTTAGAAGTATACATACAACTGAAAAATAAAATAGCGGCGGGTGGATGGATATGTCAGCTTCCATAGAAAAATGTTCGAAACCCTTTTACTCTGTATTGTTAGCCAGGCTCGCAAGATGCTATGTAGATTCGAGTTTCGTACCATCACGTCGATCATTGGCATTACGGTGACGTCAGTCATGAAACTTAGGCGGTCCAACAGTACGCACATGTGCGTTGTATGTTACATAATTACATTACTGTCATATCATATACCATCATCTGTAGCTGTGTCGTAGACCGCGTCGTCACTTTCCATCAGGCGAGATTGCGGTCAAATGCGGGCCTAAAGGGCTCACAGCGAAGCTCGACTGGCCGTTCTTACTCTGAAGTTTAGCAACGTTCGCTGTGACCGCTACAATAAAAACTTCGGAACATGCGTTAAAGTCAATGTATTGTATAAATACTAGGATACTCATTATTACGCACTCAAATATGAATAGCGTGAGTAACACGCACTTCCGTTTGATAATATGTAATACTATATCGTTTACCATCTTAGATTTGTACTAGTGATTATATCAATTAGTTAAAATGCTAAGATATAGCATGCAAATATTTGTAATTGGATATTTTCTATTTTGCAATGATAATTTGTGTGTTCATTTTTTACTATTCATTGTATAACATACTGTGACCTAGTCACTATAATTTAATAACAACTATACTTAGAATAAGTGAAGCCATAAGTACAATTCATAAAATATAATTTAACATACAAAATGAAATAAAAGGCTTAGATTTGGTACAATGATGTATAGAACTGTTGCTAGAATAGTAAACACGTTAAAGTTGAACTTACGCAGATACTAATTTATCTAGGTATAGGTAAAGAAGGAACTATTATTACAAGAAATTGTTATTTGTTACAGAATAGTTGAAATAACACCGGATCAAATATCAGAGAACGAGATTGAAATAGATCAGCGTGAAGCGGGTCAATCGGCAGCAGGTAAACTATTCTTGCTAACTAATTTTGACAGCCTCCGTGGTGTGGTGGTGGAGCAGGTCGGCTCATAACCCGGAGGCGGCGGGTTCGATTCCCGCGACAGGACAAGTATTTGTGCACATAAAAAAAAAACGCAAATACTTATTCTGTGACTGGGTGTTGTGGGACCATGGTCCTCGTAGTTCCTGAGTCCCTAGACAGGGAACTCTCGTTAGGATCCTGGATCTATGTATGTGATCGTTGGGTGTCATCTATATTTATTTTATTTTATTTATAATAGCCCGTTCATCGGACGCTATTTTCATGAACGATGTGTAGATTCCATTTTTCCATCTGAAGATCACTATACGTGTGAAACTTCATTATCATGCAAACGACATTCTATTGAGTTGTGCTGGTTTGTCAAAAAACGTTTGTGTAAAACATAATATGGCAGACACGGAAGCAGGTTGCACGCTTTCTCGAGAGAAGAGATGTATCGATTTCTATAGTTCATGCTAGCCCTGCTGGTGTTTTTATTCCAGAATCAGTAGTGATATCAGCGTCAGTGGCGATCAGTGGGCAGCTGCCATCGAGTCAAGAGCTGCCTTACATAACGCCGCCGTCGCCGCGACCCAACACTGATAACGCAGTGCATTTCAGCGGAGATTCCACTGATTCCACAAGTAAGATGAAAACAATTCGACTTCTTACGTCTTTGTTTTTCGCATTCCAAAACCAATGTAAACTAAACGGGCTTGACTTGATAGATGTCGATTAAAAAAAAAAGATAACCACATTTGCAACATACTTTTTCTTTATTATGTAAACGGGTGACCTGACGAGCTAGTCGTTCGCCTGGTGTTAAGCGTCACGGCCGCCCATAACAGATGCAGTATTACTCGGAACTCTAATTAAAGTTTCGCGTGACACTGCACTGCGCACGTCATCCTGAGACATAAGATTTGTAGACTGCGCTGACTGCGAGAGCAGATCATAAAGTCTCATTTGCCCAGTAATATCCTTAATAATGGGGTTTTTCCCAGGAATAGCTTTTGTAACGCAATGCAGTACATTTAAGCAAAGACTACTAATGAGGGCTATTATAACGAGGCCTTTCGTGTTTATTTACCTCGCAGACATATTTAATTTTACTATTTTACTTTTAAAAAGAAGGGGTTACTTGGAGGTGTTCGCTGCCTCCCACTTTTGACCACTAAGTGCCTGATGCGAGGTCACGATGCAATGTTGGTAGACACCAACAGCGGGCATTGGCCCGTTAAATAAACATTCATCATCATCAACAGCCTGAAGACGTCCACTGCTGAACATAGGCCTCCCCCACGAGCGCCACTTTGAGCGGTTGCTTGCCTGCTGCATCCATCGGCTCCCCGCCGTAAATAAACATTATCCGAGTCAAAAATAAATTTGTAATGTTTACGTTAGGAGCGCCATGTGCAATATTGGAAATTAAATAAATATTTTGTGGACATTAACTAAGCGAGCTTGTACTAAGGGAGAACCAGATAACTGATACAATACTTGATAATTATAATTATAACTTTTATGTTGACAGGGCAATGTTAAAAGCACGATACATATAAATTGTGTAAATCAGTGTCTATTAGTGGTTGGTGAAGGTTTCTAGCGGCTTATTTATGCCAAAGATATCACTATAAGTACCACAAATACCTTGTTAAATCACGATAAAATCTACTTCAAGACGCACCGGCTTTGAATTATCTACCTATAATAGCACTGATTACTGTATTGGTATTACCTGTTTCAAACGACGTGATTATGATTAGACGTCTAAACAAACGCCTATAATCTTACGGTTAGTTGTTTTATCCCAGAGAAAAAAAACAAGAAAATGACAATAGGCCCGATTTAGAAGGCTTTAGTTGACAGTCCTTAAAATACTAAAAATATATCCGTCTCTTACATTGTCTATTTGACAAGGACAGCAACAGTTTTAGAAGTTTTAGATCTGTCAACTAAAGCCTTTAAAATTGGTCCCAATATCTACTTACATCTTTATTTACAAAATCTAAGTACTGCTAATTGACAATTCTCGCGACTGAATAGATAACGGATAAGTGTTGGAAAGAAACGCGATCAGTAGTTGAATATAATTTTGGGCAGTCGGAAGACGTCCTCTGCTGAACACAGACCTCCCCCATAAAACGCCATTTTGGATGCTTATCATAGGGGAGTTTGCCATAGTCACCACGCTTGGCAGGCGGCTTGGTGATCGCAGATTTTAACGTACCGAGGAGAATGCTGCTGGCCATTCAATGATGGCATATTCCCTTAGTTGGTTTTTACGGCGCCCACGGGATGAGATGGGGTGGCTATTCGCACGCCGGCAGCCGTATTATGTAAAAGTTACAACAGCAATAGCAAAGCAACAGCAAACACTTAGCAATCGGTCGCAGTCGCCTGTCTGTCGCTGAATGTACTTTGGCCTTTGATACTAGCGCCACTAGCAACAGAATAGCAATAGATGGAAACAAAATAATGCACTTATTAGTTCCTCTATTGTCCGACACCCTTCGGCCGCGTACGAAACCGAAGGTTCGTAACCAGTTGCGGTAGAAGAAAAAATCATCGTAATACGATATTAGTTACAGTGGAATACGTTTTTTTCTTTACAGGATACACTGGTTTCCACAAAGGAAATGTGTAATGAATTACGAAACAGTACTTTCTATTCTTCATACGTAACCTTCAATTCAAGTTTTGAAAATATATATTTTCCACCACCCACCATCGTCTAATAGGGTGACACCGCATAGACACATACATCACACAAAACATTATACCACATCTAAAAATTATTCCAATAAACATAATATGAAACAGAATGCTTGGTCGAATCCTAAATGTGCACTGGCTGCGGACGAACTTTTCGAACATTTACGAGACTGTTCGAGCATGCGCGAGACTGTCGAGTATTCGCGCATTCGCGCTCAGTGTGAATGGCGGCAAAGAACAAGCTCGAACATACCTACGCGAGCATTTTACCGCTCTGTCTGAATTCACCCCAAACATATGAGAAACATACATCTGCTTCCTACTTAACCCATCACCCTGTTAGACGAAGGTAAAATAAAAAAAAAATATTGGAAAATATATATTTTCAAAACGTGAATTGAAGGTTACGTATGAAGAATAGAAAGTACTGTTTCGTAATTCATTACACATTTCCTTTGTGGAAACCAGTGTATCGTGTAAAGAAAAAAAACGTATTCCACTGTAACGTAGTATCGTATTACGATGAATTTTTCTTCTACCGCAACTGGTTACGAACTTTCGGTTTCGTACGCGGCAAAGTGATGTTAGCCAGCGGGACCACACGGGCAATTTTGGGCTTGCTTGAGCTGAATTACACTTTATTGCCATGTAGCAAGAGTATATATATTTAAATGTCTCTCGGAGTAAATCTTTTTGCCTGTATTGTTTTAGTGTTTGGTGAGTGGTAGGTCATGTTATAATACTTTTATTGATCTGTGGTGTTTATCGTTTCGTATCTTTGTATAAATTATTATAATAAATACATCAAATCACAGTGCTACTTCTAATAAAGTTGGGTTAATTTTTAAATCGATGAATTTAACGCTAATTCGATTTGGTTGCAGATAAACAATTTATATTTATGTCAATTAAGTTCAATATCCAACAAAAACATGCAGACAACAAAAATCCGCAGTGATATTAAAATATCGGGAAATCGCGTTATAAATCTGTGATTGTATCAATGAATAAATGCAATCATTTTTAGGGTTCCGTACCCAAAGGGTAAAACGGACCCTATATTTTTCTACGAACTATTTGCACCTACTTAGTAGTTTTATATTTTACTTATTATCTGTTTTGAACCCATAAATACTTACCTACCTTATTGTTTACGAAATTTCAATATTATCTAACTCTTAATAAACTATTCATTCAAACTATTACTAAGGCTCCGCTGTTTGTCTGTCTTATCTGTCTGTCACCAGGCTGTATCCCGTGAACTGTGATAGTGAGACAGTTGAAATTTTCACAAAAGACGCATTTTGTTGCCGCTATAACAACAAATACCAAAAAAACAAAATAAAATAAGTATTTAAAGGGGCTTCTATGCAACAAACGTGATCTTTTGCTCGTTTACCAGATGAGGCATAGATGGCGCTGCTTTAAATAGTACTTCTACTCAACACTAGATGGCAGGGATAGATAATGGTACGGAACCCTTCATGCACGAGTCCGACTCGCACTTGGCCGTTTATTAGTATATACTGACCATTTTTTTCGCTGGTTGATAAATCACAATCACATGACGCTTATCTTGTTATTGAAAAACCAAACGCATATCATTAAAATAGGCGCAGCACAGTTTAATAGCTTAATTTGTAATCGTAACTATTATATAAACTAGTCTTTTCTGAACAATTCGACTCCTATCCCGTCTTATTACTACGTATTTCAAAACCATTATGAACAATAAATAACCGGCCAAGTGGGAATCGGACACGCGCGCACCGAGGATCCCGTACAGATGTACCTACTTACATTATTGTGATAGATAAGACCAAATAAAATAGCTCCCTAAATTGAATAGTGGTAGAAAACCTTTATCGCAAGTCCAACTCACACTTGGCTACTGTATATAGGCCTAAAGTTACGAATTTTTGGCGTCAAAATTATGACGAAGAAAAGCAGCTGTAACTAGAACCCGAAACATATTTTCTAATAAATCAAGACTTACAAGTATATAATCTATCCAAACGGTTGACACCAAAATCAAAATATTTTGTGAATTTTTAGAGGGTGAAAACCGTTGACAGCTGGCACCCGAAACGCTAAAATGTAGGTAAATTCACTCATGGGCTCTATTGTCTCTATTATACGTGTGAATAGCAGAGCGACGGCAATAACATTTTCAAAAATCAGAACGGTCCTCTAAAGTATTGGAGCCCTTAGCATTTATTGCGACAACTACACGTAACTAAAGATTTCATAGAAATATTTTAAGGTACATGATAGCGTAAGCATTTGAATAAACACGTAACAGAGGTACTGTTTAATTACAGAGGGCTACACGAGTATATCGGTGCGAGAGCCGCTGAGCAATATTCGAGCACAGAGCAGTAAACCGCCCTCACAACCGCACTATGCAACCGTGTCCGATGATTCAGGTATTTGTTTTACCTTCCCTCAATCCCTACGTTTATTTGGCTCCCTCCACTTGAATCCACAGCTCGGCTCCACATGTGGATCCGCGGATACCTTTATCTCATTTTAAAGCCACTTGTGGATCCGCGGATACCTCTATCTCCTCTTAAATCCACATGTGGATCCGCGTATACCTTTATCCCTTTTAAATCCACATGTGGATCCGCGGATACCTTTATCTTCTCTTAAATCCACATGTGAATTCATGGATACTTCTTACCCTCTTTAATCCACGTGTGGACACGCGGATACCTTTATCGTCTCTTAAATCCACATATGGATCCGCGAATACCTTTATCTTCTCTTAAATCCACATATGGATCCGTGGATACCTATGTCCTCTTAAATCTACATATGGATCCGCGGATACCTTTATCCTCTCTTAAATCCACATGTTGTGAATCCATGGATACTTTTTCCTCTTGTATGCCACAAACATAATAAATGTTACACAGTAACTTGTAGTAGGTATTACAATGGGCGGCCTAATCACTAAAAGCGGTCTCTGTTTGTTCTATTAGACGAGATGTACGCCGCGATAGAAGAGGCGCGTGGATCAGACACCTACGCAGCGATAGCGCCCGAGCCGCGGCGCCGAGATCCTCCCGCGCCTGACCTGATACCACCAGACCACCACAACGCTAGGTAAGCACTGTTTGCACTGTTTACAGTGCCACTAACTTATCAGCAGTTGAATCATATTTATTTAATTCGCATAGGTTTTTCATTTCCTAAACCAAGGTAAACGAATAGGTATTTGTAAACGAATAGTAAAAATGTTATTTATTGCTTAGATTACAGCTCAGTTATGCATAACCTTCTTTCACATGTAATAAAAATTACAAGTGACAAAGGTGGCGCAGGCTTTTTGGCTGTAGCATACAGCGTGACGTCACATATGCGTAAAATAGAAGCTCCAAGATGATCTATGTTTTGCAAGAAAAAGACATGTGATGCCGACATTCATAAACTTTCAAAGCTTATTTTTTACGCTATTACCATTTTATTAGTCACTGTTGCCCCTCACTCGGTGGACCGACGATCTGGTGAAGGCCGCGGGGAACCGATGGATGCAGGTGGCGAGCAGCGGCTCAAGGTGCCGCGCTCTGCTGGAGGCCTATGTTCAGCAGTGGACGTCTTCAGGCTGTTGATGATGATTAGTCACTGCATTTCTTATGATTCGAAAATATGAATAGCTTAATCAAATAACGTCAAGTAAGTACCTACTTAATATTTATTGGTAATAGATATTTGATAACAATAATGAGGCGGATTTACCCATTAATCCTATTCGTGAATTCTTTTATATTTAGTAGGTATAAGTACTTCCTAATTCCCAAAACTTATAATTAATGCTTAATAAGATTTATTTTTCCAATTGATAAGTCGACAGTAATCCTTTTCATTCATTGTCTTATCTCAAGTACTTCCTAAAATTCATACGAATAGATAAAATTATAAGATTTATATAAGTAAATCGATTATTTTTTTCAAGCATCATAAGCAAATTGTCGTTTGTCCAAACTATAGCAACATAATAGATAGGCTGTAGATAGCTGATTGTAGTCGAATGTGCTTGAGTACTGATTTCTTTCACAAAGATTGTTTTTGAATAAAATCTCGCCTTCAGAATAGATTCACGACTGAGCGTAGCGTAGACCTGTAATGTAATACGAGCCTTGTTGTATGATTAAAATAAAGTTGAAATCACATAATAAAGCCACCGACTAGGCGACGCGCTAACAGCATAGATAAAATCAAATAAACAGAGTTTATAACACCGAGCAAGAAGCGTGGTTTGCAATCTTTGCAATGCATTCTCCAGTGTGTGTGTCTTTTTGATACCGAACTAACTAATTTTATCATTTCGTCGTAAAAATTTTATAGAATATTCATCGAATCTCATACTTTAATATACGATTGGTTTTAATAAAGAGATTTTAACGTCGATTGTATCGTCACAAAATATCACGAAAACATGCCTTTTTTGTACGAGTTAACCTTATCCCCCCTTAATTGGATTGGTGACGCTATCATAAAGTTTTATGTGGTGGTGGTATTTAAAACAGCACTACCGTGCTTCGGAGGTGGTGCTTTTTTATAGTTTCATAGACTATTTAATAGCAGAAAAAATCTTTAGGCAACCGCTGTCAGAGGATGAAGTGAAGACCCACCCCGGTCAACGTTCCATCCCAACTAAAATATCCTGGAGAATCAGCATTATGGCTTGCAAGCTAGCACGTTAGGTCGTCGTTGGTCTCGGATATTGTCGTAAGAAAACAGACTACGCAATGTCAGGAACCTTGGGGCTAACTTTCCTATACGAGGCAGAAAGGACACTGCCAATAAACTTTCTATTTTCTTTGTTTTCGTCCCGAGCGCAACAGCCCACGCGGCAAGTTTACACCAAAATAGAATGCAATTGAATTGATTATCGAGTAAACAAGAGATAACCGATACGATTAATGCCCACATAAGCCGTGTAGATAAAGTGAATGTTTATATCGCGATTCATTCTGCGGCAATGAGCATATTCTGTTGTTTTAATTTTATTAGGAGGAGTGCTCCGCCCGAGATCGGTGCGTCCACTTCGGGCAACGCAACGCATTCCAGACAAGGTGAGTAATTTGAGTATTGGGAGATTTTATTTCTCATCATCCATAGTATATACCTAATCATAATCTTTAATTTTCTTGCATTTTTTTATGATTGCGACTCAACGATACAACTTAATTTTTTTTTTCCTGGTTTTACAATATTTAACAAATTTTGGTTCACTGCTTTTACGTCACTGGTTCTTATAATGATGGCATTGAGTCAAGCGTACACTATATTTCGTGATAGTGACTACGAATATGAACGTGAAAAATCAATAAACATTAAGTGCAAGATAGAAAAATAAAGCTTGGCTTAACATCCCATTCAAATTATTAATTTACTATTTACGACATGCCACGACGCTATTTCGAATCGATAAAATCAACCGTAATCATATTTAGGGCTGCATAAAGTAAATGCAAGTGCCAGTGCCCACTAGAATACAACTCTAGCTATCCTTGCAGGCGTCTATTTCTAAAGTTAGGTAACCTAATAACACTAATACATTTATCGTTTGTTAAGTAAGTCGCAATTTTTTTTTACCATTCCAGTTGTTGAAAAATTACGACAACATATATTAAACGAAAGGAATTACTGACAAATGTTTTCCAGATAGTCAACTTACATCTACTATTTGAGTTTGAATTAGTATATTATCTCCACAGATAACCCCCAATAGATACCGCATAAAAGACGACGACCGCGCACTGGCGTAAATGGTTCTATATAAATCGCCGCTTCGCAGCACGGCCTCAGTTTCGACCAATTATTAGGGTTCATTATTAGGGCGTCACTCGAAACAGCCAATAATAGCGCATTGGATCCAGTCACCGCAACCCGCGCCTTCCACCAGTTTTGGTGAGCTAGGATCCGAACAAAAATCCCGTAATGCGGTATCTATTGGGGGTTATCTGTGATTATCCCGAAAGAGGGTAAATCTGCTCCCCAAGGTATATAAAGTTTCTTCTACGGCTTTTCTAAATTAATAGTTTTTTATTGAAGAAATGCCATGTAAAGTTTACGTTCGAAGATAGCCCTAGCGCAGCTGGGTGGTTGAACTTTGTCCTTGACCGAGTGCACTTAAATGAGATTAACGACCTGTGTTTAGAAATGAATTTATAGTACTTTGTTAACTCTCGTAGCGATCGCACGTGCAATTTTGTGAGTGGATTTATTTTTTAGTATGGAGATTTAAAAACACGCAGTTTCAAGTAAGGCTCTCACAACTTGTGGGCTATCATGGTCCCAGTCCCCCCCTTTCGGGATAACATACCAATTCAAACTCACCTCGTATACAATGTCTCTTATTTTCCGTTGCGGTTGTTTTACCGGTCGCATGCTAACATAGCTATAACAGACTGTTCATACACTCTAAAATTTCCATTTGTCTTCGATTATATTCAAGCGAAGTTCCCATTCTCAAGTTCAGATAAAGCAAAGTCGCACAAAGACGTGAGTTGCTCCATACAATCTTTAGGTGACATTCACACCTCTGTAATAGACAAGAGGTACCATGGCCATGTTGACGTTATGCATAACAATAGACTAACGTTTAAAATCCGTACGAATGTCGTTGAAACGATTTTACGACGTCCGACATTCCTTGGATTAATAGGCGTGTTCTAATCTTGCTAGCTTCGTCATCATCATGTACAAATTCCACGGGTGCCCTGGGGTCTCCGAAGCCGGAGAAGCGGCAGGCCAACTCCCCCCTGCCGCCGCCCCCCGCGCCCCCCGCGCACCCCGCGCCGCGCCCGCCCACTGATCCCGCGCTTCAACAGACACACCAACGGATGTCTAGTACAGGTAATAATAACAATGATAACCAAATAGTGCAAGTAAATGTGTTTTCTTTTTTTATTGCTTTTTCTTTTTTTCTTATAATATTTTATAATATGCCAAGGTATTATTTGACATTTTATCGGAATACTTGTAATGGTGTGTAATGTTTTGGTGACGATTTTTGGTGGCCACCGTGATCCGTTTTAATTATTGTGAATAATTTGAGCAATGCAAAACTGTTTGCAGTACTTTAAAATATTGAAATCCAACCCAGCTACAGCATTACCAATATATTTTTCTCACTTAAGGCATCATGTATGATAAAATAAATTATTTATTCGAGTGGCAACACCGTCGCCAACATTTCGCAGGCCACTCACTCCATAATGATAGAAAAATAAGATTAATAATAATCACCAGAGCCTCGACCTCTCGAGGCTCTCGCTAGACGGTTGGATCAAGGGTAGCATTCATAATGGAGTACTCCTTACTCCACACACGGCCACATCGCTGGTAGAACTGACAGCCGATGGGGAAGAAGAGTTCTCGAGTGGCGACCACGAACCGGAAGACGCAGCATAGGCCGGCCCCCCACTCGGTGGACCGACGATCTGGTAAAAACTGCGGGGAGTTGATGGATGCAGGAGGCGAGCAGCCGCACAAAGTAGCGCTCTCTGGGGAAGGCCTATGTTCAGCAGTGGACGTCTTCAGGCTGTTGATGATGATGATGACTCCTTTCTCTGCAGTCATTCTGCAGCCGCCCTAACCATCGGTAACTTGGATCCTGCCTCACTGCCGGCGACACTCTAGGCTTAGGTTATTTATAAAGCTTTTGTAATTTATAGTAATATTTTAGAAAAACGTTGTCTTAAGAAAATTAAATAAATGAGGCTAAGTTAAGATTTTAGCTACGTGACTATCCCTTCACGGTTAGTGGCAAAGTTCTGCCGCATTTGGCGGAAACCACAGAAACAGTAGCCAATAAAAAATAGCTAGAAAAAAAAATGCCTTGGTTTTGAAGTATTTTTTTTTATAACTGTCAATGTCAGTGTCTGTCATCGTAGGTACAAATTGGCTTCACACGTCGACATCATAAATCCTCACTTTGCACACTCACATGAAAATTGAAATGTTGTCCATTCTTTCTACTCAGTTGCCACCGGACTTTAGTAAGATCTTCACATTGCGTGACTAGCACAGATCCCGTTTAACAACGCGTCACTGGCAAGGGGAACGTTTTTAAAACACTATTTTACCCAGCATTGGTAAATCAATCGAAAATTTTGCATTTTCATTACTAGACCCTGTAAAGTACATACAAACGTGTCCCACTACGATAATATCTCAAACATTGGTAACCCTTATCTAAATAATTTCCAAAGAAATAGTGCACTGCAGCAGCGCATGTTCCCAATAACTAATCACTTGTTTTATCTGATTGATCTACATATTTTTTTTAAATTAGTATTCAATAAATAGATAGATATCACCGGAATCACATTTAACATGTTCTTAATCTATATTTTACAGGTGATCTACATTTCAACCATGATAAGTTACGACGGAGTCTCAACGAAAAGCATCAACGCAACAATAGTTGCGTTAGTTCCTCAGATTTTTACGGATGCAATTATCCCGTGGAAAAACATAGATTTAGTTCCGGTGACATAATCCGTCCGCTGGTTGCTAGGGAACTGAACTTCGATATAGATAAGCGGGATAATAACGCGGACAATCTGTATAATTCGATAGGCGGCGCCGGGTGCAGCGACTACTCTTCAGCGGAGCCCAATACAAGCCTGACTTCCGAGCATCGAGCCACGGAGAGCCCGTCGCGTAACGTCGAACAAATGTACGCGAAAGTCATGAAAAAAGCGAAGGGCAGAACCGACGAACTCGTCAGAAGGTCGAAGGAAAACGCCGACGGAGATTCGCTTGCCCAAAAACTCCGCGGTGACGACCCAGGATACGAAACCATTGACCGAAACAAATCCGTCAACCATGGGTACGAAACTATTCGGAAGGAGAGACTAAACTCAAATCAAGATCCAGGATACGAGACCGTGAGGGAAATCAAGCTACTGAAACTGAACCACCTGAATTCCGACAGCGGCCCTAATAGCATAGTAAGCAGCGACCCCGGCTACGAACACATCAACAAGACTGACAACAGCGCATCCGATTCTGATCCTAATTACGAGGTGCTTAGAAACCAACCTCCCACTCCGCCTTACGCTACAATAGCGCCCAACTATAAGCAACCGACATACTCAACGGTCAACAAACGACCAAACTATCACAACTGGCCGGTCACGGACGATGCATCGGTAGAACCGAACTATGAATCGATGCCGAACGATAATTTATACAATACCGGGAGCGAATCAGATTCCAACTATGAATCCGTACGGCCGAATCCAAGTTACGATGACGCGATCGCGCAAGATCCTAACTACGAACCTTTAAGAGGCAAGGATCCTAAATACGAATCCGTGCGCTCGAGAGACCCTAAATACGATTCGGTGAGATCCAAAAACGATCCAAGTTACGAAAGTGTTAAGTATTTCAACGTATCGAAAGATCCGCCTTATGAGAAACTAAGCAATGAAGCGAGTACAAGCGTGGAAAGGTCAGATTCGGCGGCTGGATATGAAAAAATTAAGGTCCCTAGTACCAGGGACCCTAAACACAGTATTAATAATGGTGCAGACGGCACTGTGAGTGATTACTTTCAAGTGTAGTGGAAGACCAGACAAGAAATGGCGAAATGAGCTATTATTGTAGAAAAATTATAAACAGTATTTATTCGATTTTGAGATTGTGCTTTTTATTTATTTTATATCTTAGATATTGTCTATGATGTTAAAACCTTAGTGCTAGGTTGATCAGTTACTACTTCCTTAGGTGTCTGTGATATATGACGATGGAAGTTTGGTTATTAATTTTTATTTCATTATTGTTTAGTATCTTGCGGAGAATTTGAGTTTGTGTAATCTCTATTTATTGATGTGTTCAAATTGTAACGATTTATTTAAGCTAGCACACTTTTACTCGTATTTTAATACGTGTGTTAAACAGGGTTATTGAAAGATGGTCAACTTCTGTACATAATGAAAAACAAATTTTGATTCTTTTCTCAAAACCTTATATGTCTCATAAATAAATATTTAAGTTTTATAAACTGTATGAAACTTTTAAATTTAAAAATAGCAGTTTAATCGTTGCGTGGACGCACGTTATTTGTATACATTTACCTTTTATACAGTTGATTAATTGTTAGGAAAAATTTGTAAAACGTTTGTTATGGTGTACAGAAGTGGTCTTTCAGAGGTTAGCTGTTTTTCAGTAACCATGTACAGTATGCGGTATGTACAAAATGTACATAATTTTAGGTGTTATTATGTGTTAGTGTGTATATTGTATAGTTATTATTAATAATTTGATCCAGTGTTCATATTTTCTAAGAACATGTGCTGTTTGGGTGGAAAGCTTGCGTGCTATTACGTTACGAGTATTATAATATTTAACTTGTTCGCATTTCTATAGGTTTGGTAGGTAATTGGCATAAGATAGGGAATTGTGTAAATTCTCAAACAGTTATATAACTTTTTTGACTCTATGAAGTAGCGTGCTTTTCTGATTCCACGTTGGCGTATTTATTTTATGGACATTTAATTATTATACCTCTGTTATTGAAAGACTTGATAGATATCAAATATGGTTTGCACTCATATTATTTTGATTATATTTTTTGATATTAATCAGTCACTAGCATTTGAAATCTATAAAATCAATAAAGTTTAGACAACGAAATTCCTGTCGTACCTAAGACAAAAGAAATTAATAATTTCTTAAACTGTCAAATGCGTTTTCTGTAAGTTTTAAGATATTTTATTGACGTTGTTGATTTTATAATTTTATGTTAAAGTTAAGTTAAAATGGGAATGTGTCATATTACCCTTTAAAATGAATGAAGTAATTACTATTAGGCTATTACTTGACCAATTTACATATTGAATCAGTGACTTTTTAATGAAAGGGTTAGATTTATTCGTTACTTTTTATCGTTTACACACGAAGTACCTGAAAATGTTAATAGCTAATTTAATGGTTGTATTATTGTTTTATTGCTTTTAAGTTTTAATAATTTCATTTCAAGCCTTTTAATGCCGCAGATTAAATGTAATAATCATAGATGTACTGTTAAATGAAATATTTACCCAAGACTTTCAACTATGTCGAACTACGACGGAATTTTATTTTGATTGTTTTAATTAATCTACAACATTCCACACAACATACATACCATAAATACGTTGATAGACTGGATGGACTGGCCATATAGTTATAACCGACACCACAATGTAAGCTAATAATTTTAGGAACCAAATATTCGTGTCTATTCGGCAATTTTTTTGGTGCTGTACATATTTTGTGTATATTTATTTAGTTTATTTTGTACACGTTACTGCACATTTGGAACAATGGTCGCACACAATGCGTCGCTGAATTTTATTGACAACTATGTAAAAGTGTCCACGCCAGTTCCCTCGCGCAAAATCAAACGAAAGCCTGTCATTGTCTTGTTACCTTTTCACCACTAAATGGCCTATCCAAACATGATGAATTGGTAGACTTAGTGCTAATTCAGTGTTAGTGTGTTTAACACAAGTATTTGCACATAAATACTAGGAATAGGCGACAGTTTTCATAGCAAATCACAACATGTACTATATTATGTACCTTCTTACATATTTGTATTAAAAATGTTTATACATAACTACTTACTATTTACCTAATAGTGATATTAAATAACACCATTTTATAAGTAGTAAATTATAATATACCTGACCATCGACTGTGTTCGATAATAAACTTTAATAGGTAATTATAATAACATGATAAGATTTTTAATGTAATACTTCTGACCTAGATCATACACAGTCAGTCCAAATGAGCGCCAGTTTATAAACGTGTAAATACAGTGTAGTTCTCTAATACTTACGGAATTTAAAGTGTTATACCCAATACATTATTTCTAAAAAAAAGGTGGTATTAATATGCCTAAGCATTATAATATTTTTTACGGTGTCTTCTATAACTACTTTGAAAAGTGAGGAAGTTGTCTAAGGTGGAGAACGGTTGCTCATGAGATACCCATTCACTCTTGACATGAAAAGACCCAGGTTATACCCAAGGTTATATTGAAAAATACTAGTTTCAGTAAAATAACATTTAATTTTACTCTGACTATGGTCTCACTGAGTGTACCTATCTAGTAGACTATGGCAAGTTTTCATAGGTAACGATTATTATGCAAGTCAACAAGCCTCTATTTAACTTTTTTTAAAAAATATCATTTACAAAAACATGCTATTGTATAATATAAATTTTAATTTATCTAACAATTATCGTATTTTTATTTAATTTATCATATTGTTTAGTAACGGAATATTTACCATGTACATCTTTAATCAAATATACTATAGATACACATTCTCTATGAAAATCAAACCTTGAAAGTGTCCCCGCGCCAATACTTACTGATACAGATATAAGATATATATATCTCCAGCTAATATAAAATAGTCCACAAGCGCATATTGTTTAACTTTAATAATGAACTTTAACACCCTTTAATAGGGTTGTAAAGTTTATGAGTGATGATACCCAAAAATGAAACAACATATCCAAAAATATATTTAATGCAAAAAGAACCTTAAACGTTAGCGGTAAAGTACAAACTCGTCTCAAATAGTATGCGAGTTAAATCGTTTTGGACTTACGTATCTCCACCGCTAGGAACAAAAGACCGTGGAGTCGCTTTTTTTTATTATTTGAGAATGGTAAATGGGTAAAGTATTTCGACACATTATTAAATTATCTATAATAATATTATAATGAGGAAAGATTTGTTTTTTTGTTTATTTGCATTGAATATGCTCCGAAGCTACTGAACCGATTTGAAAAATTCTTTCACTGTTGCGAAGCTGGGTGACATAGGCTATAATTATATTTTATTTTAATTAGGAATCTTGGTATAAATACCCGTGCGCAGCCGGGGGGGCCGCTAGTAATTAATAATTGAATCAGAAGTTGAGAGAAATTTTTGTGACAATATTTAATATTATTATTATTATTGGCAGCCATGGTCATCCCACTGCAGGGCATAGGCCTCCCTACCCTCCTTCCACTCCTCCCTGTCTAAAGATTTCTGTGGCCAATCTTTCCAGTAAGAGCCAGCCCGTCCCGCCATCTCCGTCTGGGCCTACCGCGACGTCGTTTAACATTGCGTGGACTCCACTCAGTGCTGAGTTTAGCCCACAACTCGTCCGACATGCGGCAGACGTGTCCAGCCCAGTTCCACTTTAGACTCGCCGCTTTCTGACCAACGTCAGCGATCTGAGTTTTGGAGCGCAGTACCGTGTTCTTTATGCGGTCTGATAATTTCACTCCCAATATACTGCGCTCCATGGCTCGCTGGCAAACCCCGAGTGCGGCCTTTTGATATTTTGTCAGAGACCAAGTCTGAGCACCATAGGTGAGAATGGGAAGAATGCATGAATGGGTCCATGAGCTTCTTTTTGAGGGTGAGAGGGAGGTTACCCTTCATAAGGTGTTTCATGGACCAATAGCTCCTCCAGGCGTTTTCGGTGCGTCTAGCAACTTCTGCTTCGTGTCTCGCCTGGAAGGAAACTAATTGGCCCAGGTATACTCATGGACGTATTCTATTTCTACTCCTACAACTTCTAGCTTACGCTTTATGCTATTCGTCATAAGCTTGGGGTTATTCATCTCAAGTCCGACCTCGAGGCTTGCTCGATTAAGTTCTGTGATCATCGAACCGAGTTCTGTTGCTGAAGAAGAGAAAAGGACAATGTCGTCAGCAAAACGGAGGTTTGTTAGCCTCCTTCCTCCGACGACAAAATAATGTGAAATAATTCTTAAACCAAAAAATCGATTTGATTATGTAGGCTGAGAGCTAACAATTAAGTAGGTACCCTTAAATATTTTGAGTCATTTGGTTTATAAAATTGCTCCTTTCTGGCTCGAGATATTATACATCTCCATTTCATTTTTTGGAAAACAAAAACAAACGAATTATTTTAAATAGAATACTAAAGTGTAACGCTCTAAAAAAATAAAAACGTGAATGATGACTCCGTATCTTTTCATACCCGCTTTGTTCTAAGGCAGTAGTTTCGTTTCGTTTTTCTCATCAAAGTCAAAGCAAGAGTGAAAGGGATAGATGCGTATACGGTGTGTGGTTGTAAATGAAGAAAAATATTAGTAAATATGAAAAACATGCTAATAAATATAGAAATGACCGATAGCAATGTGATACTTACTGAAAGTACGACATGCCATGTTTTTTTTTCCTTTTAAAGTGTAATTCTTGCATGTTTTCACTGCATATTTCGGCATCGTAGCACGTCAGCTGATTGGCGCGGTCACACGTGATTGAGCAAAATTAGGCATACACGCTATTTATGCCTTATTTTGACGGTGCCGTTTTCAAGCGCTGATCATGGATCTACCCTATATTTCATCGTTGATGTACATAATTTGTTTCGAGTTGCCGATATTTCGGTACTGTTGCAAGCACCATGATCACGGACGAACTGAAGATCTTGCGGGTAGATGATGGGCAAACGTAGCGGTCTACCCTCCTTCGCACACGTTTACTACGCGTCCAATGAGGGCCTGGATTCTGCTATTGCGATTGTGATTCCGTACGATTTAAATCGCATTATACGATATTTTTGGCCCTGATATACTATGTACGATCACGTATTCGAAATCGTACGCAAAATATACGACCTTTTCAAGTCTTATAATCTTCGTAAAAATTAATTATATACATAAATTAAGATCGTTTTGACGAAAAGTCAATAATAAGGAGCCGTCCATAAATTACGTGAGGCGTTAAGGGGGTCTCGTAAAATCTCGCGTAAATTTTATCCTCCAAAAAATCGTGTAAACTGGGGCAGCAGTCAGCCTGTTGTGGGGCGCGTCATGCTTTCCACGACTCGCGCACGTAAAGTACGCTCGTCCACCCGCTTCGTTATAACTTAAGCACGTAAAAAAGCGGACTTAAAAAAAAAAGCATAAAGATTGAAGCATGCTTTTGACATAAAGCAGTTTTGAACACTACTACTCACCATTCTATAGCCATTCATCGTAATTTTGTTAACAGAATCATCCCCAGTGCTATTGTCCAATGTCCATAACTGCATAACTGCCATAACTGCACCCACGGACGTACATACTTCGTAATCACAATGGAGTAGTTTTTCTTAAAAACGAGCCGAGCGAAAGGTTTGATTATTTGGAGTCTATCTCTTTCTATTAGGGTGTCCACAAGATTTTGAAGTCTTAAGACTCATGGCCTTCATAATGGTAATTATTTATATTATAATACCTACTTATAACTAGTTTCAATAAAGGAAAGATTTGAAATGAACCGATATTTCTATTGCTATCTCACTCCCACTGCACACAATGATGGAAGTGAGAATAGTACATTATGATATAAGTGTGCAAAGTCGATCATTACACTCTCGGCTCCCATAAGTATAAGTATATTACCGCCTCGAGTGTAATGATCAATGCACACGCATGTCATACGACGTTTTTCATCACAGTTGCGAGGAAAAACAGAGTTGTACTGTTAAATGTCCTGTGTGTTCTTATTTTCACGCGACGTCGGAGAAAAACCGTGTTGATGGTGCGAACAAAATCGACATCGACCAAAACGGAATGAAAACAAAAACTGGAACTGGAACTAGAACGGGAACTGGTATGTGAACGTGAACTGGAACTGGAGCGTGAACTGGAACGTGAAATGCAACGTGAACTGGAACGTACACTGGAATGTGAACTAGAATTTTCAGATTTTGATTTTCATTCGCATCGGATAACTTTTACTTTGAGACGGTATGCTTACATCCGCTAACTTAAAAAAGAAATGATTTTGCTGTTAATGAACTTTGATCCTTATAACATCTATACTCGGTCCCCAAGAACGACTTTTCTAAAGCACTCGTACACATCATCAGCCGGAAGACGTCCTCTGCTGAACATAGGCCTCCCCCACAAAACGCCACTTTGGGCGCTTATCATAGGGAGGGGGTTTGTCATAATCACCACGCTTGGCAGGCAGGTTGGTGATCGCAGAAGATTTTAATGTACCGAGGAGAATGCTGCTGCCCATTCTCTGGATATTCCCTTATCTGGCACTTACGGCACCCATGGGAAGAGATGGAGTGGTCCTATGTGCAAACTGGAACCACACGGCGGAACCACTAGTAATGGAGGTGCAAAAAAGCAAAGTTTATATATCTGTATAGCAGCCCTATTGAAAAATGATGCATGTCAAAATTTGATTTGAAATTTTAATCAGCATCCTTGGGGATCCCCAAATATCGATTTTCATGCAGATCAGAGATTATTTTTCTCGCCATGGCCAAAATTTCTGCCATTTTGAAAAAATAGTTTATTTGCAATATTCTATTCTAGTCTCTGAACAATATTAGTTCGATCCCACGAACATAAAAAAATCATAATTTCCCATAGGTATAGAGAAACAATACGTCAATGAATAAAATAAATGTATGGTAGCCATCTTTAAAGTTCGCGGAATTCAATTTTTTTTTAAAATATCAAATTAACGGCTTCTAAAACTTAAGACTTCAAAAACTTGTGGACACCCTAATAGAAAGAGATAGACAACAACTAATCGTACCTTTCGCTCGGCTCGTTCGGAAACTACTCTATCCTGATTACGTAGTATGTACGTCCGTGGTATTTACTAGTATCGGAACATCCCTAATCTTATATTATTATAATCTATAATTTATAATAGAATTAGAATATAACTTAACTTGAACTTGCTTCATGCTTGTCCTCGTCCTCGCATTATCACAATACAAAACAAAAGTGCAAGTTTTGATTTTATAAACATTTGCTACAGATAACGTTTTAATTTACCAGAAATTGGAATCTAGATCGTAAGACTACAGATAAGGAACATGGCAAGTTTTACTAATCCTAACGATTATGCTTGGCAGACTCAAAATGCAAGCCAAAACTATTCTTTCAATACATCACAATTCCCTGATTCGGCGCAAACTTTGGGTGAGTTAATGAATTCCGTCGACTTGTATTTTAATACTAGAGGAATTACACTAACAGTACTTACCTGTAAAGTAAGTGTGTATTAAAAACAAATAAAAAATATTTCAAACTTTTCAGACTTCCAGAGTTTCCCTGCTGACCAGCAGAACTTTTCTTATGAACAACAACAAGACCCAATGTCAGCAAATAACAACCAGTATTACAATCCGAATCTGTTCACTCCAGCTCCCATTCCTGGAGAACCTGTCACAGAAACTAATGAATTTGATGAACCACCGTTACTTGATGAGTTGGAAATATATCCAGATAGAATATTAGAAAAAACGTTGGCTGTGATGAATCCTTTCCATGGCCAATCAAAGGCAGATGATGCAAATTTCCTAATGAGGGATACAGACATTGCTGGTCCGATTGCATTTTGCCTAGCTTTGGCTGTCTGTCTATTTCTCTCTGGTAATAAAGCACACTTTGGTTATGTTTATGGACTCTCCGTCATGTCTGTAATATTGATGTATTTTTTACTGTCTTTAATGAGCCGTTCTGAGGGAGTGTTCACAATACTCAGTGTTGCAAGTGTATCAGGGTATTGTATGTTGCCAATGGTGGTATTGGCAGGCTTGGGGATATTTCTTTCCCTTGAGGGCACTGTGGGCCTCAGTTTGTCAGCAATAGCAGTTATTTGGTCTGCATTGTCAGCCAGCAGGTTGTTTGTTACCATGTCAGGTGATGTAGAGCAGAGGCCACTCATTGCATACCCTTGTGCACTAGTATATGGTGTATTTGCATTGCTTGTTCTATTTTAATTAGGCAGTTGATCAAACTGTATCAATAATAATACATAATTTGTATAGTATTCATATGAAATTGTTTATGAACTTGGAAATTTCATATTGTCAAATTCCATTAAGATTTTGTTCAAGACATATTTTACAAAATAATGTGTTAAATTATTATTTTTTACTGTGGAAGTTTCTGATCTAAATATTTGGTAAGGAGTGTAGGTATTTGTGGCTCCTCAATCCACAGTTTATTATGCCAATTTCTATCCAAATAAATATTACTCAAAAATGCTTGTAATGTGGTCATTATTTCAACAACCTTCTTTGAGAAAAGTCAACATGTGTTATGTGTATGAAATGTAGAAAGATACACTATGATAATTATTATATTAAGACAAACAATCCATTTAATTTGAAAATATTTAATAAATTATATTACATTTACCTAAAATTACAAACGATTATATGAAGGTCTGTCACTGAAGAAGTTCTTTAGTACCATAACTTGAGCAAATGTGACACAGACAATAGCAAGAGTTTCTCCCATAGACCACCAGAATACCCTCTCATTAAGGTCTTCAGCTCGCTTGCGACCCTGGGCTTCCCGCAGTCTGTGATGAGTTTGTTGGTCCAGGATTCTATTGAGAGCTGAGTGAATTTCTTCTGCTGATGTCTCCAACTGTAACATGGAATGAGGATATTAAAAACTCTTTATAGTAGTATTTTAAAATAACACAGCATGAACACAATCAAATATTTATAAGAATATAATATAGACAGCCTCTGTGGTGTTGTGGTCGAGCAGGTTGGGTCATTACCCTAGTTCATCGGTTTGATGCCCGCAACAACAAGTATTCTAGATACAAGGAATCCTAGTGATTGTTGGGGGTTATTTATTTATTTATGATGACTACTAAATTCTTAAGTGAGTACCTATGGTAGACAATCATCAGCCATTTGCATGATAATTAAATGTTTCTGATGAAAATTACACACAACTTTGCCTTTGATTCTAACTATAGTTATGATATAAGTAACATGTCTCACAATAACATAACAATGATGCTGTCTCGTATTTCATTACCAATATGGCATAAATTTGCAGTATATTAAGGTACTGAATGCTCCCAAATCAACTAACTTGAACGTAAATTGCCTCAGAATGTATATCATTTACAGGATTGAAAAAAATGCATGTTAATAATGGTCACATGTTCTTTCCATTTGCAGAAATCAAAACATGTTTATGAAAAGTTTTCTTGATAAAAAAATTATAACAAAAAGCACTCATTTTATAACTAATTATTTGTACCACAAAATGGAAAAATCAAAGTGCAACGCAACGCAATTGCCATATATTTGCCACGCAAAAAGTGACCCTCTATACTACAGTATATGATTCATGTTCAACTGCTGTAATAAACATGCTTGAATTGAGTCCTGTCAGCGTCTTAATGAACATGAGATTACATAGTTTGGTGTCTAATAAGCCGATTACCTGTGTGAGCACTGTTGCATGTGCTCCAATTCCTGGCAATGGTTCTTCAGGCCCCACATTCAGCTCCATATACACAAGTTTATGCGAGAATGTACTGAACTCATTGCTAAAGCAAACTTTGTACACACCTGAAATAACAAGACTTGTATATTATTTGCCATGCTGCACTGGATGTTCAATTGATAAATGAGGTAAGTATATTCAAATTGAAAGACACAATTAACACCTGTCTGCTATAATTGGGGAAAATGCTAATTAGAGAATAGATACACAACAGTAGAATTGAATAAGTCTTTGTATTTAAATAGACCAATTAATTAAACCATTTATCAGCATGTATGTATCATAGGAACCTAAGGTTATTCAATTTTACACAACATAAAGCCATGCCAATATCACACACACACACACACACACACAGCATTAATATTCCATAATGAAATATTACCATAGTTATCATGATGAAGTTAGCATATTGTTCATACATATAAACTCTCATTAAAATTTGAAATAAACAATATGATATTGACTACAATTAATGATTAGGCAGTGAATATTATCATAAACTGGTTTAAATTAAGAAACCCAATCTTGCTGCAATAAACCTTACAGAACAGAGTAGTTTGTAAAGTACAAATGATTTGCTGTAGGTAAGTCTGTACCTACCTATTGATTTGATAAGGCAAGTGGGTCAACCAAAACCAGCTAATAGCTCTCAAACCTCGATTGTTCTTATATTATTCTGATAAAACTTTACCTGTTTGTTGAGCAGTAAACTGGTGGGAATCATACTGCATTTTTTGTTGCTGGTATAGGATTTGCTTATTAGGACCCTCAACTTTAACGTCTACATCGTATTGACCGCCCGTGATGACCTGTAAGAGTTATCAATGATAGTAGGTATTCTGATTACGCCAAAGAACATGTTTGAGGTTATAAGGACTATACAATTGATCTTGAGTAATTTAATCACACATTCGATGTTTAATGCTCATAACTGACAGTTAACACTAGTTTACCTGGTATTCTAGAGCGGCAGAAGTATTCTTCTCTATTTCCTGATAAAAACATTCTACGGAACTGTCTGGCAACTCGAACGTAAGCTCTACGCTCTTGGAGAATATGCCATCGATTACAGATGCAATTACGACAACTATTAAAGGCGTTAGATACATTTTATTGAATTGAATTTCCAATGCTTACAAAATTATTATATCCGTGAATATTATGTATGAAAAATCTCGTCGATTTCGGTTCGATTGATTGAGTTGTCACTTGTCTAAAGGTGCGTTCGGATAGCCTGGTGGCAAAATGAACAGTGCAGTGAGTGCAGCCACAGCGTTCGTTTTGGGAATGTGTGAGCAAAAGTTGCATTCTTAACTGTTTACGTTCCCCGTTTGGATATGTCAAAAACAGCTAAAAATGCCATCGTGAACTGCCAATATTGACCGACCTGCGAAGGTGGGTTAAAAGTGATCATTTTCTGACATTAGAGATTGACGTGGATTTTTTGGCGCGGTTGTGCTAATATAACTGATTATTATTGTATAAATAAATTGTAGTTATCGTAATAATACAGCACGGAGAAGTGAGAGAACGTAAGTTTACGTATGTAGTGTAAAATTCCGCCCAGGCTACACGATAAATATTGACTTATCACACATCGTGCCCAGTTTTTGATACGTACGTATTTAGTTGAGATATATTCTCATAATAGAGCAAGCTGTGTATGAAATAATGAATATAAATATTTAATATACGGCACAGAACCCTAACATTCAGGGGCAATTATATAAATACGAGGAACTACAGCAAAAATCAAACTAATTTCATTACCATTCAAGTGTTACCGCCAATTTGTTTTTTGACATTTGAGATAACACACCGCATTTGGTTATTTTGCGTTCGTTTCAGGTAGTGAGTATAAGTGGTAAAAGTGGCATTATTGGCGAAATTCTCAAACCAAACGCTTTACAACAACGCTAATTTTGCAAATGCTAAAAACGCTACAAATCCCAATCCGAACGCCCCTTAATAATGTCTTGTTTTGTCTTGTCGTAGTTGACGTAATGACAGCACAATGTCAGTCAACTTTGACATTACGATTTACAACAAAATGACGATGACACCACGTAATTATATAGCTGCGTTCCAAAATACTTCATTTATCGACCATTTGATACTCGTTGTATTACTAATATAGGGAGGATGCTCACACATCCCATATATTGAAAAACCTGTCAAACGTAATTTTGTATAGACTGAAAAACTAAGAAGAAAATTGTTTATTTCCATTTGTCGCTAAACCAATGATATCTAGGAGATACTTTTAATTGTAATTTGTTGATACATTCTATTTATTTCCGTAAAATTAGTTTTCATGTAATCACGTTATTTATTTATTATAGGTAGACATACTTGTCGAAAACTTCGAGAGTATCGTTCCCAACAATTACCGGTATAGGTGGAACATGAGCATTAGACATGACCTTTGTCTTGTCCATATTCATCTTAAGACCAACCTGCTGGGAGACTCTACTGAGGTCGTTGAGCATGGTGCTAAGGTCCTCGAGCGATTCCGCCATTATGACTATATCATCGGCAAAACGAAGGTCAGTGATGTACTCGCCATTTATGTTGATGCAAGATCTTTTCCACTCCAAGAGCTTGAAAACATCCTCCAATGCGTTTGTGAACAGTTTCGGAGAAATAACGTCTCCCTGTCTCACGGCTCTTTGCAATGGAATTTGTTCTGTACTCTGGTTCTGTAGTCGGACTGACATAGTGGCCTTACTGTACAAACACTTCAAAACTTCGATATACCTATAGTCAATTTGGCATCGCTGCAAGGACTGCAGCACCGCCCAAGTCTCGATTGAATCGAAGGCTTTCTCATAGTCCACAAACGCTAGACATAACGGCCGATTATACTCTTCGGTCTTCTGTATAATCTGGCGCAGCTTATGGATGTGGTCTATGGTGCTAAAGCCTTTTCGGAAACCGGCTTGTTCAGGAGGCTGGAATTCATCAAACCTGCGTGCGAGACGATTCGTAATGACTCTCGAAAACAGCTTATACACATGACTCATCTGACTACTCGTAACGATTGCCATAGATGGTCTTATGACCACCGGGGCCGACGGCTCTCCGAGGCACGGATGGCATCGAAAACTACAGATAACTTACTAGATAAATCATCGATGCAAGGCCGAGGATCGAACCTGGTGCCGTAAGATTGCGAAGAGCACATGTTGCCGCTCTGCCACCATCGCTCTAATTTCAAATTATATACCAATTAACTTAATCAGTTGAGCATGGGCAGTGACTATGGTTATTGATCAACACTATGGCGACGCGAAAATATTGTGTTGAAGCTTGCAACTAATAAAACTCATCGCCTGTTAAGTATCCCTAGGGACGATACATTAAAAGAATTATGGTTGTCTTTTCTGATTCCTACAAATACTGAGCTCAGTGGTATGTCTTAGTGAACAAACGTGTTTGCCAAAATCACTTTGATATACTTCCAATTTGATAGGATGGGTAACCGTCTTCTGTATGGATATCCTTGTTCACTGCAAATGAAGTGTTGCACGGGATTCCCTTGAGCTTATCTGGTGACTAAACTCAATTTGAATAGCAAAAATAAATAATTAAAATTAAAATGGTTTCACCCCAAAAAATGGCCTACAGTAAAAATACAAAGCTCTTAGGCTAAGAAATAAAAATAAATAAAAGCTATTTCCGTCTCATTTGTTTCATTTAATCCTTATTAGCGGGTGCTTCATCTTCCTGTAGTATTAAAATGTAATAGGTTAAAATAATAATAATAACTTCCTATGTAACTTCCATGTCGATTTTTTTTGCCGTAGCGCGTCACTATGCCTTCGATATCGATATTTGAATATGGAGCTAGGTTCATCACTATAGTGACACCTGCGCTTAGCGGAGACACGGAAACTAATTGTCAATCATATAGAGCTGTCCTATCTGTCTTTGACTAGTATAGTAGATATCTGTGATCATTAGTGAAATAAACATTAAGTTTTGTTACTTTTAAAATAGCTTATGAATTCACATTTACATACTACTTTAAGTTGATTAGATAATTTAAACGCTTTTGTTGCTTTTGTCATTAATAAAATTTAAGTGATTATTTAACAAGTAAAATATTTAAGGTTCGTTACACTAGCACGGCAAATTCAAATTTTCTTGCGTTCTTTTGCTGCGTTGCCTCAAACAATACTTACTTACTTTGACACATGATCGAAATAACTATAATAAGATAATTTTGAAATTTTTAGATGCTTCGATCCTTCTGACGCTGCCTGTACTACAAGCCAAATATGTAACGCTACGATTAGACTACAAGCCTACAAGGCAGGCAGGAAGGCCACTATTTATTAATTTGGTAATAGCATAGAACAAGAACAACATCATTTAACAGTAAAAACAAATTTTTATTCAAAATTCAAGACAATACATACAATAAATGGAAAATTTAATTTTCACTTAAACGTTTAACAATATTTCGCTTAACATTAAAGTAAAAGCCATGGTTCCAACGAACAAAAAAAAAGAAATACTGTGATTATAATGTCTTAATTAAGTTAAGGTTAGATTGACACCACTTTCTCATACGATACCTAATATACCTATACATAGAATATCCGTAAACATCAAAACGGCAGTGTATAAAGCGGTATTGTTTCGTGTCCATCAACATTTTCGATATCGTTTGAGAAAAAGTGTGATCACGTCATAAATTACATTACACGTTATGTGCTTTAGGGACTAATAATGGATAGTGTAAAAATGCAGAAATACTTGGATAAAACTAGTGAGTTTAGAACGCGAGGCCGGCGTCCGCGTAGGTCGTGAATATTTTCTCGATGGAGTTGGCGTACGCGGCTGTTCTCAGATCTAACCCCAGGTTGTACTTCATGGCAGTCTTCATGATGGCCTGCGGGAATTAAAAGGTTAAACAATAGAGTAAAACGTTCATTTATATTTAAAAACTTTTTACAACCTAATAGGCTAGTTGCCTGCTATTTTTTTTATAGCATATATTAATATTATTCTTCAACCCTTTTTTTTCTATTTTTTTTTCTCTTTTCTGGTGCCCAGCAGGGTCCATGTTGTTACCTAATAATGTAATTAGGACTTATGTCTAATGTAAGATCAATATGCACATGTGGAAACAGAATAAATGAATATGAATATGAAAATAAACAGACGTGAATACAAAAATTATACATCTCAAAACATGACAAAGTTACAAGCATTTTAAAATACAAGAATAGAAAAAGACAGCTGAAATATTACTTGTTCCTTCATATTTAATACCTAATTACTAAGCTGTGGTAACTTTACATACAATCTCTTTGGCATGTGACGTCACAACGTGTGTTTTCATTGTAACTGTTGTGGGGAAGCTCCACACGATTTCTGTTTTGCGAGAAAGGGACACGCGATGCCCCCTCCAGAAACATTAAAAGCTTATTACTCCGTGATTTAGTTACCAATTTTACTGTTTTTTTTTCAGTTATTGCATTCATTTTTAACCTATTTTATAAAAGTAATATTTACTTGTTAATTTTTAATAGTGGGCAACTAGCCTATTGAGTCTTTAAAAAAATAATTATATGAGTTGTAGACGTAAATACTTAGTAAGTACTTTTATATCAAGGCAACTGTACTTTCGTCCTACTTGTTAATACAATAGACAAGTGGCTATTAAAAAGGTCTAGTGGCAATTTTTTTAAAGATTAAGATTCTCGTGGGTTTGCGCGTAGGTATACGACGATCTAAATAAATATAATCTGGGAATTTTTAAGGCTAGAGTTAACAACGCGTCGTCACTTTATCATCAGGTGACCGTAGTCAAATGTTAACCTATATAACTATGAACAACCTCGACCAATCTTGCCAGATATTCAACCAAATGGTGACCCACAGCAAAAGTTAAGCTAAGGTACTGACCCTAGCGGAACGTTCCATGGTGTAGTCGAGGCCAGAGTGCACGATATCTTTCTCCGAAGCGCCGGAGATCTTCTTCTGGAAGGATTCAGAGGGAGTGACCGGGATGCGCCCACCGACGCGGCCGAAACGTCTCTCCAGGGACTCTTGCACGGATTCTGAGGAAAATAATCAAATAAGTATTTAATAACAAACTTTCCAAAAGGCAAAATAGGTCAACGTACATAATTCCAATCTTACGACTAATGTGTGCGTTTAGAAATTATAAACAAAACAAGCAGATTATCCATAGTTATCTCAGGCAAATAAAAATCCAACAGGATCATAATGATAAAAGGACGTAAGGTGATACGTTTTAACACATCATCTTACGACCCTTTATTATTATAGTATAATGCAATCACATAGAATCTATTTGATTGCATTATACTACACCTGCGTTAAAACGAGTAATATTTTGTATTTTTTATAATTCTATTGTACCCTTGAGTTTAGCACAAGCAGACTAGCACGACATAGCACACATTTTATAACCAACTGTTATTACCATAATTTACTAATACATAAGTTATTTATTGTACTAGGTGGTAGGACTTTTCTGCAAAGTTCGTCTAGATAGGTACCACCGCTTTGCCAGTTATTCTGCCGCCATGCAGTAGTGTGCAAGCACTACTGTGTTCCGGTTTGAAGGGCATTGTAGCTAGTGAAATTACTGGGCAAATGAGACTTTATGATCTGATCACTCAGTCTAGTGATCTGATTACTAGACTGTGTGATGTCTCAGGATGACGTGCGCAGTGCAGTGTCACGCGAAACTTTATTGTTTTAAAGTTCCGAGTGACACTGCTACTGTTATGGGCGGCCGTGTCGCTTAACATCAGGTGAACGACTAGCTCGCCACGTCATTCAATCGCATAAAAAAAATCTGTGCTTTAAATTATCTCATAAATAAATAAATGGGATAATTTATGTAATACGTCATACTTTGTGCAATCTTTCATGCCACTATTGTGAATAGATTAACGACGACAACTATCCAACAACGTGACCGAATGTGTCACAGAATTATGGTCACAAGTTCAGTTATAAAACGTATGCTATACTCAAGAGGCACAATAAGATTATTTTAAAATTTTGTGTGATTGCATTATACTACAACTGTGTTGAAGCTTTATAGATTAATCAATTAAATAACAATTATAATTACACTGGCGTCGCGTCAGCGGCGTACGTGAGGCTATATGCTGGCTAATTTTAACTTTAAGAAAGAAAGAAAAAAATTGAGATATGGCACAAAAGAGGACACTTCGAATAATCTGTTACAAATCGGCCCCAACTCAGCATGGTGTTAGTTCA
This sequence comes from Ennomos quercinarius, assembly GCA_910589525.2. Lineage (NCBI taxonomy): Eukaryota > Metazoa > Arthropoda > Insecta > Lepidoptera > Geometridae > Ennomos > Ennomos quercinarius. The sequence goes on from OU342496.1 coordinate 9,100,336, forward strand.
TACGAACCAGCGCTGGTCTTCCGTTGGGACCGCTCAGTGAAGCTTTACACTCACCTACTCTCTGTTTCAACTAATTTTAATCATAATTATTATTTTTAACTATCTATTCTATTAATTTATAAAGCTTTAAGCATACCTAACTAAATTATTTGATATCATATCAATTGTTATTGTTTTTTTTTTATAAAGATACTTATCGTTATGGGTTAATGAGCGCACTCGAGATTGTAATATTCAAACAGTAACAGCATGTTTGATAAAGTTACCAATAAAAATGCAAACCATAGGAGCGCTTGCCTGATGAAACAGTTGCAGATGTTATTATTAACTTTTAATACTAGCTGTTACTAAGGTATTAAAATGTGATCCTTGCGAATATCGAAGAATGCTCGATAAATATTTGAGCCGAAAGAAAATATTTATTTAGCTGATTATAATACTAGAAAAAAGGAGCTACAGAGAACAAAAAGAAACCATTAGATACATTTTGTGTTATGTCTTTGAACACAGATCCAATAAGAAAATCTCCCTATAGATCCATCGTGGATCTTACCCCTGGATCAACTGAGATTTAACCTACTCAAATGATTAATAGATTAATAGACACTGGAAAACGATAGTATTAATTAAGTAATTAACAAAAACGTCACCGTATATTTTTTACTTGTTCAGAAGTTTAGTTGTTTAATTAAATTGTAATTTTTGATGTCCCATGTAAGGTTTGTTATTTTTTTATGATCTATTTTCGTTTTTTCTATGAGACGATGGTACTCTACGATATTTATTATGATTTATGTATCAGGAAAAATGGTATGAGAAATAAATTAATAAATTTCAATGGTGACACGCAATTTCACGAGCTGCTGGTGGTAAAGCGGACCGATAAGATAAAAGAGGCGCTGAGTGTAATGTAGGTATTCTAAGCTTACATTATGTAGTAAGTAGCTAATAGGCCCGATTTAGAAGGCTTTAGTTGACAGTCCTTAAAATACTAAAAATATATCCGTCTCTTACATTGCCGTCTATTTGACGAGGACAGCAACAGTTTTAGAAGTTTTAGATCTGTCAACTAAAGCTTTTAAAATTGGCCCCACTACCTAGTTACGTTGGCATTAGTTAGTCAAAGCGTTAGCTAATTAGTCTACAGAATTCCCCCTATATTAGTGTAAGCGTAGGTATTATTTACTTGGTATTGAGTGATATAAACACTGATAATATTAAGTTGTCATTTTTTTTTGTTTAATTTGTTTTTTTTCAATCTGTAAATATATGTACCTAATGTGTAATAATTAATATGACTGTATCTTTGAATGAATTTGTGATGTGTATGGTGTATGAGTCTAAATTACTTGCAATAAACAATTTAATTAAAATAATAGAAACTCCATTTTCGTTCGTGAAACTGGCAAGAACTACTCGTAAGGCTCAATTCAGACAGAGCAGCAAAATGCTCGAGCAGTTTTTAAGTGCTGTATGAATATCAACCTTAATCTATTTAGACAAAGCTGAAAATGGTATGCAACATTAAAATAGGTAAGATTTTAATGTTGCATACTGTTTTCAGCTTTGTCTAAATGGAATAAGGTTAATATTCCAATAGCACTTAAAAACTGCTCGAGCATTTTGCCGCTCTATGTGAATTGACCCTTAGTCGTCGTTTTACGTCCCGATCAACGAGTGTTTTTTTTTTTTTTTTAATGTGATTGAATGACGTAACGAGCAAGTCGTTCACCTGATGTTAAGTGACACGGCCGCCCATAACAGTTGCAGTGTCACCCGGAACTTTAAAACAATAAAGTTTCGCGTGACACTGCACTGCGCACGTCATCCTGAGACATCACCCAGTCTAGTAATCAGATTACTAGACTGAGTGATCAGATCATAAAGTCTCATTTGCCCAGTAATTTCACTAGCTACAATGCCCTTCAAACCGGAACACAGCAGTGCTTGCACACTACTGCTTGGCGGCAGAATAACTGGCAAAGCGGTGGTACCTACCTAGACGAACTTTGCAGAAAAGTCCTACCACCTAGTAAACCTTGTTACTCAAAGGGTAGTTAATCGTAACTTTAATCGAATATATAGAACGAAGCCCTAGCCTAGCTGCACCTACGTGCTAATGCTAAGTCTAGGTGGACCGACGATATGGTGAAAACCGCGGGGAGCCGATGGATGCAGGAAGCGAGCAGCCGCTCAAAGTGGCGCTCTATGGGGGAGGCCTATGTTCAGCAGTGAACGTCTTCCGGCTGTTGATGATGAGAGAACGAAGCCCTTACCCAATAGATGGTAGTTAGATTCCCTCTCGTATTTGAAAGTAAGTCTTCCGTAGGACACGTGGTTGAGGTTCTTAAGCCATTCGAAGAAGGAGACTGTGACACCTCCAGCGTTGATGTAAAGGTCGGGAATGACCAGAATGTTGCGGTCGATGAGGATCTTGTCTGCGGCTGGTGTGGTCGGGCCGTTGGCAGCTTCGGCGATGATCTGGGGATATGCGAGCATTGAGTGAATATATTGCACCTAATTTATAAAGTTTAAAACTTCAGATTTTTAGTAATAACAATAACAATACAAATAAAATAAAACTACATATACTGGCAACCGATGTGGAAGATAGGTTCTCGAGTGGCGACCACGAACCGGAAGACGCAGCGTAGGCTGGCCCCCCACTCGGTGGACCGACGATCTGGTGAAAACCGCAAGGAGCCGATGGATGCAAGAGATGGACGCCGCTCAAAGTGGCGCTCTCTGGGCAAGGCCTATGTTCAGCTGTGGACGTCTTCAGGCTGATGATGATTATGTATAATATACCTACCTATCTTTAAACATACCTTAGCCTGTATCTTGTGCGCGTTTTCCTTGTGGATGACCTGTTCGATCGCGGCTGGGACAAGGATGTCGCACTTCTCGTACAATAAGCCGTCGCCCTCGTAGGCCTTCGCCCCCGGGAACCCAACGATAGTGCCGTTGTCGATACGGTAGTCTTCTAGAGCCTGGAATTAACAAGTTAGTATTACTTGACCGCCCGTGAAACAATTTCTATAGGTGGGTTTGGCTAATTTAGCTCACACTCCGCACTTTTGGTTTAAAACTATCGGTATACTCTATCAGCACTGATTCAGTATCAGTACTGATTCAGTATCAGTAGTTGAATACTGTAGCCATCTCTGGGATGGTTCAGCTAGATACCAGCTCGAAGCCTTGGTCTCCATTCAGAGACGAGCCAAAAGACTCGTTGGTATAATGATGCTTTGGTGGAAGCTAAGCTCCACCACATCAAGGCGCATAAAAACATGGCACTCATATATTGTTGAAATTCCATCGACCCGCATTAAGCGTTTTGCTATGCACTTTATAGTGCGAACAGCCAATGAATGGAACACCTTGCCGGCATCCTTGTTTCCAGCTAACTATGATCTGGGAGTCTTCAAGTCGAGAGTGAACAGGTATCTTCTGGGCAAGCATGCACCATCGTAGACTGCGTCATCACTTTCCATCAGGTGAGACAGTGGTCAAATGCTTTGCCTATCAACAATAAAAAAAGTAATCTGGTTCACAGTTCACATAATACTAGCTATGTTTAGTTTGGGGCTAGATGGCGCTGTGTGAAATTTCCGCACACATATTTATTTATTGAAAGCTACAATTGGTGACCGATATAGCTCTTACAATTAGCAAGTTGAAATGGCAATGGGCAGGCCACATCGCTAGTAGAACTGGCAACCGATGGGGAAGGTTCTCGAGTGGCGACCACGGACCGGAAGACGCAGCGTAGGCCGGCCCCACCACTCGGTGGACCGACGATCTGGCGAAAGCCACGGGGAGCCGATCGATGCAGGTGGCGAGTAGCCGCTCAAGGTGGCGCGCTCTGGGGGACGCCTATGTTCAGCAGTGGACGTCTTCGGGCTGTTGATGATGATGATGATGACAATTCGGCGGGCCCGGCCTGGCGGGCTAATCTTCGTTTAACGTAACGCGTTAGAAGAGATAAGAGATATGGCGTTACTAGAGGCGATTTTGGCTTGGTGCTCTATGCGAGCCGAATTGCATTTTATTGCGATGCAGCGACAGTACGTATTTATTTAATTGTCTTTGCGGGGTAAATCTTCTACATGTGTTATTAAGTGCTCTGTACTGTACTATAGACACTGACCTCTATTACTTGTATAATAGAGATCAGTGACTATAGACCCCTGCAGGGCTAAGACGAGCTATAAAAATCGACATATCTCTTCTCTCAAAAAAGGGCCAACCAACCACCAACCAACCAACCAACCACCAACCAACCAACCAACCAACCAAACCAAATTGACCAATGAACGGTCACGCGGATGACGTCATCAAAACATTCCTTGCGTTTTAATTTGTCAAACGCTTTCTCCAGAGAAGAGATATCGTCGATTTGTATAGCTCATGCCACCCTACTGACGTGTAAGGTCTACAAAAAAGGGCAACCAATTTAAATATAGCATTAAAAGTAAGCCCTATTATTTGAAGGCTTCTAAACTAGAGTCCTAAGTCTCTCGCTAAGAAGTTATGACCCATAACAAGGTCTAAAGTCTAAGCTAAACTATCCACTTACAAAATTGCGTTCACATCCGTTATGCTGCTACAGAGTTCTCATTTCTAATTTCAACAACACACACATCCACAATCCACACTCGCAAACATAAGACACACACACACACAAAGATAAAAATAAAATTATTCATGTTACCTACATGTGGGTGGTATCATGATACGTCCATGGTGGTGTCACAGTCATACTGGTTCCACATTATTTAGGTACTTTAAAGATGAACGAAATTAAATATCTCCGTCTTTTTCATTTCCCTTGTATCAGAAGTAACGCCATACTTTAAGTTAGGTTTAGTTTTCGATTATGTATCTAACCATATATAACCATTATTCAAAGTCAAATAAAACTTATAGCAAAAAGGCTGTCTTTAGCGCGTTAAAAATTACAATTTAATATGTATCCTAAAGTAAATAAAAACGTTAAAAATTAAAAGGAAATACGTTATAAAAATTATGTCATCATTTAATATCAGGCGAATGAGTAGCTTATCACGTCATTCGTTTACACAAAAATAAAATTAAAAAGTGCTCAATGTAAATTCACGATACCTACCTAAAAACTGCCATACTTTTAGCGGATGTTTTTAATCATCGTGCGATAGGTACACGTGAAACATAATCTTTAATAGGCCGAGGTAATAACACTTATCAATAAAGAATTAGGTATCAAGTGTACGTAATCAGTTGCCATAGGTGCCTGTACGAAAATATTTGTCCTTTACTCGGTCATCGCACAGAATAAGTCCTACATACAGAGTAAGTAGGTATTTGCAAAGATTTGTATTTGTACAAGTTATCTTGAATATTATAATCTTTATTCACACTTTATGTATTTGTCACATGCATTCGTTTATCACACAACTAGCAACGCCCCGCGGTTTCACCCGCGTTCCTACAGGAACCGTTCCCGTTTCCGGGATAAAAAGTAGCCTATATTTTAATCCAGGGTATAAGCTACCTTCATACCAAATTTCATCTAAATCCATCCAGCTGTTAGAGCGTGAAAGAGTAACAAACATACACACATACACACAAACTTTCGCCTTTATAATATCAGTATGATGTGATAATCAGCAGGCATGACTGAATTGATTGATGCGGTGTAGGCAGTATTATTGGGTGTAGGTACATTTTTAAGCTTTACAAAATGTACAGTCAGCTAAATTGAAACGCAAGAATCATCTATCAGCAGAAACAAGAACGTCGAAAGGGAAGGGACCTAACGTGATGAAAGTAGTACCTACTTACGACCTACTGTGAGTAGTTTCCCTTTCACTTCATCCACAGTTATCAATCTTTTTACATTTTCACCAGTTCTCATAAATGCGAAAGTTTGCATATTTGTTTGTTTTTCCATTCAACTCTGATTCGAATAACTGAACGATTTTCAGATGATTATTCTTTAGGTCGAAGTATTTACGTATATCCCGGAAAATGTATGGAGCGCGAGTGAACCGCTATGGACAATATTTAAATTGTTGAACCCCTTGGTCATATTAAATTTTAGTTGAAATAAATTGTCACGTATTTTTTGATTTTGATATAGGTAATATAGGTATTGCAATATTTAACACTAGATTTTTTAAACTCTTGCTATTGTGACGCTATATAGGAAGATTTTCGCTAGAAGCCATACGGATAATGACAAAAAATTCAACACTCTTGGTTATAAGTTTTTTTATGATAGTCATTGTATAAATTGGGATTCAGACGTTGATAATCAAATCATAAATCCTCACAATACATTATTTGGTTTTTAATAATAACTTGAGACATACTGAATATAAAAATCTGATATTTTCCATACGAGCTCTATAGAAGATAAACTCCAAACAGATTTAGAATTATGGTCCATAAAGTGAAAAAAAAAGCTGTTCGTTTATCACGCGAGTCGACCACCGAGGTTTGTTTGTGTTTACTTCCCGAACTCTCCAGCGAATAGACATTAATAATTATTATTGTTATATGCAAAGTGTGAGACGGTGATGTAATCAGACGGTAATAGGGCATAATATACTGGTTGGTGCGTTACTGTCACAGATCAGCTCATGTTTATTCATGATGGGATAGCGTATATGAATAAATCGCAGTCACCTTACTCATACACGTTGACAGAACGCAGACATTATATCTGGGTTTTCAAAAACTTTCAATTCAGTTTCTCAAAAATAACCAATCAAGATTATTTTATCATAATTATAACATATATACCGACTAATACATAACACGCTATCCTTAGTGCCTAAATAAAATAACGCAAGTAAGGCCTAAACACAAAAGCTAAGAAATAGGTAAAACCACGCACAGTTTTCATTCGTGTTAGTACCTACGTCACGTACAATACAATATTACTACAAATAGTACAATGTACAAGTTTATTTTATAGCTGTTTACCTGTAGAATGCGTGTGATACTTAGCAACATTAAAATTGTCAAAAGCTATAATAATCACCATATTATGTACCATTACTATACTCTTATAATATATTCAGTACTAAGTATTTAAGTTTTACTACCATAAACAAAACTGGGTCCTGAATTACTTAGTGATTAAAAATGAAATTATCATAAAACCATTCGTCAATTTGTGCATGAACGTGATTCGAAATCAGATAAATATATCATTCGACATAGCAATTTATCAAGATAATAATTTATATCAAACACAAATTATTTTTCTGTAATGAAAGTCACGAAATGCTTTATTATTTTTGGGTAAGTACCTGCTTGTATCACGCTTATTTTTATCCTTATCACTATCACAGTAGAATCGATTGAATTTAAACCTAATCAAGAGTTCCGTTTGCATAACAAATTGAACTATTTTGATCGTTGAATTAGTTTATTCGAAGCCTCTCCTATTCGAAGGGAATTTTAATATGCCTACTGGTACACTGCACAGTAGTGCGAGATACAATTTACTGCAATAAAGATATTTGATAGAAAATACTCTTGTAGGTACTTGTGAGGACATGAGAAGAACCGCAGAAGGACTAAAGTGACTGATATAGCTCTTAAAATTAGCAGGTTGAAATGGCAATGGGCAGGCCACATCGCTCGTAGAACTGACAACCGATGGGGAAGAAAGGTTCTCGAGTGGCGACCACGAACCGGAAGACGCAGCGTAGGCCGGCTTCCACTCGGTGGACCGACGATTTGGTGAAAACCGCGGGGAGCCGATGGATGCAAATGTTCTGCAGTGGACGTCTTCAGCTGTTGATGATAATTCTTGTACATGTATTGAAGCTCTATGTAAATCCCTAAAGTGGTGTTTTTATATATTGGTAGGTAGATCACGTCTGAGCGGGTGGTTACCTTAAGGTCTAAGCCATCCGGGTGGTTACCTTAGTACCAATCCTGCCCGGCTTAGTTAGTGCTAATTAATCTGAATGATGCAAATAACGCTATATAGATCGCGCAACATAGCGGCACGTGTGTAGCTGCATTAGGTTGCCGAACTTTAGGGTCGATGCCGCCCATTGGTTACTGTTTACCTCAGGGTCTAAACTGTCTAGATGGTTCCCGACCTTAGGAACGATGCTGTTCGGGAAGTTACTTAGGGTCAAAATATAAACCACCCAGACGGTTACCTGAGGAGCAATTCTGTCCGGGAGGTTTTATTAGGGTCGAAAGCGAAACCACTCAGATGGCGGTTACCTTAGGGTGTAACTTACACCCGGACGACTTACAGGTGTTTACCTTAGGGTCTAAGCCATCCGGGGGGAGATAGTGAATGCTAGCGCGACCCTATCTCGCCCCATCTCGGTGGCAGATGGATCAAGGGGGCGTTTTAGTGGGTTCGATACCACATACCCCCTACCATCACCCCCGTGGTGGCAGGGAAGTGCGAGGGCATTTCCCCCCCTCAAAAAAGGGTCTAAGCCTAAGCCATCTGTGGTTACCTTAGGGTCAATTCCGTCCGGGTTGACAATGGATCCGTCGTGCTCGACAATGCCGACGCACGTGGCGCCAGCTCGCACGAGGTAGCGGCATGTATGGAGACCGACGTTACCGAAACCTTGCACTATGAACGTTTTGCCGCCCCATCCGGGGGTTGTGCCTAGAATAAATAAATAACAATAAATAAGTAAATGGAAATCATTGAAAAGTTCTGGAATAATCTTTAAAAAAATCGAATCGCCTTAATTTCATATTGAGAAATAGTTAGCTTAAGTAATAAAGGCACATTGCCTACTAAAAAAAAAAATACTTGAATGATATTGATATATATTTATTCCTAGTCATTTTGATTAAAAACCAAACTGCTGAAACGATTTTGAACGTCTATGGGACCAAACTGCAAAGTTATCAAATAATAGAATGAATTTCCAAATCGGTTACGACGGAAAACGGACGGACGGTAATGACGGAATTCAGCGGGGTGATCATGTAACTTTGATAGCAATGCAACAAAAGAAATTTCAACCCAAATTTGAAACTTTCCATAGTAACTCTGTACATAAGCTGCGTACTGCAACTGTCAAATCCATACATTTTTGTGTTTCTATCGGTTGTCAACAAGTTACATGATCGCCTAGCTGAGGTAACAAACAAAGTAAACCTAAAACTGATGATTATGATATAACGGGGAAGACCTACATACTACCACCACCATCCCGAATCAACCAGCTGTCAAAAAACCGCATTGAAATAGGTCCAACCTTTTGAGAGCTATGAAGCCACAGACAGACATAAGACGCGTCAAACTTGTTCCCTTCTAGACAAGCATGCTCCATCGTCGACCACGTCGTCACTTACTATCAGGTGAGACCGTGGTTAAATGTAAGCCTATCTATGGTAAAAAAATATGGCATCGTCTGCATGATTGCGGTGCTTACCGATCTGGCTCATGTAGTTAGCTTCATTGATGAAGTTCTCCAAGCCGTGGAACACACCTCTGCCGGTAGCCGACACTCTGCCGTGGATACCTCCCTGTGTAGATAAAAAATAATGCAATAACTAAGACAGCAAAAACAAATAGTGTAACAATAGGCAGGTTATTGCTCCGAGCGATCTTTTCCAGACAATTTTGCACGGAGCGGTATATCGCAAAAATATGTGGATGGAAGGACATCTTATTGGATGAAACACAGTTACCTACAAGACATAGTCGGCATATCAACGGGTTATTTTCAAAGCCTGTATAAACGCATATTATAAGTATAACATATCTTATTTTTATCATCGCTTATCATAAATCAGCATTTATTATCAAAGCGATTATAATGTCATATCTCAAATCGGGTGACGTCGGCGTTGTTTTAACTCGATCTACTTGAAAATGAATAAACGCGATAACCGGTTTCCATATTTATTAATATTTTATAGATTATACTGAATAGCACATTACTGGACTGGAAGCGAGCTATGAACAATCACGTGATTTGATTGCAACCGATTGATGCAATATTTTATGGATTTTTAGTTTTAATACGCCGTTTATATGGATAAACTAACTATGGAAAGTTTTAAGTTATGGGAATAAAATTTCACCTGTTATCAAAGTTACAGGTTGTACGTAATAAAATGGATCGTTTACGAAACGTTTTGTCACTTCATCTATACTGTTATATATTACTATATTACACTTTGGAAAACACTAGTTGCTAAGGCTCTCTTGCTCTTGTCTAAAACTCAAACACTTGTTATCTTGTGCCTTTATACATTTATACACTGCGAATACATAACGCAGCTCACCCAATTATTACACTGACATAATTATTTGCGTCCTGTTCATAAAACTTTGTGACACAGTCACATTGGCAGCAATTATTATACTATCAAGTTTAATTTGTAAATGGTCCATCATCCATACGAAACTTTTCTGGGTTTTGTACCTCAGAACAGCTGACCATCATCTACTCACATTTTTTTAAAGAAATATATGGGGAGAGATGTATGGGTTGTCTTGACTCCAGATTTTTTGCAAGTGTTTCAGATTCGCTAGAGCTTGATCTGTGACACTCTTGTCCGGTAAAGAATGTTTTCTGTGATAGTCAGTCTTTGGAAGTGGTTCAAAACCATCTAATAAAGTACTTGTAATTCGAGTTTTCGAAGCCATGGTCAACACCAATCGGTGCTGACGAAAGCTAGATAATAATATTTTCCTACATACGATATTATGTCGAAAGTGTATTTCACACAGAGATATTTCTATTGCCTTGTCACTCCGAAGTGAGTTGTCAATAGAAATCTCTGCTATTTTCAAATATTTTCTCCCGTGTCATCATCAACAGCCTGAAGACTGCTGAACATAGGCCTCCCCCACAGAGCACCACATTGAGCGAATGCTTGTCTTGCATTCATCGGCTCCCCGCAGTGTTAACCAGATTGTCGGTCCACCTAGTGGGGGGCCAGTCTACGCTGTGTCTTTCGGTTCGTGTTATCCCGTGTATTACCTATTTATTCTGTGCCATGGTTATACCTTGCTGTTCGATATTATTGTGTTTATGTGGGTGTTTATTCTTGTGGTGAATTCCGTGCGACCCTTTCTCCTTCTGCCCTATAGCGTTTGATCTACATACCTGGTTGATAGGTTTCCCCGTGACGCAAGCGTGTGCGTTGATGTCTTGGAAGCCGACGGTCTTGGCGTACGTGTCTGCGATCCATGACATCTCGCGCTCGCCCGTGCCCATGTCAGGGGCAGGCACGTCCACACCGGGCCCTGACGGATATCAAATAATACTAATGTGATAATGATATCCCTCATACCATATCTATAGGATCCATACTTTCAGTAGACGTAGTCTTCGCGATCCATTTCTGGCAATGGCTAAGACCAATCAAGACGAGGCTCGCACCCCAGATGTGATTCCCTTGAGCAAGGACAATACCAATAGTCCATGCCTGCTAGTTGCCTCCCTAAGTCCTTAAGCTCTAAGCCTTGATCTCAGTACCTACCTAAGCACTTAATTTAATCAGTTGTCAGTCATTAGAACACGTTCTGATTAAAAGTAGTATACGATTACGCGTTGATTGGCAACTGATAAAAAGAAATCATTAATGATACTCCTAACACTTGATACCGAGTTAATCGAGTTTTTTACGAGTAAGTAATGATACCGAGGCGTTATACCTTCTCGTAAGTATATGCGTTATCTTTGGCCTACATTTTCTAAGTATACGTAGGTATAGCGCCGAACATGGTTAATACGTGTAGATATAGTCTTACAAGAGTATCTAAGGAATATCAAACACTATTAGAGGCACTCCGTGGTTTACCCCCGTTCCATCCAATTAACACCCAGTTCTAGTTTGACACCCGAGGTTAGTTTTTTAAGACGCTTTCTTAGTTCACACTGATACCATAAACCACTCTCCAAAAATATCATATTTCTAATAGGTCCAGCATTTTGGGATGTACCTACGTTGTCAGTCAGTCAGTCAGTCAGTCAGTACATCCCATATTAGGTGCATAAAAAGTCCATTAAAAGATTCTGCCTGAGAAGGTTAGGTCGAATTGTAGTAAGAATTTGTCTCCTCATGTAATAATAACTCATAACGTATTCTTTCATATCGCGTTTATAATCAACAGGTATAGAGGTACCTATAGGAGTATGGGAAGTAATTTACTGGCTGCCCGTCGCCGTCGGTCGTCGGTTATCGACCTGTCCGTTGCTGATCGCTGACAGTCGACGACCTCCGGCGAAGGTCGAAGCGAGGATTTGCAATTTACACCAATCTAATAGTGAAGTATTATTCAATCCCAAGAAGCAAGCTCATAATCTATGGCTATATCTGTCAGGTGGATAAAATATCCTAATGGACGTTTGCTGGTTCGAAACCGAATTAAAGATGAGTTCTATTTAGTTCTAATCGCGCATACGCATCCCTTACTATTAATACCGATGGGAGGGTAGAAGGACGAGATGGGGGAAAGTTTAAAGGAACGGCAAATAGTGGTGCAAATCCGGACGCGTCCACTGGTCGTAGAAAATAATGAACAACCATTAAAATTTTTGGCCCACAGTTTTCATTAGTATTTTTTAAATACTTACAAAGTAACGTACACATATTTTTATTATGTTAATAACGCGCTAGAAAAATTTGTAGAATTGTTTCAAATTTTGTGTTCAAGTGAGGCTAAATAAAGGTTTTACCTAGAAGCCAAAACGAAAAAAACAACGCCTTTGTTTCGAAGCCTTTTTTTTATGACAGTCATTGGCACAAATTATAGGCTCCACAGCCACACGTCGATTTTTATCATTTAGATTCAATTTGTTTTTTTAACAAAGACATGTACTAAATAAAAGAACCTGATATTTTTATATAAACTGATAATCTCGAAATGGTATTCGAATTACGGTACCTTCAAAAAAATGTAATGTTTTCTTATAGTACCTACAGTTGGTGCCCGTATCAAGCTTTTCTTTATAAGCAAAACGTACATGTAAAAATTGTAAAAAATGTTTATACTAATTCAGGGGTAGTTGTATAATATTATATATCACAGATTAGATAATAGTTACTACGTAAAATTACACTGTTCACGGTTGGCGATTAAAATCTACGTAAAATGATTAAGTATAGACATGAACAATTGAACATATCTAATTCACTTCTCTTTTTCGCGGGGAGCCGATGGATGCAGGAGGCGAGCAGCCGCTCAAGGTGGCGTGCTCTGGGGGAGGCCTATGTTCAGCAGTGGACGTCTTCAGGCTGTTAATGATGATGATGAATTCACTTCTTTGTGCGTGTAAAAAATAGTACGATAGCGTAGCAAAAACTACCGTGATGTCCGATTTTAATACTTTTCATACCATTATGGCTTCAAAACATACTTTATTGGTGAGTATGGGCATTGTTAGGAATATTTCCGGGCCAAGTTATAGGCTACGATTTATTACGAAATAAACAGGTTATGGCGGTCGTAAAGGGCGATACTTATTGGTGTGTTAAGAATTTTACTACATCGATCTTGCTCTAGCGGTTGATATGGGAAAACAAATTCAATAATATGTAGGTATTAGTTCAATGATCTTAGTAATAGGTTGCTATGGAGAAAAGCAAAATTTACTCGTTTTTCTAGTAAATCTCTCGCTCTAACTCTTTGATAGTTTGAGAGCAAAAAGGGCTGTAAAAATAGTCGATGCGTGACTCAATTTATTCGTTATCTCATTAAGGCCCGATTTCACCAAAGTTTATTCCAAGTATACGGCTATTCTTTACTCTTGGATACGGCTAATTGACAAATGAAAGAACACAAAAAAAACGCCATTTTGATTGTATCCAAGGAATAAGTCTTATTCCTTCACAAAATTGGTGGTATAAGGGCTATATTCGCGTAACTCGGTTGTTCTCGGAAAGTTATACCTGGAATAAAATTTATTCTAGTTTAGTGAAATCGGGCCTAAATGAAAGTTACAATAGAGATAATAATATGTCCTATCTATGTATAATTTTTATATTCTCGATTGAAAGCCAATATGTAGGTAATTTCTATGAATTTACGTGATAATCTACGTAACTATGGTAAGAAAATTTGCGGTCTGAAGTAAAGCGAGCCGTACTGCCAATTAGATATAGGTAGTACCTAATCGTCCAAATAGAGCTTGAGGCGATAACTCAACAGTTCTGTCCTGTGGTAAAACACAACACCTAAATCTACAACAAAGACAGAAAGGAATTGACAGCTGGGCAGAAAAAGTGCACTTCCTAAGCCAATGAACTTGATGTAATGGCACTAGAAGAAACCTTAGCAGGCACTTAGTTATAGATTTAATTTGTTACCATTCCTGCCTATACAACGGTAGGCTAGGGTAATCCCTAGCCTACCGTTGTATAGGCCACCTTTTCGTCAGTTATGTACCTACTATTATTATCATATGTCTGGTTTAAACATCGATAAACCATTTTTGTATACTATTTGTTTGATATTAATAAGTGTAGAAGAAATAATAGGCAGTTGGCATCTTGAATCACTCACCAATAAATCCCTTCTTGGCGAGTTCGAGTGTGAAACGACGAGTGATCTTCTCCAGTTCATGCTCGGAGTACAACTTGGGGTTGATCTTGATACCAGCCTTGGCTCCTCCGAACGGCACGTCCACGCACGCACACTTGAATGTCATCAAAGCTGACAGAGCTTTCACTTCATCCCTGGTCACGTCGGTTGAGAATCTAATACCTGTGGGAAAGGAAAGTAGGTCATAATGTATAAATAATAAGACAGTAAAAAGAAAGTAAAACTAAAAGCATTAAGTAAAATAACCAACAACTCTATGGCCAGCGTGTTGGAATAATCCAATACGGTGGTCCAATGCGGGTTGATGTTTTTTTTACCGACCACCCTACGCTGCGCTAAGAGACAGTGAGAACATAAGTCCTGGTAGGTACCTAATTATTATTTCAGAGCCAATCAATAATTCAATGTGAACACGTGGGAAGAGGCTTTGATAAAGAGTTTACTAGGTGGTAGGACTTTTCTGCAAAGTTCGTCTAGGTAGGTACCACCGCTTTGCCAGTTATTCTGCCGCCAAGCAGTAGTGTGCAAGCACTACTGTGTTCCGGTTTGAAGGGCACTGTAGCTAGTGAAATTACTGGGCAAATGAGACTTTATGATCTGATCACTCAGTCTAGTAATCTGATTACTAGACTGTGTGATGTCTCAGGATGACGTGCGCAGTGCAGTGTCACGCGAAACTTTATTGTTTTAAAGATCCGAGTGACACTGCAATCTGTTATGGGCGGCCGTGTCGCTTAACACCAGGCAAACAACTGGCTCGTCACGTCATTCGTTAAAAAAAAAAAAAGAGTAACTAGTCCAGTCTCATATTAAGTAAAAACACACAATCATAATAAGAATACAAAGTAAAATGAGCCATATCATGTGACATAATGTAATATGCAATTCTTTGCTCTCCCCGTATTGGCAAATACTAATGCAATTTGTGTGGGTCCTATCAGTACCTATCTAAATCTAACTTATTGACTACCTATTATTACTTTTGTGTATTTTAAAAGAATGGAACTAAACCTACATATGGAATCATAACTAGCATTCTGCTACCCACATATATACCTACGTGATAATGATAATGTATACGAGACGGCTAACAATAGGAGATATGATGTCATGCGCAGATATCGACAGTGCCAGATGATTATTATGCATGCGCAATGCACACCAATTTTATTTTGAAGGTGTCACCTGTATAATCACCTAAGTATTATACAAAGTTAGTCTAGATTTTTTTCTATTGGATAACTAAGTACTGTAATTACTTCGTAACGTAAATATTACTCTCTCTCTCTAATGCTTGTGTATTAGCCACGTTTCGTCCAAAGTTGGGTGCTTGTAATGGCTAGTAATAACAACTCGTAATTGAAATAAATTGTCAGTTGTGAAAGGACAACATTACATTACGCATGATAAATGACAGGACAAGTTGATGAATGACGTGATCGAGCGATGAAGATATACTTGTTCAAAATTACCAAAACTTCTCCAGCAAAAATATATCGTTCATCTAATGCGAAGGTATATTGAAAGATAAACAAAAGAAATAAACGCACTGGGGTTATGTAAACATGGACAGGTGATAAGAATTAGTGGCCTGATTTAAAAAATGTCGAAATTTCTCACCCTAAAGACTTGCTTGCTTGCTTGAGAATTTGCTTCTGTATCTTACCTATACCTAAAAACGAGTTTCGAAGAGTAGATCTAGTTATATATAATACCTACAATACCACAAAGCTGGAAAAAATCGTCATTTTTGTTGATCACTGCTAACTCGTCTGATATTATGGTAAGAAACTGTGGCCAATTAAGATGAAGCATGTAAATCTAGAAGGAATTATACCCCCAGGATAGACAAAAAAATTATGTCGGGATTGGACATAAGTATTTGTTAATTATATTAGGATTATGGACTGCAGTAGATTTCAAGTACTTATACTGGGTGGCGCAAAAGTAAAGACCCTATTTGGTTCAGCTATAACATTTTTTCTAAATTAGAAAACTAGATTTAGGTTTTTTTAAATGTATATTTGTGCCATTAAATTTCGTACCATTAGGATTTAAAGATGATGTCTTTTAAATGGTGACCTCCAGAGTTGATACACATTTGAGCCCTATTTATGACATTTTGCAAGATGATTTTCCTTCAAAATTGGTTATGAGTGACGAAGCGCATTTCCATCTCTCAGGGCATGTCAATAAGCAGAATACTCGGTTCTGGGGCACTGATAATCCGCGCATTATTCAAGAAACACCTCTACACCCACTAAAAGTTACTGTATGGTGTGGCATCTGTGTTGACAGAGTGATCGGACCCTATTTTTTCGAAGACGCTGGAGGCAATGCGATAACTGTCACTGGAGAACGCTACAGAACCATGTTACGTGAGTTTTTGATACCCAGTTTGGACGAATTGGGGCTGGAGCACATCTGGTTTCAACAAGACGGCGCTACGGCACACACAGCGCGCGACACTATGGACTTAGTGAGGGACGCTTTTCCAAGCCGAGTTATCTCTCGTTTTGGCGATTTGCCTTGGCCTGCAAGATCACCCGATCTGACCAGTCCAGACTTCTTTCTTTGGGGTTTTTTGAAATCTCGGGTGTATGTGAACAAGCCACAGACTCTCGCAGCTCTAAAAGAAAACATTCGTCAAGAAATAACGAACATATCGCAGGAAGTGTTACGGCAAGTTATGCAAAATGTCATAAATAGGGCTCAAATGTGTATCAACTCTGGAGGTCACCATTTAAAAGACATCATCTTTAAATCCTAATGGTACGAAATTTAATGGCACAAATATACATTTAAAAAAACCTAAATCTAGTTTTCTAATTTAGAAAAAATGTTATAGCTGAACCAAATAGGGTCTTTACTTTTGCGCCACCCAGTATAAATACTTATTAAACAACTACAAATATTGAATCCTGTGGCCTGCTGCTGCTACCTAAGTAAGTAGACCGTAAAGATGAACTCAATCCAAATAAGTTGAGTACCTCATTGCAACTAAAATTCATTCACTTACATTTTTACGAAACCAAGTAAATGGGTTAACAACAAAAACTTAATTGTAATGAGTACTTCATTCAATTTTCTCTTATTCTCTGAAATCTTAATAGGAAGCTTATTGGAGAGTAATCTAAATTAATATTTTATGTATATTTTGGTAATCTACTTAGGTAACCTACGTCATAAGTAGGCAATACTATTAATATTACTGACGTCATGTTAATCAAATAAGACTGCAAAGTTTAATAAACTCTAAGCGTTTTTTGTTTTTTGGCATGAAACTATAAATACAAATATAGATTTGAGGATGCAAAAATAATCGTAGAAATATGTACAGTAGATAAGATATATAGTCTAGAGGCTGCTGTGCAGGCAGACCAAGGGATATACTACTCTGTCTGTAGACAACACAGCTGTGATTTATCTACAGATTTTTCTACCAGATGAGTTTTAAAAATAGTACTCCGGAATGACAGAAATAAAAATAAAAGCGACGAACTCATTAGCTAGATTCAAGATACGAAACAATTCAAGCATCATCCATGTTTGAGTTCCTATCACGGTTTGCAGCTTCAACGTACTGTGAGGATATGAAGGATCCTTTATTTGCAGTCAACACGTAATTATTGTAAAATTAAATGTGTGCAGTAAATACTGATTGAAGGTGAGATTACAAGCTTTTGTTGTAAGTCGTAAACTAATCAGATTGTAATAATTCTTATGGTGCGAGAGCCCACTGCACAAATACCAACGTCATCGGGTACTTACGCAAACAACTAAAGTAGACTCACGACACGATAACAACAAAGCAACGTTTGAGAATTTTCTATACGTGACAAAAACAAGTTTCAATTCTTATCTCAAAATAAAACTAGCTATCGCTAGCACCTGACCATTGTAGATGCCCTATTTACCTACCTACTCTTCACAATTACTGATAAGATAGCAAATTAATAGGTAAAAGCTCGATTTGAATTTATCAAAATGTTTATCAGAACATGTCATCTGAGTAGCAACAGTAAAAATAAACAGAACAATTTCAGCTTGTTGAAAAACATCGTTAAACGTGACACTTTCATCAACGAGAGATCATTCGTGTCAAGATTGTATGCTTTTCCAATTTTCCTATGCTTGTTTACGCGTCTTAGTTAGGAGGTAAGTTCTCGACTCTCGAGCCTCTGAGAAGTAGGTACGAATGCTGTTTGTACAATTGTTGTAAATGTTTAATTTTAGTTGTTGCGCAACGTGCTGACGCTCGAAGAGGCACGTCATGGCCACACCCCCGTTACCAGCCCGTCACTCAGCGAAAAGTTATCATGTTTTTCGGATGTTATCTTAACTACCTATACTTCTACTTATAATATCACTGGTTGCTGGTACTGGCACTGAAAGGAAACTAGGTGGCAGAATTATCACAAGCATGATTGATTTCATTGAGTTTTAGCTTATTCAATGTCAAATAGCGCTTGTTGCTAACCAGTGGGTTGATAGTGATCAATAATCACTACAGGTGGTATCGTTAAATGTCGTCATATGTCGTCATATGTTTGCTGTTTTGAGCTATTATGAACCTACATTGTTAATATTGAAACAAACTAGGACAAATCTTACGAGTACCTAACACAATAATAGTAGGTTAGGTACCCATAGAATAAGACTGTAAAATAAATGCATTCGTACCTATTACAACGCTCTAACTGTGTAAGCAATTGGATAAGTATCATTGAAGTTGTTATATAATGTATGATAACATATACAACTCCTGTTTAGATGTTTGATAGAAACAAAACAGTGGTGTTAGTAACTAATGTGCTACTTCTGACTATTATGCATTATTTAAATACGTAATTGACTGTCAGTTTGCACTGTCAACCACTGCAAATATGCCTGCCGGCATCTTCTCGCTCATACGATGCTGAGCTTTCAAAGCGACTGCACGTGCAGCAGTGAATAGCAGTAAAAATTATGATCCGAATGTGCCATTAAACTAGCGCTGCGTATTGTGATCGTTGGTTAGACGATTTAATCTCGTAAAGCGCTGTAGCGGATTTTAGTTTAATTATACAAAAAATGACAACTATTTGTGCTTTGAATAGCTTCTCTAGTACGTCGTAGTACATATACCTCTTTGGGGTTATTGCTCATTTATAATGCTATCATGCAGCTTGATTAAATAACCCGATGAGCGATGAGCGACGAGTGGCTTGTGAAAGATGGTATAAATCCGAATGATATGGCAGTTTGGCAGCTAAGGATTTGGACAGATAAACTTGTTGATTCAAGGCACTCTAAAACTACGGGAAGAAATGATATTGATAAGCTGTGTTTTCATATTCAACCAGAAGTCAAAATACTAAAGAAGTAAGACAAACAACATAAATGATATGATTTCATGTTTTTGCCAAAAACTCATCTAATCTATGTGGTTAAATAAAACATTTGAAATAATGTAGAAAGAACTAGGTACGTAGACAACATGATAGCAATTTATTTTAAAGATTACCTATCGGTGATCATTAAACGGTGTGGGATATAAAAATGCCGTTATGTATAAGAAAAATACTGAATGTCGTACCTATGCTATACAATACAACCCCGGAAAACGAACACCATAATACGTTATTAGGTATGTAATGTACACATACCTACATAGATACGTACTACATACATACATTTTAATCATGGCAGTGAGATGTGTCAAGGAATTTTATCAGTAAATAATTATGAAAGCAACGTAGTTAAATTCGCTCAAGGCGTGGGCCAATTTCAAATGCAAATGGTTAGAAAACTAACTTAGACAAAACAAGTCAGGGATACTATTAATGATGAATGATTATAGGGAGCAAAAACTTTTGGTGTACACGATTGGTAGGTATGCCAAAAAATAGATTTAGGGTACCTTAATGCCTATGTACCCAGATAGAATAAAAATGATTTAGCAGTGTACCAATAGTTCAGCCAATATAATTGATTTCCAAGGAAGTAACAAATCTACACTGTTTGGTACTCATGACACGAGAAACTGAAGAAATATGGTAGTTTCAAGTGGGTAAGTATAGTAGCAAGTAGTACCTATATTTATAATGCCATAATCATAACTGTCTCAGAGAAACAATCAATAGCAGAAATGGAAAAATTATAGGCCATTTTGATACGACACGACACTAGCAACTGTATTAAAATCTTATTAATACAAGGTAAGAAAGGAAGAGCCAGGCCATGTAGCCAAAGGTCGATTATATACAAGCCATTAAAAGAAAAGGTGGCTGTCATGTTGCACCAGAAGGTAAATGAAAACACTTTGGACTGGAATAAATGGAGAGGCATACATGAGCTACGCCGACAAGAGTATCACTCTTAATCAGAAGACTAAATAAAGAAGAAAGAAGAGAATAAAGAAGAATGTAGTACTAGCTGTTAATAGTGGAAAGTGGAAACATGGCAACACAGACGTTTTATTATGTGTGCTACGACGCCACTTTCGAGACTTGACTAAAGAGAAAATACGTAGGTACGTCAGACAGGTGTAGTTAAATGAATGGTTTGCAATTACCGTTTGGCATATTTTCCTCCTCGCCGTAGTCTCACAAAAATCCTGAAAATAACTTGAAGCATGATGCAGTATTTAATGGATCAATACAATAAGTTCCCAATTCTACATCTACGATGTTGCTATTCGCAGCGGCCCAGATTGTATCGCTGGATAGGTTAGCCTCTTCCTGCTTATTTTTAGGTTATCCGGCCCCAAGATCATTTTATATCGGTCCCTTAAGTACGCAGGTAGGTAAGTATATTCATTAGTATTGTAATTTTTATTAAAAAGCGTTCAAGCAAATGAAACGTCAATTGACTTTTAGGTAATAATAGTAATTTTAAAACTGCAGATTATAAACGAGCAGCTGTTTCGTATCAAAATGTATATCGATCTCAATAGGGTTATTCTTTTCATAATTCATTTGTCTTATTGCGGTTTCCCTCATGAAGTTATATAATGAATTTTGATAGGAAAACTAATTCATATTGGGCTACGTAACATTTGGTAAGTAGGTACAATCAGTTAACATCACGTGTCGATGGCTATAAATAAAATGATCTTACATACTTAACAATATTTCAATAATACATTAATATTTTAGACATATATAGGTACATTTAAGTGCGGAACAAGTCAAGCAAATGCAAATGAAACTTACCTCCTTTTGTTGGGGTCCTATGTGTGGAATGCTGAGCGCGGTACCCTTGGATCATTTCGTAATCGCCAGAGTCACGTCTCAATGGGAACTGAATTTCGAGGATGTGGTCACATGGCTGCATTAGTTTAAGGATACCGGCCACCTTCTTTTTCTTCTCCTCGATGGAGACTCTGGACTTCATGTCCTCGACCAGCTTGTCTTCGACTACTTGGCATGCCCTGTGGAAGAAGTACTCCACCATGTCAAAGAACCTCGGGTTGGCGCTGGTCGGGACCTCCTTAAGCCTGTCTGGGATCTCATGGGTGGCGTAAGTCCGGCAGCACACGTTCACAGCGGTCGGTGCGATTCTTAGCGAGGTATTGAGGGCCTCATTTTGAATCGACGTTTTGGCGGCCGTCTTGGCAATATTCTTTAGGTGGAGCATGATTATTGATTAAATTAAGTACTTCAGTCGGGTGAGGTATCGGGTCGCCCTACACTGAAGTTAAAATACACAAAAGATGTATAATCTAATAATAATAGATTGCAGTGACGACCCGCCCCGACGGAATCCGACTCACTGAATCGGCAGATGGCAAAAACTAAAAAAGCCGCAGGCCGGGTGATGCAGATTGTCTGTCTCACTCTGGCACGCTATCGAACGTGTACGACGTTTTCCCTCTGAAGTTAGCTGAGAGTGGCTGAGCTGAGCGACATTTCTTTCCATCAAATACAAATATATTTCGGATTATCAAAGTTCAACCTTCCCCATTGTCCAGTGTTTTTATTGTGTCATTGAGATCTTTCAATTAATTACTTATATATAAAGTGCATGATACTTTGAACGGCATATGAACACCGATATCGCCCTGTAATATCTAATCAATATACTGCATTACATATGTAAGTTCTGGACCATATTATATTATCGTAAGAATCTATTTGGTGATTGTGATGTTTAGTTTCCATTGCGAATATCCAACTATGATAATATTGGTTTTCTAAATCTACGAGATCTGACAGCAAATCAAATCAGCTGCACCTAAGTAGTGAGTTTCTTTAAAATCTACTCCTATTTCTGTGACACACATAATTTTATTATTACATAAATTAGCACAACTGCTGCGCTTTACATGGATGCACGTGTATGTCGAGCTTTCTTTTGTTTCAGTTGAAATCACCATATATATTTTCAAGAAAGCAGCTTGCGTCGAGTGAAATATCATCAAATTACGCCGCAAACAATATTTTTTGTTTACATCACAACACAACAGTGGAAGAAGACGTTTGTAGAATACGCACAATGAAAATAAAGTATCTTAAGCCAAAAATAGAGATTGAAAGTACTTTAACTAGGTTGAAATGATTTGCATTTTCTGTGCAATTCCTACTTGATTGACGCAGTTACAGCAGAGTTTTGCTCGGAGTTAGATTTGCATCTTCATTAAATATGTCCAGGTAAACCAGAACTAAAAAATCATGATAACCATTATTAACACTGATTTCACTTGTCATTGAGCTTTTATAATAAATTGCAAATACATAAAACTAACAACGCAGACAATAGTTGAATTAACCAAGATGAATGTTGCGTTTCGTCCCCTCAATTTTGTGTCACGTATCCCCGCTATTGGAACTTATGTGGTTATTTTTTTGGCTAGGTGCATGAACTACACCTTCCAGACCAAATATAAATGGTTTCATGGAGAAGCACCTATCGACATCCTACCTGACGAGATAATGATATATATATTCAGGAAGTTGCCGCTAGAAGAGCTAATAAAATGCGAAAGTGTGTGTCAGCGTTGGAATAAACTTGCAACTGATGCCGTCCTCTGGAAACGCATGCCTGTCGTGTGCTCAGTCCAGATGGGCGAGATTTCACCAAGAAAACTTGAAATAATTGATACACACACAACTTGTTTGCGCTGCATAAAAATACAATATATGCTCAACTACTCCGTGATCAAATCATTAACGGGAAAATGCAAAAATCTCATATCTATTGAATTGATCATGTGCCGCCTTGAAAAAGAGTTTGAAGAAGATCTTAAAAAGTGGCCAGACCTGCAGAAACTCAATCTGAAGAATTCGCTTCTTAAAAGCGAAACCGACTTGGTTATACAATTCGATCATTTCAAGAAACTGTCTTATCTGGGGCTGTCTGATTTCGGTTTATCTTCCGCAAACTGTAACACTCTGTTGACCAGTTACAATTTGGTTAATATTAACATAGATAAAATAAAAGGCCTTACGCTAGAATATGTAAAATTATTGATAAGCACAAAACAAAGCACGCTGGAGGGTTTGCACCTATACGGAGGGAACTCTGTCGACGACAACGTTTTGTTAATGTTGGCAAAATGTCCAAAGTTAAAAGAACTTTCCATTACACGATGTCAATCACTTTCAGACAAAGCCTTGGTTGGCATTTCGACTTTTCCAAAGATAACGCGGCTGCAGTTGTGGAACAACACGACATTCTCTGAATCTATGTTATTGGCGACATTAAAGCAACCTGTTTTAATTAAATTGAAGAGCTTGAGTTTGTCCAAAGTGACAAGCGTTACACCGAAAATTGTCGACGTTATTTCCGAATATTATAACGATCTTCATTTTTTGGCTTTGTACCAGTGCCCGACGATAACGGAATCTGATTACGAAAAACAGTTGAAGGCAAAATTCAGAAATATTGATGTGGTTTTATATTGAGTAAGTGTATGAATGGCACGACCCCAAAGCGATGGTTTTGTCTGCAATTTTGTTTTCGCTTTTGTTTGTTTTTGGTCAAGGAATCTTTTATTATACATATTTACCTAGTATTGGCTTTGTAAAAACTAAGACAGGGAATTTATTTTCGGAGCCTTTCCATGGTTCACCATTATAGTCCACCTAGGTGGATCATAGAGAAATAAAATAATTCCTGGTGGTTATATTTTATAAACTAACCGATTTAGATTAATGGAATTTTATTTTATTTTAAATTTTCTTAAATACTACTTCGAATTTATATTTAAATAATTTGTATTTGTGCCGTATCGCAAAAGTATACTCATGACTCTGACTCTGATTTTGTTCATTTTGGTGAATTACTTGGAATTTAGTGATTGAAATCTCTAAATAATTATTATACTTATAGAACCTTTTTCTAACATTTATGATATAAATAAAATACATATTAAAATCCACATAGTATATTCACTGTAATAATGGCATTTAAATGAAAATGTATATGAGCTGAATTAACATGATCTAGCAACAATTTTGAACTATTGATTACCTACCAGTAGAATTATATTAGATATATATATAATATATATTTTATAATAGAAACTAATAGCGGTATTAAAAAAAGCCTTCTACTCTTTAGTCTCTTTATTAAATTTTAGAACTGTTATTGTTCAGAATGTAAGAGACAACTCTCCACAATACGAATATTGATAAAATACGAGCACGATGAATTTCAACTTAATTAGTATGACTTATTAGTTACAATATTCTTAGAAAATGCGAACAGTTACTTTGACAATTACTGGAATTAGCTGCTATAATATGGAAATATTCACCACATTCAGCACGTCTTTAAATTTTATTTTCTGTACCTATAACGCAATTTAATAATCAAATGTACTACAGTGTGCGATTTAGAACTTTTGCTTTGTAACGTCTCAAAATTTGAAGCTTTTGAAGCTACCACTCGATATATATATATAGGTAGGATTTTGTGATATAGAATACATAATAGTTAGTGTTTAAAATATTTAATAAAAATCTTGTTTTATTATTTAGTAAAAAAGTGTTATATACATATGTTTGGAAAATGAATTATGACCACGTAGGATGAGTGTCAATTGCAAACACATTTCTAAAGTTATCGTTGTGACATTTTAAAATGTGTTTTCTTGTAATTGATTGTATTCAACGGTACTTGAAATGTTTAGATTTTAGTTAACTTAAGCTTTCTTTCTGGATATACTAAACTGCTATTAACATTGTTTAAAGTTTTCGTCTCGCTTTTATGCGTGTCATCGTGTTTTCGTCAGCGAGATGTTGACAGAACATTTTACCCTAAGCTATCATCAGCTCGTTTTCCCACTGCAGAGCATAGAGCACGCTTCTAGATTAATTTAATAAAAAGACGTCTTACCCTCTTTGGTTTCGACTTTTAAGAGAACTTTGGATAAAATGCTTTAGTAAATACCATCCGGTATTTTAAGATTTCGCACTGTGACCCGATTTTCGTACGACTTTTCTTGTCCTTTTCGTTCACATTGGATTCGGTAGGAAAGTGACCGAAAGGCATAGATAGATCACTAGAAAATGCAAGAATTGGAGCTGACATTCAATCCAATAACTTTGAACGTTTCTCCCAATGGGGATGTTTTTCTGTAGTTAAGACAAGAAGCAGATTGCCTATTATGCTGTATTATTCGGCTATATTGCTCGTTATGGAATTTAAAACCTGCAATAATTAGAACAGAAAGCGTGGGAGTGTCTTATATATACAATTATATAGAAGGAACGAAAAGAGTGATAATATTTATTACGACACAATACTTAGAAATAAAAATAAAATGTTAAGTATTATAAACGATTAAAATCTAGTCAAAATTGATCTTATAATAACATAGACTATAATATAGATAAATAGTAAATACGTAGTAAGACATGTTAGCTATATTATTTTTATAAGATATATATTTGCCGTTTTATTATATTGATAGTTATGAGATATTTCTGAAATTACCTGGAGGTAGAATTCTAAAGTTTGTTGATATTTGTAAGCTTATATTACTATCGCAGAGTAACGGTAGAGGCTAGAACTATAGCTTCACACAATTTGAGCTATATTTTCATAGTTTCAATCACATGTCGCTTAGCAATAGTAATAATGACGTACTAGTCGAGTTCATTGTAATAGAAGTGTTTGAATTTAATAGTATTTTACTCAATTTCATAGCTAAATAAATAGTACTTATATACCTATATTCATTATAAAAATATTTGTGATGTTTCGCCAATGATTTTGTTTCTAACTGACAATAAAATATATGAATTATGCAATTGTTTTATTCTACTAGTGTTATGTTAAAATATGTATACACAGATTCCATCCATAATTTAAAGTGCTACTTTTAATAGTAGGTACATGTGTGAATTATTAAAAAGTTTATAAACCCTACTAAACTAATGGGGTTAAAAACTGAAAGCTAATCGTAGGTGGCGCCACTGTTGAGTGATCCTAATTGCCGCTATATTGCGTTTTCGATTCTTTGTGCTTTTTTTTTTTAACGGGCAAATTGCCTTTATTACTCAAGCTAACTACTTTGTGCTTACCAGCGAATTCGATTCTAATACTACAAAAATGTATTCAACATGGAGTGTTAGGCAGTTAAAAAAAACAGTTGCGGAATAGAAAAGCATCTACTACTGGAAAAAAGCACAACCTTGAATATTTAGTGGGCTCCCAATTTTTTCTTCGTAAAGCTTTTATCCATTGTTTTCTCCATTTGATATCTTTAGGGAATACATGGACTCCCGTCTTTTTGCAATCCAAAGCTGAACACAACGTCATATTAATGAAATAAATTGAGTTATTTTTATTTGTTTACAAAATTATTATGGAGGATGACAGATATTTGTCAGATTTAGGGAACACTCAACAGTGCTGCCATCTGAAGTGAGCAAAAGTCAGTTTTTTACCCCATTAACTACACACAATTATTACATATAATTATGTCGATATTAAAAATAGTTCTTGATGAAGTTGTCCTAACATGATAGCTCATGCTACTAGATTGTTATTCAACATCACATACAATAACTTGCGTTTCCAACCATATCACAGCAGCCCATATCTTTTGGTAAAGTTTCAAGGATCAACAATATTACTAAAATAAAGACGGTAAAATAGTAGTTGTTGAAAATGAAGATACATAATTATTTACAGTACCAACACCTAAATATAAATTACACAATAAAGTGTATTGTCGGTTTTTCAACAGTGATTGGAGGTTTCCAATTACAGTTTTCATGAGGTTTCATTAGTTTTCTTTAGCACAGTGGCTTTTTTGGCAAAAAAAACAAGATGGCAGTAGACGCCAGTGCTTTTTTGCAGATCTTACTTTTACACTGAACTCTGCATTATTTCGTTGATAATGCAGAACTGGTGGGTATAGTTAATAAGTACGTGTGAACAATTTATGCAAGTACTAAAATATTATGTGAATTCATAATTTTAAACTTTAGTAGAATTCTGCCACAGCATCTGATTTTATTATATTTAATTAGTTTACTGAACACTAAAAAAAAAAAATTCATAACTATTCGACTAAAGAATGATGAAAAGCGTAGTATTTACATTAATGTAACAAACATTTCACCATAACTCATCGTAAAGTGTTTTAATTAATTCGCTAAAGTTTGTTCTACTTAGACAAAATTTGACTGCCTTGTAAATCGTAATAATTTTAATTTTGGTTTTTAGCCAGGAACACTACAATCGGGAAAATAGAGTTAATAATTTACAAATATGTGTATTCTAAAATTTTTTACATACAAAAGATGTGGTGTTCTAGCAAAATTATGTCTACCTTAGTGTCTATCCCAGTAACATCCTACAATTTGATTTTTGGAATATGGCGGGGTGGATATGTATTGTAAGTAACATAAAATTATATAATAAAGAAGCAGTGGTCACATTTACTGTTATATACATAAAATAAATCAGACTTGAATGATGATTTTACTTATCTCGATTGAATTAAAATGCAGGCAAGATCGTTTTCTGGTTATGTCAGTAGAACTAAACTGTGTTACAACTGATTATTATTGATATTTAGTTATTTCAAGTTTGATCACGAAAATATTTCATTTATCTGCGAGTTACAACTTTCTGTGTTTTTGTACTTCACACAAAATACATTAACAATAATCAAAACATCTAAAT
The DNA here is from genome assembly GCA_910589525.2 of Ennomos quercinarius. NCBI lineage: Eukaryota > Metazoa > Arthropoda > Insecta > Lepidoptera > Geometridae > Ennomos > Ennomos quercinarius. The sequence goes on from OU342496.1 coordinate 9,128,999, forward strand.
GTGCACTAATATAATGTTTTAACTCTCTCTGCCTAGTGTAGGTAAGTACATTATATGAATGATTTTAAATGTTCTTTGATGATATTGAATATCTTATTACAAACACACACAAACAAATAACCACTATTCAAACCTAAGAACGCAGAAATGCTTGACTTTAGAAGTAGGCTTTTTTTCTTAAGAAGGCAACAAGACACCGGCAATGATATTCGGACGAGTATCATTATTAGAGATGCAGTTTTGACGAAAGCTGAAGGATGTAAATTTGTCACTCGCACCACACTGCCTAAAGTGTAGTGCGAGTGAGACAGCGATATTACTGCCACTACCGACGTTAACATTTGCAACAGCCTACGGTGCCCACATTATTGGTGTCAGGTCAACTTGTGAGAAAACGTAGTACATTTACGATTACCTAACAGATTATATATAATAATATACCTTACCTTTATGAGCTTCATGGTACACGTATCTACTTTCGACCGGTGAAATAGGAAAAATCAATTATAATTTAAAATCAAACACAGCTAGCTAATTATTCTGGTAACTTATAAATACAATTTTCTAGTTACAATCAACCGCAAAAACTACAGCCTTGGCAAGGGAAAAAGTGCTTTATTATATTAACTACTGTACATACCCAAACCAAAAGTCGCGTATCATCAGAACAGAAGCCCAATATTCGTAAACTTCACGTTCAGTTGAAGTCTCAACTAAAACCGTTTAAGGAACTATTACACTATGACTATACGATATAGTATACGATACGCTTTACTATACAAGATGCAATTGAATACATTAACCATATATTAAGTACAAGATGACAGTGCATCATTTGTTGATGATTATTAATGAGTAAAGATTGCAACTGAAATATTTTTTTACTGATAATTATAAAGATTGTCGGAACCTAACGTAGTTGCCACGAATGATTTTGATACTTTTACAGGTTTACTTACCTTGTATGGAATAATTAAAAACAGTACTTAATTATTTTCATTTAATGTTGTACTATAGCAGTTGATTAAGTATGTTATCCCATTTTTTGGTGTTATTATCAATACGAAATCGATGCGATAAATTTCGAAAATTTTTGATCTACACGTGACCGGTGTCAGGAGTAGGTACCTAGTTTCAAAGGATGCTAACGAATTCAATTACACCCAGTATAGGTTGGCTAAAACTACACGGTTCAATCAATTTCAGTCTTAATATTAAAAAAAAACCTTATGCCGATGATAATAGGGATGAAAGAAAAAGCATTCCAATTAAACCAATCTTCATATACAAATACATTTTTAATGAATAAAACAAACAGTTATCATATTGTGAGTGGCAAACGATACCTGATGGTCACCGTCACTTATGGACATCTGCAGCAACACCAAAGAAGCTACTTTTAATCTATGGCTAATGACGGCTATCATAATAACCTCAAACCACTAACGTCATTTGAAATAAAAAGTACGCATTGAAATCGTCCCATCCATTTGAGCGCCTGACAAACATACATACAGATATAATAGGCGTCGACATTATAAAAGCCCTCGAGCCTCTGTATTAAAGGTCGCGGGTTAAAAATGAATCCACTCTCGAGCTCTCAGAGTCAATTCAGATCAGGCGGTCAAAGCACGCAACATTCTTATTGGATAAGAGTTTAATGTTGCATACTATTTTTATTTTTTAGTTTTGTCTAAATGAAATAAGGCTGATATTTAATTACGGCTTAAAAAGTATGCATGGAAATGATTGCTACTTTAAAAGCATTGTCATTTCATCATATGATTTATTTTTGTCACTGATTTCACCTGTAATTTTTCATATGCCTAATGAATTTATGATTAATGGTGATTGGCGGTGCTTTATGAAATGGAACAGAGATGTGATTTAGGAACAACCTAGTGAAATTGCGATCTGCTACTAATGATTACTAAGAAATTTAACGCTACTCTCTTAAGTTAAAGAAGAACCAAGTTGACCGCTACACACAGGCACAGTGTTTATAAAATTACACTCTACAGGTCTCAGTTTGTTTACTGAAGCATAAGCAAAATTACCTATATGTGTTGATATTATCCGCTGACGCTACTCTGGTAGTATAAAATCCGAAGCAACGATTAATTAGCTGCAAATATCACACTGTGATTAGTAGCAGAGTGTGTGACAAAAAGCAGCAGTAGTGACTTATGAAAAATAAAATCATATGATTTTTTACCTGCTCCTTGTGAAATTATCCATGCCTATTGAAAAGGGCTCGAGAATTTTTCGGCCTGATCTGAACTGACCCTTCTCGTACTCATTAATAAATAGTCTTGTGTGGTTCACAAACGAAGTTCAAGATCGTACGATCAAAAGGCGCACTACCTAGGGATTCCATAACCTTTGGATTTATATCGACCACCGCGGTATCTCTTTCTATTGACCAATGGACAAGATTCCAATGTTTTTACCTCTAATTTTTATTGATTCAACAAAAGTTAATTTAAAAATAACAGGACACATTTTTTTTAAATTTTGTTATTAATGTGGTTGCTAATATCGCAGATTTTTTAAATTTTGGATAAGTGGGGCTAAATTCGAACTCTAGGTTCTCGAGCGGCAACCACGAACCGGAATACGCAACGTAGGCCGGCCCTCCACTAGGTGGATCGACGATCTGGTAAAAACAGCGGGGAGCCGATGAATGCAGGAAGCAAGCAGCCGCTCAAAGTGGCGCTCTCTGGGGAAGGCCTATGTTCAGCAGTGGACATCTTCAAGCTGTTGATGGTAATGATGATGATGATGAATATGGTGATGACGCTAAGTTAAGATTTTAGCTATAGTCACCGTGTTACCAACTGAGTCGTTACCGGCCCTTTTCAGGGCCACAATACTATCTACTATGTTTCTATCTGATTTTATTCTTATCGATATGCGCCATATACGAATTTCGGTACCATCCAAAAAATTTAAAGTTGCCCACTTGAAAAAAGTGTACTTCATTACAACAAAAAAATCTTTCTATTGAGGCCATTCCCTGCATTATAAGAAAGAGATCAAAAATCCATATAATCAGTAAGTCAGTGACCATGACACGGTAAACCGGCCCAGGCCACCGCACATTGAAACAGTTTTGACTTCACGCACTTTTCCCCTCGCTTGCCTATCTACAAAAAAATAAAAAATATAGCCTACCTACTTAAAATTAGGGTCATCACAATTGTTTTTCCGTCGGCGCATCATCGCTTGCGCCCGCGCATGAATTGGAGTGCCTTTTGCATGAGGGGTGCTTTCTTGGGCTTGTTGAAGGATGACGCGGAGACGGAAGGGGCAGGCGGGGGGCGAGGAGAGCCTCCCTTTAGGACTCCAGGGGTCGCTGAGAGAGACGCTACTCGAGAGGCTGGGCTTGCTGTCGCGGCATGCGCTGTGCCATGCTGGGCCTGCAAACGGAAAGACATTACATTAAATAATAATATAGTAATAACCTTAACCAGTATTTGTGTTGAGCATGCTGGTTGGTGTTTCCCTGCGAGATAAGCTCCGGAACGAGGAGCTCCGCAGGAGAACTAAAGTGACCGATATAGCTCTTACAACTAGCAAGTTGAAATGGCAATGGGCAGGCCACATCGCTCGTAGAACTGACAACCGATGGGGAAGAAAGGTTCTCGAGTGGCGACCACGAACCGGAAGACGCAGCGTAGGCCAGCCCCCCACTCGGTGGACCGACGACCTGGTGAGAGCCGCGGGGAGCCGATGGATGCAGGAGGCGAGCAGCCGCTCAAGGTGGCGCGCTCTGGGGGACGCCTATGTTTAGCAGTGGACGTTTTCGGGCTGTTAATGATGATGATGCTGGTTGGGGTGACTCTGTAGTCTCTCAATAGATGACTGACGCTTCCAAACTTACGGTAAGTTGGTTGTAAAAAATGAAGGATTCGACATGAAATCACTCGTTACAGTAGGTTCAAAACCGTGATTAAAACATTTCCTTTATATGAATATTAAAATTGAATGTGCTAATTTAGTGTTGTTGAAAAATTGCTGATGCATCACGCGTTTATTACTTTACAATTTACAAGCGGCTCGCCTCGGCTTCGCACGTGTAGTGGTGTAGCCTATGTTACTCAGGGTGAATGTAGCTTTCCAAAGGTGAAAGAATTTTTGAAATCGGCATAGTAGTTTTTGAGTTTATTCATTACAAACATACACACAAAAATACAAATCTTTCCTCTTTATAATAGTGGTGTAGATAATCTGCCAGTTAATTATTTACTGAACGATTGCCTGGTAGATGAGGTTCAGAATGCAGAGTGAAGAAGCACAATACGTGGTCTGTCAAGGAGTACTGCCTTCTGGATCCGACCCTTGATCCACAGTTATGAGACACATTAACACAACAATATAACACAATGTTGTGTGACTTGTGTAATGTACCTAACCTTATTAAATAATGCAACAACTAAATTAATATTATTTACATGAGAGTTGTAAGACTACTTATTTACACGCCAAAAAGTGTTATCGCTTTTCTATTATTGCTATAGTTTATCTATTTAAGTGTAACATAATACTATAATTTCAATGTGGAAGGGTAATAAATATAAAAAAAATTAAAAAATATATACATATGTATTTACCTGTTTCCTGGCAATATTCCTAGGCGGTTTCACGACACTGTCAACGTACGCCATCTTGGTTTGCTTGATGGGAGCTTTCTTGGCTTCTTGGGTCAGTCTGATGTTGGCCGTTAGAGATTTCAGCTTGTACTCTTGCTCCTCTTGGCACCTCTGCATTTATTGTGACAATTAAATTAGTGATGCATTTAAATTGTTTTCGTGTCATACATGGTAGCGTTTGACCACCTAAAGAAAGAAAGACAACGCACTGGCTTTTAATTGATTTCCCGGACGATGCTATCGCAGAGCTAGTATAGCCAGTGTGGTCCTTGCGGCTTAGGTACCGTTTTTGAGAACGGTATGGGATACCAGCGTCATGCAAAGAAATATCGACTGCACCAGCGAAATATACGAAGGACGTAACAAACGTACGTACGTACGTAGGTTAGCTAGGACCTATTTTCCAAGGGATTCAATTTATCCAGTGGAGTTAACAGCCTGAGCCTAGGCTGGCACCCTAAAGCTAGTTGCATTGAGTTCTGCCTTCCACTCTGAGGGCATATTATTCTATGGATAAGTACTCTAACATAAAATAGTCATCAGACATACCGACGTTATGAAATTAAATTAGTCTTGAGTGTACCGCATGCAACCATAGTTCTATGACAGAAGACTTAATATAGATACAGAACCTTCAAAGGACAGTTAAAAGAATAGGGACTCTTGCTACAACGCAATAAAGCGCAGTTCAGCTCTCAAATGCCTCATCATCATCACTCCAACACCCAACACCAGTGCCACTGGAGCAGCTGTGCCAGCAGTCTCTAGGAAAAATAACGGAATGTGGGTCTACCCACACTCCGTTTTTTTTAGAAGCTGGGATGGCTCGGGTCGGGTAGATGCTGGCGGGAGAAATGCACAATACACCCCAAGCGGGACGTCAATGCACAACTTATCACCCCCATGTAGAATTAGAATAAGCGCAGTTCAGCTCGCACAGCACTACAAGCCTACCCTAAGAAGATGCCACTCTTTTCGGTTTGTACCCAAAGTACAGGGTGCGTCAAGGTCTGTTCTGCTGACAGCTTACATGTGGCGCAGTCGGTAGGATAAGAAGAGAAAATGAATAATAGTTATTTGAAACTTCCAACCCTGCATTTTTGTCGAAAAACTCCTGGCAGTTTATTAATTAATACTTTGTAGTAGTAGCGCTCTAGGACACCTAGCCGTTCTTAACAGATCGATATTTAAACAACACTAGCTGCGATCATGACTTGGATGGGTAACCGCTACAAAAAGTAGTATTGATTATTAATTAATTACTGAGCACTATCGTGCTTCGGAGGGCACGTTAAGCCGCCGATCATTAAGCCAAGCCAGAAACATTTGGGCAGCCTGAAAGTTTTGACACCAGGGATACACAACACAAGAAGTACTTTAAAATACCCATCGAATAATTAAAAATCAGTTGTCCTCACCATATACATTTCTCTCCACGATTCCAACTCCTGTCTTCTCTTATTCCGGAAATTCTTCTCGCAGAACCTCTGCCAGAGATGGTCTGTATCTTCCATCAGGTACGGGTTATAATGTTCTAGAAGAAACAACTGCTGTGGTGTCGCGCGGTCCACCACTGGCTTTAGGATTTCGTATGGCACGCCTCCTGTGTACTCCAGGGCTGAAAAAAAATGGATAAATATACAATAATCCATTTAAAAATACATAATTGCTGTGGGCTGTCTTTTAACAGGCACATGGACAAGTAGATTATTTAGCTTACCCAGAACCCAGCAACTCTGAGAACTCTGAGTAAGCATATTCATATTTGCAAGCTTGTCGGATATTATAGCCATTAGATTTATATCAATTTGATAACTTTTGTCTTATTATTCGGTTTCTAAATTGCTTGAATGAATAACTGCAACGTCAAACTCACCATCTATGTGCTCCTGTAGTACTTGAACACACATTTCATACAGCGAGGTTATTTTCCCAATCACCTTGTTACCCGAGTACACTTTGGTTCTGAAACATAAATAATTATAATATATCAATCAACTGCGGTTTCATCGTTTCCGCGTGCCGCAATGCATGTTGGTATCCCATGTAAAGAACTTGTGTGCAAAACATGATGCAGGTCAATTCAGACATTTTCACGTCAAAGCCAAATAAACAAACAGACATTACAGCATAACAAGTTGTTATGCACAAAATAAGCCAATTTGGTACAGACCTTCCACATACTATTGGCTATATTGTAAAGAATCATGTAAAGAACTTAGTCGTTCACCTTGTTCTACGTGTCACGGTTGCCTATGGCAATTGCAGAACTCTAAATTATAAAATCTTACATGTCAGTGCACTGCACACGTCATCGCGAGACATCAGCACAGTGACCCAGTAATATGATCAGAAATCTACTACCAGTCTGCGAAATCAGGTCATAGTCTCATTTGACCATAGTGCCCTTTAAATAGGAACACAGCAATGCTTGCACACTATTGCTTGGCGGCGGAATATCTGACAAAGGTACACCTACCTATAGATGAACTATAAAAATATATTTTAATAGTAAAAATTTATTTAAAAACAGGTATATTTATATTCCGTAATTAGGTGTGGTCAGCCAAATCCAATACTGACGGAGAAAAATCCGAAAAGGAATGTCAATTTGCATCGTTAAAGTTTTGTTTTATTTTCTTAGGCGCGAACAGCAAAAGTAGATTTTACGTGTTATTGAACAATCCAATAATGTCGTTGATAAGGACCAAATTTAATTTTGGGAAGAAATTGTCACACGGCTACGAGTAGCTAAAACAAATAGAGACACTACTTTTTTTTTTAACGGGCAAATTGCCTTTATTACTCAAGCTAACTACTACAATAATAAAAACTAAACTAAACTAAACTAAGCTAAACTAAACTAAACTAGCTACACTACCTACTACAAAGAACACTTATGGTCTGTATAATAGCCGCGATGGCCTATAGACAGTCCAAGTGCTCCAGCCCACTACCGGTAGGTAGCGTACCCAACATGCTGGCCGCATTGCCACGTTGAATTGCAATGCTGATGCGTTGGGCCAAATAAGTGCCAGCATTTTGGTCACGCGTCGCATCGACCAGGCGCTCTGATAGACTTTGGAAAACGCGATGAGCTCCCGGTCCCCACGGACCCAGGGTCTCAACACCAGACACTACTTATTTAAACATTAAATTACATTTATAACACTATAGTGACTCTGTAAGGGTAACTAGGTGTAGACCTCGCGAGTCTAACTTTGCATATCATAAACTGAAAAACGATTTTTTTCGTAATTACCTCGACGTTTCAACCAAGTTGCATTGGCCGTGGTCACGAGCATACATTATCTTATCTATGGTCACGAGTAGACTGGAGATGATTTTTTACGTTTTCCAGCCCCATTGTTGAGTCATTTGGAAATATTACCAAAAACTGACACAAAAAAAAAATTCCATATAGTTATCGAAGCAAAATTTCACGAAAATCGGTTGAGTAATGCGACCCGTAGAGGAGAACAGCCGAACATTACGAAATCATTTTTATCCAAGCTAAAACGGAAGGCGCTTCACGCTCGCTCAGTCAAAAACATTAAAAATGATTGATTTAATTCTAATAATATGATAATTTTATGAATGAAATCTCATATTGAGCATCGATTCACGACAGGGCCCTAATTCTGTATGAAAACACAGATTCCACGCGATACGAAACCAAGTCGTTATCGTGTCTAGTTCAAATCATGTCACAGCATTAGAAATACCTTCACTTTACATTAAAGTTATTTTTATCCTACTAATATTATAAATCCGAAAGTTTGTGTGTGTAAATGTTTGTTACCTTATATCTCCGTAACTACTGAACCGATTTCAATGAAATTTGGAATGTAGATAGATTATACACTGGATTAACATATATAGGATACTTTTTATCCGCGGGTAACACCGCGGGGCGCAACTGGTTTTGAACAAATATTGACAAAAGTGATGGTAACTTTTGACGTGTTGATGTTTCGAACGCGTCTCATTGGAACATTATGACATTGACAGTTCAAATCACGCCATTTCCAAATTCATTTCGCGTGGTTTCGAAGTAAGGAATCGTAAAGTGATCATACAGAATTAGGGCCCAGGGACCTTATTCTATATGACCATCTAGACACGTAACGCGACGCGTTACGATATCTTCGTGGAATGGTTTTGGGTTTTAAAATGCTATTCTGTATGCCGCTGTTAAATGTGACAAACGCGACTAGGCTCGTTATACGCACGTCGAAACATAGAAAACACTGGCCACAAACAACCTAACGTGTGGCATACATTAGAATACAATTTTTTCATTCCATATCGTGGCGCGTTAAAACGCGTTATTGGCGAGGAATCTCATGTGGCATAGCGAATAAGGCCCCAGGGCGTCAGTCTAGTTAGAAGATGGGTCACTATGCCCGCATACCTTTGGTTTTTGCTGGATATGCCAGCGCTAATAGCGTCTTCGTCTGTAAAGTGAGGCAATAACTTTGGCGGCGGCCGCGGCTTGTAGTTCGGCGATATCTCGGGCAGCGCCGATATTTCCAACATCGGCAGCGGCGCCAGTTTTGCGCTCGGAGCAAGTAGAGCCGCAGGACTTAACTGTAGGGGAAATTTACACTTAGTGACAAAATCCTTTTCAAAAAATAAAGATTAAAAAAAGATTTTGTGAAATAAATAGAATGCATTATTGTAGTAATAATGTTAGATAACACAAGAAACATTCAAGTGATGATCTTTATTTTTTAAAAATACTTTATCAACATCTCCAAATGGATGGTACTGTGGTCTGAAATATATTTATAGGTTAAATGGGTAAGCGTCAAAATATCTAAAACATAAATGAGACACTGGCCCGTATTACAGAACTTCGCTTAGTTGGTAAATCTGATGTGCTCAAGATTTCTATTATTTTATGAATGAAATCTCCACTTCAGAGGCTATCCACGACTGAGCGTCGCTATACAGAACGAAGATACAACCACAATATTTTAGTGACAAATTGTCAAAATGTCATAATTTATGCCTGACAAAACCACCAAAAACTCTATTTACTTGGGCAGGACTACAGAAGGACAATTTTACGCGGTCATGCTGGTAGGATGTTTTTACACATAATTTAACAGACCCCTATACATGTTTTTATGTACATACGAACACACATCGTTTTTATTTTGACCATTTGGACATTTTCTCCTCGTAGTTCCTGGGTCCCTAGATACAGGGAATCCTAGTTAGGGTCCAGGATCTATATAAAGTGACCATTGGACGTTATTTATTTAATTAAAAAAAATTGCTATGTCAACCAATCTAAAAATTATTTACCCGAACCAACATGATTTTATTGATAAAAACTTATCACCAAATTCTTCAATGTTTGGTTTTTCTTGAATCCTATTTTCCACTGAGTTGCTTTTAACGAATAACATTAATAAATCATTAACGTTATTCAACCTACCATTAAAATACACAGACGACTGTGTAATGGGCAAATGGATTGCAATATGATGTTGACACATTTGAAAATGTAGGTTGCAGATATTGAATCAAGTGATTCAAAGGTAAACATACTTGTGTATGATTACGATTATCTTGATGAACAATTAAATACTTACGTCGTTAATAAACGAGTTATTAGGCGAGTTGATGTCTCTGGTTGATGATTTCTTTTTTGGTTTGGTTGGACTTATCGCCATACCAAGGGCTTCAGCAAAACTGGCACCTAAAATTGATATTGAATATATAGCATTATAAACACTATAATACAACCCGTGACCGATATAGCTCTTAGAATTAGCAAGTTGAAATGGCAATGGGCAGGCCACATCGCTTGTAGAACTGACAACCGATGGGGAAGAAAGGCTCTCGAGTGGCGACCACGAACCGGAAGACGCAGCGTAGGCCGGCCCCCCACTCGGTGGACCGACGACCTGGTGAAAGCCGCGGGAAGCCGATGGATGCAGGAGGCGAGCAGCCGCTCAAGGTGGCGCGCTCTGTAGGAGGCCTATGTTCAACAGTGGACGTCTTCAGGCTGATGATGATGATGATGATGATGATGACTATAATATAAAAAAATAATACAAATATTATTTAACAATACCTGAACCACAATCAATGCCATCCTCTCCGCTTTCCTCACTATTACTCAACTTGCTCATTTTCTTTGGTACATCTTCCTTTGACTTACTCGAACTACTACTTGACTTGCTTTTGTGTGATGATGAGGAACTTGACTTATCCTTAGACTTCTTCTCGCTACTACCATCTTCACTCTTATGTTTGGACTTATCACTGTTCTGTGACTTGCTATCACCAGATGAATGTTTCTTCTCACTGCTGTTACTTTGACTGGACCTCTCTTTTGAAGAGCTACTACTCCTTTCTTTTGACTTCTCCTTACTCGAGGAGCTATGCCTTTCTTTTGAACTACTGCTACTTTCTTTTGATTTGTGTTTAGAGCTATCTTTATCTGAAGAACTTTTATGCTTTTCTGGAGCTTTATCTGTATGTGGTGAACTTTTATGCTCTTTGCTTGAGTGTTTATCAGAACTTTTTTGTCGCTCTGAGCTGTTCTCATGTTTATGGGAACTAGACTTGTGTTTTTCTGAACTATGTTTACTTGATGACTTAGATTCTTTCTTTTCATCTGATGATGTATCAGATTTATGCCTTTTGTCTGAATTATTTTCTTTTTCATGGGAATTTTTATGTTTGTGTGAACTGGATTTAGATGATGATTCCGAAGATTGGCGAGACATATCTTTGGATGATGATTTGTGATGTGAATGCTTGTCTGACTCACGTTTGTCGGACTCATGCTTCTTTGAACTTGATGAGTCTCTTTTGTGGTCATCATGGTTACTGTGGGAGTGCTTGGAGGAAGATGACTTGTGGCGTTCTGGAGATTCCTTTCTTTCTTTTTTAATTTCTTGTTTAACTTTGAGCTCTTCTTGTGAGGATTCGGATGAATAAGAATCACTGTCACTGTCTGAGCTTTCAGAGTCATCACCACTGCTTTCGCTATTGGATAGCTTCTCTTGCTTAACAACAACTTTTTTCTTATCATCATCACTGGAACTAGTGTGTCTTGACTTTTTCTTTGCATCTTGATCTTCCTCCTGTAATATAAAAGAAAAATAGAATAGAATTATTTGTATATGAAATGGAACACATTAAACACACACCGTCTTTTATTAAACTATTTTCTAGAATATTTCCATCATCATCATCCTCAGCCTAAAGATGAACATAAATGCCTATGCATATAGAGTGCCACTTTGAGAGGCTGCTTGCCACTTGCATCCGCTCCCCACGGTTTTGAACAGGTTATTGGTCCACCTACTAGGGGAGAATTACCATACCTTAAGGATATTTCTATGACAAAAAGAACCACATAGTCAATCCATTTCAATAGAACAGAAGAATACTTTAAAATTACAATTTTATAGAATTTAGATGTGAATAATAATTTAATATCTTAAAATGTAACCACAATGACATGTGTGTACAAGCTGTTTCCCAGGATTTAGTTTAAATATATAATGTCCATGCATATAACCACAATTATTAGTATTACCGCACTTATCAGTTAAAACACTAACCTCACTGCTGTGATACTTCCGCTTGCTGCCACTGTGGTGGCCATTTTCTGTAGGCTTTTCTCTTTGTTCCAACTTTGGAGTGGAAACATTACTACTATTGTCTTTATCATGTGTATTCCTTGACTGTTGCATATGATCGTCGGATTCCTTGCCACTGCCATGGCCATTATGTGAAGATGCTGGAGTGAAATTTTTATTTACAGTTACTGTAGACTATTAATTAGAAAATAATATACATAACAGCAATATTTTGATATAATAGTGTGACAGCATGATCATGTCTGTAGCATGATATGTCCACCAGTAGACGATAGTGAGCTGATGTTGTATGATAGCATAACTACAAGCAGAAAAAAGTATGATACAACAAACTTTTAATTTTGTTAACTTTTCAATACTTTTTGTAGTAAGCTTACAATGGTAGTTTCTTTGAGGGCTTTTAAAAGAAACTACATTGGATTTACTTTGTAAAATAGTATATTTTCAAATAAAATAATTCATGCCAGAGATTAAAATTATTAAAATGGAATGCTTATTATTATGCTTATATTGGGGAAGACAATAAATTGTGAAACAAAATTATTAAAATTCAATGCTCCTTTAACACACCTTCCTCAACAAGTTTCTTTAAAATCACTAACACCCAGTTAATTGTGATACTTTCATATTGGTAAAAATTACATAAATTGCATGATAGTACATAATTTTATATGGTGTATGTACAGTAGCTAGATTGTTTGCAGCGGGAACTTGAAAGTAGTACCTACCCAAAATACATTTCAAGAGAGTGTTTTAGTTTTTCCTTGATCATGCCAATGGTGACATATTTATTATAATAATTTTGACTGTTTGTTAAAAAAAACTGTAAAAACTATCCTACTTTGATGAACACTATGTGTCAGTCTATGTTACTATTATACACAAAAAAAAGCAATGAAATTCTCTAAACTATCAGCGCAAGTGCTGCCATTTTGTCAATGTTATAAATCGAATCCTTAAGTTTATAGTAGCACCCTGACCAAGCCAAGAGCCTCAACACTGTGAAACAAGTAAGTTGGTATGTTAAAATGTATAAATAAACTATTATGAAGAAACTAACCAACTGGCTGCTCTTGAGCACATTAGTTCTTAGTCAGGGTACAAATTGGACAACATGCAATAGAACAAACTAGACAAAATGAAGACTGGAAATGTTAAAGCTCACTGTCGTTCCTAGGGTCGCCTTCTTGATCGCTTTCTTCTGCCGCCACCATCGTCTTCCATTTGAGGACAAGCGCGCGCGCCGCCTGTCCCACCTCCCCAGGCTCCTTGCGGAGCGCGTTCACCGTGCGTCCCACTCCTGTCTCCTGCAGGTGCTGCACCGTCACTCGCAGCTGGAATAACTTGTCGATACATCGTAAAACCTGAGAAAATGACACGCAATTAATTATTAATTCGTGTTGACATAATATTATTATCTCGACCACAGAGATTACAAACGATGGACTATCAGATCACAATAAGGTATGGAAAGTCTTTTGATAAAGTAGAGGTAAGTATTGGATTTTCTTAAAACTAAAATTACGTGCCAAATAACACCAGGAGCACCAGGAGGAAATAGAACAACACGTATTTACTCACCTTTCCTTCGTCGTCGGAATATTTCTCAATAGACTGCTGATAATGTTTTATGATATCCAAAACTGACGCCATGCCAAATGTATTTATAATAACAACAAAATGTGTTGATTTTTATCATTACAAAATGAGTGCCAGCTGGTAAACGAGCACCATTTTTTTGTCACATATCTGTCAATGACGTCTTCAATATGCGTTCAAAAATAAGTTTGATTCGTTCACAAACTACTGAGGAACATTGTTTTTTTCTCTAATGTGTGCTGTGCTGAGGGTGAGGAACGGGGAGGTTTAATTTCATTCGATTATGAGTATGAGTACTTGACTTATTTTGTAGTCGATTATTAATACATATAAGTCGTTTCGAACCTTTCGATTATCGAAATAACTAATAATCACGAATCTTTACTGGAGAACGCATTGCAAACAAAGCTTTGAAGAAAATGTGGCTTTGAATGACGTTACATTTTCTTATGTTTTATCCCTTTCTATATAGTAACGTGTCACGCCTAAGAAAGACATGTCATTGTTTACAAGCGTGCTTCGCAAATTCGCAACTCTATACTCTACGCGAGACAGTGTTGCCATGACAACAATCGGGACGACCGTGATTCCATTTAAAAAAATCGGTAGATTCTAAAAAAATACAGTTATTAAGTCAGGACAAATACGGTGTAAGTTACGGTGTACTAATTTTTAATAAAACAACTATTTTACCGTACAAATTAAAACAAACAAACAGAAAACTTTTTATTCCTATAAAATAATAACAAAATTAGCCTAATTATCTAAATAAATAAATAAATTTGTAACTGGTTAGGTATATACACAACACAATCCATTTCTGTTTTCATCACCTACATATTCTAACTGATGACCCTACTAATACGATGACATAAACTACATACAGATCCACTCACACAATACACACACAACACAGACAGTACACGAACTATACATACACAACACACTTCATTTCCACCTACATAACACACACATACACAATCTCATATACATGCAGATGCATACGCTACACTATCATTAATGTTAATAATATCTATTGTAGAACTCTAATAGCAATCTTTGTAACTATTAACCTTTAAATTAATACTACAAGCTGACTAAGCAGGTACATATAATAAGCACATACATAAAATATATATAATCCATCGGGAGAACTAGTCCCCAAAACACAGGGAATCCTGGTGTGGAGGACTAGTGAACTAACAGTGAATGACGACTAACAGACGGACTATACCAGCACAATATAGACTATTACCACTTAGTTATCTTTCATTCACCTCACTTGTTAACATTCATGTGAATGATGGTACAGACACAGGTGGGATACTGTGGCACTACAGTACCTACACATTTTTATCCTATTATAATTAGTTGGTAGGTATAGGTACCTAATATTGTAATAGCTAGGTACACCCGGTTGAGTAAACTAAAGCAGAACTTCAGTTTACCTACTAACTTACACCTATTGTATTGTATTCTATTGTATCAAAGTGTCGCGGTCAATGTTCCTACCTGTTGTATATTTAAGGTTCGGTTTATTGTTGTCTGTTTTCTGAGAAATAAATATATTCTTATTCTTATTCTAATTATGTGTTAAACTCGAAGACATCACCAAAAATCAAAACAATGAAAGCAAGTTCATATTTTTAATGCAATGTAACTAAAATAATAATATATAGGTGCTTATGTAATTTTTGTAAAATACTTGAAATAAAAATGTTTAATATTTACCGCATTGCCGCGATGCATGGGTAAATCCCCAAGCTTCAACTCATCCGTAAGGATAAGGATGCGTTCTTAAAACATAATTAATTATGCTGTTTGTTTTAATTACAGTAAACTTACTTACGGAGGGAACTTACGTACTTTCACAGTTATAGGCAGGCAGCAATGTCACGACGTTGCCAAGATCATTGTTAATTTTAACGGATTATAGTTTCAAAACATAGGAATTTATATTTTCAATTAACTAAACAATTATTGTAAAAAAATAGTTAAGAAGGTAACTCCATAAGTATTTTATACTTTTTTAAAATATTAACAAAATATGGCTAACGATTACGTCGGATGTCATTCTTCCGGGAGCTTAATATGCTTTGAGACGTATAGGTCTACCAGAATCTCAAGCCCCAAAATTAAAAAAAAGAAAATGGATTTTCATACGGCAATACCAAATTGTCACCATTCAAATCAATTTGACAACTGACCACGTTGTTTTGATACTTTCGGTTTTTTGTTCCGTAGACCAAGTAGAGGATACTTTTTTAATGTAAATGAATGACGTGACGAGCTAGTCGTTCACCTGATGTTAAGCGTTATGGCTGCCCAAAACAGATTACAGTATCACTCGGCTACTTAAACTAAATTAATATAGTTTTGCGTGACACTGCACTGCGCACGTCATCCTGAGACTTCACACACTATATTAATAAGATTACTACACTGTGTGATCAGATCATAAAGTCTCATTTGCCCAGTTATTTCACTAGCTACAAACTACTACGTGATCTTTTGAATTCTCACACTTAAATTGTGACTTCATTTTCTTTAAAGACATTTTAGTACCTACCACTTTACGGCTGAATTAAAGGTAAAGGCACGTAATAAAATGGTGTTTTTTTCTGCCCCTGGGCAGAAAAAAACACATTTTATTACGTGAAAGAGGAATGGATGAAAAAGAAAATCAACTTAGATGGATTAATTGAAATGTTAAAGAAGAGTTCTGTGGTATAAATACCTCTTTAAATCTTCATCATCATCTAATGAAACCAAATAATTTTCGTGTTTAGAAATAAATTAAAAAAAGAAAAAAAGTTAAAGTAACTGTACCTACATTCATGATGGTTTTATTTTTACTTATATGTCATAATAAAAACTTTATATTGTTTCTGTAACATGACGTGCGCAGTGCAGTGTCACGCAAAATCACAGACTTAGGATGTACAAGACCCACTGACCTCTATAATACAAGTGTATTATAGAGGTCAGTGACAAGACCACAGAAAAAAACAAATGACTATACAGATGGAGCATATAATGACTTTTGTAAACACCAATGCGTACCAGGGTCGGTGCAACTTTGCAACATTGCAACCCTACCAAGTGACGAAATTGCAGGAAGTTTTAAGTTGTTTTATTTCTCCGGTGTCATTTTATTTAGTCGTCTTACGGCAAAGACTTCTATGTTACACAGTACATAGAACTCTTTGTCTTACGGTCATGCGTAGTTCCTTCAATGATAGAAGCAACTACGCATGCTCGTTCAGTGACGTTTCAGTTGATGTTACAGAAAACTATGTTTTTTGTGGGTTTTTTTATTATATTTTAGTGTTTAGTCAATAAATTTAACAAAATACTTATTTAAAATAAAGACATTGACGTGTAATGTGTTTGGAATGCATATTCCAATACTCAAGAAGATTTACACAGGACAAACTATTCAGTTTCTATGGTGCAAATACTTTTCGTGTTTACGATATATTTTTGTGTGTAAGTAGATTTGCGTTCACATAAAACATAAGTAGAATTTTGTGCAGGATTAGAATTGGGTGATTTGATTGCAGCAAATAAATTAAAATTTGATTTTTGGTACTAATCGTAAATCCACAAGAAGGTTATAAAGTTCTTTACATTTCGAAATTAGAGATGATTTTACAGGTGTCGATGAGTTATCGATAATTTCGATATATTTATTATATGTAGATAAACTATACACTAACCAATAATAGGTAGTACCTACTGGTTCAATCCTTAGAGTATAGACTAAAAGCATAGAGAGAACTTCATTATCTGTCAAGCGTACCACTTTACTCTGTGTACAAGACCAATAATGACAGTTTGAAAATGAGGCAAAAAATTTAAGAAATTGTGTGATTTGCTATGATACGCGTATTTGTTTGGGTTAGTATGTTTTTAACATCACATTCACTTACGGAATAAGATTTAAAAGCTGCAAAAATAGTATTTTGCACTTTGATATTGAATATGGTGGTACATGATCAATATGCTCTTCGTCGTGAAAAAGATTCGAGCCTATATGACCTCTTTTTGTGCTAGTACTCAGACCACAGAATTCCCACTAGTAGAAATCTATTTCACGTGGCCGCCTAGTTGTTTCTTGCTCCCACACGAGGTGCTGCCTGAATAAGAACGTCTCCCAAAATTTTGGGTAGAAAATGGGCGATTTCGTTAGCTCTATCTATAGAGTAATTTACCTTGATACCTAGAATTTATGTTTTACCAGTGGTCACTGCTTCTTTATTGTAAAAACTAAAATGTAAGGTCTGGTGGGGTAAGTGAAACGAAGGAGTACCTAAGTGAAACCCTATCGTAATCAATAAATCACGCAGTTTAGCTCTATGCTATGTGGCGAAATGGTTTCAATGCTCTAGCACACGCGTCACACAATCTTTCTTCTAGGTCATAAAATAAAAAGAAATCAGCTATCTTTAAGTTTACAAAACACATGTCGGCTGATGCCATGAAGCAATTTAATAGTGTTTATGTACATTTTTACACGAAAATAATGCATGAAACGGCGCGTAATGTGGGGTTAGTATTTGCAGTCACAGACGACACAGGTAATAAAATCAATCAAATACCTACTACATTACAAATGTCATTGTAAATGTCCCATGGGCGAAAATCACGCATTTCACATCAACAGATGGAAAACGTCTAGTGCTGAACACAGGCATGCCCATAAAACGCCATTTTAGACGCTGATTATAGGGAGCTTTGCTATAACCACCTCGCTTAGCAAGTAGCTTGTCATCGCAGAAGATTATAATGTACCAAGGAGAATGCTACTGCCTATTCTCTGGATAGTCCCTTAGTCTGCTCTTATACGGCACCCAAAGAAAGAGATGGAGATTCTGCGCTAATAAAGTGATACCTGGCAGCTATTATTATATAAGTAGGTACCTAATGGGGGTAATTTTGAAGGCTTTAGTTTTAGTTTTAGATAATTTTAAAAATATTTAAATTTAAGTGACAGTTCTAAATTAAATAGAACACAGATTAGAGAAAAAAACAATAAAGAGAACGATTCCGACTTTACTTTCATACACCATTGAACTCACAGATGAAAAAAAAACTACTATGTCGCTATAATCCACAGACCTAGAATTTTTTCGATGCAATAATCAGTGGTAGACCTACATCGATTTTAGTAAAAAGGTAACATTTCAGTACCTAGCGGGTTTTTTATTATATACTCCTTGTAACAATCTGTCGTGACGTCGTCTGTGATCGTAACAAATTATATACTCTTTGATCGTAAGATCTATTTGTCAAATAATGTTTTGAATTCAAATATCAATTAATTTTCACGGAAACGTGAAGAAATTACGGAAGTATGTACAACGGCTGGCAAGAAAGGGGATCTAAGAACAAACAAATTGCCTCTGGCTGAACGTCTGCCAACAATGAAGATCCCGTCATACATACAAATCATCTTCGTCGTCCAGCCTGGCTCAGCCGAAGTGGGAGTAACACAACAGTCCCAAAACAACTCATAACTCCGCCACCGTTACGTACCTATAACGATAGACCATCACACGCAAAGAATTTGACCAGTTTACTGATTGATGATTATGACCTTTGATTTTATATCAAAGAGTTTAATGCTGTCGGCGGTAGGTATTGGACGTTGGATAATAGATGCAGAGTTTTAGCCTTTTTTATTCTGCTCACTCAAACAAAAACCTCCTACACCCATAATTATATGAAAAGCAAGAAGAGAAAGGTAGCTTTTTCATTTAGAGCATACAGGCTGGTTCGGTCCCGCACCAGCCACGCAGGCATCAGTGGTGGAGAATGGAAGGAACTTGCCTACAGGAAGTCATAGTGAAATTGGCTGAAGCTATGCATGTGGCGGATCAACAGATAGCAGCAGCCACAGAATTCGCCCTATTTACATAAGTCTTTGGCAGCAGCCTTATAAACCCCTATCACGATTATAGTAGCTGGTGTTAGTGATAGCTAGCAAACAAAGTTTGATACTTGGAAGAATTCAGGCCAAAGCAAAATGCTACTTAGGAGGTAGTTTAAAAATGAATTAAATTTATTTGTTTGTTTTGAAGTGCAGTGCTACTCATAATGATTACAACTGCTACCTAAGTGCACCAATTATTTTATAATAAAACTTTTGAAATTTATCTACTTTGTATTATTTATAAGCCTTGTTGTTTTTTGAAATAAAATATGGACACGAATTCAAAATATCAAATTTCTTTCTTTTTTGTGTGGAAGTTGAACAGAAGTATTGGTGTCAACTGCTTTTACAAGTAAATATACAAAACTACATACAAAAAACTCACTTAGAATTTTAAGTTATTTTTAGAAAGGATCCAAAATGGTACTTGTTAAAATATACTAAAAACCAACTTAAAATTTTAAATGACAGTACTAAAAGTTTTTATGTCACTTAAAATGTGCCTTCAAATTAGCACATTCACCTAAAATCCTAAATTGATAAGATTTCGTTCAAATCATTCATTCATTTCGATTAAAGTTTGAGTTTGAAGTTACTAAAATGACATAAAGTGGTGCCTTTAAATTACCATTTAGTTTTAAGTTTTTTAAGGAGTCCTAAAACTAAAACTAAAGCCTTCAAAATCGGCCTCAATATAATGACAGATAATAAAAACAAAACTGTCAATATAGTCAACTGCTAAATAGTCAAACGCCAATGTCAACCTACCGTCAGAATATTGAATCGGAACGTTTCTGTCAAAACCGTGAACCATTTTTGAAGTGATGTTTCATTCACGCAAATTGAGTTTTCAAAAATTATTTTCTTGAAAAGTATTTATTGCCGTCATTTGCCATGTTAGATTTAGGCTTTCTATGTGTAAAAAAAAATTAGCTTCCTAGCAGAATTCACAAAGTGGATAGATGTGCAAGTATGTTTCACTTACCCCACCTGACCTTAAATATAAAATGATATATTTTACTAAGTAAATCAAGCAAATAATTAGCTAATATACCTACAAAAGGATATTTTCCGACTTATAAACATTTGCAAATCAACATGGTACCTAGCTGGTTTTATGGGAAATTAAAAATCATAAACTGGCAGTACCTTGACAAGGAATTTTTTTGTTTAGGTATGGTTATTTTATCCATTAATTAATCATTTAGCTGTTTTTCTGTTTAGCTGAGGACTTATTATTACATGAAATGTAACGCTACATTTATATTTTTCACAATAAACACTTCTAAAAAGGGAAAATAGACAAAATAATGGCTACTTACTTGTGAAATGTTATTCCTTCATATTTACACTTCAGTACGACTTCTGTTGCTTAAAATGCTGCAACCACCCACTGCACACACATTATTTCTCAAATATTTATTGCCTAGATCACGATTTAAATAGGATTATTTCACAAAAAACAACAATTTCAAAAATTGTTAACCTGTTTGGCTTAGATCAAACGAAGCCAAATAAAAAAACCCGGTAACGGTGACAAGGACCAAAGATATTACGTTCGTCTTTTTTTTGCTTAGTACCGAATGTATAGCGCTCTCCTTGTTGTCCATGAATGACGTCATATACTACGGTTCTACTCGTACATATTCATAGACTCAGACACATCCGCCATTATTTCACGATTTTTTTTTCTCTTGGGCAGTGTGTACTTGATTCGTACTTCTCGCTCCCACCCTTCGTGAGACTTTCGAGAGTAACGAAAAAATTCTAGGTCTGTGGGCAAAACTATATGAATTTTTAAGTTTCAAGTGATACTGCAATCTGTTACGGGCAGCTGTGACGCTTACTATCAGGCGAACGACTAGTTCGTCACGTCATTCATTTCTATAAAAAAAAGTAAACACTACTATACTCACAATAATAATGTTTATAAAATTTACTTTTATTTTCATTGCCTTTTGTTTTGATCCAATGAATAACAGAAAAATATGACTTAAAAGTTGATAAAGTTTCGAAACTTAGTTGCCTAGACGGCCGGAAGTGAAGGAAGTATCAGGACATAATTAATTCATTTATATCCGGTGCTGCCGGCTACAAATTTTATTTTCCCTAAATGCTATCAGATTCTGGTAGACCTATACTGCCGTTTTTTTTCTTCGGATTTTTGTACCTCTGCAAATTACGGTAGATTTTGTCACCGTTGTCATGCTTCCACGGTAGGTGGTAAATAAGTGCAGATTACAGTGCATTTACCGTAACTACGGTGCATATGGCAGCACTGACGCTAGAGTTACGTTCAGAAACGGCATTTGAGTAATGAATGAGTACCGCAGAACACAGATTAAAGAAAAAACCAAGAAAGGGTCCCCGAGACGGGCAATCATGATTGACAATCGAACTTTACGTGACTGATCGTTTCGTACGAAGGCGTATATTATATTCGCGCAAGCTTCAGTCTTTTATTGTTGAACTGTCATTCGGAAAGTCATGTTTACAGGTCGTGTTGTTCTTTGAGAGCGCGATCAAGAATAAAGAAAACGATTGTCATTGTTTGCGCAGTGCTGGGCTCATATTCTTTTAGAATCCTAATTATATGTGGAAGACTCCATATTCCTTTCTTTTAAATAAAACACTTTTCTTTTCAGTTTAGCTGCATCAATGCTTATATTTGAAGTTAACGTTTTTCCGAAACTATGGATACAGCCACAGACTAAACAGAAAAAGTATTACAAACTCTTCAACTATCATCAGTCTATTTTAAATGAAGCTTCGGCCCCAGGGGGCGGTGCATCCACAGTTATATGTGAAGTGGCATCGGCATCAGCAGCGTCAGCGACGCGAAACTATTCGGTATCCATCGCTGCCCACGCGGATCGCGGCGCGGCCATCTATAAACACGGGCAGCGATGGGTGCCGAATGGCTGATTTTGACGCTTCACTGACTCCACTTTAAGCGTCGTCGGTGCGGACACAGCTTTATTTTTAGATGAAATGGTACCAAGGAAGTTCAACAGTATACGTATTATATTCTATGACGGTACATACCCCGTTTGATTTCTAGTTTCCGAGATCCGTTGGGGTAGGTACTCCATCTTAGAGACGACTTTATAGTGTCAGATTTTTCTGGTACCTAGGTACTCACAGGAACATTGTTGGTCTATGCATCTCCAGTGTATGGTTGAGTCAGTTTGCTGTCCTAGACTGACCTATATATATAAATATAAATGGGACGAACTCTGTGGGTTTGACTTTAAAAAAAATGGCTTTAGACTTTTAGAAATTTATGATCTAAATCTGAACCAATGTAATGAAACTTCTAAGTCTGTGATCTAAACAGGTACTGTGTACCTACAGGTGTACCTACTCTAATACCCCCCTGTATCTCCCTAAGAAATTATGCGTAGGTAGTAAACCATAATGTGTAATAAATACTAACACATATGGTACCTATAACCCAGCAAGTACCTACCTATACTTTATAGGGGATGTTCATTGTTATTTTGGCCCACAAAAACAACACAACTCTCATCACACGAGGAGATAACAATTAGAGAGGTTTTTTTATCGCCACTTCATGTTATAACTGTATCACACTTCAAAGCTATCCTTTGACTATTCAAACTACAGTAATAAAATATACATTCTTTCAAAATTGTCAACAGTAGGTACCTACTAACCTATTCAAACGACAATCAACATGAGAACGGCGAAAAAAATTTTCAGTAGGTATTAAGTAGGTAGTTGTGTTTATGTAAGTATAAGGGGTAGCTCCCGTACCTACATTGTTGATTGTATAGGTAAGAGATAAAAAAAAAAATATTTTTGGACTTTAATTAAACTATCGCGGTATATGCGTTTTGTACGCATGCATGTACGATTATTTTACGATCATAACTTTAAAATTTATAAAATAAGCCGGTAAAGGATTATTCAGACGGGCATAATATTGTAAGGTAAGTAGGTATAGGTCTACCAGAATCTGATGGCAAATAGGGAAAATAAAATTTGTAGTAGGCAGCACCGGATATAAATGGATTAATATGTCTTGATACTTCCTTTACATCCGGCTGTCTTGGCAACTAAGTTTCACAACTTTATCAACTTATAAGTCATATTTTTCTGTTATTCATTGGATCAAAACAAAACAGTGAAAATAAAAGTAAATTTTATAAACATTATTATTATGAGTATAGTAGTGTTTACTTTTATCTATTCGTTCTAGTCGTAGTCGGATCTAGTCGTTCGTTCCGTAACAGATTGCAGTAACATTCGAAACTTAAAAATTCATATAGTTTTGCGCACAGACTTAGAATTTTTACGTTGCTCTCAAAAGACCACGTAGCGTGGGAGCGAGAAGTACAAATCACGTACGTACTGCCCAAGAGGAAAATAGTTCGTGAAATAATGGCGGATGTGTCTGAGTACTAGCACAAAAAGAGCTCATATCGGCTCAATCTGTTTCACGACGATGAGCATATTGATCATGTACCATCATAATTCTTTTATCAAAGTGCAAAATACTATTTTGGCGGCTTTTTAATCTTATTCCGTAAGTTGAATGTTATGTTAGAAGCATACTAACCCGAACAAATACACGTATCACAGCAAATTTCACACAATTTCTTAAATTTCTTGTCCCATTTTCAAACTCTCATTGTTGGTCTTGTACATCTTAAGTCTATGGTTTTGCGTGACACTGCACTGCGCACGTCACTTTACAGAAACGATATACAATTTTTATTATGTAAGTAAAATAAAACCATCATGAATGTAGGTACCTACAGCTACTTTAACTTTGTTTCATTTTGAACATGAAAATTATTTGGTTTCATAAGATGATGGTAAAGATTTAAAGAGGTATTTATACTACAGAACTCTTCTGTAACAATTAATTAATTAACTCAATTAATCCGTCTAAGTTGATTTTATTCTTCCCCTTTCATTCATCTTTCACAGGGGTAGAAAACACACCATCTTATGACGTGCCTTCACTTTTAATTCAGCCATAAAGTGGTAACTAGGTACCTACAAAAACGTCTTTAAAGAAAAAGAAGTCACAATTTAAGTGTTAGCATTCAAAAGATCAATACGTATTAGTTTGTAGCTAGTGAAATAACTAGGCAAATGAGATTTTATGATCTGATCACACAGCGTAGTAATCTTATTATTATACTGTGTGAAGTTTCAGGATGACGTGCGCAGTGCAGTGTCACGCAAGAGAGTTACGCACGTTAGAGTTCCGAGTGATACTGCAATCTGTTATGGGCAGCCGTGACGCTTAACATCAGGTGAACGACTAGCTCGTCACGTCATTCAATTACATTAAAAAAAAGTGTCCTCTACTTGGTCTACGGAACAAAAAACAGAAAGTATCAAAACAACGTGGTCAGTTGTCAAATTGATTTGAAAGGTGACAATTTGGTATTGCCGTATGAAAATCCATTATCTTTTTTTTAATTTTGTGCCATAAGATTCTGGTAGACCTATATACCTACCTATACTATACCTGCATATCCACGCAAGGACTCATAACAAACACGCTGCAAATACCTCCGGTAAGTAAATGTTATACCACAATTTGGCTTCCTGCATTCGTTGACCAGACCAAGACAATGTGCAATCTCTGTGGCTGTCATGGACAATAATTTATGCGTTTTGCAGCGTTGTAGGCCAACAGGGCAAGGCCCGCCGGCGCGGCGAGCGCACAGCCCTGCTTGTGACCTTTGTCGTCGACTACCCACCTTTCGTTCGGAACCTATGCTTAGAACTTTGTTTGCCTATGAAAGCCGCTCCAGTACTCTATAATTTGTCTAACACCCATCCTCGCTCTCAGAACTTGTAAATAAGTAAGACAAGAGGAAGTTTAGTGCTTACGTGAAAATTCATGGGAGGGCACATAAACGGTAAGAACCTATTGGTTTTCTACTAACTATTAACATAAAACCATTTTTGTAGGTACAGTTTTCACACAATACATTTTATTCCATTATTATTCTATTCATTTTTGCTACTTGCTTAGTATTTACGTAAGTAACGCAGGTTCATAGCTGCATCGATTTATTTAAATTAAGATTTTTAACTGCCACTGAGAGTGCGAACTGTGAAAGCTATCAATAGCTTTGTGGTAAAAAGATGTAACACGATAGCGGAAGATGAGGGTTTTAATCCTGCTGGTTGATAACATTTTTAGAAACTATTCCTATCCTACTAATATATTAAAGTGAAACATTCTGTTTGATTGTATGGCTTTCACGCTAAAATGGTTGGGCTGATTTGGATGATGGCAATAACAAGATGTGTTAGACATGTCGATAACGATAGCTAGGTATTAGGTAGTGTACCTATGCCGCTACTAGCAGCGCGACGCGACGCGACGTGACCCGGGCGCGCTTCCCACGCAGGCCCAGTTGACCCTCCTGCGAGTCTCTGTTCCTGGCACCGACTACAAGCTGTACCCTATGTACTCGCAGCCAGAACACGCTGAGCACTAAATGCCCCCGTTATCTCCGCTCCCGCCTCCCTTCATGTTGTGTGGGCTGCTACGACTTCACCATAAATCGACCACATAACAACGGATCTCCTCCATATGCACCCGATATCTGCTAATTCTTAGAACCGACTTAGTCCCGAGGCAATCGCAATTAGGGACGCTGTACGCAGTATGCTATTGTAACGGTATGGTAACGCCCCATGTTTTCAACCATAAAACGGTGCTCTAGGTTTATTAGCAGGCGTTTTAGTTTGATAAAATTATGATAATACGCGCTGCGATCTGCTTTTAGTCAGGCGCAATTTTCTCCTTTTTCGTTGCTCGATCTTGCAGCGCTGCGAATGATACTTTAAATGAATTGTTGTTAGCAGCTTTTCTCGTTAGAATTCAGAATATTCAGTGCAGTATACGAGGCGAGATTGTTATCCGAGAATCACACTAACAAGTAAACGTGAACTGGTAATGGGAGTCGGGACCGTTGGTACCGACCGAACCGAATTCAATACAGTGCGGAAGCATTGCGCGGTAATCTGCCTGCACTGCGCCCGCAGATCGAGATATTTGCTTGTATGCAAATGGAGGCCCTTACCGCGCGACGACGGTGCGACCGCAAACCAAGCCATGATGTGATAATACCCAACAGTCTCCTTATAGAGTGATACGAGCAACATCTACACGTGTAGATAAGGCCGATAGTGGACGGCCAGTAATAAAGACAAAGGGACAAGACCCCGTAGCGGTGCCCAACGCTCCAATATGCGCTCGTAACAATAATCTTACAATTATGATATCATAAGATACCATAATGTGCGGTATTAGCATTAGAGTTTGTATAGAGCCCATAAAAGATATCAGGAAGGAAGGATAATTAAGAATACCTAAGAAAATATGCCGAGAATAGTAAAAATATCACACCGGTTCTGTGGTGCATTTCCTACTGATGTGGAGATGCATTTCCCGTCTCGATGGTCTGAGTTAGCGTGTACGCATTACATGTTGCCTGTAATTTTGTTAGAGAGTAATGTAGCGTTAAAAGGTCTATCAGTCTTGGTGACTCTGGCAGAGTTGTTTGTCTAATAAAGTCACCGTGATAAATAGGTAGTGACCCCTGGAAGCAGTGACTATGAATCCGGGCTTAATAATCTTTGCCTGGAAAGAACCACAGAATAAATAATAGCAGGTGCCTTATCCTACTATAGGTACCTACCTACCTACTGGTGAAGAGAGCTATTATTATGTAGGTAATCTTATGATGTGTTGGAACTGGGAACCCGTTGAAATAAGCCTGTATAATATAGTAAGTAAAGGGAAGTTTAGCGATGTGCGAATTATAAAGTCTCAGTAAGAATGCACTTTTTCATTTTAAAATAAAAACACAGGCTGCAGGTGTGAGTACTTACCTACATCAGGCACCAAAGTCTAGTTCCTCATCCACGATACGGATTCCTTTGATTTAATCTAAGGACACAATTATTCGTAACTAGTATCAATATCAACTTAGCAGTTTAAAACCACAAACTAAAGAGATAATTGTTTAAAGTTTGCTGTTGCATAACCAATAGAGACTGTTGCCTTTTCTCAGACAAAGTAGATCATAATTTGCAACATCGTGGCAAGTTGACAAGCAGCGTGCATCGTGGCCAGCGACAGTCGAGCCATCGATAATATAGGTACCTACTAGAATTCTATGCCAAGTGCAATTTTCTTCAACCAGTTCTATTGTAATTTTCATTACTGGTCCCAGGGGATCGCGACCTAGTCTAATTAGCTTAGATGCTTATGATTAAACGACTCGGTCACGATCCTTCAATTTACCTCAAACCCATTGCGCTCTTGTCTTGTAGTTGAACATCTATCAACCGCCTCAGAGTGAACCTCAGATGAGTTCATGCTACCTACGCTAGTGGAGCATGTCTAAGATCTTAGGAGTGAACTGACGCAATTTTAGTAGGTACCTACAAATTATTTAAGTATACCTACTTATAGGTAGGTACTTATTAAGATAAAACCTGTACCTATTGTATTTTATATTAGTGGGGTGCATCAGTATGGGCTTTACCTATATTATTAGGCATATATCACAGAGTAAATAATAGTAGGTCCCTACTTTAAAAGTTATAATTTAAAAATATAGAAAAACTTTCATAGTTCACCCCATTAATGATTAACTACTTTACGGCCAGCGCAGCGGCTTGCTTGCGAATTAACGTTGCGTTTGTCCATGAGTGGTGTGTTACAGTATTTAGCCCTTGTTCGGTTTACGGCAGATTCTTGATAATTATAGCAGATTCAGCAGTTCTATTCTATAATTCTATAAATAAATCACGCTTGCATAGAGCATAGAGCATAGAGTCGCCGCCCGCACCGGAGGCTTGGCGGCTCTAGTGGCACTTCTTGTACCTACCTACTGGACCCACCCCACCTGGGCATCAAGTTTCGTCAAGAAGCTTAGCAGACGCATACGCATAGTTGTGGCTGAAACTTAAAATTATGCTTCAGCGCGGGGCGGGCGGCGGCAGCGCCGGCACCCGTGTTGGCGGAACCCTTCCAATTTGCGACCCCTGAGCAGACGGCCCTACAAGGAACAGGGACACTTATGCAATGTTGAAAATGTCTGTCTCAGATCAGTAAATGACGGCTGCACTTTAAAATGCCTGCAATTGAGTCTAATATTATATTAGCCACTAGCTTTACCTATATACCTAGCTAGAATACTTAGATTACTTATTATGGCACTCAATTTCGGGCCAAGGTCGTGGTAAGGTCACCTAGTGCTGAATATATATAGGCCTCCCCGCTAGGGACATTTTGAGCTGCCGCTTGACTCTTGCACTTAGAGCGGCTTCCCGCGGTTTTGATAAGATCTTTTAGTTCACCTAGTGGGGGGGCCGGCCTACATTGCGTTTTCCGGTTCGGAGTCACCACTCGAGAACATTTTCCCCATCGGTTGTCGGTTCATCGAGCGAGTGGCCTGCCCATTGCCATATTTCAGCATCCTAATTTTAAAGACTTTATATTTGATAGTAACTTTTTAGTTCCTCATTCATTGGTCATAAACTAATAATATTTAGGTATTTAACTACATACTCTTTTAATTAGCTAGGTAGGTATTCATTCTAAAGCATAGACTTATGTATGTAAATAGGGCGAGTTCTGTGTTCCAAAGTAGCTCAACCGTAAGCAAGCTACATATTACTGATCTGTGACCGTAAGTAGGTATACCTACCTACATGGGGAGATGACATCTACTATGTACAAACCTACAGCGCTCTTACAAGATAAACAGCAATATTTAATACATTAGTGTCAAGCAGAACGCAAAAAATGTAGCTGACACTCGTCCCGATCCGACGCGTCTAGTTTTTTTTTACTTTGTGATGTTGTTGGTAAGTAAATCAGTGGCCAGAATGGAAAGGTAGTGTGTCTAACAGTGGACCGTTACCCTGATGTTATGTCGCAGGCCGAAGATTTTAATTAGGGGAGATTCGAAACGCCTCGAGTTACAGTGGAAATAATTAAAAAGTACCCAATAATTAGTTGAGGAGCCTGTAGCTCCGGGCGCTAACTGCACCGTTACACGTGGAACGTGTTTAATTTTAGAAATAATAAAATCTACTAGTATGTTGGTACCCAACCTACAAGAAATTACTTGCCTGCGGGAGCTGAACAGAATGACACACATGGTGACATAATATTGCCTTGAATTTTGTGCATCTTGCATTGCAAATAGCATTGTTTTGTTATGTGCGGAGTTTGACCACCACCAGTATCTATGCCAGCAATGTGCGTCATTTTGTTCATCTCCCGCATCAGTGATTTACCTAAGTACCTATACCTACTAGATTTGAATGTGTATCTACACATAGGATATGTAAATTACTTAATTCCCCGTTTATTGGGAGTGGTTTACACAACTTGTATGAACCGGAAAAGTTTGTCGGGTAAATTATTCCATTGAGGATCACTCTATCTATGGACATTTATGAAGGAGTATGGCTTTTCGCAGATGTTAGTGAGGCATAGGAACCCTCAGAGTATTGTATTATATTATCTGTGCCTTAGATTTAGCTCAACCGTGCCGTGTCCACTATATTTTGTAATGAATTCACTGAACATTTGAGCATAGGTATAGGCCTATCTCAAATTTGCAGTAGGTAAGTGTACAGAAGACACTTGGGTACCTACTTACTAAATACAGGTGGACCACTGGAAAAAAAATTGGATCTGGTATAGCCAGGTGAACTATGGTGGACCACGAAAAAAAATAAACACCCGTGGAACATCGTTATCTTGCGGTGGACCGCGGGACGAAAAAATGGCCTCATTTTTCCTATGTAAATAGGGCGAATTCTGTGATTTTCCCA
Source organism: Ennomos quercinarius (assembly GCA_910589525.2). Classification (NCBI taxonomy): domain Eukaryota; kingdom Metazoa; phylum Arthropoda; class Insecta; order Lepidoptera; family Geometridae; genus Ennomos; species Ennomos quercinarius. The sequence continues at coordinate 9,159,667 of OU342496.1, forward strand.
TAGCCTTACTGTCATTGCCCGTGGTCCACCACAAGATAACTGGGTGTACCACGGGTGTTTATTTTTTCCGTAGCCTACACCATAGTTTACCTGGCTGTACAAAATCACAGAATTCGCCCTATTTTACATAAGAAAAATATAGATTCAAATCTAAACTGAAACAAGCAATTCACTAGGCGCACATCGCCTTGGATTGGAATCATTTCCGTAGGTAGCGTAAACTTTATCCGTTCTCGAAAACCCAATGTTTTGTATGTAGGTATTCGTTGCAAGCTCCAACCGTGTTACGGAGCTAACAAAACCTTTCTCGGTCATGTAGCGGATTACATTAATTTGCAATTGATTTCGCACGTAAAGGTGCTATTGTTTCCGCCGAGCTCAAATTTATTTTTCCATTCGGTAGAGCTTGAGCGCAAGGTTGATGTAGGTTGTGGTCGATCTCATATTGCTGCTGACCGTAACGCGGTTGAGAGTCCTCAATATGAGCGGCAGGCAATTGAACAAAGTGTTTGTCGACTCTCTCTAGGTCACGCGTACGTTTCGATTAGAATATCTAGGTATCCTGCTCTCGAACCATTCGACATGCGACCGCTCTAATAGCTATCTACCTAAATATTGCACACCTAATTCGCCGTAATTACGGCCCCATGTTCAATTTGCCAGCCATAATAAGTTCACGTTATGTTTTTACCGCCACAAAAAAGTTAATACAAACGATGTGCGAATACTGTTAGGTACAAGACATACTTTGTTTTGTGTATCGGTTTCTAAGACCATCAATAGGTGTTGGCGGACCGTGGGGCAGTCTGCGGCAAATATTAGTGTGTCCATTAGAGGAAGCATCCCGTCCATTGTAATGATGTGCCTTGCTTACATCCGTCAAGATTCTATCACGATAAAATAAACTAATGACTCAAACACACCTGTTGTTCACGTGGGCGGGGACCGTAATGACGTTGGTCATAGCTTCCAAGTAATATAATGTTTGTTCAATACATCTTACGATCATATCTTCTCGATTTACAGTCTGCATTGAACAATTAGGTAGGTCCAACTTCGACAAAGAGGTGGCGCGAAGAATCCAACTCGGCTGGGCAGCGTTCGGGAAGCTTCGTCCTATCTTTTCGTCCAAAATACCGCAGAGCCTGAAAACGAAAGTTTTCAATCAGTGTGTGTTGCCAGTGATGACTTATGGAACTGAGACATGGTCTCTTACTGTTGGCCTCATTAGTAAGCTCAAAGTCGCGCAGCGAGCTATGGAGCGAGCTATGCTCGGTGTTTCCCTGCGAGATAAGCTCCGGAACGAGGAGATCCGCAGGAGAACTAAAGTGACCGATATAGCTCTTAGAGTTAGTAAGTTGAAGTGGCAATGGGCAGGCCACATCGCTCGTAGAACTGACAACCGATGGGGAAGAAAGGTTCTCGAGTGGCGACCACGAACCGGAAGACGCAGCGTAGGCCGGCCCCCCACTCGGTGGACCGACGACCTGGTGAAAGCCGCGGGGAGCCGATGGATGCAGGAGGCGAGCAGCCGCTCAAGGTGGCGTGCTCTGGGGGAGGCCTATGTTCAGCAGTGGACGTCTTCAGGCTGTTGATGATGATGATGATTGAACAATAATGAACAGCAAACGAGCTACAGTTGATGAATATAAAGTCATCTGATTTTCAGGTCTTTACATAATAGGCAATCCATAGGTAATACTCGTGTGTCCTCTACCTACTAATAAACGAAGCACTAGGTTCTAATAATTTAAGTATACCTACCTACAGTGAATGAATTGTTCTATCGTAGAACTAATAGTCGAATCTTTGAACTAACCCACGAATTCACGTCTCATCGGGGTAAGTGTTCGCGTAATGCGGTTATCGCGACCAATTTAGTTTACAGTGGTAAACTTCGGCTGCTTGGACTAATGAAGTACCTATCAATTATTGAATCATTACTGCCTTCGTAATAAAAGTGGTTACGCGCGACCGAGACGGCGCGGGCGGCGTCGACGACCTGTGCTTGTCTACGATATTTACATAATGACAAATCATATATGCAAAAGTGTCGATATGACGCGACGTGATGAGTGACCCGGCACTGGGCATTGGATAAACTGCACAAAAATAAATATCTGCTAATCTGCCAAGATAAATGTTCTGTGTTGTCTTACCTTATAATTTACCTAGATAAGTAATCTACCTGCATGAGAAAATTTATTAACTTTGGTAATTTGCATTTCATGAAATGCAAAATACCCGTGTCAATCAATTTTCTCAAGTGCATGATTTAAACTAAAAATACCTACCTATTCTCAACCTACATAAATAATTGCCGAAAACGAGTCATACTGATTGATTGATTTTTTGATAATTGTCACTTGACCGCGCTACTCCCACACGCAAATTCATTAAAGTAATCAATTTGTTCTCGGTAGACTTGAGTACCGAGACATGGTGTAATGGGTATGAATGATAGCGGCTCCCCTCAGGTGGCGCTTTAATTGGAGAAACGCTTGGGTCAATGGGTGACGACCGCACTTCGCTGGTAATAGCACCTTAATAACTTCACCCGAATAAATCGCGTCTAACGGTTATTATTTCTCCTCTACCAAATGAATCTTAATTTGACAACTCTCAATGAATATGCGAATTTAATCATACATTACCTACGCTGAAAGCGAACAATGAACCGTAAGACGTGAAACAAAAAATTAATTCGATTAAGATAATGAAACTACTCTATCTTAATAACATACATTTATTTCATATTGAATATACAATTCGAAGAATAAAAGTGACGAATGTAGGACATTTTTTACAATGTGACTGACCATAAAATGTACTGTTGTACTATACGATATAAGTTTTCGTATAAAAATATGAAAATGTGGGTACATACTTAATTATTATTATGCTAATTACGACCTTTTACCTTTAAGCTAAGTTATTCTCCTTTAATAAGGTACCTATTTTCTTTCATCTGTATGTAAAAAGATATTATTGTACCTTAAAATGAATAACTTATAATAATTTATCCCAAACTGAGTATCTTGTTCAGTGATAGTGATGTAATAAGTATAACAGTTTCTACAAAACTATGACAACAGTCTTAGTAAAGCTGTAAAACATGAGTTTTCATTTCTTACTTACAATATGTACACGAAACGTTACTGAGTAACATTTATACTATTTATACAATTACAAACATTGGAATAATAGAGGAGCGAACACACAAAACCCACAATACAATTGCTGTTGAAATTCATAACATAATTATCACTTTATACATGGACATAAGTACTTGCTTAGTAGCTAATAAAAGGCACATATCTTCACACAACAGCTTCAAAGCTTACTTGATTCAACTGTAGTCATTGCGGAAACCTACCAAAAATGATTTAACTTACGTTTGTCCATGGCTGCTAACTAATATAATACATTGTTATACCAGCTGTAAATAAAAGGTGTATTAGGGTGGATAGTGCTAAGTTTAAAATGTTTAGGTTTTTTGCTTTTGTATAAGTAGTTAGTTTAATTTAACATTCTATCTGAAATTGACAACGTTAAAAATACTGAACAAAAGTGCTTCGATTATGTAAATCATTGACGTATCATTCATTCCATGACATAAAGTGGGTTTTTAGTTAAGGTAACCAACGGTTAAAAACTAACAAATTCTAACCAATGGTCAATATTTATTAGTTTTTAACCAGTGATTACCTTATCTACGGGTCAAAAAACCCACCCTTAGATACTTCATTGGTTCCAAAAGAATTTTTACGTTTTAATGAAACAGTTTAGAAACTGGAATAAATTACAAATTAGGTATAGAAGTGGTACTTATAATGAAATATTTTTCAAGTAATGTTTGGTATTACAAGCGCCTTGAACGCGAATGTCACTATTCTAAACATGTCACCAGCACGGGTAGCATCTTAGAGTATAGACTAAAAGCAAAGAGAGATCATCAAAACTATATTATATTTGTACTGCTCACACGTATCGCTACGTCAATGGCGAACGAAAGAAACAAACATATAGTAATTAGCTACGCTTGCGAAAAGTCACCGTACCATTTTTTCCACTCGAGTCAACTGTTTTTTCTATACAAATCTGTCAGACTCATTCACATGAAAGTGTTCGCTTCATATAAAAAGTGTCCAAAAAAGTGGTACGCTTGACAGATAATGACGTTCTCTCTATGCTTTTAGCCTATACTCTAAGAAGTGGACACTTTGATGTGAATGAGTCTGACAGATTTGTATAGAAAAAACAGTTGAGTCGAAAAAGTGGTACGGTGACTATTCGCAAGCGTAGCTAATTACTATGTGTTGTTTCTTTCCTTCGCCACTGACGTAGCGATACGTGTGAGCAGCACAAATATAATATCGTTCTGATGATCTCTCTATGCTTTTAGTCTATACTCTAAGGTATGAGTTGTAGAAATCGACATATTATCTCTTCTCTCTAGAAAGCGCTGGACCAATGAACGGTCACGCGGATCACGTCATAAACCTTCTGTTGCGTTTTGATTGGTCAAACGCTTTCTCGAGAGAAGAAATATGTTAATTTCTACAGTTCATACGCTACCCGTGCTGGCTACAAAAGCAGAAAATGCAGTAAACATTTTGAATTTCACGCATAAAAGTGGACCACCTTATATAAAAGTCTGATGTTAACATACACCACAAAAATATTTAAATAATTATGGATACCAGCTATTTGTGCTCACTTTCTAAGCGTCGATAAACTAAACAACCTCTTGACTTCAATCAATCCAACTAAAATATATGCAGGACAATGTTTTGGCATCGTTCACGCATAATATTTATCCTCTTATATGCGCATGCGCAAGAACTTGTTTGAACTACCTACATTCTGACGGCTCATTTGCATTTTCATATATTTTGCAGTATTTCGAGTCTTTCTATATATAAATCTATACTAACAGCTAAATGCTTATAATGAAAACAATAAAATCATCACATCCGTCACTTGTGTCGGAAACAGTATACATAGTATAGTGACTAGTTATAATAAACGACATAATAATATGATGCTGAAAAAGTCAATTTTCCGGTAGATACAGCAGTACGTATAATATCTACTTCTCCTTCTTCTTATGTAAGAGGCCTGCTCTTGTCGGTGGAGTAATCACCATCTTCTCTATTTTCAGCCAATGTTTTGACTTCCCCGTACGACATGACATTTATTTTTTCTTTTATTTGATCTGTGTATGCCCTTCTAGGTCTGTCTCTTCCTCTCTTCCCTTCTACCTTTCCTTCTATGATGTTTTTCATGAAGCTGTCATGTCGTACAAGGTGGCCAAACATTTTTCCTCTTCCTGACTCTATTGTCGCTATAATATCTACTAGATGGTGAATAACGTACCTCTAAGACATGTATTTTGGCAAGAATGGTATAGGTAGTTAGAGAGACTAGGTGCCTTTAAAAAGTACCTATGCAAAACAGGTGTAGGCATTCAGGCCATTATTAGCGTGCGCGACGATGGTCACCGAAGCGTAATATAAAAGCGGCGCCGGATTAACTGTATAAAAAAAACAATATTCTCGATTGGTTCGCGTCGTCGCAGCAGTTTTAAGTAATTAAGCGGTGTGTAATTACGTGTGAGAATATAGCGTTATTATAAGACGCGAGGTCGGCGACCTACCGAATAAAAAGTGTAGTAAAAACCAAGTAAGGTAGTGAGGCCCGCGCGGCTGTCAAAACACACGTCACAGGATTATGGATCGTCGCCCGCGGCGGCGGCGCACGCGCATCACTCCTACAGGGTTGCCTAATTATAGGTTCCATTTAATTGAATTTGTAGTTTTATTATTTCACACTATTAAGCTTACAACACTGTTGTTGACTAGCGGTACTTTTAATGTTTCTGAAGAATGTAGTTGTAATTAATTTTATTGATTTGGAACATGATATTAACTATTATCTACTCGATGACATGGTTTTGATAGTTTTTTTTATGCGGGCAGCCCTGTCAATATCGTTTGAGTAGTTTATTGATCCAGAGAAGCGGGCTGCAGTCCTGACCATGATCATTGTTTGCTAATGAGGGACCGGGAAGCACAGGTGGTCCTTAGCCGACACACTACATTACAGATGCAGTATGGATGTTAAAGCCCTGTATAGATCCCGTAATCACACAGTAACAGTGTAGCGGTATAAAGAAAATGTAAAAAAGGGAATAAACTACCTATTAAAGTACCTGATCACCTTACGTTCCAAAACCTATCATTTATAAAGCAGAGCAAATGTTAAATGTTAACAATGTCGAATAAATGAACATCCCATGTAATCCCACAAATTGCTGTAGGTACATGTATTTATGCGTGTGTCGAACAGATCGGAATGCTGATAACTCCCTTGCTGTTTACACTGTAATACAAAACAAGTAAACAAAACAAAATATCATAACGAGATCGCCATAAGCGACTATTTCTCTCTATATTAGTTACAAAGAATGCAACCGTTCCATTCAGCCAGTTTTACAGCTGTTAGCGGATTCCCACGTCTACTTTGAGACTGCAACAAATGCAACACTCTAATAAAGCTAGCGCAATTATAATTAAGACGCATTAAGAGAAGCGTATACCCCCCTCTTGTCTATACAAAAAGTGCCAACGCTTTTCCACCTCTAAACGTTATCCGTTTTTATGATTTTTTTATATGTTGGCTACCCAGTAAAAAACTAAGCTCGTAAGTCTTCCTTTTTTAATTTTTTATAATGTCACCGTATTTATAGTCATCTAAGGTTACGAATTTTTGGCGTCAAAATTATGACGAAGAAAAGTAGTCGTAACTAGAACACTAAACATATTTTCAAATAAATCAAGACGTACAAGCTTAGCTTATAATCTTTCCAAACGATTGACACCATAATCAAAAGTTTTCGCTATGTTTTAGAGAGTGAAAAACGTTGGCGTCCGAAACGCTAAAATGTAGGTAAACATGGGCTCTATTGTCTCTATAATACGTGTGGAGAGCAGAGCGACGGCAATAACATTTTAAAAAACCAGGACGGTCCTCTTAAGATCACGTGAGCTCGTGACCCACGGTAAAAACTGCTATAGCAAAACGGTAAATGGCAAGCAAGGGACAATCAGATAAGCCCTTGCAGCCTTGACAGCTTCTAATTTCAAAATCATGGAAAGTAGTTCAGTTTCATAACTTTAAAATGTTAAGCGTCCATTGAAGCTATACGAGAATTTAGATAGGCACTTACTAAATAAATAAACCCTGGACCATAACTATAGGATTTCCTGACACAGACCCAGTAACTACGAGGAATATGGTCCCACCACACCCAGACACAGAACAATGCACTTTTTTCTTATAAATACTTGTCCTGAGGCAGGTATCGAACCCGCAGCTTCCAGGTTATGAGCCGACCTGCGCAAACATCACGCCACGGAGGCTGTGTGTGACTTGGTTTTTGTGTTTGAAGCCAGGGTCAATTTTAAGTGCTGTAAAATTAAACACGTTAATACCTCAGACGATTTCTACAGAACTGACCTATACAGAAATCACAGTCAAAAAATAAAAAAAATAGTCCTACTCCAAATGCGTCCTATTTCAATACCTATTTGCTACAATCGACAGAATTAATTCGAAACAAAGAAAACAACCAGCGCTTTCAGTTCATCTCGCAGAAAAAGCAAACGCCATTGAGGTGTTAATTGAAAATTGGGCGTGAAAACATCTATTTATATTTTATATTTATACAACAAACCGATAAAACAGGTGATTGGTTTCGAGACAAAAAACGCTTTTTACAGTGATGGGCTCATCAATTTTAGCGCCATTTAGGCGTCATTATATATTCGGTAATTTTAATAAAGTATAATTTACCAAAACATAAACAAAATGCCAAAAAATTAAATGAGATGATAAATGAAATCAGTACGGCCTATAACGATATTGCTTTTGGTACCTAACTGCACTTCTATTCCTTATTCTGATCTTTGATAAACTTTGCATCGACATTAAATTTACGCCGTTTTTGCAACTATTTGCACTATTGAAAAATTGCGCGAATTCGACGTCGATGTAGCCACCAGTAGCTCGGTAGGGTTAGGTGTACCAGGCGGATGTAGCGAAGTCTAATATCAGCATAATAGCACTCCTGACCTTCAGTCGGAAGACGTCCACATAAAATGCCACTTTAGACGCTTATCATACGGGGGTTAATCACGACGGTTGGCAGGCGGCTTGTTGATCACAGAAGATTTTAATATACCGAGAAGCATGCTGCTGCCCGTTCTCTGGATATTCCCTTAGCTGCTCTTATTCCACCCGCGGGGTGGGGAGAACCAAAAACCATATACAGCGTGAATATTTCATCATCGAAACACCTATATTTGTCTATACCACTACCTACCTAATAAAAGTTTCCATGGCTTTCACGTCAAAACGGTTGAACCGAATGTTTTGGACTCAGGAAAATCCTTATTATCCAAAAAATAGCGGGAAAACATGTGAAATGCTGGTGAACTCGCGGGACATCTCTTTCCACACAAATCTTCGATGGGTTTATTGTTAACAAGTTTCAAAATGTAAAATGTAAAAATAGCCGCATTTAACCTTTGACTTACAACAGATGCTTTTATTGAGTCGATCCCTTTGTTCCAATAATCAACTAACACCATAGGTACAAATTCACAAAAGACATTAATATCACTCACAGGAAACATTTCGTAACGTGACAAATTATTATGCTTACAGGCATGTTAGACAAGATTGATGTATCATAAATATTTTTCTGTGTTCAACAACATTAAAACTCCATTAAGCGAGGACGGTGCGCAAACTATATCATTCTTAGCGTTAAAATTTGCCAAAAGCGGCACCGTTGTGTTGTAAAAATAAAATATCTAAATAGCACCGCTCGTAGTTTTAAAATTTAATATATACAGTTAAATAAATAAATCTATACATCAATATAAGCCGATATATACAATGTCTTTCGTAATTCTTACAGTCGCACAAACCTCCGTCTAGTATAAAATCGCATACTTCAGTGTACACTGACGTATATGTTACGCAAACCGATGGAGTATATCAGTTGTGATGCCGCGAAGGAAGTCGAACACTTCCACATTCTCTTCTTCCGTATCGATGCCATCTCTCGCGGCAGCCTGCAATGAAAAATGATTTACTCTTAAAAGGTGTTTAATTTTCATTAGAAGATTGCAGATAAACGACACTTTATTTAGGTTTAGTATTTAGGCTTGATAAATCCTAACGAATATTAATGGCTCAAGTCCAAAAGCTGTTTAATTTTATTAAGACAAATAGTATGCGATATTTCAGAAAATACAGGCTATCGGAACGCAAAAAACTTTTGAATGCCGCTACCTAGTTTAAACAGTAAATGTAGAAATATTATATTTTCATTTCGATTAATATTATATTTTTAGCTAAATCGGTTTGTCTTGAGTTTTCGATGCTTCCATTGCTTTACAAAATAAACATTTAGGTATCAGCAATAACACAGTAGTATTGGTTGTTCTCGTAAGACTATATTTTGATAGCATCAATTAAAATTAAACTGGCTAAGAATAAAGTGTACCTATTGAGAATGCTAAGATTAGAAGTAGATTGGGTGTGTTGGTCACTATTAAGTCCTTTATAGTTCTCGCATAATATACACCGGCACTGTATATCAAATAGCATCGAGCGGCGAGGTGGTTGTTAGTAGAATGCCCTTAGTTTGTTCTTGCCAAAGTTACGACACATAAACAAAGTTTCAGCAAAGCGATAGTGACTCCATAAAACGGTTCGCTACCCATTCAGACTAAATGATTCAGTCGAGCACAAGAAATTATACAAATGGACGGAGATAGCAGAGCTTTTAGCTAGTCTGATTAACCTACTGATACTATTACTAAATAGGGATAAGTAAGGATCCGTAAGTGCTAAGTAAAGGAGAGGACTTTTTTTGTATGGACCTTGGGTGTTTATTCAGAGTGCAATTAATCAGCGTACAGCAAATATAAAATGAACAATCAATTATTAAGGATTTATTTTGGAGGTTTACAGAAAAATAATGTAACGTAATAACGTTCCTAAACCTCCAAAATATTTATTTTTGGGTTCATACATTATGCAAAACTTATTAAAAATTGCAACACTGACTTTAAAAATCAATTGTTTTATCTCTAATCTGTGCGAAATTTAATGTTTTATTATATGTAGCACGTATCTAACAGCTGTCACCTATCAATGCTTGATGTCAATGTCTAATCTAACACCATCTGCAGCACAGATTAGAGAAAAAACACTGTAATATGCAGTCAGTCACAGATATTATACTCAATGGTCAGATTAGCGTTGCTCGTTAAATAGTTCATTTGCTTTTCGTTGTGCTGAAATCTCCCTTATTATTAACTTGGATTCTTCAATGACTCGGTTATTTATACGGTTTTTGTTTATTTCATTGATCTAGCTTTGTTTAACATGAACTCCAAGACATTAATCCCGTATGTTTAATCTATATTCGTCAAGTTGCATCTGCGGTTTCATCACACGTGTGACATTTCTTTTCACGCAGTTGCAATATTGTGCAACGGTATTATTATAAATCTAAATGAAAGGTCTTAAAAAAACCCAAAATAATTACGGTGTAACTTTGTGTTTATGTAACCCAACATATTATTTTACTTTTACCATTTTGTTTAAGTTCAACTTATTTAACACCCACTTTTAACCCTCACCTTTAAGCACAGCTTTATTGAGATAAGTGCTACCAATTTACACATGTTCGGTTTATCGCTTAAACGTCTAAATAAGTGTCTAATGGTCGGAAATCGCTCGAAAGTTCACACACGCAAATGATAGAATGATAGCATATAAACTATCTAAGATAATCATTTAATCATGATACGACTCTCGCTCCAAGGCAAATTGTTCCGTTTACTTAGAACGAAAACGAAAAAAAGCTTAGATCTGACATACATCGAAAACAGAAGATAGCATCGCAAAAAGTTTAATGAATAGAGACTGCACAACGAGCATATTTCGTGTTCATTGTTGGCGATTTCTCAGAGCGATTTGCTAATAGTGGCTATTAGCCCGCCCCCGGTCGTATCTCGACACTTGCGTGCCGACTACCGGCTTACTATCGCAAACAAAAAACATAATTATTCCTAAAACGGTAACAGTTAATTGATCCCTCATGTGTAGATGGCCTTACGGTAAAATTGATGTCATTTTTTCAAGTGCCGACATGCGGTGGTCAGGTGCCACAGTGTCCAATAGCGAATTTATCTCTTCGCTGTCAGTTTTTACTTCCTAATTTGACAAGTAAGAGATAATTAGCTGCAAAAATACCCGCTGAATGGTTTACTGTTATCTCGTTATATTCATGTTTACACACTTTTTATATTGCCATTTAGGACAATAAAGTAGAAAGTGTTACACTTTTATTATTTTGGCGAAATAATCATGACAAATCAACAAACCGTTTCTTCAATTCGACATCCGCTAATAAATCTTCAAATGTGTATTATAGGTACATCACTAGACTAGAAGCAGCCCACGCGGTTTCACCCGCCCTTGAACATTAGACTCTCTTATAAGTTGAATTATCAAAAACATTTTCGTAGTACAGCTTTATATCATAAAAGGAAATCACCTTCTAAATATTAAGGCTCTTATACTCAATCCACGGAACAGCGTTAATAAAGCGTTCTTTCTTTTGCACTTTCGTATGCAAGTGATAGGGACAGATGACTGCATTTTGGCGACATGTCGTCAGTCACTATACGACAGTGCGACGCGACGCTGTGACTATTCTGATATTAACTCTGTTCCGTGGATAGAGACTAGGTCCAGCCACTCACAAACTCACTCAGGACAAAGCCTTTTATTAATATAAATCTATATCACGCTTATTTAAAATTATTTACCACCATGACAAATAAATTAAAACATAATTAACATAAATACACAATCACCAATAAATACTCAGGTTATTATTAAATGGCCATCAGCCATCTAATGGACGTTAATGAATAACTTTTTGCCGTCTACTTTTACAAGTGCTTAATCATTGTTTGGCAAATAGGTATGTCAGTAAACCAAAGGCCAAAACGGTCCTCATTAAATCAGATTCCAAGAAGCGGTTACTAATTTCGTTTACCCAAATAATTGAGAGGAATATCCGAGAAACGGAACGTGATTGATTATCTCGCGACAAGTTCGCATCGGTACAGTTATGCGAATTTAACGAGGTGTAATTTGTTGATCGGATGGCGATTGGCGACTGTAGTTAAGTAATGATTGGAAATGTGAGTGCGGTGTGGTGGAATGTGGCCGGCTGGTGGTAGCGCGGTGCCAGCGCCACCGCCACGGATGATTGACTTGTGCGACAATCGTGCGATGGGCGAGCGACGCGACGTCCCGCGTCACGTCGCGTCGCATCGGCTCAGCCGCCTGCTGCAGGTCATTACGCCGAATCTACCACAAGCCGCAACACAACGGTACCCGACAAATGAAACAAATTTCGGAACGAATTCGAACCATGCGCTTTCTAGGGTGTTTTAATTTAACAATAAAACTATCCATTACGATAGCACCCAAAGTGCCGTTCCACATATTGTATTGAAATAGATACTATATACACAATGAATGCATTAAATGTGAAAGTGATATTATGCATAAAAAACTATTAACGGTAGCTATTGAATGTTGTATTACTGGATGTTATGTTGTTTTATTATTTACTGTAACCTAATAAATGGCGCGCATGTAAGTAGGTATATTCATCTTGATTGATGATTGAAGTGCCTATTGAGCGGATCTATGTCAGACTTCATAAAGGTTTTATAGTCTGGCATCGATATATTGAAAAGGAGTTAATATAATATTATTCTACGGACAACGGTTAATTAAAATTTCTTAAGAGCACAATGGGCCGGTGGATGGTATAGTAAGCGCTCTCCCGTGTGGAAAGTGTGCCAATAGTTTGTTAACAAAAAGCTTGATACTGATCACGTACAAAGGTGGAGTATTAAATTTTCCGCTTCGTTTTGGCGACAAACGGTTTCGGAGAGCGCGCGACGCCGGGACGCTCGTGCGGCTCACTCGCCTCAAAGCCTCGAATATTTTTGAATATATTTCACAACGCTTATTTCGTTATTGAGCACAAATAGCTTTGTATAACAGTTCATTGCAGACAGATACCATAAATTAAGTTGCTGTATTTTTTGTTTTACATCTAAAGCATATTGGATGTCGTTTTGTGCGAATTCCTTTGGCACTGCAATTTTCACATTCACAAGTGATGTTGAATGCCATAACGAGTGAGAGGGCATTGTTATTTTTTATCGTTTAGCATTGGTGTTGTCTGGATCGACAGCCGCATTGACAACTGACGCACGTACATTACATACAGTATTTAAGCTTGCGTACTTACAACCTATGCGTCCACGGGGGTTTTTCAAGTTCAACAACCTTAGTCATGCCCATGTTGGGCATAAAAATTAAACTACACTAAACCACCATTTGATCACATACCCTCAAACATTGAACACACCTGTAGCTTCTAGTCTATAGCTCAAGCAATACCATTCACTTTTGTCTTGATTTGTTATTAATGGTCAATAGTCATTAAAATTATAAGAACACATCCCACTCATTACTCCTACTGCAAGAGTGTGCGAAAGGTCAATGCTAATCTACCAAAGTCTTATTAAAAGCTTAGAATCTGTATAAAACTGCGAGTGCATTGACAACTGATGGATGACTCTCCGATTCGCGGACACGGCAATCTCAGATCGTGTCGATCACCTGCAGAGACATTTCATACTTATTTAATAAATGGCAAAGATCTATCTATGACATTAGTGTTCTAAATACTCCTATTAGCTGCGTACTTACAGAACACAAAAAGATAAGCTAAAGTCTATCTACATTACTTTTTCTATCACTTCTGAACGACTGAAGCAGCTTTTTAGCGGTTTAAATTGCAAATGATAATTTGAATAAATAAATCATATAGGTAGGTACTACATTCTTCGGTTAAAAGTTTTTTTTGCATTTTTTGTACTGTTGTAATACATATTTGGAGAGCTTCATTAAAATGTGATTTGTTATCTTGACTGATTGCTCCCAAATAAGCACTCTTGCGCAACAGAAAAGATTGTTGAATAATTTATGGTGTCACAATTTTATTTTAGACGTTTTTACCAAAATTTTAATCATTTATTTTACGAACGTAAGCCAATGTACTTTGAAAACATATTTCGAAGTCCCTTTTGTAGTCTTATCCATAAAATATCTAAATAAAATAAAAACAGAATGGGAATTAATGTGTCAAGCTAGAGATTCTAGGACTGTACCTATATGGATTTTGTGATCCCAAAACGGACATAATGAACAGTGAGAGTGCATTCCAAACAGTATTTATAACAACAAGGGTCTGTCTCCAATTAAATAGACATTTAGACCTTCTTTTTGGACCACTTAGAACACTTTCATCGCATCGGCGAATTCGGTTCGAAAGTAAAAATCGAACAAATATTTGTAGCTCTTTATTCAGAGGTCCAGCGAATTATGTCGCCAGACAATATGGCCGCGGTCGTCCCATACATACACTTAACAAAAACTTAATGAAAGTCGAAAGTCACGCTTTCACTAGTCGACGGTATTGTACTGCGAGCCAATTGTATATTACAACTATTTCAATTGTTGTTTGGTACGCGGAGCTTTTTCGTAACAAGGAACCGGTGAGAACTTATATTTGGTTGGGATTTCTTGTTATGTGTGATATGTACCTGCGTAGGTAGGTACATACCAACACCTAGCAATCAAATTAAAATACCACTAATTTAAGCTATAAAAAAGCCGTACGGGTTGTAAGCCGTGTGGTCTCGGTTTGCGAATAGGATCACCCTATCTCTTCCCGTGGGTGCCGTAAGAGCCAACTAAGGGAATATCCAGAAAATGGGCAGCAGCATTTTACTCGGTTCATTGAAATCTTCTGCGATCTCCAAGCCGCCTGCCAAGCGTGGTGATTATGGCAAATCCCTCCCTATGATAAGTGTCCAAAGTGGCACTTTATGGGAGAGGTCTATGTTCAGCAGTGGACGTCTTCCGGCTCTTGATGCGGTGTGAAGCTAAAAAAGACATTTATTTTATAGTTAAAATATTTTATTTGAATTACTGCAGCTATTAAACCTAACTTGGTAACGTTGAAGTCATCATAATCAAATATTTATGTTCCAAATTGAACATATTTATGCCTTCCTTAATTTGTCCCATTGACGGTAATAGTGATTTCAGAACTTGATGGCTTAACTAACTAAAGATATAAAACAGCACTGGCTATAAACGGCGGCCATCAAATAAACCTTAACATGAGTCTAGTACAACACTAACATATTTTGCCATTTCACCGCGGCATTCATAAACATTAATTCCAAACAAGACATTGAAACCTTAAACGACACTCGACACCAACAAATACAACCGGGTTATCCAAAAGAAACGAGAGAAAGATCTAAAATGATTCACCAAAAAATGCTAAACGAGCGCGAGTTTATGATAATGTACAAAAACCACTAAAAGTAGACAGCGTCATATAAGACTATATTGTCATAGAAACGGCTCTTTTACGATGGAGCATATTGTCAAAATATGGGCAGGGCTTTCGGAAATAGCAATGAGGACACCATGTAGTCACCTAACTGCGAACTTTGACCTTTTCGCTTAAGTAATAGGTAAGATAACTGTAGATGTACTATATTAGTGACGAGTTAATTTATAGCAGACATATTTGTCTTGTTTTCACACCGATTTAAACAGAACGGTAGATGCAGGAAATTGTAAACATCTTGGATATTTATCAAATGTATTGACAGCTGTTAATAGAGAGGCTGTGAAATAGGATCTGGCGTATTTTAATATATAAATGTAATAAGAACCGATTGTTATAAATAATCCTAGTATACATTATCTTCTTTGCACTAGGATTTTTTCTTTATTTAGTGTACTTTTGTGTGTCAATAGATTCCACTGGTAGGCACCTTTCCAAGCATTGGCTCCCCACATAGTACCTATATACTCACCAGAGTTATAATCAATCACATTTTTATAGTTTGAAAATCACCGGTAATTTCCATCAAGCGATGAAAGAGCTCTAATTGGGTAGAGAGTTCTAAAAGAGAGATGCAGACCCCTGTACTGTTTGACCCGTCCAGTTACTTTTTTTTTATGAATAACCAAGTACTTGTGGACATTTCACACGGTTAGTTGGTAGCAGTTAATGGATTCATCAACAACGCAGCTCTGTACAGAAGATGATTGCGTTTCTTTTTGTAGCTACATTTCTCACACCCCGTAACAAAACAGTACGTACGACATCTTGGCCATTTACGACCACGTTAATTTATTGGTCAATACTGTTTCAGCTGTATTTTTATCTTTATGTGCACTTAATATGAAAAGCTAGTCAACTCAGCTCTTTTTTTGCATTTAATAGGTTTGCGGTTGACTACATTTCACCTAATAAAATATTGTTTATTACCGGGATAAAAAAAAAACAATAATCAATATTTTCGGGACGATGAATCACGCTTGCCCAGAAGAAGAGCTCTAGCGTGTACTCGCTTTGTGCCTGACCATAAAGGAGATTAGTAAACTATTTTCTAGTTGCTTCTTCTTTACACGGTGTAATCGAAGCTGCGGATCGGAGTTTTCTATGTCAAAATATACGTTGCCATCCCTTGATGATGAAAGAAGATAGCTGACAATGCCTAAAAGAAATCTACCTACTGTATATTATTTTTAGTACTCTGATTTTGACTTGTAAAAATGCTAAAAATAGCCCACTTGCAATAAATTACTTGACATTGAAAAATAAATTACACGTATATGAGGTAACCTGTATTGAGTCGGCGGTGGGCGCAGGCAGCGGCAGCGCATCCCAGTGTCACAAGTCTCCCCACACGAGCGCACGCTTGCCGCGGTCCACCGACGCCAAGAGTCCTGACTGTGGGTGCCAAGACACGGCTGTAACTGGCGACCTGCAAACGAAAGATGCCATTTTATTTTACCAGTTGAAGTTATATGCCATCCAGAGCGCAGCTTATAAAAAAGGACTACTCTATCTTTTGGCATGGATGTCGTAAGAGTCGACTAAGGGCTGTCTATTATCATGCTCAGAAATAGCAAAAATCTTACGGCTTTAATCTGCGTGCTTGATTAACGAAAATTTCCGAGGAGGGTTGACGTCAGGCAAAACTCAAGAATATACTATGGAACTTCCTTGGGCAAACTATAACTATATTCGATAAAATTATGCGGTTTCTGTGGAGCAGATAGTAGTCCACGCGGGAAAAACCGCGGGGGCGTCTAGAATCAATATTAGGTTTATTATATGGAATACCGTTTCTGCAAATACTAGGATGCCAGAGTAACTAGTTGGTTTGAAGAACCCGCGTGTACCCTGGTGAGACTGCTTGAACAGCCGTGATGCTCATGTGCTCGATGAAGCAAGTGGATCTTTATTTATTAACATTCTTTTACGAACATTTAGTTGCACTGCAGGTGGTTAACTTTTCAGATATTTTTATTTTTATTTGCCTCTTGACATAACGATTGGAGAATTTAAAACTTAATTAAAAGTAATTCCCTAAGAAGCTGGATACTAAAGATACTAAAGTAAGATAAAAAGCTATCTTCATATATTAAAAATAATTTTATCAAAAGTGTGGATACATATCACATAAAATATAATGCTCATCATAACGCTTTCATGATACGTGAACATTAGGCAAATGGCATTCCTCAGAAAGCGACAGAATCTAAGTTCACCAGGTAATAAAACAAAACATCCAGACACCACTAAACTAGAGCGTTTTTGTGTCCGAGTCTCAAGAACCGTTACACTTCTCAGAATATTACACGAGAATACGTATGAACGCGTTATATTATACGAGTACGGCCTTACATTAGAAAATATCATGTCGACGCCTGAATCTGTGTCAGCGTTTTAGAGATACTCATCTTATGCCTTTATATTAATGGTTAGAGCTTAATGAGGCCGACAGTAAACGCATAGGCCAAAATCATCCGAGCCTATTCTCGTATCGAGCGTAGAAACGGGAAGCGATCGTGAATGAGAATAAATTTTATTCTTATAGTCGATTTATCGTTGCCTACAAATACGGATCGTGATCGAAGTGGTCCATACAGTTTTGAGTGTGCAAGTTGTGTTGGTGCGATTGTCGGAGGCCGCTCTAAGGCTTTATATCGTACCTATGCGGGGCGAGGTTCCTCATAAACAAGAATTAGCGTCGCGTTGGTTCGGCTCGTTTACACATACCGCTCCTGCTTGCCGTGGCGCGCTGTAACGAGCCGCGCGCCGCAACGTACATCCACTGGGAGACTAGGAAGCGCCGTAAACTTCGACAAATCTGACACACGCTAC
This sequence comes from Ennomos quercinarius, assembly GCA_910589525.2. Lineage (NCBI taxonomy): Eukaryota > Metazoa > Arthropoda > Insecta > Lepidoptera > Geometridae > Ennomos > Ennomos quercinarius. The sequence goes on from OU342496.1 coordinate 9,178,106, forward strand.
TATCCAATTGTTTCCTTATCGGAACGCGCTCACGATACCAAACGCTTTATGGTAGAAGCTATCACTACAGGTGCTGGTTACTCCGAAGAATGTGGGATCATTATAACGCAACGTATGCGATATCATAAATTGCCATCTGGATATTGGATAATTAACACATACTTTTTTTATGAATGGCCGCATCGCGTAGGGCTGCGATTAGAGACGCCATAAATAACAATTTACGGGTCGATGATGAGAAATAGCCGAATAACGCGGACGATTTATTTAGAAAAATGTAATCAGAAAGTGGAGTAAGTGCGCTGGTTTTATTACTAGATACATACATGGCGGCTAATAAACCGAATTGACGGAGTACTTGAATGTTATTGTAATTGTTTGATTCATAACTGTATTTACACGCCTACCGTGTTCGAAGTTAGGAAACAGGTTACCCAATAAAGCAATTTCAAGAACCTATCCAAGGCGGTCGTTAGCCTTTCCGGTACAAAAAGCATGCACCGCGATTAGCCGAGACCAATGTCCGAACATAGAGCTAACATAGACTTGTGGGTACGTAGTGTACTGAGGTTATGACAGCAGGAAATGCAGGAGACCGCCTTTTTACTGTACTTTGCTGTCCGTCATAAAATGATAGTGTAGGTAGTGACCGTATAGTGATTCGTCATATACGCTTAAGTAAGTCTGGCTTGGCAGTATACGTTCTGTCCGCTGCGTGATAACTTTATACCTATATACAGCGTGCTTCGCGGACGAAAACACTAGAATTACTAAATATTTTGAATACTTTAATACTACTGATCCTACTGAGTCAGTCTAAACTGCATAGAAATTCAAAATACAGGCGGTCATACATACCATTAAAGATAAGCTCCACCATATCGAGGCACGTTGACTAGCATAACACAAAACCCTTGACAAACGCTTGACGCTATGACATTAGCGCAGAGTAAGCTATAACATAAAGTTCCAGCTTCATGGCTTAGGTCAGAGTCGTTTCGCGGAGAATCCCCATTCAAGATAAGATTACATGCATGTCTAGACATCACATTTCGACCTTGCCGGCGCATTACGACTTGTCATCTCATATACGGTTGCACGCAGTCCTCGAGATCATTCTCGGATTCTGCACATTAAACTGGACACTAATAACTGTCCCACCAACATTTATTACGCAATAACTTAAAAATGCAATAAATAAGTATGCTAATATAGAGTGCTACAGAGAAAATTATAATGTACAGACACGCAACGCTGCTTATTCACAAAACGACAGGTAAGTAGAAGATGAAGTTATATACAAACGTAACGCATAGAAATGGTAATTTAGATGGACAATAAATCTATCACAAATGAAAATGATGAATGTGTCATAAATTGAATACAGTAGTTAATTATTTAACATTTGTCTTGTTAATAAAGTATCGTTTAGTTTAGCCACACATCAATAAGGAAGCCTACAGAGACACACAGAACGGTAGATGCTGAAGTCAGTTAATTTGCAGTTATGTTTAAGTACATTCCCATATAGGCAGTATCGGCGGTTCGATCAGCGATAGCTCGCAGACTGCGCGATAAATCATAACGATTTCCGACGACAACAATAACTACGCGACGCACATGTTCTTGCTAATTTTGTTCCAGGGCTGCACGCTGCGACTAACAACCCGGCGCCGCACAAAGCGACCCTCGGCAGAGATAGCATTGATACTCACTAACGCAAACACAATCACACCATCATCTGTGTCATATTTTACATTTCCGGGAATGTAACAGTCGATAACGAACACGAATAAAGACTCTGAAACCCGATACGGACAAAATCAGAGAAATTTAATGTGTTGCTGATCACATTGATTAAGGCTTTTCAGATTAATATTTCGATAAGCCCGTGTACGCTTACACAGAAGCCTAACCGCAGCAGTAAATTAATTTGCGCAAGCAGACTAGTAGGTAACAATGTTAATGAGCTTTTCCAGATAACCATTATAGCGTTTGCTGCGAGTTTCTCGGTACTTTAGCAGCACAGTTTCATTGTAGCCGGGTGTGTTATGTGCCCGCGGTTAGCGCGCTTATGAAATGAGAAACAATGGCCGCAGCCGAAAGGAAAGCAATCTTTATTGTTCATCTCCTTTTACTATATTGTTGTGCTAAAATTGATTTCAACCGAGAATGATAAGAGTTTTATGTAGCAACGGTATATGTTAGAAACCGTAGTAATGTTTGTTTCAATATTGAATTACACTCGCGGCGGTAATAAAATGGAACGCGTAATTTTATTGTTCAAACTTAGGTGGGTTCATCTGGGACGAATGTTGCGAAGCGCGAATTATGAGTGTGGAGATGTTTGTAGGCGCATTTCCGCGTTTCTCTTGTCCTTGTCGCGGAAAATGTTTGCACTATTGTGTGAGGTGTGTTGGCGAGAATCGAGCATCGAGTCGAACAAGATTGCATCGCAGCATGCGCTTGAGTAGACGTCAACTCGGGGAACAATGTCATTTTATTTGCGGAAGTCTTTGCATACAGAACTTAAATGTAAGCGCTTCGCAAGGAAGATCCGATCGAGTTGCTAATCAAAGGGCGTCATATCGATAAAACTTTTAGATAAACTTTAGTGTGGTGCGGGCACTAAAATGTACCTGCTAAAAATATTCATCATCATCAACGGCCTGGCCTGAAGACGTTCACTGCTGAACATAAGCCTCACCCACAGAGCGCCACTTTGAGCAGCAGCTTGCCGACTGCGTCCAGCGACTCCACGCGGTTTTAACCAGATCGTCGGTGGGGGACCGGCCTACGCTGCGTCTTCCGGTTCGTGGTCGCACTCGAGAATCTTTCTTCCCCATCGGTTGTCAGTTCTACGAGCGATGTGGCCTGCCACTGGCATTTCAACTTGCTAATTGTAAGAGTTATATCGGTCACTTTAGTTCTCCTGTGGATGCGAAAGATATACAAACTACAACACTCACGAAACTAAATTTTGTGTTATCCCTTAATAATTTAAACAGCAAAACCACGTGCAGTGCACTTGTCGCAGTTGCAATGTTTAATTCCCATTGTTCAGTTTAATGGGACACGGCAGGTGTGGAGATAGCTTAATGCCAAATAAATATGCATTGTGCGGTATGGGAAAGAGAAATTTGCAATGGTGAGACAGCCCCGGTGTATGTTGACCTCACGATTTCAATTGTCCATGCGAAATGTTACGGCAAACCGAACAATGTCACGAGTAGAACAATTCCAGTTTTAAATTCAAGGTCAGAAATTCTGTCGAGGATATTTTACAAGGGTCAGGGTTCAAAGCTGAACAGTTTAGTACGACGGTAATGGAACGATAAGCGGACTGAGTTATCTATCTCAGGAGAAGAACTACAAAGATAAACCACGGCTAGTTGATCTACAATCGTTTCCATCGAATAAACCTGCATGTATCACATTGAGAATGTTGCAAATCAAGTTTGGTACTTTATTTTTACTGCTATCATTTCAATCATCAGATTTTTGATACTGAAATTGATTCAGTTTATAGTTGATGGTTTTTTTGATTGAATTCGTGCAGTTTATGCCTTGATTTTATTGATAGAAGCATGTAAAGTATAGAAAATAGAGAACTATCTACGATCCATCAACAGTAAAGAATGGACGGAACTAATTTGAAACTGTCACTGTGGAAAGCGCAAGCCAGTGAAGTGCTCGAGTTTATTTCTAGCTATTCGTCATCAAGAAAGCACGTCAGTGTCATGTTAACAAATTGTGTATCCTTGAGCTACTTGTGTAAGTTAAAACGCGCTTTGATATCACATTTTATTACCTGTCAGCTCTATCTACTGGATATGATTTAAGTCTCGGCTACATTGGAAAAGCAAAGCAAAGGGATATTACGGCGGCAGAAACCTTATTTCTTGTGAATTTGATGTTGTTTTTCCATTCTCAAAGTTTGGTATATACTTTAATACTTTTTCATTATCAAAAGCTCGTGAATCTCGGGGTTTTATAAGCTGTCACTGTTTAGAATGATATAAAACAGAAGAGATTGCCACTTGCTTATGCTATACAGAGAAGCTTGATGTCGTTTTGTCGTTGCTTGAATAGTCTATTTAATCAAAAAGTCAATGATGGTATTATTACGTATCCCGAGCTTAACTTGCGGATTTAAACAGACAATATCTTTCAAATCCACATACAACTTGACTATACCGTCGCTTACTTATGAGTAGGTCAAACATACTTAGTTATACTAATAGTTATACAAAACATTGCTATGTATAAAATTTGCCACACCGTCTGGTCCCGGTGTGCGAGTAGGACCACTCCATCTCTTTCTGTGTGTGCCGTAAGAAACAACCAAGGGAATATCCAGGGAATGGGCAGCAGCATTCTCGGTCTTCATTGTAACCTACTGCGATCGCCAAGCCGCCTGCCAAGCATGGTGATTATGGCTCTCTATGATAAGCACCGAGGCGTTTTATGAGGAGACCTATGTTCAGCAGTGAACGTCTTCCGGCTGTTGATGAGTGACTGATGAATTAGTGAGTGATAGAGATAAATAAATATTTAGTTGTTACTCACGTATGATCCTTAAGTACGGTTTCTAATCTTCCCGTATGCGTGTTCCATACAAACACCGCTCCGTCAGCTGCACCTACCGCTAGTAGTCTGCCACTTGGACCAAACGCGGCGCGCGACCAGTCGCAACCCACCTTGAACGACTCGTGACTGAAAACGTAGAGGAAATCACTATAACGCAAGCATAAGTCCGCTTATTGTTAATAAAAAGTTGTTCATAAATTTTGTAGACTACAAGATCGCGAAAAAATTGCGACAGAGAACAATGTACTGTTTAATTTGTACCGGAACGTAGGACTTTATTAATAGTTTCCGAGATATTATTTAGAGATTATGAAGCGAAATTAATTTAGTATGCGTATTCAATCTCGTGACACGCATCTTATTTAGCAGCGTTTCTAATTTAAATATTGTTATATTTTTTTATAGAAAACCCTTAGTGACGGTGCTAATTTCAATAGCGAAAAGCGAAGAAAACGAAAACAAAAATTGGCAGTACGGGTTTTTAATTACAGCGTATTAACAATTTCCTTACCCAGACTTTAAAAAGTAAAGATCACACATTTTTAAGGTGTTTCTAATTCTTTAAACATCTAAATGAGGCAGAGAATTTATGAGACGTAAAATGATGAAGCATCGCAAATATGTGGGCGAAGTCATGACTAATGTGGCAAAGGCCTGACGTATACGGCAATTTATAAAAAAATATAATTTACTTCTACGGGAGAACCACTGACCCGGATATGGGATGATAGATGCTAGAACAATCTTAAACCATAAAACCTAAAAGTGTGTGCATATTATAAAGATGAGGAAGTTCTTAGCTGATGAATCCATCATGCGTACGATCAAGATAATGCGAGAGAAGAAATCTCTACTGCACAGTTCTCAAGAGATTTCATCGATGTAGGCCACGTTGAAGAATTAATTTAACGTGACAAGGTGGCAAATAATTACCTACATTTTAAGCAGTACACTTTCGTTGTAACTCAATAAGAAAGCTAATAATATATTTGGCATGTATCATCCATCGTACCAAAAGCAGGTTCAGAGAATTTCGATGATTTTATTGTTAACCTGAATTACACACAGATTGTTTTAAAATTGGGTGTAGTATTAACATAAGGTACTCACCTAAAAGATCGAACTATCGTGTTCATCCGAAGGTCTATTAGCTGTATTGTATCGTCTCTCACACACGCCAATAAACAATTGCTATCTGTAACAATATATCATCGGAATTGATCAAACAACCGAAAGCGTATAACATTTGACTCTAACATATAAAATTATTTGGAGGTGTGAATATAACAACGGCATAAGAGTGATTACTAAATTATACGGGGACAATTTATATGGTCCCTAATTCTGATGATTTGTTGCAATCTATCCGATCCGTTATTTTCTTTATTGCTTTACCTTTTCCGCCGTATGAAGGCAATGTTTAACCTTGACCCTTTCGTCTAGAGGCAAAACGCAATGTAGCACGCGTACAGCGGTTTATTAAATTAGAGGGATTACGAGATAATATCTCAGATTAGTTGGCCATCAGTCATAATATAAAGAGCAATCGTCGGGTCAAATCGTAAACTCTAATAGAGATCTCAAATTAATTCCGAAGAAAGTATCGAACGTATATATGGATGGGAAACCGGGCGCGCTCGGTTAAAGGTGAAGATTTATAATAAGGTGGAACGTTTCACTAGCGCGGCAAATTCAAATTTTCTTGCATTCTTTTGCTAACAATAGCTTAATTACTAAACGTGATTACATTAAAACTGATTAAACGTAAATAAATAGAATGTATCAACAAATTACGATTAAAAGTATCTACTAGATATCATTGGTTTAGCGACAAATGGCAATAAACAAATTTGGTCTTAGTTTTTCAGTTTATTGCCATTTGTCGCTAAACCAATGATAAGTAGGTGATACTTTTAATTGTAATTTATTGATACCATATATATTTATTTGCGCAAAATTAGTTTTCATGTAATCACGTTGAGTAATTAAGCTATTATTGGCAAAAGAACGCAAGAAAATTAGAATTTGCCGCGCTAGTGTAACGTTCCACCTTAAACGAGATGTAATCGTGTTGTTTTGAAATTCGACACCATTAATACTTGAACACAACAAAAAGTATACCGATAGGAACTATTAAAAGTTTTCGACAACGCTTTCAATATCTCGGTCCATTGAATCAGCAGCGATACAGGAGGTATCCTCGCGTGATATATTATTATGATCGATACTCGATAACGGCGATGTATCTGGAGCACTCGTGATGGGTGACCGGACCGTACGCCTAGCCTCGGACTCATTTGTCCGTTCGGAGACGGAATCGACGTGATTTAATCAGCTTCCTCGTGGCGGTGGCGTCCCGACACTCATTTTGATTGAAGGTATCAATCTCAGCATTTCGTGCAATGCGCAGACCGTTATTGACAAAAAAGGGATCGATCGAGACGCGTAACGGAAATGGGCATCGCTCACTCGTCACGTCGCTGACACGAATACCGATACTTAGCACGCGTGCCTTCGATTACTTGTTAATAATACTTTTGATTATGATATACGGAAATTAACAAGCCGTTTATGGAAGCGGCCGCCCGCTTGCGTATGATATATATTGGTACTGCTGTTTTACTGCCGAGATTAATAGCCGGTTTCCTGTTGAGCTTTCAAAATTAGCTGCCTAATAATGTTATTTAGATATTAACTGGGCCGCGGATGTCACGACTGAAATGGACTGCTAGTAGACCCATAACCTTTTGAGTATGCCGATCCGAAAGTACTGCGCTCTTAATACACTTGTTTAGTGGGCGATCAATGCAGCGGCATTAATCGAGGTATTAGATTTTTTTTATGGTGATATTATTTTGATTTAACCCAGTTTTTACAAGATTGGCTTTTCTTTCTTTCAGTCAAGAACGATTAGGCACTTTATGGACATCCTAAAGCTGCCTCTTCACTAAGAATAGAACGAAGGCCTTTATAATCAAACGATGGTCTACGTCTATACAGACAAATAGTAAAGAAATGTTCACCTCTACTTAGGTCTAGTGAGGTGACCTTCCCCTGAAGCACGATGTGGTTCGCTGACATCTCGGTGCGTATATCCCAGAACCTGATCCTCTTGTCGAAGTGGCCCGATATGATCGTCGAGCCAGCGCCGTCTGATGTCACCAGGTCGTTGCAAGATGATCCTGCGAACTTTGTTTCTGTACCTGTCGAAATTTGTACCACGCTTGAAATAGCACTGATGAACTCAAACACATGGAAACCGACACCGCATTTTATAACAAGAATTGTTCGCTCTATCTCTTCTATGATCGACATGCACAATATTGTGATCGTAAAATGTAGCTTGTAATTACGATTTATATTTAGAAGTGGACCCACACGTGTATATATGCCTCCTAATATTATTAAATAAATTATTTGATTTATGTAAAACTAGTATTCATGTAAAATATCTATAATATATAGATGCAAGAATATATATAGTAATCACCTCATAGACCTTTGGCTCGATCCTGAAATCAGCTACGCTTTAAGTTGGGAAATCAATTACATTATAATGTATCGCTAACAAGGCAATTACAGTAAACTAACCATGGTGAATGGCAAGGTTTCGCGGGTCAATTAATTTGAACTCACCCAATATGTCTCGGAGCACAAATTTCTATCAGTATTCTATTCCAGAGTTGCCCTGAGACACGTACTGTTAACTGTTCATCGTATATGGTGAAGAGTAATACGATATCTGGCAATAATTTCTGCGAGAGCACTCTGGGTACCCACTTGCCTACCATGGAATTTTATTAATGCAAAATTATACTATAGCGCGTATGTTGCGCAGATGGTATATTTTTCAGTATTTAATGTATTTACGATACTAAGTTATTATCATAAAGATCCGAATGTTTACACGGAAAAAAATAATTCTCTACAATACTACAAGAATGCTTAGTTAGAATAAAATGTGTTATGCTAACGAGAATTCGGTTAGAGTAACTAGAATTATTGTTTAAGAAATCAACCGCATATGTAAAGCAAACCATTCAATTCTAGTTATACTCAATCTAGTAAACTTTAACGCGCAAATGTTAATTATTACAAACTTTTGTGATGTATACTATACTTTGGTACGATGCACATTGTAATATGTTTATATTACAATGTGCATAGTAAAGTGTACTAAAGATGTTGTTTTTGGAACCTGCTGACTAGCTTCAACGGGCATATACGGGGCATGCGGCGGGGGTGGCGGGAAGGTGATGTTCAATCCGAGTCGACATTGCGTAGTTGACGCGCGAGCGAATATGTGATTATTTAAGTGTTTATGACTTTATAAAGTGTTCTGCTGCCAGCCGCAACCCCGTAAAATCATAAAATTGTTGTAAGTTATGTGGTGTTGTGTATGTGACGTGCGTGGATGTTAGAAATTTTACAACAGCATGGAACCTCGACTATTTGCCAGTAAGTATCTTCTATTGATACTTAATAATTCCAATGGTTGATCTGATTAAAATTCTGTTTATGTTGAGTGTTAGTTATATTTTGGGGTAGAAACCATGGGACCGTGGGGACCAGGTGCTTTTGAAATATATAGGGACTTGGCAAAACTTTTGGTGGAGGCGACCAGTGACCAGAAGGATGGCTCTTATTTTGCACAAAAAATCAGCATTGCCATACAGCGTGGCAATGTAGCCAGCGTTCTGGGAACATTCCCCTCCACCAAGGGTCTTTTTGATAATTTCTGACTGTGAGATTATTTATAATGTGGAATAAAATTAACACAATATTTTACCTAATGTGTTTAAGGGTGGGTTTTTTCACCGATAGTTAAAATAACCAATGGTTAAATGTGGAGTTGTGTGTTAGCATTTACGTGATAATTAGGTACCTACCTACTTTTGAATTTACTTGATTACACCTACCCAGTATTGGTATACTCATTATCCTATGCACTAAGCGTGGTCTGTTTGAAAGTTTTCTACATAATAGGCTGCCCCCAAACGAGCCACCGACCACCATCTCTCCCAGAGGCTGTAATATACAAATGAAGGTAGTCGATTTGTTTCGAATATAATATAAGAGCAGTTAGGGTCAATTCCGTTACGTTAGGTACTGACTAAACAAAATATTTTTAGATTTCAGACAAGCGGCTGGTGCTCGGCGCAAAATAAGGATTTTACCGTGCTATTGTTGGCCGTGCTGTGTCTAAGACCCAGGCTACAAAAGTAAGTACCTATAATTTATATGTTAGCTATACCCGCCCCTGGCTTCACACAGGCTGATTAATTATAATAATATGCCTCAAGCCCCCTCCCTCTGCTCTCTCCATCATCTCACTGTAATTTTCCTTTCTTTTAGAATTGACTTGGTCATAACCTACCTAGCACCGACATAATCTGCGACAAGCAGTTTACACACAGGCATTTAGTTTACATTAGTTTATATTTTTGGTTTTCAGACAAGCGACTGGTACTCAGCTCGAAACAAGGGTTGCAGTGTGCCGTATGGCGGCTGCCGACCGTCCACCGGGTGGCGTTCAATCGAAGGTGGCAGCTTCACGCAATAACCATGGGTGGCAGATGGCAGTGGTCAGTGGCTCATTTGTGGACAGCCTTAGGTACTCATACTTCAATTTTATAAATTCCACGCAATTCCAGCAAGCCTAGCATGCGAGCCATGGATGGACAAGTTGTCTTCCCATTTTATCCCCGCCGAGATGTGACAAAGTATGAATATATTTTTCTCTCCTTTAAAAACTGAGCTATAGACGCACATCCATGTACAGTGTAGGTACATCTCTAGTCTCGTTGAGTCTATAACACTCAAAAGAACTGCTGTAATAATACCTCATTTTGTTTGGGCTCATTTTAGTGCTTTTAAGTTTTTCACAGCACCACAAAGAACCCCTATCTGTCAAAAATTTCGTTCGAATACACCAATTCCAAATTAGGCTATGGGAACCCTGTTGGTGAAATGCGTATGCGTATGTGTTTAACAAACTTTACCAAATTATTATATTGTCCACACATATATGTTTTGTTTCAGAAAACGTGCCTGGAGATTTATCCTGGCTTATCATCAACGAAACCTTCAAAAATGGTCGAAGAGAAATGGAAACCAATGTCTAATAGTAGATTAGAATTTACTAATACTTATAAGAAATAATAATAATAAATCTATAATGCATGTGCATTATCTCATGCTTTTATTCTACTGAAAATTGTGTTGTAACTTTTGCTACATTTAATCTATCATGTTTAGAGTTTTTTTCAAGCCATACATGCAGTTGTGTTGGTTACAATTTATGTATTTTCTTCAAATGCTTAACCAAATACCTGTGATCTATAATCATTATATTATAGTATTTACAGGGTTAATGGTACCTAATTACTATATTAGATGAAAATGTCTTAGTAGTAGTTTCTGTACAACACACATTTTTTTTCGACGACTTATGAAAATTTGCACATAAATGCTGGTGTTCTTTCTTTCGAATTTTCAAAAATCGTTGTAATAAAAATGTGTGTTATGATGTACAAAAACTGCCGCTAAGAGATTTTCATCTAGTTAGGTACCATTAACCCTTTATTATAGTGTATGCAATCAACTACATAAGTGGCAAAAGATACAATATAAATGATCCCCATTACGATATGAATAGTATTTCATACAATAATATAGAGTACCCAGAACTATTCTACTCATTTACCAGTACTACACAGTCTAGTTACAACAAAAAAAATATTAATACATATTACAAAACAGCACAGTATTTAATACGAGGCTATATTGTAGTGTGTACAATATAACATCATAACCCTAAGTATTCAAATCACTTGCAACTACAATTTTTTTTAACCAGAACAGTCTTGTAGTGTTAACAAGAGCGATTGTTGTCACATATATAGCGAGACTTTCTTGTTGAGCGTACGATATTCTCGTTATTGTAACGAGATTTTTTTTTCCGTGTAGTAATCCACGCTATGGGCTTTATTACCACATGAGAAATGTGCAGTGTGGGCTCGAATGCGTTAATAATTCTTCAAAAACCTATAAATTCTCTCAAGATATTTAAATCATTCTACAACAAAAATGTATGCATCGATAGTTTAGTATTCTTAAGTTCTCATAAAAAACTCCCTTTTAGGAATTCATTTACCCATAAATTGTTTTTTTTTATACGCAGTAGTATAATAAATTGCACAACTATCAGAACAACTGCTGGAATTCTCTTTACGAAATCACGAGTTATAAACCAGCAGCCGTGCGTATTTCCATTTTAATTGAAATATCTATCGTCCAATTACATTTCTAAGGTGGTACACGGCGCACATATCCCCGGCACACGGATTTATGGCCATACTTACACATTCTACTTCTGAGATCCCATATTTTAAGCGTCCGGTCATGGCTCCCTGTAATCACTTTGGTAGGCTCTCCCAGGAACTTCGCAGCCATTACTTTACCGCTGTGACCCGTTAATGTGTGCTGAAACAAATATAAACTAATGTTAATAAACGCTTTGAGTATAACATAAGCCAAGATTGATATATAATTGGGCTATTGATTGGTTGGCAAAGTAAAGAAATATATTGGTAAATAAAAGAAAGATATACCCAAAACAACGGTTACCAACTTTTATGAATTGCTAATGACAGATATAATTGCAGTTCAATAAAAACCTAAACATTTTTTAATATGCATCTTTTGTTATTGTTTATAATAACTAACTAATTACTTTATATTCATCAGTTTTTGTTTTAATTAAATTCAACTTCCTCATAAAAGTTTATTACACCCGTCAATATGTAATCGTCCACGTCTAATTGAAATTTAACTCATTCGTTAAGCCGATATTTGCTTAGAAGACATACCTGGTAAGTAGCACGTGCAAATTTAGTCCTCACAGTGTATGTGCTTAGAATAAGCTTACTTGGTTTACCGCAGCCAGTTAGTAAACATGATTAGTAGTAATCAGCTCATTTACGGTACTTTGTGCCTTTCTCAATTTGCAAAATATTGTAACGAAGAGGAAGCGTCGAAGGCACGATACAGCGTGTGGGTGATTTAAACTTGTATTTAGATAAGAATGAACTCCTATCAAACACAGGCGGAAATAAACTAACGTTCAACTGGATACTGGAAGTCGGTAATACACAGTGACGAATAATGCATCAACAGCGATTTTAAATCTAGTACGATACAATACAATACAAAAAAAATTCTTTATTGACATATGAACAAGTCGCAAGGAAGTGGTTTAGATTTAGGTCAATTTAATGTTTTGTTTGTTTAATGAAAGGTTAGCATTATTTTTCAGTCGATAAGGTCTAAATAACGGCGACGACTCAGTTCTTTTGACGCTAACCCATATAAACCTTGATAATATTAAATTGACAGTTAACACAATTTTTAGCCAGCCGTAACTTAGAAAACAGAATTAGGACACTTTATACTTAGAGACTAACATTTTATTTCAGAATACATTATTTGCTTCAGCAATTTGTGGTGTTTTATGTCATAGGTAATTTTACCAGATATATTCTGTGAAATCCTTCCTTGATAATAAAACGCAGAAACAGCTACTGTTAGGCTCCTGGTCTACGAGACAGGGGCTTACAAGGAGCTCCGAGCGCGCCACGAACAACGATTATTGTCTTCTCTTTATAGCGTCGTGATCTCTTCACACAGCTATGTTTACAGTAGAATGGTACTTGCCTTCTGCCACAGATCAATAAATAGTTATTTGCTAGTTTTCGTGACTGAATCGCGTGTTCACAAACTAAGCCGTTTGAAAGATCTGAAGATTTAAATTTTGTCATTTTTAATGCCACTTCACAAAAGAAGCCTGTTCTCTATTCGGCTTTTGGTGTAAGTATGTTAAAAATGGTATGTCCTTTTTTAGTATTATATTGTTCTATGCTTCCATATGCAATATGCAAGGGTTCGAACATTTTTGTATGGAAGGTGGCCTACACCACGCATTTTTATTTTTTTCTTAAATGTATCCGCGCACGATGAAAGTTGTTTAATTATATTTGGGACACTTATACACAAACAAAAAATGTTAAATTATAAAGTATCTATTCGGAGGTAAAGATCGCCAATATATTGAAAATCATAAAAAAACAGTAAACTGCGCCGGCAGCCGTGAGTTTAGCCGTTCCCGTAAGTATACTGAAATCTTACAATTAATATTTTGACTAAAACAAACAAAATAATATAATTACGCCAAATCTGAAAAATCTAATGCGAATTAACAATGGCTAAATTATTTAAGGTAATTATTACCCTACCTATTGGTAGTTTACAAATTGTTATTGTAATGTGACCATACATACACATGTAGGTTAAATAGCTCATTTTAAAATTCAATCAACGTATTTTGTTAATTGGAAATTATTTTAAAGTTTTTGATATAGCTAAGAAAAACAAAATTGTTATTTATCAAAACAATCTATAAATATATTAAAGAAACACTTTATAAACGAATTGAAAGAAGCGTTGAAAATCGTAAAAACGTGATGGTGCCCGTGAAAATTCTTCTTTGTTCTGTAATTTGGGATAGAAGGTAGAGGTCGTGAGTGTCAAATGAATTTGCTTGTTGACGCTTGCTTTAGTTAGTTTTACTTTCTTTTTACAAAAGATCGATATAAAATGCATGCAGCTGTTAAGATTTGAACAGTAATAGCTTTCCTCGGACGGTGATATATGCATTTCATTACGCTCCCGGTAAAAGCTCATTTAATCAAGAAACTCATCAGCAGAAGAGGTCATACGAGCCTATCTGGATATATCATTTAGCTCTACTAACATATCATGTTACAGCAATTACTTTTCATTAGCTATTTGAGTACAAAAGTTATAAACCGTAATATTCACTCACGATTGACAAAATAATTTAATAACACGTGACATAAATAAATTTTACTAATATACATTGCAACAAAGTAGTTTTATTAATAGCTGCCAAACAAAATCAACGGAATCATGACATGGCAGATTTACAACCCGAGTTTATTCTAAACATGACAAGTCTGTAGTTAACAATCCAGGTACGTTCAAAATGTCTCCATAACTTCGGGGTAATGCGAGCGGACAGCTGACCCGCTCTTAATTGCAGACAAAACACTCCGTTATCGGCGGTGCACTCGACAACTCTCATTCCATTTACGTAAAGCGCACAGTAACATAAACAAAGGCATAGTGCGGCGAACACCGCTCTGCACTCGTCCGCCACGCACTCTTGTATATTAATCGCATGAGCGATTTCCGCCCGCCACCGCCGCCGCCCGCCTTTGCTAGACGCTCACGCTCGCACTCTGTTACGTATACTAATTCCTATTCTTGTAGTTTAGCCGACACGTCGAGTCATTAGCCACCATCACAAAGATACCGATATTTAACACACTGCATTCCAACGCGTATTTCAAATTTCAGTTCATTAAAAATGGTTAAAACGGTATTATGTTGTATTATGTTACGCTGAAAAAAGTTAATGCCAGTAATAAACGACGCCGGATCGGAAGTTATGAGGAATAACTGAACTGTGTAGCTGTGGATACCATAATAGCGAGTAATTTCTCGCATTATTACCATTATTTATCTCGTATAAATTTTTGTAAGGGTCACGGGGTCCGAGGTATGAACGTTTCGAAATGCGAGATTTGTTTTTTACGAGACAATATAAAAGTAAATGATCATATCCTCACAGAAATCGATACTGGCAGCACGTTTGGAGGAAACCAATTAATTAAAGTTAATTCGCAAGCGCCATTAGTCTGCATGGTAGGGTCTACAGCGGACGCGCAACGGGACCTTATCACTGCTTTTAAAATTTATAGTATAAAGGCTAATTAAGAGTACACTCATTTGGTTGTACATCGCGTCACGAATGCGGGCGCTATGTGTTCGGAGTTATTGCGATAGGCAAGCGCGCTAATTGAACGGCTGCCCGATATACGGACAATGTTCTTGGACACTGGGAGAGATAATATTATACCAACGCAGCTCTATTGCATTATTCATTTCATAACCGTATTTGAATTTCGTTGCGCGATAGTGTCTTTGTATTTTGATTTGATTTAACCGAAGTGCACTAAAACTACAGAAACGTCCATCGGTTGGATTTATCTCAATAATGTGGTGTATCAGTTCTGCCGTTAGAGTATAAATAAATATTGTAGTCGCAGCCAGCTAAATAACTCACTCCATATAAATCAGTTGATTTGAATTGCGCTCTCATTAGTGATTCCAGCTGTGGTGGGTTGCGTAGAACTACACAACTTATTACTTTGGCTACACGATTAAACGCATTTATAAAGTATCCACATTTAGCTACTGAATACGCGACTTATCTGTGCACAGATAAACCATTTCGCGAAATGTTTGCGATAATATTAAACGACAAATTCTTTATACATCCAGACTTTCAGATCTTGTTTGTGTCATTTGGATGCCTGCAATCAAGCGTCCGGATTATAAAGTGGCTTATTTATTATATCTCGGTATATTATCAGTTTTATTGTGTAGAGTGGCGCCGTCACGGAAACTGTAATGTGCAAAAGGATTTCATACATATAGTTGTTTTGACAACTGTAACTGTGTCGGTTTATGTGATGGCCATTTTGAGCATATCGCTATGGCCATCTTATCAGTTATCAGTATCACCTACTAATGCGACTCATATCGTTGTCCTCTGAATGTTGTCGGTTTACAATCTTTTAAGCTTCCGTGAATACAAGTTTTGGATTACCAGCAACTTCCGGCATATCTTAGTTTGGGCGTAGTTGACAAATTATCGTCTAAACTCTAAACTATTGATACGATAAAATAAGTCTACCTAAAAGTGGTATAGTATCAGGAAGCTGTTAGTAGTAGAGTCTGACGAGTTATTGGTACGTAATATGACTCGGCTGAAAGATATCTACGCTTCCCCGTGTGCCTATCGAGGCACATAAACTAAGACAGGTGGCGGTTAAATCACAGCACTGGGCGATATGAGAAGCGACAACAGATGCAATCGAACGGTCGATCGCCTAGAGGGCCGGCATGCCATACTTTACTACTCTCTCAACCATAGTCTAGTATTTATTATGCCAATATGAGTTGCGACTATTGTAAACATGAAACGTGGAAATGATTGCTTATTTAAAGAGTGGTTGTCGTTGAACTATTCTCGTGTAATGTTATGTGCGACCGCGCGGACTCTTGGTCGTTGCCTCGTACAAAAGACATCAACGAGCGCTTCGTCAAGTTTCAGTCACGTGTTAATCTGACAGCTTTACTGAACGTTTTTGTAGAAGCCAAGTAATTTGAATAGACTCATTAAACTAAAAAAATACACTAAAAAACTAACTGTTATTATTAATTACGGTAATTCGACTTTTCGCTTAAACTTTCGTGACTATGACACAATGTGATAATTTAATGTAAAAGTGGGATTTGCTTCTTAAATATATATTTATATTTTGTTATATATAGACATATACAGAAAAAGGCTAGTGAACCCGCTGTTCTACAAGATTTTATTATATTTTATTAAAAGGCGTAGGTAGGTATGACGTACAGTTAATATTAATACCTGAAACTGTAACTAACGTAATGAAGTACATTTGCATGTTATTATAATAATAGGTAGTGATTAAAAACATACAAACTTGATTTACAGGTAATTGATTATGTTATTAAAATAAATGTCTTTAAGAGATTGTACCCGATGAATTCATTGGCATAGGGCTATAATAAATTATGCTTTTGGCAGCTGGTATGAGTGGTGGTATTTTAATTATGGCATTTAGATTTCACGTACAAATAAGTTATGAACTGTCTTAATTACAATTAATTAACACTAACACATTTTTTCCATCAGAAAAGGTTATAACTTTCTACTTTTTTCTTTAACAACAAACGAAAATTATGAATGAATTTGATGGTGTAATTTTTAACGAAAACGACGCAGCTTCTCTTTCTAAGCAATCGAATTATAAGGTGAGAAGTTGTGTGCGGTGAAGGGAAGAATGTTTACATTCATTTAATGCCTTAACAACACATCATGCGCAGAGATCTACAAAACGAAGCCTACAGGCACATCTATACATATAATGAAACTGTAACTAGGCTAAATCTGTACATTGAATATGTTTTGAAAATTTTGATTGCATTACACTTCTATATCGATACAGAAGTAGAAACATTTTTTAATTTTTGTGTTTGTGTCTGTCTGCCTGTATGTACCTTAAAACACGCACCACGCTGAAACTATGTATGAACGGATTTCGCTGAAATTTGGTATGGATATAGCTAGTTTTTCAGAATAACATTAAGGATATTTTAAGTTTTCAAAAACGGCTAAGTGCGGGTTACACGAAGAAATAACGTAGTAACTTTTATGCATTTTTTTGTATTTAAAAAAAGATAGCAAGAGATAATCAACGACGGTAAAATAATTATTTCAATATCTTGGAAAACTACGAATTCATTCAAATTAATCGTTGCGTCATTTTCAAGGTATAAGATAAAACATAGCCGGCTTCGCCTGTCTCCCTTCTATATATGCCGTCCCGTCCATTCATCCTATCATTTTCCCTTTCCCTTCTCTCTTCCTATGACCAGTAGGGTTAGAGCTTAAAGCTAATTAACCCGTGCGAAGCCGGAGCGGGTCAGCTTGTATAATATAAGTAATACTATATCGTTACATCCACTTTTGTAAATAGATTAATATATGGTAATTACATTTCCCATTTGAATAGTATGAGTTAGATCTAAATCTAACAAGAGGGTAATTACACAATATATTAATTTGCATACAGAATAGTTAGAAGTATTTCTCAAAGTGGAATATAACTGAAAACTATAAGGTCGATGCTCTACGTGTGAACTGTTTATTTATCACGGAATTGAAACTTTGAAAAATTAATTACCTTACTAAATTGAAACAAATTAGAGGTCATAAGCAAAAGATATAAAGTTTAATGAGTAAGTTCGGTAGTTGAAGATTTGAGTTATATTCATTTATCTAAAAGTCATAAATTTAAAAAGTCTCAATTTAAAATAACAGAGAGAAATCATTACACTGAACGAATTGAACATTAATGACTAAACTTCGATGGTAAGTAATTAAACGTTTTACAGGTTCATTAATCCGTGAAAACATTTTCTATTTAACACAATAATTTTCGAGCTTGGTCATTTTTGTTACTTTACACTGTTACAATTTCACTCTGCAAGTAGTACCAAAATAATTGGTTTGATATATTCCGCTGATAAAACTAGTTTTGTGTTTTTTGGACGATTAACATCATGTTTCACACCTAAGCCATCTTTCAAATATAACAAAACTTTAATTATGTAGGTTGTTAAAAAAACTAATTGAATAATACTTTTAGTTTTATTGTTCGTACAGTGTAGTATAACTTACGAAGTTTATGGCCAGAAATGTATAAAGAAATGTCAGGGATTGTACATAAGTACAGGCGCTTACAGAAATCATAAAGCGTCCGCACAAGCTGTAAGATCAGAATCACCTTTACTCTTATACTTATTGGATTTTTTCTTGTTTAATTATCAAAAGTGTTACACTTTTGATAATTAAACAAGAAAAAATCCAAATCCAAATAAAAAAATATGATAATATTAAAGGAGATTGGAGAAAATAGTCCATTAATTTTTATGATGCCCATATTTTTTATATCATGGCTAATATTTTTTACGCTTTCGATAAAAAATATGTTTTATACAGACCTCTGATAAACACTCTACGTAGAGGGTTATTAACAAAATGTAGTAAAAAAGTTGTATTTGTTTATTGCTTCTTATGCTAAAGTTTATTTTCAGCATAAAAACAATAGATTTTAGTCTTAACCTACTTAAAGAGAATGGCTAAACAGCGTATACCTAACCGATATATAATATTAATAACGTTAAAGCATATTTATTTGACTCATGTAGGTACGTGTATCGTGCGTGATTGTGCTAAATTAAAAGAGCTATATCTTCCATTGTACTTAACAACTAGCTTATTCATCTTCAGGTTTTTCTTTTAAATACAATTTATGTGCAAAATATTTGTGTCATTAGTGTTTTGCAAAACCGAAGCTGGTAATTAAGCGCGATTAAGAACGATTTAATAATGTTAGTAGATTCGTAGCGAAATATTATTTAATAACGGATAAGTACTATGCCTCTGAGCGTTATGCGGTCAAATATAATTTGTAACAATTTTGCAAAATAGCATTTTTTATGTTGAACATTAGTTCGCTCTAACTTTTGCCCTATGAGTTTTTTACTAAGTTAAATAACTATTTATGTCGTAGGTACTTTTTGAATAGGTAACTACAAAAATTAAGTCGGTAGTTACCTAAAATGCACCATGGGAAATGCTTATGTAGTTTTGTTCAATTTCAGCAGCGGCTAGAATAAACCACTAACGATGAACTTGCGGTCATTAACAGGTTTACTTTATTATCGGTAATACTGCAATCACGGCATTAATACTGGGTGGCGCAAAAGTAAAGACCCTATTTGGTTCAGCTATAACATTTTTTCTAAATTAGAAAACTAGATTTAGGTTTTTTTAAATGTATATTTGTGCCATTAAATTTCGTACCATTAGGATTTAAAGATGATGTCTTTTAAATGGTGACCTCCAGAGTTGATACACATTTGAGCCCTATTTATGACATTTTGCAAGATGATTTTCCTTCAAAATTGGTTATGAGTGACGAAGCGCATTTCCATCTCTCAGGGCATGTCAATAAGCAGAATACTCGGTTCTGGGGCACTGATAATCCGCGCATTATTCAAGAAACACCTCTACACCCACTAAAAGTTACTGTATGGTGTGGCATCTGTGTTGACAGAGTGATCGGACCCTTTTTTTGTCGAAGACGCTGGAAGCAATGCGATAACTGTCACTGGAGAACGCTACAGAACCATGTTACGTGAGTTTTTGATACCCAGTTTGGACGAATTGGGGCTGGAGCACATCTGGTTTCAACAAGACGGCGCTACGGCACACACAGCGCGCGACACTATGGACTTAGTGAGGGACGCTTTTCCAAGCCGAGTTATCTCTCGTTTTGGCGATTTGCCTTGGCCTGCAAGATCACCCGATCTGACCAGTCCAGACTTCTTTCTTTGGGGTTTTTTGAAATCTCGGGTGTATGTGAACAAGCCACAGACTCTCGCAGCTCTAAAAGAAAACATTCGTCAAGAAATAACGAACATATCGCAGGAAGTGTTACGGCAAGTTATGCAAAATGTCATAAATAGGGCTCAAATGTGTATCAACTCTGGAGGTCACCATTTAAAAGACATCATCTTTAAATCCTAATGGTACGAAATTTAATGGCACAAATATACATTTAAAAAAACCTAAATCTAGTTTTCTAATTTAGAAAAAATGTTATAGCTGAACCAAATAGGGTCTTTACTTTTGCGCCACCCAGTATAATAACTTTATTTAAGCCATAATAACTATATTATGCCGGCTTATTTGTTTATTATTCGATCTGGATTACTTCTTCGCGTCCCGCAAGTTCCGTTAAATATTTAACTGCTGGACTTCAATACTGGGAATGAACTAACTTTTCCTGATCTTATAATCTTAATTATGTACATGTATCAGATTATTATGGTCCATTAATTTTCATATTGATTGGGGCAGTAAAAATGTAGTTCGAATTGATCACAAATCCAGTTGATTTAAAAGGATTTATACATTAAAGCTCGCAGTAAAAGGACATAAATTATGTTTAAAATTAAAATACGTATTCGAGATAAAAGCGAAACATGTAAATTATAGTAATTAATTAAGAATTTTAATGACGCGGTCGCTTACTAATTTATGAAAAAGAATTTGATTGTAATGAGATTAGTGTCAAATCATAAAATCCCCGCATAAATCTGTTTACGGATGATTAAATATGTGTGTAACTGTACCTATATGATGATAGGTATACCTCTAGTGTTGACTGGAAGGTACAGTTAATCAATTAACGAAATGTGTGGTGTACCATGTAACGGCTCATAGCAAATTATGTCCCGCAAAATCGAGGAAGTCATTTGGGTACAATAAGAAAATTTACATAAGTACTAGCTAAATAAATGTAGGTGCTGGCGACCGCTCGACATCCAGGTAGTATTTCGCTGCTAGAACTTTACAAACAACTGATCAATATTTGCAAATACCTGCAAATACGACCATAATATCATGTAACATTAACTCCAAATATTGGTGTCATCATAAGGCCTGCCTATGTTCAACCCAAGTAATAATACTGATAGTAGGTTATTAGAAACGGTGATCGCAATTCGTTGCTGATATATACTTAAACTTAAACACGTCTCTAAAATTAAACCCTCGCACGCAGTGTTCAGCTTGTTCAACATTGTATCATGCAGAACAGGGAGGCAACTCCGCAAGTGATTTCACATACAGTTTCTCATTAATGAGTGGTACAGTGGTACACGTAACTTGGAGCAGTGGTCCGGTAGTGGGAGCCCGGGAGCTGCAGTCTGGGCGGTATGCGGTCGCGGTGCGCTCACGACGCGACATCCACCGCCGATTTATGTATGGGAAGAGAAGGGTTGCGACCTTTGAGACATGAAAATTATTAATTCTAATCACATTGCATTCGATGCAAACAAGAACCGCAACTGTGCGCGATGCACGATCTGAGTGAGCAAATATTAAATCCGAAATGAGTGAGGCTAGTAATTTTTACACGAAATCAATACGTTAAAATCTGAAACTTATTTTGTTAAATCGTCACTAAGAAAGATATAATTGTACGGTAGCTTATAAAACGGTTTATAAAATCGGTCGTGTGAACGATAATAATTCTTAGTACTATATTGATTTCGAATTTTTGATAATAGACAAACAAGATTGGAATTGATAATTTACATATTCAGCAAGCCCAATCAAATATTTTAATTTTATAATACTTATTCAGTAGGTTATTGTATAAGTAGGTACCTACCTATTTAAATAACATCAAAAAGTCTGATGATAAAAGCATGGGTTTTGCAAAGTTTTGCAATTTAAAAGAAAGAAATGGAAATAATGACGCGAGTTAAAGTGTATGCGACACGATAATTAAAAAGATAACAATACGAAACGGACGAGAAAATTGGCAGATTTCATTCAACAGCCTGATTACAATAATTTACGTTACTTGTAAAATGATTTTCTTGAAACCTCGTATCTTATAAATAAAAAACAAGTCCAAAACGGCATTAAACATAATTATTATAATGTCAGAGACCATTTGTAATTTTGCAAAAAAAAAAACATTTTCGGGTGTTGTCGCAGCGAAAGTTTTTATTTTACCGGTAGAGCTGTACTGTAGTTCGACCCAATTTCTAAAACTTGTATATTATTAAAAATTACACAGTGTGATGGACTAGCGTGCGGCGGCACGGTGTTTGCATGACGTACCATGTTAAAATTCGAGAGGTAGATTTGCCTAATCACTTTTGTTCAAGACACCCAGATATTTTTGATTGAAAACGGTGAAATACAATTGGTGGTGCAGTAAATGTTGTATCTGGCGAGGGCGGTTTGTCCGTGGTGTTCATACGAGCGAGACGTTTTCGCACGGTTAGTCAGTCATGGCTGACATCGTGTGTAGGTAAAATGGGTAGGTATATACTAGTACAGAGTAAAACCAAAATTGGGCGAGAAACGATGTGACCGTGTTACGGGCGATTGTAATGCGTCCATGGCGTGCCCGCACCATCTCTAATGCGCTTATAATGGTGATATCGGACAAGATCGTGTGAGTGCTAAGTAATTGATAGAGCGATGCGCAATTGTCTTTATATTAGCCGTGTTAATATAAACATAAAAGTTATTAGCGGCTGCATTAACTCGAGATGTGTGAAATGGGAAGTTGTGTATGATTAAGGATTGTTTGCATTGCTAATGCACGATGACATTATCGTATAGATTGAATTCATTGCTTCTTTCTGAAAATAGTTTTTGCGTGTGAATGGCATATTAACATGAAAAAATATACGTGTTCTGCTAACAACATAAAAACTACGGATTTAACAATTCTCGCTACACACCTGCTCTTGTGATCGTTAATTGAGCCGTAGAACAATTTAATAAAATCGTTAGACGTTACCTGTTTTCACAACATAAAAGAATTATTCCAATACATTCTTGTGATTTTTCTAACAAGATGTTTCTTTTGCTATCACAACCTGTAGATTTTGTCCGTTTAAGAGCAATTTTGTTATTAATATAGTAACACATAGCTATTAAGTTATAGTTTTATCGCGCCTATTACAGTCTTGTTATACAGTGAATATAAAATGACTTATCAATTAACGTTATTAATTTTATGAGTGAACAATCAATAAACACTAATTTAGTTGCGTATCTATGCTACGTAATACGCATTATTATATAGCACGTGACGATGTTCATAATGTAGCGCAGAGAGCCGTAAAGAAATCTTTTATCCAATTACATGCGATACGCTTCATACGAAGATAATTAAGTCGAACCAAGTGTTAAAAGCTCTTGCCTTGGGTTCTTATGCTTTATGACGTTCTTAGATTTTCTAGCGGCCAACAATAATATTACTCGACAATATTAAACCACATATCTCAACGAATGTCACTGTAAACAATGTAATGCAAGCGTGGGCGTTACATGTCTGCGAATATGCTTGTAACTATAACATTTCGATAAATAGGTCTCAGGTCATTATGGACAAGTCATTCAATAATTTTGAATTTCCATACCACTATCTGGACTGTGAAAGCGTTCGTAGCAACGTTCGAGCGCTCGAAATAGCAGTTTAAGACTATTCAACGTACCCGTTGTGACGGTACCATAACAATAAACAATAAGCTGAAATGATTCCACTTAGAGTACACTCGAAGTAAAAGTGAGTTTATGCATTATTACAATTACTATAATCGGTAAAGATCAATGAAGCAAGAAAGTGGACGCGTAAACGCGATAAGCGGCGATTGTTTGGATAGTGTTTTGTCTACATCGCGAGCACGCCATTCATTAAATTATACGTTTGCACTGCAAGAAAGTATGACCGTTGGGATAAAATCCGACTTTTAAAATCATTTCCTCTTCGAGTGAAAGCTTGAGTTGTAGACTTTTTGCATGTGTATAATGTAAGACAGGAAGTGAACGCTATAATTGTCTAACACTGCGGGTCCATAAGAAAAAGAGTAGCACAAATCATTTGTACAGCTAACAACGTAGGATCAGTGCATGCACGCTCTGTTGTTCCAGAGTAAATATCGTAAGATCAGGGATAGTGTGAAGCGTGCGTTCAGGAGGCGTGAATATTGCGTTTGGAAGTGGGCGCTAAGTGTTCCGCTAGTGGTTTGTTACACTGTGAGCAAACTGTAACGAACAAAGGATCATTCGCATTTAGTGCGCCCGCACCGTGTGAGACAATGCGCAGTCCAGGCGCCCAGCCACCGGAACGCGGGGTGAATGAATGCTAAATAAGTTCACGCCAATGATTTCGCACTTCAACACCCAGTACCTTTGAATTTCTTGCATGAATAAGTCTATTTGATGTATCTATGCGGTTCCCACACCGCGTCTCCGTAGCCAATGCTGAAATTTAGGATCTATTATTATAAGGAAAACTGGATGGAAACAGCCGCAGCGAATTTTGGCATAGCTGCGGACCGTCATAGTCATGGCGTAACTAATGTGGCTTACGTATCTGCCTCACAAGTATACGAACGGTCTTTGACTTCTTGCACTTGATACGAATAACAGAACACTGATTGACTATTTCCTGGCGTGTATTATAATTATAGACTATCCATAATAATCGGCGATACATGCCAATTGAAACAGTACATCTCCATTATATAATGGCGCTATTTTTTGTGGAGCGATAAGCTCGGTGAGAAAATGTTGATTATAATCAAATGCGACTTGACAACTGCTACACTATATCATCAAGGTAGTAAAGTGTCCCTTTTAAGGCGTGTAGATTAATATGACTTGATAAATATCAAGGAACGCGTGAAATAGCCGATCTTAGCGAGATTGGGGCATCATAGCGTTATCTTGCAACCACTGTCAGATCTTAATGCAAATTCACTTGCAAATGAGTTTCTTACCAGATTTAAATAGTATTTACAAATGCTTTTATTGTACCATTTAGTCGTTTGTAGGTGCTAACCGATTTGGAAATAATTATTAACGCCTATAAATGTCTACATCAAGGATTTTTCTCTAAAGTTTTCACGTATGTTCATCAAGTTAACGGCCTGGAACTGTGAGCTAGCGGCAGGTCAAACGACAGGCTAAATTCGTACTGCGGCACCCACACATGTGCATGTTTACATGAGAGTAATTACCGAACCGAGACGAAATGTCTTTGTTTTGGTCAAATTAACGTGCCACGTACATGTCGTCATTTTAATGATGCTGATGAGGTACCGTAGTCGCGGGTAATGACACGAGTTAAGTAAATAATAATGTAATTTCTCCAAAACTCCCGTTTTTGGGAAAGGTACTTTAAATACAAATCACAAAACTGATTTGGTGAATGTGTGAAAGCCCATGGTAAGGCATATATTTCAGAAGACACTCCTCTTTTTCTCGTGCCCATATCACCATATTAGAAAAAGAGGGAGTAGAAGAGAATAATGTAAACATGAACAATGGTAAACTTTAAATATAGGTACATAGTCTGGATTTCGGTGGGTTATTTATTCCAGGATGTCCGAACCCGTTGCTCCCATCTTTGTAGTCTGTGTGACAAAGCAAAAAACCAGGGTGGCACCGCTCAGCCGCGTGTTGGGTAGACATAAATCTGTGCAAACTTAAAACGCTTTGAAGATACAATCGTGGCGTGGGAATAGAGACGTTAAACTTGTACAATAATTATATGAATACATAAATGTCAGTGAATGAACTGCGTTAAAGTTGCATATCATGAGCGTGAAAGTTGTCTTCAGACGCTCGTGCATATGTATATAAACACGATCGGCTAACAACCTAAAAACGTGCAAATGTCTTGTCACTGTTTGAAAACAATAAGAAAAATACGACGAACGGACTGTCGAAGTGAAAACGTTATTTGTCGAGAGACAAGGAGCGTGAAACTGGACACAATGATGTTTGACCAATCGGTCACGCGCCGGAACTATACAAAAAATTCGTCCGAGAGATGGGATTGAGACAGAAAAGTTCTTATGATACTGTTAATATCTGAAATCACTCATCCTTAGCCTTGTCGTTCCATTGTTAGGTAACTAAAACTGGGCACAGGTCTTTTTTCAAAGTGCGAGGGTACGAGCGGTGCCTATGATCTATACCACCTTGACCCAGTGCGGGTGGGAGATGTATGCATGATGAACTCAGCAATGCATGTTCCTCAGAGCCTATATTAATCAATCCAAATCAGAGACCATAAAATCACTTTTTAAACTGGTATAAAACATTTCATTGGCAGTGTCTTTTTGATTGACTACAAGACCTGCATAGTCTGCCAAAACATGACAAAAACATACAAGTTTTATTTTGTTTTTTAATCTGCGGTACACACTAAACAGTACATTCCATTATTCTAAAGTTTTTGTGACAGGCGCTTGTCACTGCGCAATGAAAACAAATTATGACGAGGCAGAGATAAAGCGAAACACATCGTGATGTATCTCTCCACAAATACAATGGGTTGACCGATAAACTGTTTTTTTATATTGTCGTTGGTCAAATTGGTTGCCCACTAAATTCGAATGTCAAGGAACTATTAAAGGATCACAGAACTAATTTATCATTGTTTTTGCAGTGCTAAAGAAAATAAAGTCGAGTCTCTAGCCATATGTAACTGTATTTAATGAGCTCAAGAGCTTAATATACTGTCTGATATTAAAACTTAAATGGTCAAATTTAATTTGGACCACAAAAGAATCATATACGAATGACTTGATTAGACAGGTGTAGGTAATTAAGGAAATAACATGGTGTATTTGATTACCAAGTTCACAAAAAACGCCCGTGTGTTCATAAGAAAGCTGCGTCTTCATGGGTGGTCGAGTAGTTTTAATAAAGGCACACGCAAGCGTATGTAATTTACTGTTTTAAGTCTTAGCTCAAGTTCTTTCTATAAGTAATGGGGGAAATACTGTCCGTTGCCAAACCGTTTGTAAGTACCTACGGGCCCAGGTTTCACAATATCTTGATACGTAAGGGAACTAAAGTTTGTTACACACGAGTAAAAAATTAAATGCTTGGTAAAATAATGGAAAAATATTATAATTATGTGTTTTAAATTTGGCCCATGTATTTTTGAGTGAGTACACAAACCATGCAAATAGCCTATTTTATTTGACACTTATTCAGAGATGGTTAATATGATGTGTGCAATAATCATTATTAAGGCTTAATGTAATGAATATGACCATAAGTTATAGTGCTTAATTTAATACGTATACAGTTATAATTTCCTAAAAAAGTTAATCTCAAAAACGTTAATGTCTTAGTTTTGGGTCAAGCCGAGGGCTCCGCATAGCAGACACAAAATGCTTCAATACAGGTGAACATTCCCATTTGTAAATTGTGTAAAAAGTTCGAGCGTTTCTCATTTGCTCATTGTGCTAAGGGTTTAATTGGCTTGGTATCTTTAACCAGCCTGGGAGCTGATTGCGATCGTGGCAGAGTTCGCCGGAAGGACGGCGCCCGCGGGGACAATGCACGGACGGTCTGTGGGCACATCCGCGGAATGACTTACTCATGGAGGTAATTAGAGACTGCGCGGCGGTTGCGCTGGGTAAGGAAGTAGAGGCATAGCCGGATCTCATGAGAAATCGAGCACCCTGCTGCCTAGCGACTATGTACCTTCGTAGTGACTGTTTCAACCTCGGAACATAAAAATCATAAACTGAAAGAAGAAGCTAGAAACCAAATAGTATTTATTATTAACTCTTGGAATAAGCTCTTAAATCAATTATTGACAATATACATTAAGAGAAGCGTATACCTCCCTTCTTATCCATACAAAAAGTGACAAGGCTTTTCCACCTTAAATGTTATTCGATTTGATGATTTATTTATATGTTATCTACCTAGTAAAAAACTATGCTCGTACATCCTCCTTTTTTAAGTTTTTACAATATCTTCGTATTTATAGCCACCTAAAGTTACGAATTTTTGGCGTCTTTTATGACAAAGAAAAGTAGTTGTAACTAGAACACGAAACATAATTTCAAAAAATGGAGACGTACAAGCATAGATTATAATCTATCTAAACGATTGATACCAAAATCAAAAGTTTTGGTTATGTTTTAGAGGGTGTGGGGAAAATATAGGTAAATTCAATCATGGGCTTAATTGTCTCTATCACACGTGTGGAGAGCCGAACGACGGCAATAACATTTTCAAATACCAGGACGGTCCACTTAAAATGTGACCATAAAATACTTAAGCGGTTTATTAGTGATGAGCAATGTTATGGCAGTTCGTATAGTAAAAGCTGTCGTATGAGAATTCAAATCTTTTGTGTGGATACTACCACAGTTCTAATAAAGCGTCATGCGGAAGAAATCGCGCTTGGATTTCTCTGTTATAATAAGAACATGAAGTGCAGATAGTTAACTCGTAAACCATTTTTCCTGCAATATAGATGATGGTAATCCGTTGTAAACTCACCTCCGTGATGCGTAAATCTCACTGGTTAATTGGCAGAATGTTTATCGGCAATAATTCGTTGAGACTTTAATGAGACTTGTTGTATCGGTGTCGCGTTTGTGTACCCTAGGGCTGGCTTTATGGCGCTAGTTGAAGCCAGCTGTCTTCAACAGATGTTGACGCAACGCAAGAGCAGCGTTTTGACAAACAGTTTATTTATTTCAAAAGGTAAATTTATATTATAGTAAGTACTAGTGGCCCCCACACTAGGTCAAGCCTGTCCCGTGGGTTCCTTAAGACCATGTTAACACATTCACAATAATATTGACTCGACGGCAAAAACTAAAAATATTCTTAAATTAAAATTAAACGTTCGTTCAACTATTCACTTAAACTAATCAGTGGAGTCCGGAACTATCTAATAAAGTGTTATTAAGTCTAAAATTGATATAATAATCAGATTAATTAGGTTCGCGAGTTTATGATTTTGGACGAGATCGCTGTTTATGAGACACGAAATCGATTATACAAACTTATAAATCGAAAGTAACTCTTTTGGTATGTCTCTTAATCAGTTTGTTACTTTATCACATTAACCGGCTGAAATATTTGAACCGTGAGGAAGAAAATAAATGTAGGTGACATTTTACTGCGATGAAGTAGTCTACGCGTGCAAAACCGCAGGCAGAAGTTAGTCGATAGTTAAATATATTGACAAGATAGGTAAGCAGGTATTGTTTACGAATGTTTGGTTGTTAACTGTTTTAGTTTACCTATACAGTTGAACGAGATTATGCAGGAAATGAAAGATTGGCTTAGTAATGAAATATGGGCGACATTAATGCGACATGTTTCATTAGCGCACATTACATGCGGAGAATTCGCCACAGGGTAGTTTGCCGATTGATGACAAACTGGTATAACAGTAAGGAATTTAAGAACAAATAAATCGTAAACTACATGTAGTTTACGATTTGTTTGTTCTTAAACTCCTTTTTCGTCACGAACGATACTGAATACGATGCTTTATCATTTTTATAGTAATACTGCTTTAAAATCATAAATTTAAACAAATCGTAAGTATTATGCTGCTGTGATCTGAGTCCAGGTCCTATCTGAGCCGGTATTTTTTATTTACATGTTTAAAAAAAAGGCAAAGCATATTTTGCCCTACGATTCCAATAATAATATGGTAATTGAGATACTAAGCTGAAATCATCATCGTCATCATCAACAGCCTGAAGACGTCCACTGCTGACATTAGGCCTCCCAACAGAGCGCCACTTTGAGCGGCTGCTTGCTTCTTGCATCCATCGACTTCCCACGGTTTTCACCAGATCGTCGGTCCACCTAGTAGGGGGTAACTATATAATTGTCATACTGTTTTATACATAGCATTTGCGATGGTTTCGCTTCGCAGACGAGTTGCATCAATGCAGTCCGCGGTAACTGTTGATAATTAAGAGTGGCCGTTTAATGGCCGTTGACGGTAACGGCGCGGTGCCGGTCCGGGCGGCTTCCGTGATACGCCCACATTTCAGTGATGTGCGACGTATCACAGGCGCAGGAATGTCACCCTACGTCAAGTTGTATTCATAATTAGGATAAGGATGACACCTTTATAGCCTGTCTATAAAACCACGCAAAGACTAATGACTCTCTCGGTAAATACTTAAGCTTCAGTTATTCATAAGCCTTTGTAAAAAAAAAATACATTTACAAACGCTAACTGATAATAATGTCTTAGTTTTAGTATTCTTTTCAAGATGTGAGCGGCAGCCACACACGAGCACACAACTGGCATTACAGCTAATTTAGAGGCTTTCCAGTAGAAAAAGGAGGATAATATATCGGTTGCATTTTTATATTGTTAAAAGTTTACTTCATTTAGAAAATAAAACCTTAGCCATAGCCGGTTAAGTGAACTCGGAACGTACAGACACGGGACCTATAACTAAACAGAGCTGAGTAAAACGTAGAAAAGAACGAGTTGACGTTGAAAAATAACCAATGGTACTGTGCGCACGCGCGTCCGCATTGCAAATACATATAAATATTTATGTCTAGTCTTTTTTCAATGGATTTCCATAACCAATACGAAGCCGTCTTTCATATCATCGGACAATCCGATTTTCTTATTACAGATGCCTGTGTCATCGACATGAATAATAAGTTCGCGTAGCGTCTGTATCTTCATTGTCCGCAAGTTTTTGTATATTTACCAGTAAATCATGGACAATTTGCAATTTTATGTTTTTCCTCTGAAACGAGTTGCCGTATTCGAAGTAAACTTACGTAATAAATTCTGAATTTATGATAACGCCAAAACGAGCTGAAGAATATGATCAAAATGGTGTTGAGTACGATATGCGAGATCGAAAACACTCTGAAAGGCAATACCAGCGCAACCGGCACGGTACCACTCGATTGTATTTCAGGTATGCTGAGTTGAGTTGAGTTATCGCTTGTCGTCCGTCGGGCCCTTTGCCTTCAGATTGGCTTCCGGGACCGTCGCGTGTCCTCACCGATACGAGCATGACGCCCGCGGCCCTTTTGATAATGCTAATGTTCTACGATACGCCGATACCGGAGTCACATACAATACGGGGACTAAACGGGCATCAACTGCACGCCGCAGATTCCGATGCGTTTGAATATTTACAAACGATAGAAATCATTCGAAAAGATAACAGTTATGGTCACAATTCCCGACCCTATCTGTAATGTAACTGCGGGATTGCGCAGCCATTATATAAGTACGAATGGAATTGTTAACCTTTAGTAGGCGCCTTCTTAGACTTGTGGACTATATTTTGTTGCCAGTACGTACTAAAGCAAACTAGTTTTGGTACAAAATACTAAATAATTATAGTGTTTAATACACTCATTATATTTATTTGAAGAAGTTACTTGTGTGCTAGAGACACGGCTAAAGGCAGATAATCATAATAGAGCATAACGATTTCGCAGTATACCATGCCCGCCTATCTCCGGCGCTACGGGCCATACTTTAATTAACACAAGCAGACACGGCTAACAGACGTGATGTACACGAACAATTTGTCTTATACTTACTTACACCTAGAGCTTAGAAATCCAATTGCTCTTTTAATGAAAAAGCATTTCAATTCATCCTTTTTTGATACCTATTTGGAGTGATTTGTAGAAAGGAGTACAGTAATGGTATCAGTGGTGATAATACCAGTGCATCTAGACCAACAATACGTACGACAGCGCCCGCGCCGTACGTGATCGCGAAACTGCTCGATTTAATCACATTAATTGACACAACCGTTAGCAAATAATGACCATGTATTGTAGAAATAATTTGATAATATTTAAAGTAGCGTGCGTTACAAAAAGCAGTATATTGCTAGGGGATATGGAAGAGAATGTAACACTAGCCGCGAGAAGTTACCGCAGGTTGCTCGCTACATGTTTGCGAACAATCCTCTAAGATATGACTAACGTAATTTGAATCCCCGCTCTATAATCTAAGCCACATTACACATAATAACTTGACCTTTCTTTTTTAACGAATTAGATAGCCTGAATTCTGTGACTACATGAAATGGATTTAAGTTTTTTTTTATTCGCACGAGAGCTATATGGAAGTAGCGACCGTAGTAATTATATTTTTTGTTCGTGCGTGTATTTCGGCAGATTTCTTGTGCAAATTTTATTTTAAGGTGGAACGTTTTACTAGCGCGGCAAATTCAAATTTTCTTGCGTTCTTTTGCCAATAATAGCTTAATTACTCAACGTGATTACATGAACACTAATTTTGCGCAAATAAATAGAATGTATCAATAAATTACAATAAATACTTAGTTTTTCAGTCTATTTGCCATTTGTCGCTAAACCAATGATATTTAGGTGATACTTTTAATTGTAATTTATTGATACATTCTATTTATTTCCGCAAAATTAGTTTTCATGTAATCACGTTGAGTAATTAAGCTATTATTGGCAAAAAACGGAAGAAAATTTGAATTTGCCGCGCTAGTGAAACGTTCCACCTTAAGATGAATATTAAGTGACATGCTTTTTGTGCCTTTTAAGTTGCAAAATGCAACTATCAGTCAGGCTTGTATAAGGATTACTGTAACATGATCCGCATCTTAAAGTTATTGCAATAAGATTAATGTTATGTCACACGGATTTAAATGTTTACAGACCAGTGATCTAATACTATTTAGAATTTATTGATGGAAGTGCGTAGACATAATTTACAAGCCGGATTATCCCAGCTTTGTGTGGCATGTGGCCTGGGCAACTGTATTTCAATATTCTGGGATCATAAATTGGGCTCTAACTCAGCAAACGATATTATCGAGGAGTCATAATAAGGGCGTAAAATGTAACGGTTCAAATGAACCAAATTATTCCATCGAGCCCATGACTCGTGTCAGTCACGATTATACGTCGAAGTGAAAACATTAGACGTGTGAACCCATAATTTATAACAAATTATGTAGTGCAATGAACCAAGGGTAATTTAGTATTGGCCAAAACATATTATGGACTTGGCACTTCCATCTACTAATATTCCAACACTGCCTAATGGGAAACGGGCCGACCACTTGTGGTTTACTGAAGCCATGGTTTTTGTGGTCGAAACTATTCATAAGTAGCCGTAGCAATTTTTACAGATATGTTTGTAATTTTATAACGTGTAAAAATAGTTGTGGTTTTATGAACGCGGCATTCTCTGAGTACTCTGACAAATAGTTCACAGAATAATTTGTTCAAATAGATTAGGTGTGAGTCATGCGATTCGGTCGTGTCAAAGTTCAGCGACGCCACAAAATGTCCAGAAGAATCGTGGCTAAACATTTATTTAAATTCCGCATAGCTTTGTTGCGGCGAGAGAACATTGAAATTTAACGTAATCGTTGCAGTGAAACGTGACGTCGGGCGGACAGTTAGAGCGCGGTTAAGGGGTGCTCGGGGGGACGAGTGCCGAAGTCCAGCGGGACCTTCGTCTCCACGAAATTTATTTATCGGGTATCGCGAGCGCGGATCAGCACCCGAGGCTCAGCGGCACGCAGTCAGGCAGCGCGCGCGATTTGTCTCTAGATACAGGACGCTGCTCACTTCCTAACATAAATTCGGTGTACTTGAATCGGATTTTATTATTCAATCGTAGGATCCAAGTCTGCGAGAGGAACATAAGTCACGGGGCGACGCGAGCGCCGGCGGGCGCCGTGAGCGTTGGCGCACGAACACGATGCCGTATCGTCTGTAAACACCGCTACTCAGCGCCTGCATTTGTCTTTAGAGGATCGTCTACTTACCACCTTTGCATGTTTCTTTACGCACCTGGTGTTCAAGTGTTTTTTTTAATGTAAATGATATAAAACCAGCATACAGCCTGCTGAAAAAAAATAGCGTAATGCGGAGGGTACCCTGACTGTTCCGGGATGGGCTCTTTTCCTCATATTTCAATTTAATATGTTATCCAATAGAAGTCAGCTGCGTCGCCTCTCGTAAAACTGAGATTTTATTTGGATTTAAACTGAATGTAAGGTGATTTCCGCAAATTAGATTTCCGCATCATTATTAAGTGAAATTTAATAACACACAATTTCAAATACGTGCTTTGGAATCTTTCACTACGCTAGATTAACTTTAAAATTAAACAAAAGAGTAGCCTCTACGAAAACCGCTACGAGCGTAGCACTCATATAATGTGCTTAACAAGGGCTCACATTATCTTATTAGAATTTAAACGTTCGTTTCTATTATCTAGAAGAGGTAGACTTAACCATTGTTCTATGAAAACGTAGGACAGGCTCTGACATAAGTTACGTGTCATGCGCAAATTTTTAGTATACAGTCGAGGAATAGTCCTCGTAGCGCTCTGTTACGCATGCTTAGGCGAATGTAATGGTGTCCGCAACTAACGTGGCCTGGGTGCGTAGACGCACGCTCAAAGCTACGTCAATTGCTTCATGGAATGAGGTGCATGAGAAAGTTTTACGTCTTGTGTTATTGTGTTCGAAAGGCTTGGGGTTAAGCAACAAACTAAAGTGAGAATTTCTCCAGTATGTCGTAATAGACCAGAAAGGTGAGCTCAAAACAATTTTGATTTAGATTTGCTGCGTGACAAAGTCAAGAAAACCTAGTAGTACCAGTAATAGTGACTTTAATACCTTTTTTAATTACTCAACTGGACGATCCTCATAACAAATTAAGTTTTCATCCTGTATATTTGTCTGTGTATGAATAGGAATCTGGTGGAAAGATATCTGCTGCTGGGAGGGAAGGATTTTCAATGAATTACACGAAATGGTTGAATGCCATCACTTTATGTTCTTAAACGATAATTTCTGCATTTATAAAAATTAAAAGAAATCGTATTAGGACCATGTCTGCAATCTCATATTAAAAACGTTGTAAACTCCACTTAATCCTTAGAATGCAAAGAAAAGAACTTAGGGATAATGAATTGTATTTAACTCATTATAGAGTACTAATACTACATTTTAATTCATCAATCCATAACATGGACATAAAATATTCATATATACGACCATTGTCTTTGTTTTCTTTTGATTAAGCTTCGTAATTGATGTTTCAAAGATATCTTAACTAGGTAAGTAACCTTTACTCACTATTATAATGACGATGTTTTTGTTGAATCGTAAAACTATGTACCTACTTAACAGGTTCGCTGAATAATTGGACTAGAACATTTCATTTGGATGCTACCAGATGGCGCTGTTGGTGTTCAGTGTTATTAATTTCAATTCCAAACTTTCTACAACACCGTTTATGTTAAAAATGCTAATTGAAATTGACTGCGTTGGGGGTCGTCTAGATAGCAAGTTTCAGATGCAAGAAGCAATCTATCGGTAAATTAATTACCATATGCCGTCGTTAATTCACACTGTTGGCTCCAATCATCCCGTTATCAGTGCACCATACACTGCAATCATGGGCAGCTGCCGCCGCACCGAAAATCGATCCAACGTATGATTTAATAGTGAAAAATGACCGACAAACACTGAAGCATTAACGATTATAAGGTCCCAAATATTAAAACCGCTTGTTTATTTCTTTATGCGTCGTTACTGTGCAACATCAAAGTAGATTTACGGCATATTACAAAACGGTTTTCGGGAACCTGTTAGAGCAACGAGTGCACGTGTATTGTGCGAGATCTCGAACTCCTGCTATCAGCATTTTCTGTTTAACATTCCTGTTATCCTGTATAACATTTTTAAGCGAACGATACTCCTCAGATACCACGAAATGGATAATTTATTCAAAGCATTATGGTTTATTTAATAGCTTAAATGTTGCGTCTGAACTCTGCTCAGGATTTAATGTTTTTCAAGATATATTTAACCAATAAAATAACCATTTGAAGTGCTTGCGAATTCAAAGGTTCAAACAACTTTTCATGCAATATTATGGTGATGCGTTATGATCTTACCAGCATAAATTACACATTTATGCATTAACATTTTTAATTTCACTTCATTCCCAGCACATGAATAATATACCAACTTTTGTTAAAGAAAGAACCATCTATTAAAAATACTAGTAGAGTCTGCAGATATATCGTGAGAATGCGGGACCCGGAAGCTCTATAGCTCACCAAATTAGCGAATTCGTATTCTGTCACACAAATTGAGTGCCAATAAAGGTACTCACAGGATCCTTTCTTCGCGCAAAAGAAGGTAGTCGGAACCATTAAATAAAATGTAAGAGCGAAGGAAGTAAAGGCGATGGAAAGAGCGTGCCGAGTCTGCGGGTAGCGTGAGAAATACGCCGCGGGACTGTGCCGAAGCGTGCGCACCCAATTCCTTATGCAAATGTGCGCATCTAGCTACGCTGTCTACATTTAAGAGGGCTACGCTGTTAACATTTACTTTAAAATTTGAGCGAGCCACAAGTGCGACGGGTGCGGTCAGGAATGGCACATCGGTAGCAGATTTCGTTTTTGTTATGTTTATTAAGCCTAAGTATATATTAATTTCTCCCATACAGGCAATTTAAATTTTTCGGTTTATTTTCTCTTTAGAAAAAATCATTGACTCCAGTAGTAGTCGCAACGTCAAACCTATTACTATAATAAAACTGTAACTGAGCTAAATCTGTACATTGAATATTTTTTGAAAATTTTGATTGCATTACACTTCTTTATATTTTTTGTTTGTCTGTCTCTTTGAAGACGCATCACGCTAGAACTACTGAACGCATTTCGCTATGGAGGACAGTTTCTTAGTAGTACTCTGGCAGTCATCCGCGTGCGCTACCTACTTTTATTAAGAGCCGATAATAGAGCCGACAGTCACATCTCGGCAGGACTGCTACTAAAGGTCACAGAGCAACCAATTCTATAGCTAGTAGGCCAAACATTATGCAAAACAGCACGAGTAAGCCGTTTTCAATTTGCAACTAATTGTTATGTTTAACAGATATTTTAATGCTTGTTTTATAACATGTTTAATACCGCGATGCGAAAGTTTGTGTGTGTGAATGTTCTCTAAACGCCACAACGGCTGGACGGATTTAGATCAAATTAGGAATAGAGATAGCTTATAAATATACTGGATGAACACATAAGCTACTTTTTATCCGCGGGTCTAACCGCGGGGCGCAGGTAGTATAATATAAACAGCGATTTTATGACGAAACATCTTTTTAACATGATTCGATGCAATGAATATTCTATTTTAAATTAGAACACTATTCTGGAGCAATCACGCTTCAGTCTAGACGAGTGGTTCGGTAAAAGCACTAAAAGTGCTTTTACCGAACCACTCGTCTTTAGTGCAAAGTTAAAGTGCTTTACTGGCAGCTTAGAAAGGGACTAATGCAGGCTTTATACGGCGCATAACAACAATGGGGTTTAATAACGAAAAGCTTCTGCTCGTTACCCCTGACCATCTCATGTTACGAGAAATCGCCTCTCCCATTATTGGCCGATGCGGCGTAAGTGCACAATAAGAGCAAAAGCTTGCGAACAAACTCTTTTTATAATACCGTCGCGTCGCTTCGAATACATTAAATATCCTACATAATAAAAGAGAAAAGTCGACCAAAACGAATTCACCAATGAGTTTATGGTGGTTTTATAACTGTGTCGTTTAAATTACCGCGAACATCATACGTGTAATTAAAAGAATCAAGATGTCATTACCGATAAGCCAACGCGGCTGCAAGCAAAGTAATCCATTTGTTATTTTACCTTGGACAACTTCTGTGGACGTTTTTAGGGCACGAGGTCTAAACGTCAAGTTGGCAGCATGTAACTGGTCCATGCGATCGATCGGCCCCTGCGAGATGACATGCGATGAGAGTCGAGTGGCTGGTACAGATTGAATCCGACAGTTGGGATGATATTGTTGGAATTACAAGCGTTTAATCACGGCGAATGCGCGCGCCCGACAATAGATGCGCCGTCACGGCGCGCGTCTCGCCCTGCGCCCGATCACGACCGCGACATCAGAAATCAATAATCGGATGATTTAGCCACCGCGCCTCGTGCGAACCTGATTAGACACGATAATGCCTGCCGCATCTCCACTCTCTACTCTACTACTCCGAGGTTGCGGCCGATAGGTTATCGTGCTTCGTACAACTGTATCATTTCTTGTCTAACGGAATGACATATTTTTTAAACGATATCCATCTTATGAAACCGTGCACGACAATCTGATTTACAGTAACATATTCAGTATCAGTGGCAATAAGACGGGAATTTGTTGCTAAGTGTTCTGGTGGCGTTCGCGGCTGCGATACGGATATCGATATATCTATTATAGTACACTTGTGATCAATGAACTCAACCATTACATCGATAACGTCACGTATTGAGGCTGATGAAATTGTATAAACAGAAGCGGCCAATAATTACACAGTAACTGTTCACTGTTCAAGCACATGTATCCAAGCATTGCGAATCTGGGATGGTTGTCCATAGTCAATGAACTTTGAATTGGTGAATACATAGTGCTACGTGCCCATCCCAAAACAAAGTTTATGCAAATTGAAGAACTTATCATCATCACCGTTACAGAAAGACAACGCTATTATGCATCTCTTTAATGTCGAAGTTTTATGTATAACGGACACAATCTTAATTTATGTATATCTGCATTTTAGCATGCGAAGTGGTTATTAGAGTGGGTAAATAAATGAACAAAACGATTCACGGCTGTTGAAGTAAACTCGAGTCCTGGAGGCGATAGCTGAGTGAACTATTTGTTTTAGTCGGAGAAGCTTTCAGTAAACCCGAGGCGCGCATATTTTCACCGGCTCCAGCGGTTTCTGCCGGCAGTGTTACATGTGTATCTGACAACTTTTGAGCAAGAAAACATTTAGTCGAAGTTCCATTAACTTAGTTGAAGATAATCATAGGGTCAGATGGTTACATTATAGATACGTATACTATCAAAACTACTATTCAAAATCTTGTTCCATACTGGCAGGTTATCTTTTATAAAACATATACTATTTCATAATGCGCATATACTATTATACTAGGTGGTAGGACTTTTCTGCAAAGCTCGTCTAGGTAGGTACCACCGCTTTGCCAGTTATTCTGCCGCCAAGCAGTAGTGTGCAAGCACTACTGTGTTCCGGTTTGAAGGGCATTGTAGCTAGTGTAATTACTGGGCAAATGACACTTAAGAACTGATCTCACAGTCTAGAAATCTTTTTTAGACTGTGTGATGTCTCAGGATGACGTGCGCAGTGCGCAGTGCCACGCGAAACTTTAATTTAGAGTTCCGAGTGACACTGCAATCTGTAATGGGCGGCCGTGACACTTTACACCAGGCGAACGACAAGCTTGTCACGTCATTCGTTTACATAAAAAAAAACTATAGTCTAGGTTGAAGCAATATAAATTAAGTGTAAGTATGGAATTATTCAATTTAGATACCATCATAAAATCTAACATTGTATGGAAAAATACTCGATCCTGACTCTGTATCGTCTGCAAGCCATCATTTACTTAATGCCGTAATGAAATTGCACAATGAGAGCGAATTCCCGTGCAGGACTTAGCTGGAACAAAGCCTAATTACATTTCGTGAGGTATCAATGAGCAGCGCAATTACGTCAGGCTCTGTGTAATCTGTGCTTGGAGCGTATTTCCCGAGTGGATTGCCGATGTATCTAGAATAATGTACCATTACCATGATTTATATCGATCGCAGACCGGGTGGGTTAATGATAGAGTGGGCTTGCTGGTCGCACATGGAGCTGCAGTATCAGCCCTGGGAGAGGGTTCCCTGGAGCGAGGAGCATTCGCATGCATTCGAGTACAAGGGGCGACTAACTACAGGCAGTAGGCTGCGAGAGGCGCCACTGATTCGCATGTATGAATTAATATTTGCATAGGATTCCATAGAAATATCTGTTCACAATCCACGCATACTATTGCGCGTAGAAGCGGATTTATCTAAATCTTAAATAGCTTCAATCTTAGATTTAGACAACAGATTTCAGTACCTAATGATAGTTATGAACTAGATTGATTAAACAAAAAATCTATCCTCAATTTTCATGTTACAAAAAGTTGAAACCTCTAGATACCTAGTATAAAGGAAAAGTTTGAAGCCGGTTGTACCTTGTTGAAGTGATTTTACTTGTAGACTTCAAATTAACAAAAATATTCCACGCATTATCTCACTATTCAATTTAGTATGTTTTATATGAAGCATTCGATTGAGAGCACGAATACAGCTAAGAATTATCATAGCATAATTTGAAAGCTCGTGCAAACCTGACATCACCCTAATCATTTGCATTTCCGTGAGTCACTTAAGTCCGGTGTCCAGCCAATAATAACTGTTAACAACAAATAAATACACCTTCTAATGGCTATTTGATACGATTAGAATAACATTATATTAGTTTTCTATGGTGATGTACGAATGTTAAGCAGGAGCCGGTGAGATGCAAAATACAAGCACTGCGAGTAGCAAAGGTGCCAAGTTAATAAAGTTTGCTTTCAGCGTAGGCAATTGTTGAAGAGTTACAAAATAACAATGTCGTACATTCACAAACCTTCATGACGTTCTAAAGTTATAAACAACATGTTTATTTAATTATATGTACATGGGTCCATAACTTTTATAATTTAATCGAAGACTGCTGGCGCGTCTGAGAACAGCTTAATTGTTTTGTGAGCTTTAGGAATTTTACTTGATTATACTGATGCCACACTAGACACTCAACTGGACCCAATCGAGCACAGGGCATAGAGGTCAAGGTTTTAAGTGGAACATAAAGAGACTATGTATATAGTTAAGGCTGCTTTTACAAAATTATGGATAGTTGCAAGGTTTTCGTCATCGATATTTGATGCATAGCTTTATTATCTATACTTAGCAATTATATGAAAAATACCCTTCATTTTATCTTCTTCGATAATGACGGAGTGAATTTTAGGTAATTTACCTATTTATTTAGTAATCATCATTCTCCTGGTGTTCGTTTTAGCAAAAACACACAGAGACCCGATTTGAGAGCTCTAATTTGCAAATTCTGTGCAACGTAAATCTCCAAACTAAGTTATACTCCACTAAATACATCCCGTACTTCCATAATGAAAGAACTGATTTTTGATTTATACCTTTCAAGTAATTAAAAAAATATTGAATTATATTCGAATTTTTATAAAAAAAGGCTTCAACAAAAGGTCAAATATCTCCGGAGTCTGATATTACATCGACAAAATATTGTTACCAAATTAAGTTCATCATTTTTCTAAACTACTAAAAATTATTTTAATAATTTTAAATTAATGCTCTTAATTATGTATCAATAAATGAAACTAGTTATATTTGATCAAACCGACGGACGCTGCGAGCTCGCTACCGCGCGCTTAGTACTGAGCTCGCCAAAATGTAAAAGCAGCCCTATTATAGAGGTGTGATAACTGCCATATTTGTTATAATTTCACAATTCATATGACCTTTTAACCGTGTGACAAGCAAGTAAAAGATGCAGACTATTTTCGAAACAACCGAGTAAAATACAACTTATATTTAAAAGTCATCGTCTTCTTGCCCTGGTCCCATTTCAATTGGGGACAGTATGTGTGTTTTATCACACTCCTTTGTCAGCCTTAATTACTTTATTCATTTCTTTTTCATTTATATCGGCCCTTACACAATCCATCTACTTCAATTAAGCAAAAAATATGCCAATTGCATGGCCGAGAAAGCTTTAAACCCCAAAAAGATAAGCTCGTGTTTAAAACCACGTGATACTTTCATTCAGTGTCAGTGGATAACTAATTACCATACTATTAAAGCTGATTGAAAACGTGATAAAAACGTGCATACAATAAGCTGGGAATACAATTACTGTACACGCTATTAATCATAATTAACTTTAGTCATAAAGCGTTAAGCTTCGACACATTAAAATGAGCGTAAATACAAAGTAGAGCATCAAATTGCTGGATGTCGGCCATAACATTACCCCACTTTGTAATCATCCAATTCGATGGTTGTTAAATACATGTAATTTTCGAACAAGCTCCCCGACGGATCGTAAACTAAAATAATGAGAACATTTTCAAGTCGGACAGTTCAGTGAATAGTTACCACGTCTGTCAAGGAGTAAAAACTATTAAAACTGGCTGGTTGAACAGAAATAGGTGGTTACGTGTGGTCAGAATGTGGAACAATAAAAAGAGATGTGGTAATATATTGGGCCGATTGTGGTTTTGTGTGACGCGGGTCTAAAGTAGAGGTTGTTACAAGTCAAAACTGTGGAGTTAAGTACTAAGTAACTTTTTGTTCTTGTCAATCATTGAGCTGTACAATTTAGTGGCAGTCGTGTTAAACATTATATAGTAGTTGTTATTCTTACTATCTTACGTGGTTATTTTAGTTAAGAGTTAAGGGTGATTTTCTGTGTAACGGAAACCGCTAAACACAGCCATGAGAAAATATTCACTTTTTGTTGGACAGGTATATTATTTACGCTAAATACTTAAATTCTTTAGAATGTCAAAGCATCCATCAAAAGGACAGCTGGCTACTAAATCACAGGGCTTATAACACAATTAGTGAGAGTCGTTACACAGAACCACTAAGTATACAAGTTACTTGCGGTGTCTAGTTACTTCACTTTAGGCTAGCAAGATATATTGGCAGGACGTTCCACATTAGCATTACATTGCATACCAATAGATTACTATTTTATATTGATATATTAAAACAAAATTTTATTAAGAAGTAACGAATAACATTGCTTTTTTATACGTAAGTTTTAATAAATCATTATTAATTAGAATTTATTGGCAGGCAATTTCCAGCGACAATTTAATTTATGATAATTAATATACTCTCAAAACATTATATAGCAGAGAACATCACCATTACTGATTTAGTTTAGTTTTTTGCCACTAGTATAATCTTGTTCCATAAATGTTAAAAGTGTAATAAATTATAAATTCCGCCCTCAAAAACTTAAATATGTTAAGGCTATAGGATGTTTGTACTGGCTAACGACCCTTGGTTTCAAAATTCAACTTAAGGTCTCTACACACCATGCCATCCGTCACTCAATTTGTCGCCTGTCAATCTGCTGGATGGGCATCCCCGCAACGCGTCTCCACACGATGCAACTTGCTGGATGGGTAGCAGCAACACGCCTCCACACGGTGCGATTTGACTGATTGAGTTGACAAATCGTGTGAGAATGTATGGTGTGTAGAGTACTTTAGCCACGACAAGCCAGGTCTACAATAACTGCGCTCATAGTCTAACGTAACGACACCACATAACAAAAATATAAATAAATAAAAAATAAAT
Source organism: Ennomos quercinarius (assembly GCA_910589525.2). Lineage (NCBI taxonomy): Eukaryota > Metazoa > Arthropoda > Insecta > Lepidoptera > Geometridae > Ennomos > Ennomos quercinarius. The sequence goes on from OU342496.1 coordinate 9,222,119, forward strand.
AAACGGGGGGGTTTGGTTATGTGCTCTAATCTGTAGAGCACATAACAAAAACCCGCATGGGTCTTCCTTGTGCTCATTATTACGAGACATCATTTGTCTCATAATAACCAGTAATTTCTTAGGATTACAGTTATGTTACCTACCTTTCGCAAATAAAATATACATCACGAAAGAAAACAGCTATTCGAATTGCAAGACATTTTTGTGAAACTGGTTTAGTAGTTTTACACTAGGTAAATACACCTTCAGGCATATCGTATAAGCCATTACACTATTAATAACATTATATATGGTAATAAAATATTACAAAACATATGTTGCTCGTTGTATTCAAGTTATACTTTATGAGTTTTCTCAGCAATAATACATTATTTTGTTGTACGTGTTGGTAATAAAAGCATGATATGTAGTTAATTGTTGAGTGGAGCCGACAGTGACGAGAAACCAGTGTGACTGTGTAATGTAGCTATATACATTTGTGTAACTATGTCTTTGTGATGTATTTATGGATGCGGTATTAATTTAGATAACACGTTTGTAAAACTTTAGTGAGGTTACGATGCCGCTTACCCGCCCACTGTGTTCTGTGAGAATTTTGCATTATTTTATAAAAGTAAGCGTATCTGGTTTGGCGTGAAAGCGAAACGGGTCGTTGTTTAGCCCACATTTAAGAATTTTGCATTTGTATTGATATAAAGAAGGCTCGGCAGACTTTGAACTAAGTTTATTATATTTCTGTCAAGATCACACGGTCAGAGGTATGGAAGTTTTCCAAAAAATGTAACCGATTAGACCAATAAAAGTTCATTTTACCGCCCTCATTTTTTTTTTCTTTATACTTTACCAGACTCGTGATTCTTTACGGTTATTTTTAATTTCTACAAGTCCATTAAAAAGATTACTGGCAACAAGATTTCATACAATGACAACAAAATAAAGTAAAGAATTCACTAAGAAAAACTACATAAAACGAAAGTAATTTACGAAATTGATTGAAAATATCAAATGCCTACATAACATTTCAACAGAACTTTAAGTGCTATTAAACATTTAGTCTATTAAATAATTGTAAAGACAGAATTCCCGAGGATATTTTTGCTACTTTTTTAAGCGCAAGCTCGATATCGACCATATAGGAATTGAAATATATTGTGTGTTGGTAGCGGTGCCGTTGCCTTTAGACACTTGCAACATGAGACGAATCGAGTAGGCGATATCTCCTTTTGCTCTTTCTATCTATTCTATTATAAAGTAACCCACAGTTATAAAAAAAACCTAAATGTAACCAAATAACTAAGTAACATTTTTAATTGTCGTACAATAACCAAACTTATACAATAAATTTAAATTCTACACTAGATTATGCCACCGACAGCTGTAGTCTTGGACTCATTAAAAGCAAAGTACCGTAAGTCACGTTGCGTGCTCATCCAAAATCGTAATGCTCGCCATGCAGTGTGTGATAGATATACTGTATAGCATTTCCATCTTCGTCACGTCACGGGACGCGATTGTTTGGCAACGTTGTAAATCATGAGGCGCCTACTCGACGTAAGGCCCAGTTCTCATTGGCACCGTAAACGGTAAGTCCACTCTACTGCTTTTAAAAAGCCTTGATTAACTTCACAAGTCTGATATACCTTGCATGTAAGATTATAAAGGGCTATTTGGCTCACCTAAAACCTTTTCGGGTTATAACTCACACGACTTTAACAAATGAAATTTGCTTTATATACTTCTCTTAAAAATTACAGACATCTTTTCTTTAAAATGTTTTTGTTGCGCTTCTAGTTTAGTTTCCATTTATTTAATTTATTTTCTATTTGAAAAAATAATTATAATACCTATATAACTCACTTATTGAAACAAAACAATAAGCTTGGTACACTAAATTATTGCTCCACACGCAAAGATGAGGAAATTGCGTTTTTAAGCATAGTGTTAACTTATTAGCTCATTCAATTGGAGAAAATGTAAGATATGGGAAAAACCTTAAAACGAGGGTAAAATGATTTGAGTATGATCTAAAAGGGTTTATATAGGGTTAATAAAAAAATATACATGGCCATTGTCATATTAATGAACATAATATGATAATAGGTTACATGAAAAAGATTTAATCTTCAATCATCATCATTAGCTGGAAGCTGGAATGCTGAACATGGACACATACCAAAAAAACCCTCATCATCCTCTTTGCCTTTTCCCATTTGTTATTGGGGTCGGCTCCCAATCTAACCTGTAGCGGCGAGCTACCAGAATTACACGAGCGACTACCATCTGACCTCGCGACCCATAAGGAACCAGTAACAGGGATGGTTAGACTAGGTGTCAGATTTTATCAGGCGCCTGACTACCCGTAACGATTGCCATAGATGTTCTTATGACAACCGGGACCGACGGCTTAACGTGCCCTCCGGGGCACGGAACAATGGCATAGAAAACTGCACATTGCTTACTAGGTAAGTCATTGGTGCAGGGCCGAGGATCAAACCCGGTGCCGTAAGATTGTGAAATGCACATGCTACCGTTCGGCCACCATCGCTCCATCGCACATACCAAAAACACTTTTTCTTATTTATGAGGCTTGCTCTTGTCGGTGGAGTAATCGCCATCTTTCCCTATTCTCAGCCAATGCTTTGACTTCCCCGTACGACATGACATTTATCTTTTCTTTTATTTGATCTGTGTAAGCCCTTCTAGGTCTGCCTCTTCCTCTCTTCCCTCCTACCTTTCCTTTTATGTATTCATTCATGTTTTTCATGAAGCTGTCATGTCGTACAAGGTGGCCAAACATTTTTCCTCTTCTTGACTCTATTGTCGCTAGTATGTTCTGCTTTTCTTGTACAAGGATTGACACTACGGGACACAAAACTAATCATGAAAAGCTGTTTAAAATTAAAAAATCTATCGGACATCCAATTTTTTTAAAGTAATCTTGAAGACACCGCCATTAAGGGAATAAATAATAACAGGCATGGGCTTTCCACAAATAACTCTACTAAAATATAGTTGCTATACCTGATATACCCGCTTTCCGCGATTCTAATCAGAATTGACTCACCCCTAGTTCCATCCTACGCTGTATGCCACGCCAGTCTGCTGTTGTGTATGCTGAAGTTAGACAGTTTAACTCCAAGCAATAAAATAAAAATAAATTGTATTCTATATCATTATAAACTCGCCTTAATGTAACTACATACAGGCGATTAATACCATATATTCAATACGCCGTTTCGAGAGAATCAATATGCAGATAGCTTTAGAAAACAGAGAATGCGTTGAACGGCCGATTGAAAAAGGCAAGTGAAAATAAAAGTCGAGAAATTTTTATTTCACATTTTATTTATCCTCTGAACGTTTTTGTGCCGATTTCTCTGCAAAAAGTTTTTTCACATTTTTTACATAGGTACTGAGTTGATTATTTGAAAGTCTTAATTAAATTAATTTATAAGTTTTCTATTAAAAGCTTGTAATTGATATGATTGACATGATATTATAAATAAATAATTATGGCAGTTTTAAATCAAAAAATATTATAATTTTAAACTTAAAATTGAAAAGTCGGGTATTCTCTAGAAACTACAAGTACATTTATAAAGACTTGCGGCATCTTTTAAAGATAGTTGATTGAGACTGTATTAGTTTATTACAAGGTAAGTATACCTAAGGTGCGGTGTTCGCTGACGGACATCAATCGATTTTTTACAGCAATCTAATCTTCTAACGTAATAAACTAGGGCTACCTGTATAAGATGCACAATTACACTTTTATGACTCATCCACTTTATGAAATAAAAAAAATATGATTGCGCAATAGCAAAGTGCAATTTGCAGCGGAGATGGCTGGTAAAGGCTGGACTCTGACGCGTTCTATGTTGGCAAATACATAATGAAACATTGTACAGGCATAGTAAAAAGTGTAGCGCATTGATTAGCCCAGATCAGCGATTCATTATTCAGCGAGGCGCCAATATTCCGGTCCCGGGAACGCCAGCACCGTAAACACACGCATTAACAAGACGCATCCCTCTTCAGTCTACACTACTATATCATACGCTAATTCACTAGCCTGGGGGCAATATCATATAAAAATACATGCAATGTCTTCTATCATCGCTATTTTAAATGTTCTATAAAACGAACGGCCTAGTTAAACGCTTGTACGCACATTGTTATTAAATTTAAGAACCGTGAGATATCTTTTATTTTTAACAGTAAGAGCGTAACGTACCTACAAAACTGTCTGCGTCTTCAGATAATATTTAAGACACGGCTATATAATTCAATCAATGTAAGACGTGTAGCCCATTTATGCAAATATCTTTGAAAAACGCGATCGCTAGTTTTATTTTACTTTTTATCGTATTGAATTACTCGACATTCTTCGGCGTTCGACTTTTACACGGCTTTAAGAGATAATGGTATGGTAATGATCGTGAATAGATGCTTCTATTCCACAGCCAATGGCAGGTGATAAATAAAAACGCTGAAAACTAACTAACATTATGGTAGTATTTTGACAATTTAAAAAAACTCTAGAAGTGACTAGTAGAGAATGATACGTTCTATTTAAATATGGCACACGGATCCTGTAGCAGCATGTACAATGTACATATGTAGCTGCCCAGTAACATTATGTAAAGTCTGTCATAAGAATAAAGCTAAATAATTTCCAAATAGGTAGTGTCTTTTCCTATATATTAAAAATATGCGGAATCAATAATATTTGTTATCGGGAAAGGAAGTGACCATCGACACATAAACTCCTTGGTTAATTGGATGGACGTTCGCGAATCGAATATCAACGACATAGTTAGGCACAATTAGGGATTTTCTAACACGACCGTGCTCCATAAAGGACGCACCTCATTAGGCTGAAACAAGCACGTCCTCGCCGCACCGTCGCCTGCCCAGCGCCCAGCGCCCTACACGCCCGCCCTGCTAAATATTCATCAGCCAGCAAATTGAAAAGCCATTTTATGCTTAAATATCGAGACATTTTTAATTCACACATCCTGTAACAATGTAATTAAATCGATTGTCTGCCTTGCTCGTTCTAACTGTATCGAAATAATAAAGTTTGCGACGGACAAAAATACTCGGCGGTACTAAAAAGGGCTTGGTTATTAATAAACTTAATACGCGAGAAGCGCTTCCATTCAGCTGTAAGTAAAAAAAGAGCGCAAGTAAACTCAGCCCGTAAAAGGGCGCTGATGTCTTACGGAGCGATTTATCACCACGGCATCGAGCGTGGGGCAGTCAGACTGAAGATTCCAGCGGGCGGGATGCAGCGGGATTTATTCACGAGCATGACAGAGAGAGACAATATGAGGGTACTTCGGTAGAACGGCAAGGACGCTGCGCAAGGCCGCCCAGGAGTCGTTTGTCTGACCCTACGGCATCTCAGTAACCCCTCTGCTCTGTTTCACCAATCACAAGCACGAGTTTTTATGTAGAGCTGCGGTAACCGAATGAAGAATGGGTTGCATAATTGTTTCGGCGAAAGCATAAAACTTAAAGAGCAAACGCTAAACCTGACGTGCTTTTAATCTGTAATTAATGGAAGTCATTATATGATTTTTATCGAATTACCCAACACGGAATGTTAATAAAATGATCAACATCTGCAAAGATAAGATATACTTAACATGGCATAGCAAGTTTAACAAAAGGTATATTAGCGAGAACAATAACCGCCTAATAACAATATTTCTACACTTGAGTGAAATGTGGGTTCAGTAGTCGCTAGCCGCTTGGAGCAAAAAGCCTTACGGTCTCCGCATTGCATAAGAACAATGGCGAGATTATCATGCACACTCGCCGCTGGATTAATTGGACTTTCAATAGTAATGAGCCCACATGAATAGATCAATAATTTTCGCCAAGATCTTAACTAAGTTACATGTTGCCGAACGAGTTGTATAGTAGCAGTTATGAGAAGGATTCCATTTCGTGTTCCTACTTTGATGTTAGCGATAGTGAATGTCGATACAATTTCAATGCAACTTCTAATCCGAAACATATTAACTTACGAGTATGAGAACAAGTTCGAAGCCGGATATAACAAGAGTTCACAACACTCGGGCATTAAAGCGAAACATTAAACACTAGCGTGCTAACGGCTTTGCCAGATTTTATTAACAAATGCTCAATGAAGACCATCTTTGATTGAGACAAGCCCACCATAAGTTCGTGTCTTGCGTATAATTAAACAATCCGTTGCGTCGTCACGAAACAGATAAAACTAGTTGTTTGACGCGAAATTAAACAGAGACAAAGGCAACCATATTTCACTGCCATTCAAAATTATGAAGGCATTCGTGCAGTAAATGAACCGTTAACAATAAAACAGCCAAAGAGTGTTAGATGTCTGTAATTCGTGAGCTAAGGTACAGTCATAGTAAACCAATAGAAAAGATACTATGACAGAACTATAAAAGTAATTACTATGTTTTATACCGTAAGCACTGGACGGCGTGAAACTAGCTATAAGCCCGTAATACTCATTTTCGTCTAGTAATAATGTCTAGAAAAGGCAGTATTCTTACTAATGGCCGCCGTAATACTAATACCGACTCGCGTACATAGATGTCTTGTTAGGCAACGTGTTAGGTTGGTAAGTTTTATGAAATGTTTCATTGCATTATTTATCGTGGCGCCTGTGGCAAACTAGCGTCCGTAGCGACGGCAAATGCTCGACTACACATCTAAATAAAATGTAGTATTCATGTTCCTTATGTTTGAACTTAAGGTATATATTATGTATTTCTCGGCGCCTGATATAAATTGGTTCGATTATAAGGCGACAAGTTTACATTCGCGGTTGCTGCTACCAGTCGACGCACCATTTCAGTATACAATCTAAGTCGCCTAGTTTGGGTTTCTGTGCTTCTTGTTAGGTTATCTTATCTCTTGAAATCTATTCCGTGTGCCTATATTTTGCATATCAAAAGACGCAACGCGATTCACAAGTGCCTTATGCAACACTGTCCCGAGAAACTAGGAATAGGATGATAGTCTGGAAAGTAGGATCCATAAATCTAAAAAGAGCTATCTTAATTGTTGTGGTATCAGTTGCAAAAAATATTAGGTGGGATCCGTTGGGACCTACCCAACATTTAAGTCAATATTTGCAATTAAAAGAAAATTTATGTGTTCTAACTAATCGACATTTTTATTGATACAAGTACTACATTAAATTGCATTAAATACAGTCACTAAAAATAGGTCGTAATTGAGATTATCGTCGAGTTTGACTTAATGTGTAGCACAGTTTATGAATACGGGGAAATACACAAGTACTTAGGGAGCATTGACAGTGTCAGTGGCATAAAAAGGACTCATGTCAGGATCTAAAAATGTTGGAATGGAGCTGGACAGGACCAGACAGTAATGACGGGTAATGAGGCGGCAACAAACTTACAAATATGTAACCTTGAAGTCAGTATCTAGGTCATCACCACCGAGATAGAAGGCCTTCTGAGAAACGTCAGTTGTTGTCATATATTCCAAGCATGCGGAACCTATCGGATTCCCTAAATACCTATAATCAGAAAAGCAGTAAGCAGTGAACGTAGCGGTGGGATTACTAATATTATGGGCGAATAAAACACCAAGACTTAATTTCCCCACATTTTACCGTTTCAGTAAAGTTATAAACTGACCGCCGCGCCGCCGTCAATACACAATCACTGTAAAACTTAAAATTATGACATCCAATTATTTGTAAATCATCACATAAATTGCATCTCTAGCGATTATAACCCATAGACCTAGAATGTTTTCGCGACTTATAATCATTAAATTGATGTAGGAGTTGATTAAGCCCAGATTTGTATGCAGAAACTAACAAATATAACTACAAAATATAACACACGACGTAAGGTAGAGTTCATGAATTACATTGTTTCATAATATATTGACAACAAGGCTCTCTTTATCGTATAAATTTTAATTTATAAATTCGTACCATTTAGCAGTAATTGGTTGCTTGCTTCGCTCCGACATACACGTTATTTGTCGACGACAAGCTGTCATCATCTTCCTTTTTGTCTGTCAGTTTAACTGTTAAAACAAAAAGAGGACAAATCGAGCGATGTCTATTTTTATATAAAGAAAAATATTGCAACAAAGCACAATATTCCGACAGTCTACCGTTCGGATGCGAAATTATTTTACTAACAGGTTTGATTAAAATTCAACGATCCAGTAGATATAGTATAATGGTACAATCGAGTTTGAGAAAAGATATTGACCCCAGATTGAGGTGGACGGCTGATGATCGATGATCGAATTAAGCTTGGCTAAATTGATATGTACGATGATTAGATGGCGCTTAGACAAGTAGGAATCCTGTTGAAGAGTTTCGTGACTGAAACTAGAGCAGCGATAAAGATTATATCTTATTCCACTATGAGTCTATAATTTAACGTTAATTCGCGTTGCTGGTTGTTTAAGCTTTGATAAACAAACACACAAGTTCAAATAATAATTACATTGAATATGAAATAGCAGATGTATAACTAAATATATAACTAAATAACTATTAATATAACTTAATGATTTTTCTCGGAAATATTTCAAGACAAAGATGAATAAAATGCACATCAAGTACAAAACAAACAAAGACTGAGTAAAGTATGCAAGATATAAATCAGAATAAACACAAGGCATCGCGGTAGATGCAAGTAAAAGTGTGGCGCCGGATCGACAGCCGTCTTCTAGTGTTTCTATTTATAAAGAAGAGTGCTGACTCGTAAATTGTTTTTTTTATTACGCATTGCACCCCAGCGAGCCATGCAAATGGTATTTAGCGTATAACAGCGTGAGGTCTCAGACAGCCGCGCCCGGTAGATTAACAAGCTTCCAATAAAAATGCACAAGAAACGAGAGCACTCTCATTACTGACAGCTTTCGGATCAACGATATCAATGATACATCATTTACAACACTTCCGAATTAGAAACTGCCGAGTCGATTCGAAGTCTTTGACCGTGATGATCTAGACAATTCGATTAATAAGTTTTTGGATGATGAATGACGAGCTTGTTTGCATGGTGATTCGAGGGCGCGGGTGAGATGACCGATAACGGGCTGCGGCATCGAAATCAACAAGCTACTCATTAAGGCGATCAATGTAAGGAATCGATCGGTGTATGGACTCTATTGGCGAATTAATTCGGCGGACGCGAGATCGAGTAACGGTGCCGGATGCCATTGACATTCGTCAGAGTGGACGCGGTCCGCGGCAGCCGCACCACTCAATCGTAGCCGACCGCAGCCTGCGACTAACGTGACAATCCCAATTCAGCCGAGCCGGTGCACAATAAAATAACACCAAACGTTATTATGGAAGAGAATGGCTCTGTTCAATTTATTTGATCTGTGCTTATTTTTTATACTTTACACTTCAAGCCCCAAAATTTTATTAGGCTTCAATATGATCATTGAATGAAAGGTACTAGGTAAAGTAGGTAAGGTACCATGAGTTATAAAAAAATAAATTGGTATCGCAAGAATAGAACTGATGTTTTAGAAATCTAATCACATTGTGCACGGACACGCGGATGTGGAAGTAATGAATTAAAAATGATTTATTGAAATAGTTGAAGTCGTGCCAAAGTAACACTTTTACTTATTTGTAGGTTAAGTGAATGTTTTGAAATTGAAACAATGTGTTTGTTAGCTGCTGCCGATGCGGTCTCGGATCGGTACAATAACATTTCGTTAAATAACTAAACCGCAGCGTTTCCCAGTATTACCCGGTAATGAATGATACTAAGCACGGTTAGCGGTTTTTTGTCGGGTGTTCTCCTTACGGAAGATTGATTTCTATTATTGTCTGGTGTCCAACAACGTACACTATCGAAATGGAGAAATAGATACCTGTGGCCTAGCTACAGGTTTGCTATTGTAAATGTATCCGAAAAGTGACATACGTTCAAGAAATATTGTTGATCAACTCGCTCGGGGCGGCTATCCCACAGTGACCAAACTGTTTTCCGGGATATAAAGTATCCTAATTTTTATTCCATAACACTGCAGTTTTAACGCTGAACGATAGATACAGTAAACATACCGTAGTTACATTCACACAAACTTTCGCATTTATAACATTATTATGATGGTATAGGTACGTTAAATTGTGATTGCAGATTCTATAAATCGCTTGAGCAAATTCTATAGCAGGGTATCGTTAGCTACTCATATAAAATGAAAGCTTTGAGCATTCATGTCTCTGGCACAGAAAATGCATACAATTCATGCAGTAGGCAAATATGTTTATTTGTACACCGGTTATTTGCGAGCGTTAATAGTAAAACTTAGAAACGATTATCGGCGAAGAATTTCTAATTGTATTGTACATTAAGTTGATATATTTATTTGTTCTATTTTTGTTTGTTTCTACTTGACTGTCTCTGTGTCCATTTGTGTGGTTTTACGCCAAAAAGAACGATGAACCGATTCTAATGAAAAATTTGCATTTATCCCGGAATTAAGAATTTCCGCGGGAAAACGGGTATATAGCGGATAAAACTGCGGAGCGCCTTTATAGTAAAAACAACATTAATGGAGCATAATGTTGAAACGAAAAAATGACATAATAAGACATACATAATAGATTATAAATAAACATACCAAACTCGAACAATAAATTGAGTATAGATGCATATGCATGGGAGGAACATATTTTCATATTTTTCGCTTTTCAATACCCACTTGCATGATACGTGACTCAACGATGGGAATATCTATGAGATAGCTTCTTGTCCGAGTTTAATTTAAAAAGTAAATAACGCCTCTACTAGGTCCCTATTGGTATAACGGATAAAATCTTTTACTGCAATGGGGTTTACGATATGCACACACGATTAACATTGTCACTCTATAGTTTGTTCTATTAATAGGTAGGCTGGTGTGAATGTAAATAATATACAATATATTTGTTTTCACATCGGCTTCAACTTCAATGAAGTAAGCAGTTGAACGTTCTGTCTACATGGCGAGAAAAAATATACGAATATATTTAACAAATGAAGGTTTAGTTTAAAATCACGACGTGCAATACTTACTACCTATCTCTCTTTTTCTTATAATCATTCAACTTGTGCTTTGCTTGTGACGACTGATAATATGAACGCGCTTTTTGCAATTGCGGATGAAAAAAATCATACGTCACTATTAGGCTTTATGTCAAAACAACAAAGAAGTAGTTTGTTAAACAAGAGGCAATAGCCCACGAATACAGAATATGAAACGATTGATTTCGCAAATGAGTCACTTTGCTGTAGTGCCTTTAAAGCCGATTCGCGGGCGACGACATCACGCGCTTTCTTTTATTTGTTGGCCGCGTCCGAGGCACCCGGATTAGCGACGACGACGTCAATGACAGATGCTTTGTACATCATCTGTCCGGGTACCATTTGAGCTCTAAGTACCGCGAACATGGCGAGAAATGTACGAATAAATTGATAGAAGCAATAAAAACATTTCGCAGCGGTACGCTAAGATGTTATAAACTGTCCGTTGAAGTTGATTTCGCTAATAAATAACATCACCCTATGGTATCTTATAAGCATAAAACTTTAACGGCGTGCCAGCATAAGTTTGAGCGCACTTTACCGTTTTACATACTCTTATAATTTCAAGAGCTAACTGGTTATTAATGCATTTCTAGGGCAAATACGAATAAATGTGGATTAAATGTATTTCAAATACTCGATAGTTATTTAATGAACGTTCACGGACGGCTTGGCGCCGTTTATTCAAGTTTGTAGCTGTCACCATTTAGTTTGGTGTACAATTACAGGTCACGACCAGATTGTCAGATAATATTTGCGGCGGTAATGGTCGCCACTGTAAGTAGGCACGTATGTCAAGTGGTCGCGGGGAACACTTTGTTATACGTTGACGCCGCCTCGGTAAGTACATTTTGCATCAACACGATTTATAACGAGTTAAAAGTAGGTGATGTGGAAGGCAGCCTTGGCGGTCCACATTTCGTTCCGCGAACCACCTGCACTCACATCGTCTCAAGAAAATGGCCTGAGAAAAATGGAAAGTGGAGTAAATTTGTCTAGTCCAGTGTGTTACTGTCCGAGTTTTAACGGCGAGAGTTCTTCGAGTGAAGGAACGCTACGCACACCCGTAGGACATTCTCTAGTGATCGTATACATAAGTTAGTAATGCTCGGAGCGTGAGAATCGCGAGCACCCGTTAATATACAATACTGGATAATATCTCTCTCGTTGTAATCGTGACAAACTATTTACCGCGCTGCTGAGTGCCGACGTTGTTATTACAGCGTCTTAATGAGACGTAATTAATTAGAAGTTATGAAGTCACAAAGCATTTAACGTAACAAAATGCACCTCGGTAAATGTAATACATAGTCTATTACTATTTATCTAAGTAGAAGTAAGTAGGCCGTGGAGATTATGTTAATAAGTACACCGCTATTGCCAGGTATGATGAACATTATTGACTATAATATTTAAGCTTTCTAGATTTCTCCAAGGACTTTCCCCAAAGATGTCCGGCGTAATTGAATAAATAACAAACTTTCGAGTGGTATAAAAAGATTAAGATGTGACTTACGAGCCAAAAGTCCCGCTTAACCATAACATTAAGCTTAATGCTGCATCCTTGGTCATCATTTGCTTACCTGAAAAAAAAGAAAAACTTTAATGACTCGAGTATATACCTTTTTTGGATGAGCGTTAGTATCAATAAACTGACAAACTTATGAAGGTAACATGGAGTTAAAGATGAGATGTATACATATCATTGAAAATATAATTGCCTTAACTCAGAACATTGGGTTGTCATAAATTTATTCGACGTACTTACATATCCATTGTAGTTAATTTCAAATTATTGCTTCTAATATATTATGAAATGACGACAGCTTAGCTCTAAACATGAAAATACCAACAGCCCCCGGTTCCACGACACCGTTGGAACATCTAGCAGAACATTCAAATGTAGAGTAGAAAGTAGGAAACATAAATAGGTAGTAATGATTTTGAAAGCGCTTCTCATAATTACTACCAGCTATAAACGCATCAACTGCGGCACCAGTATTACAGACGCAAATGTGTTAAATGGATTTCATCGGTCATAAAACTATTTTATTCGGCCGGAATATCAATCACGATCGATGAAAACTATTGCTATATATAAATTGTCGTAAATGCATAACTCTAAACAAGAATGAAATTGTTTTAATTTAGTGTCATAAAAACATCGTCAATTGCTCTGTGAACATATCGGTCTTTTTAAAGTGCGGTGATTAGTCTGCAGTAGTCGTGGTATCAGCGCTCACGGGCAAATTCACATCGTTTCGTCGTGTGATATACGCTTAGCATTATGCTAATTCAGTTCCATACCTTAGGATACAAAGCATGGAAATGCCTCGCAAGCTCACCAGTCCCGTGTTGAGATTAATGAGGAATTATTCAACAACACAGCTAATTAATTGTAGTAACCAGCGGCGGTCAGCATCCGCCGCTTTAATTTTCAGCTCTAAAGCAATATGCCGTTAAAATGCTTTAACTGCCAATTGGATAACATCTCCGATCGTAAACATTAGCCTGTCTTCCTGTCGTTTATTATGCTGTTCCTTCTGTCTAAATAACACTGAATACACAACCACGGGGTGATGATATTAATTATCTTTATGATGTCTTCTAGGCTGTACTTTCACAGTAAGAAACTAACAACACATTTATGAGCGTAATGTGGAACGCTAGAGGGAACCGGGACAATCAGATGCGAATTGTGGTATCCCTTGTAAATTTTACATCAATACTAATAAAATGTTAAATCAGCAGTTGATCTGCTGATTTAACATCGTTTTAAACAGCGTTTTATGACTTTTGGGTTGGATTCATGACTATTTAGACAGTATATTACAGTTCACTAGTACATCGCAATCATTATCACACTTCACACTAATATTGTGAATGTGAAAGATTGCGTATTAGTCTTGAACATGCAACGGCAGACCGCAGTTAAATGAAATTTGGAATGGAGATATCGTATACGCCGAATTAACACATAAATACTATTTATCCGCGGGTTAAACCGCGAAGCAACATAACGATTTGAAGTATGCCCGTTGCACTTTTTGATCTCACAGGGTACTAATATTAGCTACATGCAGTTTTGTCGGTACCGGTTGGTAGGCCGACGGTCTATATCGATCAATAAAAACTTAGAAATCTATGCAACTCCAGTAACCGGCCGCTTCATAAGTAAAAGCCGAAAACACTAACCACGCGGTTAGTATAGTGTAGAGCATAAGAAACCGTCCCTACCTATCTACCTTAACAGTTCATATTCATAGATAACTTTTTCAGTAGTAGAGAAAATCAGATAAGAACACATGTCGCCACAGTTAGCACGCGCGGCCCCGATCGTGATGCGAATATCACCACTTCTAGATGAGAGAAAAGTGAAACTGATCCTTCGAGTTTACATTCGTATCAATTAAGCACTTTCAACAGGATCCCATGATTCATCCAATCAAATTAGAATACTGTTTTATGAAATTACCTTAAATTAGACCAACTTTAAAGTAATCACTTCGTGCAATTGTCCGAAACATACTGTAGTAGCAGTAACGGTTCCAAAAATTTAGATCAACTGAATTAAAATGATTATGAGAACTCACGCTAACAATTGGCATGGTTACAGTGGACAGTTCGTGGTGGACAAAACGTTTAGTTTATGAATGTACCAGATTGTAAACATTAGTTTTATTCATAACCAGACACCTAGATTTCGCTGTCTGTGGTATTGTATACCTATGTGAGACGAAGAAAGACACCGTGAAAATTGACTCAAAAACGAGTATTGGGTGAATACAAAATATACACAACATTAACATAAAACTGGTACAGATCAAAACAATGAACGAAATAGGAGTAACAGTTTGTCGAAGAGTAAGCCAATGATGAACATGTGGCCCTGGGTGGTTGAATTTTAAAGTCACCCGCCCGACTAACGACTACTGACATGACGACGGGGATAGGCAATTCCCAGGGGATCCTCTTTTGAATTTCAGCGTAATATCTTCAACCGTAGATATCTGAGAAAAAGTATCTTGACAGACAGACAAACGAACAACAAAGTGAACCTATAAGTGTAAGGGATTTATTCCTGAAGCTTAAAACCCTGACTTTTGTGATGTCTCTCAAACTCCATAGAAACATTTAGTGAAGTATAGGGTACCTAATACCTATCCAATGCTGTGACTGTGGCAGGTATCAGGTTGTATTGTACCTAGTGCTGAGTGCTCTTGGCCTGACAACAATCAAAATAATACTTAAGCGGTTCCGATGAAGCGAAAGTAAATACAATAATGCTTTGATAAAATGTGTTCAATGGTAGTTTCATCTTAACACTACTAAAGAAACGGACATATAGCCAAATCCAACATAGACTAAAAAATCCTACGTCTATGGTCAAATAAGATTTTGTATGAATTGAATTTTATATCTACTGAATTTTCAATGAGTATTCTCACACGTGGAGTGTAATAAGTCTAAACATATTTCAAAAAGGCGTAGTGAACCCTGACATACGACAATCAACGGGACCGACAGCTTAATGTGACCTTCGAAGCACAGTAGCGCTCAGTTGTAAACACCACTTACTGTAGCGGTCACCCATGCAGGTGAATAAATGACCGCAGCGAATGTTGCTGAACTTTAGCAATTCGTTAAGAAGACTCATGCTTCACTATGAGCGCTACTCTACTGCTACTTAACTTCTGCTAATTTTGATACTGGGTAACTAACTAGAATAAAAACACGAAGCAACGTATTTCATTACTAAAATGTTTAATATCCTGTCGATGTCTGCTCAGCTGACTTCCTGCTGATCATTTACTACAAAAATGAGAGAGATAAGTGAACTAAATTATATCAACCCAAAAAGTAACAGTAAAAACAACCCAACTGAAATAACTTTTTTATGTTAATTAATGACGGGTCAAGCTAGCCTTCACCTGATGTTAAGCGTCATGGCCACCCATAACTTTGCTTCTATTTATTAACTGACATGATACTCAAGTTATACGTTCATGTGGGTAGGAATTTTATTATTACCAATCACACTTTGAAATGCCCATTTATGTATTCTTCCTACGCGTCGTCACAGCTAGTTTTTTTATATATGAAGTTTAAAACATGGTTTAATCTTTTTTTACCTTTGACTACTGAATGGTCTAAGTTTCGTCATAAAAATGCACGAAGAAAGCTCTTTAAGACTTTATGGCAGCTTAGTTAACTGACATAAGTACTATAATTATTATATTAATAATGTAATATACCGTTCCAAATTTTCGAAACTAATTTTATTGCACTGTAATAGCTTCGTAAATGAAATATTATTACCCATATTAATTGCTAGGTAACAAGCGGGCGTCCATTTTCAGTACGGTAACAAGCTAGTGTTATGACTATCATTATATATTAATGGCGATGTATAGGTCGGTAGAGATCAACAGCATTAGTTCGTTCGTTATTTCAAAAGATCATCCAATCAAGTAGTTTTATATACTATGCATATACACTCATATTATAAACAAGCAAGTTTTGTTCTAAGACTTTTAACAACAAATTTTTCTTAAACAAAATCAATCAACTTAAAAACCTCTACGCAAACTACGTTTCGTAGCTCCGCTACGAAACTTGGGAGGAGACGTTTACTGTTTCTTTTACTACGAGACACAGAGCTAAAAAGTATCATATAAGTACTACATTTTTTTGGTTATGTACTAGATTTTGGATATTTTGTAGAGTAAGAGTTGTTTGCTACGACATACAGAAGTTAAGCCCTTAAGCCTTAAGAACCCTAAGGCTTAAGGAATCGTTAGCATTTTTCCATCATCCATGAGTAGGGAGAGAATGATCAGTTTCGCTAAATGATTAACCTATCTGATGGAGGAAATGTGTGAACATAAAACGTAGCCACCGACGGAACGGCTACTTTATGGATAATTATGCCGCAATTAGTTGAAAAGGAACACGCCAATATCTTATCTTGAGTACAGTATAAAGGTTATACTCTGACACGGGAATAGCTGATTGAGGAAGAGCAGCTGTAACACGTTCGCATAACACAATGCATGCGGTAATTATTTTGCAAATAGCAATATTCACGTCATTATTATTAGACTCAAATAGTCTAGAAAAAATGATTAGACGTATTTGTGTAGTCTGAAGAACTACCTTTGACACCGCACGTTTTTGATTCCATAATTGAGAGACAAAGAAGGCGATGGTTAACGTCTGCGTCTGCCCGGCCATAATCAAACGCAGTGCTACACAAAATTTTGCAACGCATCGGTGGCGTAGCACTACACTGCGTGCATGTTTCTTTGCTCACAGAATTATTAGAAAATAGTCTCAAACAATCTGGAACAAGTGACTAGAATTAAGT
This sequence comes from Ennomos quercinarius, assembly GCA_910589525.2. Lineage (NCBI taxonomy): Eukaryota > Metazoa > Arthropoda > Insecta > Lepidoptera > Geometridae > Ennomos > Ennomos quercinarius. The sequence goes on from OU342496.1 coordinate 9,239,570, forward strand.
CATTCAGAGGTCTGACACCGTACATTTTTTGGTTCTATAGTTGTGCACATAAAAATAAGAAGTCGATAGTTAGAGTCCCGCCCATATTAACAATGCTACACAAAGCAATATGCATTGCATCAGCGTAGCACTACACTGCGTTTGTCTGGTGTCTAGTCTAATTTTTACTCTCAATAGTTATTACGCACCACTCTACTATGCTCAACATTTTCACTAAATGGGAAAGATAACATTTTAAGAAGTGATCACGGCTCAAGAACTGAACACATCTCAACATCCTGATGAGAAGGGGAAAATTCCGGCTAATACTATAAAACAAGACGTTGCTTCTTTGATTATTGTGTTTGTTTTTGTGACTTTTGCGCAAAACGCCACAAAATTCTACACACAGATTGTTATTTTACCGAAATCAAGGATAATTTTTATTCCGGAAAAACAGTTTTCCGCTGAAGTTTCCGCGCAAAAACGGGTATAGTAGCAAGTAATCGGCGAGGCGCCTATAGCTCATAATACTTTCATTGATAGATCGTTAATACACTTAGGTACGTCGTGGAGCCTCATCATGCGAGTAAGCTTGTTATACCGAGTACGTTAATGTGTCTTGCTATTTAGTATCTTACCACATTTAAGTGGTGTTCACCGTTAATATCGTACACTAAGGAAGAACATTGTTTCACCATTAATTGTTTTTACTGCGTCCAATAACAGTTCAATGTAATTAAACAGGAAAATCCTTAAGCACTTTCGTAGTACATTATACTGCTGTGATAATACATTTTATGGATTTTTGATTAGCAACGAACATTTATGGCTCAAGCATTGAGTGGAATTTCGATGTACCTAAGCCAATGTTATTTAAGATCCTGTAGTTAAAAGAACTTTTTTTGGAATAGAGGCAAAGAAAAAATCATCAATCTATTACTTCAATTTGTTTGTTTTCCTTACAAGTAACATCAGAAATAGAACTGTCAAACCTACTGTATGGATTATGAGCAGCCTTGACGCTTAACACCCGGTGAACGACTAGCTCGTCAACTCATTCGTTCACATAAAAAATAGCTATAGGTGGCTATCCCAAGGTGGATAGTTTATTGACCTCAGCTGTTTTTCTAATTCTTGCAATAGTATATTATTTTACACAGAAAAATAAATCAGGGGCATAGTTTAATTAAATTAGGTTTAAAATAAGGCAAACTTAGTTTGTCAATTTTTTATATAAATGAATTACATTTAAGCCTTTTACCACATTTCGCCAGATTTAAGTGATAATGTGGGCGACGATGTAGCACGCACGCCTAAAAAAACCTTGTGTATAGAGCAAATCACTAAATTATTATTTTTTTATATTACATAAGTAGGTACCAATATTTCACGTTTTTTCAGTATATCTATCAAAGCTTGCGGTTCATAGGTACTAATTTAATTATCGTTTCACACTTACCTGTTTTTTACCTCCAATGTTATTTGACACCTAATCCATTATCAGTATATCAATTTAAGTTATACAAACAAGTGATTAATTCTGACTGATCATAGCATTCGTAAGATTGATGAGTATGCGGATTAATATTAGTCGGATACCACAAGTCCACAAAAAACAAAGAAATGAATTAAATGAATAACAAATACTTGTGCTATTTACATTTCGAATATACAATCTATCTAGAACTCATTCGCCAAGTAATGACGGCAGCATCATAAATAAAAAAATCTGTTCTGTGTTTCCATTACTAGGGATATTTCCTGGTTCATAAAGACATAAAAAAATCTTCTACGAGTTTGATTAACATCTTGGTGCAAGTCGAGCGTGTGAATGAAGACATCATCACGGAAGCTATTGCACCAATGTCACACAAAAAGATAGTAATTTGGAATGCTACAAATACATGTTATTCAGATTTATTACTCTAAGCTACATTATTATAATTGTGTGAAAAACACCTTTTTGGTCTTACGAATAACAAAACAAGTTCACATATACATTATACAGATTTGTTCTGTATGATTGACCCTTTTGATGGGCATCATAAAAATTATTTTCTATATTTGACGGGTTCGATAAATATTCTTTTAAAAATGGGGTTTAGCCGACTTCAATAGCTTTAATGTCATACTAGTACTATATATTTATTTTGTGGTCATACTGAGATATACTTGGATGATATTACTATGCATATATTTTTTCCAGTTATACTTTAATTTGAATATCAAACTTCTAAAACGATTTTGTTGAAATTTCTATGAGACCAATATGAATGTATGCCTACTCATTCAGATAAAAAGAATTTTCCAAATAGGTTTATAATAACAGACAGAGTTCCGAGGTTACCATTAAAAAAAAATACAACAAACTGAGAATAAGAGTCCTTTTTTGGGGTCGGTTAAAAAATCAATATTGGAGGGGGGTTTTGATCCTTAGTTACGGAAACCAATGGTTAAAATTCTAACAAATTTTGATCTTGGTTAGAATTTGTTATAATTTTTGACCTATTGGTCATACCTTACCTTAGCTAGGGAAGAAAACCCACCCTAAATGCAATTCATTTTATTTCTAAAAATAAAAATATGTTTGTTTTGAGTTAAATGTGCTAACTTTAATATTAAAGCTACCTTGCCTCCGGGGTGCATTGGTTTAGTCCGCTCTCTACAACTCTACAGTCTCCACTTATACCAAATTTTGCGTTCAAAAATCTAGCAAACAAAATCTAATGCCATGATTGGATATAGAAAATTCACAAGCATTTTCATAAGCTCATATGTAAAACATTCATAGTAAAGCACCTCATATAGTTATCCAGAAACAAATGTTGAACAGTACTGGAAATTGAATGCACCGATAATAATATCATAATATTCACCGAGCAGTATGTCTATTCACGGGGGGCCAGGTAATGTATGAACCTATTTAATTTTACTTCACAAAAGAAGCATTTTGAACTTCATGAATATCAATATACATTGTACACTTGATGTTTATGTGATATTACCCAGTATAACGCTCAGTAAGATTAGGTACTATGGCTGGCTTAATTATATCTTCTGTAATATTATTATCCTGTAATAGTGGTCTACCGTTATTAGAGGTATGCAGTCGATTTGTAAATCCTACTTACAACTTTATAGAATATCATAATCGTAATTATTGTTTTAAGATGTTCGTTTAGAGTAGGATGTTGACTAAAAAATTTCCAATTTTTGTCTGAATGCCAAAAAAGAGGTCATGTCTTTGGGTGCGTACGTACTCGTATATGTTTGTATGTTTTCAATCGACTACAAAAAAAAGGAGGAGGTTTTTAATTCAGTTGTATTTTTTATGTTTGTTACCTCATTCAACTCCGTTATTTACAAAACGAATTAGATTTTTTTACTTTTTTTTAATTGGAAGGACTTTTTAATTATTTTATTTTGAAAGCTCAATCCCAATCTGTGTAAATTACAATTTACACAGATTGGGATTGGGCTTACAAAAAAAATAATTTTTTTATATTTTGTTAAAATCGGTTCAAGGAGTAGGATTTTAAATCAAAATAACTAGAAAAATGTATAGATTTTTATATCATCCAAGTATTTCTTAGTGAACTCAGTTCTTTTTGACGACATAGTTATTTTCTTTACGGTCATCATCATAAGCCTGAAGACGTTCACTGCTGAACACAGGCTTCGCCCATAGAGCAGCACTTTGAGCGGCTGCTTGCCTCCTGCATCCACCGGCTCCCCGCAGTTCTCCTAGTGGGGGGCCGGCCTACGCTGCGTCTTCCGATTGGTGGTCGCCACTCGAGAATTTTTTCCCCATCGGTTGTCAGTTCTACGAGCGATGTGGCCTGCCCTCGTGCCACTTCATCTTGCTAATTCAATTCTTTACGATCAACTACTTTTTTATGATGACCATTAGCAATCTTCTAAATAAGATCGCTATTGCACAGAAACAAGGAGATATGTATCGCCATCCAATAAATAAATGAGGAGGCTCATATCCTGGGGCGTAATAGTCATATGGGAAGGTTGATGGGAATCGTAAACAAACCACATGATGCTAGATGTCTTGGGAACATTCTTTTATTACGTAATAATTGACAGGTGGGAAGCTAGATGAATTGATGTGAAAACAAGATGAATCGAAAGAACTACTAAAGATTACTACGGCTGCGATAAAAAGAATTATCGTGCTAGCGCCAACCGCAGCGTCGGGTTCGTAGATAAAGAAATGAATACGTACTATCGAGTAGAACAGTAACGTAAGCGAAAAATTTACGCCGATTAATATAGAAGCTATTTGGTAGGTATTTAGATCATTAAAACTTTGTGTATGTGCGGATATTAAAAATCAAATAAATTTATTTTATAGCGAACATATTAATTCCTTTGATAGAACACGCAAGATTTTTCTGTAAAATGTTGTTAATAGTCAATTTACACTTCACAATACACTTATGTAAATAACATAAGAATGATATTACGAATAATTATTATTTGAACAACCAAAAAACAACATCACCATTCATAAACTTAAGTAAACCAAAAGAAGAAAGATCAGGGACAACTACATTTGTTATGTAAATGGGGCGGGAATTTTATCGACTCCCTTATCAGACGTTATAATAAAAAAGAGACATAAGACATAATGATATACATTGAATATTTAAATTAATTCCTCAACACTTAAAATAAATGATCTCTTGCGATGTCGGGGTGCATCAGCTATTACAGAAAATGTACACACTTATTGCACAGTTTTCATTACTTATGTTACGCCAAGCTGCAGCTTAAAATAATTTAAAAAACAATATATCTAAAAGGCCTTAACCACTTTCTGCAGCGACAGTATCGTACAAAAGCGTAAGATTATCAAACTATGAAATAAGCAGCAAGACACTACTTACGTCAAAGTCAGCAATTATCGTGTAACCAATTTATTAATTAACTAACGTCTTTCACGCCACTTCTTACTTTTAACATTTAAATTATCTCCTAGGAAAATCTCCTTAAAATTGTCTTGAATTCAGTATATTTATATAAAAGACATTTAATAAGATACTCGTAATTTTTTTTGAGTAATCATATCATTATTGGATTCATTTCATATATATGCAATATACATTAACACTAATAATTTATATACATCCCTTGCGCACACATATACACACCCACACATACCCTTACACGCTATCTTTCACAATCGCAGAAACTGTTTGATTAGTATTCTAGCATGCGAATACTAATACATAACTAAATAATATAAGCTAAATTACTTGTAACCTAGATTAGGCATTACCTATGTTGTTTCCGGCGAAAGAGGCCTGGACCTCATAATACGGGGCCCTGTGCCTAGTGTGGGATCCAGGTTTTCTAAACAAATGTATATTCACTTACCTATATGCAAGATCCAAATAAATGTATTTTTCATTTTTATTTCATTTCATTGTAGTCATAAGTACAAAACGATATGTTTTTATATGCATCCGCAAGCGCTCATTTTACCACTTCAAAATACACAGTGTTCTGACAGCGTTTATCGTTTATTTTACGTCCAACTTTTTGATTGGGATCAGATGGGAGCTCAATACAATATTTTGTGGTATCAATTGCAAAACATAATAGGTGGGATCCGTAGGGACCTACTCATAATATCCTATGTCCTTCCTTGATATCCTACCCCTCCCCCGACTTTCTTTCGAGTTTATAATACTAGTGTGAATAGTAAAGAGAGTCCTAGAATCCATGGTATGATGGCAGTATTGAAAGCTTCTTTATTTTTTACTTACGACTGCTGTTTTATTTTTAGTAGACGTACATGCAGTGCAGCGTAGTATGCTTTAATAAGTCTCTTTTTACCCTAAGGTAAGAACAGCGAACCTAATTTTAATCGACGTAAGTACGCATGTCTCGTAATAGTTTAGTATGTCATTAGCTATTTATGGAACGAAATATGTATCACGCAATAGAGTTGCTACGTGACCTATTTCATAAGAGAGTTGAAGATGGTCAATATCAGTAAATGCTCAAGTGAAAGTAACATTTTGATGACAGATTAAACGAAGGAATAACGAAGCTGGAGTCCTGTTGACCCCATAGAAAGCAAGGGTCAGCGGCATAATCGATTCTCTGTTGAAATATGTCATCGGACGAAATGTCACCGCAACAATCGGTCGATTTAGAATCATGATTTTGATACAATACATAGTAAATTGGCTGAGAAGCTGATATGTAATTTAAATTTTAACTAGTTGCTTTACATGGATCTGATTGCTGTTAAGCCTCTTACTGCGAAAATTATGGGTTAATACAGTTTTTTTTTTGTAAACTGTACAGTTTACAACTGACTTCAAAAAAGAATGGAAAATATTCTCGACCCGGTTGATTTTTTAAACTTTTATGTTTGTTACCTCAGATCTCCGTCATGTTTACACCAATTTGGAAACTAATTTTTTTATTTGAATTAAATTTTAGAGTTGGGTTTTAAAATCAAAACACTTGGGTAAAATATACATATACTTAGATGATGATATCATTCAAGTATTTCTCAGTATGAAATTAAGGCGATGGAAGTCGGTTTAACCCTTTTATAAATGGATATGATTCACAATATTTACGTTTGTGTAAAACACGATATTTCCAGTTTGAAAGTCACACTAACCACCAAAAGCTTTCCTTCAATATCAACGTAGACGAGATTTCGTTAAAATGTATCTTTCAAAGGATTAACTCGTAAATACATTACGTGCTAATACCACAGTGCACTTTTGACATTGGCAGCATTGGACAGTTAAGCAGATATTTGAATTAGATTGTGTTATTCTCCGACTTGCATCGCTGTATTTGCTAATTGTAGCAAGGAACGTGAATTGAAAAATAAACATATATAATTAGCAATTAATAATGCATGTATGGGCAGTGTAGTATCAGCGATCGGCGCGTCGGTCGGCGCGTCGGCAGCGGGCAGTGCACGGTCCGCGCTCCGAACTCTCCACTGCTAGGGAGTGCGCACGGACCGCCATCTCTCCCTTTCTCTCGGGCCTATCGCGCTCTCTCTCCGTCCTTCGACGGCTCGTTCCTCTTCTTCTTGCAAGGTTAAGGTTACGTCAGACGTGTTATGTTATAACCGTTGGGGCGCACTCCGACAAGTTCAGTGTCTCGACGAGAGTGGCCGCGACACTTGGTCCGCGACCATCGAAGCGCGCGCGACATTAAGGACTTGTGCGACCTGCCTGTGACATACGAACAGTGAAAAGTTCATGAACTGCGTGTTGAAATTTGTTTGAACAATATCACGTGACGCATCAACCCGAAAACCACCCCTGTAGCGTAGCACTGAAAAGGTATGTACCGGATAATAAAGTTTTAAGAATGTAAAATTCAAAACCGATGCGAAACATGATTTTTAAAATTGCCATGTAGACCTTACCCTGTACCTTGGGGCTTGCAAGTGCATGATGTGCAATAAACTGGTTTTATTAAGCATTTAATGGTACGAGTACGAGTAGTTTAGTGGCATCGGCATCCCAAGACGTGTCTGTAAGAGAAATGAGATAAAAGCACCAATTCAAAATACACAACCAAAATCTATTATCAATGCATTTTTTTTTGTAGTATTATAGGAATTTTGTACAAACAACTCATATTAACGTTCATAAAAACGATTTTTTATAATGAAAATCTGTTCTTATATTAATTTTACTTACGTGCGATAAAATGTAACCTACCACTATAAAGATAAGCCTATATTATTTTCCCCAACTCAAAACATACCGAATAATAACTTCGGGTGATTAGAACAAGTAGGTTCACAGGAAAGGTTCGCTTCGTGTACAGTGCGCTCCAATTACAGTTTCTTAAGCTTATTTATGAGATAAATTAATAAGTGTGGAAAAATGATGACTGTATGTTGTATGTGTACCGTTAGCATGGCCGTGTGTACGCAGGTTTTTGCGCTCGTGTGCACTTGTCTTCAATCGTGTATAGAACGATAAGCTTCGATGCGCATAAAGCAATAGCCGAGCTATATTTAGAGCCGCTTCGTTTGGTATCTTCGCGGATTTTTAACGCACGTTTCGTATAGTATTTTTTTTTGTTACAAATGTACAGTATACTTTTTTTTTTACCAAATAATAAGGAACGATCCAAAATAAATCACTAAAAAATAATCACTATTCAAACAAACATTTTAAGATATAAAATGATATTTAATTATCATCATAAATAATGACGATATACTAAAACAATACTCACAAAGTTATGTTATAAATTGTCTTTCAAAAATTCAATTTCATACAGATTACCGGCAAAAGAGTTTAAATTATAAAAAAATAATGGGAAATTTCAATAACAAAAGCTTATTCTTATAATAGCATTATGAGATTCGGTAAGTTTTCTTCGTGCGGTACAAAAGATTTCAACGCGCGACTACCGTTCTCTTCACGCAGACAGGCTAAAGTAGCTGTGGAAAATGTCAAAATATAAAGACTGCTGATTACTCTAAGCGTTATAGGTTTTTAAATAATAAATTATATAGTTGAGTATAATAGTGCAAAAAAGAATTGATCCTCATACTAATGCTGTGACTGTAAAGTGTAAACCGACAATGCGAATTTTTATATGTAGCTAGGTACAAAAGACATCAACGCGCGCTAAGGAAAAATTTGCCATACTAGCAACTGCCCGCGGCATTACACGCGCTTTATCGATATAAAAGCTATCCTACATCCTGCCTTAATATTAAAACTACATCTATACCAAATTTCATCAAGATCAGTTCTCCCGCTTAGTCATGAAAGGGTAACAGAGAGAGAGATATAATTTAGTTTAATTAAAAGGAGTAAAAGGCTTTCCTTTCTATCTTTGAAATTTACCATATTATACGTATGTAAATTACTAATTATTAATGCACCTGCGTTTGTCCGCAAAGCCACCCCCGCGCAATCTAGGTTCAATACGGAATCACACCTTGTGGATAAAGTTAGCTAGCATTTTCAGTGCGACTTCGTGTTCGTCTTTTCTCAGCACTCCAATCAGACATTGGCACCTTCAAACGATATAAAATTCTAAGAACAATTGATTTGAAGGCAGTGCCTTTCAATGGGCGGTCCTATTTAGTATCTCACAAAATTTTTCAATGTACATAAGCGGGAGCCTATGTACATTGAAAAATTTTAACAGTTTAACAGTTCATTAAAAAAATATACAAACTGCAGGAGTGAATTGTGGTACAAAAGACATCAACGCGCTCGGAGTAGTGTGATATACACTTAATTTAATATTAATGGGCAATCCAAAGCTTGATATTGAATTGAACTTAATAGAGATACACCCTCTTTAATTTAGGCAAATAAGTGATTTAAAGGACCAATTAATTATTATCTGTTAAAGGCTTAGATATGTTTCCTTAAATGCCCACTATAGCAGTTCATAACACAGGAAAAGCAAAGCCCCAGCTATTTAGTGAGGATTTTCAGAACATATTCAATTTTATTATTGATCACGAGATATGTTAGGGTGGACTAGAAATGAAATCGACATGCGCTGAATAATAGTGTGATTCCCATCGTAAATTGAATAAAAAAATTACTATTTATATTTTTGTCATCCGCTGACATTGATCATTTAAATTATTAAAGTACATTTAAAAATAAAATAACATTTATATTTAATAGTACTTGCGGGATCTTTACCGTAATTAGAATCATTGGAATCATGGTGCATGTAACTGTGCCAAAATATCGGGAACTCACAGATTATTCTAATCACGGTAAAGATCCCGTAAGTACTATTAAAAATGGTAGTAAACAACCGTGAAAGTTTAAAAGAGTGATTTATATTTAAAATCTTAATATTATAATGTACTTGATGTTAATATTTTTAGAGAGAGCAATGTAATTTTTTAGCTTACAGTGTTCTATCAGATAGAGTCGGGGATCTTGGCTAAATTTGGTCCATAGAAAAGACACCAGCAGCCGACGCTACACCATTTAGTAGTCTGAAATAGTCTAATATTATGATAATCTCGAAAACGTTAACGTATTAAATTATTCAGTGTATTGTTGCCGGCAAAATATGACCCGGGCGTGTTCAAGAGATGAGTGAATAGGTAATTACTTACCTAGCATGCTACACCTTCGTTCGCATCGTCAATTTCCATAAGGTGAGAGCGTGGTTAAAAGATAAATGTATCCGATTTAAAAAAATATATTTTTTATGGGTTTCACAGCGATATTTTTCTATTTAATTGCTTCTTTAACAAATTAATAAACGCAAAGCTAGCAGTGACTTGTATTTACGAAATGATAATAACTAAATTGAAAGAAGCCAGATATACAATTGAATTTAATACGGTTTTGATTTATATTATATATTTTTTTTAAATCTTAATTTGTTTTAGGGCTTTTACCCATTCTGGTATATATTATATTTATATCCACAGCTATTGATCAATCTATATTTACTGAATCCGGCGGCAATTTCTATTTCAGTTTGTAAAAAAAAACACGGTTCCCTTATAATTTATCATTAAAAATTAAAAGACTGTCCCGAGATATTGTGTGACTTACTAACAGACAACGTTCATTCTAAACCTTTGGATCGCCTAGAGATTTTTAGAGAATTTAAAAATACCTGAGTATGTGGCACTGTTCAATGACTCGAACTTTATACCACATATTGAAAAGCTCGTTAAATGTATTTTTACTTCCAAATTAACACAAATGCGAAACAACAAATAAATTGTACCAACTTATTCCATTCCTTTATAAACGTAAATATATGGTATAAATTCGCAACACAGAAGGAATATATCATTTCTAATATCTTAGCGATTCTAACAATGGAGATATGATTAAGACCACCGCAATATGCTATCATGATGCGTATATCATAAATAGTGAGCTATTGATAATAAATTACCCATAAACCACTAATACTATAATTCAGAAAGCTATTTAACAACCGGATTAACTTCAAAGTGGCACTTTTAATATATCTTACAGCAAAAAAGTATAATAGACTTCTAATACACTATATTACGGGACACTTTAATCTCATTTGATATTAATACCACCTTATGGCTTGTATATGAAAATAGGAATTTAAATGAGTACTACTTTTCAAAATTAATAAACCTATGAAATAAAAAATTACCCATTACGCTGGGTACTCGCTATTAATACGTTGAGAGAATAATGTAATAAACTGAAATTCAAATTGGACTAAGCCGTAGACGTGGCTATAAAAATAATGGGTCATAACGTGCAGAAATAGAGTTGGTAATGGAAAAAAGTATTGTTATTTTTCCCACGAGACAGTCAACTTGTATTAAGGTCTGCGGCCCTCGGTTACCATAAGTATCTAGGGCTACAATTGCACACGGAACAACTAGTAGCGTTTGCAAAAGTGTAACGAAATATCTGGAGTGCACGACCGTTGTTGTAGAGGTCAGCCATCAATGTAGAGTCGGAAGACACTTTTGTCTATATTGTAGATTTAATAAATCACTTCAAAAAAATGTATTATTATTGCGTATTTTTTTAGACTAAAACACTCAATGGAGTAATGGGAACTGCAAACACTAATAAACATTTTGTCAGCTTTTTTATTTTACGGTAGATTGAAATTCATTTTATAGCACAATAGAAATAGAAATAGTCAGAGAATACAATTAATTTCTATTAAATTTTGGTTTAAAGAATATTTAGTTGCGGACCGTACTTTCTTAAAAGACTCCTTTAGTGGACAAGCAGCACCGTTCCGATATGCGCTAACTAGGAGAAGAATAAAAGGCTTGTTCCATTTTCAACTATGCATTCTCGTTCTCGCTACAAAGCTTCGGAGAATAATAAGCCACTAATAGCAGCGCATTGGCAGTGTTTTCACGATGTAAGGATAACACTAACGCAAGCTCTCAGAGAAATATGTAAGATTTAATTAGCTCTTCACTTATTATTTTGTGAATCAATGCGAAAGCAGATATGCTGCTCAAGACAATACATTTAAGACATATTTAATGAATCTCAGTATTCTCAGCCATATTTAACCTGATCCAAAAAATACGCCAAACCTGTTCCTTAATATCAACATAAAAGAGAAAGCGCACACATAAAATTGAGTTCAATTAGGATTCACTTCTTATTTGGAGCGTCTGAATTTTCGCGGTTACTTTCGAAAAAACTATATGAGTCACATCGTCCTCAAACATCATCTCAATATTTGGACCACCCGTGCGTGGGCACTGGCCATTGACTGATATAAAAGGAAAAACCCTTTAAGACGAGTTCGGGTGACCTTAATTCCAGTATACAACACGCGAATTCAATGAACACAATCTGAAAGATATGACCGATATATTTTACCGTAAGGTGTACATTTCACTTGATGTGTATGTAGCATATTATTACAAGTGCCGTTTCCAGTTTTTGTTTCAAGAGAATTTTACGTGAGAATTGCATGAGATCTGTAATGCGATGTTTCGTGACTGCGCTTACATCGGTCTGTGACACGCCATGCCAGTCGGAACTATCAGGCCAAGGCGATACCGTGTGCCGATTTTCTAATAGCAAATATAGCGTTTTGTTCATGGAAAACTGAGAGCGAAAAACTGTTGAAATAATAGTTACATATACCGTTGTCCAATTAGCAGTTCCTTTAGAAATGGTGCGAGGCATAATTACGAGTGAAGAGATTGCGAATGTTATACGGGAATTAAAATTGGTTTTATTCAATCCTAAATGTAACGGTGCTTTGCTGATGCTGCATAAAATATCCTGTATGCTAAGAATGAATACATACATAGGTACTCTGAAAATTGTATGAAGAGGGTCATTAAAAGATTCAATTATATTTCGTCCGACATCGCGCGATGGCATCGCATCGTGCCAGTTGTGGTGGCAGCGGCCGGAGCGGCTGCTCCTATTTATAAAGTAACGTTTAAAGGGCGGTACAGTGCGGTCGTGCCTGGGGTCAGGATGGATTCCATCAGGCGTGCTTTCCATGAAGGATTTTAATTACGTCGCGGCAAGGTGAACGACCTCCGCGGAGCGAGGTGCGGTTGCGCGGGCGCCTACTTTTGACAGCTCTTCCTACAACAGGTGTCCTGGACCGATATTACAGCTTTTCCTTTTTTTGTAGGCGCTAGTCAATCATGTTTACAAGTAGCAAAGGCGTCGAATTTAAATTGACTAACGATGACCGCGCGTATATTTTTCTATTTGATTGGATACAAACGAACTGGTTCTAAGAATCAATAAGGAGAACACTTATGCAAAATAGAAAACACCATAATATTAAATTCGATCTCCCGCAAAAGTTTTTAAGCAAATAAATATTTATAACAAAAAGTCCAAGCTACCGTAAAAGATAATCGCGAATGTATGCTAATCACTCCAAATTGGCAATATATTATTCTTAACTCTTGATTACAAACAAGTAACAGTAAATTGAAATTTTATATTGACAGGTTCGTAAAAAAGCGAGAAGAGAAAAATAATAGTGATAGTTAAGTGTTTTTATGGCAAGATGAGTATGCAAATAAGGGGAACCTGCGGAGACAATTTACAAAGTATGTGCGATCCTTGCAGTGGGCGTGCGCTGAGTCACCGTTGGCACGGATTCCACGACGTGCCCAAATTTCGCCACGATAATAAACCGATATTTTGGAAACTGGTTCCTGACCTCGGGGTGTTTATTGACATTGAAACTACGCTTTCGCACATGTTTGATGGTAAAGTTGTTTTGAGCTCCACCAACCTAAATTATCTATATATTTATTCATCTAGGTGTACATAAAATCGAATTCCGGTCTCGAATAATCAAATCATTCACCTGACTGCAACCAATCAAAAGACAGCTAAATAACAAAAAGAACGAGAATAATTTAATTTACATCGCGTCGCTATCAGGCACTTGTCACGCAATTTGTCGGAGTTTTTATCTCAATTTCATTAATTTTCAAAAGGATTTTTTGGAGACCTCACTTAACTGCACCGAAAAAGTCCACCAAGAGAATTGGCTCTTCCTTAGCAAAAAAGTACAAATGAGCAAGAGACAGAAAATTTGTCAGGCAGGTACCGTTGCACACTTCGCGGTCAAGTTGTAAAATAAGATAAGTAATTTTGAGCCAGAAACCTGTAAAGCTTTTTGTCTGATTGAATTTCACTGAGTATTTTAGTTTTATTAACTTGTGTACAAAAATTTAACATATTATCTGATTATCTTTTACACTAAAGACGCGGATCCACTATCTCGCTCGCACAGGACGACATTTTTGAAGATGTTAAATATTTCACTGAATTGAATTACGAAAAATCTGGCTAAACTATGCTCTCGTGAATAACATTACAAATGTTCAAGAAAAATGTCATATTAAACAAGTTTTCATACATAAAAACAGCATAGAAAGAAAATAAACATTGATACCGTTGCATTTATGAAATCTTCTTGAGATTAATATGATATTTTTCTTGAATATTTGTAATTTTATTCATGAGAACATAGTTTAGCTAGAATTTTCGTAAGTAAATTCAGTTATTTAATATCTTCAAAAATGTCGCAATGCGCAAGCGAGATAGAGGATCCGCGAGTATCGGAGCCTTAATACTTTGCATAAGCAGGGTTAGTCTTAAATTGTTTTCAGTCGCATTGTCTTGTTATTTGTGGCTAATGGACGGGGATAGAAATTGCCCATAAAATTCATGATATACAGCCGCGTGCCAGATAGCGGTGGGAAAACAAAATTATATTCGTCGAGCTTCACATTAGCCTGGAATGGAACACCGTGTGAGCTAGAACATAGCGCATGACTTTATGGTGTATAATAGTTTTGCAAGTGGGGCGAGTTACAACGCCTGTAGTGTTCAAATTGATTACAAGAGATACACGCGAATCGTCTAATAAAATCAGTAATAGAACGGTACCAGTGGCGTGCGTCGCATAACGGGCGGTCCCGAGCTCGCTCCCACGGCTGACACATTATGCAACCTGTGCGCGGGCGTCAACGAGCACAATGCGGCCGCAGAGCCATTGATACAATTCCCGGCTAAAAACCGCCACCATCGTGAGTGAAACCAGACGCAAAGCGATACACCATCTGTCTCAATCACCACGTCTTCTTCACTACTACGACTACTTAATCATTGTTGATGCGACGTGTCGTGTCCACGACACTGAACACGATATATCATAAATCATAATGTTTTTGTACGTACACGTTTTGTAATAGCATTATGTCCATAGATGCGACCACTCGGTGCTCGATCTAGGAATGCCCGGCTGTTAATATTTCTACAGTTGTTTTACAGGCTTTAAAATCGTATAACTGTATTTACGTCTGCCAAGCGTGGTGATTATGGTGGGTAGCCCCCCAAATGGGGAAGGCCTATGTTCAGCAATGGACGCAAAAAGGCTGGTGGGTGTGAACTTTCTTTACAATCACTCATAGCTATCTCTAAAATATTATGGCTAAGGAAAAGTTAAAAGTGTGACGGCTTAGGGTGGGTTTTTATCCGTAGTTATTAAGGTATCCAATGGTTAAAATTTGTTAGCATTTTTAACCACTGGTTAACTTAACTACGGATCAAAAAAACCACCCTTAGTCGTGAACGTGAAGAATCTTCAAATCATGAAACGTGGAAATGATGTCAGAAAACGATATAACATATTATCACATGTAACGAACTCGCAATTAAGTTCCTTAATTATGTAAAGTAGAGCCATTTTACGTTATGTTGCACGGAATGTACCTGATTATGATAATGACATGGTTATTAATTACGTTAATTCTTAATTTCCACTGTGTAGCCGCGAAAGTTACTAACCGGTGCAGTTGATGGCCCTGATAGATTTTTTTTTATGTGATTGAATGACGTGACGAGCTAGTCGTTCACCTGATGTTAAGTGACACGGCCGCCCATAACAGTTGCAGTGTCACCCGGAACTTTAAAACAATAGTTTCGCGCGACACTGCACTGCGCACGTCATCCTGAGACATCACCCAGTCTAATAATCAGATTACTAGACTAAGTGAGTCTATAAGTCTATTATAGATGGTATATTTTGTGGTTGTTAGTATAATATCCTGTAATCATAGGAACGATGCACACATTTCATTTGCAAACGGCCATGAAAAATATTCACAAATTTATGCAACTTAATACAACGTGTCATGTTGCGTTAAGTTGCATAAGGTCTTAGGTTAGATATAATTTCTTATATTGGCAGCAGTAAAGAGTTAAATAAAATTATTTCAATATTCATTTAGAATTTTGTTGGCTACTTATTAATTGTTTTACTAGTCCAATTAAATAATTATAACATATAAAGGAGAACACTCCTTTATACTTGAGACTTTTAATTTCATTTTCCCCATTGGAACAGAAAGTTCAATTTCAAGCGATTTTGACCCACATAATCACAAAGTACCCTTTGATTAAGAATCATACTTATTGTATGATAACCTGTATCAATTTTATACCTACTATACTAGCTTCAGGTAGCAGAAATATTGTTACAAAGATGGCATTTTTGTATTAGTCATGATCCGCCTCCGTAGCTGTAGCTCTATGTACAATGTACATAGTACGTTTCAGTAGCGGAATTAACTCCGCAGTCGGCACGCGCATGACCGCACTCCGAAACGCACGCCCCACAAATTAGCAAAGAACTTCTTACGTATCCGACGGATTACTTTGCGGTGAAACTTCGCAGCTTTACACTCCACACCTCCATTACCACGGATCAGTGTGTGACCCAAATACGATTCACGTTCCGCACTTATTTGGCGTGCTATGAATGTGGAATGTCATTTGCAGCGCGAGCCGCTATTTTACACCGCAAACGTCCATCTATGTGGTCGTTTACGACTGTCTTTCCTGATTTTATTTGCGTTTAGATGGTAACAGTAAATGATCTGCGAACGCGTAGACAATGCTCACGATTATATCTCGCAGTCGTATATATATCTGCCCGCACAGCGGCAAGGCTCTGCAAGCGTGTAAACCGCCGCCGAACAACCGTTCTTATCAATACATTAAATTACTTGAGGTGAGCTGGAATTGCTATTAAACTACTGTGGTCTCGGCTAATGTGGTAATTTCAGTGGATTTTACTTTTATCAGTTCCATTTATTGTTTGAAAGTAAGATTAGATTCGCGCCTACATTAGCTTATTTACGTAAGCAATTAAAATGGTGAATGGATGAGATTTCATTTAGCATCATGTGGCTCAGCGATTCCTATTAAGAGTCGTAAACTCCCCGTAAAATATAGATAGCTATTAGGAAGGAATAAATGATATAACACGAACATCTCCGCTTAGTCGTGACGACTGGTGTGGATGGATGGCTTAGGTATGTTGAGGCGGTCATCATGCCGAGGACGGTAACGACTGGGAATGTAGGCGCTTTACATAGATCCAATGCAAATTGAGTAGCGATTTGTGCGCGCATAAATCAGCTCCATGTAGACTTGCACGCTATCACCAACCTTTTCGTCAATTAACATCAACTTTAATGCGGACCGTCAAGATGTATACGTGCTAATAAAGACACACAGATTTATAGTTTCGTACTTCAAAAATACTTTTGAAAAGTAGAAGAACAAAGCGCTGCAAATTAACGTTTTGCTTATTTTTTTGATGCACTAACTAGAAACGCAAACTAGAGAGTGAATTATAAGACCCTTGTGTTGTACAAAAGGCTTTGAGTGGTCGGACGAGGATAAATTACAGGGATAAGATTACCTCTAGGAACAGAAAGAATAGCGTACGAACATTCAAAATGTACAATAAGCATTTCATTATACAGGATGGAAAAATCATGGGATCTGATGGGAATGATGGTATGGAGGATACAATTTTGAAAAATGTGCATTCAGCCGTATTTGGTATCAATCGACTCTATTCGCTCTAAGCACGATGCAGTTCTGTGTAAGCAAATAACTAAGTGATCAAATCCCGAGAGTTTATAAGAAATACAATTAAATAATTATGTTAACTATTTGTGGCAACGTGCCTGTTTTTTTGTTAATACTACAAATAGGTTACTACCTATTTAAATACACAGTCAACATCCATGTTGTTTTGTTCTAATGGTGCTTGCACATGGTCCAAGTAGCACTGGAGGAACTTTGAAGTCTCTATATTTTACCCCAAGCTGTTATAATTTCTAACATTTATGAATGGTATTGCTTCAAATGAACAAGAGCTTTTCCTTGCTAGGGTTCTCATTTACTAATTTAAAATGCTTGTGTTCCATTTTTACAAACCATTACGAAAATATTAATACAAAATTATTCTCGTATATCAAATGTTAGGCGGAATCGACGTCCTAAATCAAGCTAACGGTAAAGTGAATTATTTGTGTTTATCCTGGCGAGTGGCGGCATAAACGGCCCGCCTATTATCGATGCTTTACATTAATTTCCACAATGAATTAGCTATTATTAACGATGGCCGTATGGAGAGATCCGCATAGTTTGCGGGTTGGCCGGCTGAGCAGCGGTCGCCGGGCGAGCGGAAATGGCGACCGTCGTCGTGAGATCGCCTCGACGATCTGCAAGATGTGATCGGTTGACCGCGAGAGCTTCGACAATATGCAATTAATGAACCATCTCGTCTTGCGCAACAAGCCAACGGGTGCCACTTCTTATCACTAATGAGAGCCTAGTGCGCAACGATTGTCGCGTGGGGCGTGCTCCAGCGCAGGCCATCGGGGGCATCAGCCCGGTTTATCTACGCTCATCTCGGAAACACCGGATTGTGCGTAAAGTCAGGTGCATTGTTGTTTATGTTTCTTTCGCTAAATTAACCAATCGTCGAGATATAAAGATCATCACAGCCCAAATCGCAAGAATACCGGTGCATGACGCATGACGGTCGATGTCATTGACTTGCGGTGATGAGTTTATTATGCAAGAACTACCTGTGTTTTTCAAGATCAAGGCGATAAAGACGATTTGGTCATTTGCTTGGGGAGGCTAAAATGGTGTGAGCATTTTTGCATGTATTTTATATTCAAGAAGGTTTCCCACGAAGTAGTAATGCGAGCAGGTGCTTGTACTGATAGTAAAATATGACATGTATATCGCGATGAATCATCATTCATTTATGATCGAGTCGTATGTGTCGCTTCACACCTGCTGTGGCGCTAACGTTGTTGGTTTATGAGTCGCGATCGCGGAGGAGATGATCCCATGGGTCGGTAGCCGGGTCTGCCCGGGTCGCGGTTGTCGCGGCAACCTATCTCATCGGGCGAAGCTTCGTCGCCGGTGGGCGGCGATCAGGATAACCGCCACCGTCGCCACTGCCACCGCACCCACACGCCAATTATGTGAGAAGAGGTTACGATTCTACGCGATATTGAGGAGCAACTCAAACGGACCAAACTAAAGACGATTCCATGCATTAATCGCCTAGGGCCTAGGCTATTACCAACACTACCCCGATTAACCCGGCTCGATAAATGTCTTGATTACAGTAATAGTTTGCCCTACGACAACCTGCTAAAGAAACTATTCTGAATAATGAATCGTCAATTTAAATAATATCTATGCATTGAATCGGAGACCAAATGAAGTAGCGGTAGTACAGAAATAGATGTTCTCGCAAGTTAACTTCCTCTTTAGATATTAATAATCTCACTCTGCTACCACTATCCGCATCAAGATAAACATTTTCAGTAAATGAAGTTTAAATTTAAATCGCTGCAGAATTAAAGCTCACCACTGGATATAGCCAGATTCAATGACGACTAAAAAGGGAATTATAGAGTATCTATTGAATTACACGTTCAAAAGTGTAAGTGACTCGTGGATAATCGGAGTCAGTCACGACGCTATCAGGGTGTGCGGAGCGCTGCCGTATCGTCGATGGACCATACACCTATCGGCCGGAGTCAGCGGCCGTAATTACAATAAATACGGTTCACATGCCAACAGGAACCGACGCGTCCACTAGAATGTTGATACATTCTTGCAATTCCGCAATACGGGAGAGTCAGAGAAATTACTAGTTCCGGTTAGAATAATATATAGGTAGGTACATACTGAAAAAAAAAACATACAATTAAGCACGACGTGTGCTAATGAAGCGACCTTTCAAACGGTTTTTTGGACGAAATGCTTTTACACCGGCTGTTACATCAAATACTCGACGGATATAGTAGGTGCGATATATATAAAAACTATACTTAGGTACATTTTTGTCGGTAATCTCATCATCATCAGCCTGAAGACGTCCACTGCCGAATATAGGCCTCCCCCATAGAACGCCACTTTGAGCGACTGCTTGCCTCTTGCATCCATTGGCTCCCCGCGGTTCTGACCAGGTCGTCGGTCTACCTAATGGGAGGACGGCCTACGCTGCGGCTTCCGGTTCGTGGTCGCCACTCGAGAACCTTTCTTCCCCATCGGTTGTCAGTTCTACGAGCGATGTGGCCTGCCCACTGCTGCTTGTCAGTAATAGCGTTTTTAAATAAACGAACCTAAACTGGGCACTGGAAAGCAAAAGATGGATCTGTGGGGACGCACTTATATTTTATAATTTTTGAGTAAGGTGATCCTAAGTTTGGACTTCATTGGGAGTTACTATTGCGTTTGGATATAATTATTAAATTTTACCCCTTCAGGCATCCTTCACATTGTATTTTAATAGGAAGTTAGCTATAGCTGAATACTAATTGCACTTAGCAAGTCTTCCGGTACGTATCGACAGATTATGATTAGAATTCATTTACCACATCAAAGGTACAGGGCACGTTCAACTGGTTTATGATTGACGTTCGATAGACTGTACCTAGGGCTGACACCGTTTTTATTGAATTCAAATCACTCGTCTAGTAAATAAGTGGAAATTACAAAAGTAAACGTACGCAATGGCCAGTTACGTTACGGCAATGCAGTTGCCCATAATCGGAGTGTTTCGTAGCCATTAAGAGCTCCTTTTGAAACTTACAAAAAGTTTAGGTGCTCATTTTCTATCTATATGCAAGTTAATAAAATCATAATCCTGAAAACCCCGCCAGTCTTTGACATATTCATGAAACTGCTTAAGGGCTTGTGCAAGGCCAGCGCGAATTCAAGCCAAAGCTACAGAATAGATGTATAGTACTAGGCCAAAGCGGGATGAGCCAGGGGCCGAGCGGCAGGGGCGGTCTAAGTTAAACTGGTTCCAACGCGCAATAGTTTAGGTAATTTATTATTACACTGAATAAAAAGGGTATTTTAAAAATCCGCTATACATAAGCCCTCTATTATATTTAGTTCAACTACTACACAAAGTTTCATGATCTTATTTAAAGTATTCATTGAATAATCGCTCTTTATTTGTACGGTTTGGAGGTAACTTTGTAATTTTTTTCTATCGAGAAAATTTTATTAATTCGTGTTTTCACTATACATTTGCAGTAGCATTAGTCCTGAACTTTACCGTATATTAATTTTAAAGTCATTGTTGCAATATTGTTGACAGGACACTGCCTCATGCTAAGCCGTTTTAAGCAATTTGGCGTTGTATTGGCTCTTAAGTTCTGCACAAAGGGACAAAGAGAAAGACTATGAGCCTATAGAAATGTGGAAAGAGGACATATAAAATTTTCTACAACCGTGGCGGCGTGCGCTGCAATCAGGGGGAAATCATTAAATACTTCCAAGACGTGTAGTGGCCGAGCTTAGTTGTCCTCATACTGGACCTGTTCCCTCACGCATCAACACTCCGGTGCACTGCCACGACCTTAATACCCCACACTCAAACATTTTCATAACCAGTACGAGCGTTAATTAAACTTAATTGAATGTGGCTTAATCAAGCGCTAACAACGTTCATCTTGCTACTCATTACGAATGAATAAACTGCGCGGTAAACGCTGATGTTCATGACTCAACTTTATACGACAAAATGAAAGCACAAATTGCATTGTAAAGAACGTGCCCTTGAAAAATAAAATGCATTTGATGTTTAGTTACCGGAGGAAAGTGTACGGAGTAATGACAGAAGGGCGGTTCCGAGTTATTACTGTAATGCCGGGTTGCAGCGTCTTCGTTCGCGAGCGTTACATAGCATTTCTCCACAGCTAAAAAATAACAAATAACCGACTTGCCACAAACTCTATTAGATTTCCAACTTATTTTTTGCAGAGATTGTCGTCGCCTAACTCGATCTCGAATGCGGACGTGAGAAAATTGTTAATCTTATTTTGAAATAGACAACTATATTTACTGCAAGCTTATTATAATAGAACCTACATCTATTGTCAACATTCAAAAATCAAAACATGCATAAGAATATATCATGATTGATTAGAATTGTTGGAGCACATTTACTCACGATTTTAATAAAATATAAGTAGTACTTCAGGCAACAGCATATACTCGGGTATTCTCTATTTCGATATCAACGTAGACACCGCAAAGGAATGCGATGTAGAAAGGAAGAGTGCAAATGTCAGAGCGTGGAGTCGCGATAGGGAAAGCGCCTCGCCGTATCACGAAAGGGAACTTCAAATCTACACTTGGCCCATCGCGCGAGCAACTTACCTCATACGATCTAAGACAGGATAGAACGCTGGATCTTGCACGGGCACTTTCTTCACGTCTTTCAAGTTTTTTGACGTGAGGATGGAACGACATCCGTATGTGTTCGATGAGCCTCTATTTAACATACTCGTAGACACACGCTGCGAATGCATGATCCCGGTGGAACCTGCCCGAGCTAGATGCCTTGGGCACTATCGGATTTCCTGCTCGCGATTATTGCCTTTCTTTATTTTGCTGGGCAGTTCATTACAGTCGGTATCGAAGTAACGGTCCGTTCGACCATTTGCATGGTGAGCCCATTATGGGGACCGGCACGGTGGAAGTTATTAAAATACGCTTAAGATCGTAGCGCATTCGGTAGGGGCGATAACGGGTGGAACATTGCTGAGTCGTGAGCTTGCTTCGAGCTTTATTGCGTTCGGGATGCAATCGAACCGGGCGGAAGAGTGCGATGCTGTCAGTACTCGTATACAAAGAACGGATTGAGGTGTTCCGCAACAGACGACCGTCAGCCGCTTGACGGACCATCGCTATATCTCGTTAGTAGCTTTGTACTGACGACGTCTACGCCAGCCGACACACGCGTTGATGTAATTGGCAACAAGAATGAAACCAGTCATTTCTTTAGCATGTAGGTATCACTACATATGAAATCTTAGTAATCAATTTATTATGAAACGGTTGTGTCATATTGAATGGTTCCTTGCATATACACTAAGATCAAGGATGAAACAATAAATGCACTCGCTCAAGGACACATGGTTAGAAAGTAGGTCTACGAATGCGTCCGGTAGTGACAAGCTCGCTCAATCGCGTGACAAGTTTCGCTCGTAACATTTATCATTCCACGTACGATGCTAAACCACTTATTCGGCTCGCGTTGACCGTTATCCGTGGCACGCACACTGGCTGCATCAATGGCATATTTTTTTCCGGCGAAACTCCGCACACATTTCCCATTCAAGGCTAACCCGGTCAGTGTAGCGCTTTGTTTACAAAAACGTCGCCATGTCGGACATCACAGAGGACGTTCACTCACATCTCCATGTCGCGTCTCCTGGCAACATGTCTACGTTGAACTATTTCATTCTTACGCTAATGGCTAGCTAGATGAATGTTAGCACTGGACGCAGACACTAAATATCATTATCCGCTGTGTGAGCACAGCGAGCACAGCTGATAACGTAGATAACATATACATGCATGAGCGATTCAGCTAATAGGAATCTAATCTAACGCCTTAGGCAAGAACTGGGCCTGCATCCGTCGCAGCCATCTAGATGTTTAGAGGTTGATGCATGCGTGCCTGGAACACTATAATGCGGCTTGGGTGCATCTTAACTAATTACAAAGACATTTCATAATTGAAGCCTTACATAGATTTCAGTTACATGCCGCTATCTGAGAAAGATGCAACCAGAAAGTAACTGTGGCATAATGGTAATTCCATGGATTTCTTTACGTGTCTGGAAGGTCTGTGGTGGTCATTAATGTAATTAACGTGTGACTGTTCTTGTTGCAGGTGCTCCGAACTACACCGACACTCTCGGCGAGCACGCTTCAGGTAAATATTTAAAAACATATAAAAAAGCAATATCTACCTACTAAACTGAGCTTTTAACGAAGGGTTTCTATGGTATCTATCAATTAAATATGTACAGGGGTTGCGCATAAGTAATCACCTGATTTCCTAAGGCTGCATAATAACTTATTTTTGTAAATAAAAAGTGCGTTCTCGTTGTGTATAATGTTTATTAGGACTTATAGTCTTATAGTTAAAACAATCTTGCTGGCAGAGCTGACGCTTATCAGAGCGTTTTACAGCATTTTGCATTAGATTTCTTAGTACTTCTAGTGATAGATTCACCATTTTGTATTCAGTGTTCTTTTTAAGGTGTGTAGCAGCTTCAAATCACTTCAAAAAAAAAACACCATATGTATAAAAAAGTCTGCAGCTCGGGCGATCTTGCGGGACACGGCGAAATTCACGCTGGGTCGCCATTTGCCGATTTTTGGTTAAAAACAATTAAGCCGGCTTAAGACACTATTTAAAAAAATAATTGCATCTTCGCAGACCATTACTATTCATGCGTCACCTGCTATACCTTCGAGTAGGAAAGTTCGTTTTTTACATTCTCAATCGCCCTAATTATCACTTGATTCAGGGCATAAGAGCAGGGTACGCGTTCATTGCTTCCAAAAGTATACCACATCCGCGAGTTTGTATCATATGTGGGGTTGATAAACCTGTCCATAGGCATGGCACCAGTTTTCTTTGAACTGGTTGATCAACAAACAAGATTTTTAAATAAGGAGCCTCTACTTTGCTAATCTCCACATGAGGAATTCTTAAGCTCGTATATGTTTCGAGGCCAAGGGTGGTTTACATGATAAACCTAGTCTATCTATCTATCTTCTATACATAAAATAAAACTGTAACTTGGCTAAATCTGTACGTTGAATATATTTTGAAAATTTTGACTGCATTACACTTCTTAATCGATATAGAAATAGAAACAATATTTTTTGAACTTTTTGTCTGTCTGTCTGTGTGTTCTTCTGAACACGCATCACGGCAACACGAACGGATTTCGCTGATATTTAGTATGGTGCCGGCCGGGCAGGTCAACTAGTTATCTAATTACTTACTCATATCACTTCTTAAGCTTAAGGTAAATTAATAATTATCAATATAAATTTGAACATGTGAAAACCTTTCTATTTGCTATTTCATTACGAGTTTTGAATGCAAAATAGTAGAGTGTCACAAGGGACCAAAATAACGTATTTACGGCGAGAGCGATAGTTTGAATCCAGAGCGAAACTAGAGTATAATCCCGAGGGTAGCGGGATTCAAAGTACGTCGCTCAAGGTTAAATAATTTTGGTACCGTGTGGCACACTTTGCTTTTCATCCCCTCTATGAGAAAAGTAATTTTGTCACTGTTATTAAATGCGCCTAATTGACCATTTTGGGTGCACTTATCGAGGAACCCTTTGCCTCTTTTCGTATAGATGAGATGAAAATAACATATTTACAATATTTTTACAAAATTATATTAGAATAATACAGCTCATTTCAACAGTTAATAGTTTTTATATCAACATCTATTCAGATTGGTAACACGAAATCAGCGACAGAATGTAAGTAAATTAAGACAAAGATGAACGATTAGATGCATAAACTAAGAAGTGGAAATGCTAAACTGGAAATGGGCTTGCAGTGATTTGAGTTTGAGAGGAGATAGTGAGCAGGCGCGCGTTGGCAATACGAGCAACCGTCATGCCATCCGTACATTTTAACGAGAGCTCGATCACCCGCGCCGATAGCGACAGTCTAATGAAAACTCCGCTGAATAATGCATTAATACTAGCATTAAATCGTGAGCACACACTATCAAGCTGCAACGAGAAAATACTACATGCAAATTTAAGTCAATACTGACGCCCGATAAGCTCCCGTTGGTAATTCGAGAAACGCAGTCTATCTATCCCTAGAATAAAACTAAATTAATCCCGTTGTCCCGCAGTGTGCCGCCGGGGCGTCGATGTTGAAAATGGTGTTTATATTTTATGGCTTTATCGAAACGATGGAGTATTTCTAGGGTTCGTCTGGGTCACGAGGTCTGATAGTGTGATTTACGCGAGGTTAACGCGGCTCTTGGGGCGGTGGAATATTTGTAAGTAACGGTTTCGATGAGAAGTGCAGCGATGACAGTGAGAGGGGTGTTTCGGACGCGCGCAGGTGTAAGTCAGTGGGTGTCGCGGCCAACCGGCGTCGTGCTGCGGCTCACGCTGCGACCCGAGGCTCACCTTCTCTATTGAAATGTCAGTGTGCGGACCGGTGACGAGGCAATCGTAAAACACAATGTTAAGGTCACATCATGACTTCAATAAACAATTACAAACATGGGAAACGTGACGTCGCAGCTGTAACCGAGACCTCCTGAAAGTGTGCCGGCCATGTACACCGGTTAAGATAGCGTGGTCGCTTGCTGCATTAAACTCCGTTTACGTTGTTGTTTTTCGCTTAACCTACGACAACACAAAGCCTCAGTGTACTAACCGTACGTACACCACGGACAAGTGGGATAGACAGACATTTTACAATAGAAATGTAAATGGCTTACTGTCATAGGACAAGAACATGGCAAGAATGTCTATTTTGATATTGTAAGGAAATGGAGTATTCGAACAATAGCGGAAATCAAGCGCAAAATGATCCTTATGTAGTGAGGCTGTAGAGACACCGAGGTTGTGACTTGTGATATTTATGGTGAGTCAAACCTAAGCTATATAAATGGAGTAGCATGTGATATGAAGTGCAAACATGCAAGGGCCAAGTGTCGGGGGCAGCCGGGGCGAGATGGCATACCTTCCGCGGCAAAACTACCGTTCCCGCGTTCCACATACACCACGAGCATGCGAGAACCAGCTCAGGATTGGGGTCGTGTCACCAGTGATACCTTAAACGGTGGCCTTTTTAAGGTTAAACAGGCGAGATTTATTCACATTAAACAAACGACAAAATAGTTCACATTAAATCGTGACTATACAAATAAATATTAATTTTAGATATTGCCTGCTCATGTCAGTCATCGCTAAATTATTCAGATAATATGACGCGCTTATTCAAATGATTATTTAATAAATGAACCGACGAGTTATACAATAAGAACACAATGACAAATTGAGCAACTAAGTGACGTTTAATAATAATAACAATGTATGATCTTAATGATATAAAACATTTGAATTTCCTGTAAAAACGATCTTCCCGCAATAATGCATCGAAACAATTTGTATGTCAACAGGACACGGGGCTAGCGCTAACATAGCGGGGTTTTACTTTCTTGTAGTGGGCCTCAAGAAACTAGTCAAGAGAAAGTAGGATTAGTGTCTTCAATGTATTTATCATTATATAACACTAGCGCAGTATAAGGAAATTAATGTAGTACCAATAACCGACGATATAAATGAGACTTTGAGATTAAGTGGGAGTATCGCACGCGGTACAGGATGTACGCTACAATTATAAATTGCCTTCCGATTCATAAATACAAATAAGGAATTCCCGTCAGACTGAAACAAATTCGCGCCTACAGACGTCCAATTAGGCCGGCGGTATCGTGCGTATCCACCGACCCACGTGTGAAGAAAATAAGCACTTACTCATAAATATTTATGGCGGGCACAATGCCGTCTTTGTACACTTCCACATTCAGCCGGAATTATAATGGTTGTCACAGTAGGATCTCGAACAAGAGCCGAAACGGCTCGCATTAGAGAAAATAAAAGATACTCGCGACAGTTTCACTTAGCAACCGACACGGCGAATATCTTGAACAGAGATGACACAGAAAAGACGTCGCGAGCGGAATGCTAAACGGGAAAGCCGGACTGTCGTATTTTCTTTAGATCTGTCAGATTTACTTTCGTATGCGATGCAAGATTATGAATTCGGTGATGATGTTTCTTAGAGTACGATTCCTGCAGGAAATTAGGTGTGACGTTGATTGGAGAGCTTGGCAGCGTCCACGGAGCCAGCGGCCGCGGCACTTCCCGTTGCGGTGATGAGTGCGCTACCAACGGTAGGCGGTCCATGCTGTACGGTAGCGGTACAGTTAGCCTGGATAAAGGCTGTTACGGTGTCAGCGGCCGACGGCGACGCCGCTGTGATCTGTCAATTAGAGCCCCATAACCTTGTTCATATCTCGGACCATTCCATATTAAGGCCTAACGACCGACGCGACACTAGCATACAATTGCAATACAAATACACGGTGCACTGCTGTGTTTCCGTATTGACATAAAACTTTAGAGACCGCAACAGTGCAGTAATGAAAATAAATTTGTTTTAGCTTTAGGCTTTAAATGGCGTTAAATAAATGATTATCTTTAACGTTGATTTCACGGACCGCAGATCCGACGATATAGCTGTACCCGGTGTTTTAGACTTTTTGTATAAATTTTGTCAATTAGTGTTTTCACGGGTTTTTAAGACTGCGGGGTGTCATTAGCGCATCAGATTTGTTTACCGAATCGTTGAATAAATTTAGATTTGTCTTTTAATTATTTTTCGTATCAAAACAGTAACATTTGAGTCAGATCTTGTTTAAGAGAGAGCTAAGAATGATCGATGACAGACTTTATTACAATGATCAACCAAAACCGTTCCACGAAATTCGGAAACGGAGTGGCTCGAGGCACAATCACGTTCTCTATCAGTGTGAAATCTTCCAATAGTAATGCAGCCCAGTGGAACGGTGCCGGTGGCTGCAAAATGTGCGTGGCGTCACGTAGAATCAGCCTCAAAATAGAGTCGTGTCCGTCGTAAGCTACCGCAGGTCGACGCCCGACTTACGAAATTTAATCGAATTATACAAAACTCATCTCCAAACAAATATTCCGATTCAATGATTTCTTTTCAAACCACGTTCGTTCACCTCGGACGCTAGACGGCTACCAGTTTTAAATAGAATGAAGTAACGAAACGACATGTAACGAGATAAAGTTTTCAGAGGGGATTTCTAATGGAATTTAGTGGGGGTGGAAAATGGAACATAGTTTATTTCTCTATTGTCTAAGTGTGGTTTATGCGTTTGCTGGGAGCATGTTGCGTTCTGGTTGAAACGTTTAGCTGCCATCAAGTTATCTAGTTTTCAGTGACAGGATCGGACGTCGATGTTTATGCTCGAACGCGCGAGACGGTGGCGGTAGCGGGCGTGGGCGCATTAGCAAGGTACCGGACACCCCGCGTCTTGAGAAGGTGTTGGT
The DNA here is from genome assembly GCA_910589525.2 of Ennomos quercinarius. NCBI lineage: Eukaryota > Metazoa > Arthropoda > Insecta > Lepidoptera > Geometridae > Ennomos > Ennomos quercinarius. Next base: position 9,268,851 of record OU342496.1, read on the forward strand.
ATCTCGGCGCGGTTATCTTGAATTAAAAGCTAATAAGTACTTAAGTAGGCTCGTTAAGCTTTAATGTATCGATGATAAATAATCTATCCAACATTAAACTTATTGTATTATTTAAAATATTCATAGTAGCGTTAAATTATCGACCAGACAGTTGTATTAGAAATGTTAATAACAGTCTGAGTACCAGCAAATAAGTTCCGATGAAAGAAAAGAAGCAGCTATGACACAAGCACGTTTTGTTTGTTTAGGCGCGTGCCTCCGCGAGATGAGTCAATATTGACAGGTTATCGACCTCGCTTCCTTTCTTTCAGCTAGGAAAGGATATCGTTGAATACTAATCGATATTGTGATATTGTGACACATAGACATGACGGGTTCGTTAATTTCACTTAATTTTTCTATTCAGTTCAATTTTACATGTTATTCCAATTTCTATAACTTTAATCATATTTTATTTACAAAACCACTTTTTTTGATTTTGCTCTCAAGTCGACCGTTTCAAAAATAAAGACGTTAGATTGTTCGAACTATATATAACGTGGTCCGAGAGTAGAGTGCATCATTGCTTTTCTGCATCAGATGTTGTCCAACAAACGTGTGCCAAAACAAATAATCTTAACAGAAATTGAAATTACATGCAGTAATAACAATTAAAAAATATAACTAGAATTATAAGATAGGATCGCATTAGCAATGCACTTAACGAACATTAAATGCATGTAACTAGCAATGCGGAATCGGAGTGAACTCACGTGATTACATCCAGATATAAGGAAGGGCACGAATTCGCAGCCAAGTATCCTTGTTCGGAGTTCAGTTGCCGTTATCTAATGCAAATTTACGGGCCAAGATTAAACTAGTTTCAAATCAACCCGTACATTCGAGTACAAGAGACGTCTTCGGTGGGTAATGGCTTCTTTAAGTACCTACTGGAGATAAACAACTTGTTGTAGACTTGTAGACTATGTCGGACACGACCGTGAAAGAGTTTGCAAAAACTTTAGAGAAAGTGCATTCTCTAAGACTAATACTGACACTGACTAAACTAACGGATGTTCTCGTTTAATTCCTGGAAACTGAGAAACTTGGCCGTAGCTCGTAGCGTAAAAAAACAACACTGCAGTTGTTTTTTTTAAATCGATGCTCTATGATTTTTGCCATATTTATGTATTTCTTGTACAATACATGAAATGAATTTATTGTTGTTATAAATTTAATAGTAAATTGAAGTGAAATAATGTTAGTATTCATTTTTTTTTTTTCATTTGATAGATTTCTAAGATTCGCACGACATTGTCTAGATTTTTTACATAGGTTTTGCAGGAAAATGTAAAAGAAATAATACTGAGCAGATAAAACACATCACCTACTCGAATCACAAAAAGATCCTAATCATTCCTAAGACTATTGACCGACTATTGACTCTTATAATATGGACCCCGACGTAATGCATAATGCCTTATTCAAGTATTTAACATTTACTCATAAAAATATATATTTTAAAAGGCTGTAGTGTCCATATAACTGAAACTCGAATGTGGGTACCAAGGGATCTTTGCTAGACCCCCAGTACAGTGACACTTACGTTTAAACAAATCAGCCAGTGAACATTGTATGAATCTATTAATGGTGTATTAATGTAGCGTTTCCTAGCATTGCTAACGTGGGAATATCGGTCGGGAGGCATGACATTGACGGATGGTGGCGTGACCATCGCATCCGCGGCAGACGCAGCACCTTCCTCCATCAGCACCGCATCGCCGATGCTCAAACTCCGCAATTTGCAAGTCAGCTTAATCGAGACAAAACGGTAGACGATCGAGTTTTGCGAACCCTTAACCTGCGCCAATTGAAGGATAACGGCACCGTGAACTACATAACGTCTGTCAGTAACAACCTTCACACAGACAATAAGCAATTACAAAGTCACCTTTGTCTGCGCTAATATATTAGCTTTATTCGTAGAAGAATAGAACGGCCTGGCAGTCAAAGGCGTACCTACTCTACATTTGACTGCTTTCTTTAATAGGACCGAGCAAATAATTCAAAGTCAAACGTAAGCTTTGTTAAAAACTCTCTCAAAGTTTTCTTTAAGTATGATTGGGAAACAAAGATGCAATGAGCTGTTTGCATCGTAAAGTTGAAGCAAATCGCTGCGAGCTTATAGAGAATGTCAACCATATAAGGGCAGTATGGCATGTGCCTGTTTCATCTTGTGCGATTATGGGACAGCGATGGAGAAATTAAGTTGTATAATTCAGCACATTAGCCTAAGTGTATTCGATAAAATACAGATAGCTTACATTATTTGTATTCAACCATGCTGCGATGATAGTCATAGATCTTAGATTTAATCTTTATAATGAAGACTTATAGAACATAATGCATGTCAGACTAGTCAGGTGATTGTATCGATGGGTGCAAAAACGCTTTGCTGATACATATCTTGTCTAAACAAATAACCGTAGGTGCTTGCAAAAAATAGCGTGTCATAGTTTGCTACTTGTGTCGAGCAAAAAGTTATAAACATGTCTATTTATTTCGTTTATCAGATTAAAGTTTTTTGATGAACTTATGCAGCTAAATTCAGTAATAACTCGGTATAGTTTCATTTATTATCCTTGACAGCGAACAAAAAACGTGCCTTATTCAAAGAGGTGCTTACATTTTATTAAACTGCCAATTACCATTTAACCCTAGTACAGATCAGATAGCTCGAACGAAATTACTGATTGAAGCTGAACTGGAGTATCATTAGAGCTATCATTAGGCTCCTGAGACGTTACTTTAACTGAAATGATCATATAAGGCAATCGCACACTAATAACGAATCTCGGTATGTGGTCCCGTAACACTCATTTGCGAAATGTAACCACGAACAGTAAATGTTTAGTTAGGGTCAGTCATACTAAATACCTGTGGAGAATTTTAAATGCGTAAAGAATGTTAAAACATGCCACAGTATGTAGATCTTTCGGTATTTTCGCGTATGTAGGTTTCGATGTACGATTCTGTTATTCGACTGTGAAATCGCGATTGTATACGTGTTCGTTGACTAACAAAAATAAGGTGCATCAACACTCGAACGTTCAGCTGTAAACGTCTTGTTTTTGTATATTGTGAACAACAGTATAAAATTGTTTTGCGAATAAAACTTGATAAACGTCATGAAAATGACAACTGTTGCAAAGTTGCTAACTAAACAGTTAATCAACTAATGGCATGGGATATTTGAAAATAATCCAACAATGGCGGTTGAATATTTTGTCTTTTTTTCCAATACATACTTGTGTATTTTTGAATTTTTTTAATGTATAATAATACTAAGGGTGGATTAATATCCGTTAAGTGTTCGTGAACATGCACGAGTGTTGGCAAATGGTTCCAAGTCTATAAAATCGTGCTTTTTTGTTTTGTCTTCAAATGCTTTTTAGAGCCTTCAGTAAAATATCCACCTTTTTATTTTGACATTTTGACTGACAAAACAGGACTGACACAACCGTACAAACTTTTACTCACTTGACATTTACAGAATTATTGCTAAAAAGCGATAGAAAGCCATAAACGAAGAAGAAGGAGAACTAATGGCATCTTAAACATAAATCCCTTGAAAAACATTTCAGCTTTTTGTGAAAATTTAGAAACGTTCATAAATATCCAAAGTTGTTTATGAAGATTTACAAACGTTGTTTACTGCACTTTACTTCTCCTCAAGAAAATTTGCAAGTGTGAAAATACCTGTACATGCGAGTATGCTGTTAAAGGTTCAATGATCAGGGGATCAGTCGAGACAACTTCCAATTGATCGACAACTTTTTCTAACGATACTATTCGTCCGGCTCGTTCAACCGTGGGATAGTGACGACTTGACGAGTGAGGGCAATGACGTAACACACGGTCAACCTTAACAGTCATGTTATTACTTCCGTACTTTGTCGAAATAAACCTTAAGTTACTTTAGCATCACTTCGAGTAGGTGATGTGTAAATATTTATCATGATACAGTGCTAAGTAGGTTTCCCAAAGGTGCCGTGATTTGATTAATGGAACTGATTGAGAAAATTGAGTCTCAGTAGATTTATACTGTGTATTATTCAACTGACGTATGCAAAGTGATGCGTACATTTTAGCCTTTTGATAGGTTACTGTACTTTAATTAGATTTCAAGCGGAAACTGATACAGATAAGCATTGTTTTTACGACCCGTCCTTGTTGTATGTTGAGCGACTTTTTGTGTGGGCCGCTTTTGATTAAGTTTAAATGATGTTATGACTTTATGATGCGATATGACGGGTAACATCATTTTCTTTCAATCTTAATGGTTGAGGTTTTTGATGTTGCCAAAAAATTTGATAGTAAAAAAACATTCAAATATTACTGAAATCGTTAAAAGGCACTTACGGAGTGGCGTCATCGACTCATCGTCATCTTCATCTTAGTACATAAACTGTATAATTACCTGGAACAAAAAAATAACAATAAAAAAAGGTTTTTTTTTGTAATTCAACTGTCGTACAAAGAGCTATTCGAGTTTTAAACACAGTTTTGTTACTCTCTAGAATACAAAAGTGAATAATTTGAATACACACGTTGAGAAAACAAGCATCCAACCCATTCGTAGAGCTCTACGATTTATCAACTCAACTTTAAGCATAATAGTTTGGCATATTACAGATGTATCAGATATCGTACATAATATATTATCTAGAGTTGTTATAACATAATAAAAAAGATAATAAGATATAATACTAAAGTGCCTTTATTCAGTGCCAGTAAAGTGTTAAACAAATAATTATAAATGTAAAATAGCATTAGGATTATAAATATTAATAGCTCATTTAACATTAACTCACCAACCAATTACAGGTATACATTAGAGTAATAGAAGAAACCTGCTACTGCATTTGAAATTACATTTTATAAGATGGTAATTAAAGACGATCATTTTATATGTCGTTATAAAGGAGCACAGCGCATAATAAGGGTATTTTATTAAGACAAATAAAATAGAAATGAACTCTTAAAATAAAACATCTGGACTTAACATTTTGGCTGATCTGGCTAAACACTGTGAATTGAATTAATAACTTCTTACGTTATTATTATACGCTTAGACAAATCACATCCCCATAAAAAAAAACTCAAGCTTGTGCGCCTCGACACTGTCATGTTGTTTGCAAAACAGCGGGGTCTTGCAATATTTTCTCAAGTACAGCCTAAATAGCTAACAATACAGATTATTGCTGAACTAATCTCTTACAAGTACATTAAAGTGGCATAGCCGGGTGCTTTATGTGGCATTTATGCAGTGAAAATGCAGTTGAGCGCTACCTCATAAATAACTTTACTATTTATGCGAATATCTTCCGTACAAAGTGATACATAATACCGTGCGCTCGTGGTTTTATCAACCTTTACAATCGCTGACATGTCGTAAACAGCAACATCCGAAGGCGAGCTCCAGATCGAAACTAATAACTTTACTTATGTAAATAGAGAACAGAATTATGGTCAAGATGCGGATTCTAGGAAATTCTAAAGCGCAAAACGTTCGTAATTACACTCCGATACGGGGAAGTGGCTCGCTCCGCTCCTGCGCCAACCGAGGGAATCACGAGCATCCGCGTGAGCTTCATGGCATTGCTCGCACAAAGTGTGTGATTAAAAGTTACCTACCTATAATTCAGCTAGTCATAATTGCATTACAATCGCGTGAAAACTGCGTAATTAATCTTTTTTCTCTGTTTGATCCCAGGACTGGTGGTGGCGGCAAGCGGGCGGCGGCACTACGAAGCTGTCAGGTCAGTCACCCAGCGCACCTTACTCTCCTAAGATAGGAATTCGTGAATCTTCAGAAATAACACGTCATTATGTCTTATTAGCCGTTGAGGAAGCACTTAGAGCAAATGCAAGGAAAATAACACGTCTCCCTCCTCCGCTGGCCGGAGAATTGTTCTTCTATAATATCCATTATTGCGAGCATTATAAAATTAGTCTAGCTCACTACGAGCACGGATATGTAATCGGCTTTTTCCAATTTGTATCCTAGACTTCACCTAAATTAGATTATGCACTTAAAAATTATATAGTTACTAAAAAAAAACGAAAAATAATATAACTGCGGTTTATTTTAAGAACATGTTGAAAAAGTTGGAATGCTTTTTTAATGATAACGAATTATGTCAGAACGTTGCTCGAAAAATAACTGCCTCGAAGCCAACGAAGTGCAGACAAATATACAGTTAGTTTTGTGGTAATACACATAAGTACATAAGCGAGGATAGTTAGTAGTGACTCGCCAATATAGTCGGGTAAGTAACCGTGCATCATTAATGCACTACCCATCACCGAAATTGATCCACGAGTATTACAAAACCGACGTCTCTACTCGATGAGAAATAGTTACCACTGCTTTACCGTTGTGTACGGATTTTTTTTAAAAGGTAATGAAGATTGCTTCGAACAGAAACATTGAATGCATTAAGCTTTATGATACCAAAATTATCATTTAGACCACACACGAAACATTTTACACGCATAAGTTTTGTTACATATGAGTTAAAACGATAACTTAACGTTCAATTTAGGTAACAGGAAGCAGATATTAAAACATTGTTAATGATATAATTCGATTGCATCGGATAATTTCAACAAGTTAAATTAAGTAACCAAATTACAACGATTACGAAATATATCTTAAGTAACTGTGCGTTTAATGAACTTGATGAACTTTAGCGGACAAGTTTAGTGAGTTTAATTAAAGCAATAAAAAAGCAAATGGGACACTAAAATGTAACGACAGCATCATGAGAGGTTACGAGCGAGTGAACTCTCAAGGACTGCGAGCCTTTGGTGGTTTTCAAACAAAAAGATTAAGAGTTTCATCGTCTCGTCAATTTCCTAAATCACTGAACCGGTTTGTTCTGGTTAACCAGTTATTTTTACCGTTCAACTGTTAAGGAATAACAAGAAGGAAAAGTCTGTGGCAACGGAGTAGGGTTTCCTCACGTAAGCATGCGTCATTGTTTTAGCCTCGGGTTAAACTTGAACTTGTTATGGCACTTTATTTCATTAGTTTAGTATGCTCTCAATGTTTCATAAAAAATCTAACGAAAGATTTTTGATGGATATTAAATACGGCTTTTTGCAAACTATAGAGCAAAATCAGCTAAAATAGGTTTATAATTTACTTTCATTATAAAGATAACCTTCCGCGTTGATGTCATTACTTTATAAATTTAATAGGAATAGACGCACTCAGCCATAAGTTTTAATAACATAAGTAGCTATCGCAATCAAATAACTCTATAAAGGTTATTATTTCATAAAGTTTACAATGCTCCATAGACCATAGATTCATATCTGATCACAGAATCTGTTTACTGTCAGAGTATTAAAACTTTATGTAGCTTCAGGGGCTGTATTTCTAAATTAAGGTTCAATTAACTGTAAGATGGGATAACCGTTTTTATGATTGACGTAACATAAATTTTAGGATGGATTATATTCTGGAAAATAATAATAAATAAATAAATATGTGTGTGCGGTCAAACTTGGGCAATATCAATCGAATAGTGATTTTAGCTACATCTACTTTATTATAAAACTTTATACATTGAAAGATAACAATTAAGATTAAATAACTCACGATAGTGTACTGTAAATACAGAAAAAATTTGAGATACAAAACTTCTATAGGTAAAATAAATTGTACCTAATACTTACTTAAAAAACTTACTACTTTAAATATTTCTAAGTCGTCGGTTTCGTGGTTCAGAAATTACAGACATCCAACCTTCAGTATTAGGTCCAAAGGCACTCCTAACATGTACTATCGGAAAGAGAGAAGGGAGTGGGGAAAAGGATGAATGGATGAAGGTGAGAGGAGGACGCCTCCATTCGCCGTTTCATCCATTCATCCTTTTCCCTCTTCCTTCTCTCTTCTTTTAGACTGAGATAAGGCGTAAAACTAATAAACCCGTGCGAAGCCGGGGCGGGTCAGCTAGTACATCTATATCTTTACGGGGTGCAGGTATGTCCAATTTATTTTGTATAACCTGTTAAAAGTTGATCAACAAACAATTTGAATAAGTACTATCGCCTAATGTATTACCTTTATTATTATATTAATTTATCTCCGAGCATTCAGTCAACTGATTTACTATCTAGCATTCATTTTGCCATGCGCCGGCGCCGACGTTAAGCACGCGCCATTCTTACATCCATGCAATTACGATACTGTCATTGGAGAATCCAATTGCTTAACATATGACGTTTAGCTTGCTTGTACCGGAGTATTATAATTTACTCAAGTGATCATAAAACCAGTGAGATACACTTCTGCACAAAAATGTAGGTTTTGATTGAACAGAAATCAACGTAAGCAATACCTATCTCTGTTTAATTAAAACAAAGTTAACTAAACGAGTGATACAGGAAATGTCTTAATGATATCCACCCTGAGGCGAAGTGTAAGCAATAGCACAACTCAAAAAAGAAGCAAAATTCGGTCAGGATATTTGCCAGGGGCTTTTAATTGACAATTGTAAGCGATTCATTTGTGCTGATCCACTATACGATAACGTTTTACCTTTAACCTACTCATTAGCGTGATAGAAATTAAGCTCTTGCTGACGAATATAGCCCCACACTAATTCACCATTACCTATATCTTTGAAAACCTGCACGTTCAGCTCCACAGGTCTCAGAAACTAAAGGTTCAACACCATACGGCAGGGCATACAAAAGCTCTACGTTTATATAAGGGGAACGTAATTACAGTAAGTTATTATACCTAGACAGAACATTCACTTGACAGTTGAGCCATGGCACTTGTGATCGTTATGCTGATTGCCAATGTCTGTTAAGTTAAAGCTCGGACAACGAGCCCCATTAGGGCAGTCTCAATCAGGCTAATTTATATCTGAAACGCCTGACAAGACCACCGACATAGCACGCTTCACAATTAGCAATATTTCTACTTCACTCTTTAGGATTCTTTATCGACAAGTCGAAAATAGCACGACTATTAACCATATGGATGCCCACTTTCGTGAACGTATCTCTAAACAGTAAAATTGTGTGATTAAATAAGGTTTTAATTTTAAACACATACTTAAATCTTATGAAAAATGTGGCCGCCTTGTTGGTTTTTTGGATGGACCCTGGATGTTGTCATTTATTCATGCTATCAATTAAGCATAATAAGCTATTATGCATTGCCCACACGTGTACTTACTACGTGCGCAAATTACAAGCTAGAAAAGAGTAATTTTCCAACAATTTCAACCAACCTGAGAGGTCATACATGTAACCAGATATGTATCATAAGACTTTTAACGTGCCAGTTAACGGTAGTCGTAATGTTCCATTAAAATGTACGTAATGTCAGAAATTCTGGTTCGTAAAAGTTGCCGCCTTACATCAAGTTCACGGAGCCGGCAGTTTTACGAGCTTATGCTTAGAGCCCAGCGCAGTCGCGCGTCGGCGGGCGAGTCACCTTGCATGCAAAGATGTCTGGATTCAACGCGCTATAAATATGATCGCATGTCGGAATCTGTGAGAACATAATTGGATATTCGCGGTAAGCCCTCAACTCGAAAGATAAAGATGTTGCGGACAGTGAAGAGCCGGCGTTGTCAAGTGTCCATCGAGCGCTATCTGCGCGCGACATCTTTATGCCGGGGTCGGTTTTTCTATACGCGTGCGCGGTACAGTGGGCGGTAATGGCGTCCGCCCCAACGGGATTCACGCGCCGACAACATTTCGCGGCTCATCGTACGCCCGCAATATATCGCTCCACTTAAATTACGTGTGAGCTTGTTCCGGTAAGTATACCTGCGCATAAAATAATTCTGCAGTCGCGCTTGACCGCAGAAAGAGGGATTAAGTTGAATAAAGATGTTTGCCGAGAGTCAGTAAAATATTCCGTGCTTGTAGTACGTGATAGTTCGAATCAACAATGTAACAAGCGGCTTAATTTCATGTTGTTGGCAGATTTCATGACCCAATACCCCAGATTCTTAAGCCGGGTAAACCACATTATCACGGTATTCACCGGTGAGTAGCGTAATAATGCGCTTAATCGAGGTGTTAAGCACTCTATCTATAGCAAACGCAAACCGATGGGTTGGCTAACGGCAAGTGCAATATGACGCAAATTTAACCTTTAACCGTAGATACTATCGAAGCCGAAGATAAACATTGAACAATTAAGCTTTAACCGGTTGGCAGACACAATGAACAGTATAAAAACAACTTTCACAGGTGCCGTGGAGATACTTAGCAAAAGTAAAACAAACAGTTTCCAAAAGATAACGTCAACTGATAAAGATTCGTGTAACGCAGCAACAATGGTAATCCTCAATGAGAGCCTCCCACAAGCAACGGAACCTCTTCCGCCGATTAAATTGTAGAGCATCAAAAATAATGGGCACAAACGAAACCAAGTAAAAGACAAGACCATTTTCATACAATGAACACCGTTAAACTTAATACTTAATCAGATGAATGATGTGTTTGTCGAGACACGCACACGGACGATTGGTATTTGTTAGTAACATTAATCATCTACACTTTAAAAACAAACAAAACTTCAAGCTCGTATTGTAGGACATTGGTAAACATTTAATTAATTTTAAATGAAAGTAATATTTCATTTTACTGGGCATTATCGCAATTTTAATTTGAACACTCAAGAAAAATGAGTGACAGCTCGTAATAATAGATATGAAGATAATTGATAGGCTTTTAATTTATATGGTAATGTTTTACATGAATGAACGGCAGCGTGTTAAACGGTCCATCATTCGTTGTGCATAATAGGTAATATAAGCACAATCTACTGATTTCGACCTACTTTAAATGTACATTTTTAGCACCTTTTAACTTGACAGAGTGCTCTCGTTCAGAGTTTATCTTTAAGTGTAGGCGAGAGATCGGAGGTTGATTACTCTCATGCATGTTAATCAGTGTAGCCGACTTGTTTGTATGCGCTCACGTGTTGGATGCAGAAGCAGAATCTGGGGCACGTGACCGATGAAAACCGATCGAAAGCGACCGTTCAATTTATTGAGAATCAAGAGGGGTCAAACGCTGTATATTGTGTATAGGTAAAAGCAGACACAGACACATATTGCGTACCGGAAGACACGCCTCACCGTTATGGCATTAGCGTTTTTGCATCCGCCATCAGTGGGACAGGGGTGCGTCGACACTCCCGCGGACCAGGAACCAATCAATTACATATTAGCTTAATGCTGCGTAGATGGCCGCAGTTCACATCTCGGATTTGCATGGTGCAGCGGCGCCGTCAGCCAGTAACACATTCGACAATAACGGTGCATCGCTATGAACAGTACAATTGCGGGGTGATTGCAGTTTATAGTTGCTTGTCAACGAGACGTTTGACAAAAAGTATAGGTGTCAAGTATATAAATTATGTAGCACATGCAGATTTTTGTTTACGACAAATACTTAGTAAAACCATAAAATATCTGAAGTTCACAGATACGATCAAGACGGGTATTGTTCTATAGATCCAAGCGCACGATTTCGACCGCACTCGAATCAGATTTATGTGATACGGATTCGTATGCAAGGGGGTTAAAGCGGAATCGTAAAGTAAGTTTTAATTGAAGGTACGGGGTAAGGATTGTCCATTACAATAGCAGACGTGAAAGGAAGGCGGGGGCGCGTGGTGGCCGCCGGCAGCGTCCCGCCCGCCCTTTCTGAACCCCGCCTCGGCCCGCCCACCTAACGTGCCCAAACTCTCTACGGAAATAGTGATTACTAACACTAATACGGTACTCTACGGTCCTCAAAGAGCAAATATATTTTAACTGCGAATCATTATCTTAAAACAACTAACATTTACATTTTTATATTGCAAATCTACGCTTACTATATTTCGATACAATAAATATAGGTACAGGGTTGTTTTTAATTTATCGGAAACCTTTTGGGGCGTAACTCACATCGTTTATACAAACAAAACTTTTTGGTATAACGGGAATATAAAAAAGTAGGAAAAAAATTGTGAATAAATATTCTTAATTTTTTGAATGTTGTAGAATAAAAGTTGTTTGCTTTAGTGATGTGAGTTGTGCCCTAGAAGTTTTTTTGGTAAATTAATATTAACCTGTATAGATATTACCAACATTTGCAAACTTTGAAACAACATGTACGGGTTTAAACGAAACGATAAATTCGCGATGCATAATAGTTGAAGTGGCAAATAAAATGTAAATTTAATAAAAGGGAAGAATGGTGAGCCAGACGAGGTGCACATCGAACGCATAAAACGCGGCAGGCAAGCTATAAACATGCCAGCGTCGACACTAGTTCAATACCAGGACTTTGCATGTGAAGCTGGATCATCTATTACATTCGAGCACCTAAATTGATCAAAGAACTACGAGCACTTGTTACTGCTTTAGAACTAATAGCTTTTTAACTTAACGCTATTATCGACCTCTGCCGTGTGAACGCTATTTATGTCATTGAAAATATGCTGGCCAGTTAACGAGTACTATTATAATTAATCAAAAAACGTTCTTTCGATCATGTTTTACAAATTTATTAAAATTCGCATGACTATCCACATTCGAGTCAGTCTTAATTAATCTTGAACAACTGAAATGATGATGTTTCAAATGTAAACAGGCTAGTTTTTGTTTATACGAAAAGAAATGACTGATGTATGAGATGATCGATGATGAACATTCTTACCGCATATATGAATTCGTTTCATAACGAGTTTACCGAGAGCCGTTATACTGGGACCGGTCGTATGCGGCTTACAGGTGGCATTCGCTTACCAATTAGTAACTACCGACATGTCTTACATAACTTTATCATTGCACATCTCACATAGATTGTATGCACGATTATGTACATGAAATGCATTACGAACGTCCGCTTCCCTATAATACCGATCGCGGCTGGCTTTAACGGTCATCCAAACAACTATTAAATTGAATATGACAGTGAAATGTAAATGATAAATGCACTCGGATCGAGTCTCGACGTTGTTGCGCAATGATCGCGGGAAATTGAAAACGATCGATAAATCGAAACCCATGCATAATTTAACAGATAGAATCTATCACGTTCATACTTTGGATTTTCTTTGTGATCAAATAACAACGTTGCGTACCGTTATGTTAATATGGAGGATTGATTACTTTTTACTTTGATGGACAACGTCAATATATATGCCTAGATAATAAATGCTCAAAGCTCTCACCACTGCCACTCCTAGATACTAATAAAACATACGCAGAAGCGACACAAATTACTCATTCCCTTTGAGCGCAGAAATTGCACCGCTCATATACATCTCAATCAGTTGGATTGAAGTGCTAACTAACTCTCAGAACTTTCCCAAGTATTCTTATCAATGGAAATGAGATTTATTACATTGATGGGCAAACATATTCTAAGCTTGGTTCGAATAGTGTGTTCTAAGGCCGATCTTGCGGACACCCGTAAAGCCGCAATGCAATTTGCGAGCGTACGTACTGCTGCGAAGATTGAAACGAACCTGTAAATCGAATCTATCACGTACGAGTTGCTGTCATTACGGTGAGCTTTAGATTTCCTTGCGGTCGCCGGTCAGGAGGCATGTGGGAGTCGTCAGTCGACAAAGTATATTACTCATTACAAATCATAATTACGATCTTAATATTGAGTCACTAAATGCGACCCCTCGCAGTGTATTGTTTGCACATATAAAAAATACTCACCACAGTATTAAACAAAATTACTGTAAATTTTCTGAAATATATCTAAGAAACGAATAGCAGGGATCAACTAGAAATAACGAATTAATGGGTAGGTACTTCATATTCATTCTGGTTGGCATGAGTATTATTCAAGTAGTATGATAGTGTAATAAACCAAAATCCCTTACTTATCCCAATACTATAAGGGCGCGGGTTAGTTGCAAGGAAACGAAAGCAACACAATAAATCAACTCAATTATCAAGAAAATATTACGCGATCAAACACTAATCTTAAGTAGCAGTGCCTATGATATTGATAGACGGCGTTGTAATTCAAATCTTAATTGTTATTTGGATTTCAATTTGCATCGGCTCTATGTTTTACTATCGCACTCCATAAATCACTAGGGCGCACTCATTCATATTTTATGCGATATCATGGGATGTATCACAGACGCGATACCAGATTCTATTTACGAGTTCACTCGGAGTTGAGCTGCTGTGTACAGATAGTATTGAATGTCCTGTTCATAATAGTTGGAAGAACACTAGGTCCTATTATACATTAATATTTTTCAGTAATCCCTATTAAACGAATGATATGATGCATTTTCGTACCTCGTATCTATTTTCTAAGCATGTGTAGCTATCGTGAGTCATAAAAATGTCCCATTTACTCGTCATAATTTACAACGCGTATAGAATAGAAAATCTGTGCCTTAGTGGTAACATCACACGTTCATGCTAACCATTAGACATGACAAAACATACAACACAAGTTTTACGACACCTCGGTCATGATCTTCAATAACTCAAATGACAGTCAGTACTCTATCGCAACTTTCACACGTTCACTAGAAACATGTGAAAAAACTTGTCGCACTAATGTGTAATGATTTATGTTACTTTGTCCGCAAAGTGTCATGTTGTTATTTATTAGAATGCCTAATCCTGTAAGTATAACAGCCTTTGACGATACTATTGCAATGTTTATGTCACGATCAATTAATATTAATAGTTTATTTAAACTGAAACTGTATGACTGTAGTTTTCTAGTTCTGCGAATTCGTAACTATAATTCATTCAGAACGCGTGCCTTGTATAAAAAGTGAATGAATGGTAACCAGATCGAATTTTCCGCATCGATTGACAATTTCGGCGAGAAATGTTGACGTAAAGCGGTACGCAGCAGCACAAGGTAGATGTAGCCTACCGTTATCACGCGACACTACTGGACAGTTAGCTTCGAGGAAAATATGATCAATAACACCGTCAAATCGACGACAATAGAGTTTATTGTCATACTTTTCAACGAGCAAAACAACGTTGGTGTCGTGACTCTACGGAAAATCATGCTATAAATGTTGTAACTACCCTCACGAAGTGGAAATAGTACCTACCGGAATTTAAAGCAACGAGACATCCTGACATATTATGACATAATCAAAAGCAAAAATAACCTACACCGGTTAGCATGAGCACGTCGTTAGCGGTGTTCCCGCGTGTCGTTAAGCAACACGTGTTCTCTTTACCCTGTTATCGCATGCAGTGCACCCGTCAAAGTCACGTCAGAAAGTCGTGATGGATGTGAATAAAATAGTATTGCCTAGTTAGGTAGGTAAGATGTTTGTCTGTAAGGTCGTCGGTCGTTCAGTGAGCTTCAGCGAGCTAGCGTCGACTATGTCACCCGGGGCGGCACTCCGCGGTCTCGACGATCGTGCCTGCCGCGCGTGCGTCGCCACTGTCATGCGCTACTTGTGATTATTATGGCGCTCGACTCGCGCCCGCGTCACGCCGCCGCTCTATTGTATACTGGAACTCGACAATAGCTTTTTGCTGGTCGCGAATCCGAAATTAAAGTAGCACGAGCGATGATACGGTTAATTAATAAAAAAAAGATTACACCGTGATTGCCGCAAAGTAGGTAAATGACTCGATTAGTTGCAATTTTCTTCTCCGATATTATCGTTAAAATTTATAAGTATATACATACGTATACGAACCGAAATCTGTATAATATTCTGTATAATATGTATACGTATTATACAGAATTCGGATGATATCTAAATGAAATGAGAGCGCGTTGAAGTCTTTTACACGATCGTGAACTTTAGCGACTTTGACTTGTAATACTTAGTGTAGAGTAACTTTTCGTTACTAGATATTATAAAGGTGTATGTTGCCCTTAATAGAATTATAGATATTGGTTTTATAGGAATATATTATAAATGAAAACAATACGAATATTGAGACAATAACATAGATAAATCTTGTTAGCTGAGGTAGAGGGTAGTTCAGCGTATAATTTACTGGGTATATGGAGGGAACTGAGTGCATGGGTACAGAGAAGCGAAGTGCGGCCGCCTCGACCTCCGCGAACGCAATAATTGAGCATAGAAATCAAATTACAGATGATTGATGATGCCGTTACCGCACGACCGAGCCGCAATGACGCCGCCGCCGACCGGACCGTATCATTTGCGTAATCGGAATTCGACAAAATATATTAACCAACCAAACTAAAATCTGGGACTCTCCCAACACTAGACACTTGTACAGTTATCTTCATTTACATAGAAAAACAATCAATCCGATTAGCCACCGCGTGAGAATCAGACATTAAATTCGCAAGTTATTCATACGACTTTATATACGTCATAACATGAACTCGGAACATGTTTGTGTAAATCAATCTCAAAAACGTGGGCTACATGGAGTGACATCTGTAATTTTACGATAGCTCATATAATACTATCAGAGGCTATAAAAACTCGATCGAATCATGCTTGTGGCGCTTTACAGTGCCGCTTGGGATATCGACAGCAGAACACTTACATTAATACCTGGTAGTTGTGCTTAATATGGGTACGCCAAGAAGGACTTTCCCATGACTGTATCTATCACAGTGCCTTATGCGATCGTTGCAGTTACGTTAATGCATCAAAAGCTCAGTATAAAGCTACATTTTTTAAAATGTAATCGAATGACGTGACGAGCTAGTCGTTCGCCAGATGTTAAGCGTCACGGCTGCCCATAACAGATTGGAGTATCACTCGGAACTTCATCACACAGTATAGTAATAAGATTACTAAACTGTGTGATCAGATCATAAAGTCACATTTGCGCAGTAATTTTACTAGCTACAATGCCCTTCAAACCGGAACACAGTAGTTGATATAAAAATAACATTTGTCGTAAAATAAACGGAACAGGCAAGTGCAAGTGAGCAAGTACGCGTGAAAGCTGGAGGCCCCAAGGCGCCGCGCGCTGCGTTTTACCTGCATCTCCAATTATTATTATTACCAACATTAATATTTCTATCCCATCTATCTGGAGTAAAAGTGAAATTTCACTGATGGAAGCAATCTTTGAGTTTCGATGTTCAATATCGGCCAACATAAAGAGCTGAATAGCACTTTCTCGCTTTTCTGTTAATTGAACTAAATCATAAAATTTGCATGCAAACTCAAATTTTTGATAGTTAATGTTATTTCAGAATTCAATAAAATTAAATGCTACCAGCATCCGTTAGTTTAATTGAAGAGCAATACAAAACCAATAAAAAGATGTCCAATTAGTACCCACTACTGTACTGAGCTAACGGCATAATAATTGCGACGACATCGACAGTCAATGGTAAGGAATACAATTACAGGCACGTAATGACGTTAATAAGTGTTACAAAAATTACGTATTCATGCTACGACGGTATTGCACCGGACCGTCCTCGTAGTGCTGCGATGTGTTGGATAAACGAGCCGGCCATTACACCCTGCGTGCAGCATGCCAAACGGAACAGGTGCCAATGTGAACCCCGCAAATGTCACCAGACCTGTTCAGTCCAAATTTACGAACCACCCACATTCAACACAGACGATAAAGCCACATTTAATGGCACAAATCGATGCTATCAAGCAGATGTATCGCTCAGCACTACGCTGAGATATATAGTCTACAAGCACCAGTGCTTTACGTAAACATATTCATTACGAATGCCTCATTTGTTTGGCATTTGTTAATACGTATTAGCAGAGAACACGAGACGGTCATTAACAAGACCATTACAGTTCATCTGCGTCTTCCTTACCTGGAAGTCTAGCATTTAGAACTATGTTATTACTAATTACGTTGCTCGTATTCCTTACATAAAATAACAATTTTACTAAAATAATACAGTTGCATAGTAAGATCTAGCCGTTCCGATGGGCAAGGTTCTCGAGTGGCGACCACGAACCGATAGCCGCAGCGTAGGCCAGCCCCCACTAGGTGGACCGATGATATGGTGAAAACCGCGGGGAAAACCGATGGATGCAGGAAGCGAGCAGCCACTCAAAGTGGCGCTCTCTGGGGGAGGCCTATGTACAGCAATGAACGTCTTCAGGCTGTTGATGATGATGATGATGATGATGATGATGATAGCAAGATCGTTAGGAGTTGTATATTATGCACTTTTGTAACACTTTTAAATTTTCGTGTTTCAATAACGCTCGTCATAAACTAGGTACCATTTCAAAAGTTATTTAATTCTGTAAGCCGGCTTAAATTATTTAACGGCACAAACGAAGTGAATGGGCGTGTCTTCCATAAAGTATTTTAAAACGTATGTAATTTAGAAAATTTCGGCGTCATTGTATGATTATTATAACTTGAAATTGATGGGTGCGGAAGCAATCAGCTGTTACAGCTGATGGAAAAATGTTGTATACATTTACAAAAAAAGTTAATAAATAAAATAATCACGTGGGAATACAAACCCGTTCACATAATAAATAATATCTTTTAATTAAAACAGAATATAAACAACATTATACATTTTCGTGTTATTTTAATGTACACAAACCGCATTTAAAAAATGGGGATGCCAAAGGAGATGTGTATAATGTCATAAATTAAACGCTTGTAAAAGAGTAAAATGAACTCAAAAGTAATCAAAGATGAAGAAAAAGTGAATGTAATTGCGCGCACCACCACAAAGTATGATGTGCACAGAAATAGAAAGAAATTGCGATGTCGCATTCGATAATAGGCCGAGTGACCGCAGCGAGGCTACATCAAGATCCACCACTACAAGGCCATGTTTACCAGCTAATTGTAATGACGAACCCCTTGGTTAAGCCATTACTTATTTCAATTCCAACTCTCCAAGGAAATCATTGTTTACATAAAGCTCTAAGAAAGTTACGGTAGACGCGGATGCAACGAGTGCACCGAAAACCTACTTTCGATTGTGCTTCGAGACCATGTTGCCGTGAACAATGCTACAAAATTATAGGATTTAGACCCTGTCCCTCACCAAGCTGAGTTAGTATGATTAATCGTGGAGAAAACCAGACGGGATTATACGTTATTTGAGATTGCACGTTTTGTATAAGAATAACAATAAGAAATATTTATTTGCTTAAATGTCGGTATATAAGGTTTTCGGTACATAATTAGTGCCAGATACATTTTGCCACTAGCGGCAGCATGCAAATATTGTAAACATAACAATTAGGTACATAATTGAATGAATTTAACAGTTATTATTATTAATGAATGTAAGTATTAGAATAAAAATAAAAATTATGCAATGTCAAAATTAATAAAAATGTCAAAACCATCCATATACATATTATAAACATTACCCCTAAAAATATCTGTCATGTGAAATAAAAGTACTAAAATGTCAAGCTTAGATAAAATTAGGTCACATTATGCATTCATTTAATCAATTCGTTTACAGAATAGAAACAGTTTACCAGTAGCCACATTTTAAGTTTCTTATTAAATTTGTTACCATGCATCTTTTTTAAGTCGGTTGGAAGGGCATTATAAATGCGACCACACATTGCATAGCTATTTTTCATAAACATTGTAGTTTTTGGAACCTTGGATAAAACAATTTTATCTGGATTTCTCGTGTTTCTAGTGTATTTGTCTTTGGCCGTTGTAAATAAGTTTGGGTGTGATCTTACAAACTTTGCTGCTTCCAGAATGTACAAGGCAAGGGCAATATTTGAAACTCACGAAAAAGAGGTACCAATATACTGCACCAATCATTAGTAGAGTCATTCCGCACACGATTGAATGATTTAATCGCACAAAAGTTTGTTAGAAAATCATACAGGTAAGAACATGGTGTGTGGAATTTACACGTATTGTTTTGATCGGCGTGAGCTTAATATATTGCCTTTCAGATTGCATGTTCGTGCCATTGTTTCATAGATGCGTTTGAACTCTCGCTGCAAATGGTATATGAATTCGAGCTTCAGCACTAAAATTGATGCAATGCTATTTTCTTATTTTCCCTTATATATATATAAACCGTAGAGGCTTATTTTAACTAAATCAAGAGGGAAATGAGAAAATCGCTGGTGTTCTGGTGATAGTTCTATAATAACTGACGTATCAAAAAAAAAACAAAGAAATAGCAAAATACATTTAAATATAGTAGAAAAATAAAGTATAAAAAGGAGGTGCGTTCAGCACGATATATTTCTGTGTATATTTTAGTATCGTTTTGTTTTGTCACTATACGTACCTGCCTATAGTTGATAAGTGTGATATTAACTTTGTTCTGTCTTGCTTAAGTCGTTACGTACTAATAGCCGTATATCGTCATGACCTCAAAGTCTAGAATTATAAGCGTAGGCAGTGCTTTTAAATAAGATCATTTCTTTCCGTTGATTTACAGCATGTGATTGTGAGTCTTTATCTCAATGGTCTTACAATGGTTTTCAAACCGCGAGTGGAAACAAA
Organism: Ennomos quercinarius; assembly: GCA_910589525.2. Lineage (NCBI taxonomy): Eukaryota > Metazoa > Arthropoda > Insecta > Lepidoptera > Geometridae > Ennomos > Ennomos quercinarius. Next base: position 9,289,313 of record OU342496.1, read on the forward strand.
TGAAAGGGATAATAAAGCGACGCGATTTCCACCTGCCCACTGGAATGCAATGCTACAAGCTACATACATTATGGAAAGCGGTTCAATTTTTCAAATACTACGCTCGAGCATCGTTTTAGTTTTACGCTAACAAAGTAGTCGTTTAAAAATATTCACCTGCACTTAGACACATTAAAAGCAGATACACAGTATATCGGTTTTGTTAAGAACTATAGCTAACAAATATTATAATTATGTTACAATGAATGGAGCCAATTCAATTAAGTTTGCTATAGATAAACTGAGTAAATGTATTTGCGGCATTTTAATTTGTGCAATTTGATATATGGAATGGTAAAATCGCTAGTCAGCTGTGTTGTTGTAACGATCGGGAGCGGAGAAACCGAGATTCTCTCATTAATGCAAATCGCGAAGCGGCCTGCAGCTGGCACATCAACCCACTAACCTTCACTGAAAGAGAACACCCGCGATACCAGCAGAGATAAGTAAGATAAGAGTAACTGCCACATGTCTTAGGGATCTACGATTAGCGCTAGCGTAACAAATACATTACAAGACAAACAGTGGCTATTTCTCTGAGTTCTTGATATTTATCGTCATAGGAATAAGAGCTACCTACTTGTAACTGGTAATTTACCTTCTTGTGTAGGCAAGTTGATGTTATGTCTAGTCAACTAGGCATTTGTTTTGATATTGTTTCGGAGTTTTAAGGATCTTTAAAAACTATTACAAAGGACTTGTAAAATACACATTCGCATGTAATCTTCACTATAGAAATAAAACATTTGATAGTGACTTAACTAATACTGCGCTTCTACGAAATATAGAGCTTTGGATGTTGCACAGCCTTTTTTACTGACTTACTGCAACTTTAGTATGGCTAATTATTAATAGTTACAGCAACGTCAGCCATGCGAAGCAAACCGCAACGCACACAATAATGTAATTCAAACGACGTCATATTCACGGTAATGGCTCCGAATCATGTGATGTTACCATAATTTTGAACTTGTGTGCGATCAAAATAGTTTTTTTAATACATAATAGCATCCCATTTAAGCCCTTAAAGTAGACTGATATGGTAAATATTGATAAATCCCTACAATCTTAGACGCGTGGGTATAATTATGCAAGAATGAGACGATTTATTAGTACGTAGCGTATTCATTTACCCGACGTAAATTTATAATCACGCAACGCCTGGAGGTGTAAAAGTACTTTGTTAATAATCACTGGTTCTTTCTCTACGAGACCGATACAAATGAACTCGATGGCTCTTTATTTAAATGCAGACCTATTTACGACGCTTGATAGCAGCTTTTGAGGGATGCATACTCAATATAGATCAGTCTTTAGTTTTGCAGAATGAACCACACAACTTTCAGTGGAAACTGACGGGCGTCAGTAATTCTGGCGCCTGCTGTGCTATTTATGTTCCAAAAAAAACGGACGCCTTAAATAGACGTAGTCGCTTGTTAAAGAACTGGTACAATTTGATGTAAATTAAGATAAACGCTTTTTAGGATGCGAGGACATAAAATGCAGGTGACGGGATATACGAGCTCTCCTCCGACGTATATGGTGTTTATGTTTAGCAGAAGCGTTTCAATACTTGTTTTGAACAATAAGAAAGGTTGACGCGTTACCGACGTGTGCTACCATATAAAGCGAACGGTCTCATCTCATGCTTCAGTCACCGGTGCACACAAGGAAACCACCGCGCCCCATTAGATAGCGACGAAACAAATTACAATTTCATTCAATGTAAATTCGCGGAGTCTTGCAGATGCTAATAGCTGAACTGAACACGCTTAATAGTTCATTCAAGTAGATTAAGCCGTTCCGCGCGCGCTTTGTGTTCTGACGCCGACGCTCGATAGCTGCGTCAGTTTGTAGCGCCAACCTTTAATATACTACCAGCGGTATAGTACCTAATATTATAGTGCCCTTATTACGACCCTTACTCTTTGATTTGCCATTACAAACAAGAAGTGTATGCGACTAGCGATCTAAAATAGTATATAACCTATACGTAGTTTGATCTGGTGTTGCAAATACCCATTGGTGGCGGTGACCACTTACCATCATGTGAGCCACCTGCTTGTTCGCCACACATAATATAAAAAAATATTTTTTGGGTAATATTAATAAAACTGGCATACAGAAATATTTTAGTTTATTTATAAGACAGTTATATTATTATTTATATTTTATATTGTTATTGTATTAGCAAAACGTGTTTCCTGTTGATATAAATACCTACATAACACGTGTAAATAACACATCATATTAAGATTGTAATACACAGTATTTAATCATCACTATCAGAGTCGCATCTATAGGTTGTATAATAATTGTCACTGACAATATAAATATCGTCGCCAAAGCTCTCCCCCCTCCTTGATTCGTAATCCTCATGTCTGAGGGTCGTGACCGTCCACCTTCCATGACCTTCCTTATGATGTCACGCCATCCCATCCTATTTCCAGCGATGTGTATAGCATCGTACAGAGTGGTGTCCAAAGTGGTGCGAATTTGGTCGGACCAACGCATCGGGCTGCGCCCACTCGATCGCTTTCCTTCTACTTTGCCGGTCACTACTAGCTTTTCCAGGTTGTTTCCGTCTTTCCTAGCAATGTGACCAAAGTACTCTAAAATTCGCTTTAGGCAGATGGTAGAGAGCCTTGTAGTGACCTTAAGCTGTTTAAGTATGGATGCGTTGGTCCGCCAAAGCTCTATACGAGACATAATAAACAGGTGCTAATTACACGTGTAAACAAGAATCCACACCTTGTCATAACACTTATCTAACATCTAATAATGCTAATTTTATCATCCAATAAAGCTGGATTATTCATTGTTATTGAATCGTATTTAACGCGTTAACGACTAATATCATTATGCGAAATAGAACGTAAATAGATAGATAAATACACAGATAAATCAACTCTTTATTATTGTAAAGATCCCATAAAAATATGAAAAATACCAACACATTAGTTAACTTATATTACTGACTGAATAGGCGGTCTTATCGCTTAGAGCAACCTCTTCCTGACAACCTTTGTATGAAATAAAATTCGTAGCTTTCAATTTAGGGCTTCAGTGTACAGCTAAATCAACACAACACAGTATAAAAAAGTAATAGAATGATATAAATATAACCGCTAATAGACTGCAACACTTTGTTTATAGTAGGTAGGTACATCAAATCGATGCCAAGTTTACAAGTAAGCAGTTACGGACGCATCCGATTGGTCACAAAGGAAGACGTTACCCATACTGTGCCAACCAGTACCACACTGGGAACTGGTATGGTGAAACGTAAATAGTAGGTTGGTGGCATCCGGCTCATTGAATGCGGTGACCCCATCTGATCGCCAATCGGGCCAGGCTGTGCTGTGCACAGCACGTTTAAATTGTAAGTAAGCTTGTAACTCGTGGGATTGTTTAGTCGGGATTAAAAGTAAAACCATCGCTGGAAAACTATAAATGATGACTGTCTTATTTGCATTGAGCTTTTAAGCTCGGAAATCGTGTACGTCTATTCGCCAGTGATACCAACGACATTTCGTTAAATAAAATGTATTTAGAACCGTTGTAGAATGTTCGATATCATACCGAATAGTATCAGTTTCATTGTCGTTAAAATCCTAATCCGTGTTCCTATTAAGCAAAACAAAATAGGCATAAAAACACTACTTTTGCAAAGATTCTTGTCGATCAAATGCTTTGTAATCACACGGCTGTAATGCTTCTAAATAACACACTCTTCTATGGAAGACGGAATCACAAGCCCTAGCAATATTCCCATAGAGGAATACGGCGACCTACATAGCGAAAGCTATTCAGCGATACGGCACTGAGACCTTTGCATACGGGTCAACATGATACACGGTGCCTAAATCGACCGATACTTCGGTAATGCGCGTATCTCAAGCAATCTTAACAACAAACAAGACCTGAAGCTATTTATGCGACGACTCATCTGATGGCTCTTGCAAATGTAGACATTTAGAATCAGGTAAAACCACCAGATCGTGATGCCAGTAATATGAAGCTACCTGCGTTTACATGAGGGGTCAATCGCAGTACAGCAACAATTAGGAACTCTTGCCGGTTCCTTTTACAAGCTTTTTATGAGACCTGTTTCTAGAGCATTTAGTGGATTTTACTTTGAATTGTTGTTAAAGTTCTTATAAAAAGGACTTTCTACATTGAACCGTGTATATAGTGTAATTAGTGGCCAATTTAGTGTGTAATACTTATTTATACCTACACTTGCGCGCGTAGTACGACACCAGCACGAAATGTCATACCAGTGTTGATTTATCTAAACTTGGTATTTTACTAAGATGAGATTTAGGGCCGCCACCCCATGCACTCTAGAGACAGTTAAATGTGATCGGCTATGCCATTATTTGAAGTTGCTGACCCCGACAAACGTCTTAATTTATTAAAAAGGTACTGCTTGAAGGTTGCCGGGAACGACCATAAAAAGTAACTCTCTCTAAATAGTTAGACATCGGCACACAAGACCATATTCAGACGTATTTTATTTCTAGCGCCTCTCATTTACATAAGCCTGCAATTTATTTATATTTTAATGCCCTTTTCTACTAGCATCCACGGTGGTGATAAGTTATGCGTTTAAAGTGATAAATACCTACTAACGTATTTATGCTTATAAGTTAAAAATACAATTACATGTCCATAATCAAATACCTATATAAGGAAGGGAGACATATTTTATGATAATATACATTCGAATAATTTAATTTCATAATAGACGTGCAGATCAAATTACTTTCAGGCCAAAAGGGACAGTAGACAAGACGCATGAAATGAATTAGGTTTCCTTGGGCGGTGTATCATTCAACGTGCGTTTGCGCCGGTCAGTCCGCGTCGGTCGTGTAATAACGTAAATAATTACTGTGCTGTCTGTTATAAATGTAAATTAAATCAACCATAAACCATGTAATAGATGCGTAGACAATAATGGCTTGCTATTATAACAGAAGTATCTATACCATGATCGTTACGCGCATTAAGTTAAATAACGCGTCGACAGGCGCGAATCACTATAACTTTTATAGATGACTAGAAGTTTCATCAGCAATTTACCTGATTTCCCTAAGGATTTTCAATTTTCCAGGATAAAAAGAGACAATACACATACAAGCAAACATAAATATAAACGAAGTAACTACTTTAGATATTTATTATATATTAAAAATTAATAAATAAAAACAAACTGCATTTCAATTTGGATTAGTCTTGGAGAGTTATGTTTAAACGAATCGTATTTATGCACGTTCAAAATATTCAATGAATAAAGGTTTCTAGAAAATAAAAAATCTGTTCTCTCCCTCTTATCAAATCAATCCTTAAAGACAAAATGTTGACCAACGTAAAGCATTTTTATTACTTTTAAGGGTCCAAAGTTCTCGCAAAGTAACAATCGTAAAGTATCAAGCAAAATAAATGGTACATTGACAGCATATAAAGCCCATTTTATGGTACTCGTTTCGTAACGTTCCCACAATATTCGTTGTCGGTTTGTTAGTCTTAAATTGCTTTAATATCCGTATAAACGAGGACTCAACTCTTGAAGCGGACATGGTACGGCTAAAAACGTTTTACTTCTTGGGTTATCAAAGTTTGTTTTAAAAAACTAAGGAAGTTGTTAGTAATGTCACACAACAATGTTGCGACCCTGGCCTATAATACATATTAGAAATACTGTGGAAATACTTTTCATTTTAAAATAAAATGAACAATAAAGCTGTCAGTCCATCCATGGTAGCACCGGTCACAAGAAAACAACCAATAAGAACATTAGTGTTCAACTTATTAACTTGTAAAGGCGTGCACCCTACGGGAGGTGTAGTAATGCATAGAAAGCAGTTCGATTAACTTATTTATATTAATGATCCGCGCCAACACTAAAGGGAACCGTTGCACAGGTCGTGATTTTGATTCCAATAGAGTTCCATTAGACGCACACGTTTAAAATAAAGCTAACAGCAAAGAAATCTCTCAATTGATTACTCAAAATATAAACTTGTTCGTATCTATTCAAGCAACAATATATCGTTATGACACAAAAGATATAAGAAATACACAATGAGCTACGGATGGATGTCGTTCAATGTGAACAATATACAATTTGTTATTTCTATTCGGGCGTGTCCGATACATTTTTACAATAAAATAGGAATAAGCAGTACCGTTGACCACGAAGTGGACGGCCGGCCGCGGCTAGAAGACACCGTTACGCCAACATTGTGCGTGGAACGTGATCGCACAGCAATGCAGCATCCTATCATCTATTCGCATATTGTTGCGGCACAAAAAAAATCTAAACTCACTGTGCCATTTTCGAAATTAGTTTTCATTATAAACTCTCATAGTCATAGCAATTTGATTGGCCGCAAACGGCGACACGTGCTCTATCAGATAAATTAAACCCAGAAGCGATTTCTCATCAAGACTTTTTGTTGCAAATAAATACTTAATGGATACGCTTCGCAATAATGGTAGTATACTGTGCAAACGAACGTTAAATTTTTGCTCAAGAATCAGACCATCCGTAATTTTTTTGAAAAGTTACAAATAGCAAGTTATGGTTAACGACAAGTGTAGGAGCTTCCACTGTGCATTACGTGTTATGCATTACAGAGAACGTGCTAGTTAATTATAATTATAGAGAAATTATAAAGGTAATTCCCTTAAGATTGCGATCATAATTGTTTCATCTCTTTCCACATTCACATGCTTCATAAATAAGGAGCTAGTATTAACATAGAACACTGACAGTGCGTGCAGCGATAAGATATATTAACGCAGTGTTTATATTTTAGAGGCAGAATGAGGCACGCTTATGAAATGATATAAATTATATGAGGTCCCTTCAGATTATATTCTATTTCCACCGATCAAAACTGCAAATAAACATAAATAAGATGATTACTGAGCGCGACGTAAAGATAAAGCGAAATGGAGTCGTAAATGGCGACATTTTACCGTCATAACACGTCTAATATGGCTAAAAACAAGCGGCCGACCGTAGCTCCGGCCACGATTCTTAGTAGATACTAACATAAATATCAATAACACTCATGGCAAAGACGAAATATCCGATATGGCTATTGCGTCGAACAATTTCACTCAATTTGCGATGAATTAGTTGCGTGCAGAGGCGAGCTTTACGATTACTGATAAAAGCTTCCCAAGCAATTGCGTTGTTTAAATTGCCAATAAAGGTTTTTCCATCAACACTTGTCTTTTGTTACAGATAACGAATGTTGCCACGGCCCCTATCGGAAAGCACAATGCGGCTTCTACTTAGTTTAGTGTTAGTAGTGTGCGCGGTAGATGCTGCAAAAAAGTTCGAGGGAACTTTGAGATCAGCAGCCGAGGCACCTCCTCAAGATAATTTGGCCGTAGAGTCAGCTTCACCTGAGCCTGTAGTGGTAGCCGCGCCTCAAGACTACCAGAACCCTGGAGCGCCACCACCCCCTCCACCGGTTGACGCCACCGAGGACGAAGAAACGGAACAAGATGAACCTGAAGAACCTGCGCCAGTTCCTGAGACGGCTTCAGAAGGCGTGCCGCCATCCGCACCTAGTGGGGCATCCGCCCCGTCAGCTCCCGCTAACTCACTCGAGGAATGCGATCCAGAGATGATCGGATTTGAACTTGTCACAGGGTAAGAGAAAAGCAGCATTTAATTAACATACTGTCCATCCTGCTCCATAATAAAATTAGGATTATGGCTACTAATGTAGACGTTCTAGCAGAGTAGTGGTAATTGCACAAGTAATTAAGATTATTAAGCCAACGTAACTGAACGAGAAGCGATGGTATCTAGATCTGACATCGCTCAGGAGATAAGTAAGGAAAGTGATTTAACAAGCACCGTTCTTAAGTGACTAAAAAGTTATCACCGATATCAATCGCTGGAGGTCCTTATTTGAGTCTACGTATTCTTATTCCAGATGTAAATCAGGTGTCTTTTATTTTAGTAGATAGAGAGACAGCTAGAGCTTTCAGACATGATTTGTTATCTGTTTTCAAATCGCGCATCGTTAGGCACGAGCTAAGAAGATTGAGCTTAACGTATTCTTCATCTGGCAGTTTGAAATTAGTCAATTAAGGGGCTGTTTTTAAAATCAGAAAAATAATCTTACAAAGCCAATTTATTTAGAGATACTTAAAACTAACTTGTTTGTTTATGAATGTAAATGTTTGCGCAGATACGTATTCTCGGCGCCGTCTCACATACTGGACGACATCCCCGGCACGCTGATGTTGACCGACTGCCTCGAGCAGTGCCAGGCCAACGACACCTGTCGCGCCGTCAACTACGAGACAGGGCTTTGCGTGCTCTTCAGCAATGATGCCGACCAGCTGCCAGGTGACTCACATTTATTGCTAGACACACGACTGCGACAGAATATCGTACAACACATCTCTATTGACCCATTTGCAGATCAAATAGCACCTGGCACGGCCGCAGCAACTAGTAAACTAAGAAAGTTTAATTGTTATTGACATAATGTGATTTACTTTACGACGTTCTATTACTGACTTCGACTTAAACAGCTAAGACACTGTTTATTAATTATTATAATATGTCTTGCTTAGACTGACATCGACAAACGCCTAGTTAGTTTCTTGCTCAAAGCGAATTTGAAATAAACTCACAAACTTCAGTGGTCGCGTAGTTTTACCTTACTTACACCCTGGCCCTTAGTAGAGCCAGATTACTGTCCTTATAGGCAATGCCATCCTTATAGAGCAAACTAGAAATGATCTTATAATGTGCACAACGGAAATATCACTCGATAAAATCAGCGCGCATGTCAACGCTTTCATGTTAATAAACATCTATGCTAATGATCATTGACAGGCTAACACGAACACGTGTGAATCAATAGTAGCAATCTAATAAAATACAAATAGAACAACTCAATCGATCGATACCATGAAGAGAATTATAATAAACATCCAAGTGTAAAAAAACTAACAATAACGGCACAAATCGATGCATGTGCTGTAACTGGGCCACATAGCAGGTGGCACAGTAATGGCGTCAATACTCTCGTTTGTCCGACATAGAGGTGTGAGATTGCAAACAAGTAAAGCGTTCCGATTTTTTTTTGCTCTGACGCATCATTTGAATGTCAATAACGGCATGAATATGCTCAGTCATCAAACCATATTGGGAAAAAATACTCTCACCGCGAAAAGGAAAACTTGACCGGTCGTATTTAAACGCGAGTTAGTGGAACATGCCTTGACCCCATAATCATGAATAGGTTTGCGGTCGATGATTTGAGCATAATAACAGGCGCTCGTCAATTATGTGGGTAGCTTTTTTGTCAGTTAATTATAATCACAATTATGGGATGTGCTTGTTTTTTGCTCATGTGTTCAAGTGTGTTACACACAAATTGGTATAACAGACATAGTTTTTAGGCCAAACTTTCGCCCATCTCGATTAACTAAGAGAGGTTTTGTTTTATGCTGTTTTAGGGCATTACTAATGAACAATATTTAAGTAGAACAACTCCACATTTTTAAATTTTTTTTTTCGTAACATCATTGTGTTCATTAATATGAGTGATCCATCAGTTATCGGAAATTTAAATTTTAACAACAAAGGACTACCCTGGTGTAGCTTTTTCTTCTGTTTTATAAAGTATATTATAAAGGTGGTTACCTTATAAAAAATATGCATGATGACTCGTATTATACCGTTACATTACTTTCGCGTGCACGCTATACCGCTTTTAACTACTTGGTATGACCCTTAACAAATTAAGACGATTAAGACGTTCTCGGGACTATAGCAAGCTTCCATTCTAGGAACAAGCGCTAAGAGATCAAATTACGCGACCACAAATCGACCAAAGAGTCGGTGTGCAGACTTTCAAATTAGCTAAGGCTGAACGCCTCTTCACCCAGAACACGTGCGTTGAAGCATGAACGATTTAATGATGACATGCGTATTTAATGGGAAGCTTTATACAGTACAACATACTACATACGGTAAGGTGCGCTCTAATTGAGATTGTGCAAACCGATATATTTTCTGATGCCGTCTTGTCACCAATTTCGTTAACTACGCCTTGTGCGAAAATGTATTCATAAACACTATTTCAGTTTAGATACAGTTACTATTATGGCTTCTTATCTTTGTTATGAAAGATCCCACGTTAATTTAGATTTGATTGTAAAATGTCGACTCTACGTAGGTTTCTCGTACGTATGTCAAACTCATCACTCATGTTAACTTTACATACCAAATACTATACGCTCATTGGTCTTCATAGTACAAGCTATGCTTAGTTTGGGGCTAGATGGCGCTGTGTGAAATGTCCACACATATCTATTTATTTATTTATTATTGGTTGACGATAGCCGATGACCAACAGACAACCAATGCGCGTTCAGTATTTTTAAGTTGACATGAGTTTAACTTTTTTTTTTTTATGTAATTATATGACGTGACGAGCTAGTCGTTCACCTGATGTTAAGTGACACGGCCGCCCATAACAGTTGCAGTGTCACCCGGAACTTTAAAACAATAAAGTTTCGCGTGACACTGCACTGCGCACATCATCCTGAGACATCACCCAGTCCAGTAATCAGATTACAAGACTGAGTGATCAGATCATAAAGTCTCATTTGCCCAGTAATTTCACTAGCTACAATGCCCTTCAAACCGGAACACAGTAGTGCTTGCACACTACTGCTTGGCGGCAGAATAACTGGCAAAGCGGTGGTACCTACCTAGACGAACTTTGCAGAAAAGTCCTACCACCTAGTAAAAACTATAACAAACGTACGAGAAACCGGGGGTTAATGTCGTGTATTTTGTTGCAGGTGCATTAACCAAGTCTCAGTTCCCCGTGTTCACAATCTACGCTCAGAAGTCTTGCCTCGGCGTGCGTCCTTGCGAACGTGCGTGGTGCTTCGACCGAGTGCGAGGGTACAATCTCAAGGGCCGCGGCAAGAAGACTCATGTAGTCGGCTCTAGGCAGATGTGCCTCGACCTCTGCTTGGGAGAAAACGAGTTTGTTTGCAGGTTAGATCAATATTCAACTACAATAAATCGTATATCATACTTGAATTCGTCTAATGACCTTCTTTGATTCTTTATTAAATGATCGGTCGCGATCCGGCGAAAAGTTGGTTACGCCGACATTGGATGACTAGAAATAATTTGAGTACTAAGTTATTCTTTAAATGAAATATGCTTTGCCCTGGGTTTCTTCATCATTCGCGTTGGAGATAACATCCATGCCGGTGCAGTTTAGAACCTTATCACGTCTAGTCGAGTAAACATCCCATTGCAATGTTGTGAAGTCTCTTTTAAGTTTTACCTCACACAACGTTCAATCACCTTACGGCGAATGGTAGGACCAGATAAGCAGGTCAGAATCCGTTCAAAAAACATAATGTCGTAGACTTAAACATCAATTCAGTCTGAACTTCAGCGCGGCGCTTACGACAAAGACAACGTGCGCAATTACTGATTTTCAGGATTTACAATTAATATCTATGTTTATATTGTGTTTTTCAAAACTATGAAGACATCAAAACATCTGAATGTTTGTTGGGAATACACTCATTTTTTGTTGTAAAAATTTATTTTCGTAGAATCTGAGTCAAATTGGTACATTCAAATTTTTTGAGGGTGGTTCGCGGTTTTTTTTTTATAGAACTAAATTTATTTATTTTGTATTTGCGGACGTCACGTTATACTTAAAGATATGAATTACATGATATGTTAAATTCAAAGCTCGACATGCTCTAATTTTACCAGGAAACGTGGCAAAAAATACCTTGTTTGCCCAACCTTTCGCCTTAAGAGCCAATACAACGCCAAAATGCTTAAAAAGGCTTAGCTTGAAGCAATGTCCTGTCAACAATATTGCAACAATGACTTTGAAATTAATATATGGTAAAGTTCAGGACTAATGCTACTGCAAATGTATAGTGAAAACACGAATTAATAAAACTTTCTCGATAGAAAAAAATTACAAAGTTACCTCCAAACCGTACAAATAAACAGCGATTATTCAATGAATACTTTAAATAAGATCATGAAACTTGTAGTAGTTGAACTAAATATAATGGAGGGCTTATGTATAGCGGATTTTTAAATAACCCTTTATATTCAGTGTAATAATAAATTACCTAAACTATTGCGCGTTGGAACCAGTTTAACTTAGACCGCCCCTGCCGCTCGGCCCCTGGCTCATCCCCGTTTTGGCCTAGTACTATACATCTATTCTGTGGCTTTGGCTTGAATTCGCGCTGGCCTTGCACAAGCCCTTAAGAGAGTCATTTTATATTTCATTCAGTCTATTGCCAATGCTATGTGCCTTCACACAAAAACGTGAAACTTATTTATAAATCAAAAAGGAATAAATAGAAGGGCTTTCGGAACTTTCGAGAAAGTGTTCGTTTATAGACTGGAACTTTGCAATAGCATAGCAATAAAACATACTCATCATAACAATGGGCGATAAAAATAGATTCCCATTTTTCACATGAACATGAATGTGGAATTTATGCATCCACTCAGAAACCACAATAGAAGGAAGCGGTGAGAATTTATTGAAATCATGCCCATTCTGAAAGCTACCATTTTCTGACCATACATTTACCGCTCTGGGATAAAGGTTAAACCATGCGATAAATCATAGCATACCTTTCCGGTTTTGTTGAATAGAGCCTAAAGTAAAAATAAGTCACGCGATGATGAAACGAATTACCAATATGTACATTTTTACAAATGATTTGCCAATTAAAATACGACATTTCGCAATGGACACGTGACGATACAGTCGCCTTCTTGTCCAAAAACTTTTGACATATGTAACTTCCATGTTATTCAAATTTTTAAATGGCTCTATATATTTTACAATTGGGTAATTAACCATTTATATAAGCCATGCGGCTCATACAAGCCGCAGAGCTCGTCATAAGGAAGTGTTTAGTATTAAAAAAAAAACACAGCCAGTGCCAGTGTATTAATAAATTAAAACACTGGCTCCGAAGAAATGCACAAAGCGGAGCGCGGCTGGGCGGAGTGAGACATGACCGACCCGCAAGCACTGTTGCCCTGACACGACCTGCGACTATCCACTCATTTGAACAACATTAGTGTTCATGCACTGACATTTGTTCATTGTTACTTTGTTACTTGTTTGCAACATTTAAATTCAATGTTATGCTGTGCAGAACTTCTACGTTCTGTACTTCTTCTGGAACTACATAGTATAAGGGTTATCTAAGAGGTTATTAGCAATATCATAATGAATACACATGACATTATGTAGCGTTGAATTTAGGCCATATTGGATTGTATGAGTCTTTCTCGTTGCATATAATTTAATAATTGTTGTTTTTTTTGTTTTGTAATTTATGATAGAAACGTGTGGCCAGCTTAAGTGTTAAAATGTTTACTTTTTTGTTTTGATTGAGATTTTTCTACCTTACTGACTTAGGTAGGTTAAGTAAAGCTCTTAAAAACTGGAATCATTTTTGCTCGTTTAAGTCACGCTCAGCGAGGATCGCATCTTAACGTCTAGAATATTTTTTATTGTAATTTATATTAAAATAGCGTAACATGGGCTAATTCTATCTCCTTCTCAGTTCACGTGTACAAATTTAATCAGAACGTCTATGCGGGCAAAAATGTACACAAGAACTAAAACATAGCTCAGAAATCTAACAGGCTATTAAAGATGGGCTGTACATAGCGAAACCACGTGTAATTAAAATCAAATATGATGTGTTTAAACTGAAGAAATGTTAGTAACATCCGCGATGTGCAATTAAAACGGACAAGGAATGAACTTATGTGGTAAAATACTGTTAATGTTTTGAAGCTCTAATAGTACCTATATGAAAATGCAAAATCTTAGTTGTAAACAACTATAAAAACTAATTTTTTTTACTAATTTTTTTTGCTTATTAAAATAAGCAAAAAAAATCCTTACTAAATGCTTCAATTATACTTCGATGGATAAACTGTATGCAATATATAAACGATATAAATAATATTATTTTAGTATTGTGGGCCTTAGTACACTGACACTGATGTACTCTCCATTACAATTGCGCTAACAAGATGTGAAAACAGACGGTGTATAAGGTCATGGTTCTATTCCCTTCAATCAGATGTTATCATACAGTGACTGATTCAGTATTGTGCTTAAGTACAGTTACATCCCTATAGCCTTGAATAGTAGATAAAGTTATCTGGAGAAACAACATACTGCGAGCGTTATCATAAATAATATGCAATCTCATTAAATCAATATGATACGAACGATCTATATCGAAGCCATCTCATCTATATGATACGTATAATTCCGATAACGAAGTCAGTCAGCCCTCACCGGGTTGCCTTAGATGGAGACGCCCGGTACGTCTACGCTACTCAATACAGTAGATAAGTCACCGTCCCTTCCTGATACCCGTTCAGTTTCTAAATTCTGCAAACGAGCATTATATACAAAGCACAGGCCACGTCTCAGCCGTCTAATGTACCGAGACACGACTGTCCTATTGTGTTTATTTCCTTGTAAGGTTTTTGATATCATTAACATAAATAGTGTCAGAGTCTAACGCTCACATTCGATACACGTATAGATCCGCTGGCGTGTTCGGGTCAAGCCGGCGCGGTCTACAAACGACCTCTGTTTTGCAGCACTAATTTGCTTCTGAATGTGTGCGCTACGTGCGGCCGACAAGGGTACTGAATTGCAAATCCGTGAGCATTCCGCTTGTATTACTTGTATGCTCATAAATTCAACTGCATCTCTCCAAATAGCTCGCAGTCAACAGCGGAATTTTCTAGTTCGAATACATATGTGGTGCCGTCTATCAATGCTTCACTCGATAAACAAAGGTCTTTTTGATCTCTACGGTGACAGGCTACAAGGAGAAAATAACTCGTCAGGGATTACATTGAATTGAACAGTTCTTGGACTCAGTATTAGTTTGAGTTCTTTTCCAAACAACATTACAGTTAGTCGACTTAGCATAACATTCGATAAAGCTCTAAAGGTCTCGTAACAAATTCCACGAGTTGGCGGGATCGCCATTGGGTTTTTGTCAGGGTTGTATTCGCGACTGCGATTAGGGAATTAAATGCGCGATTTCGCTTCGACACTTGTACCGTTGGGTGCAGGCTTCGTAAACTTCGTATCTCCATTGAAGCAGGTTGCAGGCACCCCGGGCAGCGCGCATCGCGATCGTCGGCGGTCACGACATTTGGCAAATATTCCGGACGTGGCACCAGGGCGCTGCGTGCTGTGGGAGCTTGCCCTATTGCTTCCTACTTACATACATCAAACAGAACAAATAAACAAGACGATTTCATATCATTCATAGCACTAATTACATTTATTTATACTTTATGGATTTTTAGATCTTGCCTTACCTCATTTGAAAAATGGCATTTAAAACGACGTAATCAACTTTCGAGATAATACCTAGTTAATTTGCAAGGCTAGATTTTCCTTCCCTAATTTAAATAATATAGAGATTGTTTAGATAATTGAAATTTAATTTCGACTCGAGACTAGGAAAACAATACTACGGAATAGAACATTCAAATGTGTTCACCACCTGTACAATTACATAGGGGCATATCGGCAGATCTGAGGGTTTCAATTACAAGTAATAGAAAATTATAGGCTATAAATGGCCCATTCTTCGAGACCACCAAGGCGGTTTTTATATCTACTTATATAACACGAAGAGACACAGCATAGTGCAATATTTCTAAATTCGATTACATAATCTTTGAGTGAATGAGCTAAAGTAATGTTCTAAATGAGCAAGGTTTTGTTGCGTACGAGGAAGATATTACAAGTGGGTAAATTGCAGGTGCTTGGTGTAATTATTATGCGATGAAGTCTCATACCAGCCGCCGCGGCGTAATGAATACAACGGCCAGTAGCGGGACACTCGCAATCATAAACTTAAATGTTTTCTTGTAATGCTCCCGGACCGTTATACAGATCGTTATTCTCTGCGAGATAAAAGATAATAGATACACAATAATAGCCAGCCGGTGTCTCCGGCGATATAATGTGCAGTTTATGTATCAGATATAGACTTTGAAAGAAGCACTTAAGCTGCAATATGTTGAAACAGCCTTTGGCCACTTCTTTCCAGGCTATAATTGATTAAAATCGACTTAATTTACCCTTAGATTCTTGCGTGGAAACTACAAAAATAGGTTCACTTGTAGTCGGAAAAAACAGACAGCCGCTTTCGATTCTACAATAGAACGTTTAAACATTTAATAAGAAATAAAACAATAAAGATAAAACCTTGTAAAGTATTCCCACAGGATGGCAAGGGTCATCTGATCACGATCAATGGCCGAGAGAAAATGTTGAGCACGATTAACTAAGATAATTTTCTCCGGACGATATTGCAAATATTAGTGAACGTAATATTACATTTTGAACAACAAAATAGAACATTGATAAACGCCAAAGCAAACATATCTAACTAAACAAGCGTACTTAAAAAACTGTATAATACGAGACTTGAAGGGAGTAGTCATATAGTATTAGAATGAACGAGTATAATACCTTCATGTATCTTTCATAGATGTTTGATGTGAAATTAAATCAGCAACTAAGTCAATATGATCGGTGATCGCCGCACAGTGAGCGAAATGCAAACAAAAGGACCACAGTACCTATAGTACGTACGGTACAGTATTAAGACAGGTCATGGCTATGTGGAAAGCAAAAAGAGTTAATTTGATCTAAATGGTTTCTTTGAATGAGCTCGTTTGGCTTGTTTCACTAACTGAAAGACGATACCGGTAGTACCGGTACCAATGTTAGCAGTTCTCGTTCACCTTTAGAAAGTAAGGGAAGTTACTTATTAGTCGTAAAATAAATTACTTACCCATGTCTATGTTATTCATTTAGTATATAAAATCTGCATCATAACGAGCATCCACCAGACACGTGGCAATATCGTTTGTTATTTATTAGGTTAGTCGGAGTCAATGTGTCAACGGGAGGGTAAAGGTGCACCATGAATCACACATTCTTTAACAATGTGAAGTGTCCAATCGCATACTTTCATACATAATCGAATGAATTGCATGTAGGTAAACGGTGTAGCGAAATAGCGCTATTTGTATGAAGTGGTTAACACCGCGTTAACTCCTTGGGAAAATTCACACAATGAAAAAAGAGGGCAAAACACGGCTGCTGTTAAACCGCGTGAAACATTGTTGCAGATCGGCGAACTACAATAATAAAACTGGGGAGTGCGTGCTATCGAACATGGACCGTATTACTCTGGCTGGGACTAAAGCATTCCAACCAAACGAAGGTATAAATAGATGATTTTTGAAATATTTTATTAATTGAGTTGTTTTTTCCCGACAAGATTGTAATTCCACCTTTATATTTCAGATACTGACTACTTGGAGAACAACTGTGTTGAGGAACCGACCAAGTTGTGCGAGTTCAAAAAGATGGGCGGCCGTATTTTGAAGACTGTGGATTCGGTGTACCAAGATGTCCAGACTATTGAAGAATGCCGGGAGTTGTGCCTCAATTCACCGTTCCGGTGCCATTCGTACGATCACGGAGACACCGGCGATCATGTTTGCCGTCTCTCTCATCACTCGAGAGCAACTCTAGCCGATATTCAGGTACAGATAAATAGCTGGAGAAAACCATGTCTCCAAACTGCCTTTACACTTTTTATCATGTAAACATATTAAAATTTTATTTTTCATCTTTAGGATCCATACTTGGAAGTGCCCGAAGCAGCCACGTACGAGTTGTCATCTTGCTACAATGTATCAATCGACTGCCGCGCCGGTGACATGGTCGCTCGCATTCAGACCTCCAAGTTATTTGATGGCAAAATTTACGCTAAAGGCAGTCCCAACTCTTGTGTTGTTGACGTCAAGCAAAGTCTTGAGTTTGAACTTCACATGGGCTACAACAACATTGAATGTAACGTTAAACAAAATAGCCCCGGAAGGTAAAACTACTTTCACATTTATTCCGACATTACTTACCTACTTTTTTTAAATGTAAATGAATGACGTGATGAGCTAGTCGTTTGCCTGATGTTAAGCGTCACGGCTGCCTATAACAGATTACAAACAATACATAAGTAACATCTATTTCCAGATACCTGAACGACGTAGTCATTCAACATCACGATACGATCGTCACATCTTCTGATCTCGGCTTAGCTGTAACTTGCCAATACGACCTTACCAACAAGACCGTGGCAAATGAGGTTGATCTTGGAATCCATGGAGACATCAAGACCGGTATCTCGGAGGAAGTGATCGTCGACTCTCCCAATGTAGCCATGAGGATTACAGACAGGAACGGTGATGATACTATCGCTTCGGCCGAAGTCGGAGATCCTTTGGTAAGTCATACGCTTGTTTTGGCATTTCGCACAAACATTTCCTTTTAAAAATATCTAATGAATGTATTTTTTTGCAGGCACTACGATTCGAGATCATGGACCCGAACTCACCCTTCGAAATCTTTGTACGCGAGCTTGTCGCTATGGATGGAGTTGACTCGAGCGAAATTACACTTATCGACAGCGAAGGTTGCCCAACAGAACATTTCATCATGGGACCCTTATTCAAATCAGCGAACAGCGGAAAGGTGAGAAACCACATTTAATGGCCACATGACCATTTCAACGATACACACTATAATGGGTCTTTTTATACGTAGGCTTGTCAACTTGTTATTGCTTTTAAAAGTATACTAATTTAGCTCTTTGTTTACCTTCAGGTTCTCTTTAGATAAAACATAACAGTAAATGTGTATTAGTCGAAAGTGTTAAATGACAAAAAACCCATTGTAATATGTTATTATTTTTATACTTAGATGCTGCTATCCAACTTCGACGCGTTCAAGTTCCCTTCATCGGAAGTTGTCCAATTCCGCGCCCTCGTGACCCCGTGCATGCCGACCTGTGAACCTGTGCAATGTAATGGAGGTCCCAACGAACTGCGCTCCGTTACGTCATACGGACGCAGGAAGAGGCGTTCTACTCCCGCCTCTCCCACCGAAGACATGCTGCTTGTGCAGACCATACAAATCACAGACAAATTCGGTTTTGACAAACAAAGAGCAAAGAATGTAACCGAAGACTCCGTGTACGTCAGAGAAAGCGACGTGACCTGTGTGAATGCTTCAGGAGCAATGCTCGCAGCCGCTGCCTTCCTCGCCGCTCAACTAGTCGTACTCGCGGCGTGGACTTGCAGTTGGCAGCGACGACGTGCGGCCGCGAAGGCGGCTGAGCTACTCCCTGGACCCAACGCCCCCTCCCCCCTTTGCAAAGTCTACGATGCCAGTTTTTCGCGTGCACACCAGAGGCACTTCTAATTAGACGTAGGCTTGTCGACGTGATCGGCGTCCGCAATAGTAGTTTATTTTGTTAGTTTAAAGACTTCCGTCGCCTCCTGGCCGGCGAGGGCTGTGTTAGTGTTGTATAGGAGCTCACGTTTTTACTTTGCCGAGCGCAGGACGGCGATGGAGGTTATTTAATGGTAGTGTTCTAACGCTTCCGCGCCATAAGCTACGTACGGAGCGGAGGCGCGAGGCGCGCGACACGGAGACGGGGACGACCACCAGAGCGTGCGCGAATGTGGACGGATGCGAGAGGCGGCCGGCCTGCCTGAGGGCTGGCTGCGCTTGGAAGTGTGACTGAGAAATTGAAAATGCACGAGGTCGCTCGCTTGTCCCCATCTCGGATGTCGTCGGCGGGACCGCGGCCGTGACTCCTTATCTAGATCACGTCACTCATTCGCTCACTTTACGATCGGACGTTCATTTACGGAACTCCGATTCCGTATTGTACCATATTCTTTTAAACTAGAGTTAGTCTGATTTTAATGATAGTGATAAGTAAAAAATAACATTTCAGTACCTTAAGTAGATAACCGAACGTGCGACCTAAGTCAAGAAACGTTGGTTTGACGGCCGTCCCGACATCGTAACTTATTTAATTTAGGATAATATCTTTTTATATAATTTATCAAAATATGTAGAACTATTTAATTTCTTAATGTAAAAGATCTTTTTAATGAAAAAAGTTTGAACAACGAAAGCTATGAATGCTAATATGAAGAAAATAAATATTTTAGTTAGCAGACTTGAAATAAAGAATGTCAAAGGTAAATAAAAATGCTGTTAACGACATTATATTAAACCGAGTTTTACTAATTATTCCGTCCGAAATGTAATTTCTTAAATATAAATTGCGAAAAATATTTATTTCTTTTATTTATGGAGGCCCACCCAACTCTAGTAAGTAATAATTTACACAATCACAAAACAAAAAATACAGTAGTTGTTATGCAACCACATAATAAAGACATGGAATCAATTGAATATGCACATAGAATATTAATGGGAGCTCAATTCATGTTTGCCAAAAAAATTTAATTAAAAGTAATGAAATTAACTGAAAGGAGGCAATTGAAAATCTATTCACGCCACATTAAACTTTGAATGCAACGCAAAAGTAAAGTGGCATCAGTCCACACGTTCAAATTGTAGTATATGAAATCAATACACCTTCGTATGGTTTCCATACTATAGTGCTCATTGAACAATCCGAAAGGAAACGAATACAAGCTTTACATATACCATGAATCGACTCCAGTCATATACAGCGTTGTTGCACTTATTGAAACGGTGTAGTAAAGAATCGGAATATATAAGGTTGTTAAAATGCAGCTCAATAAATTTTCTATTCACTAGTCTAGTAAAAGAAGGCCTAACTCATAGCCATTTGAAATCTAAAGGCGTGCAAATATTTGCAAAAGAAGCGTGCCAAAAGCTGGCCGTATTCAAAGCTGGCACATCAACCCGATGGGATCTTTAGTTAGGTTACCCGCAATCAAGTGTGAAGGGCAAAGCTCAAGTCGCGTTCGTGGCCGAGATAGCATCTTCGCGACACGGCACGCGACAGCACACACGTGCCGACTCCAGCCATTAGTAGCAAGCAACACAAGTCGACCAACAAAGAATCCATCTGTTACTTGTGTTTCTCGGAACATTCAGATTGCGGTCGCCGGTATTGAAAAGGCCGAGCATGCTTGCACGTACCTATATACACATTTTGCGATTAGGTGTTGTGATTCCTGACGTTGTGGATAAGTGTAGATTGTTACCGGACACGGAAGAAGCCAGAACTACTTTGCTTTAAACCTTGTAATTTCAAGCTTATTAACAGTACAGAAATGGAAAATAAGAACCTTACGACTTATTTTCTTTTTTATTTTCTGTATTCGATACCAAATAATTCATTAAGAAATGCGTTTTAAAAGGGCACAAGAAAGAATACTTCAACTCAATAATTATCTTATGTCGAACCCGGCAATATAAAAAGCAGTCAATGCCATGTAAAATTTCATCCAAATTAGACCAGCCATTTTAGCGTAAAAGCGAACCAAATAGGCGTTTTAACTTTTATATAACAGTAGGGAAAGGATTTCGAAAAAAATAGCTCTACATAAAAACGAGGGAAACATAATTTAACCTTCCACCCGACCGACGCATCTCATTGAAACATTGTATGAGCGGATGCTCCTTGTGTAGTCTCAAATAGCAGCGCTTTCATGGGCCTATAAAATTCAAAGTGCATACAACATAGTAAAAGATAAAGTTGTTTACAATAATATGAAATATTTATAAAAGAGAATTGACGGAGGCCACCGGATTTGAGAAAGCGCATGTCAGTCTGTCACAAATGCAAAAAATATATCGAACAAGTAAAGACTATCAAGTATCACAGAAATGGAACGGATACTGTGTCTATGTCTAATGCTTACTCCGTAAAAGGAATGTCCTTGGAGAGCTATGGTAAGTAGGGTGGACGATTCGTATCGCCCCTTTCACAACTTGTTCGATTCTACTTATTGAACAAATAAATGCTGGATGATTTTATCTGACAAGAAGCCTCGCGATGACGTATATAGAAGAACTATAACCGACCGGCTTGATTCTCATGAAATATGTAATCTGATTAAACATTTACTACACATGAATGAACGCCCGTTGAAAAAGAAAATGAAAATTAAACTCAAGGCGTGAAGAAAGTTACGATAGAGTACAAGTACCATTTATGAATACATGAGCAGCTGCAATAATTCGCTCTTTCGTCTTTGAGGCTCAATACAATGCATTGATTTCTATTATTAGTTGTCATTAAGCACGAATTTCTTGTGAGTCTGAATGCAAACTCATCTATTGTAAGACCAAATGTGCATTAACTGAACCTTTTTAATAGGAACTAGGACGCACTTTCGTTTGGAAAGGAAAGTAAACGATGACAATAGCAACCTTTCGTCTTCAGAATATTTAAGAGAAAGGTTTCCAGAGATTTTGCATTCCAAACACCTGTTTAGGTAGAAATGTCGTGAAAATCAATATGAGTCACAGCACAGTTCGAACGGTTGTATGTCATAGCGCGCGATGCACGGACAAAAACCTTTGACACTGTTGCCTAGTAATTATGCAGGCGGGTGAACAGCGGACGTGAAAAATTAAAATTTATACCCATTCTACGAATGTATGTAGGAGAGCTTTGTCAACCTCGCTGCAAGTTATTAATATTATTTCTGAATTGGTTAAAAACCTGCAAATTCTGGGACAATGAGCAGATACGTATCGGTGAGGTATAACGGAGTTTTATAAAAGTAAATGCATGTCGACCGGATAAGATCGCGAGCTCGAGCAGTGGACTAATTCCGCACTATCTAATGATGTTGGACGAAATTTATCTTCGTCGATCTACTTACATCCATCAGAGCTGTTACGTTCACATTAATCTAAAATAACACGCCACTTAAGCTTGATATGGTCAAACGCTACGAAGAACTTAATAGTATTAAATGGTGTTTCAAACTTGAACTACACATTATTAAAGTTAGCTTATAGGTAAGTTCATTCGGCTTATGAATATGGTGAAATTGAATCTGTCATGTAGGTAAGTATTATTCTCAGTAGCAAATACACTTAACGTTTGTGGAAAGGGTACTTATCTATATTTATGGTGTGAACGTTGAAATAAATCTTGGAATAATAAACGTTAAATATTATGCTCTAAGGCAGAAAGCAGAAAATTTTTGATGAAACAAACTGCATACTTATTTCATAAATTTATAATACTAGTGCATTATTATATTTGAACGACTTTTCTCATTATCTTCAATCATAGAATTATAAGCTATGGAATACACAAATTACAAGTATCGTACAACCCTAATTTGCTATTTATGTTACTCTGATTTCGATTACAGGGACGGGTATTTGCGGATAGGAATCGATTCCGGATCATTATAATCGAATAGGTTGGCGCCAGTTACGGATATCGAGTCGCAGCTTGTGCAGTTATTTGCATCGCGGGCGAAGTGCGCAATCGCGGTCGTCACGCAGCCTCTGCTATTGTTAAAGTCAGGATAAACGATGATGCGCTTTTACATGGAACTACTGCGAAGAAATTGTGATTAGTAACAGTTCTCAGATTCTTTCATTCGCATTATTTATCTTATCTGTATACCAAAAAGTAAGTCTTTGAATCCTGACACACTAAAAAATGATATTCAGTGCATTGCCTACTATATCGCTCGAACTGGACACGAGGAATTAAGTGCACTAAAGGATATTTGAAAATGAAACCTCTATTTGGGATGTTAATATTGTATGAAGTAAGAATATTTTGTTTATGAGACCGAGTTTCAATATAAGTATGTTACCTCTATGAATCGGACGAATTAGATGTATTCTGTCTTCGTATATTACCCGAATCTATCGATATTTCGTGGTGGTAATAATCTCTCACGCAATTTTGTTGCGCTACGCCATATTATCGCATTGTAGGCAATTATCCCTATATAATTATTTTTAGACAACATTCCAAAAGAATCAGCTTCGCTGATTTGGAATACATAACATTTAAAAAACGGTACCTGGTCAAAAAAATTACAGGATGTACCTACATCGGATCGGAATCAGATTCGACTCAAAAAGTAGAGTTAAATAAGGGCGTTCTAGTAGACCAAAGTATAAATATACGCTCTCAGACTCAACTCACGCCGGTTCTTCCAGTAACTTTATAGCACGGTTCGGTCAACAAATGAGTGGGCGGTCTCCAATTTGTTGACGTTGAGGTCCTGATTGTATGTTTGAATAAGGATTCATGATGAGAGCATGCAAAATACACATTGAGGTGGGCGGCCCGCGAATGGCATCCGTTATAGTTATTGAGCTCAGACATTATCGATATTGGTACGATATTTGCGGTTCTTTCGCACTACACTACAGTGCGACGCGTGTTGGTTCACGTTTAACAATAAAATAACATTTCTGTAAAATCTTGAATTTTTGTGGAATCCTACACGATACACGTGTTCCAAGTACTATATTATGGATCAAAACAAATTCGGGGGTAGAGACATATGTGTAATAAATACTAATAGTGGGTCAACTTCTTTGTTATACCGCAAAATACCTACAAGACCGTCTCGACGTCTAGTCCCTAAAAATAAGCAAGGGTTGTCAGAAAAACATTTTCTTAGATAATAATTTTGTGTTTCGTATTAATTTATTTTTGTTACAGTTGTTCGTACAGTTGCTCTTATCACACCGCTTTTAGGTTCATAATCCAAGATATTACGGACGCGTGCTTTTTACTTTACATTACCGCACTACTGTTTTATGATGATATCTCGATTCAGTTAAGTTCTCAGTATACGATGTTTACTGCGAGTTATACGTAGACTACGTAGTATCATCATGATCAGCCTGAAGACGCCCACTGCTGAACATAGGACTCCCCCACAGAGCGCCACTTTGAGCGGCTACTCGCCTGTATCTATCGGCTCCCCGCAGTTTTCACCAGATTCTACGAGCGATGTGGGTTGCCATTTCCATTTCAACTTGCTAATTTTAAGAGATATAGCGGTCACTTTAGTTTTCCTGTATATCTCCTCCTTACGTCACGATCTCATCTCGCAGGGAAACACCGAGCATATATGTATGCTCGCTGCGCATCTTTGAGCTTAGGTATTAATGAGGCCAATAGTAAGAGACCATGTCTCAGTTCCATAAGTCATCACTGGCAACACACACTGATTGAAAACCTTCGTTATATAGTTATTCGTACTTTGGACGAAAAGATAGGTCGAAGTATTCTTCTTCCATTCACGTAGTACGTTCAATATACGTATAATAGAAGAATTCTTAATTCACTGATGCAGTATTATACTAACAAAGAATTTTTATGCGGCTAAAATCCATATATACACATTTTCTTGAAGTAGGATCTAGGTAGGTAAGAGGCAGGTACTTCTTAGTAAACATTCAATTTTATCAAATTATATGCAAACAATGTAGTTCCATAGTATATTCTATACTAACGGATCGCAAGAGTAGCTTGAACACAATCCATGCAACTTGTTCTGTGTAAGCGACATGCCTGAACGGGCGTACCGACACGCAAGCGAAGCCGGTCGGTACTACCGCAGACGTCGCGGGCAGGGGGGGACCTCCGCTCTCCTTCATACCGCACCCCATCGTTGCTCCGTCTAGCCGCCGAGTTGACTCACCATTAGTATTTATTACACATATGGTAGAGGCTAAAACCAAAATCACCCCATGGATATACAGCAATTTATTAATATTTTAAATAAATATATTTCAGACTGTTACTCACCAATAGTGTGTCGGTTTCTCGACCAGGTTTCGAGCATATCCGATGCACATTCTCAGGAGGATATGTTAATAATGCAGTAGTTACAGGTATTTTTAATCTTATTGAGTCAAATCCCTAAGGTTGCACTGAACATAGTCAATTAGTCACCACAGCAAAATTAATAGCAAGATATAACAGGCAAAACTTATCGACATAATAATCACATCACACTCACACTAATGTTATAAAGGCGAAAGTTTACATGTGTGTATGTGTGTATATTTGTTACTCCTTCACGCTCAAACGGCTGGACGGATTTGGATGAAATTTGGAATATAGATAGCTTATGTACTGGATTAACACATAGAATACTTTTTATCCGCGGGTGAAACCGCGGGGCGCAGCTAATCATGAATAAAAAATAAAACATATAAACATGTAGTGAAATCAAGAAATAATAAAGTAAGTACCTATTTATACGAACACTTTGTTTGTAAATTTAGATTTAGGTAGGTACATCCAGTTAATTAAAATCAATGAAATGGTAGAGATGTCTAATATCCCATAAGATACTTAGCGACATATGTATAAATGTTGAAATAATATCATACACCACCACCTAGATTACGTTGCAAACAAAAATTACAAGCGCATCGATTGCCATTTTACAAGCGTACAAAACGCCCAAACCTATACTACAAACGTGCGCGCACTAAATACGCTAACGTGAAAGAGACTGCTCGGTCAGTACCTACATCGATAGGTAATGGATAAGACAGTTATTGAATTCAATTTGTTTACGTGGGTAGTCCTTTTACCGGCACTAATACAAGATCACATGTATAAAGATATTCATATTAGTAAGCATTAGCATATAAGTGAAGCCTGAGGAAGTAATTGAGTTCTAATAAATCGCAAATTCACGACTTTGTAGAGTTTCAGTGTTCTTTAGAGTACAATTCAGTGATGACAAATATAAGATTTGGTTATTTGCATACGCTAATAGAAAATCTACAGATTATTTATATCTATTTGATTCTTTATTATAAAAAACTGGCCTACTTATATACACAACTCTTAAAGCATGCTTTTACGTCTTTATAGATTTTGTGTCACATTTTTATGTCATTTTCATAAAACGCTACGATAGATCAAAAGCTAAGTAAGATTTCTTTAATGAATGACTTGACACGTTCGACTGATGTTAAGCATCACGGCCGCCCTTATCAGTTGCGGGGCCACTCAGAACTCCAAAGTATAAAGTTTCACGTGACACCGCGTTGTGCTTCCTGAGACATCAGCACAGTCTAGTTCTGCAGTATTGATAAATTGAAGGTTGATTGATAGTTGTAAGACTCCGAGAAAAAGTTTAATTTGCCTAGTAATTTCACTAGCTTCTAAGTACCCTTTAAACAGGAACAAAGAATTCTGAAAAGTCAATTTAAAGAATTAAACTGGTATATTTCTACATTTTACCTCTATAATTTCTACCTATATATCTCTAATTTTAATGTTGTACGGCACCTTCAAAAATGGATGTTATACAAATTCCAAAACATTTCTAACTCAAATTCATTTTCGTCGTATCATATTGAAAATTATTTAATACTTCAGTTATAGCACCAACCCACTTTATGCAGCTTATATTAACAGTCTAGCAAAACCATTTTGGATATATATATATCCAACCATCTGAGATCATAAACAGATGACTAAAATATAGTCCCGTACCGTGCCAAGACGGATAAATCCTTTATTTATGTCAGTCAACAGGGCAGATTGTCGACGTCATTATAGCTTCTGAAAACCTAATTATATCCACAACGATACATTATTTTCTGGGCATTAGCGGACATTTGAGAAAATGTAAATAACCCAAAATATAATAAGCTTACCTTCATCTACCATTAACTAATTTGGTAATTCATACCTAACGGAACTGAGACCACACTATGTAAAACCACGTTATCTTTACCACTTTTGTGTACCTTAATATAACATATACACCGTGGAATTGAATTCGATATTTGCCTGAAATATATGTACTCAATCCATGCTATAGAACAATATTACAGCGTTAAATTAAAAAATAAAAATAAAATAAATGCCTCGAAAAATAATTCGCCGTTAGCTGAAATGTCTATTTCACACTACGTACTGCGAGCAAATGTTTCGTAGGTAGCTAAAACACCTGTATCTTCTAGGCAAGCATGTACCAACGTAGATCGCATCGTCACTTCCCATCAGGTGAGATTGCGGTCCAATGCGGGCCTATTTAGTTGTAAAAAAAACCGACCTCCCCGCTGTCCCGGATTGCCAAATTATTACAAGTCGTAGGCCTTTTGTTAAGAATTTGAAATTGGACAATTTTTATAGTACCTAGTTTTACGTTTTACATTATAGGTATTTTTGTATTTAGCTTTAAATAAACATTCTAAAGCATGGACTGAGTACATACATTTCAGGAAAATATCGAATTAAATTTCACGGTTAAATTCCTTGCTTTGTTAATTTATCTGTTGTCTGTGATGATAATTTTATTGTTATTACTAGGTTATTGGAAAACGCTATCTATGATTTTGTTATATTTTTTTAACAACAAAATCGTAGGTTTCGAACCCACGAACGTATGAGTTGCAAGTCGACTCTACCATTGTTTCAAAAGCTCAATAATAATACGTACATTTAATTATGTGAAATACCTTATAGTAAACAGTAAACACTATTCTAACGATAGACCAAAACATATACCTACCATAACATTTTGAATGATGTTAGGGTAGCCTATATCTTTTCCATGTCTATGTCTTCGTCATCCAAAACACGATTCAGATGATATCATGATGCCCTTTCTAAATTTATTTACACTGCAACAAGTTGCACCTAAGTATAAAAGTTAAAGTATTTTTAAATCCAAAACAGTCGAGTCAGATACCATTTTTTACGATGCAACAAGTTGAACGGCCGTCTCTACCCGTCGGAAGTGATCAAAGCGCGATCACGAATGTGCTAACAGGCCACTAATAGACGGACGAGCTCGTGACGCGAGCACAGATTGTAGAATAGTTACTACGTAGCTCGGGCACTTGGAGGGTGTTATTTTACTACATCTATTACGAAGTATAACATTTAATTTTTATTTTAGTGTTAAGATAGAAACAGGTTTCTTTCGTCTAGGCGAGAAGCTATAATACATCGTTGGCCACTTCAGCGCGCTTGACATGCACACCGCGACTAAACATGTAGCCGTTACAGTGAGACAGACTTAGGCGCTACCATAGTCTTGTCTGTCACGGTCTATGACGAGGCAGAGTCGAGAAAATTTTGTCGAGGTGCGCATGCTTAGTGGGCCAGGTAAAATGTCACAAATCTAATAAAAAAAGTCTTTGACCTTTGTCCGCAATAGCGAGCTTTCCATCCAAATAATAACTTTGTTTACAAATAAACCATTGCTGCTAATGCGTTGTAAATCCTATTCGTACGCTACTAATCACTTCTTCCGTTACAGGCCGTGAGATATTTAAAATGGCTTGCTTATAAACTGCTCGTTCCAAAGGTAAATAAAGTGTACAATATATTTTTATTCATTAAATTTACTATAAAACCAACCTCAAATTAATATGTTATGGTTTATAGCAATATCGCCTGCTTAGACCGTAATCATCGTTAATTTTTCTTTACAAATGAATCTGTTGAGTACCTACTCAAACAATCATGACGAATTCTATACTGAAGCACAAAATAGAAAGGTACAGAAGTCAATCTACATAGTAAGTGCGCTCGAGCAACGCACACATAGACACCGCTCACCGACACGATGTCTCGGAGTCTTTGGGAGTAATGCGAGCGCGAGTGCCATCCGCTTGAGACACGCATCTGTGAACTTTCTTGTGAAAAAATGGAGCAACTAAAAATAGTTATTATAAGTGTAACAGTAGACAGTTGTTGAAATTCAACATTAAACGGTGAATTGTTGTTTTTTAAGCTACCAGTTGTTTCAGAGAGGTAAGTAGGTAGGGTTTGCTTATTTTCAATAATCTAATCACAGTTTTTAGCCTTCAAAAAAACTTTATCTACTTAATTATATTAAATCGGTCACTTTACTTCTCCTGCGGATCTCCTCGTTCCGGAGCTTATCTCGCAGGGAAACACCGAGCGTAGCTCGCTACATAGCTCGCTGCGCGACTTTGAGCTTACTAATGAGGCCAACAGTAAGAGACCATGTCTCAGTTCCATAAGTCATCACTGGCAACACACACTGTATGAAAACTTTCGTTTTCAGGATCTGCGGTATTTTGGACGAAAATATAGCACGAAGCTTCCCGAACGCTGCCCAGCCGAGTTGGATTTTTCGTGCCACCTCTTTGTCGAAGTTGGGCCTACATAATTGGACAGTCTGTCCTAGGTAGACATACTTGTCGACAACTTCGAGAGTATCGTTCCCAACAATGTTCACAGGAGAACTAAAGTGACCGATATAGCTCTTAGAGTTAGTAAGTTGAAGTGGCAATGGGCAGGCCACATCGCTCGTAGAACTGACAACCGATGGGGAAGAAAGGTTCTCGAGTGGCGACCACGAACCGGAAGACGCAACGTAGGCCAGCACCCCACTCGGTGGACCGACGACCTGGTGAAAGCCGCGGGGAGCCGATGGATGCAGGAGGCGAGCAGCCGCTCAAGGTGGCGTGCTCTGGGGGAGGCCTAAGTTCAGCAGTGGACGTCTTCACGCTGTTAATGATGATGATGAATTATATTAATAACTGCGAAAAAATTATTTCGGTATCAAAGGAAGGGTTATAGTTTTAGCAGTCTATGTATGTATTTTTGTATTTACGTATGGATAAGTAGATACCTACTGTTCGGCGCGGCAAGCAAGCTTCACTTTTCATACCTAGGTACGAAAAGTGAAGTACATACATGTGATTGACTTCTGTACTATTTTGTGACTGAAGCCCGTACGCCGTATTGCATAACAGTAGGTAGTTATTGGGCATTCTATTCCACTTTTCGCTCGTTCCTCGCTCCAAGTTGGAATAAAATACCCAATAACTAAAAAGGAAAAGGTTTAGATGAGTTAATAAACTAGACCACTAACCTTACATTGTTATGTTCGAACGTAGTTTCTCTTTCAGCATCCTCGTAGTACAAATAACTAGTCACTCACTCACTTGGTCTAACACAGTCTATACCATATCGGAATTATCAGAACTTGACAGAT
The DNA here is from genome assembly GCA_910589525.2 of Ennomos quercinarius. Taxonomy (NCBI): domain Eukaryota; kingdom Metazoa; phylum Arthropoda; class Insecta; order Lepidoptera; family Geometridae; genus Ennomos; species Ennomos quercinarius. The sequence continues at coordinate 9,320,283 of OU342496.1, forward strand.
TACTATACTACCAGTGTAATGTGAAATGATTTGTCGCTTTTGTCAACAACTGAGTACTAGACCCAGTGTCAACACCAAAATAACCGAAACTGTATCAATTTGAAATTTTATTTGGTGCTGGGTACTCAATATAACTATCCCCAGAAACCTAACTTGTTTCAATGTAACTTGTCAATCAATGGGTACTACATTTCCTTTCCCCAAAATCGACATCAGAAAAACTTCCTGCACAAGGAATTTTAATCGTGTCTTACACTGGGTACTCAATAACTATCCCCAGAGACCTGATTTGGCTCTAAAACACTTTAAAATTTCTCTCACATCAATTTCTGGGTACTACATTTCCTTTCCCCAAAATCAACATCAGACAAACTTCCTGCACAAGGAATTTTAATCGTGTCTTACACTGGGTACTCAATAACTATCCCCAGAGACCTGATTCGGCTCTAAGACACTTTAAAATTTGTCTCACATCAATTACTGGGTACTACATTTCCTTTCCCCAAAATCGAGATCAGAAAAACTTCCTGCACAAGGTATTTTAGTCGTGTCTTACACTGGGTACTCAATAACTATCCCCAGAGACCTGATTCGGCTCTAAGACACTTTAAAATTTCGCTTATCATATCAAACACTGGGTACTTTTTTCTCATTTTTCTTTCCCCAGAGTTGACGCTGGAAAAGCATATAAAACGCACCAAGAAAGTTTTCTCATTCATTTTCGTCAACACATTTTCCAGTATATTAAGGTTTACCAATCGACTTGTCATTTCACAAACGGGTACTGCACTAAATCCCCGCACACGTAAGATAGTTTGTTAATGCCAAAAATATCATAAAATTCCGTATATGATATTAAACATACTTGCACTTTTTATGTTTTAAACAATTACACTGTTTCACTTACAAAAGGTAACTGGGCTGGCTCCGTGTCAGAGTTTGCATCGTTAGCAAAAAGTACGAACATAGCGACGACAGACGAGCACCCGCGCACTTCGACCTTTTCCCCTCGCTCGCCTGACGCTGGGAAAATAACATTCCAGGCAAGTAGCGAGTGTGGGTTAGTGGTAACCAGTGCGGCTTTCATAAACAGATGCAGGCAGGTTTGACTCCCACCAATTTTTGCAATTGCTCATATAACGATGTATGAAATCATCGTGAGAGACCCAGCATGGTTTTAGGGTTCCGTACCCAAAGGGTGAAACGGACTCTATTACTTAGACTCCGCTGTCCGTCCGTCTGTCTGTCTATCTGTCCGTCTGTCACCAGGCTGTATCTCATAAACCGTGATAGTGAGACCGTTGAAATTTTCATAAATGATACCTATTTATTAATTTAGTAAAAATACCTATTATTTTGTATTTATGTTGCCGCTATAACAGCAAATACTAAAAAAACAGAATAAAATAAATATTTAAGGGGGCTCCTACACAACAAACGTGATGTTTTTGCTCGTTTTTATAGATAATGGTACGAAACCCTTCGTGCGCGAGTCCTACTCGCACTTGACTGGTTCTTCTATCCATCAACCTGCGGGCGTATTAACTAACTCGCAACAGGTTTGCAACAGGCGTAAATTGCGCGATGATTGCTGTCATACATCATTAGTGGTGTCGAGCATGTATGCTTCGCTACTGCTGTTGCTATGCTACTGCTGTTGCATTGCTGTTGCAAATTTTACGTAATAACCCCGCCGTATCTTTATAGCATGTTAGATTATGGTCTATACTCCCTCGATGTGAGATAAGGCCAGTAGTGAGAATGTATTCAGTTGATGATGAGTAAAACATCATGTTGTTAAAAGTATGTATACCTTTTAGGGATTTGGGTACAGAGGGAAAGAAGTAGGTACCTACTACTTCACTCTAATATTTCTCACGGGGCACACGAGAATGAGTTGTTATGTCAGCAGTAAAGTAGATCCGTGTCTTTATATTTATGGAAATGTCAACAATAGCAAAATATTATAATGTGAAATACGAGTTTACGTATCTATGTGTGCAGGTACCTATGTCAGCACTTTCCTTTGTAAAGGTGAAATACTACTGTTCATTATTTGAATTTCCCTGTAAAATTGACGTATGAGTTTTATGATGGTAGTATTTAAGTACTTTAGTAACAATAGAAATTGCATTGAATTTCGATGATCTAATTTACGACTTAAGCTTTTTTGATATTGTCGCATATTTCCCGTATAAAATCGGTTTACACCAACTTTTTTCATTATTTCAAGTTCAGTAGTGATTCAGTGCGATATAGTGAGTCATCGAAGAAAACCAAGCTGTCACGCTGCTGCTACATCTGTAAAATCACCGATAAATCATTAACATGTAAGTGAGTATAGCCAGCAAGTTATAATGTATAACTCTTAAATTCGTCTTAGATGATTTGTGTATTTACTTAAATCTTGCTTATATATTACAGGTCTGACTCGGAATCAGAGAGAGGAATTGTAAGCGTGAGTGCTGACAAGAAAAAGGAAAAAAAGGCACCTCCGGCTAGCGGCAGCTCGAGCAGCACTGCAGCCAAAAAAAGAAAATCTGCCAGCACGCAAAGGTAATCATAACAATATTAATATTTCCATTATTGACAAAATTATTATTTATTTTGTTTAGCATTACCTAATTCTTATGTGAACGGTTGAAATTCGACTTCGTTTTTTGTGATGACCTGATTAGTGATTTTTCTAGTATATTGTAATTCTTTGGATATCTATACAGGTACAAATAATACTTTAAGGTTTCTAGCTAAAATTCAATATGTAAGTAGATATGCAATAACTTTATTATTATTTTGCAGTGGTCGCAAAAGGGCGCAGCCAGCCCGTGTGGACATATTCGGACTGTGCGATACGGATGTAGAGGAGGTCGTGGAGCCAGTGGCAGTGAAGAATGCATTAAAGTCATCATTCGTGAACCGTGTGGCCAGCGGATCTCAGCGTCGCGTCGCAGATACTGGAGGTGAATTCTACGTGGACCTCAAGGTATACAACACTGTGGATGTGGAATCCACCGTGCCGGAAGATAGGTGGAAAAAAGCTTTAGTTCGGACCACGTTCAGGGTTGCCGAAGACTCACCTCAGTGGGCGAAGCTTCAAGCTTTAGTGCGAGAAGCTCACAAGCTTTTTGAAAGCTGTGAGCCAACATTCTATTCGAACAACGTTTTTATTAAGGGTTGATTTTGAATATTGTTCATGAGATACAATGTATCACGACAGCACCTAAAATCTTTTTTATAGTTATCAAATGAGTTTTATTAGCTTTGGCGTATTTTGATAGTCTTAATTTTAATATTTCGTTCTGTACGTTTTAATTGTTATTATTAGAAGACTTATATAACCAAAACTTTACTGATCACTTGATGTAAAATAACTAAACACAAAAATGCCTTTTTGTACATTTTGTAATATACAAGTTGATAATAAGCGATGGGTAGGTCATATGCGAAGCAATGCACATAAAATTAAAAGCATTGTACCGTTATCTGACGGCGTCGATATAATTCAGTCAGCGTTTCGCAGCCGTATAGCTAGCTATAGAATTAAAGCAGCTGACAATGAGGAAGGTAGTTGCATACCTACATTTTTAAACGCTATTCGCACAAAGATTGAGTCTCTCCTTGATCAAACGATCCAATCTCATACAAGTGTTAAAGTGAACTTTGAATTGTTTTCATCTTTTCTTTTGTTCAATAACGATTCACACGAAATTAAGTCTTTTGCAACAAACAATTTTACGCTTCATTTAAATTATGATATCAATAATCTGTTAGCAAAAGTATTAGACTACGTCATGAAAAAAGTAGAAGAATTTCAAGAGCGAGACAGTGGGTGGACTTTTTTAAAAAACTGTCACCTCGAAATAAATATATGCAAGTACGATCCACTGCAAGGCTCTAACTTTATAGATTTACCAAAATTTATCAAAAACAAAAAAGCATGCTTAAATATTCAAAACAAGGATGACTATTGTTTTTTGTGGTCCGTTATTGCAGCGCTTTATCCCACTACCAAACATCCGGATCGAGTTACTTCTTATCCAAGGTTTCAAGATAAATTGAACATTAAAGGTTTATCTTTTCCAGTCACATTCTCAGACATTTCAACATTTGAAAAAAATAATCCTGACTTAAGTATATGTGTGTATGGACTTAAAGACAAAAAAATTATTACTGGGCCGTTGTACAAGTCAGACTCCAAAACATACAAAAAACGAATTAATTTGCTGTTGCTTGAAAATAATACTAATTCGCATTATTGTTTGATTAAAAACTTGTCTCGCCTTGTAAGAAATCAATTGACCAAACATCACGGAAAGTTATACTTTTGTGAAAACTGTTTATTATTTTTTTCTTCAAATCAGAAACATAATGAACACATCTGTGGTGGTGTTGTGACTATTCTACCTGAAAAGGGATCAGTAATTCAATTTAAAAACTACAATCGCAAGCAAGATGTACCGTTCGTTATTTATGCGGACTTTGAAACTATGTTACTTCCTGTGCAAGGCTGTGAACCTGACCCTGACAGTGCCAGTACTTTCGATGTGCATCAACACATACCTGTCGCATTTGCCTATAATATTGTTTGCGAATTAGATGAGACTCATAATCGGTTCGTAAGTTATCGAGGAGAGGATTGTGTTACACGCTTCATCGCCTCGCTATGTGATGACGTAACGAATATACATAAAATATTAAATACTACTGCACCGATGATTTTCAATGAACTTGATTCTGAAGACTATAATTCAACTAATCGGTGTCATATTTGCAAACATTTTACGTGGGGTAGTAAAGTACGCGATCATTGTCATTTAACAGGAAAATATCGAGGTGCGGCTCATCAACAGTGCAATTTGAATCACAAAATTCCTAAATTTATTCCAATATTTTTTCATAACCTCTCAGGTTATGACTGCCACTTATTTATAAAGGAATTAGGAGAATTACCGGGTTCAATTAAAGTTATACCAAAAACTAAAGAAAGTTACATTTCTTTTACTAAATTTGTACCCGTTTCGGAGGAGGAGTATATACCGTTGCGTTTCGTTGATTCATACAAGTTTTTAAGTGCAAGTTTGGATAAACTAGCTAAAACATTATCACCAAACGATTTTGTGCATATGCAAAACCATTTTCCGGATACAGATCAATTAGAATTATTATCTCGTAAAGGAGTTTATCCCTACGAGTACATGTCGAATTGGAAATGTTATGAAGAACAAAGTTTACCGTCACAAGAAAAGTTTTACAGCTCTTTGAACGACACAAACATATCTGAAGATGATTATAAACATGCGCTGTTGGTGTGGTCACATTTTGATATTGAAAATTTAGGACAATATACTGACTTGTATGTTAAAACGGATGTTCTGCTTTTGACAGATATTTTTGAAAAGTTTCGTAAAACATGTAAAAATCATTATGAGTTAGATCCAGCATTTTATCTGACTGCCCCCAGTTTGTCATTTGACGCGATGCTATTAAAGACAGGGGTGCAACTTGAACTCATTGGCGATCTATCGATACTACGCATGATACAAAAAGGCATTAGGGGCGGCGTTTGTGTGTGTACGCATCGTATGGGACGATCAAATAACGCACATATGATTGATTATGATCCAACACAAAAAGATACTTTTATAGTATATTTGGATTGTAATAATCTGTATGGATTTAGCATGTGTCAGTCCCTTCCTTTATCGAATTTCAGATTTTTAGATAAACCTGAAATCAGCAGATTAAACGTAATGTCAATATCTGATGATGCGGATGAAGGTTATATTCTTGAAGTTGATTTAGTGTATCCGGAAAACTTACATGCAATGCATAATGACTTACCATTTTGCCCTGAAAAATGTACACCACCAGGTGGGAAGAGCAATAAACTCGTTCCCAATCTGTACAATAAATATGAGTACGTAATCCACTACATACATCTAAAAACATGTCTAAAACACGGCCTAGAGTTACGGAAAATACATCGAGTGATTGCATTCAAACAAAGTTCTTATCTGAAACAATACATTGATTTTAACACTGAGCTCCGTCAAAAAGCTAGATCGACATTTGAACAAGACTTTTTTAAACTCTTAAATAACAGTGTATTTGGCAAAACTCTCGAAAACAACGAAATGAGAGTAAACGTTCATCTTGTCAATCAGTGGGCTGACGATGATAATATAACCAAAAAACGAATAAGCGCTAACAAGCTGATAGCTAGCCCATACTTTCATAGCGCATCAGTTTTCACCGATAACTTAGTAGCGATTCAAATGAAACCCGATCGAGTAATCCTTGATAAACCTATTTACATAGGTTTTTCTGTTTTAGAATTATCTAAAGTGCACATGTACAATTTCCACTACGATGTTATAAAACCATTTTACAATGATCGAGTTCAATTATGTTACACCGACACCGACAGCTTTATTTATTTGTTGGACACGCCAGACTTTTATCAAGATTTAAAAGATAATTTTCTTGATCACTTTGACACTAGTAATTATGATCAAAAAAACCAGTATGATCTGCCAATAATAAACAAAAAAATACCTGGTTTATTTAAGGATGAAATGGGCGGAAAGATAATTACTGATTTTGTTGGTTTGAGATCAAAGTTATATTGCGTTAAAACTGAAACTCATACAATAAAAAAAGCTAAAGGAGTCAAAACAAGTGTTGTACGTAAATTTGACATATCTGAATACAAGAATGTGAATTTTAATGAAAGCATTGTACGCAAAAAAAATGTTTTGTTTAAATCTATTAAACATCAAATATTTACAAAAGGTATTCATAAAATTGCTCTCTCTGGAAACGATGATAAGCGCTGTGTTTCTAAAGATAGGATTACTACCAAATCTTGGGGCAGTACATTTATTTTAAAATCGTAATTTGGGTTAATTAAGTAAATATTACTTATCCTTAAATACAATGTACCTACTGTTTTTTATTATAAGAATAAACTGAACTTTCTCGAGATGGTATTAGCTATAATGCTTATGTAACTATTAGGTAATTTAGGTGAGATTCAATGTTTCAATGAATATTATTATTATAAGATGTATTAAACGTAAACAGTTTTAGTTATATAAATGTAAAACCCTTACTTATAATTTTAAAGTTAAATAAATGAATACTTACCTTACGCTGATGTATGTTTTTTATTTATTATGATCAACACCTACCCATTATAATTAGGTAATTAGGCAGGTAATCATTATTTTCACCTTTAGAACTCGATTAATGATAGAAACAATCAAGAGCTAGTAAAGCGACACGACAAGTTTGTGTCAATTCATATCAATATATTATGTACTTATGTATATCATTAAGTATTTTTATGAATGCAAGTAGGTACCTGCTATTATCTAAATAGAGTCACATCAGCGCGTGTTTAATTAAGTGCCTAGCTACCTACTCAAAATCGAAACGTTTATTATGATTGTTTGATTATTGATTAGGTACCTATGGGTTGTCTCACTAAACTTCGATTTTAAGCTCATTGCTTAAAATTAAAGATGTCACTGCAGCATAATATTGCCTATAATGCGAATTGAGTAAGAAGCAGATTGAGATATAAGTAATAGCGTTTATTATTTGGATAGATCATAGTACCTACATTATAATGTCCTGTAGGTAGTTGTTATAGTATATAATTCATAATAATTATAATAAATGTTGTATAGATATAGGTCGGTAGTAGGCACCAACATAAATCTAACCAAAAATTCAGAATTTTTTCAAGTCTTAACCTGATAATGAGTTCACCGTAGGTATTATACTTCAATCGCATCGACGTGGATTGTGTAAGTATTGCTATCTTTCTAAGAAGTGGTTTTTATTTCAGTCAGCGTTTTAAATTATGTGTTTAGCATTATAGAGTTATGATATGATAAGCGGAACTAGAAATCAAGTTTGAACTTGAACAAAGAACATGTAATGTAATCTAACACGTCTTATTAGAAATAATTATACCTACTTATTGAATTTGATTGGTAGATGCCTTTTTAATATTTACAAGTATAAATAAACTTTATAATGTACTTACTAAGAAAGATTTTGCTTTACTTGGAAGCGCTATTAATTTTACTCTAAAATACTTATTGAGCAAGCGGTTAGATGGTATCAAATAGATCCATTCTGTGTAAGCAAGATGACACCATAGCCAGCACAGGACAACAATAAAAATAATGTATGATTTAAAGAACCATTAAATCTATATCAAGACCAGTGATCGGTCGTGCGCTACTCAACAAGTTAAATTTTATCTACACTTTTACGTAAGTACCTACTTGACTTGTTTATTTTCATAAAAAATGTTATTTTTGCTTTCTTTGTTCACGTAAGAATCTATTTGTGATGTGTTTATGTACTAAAAGTTTTAATACATTATTACAGGTCATGATGTCGGATACTGATCAGACATATTACAGTAGTCTGCCATGTGCGCAGGATCCAGCAGCTTGGGACGATGAATTTGCAGCAGAAATGCAGAGAAAGCGAAACATTGAGCTAGCAGAACAGAAACTCGCTGAAGCCTCATCCGCTTTTGAAAAAAGGACGAAGAAGAAGTCTAAAAAAGATGCGATGTCCTATGTCATTACCAATATTGGCAGAAGAGGGCGTCGCATGCTGAAAATTCAGATCTATGACCATGATGACGTGAGAAATTTGTTCAACGAAAGTGTTCGCGTTCAATATGTGATGACGGACTGTATCGACGACATAATGGACAATGCTCAACATTTAATTAATAAAATTTCAAAAAAATTAAGTGATGATGCCGTGTTATAATAAGTAGCTCCTAAATAAGTATATAATCTTATAATTAATACTGTTTAAAATTTTAAATATGAAATAAACATGAATTCTTATTAAATTATGGCTTATTATTATGTTCCTAAGTAGGTAGGTAGGCAGATAATTAATAAAACAAATGTTAGTAATTGATAACATTTATTTAAAAAAACAATAGATAGTTATTTAGCTAAGTATAGTATTATATTATCTATGACTAAGTATTAGGTACATACCCTATCTTAATTTAATATTACTTAACACAGTACACAGCAAAAAATACTTAATACAATTAAATTAGACAAGATTTTATTATTAGCAACAACAATTTTCGACCCAATCGTAACCTTCCTTGCTTGAATCATAACTACTAGATCTAGTTTTATTTTCTTGATTTATTAATATTTTATCCTCCTTTTTACCGCCAATATCATTAAATTTAAAAATCTGCATATTATTTTCAGTAAACCACGTCTTTATTAAAACTACATTTTTTAATGCACAGTGCTTTTTATGATAAACACAATTAAATGAACAGTTAGCATCATTATTATAAAGCTGATTCAATCGCAAAAAACTAGGACAACCCTCATCACCAATATCTATAATTTGACAGTTACCTAAACATAAAGCAAATAACCATTTCGCTTTTTCCGTTCCTTTAACAAAAACTTTCTTTTTAGCTAAAAAAGGTATAACAACACGTTTAAGTTCATGTAAATTCATGTAACCTTCACTCCAAAATATACCGCGTTGCCTCTGTATCCATGAAACTTGTTTTTTTTCTTTTTCTGGTAAATTACAATATGGATGGGGTGGTTTAACTAAAAACACTTGGGTATAATCTTTCGTAGCAAGTGCAAATTCTTTAACAATAAAAGAGTTGTAGGAATCTTTGAATCCCTGTAAATCAACTATAACATAATCCGGATTCATGATATCTTCTTAACGATATTAGTCAAAGGTTTGTATTCAATAATACAGTCGTTTAAAATCAAACAAAAAGCCGTCGTGTTTTCAGGAAAATCTACAACAGCTTCAAGGTCAATGCGAACATCTATAGGTCCTGTTTTCAAAGTTTCATTTTGTCGCGAGCAATCAATCACAAATAAAGGAGCTTTGGTTTTAAAGTCTTGGTAACTTAATAAAGGTTCCGGACGACGGCCGTAATAAGACTGTTGAAAATTAGCGTAGCGCTCGTATATTAATGTGTACTTATCATCATCGAAATTGATATTTAGATTTTCATATGGAAAGTAGCATGAGTTTAAAAATACTTTAAGGTTTTGTAGCTGACAATGATCAAACTGAGACATATCTTTGTCAAGTTGTCGCATACGATTTATTTGTAACCCTACAATCACGTATCGAGGCTTTTCTATTTGAGAAGATGTTTTAATTGCCCATGTATGTTTTGTAGTTTTTGGAAGTGATGGGTACTCGTACAGATCCCAGTTTCTAAATATGATGCTAATTGTGCGATCCTTTTCTAAATATTTAAGCAAATTGAGTCGCTCGCGATCGGACACTTTTATATGTGGAACGCGCCAATTAATTTGTTTAATGTCAATGTAATTTATAATTTCACCAGCTTCCAACTTTACAGAATTAAGGTTTGTGCTATTACGAAGTAATATTAATTCATGCTTGCAGTTCATAATAATCTTATTATAGTCTTCAGCAAACCCAAGTATTTTATTTAAAGGAATGGAAACTGAAAATTTTCCAGACAATTTATTTGTGGTTCCATCGATATCCCAGGCCCAAGACTTAGCCATCTTTGATTCATTATCATTCATTGAAACAAGAGATTTCATAGTTGTAGTAATGCCTGCATTTTTTATTTTATCTATTTCTACACCATTTAGCTCATATCGAATGTCTTGAAAAAAGAATAATGCAGGGTTATTTGTAAAATGCACCTTGCTTACTATTGCTTTTGTATCACGTTTAGTAACAAGAATGCTTCCTTCTATGAACAAAGTACTGGCTGAAGGTAAAACATACAGATCCTGTTGGTTAATAGGTATCCGTATCTCATCATTTTCACGAAAACTATTCACATAGGGTTTGTATGAATGGTATTCTACACTCTCGATGGTGTTATCAAGGCGTGGAGAATCTGCTATGTTAAGAATGCTCATTTTAATAACCCAATTAATTTAAGAAATTTCTTGTTATCCTTCGTCAACTTCACTTTAGGTCTTCTTTTGATGATGTTGCGGCTTGAAATGGACCGATTCACTGTTGCTGATGAGTTTTTATTAAAGTCAATCATTTTTGTCTAACATGAAAATATAACTGGATATCTTCGCCACGTAAATTTACTAAATTATTGTTTGAATCTAACACTTTGACAGTGATCGAGCTAATACTGTTTTGATTAATTGGGAAATAAATTATATTTTTCGGTATTTCAATTATTCGATAACCAGGTGGCACGTTTGGAGGGAATTCGTGGATTATGTGACTAGGTTTTCCGTCAGTGTATGATCCGCTTATGATATCACATTCGATCCTCAGCACGGTAGTCGAAAGAATGTTGACAGGATGAGAAGATTCATTTAATATATTAGCTTTCAGTACAATTTTGTTAAAACCAAACACTTTTGCAAGCAACGTACTTTTTTCAAAATGTATGTCTTTAGAACAAATGATAGAAGTCTTTAGAGTATTGTTATTACAAATTAACTTGAAAGAACATTCTTTCATGTTCTGTTCCAAATAATCACTTATATCACTTAGCTCATACGATCCCTCTGGTATCTCAATGACTTCATCTTCACCGAAATATAACTTGTTGTTAGAATTGTCAATATTAGGTATAGAATTAAATGTTGAAAAATACAACAGCCCACATTCATATTCGCCATTTAGTTCTAAGGCAGGCGAATAATGTGTGGTTGTCATCGGAGTAGAGCTAGATATAGATAGCGTAAAAGACATTGTGCTACTGATGGTAATTTAGTGTTTTATCACTTTAAATGTGTTTTCCAAAAATTTTTTAGATATTGAATACATAAATGTCCACAATTCACTGTATCATAACTTTGATACTTCATGTAATTATAAAAAACTTCTCTATGACTTAAGTACTTTAATAATTCTGTTGGTGGTTTTAAATCACCGAAACTGTCAAAATACTCACAATAATTGTTATTTTTTACATAGGCTACCCAGTGTGTTCCAGGATTTTGATGATCATCTAAGTTAATAATACCGCATTCTATACGCTTAGGTTTATTCGGTAGTCTATCTCTCATGTAAACACCTCTAAAATATGGTATAACACTAGAATGTTCTAAAATATCTACATCGGTTAGAGCGCGGTTGGGCAGCCTTTTATTTAGTTTTTTGAAGCTTTTAGAAACAAACCACTGCCTTTTTTGTATGGTTTTAAGTAACACCCTTTTCCTAGTGCTATTGCTTCCATAGTTTTATTGTGGCGTTCAGATTCTTGAAGATTTTGTTTTGCTGATTTATAATCGTTTACTGCTTTTGCAATACCTGCAGCACCACCTGCTAAAGCACCGAAGGCTGATAGTCCGGCAAATATTGGAATCAATGGTAATATTCCTCCAGTCTTGGGTATGGGTATAACACGCGGCAGCCGAATTTTATTTTTAACAAAATATTTTTTTGCAACTGCATAAGCAATTTTGATTGCTTTCTCATCACTGTTAGGTTTCAGTTTCTTTAGTTCAGTGCGTATTTTAGTTACAACAGATTTAAAGTTTTTTACACCAGCACCCAACTTTACCTTTGTTTTCATAACTTTATTTACCATCCAGGAAGCCATTTTTTCTCCTGTACTGGCGTTTTTAGATTTAATTCGTTTTTTAGCCATTTCAGCAAGTATTAAATCAGCTTTATGACGATCTTTTAAGTCAGAGCTATTGTTGTAGGCTATGTCGTGTTGCTTACAAGCTTCGTCCAATTCGTTAACCCCTCGGTCACCACGAAATAATCGTTCTCGTAATCTTGTACCAGGTCCACAATAATTATAACCTGGTAAATGCAGCTCAAAAGGTAAATTATTTATTACTTTGTTAATGAGACCACCTCCTTCCATTGGTTCTATGTAAATGAAAATTTTCTTACGACACAATCTTTTTATAGGTTATAAGACAGCATTCTTATGAATCCACGAGTTTTCATTCTCATTTAGACCTAACCATTTAACAAACAACTGGTTACCCTTTCGTTTTAGTATCTTTTCTATCAAATAAATACCAGGATACTTTGTTTTTTGCAACTCTTGTTCATAAAACGTTCCTAAAATATTTTGTTTGTGTTGGTCTTCTATATGGTATGTAACTGGTTTCGTGTTGTTTATTTTTACAATCGTGAAAAGTTCAGTGGACCAATTTGGTGTGTACCCTTTTCGAAAACTGCCCTTGTACTTACTGATGCGAACTTGCTCGCCTATCTGAAACTTTGGATTTTTTATATCGAGTATTTTTCTCGATTTTATGATATTGCTCAATACAATCGTTTTATTTGAGGCATTAACAGCTATTGGTTTAAACCTTGTTGTACGATGTATGGTTTCATTATAATTATTTATGATTTTTTGCAAAGGTTTTCCGTTCCACACATAATTTCCTACTAAATTAAAATATTTATATAATATATTTTTTATAGTTCTGATGAATCTTTCCACGATAGACGCTTTTTTAATGGAAAAAGTAGAGTAATGATTAATTTTGTATGTTTTCAAAAGTGTTTGAAAGACGTCGTTATAAAATTCTTTCCCTAAGTCAGTTTGTAAATTGGTAGGTATTCTTCCCTTCTTAAAAATACTTTCCATAGCGTTTGATATTTCACATTTCGACTTAGTTTTCACAGGAACTGCCCATCCAAATTTGGAGAAAGAGTCGATCACCACAAGAATATATTTATAACCTAAATTAAACCTACTTAAATTTTTTATGTCTATTAAGTCGGCTTGCCATAAATCATCAATATCTTTAATCATAACACAGCGACGATTAAAATTTCTGCGTGCTTGTTTATGAATTTCATTGACAATTTCTTGTTTAGTCATTTTTAATCGTCGGTTTAGCAATGCTGTTTATTGTATGTTCGGTATGAACTTGATGTAATGTCTTAATTTGACCGTTGATTAGCTCCAACATAGAATCTATCTCTTGCTTTGTGTAGAAATTTTTTTTGATGACTCTTTCGTCAATTTCTATTGTATGCTTATTGAATAAATCTTCTGATAAACGTAAACGTTTATGAACATGATGTCCGAACTTATCTATATTCATAGCACTAGAGAGTTATTGATCGGTCAACAGTCATAACAAAACTGAGTGAGTTTTTACAGTGTATTCTTTTTATTAATTGATGACACCACTTTCTCGCAATTCCTCGATAATTGATATTATTTCATTATCTAAACCAGTGTTTCCAGCGTCACGAGAAGCGAGTAACAATTTTAATCTTTCAACTAATTCATTAGGATCATCCCAATACACATAGTCCACTTTTGGTTTCACTTTTTTCATGATTGGCAACCCCGACCCTTTAACAAGACTTTCGGTACTAGTTGTGTAGTATTCTTTAGCTAATTTAAAAAGCGGTTTTACAACGTTTAGATATTTTATACCTTTGTTACTTTTAATTGGTTTTTTTGGATCATAATCACGACGGTGTGCATTTGTGTCTATTAACATTTGTTTATAATTTTGTCTATCATCTTCAGTTACTTTTTCTAGTTCAGGTATTTTTTTTAATAACAATTCATAAATTCCAGGTGTTTTATTATAATGTCGTCCACCCACATTGATTTCATTATCCGTGATATGAAAAACTGATGTGCCCATTTTAAGTTTTCCACGTTCTAATCTAACTCCAAAAGGAATACTTCTAAATGATTCACCTGTTAATGACCATGACAAATCATCTGACTCTTCAATAGATTTGAAAGATGTACCACTTATATTCGGAGTACTGTTGTCTTCCTCTGTACTTTTAGAGCTGTCTGATGAGCTTGATTCTTCTTCGGGTTTGTGGATGACAGTTTGATCAGATAATCTATTACTGATATCAAATCTGCGAGTGTTGTTTAATTCACGTTCATCATCATCTGGCGCACCACGTTCATTATACTTAATTTTTTTGCAATATGGTTTCGCAATTACTTTATTAGCAGTTGAGCCACTTATTGCAACCATTTTGTTAAGAGGTTCTGTTATTGGTTTTAAAACAGATTCGATAGCTAAATCGCTATCTGATTTAAAGTTTTTAATCATTTTAACCTTTCTTTTTACAACATCTGCTGATTTTACAATTTGTTGTTTTAGTTTCTTTTCAATATTATTCATGTTATTATTGTTACTTGCACAAGCCTATTCTTCGTGATGTTTAATGTGTGAATGAGTTTTTTATTCTTGTTTAACATATTATATATGAACAGCTAATCCAAAATAACAAATGTATCAAAGTTTTTCCTGTAGCCACCATTATTCCTTTCACAATCTTTATTTATTACCAAGTAATTGTATGGACAGCTCCAAATTTCTTTACACATTTCACGAAACTGATTCCACGACATATCTGTATTCACATGTTCGTCATAAACATGTTTAAGGTTTATTTCGTCTTGCTTAAAAAGAACAATAACGTTAGCGTTATCTCTGATCAGTTGTTTCGGGATTTTACTGTAGGTTTGGTTTAAGTAAAAACAATCAATTCTTTTATGCCTTCCTGTAGCAAAGTAGTCACGTATATTATTTTGTTTCATACAAGCGACATCATCAAAGACTATTACCGAATCTGGTTTAGCATTCTCCAGACTTAACACATCGTCATTATCTTTGAATTTATAAAAGCTTATTTCTGGTACTAATTTTAAGACACTTTCCAAGAAAACGTATTTAGGTTGATATAACGTTTTGGAAAAAATTAAAACATTCAAAAAGTTGACACCATGTTCATGTAAAAGGAGACCAACCAATAGATTGGTTTTGCCACAGTTTGATGGTCCACAAATGATGCACCGAATAGTGCTCGGCAGTAGCTTGCCATGTTTTTGTATCTTCGGCGAAGTTGATACACAAATTTGATCTAAACTCAAAGAATGGGGCTGTTTAACAAATAACATGTATGACCAATGTGGTTGCTATGACAAAAATGAATAAATGAAGCCCCAACGCACTGTTTTATATAAAAAATATTCAGTTTCCTCTGAATGGAATATTTCAGACTAATGGGTTGGTAACTCATCTAAACCTTTTTTTTTAGTTATTGGGTGTTTTATTCCAACTTGGAGCGAGGAACGAGCGAAAAGTGGAATAGAATGCCCAATAACTACCTACTCATAACGACGCAAAGGTCAGTCGTGAATCAATGTTCAATTTTAAATTTCATTCATAAATAATCTGTTTATGAATGGAATCTCGATTGGAGAACCAATTCGCGACTGTGCGTCATTATGTTGATAAGTATCTACGGGACTTAAAATGCAAACAAGTCAAACGATTCACGTACAGTTGTACCTTCAATATATCGTCAAAAGAAGAAGAGTATTTCACGTATAAAAAAGCCAGGACATGTTTATTTTACTTTCCATCGAAGAAAGTAAGCTAATCTGGCATGATGTTTCGCCAAACGTTTACGCAAAAAACTTCACAATGAAACTCTCGTTTAAAAGCACTTATCCGAAAATATGAGCGGTTTTTATAGTTGGATTTAAAATTGTAAAGATTTAGCAACATGAAAGCAAATCCGTTGATTTGATAGATGGTTTCGTATAAGTGTCAAGACGCTCCATGTTTACAATCAGAGCGTCTGATATAAACAAGCTTTATCTTTTTGTTGGTATCAACAGCTGGCTTGCGTAGTTTGCTTTCGTCTATAGGTAATTAATTGTTTCACTTTTCACGGTTTTAACTTTTCCTACCTACCTACGTAGTACTGTTATGTATTCTGTGGTACTGTACAGTTTTATTTTCATAAAAGTACAATTTAATTGTATTTTCATTCATGGCGTCTCCACAGGACGTGCGAAGGCTTAATAAAAGATTAGAGATTGAGATTTGATCGAGCCCTTTTTGAAATTACTAACTTCGCAACCTAAAATTACTTAAATTTTTCACACATAAGTTTTTTTGTTATCAACGATGGGCTAACGTTTAACCACGGTCATCTGATGGTAAATGACGACGCGGTCGACGATGGAGCATGCTTGCCTAGAAGATACCGGTTCACTCTAGCCTTAAAACTCCCAGATAATATTTGTCAGGAAACAATGACGCTGGTAAGGTATTCCATTCCTTTAATGTCCGAATTAAAAACGAGGAATCAAAACGTTTTGTACGTATTCGAGCAACATCTACCATATACGGATGCCATATGTCCGTGCATCTAGTTGTACGATGGTAAAATAGGGATGGCGGTGTTAAGTTGTGCAATTCCATACGCACACTCTCCGAAGTGCAGCATGTAAAAAACCGATAGGCTGGCAACCTTACGCCGGTGGTCAAGGCTTTGGAGTTTAGCCTTTACTAATATATCGTCGCCAATGAGCTTCATGGCTCGGTTTGTATTGAGTCGAGGGCTTTTTAGGGGACTTTATTTGTAAATGCCATATAAACTAAACCTATGGGCTATAAAATGATGTGTCAAATTTGCACTGACGAGAAGTTTCACGCATGAAAGCAGATGCAATAGTATGACTAAGGTTTCATTTGTCAAGCATTTATAAATAAAAGGATTAATGTCTAAAAATACTTTTATTAGATACAGCCACTAACCTGTATATCTATATAAACAGCAGCGCCATCCATACAGGTATAATCACTAAAGCAAAGAAACTAATCGTCACCCGTAAAGACTAGATGGCGCTGACGTAGAATCATGGTATAATTAGCTGCTTTCCACGTGTTCACTTTCAGCTTCTACATACATAGTGTACTTACCATATTATATTACAAGATCCCATAGGTTCATCTACTTATAACTATCGGTCTTCCCATAGGAACTTTTAATTTTCCAGGGTATAATGAGTGAGGCACCTATGTTGATTTCGTAGTGCTGTGTATACATTTCATGCTAATCAATTAAGCTATTTTGGCCCGAAAGCCACACAAACACAAACACACATACAGACAACTTATTCACTTATATATTAGTAGCACCCAGGCACCCTGGTTCGAATCCCTTTCGGTCTCGTACTTTGATAAGGGAGTAAAAGGATCAGAAGCATGGCACGTGACTTGCGGCACTTTCTCGCCACAATATGGCGGCGGTACCGCCCACTATGCATACAAACCTCAACTTGATTACACTAAAACAACGAGAAATCTTATATACTCTTTGGTTCTCGCCATATCACCACAACATGGCGGTTGTGCCGCAAGGTGGTCTCAAGTGACGTCAGCAACACAATATTACCAAAATCGAAAGCTGAAACGAAATACTTGTCTCTTTTTATAGCAAAGCCACATAACACATATGACCACATAGCTATAACGTGTTTTGTATAGATAACTTTGTGCCGGATCCTTATTACTCCTTCATCAAAGGTCTCGTACCAATAACTTTCAATTTATGTATGTGCGGAATTTTTACAGCGGTGAATGAAAACATTGTGTGCCGTGAAGAAACTGGTACATAGTTCGAGAACATATTATGTCATCCACCAACCGGCACTTGGCCAAAGCGTGGTGGACTATGGTATATCTGTATTGTCTTACCCGTAATCTCTGGTCGCCCACTGTCCACACCCGGCTAGCGAAATCATTCGAAGCTCCTACGATGTACGCGCCGGTTGAATCGAAATCTACCGACATTACACCTGCATTTGATCCGACTAGTGTCCCTTTGTTCTCTACTACACCTGAAAGAGGAAAATATATATCTAAGAATAGCTTAGACAGTTTATTTTTGAGGTTGTAGGCGAGTTGTAATTTATTGGTTACAGAAATAAAGTAAGGTTCATTTAAATGGCAACACTGACAGCACTTGCACGTGATTGGCCTATTACAACGGCTGTCAGTCAAGTGAGTGAAACCTCTGTGGTAAAAACTGTTTTCAGTTTTGGATAGAAAGTGAAAGCTATCGGTATCGAAGAATTAATAATAAGAGCTCTCTTTTACTCTTTTAACTCTTATTTTATTTGAAGTGAATAGGCTTTCAACTTTGACTCTTCAAAGCATAGTAATTGATTTCACGTATCTGGGTTGCCATTTATAAGTTTTATAAGAAATTTTATACCACTTTTATAGGTAATTTGGTTTATTATAAGTGAAATTGATCCAATAGTTGGATAAACCGAACCTGTATCGGTCTCTCTTTTTCTTCCACACGACCCTCTCCATAAGACCAGAGCATATTTTCAGCCACTGTGTATATTTAATTTCAACATGGTACCTCTTTTACTCTTTACTGCTTTACATACATTTACGAATTGAAAACCAGACATTGCTACAAATGTGTAATGGTTGACGGAATACGCCTGTTTTCATAGTTGTTTTATGTCAGTTCAGAATCTTATGTTTATCGTTACCTAGATTATGCCCGAGATTTATATATAAATCCAGGTCAACATGATATACGCCAAACTGAACGCAGCGATACGTTTTGCTTTGCAAATTTATAAAAACACTAGCTGCGCCCAATGGTTTCACCCGCTCCAAACATTGTCTCTAATCGGCAGAAACTACACAGTTTTATGACAATACTACCCTATGTCCAATTCCGTACATAATTATACTAATCATTTAATCAAAATCGGTTCAGACCTTTCAGCGCTGAGTGATAACATTAACTTTCTTATATACACAAATCCCATTTACTAATAAAGATTGTGTAGACAGAATAGTTATTCTGTGTTTTGGCTCTCTCCATCAAGTTTGAAACAGGCAAAGTTAAAACAAGAGAAAACACTCTGTAGCTATTCCATTGTTACACAGTATTTATTAGTAAGGGGGAAATATTTGAATATACACAAAGAAGGATGGCGACTTTCATGTATTTTGAGACCCGCGGGCTTATTACCTAACTCGCAACAGGCGTAAATTTCGCGATGATTGCTGTCATACATCATTAGTGGTGTCGAGCATGTATGCTTCGCTACTACTGTTGCATTGCTACTGCTGTTGCTTTGCTGTTGCAAATTATACGTAATTACCCCGCCAGCCTTTTCGACGAAGTACACACAATACAGACATTTTACAGTTCATACATCCATAAAGCATCAAAAAAGCAAACTGAATGTGGGATGCAGAAGTTGAGAAAATAATAATAACTGTGGTTATGTTAGTTTGTTAGTATATAACCTATAGGTACCTATCATAACTCAAGTACGAAACATGGCCATAGTACGTAGTACTATTATTTATCGTGACCACAGTATAAATTCGTCGGAAAATCGCAATAATATAACTTAGCTAACTCTATTCTGTTTCGATAAGAATACGAAATACGAAGTGATAATAATGACAGATAGAATGGAATGGATTCATAGTCAACTGCATAAGACTGCGCACTCAACTGATAAATAGTTCTAATTAATAGTCAAAGAGAGCTTTTAATTCCCTACTTCTAAAAATATACATGATATTTAGAAAAATTGGTAATAAAAATACATATATATAAAAACCCTTATTGCATACGTGACGCACACTCGGTGATATTTTTATAAGGTCGGGTCGAGAGTCGCCAGTCTTCTTTCGCATTCATAATATTAGTAAGAGTAGATGCGCTCCGCTACACACGCATTAATGGGTGTGACAAACGTTTTTTACTTTACATGGTAAATAAATCTACAAAAAGTTACGGAAAAAAACTGTCTTTAAAAATGGCTGCGATATTGACGATCAAAGTGCGTATTTCCGGCCGAAGGTTTCTTAAAACGCGGGTGGGCGTTTACTAGCCGATGACGTCACAACCGTTCTTTTTCGACAGGCGCGCTCTCGTTCGCAAGGCGCTGCGCAGTAAAAATCAAAATTATAAAGTTCTCCGTGGTGAAAATGGAAAAAAATACTGTATTGTGCCTCAGTGCTTCAATTCAACAGTTAAAACACCTGATAAACCCTTTTTGTATGTGCCTGAGGACCCAAAAATGAGGAAAAAGTGGATGACAGCCGTAAAAAGAGTTGATTCAATAGGCCCTAGAACTAAAGCACACTACTGTAAAGACGATTTTGTTATAAGTATTGGTTAATAATACGTTTATCCTTCTTCTTATCTACTTATCCTTGCCACGTTTGACCTACTTAACCTACCTACCTGTCTACTTTTGATTGTTTAAATAGGTATCTTGCATACTACCTTTTACCTACATACATAATATGCAAATAAAACTACAAAACGTACGTTTTTAAACTACTATTAGAACGGCTTAACCGATTTGGATAAAACATGTCTATGAACCACTGTTAAAAAACAACATTCATTTAAAAAAAGAGCATCGAAATCGGGGTCACCCGTTTATGAGCTATACTACTACAGACATACATACAGACACACAGGCAGACATATAGACACACAGCCAGATATACAGACTCACAGATAGACATATAGATTACAGACACACATAGCGGTCAAACTTATAACACCCCTTTTTTGCGTCGGGCGTTAATAAATCTATACATATAATAAAACTGTAGAGATAAAAAAGTCTGTAATTGCAAGATATCAAGAAAAAAATGACACAGGTTGGCTTAAAATTAGCCGCTGATCACGTTAAGCCACTTATTAAATACTTTGTCTGTTTGTTTGTTTGTTTGTTATGACTGAACTCCTAAAATACTGAATGGATTTTCATGCGGTTTTCACTAATATGCTTAGAAATGACCGGCGCTTAACATAGGATATATTAAAATTGATATATCGTTAAAAAAATTTGATGACAATTATTGAGATTTCATTACGAAACGAATCGGAGTTTTAAACAACATGGCCGATTCATGTTTTTTTTTGCTACTAACGGTAAGTTGTAATAAGTTCCCACATATTGTCACAGATAAGAAAAAAAACAACCGACTACACTCTGTGCCACAATAACCAAAGAGTAATATTGGTACGTGATTAGTACCAACCGCTACTCTAAGAGAATCAAAACTATATAGGTTTCCTATTTATATTTTTACAGGTTGTTTAGCTTTTTAGAAGTTAAATAGATTCATATACCAACAAATGTGGAGGGGCGTGTAAATAGCCCACTCCGCTTTAGGTTCCAAAATCAGTGTTCTTAAAGCCTATGATAAAAATTAAATATGGCCGAACACTAAACCGCGATAGGTGACAAGAACGTTTTGATGAACGACTAAAACTAACATCAAAGAAGTGAAGCAACCCTACGTACCTTAGCCAACCAGCTCTCACCAGGAACTCGAAGATGCGAATCACAGCAGAACACCGTCCCCAAACAGATCAAGCCCGAGATCGTGGGGCCGCCGGCCGGCGTTTTTCAGATCCGAAGAAAATCCTGGTTATTCTGATAGTTCGGCAGTAACTAGGTATACACCACAGTAGGACTGTCTAGCACTCAAATCACAGCACCTTTAGTCACTTTTTCGTCAGTTATTAGGTCACCAAAAGAATTTTCACACAAAACAGCGTATCGCTTTCACGGGACTTGGAACGAGAAGAGGTCGCCATTGTCCGAATTGACATTAGGGCATATGCTTTAACCAATCAGCGGTTAGTTAATTATTGCGGTTAGCGGAACTGCTAACGCCATCTATGGAGTCCATATAGGAAACTCGAAGGCTTCGGATAATGGGCGCGACATTCCAATATTATTAATCTTAGGTCGTTCATCAAAGAAATTAATACCAATATTGGAAATAAATATTATTCATTAGAAAATAAATGAAAATTCATGTTGGAAATTAAATATAATAAACATTGTCTTTAAAAGCCTTAGCGCTTAACCATGCACCCCGCCTTGGAAGGTCGCAAGATCTTTCAAAAGGAAAAAAATAAAGTTATACATTAGTTTGCGTTAAGTTATACTAGTTTCGTTATAAAACGGAAGGATATATGTTTTCAAAGAACTCATGACTGATCAGAAACGGAAACGAATTATAGATATTAATATGACAATTGGATGGTAGACTATAAACTAAATTTAGCAATTGTACATTTTATTAGGTTTATTGTGTCGGTATCGGATATAGTTTGGTAACAGCGCGTTTGAAGTTACCGAATTTAGTCCTCACCATAGCGACTCGAACCGTATTATCTGAACCCTTAAAGACTTCAGTTATGACTCCTAAAGGCCAGTGTAGAGGAGCTAAATCATCCTGTCCTACTAATACGACGGTTCCGATTTCAATTTGTCTGTCAGGAGTCGTCCACTTCTGTCTGACCTGCAGCGTGTGCAAGTACTCAAGCCGCCATTTCTTCCAAAAAGATTGGACCATGCTGTCCAGCAACTGTTTGCGCTGTACTAAGTTGACACGTTGATGAGACAAGTCGGTGGCGGGTAAGTATTGTAGTGGAGTAGACATTAAGAAATGAGCGGGGGTTACAATTTCAGGGTGTGGATCGGAGGATATCACACACAGAGGGCGAGAGTTCAAGATGCACTCGATTTGAGCGAGTACAGTCTGTAACTCTTCGTATGTCAAAAGCTGACTGCCTATAGAACGATAGAGGTTCGTTTTCAGGCTGCGAATGTTACTCTCCCACATACCTCCAAAATGGGGAGCTCTAGGCGGAATCATTTTCCACTCTATGCGGCGGGTGCTTAACTCATATAAGAGTGAAGTATTGAAGTTGGAGCTTGCCAGGAAGCTATACAGCTGATCTAATTGGGCCTTGGCACCAATGAAATTCGTCGCGTTGTCCGAATACAGACAAGCAACTGGTCCACGTCGAGAAATAAAACGCTTGAAAGCGGCCAGGAACTCCTGACTCTGAGCGACGCGGTTACTGACAAAAACAGACCACCGATGCGGAGAAGAATGTATCCACGACAAGGCTATGGTGGAATCCGAAAAGGCGTAAATTCCTGCAATAGGAACACGCGAAGCGTATGCATCGTGAACAGTTTTGACCAGTTTGGACATGAGTACTGCAGCGCATAACTCAAGGCGGGCGAGAGTGGTGACCTTGGTCGGTGAAACCTTAGATTTTGCACAAAGTAAGCGAACACTGGTGCCAGAGGAGTAAGTACAGTGTGCATAGACCACACAGCCATACCCATTCATGCTGGCGTCGCAGAAAGCGACAAGGTGTAACACACAGTCAATGTAGACGCCTACATGACGTGGAATGCGCACGGTACTAAGTAAGGGAAATTCCTGTATTAAAGCGGCGAAGCGAACCACGACGCTCTCGGGAGCGGGATCGTCCCAGCCACAGTTGCTCAACCATAGTTCTTTAATGAGCAGTTTGGCGTAAAGTATTACGGGTGCAACCACGCCGAGAACGTCGAACAGACGAGCAACGATCGACAGTATGTTTCGTTTAGTGCATTTGTCTGTGACTGGAGCGGAAGTGAAGAAAAAATTATCTTCAATAGGGTCCCACGACAGACCTAAGACCTTTGAAGCGTTATTCTCAGCATCGAATTCGAGGGATTTGCGGTGCGAATCAGGCAGGCTGTTTAAAAGCACTGGAGAATTACTGGACCACTTTACCAGCTCAAAATCGCCTGATTGGAACATCTTAATGAGATCTCGTGCCAATTGCATAGCAGTGTCTTCATTATGAGCAGAATAAACTAGATCGTCCATGTATAGACAAGTTTCTGCAATCTTAGCTGCGTCAGGGAAAAATGGACTCATGTCGGTTGCCAGCTGGCGCACAGTACGCATGGCTATATAGGGGCTCGACTTAAGACCGAAAGGTAAGCGGTTGAAAGCGTATGTGCGCACTGGTTCGTTCTCATTGAATCGAAACAAGATGCGCAAGTACTTTCGCTGGTCAACAGGTACACCAATGCGTAAGTACATTTGCTTTATATCGGCGTTCATGGCTACCGGAAACAACCGAAACTGCAAAAGCAATAGAAAAAGATCGCTTTGTAAATTTGGACCATTATGAATGACGTCATTCAAAGAGAGGCCAGTATGTGACCGAGCGTTTGCATCCAAAACTATTCGCGGCATCGGCTTATCAGCTCGAACAACGGCATGGTGCGGAATATAATACCCGGAATCTGAGGTTTCGGAAACATCAACTAAACTAAGGTAACCGTTATCAATGTAATCTTGAATAACTTTACTGTAATTTTCCCTTAAGTTTTGTGAATGGCGAAATTTTCTTTCTAGCGAGATGAAACGGCGGTAAGCAACAGCGTGTGTGTTGCCAAGTTCCGATGGATGCTTTTTAAATGGCAACGCCACAGTATACCGACCCTCATCGTCGCGGGTAACTGAAGAAATGAAAATATTTTCGCATTCCGTCTCCTCCGGTGATAATAATCGCATTGTAGGAACTTCCTCAAGCTCCCAAAACCTTTGCACTAGTTCATTTAGAGCTAAAGCAGTAAAAGAGGCGGTAGGTATCAACGCGTCGTTCCGCGGAAAATCACCCATCAGGACATATCCGAATGTGGTCAAGAGCGCAGGTGGGGCATGGCCACCCAGATCTACTTTATTTCCCAGGTAAATATACGGGAAAAGTTGAGCGCCTATTACAACATCAATGTCCCCGGGGATATTCCAGTTCAAATCAGCGAGCGGTAAGTTTTGAAAATCTATATTCATGTTACACTCAATAAATTGTGACGGTAACTGATCAGTAATACACTCCACGACTAGTGCGTGTATGTTGTATTTCTGGTCGGGGTATACGCGGGATTCAATATCCAAATGAACGTAACCGATGATTGGGCGTGAAGTTGAACCAACACCTTTGACAAAGGAGTTACTCAAAGGTATTATAGATAAGTTTAATGTGCGACAACAGTCTGTGGTAATTAGATTATTTTGCGAGCCGTTATCAATAAGGCATCTAACCACAGATTTCTGCCCCGTACTACCATTAGGTCGCGCGTACACTTGAGCTGTCGACAATAATACGGTTGACTTCGGTTTCATTTCGGCCGAAAGTAAAACCGCAGTACTATGCGATGGGGGTGCAACAGTAGTGCAAGGCGCGAACGTAGTGGGGGACCTTAGCGAAGCAGTAGCGACAGGAGTATTAGAGATCATAAGCGTGTTGGGGGATCCATCCACAGTTGGGGGGATCATCGCAGAAGGGGGGGCGAGCGTCATAGCGTGTCTATAAACATCAGGGGGCCCATCTACAGTCATGGGGACAAGCGTAGAAGAGGGGATCAGCGGTATCGGCGACATATGCGCATTGGGGGACCCACCCACAGTAGGGGGGACAAGCGTATTCGAGGCAGCGAGCGTAGCGGAAAATGCGGGCGTTGAATGGGACAAACCTCTATTCGGGGGGACATCTACCGTGTGGGGAATGTGTGGAGCGAAAAATGTGGGCACCGTAGGGGACGAACCCATAGTAGGGGACGTGCACGGTGGCAACATTGGTACTTCGCCCTCAACCCAAGTGACGTGCGTGCGGGAAGTGTTCCTATTAATCTTATTGTCAAAGTGCAATAAGGTATGGTGCCGTTTTTTACACAACTCACACACTGATGATGAATTACAAGTCGTTAAGTTATGCATTACACTTAAGCAATTCACACATCCACGCTTCGATTTAATAAAATCGTATCGAGATTTAGCATCACGCGATCCCTTAAACTGCGTGCAGTTATAAAGTTGAGTGTGGCTGCTATCATTGCAAAACACACAGCACGTGCCATCTGCGGTAGGTACTAGTCCGTCGCTAGCGACAAAAGCCTTGTAGGTATGCGAGCCCGTGCGAGCTTCACGTGACGTAATAGCGGCCGGCGGTTTGTTATTTACGTTTCGCTGGCTTACGTACGACGAAGACGGATTCGAACGCTCTAAAATCTTAGCCTGATCCTGAACAAAAGATATCAGCTGTTTAGTGGTAGGTATTTCAACGTCTCGAACTGATAACTCGAAACTCTGAACCGTTTGCATATCTATCTTTCTTAATGCACAGTGCAAAAAAATAAAATCGGTAAGGTCCGGTATAGCTAATTGTTTTAAAGCGGACATAGAAGCCGAATATTTTTTTATAAACATATCTAAGCTATTAGCGTTGTGCGAGCATCCTTTTATATCCAGGATATTATTCAAATAGTGTGTGCCTAAAGCGCGCTTATCTTGGTATTTTTTAACCAAGCTATCCCAAATTATTCTATAGGTATCGCCTGTCGGAACTATTC
Organism: Ennomos quercinarius; assembly: GCA_910589525.2. NCBI lineage: Eukaryota > Metazoa > Arthropoda > Insecta > Lepidoptera > Geometridae > Ennomos > Ennomos quercinarius. The sequence continues at coordinate 9,347,317 of OU342496.1, forward strand.
CGGCGGTCACCTTCAATGCGTTGTGAGTTAATTTACCGACCAAGTAATGCACACGCTGTGAATCAGACAGCTGATCATTGTTATGAACATTCGCTTTAAATGATTCATAAAACGCGGGCCAATTTTCCGAACGACCGTCAAAACTTAATAAGTTTATTGGGGGTAAGTTAATGTGCGAATTCACGGCCTTCGGTTGTCTGTCACTAAGTGATGGCAAAATAACGGGATTAATTATTTTATTACGGATGCGTTTGACTTTATTATACAAATCCTCGAAGGCGTCTAAACAAGCGTAGTCGACGCGTGCTTCGGGATTCAATTGCAGCTTTTTTTGATTTATTTCATCGATAATTCGCTCAAACTTATCATGTAACTCGTCTACCGTTTCCGACTCAGTCATGAAGTTCTCATTAGACCTAGAAGTCGATTCAAACGACGTTATAGTTTTAGCGAGATTATAAACACGATTCATTCGTTTAAAATGCAATTCCCTCTTTTGCTCTAAAAGAGCCAACAAAGTTTCCTCACTAGGTTGAACTTGCGTCATGATGACTAACTGTAGGTACTTAGAACACAAAAATGAAATTACTATTGAAAGAATTCACAATTAGCGGGAAACTAAGTTCGCGGCTACGGAACACAAATAGCGGTGAAATTATAACTTAATAGCGTTTCATGTACAACTTTATTTGAACGAGATATTACCAATTATTACGTAAAACTATATCAAATAATGTGACTTTATTTAGAATAGGTATTAGAATTTTACCAAAAAGTTTACGTAAAATCTATTTAACCAAAAATTAAATTGCGAATGAATTTTACCAAAAATTACGTAAAATTTATATATATATCACTGGAAAGATCCGTGACTCGATAGGACCAAAATATTATGGAGGGGCGTGTAAATAGCCCACTCCGCTTTAGGTTCCAAAATCAGTGTTCTTAAAGCCTATGATAAAAATTAAATATGGCCGAACACTAAACCGCGATAGGTGACAAGAACGTTTTGATGAACGACTAAAACTAACATCAAAGAAGTGAAGCAACCCTACGTACCTTAGCCAACCAGCTCTCACCAGGAACTCGAAGATGCGAATCACAGCAGAACACCGTCCCCAAACAGATCAAGCCCGAGATCGTGGGGCCGCCGGCCGGCGTTTTTCAGATCCGAAGAAAATCCTGGTTATTCTGATAGTTCGGCAGTAACTAGGTATACACCACAGTAGGACTGTCTAGCACTCAAATCACAGCACCTTTAGTCACTTTTTCGTCAGTTATTAGGTCACCAAAAGAATTTTCACACAAAACAGCGTATCGCTTTCACGGGACTTGGAACGAGAAGAGGTCGCCATTGTCCGAATTGACATTAGGGCATATGCTTTAACCAATCAGCGGTTAGTTAATTATTGCGGTTAGCGGAACTGCTAACGCCATCTATGGAGTCCATATAGGAAACTCGAAGGCTTCGGATAATGGGCGCGACATTCCAATATTATTAATCTTAGGTCGTTCATCAAAGAAATTAATACCAATATTGGAAATAAATATTATTCATTAGAAAATAAATGAAAATTCATGTTGGAAATTAAATATAATAAACATTGTCTTTAAAAGCCTTAGCGCTTAACCAAAATGAAAGATGCTTTTTTTTATTTTGGCTTTAGACGACATTTGTATTTGCCAATAATACGAAATATTTTATGAAAAATGTTTTAAAAGGGTACTTAGATGTAGGTAAGTATACACACACACATACAGTATTATACATTAGGCTAAGATCCTCGAATTAGCAACATGGCCGTGTAACGTTCGGTTGGAGGTCTTTGAAGAAAATCTGACGATGGCGGTTGTGAATTTTGTTTTTATTACCAAAACCTGTGTATTTTTGAATTTTAATGTTTAATAAGGGTGGATTATTATTCCTTAAGTGTTCGTAAACATGCACGAGTGTTGGCAAATGGTTCCAAGTTTATATAACCATCCATTTTCGTTTTCTCTTCAACGGCTTTTTAGAGTAAAATAAGAGCTTCAGTAAAATATCCACCATTTTACTGATGGCATTTTGATTGACAAAATAGGACTTTGACATGACATAACCGTACAAATTTTTACTCACTTGACATTGGCAGAATGAGGAGTTTTATTTAAAAAAACGAAATGGTGTTTTATGTATGACCCAATAGATGGCGCCAGTTGTGGTTGCACCAAAATCTGTCACTATCACTGTTTCAAGCATAGACCACAGGTTATCGGAAATGTGTCACTGTGTGATTCTAGGTACATGAAATACATATGTACCACGATCAAACTATTCACTGTTGGCAGGTTGTCCGACTGACCTTTTAGAAAACCTTCCACTCTACACACTACAAGTTTCACTTTAGTGTAATCGGATATAACGGATAATTTATATTATTTCCTTGTAATAGGAAAACGAAGACGATAGAAACAAAGTGAAACGAGACGCGCGAAATTTAGTAGGGTCAACGCACCGCCAGCCGTGTCGCGGCCGGTAACTGAACGGTTGTGACGTCATAGTATGAACGCGCGTAATCGCGGAAATTCAATATAGGGTTTAAACTTCTCGTCGTTATAATTTTGGAAATACTGTATGTATTGAAGTGAAATAAAAACTGATGTAATGTACATGATCTACGCTCTGATTTTAGGTATACTTGATAGTGATATTTTAACCCTTTTGTGTTCTCCATTGACATAAAATGTAGCCGAGGTCGTATTCATGGACCTTCAACCACGAATTATTCTCGAACTACGGCAATACCTTAGCTATAAAGAGAGCTATCACCATAATAGATTAAATATTTGCTTACTTTTTGAGACGTCCCATAATTTGACTTTCCTATCAGCACCGCCTGTTGCAACTATCCTGTCTGTGGGACTCCATTTAACGGCATTCACTTCACCGTCATGAGCATCCTGTGGAAAAATAATTAGACTAGTATCACAGTCTAGTATATATTATTATGTACTATGTACCTATGTTGTTGTTATCGTTGCCCAATACCTACCTACTTCTTTAACTTTATTTTCTTTCCCATCAGGTTTGATATTTTTTGCGGTTTTCGTATAATATTTGAGATTGTATCTCTAAATAACAGGTTTTTTTTTACTTTTAGCTAGCTAGTAGTTACAGCATTTGCGGTGTAGCATGGTGCGGGTTACATTAAAACAATTCGTTCCTTTTCACTCTTGACCGTTGCCGCGTTTTACTGCGATTTAAAATCATGACTTATTGAAAGAAAAATGAGGCAGTGTTAAGCGTGTAACGAAACGTCATACCCTTGCTGGAATGTATTGCTATGATGGATAATCGATATTTTTTATACAAATAGTACATTACTGCAGCGGCCAGCAACAGAGGCATTGATGGACGAACGTGTAAACGTGAGCCGAGGCGAAGCCAAGGCCCACATACGAAGTCAATCAATGCTTACTTGTGGCCAAGGCTTTTTTTCAAATAATGCGGGGAAATTAAAACTAAATAAGTTTTTTCAATAAACAGCTTTCTATTTGCAAGCCAGTTCGAAATTTAAATAAAACCTTTAATAAGTTGTCTTCTTGGTTGCCATGTTTCGGAGTAAGAGATCGTTCCAATTTTAAATCACACGACACATATGAGTTTACTATGTAATTTGGCCGCTAAGCCACGACAGATATGGATTTTCATACAATTTTTGCCAGCCGCTGCTCGCCAGTACAGCAATTAGTTTATCTGCGGAGCATTTGTTATTTTAAATTGTCTCTCAGTCTCAAACTGTACATCATTCTGGTCTTTGACGTAGTTGAAAACAACGTAAACGAATTTTCCGCGATAATTTTGCGCCCAATTGGACGTGCATTCATAATGTGTTCTGTCTGCGGCAGTTCCCAGACATTTTGCTATAAATATCATGCAGTTTGAAGTGTAATTACATTATATTTATGTAATGAGACACGGATAAAGTTTACGATCTTCTTTTACGGCTCAAAAAGCGGTGGCGAGTGTGTGTTAACTAATCAAAGACTTGAGCATTTAGCTTCAGATCAGACGCTATCAATAACAGCGTTGTTCTATTTTGAACGAGCTTATGATGTTGGTCTCTACCGACCTTTACAGCGCCACTGGGCGGGAGGGCGAACGCATAAGGCATCCAGCCAAAAGTGGGAGGCACCTAGATCAAGGCCAACCCTAGGGTGCGGGCCTTGGCTTCGGCCGTGGCCGAGGTCAACCACTGGAAGAGTGGACCCTATTGGAATGACGCGATTGTTATATCTAAGCATCTAAGCTACAGGGGGTGTCAACTACCGCCGGCGAGGTCGGAGTTTGCTTGTGTTATGGCGGTATCTTATACCGTTGCCGAATACGGTAGCCAGAAGGGTCCGACGATCCTAACACCTAGACCATTATTATCCTACGTATATATGCGAAAGACTGTGTATATGTATGTACCAATCAAAAGGTTGTAAATTACACTTACAAATCTTAAAGCAACTTTGGACGGCAACGCAGTTGCGTAATAAGGCATGGAGTCCATAATCTTGTCTTCGGCACTGCCGCCAGAACCACTACTCCTACTCCCGCCTTCTCTAGCCGCTTCCTCCAGCTCTTTCCGGACCTTGTCACTTTTCTTTCTGTAAAGACAACAGCTTTTCAAATTCTGATTTTGTTACTCTTTTTAGAAGCCAGTAACACGATGTAATCATGAGACAGTATGTTAGCTTAAAGATCCCGTAAGATTTTGTAGCTTTAAAACTATTAAGTAAAAACTATAATAGCACACTTTGATCTATGAAGTGGCCGATTCTAAAGAAATGAAAGTGGGTTCAATATTGATTTAATTGATGATAATACCAAAATATTTATAAGTAGATTTATAAGTAGTTATGAAATATGCACCTAAAATAGCAAATACTAGGATTCATTCCAAATGATTTACTTACCGTTACATGTAAAAAGAATGATCTTAAAACAGCTTGAGAGCTTTTTGTTTAAAACTTTTTAGTAAGTTCTGTCTCATGATTCCATGGTGACTATTTACCCAGATGGCCGCAATTCTTACCGCAAAGCGACTGCAGAAGCATGTTCGTATCCAGTATGACGATTTTAATGTAACTTAACCAACATGCCCCAAATGCAAATTCAACCCCAAACTCAAACGCCAGTTCACCGATAACAAGCAAATATACAATTTGCGTCAGTATTTTTACTTATGAATGTGCGTGTACCTACATGTTTCTGATTACAATCCTTGCTTTGAAGTCATCAGTAAAAGTGCATTTAATATAATATTTCATCTTTACATTCGATGATATCGCATGTTCAGCATCAATAACGAATAAACTATAGAGCATGAAACAATAAATATAATTAATGATTAAAATAAACTAATGAATTAAACTATAAAACTATATACTTAATACTACTATAGAGCATTCGGTTTTTTTTTAAATTCTCATAAAACTACCTACGCTTATCTGCCATACAAATTGTTCCAACTAATCATCTGATCTTCTATAAGTGACTTCATTTCAGTATACTATAAACCGCAAGACAATCGCAACACAATATATATTTTTTGTTGTATTATTACGTTCTATTGACAAAACAATGACAAAGTTGTCCAGTTGTCGATGCTGACCATGTTTTATATCATCGTTACATAGAATATACCTGATAAACTTACATAATTTATATGGGTACGCAAAAATCAAATATCCTCATCCAAAGCATGCAAGTGTTTTCAATGATCAAACTTTTAGTTATCGTGAATATTTTTACAATAACAAAATTATACCAAAAGCTGTTTATTGCATAGCTGTAAAATAATGGTGAGTCATCGTATAGACATAAATATCGACGGGCCCGGCGACCTTCTCGCCAATACAAATAAACATTATATCAAAGTGGTCATAACATTCTATGGCTAACGGAAAACTATATAAGAGACCATTTTTAACTTTATTAATATAATTGAGTGCAACCAATACAAAAGTGTTGTATTATTGAGATAACTATAAAATAACTCATCACACTAATATTATAAAAGGCGAAAGTTTGTGTGTATGTGTGTATGTTTGTTACTCTTTCACGCTCTAACAGCTGGACGGATTTGATTGAAATTTGGTATGGAGGTAGCATAAGCTACCTCCATACCCTAGATTAAAACATAGGCTACTTTTTATCCCAATAACGGGAACGGTTCCTGTAGGAACGTGGGTGGAACCGCGGGGCGCTGCTAGTTTAATCATATATGTAGAATTCTTGTTTCTAGCATTTAATAGAGAAACAAACGCGAATTTTAAGGCGACTTTCATTTATTCAGACGGGATAAACCAATCTTGCGCAATATACTCCGATCAGATATTATTATACTATATCCCATACTTACAAGGGATTACGTGCAGAGCATTCATTTCTAACATTATCTAAAAATCGGTTTAGATTTTCTATGTCAAAACATTATACGTGGCATATGACGTCATACTTTTAGACATATATTAATATGTATACGTATAAGTATGTCCTCAATGAAAATGCAATGCACTAGTCTATAACGGGATGCGTCAGTGAACAGCGTACGCAACAGTCCTGAAAACTTATTTATCTTTACAAATATTGAAATGATTTTAAAATAAACTCGGTCTGCGATCTTCTATAATTAAAAATGTTTGTAAGTTAAAAAAAAAGGTGTGTATATTAGAATTCATTCACGTTTCTATTAATACTCAGTGATGACGTTAAAACAATAAACGATCGTCGTAACTTTCGTAACGAACGTGGATGAAAAGAAAAATTGTACTCCATCAAGGTAAATTATTTTCAAATGGAAACATGCACATACAATGAAGTATATAGGTAAGTATTCAGACGTAACAGTTTGCTGTAGTTAAAGTACCCAAACTTACAATCATCAATTAGTAAAAGAAAACAAAATCAAAACAAACATAGGAGATGTTCCAATCTCGAAAAGAACAGAGAGATTCTCAATGAGTCAGTTTCAGAGTGCAGTTAAGACATAAATAAATGGTCCAGTTTCATGAAGAGATATGTTCATTTGAATGAACGGCACAATGCTTCAAACCACCACATCATCATTCACGTTATGTCAAACTCACCCGAAACTAACTCTACCAAACGTGTTGATCAAAAACGCGGTAGTGCTTGACCTGTTGAACAAATTAAACAAAAAAGAAGCAAAAACAGATATCATGGGTACTATTCAAGCTTCAGAAGCCGTCGCACACAGAACCCGATCTTACAAAACATTAACAATTCAAAATGTACACAACAATAATTTTGATACACATTACTGGATGTGCGGTTTAACGTGCTGTTTTGTCATGTGTAAAATATGACCACTATTATTGTTATAAAAAAGTACCGAAAAATTAGATCTGAATTACACATGACAAATAAATCTACTGTGCAGTGTACATTTACTTTAATGGCAGAAACATTCACTAAAAAAATCATCGCAACTAAATTAAATACAAGCAAAACATTGACAATGCTGTAGACCAAATGCCCCAAATGTAAAAAACTAAATTTAAAATTCAATGTCATTATTGTCATTATTGAACATGATTGCAAAGATGTGGTACATTGTGGCCTTTTTACATTAATTTCTAAAGAAATATGCAGTAACTAAAACAAACCTTTCATACTGCAAAAAACATGCTTAGAGTTTAGCAACTAAATAAATAGACAACAAGATATGGACTTACTTGAGAAAATGTTCGTTTTCTTCATTCATTTTATCCGCATCTTTGGCCTTGTACTTTATTAGCCGCTCCACTAACGATCTGTTTTCATCCTAAAATTGTCAACACAATAATTTTAAAACATGAACTTTCTTTTTCTTTAGTCAAAAAATACAATTGAAAATAGACCAACCGCTGAGACTGATCTGAACATCTTCCGCATTTTCACAAGTATCAATATTAAAAAAAAACAATTTTTCAGAAATTAGCTAATAGACAAGTATTCCCTACAACCTACACCATTCGAACATTGCTACCCGACTGAACGAAAGTGTTGCTAGTGGTTCGAGCCGGCTAAAAGCCATACACAAAACTTTTATCACGTAAGCGTCGTAAAATATACACAGAGTGTTGTTACTGTTACCACTAACATCGACCGTATGCTTTTAATTCTACTAAGTAACTTACCCTATTCTCGCCAAAACAGTACGCTATTAGTAATTACTTAACTAATTAAATGGCGGTGTTCTTTACCTATGGAAGATTTCGGTCCGCCTCGATATTTTCGGAATCAAAAAAATATGCAACATCGCTAGGATATGATAAGACAAACTCGAATAAGCTTGGAGAACTGCCAATTTTTAAATGATTCTATAAAAATGTAAAGTTCCAGTGGAATAAATTGTTCGTACTAACAAGCATTGGTATGCCAAAAATATTAAACACCGTATAAACAAAAACACACGGCGGGCATTGTAAACGTTTTATAGCTAGGAGAAACAGGTCATGATGTATATAAGAATAAGGCTGTGGTTTGTAATCCAGGCTACATTTTTATTGATATTCTTTAACAATATATATAGATCGGGCGTGCGTAAGCTATGACGTACATTCCGCAAAATTCAATAACACAAAATTAAACGAACGTCTTACTTCCAGCCAGTCACCAAACGGTCAAATGGACCTCCAAAATTCTGCAAAGTTGAGTAATTCTAAATAAATATCTGTACAGATATTGTAGACGAGTAGCTATGAAAATTAAAAATTCGTCTGATTTGTTAATACATAATTGTAATTATATTACACTAAACACACATAACTACATACATACATAACACTATTACACATAATTATTAGATCCGAAATGAGGAGATCCGCAGGAGAACTAAAGTGACCGGTATAGCTCTTAGAATTAGCAAGTTGAAATAGCATTGGACAGACATCGCTCGTAGAACTGAGAAATGTGGAAGAAGGGTTCTCGAGTGGCGGCCATGAACCGGAAGACGCAGCATAGGCCGGCCACCCCACGACGTGGACCGACGACCTAGTGAAAACCGCGGGGAGCCGATGGATGCAGGAGGCAAGCAGTCGCTTAAAGTGGCGCTCTGTGGGGGAGGCCTTTGTTCAGCAGTGGATGTCTTCAGGCTGTTGATGATGATGATGATGATGAATTATACAGTAGCGCCACGCTACTCCTGGACAAGGGCTTGGCCTTCCAGTTAGGCTGCGAGAATACACTGTAAAGTACTTAGAAACCAATTTTTATTTACTAGCTAAGCAAGCAAAAGCAATTGTCCATGATAAACTCCTAAGGTTCCATAACGACATTTTCCTTCGCTGAAAGCATTTTGGTTCGGTTCGATATTATAGGAGTCATTTTTTAAAACTAGTTGGGTTCATTTTATAATAATAATATGTGTGGACACTTCACACAGCACCATCTAGCCCCAAACTGAGGGTATGCTATGCTTAGTTTGGGGCTAGATGGCGCTGTGTGAATTGTCCACACGTATTTATTTATTTCTTTATTTAAACTAAGCATATCTTGTACTATGGGAACCAGATAACTGATACAATACTTAGATACTTTTTGTTGGTAAGTACATGTACCTACATAGAATACAATATAACACCCAGACACAGAACAAACACCTATGTTCATCGCACAAATGTTTGCCCTGAGTGGGAATCGAACCCACAACTTACAGTTCAGAAGGCAGAGCTACTACCAACTGAGCTTACAGGCCAGCCATTTATTGACTACAATAGATTACAAATAATTCGAAGAAACAAACACGTCATGTGATATTTATTCATCTATTTTATCATAAACAGTTAAATAAATGTTGTTTCTGATAAATTTTCTACTTTAACTTAACAGTTATTTCCTTAATGCTGCTTTTACAAAATTATGTGTAGTTGCAAGGCTTCGTCGTCGATATTTGATGCATAGCTTAAATGTCTATACTTAGCGATTATGAAAAATACCCTTCATTTCATCTTCTTCGATAATGACAGAGCGAATTTTAGGTAATTTACCTATTTATTTAGTAATCATCATTCTCCTGGTGTTCAGTTTGGCAAAAACACGCAGAGATAGGATTTGAGAGCTCTAATTTGCAAATTCTGTGTAACATAAGTCTCCAAACTAAATGATACTCCATTAAATACATCCCGTATCCCGCACTTCTACAATGACAGAACAGATTTTTGATTTTTACCTTTCAAGTAATTAAAAAATATGAACTTAAATTTAATTTTATTGAAAAAGTCTTCAATAAAAGGTCATATATCTTCGGAGTTTTATATTACATCGACCAAATATTGTTACCAAAATAAAGCTCATCATTCTTCTAAACCCCTACAAATTATTTCATAATTTTAAATTAATGCTCTTATTTATATTATTGTATCAATAAATTAAACTAGATATATTTGGTCAATCCGACGGACGCTGCAAGCTCGATATCACGCGGTACCGAGCTCGCCAAATTGTAAAAGCAGACTTAAGAATAGGACAGTTAGACAGAGAGAAGATATAGCATTCATACATCATTTTGATGTTCTAGTTTTAGCATACCTGCGCTTTTCTCAATTTATCTTCTATAGCCGCGAACGCGATTTGTAACGCCTGATGTTCATCTCTTAGCATTTGGTTTAGGCCTTGTAGTTCATTCATATTGTTTTCATACATTTGTATTTCTGCTCTCAATGATGCTATAACTGCAGTATTTTCTGAAATTCTACAATGACAAATATAAAATAAGAATATGTTGTCACGTTGTCAGTGACTTATTAGTGTTTCGCAATATCCCCCACAGAAAATGAACAACGAACAGAATGACAGTTATGCTCATGTGGGTAAGCCTTTTTCCACTTCAATTTCTAGGTCTAACCAAGTGCTCAGTCTTATTGCGTAGACAATAGGCCTGCTATTAAAAATTAACAACAAAATATTATTTTCTACTTTATGAAAAATGAATTAACTTTTAATTTTCAATTGGTTTTAGTTAAAAATCAATTGGAACAATAATTGGAAGAAGTAAAATCGGTAAATAAATCACGGAGTAATAAGCTTATAAGGTTTCTGAAGGGGGTATCGCCTGTCCCTTTCTCGCGAAAAAAAGATTGTGTGGAGTTTCCCCACAGTTACTATGAAAACCTATGTTGTGACATCACATGCCAAAGAGATAGCTGCCAAAGAGATAGTAAGCTACCTCTATGGCATGTGAATGTGAGTAATGAGGTACTATGAAGGAGCAAGAAGTGAAGTCACTGCATGTTTGAGCTGTCTCTTTCTATTCCAGTAGTTAAAAACGCTTGCAACTTTGTCATTTTTTGAGATAGTTAATTTTTGTTTTCACGACTGTGTATTTTTTGAGAAATATTATTCAATTTCTTATGCAAAAAAAAAGTAGCAGGTAACTAGCCTATTAGACACTGCTATAGCAAACAGTGTATTGTTTTAGTGGAACTTACATAATGTCCTTGGCCTGTAATTGTTTTTCTAAGTCATGTACTCTCTCATTTAGGGTTAATATTTGTTGTGCACTTTCCCCGCGACGCCTGTGAAGAGATGTAAGTTCTTCTTGCTGCAGGAGTAGCTTCTGCTCTAATGCTTGTACTCTCTCATTGCTGCCACCACCTGCAATGTAAATTGTAACAACATATTTGAATACATACATAAACAGGTACAGCGCCGTAGCCAGGAATTCACTTCGGGGGGGGTTCAGCTTGATTACCATAATTATATACCTACACGCATAGTCAAAACAAAATTTGCTTGTAATCATCATCATCATCATCAATCTGAAGACGTCCACTGCCTCCCCCAAAGAGCGCCACTTTGAGCAGCTGCTCGCCTCCTGCATCCATCGGCATTCAGCTCCCCGCGGTTCTGACTAGGTCGTCGATCCACCTAGTAGGCTGGTTGCTTCTTATACCAGCTCTCTATACATCTAAGTACCTACCTATGTGTATAAGAATCAAACTCATAAATATGTTTTTTTAAACGGTGTCGAAAATCGATTAGTAATTTTGGCAGTAAGAATCTGTCATTGATGATTAAACAAAATGTTGGTAACTACCTATTACCACATACCTGGTATCGATCAAACGTCAATTTTTTTTATATTCACTGTATTGTATTTCAGAAAACACGTATGGCAATTCAAACGTGTCAGTCAGTACAAACGCGCTTGCTATAATTGCTTATAATAAAATACAGTAGGAACATAAAAAGCGCGAGCGTAGCGAGCGCGAAAATTTTTATATTTGCCTTATTGTATTTCAGAAAATATGTTTGGCAATTCTAACATTCTTGCTCTGCCCTTAGACCGGCGCAGATTTCGGGGGGGGTTTGAACCCCCAAAACCCCCCCCTGCCTACGGCCATGAACAGGTATCTTTTCAGAGTGAGTGTAGTAAATAATGGTGGCCATAATCAATCATGCTGTCTTAGTACGGATAGGTATCCCAGGTGTTTGAATTATTGTAAAGAATAAAAATATACATTGTACAAAATATGTTATATGTATAGTTTGATAGATAGGTTAACTCTTTATTGAAACACTACATAGGTACTGCCACAATATCAAGGAAAACATAGGTACTACACCCCCAGTTTCTCGTTAAACTCATGTCAACTTAAAAATGCTGCATGGTTGAAATCTTAAACGTTATAAAATAATCATCATACTTCATACTTACTAATATTATAAAGGCGAAAGTTTGTGTGTATGTGTGTATGTTTGTTACTCTTTCACGCTCTAACAGCTGGACGGATTTGGATGAAATTTGGTATGGAGGTAGCTTATACCCTGGATTAAAACATAGGCTACTTTTTATCCCAATAATGGGATCGGTTCCTGTAGGAACGCGGGTGGAACCGCGGGGCGCTGCTAGTATTATCTATTTCTTTTATGGTGTAGAGCATAGACTAACATTGAATAATTTTTATAGACCTATACTGCAGAAAATATAATAATATACTATACCAGTGTGTACTAAGGAAGGACTTCAAACAATTCAACATATGAAGGGGCCAAAGGGTGAAAGTTTTTATATAAACATGCATGGAAACTGAAGGGTGCATTGCAGCTTGTACTAATCCGCAACATAAATAAAATTACAACTATACTTAGGACACTGTTTATGTTTTCTTGGGTAGTCTCCTGCAAAGTCCAGTGCAAGTATAATACTAATCCACAATTTTTCTGAGAGAACCTAAAGCTCAATGCTCAGTATGCTGAGCAATAAATTGAAGAAAACTTATTAATGAAAAAACTTCAATAAAATACTCCAAACATTATTTTGGTTCAAAGTATAACTCTAGCCACAGAATAAATAATTCACTATCCTTGAAAAATATATTGTATTGAATTTAAAGTAGTTGTGATGGACAGTCACAATTAGTGAAGACAATTACATTGTTATCTTTTTATACTAAAAATATTCATATAACTCTGAGACGAATGAAACAAAATATAAAGACTAAAACTAAATGAAATCTAAACAAAAATACACTATCTAAATCTAATAATTGTTATTGTTAAATAGCTAAAAAACTCAAATTACAGTTTTGGAAACTGTGTAAATGTGATTTGGAATTATCTTAGTGTCAAACTATTCTAAGTTGTACCTCAGTCCAGGCAAAAGATGAAATTGGCAGAATGCTTATGAATTTCATCAAAGTAACACCAGATATTCAATACTAAATCTATCTTCTATGCTTATAATAAAACTGTAACAGGTCCAACTCTGTACATTGAAGATATTTTTAATTTTTTTTTTTGGTGGCCTATGTTTTCGTTACTGAAGCCAAGACTATATTTTTTTTTTTTTTTTTCTGTCTATCTGAGATAAGGCGTAAAACTAAATAACCCATGTCAAGATGGGGCGGGTCAGCTAGTTTATTATAAAATTAACTTTTTAAATCATTGCATCATCTACATCAATGCTAGACGTGAACCATGTGTTTGTGTGTGTCATTATAAATTATTATGTTAACCATGTTAGGTAGGTAGTAATTGTTGCATGATATATAGTACCTACCTATATATATATATATATATATATATATAGGTAGGTACTAAAAATCTTAAAATGAATAAAAATGACAATGACTGGTTTCAAATTCATTTTCCAAAACATGGTCACCAACTTAATGTATTGATTTTTAACAAATGAATAACCTTGAGTTCTAATTTTGGATGTGCTACAACTTCAATAATAGTATAAATAGCACAGAAAATTAGCTTATAACAAGAATACATTGACAGTATTTTTAAAATTATGGTAGGACATTGTAAAGATCAAAATGTTGAGATTTGCATCACAAGCAACATGCCTTTTTCCTTCTGTACTAATCATGTGGTATCTCTCTAGGGCTCACCTGTTTGCCATAATGTACAATAGTAAAATCAGTTCTTATTAAATATAAAATGTAACAAAAAGTAAAGGTACATACCACCAGATATCACACTATCAGTGCCGGTATATCTTATCCTTTCATTCACAAGCTGTAGCTGAAGATTTTCATTTTTCAATGTATTAACATTGTCAAATAGTCTGCTTTCTGAAATTTAAATATTAATTTAAATTTCAGACAACACTCATAGTATAGGTACATTGGTCCAGGGGTGTTGCCTGCTATTGTTTTACTGCATAGGTACCTATATTATTAATACTCTTCAAAAAAGAAACAGTTGTGAAAATAAAATGACATTACTCAATAAATGACAAAGTTACAAGCATTTTAAAATACAGGAATAGAAAGAGACAGCTCAAACATGTAGCGAAGTCAGTTCTTGGTCTTTCATAGTACCTCATGACTAAGCCATGGTAGCTTTACATACAATCTCTTTGGCATGTCACTTCACAAATTGTGTTTTCATAGTAACTGTGGGGAAGCTCCACACAATCGCTGTTTTGCTAAAAAGGGGCAGGCAATGCTTCTTCTCCAGAAACATTAAAAGCTTATTACTCCGTGATTTATTAAAAGGCCTATTACATTAAACTAAATTCAGGCCCCTAAATGATTCAGGCTCTAAATTTAGTGTAATGTAATCACATTCAAGCAGTTAGGGCTCTAAATTTAGGAAAAAGTATGGTGCGTTACTTGTTACCCAGTTAGTTGCCTGATTAGGAATCAATATAGGACCGTAACTAGGCACCTGAATTCAGCTCAATGTAATAGGCCTTTCAACAAGTTTACTTCTTTTTTCAATTACCTATTGCATTCATTTCATGAAAATAATATTTACTTGTTAATTTTAAATAGCAAGCATTCAGTCTATTTCAATTTTACAAACTTTTATCATTTAAAACCCCAGATACAATCAATGTTCTAAATAAAAACAAAAATAGGTACCTAAATATAATGAACACACACTGAGAGCTGTAACCAGTCCAGAGATGATTAATCCTATACGGTAGCTACGGAAAAATAGCACCTTATTAGACAATTATGTAATTTTATTAGATTACCAAATGAGAGATTATTATGTTGCGATATTTCAGCACTTGTATTACAATCAGCCAATAAAATGATTACATGCAAAGCTAAGGTTAGGTAGATAGCTATGTCATATAATCATATTGGTAAAGTAACCATTAAATCATTTATAAAATATAAGAGTTCAGATAAATGTTTACCTGTAAACCTGTCATTAACAAAGAAACACTAAAGACGTGTAGGTTATGTTACTTACGAAAAGCGATGATATCGTGAAAAGCGGCTGTCTCATATTTATTACGAGTTTGTAATTGGCTCACAATGCTATTTCTCCACTCGCCACCTTCCATTTTCGTAGGAATTGATTAAAAAACTAATATAACTTATCTGCGACCAAAACAAACAGATGTCATGATGTTATTTATGACTTATTTTATGGAATATCCACCAGTTTTGTAGCTAATTAATTCAAAATAATTGTGTGCAATTGATAACTTCAAAACGAGAGTATATTATTGAGAAATCACTGTTATACTTGAATTCGAATAATTAATTAATTATTTCAAACGTACACAACACAACAACGAAGGCAGAAAAACATGATTGATTTGATTGAAATTGATTGATTGGTTTTGCTTGACAATGACATTGACAGACAACAGACTGACACTATGTCGACAGTGACATTTGAAAATATTTGACAGTAATAGAGATGAGCATTTGGCCAACACTCGCATCGTATGAATATCGATTATTAATCTACTCAATTCATATTGTCTAGAGCGCTTTCCCTGTGCGTTTTCAGTTTTAACGCTATATCAATTTATAACTTACAGCGCTTATACTAATTTTATATTTTATAGTTATCGTGATTATGACAGTTAAGTAGGAACGTCTAACTCATAGACCTAGACTACTAGGTACCTATACTTACCCATTAGGTACAGTTTAGGTAGGGCTTTCCTTTATGTGTACCTAATTAATGTAAGGGTTGAGGGAACCTCCCCAAAGAAAAATGATATGATGAAAGTGTTGCATAACCCACGAGGACGGACGAGGGTCACTCTATACATAAGCGATAAACGGAATACAGCAATTTCGATAGCACGTTTGTATTGGCTGAGATGTAATTTGTATTTGAAATGCCATATGCGTTTTCTGAAAAACAAATACGGAAAATATAAAAATTTGTTGACGTGTAATTTGTGTTTGAATTACGATACGTGTTTTCTGAAATACATTACGGAAAATATAAAAATTTTCGCGCTCGCGTCGCGTCGGTTGCGCATAATTTGTGTAATCCAGCTGAACCCCACCCCCATTTTCCACCATTTTTTAAATAATGTTCAAGTTCGCCGTTTGCCCCTCTCAATACCGTACAATTTTAGAATGAGCCCTCCATACAAAATTGTATGTTCGTAAGTAGGTATAGCACCCTCCGGTCGGTTTGGTCCACTTCTTGCAAGTACCTACCGGTGGTTTTTTCAGATGGCGATTTTCATTCGGATCGGATAACTTTTACTGTGAGAGACGCACAGATTAGAGAAAACAAAAACAAGGAGAGACGTCTCAGACATCCACCAAAAAAAAAAACAATTTTTTTTTATATTTTGGCTCCACACATTAGTGTATTTAGCCAGTGTCAAGTATTGGTAATTTTTCATCGTATCATGGAATATTTCACGTAAAGTGAAGTCTTAGTCACAGTCAGTCAGGGTAATCATAGTCCAGTATTTAGCCAGTGTCAAGTATTGGTAATTTTTCATGGAATATTTCACGTAAAGTCAAGTCTTAGTCACAGTCAGTCAGGGTAATCATAGTCCAGTCTAAGTCAGGTAGTCATAATCCAGTCCACACTCATACTCGTAATTCAGCACTTAATGCGTAAAACGCCACCAATTTAAACATTATCACTGGAAAAAGCATAAGTTTTGTAAATTAATACAATACAGCGACGCGCGCGACGTGAACTTTTTCGCGATCCCGCCAAAACTCTAAAAAAAATATTTTGCTGTTATTGCATTTTAACCCTTATAACATACCTAATCTATTAGGTACTTAATCCCCAGGAACGACTTTTCTAAACTTTTATACCTACTGAAGGCGCAAAAAAGGAAAGTTGATATTTCAATAAAAGTATCTTTGTATTTTAGACCCATTGAAAAATGGTGCATGTCTGATTTCAGAATGTTTTCGAGATTTTGGCCAACTTTAAAAATGGCGGACTCAAAAAAATTCAAAAATGGAAAAAACAACCCGACTGGATGAACTTTCAAAATGGCCGCCATTTTTAATCCGCCATCTTGGATTGGATTTTCATGACTTCATGACCTATGGTGCGAAAAGCCCCTATCGTCCCCTATGACCACTATGACATTTAGTCGAATAGGTACCACCCACCTACCTCTTACCGTTTCACATTTATGAGCGTTTCAATTTTGTCTGAGGCCTACTGTTTTAGTTCTGGCCCCCAGGCCCCATTCTTTTTACTTCTCTGCTTCAGGGGTTATTAATAAAAAGTAACCGTGGTATACATCACTGCATGGTGGTAGGTGGTACGACTGGAAGTACCACGGGTACTAAATAAAATCCAGGCAATACCTAGGGAAAGGGCAGCAGCATTCTCTTTGGTAGGTACGGTACCTACATTCAAATCTTCTGATGCGATCACCACACCGCCCTAGCCCAAACGTCTTCTGGCTTATGATTGTGCTTATGATGTGTGGTGTGTGTAGTTAAGTACCTACACCTACTTGGACGCCGCCTTAATCACGAGATTTTAATTAATCCTACTAGCTATATAATAGCATATTGTTCGATTTTCATAATCATGATTAAAATCAGACCGAAACGATTTGCAATTCTACTCAGAAGGCATGAAACCACTGCGAACTTAATCATGCCTTTTCCGTCAAAAAATGTTGTGAGGACATGGATTTTCATCACGGTAAGTTCAACATCTTTGAGTAGGTACTAGGTACCTAATACCTAGGTACTTTAATATTGAATAGGTAATATAAACCTATGCATCATGGTAATAGACCTATGATATGATCCCACGACTGAGATTTGGTATAGATAGATAGTTTAGATAGGTCTGTACCTACCTATTACCTAATAAGTAGATAAGTACGTAATAAGTTACCTGTAGAAGTAGTTAGGTCGGTACCTACTTACTTACCTAAAATGGGCAATGGGCATGTCAAAACTGCAACTGAACTCGCTTTCTGTGGAAATTGAATACTTCGTTTTCTATTTCTCATTTTCCGTTCAGCTCGCTCCGCTCATTGCTCTTACATTTTCCTTTTGCAGTAAGTAGAAATCAACAGACATAACTCTTTGTTGGTGGAAATGTAAACCTATTTTATTTAGGCCCGATTTCACCAAACTAGAATAAATTTTATTCCAGGTATAACTTTCCGAGAACAACTGAGTTACGCGAATAAAGCCCTTATATCACCAATTTTGTGAAGGACTTATTCCTTGGATACAATCAAAATGGCGTCTTTTTTGTGTAATTTCATTTGTCAATTAGCTGTATCCAGGAGTAAGGAATAGCAGTATACTTGGAATAAACGTTGGTGAAATCGGGCCTTAAAAGGAGTCCGTCCCGGTAAACATTTCCCGCTCATTACCCTTTCGCGGTGGGAACCGGGCTTTAGGATGATGTGCGCAGTGCAGTGTCACGCGGAACTATATTGAGTGATAATAAGTACTCATTCTACCTCAATGTGAGTAGGACTGCAACCTGTTATGGGCAGTCGTGACGCTTAACATCAGGCGAACGACTAGGTCATCACGTCATTCATTTACATAAAAATCGTTAAAGTAGGTAGGTAACTAAAGTGACCGATATAGCTCTTAGAGTTAGTAAGTTGAAGTGGCAATGGGCAGGCCACATCGCTCGTAGAACTGACAACCGATGGGGAAGAAAGGTTCTCGAGTGGCGACCACGAACCGGAAGACGCAGCGTGGGCCGGCCCCCCACTCGGTGGACCGACGACCTGGTGAAAGCCGCGGGGAGCCGATGGATGCAGGAGGCGAGCAGCCGCTCAAGGTGGCGTGCTCTGGGGGAGGCCTATGTTCAGCAGTGGACGTCTTCAGGCTGTTAATGATGATGATGATGAGGTAGGTACTATATTAATATAGAACTCAGTGACGTCAAAACCTAGGTACTTACTCAAAATATGACTCGCAACACGCCTTGGCCAACTCTGTGCCATGCCTTGGCCCAGGTTACTTAATTTTCCGCCCGGGGCGAGATGGTGAATGCTAGATGCTAGCGCGACCCATCTCGCCCCACCCCGGGCGTTGCGCATCGGACGGATCACGGGGGAGGTTTTAGTGGGTTCAAGTTCAATCTAACAATACCTTATCTTATAGTTACTAACAAATTTTACTTTTGCAGGTAATTTCGATCGCTATACTTAATGTATTGGGACAACCAGCTGGCGAAAAAAAATGTAAGGCAGCTCATTTTACTTGACATAGGTACCTAACTACGTGAATAGTGAAAAATATTCTAGGTCTGTGGGGATTTCTACCTATATTACCTTACTTAACATAAGTAGGTACTCATACTCACGTAGGTAGGTAACCAGTAGGAGTTAGTTCCTTTAGCGTTAATGTCAAACGATAACTCAAAATGTATGGGAACGATATTAGCTATATACCTGCGGAAAAGATTTTTCCTATACATTTTGAGTTATCGTTTGGCGCGATGATTTGGTTCAGACACTGTCTGAAGTGGGAAAAACTTTTTTCAACACATTTGCTCAAAAAATGCATTTACAAAGCCTGTATACATTGTTCGAAAGTTAAACATTACGCACCATACAACTAAGCGTGCGGTAAAATAGGTACTCTCACTTAAGTACCTATTATACCGCATCCTTCGTTGTATAGCACCGTGCGTAACCTTAACGGTTTATTTTTAATTCCAATAAAACATATATAATAATTTCACCAAAGAGTTTCACATTACGAGGATAAATAAGCTGAATGATCTAAACTCCTTGGAAGCGTGTTTGCTCAATACGTTTGTCTCACTTTAATAATAAAGAGAAAAAGAAACTAAAGATGTAGTTCTGATTTTCACTACACGCACGTGGCGCCTTTTGCATTGTAAATGCGCGCCATTTTAGCCCATTTTCATATTAGATTAGGAACATCAAAGCATGTTTGTTGCGACTTTCCCACTAATAAACAAAAGTTTGTGTCATTACCTATTGTACTGTTTTCTCGAAAATGTGTTGAAAAACGTTGTATGATACACGTGCGGAAATTGGTTTCTACAAACTCGTGACTATGGTAAGCCCTCGACTTCGTCTCGGGCTTACATTTGTCTACTCGTTTGTAAAAACCAACTTACCGCCCTAATATCATAAATAACTATTTTCAGTCGATCTTAAAATAGGGTTTGACTTAACTCAAGGAGCTGATGGATCACCTTCACTAAGGATACGGGATTTCGAAGGTAAAGCTCTCTTACCCTAAAGAAGTCTTTGATTGTAGTTTGTTTTTCATCACAGTTGCTCGTAAAGTGGCTCTTATCCCACCGCTTTTAGGATCATAATCCAAGAAATTTCCAATGCGTGCTTTTTACTTTACACTGCCAGACGTTGTAACTTGTACATACATTTTCGTTGTTTCGTTTCGTTCTAGTTCCACTTCACGTTCCAATTTACGTTCCAGGTCACGTTCCAGTTCACGTTCCAGTTCCAATTCCAGTTCACGTTCCAGTTCCCGTTCTAGTTCCAATTCCAGTTCCCATTCTAGTTCCAGTTCCAGTTCCAGTTTTCATTTCGTTTCGTTTTGGTCAATGTCGATTTTATTCGCGCCATCAACATGGTTTTTCTCTGACGCCGCGTAAGAATAAGAAGCCTGCACGACATTTAACAGTACCTACAACTCTGTTTTTTTCCTCGCAACTATGATGAAAAACGTCGTATGACATGCGTGTGCATTGATCATTACACGCATATCATAATGTACTATTTTGGTGGCGCTCCAATACCTACTCTATATTCTATTTGGGGGTGGTCATAGCGTTACATACCTACTCTTTGGGGGCGGTAAGGCCTACCTACTGGCGTCCCGCATAGGATTTTTTGGTCTGTATTGTGCATATCAATTATACTTTACTCCAAGCGTGGTAATTATGGCAAACTGCAAACTATGATTAGCGTCCAAAGGGCGTATCTTCAGCCTTCAGCAGTGCACGTCTTTCTTCCGGCCTTCCTGTTGATGATGTGACGTAAGTATACCTATCTAACTTAGTTCTTATGAGCGGCTTATGAAAGGGTATAAATAAAGTCGCAAACTTGATATATTTGTTACAGACTCAAAAGAATTCAGTCAAAGAGCTAGCAACCAAGAGGATGTTCAGGAAACCAAACCGACAGCAAGAGCAGCTTCCTCTAGTGACAGCGACGAGTTTGGTGGTGACGTTCAACAAGCCAAACGTGATACGACTAAGGAATCCAAATCTAATGAAGACGACGACAATTGTGAGAAACCTATAAATAAAAAACTTAATTATAATTTAGTTGACCCTCGCGTCTAAAAAACTTCTAAGTACCTAGGTAGAGAGGGTACCCACTCTCGATCAAATCATCTTTCAAAAAAAAAATTAAAATCTTTTCGTCCGTTCAGGTACACACTTCAAACTTGTAGCAACCTTCTGTTAGTGTCAAGGGTTAAAAATATTAATTGCTTACCTAATAAAAATATTATAGACTAGTGACTGAAATATGAAATATTTATTCATAATATTAGTACCGCTAGCTGCTTACTTCTAGACACTTAGTTACTCTAATATTTTTTCACCTACTTATTTTTAATTCATTTAACTATTAAATAAGTTAAAGTGATCAAAAAATGTAATATTACGATGATATAAATTTTAGCCAGTTCTGGAGACGGCCAGAGATTAAGTACTAGAGGGCTAAAGGCTGCAGACTACGAACCAGAAGGTAAGTACCTACCTTTTCCTGCCACTACGAGGCTGATGGCACATATATTATTATGTGGGACTCGAACTCACTAAAACCTCTCCGTGATCCATCCGCCACAGGGATGGGGCGAGATAGGGTCGCGCTAGCATTCACTATCTCATGCATGGTACCTAAGTACGTACCTGCACCAACCCGGATTATTCCCAACAGCTTGCCTTCCACCAATATAATAATTTCGTTTCAACGTCTTAGTATTATTTCCTCTGTCTCCCACTGGGAGAAATCTATAACGGCTGTCGGCTGTGGGCACAACCTACGTCACGCTGCCTGGTGGTACACCAGAACTCCTGCCCCAGTCTTGCGTGACATGACATTGCATTTCGAACGTCATTTTAGGGATATTATGAGGTATATAATTATAGGGTTTTGATTGGTGGTAGGACTTTTCTGCAGAGTTCGTCTAGGTAGGTACCACCGCTTTGCCAGTTATTCTGCCGCCAAGCAGTAGTGTGCAAGCACTACTGTGTTCCGGTTTGAAGGGCATTGTAGCTAGTGAAATTACTGGGCAAATGAGACTTTATGATCTGATCACTCAGTCTAGTAATCTGATTACTTGACTGTGTGATGACTCAGGATGAAGTGCGCAGTGCAGTGTCACGCGAAACTTTATTGTTTTAAAGTTTCGAGTGATACTGCAACTGTTATGGGCGGTCGTGTCGCTTAATATCTGGTGAACAACTGGCTCGTCACGTCAACAATCGCATAAAAAAAAGAAAAAAAAATTGGTCTGTTAGATCAGTTGGTAGTCACTCTGCCTTCTGAACTATAGGTTGTGGTTTCGATTCCCATCCATTACAAACATTTGTGTGATGACATAGGTGTTTGTTCTGTGTCTGGTTATCCGGTTTTGATGATTTTTTTATATGTTGGCTACCCAGTAAAACACTATACTCGTCCGTCTTGCTTTTAAAAGTTTTTACAATATCTTCGTATTTATAAGCACCTAAAGTTACGAATTTTTGGCGTCAAAATTATGACGAAGAAAGGTAGTTGTAACTAGAACACAACACATATTTAAAAAAAAATCAAAACATTCAAGCATAGATTATAATCTATCCAAACGATTGACACTAAAATCAAAAGGTTTTGTGAAGTTTAAGAGGGTGATTGGCGCCCGAAACGCTAAAATATAGGTAAATTCAGTCATGAGCTCTCTACTGTCTATCATACGTGTGAAGAGCAGAGCGACGGCAATAACATTTTCAAAAGCCAGGACGGTCCTCTTAAGCGCTGTCAAACTTTAATAGAATGAGATATAGCCTGGTGACAGACGGACAGAAGACAGACAGACATACAGCGGAGCCTTAGTAATAGGGTCCGTTTTACTCTTTGGGTACGGAACCCTAATAAAAAATAGCATCTTTTATTTTATTTGCTTAAATGAATTCAAATTATTTTTAGTAATTTTGACATCTAAAAAAATGATCTCGGCACAAGCGAAACGAGCGTGAAAAATCAGCAGTTTTAACTGTGCTCCTTGCAAAACTGCGGATAGTGACAGCCGTATCTGGTTGCCTCCCCCTGATCTCAGTACGCTCATTAGTGTCCTACAAACCGGAACATAAGTAGGTGACCCTAACTAGGATTCCCTGTATCTTGTGACCCAGTAACTACGAGGACCATGGTCCCACAACACCCAGACCAAGTATTTGCGCATTTTTCATCTTGTGCACAAATACTTGTCCACCCGCGGGAATCGAACCCGACGCCTCCTGGTTATGAGCCGACCTGCTCAACCACAACACCACAGGGGCTGTCAATAAACATAAATAACACATAATAAAAAAATTAGGTAAAGATAATAATTATTCATTATACCACCCTATTTATTATATAATTATTATAATCTGTGCCCTATTCAATATCCATACCTTATAATTACCTAAGTAATTTTTTTTAAGTTTCAGATCATATAAAAAGAAATGGCAAAGTTCCAAGTTCCGATGATGAATCTGCAAGTAGGTAAAGTTAGAAAATGTAACTATAAGCTACATACCTACATATTGTGCATCTGGTCTGAGGGAATACTAGGTATAAGCAAGTGACATACCTTTTTCGGACTCTATCTCACTCGCGCATTGCGACATTTTTAAAGGTTATCAAATGGTAGAAATTACTTACGAAAAATCTATCCGTAGAAAACCCTTAAAAATAACATCACAAATGTTTAACAAAACATTAATCCAAACAAGTTTTCATACATAAAAACAAAACAGAACAAAAAATCCTTTTGATTATGTTTTAATGTATGAAAACTTGCTTGGATTAATGTGACTTTTTTGTAGAACATTTGTGATGTTATTTTTAAGGTTTTTCTACGGATAGATTTTTCGTAAGTAAGTCAATTCTACCCTAAGTAAGTAAGTTAACTTCAAAAATGTCACAATGCTCGAGCAAGATAGAGGATGCACAAATATAGGTACTGGCCTTAAATGCGGCTTAGTCCCCACTCAGCCCGATATTAAAAAAAGCGGGCCAAATAGTAATATACCTACTACCGATTAGTACGATTTGTACAGTCAGGCAAAAAACGTGTAAGTTTGTAATATTTTTATTTATTACTAAAATATTGGTTGAAGTTTAATACTTTTTTGGTCATCATTTACCTACTATACCACATTGTAAAAGTACCCGTAGAGTAGGTATACATATTGCTTATGTAGCTAAACTCATAAGTAGGTAAGTACCTAAATGGTGGTAATTTAAACATAAACCAACTTTTATCTCGGACTACATCGACTTTTTTAAGCTTGACAAACAAGACATTGTTCTGGATTATTTGATACTTAATTACTGAATAATAGTAATGGGTGTGTGGTATAGTATAGGGTGAGTGGGGACTGCAGAAACATTGGGTAGGTACCTACTTAATTCTAAAGTATTTCAAATATGAGCAAAATCGGTCAAGAGGTTGTCGAGATATATAAGGTTTGAGGTCTGAGTCCGGCCCCCTAATTACCTAACTCGCAACAGGTTTGCGACAGGCGTAAATCTCGCGGTGATTGCTGTCATACATCATTAGTGGTGTCGAGAATGTATGCTTCGCTACTGCTATCGCATTGCTACTGCTGTCGCATTGCTGTTGCAAATTTTACGTAATTATCCCGCGGGATGTAGGTACTAAGCACCTACCTAGCCTAAGTAGGTACCTATATACCTACATCATGCCGACCAGAACCAATCAATACCTTTCCAAATATATAGACCTCGTCAAAGAAAGATTATCGAGCGGCGGCAACGCCGGCAACGAATGGAAAGACGTAAGCAGCCCCCAGTAGACCAACCGACGATCTGCAGTGCTAGCAAATCTTAAAAAGCCTTATTTTCAGCAGTGGTCTGTTTATAGAGTAGGTACCTACCTACCTTCGGGCTGATGATGATTAGGTATGAATTTTTACATTAAGTAAGTCATTAAATATCACAGGACCAATCAAACAATACCTTTCTAAGTATATAGACCTCGTCACCCCGCGAGCAGAATTATTTTTGCAAAATTCATACCTAATCATCATCAGCCCGAAAGTAGGCAACAGTAGGTATACTCTATATACAGACCACTGCTGAAAATGTGCCATTTTAAGATTTGCTAGCGCTGCAGATCGCCGGTCGGTCCGGTCGGTCTGCTCGGGGCTGCCTACGTCTTTCATTCGTTGCCGGCGTTGCCGCCGCTCGATAATCGTTTTTTCTCATATAAGTGGTCGGTTCTGCGAGTGTGGCCTGCACCCCTTATCTACTATTTCAACTTGTCGGT
Source organism: Ennomos quercinarius (assembly GCA_910589525.2). Lineage (NCBI taxonomy): Eukaryota > Metazoa > Arthropoda > Insecta > Lepidoptera > Geometridae > Ennomos > Ennomos quercinarius. The sequence goes on from OU342496.1 coordinate 9,373,522, forward strand.
GACTTTAGCACAGAATTAACTTTGATTTACTTCGTTAAAATAACGATTATATTTTTCAGGGTCGTCACCCTAAAAAAAGTGTAAGTAGGTATAGTAAACCAAGTAAGTGCCTACCAATACATATAGTCATAATTATATCACGGCCCTTGTCCGGTTTACGGCCATTACGCCAGATTCGGGTTATGGCATAAGTAAGGTACCTACAGTGAACAATATGTCAACATGTGTGTGGCTGGTAGCCTAGCAGGCATGATACTTGTGAAAAGAAAGAGAGAGAGCGAGAGAGATAGCGTTAGTATTTATGGCAGCCGAGAGTATAATAATCAATGCACACGCATGTCATACGACGCTTTTAATCACAGTTGCGAGGAAAAAAACACAGTTGTACTATGTGAAAAATGTCGTGCAGGCTTCTTAAATATTTTCACGCGCCTTCAGAGAAAAACCGTGTTGATGGCGCGAACAAAATCGACATCGACTAAAACGAAACGAAACGAAAACTGAAACTGTAATTGGAACTAGAACGGGAACTGGAACGTGAACTTGAACTGGAACTAGAACGAAACGAAACGACGAAAATGTACCTACGTATAACTAGTGAGATACAAACTTAAGGCCTTAATAACAGCCCAGCGCGAATCCAAGTTTTGCCCCTGCTGCATCTGCTGCACCTGACGCATCACTCATAACGTAAGAGTAGGTACTATTCTCTCCACACAAAATCTCGCGCGCTAAATGTGTAAGCCCGGTGCCCTATTTCATAAAGCGACAAATCATAGTAAAACTACAAATGTCAGTGAAGGGGATTTTCTCTCTGTCGTCTTTCGATGCTGCAAGGGGATTATTGGACAAAAAGTACAAAACCACAGTTGAACAGAGGCCTCCCTCTGAACATAGGCCTCCCACTGAACATAGGCCTCTGCCTGACCCCTGAACATAGGCCTCCTCCTGAACGTAGGCCTACGGTCGTGATGAGAGGGGTGGTGTATATTCTTTTTCTCTATTCTCTACATTATATTAGGGTTGCCATCCGTCCTGTTTGAAGGAGGTTGGCGATCTACGCAGCAATGTACAGCGAATGAAGTGGGGGCAATAGCCTCCCAGTCTCCACCGGCCCTTTAATTACCTAATTTGCGACAGGCGTAAATCTCGCGGTGATTGCTGTCACACATCATTAGTGGTGTCGAGCATGTATGCTACGCATACATCATTAGTGGTGTAGCGTAGCATACATGCTCGACACCACTAATGATATGTGACAGCAATCACCGCGAGATTTACGCCTGTCGCAAATTAGGTAATTAGGGGGCGGGTGGCAACTGGGAATTTAATTCCCAAAAGCCACCCGGGGGCGATCCATGTGGGGGCAACTGGGAATATACCGACATGCCTAATGCCTATTGTACCTACATTAATTGTTTTAAAATATTATTTCTTATTTATTCCTGTAACCAAATTATAAAGTAAGCTAAGTTTCATTATGTTGCAGGGAACGGGAAGTAGAAAAATAATAGAAAGCAACGAAGAACCATTCGTCGCCAATGTGATCGTTGGGCGTTATTATTATTATTATTAATAATGTAGCCATAATACCTAAGCGTTCAGAATAAACATACTTATGTGATTAATTTCTTTTTTAATTTTAGCTACCTACCTATAACTGGAATGTATTCACGAACCTACCACATACACATCAACAACCGGAAGACGTCCACTGCTGAACACAGGTCTAGCATTACGCCACTTTGGAGGCTTATCATAGGGGGTTTGCGGCGCTACCACTAATACTGCTACCCATTCTCTGAATATAATATATAGGTACTCCTTAGCCAGCTCTTACGGCACCCTCGCCCGGGAAGAGATGGGGTGCTCCTTTTCGCACACCACCCGGACCACACGGCTGAACCTATTACAGGTGTTAAAAATTTGAAACATTAGGTCAATTACACCATTGTAATTAATTAATTGTGATTGTTGTATTGTCTTTGTTGCCATCAATAAAGACAACAACAATAGACAATAGAATAGGCAATAGAGGGGGGGGGGGGGGGAGGCCCGATCCCCCACTAGGTGGACCGAAGACCTGGTCAAAATCGCGGGGAGCCGATGGATGCAGGAATTAAGCAGCCGCTCAAAGTAGCGCTCTTTGGGGGAGGCCTATGTTCAGCAGTGGACGTCTTCAGGCTGATGATGATGGGTACGAAATCGTATATAAAGGCGGCTGCCCGGCCGGGGCCCAGTCTGTCCCAGCCGGGGACGCTGTAAAGATCGATAGAGACCAACAGTATTAGCCCGTTCAAAAAAAAAGTGGGGCTCATCTTAAATTAATTTTAATCATACAACTGTCTGTTATTGGTCTGATTAGGTTTTAAAACTGGGTGTGGGTTTTCCTAATCCTGCACAATGAATGTTAGACCAATTTAGGCATCCCAGTTTATTTAAATAAAAAATATTAGGCATAGGTTATATTTTTCTTATCATTTTTGTCATATATTCTACAACAATCCTTTACAACTTCCCCAATATAGATAATCTTATTGTAATTTTTAGTGACATTACACTAGAAAAAAAAGAAAGTAATGGAATGGTAAGAAAGGAAAAACGGATGGCGAAAGGAGGCAAGTGCGCCAGCACCTGCCTCCATTCACAGTTTCATCTATTCATCCTTTACCCTTATCTTTTCCCTCTTCCTTTAGACTGAGATAAGGCTTATACTAATTAACCCGTGCTAAGCCGGGACGGGTCAGCTAGTTAAAAATAAATAGGACAATTTAATAATTTTTGTTTATTTTTATTTTTACCTATATTTAATAGCTAAGTACACTAAAAATATGTAGCTATATAGCTAGGTACATGACGTGTGCAGTGCGCAGTGTCACACAAAACTTTAATTTAGAGGTCCGAGTGACACTGCAATCTGTTATGGGCAGCCGTGGCGCTCAACATCAGCTGAACGACTAGCTCGTCACGTCATTCGTGTATATAAAACGGTACATAACAGTTTATCACCTACACTACCTAAGGTAGGTAGGTACACACTTAACTCACTTTTATTTGAGTTCATATCTGTCACAAAATTTTTCCATTACCATGTCAATATTGAAAATGTCTGTCTCAATTTTCACTATAGACTCTTCATACTCTTCCCAATTTGGCAAAGTTATATTATTAATTACCTTCATTATTTCGTTTTGTAAATGCATCAGTGTGTTAGTAATACCAACACCACCTTTTTTAATGATACCTTCCCAGAGAGGAGTTGTCATTGACAAATCAAAGAGATGACGAGGTAATCTTAGTACTTCATGCCCTTGAGATCGAATTATACGATCAACTTTGTACTCTTTATGATCCCCCTTGCATTTTTTTATCAGTTCATATAGAGCGGGTTTACTCATATTGCTGGTACATGGTATGTTGTTGTTGGTCAGCCATCGCAGCATGTCAGTTTTAGTATGAGATCTTGTTATCAAACTTGTACTTTCCTGAGAGGCAAGCATGGGATTGCTGTCCATTATTATGATGCTTGGCGATTTTAAATGCATTAGTAAAATATCTGTTAGCCACCTGTTCAAGTCTGCTTCTGAAGACTGGTTGCTGAACATTCCAGTAACCAAACCAGTTTTTGATATGGCATGGTAAAAGACAGATTCATCGAGTCTAAGTGATGATTTTGGTGGAGGATCTGCAAGCCAGGGTTTTTGAAATAGCTGAGCACCATTGATAAGTCTCTGATCTACATATACTATTTGTGACCACTGTGCACTATTTTGTCTAAACTTTTTTATTTGATTTAAATACATATATCTTTCAAATCTAATTTCTGGATCTTCCATGACTATTCTTTGGCTCTGCTTGGTTTCTTTCCACTGGAAGCCTAGTGCTTCCATTTCTTCTGTAAACACATTAAGACCTAGTACTAACTTATCATCCATAGTTTTTATTTGTCCAATTTGATTAGCTTCTTCAAATATGGTTGACAAAATAGGCAGCCGATTTTGTGTAAATACACATTTTACACTTTCAAGTATCAAAATGCGACTTTGTAGGTCTAGCACAGACATTTTGGGTTTGTCTAGTTGTAATTTATCAAGCATAGAGCTTGTTAGGCCAGTGTAGAACAAAACTCTGGCTTTTGGATCATCTAATGGAACTGTTAGTCCATGACTAGCTTCTTGTTTACATTTCTCTGTTATATATTTGAGGATACTCTGGATAGAAGCATTTTTGTAATCTGTGTCCGTGTGATCTTTATTTGCCATAACTAAACCTAAAATAAATAAAGACAATGATAAGTAGGTAATACCAAATTATTAACATTATGCAACAAAATAAGGCCCCCCATACACATTCAATCACAAAAATTGAACAATTTTATTGATTGTGCAGGGTTAGTATTGGTCAATGTTTTTCGCTACAGTATGGAGAAAACATTGACGGAAGTGGTCTCATCAATTTTATTCACCAATAAAATTGAATGTGTATGGGCAACCTAAGGTTGTCTAGCAGATCTATTTCTAATGAGAGGCTCTCCACTTTGCCTGTATGTATGTTACCTAATTTCCTGATGGGAATAATTTATTTTTCAGGATGAAATGAGGGAGCCTACTTGAGGGAGGCAGGTACTTTATTTTGCTCTTTAAAATAATCAGTGTGTAAGTCAAACCAGTTCAGCTGTATTTTCTTCAAAATAAAAATATTTTATAATATAATACTTTGTCTTATTAAAATACCTATGGAATGGCAGTAAGATTTTATCCACAGAATTTTACCAAGATTGTCCCCAGCTCTTGAGCTTGACCTACTTTCTTAATGTACAGGATAAAAAAACCCTTTATGTTGATCTTGGTAGGGTAGATGACCAGAGACTAGATGACTAGAGAGGCACCAAACAGGGGTTGACGAGTTTGGTTCCAAATAACGAACATTATTCAGTAACTGCAGCGCTTACAAACCGAATATTTGGCCGAAATATTAGGTATTATTAAATACCTACTTTACTAAACCTACACTATATAAGCGTTTTGCTATGCGCGTTATGGTGCGAACAGCCAATGAGTGGAACACCTTGCCGGCATGCTTGTTTCCAGCTAACTATGATCTGGGAGTCTTCAAGTCAAGAACGAACGGCTATCTTCTAGGCAAGTATGCACCATCGTAGACTGCGTCATCACTTTCTATCAGGTGAAACAGTGGTCAAATACTAGCCTTTATAGAATTTAAAAAAAATATAGACTTACGAACTTTATCACCAACTTAGCATCAAGTTCAAAAATTTACAAATTTCTAGAAAATGTGATACCAATGTTACTTAACAGTTAACACGACCTATAAAAATAGGGCGAAGCGAAATTTAAATTTATTTATCAATTTATATAAAAGAAAACTATCACACACAACACAACAAACATAACACGAACACACAGACTACTATACGCTAACGCTTGCACGAGCACGAGAACGACCTACGTTACGAGATGGTTACGACTCGAGTAGGGATGTTAAAAAAATCGATTAATTTAGTTTTCGGTTGTTTTTATACTTGTATTAAAAATAATAAGGCAACACCATACCGCCTAGTCTTTCGTAGGAGGGGCAACACCGCTACCAAATTGAGTGGTTTTGGGTCACAGATTAGAGAAAAAAAATGACTATTTTAGGTCAATGCACAGATTTTAAGCGTTTGTAATTTGTATTCTCTTTGATTCCCTTTGTTCTAATGTCAAATTCTCGTACCGCGCCACTACTACTGTTTTTTTCTCTAATCTGTGTACCACGCTGTAATGAGGCGTTTTATTAAAAAGGTGGTTTAGGCATGACCTAATAGATGGCGCCACATGTGGTTTTACCAAAACCTGTCACTCTCACTGTTTCAAGCATAGACCACAGATTAGAGGAAATGTGTCACGATACTGACTGACAACTCTAAACTCTTTCGGCTTCTTCTCGGCTTTATTTTGGATCATAGTATTAACGTTTATCTATCTCGCAGTTCTACTGTACTTCAATTTACTGAAGAAGAATGCGCCACAGACTAGGAGATACTACAGATAATGTACTAGTGGTTCACTCCACTGAATTTGACATATCTTTGTAGGTAGTCTAAGCATTTTCTTATGTTTAAACTACTCTGTGGTTTGAAAGGTTTAAACTATGTACTTACTGCGCCATGTAAAAGCTGAACTAGTTTTTTTGTAAATAAAACGCCTCGTTACTATGTGGTTCCATTAATGAAACAAAAGTGCTAAGCAAAGAGTATAAAATATAATACTTAGTGCTTTTTTCCCGCCAAATGCGGCACAATAGGAGGTTTCCAGGCAGCCAAGTTAAAAAAAATGAGTTCCTAAAAATCCGTTAGATGGCGTTGACGAGACCTAGTTGAGAATCACAGACCATTATATCTGTGTTCAGAAGATTTATGTCACAGATTAGAGAAAAAAACAATACTGTGATTTATTGGTGGACCATAAACAGGTGACAGTGTGACCATCTGTACATTGCAGAGTCTGCCCTAAATAGGCTAAAAATCTGCCCACACTTTGAAATCTTTCAGAAATATGCCACGTCATTTATAATACTAATAATATAAGGGAAATGATAGAAATACTTTTCATTAGTGTTTACTTATATTTATTTTAAAATATCAAGAAATTATTAAATAGGAAACCAAAATTAATGTAGAAATTATCAAAAAAAAGGAGGAAAATTTTCCTTAATCACCGAATCAACATTAGATTTATAGTTTTATATTTTCAAAAACACAACTATTAAATAACATATTGGTTGGGGAAAAAGTCTTTTCGCATTATAGTAACTATGAACTTGTAATAAAATCTCTTTGGCTATACTATTTGTATCTGGCTGGTTTTGGTATCATTAAAAGTTTAAATTTTAAAGAAGATAATTCCATATTCAAATTAGGAAAATGTGTGATTTTTATTTGTTTTTTGTACTGTGAAGATGAGTGAATCTAATGAAGAAACTCGATACATTTTAAAATTTTACTACAAAAAAGGTAAAAATGCAACGCAAGCCGCGAAAAAAATTTGCGATGTTTATGGACCTAGTGCAGTGTCTGTGAGAGTAGCACAAATTTGGCTTAAGCGTTTTCAATCCGGAAATTTTGATGTCAAAGATGCACCTCGCTCTGGTTGCCCTATCACGGATAAAATGGCTGCCATTTTTGAAAAAGTGAAGCAAGATCGGCATATCAGTAGTTACGACGTAGCTGAAGAACTGGGAATTGACCACAAAATAGTTTTGGCGCATTTGAAAAAACTGGGTACACAAAAAAGCTCGATATTTGGGTACCTCACGAGCTCACTGAAAGAAACCTTGAAGATTTATGCCACAGATTAGAGAAAAAAACAATACTGTGCCAAGCATGTCTCGTCAGCGCCATCTATCTTTGGCTGTAGAACTACGTTCCGTCCAGCTGTCAGAAAATCCTCGATTCCGGCCCCCTAATTACCTAACTCGCAACAGGTTTGCGACAGGCGTAAATCTCGCGGTGATTGCTGTCATACATCATTAGTGGTGTCGAGAATATATGCTTCGCTACTGCTGTCGCATTGCTGTTGCAAATTTTACGTAATTACCCCGCGGGCTGTACATTCCAGGCCACACATTATCTGTCCATGCTGATATTTCACGGTCAGTATTGTACGACCTGTATTGCACAACCCAGCAGTTCGAAGCCATGTACACCGATTCCGGGCTGTACATTACGGGTCGTGTAATATTACCTGTACCAACATTGCAAAGCCAATATTGTACGACCCGCGGTAATTACGTAAAATTTGCAACAGCAATGCGACAGCAGTAGCAAAGCAACAGCAGTAGCGAAGCATACATGCTCGACACCACTAATGATGTATGACAGCAATCACCGCGAGATTTACGCCTGTCGCAAACCTGTTGCGAGTTAGGTAATAAGAGGGCCGTATTGCACAGTGTGATATTTGGAAGCCATGTACATAAATTCCGGGCCGTACATTCCCGGCAGTACAATATGTGCGTTCAGATAGCCTACTGATGGCAAAATTGGCAGTTAAAAACATGTTAAAAACGACGAAAATGATCACATTCAGCGTTCGTTTTGGGAATGTGTGAGCAAATGTTGCATTTTTAACTGTTTTCGTTCACTATTCGGATAGCTCGAAAACAGCTAAAAATGCCATCGTGAACTGTTCATTTAAAATCAATTAAAATCAAAACTCTGGTAAATAGGTAAGTTAGCTTATGCAAAAATGTAGGTTTTTAATAAGTTGCAAATAATTAGTTTTATTTTATGGCCCTAAAAAAATAGCCCCATTTTCGGGAATTACGTACGTACGTACACTAAGAGGTAATTGATTACAGTGTCCATTTTCCCCATATTACATTATTTCCGTCAGATAACTGTTGACTACTAGCATGAAGTAGAACCAAACTGTAAAAGATGAAAAAATTATTTAACAGTAGGTAGACCCAGGTAGCAAAATGTCGTCACTGACGAAAAAAGACGTCATTTAACGGTATTTTTAGGGTCGGTACGGAATTCAGCGTATGTGTACGTCATAATGTTGTCATTTTAAGGTCTTTTAAGGATGTGCGGTACTCGTTGCATGTGTACGTCGCAATGTCGTCATTTTAAGATCATTTAAGTTTATGATTAAACATGTAATCTAGTTTCAAATAATGGAACTATCCACAAAACAACTAGATGGCGCCAGCATGCAAGTTAGCACACGCAAGCGTTTCACGCACGCATATTTATCGGCTCATTGCTGTAGTCGCAATGCCATTACCACCAGGCAGATGCGATTGAATGACGCCTACAAGAACTTTAAGTTCTCTCATCTCTGTAAACGAAAGTAAATCCATACCAACTCGAAATCAAATATATAGATTTAATTACGATTACAAAGTAAGTAACATTCCTTCCTGTCCTGCCTAATTGCCTATTGTAATGCCCCTCTTCCCTTAAATGGGATCCTCTGGTCTTTTTAAAATGTCATATTAACAATAATATAAAATTATCACCAATCAATATTCGTTATTTTTAAGACCAGATATAACGACCACAGCACGTCTTTTAGGAACGTCAAAAACACGACATGCGAAGACGTCATCAGTCCGTCTTCAATAGTCGTCATTTTCACGTCCTAAAATGACGTCTTGAGGCTGTGACAAATGTACGTACTTTTTTGGTACTCCCAGACGTCATTGTAGTACGTCTTTACGTCACAGAATGACCTGATAAAGACGTCTTTATGACGAAGATTTGGTACCTGGGGATAGTTATTACCTATTACCTACCTAGGTATACCCAGGTACCTACCTCATTATACCACTTTTTTTGACAATGTTAAGTATTGTCTAAACAAGTAAACAGGGTTAGGTATTTTTAATTTACCGGAAACCTTTATAGGGCCTAACTAACTCACATCATTTAAACAAACAACTTTTGTTTCTGTTTTTTTTTTCTAAGTAGGTATATAGGTAATGATTAATATTTTTGCCAATGTACCTAATGGGTTACAACTTCGCATAAAAAACTGTAGGTACTTCATTTCCTATTTTTTGCATGTTACGCAGACACAGACACAGGCAGGCTACAGAGATTATTATTCTGTTTAATGGAGTAGGTATTGACCCGCCCCCTAATTACCTAACTCGCAACAGGTTTGCGACAGGCGTAAATCTCGCGGTGATTGCTGTCATACATCATTAGTGGTGTCGAGAATGTATGCTTCGCTACTGCTGTCGCATTGCTACTGCTGTCGTATTGCTGTTGCAAATTTTACGTAATTACCCCGCCGTAATAGGTTTTTTTTTGATGTGCAATAACGCCAATATAAAAAAAGATACCATACTTACCTAAATAATTAAAAATAAATAAATTGTAAAAAAACTTAAATTTTGCAAGGTTTTAGAACAAAAGTTGTTTGTTTCATTGTTGTAAGTTATGCCCTAAAAGGTTTTTAATTACCCTGTGTAAGTAAGTAACTTGTCTACATCCTACCTACCTAAAACGATAGTAAAAATAAAATTCCTTTTTCTAAAATAGGATTAGGTAGTGATTTTGTAGACAGGTACCTAAATACCTACTTATATAAATAAAAGTATACAAACCGATGATTCCCCCAAATGTGTTCAAATAACAATAAGCCTGAGGTGGAATTGAGCTTTCAGAACTCGATAAGTATAAATACGCCAATAGAATATTCAACAATATCAATAAAAGCCAATTTTGTAGTAGAGCGTACAGCCACCATGTCACCAACCCCGCTTTACTCTAAAACACACATAAATACATTAAAACACACACATCAACAGCTGGAAGATGTACACTGCTAAACACAGGCCTTGCCCAAAACCGCTACTTTGGACGCTTATCATAGGGGGTGTTTGTCATAATCACCAAGCTTGGCACTTTGGCAGGCAGCTTGGTGATCGCAGAATATTTTAATGAACCGAGGAGAATGCTGCGCCCATTCTCTGGACAGGATAAGTAGTCATGAGTAAAACTCGATGTATGGAGGCAAAGACTTCCATGGGGTTGCTTTTTCTTTATTTTTGTCTTTTAATTTTTTGTTTGCGAGTTATTCCAAATTGTTATATTACATGGAACCATGAATCTAAAAACGGGTAAGTACTTATATTAAATCCATTTGCATCTTGTGCTGTTGACTTTAATAATGTTTTATTATGTGTTATTTATGTTTTTTGACAGCCTTTGTGGTGTAATGGTTGAGCGGGTCGGCTCATAACCCAGAGGCGGCGGGTTGGATTCCCGCAACAGGGCAAGTATTTTTGCACACGAAAAAAATAAACGCAAATACTTGTTCTGTGTCTGTGTGTTGTGGGACCATGGCCCTCGTAGTTCCTTGGTCCCTAGATACAGGGAATCCTAGTTAGGGTCCAGGATCTATGTATGTGATCGTTGGGCGTTATTTATTTTTATTTTATGTACCCATGTGCCCCATGCGTGTGTTTTATGTACCTATCTACTAGGTATCGCAGCATGGCACTATCAATATAAATAATTACGCCCAAGTAGGTACAATGAAGTGCTAGCATTCGACGCCTGTAGGGTTAGCACGGCCGGTAGACAAAACTGTCTTTCCCCTGTTTTACTCCAAGCAAGTATGAAGAAAGTGACGTAAAACCGGGAAAGACAATTTTGTCTACCGTCCATGCTAACCCAGCTGGTCAAGTAGTTACTACTTTGGCGCCGAGCCTCAGGCCCTAATCAAGAAATCTGTGAAACATGTCTAGGACACTGCCTGCAGGCGTACGAGGAAGGCGAGGGAAGTGCTACTGTGCATCAGGCCGCAGAATAAATAATAGTTTCATAGTATGGGGTTTAACGTGTAAACCACACTTTGTACTCAGGTGCTTACCTCAAAAAATATATTTTTCAACACATTTGCTCAAAAAATGCATTTACAAAGCCTGTATACATTATTCGAAAGTTAAACATTACGCACCATACAACGGAGCGTGCGGTAAAATAGGTACTCTCACCTAAGTACCTATTTTGCCGCATCTTTCGTTGTATAGGGCCACAGATTAGAGAAAAAAACAAAACTGTATAGGGCCGTGCGTAACCTTTACGGTTTCTTTTTAATTTCAATAAAACATATCTATGAATTTCACCAAGGAGTTTCACGTTACGAGAGTAAATAAGTTGAATGATCGAAACTCCTTGGAAGCGTTTTTGCTCAATACGTTTGTCTCACTTTAATACTAAAGAGAAAATGAAACTATAGATGTAGTTCTAATTTTCACCACACGCACGTGGCGCCATTTGCATTGTAATTTGCGCGCCATTTTAGCCCATTTTCATATTAGATTAGGAACATCAAATATTGTTTGTTGCGACTTTCCCACTGATAAACAAGAGTTTGTTTCATTACCTACTGTACTGTTTTCTCGCAAATGTGTTGAAAAACGTTGTATGATACACGTGCGGAAATTGGTTTCTACAAACTCGTGACTATGGTAAGTTCGTCTACTCGTTTGTAAAAACCAACTTACCACCCTAGTATCATAAATAACTATTATAGTTCCTACAATTTTTATAGGTAGGCCCGAATACATTTATCTCGCGCGCGTATACTACCTACCTATGTTGTAAAATTAATAAGTAAAGGTAATTACCGTAAAAATTCCATATATTAACAAGGCACTTGAAATAACAAGTATAATATCAGATATAACAAAAACAAACATATACATTCGTAGAAATTTGTAGAAGAAAGTGTTAGATTCTTCCAACATGAATAATTGGGCGTGTCCTGCCTGAAATAAATTTGAATAATCAGTAGCATAGATTAGAGTATTATCTGAGAAAATCAGTACGTACTACCTAGAAGTCCCCTAAAGTTTACGAGTACACCATTTAAAAAAAAATAATTACTACGAATACCTGACCCTGTATTACCTGTACCTAACTGTAGGTAGGTACTATAAGTATCATGGCCGTAGGCAGGGTTTTGGGGGTTAGGGTTAGGGTTCAAACCGCGTGCACACTGAGCACGAAGCATAAAAAGTTTGGCGCCATTCTTCCAACGAGACAATAGGAATATAATAAGTACGATAGCGAATTAGCGAGTACCTACAGTCATTTAATTTTGAAAGAAGTAGTATGGACTCACCACATTTGAAAACAGCCCAAATATACCAATTATGATAGACCCTGTCCGCAGGGAGAAACAGCAACATTTATTAACAGTTGGGAGTGAATCAAACCACATCACGATAATAAAAAGATAACACGTTAAAACTAATTAGATTTATCGAATTATAAGGTAAAATATTTACTATTTTACTCTTTGGAAATAATTTCCAAAGAGTATTTTGCTACGTAATAATTTCAGCCAAAGAATTCCCACTAGTAGAATTCTAATGCGCGTGCCCGCCTAGTTGTTTCTTGCTCCCACATGAGGTGCTGCCCGAATAAGAACGTCTCCCAAAATTTTGGGTAGATAATAGGCGATTTCGTTAGCTCATCTATAGAGTAATTTACGTTGATACCTAGAAATTATGTTTTATCAGTGTTCACTGTTTCTTTATTGTAAAAACTAAAATGTAAGGTCAGGTGGGGTAAAGGAAACGAAGGAGTACCTAAGTGAAACCCTATCGTAATCAATAAATCATGCAGTGTAGCTCTATGCTACACTGCTCTATGCTATGCGAAATGGATTCAATGCTCTAGCACATGCGTCACACAATCTCAATCAGCTAGGTCATAAAATAAAAAGAAATCAGTCTCTAAGTTTACAAAACACAAGTCGGCTGATGCCATGAAGCAATTTAATAGTGTTTATGTACATTTTTACAGGAAAGTAATGCATAAAACGGCGCAGGAGTTAGTATTTGCAGTCACAGACGACACAGGTAACAAAATCAATCAAATACCTACTACATTACAAATGTCATTGTAAATGTCCGATGGGCAAAAATCACGTATTTCACATCAACAGCTGGAAGACGTCTAGTGCTGAACACAGGCGTGCCCATAAAAGGCCATTTTAGACTTTAGATCTTGATTATGGGGAGGTTTGCCATAATCACCTCGCTTGGCAAGTGGCTAGTCATCGCAGAAGATAATAATGTACCAAAGAGAATGCTACTGCCCATTCTCTGGATAGTGCCTTAGTCTGATCTTATACGGCACCCACAGAAAGAGATACCTGGCAGCTATTATTATATAAGTAGGTATACCTATAATGATTGCGGGAAGGGTAACAGATTATAAAAACAAAACTGTCAATATAGTCAACTGCAAAATAGTTAAACGCCAATGTCAACCTACCGTCAAAATATTGAATCGTAACGTTTCTGTCAAAAACGTGAACCATGATGTTTCATTCACGCAAATTGAATTTTCAAAAATTATTTTCTTGAAAAGTATTTGTTGCCGTCATTTGCCATTTCAGATTTAGGCTATCTATGTGTAAAAAAATTAGCGTCCTAGCAGAATTCACAAAGTGGATAGATGTGCAAGTATGTTTCACTTACCCCACCTGACCTTAAATATAAAATGATATATTTTACTAAGTGAAATCAAGCAAATAATTAGCTAATATACCTACAAAAGGATTTTTTCCGACTTATAAACATTTGCAAATCAACATGGTACCTAGCTGGTTTTTATGGGAAATTAAAAATCATAAACTGGCAGTACCTTGACAATGAAATTTTTTGGTTAGGTATGGTTATTTTATTCATTAATTAATCATTTAGCTGTTTTTCTGTTTAGCTGAGAACTTGTTATTACATGAAATGTAACGCTGTATTAATATTTTTCACAATAAACACTTCTAAAAAGGGAAAATAGACAAAATAATGGCTACTTACTTGTGAAATGTTATTCCTTCATATTTACGCCTCAGTGCGACTTCTGTTGCTTAAAATGCTGCAACCACCAGCTGCACACACATTATTTCTCAAATATTTATTGCCTAGATCATCATTTAAATAGGATTATTTCACAAAAAACAACAATTTCAAAAAATTGTTAACCTGTTTGGCTTAGATCAAACGAAGCCAAATAAAAAAACCCGGTAACGGTGACAAGGACCAAAGATATTACGTTCGTCTTTTTTTTGCTTAGTACCGAATGTATAGCGCTCTCCTTGTTGTTCATGAATGACGTCACATACTACGGTTCTACTCGTAGATATTCAAAGATTTCAGCCCTTTGTGTTTTTTTTTGATTTCAGGAGTCATTTGAGATTTGAGGATTTGAGTAATATCTATGGTAATATCTTTGGTTACAAGAAGTTTACAAGCGACCCGAAGAAGCACGTTACAAGGATAATCATAGATAGAAATTGTATGTCGTTCCAAGGTCTTTCTACTTCAAATTCAAAGTCCTAGATATTGTATGTCCTGACTGACTGACTGATATTATGAACATACAATGCACAGTAAACCGCTGGCTTAAAATTTCTTTGTGCAGTGTAGGTATAAAGAAAGGGTTTTCGAAATTCCACCCCTAAATGGGTGAAATCGGGGGTTAGGTTTTGTATGAAACTTTTTATTTTCTAGGTTAATTCTCTTCTCTCTCCTCTTCTTCTGGGACTCGAAAATTTGTATACGTATTCTTCAACTAGCTGACCCGCCCCGGCTTCGCATGGCTTAATTAGTTTAACGCCCTAACTCTGGCCCAGTCATGGGAAGAGGGAAGCGAGGAGAAAAAACAGGAAGGTTCAATTAAATCCTCAAATTAGCGAAGCGCGAGGGCGAGTGTGCATGAAACATCGAGTGGAGCTATTACATAGAGATATTATCTCTTATAGTTTCACTCGATGTTTCTTGTACATTCGCGGCCCGCACTTTTCTTTATAACGAATAGAGAGTCATAACTACAACTACTAAACGGGTAGCACTCACGTAATTTTAGTCGAATAACTCGACCAGTGTTCAGGCAATAAAGATGTCCAGTCGATCTTCATGGAGTAGGTATGCACATAGCATCTTTATTGCCAGAACACCGGTCGAGTTATTCGACTAAAATTACGTGAGTGCTACCCGTTTAGTAGTTGTAGTTACGAATACTACTCACGTTACTTTCTATAATATGAGAAGAGAGTCAATTATTATAGTCTATGCCATTCTGCCTTAAGTTAGCTAAGTTTATATTTCTCTTTCTCTTTTTGGGGATACCTATGTTCAGCAGCAGACGTCTTCAGGCTGCTATATCTCTAGAATCACGCGGGCGAAGCCGCGGGTAAAAGCTAGTTAAAAATAAATTCATACAAAGATCGCAGCCACATCGCAGCAGATCGCAGTGTGTTCTCGCATTTATTCCATAGACTAGTATTGAATAATCCTGTGGAATAATCTAAAGAATTTAAAGATGCATGTGTATATATGATTCTTTTTGTATCACAGGCACATAATTGAGAAATTGCCTACGTGGAAATTACCTTTAGACTAAATTGCCATGGAAAGTACAACCTAGAGGTAGGTTTTTATTTGCGGTGTACTTACTTGAGGTGTACACTGTACAGCATCTGAAAATGGTTTACGTACCTAATCAATTGTTTATTTACAAATATAACAATTATGTTATACTTTCTTATAATCCTGGGCTCTAATAGTAACTAACAATTAATTAAGTAAAGGGTTTCATACAAGTGGAACGGTGTCTGTTATTTTTTAGGCTTTTACATGGCTTTCACGACAAAAGCACTGAAGGCGACGAGTAGAGCAAACAAGGTGTTTTTTGGTACGTTTCCTGGCGTAATTAAAACATGTGGAGCTTTGAATTTAACATATCATGTAATTCATTTTATTGAGTCGTTTGTGATAACCGCAAGTACAAAATTAATAAATATAGCTCTATAGAAAAAAATAGCAAACCTCCCTCAAAAAATTTGAATGTTCCTATTTTACTGAGCTTCTACCGAATATATTTTTACAAAAAATAAATTGGTGTATTCCCAACAAACATTCAGATGTCGTGATGACTTAAAAACTTTGAAAAATACTATAAAAAAATAGATATTCATTAAAAACCGTCAAAATCAGTCATTTCGTGCTTTGTCGTAAGCGGCGCGCTGAAGTGCAGACTGAATTGATATTTAAGACTACGTTGTTAAGGTTGATGTTTCTTTGAACGGATTTGGTCCTGATTATCTGGCTCTACTCGTGATACTCGTCACCTTATGGTGTCAGCGATAAATTCCATATTCAGGATTTTTCACATTCTATATTTTCCGATTTCTTAATAATACGCAATCTTATTAGTCCAAATTCTTAAATGTACAAATTCTGAATTTTCCGCATTCTTAGAAATTGGACCAATTCTTAATTTTCCTAACAAGTACAGTTTCATACACAAAGCAGAATTAATGGAACATAAATATACATTCCTGTAATAATCTATTATAGGCACAAAATTCGCCCTATTTACACAGGAAGTCTATGATTATAGGTACCTAATAACCTACCTATTACCTATTTTCACCTACTATTTACATAATTATAATAAACCTGTAGTCCATAAGTCAACATGCAGAAAAGTATGTATACAGGAGGGTGGAAAACCTCTTTCGTAAAATATACTGCCCCAGTATGAACACGAGGACATGTATATTACACCTACAGTAGGCATACCTAGCTACTATGAGCATTGCCCGTAGTCCACCTGTTCAGTTCACCTGATTAAACCACGGGCACTTTTGAGGTAGTCCATACCAGCCGCAGTTAATAGTACATTACGTGTAAATGTGGGCACACACATACGTAAGTCCATCAGTGCGTAGTTGTGGCCAAGGCGTGTATAATACTTTTCTCAAATAATGCGCGGAAATGAAAGCTATCATCTATTCTCGTCTATTCCTATCTATTATCATCTATTCTCACCAATTCTCATCATTTCTCATCTATTCTTGTCAATTGCCATCAATTCTCATCAATTATCATCGATTCTCATCAATTCACATCAATTTTCATCAATTTCTATAAATTTTCTCCAATTCTCATCAATTATCATTAATCATCACCATTTCTCATCTATTATTATTAATTTTCATCAATACTCATCTATTGTTCTCAATTCTCATCTATTCTATTTGCAAGGCAGCTCGAAAGATTTTTTTTCAATTTTAAATTACACGACAGATATGAGTTTTGAATGAAATTTATTTGGCCGCTAAACCACGACAGATATGGATTTTCATACAACTTTTGCCGGCCGTTGCTCGCCAGTACAGCAATTTCGATTTATCTCGAAGAGGGTGGTCAAAATAATACTTACATTTCCAAGCATGTTTGAGAAAAAAATATTGATAACATTTTTATCACGATTGTACTTCCATATGGAAAATTCAGAACATGGAATTTTACGAATTTGTAAAATTAAGAATGTTTTAGTAATGTGGAAAATTCAGAATATGAAAAAAGCATATTTTGGAAAAATAATAATGTGGATAATACTAGAATATGGAAAATTAATAATTCGGAAAGAAACGCTTACATCCACCTTATATTTGCATATAGGTTGCTAATACTAGGTACCTACTATTATAATATATATTTTGATGCTTGAAAATTCAGAGTTCACACTGAAAAACGGGTAATTGGCGGGCGAAATCATGGGGAAGGGCGCCTCTAGTGAAACAGTAAACTTGATTTTATTTGAAGTAGGTAGGTAGGTATACTTACGCTCTTAGGTACACCGTCCCAATTTTTGAGCCAACAGCTCTTGGATATGGTACTCAGAAAATATTTATGGCATTCCAGTTTGCCTGCCATCTTTACAATAGAGTTACGCTTGTAGTATATTTTAGGGTATACTTAATTTGTACGACGATTTGTTTTCTAACCTACAAAATTCTATTCCATGATTTTATATGGGACTTTGAAAAATTCGACAGTAATTCCTACTTTCTTCTCTTTATTTGTACCTAACTGTATTTTGTAATAGGTACCTATAAGTACCTACTTAGTTGTTTAACGAAACAGAAAAAGCAGCCTAATACAATACTACATCCGTCGGTCCTAATCAATATTTCAGTTATTAGACTGAGTTTGAAACTTGATCTTTTGACAGAATAATGAGGCCTAATATTTGATGTAATTTGGTAATACCTGCAGAAGTTCTTATGAAATAGGATTTGTCTAGTTAGGTATGTCTTAATCAGTTGATTACGCTAATAAGCAAGCGATACTGCGGGTTTGTATCCACGGATGCCGTGATTAGATTGAATTGTCCACGGATCCCAGCGCATTGTATTAGCACAGATCCTGGACCCTAAGGATACCCTGTACCTTAGTACAGGGCTACGAGGGCCATGGTTGTTACATTACCTAGATACAGAACATAAGTACCTATTTTTACTTATTTTATGCTGTGCACGAGTACTTGTCATGCCGCCAAAATCAAACCCACCGCTTTTGGGTTATGAGCCGACCTGCTCAACCACCGCTAAAGCGCTAAAATTACCTGCGCTACCTCGTGATAAGAATCACACCATCATCTTCATCAGACCATCCTTGTTTACAGCTGCATTGGACGAAGCACTCTTATAACCAATTTAGTCTTCAGCTCTCTGCATCCGCGATACATCCGCATCTGTGTCCATGATGGTGATTTTACTGGATACAGAATCACACGACTGACTAAAATTTAGTTTAAAATTTAAAGTGACTACAATGACCGTTTGGTATGTGAACTTTGTGAAAACATTTGTATCTTTCAGTCAATAAAGAAATAGCAGCTAATTAATTACTGCTCGTCGCCTTTTCCTACGAGGGCGTGGTGGCCGTGCCTGTTTGCTCACTAAGGGAAAAGAAAGTTAGATTAAATGAGGTCCATTGTTCCTCCATCGTAGGTAGCTGTAGGTAAAGTATCTACGACATCAGCTATTTTAGTAGTACAAAGGGGCAGCTCGGAATTAAGTGATTTGTCAGTTTTTACGAGGGTCACCTGACAGGCTAGTTCAGGTTTATTACAAGAATTAGGTATCAGATAATACAACATTTTATTAGTAGGATGTCTTAGGTGTGTGTAACAAACAGATACCTGCACCTATTTCCCTAAAGAATCAAATAAAAATTGTAGCCACTAAAACCACAAAATGCTTCTTCATGCACATACAATTGAACCATAGAAAACTCCGTTAATTCCTCGTAGTCCCATCGCATAGCCTCATCACTGGAATCACGAGGAAATCTAACTTACTTTTACGAACTGACAAACGATGGGGAAGAAAGGTTCTTGATTAGTGACCACGAACTGGAAGACGTGGCGCTCTGTGGGTGAGGCCTATGTTCAGCAGTGGACGTCTTCAGGTTGTTGATGGTGCTGATGAGGACCTTGCTTAGGGATTTAAAAAGATTACTGAACTGTAAGACCAGGTTATAAAGCCTCATTTGCCCAGTAACTTCACTAGCTGTACAAATATTTCAAACAATAACACATCGCAGTAGTAGCGTGCTTAAGTAGTAACTTTAGTAATTTGTGGTAGTGTCTGCACTCTACTGCTTGGTAATTACGAAAGCCTTTTGTCTGTCTATATGATTATCCAATATTTCAAGGTGATCATCATGTTAACAGATAGGTATTATCCGCTTCGCTTTTGTTGTCGCGTGTTGTATGAATGCAAGAAATGCCTTTTGAGAAGAGCTCCGTGATTGCATAGTACCTTTGATGGTACGTAGATATAACATAGAGCAATTAATCCCCTCCAAGCGAAGAGCTAGCTTGATGTTTTTTTAATACTCCCACCTTATGTGCAGGCATATGTTTAGTGGCGAACGATAAACAGCGACACTAATTAAATACAACCAGTAAAGATTAAACAGATAGATAATGGTGTCGATTCGGCGGTACACCGACTAACTTAAATTTTCTCTAATTTTAATTTAGAGCTGTCAAACACCACTTCGCTATTCAGACATGACACCTCTAACTAAAATTTAGAGACGATACATCTAAATTACTCAACTTAGTTTACCGGCACGTTAAAGCCATTCGGCGGACACATTTTAGAGAAGTATGTGCCTAAAATTTAAACGTAAAATGACAAAATAGACGGCACCTAAAACATGGCGATTAAATTTAGATACATAAAAAATCCAGTAATTTCTGTTAAAAATTGTTGCTTCGTGATAAGAATGCACGTCCCAGATATTGCACAGCCCGTATTGTACGACCAGGAATGTACGGCCCGTAATTGGAGTACATTTTGGCTTCTAAATATCAGACTGTGCAATACGGGTCGCAAAATATTGGTGTCGATTCGGCGGCACACCAACTAACCTAAATTTTATCTAATTTTAATTTAGAGCTGTCAAACACCACTTTGCTATTCAGACATGACACCTCTAACTAAAATTTAGAGACGATACGTCTAAATTACTCAACTTACTTTACAGGCACGTTAAAGCCATTCGGCGGACACATTTTAGAGAAGTTTGTGCCTAAAATTTAAACCAAAAACGACAAAATAGACGGCACCTAAAACATGGCGATTAAAATTAGATACATAAAAAATCCAGTAATTTCTGTTAAAAATTGTTGCTTCGTGATAAGAATGCACGTCCCAGATATTGCACAGCCCGTATTGTACGACCAGGAATGTACGGCCCGTAATTGGTGTACATTATGGCTTCTAAATATCAGACTGTGCTATACGGGTCGCAAAATATTGCCTGTGCAAAACAGCCTGAGAGACCTTCACTGCTGAACATAGGCCTCCCCCAGAAAGCGCCACTTTGAGCGGCTGCTCGCCTACTGCATCCATCGGCTCCCCGTAATTTTAACCAGATCGTCGGTCCACCCCGTGGGGGGCCGGGCTAGATTTATACGCCTTTACTATAACTCATCATCATCATCATCACCATCATCACCATCATCCAGCCTGAAGACGTCCACTGCTGAACATAGGCCTCCCCCACAGAGTGCCACTTTGAGCGGCTGCTCGCATCGTGCATCCATCGGCTCCCCGTGATTTTCACCAGATCGTCGGTCCACCCCGTGGGGGGCTGAGCTAGTTTTATACGCCATTACTATAACTCATCATCATCATCATCACCATCATCCAGCCTGAAGACGTCCACTGCTGAACATAGGCCTCCCTCACAGAGTGCCACTTTGAGCGGCTGCTCGTCTCGTGCATCCATTGGCTCCCCGTGATGTTCACCAGACCGTCGGTCCACCCCGTGGGGGGCCGGGCTAGTTTTTTACGCCTTTACTATAACTCAACTCAATACAACAAAACGTCATACGTCATATTAAAAGAAACGTTCGAATTTTAAAAACACTTTCTACGCTAGCAATCAAAATGCGTTTTTGCGCCCACATTTTGAATGACAAAGAGAATCTTTCCGAGTTAGTGAGGTGAAAAGAAATTTCTCCTCCCATATCCCTTTCCCATAATACGGGATAGGATTAGATTTGGACTGAAGGTAAATTTATAGCGCAATATCTAAAGTACCCTCTTTGTAGTAGATATGTCAAGACCGTAGGTAATGTATGAGACACTGAAGCATGATCAATTAGTGAACATCAACAGCTTGAATACGTCCACTGCTGAACATAAGCAACCCCCACAGAACACCACCTTGAGCTTGCCTCCTGCATCCATCGGCTCCCGCGGTTTTGGCCAGATTGTGAGTCCATCTAGTAGGGGGCTGGCCTACGCTGCGTCGATAAGTGATGTCGTCGATTAACTTTAAGAATAGTACTTAAATATACCTCGCCAGCGATATAGCCCACCAGTTCTTGTTCAGTGATGGCTGAGCCTGGTTGCTTTACTACAAAAGCAGTAGGTTCCTCTCCGTAATCAGCCACTGGTTTCCCCACCACGCCAGCTTCACGCACTCCAGGATGCAGCTGCAGGAATGTTTCCAACTCAAGTGAGCGTACCTGGAAACATAGGAGGTTATGCAGAAACTACTTTTTAGTGGCTATTAACATTTGTTCTAAATTCTGAATGATACAATTTTAAGCCCTGGCAATTCAGTGTTTGGTCGTCATCAGCCCAATATGCCATAATCTACCGCGTAAGCCAAGTGGGGGTCGAGGCTAAAAGCTAAAAATGTAAACACTCAATCATAGTCATTTAGAAATTACTTTAACATGAATGGGCAGCACCGGCCCTAGCCCTGGATTCGGGTGGAGCGAGATTGTCAAAGCTTTTCTTATTTTATCTTTTATTGTGAAACGCAAAACTTACGTTGAAGCTTTTTTGACCCCATGGTTCTGGGTACCCTTTAACTGTCATAAAACAACCGTTAGTAAAGCACAAAGTAAACAAATACAAAGTAAAGCACGTAGAGGTTACATAGAATTTAGCAATTTTTATAGATATATAATTAGTAAACAAAATATAGGTACACAAGTACAAAACAAGCAAGCAAAGCAAGCTTATCAAACAATAAAAAGAAGCATCTTTTAATTTTATTTGCTTAAATTAACTATTTTCCGTTCAGCGATTTTTAATTATGTCATTTGCTAAGAGGGGAGTCCGGACCCCCTAAACTCCCCTTATATACGCCCATGGTACCTAATTAGTTATGGGATTTAAAATATTATTAAACAGTCTTGAACTACCTATTCTACAAGTTTCACTCAAACCCAATCCAAGTGCCTATACCTACTGTAAAAGAAAAGTACCTACATCAGAACAGTTCGTGCGATAACATTCAGGATTTGTACAATTGTACATGGATGATAAATAAATCATTAATACATTTAGCGCAGCACGTTTCGAACCATTTCTCTTCTTGCTCGGCTAGCCCATTTGCAGATCTCCAAACGGTGTGCCATTACTCAGCAATAAATTGGCGTTTGCACCGTCATACATAAATTACTCGAGAGCGCACAGAGAACTTCCCGCAGTCACTTTTTGTTACGCAACTTATTTTTAATCTTTGATATTGCATATACCCAGAGAATCGGAGACAAGGTAAAATTTACTAGAACTTAGAGGCTTTTACTTAGAATTTATGTAGTTTAATCCACAATGTTTCCGCGGTGATAGATTTATGGCGGCATCTTTAGGCGTGGCCGTCTCAGTCGCAGCGGCCAGCGTTATTTTACAGAACTTTGTAAAATACTTTCCCAGTTCGAAAAACCGAATCGGCTTTTTAATGTAGGTATTTTCACTGTGATTTTGGTGGTTTGATAGAAATGGATAATGCAATTATTTTCTATAATTATTATTGTAGGTTGTGGTGGTATGCCTAAATATTTTTTTTTCTCATCTGAACGCAATGAATGCTGTCGCCGACTGCCCGTCGTGAAGATAAAGTTCAGACGAGACAATACGAGTACATGTGGTAGTCGTAAATATTGCTTTCAATATTTATTTTAGCCAGCTTAGAAACATCTTAATTTTTTGCTCGAATCCACCCTAAAGATAAAACTAATGGTTGTGCAATTTCTAAGAATCAAGTCGAATTATAAAAAACAAAGAGAATTTGTCAAAAGGATCCAGGAACCCATAGAATATGTTTTTTATGTAAAGATAGGGTCGGATAGCTAGCACAGGATTGAACGGGAGGGAATGTCTACATCGAGGTTGATGATTATTCTAGTTTTGTGAGCCGCGAAGTACAGACATACTATTTAGAAATCATAATTATAATTTAAAGTAATATATAAGTTTGAATTTGTAATTACATTAATGGTGTTTGAAATCAGTGTGTTCCCGCCAGGATGGTCTTTGGTATCGTACCTAATTGTATAATAACGTGTATTAATAAATTCTCCTATTTCAATAATTATAATTGTATTGTGTCGACACATGAACCTCAATGCCCCCAATTGTTTGGAAAGAATACATGTAGCTGGCACTGCGACCAGCCACCTATACCCATACCGCGCGTGTAGCGCATTTACCTGGCATCTGAACCTATTTATCACCATCCTGTGCATAATTATGCCATATGGCCAGCGATGTAAACTACATGCTCATACAATGTACCCGCCACGGAGGACGTAGTGTACCTTCATCTGGCATTCTCACTCATACTAATATAAAGTATCAGGTGAGCAGAGGCATGTCAATTAAACTAATCCGACACAATGTGAATATAATTATCTGATCTTTTCTTTCCCGGCAATATAATGCAAGCCCTTGTTTTACCTAATTCTAGATATTATGCAAACATAAGTAGATGTTATGGGCGGCCGTATCACTTAACATCAGGTGAACGACTTGCTCGTCACGTCATACAATCACATAAAAAAAAAAAAAAAAAAAAAAAAAAAATGTTAAAAAGGGACTTGTACCTGAACTACCTTTCTTTCTGAATATTATTGCCTATAATTAATGAAACATAATGTGTTGCATGGTGAACTTTATAATATCTTTCTCTACCTTTGACGTAACCCGTTTAGAGTAACAGCAATGATTGAATGAATGTAAATAGATCATAATGACATGATCCCATGAATTATTTGCCTAAACTTAGTTCTGACTGTAAAGATAAAGGAATCCTTGATTTCTTGTTGGTTGACTGGTCAAATGGAGGAAGAATCACGGTTGATAATCAACGTGCCTCATATGAAATGTCATTATAAAAATATGGACAACGTTACTCTAAATGGATAAATGTCGTGTGAATATATTCCTTGTAATAATCTGATAATTAATGTGTAATGAATTATGTGTGTATTTTTTAGTATCGTATAAAATGGTAGATATCATATTCAAAACTACTTTACCCTGACCGCGACTAATTAAATATTCTAAATTAGGATATATATTACCTTATTAACACCAGTATTTGATTGAATGTAAGAAACGCAGTTATGATAAATAAATAACCGCAGAAACGAACTCTATTGTTATAGTGTTCATTTAATGAACGCCTTGACCTAAGGGGCTTGTTGTATATACAAGTAATAAAAGTTATTTAATATACTAATAACTAAAATACTCGGGGTATAGTGACAAATATTATAATATTTCTTTCATAAATCAGATATGATAGTTCCGGCTAAATAATGACTATAGAAGGGCGATTGCGATACTATGCGGGTTTTGTTAGATATTTTGGGCCCTGTCTAGTTTTCGCTTCGGGATGTTCGCTTTCTAGACAGCAAAGGCCATAGCAGTCGAATGTCCTATACATTCCAAGATTCATATCTGAGTCGCGGGATGTTTATAAAAATGAGAATAATAATATTACTAAAATAAAAGTAAATACGCACTCATCACGTGATTTACCATAAATAAATATTCATATCGCCCAATGATTTGTTTGATTTATTAATTTCATTCATAAACCCTGATACCTTGTTAGGTAGTTGAAACTCTGGATATTGGTTCCCCGATGACGTTAAAGTCCAGTCTAGTAGAATTTCACTAAAGAACAACACCGGTATTGTACTATATAGCGTGTACAGCTATCCAATATGCAAGCAGAACAGTCTTAGGCCTAGTTTGAAGTCTTTTATAGACTTAAACACTCATTAGAGATATAGACCCAGGGCTACGAAACTCCATTTAGGCAGGACACAGTCGAGCCCTAGCAAACAATCTTAGGTAGATTTACAGCTCAGCACCGAGTATACCCACGCTGAGGTCTCACCTGACAGAGCATCATTACCAACGAGTTTCTTCAGAGAGGTCGGTGTTAGATAAGTAGTGACTAAAATCGAATACAAGACTACGTGAATTAACCATAGAGGAATATCGTTGCTTTACCTGATGAGCAGATACCTATGTGCAGTATGTTTAGATTGCGAGATGTTATGGAGTACCTACTTACTTACTTCCAGGAATATAGAAGAGGTCTCAAGACCTCTATTATGGTTGGATTATAGCTGATGATGATGAATATTATCTTTGTTGTTTCTTTGTCCAGCTACTGAGACGTGGCTTCGATGCTCACGTGCGGCCACCTGGCCACAATATAAATGTGTTTGTAATGAGTATAGCTCATATCATTGATAACAGATGCAACCTTTACACTAGGTCCCTACGTGAGGACCCATTTCCATTTTTTTTTTCATTTTTTATGCCTTATCAGTATTCGAATTACTGACTGAGTTAATAAACTTTGAGCAATGTATCGGCGCGGACTGTGTTATTGTGGAACGTTAAAGTGTGTACTGTAACAGATTCCAATTGGACATTTATGTAGGTACCTAGCGTACCTCAGGTCGAGAATACCGACCCGCAGAAACAGCTTTACCTCCGTGCCTGGCGTCAATGTGTGGGACTGGCTCCCCCCCCTTACATGTCCTCCCGTGGGTCAAATGCAAAGCATACCCCGCGAACACTTAGCCGATTATCAGCGGCCGCTGATTTGCAATACAAATATACCATGGTAATGTTGATAGTAAAGAGGCACATATTATTTATAATATAGCCCACCTAAAGCATTCGCATGCGAGGCAAGTGATTCGCCCCAAAGGTACGAACCAGCGTACGCCTACTTGTAGGTCTAGACTTCTGGAGCAGAGTGGACCAGTTGTTCGTCAGTTATCATTGCGTAATCATCTCAGACCAGTCACTTGTATCCAGCATTAATCTCGGTTCCTCTCCAACTCAACACGATCTAAATCAAATTTAGAATGTGTCGCTCGCCAATATCAATACTAAGCTGACAAGCTCTGGAGGTGTGGTTATGCAATCCAGATATGAGCCGTGAGGAGCTGTCTTTGTAACATATACATATTATCATTCATAAAAAAAAAACAAGCACACATATAAAATACTTAGATATAACTCACCACTTTAATTATGTCCGAGTCAACACAGCGCAAACTGCTTAGATATCTCGGATAAATAGACGATCACTTTATATGAAGGTTTTGGTAAAAGGCACATCAACATCTCGCCGTCAGGTAGATATTGGTGTATCACCGAAACAGACAAATAATATAATTTGTACCATCACAAGGTAACCATACGGTGTCACTCCTGCCGTAACATCAGTTCCAATAAGAAATACTTATCTGCATCCCTGCACCTCACGAAGCGCTGCTGAACTAAACGAAAAGTAAATCCACTCATTAAAATTACATCTCTACACCTAATTTACTATGCCGATTACTTAATTTGGCTCTGTCTGTAGTTGTCAGTTTTTCACCAAAATAAAATCGTAGCTGGATTCAGTTGTATTATCACCAATACCTATTGTATATATTAGGAAAAGCTATGAGGTTGCAGATATTGTAGGTACATGTTCCAGCAACTTGAACACTTAGAGGTTTCTTTTATGTTAGCCTAAATCATGTTTACTGCAGTTTTCGAACTCGAATTCATATACAAACTGCTAACTAACGACAAGCACGCGATGCGTTTGAATTATTCATGGAACTTTTAGATACCTACATTTTATTACCCATTATGTCACTAAACTTTGGAAAACATCAATATATGACATTTTTATACATTTACAAACATTTTTATTAGGTACTTAAAAATTACTTTTACGTCAGTATTATACTGACGTAAAAATAATAAGTATAAGTACTCCTGTAGGGTTAGCACGGCCAGTAGACAAAACTGTCTTTCCCCTGTTTTACTCCAAGCAAGTATGAAGAAAGTGACGTAAAACGGGGAAAGACAATTTTGTCTACTGGCCATGCTAACCCAGATGATCATAAAAAAAATCTAATTCTTGTGTATGGGAGTGAGGTTATTTAAAGAAATACGGTGGTGAATCCACGCGGCACTTCATATAGTTATTACTAGCTGACCCGCCCCAGCTTCGCACGGGTTAATTGGTTTTACGCCTTATTTCAGTCTAAAGGACAAGAGAAGGAACAGGGAAAAACATAAGGGAAAAAGATGAATGGATGAAGGCGAAAGCCCACCCGTTGCAGCCGGTACCCTGGTGTGGGCACCCTGGTGTGCACCTCACAGGAGCATCTGACACAATGTCGTGTGCCCACGCTGGCGCAGCTGGTGCTTTGGACCGCGCAGCACTGGTTCCAATGGCGCCCGGTGGTATGGCTTGCTAGAACCGTGGCGCCTAGGTGTGCATCTTGCTGGCGCCGATGGGGCCTTGGTGGTGCATTCGTGCCTTGTGCGCGCCTTACTGCTACAAACATTACGTTACTGTGCGCCTCGCACTGCGTCTCGACACTACGCGGGCAATGTGTTGACGCCAACGCTTCTATAATGGTTGATGCAGGTCTAACCAAAGTTGTTTTGAAAAAGGTCAGGTCTGGCCGAGCTCAAACAATTCGAATGTGAGCGACACGGAGGTCGGAGTTTAGCCTCTTTTTATTTTAGTTTCTTTTTAATTGTCTAGAAAAGGGATAGACAGACTTTAGGTTGACAAGGAAAAATATGTCGCATTAATTTTTCTATGTAAATTTTTAATTTTTTATTATATATTTGATTTTCGCCGCAGTACAAGCTTTCCTTTTATATCGCATTTTATTTACTTTTCATCGAAAACACCGAGTCACCATCACCTACATTTCCTTCGAGTACGGATCTTAATGTTACGAACTCCGCCGCGCACTATGGTGAACACAAGAAGTTTCCTCAGAAAAGAACGCGAACGAACGGAAAAGGAAGCACCGATGGAGCCTCAAATCCAACATCCTCGGCCGAATACAGAACCTGATGGGCAGAAGGATGATGCGAAGTGGGCACTTAACCGCACTGTAAGTTTGAACGCGGTATCTACGCCAACTGAGCATCGATCTGCAAAGACGAAGTCGAAGTCTTCATCTGTACGGGCACGGAGGGCAAAGCTGGAACTGGAGGCCACAGAAGCAAAGGCGAAAATCCAAATGGAGCTCATCGATATGAGGCTCGCTGCTGAACTAGCTGATATCAACAGTAAATACAGCGCACGTTCCGAAAAGAACAAGGTCAGTAAAATTGAGAAGTGGATTGAGCACAGCCAACAAGAGCTGGATGCACAGCCCGCCCCCGATTATGGTGGCAATTCGGGCGCGCTGTGTACACCGACATCAAATAATGTCGGTAATGATGATGGGACAGTTCTACTTCTGGCCAGTGCTGTCAAAGATTCGACAACCACTTCTACGAACAAGGAACCCTGGGCAACTCTCACACCTCAGAGCTGGTGCATCTACGGAAGAGTGCCGGTGGTGTCATCGCAGCGTGACTCTACTCTTTTGATCAGGGATGATGATCAAGTAGTTCGAGAAGAAGACAGACCCGCGCTACAACAGCTGCACGATGAGGAACCTACTCAGCTAAGTGCTATGCCTGTAATTGATGCTAGATTGCACGTCACACTTCCTTGGCATGAACGTAGCTGTACGATGCCAGCCGATGACTCTAAGCCAGCCGCGCTCACTAAACTGAGAGTAGTTGCAAAGAAGATGTGTCTGAATATAGACTATGCACAGACTGCATTTACAAAGACAAAGGATTTGTCAAAAGGCCCGGATTTATTTGTGTCAATGTTTGGCATGATGATTAAAATCCGCAACAAAGATTACTGGAGAAACTGGAAGCTAAGAAAAAAGAAAAAGATATGAGCAGAGTGAGCGATTCTACACGCAATAAGGTGGTCGCTCAGACATTTTTGATGATTTATATTTATGCATTCCAATTTACCTATTCTTAAAATCTTTGACGATCCTGATCTCCATTTAAGAAAACAATCGCGCATATCTCAGGCGCTAACAGATATGTTCTAGGGAAAACGGGTTCGAGAGATTTTGACTGATATGGTTCCTCGAAAAAAAAGTGGAACATTGAACAACCACGGCAGTTAGCAGTTGGCAGTTAGTTAGTGATTTAGTTTTTGTCGCCGATCCCGATTCCCCTAGGGGTGTATGGCCACGAGGCATCATACAGGAGACATTTCTTAGTAGAGATGGTCGAGTGCGTGTAGTCACTGTGCGAACTTCTACCGGCACTCTGAAGCGATCAGTGGCTCGTGTCGCCAGGATACCTATGGAGGATGAGTGCTGCCAGGTCAGCACTAGGGTGGGGAGTGTGAGCGACACGGAGGTCGGAGTTTAGCCTCTTTTTATTTTAGTTTCTTTTTAATTGTCTAGAAGGGATAGACAGACTTTAGGTTGACAAGGAAAAATATGTCGCATTAATTTTTCTATGTAAATTTTTAATTTTTTATTATTATTTGATTTTCGCCGCAGTACAAGCTTCCTTTTATATCGCACTTTATTTTATCTTTTCTACATCGGAAACACCTACACTCATCATCAACAACATCGAGGTTTCGGTCAAGGCTCCTACTGACGGTGTTTTTATTGAAAACTAGTTGCGCCCCGCGGTCGTAAAATATCCTATATGTTAATTCAGAATATAATCTATCTACATTCCAAATTTCATCCGAATTAGGTCAGTAGTTACGGAGATGTAAGGTAACAAACATTCACACACACAAACTTTCGCATTTATAATATTAGGTAGGATAAGTTGCAACCGAACATTTTAATGTTATTCTGCTTATAGCACACTTGATGTGTATGTGGTCATGCGTGCGAGCGGAAGGCGAGTGTTTGCCTCGCTGGTTGGATCGAGCTGCTGGAGCTGTCCAGTGGTGGCTTCCAAGGCCGATGACCCGGGGTACCCGGCTTCGTTGAACGTGCACTCATGCTCACGTGCACTACGCATGGGGCACTCGGTCCCGTGAAGTGACGCAGTCAGGCTGCGTCTTGTTGGACTCGGTCCCGTGAAGATACGCAGTCAGGCCCTGTCTAGGGGGACGTGGTCCCATGAAGTCGTGTTCTATGAATGCGCATCAGGCATAGTCCTGGTTCACGCTTCATCTGGTAACTTGCAAGTTCAAGTATGGGTATGACAGAATTGTTCTGAAAAATATGTATGCATACCTTTGAAAGCGTAGTGTTTTAACAAGTTTTTTTTTTATGCATGTATGGGCTCACGTTTGACAACATCTCACCTGATGGAAAGCGATGATGCGGTCTATGTTGGAGCACGTTTGCCCGTGTAGTCGGTTATGAGAGTGCATTTCCGTATGAGGGCCTTGTATGCATGATGTATGACTGAATATGCAGCAACGTGTGTTGTCATGGTTAATTAACAACACTTTTCTCATGCAGATGACAACTGACGATGCTGGTTACCCCCCCCCCCTTCTACACATCTCGCTGCTAGTGCGGCCGAGGACGGTGCACGGTGACGGCTGACGGTGTCAGGAGAGGCCGTAATAGCCACCACTCTGACGACACTGACGATGACGTTTCACGACGCTTGCTCTCCTCAGGTACCGCTTTCCCCTCAGGTACCGCTTTCGGCACCGGTATAGGATACCAGCGTAACACAATCAGACTCCGACCCCGCCGGCGAGGTCGACGTACCCCCCGTAGGTTAGCTAGAACGGTCGCGACTTTCCATAGGGTCCACTCTTCCAGTGGACGTAGCCTTCTGGATCCTCTTATCCCGGCAACGGCCCAAGCCGAGGCTCGCACCCCAGGGGTGCCCTTTTGTGCCCACTTTTGACGGTTGGGCGCCTTAAGCGCCTGCCCTCCCGCCCGGTGACGCTGTAACGGTGGCTGGGACGGTGGCCTGGGGGCGTACCGTGAGCTCTTAGCGCGATTCAAAACAGAGCCTATACTGGCTCGCTTGTCAAAATCCCCATACAAAAAAAACAAAACGATCCAATATAGGCTCAGTTTTGAATCGCGCTAAGAGCTCACGGTACGCCCCCTGTTCAAAAAAAAAGACGCTCGCTCTCTTACTTGACCTGACTTCGTGCTGAACGGATATAGTTTAGCTCGTGTGGCATTTCTATGCTGCTTTCTTCGTTGTTATTATTTAATATTTGTAACTGTTATATTTAGCTGTTTTATAAGATCTTAATTATTTTTAACGCTGTTTCACTTCTGATTCCTAATAATATGTATTTCTTTGTTAAGTAGGTACCTGTAATTATGTTCTCGTTGCTGTGGTGAAAAGATGTATGTGCTACTCGCGAGCAAAAGTTTTTGGATTTTTGGGATTTTTTGCTTTTGAATCCCTCGCTCGCTTAGGATTCTAACTTAGAATCACTCGCTACGCACGTGATTCAATACTAGAGTCCTTCGCTTGCTCGGGATTCAACATCAGCACTCGAAGCAAAAATTAACTTTGCTCTCTTGTCGCACAATAGTTATTTGTTATACTAGGCTGCAAAGTTGGTTTTTGGCGCGAGTACTTGAATTGAAACCTGAGCAAGCAAAGGATTCTAGGATTGAACTACAAGCGTAGCGAGTGGTTCAAATGAAGAATCCTGAGCGTAGCAAAGGTTTCAAAGGTACGAGACGCAGAAAAACTTTGCTGCCGAGTGCAACACACAACTTTTCACCTCACTACAGCGAGGAAAATGTAAGAAAAACAGCTAAAAGGCTAAGAAAAGATTAGTTTTTAGCTTATTAATTTAGTTATGGGTGGCGGTAACGCTTGGTAAACGACTAGCTCGTCACGTGATTCATGGAAAATTAAAGAAAAAGTGTTTTTCATCCATTCTTTATGCAGTCCCCGTGCTGGATAGCGTATTGGTTTTATACTCTTTGGTGCTGGACAGTGCGATTATTCTAAAAATGAGGTTGGTGAACGAGAAAAAGATGGTATCTTTTAGGAGGTAGTCTGTGGTATTAATGAGTTTTCAGTGGACTGGCGATATCAAGAAGGTTAAATTCGGGCAGATCTGTGATTAAATCCTCTATTCTTGACGAGAAAATTATTGAATAGAAACGTTCGAATTTTAAAAACACTTTCCACGCTACCGATTTAAATGCGTTTTTGCGCCCAGATTTTGAATGACAAAGAGAACCTTTCCGAGCTAGTGAGGTGAAAATAACTATTCCCGGAGTTACTTAGCAATGAGGAGAAAAAAGCCTGGAACAGTTTTAAGGCAGTAGATCATGGTTTTTCTGGAAACTATAGAGCTGAAAATTATGACGAGCTGATCACTGACATGATTACGAATTTTCTATCATCGGATGTAGAATGTCTCTAAAGATGCACATGTTCCATTCTCATCACTTATACTTACGAAATAACATATCACATTCAGTAATCTGTGCTTCTACTGAACATGACAGGAAAAGTAAAACTGTTCATTTTTCAACATAATGACTCTATTGTAAAACTTTTGTAAGAATGAATCATAAATTGATGTTAGGTAGATATCTTTTAATAAATCATCTCTATGTCAATTTTTTATGTATTTTCATTGATTTGAATTTTTCAATTTTTTTACACATAAAAGCAAATTCAGAACTATTTTTTGTTCTTTTTCTTATTTCTGGGTGTAATAGCAATAAAAATAACGTATGTATAACCCGTGCACAAAAATGGTGTAGACTGCTGCATCTAATGTAAACTGGTTCTATTATAATAGAACCAGTTCCCCTTATCAGTTCAACGAAAAATCATATAAACCAATTTATTGAATACTCAATACTCAATAATCTATTGCAAACATTATTATACATTACATACAGGTGTTAAATAGCATATTTAGAAGTAACATAATGATCCTGCTTCGGTATGGCAATAATGTGCGGAGCGAATCGACCTAGTCCATAGTGAATCGTTCCGAAAGGAATTCGTCTAACGTGCTTAGACTTAGTTAGCTTATATAATCACGTAAGAATAATATACCAGTCAATTGTGATCCTACATTGACGACGACGGTCGAAAATGCTCAGTCATACAGGCTATGTGTTTGGTGATCAAAAAGTACAAGTTCCAGCACATTTAAACTTTGGTAAATACATGCTGGATCGACTGAAGACCAAGGCACATGAAATTGCTCTCGTAAGTAAACGTATTTTATTGCAATACCGAACGGTTACTCGATATTTAAATTAACAATAAAATAACCGCTGAAAGATCGTCATGTGGAGACGATTCAAACTCAATGACGGCTGCGAAGTCGGCGTGAAACACTGCGCAGTATCAAAAATTAGATGTGCGTGGGACCATAGAAGTATAAAAAACAGGAAGGAGTTTTGATTGACATCGAACTGATGTACAGCAATGGCGGACACGTAAATACTTTGAATATCTACGAGTAGAACCGTAGTATATGACGTCATTCATGGACAACAAGGAGAGCTATACATTCGGTACTAAGCAAAAAAAAGAAGCGAACGTAATATCTTTGGTTTTTGTCACCGTTACCGGGTTTTTTTATTTGGCTTCGTTTGATCTAAGCCAAACAGGTTAACAATTTTTTGAAATTGTTGTTTTTTGTGAAATAATCCTATTTAAATGGTGATCTAGGCAATAAATATTTGAGAAATAATGTGTGTGCAGCGGGTGGTTGCAGCATTTTAAGCAACAGAAGTCGCACTGAGGCGTAAATATGAAGGAATAACATTTCACAAGTAAGTCGGCATTATTTTGTTTATTTTCCCTTTTTAGAAGTGTTTATTGTGAAAAATATTACTACAGCGTTACATTTCATGTAATAACAAGTCCTCAGCTAAACAGAAAAACAGCTAAATGATTAATTAATGAATAAAATAACCATACCTAACCAAAAAATTTCATTGTCAAGGTACTGCCAGTTTATGATTTTTAATTTCCCATAAAACCAGCTAGGTACCATGTTGATTTGCAAATAGTTTATGAGTCAGAAAAAATCCTGTTGTAGGTATAGTAGCTAATTATTTGCTTGATTTCACTTAGTAAAATATATCATTTTATATATAGGGTCAGAGGTGGTAAATGAAACATACTTGCACATCTGTTTGCTTTGTGAATTCTGCTAGGACGCTAATTTTTTTTACACATAGAAAGCCTAAATCTGAAATGGCAAATGACGGCAATAAATACTTTTCAAGAAAATAATTTTTGAAAATTCAATTTGCATGAATGAAACATCACTTCAAAAATGGTTCACGATTGTTACAGAAACGTTCCGATTTAATATTCTGACGGTAGGTTGACATTGGCGTTTGATTATTTTGTAGTCGACTATATTGACAGTTTTGTTTTTATTATCTGTTATCCGCAATCATTGTAGGTACCTACTTATATAATAATAGCTGCCTAGTATCTTTATAGCACTTTATAAGCGCAGAATCTCCATCTCTTTCTGTGGGTGCCGTTAAGAGCAGACTAAGGGGCTATCCAGAGAATGGGCAGTAGCATTCTCCTTGGAACATTATAATCTTCTGCGATGACAAGCTACTTACTAAGTAAGGTGATTATGGCAAACCTCCCTATAATCAGCGTCTAAAATGGCGTTTTATGGGCATGCCTGTGTTCAGCACTAGACGTTTTCCAGCTGTTGATGTGAAATACGTGATTTTCGCCCATGGGACATTTACAATTACATTTGTAATGTAGTAGGTATTTGATTGATTTTATTACCTGTGTCGTCTGTGACTGCAAATACTAACCCCACATACGCGCCGTTTCATGCATTGCTTTCGTGTAAAAATGTACATAAACACTATTAAATTGCTTCATGGCATCAGCTGACTTGTGTTTTGTAAACTTAAAGATTTCTTTTTATTTTATGACCTAGCAGAAAGATTGTGTGACGCGTGTGCTAGAGCATTGAAACCATTTCGCCACATAGCATAGAGCTAAACTGCGTGATTTATTGATTATGATAGGGTTTCACTTAGGTGCTCCTTCGTTTCACTTACCCCACCTGACCTTACATTTTAGTTTTTACAATAAATTTGAAACAATGAACTCTGGTAAAACATAATTTCTAGGTATCAAGGTAAATTACTCTATAGATAGAGCTAACGAAGTCGCCCATCATTTACCCAAAATTTTGGGCGACGTTCTTATTCAGGCAGCACCTCGTGTGGGAGCAAGAAACAACTAGGCGGGCACGCACTGTAGAATTCTACTAGTGGGAATTCTGTGCGTAAATATGTGTGACTGATTAAAGAATTGCCATGTGAAGAAAATTACCCGAAACCGACAAAAAAAAGATCTGACGTTGGTGTGACTTTTGTATGACCAAAAAGCTACGCGAGCTTTTAACAGAGTAGTCAAAATTTAATGGCTAAGTCATTTTATTTTTCATCCCTCAGGGTTAGTCCTATTTGAATTTGCAAAAAAACTATTACGACATAAATATATACATATCCTTTTACACGCTATTAATGCTATATTTGCTCTGTTTCAGTACGAAAACGGAACCTGTATAGGGTTATTTTGTTGTGTGTCTGTCTGTCCATATTAGATGCAACTTATAGGGTACCTACCTACTTTACGTTGACCTAGAGCTGGTGTGCATTATTTATCGTATAGGCTTAGAGTTAGATGTTGCCAAAAGATTACTAAGTTTTTAATCCTAGCGGTAATTTCATGGTGTACGATAGTACGGCGGGCTTCGGCAGTGAAGCCGTTGTAGTTATAGTTATACCTGCGTGATGTAATCCATACACTTCGATAAAACATCGTCAGCAACGAAGTTGACGCCACTCCTTATTGTCCTGTATGATATAGGGGAGAGAGAAGGGAGAGCGAAAAAGATACGGGAAAAAGATGAATGTATGACGGTGAACAGAGGCGCACCTGCCTCCATTCATCCTTTTCCCCTCCCATTTCTTTCTTCCTTTAGACAGCTAGGGCGTAAAACTAACTAACCGGGTCGGGTCTAAAGAACTATAGCCAGGCTGTGGCTTAAATTTTTTTATGAACTAATCATTCGTATTTTTTTACTTTACTTTTGAAATGAAAACTCTTCTTGCATCTTCCATCCATTATGTATATTTGTTGTTTCTCATACAAACTTCCAATACTAGTAAGTGTCATATGTCTTGACGCTACTGCTGCTCAACGGGAATTAAACTTTTTCGACATTTTCGTAATGGCCTGGATTCCCCAGCAAACTCAATATTCTTCGAGCAGAACCATCCATGATTGGCTGATGGTACCAACACTACCAACCTATCAACCAATCATGGCCCTTTTGACAGTTTTCCAAATAAAACCAAAAAAGTCAATAACACGTCTTTTTTTAAAATTAAGTATCAATTAATTTTCACGACAGAAAACCTGCCCAAATATGCATGATTGGTAGGTCCATTGGGTAAAATATTTATTAACCAGAAAAAGACCAACACATGTATATGCATAATAATGGAAATATGCATTTGCATATAGTCAGATCTGTAATTATGATCATTATAGGTTAATAAGTTGTATTCGAACACAATTTCGTCATTCTCCCACACTTCCGGGTAATTTGCAAGCTTGATTGTTGGCAACACTAGCTGGCTTTGTGTATTGATTGCATCTCAATAATTTTATCGAAAAAGCAAGAAATTAGTGGAATAATAACAAGCTTACATGTGAAAAGTGATCCCCTGACTTTTTTTTATCAAACCACTACCGACAACTTTTCACAACGCAAGACGGCATTTTATAATTTTTTTTCGATTACGTTGACAGCGTCTCGGGCGAGGTTCGGAGCAGTAATGGCAGGCGATAGACTTCCTATGATGTGAGTGTGTGCGTGTCCGCTCGTACTTATTAGCGTTCCGACTTCCTATGGGTACCTCGGTTTGGGATCAATTGGGACTCCGTCCTTCTTTTTTTAGTAGGTCCATGCGCGGGACGATGTATTTTAAGGTGGAAAGTTTCACTAGCGCGGCAAATTCAAATGTTCTTGCGTTCTTTTGGCAATAATAACTTAATTACTAAACGTGATTACATTATAACTGATTTAACGTAAAGAAATAGAATGTATCAACTAATTACGATTAAAAGTATCTCCTAGATATCATTGGTTTAGCGACAAATTGCAATAAACAAATTTCGTCTTAGTTTTTCAGTCTATTGCCATTTGTCGCTAAACCAATGATATGTATGTAGGTGATACTTTTAATTGTAATTTATTTATACATTATATTTATTTGCGCAAAATTAGTTTTCATGTAATCACGTCGAGTAATTAAGCTATTATTGGCAAAAGAACGCAAGAAAATTTGAATTTGCCGCGCTAGTGGACGTTCCACATTAACCGGTGAGCGCAGCGTGAGGGAGGCTTGTAGCGCACTTCACAGCCACCATTGCATTTGTTTCACACACTTATTCATTAAAATTTAAAAAGTAACCATACTGGTATTATTAATAGAAGGCACCTCTCTCTCTGTTTCTCTATTTATAACCTTATCACAACTCAACTGATCTTGATGGACTTTGGTATGGAGATAATTTGAATCCTAAGAGAGGATAATATCATATTTTTGTTGCTATACACTGTAGTCTACGCGTGCAAAGCCGTGGGATACAGCTATTATAACGTAACTTTAAATTATTATCATTTTAGCAAAATATAGACACAAAAGAAAAGCTATTGTATAAAGATGTTACACAGTACGCAGTCAATCTTGCGGCCTCACTGATAGAATTAGGGATCGGAAGAGGCGATATAGTTGCAGTTGGAACCGAAAAACGTATTGAATTCATTCCTTTAGTTCTTGCCGTCGTGTTTACTGGAGCGACTTACACTGCACATGATTTATACAGCGGCAGAGGTGAGACAAAATACCACATTATCTTTACTGATACTCATTCAGTTAAGAATTCTATTTCTTCTCTTTATTTCTATTTGTAGTTTATAGGATAACATTATACCAAATTCCATTTATTCCCAGAAGTTCCGTGAAAGTAGTTCCGTAACGGAACTATTGAGACATTTTTCCCAATAGTTCCGTCAACGGTACTTCTGAGAAATGTGTTTCTCACTAGCTCCGTGAACGGAACTCCTAAGTGGATTTAGTACTGTCCCCTTCAAACACATTAAGTGTCACGTAGTGGAACAAATTTGCCAGTTATTCTGCCGCCAAGCAGTAGTGTGCAAGCACTACTGTGTTCCGGTTTGAAGGGCATTGTAGCTAGTGAAGTTACTGGGCAAATGAGACTTTATGATCTGATCACTCAGTCTAGTAATCTGATTATTAGACTGGGTGATGTCTCAGGATGACGTGCGCAGTGCAGTGTCGCGCGAAACTATTGTTTTAAAGTTCCGGGTGACACTGCAACTGTTATGGGCGGCCGTGTCACTTAACATCAGGTGAACGACTAGCTCGTCACGTCATTCAATCACATAAAAAAAAAAAAAAAAAAAAATTAAATCAATCTATATGACATTTCATGGTCCCGTGTGGTCCCGGTTACGAATAGGACCACCCCATCTCTTCCCGTGGGTGCCGTAGAAGGCGGCTAAGGGAATATCCAGGGAATGGGTCGCAGCGTTCCCCTCGGTCTTGGTGGCAATCAATCTTCACCTACTGCGATCACCAAGCCGCCTGCCAAGCGTGGTGATTATGGCAAACCCCCCCCCCCCTAATGACAAGCACAAATAAAAACGGCCCCCAGTCCCCGGCAGCTCTGCTATCCCGTGGCTACGGTAGCGGCCACGGTAACGGCAGGGCAAGGGGTGCGAAGAATCCCCGGCAGACGCCCGGCTACCAACCCCAACGACGACCCCTGGCCCTGGCAACACATAACGTGCGCACACTGAAGGCTGACGAAAGGATGGTCGAGCTAGAGGCGGAGATGGGTAAGTTACGCTGGGATGTAATGGGATTGTCAGAAGTCCGAAGACAGGGACAGGGCACGATAATCCTAAATTCCGGTAACTTATTCTTCTACCGGGAGGGAGACCAACTCTCCCAAGGGGGTGTCGGGTTTCTCGTCCGCAAGTCTCTCGTCAACAACGTGGTCAAAGTCGACAGTGTGTCGGCCAGGGTAGCGTACCTGGTACTCCGAATAACCAAACGGTATTCGTTGAAGGTTATACAGGTATACGCGCCGACATCGGCACACTCAGACGATGAAGTAGAAGCTATGTATGAGGACATATCCGAAGCCATGCATACTTCCGAAACATACTTCACCGTTGTGATGGGAGACTTCAATGCGAAGTTGGGCACAAGGAATAGCGATGAGCTGAGAGTGGGGCCATTTGGATACGGGCAGCGGAACCCTCGAGGACAGAGGCTGGCTGACTTCATGGAGAAGGAGGGACTCTTTATGATGAACTCCTTCTACGAGAAGCGGCCATCCAGGAAGTGGACGTGGATAAGTCCCGACGGTTCCACTAAAAATGAGATAGACTTCATCATGACGACCAAGAAGCACATATTCGATGATGTCTCTGTGATCAGCAAGGTGAAAACCGGTAGCGATCACCGTATTGTTAGAGGCACATTGAATATCAATGTTAAGCTCGAAAGGTCACGTCTGGTGAAGTCTACGCTCCGTCCAAATCCTGTCCAAATCCAAAACCCCGAAGGCTTTCAGCTGGAACTCCAAAATCGCTTCCAGTGCCTAGCCGACTGTAACACAGTGGACGAGCTAAACGACGGGTTGGTGGAAACTGTCCAAGCTGTTGGATCGAAATTCTTTAAGACCCAACGCCGAAAGAAGACTCAAAAGCTCTCAGAAAAAACTCTTGAGCTAATGGCCGACCGGAGCGAAATGAAGCTGCAGTCTTCAGTTGATATGTCAGCCTACGGTGAACTCAATAGACGAATCTGGAGTTCCTTGCGACACGACTTGCGTGCTCTTAGTACTTCACGTATTGAGGCCGCAATTGAGCGGAACCAAGGCTCTAAAGTGTTCGCAAAGGATTCGTCTATTGGGCAACACCAAATGACAAAACTGAAGACCGAAAATGGTAGCGTCATTTCATCCAAGCCTGAGATTCTGAGAGAGATCGAGAACTTCTATGGACAGTTATACACCTCGACACGTAAGCCCGCTACTAACACAGCTCAGGACATCAGAGCCAAGTTAGTCCGACACTATACCGAAGATATCCCGGACGTCAGCCTGTACGAGATTAGAATGGCCCTCAAACAGCTTAAAAACAACAAGGCACCAGGTGAAGATGGAATTACGACCGAACTTCTGAGAGCGGGTGGTAGACCGGTACTTTTAGTCCTCCAGAAGTTATTTAATTCTGTCATCCTTGAAGGTATAACGCCAGAGGCATGGCACAAGAGCGTGGTGGTGCTCTTCTTCAAAAAAGGCGATAACACCTTATTGAAGAACTATAGGCCCATCTCGCTCTTGAGTCATGTGTATAAGCTGTTTTCGAGAGTCATTACGAATCGTCTCGCACGCAGGTTTGATGAATTCCAGCCTCCCGAACAAGCCGGTTTCCGAAAAGGCTTTAGCACCATAGACCACATCCATACGCTGCGCCAGATTATACAGAAGACCGAAGAGTATAATCGGCCGTTATGCCTAGCGTTTGTGGACTATGAGAAAGCCTTCGATTCAATCGAGACTTGGGCGGTGCTGCAGTCCTTGCAGCGATGCCAAATTGACTATAGGTATATCGAAGTTTTGAAGTGTTTGTACAGTAAGGCCACTATGTCAGTCCGACTACAGGACCAGAGTACGGAACAAATTCCATTGCAAAGAGGCGTGAGACAGGGAGACGTTATTTCTCCGAAACTGTTCACAAACGCATTGGAGGATGTTTTCAAGCTCTTGGAGTGGAAAAGATCTGGCATCAACATAAATGGCGAGTACATCACTAACCTTCGTTTTGCCGATGATATAGTCATAATGGCGGAATCGCTCGAGGACCTTAGCACCATGCTCAACGACCTCAGTAGAGTCTCCCAGCAGGTTGGTCTTAAGATGAATATGGACAAGACAAAGATCATGTCTAATGCTCATGTTCCACCTATACCGGTAATTGTTGGGAACGATACTCTCGAAGTTGTCGACAAGTATGTCTACCTAGGACAGATTGTCCAATTAGGTAGGTCCAACTTCGACAAAGAGGTGGCGCGAAGAATCCAACTCGGCTGGGCAGCGTTCGGGAAGCTTCGTCCTATCTTTTCGTCCAAAATACCGCAGAGCCTGAAAACGAAAGTTTTCAATCAGTGTGTGTTGCCAGTGATGACTTATGGAACTGAGACATGGTCTCTTACTGTTGGCCTCATTAGTAAGCTCAAAGTCGCGCAGCGAGCTATGGAGCGAGCTATGCTCGGTGTTTCCCTGCGAGATAAGCTCCGGAACGAGGAGATCCGCAGGAGAACTAAAGTGACCGATATAGCTCTTAGAGTTAGTAAGTTGAAGTGGCAATGGGCAGGCCACATCGCTCGTAGAACTGACAACCGATGGGGAAGAAAGGTTCTCGAGTGGCGACCACGAACCGGAAGACGCAGCGTAGGCCGGCCCCCCACTCGGTGGACTGACGACCTGGTGAAAGCCGCGGGGAGCCGATGGATGCAGGAGGCGAGCAGCCGCTCAAGGTGGCGTGCTCTGGGGGAGGCCTATGTTCAGCAGTGGACGTCTTCAGGCTGTTGATGATGATGATGATGATGATATGACATTTCTCAAGATGTTTAACCTTTGTCAAAAATTAGACATCTGTCAATGCGACATCTGTCAAAAACTATACATCTGTCAATATGACATCTGTCAAGATGTTTACCTTTCTCAAAAACTAGACAGCTGTTAAAAACTAGACATCTGTCAATATGACATCTGTCAAAAAATGGAAATCTGTCAATATGACATCTGTCAGAAAATAGACATCTGTCAACATGACATCTGTCAAAACGTTTACCTTTGTCACAAATTAGAAATATGTCAAAATAACATCTGTCAAAAACTAGACATCTGTCAATATGACATATGTCAAAATGTTTATCTTTGTTTCTGGAGAAACTTCGTTAAAATTCTAGTGTAATGTTTAGGTGAATACAGTTAGCTCCATTGTCTAACTTTAGTCTTTAATTGACTGCACGGAACAAGTAGGAGTAAAAATAATTTAAATTAATTTGTACTTTGTTCCACGGAACTATTGAGAAAAAAAGTCTCAATAGTTCCGTTACGGAACTACTATCACGGAACTTCTGGGAATAAACGCCAAATTCGATGTTCATTTATGTTACAGCCGCACTGAAGCACAAGATCAACATAACCCAACCGAAATATTTCATATGTTCTCAAAAGTTTTTAAACCAATACAAAACTATGCTACAAAATTACGACTGCTTAAAGATGCTTTTGACTATAGATGATCAGTTTGAGAAAGTGAAATCTTTAAAAGATTTAACTAAAAATAACGTAGATGTGGAGTTGTTTGAACCGTCCCCTGTTTCGGGACAAGCGGATGTTGCGGTCATTTTTTATTCATCTGGTACCACTGGACTGTCAAAGGGGGTACAGCTGACACATTTGAATTGTATTCTCAGTAGCTTGCCCGATGAGTAAGTAGCAACTTAAAAATTGCAAATGTTGCGTTTGCTTCTACAGTGCACCTAACTTCCATAGTACACACACCTAAGTTAGGTGTGTGTACTATGTTACACCTAAATTATGTTAGGTGACCTAACATAATTTTTTCTTTAGTTTCAGCGATATATCCTTAAAAGCCATTTTTATGTCAGGTGATTGGTGTCACAGCTACGATATGTTTATGGCTTACAAATTCCTTGCTTGCGGTAGGAAAGTCCTGTTTACTGAAGAAATTAATTCTGAATCAATCCTACGCAGCATTGATGAATATCAAGTAAGTTTATCTGATTTATTTAAATTATATGGAACCATTTATCTGAATACTTACCTACGTGCTTAAATGGAATTGGGAATTATGGCAGCCACTGTGATGTGAAGGTTGAGAAAGTCGGCTCATAACCCGGAAACTGTGGGTTTGGTTTCAGCAACAGGGAAACTATTTTTTTTTAATTCGATAGGATGATGAAGATCAAGGCGTTTGCCTGTTGTTAAGCGTCACAGCCACCCATAACAGATAACACATGCACACAGCTGCACAGGAGATGCACACAGGAAAAAAACCACAACACTGTCCTCGTAGTTAGGGTCCTGTGTGGGTGTTGTGGTCTTTAGGCGTTATTTTTTTATTATAAGTACATAATTACATATAATTATTATTATTCAACATAGTCGAAATGGTACCCTTCATCATAAGCAGTAAGTGAATGAGAAAGTTGACAGTCAAGCATTACTTTACTTTATAAGTGAAATTAGTACCTACATTACTGCAGCGGCCAGCAGCAGAGGCATTGTTGGACGAATGTGTAAATGTAGGCCGTGGCAAAGCCGAGGCACACATACGTAAGTCCATCGATGCCTAGTTGTGACCAAGGCTTGTATAGTACTTTTTTCAAATAATGCGCAGAAATTAAAATTAAGTAGTCGCTAGGTTTTACTTTTGCGCCTTTTGGGGTCGAGGGAACCAAGTACACATCAAATTTTCAAAGAACTATGTAA
Source organism: Ennomos quercinarius (assembly GCA_910589525.2). NCBI lineage: Eukaryota > Metazoa > Arthropoda > Insecta > Lepidoptera > Geometridae > Ennomos > Ennomos quercinarius. The sequence continues at coordinate 9,418,134 of OU342496.1, forward strand.
GCGTCTGGTTGAAGCAACGTGTGACCAAAATGCTGGCCTCTATTTGGGCCAAAGGCTGAGCATTGCCATTCAACGTGGCAATGCTGCCAGCATTTTGGGCACTTTGCCCACTGGTAGTGGTTTGTTAGATTATAGTTTTGTATTATATTGTTAATTTTATAGTTTTAGTTTAGTTTTATAGAATACCAAGTTTTATTGTTGTGGTTTTGTTATTATACTAGCTTAATGCCCGTGGCTTCGCCCGCGTAGTTCTTGAAAGAAAAAAGAGTATTACAGCGTAAACAGAGATAATTGAGCCTATAAGCAGAATGACGGAGACTAAAGTATATTAACGATTCAGATCACTTTCACAATAAAGTTAACGCCAACTTCTACAACAGCTAGCGATCATGTAACTTGATTGCAACCAATAGAAACACAAAAATGTATGGATTTGACAGTTTCAAAACGCAGTTTATGTGCATTACTGTGAAAATTTTCAAATTCGGAATGAAACTATCAAAGTTACATGATCACCCCGCAGGTCACCTTCGCTACACACTCGATCTAGCGGGCCGCATGCGGCCCAGTGAGCAGAACACCCTTAAAAAAAACGCCAACTTCAACAATAGTCACCTTTGCTACACACGCGCTCTTGTGGACACCTTACGGCCAAGCAAACAGAGCAACCCCGAAAAAAAGACGGCAACTAACTGCGTAATAATGATATGATTATAGCCCACAGGGACTATTCCGTTTTCCGAGATGGAAAATATTTCGATTGTTAATACATGTTTTAGCCTATCGTGTTACTATAATATGTCATCCAAATTAGTTGAACAATAATTAGGTATTATGAAGTTGAGTGATAAATGATAATGCAATCCCACAGGAACCATTCATTTTTCGGGGCGGAAAATATGTCATTTATTACAGCCTCCTTTTTTACTTACATTCATCTCAACTCGTTATGGTGCGAGAGCCCACTGAAAAAACCTACGTCATCGTGTACCCCAATAAGCTATCTTTAGATCGTTAACCGACACTTAAACATGTAAAAAAAAACAGGTCTGCCAGCTCCGATCCTGCCGGGTCATGGAAATAATCCACCTCCACCAACTTCAAATGCCTTGAATACTAAGTTTCGCCAAGTTTAGACCTAGCAGACCTTTTAATCTATTATCAGACTCACCTTGGCTATTATTAGGCGTAGGTTTCATCGGGGTATTCGCTGAGGTAGGTATAGGGTGTGAAGGGCACATTCTTAGGGGTCTGCCAGGTACTTCCGGCAGGGTGCGCAATGGCAGTCCAATTTTTTTTACATAACTAATCAATGGTTAACTTTTGCCAGAACTTTCATTCGGGTACATTTTGACAAAAAAAAATACGTCATAAAATGTCAATTATTTCCATGACCCTGCAGGATTGGAACTGGCCGACCTGATTTTTTTTACATATTTAGATGTCGGTTAACGATCTAAAGATAGCCTATTGGGGTACTCGATGACGTAGGTATTTGTGCAGTGGGCTCTCGCACCATTAAGCAAATACGCCACCCTGCGCGCCATGCGCAGGCAGTGGATTATTCCGGTCTGCCCCCACGAACGTCCCCGATGCGGTGGCAGACGGTTACACTTATGGCTATCGACCCCTACATATAAAAAATCGGGGCATACGGGAATATGTGATTACCATCTGCCACTAGTTAATTATAATTTGCCGCTAATTTTTTATATAAGCATAATTGACTTCGGGCACTCGCTGGCCGCTGCCACGCCACGGCCCACGCTTCGCTTCGCTCGCTCGGCTCGTGCGTAGTATGGTCACTGTTGACCAACGCTCCTCCTCGCTTCGCTCGTCGTCAAACCTATTTATAACTTTGCCCTAGGTTTCCCGTTTAAGTTGATGCTGGGGGCAGACTGTAATATATTCCGGATAAGTATCAAATCAAATCAATTTTTTTTTACTATGGTCAACCATCTTCGCGGGGGCGGATAGCCGTAAGTAAGACCGTCTGCCACTGCGTGGGGGACGTTCATGGGGGCAAACGGCGACATACCCATGCAGCTGTGTAGGATTTTCAAATCCCTATTTGACTCTGCTGGGGGTGATTTTGTAAAAACTGTGCTACACGTATCTCATAATTTTAATGGAAGAGTATGTAGGTACAATGTACTTATATTAAGATAAGAAGAGTCAATCGACCCAGAGAATAATAATACTTCATAGAAAATTCCCTCCCCTCCCATTTTACTTTCTTTAGGGTGGAATTCTAAAAACCCTTTCTTAGTGGATGTCTAAGTTTATCGAAAAATACAAGCCCCAAATTTCATGTCTCTAGAACCAGCGTTTACGCTGCGCGTTGATTTATAGATTTCGATAGAAAAAACTTTGAAACCCAGTCTGACCCTGATGGGAGGTGATTTTCAAACATGACACAAACTGAACTCTATTTTAGCTGAAGACTATACACACCAAGTTTCAAACCAATCGATTCACAGAATAAAAAGTTGCATACAAACGTGAAACCCCCATTTAACCCCCTTAGAGGTGGATTTTGGAAAAATCCCTTCTTATTGGATCTCTACACTTCACAAAGAATACACCTTCCAAATTTCAAGTCTCTAGGACCAGCGGTTTGGGCTGTGCGTTGATTCCTGAAATCAGCTAAGAATTACTACTTTACTACTTTACTACTTTACTACTTTACTACTATTACTACTTTACTACTACTTTACTACTACTACTACTATTATAAAATTGAAAACCCATTGACTGATGACTGATTGACATAATTGATCTCAGCTCTCAGAAGTGGTCTGTCAAAACTGAGTATGAGGCTGTATAGTGATGGGTCATGTCACCCCGGGAAAAATCTGACATTACCAGAAAATCGTCTCTGAGATGGAACAGGTCAACGGATCTCGAAAACGATAAGAGATAAGGGGGTCCTGTTTTAACTAAAGTTGGAGTAGACCCTGGGATGTTTCCAGAGAAATGAAAAAAATGGGGGCCCCCGAACAAAAAACGGTGGCCCCCATACAAAATTGAAACGCTCATAATTCGGAAACGGTAAGAGGTATGTGGGTGGTGCTCGACCAAATGTCATAGAGGATGACGGGGGCTGTCAGATGGTTGTCATGAAAATCCAAGATGGCGGATTCAAAATGGCGGCCATTTTGAAAGTTGGTCCGATCGGGGTGATTTTTCGCATGAGGAGGTTTTCGGGACCACACATTCGATATTTGAAAAAATATTTTGGATTCCGCCATTTTTAAAGATGGCTGCCATACAATTTTTTTTTCCCATTTTTGACGCATTGTTTCTCGACACCTATGGAAAATTTTGAATGTCTTTGTTGTGTTTTGTGTCCAGGTGATCGAGGTGACTTCAAAAAAATTCGCGACCTGGTCTTCCGACCTTCGGTCACTCGGACAGTCAACGGCCTGGCGAAACCATATGAGATAGGTCATGTGCGTTTTAAGGAATGTCATAGCAAACCCTGGGACAATTTTGGAAATGTCAAAAAAAATTCAAAATGGCGGAAAAAAAAATCCGCGATACAAATTTTAACCATAAATGACGGCGAAACTATGACACTTTAGTATAAAGAGCTTGAACTAATATTGGTTGGAGGTCAGAGGGGAAGATTGCGAAAAATTTTTTTTTCAAAATGGCGGAAATTTTGGCCGCGGCGGGAAAAAAAGTTTCACCGATCCGGATCAAAATCGATATCTGGGCGTCCCCAAGGATGATGATCAACATTCTGTAATCAAATTTTGACATGTGTCAACTTTCAATGGGGCTGCCATACAAAGGTGCTTTTATTGAAATATCAACTTTGCTTTTTTGCGCCTCCGTTGCGAGTGCTTTAGAAAAGTCGTTCCTGGGGATCAAGTATAGATGTTATAAGGGTAAAAATGCAATATCAGTGAAAGCAATTTTTTTCAAGATGGCGGCTGTAGACGTACCGACTCATAGTAAAAGTTGTCCGATCCGAATGAAAATCGATATCTGAAAATCCCACGGTACACTTGGTAGGAATGTGTAAAAACTTTTTTGATTCCGCCATTTTGAAATATTGCGAACATGCAATTTCACTTTTTAAGGATTTTTAATTCGCAAATAACACCGAAACTGTGAGACTTTTGTAGGGAGGGTTTGTTCTAATATTGTACAGTTTTGAGAGGGGCACACAGTGAAAAAGTACTTTTTTCAAAATGGCGGTCTATTGGTCCGCGTCTGAAAGTAAAGGTGCTCTGATCGGGATATAAATCGATATCTGGGGGTCCCAAAAGATCCTGATCAACATGGTTTGGTCAAATTTTGATATCTGTCATTTTTTAATATGGCCGCCGTACATACTGTTATCGAAATTGCTGTTTTGCGTTTTATCGCCTATGGTACTACTGTTTCGGAAGGAGATAGTTGTAATTTTGACAGATGTCAGTGTGACAGATGTCAAACGTCAGAATTTTGACAGAAGTCAAATTTTTTGATAGATGTCATATGTCAATTTTTTTCCAACCTACCAAATGCAACGACTCGTCGTTGAAGCGAGCAGCAAGTATACTGTAGTTTGGTATAAGTGGACGGTCACGACCAACACTTGCACCTGCACACTGTTCTAATACCGCTGTCAAGTGTAGACAGATGTCAGTGGTACAGATGTCAAATGACAATTTTTGACAGACGTCAAACGTCAAATTTTTTCCAACCTACCCAATGCGACGACGAGCGAAGCGAGTTAGTTTACTGTAGTTTGGTATAAGTGGACGGTCACGATCAACACTTGCACCTGCACAATTGCACCGTGTGCGGGCCGCGTGCGGCCCGCGCACGGTGCAAGTGTGCCGCTTGCGACCTGTGCACTGTTCTAATACCGCTGTCAAGTGTAGACAGATGTCAGTTTGATTGATGTCAAATGTCAAACTTTTGACAGATGTCAAATGGCAAATTTTTTGACAGATGTCAAATTTATTGACAAATGTCAAATGTCAATTTTTTGGACAGATGTCAAGTGTCAATTTCTTTTTTTCAACCTACCAAATGCGGCGATGAGTGAGTTAGTTTACTGTCTCTCATTGGTATAATTGGACAGTCACGACTAACACTTGCACCTGCACACTTGTACCGTGTGCGGGCCGCGTGCGGCCCGCGCACGGTGCAAGTGTGCCGCTTGCGACCTGTGCACTGTTCTAATACCGCTGTCAAGTGTAGACAGATGTCAGTTTGATTGATGTCAAATGTCAAACTTTTGACAGATGTCAAACGTCAAATTTTTTCCAACCTACCCAATGCGACGACGAGCGAAGCGAGTTAGTTTACTGTAGTTTGGTATAAGTGGACGGTCACGATCAACACTTGCACCTGCACAATTGCACCGTGTGCGGGCCGCGTGCGGCCCGCGCACGGTGCAAGTGTGCCGGTTGCGACCTGATAATGGTGCCAATGACGCTGTCAAGTCAAACAAGATAGCCGCTATGCACAAGTCAGATGAATTATCATTTTCTTTGATAGATACCGCAGTTTTGAACAAGTACTTGCAAAATTACAAGTTTAAACACAAGTATAGCGTTTTGAACAAATGGAACGCCACGAAAACACACACGCGGGCCGCTCGCGGCCCGCGCACGGGGCAAAATACTAGTTTTATATACTGGGTGGCGCAAAAGTAAAGACCCTATTTGGTTCAGCTATAACATTTTTTCTAAATTAGAAAACTAGATTTAGGTTTTTTTAAATGTATATTTGTGCCATTAAATTTCGTACCATTAGGATTTAAAGATGATGTCTTTTAAATGGTGACCTCCAGAGTTGATACACATTTGAGCCCTATTTATGACATTTTGCATAACTTGCCGTAACACTTCCTGCGATATGTTCGTTATTTCTTGACGAATGTTTTCTTTTAGAGCTGCGAGAGTCTGTGGCTTGTTCACATACACCCGAGATTTCAAAAAACCCCAAAGAAAGAAGTCTGGACTGGTCAGATCGGGTGATCTTGCAGGCCAAGGCAAATCGCCAAAACGAGAGATAACTCGGCTTGGAAAAGCGTCCCTCACTAAGTCCATAGTGTCGCGCGCTGTGTGTGCCGTAGCGCCGTCTTGTTGAAACCAGATGTGCTCCAGCCCCAATTCGTCCAAACTGGGTATCAAAAACTCACGTAACATGGTTCTGTAGCGTTCTCCAGTGACAGTTATCGCATTGCCTCCAGCGTCTTCGAAAAAATAGGGTCCGATCACTCTGTCAACACAGATGCCACACCATACAGTAACTTTTAGTGGGTGTAGAGGTGTTTCTTGAATAATGCGCGGATTATCAGTGCCCCAGAACCGAGTATTCTGCTTATTGACATGCCCTGAGAGATGGAAATGCGCTTCGTCACTCATAACCAATTTTGAAGGAAAATCATCCTCTTCAAGGTTGAGGTTTATGACGCGCTGGCAGTAATCTAGACGAGCTCGGTGGTCAGCAGGCAGCAGTTGATGAGTCATTTGAGTTTTATACGGGAACATCTTTAAGTCTTTCACCAAAATACGCTGCAGGGTCCGTCTGGAAATGCCCAATTGCGTGGCACGTCGCCTCGTTGATGTTTCTGGACACTCTTCCACATCTTCGCGCACAGCATCGATATTTTCAGCTGAACGGCCTGTTCTTGGTCTCCCAGACTTAGGTCTATCCAATGTTGAGCCAGTTGCTTCAAGGCGTGTGGCAAAGCGTCGAATTGTGCGACCAATCGGTGCCGGACGGTGGGGAAATCGTCGACGAAATTCACGTTGTGTTCTTATCACTGATGAATTATTCCGTAAGAACATTGACACAATTATTCCACGTTCTTGGGGAGTAAAACGGTCCATGTTTATTTTCAGTGTATTTTACATTTGTTCACTACACAATTTTCAACAACAGAATGACAGAAAATGTCATATAAAAAAAATAAAAGTATTTTCTTTAGTGCCAGTACTTTTGCGCCACCCAGTATATAGGTAGATTAAAAGTAAAACAGTAATAAAAATGTTCGAAATTTAAATAAATAATAAATAATAAATAAATACGCGTGGACATTTCACACAGCGCCATCTAGCCCCAAACTAAGCATAGCTTGTACTATGGGAACCAGATAACTGATACAATACTTTAGATACTTTTTGTTTGTAAATAAATACATAGAATACAATATAACACCCAGACACAGAACAAACACCTATGTTCATCAAATAAAACCTTCGTTTCGTTACGTTACCTCCTTGAGTGCCATGATCAGAGTAAAAGATCGTTCCATTTTTAAATTACACGACAGATATTAGTTTTGTATGTAATTTATTTGGACGCTGAACCACGACAGAGGAGTTTTGGCGGGAACGCGGAAAAGTTCACGTCGGTGCATTGTATTATTTTACAAAACTTATGCTTTTTCCAGTGGTAATGTTTAAAATTGGTGGTGTTTTACGCATTAAGTGCTGAATTACGAGCATGAGTGTGGACAAGTGATATCATGTAGTGAAACGTGGTTTTTCGTGTTGCTTCCAAAATTCAATAGAAGCCTTTAGTAAAGTTGCCACCACTTTACTAGGGCATGCCTTAGACTGGATTATGACTTAGACTAAACTATGACTACTCTGACTGTGACTATGACTTGACTTTAAGTGAAAATTTCCATAATACGATGAAAAATTACAAAACTTGACACTGGCTAAATACACTATGTGTGGAGCCAAAATATAAGGAAAAAAAAAACCACGACAGATATGGATTTTCACACAAGTCACAACTTTTGCCAGCCGCTGCTCGCTAGTACAGCAATTTTGATTTATCTCGAAGAAGGTTGTCAAAATAACGCTCAAATTTCCAAGCATGTTTGAGAAAAACCGTATGCGTAACAATGTATTGCGTGCGGTCAACCTTCATGGATTAAACAAACATCATGAAACATTCTTGTGTATAATTAAGTACCTAGATAATAGATATTTATTCGGTCATTTGAATTTCTTTGTTAAAGTACGTCGTACTATATATATGTATTCTGTGGTTACAGACAAACATCTTGTTCCTAGTTCCATCTTTGGTGAACTTCCTATCAAAGGATGGCGACGTTGGCAAATATAATCTAGATTCTCTCAGAATGATCTACGCGGGATCATCTTCACTCCATAAAAAGACTATAGACAAAGTGAAACAAATGTAAGTGGCCGTAACTGTGCTGTGTAGTATTAAACTGTACCTGGTTATAATGGTTCACGGTTTTATATATATATATTTCCCCGTAGTTTTGACCCTAGTTCCTTCAATTTCACGATTATGCACTTGGTATTTCATACTAATTTCTACAAAGTTTCAATGCATTTTTTGAAGACCTTAATAACAGAAATGAATAGTCTTTACCGTTAGGCATTAATTACCTATGATATTTATATACCTAGCTGTTATTTTTTAGGTTCCCAAATCTAAAAAACGTATTACAAGGCTATGGAATGACCGAAGCGGGTGAGCTAACTTCTGAAAGTTGGGGCCATAAAGGTCCAAAGCCGGAGAGTGTCGGGAAAGCGTGCCCTGGTGTCACTTTAAAGGTAAAGCACGGATTTAAACATGCTGATTTTCTAGTTTTACATACAAAAGTACCTGATAAAAAGTTAGTCGTACTGTTCTTAGGCTTTTGGCTGAAGCCTTTTTAAAAAAGGAAATCATGACGTCACAGATAAACTCGCGAGAGCTTATCACTCTGCATTCTTTCAGTGATTCGAGGTTACTATATTCCGATCTTTTTGGGGGTCTATGTTTGCTCGCGTCCGTAGGATTGTGTTTTAGATGTCCTACACGTGACGCCTGGGTGGTGCCAAATGAGCAACCAAATAACTGGAGGAAAGCTTCGGCCACCGGCTTAGTTACCACCCCCTGGCCAAAGCCGCAGTGCCAAGCGATTCGTCGTGTTCCACTGCGATGTCTAGGGAAGCCGTTGGATGTGTTGATGGTAATTGTTGTGCTGGGTGTGCAGACCGGTTTTGAATTGAGCGTACAATTTGCGTTGGAGGCCTTGTTGTTCGAAGGGAAGTGGGATCCGCAGAAACGGTTCTCTGCTGGTCGACGTATATAGGGGGCCCAACTAATTGAGTAGCCAACAAAGAAAGGCTGCCCTACCGCCTGTGAAAAATGCTGGGGTGCTCCATCAGGCTGGCTGGCAATCGGAGGAGAGGAACCGATGGTTGATTGGATGGTGGATGGTTTTTTTAAAATGCCTAGATAACGAAATATAGTTTTGACCCTCTAACTCACTAACTCAGAGATCATTGAACTTTTTGATTTTGAACCTTACAAAATAATTTTTTTTACACCCCTTATCGAATGGCACCATAATAAGTAGGGGTCATACTAACATGAAAATTTCGATCGAGATTTTTAACTTTATATATTCTCAGGTTTCAGACGTAGAAACCCGTAAAACTGTGGGTCCGAATGAACGCGGTGAAATTTGTCTGAAGGGTCCCGTCCTTATGAAGGGATACGTTGGAATGGACCTCTCAATTTACATGGACGAGGAAGGTTTCTTCAGAACTGGCGATCTTGGCTATTACGACGAAGATAGCTACTTTTACATCGTTGGGAGACTGAAGGAAATAATTGTTTATGATGGTTACAACGTTAGTATACTTACATCTGAAATATTCTTGAAGCAAAACTGTGTAGGTAATAGGCCAAAAGTATTTAGATTTAGACAAAGGTGTTCTGAAAGTTAGGTATTTTGAATAAATAAGACTTTTAACTAATGTATCTGTACATACCTATTTTATCAATCTTGATTTGCGCCACCGCCACCAAATATCAACTGTAAAGTGGAACAACCCGTCGATTGCGCAGTGGATAGATTGTATCTTAACTTTGTAGACTTAATTAGTTCAGAGCTGTTGTGCTAAATCACAACACAGCGACACAACTCGTCTAAACAATTTAGTCTAAGTGTTCTATTGTGTTCGGCCTTTGCTAGCATGAATATGGCCATTGGAAAAGACGAAGATCATGTCTAATGCTCATGTTCCACCTATACCGGTAATTGTTGGGAACACTCTCGAAGTTGTCGATAAATATGTCTACCTAGGACAGACTGTCCAATTAGGTAGGTCCAACTTCGACAAAAAGGTGGCGCGAAGAATCCAACTCGGCTGGGCAGTGTTCGGGAAGGCTTGTCCTATCTTTTCGTTCAAAATACCGCAGAGCCTGAAAATGAAAGTTTTCAATCAGTGTGTGTTGCCAGTGATGACTAATGGAACTGAGACATGGTCTCTTACTGTTGGCCTCATTAGTAAGCTCAAAGTCGCGCAGCGAGTTATGGAGAGAGCTATGCTCAGTGTTTCCCTGCAAGATAAGCTCCAGAACAAGGAGATCCGCAGGAGAACTAAAGTGACCGATATAGCTCTTAGAATTAGCAAGTTGAAATGGCAATGGGCATGCCACATCGCTCGTAGAACTAATAACTGGTGGAGAAGAAAGGTTCTCGAGTGGCTACCAAGAACCGGAAGACGCAGCGTAGGCCGGCCCCCCATTCGGTGGACCGACGATCTGGTGAAAGCCGCGGGGAGCCGATGGATGCAAGAGGCGAGCAACCACTCAAAGTGGTGCTCTCTGGGGGAGGCCTATGTTCAGCAGTGGACGTCTTCAGGCTGTTTATGATGATGATGATGATGATGATGATGATGATGATGATGATGATGATGACGGAAAGTAGGTTGTCTGTTATTTCTGAACCACAAAACCGACGACCTTTAAATATTTACGGAACAATATTTAAAGTAACCCCCATTCAAAAAAAAAGATTAAATTAAATCGGACCACGCGTTAATGAATTGCAACTAAGTACATATGTTTACTTTTATCCCCTCTCCCGTGGGAACCGTGGTGAATTTTTGGGTTAAGAGTTTCTTTCAGTAATTTCGGCGTAATGATCAGCCAAGATATAGACAGACATACAGACAAAAATGAAAAAAAAAAATTGTTTTGGCTGTTTGTTAGAAGAGCGAGTGTGGCTCAGCGCTGAACTCACGCGCCCAGGTTCAGATTCCACTCAGCCCTGCACCAATGACATTCAAGTCAAGTGCGCTCTTGAACCTGTGTCATTCAAAAACTCCCACTTGGCCTACGCGGTAGATAATGGCCTATTGGGGTGATGACGACCAAACACTGAACTACCAGAGCTTAAAATTGTATCATTTAGAATTTAGAACAAATGTCAATAGCCACTAAAAAGTATTTTCTGCATGGCCTCCTCTGATATATTCCAGGTACCCCCACTTGAGTTGGAAACATTCCTGCAGCTACATCCTGGAGTGCGTGAAGCTGGCGTGGTGGGAAAACCAGTGCCTGATTACGGAGAGGAACCTACTGCTTTTGTAGTAAAGCAACCAGGGTCAGCTGTCACTGAACAAGAACTGGTGGATTATATCGCTGGCGAGGTATATTTAAGTACTATTCTTAAAGTAAATCGATGACATCACTTATCGACGCACCGTAGGCCAGCCCGCCACTAGATGGACTGATAATCTGGTATAAACCGCGGAGAGCAATGGATGCAGGAGGCAAGCTCAAGGTGGCGTTCTGTGGGGGTTGCAGTGGACGTATTCAAGCTGTTGATGACCAAACTGATCATGCTTCAGTGCTCTCATACATTACCTACATAGCCCCCCGTTAGCCCCCCCTCCCCCATTCTGTACATTGAAGATATTTTGAAATTTTTTTGGATGGCTTCCTATTACCTATGCTGAAGCCAAAACTAGTGAATGGATTCAAATGAAACTCGGTATGATTTGAGTCCATACTACGTGGTAGGCTATAGGATACTTTTAATCCCAAAATTCACCACGGTTCCCTCGGGAGGTGGGATGAAATTAAAAATATGTACTTTGTTGTAATTCATTAACGCATGGTCCAATTTCATTTAATCTTTTTTTTGTTAGAAACAAGGTACTTTAGATATTGTATAATATTTTAAGGTCATTGGATTTGTGGTTCAGAAATTACAGACATCCTACCTTCAGTCCAAAGCCACTACTATCCTGTATTATGGGAAAGAGAGAAGGGAGAGAATTTCATTTTCCATTCCCCAATTCATCCATTCATCCTTTTCCCTTATCTTTTTGCCTCTTCCTTTTCTCTTCATTTGGACTGGGTCAGCTAGTATTGAATAAGTATGATGGCTTTTAATTTTCATAACTATTTCTACCTAATAATTATAATCTCTGAGTAGGTAGATACCTATATGCAATGTCAATTTCAAGCCCGACGACGCTAACGTTGAAAATCTTAGATATAGTTAGATCCTGTGTTTGTAAACACCCCGTTTAAATTTTTTATAGTCTCTCAAGTTTTCTTCTATTCCGGCTTCACTTTAATTAACCACACTTTGTATTCTGTACATTTTTAGGTCGCGCCGTACATGCAATTAAGAGGTGGCGTGAAGTTTATTGAGGAAATGCCCAGAAACCCAAGGGGAAAGATTTTAAGACAAAAGCTGAAAGATTTGTTGCATGAAAACTAATTGCGAATTGTGCAAGTTATAATATTACTCAAGCTAACTACTACAACAATAAAAACTAAACTAAACTAAGCTAAACTAAACTAAACTAGCTACACTACCTACTACAAAGAACACTTATGGACTGTATAATAGCCGCGATGGCCTATAGACAGTCCAAGTGCTCCAGCCCACTACCGGTAGGTAGCGTACCCAACATGCTGGCCGCATTGCCACGTTGAATTGCAATGCTGATGCGAGTTATAATATTGATTAAAGAAGTTATTTGAGTAAGGTGAATTTATGTAATCTTTTCATCGCTGAAATATTTTAATGTAACCCCGGTTTTACAATTATAACAAATTATAACAAATAAAGGCTAATTGAGCCATGGCTTTATAGTTATTCATTCTCTTGTTTTTCCTATTGATATGATACTGATAGCAAATAAAAAGTGTAATTAGCATTTGTATATTCCATTGTAATGAAAGTTGATAGTAACGGTTTAATCTTTACTGGGTAATATTTAATTAGTGTCGCCGTTTATCGTTCGCCACTAAACACATACGTACTTACACATAGCGTGGGAGTAACAAAAAAGTTCAAGAGCTCTTCGCTTGGAGAGGTTTAATTGCTTTATGTTATATCTGCGTTCTACGCACCATTAAAGGTACTATGCAATCATAGAGCTCTTCCCAAAAGGCATGTCTTGCATTCATATAACACGCGACAACAAAAGCGAAGCGGATAATACTGGTCCATTTTCATGATGATCCCCTTGAAATATTGGATTATCGTATAGACAGATAAAAAAGACTTGTAATTACCAAACAGTTGAGTGCAAACACTACCACAGATTACTAAAGTTACGACGTAAGCACGCTGCTACTGCAATGTTTTCTGGTTTGAAATGTTTGTACAGCTAGTGAAGTTACTGGGCAAATGAGGCTTTATAATCTGGTCTCACAGTTTAGTAATCTTTATAAATCTTTAACAAGGTCCTCATCATCACCATCAACAACCTGAAGACGTCCACTGCTGAACATAGGCCTCCCCCACAGTCTTCCCACGTCTTCCAGTTCGTGGTCGCTACTCAAGAACCTTTCTTCCCCATCGATTGTTAGTTCTACGAGCGATGTGGCCTGCCCATTGCCATTTCAACTCGCTAATTCTAAGAGCTATATCGGCCATCACTATCTTACTGGGAGACTATTGATTTAGCACTACACTGGGAAAAATCTAAAGTCGAAAGCATTGCAATGACTGACATGCTCGGTTCCTATAACCTACTAACGTAACGGATCAATCTTGTTACCAACGATTAAATTTTCGACGAGGCGTAAGGCAAAAGTGTTTCTATAATGTACCGATACCGAGCGAGATTAACAAATGTCAGCTACGAACGGATGGGAGGGCCACCCTATATACGGAGGTTCGTAAGCACAATGTAGGTATGTAAATGTTGGTGATTAGTGTTTCTATAAAAATAGCTACCGTTAGTTGAACTGTCAAATTGAAGGTCCGTAGTTATTTCGCTTACCTGCCGATTTCGGGCGGTTATTTGTTTTTTCAAGTTTTTGTAAGCTTTTTGAAGCAGTCTCGTAATGTTGAGTAAATCTGGAGGTAACAGCTAGAATAGAATTATCTACATTTGCTGTATGAAATATATGCGTAAATTATTATTAACAATATTTACTGGTATAGAGTTCGTCGCAGCTGTTTTTTTTTAAATATAATAATAGAATCAATTTTGAAATAATAGGTACATTAAAAGTCAACAAAAGCAGCCCCTTCATGGTGCAAACGGCACGGGGTGGCTGCTACCGGCCCCCCGGCGTCGTCTTCTCCGAGCAGGATTAGCCCTCTCCCGATCTCGCTGCGCGGTCCGCTTTTGGATCATGATCTCGCAAAAGGAGACAAGCTCCTGCCACGTGCTTTCATCTGCCAGCATAGCCGCCACTACGCTCGGCAGAGAAACGTCCCCTCCGATTTTTTTTGCCAAGTTCCGCCGTTCTAAGCTCCATGCTGGGCACTTCTCAAGCGTATGTGCTGTGCGGAATCCTGACCATCCCCAAAATGGTGAAATCAGGGTGTTGCTTCTATTCCGATCCTGTTCAGGTACTCACCGAACCAGGTGTGACCAATGACCATTGCAACAAATATCATAGTATAGTTTACCTGTATTTACAAAAAGTTTGTGGATATCTAGGGTACTTGCTATACATATTAGATGTAGGTACATTTGATTGCAACCCAACAATAGTAATTAATGTTTGACCGTTAAAGAGACTGCCAATTAAGGAATGTTAATTATTACTTGGATATCTAACCTACATTGCTCTGACCTAAATTGGGAAATATATTACCTTTATAGTTTAAAGTCTAAAACTGCAGGGGGTCCACCGGAATCAGCAAAATTTTGAAAGTGGTCTATGAGAAAAATGTCTGGGAACCTCTGCTTTAGACCTATAGATGATGTACAGATCAATAAGATACTGCACACAATTATCATGAATATGAAATGTATAGTTATTTATAGCCGACATTGTAATATTACTTATTACAAAATGAATTAAATAGATATTTACGAAATGAATAAGCATCGAATAAGCTTACAAAAGGCATAATATAAGACACATCACAATTAATTGTTATGGTCATTACGTGAACCAACATAAGCTCGAGAACAAACGGTGTTACGTAGTCGTTCACCAAAAGTTAAGCGTCAAGGCTGGGCACCTATAATAAAATCAGTATACTTATAGGGACCTACTACTAAATTAAAAAGTTTTACGTAGCACATGCTCTGCGCACGTGATCCTGAGACATCATCAGCACAGTCTATTATAAGATTTTAGACGTTGAGATCAGCAGAAAGTCTAATTTATCCAGTAATTTCATTAGCTACAGTGCCCTTCAAACCGAGAGCAGTGCTTTCACACTACTGCTTAGCGGCAGAATTTTTGGCATATAGTAACAACTACCTAGGTGAGCTCTTGCAGAACAGTCCTATATACCTACCACCTATAGTTACAACGAATGATAGCTTCGTACCCCTTTTTGTTATAATAAGTAGCCATTTTCAAGGCAATCACGTCGTTTATAATAAAGGCACGTCTCCACATGAATCTTTCGCGGCTTTAGTCCTAATGAAACTCATAAGCATGGTACTAACACCACCCATTAACGCTTCCCTATTACTGTTCGAAGGGAGAAAAACCACCCTCGGGACAACGGCATCTTATAAGGTAGGTACCTACCTACCATTAAAGTTAACACACAAATTAATCGAAACATTACCCTTACACAGGCAATAAGTTAGCGGGGCCCCTAATAAATATTATGGGGCCCCAATAAACAATTCTAAGATAGTTTTTAAACTTGAACCAAAACGTAAAGTACGATCAGAATTCCATTAGAGTAAAAAGACGATTTTGTATGAAAACGGCAAGCGACTGTTTGTTGCGGCTTCCAACATGTAAATAAGTTAAAGTGTATGAATGTGTAGTAACTAAGTTGAAAATTACATACACAAACACACACACTAAACACCCCCCCTACACACACACACATACACACAAAACACACATACACATACACACAAAACACACATACACAAACACAACACACACTTGTCTAAAGTATATCAAAGCCGGTATTGGTCGAAGCCCCAAAGCAAAAAGCTTTGAATTAAGAAATTCAAAGCTTTTTTGCTTTGGGGTTCGAGGCTATAATATTGGAGGCCCTTGAGCCCCCAACACTTTATCAGATCTAATCACTACCTATATCACAAGGAAAGGTAGGTACGTATGCGGTGCGGTCTTGTTACTGCAAATTACTCAAGGAGCGTGTTTCATTTCAGCGTGAAAGCAATTAATTAATGAGCTTTCTTCATGTTGCTTCTCAAGTACCTACATTAGTCAAATAGATAAGGTCTACTTATAAAAATATTTTTCAACACACTTGCTCAAAAAATGCATTTACAAAGCAAAGACTTCTATGTATACATTTAGACAGGACATCTCTAACTTGCACTGTCAACCACTGCAAATATGCCGCCGGAGAGCATCTTCTCACTCATACGATGCTCAGCTTTCAAAGCGACTGCACGTGCAGCAGTGAATAGCAGTAAAAATTATGATCCGAACGTGCCATTGCACTAGCGCTGCGTGTTGGGATCGTTGGTTAGACGATTTAATCTCGTAAAGCGCTGTAGCGGATTTTAGTTTAATTATACGAAAAATGACAACTATTTGTGCTTCGAATAGCTTCTCTAGTACGTAGTACATATACCTCTTTGTTACAAAGCCTGTATACATTGTTCGAAAGTTAAACATTACGCACCATACAACGGAGCGTGCGGTAAAATAGGTACTCTCACCTAAGTACCTATTTTACCGCATCCTCCGTTGTATAGCGCCGTGCGTAACCTTTATGGTTTATTTTTAATTTCCATAAAAAATATATAAGAATTCCATCAAAGAGTTTCAGATAACGAGAATAAATAAGCTGAATGATCGAAACTCCTTGGAAGCGTTTTTGCTCAATACGTTTGTCTCACTTTAATACTAAAGAGAAAATGAAACTAAAGATGTAGTTCTAATTTTCACCACACGCACGTGGCGCCATTTGAATTGTAAATGCGCGCCATTTTAGCCCATTTTCATATTTGATTAACAACAAAGAATTGTTTGTTGCGGCTTTCCCGCTAACAAACAAAAGTTTGTTTCATTACCTATTGCACTGTTTTCTCGCAAATGTGTTGAAAAACGTTGTATGATACACGTGTGAAAATTGGTTTCTACAAACTCGTGACTATGGTAAGCCCTCGACTTCGTCTCGGGCTTACATTTGTCTACTCGTTTGTAAAAACCAACTTACCGCCCTAATATAATAAATAACTATTTCTAATTATATGAGTATTAATTAAGCAAACAAGAAAAGACGTTAATATCAGTAAGTATTTATTTAACATACTGTAAATTACAAGGCAATGCTACGTTTCTCATTTCTCATTAGTAGTGGGCTAAAGTCTAAATCATGTTGTCTACTTTTAACCAAAAAAAGAAAGTAAACTTAGAACACATTTACAGGCTTTACCATATATTAACGGTAAAAGGATTAGGTAGGTAAAAGTTATTTTAACTTTCTGTTGTTCTATTATTTAAAAAAATAATTATTTTCTGTTATTTTGCGGAAGAATTCTACAAAGAGCGTTGAGCACTTAACAAATCTTAGGAACGTCTTGCAGTTTCAAAGTTGACTTAATACTTTAAACTGGTAATGAAGGCATTAAGGCGAGCTGAATGCATAAATAATGAGGTGCTACCGCAACCTTCTATATTATTAGCTTTTATTAGCTACATATCTTTAGTTTGGAGGATAAAGTTTCATAAACTTACAATTTGAATTATTTATAAGACTGAATCGGATTTTTGCACTAAGCTGTTGAAGTTCGAATAATAGGTACTAACTTGCTAGTTTTAAGATAGCAGAAATGAAGTGTCTCTATACCATTTTGCTATCACCTGAAGCATAAAAAAGATCATTCCTGTGGTAACACCTGACTGTAAATGGATGACCGCCAGAGAATACAAATCGATCGATTATTTTCGCTTATGTCGGAGAAGATAGAGCATACTTGACAGAATTGAAATCGTTACATTATATCCCGCCTTTTCTTTTGATGAACAATATACTTACCTACTTATTTTCAATTTACTAATGACTCAGTATAGGGGGAGCGTCCAAATCAATATCTTAGAAGCACCCTCGCCAATTTCTCGTATCTCGGTAAAAGAATGTTAATACTGCAAATGTTTATAAGAAGATTAGTAGATTGTTTTACGACATCGCAGTTCTGGCTTGTTGTACTTAGTCTGTACATGTGCTAGTAATTTAAGTGGATTGCAATACTTGCAACATTGTCTATGTAACTATAACTTACCATCAGGTGAGACAGTGGTCAAATGCTATGCCTATAAATTGTAAAAAAGCTACTTATGAAAAAAAAGTGTGCTTTACAACGAATGTTGCGCTGACTGCGCAACAAACAATAAATAAGCGTACAGTAATAATTGTCACTGTATTACTGTTAATACAGTGACAATTATTACTGTATACTGAAATCATTATAACCAATTGCATGCTTGACGTTGGTTAGAAGCACATATATAAATAGTTAAAAAATAGCATTATGACAGTACACAAATCCTAACCAGAGAGCTAGAATAATGAACAGTTTGGTAAAGGTAACAATTCTATTTAAAGTTGCGCTAGGATTAAAGTCTACATTTCGAAGGAACTGCAGTGAAAACTTTCTAATAGGCAATAATGAAAAACCCTATGTAAAGATGTTTCAAGGATTCAAGTATTTAAGGTATTCGCTGAAGACTACACCAGTTATAGGTACTAAACAAAAATTAGAGAAAGCAGTTATATGGGCTTAAGCCTCAAAAAGGCTAAAGTTTGTAGCAGAGACCTAGGCTTCGCATACCTATATTATTATGTATAATGTGCTAAAAACTTAAATCTTTACGGACTTGAATGATCGTATGTGTAACTTTCTACCGAACCCCACAGGATCGTTACTCTCCAAAACAGTAATGTTTCCAAAAATCACCGCTTTGTTAAAGTTTGTAGAGGGTGTTTCTTAATAAAAATAAATCTCTCACTTTATTGTGTTCGGTGAAAATGCACCCTAAAATGTAGTTTCTAGTGCGACTGAAAGTGAGGGCGTAGGTATTGTGTTTAAGATGTAGAGAAAGAATGCAGAAACTTTTTTTCTTATATTTTGGCTCCTCACGTAATGTATTTAGCCAGTGTCAAGTATTGTAATTTTCAATTGTTACAGAATATTTCACGTAGTCGTAAAGACAAGTCTTAGTCGCAGTCTGGGTAGTCATAGTCCAGTCCTAGTCAAGTAGTCATAGTCCAGTCTAAGTCATGTCCTAGTAAAGTGGTGGCAATTTTACCAGAAACTTCTATGGAATTTTGGAAGCAACACAAAAAAAACACGTTTCACCACATCACATCACTTGCCCACATTCATGCTTGTAATTCAGCACATAATGCGTAAAATGCCACCAATTTTAACCGTCAATACTGGAAGAAGTACAAGTTTTGAAAAATAATACAATGCAACGACGTGAACTTTTCCGCGTTCCCGCCAAAACCCCGCGGCACGTGGCCGGTATAGTAAGCTAACGTAGGTAAACTAAAAATCGAATTAGAGCGCAAATACACACTATCTTTTGTTTTTATTAAAAAATAAATGTATAATGGATTATATATATTTAACGTAGAACTATTAGGTACGTACCTACCTATATCCTGTTAAGATATTTCAATGCTTAGTTTGAAAGGTAGTGTTTCTGTTTACACTTCATCGCAGCTGACTACAGCCGATCCTCAAGTCATCCCAATCCCCTCAACAATCCCGGCAACTAATTTCATAAAGTAATCGGGAAGGTTGCTGGTTTCCGTATCGCCTTGTTTAATCTCCATTCAGAACCACCCCACTCGTTAAACACCAATTTTGATGCGTTAATAGCCAAAGTTTATTTACGCCTTCGAACAAGCAAAATTAACACATCGGCCTTTTGATTTTAGATAGACTTATCTTGGTAATGAAGCCATGTAAATACAGCCTAAGAAAATGCTATTTTAAATCAAAGTAAGAAAATGAAACGATTTTGAAAAGTACCTACTGGATTTTTATGCCCTGGCTTCGCACGGGTAGGTAAATCAATTTTATATACATAGAGAATAGGGGTTTTTTTTATGTGATTGAATGACGTGACGAGCAAGACACGGCCGCCCATAACAGTTGCAGTGTCACCCGGAACTTAAAAAACAATAAAGTTTCGCGTGACACTGCACTGCGCACGTCATCCTGAGACATCACCCAGTCTAGTAATCAGATTACTAGACTGAGTGATCAGATCATAAAGTGTCATTTGCCCAGTAATTTCACTAGCTACAACAGGATAATTTTAGAAACATGTTATGACGCTCATATTGTTTTGATATGGGTTGATTTTGAAAGAAGTTAAGTAGGTACTGAATAGAATTTCTTTTAATATTGATATAAGCTATACCTAGGTAATACGTACAGTTTAAGTACCTAATGTTCCTCCCGTCAAATTAATACATTTAAAAGCGACTGACCGGGAAGGTGAGAGTGTATACAATATACATATTATTATAACTATGTTTAGGTTTACTATAATTTTCAAAACTTTTATGTTTGTATCAGCTGAACTAAACTAGATATTTCTACTTACAGAGAGAGATAATTTTAGATACAATAGGATAGTATTATATAATATACTTTAGGTACATTTAAATACTTTAGTACGTACATCAATGACTTATACTCACTATTAGGTATCCCAAAAACTATAGATAAAAACTCATTTATTTAATACGCGGGTGGAGCCGCGGCACGTATCTAACAACTCATTAATTAAAGGTACCATCTACCCAAGTCATTTTCATACTGCATGAACCAAACAGTTCTTTTGAAATTGAAGCTAAATAACATCTTCATTAAAATGTTACCGTTTCCTTGGAGCCCATTGAATAGGTACCTATGCATCTGTTTGATGTTAATTAAGTTAAATTTTTGTTGGTTTTCAGAATGATTCAGGTATTAAAGTCGTTCATTATCTCGGTAATTGACCGTGAGATTCATTACCCGCCGGCTGGTTCATGTAAACGGTCAATGTAATGTACCTATAGGTACGAATTGCCTTACTGCCATATTCTTATCATCCACTAGGGCTGGCAATTCTTTTTACATAGCTACGGTATTCTACAATACTTATAATAAATATGTATTAGTACGTATTTACAAATACGATTATTAAATTATAAGTCCCTTTTTTTATAAAATACCTACTTCCCTATGGCGATTTTTATTAAGACACCACCACATTAGACTAACCTCTGATGAAAGTCTGAATAGGGAATTACACAGGCCGATACTTATGTAGGTATTGAGACAAGATAGAAGGCGCAAAAAAATCTGTGAGCATATTTTACCTAACCTACTAGGTCTTTTCTTTTAGCTGGTCTATGTTTGGGCACCAACTCACCTGATGATAAACAACGGTGTGGCCGAAGATGGAGCACGTCGAAAAGGTACTTATTCTGTCTGATGGCATTGAAGATACCCACGTTGTAAGATTCAGGAAACGGAGAAGATGGCAACGAGTTACTTTACGTACTTTTTGGTACAGGTAACCTAGCACTACCTACCTATACTAATATTTGCAACCTGCAAAGGTACCTATGTACCTAAATATAATTGTGTTGTGCGCTAAGTATGTCTAGAATGGTAATAATGAGTAACTTTTGTATTCAGTTTGGTAGGTACTCAAGTATTTTGTTCTAAACGAATGAACTTAGCGAAGTTTTTTTTCTTAAATTTTGGCTCAACACATAGTGTATTTAGCCAGTGTTAAGTATTGTTTTTCATCGTGTTATAGAAAATATCACGTAAAGTCAAGTCTTAGTCACAGTCTGGGTAGTCATAGTCCAGTACTTACCTGATATCTCACTCAACATCTGTCATAATAATATATTGAGTATAAAAACGTTTGACTCATGTCAACCCTAGTAAATTAATAAAGAACGCTCCATTTATGTTTTACTGACATCGCTTTTAGTGGTAAACATTGAAACAATTCGGTTGTACTGAATTAAAGAATTGCATGTCAACTATTTTCGAACGCGCCCGCTTTCGCAGTTTTACGTTCGCGCGTGATCACGCGTTATCCAGAGTTGTCGCTGAAAGACAATAAATAAACAATAGACACGTGAGCGTCAGCGTCGTGCGATCGACTCGCAAACCATAAATAACCTCATTTCGGATCCGATCGCGTATCGAATCGAAGGTTGGCATTCCATCGATAAAAATAAACAAACGTGTGTAGAGATTACATGCTCGCACAAGCGGTGACAACATACAGCGTGTTTAAAAACGTTGTACATAATGGAATAAGGGAAATCCTCCGGGTGTCCGGGAGACTCGGAAGGCTCGGACAGGCTCTGTCACAAGATCCTGCCCGTTAACCGTGCGTTAATAGGATCAAACCGGGCTTTATTTGGGATGTGTCCACGCGCTTTCACCTAACTTATCGAATTTGCAAATCGGATTACACTTCGTTAACAATATTCTGTACGCAGATTGACCTCGTATTGATAAAAATAATGAATGTAGGTATCTAGTCGAAACCTTTTTTGGATTGCATGATGTAAAAAGTGTATGTTTTGAGCAAAAGAGGTGTCGTAAATTTTTTAAAGGTTGGTTTTTGAAACCTTACGAAACCTATAAAGATCACATTCCACGCTGCGTGTGCGGATATATATGATAATAATAAGGCAAAGCACACGTATAAGCATCGTTTGTGATGTTTATACATCTGCCAAAACGCGGCAACTAAAACTATATATGAGAGTAGGTATACCTACCATATACCTATGTATTAGTTTTAATGCCATCTCCACAAGTACAACCAAAATCAAATTTAGGTATTAGGTACTGATAGTTAGCAGAGAGAGTAGAGAGGCCCATTAGATTTGTAGTATACTAGAAAACTCAATTTTGTTAGGACGATTAAGGAATCTAACAGCGTTCAGCGAGCGTACGAACCAATTTGAGCTCTGGCTTACTTATCTTATTACCATCAGTTAAATAATTCATCGGACTTGCAATGGTGATGGAAACAAAACAATTTTAGTCTAAGTAGAAAATAGGCGGAAACCTTTCCCCGCTTAGTCTCCTAAATTATTAACCTTGGTGAGGGCGATTCGCAGAAAGGTTCTGTCTTGTTTACGCGTTAAGGGAGACAGGGAAGGGGGGCTTAATGCCCTATATCACTGTCGGGGTAATACAAACTAGCGGGGTCGCAACCTTTTCCACTAAATTACGTATCGGTACGGGATTATCCGAACTAAGTTGAATTACATTCAGACCGCCACTTTAGAAATAACTGCAACGTGTAGCAGTTAAGTAATTTAACTTAATTAAGGGACGCGTCGGTTGTTTTGATTATCCTCGTTTAACATTAGTTGTGAATTAGAAATTGTTTTGCTATATGAGTACAAAATAGACAAAGCTATAAATCTCTATAGGTATAATATGATAGTCAACACAAAATGATTTTTGATTTTAAGATCTGTAAATAGTATGAGTAGATCTGCAGGAGAACTAAAGTGACCGATATAGCTCTTAGAATTAGTAAGTTGAAATGGCAGTGGGCAGGCCACGTCACTCGTAGAACTGATAACCAATGAGGAAGAAAGGTTCTCGAGTGGCGACCACGAACCAGAAGACGCAGCGTGGGCCGGCCCCCCACTCGGTGGACCAACGGTCCACCCAGTGGGGGCCAGATCTAGTGAACGCCACGGGGAGCTGATGGATGCAGGAGGCGAGCAACCGCTCAAAGTGGCGCTCTCTGGGCGAAGCCTATGTTCAGCAGGAGACGTCTTCAGGCTGTTGATGATGATGATGATGAAATAGTAAAATAATGAAAACTTAGCATTAAAATACCAATGACTTAATTTCATATAATTCAATCAAACACTTAGGCTTTTAAAAAGGCTATTAAATTACCTACACCAGGTGAAGGTGCCAGAGCACACTTTCTGTTCATTTTCTTGTGGTCGCCCGGCTCAAGCATTTAAGTAATAGAACGCTTGACGCTTGTCTATAGATTCTTTGCTTGAGGGTGTAGCTAAATAGTCAGGCAAGCACTAGAAAATGCCTTCCTATACTTTCATCACGATATTTTCCTTTAAACCCACGACTCTTGGAGTGTAGGTACTGCACCATGTGACCTATCCGAAAAACAGTAATTGGTTACATGTAGATATACAATTATAATATTAACCAATGCAATCAACTCGACGAAACTTTTGATTAGCACCGTATCAGAAACTAGCTTCAAATGCCTGAGATTTCATTAACTCATCACCTGTTCAATGACCATCGTGCCTCATGTATCGACTCTCTTACGAAGTGATAAATAATTATAGCGCCTTGGTGTAATATCCAATGCATAAATTACGAGCTTATCTATCTATCTATCCCGTCGGGACAATGTCCCTCCGAGGCACGGGGTACGTGTGACGTGCGACCCCAGCATGTTAATAATCCATCAGATTGAGTAAATCTTCGCTTCCACACGACACCTAAAACCTTTCTGTGAATACATTTTAACCTTTGTGTCTGTCGTGTCTGTCTTTTGTACTCTAAGGGCATATTTTATGACGTCTGGATAAGCTTTATCAGGCAGTTAAAATGAAAAGGGTCCCATTTGAAACCGAAAATAGGGGTAAACGTAACCTATTAAATTTATCTAATTACATACATTGCACGGATTTAGTACAGAATGTGGGCAGCGTATTTTAAGAGCACTGGAAAGCTTATTACTGTTGTAAGTAACCGTGGTATAAAGCTGGTCGGCATCTAAACGCAAGTAACGTAGTAGGAGAAAATTAAAAATTAATTTGGTGAAATAAAATTGCTGTGATTTCACCCGGCGGAGTGTGCGAGCGGGTTCTCCCGCTCTCTGGGCGACCGTAACGCGCGAGTGCCACTTACCTGTTACAACTTACTGAATTATTTATGAAACTATCCAACTTATTGGATTGAAATATCATGGCTTACGGCTCACTCCAGCAACAATACTACTTTTAGGACTTATATAAAGTAAGTGCGCGTGCTATAGCGTCATTATTCCGTAACGACGAAACATGAAGCCAAAACTTTGTTTGCCAACATTTTATAGGCCGTATGTAATTGAGTTTATCTAAATTGAAATCCAATTACGACAGGAAGTTATTATAACTCGTTTTATAAAATAAGCAGAATATTGGGAATGATAAATGAGTGGCATGTTATAAGATGCACAGGGACATCTAAGAGTAGTCGGGGAATAAAGCTTTATCGGCCAATGTGTTAGAATACTTATTTCCGTTTATTGCTCTTGGGCCAGTCATCTTGGGGCCATTAAATTCGACAGGACGTCACATAAAACGTCGGGATCGATTTCGCATAAACGGTAGACGTGACCGGTCGATTGGTACACAGAGCCTAATTTGAATCGGATGTTGAACGAAATTCATGTCTTGTGACGAAGAATTTCGGTACTTTAAATACTTACTACATTACCTACCTATAAGACGTTTTGCACTGTTGGACGTTTTGCTTCTAATCGAGATAGTAAATATTAGGTCTAAAGTGGAAATTTATATTAAGGCTTCTATATACGCGGTTCCACAATCTCGCTCGCGCATTGCTATACATTTTATAAGATATTAAATAACTGAATTTACTTATGAAAAAAGTTGAAAAATTAAAGGTTGAATTAAAGTTGAAATGGCAGTGGGCAGGCCACATCGCTCGTAGAACTGACCACCGATGGGGAAGAAAGGTTCTCGAGTGGCGACCACAAACCGGAAGACGCAGCGTAGGCCGGCCCCCCACTCGGTGGACCGACGGCCTGGTGAAAGCCACGGGGAGCCGATGGATGCAGAAGGCGAGCAGCCGCTCAAGGTGGCGCGCTCTGGGGGAGGCTATGTTCAGCAGTGGACGTCTTCAGGCTGTTGATGATGATGATGATGATGACTTATGAAAGATCTAAACTATGTTCTCATGAAAAACATCACAAATATGCAACAAAAATATCATACTAATCTAAACAAGAGTTCATAAATTAAGTACAACGTTATCAAAGTTTTTTCCTTTCTGTACCATTTTTATGTATGAAAACTTGTTTGGAACAAAATGTGATATTTTTGTTAAATATTTGTAATGTCATGCAAGAGAAAATAGTTAGACCTGATTTTTGAAGCAAATTCAGTTATTTAATATCTTCAAAAATGTATCTATACATATAATAAAACTGTAGAGATAAAAAAATCTGTAATTGCAAGATATCAAGAAAAAAATGATACAGGTTGGCTTAAAATTAGCCGCTGATCACGTTAAGCCACTTTTTAAACACTTTGTCTGTTTGTTTGTTTGTTTGTTTGTTTGTTATGACTGAACTCCTAAAATACTGAATGGATTTTCATGCGGTTTTCACTAATATGCTTAAAAATAACCGGCGCTTAACATAGGATATATTAAAATTGATATATCGTTAAAAAAAATTTGATGACAATTATTGAGATTTCATTACGAAACGAATCGGAGTTTTAAACAACATGGCCGATTGATTTTTTTAGTTGTTTTCAAACTGGAAGGCACCTGTGAAGCTTATGTAATGTCATCTGTCACATGTCAAAAAACAATTTTAGTAATGTGTAGGCCAATATTCGGTTCGATAATTAACGATTATTTTAGATACATAATACCGATTAACGATTATTTTTAGACACATATCATATAATCATGATATCTATCTTAGGTAGACATACCTACTTTAGAGTGCGTGGTAAATAATATATTATTCCCATTGTTGAAATTAGAAGAAACACAAGTACACGTGGGTGGGGTATAAAACGTAGGTGTCGATTTAGATGATAAGAATTTATTGAGGAAATCAAACCCTTGACGTATTGTCATCGGAATTGTGTATCAAGTATCGTCAAGATTCGCTGAAAACTATGACCTGTACGCGAGTCGTACATCCAATTCCGGACAGACGAAAGCAAAAGTTGCGAGTTGAAACCAGACTAGCAATGGATGAGTGCTTATTTGTGGAAATTCGATCTCACGGTATCTTTTTTTATTTCAAACTATCGATTTTTCTTTTAAAAACCGATTTTTCAGGTAATTTTTGCCGAATATTTTTATTACGGTTGGCAACACCGTATTTTGTGCCCACGCTATTTAGCAATAAAAGTAATCCAAACGATTTATCATTTTGTTTTCGATTATTCTTCGATTGTAGTTATCGTTGATGTCCCGCCCCTATGGTCAAGTGTCATTATTCAACAGTAGAACGTAATTTTGCAAGCAACGAATTTAATATTTTATTTATATCTTTTTATTGAAAAGTGAGTTAAAAGCGAATTAATTGCCTTCATTCCATTTCTTGTATATTTTACTGTACCTTTTAGTAATTTTTCTTAAACATTAGCATTAAATTTTCCCCGCAAAATAGAAATGTGTAATGTTTTGTATGACGTCACCTGTTTTGCTTACATAACAATTTACGTTCTATCAACCTGTCACAAGTTAAATAGATACATATACCCACAGATTAGAGAAAAAAACAAATGACTAAACAGATGGAGCGAACTTTGACTTTTGCGAACACCAATGCGTACCAGGGTCGGTGCAACTTTGCAACATTACTACCTTACCAAGTGAAGAAATTGCATGAAGTTTTAAATTGTTTCTTTTTCCGCTGTCATTTTATTTAGCCGTCTTACGGGCATGCGTAGTCGCTTCAATGATTGAAGCAACTACGCATGCTCGTTCAATGACGTTTCATTTGATGTTACAGAAAGTTATGTATTTTATGGTTTTTTTATTATATTTTAGTGTTTTGTAAATAAATTGATCAAAATACTTATTTAAAATAAAGACATTGACTTGTGCTGTATTTGGAATGCATATTCCAATACTCAAGAAGATTTACACCGGACAAATTATACAGTTTCTATGGTGTGAATACTTTTCGTGTTTACGATATATTTTTGTGTGTAAGTAGATTTGCGTTCACATAAAACATACGTAGAACTTGGAGCTGGATTAGAATTGGGTGATTTCATTGCTGCAATTAAATTAGAATTTGAATTTTGGTACAAATCGTAAATCTACAAGAAGGTTATCCAGTTGTTTACATTTTGAAATTAGAGATGATTTTACAGGTGTCGATGGGTTATCGATAATTTTGATATAGGTATTATAAGTAGATAAACTATACACTAAACTAAACCAACATATTACATGTAGTACTGGTTCAATGAACTCTTTAGATGGGCATATGATTGAGATTTGATATAATGAAAATAAATAATAGTAAGTACCTACTACTGTTTTTAAATGAGAATTTAAATGAGGTTTTGTTTGTTCACAGATTCTGCCAACCGTCATTACCACCATTGATGAACCTAATTCAATGAATTTTGTATGTAGGGCACACCTATTTATATTAATAATTTGTTGCTTACAATAGCTATTTTGAAATAAACTTTTGATAAAAATACATTCCTTTATTTCTTAGTTGCGCCCCACGGTGTTACCCGCGGATAAAAAGTACCCTATGTGTATCCACTATCCAGCGTATAATATACCAGCATTCCAAATTTCATCAAAATCGGTTTTAGTAGTTACGGAAATAAACTTCAAACTTCAAATTTTTTATTGCGAATAAGCTATTTTTTAGCATTTTTACGAGTTAAAACTAGACTAATGTGTTTAAAAATAATAAAAATTAAATTATTGTACATACCAAGCAAGCATGAATAAACTAAATTACATAGTGCTTAATGTCAAAATATTATAATTATAACAAGCATATTACAATACAAGTTTGAAAAAAAATATGGTAACAAACATTCACACACACACACACACAAACTTACGCATTTATAATACACCGTGGAATTTAATTATATATTCCTGAAATGTATGTACTTAGTCCATGCCTAAGAATATTTACAGCTAAAAAAAACGTTACGGAATAACGTTACGCCAATAAATTAATTAGCTCAGGTTAGGACGGAATAATTTCGTGGTTGACCACTATCTTACCTGTCGATAAATGAAGATGCGGTCTTTGATGAACATGCTTACCTATAGACGATACCTAATCATTCCCGACTTAATGTCACTCAGGGAAAAAAGATGCCAATAAAGAGGTTTAGTTAGCATAATATTATATATTATTTTTCTCTATGCGCATAATATATGCAATATCTACCATTTAGTGCGTTCAACCGCAAGTCAACCATACAATGATGATGGAAATGAGAAATGATATACCAATCAAATTATTAGGCTCTATTATTTATTCCTTGAACTAGCTGGGCCAAAAGAAGTGAGTTCTAGTTATCAGGGGTAGTACCTAGTTTTCCTCCGGACAACGATCATTATTGAGCCTTCCACCATCCCCCCACAAATTAGAGAAAAAACAATTGACCACACGACCGATACCGCATAGTTTTCATTTCACGAATACAATGCGTACCTATCAGGGCCAATGTAACATTGTGACATTAATAATTTATACTAAAAAGAAACAGCAAACAGTAATTCTAAAATTGTTTCTTTTCTTTTGTCATTTATTTTTCCGTATTATTGATAGTTTGATTGACATAAATGGCTGATACTTCAGAAACTTTTACTTTTCATGTTTGGCGAAACTGTGGTAATTAATTAAAGAAATGGCGTGTGCGGTGATGGGATGCAGTTCCCAACAACGTCGGTTAAAAAAACAAGGAGAACACATCAGTTTCCACAGGTGATAATAGGCAACCCTCCTTTTCAATTATCTACTGCATGTTGGAGCTCTGGTGAAAGTCAGCTGGTGGAAGCTCATTTCAAATCTTACAGATGTAGGGCAATAAAATGCGCATTACAATATTTTTATTTTATTTTTAGATTTCCCAAGGACGAAGACATCAGAAAAAAATGGTTAAAAACTACACCACACTTAAAAGTGTGGCATAAAAATTTGTTCATTTGCCATAAACATTTTGAAACGAAATTTTTCGTTAGTACAAATTCTAAATACCGCAGGCTGACGCCAGACGCGGTTCCTTCAAAACATTTACCTAATGTAATGATTTAACAATAAGTTTGATTACTATCAGTGTCTTTTAAAAACAAGCAGATTAAATAGATTAGTTATTGTAATGTTTAGAACTGATAACCGATGGGGAAGAAAGGTTCTCGAGTGGTGACCACGAACCGGAAGACGCAGTGTAGGCCGGCCCCCCCACTCGGTGGACCGAAGATCTGGTGAAAGTCGCGGGGAGCCGATGGATGCAGGAGGCGAGCAGCCGCTCAAGGTGGCATGCTCTGGGGGAGGCTTATGTTCAGCAATGGACGTCTTCAGGCTGTTAATGATAATGATGATGATGATTGATTTATTGCCATTGTAAATCTTCAACGCTTTTGAGCCGATATATTATAATGATATATATATAACTATAGGATACAGGTGACACTAAACCGCAAAAATATTTAAGTACACCCCCGTGATAATCTAACGGCCTTATATACTTGAAGAGTTGACCTGTATATTCCATTTCACACCCTCAGGGGTTGATTTAAAAAAAACTAAGATATACCTACCAACATTTATTTTTATACTTGTATTTGTCAAGTTTCAAGTTTGAACGGTGGGGGATGTAATTATGTTTATCTGTCAGTCAGTCAGGATAAAGCCATTTAGGTATATAATAGAGAAGTTAGAAAACAATTGTTATTTTATAAACATTTATTATTTATGTTACATTTTTCTATAGTTACGTCAAGTCATCCAGGAAAATGACACCTTTCATTTATATGTGTTAAGCTAATTAGAATTATGTTGTCTTTGCCAATGATTAGTACCTTCATAGCTAATAAATTTAGTCACCTCCTATTGCACAGCGTTCTTTGATTACATTTTATTTATTAAAACCACCACTTCAATTAATTAGCATTTCAATATTTTTCATTAAATTTCACTAAGTACAACAAAACAATTAATAGCTGAATGAATAGTATCGATATCGATATAATAGCGTCTCATGACTATTTTTCAAAAATAGGTATGAAAATAATACACTGATGCTCCCTCTGGTTACTCTGTGCATATACCAACAAATATTAAATAGTGTGAAAGCAGATTTTTTTTTATTTTGGCATTAGACGACATTTGTATTTAGCCAATGATACGAAATATTTTATGAAAAATGTTTTAAAAGGGTACTTAGATGTAGGTAAGTATAACTATACATTAGGATAGGATAATATATAGGATAGGTAAGATCCTCGAATTAGCACCATGGCCGTGTAACGTTCAGTTTTGATTTCTTCTTCTTCTTTTACGTAGGTAAATGATTTTTAAAGGTTTTAATAGTTAAAATATTTTAGGTCTGTGGGCTTCTCAATGAACAAACTGAGTGGTTATATTCTCTTTAGGACAAACTACAGGTTAGAGCAAAATATTATTGGTTACTCGATTGCTCCAAGAAGGTTAATTATTAAAAGGTCTTTGAAAGTGAGCATCTTCAGGATGTCGTTGTTGATGATGATGATGATGATGATAGCCGTATTTGAGTTAATTGATCATAGATATCAATTTAAGCTTAATTCTTTCCGTTATTTCTAAAATAAGTAATGGTCTCGACAGATTCTTAGAAAGACAAACACATGGACAACAAAGTGATCTTACTTAGAAGTGTTCCTTTATTTCAAAACTGTTACGGAACCCTAAAAATGAAACGTTCTTTGCAAAAGCGAATCTGATTAGAGCTTTGTACACATGTTATTTTCTCACTCTCACCACTATGTTGAAAGTGCAGTGGGAATGAGACAACCTGAAAAATAGCGGCCGTAATATAAATGTCGACTCTTTTTACAGTGGCGTACGTAAGTATTTGTGATTTCTAATTAGTATTAACAAAATTAATTATGTACGCATCGTATAGATAAATGCAATACTCCAGCTATAAAGTATGTATTTTATAAACTTATTGTTGACACTAGCTAAATACTCAATTCGTATGGACCAAACTTAAGAAAGTAAAAAAAAAATGTGGTGAATGCAACAAAGATACTCTTTGGCGCGGATATAAAAAACTGACCAATGTGTGTTTGTTTTGTATTTTTCTAAACTGCCTAAATAATAGGTATGGTACTTATGTAGGTATACCTCGTATACCTACTACCTAAACAAAATTCACTGGAACCTCTTATGAAGACTTGAACGGTTTTTATGGTGAATACACAAGAACATCTGTTGAAGTGAAAATGACAAGGAAAAGATCGACCGTATCACTGGTATGTAGGTATACCATATTATAGAACTTTTATTAGTTAGATGCCTAGATCTATCGTATATTTAAAAAAACTAACGTCTAAGTATAAGGTAGGGCCAAGTAGGTACATATTTAATTAAATATTGTACCTATGATTTGCAGTTTCTAACCCACTATTTTATCAATGTGTAGGTGATCTGATGACACGTGAAAAGCCATACTTACCTACTACCCAAACAACATTTTTACACGTGTGCTACCTAATCTGCCAATACTTGCTGAGCTCCGAAAAGATTTAGTGGACTTTGTTGTTTGGTATATGGGAAATGCATGAACTAAGCTATTATTAGACTACCTAAAGGTAGAAATAACACAATACAAGCGTGCGAAGCCGCGGGCAAAAGCTAGTAATATATATATGTAATATCTTTCTTACTGCCTTACATTTTACTAGAATAAGTAGTTTTCAGAGTAGTTAGGTACCTATACTATAGTCATATAGGTAAGATCTACTATACATACTACCCAAGGGTGGCTTTATGTGGGGTGGGTGGTGGGAGGCTTAGTATAAATACTCGAAAAAACATATAGCTAGGTACTAAACGACCAGAATATATTTGAATGAATGAGCCCATTTAGCGATATTGGCTCTTTCATGACTAATACCTACCTACTCTATCGTCTTAACAATAGAGTTCATAATAACTCAGAAGCTACAAAGATCTAACCAAAGTCTATTCAAAACCTAACTAAATTGAAAAGGGTAGGAGTGCCTGATATTTGTTTATTCACAAATATTATAAAAAGGTAGAAAGTAGAACCCTTATTCAGAAGAATCGTAACCTACCTACAAAATAGGTTAATGTTCTTGTTTGTGCCCTTTCCATTCCATTTATATCGGCTATAACCGTGACATAGGTATCATCTAATAGTGAAACAAAAAGTAACTCGAAAATACCGTTACCTCTGTCTGCTCAACTATTTATTATTTAGACATACTACATCAGCCGGAATACGTCCACTGCTGAACATAGGCATCCCCATAAAACGCCATTTTGGACGCTTATCATATTATTTTGAATTTGCAATAATCACCACGCTTGGAAGGCGGCTTGGTGATCGTAGTAGATTTCTATGTATGTACCTACCGAGGAAACTGCTGCTTTCCTGGATATCCCCTTAGCTGGCTCTCATAGCACGCACGGGAAGAGATGTGGTGGTCCTATTAACAAACTGGGACCACACGGTTTTTAGATATAATTATACAAAAATGCAGCAGTAGTGTACGCGAAAATTGTTGAATATTGATGAAGCAAGTCTTCATACCTACATCTCGCTTTGCAAAAAAACAGCTCTGCCTATTTTTGCCTTAAAAATGATTAGTAGATCTTTTAAAGGTACTATTAGAGGAACTATTGAGTATTGGGTATAGTCTCAGTGATTTTGTAAAGGGGCTAGAGATAAAAAGGAACCAAATACGAGAACCATACCATATTAGTCCCACACCACCCGGGATTCTTTGTTTACACTGTAGTGGGAACTACCCCGCTCTCTCCGGGTTATGAGCCGAACTGCTCATCTACGTCCAATTTACATTAGGTAATATATTTTGATATATCAAGCGGTTCTGTGGATAACATGGGATTGAGCTTATACAATAATTTTATTGTAACGCTGGACCTACCTGGATTTCAAAATATACTAATTCTACAAATAGAACGAATGATGCAGAAGTATTCAAAATAACTTGAATATTACAAACCTAAAGGCAGAGTAATTGTAGGTCAAACGGCTCTTTAGTCAAATAATTAGTGTTGATGTTATCGGACCATGGCCATTATTCACTTTGACCGAACTTTGACGTTGCTAGAGTAGTTCTATAAACTTTCTTTGGTCCGATAAATGTTAGGCGTTACAACTGCCGTAATTAAAACTATGCTAATGTAATATTTAGTGGCTCCATTAATCCCCTTCAACCCAGTTTATTTATTGTGTGATAATTATACTTAACCTTGATGATGCATAAGCTTTATTGTACGAATATGTTTAATTTTAATTTAATCAGAATAATGCTTATTTATAATTAGTTCGTGAGAGAAGGTAGTTCGGATAACTTTCGTTTAAACAAATGTACCGAATGTGAAAAAACTAAAAAAAAATATTTGTAGCCCATTTGTCTGAGGCCAAGAATGCCTGGGGGTTGGCTTGTCCAAATTCTGATTTCCCGGTGGTTCTTTCCTCACAGAGGCTGTGGGACCGACCGCTCTGCGAACTAGCACGGAAAAATCTTTTAGATACGTGTCCTAGCGTCGCTGATCGTGCTCGGCTTCTCGCAGTCTCTGTGTGGGAGTCAGGACTTTGGTTACAGGCCATGCCTTCTTTCAACACTGGTAACCTTTTAGATCCGACTTTTCGTTTAGGTATCAGCTTAAGTTTGGGCGCAAGATGCTGTGTGGCCCATCGCTGCCAGTGCGGTACCGCAGTTGACCAGCTCGGTCATCACGGTCTCTCGTGTTCAAAAAGCGCTGGTCGAATTTCGCGCCACGCTAGTCTTAATGACATCATTCGCCGGGCTAGTTTTTATTATTGTAGTAGTTAGCTATAGTAAAAAAAATATTGTCAATGTTGTGTGTATTGTTGTTATTAATATTGTAAGTAGGTACATAATAAACTAATTACGTATAGTGCAGTGTCTGTTAAATACTGTTCAAACGACAATATTCATATTAAATAGGTCGTGGCGGCTGCAAAAATCTTTTCGCATAATATTTTCTCCGTTTTGCGATTGCAAATACTTTTGACGGTAGGTACTTCTGTTTTTTAGTGCTCCTGTTGAAAGTTCCTTACTATTTTTACGTCTAATGGAGTCACTAAAAATATTTAATGATGTTGAAATCCTGAAAAGTGTGCGCTGCAGATTCTTTACTCAAGTGGCACATCTGTTACGGGTCCGCTCGCTCCTCTGACTTGTAATAATGGAATTAACGAGCTGGTTATGAACAAACGGCGTCTTCATTTCCAGGGTCCCGTTTATTCGTCCTTTGCCCTATTTCACTGCCACACCATTACGCTGAATGAAATAATGGGCTTGATATTGCGCTCATTCCCACGGACTCCCCACGTCTGCCAAATATTTTCAAAGTGTTTATGATGGGAGGGCAAATGAGATAATTTAAGTGAAACGAACGAGATTGTTATGATAAGTTTTATAGGGAAATGCAAATGTTGGTGCCACATTCCAGTTTAAATGTATTAAAAATAGAAGTGACGCGTACAAAATCCATTTATATCCATATTGAATGTGTAGCCCTCATCTCGTATAATCGTATAGGATGCGTAATTCAATTAATTAGATGAGATATAACTGCAAATGGTCTTTCCATTATATCCTGGAGCAGCTCGTTTGGTTTTATACATGTCATTTGAAATTTTGATACTGATTCTTGAAACACTGCAGTTCTCATGAACTGTATTTTGTAAGTTTATGGATTAAAATGGTACCATCGAAAAGGAACAAAATATTTTAGCCAGTAAAACTATTTTTTGTTTGCTCCTTCATCTATTTGGAGATTCGGCCACAATTTTGCAGATCTGTTAAAAATGCCGTATCAGCACTTGAACCTACATCTTCCATAGCAAGATGAGGTCTTTGACAGAACTTCGGAAGATAGTTTAACTTGGATAAATCCGAATGATTTATAAGCAGGCTTTTCCAGTTTGGTTGGACATTTATATTCATATATTAACTTGTTAATATTCTGTCTATGCAACGTGGTTCCTGACATAGTTATTACATAATTAAATGTTTCTATCGCAGAAATTTTCTCTGCTGACCTCCTGCACTATTTTAGTAAAACAAACCGTTGTCTTAGAAATTTGTCTTCTAAATTGCTGGCCTTAGAGCGGCCACATACGTGTATGCTGCTTGCACTCAACACGTTTTACCGGTTCCGCTTTGCTATTTCAAAGATTTTACAGGTGAACCTATTTTCTTGAGCGAAATATAAAAGAATTTCAGCAAACATGTTACTTGATTGGTTACTTTGCATTTTAAATGCAGGATGCCATGGAACGATTGTTAATTAGATTTTTTTATATTCCAACTGTTACGGCTTTTAAACCACAGATTTAAAAAACAAGTAATTGACTATTTAAAACTTATTTCAATCTCTATTATTTTTTACGTTAATGCCATGATGAGCTAGTCGTTCGCCAGATGTTAAGCAACATAACCTTGCAGTGTCACTAGGAGTTCTAAATTATAAGGTTTGGCGTGACACGTTATACTGCTTGCGGCGGCAAAATACTTAACTGACAAAGTGGTGGTACGGGTGGAACCTACGCAGAAGAACTTTGTAGAAAAATCCTACCACCTAGTGAAATTGGACTTACATACCTATTTGTAAATCAGGCTGACGATTACAAAATTTTACTTAATAACATTGTTAACTCCTTACATGCTTCTGTGTAAGTTACCTACCTACTCTACTGTTTAGCGGTGCGGAATGCCTTCGGTTGTCAATGTTGTCTAATAAATCTCTGACCCTTGTCCAGTCCGTAATTCACAATGGCCAACGTCAAAACATTAAACAGCCTTGATAAGTTTACTCATCTCTTGAGCTTAGGCCAAGATCTCTAAGAACGTAGTGATTTATGGAAAATAGATTTATGTAGGTATGTCTATGTGTTAATTTAGATCATCCAATTTAATGTATCCATGTGCTGTATATGAAATGCTGAGCATTTAGATATTTTGGTACATTTTTCACTTAGGTACAATTTCAAGCAATATTTACTGAGACGGGCCTCGATTTCACCCTGATTTTTCATACAATCTTTCACCCTCATTTGAACCCTTGATCTTTCAAAAACCCTTAACCCTTGCTAGTGAAATCACTGGACAAATGAGACTTTATGATCTGAACTCGCACTCTAGAAATCTTATTATTATATAAACTGTGTGATGTCTTAGGTTTACGTGCGCAGTGCAGTGTCACGCGAAACTTTAATTTAGAGTTCCGAGTGACACTGCATCTGCTATGGGCGGCCTTGACGCTTAGCACCAGGTGGACGCCTAGATCGTCTTGTGACGTCACTAGTTTAAAAAAAAATGAGTGGCATCTTGCAGTTCCGGCTAACCGTTGTTGTCTGCCAGTCAGTCAGTCAATCAGGATAAAGCGTTTTATTACCTAATACTGATACGAAACCTTCATCGCTTTTTGAGATAGCTTCCCGTCTCCAGTGATGGTTTTGACTGGCCTGTTAGGTCAGTTGGTAGTAGCTCTGCCTTCTAAACTATCGGTTGTGGGTACGAGTCCTACCCAGGACAAACATTTGTGTGATGAACATCGTTGTTTGTTTTATGTCTGGGTGTTATATTGTATTCTATGTATGTATTTACAAACAAAAAAGTATCTGAGTATTCTAGCAGTTATCTGGTTCCCATGGTACAGCTATGCTTAGTTTGGGGTATTAGTATATTATATAATCTGTGGTTTGGGGCTAGATGGCGCTGTGTGAAATGTCCACATTTATATATATATATATATACATTTTTTTTCTTGTTTGTAATCGTTCAACCCTATTAATATGCAAAGGTATATGAAACATTCGTCAAGAACGTTGTCGGTTTTTAATGTGACTTTAATTTGGCTGTAAATTGCCGCACTCGTTGTATGGTACTGCCATTACACTTTTTATGACGCAGCGAATACTCAAAAGTATCCGTAAAGAAAGGGTAAATTGTAGGCAAAGCTGCGGGGTGCCTTTAGTTTCCAATAAGATAGATTGGTAAAATAATCCAACTTTTTTCTACCAAAGTCTAAGCGTTGCTTAGACTTTGGGAGAAAAAGTTATAAGAGCTTCTAACATATAAGAGCTTGTTACTTCAGCAAGACGGGAACTACTTGACGGATGACTTCTTCCAGTCGAGACTCTTTCTTTGTTTCTCAAGTTTTACTTAACACAACTTTATCTGCACTTTAAGTTTTTCAAGTCTTAATCGATCATCGCTGGCCAATGATCTGTGAACCAGCTATGCGGGCTTTAAGAGGATAATATGATGCAGACGCGATCAATTCAAGCTACGCTACAAATACACAGCTGATGCACAGAATGGATGTACCTACCCATATTTACCTATGTACTTTAGCAATTTTTTTTTTCAGATTTTATTTGTTGCTACTTATAGCTATGGTATATTTAACGCAGGACTGCCAGCTAGATATACTTGGCAAGTACCAAGAATAGTGGCTGGAGAAAAAATTAAATATGTAATTTAAAACTATGATCTTCAAGTATCGACTGGTCATAGTTTTAAATTACATATTTATAAATTCTCATAAATCTAGTAAATTACAGATTACACCTTTGGAACTGACATATAGATCTAATTTATTCAAAATTTCATCAGAGTTGTGAAGAAATATGCTCCCATTTTGTCCAAGGTAATATTACAGGAAATGGAGACGCTATATACCTACATTTCTCTCTTGCCTTTCGTTTAATGAATATGACGCCAGCCATTTAGAATGTATCAGGTGTTTTATCCTTCATAATTAGGCGTCACTTAGATATCTGCCTGCTTATTGTGTTCAGGATTACGGTTCTTAAAGTGTAGGCTTTAATCCCTAACGCTGGCTAAACGCAGGTTGGTGGATGACGTTTGCGTTCTATAGTTTTGTGATTTCTTAAAATTAATAATTCTTTCGTTTTGCAAATCCGAACGTAACTTGAAATTTCATTGGTGCAGGGCTGAGCAGCTGGGCTAGAATGAGCTATATATATATATATATATATAAAAGTCGGCACATATCTTCTCCCGACAAAGTTTTTGACCAATAAACGATCATGCGAATCACATTATAAAACGGTTTTTGCGTGTTCATTGAACAAACGCTTTCTCGAAAGAAGAGATTCATTGATTTTTACAGCTCTTGCTAGTCCTACTGTAGGGTTAGCACGGCCGGTAGACAAAACTGTCTTTCCCCTGTTTTACTCCAAGCATGTTCATACTTGCTTGGAGTAAAACAGGGGAAAGACAGAGGTTTTACGTCACTTTCTTCATGAAAGTGACGTAAAACGGGGAAATACAATTTTGTCTACCGTCCATGCTAACCCAGTCTAAAACTGATTTACATTAAAAATGATTTAACGTAAAGAAATAGAATGCATCAATAAATTACGATTAAAAGTATCATCTAGATATCAGTGGATTACCAACAAATGCCAACAAACAAATTTCGTCATGGCTTTTTAGTCTATTGCCATTTCTCGCTAAACCAATGATGTCTACGTGATATTTTTAATTGTAATTTGTTGATACATTCTATTTATTTGCACAAAATTAGTTTTCATGTAATGACGTTGAGTAATTAAGCTATTATTGGCAAAAAACGCAAGAGAATTTGAATTGGCAGCACTGAATGAAATGTTCCATATTAACCAGAATACGTCGGCTTGAAAGTCGCACGACCTAACCCTGAATCACACTCGCTCTCAATATTTTATTTGTTAACTACATATTAATTGCTTATTTATTACAATGAAATAATTATTTACGGTCATTGAAGCCACAATAAACGTAACATCATTCAATAATAACTAATAAATAATATCAGTATCTGGAACAATAACAAAGTTAATTTTATTATTGAAGCAGTAGACCACCCGTTTATTTAAATAGATACAATTAATGTT
Source organism: Ennomos quercinarius (assembly GCA_910589525.2). Lineage (NCBI taxonomy): Eukaryota > Metazoa > Arthropoda > Insecta > Lepidoptera > Geometridae > Ennomos > Ennomos quercinarius. Next base: position 9,458,248 of record OU342496.1, read on the forward strand.
ATCATAGCTGTTTCGATAGCATTAATAACGTACATATAATAATATGTAAATAATTTACGAGTAACAACCAAACAATTGAATTATATATAGAGACTGCTGATAGCGAGTTTAAATAAAAAGGATTTTTATGGTGCTTAAAAGACTGATTTTTCAGAATAAAATATCATATCATCCGCCGGAAGACGTCCTCTGCTGAACGTAGCCCTCCCTATAATACGCCACTTTGGGTGCTTTGATAGGGAAGGGGGGCTGCCATAAACACCACGCGTGGCAGGCGTCTTGGTGATTTGGGTAGTACTAATGTTGGATCGGCGTTATCCATAATTTTGGTATTTGGACCGTAACGGGAAACATAAGCTTGTGCTATAAATACTTGTTTTAACTCACCAAGTTTTGTGTGACGACCTCCAAGGCATTTATTATGAGATTCAAAATCCAACAACTATACATACCAAATTACTAGGTTACACTTGGTTTATACCTTTGTTTATCTACCTGGTTTACATGCTAACTTTTATAGCTCAACCTTTACTGAAACTGATTAGGCCATATAGTGGATATAAGCATAGGGAGGTATTCACAGCCGTAAGCGACTGAGCTGTTAAATCCGTTGCAGGCTCAACGGATACGTTTTATTACGTTTACTTATTCAGCATTTAGCTGTTCTGTGATGTCCATGGTGTAGAATGTAGGCTGATAGTCAGCTGCCTTAATTATTGAGAAATAATTCTACATAGTATTTATTATACCTTATTGTCGTAGTTAGAAGAGCTTTACCCGTTAAAAAAACTTTTGCCTTAAAAGAATTAGTTTAAGTTAATTCATACGTAGTTAGGTACATATAAACGTACTTACATATATTTTGTCAACATTATTGCCATTCACAAGGTTAAATATAACTTTTGCTTTTTAGACATGACATGGCGGACTGCATATACTTATTTACCAATAATTTGTATTTGTACAAAATACAATAAGCACCTAAAAGCTACATCAAAACAAAATATTAATCCTTCTGAAACCTTTCTACAGCATGATTTATGTTATGAATTAGTCTTCCCAGAACATCTGGTAGCTCTCGCTCTACTGGATGTGATTTCCACATTAGGATCCCACTTAGCTAATTGAATAGCTCGAATGGCCGGTGTGCTGAAGCTCTGAGCATTACTAACGTCAGGACAGGTTTACGTCTAGTTTAAAGGGGTTGCCCTATTCAAGTACTTACTATAACATTATGCAATATAATATAAGGTACTTAAATGGAATTATCCGGTATATCCTTTTTTATAGGTATTGGAAGTGTGATGGTTTCACTTTGCTTTGTGAGTTTTTCTTTTCAAGCTACTTTTGTTGACTGATAATTTTACTACAACTGCCCACAATAGTTTGGTGTAGCTCACATAGCTTATGAAAGTAGAAATAAAGTAGATATTAAGGCAAATATTGTGCGTCTGCCACACGCATTAAGAGATACCTACTACAAGAATAGGTACATCGAAATCAATAGCACGAGACGATCAATCGTGATTGATAATCGTGACGCGATTGATCATTTCAAATAAAGCGTCAATTGAAGGCGATTGATGGCGATTGACGGCGTATCATTCGCGAATGCTTCACTCGTTTGTTGGACTATCATTCGGAAAGTCCTGTTCACAGGTCGTGTTGCTCTTCGAGAGCGCGATCAGGAATAAAGAAAACGATTGTCATTTGCTATCATGGACTGTCAATCAACCATCAATGCATGGCACTTCAATCGCTGTCAAGCAAACTTTTCATCATTCGCCGTCAGTGCCGTAGTAAATTGACAATAGCTTCAGTCACCAAAGTAAACGACCAATTTTTGCATCAATGGGTACCAATCACGTAACGATTGTCAATCGCGATTGATTCTCTCGGGGATGCGATGATGATGACGACAGGCGGCTTGCGTTGTGATAGTAAAAACAATATGATGCATAGCTGGGTACGTATAACGTAATAGGTATAATATGTATAACATTCAAACAGGGACATTGCAGATGTCTTTGATTCATCATTATCAGCCTGAAGACGTCCACACTGCTGAATATAGGCCTCCCCTATAGAGCGTCACTTTGAGCAGCTATTTGCCTGCTGCATTCATCGGCTCCCCGCGGTTCTGACCAGGTCATTCGGTCCGACTAGTGGGGGGCCGGCCTACACTGCGTCTTCCGGTTCGTGGTCGCCACATGAGAACCTTTCTTCCCCATGAGTTGCCGGTTCTGCGAGCGATGTGGCTTGCCCACGCCACTTCTTCTTGCTTAATGATGTCATTGATTACAAATTAAAAAAACCGTTGAAGTTCATGTGAAGCACATTCTTCGACTTTGACATTTTTAATGTTGACACCATATCATTTGCATTGTCTTTTTATAAAATGAAACTCGTTTTTCATTCAAATTGATTACCTTAGAGCAATTTAGTCGCAGTCTTTCCCGGATGGTCCCTGAGGCCAGTAATAGGTTTCTTAAAAGAAAATCGAGTTAAGCAGCGTGATCGACTTAATTTGTAAAAGGTTTGATTCTAAAGATTAAAGATTGTTCTGTGTTTTGACTACATTCAGTAAAAGGGTGGCAGATTTGTGTAGACGACAAGACTACAATGTAAATTTTGGTGGAACCTTTTACCATTATTTGTTATTGAAATCCGTATTATATAGGTACTTATACAGGTTGAACTTTTCAAGTGGGCGTGGTAGGCCAAATCTGAAACTATGAGGAATATCAAAAAGTACCGACTCAAAGGAGTCACGGGCCGATTTTGATGAAAACTAAAACTGCGTTATTGGATTTTTAAAAAATCAATAGCCAGGAATTGAAGCCGTTGACTTTTAAAATAAAACACCCTGCATTAATACACCATTCGAAAGTGTCGCTGATATGGATTGAATTCTGGGAAGTAATGACATACCTACCGACAAACTTAAGTAGAGAGCTTTTTTTTAACAAAATACGTTTTTTTTCTCTATATGTTGAGGTACCTAATCTAATACTTAAACTGATTAATTGTGCAAAATGATGGACATCGTTTTTAATACATATACTTAGCTGGATTCGACATCTCAAGAACATAATGTTTTGAAGATGACTGCGCTGGGGGTGTGAGTTGAAGAAAATATTGAGCATCATTTCGAACAAGGTACAGGTAATGTAGGTATGAATTAGAGACATTTACTTTAAAATACCGAAATAGCTCTTAGAATTAGCAAGTTGAAATGGCAATGGGCAGGCCACATCGCTCGTAGAACTGACAACCGATGGAGAAGAAAGGTTCTCGAGTGGCGACCACGAACCGAAAGACGCAGCATAGGCCGGCTTCTACTCGATGGACCGACGATCTGGTAAAAGCCGCGGAGAGCCGATGAATGCAGGAAGCGAGCAGCTGCTCAAGGTGGCGCGCTCTGGGGGAGGCCTATGTTCAGCAATGGACGCCTTCAGGCGGATGATGATGATGACTTTGAAATATGAAGCAGTTCATATCCAAGACTTTCCTTAGGTTTGCCGTAGGTATTATACAGGCTGTGTATTATTATTCAAAATCAATGGGTTCGATTGCTGGACAGATGCAGTTTTAGTTTTCATGAATATCGAGCCCGAGACTCCTTTGAGTAGATACTTTTCGCTATTCCTCATAGTTTCAGATTTGGCCTACAACTCCCACTTGAAAAGTTCACCATGCACCTGCCTGATGATTTTTCCAAAAGGTTCAGATACTTAATACTCAGTAGTCCACTACTTACCTACTCAGTGCATCTTTTGCAAGATTACGACAAGACACTTTGCTCCTGATATTTATAACATAATCAAAAGAATATCAGATATACGACACTTATAATGTACGTCTTTTAATAGTCAAAATCGTTAAAATCTATTGATAGTCTATACGTCAGCTTTGGACTGGGTTGACTCATTACTGCAATGACGACAGAGTTATAAAACTAAATTTTATAAATACACCCTGAAAGGTGAATATAGGTACCTACCGAGAAAATAGTTGCGTCAAGCCTGTAGTGAAAGTATTCCTTCTTTTATTATTCAACTGTCTAATAATATAGCATCCCTGTTAAAACATTTTCAATTGATTGACTTTACCTACTTCCCTCTCCATATCTAATTATCGATTTTCATCTTATTATGACGGTGTAAATTATAGCAAGCAATTTCAGGGCTCTCGAAAAATCGGGATTTTATAGCATCAAATAATAATTGAGAAGGCGTGAACCAGACGAGAAAGTTCATTAAGGTTGCCACTTCAAAAATTGAATCGTTTAATCGTAGCCGAGTGGGGTATGGCCACTATTTCAGCGACAAGCTTAGGCATACTTCCTTTTTATATTATTAAACAATGGTGTTATTATACTTGTACACTTCACTTCATCGGCTGGAAGAAGTCCACTGAACACAGACCTCCCTCATAAAACGTCACTTCGGACGTCACTTTTGGTCGGCTTGGTGATCGCAGAATATTTTAATGTACCGAGGGGAATGATACTGCCCATTCCCTGGATATACCCTGGGTAGATACATGAAACATGTTTTACTGGAGGTTGCTCGTTTACTCGCAGTTTTCCTGCGAGAACTCTTTATTTTCCGAGATAAAAGTATCACTTGTTGATCTCGGTAATTTAAGCAATCTGTCTAAATTTTAATCTGAATCTGCCTAAAGCGTGAAAGCCACACAAATAAACAAACAAACAGATGACTTATTTGCCTTGTAAGGTTTTCATAAGATTAGATAGGTACTAGACTGTAGTAATACGATTACTAGACTGTGAGATCAGATCATAAAGTCTCATTTGCCCCAGTAATTTCACTAGCTATACAATACAGTGCCCTTCACTCGACACAGTTAGTTCTTGCACTCTCTGCTTGGTAATTTATCTGTCTATTTATGATGATCCAATTTTTAATGGTGATCATAATAAAAACGCATATTATTCGCTTCGCTTTCGTTATCGCGTGTTATATGAATGCAAGAAATGCCTTTTGCGAGGAGCTCGTGATTGCAGAATACCCTTGATGGAGCGTAGATCTGAATTTCCCACACAAATGATTGTTTTGGAATAAACGAAGTGAACTAAGCTTGATGTATTTTATTACTCCCACTCTATGTACATAATAATGTTTTCACCTCAGAAGCTGGGAAAGATTCAATTTGTCATTCGAAACCTGCGTGCAAAAGCGCATTTTATGCGCTAGCGTGGAAAGAGTTTATAAAATTCGAACCATCCCACTGAAGATGCATTATAATACTTCTTCTTCTTACTTCATGCCAGTGCGGCAACTTGGCGCAAACCTTGATTGTTGAGCATAAATAATCCTTTTGGCGACAACTTCATTTGTAGAATAAGTATACCAAAAAGAATATAACCACTACGTTATCCAGCACGACGACTGCATAAAAAACACTTTTTTTTAAAGGTTTAACAAATGACGTAACGCGCTAGTCGTTCTCTTGATGTTAAGCGTTACGACCACCTATAACTAAATTAATGCCTGAGTATATTAAGGTGTTTCTTACATTTTTCTCGCTGTAGTGAGGTGAAAAGTAGCGTGTTTCACTCGGCAGCAAAGTTATTCTGCGTCTCGTAGCTTTGAAACCTTCACTACGCTCAGGATTCAATATTTGAATTACTCGCTACGCTCGTGGTTCAATCCTAGTAGACTCCTTCGCTTGCTGAGCTAGTACTCGCACCAAAAAACAACTTTACACCCTTGCATGACAAATAACTATTAGTGGTCATAAACAGCGACACTAATTAAATATTTTCCAATAAACATTAAACAGTTACTATCGGCTAAACAATAGATACAAATGCTAAAAATACTTTTCATTTGCTATTAGTATATAGGTGCGTTAATTATGTATGCACTTAATATAAACATAACGTGATAAGAAAAATAAGAGACATTATTATGGTTCAATTGGCTTTTATTGGTTATATTACAAAACAGTGGTACATTAAAATATTTTTAAGTTGCAAAGAGTAATAAATTCACCTTACTCAAATAATTTTTTTAATCAATAAAGTTGCACCATTCACAATTAACTTTCGTGCAACAAATCTTTCAGCTTTTGTCTTAAAATCTTTCCCCTCGAGTTTCTGGGCATTTCCTCAATAAACTTCACGCCACCTCTTAATTGCATGTACGGCGCGACCTAAAAATGTACAGAATACAAAGTACGGTTAATGTTTACTCACGGATAAAGCAATTAAAGTGAAACAGGAAGAAATATGACCTAATCGTATATAAGCATAAACACATTTTATAAGACTAGTCTAAAGACGAATAAGTTATGATATTTAGGAGGACTCATAAAAAGTTAAAACAGGATATTTACAAACATACAGGTCCTATCGTCATCATCAACAGCCTGAAGTCGTCCACTGCTGAACATAGGCCTCCCCCAGAGAGCGCCACTTTAAGCGGCTACTTATAAACCACCGATATACACGGATATAGCTTTCAGAATTAGCAAGTTGAAGTGGCAGTGGGCAGGCCACAGCTCTCGTAGAACTGACAACCGATGGGGAAGAAAGACCCCACTAGGTGAACCGATGACCTAGTCAGAACCGCGGGGAGCCGATGGATGCAGGAGGCAAGCAGCGGCTATAAATGGTGTCTGGGGGAGGCCTGTTATCAGCAGTGGACGTCTTCAGGCTGATGATGACGATGATGAGGCCCTATACCAACCCCAGTTTTTCAACGTCGGCGTCGGGGTTAAAATTGACACTGCAAATACTCAGAAATTATAATTATGAAAAAAAAAAGATAATATAAATTATAGGTATGTTCAATATTTGTCATGACTGTAGGTAATGTATACTGAAGCAAGATTTGGCACTCTAGATTTTTTTAATACTAAATCGCTTGTGCTTGACTACGCTTCATAACGATAATCATAATCATTTTATTGGTAAAGCAATTTACATGTCAGGTTTCTCTTTATGTTAAGCGACAATGTGGTCGACGATGTAGCATGCTCGCTTATAAAAAACCTATTCAATTTCCTCTTGAAAACGTCCAGATTATAGATTAAGTAACACGAGACGCTGGTAAAGTTTTATTCCTATGAATATGTCACCGGTTAAGTAGGTATTCCTAAATAGGTACTTAAATTACCTACCTCGCCAGCGATATAGTCCACTAATTCTTGTTCAGTGACTGCTGACCCTGGTTGCTTTACAACAAAAGCAGTAGGTTCTTCTCCGTAATCAGGAACTGGTTTCCCCACCACGCCAGCTTCACGCACTCCAGGATGCAGCTGCAGGAATGTTTCCAACTCAAGTGGGGGTACCTGGAAACAGGATCGTCGTCATCGCTGATGACTCATCAGTCTAATACATTCTCGCTACTGGGACTTGGGCCTTCTCTCACATGAGAGAGAGAGATAGAGAGAGAGAAAGAGAGAGAGAGAGAAATAGAGAGAGAGAAAGAGAGAGAGAGAAAGAGAGAGAGAAAGAGAGAGAGAGAGAGAAAGAGAGGAGAGAGAGGCCATAATCCACCACGCTGGCCAAGTGCTGGTGGATGTTGTGATTCTAGAACATGCTGGTTTCCTCACAATGTTTTCGTTCACGATTGTAAGAGCGAGTGCAAATTTTACACTTAACTTGAAAATCATTGGTGCAGACCCAAGTGGGATCTGAATGAATCGGGCTACCGCTGAACTACACTCGCTCTCCAAACAAATAGATTAACTGATATATAAAAATAAATGATTTATTTTGGTTATATAATACATGGTGACAAGTCAGATTTTAAGTGTGTTGTCCTATGTAGCAAAGGACAAACACAATAGAATCCTTCGACTAAATTGTTTAGCTGAGTCGTGTATGTCGCGATTTTGTACAACAGCTCTAAACTAATCAAGTCTACGAAGTTAATATACAATTCATCCACTGCGCAATTGATGGGTTGTTGTTCAACGTTAGATTTGACTTTTGGTGGCGCAATTAATCGAGATTGATAAAATAGATAGGTACAGTTACATTAATTAAAATAGTTAATATTTATTCAAAATAACTAACTTACGAAACACCTTTGCCTAAATCTAAATATTTTTGGCCTTTACCTACAGAGTTTTTCTTCAAGAATAATTCAGCAGGTAGGTATACTAACGTTGTAACCGTTATAAACAATTATTTCCTTCAGTCTCCCAACGATGTAAAAGTAGCTATCTTCGTCGTAATAGCCAAGATCGCCAGTCCTGAAGAAACCTTCCTCGTCCATGTAATTTGAGAGGTCCATTCCAACGTATCCCTTCATAAGGACGGGACCCTTCAGACAAATTTCACCGCGTTCTTTCGGACCCACAGTTTTACGGGTTTCTACGTCTGAAACCTGAGAATATATAAAGTTAAGCCGTGGGTAGAATTATGAAAACATGCATGAAAATCTAGGTATGTTTTACTTCTGATTTTAGTTAGATTTGTCGCTTTATCCCTATCCCTACATATAATAAATGTGTAATTCTGGTATGCTTCGGAACACACACATAATTATAACAAACGTAATTTATCCCATAGGTTCTATTGTTCAGAAAATATCGCTTGCGCGATGCAGGCCCGCGGCTTTTTGACCTTTTTCCATACATTATGAAATTTTATTTGTATCAGCGCCATCTAGGGACAGTGATGTGTCGTTGTTTGTTTGTTATGACTGAACTCCGTAAATACTGAACTGATTTTCATGCAGGTTTCACTAATATGCTTAGAAATAACCGGCGCTTAAAATAGGATATATTAAAATTTAAATTTCATTAATTCTTTTGGTCATAATTATTAAATTTTCATTACGAAACGAAACTGAATTATAAACAATATGGCCGCTTCATGGTGAGATGGTGAGGTTATTTTTGGTAACTGATGGTAACTTAATGTCACCAAGATGTCACCTATCTGGTGCCTAGCTGTTTATCTGGAGGCACAGATTAAAGAAAAAAATCTCTGTGTAGGATATGACCAAAGAGTAATAATTATAACCGCTACTCTAAGAGGTAGGTAGGTACAATAAGTAATTGACAACTTAACCTTCTTTGCTACCTATCTATTTTACAGTTTTTCTATTTATGCCTTTACAGGTTGTATGACTTGTATGGCGTTTTAGGAGTAAATAGATAGATACCTACGTACCAAAAGATAATATATTAATGCTTACGTAATTTAAATTTTTATTAAATCTTTAAGGTTCTGGCTTGTGGATTTAAAAATAAAGCCATTTTTTCATTCCTATGCAATGCAGATAGGAAATATACTATACAGAACAAAGACTACACTGACACACATAACCTATTCAGAAGCATGAGACTGCACAGCATAAGATGTGGCAGCTTCCAAATACCGGTGGCTGTCGCGCGTATATAAACGTTACTGCTGCGAAAGTACCATAACGTTACCATAAGTCTGGAAAAACCTAACCTAGGTTTAAGGCATATTTTTACCGAATGTAAGTTGCGGTGGTGCGTGACAGCCATCGTTGGTTGTGGACGGTGGCCGGTCTGCATCGGGGCTAAGTACCTATAACTATTACTATAGGTAATGTAGTCCACGCGTGGCAACGCCGCGGGCAGCAGCTAGTTCATAATAAACACAAAATATCTTTGAATCTCTCGATATTTTGTAAGGGGAAAACTGTCACAATTGTGAAAAAAAACATATTACTTAATGGTGGTGCAAATAAATAAATAATACCCAATGATCGCACATATTATAGGACCTGGACCCTAACAAGGACTCTCTGTATCTAGGGACCCAGGAACTACGAGGACCATGGTCGCACGACACCCAGACATAAGACAAGTAAATACGCCTTTTTATCCAGCGCACAATTAATACATTGTCGTGCCGATCGCGGGAATCGAACCCGCCGCTTCAGTATAAAATAACTTTTTGTGAACCAGGCCGTAATTACAAAAAAACTTATATACAATTCCTATTTCTCAGACTATATTTACTTACTTCTATTCACCATCACAACTTGACTAGGTAAATACTAAAATTTTCTTCGAAGACAAAAGACAAATTTATTACATTTTCTTATTTTTATCTAACTAGCTACACCTACTTACCGAAGCTATTCCGAGAATATCACGTACGACTAACTTTTTATTAGGTACTTTTGTATGTAAAACCGCAAAATCAGCATGTTTAAATCCGTGTTTTACCTTTAAAGTGATACCAGGGGACGCTTTCCCGACACTTCCCGGCTTTGGACCTTTATGGCCCCAACTTTCAGAAGTTAGCTCGCCCGCCTCGGTCATTCCATAGCCTTGTAATACGTTTTTTAGATTTGGGAACCTAAAAAATAACAGTTATAGAATACTTATACTACGTAACAGTAAAGAATATTCGAAAGACTGTATAATTAAGCTCCTGTATAGATTAGTATGGAATAACAAATACATAAATAAACGTGAAATTGAAGGTACAACTAGGGTCAACATGACGTGAGCTATGAGCAGCAATGGGTCACAAGGCATTTTATTAGGTCAGTCCATAATTCTTTCGGGGTTTTGTGTACACAAAGAGACAGATATACCTAATACTAGTGACAATAATCGTAACCATGAATCCGTAACTGGCCAAAACAAGAAAATAAAACCGTGAACCATGTAGGTACAGTTTACTACTACACAGCACAGTTACGCCCACTTACCTTTGTTTCACTTTGTCTATAGTCTTTTTATGGAGTGGAGATGATCTCGAGTAGATAATTCTGAGAGAATCTAGATTGTATTTGCTAACGTCGCCCTCCTTTGATAAGAAAATCACTAAAGACGGCAACATGAACAGGATGTTTGCCTGTAACAAAACAATTCAGATAACTTAATAAATATTTATTAATGTAATGATTATATTCAAGACATGTTTGACAGTCTCTGTGGTGTGGTGGTTGAGCGGGTCGGCTCATAGCCCGGAGGCGGCGGGTTCGATTCCCGCGACAGGACAAGTATTTGTGCACATGAAATAAAAGCGCAAGTAATTGTTCTGTATCTGAGTATTGGGGACCATGGTCCTCGTAGTTCCTGGGTACAGGGAATCCTAGTTAGGGTCCAGGATCTATGTAATGTGATCTTTGGGCGTTATTTATTTATTGTTTACGTTGGACTTACACAATCCACTGTTAAGCAAATGGTTATTTCACTTACAAAGTAAAGTAAAGCTCGACTGTCGGTTTTTGCCATTCACCTGCTGCCTATGATGAAAGGTACCCCATTTCGACTGCGTGGATACGTGTAGTACCTACCCAGATAAATGGGTCCCATATAATTTAATAGAGTCAGGCAAACTTACTTGATATTCATCAATGCTGCGTAGGATTGATTCAGAATTAATTACTTCAGTAAACAGGATTTTCCTACCGCAAGCAAGGAATTTGTAAGTCATAAACATATCGTAGTTGTGACACCAATCACCGGACATAAAAGCGGCTTTCAAGGAGACATCGCTGAAACTAGAGAAAAAATTAGTGTACTATTGAAGTTAGGTAGGTATACTATAGAAGTCAGACGCAGTATTTGTGATTTGTTAAGTTGCTACTCACTCATCGGGCAAGCTATTGAGAATACAGTTCAAATGTGTCAGCTGTACCCCCTTTGACAATCCAGTGGTACCAGATGAATATAAAATGACCGCCACATCTGTTTGTCCCAAAACAGTGGTCGGTTCAAACAACTCTACATCTACGTCGAGCTTAGTTAAATCTTTTAAAGATTTCACTTTCTCAAACTCATCATCGATAGTCAAAAGCATCTTTAGGCAGTCGTAACTTTGTAGCATAGTTTTATATTGGTTCAAAAACTTTTGTGAACATATGAAATATTTCGGTTGGGTTATGTTGATCTTGTGCCTCAGTGCAGCTGTAACATAAATGAACAACAAATAAAATTGATATAATGTTTTCCGATAAACTTGAAATAGAAATGGAATGTCAGTAAAGATTAATGTGGTATTTTGTCTCACCTCTGCCGCTGTTTAAATCATGGGGAGTGTATGTCGCTCCAGTAAACACGACGGCAAGAACTATAGGGATGAATTCAATACGTTTTTCGGTTCCAACTGCAACTATATCGCCTCTTCCGATCCCTAATTTTATCAGCGAGGCCGCAAGATTGACTGCGTACTGCGTAACATCTTTATACGATAGCTTTTCATTTGTGTCAATATTTTCCTAAAAATATAATCATTTTATGTTATGTTATACTAGCTGTATCCTACGGCTTTGTACGCGCCGACTACAGTTTATACATTTATAGCTACAAAAAATATCATAAACCCTTTTTTAGGATTCAAATTGTCTCCATACCAAATTTCATCAAGATCACGTTGAGTTCTTTAGTCGTGATAAGTTTACAAACAGAAAAACAAATAGAGTGGTTTTCTATTGATAATAAAAGTACCTGCAGATGGTGTTTGTAAATTTTAATGAATTACGTGACATTATTTCAGCAGTAATTTTATTCTTAATTTTAATATCGAATACCTGTTAGGTATTGCAATAAAATAGGTAGGTACAATATAATAGGTAAAATAGGTAGGTTTACTTACGAAAGCAACTTCATGTGTCTTGGTCTTCAGCCGATCCAGCATGTATTTGCCAAAGTTTAAATGCGCTGGAACTTTTACTTTTTGATCACCAAGCACATAGCATCTATGACTTAACATTTTGCCGACTGTCGTCTTCAATGTAGGGCCACAACTGACTGATGTACTGTTGACTTGATTATATTCAATAAACTGGTTTTATATCTTTCTTCGCCGTTGAACTGATAGGAGGAAAGTAAACTGGGAACTATACAAATAATTATATCCTTAATAGCGTCTCTCTTTCATTATTGATTTGCTAATCTATACATATAATAAAACTGTAGAGATAAAAAAGTCTGTCTATACATATAATAAAAATGTAGAGATTAAAAAGTCTGTAATTGCAAGATATCAACAAAAAAATTTCACTTTGTCTGTTTGTTTGTTTGTTTGTTTGTTTGTTTGTTTTTTATGACTGAACTCCTAAAATACTGAATGGATTTTGATGCGGTTTTTACTGGTTCACTGTCGAAACTCATAAAATCGTTTATCATAATTTTGTTACAAATAAAAATGTTACTTATAATCATCATTTCACATAATGTTATTTAATATACTTTCACTATATCTAATTTTATTTATTATAAATCAAAATTAATAATAATCCAAATTTATAAGAATGAAACTCATAAGGCGTATATAATATAATAGTACAAATTTATAATGTTCTTTTAGCATAACTAACTTAAATCATAAAACAAAATATCAATAATACTGTAAATTAATGTGACTGGAACTGTTGATTGTTATATTTAACGTAATCAGCTATAAAAACGTAGTACGGAAAGCCAATTTGCTCTTCAATCTATGCAGGCACTTCATCCAGTCAAAACAAACAAGATTAACGTGTGGACTGTGTGCGGGTAATTGTAAAATAACTTATATTTTCTCATGTCATGTTGGTTTTGGTTTTGTTGGTGAACTTTGTGCATTATTTTAATAAATAACTTGAAATGTCCATAAAAACACGTGTAAAATATTTAAATCAAATACAGGTAATCTGAAACTTAATATAGATGGTTTCTGTAATTTTTTATGTATTTTTTTATATAAGCATAAGTGACTTCTGGAACTTCGCCGGCCGCTGCTGCGGCACGCTCGCTACGCTACGCTTCGCTCGCTCGGCTCGTGCGATGTATGGTCACAGTTAACCTAACGCTCCTCCTCGCTTCGTCGTCGCACCTATTTATGACTTTGCCTTAGACTAGTATCTTAGTATCTTTAGGGTATACATGCATATCTATATAATGATTTAACTACTTCAAAATTATTATTAAGTTAACTAAAAAAATATGAAAAAAGAACATTATAAACAATACAATTATGAATGCTGATTATTATGAAATTATAAGTAATGAAATTTATAATAAACAAAAATATGATAAAAAAATTCTTAACATTAACATTATAACATAAAATTTTATAAATTTAAACAATATTTGAATAAATTGTATAAGAAAAGATCAATATAAAAAGTAACTATTATGAACAAAGCTATTTATAAATAACCACCATTATAAATTTCATCATTATTAAAAATGAGGTATATGAAATGAAATTATGAATAATGAAATTATTAGTACAGACGGTTCCCGTTTTTACTAATATGCTTAGAAATAACCGGCGCTTAACATAGGATATATTAAAATTGAAATATCGTTAAAAAAAATTGATGACAATTATTAAGATTTCATTACGAAACGAATCGGAGTTTTAAACAACATGGCCGCTTGATGGTTTTTTTTTGGTTACTTATAGTAAGCATAGAGAAAATAACCGCTTACGCTGAAGAGATGGGACTCCCATAGAGAAAAGAGTTAGTTGTATGAAACGTGCGCTACACTTATACGTGTAGCGCACGTTTCATACAACTAACTCTCCTCTGTCTATCAATATTTTTAAATGCGTTATTGAATGAATGGGAAGGTTTTAGGTACGTTACTAAGTTAGGTTTTTAGGTAAAGGTTTTAGGTAAGTTTTTTTTTAAGTTGGCTACTGTTTCCGCCATAACGGTAAGTTGTAAGCTGTGGTTGTAAGTTACCACATATTGTCACAGATTACAAAAAAAACAATCGACTACACTCTGTGCCACATGTTTATCTGGAGGCAAAGATTAAAGAAAAAGACTCTGTGAATGGATATGACCAAAGAGTAATATTAGTACCGCTACTCTAAGAGAATCAAAACATTTTATAGGTTCCCTATTTATATTTTTACAGGTTTGTTTAGCATTTTAGAAGTTAAATAGATACATATACCAACAAATATTAATAGTGTGAAAGTAGATGTTTTTTTTATTTTGGCATTAGACGACATTTGTACTTAGCCAATGATACGAAATATTTTATGAAAAATGTTTTAAAAGGGTACTTACTTAGAGTATAGACTAAAAATCAAACAGAAAAAACAGTTGACTCGAGTCGAAAAAATGGTACGGTGAAATTTCGCAAGTGTAGCTAATTACTATATGTTTATTTCTTTCCTTCGCCACTGACGTAGCGATACGTGTGAGCAGTACAAATATACTATCGTTTTGATGATCCCTCTTTGCTTTTTGTCTATACTCTAAGGTTTTTCTATACAAATCTGTCAGACTCATTCACATCAAAGTGTCCACTTCTTATAAAAAGTGTTCAAAAAAGTGGTACGCTTGACAGATAATGAAGTTCTCTCTATGCTTTTAGTCTATACTGTAAGGGTACTTAGATATATGTAAGTATACTTATACTTTATGGTAAAATCCTCGAAGTAGCAACATGGCCGTGTAACGTTCGATTTTGATTTCTTCTTCTTCTTTCACGTAAGTAAATGAGTTTTAATAGTTAAAACATTTTAGGTCTGTGGGCTTTTCAATGAACAAACTAAGCAGTTATATTCTATTTGGGACAAACCACAGGTTAGAGTAAAAATTATTGGTTAATCGGTTGCTCCAAGAAGGTTTATTATATCTTTGGGTGTATTTATGCAATCAGAATTTAAACTTCTTTTTTCTTTTTTGGTGGTAATTGCTTGGCTCTACGGATAAGTTGTAAAGTTTATTAGAATTTGGCAAGAAGAAGAAAGGTCTTTGAAAGTGGACGTCTTCAGGACGTTGTTGTTGATGATGATGATTATGATGATGATGATGATGATGATAGCCGTATTTGAATTAATTGATCATAGATATCAATTTCAGCTTAATTCTTTCCGTTATTCCTAAAATAAGTAATGGTCTCGACAGATATTTAGAAAGACAAACAGACGGACAACAAAGTGATCTTACCTTAAATTCATATTCAAATTCAAATTCAATTTATTTCACAGTTTGTAACATAACAGTACAAAAAAGCGTCTAAGGCGTTACAAATAAAATATTAAAAAAAAGTCATTTAATGTATACAATATAAAAACAAATAATAAAAAAACAGTATTATCAATGTCATATTATTAATATTATTAGGTAAGTATAGTTACCTATAAGGGTTCCTTTATTTTAAAACTGTTACGGAACCCTAAAAATGGAACATTCTTTGCAAAAGTGAATCTGATTAGAGCTTTGTACACATGTTATTTTCTCACTCCCACCACTATGTTGAAAGTGCAGTGGGAATGAGACAACGTGGTAAATACCGGACATAATATAAATGTCAACTCTTTTTACAGTGGCGTACGTAAATACTTGTGATTTCTAATTAGTATTAACAAAATTAATTAAGTACGCATCGTATAGGTTAATGCAATACTCCAGCTGTAAAGTAAGTATTATATAATCTTATTATTGACACTGGCTAAATACTCAATTCGTATGGAGTCAAACTTATAAAAGTAAAAAAAAATATGTGGTGAATGCAACAAAGATACTCTTTGGAACGAAAAGCGCGCGGATGTGAAAAACTGACCAATGTGTGTTTGTTTTGTATTTTTCTAAACTGCCGCCTAAATAATAGGTAAGTGCTTAAGTAGGTATAACTACTACCTAAACAAAATTTACTGGAACCTCTTATCAAGACGTGAACGGTTTTTATGGTGAAAACACAAGAACAATCTGTTGAAGTGAAAATGACAAGGAAAAGATCGAACGTATCACTGGTATGTAGGTATACCATAGAACTTTTATTCGTTAGATGCCTAGATCTACCGTATATTTAAAAAAACTAACGGCTAAGTATAAGGTAGGTCTAAGTAGGTACATACATATGATTTGCAGTTTCTAACTGACTATTTTATCAATGTGTAGGTGATCTGATGACACGTGAAAAGCCATACCTACCTACAACCTAAACAACACTTTTACACGTGTTCTACCTAATCTGCTAATACGTGCTGAGCTTCGAAAAATGTTTGTGGATTTTGTGATTTGGTATAGAGGAAATGCATGAACTAAGCTATTATTAGACTACCTAAACGTAGAAATAACATAATACATGCGTGCGAAGCCGCGGGCAAAAGCTAGTTGTCAATAAGTTTAAATGTTTCCAATTATTGATAAGGGCTTACGGGTGGTACCAGCGAGAAGTGATTTACTTTTTTCAATAATTCAATAATTTATTTTTTATTTGCCATTAAAAAGTTGCACAAAACAGAGATAAGTAGCTATATATAGTTATAGTTAAATAAATATTATCTTGCAGTACTAGGTTAACAAGATTAAAACTAACAACTAGCTCCTATACTAGGGTAGACCCTGTGTTACAGGAGCCAGTTACCAAGTGTGGGTTCCTTGTAGGTAGGTACATTATGTTACACAAAAAACTTGAAAGCAGGTATTACAAGGGTAAACATAAGACGAATCTGTTTAAACACTCGAAAATATTGTGAAGGCAACTATAGAAATATGAATAAATACATTATAAATAAATAATAAATAAATACATATAATAAACACAATATAATATATATAACGTGTTACGTGAATATTGTATCTAATTAATATAATAAGGATATACATAAACTATATAATTATTTGCTGAACTTTATGATCATCATACCGATAACTTTCATGGAAGTCAACTAGAGTACCGGGCAATATCACAAACAGATGCAGAATGCCAATGGTTTTGAAGAAAGTATATTCAACTGGTTCAATCTTTAGGTATAATATTTATTACGTAATTATCAACATAATATTGTGCATTGTCCCTGACTGTATGACTCAAATTTGAGGATATTGATGTTATAAATGTTAGTATGCTATGAGATAGAGTTACAATATGGTTACCTATAAGCGGTTTTTTAAGGTAGGTGTTTATCTACATAGGAACATACAGAAGATCACTGACAAAAATTATTAAAATGGCTACTACAGACAGTTCACCGTAAGACGTCTCCTGATGCACTTTTATTATTTAAAAATATGCAAGTATTATCGTAAATGTAAAGTAATATGTAAGCATTATGTAAAGTGACAATTATGTAAGCATTATCTAAATTTGTATGTACCCACCACAGATTAATGTTTTACTTGCTTATTTTAAAATAATTTTTGTACATCAGGGGACATATTACGGTAAACGGTCTGTAGGTGGTGTTATTTAAAATATTTATAATGTAATACTTACTCCGTCTCGAACTCCGAACTTAAAACCTATATCTTTACACACTCCTGACCAAAGTGCAGTACTTAGTCCATTACGAACTCAGAACTTACGGCCTATATCTTTACAAACTCTTGACCAGTTTTGTTCATAATCTGATATAGGTACTCTTAGATCAAATATTAAAAGTACTAGGTACTTGTTTAGAATTTACCAAACTATGTTTCTGTCAAATGTTAGAGATTTTGTCAATAATTGAGTGGTATATTTGGCAAACACTGTGCCAAATATACCACTCTACTATACATACATATGTAACGCTTACATCAGATTGCCCCATCACTCGGCACAATAAAAAATTCAGGGCCATTAAACTTCTAGTGCAGTATCGTACAAATATCGATTGCATAGCATGGTAAAGTAAAGTATTTTGCAGTTAGGGCACCAGCTATTATATTAAGTAGGTATGAAAGTACCATAAATGAACATTGCTCGGCTACTGAAATTTAATCAAACAAGTGATTTAAACTGTGCTATGTTAATAGGAGAAAACTATTAAAAACTAGAATGACGCATAAAGTTAACTCAGAATGAACTTTTTGTTATTTAATCCAGGTATGAAAATCTTCAGTAGGAGTATAAAATCAAAGACAAATTAATATTTAAAAACACAGTGTAAATCGAGGACTAAATGGTATAAAAATCGACGTTGCCACATCCTTAAGTAGAGTAGGAGGAATACAACTCTAGTGCAATAAATTATTAAGTAAGGCATCGATTGTGTCAGATGGCAAAAAAAGTTGCAGCGAGATTTTGTATTGTATCGTTACTTACTTTGAAAGGAAAGTAGAAGGATTTTTCTTTGTTTCCGTAGCCACCAATGAAATAAGTACTGCTGATAGCAGCATGTATTTAACTCATAAATTAAATTGTATTTGGCCAATAAGTATAACTTGCCATAATGCTAAAAACGAGAGTTAGGTAAGTACTTAAGTAATTTTTTTGTAACTTCAGAATACTTTAATTATTATGTAGGTACCTTAGGTACGAAAGCGTCGCATCGCGTCACGTCGTACGTTTTTAACTTTTTTTAACCCTCGGACCCCCCCCCTCCCATGTGAAAGCTATAGCTACGTCACGGGTACCTAGACCTACCATTATTATCACTGTCATTATTGTTCTACTACTCACCATCTTAAAATATAATTTGAACCAAACAATGGAATGAACCTACCGTTGCACGCTAGTGTTGCTCCATTCTTTGCTATAGGTAGGTACCTACGATAGAAAATTCTCACAAAACTCGAGTGCATTAAATTACTAAGTAAGCTATATCGATTGTTCCGGTACAGTAAAGGGTGTCAGTGCATCGAGATTGTATCCCATTACTTATTAATGTGTAATGTAACAAGTTACTATATGAACGTGGTTGTAATGTATCGTGTCTCGGCACCGGTAGAGGGTTTAATCGATAATATACTACCTACCTATTTGGGGCTATTGTAAACCTAGCTCGAACCATCTAGAGTTGAAAGACCAAGGGTTCAAATGCTGGTTCTTGATATCTTAAAAAATATTTTACTTTAGAAAGAAAGACTTAATAAGGTTGTTTATTCTTTTTTAAGCAAGTGGTTACTGGTTACCACAGATTAGAAACAAAACAGTCGAATATAAAAACCTCTATCCTTGTTAATATACAAAAATAGTAATTATTTATTAAACACTTCATTTTCGTTAACGTAAGTTAACGAAAATGAAGTGTAGTTTTTGTTTGTATGTACCTGTTGGTTATTGGTACCCTTGGTACCTATATAGTTCTTTTCACCTCACTAGCTCGGAAAGGTTCTCTTTGTCATTCAAAATCTGGGCGCAAAAACGCATTTTGATCGCTAACGTGGAAAGTGTTTTTAAAATTCGAACGTTTCTATTCAATAATTTTCTCGTCAAGAATTAAAGATTTTATCACAGATCTGCCCGAATTTAACCTTCTTGATATCGCCAGTCCACTGAAAACTCATTAATACCACAGACTACCTCCTAAAAGATACCATCTTTTTCTCGTTCACCAATCTCATTTTTAGAATAATCGCACTGTCCAGCACCAAAGAGTATATAACCAATACGCTATCCAGCACGGCGACTGCATGGAAAATGGGTGAAAAACACTTTTTCTTTAATTTTCCATGAATCACGTGACGAGCTAGTCGTTTACCTGATGTTAAGCGTTACCGCCACCCATAGCTAAATTAATAAGCTAAAAACTAATTTTTTCTTAGCCTTTTAGCTGGTTTTCTTGCATTTTCCTCGCTGTAGTGAGGTGAAAAGTTGTGTGTTGCACTCGGCAGCAAAGTTTTTCTGCGTCTCGTACCTTTGAAACCTTCGCTTGCTCAGGTTTCAATTCAAGTACTCGCGCCAAAAACCAACTTTGCAGCCTAGTACAACAAATAACTATTGTGCGACAAGAGAGCAAAGTTATTTTTTGCTTCGAGTGCTGATGTTGAATCCCGAGCAAGTGAAGGATTCTAGTATTGAATCACGAGCGTAGCGAGTGGCTGTGGCTGTCACGCCAAAATGGCTAAACCACAGATAATATACTAGTCTAAGGCTAAATTGATTTGAATAAAATGCATGAGGTTTGCTCACACTGGCAAAGTTGATATAGGCAATTTTTTATTAGGTCCATGTAGGTAGGGTTAAGTTTTCGTATCCCGGAAAATTAAAGATCTCAAGGAAAAAAGGTAATGCCACCTTTTACAATGTCTTATATCTTGTCCTATCGTTTTCTCCGTGATTATATAAACTTTTAATTTAAAAATTAGGATCCAATTGGCGTTTCTACAAATGAAAAGCATAAAGTGGCTTAAGCTTCGTTTTATTCGTAATTTACACAATTATTTGGCAGTTTTAGTTCAAAGAGATCTCAAATTATCAAACTTAATTTTTATGTAGGTATACAAAAACGCATTGTTCTAGCGGTAACATCAAAAGGTTGTTATGCTATAATAAAGTGAAGTATAAATTATGTAGCAATAATCAATTGGTCGATTATTTTATCAAGTTAGGTTAAACACAATATAATAACAAAACTACAACAATAAAACTGGGTATTTTATAAAACTAAACTAAAACAAAAAATTAACAATATAATACAAAACTAATCTAACAAACCACTACCAGTGGGCAAAGTGCCCAAGATGTAAGTATTTGTATATAATTTAAGTTACTATTTTTCAATAAACTTAGGTTACTTAAATTTTTTATGGGTTCCCCGTGTCGGGTGCATAGTATAAATCTTCTTCGACACTCCACAAGTCAAGTATATACTAAAGAACATAATCTAATACCGAAGGAAAGGCGTTCAGTTTTTACATCAACTATAAAATATCCATGCGGCCATTTTGATGTTTTTAAGTAGTCAGGAAAATTATTAATACTTAACAACTGTACAAGTGTACATGGTCATTAAAAACTCATTTATTTTGATGACGTCAACGTAATTTTTTTTAATCACGCGTCTCTCTTTTGTAACCTACAACCATCTAATAAATAATCTACTGAAGCATAGCAGTTTAAGTAATAAAATGTATTCACAAAATGTGTTTTATGTGTACTAAACTAGAGAAGTAACTAATGTAGACAACCTAATTAGTTGTACAGTGTCACGTGGTTAATCTAGGCCTAGGGGGGTGAGGAGGAATAAATAAAGTACTCACTGTTGGATGCTAGTTGGTAAATTTTATTTTCTAATACATCGAAGTGCTCCTTAATTCTAGGTGTTAAATATAGGTACCCTATCTACCTAGGCTCCACAATACACCAACGTCACCGTTGCCTAAGGACCAGCTCAGTCGTAATCTCAGGTGTGGATCAGTGAGATTCAATAGTACGGATTTCTCTAACGGATTTTATATGAAAAGAAAAGAAATATGGGCGCCACCCAACCAGAAGGGTTGGGAAAAATAATACGAGTTACTTGGTGTTCCTCGAAGCCGGTGGGAGAACACAGGGCGTCGTGCCACGATGGCACGATGCTCGCAGGGGAACGGGCTCAAACGCTGCGCTGAGCCGTTCCGGGGACGGACGGGCGAGTCCAACCCCACAAACAACGTCCGGGCTTGGCCTCGGCGCAAAATCAACGGGGATGGCCCCGGCAAAAAAAATCTTCCACCCCAACAATCAAACCCTGAAATGCGGAAACGAACCGCATTAAAAAAAATACAAAATACGGGTGGTCAGAGGGACCTTACACAAAGATAAAAATTAAAATATTAATGAATGTTGGCTAACCCCATCCTACACGCGGATGCAAACAGATTAAGGTGGCCTAGCCAAAAAAAAAATATGGATGGGGGGCCCGGAAAACAAAATATCGCTTTTGGAGATGGTATGGGCTTCAGCGGAAGCGTTTTAAGGCCAAAAGGGGTACATAAATAAAACATGGGTTCAGTCGCATAAAATTCCTAAAATATGGGATAAAAAGGCACTAAAATCTATCGCAGCGCACAGAAAACATTAGTTAAAGATGCACAATGCTCAAACAATACCTAGGGAAGCAGAATTTAGCACAATGTTTTAATCCACCATCAAATTCACCATGTGGCCAGGTGTCTTCCAGGCACATGGGCTACAGAAACAAGGTTAAAGAAGGTGGCCCGCACCTACCAACAGGGCCAAAGCATGCTCGCACACACAAGCATGTCCTACACAAGTTTATCTTCCCTAACCTCTCAAGAAAATAGCAAAAACACTACATAAATACCTTTTCAGGGTGTTAAAAACATCAACCGTGGAACACCAGGCAAACGCCGACAAACGGATGAGCGTCGGTGACCACGAGGCATCGACCATGCGGTCGGCAAATGGTCGTCAACCAAAGCTGGAAATAAAGTTTATCATTAGCGCTGTGTTACTGAAATGGCAGCCCAAAGAAAAAATCAAGAGGAAAGAAAATGAAAAGCACCAACGAACGACGCTTACCTGCTTTAGCTGGAGGCGGCTGTTATGCGGCGGAACTCCGCTTTTAAGAAAACAGACGACGGTCGTAAGAGAAAGGAAGATGCCAACCTCCAGCATCCTGTTTTATAGTTGCGATTTCAGTGGTGCCAGGAGGCAAAAACGGGCTCTCCCCAGGACTGCAACGCGATCGACCGGGGTAATTGTGGCATCTATTCCTCGGGATCTCAGGGCACTCCACAGCCCAGGGCAGGTTCCGAGAAGGATGGGAAATGGTTTCCCTCTTCCGTTCCAGCCAGCGTCATTACGGGATAGATCGAGTTGGAACGTAGGCCTACAGCCTTCGTTCGTCCACAAACTTCCGCAAGATCCCAGGTTTCCTGTAGGCCGATCGCCTGCACGAACATGGCACAACGTAGAAGACGAGGAATAACACTTTTGCCAACAATAACACCACATAAATATGGGATTTTCCCCTTGACCTTAGGGGCCAAACGCGGCATGTCAACACCGACGTCTACCAAAGAGTATGCAATGTCGCGCTACCGACCACAGAATACACAGAAAATCGTCAAACAACTAGAGATGTGCAGTTATCGACTCGACCAAAGGAATCATGTCCGATATTAGCTCTAAAGAGGAATCCAGAATCTAAATTAGCGAGAAAAGAAAGGAAATTAATGAAAAGTTTAGTTTTCATTAATTTCCTTTCTTTTCTCGCTAATTTAGATTCTGGATTCCTCTTTAGAGCTAATATCGGACATGATTCCTTTGGTCGAGTCGATAACTGCACATCTCTAGTTGTTTGACGATTTTCTGTGTATTCTGTGGTCGGTAGCGCGACATTGCATACTCTTTGGTAGACGTCGGTGTTGACATGCCGCGTTTGGCCCCTCAGGTCAAGGGGAAAATCCCATATTTATGTGGTGTTATTGTTGGCAAAAGTGTTATTCCTCGTCTTCTACGTTGTGCCATGTTCGTGCAGGCGATCGGCCTACAGGAAACCTGGGATCTTGCGGAAGTTTGTGGACGAACGAAGGCTGTAGGCCTACGTTCCAACTCGATCTATCCCGTAATGACGCTGGCTGGAACGGAAGAGGGAAACCATTTCCCATCCTTCTCGGAACCTGCCCTGGGCTGTGGAGTGCCCTGAGATCCCGAGGAATAGATGCCACAATTACCCCGGTCGATCGCGTTGCAGTCCTGGGGAGAGCCCGTTTTTGCCTCCTGGCACCACTGAAATCGCAACTATAAAACAGGATGCTGGAGGTTGGCATCTTCCTTTCTCTTACGACCGTCGTCTGTTTTCTTAAAAGCGGAGTTCCGCCGCATAACAGCCGCCTCCAGCTAAAGCAGGTAAGCGTCGTTCGTTGGTGCTTTTCATTTTCTTTCCTCTTGATTTTTTCTTTGGGCTGCCATTTCAGTAACACAGCGCTAATGATAAACTTTATTTCCAGCTTTGGTTGACGACCATTTGCCGACCGCATGGTCGATGCCTCGTGGTCACCGACGCTCATCCGTTTGTCGGCGTTTGCCTGGTGTTCCACGGTTGATGTTTTTAACACCCTGAAAAGGTATTTATGTAGTGTTTTTGCTATTTTCTTGAGAGGTTAGGGAAGATAAACTTGTGTAGGACATGCTTGTGTGTGCGAGCATGCTTTGGCCCTGTTGGTAGGTGCGGGCCACCTTCTTTAACCTTGTTTCTGTAGCCCATGTGCCTGGAAGACACCTGGCCACATGGTGAATTTGATGGTGGATTAAAACATTGTGCTAAATTCTGCTTCCCTAGGTATTGTTTGAGCATTGTGCATCTTTAACTAATGTTTTCTGTGCGCTGCGATAGATTTTAGTGCCTTTTTATCCCATATTTTAGGAATTTTATGCGACTGAACCCATGTTTTATTTATGTACCCCTTTTGGCCTTAAAACGCTTCCGCTGAAGCCCATACCATCTCCAAAAGCGATATTTTGTTTTCCGGGCCCCCCATCCATATTTTTTTTTTGGCTAGGCCACCTTAATCTGTTTGCATCCGCGTGTAGGATGGGGTTAGCCAACATTCATTAATATTTTAATTTTTATCTTTGTGTAAGGTCCCTCTGACCACCCGTATTTTGTATTTTTTTTAATGCGGTTCGTTTCCGCATTTCAGGGTTTGATTGTTGGGGTGGAAGATTTTTTTTGCCGGGGCCATCCCCGTTGATTTTGCGCCGAGGCCAAGCCCGGACGTTGTTTGTGGGGTTGGACTCGCCCGTCCGTCCCCGGAACGGCTCAGCGCAGCGTTTGAGCCCGTTCCCCTGCGAGCATCGTGCCATCGTGGCACGACGCCCTGTGTTCTCCCACCGGCTTCGAGGAACACCAAGTAACTCGTATTATTTTTCCCAACCCTTCTGGTTGGGTGGCGCCCATATTTCTTTTCTTTTCATATAAAATCCGTTAGAGAAATCCGTACTATTGAATCTCACTGATCCACACCTGAGATTACGACTGAGCTGGTCCTTAGGCAACGGTGACGTTGGTGTATTGTGGAGCCTAGGTAGATAGGGTACCTATATTTAACACCTAGAATTAAGGAGCACTTCGATGTATTAGAAAATAAAATTTACCAACTAGCATCCAACAGTGAGTACTTTATTTATTCCTCCTCACCCCCCTAGGCCTAGATTAACCACGTGACAATTTGGCACCACAACGTAGGGCTTTTTCTAAAGTGAGATCATTATTTCCCCGGCTAGCGAGGAAATAAAGTACGGATTTCTTCTACTGAGAATTGTGTGTGTTTGAAAAATATTTCCTTTCCCAATCATTGATTGGCTTTGTTTTGCCTTTTTTTTGGGTGATATTTAACCTAAAAAATTAATATATTATTTTTCAAGGAAATATTTTTCACCTTTTTTCAGAAATTTCCACTTGTTATATTTTTCAAGAAATGTTTCCTTGATCTTTTTATTCAGGAGAAACATTCCTTGCTTTGTGCTCATTGGTATTTATTTTTAAGCGGTTTTTAACTGTGTGTATTTCTAACCTGTGAAATTTTATGTGCCACTCATATTCTACTGTAAAAGGTCCAGCTTTGTATACTCGTGTATTAACTTCAACTTTGATTTTAAAAAATTTATTTAAAATTTAGAGTCATGGAACGCCCAATTGCTTACAATTTACTAAACAAAGATGAACTCATCTATGAGGCGGAAATTCGCGGCGCGAAACCGGAGCCCACCGTTCCCACTTTGAGAGCGCAGGTGCGCCAACTTGCACTTGATATTCCTGCGGACGAAATTTTAGAAACTGATAGGGACATTACTCTAGAAATTAACACCATTGCCCGTAGCTTGAAGGAGCTAACCGATTTTTTCGCACAGGATAAGTTGAACTTCAAGAGATGCAACCGCATGAGAGCTTTGGCTCACCATTTATTTCATCGTTTGGGTAGGGTAGATGTTTCTTCCCCAGATGTGGCAGAGAAAGTTGCAGCCGTGGAGGACTTGCTGCTGAAAGTTTTGCCTCGGGTTGATTCCCTCTTTAGTTCTTTTCAGATTAGCTTTAAACAGGCAACGGACCTCGAGGAACCACCTGCTTCGTGTCAACAGTCTACTCCGGGGGAGTCTGCCTGTTCAAAACAAATGAAAGCATTGTCTGTTTTGAACCATCGTTACAATGGAGTGTCATGTGTTAGGGTTTATTTGGAGCGATTACAGGAGCTGTGCGTCACGCGCCAGATTTCAGATCCAATATTATTTCAGGGAGCCGCTGAGTTATTTACAGATCGTGCTTTGTTATGGTATCGTGGTGTCAAGACGGAGTTTGCTGATTGGACCAGCCTAAGAGCGGCGTTGATTGAAGAATATTCACCTATTGATTATGATCAAAGATTACTTCGTGAAATTTCCCAGCGTACCCAGGGTGAGAACGAATCTGCGTCGTCGTTCATATCCATCATGCAGAACTTTTATTCTAGGTTGGATCGTCCCGTTCCAGAAGCGGATAAGTTACAGACTATCCGTTACAATCTTCGTCCGCGCTTTGTTACTGCGTTGGCCATGTTCCCCATTGTGACTTTACAGGACCTCAAGTTGAAATGTAGGATGATCGAACATAGTTTTGCTCGTGCTGCTGATTTTAGGGAGCCGCCTAGGCAAGGATCATTGACCTTAGCCCCTGATCTTTCTTACCAGGGGAAATCTCAACCTAAAGTGGAGCCGGTACAACCCCCCAAGGCTGAAGGAGCTTTGGCGCCTTCTTCATCTTCATCATCACCTTCTATGTTCTGCGTTCGTTGTAGGATAGCGGGTCATTCGCTCAGCACCTGTCCATCCAGGGAGGTGGTTTGTTTTTCTTGTGGAAAGCGGGGAGTCAGGATGGCTGATTGTCCGAGTTGCAGACCGAAGCCGCCCCTACAGAACTCTGCCGTTCCAAAAAACGCGTAGGGAGTTCCCCTTTTCAGAAAGCCTGTTTTGAGGAGGATGATTGGGGGAACTATTTGATTAAACTTAGAAAGTTCTTTTCCACCTGTAGTGTAGGTTCTGTCAAGTTTGCTCGGGCGGACGATAATCGCCCTCACCTGACCGTTTCCATTTATGACGAGCAATATTCGGGTTTGCTTGATTCGGGTGCTTTCATTTCCGTTCTAGGCGCTGATGCTGGAAAGTTGTTTACCGACTTAGGGGTGACAATACACTCATGCATGGAGGGAGACGCTGCTTATATTGTCACTGCTAATGATTCGAGAGAAGAGGTTCATGGCGTGGTTTACTTGCCGGTGCGCTGGAGAGACGTTACAAAAGTTGTCAAGTTTCACATCGTCCCTGCAGTTTCCACTCCACTTATTCTCGGTGTTAACTTTTGGAAAACGTTTCAGTTGGCCCCTCAGTTGTTCGGTGACGCGGTCGAGCCTGACCTCTCATTGCCTTCCCCTAACATTTCAGAGCTAAAGCATCTTCACGCTCTGGACGATTTGAGTCCGACGCAGCGTCAGGAGGCGGACAAGCTTATCGACCGGTTGAAAGGGGTGTCTTTTGAGCGAAAAGGCTTAGGTCGCACGTCGTTGGTGTCCCATTCCATTGATACGGGTACGGCGGCACCCATAAAACAACGATTTTATTGCTTGTCACCCGCCCGGTTGTTGGAATTGAATCGACAGTTGGACGAGATGTTGGAGTTGGATGTAGTGGAGGAAAGTACCAGTGAATGGAACAATCCAGTCCTGTTGGCCCCAAAGGCCGATGGAGAGCTGCGATTTTGCTTGGACAGCCGGAAACTTAATGCCATTAGTAAAGGAGATGCTTACCCCCTACCCTACATCTCCCACATCTTGAACCAGCTGCGGGACAGTAAGTACCTTACGTCAATCGATTTGAAAGCGGCCTTTTGGCAGATTCCTTTGTTGGACAAGGAAAAAACCGCTTTTACCGTCCCTGGACGTGGCCTATTTCAGTTTAAAGTCATGTGTTTTGGTCTTAAGGGCGCTCCTGCAACACAGCAGCGACTTATGGACAAATTATTTGGCCCCGAGTTCGGCAACAAAGTTTTTGTTTATTTGGACGATATTATTGTCTGTACCTCTACTTTCCAGGACCACCTAGAGACGCTGGAGAAAGTCATGGAGCGTCTGCGATCGGCGAACTTAACAATCAACCTGAAAAAGTCGCAATTTTTCCGGCGAGAGCTGAAGTTCTTAGGGTACGTTGTTAATGAGCGTGGTTTGCAGACTGACCCTTCCAAGGTTCGCGCTATAGTGGATTGTCCTGTTCCTACTAACCGTAAGGAGGTCAAACGTTTCTTAGGTACCGCCTCATACTATCGTCGCTTCATTAAAAATTTCAGTTGTATCGCTGCGCCGTTGAACGCCTTAACGACAACCAAGAAGACCGCCCCGGCCTTTGCCTGGTCAGACGAGGCAGAAGAGGCGTTTAATGACCTAAAAACTGCGTTGGTTACCGCCCCGGTACTAGCTTGCCCGGATTTCACCAGACCGTTCGCTCTTCATTGTGATGCTTCGGGGTACGGAATAGCTTCTACGTTGACTCAAATTTCAGAGGATGACGGCGAAGAACACCCAGTCGCTTATGCTAGTCGTTCATTGAACTCAGCAGAGCGTAACTATTCAGTGACCGAGAGAGAGGCGTTGGCTGTAGTGTTTGGAGTCGAGTACTTCCGTCCTTACTTAGAAGGGGGTCCGCAGTTTAAAGTCATTACGGATCATTCGAGCTTGAAGTGGTTTTTCAATCTTACCAATCCCACAGGTCGCTTAGCGCGTTGGGGCTGTCGATTGTCACCTTATGATTTCACTCTTGAGCACCGCAAGGGCAGTGAGAATCTGGTCCCGGACTTTTTGTCGAGAGCGGTCCCCGTAGCAGAGATCCCCCCACCGGTAAGTGATCCCTGGTATAATACTCTGGTTGAGAGGGTTGAGCGGTCACCGCAGTCTTGTCCCAACTTTATATTGCGCTCTGGTAGGCTATTTCGATATTGTAAGAACAAATTTAGCTCTGATGGTGATTTTGACTGGAAGGAGGTGATCCCACAGGATCGGAGGGGATCTATATTAGCTGAGTGCCACGGCAGCGAACTCTCCTTGCACTTTGGCGTCTTTAAGACTTTCCGACGCCTTGCGCTTCGTTACTATTGGCCTAAGATGTACGCTGACGTTCTGCGGCATGTTAAGAAGTGCGAGAAGTGCTCTGCCTATAAGCATTCGCAACGACCCCCTCCAGGCTTCATGGGGGACCCGAAAGTGTGTTCCCGTCCGTTCGAGACCATAAGCATCGACTTAGTGGGCCCATTTCCCCGCTCTCGTGCAGGTTTTACTTATTTACTGGTGGTTGTTTGCTGCTTTAGCAAGTACTGTTTGTTGTTTCCACTGCGTCGAGCCGTAGGGCGCACGATAGTACCACGGTTGGAGGAGGGTGTTTTTCTCACCCACGGAATCCCTAGGATTATCTACATGGACAATGGCAGCGTTTTTACGGGCCATGAGGTGCAATCTTTGTTCCAGAAGTACCAGGTTCCGCAGGTGCAATTCACTCCGCGATACTGTCCCCAGGTGAACACTGTAGAGCGTTACAATCGTACCATAGTCACCGCCATTTCTACCTTGGTGGGTCAAGACCATCGCACCTGGGATGTTTCGCTAGCAAAAATCCAATTCGCCATTAATACCTCGGTGAACGAAACAACGCAGTATACGCCTTTTTTCATTTTGCACGGACGAGAAGCAGTTTGCAGTGGGTCTGTTTTTCAGGATTCTGGGTCTCCTACGCGCCCGGTGATGGGTTCTCATCAAGCACACACCGTTAAGCTGGGAAGCTTGGCTGATACCTTTGTCGCTGTGTCTGACGCAATCGCCCGGGCTCACCGAAGGAATAGAGTACACTATAATAAGAATCGTCGCTTCGAGGAGTTCGAGGTCGGTGACATTGTATGGAAACGCACTTATCCCCTAAGTAACGCGGCTAAGTTCTTCATGGCGAAGTTGGCACCTAAGTATGAAAAATGTAGGGTCATAAATAAGTTAAGTAAACTGGTGTATGAGCTTCAAGGCTACTACACTGACAAGAATTTGGGACAGTGGCATGTAAAGGATCTAAAACGGGGCTGAATGCCGCAGGCCGGGCCTATCCGTGTCAACCCTGGTCACTGGGGGTTGGCGACGCCAAGGTATATTCTTTTCTTCCATTTTCTTCTTCTAACTCTTCGCTGTAATCTGTGTCTATCCCTGTTATCATATTGCTAGGGTGTTGTTGGTTTTATTTGGTATTTTGTTTTGATGTTTTGACCAGGGGCTTGTTTCGGTTTGAATGTCCGGGTGGAACAAGGCTTTTTTCAATTTTTTTTGTTTAACAATGACGGCGTCATCATAAAAGTGTTTGTGGGTGGGAGAATTATGTTATTGCTGAAGCATTGATATGGTGGCTACCAAGTAGAGTAGCTTAACCCTGTGTTCCACTTTATTCAACCGAAACAATTTCTTGGGACACCTCATCCATTAGCTCCACAGCGCACTCTGCAATACCTTTTCTTCTTGTTTACAGATAACGTTTGTTCTTTTTGATAAAACTTGTATCCTTGGTTTTTTTTTGCCATTTTGCACACCTTATTAGAAAGTATTATTCTTAAAAAAAAAAACTTAACTAAAATTTCAATTTTTGTTAAAAAAAAAAAAAAAGAAAAACTTAGTTTTTTGTAAGGTCTATGTTGATTTTTTTCTTATTACTAACCCAGTCTTATTCTCCCAGGTTCATACATTAAACTAAAACACCCTTAGGTTCCGCTTCGCTCCTTTCCTACTAAAAGCTAAATGTCCGCTTTAGCATAACCCACTAATGCTCCCTGTTAGGTTAATTATAACGTTCCCCAAAAGAATAGGTATTCCTTGTAGGCTCCCTTCCAACCCAACTTGCCTCCCTTCCTACTAAAACGCTAATAGTTTGCTTGATCCCCTAACCGTACTAACACCCTGTAGAAAATTCCATACTAACCCCACTAACTTTCCCAAAAATTCCCTCACGACCAACAGACAGACAAAATTTTAATGTATTCTCGATTGATTCCAGATAATTGTTTCCTAAGACCTTACAAAAATTGATTTATTTAATTTGTTATTTTGCTTGGTCAAAATTGTGGCCCACTCCCTGTTATTTTAATTTTAGTATGGAGTGAGCGACATGACAACCCTTTTTCCTAAATATTGAGTAAGCCGTTATCTGTAAACCCTTCCCTTTCTCGTGACATTTTTTTTTGTTTGTTAATTGATTTTTGCAGTTTTGCCGCTCCGGTATTTAATTAAGTACTTGGTTGGTACCCCTAAAGGTTTGTTTTCTTGGTACTTCAGTTTAATAAAACTTTGTTTTCAAAAATGAAGTTATAAGATTTTTTTTTGCGCCACAGAGGTGAGTCTAATCAATAATTGTTGTTAGCGCCACCTATGAGGGCATGTTGGCAACAAGATGTCGTGTGAGTTGTTGCGATAAGGAGCAGACTGGTGTGCCAGTCCGACTCCATGCGTAGTCGTTAGATGGCGCTTTTATATCGGCTAATTTGTCGTGAGCCGCTAGATGGCGGTAATTACACCAATAGATCGATGCCTTATTTATTATAAAGAATATTAAGTCATTGACCGTCGGTATTGAGTTTAGTGATAGGTCGTTGACCTGTTATCACATATAATATAACGTCATATTATATTAGTATAATATCATGTTGTGTAAGTTTTTCTGAGCATGAAAATTATACATTGGTGTTTGGAAGAATATTTTGGGGTTTGGTCCTGAACGGGACTCGAACCAGTAACTGATGTTGGTCCGGTGTTCCTAGGAACCGTACCAGATTAATTTGTTGATTTGTTTTGTTCCGTGCATAGGAACAAAAGAAAATACTTTTGTTGATTTTGTTGTTGGTCAGGTGATTTTTTTTTTGTTTTGTTCGGGACACCGAGTTTTTCCTGGATATAGGTATAGAGATTCGGAAGCGGACTTGTAGAGTCAGTTTTTTTTGACGACTGCTGTTTTTGGTAGAGCTATTTTCTCTGCTTATGGAAGATAGAGATATTTTGGTAGAGCTGTTTTCTCTGCTTATGGAAGATAGAGTTTTTTGTAGAGTTGTGTAGAAGGTATAATTATTTTATTATTAGGTGCAGGTTTTGGTGAATTATAAATACAGGGTGTACCAACCACGTTCTCTAACAAGCGGGACTTAGTTTTTTTAACTTTTTAAGGTAACAACCGAACGGGACTTAGTGTTTTCAATTTATTTTAGTTGAGTTTGTCAGTTAAGCCGGACTTACATTTTTTTTTGAGTTGTCTGTAAGTCTGACTTACAATTTTTTTTGTTTTGTTGAGTCAAGGAGATTTATTTTGTTCGTTCCCCTTTAGTTAACAGATGTGACTGAGGACTTTTTTTTTGCTTTGGATGCTAGTAGAGTTAGGTATTTTTTTTCATTTGTTTCATTTTCAGGATGGAGTGACCACCTCATAACGTCATTGTTTAGAGAGGGGTGATCAGAGCAGCGGTGAGGGCACCGTTTTGCTCAACCTGTTCGCTCTTGTCCAGTTTTCGCTCTGAAGAGGGGGGGAGTGTAACGAGCTGTATCCAGTCTTCTCTTTTTTTTTAATTTTAGTTAAGTAACACTGACAGCTGTTACTGACTGACACATTGACAGGTGTCAGAAGGTTATTTTTTTTTTGAGTGCCTAGTCTATTCAGCTATGGTACTAGTGTTGCGACACGCGTCGCGTCGCGTCGCCTCGCGCCTCACTGAGAGTGGGCTTAGTTTTTTTTTGATCTGTGTCTCGGATTGCTTTTCACTTTGGTGTTCCATCATCGATTAGTCGGCGGATTTTCTTTTATCTGTGTTTCAGGTGCCTGCGTCAACCCTTTTTTAGTCTGTGCATCGCGTGGCACATTCTTTGGTTTTTGTTGTTATCTGTGCCTCCGGTTCTTTTAGGCCGGCCATACACGTTCAATTTTATTGAGCATAAGAAATTGACGAGTCAACTTCCGTCAATGTTTTCTCCACACAGAGAACCGAAAAACATTGCGCAATACTAACCCCACTCGTTCAATATTACTGATCAATCGCAAAGATTGATCAAGAAAATGGATCGTGTATGGGCCGCCTTAGTTTTCTTTTGTGTATGACCATATAATAATATTCCAAAAGTTTAGTTTTCATTAATTTCCTTTCTTTTCTCGCTAATTTAGATTCTGGATTCCTCTTTAGAGCTAATATCGGACATGATTCCTTTGGTCGAGTCGATAACTGCACATCTCTAGTTGTTTGACGATTTTCTGTGTATTCTGTGGTCGGTAGCGCGACATTGCATACTCTTTGGTAGACGTCGGTGTTGACATGCCGCGTTTGGCCCCTAAGGTCAAGGGGAAAATCCCATATTTATGTGGTGTTATTGTTGGCAAAAGTGTTATTCCTCGTCTTCTACGTTGTGCCATGTTCGTGCAGGCGATCGGCCTACAGGAAACCTGGGATCTTGCGGAAGTTTGTGGACGAACGAAGGCTGTAGGCCTACGTTCCAACTCGATCTATCCCGTAATGACGCTGGCTGGAACGGAAGAGGGAAACCATTTCCCATCCTTCTCGGAACCTGCCCTGGGCTGTGGAGTGCCCTGAGATCCCGAGGAATAGATGCCACAATTACCCCGGTCGATCGCGTTGCAGTCCTGGGGAGAGCCCGTTTTTGCCTCCTGGCACCACTGAAATCGCAACTATAAAACAGGATGCTGGAGGTTGGCATCTTCCTTTCTCTTACGACCGTCGTCTGTTTTCTTAAAAGCGGAGTTCCGCCGCATAACAGCCGCCTCCAGCTAAAGCAGGTAAGCGTCGTTCGTTGGTGCTTTTCATTTTCTTTCCTCTTGATTTTTTCTTTGGGCTGCCATTTCAGTAACACAGCGCTAATGATAAACTTTATTTCCAGCTTTGGTTGACGACCATTTGCCGACCGCATGGTCGATGCCTCGTGGTCACCGACGCTCATCCGTTTGTCGGCGTTTGCCTGGTGTTCCACGGTTGATGTTTTTAACACCCTGAAAAGGTATTTATGTAGTGTTTTTGCTATTTTCTTGAGAGGTTAGGGAAGATAAACTTGTGTAGGACATGCTTGTGTGTGCGAGCATGCTTTGGCCCTGTTGGTAGGTGCGGGCCACCTTCTTTAACCTTGTTTCTGTAGCCCATGTGCCTGGAAGACACCTGGCCACATGGTGAATTTGATGGTGGATTAAAACATTGTGCTAAATTCTGCTTCCCTAGGTATTGTTTGAGCATTGTGCATCTTTAACTAATGTTTTCTGTGCGCTGCGATAGATTTTAGTGCCTTTTTATCCCATATTTTAGGAATTTTATGCGACTGAACCCATGTTTTATTTATGTACCCCTTTTGGCCTTAAAACGCTTCCGCTGAAGCCCATACCATCTCCAAAAGCGATATTTTGTTTTCCGGGCCCCCCATCCATATTTTTTTTTTGGCTAGGCCACCTTAATCTGTTTGCATCCGCGTGTAGGATGGGGTTAGCCAACATTCATTAATATTTTAATATTAATATTTGTTCCGGGGACGGACGGGCGAGTCCAACCCCACAAACAACGTCCGGGCTTGGCCTCGGCGCAAAATCAACGGGGATGGCCCCGGCAAAAAAAATCTTCCACCCCAACAATCAAACCCTGAAATGCGGAAACGAACCGCATTAAAAAAAATACAAAATACGGGTGGTCAGAGGGACCTTACACAAAGATAAAAATTAAAATATTAATGAATGTTGGCTAACCCCATCCTACACGCGGATGCAAACAGATTAAGGTGGCCTAGCCAAAATTAAAAATATGGATGGGGGGCCCGGAAAACAAAATATCGCTTTTGGAGATGGTATGGGCTTCAGCGGAAGCGTTTTAAGGCCAAAAGGGGTACATAAATAAAACATGGGTTCAGTCGCATAAAATTCCTAAAATATGGGATAAAAAGGCACTAAAATCTATCGCAGCGCACAGAAAACATTAGTTAAAGATGCACAATGCTCAAACAATACCTAGGGAAGCAGAATTTAGCACAATGTTTTAATCCACCATCAAATTCACCATGTGGCCAGGTGTCTTCCAGGCACATGGGCTACAGAAACAAGGTTAAAGAAGGTGGCCCGCACCTACCAACAGGGCCAAAGCATGCTCGCACACACAAGCATGTCCTACACAAGTTTATCTTCCCTAACCTCTCAAGAAAATAGCAAAAACACTACATAAATACCTTTTCAGGGTGTTAAAAACATCAACCGTGGAACACCAGGCAAACGCCGACAAACGGATGAGCGTCGGTGACCACGAGGCATCGACCATGCGGTCGGCAAATGGTCGTCAACCAAAGCTGGAAATAAAGTTTATCATTAGCGCTGTGTTACTGAAATGGCAGCCCAAAGAAAAAATCAAGAGGAAAGAAAATGAAAAGCACCAACGAACGACGCTTACCTGCTTTAGCTGGAGGCGGCTGTTATGCGGCGGAACTCCGCTTTTAAGAAAACAGACGACGGTCGTAAGAGAAAGGAAGATGCCAACCTCCAGCATCCTGTTTTATAGTTGCGATTTCAGTGGTGCCAGGAGGCAAAAACGGGCTCTCCCCAGGACTGCAACGCGATCGACCGGGGTAATTGTGGCATCTATTCCTCGGGATCTCAGGGCACTCCACAGCCCAGGGCAGGTTCCGAGAAGGATGGGAAATGGTTTCCCTCTTCCGTTCCAGCCAGCGTCATTACGGGATAGATCGAGTTGGAACGTAGGCCTACAGCCTTCGTTCGTCCACAAACTTCCGCAAGATCCCAGGTTTCCTGTAGGCCGATCGCCTGCACGAACATGGCACAACGTAGAAGACGAGGAATAACACTTTTGCCAACAATAACACCACATAAATATGGGATTTTCCCCTTGACCTTAGGGGCCAAACGCGGCATGTCAACACCGACGTCTACCAAAGAGTATGCAATGTCGCGCTACCGACCACAGAATACACAGAAAATCGTCAAACAACTAGAGATGTGCAGTTATCGACTCGACCAAAGGAATCATGTCCGATATTAGCTCTAAAGAGGAATCCAGAATCTAAATTAGCGAGAAAAGAAAGGAAATTAATGAAAACTAAACTTTTGGAATATTATTATATGGTCATACACAAAAGAAAACTAAGGCGGCCCATACACGATCCATTTTCTTGATCAATCTTTGCGATTGATCAGTAATATTGAACGAGTGGGGTTAGTATTGCGCAATGTTTTTCGGTTCTCTGTGTGGAGAAAACATTGACGGAAGTTGACTCGTCAATTTCTTATGCTCAATAAAATTGAACGTGTATGGCCGGCCTAAAAGAACCGGAGGCACAGATAACAACAAAAACCAAAGAATGTGCCACGCGATGCACAGACTAAAAAAGGGTTGACGCAGGCACCTGAAACACAGATAAAAGAAAATCCGCCGACTAATCGATGATGGAACACCAAAGTGAAAAGCAATCCGAGACACAGATCAAAAAAAAACTAAGCCCACTCTCAGTGAGGCGCGAGGCGACGCGACGCGACGCGTGTCGCAACACTAGTACCATAGCTGAATAGACTAGGCACTCAAAAAAAAAATAACCTTCTGACACCTGTCAATGTGTCAGTCAGTAACAGCTGTCAGTGTTACTTAACTAAAATTAAAAAAAAAGAGAAGACTGGATACAGCTCGTTACAACAGATACACGGCTAAAAGTATCTAAATACATGAGTAGCAATTTACAAAATCGACGTAGAAAATACTTTATACACAATAAAAAAGTCTATCAGAGCATCTAATACAGTTTTTATCAGTACCTACGTAGCTATTGAACTATCTCATAACGTTAGATTGGGTTATACATCATTGTTGTCATTTGTTATACCTAGTTAAAACGCATATAAGTACCTAATTGCGAAAACCTATAGTACCTAATCGAATGTATGCAATACTTATGTACATCTAATTATCTAAAATACTGACGAACGCGTTGAAATAAAATGTTGGTACAGTTTGTATCAAATTAAAACCAAAACATACATTAATCTAACTTATCAACTAATTTGACGTTTATTAATAAAAATATAGTAGAGATAGAATATAGTAGCAAGGTTAGGAACTGTTATAACATACAATAGCATGGAAAAATACTGAATGTCTATTAAAATAATATATTTAGTGGTTTTATGTCGTAACAAGCTTTAAGGAAAGAAATAATGTTTAGTGAACATAAAATAAGTAAATAAATAATAAACATTAAAATATTTTAACGTTTTTAAACTTGGATGGAATTGCAAAACAATTGACAAATTGATGCCTAAGTCGAATAGTTTTATTGTCTGGTCAGCCGTCAGAGCCTAAAAACTAAAAAGTACTAACAGAAATTAGTAGACTATAATAAAACATCGAATTGATTCTTCTATATATATCAGGAAAGAAAATAATGCCTAAATAATAATATCACATTGCAAAATGATACAGTAACTAACATATTGCTTGTGTCTGATCGATATGCCGCGTTGTTCTCGTCGTCAAAATCTGTGAAAACGTAGTTTTGTTTAGTTTCATTCAATAAAGTGGATAAATATAACCATATCAACATAGATAAACAATGGTTTACGTATACAGGGCTATTATTAATTCACTTAAAACCTTTAGGCCGCTTGTCCACCGCACCGTCACCGAGCCATCACCCGAGAACGAGATGTCGTCATCGAAGTTTATTGCTAGTAATGTATGTCTGGCCACTTCGGCGATACGTACATTACTAGAAATGTACTTCAATGACGACATCTCGTTCTCGGGTGACGGCTCAGTGACGGTGCGGTGGACAAGCGGCCTTAAGGTCACTCACATCACTGAAATAAACAACTACTGTTCTACAACTTTCAAATATGTAAGATTTTCGTAAAAAATATAATTTGTTACTTTTTTAACATATCAAAATATTAACCACAATACGGGTCCATACTCAATGAACAGAATAATTTACTCTGTAGCTTGTATTATTGCCCACAACACAAAAAAGGATTTATAATATTGAGATTAAAAAAAGGTAGAGCACAAAGTTGTTTGTTTAAATCATGTGAGTTATGCCCTAATAGGTTTTAGGTGAATTAAAAATAACCCTGTATGTTATAAAAAATACATCTAAGTATTCAGTTTTCTAACTAAAATGAACCGTATTTAGGGTCAGTATATAACTTCCCAAACACCTGGTTTAATTACGTAGAACGTAGATGAAAACTCAAGCGTTTTTTAACTACTGAACGACGAATTTCGAATCCTCCTATTTATATTGTATTTAGTGGATGCATTTTGTGACGTAATATGAAATGAGGTTCCCTTACCAAATTCTCGGATCTGTTCGCCATAAGCTTCACCTTGAAAATTTGAGCTTATTGCATCACTGCTTTGAACTTGTGACTGACCTGGTAACCAAAAATTTTATTATGTTGGTATATTTACATGCTAGGTCACAGATAATACTACTAGTATAATGCGATTCAAATGCAATGGCAACTGTGAAGTCGGCGCGAAACGCTGCGCAGTAGTGAAAATTACATGTACGTGGGCAGAGGTAAGCGCTGAGCGCAGCGTGCGGAGGCTTGCAGCGCACTTCACAGCCGCCATTCAGATTGAATCACGCTCTAATATACCTATTTTAAATATTTTTTTACTGATGAGAGTTTTCTGAGTCTGTTAGGACCTTAGGGCTCGTTTTGCCTTTCGCAAAAGATAAAAATATGGTTGTTATGATTTTTACTGGACTTTGTACGACTTCTTGTCTAAACGAAACGTACCTTTTTTTCTAATAGTCTGGTTGTCTAATACTGTTTTTTGAGTTGTTGTAAATGCAGATGGTGGAGCTGGGATTTCTGGAAATAATTAAAACATATTAGGTAAGAATAATAATGTTATTATTAATGTAGCTTACGATATGACAAACGAAATCGGGAAACTATTTTATGATACTTAGCTCTACATGGCAGGCAACTGGTCCAATATACATATTTTCGATAAGGGATGTATACAGGAATACTACAGGACTAGGTATGCCAAAAATGTAATATAAGTACTATTACTCCTTTAAGTTACATATTTAGAATTATTATCTACGTCAATCGTTGGTATGCAGATGCTAGCGTAGATAATCAGCATGAAACTACCTTTACTCAAAACATCGATACGAGCAACTGATATTAAATTTAAGCGAACTCTTTACTGTATTATACATTGCTATTTATGCAAAAGAAAATGAGGTTAAAATATACTAGGTATAAGAGACATTTACCGTCTAGTTTTATTATGCCATCGGTCTCGCCGAGGGAGTTCTTCGCAATGCACTTGTAGAAACCGAAGTCATCTTTTGTGATGTTACGTATTTTCAGCATCATGTACTTGTTGTACCCGCTGTCTGTTGGGAACGCCTCGTACTTTCCACCTACAATTTCCATTTCTACTTAAATAACAAACCTGTCTTGGATCAGAACATTTAAACAGTCTGTGGAGTTATCTTGAAATAGTTTACCGCTGTTCGAATCGCACTATACATATTCATTTTGAGGCCGTATTTCGTATTACAACGCTGGCTTACTTATTAGTTAGATGGGAAGAAAATTCTATTTACCAGTAGTTCTATTGGATTGGGTACTGGCGATTTTCTTCCCAGTAGGTTTACCTACTGATAGTAAGACTATAGGTACACTTAAATCTTCTTCTCGATCTATTCTATTTTCTTCTTTCCAACCCCAGTTGTCTCAACAACATATTTTTAACAGTAAAATAAGTAGGACCATCTCTTCACTTCAGTATTCTTGGCATATACAGAGAATTGTGCAGGAGTGAAATAGAGATATAGAGAAATAATTGCACAACCAAAACATTACTTTTTATTAAGAAATTGAAATTCTTTACAATCGTATTAATACTGTTACTTGTTCGTATTTTCAATATTTCCCACAACGCTTAACATTTTCTTCAATATTTCGTCTATTTCATAAAAAAACGTTCCAATCAAGCCAAAGCCAATCAAGTTAACAATTGAAAGCTTTCTAGCTCCCAAAATATTAGCTGGACGTTTAACCAGTACCTTTATGCACGAAAGAACAGAGGTATTTCATTACTGTTTTCCATCCATGCACGGGTGAATTGTCTCGAATCTAAGATACTTTCAGTATCTACGTACATTCGTTGGCCATACAAGGGAAACTATTTTCATTATGAAGTCATAAATCAATGATACAATCGAACGATGCCGTAGTAGACATGAACACATGTTATTTATGCGAAAATGATAAATGTGTTCACGTCCAATATTCTGGATTTGAAGCCAAATGTGACAGTTTCATATTAGTTGGTTGATTACAATCATTGATAAACAGTGTTAGGCTTTGCCAGTTACATGTTCGCGACAGGCTGACGTGCCTAGTTTACTAATTGGCATTCTGTTCCAGTAAATTTATGCGTGTTTGTAGAACTCGATATTGCGATAACATAGTGACAGATTTCATAGAACTTGAAAACGTCCTTTAGTATATACTGTTGTTTTGCATCCTCCCCATATTTGTAGGGTTCATTGTAATGCATACACTGAATTACCTAATAATTTAATTGTAATTCCACATTTAATTAGTAGCCGATTATTCAATAAATCATTTTTATAAAGAACCACAAGTACTTACTACACGAAGCCTCGTTGGAGGACTTTGTGTGTGTGGCGCGGAAAAGAACGCCTTAGACAAGGTGGTTTCACGATTTTCACAAAAATGATCTTGTGTTTTAAATGAGCTCTCACACACGTACAGTTTTATTTTTAGAGATTTTTTTTCAAAAGTATAATTTTTCGTTATTTATTTTTTCTTTGAAGTCTTGTTGTACAAGTGCAGTAAATCAACCTCTGTAAATATTGCGGCAAATCAACAACCAGTATGTGGGTATGTCCATAAAATAAGTTGCACTTACAGTCTTGGAAATCAATCTATATATATAAAGTTCAAAGTCCTGACTGACTGACCTATATATCAATCATACAATTTCACATTATTGCGTAGACTTCTTTTACCGAAAGAAAACACTAGGCAAAGGTTAATCTACATAAGTCGTATTATTTGGTAAGTACGTGTTATCTACCCCTGCCATTCTCTCAACTCCCCCAAAATTTCCACAGCTATTTTATAATCCTCATAAAAAGTCCAAGATAATTGATTTATCTTTCACTCCTATCCTCTAAAAAGCGCTCTTTGCCAGCCTCTACGACCGCCACAAAAAGACAACCCGACCCATAAGGCTTGTAACTCCGTGAATCATAGCGCGTCGTAAAAACATGAATTTGTAAAGTTTCCCCTCCTTTGCGTGCTCAGTGGAGTAGAAGTAACGACGCTGCGACCCCCAAATGTTGGTAAATCTCACCGGAAATGATCATGTCTCCACGGTCTGTGGTCCAGTAGTTTATAGACGAGGGGTACGCCTCGGTGTGACACTCCAGCGTGACGTCCTGGCCAATGTACGCGCCTTCCAGTTGGTTTGGGATTGACAGCATCGGTGGAACTGTTGGGAAACTACCCCTTTAAGTATAATGGGAGCAGAAAATTGACATAAAAAATAGCAGTTATCATTTAGGTGCTCCATTACCAAAAAAATAATATTTGCCTAGACTTCTATAATTTTCAATAAATACATATTATTATAGTTTTTTAAAATACACTACATAAATCTGTTGTAATCTGTTATGGGTTCTGGTAGCCATGACGCTTAACATCAGGTGAACAACTAGCTCGTCACGTCATTCTTTTAGATAAAAAATATATAATAACATGCCTATTGCCTACCTACATGTTTCCTACTCTAGACCAGAAATCGAAATAAGATAGTTTTATAAGTTTTATTTGTATAGCTTGCTACTTTCCTCCAATAAGTGCATTTGTTAGCAGTTAGATCACTGTTTTAGAAAGTAATGCAATGCCGTTAACAATGAGACGGTATTTTAATTATAGCTTGCTCATAAAGAAATATAAAGTCATATTTTTAAACTTAAGCCTCTGTAAACAAAACTGTTCTTAAGACAAAAGAAAAGCAAAAGCATCCACAAATCGCTGTTTGTTTGCCTCCTAAACCCCGTATTCTTAGGAGAAAAGAGGCATTGTTTACTTCAGTGAGTGAGTGCTCTCTATCTACTAATCTTATAAAGGGGCCAACTTTGTCCGTATGAGTGATACGGGCCTCTTAAAGTGTTCTTGACTTTTGTGAATTAAGCTCAGTATACCTATGTATGTATTGTATAGACATGTGTAATAAGTTACAATCAAGATACTCTCTACAAGGTCTCTACTGACCTTTAAAATGTCACTAAGGTGGGAGAGAATGATTAGAAACAAAGATTAAACCACGTTTTAATGCTTAACAATTGTTCGCTTAAAAAAATTAGTAAGTATTTATCAAAATATTTCGGTAGTGTGTGTCTATAAGGTGAGTTTGAATTTGTATGTTATCCTGAAAGGGGGGGACTGAGACCATGATAGCCCACAAGTTGTGAGAGCTTTACTTGAAGCTGCGTGTTTCCAAACCTCCATATTAAAAAAATAAATCCACTCACGAAATTGCACGTGCGATCGCTACGAGAGTTTCTAAACAAAGGTCATCGAGCTCATTTGAGTGCATTCGGTCAAGGACAAAGTTGAACTACATCCAGCTGCGCTAGGGCTATCTTCGAAGCGTTTAGGTAAAATTATAACGTAAACTTTACATGGCATTTCTTCAATGAAAACCTAATTAATTAAGAAAAGTCGTAGAAGAAACATTGTCTACCTTGTGGAGTATATTTCCCCCTTTCGGGATAATATACCAATTCAAACTGAGATTCTGTACTTAATAATGTAACGACAATAACAAAAAAGAAATCATTCGTTCAACACCAACAAATTACAATAATTATAGTCTTTACTTATGTCAGAGTTTCAATTAAAAAATTATACTTACACGGGAAAGTTCCTAGCTAAATACAATGTTACAAAGTTTTAAAATTAACCTAACTGAAATTGTATTAAATGAAGTCGCCCGTTAACTGTGCTCCAATTTTAAAAAACTTCACATACTGCATTAAAACTAATCCCCAAGTCGTCGTACGGTCGACGTACTTAGTTGCAACGAAAGAAGACCAGGAAGATTAAAAACTTACACATGACCGACTTTGATGAATAGATAGCTTCAGTACAAACTGGAGCGTATAGACACACATCTATAAATCGATACTAGAAGACATGAGTACCTACTATGGTACGTGAACGTTGATCAAGACACAAGACAGTATGTAAGCTTTTAAAATAACCTTATTATAACGGTATCATTCTTAGAAGTTTCATTTCATTATCCGAGGTTTAGGCTAAGATTGTATTACGTTTTTGAGAAATACTCCGTTATTAAAAAGGTGCTATATTATTAATATAGTTACATGATAGTTACTAATGTCTGCTATTTATTTGCTGTTGTAAGGTGTAGGTAAATTTGTATTGCCAAGTAAGTATAGATAAATAATGGAGTGTTAATACAAATTCACGTGTTATTTGAGATAATAAGTCTACAAATACTTTTATTAATATAATAATATTCTGCGCTTATACTGATTATTATAATGATTTATGTATTTTATTTTATATCGTTACCTATATAATTTGTTATTTGAGTTTAGTAGGCTGGCCTCCCACTAGGTGGACCGACGACCTGGTGAAGACCACGGGAGCCGATGGATGCAGGTGGCAAGTAGCCCTCAAAGTTGCGCTCTGAGAATACATTTTACGATGTTCAGTGCTGAATAAAATGCGGCCTTACACCGAGTCGCGTTAAGTATATTTTTTTTATACATCTATTTTTCTGCAGCCCTTCGAATTTTCACTGATTGTTAAATTACTTACACAAAACTGTTACAAGCTTTGACATTATCCGTCAACGAATATTGAAAATATCCTTTTTATGGAAGATACTTGTGTAAACTTGAGTTACTGTACCACTCACTAGTATTACCGCTAATAAAACACACGATGTATTATCCCGCTCGTAGCCGGGCCCGTTGCGTTGTCAATTTATTGCGGGCAGACCAGCACGACACGAGCAAAAAAGATTCTCTTTATGCATAGAGCTTTGCGGAAAATTGCTCGTCGATTTTTCGGTGAACAATTTTTGTTTTTGCGTCGAGTTTAATGACAGGGTGGAATGGATTAAAGTTCCTTCAACTTGTTGAAATACTTGTAGTTTCGAAATTTACG
Organism: Ennomos quercinarius; assembly: GCA_910589525.2. NCBI lineage: Eukaryota > Metazoa > Arthropoda > Insecta > Lepidoptera > Geometridae > Ennomos > Ennomos quercinarius. The sequence continues at coordinate 9,503,098 of OU342496.1, forward strand.
TGTAAAGTTTTCGAATTCAGTTTATCTAAGTCGTATGTGCGTTAAGAGTATGAACGTGCATTGTGCAGCATATTTTGAACTGGAGGTAGTTTTCATATGCAATATTTGTGTAGGTACGAATGGATAACTTCTAAATTATAATCTCTATAGAAGCCTTCTGCTCAGTTGCCTCCCCCACAGACCGCCACTTTAAGCTGCTGCTTGCCTCTTGCATCCGTCGGCTGAAGGGGGGGGGGGGGGGGAGCCTACGCTACGTCTTCCAGGTTTGTAGTCGCCACTCGAGGTATTTTGTTGTGTCTATACAATTAGGTATATTCCATAGATCACATTACATAGATCACAGGCCGCACGCCATGCTGCAGTGTGCTTTAGTTTTAGCTTACTACAGTAAAGTACCTAAATAAAGAATAAAAGAGTAGTTACTTCAATACTTACATTGCACCATGAGCATGATTCGTTTGCTAATGGAGGGCGGCACGCCGTTTGATGCTATGCACAGATACGCGCCCATGTGCAGCCGCGACACCTTGGTTATTGTCAGTATTTCGCCGTCCACTGCGCTCACTGCCAAAAAAAGATTATAGCAATACTGAAAAGATCTGAGTGACATAACTTTTTTGATTTTTCGTAGTTTCTTACTTTAGAATTAACTTCATTATTATTTTTTCCCCAATAATAGGCTATTTTAATAAGTTATATAGTTTTTCATCATTATCAATATCCTGAAGATAGAGTTTTAGTTGTTTCTGTACCTATTTAAGTTTTTATGTTTATCAAATAAAGTAAGACTTCTATTTGAAAATTGACCCCGGTTTATCACAGTCTAAACTGCATTAAATGTTAGTGTACTTTGAATATTTTCAGTCGTGCATCGTCTACTAGCTCCCTATAAAATAGAGGTGCAATAAAGATAATCAGCTTATTCCACATACCAAACAAGCTTGTGAATACCAACCAACATAATATATACCTACCTACTAAGATGTGGTATACCTATCACAGTACTAATGATATAACTTCAAGCGAAGTTGAGAACAGCACTACTTCTGACCGAATTGAAGAGAAATCCGTACGCCATTAGCAAGGCTCCACGGCGTGATTATTATAAACTTAAACGTCTGCTGAAACCAACCCAGTACTAGTTATCACTGCGTTCTACCAGCAAAATTTGTGCTTGTTGGTATTAAAGTTAGTCAACAATTCTGCAGTTGAGCCGTAAATAAATATAGATGGTACATCTGAATCTGTAATTGTTTATCACTGGCGTTACTAACTTTGGCAAGCAACACCAAATCGTTTGAAAACTAAATTTCATTCAGATCAACAAGCTAATATTTTAACAAAAGTGATGCCATCAAAATAAAAAAAAAGTCCAACCTTTTATAATAACTGAAATCTTTTTGAAAACACATTTCTTAAATGAATCACTGTAATGTATAACTGCATTTCATATTACGTTTATATTATTGGTAAGGTATTTACTTGAAGGAGGCCTGAACTTCATGTTTTTTAACTTCTATTTTCTATAAATTAAACTCGATTAAATCAAATCTTCTTAAGAAGCATGCCGCGAAGTGGCAGCGCTCTATTAAAGGCTAGTGCAGAGCTCTAAAAAGAACGTTGGTTAGCTTTGGCTCAACTGTCAAAAAAGTATTACCCACTGCTGGGAAAAGGCATCCATTCTCTCTTTCCAATTTTTTTTATAAGTTGAGCGTAGATCAGAAATATGTCAAAAAACCGTTTTCAACCTAGCCCACGTAGCTAGCCGTATAGCCCGCTCATTTTGCAGCGCCATCTAGTTTTATAACGGTTTTTAGCATATTTTTAATCTACGCTGTTTTCTTGGTGTATTGGCATTCCTCTCCTACTTGTTCCATGGTCCAACTTAACAAAAAAAATCCAAGGTCAATTTAACCTGATTCTCCGTTATAATTAAAGTCTTGTCCATCTTCCCGCCGCCACATGACGTAGGGCTCGGGATAGCCGGATGCGCGACACACCAATGTCACGTCGGAACCCTCTCTCACCACCATGTCTGTCGACGTCATGTTGTCGATGATGGATGGTGGCACTGCGACAAAATAAATAAAACGTATCAATTGTTGTCTAAGATACCTACTAATTTTGTTACTGAGTTCTGACGTTCGAAAGAAGACTGGCATTGCATTGAAGAGACCTAACACCACTGTAACATTAGCATAATAAATAGAGCACGAACTTAGAAAATCCAACATAGTCTATAATTTAACCTAGAGTTAGAATATTGTTAGTAAATTGTTGATTCAACCGATAATAGAGTCCGTTAGAGACCATGCCGTACTGATAAATATCGAATATCGTCGGTCTAGTGTAAATTTTGCTTGTGTAGCTATTGAGTATAAATACGGGAAAGTTTCAGTTTTAAGTGGAGTAATTAGATAGTAATATAATTATTTTTGTATGGTTTTTTAGTCATGTTCTATTATTGTATGATTTAAAAGTTATATCAAATTGTAAAAAGACGGTAGGTAATTGGTGTACATAATCTGTAGACCCCATCACCCAGCAATCCGTCTATAATGACTATACAACCCAAAAAGTGTGTTTACTTACATTATATTAATTGACCTCCCTTTGATTGATTGTTCTGTTCAGTAAACAACCTACTTTCAGGCGTTATTTGAACAGAAATGTGGATGACGAAGAGACAACATTTTGTCAGTTGAATATTGATGTAGGTAAAAGTTCTTCGCAACCTGTGATGAGTGTCATTGTTACAAGCCTTATTTTACTTTACGTTCGTTACATTTATGGTCTGATTAAAATATTATTTTGGTAATTTTAAAAGCGTTTTGTGAGCGCCTATGTATTTTATTGCCTTTACTTTAAGTCACGATGTCAAAATGGTTCAATTACTATGAAATCCCACGCTTGAGAAGCCTACTTTGGATAATATATCGAAAAAAATTAGAAATATAACCTAGTATGGGTCCAATAGTAAACAAAGAATATGTTGGATTCGAGAGCTGTCGTTTTGTTCGTAAACTGTATTTATAAAGATGATAACTCACCCACAACCTGGAGATATCCCTTCCTAGACCTCATGGGATCTGTGTTGACCTGGCACATGTACCAGCCGCGGTCCACTTCCTGCACGTTCTTGATGTGCAGGTACCACGAGCGGTGGTCGTTGTACGACAGGCTGATGCGTGCGTTCTGTGTTATTATGTTGTGATGGATGCTGAGGATCGTCTGCGTGTCCATACGAACCCACGCCACCTTTAAAATAATAACATATTTAATATTAAATTTTCTCCTAACTTAAACTACCTATACCTTTATGTTCAAAAGGACTTGAAGATTGAAGCAGGCGTAAATGCTGATGAAACACTAAACGCAAAGGATAGCAATTTGACTAAGAGATTAAGAATCGAATTGAACAAAAACTACCCACAGTGGTGACATAGTGGTCAAGCGTCAGCATAACATTCAGTAAAAAAAAAAATTACATCTATTTTACTTAAAGTAACACGTCCAATAGAACTATAATACTAAGTTGAAAATGATCGTTTCAACGTGGGCACAATTACGTAACTTCGACGGGAAACTGTCCTACTAATTGATGTCAATCGAAGATAACTAAATTGGATGGAGTGAGAATTGGACCAATAAAGTTTGCTAGTGACTAACCATCTAGCTAAAATTTTTTATTTATTTATTTATTTATTTATTTAATTCTAACTTAAGTAAGTGTTACATAATATTATGGAGCCTTAGATCCCGCACTAGGCATGCCTGTGTCGCAGGATCTAGCTTCTTACGTTCCTTATTGAGGTAGGTATTCTGTGCTAGTGAGTTCTAATGAGGTACGAAAGTGTATGTATATATGTGTGTCTGTGAATAGAAGTATTTGTTTTGTTCATGTTTTGTTTTGTGTTTGTGTAGACGACAGGATAGGTATTGTGTAAAATCCCTACTTTCCTAATACTATGTATATAAGTGAATCATTGGGTGTAAGGTGTAAGTATGTAAAATATTAATCCGTGAGACTTACATGTCCAAACAACTGAACCGATTTTGATGAAGTTTTGCTCACGGATTGGTTTTATTACCGGGGACATCTAGTCAGATATAGGTAATCAAGAATGTCACAGCTCGCAGATGTAATGTTGATGAAATCATTGAATATTGACTGCGGGTTTGACAAAGTGCTCTCATGTTGAGCCTTAAATAAAACAAATGAAATATAATAGCCATAGCCTGCTATAGCAGAGCTTTGTTTGTAAAACGGAATAAGATTTGTGTGTTTTCTTTAAGCTACCCGCATTAACTAAAACTGCGGCTTAGCGCCAATACAGTGCCAGACTTTGCAAGTTTTTTGTAGCTACAACAAAAAAGTTTAGTCTGCAAAGCGAATCCCTATAACCATATCATTGCTTTGTTTCTTGTTGTTTGTCTTCTAAAAGCTTTCTGGGTGATAATACAGTTGATATTATTTAAAATTAGCCAATGCAAGCAGTAGTACAAAGAGGTCTAAAGAAGTAAGGTAAGTATGTACCTATGTATCCATTAGATTTGAATACGGGTATTTCTTCGTGCGGTCAATACTCTTACCTTGAACCCTCTCAAGTTATCGACGACACACGCCAGCAAAGCGTCCCTGCCCACAGTGACCGTGACATTCGGAATGTTCTCAGCAAATCTCGGATACATCGACTCTGAAAGGAAAAGATTTATTTTATTTATGAAAATACAGCTTAGTGCTGTACGGAGTCGCATTTCTCTACGCTCTACCTTTTTCTATCGCTCAGGATCGCCACCTTCCAGAGGGAAAAAGATAGCATGATGCTATCTTTCATGAGAGCTGACGCTGCCGTGTGTGATAGCAACTCCCGTTATTCTTCTCGCTCTAGGTAATGACGATCCTGAGTGATAGAAAAGGATAGAGCACGAAAAAATACGATTCCGTGCTGACATACACCTCACACCTCCAGACAGATACCTCTAGAGAGGCTCTACTCTTAGAATCCTGCATGACGTGAGGCAAAATTTCAAATGAGTTCATATTTTGTAACATGTTTGTGACGTCATCGATACAATATTCTATCAAGAGCAACCTCCAAGGACCTCAGGTTTCGCAAATAGTACTCAAGTTTATTCCTAAAAATAATCATCAACTCCAGTGGATATCTTCGCGGGTCTGAGAGGAGCACAAAATGTATCATTGCTTGGTATCACAGAATTCGCTGAGGCAATTACGTAAGATTTTAAGCGGTCCCATGTTTGTAATATACATTAGGCAGCTTGCCATCGGAGTGCCGATCCTACTTTTATTCCATTCTAAGAAAATCAAGTAACGAGAGTCAGCTAACAGATAAGCTTTTAACGTAACGTATAAGGAATCCATAGCCATACCCCACAGGAAACTTCTTTTTCATTATCAATTCGTGTGGGTTTTAAGCTGCGCGCCCACTGCGTCAGAATCGGAGCGTACGGAGCGTACGAGGCGTCGGTATTTACAAAATGCCGATACGGTGCGTCCACTGCATTCGGATTTTGCATCGGCAATATCGTTATTTTCAAAGCAGTCGAGTTCGCCTGTGCACGTATTCACATTATGGAAGATAGCGACGAGGATATTGTAATCATTAGTTGTTCATTATCAGCAGATGAAAAGAGAAACAAAAGGAAACGAAAGATGTGGGTAACATAAACATAAAAAGGCCTATTTTCGGAGATTTTCATACAATATATTTTGATTTATTAAGAGATAATGTTGATGTTTTAGATGTAAAGATCTACATATCTTTCCACTAAAGTAATTAAAATCAAAATTCATTGTTATTAGTGTAAATGTAGGTAGTTATGCAGAGTAGTGAGCGTTGCAAACACGTCAGAACTCAAAGCGATCAGGATTTGAATGGTGCGTTCACTGCGGATGACGTCATCGGCAGAAATACCGGTCTCTGGTGCAGTTATGCCGATCCAGTGGACGCTACACCATACAAATCAATACAAAGCAACGAATCCTTCCGCTCCGTACGCTCCGATTCCGATCGAATGGACGCGTGGCTTTAGTGGGATTTTTGTTAGCTTATGTAGCTCACCTTTTATGTCTCTCTTAGTCCTTATAACTCTGTTAGTCCTTAACATTATTTTTATAACGAACTACACAGTAAACATGTTTACTGCTTATAAAACTTCGGTACCGAAAACTAAAAAGAGTCGCAAACACGAGCGACGCCGTCTTGTCTGCCGCTTGCCGTCGTCGTCGTCCTGGCCAGGGTTGCCAAATAGGTACTACCAAAATAATACGAAAGTAATTAGCACTTAAAACTCCAACCCCAAGTTTCTCTCACAGGCGCCAAAGCATGTAGTTACGCTTTAATTAAATTGACTGTTTATTGCAGCCTCAAGCAATGATAATATTGGATTTAGCAAAAGGAAAATGTATAAATAGCCATCGTGGCATTTTTACTTGGTATTTAGGCAAAGTATCTAAGTTTATTCGTGGTGCGCTTCACTTTTTGATGATAATGATTTATTAACTCACGTAAAGTTAAATTCGCATACATTTTTCATAGCTTAATGCGCTAATTACTTGAATACTTCGATATTATTTCATTAATTTTATTCTATTTTATGTTCTTATAAGACTTCCTATAAAATGTAAAACAGGTTAACTACATAGGCCGAATAGCCCTGCTATTACGTTATGATTGAATTATTTAACTTATACAGGTCTGTCTTGTGATAGTTTTAATATATATACTCAATATTTCAAACTCCGCAAAGCAAATAAGGAAAAAAAACCAGCGCTGATTTGCTAAATCTGGCAAATGGGATTGCTTTAACACTCCTTTTTAAATTCCATGCGGAAGTGATACATATTGAACTGTCCGTACGAACACGGATACTTGCCAACCCTACGGTAGGGCTGTGTGATTTATACACGGCTCACCAACGACAAATAGCGGTTTGTCGCGGTATCGCTCTTTCACCGGGAAAATAATGTATAAAGGCACAATGCTAAAAAACCCTGATCTTCGAAAAAAGTTCGTAGACAAAAAAAGTTTAAAGAGTTTTATTCTTTTTACAACCAACAACAAGCGCTCGGTTTGAAATCTGAAATATTTGCTGAAGGACACTACTATTTTCAGCTTCAACATAATTTTAAGACTACAAACAAAACCTATTGCTTCCATAGCTTGCATGGAGCATGCTTTTATATACATTCGTATTGTAAGACCTGCTTTTATTGGGACGCAGGTGCACTTTAAAATCGTAGTAAGTCCAACCTTAATAAAAGAAAACTAAAAAGCTTAGTCCAGACGCATAAATTAAAGTTTATTTGGTAATAAACAGGCCATTTTGGGTCGGGACGGAGCATAAACAATAAAGGGCTTTTAGCTTGTTGATCAATTCATATTTTCCAGATGAGATCTACTTTGAACTCAGGAGCCACATGAGTTTCTTATAAAGTTAAAATAAAATACAGCTTATCAGTGGTCTTGCTTGTTGTTATCATCAGTAGGTAAACTTATTACTAAAAAATCCGTGCATTTTGGAAATATTTTAGACCAAACTCGATACTTACAAAAGTTTTACATTAAAAATTTTAAACATTGTATTAAACTCTGCTATAAGCTTTATTACAATGCATTGAAACTGATAAATGAGAATTAAAATGTGTATTAAGTTAGAAAAAGTTCATTCTAAATGCATTGTTTTATTTTTAGCGGTGCCGTCCTAAGAAAGCGGTTATTGTCTCGCTCTAAAAATAGATAAAAGCCCATAGTATTTTATGTATTAATTTACATAACATGCTGACAGAAATAGTATTGATAATTTTCACGTTTTTAAAGCTCTACAAGAATTTTATAAGTGGACCTATTTTCGACATCTTTAATAGTGAGCTTCCTTTCTCACGACTTGTAGTGCGTAATGTGTCAATATGTTTCGCAACAAAAATCACATATAGTTTCGTATATTTGGTAAAAAATAACAGTTTGAGGTGAAACCATTGTTATTCACCTTGGCTAGGCACTGGGGTGGTTAGGTAGCAGGCGGTAAACTTTTTCAAGACTCACTGTATCCATAATACAATGCCACTAGACAGAATAAGTCAGTATCTTTAATCAGTACATACAGTACATATTAGTTTTATTATTATTTAAGTGAATACTTCTACATATTAGTTTTAACTGGCAACTGGTTGGATGCGAACTTACTGATTAAAGATACTGACTTATTCTGTCTAGTGGCAGTGGTGATGCAGTGAGTCTTGAAGAAGTTGTATACAAGCTTAAATCCGGAGTTTTGGCGGGAACGCGGAAAAGTTCACGTCGGTGCATTGTATTATTTTACAAAACTTATGCTTTTTCCAGTGTTAATGTTTAAAATTGGTGGTGTTTTACGCATTAAGTGCTGAATTACGAACATGATTGTGGGCAAGTGATATAATGTAGTGAAACGTGGTTTTTCGTGTTGCTTCCAAAATTCCATAGAAGCCTCTAGTAAAGTTGCCACCACTTTACTAGGGCATGCCTTAGACTGGATTATGACTTAGACTAGACTATGACTACTCTGACTGTGACTATGACTTGACTTTAAGTGAAAATTTCCATAATACGATGAAAAATTACAAAACTTGACACTGGCTAAATACACTATGTGTGGAGCCAAAATATAAGAAAAAAAAAAAAAAAAAGCTTAAATCCATCAACAAGTTGTGCTGGAGAGAGTTTGCTTGTAAATTTTTCTAAACTTTTAAGACAAAACGTAGTGATCTGACAAATAACCAATTAAAGTGGTTGGCATAGCTCAGTAATTAAGTTGCAATGAGCTGGCTCCCTGGTGACCTGGTGAAAGCCGCGGGGAGCCGATGGATGCAGGAGGCGAGCAGCCGCTCAAGGTGGCGTGCTCTGGGGGAGGCCTATGTTCAGCAGTGGACGTCTTCAGGCTGTTAATGATGAGCTGGCTCTATTTTATTACCTATTTGAAGAAGTGTTAACCACAACTTTATGTAGGAGCTCTGTAGCATTTTACCTGGGTAAAATGACAACTCAAGGAAAGCGGCTGGTAAAACTGGAATACTGGATGCTGAGAAATGAAAGTCAAGCTCAGTGGCGATAGTCGAGAGCCTTTACATCCAAAATTTTTTATTGCCTGATGTTCAATACAAATAAACCACTGGCTACAAGATAGTGTTTAAAAACAGCCAATTAACAATAATGGTGTATAGCGTGCGCATATTTTATAAATAGCTAATTAATGTAAACCTAGTCGTGATAAGGCTTGTTATTTAATATATTATTCAAGCAGGTATGTAGTATGGGAGAAGGCTGGGAGGTCGATGCACACAAATGTATTTTTTCATCCCATCTATTCGAAAAGAGGCGAAGGGTTCCTCGATAAGTGCGCCTAGAATGGGTAATTTAGCCGCACCTGACACAATGACTTTTGAAATTGGAACACTATCTAATGAAAAAGTTTGGACACAATGCGCTTCAATAAAGTCTTGGCTGGTAATAAAAACGTGCCTGCGCCGGAGCGGTATTGCTTAACCTTTAAAAAAATACGCGGGAACTTCTGATTCGTTTTTTATCTATTTATGAAAATGTCACAGACAATTACTTACACACATTAATTTATTACAGACATTAATAACAGTGAAAAAATGACTTATCTCATAGAGAGGAGTTAAAAGCAATGTGTGCCACATGGTACCTCGCTACGCTTAGGATTATACTTTCTATAGAATCCTTGGCTTCGCTCTGGATTCAAACAATCGGTATCGCCCTAAATACCTACATTATTTGACACTATCTACCATTTTAAATCAACACTTGGAAACCGGAAACTATTTCAGTGGAACTATAATTGGGGGTGTGTGTTAAGGTGTGTGTATGTTTTATGAGCGTTTCAATACGATTGCAGTCGCAGATTGCGGCACAGGCCACACGCCAGTGTGCTCTATGTTTATGATTACAAAATAAAATTACACAATGATATTATTTATGATATGCAAATTTTTTGAAAGTCTTCGCTAGTAATAATGTGGTTATTGTAACAGGTAAATACTTACTTCTATTACTTACCTACATAAATAATATACTGTATGTCTTATTGGTTATATCATACATCTATAAATATATAAACATAAATACAAATTATTTATTGACATATTGGTTAGGTACAAAGTTATAATGAACCCATAGACTCCCAAACTAATTGAAACTGTGTTTCAGGAGTCAGTGGCTTCTCCCATTTATCATCGATGAACTTTCTGTACATAAGTACCTACTTATAAAAAAAATAAATCATCTTTTAATTGGAAAGAGGAATAATTTTCCAGCGTATAATTAATACTTTTCCATGTAGGTAAGTCTTCTTTGATATGTTAGTAATATATGATTGCCTGTAAAATTTATTTTTTAATAAACGAAATTATTTGGGACTAGTGGTCCGCCCCGGCTTCGCACGGGTATAATAGTTTTTGCAGCGCACGCGAAGTAAAGAACATTTTAGGTAACTTTTTTACACCTTGGGTCACAATGTTGGAGTTTTATTAAGGATCCCTAATTTATTTGAAAATATAATATATCCTATGTCACGAATAGTCTGTCAATGTCTCGACCAGGTTTCGAGCATATCCGATGCTCTTCTTCAGGATGAGTTCTCGCAGTGAGATCGTATACATCGTGTATCGTTTCTATTCGTGAGTAACAGTCGGATACATATTTATTTAAAATAAATCACATTCATGACAATTTTAATAAAATAACCTATGTCACCCGGAGATAGTGTAGCTTTTTAACAGCGAAAAAATTTTTCAAATCGGTTCCGTAGTTTCGGAGCCTATTCAATGCAAACAAACACACAAACAATCAAATCTTTCCTCTTAGGTATAGATATAGAAAAGTCTCGAGGTGCCACAAAGACAAGCGTGCTACACCTTCGACCACATCATCACTTCCCATCAGGTGAGATTGCTAGCCTAGTCACCCATTAAAAAAAAAAACTTAGTTGAATTTGGCTTAGAATTTTTTAATTCACGATGTGTTTCAAATGTACATATTTTTCTTCTATGTGGTTTAGAAGCACGTCCACGATAACAAGTGGAAGGCAAATAACTAGTTCGATTAACTTTGATTTACGGGTTGTAAAAAATAATCACTGGCTAGCAATAACTTGGTAGGTAGAGCCCCTGAAAATAAAGCAAAATTGAAATAGTTATTTACGTTAATAGCTCACTTACCATCAGGTACATCTATGGGTGCTACAGACACTACATTTTGCCCGGAAGGTAGTTCCCGTCCTGTAATTAAAACGGCAGGTTAATTTGAAGTTTTTAATTTTAAGTAAAAGGAGACTTGGAAGCTTTACTAAGTTATTATTATAGTGAACATATTACAGTCCAGTTCTCTTTTAGCTGAGAGATATGTTTTAATTAGTGCAGTGCATGAGAGATTGTTGTTTAGTGTATAAAGACGGTACGTACAGAAAGTTGCAAATATGTCTATTTTCTGACGGTTCTTTTAAAGAAATCAGTTATTTAGCTATTGTAGTGAAGTAACTATAGTTAGTTATCAAAATAGAAAAGGCATACGTAAAGACATTTTATAGACAGATAGATAGATAAACTCTTTATTGACACCAAAGATAACAAAAATAAAATAAAACAGAAAATCTTACAAGTAGGTTACAATGGGTGGTCTTATCGCTAAAAAGCGATCTCTTCCAGACAACCTCTGGATGGACAGATATATATTAATAAACGGAGTCGGAGGTCGACAAATGCGTTATCGTTATTGAAACATATATCTAAGCTGTATAAGGTTAGACATGGAAATCTATAGATTTGCACAAAAAAAATTGATGGTTTAGAAAATAAGAAATTTGCTTATAAATCATGGTCATTTCAATTTATCCGTTAACTTATAGTTTGTTTCACTTACACAAAACAAAGTAATAAGGTAAGCTTAAGCTAATTTCATGAAAAATAAATATGATATTTGACCTTTAAAACATAGCAACATGATTATAAACACAAATGTAAATAAATGTACATCGTGGACACCTCAGTTGATGTCTTTTTAGACTTCTTTTGTTGAGGCTAATTCATAAATGATAGCAGTAAGCATCTGCTATAGTTTTAAACATAATCTAAGTAAGGAAAGTTATTTCTTTTGCAGGCTTATAGTATTATGATCGTAATAACACTGTTTCCTTTGTGCACAAGCCTCAAGGCATGAAATAACAAGGTCTTAATGAGTTTAACGAGCTTAAAGACCCGACTTGTCTAAACTACATTTATAAAAACATACAGCAAATTCTCAGTTCTATAATTTAATTTAAAAAAAAAACCTTTTTAGATGACAACAAAACAAGCTAGTTGAAAGTATTTTGCTTACAGAAAAAATTCCAAGCCAACACATTTTTTAATAACAGAAGTTGGATGATGTTACAAAAAAAACGGCTAATTATAAATAGGTATATAGACACAGACGTCTAGGTTATGTTGATACAAGTCATTGGGATAGACCTAGAGATAAAAGCATCTAATAAAAACAAGACTCTGATGTGAAGGGCGCAGTCAAGGATGGTTCGCCCCTGCATAGAAAGTTTTTCCATCACTGCCAAAACCGAAGCGTTTTATATCTAAGTAAAAACATAATTGCATATTAAACAGGAAAACAACATTACAGAATACGCTAAATTACTTTACATGGAACAATCAACTTAAAACTGTTTAATTTAAGTTTCCAAATTGAGTTGATATTTACTTGCCATATTGAACAATGTTATCATTGGGACCGATTTCTGAAACGTATGCAAATCGCTTGGATGTTGACTGAAGGACGAAAATTCGAAAAGTTATTTGTTATTCACACAAATCTAATTGGGTTAAATATTGATCGAGTGAATTTACCTAGCCAGCGAACAAAAATCACACTACAAATTTTACAGACATTAGGTATAAACTTTATTTTGAAGGCCATATATATACGATTTCATAATTTGGTATGGGTTCATATAATTATGTTATTTAATAAGTCATTACATAACATTATATATGAACCCATCTGCTTTCGTCCACTGATATCTTGGCACACAGGTATGCTACATTTTGTACATGACAGTAAACTAATATTTATTGAGAGTATTGATGCTGTGATCACGTTGTTATAGCACCATTCTTTGCAGATATTGTGCTTAAATCTATCGTGGTTCCAATGGGCATTTTTAGAGGTAGAGGCACCTACGTCAAATTCAATAGTGGCGTGCCCATAGCACCGTGTAAAAAACCAATTGGTGCAAATAATTTTATTTTCCTACTTGATTTTATATAATGTAATAATTTCCCTGTGAATTTGAACAGCTTATTTTGAAACATGTTGCAAACACGTACATACAAGGATTGCCTTTTCGAATAATAAATTATGATGGCGTCCAATGTCAGCAAAGTTTAGTAAAGTTTGTAGTATAATTTAGATTTAGGTGTTTGGGTTTTCCATTCATGATCATTCATAATTCATCAACCAACCTGTTTTTACAATTATACCTCTGCGTATTTTTTATAAAATCTTCTTAGTTTGGCAAACGCGGGAGACAAACCTCTCTCTGAGAGTCTGTATTTTATAAAAAAATACTGAGGTATAAAATAAAAACAGGGGCATAAAAACAGGTTGGTTAATGATTTATGAATGATCATGAATGGAAAACGAAAAATCCCTAAATCTAAATTATACTACAAGTTATTGCATGCCAGCGCATATCACCGCATCATCTACATCCACCGGTGTATCTAGCGTTTGGCTTCAGCATTCTATGACATTTAACATAAATAATATGACGTTATCAGATCAATAAAATTACCATATTTAGTTTCTTTAGCAAACACGTACCTACTACATTTTGAAGGGTCTAAATTACGACGATTATTTTGTTAACAAGAAATTATAACTTTTATTTGACCCAGTTTGTTCTTCAAACTTCAATTACATTTTGTAAACGAACAAACCAGTTTTCACAGTACTACAGTTTTAATGATTATTACTAAATTGGAGTTATTTGACAATAATTGGAGGAAATTATGTCGAAAATTACGGAAACTAAAATTATCTGAAACTAAAGTTTTTCACAATTATGTAATTATCGGTACCTATCTAATATACAGTTGAAATGTAAGTATTTGGTAACTATACTTAAATCAAGAGGTTGTTAGTAACAACCTCTTGATTAAGTTAAGTTTGTTGCGTATTAGTAGCTGCGCCCCACGAATTTGCTCGCGTTACAGAGAGTATAATAAAATTGTGGACAAGTTTTTCGGGATAGAAAAAACCTTTATGAAAGTATGTGTTGGGGATAATAAAAGAAAGGAATGAAATATATTCAATCTTATCCATGTATTTTCGTGTCTAGTTTCTTTGGTTGGTTTTGACATGAGTGTATTGATCTGTAACCTTAGTAACATCAAGTTTACATCTCTAACAGTATGCAGCCTATTCAACTATATACTTATGCAAAAATAACGTCTCCTCTTACATCTTTGCTGCGTCAGCAGCGTGACTGAAAGCCAAACAACATGTACAATATTTCCCATTTGTATTATGTGTATTCTGTATAGTGTATGTATTCTCAGATCTATAAAATCCACCAGGACTCTCCGAAAGTTGTAACAAAATAAAACACCACAGGCAAAGTAAATCTACAAACTATTAGGTACTTGTATTTCCGTCACTCCTCCCTCCTATATAAGGCTACTAGGTTTTTGTCAGCTGATCGTATATGCCATTACGCGTACCGTTGACAGGCCCACTCCGCGCCGACGACAGGATTGTTCCATTATCGGCGCGCAGATGAATAATTGACACTCCAACTACGCTCCATGGATGCGGTATGACGTTACTCCCACGTTGAAATGACGACGATGCACGCTTAAAAGCATGGGGGTGTTAAGATAAAAGATGTAAAAGATGAACTAGAAAAAGACACTGTATTCTTAACGTGTTAAGTATTCAAAGTAGATATTTTAATGTTTAAATCATCTGAAAGAGAATTTATTAACTCCTTATGTTTCATTTTAAATGTTTTAATGTTACGAAAACGGTTTTATAATGTAATCTAAAATGCTAATTAGCGCCGCAATTTTGTTGCCGGCACAAGCGTTAGTGTTTTGTTATGTAAGTCAAACTAGAATAGCCCCAATGAAGCTGTACTTTAATTAGATTCTAAAAAGCTACTCGAGTTATAAATTTAATCACCATTAATTATCCGATTCGCTATTAAAGGAAACAAGGGTAAATAAATTATGCGAAGCCTAAAAACTTTGTGTTGAAATTCTAGACGAAACCGCCTTAATAGTCTAAAGAGTTAATTAATCCACAAAGGCCGATTGCCTTAATTGGTAGGTATCAACTCACTAAAATAACAAATTGGCACACGATAGATTGTTGAAAGGGAAATTAGCAGAGCTGCTGTGATTGTTTACCTTTATTTTCCACGGTGGAAAAATCAGATGACTTAATCTTTCTATAGTTTTAGTTTCTTTCTTATTATCTCTACTTGTTCTAGTGCTGCTAGTTAACTTTAATCAGTTGTTAGCGGATAAATTTATAATGAGGCGTTTTATTAAAAAAAACTAGTGCCGCTTCTTTAACTAGATGGCGCAGTAAGTAAGTTTAAACCTTTCAAACCACAGCATAGTTTAAACATAAGAAAATGCTTAGACTACCTACAACGAAATGTCAAATTCAGTTGATTGGACTATGAGTACATTGTCTGTAGTATCTCCTAAGTAGTCTGTGGTGCATTCTTTTTAAGTAAATTGAAGTGCAGTAGAATTGCGAGATAGATAAACGTTAATATTAAGATCCAAAATAAAGCCGAGCTATCGCGCAACGAAAATAAAACAAACGAAAGAGTTTAGAGTTGTCAGTCAGTATCGTGACACATTTCCTCTAACTTGTGGTCTATGCTTGAAACAGTGACAGTGACAGATTTTAGTAAAACCACTACTGGTGCCATCTCTATTCGATCATACATAAAATACAATTTCATTTTTTTTAATAAAGCGCCTCATTGTAATCAAAACAGAGTAGTCAGACACCACAACGTTAGTTGATAATTTATGGAATACCTTAGTTAATAAGAAACAAATCTGTGTTTATACTGGCTGACTTGTTGAAAAGTGGATATATTGACAGAGGATGGGCACTACTAGATTCCCGTTTTAAATAATTCAAAAATAAGTTAACATTTGACATAAATATCTAGTAAAAACAATAAGTGTGGTCACTCGCGTTATGCGCACTGTGGAACAGTCGCCCACGCCACAATGGAGAGTACTCGCTCGCGCTCTCGTCGTAGTCGTATTCATCACGTGCTCGAGGCCGCTCTGTGTCCACACTTTCAGGAAAATAGCACATTCATTTACTTAATTTTTTTTTTTTTTTTTTAACGGGCAAATTGCCTTTATTACTCAAGCTAACTACTACAATAATAAAAACTAAACTAAATTAAACTAAGCTAAACTAAACTAAACTAAACTAAACTAGCTACACTACCTACTACAAAGAACACTTATGGACTGTATAATAGCCGCGATGGTCTATAGACAGTCCAAGTGCTCCAGCCCACTACCGGTAGGTAGCGTACCCAACATGCTGGCCGCATTGCCACGTTGAGTTGCAATGCTGATGCGTTGGGCCAAATAAGTGCCAGCATTTTGGTCACGCGTCGCATCGACCAGGCGCTCTGATAGACTTTGGAAAACGCGATGAGCTCCCGGTCCCCACGGACCCAGGGTCTCAACACCAAACGGCTCAAATTTGTAACCGCTACCGAGATTACCATATTTGCGCCGTTTTAGCTGCTCAGCAGAATTAGCCGCGGCGCCGGCCCTAACGTGCGTCTCGGGAAGGTGTGACGGCGCCATAGTATCGACGCAGGTTTTTTTTGTAGTTTAGTGTATATTTGTAATTTTATTATGACGGTGGATTTATCAATTCATCATGTCCTGTTAGTATTTACATTGTTCAAGCAGTCAGCCTGTCTAGGACTAATATGTTTTTAAAAATTTTATGATTGATTGATCTTGTTTATAAAAAATCGACTGTTAGCTTAAGGTGGAATATTACCCTAGCGTGGCAAATTCAAATTTTCTTGCGTTCTATTGCCAATAATAGCTTAACTATTCAACGTGATTACATGAAAACTAATTTTGCTCAAATAAATATAATGTATCAATAAATTACAATTAAAAGTATCACCTAATTATCATTGGATTAGCGACAAATTGCAATAGACTGAAAAACTTAGAAGAAAATTATTTATTGTTATTTGTCGCTAAACCAATGATATCAAGGAGATACTTTTGATCGTAATTTGTTGATACATTCTATTTATTTCCGCAAAATTAGTTTTCGTGTAATCACGTTGAGTAATTAAGCTATTATTGGCAAAAGAACGCAAGAAAATTTGAATTTGCCGTACAAGTGTAACGTTCCACCTTAATGCTATATTCACTGTGGTTACATCACTATATCACCGTATATTTGCATGGCTTGGAATGCTTACATAGAAATTCGACAAACCAATTAAGCTAGCTTTATATTGCATTTAGTATAACATAATATTATAGCACCCTCATTATGCCGTCTATATATAGACGGCATAATACTGCCTCTTAGAAGCTCTGCGTCGAGGACATCCGTAACTACTCGAGCTTGGATAGCAAGGGGTCACGAGGATAAACACCGCTTCCAGTCCAATTGCTAACTTCTACATAAGTGGATTGAATTCTGGGCGAATTCACGAGCCGTCGCCGACCCATACCTATCGCTGTTTATGTATGTAACGTAACTTGATATAAACACACTTTCATTAATTAAAGGCCTGCTTTTAAGTTATTAATATCGGTAACTACATTTCACTGCAATTATTTTTTTTGCTATTGGCTTTATTGTTTGAAGTGCGACATTTTTCATACGAATTATTCTGTTTTAAAATTGAAGTGATTAGTTATTTTTTATCAGAAACGGAATCCATAACTTTCTTCCAAGGCTTGATCAGATACCTACCCTAAGTCAATTTAATGTATTTAATCTCATCTTGTATCCCTAAATCAAATTAAATTAGTAGTACCTAATAAGAACTAACAAAAAGATACGCTTACTATTTAAACAAATCTTTCAAGAAATTAACAAAGTAAAAACAAACAGCCTGCAATTACTTAACTAAAGTGCCTCTTTAGGTAAAACAGCTGTAAACGGATTGCGACTTTGATATTTCAACGTTATAGTCACAGGAAAGTATATTCGTATTTCTAGATTACAGCGGACAATGTGTCACACAGAAAAATAATCTTCATTATCAATAGCAGCCGAAAAAAACCCATTGATAAGTACCTTACACTAATTCTAGTAATAGACTCGGACAAAAGAATAATATGTTCTTGTCAGACGCTACAGCACCTTAGTGCCAAGCAATGACTGTTGTGTGGTAAAAACTGGTAGCTATTTATGAAAATTATGAGTCCAACGGCCTACCTAGGAAACAATAAAGAAATTCAGAAATAATGTTTCTATTTTATATTGGTTGCAGTTACGAAATACAAATCTAAATTATTGTTATGAATCTTTATTCGATCGCATTAGGTATGGCTAGGTACTACTCATTAGTCGTTAGTAAGTAGGTTTATAGTAGTAGGTGTTATCTATTCTGTTTTATATGCACGTTTTATTTTTCTCCTGGGTTGTGTATACAAATTCTGCAGAATTTGAGCTTTCGGCAAAGGAAAATATAGTTATGAAATACATAGATTAGATGGTACCTAGGGCATTGATTATTAGCGGTTGTCTGGCCAAATACCATACACAAATTAAGAAACTGACAGGAAATCTTTATGATGTATAGTGTATCTGTTCAGTACCTTATGTAAACGATTGTATATTTTTTTTGATGCATTACTAGTTCTACCCAAACATTTTGAAAACAGTTTGTGATCTTTTAAAACAAATGAAGGCACTCAGGGCCGGTACTTATAAAAAGCTTTCATGCTAATTTATGAAAATTGAAATAATTATTTGTGCCTGAAAAGGGTCCAAGTTGAAGTAATTCAAGTACTTAATAGAAAACTTGATAAACGTTTCTTCGAGAAATCTGTTTTAAAAATAAAAGTACTTAATTGAGTTTTTCAGCACTTCAGGTATTCAAGAAATGTATAAAAACTTTAAAACACTGTTGATTCATGAATATTGAACGTTATAAGTAAATCAAACATCATTGAATTACACTGAATTTCAGTTTTATTGTTGTAATTGTCATTGAAAATGTTGCCGATTTATGTTGAGCTAGTGACTGGCAAGCATCCTGGCATGGTTGTGTCACGTGTAAACTCTTTTGTACCAGTATGTCAATGTAAATCAAGTTTGTCTATCTTCTCTTTAATACAATCTATTATAAAAAGGGTTTTGTCCTGACTGACTGACAGACAGCGTACAGCCCGAACTGCTGAACGTAGAGACTTGAAACTTAAAGGGTGGCTTTCTTTTATGACGCAAGCGCGTGCAAAGAAAGCATTTTTGAAAATTCAACCCCTAAGGGGATGAAAAGGGGAAAAACGTTTGTATAGAAAACCAAAATTTCGTAACGTATCGTTTTAAAACTTGGCACATACAAACAAGTATAAAAATAATTAAATGGTATATCTTGCTTTTCGAAAATGAATCTCAAAAGGGGTGAATTTTGTAGTTACAGTTGGTTACAATTTTAAAAATTTTGTCTGTATCATACTGAGGAATATGTATAAAACATACAAAATAAAAAAATACGGGACCCGCGATTTTTGAATTTGATCCCCCAAAAGGGTAAACAATACAGGACAAGGTCCCTTAGTAAGCCTAAGCCACTGAAGTTAAAATAATGAAATATCGAAAATACATTTATTGCATAGTATAAAGGTGCGCTATAACGAAAGTTGTATCCCGGAAAAATAAACGGTTCCTGAGGGATAATGCACGCGGGCGAAGCCACGGGCATAAGCTAGTTTACTAATATAGTTTTAAATTTTCCCATGACTTATCTATAAAAGCCGTGTCTACAAACTATAAGAAACTCTGAAGTGCATTACTCATCGCCCTTTTATTTACACACATCAATAACTGTCTAGTCGAGATGCCCGCGGACATCCGGGCGATATCCGTGGTGCGTCACCCCTACTACACCATGGAACAGAGGGTGTTTGGCAGCGAGACTAGCTTTAGGTGATATAAATATCTAGAACCATTCTAAAACATAAATAGTGAGATTTAATGTTGATTTTAAGTGTCTGCATTTGACAGCATACAAAATGTGGATAAAAAAAGCCAAAAAAAAGCCCACCAAAAAAAAAAAACCAAACAAAGCGAAAGTCAGCCTACTAATATTTTTTCGCGGTTTTTACTGAGCTACAACCTAGAGTAGTGAATTCGATGATTTCCATAAATCCATGTACCTGAAATGTATACGTCATAAGCTGTCACAAATTGCAGGAATATGCCACAAAACTACGCAGCACTCGCGCGTCTCCTCATTTTCAGTGCTCGCCCTTGTGGTCTATGAAGTCATCGCGGGAGGTGGATAGTGGGGCAAATATTTATGTAACCGGCAGATAGATCTGACATAAAAACGATATAGCTATCATACTTGTAACTTTTATAGGTTTCAAAAAAAATATTTTTCGCTCCACAGTTTTTCTGGAATGCCAACCGAACATTAAATTCATGAAACTTACGCCAAAAGCATGACTTGGAAAGAACGAGGTTGAGCCTCTATGAAGATGCATTTTAGGTAGGTTTTGACAATCAGTAACTTTCAGCAGCTCGCCGTTGGTGATGATGAGATGAGGCATGTCTTCAAAGCACTTCAAAAACTGGCCCTTCTTTTATGAAGAGAAAAGAAAATCGTAATTTACCACAGTGGTCTCGTGGGCATGATAAACGTCACCCTTTCTTGAATTTTGTGATTCTTGCACATACCAATTTCTTCACGGAACTTTCCTTCTTCGTCTTTGAGCAATTACTATCCGTACGTTACTTGTCAAAAGAATTATAAGACTAGTCTGTAGTGTTAAGTGATTGGATTCAAACTCAGTATCTTGTATTTTGAGCTCAGTGTAATCTCATAGAAAAACCTTAGACTAGGTTTTGAAAATCAAATAATTATATTTCAAACCTCCGTCCAAACATACTGTTTTTCTTTCATGTTTGTAAATGCCTCTTCAAGCTTCTTGTACAAGCCACAGTGCTCCGACATTTATATTTCTTTTCCCTTGTTAACTGAATTATGTTATAGAGACACGAGTCCTTCAGACCCTCTGAATAAATCTCGAAGCCGAAGGAGCTTACGACCCCAACGTCAAGCTTCAAGTTACTGTATTTTTAAGATTTTCATAAAATCTGAAATCCTATTAACAAAGACCCTTTGTCGCCGATATAACAGGAATCACTCAAAGTTGCTAAAGAATAATATTTTGTGGTTGATTTTAGAAAACTTTGTAGTTTATTTGCATAAATTAATTTCAAGAGCAGGGGGCAATGTGTTTGCTTTTATTGTATTTTTGATGATGTTATTTTTGTTTGTAAATTTACGATATCCTTTTCCCAGGATAGTTGTTATACTTTGCTTCTACTAATACCGCCTCTGCTTCTGTTTTTTGTTATAGTTTCCCGCTTCCACGTAATGAATAATGAATCGAAACGGAATGGAACAGATTGGGTCGAAACGGAAGAGAACAGAAAGGAATAGAACAGAACAGAACAGAACAGAACAATACTCACTTACAAAACAATAATAATGTCAAAACGGTGAGATATCTCTCAATAACTCCCGCAGTATTTATTCCCAAAGAAACATTCGTTTGCTGGATCAGTGTAGGCTACTTTTCAACCGACTTCAAAAATAGCAGAGGCTCTCAATTCAGTGTGTTACCTCAGATCTCTCTGTCATTTACAAAACGATATCTTTGATATATTATATTACTCTGTATTTAGAGTAAAAAGTAGCCTGTGCTGGCTTTGTGTAAACCATCAGCGCTACATGTCGTTCACAACCAGCGACCTGCAACCAGTTGAGCCGGAGCCCGTTCAACACTTGTTTTATTTTTTAAATGCATCCATATAATTTATTATATTTTGGCATTATTTTTATTTCATATGCGAGTATCTGTTTTGTTAATAATATTTTCTGTTGCGTGGGCGCATAGTAAAAGGCGGCCGGTGGCGATGGCGGCGCGAGTAGATGGTTCTGACCATAGACTTAGGGAGTAACGAAAATACTCTAGGTCTGTGGTATAAACTATATAAAAAATTCGTTCAAACAAATCCGACAAACACACACACAAACTTTCGTGGTTATAACGGGTATTATTAGGATAATAATGTTAGTGTGATGTTAGAGTAAGTAGACAACACAGTAGGTAAGAGACGTGGTCTCTTACTGTTGGTTTTATGAGTAAGCTCAATGTCGCGCAGCAATCCATGGAGTGAGCTATGCTCAGAGTTTCCTTGCGAGATAAGATCCGAAATGAAGAGATCAGCAAGAGAACTAAAGTCACCGATATAGCTCTTAGAATTAGTAAGTTGAAGTGACAGTGAACAGGCCACATTGCTCGTAGAACTGACAACCGATGGGGAAGAAAGGTTCTCGAGTGACGACCACGAACCGGAAGACGCAGCGTAGGCCAGCCCCCCACTAGGTGGACCGATGTCCTGGTCAGAACCACGGGGAGCCGGGATGCAAGAGGCAAGCAGCTGCTCAAAGTGGTGCTCTATGGGGGAGGCCTATGTTCAGCAGATGATGATGATGACGTTGGAGTAAAAGAATTTTTCTATTTCGTTCAGGTAATACTTACCCATAAATTTTATATTAAAAATACGATTTGGGCTACAATTAAAATACTTATAAAAGTTTGATTGTTTATTATCCTCAACAGCTGGCATATTCTTAAAGTTTCCAATAGTTAACTACTAATTACAACCCGAGGCATGGTATTAATAATTTTAATCACGAGTGGCTGCTGTTAAAATAATTGGCTGAAATTATAGAGAATACACTAAAAAACTTATAAGTAGTACAACAAGGTATCCTGCGGTTTCACTCGCATTTTATCCATCAACCTGGAGGAAATAAGTACACAAATATTTATTTATATTATTATTATTCATAGATATGCCTTAACTTGGTACCTATCTGTAATAAAAACATTAAAAAAATGTGCAAATCATTAAGTCTTAAATACAAAATGAAAAAAGTATGTCTAGTGTAATTCCGCTAAAAAAACGCTATATGCTATTTTTTAGCGGAATTACACTAGATATACTTTTTTCATTTTATATTTAAGATGAACTTCCGCGAAGTCACGCCTGAGGCAATCAATTATCATTTAAGTCGTTTCAATATTATAATATTTAGTCATTATCTGTGGTATTTTATGCGTAAGGCGATGAGTAGGGCAAACAAGATGTTTATGCCACGTTTCCTGGCGAAATTAGAGCATGTGGAGCTCTGAATTGAAATCATGTAATTCATATCTTTAAGTATGCCGTGATGTCCGCAAATACAAGATAAATAAATTGAGCTCTATAAAAAAAATCGCAAACCTCCCTCGAAAAATTGGAATGTACCAATTTTACTCAGTTTTTATCGAATATATTGTAACAAATGTGTATTTCCAACGATCATTCAGATGTGATGACTTTATAATTCTGAAAAATACTATATAAACCTAGATATTCATTAAAACTATCAAAAGTCAATAGTCCAAGAATCAAAATAGTACAAGTATCAGTCCAAGATTTAATGTTTGTATTTACTTTTCAGCTCTTAAATTATTTTTACCAATGAACTCTGTATTCTGTGTTCTGAAATTTAAATCTACGACGTTAAAGTCGATGTTTCTATGAACGCGTTTTGATCTGCTTACCTGGCCCCACCCGGCGCCTTAATATGATTAAAAGGTAACACAATATACTGCGTTATTTTAAAAAACACAATGTAGGTACCTATAATTATTTATCTATCTTGTTATGATGAGCCCGTTGAATACTTTGTATAAAATACTGTATAACATAAATTATTTCTTTAAATTCTACAATTTTTATTATTATATCATTTAAATACATAATGTAAAATTTGTACTGATTATAACATTTGGTCTGTTTTTTCCTCATTACAGCATTGACATTGCATGAACTTATAAAAGCAAATACCGAAAACATGACGCACTCGCCTTGAAACAATTTGGTGTTAATTTTGTTAAAACAAATTTAACTACTCTGGGTAAATAATTACGTTGACCGAGTACTTTAACTCAGTCGCTGATAATGAACTGAATTAAATGTTCACTCATTAATAAGTTAACAAATGATAAAGTATTTAATTTGAACTATTTATTTTACTTAACGCATTCATAATGGAACAAATTTTATTTATAAGCTTAAACGTAGTTAAAACAAAAGGAATAAGAAGGCAAGTAACAAAAGAAAACTAGGACAATTTTCGGCTTATGTAAACCTAAAATTAACCAAAACATTTGGAAATATAACCTCTTGTACAAAATAAGTTTCAGAATCCATTTAAATTTTGTAACAATCCCCCAAATCCGATCGTAAAATAATTGAATAAGTTCATAAAGTTAAAAGGCAGCTACGGGCCCATTGTTTCCGTTGTTCAAAAAACAAATTTCCAATTTGTGCTCTCAAAACTTTTTACAAGTTGGCGACAAACTCAATAAAAATGCTAATTGCACTATCGAAGTATCAACTCACCTGTCGTCGTGCAGCAGGTCAACAGAGAAATGACACAGTATAAATGTATAAAAAGAGTCATCTTGTCGCGGTCACATTAGATAGTCTTTTTTTGGAGGTATCGCGGTTCACCTGTGTTGCGAGAGGTGAAACGAGCGCAGCGCGCGTGCGAGAGACAGCGGTTGGGCGGGCGGCACGGGCCGTCCCATCGCTCGGGCGGTCGGCGGAGGCACTGCCGCGGGGCGCCAGTCCGCCTCGCTAACTACCACAGCCAGATAAACAAGGGCGAGAAACCGGGAACAGGCAGACAAGCCGTCTCGCTAGCCTCTATCGCACGGAACCGAGGAACGGGTAATAAAATAAGACAAAAGACGGATAGCCGGAGAACTTGCGCGGATGCTACACTGGAAGATAGTTTGTTATTCATCTGTTATAGATTGAACGTTTTATTAAGATTTCAATGGCAAAAGGTTCCGACCCAAAAGAATCTGATATCGCTCAATTAACAAAATACAGCTATTTCAGACAAAGTAAAGTAGTAAGTATAGTTTTCTTTATAATAAAACAGATTGGACTGGCTTCATTAATAAATCGTGTATTACATAGTAATAGAAAAATAGTAAGTAAAAAATCTATTTATATAGTACCGTTTTTACGACATTCAATAAACAAACTGATAGAATCGAAAATAAAATGTTGATGAAACAATTTATGGAATATTGAAAAGGTTTATTTCGTTTTCGGGCCGCGCTAGTCGCCACCGTTATCTGAAAGCTTCAGTGGCAATTGAGGTAAAATAATTCAGGATTGTCCTTCCAGGAAAAATAATATTGAACCCGTTCAACTTGCTGACTCTTTTCACTTCAACAATTTCACCCTTGCAAAAGAGTACGTCGACAAGATTTTTTTAAGCTTGACCGGTTGTCTTATATTACAATTTTCGTTACAACGGAATTTGCAAAATATTAAAGAATAATGGGTTTTCTTTCATTTTGACCTTTATAAGAAAAGAATCCACATTTAATAAACATATTATATTTATATTACTTCCTTTAAGTATCCATTCGTAAGGATAATGGAGATACATTTAGTGTAAAACTGGATGCTACATTCTAATGCGGTCTGCTCTAAAACTATTACTAGATAGCGATTTTATTGCCTCTTTGCGACACCAAACAGTTACATTTCCAGATAACCCTTGCAATATAATTATACGTTACAAAACATCTGAATCAGCGAATTCACGTATAATATTCCTATAACACGAGTCTGGGAGTATAATGTGTACTGTTATTGCGGTATCATGCGCAGTGATAGTGTCTCGACACCCCAGACACTAGTATACGCCACTCTAGACCAGTGTATGGCAATAACGTAGTTCTTAAGTGTAACTAGTCTTGCAATGCTATACTGAGACAGGAGAGCTCTTGACACTGAGTATGAACACAGAATAACCAATATAGATAAGTTATAAAAAAATCGTAAACGTCTTCGGTTATTATTATCAAGATGTAACAGCACAGGTAGTTTTGATTTTGAACTACTATAATGTTATGGCTTAATAAGTTGGTTTTAATAATTCTAATTGCTTAAATTTTTTTCAGCCTGTTTTATATAGTTGTGCAAAGCCTTCCCTTTTATTGCCATCCCATCCATTCATCCTTTTCCCCTATATTTTTTCCTTTACTCTCTTGCCTTGGACAAGTGAGTATTAAATAATAAAAAAGTAAATCAAACAAAAATTCTTGCATAAAAATTACATCTTTTTGCTTCGTACAACCCGCACTTGGCCGTTTTAGAAAACATAAAGTATTTTAAATGTTACTCTGAAAAATTAGCTATAACCATAAGAAATTTCAGCGAAATCCGTTCAGTAGTTCTAGCGTGATGCGTGTTCAAAGGGCCAGACCGACAGACAGACAAAAAATTAAAAAAAAAACAAATTGTTTCTATAGCTATAAGTTTATAAGTTCGTCATTTTGCTATCATGTCCGTCAGAATATTTGCTATTTCAAGATGGAAAATTCGTTGTGCCATTTGCGATATCCAGGGTGGTAAAGTATATTTCCATGCAATTGGATATTTTCTCAGTCGGTTTAGTCTGGCGGTCTGGTTGACATCTGACGAAACGTATTTGGAAATGAAATGCAAAAATACGAAAAATATGAAATTATCGTTTTTTTTATTTTAGATCAAAACATAGAAAATTATCGTCTTTTTGTGTTTGTTAATTAAGGTTTTTATTCTATTCTATTCTAGCGCTCATAGCGAAGCACGACTAGCCGTTTCTAACCGATCGATAAAGTTAAGCAACGTTCGCTGCGGTCACTACTCTGATGGGTGACCGCTACAGCAAAAAGTGGTATTTACAACTGAGTGCTACCGTGTTTCGGAGGGCACGTTAAGCCGTCGGTCCCGGCTGTTTTCGTAAGACAATAGTCGTTAAGCCAAGACATCAGGGCTGACCACTTGCCTAGACGAGAAGAAGATTCTATGGTTGTTATAAATGGAAGACAAGTTATTTTTAAAAGTCCAACTGTTATCCATTAACCAATCCAACAACCGACCCGTTTGACAACCGATGGGGAAGAAAGGTTCTCGAGTGGCGACCACGAACTGCGGCCTACGGTTAACGCCAAAACGAGCCGATGGATGCAGGAGGCAAGCATCCGCTCAAAGTGGCACACTGTGAGGGGCCAATATTATGTTCAGCAGTGGACGTTGATGCTAAAAAAGATTGATTTTCAAAAGTTAAAAATCTGGACGTTAATCTAAGTTACGTATATAAGCCAGCTATTTCTGTCGCCGCTTGTTATGTGGAATAGGCTCAACGGATTTAAGTGCGGTTGCCTTTGACGAACCATAACGTAATCCGTTCGTTTATCCTTTGTCTCGATTTGACGTAATACATATTCACGGGGATTACCAAAATTAACCTGAAACGTGGAAATTTTTGACTAATTAAACGTGATTAACAGACATGCTTAAAATAGGCCTGAAGTGATTAAAAAGAAGGTTATAATGTAGGTACAAAAATAATTCAATTAAATTCAATTATTACATTTACGAGGTTTAAAAAATTCGAGATAATAAATACGTAATTTAGCACATATGAGACGTTCGAACGTCATAAGACCGTTGAATACCAAATGGAACGCTTGCTATTACATTATTAGCCGTTTGTAATCCACGCTTTCCCGTGAATATGGTCATTTTAAGGTCAGTTCTCCGTTCCGTGGAAATCTAGAATTCCCCGTCGCTATTTCTGCGAACAAATCTGAATCCGTGAAGTTTAAAGTCTGTAAGCCTGTAATTATATTAGATGAGGTAGCATGTGACCACTTTACTTTTCTAAAGTAAACTGATTATGTGAAGTGACAACATGGGCAAAGGTGCTGCCTGTTACGTCTGGGTTGGGAGCTGGTTCTTAATTTAGCCTCACGAAATATAGGTACTGTTTTAGTTCTCGACAACAGATTTTAAACTTGAGGATGGTTACTAATTTTTATTAATATTGGCGTGACAAGCTAGTTCTTCACCTGGTGTTAAGCGTCACAGCTGCTCATAACAGAGGCAGTGTCATTCGGAACTCTAAAATAAAAGTTTCGCGCGACACCGTGCAGGCACACGCCATAGTGAGACATCAGTCAGCACAGTCTAGCAATAAAATTACTAGACGGTAAGATAAGGTCACAAAGTCTCATTTGGCCAGAAATTTCAAATCAAATCAAATCAAATCAAATCATTTATTTTGTGATACACAGGTCATAAAACAGATGTTACAACAAAAGTATATAGTTCATACTGCGATCAGCCGCAACGGCATACAAAATTACAAATAAGCCGAAGCTTTTAATATAAAAGTGTCACTTATGCCACAGCATTATGAAATAATTAAATTAATCAAATTACATCACAGATAAAAGTCAATAATTAATAAATAGGTCCATGTCATTGTATTATATTATAGTCAATTGCTTAGCAAAAAATTCATTAAGGGAATAAAATGTATGATCGATTAAATATTGAAATAATTTATGCTTGAAAACATGAAGGTCACTGCACCCTTTTATATGGCTTGGAATTTGGTCATAGATTCTTGGCCCCATTGTAAATACACTTTTCTCGTATAAAGCAGTTTTATGGTTTACTTAATTGACACAACACAAGAAAGTCCGATTTCGGGATTTGAATACTATTAAAAAAAAAAAATTATTATATTATTTTTAAATTTCACTAGCTACATCAGTGCCCTTTAAACCGGAAGGTATCCACCTAGACGAACATTGCAGAAATTAAGTCCTACC
This sequence comes from Ennomos quercinarius, assembly GCA_910589525.2. Lineage (NCBI taxonomy): Eukaryota > Metazoa > Arthropoda > Insecta > Lepidoptera > Geometridae > Ennomos > Ennomos quercinarius. The sequence continues at coordinate 9,532,175 of OU342496.1, forward strand.
TAGTATTGAATAGGCCAGCCGACCACAAATGTTGGTCCTGGGTGGGAATCGACCCCACAACCTATTGTTCAGAAGGCAAAGCTACTACCAACTGAGCGAAGAAGGCAAAGCTACTACCAACTGAGCGAACAGGCCAGTCTCGGATTTCGCTATCATCTATTTATATTATTTTATTGGCTGACTTCAAAAAAAGTGAAGGTTATAAGTTTGAGTGACCTGTAGGTATTATGTTCACACTTCTTGCAGAAGTTTTCTTGCAGGTGGAAATCCAGCCTAATAGCAATAATAATTATGGCTTGTGTTCAATATGACTATGGTCAACTATCAGGCGCAGGTTTGCTGTCGCCGCAGAGTCGCGCCGCTGTCGTAGTCTCGCAGTTTATCGACCCCAAAATATAGGATAACGACTTTTGTTACGATAACGACAACTCTATAGCTGGTTTGCAATGCAGCCAATACTGCAATGATGCGTTTTAGTGATCAACTTAACTAGGTTGTAAACGTTGCAAATAAACTCTTTAATTAAGACGACCTGTTTTTGTATTTGTTTCTATAAAAAACCTACAATGTTGTTTATTGCAGCAATAACAAATTATTTCAAAACTATATTGAATGATCTCACGTATTCAACCTGTTTTTGGTTCAGTTAATAGGTGTATGCTTACTACTTAAAATAGTTTCATCATCAGTTGGAAGATGTCCGCTTCTGCATCTAAACCTCCTCTTATAGTGCGCCTCTTCGACAGGCGCGGATACAAGGAGGGGGAGTGCAGGGGGCGCCCCCCCCCCCCATGGCGCAGGCAGTCCAGCACCAAGCACGGCACGGCAGCGGTAATTATCCAATTTACCAGGAATATATAGGTGCATGGAATTCATCATTTAAAGAAAAGAGCACAAATTGGTCTTGTATCGTTTCACCACCACATCCCCAAATTCTCCTCTTGGACTCCCGTACTATAATGATTTATCGGAGTCAAACGGCCGCCCGGCTACCGCTTAGTCTCCGACCGACCGCAGTGGCCCAACAATGAAATCTTAAGAGTCTATACAACGTCAAAATGCTTAAAATGGCTAAGCATGAGGCCGTGTCCTCATTGTACTGACTAACATGTTATTCATGTTTGAATTGCTATACGCGTTTTCTGAAATACAATAGGTACAGCACATATAAAAAATTTCGCGCTCACTTCGCTCGCGTTTTATGTGGTTGCTGTGTTTTGTTTTATAGCAAGTGACGACCATGAACACATGGTCGTCACACGAGAACCTTTCATCCCATCGGCTGTCAGTTCTGCGGGCGACATGGCCTGCCCATTACCATTTAACTTGCTAATATTAAATATGGTTTAATTTAAGTTAAAATCTTGTGTAAAGTAAAATCCAATTCGAAAGAAACAATATATCAACTACGTTCGATCGTGTCATTACGTTATAGATACCTATTAATATAAAGACGCAAGCAAATGTAAATCTGCAGTTCAAGCGTGCAAACCTGGAGCAGCATCTAGTATTGATATAAAAACATTGCTAAAACAGCTATAAAAAAGCTTAAACTAAAAGAAAATCTCGTAAGCCTGATAAATTACCCCACATTATACTTGGAATTAACATTTCCCGAAATGAAGTGAAGACAGCGAATGCATCGAAAGCTATTACCAAGTCCTACCCACTGATTCCAATTTAGTTACCAACAGTCGGCTGTGTGGTAGTGATCTAGTGATCGTATGTCAAGGGATAGCATACTTGAAGATCTGGATCGCAATAGATAGTTGCATGCTCGAAAGCTAAGCTGAGGTAATCGAAGTGCGCATGGAAGTTATTAATGGGAATAATAGACTTTTGCTCACATTGGAAATGGGGAAATGCTACTTTATGGTTTGTGGGTGGGACTCTATTAAATTAGAGCAATAATTTTAAAATCATTGTTCAGTGTCATTATTTTTAGTTTAAGTTTTTTACAACTGTCTTTACTTCCATATAAACTTAACACCCCATTATGAACTCATTACGGGTTGATTAAAAAAACTTGGTACACTCTATAATATAGCATAGAAATAACTGACTCTTCTTTGTGTCTGGGTTTAGCGGCTTAGGCTCTGTGGTTGATCACCAGTCGGTCATAATTGTGTCATATTTATTTATCGCCTTAATAAACACTGCATAACAGTGATATAGCAACTCAGTGTTTTCTCTTGTTTTATTTTTGTCAGTTTCAAACTCTATAGAGAAAAATAAAACAATACTCTCCGTTACAAAGTGTTTATTAGTAAGAGCCGTAAGGAGGATATTTGCAATGACATAGTCACTGAAATTAACGCGATAGACTTTGTAGTATTTCTCAAATAAAGTAAAACGCTCACCTTTACAAAGAATAAACCCATATTTAGCCAATTTTAGATCCTGCTGATTGGGCCATCTTAGAATGCAATTTCTTGAGTGACGAGATAGTTGTAATCGCTTTCTTCTTTCACAAAGGGGAGCCATAATCCACCAACATGTTCAAGTATGATTTGGTGTCACCCACCACATTTCCTCTAATTTATTGACACGAGCATATCGGTACGCAGGAGAACTAAAGCGACCGATATAGCTCTTAGAATTAGCAAGTTGAAATGGCAATAAGCAGGCCACATCGCTCACAGAGCTGACAACCGATGGGAAAAAAAGCTCACGAGTGGCGACCACGAACCGGAAGAGGCAGCGTAGGCCGGTACCCCACTCGGGGGACCGACGATCTGGTGAAAGCCGTGGGGAGCCGATGGATGTTGGAGGCGAGCAGCCGATCAAAGTGGCGCTCTCTGAGGGAGGCCTATGTTTAACAGTGGACGTCTGCAAGCTGTTGATGATGATGACGATGAGCATATCGGTTTCCTCATGATGTTTTCCTTCACGGCTGAAAACGCGAGTGCAAATTCTGCATGTGACTTAAAAGTAATTGGTGTAGCGCGAGCGAGATTAGAATCGGGTTGCGTCGGTTTGAAAGCACACGGGCTTCCGCTGAACCTCTCGCTCGCAAACCCAATAAAATCAAGTAAGTATAAAAAAACCTTAAAACCTGTTATTAAAATATTTTTCGTATTCTAAATGCTGCCATCAACGAACAACATCAGCCGTAATCTTTCACCACTTTATTTATAATGCCACTCATTTTTTATAATTACCCGAAATTAATCAAAGTCTTATCGTATCAATCGCCGCAATTCGCTTTGATGAGAAAAAGTTAAGATTGATACCTGTTGATCGTAAACTAGAAGTAATTTGGGTACAGAAGTTTTATTTTCATACCCTATCGGCGTTTCGTGGAGGGCGACGGTATTCCCATCACGTTCACTCCATTAGCTGATTTGCCATGGGAAGCGGTTGGAGAATAAGTGTCGTGATTAAAAAGCGAAATTTTCTCGTGTTTCCCTGAACTGGTGCTTGATATTTATCACGCGCGATATTTTTTATTTCTATTATTTTAATGATACGATTTTTTTTGTGCAGTTTTTGTTGTAGATAAATATTGCTACTAATTTTTCCAGACCCTCTAGCATGCGCACCGCGAGAAAACTTGTCGTTGCTGTTAGAGTGAGACACACTTAGGTACCATAGCCTTGTCACGGTCTCTCACGAGAAAAAGTCTCGAGTTAATTTTATCGCGGTGCGCATACTAGGCCTGCCATGCAGGTCTCATTTTGCTCTCGGATTCAAAAAGATATAAAATGTTTTTCGAAGTATTATAATGTCTAAATTACTTTTTGACCAATGCTAATTTATACAACTCATTTGGTCCAAATGATAAACAAACTTGATATCACTCTATATCTAAGTTGGCTTACTTTATTGTTCCTCGCATCAAAAAAATTATATTCATTATCCCTTTCCTGTCCCAGATGGTGGCAAAAATATATTTTGAAAATATTCTGGTCACGCGGGCCTGGGTCCGTCGGTAGTTAATTCACTTCGAGCCACTGTTGTGTTACAACAGAGAACAAGGTTGCGAAAGAAGTTGAAGACGGCCAAGTACAGTATGGATCACAGAATTCATAGAGCACTAAAAAATGACGCTTCATACCACGCTTCACACCCTTTTTTTCATGCTCTGTGGTATGGATAGATTGTGTTAGTACTGATTATACCTTATAGATTGATTATTGCCAGGTCTAACTTAAGTTGTCTATGGTATTTCATGCTTTTACCTGAAATCAAAACCAAAGATGCCTGAGTTGAGTATAAATACAATAAGTACATACTAGTCAACCTGTCTGCCTGCTTGTTTTTTGAGTTCACTAAAAAGGTTTTTTAACTTTTGCAACTCAGACTCGGTTTTTGGGTTATGAGTTCAGATATTTAACCTCAAACCGGGTTCATTATTTTAGATAAAATTCATACACTACTTGATCCAGTACCTATATGTATAAATAACATCATGTATGTCTGTAAATGAATTTGGCATAATGGAATAACTAACAGTTTTCTGTCTGTTGTCAAACTAGCATTAAAATATTGTTTTGCAGCATTGTAGTGGCGAAGTAACAACTAACCTGCATTATTTTATTTTAGAACAATCTTAGCTACTGACTCTGCGAGTACTGTAACCCGACGGGGTGTGTAATCGAACTCTGGACTTTACGAGTGTAGTGCTCGACTCAATACGTGTCACTGCCATTTATTATGACGCGGGTTGTTTAGGAGTTCAGCTAATTTTTCCGGTCTGGGCCATCCAGCGTTATTGCAAAGGCCAGGAGCACGTCTCGGTCCGCAATATCTATGATAGAGCAAGTAACTTAGTCAGATTATATACACTAGTAGATTATTCGCTATATAATAATGTGGTTGGCATGTAGTATTCACAATTAGGTACATTTTTCTACAACAACACTAGACAACGTTGCACTCCCGACACGTATTCAAAAACTGTCACCACTTGAAACTGCTAGTCGAGGGAAAACGAGATTTCAGGAAAAAAGTCAGGGCAGGTTCTAAGTTAAGTTGGAAAATATGCTAAAAACAATTTCGCACTGTTTGTGAAAAATAAGGTAAAAATAACTTTTCTATTTTTCTATTTACGTTATGTTGTTGTCAGATAAAATAGTATGTTAAAAGAAATTTAAATTGAAATGATTTATCATACTGCAGTAATAAGACACGGAACTGACAGTACGCCAGCAGTGTATAAAATTGGGACTCGCAATAAAGTTATTCCGCGTAGACAGTCTAGTTTAATAATAATTTAATGTGTCGTCGAAGTTCCGCGGGTACCCAGCGGAAAGTTCAGTTCCGGCTCTACTTATATGAAAGTTGGTAAATCAGCAAGAAAATGCAGATTGAAGGAAAGCTATTTCCAACAAAACGCTCGGCATCGGCTCAGAAATTGGTTCCCTTCCCGCTCCGCTGGCCGTGGAAACTTGCTTCGCTAAAACCTATTTTTATTATTTTGTTGCATCCACTCCTTGTTTTATAGTTTTGTTTTAATCTACATTGATGTTTTGGCAGCGTTTCAGTTTTGTGTTTTGTTTTCAATATTGTGGTGATTACCTACTCCGTAGCTATCACAGTTATAACTAATTCTGGAAAGTGTTAATAATAATTATATTATATACTGTATGTTATATAGAAATTGGAAAAAAACGAAATAATTTTGGATTTTATTTTTATTATTAAATACATTCTTAACGCTCAATAAGCTGACCTTCTGTTACATCACAATACATTAAAAAAGTTCGAGTAGAATAGTTACATTAATTATTTTGTTATTTAGCCATTTTAGTTTTAAGCAAAAGTTTTTGTGAAACATCTTGTGTAATTATGTTTTACCTTGTTTGAACTAATTGAATCATGACACTATCAATAACTATAAGCATAATATTTATTTGTTTTGTAAGTAATTAAGGTTATTAGCAGTTATTAAATCTATAAGTTACCTCGAAATATTTATTTTAATAAAGATACATAATTAGTTTAGTACTGAAATAAAAGAGAACATTCATTGTCAAAATGCTTTCTCGCCTGTGGCCAAAAAAAAAAAAAATGTGTGGACATTTCACACAGCGCCCGCCATCTAGCCCCAAACTAAGCATTATAGCTTGTACTATGGAAACCAGATAACTGATACAATACTTATATACTTTTTGTTTGTAAATACATACATAGAATACAATATTATATTTCCAAGATTATTTTAGCAAACGCTGTTTTATTTTCTGTTCTGGTTTCTTTTTGTTCCACACAATCTAATCCAGACATAAATCTTACCGAATTAGCCTAACATTACTCAAACACTAATAATTCATCCATATTTGGCTTAAGGAAAATGAAAAATAAAATTGTTCCAACTCAATTCAGCCGTTTCCCTCGGAACAGACGAGAACCTTATCTTTCCGCCTTTATTATTTTCCAAGTCTGCCCGCAATATAATGCAAGATGGCATGGTAGATGAATCAGAAAACACAAATCTTACGACTGAACCTAATATGTGTCCAAAGTGCTTGTTTAAAACAGATTGAAGCCCATATTCACGAAAACCTATTTTACCGCTCTTTTAAACCTTACTTTCAACAGAATTAAATCCTAAAAAGAGCACCTTGCAAAGCTGTGAAAATAAACGTGGCATTTTCACGAATAAAACGCGGACTAATACGAAATAATAGGCTTTTTGTTTTGTCACCTCCCCCGCGTACGAATTTATTAGCTTTCACGGTTATCACGGCGTACCTCTCACTCGGTGGGCTTTTGTGAAATTGTCCGCATTCCGTCCCCGCGCCGCGCATAGTTCGGCCCACTTCGCCCGCCGCCGCCACGCGCCGCGTCGCTGCCGCCGGCGACAGAGCAATCCTGCCATGCCGCCATAGATGTTGGAAACACAGCTATGCAGACGCACTACCTCTAAAGGTTTTTCTTTTTATTGCTCCGCTTCACAATTGGCTTTATTCGTTGCTCGTCTTATTCTGAAAACTTTGGTTGTATGCACGTTCAAGAGCTACGTTTACGTGCAGTTTAAATTAAATAAAGTTTTCCCGTTTTGGAATCATTGTTGCTTCATGTTCCTCAATGTGTTTCTATGATTTCGTCTACAACTTGGTAGTTATTGAATTACGTGACTCATTTACGGCGTTTTCTAAAAAGAAAAACATAAGCTTCAGCAATAAAAAGCGAATATTGTTTTATTGCATGCAGTCCCTGAAAAGAAGCAAATTATATACACGATACGACGTAAAAGCAATACGTTCGGCAGCAAATAGACACTTGAAGAGGCCGTATCTTTCAAATTTCGAAGGAATCACCACGCAATGGGTACTGAGTAGCAACATTCTGAATTCATGAATGTTTTATGTCGTAGCGACGCGAGGAGAAAAATGTGCCGCCATTCGTTCCGAGGCATTCGTCACGGACACTAACTGCGTGTACTGGCGTGTTGGGATTTAGTGAGAAATGCGTGCTGCTGCTCCCCTAGTCACGTGCTTAATGCAATAGCTGAACACATTTATTTACGACTACTTTAGGGGGTATGTGTCGAAAAGAGATTGACTCATAAATGTTTATATTTCTCTACTTTTCTAAATTAAAAGAAAACTTGCGATCATGCAGAAGGTGAATAAAAATTGCGGTAAAAACCAAATCGATATTTATGTAAATTGTTATTTATTTGCCCTTCTATTTTAAACGAAAAGAAAAATAAACAACTAACCGAGGTTTTTCATTTAGGAACCCATAAAACAGCTACGAGCTATCCATAAATTCCCTTTGCCCCAGTATCTCAAAATAAACTGTCCAATTGATTGATGTTCCCAAGGCTCGTAATCTACTAAAACCGCCTTTTTATTTTTCTATGTGACCGTAGACCCCAGACATAGCGACGGATGGTAGACAGAATGGCACCGGATTATATAACAACGACATAGAGCCGAGAAGAAATCCTGATGTAGGACAACAAACCCATAACTAGTGTTATTGAGATCAACTCAGGCTCAACATGCTGCCAACTTTGTCTCTAGCCAATCTTAAAAGGGTAATAACATTTCAGTGCCTATTTATGCATGAAACTAATATCAATTTATCGTATTGTGTAATAGAATACTAAACTACAATATCAACTACAATTATAAATGGTATAGTTCCACTTGCTCGAAATATATTATAGGTATTATTGTTTGTCGAAGTTGAATTTCAACTATTTCAATTTTTACTTTTCTAGATCCGTTTAAGCTGTCTGCAACTTTTTCACCCGCACATTTCATCATTATTATCGATTAGCTTTTTGCTACTAATGATTAAAGATATTGACAATTAATTATCATAGAATATTTTAGGCATTTAGCGAATATAATATGTAGTTTAACAAAAATCGTATCTTATCTTTGTATAGATAAAAAATTGAAAGGAGCTAGTGAGAAAGCTACAGACGTAAAAGCTCCTTTATTAATAATTTTTATTTGATAATTTTGCCATTGTATCATCCAAATTGGTTCAGCTATTTTGACGTGAGTACACAATGTATCACTTTTATTTAAGAGAACCATCCTGGTATTTGAAAATGTTATTGCCGTCGCTCTGCTCTCCACATGTAGATAGAGACAATAGAGCCTATGCGTGAATTTACCTACATTTTAATGTTTCGGGCGCCATCGGTTTTCACCCTCTAAAACTTAGCAATAACTTTTGATTTTGGTGTCAATCGTTTCTATGTAATCTGTGCTTATACATCTTGATTTTTTTGAAAATATGTGTACGTGTACTAGTTAAGTACAACTATTTTTCCTCGTCATAATTTTGACGCCAAATATTCGTAACTTTAGGTGGCTATAAATACGAAGATCTTGTAAAAACTTAAAAAAAGAAGACGTACGAGCAGTGTTGGCACTTTTTGTATGGACAAGGGGGGAAGGGGTATACGCTTCTCTTAAGGAAAAGGCAAGGGATTACTACTTACAAGCAAAATGTATAAACCTAATACGTTTGACTGAAATATTAAGGTTCATAGTCTCTTCTCTATATATTTCTCTATCCATATTGCAACGATGTATTTGCGTTTGTTTGTACAAGCAGGGTTGCAATGTTTGTGAGGATGATAGCCTGAGAACTATGGGCTTACTAGGGAATTAACTTACTGTTGAGTTGCCAGTGCTTAAAAACAACATTATAAAGACGATAACACAGCTGAATGATTATTGTATAAAAACAATATTTCAATACAAATAGCTAAGACTAAAAAATAAAGAAATAATAAAAAAATCAAATAACAAAATAAATGCAAAACAAAAAACAATGCAAATTAAACTAGCTTTTTGTTTCTTCTCTTGCAGTCCTAATCGTATAGGCAACTAAAGTGTAAAGCATTTTTAGCCGCCTGAATACTAGTTTGTTATAATTCTGTGATGATACTTTTCAGTATTGATTTGAAACCTTCGTTGGTTTTTATATACACTCTAACTATGACAAAGTAACGAACATATTAGGAACTAATACCAATTTATGATGTTATTAAGTTGTCTATTTAGAGAAAGAAATTGTCGAAAATGTGAAAGCAATTTGTTGTATTTTGGTGGCGATAACTACGTCTTAAAGCGTTTCAGAAAAAGTACTGCGATCTAATTTTATATCAATTACTAGACCCGCCCCGAATTCGCACGGATTAATTAGTTTTACGCCTTATCTCAGTCTAAAAGAAGAAAGAAGGAAGAGGGTAATGATAAGGAAAAAGGATGGATGAAGGTGAAAGGAGGCAGGTGCGCCAGCAGTACAGTACTAGGATAGGAGTGGCTTTGCTTTGGAACTAATACTGAAAGTTGGATGTCTGTAATTCCTGAACCACAAAACCGACGACTTTGAAATATTTACGGGACATTACTTAAAGTACCCCCTTTCTAACAAAAAAATGTATGAAATCGGCCCATGCGTTAATGAACTACAACTAAGTACATATTTTTAGTTTCATCCCCACTCCCGAGGGAACCGCGCTGAATTTCGAAATTAAAAGTATCCCCCCCCCCTACCTCGTAATATGAACTCAAATCATGCCAAGTTTCATTTGAATCCATTCAGTAGTTTCGGCGTGATGCTCACCTAAGACAGGCAGACATGCAGATAGACAAAAACGAAAAAAATATAGTTTTGGCTTCAGCATCGATAATAGGGAAAAAAGTTTTCAAAATATCTTCAATGTACAGAATTAGACCTGTTACAGTTTTATTATATATAAACTTACAGTTGGGGTAAATTAAGGAATAAAATCACCTAAAACCGAGGGGAGGCTGGTACGAACAATGTAGTTAATGGAAAATATGGAAAATTGTGCCATGTTCGCTGACGATAGTAATTAGTAGGTGTTAACGACCAAATTACCTGCTAAAATGAATTACCACGTAGGCTTAACTTCTGTAACACGTTAATAAAATAAATTATTCTGTAACAAAATTAGATTTATGTACCAATTAACATTTAAAATTCGTTTTTACATGAATTTGTAGTTTCTTGTATTTTTTTTTTGTATTTTGTGTCACTTTTGACATACAAGCATGAATATGAATGAGAACTTGACAGTCATTTGGCCAAATCAATAAAAAATGACTTGATCAGAGATGTATACAATGTATTTTGAACTATAATTTATATTTTTTTTCTTTAATTTTACCTACCTAGATAATAATACGTACCTATTATCTAGATGGGTAAAATAAAACAAAAAATTACCTACGTTGGGTACGTAGGTAATTTTTTGTCTAGATTGTTTTATTACTTTAGAATCATGACCATCCACGTGTGATTAAATTGTAACAAATTGGCATTTTCATCGTGGAGTGAGCCTAATTATTCCTGAAAGCGAGTAAAGTGGACAAATGCAGGGAGGTCGTAACGAAGGAAGGCGCGTTGCCCGTATACAGCCGACCGCTCGCACTTGGCCCAACTCCAGAGCCTTGATTTAAATGCACCATTTATCGAGACTACTAAAACAACTTTACTCTATTTATATGTATTCTAGTAGGCATTGCCACATATACACAACTCTCGTAGCGACGTAGCTGAGAAAAAAGGCAAATTATAAAATCGATCATAATAAATACAATAAGAACATGGTGATTTTTTTATCGGATTATCTGCAAATATTTTACGTAAAATTGTATAAAGTACGCTATACACAAACAAAGTGTACCAGCGCAGATTAAAGTTTAAAGGCAAAATTTGAATCACGAACAAAAAAATTTACGCTAATTAGGCGATAAGGCTATAAAAATCATAAATGAAGTGTAACCCAAACTGAAATAAACAATATTATTAACTATGGAAGAGCGAGTTATGAAGCAATGGATAACGCTCAAAAAATTAGAGGAACGTAATGAAAAACGTGGTAACTTACGACTCGCTATTAAAAATAGCCATACTCATAGACAAAGTCGATGAGGTTATTATGAGCCGGGCACCGATCGACGCCACAAGATCGCATTAACTTCGGCAAGCGGTGGTAACGTCCGCTCTTAAATTTTATCGACTCCTTAAATTATTTTTACGCCGCAATGTTAACAAACTAACAAATTTATTTTAAAGGAAATCGTTCGCTGAACGCCGCCTTCGCTCGTAACTACCAATGTTCCCATATTTTACAAGAATAATCTGTTTTTGTTGTCCTACTTAAGTCCTATTATCTCTGTACGTCATGGTTTTTTTTAATTTTTTTTATTCAAAACATAGCAGCATGTAACTTCATTATAGTGGAACTAGCGTTAATTGTAAATCGTAAACAAAGAAATATATAAACAAAACGGCCTTTACTTTGTAGTAAACATAAAAAAGCTTGAACAGTTATTTATGCAGTGTGAATGCAAAGTTTCGCTAATCCAGCAATAGCATTGCAGTTCGCGATTCAGTGAAATGGAAGTGCATATTGATTCACAGAATTAATCCGATCGCTTTTCAAGTTTAGTTTTAATAGTTTTTTCAATGACAAAGAGAACTGGAGGCGTTAATACGCAGCGGCCGAGTCCGCCACCACTTCCATTAATGAAATAATAAACCTTCTCGACAATTCTTTTCAGTGCAAGAGAATATCTGTGTACAGAAATAAGACTTCGTTTTCAGAGCATCATTTTGCTCAACACATTCTGTAATTGTAAAGACTTGTGTTTCAATATAAGTAATCTGTGTTTTCAATTTATAAGCCAAGTGTTAGTGCTATTGTAATAGGTGTACACAACATATATCTTGAACAGTCGAACAAACCATCACTGGCGGTTATATAGGTATTTACTGCATGACTTTAAAACTTATTATTTAAGTAATGGTACTTCAAGAACTCTATAATACACATAATGAGATTTATTGGCACCTAACTTAGATATCAAATGCAATGCTAACACACAAATATTTTTAAGGTAACCGAATATTTCAAAAAATTTAGGCTTCGAGTATCTTCTTTAATGGTCTACTAAAGTTGTTAGGCCTACAAGTTTGCAAATACCAAGAGATCTGTAAATTCGCTGAATTGATTAACAACATCACAATACGAAATGTTACATGAGTAGTAAACAAAAATGTTTCCGCATTTTGATAGAAACAGAATGAGATTACGCGCAGCCCGCCATCATAAAAAGTCAATGAACCGAGAGCGAGAGAGCATCCAATCATAGCAGTGAACTGCAATGAAACACAATCGAAAAATTCGTTGTGTTTTGCAAAATGCGACTTGACGTCAAGTATGGATTGATAGAATCCGCACAAATAGTCAGCGCTCGCGTTGGTAATCGGATTTCGATGAAATGGTTTCATTAATGCAACGCACAATACTATAATCTGCCACTGGTGGTTTTCGAGATTGGTTGGATTTAATTTATTGACAGTTAAAGTAAGTAGGTTAAATCACTCTTACTCAATGGTCAGATAAGATGATATTATGATGCTCATAGGTAAACACATTATCTCAGTCATGACTAATATTACCTAAGGCGTATTTTGTACTGGGCTACTTGCCGTAACTAGACAGTTCAGCGGTTCTTCTTCGCTATGGAAAGCGCACACATGTGTTAGTAGCTCTACTTTCTGTATTATATAAATTTACTGTATGTAATAGGCTGTATGGGTTTAATACTGGATAACATTTTGTGTGTTGAACAACGATGTCTATTCTATCTGGGCAGTCTGGATTTTATGTTTTATTAAAAGTACTTGTGTTTAATAATAAAAAATATACATTATAAGTATTCTAACCACTTATTCGGCTTCCATAGTATAAGATTAATTGCTTGGCTTGGAACGCTGAAAAAAATACAAGTAGGATTAGAAAAGTATACATATGGGGATTCCCGTCGTCTCCAATGACCTTCCCACTAGCAAGGTAGTTGAAGAAATAGGCAGATGATGAAGATGATACCCAAAGAACGAACGCGTATTTCACACATTTTTGAGAAATGTCTCAGTTTCGCTGTCTGTGTTTGTTACTGTATCATAATACTGTATCATATATCGTAACATCCGAATCGATTTTACAATGTTAATCGTTAGACTTTTACAGATAGTTTGAATAGAGAAGAACATATTATTTTACTTTTTATCGCAATAAACTTAGGCCGCGTTTGCAAAGCGGTGGGCTGCAGCTAGTAGATCATAAAACTGTTCTACAAAAGCGTGTTTTTAAAGAAGCACCGTAAAACCGAACTGTTGTTCAGGTGCATTATGCATGTTATTCAGCGTTTGCCTTCCTTTGTGAATTATTCTATTTCAGAATACTGTGAAGTCTGTTTAGAAGATGTGTATTGTGTACCTACGTGTAGAATAGAAAATAAGCTACCATTGCTAGAAAGGATCGGTCATATCAAAATAGGTAAAGCAAAGTCTGCAACAAAACAGCTTTTCCAGGTTTTTTGCAATAAAACCCTACCGTTTATAATTACGGACTCATATAAAATCATTTAGCGGAATAACATAAACACAGGAATGTCCTAGGAAAACATTTAGCCTAATATCATAAAAGTATGGCGACGGCAGATAATTTTAAGCGGCCACCACCACGTCAATAACACTGGCTCGCCGGCAACCAACACTAAAGTCTCTTTGAAAAACGAAGGGGCCCTTTTATGCGAAAGGGAATATGAAAGGAAAACCATCTTTTTTAAATGATGAGACGTTCTATCTTGAATATGCATACCCCATCGCGTCATTCAACATCATTAGACCGGGAAATAAGAGTCTGAATACTTTTTTAATCAATAGCCCTGAAAACTTTCACGGCTCCCGCGAAAGACGATTTACTTTTAGTACTTACTTATCTTCATTAAAAGTAGATTGGACCGTTTTAAATAAAGTACCTCCTGTAGCAATAAAATGGTGTGGGCCGAAGTGGGCTCGTGGTCGGATATCTGACACGGAACTAATTCCTGCTATATTTTAATCCTGCAAAGTACAAAGGAGCCCAATTTGCATAAACCTCGGCTGTTTGTTTCATGCGAGGACTGTATCCGCTTTGCTCTGACTATTTTGTAGTCAATTTATCTGTTTGCATGGAGCCGAGCGCTGCGATTGTGGACGCATACCTATATGGGGATTTGTCATCATGATTACATGTTTGCTGGAACCACTGCTAAACTATCAATAACATCAAATGGCTTTCAGCAATTTCTACGATATTAAATCGATTAGTAGGTATACCTAGTTCAAAATCGGTAGGTAAAGGAAAACTTTAGCACGAGGAATCACACCTTTAAAACCGTTGCCTATTAGACATCAAAATGGCTATAAGTTTCATTTTTAAATCACGGTTTTTTTATGAGATTGAATGACGTGGCAAGTTAGTCGTTCACCTGATGTTAAGCTACACGGCTGCCCATAACAGTTGCAGTGTCACTTTAAAACAATAAAGTTTTGCGTGACACTGCACTGCGCACGTCATCCTGAGATATCACACAGACTAGTATTCAGATTACTAGACTGTGAAATCAGGTCATATAGTCTCATTTGCCCAGTAATTTCACTAGGTAGCAATGCCCTTCAAACCGCCGAACACAGTAGTGCTTGCACACTACTGCTTGGCGGCAGAATAACTGGAAAAGCGGTGGTACCTACCTAGGCGAACTTTGCAGAAAAGTCCTACCACCTAGTAAAACTACCCTAAAACTGACCACCTAGTGTTACTAGTTAAAAGGAATAGAGTTCATTATTAGACGAATCTGTATAATAATATGATGCTATTTAAAATTATACCCATTAGAAGAAGTATAGTGCAGTAAACAAAATAGTTTCTGAAATGAGGATATAATTATGTCTCATTTGTCGGCACTTAGCATGATATTTAAGGATTTTTCCACACGTTAGGAATCCCGAGGCATATGAATATTCATAGCGCCGTTCGCAAAACTTACCAGAACTTGCCGCACTAAACTTTTATACTACAGATATATCACTCATGCTTGACTAGAATAACTGTTTCTAGACAGAGGCAGCCGCAACAAAGTTTTGCAGTGTTCGCAGAAACCTATTAAGTATTTCATTTCTTTTGAAATGTTTAGTAGACTCTGAAATAAAGCTATAATACAGGATGTTGATTTGCATTGTCTCCATATTTACAGAGGTAGGTATGCTACACTTATAGAACACGAATCAATGAAAAAATAAATACCTAAAATTTACACTTTATAAAAAAAACATTGCACAAAAATAAAACAGCACGTGTGTGCGTTCTCATTTAACAAACAACATGATTTTATAAAGTCAACCAGTGCGAGCGCAGAGTCATAAACTATCGCGCCGACAACACACAAAGGCACCCGCCACTTTCGGCAAAGTTCTACAAACGCTCGCCGCTGCACCGGCCCCACCACCGTTTGTACTAGCCACGCGGGCGGGCTGCGGGGTGCCCTCTCTCACCCGCCCGCGCCCGCGCAGCGCACTTATGTCACGCGTGCAGATGCAGCGACCGATCAGTCACTTGCCCGCCACCGGCGCCGCGCCGAATTTGCGTAGGCACCTACTTTGCTTACGATCGCGTAACAAAAATGGAACACTTTACAAATGTTGAGCTTGTGGAGATGGTACGTTTGTATGCTATCAGCGGAAACAGCTTAACACAGTCTGTGCAAATGTTTCGCGATCAGTTTCCGAACAGCCATGTTCCAACACGTGAAGTGATGCTGGGTGCCACACAGAGACTAAGGGATTATGGACAATTCCAAGTCCCTCGTCACGCTCGCGCTCGTGGAAGTGTAGGTCTCTCGGCCGGCCTTCAAGAAGAGATCTTGGACTTTTTTGAAGAGGACCCACGTGCTAGCACCCGTGATGCTGGGCGGCGCTTCAACGTCCACCACACAACTGTATGGCGGCTACTGAAACGAGAACTTCAGCATCCGTTTCATTTTCAGAGAGTCCAAGAACTGCATCCACAAGATAATGCCTCACGCATAGCTTTTTCTCACTGGATTTTACAAAACAGGGATGTGAACATTTTGTGGACCGATGAATGCATGTTTTCACGTGTGGGGATTTACAACATTCACAACGAGCACTGGTGGGCACATCGCGACCATAACCCGCATAAAACCAAGAACGATTCGTTTCAGCATCGTTTTAGTATTAATGTCTGGGGTGGCATTATTGGAGAGCATGTGCTAGGTCCATACATCATCGAAGGTCATCTAACCAGCTCCAGTTACTTGGAGCTTCTGCATCACGTTGTTGACGAGATGCTCGACGATGTACCACTGGCCTTTCAACGAAACCTGTTTTTCCAGCAGGATGGAGCTCCACCTCATTATGGACGCCAAGTGCGCGATTTTTTAAGTGAAGTGTTCAGAAGCCAGTGGATTGGACGTGGTGGTCCAGTACCCTGGCCCCCACGATCTCCGGACATGACCCCATGTGATTTTTTTTTATGGGGTAAAATAAAAAGACTAGTTTACACGGACGAAATTACTAGTGCTGTGCAATTAAAAGAAAAAATCATTGCTGCATTTGATCATGTGAGACTAAACGTGAATGTGCTAAAAAAACTATCACGAAACCTAAGACGTCGCGCTCACTTGTGCATCGAAAACGAAGGAGGACACTTTGAGCAGTATCTTAGGGTAACGTAACTTGTAAGTACATAGTTTTGTAAATACTGTAACGCCCCAGTGGCAAGCTGCTGACACAGATTAAGTCATAGCTACCATGGGTTGTTTACTGCACCCCGCGCACATAGGCAAAACAATAGAGACCGAATACCTGAACCCTGTAGGTAATTAGACAATAGGACCTTCCTCGATGTAGCAATTTTCTAACAATGTTTTTATGATGTTTTGACTACAATACAATACAATAACTCTTTATTGACACCAAAATAATAATAACATAGAAATGAGAATCACATAATAAGATAGGTACAAAACGCGGGCGGTCAATGGACTAATGATGAGACAAAAAGTGTTTACTTTAAACTGAGTCATCGCGTGGGGTCCTACTATTGTCCTAGCCGAAACGAAGTTGAGGCTACTTGTGATTCACGACAAAAATGGTTTATCAAATATTCGGCTACTAAATAAATGTGGAATTTAAATTTTATTTTTATATGATTAAATATACACAGTACAATGGATTCTAAAAATATGGAGACAATGCAAATCAACATCCGGTATATTTCTAATCTAATATAGGCACCATAGATGTTATTTATTAGATACATAGTTAATAATTTATTAATATCATATATAATATTATATCCGTTATAGAGAAACGGGTTTTTTCTCAGAGGGAGGGGGGGAGAGAGAGAGAGAGAGAGAGAGAGTGTAGGTATAGCCCATAATCCACCATGCTGGCTATGCAGGGCGGGTTTGAATAACGTAATTTATATATTATCCACCAATTCGACCTTAGCCAAAAAAAAAACTCGAAGGCATAATTTTATGGCTTTGAATTTTGTGATTCTTGAACTGGACCCCTATTCTCACGAATCGAGATGCAATGTCATCTCATAATAAATCTCGAGACTCGAGTTGTCTCTACTCCCAAGCTTAAAATTCATGATGTTCTCGATTGACTAGCGCACGAGATGGCTCGTAGGGAATCGAGACGCAATGTCATCTCACAATAAATCTCGAAATTCGAGACTCAAGCTTCAAATTTGTGATATTCTCGATTGCTAGCGCACGAGATGTCTCGTGTGGTCGGAGGCAGTCGAGACCACCATGAGACGCGCTTTTGCCTTTACTTTTAGGCTCATTTGTTGCCATTTTATTGACATTGAAGCTAATGGCATGGCAACTTTTCTTCTTCTTTTCGTTTTTTCTTTCTTTTCTTTTTCTTCTTGTCTTCTTACTTTTTTCTTCTTTTCTTTACTTTTTTCTTCGTTGGTTAGTTTGTCTGGGCGACAGAAGTTATAGTTATACTTTTTGCCATGCCAAGCGTTATTAGGGAAGTTCCGATACCACCAAAGTATCGATACCTACTCATATGAGTAGTACTCAAATCATGATTCGATAGGTACTACTCATATGAATACCCTAAAAGTATCGATACCCACTCATATCGATACATTTTTTTTTTATTTATCAATACGGAAAAAATAAACAAATTTTACCTTATTGCAGCAAAGTTTTGTTGTTTCTAAGACTGATCTACATTTTCAAGTGTTTTGGCGCGAAGAATCGGACATTTGAACACTAAGGATATGTTATTTGACGATATTTGATAAAAGTACTCTTTCCGATACAAATTCTTTCTTTCCGATACCAAATAGGTATCGCGAGAATGGTTTGTTTTTATTTTATTTTATTATTTTAATTAAGTATAACAACTACCTTAACTGTACTATTTGTGTGTATTAACTGTATTCAACGCTTTGAATTACACATGAATTAAGTTAAATCCTACTCACATTCTACCTTTACATGTATTTTTACCTTTACACTAATTTTCTACTACATTGAATCCTACTTAAATTAAAAATAGGGTTGTTTTAACCCTAAGTATACATTAAAATATCACATTTTTATTCTACTTGACTTAAAGTTAGGCCATACTATGTTTCTTTAAGGAAAAAAATATTATAGCGAAATAAAGCTGCTTGGCATTGAATTTTTATCCTGTGGTTCTATCCTGTTTTGACTTAGCAGCATTGATTCGATTCGCTATAAGTACTTTCTTTCCGATACCAAGTAAGTATCGAAAGAATGATTCGATGGTAAAAAGTACTTGGTATTGAAAGAAAAGTATCAAGTATATACTCGTATTCACTAGTATCGGAACATCCCTAAGTGTTATATACTCTTTGCTCCGTGCCTATCAAATCAAACGAAGTTGCTCATTGTTTGCCAATAGTGTTTTCACAAATTAGAAAAAATAATATGGTGTTTTGCATTGTATAGTGCACCAACCATAGATTAGAGAAAAAAACAATCTGTGGCTAGTGGAAATTCTGTGTGTGGCACCAATTTATACTACTCTATGGTATGCACAGCTATAAAAATACTCTGTGGTGCACAGAACACTATTATATTATCCTTTTGTTTTTTTCTCTAATCTGTGATTATCCTTATCACAGATGGAATAAACCACAGAACACTACTTCAAGGTAACCAATGGTTAAAACCTCTAACAAATCTTGACTATTAGTTAGAATTTGTTAGCATTTTTGATTGGTTACTTTAACAACGGGTGAAAAAACCCACCCTTATAAAGGTACCATAATAAATAAAAGCCACATAACTCATATATAATCGCATTATATTATACATATTTATATGAGTAGGTAACAACTTTGGGCCTAGTTTAGTTCTAAATTTATTATTATCAAATACATAAAATGAAGAAACATGCAGTCTCAAAATACAATCCTGCCATCATTAAAAGTGTTGTAAAACAATGCCGTAAAGCAAAGATGGCTATTTTAACTTTATTTTTACTTTTTACATCAATAATTTTAAACCAACGAAATCAGCCTCAGGGCCACTGGTGTAATAGTTACAGTGGCACATATGGAAATGATGATGACGAAGATGGTAATATAGACAGTCACTCACTGTCTAATACAGTGGCGATTTAAGATTCTTCTGTGACTTTATATTATCACAGCACACATTCACAGCATTTTCAGAAAATTGTTCCGGAAGCTTTACAGTAAGTAAGATGTAGTTATTGCAGTAGCAATAGTAACACCAGCCTAGAAGCCTTCATTGAGTACCTGAAGCAAAAAAGAAAATATTATTTAGATAGCCTTAAGGCCAGCTCCATCAACTGTGCTGTAGGTTGTTGGTTCGCTTCCCACTCAAGAAACGGGAAAAACCCTCATATTCCCCTATCCTTTGGTATAAAATAAATCCAACAGGCAACTGTGTCAATATCATTGGTATGAACTGGATTTTTACATACTTTTATTTCTCTCTCTCTCTGGTTGGTTCCTCATTACTGAGGATCATGGTCACAGGATCTATCTGATTTAACATAATACTTCCATCAACTTCGGTCCATAGCCTCACGGCCTGGGAAAACTTTTATTCAGGTAATTGAAGTTAATTTACTTGAAGGTTTGAGCCTGACACATTCATAGGTGAAGTTACAAGTTGCACATTTTTCTTGGCGGCACTTCAACAATACATCTACTGCTCCAATCGGGGTTGGGATTATAAAATTTGTTTCCATAAATCAGGTGCCTTCTGCATATAGCATACCTATACGCTGTTGGTGTAGTTGTTTCAGTGATTCCTCAGAAGTCTAGCTCCCAGCTGGATACCATTATTCAGCCCATAATCACGCCCTGAAAATATTAAATAATAAACATTTAATCTATAGAGCGAGATACGGGTGTAAGCAGCGTGATTTTGAGAAAGTATTCTCTTTTATGTATGTACGTAGTACATTATACCTTTTTGGATTTTGCGTAGGTTATTAGGCTTACTTACTTCAAAGATCCATGTTTGCCAGGCAGAGAAAACCTGTGGAATCGCACGTTCACATCTTCGGATGCACCATTATAGCAGTTTGCACAGTTTTACCGTTTTTCCATAACGAACACAAGAAAATCACAATAATATAACCTCAACCATAGAATTATAAAAAAAGCAGGATGGAATCTTGATTGACATCGAACTGACGTACAGCAATGGCGGCCGCATAAACATGTGTGAGGAGTTTTGGCGGGAACGCGGAAAAGTTCACGTCAGTGCACTGTATTATTTTACAAAACTTATGCTTTTTCCAGTGTTAATGTTTAAAATTGGTGGTGTTTTATGCATTAAGTGCTGAATTACGAGCATGAGTGTGGGCAAGTGATATAATGTAGTGAAACGTGGTTTTTCGTATTGCTTCCAAAATCCCATAGAAGCCTCTAGTAAAGTGGCCACCACTTTACTAGGGCATGCCTTAGACTGGATTATGACTTAGACTAGACTATGACTACTCTGACTGTGACTATGACTTGACTTTAAGTGAAAATTTCCATAATACGATAAAAAATTACAAAACTTGACACTGGCTAAATACACTATGTGTGGAGCCAAAATATAAAGAAAAAAAAAAAAAACATGTGTGACTGATTAAAGGATTGCCATGTGAAGAAAATTACCCGAATCCGACAAAAAAAAAATCTGTTGTTGGTGTGACTTTTCGTATGACCAAAAAGCTACGCGAGCTTATAACAGAGTAGTCAAAATTGAATGGCTTATTTTCGCCCACCTCCCCCTCACTTTCCTCGCCACCCCCTGCACTTGCCACCACCTCCCCCCTCACTTAGTCCACCCCCTACTTGCCCTGCCTCCCCCCGCACTTGCCCCCCTCCCCCCAAGAACCATGTATAGATTACATTTGGACAGTAATTAAGGGGTTGGCAATCTACGCAGCAATGTACGGCGAATGAAATGGGAGCAATAGCTTCCCAGTCTCCACCGGGTGGCAACTGGGAATTTTGTTCCCAGTTGCCACCCGGGGGCGAAGCATGTGGGGGCAACTGGGAATATACCCTGTACGCTATAGCGAAGAGAGAAGTTCCCAGTTCTTTCTTCCTTTGGACAGGGTCGGGTCAGCCAGTCAGTTAATAAAACTTGGCACAAAGATTTATAGCCAGGGTGTTGCTTAAAATGTTTTATGAACACATAAATCGTATTTTTCTACGTTACTTTACTTTTTCTACATTATAGAAAACCTGCACAAATATGTACGATTAGTAGGTCCATTACCGGTACAATATTTATTTTAACCTGCAAAGTCCAGCACATGCATATGCATAATGGAAATATGCATTTGCATATAGTCAGATCTCTAATTATGATCAATATAGGTGAATAAGTTGTATTCGAACATAATTTGGTCATTCTCCCACACTTCCGGGTAATTTGCAAGTTTGATTGTTGGTAACACTAGCTGGTTTTGTGTATTGATTGCATCTCAATAGTTTTATCGAAAAAGCAAGAAATTAGCGAAATATTAACAAGCTTATTTGTGAAAAGTGATCCCCTGACTTTTTTTTATCAAACCACTATGATTCCGACAACTTTTCACAACGCAAGACGGCATTTTATAATATTTTTTTCTATGCGTCTTGGGCGAGGTTCGGAGCAGTAATGGCAGGCGATAGACTTCCTATGATGTGAGTGTGTGCGTGTCCACTCGTACTTATTAGCGTCCCGACTTCCTATGGGTACCTCGGTTCGGGATCAATTGGGACTCAGTCCTTCTTTTTTTAGTAGGTCCATGACCTCAACTCAACTTACTTTTATATTCTATAGTTTGATTCATGTTCCAGTGTCAATTTTCAAGTTCTTGATTCTGAGCATAGACTTTGTGGTCGCTGTCTTACATATAGCGTTATCTCGTTCTGATCTCTCGACTGCCTCCGATCCACAGACTACTATACGCTAATGCTTCCATCACTCGAGTCATCTCGTGCGCTAGCAATCGAGATATTGCATGAGAATACCGAAAACTCGAGTCTCGAGATTTATTCCCAGACGAGATTTCTTCTCGATTCGTGAGAATAGGGGTCCTGGTACTGGTTTGCTCACCATTTTTTTCTTCACCGTTGCGAGAACCAATTATGACAAATAATTTGAAAAGGCAGGATTTGAACGCGATGTTGAGTTGGATTAAAAACCGCATAAGCTACCGTTGAGGATTAATCACTCGTTAGCTCAGCCAGGAGAGAGTCTGTGCGGGTACTTACTGCTTTATCACCAGTAGCAAAAAATCAAATCAATGAATATCACTCATAAACTGAACTTTAAAATATCCAAATATTAGAGTATCTTAGGACGCGTGCAGCGTTTATAGCCTACAGCTGCAACAGCAGGTAGGTGCACCTACTTCAACAAATTCGTTCGTATTACAGCGATTTGTTCGAATTTCGATGGACGTATAGGAGAACGTTACGGAAGCGAAATATTTCTCGTCATGTACGGATGGCAATACTGTCGGAACAGAGCACAGATAATTGGAAATCGCATACACCGAGAACTCGTTCGCTGTATTATTTCGATACAATATTCAGATAGTTTTCAACAAAAATTTCTATTGATATTGATATTCTGCAGATTCTGCAGATCTTTCATCACGTTAGAAAGGCGTATACTTACTGTACTCACAATAAAAAAAAATGTGGCACATGTGACATGAGATCCAACGTTTAAGTAAATTAAAATCCATATTACTTATGACTTATGTCAGGTACAATTACACATACAATTTATTATTTAATTCTTTTACATAGAAGGATACAATTTATAGCCACAACTATTACTGGGCACAATCACAAAAATAAAGTACTCAGATAAGTTTTGACAAGAGAACTTATAAAACTTTAAAACCGTGTACCTACTCTAAAACTACTCTTGAAACATAATCAAGACTTTAAGACAATAATATACTCAGTGCTTAAAAAGCCATAAAGAAAGCGTGTAAAGTTAACCTAGAACAGAGAGTCCGTTTAGAGAAGCGTTAGCACAATCATCTGAACGTAGGTAGCTCGTAAATCCTTATAAATTGTCTAGATGTGGCCACGGGCGTTGCAGTCTCTGCGGATACGTGTTTTATTACGTGCCCAAATGTTCCTCAGGTACCGGACTAAATGGTTATTTATGACAATTGTGTTAAACTATGCGGTGGGCTACCCAATTAGTAACACAATGCATTACCTTCCTTCATTATACAATTTAACTGTTTATGTAATTATGTTCAGTAACCAATTTTAAATGTCTGACTCATCTGACGTAATTAACTGGGAGCTACGATCTATTATTATTTTGTCAGTGTTGTTTTTAATTGTCAGTATGCCTACTGTCACCGCATATTTTTCATTAATATATTTTTGGAAGAATGACACCGGAATGATTCCGTGATATGGTCCGCATTCAGCACGCTTGTATATTAGTTTCATTTATTAGATATTAGGTGTATCAAACAAGGATCTATACTCGGCCAATAGCCGCCAAAGTTAGGCAAACACCGATTCCCGTGATATGGCATGAACAACGGGTAATAGGATCCTGTCATCCCATATTAGTTTCGCAACTAATTGGATTACAGACATACAATTAATTGTTTTATATTAATAATTGTGTGTGCGTTATATTTTGGTGTATGCTTTAAATTTACGATACAAACACTTGAACGTAAATATAAACTATGTTTATAAATGCTTTTTCATCGCAGTTGCTCGTAAAGTGGCTCTTGTGCCACCGCTTTTAGAATCAAAATCCAACAAATTTTAGACGTGTGCTTTGAGTTATAATATCCATTTCCAGTTCCAGCTCCAGTTCCAGTTCCAGTTCCAGTCCCAATCCCAGTCCCAGTCCCAGTCCCAGTTTCAGTTCCAGTGCCAGTTTTAGTTTTGTTTCGTTTTGGTCGATGTCGATTATGTTCGCGCCATCAATACAGTTTTTTTCTCTGAGGGCGCGTGAAAATAAGAAGCCTGCACTCTTCACAAAGTGAAATAACAATACAACTCTGTTTTTTCTTCGCAACTGTGATGAAAAACGTCGTATGACATGCGTGTGCATGTGTGTGATTTAATATGGTGCGTGGGAGACCGCTGGGGGGACATGAAAAAATTATAATGCGTGACTGATAACTGATACAATCATCATGTCAAATTATGTAGAATTTAAAACAAATCTCGTTAAAGACGTTACGTTACGTGGACTGTGTTTTACTCGTGATTTTCCTAATTTAGGCTACAACCCACCTCGCAAGACCGTACGTTAGTCACTCGACATCAAGTGATTGCTGCAATTATTCAAGTGTAATGCCTTCCCGCAGTTCTGTTTGCTGGCAACATTCAACATTCACCGGGAAATCCTGACGTAATGTTACTATAACTATTGTTAATGAATTTTTGCGTCTTTTGCTGTTCGGAGTTAAACTAATAATGTATGAAGGTTTTGATAACCTTTCTTATCTTCACAAAAGAAAAACAAAAATTTCAAACCCGCTATATCACTTTAAAGTTACATTGTTTTAATTGTTTATTAGTATAATATGTACCGTTTCTACTTTATGTAGGTATTGTTTTAATTAGACATTTTAAAGCCCAGCACATTACAGGTGAAATAAAATGTAAAATACCAAATGTAAGATAACAAAAGCAATAAGACATCGGCATAAATTAAGACTTACCTCCATTATGCGGGCAACGCTAAATTTTAGCAAGTGCATTTATCAGAATTGCACCTCCGACCGCTAACAAGATTTAGAGCGGCCATGGCCGACGTAACGTGTCTACCTATAGCATAATTAGTATCGCTACCTCGCGGCATCTCATTTATCGTTCTCCAGGGAGGTGGGTCAGCCAGCAGTAAATCTACCAACCTGAGCGCTCTTGTCTTTGTAAACTTGAAAATCTAATTACATTTACAGCTCCGCTTAAGCTCGCCTTTCCCGTTGAATTTGCATTTCTTGATTTTTGTACTTACCTCCACTCCGATAAGATTCTGTCTCATCGGAGTTCTTTTTAAGTTATTTTCATTATTTGAGCGGAGAGGGCGTGGTGCGTGGAGCGAGCGTTTGAACCGCGCCAGTTTATATGCCCGACAAGGCCCAATAAAGAGCGTCTCAATGTTGTAAAGGCGTTCCTAATGCTTATTTGCATTCAAGAAGGCTCCCTGAACGGGCAAGCAAGTGTACGGGAACGCGGTGCTCAGTTCCGAGCACTAGACGGAAAGCTCCCCTGGTAGTGATTAGACGATGCTAATACCATTTACTTTCCAACTTTCCTGACTCACCGACCGTTACGTGAACATTCGTGTTATTTATTTTACAGCGCTTCAAAATCATCCTATGCAGTCAATGTGAAAACTGCTGCTGTGTGTAAAAGAAAATAAAAAAGGAATTGGGGCGAAAGCAATTTTAGAAATAGCGTAATAGAAATTGAGTTTGACAACCGCGAGCTTGTCTACATTCGCAAACTAATTTCCGAGAAGTGGTTACGTAGCTTTCACGGGGTGGAGCGAAAAAATATGTAATTTGATCCGCGACCGAGCGAGTCTCGGCTCCTGACGGAGTCACTGTGTCGGAGCTTAGGGCACATTCAAACTGCAACTATAAAACTTTGGCCAGTTTCAGCTCGAAGCTGCGGTCGAGGGTGCGGTGAAACTTGCACTGCATTACGACAAGCAAACCTGCAGTTAAGTGTTTACTTCGCACATTCCAAGGCATTGTTCCGGCAACTTTAGACCATAAAAACGGCCTGACTCCAACTTCCGTATAGTTCACTACAAGATAAATGTTCGCTATTGCATTAGTAGCTTATAAACAACTAGCTGCGCTCCGCAGTTTTACTCGCACTTAAAAAGTATTCTATGTGTTAATCCAGCGTATATGCTAGCTCAATTTCAAATTTTATTCTATTCCGTTTAGCTGTTGCTACGTGAAGAGAGAACAAACCATACACACAAACTTTCACATTTATATTATTAGTGTGATAGTGGGACTAAAAGCAGACCGCGGTTTCACTCGTGTTTCATACAATTTTGAATTTTTGAAATCCCTACCATCTCAAGTCTCTAGGTCCAGGGTTTAGGACTGTACGTTGTTTGTCAATGTGTCAGTCTATCAGTCACTCAAGACTAAGTCTTTATTATAATAGTATAGATAGATAGATTAAATGCAAAGCAAATATACATCACACAAAATACTTTCAACTCTTTCTTACTTTCTCAAATTAATCATTTCAGGTTATCACCTACCCGACCTATCCTATGCTAAGGTGATATATGAATGATTGCTCGCTGACGGGAAATGTAATGCGTGGAAGGGAGACAAAAAACCCTTATTGAGCCGTTTAGCTCATCAAGAGTTTATGACTAAGTATAATTATTTGTTTTTCATTAATCCATTAGTCGATTTATCATTAGAAAATAATTATACCTTAGAAGCTGTTTGCTTATAAACCCTATGACTCTTGCTCGGGCAGTGATTACGGCAATTATTCACCTCACCGCCTTTCCTCCTTCACTTCTCTAAAGGATCCACTTAATCCCGGCGCCGCTCCATCTTTGTCTACAATGTTAGACTAAAAATATTAAAGTTGGTAAAGGTTAATAAATACTGAGTACCCTATGCAAGGTATATAGAAATCAACATAATAAATGAAGCTTTTTAATAGCAGCGTTTTACCTGAAATAAAACGCATATTAAAATACTTACCTTACTGGAACCTTATATTGAGAATAGCATTTCCGTTTCCGTCGATTTCCTGCCAGTTTTTCCGTACTTTTATACCTCGTTTCCTGTAAAGTGGCGCCACCTGGCGGATGCGCAGCATTTTAGTTTACTTGGAAAAGTGCAGCGCCATATTGGATCATTGGCTCAATTTTCACCAAGCAGAAGTTAAGTGAAAGGTTCCAGTAAGGTAAGTATTTTAATATGCGTTTTATTTCAGGTAAAACGCGGCTATTAAATAACTGTACCGTTACTGGAACCTTATATTGAGACGTGTTTGTTATCGCCTGGTGACGCCACTTTTAAAATAATTAAGTATTTAGATCCTTATTAAAATAACGCCAATGTGATGTGATGTGGCTTTTATGTGAAACACAGTAGATAAGTGTGGTTTTCTATTATGAACATTCAAATATAATTATATATTACATAACAAGAAGTGCAGTGAATAATATTCACACTAAGGCAATTTAGATTGTCAATTCAGCATTATGAATTCTGTTACAGATTGTAAATCATCGTATATGTTATTACCACTTCATGCCGGTAGACCTGATGAAATGTATTTAGCTGCTTGCTAATTGCCCTGCGTCAAAACTTGATTGAGAGAGACTTTGTCTAAATATTTTAACACTACTGCTGATGCTTTGAAGATGTGGTTTGATGCCAGCCTCCTCAAACAGAGTTTTATCTCAGCCAGATACTGCTGTGCGCGAGGTGGTTTTGCAATACCTTCCTCTGATTAAATAAAACCTGACGTTTTATATTTGGTGCTTTCTATCCAGAATCAAGCATTAAGATTTTTACTGTTTACATGGCTATCTAAAGTAAAAATATAAATATTATATATTCGACAGACTTCAACCTTACACAATGATTAAAATCTTCTCTCAACAATGCTTTGTCTGATATTTTCAGAACAAAGTAGTAATTGCAGTATGATGCGATGCCTGAAATCAATTGCTTTTGTCTAATAGGTACAACCATATAAATCAGCTGGCATTCCATCATCATAGTACCTCAAGGCTTTTGGATAAGCCTAAAAAAGAGCGTGAGAGCTTACTGACTGGATCTTTCGAGATACAATGCAAGGTGAAAACGATATGCCTACGACAGAATAAAAAATAGTTCTAGCGTAATTACGGTTAATACTCTTCCAAAGCTGGCCTTCCCTGTCAAGGAGAGGGTGCAGGTCACGATCCACCACGCTGGCGAAGAGTGAGTTGGTATGTAAATTTCCGAGCTATGACATGCGGTTTTACGTCACAAACTTAAGGAAACCATAATTTTTTAGTTTAAGTTAGGAATCTACGGTTCCGTCACCTTGGGCCACCCCGTATTTTCAAATTTCGTGAGCTGAATGCTCCAACTGTTCATGATTCATAAGTCGTTCAAGATCAACCATGCTTCAAGTGCTCGGGCATTGAGATTTCCAAGTTTTCACATCTTTGTGGGTTTAAACATCACAAACACGCCATTTGGCCGATGTTGGTGAGTCAGGTCAGGACTCGAAAAATAGTCATGGAAGCGCCCATGTGAGTAGATAGTTCGTTTTAACACTGATAAAGACACAACTAGATAGCGATACTAACGTATTATATACTCACAGACCAGACTACGATACTACGATAGTGGATACTACGTATACTGATATGGGACGCAAAAATAGGGATTATCGGTTCTCACATTTCGTGTCAGAAAGTTTAACACAAGACGGGCTGTTCCGAACTCCCAACCATAGATATAACCATATAACCATAAAATACTAAGGCGCACTATACTTACCAGTACCTAGTCCGAATTAAACAAACTCGTTGTTTTTAATTTCATTATTTCTACACTGGCCTGTATTATTAGCAGGTGCCACTCTGGAGGATGGCGATGCAGCGATAGATGATCGGCATGACTTGCATTCAGCATGAATGGACGTATCATGATTCATGACATGAGTGTATTTGATGCTGATCTAATACTTGCAAAAGTTTATTTAGCATCTCTATAGTTCCATTATTGGGCGACCTGGCAGTTTTGTTGTCGCTTGTCGCATTTATTGGAGACTGAACTGGCTCGAATTTACTGGGCCGGGGCAAGGCAATGATATCTTACCTGTAGGTATGTTGTACGCCCGCCAAAACTAACACGAAGAGTTCAGGCTATTTTGCCCTGCCGTGCCATCATCACTACCAGTCTTGCACTCCGAGTGTCTGGCAACACATCGCCACCAATTTGATAAAAATATGCTGATAAACGTCGTAACGAAAATTGCATTCTTGTCTCTTTCTAACAACAGTGGCGTATATACTCTCCATACTCCACAAACTTCATAATAAACATACGTAGGTATGTATAGGTGGCTTCTAGTTAGTTTCTAAAGCAGTGTGGTTCGATTGTAACGTCTCTATATTTCCAACTCACTGGGGCAAGGGCGTTGCTCGCTTGCAGTTCATAGACTGCTCAAATCGTTAAGAATATCTTTCGGTAGTTTTAAAGGTTTCTCAACGTTTATTTACGGTTAAACAAAACACGAGGTACCTACCACAACAGGCAATATTTATTTTTCTAAGTACCCGACTATTTATTACTATTTATTTATACTAATATTTCTTTGCTGACAAGGATCAGCGCAAAATTTTTACTATTCTGACGAACCGCAGTGTTCATGTATTCATTTCAGAAAAAATATATATAGTCGAGAGAAATAGCAAAACTACTATGTCCCATTTTTCTTGCAATAATTGAGCTACCCAATTGTAAGAATCAAAGTTCTTTTGGTGCTGTGCTCAGACACAATGGCAAGAAGGTCACCTCTTACAGTTCACAAGGTGCAAAAGGCCTGTCTGTATAAAACTGTATATGTTCAAAGGGATGCTCAACATAAACTTACTTTCACACCCAGTCCTGATTTGGTTGCAAGAAGTATGGAATACAATTCATGTATATCAGGTGAAATGGTGCGGCCATTATATTAACGCTTTAAGGTTGTAGGTAATTATAGCGGACGGACTGATCTATCCAACTTTGATATTTGAAAAAGAGAGGAGAGGCAACTAAAGAAGGTTATCTGCTACTTTTGGAATGCCCTTTATTTTTATAGATTTTATGAACAATTACAAACAGTTGTTCTGAGAAAATTAATTTATGTATGGTTTAAATGCATATGTACGTGTATCAAAGATTGTATTTGATGCTCTTTAATTTTATCTTCAACATCATTCCTGCTAGGTGATCACGAAACTTCTATTACAATATATAGAAACCCCAATTTGTTTGGATTTGACAGTTTCAATAAATGGTTTACGTGGTTACTAAGGAAGTTTTCCAAAATTAGGAATTAAAATACTCTTGTTGCATTGCAATCAAAGTTCCATGATCACCTCATAGGTGTGCTCATTTCTGCACAATTCTGCTCATTTCATACCTTGGCTGATTTGGAAATGTTTGAGCTATTACTTCTCTCTGAAGGAGCGTCTGAGCATTTGTACGCTCTTTACTACTTTTACGAGCGGGCTGCGAGCCACGGTTGTGAACCTAGCTCAGTGCCAGTTACAATGGCTATTTGAGGATTGACCTCAGGGAGGGCAGTTCCTGTGATACAATCCTGCGAGGATAGATCATTGTAAGTTTGTTATGACAAATTTTGCTCATTGCATGTGATAACATCCCGTGAGGATGGCTATTCAATTTAAGACAAACTTTACTTTAATTCACAGTATGTGATAGCATCCTGCGAGGATGACTCATTGTAAGTTTTAAAAGACAGACTTTAATTCACAGTATGTGATAGCATCCTGCGAGGATGGTTCAATGTAGGTTTTTAAAGACAAACTTTAAATCATAGTATGTGATAGCATCCTGCGAGGATGACTCATTCTAAGTTTTAAAAGATAACTTTAATTCATAGTATGTGATAGTAGCATCCTGCGAGGATGACTCATTGTAAGTTTTAAAAGACAAACTTTAATTCACAGTATGTGATAGCATCCTGCGAGGATGGCTCATTGTAAGTTTTAAAAGACCAACTTTAATTCATAGTATGTGATAGCATCCTGCGAGGATGGCTTAGTGTAAGTTTGGAAAGACAAACTTTGTTCATAGCATGTATGTATAACATCCTGCGAGGATGGCCCCTTGTAGGATTTTAAAGGATAAACTTTGTTCATAGCATGTAATAACATCCCGCGAGGATGGATCATTGTAGGATTGAAAACGGCATAATTTGCTCATATCATGTGATTGCATCCCGCGAGGATGGCTCATCGTAATTGGTAAATTTGTAAATGACCAATTTTGTTCATAGCAGTAACGAATATCCAGTTCCATGCGATGGAACCACAGACTTTTGATTGCATGTCGCTAAAGGTGAAATTCTGTCTACCGTAGTGTAACACGCAATCTGCCAAAACATCTATACAATCCATTATTATGGTGATCAGTGTCAGAGAGACTTAATGGTATCTTGGTTCTGATATAACTCTTAATATTTTATAATTATTATAGGTTAGGTGACGAAAGGTGTCATATTTATATACCTCCTCGACTGATGTTTGAACAAGAACACTACCCAGTCACTGAGATCGGTTAATATTTTTACGTAGTCAAATGCTGACGTTTTGCATAGGGACAATTCAACATTATAAATAATTCATAATGACTATGACTGTCACTCTTAGGATTACGAAATTATCTTCAAAATCGATATCCTCTAGTATAACTTGAGATGACATGACATGCATTATCTATAAAACCTACCGAGGTACTTGTAGTAAGAAAATAAGAAAATTGTTATAAAGCTCACCCCTGCTTCGTGTGGCTGGAACGCTTGTAATTCTGTGCTGGAACCTTTGCCTCTGTTTGTTGCCTGAGGACGACAAACCTGAAGAGCTGCTGTCGCTGCTGCTGCAGCTAGATCTGCTTCGGTGCCGCTCTTTAGCAGGGCTTGAATGGCAGCCTGCTTTTGTTATCCGTGTGCTCTGTAACTTCAAGTCCATAATAAAACTACTGTAAGCACTACGAAAGATATATACACTGGCTATTTAAAATTTAAACTGTAAGTGTCGAACGGCAAAAGCCGTTTAAGCATAATGTAATTGGTTTACTTACCAAGTGTGGGTACCACTTACTTTTACAATTTACTCACATATTCACTTTCACTATAATATAATTAAATAATAATGTGAAGTAAAGCATATAGAAAATACACTTAATAACTTTGCAACTCACGCAGAGCCAGAGCTGCTGCGCACAAGTTGCTACGACGGGAACTCAAACGCCAATGATCCAATATGGCGCTGCACTTTTCCAAGTAAACTAAAATGCTGCGCATCCGCCAGGTGGCGCTACTTTACAGGAAACGAGGTATAAAAGTACGGAAAAACTGGCAGGAAATCGACGGAAACGGAAATGCTATTCTCAATATAAGGTTCCAGTAACGGTACAGTTATTTAATGAGTCTATTTATGTAGGTACCTAAATTAGTTTTACTTTAATTATTATTTATTACCTAGAATTAGTATTATAGATGTACAAAGAGAAGAATTCTGAACTCAGTCATTGTTACAGTTAGTAACATACTGCAGTTTACTATATTAGGCTATATTTATTACTTAACATAGAAATCTATCAGAATAATTGTAATAACATTACAGAAGTAATATATCCGACGAAGAAACCAGTACCTATTACAATTTCGTACGTAGATACATTGTAGATAGGTACCTATCCTTGAAAGGAACACCGTACTACCTCAGACTAGTAGAACATAGAATGTATGCAGAGAAGTAAAAAAGGAAACCAAGAAATGATAAGCAATAATACTCCTAATAATCCTATACTAGGTGGTAGGACTTTACTGCAAAGTTCGTCTAGGTAGGTACCACCGCTTCACCAGTTATTCTGCCGCCAAGCAGTAGTGTGCAAGTGCTACTGTGTAACCGGTTCGAAGGGTATTGTGTGAAATGACTGGGCAAATGGGACTTTATGATCTGATCACACAATCTAGTAATCATTTACTATACTGTGTGAAGTCTCAGTATGACGTACGCAGTGCAGTGTCACGCAGAACTATATTGATTTAGAGTTCCGAGTGATACTGCAATCTGTTATGGACAGCTGTGAAGGTTAATACCAGGCGAACGACTAGCTCTTCACGTCACTCATCTACATAAAAAAAAAACCACATTGTTCTTGAGAAATTGTGTGCGCACGTCTATATTTTGTGAATAGTGTGTGTGATAGATACGTCTATCTAGACCACACCCACACCATTCTCATAATGCGGATGAAATGGTATAATTTTGCGATAGCGTATTACATTTTCGGTATTTTTTAGTTTTGAACGCGCTGTCTATATTTATTTCAAGTCTGCGTATCTCGCACCGAAGTTTGCAAAGAGAAACAAAGCAGACCGACACCTACGAATGTGCTTCTGGTTATGACAACTTTCCTTTACGCGACCCGTTAGAACATTATCTTAATTTTACTCGCACTTTACTTTCTACATTCATTTCAGGTAATATGCGAATTTAGAAATAATGTTATATTATGTATAACGATAACCATTTGTATATGTAAATACCTAAATGATTAGAGTAGCTTTGCCCTGCAGCTTCATCCCATCAATTTAGTATAATAATTCCTACAGATAATAAAAGTAAGGTATTTGTAATAATACCGTTACAGTGAAATTGTAGTACCTGTGCTCCAAAAACACGAGCAATAGCAGTTTGGCTTAAAACGGAATTAAAACTAGCATCGCAATAAAAAGCCGAAACGCAGTTAAATTCATTCCCAAGCATCATCGAAAAACTGTTATGCAGCGTAAAATGTAACAGCAAAAATGGACTTCGCAAATTCAAAATGGAAAACAAACACGAGCACCGTTGCAGTATTGATTGAACTCCGGCCGGCCGCAATATGGAAGATTTGTTGAGAATAACGGTTGAGCAGATATCTCGAGTGGCCATTACAGATATCTTGAGTTGGCGCGATCGAAAGAGAACACCCCTTTACCTACGACTCGAGTTAGCCGTAGCCCGTAGCGGGGCCGTATATTCTACCGAGGCGTAATACTCAGCTTCTCTGGGAATTCTGGGCTCTTTGCTCGAGCGATATACAATGAGGATGTACCATTTTGTAAAGCAGTTTTATTTAATTCATTTTTATTAAACTCGAAATGTTCGGATTTTTTCTTATACGTTCCAGTAAAACTCTTTTCAATTGGTTTCAATAGCTGTTCTTTACTTAGTTCACAATCGTAAAATTGTAAAATGTTTTTATCAAGTAAAAAAATTAGTTATGTGAATAGAGATATCATTATGAAAAAAGGCATTGATCTAATGAAAACTTGTTTTGAAAACTACTATTTTATCAAGGCAAAAATAATTTTTATTCAAATTTCAGAACAGTGAAGCAACGTCTATCAAGATATTTACAACACCTACTTATATTTACTCTGTGTAAAAGAAACCTTTCAGACCGATTGTGTCACATTTATATCTTTATAACGAGAATGGATGTGAAGAAATACGAAGCTAGCTTGGAGCTAACATTTTATTTTCCTTGTTTACCACACGACCACCTTGTATTGTTCCATAGAACCTTGCTTTGCAAACATATGTGACGTACTGAATTGAAGGTATGTGTAGAGGATTAACACAGGCGGCTATGCAATTAAAAGTTTGGATAAAGTTTAAAAGGTTCTTTGTAATATGTATGTTTTCGCATGGATGGGTAATCGGAGTCCGTAAACATTAAGATGGCTTATTTTCAGTTAAACCGCCGTTTACAATAAAACGATTGAACAATTTGAAACAGTGACGAATATTTATCAGCTGTTAACTAATAAAATCCTGGGTCCGTGGGGACCGGGAGCTCATCGCGTTTTCCAAAGTCTATCAGAGCGCCTGGTCGATGCGACGCGTGACCAAAATGCTGGCACTTATTTGGCCCAACGCATCAGCATTGCAATTCAACGTGGCAATGCGGCCAGCATGTTGGGTACGCTACCTACCGGTAGTGGGCTAGAGCACTTGGACTGTCTATAGGCCATCGCGGCTATTATACAGTCCATAAGTGTTCTTTGTAGTAGGTAGTGTAGCTAGTTTAGTTTAGTTTAGCTTAGTTTAGTTTAGTTTAGTTTAGTTTTTATTATTGTAGTAGTTAGCTTGAGTAATAAAGGCAATTTGCCCGTAAAAAAAAAAAAATCGTATTCTTGCTATTTGAACACGTCAGACGTCACGTCTTCGTACAGTCGTAGACCACGGTCAATGCAACTTAGTCGAAACGTCGAGGTAATTAAAATTATGTTGTTGTTGTGTTATGTTGTGTTGTTATATTATTATTTTGTGTTGTGTTTGTGTTGTTTGTTTTTGTTTTGTGTTGTGTTTAACTGATAAAATAAATTGTAATTTTTAACATTCTACAACAACCGATTTTTACGAATACATCTTTAATAATATCAGCCTTCAATCGACTTTAGCTTTCATCTAAACTGAGACAGAGTTCAGACACTAATAAATGTACTACATAAAATCACGTTATGTATATTAAAGTGATATATTAAGATAAATTCACGGTTTTAATGACTGCTGTTAAAATTATACAGGCTATTAGTTGTTTTACGTTTCTAAAAGTTTGTGACAGTGCTGTATTAATTTAATTGTTTCGCTCTGTATTTCAATGTTTTACGGTTTATGTATTAAAATGACGCGTTATTGATAGTAACCCCGTGTTCAGTGTTGGTAGCTAAAAGCTGTCAAGAACTAAGGGACGCTGGAAGTGTTAATAAAATAACAAAACATTTAGCAACTGCTGAAAACAGTCTATAAGTGGTATCACAGATTTAAAAATTATTTTTATAAAGAAATTCAGGGAAAATTTCTTGAAAATGTAAAATAGCATGTCCATGGACTGTAAATCCAAAGGGTTTAGCTAATTAATAGTAATTAAGTGTAATATTATTGTTACCATTGTTTCATCAGTTTAAGCATCATTAAAAAATAAACAAAGATAGTAGGTATACATACGACGTTACAATCATACTAACTTTAGAATTCGTCATTTAAGACAATAACACCTTCCCGAGACACACGTTAGGGCCGGCGCCGCGGCTAATTCTGCTGAGCAGCTAAAACGGCGCAAATATAGTAATCTCGGTAGCGGTTACATATTTGAGCCGTTTGGTGTTGAGACCCTGGGTCCGTGGGGACCGGGAGCTCATCGCGTTTTCCAAAGTCTATCAGAGCGCCTGGTCGATGCGACGCGTGACCAAAATGCTGGCACTTATTTGGCCCAACGCATCAGCATTGCAATTCAACGTGGCAATGCGGCCAGCATGTTGGGTACGCTACCTACCGGTAGTGGGTTGGACTGTCTATAGGCCATCGCGGCTATTATACAGTCCATAAGTGTTCTTTGTAGTAGGTAGTGTAGCTAGTTTAGTTTAGCTTAGTTATGCTTAGTTTAGTTTAGTTTAGTTTAGTTTTTATTATTGTAGTAGTTAGCTTGAGTAATAAAGGCAATTTGCCCGTAAAAAAAAAAAAAAAAAAAAGAAAAAGACAATAATAACATTCCAAGATGATTTCAGTTGGCTTAAAAATTTTGCGAGATTATTTCAAAGTAGCTGAAGTAGTAGTGTTTTATAATGCTTTAATACCTATTTCCTTTACCGCGGACTACGTCTATATAACTGCTTTAATTGATTGAACATGCATTATTTTCTAAATCCCGTGTAGTATCAATTTTCAAAATAACAAAATCAAAAGCTAAACATACTTTCACGCTTACAAGAAGTACGGTACAGCGACCTTTAAATGAAACATTTTACACTGATTTTATTGGTGGCAATGAAATTGTTGAACGAAACAAAAACTTATTTGTCAAACTAATAAAATGTTGGTATGATCGTTATCAGGAGGTCCACTTGAGAGAATTCAATTAAGCGATGTTCAGTAATGTTTAATTTTGCGATAGGCATCGACATCAGAAAAGGCAGCGGCCCATCAATAAATTGTATAATTAATTATGCTACACTGCCACCGTCCCTAATTGCTGATGGGTAATCGTTAAAGGCCAGTTTGTAATTTTCAGGTAAAATGAACAAATTTAATAATAATTGAGAGCAAATATGAATAAAGTGAACTAAACATTTCAGCAATAAATCTGTTGGTTCAACTTTTTGATTGTACCAGTTTTAATAAAGCTTGTTATGATTAAATTAAATGATTTAACAGTTTATCCTATACCAAAGATCGACTCCAGAAATAAACCCGTAGGTGCCTACTTACTTCTCAAACTAGAGTATTAAAAGTGCTTCATACATACTGACAAAATGGTAGACAATAATATGGATTATTAGCACTTGCCTTTTCTTTGTTTTTCTTTTTGTGACACAGACAGCAACGGAAAACGAAAAAGAAATGAAGCAGCATTGCAATTCAACGTGGCAATGCTGCCAGCATGTTGGGTACGCTACCTACCGGTAGTGGGCTGGAGCACTTGGACTGTCTATAGGCCATCGCGGCTATTATACAGTCCATAAGTGTTCTTTGTAGTAGGTAGTGTAGCTAGTTTTGTTTAGTTTAGTTTAGTTTTATTATTGTAGTAGTTAGCTTGAGTAATAAAGACAGATTGCCCGTTAAAAAAAAGCAGCATTAAATTAATTTGAAATATCTTTGATGATGAATCCTTCCTCTTCTCTTTAAAGCCATCTTCATAGACATGCCTCATCCAGCAATGTTTAGGTGTACACAGGTAAGCTCGCGGGAATCGCCATTTCTCTCACGTTCGGCATCCGATAAAAGTTTCCGCCACAATCACCTAAGAGCTCAGCTGTCAGGGTATAACCGTATATCGGTTTTGTTTCCACAGAGTCCCACCGCGAGAAGTGTGACTCCCTCCGCACTGCATTTTCACGTGCTACAAAAATATAAACACATTATGCTTACTACAGTAACTTATTTGCTTACCACAAGCGTCAGGCTCCGCATTCCATACAAAAAGCGACAACTTGTTGACCCCTATAATTCTAAACCGATTTTGATGGTTTTCGGACCCGGTTAAGGTATTACTATAATTATAAGATACTACCGATATTTTATTACTAACTTTTGCTTTTTTTAAACTAATTTAGGTCCAGATGGCCATAGTAAGACCCTAATTTATCTCAGTAAATGATGGTATTAGCTAAGTTTATAAAATTGGAGACCAAGTACTTAAGTGATAACCTTTTAATACAATACAAAATAGTTTATTGACATAAATATTTTTTTACATTGTTTTAATAAATCCATAGATTCCCGAATTAGTTTTTTAACTGTGTTTCAGGAATCAGTGGCTTCTCCCAATAGTTTAAGTCTTATTATTAAGTCACAAAAAACAGTAAGTGTAACAGTAAAATTTAGAAAGAAAAAGAAACTTATAGAATAGACAAATTGAAAATAAATTAATTCAAAAAACAATCAAATTATTGTAGCAGTGAAGGCCGTAGTAGGCTTGTAGGTGGGCCGACGATCTGTTCAATACCACGGGGAGCCGATGGATGCAGATAGCAATCATCAACAGCCTGAAGACGTCCACTGCTGAACATAGGCCTCCCCCAGAGCACGCCACCTTGAGCGGCTGCTCGCCTCCTGCATCCATCGGCTCCCCGCGGCTTTCACCAGGTCGTCGGTCCACCGAGTGGGGGGCCGGCCTACGCTGCGTCTTCCGGTTCGTGGTCGCCACTCGAGAACCTTTCTTCCCCATCGGTTGTCAGTTCTACGAGCGATGTGGCCTGCCCATTGCCACTTCAACTTACTAACTCTAAGAGCTATATCGGTCACTTTAGTTCTCCTGCGGATCTCCTCGTTCCGGAGCTTATCTCGCAGGGAAACACCGAGCATAGCTCGCTCCATAGCTCGCTGCGCGACTTTGAGCTTACTAATGAGGCCAACAGTAAGAGACCATGTCTCAGTTCCATAAGTCATCACTGGCAACACACACTGATTGAAAACTTTCGTTTTCAGGCTCTGCGGTAGTTATTTTGGACGAAAAGATAGGACGAAGCTTCCCGAACGCTGCCCAGCCGAGTTGGATTCTTCGCGCCACCTCTTTGTCGAAGTTGGACCTACCTAATTGGACAATCTGTCCTAGGTAGACATACTTGTCGACAACTTCGAGAGTATCGTTCCCAACAATTACCGGTATAGGTGGAACATGAGCATTAGACATGATCTTTGTCTTGTCCATATTCATCTTAAGACCAACCTGCTGGGAGACTCTATTGAGGTCGTTGAGCATGGTGCTAAGGTCCTCGAGCGATTCCGCCATTATGACTATATCATCGGCAAAACGAAGGTTAGTGATGTACTCGCCATTTATGTTGATGCCAGATCTTTTCCACTCCAAGAGCTTGAAAACATCCTCCAATGCGTTTGTGAACAGTTTCGGAGAAATAACGTCTCCCTGTCTCACGCCTCTTTGCAATGGAATTTGTTCCGTACTCTGGTCCTGTAGTCGGACTGACATAGTGGCCTTACTGTACAAACACTTCAAAACTTCGATATACCTATAGTCAATTTGGCATCGCTGCAAGGACTGCAGCACCGCCCAAGTCTCGATTGAATCGAAGGCTTTCTCATAGTCCACAAACGCTAGGCATAACGGCCGATTATACTCTTCGGTCTTCTGTATAATCTGGCGCAGCGTATGGATGTGGTCTATGGTGCTAAAGCCTTTTCGGAAACCGGCTTGTTCGGGAGGCTGGAATTCATCAAACCTGCGTGCGAGACGATTCGTAATGACTCTCGAAAACAAGCAGATAGCAAGCAGCCCCTTAAAGTGGCGCTCTGTGGGGGAGACCTATTTTTTTTAAATAATTTATAGGCATAGCATTTGACCACTGTCTCACCTGATGGTAAGTGATGGCGCGGCCTACGGTGGTGCATGCTTGCCTAGAAGATACCTGTTCATTCTTGACTTGAAGACTCCCAGGCAGCAGAGGACGTCTTCAGGCTGTTGTTGATGATGATAATGATGAAATTGTTGTAATATCTCGCATCTATCTTTTCTTTTATTATTGTTATGTACATGCCGCTACAGGTTAGATTGGGAGCCGACCCCAATACCTAATGGGAAAAGGCAAAGAGGCTGATGATTGTTATATACCTGCTATATGCGAAATCATAATGCAGATATTCCATGTTAGAACTGAAGAAATTAATTACACATTCCATCCTTTATTAAATTATTAAACGTTGTTTTTCTTCAACACGTTTAAAAATGTTGAGTCCAGAAATTAGGTATTTTCCAAAGTATAATTTTAATGAACGTTTCAGGAGTTCATGGTTGTATTACAGGCAACAGAAAGTTTTTATGAGGCGCAAAGTATTTACGTACAGCACTTTTACATTTATGAGGATACGGTACCCTCGTCGCGTTCACTTTGTTTGCTTATTAATTCTAATTGAAATACGCATTCCTGATACAACATTTTAGGATAAGTATCATAATATTCTGTTATTAGGGATGGTAATTTATTTCATAGTACCTAGGTAGGTATTACTGGTGGTATAACTGGAACTTTGATACTTGCACGTGGTAGCACCAGAATCGTCCCTCAAGCGAAAAAGAAAGCTAGGTGTAGCCCCAAAAGTCTTTAAACTAAAATAAACTCTAAGCATAACTAAACAGAACTCTATTTCTCACCCAAATTAAACTTCAAGCTCACTATCTCGAAATGCAACCAAAAGATTCTTCTTTCTGCACTTGTGATTACTCTTTCAATAAAGCACGGTCATTTAGCTAATGAGCGCACTGTAGAGTAAGTAAATTGAACAAAGTCTACGTCAGTGAATCAGGCAACCTTTGATACTAGTCTGGGGTCCAACCGACTTGTTACGTAAGAAAATAAAAAAATACTTATTCCACCATCTGGCACCAGGCATGTTCCTCGCTGCAGAATCTTGGATGAAAAGCATAATTGGGTGTATTTTGGTCGGCGTGTTCTTGCTGCTATTAAAAGTTTTGTGGCAGGTTGAAATCGGTGCCATATGAATTATTTATAGCTTGGTTTCTGGTCTAGATGCTGAATTTGAATTTATGTTTTCCGTTTGATTTTTAAACGTACCTTACGTAAGTGTAGTGTTTAACTAGGTTGTAGGATTTTTCTGCAAAGTTCATCTAGGTTTACCACCGCTTTGTCAGTTATTCCGCTTCCAAGTAGTAGTATGCAAGCGGTACTGTGTCCCAGTTTAAAGGACACTGGAGCTAGTGAAATAAATTGGCAAATGAGATTTTTATTGCAACCGATAGAAACACAAAAATGTATGGATTTGAAAGTCTCAATTTTGGATCTACCAGTTTAAGTATATTATATTGTCAAATAATTATCATACAGTCATAATATTTTTACAAATTGTAGAGTAATATTTCTCATGTCAAATTACAATAATTAAACAATAATAATAAAATTTAAGTACCTACATACTTAACCTAACCTAACAGTTTGTTGCATCAAACTAGACGCCACCGTCGGTACCCCCTCGTCCAAAGGTGCCCATCAGGCTGGCGGCGTTCCCTCGCTGTATGGCCAGCGAAATATGTTGGACCAGGTAGTGGCCCACCTGAGGGTCACGCTTCCTGTCCCTCAGACGACGCCCGAGGTCCGCGACAATTTTGGATTGAAATTTCTCCTGTTGCATTGCAATCAAAGTTCCGTGATCACCCCGCTAATCTCACAGTCTAGTAAAATTGCTAGTCTCAGGATGACGTGCACAGTGCAGTGTCACGTAAAACTTTATATTTTGGAGTTCCAAGTCGTGCTGTAACTGTTATGAGCAGCTGTGGCACCTAACATCAGGTGAGCAACTAGCTCATCACGTCATTCGTTAACATAAAAAAAGGTTAAGTGTAAATATATTATATATTAAGTACTTTTTTACTGATGAGAGGAAATTTTGTATCATGTTGAAATTTATGGGCTTTATCTTTACAGATGAGTACCTAATTTCATCGATTTGCATTCTTATTTTAGATAAACCTGTTAGGTACTACGTAATAAACTCCATTAAACACTATAATAACCGAGCTCAAAGGTCGATCCTGAATGCAAGAGAAACATGGAGAACAACGTTCACAATTTGCTCGAGAGCTGCAAAAGTTTTGGTATTCAGCTCACGCCCGCCCCTTGAGATAAGTTTCAACCACAATTACCTGACCGTTCAACCGTCAGGAAATATATTGGCACCTTCTGCAACCTCGACGCCTCCGACCGCCATCGCGAAACGCGGCGGCGCACAATCTCGTATCTAGAATCTGATTTCCATCACAGCTGACGGAATATACAAAAATAAAACAAACCACTCCAGTAAGCCAATTTATGATTGCTCAAACTGCGAGTCACGCCGCCACCGAGACTGTCTCCAGCAATCAACTGTAACTCTGACAAATAAAATAAATCAAAACGAAAACATTTGCATGATTAATGCTTCTAAAAGTTTATTCAAGAAAAAACGCCTGATTATTGTCAAGGCACAATCAAATTAAACGATGAGTTTTAAAAGGTCTTTAATGGACACGAGGACGTCGATCAAATTACAAAGAAAGTTTTTTCTCAATATATAATAAACGATGAATTTCAACATTTCGATGGCACCTTTTTGTCAGTTAAATGTGTAATTTTCCATTGTGTAGTTTGAATGGATTGAAGTTACAGGCACTTTATCATTCGACAGGCTAATAATTCAAATCTAGAGAATTGATGGAAATAAAAATACCGGTACTCACCTGCCCTTATGTAAATTTGGGAAATGTGGAGGTATTTTAAAGCGCAAAGGAAATCAAAGGGTGGCTTAGTGCCGTACTGGAATGTCTGTGGAGTCAAAAAGGGCTGTATCGGGTGGCCGCAATATTCGAGCCCCTCGATTTCGGGATGGAATACTTGGGGCGGCTTTCATTCGATCGCAATCTCTATGCTAACAGCTTGCGATTCTGATCTTCGTTTAGCGGAATGACCGCAGTCACCCCGACTCCTGTGACGCTTATTCCTTACACGTTCACCCCACAGAACTTTTTATGGACACAGGCAGCACTCGCCCTTCTATTGAGATTTTTCTTTTCTGAAGACAAAAATACCATTTGAAATGAAAATATGAAACGTAAACATGCCGAAACGATCTCAAAGGTTTTAATAAAAAGAGCTATATTTTACCACCAAGTTTGTCATAGTATATTTTAGGGCTGCCAGGATATTACTATACAAACATATACGTCGGAATTAAATCGTGCAATAAAATCCCAAAATGCAAATATTTACAATGACGTTACACTGTCGCTTAAGCAATGAAAACGTTTCGAATTAAAATGATTCGAAAATAACGCTTGAACGGTCCAG
The DNA here is from genome assembly GCA_910589525.2 of Ennomos quercinarius. NCBI lineage: Eukaryota > Metazoa > Arthropoda > Insecta > Lepidoptera > Geometridae > Ennomos > Ennomos quercinarius. The sequence goes on from OU342496.1 coordinate 9,576,123, forward strand.
TGGCTAACTCAATAGCAGCGAACAAGCGGGAGCTGGACGGAACTGATAGGTATGCAGATTGTACAGAATGTCCTCTGGAGAGAGGTAAAGAGAGGTCAGTTAATATACAAGATACGAGTATGTAAACTAGGGATCCGGAAATTTGACGCTTTTTGGAAATTGTGCCCATTCGTTTCAGAGGATTCGTGCAGAAAATAAATGGGTGCTTTATTCGTAGAGATGTTTATGCAAAACAAAATGTATTAGCGCAGTTTTTCAATCAACTGATTAAAGTAATATATTGGTCAAAACAGCGAATTAAAAAAAAGTAAATGTCGAAAACAGAATACTAAAAAACAGTTTTGTTTACTCCTTAAATAATTTAATTAAGGAAGATCTAAGTTTTTTTAAGTAGACCATTATGTTTTACATAAGAACACAATGAAAAATTATAATTTGAAAATTAATTAATAAAAGATTAAACAAAATAGCTGAATTATCCACTAATAAAATTTCATTATTCGGATAATTCAGCCATCGATCCCAAAACTGTTTACAAAAATGCAATAATCAAGATTATTTTCTTAAAAATAAACAAGTACTTTACAAAAATACCTACTTGCTCAAGGAAGTAAGGTATAATAGTATAATTATACCCTTACCTTCTACCATAACAATGGCGAAGCAAAAACAATTTTGATAAGATTACAAATCGAAGAGGAACGTGTACTGAAAAACTTATATCCGCTGATATCTAATATTTTACTTACACAGAAATAATTCGTGAAACAAAAAGAATGAGGGGTCAAAAGCAGATGGTCCGCTTTTATAAAAATGTTGGGAGGGTTGTGAAATATGACACTGTGTTATTTCTTCGCACACCCGGTCAAGAGTTATTGCATTCCATTATACGTTTTCTCTATCTAAAGGAAGCCATTTTCACCAAAGCGGAACTATGCTGTCTAATTTTTATAATATATTATTATGGATAACCCTAGGGTATCAATTATTTTAGTTGTCACAAATTTTGCAGGCCCATTTTAGTTGGCGCTAGAGAATATGCCTGAGACCAGGCTGATGTGATATCTTACGGTTCAAATCAGCTGCTTTGAAACAGTTCAGCTATCACAACGCTCCTTTTAACATGGTGAGCTGCGTAAGAGATTGACAATAGAACCAGTGGCTTGGAAGGGGACACCTTATCTTTACTACATTGTGTCCCATGTCACATGAAACGCGAGTGCCCCGGGCCATGAACGGATTTCACATTCATAATGAAGATTAAGCATAACAATTTCTCGTATGAGGTCCACGTTTCACAATTATACCAGTTAAATGCACGCTTCGATACGAAATGTAAATAAGCTAACTAAAATAACGTTTATTCAGAGTACCCGTTGGAAAATGCATTTATTTTGTGCTTTCACTACATTTTCGAAATAACTGTGGTTCGGTAGTCGCTTATAGTTTTTGCTGTCATTTGAACCAGAAAAGGTGTGATTTGATTTTATGACGTGACTTACGTGACGTGACCTAACTTAGAAGTTTTGATATTAACTACTACAATATAATATCCACCACTACTAATTGCTACTAGCTACACTATCTACTACAAAAAACATTTGAACTGTATACTTGCCGTGTTGACCTATACCTAGACCAAAGATTATAAGTTGTCTTTACTTATCCAAATGCTCCAGCCCACACTCTCAGATAGGTAGCGTAAGTACCCAACAACGTCTTGACTGCTTAAAAATGTATTTTAACAGTCGACAATTTAATATTATTGCAAACATCAATTTAAATAATAAAATTAAAGAGTCAAAAGTCAAACATTTTATTGCAAATAGGCTATTTTTAGCACTTATACAAGTCAACATTAAATTAGGTTCATAAAAATATTAAAACTAAGTTATTGTAGATACTAAACACACTTTACAAAGACGATTACAAAGCTGCTAATTACTTTTTGTAATTTTTTTCTTATTCTGAGTTGTACCTATTACCTATGATTCCCTTAGCCTAAACGAATGCCAAAAAATATTAACTACCTACTTAATTCTTTTCTGAGTAAATCAGTATATCTTAATAAAATGTTTTATTGTAATTAATGCGTTTCTATTGCTTTTCTTTGTATAACGTTTTCCCTTTATCGTAACTCAGTTAAATTTATTAAATTATTGCTACGATAATTTATAATTTAAACGAGGCACTATCGGGCTCATGCTCGGAGCATAACTTAATTACATTTCCCGACACTGATGAAATTGTGTTCTCTCATTATAAAGTAGTAATTAGACAATACTTTATAGCTAAACTGCTGTTGTATATAATTCGTATAAAAATACCTAATACCAGCGCTAGGTTCAAGATAAAACTGACGATAGGTGTTCCGATTACCAGGACTCCAGCCTGCCTTATGCTTACACGCATGGGATATTGTGGAGTCACCTATAGACATTAAAAACAATTTAACTAAGAACAGGGGGCGTACTGTGAGCTCTTAGCGCGATTCAAAACAGAGCCTACACTGGATCGCTTGTCAAAATCCCCATACAAAAAAACAAAGCGATCCAATATAGGCTCAGTTTTGAATCGCGCTAAGAGCTCACGGTACGCCCCCAGATCTAGAACTGATTAGGAGTTACAAAGAACTACATCTACATAATTTATGGAATTTCATCTCATATCATTGGATTATAACAAAACCAATATGACTGCAATGCTTAGAAGTCATCAACAGCCCGAAGATGTCCACTGCTGAACATAGGCCTCCCCCACAGAGCGCCACTGTGCTTAGAAGTAAGCTCGTTTATCACCCGTGGTACCTACCTAAGACAGAAAAATAGCTTATTACACTTACTGACCAGTGTAACAGCTTAATTTAGCTTAGCTTTTAGCTTAAACGTAAGAAAAGGGACATTATGGCTTCGTAAGGCTGCTCAAGATATACTAGCTTGTTCATATATAATTAATAAAACATTTTTCTTTAAAACGGAACACCTACAATATTTCAGTGTTCAAATCTCAATAAATCGTCTAGGCGTGGTAACGAGCTCTCTGCGGCGTAGTCTCTGGGGATACGTATTTTATTGGATTCACTGAAACGTTTTTCAGGTCCAAAAGGATTATTTACGAGCGTCTGCACCGCGGCTGCAGAAATGCAGATGGACACAAAGGCAAGACGTACCTGCTTGCAGATACCTACATGGATTTTCAGTTAACTCTGTGTAGAGATAAAAGTCGGAATGAATGTAATATTCATAATATCCTTGGTATTCCTGCAATTTTTTTTGGATAAGGCTTGAAAACAGTAACATTACTCTATCTCATACGTTGATAATGGTTTACAAAAGGATAAATAGTATGGGGTTGAAAATATTTACTTATATTAGGTTTCAGCGTGCTCAAATATACTACTTATTTTACTACTTGTTTAAAGTTACGATAATGAGGCACCGTGGTTTAAGATGAAATTTCCCTTGTTTTTGGATCTCTTGGAATACTTAATTTTCCGGAAACAAAGGTTTTACTAAGGTAAAACCTTTCGCGGAACGGAAACGGAAATTCTAATTTACTTTTAAGCATTAGTATTGCATGCCAGTATAACTTCCCTGTACCATATTAGCGTAATAAAAACTTGTATCACTAACTAACTAATTTGGCGTGAAAGCCACACGTACAAGCAGATGTTTCGTTAACGTTATACTTGCATGGCCTAATAACTATTATTCTACCATTGAGTATATGAATACAATAATTACTCAGATTTTATAATTTCCGTGATATCTAGTTGGTATTGCGGCGATGTCCGTCGCGGTACACGAATGCAGTCACAGGTGGTCCGGCTGATTAATCGTCCCCATGAGGCGCCCCGCCGTCCCCAACCTATTTATTTATACCTCGCACAACTTCGAGATCGAAAATTGGTCAGTTTCCTCCATCTGGGATTTCAAATATTGTAAAAATAAATAATCTTAACTTTTATTATTGGATTTCATTATATAATGGAAGATAAGACTTAGTAAAGAGCCCTGGCGAATCACTGTGACCTACGTAAAATATTATTTATTTAGCATTTTTTATTTGTTTCTAGTTGACTGATGTTTGTTACTTTACATGCCGACATTATTTCAGACTATATCAAGTACTATTGAGTGTCAATCAAATTCAACTTGACTTCAATCTAGATAGGTTTATTAAAAAATATATAAATTGTGATCTAAACTAATACAAAACACTTTTGTGTTTCGTATTTGATGGTGTTTTAAACGGCACAATAATCTTATCTGTATTTCTCCATCAAACATAATTAATCCATCCCATGAGAGCACAAACCTGCGGTTACTGTTGGATATTATACGGTTCTAATAGAATTCATTAACACATATATATTCAACGATCTCAAGACCACAATAGTGCTTAATTGATACCCTAAATAATACTCTGAAATTTTAGAGTTAGCTCCTTCGGGTAAATATTTGTGGAGTTCGTGAGCGAAGCTTAGCTAGCAGTTTAGGTTGCGGTTTAGTTGAAAATGAAGCCTATCCCGTGCGGTGCAGAGTTATTACCAATTAGAGGACCACGTGCATTCACTTGCCACTTTCGCTTGATTTACATGATAATCTCTAAAGATACATGTTTGTTTTACTAATTTAAACTAAAGTTGTTAATGTTATGGGTACCCATGTCGGTTAACCCCATGCGAATGAGCTTGTTATGTTATTCATTTACATACAAAGTTATATCGATTTATGATCTAATCACATTTTTTTTATCAACGATAGGCTAACATTTTAAGGCTAGAGTTTTTAAGGCTAGAGTGAACCGGTATCTTCTAGGCAAGCATGCTCCATCGTTGACCGCGTCGTCACTTACCATCGGATGAGACCGTGTATGAAATGTTAGCCTATCATTGATAAAAAAAAATTGACCATGGTCTCACCTGGTGGTAAGTGACGCCGCGGTCGACGATGGATCATGCTTGCCTAGAAGATACCGGTTCACTCTAGCCTTAAAAACTCCCAGATTATATTTGTCAGGAAACAATGACGCTGGTAAGGAGTTCCATTCCTTTGCTGTCCGAATTATAAACGAGGAATCAAAACGCTTTGTACGTATTCTAGGAATTTCTACCATATACCACATGTAACCAGGTGCGGGCTGACGACCTGGTGAAAACTGCGGGAGCCGTTGGATGCATGCAAGAGGCAAGCAGACGCACAAAGTGCCTCTTTGGGGGAGGCCTATGTTCAGTTGTAAGTGTTCCGGCTGATGATGATGATCATGGTGGTGATGGCATGTAATTACAGTACTAACACTGAGATTTTACGAGCTGACTGCCAAAATATACATGAACACTACCGTACAAGCAGACAGACACTGATTTTTTTTTATAACTATACAGGCCCATATTGGACCGTAATCTCATCTGATGGAAAGTGACGACGCGGTCTACGATGGTACATGCTTGCCTAGAAGATACCTATTCACTATATTATATTATATTATCGGCAGTTTTAAGACAAGCTACCACTTTTCCGTGTTCCGCGCGGATACTAACCATATTTTTTATTTCTCCATATTTTACTAGCGAAAAAGTGACGATTAGTTATGTGATGTCACCTCTGTAATCTGGCGTTATGTTTTTACTTGCATTGGCGCGGCGCGTTGCTCTCAGGTGGTAGGAGGCAGGTGGTGGTTACCTTGATTAATCGGGGCCGGCTGAAGCGCCGTCCTATTTATACCGTGCCGGAAATGGCCAGTGCCGGGGGCGTATGTCTAGCGAACCACAGGGATCTAACGTACGGCTGCCCAACAATTCTAAAATACCTGAACACCTGACTTTGGATTTAGTCTGAATGTTCTCAGTTTCAGGTACGTTTCATCAATTCTACTTTAATGTTTAGATAGTATTTCTTTATTTATTTTCTTATATCTTCAGCCATTTTGCCGTGAAAGCCAAGCAAACAAAAAAACAATACATTATACATATCAAATACACGTTTTTTTTCCGAGGTTTTCGGTGTTTGTTTGTTTGTGTGTTGTGTTGTTTGTGTTGTTTTACTTTTATATTATATTAAGTAGGAAATCTTTCCAGAGTTTAACTAGCTGCAGTTAATTTTAAATACATAGACTACTTAGCCTTGAGCCAATACTTTACAACATAATTATTTTCTCTATCATAATATTACATCCATAATATACCATAGTTAAAAGTAAAAGTGACCACGAATTTAAATCATCTTCCTGTAAACTATAAAGGCGTCAAACACAAGCAAATAGTTAAACACACCAGGCACTTTAGTTAAGATTCTTTGCAGAGGACATACATTAAAAAATTTCAAGCGCTTGAGCAAGTTGAAGTGTAAAATCAATACTGAAATAGATTAAGTTACAATAGCAGGTACTTAAAGCTTGTAATAATATTAAAAGTCTGCCAGTAACCTATTAATTGAAATATTTTCAACTAAATTCATTGTAATCTGGAAAGGTCACGAAAAGGTTGCTAACTACTTTTGGACCGTATGTCTCAACCGAACTAATGAAAGCGCTCCATAATGGAATGTACGACAATTCCGTTCTATAAATAGAAATGTCTCAGCTCGCTTTGAGAGACGGATACCGCAATTTGTTTTGTATCTAATTAGATATCTGTAATCTGAAGTACATAGGTACCATACTCAATTTCTTACTCAAACGTTGAAACCAAAAGTTACCCTAAATCGTTTTTCTTCAAACGCCGACGCAAAGAAAAACAAAAGGAAGGATGTAAATCAGTTGAAAGTTTTCATCTGCGTACAAACTACGCACACACGCGAAAATCCAATAATATTAGGGGAGCACTGAGGGTGCTCCTGAGGGGTGTGTTTTCCCCGAAGTATTAGAAGTCGACACTAAAGTCAAGAAATATAAAATTCATCGACATTGGCTTTTTCCAAACATTTTAGGGAGGAGTGTCTACGTCTTCCAATACATCTGATTTCCATAAGATTGACTAAAGTTGTCTTTAGTCAATATTACCCTTCTAAGGTGTTTGAGAACCTGTCACTATTTGAAAGGAAGAAAATGACGTAGGCCTGCCCACGGCAAGAATATTTAATGTAAAAAAATAACATCTGTCTTTCAAAGTTTTAACACCATCAACATGTTCGTATATATAAGTTGCATGAATGGCTGGCACCGGTATAGAAATAAAGAGGCTCTTAACATGTAATAGGTACGCTTTAACGCAATAAACAAAGTCAATGCAGCGTGCACCGTGGCATAGATACAGCGGTCTTATACGGAGATTCTGCAGTACTATTTCAGAACAAGATTGAACGGGTGCATATCATTATATGTTTTCAGAGAGCCGATACGTCAAATATCGAATGACGCTTTACCAAAATTGTATTTTTCGCGTGACGTTTTTAACGTAATCTCGTGCTCTACTATGATGGCGGATGGATTACGGTGGCTACGATAGTAAGTAGTAACTGTCACTTACGAATACGGGGCAAGTCCCTGGGCACAGATAAAATATACAAATTAAACACTATACAGGTACTTTTAACAGATTTTAAAATTTTGTTTAAAAATCTTCTGTTCTACATAAAAAAAATTCATGAAATTGTAGCTGTTCATAAAGATAAACGTTTCGTTACATACAGTCTCAAATTCAAAAACTCTGAATCGGCCCGCTAATCTTGTAGCCTGCTGCAGCATTTAAATACTACTTATGTAAGGATTTCTTGTAATTAAATTTCTAGAATGGTCTATGAATATTCTAACAACAAAGCTCACAGAATAATTAATAAGTCTTTGCCATTTGAGGTGTTGATGTTGGCAAGTATTAATTAATATACCAAGTGCTGAGATTGATATTTTAAAACTGCTATGTATAAATTTCATTCATTAAAATTGATTATTTCGCTATGTTCAAACAGTTTAAAAAAACTTATGCAAACTCTTGCAGTAACAAATCAGAACTACCAGCCAACCATTTACTTTGTAGGTTAGAAAGCAATGCCTGTGACAAAGCAGAAAGCTGGAGAACTGAACGAGATTATTTAATATTTACTAAAACGATGGTAATTCCACATATTATCTATTTATAATAATAAGCATCATGAAGAAACGAGTCACCAAATTAATTGGCAAACAAAAGAGATGAGGTTTCTGCTTGTGCGGAGGTACGAAATTTAAATAATCAGTCGTACCGAGCTCAGAATACTGATGGCGGCATTCAAATTGTGTGGAATTGTCAAAACAAGAAAATTGCTCCTGCGGAGAGAGTCGGGTTCACTCGCCGGGCGCAGTACAGCTCCCACGGTGTCGATTAGGCCAATGCTAATGTCATTTTGTTTGCTAACTCCGTAGACGCCCGCCCGATCCATGCATCCGTGCCCTCAGTAAATATTACCGACCTAATGGAAACAAATAATATCCCGTCTTATCTCGCGCTACCATTCACGTTGCAATTATATTGAGCGGCTTATTAAGTTTCATGCAAACTTGTATACAGCAGCATTACACTGAATGTGGACGATTTCTATGCTGAATACATTTTCGTTTTGTTGAATCATCCTTCGAATGAGTCAACTGTTTTTAAAGGAGGATTATTATCATACCATCTCCTGATTACAATCGTGAATCGGCTTTTAGCTTTTAAGGTTCCTTTCTAAAACTCCAAAAGCCCGATATCAATGAACTTTATTCATGTCAGTTTGTTCTGTAGATAGCTATAAATAAAAATATTATTTTTTATTTCGTTACATTAGGGAGGCGATGGGATCACCGCAGCTGACGGCATAAAACGCCGCGAGTTAGCTAAGTCACTTCATTCAAACTTTTGCCAATTTTAAGGCAAACTTTTGTGTAGATACAAAAGTTGGCGTTAAGACCTTTTTGTTTGCAAAATGTACAGTGTAATTGTGGATAGTGATGGACAATCTTTTTTATGTAGATTCTTGGCATCGCTGAAATAACTCTGCAAAGTCGTTTAAAAAACAAGGAAGAAAAAATAGTCCACCTTTATTTTTAAGGGCAGGCGAGATTAGTCTGGCACTTTGGGACATTAATATCAGAAAGAAGCTCCGCGCAGGCGGGTTAAATAAATGAAGTGACTAATAATTAATTGGACTTTCGCCCTATTTTCCGTTCGGTGACAATTAATTTCCGGCACCGGGGAGAAAAGAAACCCTTATCACAACCGTTTCGCACTCTCCTCTCAGACCGAGAAGTGACAATTAGAAAGGTCTCTCCGCAAAAAAGAGCTCGCTATCAGCTCTATGTAAATAAGTTTCCGTTTATAGATAGAGCGCTTAAATTGCTGCTGACATTAGAATTTCAGACAAAATAATGTCAGTATGGGTATTTAGATAAGTGATACAGGTGCCGCAACTTTCGGTTCACCGCAGGTGTACTATGCGAAAGATTGTGTGTGTATATTTACGTTTTTATCACTCAGTGCTAAAATAGCTAAATGGATTTTGATGATATTTGGTAAATAGATCCTGGATTTTGGAGTACCATGTACAGGATGCAATTCAATTCATTAGCATAAATTGAGTACATGATAGTACTTCATTTATTGATGATTATTAAGGAGTAAAAACTGCAAATGAAAATATTTTTATTGAAAATTATGATGACTGCCGCGGCGCATAACATAGTTGGCACGATTGATTTTGATACTTTTAAAAGTTTTTTACATTGTATGTCATAATTATAAGCAGTACTTAATTATTTCAATTTAATTTTGTACTTCAGCTGTTAGTTAAGTAAATTATCCCATTTTTTACCAAATCGATGCTTTAGATTTCATAAACTTTGGCCGGTGTCAGGAGTAAATACTTAGTTTCAAAGGATGCTAATGAATTAAACCACAGCCAGTATATATTTTAGTCCTAGAAAATTGTTTAGTTTCTGTGTGACTGACTGTTAAGGCGGCGTCCAAGCACAACTTTTATGTTATTGAGGGGATTATTGTTCCCTCGAGCCCTTTGTTTATAGTTGATAATCACAGATCATATTCTATGTCAAACTGGGTGTGCGCCTGAAACATTGTTAATTTTGCGGGTTTCTTGTGGAATAAGTGAAATAAGCATTAGCAAATAAAAAAATAAATGGCGAGGAGCACTACGCTGCCAAAGTATTTTTGGGGGTCAATCTGCGATTTTATTTTGGAAAACCAAACTACTTAGTAAAACTGTATACGGTCACAGTTCTTGTTTGTTTTATTTTCTATTTACAATATTTGTTCATCTGATCATTTAGCTTCGTCACGTCGCACTGGGCTTTCATAAATAGTGTATTTTGTTGATTTTGTGATCAGACTCCGCTTTAATATTTTTCACTTGGTAGATCGTAAAGATTTTTGGCATTATCAGATTCTGGGTGAGCTAATGACACCTGTTAATTAACTTGGTGCCAATAACGTTGCTAAAAGGTGTGAAATGTCTTACTGACTTATAATAGCGTATTTTAGAAAGTAGGGACACTTCAATTATGACTATTTATCAAACCGGCTAGGCTGGCCGACTGCAAGGCTTGACATGCCACGACGTGAGTGTCGCAACCGAGTGTTTAACCCGTAATCTGGCAAGCAGCATAAGGCGGGCAAAATAACAAGTTCATAGTCCGAGTCATTTATGCTTAAACAAAGCGTCAAGTGCAGAGTCGGCGGTAGCAATAACCAGGATCATTTTTCATGTGGTTCATTCTGGCGGTCGAGGAAAGCGATATAATAAATCATCGTTGCCAGCATCACGACGTTATTATTTAGTCCGGTCGGCTATCCGCGCATGTTATAAAATCATAATCGAGATTTGTTACAGGCAGTTTAGAATTCGTTATAACCGAAAATAAACATTAAGTTAACCCAACTGCATGATGTAAATTTGGTTAAGTACCCACTGTGATGGTCATAAATATATGTAAATGATGCGTGTAAAAACATTTAGGTATTAACAGCGGGTTAAAAGCTATCGTAATTTGGCGTTTAACCGAAATATTGCCAAACAGCAAACTGCCAAATATGTTGATACTCCTAAACCTAAAAGCTATTTTGACGCCAAACAACGATATAATTATGTATGTAATAAAAATTATATTATGTTATTTATATACTTTTTCAATACAATTTTCTTAACTTATAACAGCTAGGTGATCATGTAACTTGATTGCAACCGATAGAAACACAAAAAGTATGGTTTTGACAGTTTCAATACGCAGTTTATGTGCATAGTTACTGTGGATGAAATGAATTTTCTCCTGTTGCATTGCAATCAAAGTTCCGTGATCACCCCACTGTTTTAAAACTACTATTAGTCGAAGTACCTACCACAAAGAAAATATTTAACATTATCAAAGTGTCAACAGAGTTTCGGAAACAATGCTGACAATTTAATAATGGCTGCCGCAGATTTCCACGTCTTCTTTTCTTATTGAAAGCTATTCGAAAAGGAAAATGGGGATCCATTAACTAATTGACATTCGGACTCCAAATGAAAAAATCCGAATAGAGGTATAGAAACAGCGAGCATAACAACCTTTGAATTTTTACCAAACAATTACATTTTTCGTTAATTCAAATTCGTTATAATTTATTTCCTGAATAATGGGCTTCAGGTCAAATGGCATGAACCTCATAATATAGAATAATGGTTTCCTTGCGTTGGCATGTTTTTCTTGATATTTGTTTTCTATTTGCTTTGGAAAGTGACGTAATGAACTTTCATAGGAAGTCGAGTTGGTTAAGGAAGGCTGTTTGCCTTCTGATGTTTAATTTAACTTCAGCACTTACATTATAATGAATGGTACTTTCTTAAACTTTGAATTATAATAATAAGAAGACTTTACAGAGCAATAACATTTTATAGGGATGTCGACACGGGTAAGAATTTAATTTAATGATTCCATAAATAACTAAGTACAATTTCACTATTCGTCAAAAGGTCTGGTTTTGAAGTTAAGCATTTTACAAAAAGATGTACAATTGTCTGTAATTTAAATGCACATTTGTTCGTGCATTAAGAACAATGTTATTCAATATGCCTGGCTTAACATTGGTTCTGTTCGAGTGTAACCACATTCTGAGCACGTGACGACATGGGCCAACCTCAATCTCACTGCGATATTTTATTTCACCATTCCAGCGTCACAGTAGAGCCCATTTGTCTTTGTTCTCGGTTTCCTATATTTTTGCACGCAAACTCCATTATCTAATTTAGCTTTGGCTGAATGCCAGGTCGGCATTGTTACTTTCTTACCAGAAAAACAGTTTTTATTCCTTTACAGTATAAATAAACACCTTAGCACATTTATTTCAATTACGTCAGTTACTTATGAGAATTTAATAAAAGAAAAAACATTGCATGGTCTATGGCAGGTTAAGCTTAGTGGTTTTTGACTCAAGGGAGAACGGTTAAAAGGTTTTGCAAAGTGGCATGATTCTTAATAATGAAATACCTTTCTAAACACGTATGAAACCCTTTGGAAAGCACCTTCACGAACGCTGAACATGCTCACTCAAACGTATCTGAGCGTACGAAAATCTTTAAAGCTTATGAACTTAGCTACTATTGAATACTGACTCAAGTATTGGCATAGTATCAAAAGGTGTAGTTATTGTAGTTAAAGTTAAAAGTGTCAATTCTGTTGTACTAATCCGAAGCTTAACTTAGTTTGGCAGTTCTAAATCTAATACTATCCTTGATATTTCTACCATGATGAGAGGGATACCAATATTTTTAAATATCTTAAATTAGTTTAGTTTAGAATAGTAGATATTGATGTAAGGTAATTTATTATGTTTAATATCAAAGAAGCGGTTATGAAAAAAATGTCCAGTGTATAATGAAACCGAGATAACAATAAAAATTCTCTTTAAAAAATATAATAAAATACCATACACGTTTAGGAGATAAATTGGTAGTTAATAATTATTAAATTGTATTCTTTCAACGTATTGTATTACTTTCATTGGAAAGATAGCCAGAATTTTTAAGTTAATTTTTAAATTATCACTTTAATTATTCAATTATAAAATGTTTTATTTATCGAACAATAATTTTATATCTGACTACTCTAAGCACCTTGCAGACAGAGAGCGGGCCTTGGCACGTTCTGCGTTCCTATGTTATAATAAGACACAACTACTACGCAAAAGGGCCCTTATTTCCAAATTCCTGTAAATCGTTTAAATGAATGTTATAATAATAAATAAAGTTATTCCATATTTATTCTGTTTATCTGCAACAGAGTTCCAAGATACAGGCCTCGTGCTTAGTTTGGGGCTCACAGTTAACTTTAATCTGAAGGAAATGTATATTCTGGCATTGTATGTATATGTAACAAAATTGTAACATTTATTTTGGCAATAAATTTCTCTTATTTTATATTTTCTTATCTTAAATGGTCTTTAACGCTACGCTACTGCTACGCAAATCCTCCGCTAATGCTCCACTAATGCTACGCTAATGCTACGTCAATGCCACGCTAATGCCACGCTAATTCTACGCTAACTCTACGCTAATACTACGCTAATACTACGCTAGTCAGTGCTACGCTAATGCTATGCTAATGATACGCTAATACTACGCTAGTCAGTGCTACGCTAATGCTACGCTAATGCTACGCTAATGATACGCTAATACTACACTAATACCACGCTAGTCAGTGCTACGCTAATGCTACACTAATGCTACGTTATGCTACGCAATGCCTGCGTTACGCCTCTCTCTACACAATATACATTTGTACAAGTAGCCTCGGTTGGGCACTGATACTCTATTGTGAGGCTGCCAAAACTCACTAATTTCTAACAATTTAATAATTATTTATCTTTAATCACAGTAGTTTTTCTCTTTGGGCCTGTGCAATTATTTTCCAATATTGAAATGCTTATACTATAATTTTTCCTTAAATAAAAAGAAGCACGCAAATAGAACAGAACTCCAGTAAATGAACTTTGTTTTGAGTGTATGGCAGTCACGTGCTACCTACTCCGCGTTAGTGGTACAATTAACAAATTCGAGCTTGCATACCGGCGACCATGGTTGCCTACATCGAATAATAATTATATTTAGCTTGTTTATGTTAAGCTAACAAGTATCCCTACTACATTTTTAATAGTCTTTATTTTATCCTTGTTAATTGGATTTTTTTTTTCCCTTTTATATATTTATTAATACGTAATTTTGAACAGATGTGACGGGGGATTTTGATTAAAGTCGAGTTTCAACTACAATAATAATTTTGGTTAAAACTCTAATATCTCTAAAGTAAAACGAGCATAAAACAAAAGATGAAATGGCAAAAGAGTAGGTATTCAGCCAAACAAATATTAATTAGCTTTAATAATTTTCCCGGTTTGATTAAATTCTATTATAACAAAGACAAGAACGTAATTCAAAAGATCGTGAAACAAAACAAATTTCAATTATAGAATTGGGCGGGCAACAGACGAACTGTTCAAGAGTTCGTTTATTGCCCTGTTGACATATTGAAGTGTTCAGACATTTAATATCTGCTTGTGAAGATAATGTATAATGCACTTATCTTTGTGATTGTTCAGTTTACTTCCAAACAAAGATTATAAAGCCCGTTGATAGCTCGTGAACATAATTTCTCGTACAAACACGACTTACCTGCGCGGGCAAGGGACGGGGTAACAAAACGAGACAAAGCTATACGAAATTACAAAGGGCAGAGGAGGATGGAACAAAATACATCAACGGGTTCCCGTGATTTGTATGAAAATAGTAGTAGAAATACACAACTAATTTTCGTATGAGGGGAAGTTGTATCATTGGTCAACTGGATTTATAGCCAATGTTTCCAAACAAAGATCGATATAAGCTAGGTACCAAGACTGGAGCCAAAACAAAATGTCATTCGGTGCCGTTTCGTTGGCAACGTTTTCAAATAACCTTTCTATATCTTATAATAAACTTCCTAATGGAATTACTATGTTACCACGCGCTTGTTATAAAACAAAATACAGTACAAATATTGAAAGCGCGAGCAAAGCAAGCAAGACCAATTTTATATGTGCCATATTGTGTTTCAGAAAATACGTATGGTGATCCATAAATTTCATTCCACAGTGCGCAGCAAACCACCTTACCTATTTTTTTTGTATTTTGACTGCAATATTTTTTTTCGTAAAGCGGTGTTGCTATTCCAAAAACCAAACAGAAAAAGAAAACTAAACCTTTGCTGATAGCTCGTTACAGTTAAGGGACTTCAAAATTTAATTCATATTAATTTTCGCACTACATATTTTAGCGCCCCTGTCACCACTGGCGCCTAGGAGCGACAGCTCCTGCTCTACCCTTGGACCGGCGCTGCTTTTTACTTATTTATTTAATTTATCAACAATGCATTAATAGTAAGTATGTATAAGACTAAGACATTTCAGGGGGGGGGGGGAGGTTTGAGCCTTCAAACCTACGGCCATGCTAGGTACTTACTTATAACGCAGGAATAGACAACGCACACAGCTTAACCGCCAGGTCAATTAAGGCTGATAAAGCCAGTCAGAACAATCAACAGAAATGAACTCATCTATACACGTGGCTTCATCCCCATTGAATTTAGTTTTATTCACTACGCATAGAGATCCAATTATGAATCCACTTTATAATAACATGCATTAATGAGATTTGCGGGAAATGATTCAAGCAAGCCTTCACCCTTCTCATTTAACAGGCAACTATCTTATCGAGCTGAAAATTAGTATAATTAATACGACGTGAATTAGAATATATTGGTTCACGGAAAGGCATTGCTATAAAGTTGAATAAGAAAAATAATGTAATTTGGTAATTGGAATAAATAACGTAGGCTCGTAGTGTTGGGCTCATAATATTGCTTAATCATTATAAGTACTCGTTACGTACTCATGCAGGTTGTAATTTGTTTTCATTGTGCCCAGGGCATTACCATTATTACGAGGTCTACCAGATTCTATATAATAAAATATAGTATATAAAATATTTACTACTGTTTTCATTAACAATAGTTTTTTAGAAACAGGCTTTTATAGGGTACATCAAAAAATTATTAAACAAACAAAATATAAAAAACCGGCCGTGCGAGTCAGATTCGCGCACGAAGGGTTCCGTACCATTATCTATCCCTGCCATCTAGTATTGAGTAGCAGTACTAATTAAAGCAGCGCCATCTATGTCTGGTAAACGAGCAAAAAAATCACGTTTGTTGTATGGGAGCTCCCTTAAATATTTATTTTATTCTGTTTTTTAGTATTTTTTGTTATAGCGGCAATAGAAATACATCATCTGTGAAAATTTCAACTGTCTACCTATCATGGTTCATGAGATACAGCCTGGTGACAGACGGACAGAGGAGCCTTAGTAATAGGATCCGTTTCAACCTATACTATAAAATTACGAGAAGGTGTAATAACTAACACGATTTTGAAATCAGTAAGTAGTTAAACGACGACGTTTTACAATTGAAAGCTGTAAACAAAAGTGTTGTGCATCCGACATATGTTGAATTAAAATTAGATTGGCATTGCGTTCTAATAAATAAATGGGAGTTTATTATATTATAGTCAGTGTTACACTGTGACTAGGGTGTCTTTAATATTGTAGGTACTTCATCATTTATCATCTACCACTCTGTACTTTATATACTAAAGCTGAGTAAGCGCTTAATAGTTCTTAGTAACAGACAGCGGCAACGGTGCAAGGTTGACCTAATTAAATTTACTACCTTCAAAGGATATGTATGTACCCTCAGTTCCGGGTAACTCAAAGTAAGATGTTTTAATTAAGTCTTAGACCTCGTGATAAATAACTAGCCAGCGGTATCTAGTAGCTCAAGCAAGGGTGGCTGGGACTGTACTAATTGCTAGTATATTTAATCCGGTAAAATACTACCGACCTCGATTTCCATAAGCTTCAATTGTTTGTGTCCGTACCTGAATCGGATTTAGTTGCGACTATTTCCATTTGTGTTTATCTTCCGGCGACGAACGTTGAATGAATAAGTTGACATTTGGCTTTCGGTTGATTATTTTGTTCTGTTTATGGCAGAGTTTAAGAAAACAATTTTGTTTGACAGTGTCCGAGAACTGTTTCATTGTAGAGCTGTAACAAAGTTGAGAAGTTTAAATTTATATTCATAAAGGTTGTTCGCGGACATTGCCCCTAGAAACTATTTCAATTATAAGCTTTGACAGTGGGACAGGCAAATATTATTAATCATATTTATGTACCATATTACGAGTATACTAGAAAATGTACAATTGTACGTAGCGCAGTCGATATTTACTTTAAAATTTCATAAGATCCTTTGTGGTGCATAGGTACTATTTATGTAATGCACAATTTTGTTCAAATCGGTTTAAATGTTTTAAATTGAAAACCACACAAAACGAACAATTATTTAATATTATCCTAATTGAGTAGTTTCCATTTGTTCTATGGTAAATGACGTTATTGGACAAAACAACACAAGCTTTTCCTTTTTTGTTCCATAGAATTACATACTAGCTCTTCACCCGAGTCTACCACCATAGAACAAAATGAGAATCATATATTTTCTCAAAATCTTCGATGAAATATTATATGGGTTGCCGCTTTCTGAATGACGAACTGGTAAAACCTGACCCAAAACCATTGATAATGACAATATTTCTATCATCTCTTTGATTTTCTATATCTGTACAAAGGTCCCAAAATAATGGGTATTCGTGACAAGTAGTGGGCGTCTACTCCCCAGATTTTGAAGAAGACTTTCAGTCTCAGAGCGTTCTACTATCAGTTAACAAAAAAAGTGAAGGACAACCGTCACCAGTAGGTATATGCACCTTCAATAACACTGGAGATAGAAGAGAACTGCCCTGACTGCGTCGAGAAGCTGGAGTCCTCCTAAGATTTTGTAGAGGATTCTCAACCTCAGAGCACGCTACCATTCAGTTCACAAAAAATATGAACGATACTATAAATAATTATTTTCTAGTGGCCAGTTTGATAAACGGTAATATGGTTTTTATTTTCCTTGTTTCATAGAGAAATATAGGTATTACATGTTCTATATAGCACAAATGAGAAAAAAAGTCTTATTTTGTCCAATGACGTCAAATTTCATAGAACAAATAGGAATCCTAATTATAGAGTAAACGTTGCTCAGTTAATCCATATTTGATCGTGTCTCTGATCAAAACTATCACAAAGCGCTCTGAGAGTTTGATTAGCATAATTATGTGTGGATCTAAGTTAGCAAATACCGCTCGGTAACTTAGTAATAAAATATAAGTTCACGATGTTGCTGAACAGCTTGGGAAAATATACCTAAAAGGAATTTTTCCTCTGTAGTTAGAAATAAAAAAAATGTAAAAAATGGTTTATTTATTTTGAAGAATTAATGAACTGCACTTGAAAGAATTTCGAAAACCAACAAAAACTAGTTGGTCTCTGTCGACCTTATTTCACAGCAGAAACGCTTTTCATAAAATAAATTACCAAATCAAATTGTAAATTACTAAAGCAAATTAAAAAAAGTGTTTCCATACTTTTCTGTGAAATTGCATTTATTTTAGACGGCGTAAAAGCAGGTTAATTTAGCTAAAGGAAAACGTTACTGTGATGCAGTCCTTAACTTTTGGAGACATATTCATCGACGTTCGATTTAGGAAAACGAGTAACTTTTACATTGTAAGAAAATGTTTCTTCAGACCAATAAATTATTTGTATCAAGGTCTTACATGTATTGATATATGAGATTTGAAATATAGTTGGTATGTGCCCGCCCAAAGCAAAATAACGACAACGGCTAACTCACGTCTATTTACATTCAAAATTACTCTGACCAGGGTTCGGACATATTCGATGTCCTTCTTCTGGGCAGCACGTACCTAATCATCCTCACGATAATATTCAAAACAAAATAACGACGTTATTTGATCGAAGAATCACCGTGAAGCGTTTTTGAACGTACAATTAATGGAATTATTATGTCTACTTCACCGAGACTAAAATCTAAGCGAGGTTTCAAATTTTTAGTTAGTACCATCAATCCGTGTAGCGTTATCGGTGCAAGTGCCACTGAGTGGAAATGCTGCACCGCTTTCTTAGGGTTGACAGACGTCTTAATTTGCATGACTAAAATAATAAAATATTAATAAAATTTAAGATTTTTTGTATTATTTCATTGTATTTGTAAAGGCTTAAATACATATTTGACAATCTGTCTACACGTGGCAACCATTCTGAGAAATTTCCAACCAAATCTTCTTAATTTTTCTTTCGTTCAAATTGTATGTAGGCGCTTGGTACAGCTGGAATCCTAAAATACGTTGTACTATTGCTTCTTTGCAGTAAACCATCCAAAGTGTATCTGATGTAGACGTTAAGGTACCAAAAATAGACACAAATCTAAGAGACGTTTCTTGACGTTAGTGAAATCAAAGACTACCTACGTTTTCTTTTTATCACGTAATTTCCTTATTGCTCCGGCAGTTCAATTTAGCAACCCTAGCAGGTTTCTGTAGTGTCGACTGAGGGCAGCAGCCTTTTAACTCTTTTCCCACTCAACATTGTTACTTTCACAAACGAGCTGGACGCGTGAGTCGCGTACAAAAATCTGTTTTTCCTTTCCGAGATAAAAAAAAACTCAAGGCACACGTTTTGCTACATTTAACAAGTTTAAGCATTCAGTGTTGTTTCAGCTAATTTTGTCTCTTGATTAACCACAGCTTTGTTTTGCTGTAGTTATTCATTTTAATAAGAAATGTATGATATTGTGCATGTCAATTATCTGGCAGCATCATATTGCTTACATACTTGATTCCCTGGATTTCATGTTTCTCTGTGTGTATGTTGCGGTGTGTGTGTGTGTGTGTGTGTGTGTGTGTGTGTGTGTGTGTGTGAGTGTGTATGTTCTTTAGTATTCATTACTTTTACCAAATTCGATACCTTTAAAAGTTAGGTGATTGCTATATAAATACTAATAAAAATTTCATCGCATTTACTTCACTGAACAATAAATCATAAGACCCGTCAACGCCTTAGTTGAAAAACCACCTCAAAAATGTTCGTATTTTATTTTTTTATTTTTCAGATGAATAAAGTTACTGGTTTGTAAAGCGATGTCTAAACTAAATTTTATTTACACTGCCTTAAATCTATTTTTGAGAAGCACTCACTCAAGACAAAAGCTGGCCGTTTTCATATCTCAGCTTATATTTTACTGAGCTCCTGCTATGAACTAAAGTTAGCTAAGTTTATTTCTGTTCAGCACATTTCTTGTTTACTATCCATATCCTATTATTGTTGAGGTGGTGCCATCATATTCGTCGTGTTTAATTTTAGTTTTGATATTTTATATTAAGCCAAAAGAAAATCGTATTTACCTTTAAGAACTGTCAATTTCAAGAAAAAATGGTTTTATGAGATAGATGGAAACGTTAATGTTGTTTTATCTTCAAATCAGCTTTAATCTTTTACATTTCATCTCTCTTTTCAATATCTTAGTTATGAGGTTGAGCTGCTTTCTTTTCTACAAAGTAGCGCTGCGCAAGACGAATGGTTGCCTTGGTTACCGGCTGAATGGAATTATAACTTGAATAGCTAAAAGGTCGGAAAGAGATTTAAGAAAAACATTTGACGAAATCTTAGTAACGATCAGCTTACAGAATTAAATATTCTAAGACATCTAAGGTACTTGGTTTAACAAAGAAATGAGTAAAACATTCTAAGAAGTTAGTTATTTAATTTAAAGTTAGTAAAACTACATAAAGAAATAAGAAAAGTAAGTAAGTCGACTCAGAGAAAGATTTTTAAGATTATGATTCTGATGTCTGTTGGGCATTTTGGAGGCGACATGACCTGATGCGTACTGTGGTTAACTGAAATCCAGCTTATGGTTGGGATAAAATCATTGTTGCCCATAACCATAATTAACCCGTCACGTCATTTATTCACAAAAACAGATTCACAATATGAGTAACTGTATTTTTATTTCGTTTTATCACACTATAAGCGCCTTATATGTACAAACACACGAGGTTTTCTACTTCATATAAATATTAGTAGAAATAAAGAAGCAAGAATATATTACTATCTTGACTTGTTTTGGATATTGTTTTTGCAATATATTTTTTGCAGTAGCGAACCTACGAATTTTATAAAATACATAAGTTGGATTAATTTTGTTGGAGCCACCGCAAATTATTTCAACTGAATCTCGTTTTAATTAGCGTGCATGTTTAATTACTTGTAACACGGTTTATTCCGGTAATCAACGTGGTATTTAGACAGTAATTACGTGAATCATAGTACAGGTAGTAGCTCTGCCTTCCGAACTGTATAGCCTGTGGGTTTGATTCCCACCCGGGACAAACATTTATGTGATGAACATAGGTGTTTGTTGTGTGTCTGGGTGTAATATTGTATTCTGTGTATGTATTTACAAACAAAAAGTATCAATGTATTCTTCAGTTATCGAGTTCCCATAGTACAAGCTATGCTTAGTTTGGGGCTATATGGTGCTGAGTGAAATGTCCACACGTATTAAAAAAAAAAACAAATAATATTTCCGTAATAGATTTTTTAGGTAAAAAATATTTTCACTGGCCGGAAATATAAAAAGAGTACCACCCGTAATCAAAATTATAAAATTATATGAAGTTAATAGGTGTACAAAATATTTTTATTTATATTACTTAAGTACCTATTGTAAAATTAATCATATGTTTGAGATACTTCAGGCATTGATGGTTAATGAATAATTTCATAATTCATAAATAATACATTTAAGTTATATAATCAACTCTTAATAATACGTACATTCTTTTCTACCTACCTACTGTACTACACACCAGATAAAACTTTTGCAAAAGACATATTTAATCATATTGTGGATGGAACGTTTGAGAAAGCTGTAATATTTTTACTCAAAGTCGTCGTCGCATTCTGCCCAAGTGTGTAGATGTATACCCACAACCCACAATAGCAGCATCAAAGGCTTCAATGGTTGAACAAAATCCCAGCTATCCAACCACTGACCCTAGGCACAGCATCGATAGGCATTCGCATTCGCGCACAGTAATGGAACATTGTAAATCTTGCAGCGGACAGCGCGACGCGGTCGCGACACAACATTTTTTTCCATTCAGCCCGTTGGGAACATGTATTCCATGGATGTATTCGATTTTGTTCGCTCAATACTGGCCATTTGCGTCCCAGTTTTACGATAGATGTAACTTTGTATCATCAGGACTAACGCAGGTGTATATATGTATAATGGTTAAAAGGAAAAATGTCCTTTCTTTATAACTAATTAGGCCCGCATTAGATTTCATAGTTTAGAATACTAAAAGGACATTTTTCTCTTTTTTTACAAATGGTTACGTCATCGTTACCATTAACCTCTGTTCAGTTTCCGCAGAAAAAAAAGGCATTTTAAAGGATATTAGTGGGTTTTCTATATTATTTTACTAGTATAAGCAATCTGCGTGAAAACACTTGTCCAAATTTGTTCAGTAGGTATGTAAAAGACGACAAAACATTGTTTAAAATTATTAAAAACAAATGCTTGGTTTATACTAGAGCGCTCAGGAATCCCAACTAGAAGGCAAAATAACTTTATCTCATAAAAGTTCTTTCTATTTTTATAGTTTCATGTATCTTCCCAAACTACATATCTAAAAAAACAGTTTTTTTTTCTCAAAATTGAATTTACAGTTCTTTTCAGAATTTTTCTCTTTTGACTACTTATAGTTCCGGATTTTCACGTAGGTACCAATAAAAAAAAATATGTTTAATGAAGCATTAAATACAACCTATGTTTAAATTTAGTAATTCAGATTTAAACAAGCTTAACTATACCTATTTTGACTATCCAGATCAAGAGTGATGATGATAACAATAGCGGTACTGGTGATAGTGATTATCTATGAAACTCATCGATTCAGCTGCATCTCAAATGAACAAACTGAAATTTAGAAGCTACATAAACACAAATCAACAGACAACCATGCAGACTACATGTATAGAGAAGTACTACAATAGGTACAATATTTACCTACGTAAACACTGAACTATACTCAAAAAAAAACAATCACATGAACCCAAAGCTTGTAAGGCGACTGCAAGATTCGAACATAACTTGAATGTCATTGGTGCAGGACCTAGCTGGATTTGAACCTGGGTGCAGCTTGAAAGTCCCCTGGGCTGCCACTGAGCTACACTCGCTCCAAATATTAAATCACATCACATTATCAGTCGGAAGACGTTCACTGCTGAACATAGGCCTCCCCCATAAAACACCACTTTGACGCTTATCATAGGAGGGGAATTTGCCTGATCACCACGCTTGGTAGGCGGCTTGGTGATCACAGATTTTAACGTTATACCACAGAATAGATAAATATTACCGGATATACCGAGGAAAATGCTGCCCATTCCCTGGATTTCCCCTTAGCCGGCTCTTACGGCACCAACGGGAAGAGATGGGGTGACATTAAATAGCTACAAAAATAAATCTATATTATAATAAAGTATTTACAAACAAAAAGGATCTAAGTATTATATCAGTTGTCTGGTTCCCATAGTACAAGCTATGCTTAGTTTTGTCGCCAAAGTAATAAGGGTAATAATTATATTTTTCGATAAATATGTTACTTGTACGATGGTTCATTATAACGATATACAAAATGTTCTATGACAAAATAAACAACATATTTCTTACTGTATATTTCTACGAAGTAAACAAATGTTTTCTAAATTGTTAAAATACTTGAGACTATAAACAACAGACTCCGTAAAGCAAAACATAAAAAATCGTAAACATAACATACCGTAAAAACAGCAAGTTAAATGGAATAAAAATCATGAAAGCCTTTATTTTCACAACATCTGATTTTCCCCTGAGTAGCTGACAGGTAAGAAAATGTTTTAACGGTCTACCCTTTAAAACACAGTGTGGCATCGCTGTACGAGGAAGAGGGAGTTCTTCACTTCCCAGTATTTTATAAATGTAGGCATAAGTGCACAAAAAATCTTATAAAAGCCTAAAATAATTGTGTTAGGTTGTAAAAATATTTCAATCAAAAGCACGTGCTCAAAAGATGAAAGAGATGAATTTAACTTGAATCCTACCGCTTATTAACTTTAATTAAAAACTGTGAACAGGGCCTCGATAAAGCCTCATTCATAATAAATATCTATATCATTCTTTATTCCAGTTTCAATGGATAAAAACCGGTGAATGAATTACTTAGGTACTCATAAAGTATTATGATTTAATATTAAAATAAAACATTTTAAAACAGTGTTTTATAAAACATTTTATTTGTCATTCGTGAAGTGATATTGCGACACTAAGCCAAATAACCTGACGCCGTTCCCTGGAATAAGGCGCTTTCTAATTTACATTCTGTATACAAATTGCGCAAATGTGAGCATGAAAATAAAATTCTCGTCGTTTGTGTTTTCTTGCGGGTGGTCTTTTCTCGCATTATGTAAATTTTTATTACGAATTCTGTCAAATTAGTTTATACACGCACATTTTTATCAGGCTTTGTATGGATTCTACTGACTGCTCCCATTGCTCTTACGGGTATCACTTTTATTTCGTTTTACTAAACGTACCTATTTCTTTTTAACAATCTCCAAGCCTTTACTGATACATTGAAGCTGAGTAAGTGAGTTGAATAACTTACATAAAACTTAAAGCTTGTTGAAATACTGAGATGAAAAGAAATATAATAACCGGCCAAATGCGATTCGGACTCGCACGCTAAGGGTTCCGTACTATTATCTATAAAACGAGCAAAAAAAAGACGTTTGTTGTATGGGAGCTCCCTTAAATATTTATTTTATTCTGTTTTTTTAGTATTTTTTTTTATAGCGGCAACAACTACATCATCTGTGAAAATTTCAACTGTCTAACTATCACGGTTCATGAGATACAGCCTGGTGACAAACGGACGGAAAGCGGAGCCTTAGTAATAGGGTCCGTTTTACCCTTCGGGTACGGAACACTAAAAATCGTAAACACGTGCCACAGTTTACGCCAGGCGATAAAACACAACATTTATTAATTTTATTATGATCATTCAAAACACGCTAAATTAATCCTGCAATTTACTTTTGATGTCCTTTAAAAATTTGCCAGAGATTCTTGACCTTTATTAATATTACTTTGCTCGTCTGATAACTTCCAACATTTTATTTTAATGTAAACAAGTTAGCGACTTGCCTGACAAGCACTTATTACTTTCCTTTGAACTCAAACTATTCTGATCATAACGTTAAATTTTTTTTTCCTTAACTGACGTATAGTTAGAAAAGTAACCTTATTCTGCGTACTAACTAGTAAAATGTCATTACAAAAATAGGTGCAAAAAATATTGGAAGCCACTTATCAGCCAATGTTATTACGTTTCCAGTTTTGGAGCCCTAGGCATAGAATAATTAATAGTGTCTCAGCTTCGGCACTATTAATTATTCTATTAATTATCTAATTATCTAATAGTAAATCTAATTTCAAATCTAGTTTCACTGCAATATAATACAGACTCACATTTTATTTACAAGTTCTTACACTATTTAAACGTTATAAGTCATTGTGCGACATCGGATGGTTGCGGTTCTGAGTTTCGCTACGCGAACTCTCGATAAAGTACCACTGTTTAACTTCCCAGGACAAACTTTACTCTTCACTATTTCTCCCGATATCGCATTATATCGAATGTAGTGCAGATAACTTCGACGGCGAACTTCCCTATTAACTTTTTATATTAGGTGAATCGACTAGATCAAGTACACTCTATTTTATCAGCAATATTCATTGTTCATCTAGGAACTTTGACAGGTCTCTTTAAGGGACTCATCCAGATCCCTACTTATAACTTAAAAATCAAAAATAGTTACGAAATATTAGTTCCAGGCTTTGATCGCACAACCTTAATCTAACCTTATGATGACGTCACTCATCGCTAAATGGAAGAAATGCTGGAGCCTATGAACAAAAAAGTTAAGAAAAACAAAGATATGACGTGAATGTGACATTATTGACACAGAGTAAGATTTTTTTTACTATGTAGAGGGTGTCGAGGTAAAGGCAAAAAACTATTGTAAGCAAAGTATGACGTCATTAGCCACGGAAAATTTCTTCATTAATGAATTATAAATTAACTACAATGAATACAATGAAAAAAATTAAATGAGTTTCTTAGGTTGCTCTATATTTTCATAAACTAAAATAAAAATGGAGGTCGAGAAATGAGCATTCCCCATTGTCAGTTTTTATAATGCTGCTAGGACGTGTAATTGTATGTTCTTTATAAACAAAAATGAGGCACTCAAATTGAGTGTATTGTGTATTGCTACCGCAAATCTTATTCAATATCTAGCTTCAGGCATTGAAGCCGGCTATTTTCATAAACCTCTATCTAAGCTCTCGGGTACTTCAGCAACTCTAAAAATACAGATTGAGTTCTTTTACCAAATAACTAAGCTATTCAAACCTAAGAATCCACCCTCGCATTCCTTTAGACGTCAAGTAGCAGCAAAACATCTATCCCAAAGGTATTATGCCAAACTAATAACAACGCGCACAGAATAAATTCTTGAACGACTTCACGAGCGGCTATTATCATTTAGCGGTTAATAAATGTGGGGGCGCGAGTCTAAGGTGACTCAAAGACGAGAGAGGATCAAAAACCGTTGTAATAATCGTAAAAAGTTTCAGAGTAACGCACGCGCCGAGAATTCGGAAGATAGTCAAACGATCCTGTCATTACCAGGGGTCGACGCCCTGATGCCTTGATCTTTGGCATCGAACATCGAGATGCCTTTTTCGTTGCTTTCTGACGTCTATCGGATAGTTTTTATTACGTTTGCTACAATTAAATCGTACAGCAGAAACGCACAAAAAGAAATGAAAAGGGATTTTTTCTGTCAATGTTTCTATTCTAATCTTAATAAAAAATACACTAAAGCGTAACATAACATTTAGATTTTCGACTAATAAGTATTAATAACTAAATTGATAATGTTTTTTCCTGGACATAGAACTTATCCTATCCTATCCTACTAATATTATAAATGCGAAAGTTTCTGTATGTGAATGTTTGTGACCTTATATCTCCGTAACTACTAAACCAATTTCGATGAAATTTTGAATGCGCATACGCTGGATTAACATATAGAATATGATTTTTATGCGCAGGTAACACCGCCGAGCGCAACTAGTAAATCATATATGATATTTATGAAATCATAGAAATTTTTAGCAGCTAGCGAGATTTGAACCAGTGCCTTCCAACTTACCTGATTAGACTTCTCTCTTATTTTTGTTTGTTATACGTACCTATGCGATAGTTTGTGTGTAATTTGTCTTGTGTTAACAAACACAAACAACATACCCCATGTTTGTACCCCATGTTTTTTTTGTGTTTGTTACCACTTACCATCAGGCAGGCCGTCAGCTTGTTTGTCCATCCATGTAATAAAAAAAACTTAACGCTGAAATAGCTGTACGGATTTTACTCGAAAAATCTCTCTATAATAGGTCTAGATAGCATTTTATACAAATCACTAGATAAACACAATAGATTTGAAGATAAATTGTAGTTAGTTGTATAATTTGTATAGGGCAAAGTTGTTCAAAGTCGGACAATGGAGTCCGAATAGTTTTTCGTGTTTGTGGTGTGGTACCCTAAAAGTTCGTGCGACTAATGGTTGTCCACTCGATTTTGTGGAATTCCAAATTCTATGGAATATCCTTAGAAACGAATATTTTTAGATTCAACTATTTTAATATAAACCAACCAAATATTTTTTTATGTCTCTTCTGTACCTTGGTTACAGTTTTATTAGAACTATGGATAATTGTTCTACTATCATAATGCCCTTATAGCTTAATTTAAAACTCAATTGCAAAAGTATTACAACTGAAAACACATTTAACGTCATTTTTGTTATTTATTTTAATCACGGTTTATGTTTGAATTCGAGTTCGAATTTTGTGTTTTAAAATTATTTGACTTAAAACGGATTGTGTAGGTATACTTTTATAGCTTTTTGTAATACTTGTATTTTTATTAAACAATTTCTTTCTGAAAATGATCATATTTTACATCTGTGTGTGTCGTCTGTCTGTGTGGTTTGGAATATCTGTAATAGCAGTCTTACATCTACGGCGTAGCAGTGTCTACGCCATACGCGTAAGACTGCTATTAAAGATAATAATATATATTCCAAAAAACGACTACCAAGGACCTTCACTGGTAAGAGTTTTGATATACAAATCCAGAAATTCCCACCAGTAGTTAATAGTTGTGTAATTATGCTACTAATTGACTACTGCTGGGTTAGCACGGACGGTAGATAAAATTATCTTTTCCCGTTTTATGTCACTTTCTTCATACTTGCTTACTTGTTAAGTAAAGTAAAACAGGGACAATTTTATCTACCGTCCATGCTAACCTAGCTGGTGGGAATTTCTGGACTTGTAATTCAGAAATCGTCACCGACTATAGATTATTTGACAAAAAGTTTCCACAAACACCCATCGGCCCTGCTACGAGATCCTAGTGAAAATAAAACGTCCATGAATCCAAAATGGCTGTTGTTTTGTGAAACCATGTTTAAAAAACAGTTATCAGCACAGAATTTGCCCCATGGTTATCAGATTGAAAGTAAAAATGTTGTACTAGAACATTAATCTAATAAAACATTCTTACAATTTCTTTTAGAACGTTTTGACCTAGTGGTATTTTGATATTCTAACAAAATATAATACAAAGACATTGCACTGTTCCGAATTCTATAGCTTACTAATACACCTTTTACTATTTATTAAAAAAAAGTTATATAAATCAACCAACAACAATACTGTTGGATTCACAGCGGAGAGGCATTACAAAAGTCAAATGCACACCAAAGGTCATCTGTAAACAAGCGAGTACGGATCCCGCCCACGAAAATTTTTACTACGCCTTCATTTCTGGATACAAAAGCGTTGAATTTTCATTGAATTCAAGCAAAATAAAATGAATGAAATTTTTTTAAACATACACTATATACATTAGCTCGAAAATCACAATGCAACGTAAATACCGAAACTATTTGCATGTTGTTATTTTACCGCTGATTTGTTTCCCTTTCAGAGACGGAATAACGAACTCCGAGTTGGACAACATTCAGGAACAACTTCCACTTCCGCGGTTATTTTTAAAGAACGTAGCGTAAAAAATTGCAGTCCGCGATGACTCCGCTCTTTAGTTTTTGTTCAAATTGCAATTAGTGAAGAGTTTGCGAATCCTCGGCGTCGTGTCAGAGATTGATGACAATGGAAATTTTATACATCGTTAGTCACGACCGTATTAGGTGAAGCTGGTTTTTTTTTAGTAATCCTATCCGCATGGGCTCCAACAATCACGTGTTATTTGTCATCAAGCCAGGTAAGGTTAAACCTTTAAAAACACGACCATTACCAGCAGCGCTTTGTTTGGATTCGATTACGGAACCACCTCAGCTGTAGTTACCACGCAAACACCATCGATTGCTCGTTAATGGCTGGCTAAAAACCGATAAATTATGACGCCAAAATAATAAATAATGACAACAAAAGCGGTATTAATCAGAAAATAATCGAATGTACTTGCACGATGGGTTGTTACAATCAATTTTTATACCGCGGTTGGACATTATTGAGCTGGATTGCGGGGTTGAGCTCATTCGTTTGTGTTTATCAGCAGGGAAACCGATAACTCTCATTCCGCTCGGCGTGACGCAATGCAGAGATTAAAGGATTACACTGGTACCGCCGTGGCGGGATATGGAACCGGCTAGATCCAATATGAGCCCAGTCTGACGTGCACCAGGCGCTCGCACTCGCATGTCAATATCGAGAGGGGTTATTTTGACGTAGAGATACCTATTGTGGGCTTAATGCAATATTGGAGTGCTTTCTAGTTTACGTTTAGATTTTGTTCTTTAATTTAATTCGTTACTATGCCGGGTTGTTCCCTTTCTCCCCACCGGCTTTGTTTCACCAGTAGGGAGAAAGCGAAAAATAAAAAATGTTTGCTCTTTCTGCCCATTCTTCTTTTTCTTCTCGTGTAGACAAGTGGTCAGATCTGGTGTAAGAATTTTTAGGCCGCTCAAAGGCTTCTGACTTAGCTTAACGACTATTGTCTTACGACACCAGCCAGCACCAACGGCTTAACGTGCCCTTCAAAGCACGGTAGCGCTCAGTTGTAAATACCACTTATTGCTTTAGTGGTCACCCATAGTGACCGCAGCCAACGTTGCACTTTACCGATCGGTTAGAAACGGCTAGTCATACTTCGCTATGAGCGCTAAAAAGAAGAAGAAGACTCATTATCTCTATTCATTTAGGTATACAATTCGATATGGTCCCACCATTACCACTACCACTTCTACTAATTTACTAACGTAAGGATAAGCTATTCAACAATCTTAGGAAAACAATAGTAAATAATACAAAGATTACAAATCCTGTATCAAATATTTGTAAAACAGTACTTTCTGAATTTATATCTTTTGATGCAACAAACGACCCAAACAAAGAAGGAAAACAGTGTAAATCTTAGGTGACGGGTAGATGACATGGTTACAGGCAGTTAATCCGCTGATCCGGGTCTTTCCAGGACGGTTGACGCGGGGAACGCCGTCCTTGCGAGCATCAACCCAACATCGTGACGTCAAACGTTCATTACATTAAAAACCTTTCAATAAAATGCTTTTGTTCGAGAAAATGTAAGCTACGCTGCAAATTTTGGCTGATAAAACTGTTTGAAGGTGATACGATTTATCTATTTAAGAGGAAGGATTCGCACTGCTACTAGCGGTTCATAATCATCATTAACTTGAAGACTTTCACTGCTAAAAATAGGCTATGGTGGTATTATGTAAACAATTATAAGCCATTACATATTAACTAAGCCTCAATCTAAGCAAAAACAGACCAAAAATAACGCAAGATGTACCATGTAAAAATAGCTGAGCTCACACAAGCTTCAACTTTTATAATTAACTTAGCATACGGAGAGCCACCCGCGACAAAAATCAAGTCTTCATACGTTGGCCTTCACACCTGGACTAAATAGTGAAATGGTGACAAAATTCACCCTTTAAAATCGTATTCATTGGAGCCGATAAAATAAAGAAGCATGAAAGATTCCTTGTGTATACAATATTATGTATAAAATAATGAACCATATAGTAGATAATCCAGGTTAAATACAAGAAGAACCGTACGTCATGAGAAAAATAGTAAAGTGGCACAAACAGTTTCAACACAGTATTTTTATCGGAGTAAACAGTGAATTTATTTTCCCGATATTGTCACACTGCAGGATATTCGCATAATGAGTTAAATCTGTTGTCGACTGATAGCGTGATTAAATGCACTCTTGTGGTTGTTCCGTTAGGAAGGTACTTAAATTACTGGTTTGATACTATATTATTCAGTGAGAGACATTTTTTAGGAATCACGCATACCGTGATATTCGAATATATACAAAAATAGAACTTAAAATATGACGGATTAATAATCTTCAATCCCTGGAAGATGGGGCGGCCTTTAGTGTGGGACGCTACTTGCGTCGATACTATGGCGCCGTCACACCTTCCCGAGACACACGTTAGGGCCGGCGCCGCGGCTAATTCTGCTGAGCAGCTAAAACGGCGCAAATATAGTAATCTCGGGAGCGGTTACATATTTGAGCCGTTTGGTGTTGAGACCCTGGGTCCGTGGGGACCGGGAGCTCATCGCGTTTTCCAAAGTCTATCAGAGCGCCTGGTCGATGCGACGCGTGACCAAAATGCTGGCACTTATTTGGCCCAACGCATCAGCATTGCAATTCAACGTGGCAATGCGGCCAGCATGTTGGGTACGCTACCTACTGGTAGTGGGCTGGCTGGAGCACTTGGACTGTCTATAGGCTATCGCGGCTATTATACAGTCCATAAGTGTTCTTTGTAGTAGGTAGTGTAGCTAGTTTAGTTTAGTTTAGCTTAGTTTAGTTTAGTTTAGTTTAGTTTTTATTATTGTAGTAGTTAGCTTGAGTAATAAAGGCAATTTGCCCGTTAAAAAAAAATTATTATTACCAAATCTTTCTCGATTTAACCAATTGAAATGAAAATTAAATGAAAATTTATTGAGCAGATGTTAATTACCAACGAACTTCATTAAATAAATTTGAAACGATATTTTCATTAAATATTAACGGGCCAAATGATCTGACAAGAAATTTCCGATTTCATCAGAGACACTGAACAAGCATTACGACACTCGAAACGCAAATTAACGAAGACATCACATAGAAAAATCGGCTAAGTGTTTGAGACGTTTCGGCGAGTGCACAAGCAATCTTTTAATTTAGTTAATTGCAGTGAAGAGGCCGGAGTTGTTCTTGAGAGATCACGAACGTCTTTATCCAATTTATTTAACGATGAAGACTCTCTCATTAGAGACGGTAGACTTGAGTGAAGCGCACGGACTACGTCTGTTGGCTACGTTGGCTACGTCGGCTACCTCTAGAGTTCGTTAGTACTCGAATAGTTGGACACAGAGAGCTACACAACCTCGGAATCTACTCAGTGAATTCGAACCATAAACATCTCTAGCACGGGGGGGACGTTTTGTTTCGTGATGCTGAACTAGTGCAGCGGTCTGTTTACTCGGGAGATGTAGGTATTTGTGTGTTGGTTTGAATTCTGATAAGATTTAAAGATTTTTGATGTGGGAGTCTGTTTTATATCTGTAGATACATTTATGTAGATTTCTTTTTTCAATCTGAGTCACCCCGGAACTGCATTTGCGAATCATTTTCTCTCCGCTCTTTCTATACCGTCCCACTCTATTCGTCCTTTCTCTACACTTTTCTATTTTTTTCACCTCATCCTCGTACCTTTTCCTACGCACCTATTTGTTTTTACGCCCTCCCTTCACTAACCAAGCCCTAGGTGATTCTAGGTGGTTACACCTTCATCATCATCAGCCTGCAGACGTCCACTGCTGAACATAGGACTCCCCCATAGAGCGCCACTTTGAGCTGCTTTTTCCTGCATCCATCGGCTCCCTATCGTATACGTATACGATAGGGAGCCGTTGGATGATCACGTGATCGTATATCTTCTGATGATGTGGTGAAGAGTTGAGAGATATTTTAGAAAAGAACGTAGTGTACGTTTTTTTCTAAAATATCTCTCAACTCTTTTTTGGATAAACCGATTTTGATAGCACGAAAATTTAATCAATGATTTTTATTGATGAATTCTCAACAGACCAACAGCCAAAAATTATAAAATCGATATTTCTGGATTCTACTACTTCAATGCACACTTTTTTTTCTAAATTCTCTTCTATGTACTGTTACCAAAGACAAATCTGTTCTTTAGTAACAGTTTTGTTATTAAGTAGGAGTATAGATTATGTATAATGTCTGCGTGACGCGATGTTGGTAATTTCTAGTTACTCACATTTACCGATATTTATTATAACGCTCTCTTGTATTTGATGGAGCTAAAACCACATGTTATTCCAATAGCAGATAAATTATAATTATATTATGTTAGAATTGTATCAAGCACGATTTTCGAATAGATCACCAAAAAAGCCATGAAACTGTTATTCTGACCTATTTCATAACCTACGCTATAACCGAAAAAGAAGATAATGCTGCTGTACCTCCTTGCAGACGTTTAAACAACACGAGTCGTACAAAAATATTACGAGAATAAAGTTATATCTCAAAGAATATCTCGTGTCGCCGCGTGCTCATGACAATGTGATATAGACAATGCTTTAGAGAAGGGTGATGCCTCGTTCACACTGACCAAGCGTTCAATAAAGCGAGTAACTCGCGCTTTTGCTCTATGACCTAGTAACTGACTACGGGTCACGAAGTTACTTGAATCACAATCATATCCATGTGAACGAGCCTTTACAGACAAAGCGTTGGAAAAGGGTAAACTACAAGGCCCTCCACACGTCTCTGAAATATGATTTCGATAAGTCCAGAGCTATTGGACAGGGTTCTTTTTATAAAATAGTTTATTTAACACATGCTTTAGTCACGTTATTTATGTCGCCCGATTCTCTTTTAGTGGATCGCACGATGTGGCTATTTATTTTAACTACGACGTAGTTGTTATTTTTATATGATCGTGGAGTATTTTAACATCGTTTTACTGAGTTTTCCGATACTTTAGATGAAAAATGTGGAGTTATTACGTCTACTGGTATTGTGATTAACTGGCCTGAGTAGAATTGACGTTATTGGACCGTGGCTGCATTAGACGTCTAATCCCGCGGGTTACGCCCTGAATGCCCGAAGTTGAGTTACCGTTTCCTCCATAATAATAAATGACCGTCTTACGGAGCTGCGATTAACTCATTATCAGAGACGGAATACTTCATATATAAGAAGGGAAAGGAGATATCGAGCGGCTGTCATTACGGAAGAAGGAATAACGTTATTAATCACTCGATATGATCCCGGGAAAAATAATATCGTCACATGGTTCCGACACTATGAGATTAACACGTCTGTACCGATTACGATCTAGCGCGCTATTTCTTAGCGAAGCTTGCGAAACGTAGCTAAATTGCGTAACGAAATGAAATACGTGGCCACTTTTGCGTGTAATGTATTACTTTGAAGGGTTCTATTACCGTGTTATGTTTAGAACGACGTGATGTGTTAAGAGGATTTCAGTTTCAATTCCTTATTAATTAATTGATATAACTTTAGTGAAACACGACTAGCCGTTCCTAACCGATCGGTAAAGTTAATCAACGTTTGCTGTGATCACTACATTGATGGGTGACCGTTACAGCTAAAAGTGGTATTTATTTATAACTGACTGCTACCGTACTTCAGAGAGCATGTTAGGCCGTCGGTCCCGGCTATTGACGCAAGACCTTGTCAGAAGCATATGGGTGGCCTAAAAATCCTGACACTAGGGCTGACCTTGTCTATATAGGTACACGAGAAGAAGATTTAGTTTTTATGTAAATGAATGACGTGACGAGCTAGTCGTTCACCTGATGTTAAGCACCGTGACTGCCCATAACAAATTGCAGTATACTCTGTTGTATTTTTAAATCAACCTAAAACTCTTTACTTTAAAACAAGAGTTGAATCGTTGTTTTGAAAATCAACCAGCCCAAGGGGTTTTTCATTTCTCGCCTGACACTGACGAAATTTGTATTATCGTCGCCAATTTCTTCTTACTCATTAAAATAGTGTAGCTTAAATAAGCAAAAGCTTTCGCTACGCAAACAAGACTTTGTAATGTAAATCCATTAACCGCTTACCTAGACGGCTTCATTACCTACTGGAAAGATAAGATTACCAATTAGCGGGCATTATACCTACCCTTGCGCCACAAAGAAGCAAAAAACATATTTTAAAATGAAAATATAGTGATCGTCTTGCCTTCTGGCGTTCACTAAAGTAGTTTAAAGTGTTGGAGTAGCCTTTACACTGTTGTGAATATTTATGAACCTTCGGATATTGCTGCTATGAAACTTGGTGAGGCCTTTTCTATGATGGCGTGCGCTCTCCTATTGTGTAGGTATCCGAGCTAAAAGTGGTGAAATACGAAGAGTTGGCTCAACAACTCCAAACTTGCATATTTATGAGTGTACTTCGAAAGACTTGAGTGATGAGGAAATAAAAGTAAATAGCCGCTGCACTGTTGTTTGTAAGTTTAAAAGAGAGGGGAATAAAATGAATTGTATTTTAAATCAGAGTAACATTGAACGGTCTCGCCGGTCATTTTGTTTGTTTTCAAGTAAACTGAGGAAAAGGGGCTGATAAAATTACGAGAGAATAATAAAATCAAGCTAACTGGTAACTTTATCTGAAGGATTACGGCAGTATTGAAATTTTAGTTTTAACAAAGTGTGTCTTTTTGTATCACAATAGCCATTATTAACTCTTAACCTAACAAGGAGGTGCTATAAGTTTAACATGTGTATCTGTGTGTCTATTCGTGGCATCGTAGCTACCAAACCCATGGAAACTAATTTTAATTTTTCTTTTTATACATAAAGGTGACTTTTTTTTTTTTATACGGGCAAATTGCCTTTATTACTCAAGCTAACTACTACAATAATAAAAACTACACTAAACTAAACTAAGCTAAACTAAACTAAACTAGCTACACTACCTACTACAAAGAACACTTATGGACTGTATAATAGCCGCGATGGCCTATAGACAGTCCAAGTGCTCCAGCCCACTACCGGTAGATTGTTGACGAAGGAATTTGAGCAACTTTCACAGGTCTGATCGATCCGAAATTTGGTATCCTGTTACTTTAATGATATTGCAACAACATTTTCATCTGGACCTTGAC
The DNA here is from genome assembly GCA_910589525.2 of Ennomos quercinarius. Classification (NCBI taxonomy): domain Eukaryota; kingdom Metazoa; phylum Arthropoda; class Insecta; order Lepidoptera; family Geometridae; genus Ennomos; species Ennomos quercinarius. Next base: position 9,612,464 of record OU342496.1, read on the forward strand.
TTGATGATGCAGCATTACCTGGAATCTAGAGGATACCCAACATAGTGATCACAATTCATTGACGCATCAATATCCAACTAAATACAAATAAAGGAAGTAGCCAAAGAAATGTGTAAAAAAATAAATGTCTAAAAATACTCTTATTTTAATGTATATGTATGCATACTATTTAAACATTCGCGACTTGAACTCATATTATACTTAAAATCAAAAGGGGTTACTTCGCGCACATAAATTTATATAAAAAATATATTTGTGATAACTTTTTACTCAAGCTAACTACTACAATAATAAAAACTAAACTAAACTAGCTACACTACCTACTACAAAGATCACTTATGGACTATATAATAGCCGTGATATATATATAACTTTTTGTGCGCGAAAAGACCTGTTTTGACTCTATAATACTTATGTATTCATTAATATTTACAATTATTATTATAAACTCGCCAATTCCACATACTTTATCTATTCGAATGCTAAACTTAACAAAACAATATTCCCAAGCTTAGCTAGGTATATTCCCAAAGGCTCACTTTATAAATGTGATTGTTTTGCGTAAAATAATTGTGTGATACACATTGATAACATTGTATGCGGGGAGTTCCCTGGGTGCGCCCTCGTCTCGAGCATTTGCGCGTAATTAGCATTCGATTACAAGCATTCGAGGGTTACTATTTCGAGACAGCTCACAAAGCACAAAACTTTACCCCTTTAGTGGGACGTGAACATGAATCTGACTACAAAACCGCACTGTTCAGTGTTGTTTTATTGAATGCTCGTGAATGTAAATGTTCAAAACCATTGCTGCTTCAGTTCTTGCTCGATGCTCCCGATGGGGACGTTACTGTAAAATGCGTAGTATTTACCACCTACGACCTATTTCATGGCTCACTTAGCCAAGATTACAATTCTATGAAGTGCCTGCTAAGCTAAGCTTTATGACTACAGGTTTTGTATATTGTTAAAACGTTCTAACGAGTTCAGTTGTTTCACGCCTTAACTCATAAAAGTAATTCTGAGAGTGTCCTGAAGTGCTAAAGTCCTGGATAATAAAACTCATTGCACATAGGGTGTTTCACCACGACATTACTCTTTCATTATTCAAGGAGTTAGGGATTGCTTAAACTACACTCGTGCAGCACATCTCTATTAAAGTAGAAATAAAATATAAAGCCCTATTCAAACCGTCGCGTTATTCGTACCGCTGTGGGTAGCGGTAAATACCATGCGGTATCGCTCGCGGTATTTTGTATTGAAGTTCCGCGGCTAGAGCGAAACTTGAGCGAAACTTCATACAAAATCCCCGGGCGGCATCTCGCGCAGTATACCGCTACCCACAGCGTACGAATAACGCGCCGGTATGAATAGGGCTTAAAAGTAGATAAGTGACAGTGAAAATAAGATATCGTCCTTCATCGTCATTTATATACCTACACATCTTTTTTGAAACGAGTAAAGGAACCACATATAGCAGCACTCAACAGTTCGTTATTTTAAATGATTGCAAATTAGAGCAATCTCATGTTTCTCGGCATTTCTCCATGCTTGAACCAACAAGGCCTCGTCACGTGAGCCGGAGTCGCGTAAATTAGCCAGGTGCCGGATACGTTTAATCCGGAGATAAAATGCTTAAGCTTCTGCCATAACATCTCCCGTGTAAGCTTTATTTGCTGTAAACATTTGCTTTTGCGTACTTTAAATAATAAAGGAATACTTTACTTTCGGTATTTCTCTTTAAAACATTTATGTGAAATATGGGTGCCCACAAAATTGTGATCAAAGTTAGGTACCAAATAATTAAAAATACTGAATTCACTGTGAATTTTTAAATCTTGTCCAGCTCTAAAACAAACGTGCAATCGATAATATCAATCTTTTAATAAAACTTTCCAGAAAAGTATCAAAAGTACCCTTAAAATATGAAGATTTCCCACTGGCTACCCGGTGATGAATCATCACATTGGTAAGATATTGGCAATAAATATACTGATAAAATATTGCCGTTTGAGGCCTATCGGCAATTTGTTCAGCTTATCTTGGTATATCGGCAAGGCAAGATCGCCCGTCCGAAATTACCTACAACAGGTTTTTGCTCAATGATTTGTAGCGCCCCCGGGCAACATTTGATCCGACACGGCTCCCCTTGTCGAAACAACTTGCATTTAGGCAAAATTATTCAAACTACGTGAGTATAAACGTTTATATTTTATATTGTTTACAATATGGATGGTGTTTTGAATCTATTAGATCTCCGTTTGGGTGCTCTCTTGTTCGCTATCTTCCTATCTCTATACCTTTCATCTTTTTACTAAGGTTGAATAGTCAAAGCTTCAAACTTATAATACCAGCGCAATAGATTTTCAGCCTTCTCTTACTGAGCGAGAGGGAAGGCCATAATCCACCAAGCTGGCCACATTCGGGGTTTTGGATGACACAGTTATGTTCTCGATATTTTGTGGTTATACAGTTTTTATGTGATACACGTTTGCCAATCATTATTGACTTGAAGAGATCCAGATTAAACCTAAGAAGTCTATTCTATTCCTTAGACATTTGGATGATGAATAAATAAATATAAATAAACATTTATGGATATTTCACACAGCGCCATCTAGCCCCAAACTAAGCAAAGCTATACTATGGGAACTAGATAACTGATAGAATACTTGACTTAATAATGACTTAGTAAAATGCTTAGTGTGGATTGTAGGTTATGTACAAACGTAAGGCGACAACGGAATCTGCTGATGGGGGCTCTAAAGTGTAACCGATAGAAGATTGACTGACTCGTGAACTTTGTGTCTGTGCTTTGAATATTCATAAGTTTCTCGTTGTTAATAAGCTTTTAGGCGCGCTGGTCAACTGATTCCAAAGCTGAAAGTTGGTACCGGTAGGAGCCATCCCACAAGTGGCTACTAATACGCTTTTGTTTGGCTATTACTTGATTGCAAGTCCCATTACTTTACCCATGAGCTTCTCTCGCTCTTCGTATAATGTTATGTATTCTTGTGGGTTCTATCTTTTACTATTTATTTTTTCCAATGAGTATTATACTATTTTTATTGACCTTTTGAAATCGCTAAACTTTAAAGTTTAAACGATCTTATCAACAATTCGAAACAATTAGTATTAAAACCTTATTGATTTAAAATTAAAACTTTTTCAACTTACAAATTATACCTTAATTATACCTTTTAAGGTAAGATTTAAACCTCTGACATTATAAGGTACTTTACCTTGTGTTATTTCCTTTATTTCAAAGTAAAATAAAGACGAGAGATCTTTGCCGCTTCATACAGTGGAACTTTTCACATAAATGTTTAATTTCATTTAGTAATCGCGCTACGAGACCTTCCTAAAGCGAAAGATGTCGGATGAAAGTTTGGTTTCTAATTATTCACATAAACCATTCTGTTTTAGTGTGCTTGGTCTAGGTCTGTGATTTACATTATGAGGTAGGTAATGAATCTGATAATTGTTTATGATAACGAAATTGTAATTTACAATGCAATAGCGTCGCGCCCATAGTGTCACTTATCGGTTCTTAAGTCGGATATAACGCTGTGGTTAGTGCCTATTTGGATTGGTGACTGCTAAATGGAATTACCAACTGAGCAGTATCTTGCTTTGAATGATACGGTAGATACGGTAGGCCGTTAGCGTTGATGGTTGTCAATATACATTTAATAAACTTCTCGCATCAAACACAAATCACAATAAGTGACAAACTGAAAACCGAAGGAAATAAATTGCCAGAATTAATTTTTCAAGCCAGAAACATGGAACATTTGAATTTAATTAAATATTTGACTTGGCTATTTCATTAATGGTGCCTACATAAATTATGAAGCCTATACTAACATTTTGACGGAATAACTGAAGTTCTTTTAGTTTTCTACAACGTTTAGTTGTTAATTAAATTACGGTCATTTTATATTTTGACTTAACACTTAGAAGTTCCTACTAATTGAGTAGATATTAGTGAGGATAACACGCTTAGAAAGTGACAATTACTTAGTAGATATTATATAATCTGTGTTAGTAGTTTAATGAAAAAGTTAGAGAAGTATTTTTAAAGTTCAATGTACAGCTCTATACAATACTAAGGCCCGATTGTACCAAAGTAGAATAAATGTTATATTTATATAATAAAGCTACTGGTTACTCTCGGATATAGCTGACTGACAAATGAAATGACAATTAAAATGACGCAATTTTGATTGTATCCCTTCAAGGCTTATCGCTTCAAAATTGGTGGTATAAGAGTTATCTTGGCTGTTCTCGGAATGTTAAATTCTTGGAATAAACTTATTTTACTTTGGTAAAATCGGGCTTTAAGCGTATTTTTTTATCATCGCAACAATAGCGTTCTATATCAATCAATCTACATCCACCCACATTAGGTAACACCTGCTACAACGTATTTTTGTGTCTAAGTATATCATAACAATTTCTAAGATAGTAAGGAGACATTTTATCAAGCAATATTTTATTAGTACAAGAATACAATGGATCATTCAGAATATCTTTTTCCGTAAAATGTATAGGTTGAAAGACTTATGGAGGCTTATTTCATATTTTAACTAAAAATAATGTTTCGGTATCTCTATAATACGGTTATTAAACTATGTGAAATCACATCATGCATGTACCATAGGCAAGCATGTACCATCGTAGACTGCGTCATCACTTTCCACCAGGTGAGACAGTGGTCAAATGCTTTGCCTATAAACAAAAAAAAAAAAACAATTTAGGTATGAAAGTGAGATGTTTATTATCCATTGCTATTTAAACCTACAATATATTTTAAATTACAATATGATCATATACAAATAGCCACGAAAAGCCAAAATAGCGTCTCTGGCAGCCGTCAACTGAGGAGGGTCATCTATTTTTAGAAATATAGACGTCATTATGTGAACTAGAATGTAATTTAATATGTTGTATTGTTATCTGTATTAATAAGTATATAACTCAGAGAGTTGGAAGACGCAAGTTCCAACTCCAATAGTTGTAAACAAATTTGAAACTATTACATCATTACCTACCGCGAGGGTTGCTTTTTGAAATCCATTCCATGATGGAAAGTAATATTTATACATGAGAAATACGAAATGGAAAACGCAATTTTGCACGTTACGTGAAACCTTACCCGTTGCCGTTCAGATAATTTGTGTTAGGAAAATGGAATTGTATGCAGAATAATAAAAACCTTCGACCCTCCGAATCGTAGGTACCCATAATAAATTTTACCGTTTCGGTTTTCACCTTTATCATTTGATTTCTACTATCAAAACACCCTTTGTGTAGAACTCCATTTTGTAAATTATTATAAATTAGTAAGTAACTATGTAAAGAAAATGAAAACTCGGAAATAACTTTCCTTTACTGAAACGTTTTATTATAATTATTATTTATTATTTTTTTATTTTACGATTAACAATATAGAGAGTTCTTACGGGTAGGTTGCGGGTGATACTGCAGTACCATCCGCAGTAACTAGCTCTACTGTGATCATCATCATCATCATCATCATCCACAGCCTGAGCCACTACTGGACATAGGCCTCCCCCCAGAGAGCGCCACTTGAGTGTCTGCTTGCCTCCTGCATCCATCGACTCCCTGCGGTTTTCCCCAGATCTTCGGTCCACCTAGTGGGGGGCCGGCCTACGCTGCGTCTTCCGGTTCGTGGTCGCCACTCATGGTATTTTACGATAACTCTATTATATTGGATCACTGAAAACAACATAATACTTGTTAGAGAAAAACGTGCACAGATTATATTGAGATCGAACGTCAAAATTCAAATAAAACGTCTTATTCAACGCACGATCTATTTAAAAGTTCAATTCAAGTATATTATACAGTAAATCTGAATAGGTATTCAACGTAGTGTGTAAGATAGACCGCAAGGCGCGAACGGCAGCTTCCTCATCAATATTGCGCGCGCGTTCGAAAACTTTCTGCCACAATTACCTGAGAGCTCAAGTGTCGGAAAATATATTGGTTTTGTTCCTCTCACTCCTTGCCATCTAGGTGGGGAATCGGTTTCCTGACGAATAATCCATTTCAGATATTTTCTCAACAGCCTTGCAAGAATGAAAAATGTAGTTGATACTCTCGTAGTTTACCACAAAAGCAATTTTTCTGTTTATAAATTGTTATTACGTGCACTTTCTGTATTTTTTTAGAATGTTGAGTTATTTACATTTTACTTAACTTTTAATTATTTTTGTATTCAATATTACTTCAATAGAAGGAACTACTTTATTGTAAGTTTTAATGTACTTATATAACGTTAATAAACATGAAATTTAGCATGTAGGTATTTATTTATTTATTCATATATCAAATTGACGGCCAAATCCAATTACCTTAATCGATACATGCATTCGTTATAAAACTAATCAAGTCACATTATTGTATAACAATCACATTAAAATAAATTAAAAAAATAACAAGCGTAAATCCCAATTAAACACAAAAATAATATAATAAAAAAGATATATCCAGTCATTTATAAAAGCAATAACTACTTTATAGTGTGATGTGCTAATACCTCATCCCCACCAACGTCTGCCGTTCACGGAAAGTCGCTCCTGAACTTGTTTACTTATGATAAAGCAATAAGTGTTTTTCTATGAAGAACTGACAACCGAAGAAAAAAAGTTCTCGAGTAGTTATCACGAACCGGACGACGCATCGTAGGCTGGCCCCCCACTAGGTGAACCGATGATTTGGTGAAAACCGCGGGGAGCAGATAGATGCAGGAGGCAAATGCCGCTCAAAGTGGTGTTTTGTGGGGGAGGTCTATTTTCAGCAGTGGACGTCTTCAGGCTGTTGATGATGACTTAAAAACAAGTTTAACGACGTAGAAATAGTAGAAATAAAACAAATCGAAACTCTCACATAAGTCAGCCACACACGGTCACACGATTACTTTCCACTTTCAAGGGTGTCACGGACGCTGTACATCCGGCATGGTTAATTAATAACCACCGCTGCTAGGGTCCTCTATACACTCGCAAAGCGAAGAAAAAACACAATTTCGCTGAGCTCTGGTTAGTTAGCAGAAAATACCGGCGCTGTATGCCCCCAAATAATAAGCCGCAACCCGTACCACACCAGTGATTTATTGTTTTAGCTTTGCGAAACCTCACTCGGAAGCCCGGTAAAAAATGATCGCACTTATTAACACCACTGGCTGAGTCCGCTAGCCCGACTTCATTACGCTTTACTGATCTCAACAGCGACAAGCAAACTTTTTTATTCGGCTTTTGTATAATCAAACAATCAACACGATGCTCTGTATGTACAACTCACAATAAAGGTTAGTTTCGCTTTACTAACAACCACGTTGCCATGCTCGTTTTATTTATATATAAAACATTTTACACAGCTCGAACTCGTTTTATCAAACGTAAGGTAATTATTTCTTCATTTTGAAATACTGCAGTTTTATGACTGTGAAAATTGTTTTCAGTTTTTATGACAGGTTTTTGATGAGGTTTAGAAGAGTTAAGTAAGCTAGCAATTTAGTATTGAATGAAGAAGAGTGATTTAAGAAGTTTGAACTCTTTGCGGTTATTACAGTAAGCAAAATTCTTTACGGTATTAGAATGGGCCTACCTCGCGAAAGTTTTCAAATATTACCACCATTATTTCACGAGATGACAGAGGTTGGGCACATATTAGCAAAGTTGGAGGGCGGTGCGGTTTCATGTCAGTCGATTTATTTTTTTAAGGACATAATAAACTCGTAGTCCTTAATGACTAAGCGGGATAACAAAATAATAAATTACTCGTAACAATTTATTATTTTGATATGAAGTGCCTAATCATACATATTATAAGAGACTTTGACATAACTTAGGTACAAAAAGAGGCTTAAAAATTTCCATTATTATGACATAAGACTATATTACTATACTCAGGAATCCTCGAAAACTAGTAGGTCGTTTCAAAAAGTATAGACATAAAAAATCTGCTGATGATATCATCCCCATCCTACAGGTAATGAAATGTCAACCAACCGCGAAAAAACCTTAAAGAGCGAGGATAATAATAAAAGTAAATGGGTTAGTTGGTAACTTCCGATACATTAATCAGGACCCTAAAACGGAACGACATTGATCCCGCTATTACGTTAATATTATAGCACCTTTAACCACTACGGAGGTGGAACATTAGGTGGGCATTTTACGCCTGCTTTTGTTAGAAGACGTTGAAGATACTGAAACTCTTACGTATGAACTTACCTACTGAAAATTGAGTGACGTGGTTTGTGAATGCGTATCTACAGCGCATTTGCATTATGCATTCCTATCCTTTCTATGAGATTAAAATCGGAGGCCTACCTATATTGTAGTAGAGTAGGTAATACAAAAGTATGAGTTTGACTATCACACCCAAACATTTGACTGGCCTGTTAGCTCAGTTGGTAGTAGCTCTCTCTGCCTTCTGAACTATATATAGGTTGTGGGTCAGGACAAAGATTTGTGTGATGAACATCGATGTTTGTTCTGTGTCTATTGTATTCTATGTATTCATTTACAAACAAAAAAACATCTAAGTACTTCTATCAGTTATCTGGTTCCCAAAGTACAAGCTATGCTTAGTTTGGGGCTAGATGGTGCTGTGTGAAATGTCCACACGTACATATTTATTTATTTATTTTCTCCTAATATTTTATTTCTCAATAAAGCTGATTAGCAGCTTATCATTTAAAAAAATACAATTTATTTACTATAATAAAAAGCTACGTAGAAATATTTTGAACTTCAGACGGGTTATTTCATTACAGAAGTTCAACATATACATTTAATTGTAGGTATAAAAACGTGAGCAATATAAAGCCTCGCCGGAGTTCAACACATAAATTGAAATTATTAGCACCTAGAAAGTGAACAGCCGAGCAGTTTTTACCGGTCTCACATTTGCATTAGCATTTCCAGCGACATGAGAGCTCCACCGTCGCCGGCGCCCACAAACGCACGGCAATGGGCCGTATTGCGCCATTTTATTTATGTAAACGTGGAAATGTAAATTAATTTCTCCGTTTATGATATGAGACTTTTTGGCGGCACCCACTCAAATTACGGCACGCTAGTCGCGTACGGTGCAGTGTGATGATTTGAATTACGAGCAGAAGTATAAATGTTGTTTTTGCTTTGTGGATAGAATGAAACGAGATAACTAATTAGGTCGAGTGAGATAATATTATAACATTTCAGTAGAATAATAAAATTAAAGGGAAGGTAAATATTTACGTAGAAAGTTTATCTCTGTATTCTCGTAAGATAATGTTGATTTTGTAATGTAAGATAAATTTGTGTTCATATTAGTGTTTGATAGCGATATGTACATATAGAAGGCTGAAGCGGGAATAATATTATCAAAAAGCTCCCAAAGCATTTCCCAAAAAACAGACGATAGAAAATGTAAAGAGAACCAATATCTGGAGAGCTTGGGATCGTCGATAATATTGTTTTAGTGACTATGAACTAAATATAATTTTATATTTATTATTTATCATGATTCAATTTCAATGATGAATGATGCTCTACCTACAACAAACTTAACAACCCTTAGACAAATGATAAACGTGTTTTGTTTAGTTCACAGATTAGAGAAAAAACAATTGACTGTGTTTAGTTGCACCTTTGAGTATAGACTAAAAGCATAGAGAGAACTTGATTATGTGTCAAGCGTACCACTTTTTTGGAGACTTTTTATATGATGTGGACACTTTGATGTGAATGAGTCTGTCAGATTTGTATAGAAAAAAACAATAGTCTCGAGTCGAAAAAATGGCACGGTGACTTTTCGCAAGCGTAGCTATACTACTATATGTTTATTTCTTTTCTTCGCCACTGACGTAGCGATACGTGTGAGCAGTACAAATATAGGTAATATCGTTTTGACGATCACTCTATATTTTTAGTCTATACTCTAAGAGTTACACCCACGTCAGACGTCTGTCTAAGCCTTGTTTATGTTTTTGTGGTAAGGCAGAGTAACAAAAATATTTTAGGTCTGTGGCTAAGACTGTTTACGTTTGATTGGTTTCAGAATGCTTCTACATGGAAAGCAAATTGGGTTTGAGGCTTTAATTTTCCTAACTTTGGTAACTTTAAACCTTATCTAAACCTAAAAATAAATTGGAAGCCTCTGCTCGTTTTCTCGTTAGTTAATGACTATAATTTAAACTTAATGATAAAGACGGACAAGCGGCTTTGTTTGTTCTTGAAAGGTAAAATTTCTTGCACCAAAAAGATAATTAAGTAATGTGAGCTTAAGAAATAAGCAAATTGAAGGCTGCGACAAAACTCAAAGATCTGACGGTGTAATTAGGAAAAATTTGGGAGAATGCCTCCTTTCATGATGTAACTTTAGATCCTGACAGTGATGTGGGATAAGAGTGAAATAGTATTTAAGGTAATGCTACCGTAAGATTAGGTACAACATTGATAAGGATCTCAAAGAGGCCTCTTAGATTTATACCGTCAAAATACATCCTTGAACCAGAAGCAGCTCCAGAAAGATTTATAAGATTCAAAATCCTCTGAACACAACAAACAAACGATAAATATACAAAAAAATATAAAATAATTTAAAATGAAATAATGCTAACGTCAACACATCGTTCAAAGTTTCCAATGGTACAGCCGTGATATATCCATAAGTCTTAAATAATCTAGGAACATTACAAGTCTCGCAACGATTCTCCTTCCGCACCGTTGAGATATTGTAATGAAATCTTGCCATCTGTTTTCTCTCGCCGACGTACATCTAAGAACCAGCAATGGGAAAAGTTCAGTTGTTTTATTATCATAATTTTTTCCCAGGGTAAATTTTGAATATAAAAGCAACGGGCTACAAATAATGATATAACTAAAAAGTCTCATTATTTAATAGAACTTGGCTTTTTTTTATGTAAACTAATGACGTGACGAGCGAGGCGTTTGCCTGGTGTTAAGCGACACGGCCGCCCATAACAGACTTCATATTTCAATTAATGTCACCAAAACTACTCTCTTTTCTCATCTCTTCCCGTGGGTGCCGTAAGATCCGGCTATAGGGGAATTTCCAGAGAATGGGCAGCAGCATTCTCCTAGGTACCTTAGAATCTTCTGCGATCACCAAGCCGCCTGCCAAGCGTGGTGATTATGGCCAAACCTATGTGATAAGCATCCAAAGTGACGTTTTGTGTGAGGAGTGTTCAGCAGTGGACATCGTACAATTGATCTCACCACTCTATGAAATTTAAAAATACCTCGTTTTTTATAACGATAAACAATGTTTTATATGATATAATAGCCCGATGACTTACTAGATGTTTTTATCTATTTACGCTAAATGTTTGGTAGGCACATCTGATTCGCATAACGCGCGGTTCACACTGATCTTTGCACAATCGAAGCCATCGTCACGCACTGTGGGACTATTTGTGTACTAATCGGATGTGATCTATATCAGCAGATCTTACCCACTGTATGCGATCAAATATCTTAGTAAATCGCGCTTCTAATTTTACTTATAATAATTTTACAGACTACCTGACAGATAATCCACGGCCTATATCGATGAGCCTAGTTTTTTTTTTTTTTTAATGTTTCTTTATTACCCAAAAGGTGCATAAACGCGTAGTTTTTTTTTAGTTCTACCCCTAAAGAGTTGAAGAAGGATGGTAAAGATCATAATATAAAAACATGGCGGGTATAAACACACGAGTCTTGTATTAATATAGCCAACATTTTATTTAAAAAAAAAACTGCTTCGTTTGAATAGACTGCGTCATCACTTTCCATCAGCTGAGACAGTGGTCAAATGCTTTTTCTATGAACTATATCTATATCTTGTCATTATTTTAACTTACTTACACACAAGCTAAATTCGTTGTTTTTTTTTCTGTTGTTGCTCATTTTGGTCTAGAATATTAAAGAACTTTATCAGTAATCTTTTCAAAAAGGCAGTAAATTCGTATCAACATCGCATCCCAACATGTAGGTGTATACTCGCTAAAGACCTATATGCCAGCATGATAATGTTCTGCACGCTCTAATATTCGATTTGTATTCACGGTTGCGTTGTTTATAGCCTATTGAGATTCGAACGGCCATCCACCCGCCAATTTACATTGTGCCGATAGTTTTGTGCGCAGCCCTGGACGTGGTAATGTCCTAATTATAGGCCGTGACTGATGCCTCGTTGAATAAACAGCTGTTTAAGTGCCATCCAAAATTGCAGCAAACGGGAAAATGAGAATTTGTGTGACGGGCTTTTGGCTTATATAATTGTTATGCCTTGTTGATGAGTACAGTTATGGAAAAAGTAATGGAATAAGTATCACGTAATAAAACACAATCTAATTCCACCATGTTCATTTCACCATCGGACGACAAAACGTACAGCTACACGCCATTCACTTATAGTTGATATTCCTTCGATTCGCACAAAGCGGTTTGACTCGACAGTTATAATCCGAGCAGCGAAGGAATGGAACACTTTACCAGCCTCTTTGTTTCCCGACAAGTACAATCTGGAGCTCTTCAAGCCACGAGTGAATAGTTATCTTCTAGGCAAGCATGTACTATCGTAGACCGTGTCGTCACTTTCTATCAGATGAGATTGCGGTCAAAATGCGGGCTTATTTTGTTATGAAAAAAACACAATAACAAAATTATTTAATTACGTATTGCACTTTCTACTATTTTATAATTTTAAAGTGGAAAATTTGCTATCCTTTGAAACTTTCATGGCAAAATGCCAGAACCTATACCTATTTGGATAACATTTTGTACAAACTTTTAAAACTAGGCTAGTCTAGAGTAAACCTAAATACTAGGATACTTTATATATCGGATAAATTCTGCAGCAGCATACTTTCTCTTAGATAATGTAACCATTATTTTCAATAGTTTCGCTTAATTAGCACTTCCTTTGTGATTTTAATTATACTTGTATACGTGTATGCATGAATTAGTCATCTGATATGAAAAGTAGAAAGTATTAAGTAGAAAGTTATGTCGTTACCTCTCTATCTATATTATCTTAATGTCATAAATATGTACGTGATGCTAACAGTCAAAACAATTTAGCCAATATCAAAACGTTTTAATGCTCTCAGAGAAAACACAAAATGCTCATGCATATTATCCAAAGCAACCAGGTACGGCGAACTTTTTCAATGATAAAACTTTTCTGAAACACACCTATCCTGCAATCGCTACCCACGTTTTATTGCAACCGATACAGTTATACGAGTACAGTCTCATTTTGACGTTTTATCTTCGTTGCAGTACCGCGAGAGCTCAACTTTATCACGGTTTTGCAATCGATGTGGTATATTCGCCTCATTAAAAGTTCCCGGCACCTGATGCAGGCATAATGCACGTGATATCTGTGTGTTGTGTATTCATGCATTCAGCAGATTCTGGTCGACTTACTTAATTCAAGCTAGAAACTAATAGCATATTGTTTATGTGATTATGCTAGCGTCTTGCTGCTCTTGTCACTTATCATCAGCTTACATTTCTTTTGTAGTGATATATTGACACAGCACGGGTTAGTATGTATATAATGTTATTTTTTAAATTGTTGTAATTACAAAACCATTTGGAGGCTTACTGATCACTACTTATACCTTAAAAATCAAAAATAGGTACGGATTATTAATATTTCAGACTTTAATTAAACAATCTTCATCTGACCTTGTGATGACGTCACTCATCGCTAAATGGAAGAAATTTTTGAGCCTATTAACAAAAAACAGTGAAGAAAAAAAGAGAGGACGTGAATGTAATTTTATTGACATTGACACATGGAGTAACTTTTTTATTATGTAGAGGCAACGGCCGAAAATTGTTGAAAGCAAAGTAAGACGTCATCAGTCACAGGAAATTTCTACATTTCAATAATTAAATATAAAATAACTACAATGCATATTACGATAAAAAATTAAATTAGTTTCTTAGATCGGTCTATATTTACATAAAGTAAAATAAAAATAAAAGCAGAAAAATGTTGGACATTCCCCATTTTTGCATTTAATTTTTTTTAGTGAGTATTTTCCCTTTCGTATCATCCCTTGCGTATTTAAAGTTACCGTTAAGTTATACAACACATTTTCGCTTAACTTAAGTTTTATCTGCAGATTTCACTGTAGTTTAATCTTAAGATGGTGGAACCCAGCTTTCGTAAAGGATCGAGATTAAGAGCTCAGTTTGGAATTCGAACACCTTGTTAGTTGATTCTGGGAATAGTAAAATTACTACACTTCATTTTTACTAGGTTTATTTAATGGAAATGAAAAGTTACCATTTAAACACTGCTTTGTATAGAAAAGTTTTCCACATCAATGCTAAAACTACACCACTTGTACGGCAAGTTAGGTTTCCATTCAACGTTCGTACAACAGTTTAATTAATTGCGAGCAAAGTGTATTTATATCTGAATAAATAAGAGTAATTTTCAAAATGATACAATTATTCAACAGTACGTGTGTTCGTACCTGGCGTGTTTCAAATGAAAGTTGTTATCTATCATTTTGTGGAAGTTTTATGATAAATGAGAAGAGTTGTGTGTGCGCTACACAACTCTTCTCCTTTAACTAGAGCATTGTACCTCTTGTTTCAAGGAGCTATGCACTTCTATCAGTTCTCAAGTCAGAAGTAATAGTAGCTACTTTTGTTTTTGATGGGAATATTTGTTACATGTTTATTATAATATGAAGTTCACCCGTGGCTCTGTTTGATTTTACGTAATTTCAATTTTATTTTATAAGGGTATTTGATATTCTTTTTTGCTACACCCTTTTCTTAGACTAGCTTTAGGTAATTTTTAAATCTACCTACTGTATGAACTACCCGCGTAAATCTATGCCAGTCATGCAATAGACAAACGGAAAAACAAAAAAAAAACAAATATACTATTTCACTTGATTTTATTTGACTGGCCTGTTAGCTCAGTTCGTAGTAGCTCTGCCTTCTAAACTATAGGTTGTGGGTTCGATTCCTACCCAGGACAAACATTTGTGTGATGAACATCGATGTTTGTTCTGTGTCTGGGTGTTATATTGTATTCTATGTATGTATTTACAAACAAAAAGGTATCTAAGTACTCTATCAGTTTATCTGGTTCCCATTGTACAAGCTATGCTTAGTTTGGGGCTAGATGGCGCTGTGTGAAATTTCCACACACATTTATTTATTTTATTTCATCTAACCATTTTAGCTATGTAACGAGACATCATAGTAGTGGGAGTAGTTAGCGGTAGTAGTAGTGCCTTTTGTAAAGAAATATTTACACTAATATTACTTTTCAGGTATTAACTCTAAAACATCGCTCTCGTAGCAGATCTACGTACCCTCGTAGCTCCGTAAAGAGCTACGTAGCACAACCGTAGACAAAAGTAAACGATCCGTCTAAATAGTTTGAATATTTCAGTGCGTCGTAGCATAAGTCTTAGTAATGAATTATTCGTCTCGGTGCGCTAAGAGGCTCAAGCGTTTCTTTGTTAATGGGTATTATCACACGCTTACTTAGTTCTACACTTTGTAGAGGAAGTTCTATTTACACTTAAACAGCTACCTACAGAGTAAGTTACATAAAGATGTACCTACATCAGTATTCAGTGATATTTTAATGTTTTGATGATGTAAACGTTTGTGTCGGTTTTATACGGTTTAATTAAAACAGACAAAGTGCCTCTATTCTCTAAACTAACTACTTTTTTTATAACACGAACAGACAAACAAGCTGACGGCCCGCCTGATGGTAAGCAGTTACCGTCGCCTATAGACACCTGCAACACCGGGTACGTAGCCAATGCATTGCCTACCTTTTAACACTCTATTTACTATTTACTACTGATATAATACTATCTCATCATTCATCATTAACAGCCTGAAGACGTCCACTGCTGAACATAGGCCTCCCCCAGAGCACGCCACCTTGAGCGGCTGCTCGCCTCCTGCATCCATCGGCTCCCCGCGGCTTTCACCAGGTTGTCGGTCCACCGAGTGGGGGGCCGGCCTACGCTGCGTCTTCCGGTTCGTGGTCGCCACTCGAGAACCTTTCTTCCCCATCGGTTGTCAGTTCTACGAGCGATGTGGCCTGCCCATTGCCACTTCAACTTACTAACTCTAAGAGCTATATCGGTCACTTTAGTTCTCCTGCGGATCTCCTCGTTCCGGAGCTTATCTGGCAGGGAAACACCGAGCATAGCTCGCTCCATAGCTCGCTGCGCGACTTTGAGCTTACTAATGAGGCCAACAGTAATACTATCTACTACAACTAAATTAATGTAGATATACTACCAAAAATGTTTGATCTGTACATTGAGCGTGCTGTGTTAATTATTGTTAACTTTGTTTATTATAGAATAAACATATAACTTTCATTTTTTTTTTTTTGTTTTTTTTTTTATCAACGATAGGCTAACATTTGACCACAGTCTCACCTGATGGTAAGTGACGACGCGGTCGACGATGGAGCATGCTTGCCTAGAAGATACCGGTTCACTCTAGCCTTAAAAACTCCCAGATTATATTTGTCAGGAAACAATGACGCTGGCAAGGTGTTCCATTCCTGTGTTTCTAGGTGATAAAGGACTCAATTCGTGTAGGCAAATGGTCAATGGACTCTACTGAGTTACTTAGGAATCAGAACATCCAACTCTTCACAATTTGCTCTATTGTTTTTTAATTACAAGGTCTTTTACTAATATTTAAGACAACCGTCCTGGTATTTGAAAATGTTATTGCCGTCGCTCTGCTCTCCAAACCTATGATAGAGACAATAGAGCCCATGAGTGATTTTTACCTACATTTTAGCGTTTCGGGTGCCAACGGTTTTCACCCTCTAAAACTTATCAAAACTTTTGATTTTGGTGTCAATCCTTTGAATGTATTATAAGCTATGCTTTTACATCTTAATTTTTTAGAAAATATTTTTCGTGTTCTTTTTACAACTACTTTACTTTGTCATAATTTTGGCGCCAAAAATTAGTTTTAGGTGCCTATAAATACGAAGATTTTGTAAAAATTTAAAAAGGAAAACGTACGAGCACAGTTTTTTACTGGGTAGATAACATAAAAAACATCAATATCGGATAGCATTCAGAGGTAGAAAAGCGGTGGAACTTTTAAATGGACAAGAGGGTATACTCGTCTCTTAAGTTGTAATTTTACTTTTTAGCAATACACTATAAACCCAGAATTGTTAATTAAAATATCAAAAATAATTACAGAAATTATAATAACACACCTAAATATTATTTAAATTGAAACTGTATTAATGTTTATAGTATAAGTAAACAGATACATTGAAATTAATATCCTGTAACAACGGTCGACAATATACGGCCAATAGCACAACATTAATGTGAAACAGTTATATAAGTTCGCACGGAGTGGTGACTTCCTCTACATCAAACACTCACCATGCACTTGTCGTTGTTATTGTTCATAGCGCTTGAAGACAGCGCTGGCGCAGGTATTGTACTCGTAACTCAGGAACTTACGATTACTATGAGGTCTCATTGCATTTATAAATGTGTGTGTATATTACATGTCCGTGCAGTTGCGTATTTCAATAAAATGTTAGTCGAAGGCCTTTATTTTTACGAGACGCTAAAAGTTGGAACAGGCTGTTGAGGTAGGCCGTGCGGCAGCAAAATGAAATGCACCAGGCAGTACCAGTCCCCTAGCATGCGCACGTGAAAACTTGTAGTGGTTGTTAGAGTGAGACACACTTAGTTCCTACCTACCATAGTGTTGTCACAGTCTCTGACGAAAAAAGTGTCCAGTAAATTATTTCGTGGTGCGCATGCTAGGCGCGAGGCCACGCATCCTCCGGCACGATCACGCTGGTATGTTTCAACCTTAAGAAGAACAATTGCTGGTATGTTGGCAATTATTTTAACAACGTTTTGATTTGATTTAATTTGATTTTGATATTAATAACAGCAGTACACCAACCAACCAAAGCATTTCTTAACTTTTACACAGGCGAGTTATGTTGCTATGAAAAACCTTAGCAGTACCTAGGTACCATAATTAGTACTTCAAACAAAAGTTCAAAAGTATGCCTTTTGTATCTTACTAAGAGGTTGTTCACTGTCTGTCTATTGTGTGGTAGCAATATTGTTTATTAGCCAGCGGTTTACACGACCTCGCCATATTGTATTTCATGTTCGTCGTATAACTGAGCGTTAAATTTGATAATATTCAAAATTAATAATCTGAATAGTGGCTGTAAATTGGCACTTAAATTTAACTTAATACTTCTTAGTTGGTTAACGCACTAAGTTTGTGAACTGTGCAAGTGTTGACCTTTGTATCAAAGTTGAATGTAACCAGGCCCCCATCAAAGACGTTACGAATCGAAATTTACACTCTGGGTCTCTTTATTGTTAAACGTTTGAGTTTACTTGCAATTTAATTGCCCACGTGCATAAACCGCATTAACTTAGCCGTATCTCTTGTCTGCCTTTTTATGAGCATAGACTATCCTTAGGCGCGTAGATTATAAATAGTTATTTGTTATACTAGGCTGCAAAGTTGGTTTTTGGCGCGAGTACTTGAATTGAAACCTGAGCAAGCGAAGGTTTCAAAGGTACGAGACGCAGAAAAACTTTGGTTTGCAATTTGCAACACACAACTTTTCACCTCACTACAGCGAGGAAAATGTAAGAAAAACAGCTAAAAGGCTAAGAAAAGATTAGTTTTTAGCTTATTAATTTTGTTATGGGTGGCGGTAACGCTTGACATCAGGTAAACGACTAGCTCGTCACGTGATTCATGGAAAATTAAAGAAAAAGTGTTTTTCATCCATTTTCCATGCAGTCGCCGTGCTGGATAGCGTATTGGTTTTATACTCTTTGGTGCTGGACAGTGCGATTATTCTAAAAATGAGGTTGGTGAACGAGAAAAAGATGATATCTTTTAGGAGGTAGTCTGTGGTATTAATGAGTTTTCAGTGGACTGGCGATATCAAGAAAATTAGAAAAAGGTTAAATTCAGTTTTTGGTTTAGAAAGAGGTTAAATTCGGGCAGATCTGTGATTAAATCCTCAATTCTTGACGAGAAAATTATTGAATAGAAACGTTCGAATTTTAAAAACACTTTCCACGCTAGTGAGCAAAATGCGTTTTTGCGCCCAGATTTTGAATGACAAAGAGAACCTTTCCGAGCTAGTAAGGTGAAAACAATATTCTTTGCCTTAGAATAGAATAGAAATCAATTATTCAACACCGGTCAATTGCATTGTTACGCTTTTGTTGCTTGCTGCTTATTGTGACTGCCTCGCGTTATACGATCGCTGCTTATTATTTCTTAACTACCACCGAAAGGCTTATTTTTCTGCTTACTAATACTATTAAAAATAAAATGCTATTCTAAAGCTTACATAAATAAGTAGTACAACTATTATTTAAAATACAAAACCTTTTTGAATGTACACTTCTGTATAATTTTAATTTTGTGTCATTAGTTGCAATAAGCCTGTGTGCTTGAGTAATAATAAGATGTATATTTAAAAGTATAATAAAGATCTTTGAAAAATTACAATTAAATAATTGCATTGTTGTCTTATGTACCTAGAAATTCAGTGTTGAATGGGCGTCATCAACTCAATTCCATTCACTACAGACGTTTCATTTTCAAGTATCGTAACCCGCTCACAAATGTACCCAATTGTATTATTAGTAGACAAAGAAGGCAGGTGGGGGTGTATGAGTATATATACCTAGATGTATGAGTCGTGTCCAGCCACCCACACTAACGCCATAGTATTATCCCCTATCAAAGTTTTAGCAACTACCCACAATGTCAACTAATATTCCAAAACCAATTATAGCGTCGATAGTCCGGATACCTAATTCAATCACCGTGGACACTACAAACAAGTGTCGGCGGCGATAAAACAGGGGCCAAACATGTACGACAAGGGGGTCAAGCCACGGGCACAGAATAAATAACAGTTATACGTACCAAGGGGACCAGTTAGCTGGATACCTATAGGAAGTAAGGGGGTTGTTCGTGCTAGGAACATAAATTAAAATAGATAAGAAAGGCAAAAAAGAGAGAAGTACGGCAAATCTACAGACCAAGACCTCAAGTCACAGATTTAAAGAAAAATCATTGACTATTAAGTCTAGGTAGAAAAGTTAAAATTATATTTATGAATTGATCTTACTAAAATATTTTTTCAGTAGAGTGGTAGAGTTGATTTACTCTAAATCTTGTCATCTAAGGTAAGGACGTTTTCAGTAATTGTCAAGCTGATGTTCTAATAAACGTACATATTTTTTATGATGAGTTAACCAAAGTTTGCATGGGTGGTCACATCAGTTCATAAACAAGCGCCGTAGTTAAAAGTTCACACAAAGGTAAAAACATTACCAATTAGTTTAATATAACTATTATCAAATTATATATAGGTACTAGCTACTATCTTAATTATTTCTTTTCAATTACTAAAATTGTTGTCAAGATTTCTCACAATGTTGCGAAGCAATAAAACCTCAAGTGGCGTCGAGTTTTTCTCAAACTCATTGCATCAAAAAGTTTCAAGAATTTGTAGGAAATTACAGCGACTAATTGTTAAAATAATAATGAATTCGCCTTGTTCCAATCTCTTTGTGAGAGATATATATGTAGGTATCTTTGAAACCTTTGATCAGTCACTCGTTTGTCGTTGCTAATGTAGTTAAGCAAGTGAGGTATATTGTATGCACAGAGTAACATTGTTTTTTCTCTAATCTGTGATTGTATGAGTGTTTTGTTTTTTTTTACAGTAAGAGTTCTCTAATAGTATAGTCAATAACCTCTATGGGTAAAAAGTAGACATGCCTCCCCATCTCTACTAATATACAAAATGAAACGTATGTTTGTTTGTCCTCCGTTCACACCAAAAGGGCTGAACTGATTTGGCTGAAGTTTTGCACTCAGATTTCTGACGTTATCGACCTTCACATAGGGTACTTTCTATTTGGGGATATTAAGATTTTTCCGGGGAAACGTCTCTAGTTTTAAATGAATTTGAGTATACGCTAGACTTTTCCATTTTTATAGTATAGTATGGAGGTTTGCTACGATACTCACCAGGTGTTGCAATATAAAGCAAGCAAGCGAGCATATCGAGTATAAGGAACATTGTAACCGCGTCTATGCATCAATAGATGCATGCCTGCATAAAAGCATTTTGAATCACCAATATGACATCGGGAATTCGAAATATGCGTTGAATCTTCAGTGGAATCACTACAGCTACATAAAATGTCAGAAATCTTTTGCATTGAGATATACATTAGACGAATTCCTTTCGGAACGATTCACTGTAGACTAAGTCGATTCGCTCCGCACGTTATTGCTATACCCAAGCAGGGTCATTATGTTACCTTTAAACACGCTATTAACACCTGTATGTAATGTATAATAATGGTTGCAATAAATTATTGAGTATTGAGTATTGAGTATACTATTTAAATGAAACCAAAATAATTATTTCATTATCAAGGTGCTTATAAAAAATTCACAGTAAAGCAAACGGCAACTTTATCTGCAAAATCTTATTGCAATAAAAACGAACAAGGGACGAAATCATCGTACAGAATAATCAAAACTGATGAAACTGCATGTATCTATAAAAACATAGTTTGAACTACTGACATTATTATTAATACTTTCATATAATTATGGTATAACTTTTACTTGCAAATCTCAGATTTTCAGAATACGGCTACTCACTGAGTTAATTACAATTTTATTTTTATAGGCACGAGCGGTATCAAAGTATGTCAGGGGAGTCCAATTATAGTTTACACTTTGTCGTAAATCTTGAAGTTTCCGTTAAGATTATTCATAGCACATAAAGGCTGTGGAACCCCAGTAACGAAGTGACCTGGAGCACCTCTGAGGACCCGACGAGAGGCCATTAAGGCACCCTCCACTGCGCCAATCTTCTTGAGTATCACATCCAATTCTTACAACAGACACTGTCAAAATTCATCTTTATTTTAAAAAGTACGAATATTTTCCTCTTCAATTTTATATTGAGAGGTGTGGAGCAGCTTTGTGTGGTACGTTATTGATGATATTTTTTTTTAGTTTTTGCTAATTGTATAATATAAATAATTATTTTTTTCCAATAAGACAAAAATAAAGACAAACTTTTACTCTCAATTAGACTAAAATTGGACCTACTTCTGCAATATGGAACCAACCCACACAATGTTAGTTTCGAGAAAAAGCAGTTTTTGTCAAAACAGTATATTGTGAAAAATTGTGCAGACTTTTTAATAAAGTAAGTTTGCGGTGTTGTACAAAGTACGGCTCTCTATCTATCATCATCAACAGCCTGAAGACGTCCACTGCTGAACATAGGCCTCCCCCAGAGCACGCCACCTTGAGCGGCTGCTCGCCTCCTGCATCCATCGGCTCCCCGCGGCTTTCACCAGGTCGTCGGTCCACCGAGTGGGGGGCCGGCCTACGCTGCGTCTTCCGGTTCGTGGTCGCCACTCGAGAACCTTTCTTCCCCATCGGTTGTCAGTTCTACGAGCGATGTGGCCTGCCCATTGCCACTTCAACTTACTAACTCTAAGAGCTATATCGGTCACTTTAGTTCTCCTGCGGATCTCCTCGTTCCGGAGCTTATCTCGCAGGGAAACACCGAGCATAGCTCGCTCCATAGCTCGCTGCGCGACTTTGAGCTTACTAATGAGGCCAACAGTAAGAGACCATGTCTCAGTTCCATAAGTCATCACTGGCAACACACACTGATTGAAAACTTTCGTTTTCAGGCTCTGCGGTATTTTGGACGAAAAGATAGGACGAAGCTTCCCGAACGCTGCCCAGCCGAGTTGGATTCTTCGCGCCACCTCTTTGTCGAAGTTGGACCTACCTAATTGGACAATCTGTCCTAGGTAGACATACTTGTCGACAACTTCTCGAGTATCGTTCCCAACAATTACCGGTATAGGTGGAACATGAGCATTAGACATGATCTTTGTCTTGTCCATATTCATCTTAAGACCAACCTGCTGGGAGACTCTACTGAGGTCGTTGAGCATGGTGCTAAGGTCCTCGAGCGATTCCGCCATTATGACTATATCATCGGCAAAACGAAGGTTAGTGATGTACTCGCCATTTATGTTGATGCCAGATCTTTTCCACTCCAAGAGCTTGAAAACATCCTCCAATGCGTTTGTGAACAGTTTCGGAGAAATAACGTCTCCCTGTCTCACGCCTCTTTGCAATGGAATTTGTTCCGTACTCTGGTCCTGTAGTCGGACTGACATAGTGGCCTTACTGTACAAACACTTCAAAACTTCGATATACCTATAGTCAATTTGGCATCGCTGCAAGGACTGCAGCACCGCCCAAGTCTCGATTGAATCGAAGGCTTTCTCATAGTCCACAAACGCTAGGCATAACGGCCGATTATACTCTTCGGTCTTCTGTATAATCTGGCGCAGCGTATGGATGTGGTCTATGGTGCTAAAGCCTTTTCGGAAACCGGCTTGTTCGGGAGGCTGGAATTCATCAAACCTGCGTGCGAGACGATTCGTAATGACTCTCGAAAACAGCTTATACACATGACTCAAGAGCGAGATGGGCCTATAGTTCTTCAATAAGGTGTTATCGCCTTTTTTGAAGAAGAGCACCACCACGCTCTTGTGCCATGCCTCTGGCGTTATACCTTCAAGGATGACAGAATTAAATAACTTCTGGAGGACTAAAAGTACCGGTCTACCACCCGCTCTCAGAAGTTCGGTCGTAATTCCATCTTCACCTGGTGCCTTGTTGTTTTTAAGCTGTTTGAGGGCCATTCTAATCTCGTACAGGCTGACGTCCGGGATATCTTCGGTATAGTGTCGGACTAACTTGGCTCTGATGTCCTGAGCTGTGTTAGTAGCGGGCTTACGTGTCGAGGTGTATAACTGTCCATAGAAGTTCTCGATCTCTCTCAGAATCTCAGGCTTGGATGAAATGACGCTACCATTTTCGGTCTTCAGTTTTGTCATTTGGTGTTGCCCAATAGACGAATCCTTTGCGAACACTTTAGAGCCTTGGTTCCGCTCAATTGCGGCCTCAATACGTGAAGTACTAAGAGCACGCAAGTCGTGTCGCAAGGAACTCCAGATTCGTCTATTGAGTTCACCGTAGGCTGACATATCAACTGAAGACTGCAGCTTCATTTCGCTCCGGTCGGCCATTAGCTCAAGAGTTTTTTCTGAGAGCTTTTGAGTCTTCTTTCGGCGTTGGGTCTTAAAGAATTTCGATCCAACAGCTTGGACAGTTTCCACCAACCCGTCGTTTAGCTCGTCCACTGTGTTACAGTCGGCTAGGCACTGGAAGCGATTTTGGAGTTCCAGCTGAAAGCCTTCGGGGTTTTGGATTTGGACAGGATTTGGACGGAGCGTAGACTTCACCAGACGTGACCTTTCGAGCTTAACATTGATATTCAATGTGCCTCTAACAATACGGTGATCGCTACCGGTTTTCACCTTGCTGATCACAGAGACATCATCGAATATGTGCTTCTTGGTCGTCATGATGAAGTCTATCTCATTTTTAGTGGAACCGTCGGGACTTATCCACGTCCACTTCCTGGATGGCCGCTTCTCGTAGAAGGAGTTCATCATAAAGAGTCCCTCCTTCTCCATGAAGTCAGCCAGCCTCTGTCCTCGAGGGTTCCGCTGCCCGTATCCAAATGGCCCCACTCTCAGCTCATCGCTATTCCTTGTGCCCAACTTCGCATTGAAGTCTCCCATCACAACGGTGAAGTATGTTTCGGAAGTATGCATGGCTTCGGATATGTCCTCATACATAGCTTCTACTTCATCGTCTGAGTGTGCCGATGTCGGCGCGTATACCTGTATAACCTTCAACGAATACCGTTTGGTTATTCGGAGTACCAGGTACGCTACCCTGGCCGACACACTGTCGACTTTGACCACGTTGTTGACGAGAGACTTGCGGACGAGAAACCCGACACCCCCTTGGGAGAGTTGGTCTCCCTCCCGGTAGAAGAATAAGTTACCGGAATTTAGGATTATCGTGTCCTGTCCCTGTCTTCGGACTTCTGACAATCCCATTACATCCCAGCGTAACTTACCCATCTCCGCCTCTAGCTCGACCATCCTTTCGTCAGCCTACAGTGTGCGCACGTTATGTGTTGCCAGGGCCAGGGGTCGTCGTTGGGGTTGGTAGCCGGGCGTCTGCCGGGGATTCTTCGCACCCCTTGCCCTGCCGTTACCGTGGCCGCTACCGTAGCCACGGGATAGCAGAGCTGCCGGGGACTGGGGGCCGTTTTTATTTGTGCTTGTCATTAGGGGGGGGGTTTGCCATAATCACCACGCTTGGCAGGCGGCTTGGTGATCGCAGTAGGTGAAGATTGATTGCCACCAAGACCGAGGGGAACGCTGCGACCCATTCCCTGGATATTCCCTTAGCCGCCTTCTACGGCACCCACGGGAAGAGATGGGGTGGTCCTATTCGTAACCGGGACCACACGGGACAATCTCTATCTATGCCAATATAATAATAATGATAAACATGGTTATTTACTGTGTAATATTTTTTTAAGTCTGTAGTTCCTTGTTGCAAAACTACTTTCAGTGGGTTGGTTCCTTGTTTATTTAACCTTTTTTTTTAATTAGTAATAAAATTAATACAATTACATTTTAATGGCATTGGAGGTGCTATAGGATTGTTTTAAAGGAGGAGCGCATCTTAGCTGACAAGAAAAATTGCGCGAGCGCAAATTGGGCTTCGGATTCAATAGAATAAGATTTACTTTTTTCCTTTCAGGAAAACAGAAATACACACATCAAAAAAGTCTAAGCAACATGTAAGATATTACAAATTTACCATTTATATTAATTAATTTCTAAGTATTTACTCACTCAAAGTGCGTAGGTAAGTAAACTTTTTTGTTATTGATGACATACTGGCTGGTTGTAAAAAAAAATCGATTATGTTTTGTTTTTTCATAAAATTCAAATGACTGCGAATTTGTTTCAATTTAAGTGCGTTTTAATTGACACGTTTATTCTTGATTTTATAATTTTACCAACCATTTAAATAAAGTTAGCGACAAAACTGAATCGTTAGATATTCTTCACGTCATGGAGCGACGTCATTTGACGGCAGATGAAATGCAAAGAGCTGTAGGGATGTTGCAAGCGGGAAGTAATCAATCTCAGGTATCTTGACATTTTGGCATTCATAGAAGTGTTATTTGTCGTCTTTGGCAGCGCTACAATAATACAGGGGAACCCGCTGAACAGCACCCAGGCCGTAGAAGGAGTACAACCAACTCGGCAAGACCGGTACATACAACTGACTGCAAGACGCCAGCCGATGTTAACATCGGCTGGCGTCTTGCAGTCAGTTGCGGTTAACAGCTCGAGAGCTAAGTTTGAGGCTACAAAATTCAAGTGGTGTTGATGTAAGTCCCCAAACTGTGCGAAATCGACTGCATGAGTACGGCCTCAATTGTCAAACGTGTCAATTAAAACGCACTTAAATTCAAACAAATTCGCAGTCATTTGAGTTTTATGAAAAAACAAAACATAATCAAATTTTTTTTTAGAACCAGCCGGTTTTCGTCATTAACAAAAAAGTTTACTTACCAACGCACTTTGAGTGAGTAAATACTTAGAAATTAATTAATATAAATGGTAAATTTGTAATATCATGCATGTTGCTTAGACTTTTTTGATGTGTGTATATAGTGTCAAGGTACCTAAATTGTTGGTGAGAGCGGAGCGAGCGTAGAAATTCACTAAACTGGCGATTCAGTGACATAAAATACCAATAACAACAAGCATTACGGCAATATCACTCGACATTGGTCCAATATGTGCGAGCGAAGCAAGTGCTAGTATTTTCGTATTTATATCAATTTTAACGCAATGCCGCGACATTCCGTTTATCCCCGTTACACTTGCTTGACACTACCGGTAGTGCTATGGAAGTTTTCTCACTTTTACATGGTAAAATTTAGGTTACACTAAAAGGAGTAAGTGTAGCGATTGCGAAAATTTACTTAATTAGCAGTTTTATGACATAAACACACAAAACACCCACAATTAATGGCACTGCAACACCATAGACACTAATTCAAAATTGACGAGCAAAGCGAGCGTGCAAATTTTCCTAACTACCCAGTCTTTAGGAAAATAAGCTGAAAACGGAAATAGTTTGTATATGAATTCTGATAAGTGAAAAGTCGGCTGTAATAGTTATTTAGCTCAAAATAACTTTAGCTCTTGACTTTCTGCCTGACTTTGGTACCCACAGAACCCTATAGAACTCTTCAACAACAACTATCTAATGCATCGCAAAGCAATGACTGTGTTTTGTTGGAAATCGCAAGCCCATTTGCTAAATCATAATTTTTAAAGGTAGATTCGAAAATAAACTGCTTGTTAAGTAGCTGCCTACAAAAGGATATTCAGTTTTATACCCAAGTAAAAAAAATCGCCCAATTCGGCCCATTGTAATACTGTACCTAATCAGTGTTAGAATTCAAAGGTACGAGCGAAGCGAGCGAAAATTTATTCTTTTGTACCTATTACTACAGATTATCTAATTAAATTAATTAAATATAGTCATAATGGCGGAATCGCTCGAGGACCTTAGCACCATGCTCAACGACCTCAGTAGAGTCTCCCAGCAGGTTGGTCTTAAGATGAATATGGACAAGACAAAGATCATGTCTAATGCTCATGTTCCACCTATACCGGTAATTGTTGGGAACGATACTCTCGAAGTTGTCGACAAGTATGTCTACCTAGGACAGATTGTCCAATTAGGTAGGTCCAACTTCGACAAAGAGGTGGCGCGAAGAATCCAACTCGGCTGGGCAGCGTTCGGGAAGCTTCGTCCTATCTTTTCGTCCAAAATACCGCAGAGCCTGAAAACGAAAGTTTTCAATCAGTGTGTGTTGCCAGTGATGACTTATGGAACTGAGACATGGTCTCTTACTGTTGGCCTCATTAGTAAGCTCAAAGTCGCGCAGCGAGCTATGGAGCGAGCTATGCTCGGTGTTTCCCTGCGAGATAAGCTCCGGAACGAGGAGATCCGCAGGAGAACTAAAGTGACCGATATAGCTCTTAGAGTTAGTAAGTTGAAGTGGCAATGGGCAGGCCACATCGCTCGTAGAACTGACAACCGATGGGGAAGAAAGGTTCTCGAGTGGCGACCACGAACCGGAAGAAGCAGCGTAGGCCGGCCCCCCACTCGGTGGACCGACGACCTGGTGAAAGCCGCGGGGAGCCGATGGATGCAGGAGGCGAGCAGCCGCTCAAGGTGGCGTGCTCTGGGGGAGGCCTATGTTCAGCAGTGGACGTCTTCAGGCTGTTGATGATGATGATGATGATGATCTAATTAAATATTTTTTGAAGAAATGAATCTATTTAATCTGTAGGTAGTATGAACGATTCAATAAAAAAAAAAACTGGAAAGAGCAGATTGTAGTCTCACTCCTACTGCACTTAAGATTTAAAAGTAGAAGTGGGAAAACAATATTTTTACTTTCATCAGAAATCTCTCAATCGTTTTTTAATTAAATTATCTCTTCTTATTAGTATAGGTACATGGTTCTTTTTGTAAGCACATTGAATAGTTTTAACATAAAACCAAGTGGTTTGGATCTGTGTGAAAATAAAGGATCAAACTTTGGCTTTGCGATTTATTTTATGCATACCAGAACCAAATCACATGGTGCTACATGAATTATAAAAAATGTGAACCACGTGAATTGGATCCTTTCAACAAAAAAACAAACATACATATTTTGTAGATTTTCGGTTTACCACAGAGCATGGATCTTTTTTGCTAATGGCAAACCCTTTGAAATGTGGCATGGTTACTTTGTCGCTATAATGTTTAGTTCAATGAAAATTGTCAGATCAGTTTGATCTTTTTAGGGTAGGGGGGGTTGGTGGGGTGCATTTTAAAAGCATTCTGCATACTTAAGTTCTCAATTTTGACAAGTGTGTGGGTTGGTTCCATATTGCAGAAGTAGGTCCAATTTATAATTTTGTTTACAAAATAATCAACTTTTATATATTTATATTCATATTCATATTCATTTATTGTGCTCACATATAATACACCCTGTAATGGGAAGGCCGTAAAGTTGTCTCAGTATCCTAGTGAAGTTTTTAGTTTCATCAGCTTTTAGTTAAATCAGCGTTTTGTTTACATATTGCAAAAGATATCCTCCTTTAAAGTTCCAAGGTGTCACAATGTTAACAAGATCTTCAGTCGTGTCGTGGATTTATTAATTGATTCTTACTGTTTACAATAATGAGGCTATTTTGACCACAGTAGAATGTTCAAAAATACTGCTATGGTTTTAAAAACTGCCGGAAGGACCATGATTGGCTGTACCATTAGCCAATCATGTTCCGGTATATAATAGTCTATCTATTGGGAACCTTACAAATTTTCAAATAACATTCGTAGATTGAGCTATATTTGAGCCTTGATTCAAACAAATTCGTAGGTAATATAACGCCGAAAGAAAAGCTGCCTTTGCTATATTTTTATATAATCAAATACGGTCTTGGATTAGGCGGGGAATGTGCAGATGGCGTCTAGCAAGTAAGTAAAGAGCGCAGTGATAGGGTCCCGATATACGTGTCTGGGTTACTGACGACCGTTTTCACATTTTTGATATTCAGATCGAGCAACCACTGGGAACAAAAACCGAGTTAACTCTACGATATTGAAAGCTTATGGATTTTCTATGCCACCGGTGGATATGACGCCGGTAATCAGTCGCTTAAGATTATTGAGCTCGTTTTCGAAATCCGCTCGAACCTTTACAACTCTTATTAAGCTTAAAGTTGAGCTGCTATTTTCATTGTAGTTCAAATACTGTCATGGTCTTTTACTTATATAAACAATGGTCAAGTAAGAACGTTAAGTCACGTACGTTACAATGCTTACTTAGGACAAACAGCAAACACAAAATCCGCAAATACGGTCGCTTTGTGCATAAGGTTTGAATCTGCGATCCGAAAAAAACTATGCTAATCTTAAAAACAAAAATATGAATATTGCATTATTCATCGTGGACGCATCAACCATGCGATCGAAACAACATAAAACGAGGAAATCGATGTGTACCAAATGGTGAAAATGTCAGACCGTTTTGGTTGGTGGCCAATTTTAATTGAATGAAAAAATGATCGTCTATGCATTTTTTCGTTTTGGATGATGGGCTAATGGAAATTGGCAGTGGTCTCGGCTGCCTCCCGTGCCAACTTTTGCGGAGCTAGCTATCGCTACGCTCCAGTTCTGGCCCACCGGCGAGATATATCGTTTCGATTGAATAATGGGCTCATGGCAATTGCCTTCCTCTGTCCCTGAAAACGAATTGATTATTCAAATTTGTTCAACCTTTATCCATTTCTTTGCATCTGAATTAATCTGTTGCAAGAATTGTAATCAAAGTTAACCGACCAAGTGCGAGTCGGCCTCGCGCACGAAGGGTTGCGTACCATTATCTATAAAAACGAGCACAAAATTACGTTTGTTGTATGGGAGCCACCTTAAATATTTATTTTATTCTGTTTTTTAGTATTTGTTGTTATAGCAGCAACAGAAATACATCACCTGTGAAAATTTCAATGGTCCAACTACGATTCACAGCCTGGTGACAGACGGACAGACAGACAGACAGACAGCGGAGCCTTAGTAATAGGGTCCGTTTTACCCTTTGGGTACGGAACCCTAAAAATTAAGAGGTTTATATTTTCGGAGGTAAACGTATGAATGAATCTCGCATTTGAATGATTTCATTCATCTTTCAAATGGGAAGTCGATCGCATGTGCACCAAATGGACGTATTGGCATGCAAAGCCTTGTGCAGTTTCTATTGAATTGTAAATTTGAGATCTGAGACTCGAGCAGTGGTTCACGATAAAAATAGGTATTATAAATTCGTTTTAGCTATATCGCTTCTCTGCACATAAAATTTAAGATAATGTCTAATGGTGTACTTACTGGCACATAAAGAATTTAACAAATTCATCGGTAAACTAAATTCAGAGAAGATTTAACGTTTAAAATAAAG
Source organism: Ennomos quercinarius (assembly GCA_910589525.2). Classification (NCBI taxonomy): domain Eukaryota; kingdom Metazoa; phylum Arthropoda; class Insecta; order Lepidoptera; family Geometridae; genus Ennomos; species Ennomos quercinarius. The sequence goes on from OU342496.1 coordinate 9,643,568, forward strand.
TGTAGAGATCGATAACCCTTTCAAGAAACCTTTAGTACCCACTTTTCTCTTGATCCCAATTTAGTTCATCCACTACGAAAATCTTGATTTATTTTTAGTAATTACATGTATATTAAGTATTAAATAGCCTATAAATAGAATGTTGTAATAATATTTTAATTATTTTGAGCAGTTTACGTCATATATTTATTGAGCCATGATTGGAGAGCCCTTGCAAACTCTCGCGGCGCAAAATTTAATGAGTGGGAATATTTCATGTATCGTTAGGGCCACCGTCGAAATCAATCACGATATTAACCATGTGTGAAATGAATTTAACGAGCAAATAACTGATGCCTTTATCAGGTATTGATCCATGGGAATGGTTTGTAACATGTTCTAGAAGATATTTTTTTATGTAAATGAATGACGTGACAAGCTAGTCGTTCGCCTGATGTTAAGCGTCACGGCTGCCCATAACAGATTGTAGTATCACTCGGAACTCTAAATTAATATAGTTTTGCGTGACACTGCACTGATGCGCACGTCATCCTGAGACCTCACAAGTATATTAATAAGATTACTAGACTGTGTGATCAGATTAAAAAGTCTCATTTGCCCAGTAATTTCACTAGCTACAATGTCCTTCAAATTGGAACACAGTAGTGCTTGCACACTACTGCTTGACGGCAGAATAACTGGCAAAGCGGTGGTACCTACCTAGACGAACTTTGCAGAAAAGTCCTACCACCTAGCATCAATACAAGATATACAAGTAATGCAAGGGAATGAAACATGAGATAAGCGATTGTTTGCTATAGTAAACCGTTTTCCGTTGTCCCCTAGTAACCTTTTTCCTTTTTTACGCAAACCGGGGGTTTAGCTACTAGAGTACTGTGTGATCAACTTGATCTCTTGGTCGTTGTGACAAGACTGTGTCGTATATAAGGAGAATATCATCACTACAAATAATAAGTAGTCTATCTTTACAAATATTATTAAAGAAAGATGTTTAGAAAACTACATACGAAATACTACAAACTCGCACCGATATCAGACTTTCATTTCATAATAGTACATTATGATATAAGTGTGCAAAGTTGATCACTGCAATCGAGGCGGTAATATGTGTGCGTAAGACATCGACCAAAACGAAACGAAACGAAAACTGGAACTGGAACTGGAACGGGAACTGGAACTGGAACTAGAACGGGAACGGGAACGGGAACGGGAACTGGAACGGGAATTGCAACTGGGACTAGAACGGGAACTGGAACTGGAACTGGAACTAGTACGGGAACTGGAACTGGAACTGGAACGTGAACTGGAACTGGAACGTAAGCTGGAACTTGAACTGGAATGTGAACTGGAACTGGAACTTGAACTGGAACGAAATGAAACGAAATGACGAAAATGTACGTTTAATGGGGTTATCATATTATAACGTGTCTGGTAATTAAGAGTAAAAAGCACACGTCTGAAACTTGTTGTATTTTGGTTCTAAAAGCGGAGGCACAAGAGCTACTTTACGAGCAACTGTGATGAAATTAATAATCCTATAATAATTAGACTTGTCTGTCTTGCAAAAGTGAAGAAAAAACAATTTTATTATAACATTACGCATTTGTTTTAAATACCTAACTCACGAACAAAAAAACATATAGGTATAACGTTACAGAATTTAACAAACGCGGTCGTTACGCTACGTCACGTAATTTATTAACATAAAAATGCGCTTATTATTCATGATACAATTTTTAAATCTAAGTAGTAAAAAAGGTTGAGTCTAATGTTAGTAAGTAGTTTACTTGCATTTTACTTGCAAATAAAGTTCTAATCTGCAAGCACCAAATCACCAGCATGGAGTCATGTTCCATCCATTCGTATTCGAAATTACTTCGACTTGTCAAAAGCAGTCAAGGGTCCTATTTTAAAGGCATGCACACATGATACCTATTATTTTATCACGTATGAAAGTAATATTTCTCGTCCACATTCTTTTTTTATTACGCGAATTTTACGACTTCGTCAATTTGTCTACTGGTTTTATGCGTAAGACGAATTGCGGGAGACGTGCTTGCTAATTCTATGACGGATGGGTACATTACATAAATTTTATTCAGTGATCTACTTTATAAAATTGTTTTAATTCTTTTAATTTTACGTAGTAGGGCTTATACATTTTCCTAAAAGCTGATCTACACTAAATATAGAATTACTGATGTGGTAGAGATTCTGTTTATTTGCAATCAAATATGTCACATAAAAGACTAGGAATTTATAAATAGCGATCAGGTTTGTACTTCAAAAAAATATATCCGATCCCATCCCACACAACACATTTTAGTTATCTTTAAAGCTTTTACATGGATTTACTTCGCTGTGAAACAAAGGGTCTATTCAAAAGTCTATCGTGCGCTAGCCCCCGCAACGATCCTGGGTCTGTCAGGCTCCAACCGCAGAATACAACGGATTGGAAGCGCGAAACGGATCCCATATCAAACGTCACTTTTTTATTTAAATACTCTCTGTGTTGTGCACATATTTTGCGCAAACAGAAAGAACATGAACGAATACATTGAATATAAACTTAAAAAAATACAACACACACGGCTGTGAAAACATGCAGGTCTGAAAAACCAATCAATAACCAACAGATGGAAAAGTGGAGTTATTATTAAATATTCCTGCGAAAATACTACAATAAAATGACAGCATTGATTATATAGGTAGGTGATACATAAAATGAAACTCAAAAACCCTTAACTACCTTCATTGGTCTAAAATAAAGACGTAACAATAAACGATTGCCCTTTCTTCGTTATTTTTCCATTCAAATTAGATGAAACACGTTCTTTTTAAACGAGCACGACATTAGAAAAAGACGATTTTCTTACAACAACGTTTCCATTTTATTTCAAAAGAAAAACGATCCAATAAAACGCATATTACCTCGTCGCATTGTTAAAGAAAATTTGAAAAGTAAGGGTGTCTACGGAACGGATGGTATTACAATTTGGTGCCGTTTGCTCTCGCGTCGGCTCTCGTGTTAGAAGACGTGCTTGTGTGTGAAAACTTTTAGGAGACTATAAAGAAAATTCTTTTCGTTGAATTTACGATTTCCCTATCGCGCTTAAGCGGCGAATCATGGCGCAAGGATGAAATATTATCGCTCGCAGTATCCGCGCAGAGCCCCAACCTCCGTCGTCTGATGTTAAGTGTTGTCGGATTTTCACGTGTGCCTCTGCTTTTTCTGGGGATATAATGCTAATGCTTGAGTCAAATCAAATCCACTTTGGTTGAATTTGATAAATGCTTTTACACGATAACACTTACAATGTGAGCTAAACTGTAACTCAATGTGTATATTAAACCTGTTGGCTCGGAATGCGTTACAAATTTATGTGCTGGCCCATAGTCATAATTTCACAAATGTATAATACTTTGATTATAACAATACCTAGCTCTAAAGTGACGATTAAATTACATAGATATACTTAATTAAGTATTATGTTACATCTGATAACCAATTTTTCATTTTTTTGTATATTATTAGTTGAAACTTACCATACAAAGAACTTTAAAAACTATTCCTTATGGTTGGCAATTTCTGATTCTTAAGAGTTCTACATTTGACTGGCCTGTTAGCTCAGTTGGTAGTAGCTCTGCCTTCTGAACTATAGGTTGTAGGTTCGATTCCTACCCAGGACAAACATTTGTGTGATGAACATCGATGTTTGTTCTGTGTCTGGTTGTTATATTGTATTCTATGTATGTATTTACAAACAAAAAAGTATCTAAGTATTGTATCAGTTATCTGGTTCCCATAGTACAAGCTATGCTTAGTTTGGGGCTAGATGGCGCTGCGTGACATGTCCCACACATATTTATTTATTTATTTATTTATTTATTTAAACTATTAAATGCTGGGTCGTACTTACTGTCTACCTAGTATTAGCAACATACTGTACCTGGGTAATAGCCAACTCGAGTTGCAGATTTATCGAAGTTCCGATAAACTCTAAACCCCCTTATCAATAAACACTGCACTGTAGAATAGCTACTCAGTGTTTTGTCTTGTTTTATATTTGCCCATTTCAAACTCAACAGAGAAAGACAAAACACTAAATGACTATTCTTCCGCTATACAACGTTTATTAGTAGTAGTAGGGTATGTACATAATACTATGTAGATATAAACCGTAGCATCAGCAGCTAGTATTCCAAAATAAATGCATGTATACAGACGTATTTAATAACGGTAAATTGTTTCGCATACTATGTTGAATGACAACATTCTGGATGCGGTTTAAATACTTATATTTGCAGCCAATGTTACCATTTACATATTGATGAACAGATTGTCATATCTGGTATTCTTGATTTCGCAATACCTGATGGCGATATTATAATAAACTGAGATCAGTACGAATTAGCTCAAAACATTACCAAATTCGCCTTATTTGCACGCTACGTAACTAGACCAATAGAAAAACATTAATCAAATAGATAGAACTCTGTATAAACCCCAAAATAATTACTGGATCGTTATTTATCCGTCAAATTATTCATCAATATCCGACGTCTCTCAACAAAGGCCGAAGGAGAACACGAAAATTCATCAAAACTTTATTGAGGCTGAAACAATACATCAAGGCGCTAAAACATCGTAATAGCCCAAAGATTGATCGTTTGGGGTTGCAGCGCTATCGGATGTATTGTCCGCTCTCGCGGCGCTTCCTTCTTCTTTCAAAGATCAAAATTAGGGCAAAGCTTCACTCAAACGGGATGCGGTGCCAAGACGTTATCATTACAAATAAACCAAGCTTAAAGAAAGAAAAGAAAAAGAAAAAGATATTTATTTGTTCTGTTTTAGGTAACAACTTGTGAGTCACTAGCTCTCACGGTAGGATACCCTGAGTCTGTGGGAGCTAATAAAAGTCTACCTATGCCAATACGAGTCACTTTGCTTTTCATTCTCGAGACATAAAATATACATAACAGTTATTATGGGTTTTCTACTTTACACAATACGGATATTATAGTTTCGCAATTCTTGAGACGCACCAATCACAGATCTCGTGTTCAAGGCAGCCAGGTTTACACACCTCATGTATTTTTTATTTTAAAATTATGTGTCAAAAACCACTAATATTATGTCTCTGCAGACTCAAACATTTAGAACATATATACCTAACAGAATCGCCCTGCAAAAAGAGTCAAAGACTAATTCAACAAAAGTTTAAAGAGGCAAAAACAAAATGTCTCCAAAAAATATTTCGTTTACAACTTTCCTTCTTAAAAATTGATTATCTTACTTGGTAAGGAATGATTCACATTTTTTCAAACTTAAATGTACAAGTTTCAGAGCGCGATCACAAAATAAAATTTTAGGGGAGCACTTTCGTTGATTTCTTTTAAACGCGATAAATCTAAGTTCTTGTGCGATTAATTTTGTGCTTTATCATTCCATTTTCTTTGTTCACCGGGCGGTATTGATGTTAGCGTTTTGCACAGCTATTGACACTTGCTGTTGTTTTATTATATTTTATAGTATTTTTCTCTAAATACAAAAAAAACAGTAAAAAAACAATATGATTAAAGTAAACTCGGTTTACATAATTATTCGTGACTCCATAATACACACACAACTGACACAGCTGTTGGTATTGATACCTTCAACTAGTGAACCTACCATTGATACATTTTCTCATAGCATGATACATAGACAAACTCTTTATTGTACACGCCAAATATTAAAATTAAAAAAAAGATTATAAGACAATGGGAAAGCTAAAAGCGATCTCTTCCAGGCCACCTATGCCTGGAGAGGACTTATCAAACGGTAAAAGAAGGGTGCATTGTTGAATTTTACGCATAGATTAGAAAAAACAATTGCTTTACCATCATCATAACGAAGCACGACTAGTCATTTCTAACCGATTGGTAAGGTTAAGCAACGTTCGCTGCGGTCACTCTAATGGGTGACCGCTACAGCAAAAAGTGGTATTTACAACTGAATGCTACCGTGCTTTGGAAGGCCGTCAGTCCCAGCTATTGTTGAGCCAAATCAGAAGCCTTTGGGCGGCCTAAGAATTCTAACACCATGGCTAACCACTTGCCTACATGAGAAGAAACATACCATCATCAAACGTCACGCAAACATTTTTGTTGTTAATATATATAAATAGTTGACTACAACAACACTACATTCTCGCTTGTGATCACCATATTAAAGAACCGCTGTAAAATGGCTCGGCTGTATTGGCGGTCAACCAAGTCGCACACGCGTCACGTCCTACAGACCCCATCCTGGACTTCATACGACGACATCTGCACATTTTCGACGTTATCGACTGTTTTCATGGAACAAATTTAATCTAAGCAAAAGGGATCAGTCTCGGGAGTACCCCGCACGTGTCCTCGAGACGTGCGCACGGACTAACGATTTCTCAGTGTTATATGTGTCCGATATAGAAGACTTTATCATGAAACTACCCTGCCAGTGGTGGAGCTAAAAAAGATTATTTTTTTGACAACATCTTTTCTAATATAGACCATGTTTTTGCTATAATATTTTCACAACAATTGGCATAACGAGCTTGACATAATTAGGGTGGGATTACAGCAGTGTAATAAATAGGTTCGTTCTTAGAAACGCCTTTTATGAACACTATTCTATTCCCATCACAATGACTGTTGAGTCGCGCAGTAAGTTAATCCCCACCACTCCAAAGGTCATTAAGTTTTTGCAACTCTTCCCCGGGGCTTCGCGAGGATGTAGGGTCGTGCAAAGAAAATTTTCTTAGAAAAACAATAAATTTTCTGTGAGCTACGCTCGAGTGAGTTTCGGTGTCGGCTGAGCGAGAGCACGCTCGCCATAATATATTGAATTTGAAACGAACAAAGTTTTACGTTCTCCTTTCGCCCGCGTGTAAAAAGATTTTCTCAAAATGTTTACAATGCAATAATTTTTATTCGACATCAAAGAACAGCAGCTTAAAATTTAGTACCGTAATTCTAGACAACAATTGGGCTTCCAAGAAAACTGCTTGTATAAATGGTATATTTTTTATTATTTAATTCGGCTCGTTTAAATAAATCTAAATAAGTAATTCTGTGTACAAAAGTAATAAAAATAATTTTAATCTATTTGAATAGTAAGATAATAAAATGTATATAGAGATAAGTTTCATGTTCAATGTCATTTAATTTTAATGGGTTTGTTTAAAATAGCTCAAGTAATCAACTCGTTAATTCAAGTACAAATTAATGATCATAAAATAAATATTCTTTCCGATTGGGCAAACACGAAAATCTCATTTGCACCCGAATCCCTTCCCCGTCCTCAGAACCGTTCTTAATCTATCGCCGACGAGTTGAGATGAAACGTTATATCTGTTATATCTTTCGAGAGGCCTATTGATCGTCGGCAAAACACTTTGTATCATAGCGGTTTACCGGCGGTTAAACCACAAAAAATATTGGCGAAAAGGTGTGAGCTCTTCTGGCTTAATCCCCGACGATTTGCGAAGAAGGAAAAAAGGGTTCGTGAGCTTGGATCCCCAATATCCCACCGATTCCCGCCCTCTGTAGGCGCTTATCGTCCTCGCGTCTATTTATTTCCTCGAAAAATATACTATTAGTGGCAAGCTTCCAAATCAAAAGGTTTATTAAGTTGATGCAGTGTGAGTTTGAAGAGTTATTGAATTAATTAATTTGTTTGGTTTGAAGTTTGGTTTTATGTTTTTTTTTAGAGTCCTAAGCAGATTTTCAGGTTTTCTTTATCAAAATTGGCTTTTCCTAAAAGAAGTGCAGATGTTTTCAGAGGGTGCACGTTCCGTCAACCACACCGGATGGATGACCAAAATTTCCTTATACATACACCACAGATTGAATGTTAGTTTCTAGCACCAATAACACTGGCACAGCAACAATATAGTCATAAGAATAATAAAGAGTACATAGGTAATAGATAATGGCACTATGACTATGAAAAAAGTGAATGTGTAAATACAAGGTTAATATGACACATTTATTAAGTAGCGTCCGTAACGTAGGCTGTATGTCAAGGTGTAAGGACGTATGGAAGGAGGAAAAAAAAGGAAAAGGAAAAAGAGATAAGGAAAGAAGGAAAAGGATGGAGAAAGAAAAAAGGGATGGAACGATGGAAATGAATATAATGGAAGATATAAAATACCTAGTATTAATTAACCCGCGCAAAGCCAGGTCAGCCAGTAATAAATGTTACTGGTAGTACTATTATTCAATAAGCAAGCAATGACATTCTTAATACGTGCCCGCACACATTAATTCAATCGCATTTTAACGTGTTATTATATCGTATTCGATAAAAGAGGTAGGCATAGAATATAGATTATACCCAGCCTACTTGGTACTTGGTACTTGGTGTGCGGGCTCCTTTTCCGCAACTAGGCCGCACAGCGGCCCTTTTTGCGTGAGGTGGCACACATCAGTCCAGCCACCCGATGTCATCCAGGAAGGCCAGCAGGCCGGGAATGTCGGCGCAGGCCTCCTGGGTTGTTCCCGGAGTCCCGAGGAACTCCGTTCGCTGCTTGGCCACACTGCTGCACTCTAGCAGCACATGTGCGGCAGTTTCTTCTGCCCCCATGCAACCTCTGCACAGGGGGCTGTCTGTGACACCTATTGTAAACAGGTGTTTGTTTAAGGAACAGTGACCAGTAACAATACCGACGACTCGCCGGAGTTTGTCCCGTTTCAGATTTAGGAGCTTCCGGGAGTATCTCCGGTTAAGGACCGGAAACGCCTCCCTCGACTGCCTACAATCCTTCATACCTGACCAGTTTTCTTGATGTTGTTTAGCTGTTCTACCGCGAATCCAGGATCGAATCTGGCTGAATGGCAAAGGTATCATCGGCTCCGGGCCTACAGGGCGTAAAACGGAGCCTCGCCTTGCCAGTTCATCAGCCGCATCATTACCTCTGGATCCGCTATGACCCTTGATCCATTGGAGAGTAACCGTATTCCTACTACTTACTTCTTCCAGTAGATTGTGGCATTGTATAGTGAGCCCCGTAGAGTGATCATTGCGTTGTAGGGCTCGCAGCACAGCAGCACTGTCTGAGAGTATCCTTATACGCGTGTCAGTTACCTTTCTCTGGAGTACCGCTAATGCCGCTTGGATGATACCCACGCACTCCGCTTGGAAGATGGAGTTATGTGCATCCAACGCCGCTGCTGTGTGTATGTTTAATTCATCCGAGAACGTACCTGTTCCCGTACCCATGCTGGTTTTGGAGCCATCAGTATATATCCTTACTTCATGTACACCTGAACAATCACTTGGCTCCTCGTGTAGCTGGACTTTGTAACTTCTGGTAAAGATATGCTTTTTGGGGACTCTATCATATATTGAGAGCATCGTAGGGTTACCTTCCGCAAACTCATCTATGATGTTTGTGTGTACTGGTCCCAAAGATTCAGTGCTCTTAGTCTGAAAGCAGATGCCGCAGCCTCCTGCTGCACGTGTAGCTGCAGCGGTACTACTCCCAGCAGGGCTTCTACCGCCGCTGTGGGAGCCGTCCTCATACATCCCGTTACAGCCACACATGCCAGTCTTTGGAATCTCAGGAGCTTGTTGACAGTCGTGCTCTGTTTGGTCCTAGGCCACCATACTAGAGCTCCATAAGTTACAGAAGGTCTTATAACCGTGTCGTACAGCCATAGGGATATCTTGGGGCTGAGTTCCCATGTCTTACCAATCATTTTTCTGCACTGCCAGAATGATATCGTAGCCTTCTTTATCTTGTTGTCTAAATGTTTAGCCCAATTCAATTTACTGTCTAGTGTGACTCCCAGATACTTCACTTCATCAGACAGTTTCAGTTGTGTGCCAGAGAGGGTTGGCAATGTGTACGGCCCCATATTGCGCTTGTTTGTAAACATAACTAGTTCAGTTTTGGAAGGATTCACGGTCAATCCGTATTCGTTGCACCATTTAGCGACGACTTTTAGGGCGTTGTTCATAATATTACAGGACACACTGGCAAAGTGTCCCGATATGAGTATCGCCAAGTCATCAGCGTAGCCTATAGTGTAAAAGCGCTGAGCGTTCAGCTTGGTGATCAGATCATTGACTACCATGTTCCATAAGAGCGGCGACAAGACACCGCCCTGAGGGCAGCCCCTCGACACCACCCCTCTCGTCGTGCCATTGAGGTCTATTCGCACCGCTCTCAGTTCAAGCATGCCAATGATCCATTCCACCAGCGTCCTATCCACTCCATGCTTACTTAAGGCCGCATTGATGCTGCTAAAGTTTGTTTTATCAAAGACTCCTTCGATGTCAATGAAGGCACCTAGGCATAGTGTTTTGTTATTCAAGTCTCTTTCGATTCTGCCTACTACTCTGTGCAAGGCAGATTCTGTAGACTTGCCAGCGCTGTAAGCGTGTTGCTGTGTGCTAAGGGGTGCCAGCGGCAGTATATTATCTCTAATATATCGGTCGCATAGCCTTTCCATGGTCTTTAGGAGGAAGGACGTCAGGCTTATCGGCCTGTACGCCTTTGCCTCCGTATAATCAGTTTTGCCTGGCTTCGGGATGAATAGGACCTTGACTTCTCTCCACCCCAGGGGAACGTACCGTAGCGCCAAGCACGCCCTGAAGATGTCATTAAGTATCCTACAAATATAGTTCCCCGCCCACTGTAGTAGGCCAGGGAAGATACCATCCAGACCTGGTGTTTTAAAAGTTTGAAATGAGTGAATCGCCCAGTTCACTCTCTCTACTGTTACGACTGTCTGTGCTACCGCCCAGTCGTCCCCCGTGGGGGGTGTTGCCACGTGTTCACACCACCCGTCTGTCTCGTTTACGATACAGCCAGGAAAGTGTGTTTGTAACAGTAGATCATTTGTTTCCTCATCTGTTTTCGTGTATGTGTTATCTGCTTTTTTCAAAGAACCAATCGTGCGATTAGAGTTAGCCGATAAGATCTTCCTCACTCTATTCGCCTGCGTATTTGACTCAATGCTCGTAGTATATTTTCCCCATGTCCTGCGACCTTTGGAACGTAGACGCTTTTTATATACGGCTTGCGCGTCTTTGTAATTGTCCCAGTCTCCATCGTCGTAGGTATTCATGGCTCTGTTAAATAATGTACGTACCTTAGCTTTTTGTCTTTCGAGAGCCTCTCACCATCCTTGACTCCCCCCTTTACCCTCATGCGGGGTAGTTAGAGGGCAGGCGTCCTCGAAGCTCCTCGTCAGGTTTTCAGTTAGCTTCACCACCGCTTGCTCCACTTCAGTGGCGTTGTATATCTGAGCTCCTGCCTCCTCCTCCTGGTTAAGGTACTGTTGAACAGAAGTTCTATAACGTACCTTATCCGTCTTCCGAGGATTGCGGGATGGTGCTGGTGTCTTAATGTGTAGGTCTAGTTCAAATCTGATCCACCTATGGTCAGAGCAAGAGGATTCGTCAGATACCCTCCAGTTCTTAATAATATCTGAATTGTTACCTGAGACCAAGGTGAGATCAATGATGGTGCGGCATCTTCTTGTTACAAAGGTAGGCTCCGCACCTATGTTAGCAATTGAGAGGTTAGTGGTGAAAAGAAAATTTACCAGTTCCTCTCCCCTGTTGTTCGCTGTGGGCATACCCCATAATGGATGGTGCGCGTTGGTGTCTGTTGAAATAATGAGTTGATATTTGTTTAGTTCACAGTATTACCAGGTCAGTGACATGTTTCGGCGGAATTTCTTCGTCCGCCGGCATATAAGCTGACGCGACAATGATTTCCCCCGGATTTCCTGATAGGCCCTGGAGTCTGGTAGCCACCAGATCTCTAGAGCAGAACGGTCGGCATGGGGTGGGTCACCGCCATACACGCTCCCCTCCTCCGACGTCGACTCCTCCAACTCCACCAGGTCTCTCCACGCTCCGATGGAGGTGACAGCGTCCACACTCATTCCCACCTCCGCCTTGGATGTAGATGGCTTGGGGGATGAGTGTGCTGGTACGATGGGGGTAACCCCGCTCGCACCTGCTGGTGGGTCAGGCTCCGTTGTTCGGATGTCTGCTGTCTTCTTCTGCTCGCTAGTACCCGGCTTTGGTTCCGGTGCAGATTGCTGCTGCGGTTGCGGTTCGTCGTGCAGCGAACCGTCCGCCGCATAGAACCGCACGTATACGCTCCCGAGATTGTGAGCAAGACGGCGTCCTCTTCCCAGAAGCAACGGGACCACGCCCTCGGGGATCCCCAGCATGAGGAAAAGGGTCCCGTCCTTCTGATGGGAGTGGCTCAGCACCGTCCAGGAGTGCACCTGGGCCCACCTGTTTTGGCTGTGGAGAACAAGGCTGGTGTCCTCCAGCGAGTTCTCACACTCGGGGAGCCACAAGGCCGCACGTACCCTCCTGGTCAGCTCGCTCTGACGCCTCACCAACAGTCTCGGGCAAGTTTCTGTGGGCAGACTGCCAATAGTTCCCACAAGCCATGCCTTAGAAGCCTCGTCCTCACACCACAGCTTCAGTGCTCCATCAGCGATGATGGGCTTTCCCCTGAAGGAGGGTGAAAAGTCATCCGAGGGATCCTTGCTGCCCGCCAGGATCTTCAGCTCCAAGAACCTCTTGATCTTCGTGGCTTGCTCGTCCGTTAACTGCTGATTGTCCTCCCTGGTGATCGCCACACAGAGATCGTTTTGTGCGATTTCCGCATAGCTTACCGGGGCCGGACGATTGCTGTCGAATCTAGCTTTTTTGTGTTCACCTCTCGGTGACACAGTATCGTCCAACCGCGTACGCTTGATTGGCTCAGAGTGAGCAGGCGCTTGAGCCGACACCGCGATGGCTATCGCGGCGCGCTTCTGGCGGTTGTACCGATTGCCGTGCTTGGACCCCACCTCCACACCTCTGCGACCTTCAGGCCCAGCTTTCACCGCGGACAAGTCCACAGTAACTGCTGGCGGGGCATGCGGCTTGTTGGCAGGTTCCTTGCTTGCCGTCTCTGCTTTCTTGGACTTAAGGTAAGCGCTGGGGCCTGCGACAATCCGTTTGGAGTCTTGGGGTGCTAGCCCCCGACCCGCCGGACGCGCTCCCTTGCGCTCTTCCTCTCGTCTTTGCTTATGTCTCAGCCTCTGCTTCTGGCTTTTAGTTAGTTTCACCCCCGGGACGTGAGCCACCACGGGGTTGGGACCACTGGAACTTGAGGTTCCGGCAGTACGCCGTTGCCCCTCGTTCCTTGTTCCCTTCTTATTTTTATGCCGTACGACAGTCCACGACGCAGTTTGATCCTCCGGGACCGCGAAGGCCACCTCGAGATTCTTTACCGCGTCGCTAGTTGATGCAGTTTGCTTCTGGTTGGTTTTCGAGCCTGGGGCCATCTTCAGTTTTTCAAAATTAATTCGTCGATCCAGGTTCCCCACCCTCCTCGGAGCCCGCACCGGGGGATGTCTTAGTTAGACACCAGGGCTACCTGAAAAGATATAGAGAGGCAGATCAAGTATCCCGCGAGTCTAGACGGTACCACCGATCCCGACGCCAACCACTCGCCGGCGAGCAGCGTGTTCCGCCGACTGCGGGCCCCATTGATCCCCCCCTCTAGCCAGACGGAAGCAGAAGGCTGTCCGTCCATCGCTGATTAACCATAGATGGCTGGTCTATGGCCCCCCGTTTAGAACGAAATTCACACCAAAGAGGAGTGTTGCATTTGAGGGGTACTAAACTTGACCCTCTCAAGCGCTCAGCCTCCAGGTTAGTTGCATCCGTCCATACGGGCCCCCACGCACAGCGTCAAAGCGTGGGTGGTCAGAACCCCCCGCCAACATCAATCCTATATGAGATATGGGCCCATAATGACCTGACCACCTTGTCACCATAGCGGATTAGGGCAGGGTTTTGGAAAAAGGATCGGGACGGTACGGGTACCCAGCCTAATTTTAATTCCTACAGGCAAGTTTTCCGCTCCTATAACCAGTATTTCGTCCACTCAAATCGTTTCAATAAAGATAAAATGCAAAGCCTAAGCTTGCAAAGTATTGGACACTCAGTCACTAAGGCAGAGAGTTATTTCATAAAATCTATTCTACCTCGTAATATTGCCAGCATGAAATCTTCGCAGCCCGCGCTGTCTTCACAAAAGGCGTTCGTGTAACAATATCCGCAAGGCCTAATTAATAATAATGAACGTACAGGATATGATGCCAGTCATGCAGCATAGTTGCTTCTATAAGCTTTCTGAAGCATGACGCCACTACGTGCTAACCTGTGCACCATTTCCATTTAATTACTTGGTTAATGGAATTTTAAAATGGCCATTGAAACATATATCACATTACTTTAATTTTACGTCACCCATCAAGTACTGACCCAACCTACCAAACGTCGCTTTTAAGCTATCCCTTTGAGTTCTAATAGTTAGTATTTACATAAGTATATAGCAGATGATGATTATGATAGTATGTTTAATCATATATTCATGTATAAGCAATTAAATATCGAACATAATAATAATTTAATGAATGAATGAGGAGGTCCGCAGGAGAACTAAAGTGCTTGTTAGCGACGCATTTATTTTATGTTTTTATTTGTTTACTTTTAATTATTAATAAAGGCAAGTGATGCACCTCGGCATCAATGAAAACTCCCGATATGGTTTTAGGCGTATATTGTCCTTTTTATACAGCGTTTTTGGATAGGGAACGCGGAACAATGTTTCTGCTACAGAAGTTAAACTCGAAGTGGGTGGAAAAAAAATAAATCACAAAAAAAAGTATTGAGACGGATGACGCGACGAGGCGCGTCTCTTGCAATTAACGCAGGCGTTAACATCCTGGCCCCCGTTGAAAAGCTTCGGTTTTCAACCCTCTAGTTCATCTGCAGTCGGCAGAGCACACAGGCGAACCAATGGGCGACGTATGCAGCCTCTTGACGTGTTGATGTCAGCAACTCGAGCTATTCCATCTTTGGGGCCATAAAATAATTTTGAAATGCGGCCTAGTCTCCAGCATAGAGGTGGGACATCGTCTTCTTGTATTAATACCAAATCTCCTACATTAGGACTTGAGGAGTTGGTCTTCCATTTACGGCGTTGTTGTAACTCCGCAATGTATTCATGCTGCCAGCGCTTCCAAAAGTGCTGGTATATTTGCTGAACTCGTGCGTAGCGTTGTAGATTGTTAGGGTTGCAGTCTTCCAGAACAGGTGACGGCAGAGCGGTGAGAGCACGACCAATGAGGAAGTTCCCGGGAGTTAGGCAAAGGAAATCGTCTGGTGAAGACGACAAAGGACACAGCGGACGGCTGTTTAATATTGACTCTACTTGTGCGAAAAGAGTAGATATTTCTTCATACGTTAAATGAGAATTGCCCATAACACGTTTAATATGAAATTTTGCAGATTTGACACCACTTTCAAAGATTCCGCCAAAGTGAGGAGCGTAAGCTGGTGAAAAGTTAAACTTGATCCCGTCTTCACTAGCAAAATCAGATAATGAATCGGCGTTGTTCTTTAAGAAATAATTTATCTCTTTCGCACCTGCTACAAAATTGCGGCCATTGTCAGAAAAAACTTCAGAAGGCCTGCCTCGACGTGACACGAAACGGCGAAATGTCATGATAAAAGCGTCTTTTGAAAGATCACTCACGGCTTCAAGATGTACACATTTGTAACGCAAACAAACAAATAAACAAAGGTAGCATTTTATGACCTGAGCACCTCGTCCTCGCCTGTTTAAAATAAAGAATGGACCGGCAAAATCTAGACCCACAGATTGAAATGGGAAACTTGGCGTGACGCGTTGGGATGGCAAGTTGCCCATCATGGGTTTCATAGTCTTTCCTTGAAGTCGTCTACATTTAAAACAATTACGAAA
Source organism: Ennomos quercinarius (assembly GCA_910589525.2). Classification (NCBI taxonomy): domain Eukaryota; kingdom Metazoa; phylum Arthropoda; class Insecta; order Lepidoptera; family Geometridae; genus Ennomos; species Ennomos quercinarius. The sequence continues at coordinate 9,659,389 of OU342496.1, forward strand.
AGTTCGTCGAGCAAGTAGTCTACCATTAATAGGCCACACGTATTCGCGAATGGTAGCTAGTAAAAGCTGAGGTCCAGCGTGTAAGTTGTGTCTATGTTCATGCTCAAATAAAATTTTAGTAAAATGATGCTTAGAGTGCAATAAAATGGGGTGTTTTTTGTCAAAATTAAAATCGGATGCGTCCAATCGACCACCTACTCGAATTACTTGGTCATCGCTATAAAATGGACTCAATGACAGTATGTCAGATTTAGGACTTAGCTGTTTTTTGGTAGCCAGCAGACTATACTCAAGCGCAAATGATTCTTGTTGAGATAGGCGGCACAGATGCACAAATGAATTATTCAGTTCATCAACTGACAGCGGACCGGTAAGTCGATTTTTAGGGTTTCTCGTATTATGTAAAAACCGCAATAAATAGGCAAATGAACGTTTTAATTTAGTTAGGTTAGAATAGTTTTTAAAATTTAAAATAGGTTCACTGTTAGTCGTTAAATTAGTCATAGTTTTAATAAGTTTAGTCTCAGGTAGGTTTGTTAAATCAGTTTTAGTATTTAGGGTAGGCCAAGTACCTTCGGGTTCAGATAGGTATGACGGACCTGACCACCATAGTTGTGTATTATATAATTGATCTGGATTAATTCCTCTAGATATTAGATCAGCAGGATTAGCAGAGGTGGGTACGTAGCGCCAAGAAGTAGATCCAGTTAGTTCACTTATCTCTAGAATTCGATTTGCAACAAAGGGTTTCAATGTTTGGAAACTGCTACGTAACCAGGCAAGTACAATGGTAGAGTCACACCAATGCACTTCGGTTTGTATATGGTATCTTAATGATTCCCTCACGGCCGTGCATAATTTAGCTGCCAATAAGGCGGCACACAGCTCGAGCCGGGGAATGGTAGTTGCCTTGATGGGTGCTACCTTAGATTTTGAACAAAGTAGCTGCACAGTTACTTCATTCTTTGAATTTACCGAGCGCAAGTAGATACAGGCACCGTATGCTCTCTGAGAGGCGTCACTGAAAGAATGGAGAGACACATCAACAGGTTCATCACAAAGTACTAGTCTAGGTATCTCAAGGCTCAAAAGTGTAGGTATAGCGGTAGCAAATTTAATCCAATCCTTTTTGATATCATTGGGGATTGGATCGTCCCATGATAATTTGTGCAACCACAACTGTTGCAACAACATTTTAGCTTTGATCACACATATACTCAATAATCCCAAGGGATCAAAAATCTTGAATAAAGAAGAAAGAATGGATCGTTTCGTTAGGATACTATTGTCATCTGTTGGGGGTGGAACCTTAAAAGGAAAATGCAATTGGTCAGTGGATGGATTCCAACCCATACCTAACGTAGAGGTAGACTCACTAACGAGTAAATTATCGTTTGAATTAGTAGAAGTACATTCTAATATAGCAGGCAAATTAGTTTTGTATTTTCTTAGGTTGAAACAGCCTTTTTGTAGAGCAGCCGATACAGCTTGGTGAACGTGGCGTAGAGTAGCTTCACTATCAGCTCCTGTGATAAGATCATCAATATAAAAATCGTGTTGTATAATGTCCTTGATAGCCGGCTCTGAGCATTCTTCACCTAGTTGCCACAAGCAACGCGTACTTAAATAACTAGAACTTGCCATACCGTAAGTAATAGTATTCAGCCGCAGCGTTTTAATAGGCATGGATTCGTCTTCTCTCCATAATATAAGTTGAAGATCTCGATCCTCCTCATTAATTAGGACCTGGCGGTACATTTTCTCGACGTCGCCGGTCAGGAGGTACTTGTACTGTCGAGCTCTTATGAGAATGGAGAAAAGTGAGTCCTGCATATTGGGACCTACCAGTAATATATCGTTGACAGAATGCCCAGAAGAAGTAGGAGCCGAGCCATCGAACACGACTCTCGTTTTAGTGGATTCACTACTGTCTTTGAACACAGCATGATGACATAGAAAGTATGAATTATTAGGCTTAGCAACAGAAGACTCTGATAAGTGACCAAGATCGGCGTACTCACGCATGAATTCTATGTATTGTTTTTTAATGACTGGTTGTTTTTTGAATCGGTTCTCTAGGTTATGCAATCGTTTCTTTGCCAGAGGGTACGATTCACCGAGACAATCGGGCGAATCTTTCAGTGGTAGACCTACAGAGAATCTACCTGAATTTAGGCGAGAGGTGCGTGATAAAAAATGAGATTCGCATGCCTTCTCGCTCTCACTAAGTTTCGACTTTAGGGGAACTTCTTCGAGCTCCCAAAACTTAGTGAGTTCCTTTTGTATCGTAATATCGTCATCATTTAATGAGTTTGAAATGATGGAATGATTGCATTGAATGGATTTTGTATTGCATGACTTACTTGCATTTATCGGACCAGAGATAATCCAACCGAACTGGGAGCTTATTAACTTTGGATTATTAGGACCGAGAGTACGTTGTTCGCGGCCAATAATATCCCAGAATAAATCGGCACCGATGAGTATCTCAGTCGGCGCTGGCTGGTGAAACATAGGGTCTGCAAGTTTAAAATCGTTAGAAATCTGTAACTGTTTTGTATCAATGAGCAACTTAGGTATGTGACCGGTCAGCTTTGGAAGGACTAGAAATCCTGATGTAACGTTGAACTGGTTCACTAAAGACTTCAATTGCGCTACACAGGTTTCGGTGACCTTACCGGCCTGTTGGTTACCTATGCCCATGACCTTGATAAGGCAGTTAGAATTAGACGACAACGCCAGCCTATCCTTGAGAGACTGCGTTATAAAAGAAGACTGACTACCACAGTCTAACAGGGCACGAACCTTTTCGGTCTGGTTCGTCCGAGGATTAGCCACCTCAATGAAAGCGGTAGACAACAAAACTTGTTTTGAGTTTTGTTTCGAAAAATTAGCAATAGTATCGTCAGTGCTGGCCGACATGGTGGTGGCAACACTGGAAGTAGAAGAATCGTTGAGATTAGACTGGTTAGTATTGGATGGTTTATGTATGAGAGTATTATGTCTCCCCTTACATTTTAGACATGGGCCGAGACGGCAAGTTTGTACTTTATGACCGAGCCTTAAACAATTGGTACATAACTTCAACCTATAGACTTCGGCTAAACGCTCATCTACGCTCTTGGCAATAAAAGTGGGACAGTCATAGATGCGGTGTCCTTCCTGACAGACGACGCAAGTTATGTGCTGAGACGAACCTGCACTTTCATCGCTGGCGCATGCAAAAGTTTTAGTATGAGCTCGGTTATTAGAGGCCGTAGTGGCCTTGGGTGTGGATTGAATTGATTTGGTCGAGTTCCGATTTATTGATTCAAGGACGTCAGCACGATTGATTAAAAATTTATAAAATTGTTGTAAAGTAGGAATATCATCACACGCGCCACGGCATTCTTCCCATTTCAAAAGAGTGTGGGTGTCCAGCTTGGCACTCATAATATGTATTATCAGGACATCCCATTTATTCGTAGGAAGCCCGAGGCTAGAAAGAGCGCGCAGGTTTTTAGTAAGGTGATCCACCATAAATCTTAACGATCCATGGGATTCGCGGCCGGCTTGTTGGATATTCAACAAAGAATTTAAATGGTGAGTAATCAATTGACGCTTATTATCGTAACGATCGCGTAATATCTTCCAAGCATTTAAATAGTTAGCATCAGAAACCTCAAAATTAGAAATGATGCGCGCTGCATCACCCGTTAGATAAGACGTCAAATAATGAAACTTGTGTATAGGCGCAATACGCTCATTGTTGTGAATTAGAGATAAGAACGTGTCACGAAACTCGAGCCAACGGAAGTAAGATCCGTCGAACTTTGCAATTTGTATTTGGGGCAATTTAAATCCCAGTGGGTTTTGATGGTCGACATTGCACTGAACTGATGATGAATGACTTGAGTTTAAATCTTTGTAATTGCTTTCATCATGTTTGCTTGAATTGTATTTTTGAATGATATTCTGAGCAGAGGCAATGTTCGTAATGAATAGTTGTTCAATGTCATCTCGCTCATCAATTTCGTTTGTTAAATTACTAGAATTCAAAACATCAATCTGATTCTGCAAGTCATCGTAACGATTTGAAAGTGACTCAAATTTACCAAGCCTAAGTGTCAACTCGGCTAACTCAATTGAAGATAAAGTTTCTTTTGCAATAGCATAATTCAAATAATTTTTAAATTTAGTAATTTGTCCCTTTATTGAGCTACGTTTGACGATGAGATCAAGCAAAACTTGAGAATCCTTTGCACTAGTTTCACCTCCCATTATGTTGCAATTTATCAATAAAAATCGATAGAAATGAAACTCAGTACAAACTTAATTGAATTTGAAATGATGAGTTAGTATAAGTAATTAAAATTTAGCTCACGCTCCTCGACTAGGCGTCACCTTAATCCGGCCCTGCTGCCCTGCGACCCGGTGATCCAGGAGCTGGCAGGCTGGTGTCTGGTTGTGGCCTCAGGATAGGTACGTGCGGTGATAACGCAACGTCCCTGAAATGTTCGGCAAATGAGCGTGAATTGGTTGAATAATAAACAACGAAAGATGAATTTACTCGTACAATGATTGACAAATAGACCGTACCTATAGTATGGCACGTATAAATACGTCGTAGGTACTAATTTGAAACAATTAATTATTGTTATTTTATCAATGAAAACTTAAATCTAAAACAAGAACTTCGGTTTCATTGATAGAAATTATGTTTGTAATGTGGGTAGAAAAATAACTAATTGGAAATTTACAACAAAATATTGTTTTATAATGGATTTTAACTGATTATAATGTTTGATTAATGTATTTTAGCACTGTATAAAGATAATTAGCACAAGTAGTAGTTCAACATACGCTGGAAAGTAGGTAAAAAATGATCGGGAATTTTGGATTTGTAGGTATGAATTTACGGGTGTATTTATAGGAAGGAAACTTATCTGCATTGGCCTGTGCTGCGGTTCGATGCTCTCAGCTGATCGATGACCGGCGGTGGCTGCAATGGATAGATCTTCAGGTATCCCGTGGTTGTTGTTTTGTAATCGGGACGGCAGCTGACTTCGGTGCGAATGTAGGTCACACGGCTTCACCGTCCAAGCGATGATTGTTTTCTTGATTTTCTTCGAAGATTCCTGGTTCGGTTGTCGGTCGCCAAACTTATGATGCACCTCGGCATCAATGAAAACTCCCGATATGGTTTTAGGCGTATATTGTCCTTTTTATACAGCGTTTTTGGATAGGGAACGCGGAACAATGTTTCTGCTACAGAAGTTAAACTCGAAGTGGGTGGAAAAAAAATAAATCACAGAAAAAAGTATTGAGACGGATGACGCGACGAGGCGCGTCTCTTGCAATTAACGCAGGCGTTAACAGCAAGGAATGCGATCGCGGGCTTCTTGTGTGTAGCTAATGAGCCAGGGACAGGGGTAGATGCAAGGGGCGCGAGAGGGGTTGGCCGGCACTCGCAAACTTCACTTCAACAGTTATCCGCCAACTATATACGCGCAACCACACGTCGCTCGCTCGCATTCCGCCAATTTTGTTCTGGACATCTATCTTCTTTCTTACTTTCACCCCATCCTCTACAAAACTGGTCTTCGAACCGAATCATTTACTTATGTTTTCCACTCCGCCACGAAAAATGGTGAACACGAGAAGTACGGTCAAAAAGCAGGAAGTAGAAAAACTTGCACAGTTGGGATTGGATCTGGAACAAGAACACAAAATGGAAGTTGCTAATCCAAAGGACAAGACGTGTAAAAGTGATGCTGATTTGCAAACAATTCAAAAAGCCGTTTTCGATAAAACATTTGTAAATGTAAATGTGGGTAGCACGAGGACGACGAAGTCGGAAAATGTTCTGGAGTTTCCCTCGACATCAGCATTTCGAAAGGACATAGAAACAACGAAAACTGCTCCAAAACCTAAATCCAAGGCATCAGCTTCGTCTTCAGTGTTGGCCCGAAAAAAGAAGTTGGAGCTGGAAGCGGCACAAGCGAAGGCGCGTATTCAAATGGAGCTCATAGATAAAAAGCTAGAGGTGGATATGGCGGAGATAGATGAAAGATACAGTTCATGATCTGGAGGAAGTGAAGCTAGCATGCAGAGCAAAGTAGAAAAGTGGATAGATCGCAGTCAACAGTAGCTGAAAGAGCAGCCCTGCTTACGAGATGGTAACAAGAAGGGCAAGGCGTGTCCTCCACTGCCACCAGTACCAGGTGATGACGGCCGCGAGGCTGATGTGAAAATGCTGGTGAGCGCGATTAAGAACTTGACCGCTGCAACTGCTTCTGCCGCTACTAAAGAATCTGACGCCAAAATGCTAAGCCGCTTATGTACGCCAAGAGACTTACCTTCGTTCTCTGGTGACCCTTTGGACTGGCTTCAATTTAAGCAGGCGTACCAAGAATCAACTTCAACGCGAGAGAAAATCTGTGGAGACTCAGAAAATGTCTTCATGGACCAGCTAAAGAAGCAGTAACGTCTCTGTTGATCAGTGCCACGACGCCTGACGTAATTATGTCAACCTAGTGTTGACATAATTACGTCAGGCGTCTTCAGTTTGGAAATCCTGACATAACCATAGCAAAGATTATACAGGACATCACTTCACTACAACCATTATCAGAGCAATACCATTGGGACATTATGCCGTTCTCTGTGAAAGTGAGGAACTATGTGGCTGCCGTACTCGCGATCGGTCAAAATGAGTACATAAGTGCGATGAACTTAGTGTCAGTAATTTTATCTAAATTACCTACTATTCTCATCTCAAAGTGGGTTGACTTCAGCTACCCTTACTTCAACGAAGGCTGTAAGTCAAAACTCGTGATTATATCCGAGTTCCTAGACGGAGAAGCTGTGAAGATATCACGCGCTGCAGTGAACTTAACTTACGCTCATAGTGAATTTTCTGGGAAACGTAAAAACTATAACGTTCAAAATCGCGCGCAAACTGTACTCGTACAAAGTGACAATAACAACGACGACAAATGCCGGTTTTGTCGTGTTTCAAATCATAAGCTACCAAACTGTAAAAAGTTCAAAAAGTCGCTGCGTAAAGATAGGTGGTTCTTTGTGAAACGAAATAGACTATGCTACAAGTGTCAACGCATAACAAAGAGAACTGCACGGCACCCGCGTGTGATAACGGTAACTGTGGACAGCCGCATCATCGTTTATTGCAGAATGTCAAGGACAATAATACGCAACAACAAGATAGTGTTAACGTAACGGAATTGCAGGACACGAACAGTGAGAACAGCGACGTGCAAGTCGAAACGGTTTCGCATATAAAAGTAAACAGTTCCCGTGTGTTATTAAAAACTGTGCCGCGTTGTGTCGCGTTGCTTGATGATGGCTCGACTGTCTCATTGATAAGCGCTGCGCTGGCGGCGCGCGTAGGGGTGCACGGACAGAAACAAACTATGCGTGTGTGCGGTGCATGGGATTCGACCCATCTATCTTCTTTCTTACTTTCACCCCATCCTCTACAGTGCTCTTATAATATATAGCTCTTAGAATTAGCAAGTTGAAATGGCAATGGGCAGGCCACATCGCTCGTAGAACTGACAACCGATGGGAAAGAAAGGTTCTCGAATGGCGACCACGAACCGGAAGACGCAGCGTAGGCCGGCCCCCCACTCAGTGGACCGACGACCTGGTGAAAGCTGCGGGGAGCCGATGGATGCAGGAGGCGAGCAGCCAAGGTGGCACGCTCTGGGGGAGGCCTATGTTCAGCAGTGGATGTCTTCAGGCTGATGATGATGATGATGATGATGAATAATTTAATAACTTACTAAACCTCTAAGCTACGTGCGGCTCCAGTGGTATGCGAATATGACCACACCATCTCTTCCCGTGGGTACCGTAAGGAATATTCAGGGAATGGGCAGCAGCAATCTCCTCAGTACATTTTAAATCTTCTGCGGTCACCAAGCTGCTGCCATGCGTGGTGATTATTGTAAACCATAGGATAAGCGTCCAAATTGCATTTTACGGGGAGCCTTGTTTTTTTTTTATTTTAGTTAATGGGTCAGCGTTTGGCCACATCTCACCTGATGGTAAGTGTAGATGAAACCTAAGGTGGGACACGCTTACCCAGAAGATACCTATTCACTCTGCTCTTGAATACGCTCAGATTGTATGTGGAAGGAAATACCGTTGCGGGAAGCAAGTTCCATTCCTTAGATGTACGGATTATAAACGAACTTCCGAAGCGATTTGTGCGAACATGGGGCACGTTAACGACATAAGGATGGAAGGCTTCTCCACGTCTAGTTGTTCTATGACGGAAAGGAGAGGGTGGGATGAGATTATGGAGCTCCTGAGAACACTCTCCAAAATGCAAACTGTAAAAGACGGACAGACAAGCTACTTTTCTTCTGTGTTCCAGACTTTGCATCCTCTTTCCAAGCAGTGTCTGTGAGTAATGCACAACACCGATGGAACTCGAAGGTCGTTCCAAAAGGAGTTTCATGTATAGCGCTCACCACCTGCTTAATTATGGTCTTGTCTATTAAGACTGAAGTGTGTGACTTACGTCAACTAGAAAAATGTGCCCTAAATATTTTATAACTAATATTATAATATAAACCTTTGCTTGCTTAATGCTGCGTTTCTTGAGAACCACCCCTACAGTATCTCATCATTAACCAATCTTCTAGCCCTCTTCTCTATAGAGTCCAGAGCTGCCAGTTGGTACTTTGCTGAACCATCCCACAAGTGGCTGCAGTATTCCATGCAAGACCGCACTTGCGCTTGGTATAAGTTCAGCAGTTGTGTGGGAGTAAAATAACGCCTGACTTTAGATAGAACACCAAGTTTTCTCGCAGCGGTCTTTGCCCTGGATTCAATAGAAAAACCGAAATTAAGTTTGGGAGAGATTTGCATTCCCAAAAGTTGGATACGGTCTCTGAAGGGAACCACCACATCTCGAAAGACTGGAGCGGCTATTATTGGGTCTTTCTTTGCACTAAAAAGACAAACCTGAGTCTTCTGAGCATTGAAGCTGACTAAATTAGTGTCACCCCAGTCGGACACCAACTTTAAACATGTGTTTGCTCGCTCGACCATCATAACTCTCTCATATTGAACCTCGCGACTCTTGACCTTAGGAATGGACAGGTATCTCTCTAGGACTGTACTGTGATCCGCATACCCAACAACCCCCGATGTAAGGAGGTCATTGATGTGCAGAAGAAAGAGCGTTGCAGAAAGAACAGATCCCTGCGGGACCCCAGCATTGATAGCCATCCGATTAGACGTGTAGCCATCAATGACAACTAGGATTGATCTACCGCGCAGGAAATCAGCTATCCACTCACAAAGGCTGGGAGGTATTCCGTAACAAGGAAGCTTGAATAAAAGCTTGTGTTCAGCAGTGGACGGCGTCTGGCTGTTGATGTGAACTATCTAAATAATTTGATGTAAAAAATATAGTCAGCAAACATTTAATGATAAACGCTTAGTAAAATTATCCAGCTCTTCAATAGTCCGTTTAGTTTTATCTAATTTGTGTAAATTGCCATTTAGTTGAATAATATTTACCGCTATCGAATTCAGTCTGTAAATAATAAATCGAACACACAACTAGCGGGCCCACGAACCTATTAGATAGCTGCGGCAAGTGTATTGACATATTAACATATTACGATTAATTATTCAGGCTTATTGCCTCACTGTCGCTGAAACATTCCGATAATGTAAAGGCAAATCTGGTTAATCTAAAGCTACCGTTAATTAAGGCAACGTCTGTTTGTCTCATCTTATTTGCCTCTCTGATAATTATTGAGTTAGTGATGATCATCGCAGAGAGTTCCCTCACATTGAAGCCCTTCAAATATTTTGCTTGTAATCCTTCTTAGAAGTTTCTCTACATTAATTAATTATTAGGAAGGCAACTGTTCGGAGGCGGAGACAGAACACTTTCACGTGGTCATTAGGGAAGATATGGTACATTCACAGTTGATTTGCCATGTTCATTCTCATATAGATAAGTATGTATTCATGTGTTACATTTATTAACTCTACCTACATGGACCTAATAAAAAATTGCCTATATAAACTTTGCCAGTGTGGGCAAATTATTCAAATCAATTTTTCCCTTAGACTAGTATATAGTTATCTGTGGTTTAGCCATTTTGGCGTGACAGCCACAAACAAACAATATTTATTTGTTATACTAGGCTGCAAAGTTGCAACTTTTCACCTCACTACAGCGAGGAAAATGCAAGAAAACCAGCTAAAAGGCTAAGAAAAGATTCATCATCATCATTAACAGCCTGAAGACGTCCACTGCTGAACATAAGCCTCCCCCAGAGCACGCCACCTTGAGCGGCTGACGCCTCCTGCATCCATCGGCTCCCCGCGGCTTTCACCAGGTCTTCGGTCCACCGAGTGGGGGGCTGGCCTACGCTGCGTCTTCCGGTTCATGGTTGCCACTCGAGAACCTTTCTTCCCCATCGGTTGTCAGTTCTACGAGCGATGTGGCCTGTCCATTGCCACTTCAACTTACTAACTCTAAGAATATCGGAAAGATAGAAAGAGATAATATAGAAGAAAATATTAGTTTTTAGCTTATAATTTAGCTATGGGTGGCGGTAACGCTTAACATCAGGTAAATGAGTAGCTCGTCACGTGATTCATGGAAAATTAAAGAAAAAGTGTTTTTCATCTATTTTCCATGCAGTCGCTGTGCTGGATAGCGTATTGGTTATATACTCTTTGGAGCTGGACAGTGCGATTATTCTAAAAGTGAGGTTGGTGAACGAGAAAAAGATGGTATCTTTTAGGAGGTAGTCTGTAGTATTAATGAGTTTTCAGTGGACTAGCGATATCAAGAAGGTTAAATTCTGGCAGATCTGTGATTAAATCCTCAATTATTGACGAGAAAATTATTGAATAGAAACGTTCGAATTTTAAAGCGATCAAAATGCGTTTTTGCGCCCAGATTTTGAATGACAAAGACAACCTTTCCGAGCTAGTGAGGTGAAAATTTTAGGTAACTTTTTTACACCTTGGGTCACATTATTGGAGTTTTAGTAAGAATCCCTAATTTTTTTGAAAATATAATATAGCCTATGTCACCCGGGGATAGTGTAGCTTCCTAACAGTGAAAGAACTTTTCAAATCGGTTCATTAGCATCATTTCGGAGCCTATTCAATGCAAACAAACAAACAAACAAACAAATCTTTCCTCTTTATAATATTGGTATAGATACATAGAACAGACCAATATTAAAGATAGGAACTATTTTTCTCATTTTTTATGCTTATCGAAAGCAAAGTTCACTGGCTCCGTTACTAAATTGGCCAGCTCTTTCCACTTATATGTTTTCCAGAGCTTTGCCTTTGATAAACATTTTATCGTAGTAGGTTTTACATTCTGATTGATTATAGCTGCTTTACTATTCATTTATCTACGCTTTGATAAGTATAAGATGCGGCTAGCAAAGTAATAACATCAATAAAAGTTATTTCAAACTTAGGAAACACTTTGAGTGAGTTAGCGAGTAGCTGAAATATAATCTGAATTGGATTTCTATTTTTAGCTTATACATTAATCCCGGAAATATCAGAGCCAACTTAAAAACTCATCATAATTAGCATTCATTTAAATTTGAGATTATTCATAGCAGAAGGCGAAGTTACCGGAGGTATTTAGCGACGCACCTGCCCCGGGCGTCTTAGCGTGGTCGAAATTAATGCGACGCAAAGTCGGCAAAAGTCAATTACACTTTATTAAAACCGTCTCCATTTATATCAATTTGACGCAAACTGTTACAAATACTGGTAATGTTGGGTCCTTTCATCCTCACGCGAGGCGGGGCTACGCAAGCGCCTCAAACTCGCTCTCGCAGACAGACAAAGCGGTGCGGGTAGCGTAGCGCGGGCGAGCGACAGTACGCAGCCGGCACGCCGCGAGATCGCAGCGACACCGCCGCCCGCGCCCGCTAACCCTCGCCGATGTCGGCTTCCGATCACCCCACTTGAACCACCTTCCGATGAATATTTAATCGAGCTGATACCGATGGCGAATGAATGAGCGAACTTTGTTACCCCACTGACAGTCATGACAACACTTATATTGACGCACCTGTAATTCTTTGGAAAAGTTCCGCCGATTATACGATGTCGTTGGGGTAAAGTAATTTGACATGATGAGCGGCCGAAGATTGGTTCCGTGCGCGGCGGCAGTGACACCTGTTCTGTTTCTACTCGTAATTAGCGGCTCAGCGGCGTCCACAGACGGTGAGTTACAGTCTTAATAAGGCTTTAATTAACTGAATAAACAATGAACATCATTGTTTAATGCGTTAAACTAGAACCGTGCATGCTTATGCTCAAGTAAACAAATAATTGGGGATCTCTGTTTGTACATACCCATATATATAGTGCTTCCATTATTATTTTGTACTTACTATTGCCACAGATAACTATTGTTTTTTTTTTATTTGGAATAGAAAGGGTTATTCACTATTGCGAGTTTTCCAAACCATATAGTAATGTGAGTTCACTAAGTACTGTAAATGTGCCAAGCAAAAAGTTTTTTTACGTGACTCTCGGAATTCAATTCGTTTTTTCACAATGCAACAAAACTCGTATCGACTGCGGGTCAAGTTACGATATTATATTCTTTTCAATTTATACCTGAAATTGAAACCATCGGAAGTGAAATGGTATCGATCGCAATGATACCTTGTTTTGAAGTTATTGAATAGAAAACCAGACTGTAATATAATCATCCTCTTTGCCTTTTCCCATTTATTATTAAAGTCGGCTCCCAATATAACCTGTAGCGGCGAGCTATCAGAATTACACGAGCGACTGCCATCTGACCTCGCAACCCATAAGGAACCAGTAATAGGAATGGTTAGATCAAGCGGTCTGACTAACCGTATATAACGATTGCCATAGATATTCTTATGACAACCGGGATGACAGCTTAACGTGTTCTCCGAGGCACGGAGCGATGGCATCACAAACTGCACATAACTTACTAGAAGTAATTAGTGCTGGCCGAGAATAGAACCCGGTGCCGTAAGATGCAAAGCGCACATGCTACCGCTCGACCACCATCGCCCGGCCAGCATCAGACTGTAATATAATATTATAATAAATTCATCATCATCATTATCATCACCGACATCATCCTGAAGACGTCATCATCGTGAACATAGGCCTCCCCATAGACCACTACTTTAAGCAGCTACTTTCCTCATGCATCCAACGCCTCCCTGCTGTTTTTACAAGGTCGTTGGTCCACCTAGTGGGAAGCCGACCTACGCTGCATCTTTCTGTTCGTGTCGCGGTTCAAAGATTCATTCATTCATTCATTAATAACACGGTGGGACGTAGTATTGTTTGTAAACATATATTTTAATGTTACTTTTTAGCTAAAATAAAAGTTGTATCAATAAAAAAAAATTGATAGTATCCACGGACCTAGATTATTTTTGCGATAAATTCTGTTTATCATTATCATCATCAACAATAGCCTGAAAACGTCCACTGCTGAACATAGGTCTCCCCCAGAGCACGCCACCTTGAGCGGCTGCTCGCCTCCTGCATCCATCGGCTCCCCGCGGCTTTCACCAGATCGTCGGTCCACAGAGTGGGGGGCCGGCCTACGCTGCTAACTCTGTTTCTAGGTATATCTAATTACCTTACTTATGTTCGATTTGGTAGGACTAAGCATCATACATGCGCGTGCGCATTTTTTCAGAATCCATAAATAAGTTGTTGAACGAGCTTCTACCTGTGCGGCTTCGCCCGCGTGAACTATCTCTCAGCAACCATTGCTTTTTTCAGAATGTAACTAACTTAACCCTCTTATTTTGGGAGCCATGTAAAAAGCGTCATAGACTCGTGCTGTATGTAGAAGGGAAGAGAGAAGGGAAAGGAAAAAAGATAGGGAAAAAGAATGAATGGGTGGCGCGGCAATAGAAGGCCTTCCTTGGACCCTTTTTACCCCCTTAGGGATTGAATTTTCAAAAATCCTTTTTTAGCACGCGCCTGCGTCATAAAAGAAAATCACTCTCCAAACTTAAGTTTTTAAGTCCAGCAGTTTAGCTGTGCGTTGTCTGTCAGCCAGTCAGGACAAAGCCTTTTATATAATAGAAGATATTATATAATAATGACGGTTCTACTACATAATATTCAGCTCCCAATTAGTTTATTTACACATCAACTCAAAACAAACTTATTTTATGCACTCAGACTAACATATCAGTCAGACTAACATATTATTATGACCAAGTTATCATGCCTCCACCAACTACCATTCAATAAACAACATGCAATAAACGTTCGTGAAACCAATTAAAATATGAGTAAATGCCGAGGTTTATCACATAAATATCGATATTGTCGTGGAGCTCTGTAAAACAATTGACATATTTTTATATTATATTTTCATCATGCCTGTGCCTGACCCGACGTTGATATCTATAAAGCTATTACTCAGTGGATTAGCTTTTTGTCGGATGAGCGGTGGAATATTCAAAGGGATTTATCGAATCACGTTGAAATCATATGGAAGCTTCACTTAAATAAACCCCAATTGAAGGCCCACTTATTCCAATGTCAGTGTGCCCAACAGTATTAAAATTAATCGAATCATCCACTTGAAGCAGAGATTAAATGACCTAAGGTTGATGTGACACGTAGGTTACCAAAATTCTGATACATAAGTTACCAAAGCATAAATAATATAGTAGCCAACGGCTCCCTGCGGTTTTTACCAGAACGTCGGTCCATCTAATGGGGGGCGCAGTGGTCAGTACATCGCGGTTTCTTTGAAGAGAAGGAAAGTCACCAATCTCTTAGAATTAGCAAGTTGAGATGGCAATGGGCAGGCCATCTCCCTTGCAGAACCAACAACTCATATGGAAGGAAAAAGTGGCGACCCAGAACCGAAAAATGCATCATAAGGTCCCTATTAAGTGGACCGGCATGCTGGAACAAACTGCGGGGAGCAGGCGGATGCAATAAGCAAGCTACCGCTTGAAGTAACTTTCTACAGAGAAGACTTGTATTCAGCAGTGTACGTCTTCAGGAAGATGATGATGATGATGAATAGGTCAATACATAGATCGATAGTAGTTATAATACAATACGAGTTATATAATATATTAGGTGAGCGGTCTGTAATACTTTCATATTTATATTTGTTTATGCCTATTTTTTTATTGTGATTACTTTAACAAAGCAGAATATCATAGCAAGATGAAATATAACGTGCCTTGTTTTGCACACAAACGGGGACATTGCTTCCAAAGCTTTCTAAAATAGCGCAGTAATGCTACGACAATGCATTTCACTTGCTCATGTCAGCAAAATGGTGGAAATAAGAGTTTTAAACTCTACTGCAATGCCTTAATTAACAGATTGAAATAACAATTTGTACGTAATTATATTAAAATCTTACTGCGACGACAATAAGAATGAATGAGTTGATAAATTTAGATAAATGCAATGTTCTGCAGACAATCATTTAGAACTGAAGCATCAGTTCCACCTAAGCTATTCATTTGTTGTTATTAGCCATTGCTTGTGGAAGCAGCTGATTGTAGAGACTGCAGATAAGAAGCTGAGGATGATTTGGTTTGGAGTTAGCGTTAAACCGGCATAGTTGTAGATTATAAATCTCCACCCGAACGTTTATTTTTAGGCTATTCCTGACTAATAATGAACCAACCCGATCAGTGTAATTGGGTGGTGTGTTACAAACTATAGGTGGGCTATATAGATTTAAACCATTGAATCAGATAGGCACCTACCCGCATCTGGTGCGTTCATAAAACACCAAGAGGCCCGTTGTGCCAAGCTTAACATTTCAGTTGCGTAATAAATTAAGCGCCACTCCGTATCGAAACACCCAATCGCCTGACCCTCTCATCTTGACCGCAATCTGTACTGAATTACTATCCGACTACCAATGAAGTTAGATTAGAACTCTCCGCTAACTGGAGCTGACAACTAACCTACCTTGTGTATGATTATTTGCGAGTTGTCGGCACCACGCTTCAATTTGTTACTCAACTCTGGGACGCCTTTGCTGGAAACTTGCTCCCAGCCAGAATGCCGGTTCATTGCGACGCCAATTGCCACATAAACAAGCCCCGCTCGAAATATGCAACCGCGATAGCAAAACTTCCTTGTTTACAGCTCTGAGAACACATCTTAAAGATGATTTTTTATACAACTTGGTAACCGAAAAACTTTTCAGAAGATTTTCAACTGTCACTATGATGGAAGTACTACACTACTGTTTATGGTTGATGATAACAAAGTGCAATGATGGTATCCAACGTTACACTGTCTGTAGGTGTGTATGCAATCATTTATGTTCATTTTAAGCTTAATTAGTACCCTCGTACCCTTACCCCTATGGCTAAAAGTTTGTTCAAGAAGTTTCCACCTTTTCAGGTTAATAAGAAACCCAACTTCGCAATAATTATAAGGCACTACGTTCCGCAACGTGTATAAGGAAGAAAAGGACAAGTTTCCCAAGTTTATTACCCCAGAAGCGGAACCTCGAACGATTTAACCCGATTTACCACGCAATATTATGCTTGTTATAGAAAGGTGTTTAGGTTTTATCGCAAAAGGGAAAAAGCTTTTTTCCGAGAAAGATATCGAGATGAAGTCATATTCCAAGAACCATATTTATACCTATATATTTTTAATCTACTGGGATTTATACACCTTTACTTGTGAATGTAATATTTTAATACAGACAGTGGGCGATTTATTATTACTGAACCAATTTTGAGTGAAATTTCACACATGGATTATTTTGCTGGGATCAAAACTTTTTATTTCGAAAAATAGAGAGTTCCCCAGGGAGAAAAAATAAGTTTCAGGATAAACTGTACGGCGTATCTAGTTTTTAAAATATATAAATAAAATTGCTTCATATAAATGCCTAATTGGCTATATGCGATTTACATAGTATACCTGAGTGTCTGCCAAGATGCTACCATAATCCACCTATGGGTTTTGTACTGCACAACTACTGCAAAACTACCAAGAAACTCGCTACATATTGTTTACTAATAAGTCACAAACTGAAATTAGAATTATTATAAATCTACTTTTAATTTTATAATCGGAAAACCCAAAGAAGTTAAAGAAAGCAAAATGTTATACCAATACTAGTCTATGGCAAAATGCTTTCAGCACCACGTTCAGTAGGTACATAGATATATTATTATAAACACTGTCTAAGAAAGAAAACCGTTTTAAATAGAAACAAGGTTTCATATTCCACAGAATCAGTGTTTGATATATGAAATTTGAATAGCGTGCTGTGGCATCGCTGGAACGGGAACGATGCACGAGACATACAGCGATACGGTTCGCAGATGATTTCGATTTTAAATATTTTATCGCAACAACTAAAATTTCCTACAAATCCATTTGTGTAGTAGGTATTGTATTGTTATTTTTATTATACATTAAGCTTGAAAAAGCATACATCAAAAAAAATATCTATAAGTAATTAGGCAGATATTACCAAATCAACTATGCCCTGTTTTTTTTTAATTTTACTTATTCAATAATTTTTTAGTAATAATTACTATAATTTTCAAAACGCACTATTATAATCTTACTTTTATTAACTATTAAGTTGTCTGTCTTTTTCCGCCGTGTGTCCGCCAATAACGCGCCCCCCAGAGCCTCTATCTAATGAAGCCAATTTTCTGAGCCCACTCCACCTTGCTTTCCTTTTGAATTTTCTCGCGTATTTTCCTTGTCATCCATCTCCTTCCACGTTTCCGCGCAAGCAGATTGCTTTTGATTTCAAATTCCAACAGCATTGATTTAATAAACAACGACATTTTATTTATTTAGCATTTGGATTAAAGTTAAGGAATTCCCGTTTAAAGGGATAACCTTTAAAATCATTGTATAATAATTGTCAAAGAAATAATGTTGAATTGCAACCGGAAAAGGCCCCAACCACGTGATTAAAGAACATGAGGAATTTCATATCATAGTGCAGTTATCAAAGCTCCATGAAATAGCGTGCACTGGTCCTCAATTACAAATTGGGAAAAATCTATAGTACGGAAATTGGTTCCTACTACTTCATCTTTTTGAAATTTTGGTTAGAAAGTAACTAGAAAACCTTCACTGATCAAAGATGCAGAAGCACATATAGTAACCATTACTTAGATATCACGCGTATGTTATATGATGGTGTGAGCCTATTAAAAAATATTTCCATTGATCAAATACAAAAATACAATCAATTTTAAAACTGTAAAAGCTTTTATGTCTCTACTATCTAAAACTTTCGTGCTAGCTCAGCAAAATATTTAATGTACTCATGCTTTCAGAACAACCGTTTCAGAACTTTACGCTGTCTATAAAGTTTGCTATTTACAACCTAGCATGCAACTGACATTCATTCAATCACAGTTCCGGTAGATCCATTTAATACTTGATCGGCCAATGTATCGCTATCGAAATACCAGGAAGTGCTGAGAAAATAGACGTGATTGAGATGAAACGAGAAACCTTAAATAAATTCTTGAATCGAGATTGAAAACATGTTGCTGCACTATACATACATCCTACCTAACTAAATAACTAATTTTTATTAAACCTGATGCTCGCGAGTGGAGTTTGCCGAATGTGTTTTTTTAAAGAAATCTGTATCAAACGTCCTTATTTGCTTTGCACGCTCTTTTAGTCAAGGAAAATACTGCAAAGCAAATTTTCTCTTACTTAAAGTTTATGCTAGTTGCCTCCGAGTCAGCTGCTACGAAACTGGCATTACGAGAATATGAAATGCAGAATACTAGCTCTTCTTCAGAGAACATTCGGAATTATTCGTGCGTAAAACTTCACCGGAAAAATTGCGACAAAATTGTCATTTATTATGTTACTGGAAATATATTTCTATGGTTTACATCATTTCATTTATTTCTTTCAATAGTACCTAACACTTACCACAATGACATCATGACGTGGTCACTTTGTAAAATACCTACACATTGTGATAACAGTTAATTTTGAGCTCAAGCCGTTTTTTTCTCAGCCAATATAAGCGTACCCTAAACACAACAAGCTTTGTAAAAACTTTATATAATATCTGTTTTACGAGAGAAAATAGGGGAGAGTTATACAACTCGAAAAGCATTTAAGGCCAATTCCGACAGTCATATTCACCAAAACTTATTATAATAGCCATTGTTGGCAATAATACTCGGAGGAACGCGGCACGGCGACCAGGCACCGGCCGACACGGCTCAGTCCCATATTTCGTATGTGCTGAACGCTAGGTCATATTTCTCGGCGTCTATGCCAATGCCGGTACCGGTAGCATTTCACGCGACGTTCACCGGTTTTTCGATGTGCGGTTTCCGCGCCACAATGCCGTTTTATTTACGGTTGAGCTGCAGTATAGAGTTTGGTCACGAAGCAAATGTAGGTACGTAAGTGAATCTCACACCGCGTAGCGTCAATGCTCACGCCGCGCTGGCTCGGGTAATTCTCTTTGGTCAGGCAAGCTCGGTGTTGCCAGATTAATATATTATTTCCTATAAAGTAGGAATTTAAAAAGTAGTAAATTAGGATGTGCGGGGGGGGGAGCCTATGGATACAGGAGGCAAGCAGCCACTCAAAGTGGCGCTCTTTGGGGGAGGCCTATGTTCAGCAGTGGACGTCTTCAGGCTGATGATGGTGATGATGATGATGAAAGTAGGATGTAGGAGCACAGAAATTTACTAATACAATAATTGGTAATTCCCACTCGAAAATATTTTAATATATTATATGTCGCATGGACAATAAGTATCACAGTAGTCGTCTAGAACAGAAAATGGCAAACTGCAACTGCACCGGGTTTTAATTGCACCACGTGCAAACCTCTCTTCTGTCTCTTCCCGTCTAAAAATAGATTGATACCTAATATCTACGTAAATTACAAGTCTGGTGTCGGGAGAATTTACAAATATTTCTAGGAATCACAAAATGCAACCTGGTAACATCGGACCCGCTCGCTTCCAATCTGAATATATGAGGTGGAAACCATTTCCAGCCACTCGTGGTACTAGTGCGCGCACCGCTTAAAACGTTTTTTCCACTCTTTTACACGAACCTTTTTATTTTTCGATATATCCATGGTATCTGTTTGTACATGTCTATCCGAAAAACATTTTTACAATAATATTAAATCGAGAACACCAAAAACAATATTTTGGTGGCTATCAAATGTAGAATATCGCACTAAAAAATCGATACTTTCCTGTTAAGTAATAAATTAAAAGTTAATGTTTCAATTTGCAAAATAAAATGTAATTTACATACCTGATCTGAAAACAAAATAAAGACCGGCATGCAAAATAATTTACAATTATATGGTTCGTGATTAAGCATCGCAAAAAGTAACGTTGGGAATTTATTTATGAATAACAACATAAATCGGGGAAATTCATGAAAAATCCAAATAAATCTGGGTAATCTACCGTTCGGTATGAAACGCATTCATGCCAGTGATGTTTACGCAGTTTATTTGTACCGATATAATACGATCAATAGGCTGATTTACGTTATGTTCAATATTCTCCTGATATATTTTTATTGTGTACCTACAAAAGTACTACATTATTGTGTAGTATGTTTAATTTAGATATTCTACGCTTTACACGTTGTTTGGCTTATTATTATAAATTTAGACAAGACATGTTGGTCACATGGTTCAGATTCACATTAAATCAATCCTTGGGTGTAAATAAAAAACCATATCTGCACTCGTCATTTTTTTTAATGTAAATGAATGAAGTGACGAGTTAGTCATTTGCCTATTGTTAAACGTCACGGCTGCCCATGAAAGACTAAAATATCACTGGGAACTCAATATGAATATAGTTCTGCGTGACACTGCACTACGCACGTCATCCTGGGACTTCACACAGTATAATAGGTAACAGTAACAGTATATATACTAATAGGTAAGATTACTAGACTGTGTGATCGATCATAAAATCTCATTTGCCCAGTAATTTTACTAGCTACAATGCCCTACAAACCGGAAAGCAGGAAGGTATTTAAAATATAATGAAAACATTTATACATAAATTACATTCATCGTCATTATCAGCTAAAAGGCCACTTTGACCAACATGGCTGGCCCCCCACTAGGTAGACCAACGAATGGGGCCTCATCGCGTAAGTCTGGTAGAGATGGTGATCGTGTGTGTGTCGTACTCACGGACTTGTAAATTGGTGCGTGCAGGATGGCAGGCGAACTCCATGTTCAGAATAGTTACGCGATATGGATGGGCCAGAATCGCAGGTAGCCGTTGCATGCAAAAGGCAATTTGCATTAAAAATTACAAATAACCTGAAAATTTATCTAATATGTTTAGTGGAGTTTGCGGTTGGAAATAGATCTATATGAGTAGATTTTCGATTTAGTAGGTTATTGGTGAACTCAAACCATGGCTATAAAACTACCTCTTTATCATTACTGAGGTGCTATTTTGGTAGCAATGTCGAACAAGTTTCTTATCTACCATTTGTGCCAGTAATATGTACAAGTTACAGCTGTCATTCGGCACTACAAAGGTGATGTTTATGCATAGTGGAGTGGCGGCGCCGCCGCGCGGTGGCACGGCCGCGTCACCGTCGCCATCGCCTCGCGCTGTCGCGGACTGATTTATAACGGCAATATACCGCCAACCTGTCCTCCACATATTTTTATAGCCTTCATACGGCTGATATTCTTTCCGAGTTATTCTTACGCGACATTTGCTCTTCGATTCGTAAGAAGTCAATGAAAATATGAAATACTTTTGTTAGCTTTCAGCGACATGTGAAAGGAACTGATGTCGATGAATAAAAAAGTATTTATGGGGCAATAAAAATATTGCTGCATCGTACAACTTTCAATTCTTTATATTATGAACTTTAGAATTAAATTTAATTTAAGTATCTGATTAAAAAAATACTGGGTCTTATACGCACTTCAATGCAGTTTGATTCTAAACCTATGATTTAACTAACCGACAGTTTAATTTAAGAACCATTCTTTTACTATTGATTTAATAAATTTAATTA
This sequence comes from Ennomos quercinarius, assembly GCA_910589525.2. Lineage (NCBI taxonomy): Eukaryota > Metazoa > Arthropoda > Insecta > Lepidoptera > Geometridae > Ennomos > Ennomos quercinarius. The sequence goes on from OU342496.1 coordinate 9,681,448, forward strand.
TAGATATCGTAGGCCAGCCCCCCACTCGGTGGAACGACGATCTGGTGAAAACCACGGGAAGCCGATGGACGCAAGAGGAGAGTAGCCGCTCAAAGTGGCGCTCTCTGGGGGAGGCCTATGTTCAGCAGTGGACGACTTCAGGCTGTTGATAATGATGATGATGAGATATCATAATAATATGTCATCAAAACCAAAAATCAATCACGAGTCCTAATTATTTTATGATTTATTTTATTCCTGCATCCATTTGTATATCTCATTGGTGACACACTAAAAAGTTCCCTTTTTATTAATCTATAAATGCTATCCTACTATCTATTGTTGCAAACAATTAGAAAGAAAGAAGAAAGAAAGAAAGAAAAATAATTTATTTGTGACAATAAAACAATAAATAATACACATACGATCAACAGCAAATTAAACACAGCAGTAAATTGCTATTTGCCACAAATCGGTCCCAACTCAGCTTAATGCTGGTCATGAGACCAGCGCTGGTCTTCCGTTGGGACCGGTTCAGTGTCGTCACGGTGCAGTGACATTACAGCTACGCAAGAACTTTACCTACTAATATTCTCTCAGAGAAGACACGATTTTTGTCTTCGAACTTATAAATGTTTGAGTAGGATACATCAAGATAAGTCTGGGTGAAAACAAGACCTTTTATGTATTTATTCATCGCGATATAAAGTTGGAATTATTTAGTTTTTCACCTCATCCCATTTCAGTATGAAACATTACGGAAGCTGAAAGCGTATTCTAAAGTGTTATGACGTAATATAATATGAAGATTGTGAAGACACTTCAACAAGCAATATACAAATCCCTACTAATAGTGAACATAGTTTTTATCCCGGAAAATTTAAAGTTCCCGCGAGAAAACAGGTTGAGCATGTATCTACTTTCGTTAAAATAGTTTTGTTACAATAGTTATTATATTATAAGCAACTTTCTCGAGGAAAGGTTCTCGAGTGGTGACCACGAACCGGAAGACGCAGCGTAGGCCGACTCGGTGGACCGACGATCTGGTGAAAGCCGCGGGGAGCCGATGGATGCAGGAGGCGAGCAGCCGCTCAAGGGCAGCGTAGGCTGGCTTCCCACTCGGTGGACCGACGATCTGGTGAAAGCCGGGGGGAGCCGATGGATGTAGGAGGCGAGCAGCCGCTCAAGGTGGCGCGCTCTGGGGGAGGCCTATGTTCAGCAGTGGACGTCTTCAGGCTGTTGATGATGATGATGATGAAGCAGCTTTTTATTGCAATACCACGCAAACCCACTAGTAAGCATATAAATTGTATATGAAGCCACCGGGCGCTATTTGCTTACAGATTTCGTGTTGTTTTTCAACATCGTTTTGTTTAACAAAAGTATCCGCAATCGATCACCTACGGTATGGAAAATACTACGAATATTCGCCATTCTACAATAACATAGCGTAGACGTGACCATAGCCGACAGCAGTTAAATAAGCTACGACAGAGCTACGAGCGTAGCAAGCCGTCATGCTACGTGCTACGAGCGCATAAAACTGGCATTAATTCGATTAAAATTCCAGCTAACAGCGATATGTTATGGCGGCGATAACATTTGGGCGCCGTCGCATTATCATATGTGTTAATTGGAACAATTTCACGCCAAGTATTATGATGTAAATTGCCACCAAAACGTAATTATGAATATCTTGTTACACAATGAGCAATAGCGCAGTTAATTATTCGTAATTCTATAAATAATTATGCGAAGATGATTACTTCGTCTTCAGCCCTCAAATTCATATTGTCGTTTTCTTTGTAAATGTGTAAACAGGTCTTATTTGTAGCCCAAATTAAAATAAGACGTAATTATTTGACCTAATTAACGATTCAATGTTAATCAAAACGTCGAAATTTACCCCTGATCTATTTACAGAGTTAAAATTGCTTAACAAACCCAAATCACATAAGTTGTTTGCACATTTGGATTACACGATAGAACCGACGAAATTAGGCAACTGATAATAAACAGACAGAATCGAATCCCTTTTCTGAAATTGTGTTTATCAGAGTAATATTATGGTAGGGTAGAGTCCCAGCCACAGTGTAAAGATAACCATACAAATACAATTTTAACTTTATTTTGAAATGTTATAATAACTTTAGCTCTATCACGAATGCAATAGAGTTTATTATTAGTTGTTACTCATGTAAATACGTAGCTCACATTTTTGTTCATTAAACACTGTACTGTTCTTTTTACAGAAAGAGAATATTCGTGCTGCATTTATTTTTGGATATTAAATTTTGAAAGAGCCATCAAACCGCTGGTTAAAACCAATTGCCGTGAGTTTATCAAAATCACATTAACTAAATAGTTTTATTAACTTTTATTCTAAACCATTTGAAGTGATTTATTGTCCCGATTAACTGTACTATGGGCGGGCGCTTGCAAGACAACCCCTAATTGTGTACCGTGTTTATACACGGCTTCGCTTCTCTCGATATTGCCAGATAGGCCGTCCCATTTCCCCCTGCGCTATTGCTAGTTTACATGCTCCATATGCCGATATAATTGTTACAAAGACAGCGCGCAATACGTAGGTACACTATAGTCGACATGTTCGAGTGAATCTTGTTGCATTTTGCATAAAATCGATACTCATGAATACCCACAGTGAAGCCGCCGTGAGACGGGCTAACTTGAATATGCGACATAGATTTTATTTTTAGATCCAATTTCACGTTTTGAGAACGAATTAGATACCAAAACAATTTGTGGTATCTATTTGCGGCTTAGAGAATTTAACTATTGTTTGGAAATTTGTGGTCATTATATTATCAGAATACGATTGATTAGTAGTTAGTAATCATTTATATTCGATAATTATAGTGTATGAAAACTAAACCGAAAAAATGCTGTGCTCATAAATTGTGGACTAATCTCAAACAGTACCAAAACATAAACCATATCTCATCACAATTTTCAATGAATTGTATTTGCAAATGGAAAAATAAAACAATCAAAGCAACGAACAATCTATTCACATACGAAACAAAGAGCTGGAATGATTTCACCCGACTAAATGGAAAGTTCCAAAAGACTAATCGCCGAATGGGTCTTTTACGCGTTTCAATTAGTGAAAAGTAAATTAAGGGTGAAAGAGGTAAGTAAAGCGAGCGGCCAATGGCGAGTGGCCGAGATCTGAACATAGGATAACAAAATACACGGTGTACCAGGTTTAACGATTTTGACCGGGTCTAATACATAACTTTTTACCTGTATAACATTTAATTTACTAATGTGTATATCTTATCTTTTGTTTCCTAACAGCTATAGGTACTTGCGAGTGTATAGAGTAAAGAATCATGAGCTATCGTCAAACGTAGTACGTAGCACGTGGTATATGCTTGCCAAGAACTTACCATTATATAAAAATCAATTTCCTTGATTAATTGTTGTAATTTCCCAAACTGAGTATACTAGCATAGTAAAAAATATAAAAAGTCAAACTATATACTCAAATCTCAAATGGGGTGCTAAGCGTGTGCTCAATTACAATTCACTTATAAATGGGTGCGATGGTCGCTCAAAACGATGTAATAAATGCGTGCTCTTCACGTGGGCTTAAATGTGTAACGAAACTTGCATTGCCCTCTTAAGGTGGAACGTTACACTAACGCAGGAAGTTCAAATTTTCTTGCATTCTTTTGCCAATAATAGCTTAATTACTCAACGTAATTACATGAAAACTAATTTTGCGCAAATAAATATAATGCATCATTGAATTACAATTAAAAGTATCACCTATTATCATTGGTTTAGCGACAAATGGCAATAGACTGAAAAACTAAGAAGAAAATTGTTTATTGCCATTTGTAGCTAAACCTATGATATCTAGGAGATACTTTTAAGCGTAATTTGTTGATACATTCTATTTATTTCCGCAAAATTAGTTTTCATATAATCACATTGAGTAATTAAGCTATTATTGGCAAAAGAATGCCAGAAAATTTGAATTTCCCGCGGTAGTGTAACGTTCCACCTTAACCTCTTGATGAAGATTATAAAGGTCTCCGGACTATTAAACATTTCGTTACGTTTTTGCCAGCAATTTACTTACCAAAGGTATGTCACAGCACTGTCTATAAAATGTGTTTGAGGTCCGAAAGTCGTTTGCTACAGGAGGACAATGAATCTAATTTACCGGGCCCAACGTGGACTTTTGTCACACCGTACAGTGCCAATTAGGTAAATACGTGGCGAGTGAACGGACCGGGGCCGGCCGGTGAGGGCACGGGCCGTCACGTGCATCCGTAAACACTTACAGCCTGATGAGCGACCCGACCGTAATCATATTTCAAGTAGCTGGTAATCTGGTTGTCTCATCAACGCTCGACTGCATTATTAACACGTTATTATATATCAGCGTTTATTTAAGTAATTAAACCCCTAAACGTTGGATAATTACTACTCTTTGACGGTTTTATAGTTACAAAATGGATAACGTGCCGATAACGACCTAAATGACGCCGTTAACACTGTCTTTAGTTACTCTGAACTAAAGCAGTAACACCAATTTCAGAGGTCCTTAAAGCACTAAACAGTCAAGTCATCATCATCATCATCATTAACAGCCTGAAGACGTCCACTGCTGAACATAGGCCTCCCCCAGAGCACGCCACCTTGAGCGGCTGCTCGCCTCCTGCATCCATCGGCTCCCCGCGGCTTTCACCAGGTCGTCGGTCCACCGAGTGGGGGGCCGGCCCACGCTGCGTCTTCCGGTTCGTGGTCGCCACTCGAGAACCTTTCTTCCCCATCGGTTGTCAGTTCTACGAGCGATGTGGCCTGCCCATTGCCACTTCAACTTACTAACTCTAAGAGCTATATCGGTCACTTTAGTTCTCCTGCGGATCTCCTCGTTCCGGAGCTTATCTCGCAGGGAAACACCGAGCATAGCTCGCTCCATAGCTCGCTGCGCGACTTTGAGCTTACTAATGAGGCCAACAGTAAGAGACCATGTCTCAGTTCCATAAGTCATCACTGGCAACACACACTGATTGAAAACTTTCGTTTTCAGGCTCTGCGGTATTTTGGACGAAAAGATAGGACGAAGCTTCCCGAACGCTGCCCAGCCGAGTTGGATTCTTCGCGCCACCTCTTTGTCGAAGTTGGACCTACCTAATTGGACAATCTGTCCTAGGTAGACATACTTGTCGACAACTTCGAGAGTATCGTTCCCAACAATTACCGGTATAGGTGGAACATGAGCATTAGACATGATCTTTGTCTTGTCCATATTCATCTTAAGACCAACCTGCTGGGAGACTCTACTGAGGTCGTTGAGCATGGTGCTAAGGTCCTCGAGCGATTCCGCCATTATGACTATATCATCGGCAAAACGAAGGTTAGTGATGTACTCGCCATTTATGTTGATGCCAGATCTTTTCCACTCCAAGAGCTTGAAAACATCCTCCAATGCGTTTGTGAACAGTTTCGGAGAAATAACGTCTCCCTGTCTCACGCCTCTTTGCAATGGAATTTGTTCCGTACTCTGGTCCTGTAGTCGGACTGACATAGTGGCCTTACTGTACAAACACTTCAAAAACTTCGATATACCTATAGTCAATTTGGCATCGCTGCAAGGACTGCAGCACCGCCCAAGTCTCGATTGAATCGAAGGCTTTCTCATAGTCCACAAACGCTAGGCATAACGGCCGATTATACTCTTCGGTCTTCTGTATAATCTGGCGCAGCGTATGGATGTGGTCTATGGTGCTAAAGCCTTTTCGGAAACCGGCTTGTTCGGGAGGCTGGAATTCATCAAACCTGCGTGCGAGACGATTCGTAATGACTCTCGAAAACAGCTTATACACATGACTCAAGAGCGAGATGGGCCTATAGTTCTTCAATAAGGTGTTATCGCCTTTTTTGAAGAAGAGCACCACCACGCTCTTGTGCCATGCCTCTGGCGTTGTACCTTCAAGGATGACAGAATTAAATAACTTCTGGAGGACTAAAAGTACCGGTCTACCACCCGCTCTCAGAAGTTCAGTCGTAATTCCATCTTCACCTGGTGCCTTGTTGTTTTTAAGCTGTTTGAGGGCCATTCTAATCTCAACAAATCTAACAGTCAAGTAGCAGCGCATAAATGAGGAATAATGATTACGGTTTCTGTACACGTACAAACTTGGCATTACTTAAAGATCCGAACATTAGCACGAGTTACTTTTCGCTGTCACATCAAGCAATCCCGAAAACTTTGTGAGCATGTATTCAATATTCTGGTGAATAAAATAAAAAGGAAAGTCAGCGGTACCGTGAATCTTTATCCCATACCGAGAACACATTTCACGGGCCATCTATCTTGTGGGATATTAGAAACAACATTTTCCGATTGTTTATACGTACTCGGTAAGCTCTTCTTTCATTAGAGACGGCGACGTCGCTCGCAGGGAGGCCCATACCGTGCCCAAGATTGATGGTCGCGATGGATTTGTTCTATTCGCGTTCCCACTCATCAATCATTTGCGGATATTTTTCCGTGTCTCGAGTTGTTTAGCCTAAATAGATTGTTGCAGCTTTTAGAGCATCGACATTGTTCGACATGTATCGCATTAGCATTGAGGTTCAAGCGGCCGTAACGGCACGCGTGTTTTCTGAAGTGTTCATATCTCTATGGAAATTTAGTCATGTAGAGGCGTATCACAAAGGCCTCAGAGCCTGACCTCAGTATTACCAAGATAACCTCGCCCGATATCTTGCGGTTACCAAATAGCTATATATAGGTACTGTGTATGCACCGCAATCAATAATCTCCAAGTTCTGTGTAAACAAACAGGATTCTTGGAGCGAAGGTTTGCCTTAGATCTACGATACAATCATTTCGGTTATTTCATTTATCAGATTAATTATTGAATTGAATTTACACTAAAATATTTCTCTACATCACTTTCATCGAGTTAAGCTTTTTGATTGAACTACATAATTATTATAACCAGAGCTGTTGTAGAACAGAAAATAAACTACTTATAAATAATTTTAAAGCCTTTGACTGAGGAAGCCGAATGCTATACGTAGATGCATAATTACATGTTACTTAATTTCAAACTAGCTGACGTAAGACTCGTTAAAAACTTTACCTTTGATGTTCATAACATATTCACGATAGGCATGAAATCAAGGCAGTAAATTGATTCAAGAACATAATAAAATCGATCAATCTACGTTAGCTCACAAAGTATGAGAAGTAATTCGATTGTCGGTTCGTACTGGCTTCATAACACCGGCGGGCGCTTGGAGAGTGAATAAATAACTAGCCCTTTGATACAATCGAAGCAAATTGTGCCCAATCAGTCATCGGTGACGATCAATAAAGTGAACAAGAACCCTAGGTTTGACACTATTGTTCGCTGAGGGTTGCCGGGTCGGAATTAATTATGACACCTAACCGTTGAGGGAATGTTAATGTACGCAGTAATAGGCAGAGGTCCCTTTCCCATACAAACCGGCGCAGCTCATGAATGAGCGAGTCCAGAGTCAATGATGCGTGGGTGCCACTAGTTCGGTCGAATCAAATTACACTGCGTTGATCGCTGTTCAGTGGTGGGATTTGAAGCGGTTTTGTGTTTTATTTGTTTGAAATTCATATAGGTTTTATTATGTAGGCTATAAATGCGATGACCATATTTTTAGATAATCATAAAAATAATAGGCAGACTTATTTTTATAGTACTTTCAATTTCATTTTGATTTTTGTCACTTCATTTATGTAATTCAAACTATTGCTACCTCAAACGGGCATAGAGATAATAATGATTAATATTCAAAGCTCACTACAATTAATTAGACACACTACTTTGGCTATACTGGTGTAAAACTACACTCTCTTTTTGTAGTTCCTAGTATTAGTTCCATGATTTAGTGGTGATTTTAAAATTTAAGTTTATTACATTCCGTAGATTACCAAAAATGAATTGTGTTATTGACCCGATGGGGCCACGCGCCACCCGACCGGAGAAGCTGAGAGAAGAGAATGAATAAACCAAACATAGAATTTAATATCTATATAAGCTATTAATAAATTATACCAGCGCAGGTTTCCTTATGCCCCTGGGCCCACGTTTCACGTCTATCCACAGATATATTTGGCAACACGAGACTGCGAGACATTCGAGGCGATAACGTCCAACTGCTATAGTCAAATAATATAATGGTGATCTGAAAATATATTATAATTTCGGGCGTGTGTAATTTTACTATTGAATTGTCATGTATCACTAATCCCTATAATACAGCGTACTTGTACCTATTATAGAGGTCAGTGTCACGTATTGATTCATGTATCAAAATATACAAACGAATGCTGTCGATTTGAAAATTTATAAGCTGCATATTAAAAGCGAATAGTTTAAATATAATTTCCCTTTAAAAAAGCGTTATAAAAGTAACTTCAATCGTCTTAATTTCACACATGGAAGATATTGTCATATCTACACCACTATTATATAGAGGAAAGATTTGTACTTTTGTGTGTATGTTTGTAATGAATAAACTCAAAAACTACTGTCGCGATTTCAAAAATTCTTTCACCATTGGAAAGCTACATTCACCTTGAATAACATAAGCTACACCACTACACGTGCGAAGCCGGGGCGAGCCGCTAGTACCTATATATTTTTAGTTATAAACTAAGCTGTTACACTGACTTTGATAAAAATTACTATGGGACCAATCTAAAATTAATAATGTCTTTTCAAATAAAAAAAACATATCAGTATAAAAATGACGAAGATATGAGGCATTAAAAAAGTATAACCTCACAGAGAACCTCCTGTTTGAAGTCGGTAGAAAATACTCATATTTCAAAAAAAAGATCTTGTTTACGGAATAAGGATTACACCTGAGAAATCTTTTCCTGAGCAAGACAAAAATCTTTTCCGTGTATTTGTTACAGAGTCTCTATTCCCACGGTTTGTGGAGCCGGTGCCGAACGTAACGGTGACAGTGGGGCGAGACGCGCTCCTCGCCTGCGTCGTCGAAGATTTGCGCGGATACAAGGTATGGATCCTATGGAACCCGAATAATTCCGCTTCCGCAAACCAAATATTCGAATCCGTCGCCCGTAAAATTGCCCTTTCAGTAGGAAATCCGCTGCATAATCGACCTTTATAAAAACAGAATTACGTAAACAAATTCTATCAATTGTACCTATTTAAGCTGAACTTGAATTGAGTAAAACTTAGTAGATCCTCTTTTACGTTGAACTTTCCTTACACTTTGTAGTATTCTAATTTTTTTAGAACTTTGATTCAAATAGCACCAAAAAATACAAGTTTACATAAGCTTGTACCTATGAACTTATCGTGTCATTCTTCAATCGTACAACAAAATATGAAGTGCACAACTAAACAAGGAAAACAGTTTAACAAACAAAAATATACCACTGCAGTAATTTTTCATTCAATCATCAATCATCAACAGGCTGAAGACGTCCACTGCTGAACATATGCCTCCCCCAGAGCGCACCACCTTGAGCGGCTGCTCGCCTCCTGCATCCATTGGCTCCCCACGGCTTTCACTAGATCGTCGGTCAACCGAGTGGAGGGACCCGGCCTACGCTGCGACTTTCGGTTCGTGGTCGCCACTCGAGAACCTTTCTTCCCCATCGGTTGTCAGTTCTACGAGCGATGTGGCCTGCCCATTGCCATTTCAACTTGCTAATTCTAAGAGCTATATCGGTCACTTTAGTTCTCCTGCGGATCTCCTCGTGCCTCGTTCGTTCGTTTCAATTTTTCATTGTCCACCCGAAAAAGGGGTAGCGTTATCTTCAATTAAGAAAACAAACTACCCGATTTCTACAAGGCATGGGAAGACATCATGTCAAATCCTGTGATGAACGAGCTACTAATTCTATTAATACGTAGCAGGAAACTTTAGGTAACGTGCACATCTGCACGGGTATCGCAGCTGCTAAGGTGGTTGCAACCATAGACCGGAAACGGAAATATTTTACGTCTGTGATAGCAACAGTGGACGCAATGTTATTCTATATTATTTTCAATGCGCATTGTATGCACAAGCCCACATTAAGACAGCAGACCACAGAGCTAGAATATTTTCGCGACAGTGCTACTGTTAAGTTAGCTACATATTGGGGAAAGCAAGCGGTGAATCCGTGAATAGTCAGTTTGTTTAAAATTAACCGTACTCGCTGTCACTCGCTTAGTTAGCTGAGTAAATGTCGGTGTTTTTTTTCTCACATTTTTGTGAGAAAAAAACACCGACACGCTTATGCTGCTTGGAATTCTAACGTTGGTTGAGAACCAACCAATAGGTTTTACGGCTTTTAAATTAGTCTCTGAATTGCAATCGCGATGGTCGTGCAGGTTAGAGCTTTGAGCAACTTCATTCGTGCGGTGCAGGGGATAAAGTTTTAACAAGCCAACTTAATATCACTTTGCTCAGAATGCACGATTCGCCAGTTATTAATCATGCAGGACGGCTAGTTAGCAAAATTGGAGTGCTGTGTAGCTTAGATTTATACGGTATGAGGTGAGGTACGAGCTTTAGTGCCATTATAGTCGGAGTAAAGAATTAAAACTTAGCTTTAGAGCATCCAAAGGTTTAGCTTTCATTATTAAATGAAACTTATATTTTGATACTTTTTGTACCTATATGCCTAAAATATAGGCGGCGTAGGCCAGCCCCCCACTATATGAGCCGATGGATGCAGGAGGCGAGCAGCCGCTCAAAGTGTCACTCTCTGCGGGTGGCCTATGTTCAGCAGTGGACGTCTTCAAGCTGTTGATGATGATGATGATGATGATGATGACCTAAAATATGAGGGTTGAATAATAATTGATTTGAACACTACATAAATTATTAAACTCTCAAGGAGTACTGATAGTATTCCTTGAATTCAGAATATAGATTTTTTGGTATCCGGACTAACTGCAATAATCAGTCAATCGGTTCAGTTAAAAAATCTTATTCATAAAAGCCCCAATTTCAGAACCAATTTCGCGATGTTGGTCTATGATATAAAAAGAGCAAATGGGTTGATATGTTAAGAAATACCTCTTCTCCAGGTCGCATGGGTCCGTGTAGATACGCAAACGATCCTCAGCATCCACCACAACATAATAACACAGAATGCACGCATCAGCCTGTCGTACAACGACCACCGCTCGTGGTACCTGCACATCAAGAACGTGCAGGAAGTGGACCGCGGCTGGTATATGTGCCAGGTCAACACAGATCCCATGAGGTCTAGGAAGGGATATCTCCAGGTTGTAGGTGAGTATGGGAAAGGTTATGTATAGTATGAGAACTATATCTTTTTCACAACGAAACATTCAAATCACATCGTCAGCTGGAAGACGTCTACTGCTGAACACAAGCCTCCCTCAAAAAACGTCACTTTAGATGCCTATGATAGGGGAGTTTACCAGAATCACCACGCAAAGCATTACACGTCATCAAATATTTCGACAATTACGTCTCTATATCAGACCTTGAAATATACCTGTAAACTTCATTTGTTTTAATCTAGCTATTTAGAAATCAGCTTTAAAGTAGGTATTATTACGTTAGAATGCTCCGTTGACAAAATATACAAAAGCTTCCTTAAATAAATGAGGTAACGTCGAGACAAATTCCACACACGACATAATCTGGTTACCGGCATTCCAGCAGATTTGTTTGTTTATTTAGAACGTAGAGCAAGCCCTAGCAGCTTAAAGTCGGTTCTCCGCTCGCTAAAACCCGCTTATATCTTACCTAGAAAAAAATTTACTTTGCACACCACATACAAACATGTAATGTGTAACCTTGTAGGTACAGTTTGATTTGTTTAGACCTTTTTTTGGGACTGTAAACTAACTATTAATATAAATTGGATTTCCATAATGACAAAACACTGTACGGAAATTAATATCTTGTAACATTCACATTTAATATTATGTTGCAAATGGAGCAAGTTGACAGTTGTATAATACATTTATTTATTAGATTTTTTTAATGTAACAAAACATATCTAAATACCTACGCCATAAAATTGTAATAAATACCATATTTTAATAGTGCCGCCAGTGATCATCGACAATATGACGTCATCGGATATGGTGGTACGAGAGGGTACCAACGTCACTATGGTGTGCAGAGCGACCGGCTACCCGGAGCCATACGTAATGTGGAGAAGAGAAGACGGACAGGAGTTCAATTGCAATGGAGAACAAGGTAAAAATTTCCAATATCGTATAATATACATAAAACCGTTAAGTGCTCGGTCCTTCAAAGCACTTAGAAGCTTTTGGGCGCCAGCATACCAGGTTTGTTTATGTAAATATACCATTTAGAATGATCCAGTATTGATATTTCAAAATATTTCCGATTATTTGTTTCGTAACAACAGTAAAAGTTCTATCAAAGTTTCTTCTGTAACGGTTGTTTACTCTTATAAATATCCGGTCAAAACATTTGTCCCGGATGCTCATTATATTGACGCTCTTACACAGAAACAAAATTCTTCAAAGAATTCTCCAGAGCGTAAAATGGACTGAATGGATTCGAGTCCAACTGCGGACAAATCGATTGTGTGCCAGTCTAAAATGGTGTGATTTGAGCTTTCGTTCTGAACCAGAACAAGAAAACTTATCCGAACACTGTGTTCGTGCTTGTTTTCATATACAATACATTCTGTTTTCTAAGATATTCCAAATAGTTTCTAATTAGTTGAGTCAATTTATACAAAGAGGTTTTCAGAAGCGGTTTGTATTCCACATGTATTACGGATAAGGTTCGAATTATACCCGTACGCTGACGCTGAGCAATCGCCGAGTAAATCTGCTATTGAATGAAAATGTTCAAGTCAAATGACCCGCAAAAGGAATCTTCCGGCAAAATGACATCAAATTTAACGCGATTGTTTCGCACAATACAAGTGAATTGTAATGAAATATTTCGAACAATCGAATAAACAATAGAGAGGACGAGAGCTAAAATGAATCGTGCTGGCTCTTTAAATATTCCATTTTATTTTTAATTTATTGGTCACGTTTCCGTCAGATGAAAACGAAACAAACCGTATTCTTTCTTTGGATTAGAAATGAAACAAGACGCTTACTTGTAACTATACATTAATCTTGTTTTTGTTCATCGTGAGAACAGTATAACAATATTATAATGATTTATTATGGTTATTACAGATAGAAAATTGATAAAAGGAAGATCCATAGTGATCATAACTTTTTTTATGGATGGTGGTGACTGTTTAACAGTGATGGTCTACAAAGTGTTACGTTTTAACATCTTCCAAGGATCTCACTAAACCCTACACTTTTCAGACTGTATAATAATGTTGAGTTTTATTCTAAGTTTCCTCTTGCAGTAAATGTGGTGGACGGAGAAAATCTAACAATATCAAAAGTATCTCGGCTGCACATGGGAGCATACCTGTGCATTGCTTCTAACGGCGTCCCTCCTTCTATCAGCAAGCGTGTCGTACTGATGGTGCAATGTAAGTATAATTTCCTCATATGACAGAATAATGCAGATAGTAAGCTCGTATCATAAATACCTTATTTTTTGTATTAGAAATAATTTTGGTCGTAGGCTACATCCACACTCGATCATTTGGTCGTGTGGTGTCTCCTTGTACATAGCGTAGCCTCGACGTGTAGTATATATAGATTGTCAATTTCAAAATAGTGGACCAAATGATCATGCAGTTCGAAGTTACATTAGCGTTTACAAAAATGTTTTCTGAAACATGACTGCCGTTAAAATAAAATAAAAATACTTAAGTGATAAAAATTTTGTTATTGGTTTTCGAACTAGAGTTTGCAGAAGTTATCGTATGGGCGTAATAATAAAAAATAAACATTTATGACCATGCTAGTAGGTAGCTATTGGCAATTTGTCAAAAGACTCGTACATTAAGTCAAGAGTGTCGTCGGGTGTCACTGCACAGTCGGGGGCGTCACCTATACGACGTTGAGGAACAACTTCTTCCGAACTTCATTCTTCAGTTTATGATCTACGAGTTCTAATAACAAGTCGAACGCAAAAAGCAATTTATTAATTCATGCCTCGGGCTGGGAAACATGAAAAATAACGGGTACAATAACCTGTACCATATGAATAGAGTTATTAACTTTTTTCAGGCCAAATCCATTGCGAACCTTTTGTTTCCTAATGGGCTCCGTTCTATGTATCTTATTGTCTGGGGTTCATTAGCAAAACTAGAATAAGTGCCGATAAGTTTCGTTACAATGAAAAATAGGTTGAGATAACTCAATAATAATCATGCGTATCAAAAATTAATAGTACTATAATTCAATGTGACCATTGTACTGTAAGCATGTTGGGTACGTTGTATTCAGTATTGTGCGTCGTATACTATAAATAAATAGCTAGTCAATTGACTTTTAACAACTATTTTTGATAGCCCTAAATATATGTTTTAAGCTTCATTTAATTGTATCAATTATTCAAAAGTAAAAGCTAGTCAGTAAAGTAAATTTGCCACGAACTTTATAACTCACTTATTTTATAGAGATCCAAAATAAATAGATGTCCACGCTTGTAGAAATGTAACTGAGTGAATTTAATTTCATAGCAGCATGCGAGTCGTGAAAGTTCATGTGAACTTTTACGGTATTTATGTAATAACAACGAAGCTCAACTTTTATTTAGAATTTTACTTCACGACATTTTATTTTTATAAATCCTGTAGATCGTACTTCTCGAACTGTTTACTGTTCAATAGCAAAACGTAATTTATTTGAAAAGTTTATTGAACAGCTTTTAGATAATAAACATTAATACATCGATCGCGAAATTGATAAATTACATTTCGCTGTTCTCAAACTTTAAGCCTTATTAAATAACAATCTGTTAATGTCACACCATCAGCACCGAATTCAGACATGTGAAGTGAAGGGGTAACTTTATCTGAAAATGAATTACCAACCCTTTGTTAACTCATAATTTCATTTCGAAAACGTGAGTTAGAAATATTACAAAAGTTTTATTTTTATAAATTTGTTTTATACTTTGTTCTCTTTTACTTGCTTATTTCAGGAAAATAAAAGTCTTCACCCGTGAAATTAAGTGGCTGACTTAGAAACATCGGGTCGGTAAATAAAGGAACGGTAAAAACCACTAATCACAGGCAGTTTGTCGTTTAAGACACCCGCGCAAATTACACTCACACTCGATATCATTTCCTCATCAGGGAGAAAGAAAATGCTCGCACATTTCTCCCGGTCCGTTAACTTGGCCTCAAATTCTTCCTGCGCGAGTACGTGAGCATTTTCACGTCGCCGTTTTCTTTAGTCGGGAGTCAGCGTTGAGAAATATTATTTTTCTCTGGGTGGGTGTCGTTAACGAGTATTTACGAGGACACGGCGGCGTCTCTACCTGACGGGCGGCACCGGATCGACCGTAATTGCACCCAATTAGAGCATTATGCTGACGTGAATACGGCACGGACGCGATAATGGTGATACTATCTCCCACCCACCACCGAGTTGGTCGGTCTTCGAAATCCAACGAACGAACGAACTACCTCTCTTTCTAATTCGCCTTTAGTACATAATAAAGTTTTCTACTTTTCTCATCATAGTCTTCAACATTTCTTATGCTTAGCTTTCACACTATTAACCAGCATATAAACCGCTTTACATCACATATACCTGTAGTTTATGGGAGCTGAAGACATATCTTTATGGTAGTGTTATTATTCTCAATCCGTGTCTCCGGTCCGGGTTTCATTCATTCATAATCTTTTCACTTCCTTCCACGCGCTGGAAAATATGATCGTAGATTCTCATATGTGAACTACATAATTTTCTACCTTAAATTTCTCATCTACGTGCGAACATTTAATGTTGTTTTTGCGTTAGAGTTTACCTATAAAACAACAACGAGCGTTTAATGTATGTAGTTGTTCTATCTTAAAACATAATGATAAAATATGGTACCCAGTTTCGTAAGTAAGCAGTTGTTATTTACGTACCTAATAAAGGAAACTAAGGACAAAGTTTTTGTGAATTCGGAACATTTTTCATTTGAGCCCGTGCGTGAGTGAACTACGTGCCTGGGAGTGCGTGGCACGGATTTTTACTATTGTCTCCGGTTATTTATTAATAGAAGCATAAAATATGAATATGCTGAACGTGTGTTATTATAAGTTTATGCAAAACTATTTTCTTTTTAGTTCCGCCGATGCTTTCGATCCCGAATCAGTTGGAAGCAGCTTATATTGGTCAAGATGTTACACTGGAGTGTCACACAGAAGCCTACCCCTCGTCTATAAACTACTGGACTACTGACAGGGGAGACATGATCATATCAGGTGAGCCTAATTAATAATTTTTCGTGGACTTGAGGCTAACTGGTTTGTCATAACAGATTAAATTTATGTTTTGAATATTTCAGTGATATTCACGTATTTGTGTAGTCGCTACTAGAATACAATTATTTTCCGAAAGGAATTTTGCCTTTGTTTCCTTTTGGTTAAGTCCCCTTCCATTATTTATGCTTGTATGTATAAGTATATATTAGATAAAAATAGAAAACATGTTATTTTAATAGGAAAGAAATACATCACTTCTCTGAGCGACGACAGCTACACACGAAAGATGAAGCTAACTATAAGTAGAGTGTCACCCCGTGACTTCTCTTCGTACCGGTGCGTCGCGAAGAATTCCCTCGGAGAGACAGATGGGTTCATCCGGCTCGACGGTACGACTACTAGATTATTCTACCCATATTAAGTAGAAGTTATGCGCCGTGAATATAATTCTATATAATGGGAAATATGGCACATTGAGCTTTACGCATGTTTGATATCGTGAGTAATATGTATGAGGAAGTACTTTGTGTTTCGAGATTTTCCTTGTTTTCTCGTACTCGAGCAAAGGACGTTATTAATTTATTTTCTTTGTTGAGTCTTATATTAATGATATTTACTTATCATCAAAACTGCATATATTTGATTTGTCTGGATGCCATTTATTCAATATTATTTAAAAACGTTGTTAGTCTTTTCCAACATTGATAGTCTTTAGTTTTGTTCTGGTTTTAGTTCTGAGCTATTTGTTGTTGCTAGTCAAAAAACACTATAAGCCACATACTAAAAAAGAAATCCTTACTAAAGTACTACAAAATATACACACACTGCTGTGTATAAAATACGTCTGACAAACTAACAAAGCATTCCTAGAAATCCAGCAGTATAAAAGCATATTTCACGAACACAATCATAAATGAAATCTTTTACAGAGATCCCCGCTCCCTCCACCATCAGTACTACAATCAACTACGTCGCAACATTCCCTCAAAAGAAAAAAGGTAATTACAAAATCTCTCTCCTCATTTATATTAAAACTTTTATATCGAATATTATACATATAACTTAATTTCGTACTAATTATTATTCCTGTTTAAGCGAAACAGACAGAAAAATAATTAATGCCTAAAACAATAGCTAAGTTCGTTATGAAACTTTTCGAAACGCCAATAGATAAATTAACTTTTGATGATCGATTCGGTAGCGCTTGGTTCTGAACTCAAAAATTCTGTAAATTTTGGCACCTAAAGCTTGATTAAAAATTCAATAGGTAAAGTACCGAGCTGCCACATGCCTTTTATACATTCATCGTGCTCTCCACCTAGCCGAGGCGCAGAAAAGGTCGATGGGTAGATTTTGTATTTATTGGTTTCGCCGGCACGACCCAATGCTTCCGTACAATTGGGTCGTTAGTAATATTATTGTGGAAAAAGCGATTTTGTTTGCGCTTTGGCTCCCAATGTACCACCTTATTGTTATAGATTTGGGCTTTCTTTACGACCTCATATGTTTCGTTCACACTTGAAAGCGTACATTCACGGACCCTTAGCAGCGTGTAAGAAAATTTTATGACGCAATCATTTTCCGCATCGTTCTTTTGCTCATGAGACATTTTTATCTTATATAAGTTGTTTTTGTCAGGTAAACATAAAAATCGTTGGCGGGACACCTCTGCCGAGAACAGAGTTATAGGGGATTACGAGGTTGAAGAATGGAAAGACGTTGGTGAGTGCATTAATCTGGCATTTTGCGCAGGTTCCTTTAAACATATGTGCTGTACCTAATTGATTACTATAATATTGTTCAGATTACGAGTCAACTCAATCTTCGGATTCGACCGCGGCACGAGGAGCACTACTCATCATTTTGGGAGCAGCTTTCGTCGCCAGCTGACAATCAATTACTCCGCTACTAAATCACAGTGCCAATACGAGACAATTATTGTGCTAAAAGCGATAAAAAAGTTATAAAAGTAATTAGGAATCTCGTTACTTATAGATAAAAACTTAAACTGATAACATCGAACTAATTTCTTATATGTGTAATATTAGTAAATTGTAAATATGACTTCTTGTTGAAAGACTGATAGATTTTTACGGTTAATGTGCCATATCTAATCGCATAGCAATAGTTTTAGTAGTGGTTGTAAATGCTGGAACTAGAGTAAGCATAATAAATGAGTTTAGTGCATTGATTGTTCGAGGTTCTCGTGACCCGATGCTCTTTGGGTGTACCTAAGTGCGAACTATCGCAGATAGAAACATTTTTAAATTGTAATTATAGCCAATATATCCGTTCTTCAATATATTCATCACTGGGGGAGGCCTATGTTCAGCAGTGGACGACTTTGGGCTGTTGATGATAATGATGATGATCCTTTCTTTTTGTCTCTATACGTACATACATACATCAATTACTTTAATTTGATCTTTAGAACCCATGACATAGTATAACTGTCCACTTTAACCTAATAGTATGTATATTTTTAATTTAACACATTAAAATAAATGTTTTGATTAATTATATTATGTGACATTTTTAGTTATTTAATACTCGAAATTATCTAAGGTAGGCTCAACTGTACGTATACTTTGGACCTACACTGTACTAAATTGAATTTTATTTTATTTTTTTTCTATGAGGCTGGGCTCAAATGGGCCACCGGGTCACCGACCACAGCCGACTGGTGGCTGTTGCGCGCCACCGCCACTCTAACAGCAGTAGCGGTGGCGCGTGGCAGCCACCAGTGTGGCTGCCCATTGCCATTTCAACTTGCTAATTCTAAGAGCTATATCGGTCACTTTAGTTCTCCTGCGGATCTCCTCGTTCCGGAGCTTATCTCGCAGGGAAACACCGACCATAGCCCTCTCCATAGCTCGCTGCGCGACTTTGGGCCTACAAATGAGGTCAACAGTAAGAGACCATGTCTCAGTTTCATAAATCATCACTAACAACACACACTGATTGAAAACCTTCGTTTTCAGGCTCTGCGGTATTTTGGTCGAAAAGACCTTAAACACCTTATACATTACTTTTATTTGTTACTTTATTATCATCAGTTTCACTATAATGGTTACTGACTTTTATTATAATTATTACCTGTTTTGGTCAATACCGTACTGGGCTAATTATATTTGTTGTATCTCAAGTGTAGGGGTAACTTGCCTGAGTAAAGTAGCATTCTTGTTAGCATAAAGGTGATGTAAAAAATATATCGAAGTTGTTATTTTTTTTGTAAATACTTCTATCTGTAATAAAGACAATATTATGATGTGCTTTTTATGATTAAAAAATAGCTTTGTAAAACAATCATAGTACATTGCCATGGCATACGTTTTGAAATTTGTTTTTATATTATTGAAACGTATAATTTAAGTATTCGTAGTAAAGAATTTTCAGCGTCATTGGTTATAACGAAATTATCACTGATCTTTTGTATATAGGTAGGTGCATAAACATTTTTCTTATAACAATGTTCTGTTACATTTGCGTCACATAAAAGTGTATAATAAAAATTACATCGTTGCGAATAGTCGTTTATGTATAGTTAAGAAATAAATCCTGTTTTGTAAATAAACATCCAAATACTATTTGATTTCTTGACCTTTACATTTTAGTTTTCTATCTATCTACTATACAACATTTATTTGAATTCGTAAGTCAAACAAGTTGTATGAACTTCCCTAAGGGTGGGTATTTTCACCGATAGTTAAGGTAACCAATGGTTAAAAACTCTAACAAATTCTAACCAATGGTCAAAATTTATTACAGTTTTGAACCATTGGTTACCTTAATTATCGGTGAAAAAACCCACCCTTAGAGATACAAAATTCCTGACTAAAGTAAATCCTGACTAAACGACATTAACGCAAAGAGAATATAAAACCATGGATTGTATTTGACTTTTGGAAGATCTCATCCTTTTATGGACTGAAGAGTGTACTGATGAAAGTTTTTTTTAATGCAACTTTAATGTACCATTATTATATTTATAGTATAGTATTTAAGTACTGTATGAGATGTTAAACATTTTATGAAGAAATACGCGGGTGAAACCACGGGGCGCAAAAAAGCAACACACAAAAGCCAAAACAAGTTGAGTAAAAGCTAGTATAACAATATAGGTAGTCACACAACTATATAGTATATATCTAACTATTCATTTCTCTTTGCACAAAATCAAAGAACAGGTAAGTGTAGAAAATGATATCCTGACTAAACGACATTAACGCAAAGAGAATATAAAACCATGGATTGTATTTGACTTTTGGAAGATCTCATCCTTTTATGGACTGAAGAGTGTACTGATGAAAGTTTTTTTTAATGCAACTTTAATGTACCATTATTATATTTATAGTATAGTATTTAAGTACTGTATGAGATGTTAAACATTTTATGAAGAAATACGCGGGTGAAACCACGGGGCGCAAAAAAGCAACACACAAAAGCCAAAACAAGTTGAGTAAAAGCTAGTATAACAATATAGGTAGTCACACAACTATATAGTATATATCTAACTATTCATTTCTCTTTGCACAAAATCAAAGAACAGGTAAGTGTAGAAAATGATCTCCATTTTAAGTTCTAATTCCCAAAAAAACTTATTCACTTATTTCGAATACTTATAACAAACAATTTGCTCACGACACCCTGTGAAGTTTCGAATAAAATATACTTCAACTTCAACTTCAACTCTTGGTTAATGGCCCCTATGGTGTTGCCATTCCACCACAAATACTTCTCCTTTGGCTTTTGCATTGTTGTCACCCTGACACTAGTGTAAAATGGTAGCCGTGGACGAGCAACAAAGCTTCATTGTTCTTAAAATTATTACACTAGGTAACTCCCTTTAGAGCTTATTTTGCATAAAATAATGGTAGCGGAAGCGGTACCTGTGCGAACCGCGGCAGCAGACACTTTAATGCACTTACTGTTAAGAGTCACAACTGACGAGCTGGTTTATCGCTTTGCCAGCATTTTCCAATTTTAAAATTCGTGCCAGTTTTGAGCATCCATTCAAAATTGTCGGCTTGACGGACGTCCGGACCATACCTCGTTTACATCCGGATTTTACTGGCTTTTTTCTAAAGCGCTCAGCTCTTGTGACTACCCCTGTTATGTGGCGTGCATTCTCTCAGAAAATGGAGACAAAAACGTCACACATTACATCATCAGTCAGGAAAACGTCCACTGCTGAACACTCTGACTAGACTAAACATACCAAGGAAATGCTGCTGTCCATTCCCTGGGTGTTCCCTTAGCCGGTCGGTTCCTATGCTACCTATCCAAGTTACATCCATAACACCATAATCCAATGTAGAGTTATCACTAGTGTGTGCTATACACAGGTGCAAATTAATCTATCTGAGAACGTATGCTGACTCATACTGTTGACAAAGCGAGATATAATACAATAACGAACTCATTAAAGTTATAACGTTAGTGGCGTCCTATGTGGCCATATTGATTTTATGCAAAGTGCAACTAAGTTCCTTGCAGCGAACCGTCTGCGTTATAAGCCATTAACCGTGGTTATTCTGCTGGCATTAGGTACCAGCTTCAATATTGCAAAATAAGCCATCAACTCATATGATAGTATTATCAATGCATCTCGCTGTAAATTGGTAGTGAAAAGTAATTAAATTAATAGCATGTTACATAGCATACGCTGCACGCGCCTTTATTACTGCTTCCGAAATTTTAAAATATCGTTTAAATCTGGTAATTTGAGATTACTGATACTGATGAATGATATAACTTAATCATAATGTAGTAAAATGTTTTAGTTATCAAAATTATAGTCAAGCTAGTAAAATTTATTGTTCACTCATTCAGCGAGTGATGGTTAGAGTTTTGCTTGAAGTCACTTCGTAATTGAATAAGAAATGAGGAAATTTCTAGAATAACTAAAGTTACGAAAATAGTTCTATGAGACGTTAGTTGAAGTGGTAGGCCAGCAGAACCGATCACCGTCGAGGAAGGAGTGTTTTCGATTGGCAACCACGGACTGAAAGGTGAAACGACTCTTTCTATTAGGTGGAAACTTGATGACCACTTGGAAAAATTGTGAGTTCGTTTGAAGTTATTTTGATATTAAGATTTCTCTGAGATTAGATTTTTGAAATAAGCCGTCAGGTGCGGCTATGCTATATATAGTATAGATAGATAGATAGAGAACACTTTATTGTCCCACCAATTAAATATAAAAGTACAAAGGAAACCTTATGAACTAGTGTTACAATGGGCGGTCTTATCGCTGACAGCGATCTCTTCCAGACAACCTTTGGATGGACAGTATCACACGCAAAAGAGTAGACGGTGGTGTATACATACCAATCTAAAAGACGGCAAATACCTAAATCCTAGCGATGAATATACTTACATCCTAATACTTATATAGGTAATCATAATATAATAAACTGATACATATTTTATATTCATCATCACCAACAGCCTGAAGACGTCCACTGCTAAACATAGGCCTCCCCCAGAGCGCGCCACCTTGAGCGGCTGCTCGCCTCCTGCATCCATCGGCTCCCCGTGGCTTTCACCAGATATTTTATATTACCTACTTATAAAACAGATCAAGAAATAGTATATATATAACCGTTTAATTTTGCTGTGTCCATGCTTGTACCGTTCAATATGGAAAACTTATATCGATTGGCACAGAACATCTTTCAGCTGGACTAAACGTATTTATAAACGAGGACACTAAAAGTAGATAGCATTATATTTATACTACGTACGTAGTACGTACGTACTCCCGGTTCAACTAGTCTACACTGTTCTGATTTAAAGTTGCTCAGCGAGCTATGGAAAGATTGTATCAGAAATGATCTGACACCCGATGCGATAGGTGTGTTGGCCACGATTTGGCAAGTGTATAAAGCCCTCAAGCTAAGTTAGTATGTAGGCGCCGCAAGTGCTTGGTAGCAGTAGAACGAGAAGAGTCTAGAAGAAGGAGACTAGTGACTAGACAAATCAATCTTTCTCAATACTTTTGTAACACGAAAAAATAATAGGCATTACTTTTATATAACAAAACAATACGCAGATACTCAATAGGGCATGAAACATGTTGGTTTTATAGCCTATATACATCTTCGAATAAATAAAAAGGATAAAATAATAAGGAGCAGTTGTGAGGAAGAATAAAAGTAATTGGGCGCAGCTTCAAAGTCATTGCCCAAAAGCTGGAACGGATTTTATGGGAGATTTATGTTGTATTCGAGTGGTTGTGATTACGATACTCATACTGATATGATATCTATGAAACTAGAAGATATTATTAATAGAATCTTTGATTCCTAAGCCCCCTCTCTGCACAGATGACAATACTGGTTTAACGATTTAGTTTTAAAAGGTAACAAATAAATAAATTTTCGAAATAATTTATAATAATTAGTTTGGATACCTGTTACTCAGATATATACTTAATACTCAATAGGTATTCGATATCTTCAATATATACGCTACCAATAACAAACCAGTACCTACTCGGCAACAATATCCGGGAGCTGGTACTTTGAACCCCGCTTTAGAATTGCCATAAGTATGAGATATACGGTTGAAAAGGGTATGCGGTCAATTTAGTATAGTTTGAATTCGGTTGGCTTCGATTTCTGATCATAAAGTACAATATCGATGACAGAACTATTTATATACAAAAATTTCTTTATCACTAGTTTGGAAAGTGTTAGGCACTCGAGCTTTTAATTTTTACTGGGTTTCACTCCAATTTACACGAGCTATTATTTATTTTTTCACAATAACAAAGTAGGTACTTATCTTAAGTTGGTCTTATATCTCTATCCTGTTCTTCTCGTGTAGGCAAGTGATCAGCCATGGTGTCAGAATTTTTAGGTCACCCAAAAGCTTCTGACTTGGCTTAACGACTATTGTCTTACGACAACAGCCGGGATCAACGGCTTAACGTGCCCTCCGAAGCGCGGTAGCGCTCAGTAGTAAATACCACTTTTTGCTGTAGCGGTCACCCGTCAAAGTAGTGACCGCAGCAACCGTTGCTTAACTTTACCGATTGGTTTGAAACGGCTAATCGTGCTTCGCTATGAGCGCTGTATCTCTATCAAACGTAGTAATAAAAATTTGTACAAATTTTTCACTCATATCGTAGTGGAGATTTATTTTATTTTAAATCCTTATATATTTCATGGTTATTAGTTTTTTATTTCAATTAGTTTTACCCAATTCCCGGAATAAAAGTAGTCAATGTTAATGCAGCGTAGGTAGGTATCTACCTAAATTTCAACTCTTCATTCAATTCGTTCAGCCGTTGCGTCACACACTTTAACATTTGTAATATTACAGTAAAAAGTAGAATAGATAGGATTTTACATTTGAAATAAATTATATTGCTGCTAATATCGTTTATTTCTGTCTTTATATTTAGTGACACAAAATAGATACACTATGAAATAAATATAAGAAGAAACATACAGGATCTCCGAAAACTATACCTACTACAAAGTCACATAAGCACTAGTAGGTATGCCGTAATCCGCGACTGCGAGACCCAGATGGTATAATGAAAATATTTAAAATCCGTTGCCGAATATGAAGATAGATGAGAAATGTTGCACATTGTTACCTAGAACAATGTTTTTTTAACTATAACTCTAACAATAAAGCCATTGTTCATATGTGGCCTGCTCTTTCATTCTCCGATAGTAATTTGGAATTTCTTATGGTTCAATTCATACCAAATAATAACAGTATTTTGTCCATCACATAAATGATGAAAGCAACACCAGCATTTTTTAAAACATCGGCGTCACCATTAAAATAATAACTTCCTCTCAGTTGTGCTTTTTGTTGCGACTCAAAAGTAAATATAATGCAACACTGCTTCTGCTGCAGCTTTCCATTCATCTTACATTTTGTAATAAAAGTTGAAAAGATTTTTAGAGCAATACCTTGACTTTTATAACAGTTGGTACTTTTTTCATCTATTTACAAACAATGTTGGTAAATGAAAATCTGGTGGATAATTAATTAATTAATTAGTCAAAAGTTTTATGAATATTCGTCATCATCATTAACAGCCTGAAGACGTCCACTGCTGAATATAGGCCTCCCCCAGAGAGCGCCACTTTGAGTGAATGCTCGCCGCCTATACAGCCACCTGCTCCCACGGTTTTCACCAAATCGTCAGTCCACCTAGTGGGGAGAATATGATTAGTTGTACTTTATTAGCAATATTAAGCCAATAACACTGTGCCACTCTGATCAACTTTCAACAAAAAAGTCGAAACCACTTCTCAAAGAGTATATAATTATAATTAAATTCCAGAAGACCTGTGAGACTGCAAGCCCTGTGACATGCAAATGTGTTTGCTATTCAACTGACCTTAGTATTTCAGTTCGAGTGATCTAGGAATCGACTAACAAGTCTTTCGGTTTGTGCATAAGAAAGGAAGAATAACCATTTTGTAGTTTTAGGTTTGGCTTCAGGAATTGTGAGAGGTTTTATGTCGATGAGCCTGCAAACAGCGTTGTAAGTAAATATGTGCACATATTTTGGAAAACGACATGCAAATGTGGTATTTACTCTAGGTAACGGCTGTTTTAAAGAGCGCCTCCGCTTAGGGATACCTTACTTCATAAACTCTATGAGTGGCCTTGTCACAAAATTAAATAAAGCGATACATTACTACTAAATTAGCTGGTGGTCAACTAACAAATACTATAGTATAAGTAGATCTAGGAAACTCAATCAAAAAATCTGAATAAGTACGTATATGATACTTTCATCATACATTTGAATAAGAAGCATAAAGCAATCCAATAAAGGGACCACATAATAACTGTAAGGTAAATGTTGAATTTAAATCCTCTACCTCTACATTAGCTCGAGCTTGCGTAAGGTAAATAGAGTATCACAAAGCAAGCGAGTCAGCGTTACCGTTAATAAGATGCTTCGGGAAGAGGCTTGGTTCTCTTCAAACTTGGATTGTGTATACGCGGCTTGGGGTGCGGTGCGTGTTCTAGCGATCACTATAGTGGTAAAGCAAGTCGTATTAATAAAAAATGAAAGCATTTATGACTAAATGCGTTCTAGCCATATAAGTGATAAGTAATAACTTATAAGTAATACGTTATTACTAATTGAAAATAGGACTTAGATTCCTAAAAATATAGTGAAATATAGTTACGTGCGTATATTTTTGCTGCCATTTTGCCTATCAAATTATGAATATTCTGGATACTTATTCAGTATTTTTCATATTCAATTATAATATGAATTTTACTAATAACTAAAGGCACTAATAGTTTCGCGTACAACTTCCAAAATTTTATGGTTTGTTTAGCATTTGTGAAACAAATATACAAACAGACAACGAATGACTTTTATTTAATTGACTTTTATTTAATGTTTAGTAAAAATATAGGGATATAGGTTTTAAGAGACCTAGACTTTGTAAATGGAGGTTTATATACGCTGTTACTGGAGGCTGCGCTCCACTTGTTCAAGAATAAGGCCAGGCCAGTGGTTTTATATTTCAGTTACCTCCTCTAGAGGCTTAATGCAGCTCGCCCAAACGGGGCGAAGCCAGCGGTACACCTAAGCCGAAGCGCACAGCTATTCGAGATCCGCCTCAATCGAACCAGACCGTCTTTATTGTTCTATATTTATACTTTTTCATATAACATGAAACTGAAAATTGATATACACGATTATATTCTTCTCCATGATTAAAGATTGAATTTAAGAAAACATTATAAACTGACTCCACTCTGCGTGGACACAATTTTCCGAGTTTAATGATATCCGAAATGTTCATTCAAAACGTAAAACACTCCAAACATACTAAAACCACAGTACATAGCAAAGTCTAATGCAACCAGGATTAGGTTTCATGTAATGAAGCTGAGCAAGATTCTGTTAAGGCGATTCCTAAAAGCAACATGCAAAGAAAATGGGTATAAAGCAAAGTTAATGAATTCTGTTAAAAGAATGGGGTCGGTGCAACATAATAGAGCTAGTAGAAACAAAATTGGTAATCAACTCAACTTTCTGCGCAGGAAAAAGAAATCATATCATAACTATAAGTTATATAGCAAGCACAATTTCTATGCTGGAATGAAACTATGCTATTCATAATACTTACGTAGCAACATAAAAGGAATCACTCCCAACATTCCGGAAAAATTATGCATTCTACTAATACCCACGATGTCTCTGTACGTGGTGCAATTATAGGAAAACCACTTAATGGCCAGCCAGGCTTAAGTAAAAACTATAAATTAGCATCAAGGGATATGCACTCGCTTTTCGGATACGCCTAAATTTGTTAGTTATAGTATGAAGTATGGGTGAAACTACTTTAAAACGTTACGTACCGCAACGAAACGTAGTGTAGTAGGATGTGGAAGATGATTATAAATGACTTGCTTTATTTAAATCAATTTAGTGATGTTTTACGTTCCTACTATGGATAGGGTTTGTAGTTAACCAATTTAGAAAACATGTCAAATTTTTTTGAAGAGTTCCTACTTGAAAACATGAAATAAAAACCAGCTTAACAGCGATTATCAATCAATTTTTTAACTTTTACGACTCCCATAAGAGCTCTAAAAAGTTAAATTGATACATCGCAGCGCCACGTGACGTATACATTGAAATATTACAGCATGCATAAAACTGGCAATAAACAAATTATTGTTGCATTAAAGGATCTAATCTTGAGATAGGTATCATACTGTTCCTAGGTGCCTTTCGACTACGGAAAGGGAACAGTGGCTAACACTAGCGAAGACAATAAGGCTCAGTATTATGCTATTCTTTCAAGAGAAATTCATGTCAGTTGAATATTAAACAACGATTATGATGATGAAGATGGCGATTTATGTGTTGAGTTATCTCTAGAGCACATAGCTTACTGAATTGGCAATCCTGCCATTGAAAAACGTTAGCATAATTTATAAAATACACGTATTCGGTTACATTGTAAAAAATGACGTTATAAACAAAACACGTATTTCCTCTT
Source organism: Ennomos quercinarius (assembly GCA_910589525.2). Classification (NCBI taxonomy): domain Eukaryota; kingdom Metazoa; phylum Arthropoda; class Insecta; order Lepidoptera; family Geometridae; genus Ennomos; species Ennomos quercinarius. Next base: position 9,709,783 of record OU342496.1, read on the forward strand.
AAGCAGAATACGACTTGAAGAGGCATCATTATTTTCGTTATGATAAATCGAAACCCAACCTGCGATGGGACCTCGATGCTAACAGCGTCATAAACTAGACACATTTTTTCTGCCGTCACATCGGTGTTTTAATAAAAGCGGATCACGATTTCCCGCCTGAATATTGTCGCAGATATTTCAATATTGGTGGGATTAGCTGCCTATTTAAACATCACTCTGAATGCTGCGCTGCGTCATATCGAAATACAATTTCATTGAAAGCAACCTTTCAAAATATTTACTGAACGTTTTTAATTTGGAGTTACGTGCCCCAATAGGCGAACGTTTGAGGCTTTACGTCATATCCAAACAAACATGTTTTCGCAGCGGGTGACTGAGAGTTTCCAAGTGTTTGATTTTAACTCGTCCGATTTGTAGAGTAGCGTAGAAACTTCAGAGTTCGAAGATAAATTACAAGTTTTGTCGTCGTAACCGCAACTTATCCTTACAGAAGCAAAGTTATTCCACCTTCAGGAGCAGGAAGTACCTACCCATGTTTGAAAATAATTGCCAGACTTTAAATTGGGATCGTAAAAATCCTTAGGATGTTTTATCCGTAATTGCCACTTATTTTCGTGGAAACATTGTATTTATCGGAATAGTAATAATTTGCAGAATCTATTTCTCCAATATCCTTCTTGCCGTTAAACAAACAGACCTATATATTAGAAAAGGAAAAATGATTTGGGAACTTTTTTTAACTAAGCAAAAACACGCAGTCTATTAACAAGATAGCAGTCTTTATTCAATGCAACTAATACCACAATGTCAAATTATTATATAAAAGATCCAGTAGCCTGTTTACGTCTTACTAATCATTCATAGGTTTGCATGATATATTTTATAAAGCACCGTAATCCTGCTCATGACGGGTATGCATAAATTCTAGTCGGTCCGTCCGCTCGGGGCCGACCAGTCATTTATCAAGGGAGTCGTTGGTCCATAAACTGTCTAATGCTGTCCATAGCATTGTTATCACGTCGCGTGACATTTATTGCTACAGTATCGTACTGATTAAATAATCTGCAATCAAAAGGGTTGGACAGACTTCTTATCCATAATATATAAACTGAGACAGGACCCTCGTTCTGAGACTGAACACAATTCAGTATTTATATAATAAGATAAGCGTCTCGACAACGGATCTGATAACATCTTGAGGTTCGGTTCAATTCATTCTCTGGTGGATAAGTAGAGGATTGTTGAAATAATTCTTTATGGTTTTTTTATGTAAAGCTTATCTATCATATACACATATCTACTCGAAAATTATCAAGAAGAAAAGTGTGTTTGATTGTACCTATTTGTAGAGGTAGATCTAACTTCGACAAAGAGGTCGCACGAAGAATCAATCCAACTCGGGTGGGCAGCGTTCGGGAAGCTTCGACCCATCTTTACGTCTAAAATACCGCAAAGCCTGAAAACGAAAGTTTTCAACCAGTGTGTGTTGCCAGTGATGACTTATGGAACCGAGACGTGGTCTCTTACTGTTGGCCTCATGGGTAAGCTCAAAGTCGCGCAGCGAGATATGTAGAGAGCTATGCTCGGGGTTTCCTTGCGAGATAAGATCCGAAATGAGGAGGTCCGCAAGAGAACTAAAGTCACCGATATAGCTATGAGAATCAGCAAGTTGAAGTGGCAGTGGGCGGGCCACATCGCTCGTAGAACTGACAACCGATGGGGAAGAAAGGTTCTCGAGTGGCGACCACGAACCGGAAGACGCAGCGTAGGCCGGCCCCCCACTAGGTGGACCGACTACCTGGGCAGAACCGCGGGGAGCCCATGGATGCAGGAGGCAAGCAGCCGCTCAAAGTGGTGCTCTTTGGGGGAGGCCTATGTTCAGCAGTGGACGTCTTCAGGCTGATGATGATGATGATGATGATGATGATTTGTAGAGGTTAATTTCTGAAAACACACAAACATCATCAGCCGGAAGACGACTACTGCTAAACATAGAGGCCTTCCACATAAAACGCCTTTAATGTAAAAAAATGGACGTTTACTTTATATAATAAGTTTTCTTCAAAATAATTTAAATTAAGTATATAATCAAACGTGTGACTGAAAAAAATTCTAAACAATATAAAAATGAGACGTTTGATTATTATGAAATTTATGAGAAATAAAATTAGGTATGGTATGGTTTGGTACCTATAAAAAATTATGAACTGATTTCTAAGCCTATGGCCATTATAGGAAAATATCTAAACTACATATTATATGTACAACATATTTATTTATTAGATTTTTAGTTTATTTTTATTTAGTTCCGCTTAACTGTTTTGAATTAAAAGTTGTGGGCTTATATATATATACATAATATACCTACGTACCTAGAGCTGAACCATTTGTTTTGGTACTATACGAGTATAAGAGACACTATACTATACTCCAGACAAGAATGAATAAACAAGTGAGATCCGAGCCCCACTCTAAGTCCATTAATCACCGGCGAGGCCCATTTCATAAAGTGACATTTTCATTGTTCCCACCCGAAGTTCCTATTTACTCATTTATGTTCATAACACGAGATGAACCGAAGCTAAGTCCAAGCAAGTCTAATAACAGAACCGCAAATCTACCGTTTTCAGCGACACATCTAATATTCATCGTTTTTAATCCGAACACACAACAGAAAGCCTTGTTTTTTGTTTAACGGAAGCTACAAGCTTTGCAATAATTAAAATACGAGTTAATGAAACCGTGCTTAGAGCCTTTTGGTTTGAAAATGTTTAAGCTATGTGCTCGTAGTCTTTGTTATTTCGTTCAATTATTGTGATTATGCTAGTCATGTTCTCATATTTATAGGCCACATCCATACTGTTAAATCTATATATGTAATGTGAGTGTCTCTATTTGAGACCGCAAACTGGCTATAAAATAACATTACATCGCGCGAATATCTAAACAATCAGCTCCCGCGATACGCACGATATGGTGTGGTTATTGGACCCTCAATTAACATGCCATACAACCGAAACCGTGTAAATGCATATAGTAATAAAATCGAACTGAACGTTGTCGTTTGTACGCCTAAAAGTATTTTTGATCGCGACAGTACCTACCTGCACGGTTTTCTTTTTCACTTTGTTCAGTCGAATGTGGTACGAAGTGGAATTAGCCGTAAATACTGAGATAAACTGGTAATAATGAGTATCCTCACAATTTGTTTTGTATTTTGGATTATATAAAATAAAGCGAACAAAATTTAAAGCCGTAAATCGATTGACTTTTATTGCTTGTAACAAATTGGCTGTCAAAACTATAAAACGAGTCTAACAAAGTTGCCGGCAGCTGTCGGTGTTTCGGGAATTCATTATAAAACTGTACATCTGATAGGACTAAATGGTGAGCACGTGAGCGAGCTCTGACAGTCGTTAACTGGAGCGAGTGTATCGACTCTCGACGTTTGCTAATACGATAGAGTCGATAAATGCGAGTGCAGACTGTGGGATAATTAAGCTTTTAGGTATTCCCCGCTTAATTTGCATCTGTGAACACCGAACGGTTTTGAAATTGAATAACACACACATGCTATTTTTATAGGGTAGCTCCCAACGGATACCATAAAACAGATCCTATTTTTCAAAAATTCATCATCATCATCATCAACAGCCGGAAACGTCCACTGCTGAACACAGGCCATGATGATGATGAGGCATTTTAAAACAAACATTCTTAAATAAATATGCCGTCGTATATATTATATAAGCATATTCAAATAAAGAGGCCCTCTTCTTTGAAGTCGATTAAAAATAAGGAATCGGCATCAATGCATAATGTATCCTTCCACGATGTTGAAATGGAGCGCCAACAATAAGCAGGAACAGCTCGCGTGGTGAATACATCAATATGGGCCATGTCGGAAGCCTTCAATGCCTTTATTTATGCCTCACAAGTGACGGCGACGAGAATGCGGCCCGTGATTGATGTTACACCGAAAACAAGGATACATCAAATCTTTTTGTATATCCAAAATTGCGTATTCCGTATTCAGCCATCCATCGTGTCGAGGATAAGCTTAGGTGAAAATTCGCCTTGTTTGCGAAGATCAGATAAGTAAAAGACGTCATCAAATTTAGATGAAAAAACAACATGGCTTTGATTTCAAAAGGTAGGTTTTACGAGTTGATATCATATTACAATGTTTATTATTTATTTGGGTTTTGGGGTTCCATAACCGTTTTAAAAGCGGAATCTTTATAGCATGACTTTGCTGTCTGTCTATCTGGCCATCGGTATTGTGTTCCTTAGGAACGGCTAAATTGGTTAAGGAATTAATCAAAGGATCATTAGGTTTATTCTGCGATGAAATACAGGGTAGATCTACGATCGCTACCTCGAAAATGGCACCGTTTAAACAAGACATATGCCTTTTTTTTCTTTCAGTCGCGTGTGACCGCACCTAATGAAAGTGATAACTCACATATTATTGTTTTACTATGCTTTGACAGTGTGCTATGGCTCATTATTAAAATGAAACAACCGCTCGTGGACTATTTTATATTAGCTGAAGCGGTATATATCTGTATAAGTAAACATTGGCGCGGAGACACTTTTGAGGTTTGAATTTCATAGAGACTGTGTATCTGCTGTAGTATAATTGATTTAAGGGTTTATTGTTCAGAATTCATTGAATATACTAAAATTCACGGCCTCGTTATCTTCTAAAACACAGAAGCTTATTTTTTTCGATTTTTTTTTAATGCAGTGTTAGTTTTTCTCGTGTCATCAAAACGTATCATCGTTGTTACCAAAAATGAAGGCGATAATAGCACAAGTAAAAGCATAGATTCAAAATTCATGAATTCTATTTCTAGGTGAAATTACGAAAAGGCAACGTTAATTTGGAAGTCATTTACACAACTAGTATTGGAAAACCGATAAGTGATAAGTAAATGATAATTTTAGATACCACACGACAATGTCAATGCAATGCAATATCGCGCACAGGAGGCACAAGCGTGAATTTGCTTGCTTTTCCCTTATTTTTTCTGTAAAAAGTAGATAACAAATAAAATTATTTCATTATTTAGTAGGTTATACCTAAGATTAAAAAGTTCATTTCAATTGTACGAAAGAAAAGTTTAATATCATTAAAGCATTATGAATAAACAAATTTAGTTCAACTACAGAAAACAATGTGAACATAAAAATCCCTACGTAACCATTTCATTTGCAGCCCAAGGCTCAGGAAGCAAAATGCACCATTCCATTTTCTCGACGTAACTACGTTGCGCGCTTCGAACAATGAAATGCTTTTAAAACACGAAACAACCTGATTCGAATACATAAAAGTAATATAAAGTTAGAGCGGTAATTAAAATACTAAGCTAAGTGTTCCAGAACAATTCTATAAATAAACCGCTTCGATTAATATGGAGGGTAGTTTTAAAGTCTACAAACCCTCTAATTATAAGCCTTCAGAAGCCCTTCAGAAATTTTAATCTTTACCTTGAAGTTAAGAACCCTAACCCCGACTGACGCAATCGGACTAAAAGGTCAGGCTAAAGCGTCTCACCTATCTAAAAAATCTTAATCCAGTTAAACCTTGTGGCCGCAATTTTGTTGTGCAAAATCCTTATTTAGAATTTATAACGACAACCATTATCTTCGATACCAAAATCGTGTTCATAAATTGAAAATGTAAATACAAATAAAGTTCATTTCGAATTTATTATATACTTTCTAATATAGGTATCTATAAGTACACTGAGAAAAAAGACCTTCCGAAATATGGAAGGAATTACCGTCCCTTTTGACTCAGTAGGAAATTTACCTTTCAACTCGGAAGGCTAAAATTGAAAATTATTACCGTCCAAATGTTTCCTTCCAAACAATGTCCTTCCAAGTCTGTCTTCTATTTTGGTGGGTTATACGTACCTTCCGAATTTCGGTCGGAAATTCCTACTGAGTCAAAAGGGAAGGTAATTTTTTGGAAGGTGAATAAAGAACGGTAAATTTTGGGAGGACATAGAGCTTTGTTTCCTTCTACTATGCTTACCTTCCATTTATTCCTGCTGAATTAAGACAGAAGGTAATATGAAAGGACGGTAATATTCTGGAAGGTTAACGGGGTTAATTTCCTTCTAGATTTGGATGGCGTACTTGGTCGGTAAATATAAATGACCTTCCAATTCTAGAAGGTAAAGGTATAATATTACCTACCTAATACGAAGGAAAACCCAGAAGGCTTTTGCATTTTCCCCCCATTTCAGAAGATAAATACCGAAGGTAATCGGATATAATAGAAAGGTAATTTTAGATTTTCCTTCCTATTTATGAACTACCTTCCTACGACGAAGGAAAAAGAGGTGGGTATTTTAGCATTATTCTTCCAGTTTAGAAGTAATTACCTTCTCAAAACTCAGTAATCCGCTCAATCTAGAAGGTAAATACCGAAGGTAATCGGATATAATAGGAAGGTAATTTCAATATTTTCTTTCTAATTTATGAATTACGTACATACGACGGAGGAAAGAGCGGTGTGTATATCAGCATTATCCCTCCAATTTAGACGTGTTTACCTTCTTTGAATCAGTGATTCCCCCCAATCTAGAAGGTATCTACGGAAAGTAATTGGGTATTAATAGGAAGGTAATTCAAGTATTTTCTTCTAATTTATGAACTACCTACCTACAAAGAAGGAAAAGCGGTGTGTAGGTATATCAGCATTATCCTTCCAGGTTAGATGTGTTTGAAAGGATAAAGGTTGCCTTTGTTCATCGATGAAACACAGCAGCGGCAGGCAACACTGTCGCGGCAACAGTGACGCTGAACCTATCTTCGTGTCGACGCATTGAATTTGTATGAAGATAGGTATGTCGACACTGTCGTCTGATGTCGCGTGTGTGTTTCATCGGTTTTAGAAGGCAACTTTAGCTGATAAGGCCCACCGCATTTTCTTCATCGTAGTTAGGTGTTTTATAAATTAGAAGTCAAATACTGGAATTACCTTTCTATTAATACCACAATTAGCTTCGATATTAACCTTTTAAATTAGGGGGTTCACTGTGATTCGCAGGAGATACCACAACTAAGTTGGAATGATAATAATTCTGATAAATATAGCCACCGCTTTTCCTCCGTCGCAGTTAAGTATTTCATTAATTAGAAGTAAAATACTGAAATTACCTTTCTATTAATGCCCAATTAATTACCTTTAGTATTATTCTTCTAGATTAAGGGGTCACTGTGATTCTCAGAAGATGCACATCTAAATTGGAAGTATAATAATGCTCATTTAGCCATCGTTCTTCCTCCGTCGTAGTTAGGTAATTCATAAACTGGGAGGAAAATCTTTGAATCGCCTTGGTGTGATATCATCCAATTACCCAGTTATCTTCGGTATTTAGCTTCTATATACGTGGTATTATGAACCGAGGAATATGAAGGAAGTATACACTTCTGAAATTAAAAAGAAATGCATATGTCAGCGCTGAAGGGATATAAAAATGAAATATTAACAAAAACAAAATAAATAAATGAAAGGGTTTATTTAAATTTTTAACCTTACTTTTACTGACACAATTATTGAACTTTAACTAAATTATTTTCTGAAAACAGGCCATAAAAAAACAATTTGTATTATTGTCATAATATTATATTATTATGTCACATTATTTATATGAAATCTGGTTGTAAGAAATCTGGTTCACCACTGTTTTAATCAATTTCCAATGCGACGTTCCAAAGTTAGTGCGTAGTTCGATTGGTGCCAGCGCCAGACCGCTTGATCTAAAAAAAAATAATAATTTAAAGACCCAAAAAGCTCGATCGGTCCAACGATATTAATGAACAGCACAGCTGAGCACCTCAGACTAGGGAACACAGCACCGATAGTTCGAATTAACACACGAGAGGTTCACATAACACAGTCACTGGAATTGCCGCTTGCTCTCACGCACGAGAACGCGCCACTGCACTGATAGGGCTGACCCACCAGCCAACCGACCACTGATTCACTGACTGACCAAGTGACTAGTTGACCACCCCCACGCACGCCGGCCGCCCGCTCCGCCCAGTGTTGCCAATGCATTCTTAAAACAGCTGTACATATTTTAAGGAAAGATAATCACGGACGACGACGACGGGCCGTGTCACTTCTAAAAGTTGTAGTTATTATAATATGAATTTACATAGGCAATAGAGTAGGTAAATTGCATTATTTCTATAATTTGTTCACATAGCACTTGTGTCGCATCTTAAAGTTTCTTGGTTCTGTTGCTAGTCTTATAACAAGATAGAATGGCAATTGCAAAACAATACTGAAATGGAAAAAAGGTGTAAGTACTTAATTAAGTAGGTATATCAAGCAAAAAAGCTTTTGATATTTTAGGTAAGCGTACATTTTCACTAGAAAATAAGTGCAAAACGCATATTTTGCATCAATGTCATTCAATGATAAATGGCGCTAGCTACCTAAACCACAGAATAAATATAGTACAACCTAAACTAATTACTTATTAACCTATGGTACAATACAGAGCTAGGGTCTATCCTATTTATATTACCTACATAGGGAAATAATCTAACGTGGCTACAGAAGCCTGTGTCGTGGCAATGCTTAGTGTTTTAATTTTCCATCCACATAAATTACTTTTTTATATTTGTCAACAGATTAATAGGTAAGTACCTATCAAAACGATTTATTAGGTAGGAACTTAAATAATTGATGAAACCTATTTGATCACAAATGATCTATTTTTCTGTTATGTTTTGATTTTAATGTGGATCGTCACAATGGAAGAATACGCGTCGTGTTGACAATAGTTATCAAACTACCAGAAATGTGTCTGACAAGCTGGCAACACTTCGATGCAAGCAAAATTACAGAATGGAATTCGGAAGGAAAGTTCAGAAGGATTGTTTTAAAAAATGATTCAAAAAGCGACTGTATCAGCTAAATATCTTGGTGAAGAAAAGAACCGACCAAGTACGAGTCGGACTCGCGCACCAAGGGTTCTGTACCACAAAAGGATCGAGTTTCAGTTCGGGAGTAGAAATACACTGCAAAAAAAACATAAACAACATAACGCGACTTTCCCAGGCGGTCACCCATCCAGGTATAACTGACAGCGCCCGACGTTGCTTAACTTCGGTGATCGAACGAGACTTTTAGCACGAGCCCAACTCGCATTTGCCGGTTTGAAGTATTTGTTGTTATACTACACAGAGTGAGCATTATAATCGTGCCAAGTTTGAAGCTTGTATCTATTACCGTTTTTGAAATATGAAAAACACTTAAAAACGTTTAAAAAATCACGCTTGTATGGGAGCCCCCTTAAATATTTATTTTATTCTGTTTTTTAGTATTTGTTGTTTTCCCTCCAAGTATGATACCTCTAATTTGGATGGTAATTCCTTCCAGCGAGCCTGTCTAATCTGTTCGCTTCTGATGGAACAGTAATGTCACTTTATTTCCCACTAGTTAAGAGGGTAAATATCCTTTAATTTTGGAGGATAAATATGCGTTTTCTTTCTGACACTGTTCCTATCATAAATATAATTGATTTGGAAGGATATTATCACCTAATTTAGAAGGATATTTCTTGCGTTAATCCCTCCAAATATGATGAACATCTAATTTGGATGGTAACTCTTTCCAGCAAGCCTGTCTAATCCTTTCGTTTCTGATAGAAAAGTAGTGCCCCTTTATTCCCTACTAGTTAAGAGGGTAAATATCCTTCAATATTAGAAGGTAAATATGCATTTTCCTTCTAACACTGTTCCTACCGAAAAATTATAATTGATTTAGAAGGATGTTCCTTGTGCTTGTGTTATTCCCTCCAAATATGATACATCGAATTTGGATGGTAATTCCTGCCAGCAAGCCTGTCTAATCCTTTCGCTTCTGATGGAATAGTAATGTCACTTAATTTTCCACTAGTTAAGAGGGTAAATATCCTTCAATATCGGGGGGTTTACCTGTGTTTTCCATCCGACAACTTTCCTACCTAAGAGTTCCAATAAATTTGGAAGAACATTAACATCTGATTTGGAAGGATGTTTCTTGTGCTGTTCCCTCCAAAAGTGGGACATCTCATTTGGATGGTAATTTCTTCAAGCGAGCCTTTTTAATCTTTTCGTTTTTGATGGAATAGTAATGTCACTTATTTTCCAACTACTTAAGAGGGTAAATATCCTTAAATATCGGGGGGTTAGCTGCGTTTTCCTTCCGACACTTTTCCTACCTGAGAGTTCCAAAAAATTCGAAAGGACATTAACATTTAATTCGGAAGGATGTTTCTTGTGCTGTTCCCTCCAAATGTGAAACATCTAATTTGGATGGTAATTCCTTCCAGCGAGCCTTTCCAATCCGTTCGTTTTTGATGGAACAGTAATGTCACTTTATTTCCCACTAGTTAAGAGGGTAAATATCCTTCAACATCGGGAGGTTAGCTGCGTTTTCCTTCCGACACCTTTGGATTTGAATTCGGAAGGACATTAATATCTAATTTGGAAGGTAATTCCTTCTAAGCCATCCGGCTAATCCTTTTGTTTCCGGTGGAATAGTGGTGGATATTTTCCCATCGAATAATGCCCACTATTTTAGAAGGATATATTTGGGAGGAATTATTATAATCCATCCTTATTTAGTAGGAGTATTTCGCTGGAAGGAATTTCCTTCTTGGTTAATTCCTTCCAACAAATTTCCTTCCTTTATGTTCTTCTGTATTAGACGGATAAAATTCATTACCTTCTAAATTTCGGTAGGAATTTAGCAGTTCCCCGATTCGGAAGGTAATCGGTGGAAGGAAAGGACCCAATTATGGAAGGAATCGGTTTTAAAAGGTAAAATTCGGAAGGTAAAGGATGAAATTTTTCTCAGTGTATATCTTGGCTAGGAACTATGATAACAGATACTTGAGAGCGTGTTTTCACAGCTACAAGTCCAGGAAAAAGATAATAAAAATATTGAACAAAGTTGTATTTTCCATTCTCCATAATCAAGACCACTTTAAGTAAAAAGAAAAAGTTAAAAACGCTACGCTCTTCCTGCATGTTTTCTACCAATCAGCAGTCTTTTACTATTTTTACCTGTAATTATTTCATTGAAATCAAGTAAGTATGAAATGCATTACACAACCGTGTTGAAACTTGTGAAAAATAAAAACAGGGCCCTGGTTTAGGCGAAACAGAAAGACGATTTGATAAATATCTTCAAACTTTGTTGTGTTCTTATTCGAGACGAAGCGAGCATTTGGGAATGTCGAAACACGATTTTGAGCTCTATTCAAATCCGCCCGTAGCACTCTCCCGTGTATTCTTATAGTAGGTATAGAATCGTATTCGATGCTTTTGTAATAAATGATTTAGTTATTGAATATCATAATCTATTAGGCCACACTGGAAGTTCTAGGTAGCTTAAACTAAGCAATTGAACCCGATGGACAGTAATGACGCGACGCCGGTGCATGCTTGCACATGCACAGGTAGTGAGAAAATAATTACCTTTATACGTAAATCTCGGAACCACCTAGCTAGAAATTAAATAATATGATTTACTACTATGATGACCATTTATACGACTAACATAGTCATAAAGTAGGTGTCAACCAAAAACTCTTTCTATTCAATGAACAATAGACCACAACCACAAAGTGTAATAACCTTTTACTAATGCTAGCTCATGGACGACAATAAAACCTTATTATAATTCATAGATGCGAAAATAATTAAGTCGAAAGCGGCGGACTCCGACAAGGGATCCCGTCGGTAAATTAAATTTCACCCTCGTGGCCACTTGACCCTTGTTGGACGTCCATTGTGCACTAACAGGTTATTGATGCAAAGCATAAAAACAAATTTCTCGGAGGCTCTATCGGGAACGGGTTCCGAAGTATTCCAAGAATATATTAGAGATCTTATATTATGTTCTCCTTGCAGGGCGCACTTGAGTAAACTGGAGATCTTAGATGTTGTAGGTATGCCGGTGTTCTGTGCGGAGATGATAATATACGGAAAAGATTCAACCAGCGATGTGACAAAGTTGATTCGAGTTGTTAAAAACTGAACTCGAGCTGACTCGTTTAGAATTTGACTCGAATTACTCGTATCAAACAACTCGACTCGCGCATCGCTTATTCAACAATATTTCTTGGTTGGAATAAAATATCACTAAGCCGATTTTCATAAAATTTCTATATGGGACTAATCTGAAACTAGATATAGGTAGGCAGGTGGGGGGCGGTGGCTTGGTAGGTAAGTGGGTAGGTAGGTAGGGGTCCTTTCGAATAAAAAAATAATTTTCAAAATCGGTTTATAAACGACGGAGACATGAAAAAAACATACAGCAGTTTTTAAATGTTTTAAATTGAGAAACTTGAAGTCAGTTAAAAAATGGTGCTTCTTTTTAGGCATTACAGGGCCATTAAAAAGGCACAAACATAAACACAAAAATGGGATAACAAGTAACACACGCTATTTCACCGTTTTCACATAATAATGGTGAAAATATGAAACTGGCATTAAATGTACCGTCATCAAAATAAAAATAAAAAATATTTGCGGAAAAAATTAAGACATCAAATTAACCCGCTCTTGAAAGGGTTAGGGTTGTATGGGGAATCCGGTATTTGCTGAAATACCGTATGAAATCACAAGCGTATAGTATACGGTGAAATGGATTATCATGGGAAAGTTACGACGAATATGTCAATGTAATCCATGCTTTGTTTAGGGTTCTTGGTAAATAAAAATTAAATCTGATTATTTGTGGATAAACACTGATGTTAATTATTGCTTATATACAATTAAATAAGTTAGATATTTCTGTACCTTTGCAATTGTCATATTTTCTAAAGTTTATCTGGATGAATATGCTACTTGCATTATTTTCACATATTTTATCGTTAATTTTATTTTCTATTGAAACGTATTTTGTAAAAATAATTATAATTATTAGTGGTTTTGGGTAGTTTTACATTATTCGTAAGGAGCATGACACCAAAACTCTCCTATTCAGTTTATACTACCATAACTTCATAGTGTTATACCTAGTTGTGTGAAGAGAACATAAACTCGTGCAAAAGTTTCAAAACAACTATAATGTACTACGAATGGAGTTGCTTTAAATGACACAGATAATTTAATAGTTTTAGGCGTATTTATGTACGTAAACTAACATAATTATTTAGTACAATGAATAGGCATTTTAATCAATAATTTTTGCAGGTAACAAAGCATATAAATCATGATAGGTAAATTCAGCCTGTACTTTGATTTCTGATATTACTATGGTTGAACTCCAAAAAATACAACACAAAAAAATTCAAATATACAACATACCAATACTAGGTATTATTTATTCTGTGTCAATACCTAAGAGACAAACAAGTGGTGAGAGTCGTAGGTCTCCAGCAAAGTTATAATATGAGTTGACGATGTTGCTGAACCTCGATTGCTTCAGTGATTTACTTATATGAAAACTGCCTGGATATTCCAAATGAAAGTAACGATAGGCTGATTGTTGGTATATTTTCGTCGGCTGAACTACCCCATGGAAAATTAATTAACTTTGGATGTGGTCATTTCGTACATTTGGCCGAACGAAATTGATCGAATTACCCTTAGATCCACGTCCTCTCTTTTTATTTTAAGATAGTCGTATATAGCATTAGCACTTTAGCAGTTCCAGGAAGCTCCGGCTTATTGCAGAATTTGAACGCACAAATCACAGATCGTAAGTCAAATACACTACCACCTTATCGCTTGAACCTTGGACTTACTTTATTTCAAACGTTTATGGCATTTATTAATCAGTATCGGTAATAAGTAATAACGGTATATATCAATTCTTCTTATCATTATGGCATCTAACCTCACGGGAGTAATCGCATTATCGCGTATCAATGCTCCTTAACTACCGGTTTGAGTAATGTCCAGCCGCGTGAGTACGGACAGGTAAATGCCATGGCAATTAATGTGGACAAACTGAATAAATAATTGCAATTGTACCCTGATTACACAGCTTTAATGTTTACTGTAATAGCCGCTAGGGTTATGTGGCTTGTGATGTTATCGTTGCTGTTTATATTATAAAGCTGATAAGTTGTAAAATTCCTATATAGAAAAAATTGTAGTTTGTAGTATTAGGTACAGGAACATTTATAATCCGAGCAGCGAAGGAATGGAACACTTAACAAGCGTCTTTGTTTCCCGATTAGTACAATCTGGAGCTCTTCAAGTCGCAAATGAATAGGTATCTTCTAGGCAAGCATGTACCTACCATCGTAGACCGCATCGTCACTTTCCATCAGGTGAGATTGCGGTCAATGCGGGCCAATTTAGTTATAAAAAATGGTAGGTACTGCAAATTGCACTAGTAGGTACTCCACGTATATATTTAATATGTTAGGTTTGCAAAGTTATGTTGCGAGAAAACGTAACTACACCTACGTTTCACTGAAGCAGTATACCTACTTTATGTACACATATCTTTGAGGTTACTTACACAATTAGCTTCGTCCTATCTTTTCGTCCAAAATACCGCAGAGCCTGAAAACGAAAGTTTTCAATCAGTGTGTGTTGCCAGTGATGACTTATGGAACTGAGACATGGTCTCTTACTGTTGGCCTCATTAGCAAGCCCAAAGTCGCGCAGCGAGCTATGGGGCGAGCTATGCTCGGTGTTTTCCTGCGAGATAAGCTCCGGAACGAGGAGATCCGCAGGAGAACTAAAGTGACCGATATAGCTCTTAGAGTTAGTAAGTTGAAGTGGCAATAGGCAGGCCACATCGCTCGTAGAACTGACAACCGATGGGGAAGAAAGGTTCTCGAGTGGCGACCACGAACCGGAAGACGCAGCGTAGGCCGGCCCCCCACTCGGTGGACCGACGACCTGGTGAAAGCCGCGGGGAGCCGATGGATGCAGGAGGCGAGCAGCCGCTCAAGGTGGCGTGCTCTGGGGGAGGCCTATGTTCAGCAGTGGACGTCTTCAGGCTGTTAATGATGATGAAATGATGACACAATTAACATTTTATTTTGGTTCGAGTTGTACCAGTGCTACCTTCATGTTACCTACTTAAATAAAAGATATGCTATGTCGAAAATAATAAATATCCCACACGTAAGCTTTGAGTGTATCACGATAAAACTCTAACTAAATTACACTCATATCGATGCTATTTCTCATCTAATTAATGACATAAAACAAATTCATGTGATCCTCCACAAATCTTACCGACAAATCAAACCTTGACCCAATTTACCTGCTGTTGAGTTATCCTCAAGCTTGAATAATTTACGAACGTCTGTAATATAACAAGACGTTTTAAAAAGGAAATGCGCCACTTTATTATGATAATTGGTCGACCTGGAATTCGGTTTCTATCGGCCTCCAAGCATCATGTTAAGGAATCTTGAATATGGAGTGGACCATTAATAAACTCATAAATAACTACGAACCTTTACGATTTGACCAATAATCATGATTTATTTGATATCGGATTTGTCAATAAATATTTTTTGAAGACATATTTCTTGTTTTATTATTCCAATCAATGTGAATTAGACTTAATGTTATTATACTTACAGTTTGATTTAGTCTTTTTAAGCGTCTAACTTTCCCTAATGTGTTTACTTTCAATTTCTTTTATAACGCCACAGCATCAGTTCGCGTCTCAAATGTCACCGACAAAAAGTCTTTTACTGCTCATCCCAGCAAAAGAGTTCGTGTAAAGGATATCCTTCGGTAAAGTTGGCCGTGTCACCGCATCACTTTGGCAAATAATGTTTACACGGCGGTGACGCGAGGCAAATCTGAGACTCACCCGGCCATAGTGGACTGAGTACAAACAGAAAGGAAAGTGGAAGCGGAATATTGGTTGGTATCGAATAAAATATTATCAAAAACATGACCTAGCATTAATAAATTATAGTTATTTATTATGGTAATGTTTAAAATGACAGATAATTTGGCTTCAACGTATAGTTAATGCAATGGAACACTTGGACCAATGGGGCACTATTAGTAGATAACCTCTTTAAGAGCGTAAAAATTTTTATAAAACGATGTAATGGGTTGGCTCACCATGCTACCTACTTCATACCCACACGTCTACGACATAGCTCAAGGTAACTGAAGATTCCCCACTGATAACACTGCTGTGGGGCGTCGGCTTCCTATAATCCATTTGGGCGAACAACTAGAGTCATGTCAGGTTGATTGATGTAGGTAGGTACAAGGTGATCCGTGTGGTGACTTTATCTACGCCTCTTTGACAGCGACCCCGAAAACTTGGGCCGTTAATGCGCACACAATATTAAAGTGACCTCAAGGCAATATACCACCTGTGTTACTTAATATACTATACCTACATGTGTAATAATATATTATTATACATATTATGGCATACATATGGACTAGTATTATGTTATTCTATTACTAGGTTTTCATTGTTACGTAATACTGATATTTACTCTGAACCCTGATACCTGCAATACCTACAATCAGTGGCGATCAAATATTAAGTTACCGAGTTTATCAGGTATAAGTACTACTATTCGCCATTACCTGTGGACTCGGTGGGTTGACCCATTAACGGCTCCATGGTTTTTTTTTTCATTTTTAATAATAATATTTAGAGAGGGCTCTCTACCGCGAGAGTTCGTCGGCCACAACCACGTCGTACTACCGCATTGAATCTGATATTATTCTGCTGCTAATAGCAATGGCAATGGGCAGGCCACATCGCTCGTAGAACTGACAACCGATCAGGAACCGGAAGACGCAGCGTAGGCCAACCCCTCACTTGGTGGACCAACGACCTGATGAAAGCCGCGGGGAGCCGATGGATGCAGGAGGCGGCAGCCGCTCAAGGTGGCGCGCTCTGGGGGAGGCCTATGTGCATAAAAACATATTTTTTCCAGAAAATACTCTACTTACAATTTTTTCCAGAGTATTATATTTTCTGGAAAAAATATGTTTGCTATATTATTTAATATACTTAGCTAGAAATAGACGACACAAACTACAGATATCAACTTGTCGCACGCGTGATTTGTAAAGTCCTGTGCTGTGTTTCTAATGTCCTGTTTTTCAGAATTTTCCTGGGCACACGGTAAATCGTGCGAACGTATTGCTCGATTCGTCAATTAATGGCATAAAACAATACATTTTGCTACATATAAACGCAGTCCTACGGATCAATATTCTAATGTTATCAGAGATAAAAAACAAAAGCTCCCACAAAGCCCTATAATTTGCGTAGAACAATTACAACGAATTACCGTCCGATCAATAGGAATGTTTCGCAGCGTTAAAATTAACGAACCATTACTAACGGCGCAAGTGTTGTTGGCAGAATCATGACAGGCACGTAACCAGGGTCATATCGAAGAGAAAGAAATGTAACTGATACCTGAGCTTTGTCTTTGTAGTTATTACTAGCAGACTAGTTCCAAGTCCACACGGGATTCATACACAACAAAGATTATGAAGCCAGTTGATAGCTCGTGAACATAATTTCTCGTACAAACACGACTCACCTGCGCGGGCAGGGGGTGAAGTAACAAAACGAGACAAAGTCATACGAAATTACAAAGAACAGATCAGGATGGAACAAAAGACATCAACGGGGTCCCGTGATTTATTAGAATGTCATAGTATTTATTAGAAATTAGCGGTTGAAATACACCACTAGTGTTCGTATGAGGGGAAGTTGCATCATTGGTCAACTGGATTTATAGTCATCATCATCATCATTAACAGCCTGAAGACATCCACTGCTGAACATATGCCTCTCCCAGAGCGCGCCACCTTGAGCGGCTGCTCGCCTCCTGCATCCATCGGCTCCCCGCGGCTTTCACCAGATCATCGGTCCACCGAGTGGGGGATTTATAGTCAATGATATACAATATCTGTAGTTACGTAGAATAACCAAATTGATATTTTCATATTTCAGTCTCAATATTTTGACCCCCTTAATTCACCCCTACCGTGAAATTACTAGTCAGGATCATATTTCTCCTGTTAAGGGACAATATGGTAGACGATGTAGCGTTCGCCTATAAGAAACCTGTTCACAAAACGTAGAGTCCTTTTTGTCCCGGATAATTTAGAGTTTCTGGCGGAAATCGGGTAAATCTTAAGTGAATCAGCGGGGTGCCTTAATTATAAACATTCCATGAACATAAAAACTTAAAAATCTTATTTCTGAGAATATATTTCAATTACCGAAACCCCGCCTAGCTTCGGTTGTTGAAGTGAGTTATAAATTACACAAAGTACAGGTCACGGTTAGTTCAAGTTTCTCGTAACCGGCTCATTGGAGCGAGAGGCGACATCTCAAGTGCCTGCGCCGCGCCTAAATCTCCTATCTTAGTGTTATTTACTTTTATATTTCCCTCGAAGGCTTACTGATTTTATGCTTCACTTTATGGCGCATCCGGTACAGCCCATAAAAATAGTATCCCAACTGATTGCCATCGCTCGAATCGAACACTCAGAATAAATAACCATTAAAACATGTGATTTATGATAGAACTAGAGCATTCATTTCATACTTGCGCTGGAGAATGTTCGTAAAATGTCTATTGTTAAATTATTGCCTGGCTTTAGTGCTAGCGTAAGGTGGTGTCTATTAGGTTAATGGTGGCGGTGAATTATGTTTTCCATCATGAAACCGTACCTTTAGATAAAATGACTCGGCAGACTCATTATTATTCCGCATCTATATTACTGTCTTTGATTGTATATATAGTAGTGACTAATAAGATATATATATTCTGCTATGATGTATTATTATAATATTCTTTTAAAAAACGTGATCAAAGCGAATCAATCGTCTTAATTTCTGACTAGCTGAGGAGTACTTGGATGACATATTTTTTACTAGTTATTTTAATTTAAAAACCAAACTGCAAAACCAATTTGATGAAATTTCTATGGAGCCAACCTAAAAGTATATCAAATAAATATATATCCGACTGCTACTCATGAATAGTGTGTCGATTTCTCGATCAGGTTTCGACACACTATTCGTGAGTAACAGTCGGATATATATTTATTTGTAATGAATCACACTCATGATATTTGAATACCAAAAGTAAGTATATCGTTTTAAATAAAAAAATAATTTTCCAACCGACTTATAAAAAACTAAATATCATAAAGTTTTTGAATTCTGTATGATCATCAGAAGAACAATATATGCCACCGCACTTCAAACTATAAACTGAAACCAAAAAAGGTAGGTAAGCACATAAAATCATTCCACCGCATTATTCTTCAGCTAACATTGGGAGTGTTACGTCCAATCGTTACACTGGTTGGCTTCATTTTCTAGTTCTGAACGCGCCGTCTATACTGTTCTTCTATGTCGAGTACGATAATGAATATACAGGTAACAATGGGTAACAATACAATTCACTTAAAAAATAACAGCACTTACAGAATGACAAACGTACTTGTCAAAAGTATCTTTTCATTTAAACGACTTATTGAAGTATATTTAAGTTATTTTCCTAGATTGAACTTAACAAGATGCAAATACCAACCTTGCGGCTTGTGCATTTAAATAGCTTTTTAGGTAAAAGTGGTGCACAGAATTCAGAATGCGTGCCAATTCCGGCACTTGCTAAGGATCTTTGTGAAATTAGCGCTGCGAGTACCAACAGCCGAGTGCCTCTTGTGTACTGCAGCAATAATGAGCCGTTTCTTGTGTTTGTATAACTTATGATGGCTTGCGAAATGGAAAGACATAATTAGTACCCAAAACGTGTTGCCCGTGTTACTACTAGTTGTACTACCAGTAGTACCAAGAATAAAGAATAAAGTTTATTACAAATAAGACAACGGTATGTACCGTTGTCGTTGCCGTTGTAAATAGGGTGAATTTCTGTGCCTTCGATGTCGAAGGCACAGAAATTCACCCTATTTACCTAAGTCTATGACTGAATGATTAGTAGTTGCCTAATATAAGTATTAAATTAAGTACGTGGAAATCTCATACGACGCGATTCAATTCAGTGACTCTTACATTCAAGGTTATTTAATATTAGGAAAAATAAGAAAAATCAGAATCTTAGATGAGGATACTCATCAATCGCGTAGCTCGTAGCCAAAACGTAACACGTAGCATCTTTCATACGTAGCACGTACGCGAGCGTAGCACTTGCATGAATCGTAGCCGAACGCTACGATTTCTGCTACGTCTACTGGAGTTTGAGTGATTACTTGCATAGATTGGAAACTTGGAAACCATACTGCTATTTCAATATTACGTTTTAACTATATTAAAAACAGGATTTGGGTAAGACAGCAATGTTTTATTATGACTTTTACCATTAAATCTTAGAGTCTAAATACATAACTTGAATCGCGAGTTTACGAAGTTCTCTATATCATTATGCCCATCGAAGGGGATTGCTAGATCACAATATATGTTAAAGGAAGTTTTTTTAGAGGTATATTTATCCATCAGAAATTGTTTGATCGGGTCTGTGTGATTTAGGAAGTGCTGCCTAAGAGCATACAACTATAGTTCAATTTGTTACTTCAATTCATTAATATTAACACCTGCCATTTTCTAAGCAAAAGGAATACAAAAATTCGACTGTAACCTTTTAACCATTTTATGGGACGATAAAAAGAATAGTTGGGTTTGAAAACACATGACATTAAAGGTTAGGTAGAGTGAACCTTAAGATAAGCCTTTCCCTTTTAAGTGGATAAGATCGATCGGGTGTCACGCTTGTATCCCAAGTGCTAGAGGTAGCCAACACTCGGGAATACAACAACTCAGTATGACACACTATACAAAAAATAAAAGGTAAGAAAGATCTTACCTTAGAAAAATAGTTTGAGACATTTGGGTAAGATTAATCGGTTGTCAACTTTGCTTTAAAGTTAGAAGGAATAAAATCAGTAAAAACTCATGGTGATTCAAAAAACGTTTGTGGTCGCGAGGTCTACCATTCGCAGAACTACTAGTGGACACTCATGACGGTATTGGCGCAATATTTTTTCGTTGCGGTGTTGCTGTTTCTAAAACCAAAGAGGAAACTTGAACTGAACGTTTGCTAATAGCTTGTCGAACCTAAGAGCCATCAAAATTTGATGGAATTGATATTATTTTTCACATTTTATATTTCGGTCACCTCTGGCGCCTAGGAGCGATTTCATTTCATTGCATCCTCATTTTCATTTGCATGAGCATTTCATTTATGAACAATGCATTAATATAGTAAGTATGTATAAAACGGTGAGTTGGTTAAGGCATTTCGGTGGGGGGGAGGTTAAATCCACCAATCTCCCCTCCCCCCCCCCCTCCCCTGCGTACGGCCATGCTTAGAAATCTGCCGAATAGTACTACTGTACCCATTTTTTATCCGTCTCGCGCACCGCTTAGCGACTAAGTACTGAATCCTACGTCCATAAACGGGGCTTACGTGTGTATGTATGTAGTATAAGGCAGGGTGGAAAGCTTACGGTATCGGTGTGAATTCGGCCGTCGTCAGCGCCCGCCAATACAAGAGTTGAAAAAACCTTTAACTGTTACACCCGTACGCTATAAAAGGAGACACCCTATATATGAAGTCTCTGAGTCCAGTGATTGTAGCTATACATTTTCTGCCAATCAGTCATGTAGGAGAAAGCTTTTAAGAAAATAATTAAATAATGTATGTATATTTTTTATAACATCTCATCTTATACCATCACAATAGCGAAGGTCTCTAAGCACGTTTGCCCATGAGATGCCCATGCGCTCTTAACTTTTTTTTTTTTTTTTTTTTTTTTTTTTTATGTGATTGAATGACGTGACGAGCTAGTCGTTCACCTGATGTTAAGTGACACGGCCGCCCATAACAGTTGCAGTGTCACCCGGAACTTTAAAACAATAGTTTCGCGCGACACTGCACTGCGCACGTCATCCTGAGACATCACCCAGTCTAATAATCAGATTACTAGACTGAGTGATCAGATCATAAGTCTCATTTGCCCAGTAATTCCACTAGCTACAATGCCCTTCAAACCGGAACACAGTAGTGCTTGCACACTACTGCTTGGCGGCAGAATAACTGGCAAAGCGGTGGTACCTACCTAGACGAACTTTGCAGAAAAGTCCTACCAACTTTGATACCTTTGTAGTTTTTGATAAATAAATGCCATATAATAACATCCTACAGTAAATATACCTTCATTTATGGCTTAGACGTGTTAAAGCTAAGTACTGATTAAAAATGAATACGGAAAAATATTTAAAAAAACAAATTATAAAGTCTGCTGATGCTGTTAAAAAGAAGGTGAAAATTATGCAAAATTTAAAGGTTGATAATGAAAATGTGCTGGAATCAGTATTTAAACCAATCACAGATCCGCTTAATAAAATAGTAAAGGATAACAGTTTGAATGGAGTGGAGAACAATACAGCTCCTGATTTAAGCAAAGTAAAAAACGTGAAAGGGGATGATGGTGATTATCCGTCCTATGAAACTATAGTTGATTCATTAACTAATACGAGAAAAAGAAAATCTGATCAGACAGTTATTAATATATCAAACACTGATGATGAGGATGAATATTTATCAGACATTGACGTAAATGAAAAAGATATCAGTGCTTCGTCATTTAAGTCACTTGAGTCTAATTATGAGTCAAACAGCAATAGTGCATGGTCTTTATCTTCTGAAGTATTTCAAGATGTTCCTTTTGGAGTAAGATTGGATCGTGGTAAACTTAAAATGGGAACATCGCGTGTTAGTGTTACCAATGATACCATTTCAGTTGGTGGCCAAAGTTATGATAAAACGCCTGGGCTCAACGAGTTGTTATTTAAAAAGTCACCTGATATGACTTTAATGACCGAAGATGACTTGAATAATTATAAACAAATATTAATTTGTATTAATGCACATCGACGTGATTTTGATGCTAAAAAACCAATCAAAAGTAATAAAGGTTTAAAATACTTACATATTATAAAACCACTTTTTAAGTTAAGTAAACAGCACCTTTCCAGTACCGAGAGTCTTCATAAAGGTTCAGGACTGCCACTCATGAAAAAAATTAAAGAAAATGTAGATTATGTTTATTGGGACGACCCCAATGAATTGGTTGAAAGATTAAGATTATTACTTGCATCTCGTGATGCTGGTAATACTGGCCTCGAAAATGAAATAATATCTATTATTGAGGAACTACGAGAAAATGGCATCATTCGCTAGATATAGTACAGAGTATATATTGATTTTTGTTCAGTTATCTTTTGCAAAGCCATAAAGGCGGTCAATAATATAAATATGGATAAATTTGGACAGCACGTCCATAAAAGGTTGAGGTTACCCACAGATTTGACTGATATGAAGCTTAACAAGTCAGACGATGGAGAATTTGATTTAAAGCTAACAAGGCTGAAAGGTGTTAAACTACCATCTTTTCCTGATGATGCTGTTAACAAACAATACGTTGATCAGAAACTCACAGAGTTTTATATTAAGCAACAAAAAACAGACACAGAGATAATAAATATAAAAAGTAAAATCCAAGTGATATTTGATCAGTTTCAACCTAAACCTTCTATTAAAGATGAAAATAATCTCAGTCCAATAATAAAACAAATATAAAAAATGAGCAAACAAGAATTGGTTGAGGAAATTCATAAACAAGCACGTCGAAACTTTATTCGCCGTCCAGTCGTTTTAAAAGGAATTGATGACTTGTGGCAAGCAGATTTAATTGATATGCAAAAAGTCCAAAAAAGTAACAAAGGGTTTAAGTACATCTTGGTTGTAATTGATGCTTTTTCTAAACTATCGTGGACTGTTCCAGTTAAATCTAAATCTAAAAACGAAATATCAGTTGCATTTGAACGTTTACTTACGAAGGGAAGAAGACCGATACATTTACAAACTGACCATGGGAAAGAGTTTTATAATGATGTATTTCGAAACTTAATGAAAGTATATGAAATAAACCATTACTCTACGTATTCAGTTAAAAAAGCATCAATTGTGGAAAGATTAATAAGAACTATAAAAAACAAATTATACAAATATTTTAATCTGGTTGGTAACTACAAATGGGTTGGAAAACCATTAGAACGCATCATGACAGAATACAATAACACTCTGCATCGTACTACAAAGTTTAAACCCGTGGATGTAAGCTCACTAAATGCAGTGCAAGTGATGCATAATATTTACAAAACCCAGCAAACCCTTAAACTTAAGAAGACAAAATTTCAATGTGGCGATCAAGTACGCATCAGTAAATACAAAGGAGCTTTCCAAAAAGGATACACTCCTAATTGGTCTACTGAACTTTTTACGATAACAAAAGTAAATAATACCAACCCAACTACTTATAACATTGAAGATCAACAGAAGCAGAACATATTAGGCTCATTCTATGAACAAGAGCTACAAAAAACAAAATATCCAAATATTTATTTGATTGAAAAAGTGCTGAGGAGGTGTGGTAATAAGCTGTATGTAAAATGGTTAGGTCTTAGTGAGAGTAACAATTCATGGATCAATAAAAACTCGCTGTTATAATTCTATAAAAACTACAATAGTTACGTACAATTTTCATTATTGTATTGCTAATGGAAGGGGGAGGACTTATTAATAATTTAATAAATAATTTACCGTTTGAGTTGCATTTGCCAGGATATAATTATTGTGGACCGGGTACGAAACTATCGGAACGGTTACAAAGAGGTGATAAAGGGGTTAATGAATTGGACGAAGCTTGTAAGCAACACGACATAGCTTATTCAAATAGCTCTAACCTGCAAGACCGACATAAAGCCGATTTACAACTTATGAACATGGCTAAACAACGATCTAAATCAAAAAGCGCTAGCAAAGGTGAGAAGTTAGCGTCTTGGTTAGTAAGCAAAGTAATGAAATCAAAAGTGAAAATAGGAGCTGGTGGAAAATCCTTTAAAACAATAATATCTAAGATTAACTCAAAACTCAAGAAAACAAAACCAAAAAATTTCAAGACTGCCATCAAAGTTGCATATTCAGTAGCCAAAAAATTATTTGGTAAAAAAAATGTTAGCATACCTCGAGTTATACCGATCCCTAAGACAGGAGGATTTTTACCGCTGATACCGATATTTGCTGGACTTTCTGCGATTGGCGCATTATCCGGTGGAGCAGCTGGTATTGCAAAGGCTGTTAATGATTACAAAGCAGGTCAAAAAAATCTTAGTGAATGTGAACGACATAACAGAATGATGGAAGCGATTGCCTTGGGCAAAGGCATGTACATTAAACCTTATAAAAAAGGTAGTGGCTTATTCTTAACTAATCCAAAAAACTGAAGAAGCGGCTACCCAATCGTGCACTTACTGATGTAGATATTAAAGAACATGCCAGTAACATACCGCATTTTAGAGGAGTTTTTATGAGAAATCGATTGCCGAAACGTTCAAAACGAGTTGAATGCGGTGTCTTGAATTTAGATGATTATAAAAATCAAGGAACTCATTGGGTAGCTTATGTTAAAGATAACAACTATTGTGAGTATTTCGATAGCTTTGGTGATTTGAAACCTCCATTAGAACTAATAAAATATTTAAATAATCGAGATATTCATTATAACTATGTTAAGTATCAAAGTTACGATACCGTAAATTGTGGACACTTGTGCCTAAAATATTTGAAAAGCTATTGGAAAAATTGTTTAAATTGATATAGGCTTCTTGCAATGCTATTAGTAGCACGATGACATTCACACTGTCTATATCTAGTTTGACTTCAGCTTCAACGACAAATTATTCACCAGCCCTTCAGCTAGATGGTGAATATGAATGTGGTTTGTTGTATTTTTCAACATTCAATTCCATACCGAATATAGACAGTACAAATAACAAATTCCACTATGGTGATAGTGGGGTGATTGAAATACCTGAAGGTTCATATGAGCTTCAAGACATAAGTGACTATTTGAGTGAAAATATTAAAGATTGCTCGTTTAAATTAACTTGTAACAATAACACACTAAAAACAGCTATATTTTGTTCAAAAGATATACATTTTGAAAAAGAACCTTCATTAGGTAAAATATTAGGTTTTGGTAAAGAGACACTAAAAGCTAATATATTAAATGTATCTCGCTTTCCTGTCAGCATTCTATCAACAACTGTGCTAAGAATCGAATGTGACATTGTCAGCGGATCATATGTTAACGGAAAACCTACTCATATAATCCACGAGTTTGCACCAAACGTGCCACCAGGGTACAGAATTATTGAAATACCAAGAAACGTTATCTACTTTCCAGTAAATCAAAATAGCATATGTTCTATTACTATTAGAATTGTCGATGCAAATAACAATTTGATTAATTTGCGAGGAGAAGACATTCAACTGTATTTACATCTGAAGAAAAAACATGATTGACTTTAATAAAACCTCAATATCAAGAGTGAATTCTATCACTTCGAATCGTACCATCATTAAAAGAAGACCTAAAATAAGGTTAACGAAAGAAAATAAGAAATTTCTCAAACTGATTGGGCTCTTAAAATGAGTATACTTAATATAACAGCTCCTGTTTTGCACGACAATACCGTCGAAAGCATTGAATTTCATTCCTATAAACCATATGTTACAAGCTTTAATACAAATGATGAGATACGTATACCAATCAATCAACAAGATCTATATATATTACCTTCTGCGAGTACATTGTATTTGGAAGGCAATGTCATCGTGATTAACAAGGAAACAAAAGCGAAAATAGATCTGGTCCATTTTACAAACAACCCGACTCTTTTCTTCTTCCAAGATATTCGGTATGAACTCAATGGAGTGGAAATAGATAAAATTAAAAATGCCGGTATAACTACCACAATGAAATCCCTTCTATCCATGAACGAAAATGAGTCGAAGATGTCTAAGTCTTGGGGGTGGGATATAAATGGATCAACAACTTCTGTTTCGGGTAGTTTTTCGGTATCAATACCTCTTTGCAAAGTTTTAGGATTTGCGGAAGATTATAACAAAATATGGAGATTATGATTTATTAAAAAACCTTTATACAAATGATTTATTTATATCTTCAGGTACTTTAATAAGTATAACTACAACAATAAAACTAGGTATTCTATAAAACTAAACTAAAACTATAAAATTAACAATATAATACAAAATATAATATTGATAGTATATACAGTACTCGGAATTTTCACAAGATAAAAAATATTGCTGCTCTAAGGTTATACCTAACTAAGACTTAAGAATGACTCTTATTATTAAACCCGTCCATAATGATTGCTCTGTAAGATCTGCTTAGGATTTCTTAAATTATCCCACTAATCTAAACAAGTCAACTATAGTAAGATTAAGTTGTTTATTATGTATATTTTATTGAATCACTATTAATTTTTGTTTAAGGCATCGACATGAAAAGTCTTACTTTTAAATTCTGAACTCATCACACACAATAATGTTGAAGCAATGCTAAACTCAGCTTGTTTTTTCTTGAGAAAAACATTACATTCCAGTTTATGTTCTGCTCGTCATCAAAACACGTAGACATGATTGTAGTATGAGTGCGCTGAAGCTATAGCATAGTTGAGCACAAAGGCTAACAGCTGACTTGCTCAGTTTGTATGCATAGCTGTTAATAATTGCATCCACTAGTTCGTGCTGAGTGTACGGTTACACTAAACCCCGTAACAGATAGTCAAATTGTTATGTTTCCTTCACTTACGTACACAAAGAGCATATACATTTTCCTACTTGTCAAAACATGAAGACGTCGTTTTGATTGAAATAAAAGGTATAAAAATGCTTACAAGTACACTAAAATGTAATGTATTCTCAGCTTCAGTGATCCAGATTAGTTATGGTTTTTATTATCACCCCCTTCGATCATTGTATACCTGATCGAAGATCACCCCACATCGAATGATCACTATTGTCTTTCAGCATAGTCTTTCTACATTTCTGGACCTAATCTCCTACGAAAACAAAATAGGTGAGTAATAAAAAGTTATAAATAAAAAACAGAATTTAGGTCACTATCTGCGGGTAGCGTGCCCAAAAAACTGGCGACATTCCCTCGTTGAATTGCCAGGCTAATTCGTTGGCCGAGGTATGTGCCAGCCCTTTGGTCACGCGTCAGCTCGACTAAACGTCTGGACAGCTCCCTGACTAGAAGTCGTGCCTGTGGGCCCCAGGCCCCCCCCCCCCCCCTTTTGTTTTCTTAGGCTTAGTGTACATAGATATACGTAGTATAATTTCAGTCTATAAAAATATTAACTCATATTAGTCTACACGTAGTTCTGAAATAATCTCCTACCCGAAAATGCCTATTTTTGCCTACCTATTGGGGTCTTTTGTAGGGAATATACTTATTTATCACATAATATAAACATGTAATTTTTTTAAATGTGCATTTATTGATATTATAACGAAAATGTTAAGTGTGAAGAATTCTGGATCTACATCCTTTTTTTTAATTCTAAGAAAGTTAATGGATCAATGATAACTACGATTATAGATTAGAAAAATATACATTACCTATTACTTAAACATAAATAAATTGTTAGTACCTATTGCAGAAATAACCAGCGGTGCTTATGTGCTTTTTTAAGTTACTAAGTTTTTTTTTTAAGTTTTTCATAAAATGTAGACTAAAGAATCAATAATACCTAAATAATGTACTCTTAACAAGCTAATTTAAACCTCAAACGGAAACTTCACTTCGCAATCGTTTCCAAAGCCTTCCGACCGAGTAAGTTGATCTATCCAACTATTTGGCTGGAAGCGTCGGATTTCATTTGCATAAGTTACACGTTTCATTTCCGTAATTACCATTCGATGGTTACCATTAATCTTGCGACGCAATCCCGCGGGAACGTCAATCGCTTGACTCTAATCACGGGATTTGGTTTAAACAGCCGCGCTCGTGCCGGCCTCTTAGCGAATCCTTTTGAGAGAAAAAGTTGTTAAAAAACGGCACAAAAACAAAAGGAAATAGTCGGGGCGGTCCCCAGAGAGTCGTTGTTAGCCCTGGGACGGTACTTAAATCAAATGTTCACCATTCAGGGAAATTATAAGAACAGGGCACGGATTCCCCTACCCTCCGAGAGAATCCCTTGGATAAAAAGGCTTACTTTGGAACAATGTTGTGAATAGTTTCATTGTTCTCCTTCGATTTTCTAGTATGGAGATACCGGTACTTTGTTGCATTGCATGGTGATGATATTGCTGTACAAGGAGTACGTTTTGTTGGAGCTGCGATAAAACACTTTGTTGCTTTCGTAACTTTATGATAATACTAGTTTTCGTGTGCAGCTTCACCCATGGCATTAGATTTATCTTTTCCAGACGGGGTCCCGGCTGTCTTGATTTTCGGAAAACCAAATCTCTTGTATCTCATTCAACTATAAAAATAAAATAACCTACGAAATTACGGTTCTATCCTTTGTATTCTTTTAAAATAAATACTTGTTACATCTTTTTTTACATACCTACTACCTATATTTATTCGTATTTTTTACCAAGTACACTACAATAAAGAAACATCGAAAGAAACTTAGCCAGAGGGCCAGAGGTACTTATCCGTGGAACACTTAATATGCAGGACTGCACATTTACGATTTTCTTTTTGTTTACAAGAATATTACTTTACCTCGCAACAAACTTAAGGGGCCTAATCCGCTTTTCAACTCCAGCTTTAACTTGCCTTATGACAGAAGGGCTGCGAAGGACGCCGTGAAAAGTTTTTAATCTTTCCACACACATTTGGATTTATATCTCTACCAAGTTACCAACTGAGGTATTGCGCCAAGTTATCTTATACCCCTCATGTAGGTATGAAGGAATAGCTATGGATATTTGTATTTCCGATTACAGAAAAAAAGAAACAGGAAGGAATAAAAACGCTTATGTCTGCTCAGCGTTTGTCCATATGTCGCATACTTTGAAGCGGTCCCCTCGCTCGAATATGAATAAAATTTTCTTATACAAATTGAGAGTTCGCGAAAACGTGTCGATTTCTTTATTTATTCAATACTTTCTCTTTTGAAACGTTTCTCCTTGGATTCGGCCGCGCTTATCTTATATTTATGAATACTTTTGGATTTTACCGATGTAAACCACTTCCTTATTTTAGCTTTATTGACAAGTTATGACTTCAATTTTTACGGAAATCCGTTTAGTTTATCATTTTTTTATGCCTAACTAATTTTACCTGCAGGCTTTAATTTATTTTGTGCTAATACCTTAGAAAATAGAGGTTAATAATATATCAACTTAAGCGGGAAATTAGCAATGTATAACCAACCATTGTTTGAAAAGGATATGCATAGTTAGCTTGAAATAGACTGTTAGCAAGTACCCCTCAGCATCAAATACCTACATCAAGTAGTCGTGTTATCTCGAAGTAAATATGTAGCTAGATAAACTTTCCTATTCGGGTAAGCTTATTGTAAAATTAAACCAGGATGTAAGTTCTTATTCAGCATATAATCGTAAGTGCCGATTACACTACGTCTATAGAATTTGAGCACTCTGCATGTTTAGAAACACTTCTACTATTTAAGGAACCGAATATAAAGTAAAAATTATACTTTATTAGCAGGATGTGAAACACAACGCTTATATTATTTGTGACACAAATTTTTCTTTTCAGTTGGATTTTTGCCGTCTCTTTCTAATAAGGGGGATGACGTAATTGAGGTACGTTCTCGCTCGCTTAGTCCAAAAACTGGCCCAGTATCTCACTCTTCTTTTCTTCGTTTTACTTTACCTCACACTATCTCTTTCTTTCGCATCGTAAATTGCGTGCGTCTAGAAGCTAGTACTTTATTTTCCCTCTTTAATTTACATACTTGGCAGGGAATGGTCTTATAAAAAAGCGAGTGCCGACGATTATAATAAGAGAATAAGTTAGTGGCACACTTGCAATAAAATATACGTGTGTGTTCTGTTTATCACCTAGGATAGACCAGCATATGTTACTTTTTATTAAAACTGCAATACCTTAAAGCGTTAAATTCTTAAAACCTCTTAATTCCACTTAATTAAGACTTTAAATCACAGTGTTATCGAAAACAGTGCTCAGGAGTGTTTCTCTCCGGGCGTCCGTTGTTATTTATTAGTGAAAGAGGTATCCGGTAGCCGGTTGAAAAATGCCGCCGGTACATCGCACACCACCGATATCTCTTCGTAACAGCTTAAAAACGTTTCTACGGCATATTGAGGAACACAGTACTAAAGTTCAGTATAATGTACTTACTACAAGTTCACGCCGCAAAGTTTAAAAAATGACTGAACCTAATTAGCATTGTTTTAACGACAGGAGCCAAATCACTTTATGCGATAAACTTTTCATATTCATTCATTAAAAGTTTAATCTAGATTAGAGTTACATCCAAGGTCTAGGCAAGCGCGTTACATCCTAGACTGCGTCGTCACTTAACATCAGGGGAGATAGTGGTCAAGCGCAAGCCTATCAAACAATAAAAAAAAAGTATGTGTACCGGCTAATCGGAAATATAAATCTCCGATTAGCCGTTAGTATTTTTATTATTTTCATAACTAAATAGGCCCGCATTTGACCGCAATATCATTTGATGGAAAGTGACGATACATGCTTGCCTAACTTATTCACTAGTGACTTGAAGTGCTCCAGATTGTACTTATCTGGAAACAAAGAAGCTGGTAAAGTGTTCCATTCCTTCGCTGCTCGGATTGTAAATGTCGAGTCAAACCGCTTTGTGCGAATCGAAGGAATATCAACCATAAATGGATGACATGTACCTGTAAGTCTTGTTGTCCGATGGTGAAATGGAGATGGTGGAATTAGATTGTGTATTTTATTTTATAGGTAGCAAACAAGCATACGGCCCTCCGGATGGGCAGAGGTCGCCGTAGCACTAAGACATCTGTAACACAGACGTGCAAGTAATGCGTTGCTTACCCTCTGATAATACTTTTTGACTTTTAAATGCTACATGCTGTATGTAGCTCTTGAAAGAGACTGCTGGTGTGGAAACAATGTAAATAATTTAGACCATGGTACTGGCTACAGATCCCTACCATAATTACGTACTATTATCTATTCTGTGCCGTAAGCGTGTCTTGTCTATTAATTTTATCAATGACTATACCAAAGTATCAAAATGGTAAAGTGTCCAGTAAGAAAAGTGTCGAATCAAGGAAAGTGTCGAATTAGGGAAAGTAGCGAATTAATAAAAGTAGCCAGTTAGAGAAAGTGTCGATCTGTTACCTGACTCAACCAATGGTTAAAATCTTTAACAATTTTTTTTTTTAATTTGGACCATTGGTTAGAATTTGTTAGCATTTTTAACCATTGGTTACCTTGACTACGGATCAAAAAACCCACCCTAAGTCAATCACAGCCTGTAATTATATCTATATTCAAGTTAGTTTAAGATACGAGGGCAACCTCATATCGCTGCATTATTATTATTTAATTAATCTATCGTTTATCAACAAAAATAGTTTATTCACTGCCTTTAGTTTATCCACACTTTTCTTACTTTCTTTTTATGTATCTGCTGCAAGAAGGAATATACATTTTCAATGATGTTTTTTTTTTCACTTAAACTTTTTTTTTTTTTTATGAGGTGAGTGGCAAACAAGCAGGCGGCCCACCTGCTGGTAAGTGGCCACCGCCGCCTATGGACATCTGCAACACCGAAGGCATTGCCGGTGCGTTGCCTACCCTTAGAGAGGACTCTTTTAACACTTTTCTTGAAGCTGCATGTTCTTTTCAGTTGATCCATGTTATGTTATAGATAGGTAGATAAACACTTTATTGACACCAAGATAATACAATACAAAACAGGAAAGCTTATAAATAGGGTACAATGGGTGGTCCTATAACTAAAAAGCAATCTTTACATCAACACAAACTAATTTTTACATAGCTACACCCCAATTAACTAACCCGACCAGGAAAAGAAAGCAAATGGTGGGTGAGCTCAATCACTGCCTTCCACTATCGTTTCGGTAAGTTTGGCTTTTCAAACCTTCGTTTTTTACACCCAAAGGGATTTGTGTACGGGCACTTTACGTAACGTAAACCGGAAGGTTTTTGCGTAAATTCCTGCATGTTGACTAATGTTCCCTCAGCGTGAACTAATGTCTCTTCAATTGACGGCTTTACTGCAAACGAGCTTTGAAGTTTCGTGAACTGCGAATTTTTTCTTTTAAATATTTTATAAAGGCCTCTACGTGACTACGTGTACCTTGGCATTCCACGGAACAGGTTGCCTGCCCTTACTCATATTGTGCCGTCTCTGGCTTTTATACACTTAAAAGCTTTTGATCTTGGTGACGATTGCGATGGCGAAACGTAGATAATTAACTTTTTCAAATTTAAAACGATTTCCTCTATTTTGAAATTATTACATTATATTTCTATTTTCAATTAATTAAGATATTAAGGAGGCCAGGAGTATATTCAATTAAGAACGATTATTTTTTGTGTTCAATACAGTTATTTAAATAACACATAGTGTAGCTGTAACTTGTATTTTCATCTTCGCCTAACGACCTTAATATACAATGTACTACCCC
The DNA here is from genome assembly GCA_910589525.2 of Ennomos quercinarius. Taxonomy (NCBI): domain Eukaryota; kingdom Metazoa; phylum Arthropoda; class Insecta; order Lepidoptera; family Geometridae; genus Ennomos; species Ennomos quercinarius. The sequence continues at coordinate 9,743,334 of OU342496.1, forward strand.
ACCAACTCCACTAGTGCCCCACTAGATGCTAGGGCAGTGAAGAAACAAAGTTTATTAAAGAGATTAAACTAAGTACCAATCTGCTACTTTGTGGAGACTTAAGATGGCAAAATATTACCAGTTCTACTAAACACACGTGTACGTTTGTTAGTCTAAGAAAACTTATCTTGATATTTTTGTGATGGCTCTTTAAAAACTAATAACTCATTGCAAAACACAGTTGCAAAACACAGTATTTGCTGTAAATCTAGAAAGACAATTAAATAATTTAAGCTTACTTTAACCAGTATTTTAACCGCCTTCCCGGGCTTAATATCTTTAAATTCTGCGGCTAAACTCAACTCAACTAAAGCCTCACCCACTTAATGAAACCCTATTTCGAGCGGCACTTCACACATAAAAATAAAGGAATCTAAAATCACATCTGCGGTAACTTAATCAGGCACGTAGAATCAAAAAAGTCGTTTCCCTTTTTGCGGAACGTTCTCCTCTCAAATTGGCTCCAGATCCATTCCTGTTGACAACTTTATCGAGCGGTTTTCGATAACATGCGGCGAGGGAAAACTAAATAAATCCGAGAGGGACTTTAGATAAGGTAATGGCTTCAGTAATGTCTAGCGACTGGCGTCCGCGACGCCATAATGCAATCGAAAATCCACAGAACCGCGCGCTTTACACACAATCCTTTTAAAACCTATTGATTTGTTGAATTTAACGCAGACCTTTAATTTGGGATACGAAATTTGGGTGGCAACTTCCAAACTTTGGGTTTTCAATCATGATGTTTTACGTCACGGTTTGAAGAACAATATGCCACAGCTTTTGCAAACAAAAGTATAACTACCTTCATCCCTGCTACTTAAAACTTTGTATGAAAAAAGCTTCTCGAACCATTTATAATTACACAATACCTAAATGAGTGCAAACTAATTTACACATTCTGCAAGTCAGTGTAACTCTAACCTACTACAAGTTTTCCCGCAATTTCCACTTTCAACTGAAAAAGTCGCCTGCAAAATGCAATTAGCATGGTAGAATCCTTTAAAATACAATCCCTAAAACAATTAAGTCTATTTAGCACGAAGATTACCCTTTCCACCTTTTCTCTTTTATAGGTAGGTCAAGCTTTATTTTGCATTTAAAATGTCTTTGTTGAGAACTTTTTTCATTAAAATCTGGTCGGTTATGAAGGTGCCACGATGCATAAAAGATTCCTGGGCTATTTCTTTTCTTTTTTATTGTGTTATTTTAGTATTTCAATTAAGGGAGATTTATGAGTAATTTTTTAAGTAAAATTCATCATCATCATCAACAGCCTGAAGACGTCCACTGCTGAACATAGGCCTCCCCTAGAGGACGCCACTTTGAGCGGCACTTTTGAACTAAAATGACCAATATAGCTCTTAGAATAAGCAAGTTGAAATGGCAATGGGCAGGCCACATCGCTCGTAGAACTGACTACCGATGGGGAAGAAAGTTTCTCGAGTGGCGACCACGAACCGGAAGACGCAACGTAGGCCGGCCCCCCAATAGGTGGACTGACGGCCAGATTCAGATTCAGATATCTTATTGCTTCCATAGTGTACATAGGTGGAATAAGTATAAAATTAATTAAGTAGGCTCATTATGGACCCCGTCGGGCGCAGCAAAAATCTGGTCTGGTGAAAGCTGCGGGGAGCCGATGGTTGCAGGAGGCGAGTAGCCACTCAAGTAAAATTAGTTGAGCTATATACCTAAAAACTAACGTATGAAGTCGCATATACTTTATTTTTATTCAAGTTTTATTTAATTTAGAACCCAAGGAAGCGCTTAACTATTAATTTTAACTTATGATGATCCCCTATTACCTACTCGTGAAAAGTTTTAATTGGGAGTAATAAGAGAACGTTTGAAGCTTATTGTTAAACCACCAAAGTTTCTGTGCGAGTCCCTTTATTAAAATATCCTACTATATAGCTTTATATTTAGTAAAGTAAGTAGGTATGTAGCAGGTACTTATAAGTACTATACTTCGTGGTTTTCTTTTCATTTAATTTACCATGTTCGTTTAGAGAGATTTGATCCTTATGATTGACGCTATCGATTCCTACCATAAAAGTACCTACAGAATGTTATTTTTCGGATTTCAGTCGGTTCTATTCCCTAATGTGGCAAGCGAGTTTTCGAAAATCTCTGAATGCAGATTAGTTTCTTTATGAAACAAAGTAATGTTTACTTTGAGTAAAGAAGTAGCGGGTAACTAGTTCCTCTCGGAGTGCGGTTAAAAAGGTCCATACTTGTTAATTTTGTTAAATGTATGAATTAGGTAAACGAAATTACTGTTTTATAATTATGCAACTATTGTTGAAGTACGCAATTAGTGTTTTATCCTTGACGATCCGCTGAAACTACTTATTTGAGCAATTTGATAAAAGAGATTGCTCATTATCCACCCTAGCATCAATAGCTTACAATAGAGATCTTTCCGTGGTATATATATTATGTCGGAGATAAAAGTGAAAACTTTAAGCGTAATACTATAAACGCACAGCGAAGTCTCAAAGCAAACTCATTGTCTCCGCGCAAACACCATGCAACTTCTCAATGGAGTACGGGCCAAGATAAACTTTGCGATTCGGCTCATACTTACAGGCAAACTTCCTGTGAACACTTCAGTGAGAGAATCACCTGTAAACCCCACGCAGGCGATGTTGCAGCCCTCAAAAACAACCGCTTGGCCGAAAACTTTCGACAACACTCCACTAGAGTTTCGGGTGGTCGTCAACGAACTTAGCTCCTTCTAAGAGTACGAAATGCTGATTGAAGAAATAGTTGGACGGGTGCTTATGTTGCTGTTGTTGAAATTAATGTTGAGCCGGAACTATTTACCTAACTAAAATTAGAATTGGACGAAGTCGTCGTCAGTATCTGTTTATTCGCCACTTTCAACTTGCAGTTGGTCGAATTTTAGTGCCTTGAGCATTTCGAGATCGGTCTAAGACTTTAATAGAGTACGTATAAAAGAACTGTGGAATTGATTTTAAAGTGTAAACCACACTTGAGGTACAGCTATAAAGATATTAAGTATAGTTGGTGTAACTTTAGCAACCAGCGGGGTTTGAACCCACGCCTTCCAACTCTCCGGATTATACGCTCTGCCAACTGAGCTATGGTCACATAAATAACTAATAAAATAAATAATGAAAATGATGATGATGGTCATTTTAAGAACTATAATATTTTTATTGAATATAAAAGAATGAATACTTAGTTGATAAGGGTTTCACAGACTACTCAATGTTGATAATTACTAAAGACATACCTACAAATAGGCGTCATTAAGAAAAATGTCTGAAGAGAGCAAGTCGTTTATATTGCAGTCTCGTTTCCCCACTACACTTTTGAAATAGTTTTAGTGGTTTTGACAAAATAGTATTTGGGAGCTTTCGCCCTCTTCGGCTATCGATGAAATCAAAGTTTCGTAACTGGTTTTGACCTTCAGATTTGCTTTTCTAATAAACCCAATGATTTTCTTTTTAAATACCGCATCTACTGTGACAACATTAATAATATACAAAAAAATGCGCACTAGTGCACTATCCGCATCCTGACAAGCAGGTTGTCGTGAACGTATATGGCTTTATCAATTTGGTTAAATAATTTTTAATGAAACTTAAAACTTATATTACGTTGTGTTAGTTCGGGGAAGTTCTTCTACGTTCCACGTATTTCTTAAAACTTTACTATAAAACTTATGATAATGAATGATTATAGCGCACCGGTTAAGGTAAACTAATTCAACGGCATTGCAGGCAGATTTCCGGGATGAAGGCAGAGTCCACGCGGCAAGCCGGATTAAACTTGTTTTTAAGTTTATCGCGGCTTTAATATTGTTCGGGACTTAAAAGCTACGTATAAACCTTACCTGACGGAAGTTAGGTACCGGTACCGCTCACGTAGGTACGTTCATTTGTGTTGCTAAGTCTTTCAATAGGTGCGCGGTATGCTCGGAAGCTTTGTCCGTCGATACTACACTGTACCAACACAGTGATGGCAAAGCAAACTTTTATATTTTAAAATTTTCCGCCGTTTACATGGCCAAAAGCTTAACGGTTCTATGCCAACAAAGTTAGAGAGCCGACAGTATGGGTACCTAAAGTCGGGTCGACATTTTTGCCTTCATACAAGTTCGGAACTTTTTAAACTCAATGGTTATAATTGAGTTCAGTTCATGACATTTTCCAAAATTTGGTTAAAGCGAGGGTAGAATGTTCTTTGTTGTATTCTAAGCCTTACCTTAGTCATGCCTTCGCAGAAATTCCACTTATATACAAAACGATAGGTAGGTGCAGGATAATATCTATGTGTAACTCCGCTTAAAGTAATAAATAAATGACTTATAATATTCGGCTGATAGCTGACGATCGTAAGTAATACCTGTCTCACAGAGCACGAAAAAATATATGCTTCAGGGTGCGAAGCGTCATATTTTTTAATGCGAGTGACCTGTATCATTCACACGACCGATGCTTAATCACAACAAAAGATGTGCCGCTCAGTCGGCAAAATCCGAAACCTAAATTAGTACCTACACATGCCACATCTTTTATATCAAATAGTGAATAAATTCTCTAAGTTTGTATATAGGTTGCATCTTCCGTGGCTTCGCAGTGCAGCAGCATCTGCTCCATGGTTTCTTGCTCCTGCATGCAACCACGACACAGACGACTGTTCGTTAAAATACTATAAAATACTTTTATATTCACTTACATTCTGTTATACCCACAGAGCATTAAAAAATATGACGCTTCGAAGAAGACGGAGCGTATTTTTTTTTCATGCTCAATCGATATACCTATTAAAAACACTTCAAAAAACTTCGGTCCATCCTGCATTTTATAAAGATGCAATACTGTCTTCTTGGACTCCACAATCGAGACAATTGGGAGACTCGACTTTATAATATAAGAATGCAAAATTTCGGTTATAATATGACTAGAGCCAAGAGTCAACTACATCAGTCTATTAAATTTTTTTATTATCTATCTAGTGAGTGAGTATCTTAGGAGGAATTGGATCAACACATAGAAATTGGAAGTGCTAATAAACTGCTATGAAATTACTCACGTTCTCTACTTAGAAAACGTTCTAAGTTAATAGCACCTTTAATAATAATTTTAGGTGAATTGAATATCGAGAGCAAAGTAGCTGAAATTTGTTTGACGGCATTCCCCAAATTGCATTTAAATCTACTTTCCACGTGGCACCCGGCTTACATTTCCGCGCATCAAGTCCTGGGAATGTACAAAAACATGAACCGTAATTTGCTAAGACGAATAACGTTTGATTTAATCCGGCACGTAGAGCGACCCCGGCGGCGGCGCCCGGCCGGGTCGTCGATTTACTTTTATTGCTATTTCGTTTTATTTCGCTCGGGCCGATGCTGTCTGATGTGGCCCTGTTTTCGGGATCGTTAACGGCGAATGTGCTAATCTTTTTTACACGGCCGTGGCGTAACAATAAGCGACTGTGATGGTCTCGACCTATGGACGCCGTTACTCATGGTAATGCTCCACGATTAAGGTTTTAAATTTCCAGATAGCCACATCTAATTTAAAATCTCGGTACCCATTTGCTTGGACGATACGCATCGACCGTATAATGGAACCATCCGCCATCCCTCGTGTGTAATAAGGAGTAATCTCGCCGTGACACCATACCTACATTATTCTTTTAATTTCCGAGCATGAATCCCTTTAGAGCTTTAAAATCAAAAAATAAATCGGGCTAAGTTTATCTGCGCGCAATAAAGTGGGCTCGCAAAGTTACTCAGTTAACCGTTGCTTAACTTTGTCTCGAGGGAAGTCAATTACAACGACTTTAAAATACGACACCTCAAGACATTAAAAGACAAAGTTAAACAAGCCAATAAACGCTCCGAGGAAATGTTTAGACCCACAACCTATTATTTAACATAAGGGAAACTTTGTTAAGACTTTTAATAATTTTAAAGTTAACTTTTTGCTACAGAATGAGTTGCAAACTGCTTACGTTTTCACACACAATACTGAAACTGTACACGGCTAATATAAGTGTTTGAAAAAAGTCTTCCAAAGTAGGGAGAGTTAAATTTTACCCGATCGTATCGACTAACCTTAGAGAGAATATAGCTATCGTATAACGCACAAAACTATATACATATAATAAATGCCACGGCCTAAACACGTACGCATCTCTCGTGGAAAGGATCACGAAACACATACAGTACGTTTTCAATAAAGGTGTCGTTACAAGAAACCCCGCAAAATCGACAAAGCGACTGTTTCATTTCGAAGGTGAAAGCAATTCCTCCTCTTTTGTGAGATCGAATTGCCTCTTAGTAGGCGGGGCTTCGGTGTAAAGTGCTCGGAATAAGAAATATCTCTTTACGACCCACATGCAAATACTATTTTCCCGATGAAGGTGTTATCATTGAAACTTTTATTAAAGTAATTTTCGTATCTTCTCATTACGTTCTATTATGCTGTTAGAACAAGTTTCCAACTAAGTTTCGAACACTATTCACGAGCTTGTATCAGTTTTCAATAGCGGCTTAATGATTAATGATAGTTTCTAAGTTGGTGGTTCTGTGCACGTCTCTCTGATTAAACAGACACAATAGAAATATTACGCAAACAACTGACATCGCTTTTAGATTCAAACTAACGTGAATAAACTGGATGTGCGGTTCGATTGAATCACTTTCGTACAATAGGCCTCATCACTGTCAGCGTGACAGCACACAGTGCCTGTTTCAAGTTTATGCGATAGGAATTTATATTAATTTCCTGTGTCAGCTCGCCGGGAAACCAGTTGGATGCAGTCGATGTGGCGAGCGCAAACTGCGGTTGGCCGCCTGTTCTGACTGTTCCAAACAGTGCAATGGACATGCCCGTATAAACTCACACGCTAATTTTACCCGAAGCTCCAAATTTCTATTCACGCTTCGACCAACCGCTGACCGGACCATAGTGTACAAAAACAGTTCGCAGATGAACCTATACATATAACAAAACTGTAACTGGGCTAAATCTGTACATTTAATATCTTTTTAATACTTTCATTGCATTACATTTTTTGTATAGATCTGGAAGAAGAACCAATTTTTTTTGAATTTTTGTCTTTCTGTCTGTCTGTCCCTTTAAACACGCATCACGCTGGAAATACTGAACGTTTTGCTGAAATTTGGTATGGTTATACCTAATTTTTCAGAATAACATTTAGAATACTTTTGTTTTCTAAAACGGCCAAGTGCGGGTTGTACGAAGAAACAATGATGTAATTTTCATATATTTTTTTTTGTTTGTATATTATTTTTTATTTACTTATTTATTTATACTCGCCCATCGAAAAGAAGAGCGATAGGAAAGGAAACAAATAGGAGAAAACATGAATGGATGAGATGGCAATAGAAGGGAGGCAGGCGAAGACTTTCTTAAATTCCTTCGCTGGTCCATCCATTTCGCTTCCCTCTTCCCATGAACAGGGTTAGAACGTAAAGCTAATTAACCCGTGCGAAGCCGGGGCGGGTCAACTAGTGATTAATTATTGATGAAATTGATTTCTGCATAGTTGGTGTTAAAATCATAATCGACAATCAATTGCGGCGCTGCCGGTTTTGATTCATGGTGTAGAGAAGGTTTTAGGTTTGACTAAATGTGTACAATCAGTGACAAATTAATTGCAACTACTATTATGAATGCATAATTAAATTAAAATATTACAATAGTTTATGATTATTATCTTTCATGTATTCAGTCCCAAGTGCCCACACAACAGTAACCAACAGTAACCTTTCACCAAAGCTTGTTTAATCGTTTAACTTGTGTTTGTGATTATGTTATGATATTCTTGTTTAGCCGTAGCCCTAATAATAATGGAGTTTAGGCCGTGCTGCTTTGAAATTCTGATTTTGTACATCGACTTTTGCCACAGACTGTACATTGTATAGGTACATAATATAAAACTTTATTTTTTTAACATAATTAAGGTCAGATGGAACGCGAATAAATAAATTTCGAGAACCACGTTTCTAAGGCAACTAGATAAGCAAATGGAATTTCTCGCAACACAAATGAAATAAACTTGTTTGTTTGCTACCCAATCTTATTTATTTCAACTTCTTGTACTTCGTACCTCAATCCCGATTAAAGCTTTTTTTCGACAATCGTAAATCTTTAAGAGAAAAGAAAGGAAAGTAAAATTTTTTAGCTTCTGTGCTTGATCACCGTCTTTTAGTGTACTATACAATTATTACAGAGTACTTCAGCTCATACTGTTTTGTAAAATGCGAACCGGATACATACTGTTTAACTTATTCAAGCTGGATATCCAGCTAAATTAGCTGCTTATGGAAACCACATAACGACAACTTTGTGTCCAATTCGCTCATTCACCCCTTAAACACTCCAGTTAACAACAGCTTCAAACCCATGTCGCCCTTGTTGAATAACACTGAACTAAAAGCTGTTCAAATCAAATAATTTAGCGAGCCATTAACATGAACCCTTGAAGTTTAAGCACTGGCACACACTATGCATCAGCGTTTCATGATCTGATAAGCTAGCGGGAGCGGCGCGCGCGCTCCTAACTCCGTTTAATGCTGAGCATAAACTAACAAACAAGTTTTATCTCCGTAGAAGTTGGCGTCACACCTTCATCCTTCACGTGCGCTGATCTTCAAACAACAATAAAGTAACGTTAAACTTGGATATACAGGGATTACTGTAATAACACCACCTTCTCATCGATACGTCTCTACATGCAGCCTTACGTTTGCAATATTATCTACCGATAGGTAACTGTTTTTTGCGTTATCTAGGCTTTTATTTCTGCTCTTTGTGATTTTGAAACTGTCCTCGTAGTAGTTTTGCTTTTCAGGCATTTTATTTTTAATTTCGAAATATCCTAAACTGTACAGAAACTAGCTCGTAGAACGTTCTACGTGCCCGTTTTTTCGTTTGTGGACGGATAGTGTCTCTAGCATACCTACCTAATAATGTAATGACTGGCAGAACGGAACGGATACGATACAAAAAACCACGTATAGAATTAACATAGTATAGACAAGATGAGTAAGTGAGCGTGAACCGCACACATGTAAGTAATCCAGTAATTACCTCGGTTCGCAGAGGCTCCGTTTTCATCGGTCGTAAAGCCCGATGGCTACAACAGTGGACCCTCCATTGCACTATAAAGTGTCGGATAATAGGGATTACTATACTCGCCCGCGCTAGATTTAACTTTGATAACGTTTTCGAACGTTCAATGCTATAGATAATATAGGTCCGTGTTGTTTAATCAGTAGAGTTTATTCCCATTTTGAGTGCTAATAATGCTGAATTGGTAATTCCGATAATAATAATACACTACGGAACAAAGTATATCAGAATCAGAGTAATTTATTGAGTGACTGACACTTTAATTCCAATCATCATCAGAGGTAAAACGTCCACTGCTGAACATAGGCCTCTCCCATAAAACGCCACTCAGACTGACTATACTGCCTCTTGCCCAGTAACGGCTATCCGTGGTGTTGACTAAGGCTTGTAACGCATTTATAAAACTTACTATTTATTTAAATATATCTCATAGTTAATGGCAATGGGCAGGCCACATCGCACGTATAACTGACAACCGATGTGGAAGAAAGGTTCTTGAGTGCGACCACGAACCAGAAGACGCAGCGTAGGCTCCCCAATATAAGTTGGACCGACGATGTCGTGAAAACCACAGAGCACCGGTGGATGCAAGAGGCGAGCATTCGCTCAAAATGGCGCTCTCTGGAGGAGGCCTATGTTCAGCAATGGACGTCTTCAGGCTGTTGATGATGATTATGATGATGAATATACAGAATTCGCCCTATTTACATGATGCTAAGTGTATGGATGAATAGTTAAATTTAATTTCATTTACATAAAAGGCAACTAAGGTATTTTTAACTTACCTATAACCTTAGAAACTGTCCAGCCGCTGAGCTCTCATTTCTCACGTTAATTATCTGTCAGCTTTTGTCAAACGCATCACTGGGTCAGGTAACAGGTCGACACTTTCTCTAATTGGCTACTTTTATTAGGGAGCTGATGGATGCAGGAGGCAAGCCGCTGAAAGTGGCGCTTGTTGGGGGAGGCTTATGTTCAGCAGTGGACGTCTTCAGTCTGATGATGATGATGACCTATATCGAACAAAAAATACACTAATTTAAGTATAATTATATCTGTTAAGTTAGTATTATAGCTACGACATTCAAGCTCTCAAATCATTCAATTCATATCGGTTAATATTCCCAAACGCAAACAATTTGATTTGAACACACTGACCTCGCAAAATTACTGCAACAACAACATTAATTAAAGCTCAAAATGAGCATTTACATCCATTTCCCGACGCAAGTTAATCGAAATTAGATTTGTTTGGTAGCATTATTCAGCAGCAACAAAGGTTCTCTTATCGGATATTGTAACAGGAAGAATGTTACCATATTATAAGGAAACATCGAAGTCTAATGAAAGTTCTCATGGGAATATAATTTCGATGGGCCTCATTAAATGTACTAACGTGGATTAAATCCGAGCTTCTTTGCGGTATGAACTTTTTGGATTAGTTTAAAGCTATAGAAACGGCGTTCAACGGGTCCTCACAGTTTCGACCAAGTCGTCGGTCTACCGAGTGGTTTTTTATGTTAAAGAGTGCAAACAAGCTTACGGCCTACCTGATGGGAAGTGGTAAGCGGTCACCGTATTATAGCCTATTAGATATCTGTAACACCGGAGACCGGAGGCGTCACCAATTTCTTTTTAAATACCTGCACAAGACAACATATCATCATCATCACCAGTCCAAAATACGTCCACTACTGAACACAGACCACCCTCATAAAACGCCACTTTGGACGCTTATCATAGGAGGATTTGCCACAACCACAACGCTTGGCATGCGGCTTGATGACCGCAGAAGATTTTAATGTACCGAGGAAAACGCTGCTGCCCATTCTCTGGATATTCCCTTACCCGACTCTTACGGCACCCACGGAGATGGAGTGGTCCTATTCGCAAACTGGGACCACACGGCCTACATACTGACTACATAAAATATAGACAAACTGAATATTTATTAAAACATCGGCGTCTTTTTCTACTGGTATATTATTCACACTCAGTGTGTGAGTAGGGTCGTTAAGCAAAGAAGGACAAACGAGATCCTAACGCGCTCCTCTATCCGTACTTAAGTTTTATGAAACTCGAATCTAAAGCAAATAACACCTTTCCACAACCCTTGTTGCAATTTTCTTTTCGGCTCATTTCACACACATTCAATCCAATGACTTTCACATTGTGCTGTTTTCCAAATGTTCCCGAGCCATATTCAAACTGGCATTTTTGTAAATATGTAACAAATATTTTTACTTTAGAACGACAAGCATAATCTGTAGTGCCCAGCAGAGTCCATGCCTAATATAATTATGACTTATGCCTAATGTAAGACCAATATGCGTATGTGGAAACAGAATAAATGAATATGAATATGAAGCAGCTTTCCATTATTGGTCATCCCCGCGATTGCTATAAGCAGCATACGAAGTAATTATTATGACAATTACGGTTTAGGATAGACGAAGAATATAATGTCAATGACAAGTTAGTAAATAATGTTTTTGTTGCAATAGCTTTGCACTAAGAGTGAACTTTAAAGTACAGCCGTTAGAAAATGTTAGTATTTTTTAAGTTTATTTCATAGAAAAATTAAAAATTCTTCCGTTATAGCCGTGCTATATAAGTATGTAGGTAATTATATTATCACACCAAATATTGGCCGTCATCGATTTGAATTATTTTCACTACTAGTACTCCAAAGTGCTGTCTGAGCTCATTCGAATAGCAATAATAACGGAAACATAAAAAGAGAAATAATTTATTCGTCCCAAAGTCCTTTCAAAGTCTATAAACATCGCTATGTATAAATCCTCTTTTGGAGTTTCAAACCCTCGACATGAAAAGATTGCGAACACAAATTCCTCGGCTGTAACAAGTGACAAAATCTTCTAGATGGAATAGGCTAGGCTTTTCGGCAAGTAGTGTAACAACGCAAAAAGTAAGATAAGGTAAAGCTTAAGGAAAATGTTACGATTAGGATTACGTTAGGCTTTTCTTTATAAAAACTTTTGTACGAAATTAACTCGTTATTATTGAGTACAGTAAAAGAAGAGATGTCACAAAAATTTTATACTTTTCCTTTAGCCATATTGTCACATAACTTCAAGTGAAATGTGGGAGAAACATTACTCTTTCTGATATTAAAAAAAACCCATAGTAAAGTGTATAGGTATACCTACTTCTTGTGTTATGTTCTTCTACTTTGGTCTATAGAATATTATTATTTGGATTTAGCCTGTAGTAATCCGCAAAATTTTGCCCAAATTGGTTTAACCATTTTAGAGTGAACGCCACACATTTCAAACAACTGTCCATTACTATAAAATAATAAAATAACGCCTATAGCAATCGCATACATCTGTGTGCGTAGGTATGTATTCTACATACCTACGCACACAGATACGCACTAATGTGCAGATCCTATATGGACGCTAACTATAGGACTCAACTAGGATGAATAAAATACAATTCAATTCAATCTGGGTCTCGTCAAATCAAGAGTGAACAGGCACCTCATGGGCAAACGTACTCCAACATAGACCGCATCATTTCTTTCCAACAGATAAGATGTTGTCAAACACGAGCCCTTTCAAGCATAAAAAAGGATACACAAATTGAAGACATGAATACTTAGCTATTTAGTTTTATGATTTATAATTGTAATCTAAATTAGTTTAAACTACACCATAGTCATTGCATCTTTAAACTAGTAAGTATAGGTGTATGTAGGTATTGTAATAATTGTTTACGAGGACCTTGTACAGTGCGATGGCTCATCGTGTCACATTCGTGTAGCAATTAATAAACTATGTGCACCCGTCGTAGAATAAACCATCATTGATCTCATAAATCAGTTTCAGTTACAATGTGGAGGCGAGTGTGGACTACTCGATAAGCTGTACCTAACTAGACAGAGTAGACGAATTGCTACCGGGTTGGATAAGCTTGCTAGTTTAACTTGATCCCTGCTATAGGCCACGTGAAGGGAGTTCGAGGAACGCTTTCCTGTATAGATCATTGATGTGCGAGTGTCTGAATTCGCTGGATGAGCTGTGGATGAAGGTATTTGGGTGTCGTCTCAACACGTGAAAGGTTCATAAATATTGCATATTAGCGCTTCGTACCTAAAATGTAAAAAGTAATACTTATCGTCTGTTTTACTTTTGTATTCAAAATTTATGGGTCTTCCTTAAATCATGTCATTTTTTCAAAGCTCACACATTAAATATATTTATAAGTATTTAGGTAGTTTATCATTTTAATTCTAACCCATTTATGTTATATTTATGTTTTATGATGTTCCCAGCAGTTGATTGAAAATAAATAAATAATAAAAAATAATAATAATATGTATCATATATGTATGGTGTGGGGTGTTTTTATCTTAGTATTATATTCAGTTTTATCAAAATACAACACTTTATGCACTATATAATTTGCAGTTTCTATTACCTACGTAAAGAGCCCATTCTTTTGAAATAATGAGATAAAATATTACAGCAATTGATTTGTAAGTACATGCATTTAAAAAAATTTAAGACATTTATACGGCGTCTCTAAATAATCTTTATTTAGAGACGCCGCGTTGATGCTGCATCCGCAAGCAGGTCAACATTTAGGTACACGCACTAAATGCAATAGATAACTTATTGTAAACCAGTCTATGTATGTATGTATGTATTTGACTAAGTATATATAATTGTATTAGGTACACCATCGTTGAACAGTAACGAGAGAAGCTTCTGTCTCATCGACGCGTGCTGACAGTGACGAAGATTCCACATAAATTTAGGCTGCAAGCAAATCAAATTCAGACTCCATCAAATGCAGCGACGGATCACTTCACTTACAAAAGCCATAATTTACGTAATATTTTAAGTGAATATAATGTGAATCTAAGTAGGTATAACAATTTATTTGTGCAACATTGTGACTTAGCTTATGTTATCGCTGTCAGCTAGAGCTGGATTAAATCCACTAAACACATTTAGCTACACCAACGTATGTGGACAGGTTTTGCTTTGAAATTGGAGTTACTAGCGTGTTGTGTATCTCGCGGAATTGTACCTACTATAGCTCAGTTACAATTCAGAGTCACTGTTGGGCGAGTTAGGCCAACGTATAAATGCAGGCAAACTAACACAAGCCAATAAAGAAAGCTACAGCCGTCACGTTTTTGGCAGAGACGATGCAAGAGCGGACAAAAGAGCGCTTGCGATTAGTTACTCGGCCAGTCGACTAGCGATCACAAATCACCCTTCTAACACATATTATTATTCAAACACATAAAAAACAAAATAATAATAATATACTAATTTATATCAGCGTCATTCGACGTGTTATCATCTACATAAAGCTTGATATGTTGAAGGAATCGGTCATCCGACACATCCACATCTAATAGTCAATATTTCTGTTCTAGCGCTTCCTTTTACTAAAACTTAAATAATTTAAGTACCGTGTGTAGTGATTTTGATGAAATTTTCCTACCATCATCGGAACTATTCAAAATATACAGAAAAATAACAATTTTATTTACGAAGTACCACCCAAAACCTTTTGTTGCGTGATAATCTGTATTTAACTTTTATGTTACGAATTCTCTGAAGACTGTCGTTGAATCGTATTATTTCTGGTTCCTTCAAATCTTATTGTAGAAAAAAGGCGCGCCTATTTAGGTAAGTGGGCATTACGAAGACTGTAAAATTATTTGGAGATATCAAAAGATTTTTAAAACAAAGGCCCAGACAAAGATTTTTATTATGAAAGCGTAATTTTTATTAGGACTCTTTCGGATTTTGTTGTCTTTTTATGAAGGTTTAATGTCATTGAACTAAATGGAGTGCTATCTCTAGATACATTTCAAACTTTTGATGCTGATAATTAAATTTTATTGCATCTGAAATTTCTGCTAACAAAGGCACGTCGTTGTATTGCGCAGTATGTTAGGTATAGGTATGTATAGGAGTACTCCAGTCTAGTGTGAAATGACTCGTGTGGAAGTTAAGTCGACGTTCGGCTACCTATTTTGCATTTATGTACTATAATGATGTAGGTATAGACTCTATACCTACATCTATTCTATAGAGGTAGGTCGTTGTGTGGGCATGTTATGTAATAACGAGTAAAGAATAATACTAACAAGCGATTCCGTGCAAGTGTTTCTTAGAGGTGTACAATCTATGCAGCCTGATTCATGACCCATTGGAAACGTTATACATTGTAGATCGCCTCATCCTGCTGATCAGAAATTTCATCATGATCGGTTCAGTTCTTAGAATAACTACCGTTATTCTTAAGTTCAGTATAGTTTGGCTTTTAAATGAAAATAACTGGAAAAATATAAAGATCACACTATCATCCAAGTATTTCAAAGTACAAAAATTAAGGTGATTCGCCTTTTTTTAAAAGGATATTATTTTTCGTCCGTTCCCAGTAATTACTTCAATTATTACTTCTGATGATTGTACCTACTAGTGGGAATTTAGTGTCCCATTAGTTCAATTAATAGTAGATAATTGTACTGCTGACGCTCTGCAGTTCCTTTACAAAATCTAAAGGAACTACTGAAACTACAAATTTCAATGGTTAAACTATTGTTCCTATGGGAAGAACTAGTAAACCTTTGTTATCTCTGCAATTCCTGTAAAGGAACTAAAGGTATATCTAGTTCATTTCTAATGGAATGGCAGGACTCCACTTGAGACTTAGCAATTAGGACTGTAATGTTAATCTACTTATTATAACCACAATTCTGTCTCATTATAACCACAAATCTGTCTCGATAACTGTCGCATTCAACGGGCAAATAAAGTTTATAGAGCCGCAACATTAACCAATGATATGTAAACAAATAGTATATAGTGTTTTAGAACAATAGCTTTTATAATTTATATGTACGTATCACACTGTGATACGTATAGTGATCTTATGTTTAGTTGACGTCGACTTCTCAGAACGTCTAGTCCTCTTGTAGGTATTAGTTATTACAATTACACCCAATAATATACAAACGCAAAACTAACGGCACAGGTTATAATACGGCACTCATAGATATTGAAAACATGACCAATGCTTAAAATAATGATCCAGCCATTTTTCAACGAACGGAAACAAAGTTTGAACTCTCTCATACGTCCCAGACAGATATCAATGGCACATCGGTTGCATTTACGGCGTCCCGAAGACATTACAAAAGCCATTTTCTTATCTAATGTTCTCCTTGGATTTATTTAACTTTTCCACGCCTCCACATCTCGAAAATCGTTCGATAAAGATGTCAACAAGAAAAGGTCACGGAGACCGCAGGGACACAAAACACAAACCCGTGTTTTTTATTGTCAAGTGGTACTTGCTATTCACACTGAGGTTTTACGTTATCGATACAGGCACGCGAAACCTGAATCTGACTTTAATATAGAATGGCGGCTTATTTATTTAGCCATATAAAATTTAACAAAAAGATGTGCTGCAGTAATTTATAGTTGTCTCTGTTAAAGGCAGCCATTTTCAATTTGCTTTTAATTAACATAACTTACTTTTAAAATCTCTAGACATATTTCACAAAAGCCACTTGAAAAACTAATAAATTTTGAAGGTAAGCGAGGACAAATTTTAATTCTTTTTCTTCTATCTTTGGAGCCCATCATTAGACCTTCATGAAATTTATGTGGTTCTGTCTGGGTTCTGCTACCGGCGGTGTATTAGGTATATCTACTTATTCCTAGCATACTATACTAAAAATAATTTTATTATTCTATTATATATCCTTATTCAATATTAATAAGCTTGTATACATAATATAAAATGGAATAGTTGTGTGTATTGGTTGTATCGCTTTTTTTACAGATGACTTCATCATCATCATCATCATCAGCTTGAATATGTCCACTGCTGAACATAGGCGGAGGCCTTCGTTCAGCAGTGGACGTCTTCTGGGAGACCCCAAAGAGCGCCACTTTGAGCGGCTGCTTGCCTCCTGCGTCCATCGGTTCTGACCAGGTCATCGGTCCACCTAGTGGGGGGCCGGCCTACTCTGCGTCTTCCGGTTCGTGGTCGCCACTCGAGAACTTTTCTTTCCCAGTTGTCAGTTCTACGAGCTATGTGGCTTGCCTACTGCCATCTTGCACTTCTACAGATTACTTACACTACTCAAATCAACGTAGGTAACAGTTTATATAGCTTACAATTAAATAGTACGTAAGTATAGGTATTTTATGGGAAAACTGATGGCAAATAGCAGGGGACACCATGAATCACGAAGTATACCTGTATCTATAGTGTTAGTACCTATAATAATGATTCAATCGGCCCCGCCCATTTATGTTTTTGTCAATTTCTGTGATGATGTGGTGGTTGACCAGGTCGGCTCATAACCCAGAGGCGGCAGGTTCGCGATTCCCGCATTCGCAAGTATTTGTACACAGAAAAAAAAGCGCATATCGTCGACCGTAGGTTCAATTGAGGTAAGGGACAAAATACCCAAAATGAGTTGAGTATACAGTTTTGTTCAGAATTTTTCGCTCTATCGAATGGTTAATATGAAAAAATTATAGCTTAAGAAAAATGTCCCTTACCCTATTGATTTTTGGATCCAAATTTCGAATCAGCCCCATAATAACAATGTATCTGAAAAACTATGCACTAAAGGAACTTGAAATGGTGTAATTATCGCCGCTAATGCACTTCAAATAAGGTAAGGGTCTTCCCAATCAACGAATTACACGAATTTTGACATAGTTGTCCCTTACCCCAATTTGCATTGTCATACTTTAAGCGGTGTAAAGGTTACACCTATTTGAATCGAATTATATTTAGGTTCGGTGTCCGTTACACCAATTTGCTCGTGAGAAGTAATGAATATTTATCCCTGTTATCTTTATTTACACACACTTCTAACTTTATAACACAAGATAGCACGTACTTGCACTATTACCATCCTTTTCTATCTCACATCGTCTTTCTGTGTGCGAAAGAGAGGATGATACCAATGCGAAAGCAGCGCGCGGGCATCAAAAAACTGTAGTGGCAAGCTTTGATTTACAAAAGATTTTAAATACGCCTCATGGTGACAATATTTTGTTATTCCATAGCAGAAAATACACTGTGTATAACTTTACGATTTATGAAAGCTCTACTCAAAACGGGTTTTGCTATGTTTGGGGTGAATGCGACGGAAAACGAGGGTCAAGAGATAGGGTCCTGCCTTTCCATGTATCTGAAAGATGTTGATGATAGAGGAATAAGAAAAGTTATCCTGTATTGCGATGCTTGCACTGGACAAAATCGTAATAGGACAATGCTGGCAATATTGCATTATTTTTTGTCAATTTCCAAGAATGTCGAAACGATTCAGATTAACTTCTTATTGACCGGTCATAGTTACATGCCAGTTGACAGCATGCACTCTGTTATTGAATGAGAAGTGCGAAAATTGACTGTTTGGAGTTACACGCAATGGCCTAGTTACATGGAATCTCCTAGAAAGAATCCTCGTCCCTACGTCGTAACCGTTATGGAGCACAAGGATTTCATTGACTGGGACCCCGTTACAGAAAAACTGTTTCCACAAAAGACGAAGGATTTGCAAGTTACGAAAATTAGAATAGCTACGATAAAGAAAAAAGACCTTAGACATTTACACTAAACACTCTATGAAGGAGGAAGCGGTTGTTTCATCATTAACAGCCTAAAGACGTCCACTGCTGAACATAGGCCTCCCCAGAGCACGCCACCTTGAGCGGCTGCTCGCCTCCTGCATCCATCGGCTCCCCGCGGAGCTCGGATTCTTCGCGCCACCGTCGACAAAGATGTCGAAGTTGGACCTACCTAATTGGACAGTCTGTCCTAGGTAGACATACTTGTCGACAACTTCGAGAGTATCGTTCCCAACAATTACCGGTATAGGTGGAACATGAGCATTAGACATGATCTTTGTCTTGTCCATATTCATCTCAAGACCAACCTGCTGGGAGACTCTACTGAGGTCGTTGAGCATGGTGCTAAGGTCCTCGAGCAATTCCGCCATTATGACTATATCATCGGCAAAACGAAGGTTAGTGATGTACTCGCCATTTTTGTTGATGCCAGATCTTTTCCACTCCAAGAGCTTGAAAACATCCTCCAATGCGTTTGTGAACAGTTTCGGAGAAATAACGTCTCCCTGTCTCACGCCTCTTTGCAATGGAATTTGTTCCGTACTCTGGTCCTGTAGTCGGACTGACATAGTGGCCTTACTGTACAAACACTTCAAAACTTCGATATACCTATAGTCAATTTGGCATCGCTGCAAGGACTGCAACACCGCCCAAGTCTCGATTGAATCGAAGGCTTTCTCATAGTCCACAAACGCTAGGCATAACGGCCGATTATACTCTTCGGTCTTCTGTATAATCTGGCGCAGCGTAGGGATGTGGTCTATGGTGCTAAAGCCTTTTCGGAAACCGGGAGGCTGGAATTCATCAAACCTGCGTGCGAGACGATTCGTAATGACTCTCGAAAAAAGCTTATACACATGACTCAAGAGCGAGATGGGCCTATAGTATAATTATAAGAAGAGCACTACCACGCTCTTGTGCCATGCCTCTGGCGTTGTACCTTCAAGGATGACAGAATTAAATAATTTCTGGAGGACTAAAAGTACCGATCTACCACCCGCTCTCAGAAGTTCGGTCGTAATTCCATCTTCACCTGGTGCCTTGTTGTTTTTAAGCTGTTTGAGGGCCATTCTAATCTCGCACAGGCTGAGCGGTTGTTTATGTCATCAAAATAAATGGAGAATTAACAGCCAGAAAAATAGGGAGTAATCCAGAACGTAAAACGAGAAGTGGGAAGGGAAAAGCAAAAGGGACGGGAAAGGGTAAGGTTAAGAGTAAAACATCTATTAGTGTGCCGTCACAACTAGCAGACTCGCCAGATATAACAGTGGACAATAATTGCATAGAGCTAAGACCTTTGTATAACACCAGGCTGCCAATATCGTTCGCAAAATACAAAGATTTAAAAAATTGTGCGTGAATGCTATGCCCAGTAGATTTCATCAAGATTATTTGAAGCTACCATATTGCGCTAAAGTGATTGACAATTTGAATCAAACGGACGAAGAAGATAATGTTGATGAAAAAAACGTCTAATTCTGAAACGTTTATTGATCTCAATTTTATTAATGTATTTTTTTATGATTATAATGATTAAACATTGATCCCATATTGAAGGCTGATTAAGTGGTAAAATTTAAGTAGAAATTGTTTATTTTAATTTGATTAACAATGCCTTATAGGCTCTATTATGATTATTTGCAGCTACTCTTTTATTTGAATAAGAATTCAAAGTAAGTAAAGGTACAATTGTTACAATTTTTTTTAATAATTTGATTATAATAAACATCTTCAATGTAATAAAAATTGTTTTATTCAAACTAATACAAAATGGCTATTATAATGTACAAACATTGCATGTAAGCGACACATAAAAAAGCACACACACGGTTCTAATACATTTTCATGTCTTTTAAATGATTCCTTATAACGATTTCCAAATTTAAGATATCCGTACGTCAAAAGTGTCGTCTTCATTTTCTGTCAAAAATCTCTTTACACTGTATTATTTTCATAAATTTTTTCAACAAGTCCTTTACACTATTTTTTCATTAATAGATTGGATTCAACGTAGAGGTCAATTTAATGTAAGGGACGGCACTACAAGATACTTGGTCAGTAAGGGACATTACTAACAAAATACGTTGTTGTAAGGGACATCTATTTTCTTAAATAGCTAACTCATTTAAATAAATGTTACACATGTAGATAGAGCACCAAAATACAAGTTTATGTATGAAATCAGACCCGAAAAAGGTAAATAACAAAAAAAGTTATGAGCGATTTAGTCCGAAAAAAAACTTTGGCGGCCTCTCCTGAAAAATCGTATTTTGTCCCTTACCTCAATTGAACCTACGGTCGACGATATACTTGTTCTGTGTCTGGGTGTTGTGGGGCCATGGTTCTCGTAGTTCCTTGGTCCCTAATATTATGCAAATAGAGCAGGGAATCCTAGTTAGGGTTCAGGATCTATGTATTTAATCGTTGGGCGTTATTTAATTTATTATTTGTTCGAATAGAACGCCAGCAGATATAATCTTCAACTAGTTTTTAAGCTGATAGAAATCGATTTTTAGCGACATAATGCATGTACCAATGGCAGTCTCAACGCTGCGTCGATTGACTGGCGGATCATTGTAGCGGTCATCAAAACCAATCCAAGCTTGAGACCACGTGAGACTTAACATTAATAGAACCTCCACTGATGCCTAAATTGCTGCAGCAATCGAATTCGGGAATGAATGAAATCTATAATGAACCATTACAAAATTGTGAGTATATTGAACCATTATAAAAATGGCTTTAGCTGATTTGGTTTAATTGGTATAATATTAGATTCCGGAAAAGTTTCTTCGTGTTTTGTTCGATTATTTTAATTCTTTTTTTGATTATTTTAACTTATTTTCAAAGACAGAAATAATGTGAATGGGGTGCAAAATATTTTGTTAATTTTAATAAGTGTTGCTTTAAATTGCCTTCATGATATTCAAACCAATCAGGTGCAAGCAGTACCTACCACCAAAGAAATTCGATTTCGAAATCATAATTATTATGTATAGGTACTTATAATACTAAATACGAAAATACTTTTTCCCCAACCTTTAAGGTGAATCTACTTTCTTAGGTCTTGTTATTTAACAAACATCTAAAAAATAATAACATAGGTGGTACATGATGTAAGTATAAGCTAACAAAGTTTTGAATTTTCTTAGAATACAGCAGGTGGATTTGGGCGGCTAGTGGCGCCCTACTGCATCATTCGGGACTGCATACATTGCTTTGTATTTGTTCGTTTGCGAAATTATGATTTCTATCGACGTGTCAGCATCGACAGAAAATACCTAAAGTATTTTGTTCAAAAAATATACATCTTGGTATAAAGAGAATTTTAATTTATCTTTATCCTCTACCCTTTAAGAGGCAGCTTTGTTTGCTTAAGCGACGAATTTAAGCAGTCGTCTTGATTAACTCGAGGAAAAATGTACAATTGAGCAGTTCAAGAAAGAATAAAAATTTGTTGAGCCATAAATTAACCGAGCCTCCGGGTGCCAGTGTGCAGAACCCAGTCAGAGTAGTAACTCCCTTGTTGTGACCTCATACGACCCTAGCTCACTGTCATACGTTACACTTCTACTTGGTCTGTGCTCACTGACGCATATTGGTCGAATAGTTTCATTCTAAAACATTAAATAATCCATGTTCATAACGTAAGTACTTGATTCAACTTGTTAGTCTTCCGTAACTTCACTGTTATAGTTTGCGGGGCGGGATAGTTCGACTACGAACGCGACCCCACCTCGCCCCACCACGGCGGTAGACTGCTCATTTTTATTGAGTTTGAGTCCCACATACCCCCTGCCACCACCCCCATCTTGGCAGGGAAATGCGTGGGCATTTTCTTCCCCTAAAAAAAGGGTATGCTAGGGATACCTCGAGACACTTTTCAAGGCAGCCTACAAATATCAAGTGACCTGTATAAATACCGATAAACTTTGAACCTTGTGACCCTACCGAATGCAATCTCCTATTTACAGAGGTTGGCAATGTTAGGGTACTGTCAACAAAACTACTGCGTGTTGGAACGACGCTCGCAATCTGCATTAGCTGAGACGCACTTCTCTCCGGCGATTAAATGAAATTTCACGGTCGGTTGCCTACGGGAACCGGCTGGACAAAGGTCCCGGGATATTTAAATTGAATGCTTTTAATCCAACTAACCCTCCCACATTTTTCTTGAGATACGATTTTTCGAGCGTTGGTTGTATTCCTATCGAACCATTGCGGCGCCTTTCATAGTTTGATTTCCTTTATCTATCTAACGTTTTACGTATTATCTAATTTTTGGATTAATCCAATTGAAATAGGATTCAGTGATAGGTTATTATAATGATAAATATTAATCCCAATCGTATTAAAATTTTTAATTTGATCTTCCTATATTTCTCATGTATTGAAAGTATAAAAGTACCTATACCATCAAAGCCTTATATCCCCCATACTTATTCATAATCGCGCGATAAGCTAAACTACTGTGTACCGAATATAATTTAATGTATCATACATAATTTTTCTGTCTTGTTTTTGCGGGACATTTCTCGTTGGCGAGATGTTGAGTATAGCATAATTATGTACATAAAAGTAAATAAACGTACAAGTTCGTAGCCGACTCCATACGCAGCAGCAGCAAGCGACGTGTCGCAGCGACACGACCATTTCTATGTTTCTCTGTGAAATACCTTCAGGCGACGTGACACTGACGTATTTCATAGAAATACCTAACATAACCCAGTAGTGTCGTCGCGACACGGTACCCAAAAAGTAGGTAGGTACCTACATAACTGCTACGCTATAAGAACGGCACCTACTGCTGCTGCGTAGAGTCGGCTGCGAACTTCTGTACCTTCAGAGAGGTAACTTTTTTCAACCAATTTTAAAATTAGAACTAATTACGAAAAAACATGTTATTCCATGCGAAGAAACTAATTTAGAAAGAATAAGCTAATTAGATACTTATCTACTGAATGAATTAAACTAGGACCTACCTAGGTGTTGAGTAGCAGTACTATTTCAAGCATCGCCATCTATGACTCATCTGGTAAACGAGCGAAAAAATCACGTTTGTTGTATGGGAACCCGTATAAATATTTATTTTATTCTGTTTTTTAGTATTTGTTGTTATAGCGCCAATAAAAATACATCATCTGTGAAAATTTCATCTGTCTAACTATCACGGTTCATGAGATACGGCCTGGTGACATATGGACAGATAGACAGACAGACAGACAGCGGAGCCTTAGTAATAGGGTCTGTTTTACCCTTTGGGTACGGAACCCTAAAAAAATACCAGTAGGTACTAACTTTCTTATTTCCTTCCGTAAAAGATGAGCGGGCTATGTCACACTGATGGACTTTAATAATTAACGAGTGCTCCAATACTCGTTCAGCGCTTAACACTGAGCTCCTCGTCTTTTTCTGGAATCTTATTTAAGCAAGTACCTACTTAGGTACATTTACTTATCACGCTCGGCATTATAGAAAAAAAATTTAGATCTAATATCAAAAAGAATCAATGGGTCTTTTCCTGTTTTACAAAATCGGTGGTGTGCTAAGCATGTAAACTATCTTGGGCTGGCAAAAATTTAATAGTAGTACTGGTAATAATTAAGTAAATAAAAGTGACATAGAAAAGTAGTGATTTCAATCAAAAATTAAAATTTTTTCACAATGGAACTACTGAGCCTTGTTCGTCTCCTCAGTTCAATTATTTTTTTTAATTGAATGAAGGAGACTTACAAGATTCAGTAGTTCAATCAATTGAACTGTTAACTGAACTACTGCGAATAGAAAAGTACCAGTAGTTCAAACAAAATATTTCATTGAACTAGTGTGAATAAAAAATCTCAGTAGCTCAATCAATTGAACTGTTAATTGAACTACTGAGAATAGACAAAATTTTGTAACTTAACTCGGGAACAAGGCGATGAAAATCAATGTTCGTGTTTTATTTTAGGCTTTAGATATTTTGCTACTGTATTCCGTTATAGTCCTGCACTAGGAAGCCTTCGGAGCAGTTCGATTAATGACAGATCTAGGCCCGCATAGCTGAAGCCTTTGAAATTATGTTGGTTACGTAAAGTTCTGTGTCGATCGCAATCGAAACTTCCAGAAGGCAGGTATCCCCTTCCGCACTAATCGAGCAATTTCTCCCATGTTATTAAAGGAAAATGGGAATGTTCGCAGGCCGTTGCGTTCTCACAACGAGTTTCTTATAGACGGTATTGAATTTTTAAACAAATTTTTCGACCCACAGCCCCCGCCTGAGGAATCCACTTTATGTTATAGGATTAGAACGTTATTACGCCATAAAACCCTTCGTGAATTATTCCTATAGTGTGATTATCTGCGTTTTATTTTACGGTGTTTTGTTTACTTAATCTCTTAAAAGTGTATAATTTTTCTACACCTGGTTACCGTCCTTTGATGAGGATATTATAGATTTTATATCGCGAATCCTTTCAACTAATTACGCTATTACTCTGGTTGCGTATTATCTACTTTCCTTTATGACAAAAATATTCTAGGTCTATGCCTTTACTGTGCCTTTATGCATGTTCTTTTATGTTATACTAGCTTCTATCCCGTGGCTTCGCCCGCGTG
This sequence comes from Ennomos quercinarius, assembly GCA_910589525.2. Taxonomy (NCBI): domain Eukaryota; kingdom Metazoa; phylum Arthropoda; class Insecta; order Lepidoptera; family Geometridae; genus Ennomos; species Ennomos quercinarius. The sequence goes on from OU342496.1 coordinate 9,768,757, forward strand.
GACTACTTATCTCTCAGGAACTTACCATATAACTAACCTTTTTGGGAGGCATTTAAAAGTCCTATAGGTACCAAACTAAAAACGTTACTTTTAAATTCTTTTAATCTTAAGTGGCCTCGTGCAGTAGTGGTGCATTATGAGAGGCAGGGATGAAATATGTAATTTATGCGATATCTGGTAGTAATTGACATCAATATTTTATGTAGGTACCTATAGTTTGACACTAAAACGAAAAATGTTAAATACACCACCCATTTTTGTTCCTTTTGAACCCACCTACCTAATAATAACCGGTTTTACGAACGTGACTTCGAAAATGAAGAAACAAAACTTCCTTCCCTATTTACCCCTTCAAATCAACTCTGGCAAAAAGTATTACCTACTGTAGCACGATTATGTTTTAAAAAGTATATACAATGCTAAGTTTCATCACTATAATTTAACATACACAGTTTTGTCCCTTATTTCAACCACGTACCTAAGTGATCCCTCTAAAAAAAAATTTAAAGCAACATTTTTTTTTATATCGAATGAACTATCCAAGTTTGAATACATTACGATATTTTTTTTTATTTTGGGGTTGAACTCCAAACAACAAAGAACACCCATTTCATTTTAACTCGTTTGTACGTTAAGAAATAAAGATTTTTCATACAAAGACTTTTTACTCTTTCCACCCCTTTAAGGGCTAAATTCGATGCACCCCTATGTAATGAACGAATTCGAAATTTCAAGACTTTAGCTTCAGTGCTTAGGCCGTGCGAGCGTCTTACGTTGAGACCTTATCCTGTATTCTTTAACTACTCAGGGGATGAAATTCAAAAATTCCCGAGACCCGTATCTATTTATTTTGTATGTTCTTTACACATTCCAAATTTCAGTACGATACAGTAATTTTTTTTGAAATTTTCATACAAATTTCAACAATTTTTTTAACCCCCTTATGTGTCGAATTTTGAAAAACTAAAACCTACCATAACTTTAATTTTTATACTTGTTTGTACGTCTTAAGTTTCAAAACGATACGTCACGAAATGTAGGTTTTTCATACAAACCTTTTTTTCTATTTTCACCCACTTAGGGGTTGAGTTTTCAAAAATCCTTTCTTAGCACGCGTTTACGTTGTAAAAGTAAGCCACCCTCCAAATTTCAAGTCGATACGTTCAGCGGTTTGGGCTGTGCGTTGTCTGTCAGTCAGTCAGGACAAAGCCTTTTAAATTATAGATATAGTACTCACCATAATTAATAAGTAGTTAATAAACGCCACTTAAAACCAAACATCTAAAATATTATAGACATTTATTGGTTACATTAATATCCAATAGTTCCCCGGAGCAAATAATTGGTAGGCAACAAAGAAGCTGTGAAGCGTAAGTTAATTAATAGTTTAATCAAGAGAGACGGATAAGACCCGCCACAAATACAAAGGATAAGCGACGTTAGAGACATTTAAAAAATACTACAAAACACGAAAGATATTTCCCTAGGGCAGCGTTAATGTTACGGTGCTAGCGTGGGCCATTCGACTGAACCTCTCGAAATTAAGGCAAAAAAGTCAATAAATCCAAGAACCAAGCTGGAGCAAATAAAGAATATTCAGAGAAACGGCGGTGTAAAGATGCCTGGTCTGTGCGTTAACGTGACATCGAGCCTGTCTGTAATTTGAAAGGGTGAATCGAAAGAAAACTTTAACAATTTGTTTTCTATAGGTACTCTTGGTTTCAAAGATAGCAAATTACATAATCCATCTAAAGGGGACATAGGTACAGTCCAAGGCGAAGTTGTTATTGGATTACGGTTGTAACTCCGCGGTTTGTTTCCGCGAGTTTTCGATCCACTAATATTTTAATACTTTGGAATTAGGACAGAAATGTTACAATCTATTTGAAAATTACATAACGAGTATTCAACATGTTGTGATGTTTTTTATACCTGTGCCAATCATCAATACATGCGGGTCACAAACAAAGAGATACCTACCTACAGTACCTTTGGGTTTGTTTTCAAGTCATTGCCTGCGGAAATCGTATATATCTCGACAAGGTGTGGTGGCCGCCACCGTTAGATAGATGCTGCAGTTAATATCCTTTTCAATGTGTTAAACTGTCGTTATTTCAGCTATTTTAAAATGTCTTCCACATTTTGTGAAAGTTCATAATCCAGGTAGTTTTTTGTTACATAAGCAAGGGCAACTAGGCACCTATTCCTTTTTTTTAAGTAAGTTTTTTATAGGGTTATTTTTAATTTACCAAAAAACTTTTAGGGCATAACTCACATTCTTTAAACAAACAACTTTTGTTCTACCGTTTTTTTTTTTATCTTAACATTTTCGCCAATGTGTTAAAACTTCGCTTAAAAAACTGTTTTTCATATTTTTGCAGTTTTAGGCAATAATACAGGCTACATAGCTTATTATTCTGTTTAATTGAGTATTGACCCGTATTCTGATTGTTTTTTTGGTACGTATTAAACTACCTATTAACGCCAAAAAAATGTAGCAAATAATCTCAAATTTTTGAAATTTGTATAGCAAAAGTTGTTTGTTTCAATGATGCGATTTATGCCCTAAGAGGTATTTGGTAAATTAAAAATAACGTTGTATAGTAGAGATGGTCAAAATTGTACAAAAAAATCTGATGAAGTGAAATGTCTGTTTGTGTGGCCTGTCACAAAAAAGCGGCTGAATTGATGCGGATAAAAATTTTGCAAGTTTGTTTTATCTGAATTGATTAGTGTGCGACTACTGATAATTTATTTATTATTTATTGATTCTGAAAGAGTTCCCTCGAAAAACTGGTATTACCTAGATCTGTAGATTGCGGTAAATACCACGGAGTGCCTCTAAATCCAAATATTTACAAGCAACTATGAACTTAAATTATTAATTAAACAACTCGATCTTTCAAGCTGTTCTAACTAGTAAAAAAGTGTATATTATATCCGTCCATGGGTTGTGTAAACATTGAGCATTATTGCGAACCTAAGCACACTATAGCTGTGTTATTGCGAGACTATATCTCTGCCCTGTGGTCACAGTATATCCGTTGGCGAATACCTAACGCTCATTTCACTGCGGAAAGTTGGTCAACTAATCCAAGTTTTCCTTTACTGGCTAATGAGACGAGTTTGATTCGACTTCCCACAGCGCAGAGACATACATAGCATGGTGTGGGAAATAGCTACCTACCTAAGTACCTATTAAGCAAGTGCTCTGCATGTGTACCTCATCATCATTATAATCAGCCTGAAGATGTCTACTGCTGAACATAGGCCTCCCCCAAAGAGCGCCACTTTGAGCGGCTGCTTGCCTCCTGCATGCATCGGCCTCCCCCCGGTTCTGACCAGATTGTCGGTCCACCGAGTGGTACGCTGGCCTACGCTGCGTCTTCCGGTTCGTGGTCGCCACTCGAGAACCTTTCTTCCCCAACGGTTGTCAGTTCTACGAGCGATGTGGCCTGCCCACTGCCACTTCAACTTGCTAATTCTCAAAGCTATATATCGGTGACTTTAGTTCTCTTACGAAACTCCTCATTTCGGATCTCATCTCGCATGTGTACCTACATATAGTTAAAAGTACTAATGCTGCCGATTTTCTCTAAATTTGGTTCTTATTGCAATAATATATTACCTGTTGTTAAATTAAACTGAAAATATGACGGTAGGGAATACTTTTCTGATAAAGAGGAACCTATTTTATGCTTGAGTTTTAGCGCACTGTAACGAAATCTTATAATATTTTATGTTACCTACAGCTTTTTAAGTTCAGTTAATTACAAGACTCGTATTTATTTAGATTTCGAGCGTAGGCTTACACCTGCTTTTGATGTTGTTGTCTTAGGATAATTACAGAGCACCATCCTCATCGAATCTCAAGTTTACTTATATTACAAAGAGCCAATTTGAGATCCAAGAGATTTCAGAAAAAACATCATTAAAACCTCTTGTGTAACTAGATGCAAAACAGAAGCGAATGTAGGTACATAAGATTTCCTCAGATGAAGGAGATTCCCGCCGGTCTTATTGGGCTGCTCGTATATAAACAAAGCGTCTGGGCTTCGTAATGGAAATTACATACCCCCGAGGTCGGAAATCAAATTGACAGAAGAGGTTAAACAAACGATGCGGTCAGGGAGCCGAGACCGAAGTCCGTCGAATATTAATCGCTCGGTAAATGCGCTTTTATTTGTTTTTCCTACGGCTATGTTGGAGTTTGTCGGAGACAACTTTTACTCAATGACTCGATCTAGCTGGATTTTCCTGATTATGCTAGAAAGTTGAAGCAGAAATGAGCTTAGTTCTAGGCCTTTTTATTGTTGAAAATAGATAACACTGTACTCAACTAACATCGATCAGTTAATCACTATAGACAGTCCTATTGTATCTAAGATTGTTGCGAAATTAAAATAAAGTTGAAAAATATTTCAACGCGAATTCAACAAAGGGAGTCTTCATCATCATCATCAGCCTGAAGACGTCCACTGCTGAACACAGGCCTCCCCATAGAGCGCCACTTTGAGCGCCTTTGAAAAGAGCTTCTATACTTTGTTATGCATATGCAGTGTTTCTGTGCTGCCAATATTTAACCGATAATACATGATATTTTTTTCAGTCTCTCAAATTGTATCTGCAGTGTGGTGGCATATAAATGTAGTACCTACTTAATACTATAAAGGTGAGAATCTAATAATAGAGTAGGTACAATATAAAAAGTTACTAAGTAGTAATACCTCACCGGATGACATAGAAACGCTTCTTAGATTGGTTCTTATACTGCAAATCCCTATAGGGAATACTGCCTAAACTGATAAGTTGTTAAATCGTAGGTTTTATAGTGCATGGATCAAATTATGTTCTTTGAAGATACCCTATATATACGAACCCCCTAAGTTGAAGTCGTGTATTAATTATAGAGTCTAAAGTTACTCAAAATAGTTTGTTTTTTTTTAAATTATAAAAATGGGTAAATTACTTTTTTAAAACATTAGTTCACTAGGGTATATAAATAATACAGACTAAGTACTTATAGGTAATCGTTAAATATATAAATAATACCTATTAGCATCATACGATTATTTAATTTAAATTTTTATTGTAGCATAGGCAAAATTAAATAAATAAACTAGAAAAAAGCAGCTAGTTAAAAGGCACTCATAACATAACATAACTCATAACAGCTCATAGTGTGTGAGTGTCATACATAACACTAAATACTTTTTAATCGGTATTAAGGCGCAAAGTAAGAGGGGTGCAGCTGTGGTCGCCGAAAGAATAGGCCGACTCGCTGTTGTCGTCGGACTGTATGAATGCTTGATTTTTGACATTTTCTTCGAGAAACTTCTTGCAATAGGGAGTTAACTGAAAGGTATTAATTTATCTATATGATCTGGCTTCACATTTAGTCACTGTTATAATCTGGACACAAAGGTAGATACCATTACGCTACATTACGCTAAAGAGTAGGTACTTTAACGTCATTCGTTAACATAAAAACATAACTAACTAGTTATAGACATTAGACACGTTATCCAAAACCATACAAATTAGCCACAGAACAAACGACCCTATAGTTATGAATTTCTAGAAAAGTTCTATGTGAGGCGCTTGCTTAAAATATACCTAGGTACAAGGTACTAGGTACTAGGTTTGTATGTACTTTCCCTTTTTTGTCATTAAGTAGAAGACATGGCTAATGAGCAGTTCATACCTACAACTAGTAAACGGCTAGCACTCACGTAGCTATGAATACTACTCACGTCAGTTTCTATAATATTAATGAGCAGTTCATTTAATTCTCAATTCACAGGTTTTTTAACTAAAAGTAACCTATAGCTATCACTACCTACTTATTACTTTGACAAGCAACAAATAATGTAGTTATTAATATAGTAAAACCTAAACTTATAGTTAATGTGCACCCAGTCTTTTTACCACTTCGATGAATCCTCTCCGTCCAAAGGTTGTCTGGAAGAGATTGTGTTCAGCGATATGGTGGCCTATTATTCCCCACTTCTTGTAATTTGTTGTTCTTTGTAATTTTGCGTGTACAGTAAAGAGTATCTATTCATGTAAATGCACTTAGGGAATACAAATATTTAGGTAAAAAGTAATATACCTACATACAATGCATCATTATAATTATGAATTGTTACATTTGTTTGTTATTTACCTTCTCTTTAAACGCTCTCACGGTTTCATTTATTCTCTTAATTTCTTGTTTCAGATGAAAACTTTCTTCAAAGTGCTTGTTGACGTGCCAGGTATCACCAGAAAATACTAAAGGCAGAACGTATCCAAAACCTGCATACCAATTATTAGAGATAGTAGTTAATAAACTATCATTCGTAGAACTGTCAACCGATAGGGAAGAAAGGTTCTCGAGTGGCGACCACGAACCGGAAGACGCAGCGTAGGCCAGCGTACCACTCGGTGGACCGACGATCTGATGAAGCCGATGGATGCAGGAGGTGAGCAGACGCTCACAGTGGCGCTCTCTGGGGGAGGCCTATGTTCAGCATGGACGTCTTCAGGCTGTTGATGATGATGATGATTGACTGACAATTGCCCCAGGATGAACCACAACACGAGGAGGTAAGTCCTAATATTCCAGACATGGTACTAACCTAACTTAGGATAATATCCTAGCACACAACAAGGACCAAGGTATACTTAGCCTAGGCTAGGCCATACAATACAGTCTTCGTTTCACTTTTAATTTTATAGCAAGGATTGTCTGTGCAAGGTATTTAGAAAGTTATATGTACGTTCTGTAAATGATTGCACTTCGGAGAGTTTGCGATGAATTGCGTCCCTATTTTACCATCGTACAACTAGACGCACGGAAACAGACACAAAGCGTTTGGATTCCACATTTATAATTCGGTCAGCAAAAACGGCCTTCAGCCATTCTTTTCTGACAAATTATAACCTGGGAGTTTTTAAGACTAGAGTGAACTGGTGTCTTCTAGGCAAGCATGCTCCATCGTCGGCTGCGGCGTCATTTACCGTTAGGTGAGACCGAGGTAAAATATTAGCCTTTCAATGATAAAAATATTATTAACCTTTTATTGTATCCAAAGAGCCGTCGCTAATGACGCCGATACTAGCATAAGCTTTCATACCGTCGCCAGCGGACCGCGCTTCCCAAACCTCACGTAAAGTTTTAGCGAATTCAGCGGCGCGATATATGCAGCCGTACGGATTCTTTGAGGATGACGTTAGCACCTTGAAATCGTACGAACAAAATAAAATAGAGCAAGAGAATAAAAGAAGGTTAAGCATTTGTAATAAGAAGCTTGTGATGATTCCTAGCGTAAGTTAAAAGCTAACAGGCAAATATTAGTGGTGCGAGAGCCCACTGCAAAAATACCTACGTCATCGGGTACCCCAATAGGCTATCTTTAGATCGTTAACCGACACTTAAACATGTAAAAAAAAACAGGCCTGCCAGTTCCGATCCTGCCGGGTCATGGAAATAATCCACCTCCACCAATTTCAAATGCCTTGAATACTAAGTTCCGTCAAGTTTAGACCTGGCAGACCTGGCTATTATTGGGCGTAGGTTTCATCGGGGTATTCGCTGAGGTAGGTAAAGGGTGTGAAGGGCACATTCTTAGGGGTCTGCCAGGTACTTCCGGCAGGGTGCGCAATAGCAGACCAATTTTTTTTACATAATTAGTCAATGGTTAACTGTTGCCAGAACTATCATTCGGGTAAATTTTGACAAAAAAAAATACGTCAAAAAGTTTCAATTATTTCCATGACCCGGCAGGATCGGAACTGCCAGACCTGATTTTTTTACATATTTAGATGTCGGTTAACGATCTAAAGATAGCCTATTGGGGTACCCTATGACGTAGGTATTTGTGTAGTGGGCTCTCGCACCATAGGGAAGAGCTGGTGAAAGTAGATCTGTGAATATTAGGCTATATTATCCTGACAGAGGGTTGAGTTTATTTTACTGCATAGGTACCAATTCCAAGTAAAAGTTTGGAAAATGTTTTTGATCCTATTTGAAACCAGATAGGTACCTACCAATCTAAACCAAATAGGTAACCAAAACAAGTCATTATAGGAGCTGAGACCACCCCTATAATATTACCTATATTATTATATAGGGGTACTGTTTCAAATTCTGTGAAATTATGAACCATACCACCATACCTTACCGTAACTCTTTGCCGTAACCATACCGTAGATTACCTACCTTTTCTATAAATTCTTTTTTTAACCATGTTTCATTAAATTGTGTATGATCCAAATTTAGTTTTTGCAATAGATGTTCCCCGATCATGTCCCAGTCGCATTCGGTGTTTTTGTCGATTTTGTCACTTAAGATTATTGGTTTCTCCACTTCTATGTGGAAAACTTCGTCATTAGCAGCCCAGACCAGTACGTTGTTGATCTCATTTAGCGATGGCACCTTGAAATGAAATACCGAAATAATAGAAAACCGAAGCTTCGATATAAGTAAGTTGGCATTATGTGGCATTATGTGGCAGGTACCCATTCAATTCTTGTCTTGTTTATGATTGTTTTTTTTGGAAATTCAAATAGATAGGTATATTAATTAACCTGTTTGTACCGTAATTTTATCCAAGTAGATGAATAAATATCTTTCTATTTGATTCTATTCTTACCCTTCAGCAAATTTTCTAATGTAACAGTCAGTGACGAATTAATTCTATGGTCGAAGCGCTCTCACCTGCAGCATATTGTCTTTGAGTACGACAATATGATGATAAGTTTTTTTGATGGGTAGATACGTACCTACCCATCAAACAAACTTAGGTAGGTACTTATCGAATACAGTGGGTAATATCAATATTTTTCTTTCCATCAGCCTGTGAATTGTTTGACCACTTAGATTATTTCATTCGCGAACTTAAGTGTAACGTATATACTTTAAGTTTAATTACCTTCACATCATCATCATCATCATCATCATCATCAGCCTTTTTGCATCCACTGCTGAACACGCGCTTCCTCCACAATAAAGAGAAGTTTTGCATAATCACCATACTTAGTACCCATATAGGCGTCTTATTGGGTGATCGCAGTAAGTACATTTTATTGCAGACACAGGAGAATGCTGCTGCCGAGTCCCTGAATATTCCCTTAGCAGATTCATACGGCACCCACGAGAAGAGATGGGGTGGTCCAGGATGGTCATATTAATGCTGAGATGACATGGCAATTAATTAATAATTACCTTACGTTATCAGCCGGAAGGCATCCACTGCTGAACATAGTCCTCTACAAAAAATCGCCACTTTAGACGCTTAACATAGCGGGGAATTCGCCATAATCACACGCTTGGCAGGCGACTTGGTGATCGCAGAAGATTTTGTACTGAGGAGAATGCTGCTGCCCATTCCCTGGATGTTCCCTTAGACGGCTGTTACGGCACCCACGGGAAGAGTTGGGATGGCCCTCCTGTGGGACCACACGGCCTATAGTAAAGACCTGCTTATACCTAGATGTAAATAGGTAAGTACTCGCCTTGAGGTGGTCCCCTAACACATTTTTGGCTATTGCCGGCAGTGGTGTGGGGCAAAAAAATATATCGGTAGGTAATTCCTTTGTCAAATAATTCAGAATATTCATTGCAACGAAACCATCAGCCATTACAATCGGCTTAATTGGTTTTTTCTCCTGCAAAAGCGTCTTCTTGGGTAGTTCTTTCAGTTCGCCTTCTTCTACGACTGGTGGCGGCTTATAAAGGCTGGTAGCTATTTTGATGATCAAATAAAGAACATCAAACTGGTCATAGTCAATTTCGTTGAAATCTACTGTGTTTGGATTTCGAAAGTTTGTGATGAAGCAAAACACATCTGCATCTGAAATACTGGTAGGTAGGTATAAGTCATCATCATCAACAGCCAGAAGACGTCCACTGCTTAACACAGGCCTCCCCCATAAAACACCACTTTAGACGCTCATCATATTTTGGGTTTGCCATTAATCTCCACGCTTGGCAGGTGGCCTGGTGATCGCAAAAGATTTTACCGAGGAGAATGCTGCTGCTCATTCTAATAGAGAAAGTGCAGTCGAGCTGTTACCTGACCCATTCTCTGGATATTCCCTTAGCCGGCACTTACCGCGGTACCCAACGGAAGAGATGGGGCGGGCGGTTATATTTTCACAACGACCGCCGCGACTATAACACGGCAGGTATAAGTATAGGTACTTAAGTAATTATATTTGAGAAGTAAATTATGATCATAATTAATGATTTCAAGAGTTTCAAACTCTGCAATCATTCGTAAACTATCTAATGTACTTACCTAAAGTTATTTTCCGCGCATCCTGTTACCTACCTAATTTTATATGCTTACTAAGATTTTACACTGATTTGTGATTGATTATTATAAAATTTTCAATCGGCGTCGGCGCCGGAGTGCCCGAAGCTCCGATATAGGTAGATAGATACCTACCTACAATGGCCGTAGGCAGGGAGGGGGGGGGGGGAGTTGGGCGCCAAACACCCCCCGAAATCAGCGCCGGTCCAAGGGTAGAGCAAGAATGTTTGAATTGATATACAACAAGCGCGTTTGTACTGACATAATAGGTAACACAGCTCAACCTAGAAGTGACTTTTATTTAAATTCCATAAGTGTATACTATTATTGAATGCAAATTATGTAATGTGAAAGCATCGCCAACACTCTCGCTCTCGGCTCTATCTTGACCCAGGACCGGCGCTGTTAAGGAGGTTCTATCAATACTAGTTTTGTTGTAATAGGTAGGTACCCACATTTTGTTTAATCACCTAATGACAGATTCTTACTGGAAAAATTACTTTTTTTTTTTTATGAGATGAGTGGCAAACAAGCAGGCGGCCCACCTGCTGGTAAGTGGTCACCGCCGCCTATGGACATCTGCAACAGCGAAGGCATTGCCGGTGCGTTGCCTACCCTTAGAGAGGACTTACTAATCGATTTTAGACACAAAACAAATATTTATGATGGAGTTTGCTTCTTATGCACGTATGTACTTAGATGTATGGAGGCGAAAGATTTCATAGTAACTTTCTCAGCTCCCCATACATTTATACGTGAATAAGACGAAAATTTTTTTTGGACGATGTATATAATTATATTAATCAAGCCCCCTCCCCTTCGAAGTTAATTCCTGGCTACGGCCCTGGTACGTACATGTCGTACCTATCCCCGTTTCACACTCAAACACTCGAGACTCGAATCATTTTGTGCCTAGCTACCTACCAAAATTATAATAATTTTACGCATATTATACATAGGTAGGGTACCTACTACCTACCTATTTTACTGTTTTGTTTACTAACATTGGCAAATCCGATGAAACTGTTATGCTGTTCATACATGATAGGCCACAGCTATGCAATTCCAACTTAAAGTCTTCTGCTGTGGATCTTTCGTTAGAATAAACCAAAAGGGTGAGGTCAATAAGTTGATCTTTGCCAAAAACTAGACCAGACAATATTTTAACGATAGTCAGCTGAGCAGCGGAACAAAGTGGATTTGCTACGAGAACTCTGAGGGGTGGTAAAACTACAGAAGCTTTGAAATTCATTTTATAATGTAAGCCACAGCACAGAACTCGCCCCCTAATAGGTATTACATACTCTTTGTTCGCCCAGTATGAAAAAGATAATGAGGCGTTTCATTAAAAAAAAGAAATTGTATTTTATGTATGAACCAATAGATAGCGCCAGTTGTGGTTTGACCAAAATTTGTCACTGTCACTGTTTCAAGCATAGACCACCACGGATGTAGATACATACTACACCATATGCATATGCTTTTAGTCCATACTCTAAGTACTACACCATACAACACGTTTCATTTTATTCTGTGGTTTACCACATTTTTGCCAGCGTCATGTGAAGACTCCACAGATCCTATTAAAAAAGTGCTGACTCTGACTACTGGACCCAAAGAGTATGTAACGCACTGGAACGGGCCCTGTAAAATAGGGCAGGGCCACAGATTAGAGAAAAAACAATTCAGGGCAATGCCACAGATTAGAAAAAACAATTGACTGCTATTACACACAGATTAGAGTGAAAATCAATTGACTATAAAATTATAGGTACATAATGTGGCCAATGCAAATAGGCAAACTGAAGTAGGTGTGCGGTCTACACTATGATTCAAAATAACCGATCGGTAGTTGAATATTTTTTGCAAATTTTTATTCCACTACAGTTCTTTAAGGATATAGAAGTAAAAAACATTTCTTCGTAATTTTTGGGAGCCGATCCCTATAACAAATAGGAAAAGGCAATGATTATGATGATGAATTTTTGCTTGTCTGCCTGTCCCTTCCAACTCGTCATCATCATACATCGGTGACTTACCGCAAATGTCTCCGTGGTCGACGCTTTAGCCACTCCTGATCTAAGGCCTTAGAGTAGGTATGTATGTAGATATTTGTGTGGGTTTTTGGCGGGAGTAACGTTGCCACCACTTTACTAGGGCATGACTTAGACTGGACTATGACTACCCAGACTGTGACTACCTAAGTCTTGACTTTACGTGAAATACTTTATAACAAGATGAAAAATTACAATATCTACTTGAAACTGGCTAAATACCTACACTACGTGTGGAGACAAAATATAAGAAAAAGAAATCTAAGGTAGTACGATCCATGAAGTTATAATAACTGCAAAAATAATATATATATATATAAATTGTATATAATGCACTGACCTCTATAATACAGCGTACTTGTATTATAGAGGTCAGTGAGGTCAGTGATATAATGGTATAAAGAATTGACACATGGTATACTATAATCTAATAGTATAAAATACTCTTTAGTATAGCGCCCTCCGTTAGAAGTTATTGGAACTACTTATTTAGCGAAGGGTATAAGTAACTGAAGCGAAGTGGTGAATTTCCTTGGCCGGTGGCGACTATTTTACAGAGATTTATGCCTATTTCTTTCCCATTCTATCATTCCTCGATATCACACGAGGTACAATTTCAGATTTGATTACATTTTTACATTTGATTTTGTGACAGGAGCTTACTCCTAAAACATATCGTAAATAATCAATGTTATGTTTGACTTGTGACTTGTGGCAATAACACAGGGCCAGGGCAATAATGTGACATTGACAATAATTTTTGACATTACATCGATTCAGCATTGCCAGAACGTTACTTTGGTAACGTTTTTCGTTATTTTAATAAATTAACTTATTTTCAACTATCATCTAAAGTGATTCTTAGCGTTTGTGTAATAAAGGCTACAATACAATTTTGACATAATCGATTATTTTTTCGAACCATTCGAACCGCCGTAAAGTAACTTATTTTCAACTAACATCTAAATTGATTCTTAGCGTTTGTGTATTAAAGGCTACATACAATACAATTTCGACATAATTGATTATTGTTTTGAACCGTTCGAATGACCACCATAATCGAATGAATCGATTACTGTCATTCATAATCGCGCATCTTAAAGCCGCGCGTCCACTGGATCGGAATCGGAGCGTACGGAGCGGAAGGATTCGTTGTTTTGTATTGATTTGTATGGTATAGCGTGCACTGGATCGGCATAACTGCGCCAGAGATCGGTATTTCTGCCGATGACGTCATCCGCAGTGAACGCACCATTCGAATCCCGATCGCTTTGAGTTCTGACGTGTTTGCAACGCTCACTACTGTGCTTACCTACCTACATTTACATTCACAATGAACGAAGAAGTTTTAATTACTTTAGTGGAAAGATATGAATAACTTTATAATCTAAAACATCAACATTATCTTCTAATAAATCAAAATATTTATAATGTATGAAATTTTCCGAAAATAGGCTTTTTAAGTTTATGTTATGAGCCCACATCTTTCGTTTCCTTTTGTTTTTCTTTTCATCTGCTGATAGTAAACACCTAATGATAACAATATCCTTGTCGCTGTTTTCCATAATGTGAATACGTGCACAGGCGAACTCAATTGCTCTGAAAATAACGATATTGCCGTTGCAAAATCCGAATGCAGTAGACGCACCCTATCGGCATTTTGTAAATACCGACGCCTCGTACGCTCCGTACGCTCCGATTCCGATCCAGTGGCCGCGCGGCTTTATGATTGACTTGCTAAAAAAACGTTACTTTTGATGGACGAGCTCTAGCAACACTGCATCGACGCGTTTCTTTTTTGTTGTTTTGTGTAGCCTGAAATGATAGAATAGATATAAAACTGTAAATAAATGTATTTATTATGGCTAGTTCGAAAGAAAAAGATGTAGAAGTGTATTCAGTGGCATCGACATCGTCTATGAAATCTCAGTTACTCGATAGATCTCCGTCCGTTGCGTCAAATAAAGAAGATAGATGGCCGGAACTTTTAATATCAAGACCGTACAAATCCTACTACTACAGCTCAAATAGTAAGTATATCTATTTAAAAATTAACTAATTCCCTCCACCACATAATATCGAGTTTTGAGACTACATTTATATACCTAGGAGGCTCCTATATGAGATTCATAGAGAGGCTTATTATTCTATGTTTGCTTTTAATTCATTTTCACTTTATCTTCCCACACATATCAGTTAGTACGTAAGTAGTCTGCTTTCATTATTTACGCTAATTAATGTCTCTTTAGGTTAACACTTTGCTTCACTTGTCTTACCTTTTTTTTTTTATTGTTTGATAGGCTTGCGCTTGACCACTATCTCACCTGATGTTAAGTGACGATGCGGTCTAGGATGTAACGCGCTTGCCTAGAAGATACCTGTTCACTCTCGATTACCTACACCAACCTACACAAAAAAAAATCAAATTCAAAAGATTTAATCCTAGCATAAAAAAGGGGGATCACGGGAACATCGCTTTATGAAAAAAGTGTTGTCCTGTCAACTACACTTGCTAGAGAAAATGAACTTTTATGAATATTTTTTTCATGAAGTCATCTTCCCATGATCCTCATTTTTTATGATGAAAATAAGTAGGCGCAATGACGGAAAACGTTGTTTGTATGGACCATTTTTTGATCAACATAACCTAGCTATTTATAATCTGCAACAAATTTCTTATATTAAGTACAAGTGACTTCTGGCACTCGCTGCACTTCGGTTTGCTCGCTTGGCTCATGCGTAGTGTGGACCTAATGCTCCTTCTCGCTTCACTCGTTGTTGCACCTATTTATGGCTTTTCTCTAGATTTTCCAACGTCAAAGGTCATTGATCCCAAAATACGTGAGGTGAAAGGTCATTGACATCCAGTGGTTGTATTGTATGGTGGATGCTAGCACATCCCCCTGCGTCCTTCAGGTACATTTTGCCCTCCAACCCAGCAGGAGTTGACTTCAGAGGTCAATGCCCCGAACAAAAGTTTCGCCCCTCAACATCGCCTCTCCGATGGCACGTTAAAACACACATGTTAATTGGGATGACAATTTTCATCCAAAATTTTTCAAGTATGTTTTACATAGCATCCTGTTACAGACTCCCACTGGGAAGAAAAAATCCAAGAGCATTTTTTTTATTCATTAATTTAAATTAGGGTCATTATGAGTTAAGAGGTAATGTGTTGTATGAAGTGACGGCATGGCATTTTTTTAAATATTTTTACTTAAGTATACATTTTTTTTATGGAAACTTTTAAGTTGAAAACGTTTACAAAGTGGCCAGTCAATGTTTTGGTTTTATCTCGTTTTATAAGTGACCAGGGTAAATACTCAGTACAGGGTAGAGACAAAATGCACAGGGGAGAATACTTTATAGACAGGGAAGAGAGATATACATATTAAAAACAGGGTTATTTTTAAGAATCAACTTTATTTATTTATTTTAATTTTAATTATGAATTATTTATAATCAGACTTGTCATTTCTTAGCAGTTTTTGTTTATAAAAATATTTTTTTCTTAAGCGCTAGGTACAAAACATAAAAAGGTTCTTACTTTTCCTTTCCATCAAAACAAAAATATCTATAACTTTACTATCAATAGTCAATAATTAAATAAAAAGAAACAAAAACTTCTCTGAGTAAGAGTATTAAATTTTTCTTGTACTTAAACTCTAAAAACATTTTAGTTAAAAGTAACTAAAAAAAATCTTTTTCTAAAACCCGCTTCAAAGACATCAATAGATTCATTAAATGCGTAAAAAATACGCTTGCCTCTCATTTTTAAGTTAGGGGAGGGTAGTTTTTTTTAAAACCTGATCCCAGGTGATGAAAGAAATATCGTCATCATTAATTCTGAACTTTTTTCCAGCTGCATCACAGATTTTACAAAATATAACTTGAAGTTCATCATCTGCTTCAACACCTGTGCACATTGCAACATAACGATTTTCTGTTTTTGTATCTTGAAGTTTAACCAGCAAAAACTCAACACAACAGAATGTTTTCTTTCCAGATGTTGAGGGCTTTGAATCATCTTTGAAACCGTTGTATTTGTTTCTTGTAGCGTTGAACTGCAGACTTAAGTTGAGCTATTTCGACCTCTTGTTTTCTTATTATCAGGTTTCTTGCTTTTCTTGCTCGAATTGACTTTTGCTGTTCTGCCTGTGCTCGCCTGTTTATATTATATTTCGATGGGGCGGTGGGTCTTCATTATCCGAACATGGTGGTGTATCAGGAGCATTGCTTGTATTATCTTGGGAGTGCTAAACGACGTCTACGAATTTTTGCTTTTTCTCTCCATACTTTTCTAATCTTCTGCTGCTCTCTGGGAGTCATTTGCTAAACTGTCTTAATAACTCCTTTTTCTTTCTTCTTTTCATATTTTTCCCTTTCCTTGATTTTTTGTTGAGCGTCTCTCTCTGCATCTCTGTCATTTTTAATTCTTTGGTATCTTAATCGTCCTGCTATTCTTTTTTCGAGCCGTTCTTCGCGCGTAATTTTTTTTCTAGGTGCCATTTTTTCTGTAAAAATGTCATATTAAATTATAAAGCTAAGATATACATAATGCCAAGTAAGGGTTCAGAGAAAAATGTAGATGTATTCCTGAAATCGCATACAAACGTATCTCTCCTGGACATTAAGTATCTCCCCTGCCATCAAAAGAGCCAGGGGAAATACGCCAGGGGAGATACATTTTCGATTGATATCTGAAATAGCCGTAAAAGTGTTTCTCGTACGCAATTCACAATCAAACGTAATAATGTATGCACTATTCATAGTGAATATTTAAGTCTATATTAGTATTTTAACAAATAATTGCTAAATAAAACTTACCAGAGGAAAGACTGCATTCACTCAACACTTCTACACCCAGCGAGCGGGGTGACTAAAATGGCCGTTAAAATGGCTGCACAGCCGGCTTATGCGCCGCTTGCTGCTAGCTTCACGTTACATCCTATGCACTCAAGGTGACAATTTCCACAAACTAGCAAAACAAAACTGATTTTTAAACGAAAACAAAACGCCAGGGGACGAGACACGAAACACGGAGGACAAATTTCGGCGTTGATATTATTTATGAAAAATTGAAATATAAGTAATTTTACTTATAAGACACTGTGACTAAGTTATTGTTCTGTATAAAATTAACGATGATAAAGTAGTTATTGAATTTTAATAATAACTGGTTTACAAATAAAGTCGGTTTGGGGACAGACCAGGGGAGAGACTTTTTTCTTATATTAGAACTTATTGTGACTAAACTACATACATTTCTGTAATGAATTTAAGTGAGCATGAAGAAAACATTAAGTTTTAAGTAATAAATAGGTTAATTAGGAAATTAGTATTCAAAAAAAGTATGTTTTTGTCCTGGCCATGGAAAGTACCTCTTAACTCATAATGACCCATTAATCACATAATCAGATTATTTCAGCAGTTAGTAATTTTACACTGTATTCAGTAGGTGCTTAAAGTAGCCACTTTTCACAATTAACTCTTGAGATTCCTAAAGTTTTTAAGCTTGCTTGCAAAGTCTTTCATATTATGTCTGTAGTATAGTACTGACCACAGACCTTGGATTTTTTTCGTTACTCTCTAAAGACCCACAACGCGTGGGAGTGAGTACAAATCAAGTACACACTGAAACAGGAAAAGAGATAGTGAAATAATGCAGAAAAATGCTATTACAAAGTAAACCATTTTCTTAATGATAAGCAATTGAAATAAGTCTTTGTGTGTTGGTTTTATATTATTATTTACTTTATGACGAGTGTTAATTGAATTTTTGTTTTTAAAAATTATTTATTATATTTTACTATGTGTTATTTATTTGTATCTTTTGATACTAGTTTGCATGAATTGACATTGAATATTTAATTAGTGACTATTGTTAAATTTGGCACCTCTCACCATTTGTATGCCTACTTGGGCAAAACATGTAGGTCTTTTTTATTTTGTAACATCTGTGTGCATTATGTTTGTATCGAACCACATGTTTATGCAAATAAAGAATCTTTATCTTTATCTTTAATGCCAGATGTGTCATTATTTTGGGTGAGTATTAGCCCAAGATTAGCACATAATAGCAGCCCAATCTGTTTCACGGAGAAGATCATTTTGTGTCCATGTACCATAGTCCTGTTATCAAAGTGCAAAATACTATTTTTACAGCATTTACATTCTTATTCCGCGAGTGAATGTGACATTACAAAACATACTAACCCGAACAAATACACAAATCACAGCAAATTTATCACAAATTTTATTGCATTATTACTAATCATAGCTTTGTTAATTTTGGTGTGGGATCGCGATATTTCAGTGTTTCGGTGTTTTTGAATTATTTAGCAATTTTACTCCAAAGGTTGAAGGATCTCAGTAAATAAAATGCCTGCTATTTTATTTAAAAAACTATGAGGGCCAGTTGGTACGAGAGCCCACTGCAAAAATATCTACGTCATCGGGTACCCCAATAGGCTATCTTTAGATCGTTAACCAACACTTAAACATATAAAAAAAACAGGTCTGCTTATTCCGATCCTGCCAGGTCATGGAAATAATCCACCTCCACCAACTTCAAATGCCTTGAATACTAAGTTTCGCCAAGTTTAGACCTGGCAGACCTTTTTTTGATCAGGAGCATCTTGGCTATTATTGGGTGTAGGTTTCATTGGGGTATTCGCTGAGGTAGGTAAAGAGTGTGAAGGGCACATTCTTAGGGGTCTGCTAGGTACTTCCGGCAGGGTGTGCAATGGCAGACCAATTTTTTTTTTACATAATTAATCAATGGTTAACTGTTGCCAGAGCTTTCTTTCATTTGGGTAAATTTTGACAAAATAATACGTCCAAAAATTTCAATTATTTCCATGACCCGGCAGGATCGAAACTGGCCAGACCTGATTTTTTTTTCATATTTAGATGTCGGTTAACGATCTAAAGATAGCCTATTGGGGTACCCGATGACGTAGTATTTGTTCAGTGGGCTCTCGCACCAAGTGGCATGCACAGTTTTTAGACATTGTAGGCAGATTTTTTTTAAAGCTTCCATAATATACTGCTATGTTGGTTTTGATTGGTCGTCTTGTCGAATTTTGTAAATACGAAGGATTTTGAATTCGGCAGATTTATATAAGAAGTTGTGATTTGTAAATAGTTACGAATTGCGCTACTATTCAACCGAAAAACTGTAATTGAAGTATTTATTGTTTTCGCATGATAGTAATGCCCATTTTCACCAAAGATCCCTAAACTACACCCTAACTAGGAATTCCTTTGTCTAAGGGCTCCTAATTTGACCCTTACCTAAATTCGTTTTCACAGCGACGCTTAAATTGTAAAGTGACAGTTTATTCTTTTCTACGGTTTCCGAAAACCGTATGTTGCCAATTTTCGTTATATTATTTATAATTATATTGTAGAGAATAAAAGTAAAAAATACAAGCAACATGCTTTATTGATATTAGCATTAAAGTTTTTTTTTAAATATATTTATTGATATATTTTTTGACTGGCCTGATAGCTCAGTTGGTAGTAGCTCTGCCTTCTGAACTGTAGGTTGTAGGTTCGATTCCCACCCAGGACAAACATTTGTGTAATGAACATAGGTGTTTGTTCTGTGTCTGAGTGTTATATTGTATTCTAAAAAATATCTAAGTATTCTATCAGTTATCTGGTTCCCATAGTATGCTAAGTTTGGAGCTAGATGGCGCTGTGTGAAATGTCCACACGTATTTATTATTTATTTATAGTAGCACTAGCGGATCGCCCCGGCTTCGCACGTGTAGTGGTGTAGCCATGTTACTCAGGGTGAATGTAGCTTTCCAATGCTGAAAGAATTTTTGAAATCGGCACTGTAGTTTTTGAGTTTATTCATTACAAACATACACACAAAAATACATCCTCTTTATAATCATTCCTGTTTATAATAGTGATGTGGATTAGAGTTTTTAATATATTATGCATCAGAAAAAAACGAATACATTTTCTGGCCTTGTGCGGGTAAAAACAGTTGTCAAATACAATTGAAAAAAAAACTGCCATTTTGATAATTTAACCTGCCACTTAACGCTAAGGGGTCGAGCTTCGGCCCCGTAAACTTAGAGGATCCCTTAAGCTTTAGGTGTCCCTTAATCGTCGGTGAAAACAAAATTACTGTTAGATGTCACTTACATTTTAAGGGTCCCTTAAAATATAGGGATCTTTGGTGAAAACAGGCCGAGGGGTGCTCGGCGCCCCCTAGGACGCTGCGCCCTTATGCACCGCACACCCTGCACCATAGGTAAAGCCGCCTCTGAAGACACTGCCTACTTTGTGCGTTTGTGTGCGTTATTTGTAACATTGTGTGCCACGTATTTATAGGAACACACACTACGCAAACAGTTATGTTCACGAGAGCACACGTTCAATTCAATTCAATTCAAGTTATTTCACAGTTTGTAACATAACAGTACAAAAAAGCGTCCAAGGCGTTACACAAATAGTCATTTAATGTATTACAATATAAAAACAAATAATAAAAAAAGTATTATCATGTCATATTATTAATATTATTAGGTAAGTACACAACTAGATATAAATCATACATTATGTACATATCCACACATAAAATGATAATCATAAAATAATCATAAAATCACCACTATAAATAAAAATTGTAAAATCAATATTAACACGATAGTCAAAACTTCCTAACAATTAACAAGAGAAAACCTTCATAAGTTATATCTAACCTTCATAAGTTTACACTTGATTTCCTGGTGTTCGATTCAAACATCCTCTGGCACTCATCCATCAAGCATGGTATAGTGCTCGAGAACAGGTCACATCGCGGCGCCGAGGCAAGCACGGCGCCGAAACATAAGGATTTAGACACGAATAGTTTGTGTCTTTACTGTCGGGAACTCAGCGGCGCTATGAGCGCTACTGCAGGTTATACGAAAGTGGCTAATGCTGTATCGATGATATTTAAAGATACCACCGATAGTCAACAGGTGGAACTGATTTAAGATTTTGATTAGAAAATATTTTATTTCGATAATTATGCAGGTACGACACTACCCGTAGATAAATAATATTTAATTTAAATATTTATCTGAGTTAGGTAGGCAGGCAGTGTCTTTTATGAGACGCACGCCACTGAATTGGGGGCCTGTAGGTAGGTTTAATATTTAGTAAAGACTGCAGTTAACTTGTTGCAAATATTCAAGATCATAATCATTACAACAGTTTTTGACACACAAAATTTCTTGTGATTTCTTGTCCCATTTTACATCCTAAGTATAAACTTAGGATTAGGATATTAGGACTTACTACCATAAGGTAGTGACTATGTTATTATAGGTAGGTATCATATCATTGATGGCGTTCATGTGGCACTAAGTTTTAATTCGACTGAAAGATTCAGTGTATTGTGCCACATTTCATGTCTATTGTGGTGAAGTTGTGCATGTTACCAATATCAATATTTATAAGGTAAATTGATTTGTTAATTGTTTATTCAGTACAGTACTATTATGTAAGGTCCATTGTAAGAAATTATTTTATCAGGTACTAGCTGACCCGCCCCGGCTTCGCACGGGTTTTTAGGGTTTTCCCGGCAATTATTCGAATTTTTCTTACCTTTTAAACCTTCGCTAGACCTCTACGAAAATTTCAAGACCAAGATAAGATAAATCCGTTCAGCCGTTCTTGAGTTTTAGCGAGACTAACGAACAGCATTTGATTTTTATATATAGAAGAAGATAATATTGTACTATCCTAATAGAATTCATGACTTGAATTTTATT
The DNA here is from genome assembly GCA_910589525.2 of Ennomos quercinarius. Classification (NCBI taxonomy): domain Eukaryota; kingdom Metazoa; phylum Arthropoda; class Insecta; order Lepidoptera; family Geometridae; genus Ennomos; species Ennomos quercinarius. The sequence goes on from OU342496.1 coordinate 9,790,888, forward strand.
TTTCTAGAATATTTAATGGAATAAATTAATTAAAAGAATTAAAAAAGAGTATGAATTTAAAAGGCGGAATGATTAAAATATTTCCTTTACATTCAAATTAATCTGCTCATTAAATGTTAAGAAGGTGATAAATCAAGTAGTGAGGTATTTCTTTACTACTAATTTGTAACATAAGGCACAAAAACGGAAGGTGTGCCAACGCGAATGTAGAGAAGCATGCATGCACAAATGAATGGAGACAGACTAAAGTTAAGGTTAGGTGTGACAGATGCCTCAAAAAAATGTTACGGATATCCTGGTACCCCAGATATGGGAAGAAAGCAAAGGGCTGACCACAGAGAAGGTGAAGGAGAAGGACCACAACAGGATTTACCGAAAGAGTAGGAAAGCCAGGGATGCGGAAAATGGTGAATTCTAAAGGACTGTGTCCAGGGTGGACAACCTGTTACCTGATTGGGAAACTGATTGCTGGGGAAATTATATAGTAGTATAATTGAATGAAATAGGATTTAAATATTATGAAGTAAGCAATAATCGGTGAATAAAGGATACTTATATTTTATTTTTTTATTATGTCATCATCTTCATACCAATGTCACAAAATAGAAAATTTTGTGACAATGTTCAGGTAAAAAAGAATTGAAATTGATTTAAATCATAATAATACTGTAACCAAACAAAGAGGTGGCGCGAAGAATCCAACTCGGCTGGGCAGCGTTTGGGAAGCTTCGTCCTATCTTTTCGTCCAAAATACCGCAGAGCCTGAAAACGAAAGTTTTCAATCAGTGTGTGTTGCCAGTGATGACTTATGGAACTGAGACATGGTCTCTTACTGTTGGCCTCATTAGTAAGCTCAAAGTCGCGCAGCGAGCTATGGAGCGAGCTATGCTCGGTGTTTCCCTGCGAGATAAGCTCCGGAACGAGGAGATCCGCAGGAGAACTAAAGTGACCGATATAGCTCTTAAAGTTAGTAAGTTGAAGTGGCAATGGGCAGGCCACATCGCACGTAGAACTCACAACCGATGGGGAAGAAAGGTTCTCGAGTGGCGACCACGAACCGGAAGACGCAGCGTAGACCGGCCCCCCACTCGGTGGACCGACGACGTGGTGAAAGCCGCGGGGAGCCGATGGATGCAGGAGGCGAGCAGCCGCTCAAGGTGGCGTGCTCTGGGGGAGGCCTATGTTCAGCAGTGGACGTCTTCAGGCTGTTAATGATGATGATGATGAATATTGTAACCAAGGACGAAATAGTAAGAGAATTTAAAAGTTTTTTTCTATATTTTACTGAAGTAGTAGATTCCACAAATATCGTTTTTAGAATTCATGTACCAACGTATATTAAAAAATAAACCACTAGGCGCATTTTGATGCCGTTTGCTGTAATGTATGCTTTGGAGTTCTGAGCAGGTTCTCACTCTTTGTTTCTTCAAAATCAGAACATCCAAAAAGGTTTGTGACATTTTTAGACAAGGGGTCCTCGCGACACCATACCACCAGAAGACGGACGACCGCGATTACGATTGATTATGGTATATTATGGTCGTAAGTCGTTTGTTGGATAGAGAAGAGAGAGAGCGGAAGGATGAATAGAGGGCGGTAGGAAAAGCTATGGGGAAAATGTGTAGAAAGAAGGAAAGGTTATAATATGCCAGGGGCTATATGGCTGTTTTACACTATCTGTGCTTACAGCTAAATACGTCATTCTTTGTAATTATTTCCATCACAATTGTAATTAAATTGTATGGTACATTTTTTAAATTCATTTACCTGTGCATTTTACCACGAAAACTTTCCAGTTTTTGGTTTGTGGTAATCTTACAGTTCTTCATACTTTTTAAACCGTTTCCCGGTAACATGGCAAGATGGCAGCACTCGCCCCTAGGTATTGATTTCTCACTCCCTTGCACCGTCGCGTCGTCGACGGCAGCCACCGGAGAATCAATATTTACTCTGAACCTACTGGAAAAGCCATTGTATCTGCGTCATCGCGTCTTTCAAACAGGAATTCGTCCCGTGCAGTTTGATTCTTCGTTCGTCAGTTCTCGCACCCAAGTGAAAACTATCGCAACGTGTGATTAGCTGATTATTCAAACGCGACTTCGTTTGACCTTTAACTTTCGCGTTATTACGATGCATATACACGGGTGATCAAGATTCACGGCAGTGTATATCGTTTATCGCTTGAAAGTTTATTTGCTGAATTATTATGCGTTCTCTTACCGCGGTGCATGGGGTGAATCCCTTGCCTGAACTAGGCGTTCCATCGGGGATCCAACATCAGGGTGATAACCCGGACGTCGACATGGCCGGCGCGCAGGATACCATTTACCTGTGCAATTTCCGCGTGTCCGTCGACGGCGAATGGCTATGTTTGAAGGAGTTGCATGACATGGAAATGCAGGATTCCTACATACGCCCGTCCGACAACGGCGCAATCACTTCGCCCGACGATCCTATGCATTCGTTGATGGGTAACATCATACATTCTTCCCTATATATTTATAGACAAACTGTACCTACCAAGTACATGATGTGTTTGTTTTAGCTCGTGACCCGGTGGTAATAGAGCGCAGCAATCTCGTGAACATCTCCAAGCTGATAGTGAAGGAGCTAATTGAACAATCACTGCGATTTGGACGCATGCTAGACAGCGACCATTTGCCGTTACATCATTTCTTTATCGTCCTCGAACATGTTATGCGTCATGGACTTAAACCTAAGAAGGTAATCTCTTAAATGTAAACAGATACCTATAGGTATTGTATTGTCTTGTATGCAAATGAGATGCTAATATATCACTAATTGCATTTGCATGTTAGACACATTACGTTACTTTTGTGGCAACTCAATAACGAGGCTTGTTTACAGGGTCTCCTCGGTCCTAAAAAGGAGCTGTGGGACATTTTGCAAATGGTCGAGAAGTATTCTCCTGAAGCCGCCGACATCACGGCCAGTGTCAGGGACCTGCCAACTGTTAAGTAAGTACCGTTATAAGTGTATCTGCAGGTACCAATCTTATACTTTTCATTTAGGTCGACAATGCACTCTCGGGGCTGCGTGACGGATGTCGTCATTACGCAATTTCCTGTCTTTAGCAAAAATCTTTGGCCTAAATTGGATTTAGACTAGTTTTCATTTGTTTATTTAGATTAGGCATATAATTTTGCACATGAAGGTATTAAATATGCAATAGGTTTAAAAAGTGAAATTCGTTCATGGTCTATATATTTAGGAGGTTGCTGTATCCTTTTTCCGTCTTGTTAATCCGCAAAAATACTGTAATAATGACTTATCTTCTTCCGTGCCGTTTGTTATGATGACCCAAAACAAATAATGACTTGAAGCTTGATCTAAAACCGCGTCTATTTTAGGACCGCAATGGGACGCGCTCGCGCCTGGCTAAGATTAGCCCTGATGCAGAAACGGCTTGCAGACTATCTTAGGATTCTTCTAGAACACCGGGAGGATACTTTGGAGGAGTACTTCGAACCTCACGCTCTGATGCTGAATGAAGAAGCTGTTATTATAACTGGACTGCTTGTCGGACTCAATGTTGTTGATTGCAACTTATGTGTGAAGGTAAAACGTAATCACTCATCATATTCCAGAATGATTATAGGGCTGGTTAGGTTATTCTAAAAGGCACGCATTTAATTCATTGTGTTTTTATTAGGAAGAAGATTTAGATAGCCAGCAGGGTGTCATAGATTTCTCTCTCTATCTCCGAGGCAGCAACTCTTCCAACGATCTCGCTGGAAACGGGAGCAATGTCAACACGGAGCCGAAGCAACGCCACATCAATACTATGTTGGACCAGAAGAATTACATTGAGGAACTTAACAGGCATCTCAAGTGAGTAGTCTTTACATCCACCATTTTTATAAAAAAGCTGTAAATAATTTTATAACATTTTAAACAGCAGCCAGCAAAGTTTTTTTCATGTTTAGATTTACAAAACCTGCAATGAAATGTCAATTCATATTGTGATCGATGAGATTTGTAACAGTCAGTATCAGTATGCAGGCCTTGCAACTACAGCAGGGCTAGCATAAGCTATACAAATCGACATAATCTCTTCTCACGACAAAGCGTTTGAAAAAATGAAAACGCAAAAATAAAAAGTTTATGACGTGATCCTCGTGATCGTTCATTGGTCAAATGCTTTCTTGAGAGAAGAGATATGTCGATTTTTATAGCTCGTGCTAGCCCTGCCAGAAACCGATTCTGCCACATATGTCAAAGTAAACAATTTTTTTTTTTATTCTTTATTTATTATAGAGGGTTTGATCCGACATGATCATGCCACCCTCATAGGCGCTTCACTTCGCTATTTATCTACGTCTAATGGCTATTTGTACAAGTTTGTACAGCATTCTGGCCTCTTCTGATTGAGGATAGGACAGGATGCTGTTGCATTCACCAAGCTTTTGGAGATCAATTCCTGTTTTATAACGTACCATTGTTCTTTCAGCTTCGTTCCGGGCACACTCCACCAAAATGTGATACACATCTTCCACACCGTTACACTCTGTACAATTTGGAGAGGCTGATTGACGCATTAAGAAAGCAAAACTGTTCAGCGGGATATGCCCGGAACGGAGTCTCAGAGCAATCACAATCTCAGATCTAGTCATAGTGGAACCGGCAAACAAAGTAAACAATTTCGAGTGAAAACAATATCTCGTGGGGGACTTGATTATTGGCTCCCTGTAGCTAAGACATGACAATTGTTTCGTGTACACATAATTGCTAATGAAACGGAAGTCATGCTGAAACATGCATCCTGTCTCTTGCCTGTACTATTACAGGCAGGAGACAGGATGTTTGTTTCTGATTAACAGCACCAAAAACTAATGCTTATCATCGGTATTTTAATAATCGATAGGCCCTAGTCCTTGTTAATACGACAAAAAGTATCAAAATATGTAAAACGTACACACAAACGACGCGACGTTTACGTTCTCTAAATTCGCTTAGAATTCGTTAGACTAGAAAAGCTTTTCAGATGGCCCGAGAGATGGCAAGTAAACTTTATTGTTCTTTAGATCACACGCTGCATGGAGAAATTTTTATCGTTTTTGCATTGGCTAGAAAGCAGGTCATTAGCACAGATTAAAAACCTAAGACTTGTATTTGCACGACTTATTTGAATATGTATATTATAGAAGTTTTTAAAGTTCAACCTGACGATAACAAAATGTCAAGAACACTATGCAGTCCACTCCACAGTCCTTCTACTTCTTAATGTCAAAATCATAAAAAAACATCAAGTCTACTGTAACAAGTTAACACCTTTTTGCAGCTTTTTGGCAGCCTATACTTTAATCTGATTACCGAAAAAGCGTTTGTTTTTTCACGTAAGTTGAGTTACGATTTTATGTTAGTATAAATGTAACTCCTTATAATCTTCTATGAGGGTTACTAGCTATAATCCATACGAGGTAAAATTGATGCCTTATCAACGTGAGCGGTAAGCTAACTTTAAGTACAGGTTATCTTAGAAGTACTGTACCTACTGTTAATAAAGTCATCTATGTGACAAATCCGTAAGCATAGGTTGCAATTTTACGTTATGAAATACTAAGCTGCGCTCCGCGATTTCAACCGTACATTGCGATCGCAAAAAACTATTCCGGTCCTTGTTATTTCCATCTACGTGAAAGGGACAGCAACGACATAAGTACCGTGGGTGTATGGTACATACTCGTAACTTTTTGCAGTGCTACGGTCGCCAACTTACAAGCTAAAGTGGAAAGTCTGACAACGACAAATGCTCTCATGAAGGAGGACTTGGCGATCGCCAAAAACACCATGATCACACTCGTTGAGGAAAACAATCAACTGAAACACGCTTTGGGTAAGTCTATCTTATCTATGCTACCACGTCATCCCCATGGTTATTTTCTTATCGTTGTAATTCGGCCTGTTGATGTCATTTACTTTGAAGCAGTTATAGGGTATTTGAATCATATCCTCAAAATGTTACTTGGGTTGGTTTTGGGTAGTCACTTTTTTTACAACTTAATAGGCCCGCGTTTGACCACAAACTCACCTGGGGGTGTACCGTGAGCTCTTAGCGCGATTCAAAACAGAGCCTACACTGGATCGCTTGTCAAAATCCCCATACAAAAAAAAACAAAGCGATCCAATATAGGCTCAGTTTTGAATCGCGCTAAGAGCTCACGGTACGCCCCCTGATGGGAAGTACCGATGCAATCTACGATGGTACATGCTTGCCTAGAAGATACCTATTCACTCGCGAGTTGAAGAGCTCCAGATTGTACTTATCGGGAAACAAAGACACTGGTAAAGTGTCCCGTTCCTTTGCAGCTCTGATTATAAATGTCGAGTCAAACCGCTTTGTGCAGTAGCTAACCGTTAATTATGAAATCTAAATACTTGATGAAGCCGTGGATAACTTGCTTATTATACACCATGATTTCTACTTATCTATAGTGTATTAAACATATAATTCTTTAAATGTTTTTACGCCAATGATTTCAATCCACATACGTTTAACAAATGTAAAATAAAAATCCATGGATTTGTTTATTTATAGTATGATTTATTTCCTACTTTACAACTGCGATAAAAATTTCACCAGACTTTCACAAAACTATTTGCGTATCGGTCAAAGACGCGCCGGCGGTATCGCGCGCTAATTTAGATCAGGCTCTGCAATCTTAGATTGACAGTTATTTTATTGGCTCCTCAATGTCAACAGTGTTTACGAAATTGCTGCAAATAATAATAAAAGTTATTCGAATAGATAAGACACCTTGCACTCGTGAATCACGTTCTATTGTACCGCTTAGTCTGCATTAGCATGCCGGCAGCGTCGCACGCGTCATATTTTGTCTTCCTTTATTATTTACAATCGTAAATAAAGCGCGTCTATCACCGTTATGCGCTATAAATCAACGCCCATGGGGAATACGACGGTTAAACCTCATAGGAAACAATCTAGTTGGTTCAAATCTTGTGAGTTATTTTCACCGGTTTAAATATATCCGAATTCTGTAGTGTTCATTTGTGTGGTTTGAAACACGTGTGTTTTCTTTGTGCAGGTCAGGACATAACCAAAGATACGAGGATGAAAATTACTGAGCTGCACTCTGATGAAGAGGTAACGTTCGATAAATAATTACAATGTAAAACCTTTTTTTTTGTAGGAATGGACAACTACAAAATAGTAATTTTTCCAACGAACCGAAATTAGAAAACGATTTTGAAATTATCCTCTAAATCTAAAGAGCTCTCATATAATAATATCATATATTTAATCATTTAGTATTTCACAAGATTGTTTAATGTTTAAAAAAATAATTATGAGGAGATACGATATCGACGTGTGAAGCCAAACTTGTAGTTATAAAAAAATTTAGTTTGGAATCAAAATACCCAAAATGTCTCAAACGTTTAAATTTTTCTTCTAAGTTTTTTGCATAAAAAAAACATTAAATAAAACGTGCACTAACTGATTTGTAATACTTGTAATAACTAGGAACATTTTGAAATGTTGTCAATGTTGGCATAGAACATCTGCTTTAAGAAAATGTTACATCATAGGTAAATGCCAACGTATTCTGAAGATGGTTGAAATTGAGAGAAACGGAATTCCCTAAGTATGCGTAATAATTAGCCTTTCCTTCCTGGACTAACCACTTACACGAGTAGGATACTCAAAAGCAAACAAGCAAAGCCTAAGCCTAAGTGTCAGAATTCTTGACCCACAATTTTTGGTTTCTGATATTGTCTTAGGAAAACAACCATCCCTGACGGCTTATAGCATGCATAATAATCTTGAATGAATAATCGTTATTTGGATTACTATTACGAACGAGTGTAAAACGTGGGTCGATGGTAGACCCTGCACAAATGACTTCTCAGATATGTTTGGAATTTGCCGTTTTTACAGCAGTGCAGGAAAATATCGTGCGGAAACAGACGTGTTCAAGAGTCATGAATTTTGAGGTCATGTGTCATTTACCAAACGGCACTTAGCTGAGGTGGTGGAACATGGGCGCTTCCTGTGAGAGAAACCATGTTCTAGCAGTTGGAACGTATCGTGCTGATGATGAACCATTATTTTGTACAACCAAACAGTCATTAAGGAAATACTCACGTTATGATAATCCCTGTTTTTTTACGCAATTAATAAATTCAACAAAATAATGACACATAAATTTCGTTAATTTCTAAATAATGATTCATAATAATGAACTTCCAGGAAAAGCGAAGTGTAAGAAGTTCAACGTCTGATAAGTCTAAGGACAAAGACAGCGAATCGGGGAAATGGCTGGAGGAGGAGAGAAAGAAAAATTTAGAACTTCAGAAGGAATTAGATTTACAGGTAGGTACTTCACATTAAATTTCCAACAGGCGATGTCTATTTTAGAAATTTAAAGCTATACTATCTAGAGTTTACTAGACTGGAACATTTTGCATAACATTGAGCCTTGACTATAATATGTATTGTGCGCGCTTAGATACCTCAGTATATATTAACAATTACAGTGGTTAGATAACTATTAATATATCCATGGTAGAATTAATTATTATTGTACACACAAATGTTAGACGAACCTGAAATCAGCTTAATATACAGACAACTACAAAATACATAAGTATTTGGTAGTATCGATATTTAGACAAACATTGCAATTCTCAAATTTTTTTTTACTGTAAAAATTAAAGCTTGGATTACAAGAAAATGACAATAAATTGTGAACTTGTTAGGTTATGAGTAGCCTATATTTTTAACAAGGTAAATTTGAATGACTAAGTAAATGTAGTCGTCCAAATTGTAGGAAATAAGAATATTTCAAAGTTTTATTTGACATATAATGATAAAATGGCAAACCGTTAATTTCAAATGTACTTATCAGGCTCATAGTAATTGGATGAAAATAATTCTAGATCTCACTGAAAGCAGAAATGGAGGTGGCAATGAAATTGCTCGAAAAAGACATTCACGATAAGCAGGACACGATTATATCGTTGAGGAGGCAGCTGGACGACATCAAGTTGATTAATTTAGAGATGTACAAGAAATTGCAGGTGAGTCGATGAAAACGTTCGTAACATTCCATGTCGATATCGATAGAATCGTAAAGCAAATGCATACAGAAGGTTAATACTATGAGCTAACTAGTTTTATGGTCGTCTTTGACTGTACACCTTCTCCCTAAGAGACGGGTTCACAAAAAAAGAAACACGGTGCTAAAGCTTTCATATTGCAAACTAAATATTTTTATAACATTTTGATCTCAAATTTCTTTAAAAACAGCGAGCACCTGCTCTTTAAAACGTACTTTCTGTGTGTGTTTATTTTGCGGTAGAATGCATTATTTTAGTAGTTTCGCGATTGCGTACCTTAACTAAATAACATCGATGCGCTTGTGCGATCACGGTTGCTCTCTTACCGCTTCATGGTTTACTAACACTATGCTTGAATTCGCAACTCCCCATTAAATAAATTACATGTTCACACGGCTGTTAAACTTTTTGTTGGCTATTGTCAAGGAGAAACAATAAAGGCGATGCCCCGTGAAGGCCGCTCATTAAGCGTGGGCGCTATTCAATACCAGATTTCACGCCCATACTTTGTCTTTCTGATTAATACACTAATCGTTTGTGCATCCTTACCTTTTGAGACGCCCTTTGGTTCAAATCAACGCTTTATTGTATCTATGCGCGTAGGCTGTATTGTATCGTATTTATTTTCATACCAGTTTCTTATAAGTATATATTTAGTAAACTATGTACATATGTATTATTATAACTAACACAATGCTGTATTCAACATTGCCGCGTTTCTCGCACGGAAGGAGTGCGAAATGGAGCTCACGCAGAAAGGAGAAATGGTGTCGAGGCTTCAGGGGAAAGCCGAGCAAATTGGCAAAATACTACAAAACCTCGAGAAGTTTAACCACTTCTTGGGGCCTGACCACGAGCTGGTCAAAGCTCTTAGGTCTCCCACCACTAACGAAAGCAATATAGGTGAAAAGCTAGAAAAGATACGAGCACAAAGCAGCGCGCAAAAGGGTACAAAGTCAAAGGACGATGGCCCGCCACATAAAAAGCTAAATCTCCAGGAAATACCACCGTTTCGACGAAATATCAACAATGATAAAACATTAAGTCAATTACGAGAATGAATAATTATTACAGCTATTTGAATAAATTTTATAGTTCAAAGTTGGATTGTTGTCGATCGAAGTGGTGTTTTCTCTTATATTATTGTATCATATTACTAACATCTATTTATGATTAGATAATTTAAATATTGTATCCATAGCTATGCTAATATCGAGGATAATATGATGGTAATGATGTTTCCTAACATAAACTAGTGATTTTACAGCTAAACCACTGTATTAACCTCATATCGTGTGACAGATCTTCCAAGCTTTATACCTATGACTGCATTTATTCGCTTAATTCTAACAAACCAATAAATAATCTGCTATGCATTAAAAGTTTTAATTTAATTACCTAAAATGTTGGCCTTGTTTTAGGAATGTGAAAGTTCCTTGAAACATAAAACAGAGCTAATAGCCAAATTGGAAGCAAAGACTGAATCGATGGGCAGCACCATACATCAGCTCGATGAGAAGTAGGTTTCATTTTTTATTATGACGTCACAACCAGGCTTGGGCCCTTCATTAATAATAATAGAAAGAATGCCTAGATTATAAACGCTCTAAGGGTCAAAGTGGTAGCTTAGCGAGGAAATTTTTTTCAAATACTTTTCATTAAGGTTTATAATAGTTGGATTTCGTTGATGAGTGTAATATATAATAGGTTGTACGGTATGTCATGTTTTCTGTTGTTTTACATCGGGTGTCGTATAAATTCGCTAAGCTACCGCTAAGTAGGTGTGCTCGACCCGAATGCTGTTAATTGTGACCAAGCGCTTGACATATCAGTACATAGTTCGCACTTAGGTGTGTGCAATGCACAGCTTGCGATACTTAACACGTCAACTTTCCATTCGCTCGATATTGGCAAACCGTCACAATGGACTAAGTAATTGTAACAAAAAAAAGTATTTTGATATTTTATTAAAAATCATTGCAATGATAGCGAAGAATTGTTAGATTTTTAACGCTAATGTTGCTTACGCTTTCTCGTTGCTGTCGATATTAAAAGTTTTTATTATTGTAAACATAATCTGTTAAGTTTTTATTCGTTTGTTTTTTACGTAGGTTGTCTATGATTGTCGATCACAAATTAAGACATCAGTTTATTTTAAGTGTAACCGTTATGACACAGTGCACAAACAGTGACGAAAATATAAGGGACTTGATTTTATAAACACATATTATAAAGTGAATTTTCATCAATGCTGTTTTTTTTCATACTGAAGGAAGTTTGTAGAAAGCTGTAGAGTCAGATGTTTGTGTGTGCAACTGAAATCTTCGCTTCGAAGAATGATTGTACCCGCTGTTTTTACACTGTGGTTATAGCTTTAATTTTCCACCTTGATTTCTTAAACCCGAGAAATAACTTAATTTTTAAAATATTATATAACTACATCCCTAGTGATATTAAAAGTATTAAAGACTGTAATTAACATGTATTACTTCAGAATAATATTGATCTCGTTCCGAGTGATTTGCTATTTTATGATGTTACTTATTTATTTATGTATCCAAAGTTGAGTACTATAGTTATTTAGTAGCGTCGAATGTATCGAATCTCGTATTTTCTTTGAATAGTTGTGATTCGAGGCGTTAGCAATGTAAAGCCTTATTTACAATAAATTATATTCAGTCGCATAATGTATTTTATTGATACAATCCATTGTTTTTAAGTTTGTTTATTGTGCAGGTTTGCCATTATCAATCAATTCCATTGTGTTTGCATGCTTCGTTTTTCCGACTAATTACACACTACACCTACACACAATACAGAGCATTATTATAATTGTTAATTATCTGGCGTTCTACGTTGATTTAATGATAAATATAGGCATGAGCCCATCAATAAAATTGATAGAATGATAAATCATATGACAATGGCTTTTATTAAAAAGATTGTTTTAGGTTTGTGTTAAAGTTATCATAATGTACCAAGAGGCCTTAATTGTGCCGTCGTCGGTCGGTATGTATTTTTACCCAAACGGCGTTTATATACGTACCTATGTTTATGTACTAACTACAATACTCGCATCTATTAAAAGCTTTATTGCGTCTCAAAGAAATAAGTCTCCCAAAAATTTTATCACACGTGGCTATGTTTTAGAACAATTTGATGATCGCACGTCACAGTATTCTATTTAATATAATAATAACAGGTGTTGGCTTAAATGAATAGCTAACTGACCGACAGACAACATACCTATAGCCCAAAACGCAAACTTGAAACTTGAGACTATACAAAAGAGGGTCGAATGAAATGTTAGATAACCGCTAACATTAGCCGATAGCCGATAGCCGATAGCCGCCGGCTGTATCTAGTATAATACATAAATATCTATTTCCTGGTAATGTATTTCCCCTTTTCCTAGTAGGTAGTCGTAAAAATAGCACACCGCTTTAAAAAGACACCGACTTCTCACACTATACATACTCACTCACTAGCTAATACCTATTTTTAACCAGGCCCTTTTCATAATAGACCTAATTTCGTTATGAAAGCGATTTTTTAAACTGATCTCGGCTCTCAAATGTATATACTCTTGAGATTAAATACTAACTCTGATATTAGATGTTAGGACCTCATAGATGCATTGATTAATTTGGATTTGGTCTGCATGTCAACATCGCTCTCAAAACCAATATCGGTTTATAAAAATCACTCTACACATCTGCTCGACACTACCTGCCATCTGTTCAATCTCGATAGACTTTGTCCGTCAGAAATGGCTAAGTTGGTGAACAAAAACAAAATCTGACCCCCTTACAAACACCGCATAACAATATAATAGCTTGTTTTATCTTTCCCTTTTTTTTCTTAAGTAAATGAATGATGTGGCGAACTAGTCAATCACCTGAAGCGTCACGGGTACCCATAACATTATGTATCACTCGGAACTCTAAATGAATATAATTTTGTCTGACACTGCACTGCGCACGTCATCCTGATACTTTACACAGTCTAGTATTCTTATTACTAGACTGTGTCTTTTCTTTTCTTATTTATTCTTTCTTGTCTTTGGTCTGTGTGATCAGATCATAAAGTTTCATTTGCCCAGTATTATACTAGCTACATCATCATCATCATCATCAACAGCCTGAAGACGTCCACTGCTGAACATAGGCCTCCCCCAGAGCACGCCACCTTGAGCGGCTGCTCGCCTCCTGCATCCATCGGCTCCCCGCGGCTTTCACCAGGTCGTCGGTCCACCGAGTGGGGGCATACTAGCTACAATGCCCTGCAATGCTGTGCAATGGAACACAGTAGTGCTTGCACACTACTGCTTGGGGGCAGAATAACTGACAAAGCGGTGGTATCTACCTAGATGAACTTTGCAGAAAAGTCTTACCACCTACCTTCCCTATTTCGAACATGATAGAGAGCAACAATAAAACACAAAATGACTATTCCTCTGCTATACAATGTTTATTAGTAAGGGGGTACCTATATGTTTTATTACCATTTTAATTTAAAGCTTTGAAAAAGTCTACATATCCAAAGAATGTGTGCACCGCACCTACTCTTCGAAATTTATTCAGAACACGTGGTATTATATTTAATACGCCCTTAGAAATAATGGCGATCCAATACACCCATTATGTTATGATATAGGTTACAGGAAGATAAGTTGGCTAGGAAGAATCTGGAAGAGAGTGCTCGTTCGTTAGGTCAGAAGGTCGCTACAGCTGAAACAAGAGCGGTGGCGGCAGAGGGCGACCTTAGGATAGAACGAGAATGGCGGATATCTTTACAGGTAAGATGATCCTACTATTGGTTTAATTATGGTACTAAAGAAATCTATGACAAGGTAATGGTATACTGGGTGTAATTAAATTCATTAGCATCCTTTGACACTGGGTACCTACTACCTACTCCTGACACCGGTCAAATGAGTAGGCTAGCGCGTCAGAGCGGAAAGGTTTTTGTCAAATAGTCTAACTGTTGGAAAGTGACGACTGACCAAAGCAGTCGAACCATTTAATTATCCATCCATAGGAAATACCCAAAATTGATCTTGGTTTGGTTTTAACAGTGACACACTCCCAGACTGGGGCAAAGCCTTGTGTAGATATAATTATGGCTAGGTGTTATTCATTCCCAAATATCATTTCTATTTCTGACTGTAGGTACCTAGCACAGATAAGAGAAAAGCCAATTTGTGTTACGCAGTTATTATAAACGACAGTCTTTAGTTTTATCTGTCACACCACTCATTTCAGGAATCAATGATGCGGGATCGAGATAAGATATCGATGCTGACGCAAGAAGTTGAATCACTCAAGTCAATAGGACAGGTAAACTATCCTTCAGTTATTCTTATTCTTATGACAATCATTCTGTACCATAGAAGTAGAAATAATATAGGTTTGTAAACAATCTACAACATCAGTACCTACTTTTTTCTTATGTCATTCTGAACATATCATTTGATCCTACGAATTATATCTTGATCTGATGTTAAGTAAAAATATGCTCAAAGGTGGCGCGATGCTACGCCTGATTAGGCCACTTGCTGGTTAGGTCTTTTTGAAGAATCTGTATAGAGACCACATGGAACCATGTGGTGTGTTGTGATTTAACAAGCTAATATAAAATGAGCTCTAAGAGCGGAATGAAAGGAAAAGTCCGCTACAGATATAAAGTACCGCACCGATGCCGTATCGATCCAAGCAGGGAGAAGCCTTATGGTCATTTGCACTTAAGTTTGACAGTTCCTAAGTTTTGGGTACGTCCTAGACAGACAAGTGCGCACTTAAAGAGCTGTCAAAGTTTAGTGCAGACGGGCATTAGACAGATGTAAGATTCTGAAAGTAATATAGTACTCCCTGACAAAATTCGTAGCTATCTATAGAGTGTTGAGTAGACACTAGACACATCCAATACTTATTTTACCAAATTGAGATTTTGTTGATTTACCCACGATTTGAGTTTTAGATTCTCTTATATAGGAATTGAGCTTAACAGCCAATATTTCACAAGACCTACACTTTTTTTTTACATATTCGTGTAGCTCTATTTTATGCACCAAATGTGGAGTATGACCACACTATCTTGTTTAACATACTCTTGGATGTAACAGCAGTTATATACGAGCACACCTTAAAAAAATCATGCAAATAAGCATAAAAACCATTGTTAACCGCGACTTGGCACGGCATCAGTCCTTGACCCTTTTGAATCGTCTCGTGGTCACGGTCATTGGGCATGACCTTAGTGAACATTACAATGTACCGAACATTGGGCACAGTGGAATTAATGACACAGAATCATTATTATCGTACTTCTAACATTTTAAATGCAAGAGTTTTTGTGTATGCTTGTTACTACTCAGCTATGAAAAGGCCGAACGGATTTTAATGAGAAGGATGACCGATTCTTCTTTGGAGTTTGCTTTGCAAAAGTATAGTCAATGCTATTCAGTCTTTCTATTTTATCTTCATGTCGTCGAAATTATTTGAGTTGACTGTTACTCGCCAAGTGTTTTTTGAGGTACTACAGCGCCTGAAAGACGCCTTGTGTCTTATAGTCAGGAACCCTGTCATTAAATTCCAGAAATATCTATCACTGCAAGAAGAACAACATATACTAAGGACACAGTACAGCGAAGCACAGAAAACGCTAGAAGAAGTCGGAGCAACTCTCAGCGAAAACAAACTACAGTTAGCAGAGTTATTAGAGAGAGAAGCGCAAGCGACGGCAACCAGTGAAGAAACGCCTAATTGGACGAGTGACAAGGACGCAACTTCTTGCTACGCTTGTACGAAAGAGTTTACGATAGCAAGGCGAAAGGTATTTAAATAATATATCTTTAAAAAATGTCCGTCGTAATCAGCATTCATCAGCGTTAAATTAACATTGTGTTGATAACACTATATTTTTACTTTCCAGCACCATTGCCGCCGGTGTGGCCATATATTCTGCGGCGCTTGCAGCGAGAAAACGGTCGCACTAGCTGGCAACACCAAGCCCGTGCGAGTCTGTGACGCGTGCTACGCAGAACTTAGACTGACGTAGTACCGGAACGTCCTCTAGTGAATTGTTCTCTATGTTCAAACAAGAGAGTTCAGTATAGGTTGACAAGTGGAATATACATGATGCGCTAATAAGTAAGTACGTTCTGTGCCTGTTAAAACATTACTTTGTTAGTCAAGGGGTCTAGCAAAGATCCCTTTCCATTAGCGTTAACGCCAAACTATAATTCAATATGTGCATGTATGACATTAGATTTTGAGTTATCGTTTGGCGTCAACGCTAAAAGAAAGGTATATTTGCTAGACCCCCCATGTAATTGGATAGAACTACCAAAATGTCTGAACCAGATTTCTTTTCTACAATTTCGTATTTTTTTGTACGGTACATAAAGTAAACCTAAGTGAGCATAGAGAATAAAAGTGAGATTTTCTTTGTAAGTAAAGTCAAATAGAATAATATCTACAAGTGTTGATTATGTGTCCACATACACGTCGTACCGTGTGGATTATTTCAATCTACAATGTGACGAAATGGTGACAAAGTGTAAAAGCAAATTTCAACTGTAAAGGTAGTTTTTTTAACGGGCAAATTGCCTTTATTACTCAAGCTAACTACTACAATAATAAAAACTAAACTAAACTAAACTAAACTAAACTAAGCTAAACTAAACTAGCTACACTACCTACTACAAAGAACACTTATGGACTGTATAATAGCCGCGATGGCCTATAGACAGTCCAAGTGCTCCAGCCCACTACCGGTAGGTAGCGTACCCAACATGCTGGCCGCATTGCCACGTTGAATTGCAATGCTGATGCGTTGGGCCAAATAAGTGCCAGCATTTTGGTCACGCGTCGCATCGACCAGGCGCTCTGATAGACTTTGGAAAACGCGATGAGCTCCCGGTCCCCACGGACCCAGGGTCTCAGCACCAAACGGCTCAAATATGTAACCGCTACCGAGATTACTATATTTGCGCCGTTTTAGCTGCTCAGCAGAATTAGCCGCGGCGCCGGCCCTAACGTGTGTCTCGGGAAGGTGTGACGGCGCCATAGTATCGACGCAAGTAGCGTCCCACACTAAAGGCCGCCCCATCTTCCAGGGAACCAGAGTCATTCCGTCGGGTCTTTTACCATCGTCACGCATGAGACCATTCGGTTCGAGAATGGCTGCAACATTGGCGGTGGTAAAAGCCCGGCGAATGATGTCATTAAGACTAGCGTGGCGCGAAATTCGACCAGCGCTTTTTGAACACGAGAGACCGTGATGACCGAGCTGGTCAACTGCGGTACCGCACTGGCAGTGATGGGCCACACAGCATCTTGCGCCCAAACGTAAGCTGATAGCTAAACGAAAAGTAGTCGGATCTAAAAGGTTACCAGTGTTGAAAGAAGGCATGGCCTGTAACCAAAGTCCTGACTCCCACACAGAGACTGCGAGAAGCCGAGCACGATCAGCGACGCTAGGACACGTATCTAAAAGATTTTTCCGTGCTAGTTCGCAGAGCGGTCGGTCCCACAGCCTCTGTGAGGAAAGAACCACCGGGAAATCAGAATTTGGACAAGCCAACCCCCAGGCATTCTTGGCCTCAGACAAATGGGCTACTTCGAAAGTACCTAAAGATGGAGCAAGAATTTTTTCTATTAATTTATGTGTACCGTGTACAGAGGACAAAAATGCCGGTAATGCAACACTCGAAATTTTGCGTATCCCTAAACCTCCTAAGCGCACAGGTAGAGAGGCTTGCGACCACGTCCTGTCATCCATATCAACATTCAAGACCGAAACCAGAGTGTTTTTTACAATGTTGTCTAAGCCCATAAGGAGCTCACTGTGTTTCCACAGTTGACAACATCGTAAAATATAAGTAAATTTAGGGACAAATAGACAAAAACGAATAATTGTAAAAGCCATGTGGGCGTTAATTTTGAGTAGCCTGTCTGATGCGTTATTGAACTTTTGAATTTTTTCTTCTACAAAAGGTGAGATAGACTCATCCAGAATCGGCGAACCCAAAAGGCGAAGAGAACGCTTGTCTACTAATTTGATATTCGGAGCAAGACTATTAAACTTTTCAAAAACCAAATCTTTATCAGGACAAGTATCGCAAACAAAAAGTTCGCATTTAGAAAAATTTAAATCCAAACCAATGTCGCGAAATTCGTTAATAATGATACCTAGATCATTAAAAACAGTGTTCACGTCGCCTCCTAGGGTTCCGTCATCCAAGTACCAAACATTAAGTTTGGACTGAAGACGTTGAATAATCGGATGGATGGCAAGGCTAAAAATGGCCGGACCTAGAGGGTCGCCCTGTTGACACCCGACTGAGGATAGGATCGCGTTATTTTGGTAATTTAATTTTGTTGGATTGCCATAACATTGATAAAGGAACTTATATAGTTCGGGAATTTTATCCTTGACTTGTGTCAAAAGAGCGCCTCTGTCGACAGAATTAAAAGCGTTTTTAACATCCACCTTTAGCAACACTTCACCACAATTTAGTTTGAGAAAGGTTCTAAGTGAATGAACAGCGGCCTCACAGCCACCCCGCGAACCAAAGCCCAGCTGTATTGGCTGAAAAAGGTTGCTTAAAAAAGCAACCTTTTTCCTACAGCCGACCTTGGCAGCGAGGCGGCGGTATGTGGTGCCTACCGCAATAGGTCTGATACCACCGTCTTTTTTGATAAGGGCACACAAGTTTGCGCCATACAAAATTTCGATGACGTCACTGTTGACTTGCCCTGACAGCATCAGGTTTACTAAAGCCGTTAAGTCTCTCAAGAGGGCCTCGCCAATTTCGCCGGAAATGCCCGATAAAAGATCTTTTAGAATTTGAGGGGTAAGGCCATCAAGACCTCCGGCTGAACCACTCTGGAAAGAAGTAACGGCTGCAGCTACTTCCTGTGGGGTCACTTCAACACTGACGTCATTTGGTATGGGTGGTTCAGGAAGGTGGAGATTTGCTGCTGCAGGTGGATGTTTGTCCTGCAGTGATTGAATTGTCTCAGAACAATATGGGGCTATTGTGTCGCTAGAGAACAGGACGCGGGCGGCGCCCTTAATGTCGCCGTCACTAATTTTGCTCTCTACGATTTTAAAAGTGGCCGAATCGTTATTTTGTTTTGAATTTATAATATTGTTTCGCCTGTTAAGCGGAACAATAATTTCATGATCCAAACATTGCTCTTCCAGTACTTTGTACCTTACGCAGTTTTCCTTTACTCTTTTAGTAAGGGAAGATTTGTTTGTAGGGTCTAATTTTACGTAAAGTACATGGTACGGAAAAGTTAGGAGATGCTCCCAGGCATGTTTCGTGTTTTTAGATATAACGTTCCTAATGGATGATGATAATGATTGAGCAACCGAAATGCGAGCACCACGCGGGATGCGTTTTAGAACCGGAATAAATCTTTTGTACGAGCTCAAAACCTCCCAAAACGGTTTGGAAGGAGTAGCAGCGCTCGTAGGGCTGCTACTGGCTACTACCGAACCTGAAACGGGGGCTGATAGAGGAATTTGGATCACTCTGTGGCATTTCGATTGATGAATTTTAAGGCCCTTTTGGCCCTTGAATAAACGTACCTGGGGACAGTCGGGACACTGTATCCTGTTTTCCAGCGACACCACGTTGTTTTGGGTACTCATTTTTTCCAAAAGATGCTGTGTTTACAAAGTAAGTAAATAAATAAACTTAGGGTCTGTATAGATTTGACGTCCGTCAGGAGCGACGTCGAGGCCCGTCGTGCCGACGCCAGGCGGCGTTGACATGGAAACAAAAATAACAAATTAGCAGTAGACCGCGATAAAATAAGAATATGGAAAATAAGTAGAGACTGTCGCCAGCTCTACAAATAGTACCTCGAGAATCCCGTGTTGTAGACGGCTAGTTGGTGGACAGAAATTGTCCAAAAAGCAGCAAAAAAACCTGAAAAACCCTATCGAAAAATAGGCCGAAAAAAATACGACTTGACAGGGCTTTCAAATTTTTTTTTTTTTTTTTTTTTTTTTTTAAGGTAGTTGAATGTGAGATAAGCATGCCAAATTATATTGGTAGTGTTGCAAAATTCAATGAGATCAAAAAGTATAAAACAAAAAGAAGAAAATCTAATGAAAATAATGAATTTAAATTTAGGTATATAATACTCTATTGGGTTTAAGATTTACATTATGGTATTATGAGAATGTTACCTGTTTAGAAAAGGCTGGCTTAGCAAAACACGGAACACGAGTCGAAGCTACTCCGCCATTCCCAATACTAACCATATTTCAAAAATCTGACTGAACTGTTTCTCAACGGCCAAACTGCCACGACTGTATAATCTGTGAATGTAGTTTCAATAGTTTTTCGTGAACTTGAGTTATTGATTATAGAATAATATGACGATAATCTACACTGCGGTAGTCACACAACAACAATATATATTTCATAATTATATAATGTTTAAAATAATAGTGAATAATGTTGGTTGGTATCTAAGACTGATGCATTTTTTAATATCTTTGAACTTGTGTGTTTATAAAGTCATAGGTGCCACACATGTTCAATCATAC
The DNA here is from genome assembly GCA_910589525.2 of Ennomos quercinarius. Lineage (NCBI taxonomy): Eukaryota > Metazoa > Arthropoda > Insecta > Lepidoptera > Geometridae > Ennomos > Ennomos quercinarius. The sequence continues at coordinate 9,811,558 of OU342496.1, forward strand.
CCCAATTGAAACAATTTTATAATTTTAATAGTGTATTATTTGTTCTAATGTTAATCATAAAAATCACAAATATAAGTTGTTGCTCACTCTCCCTGGCGTCAGTGCACCATGGAACAAATTAAATTATTACGCGTTTTAATAATTCGTGTGCAAAAGATTTTAATAATATGCCAATTTCTAATATTTTACTGCATAATATTCTAGCTATAGTTTATGAATTGTATTTGGTTATATCTTTAACATTACAATGTAGAAGGTACACACCTAGTATGGTAACAAAACTATAGGCTTATTTGACGATAGCTGTAACAATGCAATGGTATAGTTTACATTACTTAATAAATTGTAACAAATACATCGTTATTTTGAATGCAATTTTTATTGCTACTAAATAAATAATTATCAAAAACCAACTTATAACATCTATTCTGAACTTAGTTTTAAAAAAAAAATTATCTTGTCATATAGAATTAGCAAAAAAATGTGTTTAATCTATTTAAATTCTGTGCTTTATGAAATTATGGAGTTTATTATTACAATAGCTCTGTTCTTAAATTATTGTTTATTATATATCTTTTTAAATGTAATTAGTAGAAATAATATTTACACATAATATATTTATAACTTTTAGAATTTCAAATGATGTTACAAAAGTTTATTATATTGTGTGGTGCTACAACATTATGTATGGATTAATATATTTGTTACTGAAATGATGTAAATAATTGTTATTATTTATATATTAATCAATGAAGACACGTAAACGAAATATATAGGAATTTTAAATAACACAAAATGTTTTATTGCACAATTATATTTAACCTATAGAGAATGAATGAATTGCCTGTCTATGTTTAATCTTTGTACATAACAGTACAACAGGCAAACACATTTTATAAATAGGTTAGGACCTAAGAACCACAGATTATGAACATAAAAATATAATACTTATAGTGGGTGACTAGGCCCTAAGTATATCAGTCTGAATAAAAATAATTTATTTGCAGTACTCTATTAGCTACAACAAAATGATCTGTGTCGTGAATGAATGAATGAATCAAAAACAAAACCTCAATAAAGGTACTTATAACACATTCATTATTATTATATAAAAACCTAAAGTAAGTACTTATCAGATAGATCAATAAATATGTTAATAAAGGAGATGTTTCCAATTAATCGGGGCCTTTGGCCATGACAATGTACTACAATTATCAGGTTCTAATTCTAATTCTAATTTAACGTGGGGGTGATAAGTCCTGCACTGACGTCCCGCTCGGGGTGTATTGTGCATTTCCCCCTGCCAGCATCTACCCGAGCCAGCCCAACTCCTTAAAATAGCGGAGTGTGGCCAATTATCAGGTTGTTTAGAGAAAACTGTCGCAAACATTGTTCGGTTTTCGGTAAAATATAATTTATGAAGATTATATTGGATCACATCACTGAACTTAACAAACAAATGGGGCGTGCTATTGCTTAAGCGAAAAAATATATTTTTCTACGTAAACTAAATTAACTCGGATTTTATTGTGACAATTCATATTCATATTCATTTATTCTGTTTCCACATGTGCATATTGATCTTACATTAGAAATAAGTCTTAATTATATTATAAGGTAACAACATGGACCGTGCTGGGCACTACAGATTATATTGTGAAGGTAGGATTACTAAAATTAAGTATAGCTTAAGATTTAGATACATACCTACCAATTTTACAATTCAGCTGATCGAAAGGTTTACGTTTTATTCCAAAACAAAATCAATTAAATCTGTTACCCATGTTCTTCTGCATCCATTCATACCTATACAATGCAATTTATAACATCTCAGTATTTAGGTAGTTACTAGTAGTTGCTTGTTTATATTTTAGTGTGTTTGTATAATGGTGGTCCTGCGCAACGGAGTGCCTGGATCTTGCTCTTATGACATCATATATCGCAGTATATGGTCCATTGCTTCAGGGTTGTCTTCAGGTACCTAAATACCAAAAAAAAAGATAAGCCGAAGCTTTCGATCGTCACCTTACGCTCAGAAAATGAAACAAACGAAATAGCTATAATACTTGAAAAGTTATGGTCTAGAAACTGAACTTTTTCACGGCTCAATGAAACGCAAGACATTGGATCAGCGACTTTCTTATCTAACGTTGAGTTATCATAATCATCAGTCAGAAGTGGTCCCCTGTTATAGACCTTCTAACGGTTCCTAGCGATTTGCCCAGGTTTCCTTAAACTATCAATTCTAATCGATCCATCGTATATTAGTGGCTATGCCACTAAACACTAAGTCTTCCAGCAGCTACTTATAAAATAAAACTAAATATGTCTTACCCAGTGGCCAGCTCTATAGACAGACCAAAAGCTCAACTTGTCCCACACTTTGTAAAATCCATTTCTGATACCGTCTATTTCGGTGCGCGAAGCTATAGAGAAATTCGCTGCTCCGTGCCAATTCAATTTATGCACCCAGTTTGATGCACCTGTTAATAGTGAAAGGGGCAAATAAATACCGGTGGTAAATGACGAAACCAGTACCTACATAAAAATCATAACTATTCAACACACGCGAAGGGTTTACGGTGGGGGGGGGTTTAGGGTGAATGAAAATTATACAAAACTGATGTTTGCAGGTGCTTAAAAACTTAAAATGTTGTTGCATTCCTCACCTGCTATTGGAGTGACAATATCCAAATTTCCGTTGTACACTACAATTTTCAAATTTGAGTTGTTCAAGAGATTCTCAACTGAAATAAAAAACGGTACTTATTTGTAATTTATGTAACTAAGCAAGTAAATCGTTAAACAGAGATATTATTAGGGCCTCTAAGTAAATACTGAATACTCTCTTTTGAGATATGCGTCATTTTGCACAAGCCAACGTAATTACTAACTACTATTACATTCAGGTGGACCGATGTGGAAAAAACCACGGAGAGCTGATGGATGCAAGAGGCAAGCAGCCACTCAAAGTTGCGCTCTATGGAGAAGGCCTATGGTTCGTCTTCATGCTGATTGATGATGATGCTAACGGACGTCCTCTAAGGGGACAGCACGACACATCTTCAACTAGATAAAACTGGTTTAATCTACTTACGGAAAGAATAAGAAGGCATTGTAAAAGTTTTCTTCAAACTGTGATACGCCTTATCAGATATGTATCTCCATTTAATCGTTTGGTTCACATTGCGTAAGGTTGGCTTTACGTAAAAATTCATTGTGCGTGTCAACTTTGCAAAGTCTTCAAATGGCAATTCCTTGTTAAAATTATTAAAGTTAATGTACTGTTCTTCATTAATTTTTTTATACATGATATCGTCTAAAGTCGCCGCGGTGACATATGCGTGGTTGTCTATAGCATTCACCATTTTTAAGGCGAGCCTCTTCACTTCTATGTACAACTCTCTATCGATCGCTCCCTGAAATAAATAATGATATGAAACGTATCGCATCGCTCGTAGAACTGATAACAGATGGGAAAGAAAGGTTCTCGTTCTCGAGTGGCGACCACAAACTTGAAGACACAGCGTAGGCCGGCCCCCCACTCGGTGGACCGACGATCTGGTTAAAACCGCGGGGAGCCGATGGATGCAGGAGGCAAGCAGGCGCTCTGTGGGCGAGGCCTATGTTTAGCAGTGAACATCTTCAGGGTGTTGATGATGATGAAACGTATTTTCATGAAATAGATTACAACATAAAGCAGTTTCATTAACTTATTATTATTGCAACTGTTCTGCTGTTGGCATTTAACAGTTTTCTAAGCTTACCAGGTGGTACAGATGATCAGGTTGCATCAGCGTGCTCTCTCTTGGGTTCACCCAACCGCCACCAATGCCGATACCCTTGAAGTTCATCTCGAGATCTTTATTTTGTATTGCCTGAAAATAGTAAATTAACTGGTTGATGCTTGGTGTTGGTGTGGCGTTTTCTTCCAAGCGTTTTTAAGTTTTAGCTTGAATTTGACTGTTACCGCAAAGAATATTTTTTGAACCTAATCATTGGAGGAACTTATACTATATCTATGTACTTTCTTAAAAAATAATATTCATATTATCTTCATTTTACACACATCATTCATTTTTCAAAAACAAAAACGCTTAGGCGTATCTTCATTAACATTCAAGGTTATGTAGTTTCATTTGCAATGTGGATAGGAAAATACCACAGATGAGCAATGCTTATTACAGCACAGCACAGGTAATCTTGTGCAAATAACGAATTCCATGAACCAATCGGGTAGCGTTGAATCCCGAATCTAATATAGATATTATCGAGTATGTACGAGTAGAACAAATCGAAGCCCTCTAGAAATAGTAAACAGATGTCTAATAAAGTATTGTATTTACCGTGTATAAGTAGAGCGCCAGTCTGGGACATATTTTTCCTCCATAACTTTGTCCAATAATGTAGGTGGGTGTTTTGCGAAATTCCTTTCGTCTCCTCAGAAACATCTTTATAGCTTTCGACAAGTCCGTGGCTGCGAATTAAGATTAACCCTGTATACCTTATCCTCCTGCAGATCATGAAAAGGCTATTGGCACATCCTATGATTCGCGTGTTATTGACTCATTTTAAGCAGCGCACAACGAAACCGATTGAGTAATTATCAATTTTTCGCACATATTGCATGTCAACATTTATACAGCGCAGGTACAATATGTAATAGACAGTAGGTTAGGCACTAATGAATAAACTCAAAAAATACTGTGCCGATTTCAAAAATTCTTTCACTATTGGAAAGCTACATTCACCCTGAGTAACATAGTCTACACCACTACACGTGCGAAGCCGGGGCGAGCCGCTAGTCTTTTATATTTTCATATTGTTTTTTTTTTATTACTATATAGGCCCTCATTTGACCGCAATCTCACCTGATGGGAAGTGACGACGCGGTCTACGATGGTACATGCTTGCCTAACCTCACTCACTCACTCGCGACTTGAAGAGCTCCAGATTGTACTTATCGGGAAACAAAGACGCTAGTAAAGTGTTCCATTCCTTCGGTCCTCGGATTATATTAGTTGTTTACCCATATCGCGGTCACTCTTTGCATACAAGGACTCGTTCGTGGCGTAACTAAAGCCAGCACCAACTGGATGGTCTATTAGTAGCACGTTTCCCTTTTTCACCTGAAATGCAGTTTTGGAATTACAATTTTATGTCTACTGTAGAGTCATGTCTTTATATAAGTATTTAGCTTATCCTTGACCACTCTTGTTATTGGAATTTGGCAATTTTCATCAATTATTTGGATTAGCTTAATTTAACGTTTACTTTAGACAAATAAACTCTTTATTATACACCAAATAAACTTAAATATAAAAAAGAAACTTAATTGACTTATAATGCTAGTACAATAGGCGGTCTTATCGCTTAAAACGATCTCTTCCAGACAAGCTTGGGATGGAAAGGAAATTAAACATTAATTTGGGGCTACGGTGTACCTACAGCTAAACTTAGTACTGATATTACACTCATATTTCAAATAAAAATCCCTAAGTAATAATAATAATAACAATCTACACGTCATGTTTAAATATTATACACGTTATATATAACTTAATTTTATTTATTTTAGCACAGATTATATAATAGATACTACTAGCTGCCCCCCACGGTTTCACCGGCGGATAACAGTGCCAAAAAAAGTAAGTAAATTCTATGTGTTATTCCAATGTATAAGCTGAATGTGGTTAATTTTTAAACCAGAAATATCTTACCCATGTATGGTTTCGAGGTTCCAAATCCATATTTAACGGGCCTATTTCTCCAAAGTTTCCGATGCCACTTGCCGCAAATCCCGGCCCACCTTGAATCCATATCAACAAAGGTTTATCTGGGGCGCCAGCCTTAGTTCCATTTGCGTAGAACAGCTGGTAGAAAAGGTGCACCCCTGGACGTACTTGTAAATATCCATGAGCTCTTTGACGCATTAATGGTGAGCGCCGTACGGCATCTTTGTAAGGATTGTATAAATCTAAGAAAAATATAGAACACTGTAAACCTTTGAACTAAAAATACATTTTGAATTGAAAAGCTTTTAACTGAGATGATGAACCCTACAGTATAGAATATTAATAATGATATATCAAATAACTGCTCAAGCGTTAATAAATCGTATTTTCAAATACGTACCTGAAGTGGAGAATTCAAAACAGCTAACGCTTAAAACTATGGCAATCCAAATAATAACATATTTCATTTTGAATGTTATTTTCCGAAAATTCAGTCATAAACACTTGCGCTCTTTAGAAACACTTTAAAACAATTAACACTGTGCGAACCTGACCCATGTCACCCATGTGATGATATCATAATACCAATATTCGTAATTAACAAATTGGATTAATCAAGGAAAAAATTAACACTATACCAGCGTAAATGTCACGGGGTTTTCATTTATCCCTCAATAAAACTGGGTAAATTCGAATAAAAAACACAGGAATTTCCGGTTCCGCTAAATGATTATTTAGCTTCGAAATAAATATAAAAATGTAGGTACCTATGACTGTATAAAAAAACCTTTTTTTGTATCGCTGCACTACGTTTTAATTATTAATTTATTTTCGATAGCAATTGCTTTGCAAAGCTAGACCAGCCTACACGATAGGCTTTGCGTTACTAGAGGGTATCACAACACACTGAGATAGCGTGCGCTTTGCTCTCGCATCACCACTTACGCAAGGATCTCTGACAAAATGGCATAGATACAAAAGGTTGCATATTGGTATTTTTAAATCATGACGCCACGAACAATGGAAGGTAAAATCTTCCATCTACTTCTTTGTCTCCTATAAATATGATACGAAAGGACATTGAAACATAGTTGCGTGTAGTAACTTTATTTGAACAGTAAGTCAACGAAAGATCCAAGTATGCCGTTGCTGTTGATATTCCTAGCTCTTGGTCGTCGGGTAGCATACGAGTTAGGTCGAGAAGTGGAGGTTCGAAGACGGTTGTAGGAAATCGTCGACGTGGCCGGGTCGTCCTGGCTTGTTGGTATTATTGGTGACACCCCTACTACGTGGCCTAGGGAACCACCAACCACGCTGGGACGGTACGTCACTTGACTGTTTTCTGAATACTCGTGTATCGGTTTCACATGATCTGTAAGATTGAATGAGCACCTTTAATAGGCGAAATTTTAACGTGATGCAGTAATCATGTGAATGTCGTCATAACTTAGAAAGTAACCTTAACCTAGTCATATATCTTTGCAAGTGGAATTATGATGGATGACAATCTTAAGTTAATATTAGGAATCATATAACAAGATAACAAAGATTTTACTGTTCGCTTTAGGAAAGATACAGATGTGCGCGAAATTACCGAAATGAATTTTCGTAAAATTTACTTAAGATAAGATTATAGGTACCTACGTAAGAAGACTAAGATGTAGGTAGGTACACTATAATTAGGTATCAGTGTATTATCTACAATGTAGTTATACTTATTTATACCTAGTGCATATCCAAAATTGCCCATATAGTGTGCCTTCCTTGGCAAATTAATTAATACAGTAGAGCTTTAGGGTTGTTCCTGTTGTCCCCCACGATTTCGGCCTCATGGGGGACAGCAGGAATAAAAATGCCTGTTGTATTAATATTATAGTCATATTAAAAATTATAATATGGTAAAAAAACAATAGATATAGTTACATTACTATTATTTACATCTTGATTTAAATTAAATCGATAGGTATAAATATCGATCGAGTGGGATTTCTCAGTCACAGAGATGAGGTCAAAGTATTGCCAGAATGATTATCCTCCAAAAAAAAAGTATGCCAAGCAAAAAACCGTTTGAAAGAAGTACATTCAACTTTCAACACCAACAGATTTACTTCGATACTATAAAAATCAGAGGCAGGTATGCTCACTTAAAGTAGGGTATTCGATTCAAATTAATGGGCTTTCATTATGCTGGAAAGCACTAGGCTAGTATATTGACGCTCATACAAAATTATTACTATAATTTATTTTGAGAAGATCATACTATTTACATGATTCAACTTCAACAAAAAGTTTTGACAGATGTCAAAGGTGTCTTTACTTACTAGTGCAAGAGCCCACGGCCGCTTGTCCACCGCACCGTCACCGAGCCGTCACCCGAGAACGAGATGTCGTCATCGAAGTACATTGCTAGTAATGTACGTATCGCCGAAGTAACCAGACATACATTACTAGCAATGTATATCTCTTTCCCATCTCGTTACCGTTGTCGGGTCGGTATCGGCGGGCGGTGGACAAGCGGCGTAACTCAGCTTACCTATTCGATTGAATAAGCTCTCGTTATCACACGATCAATATTTTTCATATAAGTGGCCCCAGAGCACGAGTAAATTATTACCAATAAAAAATGATGATTTAAAAGAAATTATTTTACCTGAGGGATGTTGGTGCAAAGGTGGTCTGTAATCGTTAGAGCCAAAGAATCCACCAGACCAATACGGGGGTCTCGTCGCCGGAAACGATGGTTTCTGTGGTCGATCCGCAGAGGGTCTTTGAGGATAACTTGGAGGCCTCTGAGGGTAATTTGGTGGCGAGGGAAAGTTCGGTGGTGGGGGGAAATTTGGCGGTGGAGGAAAGTTTGATGGTGGCGGGAAATTTGGTGAAGGTCGTTGCGGGTAGTTGTGTGGTCGGTTGAATAATGAATCGAAGAACCCTCGGCCATCTCGCTGTCCCTGTCTTCTATTCCCTTCTGGTTGAGGTGTGACTGTTGCAAGAGAAATACAGTAAATTAAGTTGGGTACTCAGTAAGTATATACCAATATTGGTATAGGTATAAATATATTGCGCAGTAGTAAACAATAGATAATGTATGACAATGAAAGGTCAAATACCTATAATAATACAATGAATAAAATGAGAATGGAATTTATTCCATTCTTCTCATTCTATTATTTCTTCTTTATTTTTTTTCGTTTTTATTATTTCGTAAATCTTAATTTACTCACGACAAAGTACCTACATGTGCGAGTGTTTAAAACCAAAAATAACTTTTTATGTTGCAGCTCTTTCAAAATGCCTAACATCTTTTATTAAATTTATTGACGCGTGGTCCGATTTCATCATTCTTTTTTTGTTGAAAAAGGGGCGTTTTAGATATTGCCCCGTAAATATTTCAAGGTCGTCGATTTTGTGATTCAGAAATTAGACATTCAACCTTCAGTATTAGGTCCAAAGCCACTCCTATCCTGTACTATAGGAAAGAGAGAAGGGAGGGGGGAAAAGGACGAATGGATGAAGGTGAAAGGAGGCAGGTGCGCCAGCACCTGCCTCATTTCACCGTTTCATGCATTCATCCTTTTCCCTTATCTTTTTACCCTCATCCTTCTCTCTTCCTTTAGACTGAGATAAGGCGTAAGTAAAACTAATTAACCCGTGCGAAGCCGGGGCGGGTCAGCTAGTTATAACTAAGAACACTCTCGATCAAGTCACCTTTACAAACACAAAAATAATAATCAAAATCGGATCATCAGTTTGGGAGCTATGTTGCCTGTAAAGAGAAATGGATAAAATACTCACTAGAACTTAAATCATTTTCGTCATAGTCTTCTATTTCACCACAATCTGTTGGATCGTCTTCTTGCGGCTGCTCTTGCAAGTTGTTCATGTCGTTAAGTGCATACGGCGGGTTACCCGGTACTAGTAAATCGTAGAACGCGCCAAACGTGCGTCCGGTGCCATACTCCCAGTTTGCTATACGTCTGTGTGGAGCAATTTTGTTCGTAGGGCACAGTGAAGGATTAACTGTCACGGCTGCCAACGGTGCTGCTAAAAAGGCCTGCATAAAAACAAACTAGTAATATTTTATATTGATGCACATGAACGAGTTTCACTTTTTATGCAATATGTAAACAAAATACCTACTTACCACTAAAACCCTGATCACATAAAGTCTTTCCGTCCAAGCCATTGCGTACAAAATTATAAAAAAATCAAAAATCTTCAGAGGATTAAACTACTCACGATGAAGCTCAATTGTTATCTGGTAAAAGATACTAACGTAATATTACATCTCTGGAGCACCCACGCACTCATTATGCGTCAAAAGTCACCGAATCTTGGGCAATGTCCGAACCATATTCGACAAATCATAAATTACGACCAAATCCAACCAAATTCAGCAAAATTGCAAATACTTATTGAGGTTACTAGGACGGCGAAATACCACTGTTAATATAAAGATTGGAGTTTTCTAAATAAAGCAATGTGGTATCCTTCAAAATCATAGCATGGTCGAAATTGGATTTATGTCCTTTAGCGCCCGCCATAAAAAGGATAATATTAATGATATCTATTTTTAATCGTTTTCTTTTTTGGTGTATTTGATATATTTTGTAATTATAATATTATAATAAACTGCCTGTCTGCTTCTGCTGTTACAGTGTTACCACAAAAGGCCTGAAGTTCAGACGAGCCTAAACGCTCGTCCAAACTTATTGTTGAACAGATTAAAAAACTGTTTAAGCCATGTTTTATTGGAGTATAACGCTATAGGACTAAGTGCCAGGCAGTTGTTCAGCTAGGCCATCACATAACTTAATTGCAACCGATAGAAACTCAATCAAACTCAAACAGTTCCAATACGCAGTTATAGTTACTATGGAAAACACTTTGCCTATTCCGAAAGAATGAAACTTGGCCTGTTGCATTGCTGTCAAAGTTACGTGATCGCCCCCCTTGATCATAAAAACTTAGTTTTAGTAGGTCGTGCATTTCACAAAGAGCCAAGTCTCGATCAGGGGGGAAAGCGCGGAGTGCTGGCGACCGTTTCGAGTGGACTGCAGCTCAGTTCACATCACATCATCTGCCGGAAGACGTCCACTGCTGAACATAGGCCTCCCTCATAAAACGCCACTTTGGACGCTTATCATAGGAGGACTTTGCCATAATCACCACGCTTGGCAGGCGGCTTGGTGATCGCAGAAGATATTACTGCCACACGAAATGCACACAAACATAAAAAACAGACAATGTTTCCCTTTATATAAGTACATATTAGTAGGGATTGGGTCGTAAGTCGCTATCATTCTTTGCATATTCTTTGAGGTACGTATTATACGTCGCAATTGCAACTTAAGGCTCGTATATCTGGATCCTGGATCTTCTAACTCGCTTGCGCATTGCGACAGTTTAAGGTATTAATTAATTGAAGGAATTTACTTATGAAAAATCTGCCCACAGAAAAACCTTTAAAAAACATCACAAAGGTTCAACAAAAAAAACACATTTGAAAAAATCACGTTTTCCATACATAAAAACAGAATCAAACAGAACAGAACGAAAAAACTTTTCAGCTGCTATTAAAAAGATGAAAATAGTAACATAAAACTTTATGCTCGAATAATTTTGTATTTATTACATTCACGATCCATTTTGGGCATAACATGCAAAACGCGATTATAATTTTTTTTTTTTTTTTTTTTTTTTTTTTTTATGTGATTGAATGACGTGACGAGCAAGTCGTTCACCTGATGTTAAGTGATACGGCCGCCCATAACAGTTGCAGTGTCACCCGGAACTTTAAAACAATAAAGTTTCGCGTGACACTGCACTGCGCACGTCATCCTGAGACATCACCAAGTCTAGTAATCAGATTACTAGACCGAGTGATCAGATCATAAAGTCTCATTTGCCCAGTAATTTCACTAGCTACAATGCCCTTCAAACCGGAACACAGCAGTGCTTGCACACTACTGCTTGGCGGCAGAATAATTACAGTAGAGCGTATTTTAAAAATCATTTTCACGCTAGACCTGGGCGTGTCTTTGTGAAATGCGTGATTTAGACTAGCTATATTTTAGGCACCTAATATTACAAATACAAACAGTTGTAATATATTATTGACATTTATTCATCATAATAATTTAATTTATTAAACAAGTACATGGACCGGAAAACAGGTAAGTAAATGATACTTAGTATCTAATAAATACAGTAAACCCTAATAATAGTTAAATCACAGCATTACTACATTTAATATTGCAATTATTATGACATAACACGATAAACTTCATTATCATCAGTAATGAATTATGTCGACAGTACCTACTGATTCCACCTTTACACTTTATAGAAAAACGCCAAATATTTGAATAAATTACTTGTATTGTCATAAAATAAACTTTTTTTTTAAATGATGGAAAATGACAAATTTATTAACAAAAAATTTTTACGCCACGTGATTTCCATTAAGTTACATAAAGTAATATTTTCCATTCTATGGTTTTACGTAAATAGGAAAAAAATATAAATGTTCAATAACTTATTACATGCGTCACTAATTGATGCGTCCAAGGTCCAAACAAACGATACAAATAAAATATGTTCCTACTTTTCAATATTGAATAGTCGCGTCTCATTTGCAGCACATAACTATCAGTGCACAGTGCACACCCCTCTATTAACCATCACGTGTTGTCACGGGCGAATCCCCCTTAGCACAACTCAATATGACCGTCTTGAATACAGGACGTTCCAAAAAACTTCAGCGCAATTCCGCAGAATACTTCTTATGAAAGCATTGTCGATCTAATGACTGTACAAATGCAGTCTCGCCTGTAATCGGAAGGTGGGTACGACGTCTCTGATCAGTGATCGACATTACATTTAAAGTAAGATAGGTACATTAGTCACTGACGACAACCAAGGCAAAGAAACGTACCACGGCTTCAAATCATTGATAATTTTAATACTACATAGAAATGCTGCCGTATTCTAAACCCAAACGGATATTAGAAATCTACACTATCCGTCTTCTTCAACCTGAATATAGATGAAAGAGACATCTTGTAGAATATGAATCGGGCAGCTGCATGTTGAAAATGCGTTGTTGAGCATGTCTACTAATAATAAGCAAACAATCCAATGGGCTAGATGCCTGCTATTAAAAATGATTAAGTAAATATTATTTTCATGAAGTAGGTTAAAAATTAATGCAATAATTGAAAACATAAGTAACATCGGTAAATAAACCACGGAGTAACAAGCTTTTAAAGTTTCTAAAGGGGGGAGGGAAGTTTCTCATCGCCTGTACTTTTCTCGCAAAACTGAGCTTCTCCACAGTTACTATGAAAACACGTGATTGTGACGTCTCATGCCAAAGAGATTGTATGTAAAGCTACCACAGCTTAGTAATGAGGCACTATGAAGGAGCAAGAACTGACGTCACTGCATTTTTGAGCTGCCTCATTCTATTCCTGTATTTTAAAATGCTTGAAACTGTCATTTTTTGAGATATTTGATTTTTGTTTTCACGATTTTATTTTTTGAGGAATATTATTAATATATGCAATATAAAAAAAATAGTCATCTAGCCTATTGCTATCGATGATGTTAGGAAATCAAAGGAGTGTGAGAGACAGGACTTGATGGCTCGGAGAAGAGGCGTAAAAATTAGTGTTGCAATGTTGGTCACATGAAAGGACGGAAATGATTTAGCTATTGTTACTCCTTATAATAATTTTGAAACTCGTAGTAATCTTGTTATGAAGTTCTTTACTTATTGAGCGACGCGTAGGCCATAACACAATTTAATTTTTGGAAATGCAGAAAGCGACTGCTTGAAGATAGTGATAGATACAATACAAAAGCGATATGAGGTCGAAAAAATCCCTCTTTGTTGTTAAGGTTTCGGTTAGGGTGTGTCTGTAGAAAACGGAATAATAATATAGACAAGGTATAGCTTCTGCGGGAAGGAGTAAAATTCCACCAATCTACCAAGACGGAATCTTATCTTAAATGTTCGAAAAGCGTACGAGAAAATGTATAGCCTTATCAGGCAACATTTCATTAGCCTTTGTCTTAACTACAATAGTAGAATTGACCAGTTTTATCAATTTGTCTTCTAGCAAGCCATTACGTAATTTAATTTGCAATTCCTACAAGTATGCTAAAGGATGACTAATGCTTAATGATTACGCTTTAATAAATGTATGTAAATTACATGTACTTATTCCCTACATGGCAGTTATACCTTACTTTGGACTTTCAATATTTCAATATCCATAATTGCTTTTCAGTTCTTTATATTTAAGACTGGCGTTGCCTATGCCATATCCCTATTGCGATAAAATATAAATTCAATTTTAAAATGGTTGTAGGAATGCCATCGATTGTGGTTATATTAAAAATACATTAACTTTAGTGGAGTACTTAATAGTAAAATCTAGCATCTAAAGATTATTGCATGTTACAAAAATGCTAATGTGTCTTCTGTACTATAAAATAAGGGTCAAATTGATTTAAAAATACGAAAAACTTGACACAACAATTATCATGAAATTATTGGAAGTGAGTACCTAACAATCTATTTTTACTTTTTAATGGCTCACTTACATCCACACTAATAAAACTCCAGAAAATATTCTGGAATCGTAGCCAACGATGTTAAAGGCAAGATCCATTATCCTAAACGTACATCTCATCAATATACAACATACAACAGTATTTTATCGATGCCCAGAGGTGGTAAGAGTAAAGCATGCACTCCCCTGGATTTGATGAAATGAGAAAAGTTTTTTTTTTTTATTAAGAAGTATAAGAACATTAGAGATAACGTCACTCTGTAAATTACATTGTGAGGTGCACCTGCACCCCCATTGTAGTCTTAAGAAATTAAAGACTAGCGTCTAAATTCAGCTCTCTGAAAACAGTCCATAATAATTTCCATCAATCTTTATCCAATCCAAATAAAACTGGAAGACTTACATAACCTCAGGTTGGAAAACAACAGTTTCCTTGACAATGGCATCGGACGCCTGCCAGCAGCTCTGCGCGCAAGTAAACACGAGAACTGACAAGAAGTGTAAATGTGAGAGGGTTACGTTTTGGGGCATCACTCTGAGAGCTTCAGTTAGTTCCGGAAGTAGTTGCAGTTCGCAGATGAGGTGGGAGCCGCAGCGGGGGCAAGCTGGGGGCACTTGGGGCTGGTCCGGGCTGTTGGAAGTTGGCAGCGCTGCGCCGAGGATTGGGGGCTCTTCGCGGGAGTACCTGAAGGTTGGAGACGATTTTGTTGTAAACAAAGCTCTAGCGCTAGCCTCCGCTTTCTCGTACCTTTTTTCAAATTCGTGTCAACTCAACACACTAAATACAGACTCATTGGTTGAAGTCAGCAAATGATCAACAGGTGGCCAATGAGTGTTCAGCAGTACTAGTTGGCGTGCTGATACGAGTTTGACAAACGTACAAGAGGGGTTTAGAGTGAGTTTAGCTGCATGGTAACCGCGTCTACCACTTCTGCGTTTTACGCGCAAAAAATATGAACGGCGAGTTTATAAACACTGTTTTTTTTAGTTGGAGTTATACTCAACCAACGCGGTAGTCGCGTTAGTGCGTTCTATCTGGGATTCTCGCACTGGACCTGCACTACAAAAATGTAAGTGGTGATGATGAAATGGTTCCCACATCAATTTTTTTTATGTAAATGAATGACGTGACGGGCTAGTCATTCGCCGGATGTTAAGAGACACGGCTGCCCATAACAGATTGCAGTATCACTGGGAACTCTAAATTAATATAACTTTGCGTGACACTGCACTGCATAGCGCACGTCATCCTGAGACTTCACACAGTATAATACCGGTATCTTCTAGGCAAGCATGCCCCATCGTCGACCGCGTCATCACTTACCATCAGGTGAGACCGTGGTCAAATGTTAGCCTATTGTTGATTAAAAAAAAGTAATAAAATTACTAGACTGTGTGATCAGATCATAAAGTCTCATAAAAGTCGTCTCTTTTTTAATTAAAGCTGTTTTCGTGAAACTTGTTGATCTCATGTGTACAATACATAAATGCAAAATTTCATCTAAATTGGTTAAGCTGTTTTGACTAAAAATGTTTATAACAAACATAGATCTGTACAGGAAAATATCTACCTTTAATATAGTTAAGTCTGGTTGGAACAATGTTTGGACATTACATACCTATTATTTTAGAAAAGTCAAATTTAGTATAATACTGGGTGGCGCAAAAGTAAAGACCCTATTTGGTTCAGCTATAACATTTTTTCTAAATTAGAAAACTAGATTTAGGTTTTTTTAAATGTATATTTGTGCCATTAAATTTCGTACCATTAGGATTTAAAGATGATGTCTTTTAAATGGTGACCTCCAGAGTTGATACACATTTGAGCCCTATTTATGACATTTTGCATAACTTGCCGTAACACTTCCTGCGATATGTTCGTTATTTCTTGACGAATGTTTTCTTTTAGAGCTGCGAGAGTCTGTGGCTTGTTCACATACACCCGAGATTTCAAAAAACCCCAAAGAAAGAAGTCTGGACTGGTCAGATCGGGTGATCTTGCAGGCCAAGGCAAATCGCCAAAACGAGAGATAACTCGGCTTGGAAAAGCGTCCCTCACTAAGTCCATAGTGTCGCGCGCTGTGTGTGCCGTAGCGCCGTCTTGTTGAAACCAGATGTGCTCCAGCCCCAATTCGTCCAAACTGGGTATCAAAAACTCACGTAACATGGTTCTGTAGCGTTCTCCAGTGACAGTTATCGCATTGCCTCCAGCGTCTTCGAAAAAATAGGGTCCGATCACTCTGTCAACACAGATGCCACACCATACAGTAACTTTTAGTGGGTGTAGAGGTGTTTCTTGAATAATGCGCGGATTATCAGTGCCCCAGAACCGAGTATTCTGCTTATTGACATGCCCTGAGAGATGGAAATGCGCTTCGTCACTCATAACCAATTTTGAAGGAAAATCATCTTGCAAAATGTCATAAATAGGGCTCAAATGTGTATCAACTCTGGAGGTCACCATTTAAAAGACATCATCTTTAAATCCTAATGGTACGAAATTTAATGGCACAAATATACATTTAAAAAAACCTAAATCTAGTTTTCTAATTTAGAAAAAATGTTATAGCTGAACCAAATAGGGTCATTACTTTTGCGCCACCCAGTATAAACCATTCTTACCTGAGTACCTGGCCCGGGTTATTCCGTAAGCGCGTGATGAAGGCGTGGAACATTCTGTCTCCGTGCAAGGGGGCTGCTTCTTCATACACTTCGTCTTCACCGCCGCCCCCACACGCTCTGTCAGCGGCGATCTGATCCATGTCTGTGAATGCAAACTCTATTATTTATAAATAAAGAGAACAAGTGGGGTTGCTAATGATAATGAGTGTCCCTCAGTAGATTACGCACCATGGTTAGAATCCCCTTCGGCCTAGCACCAATGATATCCAAGTTACGAAATTCACACTCACACTTACAATAACAACGTAAGGAAACCATGCATGTTCAAGAATTACAAAACTCGAGGACTAATTTATATTTGAAGATTTATTTATTTTTAACTATGGCATAAACTCTCTCGCTGCGTGACTACTGAATACTACTGACTCTGGGTGTGTACTGTGTTTTAAATAATCACCGTGACCAACTACACCCTTAGGCAACGCACGCGTCAATACAGTCTTTTTGGGATAGAAAGTATCCTACTGCCTTCCCCAGTATTTGGAACTATCTCCGTACAGTTCTCTAAAAGAGCATTTGAATTTGACATGAGTTTAACTTTGACAAACGTACCGGAAACCGGGGGTTAGTGTGTAATCTAAAAATGTTAGTTACATTTAATTTAGTGTTATCTTTTTTATTTCATTTAAAATGCCTTGTGTCGTTTTCGCTCGTGATATTTCACATCAGCTAGTTGACAGGACATAATATCATAGAAACAGGACAGGACAGGGCATGGTGGCAGGGTTGACAGGACATGTTTAGAATTGATTAAGTTTTTTTTTTATGAAAACGAATGACGTGATAAGCTAGTCGTTCGCCTGGTGTTAAGCGACACTGCCGCCCATAACAGATTGCAGTGTCACTCGGAACTCCAAACTAAAGTTTCGCGTGATACTGCGCACTGCGCACGTCATCCTGAGACATCACACAGTCTAAAAAAGTTTTCTAGACTGTGAGATCAGTTCGTAAAGTCTCATTTGCCCAGTAATTTCACCAGCTACAATGCCCTTCAAACCGGAACACAGCCAAGCAGTAGTGCTTGCACACTACTGCTTGGCGGTAGAATAACTGGCAAAGCGGTGGTACCTACCTAGACGAACTTTGCAGAAAAGTCCTACCACCTAGTTTAAGTTTAACTAACATTAAGGGCTTGTGCAAGGCCAGCGCAATTTCAAGCCAAAGCCACAGAATAGATGTATAGTACTAGGCCAAAACGGGGATGAGCCAGGTGCCGAGCGGCAGGGGCGGTCTAAGTTAAACTGGTTCCAACGCGCAATAGTTTAGGTAATTTATTATTACACTGAATATAAAGGGTATTTTAAAAATCCGCTATACATAAGCCCTCCATTATATTTAGTTCAACTAATACACGAAGTTTCATGATCTTATTTAAAGTATTCATTGAATAATCGCTGTTTATTTGTACGGTTTGGAGGTAACTTTGTAATTTTTTTCTATCGAGAAAATTTTATTAATTCGTGTTTTCACTATACATTTGCAGTAGCGTTAGTCATCAACTTTGCCATATATTAATTTCAAAGTCATTGTTGCAATATTGTTGACAGGACACTGCTTCAAGCTAAGCCATTTTAAGCATTTTGGCGTTGTATTGGCTCTTAATAAGTAAGGTGTTTAATCATGTAAAGTTAAATCTGTTATCTTTTCATAATACAAATGAGCAGTGTAGCTCCACATTAAATAGTAAATCCAGCTATTATAATAAATGTGCATAGGGTGAGGTTTAAATGAAGGTTACTTTACCATTCTCTCTTTTATATTTGTTGAGCAATTCCACGACTTTCTCATCGTTGCTGGCAGGCTTCTTCCATTCCTCTTCAACATAGATGAACTTAGGAAGGAATTGCAGCGGTCCACACATCAGGCGACTTCTCATGTCTACAGGTAACTCAGCTGTCTGAAATGGTAGATTTATATTATTAGACTATCTGCGTCTTAGCATACATTGCATAGGCTATATCTTGTTCCTGAATCTTAGATATTTTATGTAAACAAAGGGGATAACAGTGCAAAAAATATCTTTTATAAAGGTAGGTTACTATATTTGACCAAAAAAATATAAAATATTATTTGTCAAGTCACAGTCTGCTTAATTATAAAATAAAAATCGTTTTATACTATCTAATTAACATAATATCTGATATATAAAATTTTAAGATAAAGAAATCGATTTTTGGTAGAAAATATTTTAATAGACTGGTAAGACTGTAGAGGATCTAAACATTTTTTCGTTTTCGTTCTGGGATTTATATGAAGGTATCATACCATTATATGCCATGTTTTCTTCAAAGACACATGGTGCTACTTTCGTGCACTTTTCGAGATATGATGAAAAGTATGTAAAATATTAAAAAAACAGGTCAAACTAAATATCTTTTGATCAAATATGAATAAATCTCTCGATTTAAAATTACAGAATGATTGTCAGAATAATTTATAAGGTTTCTGGTTGGTTAAAAAACATAAGTAATGTATGTTAATGTTTTATTTACGTCTTCCTAAAATTTTACCTTTAGAAATTTGGAATTGCAAAATCCTACTTCATATCCTACTAATATTGTGTATGCAAAGTTTTGCTTGTTAATCAGTAAGATTGATACTCTTTAACTCTATTTAATAAAAATATTTTTCACAAGTAAAAAATGTTTTGAGCAACTGGCATGTCACTTTGACAGTGACTTTTCGTGACATTACTTTGTTTACATAAAATATCTAAGATTCAGGAATAGAATATAGTTTATTACCATGCCATGTTGTAACAGTTTCCCTACTTCTATGCTGCCGTCACTGTGAGACTTGTCAATATATTTCTATTGTTAACCTTTTAGTTGTCGTCTTTTCTACCTGCCTTAGTTCACCTCTAATCTGTAGGAGCTAGGCTTCACAGCTAGAAGTGTTACAATGTCTTCCAAAATATTTTAATTTGTTTATTTATAGCCTGTCGCAGATTTTCATTGATTCCTTGTGTTATTATTCTATTCCGTCATTGGTACTCTGATCTGTGCCCATTGGCAAAGGCCTCCTCCAAGGCGGAGGAAGACCTTTGCCTTCAAACTATACAACAGCTTTAATCAAGATAAAAGTTTAAATATTTAGTTTAAACTATTCAAAGTTTAGTTTAACCTAACGTAAAAGTATTGCTGTACTCTTCTGAGATATTTTATATATCATTTCATTTATTTTGAACTAGCTGTCCATATTTTCAATACATTTTCAGAAGTCCAATATGATATGAGCTTGAATCAGAAATAGACAGAAGGTAAGGAGTATTTTTTCGGAGTGTTTGATCACATGTCACCTGTGGGGTTGATCATGGAACTGTGATTGCAATGCAATAGGAGAAATTTCATTACAAATTTGAAAATTTCCATAGTAACTATGCACATAAATTGCGTATTGAAACTGTCAAATCCATACATCATTAACAGCCTGAAGACATCCACTGCTGAACATAGGCCTCCCCCAGAGCGCGCCACCTTGAGCGGCTGCTCACCTCCTGCATCCATCGGCTCCCCGCGGCTTTCACAAGATCGACCTACTCGGTGGACCAACAAATCCATACAAAGTGTGTCTGTTGGTTGCAATGAAGTAACATAATCGCCTGGCTGATGGTATGATAAAATGGTCATGAAGCTAGTAAATACAGACTGAAATAAGTCTTATGACCTGGTTTAACAGTTCTTCAATAGCTCTGGAAGGCGCAGTGGGAGTGTCTACAGACACCAAACCTGGCTCATCACCTCCCTCAAGTTCAGCTGCTGCTGTTGGCACTCCAATTGCACCTACTGCTCCTGTAAACAGATTCGTAAAAAAACCATTTTTATTTAGCCATACTTACTTTAAAAAAGTCATTTGACCCTGAATTCATGACTACCAATGATTATGGTTTTTTTTTAATTGTTTTTTCAGCATACTAATATTACTGAACAACAGTCATTTGTTATTTGTTTGTTATTGTTTGTTGTATGTGTGTTTGTCAAGTTGAGATTTCATAAATAAAATGATGAGCACTGATTAGCAACTATTCTATAATACAGGTGTGTTATGTTATTGACGTAAGATAAACACCTTGCACTGGTGACATATTAGCATTATGAGCATCAAACACTTGTAGATTTCCCATGGCCTGCTCCACAGAATCTATTTCGTAGGAGTTACTTTCTTCATCTTCATCAGAGTTCCTGAAAAGACAAGAGTAAATTTTGGGTAAAACCATTACACTTTCCCAAAAGAATCAATGAACTCTAGGTGCTTACCGCATAGCATTATGGGGACTAGGTGCATTATCTACATTCATAATATTTCCATTAGCAGTGTCATTGTTGTCGTTTTCATCCCATTCATCAGCTCCAGTACACCATGTTGTATTTGTATCAGGGCTGGGTATTGCTACAATAGAGGTAGCTTCTGTAGATGCAATGTCTTGATATTGACTTCTTACACATAGCCAGCTGAAACATAATACAAGTCAGACAAAAAAGCTAATATACTATACACGCTATGTACTTACATTTTATAAATATTTACCTTTCAGATTGCGTCCAGCAGTTAGGGTTAATGCACGCGAAGATATAGAGAGTGCGGTGGAATACAGAATTTTCAAGAGGAGCATAACATTGAAGCACCAACAGCCTGTGCAACCCGCAAAGAGGGCATTTTGAAGGCAATTGTATGTTTTCTAGAGGCGGCCAGCTCTAAATTCAAACAAAGATATAAATAATTTGGATAAATTGAAATATTTGGTTACAAATACATTTTTTTTTTAAACTTACGGGTACACCGCCTATTTTATTCACTGTAAAGTTAACCAGTGTTAAATTATTTTCAGTGATCGCTTCTTCTTCATATCCTAAATAAACTTTGCCTTCTTTTCTAGCCATTTTTATTTGAATTCTTGAAGGACCTAGTAAAATAAATCAATGAAAATACGTAAACGCGATTACGATTAGCGAAACTTCAATTTTTTTTTTTTAAGTGATAACTATCGGAACATCCCTAGTTATTAACTAGGGAAGTTCCGATACTATTATATACGAGTAAGTACTCGATACTTACTTGGTATCGGAAATTATCAATTATATTCTCTTTGTTTCGTACTTCGTAGAGTATAGAGATTTTTAGAGATAGAAAATGGGAAAATAGGAAAATAGCGATACGATAACGTCCACAACGTGCACTGCAGCTACTAATCGATCAACTAGTCATCTTACTACGCTTTTGGTTTGAAGTTCGTAGATGCTCTGTTGTGAATAAAAGCTTTATTTTGTCTATGGTAGGAGAATTGACAGCCGGAAATGAATTTTACATCTGCAGTCATTTCCATAAACGAATTTTGCGATTTTTGCGGCGAGACGAGACATCGGAATCCAAAAAGATATTTCCACATTTCGTGCGTGAGTTTCATCACATTCATCGTTAATCTAGTGTAGAAGTTTCATTCACGCAAAGATTACTTGTTGGAGAAACAATATCTCGGAAACTAACTATAATAAAAATAGTCAATCATCATGTCGAACGAAGCCGCAGTACCTCCTCCCGTTTTGTGGGCCCAGCGCAAGGAAGACATATTCCTCACGTTCAGCATTGAGTCAAAAGATCCATCTATAAAAATAGAAAAGGAATCGGTATATTTCAAAGGTGTCAACGCCCAAGACAATAAAATTCACGAAGTAACCATACCTTTATACGATGCCGTAATTCCTGAATCTAGCGGCTTTGTAAATAAAGGTAGGTGTATAGAAATGCTGCTTCGGAAGGAGAAGAAAGATGCTGCTTATTGGCCTTCTCTGACTAAAGATAAAAAGAAACCACACTACCTTAAAATTGATTTCAATAAATGGAGAGATGAGGATGATGAAGAGGAGAGTGGTGGTGGTCTGGATGGTAACAACGACTTCGAGGAGATGCTACGTTCAATGGGTGGTGGACTCGGCGCTGGCGGGGACAAAGCTGAGAAACCTTCCTTTGATGACTTGGAAAGTGACTCCGACGATGATAACTTACCAGATCTTGAATGAAGTGCTTGAAGTTTTACTTACTTATATTTAAATTTGGCAGTACATTATGCATAAGGTTTTTACAGTTACAATAAAATCATTGATAAAATGAGAATAATGTATGTGTTTGCTCTTATTTCCCATCATATGAGATGATAGTGTCAAAGTTGCTTATTTAATTTTTGTAGCGAATTAGGTAATTTGACGATAATTGCACTGTTTCACATGTCTTGTCTTGTATTGTAATATATTTGACAACAATGAGAATACAATACATAGCTTGCAAAAGATAACATAACCAAAAAGTGAATTATCGGTGTGTATGAAAAAATTAATCACCATTCTTAAAAGTTATAGTAATACTATAATAAAATTACCATTAAATAATTTCCATCGTATCTGCATGATTTCTAAAGCTTTATTACATTTTATGCAAAGATTCTTGAAAAATAGTTCGGTCAATATTTGTTGTAGATGCTACTCTGCTCTTTATTAGATTATATTATGAGCAGACATAGCTAGGTCATTGACCTAGTTTCTGTTTTGTCATATAATTATACCTTAATAAAACCAAGGTTTACTGAACAATATTATTAAAGAATAATAAATTTATTAGATTATTTTAACCCCCAATCAAATCCAAGGAAAGGATTGTTCCCAACAACCCCCGCGTAAACGGTCCCCCACTGGGGGTAGTAGATGCTTATATAAGTTTAACATTTGTATCATGTGTCTGTCTGGCTGTGGCATCATAGCTCTTAAAATAATGAACCTATTGGTCATATAAAGGTGACTCGAGTGTAAGTGTTCTTAGCTATGATTCAAGAAAATCATGTAATTTGATACTAATCTATTGTAGATTGTTAAATTGGAGCAACCTAGGATACCTGTAAATATAAATTGTTGCCTAGACAAGTGTCTGAAGAGATTGGATCGCGCTAAAGTAGCTATAGGTACCCCATAGACGAGTAGGCATTGTATAATAATCAAATACCTACCTAATAGGTAATTGGTGTAAAAGTATGTAAATAAGGCTCAGTTCAGACAGAGCAGCAAAATGCTCGAGCAGTTTTTAAGTGCTATATGAATGTCAACCTTAAACTATTTAGACAAAGCTGAAAATAGGATGCAATATTAAAATAGGTAAGATTTTAATGTTGCATACTATTTTCAGCCTTGTCTAAATGAAATAAGGTTGATACTCCAATAGCACTTAAAAAGTGCTCGAGCATTTTGCAGCTCTGTCTAAATTGACCCTAATACGTAATATAGGTTGGGCAGCATTCTCCTGATAACGTGCTGAATCGGGAAATTCTACACCATAATGGCAATACAATATGTTACAAAATTTACTATGGCAATCTCCAATGGAACTTTTATGGGGTTTACCAGATATTTAGCATACAGAATACGGACCTTTGACTAAGTAGGTACATAAATAACGACACTAATTAAGATTGCATAAATAAATAATATTATCGACTCCGATTCACGCCTATCTCCTATCCTACCCTAGCCTGCTACTTCTATGTATAGGTTCATTTTATCTACCGTCTACCTATTTTATATTTTCAGTGAATGGGCGCGCAGGCTGTACGGCATGGCATGTACGGTGTACGGAAACCGGTTTCTCGTTGTTTCTGCCATTGCCTATAAATAGGTATCCTAACGTCTTCAGTTCTTCTCGCATTTCTAGGACATTTAACTTCTATTGCGCCTATTTCAATTTGATTTCAAAACCAATATGATTGTGAAACTATACGGATTTATAGACCACAGCACACATCACCGACCCCACTGCCCGCACCGGCGCATGATCGATGTACGATACCTAAGAATATTTTAGTGTCTTTCTGCGATTCGAATGGATATGTAGGTATAGCACAGCGGGGCAGCCGCAGCCGTCAGACGACGCGGCACGGCGGGCGTTATGGTAGTATTAGGTATAGTACATTATTGCAAACGGCAGCAACAGAGGCATTGATGGACAAATATGCCAAAAACCGTTTTAAACCTAGCCCGCCGTAGCTAGTCATATAGCTTGCTTATTTTGCAGTGCCATCTAGGTTTAAAACGGTTTTTTGGCATGTTTCTGATCTACGCTCAACTTATAGCCCGCTCATTTCACTGCGCCATCTAGTTTTATAACGGTTTTTAGCATATTTTTGATCTACGCTGTCTTGGTGTATTGGCATTCCTCTCTTACTTGTTCCATGATAATACTCACATCCAAGCATGTTTGAGAAAACATACTTATTTAGTAATCTGTGGGCGTATTATTTATCTAAATATCTAGGTACCTATACCACAAAATACTATATTCTGTGCCTATACCTACTACGTAGCCCGTAGAGGCTCGGTAACGGCCTTATCCGAAGGCTCACAGAGTGCGATTCACACTTTAAATAATGTTCTGAACTATGTTGTCTGGAAGAGATCGCTCTTAGCGAAAAGACCGCCCATTGGAAATAAATATGTTATTCTCTTTATTGGATTGTTAATTTATAGGTTTTAATGATTATACACAACATTAATTATTGCCATTCATTACTCACTAAAGGACACGGGACTAAAAATATAATCAATCCGAGGGTAGCGGGTTTTCTTCAGAACAACTCAATGACTATAATAAAAGTACTTAGATACTTTTATTAAAATTACCTAAACGTACTTATTGTTTGTTTTTGTATATTATCAATAAGGCTATCTACCTGACCTAGTTAAAAATACTTTATTTCCCTTTCGAACTATTCCTTGGTGAACAAGAGGCCTAACCGCCACAGAACAAAAACACAGTCCAGCCAGTTGGGAACAAGGCAGTGGAACGTAATAATTATATTGTTGGGAACAATCCGTCGGTTATCCTTAGTAGGTAGTCTTTGGGTTCTCGAACTGAATTTCCCAGGTACTAGGTACTATATTATGTGCCCCAGGCAAATTGCTACATGTAGGTACATGTTAATCTAAAATAATTTTCAAAGCGTAGCACATGATGATATTAAAAAACACAAACAAATATAGATTTTTAGTAAGTAATTTATTTAGTTTTTTCCGATAAAGTTATGGCTACACTGTACAAGTGGAATTGTTGTCCGTGCCTCCTCACATTTAGCGTCAAGGTGATGCAATAGATAAGTCTGTTCAAGCTCTCACATTTAAGTATATACGCGGAACCTTGCCCCGGACTGAATATTGGAGCTCCGTAACTCTGACAATCGAACATAAAATATGAAGCGCCAACCTTGCCGAACGCCAGATTCTTCGTCGGACTAACAAGTATTCCCAATGTGTTCCTTTCAAAAAAGTACGCCAACGCCTTACTTAAGTTGAAACGATCTGGAGATATGTTGTACACAAATCCGAAAATTATATTTTCAAATTTGGCGGTAAATGAATACGGGTACATATCGTCGAAGCTTTCTTCCAAGTCTTCGATGCTGATTTCGTGGTTTCGCTTACCTCCGATTTTAGCGAGGCATTTAGCGTGATATCTATCACCTGCGTTAACGATTCCATCGAGGAAACTTCCGGTCCACGCGCTGAGGCTGCAAGCTTTAGTCATCACTAAAGCGACGACGCATGTCGCTAAATGCTGTTTGCCTCTATGCCCCTCGTCAAATTTAGTGTCCATCGGATGGATACTGCCCCAAAGTGAATAAAGATCTCCCGGGAATTCAATATCCCAGTCCTTCCACATAGTTTTAGGCAACTTTCTCTCGAAACCCAAATCGTTAACTGGATTCATTGTAGACCACGGTATCGTTTCGATGTTCAACCAGTACATTTTCTCGTCCACAAGCGGTCTAATTTTCCTGCGTTTCAAGTAAGGCAAGTTTGGATTTTCGTCAGGTTTGAACAAAGGACTCAATCTGTAATTCAATGCGGAATGGCGCGGGGCAGCCTTTACTGAAGTTAGTTCGAATGTATAAAACTCAGGGTTGTCGGATGTTTTGGCGCACACGGCATTTTTTACTCTGCGCAAAACGGAATCAATTGAACGATAAAGAGTCCAAGTGGCGACTGCGTTCCCTTTCTTCCTAGACTTCTTGTCTTTCGGTTCTTTGGAGTCTTTAATTTCTTCGCCTTCTTTAAGGTCATCGGTCGGCGGCGGGTAAGGATCAAATACGTGATAATACCCTTCAGCTTGACATATCACCATACTACACCCGGGGAATCTGATTATAACATAACGAAGCCTCCGCAGAACAGCTTTCAAGTACTGATCCAATGTCTTCTCTGGATTTTCATTTACCACGATGATCTTCTTTATATTAACGTTGATGAACTTTCCATCTAATATAACGTTTTTGATGACTCTCTTTTCGCAGACGGCTAAGTTGGTTGCTTTTTCATGTATTTCCAAGCCTTTTTCTATGCAGGTGTCTACCATTATGTGATCCCATAATCGGATGGGATGCATCGTTGCCATAAGCATTGCCATCAGACTGACGAAATGGCAAGGTTTTACGTCGGAACTTGGCTTTCTGTCTTTGAGTGCTGTGGTTCCTTCTATTCTGTATACCCCATCGATAAGTTGGTACCCAACAACCGCTTGACTTTTCGTTTCCTCGACATCGATCGAACTCCTCTTATCTGTCTTCGCAGAGACAATAGATGCTCGAGATTTTTTAGACTTTGACGTTCCAGTTTCATAATCATAATCTTCCGGTAACTTTTCTCGTGGCTCCTGTAGCAGCCTTCTTACTAATATTCTGCTTAGTATAAACTGCTGGTCTTCTGCTCTACCGTCTTTGTTGTATAATATTCTGTGGAAATGTAATATACTAATTAGAAACAGGTAATTGGAATATGGAATACCTAGCTACGCTCCGCGATTTGCCGTGTGGTACCGGTATGAGAATAGTACCGCTCCGTCTCTTTTCTCTGGTGCCGTAAGAGTCGGCTAAGGGATTATCCAGAGAATGGGCAGCAGCATTCTCCTCAGTAAATTAAAATATTCTGTGATGCCAACCGCCTCACCTGCCAAGCGTGGCCATCATCATCATCATCATCAACAGCCTGAAGACGTCCACTGCTGAACATAGGTCTCCCCCAGAGGCGCCACTTTGAGCAGCTGCTCGCCTCTTTCATCCATCAGCTCCCCGCGGCTGCCAAGCGTGGTGATTATGGCTAACCCCCCTCTATGATAAGCATCCAAAGTGGCGTTTTATGAGGGAGGCCTATGTTCAGCAGGAGACATCTTCCGGCTAATAATGTGTGCTTTGCGAATGTAAACTTTAACCCTGGAAGGGTTTTATTCCCCAAAATACTTTCTTATTGAGCATCTATAGAAAAAATATAATGTACATTGTATGCCAAATATCAGCAGCTTCATAGGTCTTGTATTTTTCGACTTCAGTTAGCGGTACTTCGCTTTTATAGTAGTACAAAGATAAAACAGATGATAAATAATAAATTGGCAGAACTTAAGCTTTACTTTTCCACTTTTTAGTAATAGCACAGATAATATGATATGGACTAGGTGGTAGGACTTTTCTGCAAAGTTCGTCTAGGTAGGTACCACCGCTTTGCCAGTCATTCTGCTGCAAGCACTACTGTGCCGGTTTGAAGGGCATTGTAGCTAGTGAAGTTACTTGGCAAATGAGAGAATTTATGATCTGATTGCACAGTCTAGTAATCTTATTACTATACTGTGTGAAATCTAAGGACGACGTGCGCAGTGTCACGCAAAACTATATTAGTATACGAGTTCCGAGTAATACTGCAATCTGTTATGAGCCGTGACGCTTAACATCAGGCGAACGACTAGCTGGTCACGTCATTCATTTACATTAAAAAAAATATATATACTGGGTGGCGCAAAAGTAAAGACCCTATTTGGTTCAGCTATAACATTTTTTCTAAATTAGAAAACTAGATTTAGGTTTTTTTAAATGTATATTTGTGCCATTAAATTTCGTACCATTAGGATTTAAAGATGATGTCTTTTAAATGGTGACCTCCAGAGTTGATACACATTTGAGCCCTATTTATGACATTTTGCAAGATGATTTTCCTTCAAAATTGGTTATGAGTGACGAAGCGCATTTCCATCTCTCAGGGCATGTCAATAAGCAGAATACTCGGTTCTGGGGCACTGATAATCCGCGCATTATTCAAGAAACACCTCTACACCCACTAAAAGTTACTGTATGGTGTGGCATCTGTGTTGACAGAGTGATCGGACCCTATTTTTTCGAAGACGCTGGAGGCAATGCGATAACTGTCACTGGAGAACGCTACAGAACCATGTTACGTGAGTTTTTGATACCCAGTTTGGACGAATTGGGGCTGGAGCACATCTGGTTTCAACAAGACGGCGCTACGGCACACACAGCGCGCGACACTATGGACTTAGTGAGGGACGCTTTTCCAAGCTGAGTTATCTCTCGTTTTGGCGATTTGCCTTGGCCTGCAAGATCACCCGATCTGACCAGTCCAGACTTCTTTCTTTGGGGTTTTTTGAAATCTCGGGTGTATATGAACAAGCCACAGACTCTCGCAGCTCTAAAAGAAAACATTCGTCAAGAAATAACGAACATATCGCAGGAAGTGTTACGGCAAGTTATGCAAAATGTCATAAATAGGGCTCAAATGTGTATCAACTCTGGAGGTCACCATTTAAAAGACATCATCTTTAAATCCTAATGGTACGAAATTTAATGGCACAAATATACATTTAAAAAAACCTAAATCTAGTTTTCTAATTTAGAAAAAATGTTATAGCTGAACCAAATAGGGTCTTTACTTTTGCGCCACCCAGTATAATACTATTCCAGTAATTGTAATTTCAATTAGAACCTTACCTGCTAACGAGATCGTGCAAGGAAGCGAACCGCATAAAGCAAGCCTTCCCCTTCTCATCTCGCAATCCCATCGCGTTACAAGAACTGCCGTCATACAGATAATAAAGGCCGTTCCTCTTGAAGAACGCGCAACTGTAGTTAGACGTCGTCACCATTCCTCGGTTGTATCTCGTTAGGAATTTCTTCGCTAGTATGTCTTCTAATCGCCAAGTTGGGCCTTCTCCTATCACGTCTATGTGGACATGATACGCCTGAACAAAATACCTACATTGAAACGTCAAAGGGCAATCAACATACGGTATGGTGTGTTTAGTACGTAGTTATTTTAAGCAAGTATTGAATAAATGTTATTCTATTCTATTCTATTCTACATAATTTTTTACTAGTAGGTCTGTGGTCCTATTCTACACCGCTGGGGCCACACGGTATGATGTTATATTTCCAATATGTACTTAGTATGTCACGATCTCAGACCTTACGGCTCTATATCTCCACAAGGAGACCGAAGGACTCCGTAAGGTTTGCCGTAAGAGGTTGTCCAATTAACCGATTTTGCTCATATTTGAAATATTTGTTTAGAATCGGGTACCCAATGAAACAAATATTGTTAAAATTGGCCGATACATGGCACCGCAGCAAACTTCCCCACTTTTTGGGGGAAATACACCTCTAATCAAAAATTGCCGGCGACAAAAAATCCCTGAACTCGTAGAACGTGTATACTGTATACCAAGTTTCATCAAGGTTCGTTGAAAAATGCGACCTGTAGGTACGCGAGTACGAGAACAAAAAAGGCGAGTTGCAGCAGAGACTTTAACTCACTTCGTTCGCTCGGTCAATTAGCCCCCGTTGCAAATAGAGAGGTTTTAATTGACCGAACGAGCACGAAGCGCGAGCGAAGCGTCTCCGTTTCAGCTTGGGGAAAAAACGACTTCGTATGTCAGTCCGGCAGACCGACACCATTCTCTACGATCCTCGTTCAGTGTTCGTTGTTCTGTTTTGTTTGTTCTGTCTCTCAACCGATTCTCGTGAAATTTTGTGAGACGGTTCGATAATTAAAATGGTTTTTCTTGTAGCAGAATCATTATTTTCACTTTGTGAAATGCGGTCAAGCTCAAACCTGTCTGATAACTAAAAATACATATCAAGAGCTGCTGGAATAGTTATTGTTAGTCATTCACCGCCAATATTTCAAGACGTACCTGATGTCCGATGGCGATCTTCGGTATAATATGCATGGGCGCTAACTGAAATTTTTCTTGCTTATTCTGGTACAACTTCTTCGCGGATTCCACAATGAAGTTCACAATTCCGCTGGTCCAAGTGCTGATGGTATACTTGTATGACGTCACGATTGCCATAACCGCCGCAAAAGGGAGTACGTCGTACGCTTCAGACTCTGTTATCGCAGTTGTTCCTCGAACGATATCGGTGCCGTCTGGGAGCTTTTTGAAATTGCTCGGCTTTTCAAGCTCCTCCGATGGGGTAGCTTCTAGTTGCATTTCGTCGAGTGGTGACGTCATTTTGTTACGTAGTTGTCTTAGTTTGTATCTAGCGCGGGCGTCTTCTGTGAGTAAAACGCGACGGTCGACGTTGACCGGTGGTAAGGTTTGCACTTCGTCTTCTGTTGGTTGGGGCGGTGCGAGCTGGGAAGGGAGATTAGACTATTTCATACTAACGTTACAGACCATTATGCTATATTGTGTACGGTTTACGCTTTACTAGTAACGCTGGCAACATTTTTTGAAGCACCATTGAGAGGCTGTGGGTTTCTGCGTTTTTGACAATACTTTTAATCTATGAAATGGGCAATGGGCAAACTCCCCTACAATAAGCGTGGCGGCAGTGGCGTTTTATGGGGAGGCCTATATGTCCACTGCTAAACATAGGCCTCCCCTAGAGAGCGCCACTTTGAGCGGCTACTCGTCTCCTGCATCCATCGGCTGCCCACGGCGTTCACCAGATTGTCGGTCCACCTATAGTTAATTTTAAATGGTGGCATGGAATGTTTTAGTGAGGTGATATTAAGACATCTCTTTTAACAATCGGTTTATAAAAATACTCAAGTGATTTTCTCCACTACTTTGCATAATCGTATTTTTTTTTATAGTAAGTCGTATTTCATCTTTACCGGTACTTCCGGTTCCGGTTGTGGCGAAGGCGGCGGCGGCGGAAGCGGTAGCGGCAACTCTTCCGCTTTTCTTCGTGCTTCCTCTTCTTCCGCCTTTCTTCTGTCCTCTTCTTCCTTCTTCCGCGCTCTCGTGTCTTCGTCTTCTTCTTCTTCTGCTTCTTCCTCCTGCAATGTGCACAAAAGATTTTTTGGTAATTTTTTAATAATATAATTTAATATTTCAAGCATTGATACATAACTAGCAGAACTTACCTCTTCCTCAGCTCCTTCTGGTGGCTGAAAAAATTTAACGAACATTTAATTAAAGTGCAAGACTATTGTTCATAATTATAATTCAATTTTGAAGCGAAATATTTTGCTAGCTATTATGATTCCAAAAAAAATAATGTTTTAAGGTTTAGTATTGACATAGAACAAATAAAAGTACTTTGTGAGTGCTTACACTACCAAGATCTTATAATATCTAGTGTAACTCTGCTAAAACTTATATTAATTTTTAGCCGAGGTGCACTATAGATATTCTTGCATGATTTTGTATATAAATCATTTTGATTTTGAAATGTTGTAAAGTTATAATGTAAACGGTGTTAAGTTTGCTGCGATACTTAAAATTAAATCACATGAATATTATATAGACGAAAGCTTGTGCGTAAGTGTGTTCGTTCCCTCTTCATTTCGCAACGGCCTGAGGATTCGGCGGTAATTTGGAACAGAGATAGACTTGTTATCGCGAGTGAAACCGCAGGGCGCAGCTAGTAAACAACAATAGTAAAATGTACGTAAAAATATATTTATACTAAAACTTTATTTATAACATAGCATTATATTATACCGCCGTGTGGTTCCGGCATGGTTCCGGCACTGTGCGAATACGACCACCCTATCTATTCCTGTAGGTTGCCGTAAGAGCCGGCTAAGGGAATATCTAGAAAATGGGCAGCAGCGAATAGGTAGCGGTCTGCTGGGTATACATTTAAATCTTCTGCGCCAAGATAACCAAGCAGCCTGCCAAGCGTGATTATGGAAAACCCCCCCTATGAGTAGCGTCCATAGTGTCGTTTTATGGGGAAGCCTATGTTCAGCAGTGGACGTATTCCGTCTGTTCATATGTTAGATTGAATGAAGACGCCTCCCCCATAAAACGCCACTTCGGACGATTATCATAGGGGTGGTTTGCTATGTTCACTGCGCTTGTCAAGCGGCTTGGTGATCGCGAAAGATTTTAGTATACCGAGGAAAATAATGCTGCCCATTCCCTAGACGGCTCTTACACCCACGGGAAGGATGGATGATAGGATGGTCCTATTCACAAACCGGGACCACACGCCAACCCTAAGACTCTATAGGACCCTAAATGATGTAAGTCATGTTTAATAGGACTTCGTACCACGTATGGGGGCGGTGTAGGCGGCGGCGTGGGTTCCGGGTCGGGGTCCGGCTCGGGCGGGTCGTTGGTCTTGTCGCGCGGCTTCGGCCACGGCGGGACCACCTGCGTCACCGACACCGTCGGCGAGTCTAGGTTCACTGCATACCACACAACATCGCCGTCAATACGTCCCTGTGCTAAACGGCCCTTCTCTCACATGGAGTGTATCCTACGTCCCCACTGCTGGGGCACGGCCCTTCTCTCTTCTATCCTCCACGCTGGTCAAGTGCGGTTTGATCAGTGGCGGATACAGACAACAATTAAAGGAGGGCGCTGACCTTGACAAAGAACACACGCCACGAAATTCCCTCCAGATAGAGACGAAATTCTACATGAATTTCGTGCCGACATTAAGCGCAAAGCGCAACCCAATTTAATCTGCCATAGTCGATCGTTTGTGTAATTTGATAGAAGTTTTATTGGAACTTTGGAAGTGCACATTACTACACATTATGCTAATGTCAACAGGGCGCCTATATCGGCGTACGAAGCGTCATGTATTTTAGTGCTCTGTGGGAAAGACCGTGTAAAAAATGCAGCCAAAAGCTAAGACCATAAACCGAGCATAAACCGTATACACACGGGCCGGCACGGGCGGGCGGTTGTGTTATAGCGCTCCTAATTATTTTTTCTACCAAAGTTTTCAATCTCTTTATCAATAAGACATTCGATATCGAGATGAGTATTCAGGAAAGCTAGGGCCGTTGAGTCGAGCCTCCTCGGTCTTATCATGTTTATGTACGCCGCAACGTTGATAGTCTACTGTACGCGCCAAAGGGAGGTGGGGCCCCCATATGTATCCGCCACTGGAATTGATGGATGACACATCTTCTCGAATTTTGTGATGCCAGTCAGCCATGACAGCCTCCTCACGACGTCATCCTTCATCGCTCTAAGAGCTAGTGCTAATTCCGCATACACCATGGAAAATTGTTGATAGAGCTGAGTGGGATCCAAACTTCCAAAACAATTACTTACTGATACCTAATGAGAATGATGATATGATAATAATAATGAAAGTATGAAAAGTAAAAATTTTAAGTAATTATGTTAGAAGAGTACTTTCGTAAACAATAGTTTGAAAACCAATAGTAAGTCAAATAAACTTACCAACTTTAGGTTCTAACGGTTCTGGCTCCATGTTTTTGTATCGCAAAGGTATAGGGGGCAGATAATCCTCTTGGATGCTTTCCACCAAAGACACGATGTCACCCATCTGCTCCTCATCGGGCTGATGCTATAATACAAAAACATGTTTTCTAATACAGCAACACCAAAATAATCATCTCAATAAATATATATTTATCGAAAACAACTACAGAACTAGTGTCAAACTCATTGTATTTTTTAAAATAGTAACATGGTTATGGGATTTTTTTCCAACGTAAAATGCAATTGACTTTAATATAGGGTTTCCTATATTACTTTCATCCAATTTAATACTGTACAGTTTTTATTTTGGGAACATTATAGAAACTTAAAAAAAATATGATTAAGCATAGCGATTCGGTTCAGTTTCTTTAATCACCAACACCAAGTCCAATTATTATTATAGCGAATTTTCGGCATATCAAACTCACGCCCGGGGGTCTTGATTCCAAAGTGTTGTCGGGTAGTACATCCTGGAATATCTCCTTGCCATCGCCCTTGGCTTGGCTCATCGGCATCGCAATCACTTTCAACTTGGGTTTCATTTTCGCTCCCGGCAACTGCTCGTCGCTCAGCGTACAAACTATTTGTGTCTGTGAAAAATAGATATTTACTAGTAAAATGATAATTTTACTAGACAAACTCTTTATTGAAAAACCACACAACAAAACATTAAAAATAAGATGAGATAAATATAACATCAGAAGGTCTTATCACTTCCTCATCTCACCCAACCCCCAACCTAATTTTCCGGGATACATAAAGGATACTTTTATCCTATAGGTATTTGTCTACCGCCATACAATACTTCATTCTTAGGGTACGGTCCAAGCAAATGTAAGCAATATGTGTGCAAAACTTCACCCAAACCCGTTCTGATAAACAGACGCCATGTTTCAGCTTCAACAGGAATTATTATAGAGAATCCCTACAAATTTCTAATAATAGAACAAAAACGATTCCATTTTCATGATTAAAGCAAATGTACCTTCTGCTCTCTTCGTTTCAACTTCAAGACCTTGAAAGCGTGTATATAAAACTGCGTTGTAGTCGGCAAGTAATCCCAATTCTTAGTAAACACTTCAGCCATAGTGTCCGTATTCAGGAACATCCAACAGCAAGCGCGGCCAGTTTTCACGGTCCTAGATCCGTCATGCGACCGCGGGTAAGGGTCAAACAAGTAATACATATCCTTCTGTCTCCATATACCCAGCATGTAGTTATTGAATTCTAGAATACCGCTGTTGTATTCGCGACTGAAAAAATCCTCCAAGCCGCTTCTAATATTGAATAAGCACTCCTTTGTAGTATACAACTGGCCTTTCACTCTTTCTCTGTAGATTATGATTTCACATGCAAACGGCCCGACGATTATTTCGTTCGGGATGTTGTCTATGCTCAAGTCTATCATGACTTTTGGATTTACACAATCCATGTAAAGTTTGTTTCCGAGACGTAAGATTTTGTCCAAAGTTTTCGTGAACCACGTGTTGGGGGGCGATATTTTTGCGTAAGTCATCGCGACGACGGCGATGGGTAAAGCTTGTCGGAACTTCGCGTCTTCGAAGCATCGGTCGCCTAAATGCATGTTAGCGTTAACGATCGCGCAGTTTTCGTTCAGTATTCTGTATCCCATCATCGCCTTTTCCGCTTGCGTGAGTTCTTTATCCGATTCGAAGTCTTCGTCGCACTTCTCGTCGACCATTTTGAGGACTTTGACAGTGGCGAGGACGTACTTCTGGTCTTCTAGAACCGTTCTGGCTAGAAGTACTTCGGAGACCGATTCGATGTCTTTTACGTTGATGAGAGCTGCGCATCCGTTGTTGAAGTTAGAGAACGCGCGCGAATCGCGCCCGGCCGGGTCGAATATGTAATAGCAAACCTTGTCTCTCCATACTACAACTTTTAAGACTCTGGAATAATACAAAAATAGACCT
Source organism: Ennomos quercinarius (assembly GCA_910589525.2). NCBI lineage: Eukaryota > Metazoa > Arthropoda > Insecta > Lepidoptera > Geometridae > Ennomos > Ennomos quercinarius. The sequence continues at coordinate 9,847,996 of OU342496.1, forward strand.
TATGTTGCGTTGTTGAGCAATAGACAATAATTTTTAAACGTAACTCCATAGAATATTTTAATCGCTTTCTAGAAAGAAGATTATGTCGATTATTACAGCCCTGCTGGAAATTCCTATAAATAGTCCACTTGCAATTATAGAGTTTAACTTTTAAATAACACAGGTTTACACATTACAGCTACGGATTACATTGGGTATGCAACTTTTTTATTTCTCACCGTGATAAGAAAATGCCTGCTCTATTATCCTTGAAGAACGCTTTCAAACCCCTACAGAGGTTGTAAACCGTCGGGTCCAAGGACATTGTATAGCCAACTATATCGGGTTCGCCGAGCAACACCTGCATTCTCTTCTCGTTGAGTATAAGAGTCTGTTTCTTGCCGAATGGAAGTACTTCGCATATACCCTGGACTGCAGAATGATCGTGGACCTTGTCTAGACATTGTAAGTACCTGAAACAAAATTATACATACTTAATAATAATCGGATTGCTAAGACAAACTAATCACAAAAAGAAAACGCCCAACACCCATACCATATCTTGGACCCTAACTAGGATTCCCTGTATCTAGGGACCCAGGAACTACGAGGACCGTGGTCCCACAACACGCAGACACAGAACAAGCATTTACGCTTTTTTTTCCTGTTCACAAATACTTGTCCTGTCGCGGGAATCGAACCCGCCAAAAAACTCCCCTAAATTCTCTTAGTCACGGTAGCTTTCATACTCAGAACCATATTCATACGAGTAAATACGGCAAAGGCATTATTATTATTATGATTTATAATCAGTCTTGTATGCCAGAATGAATTTAATACGTTTTTATTATTTGTATTGCCACAAACCATTGGTCGCCGGCATCTATAAGATTATCTAAAAGCTTCATGGTCCACTGTTTCGGATGGTAGTGGAAAGCCAAGCAGTATGCCATCACGCTCATAGTGAGCGCTTGTCGACCTCTTGATCTTGGACCTGTGGGTGAAAAGTAAAAAGGCGCTTTAATAAAACTAAAATGCTAAATTAAAACGAACAATTAATTAATATTGTTATTGTTTTCATGCATGTATAAGTAGAATCCCAAGCAACAAAATTAACCTATAGTGCACGCGTTATAGGCCTGCAGCACTAATAACGGTCGCTTAGTGGTTCTAGAGTTTGCTGTCATGCTTATAATAGCATGTACGGAATCTGTTTGGCTTTGTAGTACATCTGTTCTTATTATGTTAATTTATTATCGTCTATAGACCCAAATTAACAGCACACTATAAGCTAAGATGTTCTATAAAAGAACTGCAAAGGTGTAAACACTTGGGAATACGTGCTCCCTTTTCCGTTGTTATAAGACCTTACTATAACGGGATCGTTATATAGTCCTGAAAAATGGTGGTTCCAGGATAATTACAAAACCACTTTTTGCTGCTTGGGATCTGGGAGTTTTTAAGGCTAGTGATCTTCTAGGCAAGCATGCTCCATCGTCAACCAGATCCGGTGAAGCCATGGTCAAATATAAGGGTACCACAGCTTAGTAATGAGGTACTATGAAGTAAAAAGCTCAACTTACTGAATTTGCTGTCGTACATATTGAACGATCCTGTCAGTATCCCGTAGTGAATCTCTGGCTTCCTCTCTTTCGTGCAAGGCAGTACCGTCAATGAGTGAGTCTGTAGCGTGCCCTTTCTCAAATCTGCCGGTATAAGTACCTGCAAACAATTTATTTCAATAGCTAATAAAAAAGCGCAAGTTCATAATAAATGTGCCTATATTTATTTAAAGGGTCCGTGTTACTTGATCTTCTATCTCGCTCGCACGAATCAAAGTTTTTTTTCATTCTCTCCTGTTTTTATGTATGAAAAATTGTTTGGATTTATGATATTTTTGTTGATCATTTAAAATCAATGTTATTTGTATGGGTTTTACTAAACAGATTTTTCGTAAGTAAATTCAATCATTTAATATGTTAAAAATGTCACAATGCGCGAGCAAGAAAGAGGACCCACGTATATAGGACTCCAAATAATCCATCCCAGTTAGTTCAAAAGGTGATTATGACCAGTCAAGATAAGCTTACAATGTAGGTAAGCTTATCTTGACTGGTCATAATAACCTTGTAAGCCTTACATGTGCAGGTCTTTGTATTTCGTCAAGCCCGCATATAGATCCGTCGTCTTTCAAATGCTTCTGTGTGCCTCTCGCCCTAGGCTTGCCATCGGTCACGCCAAGTGTTGTGTATGGTAGTTCTCCCGTGGATCTAGATGGCACAAACCACTTTAATTATATTTTTTTAATACGTCACGGCAGCGGCCAAAACAGATTGCAAAGTCACTTTATAAAGTTTCTCATTTCAGTCTTTCAAAGTTTAATTTCATTTATTTTTGGTTTCCGAATGCTAATAAGGAAATAAGCAATATTGTGATATTATTTTCTTTTCATGAAATAAATTTACATACTCAAGAATCAAAGACCTATTAATAATCTTTATATTTATATTTGTAGGTATTATTGTGTGTATTTAATTTTATGTATTTATTGTGTTATTTATACTTTATTTATATCAGTTTAGAGAAATAGTTAAGTTGTTGTTTTTTCTTGTCTTATATTTCTTCAGTATTGCACCACCGCAATAAACAATTCCACAATACACCGGGGTTAACTGGAAGATAATGCTCTATAGCATTAAGTTCGCCTATGTACCTACTATTGTTGTTTGTGCAATAAAGAATTTTCTATCTATCTATCTAATCTTCTTCTTCTTCTCGTGTAGGCAAGTGGTCAGCCCTGGTGTCACAATTTTAAGGCCGCCCAAAGGCTTCTGACTAGGCTTACGACAACAGCCGGGAACGTCGGCGTAACGTGCCCTCCGAAGCACGGTAGCCTCAGTTGTAAATACCACTTTTTGCTATAGCGGTCACCCATCAAAGTAGTGACCGCAGCGAATGTTGCCTAACTTTACCGATCGGTTAGAAACGGCTAGTCGTGCTTCCCTATGAGTTACCTTCTTGCTCCTCTTTTCTTCTTCCTGATATGCACCTTTCTTTGTTGATTCCTTTTTAAAAAAATATTTAATTTATTAATTTTAATACTTAAAAAAACGAATATAGGTAAAAGTAAAAATATGTTGTGTGTGGCTTTCACGCCAAAGCGGTGGAACCGATTTAGATAAAATTTCACACACTGATTGCTAATAGGTACTACCGAGATCAACATAATGATACTTTTCATCCCGGAAATTAAGTATTGCCGCTAGAAACTGGTAAATAGCGGGTGATACCGCGGCAGGCTCTATTCATTAGTAATGTTTTTTGATGTATCTTATACAGTACTTCTTATCCCGGACATTAAGTATTCCCGCTGGAAAATGGTAAATAGCGAGCGATACCGCGGGAGCCTCTATTAGTATTAGTAGATAATGTTTTTTGATGTATCTAATACAGCTGCCCTCACACAGACGGTAGACAAAATTGTCTTTCTTCGCTTTATGTCACTTTCTTCATACTTGCTTACTTGTCAAGTGGAGTAAAACAGGGGAAAGACAACATTGTCTACCGTCGGTGCTAGGGCCTATAATTATTTGATAAAACTACATACTGTCACTTACTTGATTTTCCCTTTGCAGTCTTTTCTGAGGCAGGGTCTGTAATGAATGATTAATTGTTATCATTCATATCAATACTTGAATATAAATAAACGTATTTAGGTACATAAATGTGCGTCTTACCCTCCTTTATAGCAGGGTTTCTTTGGTTTTCTGAAAATAAAACATATTTACGAATATAGAGATACATTATTAAAATTAGGTACCTAGACTAGACTTACCTATAATGAAATTTATTTTAAGTCTCTTACAGTGAGTATTGCATAGAAATAAGAAAGCTTTAGGTACATGTCATGTATAACTTACCCGGGAAGTTTGTATGGTCCCGGTATGTGCACCACATCCGGCACAAACTCATTGTCTCTGTTGATGACGATACCGCTGTGAGGCTTGTACAGACTAAAAACAAAAAAAAATAGTGTTCAATCTAATCACCTAATAAGTACTTTTAGTTATACAAGGCGAGTTTGAATTGAGGTAACGTATTATCCCGAATGGGGGTAAATCTGCTCCCCAAGGAAGACTTGTTGACATGTTTCTTCTACGACTTTTCTATATTAATAGTTTTACATTGAAGAAATTCCATGTAAAGTTTACGCTCGTAGATAGCCCTAGCGCAGCTGGGTGTTTGAACTTCGTCCTTGAGCGAATGCGTTTAACTGAGTTTAACGACCTGTGTTTAGAAATGAATTTATAATATCAACGAAATATATACATTCAGCTACTTTGATTGTCATTGTACGATCAAAAACAAGAAAGACTCGCTCGACTCGCTACTTTTTTACTGTTCTACATAAAACCGTAGTTTGGTGACATACTCATGTCCAGATTTAGCGGGCAAAGGCGGCTTCAATTCCCCAGGTTTGACCGATGCTCTCTGCGCTTGGATCACTTCGCCGCTTGTCTTTGGGCTCCCAACCTGTCATGAGTTGTAAAATTCTTTGAACCGGTTTGCCTCGAGGGCGTAATCTTTTGGCATTTCGACATATCACAATGTCCAGCTTGCGCCGCAAGCCAATTCAAATTGCAGCTTACCGCCACCCTATATCTATCACAGTAGCGTTTTTTACCTGTTATAGGCTTGCATTTGGCCACTGTCTCACCTGATGGTAAGTGACGACGCGGAACATCCTTGCCTAGAAGATATATACCGGTTCATTCTTGCCTTGAAAACTCCCAGATCGTTAGTTCGTCTCCTACCATGAGCTTCAGAATCCAGTGAAAAAAAACATTAGGAAACCATAGCCTTAGCACATCAGTTTGGGATATTAAGTTTTTTCTAGCGCCCAGCTGACATGGTTACGTTAAGGATCCAACGCTATGTATTTCCAACAGCTTCACCAGAGAGGCAATTTTCAATCCAGATGTGGCGTGGTGCCAATCTATTTAGCCATATCGTCAGCTATTGAGAAGGCGAAACCACAGTTGACAAAAATAAAACCGGCCAAGTGCGAGTAGGACTCGCGCACGGAGGGTTCCGTACCATTATCTATCCCTGTCATCTAGTGTTGAGTAGCAGTACTATTTACACTGGAATTCATAGTCAAGTTGGGGGCTCTTCTAGGGGATGATTCAGGCGCTGTGTAGCGAATTCTAGTTTTATGCATTTCATAAACAAAAGTAACCCCTAATTTGACATTGTCGGGGGCTGGATGCTGATTGTCCGAATTTCGTCAACCAAACGGTCCCCTTGCTTTGATAACGTGCTAACGTGCTATTTTTTATTGTTGTTTGAGTGTTGTGTTGTGATTTTCAGAAATATGGAAGTAGATGGTGCCTTGGATCTCATAAATGATGAATGGCCGATGAAGCCTTGAATGAAATGCGAATTATATCAGTGCCGAAGCGACGAGTGTTAGTGTGAACTAATAAAGCTTTTTTTATTCATCTTAACTTTTCTATAAATATTAATTATAGTGTAAGATAATGGAAGTGAATTAAATTATGGATATAACGCGGGAACGGGCCTCTCGTAACCATGGCAACCGATCGTCCCACCTCGGACCATGGTTACGAGAGGCCCGTTCCCGCGTTATATTATCTATCAAAATTCAAAAGCCGCGTCAAAATCATGTCAAAATGACACCCGAGACAATTTTCATAGACAACATGATTGAAATGCACAGATTAGAGAAAGAAAAATGTGTTGAACTGCCATTTAATATTTAATTAGGGGTCTCTCCAGCGATTGTTTATGAAAGTGTAAGAAGAACGATTCAACATTTAACCTCTACGTGAAAGTTGAATGATGGATTTTGGGGGTTTGTTCATCCGTTGACTATGAATACCACTGTTAAAGCAGCGCCATCTATGACTCATCTGGTGAACCCTTAAATATTTTACTATCCCTGCCATCTAGTGTTGAGTAGCAGTACTATTTAAAGCAGCGCCATCTATGACTCATCTGGCAAAACGAGCAAAAAACACGTTTGCTTTACGGGAGCCCCCTTGAATATTTATTTTATTCTGTTTTTTAGTATTTGTTGTTATAGCGGCAAGAGAAATACATCATCTGTGAAAATTTCAACTGTCTAACTATCACGGTTCATGAGATACAGCCTGATGACAGATGCACAGACAGACAGACAGACAGACAGCGGAGCCTTAGTAATAGGGTCCGTTTTACCCTTTGGGTACCGAACCCTAAAAACGGTTGCTAATATTGCTATCTACACAACTGTCATGCACATATTTATCATCAACAAAATGTTAAAAGTAATAGTGGTTATGGTAAAAATTATGTCTGATGAATCCAGTCGCATCGCTGACGCTGCCGCACGCGATAGCACTCACGCTATCTTTCTCGCTCTAAGAAATGACGATCCTGGGCGATAGAAAAGGATAGAGCATGAAAAAGTACGATTAAAAGGTCGACATGTAATATAGAAGGTACATACATTCAATATAGACTTGTCAGATGCAGTATGCTTTATAACTGGTACTGGAATAGGTAGCATTACATCACCAGGCAGGAGGTCGAAATATCTGACTCTCTTTTTGTACTTTTCTCGTTTCTTTCCCGAGCGAAGAATACCCCCAGTCTCATCTGAAGATGTAGATTGGATTTCAAGAACATCAAATCTGAAAGAACACAAATCTATGTACAAACCACCTTGGTTAGTAACTGCATGAAGCTTCTCCAATACATGGTGTAAAAGTTTTTGATGACTTTCATTAGTTGGTAAGTTATAGTTGCATCTATAAATTAGGTCATTCTAGTCAAGAGTCTATGATATACGTTATTTATTTTATGGAGTTGAGAGACATGTGTGAGGTCAAAATATTTAAAGTGGCATAAAAATAATATTACAAAACAAAATTATACATACGTCCTATTTTCTCTTCTTGGTGGCTGTAAGGGACAGTGACCGATGAAACGCAACCTGTAAAATAAAGCAATTATTAAACTGCTGTATCATAAGATCCAAATATTATAAAGCCTCCGAAATGAGATCCGCAGGAAAAGTAAAATGACCGAAATAGCTCTTAGAATTAGCAAGCTGAAATGGCAATGGGCAGGCCACATCGCTCGTAGAACTGACAACCGATGGGGAAAAAAGGTTCTCGAGTGGCGACCACGAACCGGAAGACCCAGCGTAGGCCGGCCCCCACTCGGTGGACCGACGATCTGGAGAAAGCCGCGGGGAGCCAATGGATGCAGAGGCGAGCAGCCGCTCAAAGTGGCGCTCTCTGGGGGAGGCCTATGTTCAGCAATGGACGTCTTTGAGGCTGTCGTAATAATGAAAAAAATGAAAATGAAAAATACATTTATTTTGAACAAGGCATATAGGGAACAATTATATTTAGGTGGAAACCCTGGATCCCAAACTAGGCTCAGGGCCCGTATTATGAGGTCCAGGCCTCCTTCGCCGGAAACAATATAATATAATAATATAATAGGTACCTACTTACCACTTAGTTACCGAGGTTGATAGCTAACTTACGATTACTGGTCTCCGCTGTAAACTAGGCTACACTTTTACCTAATATCGAGTATTGGTGTTGTACAACTCCTAAATTAAATGATTGACCGTTTTAGAAATGTTGCTGTCCCTTTCATAAAAGTCGAAATGACAAGGACCGCAATAGTTTTAGGACTGTCAAAATCAGTTTATGTTTATGCACATCGATATTGGTGCAGCGCTGGGTGTGCATTAAGAGTAGAACACAGTAAAGTAGCCCCGTGTGATGCCGGCGCGATGTGAGAACAGGACCACCCCATCTCTTCCCGTGGGTGCCGTAAAAGCCGGCTATCCAGAGAATGGGCAGCAGCATTTGCCTCGTGTACATTAAAATCTTTTGCGATCATCAAGCCGCCTGCCAAGGCAAAGGCAAACTCCCTGTGATAAGCGTCCAAAGTGACGTTATATGGGGGAGGCCTGTGTTCAGCAGTAGATGTCTTCCGGGTGTTGATATGTCACAATTAGCCCCAGCGCACGGCGTGATATTTCAGTACTGACATCAAAGAAAGAATCTCAGAAGAATCCATTAAGGTGAGGTATTTTGTACTATTCTATGTACCTACCTTGTATGCATAGAAGGGGCCATCGGAACGCAAGTGTCTTTATAATGCCGCGGCTTAAACGGTTTGGTTTTGAACTTTGGAGGTTTTGATCTCTTCCCTCTTTTGGAATCTGAAACAATTAACAAATAGCTTAGAAGTGGCTTTCAAAGTTTAGACGGTTTCGGAAAACAAGGCGCAAGTTGCCCACAAAACAACACCAATCAGGTCTACGAGGGGTTTAAATCAATTTGAAAATATTGGATAGGTACATGAAATGAAAGAATGGAATGTTTTTATTCTTAACATTAGCAGTTTATAATAAGCATTAAGTTAAAAATATATTCAAAGTAAACTTACTTTCCGCTTGGAATGTGAGAGCGTCGATGATGTCCGCAACATCCCTGCAATCTGTCATTTTTGCGAAATTGTCTTTCTTCGAAGGACACTTGCATCTACAATTAATAAAAACAATGCCATATGCCATATTACACTAATTGTTACAATTAAAACAAAACTTGAAGAAACATAGGTGTGTACTTACTTTTTATTCATCTTTGCGTATGGATATTATGCACTATTTCTATTATAAATACACGCAATAATTTTAATGAGTTTTCTGGACATCTTTTGGAAATGACAGGTAATGACAGATAGATATTTCGAAATTCGACTTGTATTAAGATCAAGAAGGCTTTGTACAAAGAGTATACAACCAAGATATAACCACCACGTTTTAGCTCTATGCCTTGATAGGCTCTCACGATTCAGTGAAGAAAAATCATCAAACAAAAATGATCAATAATATATATAAGTATAAACCCAAACAGTTAGTAAAAATTTAAATTGCAGATCTACCACAAAGTTCTGGACCAAACAATGAAATCGCATGTTTTAACAACTGACATAACTGGAATTATAAACTAAGTAAATTTAATCGCACTAATCACACTAATATTATAAAGCTGAAAGTTTGTATGTGCGTATGTGTTAGTGTGTATGTGTGTATGTTTGTTACTCTTTCACGCTCAAACGGCTGGACGCATTTGGATGAAACTTGGAATATAGATAGCTTATTTACTGGATTAACACGTAGGCTACTTTTTACCCGCGGGTGAAACCGCGGGGCGTAGCTAGTGCCTAAATGAAAACAAATCCAAAAAATTACACCTTTTATTATACAACACACTTTTGTACAATGTATATATTTTATAATGTATATTACAATTCCTATACACTAATACATACTATAACAAATAAATAAATAAATAAAAATATTACCTTATATTGGCTTTTTTAGATTTTACCTGAAATTATATAATTTATCTGTTCTACTATTTGTTCTACCAACAGAACAAGCTGTAGGAATGTTATAAGTAATCATAAAACAGAATACAAATGATTATAATATTATGTACATATTTCTAATTTTGTAAACATAACAAGTACATAAAGATCTTTTTTGCATTTTATTCCAGAAATCAAAGATAAAAATAACTTGTTTGTATCTATCACAGAATTCAGAGCTACTATATTATATATATATATTTCTATGGTTGAAATCCAGAAAGGATCTCGCAAGGGGTTCTAATATTTTTTACATGCAATAAAGGTTATGTGTATGGAATGACATGATGTCCTATAGTTCACTGTAAAATATCTAGTATCTACTTTACAACACTACTTTTACCTATTACCATTTTAAAGATTTATTATTATACAACTAAAACCTTGCCGAGTACATCTAAAAAAGGCCAAACAAGGTATACCTAATGGTTGTGCTATATATTATTTACAATAATGATGTGGCTACACTATCGCGTGAATTAGCATTATTACGAAGTATTCGGCCGCACTTCACGCGAATATTCGCCAAAGCCCGATAACACTACCGGGCTTTGGCGAATATTCGCGTAGCATAATTAATACATACAATAATGTTGTGTGGGTCACAGTACAAGCTTCACTTAGGTTAAGGCTAGATGGCCCTGTGTGAAAACCAATTTTTTATTTAAATAAATAATGATACATATTTGAAACAAAAAGGATTGAAAGAGCTTTCTTCAGGCATATTATAAGCCCTTGCCTGATTAACTGTGTGTGTATGTGTGTGCTTGGGCCCACCACCAAATAGACACCGTGATATTTTTAAATTTCTGTTTAATCCTGTGCCTTTTTCTTTTAGACACTCCCAGCTTCAACCATATCAACCAATTTTAAAGAGATAACTATGTGAACATTGAGTTATGTAGGGAATCCATTTCTTCTTTCCTCTGCTCTGCACGTTTCTTTTCTTTCTTATATAATTCATATCCTTCATTATCAGTAGGTAACTCATATCTGCAGAATGGACACGAATTTGTCTGGAAACAACAAACAATATTATTATAACTTACTTTATAACTTTACAAGTTACACGAGTATAACCCTTATACCACCAATTTTGAAGGAATAAGAAGCTTATTCCTTGGTACAATCAGAATGGCGTCTTTTTAATTGCCATTTTATTTGTCAATCAGCTGTATCTAAGAGTAACCAGTAGCTGTATACTTGGAATAAAAGTTATTCTACTGTGGTAAAATCTGGCCTTAGAGTCTAAACGTTAGAATTTTAGTCTGAATAGTCTATTTCTGCTTAGAATAATGTTATGTCCAAGACAAATTATGTTTACTTTTAGTTTTTATGAATACGCGGATAATAATATTCTAAATCATGATGTATAGCAATCCTATAAGTATGTAGGTCTCATCACTCACCAGGGCTCAACTAGTTGCCCCATAATATACATTAATTAGAATTCCAGGATTTATGATAATTAACAAAAACTACTATAAACTTACTTTAGCCAACCATGTCAATATGCAAGTAGGATGAAACTCATGGTGGCAGGGCATTTGCGTGGCTTTCTCTCCCTTTTCAAAAGTCTTGAGGCAAATTGGACAGCTTTTGTTATCACTTTCAATAGTGATCTCGAGAAGCTCCTTCACAGCTTCTTTAGATGCTGGTGGAGGCAGGCTGAAAACATTAACAATAACATAATTACCTTCCTATCTGTTGCAATAGCAAGAAAATAATTACTATTGAGTAAAACTAAACTCCACAAGGAATAACCATTTGCCAAGTTTAAAGTATTGAAGTTATAATAAGTTTTGTTTACTTATATAGATACAAACCTTGGCCATTCTCTAAGACCATCTTCATGCACACCTATATCTAAGAAAAATCTAGCCATGTGTAGTAGATGATCAGGTTGTTCACCATCTTGAAGTTCTCTCCATCCCATTTCTTCAAAATAACCAGCCATTATTTCTTTTTTACAGAGTACTGGTTTATTACCTATTCACGATGTTTAGTATTGGTAGGTAATAATCCAATCCAATCTAATGGCTTATGTAGCTAAAGATAGCTTGTTTGTTTGTATTAAAAAAAAACAATTTCATCAATTCACTAGTTCAAACTGAGTCTCACGGCATGAAAAATTAAAATCATGAAAATATACACCTCGTTATGAGCTCGAATTGTAATTCAAATGTGTTAAACAGTTAATAATTACAGTAAAGATACAAAACAAATTTATTTACTTTACGTAATAAAAATTGAAAATGTGAAAATCATAATGGATCATCATGGATATAAAAATGAGTGTCTGTGTGACATTACGAGTGTTGCCACATTTTATTAAAAATATTATAGTGCTGAGTAAAAAAGATACAGTTCACTGATTCATTTCAGTTTACTTTAGTTTCTTTAATATTCTAAACATTTCCTGATAATTGTAATTCCTGATTCCTGCCTGATAGCGGCCAATGAAAAAATGCATAATATTGTAGGCATCTGCCTACGGTATCACAGCACAGCTGATGACAGGTAGGTAGCGACGGTGGTATGAAACACCGAAGAAGATAGAAATAAGTTTAATGACGTTTGATAGGCGATACAATTACCTAAAAAAAACTTTTCAATTTACATATTTAGACCAGAAATATAGTTTATTTTACCTAGTAGGTATAGATTAGTAGGTACCTATTTAAGACAGAACATAGTCTAGAATCACGGTGAGAAAATTGAACAATAAAATACTAAAGTTCATAAAATAATATTCATTCTAAGCCAGTCCACGGGACTCATGTGTGGTCAAGCAGAGTAACTACTGGCAACGCGATTTATTTTAAAGTTTAGTTAATTTAACCCAGTTTTCTCAAGATTATATACTATTTCTTGAAGGCAGAAAAATTACGTGACATTTGGTGAGATTTTGCTTGACCCCCTCCCCCTAAACGCCTCACGTAATTTATGGACGGCCCCTAACTGCTAAAAACGCCAAGAACGCTACGAAATTATGCCACTCTTTACCCAGACAAGGCCGTATCACATATTATGGTCGTTCCAGTCAATGTGAACGAAAAAAACGATAATTTTGTTCAAGTGGAACCCGCTTTTGCAATGATAATTTTCATTAGCGTTAACGCCAAACGATAACTCCAAATGTATGGGAATGACATTACCTGCGGAAATCACTTTTCCATACGTTGACATTCACGTACTGATTCAGATATATCGCGCTCGTGACTGAGTGCTGACAAGGGGTCTAGCAAAGACCCCTTTATAACGACAAACGATAACTCCAAAATGTATGGGAACGACATTACCTGCGGATAAGCGACATCCACAGTAATGGCATGATGTCATTTTCCCCATACATTTTGGAGTTATCTCATGGAAAGGGATCTTTGCTAGACACCCAGGTTCCTCCGTTTGGGACTTTGTGTCAGGATTTGGCTTCGAGCATTTGATTTGGGATCTACCCTTTCTTACGTATACTCTAAGCATCTAAGGATCTACCGTACTACACACAGTACACAAACACGTTAAACTTATGACACCCCTCTGTTTGGTGCGGAATTAAAAATGTAAAAAGCAAGTTGTAGATGGTCCTTAGAATATGAGTACTTAAATATCCTAAGAGATGGTCGTGCGTGCGTGCATGTCGTTATCGTTACTTAGGAGTTCGTATAGGAGTTGGTCAGTAAAGGGAGGGCATAAGGCGAAATAGAAGAGGAGAGCGTAAGACATGGGCAAACGGGGAAAATAACATGTATGAGCAAGGACGAATGGAGTGAAAAGGTGAATGCAGATGGAAGGGATTCAAGGTGTAAAATTAATTAGCGCGTGCCTTGCACGAAGTTCGTCCAAGGCGCGTGCAAACCCAGGGTGCGCGGTCAGTATGATCAATAAAACAGCTAAGTAAGTATATTATATTCATCAAATCTTGTCAAACAGATATATTATTTTCCACGCAAATATTATCTCAGTATATAGTACCCATAACGTTTATTTATTCCATGCTAGAAGTAACAAAAAGTTTACAATAACTATGAGCACCCTCTGCCGTCAACCATAGCCTGAGCGCAGAATCTTGGAAATTGTACCACGCTTAGCAAGAAGTCTGTTAGTCCCTGCAAATGAATTTATTACACGTAAAGATATCATTACATGGCTAGAGCCGCTCCGCGGTCTCATTAATAACTTTCTCGTTTTCCGGGATAAATAATGGGAAATATGGGTATAAGAGGGTGCATATTAGTAAGTATCGGGTAAAACCGGGATAGGTGCCCCACTTTTTGAAGAGGCCTCGTAATTTAAATATGTATATTAATTTATCAGCAATAATTCCTATGATGATAGCTAGTCTAAACTTTTATCTTACATTAGGATCCAATTTTGTTGACCTATAAATTATTGATCGTGCAGAATTTAAGTTTTCGCAGACCCTATTTTGGGGACAGATGAATGCCTATCTATATAGATAGGTGCCCCACCATGAAAATGGCCAGGGGGATAGAAAGTTATGTAACAGTAAATACTCGCGTTTGAAACTGTCGAGATATTCGCATTCGCCGCGGAGATGATCGTACACAAGAGCGGAACGCGTCTATTTTGCAAGACGGTCTGCGGGGACCCGCGGGCGTGTTCCAAATTTAATCAAAGGTAATCAATTACCCCACGGGGTAATTACGTAAAATTTGCAACAGCACTGCAACAGCAGTAGCAAAGCAACAGCAGTAGCGAAGCATACATGCTCGACACCACTAATGGTGTATGACCAGCAATCATGGCGCAATTTACGCCTGTTGCAAACCTGTTGCGAGTTAGGTAATACGCCCGCTGGTGTTACCCTAGGTAGGTATATATAACTAAATGAAACAGAAGGGCTTATTTAACTTTATATTTACATGCAAAGTTTGCAACGACACTGCCCGTAAAAAAACCTTTAACCCTTACCTCTAATGCTCCTATACACACTGTAATGGGAAGTATAACAATGTATATGGGAGCAACAAAAAAAGCCACTGCGAATGAAACCCAGATTAGAATTATCAGCCACATTATCGAAAAACAAATGTTTCCCATTATTTATCTGCAACAAAATACTTTAAGTAAATTGTGTGTATACCACAGAATTCGCCCTATGTGTGTACTATATTTTAAATAGGTAATAGCATTGACTATAAATCCAGTTAACCAATCATACAACTTCCCCTCATACGAAAATTAGTAGTTGATTTCCACTACTAATTTCTAATAAATACTGTGAATTTCTAATACCTACATCATGGGAACCCGTTGATGTCTTTTGTTTCTATGCTGCTCTGTACTTTGTAATTTCGTATGACTTTATCTCGTTTTATTACCTCGCCCCTGCCCGCGCAGGTCGTGTTTGTACGAGAAATTATGTTCACGAGCTATCAACAGGCTTTATAATCTTTGGGTAATAGGCACCTATGTCACGCCCGTGGCCTACCTAGGTGAACTGACCAATGTCCGCCTCATGCCAGGCGCAGATACAGTTTCTTAAGGGGGGGCGCACAAATCATTTTAGTAGGGGAGTCTTAAGAGAGTTTGGGGGTATGGTGGTAAAACACATAAGTATACGATACAAGACCAATTTGTGCTCTTTTCTTTAAATGATGAATTCCATGCACCTCTAATAATATCTTGCTGGTAAATTGCCTAACTACCGCGCTTGGTGCTGGACTGCCTGCGCCAAGGGGGGGGGGGGGGGGGGGGGGGGCCCTGTATCCGCGCCTGCCTCATCTCATGCCCGCCTAGTAGCATAGAGATCTAGTTTCCGCATGAGATCCGTGCCGCAGTATGAGCGGTATGTATATTTCTCATACACATTGCTTCACATCAACAAGACGTCCACTGCTGAACATAGGCCTAAAAACGACAATATGGACACTTATCATAGGAGGGGGTTTGCCATAACCACCACGCGGGGCAGGCGTGAGCGGCTTGATGCCCATTCCTTAGATATTCCTAGGCGGCTCTTATAGCACCCACGGGAATATATAATAGATGGGGTAGTCCTATTCTCACACCGCGCCGCCACCGCGCCGGGGCAACACGGCCAACGCTACACTCATTGCTTGGGCTAAACCAACTTATTTCAGGAATGAATGCCAAATTATTTTATTTTTTTCTACATGATTGGCAATAAGATTCATACTTCTTTAATTAGGTTCAGGAACATGGGGATGCGGGTATAATAAGGTTGGGAATAATGCGGATCCCTTTAGATCCAATATGTATCTAACGATAGGTACTTAGGACGCTACGCAAAACTTACCGATAAACTTAGGTATTATGTAAATAAAGTGAAATCTGTGATGCCTATTTAGCTATAATCAAAAATAAGATGACTTTTGCTAAATTTTTCTAATTTTACAATGTTTTACAAGTGCAACCACAGAACCGATATTTGTAAACAAACAAGATACTGGTAGAAATGTCATGCGCGTGGCCGCCTAGTTGTTCCTTGCTCCCACACGAGGTGCTGCCTGAATAAGAACGTCTCCCAAAATTTTGGGTAGATAATGGGCGATTTCGTTAGCTCTATCTATAGAGTAATTTACCTTGTTACCTAGAAATTATGTTTTACCAGTGTTCACTGCTTCTTTATTGTAAAAACTAAAATGTAAGGTCAGGTGGGGTAAGTAAAACGAAGGAGTACCTAAGTGAAACCCTATCGTAATCAATAA
Source organism: Ennomos quercinarius (assembly GCA_910589525.2). Lineage (NCBI taxonomy): Eukaryota > Metazoa > Arthropoda > Insecta > Lepidoptera > Geometridae > Ennomos > Ennomos quercinarius. Next base: position 9,864,132 of record OU342496.1, read on the forward strand.
ATCACGCAATTTAGCTCTATGCTATGTGGCGAAATAGTTTCAATGCTCTAGCACAAGCGTCACACGATTTTTCTGCAAGGTCATAAATTAAAAAGAAATCAGCTATCTTTAAGTTTACAAAACACAAGTTGGCTGATGCCATGAAGCAATTTAGTAGGGTTTATGTACATTTTTACATGAAAGTAATGCATGAAACGGTACGTGGGGTTAGTTTTTGCAGTCACAGACGCCACAGGTAATAAAATCAATCATATACCTACTACATTACAAATGTCATTGTAAATGTCCGATGGGCGAAAATCACGTATTTCACATCAACAGCTGAAAGACGTCTAGTGCTGAACAGGCCTGCCCATAAAACGCCATTTTCGACGCTTATTATAGAGAGGTTTGCTGTAGGAGAACGATCTAAATTTCGTCCGCCTACTTTGTCCGCGGTACGCGGATTGTCATAAATACCTTCACAGACGCCCCAAGTCCTGGATGTTCCTAATTCCGTCAAAATTCCGTTGCTGACAATCCCGGCGCGCGCACCATGAAGCTTCTTCGGAACGGAATGTCTTCGAACGGCGTCGAGTATTGTTCCCTTTGCGATTACTGTCCCGTGGTTATTCACTAAGCACAAAAAACACCATACACGCACAATATGGGGCGAAACGTGCCCAAACACCATATAATCACACAACCGAACACGGGCGCGCCGATACCACCACCAAAACCGTGTTTTCCAAAAACCCGCGAATTCAGAACGAGCCGGCGGCCTTAATCTCGCCGGCTAAACACGCGTTCTCCCAAGGTGCGGCTCGTTGAGACTACTGAACCGCGGCGGTCGCTCGCCGGCAGAAACCGAGAAACTTCTCCCCCCACCCATCCGCGCCGTCGCTGACGGCATCAAGCCAACCGAATCGGGTTGGGAGCGAACATTTGCCATAAACACCTCACTTGACAGGTGACTTGGTGATCGCAGAAAATTATAATGTACCAAAGAGAATGCTACTGCCCATTCTCTGGATAGTCCCTTAGTCTGCTCTTATACGGTACCCAAAGAAAGAGATGGAGATTCTGCGCTAATAAAGTGGTACCTGGCAGCTATTATTATATAAGAAGGTACCTATAATAATTGCGGGTAATAGATAATAAAAACAAAACTGTCAATATAGTCAACTGCAAAATAGTCAAACGCCAATGTCAACCTACTGTCAGAATATTGAATCGGAACGTTTCTGTCAAAATCGTGAACCATTTTCGAAGTGATGTTTCATTCATGCAAATTAAATTTTCAAAAATTATTTTCTTGAAAAGTATTTATTGCCGTCATTTGCCATTTCAGATTTAGGCTTTCTATGTGTAAAAAAAAATTAGCGTCCTAGCAGAATTCACATAGTGGATAGATGTGCAAGTATGTTTCACTTACCCCACCTGACCCTAAATTTAAAATGATATATTTTACTAAGTGCAATCAAGCAAATAATTAGCTAATATACCTACAAAAGGATTTATTTCCGAAAAAAGGAGAGGAGAGGATTTTTTTTTTCCGTGATTTTTTTTATTTTTTATTTTTTTTTATTTTATTTTTTATTTTTTTTTTGTCCCGCTCGTGATTCAAATTTTTCCTTTACAAATTAATCTGATTTATTTCCGACTGAAAATCAATATGCTACCTAGCTGGTTTTTATGGGAAATCAAAAAGCATAAACAGGCAGTACCTTGACAATGAAATTTTTTTGGTTAAGTATGGTTATTTTATCCATTAATTATTCATTTAGCTGTTTTTCTGTTTAGCTGAGGACTTGTTATTACATGAAATGTAACGCTGTATTTATTTTTTTCACAATAAACACTTCTAAAAGGGAAAATAGACAAAATAATGGCTACCTACTTACTTGTGAAATGTTATTCCTTCATATTTACGCCTCAGTGCGACTTCTGTTGTTTAAAATGCTACAACCACCCACTGCACACACATCATTTCTCAAATATTTATTGCATAAATCACAATTTAAATAGGATTATTTCACAAAAAAACAACTTACTACTTACTTGGCTTAGATTATAACGAAGCCAAATAAAAAACCCGGTAACGGTGACAAGGACCAAACTGACCAAAGACATTACGTTCGTTTTTTTTTTGCTTAGTACCGAATGTATAGCGCTCTCCTTGTCCATGAATGACGTCCTTTGAATATGTACGAGTAGAAGTGTAGTATATGACGTCATTCATGGACAACAAGGAGAGCGCTATACATTCGGTACTAAGCAAAAAAAAGACGAACGTAATATCTTTGGTCCTTGTCACCGTTACCGCGTTTTTTATTTGGCTTCGTTTTCATCTAAGCCAAGCAAGTTGAGAATTTTATTAAATATTGTATTTTGTGAAATATATTTACTTGTGTGGTGATAAAAGCAATAAGTTTTTATAAAACAGTGTGTGGGCAATGGGTGGTTGCAGCATTTTAGGTTGCAAAAGCCGCACAGAGTCAAAAATTGAAGGAATAACATTTCACAAGTAAGTAGCCTTTATTTTGTCTCCTTGGGAGTCTTTATTGTGAAAAATATAAGTACATAGTAACATTTCATGTTATAAAAAGTCCTCAGCTAAACAGGAAAACCGCTAAATTAATAATTAATGGCTAAAATAACCAAACATAACCATACAATTTTATTGACAAGGTACTGCCAGATTTTGAGTTTTAATTTCCCATAGACACAGTTACCCTACATTGAGAATGTTCATTAGTCGGCAAAATCTTTTTGCTTGAGTATTGCTTATTACGTTACATAGCTCAGTAGTTTCAATAGTAGGTGCGGTGCTTAGTTGTAATTTTAGACAAAAGACAACGCCGGATTTTGTATGGAAGGTGGCTTCTTTTTTTTTCACGCGGCCCTTGACCAAACCTTGATTTTCTATTACAGTATACGGTAATAAACAAAACTTGTTTAAGAAGCATATCTCTAAACTTAGTCCAAAATGAGATATAAGAGGTAGAAGTTCATAGATATTAATTACGTTTGAAGGTACCTAACTACAGCGAATCAAAAAGGAGGGTTTTGATGACCAGTATGTATTTATGTAGTGTATCTGTATGTTATTATGCGTGAGTGTGTATGTATACAGGATGTTACAATTAAAGCAGTTAATTAAAATCCAACATTTTCCTGAAGTTTGCCGTAGTCATTACTTCCTAGAACTCGATCCTTATTAGCGACACTATCGAATGGTGTAATAATACAGGGTGTGCTTTTTTTCAATATCAAAGGGGCCTTTTAAAACTCCTATACATATCGATATCCACATGAGGACGTGTGGTTATTATAATGTGACATTACACATTATTATAATATGTAGGGATTCAAGGAATCTCTTATTCTTTGATTTTATTTGAAAAAAAAAATCTCATATGGTCAGGTGAGGTAAGTGGACCATACTTTACTTTTAATTTTACGTAAACAGCTCTAACACAGTAACTCTTCCTGTAATAAGCTATCTATGATGAGAGATTGTCCACCGACGTCAACACTACTCGCGAAGTTGGACGAAGTCAAGCGAATATGAGAGTGTGGAAGAACACTTCACTTAACTTCGTACAACCTCGCCTCACCTCAAAATACTTCCTATAGGTGTCGGTTTTTGGCCCGAGTCAAAGGACTCGACTTTTTTGGATAGGATTTCTACCTCCTCACTATTAATTTCTCTATAGGTTTTATAAAACTATTAAATCATAAAGTATGTAGTTTTAATACATTATGTAAAATTCACATCTTCATAAACACTAATAACTTGCTTTGCCAATGCGTGTTTTGTAAATTTAAATAGAACAGACTCCTTTTTTTATTATATAACATTGTAGAAACGTCGTCTACATCTGTGCTAGAGAATTGACTAAACCATTTCGCACCATAGAGCTTATCTGCGTAGTTTATTATTTACGATAGGGTGTTTCACTTAAGTGGGTACCCCTTCGTTTTACTTACCCCACCTGACTTACTGTTTATTATTTTAGCTTCCCAAATGACAAAGAAATATTTCAAAAATGGATAGATGCTACAGGACGCCGAAACTGGATTCTGAAAAAATCTTCACGTATATGCTCCATCCATTTCGATAAAGATTTATTTAGTAAAACAGATAAAAATATAAAGACTATTTTGAAAAAGTCCGCAGTGCCAATTTTCCATTTACATGTATGTTACACGAAATTGAATTTTTCTACCTATAATTAATCATTTTTACATACTTTTAATTTTTAATTTCCTATTTTAACCACTTTACTCCATACCACTGCTTGACAATTCGCTCAACATGTGATACCTCCACTAAAGTTGAACCTGGCTCACAGACCTACGGACGATAGACCATGGGACCCGTGATAATCCATGATTAGTCATCGACACCCTCGAACGATGCTTTACTGTCATTTACATCACAACATAAATGATTGTTCAAGCTAGGCCGTAATGTCCTAAGATGTGGACAATGTCGTTTGTAAGTTTATATTTGTTCGAGGTAATTTTTGGAAGTTCTGATTTGATTTATGCATAAACAATACACTATTAGACAACTACATTGTTTGTGATTGATATAGGCTCGATTTTTATCAAATAAATAATAGTTGAAATGTTAGAACCAAGATATAACTAATAAAAGTGATATGTGAATATATTTTTGTCGTATCTTTTATAATTTTCTGGCTTGTGTTTAAATAGTCATTGTAGATACGCTGGTACCTAGATAATATTACCTAATAATGTTATGGCATATTACGGTAAACGGAGACAGGTAGAAGCCTGCCTCCCTTCCCTTCTTTTAATTAGTTTATTATGATTTGTAAAAATAAAATTAGTAAAGTAAAGTACTCCATAGATAGGGCTAACAAAATCGCCCATTATCTACCCAAAATTTTGGGAGACGTTCTTATTCAGGCAGCACCTTGTGTGGGAGCAAGAAACAACTAGGCGGCCACGCGAAATAGATTTCTACTCGTACATATTCAAAGATGACGTCATATACTGTTCTAGTTCTACTCGTGGGAGTTCTGTGGTTACATACTCTTTGAGCCTCTGTGGTGTGGTGGTTGAGCAGGTCGACTCATATATAACGCGGAAGCGAGCGGCGCGTTTGATTCCCGCGACCACAGTACCAACTATCATAATAGGCATAATAAGACTATGGTGGTACTCAAGGGCACTACTTAAGTAATAGGTACCTACCTACTTATATACATATGTACCTTACTACTAGGTATTATTATATAGGTCCCTACTTCACTACCTTACCTACATCCACTGACCCAGTACAACGTAGTTACCAGAAGGTAACTTGTATACATACAGGTGAATTTTTTAAGTGGGGGCGTGGTAGGCCAAATTTGAAAGTATGAGGAATATCGAAAAGTACTAAAATTGATGATTTTGATGAAAACTAAAACAGCATCATTGGTTTTTGAAAACTCAACTCAAAACGCAAGGAACCGAACTCATTGATTTTGAATAAAAAAGACCTATGTAAATAGGGTGAATTCTGTGATTACACCATTGGATATGTATGTAGGTACTTACCGTACTTACTAACATTTATAATACAAGATGTGTATTTTTTTTCCAAAATCATTGAGTTCGATAGCAGGCTAAAACTTTATTTTTATTTAAATGAATGACGTGTTAAGTCAGTCGTTCGCCCGATGTTAAGCGTCACGGCTGCCCATAATAAATTGCAGTATCACTGGGAACTCTAAATTAATATAGTTTTGCGTGACATTGCACTGCGCACGTCATCCTGAGACTTCACACAGTCTGGTAATAAGATTACTAGACTGTGTGATCAGATCATAAAGTCTCATTTGTCCAGTAATTTCACTAGCTACAGTGCTTTTCAAACCGGAACACAGTAGTGCTTGCAAACTACTGCTTGGCGGCAGAATAATTAACTGACAAAGCGACTGACCTAGACGAACTTTGCAGAAAAGTCCTATCACCTAGTAAAACTATTGATTATTCAAAAAGCCAATGATGCAGTTTTTGTTTTCGTTAAAATCGGGCCCGAGACTCCTTTGAGTACTTTTCGGTATTCCTCGTAGTTTCGGATTTGGCCTACCACGCCCACTTGATAAATCTATAAAAATAGGGGCTATAAAATGATTATCTAGGAATTATAGGCATAAGCAAACACAACTCTACAACGAAAGATGGTACCTATTGATAATGTATGATGAAAATGTTATATGAAGTAATCGTAAAGCAAAGCACATAGAGCCCACATTCCATCACCCAGATAAGGGTATGCAAGAACTCAAGGTTTGTTAGTTTCATATTATCGTCGTGTCGTGTGTGAGTCGGTCGTCGTCATCGTCTCAGTTCAATAGTGGAAAGTGACGCGACTAGTCGAGTAGAAATTTAAAATAGTGTTGTTACGCCGCGCTAGCTGCATCCAAAACCGGTAAGACTACCTATTTGTTTACGTGTTCTATTAAAAAGTTTCAACATCGATGGACGGCTTGGCTTATTTAGTGCTATTAGCGTAAACATCCTAAGAATTTTTTGTGTCCGTGACTGTACAGTTTGCATTAAAATAACTTAAAATGTACGGTATGCTGAGTTAAAGAGTGTATCACGTTTTTGTTATAGTCGCGTTATCATGATAATTCATTTTTATCAATTTTACTAACGCTGCGCGCTGCTAACGCGTTCCTACTTCCTATAGGTACCTTAGGGTATTTAATTATATGGTAGACTGTTTACTTATTATGACCTAGTCCCAGTGGTGTGTAGAGTTTAGATTGGTCACAGGCAAGGTCTGGTATTTATAAGACAACTGCATCAGTGCACGTAGGGTCACCGAATGACTAATAGTATCACAATGACCGAATAGTCGTAGTAGTGTAGTACTAGCGTAGTAGAATACGTACAGCACGCTAAAGATGTAAAGAATATAAAAGTTCAAAACCCCCTCAGCCGTATAAACTTACTGAGGCCCGATTTCACCAAACTAGAATAAATTTTATTCCAGGTATAACTTTCCGAGAACAACCGAGTTACGCGAATATAGCTCTTATACCACCAATTTTGTGAAGGAATAAGACTTATTCCTTGGATACAATCAAAATGGCGTCTTTTTGTGTAATTTCATTTGTCAATTAGCTGTATCCAAGAGTAACGAATAGCCGTATACTTGGAATAAACGTTGGTGAAATCGGGCCTAAGTTAGGTAAGGTGTAGGAAACATCATGAGACATCAATGTTAAAGAATCACTATAATGTACGGAGATTTACTTCAGTCCAAACTACTGTCAGGTGTTTTTATTAATTACAACAATATCCACACTTATAGGACTTATAGGAAAATATGATATAGGTAAAATTACGATGTTTTTAAGTTGGTAGGTACTTAGTATTATACAGTGCACTGTTATGGTAGGTACCTATATACGCCTATAAATTGTTTTGCTTATATCGTACCTGTAAATAAAATTATGCTCTTGTGCCATGGACCATGGCTCACACAAGGTTATATGATCCCAAAATATTTTAACACATTCATGACCCGGCGATAACTTTCACCAATGATGGTCATGTATTGGGATGCGCGCATCCATGTTGAGTGTGTCGCATATTTTATGTTCATACCACAAATATATACCATACCATACCATATTTAATTTATATGCCAGTAGCTGGTGCATACTATTAGAACTACCTAACCTAACTAACTATATAAATATATCGTGAGAAACCCAACCCAGCACCTACCTAAGCTTATGTTGATGTTGGTTGAATTTAAAAGCCAAACGTACAAGGTACATATATTTTCAGATGGGAGTAGGTACCTATTATTAGTAGTAAGACTATTATTTACTTATTCTGTGTTATTAATACTTAAGTTATAGGTTCCAAATTTATTTCTTTGGTGTAGCTCTGGGGTGCAAATCGATGGGGTACCAAATGGCTCTAACCAATGGTCAAAAGTTCAGTGAATTTGTGACCAGTGGTTACCTACCTTAACTACGGAACGAAAATACGCCCTTTTTTGCATAAAGTTTTCTAAAACAATAAGCAATAAGTAATACATGCTTTATCTAAAACAGACACCCAGGTGAAGAAAGAACGGTTCTCTATTCGTCCAAAAAAATCTTACGATTGACGAAGATGACCTAATCCTACTACTACTAATATTAAAACATACCTACCTACATCTACATATACTGCATTTCATGATTCTGATTTTAGATAAAGAGTGTTGTAAGAGATCACAGCAATAAATAGCTGTAGGTCCTAATGTAGGGCTTTGGAGATAGGTACCAGAATAATATGCCACCGTCTTTTTGTAAGAACCGATTGTTTATAAAAAAACGCGATTATTTATAAACTGTCGATTTATTGCAAACGGGCAATGTGTCTCACAATAAAACGGTCGATTTTTCGTTTATTTATAATTAATCGGCATCACTTCATCACTTCGTTATATTGTATTGTGTACCTACTTCTATTCTAGTGTGGTCAAAACTATCGCTCGTCGTCGTAACCTACTGGTTAGCCACTAGTGACTACAAAAAAACAATAAACTACAGCAAAAATTGGTGCAGTTTGTTCACAATTAAACGCTACTGAAATCCGTTTGTTTATAAACTCACCGCTGGGCAACGACTAATTATAAATAATCGCAAAATCATCCGTTTTATTGCAAGACGAATTGTTCGTTTACAATAATTCGACAGTTTATAAATAACCGCGTTTTTTTAGAAACAATCGGTTCTTACAAAAAGACGGTAACATATATAACTACGGAACTTTGATGTACCTAACCTGTGATCTTTTGTTTTTTTTAATGAAGTTGTTTTCTCACTTTCGGATCAGACGGTCGATCTCGCTTACCGAAATGTAGGAATTTCCATCCGATCGAGTAGGTAGGTCTAAAAATATTGGTGGCTTATCACCAACGATATAAGATGCCATATACCTACGTCAAAAAAAAATTCTGTACAAACTACTAACTAAATAAACATGAGTTGTACAAATTGAGCATTTGTACGGATGGCGATGCTCCCCCTATTCTGTACTAGATATTATTTATAGGTCCCACAGAGTTAGCCCTACAGTACCTACCGCCATGTCTTGTTACATACGTTCAAATTTACTTGTCGTTCGCCTGATGTTAAGTAAGCGTCACGGCCGTATACATAACAGTTTCAATGCCACTCGGAACTATAAAGTTTCGCGTGACACTGCTGATCACGTCATTCTGAGACATTAGCACAGTGTAGGTGTAGTAATAAGACTGTAGACGACACTAGTAGGTATCATAAAATATTTACCTAAAATGACTTATTATAATGAAATCTCAGCACAACGATGACAACGCCCCTAGCTAGCGGTAGCTATTTAGATGGAACTATTAAGGATTTCATAGAAATATTTCACGATATGTACTCGATACCGAGTTCAAATAAGCGGTAGCCACGACATTCGTACTAAGGGCACTGATTTATAGTCTATTTGCCCAGTAATTTCTCTTGCCACAGTCTCCTATTCAAATCGGAACACAGTAGGTACTTACTACCTCACCCGGCCCACGCAGACTAACTTCAAATGTGTTCTTCAGTGTCCGTAGTTATTGATAATCTTATATTTTTTAGGCCCATAATAAAACTGTACTTAGTTGATATACTTATTTAGATTTAGGGTTAATGAATGTATTTAAAGTATCTAACATATTATTTTCAGATAATGGGCAACGTGGTGTTTTCGATAATATGGCTGGTAATCCTAATCTTCATCGGATTCTGGATAGCGGGTATCGCGGCTGGCCTCTACATCCTCATCATTCCCTTCACAGTGTGCATAGAACCATTAACGGTAAGGATACCACCAATGATTGTAAATCCAGGATACCACAAATGAAATGAACTTACCAAAAACTTAATCAAAAGACATTCTCAACAACTAACACCTGTGGCTACCACTGAAAAATGGCTAATAGTTTTGGATGAGCACAAAAATTATGCTACGGACGCGAGCGTAGATTTTTCACTTGCATGCATGGTGTAAGTATGAAAGAGTAATACTGAATCTTGCAAGTATCTCGTATAATGCGTAGATATGCGCGACATAATTATGCGAACGTAGGTACAACCATTTATATCTCCACCATTTGTAAGCCGATTTTGATGATTATTTTTTTATTCGGTCATGTAGACTTCCAGGCGTACGAGCTAAAAACCAGAAACCCTTCCATAGATGACAGCAGGGAATTGCTTCCCAAATTAGGAATTGCTTTAGATTGCTATTTTAAGGAACCAGTGGTCAACTGGTACTTTGCATTTCAAATATAAAATATCTATTTGAAATAATCTGTGGAGCATACACATAAAACCAGTATAACCCCTGACTGAGTTAATAGAGATAAAAATAATAGCTATTCTATTGCTGTTTCAAAAACATGGTCCCTCCTAATCATTAATCAATTTTATTGTTTCTTTTTCAGGGTCTAACGGATTTCCTGCTATCCGTGATACAATTCCCAAGATACTGCTCTCAAGCTATCGTCGACGGAAAAGGATTCAATTAGTTTATTGTTACTCCTAGTCAACTTGAATACAATTAATGCTTTAGACAGTAATACTTAATTTATCTAAGCAACTCTTGTGCCATGTGCTGGGTATTGATAGTTTATAGAAATCTAAATAATAAGGCACATTATTTAGATTTCTATGTTGGTAAGAAGTTGGTAAGGTTCTAAGTTTTTGTAAAAAAACTCTAGTTGTATTATCTAAGTGTTCAAATATAAGCGACAAGCTACTTTTACAATAATATAACTTAATTCACGTAATAAGTATTATTTTATTTATTTTATCTTGCACTACTTAATATCCGCTGCGTCCATGATTATTATACAAGGCAGAGTTACCAGTGAGATAATAAATGGGTGATTTAAATACAATAAAACTCTGAAATATAAAACAATGCTTTAAGTTTATATTTTTAAAATAAAACTTATTTAGTTTACTTTAAAATGCAGTTACACAATTGCATACAATAATTTTTGTACTCACTTTATTTAAAATTCGGTTAAATATAATCACTTTACCATACATTATTGTTTGAAATGCATTAACTCCTAAAGCAAAAATCACAAAACGATGTTAAAAATACAACAATTATAACAGTTTTATATGTACATACAGAGGATTTTGTTAAACTAATTAATTCAATATTCATCATCATCATCCTCATTGCCTTTTCCCATTTGTTATTGGGGTCGTCTCCCAATCTAACCTGTAGGCGGCAAGCTACCAGAATTACACGAGCGACTGCCATCTAACCTCGCAACCCATAAGAAACCGGTAACAGGGACGGTTAGACCAGGCGTCAGATCCTATCAGGCTTCTGACTACCCTTTACGATTGCCATAGATGTTCTTATGACAACCGGGACCAACGGCTTAACGTGCTCTCCGAGGCACGGAGCGATGGCATCGAAAACTGCACATAACTTAATAGATAAGTCTTAAGAGGTAAGTTTGGTGCAGGGCCGACGATCGAACCCGGTGCCGTTAAGATTGCAAAGCGCGCATGCTACCGCTCGGCCACCATCGCTCTAATTAATTCAATATTCTTTTCCAAAATTAAACGAATTAAATTCTGGGGTCAACCGAGAAATTGAGTCCCACAATTCGGCGGAACCCTCTAGTCAGTTATTTATTTTATTAACGTTATTATAATTATTACTACCTACTAGATATTAAAAGTATTTAAGATAAAGAGCTACATTTTACTGCGTTAAATTGAAGTCCACTGGGCTATAACTAAATATCTCGGTTTACATTGTCCCGATATACAAGATACGTGCCCTTGATTGATGATCTACTACAAATTAATATTGTTTAACAAACTTTTATTGTACCTCTGCAATATGAAGATGTAAATCACGATCTTGTAGATCATAATATTCTACAAGCACCTGTGGTTGTGCGTATCTTTATAACCCATAAAAATGTGATCAATATTGTATCTCAATGGAAAACATTGGCAAATGACAAGCATGGAATAATTGACAGAAAAAACTTCAGTCAATTATTTGGCAGGGGCCGCATTTTAAAGACATTTTCACATTTGAGCAGTGTTTACAAATTATGGTTAATCATCTGCGATGAAATATAGGGTAGGTCCACGATCGCTTCGAAAACGGTACCGTTTAAACAAGGCATAGGCCTTGTTTTTGCTCAGTCGCGTGTGACCGCCCCTAATGAAAGTGATGAAACTCACATATTATTATTTTACAACGCTATTTACAGGGTGCTATGGTTCATTATTTACATGAAACAACCGCTTGTGGCCTATTTTATATTAGCTGGACAGGTAAATACTGTTTATGTAACCATTGGTGTGGGGTACACTTTTGAGGTTTGATTTTCACAGAGACTGTGTATCTATATCTAGTATATTTGATTTAAGTTAATCATGATTAAATTTAAGTGTCAGTATGTAAAGACATTGGGGTTTTTTTATGATATTAAAATCAAGTGTTTTAGCTAACACCCGCACTTTCATAAATCAAAGATAAAAGTTTGCCAAAGATAAGTCACACAACACTGGAAAATTTTCTGGGGAATTTTGAAAAACTTTCAAAACTCGAAAATAACAAATCTCTGAATTAATGAAACTCTTAAATGATAGCTGCTGTTTAAAGATGACTTGAAAGGACACGGTGTAAAACACAATAACCCTGTTTTTGAAAATATAGGGTAATTATACCCTATATTTAGTCCGGAGCCGGATCAATATTATTAATATTGATCCGGATCCGGACTAGACGTGGCGATCGCACGCAACCCCTCGATAAATTGAAATACTTAAGGGTGTTTCCACAAAAGTTAGTAATTAAAACAAATGAATGAATAACTGCACAGTAATAGTACGAGGGCATTAGTATCTAAAATCATTTTCCATTTGACGACAGTGTTTGGTCCATCCATAACAAAATAACCAAACAATATTAATTTTACAACAAACTTATCAATTATCTAAGTACCTAACTAAATTAGTTGACTGATGATCATTGAATAGATAAAGAATATAAAAATATTTTAAATTATCTATTTAATATCAATTTTAATACCTGTATATAGTAAAAACTGATTAACTACCTAACGAGGATTATAAAAGCGCTCTTCAAATTATAGAAAAGATTTCAAAACTTAGACCTAGATGGAGAACATGCATAATACAACTGCGTAAGGGCTCGATAAATGCCGAATCGTGAGACAAAATTATGTACTATCCGGTATTACTTATAAACGTTAACTAAATTTAACCAATGTTAAACGTCCTGTCAGCTTTTTAACATTGATTAAATCTAAATAGCGTTTATAAGTAAGTCATAATTAGACCGAAACTGGCCGAAACCGCATCTTCGGGTGGTCAAAATTTCGATAAAGTTTTTCAAGCAACTTTACTTATTCCAGCCTCTCTCATGATTAGAGTAACGGTCTTGTAACAAATAAATGCCTGCTCCCTGCATTTGTTGATGACGTCTCTAAAACAAGCAAAAAAAACCGCGGTGATCATTTTGTACTAATAATAGAGTAAGTTTGATACTAACAAAAAAAATGGATAATCTTTGTCTGAATTAAGTAAATAAATTTGATTTGATTGATTTGATTTTTCATCCGATGACGATGATAACGATAACAAGAATCAACATAAAACATCCATAGTATCATGGAACAAGGAGGAGAGGAATGCCAATACACCAAGAAAACAGCGTAGATCAGAAATATGCCTAAAACTAGATGGCGTTGCAAAATGAGCGGGCTATAAGTTGAGCGCAGATCAGAAATAAGCCAAAAAACCATTTCAATCCTGGATGGCGCTGCAAAATGAGCGGGCTATACGGGTAGCTACGGCGGGCTAGGTTTAAAACGGTTTTTGGCATATTTCTGATCTACGCTGTTTTCTTGGCGTGTTGGCATTCCTCTCCTCCTTGTTCCATGATAGTATATAATATAAGTAATACGTATAAATTAACTCATGCTACATCATACTTAAATCATTATGCAAATTGGCTGAAACATCTATCATACTGAAAAACGCAGTAACTAACGTTTTTGGCAAAATTGAGTCAAATACATATTCGGCATCGCTAAAAAAAGCTATATTCTGTTTTTTCTGACGTATCGAAATTCCACCGGGAACCCAAAAGCTCAGGAAGTAAGAATGCAGCAACTAGACTACTCTCGACTATTCGCAACTTTTATTTTCGCATTTTATTTCGCAAGGACGGCAGATCTCTTGATAGGAAAAAAATTAACAAGCATACGTTACCCAATACATTTGGTACAAGCTTTGCTTAGTTTGGGGTTAGAATACTGCTGTGTGAAATGTCCACACATTTAATTAAGATGACCCCTTATTAATGTTGCAAGTAAGCTTTTGACTCACATGTATTCTAAGCGAAGATCTTCATCTGGTACAAACTCCTCCAAGTTAGCCTTTTTCAGCAGTAGGATTATGTTGTCCTGTGATGTAGACTCTCTGTCCAGTATACTGAAAGATACACAATGTTGTACAAAATGTATTGAGTGAGATCTTTTGAACTTTTCTTTTGAATCAAGAGTCTGATTAGTTTTATTTTCTCTAAAACGTTTGCTGCCATTGTTCAAGAATTTGCAAGAAATAAGTATCTGAATAAAAATTAGCACGATATAGAAATGAACCCTATAACTATTATAATTATAACTGTTATAGTGTAATAGTTAATCACGTCACATCATTCGCCGGAAGACGTCCAGTGCTGAAACACAGGCCTCCCCCATAAAACGTCACTTAGACATTTTCCATAATTACCAGTATCACCACGTTTGGCAGTCGTCTTGTGATCACAATTTTAATACACCGAGAAGAATGCTACTGTCCATTCCCTTAGCCAGCTCTTACGGCACCCACGGCAAAATATATAATTACCTAATCGCTTAAAACCGATCTTCGCCACACTGACGCTAAGCGCTCCGAAAAGTTTTGCTGGGTCATATTCATAGCACTTCACAGCGGCAAACATCCTTTTGTAAGCACAGTTGCTCTTAAAAATGTAATCCAACAATATACCTGTTTAGTCCATTAGAAATACTAAGCATAGCGGCACAAGCTGCTCTCAACTTTTCTTTCATTTCTGGGCTAGACTCTTTTGGAGAATTTTTAAGTTCTTCGACGGATTCGATGCTGTAATCATAAAATAAATATTATAAGACTTCTCTACTGCTATCAGTTTTTTAATGTTTCTTCTGTTATCAATAACCCACAACTTACAGTTCAGAAGGCAGAGCTACTACCAACTGAGCTATCAGGCCATCAAATATATTTAGATGAAAAGAGCTCTTGTTCATACAGAATATCTTTGGCTACATGACTTTTTGTAGCTTTATATTAGTATAAATAAATAAACTACTAACCATAGCTTCTGCACAGCCTGAAATAATTCCATCATTTCCCCATCGAACTCTGCAATGAACCATTTAAATTTTTTGCTGTTTTCTATATCAGCGCGCTCTACGTTTTCTTTATTGGTACCGTCTTGTATTGCAGGATCGTCAGCTATTTTGCCATCCTCAGATTCAGGTATTTCACCATCTTCCAGATCTGCATTTTCATCGGCAACATCGCCTCCATTTTCTCCGTAATATTCACTAGGATATTCGAGTGGGTATTCACTGTCGTTATAGTTGTCATCTTCATAATCAAGTACATCATCATAGTCATCCGTTAGAAAAGATTTGTTTAAAAGCTTCTCCTCAAACTGTGCAATGCTAGTGAAGTTTCTAACAAAGGATATTTGTACTGCGGGGCTTGCGTTCTCATTGTCGTCGCCGTTGTTAACATCACTATCGACACCATTCAACGCGTCTTTTTCATCGTTACCCCCCGAAGTTTGTTGTACTGGAGCTACGGGTACTTCTAAAGAATTCTTTGGCGAAGTTTGCAGAACCTTTGGTGACGGTACTTTGGAAGGTGATTTTAATTCTATAAATGTCTTTGGTGTTGCATCAGGCGTCTCTTGGAAGTCAAGTTTTTTCACAAAAGATGTGTTATCTGTATTCAATCTCTTTTTCAGTTCAAGACTGGAGAAAAACGCCGACTTTTTTTGATTGGGCGACTGATTTTGAACCTGTAAGTTATTGTTCTTATATTGAGCACACTCCTAGAAGTTTAACAAATAAAATATACCTACTGCTATTCTAGCTATTTGAAAACAAAAGTGTACGAACCTTACGCGAACGTAAGCTGTAACGGTTATTATCGCTCTGTTTGTCGCTAAGCTTATCTTCACTGGTTTCTTTCACCGATTCGCTGTCCAGAAACGGTGATTCTATTTCGGCAACTAAAAAATACATTTTAGGAAAAACAGTTTTATTATTACAGCAAATAAGTGTCAATTCTGTACAGCAATCGATAAAGCTAAACAATTCGAAAATATCTCCGTCCTTTTCATTTCCAGTTTATCAAAAGAGCGCTGCCGAATTACGTTTTGTTTAGTTTTAGAAAATGCGAATCATAACCGACGCCAGTATAGCTATTTATTAAACCTACGATGTGAACTGTTACAATCATTATATTTATAGGCATAGGCATAGAATCTTGAAAGGCAAGTTTTATAGCACAAATAAAGAAATTATTATTTTATTTTAATCATAAAGTAGGGTAAAAATGAATGCAATAATTGAAAAAATAAGTAAAATCGGTAAATAAAACACGGAGTAATAAGCTTTTAAAGTTTCTGGAGGAGGCATCGTCTGTCCCTTTCACGCAAAACAGAGCTTCCCCACAGTTACTATGAAAACACGTGATTGTGACGTCACATGCCAAAGAGATTGTATGTAAAGCTACCACAGCTTAATAAAGAGGTACTATGAGGGATCATACACTGACGTCACCGCATGTATGAGCTCTCTTTCTATTCCTGTATTTTAAAATACTTGTAACTTTATCACTTTTTGAGATACCTATTTAATTTTTGTTTTCACGGCTGTTTATTTTTTGAGGAATATTATTATTTATGCAATAAAAAAAATAGCAGGATACTAGCCTATTACCACACTTGGCAGGCGTGCTGGTGATCGCAGTAGATTATAATTTATAATGCAAACCGATATAGTTCACACAACTCAAATGAAAAATAAACATGTTTAACAAGTACTTAAATTTACATTCCTCCGTCGTTCGATGGATATTTCACTGGCAAGGCTTGTATATATACAAGAGGCGTTATAAAGGTATCAGGGGGTCTAGCAAAGATGCCAGCGTTTGGCGTGAACGCCTCACGCTAACTCCAAAATGTATGGGAAATGACATTGCCTGCGGAAAACTTTTCCGCAGCTAATTTTGGAGTTAGCGTGAGGCGTTAACGTTAATGGAAAGGCATCTTTGCTAGACTCCCGAGTTTCACTCGCAACTTGTCCTATTATATGTTTAATCTAGTTCCTCACTTCTTATAGGGCACCCGGCACTCTCGTTTAGATCATCAACAATAGTGTCATGGTGCAAGGACTCAAGATTCGCGTTTTGAATATCATACAATAGCTTCTTCAAAGATTCATCTGCTGCCTTTAAGTCTTCACAGTTATCAGTCACATCCTGAAATTAAGTAAACCTTAAATAAAATCAATCGTTATTTTAATAGATACTTTATCAGTTTAGGAAGGTCAAGCAATAAGGTTTCAAATGAACAGTTGGGTGATAGCATTATACTTCGAACGCCCTTTGCCTTGTATCATCTATTGCTTTTTATAAGTCTTTGTGTCTTTATCACCAAGTTAACTTAAAAGGAGGACTTGTAATTTCTCCTTCACGAGACTGAAATGGTTTTTTGTATGCAAGCATATACTACATCGTCGACTGCATTGTACACATAGAGCCTTAATTATGATCATTAGTTAAGTTTAATCACTGCTTAACCTGTAAATTCTCGCTGACGTAAAATATCACGTTACAAGAGAAATCTAATATAAAAAAATTGGTCGGTAATTATTGGCTAGTTTATGGCTGTGTTTTATCATTAGACTACCTTTAACGCTTCAACCAGATATACGCCGTAACTATACATGTCCATGTATTGGCCAGGTTCTATGTTCGGTCTCATGTTACCTGCAAGCAAAAAGCATTACATGAAGAGCCAACACACCCATCAATAAGATACATTTTACAACGTGTAACAAACCTTTGCTATCGCTTATTCTGTGAAGTGTAAAGGACAGTCTATTAGCTGCATCGACTACGTTGAAGTAATCGCTATACTTTTTAATAATACAACGCGCCAGCTCTGGCAAATCCGTGGCCCAAGGTGCAGCATAGTCTTTGCTCTGGAGAGGTGAGTTGTCCCGTAACTTTTCTCGCAGAACCTCCTCCATTATCTGAACGAATCTCAGAACCCATTCCTCTCGTCTAGTCCTTAACACCTCTTCCATGCAACATCCAGCTACTTGATACATTACATAGTTTGTATCATCACTAAAGCTGATAACTTTCTTGTCTTTTGAGAGACTAGTACTGTTGGTACTCTCAGAATCGTTGGTGTTTGAGATCACCCCAGATGTAGACGTCTCTTCGATAACAATATTTGGACGTTCTATTCTCTTACAGTGGCTTGATAGACTGCTCCTGTCAACGCTAGGAGCTCGAGAAGATGAGAATATAGATTTTGGTGCTTCAATAATATTCTTTTCTGGATTTAAATCGTCTTCAAAAGCAACTGGGTCTTTAGCTTTAACAGGATCCATACTTGTAGCCTGATCGCTTGTAACAGATGAGGATATTGACGGATGGCTCTTATTTGACCCTACTCTTTGTTTGCGCCACCTATACTGTTTCGCCTGTGTGTTTTTTTCCGTGATTGTTGTCTGGGGTGTAGTACGACACAACTTAATTTCTCTCTTCTTTATTTCATTTTGATTCATTGTGCTCTGGGTGAGTGTGGTGCGACACAAGTTTATTTCCTGCTTTTTCGTTTCGTTACAATAAAATGAATCTTGTACGCGTTTTTCACTTCTCATCTGTTCAGATGTATTTACTTCTGTACTAACACCTAACTCTCTACCTGTAACTGTATTCTTAACTAGACTATCCAAACTTTTTGGAACCGGAGACCGCACTCTATTGTCTATGGTTTGCTTTGATGAAGAAGGAGCAAAGTTTGATTGTATTCTATTATAACGGTCTTTCTGTTCAACTGTATATGACGGTATTTCAAATTCAGGTGCCTTAGAATTCAACCGTCTAGATGCGCCACGTCTGCCATAGTCACGTTCTCTGTTATTGGGGACTATAATTTGAATGTCCATAGTTGGAGATTTAGCTTGTCTGACCATTTGTTTAGCCGGTTCATTTTGTAGCATCATTCTTAATTCAGTCATTGTAAGGACATGAACATTGTAGTTTTTATTTTTAAACCTGTACAGTTTGATGTCGTTTGAAAGAAGAATCTGAAATGCGCGGATATTAATAATAAATTAAATGTGTTAGTGTAAATGTATGGTGTCGAAAGATTATACGTCATGCAAAATGAGTGTTCTTTACCTACAGCGCAACCAATTGAACTCAGGTCGATTTATTACCATCTCTGTCGAATAAGTAGTGCAGATAATGGCGTCATTAAAAAGAGAGGTCGAGTATTCAACTTAGCAGATAAGTTACGCTTTAATAGTATTTAGACTTACAACGTTATTATTCTGCATGGCCAAGTCTGCACATGTCGTAAACGTTTTTTCAGTTTCGTTGTCTGCTATTCCTTCCATGTCATCTCCTATATAGACAATCATAAAAATGTCTTTTCAGAAAAATGTGGAGTTTACACCACGGTGGGCGCTTAGGAAGGAAACCGGCATGTTCAAGATGGGCAATCACAAATTTCAAAACTATAGGTAGGACATGTGTAATTCAACAACTCGCCCTGCAACTGGCCAGCATGACAAATTCTGGTCTTATGCTGTCTGCAGTGGAAATATCATGGATTGATAATGCATAACAGCTCCCTAGAATCACGGACTTCTCGTTAGCATTACTAATATCTAATGTAAGATTAATATGCACATGTGGAAACAGAAGTTAACTAATATGAATATCCCCATTAATATAACATAATATGTGTAGACATTTCAAACACAATACAAACGATGGGACTGGCATACCAGAATGGGTAAAATCCCCAAAAAAAATTAAGATAAAAAAAAAACACAATACAAACACAACAAAACAACAAAAAAAAACAATAAAGCAATACAACACAATAAATAACAAAACAACAAACAATACAATATACTATACAATACAATATACTAACCTAACACCCGGACACAACACACCCATTCCAACTATTCCTAAAAACGTGGTTATTTATTTACCTTTGAATGCCAGCTCATTGTCAATTTGTGCAGACAGGAATCGATAGATACGGCGCGTGCGCACATCGCTGCCGTTCGACGCTACCAGTTGCAGCTCTGCCATCACATGCTCCGGTACCATGAGATAAAAGTTTTGGTCTGAAACAATATTAACATTCCATGTTAAGGTTCCTGCAATTAAGTCTTCGTTTGCAAATCGTCATCTGCGTTTTTGCTACCGCGTATTTATAATAATTTCTGTAAAATTTTCGATTTAAGGAATATGCCTACAATTCGTATAGTAAAGAACCAGGTGCAAACTTGGCTGATGAGCCAGTCTTACATTGATATGGAAAGTGTAATTTATTTGTGAGCTAACCACATTCACCTACAGCACAGTAGGTATGTACACATATTATGCATTTCTATATTATCTACATTTAAATATATGTAGGTAGGTATAATTATTATATGCATGTATTATACCTATATTATGTATTTTATAGATGATATAAATTTAGACTTATATGGTTTTGGAAGCGGATTTCATTTCCGTGCTATTAAGCACGCGTTTTACGTTGACTCATTTAGCTGCAGGCTTATCTAGCCCTATGACTGCTAGGCGTCCTACGCAACATCTGAAATCTTCAGAACTCCTAGTACTGTGCAGATGGGAAAAATCGCTTCCTAGTTTCCGGCAGCACAACGACGGGTCAGTTGTAGTAATTATTTAATAGTTATTGTAGTAGTTGTAGTCTGTAAGGTGACTAAGGTGTTATAAAATATGTTGTAATGACTAAACGTTTAGGAACTCACCTGGATCGGTGATTTTGTTCAAGAACGGAAAATTGTCGAGTACAATTTCAGTGTCAACCACAATAAACCAGTTGTCTCCTGCTTTAGAGTGAGAAGGTTTCAAATGCTTTAACACTGATAAATTATACTTTGAAAAAGTCTCTTCTTGCATATTTACCTGTAAATAAATTTTACATGTGACATGGAATATGTACCTATCTACTTTTGTATAATATATTGTAGTAGTTAGTATGTATCAGTTTATTTACGAGACAAAATCCACAGATATTGAAAAAAAGAAAAACATAATAATAAGAAAGTTAGAATGAAACTTATAGCTAATATTGGATTTACCCTTTATAATTACTTTTTTTTTTTTTTTTTTTTTTTTTTTATTTGGGTAAGCAAACAGTATCACACTCAAATAGCTTAGTAATAATATACAATAAAGTAAGTAGTAATCAATGTGACACCAGCACCGTTTACCACAGAGTATTAAAATAATAGTGAAAAAGGTACATGATGCGATAAGTGGTAGTGCTAAGCTAATAATTCTACAATTTTCTTTTTGAATATACTAGGTCGCGTTGCCGCAATATCTATTGAGTTGAAATTGTTATTATACTGTTGTACCAGCCGGTAAAGCGGAGATCGCTTACCAGCGTTAGTGCGGCAATGCAAGGTTGCAAACAATTGAGAAGGTTTACGGCAGTGCGTTCTAGTAGGTATTCTATAACATATTTTATTTATAAGAGGTATACAATCATATCTGTTATGGCAAAGGTCATAAAGTAACATTGTATCAAGTTGTTTACGTCTAGATTCAAGCTTTAAAAGACTATATTTATGTAACAGTTGTTCATACGACAAACTATTATGATAACACTTATAATGCATACAGCGCAAGAATTTTTTCTGAACACGTTCAAGAGCAACAATATATTTCGTATAATATGGATTCCAAACAGACACAGCATACTCAAGTTGTGAGCGAATCAAGGATTTGTACAACTGTAAATATGTGGAAGGCCGCCTAAATTTAACAGCAGAGCGTATAACAAAGCCATATAATTTGAAAGCTTTGTTAATGATGTTGTCAACGTGTACATCAAGATGCAGCTTATTGTCTAATGTGACTCCAAGATCTCTTATTGACTCTACAGTGTTGAGTTGTTGACCACCTAACCTGTATGAAAAATTACTTATATGTCTCTTTTTCGTAAAAGTGATAGATTTGCACTTGTTAATGCTCAACTTTAGTTTATTTGTAGTACAGTAGGCTGAAAAACGATCGAGATCCTGTTGAAATCTATCATGATCAGAAACACTATCAATAATATGAAATATTTTTAAGTCATCTGCATATAGTAAAAAGTAACAAAATTTAAAGCAGCTGCTTACATCATTAATGAACAGTGTAAAAAGCAATGGTCCTAGTATCGAGCCTTGCGGCACCCCAGAGCTAATGGACACAAATTCAGACTCATGTCCATTAAGAACTACCTTCTGAGTGCGATTAGTTACGTACGATTTAAACCAGCGCCACAAATTACCACGGATACCATTAAAGGCCAGCTTTTCCAGTAGTATCTTATGATCAACTCTGTCAAAGGCTTTTTGGAAGTCTGTATATACGCTGTCTACTTGCCTATTTATATCAAGTGCTTCAAACAAATAAGATGAATATAATATGAGGTTAGTAGCAGTGGACCTTCGCTTCATAAAACCATGTTGTTGTGGTATAATAATATTATGTAATGACGGACATATGCTATTATGAACGAGTCGTTCAAAAAGCTTTGACAGAGCAGGCAAGATGGAAATAGGGCGATAGTTTTCAACATTCGATTTATTGCCATCTTTAAAAACTGGCACAATACGTGCAGATTTCCAAACAGAAGGAAATACTCCCTGTTTTAAGCATAAGTTAAATATATGGTGTAACGGTTGATGTATTGTGAGGGCCGTTGATTTAAAGAAAGCAGGTGGTATGTTATCAACTCCTGGGCCCTTAGTTATGTCCAGTGCACGCAGTTCTTTAAGAACTGCAGCCTTGGATATAGTTATGTCACTGAAAATGAGGTCAGACCCGTTATTATCATCCGGAATACTATCTACATCGTAATCGCTGGCAACGGATGATGGCTCAAACACTGACTTGAAAAAGATAGAAAATAAATGGCATATATCAGATGCGTTGTTTGCGGTTTGATTTTTATATACTACACTATTAGGAATATCAGAGCTATTTTTCATATTATTTATATACGTCCAAAAGTACTTAACATTGCTATGAATACTATCCTCAACCGAAGCCATATATCTACTATAGCAGTTATGTGATTCTGTTTTAAATCTTTCTCTATAGATGGCGAAAACTTCGTAGTCAGACATATTTTGATATTTCTTCCATTTAATCCATGATTTGTTTTTATTTTTATATATATGTATAAGAGCAGGTGAAAACCATATCGGAAATTGGGTTGATTTAATTACTTTCGTAGGAATATATTTTTTTATAATGTAATATAATTTTTCATAAAAGGCAGAGACAGCACTACCACTCACAAATAGCTCATCCCAATTAATTATAGCAATATCATTATTAATCACGCAGTAGTCAGCTTTATTAAAATTAAATTCTATTCTAGGTTTAATAGTTAAGGGTGCAAAGCTACTTGAGAGTGGCAACAAAACGAAGAAAGGGGGGTGGTATTCATCTGGTTGTACAAAAGGTATTGGCGCTATAGAAGCAGTACTGTCAGTTATGTTTGTAATAAAAAGATCTAAAATTCTACCCCTTACATTAGCGAATTTATTTATTTGCAAGCCATTGCAACCACTTATAAAGTCTGTTAGGCTCTTATTTGATAAGCAGTAATTACTACAGATTATAGGTTCTAAATGAGTGCTACAGTCACGCCACTGTAACGTAGGTAAGTTGTAATCACCCGCTATAATAAATTTATTTACCTGACCAGATTGCAAAATAGAGGATAGCATGTCAAAATGTCTCACGTAAACTTCAGAACTTAAGTTGGGTGGAATGTAAGTAGCACTTATAATATAACGATACTTACGAGCTTGGATTTCAACAATTACGTTGTCTACAAGCGGAGAGGAAGAGGCTATCGCCACCGACGGCGCCAGTATGGCGGCACCGGCGCACCCGCCGCTGCACACTCGCAGTGGGGTGGCCGCCAGCTCGCGCCGCGTTGCAACGATCACGCCACCGCCGTCGCGACGCTTACTTGCCTCCCGATCTCGATCACATCGGAATACTCGATAACGAGGATCAATTATTTCAGTATCTGATATATCTTTGTGTACCCAAGTTTCAGTCAAAATAATGACGTCATAGTTATGTGCTAAAATGTTCATATAAATAGTGTGTAGCTTAGTTTTTAATCCCCTACAGTTTTGATAGTATACGGATAAGACGTATCTATCCATCAGATATGGTCAAACTATAAAATAGTAATATCAAACGATATTGTTGTAATTCAACGTTAATGCCAAGTATTCGCTTTACGAAAACATTTACGTAATATGTTCCCTGATTCGCCCCCAAACATGCCTCGATTGTATGCTGTGTCCGAAAGAATAATAACATAACCAATATTACATTTAAGATTAGGTATGACCCTGCACTGTATACAACCAATTCCGCGTAATCACTGTTGCAGATTATGAAAACCTGTCGCAATTTATGCATTTTATTATCATATATTATGTAGCAGTCATCGTACTTACAACAATTACAACATAATAAATTCCATGTCGTTTTTATATCAGGACAAAAAATAATGATAAAGCATAATATATCGCGATTACAATCAAAAATAAAAATATTTATACTCCATCTCCTGACTAAGTAAGTTATAATTTTTAAATTAATAAATGAGATTACGCCTAAATTGCAGTAGCTCGTAATTACAGTAATTATAGTTAGATATAACTTAGCACTATTAACGTTCCCGTGATAATTGTGTAACATGACTATGTGACGCTGATAATAATGATGAAAAGTTTGTCTTAATATATGGATACAAATATATACAAAAAACAATTCTAGAAAACTTGTACCTGACCATTTGATCACATTCCAGAGTTCACTTAATTTTGGTGACGTCATGAGCACTTCTGATTGCGATGGCCGGGGAGGTATCATTTTTACGTACGAGGACGGTACCGTGTTTCGCCCATACGTACTTGAAGTTATTAATTTTAGCCGCCTCCCGACACTGCCGAAAGAGCATCTTATTTTTGAGTGTCAAGTGCTCATTAATATATACTGTGGCTGCCGGCCCAGATACGGATAATCTAGTTGAATCCAACCCTTTCGCTTTACGGCTAGCAGCAATCACATTATCCCTCAGCATTCTGTTATTGAACTTTACAATAATATTTTTCGGCCGGCGATCATTTTGGTCAGCGTGGGGTACCCGATGTACGGCTACGATATCAGATGCTCGTATTGGCTGGTTAATTACGTCACCTAAGCGTTCCAGTATGTTGATAAGGTTCTCCCCACGGCGGTCCGGGATATTGAATATTTCAGCATTACACTGCCGAGCCTGCTGTTCCATGGCTGCTATTTTATTTTCTAAGATCTGAGTTTGCGCGGAAGAGCCTGAAGCTTGAGCCACGGTGGCTTCTATTGTTTTAAGCCGACCATCAAACAAATCTTGTCGCTCTGCCGAAAACCGAAGTGACTTCTCCATTTCAGTCGACCGCTCTTTGATTTCAGACAAAGATTTTTTGAACTCAATGCTATCTTTGTTAAGTTTTACCATATTTCCGCTAATTTCGGCCAGCGCGGAGGTAACCTTTGTAAGTTCACCTGAAAGAGATGAGTTCACAGCCACAGTGACGCTATTAGTAATACAATCAGTTATTTTTTCGTTCCATATTAACATCTGCTTATTAAATTTGTCCTCCACATATTGCATACACCGCTCATGGGCTTCCTCATTATCAGGTTGTTTGCGTTTACGAATATTTATGCAAGTAGCATCATTGACGTCCAAGCTGATCGACGCCGGGATATTGCCATCCGACGATGACGTCGAGAACTTGCTCGGTGGTGTGTGTCGCAACGCCATCGTGTGCGTGAATATGTCGTGTTGCTGGTATACAATCGTCCAGGCGCGAAAGCGACGAAAAATAAGATGTTGTCCCTTAGCACAGGGGTGAGGTGGTGAGGTAACCCCGCGGCCACGACCTGGAGATGCGGCGCGAGACAGAGACGGCAATAGGCCGCTGTGCGCTATCACACTCACTTCACTGGTAGGTTGCTACGTCGTATGCACACGATTATGACACGTTTATATTGATGCACTATGACCGCTAATAGGTTGCACTAAATTTAATAATTTTAGAAATAGCGATGGCACTACCACACTTAACGCTAGCCCAACGATGAATGATACTTACTATGTTAGTGTTGATATTATTGTAACTAGGGCCTGCTGTTACACCTTCACAATTATTTTTGGCATTAAAATCTTGATGGCCATAATCATCATAAGTTCTTTGGTCATAGGCTGTAAAAAAAAATCAGAAATCATAATCATAATTTGCAATTAGTGAGTATTTAATTTGTATTGGTAATTATTTGTCTAATTTGGTTTCACTTATATCAAAACAAAGGTAAAAAATGATAACTTATACTTACACTGGCTTTTACTTCTTTTTCTAGTGAGCTTCTGCCTTAAGTCAGGGCTATTTGCATGCCAGTTCTGAGACTGTTGAATGTCTCTATTCCAATACCTAAGTCTGCCCCAATTGTTGTTTAATGTGTTATCTCTGTTATTAACATTGTGGATATTACCTTGCAAGTTTGCATGTACATTCTGGGCTGGTGGATAGTTCATGGCTGGTTGGTAAGGAACATATATAACTTGTGTCCCTGGCCCTACTGCTGCATTATTCGGAGTGGTACTCCACACATTCGGGTTTAAACCTCCAGGAAGATGATTCAGCAAGTTTATTGGAATCATGTTATTAGGAATTTGACTGTGATATTGGTTATTTAAAATTGTCTCATTAAAAACTGGCAAGGCAGTGGTTTGTGAAGGATCCATAGTAGAGTCCATCATAGGGGGATCAATAGGCTCTGGATACTTTTCAGTATCAGCAATTGGTAGCCCTTTTGTATACTTTTTGGCTTTTTCAATCTGTGGAAAGACATTTTGTTACATTTTAGAGTATATCTACTTGTGTTTGTATTTATTATAGTAGGTAACATTAATGTCATTTAATGTCTTGTGATTAGAAAGCTATGGTTGCCCATAATGGCTGTCTGACTGACTCACAGATAATGTACAGCCCATACCGCTGGACCTAGAGAATTCATGTTTGGAGGGTGTCTTCCTTTTATGCCGTGTACTAAGAAAGATATTTGAAAGCTAAACACCTAAGGGTATCAAATGGGGTGTTCAAGATTATCCATCTTACTATATATATAATAAACATTAATGTAGGCGAAAAATAGTTATTTTGAGTTTCATTGGTTTGTCTGGCCCTGGTTGCAAATTAAACCACCCCATCTCTTTGTGTGGGTGCCATAAGAGGTGGCTAAGGGAATAATATCCAGCGAATGGGCAGCAGCAATTTTCTTGGTACATTAAAATCTTCTGCAATCATCAAGCCACCTGCCAAGTGCAGTGATTATGGCAAATCCTTCCTATGGTGCTTACCATAGGGAGGATTTGTCATAATCACTACAGTCACTACAGTTTTTAGTAATTTAGTGGCGTTTTATGGGAGGCCTATGTTCACCAGATATTTACTTAGCTAGCATGCCACACCTTCAATCGCATCATCACTTTCCATCGGGTGAGAGTGTGGTCAAATGCTAGATAAGTCTGTTGTAAAAAAAAAAGCAGTAGACATATTTCAGCCTGATGATGATGAAAAGGGTATGTAGTTATGTAGGTGATTCTGCTAGCTGCATCTATTTATATTTACCTCAGAAAGACTTAGATTCCATGCCGCATGTCCTGTAAAGGTGTTGAAGTAATATTTGTGGCCTGGACGCGATTTAGAATTGCATATTATCCAAGCATTACCAACAGATGTGACAGGTTGTCTTTGATCCTTATTGGCTTCTGAATTTCCAGCTGCTCCAGTCATGATCCTAGAATGTAGAGTAATTCATAATCAACTGCTATGCTTGTTTGTGAACCTGTAGTTGTCTTACTGGTAAAATGGAAACAATTAATCCCATTTTACTAGTAAAACCAGGTTATCAAACCTAATATTAATAATTATGTGAGTATGCAAGAAACATGTTACATGTCACATATAAGATTAAAAAATTATAATCATTATTATCTGATCTCTAGACCCAAAAAAATACTAAGCATGGGCTGTAAAAAGTAGATCATAAGAAGTTGGGTGGTATAAGATGTACCTATTGATTTAACACTACATATATTGCTCAATATTCTATAGTCTGTAAACTATGAGCATTTCTATGATTTTTAATAATTTTCAGTATTCAAGACCAATAAACTTAGTCACTGTGGTCAATTTAATGGCAACACAGTTATTCATACTTTTTCTGGTGCTACAATACTGTGTATTGGTAGCTTTTGAGAAACCACTACCAAAGTTATATCATCATCATATTCATAAAACCCTTATAGGACAAGATTACCCAAATTCTATCTCTGATCAAGTGATAGTAGCTTGGTGACACACTGGTTTGCTCCTAACCTATTCCAGAGTAGAGATCAATTAAAGCAACGATTGCACTGTTTAGTCCAGACCAAAACCATAGGCCTCTCTGGCGTAATGCAGACAATAGATACAAGCTATTGTTGACACAGAATTCACACTAGATTGTTGACCAAACACGGGAGACTTCTAAACAAAAAAAACGACACTACGACCTTTCACACGTTAGTACTTACCATGTACATTTTACGACATACCTGGTAAATCATTGGTAAATCAGCATTATCAGATCACATGTACATCACACGACAAAGTTTTCAATCATTTTACAGACGAAGGTGAATAAAAAAATCAAAGAAAAGCATAAAAAATAAGATATTTTAGAATGGAATTAGTACCTAACTCAATCACACCCACGTCTTTGCCAGAAGAACGTTAGAATTAGTTTCAGATTGATATCCGAAAGCTTTAATGCATGTACATTGTAAATCAAAAACCTGATAAAATCAGAAAACCGAAAAAGAAAATTATTTGTATTTTTTTTTCTTTTTTTTTCTTTTTTTTCTTATATTTTGGCTCCACACATAGTGTATTTAGCCAGTGTCAAGTATTGTAGTTTTTCATCGTATTATGAAATATTTCATGTAAAGTCAAGTCTTAGTCACAGTCAGTCAGGGTAGTCATAGTCCAGTCTAAGTCAGGTAGTCATAATCCAGTCTAAGTCATGCCCTAGTAAAGTAGTGGCAACTTTACTAGAGGCTTCTATGGAATTTTGGAAGCAACACGAAAAACCACGTTTCACTACATTATATCACTTGCCCACACTTATACTCGTAATTCAGCACTTAATGCGTAAAATGCCACTAATTTTAAACATTAACACTAGAAAAAGCCTAAGTTTTGTGAAATAATACAATGCAACGACGTGAACTTTTAGTTCATTTCACCTCACCTAGGGATGTTCCGATAATAGTAAAATACGAGTAAGTACTCGATACTTCGATACCAAGTACTTACTATTAGCATCGAATCACAGATTAGAGAAAAAAACAAATGGTTACTCTGTGCATCGAACACAGATAAGAGAAAAAAACAAATGCATCGAATCATTCTTTTGATACTCACTTGGTATCGGAAAGAGAGTACTATAGTCTGGCACACAGATTAGAGAAAAAAACAAATTACTCTGTGAAAATAATACACTGATGTTCCCTCCGGTTACTCTGTGTTTAATCCAAAAGTGCCCTATTCACTCACTGTCCGTCGCTTACCATCGATGTATGTGTCCGTTAAGTCCGTTTAACCGTTTATATACCACAGACTACTATACGCTAACTAAACGCTGGTTTATACTGTTTATACTCTACGTACGCCCCGCCTACCCACGCGCGACACGAGCCACGAGGAAAGGCTAATGGGAATTCGGAATTCTGTGAGCAAAGGCAAGCCAAGACCACAGATTAAAGAAAAAAACAATGCCAAGCCAGTCAGGGCATAGACCAACATAGACATTTTTTAATTATGTTTGTTTGCAACACCAAAAATCATATGACAGGCTTTCAGACGAGTGACAAAAATTTTACAAAAATTATTTTCGAGCAAAATGGCTGTGACTGTGGCTCTGTTTTGGGTTTCTCTGGTTTTATCTGTAATCGGTAAGCTATATACAATACTATTTAAATGCAATGCTTCATAGATGCTTGAAATTTTAAGTGTGGGTACGATGTTTCAGGTTCCAATGCCTCGGGAGAACTCAACATACTCCACAGCCCTGCATCTATGAAATTTTCAGGCTCTAGCGTAGCGATGGAGTCTACTCTAAAGGAAATTTTCTCTGCAGCCTTAGGACTCTCAGTCGAAGAGGTACTTGACTGAACCTCATTGGTTCATACCATACCTATTCTTTACTGTGTCAATCATAGAATGAGGATAGGATACATATCAATTGCTTCTTTTACTGCTCGCAGAATGCAGGATGGACAGGACTGACAATCACCGATCCTTTTGCTACTGCGAAAGCTGTGGTCCTGGGCTATGTTGATGGCATATCAAGTATTAGCGATTTTGTAAGTATCCAAGGTCATATTATTATAACTAAGACTAAGAAGAATCTGTAACAGGTTTTCCATATTACGAATGTTTTGACAATTTTTTGAGTTTTCGAATAATCACAAGTAGCAGCGCCAGTCCAAATATAGAGCAGCAAGAGCAATCACACTAGGCGCCAGAGGTGACAGGGCACCAAAATATCAGCAGATGTGAAAAAAAATCATGCTGAAATATAAAATTTTATTGGCCCCTTTTGATTTGCATGTCGAGCAGGCACACTTGCATTGTTTGTGTTTATGTAGTCAGCCACATTGCCTCTATGAGAAATTTTAAACTTTTACGGCCTTCTCTACCCGGTTGAGCAAGGAGAGCAGATTAAACTGCTGATTTTTCATACTTGCTTTGCTTGTGGGGTTACTTGAGCCCATAGTCATTACGTCAGCTGTAGATTTAATCCAAAACCTCACCATGTATCACCAAGGGGGCACAAAAAGTAGCAAAAAACCATCACATTTTTTTTTAATAACTAAATAGGCGCTAATTTGATGTGAGAGTGTTGCCAACCAAGGGTGCCAAAAGACAATCTTGCTCCACCCAAACCCTGGGCTACAGCCAGTGCTGCAGCTTAGTATGTATATAATTGTGTATGTAAGTCAGTGAGGCACAGAATGGAGTGGGGGAGGGTTTATTTGCTTGTATCAGTGTGAGTAATATGTTTTCTCAATACAAATAGGAAACATAAACCTACCTATAAACTGTAATATACACAGTTTTGTACCTTACTTAGGCAACAGAATTAAAAAGATTAGTACCAACACTAAACCATTGTACCTTCAGATCAATACATCTTTCATTTTCAGGGTAGTCTTAAAGGCAGCAAGTATGAAATTGCTGTAGATGAGTTTGAACCTGACACTTATGAAGTCATCAAACATCGAATTGAGCAGAGGTACACCAATGGTGACAGCAATCTTATCAACATCAATTTAAATGACCCAAATGAGGTAATTAATAATTTTAAAAAGTACTTAATATCCTCTGCAGATTTTAATTTGCAGGCTAGCATAATAGCTCAATGGTCTGCACCCATACAAGTCTGACCATTTCTGCAGTAACAAGAGTGCTTTCCATGTTTCCACAATACTATCATAGACTTAAAATAAGCACAGCAAGTTATATTTCTTTTCCCACAGGTAGCAAATAACTTTGCCAAAATTGTTGGAGACATAGGACAGCTGAACTTGGAAAAGATAAAACCCGAGCACTTGAAGTATAATGTGGTAGAAGACATGCAATTCCTCAGTGAGCTGGCAGTATTGAGGGCTATAACTGAACAGGTAAGTTGTGAATGTATACTTTATTTGAAATCTACCATGCAAGTTTTCAGAATCTTTATTAGATCAATTGGGCTGCACACTGCCCAGATGGTTAAATAAAGGTAGTTTTGGTAAAGATAGAGTAGTTGTCATAGATGGTCATAGTAAAATGATCAATTAACAAAGTAAATCAAAATATTTACCATTTTTTTAGGTCAAGGCAAACCGCCTCAATATTGGCAACACTGGTTTAGACTTCTACAACTTAAGAATCACCTCGCTCCATGCTCTCTCAGACTTCCATGGGCCCAATTCTCCAGCAACCAAGGAGGCCAAAAAACTTTTAGGTAACACTGAATTTTATTAAAGATCTATTATTTTTATCTTTTGATTACTATACCCACACTATCACTGTTTCATTGCCTTTTTAATGATTTTTTAATCTCTAGTGTCTTTTACAAGGAAATAACCTATTGAAAAATTGGGGACAGTACATTTTGGAAGTGCTTATTTGAATTTTTTTGTTCTACTGTTCATGACATATTATTTGATTTGCAGGTATAGAGCTAGAGAAACTTGCATCTGCATTTGAGAAGGCATACAACGGGGCCGTTCTCGTGTGCGCTGTCACTACAGACGTGGCTCACACTCGTCGCGCGCCTCGCGCCAAGAGGGTACGTTTACTTTGTGTCTTTGAAACTGTTAACTTTCCACCCCACCACATTCATCATCACCATCAGTCTGAAAACTACTGTTGTACATAGGTCTCCCCCAGCGCCACTTTATACAGTGGGTAGCTCTAGTTCCAGAGGTTAGCCCTTACATACACAATGCTACCTCTATAGTATAGTGTGGGTGTGATTCTTGGTGGCTATGAAGTTAGGTGCTAGCAAAGTTGAGTTTTTCTTGCCGATTATTATGATAATAAAAAGGAAAGATTAACAATTGAGTCTAGTTTGCAAAAATTTACTCACTGCAACACTTAGATATATTTTATTATTTCATTCTACTCACCAACTCTGGACACTTACCATCAGGGAAGACACCGGTTTACTCGGCAAACAAGCAAGTGTTTGCTACTCATTTCTTTAAAAAAAACTGAAGATGGTGATACAAGCAGGTGGAAGATCTTTAGGCGATCCTAGTCAACTTTTACTAAGATTAGATTTTTTATGAATTCAGATAAATATATATTTACCAAGATACACAAACTAATTAACTTAACAATTCACTATTAATTCTAGCGCAGAGATGGTTCAGCAGCAGTGAGTTGAGCAATAGCCAGAATAAAAATATAAGATGTTGAACAAGTACTTGTAGATTTGTTTGTATGTAATTTGAACTGAACTTATAAGTTATAGAATAGAAGTAATGTACTTGTACTGTAGAACAATAATAACAATACTTATGTTATATAGATGTATTTCTGTACCATGAAAAATATTAGTGAAGTAAAAGTAATAGGTTCTGAGTAAACTGAATAATAATTCATGAAGGTATATAGAGTTGTAGTTTATGAGGTGGTGGTAACAAGTGATTTGCGTTTGTCATGTATTGTGATTATTATTCAATTGTTTTCAGGATGTTTCTGCAAGAGTTTCTCTAAAGTACTCTGAAGACTATGCTGCCATTTTCAACATTATCCTGTGGTTCAGCGTTGTGTTCACTTTCGCCATGATCGCTGTCGTGTACGCACTCGTAGATATGGACCCCGGCCGCGACTCCATCATCTACCGCATGACTAGCACCAGGATGAAGAAGGATAACTAGATTGTACCCGAGCATGGTACTTCTCATGGGCGTACACAGAAAGATTGGGACCGCTGAAATTAACCATGTCTAGAAACATCTACAGAGTCTTAAAAACTGATTATTATTGTAAAAAGAAGGATTCATTTCTTATTTGACTGCAATTTAAAAAAAACCGAGCATGGTCACTAAATAAATAAATGAGTATGGTGAGTGAGACATTCACCTTGAACCGGTCCATGAAAGTTAGAGTGAAACGCTGGAAATTGATTATCCCATCTTGGCTACGCCCATATTATAAGAACTTAAACTTTCGAGTTCTAAGGTTCTAACCAAAGTATTAGATACCCTGTCCCGCATGAAACATTAGCGGCATTGTCAAAATATCCGACAGGAATTATCTCAGTTTTAAAATAATATAGACTAAAGTAACTTCACATTACGAAAACTAGTTAGTAGTTTCGTATTCTTTTTATCCATGTTATAAAATAGGTTGTTCTGCTGACGCTGTGCTATTTTGTTTAGAACTGAGATTGAAATGTAATATAGCGTTGAATAGTACTAGTAATTTGTTAAGATTTCAAAGGATATTTATTTAACTTCAATATTTGTTTTTAAGTTAAGGCATCGCAACCATTGCTATTTGAAATCATACAGCCATTTGGCTGAAGGAATGTTATTATATTATACTAATATACGTACTTACAGCGCGCGGCCAGAATGCCGTGATTAGTATAGAAAATCTAGCTTCTGGGTACCTTCCGGATCTTCTTCATTTAATTTACTTTTATGTATTTAACACATTACAGTAATTGTAAGAATGTATCTACACGTGTTCGATAATATTTAGATGTATTGTTGCAAGTGTTATTTATATTAATTACTGAATGTAAATGAATGCCGTACTACTTTGAATGTAACAAAATATGTATCTTTATCAAGATGTTCTTCAAGAGATTGTAAATTTGTAAAAAAAAAAATACATTCCTAGCCTCTAATCGGTCGTTTTATTTTAACCAAGTTGACTACCTGTTCATCACTATACATATCATCATCATAAACAGCCTGAAGACGTCCACTGCTGAACATACTAAACTAGAAAGACGCTAGGTATTTCATTTGTTTTTCGCAATTATCATGGGATGAGTCAAAGTGGTAGGTATTCAAAATTTTAAACGTTCACAGAATTCGCAGTATTTACATCCTACCAGTTCGACGTGTTTAGTAGGGTTGTTCACATCTTCGGCCACATAGGGCCCAACAGGATTTTTTTTTCCCTTTTGGGGCCCTACTAATATAATGTTGTAAAATTATAATCACCATAGTGCAGGCATAAGTTGATTAATTGATATAGGCTATGCCGCGATGACGTCATTGTAGTATTAAAGTTCTAATTTATCACTCCGCCAACAGTAAAGGCTAGCGAATGCAACAAAAAAAAACGAATGGGACGTCACTAGTGGCGGGCGACTAGTCCTGCGACATCACTATGAAAAACAAGCGTGACGCAGAACCTGATTTTAATGAAGGAAATAAAGCTAAAAGGAAACAAGTGAATTATTAGTAATTTTTGTTTATTTAGGCAAATACAATACGTATACCTATAGTTATATGCTTACTCTTAACTTCATTAGTCGCTAGGCGATTTTGCTCTTGCAACAATCTCATTACTTTGCACTCATCGCCCAACCATACAAAAATATTAATATAATTAAATAAATCGTTATCACTACGATAAGGCATCATTATAAGATCTATATAAAATGTAAAACAATTGTGTCAATATGTGCAATATCCTATACATAATAAATAGACAGCTCTAAATATATTGCAGCCCTTTCCATTCAATCCAAACGTCGAAAAGAAAAAGTTGGCCTACGCTTGGTCATCTTGGTTAGCATTGTTCTGTAATATGAGCCTTAAAACCGTCAAATAAATTCAGGATTTTGTACAATAATAATAACATAATATTTGGAATGACACACTGTGTCTATAAAAAATCACAACTTTCTGTGCTCTTTATGAATGGAGGCTATTACAAGTACAACACAGTACAATACGTTATTAAAGAACGCATATAGTAAGTTTTGGATGTAACTAACACCATGTTCTTTTCAATCGTGTTCGATTATCCAATGACAAAAGTACAAGTAACTAATCCAAAGCTAATATTTACGCGTCTATTGATAAGGTCGTATAATATCAGCACCACTTTGATAGCACACGTTAAGTTAAACTATAGCCCCTTACTAATAAACGTTGAGTAGCGGATGAGTAGTTATTTAGTGTTTTGTTACTCTCTGTTGAGTTTGAAATGGGCAAAGATAAAAGAAGAGAAAACACTGAGTAGCTAGTCCACTGTCATGCAATATTTATTGGTAAGGGGTAGATGTTGACAAAGTCTTATATAAGCCAAAAAAGCGAGCTGTTTGTCTCACATTGGCCGCATGCTTGCATTTGACCAACAATCATATAAGCGGACTTACAATATAATTAAAAATACAAGGCACAGTACATTAATTGCAGTTAATATTTCTTAAAATTAAGTTTTATAAATAAACTGATTAAGTTCCTATATTAATTTCATTTACAACATATAAAAACCGTTGATTATTCGCAATCGTATTTTTAGAGTTGGCATTGCTTAAAACTTAATAACGCACTATGGACAGTGTGTAGTACTAATGCTGTAGTGTAGAGTGTACATAGTAAGGAGTAAATAGTTTCTCAAAACTATATAATTTTATATGACGATTCTTCACTGTCCGAGGTTATTGTGAATCTAACGACGCACGTATAGAACGTGCGATGAGATGGACACATACTTCAGATCGTATTTTTTATTCGCGTTGATTGCAAGTTGCAAATGTGCCGAATGTCGATATACCGAACTGAATACTTTATTAATTTTTAGCTATTAGTTCGAAGCGATCAGTAATAACTATAAATACAACCAGCCTCACAAAATACGAACTGATCTCACCGTCTAGACAACTTTTTTAGAGTCAATTCACATAGAGCGGCAAAATGCTCGAGCAGTTTTTAAGTGCTATTGGAATATAAACCTTATTCCATTTTGACAAAGCTGAAAACAGTATGCAACATTAAAATCTTACCTATTTTAATGTTGCATACTATTTTCAGCTTTGTCTAAATAGATTAAGGTTGATATTCGTATAGCACTCAAAAACTGCTCGAGCATTTTGCTGCTCTGTCTAAATTGAGCCTTAGGCTGTGTGATGTCTCAGGATGACGAGCGCACTGCGCAGTGTCACGCGAAACTTTAATTTAGAGTTCAGAGTGACACTGCAATATGTTATGGGCGGCCGTGTCGCTTAACACCAGGCGAACGACTAGCTCGCCACGTCATTTGTTCATATATAAAAAAAATAGATCGAGTTTCCCAGTCGAACCACACTGTTCTTTTTTCTCCCGTCTGATAAAAAAAATTAGTGTATCTTTTTTTATTCGCGTCACCAACACGAAGAAACTGAAAGAACGCTGCGTATATTAATTTAATGAGTGAGTGAGTGAGACACGGATATAAATAGTGCTTGACGCAAAAAAGGCCGTGTAATAGTCATAACGCTAAGAACACGAGTGCCTTACGAAAAGTGGATCATCGCTGTAAAAACAGCTGTATTTTATTTTATTTCGTGTTAGTTGTATCGTTGCTTCAATACATCAATAAAGGGTACTAAGACCGCATGAGATTTTGTTTATGTATTATAAGTTTTTTTAAGGAGGGTATTCTTAGCGTTTAAATCTATGGGCCTTGAATTTTTTTAACGTCGCACGGTGTAATGGTGGGCTCTACGCAGCCTACGGCGTAGCTCGGTGGGGAACTTGTCGTAGCACCGGCGACAGGCCGGCCTTTCATCATACTCGTAGAACTTGCTACGAGTGCTGAGGGGCGCATCGCAAACCGAACACGCGAAGTGATGCACGCACCAAGCCTTGTTCAACGTCTTGAATACTGGAAAATAAATAATATTTTGAAATCTAGTTATGCAATCTACGACTGAAGTATAAAAAGAAAGAAAGATAATACATTTATTTAATCAAAGTATAAAATGATAAGTGGATCAATAGAGGACAATAATGACTATCGATTTAACCCTTGTGTATGTTCCCCGATGGTTTATAGTTTAAGTTTAGTGTTAAATGTGCCTCTACTTAGATCAGAATTATAATATCTGTGGTATCGCGTGCATATAGGTATAAATAACTTACTGTCGCCAGCAATGACTTGGTTGCAGACGTAGCACAGGTTGCCGAACAGCTGGTGGTAATGTTGCTCGCAGTACGCCAACCCCTTCTTCTCGTAATGGCGGTGCCCATGGAACGGTTTCTCGCATTTAGCGCACACGAAATGCTGTAAACATTCGTTTATGCTAAAAAGATACTTCGAACCCCACTGATGGATGATGGTGATAGTAATGTGACTTTGATTATTTGATCTTTGATTCCCAGAGATTTACTCTTGGGAGCAAAAAGTTAAACCGGTTTTAATGGTATGGACACAGGAGAACTAAAGTGACCGATATAGCTCTTAGAATTAACAAGTTGAAATGGCAATGGGCAGGCCACATCGCTCGTAGAACTGACAACCGATGGGGAAGAAAGGTTCTCGAGTGGTGACCACGAACCGGAAGACGCAGCGTAGGCCGGCCCCCCACTCGGTGGACCGACGGTCTGGTGAAGCCGCGGGGAGCCGATGGTTGCAAGAGGCAAGCAGCCGCTCATAGTGGCGCTCTCTAGGGCAGGCCTATGTTCAGCAGTGGACGTCTTCAGGTTGATGATGATGATGAATGGTATGGAAATAATTCAAACCCTGGGGAACGACATTATGATACTTTTTACCCGTATAAACTGCAGACCACGCGTGCAACGTCACTTGAAAAAGCTAGTACGAAATTGACACTGGCTAATATTACCCTTACTTCATAGGATCACTTCAATAGTAAGCTCTTCTCAAGACAGACTGGCTAAATGAGATACCCGCGTGGAGCCAAACTAGAAAAAAAAAATAGTACCTCAACATGCCAGTGTTTCCCAAGCGCGGTGACGATACGCTCCTCTATGGGGCGACGACACGCGCCGCATATTGGAATACCCATCTTGTCGTGACAGCGCAGGCAGAATAGGTTGTTCTGGAATCAGATTATCAGATATTATTGGGGTTCTAGATACTTAATTTGACAGTTCTTATAAAACTACCGCCGTCCTTGTTAGTTCTATTTATGTATGAAAAGGACAGCTTTAAAACTGGAAACATAGGATTTCAGTATAGGTACTTCGTCAGTGTTCCAAATCCGTGTTTTAATGATTTCAGTGAAACTTTATTGTTCTGAAGTTAGGCGCTACAATAATTCGTAGTGTGATTCAAACTGAATGGCGGCTGTGAAGTGCACGCTGCGCTCACCGGTTACTTCTGCCCGCGCACATCTAATTCTTGCTACTGCGCAGCGTTTCGCGCTGACTTTACAGCCGCTATTGAGTTTGAATCGCACTATACAGCTATATATGTTTATACCGTTCTTAATTCGTGTATGTACAGCCAAATATTTTTCTACAGGTTTTCGAAAACGTTACTTAGTAGCCACCCTCATTATCATCAGAGCGCCAAGCTTCATTGACATCACTGTATGACTAATCGATCAATGTGTTAGATAATTATTATTTGGATGTTTCCTAACAAGCCCTACTCAAACCAGCCCCACTGGTGGTGGTTGCTACTTTATACTTTATAACCAGCCCCAGTGCAGGCTATTTAAGTGGGACCAGTTAGGAATAATACAATTATTTTAACTTCAATATTCATTAGTTAAGTAATTTGTAATTATAATTATTGCTTTTTTAAATTATATTATTATAACGTTTTCACATGTAAATTGAAATTTATATTTAAGAATTAATTGGTTATGAATATATACATTATAAATTTATGAATAAATTGTATATGATTAGACACATTATACTGACCACGTCGTTGGCCGCGTACCCGGAGCGATGCTTCACCTCCCGCGCCGTGTGGTCGAGCTCTACACTGCACGTGGCGCACGTGAAGTGATACCCGTGGTATACTTCACCGCGGTAACGCAGCGGCTCGCCGTCTATCACGCCACTGCACACAGGAAAAACCTCTTTACTATTAGGTAAGCATCGAAATACAAAAGGTGATCCAATCAAAGTCACCGATTAAATAATAATTACACACTGATGCCTGGACAATGGTTCAGCATTTTTATCACAATGTGGTATTGGGTACATAAGTGTTAGAATGTAACAAATTGTAGCTGCCAAGATCATAGATTACTGCACGGAGTTTTAACTTAATTAAAAGCTGCACTGGCAATTGGCATCCGTTCGTCTGACATTCGTTTGATTAAGTAGTGATAAATGTAGACACTAATTAAGAGTTGCACACTTCAACAAGTGTCCAACTCGTACATTTATTTAGGTATAGTTAAAGGCGTAAAAAATGTTTAATTTATCTATAGGTCAACCCCAATACAACACTATCAATAAACCCCAAACATATAGTGGTTAGAATCTTTGGCTATTTATTGTATAAGTAGTTAATCCTGTAGTCAAAGAGAGCACAAAAATGAGTCACAAATAAAAAAATATATTATTCTTAATACACTAGAGGCTATAACAGGAATAATAAATGAATACGTACTGGCATTTATGGCACATATAGTTCTGCAAGCCGTCAGCCTTGATCCTTGCGTTGCAAGCGTGACAGAGCGCGCGGCCCGCGTGTTTGATGAACCCAGCATCTGCCAGCTCCACGGTGCACTCTTCGCAGCGGAAGCACGCTGGGTGCCAGTTAGCGTTCATTGCCTTGATCACGCGACCAATCACGAACTCACCTGTGTACTTAGTTTGTTAGTGAACA
This sequence comes from Ennomos quercinarius, assembly GCA_910589525.2. Taxonomy (NCBI): domain Eukaryota; kingdom Metazoa; phylum Arthropoda; class Insecta; order Lepidoptera; family Geometridae; genus Ennomos; species Ennomos quercinarius. Next base: position 9,904,984 of record OU342496.1, read on the forward strand.
TACATTAATAATATGTAATATGAATTAACTAAAAACTGCCCAAACCAACCAATTTTGTGTAAACCTACCCACTTAACACTTCTTTTGTTTAAATTAAAATAAAACTGCTTTTTTTGCCATAGTAAAAAGAAACAAAATATTCTTATAAAGTAATCAGCAACTAGAATGACTGCTGGGTATTTATCCTACTTATTGATGGGTGACCGTTACAGAAAAAAGTGGTATTTACAACTGAGCGCTACCATGCTTCGGAGGGCACGTTAAGTCGTCGGTCCCGGCTTGTTGTCTTAAGACAATAGTCGTTCAGCCAAGTCAAAAGCCTTTGGCGGCCTAAAAATTCTGACACCAGGGCTGACCACTTGCCTACACAAGAAGAAGAAGATCCTACTTATTTATTTATTTATTACGATTACCAACATAATGTACACCGTAGCTAAGTTTGGTTACACAATTCGGAGGAAACATTGCTAAGTGTCATCACAGTTACAGGTAAAGACTGTGTGCATAATTATAAAATACGAGTGAATTTAACAGCTGTTCAACTAAGTTACAGAAGACTAGGAATACATAGTTAAAAAATTGTAGGATTTATACTGAACAATAATAAAAACGATTGTAAATAATTGAATGGATAAAAAATATTAAATAAAGTAAAAAATAATAATAAATAAGTAATAAAAACTGATAAAGATTTAAAAATTAAAACACACAATATCACAGATTTTCAACAGTCTTTCTAAACTTGCAAATGTTTTCCGCAAATAGGTCAATATTGACATTATTCGGGATCCCATTAAATTCTCGTACCAACCTGTTCATAGGTGCGTTTTGGCCAAGATTAGATGTGCATTGGGTGTCTTTAAGTAACTTAAATCTGGATGCCCTCGGCAACCTTGATGGTGACGAGAAGCTTAACAGTGATAGGAGACCAGGTGTGTCAAATAAACCATTGGCAAGCTTAAAAAGAAAAGAGAGGTCTAGCATTCATACTTATAGTACTTATACATTAGGAACACTGAAAGAAGCTACTGACAAACTATGAGGTGTTAGAGACTGGGCACATTGCATGAGCCCACGGATGCTGGGCTCTAGGGAGTTCCCCGCCTGTTGGTGCTGCAGAGGTCAGTAGAGACCAACAGCAAAAGCCAGTTACGTAAAAAGCCATAGGGAGTTTAAAAATGGCTGTGCTGTGCCCTTTAAGGTAACATTTTGGCTTATGGGTGGTTGAAGGTAGGATTCCAAGCCAACCACCCTAATGAGACACTAAGCTTGGAATGAATTATCAGTGAGTTTTTGATGTGTTTAGTTAAATAATAAATAAATATGTGTGGACATTTCGCACAGGGCCATCTAGGCCCAAACTAAGCATAGCTTGTGCTATAGGAACCAGATAACTTATAGAATACTTATATAATTTTTGTTTGCAAATATATATTATATAGAATACAATATAACACATATACACAGAACAACACCTATGTTCACCCTGGATGGGAATCAACTACCAATTGAACTATCAGGCCAGCTAAATTAATAATTATAATAATACCATGAAGATATAATATGTAATGTATAAATCATAAATTATTTGATTACTGATGATGGGTCATGGACCGTGGGCATGAGCCGTTAACCCTTTCTGATAAAAAAATTCCAAATAAAAATAGGCAGGCAGCAAAGAACTTTTATACTTACCACATTTGCCACAGCATGGTGCAAACAAAACTTGGAAATCACGTTCACAGTATTTACGTCCTTCAAACTCAAAGAATACTCCATCCGGAAACACTCGGAAACATTGAGCGCATCTATAATATTAAGATTTGTTAGACACATGCTAAAATAGTTTTAACTTAAGTCAGGATTTTATTAAAGTGAATGCTGTGACAATTACTCCATACATAAAAGAACTCTATTGGGCCATAAAAAATAAAAATATAACAATAATATGTTATAGAAAATAACAGCAAAATGGATATTAAAAAAATATTTAGTAAAAGCCAGATATAAATTTAATTTAATTTTATGTTAGTGGATAATGGATATGGATCTCAGGGAAACAACCCATCTAAATCAGTGTATGTATGTACCTATAATACAATATATTACTAAGAAATTTCACTCACACAAAGCAGTTGGTATGCCAAAGTTCTCCATTGGAGTTGACAATCTTTTCATTGGTCTCAAAACCATTACCACAGCGGGTGCAGTACATATTATCCAACGACATTGTAGCTAGTCTGAAATAAAAGACAAATATGTGAGATTCAGTTTTTACAAAATAATGAAATAAGTTGATGACATAGTTAGTGTGCAAAGGTGTGGTCGCTGGAGTCATTGGTGCTTTAAGGATAAAAAACAAATTGTTGAGAGAAACAGGAAAATGTTGGTTATTTCATATTAGAGCTTGGTAAAGCAGGAGAGTTGATGTAATGAATTATTACTTTTTTAGTTTTTGTCTCATATTATCTAAGAATCATTAATTGGGATAGGGTGCTTGGCTTATTACTTTTCTTACTTTCATTGTTTTTGGTAACTACTTATATGAAAAACAATAGGTTCTAACGAGTTTATCATATATGCATATCAGCAGAACCAATCAAGGTCCAATAAACCACAACTCAGCCTCTTTCTGACTGATAGTAAAATGTAAAAATTATTGTGACCATGACAGTCCTACACAAACTGTGTATGATTTATGAAATAAGCAGTTATGTTATGCTGGATTCATTCAGTTCAGTACAAGTGTTGCTGATTAGTTTAGCGATGGTGTGGGATATTTCAATATAGGTACAGACGTAAATTCCAGCAATGAGTAATTTATGAGATGGTAGGTTACCAGTACCACTCCCACATAACATCTGTGGCTTACCCTGGCATTTTCACTTCGAAACTGTACGCAAACGTAATTTATTAACAATCTTCACGAAAGCTTCTGTCAAAAAGATAATACAATACGATTAAAAGCTTCAGTTTCGTCCATGGGAGTCAGGAATTCAAAAGAACACCAGAATGATGTAATGGTATCAAAATAGAATGGATTTACCACAAAACGATAAATTTATAAAGCGTACTTACTGTTTTTCGAAGATCACAAGTCACAAATAATATTTATCGACACAATATGCATATATTTTCAAGGAAATTAAAGAAACTCCAACAAAATACGCTGGCCTGTTGTTTACAAAAATTACAAAATGGTAGTCCGAACCCGAACCACAGACCAGCCACATTAGGGTATGAGTAGTCTGTCTGTGGCCACATACTAGGCCGACCATAGACGAACGTGAACATTTTCCACAGATTAGAGAAAAAAAACAAATGACTAAACAGATGGAGCGAACTTTGACTTTTGCGAACACCAATGCGTACCAGGGTCGGTGCAACTATTTTAGGTGTCAGGCTTTTATTAAAAATTAAAACTCTGTTCAGTGAAGTATCGATATCGATAAAATAGCGTCTCATGACTATTTTTCAAAAATAGGTACGAAAATAATACACCACAGAGTAACCAGAGGGAACATCAGTGTATTATTTTTGTACCTATTTTTGAAAAATAGTCATGAGACGCTATTTTATCGATATCGATACTTCATTGAACAGAGTTTTATAAAAGCCTGACACCTAAAATAAACAGAGCTAATTTTCTCTAATTTGTGGGGGGATGATGGAAAGCTCAATTATCTTCGCTGTCTGGAGGAAAAAATACTAGGTACCCCTGATAACTAGAACCGACTTCTTTTGCGTCATAACTGTATGGCCCAGCTAGTTCAAGAAATAAATAATAGAGCCTAATAATTTCGTTGATATATCATTTCCATCATCATTTTATGGTTGACTAGCGGTTGAACGTCACTAAATGGTTGATATTCCATATATTAAGCACATAAAGAAAAATAATACCTATTATAATATTACTATGCGCTCTAAAGCTTTTAACTGGGATCTTTTTTCCCTGAGTGAGTTTAAGTCGGGAGTGATTAGGTATCTTCTATAGGTAAGCGTGCTCTCGTAGACCGCATCGTCACTTATCGCCAGGTAAGATAGTGGTCAACAACGAAATTATTCCGTACTAACCTAAGCTTTATTGCCGTAACGTTATTCCAGAATGAAAAGTATAATTAATGAGAAATAAAGAGAATGTATTTTTACTAAAGTTTTATTTCAAAATAGCTATTGTAAACAACAAATTATTAATATAAGTAGGTTTGCCCTAAATACAAAGTTCATTGAAGTAGGTTTGTCAAAGGTGGTCATGACGGTTGGCAGAATCTGTGAACAAACAAAACCTTATTTAAATTCTCATTTAAAACATTTTTCATTAAAACAGTAGTAGTTTTACTTACTATTATTTGTTCTGTGTCATTATATCAAATTTCAATCATATGCCCATCTAAAGAGTTCATTAAACCTTAGAGTATAGACTAAAAGCATAGAGAGATCAATCAAAACGATATTATATTTGTACTGCTCACACGTATCGCTACGTCAGTGGCGAAGGAAAGAAACAAACATATAGTAATTAGCTACGCTTGCAAAAATCACCGTACCATTTTTTCGACTCGAGTCAACTGTTTTATCTATACAAATCTGTCAGACTCATTTACATCATATAAAAAGTGTTCAAAAAAGTGGTACGCTTGACAGATAATGAAGTTCTCTCTATGCTTTTAGTCTATACTCTAAGGATTGAACCAGTAGGTACTACCTGTTATTGGTTAGTGTATAGTTTTCTACATATAATACATATATCGAAATTATCGATAACCCATCGACACATGTAAAATCATCTCTAATTTCGAAATGCAAACAACTGGATAACCTTCTTGTGGATTTACGATATGTACCAAAATTCAAATTCTAATTTAATAGCAGCAATCAAATCACCCAATTCTAATCCTGCACAAAATTCTACGTATGTTTTATGTGAACGCAAATCTACTTACACACAAAAATATATCGTAAACACGAAAAGTATTTGCACCATAGAAACTGATTAACTTGTCCTGTGTAAATCTTCTTGAGTATTGGAATATGTATTCGAAACACATTACACATCAATGTCTTTATTGGGACCATTCGGTTCGAGAATGGCTGCAACATTGGCGGTGGTAAAAGCCCGGCGAATGATGTCATTAAGACTAGCGTGGCGCGAAATTCGACCAGCGCTTTTTGAACACGAGAGACCGTGATGACCGAGCCGGTCAACTGCGGTACCGCACTGGCAGTGATGGGCCACACAGCATCTTGCGCCCAAACGTAAGCTGATAGCTAAACGAAAAGTAGTCGGATCTAAAAGGTTACCAGTGTTGAAAGAAGGCATGGTCTGTAACCAAAGTCCTGACTCCCACACAGAGACTGCGAGAAGCCGAGCACGATCAGCGACGCTAGGACACGTATCTAAAAGATTTTTCCGTGCTAGTTCGCAGAGCGGTCGGTCCCACAGCCTCTGTGAGGAAAGAACCACCGGGAAATCAGAATTGGGACAAGCCAACCCCCAGGCATTCTTGGCCTCAGACAAATGGGCTACTTCGAAAGTACCTAAAGATGGAGCAAGAATTTTTTCTATTAATTTATGTATACCATGTACAGAGGACAAAAATGCCGGTAATGCAACACTCGAAATTTTGCGTATCCCTAAACCTCCTAAGCGCACAGGTAGAGAGGCTTGCGACCACGTCCTGTCATCCATATCAACATTCAAGACCGAAACCAGAGTGTTTTTAACAATGTTGTCTAAGCCCATAAGGAGCTCACTGTGTTTCCACAGTTGACAACATCGTAAAATATAAGTAAATTTAGGGACAAATAGACAAAAACGAATAATTGTAAAAGCCATGTGGGCGTTAATTTTGAGTAACCTGTCTGATGCGTTATTGAACTTTTGAATTTTTGGTAAAAGACCCGACGGAATGACTCTGGTTCCCTGGAAGATGGGGCGGCCTTTAGTGTGGGACGCTACTTGCGTCGATACTATGGCGCCGTCACACCTTCCCGAGACACACGTTAGGGCCGGCGCCGCGGCTAATTCTGCTGAGCAGCTAAAACGGCGCAAATATAGTAATCTCGGTAGCGGTTACATATTTGAGCCGTTTGGTGTTGAGACCCTGGGTCCGTGGGGACCGGGAGCTCATCGCGTTTTCCAAAGTCTATCAGAGCGCCTGGTCGATGCGACGCGTGACCAAAATGCTGGCACTTATTTGGCCCAACGCGTCAGCATTGCAATTCAACGTGGCAATGCGGCCAGCATGTTGGGTACGCTACCTACCGGTAGTGGGCTGGAGCACTTGGACTGTCTATAGGCCATCGCGGCTATTATACAGTCCAAAGTGTTCTTTGTAGTAGGTAGTGTAGCTAGTTTAGTTTAGTTTAGCTTAGTTTAGTTTAGTTTAGTTTAGTTTTTATTATTGTAGTAGTTAGCTTGAGTAATAAAGGCAATTTGCCCGTTAAAAAAAAATGTCTTTATTTTAAATAAGTATTTTGCTAAATTTATTGACTAAACACTAAAATATAATAAAAAAACCACAAAAAACATAGTTTTCTGTAACATCAACTGAAACGTCATTGTACGAGCATGCGTAGTTGCTTCTATCATTGAAGGAACTACGCATGCCCATAAGACGACTAAATAAAATGACACCGGAGAAACAAAACAACTTAAAACTTCGTGCAATTTCTTCACTTGGTAGGGTTGCAATGTTGCAAAGTTGCACCGACCCTGGTACGCATTGGTGTTCGCAAAAGTCAAATTTCGCTCCATCTGTTTAGTCAATTGTTTTTTTCTCTAATCTGTGTAATACACTGATGCTCCCTCTGGTTACTCTGTGACATTTTCGCGTTCCCGCCAATACTCCACTTCGAGTGGGTCATTTTGGTTATGGTGGGAACGCGAAAAAGTTTACGTTGGCATCGTTGCATTATATTATTTTTCAAAACTTGTGCTTTTTCCAGTGTTAACGATTAAAATTGGTAGTGTTTTACGCACTAAGTGCTGAAGAGGAGGTTTACAGGCAGCCAAATTTAAAAAATAGTTCTTTAAAATCCGTAAGATGGCGCTGACGACATATGGCCGCGAATCACAGACGTAGACTTTTTTCGTGGCGTGAATAATTATCACTACCATGTCTGTGGTTCTGAAGATTTATGCCACAAATTAGAGAAAAAATCAATACTGTGATTTATGCATAGACCATAAACAGCTACTCTCTGCATCGATGTCCACTCTGTAAAGCAAAAGCAGGGAAGGCTATGACAGTTTGATCATCTTTACATTGCAGTCTGCCCTAAGTAGGCTAAAAATCTGCCCATACTTTGAACTCTTCCAGAAATATGGCTCGTCTTGTAATAGTAATAATAAAAGGGAAATAATAGAAATATTTTTCGTTAGTATTTACTTATGTTTATTTTAAAATATCAAGGAGTTATTAAATAGGAACCCAAAATTCATGTAGAAATGATGAAAAAACGAAGAAAATTATCATTAATTACGTTAGATTTATACTCCTCTTTTTTCATTATACATAGATTTTACATTCAAATTTTTTCTAATCATGTCTTTACTTGGCGTGAGGGTGCAACCAGCTTGTACGTTATTTGCTAGGAAATTAAATAAACCCTTTAATCATAGGGTTCAACGAATCTCAGAATAATGACTAAGGTAAGTAGGTACCTACCTACCAGAGGCCTTCGCTGCGTCTTCCGGTTCGTGATCGCTACTCGAGAACTTTTCTACCCCATCGGTTGCCAGTTCTATGAGCGATGTGACCTGCCCATTGCTAATTCTAAGAGCTATATTAGTCACTTTAGTACTCCTATGCTAACAAGACAATGAATTAAGATTGCGTAGCTATATTTCTGAATTTCACTTAAAAATAATAAAAACTCCTAAATCTGTCAAAATTTTTAAGTAGCCACTGCCCTGTGAAGGACAAATCTGCCGAAATGGCAGAAATCTGCCACAAATAGTCACACTAGTGAGTAAAGTGAAAGTGACACTGCGCTATGACAGAGGATAAAGCCATCTTACAAAAAATAACAAGCCATGTCTCGCCAGCACCACCTACTTTTGGATGTAGAACTACACGCCGTCCAGCTGTCAAAAAATCCCCTATTACGAGCATGAGTGTGGGCAAGTGATATAATGTAATGAAACGTGACGTGGTTTTTCATGTTGCTTCCAAAATTCCATAGTAAGTTGCCACCACCTTACTAGGACATGACTTGACTGGACTTTTTAATATTGCGACTGAAGAAATTAATTTAAAAAATTGTGTCTGTATCCAGGTCAAGAAGTAAATTAAAAACAAAAAAAAACACTCCGAAATCATAGACAACAATTTAAACTCTGTCTGTCCAGTTTTCGGCGGGAACCTGAAAAGTGAAAAGGCGCGCTTTTAAACAAATATTTTTAAAAAACCCAAAATTATTGTAAATTTGTATATTTTTCGTGTATATAGTCTTGTATATATTTGTAAATAGAGCACAACCTTAGAGAGGGCCCAAGGATGGGCAAAAAACGTAAAAGAAAAGGAGATGACTCTCCACCTGATGAGCAGCAGCAGCGGCAGGTCTCATCCTTCGAGTCTTGCGATTCCGACTCGGACTCTCTGAAGTCGATCGCTGTAGAAACACCAAAAGCTAAAAACAAGGATAAGTATGACATCTTTAAGGTACGTGGATACTCGCGTAAGTACCCTGAAGACTCGAAAAAGACCGAGTTTATTGTGTTTCTTTCGCACGTGGAAGAAAACATTACTTTCAGCGACAAGGATCGTATGGCACTGTCCAAGGGTTTGCGGGAGCATGGTGTTTCAGGCGTCATGCACCTCAAGTCTATAAACAAGTACAAAGTAGGTATAACCTTCGATTTACCTAACAACGCCAACATGTTTCTGCAAAATAAAAAGTTACTGGAGCAACTGTCCCTGAAGGCAAATATACCGGCTGGAGACACCGAAGTGACGGGTGTACTCACCTCGGTGCCGACCGACATGTCTAATAAGCAGATATTCTCACTAATCGGAAGCTCTAAGAATGTTATACAGGTCAGGCGCTTTATGCGCAGAGTTAGAGTTGACGGTGGCGCTGCTGGCGCGTCCTTCGTACCCACGCAGGCAGTCGCAGTTACATTTGCGTCTACCAACCTTCCCGAGTACGTTTATCTTGACTCATGGCGTCATGAGGTGAAAATGTACATACCTCCCGTAAAACAGTGTCTGAAATGTATGTCTTACGGCCACATAGCCAAATTCTGTAGGAACACCGAGGTATGCTCAGTCTGCTCAGAAAACCACAATTTCAAAACATGTCAAGTTGACTCCAAAAATGCTAAGTGTGTCAATTGCAAAGGTAATCACATAGCCATTTCATCAGCATGTCCCATGAAAAAACAAAAAGTCGAAGAAAACAAGATTAAGTCCCGAAATGCTACCTTCTCAGATTTGTTTGATTCAAAGTCATTCCCAGCACTAGCAGCACGAACACTTGATGTTCAAGTAAACAACCTTATGAAATCAGAAACATTTATTAACATTCTAATTGAAACAATAACCAAAATTATCAGTAACAAAGATGTACCTATAAACTCAGGGTCTATTCGAGAGACTCTTAAAAAAACCCTCAGTAATAAATTACCTCCTACTTCCTCATAATGGATCAGTTAAATATTATACAGTGGAACGCACAAAGTCTAAATAGTAACAAGCATATATTTATTAACTACCTCTACACAAATAATATACATATTGCGATCATTTCAGAAACATGGTTTAAAGCTAACCAACATTTTAAAATTAAAAATTACAACATTGAACGTAATGATTGTGGAAATAGCCATAATGGAGTGGCCATAATCATTCATAAAAGCATCACATATTCAAATATCAACACATACTTTGATGATTCGATACAAAATATCTGTGTCAAAATCACAGTAAATAAACAGGATTTATGTATTGTCAGTTTTTATAGTCCTACTAATTGTAACCCAGCTTTTAATAAAGCTAAATTTGATACATTGGTAAAATCGATTCCTAGTCCTTTCATATTCGCAGGGGATTTCAATGCCCATCACACCTCTTGGGGTTGCGGTTCTGACTCTCCCCGTGGAAGGGAGGTGTTGGAAGTCATCGATGACAACAATTTAGTCTTGCTTAATGATGGTCAAGCAACAACAGTTGGTTCATTAACGTGGCGTCCAAACGCACTTGATTTGTCGTTGGTTTCCCCATCACTGGCTCTTCATTGTGAATGGTCCGTTCTTGATACTCCTCTTGGTACTAGTTACCACCTTCCTGTAATCATTAAAGTATTGCTTAGTAATAATAATGTAAATTCAGATGGAAACTACTGTAATGGCAAACACTTGCCCATCTACCCAAATTATAAACAGGTAGATTGGAAAGTGTTTAGTAGCTGTGTAGATGCATTATTGAATGATTTTGAATTGAATCTTTGGAGTCCTCAGGACGCATATTTGCTATTTTGTAAAATATTACAATCAGCAGCAAAATCCGCTTCGAATTTAAATAGTAGTTGTTCTAACAACATTAATCAATCCTGTCATAGGAATCTCGGTAAAAAACCTCACCTTCCATGGTGGAACCAAAAGTGCTCAGAAGCTGTTCTAAAATTCAAAGAAGCATATCTTAAGTTTAAGTACAACCCAACAGAAACCAACTACTTGGAATTTAAAAGACTTCGAGCTCTCAAAAAACTTATTATAAAAATAGAAAGACAGAACAGTTGGAAATCTCTCTGCGAAACTTTTAATCGTTGTACTCCTATGTCCATTATATGGAAATTTATGCGTAAATTTAATAAAACATATGTTTCTAGCAATAATGCAGATGATTCCTGGATTTTAGATTTTCTACAGATGTATACCCCAGATTTTGTATCAAATGGTCTCAACACATCATATAGTAGCACTGGCAATATAAACTCCAGTAATAGTTACTTCCTTAGTCCATTTTCTATCAATGAATTAATATCTGCTGTCACATCTAGAAGAGATACTGCCTTTGGTCTTGATGGTATACCATATTCTTTTTTTAAAAATTTCAGCAGTAAGAGTATGGAAATCTTCCTAAAAATACTGAACTTACTCTGGGAAAACAATAATATACCCCACGATTGGAAAGTAGATTGTCTGGTACCAATTTTAAAACCTAACAAACCAAAATTGTGTCCTGATTCCTATCGCCCTATAGCGCTTACTTCATGTGTTGGAAAAATATTTGAACAATTGTTAAAGCAGCGTTTGGAGTTCTATATAGAACAAAATAAAATTTTACCTTCAAACCAATTTGGTTTCCGTAGAAATCGTTCAGCTAGGGAGAGTATCTGTCAGTTACAACTTGATATCCATAATGCTTTAGATGCACATAATCATCTCCTTGCTGTTTTCTTCGACATCACAGGGGCCTTTAATAGTGTGAATATTGATATACTTTGTCAGGAATTGTTGTTAACAGGAATACCTGGAAAGATTATACACTGGATTAAAATTTTTTTAAGTAGCCGTGAAGTCTTTGTTAAATATAATAGGCATCTATATGGTCCTAGACTTTCAACAAAAGGAGTTTGTCAAGGCGGCATTTTATCGCCATTAATTTTCATATTGTACATACGTCGTTTAAATATAATATTAGGCTCAAAAGTGAAAAACTTGCAGTTTGCAGATGACCTAGTTGTTTATGCATCAGGAAATAATATAAATCAACTGGTTGAAATTGTTAATGATGCATTGGCAAATCTCAATAATTATTTTTCTTACCTTGAACTTGATGTTAATCCTTCAAAGTCAAAGGTTGTTCTCTTTGGGAAAAGGTGTCCCAATATGCCTGTTGTTCATTATAAAGGTTCTTCTTTACCTGTTTCACTTGATGTTAAATTTTTGGGAGTATTGTTCTCCCACAATTTATCCTGGAACAATTATTTAAAACATTTAATAAACAAAGCTAACAAAGCTTTTAATGTATTAAAATCTTTGTCTGGTACATACTGGGGTGCAGACCCACAAATTCTACTATTATTGTACAAATCATTAGTTCGTAGTCATTTTGAATATGGTTTTTTATGCTTTGCTGCAGATGATAAAATTGTAAATAGTCTAGATGCTTTTCAAAACAAATGCATGCGAATAATAACAGGGGCATTTAGAAGCACACCTATAAATGCAATGCAGATTGAATGCAGTCTGCCCCCCATGACCATTCGTTTTAGGTATCTTAAAGAAAGATTTCTCCTTAAACTCTACAGTGTCTCTAACAATAGTCTTATAACTAATCTGTCTAATACATTAACCCAATCCACTGTTAAACCGTTTTATATGCTACAGGGATATGAAGGTTTCTTAGATTTTCTTCAAAATCTAAATATCTATCAATCAAATCATATTTTGCCTTGTTATGAAGGATCTTTTATTAGCAAATTTCCAGCAATGAATATAGTCATAAACAAAAAACTGACAATAAAAGAAGAAGTATATACAATGTTGGCAGAGTGGACAGGTCACAAATTTGTTTACACAGATGGGTCGAAAAATGATAATGCTGTGTCTTACGCAATATTTGAACCCTCATTGAACATTGCTGTGGGATATAGAATTGATAAACATGCTAGCATTTTTACTGCTGAAGCTGTTGCTATTTTGAGTGCTTTGAAGCACATCAAAAACAAAAATCAGGGACACACAAGATGGGTTGTTGTTAGTGATAGCATGAGTGTTTTGAAAAACTTGGCAAATAACAAATTACATGCTAACACTAATTACATTATTTACTTTATAAAACAGTTATGGGTGGAATTATCTGATTCAAACATACAAGTCAGCTTTGCGTGGGTACCTTCACACATAGGTGTTGATGGCAATGAAAAAGCTGACTATTTAGCCAGCACTATAGTTAAATTTTCAGATGTTATTTCCAGGTATGCCAATGATGCAGATGTTTCATTGCCATACACAGATATTGTAAGCCTCCTAAAACAAAGGATGGTTCAACTATGGGGGAAACATTCGTACCATTGTACACAAGTTGAAAACAAAGGTTCTTGGTATGCCGCTTTAGATGTTCAGATAAATTCAAAGCCATGGTTCTGCAAGGCCGGTACTTTTTTAAACAGAAAGTTTTATTCAACTGTTTGTCGTATGCGTTTTGGTCACTGTCGTTTGAACTTTCATCTCCATCGCCTTCGAATGGTGAATTCCCCATATTGTGACTATTGTCAGTCCTCGAATATCCAATCCTTAGATCACATTTTCTTTGAGTGTTCATCTTTCAGCATTCAGCGCCTTGTGTTGATAGACGAACTTCTACAAATCTATGATAAACCTGAACTGGTCCCGCGGTGCATTCAGGAGTTGCTTGAGAATGCCTCTGTTTTTACCTATTTGTATAAATTTATATTGTGTACTGTAAATGAGATTTAGAATAAGATATAAAATGATAATTTTATTATTACAATACATATTACAATGGTTTTTTTTATAAAGTTTTTTTTTGTGTGTAAATATGTAAATGTAAATAAAGGTATTTGACTGACAGTCTGACACTGGCAGTCTGTCTGTCAGTGTCGGAGTGATGAAGTAAACGTCAACAATTGACGCTTGAAGTTATAAGGTACCTACTAATTGTAAGGGAAAAATTAAAATTGACTTTCATTATCTCGGAAATGAACAAAGGACGATGATCCTCTTACTTATGACAAAAATGATCCGGATTTGACTATGAAATAAATAAAACGAATGAAATTAATATCCTAACTATGACGAAAGAAGTAAATCCTACGAAAGACTAGGCGGTATGGTCTCATGACTTTAGCCTGCCCAATAGGGCGAACAAAAAAAAAAAAAAAAAAATCTGTCTGTCCATGTACATATTACTGATCTGTGCGTCTGTCTGCTCTGTGGTATCTTGATATCTTCCTTCGTAGTTCGTGATATTTGTGAAAAAAAAAACGCAAGCCAAGCCGTCGCAATTTGTATTCTAAAAAATAAATTATGGCTGAAACTGATGAAAGTCTATTTTCTACCAATCTACGGACTGTAAAAGAATTAATTTTAGACGAGCAAAAATTAGTTACTTATATATCATTGAGCAAACATTTGTGCATCCATGTCAACGATGCTAAAACACTGCTGAGTCAAGTTGTCGACGAAATCAGAAGAAAAAATAAAGAAATACGCCTTAGTATCAGTTTTATCATTTCAGGATTATCTGGTAATAACTCTGGTCGAACCACCGTATGTCCAGAATCCGATCTAGAAACTCAGAGGGATGCTTTCAAGACTGTATTCTTTCAACACGTTTACAGTGTCAGTAAAGGTTCTTCGTTCGTAGACAACGCTATTCTCGCGTCTGTGAATACATTTGAAGATTTCCCATTATGTGCTGGACTTATTAAAGGCAGTATATGTACCAAAAGGTCGTCTGACGAAATCGGATCACTGAAATCAAATAGCCAGAAATTTGTAGATGAACAGAAAATAGCTGTTGCATTGAAAAAGGTAATTAAAGAACATAATAATATTAAAGACAACAATGTTGTTAAGGTCCATGAAAGTAAATCAGAACCTGTGATAAAGTCTGAGATTCCTTCCCCTAAGAAAGATACATCAACTAGTTTTAATGGAAAATCTAGGGTTAAAAATGGAGTCAAAGCATCAAAAGATATTGCAGGATTCTTCACTAAGTCAAACAGTGCACCTAATACAAAATCAACAACTAAAGTGGTTAAAGACACTGTTGAAAAACCAGCTAGTAAGATAGAAGTTCAATCTGAAATCAAGATAGAAATAAAACAGAAAATCAAAAATGAGTGCATGGATGTTGATGAAGAGATGCCAGTAAGGAAACCAAAAAAAGAGCCTGAGAGCACAAAGAAAAGCCATAACAAGAAAAATAGCTCTCTTAATCAAATTAAGAAAAATGCTAAGGTTGATAAGAAACGCAAACGGGTGTTACATGTATCAGATAGTGACAGTGATAATGATCCTTTTGCTGATGAAAAATCACCCAATCCTGAATCAGATGATGAGATTCCTCCTACACCATTAACAAATACTGTCAAAATAACATCAGGTATTTTAAACCCCAAGAAGAGAAGAAAAATTGTTGATAAAACTTATACAGATGATGAGGGCTACATTTTGACAAGGAAGGAAGAAGTTTATGAAAGCTGTTCAGAAGAGGAAGTTGAAACATTGAAATCAGAACCTGTTCAAGTTAAACCTGAGAAGGAGAATGTTGAAAAGGCTAATAAATTAAAACTTGAGGTATCACCAAAAGGAAAGAAAGCTAAAAATACCAAGAAAAAGGTGTCACCACCTCAAAAGGGAAAACAAGCCACATTAACAAGCTTCTTCAAAAAGGTTTAACATTCTTGAAAATTATTAGTTACTTCATATTGTTTTCTTTTACTTGAAGATTTCCTGCCTCTGTGCAAACATTGTTTATTTCATTACTAAAATAATATAGGTGATTAACTTCACCTAAATCTAAACAGGAAAGATTGCATGTGTATCTTTGTGCTTAGCACTGAATCAACTGAACAGGTTTCAGTGAAAGGTCAGATTAGATACTTTAAAATGACTATTTTCACCAAAGACCCCTAAATTGTATAACTTTAAAAAATATTTTCTAAAGCTTTAAGGGATTTTTTAACCAGCAGTGGGGTTAAAACAGTTATGAAATGTTTATTGTATTATTCATCATGTGCACTTTAAAATAAAACCCAGTTGTTTTGTCATAATATTTAATTAATAAACAATTATTATAAACCAAGTATTCTCAAAGATTTGTTATCTTTTTGTCCCTATAGCTACAACCCAATCAGGATGTACTTGAACATCCACCAAATATGAGCATTTTGTGTTGTATGTTGATGATAATACATCTTGGCTGGACACTTGTTGTCTGCAAAAATAAGAGAACAAAAATTTACCCTTCAAGTCAGATAATCTTATGCTAAGGTTAAAGAGCTTTTACTAAGGCCCAATTTCACCAACGTTTATTCCAAGTATACGGCTATTCTTTACTCCTGGATACAGCTAATTGACAAATGAAATTACACAAAAAGACGCCATTTTGATTGTATCCAAGGAATAAGTCTTATTCCTTCACAAAATTGGTGATATAAGGGCTATATTCGCGTAACTCGGTTGTTCTCGGAAAGTTATACCTGTTTTACGTCAATTCTTCATACTTGCTTGGAGTAAACAGGGGAAAGACAGTTTTGTCTACCGGCCGTGCTAACCCTACTGGAATAAAATTTATTCTAGTTTGGTGAAATCGGGCCTAAGAGATAAGTAACTTGAAATTTATCCTGCGATTGTAAGATAGGTTTTAAGACTGGAGTTTTATTCTCTACAAAGGATAATAAGATCATGTATAATGCGCGACAAGCGCCACTAGAAAAGTTACCGAGAATATTTTTTTCTATTTCCATCAACTGCAACTGTTATGGGCGGCCGTGTCACTTAACATCAGGTGAACGACTAGCTCGTCACGTCATTCAATCACATAAAAAACAAAAAAAAAAAAAAAAAAAAATCAGTCGGAGAGAAAGAGCAAATTATAATTATATAGTCCTTGTAAAACACCCGATAGCAAAATAATGGCTAATAGAAATGGCTGCTCTTTTAAATATCTGCAACTATAATGACGCATGTCGTAGTTCGATCTACCGGACTAGAACCGGGGCACGGGCAACGCGTCGTTTTTGCCACTAGCTAACTGCAGCATTGACTGAAGTCTTCTGTAAAAAATATATCATAAGCATGCATAAAACAGGTCTATGGCACTTACTTATTTTTCGAATGTGTATCCCACACTATCTTGACTATTCCATCCATGCCAGCAGAACATAATAATGCGTTTTCAAGTGAGGAGTCACTGCCATCTGGCACAACTCTGTTGGTCAAACTGGCTTTTCCTACCGAAGACCAGTCTAGTGCTGTCACCTTGCCGTGATGACCTCTGTACTCATGGACGCAGGTTGATGCAGCTAAGTCCCAGATTTTAATTTTTTTGTCATCTCCTAAAACAGAACACCTTAATAAATATTAAATACATTCAATTTTATAGAGGGGCCCGCGTTTTCACCCGCTATTTACCCGGTTACCCGTGAGTAAATAGAGTACTCTGAATTTTCCGGGATAAATAGTATTATATTATATCTATTGCGTAGATTTATAATAATCAGTCGTTTGTCGCGTTGTGGGGTGAATGCTACAAAAAGAGACAGACGTTTAAATTTTAATTTATACTAAAGGTGCTCGCATTCAGCGCCAAAATGGCGGAATTCAAATGGCTTTATAGCCAGTTAGCGTACTGTATTAATGCCCTAGCATGATACAGGTCTAGCGCTCACGAGGTACGAGATTCCGTGTAACACTTATTAAAAAAAAACGTATTTAGTACCTAATCTGTGGCCGTGTGACACTGCCACAGCACGCGAACCAGGCGATTACACCTACTTGCGCTCTTGATAACTTTAATCACGCTTTGTCGGGAACCTCTCGAAAATCACAGATTTGTCAATGTGACAAATTTTTCAGTCAAACACTGTAATAGTGACCCTAGTATGATACAGATTTGGCCTAGCAAGGTACGCCCTGGAAGGAGCGAAGACGAGGGTCTGCAGCATAGCTCAGTGCCACAGCAAGCGAACCAGGCGATCGCTTTGACAGAGCCTCCCTAAAGTTACTGATTTGGCACATGACGAGGTAACCCTAGCATGATACGGATCTGCACTCGCGAGGTATCCCCCGGAGGGAGAGAAGGCGCGAGTTCACAGCACGGCACGCTTTGTCAGAGCTTCCCAAAAATGACTGATCCCGTTGTCCCTGTAACCAGATTCTAAGTGCCCCGGCGCCTCTAGCTGTCAGGGCCGTGACACAGACCTGCGCTCGCGAGGTACGCGCCGGAGGGAGCGAAGGCGAGGCTCCGCAGCACGGCGCGGTGCCACAGCACGCGGACGAGCCGCGCGTCACACGCGCTCCACAAGCGCACGCTGCGGTCTGCACCGCCACTCGCTATGTACGCCTCGTTAGGGTGGAACTTCACGCACTGCCATTATGGAAAGTACATACATAAAATACTTATAAAAAAATATTTTTAAATTAAATTAAATTATTTTATTCATTACAACTTTGGGTAACATGGTTTCTTAAGTAATATAATATTATTATATAATATTATTTCATATTTCACAGTACAACCGACACTGATAGTGTTGAAACACCCGCCGCCTCCTTCCTTTTTTCAAACGACTTTAAAAAGGAGGTGGTTCTCAATTCGGTTGAATGTCTTCCACCGCTTTGCCAGTTATTCTGGCGCCAAGCAGTAGTGTGCAAACAGTACTGTGTTCCGGTTTGAAGGGCATTGTAGCTAGTGAAATTACTGGGCAAATGAGACTTAAGAACTGATCGCACAGTATAGAAATCTTTTTTAGACTGTGTGATGTCTCAGGATGACGTGCGTAGTGCGCGTGTCACGCGACACTTTAGTTTTGATTTCCGAGTGACACTGCAATCTGTAATGGGCGGCCGTGACGCTTAACACCAGGCGAACCACTAGCTTGTCACGTCGTTCGTTTACATAAAAAAAAAAAGTTTATTTGCCCCTTTTTCTGTTTGTCTTATCGTCATTTATAAACCGATTTCGAATAATATTTATTTGAAAGGCTATGCTTTCAGATTGGTCCCATAGAAATTTTATCCATCGGTTCAGTAGTTTGGTTTTTAAATCAAAATAACAGGAAAAGTATGCATTATACTTTCATCTAGGACCCAGGTCAGGTATTCTCAGGCGATTTAAGTCGGTTTAACCCATTTCTTAAAGGATATTAATTAATACTTTATTTACGTAGGTGCGTAAAACCATGGAACAAGGAGGAGGAATGCCAATACACCAAGAAAACAGCGTAGATCAAAAATATGCCTAAAACTAGATGGCGTTGCAAAATGAGCGGGTTATAAGTTGAGCGCAGATCGGAAATAAACCAAAAAACCGTTTACGTTTAAACTCGGTAGAATCTTTCTAGTACATATGACATGAGTCGCGAACTACTCAAAGTGGCGCTCTATGCTACGGGGGATATTCAACAGTGGACGACTTCAGGCTGTTGATGACGACATTAGCAGGCGCGGATACAGAAATTTCTCGGGGGAAATTGCACCCCGCAAACATTGTTATAGTAGTCTAATGAGAATGATGAGTTCCATACACCTATATCTTCCTGGTAAATTGGCTAATTACCGCGCTTAGGGGCGCGCCCCCCTGTATCCGCGCGTGCATTAGTGTGGCAATGTTGGGCCATTTATTTGCGAATGCAAAAGTATTTTAAAGTGTCTGGTCCAACATGTTTGCTGCAATACTCACGGTAACATCAGATGTGTGGCCTACAAACACTCGAACTGCAAATGTCCTGTTCAAAGACCATAATTTCGCGGTCTTATCGTGGGAACCTGTAGCGATGAAAAGGCCGCTCTTGGATACGTCCATACACCATATAGGATAGTTATGACCTCTGAAACACATTATTATACATGTGTTAGTTGTCCACTTCTTCAGCCTATCTATCTTATATTCCACTGCTGTGACTCGTGTCTTCTCTCATAGGGTGAGAGTGTACGACAGCGAAGCGAGAGCCACCTATTTCGACATAATCATCACTATTTCGAATTGTGCTACATAAAACTCGTACCTCATCATCAACAGCCTGAAGACGTCCACTACTGAACATAGGCCTCCCCCACAAAGCAACACATTGAGCAGCTGCTTGCCCCCTGCATCCATCGGCTCCCCACAGTTTCCGTTCGGTCCACCTAGTGGGAGGCCAGCCTACGCTGCGTCTTCCGGTTCGTGGTTGTCAATCGAGAACCTTTCTTCCCCATCGGTTGTCAGTTCTACGAGTGATGTGGCCTGCCCATTGCCATTTCAACTTGCCAATTCTAAGAGCTATATTATTCACATTAATTCTCCTGCGGATCTCCTCCTTTCGGATCTTATCTCGCCTATATGGCATAAAGCAAGTACCTACTACCATGGAACAAGGAGGAGGGGAATGCCAATACGCCAAGAAAACAGCTTAGATCAGGAATATGCCAAAAACCGTTATAAACCTACATGGCGCTGCAAAATGAGCGGGCCATAAGTTGAGCGTAGATTGGAAATATGCCAAAAAACCGTTTTAAACCTACATGGCAGTGCAAAATGAGCGTGCTATACGGCTAGCTACGGCGGGCTAGATTTAAAACGGTTTTGGCATATTTCTGATCTACGCTGTTTTCTTGGTATATTGGCATTCCTCTCCTCCTTGTTCCATGCTTCTACCTATAAAGCAAAATCAGCTGACTCTACAGCACCCCTTGCATGAGTTAGGCAAAAAAAAATGTATCCCTTACTTATCAAGTTTCACAGGAAAAGTGGATAATAAAAAAAAACAAAAACCTGTAAATAGCGGCGCAAGAATAGTCTGTGAGCCTCCACGCCCTCATACTGCAATCATGGGATGCGGAGAGGACCAACTGTTCTTGAGGCAGGACGCTGACTGCTTGTATAGGTCCTGAGTGACCTCTTAACGGCAATCCGGCCCCTATTTGCCTGTGGAAGACAAGCAATAAGCATATTCTATGTACTTTAAATAGTAAGTTCTAATATATTTTTAACAAATTTACATGTAATTTTTTTTAGGTTACTTAGCGAATATTTTTTCAATTATTATTATTTTATCTGTATATATTTTTAAAATGTTTCTTGCGGCAACTACTATATCGGCGGATCGTCCGATGTGGACACGACTATTGAATTTTGTAGATAATCATTTTCTACTATAGTCTTACAATGTATTATCATCCAAAGTAGGCTCGGGAGGTACGAAGCATGCCAGCTCCACTTCTGATATATTCCGGTTCACTCTCCGCTTTACATTCTTCTGACCAAGGTCCCATAACCTTATCTCCGAGTTACTGAACCCACCACATAAAATGTTGCAGTTCAGGTCTGTTTTTGCACATATTAGACTGAAAACAGGAATGTTTTTATGTGAGTTATTATACAATTTTGAAGGTGTTTGAATAGTTATAAATATTAGTAAACATGTATTTTAAAGTATTATATCGTGATTAATTAAGTATAATATGACTATAATTAAATAGGCTAGTTGCCTGCTATTTTTTTATTGCATAAAATAATAATATTTCTCAACAATAAACAGTCGTGAAAACAGAAATTAAATATCTCAAAAAAAAAAAAGTTAGAAGCATTTTAAAATACAGACACAGAAAGAGACAACTTAATCATGCAGTGACGTCAGTTCTTGGTCCTACTTCTAATACCTCATTACTAAGCTGTGGTGGTAGCTTTACATACAATCTCTTTGGCACGCGATGTCACAATGTGTGTTTTCATAACTCTGGGGAAGCTCCACACGATCTCTGTTGCGAGAAAGGGACAGGTGATGCCTCCTCCAGAAACTTTAAAAGCTTATTACTCCGTGATTTATTTAACGATTTTACTTATTTTTTCAATTATTGCATTCATTTTTAACCTATTTTATGAAAACAATATTTACTTATTCATTTTTAATAGCAGGCCACTAGCCTATTATATTAGTGAGCCCAACAGAAATACCTATTTATAGCCGTAGGCACCGCGTGGGGCCCAAAAAAGAATCCCGTTGGGCCCCATGGGGGCGAAGGTATTCTATGGAAGGTAAGGGTTCTTCCCAACAAAATAATAATTAATTTTGAGACTTGGACATAACTCACTGTGTGTCAGGAGCAGCTATTTTATACAATTTTAGAGGTGCCAATGATTCCCTTACTCCTTTTATTGCTTCTTGTAGGTCCCTTAGTTCCTTATCTACACTTTGGTACTCAGCATGGCCATTACATTTGGAAAATATATCTGAAAGCATATTATACTCGGTTTTAAAATGCCTTGTTTGTCTTGTCATTGTTTTGAGTTTTGTTGCTTTATTTTGTGTTTTAGGAAGTTGTTACACTGCGGGGAAAACTTATTCAGGCCACAGCAAAATTAGATATTTTAGATATGTTGAAAAATCGCCAAAATATTGTCACGTAATATTAATAGACGCCCAGGAGAGCGTCGATGACGTGCTTGCCTAGGTAGGGCGCTCTCCGCATCTCTGCTCTAGTCTGTGCTAGAGTGCAATAAGATCATTTCTCATTAAATTGCGTGTTATAGTTTTTTGTATATAATATTGTATTTTTACCCTTGGAATCAACCCCTTCATCTTCAGAATTATTTCTTGTCACATTTATTTCTTCTTCCATTTCCTCTTCATCATCATCCTGAATACAAAATATACATGTAAACTCAATTATACACAGCTATTTACTACAGATTTACTACATATTTATTACTTCTAAAACTTTACTTAAAATTGATTATTTAATATTTAAAATATTATGTTGTTAATTAGGGGGTGTCGAATTTGTGAATGTTTAACTGGTTCTTGCCTCTTTTTAAACAAGGTAATGCTGTCGATTTAACAGACTTCTACCTACAGAGTGCACCATCATATAGATGCCCAGCAGCTGTCAAAAGTAAGAGACAGCTAGCTTAAGAGCACCCCCAAGGTGCACCTTTGTGCCATTGCCGGGAGAAGACAGTGGAGAACACTATCTACTGGAAGGGCATACCCTAATTCTGATTACCTATGTCTTATTATGCTATGGAAAGGGCTCTTTACGACTCTTACTACCTTACCTACAATAGTACCTGCTAAAACTGAGAAAAGCCATATTTTGCTCTTTATTTATTATTTATTTATTTATTATCCCTTCCCAGTTTTAGTAGGTGATTCAGAAAATGGTTCAGTTATTTGTTTCTTTTATGAGTTAGATTTTCAAATTTACAATAAATAGCTACTCACAATATTCTTCTTCTTAGCATCATCACTAACATCTATATGGAACCATGTCTGCAATACTTGTATTAATAACACATGACCATGCTTAGCCAAGTAAGCTTTCAAAGTGTTCAATGAATCTTGAGATAAATATATGTCATATTTACAAGACCTAAAACACAACAAAACTTCATTGAATTGAAAAGATTACAACGATTGAGAATCAGTTGACTCAGGGACCTACCAAAAAGTCATCATAAATACAAAATGAAACGAGAACATCTTGTGTAACTTTGCTAAAAACAAAGGGATAGTACTTATATTGAGCCAAATGAAACCAGTTATATAAAAACTGGGAAGTTTAAATCGGTCTAACTTTTGTTGAAAACCCACTACAAACCTAATCAGACAAATAACAAACAAACACAGGTTTGTTTTTGGGTTTGCGAATTGAATGTTACATTATGTAACGATATTCTAATATAAATACTAATCATTGTATTACTTACCTAAAAGCAGCAATGGATTGCCTAGTTTCAACCTCTTGTAAAGTGTATATTGTGCCGATATCATCAAGAATCTGATTCATGTAGTCTTTTTCTGGTGTTTCATTGTCTATTGTACCATTTTGCAGTGAGTTGAACAGCTGTTCCAAACTATTTGGACGGTATAAAGCTGATGGTAGGTTACCATCTATAGGTTGGTGGTATGACAGATCCTTTTGTGGCAAAGTGGCCGAGTGCCGCTTTAGGAACATTTGAGCGGCGCCTCCATGTCCACCACGAAGCATTTCCAGGTACATGTGACATAGCAATGGACTAAGTAGCCCAAGAAGCTCACTTTTCACTTTCTCTGTTTTTATATCTTTTATAAAGTTCACCAATCTGAAATTTCGATTAACAATTATATCAATATCAAAAGGACTAATGCAAAAAATGTTATTTATTTAAAACCGTAAATAAGAATACCTTGTGTATTGTACATCATATTGGCCAGAATCGTTGTTGATACAGGAAAATAAAATGGAATTAGCCCGACTTGACTCACACTGTACAATAGTAGCAGCAGCCATCTGTTCAGCGCTTTGGCTTAGTAAATTAGTGTTACTAAATATATCTGCATCCTGAAATATGTGAAGAAACAAGGAACCTTACAATTTTAACTTGTGAGTTGATATTATTTGTTTTGAAGTAAGTACTTACAGGATAGTTGCGGCGCTCTAAGTAGGAAGTAACAGCTGCCTTTATAGCATCGTTTTTAGTTTTTTTAATGAGAGACATTTCACGTTTATCAAATGTGGGGTCGAAAAAGATTTTTATTTTTTTGTAATCTACTTTGCTTGTTTTATATTTATTTATATTCATTAACTTCTTCTTCGTAGAATGGCTTTATTGGCATCCTATTTCTATCGATGATAAAATTGTATTCAATTATAAAATATGAACTATTATTAAAAATCATAACAAATCAATTCACAGCAGACCAGTGTTGTTATCGTAAAAATCTGGGTTGCCGTATGCCACATTCTGATTTGCCGTATTTTAAGGAAAAAAAATACTTAAATGCCGTATATAATTTAAAAATGTTTATTCCTCATTTATTTCTTCTCCATAAAGGTTTCTTATCGTTTCTATAACTTCAGATTCATGTTTATCTAGTGTGTACTTGTTATTTCGGCTTCCACAACAAGGGTGTTTGTGTCCTTTTCACGCAGTTTAAAATAAGCACTAAGAGATTTTGTAAAAGATGAAGCAAGTGTCTTTTTTTTATGTTGATTATTTGTCACATGTCGTCGCAAAGTTGAAATTGCACACGATAATTTAACGTCACATACGGTGCACTTTGCTCTATACAGATCATCATCAACAGGAGCAATCCAGTCTTTAAAAACATCGTCACTCTCCCACTGTTGTCGATATTTTTGTTTTGTGTTTACCATTTTTAGTCTTTTTTGGCGAAGAAGGTCCTTCAGAGTCACAATCACTCATGTTATTAATTTAAATCACAAATAAACACTAATTAAGAAATTATTTCTCTCAAAACCGTAACAAACGAATGAGCTCGAGTATTATGCTAACATGTTTGAGCTATTCGTCTCATAGATTCATAGATAATCCCAATAGTTTAGTTCAATACGTTATCTCTTTTATTTTTAACTAAAGTGAAGGATGGCACGATACGATATGAACTTTGTTTTTAGTTGCGAGTCGGGATTTCCCCGGCTATCGGATGTAAGTGGTACGTTTCGCTGCACTGGTTAAAAAACGTTTCGTTTCACATACAGCCATTTGCCGTATTTTTTGATACGGCATTGAAAGACCTGCCGTATACCGTATTTTGTGAAAATAAAACGTGGATTACCGTATATTACGGCAATTGCCGTATCAATAACAACACTGCAGCAGACAGACAACATCCGACAGATAACATCCGACAGATAAAAAAGTATTCTATGGACAGATGACACTGACAGATCCCGTCAGATTCTTGTCAACGTCAGATCCGAATGGATAGACGACTGACAAAAAATTATGTCAAATTTGGTAAGGAAGGGAATAGTGGCGTAGCGACGGGCGAGTCGAGTTGTTTGATTCCAGTCAAATCCTAAACGAGTAAGCTTGAGTTCAGTTTTTAACAACTCGGGCGTTCGAATTGAAAGCACGCCCGCGCCCACCACCTGCACCGACTCACTAAACGGGCGTCGCAACGGGGCTCACACATCACGACAGGAGTTACGGTGATGTAAGATGTTGCATGCATTGCATCTCACTTAACTCGGTATAAAAGATGCCAGGCTTACGGACACACACAAAAGTACTGCTCCAAAGAACCGAGGTGCGTCAAATGTACAGGCAAACACTGGACTAAGGACTGCGAAAAACCTTCGGGGGAAAAGCCTAAATACGTCCATTGCGGAGCTCCACATCCAGCTAATTATAGAGGTTGTACTACTGGGTGGCGCAAAAGTAAAGACCCTATTTGGTTCAGCTATAACATTTTTTCTAAATTAGAAAACTAGATTTAGGTTTTTTTAAATGTATATTTGTGCCATTAAATTTCGTACCATTAGGATTTAAAGATGATGTCTTTTAAATGGTGACCTCCAGAGTTGATACACATTTGAGCCCTATTTATGACATTTTGCATAACTTGCCGTAACACTTCCTGCGATATGTTCGTTATTTCTTGACGAATGTTTTCTTTTAGAGCTGCGAGAGTCTGTGGCTTGTTCACATACACCCGAGATTTCAAAAAACCCCAAAGAAAGAAGTCTGGACTGGTAAGATCGGGTGATCTTGCAGGCCAAGGCAAATCGCCAAAACGAGAGATAACTCGGCTTGGAAAAGCGTCCCTCACTAAGTCCATAGTGTTGCGCGCTGTGTGTGCCGTAGCGCCGTCTTGTTGAAACCAGATGTGCTCCAGCCCCAATTCGTCCAAACTGGGTATCAAAAACTCACGTAACATGGTTCTGTAGCGTTCTCCAGTGACAGTTATCGCATTGCCTCCAGCGTCTTCGAAAAAATAGGGTCCGATCACTCTGTCAACACAGATGCCACACCATACAGTAACTTTTAGTGGGTGTAGAGGTGTTTCTTGAATAATGCGCGGATTATCAGTGCCCCAGAACCGAGTATTCTGCTTATTGACATGCCCTGAGAGATGGAAATGCGCTTCGTCACTCATAACCAATTTTGAAGGAAAATCATCCTCTTCAAGGTTGAGGTTTATGACGCGCTGGCAGTAATCTAGACGAGCTCGGTGGTCAGCAGGCAGCAGTTGATGAGTCATTTGAGTTTTATACGGGAACATCTTTAAGTCTTTCACCAAAATACGCTGCAGGGTCCGTCTGGAAATGCCCAATTGCGTGGCACGTCGCCTCGTTGATGTTTCTGGACACTCTTCCACATCTTCGCGCACAGCATCGATATTTTCAGCTGAACGGCCTGTTCTTGGTCTCCCAGACTTAGGTCTATCCAATGTTGAGCCAGTTGCTTCAAGGCGTGTGGCAAAGCGTCGAATTGTGCGACCAATCGGTGCCGGACGGTGGGGAAATCGTCGACGAAATTCACGTTGTGTTCTTATCACTGATGAATTATTCCGTAAGAACATTGACACAATTATTCCACGTTCTTGGGGAGTAAAACGGTCCATGTTTATTTTCAGTGTATTTTACATTTGTTCACTACACAATTTTCAACAACAGAATGACAGAAAATGTCATATAAAAAAAATAAAAGTATTTTCTTTAGTGCCAGTACTTTTGCGCCACCCAGTATAGCCAAAGAAATACAGTCAATACGAAACAAGACTTCAAAAAATTCTTCAGTAACACGACAGCAAAACGTGCTTAAGCACTGTGATTCAAACCACAATAAATCAAGTGCAGGATTGCCTACCCGTACAACATCTAAAAATGTATCATACGCTCAAGCAGCTGCAAGAGGTACAGCTAAAGTACCTCTGGTTTCTCACGAAGCTGTAACTAATGATAAGAAGTTAGATAATATATTAAGGCTCATGATGTCGTTTGATGAACGACTAAAAAAGATAGAAAATAGCGCCAAAACAGCTACTACTAAGACGAAAAAATGAATAAAAAACTTAAAATTATGGCTTGGAACTCAAACGGGTTACAAAAACACCAAAATGAATTACAAGTAGTCTTGGATATAGAGAATGTCGATGTGTGTCTTATTTCTGAAACACATTTTACAAAACAATCGCACATTAAATTCAAAGGATACAAAATTTACCATGCACTTCACCCTGACAATACAGCAAGAGGTGGAAGTGCTGTCATAGTCAAAGAAAACTTGCAACACTACGAAGATTTCAAACATGAAGAGAAAGAGATACAAGCTGTAGCGATAAGACTTAAAACAACAAGATATACTCTTACTGTTTCAGCCATATACTGTCCTCCTCGATATGCGCTAAAGAAAGAGCACTATATAAGCTTCCTGAAGCTTCTTGGTAGCAGATTTGTCTTAGGAGGTGATTTTAACGCGAAAAACACGTACTGGGGCTCTAGATTGTCTACAACCAAGGGCAAAGAACTGCTGTCAGCAATCAGAGAGATGAAATGTGACGTTACGTCTACAGGTATGCCTACTTACTGGCCAACAGATCCACATAAACTACCTGACCTAATAGATTTTTTTATTTTTAAGAATATTTCATCTAGTTATATAAAAACAGAGCAGAGCTATGACATGAATTCAGATCACTCCCCAATATATCTGGAAATATGTGAGAATATCTTGTACATAGAAAAACCACTCACACTAGTTAATAAATATACCGACTGGGAAAATTTCAAGACAGACCTAGAAAATCTTATAGATCTCAAAGTTCCGTTGAAATCACCGGAGCACCTGAACACAGAATTGGAAACTCTTATAAATAATATACAACTAGCTGCTTGGAAAAACACTCCGAAAATGAAAGCGGCAACCAAAGGGCACACATACCCCCTACAAATTAAACAGTTGATATATGAAAAGAGAAAACAGCGTAATATATGGCATCAATCCAGGAGCCCTGGAGATAAAAGAAAGTTAAACAACCTAACCAAAAAAATTAAGAGGCAAATTCAAAACTTTAATGATGATTCAAGTAACAAGTATCTTCAGAAGCTAACCAATGACCGAAGTACTGATTACTCTCTATGGAAGGTTACTAAGAACTTAAAACGGCCCATTATCCAAATTCCTCCAATAAAAGGTGAAAATGGAAAATGGGCAGTGAATAACGAACAAAAAGCCAAACGATTCGCTGAGCACTTGGAAAACATATTTCAACCTAATGACAGTGAAGAAGCTATTCATATGGATGAAATGACATTGAAACAAGATGAAGAAGAGATAAAACTTGTCACACCGAGAGAAGTCTTGCGCGAGATTAAAATTAATATTAACCCTAGAAAATCTCCTGGATACGACTTAATATCCGGAGAAGTTCTTCACAATCTGCCAAGAAAGGCAATTGTGAAACTTACAACGCTTATTAATGCCACCTTTAGATTGAAGTTCATACCAGATCTATGGAAAGTTGCTGAAGTTATAATGATAGCAAAGCCAGGGAAACCTCTCCACAAAACAACATCATACAGGCCGATCTCCCTGCTGCCCATAATGTCAAAGTTAATGGAAAAGTTGCTACTGAAAAGGCTAAAACCTATAATAGATGGCTTAAACATAATACCTGAACACCAGTTTGGATTCCGAGAAAAGCACTGAACAATAGATCAAGTGCACCGAATTACAAATGTTATTGAAAAATCACTTGAAGATAAAAAAGTTTGTTCTACTGTATTCTTAGATGTGGCGCAAGCTTTTGATAAAGTGTGGCATGACGGCCTTATATACAAACTGAGGACACTTATTCCAAAATCGTTTGCCGATATACTAGAATCTTATATTTCTAAGAGAGTATTTAGAATAAGGCAAGAAGATGCCTACTCAGATCTGAAGGAAATAAAAGCTGGTGTACCACAAGGTAATGTTCTAGGGCCGGTCCTGTACCTACTATATACCTGTGACATACCAGAGTTAAAAAATAACACCATTGCGACCTTTGCTGATGACACTGCAATAATGGCCTTGGGAAATACCCACAAAGAAGCAGTAGAAAAGGTGCAAATGGCTGTCAATCAAGTTTACGATTGGACTAAGAAATGGAGGATTAAGTTAAACGAATCCAAATCGATTCACATTGACTTCAGTAACAAAATCCATCAGTATTCTCCTATTTATATCAACAACCAACTGATTCCATATGAGAATACGGCCAAGTATCTGGGTATGACTCTTGATGTGAAGCTCCGCTGGAAAGCCCACGTCAAGAAAAAAAAAGAAGAACTCGATTTACGTTATAAAAGAATGTATTGGCTGCTTGGAAGACACTCTACTCTGTCGATACACAACAAAGTATTATTATACAAGCAAGTCCTAATGCCAGTATGGACTTATGGTATACAGCTGTGGGGCTGTACTAAACAGAACAATATATTAACCATTCAGCGGTTCCAAAATAAAGTACTAAGGGAAATTGTGAATGCACCTTGGTATATACGAAACGACGACCTCCATCGGGATCTTAAAATAGAGTTCGTCCACAATATTATTAAAAAGCATGCAGAAAGTCATCAACATAGACTTCACCATCACGTGAATGTTGAGGCAATCCAGCTCCTCGACCACACGAATCTAGTTAGAAGACTAAAAAGAACAAAACCTTTTGAGTTAGTTTAGTTAATGTAGTGTTAAAGTGTATTAATTACGTGATAGTCTAATGTGGTGCAGTGTAAGTGCTACTTGAAAAGAACACAAGAACAATGTGCCTTCACCTTAATAGAGACAATAAGAAACGTGTTATTGGACACATTCTTAATAATATTTATTAGAAGTTTAAGTTAAATTAAAATTACTCATTAGCCAAATCGATGGCTAGATTGTAATATAATTAGAATGCTTAATTTTAATTGGGCACTCTAACAATAGTAAAAAAAAAAAAAAAAAAAAAAAACTTAACTCGGTTCGAAATAACTGATATATAACTAGGGCTCGTTCGGCCAGGATCAGTATATCGAATTTGCGACTTTGCGTCCCTACAGGTAACACCGAGTTGCGACTCGAGTCAGTAGGTAACTCCAGTAGCTCAAATCAAAATAAATCCAACTCGTTACATCACATGGGGCATATAATAACAAAACATTGATATCTGTCATCGCTGTAGGACCACAGAGTAAGATAGATATATAATATTAAAATTCTCATGAGTGCGATTCATTTTAAAAAATAAATAATATATCCGATATCCGACTGTTACTCACGAATAGTGTCGATGTTTCGAGCATATCCGATGCTCTTCCGCACCACGCAACTCACCTCCCGAAGAAGAGCATCGGATATGCTCGAAACCGGGTTGAGAAATCGACACACTATTCGTGAGTAGGGCTTTTTTGTCGGATATATATTTATTTAACATATATAATAATATAGTCGATTATTATTTTCTCTAATCTGTGGGCAGGACAGATCTATAGGAATGTCAATTTATACTTTTTTCTATAGTTTGGACCACAGAGTACTTTGTTGTAATGTGTGCATTTTTAGGGTTCCGTAGCGTATGTATGGTATAAAGGGTAAAAAACGAGATCTTATTGCTAAGCCTCCTGTGTCTGTCTACCCAACCTTTCATAGGTTATTTTCTCTTTGTAGTAAAACTAACTGCAATTCCACAGAATAATTAATGCGTTAAACAAAACTTACAAAACCAATAAATAACAGGGTGCCCAATTGCTCATGTAAGAAACTTGTTTTAATACTGTCAGTATTACTACGTATAGGTACCATAATGAACATGGTGTGAAGTATATTTTCATTACCTACCTAAAATCACTTAAAACACCCGCCAAGTGTGCAAGTATGACTCGCAGACTTCAAAAGTTACCTCCCTAGGCTTAATTTGTTCTATGAAATGTTTGAAAGATGGTCTGCCAGGTACTTCTGGCAGGGTGCGCAATGGCAGACCAACTTTTTTTGACATAATTAATCAATGGTTAACTGGTTGCCAGCACTTTCATTCGGGTACCTACCTTATGACGTAGTTTTGACGAAAAAAATACGTCAAAAAATCTCAACTATGTTCATGATCCGGCAGGACCGGCACTGGCAGATTACCTAAAGATAGCCTATTTCATATTTTAGCAATATAACGAACATTCCATTGCGTTATTTCTCTTCTGTTCAACGATCCACGGACCTAACTTCCTATACACTATTGGGATAGGTACTCGATCACGTAGGTATTTCTGCAGTGGGCTCTCGCACGTATCTATGTATTCTATCAGTTATCTGGTTCCCATAGTACAAGCTTTGTTTTGCTTTGCTTAGTTTAGGGCTAGATGGCGCTGTGTAAAATGTCCACAAATATTCGTAATAATATAGATAGGTAATATTAGGTAGGTACCTACTTACGTAAAATCCATCGAAATAATGGTAATATCATTCTGTAGCTCGAGGCTCGTTAAAATTCAAGGACACCAGTTTGATTTTAATACAATTAACGCTCTATCTGTTTCGGTAAGTAGGTACCTAGCCGAGGAACGTAGGTACCTATATTATTAGCTAATGTGTTTTGCTTGACTGCATATTGAAACTCGGTTTATTTAAGTTAGTCATAATCACGATGTCTACTATGTCGCTCGTGATACTCATTTTGCTTTGTTTAATAATATCGTCATACGCTACTACAGCGAGCTTAAACGGTGCTTTATTTAGTGGCGATTATGAATTTATAGATTTATCACACCCATTTGACAACGAAACGGTTTATTGGCCTGGGTATAAAAATTTTGAATTTACTAAAAAAACAGAAGACTTTCAAGGTTCTGACCACTACTGGTAAGTTACTATCCTCCTTCAGACCGTTCACCGTAAGATGTCCCCTCATGTACTTAGGTATATTATTTGCTAGCTGCGCCCCGCGATTTCACCCGCGGATAATAGGTAACCTATGTGTTAATCCAGTACATAAGCTATCTATATTCCAAGTTTCATCCAAATCCGTCCAGCCGTTTGAGCGTGAAGGAGTAACAAACATACACACATACAAACTTTCGGCTTTATAATATTAGTGTGAAAAATATGCAAGTATTATAGTAAATGTCATATGTAGGTAAGCATTACTTATCTATATTGTATGTACCCACCACAGATTAATATGTTTTACTTGCATATTTTTAAATAAAATAAGAACATGGGGACATCTTAAGGTGAAAGGTCTGTATAAAACAATGGTAGGTACCTATTAGTTGCCTACCTCGAATTTGCAATTAAGTAGGTAAGTACTTACCTACATAATTACAAATTCGAAACCAAACGACTCACTTATATATTTTACTAGCTGCGCCCCGCGGTTTCACCGGCGGATAAAAAGTAGCCTATGTGTTAATCCAGTACATAAGCTATCTATATTCCAAGTTTCGTCCAAATCCGGCCAGCCGTTTGAACGTGAAGGAGTAACAAACATACACACAAACACACATACACACATGCAAACTTTCAGCTTTATAATATTAGTGTGATGCCGTGTGGTCCCGGTTTGCGAATAGGACCACCCGATCTCTTCCCGTGGGTGCCGTAAAAGCCGGCTAAAGGAATAACCAGGGAATGAGCAGCAGCATTTTCCTCGGTACATTAATATCTTTTGCGATCACCAAGCCACCTGCCAAGCGTGGTGATTATGGCAAATCCCTCCTATGACAACGTCTAGTGGCGTTTTATGGGGGAGGCCTGTGTTCAGTAGGGGACATCTTATATTTAGTTGAACTGATCAACGTAATTCGGGATAGGTACTTTTACTTACGCAAAAATATAGGCGAACTTATTACCTACGTATAGATATTACGATTTGACGAACTACCGATTTGACCAATATCAAATTTGACGAATTGCCGATTTGCCGAATATCATACTTGACCAATGTCGTTCAACCCATTTATACGTATAGATCTCCAAGTTTAGCAATTTTATATAGATCACGGCCGCATTGTAAATCCCAGAGCCAAGCCTAAGCCCATAAACAAAGAAAAAAATTAGTAGTAATATGCTTACCTTAGCTATAAATAAACCGAGAATTCAAGATGCAGATAAGAGTAAGTACTTACTACTTACAATGCGTGGGTCGGGTTATCTATCAATTAGGGGTCGGTCCAACGGGTCAAACAAGGCATTTTATAATGTGAGCAACGGTTACATAATAACATGGACATATTAGCTCTCTTCACTACACCTTGCATCTATAATCGCGCGGATCTTGGAATATTTAAACTAACTACATTACATATAGCTAATAACAAGGGATAATAATAAAAAAAATGAAAAAATAAAATGTGAATGAAATATTTAAGATATTGTATGTGTTATATTTTATTATTATTTAAAAACCTTATAATATCTAAACCATTATATAACTGTTATCTATCAACCTACTACCTCTTATTATTTATTTTTATTTGGGTAATCTTTTCTTTTTCTTTTTTCAACCAGCACTACCACTTGTTCCACACTACACAAAGGTTAACTGGAAGAAAATGCTACTTAGCATTAAGTTCACCTATGTAGTTGATTGTCTTGTGCAATAAAGCATTTTCTATCTATCTATAATACTTGTAGGTATGCGGCCAATGAGTTTGCTGCAGCAGAGCACGGTGGTACGCATCTTGACGCGCCGTACCATTTTTTTATGAAAGGGAAGCCCGTCGGAGAAATTCCACTTGAGAAGCTAATAGTACCTTGTAAGTATGATAATGCCATTCATGCGATTTTGTCTATTGCTCGTTGTACCGAAAGCACATACGATAGCAATATATAATTAAAACTATCATTATACCTATTACATATACATGAGTATTTAGAGCACGCAAAATAGACAATAGTGCAATCGGCAACAGTGTAAGAAACATCTGTATAAATATTGTGTAAAAATGTATTTTCTTCCAGTGATCATTGCCGACATCAGTACAAAAGTTAATGACGATCCCAACTATGTTCTATACAAGCATGATTTGGATTACCTTATCAACTATAATATGGGGCAACCATGTGTGATCGTATTCAAATTCGGATGGAGTAAGTTTTACAAAGACCGTACAAAATATCTGGGCATTGACGAACAGAAGAAAACTTTTAATTTTCCGGGTAAGTTACTAGTGTTTTAAAATAAATTAAGTGTAGGTAAGTAGGAAACTAAAGAGCGATAATTCATTACTCTTTGGTTCCTTCCTGCTCTCATAACCACGATGATAAAAGACTCATCACAAAACTACGTGTGTTGTTTCAGGGTTGAGTGCCGAGGTAGCAGAATGGATTACAACCGCCTATAAGAATGTTGTTGGCATCGGTGTTGATGTCTCTTCAGTAGATCCTGGATCTTCAAAAGACTTCCCAGTACATAGAATCAATTCAAGATCGGGATTGTACCACATGGAGAATGTGAACTTGAGTCGACCTATACCCGGTAAAATTTCAGTGTGGTAATGATACCCTAATCTATCGTTTTTTAAAAGAGTAACGAGTCAATGTAGGTATTATTTATTTTCAGATCACGGATGCACCGCATTAGTAATGCCAATGAAAATAACCCAAGGGACTGGAGCCCCACTCAGATTGGTAGCGATTTGTCCCAAACAAACAAATAAATAAATATGAAATAATATATGGAATAAATATGAAATGTGAAATGTCCACAACATTTCACGCAACGCCGTCTAGCCGCAAAACTAAGCATAGCTTGTACTATGGGAACCAGATAACTGATACAATACTTAGATACTTTTTGTTTGTATTACGTACATAGAATACGATATAACAACCAGACCCAGAACAAACAGCTGTGTTCAACACACAAATGTTTGTCCCGGGTGGGAATCGAACCCACAACCTATCGTTCAGAAGGCAGAGCCACTACCAACTGAGCTATCAAATATCCAATACTCTTAATAATGAGTTTTTTAGGCATTCTGCATTCAGGTTAGAGTTGCAACTCTAACCTTAATAATATTGTGAACTTCCAGAGTTATCTTTAGTACCCCCTTCAGAACTCTAGCATTTTAAGAAATGATTTGTCGCAAAGTTTGTATTTATCGATATTTTTAATGCCTAATAACAGTTTTATTTCCTTTTTATCTTAATTTTTTACTTGTCTATCAAAATATACAGGTTTAGATCGTTAAGAATCATGTGTCCAGACCATGGACTTAGGCATCCTTATTAATAAACGCGTTGTAGCTTTTGATTAGTTACACCATCTATTGTCTTTTTCGATCCCTTTCAATATTCAAATGTCAAAAAGGACAAAAGGTGAAGTAACCACTCTAAAACTACTACGTGTTTATTAATAAGGATGTATATGTACAAGACCAACAATGACAGTTTGAAAATGGGACAAGTGAGAACTTGTGTGTGAAAAACTGTTGTTGTGATTCAAGATCAGACTAATATTATAAAGGAGAAGGTTTGTGCGTATGTGTGTATGTTTGTTACTCTTTCACGCTCTAACAGCTGGACGGATTTGGATGAAATTTCGTATGGAGGTAGCTTATACCTTGGATTAAAACATAGGCTACTTTTTCTCCCAAAAACGGGAACGATTCCTGTAGGAACGCGGGTGGAACCGCGGGGCGCTGCTAGTCTTGAATATCTGCGACAAGTTAACTGTAGTATTTATTAAATATTGAACCTACCTATAGGCCCTCATAGTTTTAAAATAAAATAGGAGGCATTTTATTTACTGATATTCTTCAAACTGGAGTAAAATTGCTATATCTACAAAAAAACTGAAACAAAAATATTGCGATATACCGGAATTCCCATCTACAAAATAAACAGGTTTGACATCCAGATACCATAATATTACATCACATTCACTTACGGAATAAGATTTAAAAGCCGCAAAAATAGTATTTTGCACCTTGATAACGGAATTATGGGACATGATCAATATGCTCTTCGTCACAAAAGAGATTGTGCCGATGTGTGCTCTACTTGTTCTAGTACTCGCCCAAAATAATGACACATTCTCCATTATTTGACTATCGCTTTTCCTCTTGAGCAGTATGTACTTGATTTGTACTTCTCGCTCCCACGCTTCGTGAGTCTTTTGACAGTAACGAAAAATTCTAGGTCTGTCATCATCATCATCATTAACAGCCTGAAGACGTCCACTGCTGAACATAGGCCTCCCCCAGAGCACGCCACCTTGAGCGGCTGCTCGCCTCCTGCATCCATCGGCTCCCCGCGGCTTTCACCAGGTCGTCGGTCCACCGAGTGGGGGGCCGGCCCACGCTGCGTCTTCCGGTTCGTGGTCGCCACTCGAGAACCTTTCTTCCCCATCGGTTGTCAGTTCTACGAGCGATGTGGCCTGCCCATTGCCACTTCAACTTACTAACTCTAAGAGCTATATCGGTCACTTTAGTTCTCCTGCGGATCTCCTCGTTCCGGAGCTTATCTCGCAGGGAAACACCGAGCATAGCTCGCTCCATAGCTCGCTGCGCGACTTTGAGCTTACTAATGAGGCCAACAGTAAGAGACCATGTCTCAGTTCCATAAGTCATCACTGGCAACACACACTGATTGAAAACTTTCGTTTTCAGGCTCTGCGGTATTTTGGACGAAAAGATAGGACGAAGCTTCCCGAACGCTGCCCAGCCGAGTTGAATTCTTCGCGCCACCTCTTTGTCGAAGTTGGACCTACCTAATTGGACAATCTGTCCTAGGTAGACATACT
Organism: Ennomos quercinarius; assembly: GCA_910589525.2. Classification (NCBI taxonomy): domain Eukaryota; kingdom Metazoa; phylum Arthropoda; class Insecta; order Lepidoptera; family Geometridae; genus Ennomos; species Ennomos quercinarius. The sequence continues at coordinate 9,942,157 of OU342496.1, forward strand.
TGTCGACAACTTCGAGAGTATCGTTCCCAACAATTACCGGTATAGGTGGAACATGAGCATTAGACATGATCTTTGTCTTGTCCATATTCATCTTAAGACCAACCTGCTGGGAGACTCTACTGAGGTCGTTGAGCATGGTGCTAAGGTCCTCGAGCGATTCCGCCATTATGACTATATCATCGGCAAAACGAAGGTTAGTGATGTACTCGCCATTTATGTTGATGCCAGATCTTTTCCACTCCAAGAGCTTGAAAACATCCTCCAATGCGTTTGTGAACAGTTTCGGAGAAATAACGTCTCCCTGTCTCACGCCTCTTTGCAATGGAATTTGTTCCGTACTCTGGTCCTGTAGTCGGACTGACATAGTGGCCTTACTGTACAAACACTTCAAAACTTCGATATACCTATAGTCAATTTGGCATCGCTGCAAGGACTGCAGCACCGCCCAAGTCTCGATTGAATCGAAGGCTTTCTCATAGTCCACAAACGCTAGGCATAACGGCCGATTATACTCTTCGGTCTTCTGTATAATCTGGCGCAGCGTATGGATGTGGTCTATGGTGCTAAAGCCTTTTCGGAAACCGGCTTGTTCGGGAGGCTGGAATTCATCAAACCTGCGTGCGAGACGATTCGTAATGACTCTCGAAAACAGCTTATACACATGACTCAAGAGCGAGATGGGCCTATAGTTCTTCAATAAGGTGTTATCGCCTTTTTTGAAGAAGAGCACCACCACGCTCTTGTGCCATGCCTCTGGCGTTGTACCTTCAAGGATGACAGAATTAAATAACTTCTGGAGGACTAAAAGTACCGGTCTACCACCCCCTCTCAGAAGTTCAGTCGTAATTCCATCTTCACCTGGTGCCTTGTTGTTTTTAAGCTGTTTGAGGGCCATTCTAATCTCGTACAGGCTGACGTCCGGGATATCTTCGGTATAGTGTCGGACTAACTTGGCTCTGATGTCCTGAGCTGTGTTAGTAGCGGGCTTACGTGTCGAGGTGTATAACTGTCCATAGAAGTTCTCGATCTCTCTCAGAATCTCAGGCTTGGATGAAATGATGCTACCATTTTCGGTCTTCAGTTTTGTCATTTGGTGTTGCCCAATAGACGAATCCATTGCGAACACTTTAGAGCCTTGGTTCCGCTCAATTGCGGCCTCAATACGTGAAGTACTAAGAGCACGCAAGTCGTGTCGCAAGGAACTCCAGATTCGTCTATTGAGTTCACCGTAGGCTGACATATCAACTGAAGACTGCAGCTTCATTTCGCTCCGGTCGGCCATTAGCTCAAGAGTTTTTTCTGAGAGCTTTTGAGTCTTCTTTCGGCGTTGGGTCTTAAAGAATTTCGATCCAACAGCTTGGACAGTTTCCACCAACCCGTCGTTTAGCTCGTCCACTGTGTTACAGTCGGCTAGGCACTGGAAGCGATTTTGGAGTTCCAGCTGAAAGCCTTCGGGGTTTTGGATTTGGACAGGATTTGGACGGAGCGTAGACTTCACCAGACGTGACCTTTCGAGCTTAACATTGATATTCAATGTGCCTCTAACAATACGGTGATCGCTACCGGTTTTCACCTTGCTGATCACAGAGACATCATCGAATATGTGCTTCTTGGTCGTCATGATGAAGTCTATCTCATTTTTAGTGGAACCGTCGGGACTTATCTAGGTCTGTGGTCCAGACATATTTGTACATTATTTTTTTTTGTTCATAGTGAAATGTAACAGCTATATTGGGTGTTGTGGCCTTCATTAGGATAATTATACAACAAGATGTAATACAAAAGCTTTATTTGGAATGAGAAATATCTCCAAATACTGCAGAAAACTTAATAATAACACGTTTAACCACATTTCACGCATTCAGAAACCGTTTATAATCAATTAAACAAGGCTTTTAACACTAGCAATAATTTTCTAGTTACATCCCATCTCAAATTAACACAAACTTTAACAGTGGCACTTAAAAGGCGGTAAAAAATATTTTAAAGCTGCTCGTTCTGATTCAGCATCTATAAACTAAAAACTATTTTAATCAGTAAAAACGTCATTATTCTGGCTTGCACTTCAAGAACACCTCTTTCTCAATCAGGTCCTGGTACACTAATTCACTCTTTTCGTCACGTAGTTCGACTACTAGCATGGAGCCGGCAGTTTGGACAACCTTCGCAATGAACGGACCCTTGTCTAAAAACGTATTTTTATATTCTTGAGTCAGTACATCAATATCTGCGTCAGGATTTATCATAACGCCATGCAGCTGCACAGTGACAGTGGAAGGCATCATTTTTACCCAATCTTCATGAATTTCTCTTATATCAGTCAGAGGAACAATTTCAATGTTTCCATAATCAACATATCTCACTTTGACTTGTCCTTTAGTTTCACTGTATTCTAAGATGGAGGCTCTGTACCATTTTTGATCTTGTTGAAACAGAGCAATACATGCTTTGTTTTCGTAGATTCCCTTAACGCGCGGCATGTGCTCTCCTTCCAACTGCAGGTCGTTGAACATCTCCTCGTACATCAGAGCCGTTCCCTCATCGTGAACTATATCGAGTTCCAAAGTCTTCATGTCGTGTATAATCGTGATGTTACATTTAAACTCGCCGTCTGAGATTTTTGGGTATGTCACGTAATTGCCGTCGAGAGAACCCTTAGCAAAGTCTTCGTCTAACATTTCATTCCAGTCTTTACCTTTCAGCGAGCTTGCATCAAAGGACTCTTCTCGCGAGGAAGGCCCCATGCTATCTTCTTCTAAGATGTAATCAGGGTCGGAATCCGACGCTGCAGCAACAGGCACCGTTTTTATTTCATTGCGACTCGTGGTTGGTGCAAATTTTCGGATAACAGCTTTCGAACCATCAATGTACGTCGCCATCTCAAATTCAACCAAATGGTCGTTGATGAACAGTTTATCGTACTTCAGTTCTACGGGTGTGATGCCATCGACCGAATCTCCGACTACCCTTACCTGGCATTCCTTTTCGACAACAGACTTGTGTATGTAGTCTAACGTTTGCCGGTCCCATTTGTGTCCCACGGGTCGGATGCGATTCAAGACGCATTTGTGCGCTTGAATAGGTATTTGGTACAAAGCAATGCTCTTTCTCAAGTTCGTAAAAGAGCATTGCTCTTCGTTCCCATAGTCAATGTAATGTATGAAGCAAGTGGATGCCTCATTGTTAACATCGAGCACTCTTCCCCTATAGAAGCGGTTGTCCAAAAAGTATAGCGCGACGCATGGTTCGCCGACAACCCATTTCTGGTACTTTGCTTTGGGATCTGGGTCCTTGAAACGCACATCGAGTGCCTTGCGAATAAGGTCGAGGGTACCTTGTTGAGTAACGTCGTGCAGATAGATTACGCCGTCGTTGTCTATGTACCTGCAACGATCAAACAACGATGCCCGGTCAGTATTTTTTCTAAAATTAATAGGAGGTTTTACGCAAATATAAAGAGGGACACCAATTTAATTCGTAAAAATCGAACACCATGAAATATTTGGTGTGGCAAATGTGAAAGAAGTTGCAGTAAAACCTCCTATTGGATGTAATTTGATCAACTTACGTAGGCATCGCTGTGAATTCCTTGCTGGGAAGCGGTTCGGGTGGTAGCCAGTCCGATATGAACGTGACATTCAAAGCGTCATTGGGGCTTTCGTCGCATTCAGGAGTGGACGACGTGGAAGGGCTGGGGTGAGATGCGACCAGTGGCTTTGTGGGCATCGGTTCTAGTTGGAGCCAATCGCGCACCGACCCCGTCACATTTAGGAACGAGAGCATTTCGTCTTCTTCTACTTTAACTTCGCTGTTTGCAGCCTGAAAATGAAAGGGTTCGAATTGCATTGATCAATAATTAATCAATAATTATTATTACATAATCTTGCTCGAATATTATCAGATGAAATTAAAATCATACCTGGTCAGTCTTATCTGGAACTCCTAACCCTTGTTCAACGATTTTCTTGTTCAGGCAGCGCCATTCTGACTTGTTCGGCTCCAAAGCGCTTCCTTGGATGGTATGGTACGCCCAAATTTCGATGGGCATACTCTTATTCTTGAAGTTACCCAGTTTTGTTATGAAGACTCTCTTGTAGCTGTCCAAAAGTTCTTTTAGATACTCTTTGGTGAGAGAGGGCCATTCTTCGCCGACTGCTGGGATGACTCCACACAAATGGCACTTAATCGCTGCATCACCGATCGAAGCAAAACCAGCCATTAGTTCCGCCAAATCAGTTGTCGGCACTGTTTCCACGGACGCAAAGTCGGAGTAGAACACTTTAGCGTTTTCCCCTTCTAAGTCCACAATGACAGCGCGACGCCAAGTCTGCGATTGGATGCAGATTGTACAACATCTGTCACCCACTTTCCAGGTAGTTTTCTTTATGGGCTTGTTGTTCGAGTAATGCTTTTGCATGTTTTCAAATAACTCGTTGAACGTTTTCTGTTGGTGGACCAGTGATATGTAGATGAGCGAAGGAGACTGGTATTGAAGGACCTTCGCTTCAAGCCTCAACGGACCCTTGTCCTTCGCTTCTAACTCAGCCACCTTTATTTTCGGCGTCACCTGATTCTTTTTAAGTATCTGTATTTTCTCAGTATTAGCTTTCTGACTCTGGGCCGGCTTGTCCAGTGGAGATTTGTTCGTTATCACCTGGTCATCGGCATGGTTGTTTTTGTTGAAAGAGAATATTCTGCAATGTCAATAAAAATATAGAGAAATCATAGCAAGTTTATTATGCCTCCAAAATAATCTGAGCATCAGCTTACTGTGAAAAAATTAAATAAAACTTGTCGAAAAATTATCTGGTTATTCGATTGGTCTGTCTAATTGCAGTGCCCACGCCTCGGGCATGATTATCGCCTGCCTGCGTAGTAAAAATCAAATAACTAGCGAATAATTTGATTGTTATATGGCATTGTTATTTTCGATGATTTTTATTAGATCGTTTTATTTGTTATTAAAACAATCGAATCGTAAGTACGATTTTTAGATTGATGATTTATTAAATCCATCGCAACACGTAACGGCACTCGCCCGACCGTGATAGCAAACTTGTACTTAATCACGGCACTCACTCGACCGTGATAACAAACTTGTTCTTAATTACGGCACTCAATCGACCGTAATAGCGAACTTGTACTTAATCACGGCACTCACTCGACCGTGATAGCAAACTTGTACTTAATCGCGGCACTCACTCGACCGTGATAACAAACTTGTACTTAATTACGGCACTCAATCGACCGTAATAGCGAACTTGTACTTAATCACGGCACTCACTCGACCGTGATAACAAACTTGTACTTAATTACGGCACTCAATCGACCGTAACAGCGAACTTGTACTTAATCACGGCACTCACTCGACCGTGATAGCAAACTTGTACTTCACGGCACTCACCCGAACGTGATGGCGAACTTGTACTTGATCATCTCCTGGTTGACACACACGGGGTTGTCACTATCGCTGGTGTCCCACACTGTGACCCCGACGGAGCCGCGGGCGCGCGTATCCTCCACATGCAGTTCTAGATAGTGAACCGCGTGCTTGTGCATCAGTGCCACAGAACCCGCACTCCACTTCTTGTTTAGTGGCGTCACACCCGCAAGGTGGCATTCCGTCGCCTGCGGAGATGATTTGTATCAGAATTAAAGGCTATCTTGCAGACATTTTTTTAAATTTTTGAAAGAATTTTTTTCGACGCAGACCTTTACTTTGTGGTATTTTGCAGAGACCGGTGGACCAAAGATCTGGTACGCAAAGCCTGAAAACTAATGTTATCAACTAGTGTGTGTTGCCAGTGATGACTTATGGCACTGAGACGTGGTCTCTTACTGTTAGCTTTATGAGTAAGCTGAAAGTCACGCAGCGAGCTACGGAGAGGGCTATGTTCGGAGTTTCCTTGCGAGATAAGATCCAAAATGAGGACACATCGCTCGTAGAACTGACCGACCGATGGGGAAGAAAAGTTTTCGAGTAGCGACCACGAACCGGAAGACGCAGCGTAGGCCGGCCTCCTACTAGGTGGACCGACATCCTGGTCAGAAACGCGGGGAGACGATAGATGCAAGAGGCGAGCAGCCGCTCAAAGTGGCGCTCTCTGGGGGAAGCCTATGTTCAGCAGTGGACGTCTTCAGGCTGTTGATGATGATTTTGCAGAGAGGACATTACTTTTCGACGTGACATTTTGCAAACGGATGCGCTGGAGTGAAAGCCTCGTCCACACAAAAGCTTTTGCATTCACTCAGCCAAAACAAGCTGTCGACGCATATCACACGCAAATTTAAATTAAAAAAATAAATCAATGCAAGGACTCGAACGAAAACAATCAGTTAAGATCGCGCTGGTGACGAGCACAGAGCGCGCGTACTTTTTTATTACTTAATCGCGCTAAAAACATATTTTTATTTACCTCGACGATTCGACTACGATGCATTGGCCGTGGTCACGACTACATTGGAGATGCGAGAAGAAAGAGCGGTTTGAGAAAAGTAAGTTAGGAAATCAATAGGATGCGGTACTCAAGCACGCTAAGTTTCGCGAACTTAGGGCGCAGGTGTCGAAGGGCGGCCCAGACGACAGTAGCTTAGCGCCCCTAGAGACTAGAGAAGTATGTGTACTCACAAGCGCGCTAAGCTTCGCGAACTTAGGATGCAGGTGTCGAAGGGCGGCCCAGTGCGACAGTAAAGTAGCGCCAGAGTCTACAAGAATGAGAGCCACCCGAGCGCGGCCGGGTAGATCGGTGACCACACCACGTGACCACGCGCCGCCCGCCGCCCACGGGCCGCCCTCGCCGCGAGCCGCGGACTCCACGTGGACGCAGCATGCCATGCCTGGTTTGTTTATTACATCAGCATAATAGACGGCAAACACGTTGTGCAATGCGACTTGAGTATTGAAGAAATTGAAATGTTTAGGACTTCTTTTTTTAAAAGGTCTAAATAGTTTAGTTTGTTTTTGTTTCGTTTCTTACATGCAGTAGTTTTGATTTAATTACTCGAACACAAATGGAACATTTATAGGTGTACTATTAGCATACCATGCCATGGCTGTACCATTTTTTTAAATTAGTTTTTAACGTTAGATAAATTAAATCTAAACTACTACGCGTTTATTAAAACTGTCAGTTAAATTGTAAACTCTAAAGTCTGTTTGAAACCTGTGAAACAGATTTTGACAAGTCTGTTTATAATAATGTAAATAAGAAATGTATACAAAAAAAGAAATTAAAAAGAATTACACCCCTTACCAACTTCAGGGCAGTAGATGCTGCCAGCATTCACACCCAAACTATACTCTTGCTCCAGGTCTAGACTCAACTGTTCGTAAACTGCTTGTTGGTGTTTCTGTAAAATTATTCAATCAATGATTCCTTTTCAGGATATTATGACCCATCATTAATAGACTTATTATTTTCTAGAATATAATGGTGTCGATTCGCTGATTTTAAAGAACTCTTATTTTAGCCCACTTTTTAAATTTTAGTGTTCAAACACACAGCACTAACTTCTCTAAAAATCTGTCCTCCGAATGGCTTTAACGTGCTTGTATTCCACAGGCACCTACAGTAGACTCATCCCCAAATATATTTTAATGAATAGCGATTAATAAGAATGAAGTGCTTGCCCCAATGCAATATGTGCAATTCTGCTCACTCATCAGTTTCTCAAGTTTTATGTAAAATAATAATTCGTCTTTTTAGAGGTCTTTTGGAACGATTCAAAAACTGTATTAATGACCCAAGACTGTCTAATAAGGCCCGTCTTATTTTTTAGTCTGTGGTAACAATGTTACTAAAAGCAATACGGGTTATTTGCCATAAGTAAGTATCTTAGTTGCAATGTTTTTTTAACTTACTTTCCTAACGTAGAACTTGTCAGGGCTCACGATGTGGGTGATGCAAACCTCTTCGACGGTCTTAGGTTTGTAATCATCATTGCTGATGAAGATCTTCGGCCTTTCTCTGATGCTAGTATTTGGAGGGTGCTAAAAAAGTTCAATACAGTAATTGCTGAACTAAAAGTCACACAATACAATAGACTTGATTGCTTGATTTCTAATTTAATTGTTTAGGTAAATAATGTACACGTATTTTAATACAAGTAAATATGAAAAACCATAGAAACAAATAAAACATTCAAAAACTTAAACAAGCTTTAGACAGTAGGTACTGTAGTGTTTAACAGATTTTTTGTACTGACTGACTGTTACTTATTAAACATCTGTGTAAACATTGTTTATTTTTTGTGGTGACTGTTAACCTCTTCAATAGGCTAGTTGCCTGCTATTAAAAATTAATAAATAAATATTATTTTCATAAAGTAGGTTAGAAATGAATGCAATCATTGATAAAATAAGTAAAATCGGTAAATAAATCACGGAGTAATAAGCTTTTAAAGTTTGTGGAGGAGGCATCCCTTGCCCCTTTCTCGAAAACAGAGATCGTGTGGAGCTGTCCCACAGTTACTATGAAAACACGCGTTGTGACGTCACGAGCCAAAGAGAATATGAAGGACCAAGAACTGACGTCACTGCATGTTTGAGCTGTCTCTTTCTATTCCAGTATTTTAAAATGCTTGTAACTATGTATTTTTTTTGTGATATTTAATTTTTGATTTCACCAATGGTTAATTTTTTAGAATATTATTAACTTATGCAACAAAAAAAAATAGCAGGCAACTAGCCTATTAGATCTCTGCTTTGGCATCCTGTTTATTTCACTTAATTGTAATAAATATAGGTATGTATAATGCAACTTACAATATTCTAGTCGTAATTCAAATGGAGGCTATAAAGGCCCACACTGACATCCCACATGGCATAGAGGAGTTATGCTTATTCTATGCCACATGGGGTGATTTGTGCATTTACCCTAACTACCCTAACTGCTTGAAATAGTTGAGATAATAAATAGAGGAACGTCATAATGACGATAATGGTCACTCATTGTGGTCTTCAAGATCAGGTAGCCCATTGCGTAGACCCATATTGATTCTTATATCTTCGGAAGATTTACAATATTATGAACAGTATACTTGAGCCGTTTACCATTTGACTGATGCCAGCCAGCGCATTTACATTATGTAAATATAAATCAGTGGGAAGGCGATAAACGATTTAGGGTTGTAGACTAGCAAGACAAACTAAGCAGTAGGATCACAGGAAATGAGATAAGCACGTGGACCTACTAGTGGGATCACGAGAAAACCCCCCCAAATGAATTCAAAATAAATACCTTGAGTTTCGGGTTGGGCATCCTAGCGCGTTCGTGAAACACGAGCGCGTGGGCGATGCTGACGCCGTCCTCGAATGTTGTGACGTCACACTCGATTGTTACGCTGAAGTTGGACGTCGAGCGAATGTGACGCACGTGAATCACAGCCTGTTTGCTGAAAGTTACATTGTTCATTATTTTAGAACATGAGGCGCCCTGCTATTACTCCCATAAAACAGAGAATGAGAAATTCAAGTGTCCTATGTTGGGCTCGGTATTGTAAGCTATATGTGTGCAAAATTTCATTAAAATAGCCTTTTGGCGTGAAGTTGGACAACCATTTTTATTTATTACTACAGGATTACTACAGGCGCCCCGCAGTTAACTCATAATTCACCGTATTTTTTAGCTCAAAATTTTCCGAGATAAAAAGTAGCCTACTATGTTGATTTCTATGGTGGTGTGAGGTGTGTATTCCAGGAAATATTTAGTGTTCGCATGAAAAGAAACAGGTTCAACTTACGGTTTATTCTCTTTATATCTGACACATATACAATCCACCATAATATATAGAAAGCACAACAGAAGACGCACACGCACAATAGACGAGTGGCGAAGCCGATAGGATAGGATAATAATAGATGATAGAAAATCGTTAGGTATAAATTACAAGATCACGACAGTATATCGAGAGATCAAACGGCGTGCGTCCCGCGTCAGAGTTGACTTCAAAGAGTATGTAACGTTAAGTTAAGGTGAGACTTTGTTGTGGTTGCCTTCGGACTGGCGCGTGGCGGGGCGCGCTGGTTGGCGCGCAACGGTGAAAGGCGGTTAGGTTGGAGATGCAGACGCAGGCGAGTTGAGTTGAGATTACTGAAGGTTGGATGTCTAATTTCTGAACCACAAAACCGACAACCTTGAAATATTTAAAGTACCCCCTTTCAAACAAAAAAAGAATGAATAAAATCGGGCCACGCGTTAATGAATTACAACTAAGTACATATTTTCACTTTTATCCCGTCTCCCGAGAGAACCGTACTGAATTTCGGGATTAAAAGTATCATGTCGTAACATGAACTCAAATCATGCCAGTTTAATTTGAATCTATTCAGTAGTTTCGGCGTGATGCTCAGCCAAAATACAGACATACCGACAGACATAGACAAAAATGAAACAAATTATAATATGAACTCAAATCATGCCAAGTTTAATTTGAATCTATTCAGTAGTTTCGGCGTGATGCTCAGCCAAGATACAGACTTTTTTTATGCGTTTGAATGACGTGACGAGCTAGTCGTTCACCTGATGATAAGCAACACGGCTGCCCATAACAGTTGCAGTGACACTCAGAACTTTAAAACAATAAAGTTTCGTGTGACACTGCACTGCGCACGTCATCCTGAGACATCACGCAGTCTAATAATCAGATTACTAGACTGAGTGATCAGATCATAAAGTCTCATTTGCCCAGCAATTTCACATACCGACAGACATAGACAAAAATGAAACAAATTATAATTTTGGCTTCAGCTACGATAATAGGGATAATAAGGATCCCTCCAAAACAAAATTTTAAAATATCTACAATGTACAGAATTGGACCTGTTACAGATTTTTTATAAATGTAGATTGCAATTAGGTACTAAATTGGTAATAGATAATGTAGAATGTAGATATTATGTATATGTTAAATTGTTATTGTGTATATATTATGTAGAATATATTAGATATATCAAATCAAATCAAATCAAATCAAATATTTATTCGCTAGAACACAATTTACAGAAAAGATGTTAAAATAACATAATAAGGCATTTTGCGTTCAACCTGCATGCAAGCGTGCAAACATTAAATAATGTTTTTGTTACAATACAATTGAAATTCTTTAACACTATAAAATGTGTGTTGTAACAACATGCAATGTTTTTTTGAATATATTGCCTGTTAGCATTTTTATATAATCAGGTATACAGTTATATATTGATATGCACATATTATAGACATTTTTCTTGTATATATCTTTACGACAAGGAGGGTGATGCGATATGTACGATATGTAAGGTTAAGGTTAAATGTCAGGTGTTGCTAAGCACCAAAATCCGCGCGATGGCGCTGTTTCCCCGAAAACATGTTTTTATATATTTTACGATAATTAACAAGAAATAAACTCATTTTAAGTTATTTTGCGGGTTTTTGATTGTGTTCTTAGCATATATTAGACATAGTTGAACCTAGTAATACCTACACTTTTGAGTGTAAGTCAATCAAAATCCAAATCCTGTATAATGTAATCGAATAACGCACACATAAGCAGAAAGTAAAACTGAAGTTAGTGTATTGTGAAATTGGCCACATTGTCAAGCTTCTTAATGGCGCAGTTGTAACATTGGTAGATTTGCAATCGTGTAACTCGAGTTCGAATCTCAATTCTCGTAGTTTTATTTTGCTATAACTTTTAAACATTATATATTGGCTATCTATTGCGCTGAGTAATAATATCAATAATTGCTATTATTAGGTAAAAATTTAGCTTAGTGTACGCAACGTACTGCACTAGATTGAAAAGTAAAATAAAAGTCAAGATTACATTCAAAGAGATTTATTTTCAATTATTATAAATCTATACATTTAGCATTTATTTTTTACTCTTCTCAGTAAGGTTTTTGGCAGCACGCACTTTTTATAAAATGATGATTTCTGGACCATCTTCTCAATAAAATCTTCGTCTCTTGGTATTTCTAACACAGTGATTGGTTGCACTGGTGAAACGAAGCACACAAAGTAATATTTCTGCATTTTTGTCACCCTTAGCCTGGCCTTGTACCTATAATCCAAAGAATATGAATATTTATTTCAAACACATAAGATTTTATGCATTACCATAAGCTAGAACATAGAAAATGTTTCGCCACCAAGTCTTTATTTTTACCCAGCTACGCAAGGAGGTTTATGTTTTCCGAGTACATATTTCTTTCGTATTACCACTTCTCATTTCTATAGCCGCATAATGTCTTGAGTAGGTATATAACAATTGACAAAACATTATACCTATTACATTATGACATGTTTTTACTTATTATTTATTATATAGAGGTACTGCAATTTTTTGCCAACACCATCAACATTTTCTTTCATCATCATCATCAGCCTGAAGACGTCCACTGATGAACATAGGCCTCCCCCAAAGAGCGCCACTTTGAGCAGCCGCTTGCCTCCTGCATCTATCAGCTCCCCGCGATTCTGACCACTTCGTCGGTCCACCTTGTGGGGCCGACCTAAGCTGCGTCTTCCGGTTCATGGTTGCCACTTAAGAACCTTTCTTCCTCATCGGTTGTCAGTTCTACAAACGATGTGGCCTGCCCACTGCCACTTCAACTTGCTGATTCTCAAAGCTATATTGATTACATTTTCTGTACTAACGTAATATTATCCATTTGTATTCACACTGCATATCCAAATATCCACATCCACATACCTGGTAATAATAATTGTGATTTTCATTCATTTTCAGTCTTCCATCTATGAATATAAGTGGAAAAACGTTTTTTTCCTTGGCAACCTGAAACACTACTGAATTTCTAACCTCTAACTAGGTACCTATGGTAGGCTTAGATTTTTTGCAATGCATCTGCCCGTCTGTAAAAAAAGTAATAAGTAAGTAGGGACGAAGCACTCGGAATCTAGGATAGTCTTTGTACTAAAAAAAATCGTTCTATTTATGTGTATAGGTTCAACACTTACGGAACATCTTCGCCATGGAAACGCTTGAGCTGAGCATGAACCCGTTTTCGGTTACTTTTAGGCCCAGAATATTCGTGAGTTTTATACTCGTTTGTGATAAGTTAGGTGTATTCATTTTTCTGTTCAGCAAACTTACAAAATACAAACAGTATACCTAACCTAAAACAGACGACAGACTGAATTTGTGTTGCCAGTGCACAGCGGTCAAAAAGTTTCTTGGATCTTGTATTTGCCTTTCCTGATAAAAGTGATACAGCTTGCAAAACACTTTTCTTTGCTGATATGAATGACATTTTCAAAGGAAACGCGTCTACAATAGAAATTATAAGTAATCTCTATGAAAATTTCCAATAGTATACAATCAGATAAATAGCGGGGGTGTAACGGTATAATTATCATAAGTAACTCAAAATGTACACTTGGAAAGTTCTGGCAGCACTGAGTTGAATACCTCACAGTTTGAATTATTTTGTTATTACGATTTTGTGTTACACGGACACGGATCGGCAACGTCGCGCGCCGCGACATAGCGCCGCTCTGGTCTCGCAAAGTAATGTGTACTTGCTTACACCATGCACAAACTGACAACGTCGCACGCACAATGCACCACTACAAATGTAAAATTTGTCGAATTTACTAGGCTAAAATAATATACTTCCTAGCTATTATACAATAATGTTATTGATTTTGCGGCTACACAAGCCTAAATAAGGGCTATGTTAAGTTATGGCGACTTTTAAATCACACCAGGAACTGAATCTAAGTCAAGCAAAGTTTGTATGGGAAACGTTTAACCTTAAGTTATAAGTTGTTGTATAGTAAAGTAGCCCATTTACCATTAAGGTGTTGCTACACCTACAGTAAGCATACTGTCTGACAAATTTCATCCATTTCAGTTCAGCTTTTGCCGTCAAAACAACAGATAAACAAACTGACGCGATGACGTTTCCCTTATACAAATTTATGATAGTATGTAGGAATAAAATTAAGTGTAGTGATTTTTGAAGAGTTTGCCATTATCAGTAAAAGAATTGTTAAAACTTAAAAAACGTGTAACGTGCAATACAAAGTTCGTATTTAAATATATTTGGCTTATAAGGCAACCACAGTAGTAGTACTCTACTTACTTGTCAATAATGTTTTGTATGAGGAATGAATCGTCACTGGTCCAAGCGCCAGTTTTTGGCTCGCAGTTAGCCAAAGAGCAATTTATTGCCAGTGGGTACGGTGACTGCAATCTCGCAGGTGGTACGAGCCTCAATCTGTTGATAATGACAATATTAGAAGTCTTAAGAAGCGAGTATACCCCCTCCCCCCTCTGTCCATCAAAAATAGCCAACGTTTTTATACCCCTCAATCTCATTATTTCTTTATATGTTGTCTAAACAGTGAAAAACTATGATATCTCCGTAGTCACTAGGTATAGTGACAAATTTTTTGCGTCAAAATTATAATGAAGAAAAGTAGTAATACGTAATTATAGCACATTTACAAAAAAATTAAAATATAGATTACGCCCAACGATAACATACATAGAGACCCTGGACCCTAACTAGGATTCCCTGTATCTAAAGACCCAGAAACTACGAGAACCATGGCCCCACAACACCCAGATACAGAACAAGTATTTGCACTCCTAGTTATGAGCCAATCTGCTCAGCCACTACAGTACAGAGGCTGTCAATTGCATATTTGCAAAAACAGCCTCTGTGCATGCATAATTATATTAATTATAATTTATCTATTGAAACAACTGACCCCGAAAACAAAAGGGTTTGTTAAAATATAGAGTTTTAGAGGGTGAAAAACATTTTACCCTGAACCGCTAAAATATATGTGAATCCACGAACAGGCTATATTGTTTCCATCACACGAGCAGATAACAGAGACGGCAATAACTTTTACGAATAACAGGACAGTCCTTTTAATTAAAAAAAAAACAAAAATATATCTAGACTTTCAGTACAAAGTAGATAATAAAGCAAAACAAAATGATATGCAATGACTCACTTGTCAATGTTGACGGTTTCAGTGCTGCCGAAATCAACGCAAAATACGTGAAACAGCGGGTGCGCTTCATTTTTCCTGTTTATGCTTACCACGCGACATCTTTGCCACATGTTATCGGCCTTGTTGAAAGCCAAATACATTTTGCCTGCATAAACAAAAAATATCACAGAACACAGTAAGTGAAACTTAACTTTGATTAACTTTTAGCTCTAATGTTAACGGGATAAAAGTTAAATTCGCATAATGATGTCATCGCAATACTAGTAGTCATCATGAATTGTTTATTCTTGTGAAACGCATGTAGCTTAAATTTGTGTTTTAAGTGCCAACCCTTTAGGTTTAATTTTATATGCTTAGACAGGTCATTTCTTCCATTTTAAAGCTAGCTGTATTACGATATGAAAGAATCATTTGGCAATTCTTCTGAGAATTAAGTACTTGTAAGAATCTGATACTCTACCAATGCATAGTTTGGTTGACCACGGTATTGATTACTACTAGAGCCGCCCCGCGGATTCACTCGGGAACTTTCCGGGATCAAATTATTATCCTATGTTGATCTCGGTAATTTAAGGTGTTTTGATAAGTGGATCAAGGGAAGTCAGGCCCCTATTTCATAAAGACCTACACCTCTCAGTCAATATGACTGACAATCATCAGTCACATATAGTATTTGTTATATAAACCGAATCGAACCCGCCGCCTCCGGGTTATGATCCGATCTGCTCAACCACCACACCACGGAGGTTGTCAAAATAAAACGCAGGTTTGGCGTATTTGACTGAAATGGTTCATTTCTTTTTGAAATACCGGGGCCGTGGACTACAGTACCTATAGATTTTATTCCGTGCGTATTGGTATGCTGCCCGATTAATTTTCAGTGAATTGCCAGTGAGTACCAGATTTTGTCTTAAACTTAAGTCACTATGCCTAAATAGCAACACAGTTATGATTAAAACTAATATTTTTAAGACCATTGCTATGGAAAAACCTACAAAACATGGATTTTGTAGATAATACGAAAATAATATGTAACTTGCGATTTGTAATTCTGCTTTGCTTTATAATGTCGCTACTGACGAAAGCTACGCCTTCGCTATCTTGTTCATGTTTATCATATGTAAACATTTTATTTATACTTCCAAGTACACAATACAATGCCCTTATAATTTACCTTCAGTAACATGATGCACAGATGGTTTAGGCAATGAGACAGCATTACGGAATTGGCGTAGCATATCCTTTACTAACGCTTGATGACAAGCCCTCTGCACATAGAAGTTATGCGGGTCCACAATATGCGATAAGTAGACCAGCTCTTGAGTTCCTGGTATAAAATAAAACAAGACATTTAGCAAAACACGGTGGAATTATTTCCTTTATATTCCAGATTCATTAATGCTATTTTTACCTTCTTGCAGTTGTTTTGGATGCTGGCTCTCTGCAAACGGTTGGACTGGTTGCACAACAGGCCTATTGTATCCATCATCTAAAAATTTGTGATAAAGCAATAAATAACGCCCAACGATCACATACATAGATCCCGGACCCTAACTAGGAGTCCCTATGTCTGGGGACCCAGGAAGTACGAGTACCATGGTCCCACAACACCCAGATCCAGAACAAATATTTACGCTTTTTTTTCGTGTGCGCAATAACTTGTCCTGTCGTGGGAATCGAGTCGACCTGCTCAACCACCACACCACAGAAGCTGTCGAAAATTTAAAATGCAATGTAAATTTAATGTTCAGTATTAAATGTTTTTTTGTGTTCATAACAAAACATAATCTAATAACTTACTTTTTGCATGGCTCCTGTGTGAAGATTCACTGCTCAATGAATTCAGAGAAGTAACCGAGCCGCTTTTGGCGCGGTATTGCGGCGCAAACTGAAAATACGTCGGTGGATTCGGATTCTCCTCTTTAGGCTTTGGTTGTTTTGGCTTATTTTTGGCTTTTGTTTGTCTCACATCTGGAAAAAATTAATTATGTCTTTTTATTATAGATAGGCTTGCATTTGACCACGTTTTTCCTGATGTATTATTATGTTATATTATGTACTAGTTGAACCGCCCCGGCTTCGCACGGGCTAATTAGTTCTAACCCTGTTCATGGGAAGAGGGAAGCGAAAGGGAACAGATAGGGGAAGAGGAAATGGATGGGCTAACCCAAAAAATTCTAGCATAAAAATTACCTCCTTATTTCTTCATGCGACCCGCACTTGGTGATTTTAGAAAACAAAAAGTATCCTAAATGTTATTCTGAAACATTATCTATAACCATACCTTTCAGCGAAATCCGTTCAGCAGTTCCAGCGTGATGCGTGTTCAAAGGAACAGACAGATGGACAAAAAAACCATAGAAATTGTTTCTATTTCTATATCGATTAAGAAGTGTATTTAATGAAATAATTTTTTTTTAAATTATTTGATTTACAGATTTAGCCCAGTTACAGTTTTAATATATTTTATGTATAGATATATAGATTCTGTGACTGTGCTGATGTTAAATGACACTGTGGTCGACTATGTAGCACGTTTGATAGCTTTTATTATATTAGGTAGTGTGGAAGACTCACATTATTTGAACAATTAAAAATTTTAATTGGGTGTTTTACATTACCAAAACCATTGTTTCACATATACTTTAACGTTACACATAGGCATAGCGCGCGCCATTGGTATAACAGTTCTGACGAAAACTAGACAATTTTGTACAAGTATTTATATTTATTTACTCACTTTGCATTTTTTTGTAGTGCCGTATAGCGGTATGTATAATAATTTTGATGTACCTTTGGGCAGCACAGGCGCGAAGACCGGCGCAGGTGGGGCAGCTGGTATTTCCACGTCTTCTCCTAAATCAGAGGTTGCACACAACTTGTAAGCAGAATTCGCATTCCCTTCCAAGTGAATATAGTCACTGATGAGAGTGCAAAGATCCTCATTCACTGCCACCCTATAGTTAAAAAAATAACATTAACTATTTTCCCCAAAACTTTTTTGTTAACAAAAATAAAATAAAGCCATTCATACTTCAGTGGATCTTTCTTAACATCATCTCTGGTCAGATACCAAGGAAATTCTGCTATCTGCTTGGCATCATCAAGAAGTACTGCAAGATTCATCTGCAATAAATTTAATTAATCTGGGTTATCTACTTTCTTTGTCGACAGCTTAGGGGAACTTGAAAAATAATCACAATTTACAGTTATTTATTATTGTTATTCAACTTTTGTATTTACAGTAGATTCCTGCGGTAGTGGAATTGTGCGGGAGGTTTTTTTAAGCAAACGAATGACGTGACGAGCTAGTCGTTAGCCTGGTGCGTGATACCGCGCACTGCGCAATCCTGAGACATCACACAGTCTAAAAAAGTTTTCTAGACTGTGAGATCAGTTCGTAAAGTCTCATTTGCCCAGTAATTTCACTAGCTACAATGCCCTTCAAACCGGAACACAGTAATGCTTGCACACTACTGCTTAGCGGCAGAATAACTGGCATAGCGGTGGTACCTACCTAGACGAACTTTGTAGAAAAGTCCTACCACCACAGAATTCCCACTAGCCTACCACCTAGGTACACGTGACGTAACAGAACAGGGGGCGTACCGTGAGCTCTTAGCGCGATTCAAAACTGAGCCTATATTGGATCGTTTTGTTTTTTTTGTATGGGGATTTTGACAAGCGAGCCAGTGTAGGCTCTGTTTTGAATCGCGCTAAGAGCTCACGGTACGCCCTCTGGGGTTGGCAAAGATCCCTTTCCATTAGCGTTAACGCCAAACTCTAACTCTGTCGCGCTCTACACGTGATCGATAATAATGAAAATATTTCTGATGATATTTCGCTGAGATGGTTACATTTTTAGTAGTCTTCCTGCACTCTCTCTTTGCGTGATTAACACATTTTTGCCTCTTCTCTACAGAATAATTAGAAAACAGATTAATTTTTAATGTATAAAGGAAACATTTTAATCACGAGCGGCGATACTGCTATACAAATCATATCATAAACAATCAGAAAATAGCTCTTCAAGTGCTTGTTTCTTCTCGGTGTTTGAGTTAATATATTTTCAGACTTATAAAAATTTAATATAATCGGAGGACTCATCTTCAGCTAAGCGCTATGCCTGTAACTGTCAAATGCATTTGCGTGACCGGACTATAGTAATAACGGTTTACAGGTGATAATATGTCAAAGATCAAAGCAAGCAAGTTAGTGATTTGTGATGGGCTCACCTGTTTCAATTTCTTAGGATCTGAGGTAAGTCTTAATGTATCCATAACAGTCTTTGCTTTTTTTATGGCATTAGTGATATCAGTTTTAGCATTATGCAGAGATTCTTTCTCAGCAGACTTGAGTTTAGTAACAATGTCAATAACCTCCTGCTTGTGCTTCTGTACAATTGAACATAGTTTGGAGAAATGCTGTTCAATGTTGGAGATTATTTGTGTGAGCTCTGATGCCGATCCAGTTTCGTTTACTATGTTGTACAACAAGTGACCAATGTCCTGAAACATTTCATGAAATTTTTGTTCCATTCCAACAAGTGTGAACATGATTACTTTACAAAACATTGCGCTACTGGATACATACATATGCAGTTTTTGTTAACCTCCTGAATGTCTCATCGACTTTTGGCATGATGATGCCCAGATCTTCCAGGAAATTATCATTCTGTAAATAAAGATATAACAGGTTTGGAATATAATGTAGACCTGGTTTGTTGGTACAAACAAAAGGTTGGGTAGTTGTTCATGAGAGATACTTACAACTTCTTGCATAGACACAACATTATGATTTTTACAGGATTTATCTCCTCCAACCATGAGGCAGTCCATACAAATTGATTTCTTGCAATCATTGCAGTAGTAGTCCAGTGGTTTATCTTTGTGTACTTTGCAGCTAGATGGTGCAATTGTTTCTTCTAAAAATGTAAATTACTACATTATTGACATTATATTTATTTAACCTGTCCCATACCAAGCGTAGATCAGAAATATGACAAAAGAAAATTTTTAAACCTAGATGGCGCTGCAAAGTGAGTGGGCTATAAAGTTGATCGTAGATCAGAAATATGGCAAAAAACAGTTTTAAACCTAGCCCGCCGTAGCTAGCCGTATAGCCCGCTCATTTTGCAACACCATCTAGGTTTATACCAGTTTTGGCATATTTTTGTTCTACACTGTTTTCTTGGCATTCCTCTCCTCCTTGTTCCATGGTTACACTTAACATTCTTTGAGTTAATTGAAAGCTCTTTCATTTATACACTGGGAACTAAAGAAATAAGTACTTTTATTCAAATGTACCTTTACTTCTTAAAATATTTCAATAGCTAAACAGGGTTTATTGTTTTATCCCTTGTTGTGTGATATATGGCAACACATTTTAAACATTGCATATTATTAACTTTATACCTATGAGTGAATTTTCATTTTTGTTTATTTCAGTGCCACGAGGCCAGCACCCAAAGCTTGACAAGAAAGATAAAAGAGAGAGACACACAAGAGAAGGACAACTGACAAGGCAAATCTGTAAAACCATTCACACATTTATCTTTAATCCTATGATAGTAATATTGTATGGTAAATTACCTTTCAAACCAAAACAAAATATTCACACACAAAACTTGAAAGAAAATACTTATAAAACAATCATGATGTTATTTACCTATATCTTGTAGAACATGGTTTTTGAATATCACGAAGTTCTTGTGTGATTTAGTAAAGCAGTGGTCACACAGGATTGTGGCACATTGTTTACACATTTTGGTAGTTGGATTGTGACACTCCATACACACTGCTGCAAACAAAGAGGTTAGAGGTTCTTTTCAACACACTGCCTTTGTGCATGTGGATTGCACGGTCATCACAGCGTGGTCAGCATTGCAGCGCTTGATGGACAAGCTGGAATAATAGCGGGGACAGCAAGGGCTGCAATGATGACCAAGCTTGAAGGCCGGGGGTGGAGCTAAGCTAAGAGGCCATCATAGCGTGGCCTGCAGTATAGTCAATGCAGACCAAGGCTTATATAATGCTTTACTCAAATAATGCGAGTTATTCATAATATTTACAATCATCAACAATAACACACAAAATATGATATTAGTTCCTCAAAAATGTACTAGATGGCGTTGTGCACCCTTCTTCGTCATACTATGAACAAAAACTCGACAATGATGGATTTTCAAAGGAAATTGCTGGTGGCTAAAACTCACTAGGAATTAAACATACTACTTTGCTGGTGCCTTTCCAAGGAGAGCAGATTTTGCTCAATGGAGGTTGTAGAAATAATGAGATCATTATGAGCATTTTTTAGTAAAATATGATCATTTGACTATTTAAGTTGATTACTCTATATTTGATATTGATTCACTCTTGATCCTACGAAACTAGTACCTATACATTGTAGCATTGTAAAACTGTGAGAGTTTCACATCAAGAATTAAAATGAAGTGTTTAAGTTAATTACTGAACTGAGCACAAACTAAAACCACTTACCATTGGCAGTATTGCCTTCCTTCAGTATACCATGTAAGTCTACAAAGAATTCATTATCTTCAGGTGTAGTGTTCAGTTCGGTGTTCTAAGGCACAGTAAATTAAATATTAGTATAAGTAGTAAAATATATAATTGATGTAATGAAATAAAATGAGATCAAAGTTGTATACATGAACACTACCACATTAATAATATTTCTATAATGATCACCATGTGTACAGAACCCAAGAAAAATCAATATCTACCTAAGCAAAAGTGGCATAGCAAGTAATGATGGTATTATACCTACCTATGCCAATTTCAATTATTGAGTTTACTTTGGAACAAGTGAAACATCAAATACACACATCAAAAAAATCTAAGCAAAAAGTCAATCAGTGTTGCTTAGACTTTTGATGTGTGTATTTTTTTAAAGAGGGTAGGTATGTGGTGTTAAGCAGGTCTAGACCTGAATATATCAGAATCTTAATGTGAGTCATTGAAAAATCTATACTTACATATTCATGCTAATGTTATATTTATTTCAAAACTTCCAATAAATGAATATTATAAATTTATTAGTAAGTACCTATCTATGCCTATGTAACCTGACAAAACAACTGGATAAGTACCTCCAAGAGCTGCAGTGTAAGTTCTCCCACTATATGAACATTGACTGGGAATATTTGGTACAATTTGATTTTTTTCTGTTCTAGTAGGGCCACTTGCGAAGGTTCCACTTTCATATCCTGGTGGCATATCTTGCATTCTATGGGCTCCGCGAACTTCACAATGTTTTTGACACAATTTTCGCACATTGAGTGACCACATGACAGAAATAAAGGCAAATTATCTTTTGGTGTTGATGATTGCACTGTAATAAATTATAATGTGTGTACAAAAGCACAAGGCATATTACCTCTAGGATAATACTCATGCATGAAAAATGAAAGGAAAACCTTTATGCTAAATAAACCACAACACAAATACAATGTGTATATTCATCATGGAAATAGTGCGAATTCTGTGATCCTGTGAACCGGCATTTTGCGTATTGGTTTAGAAAGAATTACTAGATGTCGTGTAAGAAATAATGATCGATGCCTTTTGTAGAAAACAAAAACATGAACTTACGTTTGAGATGGAACAGTTGGCTGCAGTTTGGACAGCATTTTCGTATTTTTTCGTCCATTATAGTGCAACTCATGCAGCGTGCTTGGAATGTTTAGAAACACAGATCAGTAATATCAGTATCAGAATTTCTCTTGTACTAAATGTAGCAACGGTCAAGTTTTTACGTTGCAAGAACTTAGCAATTATGCTATTTCCTTATTTCAATTCAATTCAAGAATTAACAAAGTACTCTGTGTCAACAACTTCATTTCTAGAAAAAGAAGAAAACAGCCGTAATGAAATTCGAAAACAAATGGAAAACCAACCACAGACGGCACGACGACGACATAACCTGCGTTCGGATAGCCTACTGGTAGCAAAATTAATTAACAGTTAAAAACGACAAAAATGATCACATGCACCGTTCGTTTGGTAAATACCTATGTGTAGATTCCTATTATTGTTTAGCTAACTCATGTTGATAACGTAATTTAGTTTAGTGTATTTTTGTATTTGTTTTAGATCTGTTTCAGTGTAAAAGTCATCATAGTACCTACTCATTTTCACCGGCCAATTTTTTAAATTACCGTACAATCTCCTTCGTTTGATGGTCTATCCTAGTACACGACGTTGGCGAAATTGTGGTAAAATTTCCGCAGAAGCCACTAAGATTTAATTCAATTCGCCGTTCGTTTTGGGAATGTGTGAGCAAAAGTTGCGTTTTTAACTGTATTCGTTCACCGTTCGGATAGCTCAGAAACAGTTAAAAATGCTACCATGAACTGCCAATTTGGACCCACCTGTGGAGGTGGGTTAAAAGTAATCGTTTCGTTTTCTGACATAAGAGATTGACGAAGAATTTTTGGCGCGGTTATGTAAAATAACCGATGAAAATTGTACGTGATGATATAGTACGGAGAAGTGAGAAGGGAGACGTAAGTTTACGTGTCTAATGTTAAATTCCACCAATTCGATTTTTGACATTTGCGATAACAAACCGCATTTGGTTATTTTGCGTTCGTTTTAGGTAGTGAGTAAAAGTGGTAGAAGTGGCATTATTGGCGTAATTCTCAAACCAAACGCTTTAAAAACGAAGAACGATTTTGCAAATGCCAAAAACGATACTGATCCCAATCCGAACGCCCCTTAAGAGTAGAAAACATCCCTTAGTTGTCTGTGAAAACAACAACGTCAAGTTGTCAATAAAGTAGTTTGTATTACTTATTTTTAATTATTTATGATGTTATCGATCATCGGTCAGTAACGGGTGGTTTTTTCTATGTGAATTATGGTGGGAGTTCTGTGGTATTATATGTATGAATTCTGTGCCGCCGCTTTACGCTGATGACAAAAACAGTGTACATTATGGTCCATGCATAAATAACAGTATTGTTTTTTTCTCTAATCTGTGACATAAATCTTCTGAACACAGATATGGTAGGTCTGCGATTCTCAACTAGGTCTCGTCAACGCTATCTAACGGATTTTTAGGAACTAAGTTTTTTTTAAATTTGGCTGCCTGAAAACCTCTTATTGAGTTTTGGCGGGAACGTGAAAAAGTTCACGTCGTTGCATTGTATTATTTCACAAAACTTATGCTTTTTCTAGTGTTAATGTTTAAAGTTAGTGGCATTTTACGCATTAAGTGCTGAATTACGAGTATAAGTGTGGGCAAGTGATATAATGTAGTGAAACGTGGTTTTTCGTGTTGCTTCCAAAATTCCATAGAAGCCTCTAGTAAAGTTGCCACTACTTTACTAGGGCATGACTTAGACTGGATTATGACTACCTGACTTAGACTGGACTATGACTACCCTGACTGACTGTGACTAAGACTTGACTTTACATGAAATATTTCATAATACGATGAAAAACTACAATACTTGACACTGGCTAAATACACTATGTGTGGAGCCAAACTATAAGAAAAAAAAAAACCTCTTATTAAAGGTTCAAAAAATGATTTTTTACTGAGAATCAAAAAAATTTTTTTTTCTTATATTTTGGCTCCACACATAGTGTATTTAGCCAGTGTCAAGTATTGTAATTTTATTATTCATCGAGTTATGGAATATTTCACGTGTAAAGTCAAGTCTTCAAGTCTTAGTCACAGTCCAGTCTAAGTCAGGTAATCATAGTCCAGTCTAAGTCATACCCTACTAAAGTGGTGGCGACTTTACTAGAAGCTTCTATGGAATTTTGGAAACAACACGAAAAACCACGTTTCACTACATTATATCACTTGCCCACACTCATGCTCGTAATTCAGCACTTAATGCGTAAAACACCACCAATTTTAACCATTAACACTGGAAAAAGCACAAGTTTAGAAAAATGATTCAATAAATAAATAAATAAATAAATATGTGTGGACATTTCACACAGCGCCATCTAGCCCCAAACTAAGCATTATAGCTTGTACTATGGAAACCAGTAACTGATACAATACTTACAATGAAACGACGTGAACTTTTTCAAGTTCCCGCCAAAACTCCGAGAATCAAAATTGCCTTCACTAAAAGGACACAATATTTTGACCATAGACTGTCTAAATATGGCGAATTCTGTGATATTGACTTGATTTTCTTTTCTTTGGAAATAACAATAATTATTTGTTATAAGATAAAATTGCAGGCCGTTAAGAGTCAATAATAGTCCAGCGCGAATACAAGTTTTGCCCCCGATGCATCTGCTTCACCTGACGCATCATTTGTAACGTAAGAGTACTATTATCTATACTGTGACGTAAGCCACACAAAAACTCGCACGCTAAATGTGCAAGCCCTATTTGATAAAGCGACAAATCATAATAAAACTACAAATGTCTGTCAAATGGTGTATTCCCACATGGATCGCCCCCAGGTGGCAATCCGGAATTAAATTCCCAGTTGCCACCCAAGTGCGGGGGGTGGATCAAGTGAGAAGGGGGTGAGGAGAAAAGTGGGGGAGAGGGGGCCAAGTTCACGGGGGTGGATCAAGTGAGAGGAAAAGTGCGGGGGTGGATCAAGTGAGTTGGGGGAGGGCGCCAAGTGAGGGGGAGCCCTACACTTGATCCCCCCCCGCACTTGATCCACCCCCCCGCACTTGCCACCCTTCAGCTCAATTGCTTCTTCCCCTGCACTTCCCTTTTCCTAACCCCTTCCCTTACTTCCCCCTACCTCCCCTCACTTGATCCAATCCACCGCCCCACACTTGCCCCCTCACCTTGCTTCCCCCCACCTCCCCCTTACTTGCACCCACCTCCTCGCACTTGCGTCCCCTCCCTCTGCACTTCCCCCACCACTGCTTATTTCCCCTCTTCTGAATATATGACTTCCCTCTGAACATAGGCCTTGCCCTGAACTAGGCCTCCCCCTGAACATAGGCTTCCTCACTGAACATAGGCATCACTCCTGAACATAGGCCTCCCCCTGAACATAGGCCTCCCCCTGAACATAGGTCTCCCCCTGAACATAGGCTACCTCACGGAACATAGGCCTCCTTCCTGATAATATGCCTCCCCTCTAAATATAGGCCTTCCCGTGAACATAGGCCACCCCCTGAACATAGGCCTTCCCCTGAACATAGGCCTCCCCTCTGAACATAGGCGTCACTCCTGAACATAGGCCTTCCTCTGAACATAGGCTTTCTCCATGAACATAGGCCTCCCCTGAACATAGGCGAGCAGCCGCTCAAAGTGGCACTCTGGCGGAGACCTATGTTCAGGTGTCGACGTCTTCAGGCTGTTGATGATGATGATGATGATGATTGATAATCACAAGAAATTCAAAATATCTTCAATTTACAGGATTAGACCTGTTACCTGTTTTATTATTATTTTTATATCGATGACTATAGGCTAGCGTTTGACCACAATCTCACCTGATGGGAAGCGACGATGTGGTTGAAGGTGTAGCAGTATTATAAGTATAGGTTCTAACTTTTTCATACAGAACCTGCTACAGCTGCACGCTGTAGGTAGCGGTAAATACCGCACGGGATCCCGCGCGGTATTTTGTATGAAGTTCCGCGGCTAGAGCGAAACTTGATCCGAAATACCCGGGCGGAAAATAGAGTCTCTATTATACTAAGGCCCGATTTCACCAACGTTTATTCCAAGTATAAGGCTATTCGTTACTCTTGGATACAGCTAATTGACAAATGAAATTACACAAAAAAGACGCCATTTTGATTGTATCCAAAGAAGAAGTCTTATTCCTTCACAAAATTGGTGGTATAAGGGCTATATTTGCGTAAAACGGTTGTTCTCGGAAAGTTATACCTGGAATAAAATTTATTCTAGTTTGGTGAAATCGGGCCTAAGGGATGGAATCTAGTACCTATAATGCTCTAATAGAGACAACATACCCGAGCATAGCTTTTTACAGAGCTTGCTCATCATCATTATCATCATCCACAAGCCTGAAGAAGTCCACTACTGAACATAGCGATACGAGCGATGTGGCCTACCCATTGCTATTTCAACTTACTAATTTTAAGAGCTATATCGGCTTGAGAGCTTGCTCAACTAGGAAAAATAAATGAAAAATACAAGTACCTACCTACATCCCAAACTTCAATATTTTATTGATTTGTTTACTTAGGAACATAAAATTCATGCCTTATTAACATCGATCTTAGTATAGAGTCATCTGAGAATGCAAACGTAGTGTAGAGGTCAGGCGAAGCTAAACCCGAATCTTTCTATGCGCGCTTCGTGCGAGCATTGCGCGCTCGCCTGTCCCTCAAAGCGCACGCAAGTACCGCACTGTTGTTATGCAACTCTGAAAGCATAAACCACTCGCGAGCCGCGCGTTTATTTATCAACCACAAGTGCCACAAGTCAAATCATAAGGCACGTTACGAAACTTCATCAATCTTGAGACCTTCATTCAGCTTCAATGCCAACTGAAGCATTTCAATTGTGACATGAGTTAAAACATGCGATTGCATACGGTTTAGTGACTGAATTCGGATATAGAGACGCTACTGCACTCAAAATGTACCGGTTAAATGTGATTGGCTTGGTCGTAGCGGCGGTGTCATTGTTGACGGTTACTGGTAAGCAAATCTATTGATGTAACACCGCGACGAGAACACCGACGACGTCGCTTCAATATGATCTTGCATATCTATCACAGAAGATAATAGCTGCGTTGAACCTCCTTAATATTTTCATTTTCAGTTCTTGTCCTGACGATCAGTAAACTTATTGTGTCGTGATGTTGGAGGGGTTGATGGATGTTTATAATGTGTTTTCAGGATATACCCACGCGGCGTAGAACGCCTTTAGATTATGTCTATGTATGGCACGATTACTATATAGAATACACCAAGTATCCAATCCATTTAATAGGCATTGCAAAAATTTGAACGTCTATGAGTTTGTACCGCTTGACTCATAAAATGAACTCTCCTATTCGGGTTCGTTAGGTATCTCTTTTACCTAATAGCAATTTCTTGGTAGATAGAGCCGCACCGTTTGTATATATTATTACACTGCAGGTATATAGCCACGGTCGAGTCCATGTCCACGGGTATAGGTAAGGTACCTCCTAAATGTGACATAATTATGTGTGACTCTACCAGCATGAAACACCACGAAATTTTTTTTTTTCAGTACTACTTAGGCAGTACCTAAGTATGTACAGACTGCTTGTAAGTACCTATTACTAGCCCCGTGGTTTCACCCACGTTTCTTCATACAATCTTAAAAACCTCATTTATTGAAACCCCACAAGGGTTGAATTTTCAAAAGCCCTTTCTTAGTAAGCAATAGCAACTGAGGGTATGTCTGAAAACTAAAAATGATTGCTCTGCTTAGTGCTTCCATATATCGCGATTGTCTGAATCTAGAGCGAAGCGAAGGATTCTAGAATACAGAATCCTAAGCGTAGCGAGGGATTTAAAGCACGTCGCTTGAGGTTAAACAATTTTGGTACCGTGGGCGTGTGGCACACTCTGCTTTTCATCCACCTCTATGAGAAAAATAAATTTTAGTACCTATTTTATATTATAGTCTTATAGTGATGAATATTTCTGGTGTAAATAGACTTTCACTGCTAGAACTAATTTTTTATCCAAATTTTGTGATTCAAATTAAAATTGTCTGTAGTATTTTGATTAAAAGAAATAAAAAAGAATAAGAAGTTCCCGATATAGGTGCTTATATTTTTTTAAATCTGGGCTTTTTTATTAGAATTAGTAGGTATAGGCAACGGCAAACAACTTGACCCACAGCCTTGGGTGCGCAGTAGACGATTTTATGGTATCTTTGGTGGAAAGAAAAGTGCGCGGAAGGATTCCGACTTCCGACGGCATGCGTGATGCGATGCGTCGACGCATTGGCCGATCGGCCGACCGCTGTTCCCCGCGTTGGGCACACGCCCCGCTAGCGTCCGACTACACTTGCGTGCAGTGTTAATAAGCAATTTTACTAAATATGTAGGTACCTGTATATTTTACAAACGCCGACAATGACCATTATGATATGTCCGGAAGCGTACATATGCGCGGACTTACACCCAATTCGTCGAATTTAGCTCAAGGTGTTTGCCGTTGGCTATACCGGCCAGGACTTTATCGAAGCGAATGGCGTCCATACTTTTTAATTAAATAGTTTTCCAAATTCAAAAGTCATGGTGTCACTGTTGTTAAGTGCGAGAAAATGAACCATCTCCATCATCGCTTCTTATCCAACAAAAAAAGTGTTCCTGGTACGCCATAAAGGTTTTCTGATTTAAAATCACAATAACGTTCGAAGTTCGAAAGCCTAGGCGGACCGGGGCATGGGTGGTGAGGAATGAGGATGTGTTGCTCGGCTCTCGGAAATTTACGACGCATGGAAGAACAGGCACCTCGACAAGTAGAGGTAGACCAGAGGCGGTTTGAGGAAGACTCACTTAGGTATGGTGGAATCGTTGTTGATTGTTGGCTCACTAACATCCACCAAAAGTGAGTTTTCCCTAAACCGCCTCTGGTTTACCTCTTCTTATCGGCATGCCTGTTCTTCCATGCGTTGTACTTGATGGAACGTTTGACTGGTGCGGAGCGTGCGTACCTACTATGTAAAACATTTTTACAAAAACGGTGATTCGTGCGCCGTTGTTTGGCGTTTATTTCGCTCTGTCTGAGTATAGATTGCAAGAAGTCGTTGTTCAAGTGAAAATTTGATTGGATCGTGGATTAAAAAGTTTGAAGAGAGGAGTTGGACTCGCAATAAGAAGCCAACAGGACAAGGGTGGATCCAGGAGTTCATTTGGGGGGGGGGGGGGGGGGCATTGTGACAAGATTCGGAGCTAGGTTTGGGATTTATACGAGTTAGGGATATATACTTTTAAGGTAGGCTATGAAAATTTGCCGGCCTTGCCTCATCAGTTCCTAGGCTATTTTACAATCCTATAATGTGCTCGAAATTGCATAAAAAAAATCGTTAATGGGTATATTTGCGAGCTAATCGAAGCTTATCAGAGTGTTCGGTAAGCAACGGCGCGAGCCTAGCGAGCGCGAAAAATCAGCGCGATGGACTGTAAAATCGAACGTTACTGAAACACGAGCCGAATACTAGCAAAAAAAGCGCGAGCGAAGCGAGCGCGAAATAACCTACAATATGCTCGAAATTGCACAAGAAATCGTTTTTGGGTACATTTGCGAGCCATAGTCAAAGTTCATCAGAAAAACAGATCAAGCATGAAAAACGATGGCGCGAGCGCAGCGAGTGCGAAAAATCACCGCGATGGACTGTAAAAACGGACGTCACTGTAAAACGAAGCGCAGATTTGTAAGAAAAGCGCAAGCGAAGCGAGCGCGAAAATAACCTACAATATGCTCGAAATTGCACAAGAAATCGATTTTGGGTATATTTGCGAGACATAGTCAAAGCTCATCAGAAAAACAGGCGAAGCATGGAAAGTGATGGCGCGAGCGCAGCGAGCGCGAAAGATCCGCGCGATGGACTGTAAAAACGGACGTCACTGTAACTTGAGGTGTATACTAGTAAGAAGAGAGCGAGTGAAGCGAGCCCTAAAATAACCTACAATGTGCTCAAAATTGCACAAGAAAGACCCTTCACAACTACTATAATACTACCAAAAAATTATTTTAGATATTTTACATAAACTACCCAGTTTGTAGCCCCCAACCAGTAGTTGGACCAGTATTAGTGGGTAGAGAAAAGAGTATGAACATGTCTTCCGCAATACCGCTGTCTTTTTACTCATACAAAGTGTAGGCAGAGGCCGATTACTGGCTGTTGATTAGGGGTGGCGAACTGGGTCTTTTACTATGGAATACTTAGTAGTTTGCTGTACCGTTGAATATAAAATGAAAGGAAAGAGGGAAAAGGCAACGGCAAGATGTCTTGTAGACTTTTTTCTGTAAGACGTAACGAAACAATTTAAAGAAAAAACATCGGCTTCCAATCTTGCCACCCCTTAAATCTGGTGCGCTAGGCTCAATCCTACTCAGCCTAATGGTACCTATGCTGTGTAAAAGTGCGCACCTGAATTGAATCGAAACTATGGAACTCCTGGGTGTTTCGGGGGGGGGGGGGGGGGCATGGCCCCCATGTATCCGCCATTGCAACACGACGCCCGAGAAAGCAGAACAGAAGAAACAGATCAAGAATTTCAGCTATCCGTACGGCGAGATCCCGGTTTATAGACTTAGGAGAGATCATCGCAGCTTGCCATAGCGCAAACGTCTTTACGACGCTGGATTTCATAGGGGTGCAGCTTAAGGTCTTTGTTAAAATGCGTCGCGAAGACGTTCGCGCTATGGCAAGCTGCGACGATCTGTTCCGAATCGTGTCGATAGTCCTGGATCTCGTCGTACGGACAGCTGAACTTCGTGAGCTGTTTCTTCTGTTCGGCTTGACCTCGGGCCTCCTGTTGGCTTCTAATTGAGAGTCGAAACACCTTTTTAATTCACGATCTAATTAAAGTTCACTTGGACACTGACGAAGATCATGCAATCCATAGGTACTCGGAGCGAAATAAACGCCGAACAACGGTGCAGGAATCATTATTTTTATAAAAATGTTTTACTCAGTACGCACGCTCAGCACCCATGAAGCGTTCCATCACGACTAAATTTCCGAGAACCGAGAAACACATCCACCCTCACCGCTCCGCCCCTAGGCGTTCGGACGTTATGGTGATTTATGGTTCATTATCATTCATCATTAACAGCCTGAAGACGTCCACTGCTGAACATAGGCCTCCCCCAGAGCACGCCACCTTGAGCGGCTGCTCGCCTCCTGCATCCATCGGCTCCCCGCGGCTTACACCAGGTCGTCGGTCCACCGAGTGGGGGGCCGGCCCACGCTGCGTCTTCCGGTTCGTGGTCGCCACTCGAGAACCTTTCTTCCCCATCGGTTGTCAGTTCTACGAGCGATGTGGCCTGCCCATTGCCACTTCAACTTACTAACTCTAAGAGCTATATCGGTCACTTTAGTTCTCCTGCGGATCTCCTCGTTCCGGAGCTTATCTCGCAGGGAAACACCGAGAATAGCTCGCTCCATAGCTCGCTGCGCGACTTTGAGCTTACTAATGAGGCCAACAGTAAGAGACCATGTCTCAGTTCCATAAGTCATCACTGGCAACACACACTGATTGAAAACTTTCGTTTTCAGGCTCTGCGGTATTTTGGACGAAAAGATAGGACGAAGCTTCCCGAACGCTGCCCAGCCGAGTTGGATTCTTCGCGCCACCTCTTTGTCGAAGTTGGACCTACCTAATTGGACAATCTGTCCTAGGTAGACATACTTGTCGACAACTTCGAGAGTATCGTTCCCAACAATTACCGGTATAGGTGGAACATGAGCATTAGACATGATCTTTGTCTTGTCCATATTCATCTTAAGACCAACCTGCTGGGAGACTCTACTGAGGTCGTTGAGCATGGTGCTAAGGTCCTCGAGCGATTCCGCCATTATGACTATATCATCGGCAAAACGAAGGTTAGTGATGTACTCGCCATTTATGTTGATGCCAGATCTTTTCCACTCCAAGAGCTTGAAAACATCCTCCAATGCGTTTGCTTTTGAGTCTTCTTTCGGCGTTGGGTCTTAAAGAATTTCGATCCAACAGCTTGGACAGTTTCCACCAACCCGTCGTTTAGCTCGTCCACTGTGTTACAGTCGGCTAGGCACTGGAAGCGATTTTGGAGTTCCAGCTGAAAGCCTTCGGGGTTTTGGATTTGGACAGGATTTGGACGGAGCGTAGACTTCACCAGACGTGACCTTTCGAGCTTAACATTGATATTCAATGTGCCTCTAACAATACGGTGATCGCTACCGGTTTTCACCTTGCTGATCACAGAGACATCATCGAATATGTGCTTCTTGGTCGTCATGATGAAGTCTATCTCATTTTTAGTGGAACCGTCGGGACTTATCCACGTCCACTTCCTGGATGGCCGCTTCTCGTAGAAGGAGTTCATCATAAAGAGTTCCTCCTTCTCCATGAAGTCAGCCAGCCTCTGTCCTCGAGGGTTCCGCTGCCCGTATCCAAATGGCCCCACTCTCAGCTCATCGCTATTCCTTGTGCCCAACTTCGCATTGAAGTCTCCCATCACAACGGTGAAGTATGTTTCGGAAGTATGCATGGCTTCGGATATGTCCTCATACATAGCTTCTACTTCATCGTCTGAGTGTGCCGACGTCGGCGCGTATACCTGTATAACCTTCAACAAAAAACATTCGCGTCAAAAGCTCTCAGAAAAAACTCTTGAGCTAATGGCCGACCGGAGCGAAATGAAGCTGCAGTCTTCAGTTGATATGTCAGCCTACGGTGAACTCAATAGACGAATCTGGAGTTCCTTGCGACACGACTTGCGTGCTCTTAGTACTTCACGTATTGAGGCCGCAATTGAGCGGAACCAAGGCTCTAAAGTGTTCGCAATGGATTCGTCTATTGGGCAACACCAAATGACAAAACTGAAGACCGAAAATGGTAGCATCATTTCATCCAAGCCTGAGATTCTGAGAGAGATCGAGAACTTCTATGGACAGTTATACACCTCGACACGTAAGCCCGCTACTAACACAGCTCAGGACATCAGAGCCAAGTTAGTCCGACACTATACCGAAGATATCCCGGACGTCAGCCTGTACGAGATTAGAATGGCCCTCAAACAGCTTAAAAACAACAAGGCACCAGGTGAAGATGGAATTACGACTGAACTTCTGAGAGGGGGTGGTAGACCGGTACTTTTAGTCCTCCAGAAGTTATTTAATTCTGTCATCCTTGAAGGTACAACGCCAGAGGCATGGCACAAGAGCGTGGTGGTGCTCTTCTTCAAAAAAGGCGATAACACCTTATTGAAGAACTATAGGCCCATCTCGCTCTTGAGTCATGTGTATAAGCTGTTTTCGAGAGTCATTACGAATCGTCTCGCACGCAGGTTTGATGAATTCCAGCCTCCCGAACAAGCCGGTTTCCGAAAAGGCTTTAGCACCATAGACCACATCCATACGCTGCGCCAGATTATACAGAAGACCGAAGAGTATAATCGGCCGTTATGCCTAGCGTTTGTGGACTATGAGAAAGCCTTCGATTCAATCGAGACTTGGGCGGTGCTGCAGTCCTTGCAGCGATGCCAAATTGACTATAGGTATATCGAAGTTTTGAAGTGTTTGTACAGTAAGGCCACTATGTCAGTCCGACTACAGGACCAGAGTACGGAACAAATTCCATTGCAAAGAGGCGTGAGACAGGGAGACGTTATTTCTCCGAAACTGTTCACAAACGCATTGGAGGATTTATGGTTAAATCAGGAAAACTATGGCCCAACCTGAATTTCTTAAACGCAGACAACAATTTTCCACAATTCCAAAACTTTTTATATGGTAAGTATACCTACCTAGTTCTTATGTCACCAAAGAACAAAACCTTATAAAAAGGAATGTGGTAATTTTTTCTAGGGGGTTCCGAAGTCGGCGGCCGGGTGAAGCGGGTCCGAGCTGACAATGGCCCAGTGTCACGAGAGCCAGCGCAGGCTCTGGACGCCCCAGACCCAGAACCAGCGTCCGCGCCAGCACCATCTTCCTTCCTCAGCCCCTCAGTTAAGGAATACTTGGAGCTTGGAATGGCTATACCTGGTAAGTTTTTCAAAGAAAAATAATCTTGCCTAAAGCACAGAATAAATAATCATTGCCCAAATGCACACAGCAAGCGTCAGGTATAGCAAAGTTTTTACCTAAGTATTCTTGGCTTCCATTCCATCACATTATTCAGTTTCATTATCTAATACTTATTTACTAACCTAATTAACCAACTTGCAATAATAGGTAATAATCATCGGAATGAAGATTGAATGTGGTTTGCTATAATGTTTAAGTTAGGTACCTAGTTTAGGTACTTAGTCGATGGTTCTATGAGCACCTTAGTTATTTAGTATTTTGCTGAGAGTTTTAACGCACTGCAGCAGTTTCATCACCACTGAGATCATGCCATTGGATATAATTGAAGCCTGGCTTAGTTTGGCACTAGATGGCGCTGAATGAAATTTCCACAAATATTTATTTATGGAACCCCCAAATCACCCCCTGCCTACGGCCATGCAAACCCATACCTACTAAAGTACAATAGCTGAGCTAATTATAATTGTAGAACTCTCTTTTACACCAGTTTATTAGTGTCTTTTTTATACAATCGTGCATTTATGAATATTTACCAACATTTTAATACGTGATATTAAAAATAGCCTTTGAAATAGCATTGTTTCCTCAGCAATGAATAATGCATAGGTGCAAGAATGTAATTATACAGTTCTCAATTTTCGTGTAGACCATCATACTCGTAGGTAGTCAGAATGCCGGCCTCGACATTTTCTCCGGTTTACAGACATGTTTACGGATCTTCAAATGATCTATTGAATAAAAACATAGCAGCGGAATTGCTGTCTGAATGGACAGTAACTATATTGAATGTCGTTAATATGAATTAACGACATACAATATAGTTAAAATACCGCAGAGCCTGAAAACGAAAGTTTTCAATCAGTGTGTGTTGCCAGTGATGACTTATGGAACTGAGACATGGTCTCTTACTGTTGGCCTCATTAGTAAGCTCAAAGTCGCGCAGCGAGCTATGGAGCGAGCTATGCTCGGTGTTTCCCTGCGAGATAAGCTCCGGAACGAGGAGATCCGCAGGAGAACTAAAGTGACCGATATAGCTCTTAGAGTTAGTAAGTTGAAGTGGCAATGGGCAGGCCACATCGCTCGTAGAACTGACAACCGATGGGGAAGAAAGGTTCTCGAGTGGCGACCACGAACCGGAAGACGCAGCGTGGGCCGGCCCCCCACTCGGTGGACCGACGACCTGGTGAAAGCCGCGGGGAGCCGATGGATGCAGGAGGCGAGCAGCCGCTCAAGGTGGCGTGCTCTGGGGGAGGCCTATGTTCAGCAGTGGACGTCTTCAGGCTGTTAATGATGATGATGATGAATATAGTTAATGTCATAAGGTTCAATATTCAATGAAATATGTCGTAAATACGAAGACGTGAAGACGTCTAGTGATGAGATGGTATGATGCTGATGACAGATGACGACTAACACAAAATACCTACCTACTTTTTGTTTATTCGTTCGTACAAGTATAGGCATTATCATGTCAATCATACCTATTAGCACAATAATTTATAGTTTGATTTTCGTAACATGCGTTCGTGCTCCATGTAACCTCAATACATGTCGAAAAGCTTGATCTAATTAAGGCCAGCCTAAATTGATGATCTTATTGCAATGACGTTACCGGTGTTATTGATGAATAATTTGCAAAACGCCGGATAAGTACCTTACCTACCTATACATTAATATTATGAGACCAATGTTATAGGTGCTACCGTGCTACGTATGTTATTATATGCTAGTGAAAAAAAGAAGTTTCTTGACATATTGTGATATTCCGTTGTTTTTTAGATAGATACACGATCTGTGTAGAGATAGCTTTATAAACTTTTTCATCACTATTTCATCATTTATTATCAGCCAGGAAACGTCCACTGCTCCACATAGGGCTCCACCATGAAACCCCACTTTGGACGCTTATCATATGAGGGAATTTTGTAAATACATCTGTAGAATACAATATAACACCTAGACACAGAACAAACATCTATGTTTTACACACAAAAGTTTGTCCTGAGTGGGAATCGAACCCACAACCTATAGTTCAGAAGGCAGAGCTATTACCAACTGAGCTAACATTATTATTATCTGTACAACGGTATCTATCTCGTAAATCACTGTATGTAATGCGTGGGTATTGCATAAGTTGTAGAGTTGTAGGTAAAATAAAAAGAAATAAGTAACATTTCGGATCATTTCCGCTGCTCTGTATAGTTATGATTATAAAAATATGATTTACTAGGTACGGACAAAAATTAAAACTGAGTAACGATCCATTAGATGTATGATTTATTCTATGACAGCAACAAGTAGATATCCATGACTATATTATGTATTATGCTCACCGAATTTATCAATTTGTTTAATGGGACCACTTTTTCAAGGCTGGCTCTATGGCGTGTACTATTCAGCCTTGTTCTCGTCTTTTGTTTTCCATGCTGTCTGTATAATAGTTCTTAATTGTGCTAACAGTCGTAGCTTACCGACGAGGCCGTGCTAACGCTTTGGGCGATACCTACGCACCCGAACTACATACATAACTTGCATGTCGGGTACTAATTGCACAAGATATGCATAGCATATGAAGCGATGAAAGTAGCTGTAAAATGTAATACGTATCTAAGGGCTAGGGATTTTGCGGTGAGCGGCTGTTGTAGCAAAGATTTTTCGCGTAAATCGTAATAAAGTAAATAATATCTTAATTATAACTCGAAACACCATCATGTTCTTTTCACCTAGGTAGACCACGGGCACTTTTTCTTGCTCGTGGTCCACCCTAACGATAAATACTTAACTGCCGTTTTCGTCCCATCGGATCATATGATCGGACGAGACAAACCAGTTGTTGCAAGTTGTAATCAAGTGTACTTAATCAGATAATGAAACCCCGATCATAGTATTTTTATTATCATTCAAAGATTAATTTTAACGATAAAGACTTACTTACCCCTTCACTAATAAACATTGGATAGTGATAGAATAGTTATTGTGTGTTTTGTTTCCCTCTATCAAGTTTTAATTAGGTAAAGATAAAATAAGAGAAAACACTGAGTAGCTATTCCACTCTTTTACAGTGTTCATTAGTAAGGGGGGTTAAAAAGCAGGGCTCAGTATACAGCTGTTACCAAGTTTTTGAATCCAGCTGAAGGTATCCGCATGGCTGCATTGCTGAATTTCTCAAAAAATTACTCTCTATAATGCTTTTGGCTCTTGGCTGGTAGAGCTATTAAAGTAGAGAATGATAGCATAGTTTCCTTTGTCATTACATGTACTTATACTTACAAAAAAGTCATATGTAAGTATTAGTAGGTTTTATAATAATTTCATAGTTTTGTAGGACCACTTTAGCATATGCATGTCAATCAAGTTTTATCTGTTGTAAAAACCAGTTAATATGTCAACAGTTTAATTTATTTATGTTAGCTCAATAGGCCAATTAGTATGATTAAGTCAATCAAAAGTTCTGACACATAACATGAATTCAGAGCCATCATAAATATCGCCGAGGTTAACAGAAGCGTTTTTTACAAAATTTCAAAACACAACTGATCAGTTTATAGAAATCAATCGTCCTAATAGAAATAAATGGTTAAATGCCTTTCATAAGCGAATTTAATCTGTGTTTATAAATGAAAAGTTGCATAAAATAAATAAATAAATAAAAATAAATTTTATTATGTTTTCAAAGCCTGTATCTGCATGGTATGGTACAGTAACTGTTGTGTAATGAAGTTTTATGCACAATTTAAAGATTCGCTAATTGCCTCGACTCGACGATGAAGAGTTCAAGCCGCATAGATAGCGGCAGTCGCCCTGACATTCTGAGCTCGGCTTGAGGTCGCTACGAAGGCAGTCATGTAGGCATATTATGAGTTCATAATCACTAACAAATGTTCCAACTGAGTTATTGCAGGAAATTTCTCATAGCTCGAACCCCTTGAGTTTAATGTCATTTATGAGTGCCTATTTTTGTTGGAAATAGTACTTGAACTATTTAGGAACTAGTACTTGGGTATAACAATGATAGCGAATAACGATTATATCGACAAGTACGTACGTAAATCTTACCTACCTAATAACTAGGTAGGTACCTATCATACTTTTCTGATCATGTAGGTAGTAGATCTTTAGTGCTTGTATTGTGTTAGATTTTACAGGCAACCTCACACGTTTTTGGCATATAAAGCAAGTAAATCATCTGCGTTTTTTTTCATTTGTACATTGTGTTGTGCGTTGTATTGTTTTGTATACAGTTGTTGTTAAACATTAGCACATACTAATTATAGTCACAGACTGGTCACGAGGATGAATAGGTATTGCTTCAGGCCCGCAGGCACTTGCGGTAGCCGTAAATCAACCTCCACATGGTTTTATTGGATTCTCGGACGGAGGGGCTCTTAGTACTTATTTAAAACTAGCTAACTGGTTTCACTGCGATGAGCTCAAAATAGCGTACGCTCTATGTATAAACGCATCGTATACAAACCAGATGAGTAAGAAGATTTGTCCTTCATAATAATAGCCGTACCCGTACGTGCAGGAACTATAGCATGCCGTTTTGAGTTTTGAGCAATCTCAGTCACACAGTGCGCTATAGAGCTTAGAGAACCTAAAAAGTGTTCTTACTTCATCGGTATGATGCTAAAAGCTATACACAAATATTTTACAAGCTTCATTCACAAATATTTTACAAGCTTCATCTATCATGTTGTCAAGATAAAAATAAATCGAGGTCCTCCGGGACGGGGGCCTCGGGAATCGGGGTACTCCGGGAATAACGCATGGAGGTAACTACATAGCTCATCAGGAAAAAATAACAAAATTATTGTTCTACTAATCTGAGGTACCTAAAATTAATATTATTTGAAATTTTCTAAAACCAATAAAACACACGTGATGTGGCTCTCACGTCTTAGATTAAATATTAAAAAACATAGTTATACTTACCAGAGTTAAATAAACAGTTTGAAATTAAATTATTATTACCTATTTACTAATAGTTCACTTCAGTAATAATAATTCAGTACCGTTGGCAATCGATTAAATGGAGTCGTCAAATTCTTGATTTATTTATTTATTTATTTATTTATTTATTTATTTATTTATTTATTACCATTTAACATAAAACATAACATTACAGAGTAAGGTCTAATGCGTTACATTTTATCACTTATTAAATAACAAAACTAATCATTCTAAAATTATTATTTACACTTAAACTAGTTTAAAGAATTAATGCTAAAATGTTAGCCTGCACATTACTTGCAAACAAACAAAACAAACAAATAAAATCAAAACAAAACATCAGGTAACCAAAAAAGCTTTACCACTAATAAATAACATATCTACCTATGACATGCTTACAATGTTATGGGCAGCCGTTGTCACTTAACATCAGGTGAACGACTAGCTCATCACGTCATTCATTAACATAAAAGCCAAAAACCTATCTATAATCCACTTGGGTTGTAGTCGTAGTTATACATAGTATCTACCTCGCAGTAGTAGCTATGACACTTTAGGTACACTACAGTGGTTTGCACTGTTGATTATAGTCGCTCGTGGACTATCTTGCGGGTTTTTTTGTCTTCCATGACGATCAATTAGCCCCGCCCCCCCAAACACGATCAATATTATTGATCAATAAACTTGACGAGACCACTTCCGTCAATGTTTTCTCCATACTGTAACTGTAAACCGAAAAACATTGACCAATACTAACCCTACACGATCAAGAAAATTGATCAATCCTAAGATTGATCAATAAAATAGAACGTGTATGGCCGGCTTTAGTAGTATCTCCTCACTCCTGAGTAGTAATTATGTGGTAACATAAAAGTCCTGTCTTATTGAATAGAATAGAATAGAATAGAATAGAATAGAATAGAATAGAATAGAATAGAATAGAATAGAATAGAATAGAATAGAATAGAATAGAATAGAATAGAATAGAATAGAATAGAATAGAATAGAATAGAATAGAATAGAATAGAATAGAATAGAATAGAATAGAATAGAATAGAATAGAATAGAATAGAATAGAATAGAATAGAATAGAATAGAATAGAATAGAATAGAATAGAATAGAATAGAATAGAATAGAATAGAATAGAATAGAATAGAATAGAATAGAATAGGATAGAACTAAATAGAACAGAATAAAACAGAACAGAATAGAATAGAACAGTATAGAATAGAATGGAATGGAATATAAAAGAAATACATTTATACAATACTTACTCGCTACGCGTGCATACGCGTATTGTACGCAAGGCGCAACCCACTTTCATGGTTACAGGACCAGTGTCATCAGTTCAGTAATCGGTTGCCAGTCAGGAAAACGTAGCTATGTATTGAAATAAACTTTATACACAGCAATTTTGGCATTAAATTGAGTAAAATAATAATAGGTATAATAATTACTTCCTGTGATCATGTAACAAACAATGCTCAGTATTGATGAATTGCTGAGTGACATGAAATCATCTTGGGTTACGTATTGTTCACAACTAACCGGACGTGTTGACCAGATTTCACTTTTTAATATTATCTAGGCAATGAAATATCGATGAGCATTTACAGCAAGTCTGTGGTACATATAGCGAACAATATTTAAGATTCACATAGTAATAACAATTTCTGCACATCGATAGGGCTGCGTTTTCTGCGTTTGTCATTTTTCCGTTTAGGTATTTAAGTTTTATGGGGTTTTATATTTTTTTGGTACCTACAATTTAT
Organism: Ennomos quercinarius; assembly: GCA_910589525.2. Taxonomy (NCBI): domain Eukaryota; kingdom Metazoa; phylum Arthropoda; class Insecta; order Lepidoptera; family Geometridae; genus Ennomos; species Ennomos quercinarius. The sequence continues at coordinate 9,983,562 of OU342496.1, forward strand.
GGAGATTATACCAAAGCAGACATAATATGTAGATAGCTTACAGATATCAGTTTTAATTAAGGTAAATGCGGCTATATACATTATCATTTTATCATTATTATGGAGTATAACTTACCGGCTATGTAAGGGGATCGTCAGGACGTAAGGTATTTCAGCGCTACTTAGGTGTTTCTATAGATATTCAGTAGAGTACTATATAGGCAGGTAATAATACCTGTACCAAGAGATAAGTACTAGTTCTATAAGGTATAGATAGGCTCTATGAATTTAATATTTTATATGCTACATCAATTTGGTATGATGTCGTATGGCCATAATAACAAACCCAACAGCCCATAACAAGCCCATAACATGCATGTCAAGCTGAAACTCATTGATGGGCCAAATGAATATTGTGGACCGTAGAATCAGTGGGCAGCAAAACAAATAGAAAAAAAAGTTTTATCTGCAAGTGAGAGTGAACTCAATCGATGTCGATAGAGAAAAGACCATGAAAAGTTGTCTTCTTTTAGAAAATCTTAAAACGCATTTCAAATTCTGTCTGAAGTCTTCTTATTTTCTCGATATCAGTACTTGTTATATACTTATTTACAACAAGGCAAGTGAAGATGGAATTACTACCGAACTTCTGAGAGCGGGTGGTAGACCGGTACTTTTAGTCCTCCAGAAGTTATTTAATTCTGTCGTCCTTGAAGGTACAACGCCAGAGGCATGGCACAAGAGCGCGGTGGTGCTCTTCTTCAAAAAAGGCGATAACACCTTATTGAAGAACTATAGGCCCATCTCGCTCTTGTGTCATGTGTATAAGCTGTTTTCGAGAGTCATTACGAATCGTCTCGCACGCAGGTTTGATGAATTCCAGCCTCCCGAACAAGCCGGTTTCCGAAAAGGCTTTAGCACCATAGACCACATCCATACGTTGCGCCAGATTATACAGAAGACCGAAGAGTATAATCGGCCGTTATGTCTAGCGTTTGTGGACTATGAGAAAGCCTTCGATTCAATCGAGACTTGGGCGGTGCTGCAGTCCTTGCAGCGATGCCAAATTGACTATAGGTATATCGAAGTTTTGAAGTGTTTGTACAGTAAGGCCACTATGTCAGTCCGACTACAGGACCAGAGTACGGAACAAATTCCATTGCAAAGAGGCGTGAGACAGGGAGACGTTATTTCTCCGAAACTGTTCACAAACGCATTGGAGGATGTTTTCAAGCTCTTGGAGTGGAAAAGATCTGGCATCAACATAAATGGCGAGTACATCACTAACCTTCGTTTTGCCGATGATATAGTCATAATGGCGGAATCGCTCGAGGACCTTAGCACCATGCTTAACGACCTCAGTAGAGTCTCCCAGCAGGTTGGTCTTAAGATGAATATGGACAAGACAAAGATCATGTCTAATGCTCATGTTCCACCTATACCGGTAATTGTTGGGAACGATACTCTCGAAGTTGTCGACAAGTATGTCTACCTAGGACAGATTGTCCAATTAGGTAGGTCCAACTTCGACAAAGAGGTGGCGCGAAGAATCCAACTCGGCTGGGCAGCGTTCGGGAAACGAAAGTTTTCAATCAGTGTGTGTTGCCAGTGATGACTTATGGAACTGAGACATGGTCTCTTACTGTTGGCCTTATTAGTAAGCTCAAAGTCGCGCAGCGAGCTATGGAGCGAGCTATGCTCGGTGTTTCCCTGCGAGATAAGCTCCGAAACGAGGAGATCCGCAGGAGAACTAAAGTGACCGATATAGCTCTTAGAGTTAGTAAGTTGAAGTGGCAATGGGCAGGCCACATTGCTCGTAGAACTGACAACCGATGGGGAAGAAAGGTTCTCGAGTGGCGACCACGAACCGGAAGACGCAGCGTAGGCCGGCCCCCCACTCGGTGGACCGACGACCTGGTGAAAGCCGCGGGGAGCCGATGGATGCAAGAGGCGAGCAGCCGCTCAAGGTGGCGTGCTCTGGGGGAGGCCTATGTTCAGCAGTGGACGTCTTCAGGCTGTTAATGATGATGATGATGATGATATACTTATTTGAAACTAGTGCACATGTATTTTCCTGAAGGGAGACTTTTTTTAAAATGGGATGGGGCCGCAAACATATGCGTCGAGGGTCGCATGCGGCCCGCGGACCGTGAGTTTGACATGCCTGCCCTATAAGCTTAAATGAGTAGGTACCTACTAGGTATTGGCTTATCTAGACTCTTATATAATTAAACACTGATTAGAGAGAGTCATAACTACAGTAGGCACGTATAATATATACTAAAGTATTTTTTGTATAAGTAGGTATATAATACACTAAACTATTACTACACTCCACTGAACTTACTGTGACTATTTCCATTCCTACTACGTATGTACGTGTGCTTCTGCGATTTATTATTCTATGCTCTTGTCGTAGCAAACTGCAAACGTAAGACTTACGACTGGCTTATGACAGTTACCACATACAGCAGATTGCGCCATTCGGTGGTCATACTAACGCACCTACCTAAGCGTTGTTAATGATAAAGATAATGCTTACTAGTCGGTAGGTATTATAAACGGAAAACAAGCTCTTGCTCTTGCTCTTGTCTCTTTATATATAGTTAGATATAGATAGGTAGGTCTGATTATGTGATTTCATAAACCACATGTGGTCTGGGTTACGCGCGTTATGCGATATTTCCCTTGGGGCTCTAGGGCTCTAGATTTCTATTCCTATTGCCCACATGGTAGGTACTATATTTCTAAAATGTTAAAACAAACTAGCAATCAAATCTTTGTTTTCCGTTTTTCAATCTATTCTGGGGTAATGATGTAATGTATAAATATATTCAGACGGTTTTATAGAGGCTATACCCAATTTGTGATTCAAGCCCAACCGGTTTGTAAAATGAAGATGTCCAAGTCGTGAAAACATCTTCCTCAACTCGATAGTGTAGCTATGTATTCAGAAAATGAAAATTTACATACATGTTGTTGTTGAATATAATGTAATCCAGTACTTCTTTATCTTTAACTTATATAATTTTGATTTAATGTCCCACAGTTGATTATCACTAATAGCCGCACAACCACATTTATGTTACACGACCTGGAGAACTAGTAGATACTTAATGGTATTTAGCATTAAGTTCATCCATTTACACCTCCTGTGCAAAACTATTAAATAAATAAATAATATTACCTACCACGTAAATTGTATTTTAATTAGAAGCCTGAATTCCACACAAGTTTTTACGCATGCGTCTATAAAATATGTGTGGAGTACATAGTTATGGTAAAATAGTCAAGTACTTAACTGACAAGTCTAGCGAACCTCTGCAATTTGTCAAGTAAGTAGGTATAGTTTCTAATAGCGCAATCGACGGCAAAAACATAAGCTATGAGCTTCTAAAAACTTTGTGTGAAGTGCTAAGTTGTATTCTGGCTTCCCGTAAACTTACGTAAAATTAAACTTACGACATAAACTAATATCAACGATGAAGTCGGGATCCTATCAGCGTTGGCTCTACACGATTTAGTTTATTCATTCTGTGACCTATCTATGAAATACAAAAATCGCAGAACTAATGGAAATTGAATTTGTGCATTTGCACAAAATGAAATGATGGAATTTGTATTAAAATTGCCTTTGTTTTGTGTACTTATTCAGTAATAGTAAGTATACGAATACGTAGGATAAAAGCACAAAACAGATATTAGTTATCATAAACTGAGTTGCTAATTTAATAATCTGTAGTTTTCATATTGAGCCGATGTAATGATTGGCACAGCTCATCTTTGTGTTGTTTTTATTTTTATCGACCTTGTTTATGTGTCGCGATGACCTCCGCTCAGATGGTTCGGTTCATTTTACACTTCCATATAAATTATGTAACGTTTGTAATATGTGTTATCTTTTAGCATATTGTTTCCTTCCTTTTTGATGAATGAGTTACATAATGTCACATAAACATTCTAATTGATGGTGGAGGACTAGGAAGTACCTACGTAGGTACCTACTTGTGCAAGGAGTTTGGTGAACGTCGTTGTTGAATAACCAATAGGCTATTTGACTAAGGCCCAATTTCACCAAACTAGAATAAATTTTATTCCAGGTATAACTTTCCGAGAACAACCGAGTTACGCGAATATAGCCCTTATATCACCAATTTTGTGAAGGAATAAGACTTATTCCTTGGATACAATCAAAATGGCGTCTTTTTTGTGTAATTTCATTTGTCAGTTAGCTGTATCCATGAGTAAGGAATAGCCGTATACTTGGAATAAACGTTGGTGAAATCGGGCCTAAGTAGGTACTATTAAAAATAAACAAGTAAATATTATTTTCATAAAGTAGGTTAAAAATGAATGTAATTCTTGAAAAAATAAAAATCAATAAATAACCTTAAAAAACCTTTAAAAGCCCCTACCTTTAAAAGACCTTAAAACCCTTAAAGACCTTTTAAAGTTTCTGGAGGGGATCACCTGTCTCTTTCTCGGAAAACAGAGCTCGTGCGGAGCTTCTTCACAGCTACTATGGTATGAAGGCTTAATTTGTGACGGCAATTGCCAAAAAGGTTGTATGTAAAGGTACTACAGCTTAGTAATGAGGTACTATGAAAGACCAAGAACTGACGTCACTGCATGTTTGAGCTGTCTCTTTCTATTCCTATATTTTAACAAGCAGCGCCCCGCGGTTCCACCCGCGTTCCTACAGGAACCGTTCCCGTTTTCGGGATGAAAAGCCTATGTTTTAATCCAGGGTATAAGCTATTTATCCAAATCCGTCCAGCTGTTACAGCGTGAAAGAGTAGTAACAAACATATACACACATACACATACGCACAAACTTTCGCCTTTATAATATTAGTGTGATTAAAATACTTTGAAATTAGAGGATACTTACTTACTTGGAGGATCACTTTGATTTTGAGGTAAGTATTCAATTTTTGTTTTCACGTTGTTTATTTTTTGAGGAATAAAATTTATTTAATGAATAAAAAATAGCAGTCAAATATCCTATTTAGTCTATTACAAACATCCATATACCCACAACCATATTGGTTGCAGTATTTACGTATGTATAAAAGTGAAACGTTGTCGGTTTGTTTATCTCGCTTTAACACAAAACGGCTAAACCGATTTCAATGAATTTTGCATACGGGCTGTTTTGTATTACCATGGTCAACATAGGATACTTTTTATTCCAATAAATTGAAAGTTTCCGCGGGAAAACCGGTATGTTGTGGGTGAAACTGCGGGCTCACTTTATTAGTATAATATTTTGTATTTGACCTGGTATTTTATGCATAATTGAGAACCCCTTCTCAATTATGCATAAAAAGGCTGCTTGGGCTAAAGTAAAAAAAGCCTATTCCAGTTGAAAGCCAAACTAAGCGATTTACGATACCGTAATATCTGAATTACATTTTTCGGTATTGTTATCCACCACGAAGAGTATTTTTATATTAAGTTAGATCATCCATGAAGCAGTTATAAATCATTTGTCAGTCTGTCATGTTGCTAATAAACTTCGTCTGACTTATCATGCAATAATAGAACGTCGTTATTTCGACTGACATGACTAAATTCACGAAGCATAAATTCGCAAACGTGTAAGGTACCCACCTACTTAGGCATATTATTGCTTAAAAAGTATGAGCTCAATGAAAACAGTGATGTTTTAAACAACGATTACGTAAGGCTGTGGCGCAGGGTTATGCAAACCTTTGATTACTTTCCACATTCAGACAATAAAAACGAAATTATATTTGAATATTTCTAACAAACGGGTAGTTCTTGTAAAGAAACAAATTGAAGGAACATAGAAAGTTTAACATTTAGTACAATTATTCGAGTAAGTTTAATGGCCCATCCCTATCAAAAGTGGGAGGTAACCAGCTTAAGAGCACCGCTGGGGATGCAAACCTTTGTTTGGCGTTGCCGCGAAAAGAGAATCTAGAAGGGTACGTCCAGTGGAATAGGACTCTATGAAAAATTTGGCTTGAAAAAGGTAGGGACGTCTAAGGTAGGTTAGGTAGGCTACAATAAATGTTTTTAATATTATTTTAAACAAACGAGGTTACTATTACTACACTTTACACATTAAGAAAGCGGCACTCCCGGTATGTTAAAGCAAAATACTTATCGAAACATTAAGAAATCGTAATACCTTATTAATTATACCTCCGAAGTCAGATTGAGCAATAATTTCAATGCAAACATCTGTATTGTGCAGGCCGATGGCACGCCGCGGCCACTGCTACACCTAGAAGTGCGCTACTATACTATTGCACTAAGAATTAATGGGGGTCAGAGGTGACTGCATGGTTGCAGGCGATTGTTAAGCTTGTAGGGCCTGAATAGGCGATACCAATCGATTCTCGATAGCGGAAATAAAGAGAATTAATTAATTTAAAAATTTGATAGCATTTTGTTTCTTCGTTACTTATATGTGTATAGTCAAGTTAAATGATGACAATTAGTTATAGTTCGTTAGTAGTTTAGTTGTTTATTATAGTTTATACCTAAAAAGTATATTGCATGAATAATTTTAGTTGGTTATCTAATATAGCACCAGTTATAACTAAAATGGTACGCATAATTAAAATATAAATACAGGCATAGTTAAAGTACACTTATTTGTTTGGGGAAATAAATACCAAGTGACGTGAGCCGACCCGTCTTTCAGCATATAAAAACAGATGACGACACCTCAAACTTAAACCATATCGTTTCGATATAAAGATTCCAAATAAGATAAAGACAATGCAAGAACACATTCAAGTTAAAATTTCAACACTAAATTGACCTGTGTGTTCGATTTTGTCAGGCAACAAACTGACCATAAAGTGTTTACGAGTCGTAAAATCTTAGTAGGAGGTCATTCAGGTGAAAGTGATCACAGGCTGCGAGTGAACTTTCAATCCAATTACCGGGAATGGAAAAGGCGCATAATGCTCAGGGATCGTGCTTGACGGATTATACTATTACTTATTCCGGGCCACTCTGCTAGATTGATTGAATTCAAACGATGTAATAGAGATTTACCAGTACAAAGGTACAAAGACGTTTTGTTATTTCGACTTAAGCCTTTTCTGGGGAAACTTTTTGATCGCATGCTTCAGATTCAGACACATGTTACAACAAAACACTACAATAACATTAAAAAATCGTGACTAATATTTATCTAAGTGTAACGACTAGAGGTAGTGAGGTAATAATCGTAAGTCAATCGTAAGTTCACAAGGCGTGGCGATCCACGCTGATTACGGCGGGAACTAGCTTGCGGACGATATAATTTATTGTATCGATAATTTATGTTCTAAATGATAAAAACCATTGTTTAGGCGTACTAGAGATTGTATTCTGCAAAATGTTGGTCGTTAATAAATCAATAGCTACGTTGTTTTTATAAACTTAGCTTAGGTACTATTTACTTGTAATATTTTGATCTGAGACCTTAGTACACAAGGTTTTGTCTTTGCAGATTACCAGATTTGGATAATTTATCAATTCAATATTAACTTGGTCAAGATCGTTTACTTTAAGTGCATGTCGAATGTCGACCAATGAGTTTCCGGTGCAAAAGACATCAACGCGCACGCAATAAATTTTCTTTTTTGAACAAAGTCGAGAATTTACCTATTTAATTATTATATCCATAAAGAATGCTATTTGTAACTACTATTTGTTTGTTTGTAATTCCAGGTAAACCAGGAACGGACTACCCGCTGCTTGGTGCAGTCCCATATACGAACTTCTACTGTGATGAGCAGGCTTACCCAGGCTTCTTCGCGGATATGGAGACGCGGTGTCAAGGTATAAGCACAGATTAGAAAAGATAATAGATAGATACCCAGTAACATAGCGTATATTCTTTAGAATAGACTACGATAGATTGTCTTTTAAGACAGGTAGGTGCAGTATTTATAAATGTTCCTAACTAGGTTCGTTGGTGGACATGAACGTTAGCATTCAGACAAATTCTTTCTAAGTTATTCTCAACATCCTCCACAGCTCCACACATTATTGTTTAAATTGAATAGTTAACCTTTTATAACTGCTGTGATTGCTGATAAAAGTTTATTAATAGGTGTGCGGGATATATTTTATCCAATTGTCTATTATCCCAGTATGTTCTAATCTGTCAGCCGTAAATTATAAAACGTTGTATCTTTTGAGCAGAGTTACAAACGATTAAAGTAGGAGTAATCAATTAAAGTTTCTATTGTATACATCCACCTACACTCCACGTTAAAAAATGAAGACCTTGGCAGTGTGATGATTATTAATATTGACCTTATGATGGAGTAAGGTCAGCTAATTATAACAAAAAATAGCCCGGAAGATGAGCTCGACATGAAATATTGACTAGAAACGTGAGATCCGTAACCAAATGGTTTAACGATTGATGCCCATCAACATTTAACATTATGTTCAGTAAAGTTCATTCTTTAGGTTTTATAGATAAGTTGCAATAAAAATTATTCGTATGCTCATTTTTATCAGTATGTATACCGCAGTGTATGTATGACCTCTGCATCATTCCCAATCAACGCATGTGAAGGATTTATATACCTTTACATTTTACCTGATGTAACAAAAATACTTCCTCAAATGCAAATATATCTTTTATTCTTCATCTAATGAGCCATTGACAACAAATTCAAATTCATGCTTATTTTCATAAGTACACCTCACGATATCTTGCGCAACACGTGTCCTCTTTGGACCATCTGTCGGAGACAGCGATGGTCCCCGCCTGGTGACGTGTAAGTCCGTGTAAAGGTCGGCAGAGACCAAGAGCATCAAAAAAAGAAAGACAGCTATGGTCAAACTACACTGTTTGTAAGGCAAGTGAATAACTTATTTCATGTGCACAAACACCGTTGCTATATATAGAGTTATAATAACAAACAAAAAGCTGGAATCAATAAGTTTTCACAAACAGTGACGATCGAACGCCAGGCACTTCCAGTGACCTGTGAAAGTTTTTTTTTTACGGGCAAATTGCCTTTATTACTCAAGCTACTTACTACAATAATAAAAACTAAACCTGTGAAAGTTAGATGTCTGGCAGCTTTGCATGAAAGAAATAACGATTAAATAGATTCCAACTCTAAATGGGATTATAGGGACATTGTAATATTTTATATGAACTGTGCAACACGCTGGAAGTGTGCGCTGGGCTTTATTTAATTACTAGCAGCGCCCCGCGGTTCCACCCGCGTTCCTACAGGAACCATTCCCGTTTTTGGGATAAAAAGTAGCTTATGTTTTAATCCAGGGTATAAGCTACCTCCATACCAAATTTCATCCAAATCCGTCCAGCTGTTACAGTGTGAAAGAGTAACAAACATACACACATACACACATACGCACAAACTTCCGCCTTTATAATATTAGTGTGATTATAAGGATTTAGGGCGTTTTGTTGAACCAGACCAAAATGCTGGCATCTAATTTGGTCAAAGTGTCAGCCTCGCTACACAGAGGGGGGCAACGCTGCCAGCATTATGGGCACGTTGCCAGATTCTACGGATTGCTTGAGCTATCAATAGACTTTTTCTAGTCTATAGATAGTTCAAGATTTCTTTAGATTGCTATTTTTATTTTTAAGTAGGTAGGTTGTTATGTAGTTTAGTTTATTATTTAAGATTTTTAGTACTATGTACATATACTATATTTATTTTGATTTTAATTAAATTTAGTATTTATTATTATATACTTATAGTTACATTTACATATTGCTGCTCGTTTTTCTACTCGGGATTGAAGCAGATTTCTATACTCCAAATGTAAATTATTGAGGCATCATGACAGATGTAAGATACTGTACTTGTCTATATGACATTGAAGACTGCGACCTATTGCGATAAGAAAAGACTTTTTTAATTTATACTTAAGTCACGTACATTTTAGCTATTTACATACCTACCTTGGTGTACCTAACTACCTATACGTTGAAGGTTAGAAATAACAATGCGAAAACCATGACTGATGTAATGAAGTGATGGAGTGAGTTCACTCATCGAATGATATAAAGATACTTAGTTATCTTTTTTAATTTATTATGGCTAAACAGCGTTTGGGTGGGCAAATAAATCCAGTCGAACATTGTCGTTTCGAATTAAAAGTTACACGTGGATTCATTCGTCCGACACTTCTTGAATTAAAGGTGCTCTTTAGTATACAGATTAATATGTAAAGGAAAAATTACTCTTTACTCTTAATGTGGGCGATAAGCATTTACATTACGGTATTCAGTTCTGTCACTGTAAAATTGTGAACGGTGTGAGATTATACATAGTTTTGTCAGATTGAAATTTATCATCATCAACAGTTTGTGAACGGACAAAATCAAGACTATTCTTGGTGGTAGGACTTTTCTGCAAAGTTCGTCTAGGTATAGGTACCACCGCTTTGCCAGCTATTCTGCCACCAAGCAGTAGTGTGCAAGCACAACCGTGTTCCGCTTTGAAGGGCATTGAAGCTAGTGAAATTACTGGGCAAATGAGACTTTATGATCTAATCTCACAGTCTAGTAATCTTATTACTTTACTGTGTGGAGTCTCAGGACGACGTGCGCAGTGCAGTGTCACGCAAAACTATATTAAGAGTGATATTGCAATTTGTTATGGGCAGCCGTGACGCTTAACCTCAGGCGAACGGCTACTTCATCACGTCATTCATTTACCTACATGAAAAAACCCAACGGGCTCCACCAAAAAGCCCTCCGCAGGGGCTGGTTGCAAAAATTATAATGAACGGCTCCCCCAGTGAGGCCGGTTTCGCATACATTAAAAAGTTGTGCTAACGACCACCACCAACCAGCCCCGAGTGGCGGTTGCAATGAACTGAACAATGTGGGTTTCAATAACCAAACCAAGTAAATTGTCTATCGTTTCGTTATTCAATCGCTAAAAAGAATCTAATGTTCTTCTTCATTTCTTTCCAGCATGGCACTACTGCGACATCGACGGCCGGCAGGCATCATTCCTGTGTCCAAATGGCACCGTGTTCTCGCAAGGCGTGGCGTCCTGCGACTGGTGGTTCAACGTGCGATGTGCCTTATCCCCCGCACTGTACCCCCTTAATGCCAGACTTTACCGGCGGCGAAGAAAATCTAACAAGCCCAAGCCTCACAGGGTCATAGATAAGCAACTGGTCGATGAGATATTCCTGTAAATATAAATGTTGTAATTTGTAATGCTTACTAGTGTGACAACGCCATCAAATTAGATTTGGTAACCTTAGTTTGTAATGTTTTTTAAATAATAAAAAATCTAAAACACATATTTTGTTAAATAGATGGTAAGTAAGTACCTACTTTCTTAAAAATATATAACCCCCGCTATGAAAAACTAGAGGTGCTTGGGGTATGTAGGTAGAGTTAGTACCGTTCGGTCACAGGCCCGTTCTGACACAGTTTTGAAAACCCATACGAGTCCCGATCGGTAACACTTTCAAAATTATATTGTCTACTAGTTTATGTCCGCGGCTTCGCCCGCGTGGACTATCCCGCAGGAACCGTTTATTTTTCCGGGATAAAATTACCTCAACCCTCCTTTTTTGGGATTCGTTTAAAAAGCGCTGTAACTAAAGAGGTTACTTTTAAATACCTATCTGCGAAATTTAAGATTTAGATTTTGGCTTCAGCGGTTTAGGCTGTGCGAGCGTCTTACAATGGGACCTTGTTGTGTAATTTTTGCCCACGAAATTAAAAAATTGCCGAGACCCCCCCCCCCCCCGGGACTCTGGGCCAAAAGCTGGGTACGCCCATAGCCATACACGTAACACGTAAGTTCCTATAGTAAGTAGGTATGCAATATATAGTAGGTATATGTATATATGGTAGGTATTGCAATTAAACGAATCGAATCATGGTCAATAATTCGGCCTCTATCTCAACTCTTTTGAGCACTTTTGCTACTTAATCAATCATGCGTTTCGGATTTGCCCATCCATGCACACTTGGCCAATTATCCTGAGTAGGTACCTATAGAGTTAGACTATAGACAACGACGCCGATGCCTGTATTTATCACAAATTAAACAAAGTTTAAAGTTTAATAAGTTTCATCAATCATTTTAATTTGACTGTTTAAAGGTTTTGCCATAGTTTACCTAAGCTGGAAAATATACTTAATACTAAAATAAATGAATAAGGTAGGTATATAGGTATTCATTGAATTATTAGATCATCTTCATCAGCCTGTATCAGTCCATTGCTGAACATAGGTCTCTCTTAATACAAGCCCGATCCTCAGCTCATCTCTTCAGCTTCTCTGCGTATATCGTCGCTCCACCTAGTCGGAAGGTGTCCTACGCTTCATTTGCTAAGAAGAGTGAAAAATGTAGGGGAGAAACTGAAAACGACAGACAATAGTAACGAACGACGACAGAGTACGAAAAAGAGAAATAAGCAAATGATAACTTAACAAGCGTGGAAAATCGTTTCAAAAAAAATTGGGAAGGAAAGAAAAATATTAGCGTTACAAACTCTACCTGTTGTTACACTTAGTTATGCAAATAAATTGATATGAATATGAATACATGGAGTCGAAACTAGACGACGAAATGTTTTTAATCACAGGCGCTATAATTAAAGTCTAACACCTAACAGCCCTGGCTGCAACACGCATGACTGTATCATTCTTTATCAAAGCACACTATCGGTCAGTCAAGATTTCTTTTGGGTCCCCCTTGCAGGAACGGGGACCTAGTATTTAGGTAGGTACTTAGCGCCCCGTTCAGGATGTCTGATCGCCACGCACACGGTCGGGGGTCCAACAACGCACGCTGCGCTGATTATACTCGTATGCCTTTGTGCCTGTCCAAAATCTTATTATAAAACACTCCTTATCTTTTTCATCTCTTTTTTTACAGGTAACGGACGCGTCACCTGTAAAAAAGAGGCGAAAAACAAGCGTAGTTAATTCACAATGCATTTTCCAGTGTTTATATTAGCTTCTTTCTTGTACCTGCCCTAAAAACATCGCGCGCCTGCTTCCTTTTGAACGTCTCTACTTCCATGAGCCTAGATTTTATGCTGTAACACTACAATAAGATAAGGCGCAGATTTTTTTATAGGTAGATAGGCAAGTACTTCCACCCTTAAACGTGAAACTAGTAACTTTCACTCATAATTTTGCATGTAGTGAAATCGTATTTTTTCTTTGAATTGTCAATCCATTTTCAGGTAGGTAGGTGTACCTACGTTTCGAGTTGATACTGTGGCGAGCAAGAGATAGGTACTCATTTAAAATATGCTCGTTCACAAATAGATAGGTAAATAATAGTCCAGCTAATAATAATAATTGGTAATATTTACCTATCAAATAACACACGCTACAACCTTAAATCAAAATTTAGTAGAGCCCCTCATTGTATGCTTGTATGTAATATTACCTAAGAAATACTAGCAGTCCCTCGCCTTCATTGCTAAAACAATGCCAATTCATATCCAAGGGTCGCCGTTATGAATTGCCAACTGTATGCTAACAGCGCCAGTCGTGGGAACTTCACATTATGTGTGAAGCGGCTGTTTTTCCATCGTACATTGTACTGTGCATATTTGGAGACGTATGCATACTGCATACGTGAGCGCGTAGAGCCTTGGTTCCTGTCCGAATCGGCTGCCACTTCGGGTCTCGGCTCGCGCGGTCATTTCCTTCGCGAAGCGCGCCAAAAGCACGCGCGAGTTCGGTAGATGCGTGTTTACGCGGGAAAACAAGCGCGTGTGTTTACGTGAACAAATACGTATGAATGTTGGACGATACATAGTTGGAACTGTCAACAACTTATTAATTTGTTGCTACTGAACATGGAGTTTAAAATGGAACTTATAACGCTTATTTTATGCGGTAAGTAAAATCAGAAATAAATAGCATGGGGTTTAAATTAAATATATAGCTTTAATCTAAGGACTAACTCTATACCTTCCATTTAGGTACTCTATCTAGAAAGTCTACCCTAATTAGTAGATAAATTAAAATTATTAATTGTAAGATCTAAGATTCATACCTATTTTAACATGCTTATTCAGGTGCTTAGTTATATTATTATATATTGAAACAGTGAAGAATATTTTAACTTTACTATTCACACCCCATAATTATAAACAAAACTTTATAAAATTAAAAATAGCCGGAGTTACGTTACAAGGAAAACACGTAAAATCAATACAGTGTATGTAACGTAGATATACATAATTGCATATAAGTAGGTACCTACTGAAATACTTACAAGTTACATAGTTCGTATTGAGGCATAAGGATAAATAAAAAATTGCCAATTAATAAACCTGCCATTATACCGCCTACCTATATACATAGGTAGACTCCTAAAACAAATACATAAACAAAATTTGTATTAGGTACCAACAGCTATCAATCCTTTTTTAGACACCAGACCGGATTCACGGTAAGTAAAGTTATTTTAATGATGCCACTTAGTTCTTGCAGTTCTCGTTAGCTTAATTATAATTATGAATAACTGAATTACTGTTACGCTCGCTTATTTTCAATAGCCTCACTGGCAGAGGCGCTAAAAATGTTTCGATGGAAGATAACCACTTCCATCTAAAGAACTAAACGAACTAAAGACTTCGCTCTTATCACAAAGGAATAGATGTCAGTTTTCCACCTTTCAGCCAAATACTGCGATGTAGTGTAGCCGACCATATCTAACCAATGCCAATGTCTTTGTATGAAAATAAAGCTATATTGGAGTGTTCAGACCACAAATTACTAGTGTTCGCATAATTATTATTGCTGTCGTCGAAGTAACAACTTTGCCAGCCTTCGCACCGAGTTTATAATTTGTATACTGCTTTAACGGTGTAACTTGTTCCGATAAAAAAATAATTAACTTATAGTTAATAATTATCTTAGTCTTAATTAGCTGGGTAAGCAATTATAGTCGTTCTTGACGTCAGCCTCTTTCCCTTCTGAATTCGTTTATTATGTTTGGTACCTTACCTACAAAAATACAATAACGTATTGTCAATATTTTCATTATACTATCATTATTCGTAAATACTGTGTTCACATATTTTTTACAGTAGGTACCTAGAGTTGCACATAGGTATTAAGTGCCTATACTTATTCTTTAAACATAGATAAATTATGTCAAAATAATACAACTCTACATCTTGCCTCTCATCATACATTGTTGTGTGAAACTGAAATTTTGTCCGCTGGTAAGTGCATAGTAATCACTACACCCGAAGAAAACTGAAGCGATTGGCTATTTTCTTGTTGCAATGCAAAATGGAAAGTAATAATATGTAGTACCTATATGTAATAATAATATGTAATAATATGTATACCTATATATACCCCCTTTTTGAATCGACAGATTAATTCCTGTTCTTGATGCAAATGTTTCCTTACATTTTAACTGCAGTTTGAGTTGTGTGCGTAATCTTTACCAGCTTCCAGTAGCTACTATTAGCATAGAATAACTAGGTAATGATGGGTTACTACTTAACGCAGTTTTAAGAGATAAAGGCGAATAATCGGTTTTAGTTCAGAGAGAATAAGTTTTAAGCGTACCCACCCTCGTTGCACCCAAAATATCGTTTACATAATGCATGGCCTAATCGCGTCGTGCACACGAAATTCAAATAAATGTAGGTAGCTGAATATGTAGCGCAATTACTCTTGTTTTTATTTTGTTCGGCCGGACGGTCTGTCGTCATCATGTCGTCATAATATTTTGTTCTCGTACAGTACTAGAGGTATCCCGCGGTTTCACTGCATTTAGTCATACAGTCTTACGCCATGTAACCCTCGAGGTTGAATTTTCAGCCACTCCGTCACGTCGTCGCCACCGGAGATGTCCTGAGCGACCCGGTTTTTTTTAAATAGTTTATAAGCAAAGCATTTGACCACTGTCTCACCTGCATGGGGTGATCCTATAACGACCGTTGTTTCAGCTGCGTTAGGATCACCAGATCGAGCACTTCTGGCTCCGCTACCGCTTTCGGCACCGACCCCGCCGGCGAGGTCGACGTACCCCGTAGGTTAGCTAGAATAATCACGACTTTCCATAGGGTCCACTCTTCCAGTAGTAGTAGTAGTAATCTTCTCGATCCTCTTATCCCGGCAACGGCCCAAGCTGAGTCTTGCAACCCAGGGGTGCCCTTGAGCTAGTTGCCTCCCACTTTTGACGGCTGAGCGCCTTAAGCGCCGGCCCTCCCGTCCTGTGACGCTGTAAAGGTAAAAAAAGGTTGAATTTTCATATCCCAGACGTAAAAACGGACGCCCTTCAGATATAATGTCTCTAGAACCAGTGGTATGGGCTCCACGTTGTCTGTTGTCAGGCAAGTAACTCAGGTGTTTTACTAATATCTAATAGCCATATAAAACAAAGCGTTTCAAATATTAGTTTTGGCTTCGTTATAATGAAACTGCATAAACCGCAGCCTTCCCTTCATTTTAATATGGTAACTAAATACTATCACAAGGTTGATTTGAATCTGAAACGGTTACACTGCGACTGTTGTGTAGTAGGTAAGCTTAGTAGTAATATATCTAGCTGTTTTCGATGAAACATGTGATAATTGCCCCAACCCAACCCAGAGGGGTGTTGTCACTAATTCCATAAGCTATGTAGGTATCGCAAGAAAAGCCTGAAAACATGTGCTGAAAGCTAGATAAAAGAGCACTAATTACGGAGAAGAAAATGCACGCAACGACACAGAGAAAGCCACTAAGCCTACGGACAATGAGAAAAACAATTTCCTTAGTTTAGAAATGTCCATCAACCAAGTAATCTTCATGTCGCTTAGGGTTTTTACTTTTAGTAGTGGTTCTTTAGTACTTTTCCCATCCGTTAGTAGAAAACAACATGAATACACCAAGACTTAAATGCACCTACCTATTTAAATCCTTCTGAATGAATAACTCTGCTAACCTGATCTGATACATATCAGATGATACTAGGTATTATTTACATTGTTTTTGTAGAAATGTTTTAGGGCCTATTATGAACGGTACTTACCTAAGCGGATAAAGTGGAAAATTAAATGATATTAGGTACCTACGCAAGTTTGTGAGAATTTGAAATGCATATGTACCTATGTTTCGTTACAGCGTTATAATTACAATGCTTGATTATGCAATAATTTAGGATGCTTTTTCATGAAAATAAATGACATGACGAGCTAGTCGTTCACCTGATGTTAAAGCGACACGGCCGCCCATAGGTGACCGTTGTAGTGTTGACTACACCCGATTTTCACACTACATTTTCTTCACTTAATTTAATTACCGTTTACTAGATCTCTACACTTACTAGCTGAAAGAAAGTATCGTGGCTCCTATAGATAGTATATAAGTCGAAATTCGATAAGTAACCATAGCTATTATCAACTCAATGAAATACATTTTTTTATTTAACTTTTCATAATCCTAATCTAGTGTATCTGCAAATGCTACTACGATTTCGTAATGAGTATGCGTATTAGTTTCTGACTCAATGAGTAGATAGATCGTACCTACCCACAGATAACCCCCAATAGATACCGCATTACGGGATTTTTGTTCGGATCCTAGCTCACCAAAACTGGAGGAAGGCGCGGGTTGCGGGGACTGGAGCCAATGCGCTATTATTGGCTGTTTCGAGTGACGCCCTAATAATGAACTCTAATAATTGGTCGAAACTAAGGCCGTGCTGCGAAGCGGTGATTTATATAGACCCATTTACGCTAATGCCTGGTGCGCAGTCGTGGTCTTTCATGCGGTATCTATTGGGGGTTATCTGTGTACCTACCCAATACTAGTCTTTAGTTCCATTATCTATTCGCCATTATGTACCTAAGTATGTGACGTTATTGTATTATAATTAGACTGGAACAGCAAACGTTAGAGGTCATATTATTCTGCATAGAGAGATAATCAAAAATCATCCAAACTGGCAGACCGGACAACAAAACTTTATAACCGGTCTCGGTCAACCAATATACTGTGTTATATTATAGCCTGTAGGTATATTTAGGTAGTACTAGTACCTATGTATGTTCTTATACCTACATAGCTCAAATTATAAGCAACCCACTCAGTTTTAGCTCATAAGCTTTTTAAAAGTGTCTTCCGCATTTGATTGAATAACGTCAGATATTATATAGGTAACATTTTCGGCTTCGACATGAAAACGGACAGTATCATCAGTATTATCCATATAAAGTTAGTAATATTGGTTACACCCTGATAATTTAGTAATCTCGGAAGTAAATGTAAGTACCTAGTTGACTCCAAAATTAAGTGGAAAAAGGTATCGGGGGACAAGGTCAATAATTCTTGTACAGACATGGTACTTAATACAAAGTGAACGTAAGTATGGGCTTTTACATCATGCCTATGTCTATTTTTAGAATCGGTATTTTATTAGGCGGAAATCGTAGACAGAAAACAGATAATATTAAGATTAATTTATTAATGCATGCTTATGTCATTATTTATGAATGTGATTGTAAAACTTTCAACTTAGATTGTATAGGTACCTACTAATGAATATAAGACACCCAACATGTAGGTAGGTATGTCAATATTTGTGTGAAGTGTTTTGAGATTGACTGACACTAATAACCAACGCTGAACACTTGCCTACACGAGAAGAAGAAGACCAACTCGACAGAACTACTTTAAGCCATAGTAACGCAACCAGATAACTTATGTAAGGCACTATTTTGCTTAGCTGCCGTTAGAATAAAACGCTTGTTCATCTTATCTTGATATACTCTTGTTAGAAACGTGTTAAGTAGTAAACCCACTTCACTTCTTATACATCTTATTGATTGAGCGGTGCAAGAGCATCACTATGACGCAAGTTGTCTACTCTACAAGTAGACGTAATAGGAACGTAATTATACGCACTATCAGCATAGCTTACGTAGTCATACGTAAGCATTGATAATCAATAAGGGTCCAATGCAATTCATTGCTTTGGTAGTTATTGGTGGCATAAAGCAAACCGCGTCTTCCATGGAACGTCTCGTCGTTACCACGTTCTTTACACTCGCAAAAAATAGCAAAAAAATCGCAATCGCAATCGCAGCTTCTCTTGATCATAGATCGATTTCCGTCAGTTATGGACACTGGACGGACATTATAGAAAGTGGCAACCGTCGTATATGTAATTAATTATCAGTCTATTTAAATATTTTTCGCGATACACATGCTATGGCAATGGATATAATATGCAGCCGTATGGGATATAATATCAATACTACAATATTATCATCAGCTGAACCGGACTACAACAGGTGTCGCAGTGATTTAACTAGCGACGCATAATGCTGACCATTTCCGCGTTTTATTGCCCCACATCGTACATCGATTGGAAACCTCTCACGTGGCGCATAACTGCACACAGATTATAGTGCGCAGGCGCTGTTTAAGTACTACATGACTTCCACTTGGATGTGCGATGGACAAGCGCTTTCACCATGATGCTAGTCGTTTGCATCGACCCTGACGACCTCGCGATGACCAGCTACCATTAGAAATTTAAATTAGGCATGTACCTATTATGGAAGGTGTTATTAAAAAGATACCTACATAATAGGTGTTATCTAAGCGGCTTGCTGTTATGTGTAAATGTTTGTTTAGTGTTTACATTTGATAAATGGTGTTAAAAAATCCCCGATTTATCTTGGAAGCTTGTTTGTACTTATTTGGGTGACACGGTACCTTAAGTGACGCTACAACCTAAAGCATTTTCTTTCTGTACAGCGGCAGTGCTTGAATTTCTATGGTAATGGTGACTAAAGGTTTTCCATCTGTACAGTATTATAAAGATAGAAATACTGATAAGTCTATTAGATAGAAATACTAATAAGTGCTTACCCTAGTACCTATCTAGTCAACAAAATTGCCTCATCGAATATTCAGGATTTCTGACTAATTTATTCTGGCACAGAATAAATAATGGAACTCAAATTTCTTTTTCTTAGTAATAAAAGTGAAAGCTTTAATGAACTTTTATGATTATTTAAGCGATGTTTTCTATCACGATCCAAATAATAGTATACATTTCAATTCAATCGTCGAATACGAAATTGCAGGGGATCAATGAAGTCTAGACTGGAGCCATAGAATAATTGAAAGTGTCGCATTCTAGTTGCAGAATCACGATCAATCTTGTGAGTCAGAACCAAAACCAATGTCCAATCGAAATGGCTAAGATTTTGCATGCTTGGTTTTCACTTCCGCCTCTTGATGCTTTTGTGACGTAATCAAACTGAGGTGTAATTATAATATTAATAGGGATACAGTGACTTATTTATTAGCATTGCCGTATTTTTATAATCTTATACCAATGTGATTCTTAAGGCGGCGTCCAAGCAAAACTTCTGTTTTTTAGAGTGTCTATAAAGTTGAAAATCGTAGATATGTCAAACTGCGGCTGCGCTTGAAACTGTGTTAATTTTACGGGTTTTTAGTGGATCAAGTGAAATAGGCATAAATAAGTAATGGTGATATGCTTATTAAAATACCAGTCTGGATATTTAATTTGTAAAAAAGTGTTGTTATCGCTGTAAATTTAGAGCACTACGTTGACATTGTATTTTTTGGGGGTCATTCTATTATTTTATTTTGGAATAACTAAACTAATTAGTTAAATTGTATTCGGTCGCCGTTATTCGTTTTATTTCAAACACCAGTGGACTCGCCCAGGCGTCGCACGGGTTAATTAGTTTTACGTTCTAACCCTGTTCATATGGGAAGAGGGAAGCGAAAGGGAAAAAGATAGAGGAAAAGGATGAATGGTTGGGACAGCAATCGAAGGCCGGCCTTCCTTCGCCGCCCGGCCTTTCTCTTCTCTATTTCCTTCGACAGGACGAGTATAGATAAATAGTAGGTAAGTAAAAAAATAATATACAAACAAAAAAAACTCTTGCATAGAAATTACGACTTTGTTATTTCGTGCAACCCGCACTACGTCGTTTTAGGAAACAAAAAGTAACCTAAACGTCATTCTGAAAATTAGCTCGTACGGTAGACTGTGCATTAAAAAAGAGTCCATTGATACATACAAAAGAGTTTATCACTACTTGGTTGCCCTAAGTCTCGCTTTATGGCTTAACGTTGATCGTGATACCAACTAATTACATGGATGATTTCGTGTGTCGATGAGGGGGTAGATATCTTTGGTTGTGAGTACCTTTGGAACCCATCAATATTTTTAATAAATGGTATCGCATTAGAAAGCCATTAAAAAGGACATGTTTTTAAAACAACCTACTGAAAAAAACATCAGTCAACATTTTGAGATAAATCAACTTTCATTTCATGACACGGTCGGTATTATCTAGAAAAAAAAATGTTTTACGTTTAAGCACTGTATTTAAAAATGATGGTTAAATTTAAGTGTCAGTAGAGTCATTGAGGTTTCTTTTATGTAATTAAAACCAAAAACTTATTAGTTAATACCCGTACTTTCAGGAATCAGTAATTTTAGGTCGAAAACAGAGAATTTTCCCAATTTCCACAAAATGTTGATTAACTCAAAAATATAAAAAATCGGTGAACTAATGTTACGCTTACAAGATAGCCCAAGGCCTGTTTAAACACCCCCTGAAAAGATACGGTCTACGAACCAATCACCCCGTAGATATTTTCGTGTCGGGAGAAACAGAAACGCGGATACGTTTCTCTCACTAATACTTACATTTATATGATCACTTAAATAAATTGATAAAAAATATTATCTTATCTTATATATACCTTATTCTTACTCTTATATATACATATACCTAAGCATGAGTTTAATCAACATTTGCGAAGAGAAAAGCTTCCGACAACTCACAACGGATGTCACCATCAGTTTAAAAATACATTATGAGCTTTCAAAAAGCAATTTTGATTGCATTATATCTTCCTTTACTTTCCATCAACCAGTTTAAGATTATTTTAAGAGTATGATTGCTTTCTAGAGGAGAAATGGTATCTAAATAAATAAAATAATTTTGTAATAATTTTTTGGAAGTTAATAAATTAGTCAGTACTTTGAAAACGTACGGTGTATTTAGAGTTAACTGCCGTAATAAATATGTTTATAAATATTGTCGGCTATCAGTCGGAGGATATCCTTTAATATTTATATTTACATAGGTACCAGCTTGTTGAGAACAAACCATCAGGTGCCTACATAATACAGATATCCGGACTATATCAAAGAAAACAGTGATAACACGCTCCAACTGTTAGGCTGACTATCATATTGATTTATGCTGATTTTTAATGTAAAGGAAAATTTGAACGGGAGTTCCATTCATAAAGTATGTAAAAGGCTACCGTAAAAAAATCTTAAAATACCGTAACAAATCAATAATTTAATTGATTACGCTAGCAAGCCGACGATTAATCGTAAATCTTTAACTTATATTTTGTTTCTATAAAACGGCAAGTTCCAACGAACTAAGTAGAAAAATGCATTTAAAGTTAGATCTTTTTACCGCTCAGCAAAGTTCAAGTGTACAAAGCAGTATGGTGAGCTTACGTAAGTAAACGGCACCTTGACTCGAGCTGTCGGCAGGCGTACGACACGCATCAAATTGTAACATCGTAATTAACTCTGCAATTAGTGTAAGTATGTGTTAACTGGCATAGAATGCGAGGTGTTTACATTCGACATCCGTCGCTATTGTTGGCACACAACGCGAACTGTCGGATAGAATGTCCTTTCGTTTACAAACATCCAGTGTTAGAGTTTAGGAAAGATCATAGTAAACGTTTCATGAAGTTATAGCTGACACCATATTGATGAGAAGAGAAGAGAATTGAAGATTTTGAACTCACCCGCCCAGCCACTCTGTATAAAGTTCAGTAAAGTTTAATAAGCGTTTATGAGTAGGCGCATTATGTTATATGCGAACACATTAGAAAAACCCGTCTAAATGCAATAAACCCTGGCGACAACCTTTTCTATAAAAAGATGAATTGCGAAACTAACATTATAAATTGTGTTTTCCACACATGCAATATTACAAAAGAATTGTATAAATTAAGGTAAACAAATATCAAGAGTGCAAAGCAAATTAGTCAACATCTCAAGGTTATTTTCCGAGCAGGCTTCTTGCTTGATGAGCTTTATAAAGAATTACGCATTTGCAACTGCAATTCCTTAAATTCTCTTCAGTGAAGAAACATTAAGTATATTAAGATCAGATAAAATGCAGTAGTTAATAATGAAGTGGTGACAGGACGTCGTGCGACCCACTTATAGTGCTGAGCTGCTGAGTAAGGTAGCGTTGCAACACCAGAGCCCAGAGGCCTAACGACTCGCTTCGCTCCCGGTAGTTACCGGTATCTTCAGGTATAATATTAGTCATTGGTCAGATGGTAACAGCCGGCTAGTAGGTACTTGAGTTTTGAAAAACGAATCCCATATTTCAAAAAATTGGTTCAGATTCCTAAAATCAATTAACCGCAGCCCCATCTGATGCTGCATACAGTTAATTGATTGTACCATCATCGATATAAGTGCTAACTGAACTTGTTATGAAAAGCAATAGGCAAATAAATAAAGGCGATATCTTAACGGTATTTAAAGATAGCTAGAACTTGTCAATAAATCGAATCATGATGTGTGTGAATAAAATCTATCAAAATGAGAGATTCAAAAATTTTCTGAGTAAATCCGTGTGGAATGAAAATTAAGCAATTATTTGCTATAAAGTGAGAGATATATAAAATACACCTACTTACATAACGAAATCATTTAGGTATTCCTTTTATACACAAACGAGTATAAGGTTCTACGAGTCCAAATGAGGTTTTCCCTTTCTAATCAGATATAGGTACCTAACCTACTATAAAGTATAGCAAAGTGCACTGCTATGCTTACCGGAATATTTGGGTACCTACTCTAATAAATAATAGTTACGAAATGAAAATAAGGCCACCGCACCGTGTAAGTATGTAGTGTGTTTGGGGTGATAGTTTATTATTATTTATTTATCTTTATCGACGGCATGGCATAAATTGGTAGTGAGTATAACTATGTACCGCAAATACCGCAGAGCCTGAAAACGATAGTTTTCAATCAGTGTGTGTTGCCAGTGATGACTTATGGAACTGAGACATGGTCTCTTACTGTTGGCTTCATTAGTAAGCTCAAAGTCGCGCAGCGAGCTATGGAATGAGCTATGCTCGGTCTTTCCCTGCGAGATAAGCTCCGGAATGAGTAGATCCGCAGGAGAACTTAAGTGACCGATATAGCTCTTAGAATTAGCAAGTTGAAATGGCAATGGGTAGGCCACATCGCTCGTAGAACTGACAACCGATGGGGAAGAAAGGTTCTTGAATGGCAACCACGAACCGGAAGTCGCAGCGTAGGCCGGCCCCCCACTCGGTGGACCGACGACCTGGTGAAAGCCGCGGGGAGCCGATGGATGCAGGAAGCGAGCAGCCGCTCAAGGTGGCGTGCTCTAGGGGAGCCCTATGTTCAGCAGTGGACGCCTTCAGGCTGATGATGATGATGATGATGATGATGATGATGATAACTATGTATGTATTTATCAAGAATAGTAATCTCATAAGTGTTTATTATTATTTATTTATTTCATCATCATCATCATCATCAACAGCCTGAAGACGTCCACTGCTGAACATAGGCCTCCCCCAGAGCACGCCACCTTGAGCGGCTGCTCGCCTCCTGCATCCATCGGCTCCCCGGATTTATTTATTTAACCATCAGAAAAACAAACTTACATTCGGTAAAAATATGCCTTAAACCTAGGTTAGGTTAGTCCAGACATATGGTTCTCGACAACTATCAACAGTATCCGATTGGAGTACCAGTCCCACAACATACCAACGTAAATTTGAAACTAAAAAGTAATCAAACTTTTGCGCGATAGCGCAACACATACCTTGGCAGATGTCTGTGGGGTGATTACGGAAACAGGAGAAATTCTATTCATAATGTAAAAAATTCCATGGAAACTGAGCACATAACCACACAGCACATAAACTACGTTTAGAAACTCTTAAATTCATACTGTGTTTCAATCGGTTGCAACCAAGATTTGTGATCGCTTAGCTGGTCAGCTGGTGATAGCTAGGTACCTGGCAAATTATATTTATTTTCTACACAACAGACAATGGGAATAGTTAACTAGTTACGGTGAAGAAATATTGGACCACATAGCTACCGACGGATATCGTACCACCTAAGCACAATACACCTATCAATTAACTCTTAGTAAACAAACCCTACAGAGGACTTCAATGGAGTCAGTTGAAAAAATCTCACGTTGGCATCGCTCTATAGAGCATTAATAACTTACAGGGAACAATGTAAATGTAGAATTGCAACTATCATTTGTGGAACAATTAATTAAAATTTATTTATTGCAAAAAATGCACCTATTGATTTAACAATCCACGAAGAAGATTTTACGTTCTTGACCTAGTTAGCGGTTTCAATAGCGTGTGTGGAAGAGAATGTGGAAGATCATACTTTTAATTTGTATTTCATAACTGTACCTGATGCAGTAATAGATTGGCTTGTACTGTCGTAATTGGATCGAATATAATATGCAACATTGAATTTGAAAGTCGGCTAAGTAGATGCAGAGTTGCAAACCCAGATTAGGTAAAACATTTGCCTTGCTAAAAACTCGGCCTAGCTTTTTACTGGGAAAATGGTAGCAGAAACCGAACATACTCACGGCAGACCTTTTTCGATTTTACTATGTTTCACGAATTTTCTAAGCTTCCGTTATGCCTTTAGAAGATGAAGTCGTTCAAGTAAAAGAAAATAAAATATTTCGCGTTTAAAAGTGAGTTGGGTCTATCGTGTTTTGAAATGTTTTCTACGATGATACATTTTCAATGCTGCCGTGGTTGTACTTATGTATACCTATTTATAGTTCGAGCTGTATAGCCCTAATTTGTATGCAACGGAATGATTGCATAGGAAACTAGAAACTATACCATGACTGCTTTGTTTTAGAGAAATTGCTTACTACGACGTAGGTACTTACCTATAAAATCTTGGCTTAAGAGACATGCTGTTAATGAGTTATCGTCATCATGAATCTTCCTCGTGAATTTTACATCTAAGTACTTCTCTGCATTCGGTTGTTTGTACAACAAACGAATTAAGAAGCGGATTTTGAAATGGTTAATGCAAGCCTTTTTAAAAAAATGAATTATGATTCTATGCATTGGAAAAAAATATAGACAATTAACGATTGAAATTGTCTTTTTATCCGTGAGAAAGTTAAAATATTGAAATGGAAAGGCTAATAATAGATAATTATTGTGATGAACATAACGTTGCCCTTGAGTAGGAAACATCGCCGTAGTGACCGCGTGCGGTCGCCCACCACGAAATCTCACCACATTGGTAAACGAGACTCGATTTATGTAATAACTGTTTTGGCGTCTGTCGCACATCGTAGCCGCGTTTCGCTTTCACTTTAATCGCACTTTCTCGAACTTTGGGCATATTCATGCTAATCGGTGATGTGATATGACAGCGACTACCATTGTTCGTAGCATTTATGGTTTGCTTCTCATTGCAAAAAAGTTATGATACCTTAAACCTTTTCTTCATCATCATAATCATCATTAACAGCCTGAAGACGTCCACTGCTGAACATAGGCCTCCCCCAGAGCACTCCACCTTGAGCGGCTGCTCGCCTCCTGCATCGATCGGCTCCCCGCGGCTTTCACCAGGTCGTCGGTCCACCGAGTGGGGGGCCGGCCTACGCTACGTCTTCCGGTGCGTGGTCGCCACTCGAGAACCTTTCTTCCCCATCGGTAAACCTTTTACAGCATACCTAATATAGGACATGCAACGCTCAGTCGTGAATCGGTGCTCAAGTCGAGATTTCACTGATGAAAGCAGGTACCTATCAATTTATGAATAGAGCGTAGATGTAATAAGAGCCTTATAATTAGATGATGGTGTCCGTTACAATTCTCTTTTAATATAAGTTATGTTTCGTTATTTCACAAGACATGCATGGTTTAATATCCTCTCCGATCAGACAGGATAACCTATAATTATTATGAAAGTTTAACATGTCCTGGCGTGCATGTTATTTCAACAGATTAATTATCTGTTACAGCTACGTGTTATAGTACACTTCCTTAGTGAAATAACAAATATGGAAAGTTGGATAATCAGATTTATAATCAAGCACAATCGAATAATTGGCGTGTGTAATTCGTAGGAGTGTCATAACATAATATTACCATTTGGATTGCATCCGGCAAGATTAGAGTTTCACCTTGGCAATGTGCCACGCAGTTTTTCCGAGTTTACTTACGAGCACGCTTCAAATTATAATGACTATCTTAACGAGAGGTTAATGAAAGCATTGAACTTTGAATAGCCTGCAAGCACTTTGGTCGGTGCGATATATTTAACAGTGTGCCTACAAACTCTCAACAATATACGAATGCATTTTTCAAAATAACTTTGGTAAATGTCAGATAAATTATGCAGAGTAGGTATCTACCTATATGGAAATGAGTCACAAGGTGTCGTAAGTGATTCGATATGCAAATGCGACATTTCCATCACAGCTGATCACGGTCCTCAAATGAACGAGCTTAGTTTACTGTTTACTCTAAGCTCGTGATTCTCTAGAATTTATCGCGGGTTTAATCCGCGAAGCGTGCTCATTGAGAACGTCCCGTCATGGCGCATGCGCTCGGCCGTGCGTTCCGTGACCGTCAGCCGTGTCTTAGGTGACACTTTAATGTTGCCTAATATAAGCCCATATTACTATGTCTTTTATGCGTCTGTGAAAATGACTTATATAATTGACGGAAGTTTTTACTTCCTGGTTTAGCTGAAAGTTTAGGGAACAGACGATAGAGTCGGCTACAATAAACCTTTTGAAACCCTCATCATGGTCACTAACTGTAGGAAAATGTTTTGATATGGGATTTATATTACCAGTTATTTTTTTTAACGGGCAACGTACCTTTATATTAAAAGTTAATTGTTTTTTCAATCTGCTTAGTAGGTAGGACACCTGGAAACATTTCCTTTATAGTAGGTGTACTGTTACGTTTGTTGTTGGTACGGTATAGGCAGATAGGTTTACTGATGTTTTATATTGTTGCATTAAGGAAAGAGAGTACCTAAGTTATTCTTTACTTTATGATTGTTGTCTGATTCACCTACCTTCTTATATTGTTTTTGCAAGTACTTAGGTATAGGTAGTAGGTATACCTACTTAAGCGATTTAGATCTGCTAGGCGATCATGTAACTTGTTGGCAACCGATAGAAACACAAAAATGTATGGATTTGACAGTTGCAGTACGCAGCTTATGTACAGAGTTACTATGGAAATTTTCAAATTTGGATTGATTTTTCTTTTGTTGCATTGCTATCAAAGTCACATGATCACCCCGCTGGACATTTAAAAATGCATTAACAGATACTTTCAAAACGCACTTTGTAATATGCCCTTGCGAGTTGACTTCATTTGACACAGTTGTGTCATGTTAGTGAGCTGAGAAATATGATCACCGGCTTTGTAGAAAAATAATCAAGACCTTGTCAGGTAACGATTGATCTCAATTCCGCCATTCACAATACAAAGTTACACTATTTTTTGCGGGGACCCGTGTCAAGTTGAACGTATTAATTTTAATATGGCTAGGCGATTTCACGGTTGTCAAGGTTGCTTGCTTGCGGTTGTTATCGTTAGAATACTGTTATGATGTTATTCCCTTATACCTATCTGTGTTAAACATTTTTTTCGAAGACGCAATTTATCACGTAACAAGCCATTTCTGATAAAAAAAAAATATTGGTTTACCAATGGATTGATACATTATATAAGATGTCAATATAATAAGTGTTATAGACAACCCACTAAGATGAATATTACTGTAGGTATCTTCAGAATGAGTTAGCACAGTGAATGATGAGTGGCCAACGTAGCATACATACTTACCTCTTCTTTGTCACAAATTACATGGCTTTAAATTTTTTAAAGGCTTTTGTGAGAGTTGTGAATGCTGTGATAGGTTACCTAGGTAGGTATTTACAGATTATATACGAACAAAATTGTCTTCACGGAATCAAATTAGTTGCAATTTTGGCTTTAGCTGCAGCTGAACTTTTGAATCGTGCCATGCGTGTGTTGGCTTGGCTCTTGTCATTTTAGCTAGAGCTAAGCCAGGGCGTCGATAGGCTGATAGCTGATCCATTAATAGGTAAAGGCATGGATACAACGTAACCTGATAACGTGTACTTGATTATAATACCAATAGGTGAATGGATCACGTCGTATAAACATCGCAGTTATTTGTATGTACCTAAAGACTAGGTATACCAACATAAGATTTTTACTCCGGAGAATTAACCGTTTCTGCGGGAAAACAGATAAATTGCGGATAAAACCGCGGGCGTTTATTCTAGTATTTAAATTAATTAAAAAAACTTATTATGTAACTATTGCGTACTAAAATATAAAAAAAGAACCGTAATCGTGTCTCTATGGCATTTTCTAATCGCACAAAAGAAACTGATAAATGAATATACAACGAACCATTACTCTCAAGGCCGGTTCCAAATAATCATTAGATGAAATAGTGAGCAGGCTAATCGATATTAGCGCCGAATTAAGGTCGATTAGATAGGATCACAACATGCCCGCTCCAGCCAGGATGCGGATCTCTGATCGCCAGTCACTTCTCCAAGGCTTTGCTTGTACGAGTAGGTACATAAATAACTATTTGACACACGCTATGTTCAAGTAAGTACTTTCGAAATGTTTGCCATTCATTTGGCTCTATACTCTACACTTGTTTTATCATTTGAAAAAGCAAGAACTGTTAGGTATAGTTATAACTCAAAGCACCTATTATCTATTAATGTCGATTTCAAAAGAAAATCGTATTTTTAAAGCAACAATGCGTGAAAAGTCGATGGTCTTTAATGAATACAATTAGGTAATCCAAATCCGTGCCATTTGGCAATATAACATTTTTATAACTTACCTATAGGGATGACTATATAAGTAGGTAAAGCTAGAGGTACTAGTATAGTATTATATTATCTGTGCTAGAGGTAACTGGAATAATTATATCAAATATTAACATCTCCTACGGTTCATAGTTGCCTATAGTATCTGATGCAAAAAATATCTAAATATTAGAATGGTTAGTAGTAGTTTAGTAAGATAATTATTTTTTTATTTCAAGACTTGGACTTTTAAATGAACTTAGGTATGTTTTTGTGCTCAATCTTCTTTTGGTCAAAATAATGGCTTAGAGGAATTTAGGTACTAAACTTTTGGAATCGACCTATGAACATTTTTTGGAGGAAATCGTAATTCAAACATTCAGCAAAAGATGATGATTAGGATAAACCCGACAAGTCTTATTATATTTTGAGCCCGTCTGAAAGAGACGCGCAGATATTCAAAACACTCATCAGTATGGCTGATAGATGTTTTAGTATAGCTTTAATCATCTGGATACCTAGTTATTCCTACTCCTAATACCTCGTTACTTACTTTAATGAAAGTGAAAAATTGTCTGTTTGTTTGGCCAAAACGGCTGAACCAACATGATTCGTCCAAGAATTTCGCCATGGACGTCGTCGAATTTAGCACACAGAGCGAGATCAACATAGGATATAGGTAGTACCTACATAAATATACTTATCATCCCGGAAAGTTTCAAGTTCCTGCAGGAAAATGGGTAAGCTGCGCTGCGAGTGAAATCATTGCGTTGCGCCTTTATTATACCTATTATTAAAGACAAGTCGAGCAATCAATAGTACCTAATAAGTAATCATTATGTTAAGCTCTTGGTTTCTTCAACTTTATTACCCATACATACTTTATCCTTTAAGTACTGTTTTGATTTGAACCATTAACGGATGTTATGTGGAAAAACGTGGCTCAACTATAAATGCTTTACAATCGAATGTCTGTTTAAATCAAGGTTAGGTACATGCTGCAATTACTTGATTATTCTTGATTAATGGTGCAGGCTAATTATTAGGTACCTACCTACTAGGATGCCTGCCTATAGGTACACATTACTCGTAGTATAGTAAGTGCAGTCTATTTATGTAGGTGCTTATGCTAAGTATACAACTTAAATTGTAAATGTACACTGGTAGATAAGACGCGCCCGCGTCACGCTCACGCATGCGGAATATCCGCACCGGGTTGCTGCACCGCGCACAGTCATCCCGCATCCCGCGTGCGTATGTTACGCTTTACAATAAAATTACACATGAAAAAGGTCTTTGCGGGAGCAACGCATGCGGGCCGAACCCTCGAGCGTGAGCAAATCCGCATGACACTAAAAGGGGTAGTTCCCATCTGTCCTACTATTTGTTCTACCAGTAGAACAAGTAGAGCCCGAAATACATTATTTTGGTCATTGTGAGTTTCTGGAAATACGGGTAAGTATTTATATTAGGGGTAAAGCCGTAATACGTAATAGGTACTGCATTACAGAAACTCCGGAATCATTTGCATGACGATATAATATTAGGTGTGACGAAATTATAATCAAGTTTATTAGGCGCAATCATATATTTAAAACATATTAAACGATACTAATTTGGTCAGAATGACACATCTCATCAATATTATTACCTGCTTATAAATTTTTGTTGATGCAATAATATCCGTTTAATTTTGGACTCATAATAATCGATCACATTGGTATTTATTACACCAGTCCCAAGATACTTATATTTTTTTTGGACGAAGGAGTGTTTCTTTTTTTTTTTTAAATGCGATTGAATGACGTGACGAGCTAGTCGTTCACCTGATGTTAAGCAACACGGCCGCCCGTAACAGTTGCAGTGTCACTCGTAACTTTAAAACAATAAAGTTTCGCGTGACACTGCGCTGCGCACGTCATCCTGAGACATCACACAGTCTAGTAGATTCCTAGTCTGTGAGATCAGTTCATAAGTCTTATTTGCCCAGTAATTTCACTAGCTACAATGCCCTTCAAACCAGAACACAGTAGTGCTTGCACACTACTGCTTGGCGGCAGAATAACTGGCAAAGCGGTTGTACCTAGGTATACCTAGGTGTACCTATATAACTAGGTGGTGTGTAATCATAAATAGTGTATATATACACTATTTGTGATTTTCCAGGTACCTAAGTAAAATACTATAAGTATTGATATGCTATCATAACTTAAATGTGTATGGTACTAAATTCTACAATTGTTAATTTTACGCTAGAATAATAACATTTTCTCCAATCAACTACTACCTACTTATTATAATTTATTCTGTGACTCAACGCGATGTTTATATAGGTAGGTACATAAAGTGTCCATAAAATATATGAAATCGTTCATCTAGGAGCCGGTAGAGCCACTTTCATAACCTAGGTTCCTAGGCAAGTTAAAGATTTATTAGACACTGTTTGCCTAAGAATTCGTATCGTGAAAGGGAATACGCCATAGTGCTTGTTCATATATAAGTAGTCCATGATATCCATTACCTAACTCCAATCGCGATGTTTAAATGGTCTAGAGGCCTTTAACTTTAAAAGGTATTCGTCGTTACGCATAAAGGCGAGGCGGTTAATTATTTCACAATGATATGAAAGTGATGCGATGGACTGGCCGATCATACGTAACAAGGCTTTTATCTTGAGGAGTGCCGAATACGGACGCGTTACAACCTACCTTCAATTAATGACGTGCAGCCGCAGCGTATTCTTATTCATCCAATTGCCTACTTTAATTTATTATTTCCTATGCCGTAATGCAGTATACAAGCCATTTGACGTGTGTAATACTCATAAAACACATTTACTAGACGGCTATATTGAGCTCAATGTCAAGTTGAAAAGCACCTACAACCTCGACGCGTGCATTGTCTTTCCAAGCTTGAGAAATTATTTCACGACCACAAAATAATTCTAACCTGTATTGTGTCTGTATCGTCTACAATTTTAAATATATTATGCTTTTGTTCTAGCTGTACCAGCTGTCGTCGATGCGATCACCATTTCATCAAATGGAAACAGTCCTAAGGTAAAGATGATCGGAGGCATGATGGTGGATGTACAGAAAGGATTCGTCCCAATGACTAAATCAGCAGAAACCACAGCTGCAAAAAGCAACTATGAAAAGAGCAGAAAAAATAATTTAAACTCTACAAAGCTAGATCTAAACGAAAGATACAGAAGACTGATTCCGTACATGACATTTTATTACGCAAACGATTTAGTGACAACGACGACTGAAAGTACGAGAAATGTGGAGGTCGAGAAAGCACAGATAGTAGAGGCAAAAGAACTAGCTAATCAACGACAACCTAAGAAAATTTTCTATTCACAAAGAAATATTCCCAGGTATCAAGGAAATAGACTAACCCAATATAACATTGCGTCAGCTAACCCAACGAAAATATACTACAAAGACGGGGTGCCTGTTTACCAAAGTCCCAGCATAGTTACTCCACATTTTAATCCTCTACTTCTGGACCTTCCAGTTTATGATCATAACTCTGGCAGAATAATACAGAAATTGCCAGCTAAATCTCCTAGCGCCGCGTTTACGGTGTCTACTAAAAGGCCTTTCCTGAACCCGTACCACGAGGAGTCACCCAACATTAGATACTATCTCTCAGGGAAAGAGCCGAGCCCAAAGTATAAGTTGGTGCCTTACGAACAAACTCCACCAGTAAAAGTTTCGTATGGACAAACCCCGGTACATATACCTTATGAGCATAATATCTCAGTTAAAGAACCTTACCAGCAAGCCGGTCCTGTGAAACTGAACTACGGCCAACCTTCGGTCACGGTGTCTTATGAACAACCTCCAGAAAAAGTAGTTTATGAACATAACCCAATAAAACCTCCTTACGAACCACTTGTTAAAGTGCAATACGAGCAAAAAGTGCCTCAGAATGACAAAATTTTTGAACCAAGAAAACCAGTGATCTATTCTGTATTAGTGCCAAAGGAGCTTTATGTAAAACCAAGACCAGTTCGCCCTTCGTTTACTTACGATAGCGGTAATACTCAACCAGTACGAAAACAACCAGCTATCGTATCAGAGAGTTACTATGAGAAGCAGCGACCTCAAACAGTAGTGGCAGAACCGGTAATCGAGAGTGGTTTTAAACCTATTGTCACTCCTCCGGAATACACCACGGAGGCTCCAATATACTCGTCAACATTTTCTCCGACGCCTATTGAATCAGATTATGAAACAGAGAAGCACTCATTCGTTGAGCCGTCACCTGTTGCACCTGACACGAGACCAAACTACTACCAATATGTCATTGATCCACCAACACATAAACCTTCGAAAGAGACGTCACCGGCAGGAGCAACATTGGCGACATTGCTAAATTCACTACAAATTAATAAGTCTATTCCTCGGCCAATTACGAGAGAAAACGTAGCTTCTTCAATCAGGACATTACTGCAAGTTCTGAATACTTTGAAAACATCCCAACC
This sequence comes from Ennomos quercinarius, assembly GCA_910589525.2. Lineage (NCBI taxonomy): Eukaryota > Metazoa > Arthropoda > Insecta > Lepidoptera > Geometridae > Ennomos > Ennomos quercinarius. The sequence continues at coordinate 10,017,970 of OU342496.1, forward strand.
TGATGAAGCGTTGGCTACACCATTATTAAGTACACCTAAGCCGTTTGTGGCTTCCAAAGTGGTACAACACCCCAAGCTAACAGTTATTTCGAACACGGAAATAATAGATCCGGAGTTACACGAGGAGCCTTATCTTGCTCAAGTAAATACCCCTTCACAACATTTGGACGGTAAGAATAATTTCTCTCAACATAAAGCATAGAATAAAATACGTAATAAAGTTTGCGTATAGATGACAGTGAGTTAAAATAAAACATATCTGTAAGGTCTTAATGAATTTGAATGAGTATAGTAGAGTCTAGACTCTAGTAAGTACGACCCTAGCGTAGAACATCCTAATGTCAACATACCGTGACTTTTATATGCTATATTTCATCTAGGTTCTGTTATGGGCGGCCGTGTCGCTTAACACCAGGCTAACGACTAGCTCGTCACGTCATTCGTTTACATAAAAAAAGGTGTATATTATGCAAGTAGGTGGGTAATGGGCATATCACCATGATGTTACATAACCATATAACTTATTGGCTTTTAAAATTCCTTATACCCCTACGTCCGTGACATTATAAATTGTCATAACTATAACATGTTGATTCACTGCTGTAGTACCTATTCAGGAAGATCACCGGTTTACAAGACCTATGGGAGCAGAATTCGAATCAAGATGTAGCCATCTTAAATTTTCACATTGCAGATGATCGTCCATTCGGCGGAGGAAGTAGCCAGCAATTTCCTCTACCGGTGACATCAGACGACGAAGGTGGCACTCCCGGACGACCAGGAGTCGACTACCCTGTCCTTGGCACTATCCCTAAAACCCGCTTCGACTGCAAGACTCAACGATACAAGGGATTCTTTGCTGACACTGAAACGCGTTGCCAGGTAAGCACCTCAAAAATGCGTCGCATTTCGAAACCATAAAAATCTCTGACAAAAGGAAAGTAGGTCACCCAACTGCAGTTGGTGCGCTGTTACATTAACGTGATGCATTTTGCATTTGATGAATTGAGTTATTACGCGACTAGCCCGTAAAGGATGTAAAATAAGCTAGGTATAAGCGACATTCAAGTTTCTCCTAGACATACTTGCTCTACCTACTTAGGTATACCTATCTTTTTCTCGCCGTATTTAAAATCTTGAAGGTAGGTACAGTTTTCACTTTCTCGGGATAGAAACTACACTTCACTTTCAGACTAATAAGATAATTATCATGTTATGTGCATAGTTCAGCGTCATTAAACTTTTAAAAAGTACCTATTCGGATCGAATTCTGTAGGTTTGGGAGTTCATTCTTTTTGGAAGTTGCCTAAAAATACTGGTGTTCATCGCGACCCGATCTGATGAAGTAGGACACTAATACGCTTTTCCTATTAACTAGGTATTCTTGGAAACATGATGAACATTTTTACCAGGAGTATAGGGTACCTATTAGAGTAATAATAGTGACGATTTGAAATTTCAACTTACCCTAGTGTCTTGTATCACGCAGGTGTGGCACTACTGTGACCTGAATGGCGGCCAGGCTTCATTCCTCTGTCCCAACGGCACCATCTTCTCTCAGGCGGGCCTGACCTGCGACTGGTGGTTCAACGTGCGCTGCGACTCTACCACTCAGCTGTACGTGCTGAATGAAAGCTTGTACAAGTACATCTTGCCTCATTCACCGAAGTTCCCTGAGGATTACAGCGGGCCCCTGGTCGATAAGTAAGATTTTTTGTGAAAAACACACATTACGTTTTTAGTTCGCTGGATGAAAGGAAGTAAGTTTGTCCTGCGAGTTTGCAAGACAAATGTAGGTATCGCAGGGCAAACTTACTTCGTCCTGCGAACAAATTTTTATGGTTTACAAATCTGTATACCTATGTAAATAATGCAAACCGGACATATAATTAGGTACGACCTAAATAAGTTCCAATTTTAACGGTACCACAGAATATATGTATTCTGTGGTACCGGTACTCAACAGTTATTATTGTTAGTGTTACTTACGTATTCATGAGTTCTTTTGACCTATTTTTTAATGTTAAAATGGGCATTTGGTTTAACATCTCACTTAAATTATCTTTACTTACATTATTCAATCACTCCCCAAGGTTTAAGGTTTCCCTTCCCATTCCCTTCGGGTACCTATGCATTTGCTTTTTAAATTCTTATGAGCAGTCTTTCTTATTTTTACAAGAAGTTTCCACCTCCGTTTCCTAAATTTTCTTATAATACTTACACTCGGGTATACATTTTACAGATACCTAACGCTCAAATTCAAAGAAATGGAGGAAGAATTTAAGAAGAACAAGAGCAAACAAGACGACGAGCAAATGGAGTCTCAGGAAGACGATGAAGATTCTAATGAAGCTCTCGGCGCCGACGTACAGAACAGTGCAGAGATGGACAAGAGGCAGTTGAGCGACCTCAGCGAGTCCAGCGTCATTGTGGAGTCTCCTGGAGATAGTGGGAAAGTGGAGAGATTGCGCGATGAGTAGGTTTAGCTAGATATTTGCAAGGCATCAAACGTACTGGTACCTATTAGTCTCAGTGGCCATGTTTTATACAAATCTAAGATCTGCATTTTTCGTGAACAAAACCACTGACTTGTTTTCTTTAATCTGTTATTTATTCTGTGCTTATGACGAGTTATGTAGTATGAAAATTTCTTGGACAAAGATTCATCAAATGCTTAGGTTCGGGAAGTTTACCCGTGCACGGGCACATCCATGTTGCCTTTAGCTTGTTTGTTTATTAGCATTCGATGTGAAGAGAACTATAAAATGATGATGGGGTCGTTTTGCGATCTAGTCAATCTAATAACTAACCCGCTGTACATTCTCATTTCCTGTCAATGCTACTTACCTATTATTTTCGAATTTGAGTTGTTCGTTATATTTCGACGTGCACTGCGCACTTGTGCCGTGGTTTTGTTTGTATTGCCAGTTAAAAAATAGGGGAAGTACCTAGGTATATATAAAATATAAAACTGTGATAGTCGGAATTTTGATTCATTCATCTGATCATCCCATTGAGCCTTGAGGCTTTACTTGACTATAAGTTGGGATATAGAGCAACGTTCAATCACGCTGCTTCTGCCAAATGCCCTCAAAGCTCTATAAAGGGATGCATCATGCCGTGGTAGGTAAATATATTTTCTGAATTCAGATTGTCCGTAACTAGATGCGAATGTTACATTTAAGTAAACAGTCACAATTCAATTGGTCACAAAATTTAACTTTTGGTAGGGGCAGATCCATTTAGGCGTCATTAAGATTTAGTTAAGTTTCTATCTGTGTAAATGAACTCTTATTTCAAATTAGGTATACCTATGTGCAGATGAATTAGTAACACAAAGAGGATGCACCTATAAGGCTATGCCCAACTTTTTAAATATTTGTGAAGTTTTACTAATTCGTATGCCACGTATAAATTGCTTAAGTCCTGCATGTGTCTACACCTCAGTAATTACTATACAGCATCTATACGAATTAAACTTGCCATATCCTGCCATGTTTAATTCAATTAATTTTAATGTTGTAGTTATAAGGACTTATAAGTGGTGTGTGTCTTAAGAACCGTCCGACTTTGTTAGTCATGGTATAGTTGTGCGTGTAGAGTAATTTATTTAATCTTATAACAGCCTTAATTGTAAACGTTAGTTAAAAAATTACCTATGTCTAAAACGTCCCGTCAACCCGTCAACTTCTCGCTGACGTGAAATGTCACGAGCGAAAACGGGACGGGACATTTTAAGCATTACCTACATTTAAGTAACGTTTATAAGTATAAGGTCCTAATTAGCGATAAACATAATTATTATGCCATTAGACATAATTTATATGATATTAAGTATGTGCAATAAATTATTATTTAAATCTGATACCTTATTTTTAATTTTAAAAGAAACTCGAAATTGATACATTAATGAATTTATTTACAACCTGAATCATTGATATTTTCTTAAAAATCTAGTGGTTATTATTTAATTGTCCATTATTATCGATATTGAATAAGGAAACATTGAATATTCAAAGTGATCAAAAATTGGTAATCTAAAAAATGTGTTTGACACAAAGTTCGGAAAATCAAAATGCAACAATACGGGAACTATTGAATGTAAAAAAAAAATCAAGCACACAGATGACTAGATTGAAATAAGAGAAACACAGAAAGATCACAAATATTACAGCTACATCCATAGATTGGGACTTCTGACACAACGGGTGTCACTTACACCTAACTACATCGATAATACTGACTAGAACGAGCATGAATGAATGAAAATTGAATGAGATTCATGTAATTATCATATATACAGTCGCGGATAAACATTGCGTTACACAGTACAATTAGTCACGAACGCTATTGGACCATTAGAAGCTAAAAAATATACACTTACTGTAAAATTACCTATATATAATAATGTTTGGTAAATTCGTGTATATACTTATTTTAATTCTGCCGAGTTCTTGAATCAAGGGAAGGTACTGATAGCAAGCACATGTTTTATATTTGAAAAGTATGTTATGTAAAAATTCCCTTGGTCAAAAACTCAGTTTAAGTATAAGCCTGAAGCTACAGACAACATTGTATTAAGCATCAAAAATGTACATGTCCAACTATAGCTTAATTTATTGAAAAATCTTACCCTCAACTTAATTCAAGGTGAAACAAAAACATAGTAGCTATATATATATATAGGTATTTAAATTCTGACTAATTGCGGAACTAAACTTTACTGAATTTTAAGATTTTATGGTTATTGTATCTTGCCTTTGCTGCATGAGTACGTTACTAGGTTATCTCCTTATAAGCAAAGTTGCTATTTCCAAAGTGTATATAATTAATGACTATCTACGTCATCCACAATAAGATCTACCTAGTAAAATGCTTTAGGTACTTGCAGACAAATATTTTATACAAAAATATAACTCCAAAGTTACGCTAGTGATAACTAATCGTATTTAATCGTGTTGTTAATTTGAATTTTGAACACGTATTTTTTAAGTACCTCGTGATTTTTTCCTATCTACGTTAAAATTATACGCCAATGTATCCACAGAGTATAGTTTACACTCATCACGCGTCTCCATCCTCAGCATCAATCACAAGTTGTTGCCAATTCAGTCTTTACATCTCATTCTTTAAATTCTAATAACAGTCGCGTGTAATGTTGCCTACTAATTCAACACACGGGCGACATCAAGGGTTTTTCCACACAGTAAGCACGAGAACCTACTGTCAACGTTTCACGTCAATTAAAAGTTCATACAGACATCAAAATGAACACCGAATTAATATAACACAGAATACATCCTACAAGATCAGCGACGGCTCGCGGTTACTTTCTAACACGGCATCCGTCGTCGAGAGAACAGGTTAAAAATTCGGCGTCACAGTTACATTCTAAAGAGATTACTTTCGAGCTTACATCGTACTTGTTACAATTACCCTGTCAGTTAAACAATAAAGGTAACGCGTCGTATAACAGGATCTAAAAACGATCAATAAATGCACGAAAACGTGCGTTTAAAAGTTTAGCGTGCGGCGGTAGTGCGGTCGGTCGGGGTCGGGTGGCGTCGCGCGGCGCGGCTTAATGCTTGAGGAGCTGCGCGGCGTGCTTGAGGCGCAGGTGCGAGCGCAGCGTGTCGATGCGGCTGTAGGTGGCCGGGCAGTACGGGCACAGCGAGCGCTGCGCCGTGTGCGAGTGGAAGTGGTGCCAGCGGTTGGAGACCTCCTTGCCGCAAGACTTGCAGCGCCACAGCGCGGCGCTGTCGCCGGCGGCCGCGAACATGGAGTGGTACGAGTAGGGAGGCGCCGCGGCCGCGCCCGCGCGCTCTGCAACAACGACCGAGGGGGTGTGGCGTGCGAAACGCACAACTGAAACTACACGGATTTGTAACATACCACAATTTAATGTAAAAATTAGTAATAAATACAACAGATAAATGCAGGAGTTTGCAACATGTTAAAATTGCATTACGTAACATCAAACAATGTGAAAATAAAAATTGCATTAACCGCTTGCACGAAACAAAATGATTTAAATTAAACTTTTAACGGAGGCATCAAACCAATACATTAAAAACAAAATATTCATAAACAACAAATGGTTCATAAAATTTGATGTAACAGTATAACAGGTCCGATGGTAGGTACGCGATTTGACACCCCCTCCCTATTAGTATTACACTATTGTGATATACGCACTATAACAAATTGGCTAATGTTAAGAACAAAATAAACATAACTAGACCATTGCTATCCTGAAATAACTTTAGAGCTCGTCCTGCACTCCATTGATTTCAAATGGTAGATCACATCCTTGTGATATTCATGTAAATTTTTATATACAATAAATTGGAATATTCAATAGATTGGCCAAACAAGTGACTAGGTCGACAAGACCCCAATTTCATAAGACTAAATTTAGTAATTCGTTAACCTTATGTTTAAATTCCGTATGGCATAAAGTTAGCTTTCAATTAAGTCCAAAGTGGTCACCGTTATTAAAATTATTAAGTTGCGTACTTTTTGAAAGCTGAAAAGAGATCAAAGATAGATATTTTCTGAGCCAAACGATGTGATACTCCAAAATATTCTGGCCAGACACTATCATAGTATCCTAACCTAAAATATCTAAAATAATATTCTATGATCTAATCAATCGATTTGCTATAGCAAATTCAATATTAAAAATTGGTCTCGAGTGATGGTAATATAAAAATGCATTCATGATTAGATGAGGCGTTAACGCGGGGTCGTGCATCGCCCTACTGTCGGTGGCAGTGCCAATGCCGGCGGCAATGCCAGTGAGAAGCAGTGCCAGCGAAAGGCAGTGCCAGGGCAGAGGGAGGCGCGACCCCGGCACCCGCTCACTCGCACTGGCGAGGCGTGGGACCCGTATCGGATAGCTATGATCTATGTCAACAATACACGATAACTTGCGCGACAATAAATTATTAAACAGTACATAACTATTACGATTGGCAGAGGTAAACAAGCTAACCTTAATAATATTACCAGCTATAAAACCTGTACATCGCCGTAACCCAAACAGACTGCATTTACTAAGTAGAAATAAAAATAGGAGTACTTCACTTATGTATTAATACAAATAGGTAGTTACTCTCTTTCTTCATGATAATAATTATATATTTTAAAATATCCTTTAGTTTGGTTACGTAATTAAATAACTAGTAATATTGCACTGAGTATGAAATGCTATTCAAATAATAAGCGCCCACGGATATCGAACGTTATGTAAGTATAAAAATCTTTGATATTCTTAAAGTAAATATAAAATCTTTGTGGAAGAAGTTTGGTGACTATGGTTACAGGGACGTAGGAGCTTCGTGCTTACATTCGAGTGGGCCCCTATATTCAATAGACAATTGTATATAATCTAGCTAAGTATGAGTTATGACTATTTTCAAAAATTGCACAAGTGGAATTGCATTTTCACAGCTACAAACAGCAGTATCGCCGTCAAAACGTTGCGAAACGCGGGTCGGTATCGGGATGCGGTTATCCTAACACCTTCGTTCTTACTCTTCTCATATTTGGTAGGCAAGGATCAGATTCATAATCGCGTCTTATACGTATAATTATTAATATTTGATTAGTAAGTTTTAGATCTCTGAAAAAATGAAGATAAAATGTCGAGTGATACTGTAATCTCGTCGGCTTGTTACGATCCATGCTTATTACCCGTTGACCAGACAGTGCCGACCTCAACCGGATGCTAGATGCCTTACGTTTAATGCAAAGTAACTAACCATTAAAACATTTATATATTATAGTAGGAGTCGAATCGTAGCGTGTTAACACTCTTGGTTCTAGCACCATTCCATTTTATCACATTTCAGTTACCGTACCACTCTAAAAGTTTTTAGCTAAAAATGTAACAATCTTAAATCTTAATTGAAAAATACATACATAAACGCTAGGTTAGTCCCAATCGTAGAATGCCAATATTAGTTACTAAATGCGCAACCTTGAAACGTTTCATCGTATCTTACATTAATTGATTGGCGAGGTCAGTGACCCCGAGCACCGATCGCCGCGGCTTGGAGCGCCGCGCCGGCTTCACATTACTCAAATCAACGTTATACTTACATAAATCAATTCAAAACAAACAACACTAATAAAACATATTATGTAGTTATATAAATATAAAGTATATGAAATCAGACAATAAAATATATCTAAGAATAAAAAAAAACAATCTCCGTAAATAGATTAACTAGTCTAGTATAAAAAATCTTTTCGTATGTTTCCTTAGGCGCTATCCTTTAATACATCACAAATCCTTAATAATTATCCATCTGCAAAGGCCTCATAGAGTTAAAAATGCATCTACACTGAGATTCAGTCAATATTTATATGTCGATGACTAACGACAGATCACAATCTCTTGCCAGTCCCCAAATATCCTCCTCCGATGTCGTTCCATACCACCCAGGATTTATAATATAATGATAATAATAACATAAATACAATTAGCTACAGGAAACTCATAATTTCCTATCTAATGAATAAATATAACAAGAAATGAAGGCCCGTTGCGGGTCCTATAGCCAGCATCACTTCGCGGTCGCACCGCTACTCGATAAAATGTATATTACTTAATATTCCTATCGTTACAATATAAAAAATAATATGGTAATAAAAATTAACATCATATTATTGCTTTTGCCCGTTCCCGTATAGCGATTGGTATAGAAAAAAAATTGCTTATCTACCTTAAACGCTTCGAGTCATCGTTCAGTAACATCGATACAAATAGGTACATTCCTGACGCGATTCTTATTACCTATACAAGTTATGATACAGTGGGGCAAGTGGAGCGCACAACCGTGACAATACCGAGCACTATCCAGCCCGTTAGCACTTCAGCTTAATCCTAAGTAGGAAGCGGTCTCGAGGCAGGCGCGAGGCGCGGCGCTCACGGAGCGTCGCGGCGCCACCACGGCGATCAGTCGAAGCCCGCGTCCAGGTGGTTGGCGAACAGCGGCGCGTGCGGCGCGGGCGGCGCGGGCGGCGCGGGCGGCTCGAACTTGCGCGTGTCGGGGTTGTACGCGGGGTGCTTGAACTTGCAGTGCGTGCGCAGGTTGTCGGAGCGCGTGTACGTGGCCCGGCACAGCGGGCACTCGAACCGGCCCGGGAAGTGCACGTGATAGTGGTTGCGGATGTGCGTCACCACCTTCCCGCACAGCTTGCACCGGTGCAGGTTGAGCGCGCCGGCCACGCGCTCGAACGTCAGCCGCATGTGCCAGCCCTTCGAGCCTGCAACCAGCCAGCCAGAGGGTCAGCCGCCGACCGGACCGGAGCCGGGTCGACGCGCCCGAACCAACTACCCGCACTTGCGGATGCGGATGCACTTAACGCTAGTTTGCTTTAAACAGGAGCGATAGATCTATGTCCAATTTTAGCACTATTGAAAGCTTGGATATTGAGTTATCGTTATCGCTGTACTATGCTTCACCTAGCTCTATTTATTTAAAAGCGTTATTACCGAATACAAAATTGAAAATATTCGAAACAAAAAATATTAATTGTTAACGAAGGAATAGATATTTAATGGAGATTCATGCATAAATGAATCGATGATACGGAAGAAATGGTGTTTGTTAATTTTTAGTGTTGTATTCTGCATGAGAACTTGTTAATTTACTTTCACCAAGCCTGTATGCGGAAGGCGGTTTAGAGAGAAATAGGTCTGCCATATATAAATAAAGCATGGATAGAGGATGAAATGAAAAGAAAAGTGGTATAAATAAAGGTATATATTTGCAACAAACACACAGTAACGATAAACTTACACAAGAATATTAATTAGGTCGAAGGTTTAATGTAAATGAGAATAAATTATAATTAAGAGGTATACAACTAATCACAAAAGCTAAAAATATCAGTCTTAGGCACCACGGTAGAAAGGCGCCAAAATAATAATAAAATTTAACCTACGAGGAACAACAAGAGATCTTTACATCTTCAGTACATTTGATTCGGTATTATAAACATCTCAACTGACAATTTACTAGATGACAAATTAATAATTGACTGGGAAACTGTTCCTTTATTCAGTTCGGATTCCTTTAACCAGTTTGATGCACTTTAACTGCGTGACTTTAAATAAATCATAATTATTTAACTACATCCTTCTAAATTTGAAATAATACGCCCACTATACGACGAAAATGGTAGATTTGACTTGATTATAGCATCGACTTAGATTTGATTAAAGTAAATAAAAATAACTATCAGACAAAAGATTTAACACAATTTTTTAACTGTGCTGCAATGTTGCAAGATTATCAATTGAGTTGATTATAAACCTTGTATAAACCCCTAATAATCTCATTTACAGCGAAGAGCTGATTGGTATAATACAGGTACATATTAATATAAGAGGTACGTTACAATGTTTGGGTGAAAAGTTCTCAAACACAATTTTATTATCCAAATAAAATAAAATTATTAATTTAAAAGCGAAATTGTTTAATATGATATTATTACGTCCAACATAATATTGCTAGTCATTTAAGTATTCATGTAAGCGAATTATTTTTGATTGTTTATATCTATTTGCAAGTTGAATGTGAATGTAACAGTATAGGTAGGCTGTGGACCGATTATTTATCGTATTCCTATAACATCGTATAGCATTTGACTAATAAGTGAAACGTAGTAGTAGGATGTGGCAAACAATAATAAGTAGCTTCATTAAATAAACTAATTCTCGCCAGTATTACTAGGTGGCGCTATTAACTCAAGCTGTTATCTACATTTGTAGCGCTCAAGGCGAAGGCTTCCATAACCGATCAGTAAAGTTAAATAAAGTTCACTGCGGAGTACTTGGATGACTCGTATTTACTGCTAAGTAATATTTACAGCTGAGCGCTGCTGTGCCTCGGAGGGCACGTTAAATCGTTCCTCCCGGTCTTTGTCAATAAACAATAGGCGTTAAGAAAACTCAGAAAATTTAGGGCACCATAAACATAAGGGGAAAATGTTATAGAAATAATTCAATAATAAAGCACGATCTTACTACATAGTTCTTTACTCAGAATTTGCTAATAATCGTTAGTCAGTTTAATTGAAGACAATAGCTATGATGCTGGACGAAACATAATTTATCTTGAACAAAAATATATTTCAGTATCGTAATGCATGGATTTAAATTCAACTTTCGCTTTTAATTAATAATGAAATGTTACATTACAAATAATCACACCACACACCTTAATTCTAATTACAAAATGGAAACTGTTAGAACCAATGAATTAGTATTTCATGTTAATTTGATAATGTCTATTGGAGGGTTAGTAATGTAGATTAGTGCGCAAGAAGTTTTTGTGAGAAGCCTTTGTTTTCACGTAATTACAATAAATCGCGGTCAGTTAAACCATAAATGGAAACTGCATAAAGACAAATAGGTAATTGGTAACTTTACTGTAAGCTAACAACATGAGTTAACTAAGTTAACTCATACTTTGTATGTTTGATAAATTATCGGAACCTAGCACTGAACAGTGCTTCATGCGGAGATGTCTTTTCAGATTGTCGGCTCGCGTTAGCGTGATCGGACAAAAAGGACACTTGTGTTGCTCTGGATTGTGGGATTTCATATGCTTTTTCTTATTATTGACAAGTTTCCCGCAGATGTTACACGGCTCCGGCGCGTTATTGACCCTGGATTGTAAAGCTAAGCTAAACGACTTAACTATGTTTTCGACATTTGCATGTTTCTGGACGAACGAATCTCGAGGTTTTATATTTTCGTCGTTTTCACCTGTAATATACGTAATTTGTTCACTGCGACGTTGATCGACTTCAGCATGCTCAGTTTTCCAAATCCAAATATCACTATCAAAATATGCAACGTTCGAATTCCATTCCCATAGCAAAACACCACTCTAACCGCAATATCAACCAAAGTTGTACATGCGCAGTCTTAATTCTAGGAACACTCGACTTATAGTATTGGGAAGAAGTCCCGCCTAGCTTACACTCAACTATCTAACGGGCCTGTCTAATTTCCAATTAAAATAATTAAAACTCGTACATATATACTGCACGACCTATGTCCCTCGGGGGCGCCAAATCATCACCAGAAATCTTATGACACCGATTTCTTCGTTAAGTAAGAAATTCTACTAAGCTTAAAGAAAAGATTGAAAAGCGTTTATGATTAATGCATTCAAAAATGGTACGATAAGCAAAAGACATGCCGCTGCTGGTGCAATCATGCGACTAGACGAAAACTATGACCATAATAATGTCTGGCTAATAAAGTGATAAGGCAGGCATTATTATAATCATAGTTATCATCAGTGGATTTGCAAATCAATATAAAACAAATGTACAAGGGTTATGAAATGACCAAGCACTCACTTTATGTATTTCAAACCTATTTAAATTAGTTTATGTTACGTAATATGAAATAGTAAATCATTCATAATTAAACATTTGCTCATTGAAAGTAAGTACTAGGTTTATTCGATACACACACGATACTACAAATAATATTTGTCTATTTCAAAAGCATCAAAATGTAAATTTCAAACCAGAATACAGACGTAATCTCAAAATTTGCTATTGAAAAGTGACAAACATTACACGCAATAACAACTAAAATCTTGAAACAACCACCAACTGGATAGGTTACACAGCAGTTAAACAAAGATATAAAGCTAATTTAAAATTCGCAATCACTGAAGGCTATGTTCTGTATAGATCGAATGATGGTATATGTATAAGCAATAATTTTTCACGCATACTAATGGGTACATTTAATTGTAAGCTATTGAATATTGTAATTATAACCAAATTATATTTTTGTGATCACTCTAGTCTTTTTTCAATTGCCGCTTCATCGCCCTATACATACAAACCATATCTATCAAATGCGTTTTTAAATTTTCTATTAATTTGAAATAGGGCATGTTATCAAAGTTGGTGGTCGTTAGGTATAAGAGCAACAACTCACCATCTATGGTGTCAGTCTGGTCCGGCTGTGGTTGGAGTATGGGCTCGTTATCGTTGCACTCATTGTTGAGTGAATGATGAGTTAAAATCGACGCCATTTCACTGACTCCCATTGCCTGAAAGGAAAATAAATTGTGTCAATTGAAATGTTGTCTTTGAATGTAACAAAATTCAATATATTATGCACTACCTACTGGTAGTGGGGTGGAGCATTTGGACTGTCTATGGTCTAGGGTATCGCGCTAGTATACAGTCCATATGTTCTTTGTAGTAGATAGTGTAGCTAGTTTATTAGTTTTTATTAATGTAGTAGTTAGTTTAAAGAATAAAGGCACATTGTCCGATAAATTATGACATAATTATGTACACAGATTAATTTGTAAAGGAAATATTTGAATCACGAACGGGATTTGAACACGCATCCCCGTGTCCCGGCTAAAGGGACGGATGGATGCGGATTCAAATCCCGTTCTTGATTCCAATTTTTCCTTTTTACTTCAGAAATTACAAACATCCAACCTTATTAGGTCCAAGTTAATACAGCTGGTCTACGCAGAGTGTACATATAGATACTAAAGAGCCGTGATCTATACGCTAAGATAATACATCGTCGGCAACGAGCAAGAAGCCACTCCTATCCTGTACTATAGGAAAGAGAGAAGGGAGGAAGAAAAGATAAGGCGAATGGAGGCAGGTGTTGGCGCACTTGCCTCCTTTCACCTTCACCCATTCAGCTTTTTCCCTCTTTCTTCCTACTTCCTTCGGGCTGGGATAAGGCGTAAAAGTAATAAAATTAACCCGTGCGAAGCCGGGGCGGGTCAGCTAGTACCTAGTAGGTAAAAAAAATAACATTTATAAAACAAAACTATGTTTTTAAAAGTATTAAGCAATACAATAAACATCTCCTCGTATGTAATGATCCGAGCCGACGAGATATTTTCATTTTATTCTTACTTAATAACGGCACATCTGTACTATCTGCGCAAGCGCAGCGTTCGCATCACAGTTACATCTGAGGCGAAAATAACGGTTCACATGCCGTTTCATAACTAGGGATGAAGCGTTAAATAAAATTATGGTTTTTAAACGCATGAGCTCACCGGCCTTACCGGATCGGATATTATCGCTTTACTTGCTTAAAATATTCGAAAACTCGTCTTTATTGTTTGTCTTAGAAATATTTTTGAAACTCTGTTAAGCATTAAAAAGCTTTAAAGTAGTTTCCTGCTTAACTATACTATAATTCCTGATTCACCATGAAAGATCGCGGCCAACTCTAATATTAAAGAAAAAACATCCGATTCGTGAAGTTTCTGTGTTATTATTTCGCTCCGGCTTCGTACTGAGAGATCAGCGGGGTGGTGCACATGCACAATCCATTAGTAGGTTTCGATTCGGAATCCAAACTCTTCGTCTCTTTATTTATGGAGAAAGTGTAAACTACACTACAAAATAAAAAGCCACGTGATCAACGCTTTTTCAAAAACCATGCGCAACTTTTGCTTGTGCCCAATTATTCAGTAATATTACCAATCGTTGGATTTGTCTGTCTTTGAATATTTGTATGTATAGATCATAGACTTAAGATGTACAAGACCAACAATGGCAGTTAGAAAGCGGGACAAGATATTTAAAAAATTGTGTGTGTGAAAAACTGTTGTTATTATTATGATCTTCAGTATTTGCGACAAGTTAAGTATATTTTTTGCTAGATATTGAACCTAACCTACAGGCCCCCATAGTTATTAAATAATAACAGGCATTTTATTTACTGATGAGATCCCTCAAAGTTTTGGAGTAAAATTACTGAATAATAAAAACTGAAACATCGGAATAACACGATATATCTGATGACGCATTCCCAATCTATAAAATAAATAGGTTTTTCAGCCAGAGCACTCCAAAATCAATAATATTGTTTAGTAATAATGCAATAAACTTTGTGATAAGTTTGCTGTGGCACGTGTAGGTATTTGTTCGGGTTAGTATGTTTTGTAACGTCACATTCACTCACGGAATAAGATGTTAAAGCTGCAAAAATAGTATTTTGCACTTTGATAACGGGTACATGATCACAAAATGCTCTTCGTTATTTAACAGATTGTGGTGATATGTGCTAATAATCGCCCAAAGTAAAGACACATCCGCCATTGTTTCACTCTCTTTTCCTCTCTGTACTTGCACTTCTCGCATCCACGCTTCGTGAGTCTTTTGAGAGTAACGAAAATATTCTAGGTCGGTGGTATAGATATATGATAGTACACAAATACAGACGTTATTTAGGTACCTACCATCAATTTATGTACAACACATCAACGCGGGCGGGAGAAACCACAGCAGGCATAAGAGTAAAAATAAAATAAAATCATACATTATAAAAATAATCTATATTTCAGATAAGTAGATGCATTTAATTTAACAATGCGGCCGTCATTATTAACTTTTAAATGAAATAGAAAATGGTATTAAAAATTAAATATTATTAAGTATTTTATAATTATGCCGTGTCATATTTTGTGTCAAATACCTATATCTACATTAACATTATAATAAAAGAAAAAGATTTTTGGTCCTTAATCTCCAGTCATCCAAGGTATAATATGTTTTTATTTATTCTCAGGTCCATACTTCTTTGCATAATGGAAAATTCATTATAACTCATTATCATTATTATCTATTTTATTTTAAAACAAATAATTATTAAGTAATTATTTATCACAACAATCACAGACTCTTTTTCTGTACGAAATTGTTCAATAGTTCCTAACCCTTTACATAACATTAAGTATCAAAATTGTCGCCTGGTCTGCAACGTCGTGTTTTCAGCTCCATTCCGGTCTGTGACATTTCTCGCTTCGCACAAAACTGATGTGCTTTACACTTATTATGATGATTCACAATTTCCAATCTAAAATTACAATTCCCTTCTATGAAGGACGATCTATTAACTGAAAGTTCATGCGACCACTTCCGACAATATGTACAGTACATGATGTTTTGATTGATATCGTATTGTAGCCAGGGGTAAAGAGATATCCAGTCCGGACGGAATTTGCCGCCTTTTCTGACTTTGGCTTCTGTTTTGTTGAGTTCGGGTCGCGATGGAACAGCTAGAATGGAACCAAGTATGGTCTCGTTGGGATCACAACTGGGGTCCAAGTGGCGAGGCAGGTGTAGGGTAGGAGCGGCACTCGCGCGGATACTGCTCGACGTCTGCCAACAAAGAAGGAAAGGATCTGCTTTACAATTGCTATAAATATTAATGATTTAGGGCAGATCATTTCCTTCCTGTTGACAGAAGATTATAAGGCGATAAATTGGAAATATAGAACAGAAGAAAAAGATCAACCACCTTCTAGAAATGATGTGCATGATATGATTTTCACTAGCAAGTTTTTTAATAAAGAGAAACGCAAAGTAAGAAACTGGAAACAAATTGGTGCCGTGGCAAAGCCCGAATGAAAATTGAAGGCGTATCAAACAGTTCGTGTTACTCTATACCTAGAAGTTGGGGGGTCTTGTATTTGCGAATAGCGGTGCCGATTTCCCCCGAGGCATGATAATGATCATATACAAAGGGCCGACATAAGCGGACGGCCCAGCTGCGAAATTGAGCCCACGCAAGTACCAAGCCGGTTCCATCTATGTGGTCACCTTTCTAGCCTCGTTCAATGAAACGATGTCGAGTGCGAATTCAAACAATCGAATTATTCTTTACATTTTTCAATTGATTAGTACTCTGACGGTTTTTTTGTTTTTATCATTTTCACAATTTTTCAATATAAAAGTTAAGCACACGGTAAACATTTTACGCACATGCGATCCATTTTAATAGATATTCAATTGGAGTCAAAGATACAATAATCGTAGAAGTAATCGCTTATTAATCGGATAAATAACAGAGCTTCTTCTATTATCACATAAATTGACCTAAAAACTAAGAGTATAAACGTAGTACAGTGTACCTAATCGCATTGACCAATGAACGATCCCGCGGATCACGTCATAAACCTTTCACGACGGCGGTGTTTAGTTTACCTGTATGTGAGCGGCGTCGAAGTGCGGCGGCGGGTGGAGTTGCGGCGGCGGCGGCGGGTAGGGCGAGTCGGGCTCCTGCTTCACGTGCGCGGCGTGCGGCGCGTGCGGCGGCGAGCGGCCCGCGCGGGCTGCGTGCGCCGGCGGCGGCGTCGACGGCTCCGACCCGGACCCCGTCGACCCGCACTTACTCTTCAGGTGCGGCTGTGGATGCCGGATAACACTTTACAATCCTTCTAATCACTAAAGGAGAAGGTTTCTCGAACCGAAGATACGAATACCGAAAAACCATAGAAAAAATTCTAGATCTGCGGAGAGAACATAAAAAAGTTTCTTCGTCTAAATATTCTAGTTGGGCGACCAATTGAATATTGGTTGTCTCCGTGTAAACACAACTTCCAAGCGAGAACTGTATTTCGAGGTTTTGCGCCATGCAAAAAAAAATGTTATCACCACTTTACATGTATGACACACAACTGCATAATAGTTACAAAGTCCATCTTCTATTCGAAGATTAACAGCACTTTTTATTGCATCTGTATAATAAATAGGTAATTAATCAGTACAATTATTAAGTAGTAATATGATCGGTTTTGCTATAAAACCTCCTTCGGAATCATGATTAACTGTAAACATGTTGAGTCATCAATTTCTATTGATGTAATAGGTACGAAAAGTGGCTAATTGAAAAATAGAGGTAAAGTTGTATTATAAATACAGGGCTCAATTTAATTACAGTTAGATCATTCATATTGGTATCAATAACATGTAAGTAAATTGAGTTAAGGAAAACGAACCGGAAATTAAATGTAATTTCAAATTGAAACTTTCTTTCATGCACATAAAAACATTGACCTTATTGCGAAAATTAAGCAGTTACAAAATGCGGTACCGTGTTGTTACTTTGAAAACACTCGTCTCTTTCATCTACATTCAGAATGAAGGAGATGGAGAGATTTCTAATCGGAACCCTTTCGATGGATTGTGCATCGGGCTGCAGAGCTTTCTTGAGAGCTTCTTGGGCATATTGGGAATAAAATCCCTAAACACGTGGTTCATATTTTCAAAGTTAGTCAAGTTGAAGATTACTACTTGATAGGTTTATTTGTAGATTTGAAATCAATTTCAACAAGTTAAAACAATACCTAGTTATTTTTGGTACCATTAACACAAACTATCACTTCGCTTCGTTACATCTTTCTGATATGTAACAAGCAAGTAGGAACAAATGAGTACAAACCTCATAGTGTCTGTACGATAGATCCATATCATCTCTTGGCACTGTAGAGTTCTTTCTGCGCCTTTTTTCAGGCGGCAGCGAGTGTGAGACATGCTGGTGTGGATGCGGCGCCGGCGTCAACGGCGCGGCTGGGCAGTGTGCCGCCGGCGGCGTCGCGAACGATTCCGACCGAGATAGGTTCTCTGCGCTCACTGACGGCGTTGAACGCTCTTCGGACTGAAACCACGCAAGCGTGTAGCAAACCTGCTGTTTATGGAATCTTCTGTTCCTAAACTGCCTTTAAACGATTCATATGTCAAGATATAGAAAGAAATCCGATGATTGCGGCGTCTTAATGCTTATTTATGTTGGGCGAAGTACTCCGCTTGCGGGTACGTTATATACCGTCAGATGGTTAGGAGCCCTATTACAAAGTGTATGTACTTTGACGATTTTAACAGGATGTGTCAACTTTCAATAAAAAAACCTTGAAAATAAAATTCTATAGAACAAAGACCTTAAAGAAAGATATGTATCGTTCAAGTTATAGGATCATTACTCATTACAGGTTGTGCAAATATTAAAACCTCACCTTAGGATTCAATGTATTATTTTCTGTCAAACCTCTGACTTGTAAACTTTCAGCTGTTTTTAGGAACATCGGTAGCATATTTTGGCCAACATTCACTTCACCCTGAAATAATACAACGTACGTTAGTAAAATACGACTAAAGCGTCATTTTAATGCTAATTTTTAACTAAGTAGAAAATAATAACAAAAGATTTCAAATAGGAGGTCTAAGATTTGAGTCATTTAAGTGTTGGCCTAATCACAACTATTATGACTACCGTAAAGAAATGTTCAGTTGTTGAATTAACAAGTCGAGACAGAAACACCTTCAAAAACTCCACACATACCTTATACATGAAGTCCAATAAAGACTTCATTTCTGACAACCTTACATCTTTTAGGAATATTATCGGATGTGGATGATTATTCTGTAGGAATATGCTTTCAAAATATGGTGAGCACGCAGATAGTATCGTTTGGTGTGCCTAAAACAAAAAATAATGCATAGTTATTGATAATCATTATTAATGTACATGACACATACTAATTTTTTAAATGTTTAGAGAGATTTACGGGTAATGTATGGATATGGCTACTTTCTAATACTATATTATGTTATATAAATCCAGACAAATTTTACTTTTTTTAGAATATAGTCATAATACGAATAAAAGGGGGTGTCCACGTTCTATACGGCTTATCCATGGTTAATTGGTTAACCCTTTTCTTAGCCCCAAATGAGGCCCCAAATGTGGCGTTCCGAAACTAATTCAAACAAAAATGGCGCGATATTTGAAGGTCTCCGCGACTTACTAACAATATCTAAATAATTCTGAATATAGTGCATAAAAGACCATTAAGACGGGCTTATTGTTATTGTAATAGGTAAGTCTAAAAACTTTTTTTATGCAACCTACATTTTTGTTTCACTAAACGACTATTGTTTTAATGCAAAATAGGTCACCAAAAAGATTTATTTTCAGTGTAAAAATTATAACAGCTCGATATTATATTCTTCCTTATATAAGCCTACTAAATACAAACATACCTCAAGCAAAAATGATGATATATACATAATTATTGTCTTTGCTTCAAGATAGAACCGGAATGACTATAAAACTAGTGAGCTGGAAAAGAGCTGACCCTAGTATGTTTATATTAAAATTATGCACTCAAGGAAGTAAATCGTTACGGCTTCAGTGAATAAAACGGTCCGTTCTTATAATAATGTTTATTGAAATTAAATTACAATGCCAAGTCATAGTCAAGATTCGACTAAACTATATACCTAGGTACAACGGAAAGACACTGCATGAGATTGTAGGATGGTTCTCCCAATAACCTTCAATATATGAAGATGGCACCCACCATTGAAAAAGATAGCGATAAATATTTTTAGTCGTAATTAAGTATACATATCATATTATGACTAACAAATAAAAAGGCCCTAATAACGGCATACTTCCGAGGCATTTCATTTTTAGGCCTAAGTCCCGTTTGAAGAAACTGAACAGTGAATTTATATAAAGCAGTGAATTTATAAAAAGGCAGACACAGAAATGAAGACCTGCAGTTTCTTTTATAAAACGGGACCCAGGACCATAATAGCAAATTATTAAACGGTTTTAAGCCATAAAGTACTTCGCACGTCACGCTCAATTTAATCATGATTAAAGCAATAAACTGGGCCTTCTTCTGCAGAACCAATACGGCCAGGCTAACAGTTCATTTAATAAAACGTGCAAAAGATACAACTAAATCCATAATCATATTTTATTAGCCATTTCTACTGAACTTTCTTTTACCACAGCTTTAGGTAAAGATAGTGACTTTCACTCTGATTCGTGTTTGTCCGTATAATCCGTAGGTTTGTGGATTACCTTTGATCTATTTTGAAAATAGCGGAAGTTTTTAGGTTATAGCGTTTAGCCTCAGAATATTTAGGCCGAAAATTACGACGGCGGAACAAAGATTTTGTTAGTTTTATTACATCAAAATAAAATGCTACATTAAAAAACGCCTCTCGCACCGAGGGTTCCGTACCACACATTGGCGCGAAATTAAAATAAAAAACAAACGTACATATAAATATAATTTTAGAAATTTTTGCGCGTGCTTAAATGACGCTTGCCCCGTTTTCAGTATTCATTATTACCAATTATTAGATTAGAGTATGCAGATGCACTATAGTGACTAGTACGCGAACGGTAGACCTCGCGAGCACAAACGGTTTTGGTGGTCCTATTATCACACTGCTGGGACTCCACACGCCCACACGGTATGATGTATGATGTTACATTTTTTATAGTAGGCATGTACTTAGTATGTCCCGAACTCGGGCTCTGTATCTCAACAACCTCTTGACTGATTGTGCTCATATTTGTTTAGAATCAGGTGCCCAATGTTCCTGCCAAATATTATCAAAATTGGACGATAGATGGCACCGCAGCAAACTTCGCCCCTTTTAGGGGAAATACACCTCCAATCAAAAATCGCCGACGACTAATAATTCCCAAAACTCGTAGAACGTGCATAAAACCAAGTTTCATCAAGATTCGTTGAAAATGCGACCTGTAACGTGGGTATGTACATCCGGACAGACGAAAGCAAAAAAGGCGAGTTGAAGCAGACTTTTGCTCACTTCGTTCGCTCGCCATATCATTGGCACCCTTTGGGTACAGGACCCTAAAATCAGTCAGTTATAGCTTTAACAATAAACGGCTATTATCTATAAAAACGAGCAAAAAAATCACGTTTGTTGTATGGGAGCCTCCTTAAATATTTATTTTATTCTGGTTTTTAGTATTTGTTGTTATAGCGGCAACAGAAATACATCATCTGTGAAAATTTCAACTGTCAACTATCACGGTTCATGAGATACAGCCTGGTGACCGACAGACAGACAGCGGAGCCTTAGTAATAGGATCCGTTTTACCCTTTGGGTACGGAACTCTAATAGTAATAGTATTATATGACCACCACTACCACTATCGACTGCGAGGACTGCCGGTGTTATTATGAACTTGAGGCACCCGCAGTTTCACCCGTACCTAACCCGTTTTCTCATGGGAACTTTTAATTTTCCGATCTCGATATAGTAAACGATACCTATGTGCAAATTTTCATTCAAATCGGTTACGCCGTTGAAAGCCGCACACAAACAAACAGGCAATGTTTTACTTTTATATGTTAGGTTAGGGATAGTTGTCATCTAACAGCTAACACAAT